>CM057453.1:1303582500-1313582500 GCA_016271365.2 Neoceratodus forsteri | reverse complement strand
GTTTACATGAGTAAATATACACACTGAATGAAAAACACCCAAGTTTTTTTTCATAGACCTTTTCTTAAAGCTATCACAATTCTCTGCACCAGGCATCATGAGTGGAGATGTTAATGTTGCATTAAAAGACTTTGATTTGTCTTCAAGTAAAGAATGGAAGACTAAAACAGTGAATGTTATATTAGGCTTTATGGAGGACTTAGCCTTGATGGATCCATTTTGCACCAAACTTCAAGATTTAAGGAAATATTTATATAACTGTCCAGTATACAGTACCTATTCCAGAACTGGTTTTGCTTTAATTATTGACAATCTTTTTCATAACATTAACATAATAGAATATGATGCCATCAAAATAGCTGGTCATGCCCCTTTATACTTAACTATTGAACTTGCAGTTATGAGATCAGATTTTATTTGGAAGTTGAATCCACATTTACTTAAAGATAACCATTTATAGAAGAAATTAATAAGGAAATTCAAATGTTCTGGGAACAAACTACGAGCCAAAACATTCCTTTAAATACAGTATGGGACAGTCTAAAAGCATATCTTGGAGGCTGCTCCATCATTGTTGCTTCTTTTAAAAAGAAACAAAGAAGTATAACAAATAGAGAACTGGAAATAAAATAGAAGAAGCAGAAGAAATCAATTCTGGAACATAGTATCATTTAAATGTAGTATTTTATTTATTTAGTTTTTGTTGACAGGGTAAGTGTACTAGACAAAACACTGCCTATTTTCAGGCACAACCCAGGAGGTTACAAAAAAATGGTACAACAGCAGGACAATCAGATAGTAGTAAACAATGTAGTATACAGAACAATGGTGCAGCAGCAGCACAATCAAACAGTAGTAAACAATGCAGTATACAGAACATTACTTTTGAGCAATACAGTTCAGGAGGAAGTAGATATAAAACATGACACTTTGATCTCAGTTGGAGAAGATAAGTTAAAATATCTACATTATAGGAGAAACTGAGTGTCATTACCCAGTCAGAAGAAGGTCTGAGTGGGACATTGATATGAAGGAGTTTGAAAACATGTAGGGTAAGAAAAGATAACGACAGAGAGAAATTGGGAGTCAGTTGCAAATGCAGATGTTAGAGTTGCTTAGGAACTTGTGAAGTGCTTACTTGAAACAGAAGTGGGACTTCACAGCTCTGATGTGGGATGGGAGGACGTTCCAGATTCTGGGTGCAAAGGTGGCAAAAACCTGTTCATCCATTTTGGTGGAACATCTTGGGACAACCAGGAAAGACTGGATGCAGGAGTGCAGGAGGTATGATTGTTCTGGGGGGGGGGAGGTCATCAAGGCTATGAGGGTAGCTGGTTTGGAGGATCTTATAATGTTGTTAATCATACAGCCAAGTGCAAGTAGGTGGCAAGAGGAAGGGGATAGCCAGCCAAACTTAGTATATAGAGAGCAGTGATAAATCATTCTAGGATTGGGGAGGGCAAATTGGCAAATGTTATTATATGACACGTTCCATTTGTCCAGATTGGAAGCACTGGTCATGTAGTAGGGTTTAAGATTATACATGAGTCTGGGAAGTAAGATGCCCCTAGCTATTGCAAGTTTAGCAGTAAGAGTCAAAGAATATTTAATTTTGTAGGCTAGTCTGAGTTTGGCATTGACAGTCTTGCACACATTAGGTATGTGTAAGTTGAAACAGAGTGCAAGGTCCAGAGGAATTGCAAGGTATTTGAAGGAGTTGATGGTGGAGAGGAGAGAGCCATTGGCACATTGGATGGTAAGGCCAGTGCAGCAGGACCCAAGCTTAGGCAATGACCCAGATAGCATTGGCTGGGCTTTTCTGGCATTTACAGTAGGATGAGGCTATTTTGTGTTAGACAGGTCTGAAGTCTTCTAAAATTGGCATCCAATTGAGAGTTGATCTCCACTATATTCTTAGAGATGGTGTAGAGAACCAAGTCATCAGCATAGAGGAGGGTGCTGCAGTGTAATGGGGTTTTGGGATCATCATTTATGAATATGGAGAACAGCAGCAGTCCAAGGACTGAGCCTTGGGCACTTCAGTGCTGATAGTAGTAAGCGTGGAGGTTACCTGGTTTACTTTGACAAACTGTTGCCCTTGCCTTAGGTAGCTAGAGAACCATTTGAAAGCTGTGTTGGAAATACCTAGAGTGGAGAGTTTGGATACCAGTTTTGTGTGATTGACAAGATCGAATGCCTTGGTCAAATCAATAAAAATTGAACCAGTAAGTTTTCCATTGTCCATCCCTATTTTGACTTCGGTAGTAAGTTGTGTTAGTGCCGTTGTGGTACTGTGGGCCGGTCTAAAACTGTGTTGAGTTGTGGATAGTAGGTTATATTTTTTTGAAGGTCTGAGACCTGGAGGGCTACTATTTTTTCAAGTAGTTTGCTTAGAACTGGCAGAATGGCAATGGGGCAATAGTTAATGAGATTTTTTGGGTCACCTTTTTTAAGGACAGGAACTATTTTGGCTGTTTTCCAGCTCCCAGGGACAGTGCTTGAGATTAGTGACATGTTAAATACCCTAGTTATTGGGGCTGCTAGAGCTGAAGCAGCTGTCTTGAGTAGCTTGGGTTCGATCCCATCTGTGCCAACACTTCCACTGGAGGAGATGGAGTTCAGGAGTTTTAATACTTAGTCAAAGAGAGTGCACACAAAGAGTGGGGTGCTCAGAAACTGCTCATAGCATAGAGAAAATTATCTCAAGCACACACAAACCTGAATGAGGGATGCCAGAACAAAAGTTTCACATTCAAGGCTTCATTTAATACAAAACAATGGACATAGTCCCACCTGACATGTTTCAGACAAGGTCCTTTTTCAAAGACTAGGGAATACAAAACACATTTGCACTAATTTAGGCTAAAACAGACATGTGGTGCTATGACACACTGTGACTCTAATTAATATCATAGGTTAAAATACAAATTCTTTAATTGTATATTTTAAAAACAGTGGTAACACCCTAAAACGTGCAAAGCCTATTACAAAAATACACACTAGTGAGCCATCCAACTAATAATTAATATAGTGACTGCAAAATAATATGTGATGCTAAAAGATATATAAAAGGGAGACAAGATGACTGGGGGGTGGAAAAAAGAACGAGGATACTGGAAAGGACCAGGTAGAGTAATGAGAATAATAATATAAGGGAGCTGGAAAGAAATGGAAGAGAAAAGGAAAGGTGCATGTGTGTGTGTGTGTGGGGGAGGGGAGGGTTGAAATAATTTTCATATGGATAAAAACCAATACAAGAATATTTGTGGCTAGGACAGAAGGTACTACAGTGGCTAACAGCATAGTATGGACTTAGAAAACAGTCTTGCAGGTTGCCACAACCAAAGTTTCATTCATTCATTCAGAAAATGTTATTCAAGATTGTGAATAGGATAGTTGTTACAATACTCCATTGAGCAAAGCTCATTTCAAATGAGGTCCTCCAGTTTGTACACTCATGTATCTACAACTCACTCATATGATAACAGTTAATAAATATATACATACAATAACAAGACAGTTTCATAAAAAGACAGACAGTCCATTAAATACAAAAACAAAAAATAGATGTTCACAAGTTCAAGCTAACAGGGAACTGCATCACATCTGTGGTTTCAAGGCTTTGTCAAAAAACTATTTTCTAATTAAACAGAGTTGTGAAACCTGATTAATTGGTCTAAGGTAAATAGGCATATTATTCCAAAGAAAAATACCTCACCCCAGGAAGGAATGCTTGCCTACTTTTAGGTAAAAACAAGGTGCTTCAAATTCCAAACCCTGTGCTGATCTTAAGTTTTCCCTAGTTTTCCTCACTGTAAACCTGTCTAAAATATATGAAGGTACTTTAACCTAAGATACTTTATACACATAGGTTAAGTATGCCAGTCCCTTCTATTAGTTAAACTTATCCACCCCAAAGACTTATACATGTGACAATGATGGCTTAGCCTCGAGACATCTAAAATTGAGCCAACTTATTGCACATTATGTCCAGCTTATGGAAACACAATTTTGAGACACCTGCATATAGAATATCCCCATAATCTAATACAGGTAATACCATAGTATCTACAACTTTGAGTCTTACAGCCTGTGACATGAAATATTTGGCCATATGGAGCATTCCCAGTTTCCTGCCTAAGTTAAGCAATAAGTTTCTCAAGTGTGGGACCCAACTAAGTCTATCATTTAATATCATCCCTAAATAAGTATATTGTTCTACCAGTTTAATTTGGATGCCCTGAATCAGCTGAATTTCTAAGCCACTTCCAACATACCCTGATTGGGAAAATAGCATCGACTGAGTCTTTTTAAAAACAGAGTCTATGTGCCCTAAAGAATTCTTGAAGGCACAAAAAAAGAATCTTGTAAGTTTTATTGAATATCAGATAGACATTTCCATTCTGTATAGATAATGGTATCATCTGCATTGATGTGATATTTTATGGAAAGACAGGCACATTTCAGATCATTAATGTAAACATCAAAGATCTGGGAGTTGAGTATTGACCCCTGAGGGACAGCTGTTCTACCTTGTACTGAAGAGGACCTAAAAGGTTCCACTTCAACTACTTGTTTTCTATCAGTTGGGTATGCTCGAAACCATTCCAATTCACTACCTCTCTCCCCCATAGAGTAGAGTCTGGTCAGGAGAATGCTGTAGCACAGACTGCCAGAACCTTTAGATAAGTCTATGAATAAAGCACCCACTGACATTCTGCTGTCCAGACTCCCCTGTATGTCTCCCACTACCTTCAGTAATGCTGTATTTGTACTATGTGATGATCTAAAAGCTGACTGATAGGTGTTTATCAGTCTATTGGATTCTAAATAATCCCACAGTTGTAAGGCTACCAAACTCTCAAAAACCTTTGAAATTATTGGCAATGGTGATATGGGATGGTAATTATTTATATCATACCTAGTACCCCGTTTAAAAATAGGAACAACTTTAGAAAGCTTCCAGCCCTCTGAAAACTCACCGGTTGTTAGGGAGAAATTGAGAAAGTAGGTTAAAGGATGAGCAGTACCTGGGGCCGCATATTTCAACATCTTGGTTTGAATGTTATCCAGACCTATTGCTTTTTTGATGTCCAACTTAAGGAGAACTTCCATTACCTCATGCACTTCTAACTTCTTAAATTTGAGTCTTAAATGGGTGTCTGGATCAGATAACACCTGGTTATCTTGCCCCTTGGGATCAATATTTTGGTCAAATTACGTTAGTTTTGTGCCAACTTCAGAAAAAATTTTATTGAATGCATTTACCACGTGGTTATTTAATGGGACCACATGTCCATTCAGCTCTATCCTTTTCACTTGTTCATTATTTTTAGTACCCATTAAAACTGTCATTCTCCAAAATAACCTAAAATTTTGTGTAATATGATTGTCAAGTTCTGATCTGTAAAAAGCTTGTTTAGTTTGTCTAACTTGGTTCATGTATTTATTTCTAGCTTGTCTATAGAAATTCCAATCCTCATTAGTGCCAGTTGGTTTGGCTATATGCCATTTTTATCCCTATCTTTTTTAATTTATGAAGTGTGGCATTATACCACCTTTGATTGTTTGATTTCACCTTTCTTTTATGTACTGGGGCATGTAAGTTACATATCCTTGAAAATTCATCCTGAAAATATTTCCATGCATTAGAAACATTAGGTATTAGTTCAAGTCTATACCAAGCTATATTCTCTAAATCTAGCATACAATTTACATAACTAAAATTCTTAAAAATCCTCTGAGTAACTAATTGAAATTGCTTTCTGATCTGTAAACCCTTTCCTAACACAAATGTAAACTTGATGGTCAGAGAAGGCGTCAGGTAAGACACCACTCTAAAAACACACCAGGGATCGATCAGTAAAAATTAAGTCCAATAATGCAGAATTCTGGGCATTTTTTGGATGTATCCTAGTTGGGTCCTTCACTAATTGACTAAGCTGCAGGCAATCCTGGAAATCTGTCAAGCTATTAGTAGGATCAACCTGGATCCAGTTTACAGTAAAATCACCTAACAATAGTAGTTCATGCATAATTGTATATTTTACCATGAAATCTTGCAAACTGTAAAAATGCTGTTTTCTACTTTTGGAGGTTTAAACAACCCTGTGATTAATATGATTTTAATAAAATGGATCTTTCATTCAGTCATTATAGCCTCTAATCTCTGATCTATTAAAATCACTTTTAATTTCTATTGCTCCCAGTTCATCACTAACATATATCAGAATACCCCTACCCCTTTGTTCCTATCTTTTCTAAAATGTTGGTACTCCTCTATTGAAATGGAAATATCTGAACATTCTTTATACAACCAGGTTTCTGTAATAATTATAAGTTCTGGCCTATAGTGACCTATCCAATCCTGAATTGTTCCTAGTTTATTCCCTATGCATTGTGCATTAAATTGTACAACACTAAACTCTGTCCCACTCAGAACCTCTGCATTTACATAATAGCAGAGCCCTGGGTTTGGGTGAACATCCCCACATATCATTAAAAATAAAAACAAAATATATTTAAATAAATCACCATAACAGCTTTAGCCACTTCTAATGTATCAATCAATCAATCAATCAATCACTTTATTTAACCAGGCATAAACACCATTGAGCAAGCTCATTTTCAAAGTGGTCCTGGGCATAAATACAATACAGTACACTTCATAAGATTACAATTGCAGTGGACAATGGTGCCAAACAAAAAAAAAAAAAAGAAAAATCATTGTGAAGGTGCTGGTCAATATGGGCCTATACATACCAGTCAACATAATTAACATGCAAAGGTACATAATGATAAGCTTTACTGAAATGAAAAGAGACAACAATCCCATATAGTCTCCGCTGAGTAAGAGCTCATACCCAAATGATAAAAAATAAGGGAGGTATTAAGGAACAGGGTAGAAACTGGGGTGAAAGAGTAAGCAGCCAAAAGGGAGGCCAGAATAGGTAAAAGGTAGAGAATAGGCAGGGTCATCTTGGATTAAGGGAACTAGGCTTGTAGGTCCTAGGTTTCTGTTGTTTGGAATGTGGGGTAGATGAGATACTTAGGCGTAGGATTTGAGAGTGGCACCCGAGGCCTAGGGGTCATCGACATCTGAAACAGTTGCATGATTCCTTCAGATAATCCATTAATAGAGCTTTGAATGTGAAAATGCTTGGCAGTGAGGATAATTTTAATGAGTCTTGCATAGTGTTCCAAAGTGATGGAAGTGAGAAGTTGATTGCTGCTGAGCCAAGGGTAGTTTTCACTCTAGGAATCTGGAAGCAGATTAAGGAGAAGCGTCTCAGGCCATAGAACCTTTAGCCCATTTGAAGATGTTCGAGATGTATGCAGGAGGTTATCAGATAATGCTCTAAAAACCAGAGGAGAGCATTCCTTTTCTTCTGTTGAGAGTGAGGTCCATCCCAAACCTGGTATAGACGACAGTGATGTGTACTACGGGTAGATTTAAGATAAATCTTAAAGCCTGGTGGTAAGGGTGTCCAGTTTGTTTAGCATCATTGATGGGCAATGACTGTAAAGGAAGTCAGCGTAGTCCAGTATAGGCAGGAATGTAGTTTGTACTAGTCTCATTCTGGCTTCTAACGTGAGTAGGTGTTTAATGCGATAGAATAAACCTAATCGCTGTCTTAGTTTCTTCAAGGTTTCATTTAAGTGGCACAGAAAGTTGAGCTTGGCTGGATACAGCCAGAACTCTAGGTATTAAACGGTATCAACTACTTCAAGGGGTTCATCTAAGAGTGTTCGGATCTGTGTGATATGTGGACATCCGGAAGTAGACTTTGGTGAGAGAATCATTGCTTTAGTCTTTTTGGCATTGAGGAGGAGTTTATGAGTGAGAAGGTTGTATTGGAGGGTGACGAAGTCTTTCTGTAAGTACTCATGGGCCAGATCCAAGGATGAATTTGTGGTATAGAGTACAGTATCATCTGCAAATAAGTGCACATTTGCTGTGCCCAGCTGCGAGTCCAGATTATTGATGTATATTGCAAAGAGGATAGGGCCTAGGATGGAGCTTTGTGGGACTCCTCGTAACAAGGATTTTTGTGGGTACAGATCTCCTATGGCTTTGACTTGTTGTAACCTATTGGCTAGGTAGCTGGTGAACCATTTAATGACAGAACTATCAAGTTCGATGTTACTCAGTACAGTAAGCATGCTGGTATGATCCACAGTATCGAAGGCCTTACTTAGCTCAAGGAAGAGGGTAAATACATGCTTCTTAGAGTCCAAGGCCATTTGCCAGTCTGTAGTTACTTTGGCAAGAGCCGATATTGTACTGTGTTTGGCTCTGAAGCTGGACTGAGCCGGGTTTAGCAACTTTTGTGAATCCAAATGTTCTCTAAGTTGGATGTTGACAATTTTTTCAAGTAATTTAGAGAGGACGGATAGTATAGAAATAGGCCAGTAATTGTTCAGATCACTCGGATCCCCGGTCTTGAATAATGGTAGGATGTGGGCAGTTTTACACAAGACAGGTAGCTCACCTTGAATCAGAGAGATGTTGAATAAGTGTGTAATGGGGGAGGTCAGATAGGTATGGCCAAGTTTTAGAAAGTAAGATTCAATATTATCTGCACCCGCACTCTTTTTTGTATCCAGAGAAAGGAGGAGGTCCTCCACTTGCTTGAACGTAATTGTGATTAAGCTGAAGGGGTTGGGATGCGGTTGGTTATGATTGTGATTATTAGTGAAGCCAACAGTGTAGTCTCTTGCCGGGCTAAGTTTGCTGATAGGTGAGGTGTCAAAGGCAAGCCCTGCAGTGGCAAAGTGATCATTAAGCTTTTCTAGTATATCAGCTTTGTCCATTATAGGTGGTACCATCAGACACAATTTTGTTTGGAAGGTGTTGCAGTGGACTGACCTCGACTTCTTTGAGGATGTTCCAAAATTTGGCAGAGTTGTTTTTATTGTCTTCTAGTTCTTTTTGGAAGTACCTAGCTTTTCTGACCTAATTAGCTTGGTACAAGCATTCCTAGTGGTGCGGAATGCTAACCAATCAGCCTCAGGTGGGATTTCCTCGCTTTTTCCACCAGTAGTCCCTATCCCAAGTGCTTCAGGATGGGAGAGAACCAGTCAGGAGTTTTATTTTTTGATTTGATCAGTCTTAGTGGGGCGTGTTTGTCTATTAGCTCCAGTAAGAGGCTGTGAAAGATGTTAAATGCCTCGTTAAAGGTGGGGGCTAGGTAGAAATCCTGCCAAAGAATGTTGCTTAGATCTTTCAGGAAAGTGTACTGGCAGAACTTTTTCAGGCATCTTTTCAGTTTGAATTTGGAGGCCGTTTTTATTTGGGAAGGATGTCTGATGCAGGCAGTAGTGCAATGGTCACTTATATCATTGAAGAATACTCCAGTATGCGAGATTGTATGAGGTTTGTTTACTAGGATAAGGTCCAGGAGGGTGCTGCGCTCAGGGTTTTTTCTGTTAGGTCTGGTTATAGCAGTCACCATTTGTAACAGACCATTAACATCGCATAGTTCCTTCAATTTCTTAGAGCTGTCATCATTCCAATTTAGATTGAAATCCCCCATTATAATACATTCAGTATCAGCAGAGTCAAGAAGGTTTTGAAGGTGTGGCAGAAGTGCCCAGCCACCAGACGGTGGTCAGTAGCATGCTGCCATAAAGAGTGATTTATCACTGGAAAGTGATAATTTTAGAGCAAGGCATTCAAATTCCTTAGCCTTTGAGGTACAGTCAAAGACTGTGACTGTGAATTTGCTTTTGACATATATTGCAACCCTTCCCCCTCTAGTCGGTCTATCACAGCGGTAGATGATATATCCGGGTACGTTGATAGATTTGTCCAGGGTCGAGGGTGTGAGCCAGAATTCAGTTATCGTGAAGAAATCAGGAGATGCATGTAGAGCCCAGGTCTGTATAGAGTCAATCTTCTTTAGCAAACTACAGACATTGATATGGAGAAAGCTAATCCCTTTATATTGAGGGAGGTCTGCAGGGGCATCCAGAGAAATAGGTGGACCTGGGTTTAATTCAACATTTCCTGAACAGAGTAGGAGAAGCAGTAGTAGTTTTTTAAGGTGGTGTCTTAGCCTGCTAAACATTCTTTTGTTACTCCTTCTAGCGTACACTGGTTTAACTTCCCTGAACGAAGGTGTAACATTTTTATCAGGTATGATGGGGTAAAAAATAAGGGTTTATTCACCCTCAGTGAGTCCCTATACACACAGACCAATTTTATAAAGTCTGCATACCGAGAAGTTGTTAATTGCTCAGCACTAACTACACCAAAACTTGGCAAAAATAAACTAATGTCCCAAGTCACAGTACCTCTTGATGACTTAAACTCATTTTCAATGTATTTTACCATAGAAGTGGTTCTGCCTGTAAACTACGTTGAAAATTAGTTTAAGTCATCAGGAGGTACCGTGACTTGGGACATTAGTTTAAAAGTTTGATAAGAAACAAGGGATACTACCAGGATAAAGGGACTTAGAAGGAGAACAAGTTGATTATAAAGTAGGATGGCTCACTAGTACAGTATGTATTTTTGTAATAGTTTTTGCACGTTTTAGGGTGTTACCACTGGCTGGACATGCCACTCTTGGGAGGATTGTAACACATATAATGTGCAATTTTCTGGAGCCACCCAAGGTCAGAAGAGAGTGTAGAATCTCACAGGAGGAAGGTACAGCACCTGGTGTGTTAGTCAGTTGCAGATGGCTTTTGTAATAGATAATGATCCCTCCACCTCTTTTGTTGGAGGGGTGGTCAGCAGTAACCAGTAAGGCAACATACTGAGTCAGGGATGCATGGTTTTAGCTAAGTTTCCACAATCCCGAGTATGTGGGGATTATTTTATTTTATTTATTTATTATGTCTAGGATTACAAATACCTTTGAGCCAAGGTTCTTTTACAAAGGTTCCATGTCAAATACAGTACAAGACAGAACAAAATATGGAAGATAACATATTATGACTAGGAGAAATACAATGTTGTAGTCAGGATAAGCTGTACTAGAGTGAGATAACATAGGAGAAGACCAGGGAAAGGTGTAGGGGGACACATGGTGGGGCACAGAGGGAGCAGCCAGAGGCATTGTCAGCATCACAGGGGAGGAGCAGAAAGCAACATAGACAAACAAAATGGGGGGAAGTGCTAGTGGAGGGAAAGGGGAGGTGGGAGATAGGCAATGGAAGGGGGAGGAGTGGGAGAAGAGGGAGGATAGGGTATAAGTGCATAGAGTGGATAGATTGAAGATGGGTAGGGCTGGTTATATGTAGCAGGGATTATGGCAGGAGACTCAGGCTTCCAGCCCTGGTAGATTTGCCTTGATACGTCTGACATTCATGCTAGGGAGCTGTATAACAGAGAAGCTGAGGAAGAGGCTGAGAGGGCCATGAAGAGGGCAAGGTCCAAGTGCTACTTTTCCAGTGACAAACCAGATAAACTATTAGCAGTCCAACTCAGATGTGAACAAAATTCAAACAGAATATCAAAAATGAATGACAGTAATGGACTTCTTCAATACGGTTGTGTAAAAATAAAGTATCTGATGAATTTTTTAGAGCTCTGTACACGACTGATATAAATTCTGGAGAAAATGATTTAAAATCCTTTCTTCAAAAACATACATATCTGTGGGGTGTTGAAGAGCCCAAACTGTGCAGAAGCAGGTTTTTATAGTTCTTCAATCTCATACACTTAATGCACTAAAATCAACATTTTGGAGTGCACTCATTGTGATTTTGATTCTTGAAATGGACTCCGGACCAGAGAATTACCTAAGATGGGGAATCCTAAAAGAGCTAAAGCAGCAGGAGGCACTGAAAAAAGACAAGGAACAGGGGGTGCTCAGACCTCGGGATCTGGTCTGGAGGCCCAAGCAGTGCCTGATCAAAACACTGCTGAGAGCCTAGCATCTTTGGGTCTGAAACTACAGACACTGATCAAATCAGTCACTGGTCTCTCCCAAAAAGTGGATAGATTCAATAGCAGGGTGGTGGTATAGGAATCTGTGGTGGCGGGCCTGAAAAATGACTTCCAGAATGTTACTAAAATAGCTGACTTCATGCAGGCATCAATGCTCTAATGTCAAAGGAGCTACAACACTTCCTGGCCTGTCTTGAAACAATGGAGAACCAGACCCAAAATGCTAATATTTGACTTTAGGTAATACCCAAGGGCAGCGAGGGAGATCATCCTATTCTGTTTATTAAAGATTTCCTGATGGAGAAATTAGTCCCAACATGAACAGATCCTATTACAGGTATCCAAAAGGTTTTCCAAATAACCCTTTGTGGCTGGCAGCAGACATTGAAGGAGCTTTGGACCCTGGTGGTGTTAATGACAGGGGTCGGTGAAAGAGATAGGATCTTACAACTAGTACTTCAAGTGGGCCCTGTTACGCTGGACGACTATCAAATCTTCGCTTTTCCCAACATCAGTTTTACCACAAGGCAATGCTGCAAGAAGTTTGATGCTCACTACAGGATGCTGGAATCTCGTACACCATGATGTACCCCGCCCATCTCTGTATTGTCTATGATGGGAAAGTTTACCTTTTTTTGGCTCCTGTTGAGGCTGGTAAATGGGACACTTTGATTTGTAGCAGTGTCCAAAAGCAACTCAAACTCAAAATTTACCAAAGCCGATGTGGACACTTTTCTCTTTTCAGCTTATTGCTTACTTCTCTGGAGTAGGCTTATACTTGATGGACTTTAACGTTCAACAGCAAGGCCAGATTAAGGCATAGGCAACATAGGCATGTGCCTTGGGGACCTGCTTGCTAGGGGGCCTACAGCAATCTCCAACCTATATTTACCATGTATTATTTTCTTCTACCTGGGATGCATTTTTTTTAAAGGACTCAACTGCTAGGTAACTTGAGCAAGGCAGGGACTGAACTGTGACATGAGTCTCACCTAACTAATTAGGTGTTAAGTGTAGCTGATTGCTTCAGGGGTCCATGGCCAGATTGACCTGTAAGGTGTGAACATGTCCATTTCCTTTGCTTTGTTTCTCCCTCCCACTTACAATCTCCACTTAAGTTTTGCTCTTAAATATAAAAGACTAACGGTGCTATTCAATATGTATGCTTTGGTTGTTTTTTTATTTTACTTTTTAATAACATTTCAATTACAGTACAAGCCAAGCATATCCTTCTCAGATCAAGAATGTTACAGGATCCAGATACAATAACTGAGAATTAAGCAAAAACATCTCACTCACATAATTACAGCTCTCACTCAAACTCAATATATAGGCGTGAAATGTCTACCGTGAAGGAGCAGGGGAAACGGCTGGGAGAATCCCCCAATAAACAAATACTATTATTAGTGGGACCAAATTATAACATTACATATCCAAACATATCTAAACATGGAGCCTCTAACAAAATTCATCACCCACTTTCAGGTATTATCCATTTATGTTATAAAGTTGAGGCAACAAACAGATCCCAGTCAGAGTCATTTTAAGCCTTCAAGGAACCTCATCTTGTTCATCTTCAGAAACTTGCTCTCCCTGAGGTAGAAGACTGCCCAGGAATTTTTCCCCCTCCCCACTGATATGTATAGCCTCGAGGAGAGGAGGGAGAGGGGGGACATGATAGAAACTTTCAAATACCTCAAGGGAATCAACAAAGTCCAAGAGGGTAGCATCTTTCAGAAAAAGAAGTGTGCAAGAACAAGGGGGCACAATTTGAAGCTAGAGGGGGGACTGTTCAGAGGTAATGTGAGGAAGTATTTTTTCATGGACAGGGTTGTGGATGCATGGAACAGCCTTCCTGAGGAGGTTGTGGAGTCAAAAGCAGTGGTGGAATTCAAGAATGCATGGGACAGACATAAGGCAATTATAGGGGGTGGAGGTTGGAAGAAGCAGGCTGTTGGTTAGCTAGGATCTGCAGCTTATCCAGTAGGTAGGAAAATGGGCAGACTGGGTGGGCCAAGCGGTCCTTATCTGCCGTCAAATTCTATGTTTCTGTGTTTCTATTATTTATTCTGGAGAGCCCATATATAGTAAGGCCGTCAGACAAAATAATTCTAAACTCTCTGTTAAATCCTCTGTGTAACAAGAAAACCCTCATACCAAGTTAAGATTCAAATATCCCATTAACATTATTATGTAAAAGCTAACAGTAAGAGAAGACTATTCTCAGGAATACAGAGACCAACGCTGAAAGAAAATGTAAACAAAGTTTCCCCCTCCCCACTGAAAGACCACAGTCATTTTTACAGCAAGAATAAACTATGACCAAAGCCTTTTAAACAAAATTCATCACCCACTTTCAGGTATTAACCATTTATGTTATAAAGTTGAGGCAACAAACAGATCCCAATTAGAGTCATTTTAAATCTTCAAGGAACCTCATCTTGTTCATCTTCAGAAACTTGCTCTCCCTGAGGTAGAAGACTGCCCAGGAATTTTTCCACTGCCTCAGCATCTGTACAGAGATAGGGCTTACCCTTGTATGTAAAGTGAAGATGGGCTGGAAAAAATAAACTAGCCGTGATGACAAAGTCTCTCAATCGCTGCTTTAACTGGAGCAACTCCTTCCTCTTCACTTGTGTGAGAGCAGCCATATCAGGGAATATTGAGATCCTCATCCCTTGGTAATCTAGACCTCGTTTGTCTCTGGCAGAAGCCAAAACCAACAATCACTCCTCTACGGAGTCCAAGGTGACCAGAATAGTTGAAGCCCATGCCGCACCCTGTTTTCTCCTACGATTAGGTAAACGAAACACTTTTTATATGCACTTTTTCTTCATATAGTCCCAAAGAGACAGTAAATAAGTTCAGTATCTGCGCCTTTAATTTATGAGCTGGAGAAATGTTCAGGAAACCATCAATCCTTAGATTAGCAGTGTGTAGTTGGTTTTCAAGTGTTTCTAGCTTATTTTAAAGAAATTTAGACTCCCGTGCCTGAACACCCGCTTAATGCATCTGCCGCATATTCAGCTCTTCAATCATTTTAGAATGCTCATCGAAGCCATCCTCCAATTTCTTAACCATTTGGTCCATTGCAGACAAGGAACTGTTGGTTAAATTTACTTTTTCTTCAATCTTTTGCAGGATTGCAAAAATCCTATCGATGCTTGGATCTTTCTGTGTTGTAGACTGTGCCATGGTCACCAGGCCCAATTTCGGTAGCAAATATTACTCAACAGTTTTTGCTTGAGAAAACGCAGCTTTCTCCACTTTCTTTGGTCCCATTATTGCCAAGTATCTATACTGGGCACCCCAACAGGGACTGAACTGAAAATATAATAAAAGTGGAAAATTTAGCAGGCAAAATCAGCTCTAAGGAAAGAGCAAGCTAGAACCACGTCTACTCAGGCTGCTGGCTAGCTCCACCCCCCGTATGTATACTTTATATTTAAAGAGCCTCTGAGAGCATTAGGAAAACTTTAAAAAAGTAAGATTTATAATCAGCTCCATTCCACTTTCTCTATTACGTCATATATTTTGAGTAATTAATTCTCAGTTTTCTTTATGACTGAAAACAGTTGCATGAAAATAAGATCCCTATCCAGTAAACAAGTTCAAATTTTAAATTTTACTTCAAGAATAACTCCATTGAGCAGGCTCATTCACAAGGAGGTCCTGAGAACATATGTCAGGAACATATACATATGCAGGTAAACTACATACAACACTAACCTATAAATAAAATGGGGTAAACAGTGTTCAATTAATACATGAAGAATACAACATCTACAGAGCAAAACTTTGAGAATATGTTTATTTATTTATTTATTGAATTTTGTTGACGCGGTAGGCCCACTGAGACTAGAAGTCCCCTTTTCAGGGACGACTGGGGTGGGGGGATACAGATGGTAACCAACTGAAATTGAATCAGATTAAGCTGTTGGTGGTACTTTTCTAGTGAATGGGGGAAATTTGGCAAGGACACTGTGGAAATTACCCTACTCTTTTTCGATAAGTGCCATGGGATCTTTAACATCTACCTGAACTACGACCAATCCAGGTAGATGGAACCTCGGTTTAACATCTCACCCGAAAGACGGCATCTCAGAAGTGCAGCACCCCTCTTGTGCTGCACTACAGTGTCAGTATTAGGATATTAACCCAAGTACCAGATGTGGGAACTGAACCCACAACCCTCTGATATTCCAGCCTTAGATATGAGTGTGCTACCTACTGAGCCACTGACACGTTATAGAATATAGAAGCTGACAGACTATGGAACTATATCTGCTCTGGCTGCTTCTGTACATATTGCATCACAATCCCCTATTTATGATAATACAGTACAAGTATAATTACAGAAACATATTTTACGGTCACAATTAGATGACAGGTGTAGACAGGCAGCCAGAGCTAAAAAGGGCAGAGATACTGTATTCTTGCAAATACCTTTAGTAATAAAATACAAACTAGCAGCTACACCTATGCCAGAATGTACATTTTTTTCAAAGTTGTCTCAACTGTGTCAGGAACTCTTTAATCTCACTCCTAAAATCAAGAAATCTATAATGCATTTTAATTGTACTGTTAAAAAATGTTACTTTTTTTTAAATAACCTCATCCCACTCATTTTGAAGTTCTGGCACTAATGTAGTTCTGTTTTTGAGGTGAACCACTAAATATATTTTCATCGCCCCTTCAATAAATCTTGCCGTTATATGATCCTGGCTTATTATCAGTAACATAAATGTTTGATCCCTGAAATGATTTCTTCCAACAATCACTCACGTTGCAACATAATCTCTATAATTATTATGACTCCTTTAGTAAACCACCAGTTTAACTCCTATACCACCGGGACCTATGCTTTTTCAGAGATGGGCCCTACCCTACCCGATAAAGCTCCCAAATACTGGTTCATACTATCTGACAGGAGAAAATAGTAACACCCAAACTGCTAGTGCACATAACTGTGTGTGGGTGGTGGTGGTGGTCATGGGGGGTCAGAAAAGCAAATCAAGACATTTCATACCCAAAACAATATTTTTACCAGGCAAATTAGAATTTTTTTCTCGCTAAATGATCAAAACTAGGACCGATTTTTTTTCATAGTGATATTAGTTTAATTCATTTTGAAGCATTTTAGTTAGGTTGTTTAGGTTTTATGCCACTTTTTAGGGACAGTAAGAAAATATTTTTAAAAAATTTCAGTAACTAAGCTGGCTCCGTGGGGCTGAGTGATGGGGTTTGCTTGGCACACTGGTGTCCTGGGTTCGTGCCATGAGCCAGGGTACCAAGGAGCAGAGACCGGCAGGGAGGGGATTTGGAGCATCCATTGGATGCTTCCCTCCTGGGGGGGTGTCTGGCCTCAGCACTCTAGAGGTGGACTGGCAACGTGCTTGGGGACATGGAACCTTGACACGCCCCCCCCCCATACATCCCTGCTCAGGGTTGCCATGCTCACACATGGTTGAGAACTATAGAGGGCATAGGATGAACAAGAAAAAAGGAGCTCCCTACCTGACCAGATGATGGGCACCGGACCTGCTGCCACAAAGTTCCAGAAGACAGTTTGGACTGGCTCCACAACACCCACGATATGTAGGAGTGGCCGGTAAGGTACCTTCCCCCTCGGAAGAGAGGGACCCTCCCGACGAAGGGTTATGTCGAGTTACCTGGGGGTGTTACAGTGGGGCTGATGGTAGGGGTTGGAAGGGAGGTTGGGACCTAGGCGCTCTGAAGGAATGACCAGATGGGGCAGACTCTGCTGGAAGGAGAATTAAAAAAAAAATAATTAAGTAACTAATATGCAGTGACCAAAGACTGAAGTCACAGCGCAGGGGCACTGGTGCGGTGACGGGGGCCTCAGATTTCTCCTGGGTCTAGGGTCCCAGGTTGCATTAATCTGGGTCTGTTCAACAGTTGTCTGATTAACCTACGAGGTGGCTTTCGGTCACCAAGTTCTATTGCCCCATTGGCTATTAATCTTTTCTAGCTATTTACAATGTTAATGCAATGTTCAACAGGTCTGTTTGTTTTTCAGTGGGAGGTGGAGGATGAAGAGCAAGTGTTCTGTGGTTTTATTATTAAGATTTTATTAAATCTGGGTAACCTACTTAAAATCTATTATTGAGTATTATTTTACTTAAAGCAGCAGTACTGGATAATCAAGAAGTGATTATCAAAATTCTTTTTGGCTGGAAGTATGCAGCCATAGTTCTGGTTTCTATATCTGTAAATATTTTTTCTAGCGATCATTAGATTTTAGATATTTAAAATTGATTTCCATCTGTGTGGAGCCACAGTAAATATGGCTGCTGCCTAATTTTCAGCTAAGCTCTCCCTTCACATTGCATCATGTCTTTTGTTTACTTCCGTGGGACCCTGTGCTGCACATCCCTGCTGTCCCTGTGTAGTACTGCTAGTCATGAGCATGTGCGGTTGGCAACAGTGGGTTCCAGTTCAACATGGCGGGTGGAAGAAATGTAAACATGAACAAAGAAAAATAAAGCAAATTACTGGGTGATAGTACAGTGAAAAAAAGAAAGATTACCAGGTAAGTGCTCAACAGACTGCAGGGAACAAACTGTTGAAAAAGACTCCATTTTTGTTATCTAGTACCGCTGCTTTAAGGCACAATGTGTGGCGCCATAAGGGGGCTGGCCTTTTCTTTTGGATTGATGCTGGACATTCAATTACTTTAGAATATGCCGTGCTGCTCTTGGACTCAGCTCTGCAGCTTACATTCTTAAGGTTTTTATCTTTTTTTAAGAATTCTGTATAATTTGGTTACCCCCAAATGTGGTATCTCAATGTAGTTAATGCATGTATCCTTGTAATAAGGGACTTTGTCCTAAATGGTTTTGCTTGTAAGGACTATCCACTATACATAACTTTCAATGTACAAGCATTGGTAAAATAAAAATACAGTTACATAATAGATAACCCACTGTTATGTGCGCGGTTGTGCTCTGATACACGCATGCCTTGGTGTGCATTGCTACGGCCTTGTGTGTCAACTACCCAAGGCGTGCATATATCAGAGTGTGACAGCATACCTAAGATTAGGTTATTTATCTTATAAAATGACAAAATTGTTTTGGAGGGGGTAAAAGTGCAGGTGTTCGGTCACGCTCTGATATACACATGGTCATGTGATGTGTTTTATACAATCAGAACACTGGATTTAGATTTGTAGGATTTGTCCATTTTATAAATATATACAAATTATATATATATATATATATATATATATATATATATATATATATATATATGTTGCTGCATGGTAGTGCAGCTATAGTTAGGGTTGGCAGGCTACTTCTATGTTAAACTCCGAAGTTTGCACTTTAATAACTTTGCAACCAAGTTGCCTAACGGTTGAATGAACAATTGTGGAGCTGCAGTGTGCCACAAAATGCACAAAAATGGGTGTTTTGTCCTTTTCTTTGCTCAGGGCTACAGCCCAAGTGATTTACCGACCTGGTCTGAAATCTTCAGGGGAAGATGCAGTCTGGGTCACTAATGTGCCTTTTGAAGATCTGGTGAAAAAGTATTAATCAGTTCAAAAGTTATTCAGATTTTAATTTTCCCATTATAGTCAGTGGGAAAAAATATATGTGTCTCACGAAAGCTGCCACCAGTACATTTTACTGTTGCAAATGGGCCTTTTACTGTTGTGCTGCCGCCATCTTGTTTCAGTTAGTGGTGAATAGAAATGTCTATAATTCATATTCTATTGCCCCTAGGTAAACACTGACAGTTGTGTTTACCTAAATGGGGCCTGAGGAACACAATGGTGCCATCAGTTTTTTTCTAAGACCCCTAGAAATATATATTTTTAATTTGGGTCCCCCATAGTGTCACAAATCAGGACAATACATACGTGACACTTTCACAAATAATGATAGTGTTGCATCTATACTGTCACAATTTGCGACACTACTGCACCACAAAATACCATTTCTTTGTCACACCACTGCACCTAAATGGTTAGGGCTTTTTGGCTAAAATTTACAGGGTGGCAAACCCTGGTCCCACGGATGTGACTTTTCGTGGTTTGGTAAAAAAATTTTTAAATGGTTACAAAGTTACAGTGCTCTGAAGTTGAGAATTTTCCCATAGGCTAACATTGTGGTGCCCAAGTTACGGATTTCATGCTACCCGCAGCTTAGTCCATCTTTAGGTTGACTAAGCCTGTGCGGAGGTTTCAAAGTCTTGATTACAACTGCAGTAGAATTTTTTTCATAGTTACTACGGTTACTGAGACATTGCCAAATAAGTGTTATGAGGGTTCTTTTTTGATATTATGGAGCTGCTGTATGGCTCTGTACTTATGTATAAGTGGGAGTACAGGGCCCAGAGGGCCTGTGCTCCCACATATACATACCATTATGCAAAAAATGGGCAATGTGAAGGGAGTGCAGGGCCCAGAGGGTCCATGCTCCCTCAAACACATACCAGTTACCAGTTACATTACACTTTCTCAAAAAGAAGGGAAGTCCATTGCAAAAATTTAGTTAATGCATGCAGTGACAAAAGCATGGAAATGTGATGTTAGGGTTACCACCCCTACCACCCCCCACCCTTCCACCCTCTACACATTAACAGACATCGGGGTGTGCACTGGGGTCATCAGACCTAACTCTCACCCCATCCTCCTATACTGTAGCATGTTAGCTTATTTACAAATGGAATGGGGTGAGAAATGGGCGTGATGACCCCATGGCACACCCTGATGTCTGTTGGTGTGTGGAGGGTGGTGGTATTGTTGGTAACCCTAACATCACATTTCCATACTTTTGTCACTGTGCTATCAACTCTAACTGATTTTTTGCAATGAATGTATATATATTTCCACAGATTACGGAGGAGGACCTTGGTCATTTTAATCAGGAAACCTCTTTAATAGAAGTAGCGGAGGTGATAGGGGACCGTCCCAATGGTAAGTCCCCAGGTCCTGACGGCTTTACTGCTGAATTTTCCAAGGTCTTTTCACACAAAATGGCTCCAATATTACACACTATTTTCAATCAATTACATACTTATAATTCTCTGCCTGCTTCATTTAATAAAATCATTATTTCATTAATACTAAAAAAGATAAGGATCCTTCTGCTTGTGACTCTTACAAATATATTTACAAAAACTCTAGCAAGAAGACTTAGCAAAGTAGTTCATAAAACTATTAAAGATGATCAAACATACTTTGTACAAGGGAGATTAACACATAGAAACATAAAAATTGTCAGCAGGTAAGGACTGCTAGGCCCATCCAGTCTGCCAGTAGGCCCTATACATTGTATGTGGCCACTCACCCTATGTGATCAATGGCTTGTCATCACTCCCTCCCCTCTCAGGCTTCCCTTGTGCCTGTCCCAAGCATACTTAAACCCCTCCACTGTGCTTGCCCCCACTATCTCCTGTGGCAGACTATTCCATTTATTGACTACTCTTTCTGTACAGAAAAACTTCCTCACCTTACCTCCTAATCTACCCCTTCCAATTTCATATTGTGCCCCTTTGTTCTAGTACTTTTTCTACATTGGAAAAGCTCCCCCACCTGCATCTTGTTTATGTCCTTGAGGTACTTGAAAGTTTCAGTCATGTCCCCCCACTGTCTCCTCTCCTCCAGTGAGTACATATTGAGGTCACTTAGTCTCTCCTCATATGTTTTATGGTACAAGCCCTGCACCATCTCTGTTGCCCTTCTCTGGATAGTCTCCACCTATCTATCTCCTTGCATAGGTGTGGTCTCCAGAACTGCATGCAGTACTAAGGGTGAGGTCTTACTAATGTTTTATACAATGGCATCACCACCTCCTACCTCCTGCCTCCTGCTAGTGATACCCCTGTATATGCACACCAGCATACCACTGGCCCTCCCTGACACTTTTGTACACTGCTTTGGTACTTTAAGGTCATCAGACATGATAACCCATAGGTCCCTTTCCTCTTTGGTGACAGTCAGCTCCTCCCCCCCAACCTGTAGCTCTCCCCAGGGTTCCCGCTACCCAGGTGCATTATTTTACACTTCTTTACATTGAACCTCAGTTGCCACATCTCCAACCATCTTTCAAGCTTCTACAGATCCCTCTTCATTTTCTGCACCTCTTCTGGAGTATCTACCCTGTTGCAGATCTTGGTGTCATTTGCAAACAGGCAGACCTTCCCTTCCAGCCTCTCTGCAATGTCACTAATGAAGACATTGAACAGGACAGGACAGGTCCTAGTACTGATCCCTGTGGTACCCCACTGGTCACCCCCTCCCAAGATTGTACCCCATTTACCATCACCCTCTGTCTCCTGTCTGTTAACCAGTTCCTTACCCAGTTCACCACCTTGTCTCCCATGCCCAGACTACCCATCTTGTTAATCGGCTTTCTGTGTGGGACGGTGCTGAAGACTTTGCTGAAATCCAGGTAGGTGACGTATACTGCCCCTCCGTGATTAAGTTCCCTAGTCACCCAGTCAAAAAAAAACTATTAGATTCATTTGACATGACCTTCCTGCTGTGAATCCCTGTTGCCTCAGATCCTGAGCACCACTGGATTCCAACTGTTCCACTATCCTTTCTTTCAGCAGTGTCGCCAAGATCTTTCCCCCTACTGAGGTGAGGCTGACTGACCTGTACTTCCCTGCCTCCTCCCTACTGCTGCTTTTGTGCAGTGGGATTGCATGTGCCCTCCTCCAGTCCTCTGGAATGACACCCATGTTGAGTGACTCTGTGAACAGGGCCACCAGAGGTGCTGCTAGTTCCCTTCACAGCTCCTTTAATATCCTTGGGTGGATGCCGTCTGACACCATGGCCTTATCCACCTTCAGCTTTGTGAGTTCTTCCAGAACTCTCTCAACTGTAAATGGACTGGTGTTCACCTCTCCTCCCCAGTACCTCTGCAGCCCAACTGTGGTCCTTGATCCGCCCCTTCCTTAGTGAATACTGAGCAGAAGTATTTGTTCAGTATTTCTGCCTTGTCCGGAACCCCCTCCTTACACTCTTCCTTCTCCTCTTTGAGTCTCATAATCCCCCCCTTGGTTTTTCTTCTTTCACTGATGTACCTATAAAATGCCTTATCCCCTTTGTTTACAGACTGTGCTAAGCTCTCATCTGTCTGCACCTTTGCCGTCCTAACTGCCTTAGACATTCAAGGTACACCTCCTTGTCCTCCTCTCTTTGGCTCCCCTTATATTTCCTGAAACTCAGTCTTTTAGCCCTGACTTTGTCTCTCACCTCTTTGGAGAACCATAGTGGCTTCTTTCTTCTTTTCCCTTTGGCCACTATCCTAATGCATTGGTTTGTTATATCCACTACGGCTTCTTTCAGTTTCTCCCATTGTTTTTCTACCCCCTCTACTATCTCTCCCTTCCCCAGGACTGCTTGTATAAATCTATCCATTTCAGTGAAATCTGTGCTCCTGAAATCTAGTACTCTTGCCCTTGTATGGCTTGCTTGAGTCCATGTCTCCATGCTGAACCGTACCATGTGGTTGTCACTGGACCCCAGCTGCCCATCCACCTGAATTTCTTTGACTCTGTACCCATTGGTCCATACACATACCAACACACCATACAAGGAGAACTCTTAATATCATTTAGCAAGTCTCTCTCTCTCAATGAAACAATCCTCTTGGCACTAGGCACTGAAAAAGCATTTGACGCAATAGATTAGGTTTTATAAAAGTATCATTAAGTCAGTTTGGTTTCCAATGTCAATTTCTAAATTGGATAGACTAAATTTATAATGACCCAGAAGCTAGAGTTAAGACTAATGGTACACCATCATGCCAAATATTGTTATCAAGGGGTATAAGACAGGGTTGTCCCCTATTGCCTCTGCTATTTGCAGTTTATAGCATACCCTTAGCAGTAGCGATTCATGAAGATTAAGGAGTGAAGGGTATACTTAATAATGGGAGAAATCACATTATTTTGCTTTATGCAGATGTCATTCTTCTATATTTACAGGATACTCCAAATTTATTATTCATTCATCTGTATTTAATCAATAATTTCAGCAAACTGTCAGGCTATACAATTAATTGACAGAGATGCAAAGCAGTATCTCTTGATCCAGACCAAGATATGCATAATCTTCTTCATTTGACTATTGGAAAACTAAAAACAAGTATGCAATGTTTGGGAATTATTTTAAATAGAGATATAGGAAAACTACATGACTCAAACTTTGTCCCAGTAATGGATAAAATATTTACAGGTTTAGACAAATGGTCACTACTTTCTCCCCCATTTGATGGGGTGTGTTAACATTAAAATGAACAGTCTGCCAATATTCTTCTATTTTCAAACACTCCCCATCAAAATAAGTAAGCAGTTTTTCAAACATTTTGAAAACAAATTGAAGAGATTTCTGTGGTTAGAAAAGACACCTAGACTCTGTGTAGAAAAATTATATCAGAATCAGGAATGGGCGGACTAGGTCTCCCAAATCTGTACTGGCATTCTCTAGTTGCTCAGGCAGAGGTAGCCTGTTTTTGGTTGAAGACCTCAGACTCACCCTCGTCATGGCCCTCCCAAGAATCTCATTTGTTACTTTGTCAATCTTTAATAACCTTACTAGAACTAGAGTTTAAGAAGAAAGTTCAGTTCCAATAAAATCTCAACTTTTCCAAAAAATACAGCCTTAGCCTCGTTATTAGGATATAACAATAAATTATCTAATCTCTCACCAAATATTTTAATTATCATCTTCCTATGGCAGTAATTCCAAAAACATGGATGTATGATAATTTCATGTTGCTAAAAGATCCATATATATAGATAAATTCATATCATTTGAATATCTTAGGAATCTGATTGATCTTCCAGTGGGCCGTGTTGTAAAATATTTATATCTCAGGGAAAATGTTAGGTTTTCAATAGGAAATTTAGATTCTCTGTCACAGAGCCATCTTGAAAAATTATTTTCAGCAATTAATGCTCTAGATAGCTGGCCTGGTGGTGCTGAGGGTTTAGGCGGTGGATGCAACATCTCACGCTACGCCAACAACCCGGGTTTGGTAATGGACTCGGGTCACTGGGGATCATCAGGGAAGGGAGAGGATTGACCATCTGGAGGACTGCTCTCCCAGGGGTGAGTAGTGGGCTTTGCATTGCTCCTCAGTGGCCCCCGATGAAGATCAGTGGCACTGTAGGAAGCAACGCTGTAACGGGGTGGAGCGGGGGCAGACATCAGCACAGCCACAGAAAACCCTGGTCCCTGGTATAGGTGATGGCAATCCCCAGTGCCCTGCCACCACACACCCAATGCCAAGTTCATTCCACCAGCTCTCCTGATCCCTCACCATGCCTTGGACCTGGCAAGCTAGTCTGGGGGGGTTCAATAGACCAAGATAGGTGGGGAGTGTCTGTCCCTGATTTCCCAGTGGGTGAACAACAGGCGGGTGGTAGAGTGGTTGGAGGTGAGTGAGGTCTGCCCAAGAGAGTTCCAAGGGGGCCAGTGATAAAGAAAGTTAAAAAAGAAATGCTCCAGATAAACTCATAGGGAAAATGCATGCTTTGTTGAGGGATGGTATGGCCATAGAGCTTTCCCCTTTAAAAAATGCATGGGAAATAGACCTAGGTATTACTTTCACAAAGCAACAGTGGATGGATATACTACTGCCATTTATCTCAGTTTCACAGAACAATACATTGAGACAGATTCAATTTAATATTATGCATAGAATTTACTATACAGCTGACAGGTTTAATACATTTAATGATTCTGTATATCAAATTTATGTCCTAGATGCCCTACTGCAAAAGGCACCATTATTAATATGTTTACAATGTATCTGTCACTTTCCCAATATTGGGGGGAAAATATTTAAATTATTTTCAAAAACATTTCAAAATAATTTTCCATTTGATCCTGGAATTGTCATACTTGGATTCTTAAGTAGTATGGATCTATCTGAAAAATCGTGAAAACTTATTTTCCTATTACTAGTAGATGCCAAAAAGAAATTCTCCAACAATGGAAGGATCCAAACCTTCCAAATTTTGAAAAATGTATGACTGTAGCAATTGATTTTTAAACAAATGGGAAGGACACATTATTATATGACTGAAGATAAAGAAAAATTTGAGACTATTTGGCAACTGTTTTTGAATACATTAAAGTAGGTTATGTATAGCTGGTTACAATGCATAATCTGTATTCTTCTTCTGTATTCCTTTCATTCTTAAGTACTGCATCTTGGATTGCTCTCATTTGACTTCCCATCTATCTTGGGATATGATAAATTTATCTACACATACTGAAAAAGGCCAGAAAACTCAGGAAGGGGTACCCCCTCTCCTATAAAAATCACCTGGAGCCCAATATTCAAAACTTTACCCATGGGCAAATTTTGTACTGCCTGGTGGGTAAATTTAGCCCACAGTCAATAGCACACAATATTCAAAGGAATAGCCCAGGGGCGAACACTGCTGAATGTAGTGGACAGACATGGCTGTGAGTGCAGTGCAAAGACAGCCCAGCAAAGAAGACAGCTCTGAATATAGCAACTGTGCAGTGCAAACAGCAACAGCAGCCTAATGCACACAGAAGTGGAGTCAGGCACAGGTGAACTATGTGCCCACTGTGGGAGCTACCAAAGAAGTGGTGCATAACAACTGCAAACAACAGTGCAGGTAAAATACTGTAGAGCCGCGCTAAGGTTCAGACACGTTTGCCCAGTGCAAACACATTTGGCCAGGGTAAACACATTTGCCTGGGACAAAACTTTGCCATATTCAAAACGTATCTGCAAATGAGCCTACTTAGGCATTCTGAGGGCAAACAGCCACATTAACTTGTCATTATGGATGCATTTTCATGTGTAGATTGCCTGGGCTATTTCAGGGTACACACAGCACCATCTGCATAACAGATTGGAATAACAGGTTGGTAGCTGCAGGCTGGGTTTGTACACAGCAGCACAGACTGTTGTGCCCCATGGGACAAGCACCACAGGCATGAACGGTTATGCTGCATGCTATAGACATATTGTTGTTTCTGCTATAGTGTGTGTCATACATTACAGTACCATGGGTAGCCAGTATTATGAGGAACACATCAATTCATACTGTGTGTCAGGTAACATTGAATGCTGCTATCCACACATACAGAGGCCCAGCTGGCAAGTGTGTTCTGACAGTGCATCCACTTCACAACAGAGTAGCACTCCCAGTTAACACACCAAGAAATTGCAAAGTCAAGTAGATGCAAAATAAGACTGGTTTATTCCAAAATAAAGTTGTGTGAAACTCCAAAACACAAATGAATGACTCCACCAGTGGACAACATTGTCATACCGTCCTGTGACCCACATATGCTGTGCCAATGGCATGGAATTCTCACAGAAACACACACATAGCTGGCTGTGTGTGACTGGGTGAATGTACAAGTGTGCGGTATGTGCCGGGGGGGCAGACACTTACCATCATACAGGCTCCATAATGTCAAGGGCATTCCCATCACTGGAACATGTTCACTGGGAGAATGACCCCAGCCGTGTGGCAGCACCTACTATGTGGTGCAACCTGGGGACCTGTACACCCTCCCCTCAACACCCTCCCTCCTCTCAGTGCAGCATATGTGTGCTGGATTGTGTTGATGTACCCCCTCCCTATGGGAGGATTGGGGGGTGCTGCATGTACTCACTGGCAAGGTGTCCACTGGGTACTAGGCCACCCTCAAATGCCTGGCAGGGTTGGGACTGGTGCCAGATGAAGGCATCATGGGCAGTGCCAGGGTACCATGCTAGGATTCATGGCCAGTACCATCTGTTTGCAGCTTATCTCTTCCTTGGCATACGGAGTGGCCCAGGGTGGCCTTCTGCCCTCTCTGCCTCCTCAATGACTGCAGACATCAAGTGCACCATGATGCTGTTGTTGCATACAGCCTTGTTGCCTGTTACTGCTGTGTCCATGTCCCCAGTCCTTGTTTTGACCAGAGTTAAGACTACCTTTTTCTGGGTGTTAACTTGCACCACTCTTTTGTGTTGCACTAATATTCTCTGCACAGTGCTAAGGCACTGAATATTCCATTGCGCCTGTATTCATATCCGCGCCCCTTACTTTGCACCGTGCATACATTATCTTTTAGCGCTGGTGCTACACTGTTATGCTGGCACTATTTGGTCTTTTGAATATTGCAGCTCTGCCCAAATGGGGTGCAAAACCTGCACAGTTTGTGCTCAGCGCAAATTTTGAATATCTGGCCCCTGATATGATGAAGACACTTCTGACCCTCCCACCCAAAAAAGACATACACCCTATTGACCCTATCCCAGGGCAGAATAACATTCCCAGACCTCAGAACACTACGACTGAGGGCGTAGTACTTAAAGAACTAGAATTCTTTAGTTTGAATCTATCAGAGGAGGTGCTGAGGGTGCTGAAGGCTTCCAGTAAACCAGCAACAAGAAAAGCATACTCCTCTAAGTGAAAGATATCCTCATACTGATGTGCCCCAGGAAGATGATTCCAATGGGGACAGGGCTGTCTATAGTTCTGGACTGCCTATTACACTTATAGTCCTTAGATCTGAGACCTTCAACCTCGAGCGTATACCTAGCAGCTGTCAGCCTACATATCAGCAGGCAAATACAAGTCCTTCACCTCACAACCTGTTTTTAAAAGGTTCTTTAAAGGCCTCAACCATATATATCCCCCAGTAAGGGACACATTTCCTCCATGGGACCTAAATATCTGCATTGCCCAGCTGATGGAGGCACCTTTTGATGCTATGGATACAGCTGACTTGAAATATGTCTCATGGAAAACCATTTTCCTGATAGCTATGACATCTGCCAGGAGGGCAAGTGAGCTGCAAGGCCTTTGTACAGATCCAAACTACAAAATCTTCCACATGGATAAGGTAGTTCTTCAGACCAATAGGAATTAAGGTGGTGTCAGAATTTTACTTAAACAAGTCAGTTACCCTTCCTGTACTCTATCCTGAACATTTCAGTGCAGGTGAGCATAAATTGCACAGTCTGGATGTAAAAAGGTCACTAGGTTACTACATGGACTGGACAAGGGATTTTAGGTCCCATAGCACATAGCTTTTGTTACATATGGAGAGGTTGTCAAAGGAAAGCCAGCAGCTAGGAAACCTATTTTTCATTGGATAGTCTCTTGTATACAGTTCTGTTATCAGAAAGCAGGTAAAAGACCTCCCAAAGGTCAATGGCACATTCCATGAGATGACACCTCTGCCTCCAAGCAGCTACAAGGGACATCCCCTTCTAGAAAACCAGCTACCTGAAAACAGTGCACAGCTTCACAAAGCACTACTGCTTGTACATACAGTCAAGGAGGGATGACAGTTTTGGAACAGCTGTCTTGCAAAACCTCTTCCTAATCAGGTTCTATACCCATCCTCTCAAGGTACTGCTAGAGAGTCTGCTTGTTGTGAAGCATCATTAATGGATTTCTGGGTTTTGAAGAAATTACTCAACATAGTAATGTTGTTTCTTCTCAGGGATCCATCAATGAGCATTACAAACCCTGACCCTGCCTCTCCTTCCAGAACCCAAAAATAGGCTCACACAAGAATCAGTTCTTGTCTTAAGGCTGCTTGAGCATTACTTATTGCAGTTCCTCAGCAATTGTTTAAATGTGATCATTTTAATTTAACATGATGACTGCTTTTATTTGGTTAGATTTGTCAACGTTTTGGAAAAAGGTTTTTTTTTAAATTTGGTAGCTAGTTAGCTAGTTTAGTGGTCACTGCTCCCCTAGCTATAGAAACAAATCTGATGTTAGAAGAGCAGGAGAAGGATGACTATAGTGTGGAGTTGGAACTTGTATTCTAAATTCTAAAATTATCATAGTTATATCTCCAGGGTATCACACTCTGGAGAGATGGTGTGCTTTTGTAGGGCTCATTGATGGATCCCTGAGAAGATATGACCTTACCTTGGTGAGTACGTTTTTCTTTCCCTCTGTCTCGCGCCCTGAGAAGGTCATTATGCACCCTGACTAGTGCAATCTTAGTGCTTAGGTGTCATCCAAGACTTCAATAAATAAATAAAAATAAAAAAATAAAATATTTAGCTCTGAACCTAGGCTGGAGAGACTCAAAGATGTCAAAGGTTATGAGTTGTCCTTCAAACTGCAACACAGCTACATTCTTGATAACCTTGCCCAAAAAGGGCAGATTAGAGGCTGGTCAGTAATTTGCAAGGTTGTCCAGGTCGAAAGATAGCTTTTTCAGGAGAGGTCTCCACAGTTCATTCTTCAGTGTAGCTTGGAAAAAACCCTCCATCTAGGAGCATCAGACAATCCTCACCAGGCCCAGATACCTGATGCAACCTACTAGTAATTGCATCCGGCCTGGATCCAGGTCACAATAAGTTGGTCATAGCTTTGAGGTCACCTCAGTTACCTCCTCTGCTGTCACTGATCTAAACTCTACCCATGACAGCTGAGTTCACTTGTGGTGTATCGTCTCAACACCGCTGAGCTGCCATACCCCATTTGGCAAGATCCCAGCACAGATGGAGGACACACTGTGGAAAAAGAATCAAACAAACTCCTCACATTTAGTGGCTGAAAAAATGCTCATGGACCCCAGATAGGTTGAATGGAATAGCCTTTCTATAGTCAGAAGAGCTAAACTGGTCGATTCTTCCCAGCAACAAGCTCTTTAAACAGAAAACCTGCTTTTTTCTTGGTGATTGCTCTTTGGTATTCATCGTCGTGAATACTCAAAGCCAGTCTGTTCTCCTCGGCCTTAGGTCTCTTTAGCAAGCCATGGCATGAAACAAGCCTGTGCACACAGACAGGTGCCACAAAATCAAAGGCCATCATGATAACCCTATTAGAGGTCACCACTGCTTCCTCATCCCAACAGCACATGCCTCCATCCCACCTGAGATATCTAGTACTGCAGAGTCCACTGTAATTTCAGGAGCAGGGGCACCACAATTCAGCAGTCTTGATTGAACATAAGGTCTTCTTCTGCTGGCTAATTTGAATGTTTGTATGAATCTACACAGGGTGTTAAACAGTGTGATAAGTTTGGCTAGGCCTGAGGGGGAGGCTCTGGAATAGATATCATCCCATAGTCCAACAGGGGTAGGCTTGATCATTCAACCACTTGTTTCCTGGTGTTTAGTGGTAGACGGTTCTGTACACTAAAAAGAGCTACAAGTTTTGCAAACCACTTGCCTACTTCCTGTGTTACATGCAACAAGATAGAAGATCTGGAGGCTGTCATGGTACAGTCAGACCTGGACATTGTGGCCATCACTGAAACCTGGTGTAATGATAACCATGACTGGGAGATGGCCATACCTGGCTACAACATATTCAGAAGAGACAGAGCAGGCAGGAAGGGAGGAGGAGTGGCACTGTATGTGAAAAATGACATAAGGGCCACACAGATCCAGGAGGAACAAAATGGGGAGAGATACTGTGGGTTAAGCTGGAAAGGAAAATGGGGCCAGCTATCCCACAGGTGTGGTCTATAGACCACCAGCCCAGGAGGAAGAAACAGATAGAGTTGATGCTAGCCATCCAAAGGATGGCAGACAAGGGTGAGGTAGTACTGGTTGGAGACTTCAATATACCAGACGTGGACTGGAGCATCCCAGCAGCAGCATCAACTAGGAGCAGATTTATCCTGGACTCCTTTCAGGGTGCCTTCCTCAAGCAACTGGTCATGGAACCAACTCGGCAGAAGGCAATACTGGACCTTGTGCTCACAAACAGAGACAGTGTGATGGGGGTAACAGTGGGGGAGCACCTGGGTAACAGTGACCACCAGTCATTGTGGTTTGAAATCACAGAAAGAGCAGAACCAAACCACACAAAACACGATCCTGGATTTTAGGGGGCAGACTTTGGGAAAATGGGGAGATGCTTGAAAGAGGCATTAAGGGAATGGGACAGGAATCAGAGATTGAGGAACAGTGGGCAGTATTTAAAATGGGGATTATAAGAACAACAGAATTATGCATTAAGCAGGTTAGCAAGAGGAAAAGAAAGAGAGACCATTATGGTTTTCCAAAGAGGTAGCAAAGAAAGTGAAAGCCAAAAAGATTGCATTCAGGCAATACAAAAGACACAGGCAGAAGGGATAGGGGAAGTACCAGGAGAAACAAAAGGAGGCAGGGAAGTCAGTAAGGGAAGCCAAAGCTCAGACAGAAGAACACATTGCAAAATCAGTGGTTAAAGGGGACAAAACCTTTTACAGGTACATAAGTGAAAAAAGAAGGACAAAGGGAGGGATAGTGAGACTGAAGGGGGAGGATGGGAGCCGCGTGGAGGATGACAACAGTAAAGCTGACATATTGAACAGGTATTTCTGCTCAGTCTTACTAAGGAAGAGGGGGTAATGGGTCTGAAGGAGTACAAGGGTGAGAATGGTGCAGAAATGGACACAAGTCCCTTTACACGAGAAAGGGTCCTGAAGGAACTGGAAGTAATAAGAGCTGATAAAGCAATGGGGCCAGATGGGGTGCACCCAGGGTCCTTAAAGAACTAAGAGAGGTGGTGGCTGAACCTCTGGCTATCCTGTTCAGCCAATCACTGGAAACAGGGGAGGTACCCAAAGACTGGAGGACAGCAGATGTAGTCCCCTTATACAAAAGTGGGAACAAAGAGGAAGCAGGGAACTACAGACCAGTCAGCCTCACCTCGGTAGTGGGAAAGATCATGGAAGCACTACTGAAGGAGAGATTGGTGGAACATCTGGCTGTCAATGGACTACAGGACCCAAGGCAGCATGGTTTCACCAGGGGAGGTCATGTCAGACCAACCTCATTGAATTTTTGACTGGGTGACTAGGGAGGTGGATCAGGGAGGGCAGTGACATGGCCTATCTGGACTTCAGCAAGGCCTTTGACACTGTGCCACATAGAAGACTATTACACAAACTGGGGAATATGGGTGTGGGCAGGACAGTAGTGTGGTGGGTAGGTAACTGGCTGGGTGGCAGGACACAGAGGGTGGTGATAAATGGCTGTCACCCACAGAGGGAAGAGTGACCAGTGGGTACCACAGGATCAGTGCTGGGACCGGTCCTATTCAACATCTTCATCAGTGACATTGCACAGGATATAGAAGGCAGAATTTCACTGTTTGCTGATGACACAAAGCTCTGTAACAGAGTAGACACACCAGAGGGTGTAGACAGAATGAGAAGGGACCTGCAGAAACTTGAAGAATGGTCAAGGGTTTGGCAGTTGAAATTCAATGCAAAGAAGTGCAAGATAATGCATATGAGCACAAAAACCCTGGCACAATATATCAGTTGGGGGTGAGGATATAGCATGCACCAAGCAGGAAAGGGATCTTGGGGTTGTCATCTTGATGACCTCAAGGTAGGGAAACAATGTGACAAGGCATCAGGTAAAGCAAATAGGATGCTGGGATGTATAGGCAGGGCATCACCAGCAGGAAAAGGGAGGTCATAATTCCGCTATACAAGACACTAGTGAGGCCCCACCTGGAGTACAGTGTACAGTTCTGGAGACCATACCTACGTAAGGACATAGACAGGGTAGAGAAGGTTCAGAGGAGGGCAACAAAGATGGTGCATGGGTTGCATCACAAGTCCTATGAAGACAGGTTGAAGGAACTGAACATGTACTCCTGGAGGAGAGGAGGGAGAGAGGATATGATAGAGACATACAAGTATCTTACAGGGAGGAATAGGGTGCAGGAAAACACTATTTTTAAGCGAAAAGATGTTTCAGGACTAGAGGGCATGGGATGAAGTTGGAGGAGGACGATTCAGAGGAAACATGAGAAAGAATTCTTCACAGAACGGTGGTGGACAAGTGGAACACCCTGCCAGAGAAAGTGGTGGGGGCTGAAACAATCACTGGATTTAAGAATGCATGGGATAGACATAAAGGAATTCTAGAGGTCAGGGGTAAGGGGAAATAGACTTCTAGGAAAACAAACTGAACTTACAAGCTCAAATGGGCAGACTAGGTGGGCCATAGGCCCTTATCTGCCGACACTGTCTATGTATCTATGTATCTATGCCCAGTATAGTTGAGGTACTGGTCCAAGTGGAGGCCTAGGTATTTGTATGTAGTGACAGGGTGCAGACCGTCCCCTTGGGGAGTGCAAAGTATATACTCTTTTAAAATAGTTTCTCCAGGATTAAGGTCAGGCCGACCAACCTGTAATTTCCTGGGTCTTTTCTGCTTCCATTGTTTTGTGGAGACGGACCACATCGGCTTCCCTCCAACCTGAAGGAATCACTGCTGCTTTTGTGGAGCAGTTTAAGTGGTCATTTTTGTTTATTCAGAAACAACCATTAAGCAAAGCTAATTTATAATGGACACCCTAGTTAAGCAAATAAGGCATTACTTATGTTACAGCCTACAAAAACAATACATAAATAACAAATATAAATACTATAAAATTTATTACATTAATACATTCATTCAAAAAGAAAACCACAGTGACTTCTAATATTTAAATATGCAATCAATCCACAAAAAAGAACAAAGTTCTACAATCAAACACCCAATAATCAACAACTTACTGCAGACGGCATGCTCAAGTAACTTCACAGGTCCCACCAGGACTCAGGAAACCTCCCTTGGCACTCTAGAGTACAGACCATCAGGTCCTGGTGACACGTGTACCTGTAGGGTCCCAGGTCTCTTGAGAACTCTCTTCACTACTATCCCTTCTTCTCTGACCCATGTCCATCCCCCCCCAGCTAAAACCCCCACACTCTGGAAATGGTCCCTCCTGCTTCTTCATGAAGACTGTGCAGAACTGTTCCTTGAGATTATCTGTCTTCTTATCATTTACCTGCATTTCCTTTCTTTTGTTTTGTTTTGACTTACATACCTAAAAAATGTCTTCTCCCTTTTGTTACCTCCTGGATTATTCTCTCTTTATTCTGTACCTTTCTGCTCCTTACTGCTTTCCTTGCTTCCCTCTATTTCCCCTGATCCTATCTTCCTTCCTCTGCCTATCCTTATACTTTCTGAATGCTACCCTTTCAGCCATTACCTATTCATCCACCTCTTCTGAGAACCATAGCAGCCTCTTTTTCCGCTTGTTTTTGCTCAATTGTTTGGCACAGAGGTTTGTTCCCTTTACTATGTTCCCTTTTAGCCTTGTCCACTGTTCCTTTACCCCATCCAGGCCATCTCCCCGTGCCAGGTCATCTCTGAGGTATTCACCCATCTTTATAAAAACTCTCCTCCTGAAGTCCAGGACCCTGGCACTTGTGTGGCTTTATTCCACAGATGTCCACGTACTGAAGCACACCGTACTGTGATCACTAGTCCCCAGGTGGCCACCCACCTTGTCGTCTGCAGCATTGTCACTGTTAGTGAGTACCAGGTCCAGTATTTCCCCATCGTGAGTGGGTTTGCTGACTAGGTGCCCGATGAATACCCCCTGCAGAGATTGCAGGATGTCTGCCTCTAGCTAAAACCACTTCTGGGAGGCTCCAGTCTACATCTGGCAGGTTGAATTCCCCCACCAATAGCACCTTCCCTGTTCCGCCATCTTTCCAGTGGCATCCACCAGTACCTTATCTAATTCCTTCCCCTGTGCTGAGGGTCTGTAGATCACTCCAGTGCACATAAAGGAGTGGCATGGCTGTGAGGTGATGCAGTATGCATAGGAATCATTGGCTGATTCCTGACTGGCTTGTGTGATGGCAGTGGTGACAGCAAGTGGAGGCTCTGTAGGGAGAGTGGGGGTGTACTCGAGCAAACTATGAAGGGTGTCCAAGCTGTGTTACCCAGACAAAGAAGATGATGGTGATATTTAGGAGGTGAAGGAGCGAGGGGATGTATGTATGCAGTGGGCAAGGGTGTGGAGGCATGCATGCCATGTGTTGTGTGTAAATTGTAATTGATGTTGTTCCATTTGTTTTATTTCCACAGGACTACCATGGGAGGCTGGATTGCATCATCCTGGAGTGCTGTGAGCAGCTGGATGAGGCATCAGCACAGGTGGTGGCCTGGCATGCCAGGTGGGACATTCATGTTCCATAATGGCTGTCCTGGCAGTTGGCATGCAGAATGACTGCTACAATGATGACTTAGGGGGCTACTGGTCACAAGGTATGTGCTGGGGGGAACCGGGACGTTGGGGGCCTGTGTGCACACTGTGTGCAGCTGCTGCATTGCATGTGCATCTTGTTCATGACAGTCCCCTGTGCTCCTCTCGTTCCAGGGTTATTGAGGACACTGTGGCACCTAGTGTTGGTGAAGAGGGGATACAATGTGACAACACCAGTGGGGTCCAGCAAAGACTTCCAGGAGGGGTTACAGAGTAGCTGGCAGTCTGTGTGCCCTGGAACGTCCATGTAGCCCTCATTGTTCTGCTGGTGGCTACTACACTCTCCTTTATTTTCAGTGCATGTGTTGTTGTGTTCCTGCCAGGTAACAGGTTATATTTTGTACAATTCAAATAGATATGGTGGCTGTGCCAAGTATATTAAACATTTATTCAACAGCTGTGCCAAGTATATCAAACATTTGTTCAACACATATGTCCTGCGTCCATGTCATTATTCTTGTCAGCGAATGAATACCACTGACCATGACTGACATGCCCATGGTTATGGTGTATTGGGGGGGGCTGCTTGCCAAGGGTCTTGTTATGGGGCAGGTGGCTGTGCATGGGGGCACTGTGTGGCGTGCTACGTGCAAACTGTGCCTGTACTGTATGGATGGTGGCAGGTTCACCTGTGTATGGGTGGGGGAGCTGTTCCCATATCCCTTAGTGGTCTACTGTATGTACATGTTGGTGGTGCATTCAGGGCTGTTTTAGCTCTAGCTCCACGATACTCTACCAGTTGTGGTCATCTGTGGCACTAGAGGTCTTTAGCAGTGGTGGTCCATTATGACCCCTGTCCATTCACTTACTCTTCCTGTAGTTTGTCCTGCACACTGTATGCCCTACATGTTGGCCCTGTGTGCATGCAGTTTATGGCAGCCCTTCACCTGGCACAGTGCTGTGCCCACAGTCCCATGCACCTGGGTGATGTAATGCATATCATGTATGTGCGTATGTGTGGCATTCATGTCTGTTACATGGCAATGCCCCTCAGCCTGTGTGTAGTGCTGCCACAGTGGAGCTATGTCTGGGTTACATTCATACATCTCTGTGCATATGACGTGCATGGTGCATGGCTGTGGCATGCACATGTATAGGTCATATACCCTTATGTGTGCCCCTTGCACTCTGTGCAACCGCCACATTACAGTAGTGCACAGGATCCATTGCTTCTCCTACTTTTCTTGAGCACTAAAGTGGTCCTGTGAGTTTATTTTTGTTTCCTAACCTGCCTTGGACAGAGCTAGTTACTTTCACAATTCCCTGCTTTATAAATTTTCACTTTGCTGCAGTCCCCTCTGTTTCCTTCACCCCCATATTTTTCTTCCTACTTAACTGCCCCTCCTTTCCAAGATCTGCCCTTCTGAGAGCAAGGACAGCTGTTCTTGAATTTCAGCGTTGTGTTTCCAACATGATGCTAGACCACACTGAGTTGTGGTTTCTGGTCCTAAGGATCTCCTGTACTTTGACCTCTTCTATGTTGTCCCCACTGGGGAGCACAAAGTCCAGTATAGCCCATTGCCTGGTATGCTCCCAACTGCGTAAGTAGGCACTCCTGCATTACCTCTATGAACATCTGGTTTCATGCATGTTTGTCCAATGGGATTTCCCAGTCTGTATGTGGTAGCTTGGGTCTACCATTACTACAACCTCTGCCTTTGCAACTGCCTTCCTCATTTCCTCCCCCAGCACTCTGTCCATATTGCTTGTCTGGTTTGGTGGCCTGTTTCCCCAACCCCCACACCTTTATCTGTTACTACCTGTACACATACTGATTCCACCACACTCTTTCTCCCTTTAGAGTGCTTTCTTCTGAGGCATCTATGCTATCTTCTAGTACAGAGTCACCCCCTTCTGCCCAGCATTCAGTCTCTCCTGAAGAGTACCCAGGAGTAGCTGAATCTTAGGAGTGGTATTACGTCACCCATGTTTGTTACTGCCATAAAATTGAATTTTGCCTTTGCTGTTAACACCTGAGGCTCCCTCATTTTATTTTTTTAGGCTCCTTGCTTTCTTGCTGGCTGTCTTCCATGTTCCTACTTTCTGCACTCTACCTGCTTTCTATCTGACCTTATTTCCCTCTTGGTTGATTCAGTCTCTCTCTGCATTTTCCCTTGTTTCCACTGTTATGGACCTGTTCTTTAGTCCCTTTCCTATTCCTATCCACTGGGGCCAAATGGTTAGCTAAATTTTAATTTGCTTTGCAGAGAACCTAGCAATTTTAATTTAATTTCATTACTTGTGTTTACTTTGCCTTATCTTTGATTGCTTTGCTGTTCATTAGCTGTTTAGAGTTGATGGGGAGTATTAGTCAGGGACGCTCAGTAAGGTAGTATTAGGAGCTTAGTTTTTTCCCTTGTACCGATTCAAGTTCGTTCACTACATCATCACCTCTCTTTTTATTTTATTTTATTTACATTTTTTTATCTTGGCAAGTAAGACTCTGTACCCTGTCAATTTGCCAGTAACAAGGGAAACATTGCCTGCACTGTCAAGAGCTGAATGGAACAGAACCGAATGGGAGCAGAAGAGCATTTTTTTTCAGTGGGCTCTGAGAAGTACAGTGTGCTGCCATAGAATGTGTTTTACTTCATTTCCCCTAAAAGTTGCACCTGAGTGGGACAATTTTTGTCTGTGATATTATGGGCTATAACTGAAGATCCTGGGCTATGCTTACTGTGTTTGACTATGACCTGTCAACTGTTTCTAGTCCGTTCTGTGGGACTGACCTGGAGCCAGGATTCACCTGCTGAAGCAAGCTTTAGCATGAACTTTTGCTGGTCCATTGTCAGTCTGCGGTCTGCCCGGATTTCTAGATTCCCATGAATGGAGTTTAAAATGTTCACAACCTTCAGCAGGCTACATTGATTTGCAGAGTTTGCCATGAGCCTCTAAAATACCCACTGTTTATTTAATCCATTTTTGTATTCACCGTGCACACAAGCGCAGAGAACACTTTGATATGAGAGTGCCTTTTGAGGAGTGTGGACACTGTCCACCCAATGCAGAGCAGTGTTGCAGGGGCATGACAGTGCAACACCAATCAGCACCCAGGCTATGACAGAGTTTCTGGCATGCTGGGTGGGGATGGTCACCAGCTTCAAAAGAAGTTGCCATCCCTTTGATCCATGCCACTGTCATGGTCAGCCTGGAATGCATGGAATGTGTGCCTGCCCATCCATCAATGTCTGTTGCTGGTGGCCCTAATTGTCCCCCAACGCTCCCCTCCCTGTCAGCGCCCCCTCCACACACAAACAGTAGTGACACTGGGGGTGCTCAATCCCCCAGTGTCTTTCCGTAAAATAAAGAAAACTGTCCCTCATCGTGTCGTGTTTTTTTTATCCCCCTGAAAATAAGAAAACCATCCATCGATGTCTGTTGCGCCCCCCCCCAAACGTAACTCAGTGACACTGGGGATGCCCAGTCCCCCACTGTCCTCCATTAATAAAAAAACAAACTGTCCCTGAAATAAAGGAAACTGTCCCTTGTCCTTTTTTTATTTAACCTGAAAAAAAGAAAACTGTCCATCATTGTCTGCTGTGCCGTTACCCACCCCCACCGACCCTCCCACACAGGATCCACCCTCCCCATACTTACCCATTGGAGGTCCAGCACCGTACTCTACTCTGGACCACAGACAAGTCTTCATTCTTCAAAGCCCAACTGTGAACTGAGGTAAGTGTTTCAATGTATTTCAAAGGGGTTTTCAGTTTCAATGTATTTCAATGGGGGTTTCAACTTAGTGGCATAACTTGGCCATTTTTTAGTATTTTTGCCCCAAATTTTCAATATACCTTTTTTGGGACCCCACCTCATAAACAATTAAGTGACACTAGGCAATTCTGTCCCAAAAGGTGATTTTTGCGGTCCCTGTGTGAAATCACTTTTTGGGCAGGAGCTGAAAATTTTCTCCACCTTTGTTCATGAGGTGGGGTCATAAGATGGCTAAGTTGAAAATCTGGTGTAAAAATATTAAAAAAACAACAATGTTATGAGCCTGCATTGAAATTTGCGAATGCAGGCTCATAACTTTAGTAATTTTCAATATTTTGACCCCGACTTTTCAACATAGCCATTTTTTCATAGTACCTCATGAATGTGACAACTGACATTTTTTTTCAGATCCTGGCCAAAATGTTTTTTGTGCATCCCAAAAGGTGATTTTATAGTCGCTACGCAAAATCGTCTTTCGGGCAGGAGTTAAAAATTGTCTCTAAATTTGTTCATGAGGTGGGGTCATAAGGAGGCTATGCTGAAAATTTGGCCCAAAAATATTAACAAGCAACAAAGTTATGAGCCTGCATTGAAATTTGTGAACGCAGGTTTGTAACTTTGCCAAATTTCAATATTTTGACCCCTAATGTTCCACATAGTCATTTCTTCACAGCAACCCAAAAATGTGACAGCTGTCATTTTTCAGATCCTGGCCAAAATGCGTTTCTTCATCCAGACAGATGATTCTGTAATCACTGCGTGAACTCATGTTTAGGCCAGGAGTTGAAAATTTACTCTGCACTTGCTCATGAGGTGGGGTCATAAGAATTCTATGTTGAAAATTTGCACCACAAATATTAACAAACAAGACAGTTACACTGCCCAGTATCATCACTTCTACTTTGCATTCTTGAATGTTAATAAAATGATTCCTTCACTGAAGCAGTTGTCAAACACACACACCCTATCCAGGCAGAAGGGCAACTGGGATCCAGCGATCACAACATTGTGTAGTTCAGCATAGGGACAGAGACTCACTTAAGTCATACTAGGACAAAGGTTTTGGATTTCAAAAACGCTGACTTTGCTGAAATGGGGAGGGGTATCAAAAGAGCCCTGGAGAGAATGGGGGCAGGAGGGGGAGTGGAAGAACAGTGGAAGCATCTAAAGGAAGCCTTACTGGAAGTAACAATCCAATGCATCAGATTGCTATCCAGAGGCAAGAGAAGGAGGAAGCCACTATGGTTCTCAAGAGAGATGGTGGAAAAGGTCAGGGCAAAATGGAAAGGGTTCAGGAAATATAAGGAGATTCAAAGGAGGAGGACAGGGAGGAGTACCTACAGTGTCTAAAAGAAGTGGAGAAGGCAGTAAGGAGTACAAAGGCACAGACTGAGGAAGGTTTAGCACAGTCAGTTAAGAAAGGGGACAAGACATTCTTCAGGTACATCAGTGAAAGGAGGAAAAGGGGAGGGATTGCTAGGCTCAGGGGAGAGGGAGGGGAATGCAAGGAGGGTGACATGGAAAAGGCAGAAATACTGAATAAATATTTCTGTTTAGTAATCACAGAAGAGGGGGAGGGACGGGGGGCCACAGCAGTACAGTAGTTGCCAAGGAGGTGAAGAGATGGACAATAGTCCATTCACAGGGGAAAGAGTCCTGCAGGAGCTCACTAAATTGAAGGTGGACAAAGTGATGGGATCAGATGGCATACACCCAAGGATATTAAGAGAACTGTGAAGGGAGATAGCAGAACCTCTGGCAGCCATGTTCACTGAGTCATTCAACACAGGGGTGGTATTAGAGGATTGGAGGATGGCACATGTAGTACTGCTACACAAATCCGGCAGCAGGGAGGAGGCGGGGAACTATAGATTAGTGAGCATCACCTCAGTAGTAGGGAAGATCATGGAGACATTGCTTAAAGAAAGGATTGTGGGTCATCTAGAAGTCATCGGAGCCCAGGACCATAGGCAACATGGATTCACAGAGGGGAGGTCATGTTAGACAAATCTGGTTGATTTCTTTGACTGGGTGATAAAGGAAGTAAATCAGGGTGGGGCAGTGGACATCACCTACCTTGATTTCAGCAAAGCCTTTGACACCATCCCACATAGGAGGTTGATAAGCAAGCTGGGTAGGCTGGGCATGGGAGACAGGGTGGTAAACTGGGTTATAAATTGGCTAACAGACAGGAGGCAGAGGGTGCAGTCTGGGGAGATGGGGTAACCAGTGGGGTACTTCAGGGATTAGTCCTGTGGCCGGTTCTGTTCAATGTCTTCATTAGAAACATTGCAGAGGGGCTGGAGGGAAAGGTCTGCCTGGTTGCAGATGACACCAAGATCTGTAACAGAGTGGATACCCCAGAAGGGGTGGAGAAAATGAGGAGGGATCTGAGGAAGCTTGAGAAATGGTCTGAAGACTGGCAACTAATGTTTAATTCAAAGAAGTGCAAAGTTATGCACCTGGGACACAGAAACCATGGGGAAAGCTATAGGATGGGGGGGGAGGGAGTTGCTGACAGTCACAAAGGAGGAAAGGGACCTAGGGGTTATTATTTCAGATGACCTGAAAATGTCAAAGTAGAGTCCTAAGGCAGCTGGGAGAGCTGGTGACATGCTGGGGTGCATAGGCAGGGGTATCACTAGCAGAAGGAGGGAGGTAGTGATGCCATTATATAAAATCATGATCAGGCCTCACATGGAGTACTGTGTACAGTTCTAGAGGCCACACCTTCATAAGGGCATTAATAGGCTGGAGACAATTCAGAGAAGGGTGACTAAGGTGGTACAGGGCTTGGAACACAAGACTTATAAGGAGAGATTAAGAGACCTCAATATGTACTCGCTGGAAGAGAGGAGGGAAAGGGGGGACATGACAGAAACATTCAAGGACCTAAAGGATTTAAACAAGGTGCAGGGGGGAGACATTTTCCATTATAGGAGGATCATAGGAACGAGGAGGCATAACATGAAATTGAAAGGTGGGAGGGTAAGAGGGAATAAGAGGAAGTTCTTCTTCACAGAAAGTGTGGTGGACACATGGAATGGTCTTCCTCAGGAAGTGGTGTGAGCGAGCACTGTGGATGGATTCAAGCATGCTTGGGACAGTCATAGGGGAATCATAGAGGTACAGCTGTGGGTGGGTCGGAAGCAGTAATCCAGTATAAGGGCTTACGGGCAGACTAGATGGGCCAGGTGGTCCTTATCTGCTGACAATTTCTATGTTTCTATGACACCAGTGCACATGGCAAACATTCGCTATTGACAAATGCTTGTTGTATACATAGTTACTGGTGCTTCTAGCTCTGGACATGAGTTTTTGGACTTTGACTGTGTATAATTGCTATGGGACTATATTAAGCTGGGACTCCTTGGCTTAGGTTCTCCACTTCTGTTTTCTTTTTAATTTTCATTGTTTTTAGTGGGGTGCGTTGGGGTGTTTGCTCATGGGTGGTTAGAGGGCTGTGTGTGTGGCGAGGTTTTATGTTTGTAGTATAATTTTATTTTTAGTGAGTGTGTGGTTCGCGGATGTGTGTAAGTTTAGTGTGAGTGCAGGAAGTGAGTGGCTCTTTACTTTGTCGGATACTGTGTTATTTATTGAATGTGCCTGCCTGAGCCTTTAGGCAAGTTAACTTACTCCTCATCTCAGCTGCATGCTCTGCACCCCTTCTGGCATGTCCCTCTCCCTGCAGAAGTCTATAATTGATGCAGAGGGCTGGGGATTTCCAGCAGGCATTGCAGAAGGTTTAAGCTGGGTGAGAAGAGATGGGTTGAGGGGGAGGCAGTTGGTATAGTACAGTCCAGGAGATGGCCCAGAATGAGACGGGGACCTGAAAGAGGTGGTAGATATCTGGTCCCTGTCTCCAGGATATCCACTGGCCCAAGAGGACATATAGCAAAGAGACCATCCACTACTACTCATCCTTTTCAGGTCGTGGTCTGCAATGCCACATCGATGAGGAATTAGACTGCAATTATAGCGGATTTTGTTTCGTGTTCCTCAGTCAACCTGGCTTGCTTCATGGACATCTGGCTTGGTAACGATGCTGGCCCAGTTTTGGAGGCAGCGGTACTGGTCAGTTTCTCTGTAGTGCACTGCCTGAGGGAGGATTGCAGGGGGGTAGGGGTTGCTGTCCTCTTTAGATCTGAGCTGGGACTGGTGGTGCACCCTGTGGGGGACACCTCGACTTGAGTGTGTGTCCATCTGTGGTGGTCCAGGTGCTGGGTGCAGAGTCCTCCTCATTTACCATCCACCTGAACGTGAGGGGCACTTTCTGTGGGAGATTGTGGAGCTCGATCCCAATCAGCTATTTGAGTCATTGAGGTTGGTCAACCTTTGCAATTTCAATGTATGGGTCGATGACAAACTATCACATTTTGGACAGGAGTTCCTACAGAGCATTCTTGCTCTGGGTTTGACAGAAGCAGTTGCTCCTGGTACCCACCAACACGGACATGCACTGGACTTGGTGTTCCACACAGGACTTGCGGTTGAGAAACTCAGGATCAGCCCAATCAGCTAGTTGGATCATTGTGCTATCAGTTTTGAGTTCAGGGCACCTCTCTGTGACCCTTCCCCTGTGAAGATTGTCAGATACTGCCCTTTGAGAGTGTTGAACTCTGAGGGTTTTTTGGCAGTGCTTAACACTTTGGGTATATTGGCAGCTTGTTCTGTGGGTATGGAGGAAAGTGATGGTGGCCTATAACAGAACTGCAACCTTTGACTTTGTTAGCTCCAGTCCATGTTCATCCCAAAAATGCCAGGCCAAACAAATGCCAGATCAAAGAGTGGCTGGCTTCTCTCCTCACAGACCAGCCAAGGGGAATTAAGTGCAGCACTTGATTGCCTCCTGTTCACAGACTCAGGCGTGACTATCTGCAGGGCTTTGTAATTCCCCTTCACTCCAGAACCAGGGAGGGGATGACGCTGCTACCACTTACAGTGATCATAATGCTTTCCTCTTCTGAAGCACAGATCCCTTTACTTCAAGTGGTCAGGACCTGAGGAAACATTGTGTGAGACGGGAGTAAATTGAGCTTCTTTTCTGACATTTCTGCCCAGACCCAGGACAGGAAATGCCAGCTCCAAGTGATCAAGAAATCCCTACTAGAGAATGGAGTTGTGCTGCAACTCCTGTTCTCAGCACAGTGTCAGGTACAGTACAAGAATAAAACAAGTATTAGCATCATTACAGACCTTGAACTAGCCCTGGTGTTGGATGAACATATTACCTCTGCATCGCCTGAACACCCAGATCCCAGGCCTGTGGATGATGAGGAGGAATAACCTTGGTTTCCCTCCATTTGACTGTTGTTGCCCTTTTATCTGACCATTTGGTTTCTGCACTAGCTGTTATATATAATGCTAATAGCACCTCAGTATTATTGTTCTGTGTAAATAATAATTTTCCATGTCGGTTTTGCTTGTTAGATATTTGCGTGTAGTTGCACACAACTCAGTTTGTGAACTGCATGATACTGTATTCTGATTTATATGTCCTGCTCCTTGCATGGTATTATGGCTGGATGCAGTCATGTATGGGGGTATATTTTTAACTTAACTAAGCCAAGGTAATCTACATCTTTTGCCATTGCTGGTAATGGATTTATGGTCCCCCCAACTATTTCTTGCGTGGAGCGGGGTGCTCAGGTGAAAAGACTTGATTTTCTTGCCATTTCCTGAGATGAGAGTGTTATATTCTAGGGACACATCTGTCTGGACCTTTGACTCTTGATTATTGAACTGGGACAATTTGCTACAGCCGAGTATATTGTTCTGACTGCAATTCCTGGTATATTCTGTACATCTATGGTTATTGTCTTCTCACAAACCTTATTGTTAAGTACATGCCTGTCATTTACATAATTTCATAAATAAAAAGTTAAAAAAAAGAAGTGAAGCCAGAGGAGTTGTAAGTTCACCAGGCAAGGCCACAGGCATGGTGACAATCCAGTAATTCAGGTGAGATCCATGGGAGTCTCACAGTATTGGAGTGGTATCCAAAATGGCATGTCTGCCTTGGCTGTGACTTGGTATGATGTCTGCTTTTCCATGGACAAGTGTGTTCTTCAAATCTGTGTGTTAAAGTGTTGTTGTTTCCTCCCTCTTTTGGAGGCAGGCATCACAACTACAATGCCAATGTTAAGTGTCTGAGCCTTTCCCCTAGGCTACTTTCCAGTACTTCTGGTATTAAAGAAGACCAGGATCCTCCCTGTGCTCACCTCGTTGAGATGCTGGAGGTCTGGGGGGGGGGGGAGTCTGGTGGACAGTCAACTCCTTCTGAGCATTCAGCTAAACACCTTCTCAGTCCCTCTGTCCTGGACAGTGGGTGCCCCTGCGGGTAAGACCAAAGCTATATGCTGTATGCGTGGTCTACACTGGTGGGCACCTCAATGTCATGGCCTATTTCTGCCCTGGCTCTTGGTACCACCAGCAGTACCAGTGAGTGTGGTGATGCCAGTTGCAAGGCTGGGTCCTATTCTGGTACTGTTTGCAGTGCCAGAAGAGGGGTTGGTTCCAGAGATGACCCTGACCCTAAGTTTGAGGTGATTGTCATTTTCTCCCCCAGGTGCCCTTGAGGCCTGGGGGAGGAGGGAGACACTGGCCTTAGGCTCGGGGATGGCAATCATGGCAGTGATCCTGGGCCCAGTTACAAGCATGACACCAGTGATGATGTCCCCCTGGTGTTGTTGTTGGGCCTGGTGCTGAGGATGGTGCCTGGACTGGCTCTTGTATCACCTGCAGCATTGGTCCTGGTCCTGGTGCCATCCACAGGGCCAGGTCTGGACACAGTGTCATACACGGTGGCAGGTCAGTTCCTGGTGCTAGGTGCAGGGGCAGTTCCAGAGGTGGCACCAGATCTGGTAAAGTGCTTGGCTTGAGGAACGGCGCTGGTGCTGGTGAGGGGTTGAGACCGGTCACTTAGCCTGCTACTGGCATTGTGACTGGTGCTAGAGGCAGCACTGATCAGGGTTCTGGCAGTGGCCTGGTGGCCAGTTTCTCCCTGGAACTGGCCAACATTGTCCCTGGTCAGGACTGGAGCTGTCCTGTAGGATATTTGTGGCTCTACAGTCCTCACTGGGAGGTCTCCTCCCAAGGACACCATCTGGGTCACATCTCTGAGGTTGGTCAACTCCACTCGGGTGTTTGCCAGATGCTCCCCCCAGGAGAAGTCACCTGAGCACTCCAGCAGCCCTAGCAGAGAGCCTGGAGCCTTTGGCTTCTTCATCCCTCTCAGACCTCTGCCACACCTCCCTGAAGTGCTGGATATTATGGGTCCTCTTGGGCCCATGACTTGGCACCAACACGAGAAGACTGCTGGTGCCCTCCACCAATTTCACCTGCTGTCTGATCAGGTCCATTTCAGACCTGTGATCCCAGCTCCACTGGTTCCTGAGTCCAGCTTCTCCTTACCTAATTCCTCCTCTGAGGATGAGGACTTCTCCTTCCACATATCCACAGACGCTGAGTACTCTGTGTAATCGGTAAGTTGGTCTGCCGCTATTTTTTCCAGCACTTTGGAGAGCGAGGGGAGAATAGAAATTGGCCAATAATTACCAGGGGAGGAGCTATCCCCACCTTTAAGTATGGGTGTAATGACCACCGTTTTCCAGGCGAGGGGAAACTGTCCAAGACATAGAGAGTGATTGAGTAGGTCTGTGAGTGGAGCAAGCACTACATCTAGGACCAGACGAAGAAGCCTTATATCTAATGGGTCATTACTAGGGCTGGTGCCATTAAGGGCTTTAGTCAGATACGGCCTGGCTTCCTGCGGAGTGATGGTGCGAAGGTAGAAAGGGGGCGAGGGAGGGTAGGTGGCTGTGAAGGAGGAATTGGGTCAAACAAATTGCTAGGGAGGACTGTACTGAGGTTGGAGAAGGTGGTGTTGAGGCAGTCAGTGATGCTTTGGGGGTCAGTGGATATGGTGCCATTGATGCTAAGTTGAGATAGGGGAGGGGCGCACGACTTCCTGTTCAGTTCTTTTACATTCTTCCAGAACTTATGGGTGGACCCTCAGGAGGAGGCAAGAGTTGATCTGTAGTATTCTGCTTTGGCCTTGCAAATGGCCCATGTACGCCTGTTGCGCTCAGCATTGTAGGCCTGTCTATCCGCCAGTTAACAGAGTTGATGGCTCTGTGCCACAGGTTATCTCTGTGCCTCAGCTGTTGAAGGAAAGATGGGCTGACCCATGGTGCATTGTGGTTCTTGGTTTGGGTCTTGGAGAGAGGAGCAAAGATGTCACAGGCCATGTTAAAGAGTGAGAAAAGCAGTCAAGCGCAGCATCAATATTTGGGGCAAGGTTTATAGGGGACCAGTCCCAGAGGGAAAGGTGCTGCCTGAGTTTATTGAGCTTACCAGGGTGGAGGCACCAATGGAAAACCACTTTAGGTACAGGCTAGGGTAGATGACAGAACCATGAGAAGAGTACCAGGGAATTAGAGAGTTAGGGAGGACAGTGATGTCTACAAGTTTATGGGGGCAGTTGGAGAGGACAATGTCCAATAGGGTGTGCGTGCCATTGGAGGGATTGTATCTGGTTGGCTGGGTAACTAATTGAGTTAAGTCAAGGGCTGCAAAGGTGTCCTTGGCTTGGGCTGCAGAGCTGCAAGCCAGTTTGTATTGAGGTCCCCAACAGGATCTGCTCAGCCTTATGTGGAAGGTTAGTGAGGTATTCTGCGAGTGAGAGAATAGCTAGGGTTTGTTTTTGAATGGGAACATAGGCCACTGTGATAATAAGGGGGGGCCCTAGAGGGGTAGGGAGTGATTTTGAGAGAGATAGCTTGGGCACTATGATCCAGTTGGGGGGATGGGAGGGTATAGCCCAGCAAGGTGTCATGCATGTAGAAGGTGCATCCACCACCACGCTTACCCACTCTATCTTCCCTGAACAGAGAGTACCCAGGGAAGGTAATGAAGGAGTCAGGGGTTGATTTAGAAAGCCAGGTTTCCACCAGTGTTAGAATGTCGGGTTGGTGCTGTGCTATCCAACACTGAAGGGCTGCAAATTTCTTCAGGAGGCTACAGATATTCATGGAGGCTTTGCATAGACCAGAAGCAGGGGGGTCCATGGCAGGCTGGTGGAGATGGGGCCAGGGTTGGGATGGATATTACCGGACAGCATGAGGAGTAGGGAGATTACCCTGAGCAGGGCAAGATAACATCTGTTGTTCACCAAAGGAGGGCAGTAGGTGGACCTTGCAGGCTGGGAGCATGGGATTGGCAGGGAGTGGAGGGCAGGGATAGCAAGGTAGAGGAGAGCCGGGGCTTGGGAGGGACAACGGTAGGGGAGGTGGACTAGTGGGGGTGGGAGGGATGGAGGGGCAGTCAGGGTGGGGGGATGCGGGTGTGAAGAGGGGTGGGAAGTTGCTCAGGGGTGGCACTGTGTGGGAATGACATCGGGCACAGGTGGGGAATGGAGAGCACCAGTAGCAGCAGCAAGGCCAGGCTACGCAAGCATACAGAAGTGACCATGGTTGGCAGTAGGTGGCAGGCTTTAACTAAGTATAAGGCTGACAGGTTGGCTTCCAGAAATGAGACAGCCACAATGGTACAGTGGTAGAGCTGTGGATTTTGACACAGAGGGTACCAGGTTCAATTCCCGGGTAAGGGGTGCTAGAAAATGCCTAGTCCAGAGCCTGGAAGGCTGTGAATACCATGCTGGGAGAGTGTGTGGAGAACAGAAAATGAGGGGTGCAACAATGATTCCTAGTGGCCACTCAAGAGAGAGTAGGGTGAGGTGGGTGGGCATGGGGGTAGTGGGAGTGGGGTGGTTGAATGACAATTAGTTGGGAGACAGTGGGGCTAGAGAGGGAAGAGATCAGTGGAGACCAGAGAAGAAAAGTTTGGAGACAGGGAGTACAGTGGCAGGCAGTGGAGTAGAGGTGAAACAGATAGGTAGAGAGGCCAGCCAGGAGCTAGCAGAAAGAGAGCGCATTCCCTCTCGTGGGAGACCAGTATAAGCTGCAAAGGGGAAAGTGGGGAGTTCGAAAAAAGAGATGCAGGAAGTCACGTGATAGGGGCAGGAAGTCATGTGATAGGGGCAGTCCAGGGAGGCAGGAGGGATTACCTCTTAGCGCCTCTCGGTCCACGCTGTCCCCAGTGTGTGGTCTTGTAAGCTGGCTGTGTAGTCTGCTGATATACATCATATATAATGTACAATGCCATGTGTACTGCTGTCCATAATACGTAGAAAGATGCATCCTGTATTTCACGGAACAGGAACCATGGCCAGGCATGGGACCAAGGAGGCTGATGCAGACCACTGCCAGAGCAAGGAACAAGCCCAGCCACAAATGGCAGCATGGAGTTGCTGGGCAGCACAGGGTGACCAGATCATATGCAGAAGGGGGATGTGATCAGCAGCTGTGGCTTACCCTCAGTGGTAAGTAGCCTCTTGCTATGAGGGTGGCTGTGCCATTTGTGTATTGACATCAGTATTCCTGTGGTGTTGTACTGGGTTAACATCACAGGTCCAGTCCCAGACTGACCAATCAGAGGGCAGCATTCTTTCTTGCTATTGTATAATGAAGTTTAAAGCCAGTCAGTTGCAGCACAGAGTGTCCAGCCATTGTGGGAAGACAACTTCTCTCCAACATGTGCCCTATATACCCTGTAATTCCCTTGGAGACCTACTAAGGCAATAACTTTGCCCTGTAATTATTCTCTTGTGGGGCAGCACCTCTAGATTCCCTCAGAAAGGACTCACCTTGTGTGGAGACACTGTGCTATTTACCTTCAGCAACACTGGGTATTTGTATGCCAGGAGCCCAGACCAGCCCCTTCAGCGTAAAGGGACATGTCCCCTGAGGGCACCAGTGCAACACCACAGACCATCAGTTACCTCTGGCCAGCTGTTGCACATCCTTTAGTGCCTTGGGTACCCTTGGATACATGCCATCCTATCCCTGTGATTTATTCACCTTCCACTTACCTAGATGTAGAGCAACTAAGCTGGCAGCTTTATCTATTGTGCTGCAAACAGCTTCTGCTGATCCTTTGAGTCTCATCCAGATGTGACAAGTCTCCCAATACCTTTAGTAAATACTGAGGTGAAATATTCATTTAGCCTTTTTGCTGGCAAGGCATCATTTGATAATGCCTCCTCTCCAGATACTGTGCTTTAGATTCTGCGCTCAGTGGTTCCACTTGGTCCCATTTCCTCTGATACAACCAAAGAATTTTTGTAACTTATATTTTATTATTTTAACTTTATGCAAAAACACATTATATACTCTTGCATGATACATACTAACGAGGTAGTGAATATGTGTCCAACTCAGAATGGCTGCAAATCATGCAGTCTGGTACAATGGGGAGAATGGGGGAGTGAAGTGTCCAAAAAGAGTCCAGTGAATGTTAATGCTAGTCCCTTCAGCAGATTTGATGGTATCCTGTAAGGCTGAACATGCAGGAAGAACAACGCAGTTATCTGCTTAAAGAGCTAGTGGAGCCAAAAACAGGCAGTCAGGAAAATAATGCACATTTTAAGAAGTAGTTTAAACTTTTTTATTTTTGAAGTATTTTTCTTTCTTGTTTTGCTCATTAGAAAGTCTTCTATGTGATAATATTCTGCTGGATGCGTAGAAGAGCTCTAAGCCTGCCAGCTGACATGTCTATGTCTAGCCCCTCTACTACATCATCAGCAAGGTGATCTCACTGCCAGTGACATCACAGGTGGCTGAAATGGCAGCCATTGAATGGCTGTTCCTAAGCAGTAATTACTGTACATCACAGTCAGTGAGATCATAGTGCTGATCATGTATTGGGGGAATAGAGTTAGATATGTCAGCTGCCAGGCAGAGTGCTGTCCCACACATCACACCTACTAACATCAGGTAAAAATCTTCTAATTAAACAAAGGGAAACAAAAAGTACCTCTGATATAAAAGGTGATGATATGCTGCTTTTAAAAATGAATATTAGTTTTAGACAGTACACTAGCTCTTTAACCAGGTAAAGGATATGAAACCAAACCAGGGATTCTATGATACTGAACATGCTTCTCACCCACTCAGTTGTAAACTTAGCAGCTCGAATGTCAACATCTAACTGATAGAGACTTAATACACATTTATATCAGAACTGCAGTAACAAAACAGATTATTGCTAAAACAGAATTGTGATTGAATCCTGAGCATTATAGACTTCTGCCTCCAGTTGACTGCGATAGCTCACATGTCTGAGGCTGACCAAGAAGGGAGGGAGGGAGAGTGCGCCCATCATATTCAGCCTCAGCCAGCCATACGGCAGTTGTAATTAATACCCCAAAAACACACCTCTCCCCTACTCCCACTCTGCCCCATAAGTCCCATGTTCATGTTAATACTAAAAATAATGTTTAACAGTAAAACATATTAGGAAATGAGTTTTATGAAGTAAAAGGTTAACCTAGAAAAGCAGTCTGTACTAATGTCGCACATAAAGTATAGTAGTTGCTCATCAGACTTGTAAGTTCAGCCTTTCATCTGCTTCTTGACCTTCCTCCAGGTGCTCCCATGCAATGCGGCATGCCGTAAGCACTGCTTTGCGTTTCTTTTCCCACCAAGCCACATTGCCAAGATCAGTATATTGCCAAGTCTTTCCCTCATAGATGATGTGGAGTTGGACAGCCATGGGGAAGGTGTGCACTGCTTCCATGGCTCGCAAGCAGTGGTGGACAGCATCAAACTTTTTCGGCTGAGCTCAGGTGACAAAGAAGTCAGGGTAAAACTTAACATCTGCTCCATCAATGCTGAGGGGTTATGCTGCTCTAGCTGCTGCCAGCACCATATCCTGGGCCTCCACCCCAGCCATCCTAAATAGCACAGTCCTATTATAGTTCATTCCCTGTGGTGCAGCCCTGGGGTTCACACAGGAAGTCTTTTTATGTTGTCTTACATGCACAGCACAAACAACATTTTGTGGCAGCTTGCTGGAGTAGCAGGTTGTGGAGGTGCAGCAGTGTTGTGGCCAATGGTGCCACTGCTTTTTTGGGCTGGTCTCTATGGCACCAGTTGTGTGTCAACATCAGTTGAGAAGCGTGCCACCAACTTAAAGGAATTTTGCCACCGCAATGAGGGAGCACCCTGCCATTGCAGGGCGTGCCTTACCTGCTGAAACATTTCAATAAACATGGCAATGGCTGCCACCGTCCACCTCTCACAGTCCCTTGAAAGCTGACATCAGGGGTACCCAGTCCCCCTGTTGGCATGTCCCTTCCCCAGTTCATTTGCCAATGGGGGAGCCCAATCGCCATTAGCATAATGTTCCCCATTGTTTTATTTGTCTGCCAAGGGGGGTGCCCAATCCCTGTCAGCATCACGCCCCCCCAAATGTAAACACACTTTTTTTGCCAATGGGGGGGCCCAATCCCCATTGGCTTCAGTCCCCTGTCCCTATAAAACACAGGTGGCACACTGGGACCCCTCCCTGGTGTGCCCAAAGCAAACTTATAAAAAAAACCTTCCCACAACGTCCTTTTTTTCCCCACCCTGTAACACAGAAAATGGTCCCTCGTGGTCACAACACCCCCCTCCCCCAACCTGCACCCATCCTCCATGTATCCTACCTCTCTGCACCCCTCTCACCCCATACTTTCCTCCGGAGCCCAGCATGACGATCTTTGGTGGAGAGGGAGACTTCCGAACTCTTCAAAAGCCAACCGCGAACTGAAGAAAATCATGTTAAGCTGTATAATGGCATCAAATGGGGGGAGAGGGGATTCAACTTAGGTGGATATCTCTGCCATTTTTGCAACTTTTGTCACCAAATTTTCAACATAGGGTTCTTGGGACCCCACTTTATGAACTCAGTCACTGTTGTTTTGTTATTTGGTCCTGAAAGGTGATTTCGTGGTCACTGCGCGGAATCATCTTTCGGGACCGATTAATGAAATGACAGTGTCACTGTTCATGAGGTGGGCTCCCAAAAAGCCTATGTTGCAAATTTGGTGAAACAAATCCAAAAAATGACTTTGTTATGAGCGTGCATTGCGCAGTTTCCATGCATGCTCATAAGTTTGAGAATTTTCTATATTTTCACTCCAGATTTTCAACATTGCCATTTTTTCACTCCGCCTTATGAACAGTACAGCTGTCAATTTTCACATCCTGCCCGAAATGTCTTTTCGCACATCGGGCACACAATGGCATGGTCACTGTGGGAAATCAATGTTCTGGACAGATTAAGAAATCACAGTGACACTGTTCATGAGCGGAGGTCCCAAAACGCCTATGTTGAAAATCTGGTGAAAGAATTCCACAAAATGACTGTGTTTTGAGCATGCATTGTGCAGTTTCTACCCACACTCTTAAATTCAAAACATTTTAATATTCTCACTCCAGAGTTTCAACATTACCATTTCTTCACACCTCCTTATCAGTGGTACAGTTGTCATTTTTCACATCCTGCCCAAAAATGTATTTTCGCACATCTGGCGCAGAATGGTGCAGTCGCTGTGGGAAATCAATGTTCAGGACAGAGTAACAAAATCACAGTGCCACTGTTCATAAGCAGAAGTTCCACAATACCTGTGTTGAAAATTTGGTGAAAAATTCCACAAAAATGACTGTGTTATGAGTGTGCATTGTGCAGTTTCCACGCACGCTCATAACTTCGAGAATTGTTAATATGTTCACTCCAGATTTTCAGCATTGCCATTTCTTCACACCCCCTTAAGAATGGTACAGCTGTCATTTTTCACATCCTGCCCGAAATGTGTTTTCACACATCTGGTGCAGAATGGCATGGTCACTGTGGGAAATCAATGTTCGGGACAGATTAATAAAATCACAGTGCCACTGTTCATGAGTGGAGGTCCCAAATGCTTTCATGAGGTGGGGTCACAAAAAGCCTATGTTGAAAATTTGGAGTGCAAATTTCAACAAATGCCTGAGGCATTAGGGTTTCTAACTATAACGTCCCACCCTGTAGAGACTGACAGGCGTCAGGGGTGTGACTTTGGATTGTCGGCTGTAATGCTTATACCATTCCACCCCCACCCCCACCCTGTAGCCAGTGACAGGCATCAAGGTGTGCCTTGGACTCTTCGGCCCCAAAGTTCACCCCATGGTCCTATACTGCACCTATCTCAACATATTTCCTTATGGAATCGGGTGAGCATAAGGCCTGATTACCCCAAGGCACAACGCAACACTTGTCAGAGTCTGCAGGGTAGGGTGAGGTGAAATGGCATGAGCGTTATGGCTGATGACCCAAAGGCACACCTCAATGCCTGTCAGTCTCTGCAGGTGGGGTGGGGTTGGCATTAGTTCCATACTTCACTGCCATTCCTATTATGCATCTCTCTAACTCCTGCACTACCAGTGCCAATGCCAGCAAAACAACATTCGGCATTGACAATTGCTTGTTAAACTGTATGCCATCAAAACATTCTGGTAACTCTAAATGCTCTAGAATCCAGGCTGTGAGATATGCCAGCAGGTTAGTGCCCTCTACAGAACCCCAACAAGCCTTTTTTGAGGCTTCCATGTGGCCCTGGCGCTGGTCATTTTTTTGGGTGAGGCTTGCCACAGTCGCTATTGTCATGGTTGAGTGCTTATGCGAATCCTCAACCCTTAAAGTCAACTGCTTTATTTTAACATCTTGCACTTCCAATTGGGCTACAGTTCTTTCCATTTTTGAGTTCATGGCCTGCATGAACTCAAGCAGTGCTGCCGTGGTAGCTGTTCAGCATTAGGGGGGCTGCCAGCTTCAGCACTACCCGCCACCTTGGTCTGTTGTGCTGGTGCAGACTTTGAAGCTCCTGCCTGGTGGCCCTCAGGATGAATCATCATAAATTTGATGTCCTCCTGTTCCAGAAACCCTTAGAAATCTGAATATATTAAGTAAGATTATCCAAACTGAATTTTAAAGTTAATATTGCCTCAGTTCCTCACCCAGTGCCCTTCCACTGCTGTCTTCAATAGCACTTTAACAAGCATCCTCCTAAAAAACTTGACTTGCACCTACCCCAGCCTTACTCCTCTGTTCTCTTATCTACCCTCCTATCTCCCTGCCCACACCTCACTAATATCCACCCAGTAAAGCTTTGTAAATTATGCTGACTCCTATCCCTGTAAATTTTGATGTTACCGCCACAATTGCCTTTGTACATATCTTCTGTTTTCAATGTCCCCCACATGTATTTTTTTACCCTGCCTGTTTAGTTCTTTGTATATTGTTTATTTGTGTATTGTAATATAAATCTATCTTATTTTGCTCAATTATAATTTGTTGCTGTATGTATTGTTTCACTTCTCTCCTTAATTTTGAATTGCTCCACTCACTCTTCTGTATGCCTTTTTACTCTGTTGTTTTACACTAGACACTTGTGAAAATGGGCAATTTTTGCTCACATGCCTTTCCAGTATAAAATAAAAATAGAAATGAAATGAAAGTAATGAAATATTTCAAAGTTAGCAAAATCGTGAGAGTTTCTGCAGTGTGCATCTTGCTAGGAAGGTAGCTCTCTAGCCTGCCACTAGAGTTTTTTATCTTTAATAGTTCTTGCCATGCCACTCTCAAATTTCTGTTTTGACATCCTGCAGTAACTGACTCCCTGCTAGTCTTTAAGTCATGTTTGGTTTTGGGGGGCATTACCTAATTCTACAAATGGATTGTTATAAGTCATTGATTTAGTTTTGCATTTGTAGTAGAATGATTGTGTTGTAAACGAAAAAACAGTCTGCTCTGTATTATACTGATGTTTTGTTAACTACTTTTTATGCACATTGCGATGCGTAAGCTTTGCATGATAGGACACAATTTAAAATAAGCCTTGCTCAATTGTTTTATCACAGTAAAATGAAATTAAAAAGTATGTATGCCCTTTTTATGTTGGCTCACGCTTGCGCGCCAGTCAACATATTACAGTAATGTAGATTTGGAGGTGCGGTCACTGTTGGCGAATGCAGGGCACGCATCAGTAGGTGCGTCCCTCATTCCCCAATAAACCAGCTTGCAGGCACTGACACCAGGCATATGTAAAGTGGCCACCAGATCTAACAAAAGTGCTGCTGCAATGAGAGGCAAGCTCGTCGTGCAGGGGCACAATAACACACCTCCTGAGGTGCCTTTACTGGAGAAGTTTGCCAGTAAACATTGTGGCACTGACTGCCACTGCCTGACTTCAGGGGTGCCCAATCTCCGTGTCATGCCCCGACCCACTTCATTTCCTGATGGGGGAGCCCACTCCCTGTTAGCATAATGGCCTCCTCCCATTTCAAGTGTGTTCCAAGGGGGAGAGGGGGGACATGATAGAAACGTTCAAATACCTCAGCGGAATCAGCAAAGTCCAAGAGGGTAGCATCTTTCAGAAAAAGAGATGTGCAAGAACAAGGGGGCACAATTTGAAGATAGAGGGGAGATGGCTCAGAGGTAATGTGAGGAAGTATTTCTTCACAGAGAGGGTTGTAGATGCATGGAACAGCCTTCCTGAGGAGGTCGTAGAGTCAAAAACAGTGGGGAATTCAAGAAGGCATGGGACAGACATAAGGCAATTCTAGTGGGGGGTAGGAGGAAGTAGGCTGTTGGTTAACTAGGATCTGCAGCTTATCTGTTAGGTAGGGAAATGGGCAGACTAGGTGGGCCATGTGGTCCTTGTCTGCCATCAAATTCTATGTTTCTATGTTTCTATGCCCCCTCAACAGTCTTTCCTTGCTGACAGGGGACCCAATCCCCAATCCCCATTGGCTTCAGTCCCCCCCTTCCCAGTTTAATTTGCCGATGGGGGAGCCCACTCTCCATGCGGCATAATGTCTCTCCCCCATTGTGTGCTGAGGAGGGTGCCCAATCCCCCTCAGCTCTTGCCCCCCTTTCGGTTATGTACTGACGGGAGTGCCCAATCCCCCGTTGGGTACAGCCCCCCAAAACACTCAGATGGCATGCTGGGAGCCCACCCCAGCATGTCAAATGTCCCTGTAAAAAATAAAAACATCCTGCAATGTTTTTCTTTTTTTTTTTATCTTGTAAAACAGAAAATGGTCCATTGCAGTCTGTCCTGCACCCTCCCCAAACCCACGCCAACCCTCTGTGTACCCTGCCTCCCCACACCCCTGCCACCCCATACTTACCTCTGGAGCCAGGCACAATGATCTTCAGTGGACCAGGAACATGTCTGCACTCTTCAAAGCCGAGCACAAACTGAAGAAATGCCGGTAAGTTGCATAATGGCATAAATAGGGTTTTGTCAACTTTGGTACATATCTTAGCCATTTTTGGAATTTTGGCACCAAATTTTCAACATGGGGTTATTGGGACCCCTCCTCATGAATTCAATCACTGCCATGGCGTTATTCAGTCCCGAAAGGTGATTTCATGGTCACTGCGCGGAATCACCTTTCGGGATGATTAACAAAATGACAGTGCCACTGTTAATGAGGTGGGCTCTCAAAAAGCCTTTGTTACAAATTTGGTTAAAAAATTCCAAACAATGACTGATTTACGAGCGTGCATTGTGCAGTTTCCATGCATGCTTGTAACTTTGTGAATTTGTAATATTTTCACTCCAGATTTTCAACATTGGCATTTTTCCACACCTCTTTATGAACAGTACAGCTGTCATTTTACATATCCTGACCGAAATGTGTTTTTGCACTTCCGGCACAGAATAGCACGGTAACTGAGGGAAATCAGTTTTAGGGACAGAGTAACAAAATGACAGTGCCACTGGTCATGAGAAGAGGTCCTAAAATGCCTATGTTGAAAATCTGGTGATGAAAGTCCATAAAATGACTGTGTTACAAGTATGCGTTGCGCAGTTTCCATGCACCCTTGTAACTTAGCAAATTTGCAATATTTTCATACCAGAGTTTCAACACTGGCATTTTTTCACATCTCCTTATGAACAGTACAGCTGTCATTTTTCACATCCTGCCCAAAATGTGTTTTCGCACCTGTGTCGTACAATGGTGTGGTCGCTGTGGGAAATCAACTTTTCAGAAAGATTAACAAAATCACAGTGCCACTGTTCATGAGGGGAGGTCCAAAAATACCTATGTTGAAAATGTGGTTAAAAAAATCCCAAAAGTAATTGGGTTATGGACATGCGTTGCGCAGTTTCTATGCATGCTCATGACTTCACCAATTTTTCATATTTCCACTCCAGATTTTCAATGTTGCCATTTTTTTACACCTCCTCATGAACAATACAGTTGTCATTTTTCACATCCTGCCCAAAATGTGTTTCCATACCTGTGGTGCCAAATGGCACAGTTGCTGTGCAAAATCACCTTTTGGCTAACAAACTGATAGTGCCGCTCTTCATGAGGTGAGGTCACAAAAAGCCCATGTTGATAATTTGGAGTGACAATACCAACACTCACCTACAGCGTTAGGGTTTCCAGCTGTAACACCCACCCGTAAAGACTGACAGGTGTCAGGGGTGTGACTTGGGATCATGATCTGTAATGCTCCTGCCATTCTGCCCCCACTCCCACCCTCACCCTCACCCTGCAGCCGGTGACCGGCATCGAGGTGTGCCTTGGAGTGCTTGGCCCTAAAGTTCACCCCATTCTCCTATACTGCACCCACCTCAGCATATTTCCTTATGGAATGGGGTAAGTATAAGGCCCAAAGACCCCAAAGCACACCACAACACTTGTCAGTGTCTACAGGGTAGGGTGAGGTAAAATGGCGTGAGTGTTGTAGCTGACAACCCAAAGGCACACTCCAACACCTGTCACTCTCTGCAGGGTGGGGTTGGGGTTGGCATCAGTTCAATACTTCACTGCCATTCCTATTATGTGTCTCTAACTCCTGCACTACCAACGCCAATGCCAGTGAGACAACATTCAGCATTGACAAATGCTCATTACATTTTGCTGTGACTGTTTATATCTCAACCTACTCTCCATGGTGTATTTTTCCCCTCTGTTCCTTAAAGGGGACTTGAAAAGAAAAATGCAATTAAACAACTTAGTAGTGTATGCCAGTCTATATTTAGGGCTAGTATGTGACATCACCATAGTATTTATGTTTGTCATGTATCAAAACATGCAAAGTACATTTTACACTGCAATTTGAAGGATATCTGTTTATGTAGTTTGTAAGCCATACTTCTTATGTGTGGCAGAAATGAAGTGTAGTATGACTCAGAGTGATGATGTCTCAGAATGTAAATCTGCAGCTTGTTGTGCTGCTGGTGGTGTTCCCTCGCCCCACACACACCCCGCCACACAGTGGTTGAACTTCGAAATAGGTGGGGAACTTTCACCTCTAGATTTGCAGGTGTGGAATTACTGTTATCCCCAGGCAGTGGAACGCTCTTATAGTGTTGAACGAATAAAGATGACAGAGCTGCAGGATCTCTCATGCAACACTGCAAGGGGTGGAGAACAGAGTGTCTGCTCAATTGAATTTTTCAGAACACAGTATGCTGTTCTGATGCCTTCATTCAACAGCTGTTGCTGACAAGCAAATTATACCCTGATCAGTAAACAGTCTCTCTCCCTGACCTCAGCCAGGATAAGTCATCCAATGTAAATATCTGGGCATTAACATTCTGAAAAAGCTGTCAGAACTTTACACAATTAACCTCCCACTGCTAGTGAAGAAGATAAAGGTGGACTTGGAGCACTGGGTGCAACTTCCACTGACATTACTGGGAAGAATCAACACTCTTAAAATGTGTGTATTTCCTAGGCTGCTGTGTGTCCTAATGGTGGATGGTCTGTTACACTGTTTCATTGGATGGGGAAGTCTGCCAGGATCAGGACCACCACTTTTCAGGCTTTGGCAAAAGAAGGAGGCCTAGCCTTATCCCGCCCCCAATGGCATTACCACTGGGCTGCTCAGCTGACCTACTTGACCAAGGAGGGTGGGTCTGACATGACTCTGTGGGGGGTATTGGAGGGGGTAGAAATGGGAGGAAGCTCCATGTTGAGCTTGGTGTTGTGCCCAGTACTGGGGGGGGGGCAATGGGACCACAAATCCATAATCCACTCACCAAGGCAATGGCAAAGGTTTGGCAGGATGCACATCAGTACATTGAACACCTGGAGGGTGTCTCACCCGTGGCAGAACTAACAGCACTTTTAAAGGGTGGAGAGGGTATATGGTATTTGTGCATCAAGGTCTGCTGAAATGGGAAGAGTGACATCTCAGAACAGTGGCAGCATTATCTGAAAGAGGTGTTATGGCAACTTTTGCTACCCTAAAAAGGAAATTCTCCCTGCCCCCCCCAAGTGCTAATTTTGTGTACCCTTGTGTCAGGGGCTTGCTGAGTGGAGAAGGTGGGGTAGTGCCCACCTTGAGCATGTCTCCATTTGAAAATATAGTGATGGCTCCCCAGCTGCATAGTAAGCCTCTTTCAGCATTTTACAAACTGAACTGGGGAGGATGGGCCTTAAAAAGTGAGGATTACAGAGAAGCGTGGAGTAATGATTTAGGTACAGAAGTGACCAGGAAGTGTGGAGTTGGGAAATCAAATATGTGGCCCAGGGGGCTTGATCTAATAGGTTGAGGCAGGTCCAATATAACATAATGTATAGGACCTACTTTCCCCTAGTGAGGCTGTGTGAAATGAACCCTGAGGTGAGTGATGAGTGTACCAAATGCAAGAGTGCCATCACCACATTCAGGCATATGCTGCTGTTGTGTCCCTAGAGTCTGTCCTTGAAAGGCATAAACAAAGTCAGAATGGGAGGATTGTTCCACTTAAATGGTAGAAGAGTCACTAGGGGGCACAGTCTGAAGTTGGAAGAGGGGAGGTTCAGGAAGGAGATGAGGAGGCACTACTTTACAGAGAAAGAGAAAGTGGTGGTGGGATGGAACGCACTACCAGAAGACTACAGCCTCCCGAGAAAGCACTGAAAGTTCATCACTATTTGCTATCTTAAAAATATAATAAGCAAGTCACAGCAACTAGCAACCATTTTTGTCTTAGATTAGTGCTTAAACCGCTTTTAAATTACAAAGTTCTAACTACACAAAGAACGTGCTTCCTGGGAAGTCATGTACAGCATGCCAAGGTCACCATCAATAAATCTAAAAGACTAGAAATCCCTACAACTACATATTGTTGCATAGTACTTAATGATTCTTAAATACATGTAGGGGAATCCTGCATTTAAATCCAGGGCTTCATAACACAACAGAAAGGGGAAGTGAAATGAGCCCTAAACTGTCACAATAGGAATGGTAGTGTATAAAGTCTGATAAACCAATTAATGAAAACATCATCAAAAACACTCAAAACATAACAAAAGAACCCAATCAATCTCTTCATTCAGCCCAAACCTACTGTCAAGTATCCCCGATCTATCGATCCAATGTGCTTCTCTCACCAACAGTTTTCTGTCCCAATCTCCTCCCCTATCTGGTCTTGTATCTTTTTCTATGGCAAAAAAATCTGAAGGCTGGTATCTGGTGATTTCCTGCTAATTCTTCTTTTCTTCAAATCGTTGACTTATGTTCTGAGATCCTTAGATGGAGTTCCCTACTGGTTTGTCCAATATAATACTTCTCACGTGGGCATTTGATTACTTATATTACATATGTGCTTTTGCAAGTAATAACATCTCTAAGTTTAGTTTTTTTATTGTTTAATAAATTGGAAAATGCTTCATTTTATGAGTGTTATTACACTGCACACAATTACCACAAGAATAATTGCTGGGTGGAATCAGATCAAAAGCAAAATCAGTTTATTTTTCACCATGGTCCACAAAGTTAGAATGCACCAATCTATCCTTTAGGGTCTGTGCCTTTCTAGCAACAACCAATGGTGAAGCCAGGAAGGCTTGTTGTCCCTTGGGGTAGACTCTAACAATTTCCAGTTGCTCTGCATAATCTGTCTTATTCTGCCAAGAGCTGAACTGAATGATTTAGAAAACACCATTCCTAGTGAAATTTCATTCCAATTCTCCTGTCTCCTGTTTTACGTTTTGTCCAGTGGTCCAGTCACATAGAAACATAGAAATATAGACTTTGACGGCACATAAGGACAGCTTGACCCACCTAGTCTGCCCATTTCCCTACCTAGAGGATAAGCTGCAGATCCTATTTAACCAACAGCCTATTTCTTCCTACCCCCCACAAAATTGCCTTATGTCTGTCCCATGCATTCTTGAATTCTCCCACAGTTTTAGACCCCACAACCTCCTCAGGAAGGCTGTTCCATGTGTCCACCACCCTCTCTGTGAAAAAATACTTCCTCACATTGCCCCTGAGCCATCCCCCCTCTATCTTCAAATTGTGTCCCCTTGTTCTTGCACATCTCTTTTTCTGAGAGATGCTACCCTCTTGGACTTTGTTGATTCCACTGAGGTACTTAAATGTTTCTATCATGTCCCCCCCTCCCTCCTTTCCTCAAGGATATACATATTAAGCTCCTTTAGCCACTCCTCGTATGGCTTCTCTAGAAGACCCTGCACCATTTTAGTTGCCCTCCTCTGAACTACTTCCATCCTGTCTATGTCCTTGCGGAGATGGGGTCTCCAGAACTGGATGCAGTACTCCAGATGGTATGTCACCAACTGTCTGTACAGGGGGATAACAACTTCCTGTTTTCTGCTGGTGATGCCTCTCCCTATACATCCCAGTATCCTCCCAGTCCTCCCTACCACCTTCTCACATTGCTTGCCAACCTTAAGGTCATCTGATATGATTACCCCAGGTCCCTTTCCATTTTTGTTGTTGTTACTACCTCCCCCCCCACTGTGTAATCTTCCCCTGGGTTTTTGTTTCCCAGGTGCATTACTTTGCACTTCTTTGCATTGAATCCAAGCTGCCATACTTCTGACCATTCCTCCAACCTTGCCAAGTCCCTTCTCATCCTTTCCATGCCTCCTTGTGTATCAACCCTGTTGTAGATCTTTGTGTCATCTGCAAAGAGGCATACTTTTCCTTCCAGTCCCTCTGCAATGTCACTTATAAAGACATTAAAAAGGACTGGACCCAGTACTGAACCCTGCAGTACCCCACTAGTAACCCCTCTTTCTTCAGAGTGGACTCCATTTACAATTACCGTCTGTGTCCTGTTGTTCAGCCAATGTTTTACCCAGGCTACCACCCTGGGACTCACTCACAGGCTGGTTAATTTGACTATTAATCTTTTGTGTGGGACTGTGTCAAATGCCTTGCTAAAGTCTAGGTAGGCCATGTCCACAGCCCCTCCCTGGTCTACTACTTTGGTCACCCAGTCAAAGAAATCAATTAGATTCATCTGACTTGACCCGTCACAAGCATGCTCCTTGTACAGTACACAGGCCGTTCACTCCCTGTACAGTACAGCAAATGTGTGCCCTGTACATTACATAGGATGCATACTCCCTGACTTCCATACAGCTGCTGGCCGAGGAGGTGAAAGAAGGGCTGTGCCAGTCACCGTATAGTCTCTCACAATACCGGCACTTCTGTTATGGGAGGGTTGGTGGAATGACTGGTCAGTGCCCGTGGTGCAGGGGGGTACTAGATGCTGGAGACTTCTTATTTATCCCATATGAGTTTTTCTTTAACTTCTACCACAGTGTATACATATTCTATACTGACACTATAATGCTATGTTTAAACTAAACTTACAATCACTTTCACTGAGGATTTCATAGCAATAACACTTCAAACTGATCGCAGGGTGGGGAGGACCACTGGACACCAGGGGCTTTATGTGTTATTACAGGACTGGGGCTTGGAGACTGAAGGGACCTTGGACCACCAGGGATACCTTATCCTATATATGGAATGGTGATCAGAGACTGAGGGCGCCACTGGACACCAGGGAATCTCATTATTTATATGGAGCTGGGGATCAGAGGGTGAGGGAGACCACTAGGCACCAGGGGTATGACCTCTACATAAATGACCAGCGATCAGAGGGTGGGGAGGCCACTAGGCACCAGGAAGTGATTTCTCATAGTATGGGATAGGGAGATGGGGGGAACTGCTAAGCATGGAGGACTTTGACATGACTTTTAACTAATGGACTGGTGATCGGTGGGTGGGGGGACCACTAGGCACCCGGGACATGACCTCTACATAATGGACTGGTGATCAAAGGAGTGGGGGTGGGCATTAGGCAACATAGTGTGATTTCTCACAGTACAGGACAGCAAGATGGGGGCACCTCTAGGCACCAGGGACTTTGACAACAATATATGGGTGGATGATCCGTGGGCAGGAGGATCACTAGCCACTAGATACATGCATTCTACATAACAAACTGGTGATCTGAGGGTCGGGGGGGACCACTAGGCACTGGGATTGTGCTTTAATTTCATTGGGACAAGCAATCGGACTGAGGGACAGGGCTGGTCACAGAGGCACACATCTGCCACCACATCCCATGCAAATAAGCCCATAATGGGCAGATATATGGCCCCTTTGTGCCTTGCATAACCAGTGGACTCATTGACATGCTGCCGTTTAAATATTGTGCTGGGAGCACTGGTGCTATTGAGTCTGGGGTACTGTTCTCTGCACTGCAGGGATCCATGTCGTGGTAGCGTTATTCAACTTAGCGCTGTGCTGACATACCCCTCTATTCAGTTGAATAGCGCCAGTGTGCTATCTGACTGAATACAGCATCCCTGGGGTCACGGATATTGGGGAAGCACAGTGCAAAACTTTGTGCTTCACTTTGCCCAGTTTTGAATATTGAGACCCACATGTTGAGGCTCCAGATCGGACACACCTAGAAATGCAGAAAATAAACAAAAAGAAAAAAAATTATTAAATGTTAATAAAATAAATGCAAACATGATAGTAAGATTTCAGTGCATCAAAAAGATTGTGATAATGGTAGAGGAGACCGGGGGAAGCTCAGAGAATTGTAATAACATCCCGATCTTCATTGAGCCCCAGTGGTGAAAGAGCACCTAAAATAAAAATAAAGCTGCTCTCTTTCCGGAGCAGACTCGTGAGCTTTTTAGCTCCACTAGGGTGTGGTTTTGTCTGGTCAGTTCCCATTATGTTTTTTAACCAGTGGGTATCAACAGGAGTATCACACTTCCTACTGATGATAGTGCAAGTGTGATCTTTAATCCTTTCCTTAAGAGAACATGTTGCCCTACCAATATACAAGGAGGGACAGTCACACCATAAAGTGTACACCATGAATAGTGTACTACATGTGATCTATTGGCATAGCTTATACAGTTTGCCATTAGTGGGACTGGTAAAAGGAGTGCCAGTATGCATGCAGTGACACATGTTACAGCGGCCATGTTGAAAGGTACCAGTCAAGTGGGGAAGTAAAGATTGTGTAGCCTAGTTGGATGGGGTCTCTTTATGATAAACCAGTCTGGGTGAATCACCTGCAACATTCCTCAGATCCTTCCTTTATTTGATTTCCACCTTACAGGATGTACTCAAACTAAAAACTTTAGACTTTATTTTTTCAGTTTTTACTTGTTAATTATACTTGCTCTGTACAGTACCCCTTGTTTTGCATGCCACAGCTTTTTATATTTAATTTATGTCTTCAGTCCTTTGATATATATATACTGTATATATATATATATATATATATATATGTTTTTGTTTAGTATCACATTGTTATTCACTTTTTAGTGAGGCTTCAAGCTGTCTTTTCTATTCTGGTGTTGATCTATCATCAGTTTTGACTTTCCCTTTAATCATATGATAAACATTAGCGCCAGTGCCCCCTGATGAAGAACTTTCATGGGGTTCAAAACGCCAGGATTTTCTCAGCTGGTTGACTTTAAGCTGCACAATAAACTCACTTGTTTTCAGTTTTGTTTGGAGTGTTTTATTTGTGCACCATTTCTTTGCCTGTTGTTCTACACCTCATTTTGGTGCTGCAACCCTCTCGGAGCATCCTGTGTCATTGTTCTCAGTATTCATGGAAAGATCCTTTAGTCTATCCTCATAGGACTTCCCCTGTAAACCCTACACCATTTTGGTTGCCCTCCTCTGGACAGTTTCCACCCTATCTATGCCATTTCTGAGATGTAGTCTTCAAAACTGAGCACAGTACTCCAGGTGGGGGTGTACCAGGGAGCGATACAGTGGCACCACACTTCTCTCCTCCTGATAGAGATATCCCTCCCTATGCACCCCAGTGTCCCATCAGCCCTGCCCATGGCCTTGTCACACAATGCTGCAATCTTTAGGTCCTCTGATATAATAAACCTGATGTCCCTTCTCCTGCCTAGTGACTGTCAGTACATCCCCACAGCCTATACTCAGCATCAGGGTTCAGATGTCCTAGGTGTATGATGTTGTGCTTTTTGGCACTGAACCCCAACAGCCATATATTTGACCACACTTTAAGTTTCCATAGATCCCTACAAATTCTCTCTACCATCTCCTGAGTGTCTACCCTGTTGCAGATTTTGGTGTCATCTGCAAACAGGCATACCTTAACCTTCAACTCTTCTGCAATGTCCCCTGTGAAGACACTGAAAAAGACTGGTCCCAGTACCAAACCCTGTGGTACACTGCTGGTCACTCTCCTGTCCTCAGAGTGAGTGCTGTTAACCACCATCCTCTGCCTGCTATCTGCTAACCAGTTCTGAACCCACTTTATTGGTTTGGACTCCCCTTCTAAGCTGTTCAACTTCCTAATCAGCCTCCTGTGTAGGACAGTGTTGAAGGCCTCTCTGAAGTTCATGCACTACATCCACTGCCTTCCCCTGGTCTATTTCCCTGATCACTCAGTCAAAGAAATCTGCAAGATTCATTTGGCATGACCTTGGTTTCATGAATCCATGCTGCCTCTGGTCCTGCAGTCCATTTGATTTTTAGATGCTCAACCAGCTTTTCTTTCAGCAGGGTTTCCATTGTTTTCCCCATAATTGAAGTTAAATTGACTGACCTATAATTGCTAACCTCCTTGCTGCCACTTTTATGTAGAGAGAGAGACCATGTCAGCTGTTCTCCAGTCCGCCTAAGCTACACCTGTTTCCAGTAAGCCATTGAACAAGGCTATCAGTGGGTCAGCTAGCACTTCCCTGAGTTCTCTGAGTACCCTGAGGAGTATCCTGTCCAGTCCAATAGACTCATCCCCCCCTCAGTGTTGTGAGTCCTTTCAGGACTCTTTCCTCTGAAAATGGACTTGTGTCCATCTTCCCTTCTTCACTTACCATGCTTCTCCATGGTGGTCTGTCCCCACCCCTGTGATGTGAAGACTGAGCAGAAGCACTTGTTTAAAACGTTTGCTTTTTCTTGGCATCCTTCTACACAGTCCCCCCCTCCAGTCCTCACTATCCTTCCCCTTGCTTTTCCCTTCTGGCTTACATATCTTATTTATTATTTATTTAGTTTTTGTTGACCGGGTAAGTGCACTAGACAACTTCTGCCTATTTTCAGGCATGACCCAGGGAAGGGGGATACAGATGTATGCCAAACTGACCTTGAACCAGATTAAGCTGTTGGTGGTATTTTTAGCAAATGAGGGAAATTTGGCCAGGACACTGGGAAAGTCCCCTACTCTTTTCGATAAATGGGATCTTTAACATCCACCTGAACTACCACCAATCCAAGCAGATGGGGCCTTGGTTTAACGTCTCATCCGAAAGATGGCACCTCAGAAGTACAGCACCCCTCTCATGCTGCACTACAGTGTCAGTATTGGGATATTAACCCAAGTGCCAGATGTGGGAACTGAACCCACAGCCCTCTGATCTCCCAGCCTCAGAGGCGAGTGTGCTTCCTACTGAGCCACTGACACTGCCATAAGACTGACATCTTAAAAAAGTCTTATCCCCTTTAGCCACTCCTCTAGCAACCCTTTCTTCTATCTGTGCCTTTTCCCCTCTAGCTGCCATACCTGTATCCTTCTGCCTTACTAGGTACTTAGTTAGCTAGGACAAAAGAAGTCTGAGGCCCATCGTGATTGTCCCCCACTAAGAAGTGGGACATTATTCCCAAATGCGATTAACCGCAATCCAGTTATCCAAGCCCTTTTTAAAAGAACTGAACGTTTCAAGGTCTTTCAGTTCTTGTGGGAGCTGGTTCCAGAATCTGGGTGCCCTTATTGTGAAAAAGTTTAGTGTTTTATTAGTCTTAGCCTTGCATACTTCCAGCTGTTTATTTTGCAATCTCCATACTATTTTATGCATAGCATATGATAGCCCACACTATTGTATTAGGGCAGAACATTTAATATTTTAAAAAGGAACAGGAGATCCCCTCTACATTGTCTTTGGTGTAGAGCATGGAGGCCCATGGCTTGGAGTCTTTCCATATAGGTTTTTGCAGATAGATATGGGACCATCCTCGTTGCATGTTTCTGTATGCACTCTAACCTAATTATGTCCTTACTATAGGGGCTCCAAAAGGGAGAGCCATAGTCAGAGTAAGGTCTAACATGAGACCTGTATAAGGGTATTATGCATTACTCTGTTTTTGAGATGAAAGTGTGGTTAATGCATTTTAGTAACCCATTTGAGCATGTGGCTATTTCAGTACAGTGTTCTGAAAAGGAGAGTTTGTTGTTGATGATAATGCCCATATCTCTTTCACAATCTGAGGACTTCAGAGGGATATTAGTTAAAGTGTAAGTTGATTTAGGATTATATTTTCCAAAATGTAAAACGGTGCATTTATCAATGTTAAATGACATGCCATTAGCAAGAGCCCACTGTTCAATAAGTAGAAGGTCATCTGCCAGAGTGTTCATATTTTCAGTATTGTCCACTCTCCCCCCTAACTTTGGTGTCATCAACAAACTTTGATAAACAGTTGGTGTGGCCTATCTGCATGTCACTGATAAACAGTTGAACAGTGCAGTGCCAATGGCCGATCCCTGAGGAACCCCACTACTCACAAGTCTGATATCTGATTGAATTCCATGGATTTTTGCTTGTGATCTATGTGTTAGCCAACTGTTAATCCAGTGCACTAGGTGAGGTGAAAAGCCTTGTGAATTAAGTTTGTTGATGTAAAACCATGTGAAACTTTATCAAAAGCTCTACTGTAATCAAGCAAAATAACGTCCGTGGGAATTTGTGAGTTAAGACCTTCACTTATGTGATTATAGAAGGCAATTGGGTTAGTGGTGCACAAATAATCTTGTTTAAAACCATGTTGGGACAGATCTATAATGCCAAGCAGTTCCATTTCTTTTTCTAATAAAAGTTTTATTATATTTTCCATAAGTTTACAGATGACCGAGGTCAAGCTAATAGGTTGATAATTCTCGGTATTAGACCGGGATCTCTTTTTAAGAATGGGAATGACTGTGGCTTTTTGCCAGTCATGTGGAACCATACCTTGTGATAAGGATTTATTAAAGGTAATTGTTAGTGGGATTGCTATAGCTTCAGAGGTTTCTTTAAGGAATATAGGGCTAATATCATCAGGGCCTGGACTTGATTTAATTTTAAGAGTTTTTAAGACTTGAATGGTATCTGTAAAAGAAATTATATATGGTGTAGTATATGCAAGAGAATTAGTGAGTTGATGTGTTTCTTTAGTGGAAAAAACTAAGCAATCATAATCATTAAAAGTGTTGCCAGTTTCCTTCTCCAATGTAATGGTACAGTTATTCACTATAAGGGGGCCAATATGTTTATCATTACCTTTTTTGCTGTTAAGATAAGAGAATAAAGATTTATGGCAGTCCTTATTGTGAGCTATTTTAAACCCTTGGTAATGTTTAGAGTGTTTAATTAACTGTTTGAGTTTTTTTAACCTCTTGTTTATATTTATGCAGAGTATTCCATTTATTACTACTATCCCTTGCTTTCAGACATGAAAATAGATTCTCCTTTTTTTAATTTGGGTTTTCATAGATTTGTTGAACCAGATGGGAATTGTCCCTTTTTTTGTTGTATTTGGTTTTAACTGGGACAAATACATTTTCAAGATGTAGAGGTAGGTACACCCCGTTGTCTTTCTCCTGCTGTGTTTCTTTGTATCTCTTGAATGCCACCATGTTTTCTTTCATTCAATATCCATTCTACTTCTTTGGAGAACCGTAATAGTCTCCTTTTCTTCCTGCTTTTGCTTACTTCTTTCATGTAGTGGTTTGTTGCCCTAATTATTCCCTACCTTATTCTGCCACATTGTGCTTCTACTAGCCATCCCTAGCAATTTTCCCCTCGCAGGTATTTTCTGAGGCAGTTTCCCATTTCTTTAAAATTCACCCCCTGCAGTCCAAGACCCTTGTCTCTGCTTCTTTCCTTATGTTGAACCACAATGTACCTTGACCACTAGCACCCGGGAAACTGCTTACTGTGATGACTGCAATGCTGCCACTGTTCGGTAGCACCAGGTCCAACACTGCCTCATCTCTAATAGGCTCTCTAACTAGTTGCCTGAGAAAAGACATTTGTAGGGAGTCCAGGATGGCCCTGCTCCTTGCCAAAGCTGCAACTAAAAGGTTTCACTCCACATTTGGCAGAATGAAATCCCCAACTAGAAGCACCTCCCCTTTACTTACCATCTTGATGATGGCCTCTCCTAGAGCCTTCTCCATCTCTTTCCCTTGTTCCGGGGGTCTGCACACTATGCTGGTGCAGATAGTGATCCCAAAGCCTGTTTCCAGCATTACCTACAGGACTACCAGCACTTCATCATCTTGGTGCACCTGCTTCTCCATGGCATTTTGTTACTCCTTTACATATAATACCACACCTCCTCCTCCTCTCCTCCCTGCTCTGTTTGTCCTGAATGAAGAGTAGCCTGGTATGGCCATGTCCCAGTTGTGGTGCTTGGTGCACCATGATTCTGTTATGGACACTAAATCCAGGTTAGCCTCTACCATTATGGCCTCTAAGTCTGGAATTTTGTTTCCAAGGCTCATGACATTGACTCACACGACTCTTCACACCTTCTCATTCCCCTGACTGATGTCCATTGTCTTCCTCCCTTTCTTATCTGTGTTTTTACCTGAAGCACCCCTTATTCCCTCTTCCTATTTTAGAGATAAAAACAGTGCAAATGAGAATGAGAAACTACAACTAACAAATTAAGGGGATGAAATACCAAATTAAATATGAGAGAGAAGTGCAAAAAGCAACAAGTTAGCAAGAAAGGCTACCAGACCTTTAAGGCTAGCATTCTAATTTCATCCCATAATTTGCAATTGTTGCCTTCTGCCTGGTCCGGGGTCTATAGCATATGCCTGGCAATATTTTACTTCTAGTCCCCTCAGATAAGTCCACTCATAAGGATTCAGTTTCCCCTTCCATTCTCTTAATATCTTCTGTTATTGTAACTCCTAATTCCAGTTTAATACATCATGTTACTCCTGCCCCTCTCTTGCCATGTTTGACTTTTCTAGATAATTTACACCCTCCCAGGTCTGCATCCCATTGGTTGGAGTCAAATCTATCTATCTCAGCTAAGGTTTCTGTTTTTTTAGCTTACTGTTTATGCCCCTTTCTTCAATGACACTGCACCGATCCATCCCTGGCAACCAACCAGCCCCATTGCCCCTACCTGTGGCTCTCCAGTTAGTTAGTTATTTATTATGTTATTTGTAACATATTTTACCAGGTGAAACAGAGTCCAAAGCAGGGCTCGTTTCCAGTTCTTGACAGTAGGGGGAGTGGGGAGTAGGAAAAACCAGGAAATAAAATACAAACAAATTCAGTAATCCAGTAGCAAATATGCACAGAGTCCATGTATGTATATACGAAGTCACCAAGTCATCAAATGTACAGGACAAAACATATTTTAAGTCACCAGTTAAGACAGTTGTTAAGCTGTTAACTCCACAGCTTATCCCCACATTGCTGAGCCTGGACGGTCAGTGTCCCCCAGTAGAGTACCAAAGGTGGAGGTGACAGGAGTCTGGGCAAAGCATCAGTGTACTGGGCTTCATCCTTCTTTTCCTGTTTTCTTTCTACCCAGTCCTCAGGACACCAGCATACTAGGGACTACAAGTGTATGGAAACGAGGCAGGTAATTTCAACATTCAAAACCTGTGCTTATACAAATGCAAGTAATACTTACATTGATACAGTCACATTTCCAGTTAAATTGACTGGCCAGTTTTATATGTTTGGATATGCTATCTTCTGCTTGAAATGATCCCATTCCTCAGTTCAATTCTTTATTTTTATGGACAAGTTAAAAGTTGTTGTTACAAATGTATCAAGCAGGAATATAATTACAACAGTAATCCATACATTACAATAATAAAAATCACATATTAGATTATTCAATACATTATTAATATAAACCCTTGTTATTCCAAACAGTATTTTGCTAGTCATTTTGTAAACATCAGTAGTTTTATTGCACAGTTCTCTGTTAGCTAAATCTATTTATATTGCACTGTCTCCTGCCTTTCTTGATAATCCTTGCTATTTAAATCAAATGCAACTTTTTTTGTTCTATTATTTTTCAGAATTGTATCACATTTTCCATGCGATCTGGGTTGTCTGAGCTTAAAGCAGCAGTACAACGAAAATAGTTTAAAATTTGACACCACCTTTTTTCTTCCTAATTGATGCCAACTATCTTCCAGTTTATTTTGGTGATAATTTCAGTTTTCATTATCATTTAAGAATTTTATGAAAGTTTTAAAATAATTATTTCTCAAGAAAGAAAGATGGGCACCTGATTTTTTCATAGAAATAATATTGAGGACTCGAGGAAGGTGAGTCCAGACAAAACTGCAAATGTACAGTACACAGCATAGGAAGCATCAAGAAAATCCAAATCAACAGTTCTGCCAATATTTTTTCATAGCCATAGCAGAAAATTAGCTTTTTGGAATAACTTTGTTCATTGCACTGCTGCTTTAAGAGAGTGCTTAATTGATATTCAGGATCCATACTTGGAGAACCCAGAATATTCCCCAAGTAGAGTTTTATCTCTTTATCATATAATGGGCAAAATATCAGCAGATGTAATTGGTTGTCCTTCCTTGGTTTACATCTACATCTACATGTTTGCATAATATTTTTATCATAAATTCCCCTAAGACTTTGGCTATCATGATATCCGAATCTATATCTTGTTAATATTCTCCTTTTAGATTTATTTGTTAATTTGATCAAATAAGGAGCCAAATCAAAATTCCATTTATTATCTGTGAGCCAATTACTTATTTTGGTATTTTTACCTACGTTCAATTCTTTGTGTATTTGTATTTTTTTAATTCTGTTTTTTTTACTTTAAATTCTATTTCCTCTATGGGAATTATTTTGCTTTCTGTTAAACAATTTAATAGTCCATAGGGTTTTATTACTTTATCAATTATCTTAATACAAGGGAAGACAAACCCTCTGCTGATGTACTCGATGGCTTCATCCAAAAATGCCCTAGGTAATCTGGTTTCAGGCATTTTATAAGTTTTTATCCAAAATAGAGTTTGTCTTTGTTCTGCATTACAATTCACTGGTAATTGCCCTAATTCTATCTTGATCAGATCTGAAGAAGCTCCCGGAGGGAGACCCAATAATTTTTTATAAAATGTGTTCATAACTGACTCTATGACCTCTAAGCCCTCAGTACCCCATATCACTACCCCATATAATGTTTTACTTCTAATTTTTGCATTCAAAGCCCTAATACAACCAAGAATTGAATTACCTCTACACTTTCAAAACTGCCATCATGGAGGCAACAAGCCTTTGTGTGAAACAAATAAAGAAAACAAAGCAGAATAAAAAAACACTATGGTTCTCAAAAGAGGTGGCAGGGAAGGTTAAGGAGAAAAAGGCTGCATTCAAAATGTATAAGGAATCACAGATGGAGCATGACAGGGAACTGTATCAATTAAAGCAGAAAGAAGTGGGGAAGGCAGTCAGAAAAGCAAAGGCCCAAACCGAGGAAAAGATAGCCAACTCAGTTAAGAAGGGGGATAAAACCTTTTATAGGTACATTAGGGAGCATAGAAAGGTTAAGGGAGGGATAGTGAAGATTAATAAAGGAGAAGGGAGGTGGGCAGAGGGAGACAGTGAAAAGGCAGAGATGCTGAATGAATACTTTTGCTCAGTATTCACAAAAGAAGAAGAGGAGGAGTTACCTAAACCAAACAGTAGAACCACTCTGGATAGGGGGGTTGATGCCAGTCCATTTACAGAAGAAAGAGTCCTGAAAGTACTCCTAAAACTCAAGGTGGACAAAACAATGGGGCCTGACAGGATTCACCCTAGAATCCTAAAAGAGCTAAGGGAGGACCTAGTGACACCACTAACCACACTTTTTAACAAATCATGGGAAGATGGGGTGGTACCTGAGGACCGGAGGAGGGCAGATGTGATTCCCCTTCACAAAAGTGGGAGCAAGGCAGAAGCAGGAAACTACAGACCTGTTAGTTTGACCTCAGTGGTGGGGAAAATTATGGAATCACTTCTGAAAGAAAGAATTGTTCAGTACTTAGAGGCTAGCGGGGCACCGGACCCAAAGCAGCATGGAGTCACAGTAGGAAGGTCTTGTCAGATGAATCTAATCGATTTCTTTGACTGGGTGACCAAAGTAATAGATCAGGGAGGGGCTGTGGATATGGCCTACCTAGACTTTAGCAAGGCATTTGCCACAGTCCCCCACAAAAGATTAATAATCAAGTTAGCCAGCCTGGGAGTGGGTCCAAGGGTGGTATCCTGCGTAGCAAACTGGCTGCACAACAGGACACAGAAGGTAATAGTGAATGGAACACATTCTGAAAAAAGGGGGGTTACTGGTGGAGTACCTCAGGGCTCAGTACTGGGTCCAGTCCTCTTTAACGTCTTTATTGGTGACATTGCAGAGGGTCTGGAAGGAAAGGTATGCCTCTTTGCAGATGACACAAAGCTCTGTAACAGAGTTGATACACAAGGAGGGGTAGAAAGGATGAGAAGGGACTTGACAAGGTTGGAGGAATGGTCAGACATATGGCAACTTAGATTCAATGCAAAGAAGTGCAAAGTAATGCACCTGGGAAATAAAAATCCAGGAGAAGAGTACACAATAGCAGGGGAGGTACTAGCGACAACATTAATGGAAAGGAATCTGGGTGTAGTCATATCAGATGACTTAAAGGTTGGTAAGCAATGTGAGAAGTCAGTAAGGAGAGCCGGGGGATACTGGGATGCATAGGGAGGGGCATCACAAGTAGAAAAAGAGAAGTGGTTATCCCTCTGTACAGACAGTTGGTGAGACCCCATTTGGAGTACTACATGCAGTTTTGGAGACCTCATCTACGCAAGGACATAGACAGGATGGAAGCAGCAGGAGGAGGGCAACTAAAATGGTGCAGGGTCTACATCAGAAACCATATGAAGAGAGACTGAGAGAGCTTAATATGTATACCCTTGATGAAAGGAGGGATGGGGGGGCATGATAGAAACTTTTAAGTACCTCAAGGGAATCAACAAAGTCCAGGAGGGTAGCAGCTTTCAGAAAAAGAAATGTGTAAGAACAAGGGGACACAATTTAAAGTTAGAGGGGGGACAGTTCAGGGGTAATGTGAGGAAATTATTTTTCACGGAGAGAGTGGTGGATGCATGGAACCGCCTTCCTGGAGAGGTTGTAGGGTCTAAAACAGTGGGGGAATTCAAACATGCATGGGACAGACATAAGACAATTATAGTGGGGGCTTGCAGGAAGTAGGCTGTTGGTTAACTAGAATCTGCAGCTTATCCAATAGGTAGGGAAATTGGCAGACTGGGTGGGCCGCCAAGTGGTCCTTATCTGCTGTCAAACTCTATGTTTCTATGTTCTATGTTATATGAAAATCCATCAACTGCTGGTAAAAATCTGAATTTTTGTTTTATCAGTTTTTTATGTTCATTCCATTTCAGATTTTACAAAAATGTTATTACTAAATAACAGAAATTGTTGACCATTTCTATTTCATGTCTATTACAGAACAGTTTAATGTCCTTGCCTTATTTTATCATGTATCTATTACAAATCACATCATAGTTGATTTCTAATGCATTTTCCTTACATTCTTGTTGAAATTTTTGTAAACTCCTTTGAATGCCTACATAACTGGTAGATATTAAAACCATGCCATCTGCATTTGCTAAATAATTAGAATCCCTAGATCCTACCCTAGACAGGTGGAAGTCCTTGTTATATAGTTTCATTAATATTTTGTTCAAAAACAAATTAAATAGGATTGGAGACAAAACACAACCTCATCTCAATCCTATATTCATTTTGAAATTTTGTGTGATGTTTCTTTCCTTATTGTATCTTATTGAAGTTTTATTATTTTCAATTATTATATTTATTAGGGCAGGATCCATGCCGTATTCTTCCAAAACATACCATAATTTCCTCCTTCTTACCCTAGCAAATGCTGCATGTAGCTCTATAAAAGGCAATAGAGTTTTTGTTTCTTTATCTTTGTATATTTAGGTATTAAGTGAGATAAAATAAAATGCTGATATATGGTTAAATGTCTCAGCATGAAACTTGCCTGTGCTTCGTCTATGATATTCACAAATATCCATTCCATGATTCTCTTATGTAGAATTCTCATAAAGACTTTTTGTGAAGTATCTTGCAGACTGATAGGTCTATAATGACTAGGATTTTCTTTGCCCCCTTTTTAAATATAGGTACTATGATGTTTTCTGTCAATGTTTTTATTAATTTACCTGATTTTGTAATGTATTTATATATTTTATAAAGACATGGGACCTAAAGTTCAGGGTCATTTAACATGATATCTATAGGTAGCCCATCTGAGCCTGGTGCTTTGTGTCTTTTAGCTACAGATAGAGCCTCCCTTATTTCCTGTTCAGAGATTTCAGGTTGTAGTATTTTCCAGTCCTTACCTACTGCACTATACTCTGTCTCCTCCGTTATCTGGAAAAGTTATTTAAAGTATTTGTCCCATACAGTGGGATCTATGTGAATTTCCAAGTCACTTGAATAGATTTCCCACCCATTCACCACCATCCACCAGAATTTCCTGTCGTCTTTATTCCATACTGCCTGCTCAAATTCCTCTCGCAGTTTATTTCTGTAGATTTCTCTCTTTTTTCTTAATAACTTTTTGTATGCTTTCCTTAATTTATTTAAGTAGGTTTTATTAGGTCTAGATGGGTTATTTTAAACTTGCCTAATTCATTTATTTTTTTGCCTGTCTACATTCATGGTCAAACCATTTGCTACCCTTGTTGGTTTTGATAACTGCTACTTTAACTAGCAAAGCTGATATTCTTTCCATGATATTTTCTAATTGTCTTAGACTGCTTTTTGATTCCTTTTTATAAGCTATAGCCCTAATCTTCCTCTGCCCTGCATTCTTCTAAAAGCTGGATAGATTGGTAATTATAAATCATCTCCCATTTGACCCCTTTTTTTGATCCTAATTAAATTATTGGATATTTTATCTTTGTTTCCCTCTGACCAAAAAATCCAATGCTATTGCTAGTGGGTTGTGTTCACTATCTGTCCTCTCCCCTATCTCAGATCTTTACAGCTGGTGATCATATTACAATTTGACCAGCATAAGTCTCCATTCCTCAGCTGAGGACTTAGAGTTTTTTGTCCAGTCTTTCCCTCTTCATACAGCCCTCTATTCCCACTATGTATGGTCCACTCAAGCAGAATGTCACTAAAGTTCTCTCTCACCCTAATATCTCCATGTATAGGTTGTTGCCACTTTAAGAGCACCAACTGTTCTCTAAATTAAGCAAATAAAAAGGAGCCTTACCCTCTGGTAATGTAGCATATCACAAGGTAACACCCTAATGGAACACAAAGGATTGTATTTTGGCCCCAAAGTGCTGCCATACTGATTCCTTTCACATCTGTATTCCACACCCCAGGGGTGGCTCTACACCATGGCACACTAGGGCACATGTTCTGGTAAACAAATGCTATGCTCTGGTTGGTGCTCCATATGGTGCAGATCTTCCTCCATAATAACAATATATCAGTGCTGTGGCTGCTGCCTGTTGTGCCCCTGTTGTGCCCTGGTAACCAATAGTGGCTAGATCTGCTACTGCCACACCCCAGCACCATGCTAAGATATTTATTGACACCTGAGCATGGAAAGCACTGCAGTCTTTCATTTAAAATGCAAGTCACCATTCCACCAACATGGCTCTTGTTATTCAAATGATAGCTTTGATTTCAGACAAAAGGCCTTCTGAAATACAAGAGTTGGCCTGTGCTGACAAAGTTTGTTTTGTGATGGTAGTGTTGTTATGTATGGCACAAATTAAATGTTTTAATTTTCTCCACTCCAATTCCTGGATTTTAGAGAGTTTGGGAATACAGCTTGGCTACAGCATTTTCTCCTCTCCCTCCTCTCTTGGACTGAAGAGCACATTAGGATACAATGTTCAGCATACACACACACACACACACACACACACACAGTGTCAGTGCCATACTCTTCCCTTCATCTCCTGGATTACTCTGTGATTTGGGATACAGTGCTGGTACCCCACCCTACACATTGGTAGCAGCCTTTTCTCTCTTCCTTTCCCTGTAAAGCACATTAGGATACAGTGTTTACTTGGGCTGTGTAAACCTCTGAAAGGTCCACCTTGTGAACTTTATGAATAGAACCAAAAAAGGTTCTGCCAGGTATAATCAGATTCCATGAGATTTAAACAGATTCTACAACATATAATCAAGTTTTACTTGATTTAAAGCCAAAGAAGTATTTTGCATGTTTGGGAAAATACCTGCATATACATGTTGTAAATGAGTGTGTTGTAGACTTGGAAAGAGAGAAAGCTGTGCAAGTGTCAGCCTGTGGAAGGGGATGTGATCTGAATATGCAGCTGGTTTGCTGAGCTGCTTTAGTGTTATAAACTGTGTCTGAGCACTCTCTAAATTATTTCTATTAATCTGTACAAGCAACAAAAAATAAGAAAAACCTCCTACAAAAATATTCCCCAATCTCTCTAATATAGTCTCTCAGTGATGGCAGTGTGCATCCTGGGACACAGGAAAACCATCCAAGAATAATGATTAGATAGCTTTACTTTCAAGCTACTCAGCACTTGGGCAGGGAATATTTGGGCTGTGTGAGGCATGATATACAGTTTTAGGCATATTGTGCCAGATTTTTAGCCTATGCATCACTTTCGATCTGAGCACTACAAAGGAAGAAGCCTATGTGAGCATCAATGAGCCCTGGGTGGAGGCAACACTGGCAGAGGCAGTGTCTGCCAGTGTGGCCAGAAAATGCTACTAGACTACAGCTCTAAAAGCTAGAGTGATACTCTGGTGGTGATAACATCTTAAAATGAAATGGCGGTAGGAATGGTTACACTGGCAACAGGGGAAAAATAGGGACCAATTGTATTATATGTAATAAATTCAGCTTGGAATCTGTCTCTGCAATGTACAGAAATAAAGGAACTTAAGCTACACATAATAAAATCAGAAACGGAAATTAGTACCTTAAAAGTAAATGCCTTATGTATACAGAGCTGAGGAAAATCATGGGGAAGACATTCAGATACTAAAGGGGAAATAACAGGAAAGCAATGAAAGAAATAGTAAAAAAAAGACATAGAGAATCTGACAATGAAGAGGAAGAAGACTATTGCACTATAGATAGGAAGTGGAAAGTGAAAAAGGAAGAAGAGCAATGAATTTTGAACTAGAAATAATTAACAAATTACAAGCATTAACTGATATTACTGAAAAGGAGAATGACTCTGAGACAGCTGAGAATGTTGTAAAAATACAGGAAATTGAAAATGAGAAAGATCTAGGGATTAATATAGACAACAAACTAAATTTTGAAACCAACACAACATTTAAAGTAAAAAAAATGCTATAGAATAATGGATTGTATATGGAAAAATATAAAAAGTAGACAGCCACATGTTATGCTACCTCTTTATACTAGTCTGGTAAGATCACAACTGGAATAGTGTGCACCCTTCTGTGCTCCAGTTACAATTCAGGGAAGGAAACAATTAGAAGAGGTTCAAAGAAAAATGACAAAAAAAATCCAGGGTATGGTAGACAAATCATTTGGAGATAGACTAAAAAGTTTGGACTTTTGTTCTGTTAAGTACAGACAACTATGTGGAGACCTCTGCTTGACTTATAAAGTGATAAAAGAACCTGGCTTTACTGAACTAATTGCCATAGAAAAACATGTCAATATAACACAAACAAGATCCCATAATCTAAGATTAAGAGGGATAAACTGTAGAGCCAGAAAAATATATCAATGGTTTTCCCAAAAAGTGGTAAATGTATGGAACACACTAGCAGTCACAGTTGTAGAAAGTAAGTCTATGGGCATGTTCAAACAACAGTTAGATGCATTCACGGGTAATTCTAAATTTGAGTGTATATAAATCTAATCCACCCGTGGGTGGCGAGCTCAAATATAAGCTATGCCTCCCGAGCTTGTACAACTATGAAACTATGTAAATCAGCATAGTGAAACACATACAGAGTCTCTGTAACAAGTTTCATTATCAAAGCAGATTTTTGTGCTCGGGGATTTGATCTTAAAATATACTGATCGATGTACAGCAAGAGATAACAAAATAAACACCACTACTTGCTACTTCCCTGGGGTGAAAATAAGAGACTTAACAAGTATGATTCCAAATATTATTATGGACAGTTCACATAAACTGCAAGTAATAATCCATACTGGGACCAGCAACATGGGGAAACAGAAATATCCATGAAGTTATAGAGTAATATAAAGAAATGACTAAAACACTTAAAGATAAACAGTGTGACATTATTTTTTCTGAAATACTTCATGCTCCTAGGGCAGGATTTAAAAAGAACCAAAATATAAAAACTGTCAACAACTGGATGTGCAAATGGAAACTTGAAAACAATTCAAAGTGTATACTGCATTGGAAATTATTTGATGGCAACCTGAGACTTATTAGTATTGATGGACTACCGTACACAAAACAGGCAGCAGGATCATGGGAAACAGAATAAAAAAGTGATTGACAAAACTTTAAACTGACTTCTAAGGGGGCTCTGGGGGAAATGGAAACCAGATCAAACATATCAAAGAAAGCATTACAAAACCATATGAACGAGGGCCCAAAGGAAAATAATAAGGGTGAATTAAACACACTGGTATTAAATGCACAAAGCCTCAATATACTGGCTAAAAAAAAAAAAAAAAACAGATCTTGAAATCATAATGCATGCATACAAAATTTATATTGTGGCCATAGTTGAAACATGGTGGTCAGAGGAAGTAACCCAGGGGAAAAATATAAAAGGCTACAAATTATATAAAAATGATAGGGACACAAAGGTGGCAGTATGGTAAAATATGACAAAGTATCAAATAGTTGTGAAATGGCCTTTGGAGAGAAGCAATATGACATAGAAGCAACATGGATCAAAGTAACAATGAGCAAAGAACATAAGATTATATTAGATATATGTTATAAGCCACCAAACAGCACAGAAAGTTACAGTCAGAGTCTAATATTTGAAATAGAGACCAAGTTTGAAAAGCAAAATGTAATATTAATGGGGGAGTTAAGCCTTACAAATATAGACTGGGTATTCATGTCCACTAAAACTGCCCATGAGGTACTCTTTCTAAAACTGCTTGCAAGTAAAATTAACACAACTGGTACACACACTCACAAGGGATAAAAATATCTTGCATATAGTAATTTTCGATACATCAGATCTAATACATTATGTAAAAGTAAAAGAGTCACTGGGAAGTAGTGATCACTGTATGATTAATTTTGATATAATAACTGAAATGGAAATCACATCAGGATCAACTATGGGAATAAATTATAATAAATAAATTATAATATAGAAAATGTGTATTAAAGCAGCAGTGCATGAATCAGGTGAAAATTCTGACCTATACATTTTTTTTTTGCTATTTCAGATTGACCCTTATCTCCTGACTGCTATGATACTTTCTGCATTTTGAGTCTTAAACTCTGGCCAGAGCTGACAGGGCTGCAGGTGAGGAATTTGGTGTAAAAATATTGAAAATTACCAAAGTTACGAGCCTTCATTAGCAACATGTAGTGTAGACTCCTAAATCTGTTATTTTGTAACATTAACACACCACATTTTCCACAAAGCCTTGTTATGACTCTGCCTCATGAAGAAGAGAAGAGCAGAGCAAATGTTCAAATCCTGCCAGAAAGGTGATTCCATGCAGGTATTGCAAAATCAACTTTCAAGATGCAAATACACATTTTGGGCAGGAGCTGAAAAATGACAGCTGTCACATTCATGAGGTGCTGTAAAGAAATTGCTATGTTGAAAATGTGGGTTAAAAATAATGAATAATACTAAACTTACGAGCCTGTGTCTGCAAAATTCAACATAGCTTGATAATTTTTTGGTTTTTAAATATTTTTACATCAGATTGAGAACATAACCTTCTTATGACCCCACCTCATAAACAGTGGCAGAGAAAATGTTCAACTCATGGCTCAGGGACTGTGAAATCACCTTTTGAAAAAGATGCAGAATCAGCATTTATATAGCGATTTACATACACAGTGTATCCCAAAGCACTTTAAAAGCAATGCTAGACTGGTAGTGAAGTGACTGAATATGTAGTGGTGGCCATATTGCACATCAGCACACACTCACACACACAGCCTGGACAATTGCATGAACCAGTTTTATGGGAAGGGGAATGTTGGCCAGGACACTGGGAATGTCCCCTACTCTTTGCGAACAATCTCCTGGGTTCTTTTACTTCCACCTGGACACTCACCAGGACAGCACCAGGATGGGTAGAAGGGACCTTAGTTTAACATCTCATCTGAAGGATGGCGCACCCCAGCAGTACAACACCTCCCCAAATACTGCACTCAGGTGCCAGCATTTTAGGCATGAGTTCAATCTTGGTGTGGGATGAGAACCCACAACCTTCTGGTCCTGCCAACTGAGCCACGCTGACACCTGGGATGTAAAAAAAAAACATTTTGGCCAGGATTTGAAACATGACAGCTGTCTAATTCATGAGTTGCTGTAAAGATATGGCTATGTTGTAAATTTGGGGTCAAAATATCGAAAATTAGCAAGGTTACAAGCCTGCGTTAACAAAATTCAGCATAGGCTCATAACAGTGTTGTTGTTTAATATTGTCACTCCAATTTTTCAACATTGTCTTCTTATGACCCCACCTCATGAACAAGATAACAGAACATTTTCAACTCCTGCCTGAAAGGTGATTTTGCAGAGGGAACGCAAAATCATCTTTTGGGATGTAAAAAGAACATTTTGGCCAGGATTTGAAAAATGACAGCTGTCACACTCATGAGGTACTGTAAAGCTATGGCTATGTTGTGAATTTGGGGGACACATATTGAAAATTACCGAAGTTATGAGCCTGCTTTTGCAGAATTCAACATAGGCTCATAACTTTGTTGTTTTCTAATATTTTTACACCAAATTTTCAACATAGCCTTCTTATGACCCTACCTCACAAACAAGGGCAGAGAATATTTTAAATTCCTGCCCAAAAGGTGATTTTGCACAGAGACCACAAAGTCACCTGTTGAGACAGATCTGCCTAATGACAGTTCAGTTGTTCATGAGGCAGGATCCCAAAGAAGGCATGTTGAAAATCTAGGCCAGAAACATGCAAAAATGCCCAAGTAATGCCACTGAGTACAAACCCCTGTTGAAATATCTTGAAACGCATACCTGTTTCTTCAGTTCACAGTCCGGCTTTGAAGAGTGAAGATGTGCATGCAATCCAGAGAGGATTACAGCATTGGACTCCCTATCAGTAAGCAAGGGCTGGGGGGTGGCGTGGGATAGTGGGTGCTGAGTGGGATGGTTGGGTGGGGGATCTAACAGCTGCAAAAGGCACTGATGGATTTTTTTTAGAGGGTTTTATTTTAAAAAGAAAAAACAATGGAGGACTGCAGACTGCGACACTGGGGGACTGGGCACCCCCCAGTGTCACTGTTACATTTTTGGGGAATGGGACATCGGGGGCTTGGGCACTCCTAGTGTTACTCTTATGTGTCTGTGGGGGTGCTGGGTGGTGGGTGCTGAGAGGGAGGGTCGGGTGGAGGGCATGCATAATTATAAAAAAGTAATTGGGGAGTGCAACAATGGGGGAGTGGGCACCCCCAGTGTCACTGTTATTGGGTGGGGGGCATATTCCTAATTTTAATGAAAAAAACAAATGGTGATCACGGCAGAGTGTTCCGTGATCCACCGTGACTACTGTTTGTTTGTTTTTCCCGTTAAAATTAGGAATATGACCAGAGTAAAATGCAGAGTTTGGAGGAAGGAACTTAAAATAAGAAAATGTCAAGAGGGGATTAGAAACACCAACCTCTTGGCTGACAGTGCACCTGACAAGTTAGTACATTTCCTGGCCCCTCCCAGCCCTGCCCACATGATTTTACCAAAATTAACCATTCTTGGAACCGATCCTTCTCTGATTCATTTATAAGTTTTTTGTGTGGTTGAACTCTGGGCTGCCCTGTAAGTGACATTTACTGTAATACTTCCTTCTTGTGTGCTCTGCTCAGGCCCTAGGGATATGATCACTGGTGGCTCATAAAATGTGACAGTTTTTCTGCCGAAGTGACGGGTGGCTAAGCACTTGCCCAGAGAGAAAAATGAATCCTTCCTTCTTGTCAAGGTCACCAGTAGGTCATAAAAAGTGACATTTTTCTTCTGCAGTTCATAAAAGGTAATATTGTTTTCCTGCCTATGTGATGGGCAGCTAAGCACTCACCCAGAGAGAAAAATTAATCCTTCCTTCTTGTCTGATTTGCTCAGGCTGAAGGGAAAAGATGACTGGTGGCTCATAAAAAGTGACATTGTTTTTATGCTGAACTGATGGGTGGCTAATTTCTGGGAACTGATCCTTCTCTGATTCATTTACTACTATAAGTTCTTGTGCAGTGGGACTCTGGGCTGCCCTGGAAGTGATATTGTTTTGCTGCTGAAGTGACTGGTGGCTAGAGAGAAAAAATAATCCTTCTGTCTTGTCTGCTCTGCTCAGACCGTAGGCAAAAGATCACTGGTGGCTCATAAAAAGTGACAATATTTTTCTGCCGAACTGATGGGTGACTACTTTCTGGGACCTGATCCTTCTCTGATTTATTTATTACTATAAGTGTTTTGTGCAGTGGGACTCTGGACTGTCCTGGAAGTGACATTTACTGTAATCCTTCTGCAGAACTGTACTGTCTGATGCATGGATATGCAGGTGCATTCCACCAATTGGCTTGCAAGTGGATTCAAAAAGAGTGCCTCACAGAGGTGGAGGCACCAGTCACTTCAACATATTGTTCATTTGTAAGGAATGCGGGAATCCTTTTTCTCATAGCAAGAGGTCTGCAGGGCTCCACCCACTGCAGCCCTAATAAAAGGAGTGCTCCTTTTAATATGGATTGAACCAGGTTTTCATCAGTATTCTAGGCTGTTTTTGTACATCAGTTGTTTAAAATCACTTCTGTTGTGGCTAAAATGAACTAGCATGCAGCAGACTGTGCTCCCTGCCCTTATGGGACAGTAGGTGTTCAAAAACAGTTGGGAATAGGGATGAAAACCTGGTCTGAGTCACATGAAAAGGAGCGCTCCTTCGATTATTTCAAATATGAAAAAAGTACTAAAGTAGACTTAAAATGGAGAAAAAGGGTATCATACAAATCAGGAGATAAGGGTCCAATCTGAAATAGCATAAAAAAGTATAGGTCAGAATTTTCACCAGATTCATGCACTGCTGCTTTAAGGTGGAATTAAACAACTGGGATTGGAAAAGCTCATTTGAGAACATTATTTATTGATATTATTTATTTCATTTTGGTGACCGGTTAAACCCACTGGAACCAAAGGTACCTTTTTCAGGGGCGACCTGGGATTAATTACATACAAGTAAATTGCATACAGAGTACAGCAATACGGAGTCACTGGGACAAAGACACAAGAAACACAGGTTACAAACTGCAGAACAGTTGTAGCAGGATTAAATTGTAACGGTAGCATTGTGGTCATAGGAGAAAGAGAAAGAACAACGAATACAAGAACACAGGCAACTCTCAAGTGAATAGGTTTTCAGGCCCGTTCTGAAACTATCTAAGGAGCTTGACATATGTAAGTCAATTGGTAAGGCATTCCAGTGTGTTGGGACTGAGTAAGCAAATTTCCTTCTCCCCATTGCCGTTCTGATCCTGGGCACCTCAAGCAGCTTTTTGCTAGAGGTATGAAGCAGCCTGGAATTGTGCTTATGGATGAGGAGACCATTGAGGCTAGGGGGACCTGATTCTATTCGTATTTTGTACACCATGGTTATTGATGAATACAGCAGCCAGCTTGCTAGCGATGGCCAGTTCAGAGAGGTCAGAAGCTCACAGTGATGTTTTGTTGGTAGGGACATAGATGCAAAACACCTAGTTTTGCTATAAATTATTTCTAGCCTGTTTGTTTTGGTTTTACTTAGGGATAGGTTTTACATATTAGTTGAACACTGTTGGGGATATTCAAACAGAATTCTAAAAGTAGGAAAAAAAACACATACAGCAGAACCCCTTTTAGCAGAACTAGCTGGGTAACAATAATTTTATCAGATAATCAGGCGTACGGTTAACTAAGATTGCAGTTTCATGCATCACTACTGTATGTCTATGTTACAGCGACAACTAGCTGTCATGTCTCGCGCTGTAATCGTCCTGGCCAATCTCCGCACAGTTTTTCTACTCGCTATTCTCCCCTCTCTATCTTCACCAGATACCCTTTCTTTACAACTCTTAATCCAAACTGAATGGAGCAGAATTCCATCCTGCTACACTGAAGTTGACAAGGACACTGAAGCTGGAAAAAGAAACATAAAAGAAATGTCACCTGACGCTGACCACTGGCATACTGCTGGAATGAAAAAGCCAAAACCAATCTTCTTAGGCATGCTGGCATTTCTATCCCACCACACAAAACAGCCAAGAATGACTAAACCCAATATCAATAGTCAAAAAGACAGGGAAGACTGTGAAAAAATGCTAAGCCTTACTCAGGGGAAGAGGAGTTGATGACTTCCACATGCTTCACTTCCAAGTGAGTGAGTGAAAGAGTTATGAAATAATTGAGGCTTTGCAGTAAGGACTGCCTCTTCTTCCAGGTCTGCTGGCAGTTGGTAACCAAAAGGGTTCTCCCAGTATTCAACTATACAGATGTATTCTGTGGCATTGCCCCTTCCTCTTCACTTGCCAGACTGGGTAATCTCTGCAATGCCTTCTGTCATTTTGCTACCAACTGTCTCCTCCATACTCAACAATTCTGCCTCTATTCCTCCCTCTCCATCCCCCCACTACCTTCATGTTGCCAATCCCACAATGCCTCTCTCATTGTCACATACCGGTTTGGGTCACTTCTGCCCTACCTTTCCTCACTCCTCTCCACCATCCTCCACTCTTCTTACTCCCTCTGTTCCAGGGATTCCCATAACTTCTCCATTCCTCACCACCACTCTGTGCTGGGTAAGATGCTTCCTTCTACTATCTCCTCCCTTCCCTCTGGAACCTGCTTCCCTCTTCCCTCTGCCTCTCCCTTTCACTCCTTGCCTTTAGGTGCCTGCAGAAACATCTTCCTGCTCCATTCAGTCCCTGTCAACCCCCTCCTGACAGTGCTTCCTCGCTCATGTGATTTTTCCCCCTTCAACTGTTTAAGACTCCTCTAAATCAAGGCTAGTTGTGTTTTCACCCATAGTCTGTATCTGTACCCTAATAGCACTGTCTCCTTCCCCAACAGGCATTGCACACTTTATTGTATTCTTGCACAGCTATCTACATATCTCTGCATTAATCCATGCTATTGTTAAATTACTTGATCACCACATTTGCTCCTACATCTGTGATGTTGCCTATGTAAATGTAATCTGATGTTTTATCATTTTTATTCCGTCTGTACTCCCCCCCTCCCCCCGGTCCCACCTGGAAATGAGCCTCGGTTCAATGTGCCCTTCCCGGGTACCAATTTTAAATAAATAAATAAACGTACAAATATTTAAAATCTGGCATTTCAAAGCAGCAGTAGCAGTGTGCACAAGATTTTTATAAACAGGGTTTGTGGTTAATTCATTGTAACTTCATTTGTGTGCTGATGACTGCAGACACCAAGCACTCAGCCTTTCTCAGAGAAAAGAAAGTTGATGACAGCATTGTGCACACTCTGGTTCTCCCCAACTGTGTGGTTCTCTTTCTCAGCATTCTCCCATCCCAGTGAGTGAGGGAGCAAGGATGGCTAAACTCAAGTGAACTTGAATGAACCCTGGAGACAGAAAACTATACTGTACTACTAAACTAAAATTGAGCACCTCCTTACAGTGAAACCGTACAACACAGTATGACGCTGTGTATCCTGTATCATACCTCAATTCATGAAATAGAGAAAAACTTGGATGACATGAATCTGGTTCATTAGACAGGGATTTTCTATTGATCATGGTTCTGATAACTGGGGTTATATTGTACCAACAAAAAAGATATACAAAAAAAGGTATGATCCCTCAATTGTATACTCAAAAAAATCAAAAAACAATTTGAATGTAAAGAAAAGGCATACTATATAATGAAAAAGGCTCACTTTTAACCGAATTAAAAAATATAGGAACAAATGAAGAACAGCTAAGAAGACGATTAGATGGGAAAAAGCAAAAACCATACCCAAGGGTTCCACGGTGGATGGTGGGCAGTTAGCGGGTTCGGCTGCCTCACCTTATCCTATTCAGGTTGTGTTATGCAATGCCAGGTTGATGAGCAATAAGACTGACATTAACGGTGGACTTGATATCCTTGGTTGATCTGGCTTGCATCACGGAGACCTGGATGGATGAAAATGCAGCCCTTATTTCGGAGGTGGCAATTCCAGCCAGGTATTTTGTGTTACACAACCTGAGGGAGGATCACAGGGGTGGGGGGGTAGCCATATGTTTTAAAGCCAGCCTGAACTTCACGGTGCTACCTGTGGGTCATACGTGATCATTTGAGAGTGTGGCCTCCCGAAGGAGTGTCGGGGCAGGTCTCAGGGTCCTTGTGCTTTATCATCCCCCTGGATTGTTTGGGGATTTTGTTGCTGAGGTTGAGGAGCTCATTGCCAGTCTTGTGCTGGAGTCTCCCAGGTGTTTAATTCTTGGGGACTTCAATGCCTGGGTCGATGGCGGGTTTTTGGGTGTTGGGAATGATCATTTAGAAAGCATGGGGCCCCTGGGCCTGTCACAAAAAATAACAACAGCTACGCACTTGGGTGGCCACACATTGGATTTATTTTTTTCATTGGGCTTAGATGTAAATGATCTCAGTGTTGATCCTGTATTTTGGTCAGATCATAGCACCATGAGGTTCACGCTTGGTGGCACACCCCTAGATGGTCCTGCCCCTGTGTAGATGGTCCGGTACCACCCATTAAGAGGAGTTTCCTCGACGGGACTATCAGAATGCTGGACCTATCAAGTGTTGGTGCGGCTTGTGTGATTGGAGTGGAGGAGGCTGTGGTAGCCTGTAATGGGGCGGTTGCAGTGTCCTTCGATTCCATCACACCCATTCGTGTCCATCCCTTGTCTGTTCATGGGTGATCTCACTGGTTTGATGGGGATCTCTGGAGTTTAAAGACTAAGGGGTGGAGGTTAGGGAGATGCTGGAGGAGATCTGGTCTGCTGGAGGACAAGTTGGCCCTGAGGTTGCATTATATCAACTATCAGGGGGCAATCTCTCATAATAAGGTGGAATATCTGTCTAGAGTGATTGCTGTGGCAAGGAACAGGCCAGCTTAGCTTTTCTGCACAGTGGATGGGCTATTACATCCTGCCTCTCTCTGTGTTGGGGGAGCAGGTTCATGCACTTGGTGCAAGGAGCTGTCTGTATTCTTTGCCGACAAGGTGTCCTCTATCAGGGATGAGGTCTCCTCGAGTATCTCTCAAAGGGGATGAATGGACCGGCCTGGAGAGAGTTAAAACACCCCTCCTGCCTGGAATGAGTTTGAGCAGGTTGGGGTGGAGGAAGTGGTGAAAATAATCCTGAAGTTGCGGCCAACCCAGTATGAACTGGACCCAGGTCCGACCCGACTGTTGGTTGGTTGTTTGGACCTGGTTGGGCCTGTGATTGCTGGGGTTGTCTGGAGTTTCTTGAGGAGTGGGGTCTTTCCAGTGGTCTTGAAAGAGGCCTTGGTAAGACCCCTTTTGAAAAAACTCTCCCTGCATCCGGACTGCCTCAGCAATTACAGGCTGATCTCAAACCTCCCATTTTAAGGGAAGGTTATTGAAAACGTGGTGACCATGCAGCTTGAGAGACAGCTTGCCTCTTCCTCCACCTATGAGCCTTACCAGTCTGGGTTTCATGCAGGACATAGTATAGACACTGACATGGTGAGGGTGCTTAATGATCTTCTGGTAGCGAGGGACAGGAGAGACATCTTGGTCCTCCTGGACCATGAGGTGTTGCTTAACCCCCTATGGTATTGGTGCGGCCTGTCTGGTATTGTCATCAACTGATTCAGGTCATACCTGACAGGTAGAGTGCACAGGGTGACAATGGTGTTAGATTCATCTAGCCTGAAACCTATGTGATGTTGGGTACCGCAAGGTTCGGTCTTCTTGCCCTTGTTATTCACTGTGTACTTGTTGCCACTGGGGGACATTAATAGGCGGTACGGGCTGTGTTTTCTCTGCTATGCAGATGACACCCAGCTGTACCTGTCCTGTGCACCCAATACCGGGGTGTCAGACTCTGTATTTAACAGCTGTCTGAATGAGATCCAGGCTTGGATGACTCAAAACTGACTTGGGCTCAACCCATTCAAGAGAGAGGTTCTTGCTGTGGATCCAGTTCGCTGGGGTGCAGGGAGCTGTGAGGGGTTACCCCCTGACCTTGTGTTGGGGGCTATTCCCCTTACTCCATCTAGTCAGGTGAAGGATTTGGGTATGATCCTTGACAACGGTTTGATGCTTGATGCTGAGGTGTCGGCTGTTGTCAGGAGTGGATTTTATCATCTCAGGAACATTGCCCAAATCAGGGCCCTAATTCCACCAGAGGATCTGACCACACTTTTGCATGCTTTTGTCACTTCCAGGCTGGACCATTGTAATGCCCTGTACCTAGGGTTATCTGGGGGCAGCCTCCACAGTCTGCAACTGGTGCAGAATGTGGTGGCAAGATTATTGACTGGGGTGAGACAAAGTGATCATATCACCCCGGTCCTCCACGGACTGTACTGGCTGCCAGTCAGGTGGAGGATTGTCTTTAAGGTAGGGATCCTGACTTACAAATCCCTACCTAAAAGGGGACCTGTCTATCTGCAAGATCTTTCTGTCCCCTACCTTCCACCCCAGGCACTCCGTTCTGCCGGAGGGCCTCCTTGGAGTTCCCAGAGCTAGGCTGCGGCATTCGGGAGATAGGGAATTTTCAGTGGCTGCGCACACTCTGTGGAACTCCCTGCCTGATTATTTAAGGGAAGCCCTCTCGGTAGAAGCCTTTAAAAAAGCATTACAAACTTATCTGTTTTAGCAGGCTTTTAATGATTGATTGGTTTTAAAGGGATGGATACAATTTTAGTTTGTGTTTAAGCTGCTGCCTGTATAAATTGTGTTACTGAACTGTTTGTGCAGTGCCCAGAGTCCATGGAAATGGGCACTTTATAAATAAAATAATCTATCTATCTATCTAGAATTTAAAATGTCCCACAACATTGATAATGCAAAACAATTTTATGTGTATATGAACAACAACAAAAATATAAACAGATCAATACACCCTATATCAAATAATGGCAACCTTATAAATGATCCCCTGGAGATGTTGAATAAGTTCAGTGATGATTTCATTTCAGTTTTTACAAAAAGATAATGCCACCAGTTCAATAAATAAAGTAATGGTTAAGGGAATGGGGAAAAGGGACATTGTTTAACCAGGAAAGGCACACTAAGACGAGGCTTGTTTCCAGATGCAACCTAGGAGCACAAGAAAGCTAAGTGACTTGATCAGGGTCATACAGTATGCAAGTGGGGGCTGTGGGATTCAAACCCAGGTCTCTAGGCTTGTAGCTCAGTGCCCTAAACCACAGTGCTAAAAATAAAGAAAACTTTCAGTGAATTAGTTCTATATAAACTACTTCAGGACCTTAACACAAGTAAACCAGTTGGACTGGATTATTTACATGTAAGGATACTAATCCTTAAAGAAATAGTAGATCAAACTGTTGGTCCCTTAACATATATTTAATAAATCATATGCTACAGGAAGTATCTTGGCTGACTGGAGAAGGGCTATTGTTGTTCCACTGTTTAGAAAGGGAAAACAAATCATCAGTAGAACATTAAAGATCTATATGTCTTAATGACAAGTTAGAAAAGGAAATAATCAGTTTGATTTTAATTGATTTATCCGACATGGGTTAAAAAGGTCTTTGCGGGCGGAGCCAACAGCCGAGCTAGCAGCGGCAATTTTCTGGAGCTCCCTAGATTGAATTTAAATTCTTTTATAAAAAGCATCATTTGGCCATTGGAATTACTAGCAACTACCAGAGACTGATGATAGAGGCGATACTGCATCAGAGTAATTATCTTAAACTCTAAAAATGGGCCATACGAAGTCAACAAAGCAGGACTTTTTTCTCCCACGTTCCTCCACCACTAAACTGCCTGAAGAAACACCAGGCCATACTCCATCCATGAGCTTGGTCTCCACAGAAGCTACTATTTCTGCCCTGCCAATAGGATTAAATGCCCTGACGAAAACAGTTCAACAAATGGATCAAAAACTGGATGGGTTTTTGGCGAAATTTCTCTAGATGGAGAACAGGATTGACTGAATGGGGGAACTTACAAAGTGCACCGAGGCTATGGCAGGCAAAGCCCGGGCCGCTACAGCCACATCATTGAAAGAGCAGACTGCTCTGAGATGCTGCATGGAACAGCTAGAAAATTCTGTTCAAGCTGTCAATGTGCAGATCCTAGGTCTTCCCAAGGAATCAGAAGGCATCTTGCTACTAACCTACGTGCAGACCTGGTTGGAAGGTTTAACTGACTGCTTGGATTTCCAAATAATGAAGGCTTGTAGAATTACACCGAGAAGACCCTCAGGTGGATTTACTAACCCACGAACAGTCCTGTTTACATTGAGATCACCTGGAGAAAGGGACATGCTACTTGGAGTTTTGAGAAACAGGTCCAGTGCACCTGGAGGGAGAATTGTATCCTGTTCTTCCCAGATGTTTCATATGCCACCTGCATGAGAAGAATGGCATTTGATGGTGTAAAAAATCACCTCCGTGACTGAGACACTTCTTTTTCCTTGGCTTTCCCCTTTGCTTCACTGTTGGGTGATGCCAATACCGCTTTACTGACCTGAAAGAAGCAGGTGCCTGCATCGAACTTATAGCAGTTAAACGGCAGTGAGAGGAGTGCTCCATGGAGGAAGAGGAGTCTGATGGAGACTGACTGTCGCCAGGACTAAAAGTTCTCTGGTAAAATATCTGGCTTGCATTCTGTAGTCATGTGAGTTTCTTTTTATTACAGTTGTACCACAGTTCTCTCTCTTAAAAGTTTCATAAGAGAGACAGTTTTGAACTACTTAGACTGAAGGAACTTTACAGAGACTGAAAAAATAGATAGCAAATGTATGCTTTTTCAGTTATTTCTGCTTTTGTTAAGAGACACTGTTTACTTTGCTGTATTTAAATCTGATGATAATCTTAATAAGTTTAAACAACAGTGTGCTGTTTACTGTAGAGAATATGGTAGGGGAGGAGGTGTAATTTGCTTCACTACTCAATGCAGTTATTCAGGAGAGCCCTGACAGATTGGATTTTTTATCCCAGTCTGATGCCTTCCATATATCTAACAATGTAACAAGCTGGTCTTGATGTAGGGAATTTATTTCTTCATTAAGCACCAGCTGTATTTCTGGTTTTAATATGTTGCTTTTCTAGAGGGCTAATTTCTCCTGAACGCTGCAGGCAGCACCATCTATCCCCAACATGTTTAAATGGGAGCTCTGGAATGAAGATCTCTTTAATATACTATAGCTGTTAATGCACACAATAGACCTTAAAGGTTGGTTTATAAATGCTGTTGTTTTAAGATTCTTTAAGAATACATTTAAGGCGTTGGCTGCATCATAGCTACTGAACTGAAAATATGGATTATTAATTAGAACCTGTAGAAGTCACCCTCAATGCTGTACCAACCGAATGGATAGTCATAATCCTTTGTAATGTATTTCTGAAACTATGTGATATATACCTGTTCAGAAAGAATGCACTTCGTATATACATGTACTAAATGGTATAAATAAAAAATAAAAAATAAAAAGGTCTTGCACATCAAACATGCTTGTGTCCCATGAATAGGGACACAAAGGTGGCAGTGTGGCAAAATATGTCAAAGTACCAAATAGTTGTGAAATGGCCTTTGGAGAGAAACAATATGACATACAAGCAACCTGTATCAAAATAACAATGAGCAAAGAACATAAGATCATATAAGGTATATGTTATAAGCCACCAAACAGCACAGAAAGTTACAGTCAGAGTCTAATATTTGAACTAGAAACCATGTTTGAAAAGCAAAATGTAGTATTAATGGGGGAGTTAAGCCTTACAAATATAGACTGTTTATTCATGTCCAGTAAAACTGCCCATGAGGTACTGTTTCTAAAACTGCTTACAAGTAAAATTAACACAACTGGTACACACACTCACAAGGGGGGAAAAAGATCTTGCGTATAGTAATCTTCGATACTTCAGATTTAATACATTATGTAAAAGTGAAAGAGTCACTGGGAAGTAGTGATCACTGTATGATTAATTTCAATATAATAGCTGAAATGGAAATCACATCAGAATCAACTATAGCAATAAATTATAATACAGAAAATGTGTATTAAAGTAGTAGTGCATGAATCTGGTGAAAATTCTGACCCATGTTTTTTTTTTTTGCTATTTCAGATTGACCCTTATCTCCTGACTTGTATGATACCCTTCTTTCTCCATTTTGATTCTACTTTAGTAATTTTTTTACGCATCTGAAATAACAAACTCTGGCCAGAGCTGATAGGGCTGCAAGTGAGGAATTTGGTATAAAAATATTGAAAATTACCAAAGTTACGAGCCTTCGTTAGCAACATGTAATGTAGGCTCCTAAATTTGTTGTTTTGTAACATTAGTACACTACATTTTCAGCAAAGTCTTGTTATGACTCTGCCTCATGAAGAAGAGGGAGAGCTGATGTTCAAATCCTGCCAGAAAGGTGATTTCAAGCAGGTACTGCAAAATCAACTTTCAAAATGCAAATACACATTTTGGGCAGGAGTTGAAAAATGACAGCTGTCACATTCATGAGGTGCTGAAAAGAAATGGCTATATTGAAAATTTGGGTTAAAAATAATGAATAATACTAACGAGCCTGTGTCTGCAAATTTCAACATATCTTGATAATTTTTTTGTTTTTAAATATTTTTACATCAAACTGTGAACATAACCTTCTTATGACCCCACCTCATGAACAATGGCAGAGAAAATGTTCAACTCATGGCTCAGGGATTTCGAAATCACCTTCTGAAAAAGAAGCAGAATCTGCATTTATATAGCCCTTTACATAAACAGTGTATCCCAAAGCACTTTCAAAGTAATGCAAGACTGGTAGTGAAGTGACTGAATATGTAGTGGCAGCCATATCGCACATCAGCACTCACACACAGCCTGGACAATTTCATGAACCAGTTTTATGGAAGGGGAATGTTGGCCAGGACACTGGGAATGTTCCCTACTCTTTACAAACAATGTCCTGGGTTCTTTTACTTCCATCTGGACACCCACCAGGACAGGTAGAAGGCACCTCATTTTAACATCTCATCTGAAGGACGTCGCACCCCAGCAGTACAACAACTCCCCAAATACTGCAGTCAGGTGCCAGCATTTTAGGTATGAGTTCAATTCTGGTGTGGGATGAGAACCCATGTCCTTTTGGTCCAGAGGCAAATGCACTGCCAATTGAGCCACACTGATATGTTAAAAAAAAAAAATTGGCCAGGATTTGAAACATGACAGCTGTCACATTCATGAGTTGCTGTAAAGATATGGCTATGTTGTAAATTTGGGGTCAAAATATCAAAAATTAGCAAGGTTACAAGCCTGCATTAGCAAAATTCAGCATAGGCTCATATCTGTGTTGTTTAATATTTTCACTCCAAATTTTCAACATTGCCTTCTTATGACCCCACCTCATGAACAAGGGTACAGACCATTCTCAACTCCTGTCTGAAAGGTGATTTCACAGAGGGAATGCAAAATAATCTTTTGGGATGTAAAAAGAACATTTTGGCCAGGATTTGAAAAATTACAGCTGTCACACTCATGAGGTGCTGTAAAGATATGGCTATGTTGTGAATTTGGGGGAGACAAATATTGAAAATTACCAAAGTTATGAGCCTGCTTTTGCAGAATTCAACATAGGCTCATGACATTTCTGTTTTTCAATATTTTTACTCCAAATTTTCAACATAGCCTCCTTATGACCCTACCTCATGAATAAGGGCAGAGAATATTTTAAACTCCTGCCTGAAAGGTGATTTTGCACAGAGACCACGAAGTCACCTGTTGAGACAAATCTGCCTAATGACAGTTCAATTGTTCATGAGGTAGGATCCCAAAGAAGGCATGTTGAAAATCTGAGCCAGAAACATGCAAACATGCCCAAGTAATGCCACTGAGTACAAACCCCTATTGAAATACATTGAAACGCATTCCTGTTTCTTCAGTTCACAGTCCGGCTTTGAAGAGTGAAGATGTGCATGCAATCCAGAGAGGATTACAGCATTGGATTCCCGATCAGTAAGTAAGGGCTGAGGGGGGTGGCGTGGGACAGTGGGTGCTGAGTGGGACGGTCAGGTGGGGGATCTAACAGCTGCAAAAAACATTGATGGATTTTTTATAGTGTTTTATTTTAAAAAGAAAAAAAAATGGAGGACTGCAGATTGCCACACTTTGGGACTGGGCACCCCCATTATCACTATTTTTGGGGATTGGGACATCGGGGGCTTGGGTACTCCTAGTGTCACTCTTATGTGTCTGTGGGGTGGGGTTGGTGGGTGCTGAGAGGGAGGGTTGGGTGGGGGCATACATAATTATAAAAATGAAACTGGGGAGTGCGACACTGGGTTAGTGGGCACCTCCAGTGTCACTGTTATTGGGTGAGGGGGCATATTCCTAATTTTAGTGAAATAAAAATGGTGATCACGGCAGAGTGTTCCGTGTTCCACTGTGGCTACTCTTTGTTTGTTTTTCCCACTAAAATTAGGAATATGACCAGAGCAAAATGCAGAGTTTGGCAGAAGGAACTTAAAAGAAGAAAATGTCAAGAGGGGATTAGAAACACCAACCTCATGCCTGAAAGTGCAGCTGACAAGTTGGTACATTTCCTGACCCCTCCCTGCCCTGCCCACATTTTTATACCAAAATTAACCATTCTTGGAACCAGTTCTTCTCTGATTCATTTATAAGTTCTTTGTGTGGTTGAACTCTGGGCTGACCTGTAAGTGACATTTACTGTAATACTTTCTTCTTGTCTGCTCTGCTCAGGCCGTAGGGATAAGATCACTGGTGGCTCATAAAATGTGACATTTTTCTTGTGCAGTTCATACAAAGTAATATTGTTTTTCTGCCTATGTGATGGGCAGCTAAGCACTCACCCAGAGAGAAAAATTAATCCTTCCTTCTTGTCTGCTCTGCTCAGGCTGAAGGGAAAAGATGACTAGTGACTCATAAAAAGTGACATTGTTTTTATGCTGAACTGATGGGTGGCTAATTTCTGGGAACTGATCCTTCTCTGATTCATTTATTACTAAAAGTTCTTGTGCAGTGGGACTCTGGGCTGCCCTGGAAGTGACACTGTTTCTGCTGAAGTGACCGGTGGCTAGAGAGAAAATTGAATCCTTTCGTCTTGTCTGCTCTGCTCGGACCGTAGGCAAAAGATCACTGGGGGCTCCTAAAAAGTGACAATATTTTTCTGCTGAACTGATGGGCTGCTACTTTCTGGGACCTGATCCTTCTATGATTCATTTATTACTATAAGTGTTTTGTGCAGTGGGACTCTGGACTGTCCTGGAAGTGACATTTACTGTAAACCTTCAGCAGAACTGTACAGTTTGATGCATGGATACGCAGGTGCATTCCACCAATTGGCTTGCATGTCGATCCAAAAAGAGTGTTTCACAGACATGGAGGCGCCAGTCACTTCAACATGTTGTTTGTTTGCAAGGAATGTGGGAATCCTTTTTCTCGTAGCAAGAGGTCTGCAGGGCTTCGCCCACTGCAGCCCTAAAAAAAGGAGTGCTCCTTTTAACGTGGCTTGGACCAGGTTTTCATCAGTATTCTCAGTTGTTTTTGTACACTAGTTGTTTAAAATCACTTCTGTTGTGGCTAAAATGAACTAGCATGCAGCAGGCTGTGCTCCCTGCCCTTATGGAACAGTAGGTGTTCAAAAACAGCTGGGAATAGGGATAAAAACCTGGTCTGAGCCATATGAAAAGGAACTCTCCTTTTATTATTTCAAATGTGGAAAAAAGTACTAAAGTAGACTTAAAATGGAGAAAAAAGGGTAACATACAAGTCAGGAAATAAGGGTGCAATCTGAAATAGCATAAAAAAGTATAGGTCAGAATTTCCACCAGATTCATGCACTGCTGCTTTAAGGTGGAATTAAACAACTGGGACTGGAAAAGTTCCTTTGAGAACATTATTTATTGATATTATTTATTTCATTTAGTGACTGGGTAAACCCACCAGAACCAAAGGTACCTTTTTCAGGGGCGACCTGCGATTAATTACATACAAGCAAATTGCATACAGAGCACAGCAACACAGAGTCACTGGGACAAAGACACTAGGAACACAGGTTACAAACTGCAGAACAGTTGTAGCAGGATTAAATTGTAATGGTAGCATTGTGGTCATTGGAGACAGAGAAAGCACAGTGAATACAAGAACACAGGCAACTCTCAAGTGGATAGGTTTTCAGGCCTGTTCTGAAACTATCTAAGGAGCTCGACATATGGAAGTCAGTTGGTAAGGCATTCCAATTTGTTGGGGCTGAGTAAGCATATTACCTTCTCCCCATTGCCGTTCTGATCCTGGGCACCTTAAGCAGCTCTTTGCTAGAGGTATGAAGCAGCCTGGAATTGTGCTTATGGATGAGGAGACCATTGAGACTAGGGGGAACTGATTCTATTCGTATTTTGTACACCATGGTTATTGATGACTACAGCAGCCAGCTTGCTAGCGATGGCCAGTTCAGAGACGTCAAAACCTCACAGTGATGTTTTGTTGGTAGCGACATAGATGCAAAACACCTAGTTTTGTTATAAATGATTTCTAGCCTGTTTGTTTTGGTTTTATTACGGATCGGTTTTACATATCAGTTGAACAATGTTGGGGATATTCAAACAAAATTCTAGAAGTAGAAAAAAAACATTTACAGCAGAACCTATTTTATCAGAACCAGCTGGGTAACAATAATTTTGTTCAGATAATCGGGCGTACAGTTAACCAAGATTGCAGTTTTATGCATTACTACTGTATGTCTTGCAATTTCAGCCTCCCCCCTTCCCAGATTTGTCACAATATGACTGGCCCACAGTTACAGCCAAAACCAGCTGTTGTGTCTCTCACTGTAATCTCGGACAATCTCCGCACAGTTTTTCTCCTCGCTTTTCTTCCCTCGCTATCTTCACCAGATACCCTTTCTTTACAACTCTTAATCCAAACTGAATGGAGCAGAATTCCATCCTGCTACACTGAAGCTGCCAAGGAAACTGAAACTGGAAAAAAAGCATAAAAGAAATGTCACCTGACACTGACCACTGGCATACTACTGGAATGAAAAAGCCCAAACCAACCTTCTTAGACATACTGGCATCTCCATCCCGCCACACCAAAACTGCCAAGAATGACAAAACCCCATACAAATAGTCAAAAAGACAGGGAAAACTGTAAAACAATGCTAAGCTTTACTCAGGGGAAGAGGAGTTGTTGACTTCCACATGCTTCACTTCCAAGTGAGTGGGTGAAAGAGTTATGAAAGAATGGAGGCTTTGCAATAAGGATTGCCTCTCCTTCCAGGTCTGCTGGGAGTTGGTAACCAAAAAGGTCCTCCCAGTATTCAACAATACAGATGTTTTCTGTGGCATTGCCCCTTCCTCTTCACTTGCCCGACTGGAAAACCTCTGCAATGCCTTCTGTCATTTTGCTACCAACTGTCTCTTCCGCACTCAACAATTCTGCCTCTATTCTTCCCTCTCCATCCCCCTACTACTGTCATGTTGCCAATCCCACAATGCCTCCCTCATTGTCAAATACTGGTTTGGGTCACTTCTGCCCTACCTTTCCTCACTCCTCTCCCCCATCCTCCACTCTTCTTACTCCCTCTGCTACAGGGATTCCCATAACTTCTCCATTCCCCACCCCCACTCTGTGCTGGGCAAGATGTTTCCTCCTACTACCTCCTCCCTTCCCTCTGGAACCTGCTTCCCTCTTCCCTCTGCCTCTCCCTTTCACTCCTTGCCTTTAGATGCTTGCAGAAACATCTTCTTGCTCCATTCAGTCCCTGTCAACCCCCTACTGACAGTTCTTCCTCGCTCATGTTATTTTTCCCCCCTTAACTGTTTAAGATGCCTCTAAATCAAGGCTAGTTGTGTTTTCACCCACAGTCCGTATCTGTACCCCAATGGCACTGTCTCCCTTCCTAACAGGCATTGCACACTTTATTGTATTCTTGCACTGCTATCTACATATCTCTGCATTAATCCATGCTATTGTTAAATTACTTGATCACCACATTTGCTCCTACATTTGTGATGTTGTCTATGTAAATGTAATCTGATGTTTTATCATTTTTATTCTGTCTGTACTCCCCCCCCCCCCGGTCCCACCTGGAAATGAGCCTCGGTTCAATGTGCCCTTCCCGGGTACCAATTTTAAATAAATAAATAAACATACAAATAAATAAAATCTGGCATTTTAAAGCAGCAGTAGCAGTGAGCACAAGATTTTTATAAACAGGGTTTGTGGTTAATTCATAGTAACTTCATTTTTGTGCTGATTACTGCAGACACCAAACACTCAACCTTCTCAGAAGAAAGCAAGTTGATGACAGCACTATGCACACTCTGGTTCTCCCCTAACTACGTGGTTCTCTTTCTCAGCTTTTTCCCATCCAAGTGAGTGAGGGAGCAAGGTTGGCTAAACTCAAGTGAACTTGAATGAACCCTGGAGACAGAAAACTATACTGTACTACTAAACTAAAATTGAGCACCTCCTTACAGTGAAATTGTACAACACAGTATGACGCTGTCTATCCTGTATCATACCTCAATTCATGAAATAGAGAAAAACTTGGATGACACAGATCTGGTTCATTAGACAGGGATTTTCCATTGATCATGGTTCTGATAATTGGGGTTACACTGTTCCAACAAAAAAACTATACAAAAAAGGTAAGATCCCTCAATTGTGTACTCTACTCAAAAAAAAATCAAAAAATTATTTGAATGTAAAGAAAAGGCATACTATATAATGAAAAAGGCTCACACTTAACTGAATTAAAAAAATATAGGAAGAAATGAAGAATAGCTAAGAAGATGATTAGATGGGAAAAAGCAAAAATCATACCCAAGGGTTCCACGGTGGAGGGTGGGCAGTTAGCTGGTTCGGCTGCATGACCTCCTACTCGGGTTGTGCTATGCAATGCCAGGTTGATGAGCAATAAGACTGCCTTAATGGCGGACTTGATATCCTTGGTTGACCTGGATGCATCACAGAGACCTGGTTGGATGAAAATGCAGCCCCCATTTTGGAGGCGGCAATTCCGGCTGGGCATTTCATGATACACAACCCAAGAGAGGATCACAGGGGTGTGGGGGGGTAGCCATATGTTTTAAAATCAGCCTGAACTTCACAATGCTACCTGTGGGTCATACATGATCATTTGAGTGTGTGGCCACCCAAGGTGGCATAGGGGCAGGTCTCAGGGTCCTTGTGCTTTATCATCCCCCTGGAGTGTTTGGGGATTTTGTTGCTGAGGTTGAGGAGCTCATTGTCAGTCTGGTGCTGGAGTCTCCCAGGTGTTTAATTCTCAGGGACTTCAATGCCTGGGTTGATGGCGGGCTTTTGGGTGTTGGGAATGATCATATAGAAAGCATGGGGGCCCTGTGCCTGTCACAAAAAGTTACAACAGCTATGGACTCGGGTGGCCACTCATTGGATTTGTTTTTTCATTGGCCTTAGATGTAAATGATCTCAGTGTTGATCCTGTATTTTGGTCGGATCATAGCACCATGAGGTTCACGCTTGTTGGGACGCCCCTAGATGGTCCTGCCCCTGTGTAGATGGTCCGGTACTGCCCATTAAGAGGAGTTTCCTCGACAGGATTATCAGCAGTACTGGACCTATCAAGTGTTGGTGCAGCTTGTGTGATTGGAGTGGAGGAAGCTGTGGTAGCCTATAATGGGCAGTTGCAGCATCCTTTGATTCCATCACACCCATTCGTGTCCATCCCTTGTTCGTTCATGGGCAATCTCCCTGGTTTGATGGGGATCTCTGGAGTTTAAAAACTAAGGGGCAGAGGTTAGGGAGATGCTGGAGGAGATCTGGCCTGCTGGAGGACAGGTTGGACCTGAGGTTGCATTATATCAACTATCAGGGGGCAATCTCTTGTAAGAAGGTGGAATATCTTTCTAGAGAGATTGCTGTGGCAAGAAACAGACCAGCTCAGCATTTGTGCACAGTGGATGGGCTATTACATCCTGCCTGTCTCTGTGTTGGGGGAGCAGGTTCAAGCACTAGGTGCAAGAAGCTGTCTGTATTCTTTGCCAACAATTTGTCCTTTATCAGGGATGTGGTCTCCTCGAGTATCTCTCAAAGGGGATACATGAACCGGCCAGGAGAGAGTCAAAACACTCCTCCTGCCTGGGATTAGTTTGAGCTGGTTGGGGTGGAGAATGTGGTGAAAATAATCCTGAAGTTGCGGCCAACCCAGTGAGAACTGGACCCAGATCCGACCTGACTGTTGGTTGGTTGTTTGGTCCTGGTTGGGCCTGTGATTGCTGAGGTTGTCTGGAGTTCCTTGAGGATTGAGGTCTTTCCAGTGGCCTTGAAAGAGGCCTTGATAAGACCCCTTTTGAAAAAACCCTCCCTGGACCCGGACTGCCTCAGCAATTACTGGCCGGTCTCTAACCTCCCATTTTTAGGGAAAGTTATTGAAAACATGATGGCCATGCAGCTTGAGAGACATCTTGCCTCTTCCTCCACCTATGAGCCTTACCAGTCTGGGTTTTGTGTGGCACATAGTACAGAGACAGCCCTGGTGAGGGTGCTTAATGATCTTCTGGTAGCAAGGGACAAAAGAGACATCTTGGTCCTCCTGGACCATGAGGTGTTGCTTAACCCCCTACGGTATTGGTGCGCTCTGTCTGGTATTGTCATCAACTGGTTCAGGTCATACCTGACAGGTAGAGTGCAGAGGGTGATTATGGGGTTAGCCTCATCTAACCTGAAACCTCTGTGCTTTGGGGTACCACAAGGTTCGGTTCTTGCCCTTGTTGTTCACTGTGTATATGTTGCCACTGGGGGACATTAACAGGTGGTACGGGCTGGGTTTTCACTGCTATGCAGATGACACCCAGCTGTACCTGTCCTGTGCACCCAATACCCAGGTGTTGGACTCTGTATTAAACAGCTGTCTCGATGAGATGCAGGCTTGGATGACTCAAAACTGACTTAGGCTCAACCCATACAAGACAGAGGTACTTGTTGTGGATCCATTTCACCGGGGTGGAGGGCGCTGTGAGGGGTTACCCCCTGACCTTGTGTTGGTGGGCATTTTCCTTACTCCTTCTAGTCAGGTGAAGTATTTGGGTGTGATCCTTGACAACGGTTTGACTCTTGATGCTGAGGTGCCGGCTGTCATCAGGAGTGGATTTCATAATCTAAGGAACATTGCCCAAATCCGAGCCCTGATTCCGCTGCAGGATCTGACCACACATTTGCATGCTTTTGTCACTTCCAGACTGGACTATTGTAATGCCCTGGACCTAGGGTTATCTGGGGGCAACCTCTGCAGTCTGCAACTGGTGCAGAATGCGGTGGCAAGATTATTGACTGGGGTGAGATAAAGTGATCATATTACCCTAGTCCTCCACGGACTGTACTGGCTGCCAGTCAGGTGGAGGATTGTCTTCAAGGTAGGCTCCTGACTTACAGATCCCTACATGAAGGGGCCTGTCTATCAGAATCATTTTGTCCCTACTGTCCCCCGCACTTCCGTTCTGCTAGGGGGGCCTCCTTGGAGTTCAGAGAGTGAGGCTGCGGCATTCTGGAGATAGAGCATTTTCAGTGGCCACACACACTCTGTGGAATTCCCTGCCTGATTATTTAAGGGAGGCCCCTTCAGTAGAAGCCCTTGAGAAAGTATTACAAACTTATGTGTTTTAGCAGGCTTTTAATGGTTGATTGGTTTTAAAGGGATGGATAAAATTTTAGTTTGTGTTTAAGCTGCTGCCTGTAAATTGAGTTACTGAACTGTTTATGCAGTGCCCAGAGTCCATGGAAATGGGCACTTTATATATAAAATATCTATCTATCTAGAATTTAAAATATCTCACATCATCGATAATGCAAAACATTTTTATGTGTATATGAACAACAACAAAAATATAAACAGATCAATAGGCCCTATATCAAATAATGGCAACTTTATAAATAATCCCCTGGAGATGTTGAATAAGTTCAGTGATGATTTTATTTCAGATTTTACAAAAAGATAATGCCACCAGTTCAATAAATAAAGTAATGGTTAAGGGAACGGGGAAAAGGGACATTGTTTAACCAGGAAAGGCACACTAAGAGGAGGCTTGTTTCTAGATGCAACCTAGGAGCCTAAGAAAGTTAAGTGACTTGATCAAGGTCATGCAGTATGCAAGTGGGGGCTGTGGGATTCAAACCCAGGTCTCTAGGCTTGTAACTCAGTGCCCTAAACCACAGTGCTAAGAATAAAGAAAACTTTCGGTGAATTAGTTCTATATCAACTACTTCAAGACCTTAACACAAGTAAACCATTTGGACTGGATTATTTACATGTAAGGATACTAATCTTTAAAGAAGTAGCAGATCAAACTGTTGGTCCCTTAACATATATTTAATAAATCATATGCTACAGGAAGTATCTCGGCTGACTGGAGAAGGGCTATTATTGTTCCACTGTTTATAAAGGGGAATAAATCATCATTAGAAAATTATAGATATATATGTCTTAATGACAAGTTCGAAAAGGAAATAACAATTTGATTTTAATTGATTTATCACAACATGGGTTAAAAAAGGCCTTGTCGGGGGGGGGGGCAGAGCCAGCATCCGAGCTATCAGCGGCAATTGTCTGGAGCTCCCTAGGTTGAATTTAAATTCTTTTACAAAAAGCATCATTTGGCCATTGGAATTACTAGCAACTGCCAGAGACTGATAATAGAGGTAATACTTCATCAGAGTAATTATCTTAAACTCTAAAAATGGGCCGTATGAAGTCAACAAAGCAGGACTTTTTTCTCCCCCACATTCCTTGACAAGCAAACTGCCTGAAGAAACACCAGGCCATTCTCCATCCATGAGCTCAGTCTCCACGGAAGCTACTCTTTCTGCCCTGCAAATAGCAGTAAATGCCCTGAGAAAACAGTTCAACAAATGGATCAAAAACTGGATGGGTTTTTGGTGAAATTTCTCTCGATGGAGAACAGACTTGAGAGAATAGGGGAACTTACATAGTCCTCAGAGGCTATAGCAGACAAAGCCCAGGCTGCTACAGCCACATCGTTGAAAGAGCAGGCTGCTCTGAGACTCCACGTGGAACAGCTAGAAAATTCTGTTCGAGCTGCAAATGTGTGGATCCTTGGTCTTCCCGAGGAATCAGAAGACATCTCGCTACTAACCTACCTGCAGACCTGGTTGGAAGGCTTAACTGACTGCTTGGATTTCAAAATAATGAAGGCTTGCAGAATTACACCGAGAAGACCCTCAGGTGGATTTACTAACCCATGAACAGTCCAGTTTACATTGAGATCGCCTGGAGAAAGGGACGTGCTACTTGGAGCTTTGAGAAACAGTGGTACGGTGTACCTGGAGGAGAATCGTATCCTGTTCTTCCCAGATGTTTCATATGCCACCCGCATGAGAAGGAAGGCGTTTGATGGTGTAAAAAATTGCCTCTATGACCGAGACATTTCTTTTTCCTTGGCTTTCCCAGCACATCTTTGCTTCACCATTGGCTGACGCCAATACCGCTTTACTGACCTGAAAGAAGCAGGTGCCTGCATTGAACACATTGCAGCTAAATGGCAGTGAGAGGAGCACTCCTCGGAGGAAGAGGAGTCTGATAGAGACTGACTGTGGCCAGGACTAAAAGTTCTCTGGTAAAATATCTGGCTTGTATGTTGTAGTCATGTGAGCTTCTTTTTTTTATAGTTGTACCACAATTCTCTCTCTCTTAAAAGTTTCATAAGAAAGACAGTTTGAACTACTTAGACTGAAGGAACTTTACAGAGACTGAATAATAGATAGCAAATGTATGCTTTTTCAGTTATGTCTGCTTTTGTTAAGAAACACTGTTTACTTTGCTGTATTTAAATCTGATGATAATCTTAATAAGTTTAAACTACAGTGTGCTGCTTGCTGTAGAGAATATGGTAGGGGAGGAGGTGTAATTTGCTTCACTACTTAATGCAGTTTTCCAGGAAAGCCCTGACAGACTGGATTTTCTATCCCAGTCTGGTGCCTTCCATATATCTAACAATGGAACAAGCTGGTCTTGATGTAGGGCATTTATTTATTCCTAAAGCACCTGCTGTATTTTTTTGTTTTAATATGTTGATTTTCTAGAGGGCTAATTTCTCCTGAACGCTGCAGGCAGCACCATCTGTCCCCATCGTGTTTAAATGGGAGCTCTAGAATGAAGATCTCTTTAATATACTATAGTTGTTATTGTACACAATATACCTTAAAGGTTGGTTTATAAATGCTGTTTTTTTAAGATTCTTTAAGAATACCTTGGAGGCATTGGCTGCATCATAGCTACTGAACTGAAAATATAGATTATTAATAAGAACTTGTTGAAGTCACTCTCAATGCTGTACCAACCGAATGGATAGTCATAATCATTTGCAATGTACTTCTGAAACTATGTGATACATACCTGTTCAGAAAGTATGCACTTGGTATATGTATGTACTAAATGGTATAAATAAAAAGTTCAAAAAAAAAGGTCTTGCACATGAAACATGCTTGTGTCCCATGAATAGGGACACAAAGGTGGCTGTGTGGCAAAATATGTCAAAGTATCAAATAGCTGTGAAATGGCCTTTGGAGAGAAGCAATATGACATACAAGCAACATGGATCAAAATAGCAATGAGCAAAGAACATAAGATTATATTAGGTATATGTTATAAGCCACCAAACTGCACAGAAAGTTACAGTCAAAGTCTAATATTTGAACTAGAGACCATGTTTGAAAAGCAAAATGTAATATTAATGGGGGAGTTAAGCCTTACAAATATAGACTGGGTATTCATGTCCACTAAAACTGCCCATGAGGTACTCTTTCTAAAACTGCTTACAAGTAAAATTAACACAACCGGTACACACACTCACAAGGGATAAAAGTATCTTGCATATTGTAATCTTCAATACATCAGATTCAATACATTATGTAAAAGTAAAAGAGTCACTGGGAAGTAGTGATCACTGTATGATTAATTTCGATATAACAACTGAAATGGAAATCACATCAGGATCAACTATAGCAATATAGAAAACATGTATTAAAGCAGCAGTGCATGAACCAGGTGAAAATTCTGACCTATACACTTTTTTTTGCTATTTCAGATTGACCCTTATCTCCTGATTTGTATGATACCCTTCTTTCTCCACTTTGAGTCTACTTTAGTAATTTTTTTACACATCTGAAATAACAAACTCTGGCCAGAGCTGATAGGGCTGCAAGTGAGGAATTTGGTATAAAAATATTGAAAATTAAAAATGTTACGAGCCTTCGTTAGCAACAAGTAATGTAGGCTCCTAAATTTGTTGTTTTGTAACAGTAATACACTACATTTTCAACAAAGCCTTGTTATGACTCTGCCTCATGAAGAAGATCAGAGCAGAAGTTCAAATCCTGCCAGAAAGGTGATTTCATGCAGGTACTGCAAAGTCAACTTTCAAGACACAAATACACATTTTGGGCAGGAGTTGAAAAATGACAGCTGTCACATTCATGAGGTGCTGTAAAGAAATGGCTATGTTGAAAATTTGGGTTAAAAATAATGAATAATACTAAACTTACGAGCCTGTGTCTGCAAAATTCAACATAGCTTGATAATTTTTTTGTTTTTAAATATTTTTACATCAAATTTAGAACATAACCTTCTTATGACCCCACCTCATAAACAATGGCAGAGAAAATGTTCAACTCATGGCTCAGGGACTGCGAAATCACCTTTTGAAGAAGAAGCAGAATCAGCATTTATTTAGCCCTTTACATTCACAGTGTATCTCAAAGCACTTTAAAAGCAATACTAGGCTGGTAGTGAAGTGACTGAATATGTAGTGGCGGCCATATCACACATCAGCACTGACACACAGCCTGGACAATTGCATGAAGCAGTTTTATGGGATGGGGAATGTTGGCCAGGACACTGGGAATGTCCCCTACTCTTTGCAAACAATGTCCTTGGTTCTTTTACTTCCACCTGGACACCCACCAGGACAGCACCAGGATGGTAGAAGGGACCTCATTTTAACATCTCATCTGAAGGATGGTGCAGCCCAGCAGTACAACAACTCCTCAAATACTGCACTCAGGTGCTAGCATTTTAGGTAGGAGTTCAATCCTGGTGTGGGATGAGAACCCATGTCCTTTTGGTCCAGAGGCAAATGCACTGTCAATTGAGCCACACTGATACGTTAAAAAAAAAAAATTGGCCAGGATTTGAAACATGACAGCTGTCACATTCATGAGTTGCTGTAAAGATATGGCTAAGTTGTAAATTTGGGGTCAAAATATCAAAAATTAGCAAGGTTACGAGCCTGCATTAGCAAAATTCAGCATAGGCTCATAACTGTGTTGTTGTTCAATATTTTCACTCCAAATTTTCAACATTGCCTTCTTGTGATCCCACCTCATGAAAAAGGGTTCAGAACATTTTCAACTGCTGCCTGAAAGGTGATTTTGCAAAGGGAATGCAAAATCATCTTTTGGGATGTAAAAAGAACATTTTGGTCAGGATTTGAAAAATGACTGCTGTAACACTCATGAGGTGCTGTAAAGATACGGCTATGTTGTGAATTTGGGGATAAATATTGACAATTACCAAAATTATGAGCCTTCTTTTGCAGAATTCAACATAGGCTCATAACTTTGTTGTTTTTTTAATATTTTTACTCCAAATATTCAACATAGCCTCCTTATGACCCTACCTCATGAACAAGGGCAGAGAATATTTTAAATTCCTGCCCAAAAGGTGATTTTGCACAGAGACCACAAAGTCACCTGTTGAGACAGATCTGCCTAATGACAGTTTAGTTGTTCATGAGGTAGGATCCCAAAGAAGGCATGGTGAAAATCTGGGCCAGAAACATGCAAAAATGCCCAAGTAATGCCACTGAGTACAAACCCCTATTGAAATACCTTGAAACGCATACCAGTTTCTTCAGTTCACAGTCTGGCTTTGAAGAGTGAAGATGTGCATGCAATCCAGAGAGGATTACGGCATTGGACTCCCGATCAGTAAGTAAGGGCTGAGGGGGGTGTGGCATGGGATAGTGGGTGCTGAGTGATACGGTCGGGTGGGGGATCTAACAGCTGCAAAAGGCATTTATGGATTTTTTTTATAGTGTTTTATTTAAAAAGAAAAATAATGGAGGACTGCAGATTGCCACACTTTGGGACTGGGCACCCCCAGTGTCAGTGTTTTTGGGAATGGGACATCGGAGCTTGGGTACTCCTAGTGTCACTCTTATGTGTCTGTGGGGGTGCAGGTCGGTGGGTGCTGAGAGGGAGGGTCAGGTGGGGCATACATAAGTATAAAAAGGAAATTAGGGAGTGTGACTCTGGGTGAGTGGGCACCTCAGTGTCACTGTTATTGGGTGGTGGGGTATATTCCTAATTTTAATGAAATAAACAAATTCTGATCACGGCGTAGTGTTCCGTGTTCCACCGTGACTACTGTTTGTTTGTTTTTCCCATCAAAATTAGGAATATGACCAGAGCAAAATGCAGAGTTTGGGGGAAGGAACTTAAAAGAAGAAAATGTCAAGAGGTGATTAGAAACACCAACCTCATGCCTGACAGTGCAGCTGACAAGTTGGTACATTTTCTGGCCCCTCCCAGCCCTACCCACATGGTTTTACCAAAATTAGCCATCCACCTGTCAGGGAAGATGCCAGATCTTAGAGAGGCTTTGAATACCTTGGTGAGTGGTGCCTCAAGTTCGTTTAATGTGAGTGCTACCATCTTCATATCGATCGTGTCACTTCCCATCCTGGTCTTACCAAGGACCCGTTTGATATATTTGATGGTCTCATCTGTGGAGATTTGCCTGAAGTAGAATGGGGGGGGATAACATTATCCTGTGGTGATGGAGTGTTGAGGTTGTGCTGCTGGCCTGCAAGGGTGTGATTCAGGTATTCAGGGGGCAACACATTGCTGAGGTTCATGAATGCAACGTGAATATCTGTCTAGAGAGATTACTGTGGCAAGGAACAGATCAGCTCAGCTTTTCTGCGCAGTGGATGGGCTATTACATCCTGCCTGTCTCTGTGTTGAGGGTGCAGTTTCAAGCACTAGGTGCAAGGAGCTGTCTGTATTCTTTGCCGACAAGGTGTCCTTTATTAGGGATGAGGTCTCTCGAGTATCTCTCAAAGGGGCTACATGGACCGGCCTGGAGGGAGTCAAAACACTCCTCCTGCCTGGGATGAGTTTGAGATGCTTGGGGTGGATGAGGTGGTGAAAATAATCCTGAAGTTGCGGCCAACCCAGTGTGAACTGGACCCAGGTCTGACCTGACTGTTGGTTGGCTGTTTGGACGTGGTTGGGCCTGTGATTGCTGAGGTTGTCTGGAGTTCCGTGAGGAGTGAGGTCTTTCCAGTGGCCTTGAAAGAGGCCTTGGTAAGACCCCTTTTGAAAAAACCATCCCTGGACCTGGACTGCCTCAGCAATTACAGACCAGTCTCAAACCTCCCATTTTTAGGGAAGGTTATTGAAAATGTGGTGGCCATGCAGCTTGAGAGACATCTTGCCTCTTCCTCCACCTGTGAGCCTTACCAGCCTGGGTTTTGTTCGAGACATAGTAAAGAGACTGCCCTGGTGAGGGTGCTTATTGATCTTCTGGTAGCGAGGGACAGGAGAGACATCTTGGTCCTCCTGGACCATGAGGTGTTGCTTAACCCCCTACGGTATTGGTGTGGCCTATCTGCTATTGTCTTCAACTGGTTCAGGTCATACCTGACAGGTAGAATGCAGAGGGTGATGATGGGGTTAGCCTCATCTAACCTGAAACCTCTGTGCTGTTGGGTACCACAAGGTTCGGTCTTCTTGCCCTTGTTTTTCACTGTGTACATGTTGCCACTGGGGGACATTAACAGGCGGTATGGGCTGGGTTTTCACTGCTATGCAGATGACACCCAGCTGTATCTGTCCTGTGCACCCAATACCCGGGTGTCAGACTCTGTACTTAACAGCTGTCTCGATGAGATCCAGGCTTGGATGACTCAAAACTGACTTTGGCTCAACCCATACAAGACAGAGGTACTTGTTTGTGGATCCAGGTTGCTGGGGTGGAGGGCGCTGTGAGGGGTTTCCCGCTGACCTTGTGTTGGGGGATGTTCCCCTTACTCCATCTAGTCAGGTGAAGGATTTGGGTGTGATCCTTGACAATGGTTTGACACTTGATGCTGAGGTCTTGGCTGTCATCAGGAGTGGATTTTATCATTTAAGGAACATTGCCCAAATCCGAGCCCTAATTCCGCCAGAGGATCTGACCACACTTTTGCATGATTTTGTCACTTCCAGGCTGGACTATTGTAATGCCCTATACCTAGGGTTATCTAAGAGCAACCTCCACAGGCTACAGCTGGTGCAGAATGCGACGGCAAGATTATTGACTGGGATGAGACAAAGTGATCATATCACCCCGGTCCTCCGCGAACTGTACTGGCTGCCAGTCAGGTGGAGGATTGTCTTGACTTACAAATCCCTATCTGCAATATCTTTTTGTCCCCTGCCATCCACTCCAGGCACTCCGATCTGCTGGCCGGGCCTCCTTGGAGTTCCCAGAGCGAGGCTGTGGCATTCTGGAGATAGGGCATTTTCAGTGGCCGCACACACTCTGTGGAACTCCCTGCCTGATTATTTAAGGGAGGCCCCCTCGGTAGAAGCCTTTAAGAAAGCATTACAAACTTATCTGTTTTAGCAGGCTTTTAATGATTGATTGGTTTTAAAGGGATGGATAAAATTTTAGTTTGTGTTTAAGCTGCTGCCTGTAAATTGTGTTACTGAACTGTTTGTGCAGTGCCCAGAGTCCATGGAAATGGGCACTTTATAAATAAAATATCTATGTATTTATCTATCTAGAATTTAAAATATCTCACAACATCAATAATGCAAAACAATTTTATGTGTATATGAACAACAACAAAAATATTGGCAGATCAATAGGCCCTATATCAAATAATGGCAACCTTGTAAATGATCCCCTGGAGATGTTGAATAAGTTCAGTGATGATTTCATTTCAGTTTTTACAAAAAGATAATGCCACCAGTTCAATAAATAAAGTAATGGTTAAGGGAACGGGGAAAAGGGACATTGTTTAACCAGGAAAGGCACACTAAGACGAGGCTTGTTTCTAGATGCAACCTAGGAGCACAAGAAAGTTAAGTGATTTGATCAGGGTCACTCAATATGCAAGTGGGGGTTGTGGGATTCAAACCCAGGTCTCTAGGCTTGTAGCTCAGTGCCCTAAACCACAGTGCTAAGAATAAAGAAAACTTTCAGTAAATTAGTTCTATATAAACTACTTCAAGACCTTAACACAAGTAAACCAGTTGGATTGGATTATTTACATGTAAGGATACTAATCCTTAAAGAACAAATAGATCAAACTGCTGGTCCCTTAAAATATATTTAATAAATCATATGCTACAGGAAGTATCTCAGCTGACTGGAGAAGGGCTATTGTTGTTCCACGGTTTATAAAGTGGAATAAATCATCAGTAGAAAATTATAGATCTATATGTCTTAATGACAAGTTAGAAAAGGAAATAATCAATTTGATTTTAATTGATTTATCACAACATGGGTTAAAAAAAGGTCTTGCTCGGGGGGGGGGCGGAGCCAGCAGCAGAGCTAGCAGCAGCAATTGTCTGGAACTGTCTAGATTGAATTTAAATTCTTTTATAAAAAGCATAATTTGGCCTTTGGAATTACTAGCAACTGCCAGAGACTGATAAAAGAGGCGATACTGCATCAGAGTAATTATCTTAAACTCTAAAAATGGTCCGGATGAAGTCAACAAACAGGACTTTTTTCTCCGACATTCCTCCACCATCAAACTGCCTGAAGAAACCCCAGGCAATACTGCATCCATGAGCTCGGTCACCACGGAAACTATTCTTTCTGCCCTGCAAATAGCAGTAAATGTCCTGAGAAAACAGTTCTACAAATGGATCAAAAACTGGATGGGTTTTCGGCGAAATTTCTCTCGATGGAGAACAGGCTTGACAGAATGGGGGAACTTACAAAGTGCACCGAGCCTATGGCAGACAAAGCCCTGGCTGCTACAGCCACATCGTTGAGAGAGCAGGCCACTTTGAGATGCCACGTGGAACAGCTAGAAAATTCTGTTTGAGCTGCCAACATGCGGATCCTTGGTCTTCCCGAGGAATCAGAAGGCATCTCGCTACTAACCTACCTGCTGACCTGGTTATAAGGTTTAACTGACTGGTTGGATTTCAAAATAATGAAGGCTTGCAGAATTACACTGAGAAGACCCTCAGGTGGATTTACTAACCCATGAACAGTCCTGTTTACATTGAGATCACCTGGAGAAAGGGACATGCTACTTGGAGCTTTGAGAAATGGTGGTCTGGTGCACCTGGAGTAGAATCGTATCCTGTTCTTCTCATATGTTTCATATGCCACCCGCATGAGAAGGAAGGCGTTTGATGGTGTAAAAAATCACCTCCGTGACCGAGACATTTCTTTTTCCTTGGCTTTCCTGGCACATCTTTGCTTCATCGTTGGCTGACGCCAAAACCACTTTACCAACCCGAAAGAAGCAAGTGCCTGCAGCGAACACATAGCGGCTAAATGGCAGTGAGAGGAGCTCTCCTTGGAGGATGAGGGGTCTAATGGAGACTGACTGTGGCCAGGACTAAACGTTCTCTGGTAAAATATCTGGCTTGCATTTTGTAGTCATGTGAGTTTCTTCTTATTACAGTTGTACCACAGTTCTCTCTCTCTTAAAAGTTTCATAAGAGAGAGACAGTTTTGAACTACTTAGACTGAAGGAACTTCACAGAGACTGAATAATAGATAGCAAATGTATGCTTTTTCAGTTTTCTCTGCTTTTGTTAAAAAACACTGTTTACTTTGCTGTATTTAAACCTGATGATAATCTTAAGTTTAAACAACAGTGTGCTGTTTGCTGTAGAGAATATGGTAGGGGAGGAGGTGTAATCTGCTTCACTACTTAATGCAGTTATCCAGGAGAGCCCTGACAGATTGGATTTTTTATCCCAGTCTGATGCCTTCCATATATCTAACAATGGAACACGCTGGTCTCGATGTAGGGAATTTATTTCTTCCTAAAGCACCAGCTGTATTTCTTGTTTTAATATGTTGCTTTTCTAGAGGGCTAATTTCTCCTGAACGCTGCAGGCAGCACCATCTATCCCCAACATGTTTAAATGGGAGCTCTGGAATGAAGATCTCTTTAATATACTATAGTTGTTATTGTACACAATAGACCTTAAAGGTTGGTTTATAAATGCTGTTTTTAAGATTCTTTAAGAATACATTTGAGGCATTGGCTGCATCATAGCTACTGAACTGAAAATATAGATTATTAATTAGAACCTGTTGAAGTCACTCTCAATGCTGTACCAACCGAATGGATAGTCATAATCCTTTGTAATGTATTTCTGAAACTATGTGATATATACTAGTTCAGAAAGTATGCACTTGGTATATGTATGTACTAAATGGTATAAATAAAAAGTTCAAAAAAAAAAGGTCTTGCACATCAAACATGCTTGTGTCTGATGAATAGGGACACAAAGGTGGCCGTGTGGCAAAATATGTCAAAGTATCAAATAGTTGTGAAATGGCCTTTGGAGAGAAGCAATATGACATACAAGCAACATGGATCAAAATAGCAATGAGCAAAGAACATAAGATTATATTAGGCATATGTTATAAGCCACCAAACAGCACAGAAAGTTAGAGTTAGAGTCTAATATTTGAACTAGAGACCATGTTTGAAAAGCAAAATGTAATATTAATGGGGGAGTTAAGCCTTACAAATATAGACTGGGTATTCATGTCCGCTAAAACTGCCCATGTGGTACGCTTTCTAAAACTGCTTACTAGTAAAATTAACACAACTGGTACACTCACTAGGGATATAAATATATTGCATATAGTAATCTTCGATACATCAGATTTAATACATTATGTAAAAGTAAAAAGAGTCACTGGGAAGTAGTGATCACTGTATGATTATTTTCAGTATAATAACTGAAGTGGAAATCACATCAGGATCAACTATAGCAATGTAGAAAATGTGTATTAAAACAGCAGTGCATGAATCAGGTGAAAATTCTGACCTATACATTTTTGTTTGCTATTTCAGATTGACCCTTATCTCCTGACTTGTATGATACCCTTCTTTCTCCACTTTGAGTCTACTTTAGTAATTTTTTTACACATCTGAAATAACAAATACTGGCCAGAGCTGATAGGGCTGCAAGTGAGGAATTTGGTATAAAAATATTGAAAATTACCAAAGTTACAAGCCTTCGTTAGCAACATGTAATGTAGGCTCCTAAATTTGTTGTTTTGTAACATTAGTACACTACATTTTCAACAAATCCTTGTTATGACTCTGCCTCATGAAAAAGAGTAGAGCCGATGTTCAAATCCTGCCAGAAAGGAGATTTCATGCAGGTACTGCAAAATCAACTTTCAAGATGCAAATACACATTTTGGGCAGGAGTTGAAAAATGACAGCTGTCACATTCATGAGGTGCTGTAAAGAAATGGCTATGTTGAAAATTTGGGTTAAAAATAATGAATAATACTAAACTTATGAGCCTGTGTCTGCAAAATTCAACATTGCTTAATAATTTTTTTGTTTTTAAATATTTTTACATCAAATTGAGAACATAACCTTCTTATGACCCCACCTCATGAAAAATTGCAGAGAAAATTTTCAACTCATGGCTCAGGGAGTGCGAAATCACCTTTTGAAGAAGAAGCAGAATCAGCATTTATATAGCCCTTTACATTCACAGTGTATCTCAAAGCACTTTAAAAGCAATACTAGACTGGTAGTGAAGTGACTGGATATGTAGTGGTGGCCATATTGCACATCAGCACACACTCACACAGCCTGGACAGTTGCATGAACCAGTTTTATGGGAATGGGAATGTTGGCCAGGACACTGGGAATGTCCCCTACTCTTTGCAAACAATGTCCTGGGTTCTTTTGCTTCCACCTGGACACCCACCAGGACAGCACCAGGATGTGTAGAAGGGACCTAATTTTAACATCTCATCTGAAGGACGGCGCAGCCCAGCAGTACAACAACTCCCCAAATACTGCACTCAGGTGCCAGAATTTTAGGTAGGATTTCAATCCTGGTGTGGGATGAGAACCCATGTCCTTTTAGTCCAGAGGCAAATGTACTGCCATCTGAGCCACTCTGACACCTGGGATGTAAAAAAAAAGAACTTTTTGGCCAGGATTTAAAACATGACAGCTGTCACATTCATGAGTTGCTGTAAAGATATGGCTATGTTGTAAATTTGGGGTCAAAATATCAAAAATTAGCAAGGTTACAAGCCTGCTTTAACAAAATTCAGCATAGGCTCATAACTGTGTTGTTATTCAATATTTTCACTCCAAATTTTCAACATTGCCTTCTTGTGACCCCACCTCATGAACAAGAGTACAGAACATTTTCAACTGCTACCTGAAAGGTGATTTCGCAAAGGGAATGCAAAATCATCTTTTGGGATGTAAAAAGAACATTTTGGTCAGGATTTGAAAAATGACATCTGTCACACTCATGAAGTGCTGTAAAGCTATGGCTATGTTGTGAATTTGGGGGATAAATATTGAAAATTACCAAAGTTATGAGCCTGCTTTTGAAGAATTCAACATAGGCTCATAACTTTGTTGTTTTTTAATATTTTTACTCCAAATATTCAACATAGCCTCCTTATGACCCTACCTCATGAACAAGGGCAGAGAATATTTTAAACTCCTGCCCAAAAGGTGATTTTGCACAGAGACCACAAAGTCACCTGTTGAGATAGATCTGCCTAATGACAGTTCAGTTGTTCATGAGGTAGGATCCCAAAGAAAGCATGTTGAAAATCTGGGCCAGAAACATGCAAAAATGCCCAAGTAATGCCACTGAGTACAAACCCCTGTTGAAATACCTTGAAACGCATACCTGTTTCTTCAGTTCACAGTCCGGCTTTGAAGAGTGAAGATGTGCATGCAATCCAGAGAGGATTACGGCATTGGACTTCCGATCAGTCAGTAAGGGCTGGGGGGGGTGGCATGGGATAGTGTATGCTGAGTCGGATGGTCGGGTGGGGGATCTAACAGCTGCAAAAGACTTTGATGGATTTTTTTTATAGTGTTTTATTTTAAAAAGGAAGAAAATGGAGGACTGCAGATTGCCACACTTTGGGGCTGGGTAGTCCCAGTGTCACTGTTTTTGGGGAATGGGACATTGGGGGGCTTGGGTACTCCTAATGTCACTCTTATGTGTCTTTGGGGATGCGGGTCGGTGGGTGCTGAGATTAAGGGTCAGGTGGGGGGCATACATAAGTATAAAAAAGAAATTGGGGAGCGTGACACTGGGGGAGTATGCACCTCAGTGTCACTGTTATTGGGTGGTGGGGTATATTCCTAATTTTAATGAAATAAATAAATGGTGATCACGGCGTAGTGTTCCGTGTTCCACCGTGACTACTGTTTGTTTGTTTTTTCCCATCAAAATTAGGAATATGACCAGAGCAAAATGCAGAGTTTGGAGGAAGGAACTTCAAAGAAGAAAATGTCAAGAGGTAATTAGAAACACCAGCCTCATGCCTGACAGTGCAGCTGACAAGTTGGTACATTTCCTGGCCCCTCCCAGCCCTGCCCACATGGTTTTACCAAAATTAGCCATTCTTGGAATCAATCCTTCTATGACTCATTTATAAGTTTCTTGTGTGGTTGAACTCTGGGCTGCCCTGTAAGTGACATTTACTGTAATACTTCCTTCTTGTCTGCTCTGCTCAGGCCCTAGGGATAAGATCACTGGTGGCTCATAAAATGTGACATTGTTTTTCTTCAGAAGTGACGTGTGGCTAAGCACTTGCCCAGAGAGAAAAATGAATCCTTCCTTCTTGTCTGCTCCGGCCACAGGGGAAAGATCACTGGTAGGTCATAAAAAGTGATATTTTTCTTGTGCAGTTCATAAAAAGTAATATTGTTTTTCTGCCTATGTGATGGGCAGCTAAGCACTCACCCAGAGAGAAAAATTAATCCTTCCTTCTTGTCTGCTCTGCTCAGGCTGTAGGGAAACGATGACTGGTGGCTCATAAAAAGTGACATTGTTTTATTCTGAACTGCTGGGTGGCTAATTTCTGGGAACTGATCCTTCTCTGATTCATTTATTAGTATAAGTTCTTGTGCAGTGGGACTCTGGGCTACCCTGGAAGTGACATTGTTTTTCTGCTGAAGTGACCGGTGGCTAGAGAGAAAAATTTATCCTTCTGTCTTGTCTGCTGTGCTTAGACTGTAGGCAAAAGATCACTGGTGGCTCATAAAAAGTGAAAATATTTTTCTGGCGTACTGATGGGCGACTACTTTCTGGGACCTGATCCTTCTCTGATTCATTTATTACTATAAGTCTCTTGTGCAATGGGACTCTGGACTGTCCTGGAAGTGACATTTACTGTAATCCTTCTGCAGAACTGTACTGTCTGATGCATGGATACGCAGGTGCATTCGACCAATTGGCTTGCATGTCAATCCAAAAAGAGTGCTTCACAGATGTGGAGGCAACAGTCACTTCATCATGTTGTTCGTTTGCAAGGAATGCGGGAATCCTTTTTCTCATAGCAAGAGGTCTGCAGGGCTCCGCCCACTGCAGCCTTAATAAAAGGAGTGCTCCTTTTAATATGGCTTGGACCAGGTTTTCATCAGTATTCTAGGCTGTTTTTGTACACCAGTTGTTTAAAATCACTTCTGTTGTGGCTAAAATGAACTAGCATGCAGCAGGCTGTGCTCCCTGCCCTTATGGGACAGTAGGTGTTTAAAAACAGCTGGGAATAGGGATGAAAACCTGGTCTGAGCCACATGAAAAGGAGGGATCCTTTTATTATTTCAAATGTGAAAAAAGTACTAAAGTAGTCATAAAATGGAGAGAAAAGGGTATCATACAAATCAGGAGATAAGGGTCCAATCTGAAATAGCATAAAAAAGTATAGGTCAGAATTTTCACCAGATTCATGCACTGCTGCTTTAAGGTGGAATTAAACATCTGGGACTGGAAAAGCTCCTTTGAGAACATTATTTATTGATATTATTATTTCATTTTGGTGACCGGATAAACCCACTGGAACCAAAGGTACCTTTTTCAGGGGCGACCTGGGATTAATTACATACAAGCAAATTGCATACAGAGTACAGCAATACAGAGCCACTGGGACAAAGACTCAAGGAACACAGGTTACAAACTGCAGAACAGTTGCAGCAGGATTAAATTTCAACGGTAGGATTGTGGTCATTGGAGACAGAGAAAGCACAGCGAATACAAGAACACAGGCAACTCTCAAGTAGATAGGTTTTCAGGCCTGTTCTGAAACTATCTAAGGAGCTTGACATATGTAAGTCAATTGGTAAGGCATTCTAGTGTGTTGGGACTGAGTAAGCAAATTACCTTCTCCCCATTGCCGTTCTGATCCTGGGCACCTCAAGCAGCTTTTTGCTAGAGGTATGAAGCAGCCTGGAATTGTGCTTATGGATGAGGAGACCATTGAGGCTAGGGGGACCTGATTCTATTCGTATTTTGTAAACCATGGTTATTGATGAATACAGCAGCCAGCTTGCTAGCGATGGCCAGTTCAGAGAGGTCAGAAGCTCACAGTAATGTTTTGTTGGTAGAGACATAGATGCAAAACACCTAGTTTTGCTATAAATTATTTCTAGCCTGTTTGTTTTGCTTTTACTTAGGGATAGGTTTTACATATCAGTTGAACACTGTTGGGGATATTCAAACAGAATTCTAGAAGTAGAAAAAAAACACATACAGCAAAACCCCTTTTATCAGAACCAGCTGGGTAACAATAATTTTGTTTAGATAATCAGGCGTACGGTTAACCAAGATTGCAGTTTTATGCATCACTACTGTATGTCTATGTTACAGCCACAACTAGCTGTCGTGTCTCATTATGTAATCCAAGGCCAATCTCCACACAGTTTCTCTCCTCGCTATTCTCCCATCGCTATCTTCACCAGATACCCTTTCTTTACAACTCTTAATCCATACTGAATGAAACAGAATTCCATCCTGCTACACCGAAGCTGCCAAGGACACTGAAGCTGGAAAAAAAAACATAAAAGAAATGTCACCTGACACTGACCACTGGCATACTGCTGGAATGAAAAAGCCAAAACCAACCTTCTTAGGCATGCTGACATCTCTATCCCACCACACCAAAACTGCCAAGAATGACAAAACCCCATATCAAAAGTCAAAAAAGACAGGGACGACTGTGAAAAAGTGCTAAGCCTTATTCAGGGGAAGAGGAGTTGACGACTTCCACATGCTTCACTTCCAAGTGAGTGAGTGAAAGAGTTATGAAAGAATGGAGACTTTGCAATAAGGACTGCCTATCCTTCCAGGTCTGCTGGGAGTTGGTAGCCAAAAGGGTTCTCCCAGTATTCGACTATACAGATGTATTCTGTGGCATTGCCCCTTCCTCTTCACTTGCCAGACTGGGTAATCTCTGCAATGCCTTCTGTCATTTTGCTACCAACTGTCTCCTCCATACTCAACAATTCTGCCTCTATTCCTCCCTCTCCATCCCCCCCACTACCGCCATGTTGCCAATCCCAGAATGCCTCCCTCATTGTCAAATACTGGTTTGGGTCACTTCTGCCCTACCTTTCCTCACTCCTCTCCCCCATCCTCCACTCTTCTTTCTCCCTCTGCTACAAGGATTCCCATAACTTCTCCATTCCCCACCCCCACTCTCTGCTGGGCAAGTTGCTTCCTCCTCCTACTACCTCCCTTTCCTCTGGAACCTGCTTTCCTCTTCCCTCTACCTCTCCCGTTCACTCATTGCCTTTAGATGCCTGCAGAAACATCTTCCTGCTCCATTCAGTCCCTGTCAACCCCCTCCTGACAGTTCTTCCTCGCTCATGTGATTGTTCCCCCCCTCAACTGTTTAAGACTCCTCTAAATCAGGGCTAGTTATGTTTTTACCCACAGTCTGTATCTGTACCCCAATAGCACTGTCTCCCTCCCTAACAGGCATTGCACACTTTATTGTATTCTTGCACAGCTATCTACATATCTCTGCATTAATCCATGCTATTGTTAAATTACTTGATCACCACATTTGCTCCTACATCTGTGATGTTGTCTATGTAAATGTTATCTGATGTTTTATCATTTTTATTCTGTCTGTACTCCCCCGGTCACACCTGGAAATGAGCCTCGGTTCAATGTGCCCTTCCTGGGTACCAATTTTAAATAAATAAATAAACATACAAATAAATAAAATCTGGCGTTTCAAAGCAGCAGTAGCAGTGAGCACAAGATTTTTATAAACAGGGTTTGTGGTTAATTCATAGTAACTTCATTTGTATGCTGATTACTGCAGACACCAAACACTCAGCGTTTCTCAGAGGAAAGAAAGTTGATGACAGCATTGTGCACACTCTGGTTCTCCCCAAATGCGTGGTTCTCTTTCTCAGCTTTTTTCCATCCAAGTGAGTGAGGGAGCAAGGATGGCTAAACTCAAGTGAACTTGAATGAACCCTGGAGAGAGAAAACTATACTGTACTACTAAACTAAAACTGAGCACCTCCTTACAGGGTAATCGTACAACACAGTATGACGCTGTGTATCCTGTATCATACCTTAATTCATGAAATAGAGAAAAACTTGGATGACACAGATCCGATTCATTAGACAGTGATTTTCCATTGATCATGGTTCTAATAATTGGGGTTATACTGTTCCAACAAAAAAACTATATAAAAAAAGGTAAGATTCCTCAACTGTATACTCAAAAAAAAATCAAAAAACAATTTGAATGTAAAGAAAATGTATACTATATAATGAAAAAGGTTCACATTTAACTGAATTAAAAAATATAGGAAGAAATGAAGAATAGCTAAGAAGATGATTAGATGGGAAAAAGCAAAAATCATACCCAAGGGTTCCACGGTGGATGGTGGGCAGTTAGCGGGTTTGGCTGTCTCACCTTATCCTACTCGGGTTGTGTTATGCAATACCAGGTTGATGAGGAATAAGACTGCCATAATGGCGGACTTGATATCCTTAGTTGATCTGGCTTGAATCACGGAGACCTGGTTGGATGAAAATGCAGCCTCCATTTCGGAGGCGGCAATTTCAGCTGGGTATTTTGTGTTACACAACCTGAGGGAGGATCACAGGGGTGGGGGGGGTAGCCATATGTTTTAAAACCAGCCTGAACTTCATGGTGCTACCTGTGGGTCATACGTGATCATTTGAGTGTGTGGACTCCCGAGGGAGTGTAGGGGCAGGTCTCAGGGTCCTTGTGCTTTATCATCCCCCTGGAGTGTTTAGGAATTTTGTTGCTGAGGTTTAGGAGCTCATTGCCAGTCTGGTGCTGGAGTCTCCCAGGTGTTTAATTCTCGGGGACTTCAATGCCTGGGTCGATGGCGGGCTTTTGGGTGTTGGGAATGATCATTTAGAAAGCATGGGGGCCCTGGGCCTGTCACAAAAAGTAACAACAGCTATGCACTCGGGTGGCCACACGTTGGATTTATTTTTTCATTAGGCTTAGATGTAAATGATCTCAGTGTTGATCCTGTATTTTGGTCAGATCATAGCACCATGAGGTTCACGCTTGGTGTCACGCCCCTAGATGGTCCTGCCCCTGTGTAGATGGTCCGGTACTGCCCATTAAGAGGAGTTTCCTCGATGGGACTATCAGCAGTGCTGGACCTATCAAGTGTTGGTGCGGCTTGTGTGATTGGAGTGGAGGAGGCTGTGGTAGCCTATAATGGGGCGATTGCAGCGTCCTTCGATTCCATCGCTCCCATTCATGTGCATCCCTTGTCCGTTCTTGGGCGATCTTCCTGGTTTGATGGGGATCTCTGGAGTTTAAAGACTATGGGGTGGAGGTTAGGGAGATGCTGGAGGAGATCTGGTCTGCTGGAGGACAGGTTGGCCCTGAGGTTGCATTATATCAACTACCAGGGGGCACTCTCTCGTAATAAGGCGGAACATCTGTCTAGAGTGATTGCTGTGGCAAGGAACAGACCAGCTCAGCTTTTCTGCACAGTGGATGGGCTATTACATCCTGCCTCTCTCTGTGTTGGGGGAGCAGGTTCAAGCACTGGGTGCAAGGAGCTGTCTGTATTCTTTGCCGACAAGGTGTCCTCTATCAGGGATGAGGGCTCCTCGAGCATCTCTCAAAGGGGATGCATGGACCGGCCTATAGAGAGTTAAAACACTCCTCCTGCCTGGAATGAGTTTGAGCTAGTTGGGGTGGAGGAGGTGGTGAAAATAATCCTGAAGTTGCGGCCAACCCAGTGTGAACTGGACCCAGGTCCGACCCGACTGTTGGTTGGTTGTTTGGACCTGGTTGGGCCTGTGATTGCTGGGGTTGTCTGGAGTTTCTTGGTTAGTGGGGTCTTCCCAGTGGTCTTGAAAGAGGCCTTGGTAAGATCCCTTTTGAAAAAACCTTCCCTGCACCTGGTCTGCCTCAACAATTACAGGCTGATCTCAAACCTCCCAATTTTAGGGAAGGTTATTGAAAACATGGTGGCCATGCAGCTTGAGAGACAACTTGCCTCTTCCTCTGTCTATGAGCCTTACCAGTCTGGGTTTCATGCGGGCGATAGTATAGACACTGACATGGTGAGAGTGCTTAAGTCAATTGGTAAGACATTCCAACGTGTTGGGGCTGAGTAAGCAATTATCTTCTCTGATGCCGTTCTGATCCTAGGCACCTCAAGCAACTTTTGCTAGAGGTATGAAGCAGCCTGGAATTGTGCTCATGGGGTGAGAGAGACCATTGAGGCTAGGGGACCTGATTCTATTCGTATTTTGTACACCATGGTTATTGATGAATAGCAGCCAGCTTGCTAGCCATGTCCAGTTCGGAGAGGTCAGAAGCTCACAGTGATGTTTTGTTGGTAGGGACATAGATGCCAAACACCTAGTTTTGTTATAAATTATTTCTAGCCTGTTTGTTTTGCTTTTACTTAGGGATAGGTTTTACATATCAGTTGAACACTGTTGGGGATATTCAAACAAAATTCTAGAGGTGGAAAAAAAAACCACATACAGCAGAACCTCTTTTATCGGAACCAGCTGGGTAACATTAATTTTGTTCAGATAATCAGGCGTACGGTTAACCAAGATTGCAGTTTTATGCATCACTACTGTATGTCTATGTTATAGCCACAACTAAGCTGTGTTGTCTCACGATGTAATCCTGGCCAATCTCATAGTTTTCTCTTTCCTTTATTCTCCCTCGCTATCTTTCACCAGATACCCTTTCTTTACAACTCTTAATCCAAACTGAATGGAGCAGAATTCCATCATGCTACACCGAAGCTGCCAAGGACACTGAAGCTGGAAAAAAAACTTAAAGGAAATGCCACCTGACACTGACCACTGGTGTTCTACTGGAATGAAAAAGCCAAAACCAGCCTTCTTAGGCATGCTGACATCTCTATCCCACCACACCAAAACTGCCAAGAATGACAAAACCCCATATCAATAGTCATGCTATTGTTAAATTACTTGATCACCACATTTGCTCCTACATCTGTGATGTTGTCTATGTAAATGAGCCTTGGTTCAATGTGCCCTTCCCGGGTACCAATTTTAAATAAATAAATAAACATACAAATAAATAAAATCTGGCGTTTCAAAGCAGCAGTAGCAGTGAGCACAAGATTTTTATAAACAGGGTTTGTGGTTAATTCACAGTAACTTCATTTGTGTGCTGATTACTGCAGACACCAAACACTCAGCCTTCCTTGAGGAAAGAAAAGTTGATGACAGCACAGTACACTCGTCCCAACTGGCGTGGTTCTCTTTCTCAGCTTTTTCCCATCCAAGTGAGTGAGGGAGCAAGGATAGCTAAACTCAAGTGAACTTGAATGAACCCTGGAGACAGAAAACTGTACTGTACTGCTAAACTAAAATTGAGCACCTCCTTACAGTGAAACCATACAACACAGTATGACGCTGTCTATCCTCTATCATACCTCAATTCATGAAACAGAGAAAAACTTGGATGACAAGGATCCGGTTCATTAGACAGGGATTTTCCATAGATCATGGTTCTGATAATTGGGGTTATACTGTACCAACAAAAAAATTATACAAAAAAGGCAAGATCCCTCAATTGTGTGCTCAAAAAAAAAAATCCAAAAATAATTTGAATGTAAAGAAAAGGCATACTATATAATGAGAAAGACTCACACTTAACTGAATTAAAAAAATATAGGAACAAATGAAGAATAGCTAAGAAGATGATTAGATGGGGAAAAAGCAAAAATCATACCCAAGGGTTCCACGGTGGATGGTGGGCAGTTACCGGGTTCGGCTGCCTCACCTTATCCTACTCAAGTTGTGTTATGCAATGCCAGGTTGATGAGGAATAAGACTGCCATAATGGAGGACTTGATATCCTTGGTTGATCTGGCTTGCATCATGGAGATCTGGTTGGATGAAATTGCAGCCCCCATTTTGGAGGCGGCAATTCTGGCTGGGTATTTCGTGATACACAACCTGAGGGAAGATCACAGGGGCGTGGGGGTAGCCACATGTTTTAAAACCAGCCTGAACTTCAGGATGCTACCTGTGGGTCATACATGATCATTTGAGAGTGTGGCCATCCGAGAGGGCATAGTGTCAGGTCTCAGGGTCCTTGTGCTTTATCATCCGCCTGGAGTGTTTGGGGATTTTGTTGCTAAGGTTGGGGAGCTCATTGCCAGTCTGGTGCTGGAGTCTCCCAGGTGTTTAATTCTTGGGGACTTCAATGCCTTGTTTGATAGTGGGCTTTTGGGTGTTGGGAATGATCATTTAGAAAGCATGGGGGTCCTGGGCCTGTCACAAAAAGTAACAACAGCTATGCACTCGGGTGGCCACACACTGTTTTTTTTTGTTTCATTGGGCTTAGATGTAAATGATCTCAGTGTTGATCCTGTATTTTGGTCAAATCATAGCACTGTGAGGTTCACACTTGGTGGCACGCCCCTAGATGGTCCTGCCACTTTGTAGATGGTCCGGTACTGCCCATTAAGAGGAGTTTCCTTGATGGGACTATCAGCAGTGCTGGACCTATCAGGTGTTGGTGCGGCTTATTCATTTGGAGTGGAGGAAGCTGTGGTAGCCTATAATGGGGTGGTTGCAGCATCCTTCGATTCCATCGTGCCCATTCGTGTCCATCCCTTGTCCGTTCATGGGCGATCTCCCTGATTTGATGGATATCTCTGGAGTTTAATGACTAAGGGGCAGAGGTTAGGGAGATGCTGGAGGAGAGCAGGCCTGCTGGGTTAGCCCTGAGGTTGTATTATATCAACTAGCAGGGGCAAATCTCTCATAAGAAGGTGGAATATCTGTCTAGAGAGATTGATGTGGCCAGGAACAGACCAGCTTTTGAAAAAACCCTTATTGGACACGGACTGCCTCAGCAATTACAGGCCAGTCTCAAACCTTCCATTTTTAGGGAAGGTTATTGAAAATGTGGTGGCCACGCAGCTTGAGAGACATCTTTCCTCTTTCTCCCCTTATGAGATTTATCAGTCTGGGTTTCATGCGGGACATAGTACAGAGACTGCCCTGGTGAGGGTGCTTAATGATCTTCTTGTAGCGAGGGACAAGAGAGACATCTTGGTCCTCCTGGACCATGAGGTGTTGCTTAACCCCCCTACGGTATTGGTGGGGCCTGTCTGGTTATGTCATCAACTGGTTGAGGTCATACCTGACAGGTAGAGTGCAGAGGGTGATGATGGGGTTAGCCTCATCTAACCTGAAACCTCTGTGCTGTGGGGTACCACAAGGTTCGGTCTTCTTGCCCTTGTTGTTCACTGTGTACATGTTGCCACTGGGGTACATTAACAGGTGGTACGGGCTGGGTTTTCACTGCTATGCAGATGACACCCAGCTGTACCTCTCCTGTGCACCCAATACTTGGGTATCGGACTCTGTATTTAACAGCTGTCTCGATGAGATCCAGGCTTGAATGACTCAAAACTGACTTAGGCTCAACCCATACAAGACAGAGGTACTTTTTGTGGATCCCGTTCGCTGGGGTGGAGGGCGCTGTGAGGGGTTTCACCCCAACCTTGTGTTGAGGGGTGTTATTCTTACTCCATCTAGTCAGGTGAAGGATTTGAGTGTGATCCTTGACAATGGTTTGACACTTGATGTTGAGGTGTTGGCTGTCGTCAGGAGTGGATTTTATCATCTAAGGAACATTGCCCAAATCTGAGCCCTGATTCCACCGGAGGATCTGACCACACTTTTGCATGATTTTGTCACTTCCAGGCTAGACTATTGTAATGCCCTGTACCTAGGGTTATCTGGGGGCAACCTCCGCATGCTGCAACTGGTGCAGAATGCGGTGGCAAGACTATTGACATGGGTGAGACAAAGTGATCATATCACCCTGGTCCTCCGTGGACTGTACTGGCTGCCAGTCAGGTGGAGGATTGTCTTCAAGGTAGGGCAAAAGAGAAAGGGGACATGTCTATCTGCAAGATCTTTTTGTCCCCTACCGTCCACCTAGGCACTCCGTTCTGCCGGACGGGCCTCCTTGGAGTTCCAAGAGCGAGGCTAAGGCCTTCTGGATATAGAGCATTTTCAGTGACCACGCACACTCTGTGGAACTCCCTTCCTGATTATTTAAGGGAGGCCCCCTTGGTAGAAGCCTTCAAGAAAGCATTACAAACTTATCGGTTTTAGCAGGCTTTTAATGATAGACTGGTTTTAAAGGGATGGATAAAATTTTAGTTTGTGTTTAAGCTGCTGCCTGTAAATTGTGTTACTGAACTGTTAGTGCAGTGCCCAGAGACCACGGAAATGGGCACTTTATAAATAAAATATCTATCTATCTATCTAGAATTTGAAATATCTCACAACATCGATAATGCAAAACAATTTTATGTGTATATGAACAACAACAAAAATATAAACAGTTCAATAGGCCCTTTATCAAATAATGGCATCCTTATAAATGAACCCCTGGAGATGTTGAATAAGTTCAGTGATGATTTCATTTCAGTTTTTACAAAAAGACAATGCCACCAGTTCAATAAATTAAGTAACGGTTAAGAGAATGGGGAAAAGGGACATTGTTTAACCAGGAAAGGCACACTAAGACAAGACTTGTTTCTAAATGCAATCTAGGAGCACAGGAAAGTTAAGTGACTTGATCAGGGTCATGCAGTATGCAAGTGGGGGCTGTGGGATTCAAATCCAGGTCTCTAGGCTTGTAGCTCAGTGCCCTAAACCATAGTGCTAAGAATAAAGAAACCTTTATGTGAATTAGTTCTATATAAACTACTTCATGACCTTAACACGAGTAAACCAGTTGGACTGGATTATTTACATGTAAGGGATACTAATCCTTAAAGAACTAGTAGATCAAACTGTTGGTCCCTTAACATATATTTAATAAATCATATGCTACAGGAAGTATCTCGGCTGACTGGAGAAGGGCTATGGTTTTTCCACTGTTTATAGAGGGGAATAAATTATCAGTAGAAAATTATAGAGCTATATGTCTTAATGACAAGTTAGAAAAGGAAATAATCAATTTGATTTTAATTGATTTATCACAACATGGATTAAAAAAGGTCTTGTGGGGGGGGGGCAGAACCAGCAGCCGAGCTAGCAGCAGCAGTTGTCTGGAGCTCCCTATATTGAATTTAAATTCTTTCATAAAAAACATCATTTGGCCATTGGAATTAATAGCAACTGCCAGAGATTGATAATAGAGGCGATACTGCATCAGAGTAATTATCTTAAACTCTAAAAGTGGCCCGTATGAAGTCAACAAAGCAGGACTTTTTTCTCCCATGTTCCTCCGCCACCAAACTGCCTGAAGAAACACCAGGCCATACTCCATCCATGAGCTCGTTCTCCATGGAAGCTACCCTTTCTGCCCTGCAAATAGCAGTAAATGCCCTGAGAAAACAGTTCAACAAATGGATCAAAAACTGGATGGGTTTTTGGCAAAATTTCTCTCGATGGAGAACAGGCTTGAAAGAATGAGGGAACTTAAAAAGTCCACCGAGGCTATGGCAGACAAAGCCCTGGATGATACAGCCACATCGTTGAAACAGCAGGCCGCTCTGAAACGCTACGTGGAACAGCTAGAAAATTCCGATTGAGCTGCCAACGTGTGGATCCTTGGTCTTCCCGAGGAATCAGAAGGCATTTCACTACTGACCTACCTGAAGAACTGGTTGGAAGGTTTAACTGACTGCTTGGATTTACTAACCCACGAACAGTCCTGTTTACATTGAGATCGCCTGGAGAAAGGGACATGCTACTTGGAGCTTTGAGAAACAGAGGTCTGGTGCACCTGGAGGAGAATCATATCCTGTTCTTCCCAGATGTTTCATGTGCCACCCGCATGAGAAGGAAGGCATTTGATGGTGTAAACAATCCCCTCCTCGACTGAGACATTTCTTTTTCCTAGGCTTTCCTGGCACATCTTTGCTTCACTGTTGGCTGATGCCAATACCGCTTTACTGACCCGAAAGAAGCAAGTGCCTGCATCGAACACATAGCGGCTAAACGGCAGCGAGAGGAGCGCTCCTTGGAGGAAGAGGAGTTTGATGGAGACTGACTGTGTCCAGGACTAAAAGTTCTCTGGTAAAATATTTGGCTTGCATTTTGTAGTCATGTGAGTTTCTTCTTATTACAGTTGTACCACAGTTCTCTCTCTCTTAAAAGTTTATAAGAGAGACAGTTTTGAACTACTTAGACTGAAGGAACTTTACAGAGACTGAATAATAGATAGCAAATGTATACTTTTTCAGTTATTGCTGCTTTTGTTAGGAAACACTGTTTACTTTGCTGTATTTAAATCTGATGATAATCTTAATAAGTATAATCAACAGTGTACTGTTTGCTGTAGAGAATATGGTAGGTGAGGATGTGTAAATTGCTTCACTACTCAATGCAGTTATCCAGGAGAGCCCTGACAGATTGGATTTTTTATCCCAGTCTGGTGTCTTCCATATATCTAACAATGGAAAAAGCTGGTCTTGATGTAGGGAATTTATTTCTTCCTAAAGCACCTGCTGTATTTCTTGTTTTAATATGTTGCTTTTCTAGAGGGCTAATTTCTCCTGAATGCTGCAGGCAGCACCATCTATCCCCAACATGCTTAAATGGGAGCTCTGGAATGAAGATCTCTTTAATATACTATAGTTATTTTGGTACACAATAGACCTTAAAGGTTGATTTATAAATGCTGTTTTTTTAAGATTCTTTAAGAATACATTTGAGGCATTGGCTGCATCATAGCTACTGAACTGAAAATATACATTATTAATTAGAACCTGTTGAAGTCACTCTCAATGCCAACATCAACTGAATGGATAGTCATAATCTTTTGTAATGTATTTCTGAACCTATGTGATATATACCTGTTCAGAATGTAACACTAGTATATGTATGTACTAAATGGTATAAATAAAAAGTAAAAAAAAAAAAAAAAGGTCTTGCACATCAAACATGCTTGTGTCCCATGAATAGGGACACAAAGGTGGCCATGTGGCAAAATATGTCAAAATATCAAATAGTTGTGAAATGACCTTTGGAGAGAAGCAATATGACATACAAGCAACATGGATCAAAATAACAATGAGCAAAGTACATAAGATTATATTAGGGATATGTTATAAGCCACCAAACAGCACTGAACATTAGAGTTAGAGTCTAATATTTGAACTAGAGACCATGTTTGAAAATCAAAATGTAATATAAATGGGGGAGTTAAGCCTTACAAATATAGACTGGGTATTCATGTCCACTAAAACTGCCCATGAGGTACGCTTTCTAAAACTGTTTACAAGTAAAATTAACACAACTGGTACACACACTCACAAGGGATAAAAATATCTTGCATATATTAATCTTCAATACATCAGATTTAACACATTATGTAAAAGTAAAAGAGTCACTGGGAAGTAGTGATCACTGTATGATTAAATTCAAGATAATAACTGAAATGGAAATCACATCAGAATCAACTATAGCAAAATAGAAAATGGGTATTAATACAGCAGTGTATGAATCAGGTGAAAATTCTGACCCATACATTTTTTTTTGCTATTTCAGATTGACCCTTATCTCCTGACTTGCATGATACCCTTCTTTCTCCATTTTGAGTCTGTTTTAGTCATGTTTTTATACACCTGAAATAACAAACTCTGGCCAGAGCTGATAGGGCTGCAAGTGAGGAATTTGGTATAAAAATATTGAAAATTACCAAAGTTACGAGCCTTTGTTAGCAACATGTAATGTAGGCTCCTAAATTTGTTGTTTTGTAACATTAGTACACTACATTTTCAACAAAGCCTTGTTATGACTCTGCCTCATGAAGAAGAGCAGAGCAGAGCAGATGTTCAAATCCTGCCAGAAAGGTGATTTCATGCAGGTATTGCAAAATCAACTTTCAAGACACAAATACTCATTTTGGGCAGGAGTTGAAAAATGACAGCTGTCACATTCATGAGGTGCTGTAAAGAAATGGCTATGTTGAAAATTTGGGTTAAAAATAATGAATAATACTAAACTTACGAGCCTGTGTCTGAAAAATTACACATAGCTTGATAATTTTTTTGTTTTTAAATATTTTTACATGAAATTGAGAACATAACCTTCTTATGACCCCACCTCATGAACAATTGCAGAGAAAATTTTCAACTCATGGCTCAGGGACTGCGAAATCACCTTTTGAAGAAGAAGCAGAATCAGCATTTATATAGCACTTTATATATACAGTGTATCTCAAAGCACTTTAAAAGCAATACTAGACTGGTAGTGAAGTGACTGAATATGTAGTTGCGGCCATATCCCACATCAGCACTCACACACAGCCTGGACAATTGCATGAACCAGTTTTATGGGAAGGGGAATATTGGCCAGGACACTGGGAATGTCCCCTACTCTTTGCAAACAATGTCCTGGGTTCTTTTACTTCCACCTGGACACGCACCAGGACAGCACCAGGATGGGTGGAAGGGACCTCAGTTTAACATCTCATCTGAAGGACAGCGCAGCCCAGCAGTACAGCAACTCCCCAAATACTGCACTCAGGTGCCAGCATTTTAGGTATGAGTTTAATCCTGGTGTGGGATGAGAACCCATGTCCCTTTGGTCCAGAGGCAAATGCACTGCCAACTGAGCCACGCTGACACCTGGAATATAAAAAAAACAAACATTTTGGCCAGGATTTGAAACGTGACTGCTGTCACATTCATGAGTTGCTGTAAAGATAAGGAATATGCTGTAAATTTCAGGACAAAATATCAAAAATTAGCAAGTGTCGCATTAGCAAAATTCAGCATAAGCTCATAACTGTGTTGTTGTTTAATATTTTCACTCCAAATTTTCAACATTGCGTTCTTATGACCCCACCTCATGAACAAGGGTACAGAACATTTTCAACTCCTGCCTGAAAGGTGATTTCGCTGAGGGAATGCAAAATCATCTTTTGGGATGTAAAAAGAACATTTTGGTCAGGATTTGAAAAATGACAGCTGTCACACTCATGAGGTGCTGTAAAGATAAGGCTATGTTGTGAATTTGGGGGACAAATATTGAAAATTACCAAAGTTATGAGCCTGCTTTTGCAGAATTCCACATAGGCTCATAACTTTGTTGTTTTTTAATATTTTTACTCCAAATTTTCAACATAGCCTCCTTATGACCCTACCTCATGAACAAGGGCACAGAATATTTGAAACTCCTGCCTGAAAAGTGATTTTGCACAGAGACCACAGAGTCACTTGTTGAGACAGATCTGCCTAATGACAGTTCAGTTGTTCATGAGGTAGGATCCCAAAGAAGGCATGTTGAAAATCAGGGCCAGAAACATGCAAAAATGCCCAAGTAATGCCGCTGAGTACAAACCCCTGTTGAAATACCTTGAAACGCATACCTGTTTCTTCAGTTCACAGTCCGGCTTTGAAGAGTGAAGATGTGCATGCAATCCAGAGAGGTTTACAGCATTGGATTCCCGATCAGTCAGTAAGGGCTGGGGGGTAGCATGGGATAGTGGATGCTGGGTGGGATGGTCAGGTGGGGGATCTAACAGCTACAAAAGTCATTGATGGATTTTTATAGTGTTTAAAATGAAAAAAATGGAGGACTGCAGATTGCCACACTTTGGGACTGGGCACTCCCAGTGTCACTGTTTTAAGGAATGGGACATTGGGGCTTAGGTGCCTCTAGTGTCTCTTATGTGTCCGATGGGGTGTGGGTTGAGTGGGTGCTGAGAGGGAGGGTCAGGTGGGGGCATACATAATTATAAAAAAATTGGGAGTGCGACACTGAGGTGTGAACACCCCAGTGTCACTGTTATGGGTGGGGGGCATATTCAATTGTAATAAAAACATATGGTGATCACGGCACAGTGTTCCGTGTTCCACCATGAGTACTGTTTGTTTGTTTTTCCCATCAAAATTAGGAATATGACCAGAGCAAAATATAGAGTTTGGAGGAAGGAACTTAAAAGAAGAAATTGTCAGGAGGGGATTAGAAACACCAACCTCATGCCTGACAGTGCAGATGACAAGTTGGTACATTTCCTGGCCCCTCCTAGCCCTGTCCACTTGGTTTTACCAAAATTAACCATTCTTGGAACCAATCCTTCTCTGATTCATTTATAAGTTTCTTGTGTGGTTGAACTCTGCGCTGCCCTGTAAGTAAGTGACAATTACTGTAATACTTCCTTCTTGTCTGCTCTGCTGAAGCTCTAGGGATAAGATCACTGGTGGCTCATAAAGTGTGACATTGTTTTTCTGCCGAAGTGATGGGTGGCTAAGCACCTGCCCAGAGAGAAAAATGAATATTTCCTTCTTGTTTGTTCAGGCCATAGGGGAAAGATCACTGGTAGGTCATAAAAAGTGACATATTTCTTGTGCAGTTCATAAAAAGTAATATTGTGTTTCTGCCTATGTGACGGGCAGCTAAGCACTCACCCAGAGAGAAAAATTAATTCTTCCTTCTTGTCTGCTGTGCTCAGGCTGAAGGGAAAAGATGACTGGTGACTCATAAAAAGTGACATTGTTTTTATGCTGAACTGATGGGCGGCTAATTTCTGGGAACTGATCCTTCTGTGATTCATTTATTACTATAAATTCTTGTGCAGTGAGACTCTGGGCTGCCCTGGAAGTGACATTGTTTTTCTGCTGAAGTGACCAGTGGTTAGAGAGAAAAAGAAATCCTTCTGTCTTGTCTGCTTTGCTCAGACCATCAGCAAAAGATCACTGGTGGCTCATAAAAAGTGACAATATTTTTCTGCTGAACTGATGGGCGGCTACTTTCTGGGACCTGATCCTTCTCTGATTCATTTATTACTATAAGTGTCTTGTGCAGTGGGACTCTGGGCTGTGCTGGAAGTGACATTTACTGTAATCCTTCTGCAGAACTGTACTGTTTGATGCATGGATACACAGGTGCATTCCACCAATTGGCTTGCATGTCAATCCAAAAAGAGTGCTTCACAGACGTGGAGGTGACAATCACTTCAACATGTTGTTTGTTTGCAAGGAATGTGGGAATCCTTTTTCTCACAGCAAGAGGTCTGCAGGGCTCCGCCCACTGCAGCCCTAAAAAAGGAGTGCTCCTTTTAACATGGCTTGGACCAGGTTTTCATCAGTATTCTCAGCTGTATTTGTACACCAGTTGTTTAAAATCACTTCTGTTGTGGCTAAAATGAACTAGATTGCAGCAGGCTGTGCTCCCTGACCTTATGGAACAGTAGGTGTTCAAAAACAGTTGGGAATAGGGATGAAAACCTGGTCTGAGCCACATGAAAAGGAGCGCCCCTTTTATTATTTCAAATGTGAAAAAAAGTACTAAAGTAGACTTAAAATGGAGAAAAAAGGGTATCATACAAGTCAGGAAATAAGGGTCCAATCTGAAATAGCATAAAAAAGTATAGGTCAGAATTTTCATCGTCTTCATGCACTGCTGCTTTATGGTGGAATTAAACAACTAGGACTGGAAAAGTTCCTTTGAGAACATTATTTATTAATTTTATTTATTTCATTTAGTGACCGGGTCAACCCACCGGAACCAAAGGTACCTTTTTCAGGGGAGAACTGGGATTAATTACACACAAGCAAATTGCATACAGAGTACAGCAATACAGAGTCACTGGGACAAAGACACAAGGAACATAGGTTACAAACTGCAGAACAGTTGTAGCAGGATTAAATTGTAATATTAGCATTGTGGTAATTGGAGACAGAGAAAACACAGCGAATAGAAGAACACAGGCAACTCTCAAGTGGATAGGTTTTCAGGCTCGTTCTGAAACTATCTAAGGAGCTTGACATATGTAAGTCAATTGGTAAGGCATTCCAGTGTGTTGTGACTGAGTAAGCAAATTACCTTCTCCCCATTGCCGTTCTGATCCTGGGCACCTCAAGCAGCTTTTTGCTCGAGGTATGAAGCAGCCTGGAATTGTGCTTATGGATGAGGAGACCATTGAGGCTAGGGGGACCTGATTCTATTCGTATTTTGTGCACCATAGTTATTGATGACTACAGCAGCCAGCTTGCTAGCGATGGCCAGTTCAGAGAGGTCAGAAGCTCACAGTGATGTTTTGTTGGTAGGGACATAGATGCAAAATACCTAGTTTTGTTATAAAGTATTTCTAGCCTGTTTGTTTTGGTTTTACTTAGGGGTAGGTTTTACATATCAGTTGAACACTGTTGGGGATATTCAAACAAAATTCTAGAAGTAGAAAAAAAAAACCACATACTGCAGAACCCCTTTTATCAGAACCAGCTGGGTAACAATAATTTTGTTCAGATAATCAGGTGTACGGTTAACAAAGATTGCAGTTTTATGCATCAGGGTTATACTGTACAAACAAAAACACTATACAAAAAAAGGCAAGATCCCTCAATGGTATACTCAAAAAAAAAATCAAAACATTATTTGAATGTAAAGAAAAGGCATACTATATCATGAGAAAGGCTCACACTTAACTGAATTAAAAAAATATAGGAACAAATGAAGAATAGCTAAGAAGATGATTAGATGGGAAAAAGCAAAAACCATACCCTAGGGTTCCATGGTGGATGGTGAGCAGTTAGCGGGTTCGGCAGCCTCACCTTATCCTACTCGGGTTGTGTTATGCAATGCCAGGTTGATGAGGAATAAGACTGCCATAATGGTGTACTTGATATCCTTGGTTGATCTGGCTTGCATCACGGAGACCTGGTTGGATGAAAATGCAGCCCCCATTTTGGAGGTGGCAATTCCAGCTGGGTATTCCATGATCCACAAACCGAGGGAGGATTGCAGGGCTTGAGGGGGTAGCCATATGTTTTAGAACCAGCCTGAACTTCACGGTGCTACGTGTGGGTCATATGTGATCATTTGAGTGTGTGGCCACCTGAGGGGGCATAGGGGCAGGTCTCAGGGTCCTTGTGCTTTATCATACCCCTGGAGTGTTTTGGGGATTTTGTTGCTGAGGTTGAGGAGCTCATTGCTGGTCTGGTGCTGGAGTCTCCCAGGTGTTTAATTCTTGGTGACTTCAATGCCTGGGTTGACAGCGGGCTTTTGGGAGTTGGAAATTATCTTTTAGAAAGCATGAGGGCCCTGGGACTGTCACAAAAAGTAACAACAGCTACGCACTCGGGTGGCCACACATTGGATTTGTTGTTTTCATTGGGCTTAGATGTAAATGATCTCAGTGTTGATCCTGTATTTTGGTCAGATCATAGCACCGTGAGGTTCACACTTGGTGGCACACCCCTGTAAATGGTGCTGCCCCTGTGGAGATGGTCCGGTACCACCCATTAAGAGGAGTTTCCTTGACGGGACTATCAGTGGTGCTGGATCTATCAAGTGTTGGGGTGGCTTGTGCAATTGGAGTGGAGGAAGCTGTGGTAGCCTTTAATGGGGCGGTTGCAGTGGCCTTCGATTCCATCGCACTCATTCGTGTCCGTCCCTTGTCCGTTCACCGGAGATCTCCCTGGTTTGATGGGGATCTACGGAGTTTAAAGACTAAGGGGCAGAGGTTAGAGAAATGTTGGAGGAGATCTGGCCTGCTGGAGGAGAGGTTGGCCCTGAGGTTGCATTATATCAACTATCAGGGGGCAATCTCTCGTAAGAAGGCGGAATATGTCTAGGGAGATTGCTGCGACAAGCAACAGACCAGCTCAGCTTTTCTGCGCAGTGGATGGGCTATTACATCCTGCCTGTCTCTATGTTGGGGGAGCAGGTTCAAGCACTAGGTGCGAGGAGCTGTCTGTATTCTTTGCCAACAAGGTGTCTTTTATCAGGGATGAGGTCTCCTCGAGTATCTCACAAAGGGGATACATGGACCAGCCTGGAGAGAGTCAAAACACTCCTCCTGCCTGGGATGAGTTTGAGCTGGTTGGGATGGAGGAGGTGGTGAAAATAATCCTGAAGTTGCGGCCAACCCAGTGTGAACTGGACCCAGGTCCAACCTGACTGTTAGTTGGTTGTTTGGATCTGGTTGGGCCTGGGATTGCTGGGGTTGTCTGGAGTTCCTTGAGGAGTGAGGTCTTCCCAGTGGCCTTGAAAGAGGCCTTGGTAAGACCCCTTTTGAAAGAACCCTGTCTGGACCCGGACTGCCTCACCAATTACAGGCTGATCTCAAACCTCCCATTTACAGGGAAGATTATTGAAAATGTGGTGGCCATGCAGCTTGAGAGACAACTTGCCTCTTCCTCCACCAATGAAACTTACCAGTCTGGGTTTTGTGTGGTACATAGTACAGAGACTGCCCTGGTGAGGGTGCTTAATGATCTCCTGGTAGTGAGGGACAGCAAGACCAGACCATCTTGGTCCTCCTGGACCTCTCTGAAGCGTTTAACACAGTGGACCATGAGGTGTTGCTTGACCACCTATGATATTAGTGCTGCCTGTCTGGTATTGTCTTCAAATGGTTCAGGTCATACCTGGCAGGCAGAGTACAGAGGGTGACGATGGGGTTAGCATCATGTAACCTGAAACCTCTGTGCTGTGGGGTATCGCAAGGTTCGGTCTTGTCACCCTTACTGTTCATAGTGTACATGTTGCCACTGGGGGACATTATCAGGTGGCACGGGCTGGGTTTCCACTTCTATGCAGATGACACCTGGCTGTACCTGCCCTGTGCACCCAATACCTGGGTGTCGGACTCTGTATTTAACAGCTGTCTCAATGAGATCCAGGCTTGGATGACTTAAATCTGGCTTAGGCTCAACCCAAACAGGATGGAGATACTTGTTGTGGATCCAGTTCACCAGAGTGGAGGGCGCTGTGAGGGGTCACCCCCTGACCTTGTGTTGGGGGGCTGTTCCCCTTACTCTGTCTAGTGAGGTGAAGGATTTGGGCATGATCCTTGATGATGATTTGACACTTGATGCTCAGGTGTCGGCCGTCATCAGGAGTGGATTTTATCATCTAAGGAACATTACCCGAATCTGAGCCCTGATTCCGCCGGAAGATCTGACGACACTTTTGCATGCTTTTGTCACTTCCAGGCTGGACTATTGTAATGCCCTGTACCTAGGGTTATCTGTGAGCAACCTCCACAGGCTGCAGCTGGTGCAGAATGATGCGGCAAGATCATTGACTGGGGTGAGATGAAGTGATCATATCACCCCGGTCCTCCGTGGACTGCACTGGCTGCCAGTCAGGTGGGGGATTATCTTCAAGGTAGGGCTCCTGACTTACAAATCCCTACATGAAAGGGGACCTGTCTATCTGCAAGCTCTTCTTGTCGCCTACCGTCCATCCCAGGCACTCCGTTCTGCCAAGGGGGGCCTCCTTGGAGTTTGCAGAGTGAGGCTGTGGCATTCTGGAGATAGAGCATTTTCAGTGGCTGCACCCACTCTGTGGAACTCCCTGCCTGATTATTTAAGGGTGGCCCCCTTGGTAGAAGCCTTTAAGAAAGCATTAAAAACATATCTGTTTCAGCAGGCTTTTAATGATTGATTGGTTTTAAAGGGATGAATAAAATTTTAGTATGTGTTTAAGCTGCTGCCTGTATACTGTAAATTGTGTTATTGAACTGTTTGTGCAGTGCCCAGAGTCCATGAAAATGAGCGCTTTATAAATAAATATCTATCTGTCTGTCTGTCTGTCTATCTATCTATCTAGAATTTTAAATATCTCACAACATCGATAATGCAAAACAATTTTATGTGTATATGAACAACAACAAAAATATAGACAGATCAATAGGCCCTTTATCAAATAATGGCAACCTTATAAATGATCTCCTGGAGATGTTGAACAAGTTTAGTGATGATTTCAGTTCAGTTTTTACAAAAGATAATGCCGCCAGTTCAATAAATAAAGTAATGGTCAAAGGAACGGGGAAAGGAGACATTGTTTAACCAGGAAAGGCACACTAAGATGAGGTTTGTTTCCAGATGCAACCTAGGAGCACAAGAAAGATAAGTGACTTGATCAGGGTCACACAGTATGCAAGTGGGGCTGTGGGATTCAAACCCAGGTCTCTCGTCTTGTAGCTCAGTACCCTAAACCACAGTGCTAAGAATAAAGAAAACTTTCAGTGAATTAGTTCTATATAAACTACTTCAGGACCTTAACACAAGTAAACCAGTTGGACTGGATTATTTACATGTAAGGATCCTAATCCTTAAAGAACTAGTAGATCAAACTGCTGGTCCCTTAACATATATTTAATAAATCATATGCTACAGGAAGTATCTTGGCTGACTGGAGAAGGGCTGTTGTTGTTCCACTGTTTATAAAGGGGAATACATCATCAGTAGAACATTATAGATCTATATGTCTTAATGACAAGTTAGAAAAGGAAATAATCAATTTGAGTTTAATTGCGTTATCACAACATGAGTTAAAAAAAAGTCTTGTGGGGGGGAGCCAGCAGCAGCAAATGTCTGGAGCTCCCTAGATTGAATTTGGCCATTGGAATTACTAGCAAATGCCAGAGACTGATAATAGAAGTGACACTGCATCTGAGTAATTATCTTAAAATCTAAAAATGGGCCATACGAAGTCAACAAAGCAAGACTTTTTTCTCCCACGTTCCTCCACCACTAAACCGCCTGAAGAAACACCAGGCCATACTCCATCCATGACCTCAGTCTCCCTGGAAGCTACTCTTTCTACCCTGCAAATAGCAGTAAATGCCCTGACGAAAACAGTTCAATAAATGGATCAAAAACTGGATGGGTTTTCAGAGAAATTTCTCTCAACGGAGAACAGACTTGATGCAATGGGTGAACTTACAAAGTCCGCCAAGGATACAGCAGGCAAAGCCCTGGCCGCTATAGCCACATCGTTGAAAGAGCAGGCCACTCTGAGAAGCCGCGTGGAACAGCTAGAAAATTCTGTTCAAGATGCTAACGTATGGATCCTTGGACTTCCCGAGGAATCAGAAGGCATCTCGCTACTAACCAACCTGCAGACCTGGTTGGAAGGTTTAACTGACTGCCTGGATTTCAAAATAATGAAGGCTTACAGGATTACACTGCAAAGACCCTCAGGTGGATTTACTAACCCATGAACAGTCCTGTTACATTGAGATTGCCTGGAGAAAGGGACATGCTATTTGGAGCTTTGAGAAACAGAGGAGAATCATATCCTGTTCATCCCGGACGTTTCATATGCCACCTGCAAGAGAAGGAAGGCGTTTGATGGTGTAAAAAATCACCTCCATGAGCCAGACATTTCTTTTTCCTTGGCTTTTCCAGCACGTTTTTCTTCACCATTGGCCGATGCCAATACTGCTTTACCATCCCGAAAGAAGCAGGTGTCTGCATCGAATGCATAGTGGCTAAACGGCAGCGAGAGGAGCACTCCTCGGAGGAAGAGGAGTCTGATGGAGACTGGCTGTGGCCAGAACTAAAAAATTCTGTGGTAAAATATCCGGCTTTCATTTTGTAGTCGTGTAAGTTTCTTCTTATTACAGTTGTACCACAGTTCTCCAGTTCTCTGCCTTAATAGTTTCATAAGAGAGACAGTTTTGAATTACCTAGACTGAAGGAGCTTTACAGAGACTGAAAAATACGTAGAAAATGTATGCTTTTTCAGTTATCTCTACTTCATTAAGAAACACTGTTTACTTTGCTGTATTTAAATCTGATGATAATCTTAATAAGTTTAAACAACAGTGTGCTGTTTGCTGTAGAGAATATGGTAGGGGAGGAGGTGTAATTTGCTTCACTACTCAATGCAGTTGTCCAGGAGGGCCCTGACAGATTGGATTTATCCCAGTCTGTTGCCTTCCATATATTTAACAATGGAACAAGCTGGTCTTGATGCAGGGAATTTATTTCTTCCTAAAGCACCAGCTGTATTTCTTGTTTTAATATGTTGCTTTTCTAGAGGTCTAATTTCTCCTAAATGCTGCAGGCAGCACCATCTATCCCCAACATGTTTAAATGGGAGCTCTGGAATGAAGATCTCTTTAATATATTATAGTTGTTATTGCACACAATAGACCTTAAAGGTTGGTTTATAAATGCTGTTGTTTTAAGATTCTTTAAGAATACATTTAAGGCATTGGCTGCATCATAGCTACTGAACTGAAAATATAGATTATTAATTAGAATCTGTTGAAGTCACCCTCAATGCTGTACCAACCGAATGGATAGTCATAATCTTTTGTAATGTATTTCTGAAACTATGTGATATATACCTGTTCAGAAAGTATGTACTTGGTATGTATATGTACTAAATGCTATAAATAAAAAGTAAAAAAAAAAAAGGTCTTGCACATCGAACATGCTTGTGTCCCATGAAAAGATTAATGCAGATTTTATGTTTTTAGTGGCTGGTGAGTCACAATATTTGTGTCTGAAGTATAACAGTTTGATGCAATTACCTGGAGTGTGTTGGGTACTCCATACAGGTACAAGGCGTTGTACTGTGACCTCTGACCCTTCTACCAGTGGGGCTGCTGCTGCGGATTTTCCATAGTGTGAGTGCCCATTAGCACACCACGGTGGGTGATTACCTGTGTTTTTAAAGGCAGGGGAATCACCACTAACTGCTTAAATTTTAATGTTTTAAAAGTAAAAAGCAGGTTTGCTGGGACCACAATACCGGAATTCCCAGATCATCACTTTCAGTTGGGGTGCCCTTAAATGCCTCAGTGAGTGGAGGCAAGAATTTAAATTTTAATGCCTGATGAGGCACAATATTTGTGTCTGGGAGTACAACAGTTTGGTGCAATTACCTGGAGTGTGTTGAATGCTTTACACAGGCACAAGTTGTTGTGCTGTGACTTCTGACCCCTCTAGAAGTGAGGCTTCTGCTGTGGATTTTCTGTGGTGTGAGTGCCCATTAGCACACCACGTGGGGGGGGGTTGTGTGCATTTTTAAAGGCAGGAAAAATCACCACTAGCTGCTTAAATTTTAATATTTTAAAAGTAAAAAGTAGGTTTGCTGGGACTGCAATACCCGAAGTCCCAGATCATCACTTCTGGTTTGGAGGCCCTTAAATCAAATGCTTCAGTGAGCTGAGGTGAGCATGGAGTGGAGGCAACATGGGCAGAGGCCAATTGTGTCTGCTGGCATCAGCCAGGGAAGATAGGAAAGAAGGCACAAATCCATCTTCACCTGAGCCCAAACAAGTGAGGTTGGTCCTATACATTTTATAATACATTACAGGAAAGAATTATAGAGTCCCCCATCACAAATTAAAAATGCAACACACAATAATAACTTTGGATGGGGAGATAGGATTGAAGTGCAGTAGTTGTTTTATGTACCTGCTAGTAGAAAACTTGGCTACTATGGGGGAGTTTGTTTGTGACAAATGCAAAAACAACAATGAATTAAAATCAGAACTTAACAACCAATTTTACAATAAATTAGAAATGCTAGAAAAATCCCAAGATGAAATTGCCAACAAAACTAAGGCAATAAATAGTAATAACCAAAATTGTCCAGGTGCCACTAATAGTGATCTTCATGATTATGGCACTAAAAGGAAGCACTCCAGAGATGAGATAAGGGCAGATAATGACTGTGTTTAGTTTCATCAGTAAGTAGGAAGAACCATGGAAGAGATGCACTTGAGACCCTTATTGATCTGGAGACCAGTAGTTTATACTCATTGTTTAGTGAAAAAGAGGGAGTAGAGCTGAATGATAAGAACGAACAACAATGTACCCCCCCAGTAATATGGAAGTGATTGAAACAGTACAACCAATACAACCTCCATCCCAGAAAATGCAAGCCATTGTAAAACACCCCAGGTTTTAGCAATTGGAGGTTCGATTTTGAGATAAACTAATGTGATTATCTGTACAGAGAACAAGGTTAACACTCAAGTAACTTGTCTGCCAGGTGCACACTTGAAAGATATATGAGTCAGTTTGACACAATTGATTAAAAACGAGAACCACCACCAGTTGTGGTCATCCATACAGGAATAAATGACTTGGGCAAATCTACAGAATATCAAATAGTACAGTAAATCAAGGTGATGGCCAGGTTTTTAAATAATTGAAAATGCAAGTGATTTTGTTTGAAATAATTGGCTACACTCCTTTGCTGTGAATGAAAGTTTTAAGTTTATCAGGCATTGGCAGATATTCAATATGTGATGGAATCCTTTTAGGAGGGATGGACATCACTTGAATAGAAGAGGTGCTGCAATTTGGGGCAATAGCATTCTTACTACCATTAAGTATAATTTAAACTAATGGGGGGGGGGTTAAGTTATCAAGTAACCCTCCTGCATGAAATTTTATTAGTACACAGGGGCACCCACCATTTTACAATGTGCAGCAACCTTATAAGTTATATAAATCTGATTTAAAAATCCTATCATTAAATCAAATCAAATCAAACTTTATTTTTATAGCGCTTTTCAAAAGCCAAGGTGCTGTACATAAAAAAAAATGCAAGAAGTACTAGCAAGAAATGGATTTGTTAATGGCACAACATAACAAAAATCATTATAACATCATAGCAATTACAGAGACTTGGAGGCAGGCTACAAAAAACTAGGGGTAGCAATTGGATGGTTTCATTTCACATAAAGTAAATTGGAAGGACAGGAGAGGAGGTACATTGCCATATGTGTAAATAACCTATTAAAACATATGATAATTGCCCCAACATTTGCTGATGAGAATGCAATCATTTAGAACATTTGGGCTGAAACTGAGGGAAAACCGAGGCCTATAATCATGGGAACATGTTATAGGTCATCAGATTCTGACCACAATTACAATACTAAGTTCTTTCATATAGTTCACAGTATTTGTTCCACTAACAAGGACATTTTGGTACTTGGCGACTTTAATATTTCATATATCAACTGGTAAAACAAAACAGCGAGTAGTTTCATAGGGGCAGAATTACTGGACATAATTAACAAATGTGAACTAGAACAGCTAGCATGAGAACCTATGAGAGGGAATAACATTTTAGGTCTGGTGTTTATAAATGTAAAGAATAGGGCAATACACTGTATGGTACCAGAGCTTCTTGACAACAGTGACCATTGTATGCTTCAGGTAAAAATTCATAAGCAATCAGTGACTGCAACTGGTAGTATAGTTTATCATGATTATTGGAGGGCTGATTTTAACGCTATGAGGGAAGATTTAATAAACTGGGATTGGAAAAAGTTAGTTTCTAATAAATTGGTTCAGGCAAAATGGCCTATGATTAGAGACAAACTACTTGAATTACAGGAGAAGTGGTTACCCAAAAAGGACCAAACCTAAGAGCAGTAAGATTAAACCAAAATGGTTATCAGCTTTAAGAGGAAAATTAGTAAACAAAAACAATCATACAAAATATACAAATCAGATCCTTGTGAAGCAAATCTGGAGGACTACAGGAGAAATCTGAAATCTTGTAAATCTGCGATTAAAAAAATAAACACAGGTATGAATCTTCTTTGGTGAATGATAAACCAAGTCAAAAAGCATTTTTTGGGTACATATTCTTTGAAGGCAGAAAATCAAAGATAGGACCACTGGAGATAAAGACACCTTAACTGACAAACCAAAGGATATTGCATCCAAGTTTAATAACTTTTTTGCATCATCCTTAAATATAGCTGAAGCATACATTGGTACAGGGGTGTTTGATTATACTATTAATACAAATGTTGCTTTAACCCTGCCTTCTGTAGTGTTCTCACCAGATAGGGTTAAGAAAGAACTACTTATGTTTGACCCCTACAAATCACTGGGAGCAGATAACATTCATCCTGTTCTTACTAAAAATTTAGCTAACATAATTTTTGAACCAGTAAGCAAGATATTCTCCTCATCCCTGACTGCTGGGGCGGAACCAAATAATTGGAAGGAAGGGATTGTTATCCCATTATTTCAGAAGAGTACTAGACAGAATATAAACAACTGCAGACCTATAATCCTGACTTCTATCATAGGTAAAACCATGAAAAAATTACTGAAGAAGCATATAGAAGACTGTATTAATAGTCATGGCCTGTATGATAAGACACAAAATGGTTTTACAAAAGGACATTCATGTGTGACTAATCATATTTTATTCTATGAACCACTTGGTCATCTCTTAGATCACAACATACCCTGTAATGTGATTTACCTGGATTTGAGCAAAGCATTTGATAGAGTGTCACATGAAAAACTGGTTGTGAAGCTGAACAATTTAAAAATAGATAGGAATGTGGTTTGTTGGGTGGGAAATTGGCTGGAGGGAAGAAGTCAGAGGGTGCGTGTTAATGGCTGTACATCAGACTCTACAAATCTAACAAGTAGTGTCCCCCAGGGCTTGGTGTTAGGCCCCCTACTGTTCAATATTTATATTGGTGATTTACATCATGGTCTACACTGAATTGTCAACAAGTCTGCAGATCACACTAAGATAGGGGGCAGAGCTAGCAACCCTGATGAAACTAACAAGTTACAAGCAGATTTAGATGCTATCGCCAAATGGGCTGAGAACTAGGATATGGTGTTTAATCCTAAAAAATGCGTAGTTATGCACATGGGCAGTAAAAACATCAGATTCTCATTAGAGATGCAGTGAATTTTTAATCCGCTGTCAAAGTGAACGTGAAGTGGCCACTTCTCATTGGTGGAACCTAGCATAAAGTGGGCACTGTAAGTACTCACTTAATTATCATTATTACTTCACATTGCCATTATGCCTTAAATGCCGAAGTAAGGTGAAGTGACAAGTAAATAGGCAGCCCCACACATCACATGGCTTACAGTACTGTAAGTCGCATGCTTTAGCCAGTCAGGAAGGAAGTGAGTCAGAGAAGCAGTTTCACTTTCTCCTTTGCATTCATAGAGGGAGAAGGCTTCGTGGAGTGCTCAGGGAGCAGTGTAGAGTCAATGACTGAAAGTGCTTTATTGCCTTTGTGTGAAGAAAACAACAGCTTTTTTAAAAGCTGTATCTTTATTTAGTTTTTGTATTGTGTTTGTGATTGTTTTTCTGGTAGTGAATTTTTTATTATAAGTTTTGTTTTGTTTTGTGTGTGTGTGTGTGTGTGTGTATTGGGGACTTGTGTGGGAAGGATGGACCCTGGAGAAGGTGAGTCGCTGGCCTGTGGGCGTGGTCAGTGGAGGGAAGTGAGGACACGTGGGGGCGGTTGTGTGATGCTGGACCGCTCCTGACTCCTGGGTGTTGCTTCCCCCCCTGTGGAAACAACAGCAGCAGCAGCACCACCAGTGCCACTGGTGGCTGCTGTGCATCCACCTTCTCTGCCACTATCACCACCACTGGTAGCAGCTGTAGGGGCTCTGGCAGCACCCTCTCCACCACCTCCACAGCCACAGGAGGTGCCCCTGGAAAACATAGGTGGTGCGAGGACTGTGTCTGGTCCCCCCCAAGCTCCTCAGTGTGGGAGTTTTTTAACTCTGTGGGGGGAGACAGCACAGTTGAGGTGTTCCATTGCGTGGTGTGCTGGTGTGCAGTGGCCCCCAGGGGACACATTTGGGGACCGGTGGCCAGCGCACCCACATGTTCAACCACCACAAGGCAGAGTGGCAGGCTGCCACTGAAGGGGCCAGGCATCCACCTGCTGGCCCTTCTGTGGCAGTGGCCAAGAGTGCTGCTGGGGTCAAAGTTGTGCCTCACTGCTGCAGCAGGAGGAGGGCCAGTACAGCAGCTGCACAACCACCACCACCGCCACCACAGCCACCAGCACCACCCTCTCCAACAACACCACTACCTGGATTTCCACCTGCTGTGGACCCTGTCACAGTCCCTGCAACAGAGGCCGACATCACCCTGGTGTGGGCAGCCCTGGAGGAGAATAATCAGAGGGTTGGTGCTTTGCAGCAGCAGGTCAACACAATACAAGAACAGCAACAGCAAATAGTCACAGTGCTGCACCTGCTTCTGGACCACCACGACATCCCACGGCCACTTTAAGGGATTATTTTCTGGACCCCCCACCCCACTACTGTGTTGTACTGTTTTTGTGTGTTTTTTCTTTGTTGTTTAATAATACACATTTTCCCTTCCAGGGGAATCTTTCTTGCTCCACATAGTGCAATACATTTCTGTAAAACCTGCCCATAATTTCATTACAGTGTGTCACGTGACAGAGGAATTCCCATTCTGAAAAGCCGCCCACATTCTCCCCCCCTTCTCAACAACGTTAGGACATGATGCCAGGGAGATCACAGATGCATGCTCCATTACAGTGAATGTCCGCTTGTCTGGCAGCTCGGTCGCTTTTTATGTTATAATGGCTGCTTGTAAAAACGGTGGGCACGCTTCCAGTAAGAAGAGCCTTTGTTAGTGGAAACGCTCCCACATTTCACCACAAAGTGACCCTTTAACATAACGAAACATTGGGATAGCTGCCGGACATTCACTATAGTGGAGTATGCACCTGTGCTTCCCCGGCATCACGTCCTAACATTGCTGAGAAAGGGGGGAAATGTGGGCTGCTTTTCTGAACGGGAATTCCTCTGTCATGTGACACACTGTAATGAAATTAGGGGCATTTTTCCTAGAAATATATTGCACTCTGTGGAGCAAGAAATATTACACTGGAAGTAAGGCCCCCACATATTAGGTTATGTGCATCACCATAACTATATAACGTGGTGAATATCTGTAAAGCAGCAGCACAACAATCTGTTAAGAACTCTGACCTATATTTTTTAATGCTATGTTACAACTTCCTTTACTTACATCCTGACTGGAATGATGCAAGAATTTCCAGTAGTTGAGTCTACTGTACTACTTTTTTTCATGTGTGAAATAATGAAAGGAGCATTCCTTTTAAATTGGTGCTGAATAGGTCTTTGTCATTGTTTTCCTCTGCTTTTCTCCTTCACATCAGTTAGTTGTTATATCACTTTTCAGGCAGTATGGCGCAGTGGTTTAAGGCTCTGAGCTGCAAATCTGGAGACCTGGGTTTGAATCCCACAACCCCCACTTGCATACTGCGCGACCCTGAGCAAGTCACTTAACTTCCTCGTGCTCCCAGGTTGCACCTGCAAACAAGCTTTCAGCTTAGTGTGTCTCACCTGGTAAAATAAAAAATAATTGGTAAAAACTTCTGTTGTAAATTAACAGTTAGGCAGCAGGCAGTGTTTTATGACACCATGGAACAATATTTATTGAAAAGCAGCTGTAAATAAATACAAACCTGGTCAGAACAATATTGAAAGGCATGCTCATTTTTTTTATACATGAAAAAAGTAGCCAACTAAGTAAAGCAGACAGAAATTGTGAAAAGAAGCATATCATTAAGTCACGACTCAGAGCTAACTAGTGGCTGTGGCAATGTAAAGTAGCATAAAAAGGTACAGTTCAAAATTGCCACAACATTCTTGCAATGCTGCTTTAGTTGATAATGTCAGTATGATATCATGAGCTCACAACAATCACACAACACACAAAATGCATCCCCAGAATTAATGGCACACTCAGTCATGCATGCAGTGGTGGCACAGAGTCCCTAGATTTTTTTATGCAGGCCCAAAATGCATCCTCCTTGTGTGCAGAAAATTGACAAGTTGTAACACAGTGAAATGAGAGGGTTTCAGCACACACAAAGTCCCCCAGAATTAATGGCACACTCAGTCATGCACGCAGTGCTGGCACAGAGTCCCCAGATTTTTTCTGCAGGCCCAAAATTCATCCTCCTCATGTGCAGAAAATTGACAAGTGGTAACACAGTCAAATGAGAGTGCTTCAGCACATACAAAGCCCCCCAGAATTAATGGCGCTCGCAGGCATGCGCGCAATGGTGGCACACAGTCCTCCGATTTTTTCTGCAGGCCCAAAATTCATCCTCCTCATGTGCAGAAAATTGACAAGTGGTAACACAGTGACATGGGAGTGTTTCAGCACATACAAAGTCCCCCAGAATAAAATGATGGCTGTGAGCATCCTGTTGCTGGTCCAATGTGTTCTGCGAGGCGATTCGAGCAAATGCAATGTGATCATCTCAACTGGATGGAAGGGTGCCCTTTGGCTGTACACTAATAGTAGCCTTGGTGAGTAGATATAAATAGATATATGTTTCTGTATTTTGTAGGTGAGGAGGGGGGTTTACATGTACTCAGGGTATTGTTCTGTATCACAGGTCACAGAAACTGTTGGTGTGCACATTCCAGTGCTCACTGAGAATTTTATGCATTGAAATTGGAAATGGATAACTCTCAAGCACATGAAGGTAAGTATTTTTTTGGGAGGTGGGGGGAATCATATTTGCAGGTTTTTCTGTAATGGTTTCTTATTTTGTTACTTCTTCATAGATTTCATCTGCATCCTTCTGGAGTCCAGTTGTTAATGGTCATGGTCATCTAATGAAACGACTTCTGCATGTTGCATGTGTGCCCAAGCCCAGGGGAGGGGGGTGCCTAACGTTGAAGAACTTTTTTTGATGAGGCCACTTTGAGCAGAACAAAGCATCGTGTCCTAAGTTTGAAATGAATGACTTCTTACAACCCAATTGTTATTTGTCCCTCCCCTCCTCGTTTCAAGTCTTACATTTCAAACCCACATCTTTGACAATTACACAACCTTTTTGCAATATTGCTGCAGTCTTTCCAAAACAATGAAACAGATGAAATAAAATCTTCATACTTACTAGAATGGATTTCTATGGATATTCCATAGGTTCCTCTCTGTACGATACAGCTGCAGTACCATTCCCACCAAGTTTTAGTGATGGAGATTTTTTGTTAACCTGTAAAAGAAACAAATAAGTGTACCGCGTGATTTTATCAACTATGCTCAAAAGCTACAGAAAACAAAACATACAACTAAAGGAAGTGAAACAGCATAACAAACATGAGTACACATACTACTTTATGGTTTAAATATTAAGCAGCTTTGTGTCTGTGGCTGATGGATGTGGTGGTAGACAGACTGCATGCCTGTGGTGGCAGTGTCTAACAATAGTCCCGGTGGTGGTGGTCCGGGGGTTAGACAGACTCATACTCAGAGGTGGCAGTAGCTAACATCAGTCCTGGTGGTTGTGGGCCAGGGGATGGACAGACTCATGCTCAGTGGTGGCAGTGGCTAACATCCGTCCCAGTGGTGGTGGTCCAGGGGTCAGAAAGACTCACGCTCAGTGGTGGCAGTGGCTAACATCAGTCCCAGTGGTGGTGGTCCAGGGGGCAGACAGACTCGTGCTCAGTGGTGGCAGTGGCTAACATCAGTACTGGTGGTGGTGGTAGTCCGGGGGCGGACAGACTCGTGCTCAGTGGTGGCAGTGGCTAACATCAGTACTGGTGATGGTGGTAGTCTGGGGGGCGGATAGACTCATGCTCAGTGGTGGCAGTGGCTAACATCAGTCCCGGTGGTGGTGGTCCGGGGGTCAGACAGACTCATGCTCTGTGGTGGCAGTGGCTAACATCAGTCCTAGTGGTGGTGGTCTGGGGGTCAGACAGACTCATGCTTAATAGTGGCAGTGGCTAACATCAGTCCCGGTGGTGGTTGTCCAGGAGGCGGACAGACTCATGCTCCGTGGTGGCAGTGGCTAACATCAGTCCGGTGGTGGTGGTCCGGGGGTCAGACAGACTCATGCTTAGTGGTGGCAGTGGCTAACATCAGTACCGGTGGTGGTCCGGGGGGGCGGACAGACTCATGCTCAGTGTTGGTGGTGGTGGTGGTCCAGGGTGGCACACCGTCTTTTAACAACTTCAGTTAAAACCTGCCAACATTAACCACATCATCATCCTGATAAAGAAAACTTCCCTCACAGTCATCTATGTCTGAAGTCTGATCACTGGGAAATTCTTTCTCCATTGTGTCATCATCTATGTCAGTGGTGGGCTGTTTCAGTCAGCCACTGCCAGTGCCACCAGGATGGTCCATTTCCACATCACCAAAACCACCATGACTAGGCAGGGGTACAAATATCAAGGTTGCAGTTTGTGCTGGTATGTGCCTCTCATTCATTTTAATGAATGTTAGCAAACTAACATTTGCAGGAGACAGGTTTGTCCAACGATCCCTGACTATTGCACCTGCTGAGCTGAATACCCTCTCAACACTTACACTGGAGGGTGGGCATGTGAGGTACTTCAGTGCTACTGCAGTCAGCTCTGGCCATTCACTGACCTTTCCACTCCAATACAAAAGAGGATCTTCAGATATTGTCAGATGCTTGTTTTCAGACAAATATGGCTCAACCATTCTGTGAGCCACACTGAGTCCAGTTGTTGATGCATCATCCTGTTCTCTCGAATCATTTATTTCACAAATACCCACTTGGGACAAAGCCTCCCAAAGTGGGTTGATGTCTGCCACTTTGGATGACAGACTGCCTGGGACTGCTGTCCCCTTCCACATGCAGGATATGCTTGATAGTCCTACAGGTACACCTTCAGCCGGATTATGCCGCTGCAGTTTGCTGACCTTGGCATGTACTTCTGTGCCCCATGAACCAAGCACACCAGTTGATCACTGATATTTTTTACCTGTTCAGGCCCTCCCTCAAGTACTGATGCAATTCCACATTTGTATTGTGGGTCCAGCATTGTTGCTATGTCAAAGTTGCCACTAGGCTGAATGCTCACAACATGACGATTCTGGTCAAATACTGTCAGCATGTGTTGCAGCAACATACTGCTACCACCGTCTCCGGCAACATCAAGGCCATGCTGTACATTCACCAATGTTTGCCTCAGCACCCGCAGCAGTGGAATTGATTGGCTAATGGAGGCAGACTCACTGCTCACTGCATGTGTGGCATGTTCAAAAGGCCGCAAAATTGTTATTACAGAGTCCATGAGGCGCCACTGTTCAGTCGTCATAGACATGGAGACCCTGGAACTGTCACGGCTAGTGTGCATCACAAGATATTCTGAGATGGCTTTGTATTGTTCATACAACCTCTCTGTCATGTATAAAGTGGAGTTCCATCGGGTGACAACTTCCAGCTGCAAGAGGTGCTGAGGCAGGCTGTTTTGTATCTGCAACTGCCGCAGTTGGTCATGGGCCTTTCCAGATCTTGAAAGGTGAGAGCAGATACATCGTGCAACGGTCAGCATTTCCTTTACATCATGGTGCTGCAGAAACTCCTGCACCACAAGATTTAAACAGTGGGCCATGAATGGAACCTGAAAAAAAACACAGTTCGTGATTCATTTCACCACATTTGACCCATTGTCACTTGCTATGGACCCAGCTCTCAGGGACAGAGGGTTTAGCCATTTGTCAATTTCAGTCAATACCATGTCCAACATGTTCTCACCAGTGTGTGAACAGGTCACATTGCACATAGCAATTGTTGCATGGTGTCAAATTCCTGAAAGATTGCTACCGTGGCAATCCACTTTACTGCACTGATTATTCACACTACCAACATCACAAACAACCCCCGGCACCTGCACCCAGTGTGCAGTTATACACAAATATGAACTCCCTGCTGTTTTGCCACTTGTCCACATATCTATACTTAAATGGATGAATGTAGAGGAGGAATGTTGAAGGGCATGTCTTACTAAGTCGGACACAGTGCGGAACAACTTGGGGACAGCACGGGTAGAAAAGTATGTCCTGGATGAGACTTTCCATTTTGGACAGGCACATGCAGCAAACTGCCAGAACCCAGAATTCTCCACAAAGGAGAAGGGCAAAAAATCAATTGCCAGCATTTCCACTACATCAGCATTAAGTTCATGTGACACTGTATGATTCGGGGGTACTTCAGCTTATGCGCAAAAACACCCTGTAACGTGGGCTGAATTAAACGTTTTACATGGGGTGTGATCACAAATGGTTGTGCTCTGTGATGAATGGCATTGGCAGGGGTGGAATGTGGATGTTTGATGAAGATGGTTGCACAGGTGATGATGACAAACCCAGAAATGCATTTATTTTGCCAGATTTGCCAACCAGGGTTGATGTACCACTTGCACTAGACATATTGCATTCACCACCACCACCATCACCACCACCAAAACTGCTACTCTCACCAGCACTGGACAACATTTCAAAGTCATTATGGCCCTCCACCTCATCATGCCTATAGTAATCCTCTGCTCTTATTACCTCAGTACTGCACACGTTTAATTTGATACTGGACTTAACAGTCATGGAAGGGGATAACATGCTAGGCTATGGTTGCTGGTGATGAGGGTGAACGCCCCACTGTGGTATTAGCTGCCAGTTTGTGCAGGGTCCACAGTGTCAAATGCCTATTCTTAAGATGCGTATGCTGTCCTTCTGTGCCCAGATGGCTCCCCTTTTTACCTTGACTCACACACACATGGCAAACCTGGCAGATTGCAACTGACTCATTATTTGCATCTTGAACAAAAAAATCCCAAACAATGGATTGTGATGCTCTGCTTTTAACATGTCCATGATGTGGCTTATTTAAGTCTGTTATTTTGAGCACTGACATTGGGGGGGGGGAACGTGATGATTCGGGCACTGCACACCTGGACTGCAACTGACCACCACGACTACCTATCATATTTATTACTGGGTCATCATCATCAACTAAAACTGGTAAATCACAAGTTTTTACTTGGGGGGTGGGTCCTGCAAATAGACTCAGACACAGCCACTTTGAATTTATTTTTCTCCAGTTCCCAACTGGGGTCAATTACATCATCATCATATTCATCAACATCACACATATCCACACCTTCTGCTTGGATGCTAGCATGTGGAGTGCATGTTGCAGCAACAGCAACATCATCGTCATCATCACATTCATCATCAGCATCTACACCACCATCACCTGATATTTTTTCACTACACTGTGAATCACTGCATGGAAAATGCATGACATTAACTGCCATGGTGGATGGAATATCACATTGTATGCTATCGTTGACATGATTATCAGAATCCTCAGGTTCAGTTACTGGGATATTACTGGGGAATTATGACATCATCTATGCTGTCACTCATTTGCACTGCTTCACACTCAATATTTTTGGATACGCTACACTGGTCAGAATACGAACTTGACGCATCAATACTAATATTACCACCACCACTAACACCACCGGCTGGGAAAACATCATTTCCTCCAACTATGAATGAAGCTACTGATTGGGCTGTAAAAACATTGCAGGAGAAATACCTTTCCTCACATCAGCAATGCACTTCTGCATCTGCGTACTACCGTGCCCACAGACTATCTTACTGCCAGCATTGCCATGGCGAGAAACAGCTTTGCTTGCATGTCTCTTTATGGGCATTTTGTGGGATCAACCACAATATTATAAGCAAATTTAGATTTTGATACATTCACTCTCTCTGATTGGGGGACTCTGGATGTAAGCCAAAAAAACAACTGTAGCTTCAGCAACAGATCAGAGACTAGTCTGTCATGCAATGAAAACACCTTCAGTAACCAGTGGTGCTGATGAGGTCACAAAAACAATCCAATCTGGTAAAACAGTTCCTTCTGCTGGTGAGGGTGAGGGGGAGCACTGACTGCAGATTTTTATGGCAGTACAAGCAGCAAAACAAAGAACAGATACCACGATCGCAGTACAAAATCAGGCAGCTGCAGTGGATAGCAGGTTTACGCTGCTGTACCTGCAATTACACTAGTCTGTGGCACAATAAAAGGTGTATTATTTGATGTCACGCAACACTGCACACACACACACACACACACACACACACACACAAGAACAGTTTGTCTACAATGCTGAACGAGTAATGCATAGCAAATTCAAAAGTTCGGTAATATGCCACGTATTGTAACGTAAACAACCTGAAATTATGAACTGCTGCACCAGATCCACACAACACACAAACAGCAAGAAAATTTCAACAATTATTGACAATATTACTGTGTGTTCATTAACACAGTCATATAACAAAAATATAACCAAAAAACAAAGAAATCATTATTTCTCCAACTTAAATCTACCTACTCTACAGATACACCCTTCCCCCAAAGCACACTTTCACTATCTTTCACTACACAAATTCAATGTTGTACATTAACATTCAAAATCCACACAAAAACAAAAATGCTCAATGATATCAGTACAGGAAGGTTTCCTACAATCAATGAACTACAGTTTGAGTCCCCCAAAAAAACACAAACAAGCTTTTTTAACAGCTTTTAGATGGTTTCAATTACAGACAGCTCTCAGAGCACACTGTCTCCTACTCCTTCCTACACATACTACCCTGAACTGAGGATGTGCAGATCAATCTAGAGCCCATGTGACCTGAAATCCCATGAATCACTGCAAAATTCACCTTCGGAGCTCAAAAACAAGGCGAAGTGAGACAAAGTGCATTGCCCTCAATGCACTTCACCTTAAATTTGGTGGAGTAGTGGTCTGGGGAGGTGGAGTAATGTGAGTCATTGTTTTCAATGGACTTTGCAATACTCATCATAATGCAAAGTACGCCTACGCTATGGAGCACCGAATCCACTTTGTTCCCAATCACTCGGAGCGGATTGAGCCCACTTCGCCCACCACTAATTCTCATACAGACTTGCAGACATCAAATTAAGATCTGTTACAGAAGAAAAAGACTTAGGTGTGATAATACAAGCTAACTTGTCATTTAGGTCTCTTTGTTCATCAGCTTCAGTAAAAGTGCAAAAATATTGGGTTGTATAAAGCACAATGTTGTTAGTAGACATAGTAATTTTTTTCTGCCATTGTATAGATCACTAGCACATCCCTACTTAGACTACTGTTCCCAATTGTGGTCGTCTTGTCTCAAGGCTGATATAAAGTCCGTTGAAAAAGCACAGAGGTGTTTTATGAAAATCATCAGTGGATGTGATTATTTAAACTATGAAGCAAGACTAACAAAACTTGGTTTGCACAGCTTACAGAGGAGATGATTATGGAGTGATCTAGTTCTCCTCTATAATCAGTTTAAAAACATGGATCTTTTGGTGGACCTTGGTTTCATTTTAAGGGAAATTGAACAGAACCTCAGGATTCATAATAACCAATTATTGAGCAAACCACATAGGACAAACAAAAGAGGATTCTGCACACAGAGAAGTAAAATATTGAAATGGTTTACCACAATCCACTGTAGATTCACCAACACTGTATAGTTTCAAAAAATAACTTCATACTGAAATGGATTCTTGGGATCTAAGTATTTGACCACTGATGGGGAAGGGGTGGACTAAAAATGCCTTTGGTGTACATCCACCCTTAACTACCTAAGTGCCTAAGTACCAGATCTAACAATAACATTCCAATGGACATTACATACTTTGATTCTAGGAAGGCTTTTGATGTTGTGTCATATGGCATCCTGATCAATAAATTACAAAAGGTCAACATAAATTCTAAAATCACAACCTGGGTCAATAACTGGTTGAAAGCATGTACAGTACATTCCATCAGATGTATGCACATTCTGGTTATATGCACAAAAATGGCATAATGATAAAAAGATACTTATATGCACACCAATTTTCAGTTGTGTGCACACTTTTCCTCCAGAGAGGGTCTCCACAGTCATTAATACCTGTCATTCACACCTTTTAAACAAATGCTAACTGTGCTGCCAGCACTTAAATGCATATGAGTTTTAATCAGTCTGTGCCTGTCTGTCAGAGCCAGCAGCCACGAAGAAAACAAACAGCTTAAACAGCTGAGAGTGTGCAACATTTGCTGAACTGTTATAATTTAAATGAGTCTGATACATTCAATAGAAGTAAAAGTGAGTAGTGAGGGAGAAAACATGCTTTGCTCAAAAATGGGATGTCCCAGGCATGTACAGTACATACATCAGAAACTGTACCAGCAAGTCAGAATAAAAGGAACATTATCAGCACAAAAAGAGGTTTCAAGTGAGGTACTTCAAGAATTGTTAATGGGACCAGTCCTGTTTTCATTCTTCATTTCAGATCTAAATAATAATGTGAGAAGTCATTTGGTGAAATTTGCTAATGACACCATAATTAGGAGACAGAGTGAATACATAATCAAATTTAGACATCATTAGTAATGACCAGGAAGAAATTGATCAATGGGCCATACATAACAGCAATAAATTTAATGTTAGTAAGTGTGTGGTATTCACATGGAGAAAAGCAATCCAAGACACAACTACTGTATGTTTTAAGTGGTGAAAGAATTAAAAAGGTGGAAACTAAAAGGGTCTGGGTGTGATTACAAATAAAGATTTGAAATTTACAAAACACTGAGGAAAATAGCACATACAGCAAACAGATTAATATCAAATATAAAACGGACTTTGGTTAGCAGAAAAGGACAATGTATTCTACCTGAAAGAGACACATTCTCCAATGAAAGTTGCCTACAGGGCAGCTCTGCCTCTAGCCTTGGAGGTGGACATTATGGATAGGGGTGCCTCCGAGGCAAGGCTTAATTAAAGAGCTGAGCTTCACTGCAGTGCCAGCTTGGAAGTGTAGTGGAAAGGTCTGTAGCCTGATAAACAAGACATTGTGAGTTCAAATTCAGACAAGATCCCCTCAGTTTTATTTTGTCAGAATTTCACTAGAGTGATAATCCATGGTGGTGTGGAGTTAGAATAATAAATATATAGGAAAAGGGATTTACATGTGAGAAATAATTAATGCTTGGGGCTGGCAATATAGCCTAGAAGTAGAAGTAATGAATTGTGAATGAGCTTGGTACATCCAACAGACCTGGGTTTGATTCCCGCAACCTCCACTTGCATACTGTATGACTCTGAGCAAGTCACTTAACCTCCCCAGTGCTCCCAGGTTGCCCCTGAAAAACAGACACTTGCCCTTAATGGGCCTTCCCTGGCTACCAAAAAACAAAAAAAAGTAAAGTGCTGCCTCCAAGACATGGCTGCCCTGGAGACAACTTTCTTTGGAAGAATGTGTCCCCTGCTTTTGTACCTACATAGAAAACATTTATAAGGTCACATCTAGAAAATGAGTCACAAATATGGATTCCATACCAAAAGGGTGAACTACGACTATTAGAAAAGGTATGGTATGACAGCAACTGACAGTTATGGGTTTTCCGTTATTCTGAGTAAAAATCAATATTATCCCCCTCTTCTCCTGTCCCTTCAGTGTGTTCACCCTTTTCTTCCCCATAATCTCCAAAACTGTAACAGTAGTACCACATTTCACCACCCCCTAGCATCCCTTGCCCATCTATTTCCCCAAATGCAGAAAAAAATGTAGTCCTTGACTTATATATGGGAGTGACAGGGGAAACTACTGTACTTCCATATATGAGAGAGAGAAGAAGCTATTTCTGACAGACTAGTCAGGTGCAAGAGCAACCAAAGGGGTGGGAGGGTGTCCAGTGAAGTGGAAAGAGGAGTGGTGAAGGACTTGAGCTAATTGACTTGTTGCTTTCTTTAGCAGCTGTCTTTCTTGGTGTAGAAGGGTGGTAGAAGTGTACTAAAAGTCAAAGAGTTTGGGGAAAATTCAAATTATCTATGTGATATCGCTAAAGAGAAGTGTGTGAGGTGTGATGTGTGTGTGTGTGTTAGGAGAAAGGGATGGTAATGGTATACTTCGGTACTTTTTGAAGAAGTATGGAAGAGGGTGTTTGGGGGAAGGGGAAAAGGGGAGTTTCCTGGGTGTATTAATCATTACTCAGAATAATGGAAAAAATCACAATCTGCAGTCAGTGAATTTCTTTTTGGGCTACAAGTGTAAGGTTGGGGATCTAACAAAGGTGGGGGGGATCACACTTGTGAGAGGGAGTGGCCCAGGGGGTCTGGAGTTGGAACCTTAGAGTAAGATCAGGGTTTATTATTTGCATCATGGTCAGTGCCTGAGGACATCATTTTTATTTTAATTCTAGTCTTTTATTTTCATTTTCCAGGTGAGGATGAAAACAATATATCTCTGGAGAACAACTCAGTCAGGATCAAAGCCTTAGATGTGTTCTTGGGTCCAGCACTGAAAAGGGACATGCCAGTAAAAAAAAAAAAAAAAAAAAAAATTCTGGACCTGAACAAAGGCAGTAACAGCTTATTAAATTTTGAATCTGTGCAGTTAACCAAAATGCCAGCAAAAAGGCACATAACCTGAAAAACCATGTGACACATACTGTATTTATTTACTTAGTATTTTAGTAATTTTGGTAGTTGTTTTTTCATTGCTGAATAGTTAGTAGTGCCCCATTATTAGCTGGGGCTGGGTTGGGCTCAATGGCACATGGGAAGACCATCATCCAGTTGTTTGACAAATAAATTGAACTTAAGGTAGGGGAGGAGGAGGAGGAGGAGGCAGAAGGACCTACCAGTAGAGGAAAGACAGGAGGAAAGGCTACTGGCAACAGAATACCTTGCAATCATCATCATACTAAGGATCATGCTAAGGATTGGTGAGGAGCAAGAAGGCAGATTGCCCATTGATTTATTTACTTTTATTTATGTTGTTTAACATTTGTTAACGGGTAAGGGCATGAACAAAAGTCCTTTTTCAGGCCTGACCCAACAAAAAAACAGCACAATACATAAAAAACAGAAAAACAATACATCAAGACAAACATTTACAAACATCTAGAGAATTTAAATACTCTTTGAGGTTAGAGTTAAAAGTCCTTAGAGACATAGCCAAGTGAAACATGGCCAGGTAGTGTATTCCAAAAAGTGGGGCTGCAATTGAAAAGGAATGACAGCCGGATTTTGATTTATGAAAAGGAATATTGAGCACAGTACTTAATTAAGATCTCAAATTTGTTAATTGAACACGAGTAGTGACCAAATCAGAAAGAGGGTAGTAAAACTTATTATGAATAGCTTGAAAAATTTAACATGCCAAAAAATATGCAGATTTACAACCAGGTGACAACCAACACAAATGAGAATACAACAAACAATAATGTGTACCGGTGGCAAATACAAAACAAAATGACAAATATTATTGTACGCAACTGTCAAAATATTATTTTCTTTTACACCTAAATTAGAATAAAGGCTGGAAATGTAATCAAAATGGAGTAGCAAAGAACTAATAGACATTGTCCGATGAATTTCAAATGAAAAATGTCTTCTAAATTTATGCAAAATGCGTAACTTATGACTAATAACCATACTAACTGCATTAACTTGGGCCAAAAATGTTAATTCTGAGTCAAGTAAAACACCTAAATGCTTAAACTCAAACACCTGGTCAATTACAGTCCCATAAATATCGTGAATCTGTAAACTTGAGTTATCTGTTAGCCTATATGCAGAACCAAATAACATTGACTTTGTTTTTCTAACATTCAGGACCAATGAACTAACTGAAAACCATTTACATATTTCCTGAAAATAATTCTCTAAGTAGGAGGTTAACTGAAAGATAGATTTGGCTTGATGGAATACAATCAAATCATCTGGTGATAAAAGGGTTTCGCATGATTTACAAAGAGAAGGAAGCTGATCAATAGAAAGGGAAAACAACAGGGGACCCAAAATGGACCCCTGTGGGACTCTAAACCTCAGAGCACAGACACTGGACTTACACATACACAGTTTGTGATTAATCAATTAAATAGTTCCTAAACTACTCAACCACATTTATGGAAAAGCCCAATTGCCCCAACTTTGTACAGAGTAAAGGGTGTCCAATGAGATCAAATGCCCTGGTCAGGTCTATGAACACCACCCCAGTTATAGCACCTTTCTCAAATCCCCCCCAGTACAGAGTTCGTGAACCTGACCAAGGCAGTTCCTGTCCCATGATTCTTGTGAAACCCATGCAGTTGAAGGCACATAAGGTCATAGTCCCAAGATGATTAGTGACTTGATTGACCACCAATTTCTCAAGTACTGTACTTTACTCAAAGGATTCAAAATTGAGATTGGCCTAAAGTCCTCGGCAAAAACAACACCTGGCTTCTTAGGAATCAGACAACCCTTGTACTTTTCCAGGAAGTTGGAAAAAAGACCTGAAATCAAACACAGATTGTAGATAGAACAGAAGGGACCAGCAATAAAAGGAGCGGCAAGTTTTAAAAAGTCTATCTAACCCATCACCACAATAACTAAACTTATCTGTAAAAGCACCCACTAGTTGCAAAACTTCATCACTAGAAATTCTGCAAAAATAAAAACGAGGATAACCAATAGGTGAAACAACTGAGCCAGTATTACCATCAATTTGTGTAGAAAAAAACAGAATTATAACATGACAAATCTGAAAATTTAGAGTTAAGTATGTTTGCAATTATATTAAGATCAGTGATATCATAGTCATTCATTTTTAACACATTAATAGTAGTCTTATCCTTAGAGGACAAAAGAGAATTGATAACATTCCAGAAACTGCTAGAATCAGACAATCCAGCATCAAACCTAACCTTATAATAACCTTATTATTGATGCTCCTATAATATCTCACTCAGCATAGTACTCTAATTTCCCACCAGACAGAATATATTTGTTCAACTTGTTTTTAAACTCCCTTTTTTGTTTTACTAGTTATAATGGAAGTAGATAATTTGTTCCAAAGATTTACAATCTGAAGGGTATAAAAGTATTTCATTTGTTTGTTCTGAAAGCATGACCTTTGATCTGTAACAGGTGTCCTCTAGTTTCATTAGTGTTGTTTTTAAATTCTGTACCCATTTCTACCATTAGATAAGCAGCAATAACACATAATGAGGTGTGGTTTATCACCTGATAAGAGGACGCCCAGGGGTGTACTAAGGCACAAGGTGCTTGCCCTGAGTGCCTTATGCCAATGGGTGTGCTCTTATCAAGTTATCAAGTGAAAAAAACACACCTCGGAGTGTGTTATTGCACTTATAAAATAGGCTTTCCTGTCATAACTGTTGCTAGATAAAAAAAAATTAAAAAAACATTTGAAAGTATGTTAAAAATGGTAAATATGTAGAAAGTGAAAAATAGTCCCTCTGTACTGTGGAGTTTCAGGCTATATATATATATATATATATATATATATATATATATGTATCTATATATATATATGTGTATATATATTAGAGGCAAAAACTCCATTTAATGCATCAGTTAGGGTTGTTCCACAGCGACAAAAGCGAGGAAATTCGGTGTTAGGGTTGAAATCCTCTTGGACCCCTCCAGCCCACTCCCCAACCGGGATCGGGTGCTGCTGGGGTCATCGCCCTAACTGTCACTCCATCACATGTGTAAAGAAGCAGAGGAATAGGAGAATGGGGTGAGAGTTAGGACCGACGACCCCAATGTGCACCCCGATCCCGGTTGGGGGGTGGGCTGAAGGGGTCCAAGTGGGGTTTCAACCCTAACACTGAATTTCCTCACTTTTGTCACTGTGGAACAACCCTAACTGATGCATTAAACAGAGTTTTTTTCCTCTAATTTCCCTTCTTTTTGAGAATGATGATGAGAAATAGCGAATGTGATGAAGTGGCAAGGGCCCCGCGCTCCCACGTGATGTCTTGTGACATAGCAACAGGAACAGCAATGCAAACACAAGGTGGAAATGCAAATGGTAACAGTAATGAAAATGCAAGCGCAAATGACAACACAAAGGAGTAGCATACTGCAGTGGCGATACAGAACGGTAATAGCATAACGTGGGACATAAACACAAGTGGAAACAGTAAGTGTAACAGTAACGGAAGTGCATACCCTGTTTTTGCCAAACAGCTGCATACAGAAACACAAAGAATGTATACATTGTAATGGGCATCAAAGCTTAAAACGAGCATTGGAAGTACTTAATTGCAAATATCTCAGTAACTGCACGATGTAGAAAAAAAATTTAAATTTCACAAAAATCATGATTTTCCTGGCTAGGTTTTTGCTATTACATAGCCCACAGGGCTATGCATCTCACAACAAAAAAATTTGTATCTCGCATCGTTTTCGAGATATGAGCCCCAAAAGGTGCAGCATACGCCACCATGTTAGTCTATGGGAAAAAATGCCAACTTTGGAGTATCGTAACTTTGCAGCCATTAAATATTTTTTCACCAAACCACCAAAGGCACATCTGTGTGATGTTGGCTGAGTTCCCTCCAAATTTCAGCTCAAAAGACCAAACCGTTCTTTTGCAGCAGGGTGGCAAAGAACTGCAGTAATTTTGGCCATAGTCTGAAAATGTTGTGTCGTGATTTGAGAAAGCTTTTGCAAATATTTGCGACACTTTCGTGAGTGCGACACTATTTTTTCCAGAAATTTGAAAAACATATTTCTAGGATGTTTAACCTCAAAATAAAGATATGCCTAGCATCCTCAGGGTGCGACTAGGTAAACACAAAAAGAATTGTGTTGCTAGAGGGTCCCAAATTTAAATGCCAAGCATTTTTCTGATCACCAACTGAAAACAAAATGGCAGATTTGCGAAAGTAAAAGGGCCATTTGCGAAAGTAAAAACTGCATTTGCGACACTTTCGAACTTTTTAACTTTTCCCATTGACTTATAATGGGAACTTGTTTATTGAATAACTTTTGATCCATTTAATATATTTTCACGAAATCTTTGAAAGGCACATCGGGGACACCAGCCGCATATTCCCTGAAGTTTTTGGACTGGTTGCACAAACCGTGTGACCTGTAGGTGCAAGCAAAGAATTCACCAGAAAGCATAAACGCATGCGCAGATCATGCTTAATAACTCCGCAGCCGTATATCTGACCAGTACGGAAGTTGGCAGATCCCAAGATGTATGATTCTTGATTGTGCATTCTAAATTTCAGACAACTCTGTTGAACTGTGGCAAAGTTATTAAGGTGCAAAGTTTGACCCTTTAACCTTAAAAAGGGCTCCTCTACCATATATATATATCTTATATATCTAAATATCTAAATATATATATATATATATATATATATATATATATATATATACATGAGGCAAAAACTCAGTTTAATGCATTAGTTAGGGTTGTTCCACAGTGACAAAAGCAAGGAAATTGATGTATTGGGGTTGAAAGACCCCTTGGACCCCCCCTGCCACACCCTCAACTGGCATCCAGGGTGCGCATTGGGGTTGCTAGCCCTAACTCTCACCCCTTCAGATGTGTGAAGAAGCAGAGGTATAGCAGAATGGGGTGAGAGTAGAACTCAACAACCCCAATGCGCACCCTGATGCCGGTTGGGGTGGGCGGGAGTCCAAGGGTTCTTTCAACCCTAACACTGAATTTCCTCGCTTTTGTCGCTGTGGAACAACCCTAACTAATGCATTAAATGGATTTTTTTGCCTCAAATTTCCTTTCTTTTGAGAATGTTAATAAGAAATAGTGAATGTAATGTGGCAGCGGGAGCGCGGGGCCCGCCTGCAAATGGTAATGCGCATGGTGACGCAAAGCGAAACACAAAGATAAACAGTACTGTAGACACAAATGGTTAAAATAACGCAAATGCAAGTGCAAATGAAAACGCAAATGGTAACGCACATGGTGCTGTAGACAGGAACAGTAAGTGAAATGGGTACGGAACCACAAGCAGAAGTGGAAGGGTAACAGTAATGTAAGCGCACAGACTGGTTTTCCCCAAAAGCTGCATAGAGAAAGACAGTGAGTATAAAGAATAATAATGGGTCTCGGAACAGAAAATGACAAGTTGGAATACTAAATTGCTTATATCTCAGGAACTGTACGACATCAAAAAAAAATTTAAAAGTCATATGATTTATGACTTTCCTGGCTAGTTTTATACTAAGCCCCCATTAGGGGGCTAAGCATTTTTCCAACGAAAAGCCCATATCTCGCACCGTTTCCGAGATACGGGCCCAGAAAGGCGCGGTGAACGCCGTAATGTTATCCTATGGGGAAAAAAGAGACGTTCGGAGTGCCATAACTTTGGCTCTGTGTAATATTTTTTCACAAAACCACAAACAGCACATCTGTGGGATGTTGGTTTTCTTTCCTCCAAATTTCAGCCCAAAAGACCAAACTGTTATTTTGCAGCAGGACGGCAAAATATTCCTGTAATGCGGCGGATGCCGTAATGTTATCCTATGGGAAAAAGTGTCAAATTTGGAGTGCCATAACTTTGCCGCCCTGTAATATTTTGTCACCAAACCACTGAAAGGCACATCTGTGAGATGTTGGCTGCGTTCTCTCCAAATTTCAGCCCAAAAGACCAAACCGTTCTTTTGCAACAGGGTGGCAAAGAATTGCTGTCATTTTCCCACAGCCTGTAAAAGTACTGTCGAACTTTTTTTTTTTTTTTGGGGGGGATACTCCGCCAAGTATCCACCCTAGTCACAGCCCCTAAGGTCCCCCATGCCAGTCGCTCCCCCCGGTCACCCCTGGCTTACCCCCCAGAGGATGGGGCCGCGGAGTTGACCTCCCCACATCCCAACCCGTGGTCCTGTAACTGGTTGGGAGGATCGGCGACACGGAGGAACCCCGGGTAGGGCTTCATAGAGGTGGAGTCCCATTTTGTGTTATATATCCCTGGAGGCCGGCACGCACGGCAGCCGGTGGCACTACGTGCAGACGTCCGTCGGCCTCTCCCCGGTCAAATGCGTGGTGTTATCGCATTTCAGCCTCCCTGGATGTCACTGCAGCCACAAGATGCCCTCACCCACCCCGGCGAAGGAGAGCTGTCGAGGATGCTCAATCCTTCCTTCCTCTGCCAGCCCCGCAGCCCAAGTCCGTCTCCTGAACCCGGGCAACGCTGGCTGGCTCACATTGTCGAACTTTGTGAAAGCTGCAAATTCATGCAAGAGTGTCGCGAAATGCGAAAGTACTTTGCAAAAGTACTTTTTCCAGAAATTTTGAAAAACATATTTCTGGGGTGTTTTACCCCAAAATAAAGACATAGCTAGCATCCTCAGAGTCTGACTAGGTGAATACAAAAAAAAATTAGGTTGGTAGAGGGTCCCAAATTTAAATGCCAAGCATTTTTCTGATGACCAACTGAAAACAAAATGGCAGATTTGCAACAGTAAAAGGGCCATTTGCGAAAGTAAAAACTGCATTTGCGACACAGTTGAACTTTTTTTTTAACTTTTCCCATTGACTTATAATGGGAAATTGTTTTTTGAATAACTTTCGAACCGTTTAATATTTTTTCACGAAATCTTCAAAAGGCACATCGGGGACTCTGGCCACATGTTCCCTGAAGATTTAGGACTGGTCACATAAACTGTGCGACCTGTAGAGACGAGCAAAGAATTCCAAAAAAGCGTAAATGCGCGTGCAGATCACGCTTAATAACTCCGCAGCCGTATATCCAAACAGTACGAAAGTTGGCAGATCCCAAGCTGTATGGTTCTTGATACTGAATTCTACATTTCAGGCAAATCCGATGTACGGTTGCAAAGTTATTAAGGTGCAAAAGTTTAGGTTTAACATGTAAATGGCTCATCTACCATAATATATATGAAAGACTCAGTACAGGGCATTGGTGTGTGTCTGTTTCCTTCCATCTCTGTATCTTTTGAAATAAATACTTTTTAATTTATTTTTCTTTGGATGAGGCTTTTTTTTGTTAGCCAGTTGCCTGCTTTGCAGTGAGCTAATGTGTGTATGGGGTGACTTAGAGAGCGGTTTTCAGGTGGTGTGTGTGTGACTAGGCCACAGCTCTGTGTCTGTTCTCTTTTTTTACATTAATTTTGTGTTTTTTATGCTTGCAGTTATGCTAGCAGCTTGTTTTACTTTCTGTAAATGTGTCCCGAAGCGCCTGGGTCAGTCAGCAAGTGTGTCCTGTGGCGACAGCCGTACTGACTAGTTTGCGTTTCGGGCACTTGTTACAGAGTATGGTGGTTAGTAAGGTAGGGAAGTATGCAGTGAACTAGAATAGAAAGATTTTGATTATGTATGTGAGGAGGTGGCTGGGAGACAGAGCAGTGAAGTTTGTTGAAAAGGAACAAGCTGTGACGTGAGTGAGATCGTAACAGTCACGGGCCTTGATGCCATTTCAAATGCTGGGAGAGCATTATGCTGGCTGGGGGAAAAGGAAAAAAAATAGGTGAGAGAACAGGTACGAAGTGACTCACTCAGCAGCTTAGATGTGTGTTGTTTTTTTTTTGTAACTGCCATGGCTCTACCAGTGTACTAATTATTGTTTTATTGCTGGTGCAGTGTGAGAAAAGAGAGCTTCCTGCTGCTAGTTCAGTGAGCTCTGCCAGTCAACGTTTCTGTTTAGGCTTGGCAGAACTCACTGATTTATTGTTGTCATGGGGCATCTTGGTGGGCAGTAGTCCCGGTTGGCTACTACATCATCTGATAAGGACACGGCTCAGATGATGTAGTAGCAAATCAGAGACTTGGATTTCTAAAGCCCACTTTATAAGGGCCATTAATGGTGTTAAACATCAACAGTAGGTCACCCCACATTCTTCTACTCTCCAGAGTCATTCAATTCAAGTGTTCTAGATGATCATTGTTTTTTTTGTTTATTAGATGAACTATACTCTTGGTGAATCTTCTTTGTGTATTCTCTAAGATTTTCTTTTTGGATGAACACCATAGCTGTGATTCATACTGTAAATGTGGGTGGACATAGACCCTAAATAATGGCATTCAAGCCCTTTCATCTCTGGAAATTATATATTTTTTGATGGACCACATTATTTTTCTTGATTTATTAATATTTTGATTAACATGGTGATTTCTTTCAAAATCATTGGAAATACCGATCCGCAGATCTTGCTCATTGTTAGATGGCATTAGTACCTTCCCACTTAACCAGTAAACATTTTGTGGATTTCTTGTGCCTAGATGAATTACTCCGCACTTGTCCATATTTAATTTCATACCCCACTGGTCAACCCATGCAGTAATTTTGTTCAGATCTCTTTGTATGCTATCTGTGTTGGACTTCCTGTCACACGGGACACCCAATTTGGCATTGTCTGCAAATTTCACAGACCAATTTAATATATTGTTAGTCATGTCAGAAATGAAGATCTGGAACAAGGATGGACCCAGCACAGAGCCCTGTGGGACTACACTCATCACCCTACCTGTACTAGCTGTATACCCATTTATAACAACTTTCTGTGTTCTGTTGGTCAACCAGTTAGCTATCCAGGTCACTAATGAACTGTTGAAATTATACTTGACCAGTTTCTCAATTAGGGCCCAGTACAGCATTAAATCAAACACCTCACTAAAGTCCAATAAGACAATGCCACATGGTATGGAGTTATCCAATAAGTTACTTATTTTTTCGCAGAAGCAGATAAGGTTTGTTGTGATGCTTCTCCCTTTCCACAATCCATGTTGTTCTGGATCTATATATAGTATGGACTCTGATAGAATGTTTCTTATCAGAGTTTTGAGGATTTTACAAATTGTTGATGTCAGACTAATAGGTCCGTAGTTTGTTGTAGCTTGTTTAGGGCCTTTTTTATAGAGTAGAACCACACATGCTGTTCTCCAGTCAGGTGGTACAACTCCTTTGTTAATAGACTCTTCAAATAAGATTTTTAATGGGTATGATAGAGTCAGCCATATTGTACAGCATATGCCCTTTACTTTGATCTGGACCAGGTGATGTTTTTTTCCTTTTGTTTAATACATTTTTAATATCTTCAGTTGAAAATATTATTTCATTACATGTTGGGAGTTCTTTAGGGGAATGATTGTATTTGTAGGGCCAAAAGCCTTACAGAAATATGCATTGAATACTTCTGCCATATTTATGTTATCATGAACCAATATAGCGTTGTCACTGATAAGGCCCACTTTGCTGACTTTTTTTTTTTGCATTATTTATTTTCCCCACTATGTGCTCTGGGACTTGCCACTCCTTCATGCCACCATGGTCCCCGACAACCTCCTACGTAAGCAATAATATCCAACAGGGTGGGTGGTATTGTGCTATACCGGACCGCCCAGGGGCGTAATGAGGCCCAATGCCACAGGCGGAGGGCCTTATAGCCCTTGGAAGGTCCGGTATAGCACAATACTGCCCACCCTGGAGGGTATTATTGTGCTTAGAAAATGGCCAACTGCATTTTACATGTTTGGGAAAAAAAATATGTGTAAATGTTAAAACACTTTCTTGTGAGAGAGATAGTTTTTTGTTATAAAATAGTTCTTCCGCCTGCATTTCAGTGCATTTCATTTTTTAAGGTCGCTTGTCAGACCCCCCACACACACACACAGTGCTTCCTTGATACAGGGACAAATTTATGATTTGTAAACAGTTATTTGCATTTCAATTTATAACTTATTTGTAATTACAGTTAACAGAACCATTAGTGATTATTACCTGCCTCAGCATCATGATCGCATTAAATGCAATACTTTCAGTAAAGTCACTGTGTTGTCCCGACCGCGATCTAGCCATCAATAAGAAGTCACCTACTATAAGTGGTACAGGTTAAAAAAAAACTGTCAAATAAAAAATTTTAGTGGTTTGGGGTCTGTTTGCCATGTTTTTAAAATGCGATTAGAAGCGCACAGTTGGGCTGAGTGGCAGGAGAGTCAGAGCGTGGTCTGGAAACTACTGCCGTTTGTGATCAGAAGACAGAGTGAGCTGGTAGAAGGAACATGGCTCTTGTCTACTTGGAATCATCGGCAGCAGGTACTGTGCTGTTTTTTTTTGTGCACATCAGATTAAGTGCATCAGGAAAAAGACATGCTGGCTTGGTGCTGAACGACACAGTAAGAGAGAGTACTATCTTCGGTAGTACTAATGTGTGTGACAGGAGTGGTACATTCTTTGTTTTTGTACAGCAGATGGACTGTTTCACTGTGTTATCGAGAAAGACACTCTCTTCCTCTATGGCTGTGGTGGGAAGACCATTGAGTATGTTTTCAGCCTTTTTCCCCCCCTTTGTTTTATTAGCCTGGATTATTTTTTTTTGTTTGTTTCCTTATTAACTTGCAGTTCCTTGGGAGATTCAGCCGTTATCTTATACGTGACGACCTGACACTGGAGAGTACTAAATGGAAGGAAGGGAAGAGAAAGTAGAATGCCACCTTATTTTTGAATTTTATTTTGAAATGAAATTGTGTTAGGTTTGTCATTAATTCATTCGTTGAGCTGTATATGCAAGCAGATGCTGACAGTATGAACCCGGAAGTATGTGGCGGGGGTGACTCCTTGTTCTCCCCCCCCCACCATGCTCTCACTCAAAAGAAACTATCAGTATTGTATTTAGCGTGATCGGGAGATGGTGTAACACTCAGAATAGGGGTTGACAGCTGTACTACGATGGCGGGACCCAGGATCATCTAAAAGAATACTTTTTAAGACGTGGCAAAGGAGTCGCGATCTGGCAGCTGGCTGTGCTAACGCGTATTAGGCTGACACGCCTGTGCTGCCTCTGCCACTTATGATTAAAAAAAAAGTTTTCTGTGATATCCTCTGAAAGAATACAACAAGAACGGGGGCATGGCACAGGTGCTGTATCTCTTGCTAAGTGAGAGAAAATAATGGCGGCTACTGTAAATTGAAAATTCTAAGAGCACACTGATATGGAATGTAATCAGGCAGCCAGAGAAGGGGACTCTTTATTTCCCAGTCTCTGTTGCCTGATACTGGACCGGCTGGTTGGTGACATTAGCCAATCAGAGATGAGAATTCTTGCTACCCATTTTCTAATACCCCCTTGAGTCTCCTTGCCTCATATTGCAGCCTCCTCGGGGTAACCTGGCATAACCCTTCGCTGGATGGGTCCCTCTCCTTTGAGGGGAAGGCACCAGTGGGGACACCGATAACACTCTTTCTCTTGGCCCCTGGGCACTGCTGAGGTGGACATGGCTCCTTCGGGAATTTTCAGAAGCATTGGTAGACCAGCAGCCATCATCCAGCCGATCCCCGAAGTGGTTTTCTGCTTTTTCTGGTGTTTTCCCCTGTTGCAACACTCATGCAGTACTCCCAGTCTCCACTGGGGGCTGCTGTAGAGTGATGCGGCCCTGCTACCCACCCCAGGAGAGGAGAGGAGAGGAGAGCAGTCCTATGGATGCTCAATCCTCTCCCCCCCTGCCAACCCCCAGCAACCCGAGTCCGTTCCTGAACTCGGGTCACTGGCATGGTGCAAGGTAAAGCTCCAGCGCCTCAGCCTTCTGCACCACTGGGCCAGCCTGCTGACTGTTTTTTTTTAATGAATTTATATAGGCATAAATGCCTTTCTATTATCTTTCTTTGCATTTAATGCTAGGTTATACTGTACTCAATTTTTTTTTTTCTAATTTCTTTTTTAGTTTTTTTTTTGGATTGAGATAAAAGATTCCCATGTATCTTGATTCCTATTGTATACATGTGCCTTATATAGTTTGCTTTTTTGTTTAACAATTTACTGTTCTTGTAGTTCAGCCACTTAGGTTTTTGTTTTGATATTTATGAGTCTATGGTTTGTACCTTTCTGTGAGATCCAATATTATATTTTTGATATAATACCATTTATCCTCCATAGTTTTATTTTTTAATTCAGTGCCCCAGTTAATTTTAACTAGATCTTCAAGTATTTTTTTGATGCTGGCCTTTCTATATGATATCATCTGTATGACATTGCATCTGGGTGCCGTCAGGCTGCACACATTTCGGACAGTACATGTTCTTGATCTTGGGCAGATTCATTTTTAGAAAAGTGTGCCTCCGTATTTTTTATGGATAGAATTTCCTTTTGTCATTTACTGTTATTACAGTAACACTAAATATTCTCTCAGAATATGTACTGGAGGGTGGGCAACTCAGATGTTAAAGGCCACATTATTTTTTTTCTGGTGCCAGTACATTAGTAATTTGTCACCTGCAGTGATGTGCATAATCTCCTTCATATAATCCTTCAACATTTTGGTATTAGGGACTTCTGACACCACAACAGCTGAATGAGCATTTCCAGCTGTCTTTATCAGGCCCAAGTCTGACAACATGTCCCACAATGGTCTGTCATCTTGTGATGTTGCAGCAGTCACGTTGTAGTAGCAGCAGATCTTCCAGGAATCAATCACTTAGGGTCTGGAGCCAGAGGCGCTAGGACCCTGTGGGGGCAAATTATTTGCAGGTAAGTAGCCAACTCCGGCTATGAAAGTGCTTGCACACCTTACTTGGTGCCACATGTGCCAGCCAGTATTCATCGCCAGCTCCCTCATGCACCTCAGTTCTGTTTTTCCCACTGCATAGTGCACACCGTGGGAGAGGCAACACCTCAGTTCACTTGACATCATTGAATTCTGACCTGCTTCACCACTGAAAGTTCCACACTGTGCCTTTCTCATTAATTAATTTTCCTTTTTTAACACTACAAAAGTCCGAGAAAAAGACCAACAAAGTTCGGCAGCCTCCTATCATATGTCGATGCTCCTGTGGAATGCAGATGGCTGTGATGAACCAGCATCAGTGCTGTATCGCCTGCCTTGGTCCTCAGCATGATATGGATGTGTGCAATGCCTGCTTCTCGAAGGCTCACCATACCCTTGAGATCCACGTGAAGAGGTGGGGTTGCCTGAATGTATGTTTGGAGGTAGGTTTCACATATGTGCAGCCAAGGTAGATCACTGGGCCTTTCCCCTGGGCTCCTTCCTAGGACCTCTAGTTCCATGGAAGTACTGGCTGCTCCTTGACCTCACCCTGCTGAGATGCTGGAGGCCCTGGTGGGTGAGTTTGGTGGACAGCCAGCTCCTTCTGGGAAGCTGGCTGTGAACCTCCCACAGTCTGCCTGCCCAGAGCAGCAGATGTCCCCAGTGGTGAGTCTAAAGCTATACACTTGGTCTACAGTAGTGGACACTTCTGTGTCATAGCCTGGTGCCACCCATGCTCCTACCACTGTTCGTGGTGACGTTGAGCTGCACAGCACCAAATGTGATGTTGGACCCCCCCAACACTGTTCATGGTGTCGGAGGAGGGACGAGCACCAAGCTTGTTATGCATCCAGTTGCTGAGGAGGAGGAATAAGTTATTTTCCTCTGGTGTTGCTAGCCTCCAGTGATGAACATAGCGATGGACAGTCCTGGCCCTGGACCAGGTCCAATGCCAGGGAAAGCATTGCCCCTGGTATTGTCCTTGTCCCCTGGTGCTGCTTGTGGTTCCAGGGTTAGGGATGGCTCTAAGGTCAGCAACGAGGCCAGCACTAAGCCTGGCACCAAAGGAGGTGCCAGTCATGACAAAGGCGGTGAACTTATCTCAAAAGTCAATGCTGACCGTGAATGCAGCACTGGCTCAGACTCTGATGGCAGCCTGCAGTGGGTCTTCTCCCTGGAACTGCTGGCTGAGACTGACACATAATTCGCAGTCTGGCCAGTTACTCTGAATGTGCCATCAGCCCTTTTCCCTTGAGTTCTTTAATGACTGCCAGACCCTGGGCATTTTAGCCAGTATAGAAGGGGCAAAGCCATGCTCCAGATAGTCTGGGATCCCCAAAAACAAGTTCTCTTGTAACCCATGCATTTTATGTACCTCCATCTTTACTCTGTAATCAGCAAATGCCATAATGAAGGATTGTGGTCTGGCCAAAGTCTCTTTTGATGGATCTGCTAGAGTTCTGTATGCCCAAATGATTTTAAATTCATAAGATGGTTCCAGGCCCAGCATTTCCCACAGCAGCCCTTTGATATACTTAAAGTTGTCTCCCTGCTCTGCTTTCTCAGACAAGCCATGGAGCCTCACATTATTTTACCAAAGGTAATCTTCAAGGTTCTCAAAGCCTGTACTCTGTCTCAAACTGCCTGCCATGGAGGTTTAGCAGGGCCTCATTGTGTAGGTTGTTTATAGCCGTATATTCTGTAGGCAGGTTTCCATAGCCATAGTCCTCTGTTTCATGATCTGAAGGTCCCTCTGGTCCTCGACTACAGATGATTAGAATCTATATAGATGTAACCCTAGTGCCATTATGCCAAGGGCTACTACCCCTGCCTGTCTTCCTGACAAAAGGTTGAGGGGCCTGGGTTCAAAAGCAGCAAGTACCGGGGTGTCCCTGCCCTCAGTAAACACAATATTTTGGTTCTTCCACCCAGAGTAATGCTTTCAGGGGTATCTATCTAGACTAGCACTGCCCTCTGGGAAGCTATAACCACCCACAATCCCACCTATTGGCCTTGTACCTTTAAACTCGCAATAACTAGTTGCAGTATTTGATAAACAGTTTGTAACAGGCATTAATAATATGCTCACACACCTTGCACTTACCACCAGGGTTTGGTCTTCTGGCAAACACCCTGGAGCCCCCCTGTAGAAAGACAGTTTCAAATGTAAACACGCACTTTAAAATACTTTACCCAGGTTTCAATAACCTTAGACCAGGTAATGATATGCGTACAAGTCAGCTTAACAATAAAACAGTAAATTAGATTTATTATGGGGACGGGAACATGGTGGGGGCAAGAATTTAGACCAAGGATTACTTTACTGTATTCTGACAGGTTACTTTGCATGCAATCAATTCAGTTCCTGTGTTAGACAATCTACAACTACTGGGTACCCAGAATGTAATGAAGACAGTCTCCATGACCTTTGGCACTAGGCAGAGACTATCCAGACTTACCTCACCTCACCTCTGATCTTCCACACCCTTGATGGAACAGTACTAGAGGACATGTCCTCCTTTAGGTACCTAGGAGTCTGGCTTGACCGACACCTTTCCTTCTCCACCCATGTGGATGCTAGCCTGAAAAAACTACGTCCTAAACTTGGTGCTCTCTATAGAAATCGCAGTTGTCTCCTGCTACCTGTGAGATGCAAAATTGTTCAGAAACCTTCCTTCGACTACTACGATATAGTATACAGCTCTGCCCCTAAGTCCACCCTAACCAGACTGGACCCCCTATTCAATGCTTTCTGCCATTTTGCTCTTGATGCCTCCCCTCGTACCCACCACTGTGAGCTTTTCCATTCGTTGGCCCTACCATCCCTGAGCAACTGGCGTCTACTTCACAGTGTTAAATTTGCTTTCAACTTCTGTCTTGGTTCTCTTTTGCCCTACCTCACCTCCTCCCTATCTTCTCCACCAACCCCCTCTCATGCCCTCAGGTCTACTGACTCCCGGCTATTGGTAATCCCTCACCGGTGGACCTCTGCAGGCCAATCAGCCTTCTCCTACCATCTCCCTAAGCTTTGGAATGACCTGCTGACCCAAATCCACCATTCCTCCTCTAGACATTCTCTATCCTCTGCCCTCATTAACTACTATGCGACAAACTGTTCATGCCCCTGACCTCCTCCTCCCCTACCTTCCCCCCTTCCTGCTACTACCCCTCCTTATCATCTCCCCCTTCATCTTATGCGGCCTGACCAGTGGCTTTAGCTAACGACCACAAATACTGGCATATAATTTCTACCAACCCATGCACTTGCCCATTACTGCACTTCTGCTCATCTCCCAGTCAATCGTACTCCCTTAGTCAGTGACTGTCATCTATGTTTAGTGTAACTTAATCCCGACCTAAACCCTAATCCCTGTTCTCAACACTCTCAAGGCAACAAGTTCTAGCTGTCAGCATTGTGTAATTCTAACTCAATTTAATGTAAGCAATGTGTATATGTATGTATGTATGTATGTATGAATGTATGTTTGTAAACAATGCATGTAATGACACTCTTAATTCATGTATGTAAACAATGTATGCAATGTCACCCTTAATTCAGGACTCCTATGTGTAACTCAATGTTATGTATCCTGTACTCTCCACTGTACCCCACCAGGTCACACCGTGAGATGAGCATCTTGTTGCTCAGTGTTCCCTTCCTGGTGAAACATTTCAATCTATAAAATAAAATAATGCTGGCATGCCAGAAATTGTGCCCAGGGTGTCCGGTGCTGCAGTTGTTGGTGGGGCTTTTGGTGGAGAAACCATTAACATTAGTGGTGCAAAGTAAATCAGTTGTATCCGTGGCTGGTTGGCCTAGTCTATTAAAACACTTGAACTCTAGCCGAACACAATCATAGGTTCATAGGTTTATAGGAGTTTATGAGTTCAAGGGAAGAACCCTTAGTGAACTCACCACCACAAAACCTAGTGGCGGATTTGAAATTTTCTATTTCCCATGTGTTGATCAAGATTCCTCTTAAACTGCTCAATATTAGCACTAGATACCACAAACTCGGGTAAAGAGTTCCAGATTGAGAGAACTCTTTGTGTGAAATAATTATTCCTTTTTTTAGTGTGATTAATGTTTACTTCTAATTTTAATTTGTGAAATCTTGTATTTTTGTTTGTAAGTTTTCTTTGAAGGCACAGTATTTCAAATAGGGCAGGGTCTATAAAAGCCCTGTAAGTTAAGTAAAGATCTCCCCTCAAAGACCTATAGTCAAGGGAAAAGAGCCTTAAGGTAGTCAATCTATCCTCATATGAGTGATTTTTTAAGTTATTAACACTTTTGGTCATTCTTCTCTGGACTCTCTCTATTGAAGTTTTTGTGCCAGTAAAAGTTGGGGCACAGAAGGGGGTGCAAAAGTCAATTTGGGTTCTTACCATACTAGAAAATAAGAGGATTATAACATCAGGTGTTTGACTTTTAATATGTTTCAGTATACAGGTTGCTATTCCATGACACTTTTTTATTGTTCTGTTTATGTGAGTGTTAAATTTCATATCATTAGTGATAGTGATTCCCAGTTCCATTTTTGTTTTGAGTACCTGTAATTGGATGTTATTTAAGGTATATTGAGCTAATCTATTATTTTTTCCAAAATGCATAACCTTACATTTGGAAATGTTAAAAGACATTTTATTTTGTGTTTCCCAAGATGCCAATTGATCTAGATTGTTTTGTAAGACGTGGATTGATTGTGTACCATTTGTGATACAGTCAATTTTACTGTCATCTGCATATTTGTTTATCCAGACCCCATTTATGGTTTGCATAGATGATATAATAATATTGAATAACACTGGTTTCAGGACCGATCAGATGGTACCATAACTTAATTGAAACACTTGTTGCAGGGAGCTACCATGGTTTTACTCACTGTACCCAGAAGAAGGATGAAGGCACTGGTGAAATAAAGACCTGTTGCTGGTAGTTGCTGCTGATGGTGACCTGGGCCGGCACGACTCACCTCCACTTCATGGCCTTGCCCTATAGGTGGCCACAAACTGCGAATGATTTGCTGTACAGGGGCTGATTCTCTGGATCTGGTATCTCGCCAACAGACTGTTGCTGGTACAGGAACAAATGGCATGGGCCTAGGTTGACCTGGGCCCAGATGTAGAAAGTGTCTCTGGAATGGTTCAGTTCTTTTGCTGGTAAAACCTCCAGCTGGTAGACAAATCAGTTACTATGCAAGGCTGACAGCTGGCTCCTTTTTTGCAAATGGGAGTCTCTGGATAATAGTCTCAGCACAGGCAGTAGGCCTCAGCACGTCAAGTTATTGAAACATTAAACTTTCTCTTTTCTTCGGTTTGGGGCCAGTTGCAATCTCAGTGATTTGCTGAGCAACCCTTCAGTTTGCTAGCAGTCAGTTTCTAAAGATCGATCCCCTTTTGGATTGAAGTTGAACCACAGGAGGCAAAACAGGCCTTTCCTGTGAGAATCTTTTCTGAGCCAAACCAGCTCTTGTCTCCTCAGAGTCTCGAACTGGATCCCAAACAACTTGCTTCAGAATTGCTTCTTCTCTGAGTTTAGTCCATCTAGGTATCTTTCCAGTTGGCAGGGAAGGCAAGAGAGGCCTGTTTCCCTACCTTTTCCTTAGCTCACACAGAAGCTCCTCTCAGTTCAAGAGCTTGAGCTGCACTGACTCACTGTTTGAAAACAGTTCTCGGACTTGTCTGGTTTTCCTGCAATCCAGCTGGCCAAGGGGGCTGTCAGTCACAGTCTTGTGTCCCCATTGGTTCTTTTAGGTGCCAAACACTACAGTTCACAGTTTCTCCCACAAAGCACCTGAGCTAAGGACCCCTCAAGGTCCCCTGAGTCCTGATTCATCCAAACCTGGAAGTCCCTTATCAAATATGGCAGCTCCCATCGGGAAGTGCATACTGCAAGGAAGGCAGGTTAAGCAACTTACTCTATCTCAAAAACAGTAAAGAATTAAAAGTAAATATTTACAGTACAATGTAGGGCTCTCCCTCTGCTCTAATGATGACAGCAGAGTGGACCAGATCATGGAAATGCCTGGCTGGCATGAGCTCTGAAACACTCGGGCCCAGCCTAGGCTATTTACAATATACACACTGGCCGTGGCACTTAAAAGGACTGTGCGGAGGCATAGCCTGGCACTCTCATGCAGATCAATAGAAGAATACCATCAACAATGGATTTACCATCTCTGAGGGATGTCTGCCTGGCAGTGGGCATTAAAGGAGCCCAGGGAGACGCTTAAGGTAAGCCCCTGCTTTTGGGCAGTGCTACACTCTCCCCCTGCCTCAGAAACTTGGTGTCCACGCCAAATCTATAATATAAATAATAATCATTATTAACACATTGTACTATATATAATAGGTATATCATACCATACTGTACCATATATAGGTTGCAACCAGACATTGCTATATACATTATCTGCACAGATATTCTATAACTTTGTACGATATAGCATGCTTTACCTTTAAATGAAAGTTTCTACTAGCATTTGCATATTTCAAATAGTTACAGTTTACCCCCAGATGTTAAATTCACTAATTTTCATACTGCTTCAGGCAGTTGTTGATATGCATTACAGTTTCCCTTTGAAACCTTTAAGCACTTCCCCTCTTATACAGATATTTTACACTTCTTCAATGGACCCCATTTACTTTGTAAAGGCAACACCATAAAATGCTGGTAGGAGAATTTGATTATTAGATTAGAGGATGCAGTGAACCCTATTTTAGGCAGGGAGTTAGCTATGATGTATATACCTTTATGCTCTACATTCATTGGCAAGTCTACAGGCTTTCCAGGTGAATCATAAGTAAGGCATACTACTTACTGGCTTTACAACTCAACCTGATCTTCTTGGTGTAGGGGCAGTGGCATAGTCCTTTCAATATTGGCATTCGGGGTGATCAATCCCAGCTCATTGTCCAAACAAGACAACTTCTGATGAAAGGGGCACCTCTGCACTCTCTTTAGGTTCAGAATTGGGTGTATTACTTGTATTTGTAGTAACACTTAAATTTTCTGGTTCTGTAGATTCTGGTTCATCAGTAAGAGGTATGTCAACAAAATTTGAGTCATCCAACACACTGTTAGCATCTTCAGAAGTAGCAACACTGTCTGCTAAAGATCTGGTTCACTAGGACCACTTATTTCTGCTTCTCCTACCAGTTCAATCAATCATGGCTGGCCCGCCGGCACAGGGGCAGGTTGCTTACCTATGACCCTGGTGACCCAAGTTCAAGAACGGACTTGGGACATCTGAGGGCCAGCTGGGGAGAAGGATTAAGTGTCCAAGGACTGCTCTCCTTCTTCTGGGAAGAGGGGGTAGAGTGTTCGCTGCAACACAGATGCCTAGCATAGGCTGGGTGTACCAAGCATGCTGATGCCAGTAGTTCAGGGGGGCAGGGTGGATGCTGGTCATCATTGCATGTCCCCACCCCCACATACCAAGAAAAGTGCCACTGACCACCCTGAATGAAGCCCTCCCTCAGCTTCAATAAGCTCTCAGGCTGGCCCATTGACCTATCCCATCATTGTGGCACTCTAGGGCCGGTGCTGTGACCCTGCCCTGGGGGCTAAGCCAGAGGGTATCAATGAGGTGTGGCCAGTATGGGAGTGGAAGTGGGGTCCATGACTGGGCTGAGGAACCAGGTGGCCAATGACAGGAAAAGCATACTAAATAAAAAAAAAGATTCAATCAATCAATCTTTATTTAACCAGGTGGAACACTGTTGAGGAAAACTCATTGACAAGGTGAGCCTGGGAAGGGATCACAAAAAGTACAAGAAACAACTACACAGTACACAGATAATCCTGGCACAGTAGGAGGTCCATACATAATACATATCCTCTAGGTACTAAAAAACAAACAAACAAACAAAAAAAAACAGGGGTAAACGTTATACAATAGGCATTACATAGAATTTCAAAGTGCATACATAAAAGTGCAAAATCAAGAACAAAACAATGGTCAAATTACTGGAAGGAGATTGGGGAAAATGGCACTGGCAGAAGAGGGGGCACATAGAAGACCATAGGTGGGGGAGAGAGGGAGGAGAAAGAGGGAAGGGGGAGGATTAGGTGTAGCAGATACAGACAGAGTGAAGGAAGTATAGGTGATGATAGGGAAAATAGCACAATAGGAGAGCAGCAGGAGAGATTAAGAGTAACAGGTACAACTGTCACGCAAAGAATGCCTGAGGAGGGTTTTGAATTTCACAAGACTGACAAAGGAATTAAGTTTGAGGAAGTTTTGTAGATTATTCCATATGGTGGGCAGGGCATAGCTTATAGAGTGGGAGCCATGAAGGGTTCTGATTTTCTGAGTTTTTAATGAGATGAAGGAGTATTTCCTTAGCGAGTAGCTCCCACTAGCTATGATCAGTAACTTACAAATATACTCAGGAAGTTTATTAATTAAGGCTCTGTAGGTCCAAGTGATCATGTTCTTTAGACATCTGGTTTCAAGTGAGTGCCAACCCAGTGTGGAATAAAGGGAGCAGTGGTGTGTATTGAAGGATGCACCGGTGATAATCCTTATGGCCCTATGGTACAAAGTGTCCAGTTTGACCAGTGCAGAGCTGGGTCCATGGCTATAAATAAAGTCTGCGTAGTCTATAAGTGGTAGGAAAGTTGATTGTACCAGCTTGACTTTGGCATCTTGCGGGAGCAGGTGCTTGATTCAGAAAAGAAGGACCAGTCTCTGCTTGAGTTTTTTTGCTAACTCCTTGATATGTACTGAGAAAGAAAGTTTACTGTCTAGTCAGATGCCCAAATATTTAATTCTGTCTACCAGTTCCCAGGATTCCCCCAGGAGTGTGATGATCAGTGGCATGGACCCCGTCGGCAGGGAGGCTGAGGGAGGAGCTTGCATAGAGAGGAACATGGATTTAGTTTTCTTTGCATTAAACAGTAATTTCAAGTTCAGTAGGTTGTGTTGCAAGACATTAAATTCAAATTGCAGTGAAGTACAGGTTTGTTCAGGTGTGAGCATTGTGATACAGAGTATGGTATCATCTGCAAATAAATGTACAGATGCATTCTTTATACCGGTGTTCAGGTTGTTGATATAAATCGCAAAAAGGAGTGGGCCCAAAATAGACCCTTGAGGAACTCCCCGAGAAAGGCTGCCTTTTGCTTGACCTACTGATGTCGTCCAGTCAAATTACACTGAAACCAATCCAAGGCTCCGTTATGAAGTCCTATGTTGTGGAGCTCAGTTAATAACAGCATGTGATCAATTGTATTGAATGCCTTGCTTAGGTCCAGGGATATAGCCCCACATGTTTTTTAGCATCTAGCACCAAGTGCCACTCGTTGGTGATATTGGCTAAGGCAGTTACAATGCTGTTATTTGGTCAAAAGCCAGACTGGTGTGGTGTGGTTCACTGGTGTGGTTACCCTCTACTTGGTCAAGATTTTCCATTTCAGTTTTGAACAATTCCACAAGGCACAAAGAATCAGTTACTTCAGAGGTCACGCTTTGAACTTCACTTTCAGGTGGTACTGGGGTAGTTGAAAGAGCAGGATTATCCAACTCATCTCGATTATCAGCCTTTCCTCCAACATCGCAGGGAGGGATTCCTTGGAACAGCTGAGCTAGCTCAAAGGAAGGATAGTACACAGCTCCATAGTCACGGTCACTAGACTCAGAATTAGTGTCATTGACTGCAGCATGACTTAAGGTGGGCTCAGGTTGCTGAGCAGCAGGAAGCTGGCTTGGCTGTTTCTTACGAGTAGCAGATCGAATAACAGGCCAGGGTGGAGCACATTTTGTGGTACAGTGTCTATGACAATTTGCCCAATTGGAAGAAGGTGATTTTTGTGTATTGTTTTTACAGCTCGAAGATCTCCTTCCGGAAATACTTTATAAACTGGGAGATCATCCAACTTGCAGATGACTATGTAGGGAGTGTGACTCCAATGGTCAGTTATCTTATGTTTCCCTTATAACCCCAAATTTCTCATCAGAATCCAATCTCCAGGTTGTAGTTCTTGAGCTTTGACTCTTTTTATCATGTCTTACTTTGTTAGCTAAGTTTTTCTTGGCAGCCATGGTGTGGGCAAGTTGGTAAGTGTGATTAAGCTGTGCTTTGAGTTTTTGTACATATTGCAGATATTTTTCTGCTTGAATCAAATCTGGTGAAACTCCAAAGCAGATGTCCACTGGGAGATGTGCTTCATGACCAAACATTAACTAATACAGTGAGAAACCTGTTGCATCATTTTTGGTGCAATTATAGGCATGCACTAAGGTACTTTTCTGCTGACTCAACCTCGGTTTGTCTTTTGGGTGAAGGGTGCCCAGCATGTCCACAAATGTCATGTTAGATCTTTCTGGTTGTGGATCTCCTAGTGGAGGATAGGGAGTAGTCCTTGACTTTCTCACACCCCAGAGAGATAGCATTTCCTTAATGAGGTGACTTTCAAAGTCCCTTCCCTGATTAGAGTGGATGCATTGTGGAGCACCATAGTGTATGAAAAATTTCTCTACCAGAACTTTAGCTACGGTTGCTGCCATTTGATCTTCCACTAGGTAAGCTTGTGCATATTGGGTGAAATGGTTGGTCATGACAAGTACATTTCCAATGTTTTTAGCATCGGGCTCTAAACTCAAAAAGTCAATGCACACTAGCTCCATTGGTGCACTAGTGGTTATTTTAACCAGAGGAGCTGCCCTTTGTGGCTGGGTCTTTCATTGAAGGCATCTGATGCAAGTTTTGATATATTAGTCAACATCTGCACTCATCTTGGGCCAGTAGAAATAGGCATGGACTAAGTCTGCAGTTCTCTTACTGCCCAAATGTCCAATTTGGTCACGGAGGGCTTCAGGATCACATGCTTAAATTTTGAAGGTAACACCAGTTGTTTCTTTACAACTTCTCCTTGGCTGTTTGTGATTTCTTGATATAATAATTTCTCTCAAAGCTTAAGTCTGGGTCCCTCTCAAAATAGCAACACAGTTCTTTGATCATTTGATCGTAGTTTGGAAACATCTTTCCCTTTGTTCATAGCATTTAGCTCAAGTCTAAGCATGGAATCGTGATACTGTTCTTTTAGAATGTCAGCCAAAGTGAGCTGAGGTAAGGCACTCCAGGTCTAATGCTGCAAAATTGCAGTAGGCTACAAGCACACAGGTATCTGGAGGTCCCAGGCAATCATCTAGGCAATTCACAGTCTCGGCAGATGGATGTTCATCTCTGTCAAACTTGTGGCACAGGGCCTTCACAGATTGTTCTGACATTCGCACTCACTCTTGATTTGAAGCAGGCCTCCTGGAGAAAGCATCAGCATCTATATGGTTTAGACCTGGATGGTACTTCACTGGATAATCATATGTTGAAAGGGCAGATAACCATCTGTGTTCAGTTGCGTCTAGCTTGGCCAAGATTTGGACATATGTGAGAGGGTTATTATCTGTTTTTTACCAAGATCTTGGCACCATACAAATACTAGAGAAACTGATCCATGATGGCCCATTTCAAAGCAAGAAACTCTAGTTTGTAAACTGGATAATTCTTCTCAGATGGTATGAGGCTTCTGCTTGCAAATGCCACAGGGTGCAGTCCCTCTACATATTCTTGATAAAGTACAGCTCTAAGGCCACTCAGGCTGGCATTTGTGTGAAATACGTAGGGTTTAGATGGGACAGCATATGCAAGTATTGGTGCATGTGTAAGCTGATGAATAATTTCCTAGAATGCTGCATTGCAGTCTGAAGTCCATCTTGACCCAAAGGACTCACTAGGTTTAAAGCAGACATTGTCACCTTCCTTAACAGAGCCCCTTATGAATTTCCAATTAGTTGGATGATACCCTTGTGTCAGATTTAGCAGTGGTCAAACCACCTTTATGTAGTCCTTGACAAAGTGGCGATAATATCCACAAAAACTAGAAATTTCTGGAGTTCTTTGAGGTTGGGCCTCAGCCATGTGGTCAGAGCTTCTACTTTACTTGGATCTGTCTGGATGCCTTCAGAGGACATGACGTGGCCTACATATTTTACAGAACTTTGGAAAAACTGGAACTTGTCAAGTGATAGTTTCAGCCCGAATTCTTCCAATCTGTCCAGAACTTTAAACAGACGAGCCTCATGCTCTTCAAGCATTTTGCCAAACACAATGACATCATCCAAATAGACAAGGCATTCAAGGAGGTTCATGTCTCCTAGGTGTACTAGCAGTGGACTTTCAACTCCAGTTCGAAGGACATCTAAGAGAGGCTGGGAGAAGTTTGAGATGGTAAGGTGTCACTACGTACTCTTTGTGTTGTGGAGGAGCACAGAGAAGTAGGTGAGCAGTGCTCAAAATATATATTTAAAAGGTATGCCACCATTGCCTATTGTTTGCTCACTATCCAGTTAATATTTTTGTGACTGACTGTTCGCATGTGTATCTGTTTGTATTTTTTGCTTTATAGATCAGGAGAGCTGGCGGTGGCAAAGGCCTCCCAGGGACCGGGGAGTCCAGCAGCTGTTCACTACCTCTAGTTGTAGGATCAGCTCTGGCTTCAGCTTATTAAGGGGGCCTGTTAATCCTGTGAGATCCAGGACTTTAGACTTCTGAGGTTTCAGAATTCCAAGATTTTAAGAAAAGGATTTACAGAAGGAGAAGGAGAAGCAGGAGCTGTGAGAGTTGCAAGAGCCCAAGGACCTTAAAGAGCTTTCAAGCAACCCGAGTCGGATCTGGGTTTACAAATGGACTATAACACACTGTGTTTTAAAAGCTGAGTAGTCTTCTCTCAGTTGTTAGTTATTACCTCTGTTTAATTTCATCTTGTGTTTTTGCCCAGGAGAGATAAATGTGATTACAAGATTTTTAGGCTTCTGAAAATTTGTACTTTTTATGCTGTGGAGTTTCAGAGTTTTTTGTGTTTTTTTTCTTGTCTTTTTTCTTCTTTTTTTGTGTTTAAATTACTTTTAAATTTACTTTGGTGCTTCTGGCATTGTAATTTGTATGCTAGAAGTGTGCCGACAGTTGTAAGTTTCTAAGTCAGGTTAGCTGTGACAGCTGAGGTACTTGAGGTCATTTTAAATTGATTTTACATGTGTTTTATGTTTTCTCAAGTGTTTGTGTGATTTCTGATTTGGATCTTGTGCTATATGCCAGTTATGCTAGTTATCTAATCAATTATCTAATTAGCTGCTAATTAACTGATAGCTCGTGTGGGGGTATTAAGACGCATGTGCAAGCGTTTACCTGCTCAGTTCCTCTTGAATCCCTGAAGTGACAGCAGCAAAGAGAAACTTGGGAATCTGATTTTAAGAGCATGGGGAAGCCAAGTTCTGTGTTATTTCTGAAGCATTTGCAAGTGCTGTTTCATGTAATGGATAGTTCTTTTTGACCCTCTACTTAATTTTAAGCTACCAAGATGTTTTGCTGTTGTGTCCTCGGGGTTTTAGTAAAGTGTTCTTGAGCTGTGTTTTTTAGGTTGGGGACACTTATTAGCGAGGGGCTACGCCAAGTCCTTTTAAGCATCTGTAATTCTGAAAAGCAGAAGTAAGTAAGCACATTTTGAAATACCTTTAAAAAGTGGAGGGTTTATAAGTGTGTACTGCTGTGTTTTTCTAGAGATTCTTTAATTTTTTACCCTTCATTAGGTTGATTATTTAAGTCAGTTTTTAGTTATCTGTGTTTTGGGTGGGCTCCGCTCAACGCAGCTCATAGGTATATGGTGAAAGGTAATTTATCTTGTTAATTTGCTGACCCTGATTAAAATTGCTTGCTTTGTTATAATTTTAGAAACAGGATAATTATTAGTCACAGGTAGTAAATAATATTTAAATGTAAATGGTAAAACGTTTACTTAAGAATATTATATATTTCTTTGTTTATAGTGGGAGTACCACGTGCCCTTAAGAAGTGGATTTGGGGTTATTACTGGTCCTTCTTATCTGAACTTCCACTCTTGTTATATACGTGTGTCTGCATAGCAGAGTGAAGAAGAAATTCTACTGGTCTCTATCTACTTGGTCTTCCCTCATGACACTGGTTTAGATCCTATGAGCTAATATTTGTTGAATTTCTGAACCTGACCTTAAACCTTTTGCGCTGCTGTTTTTTGCTAGTTGGGACATACATCTGCTCTGGAAAACCTCCTGGAAGAACAATTAACTATTTCTTATTTATAGGGAACATGACAACTCTACAAATATCCAGGACTTGTATAATTATTTAGGAATCTAGGAGTTTATTTCTGTGGCCATAATATTTATTGAATTTCCCACCTTTTCAATTAGAGTGGATTGGGTTCTTTAGATGAGATAATGATGTATAAGGCAGGTAAGAGAGTAACCAAAACATATAGTAGAAGACATAATAAAAATGTTAAGAAGAAAGAGGATAGTGGAGTGAAACTGGGGAGTGATAAGGCTGGTAATCAGAAAATAACTCAATTTATGTGCCCTTCAGCTGCTCACATTGAACTTAGGGACAATAAGAAAGTGATAAAAAATGTCCAGCCAAAATTAACTTCATCCCCAGCAGAGACACTACATGAAAGTATTCATTCCTCAACCCACCCTCTGCTAAAGCAAATTAGAAGTTTGGAAAAATCAATGGCTTCTAAACAATTTGAAAAATTAATTATTTCTAAAAAACAAGAAAAAGTAGAAAATATTAATATGACTAATGCCACTAATACTATGGGCCTTCACTACCTTCACTTATCAGATTTAACATCTCCATCAGAGGCCACAATGTGCATTAGAATGAATAAATCATTACCAAACAGAAGTGATTCCAATCTAATAGACTTAGTAGATTGTGTAGAGAATAACTGTGAAAGGGAATATTCTGGAAAACCAATTTCAGGAACTATGTCATCCATGCAATGCATTGACCTAAAAGCTCAGCAAGAAATAGAATCTTTAAAAAAATGTCTAATTTCTTAATAACTTCAATTCTTTTTTTGAATCCTTATATTACCAATCAGAATTTGAAGGTACAGACACAGCAAACAGGCATGAGTAGAACTCTCCCCAAATGTCTGCGCTGGGAGATGTAACACACTTCCTGAATACTATGATTTAAATGCAAGTGATTCCAAGAGACTGCCCCTTAAAGATCATACTAGGAATCATATTAGGAGGGTAAGGAGCTAGGAGGCTTTGAGGCCCATAGTTGCTCCAATAGCTAATAATATTTAATATCAACATTGGAGAAAATATACTTATCCAATCTGTTCTTAAACAGAAGTTTTGAGTCACTAATAATAATATCCAGTGGAAGTGAGTTCCAGGGATTGATAGTTCTGACTGTAAAAAAGTATTTTTGGGGCATACAGTTAAAGCCCCTACCTTGTAGTTCGAGGGTGTGACCCCTAGTATTATAGATATTATTTTTAAAGTCAATACCCATGTTAGTCATGAGAAATGGGTCCTGAATGATATCAAACATGAATAAAAGATCCCCCCTCAGACGTTTAGTAGATAATGACATTAAATTAAAAGATGTAAGTCTGGATTTATATGGCATATCAGAGTACCCTTTGATGTATTTTGTGAATGTTCTCTGATTTTTCTCAATTTGTAAAATGTCCTGTTTCTGAAAGGGACACCATAACTGAAATGCACAATCCAAATGAGGATGAACAAAAGCTCTGAACAATGGTAGTAGCACCCTTTCCTACTGAGATTTAATACTCCTATGTATGGACCACACAGCACTATTTGCTTTTTGAATAGTTTTATTTATCTGCATACTATGTGAGAAATCTTGCATTATATGGACACTAAGATCTTTTTCCATGGAGGTACTTGCAAGTAAATTGTCATCTAAACAGTATGAATGACATAAGTTATGAGGACCTAAGTGCATGACTTTACACTTGTCATGATTTAATTTCGTGTCCCGTGTCTTGACCTAGTTAGTTATAAGGTCTAAGTCTTTTTGGATAATCTCAACACTGTCATGATCAGAACAAGGTCCACCAATTTTAATATCATCTGCATATTTTATTGATTTAGACTGACAATTAAGCATTAAATCTGCAATAAAAGTTTGAAACAAACAAAGGCCCAGCACGGACCCCCTGTGGAACCCCACTGCAGACATGGCCAATATTCGAGAGATGCCCATTAATCAATACTCACTGAGTGTGACCAAGCAGCCATTGTGCAATCCAGTTTATAATATTGAGGTTAATCTGTAGGGTACTTAACTTTCTGAAAAATAGACCAATGGGGTATAGAATCGAAAACTTTACTAAAGTCTATAAACACAATATCATACGGTAGTCTATTATCTATTTGAAGGTTGACATCCTCATAAAAGCATAGCAGATTAGTCAAGCAACTGTGACCTTTCTTAAAACCATGCTGATCAGGATCTAATTTGTCCAGAGTATTAGAAATTATCTCCTTAATGAACCCTTCCTAAAGTTTACATAATGGAGATGTAAGTCTAATTGGTCTGTAGTTCTCCCAGTTATTATGAGAACCTTTCTTATGAATAGGGATCACAAAGGCTGTTTTCCAGAGTTCGGGAACATAGGATGAATTAATACATTGCTCAAATAGCAATTTTAATGGGAAAGACAAACTATCAGCCAGAAGAAATAAATGATGACCAGAAGTATTGTCTGGAGGAGCACTGGTTTTACTCTTAAGCTGTAAGTGTTTCTTATGGACTTCTTTTTCAGATATTGTAATAGGATTATCTAGAGAGTAACACAATGTCACACTTTTCTGATTTTTTTTAAAGATTTCACAAAATTTAGTGTTGAAGATGTTAGCTATATCACTAGGAACATGAATAATATTATCTTCGGATTGTAGAGGGCCCACCTGACAGATAGTTTTTTTTTGCGAATTGACATAAGAGAAGAAAGACTTGCTATTGTTTTTATTTGCTTCTGAGGCTAATTTATATTCCCACTTTTGTTTTGCTTTCTGAATGTTACCTTTGCATTTCTTTTGGAGCTGCAAATAAGAGTTCCAATTTGATTGAGTAGGAGTTTTTAAGTACTTGGAGTGTCTTATGTTTTTCTGTTTGATTAACTTTTTAATAGATGTGTTCATCCAGTTAGGATAGTGGTGAGCACTATTTTTTTAATATTGAATGGAATGTAATCATCCTGTAATTTGCAGATGGTATCATTTAATTTAGAGAAATATCCCCTAATGTCAGATGTAGAAACAGTATCCTGCCAATTGATATTATTTAAATGAACCATCATGCTAGAGATGTCTGCTTTTTTATATAAATAGTTTTTAGTTGAATTATTAGCAATAAATAATGAATGTTCTAATATAAAACTAACAGCTTTATGATCACTACTGCCTATTGGTGGGAGGATCCTAACATTTTTTAGTCAAATTTTTATTATGGAATACCAGATCCAAGATAATATTCCCTCTAGTTTATGTTTTTACACATTGTGTGAGATTGCATTGTTCACTGCTATCCAATAAAGATTTCCCTAAACCTGAACCGGCAGTTAGGGTCACCCAATCAATATCACTGATATTAAAATCACCCATCAACAGAATGTCACCCAAAGTACAGGCTGTATCTATTTCATGGACAAAATTGTCTAGGTACTCAGGGCAAGTATTAGGAGGGCGTTAGCAGATTCCCAAAATAACAGATTGTATTTTATTAACAATGACTTTGACCCAAATGGATTCAGCTATAGCAAAGGGATTTTTAACCTTTTTAGAAATATCAATTGAGTATAATGCATCTCTCAAGAATATGTCCACACCTCCACCTTTTCTGTCTTTTCTATTAAGAAAATGAGATGTGAAGCCGGGTATATGACAATCCCAGTCAAGCGTATCATTACCCCAGGTTTCAGTGACCGACACAATATCAATATTATCAAGAGCAAGAGTCATTTTTAATTCATCTAATTTTCTAGAGAGACTCCTTGCATTGAAAAATAAACATTTTAATTATTTTAAGTGGTAACTGTTGTGTTTAATAGTGACTAAAACTGAGGGGGTGGGGGTGAGCCAAGGGTTTCATCCCTAACTCTATAAGTTAAAATTCTTAATCACATAGTCAAGAATATTTTTACTGAGGAGGAGTTTACCACGATAGTCCAAGTGAAGACCATCTGTACCAAAGAGGTCAGGTCTGCAAGAAAATTCCTCCCAGTGGGTGATACAAGACTGAGACTGTCTAAAACAACATTTATGTAGCCACTCATTGTAACATTTAATTTTACAGTTGATGTGATATGATGCTCTAGGGACTGGTAAAATTTCCAAGAATGCAATATCACAAGTGAAATTTTGTAAACAATTGAACAGTGCCACAGTGTCTTTTTTTATATCAACTAAGTCACCATGCATGATGTTATTAGTGCCTACATGGAGCACTACAAGAGGATTTGGACCACAATCTTTAAGAATGTTATTCACCATACTAGTGATATCGGAAATTCTAGCACCAGGAAAAGTGGAACAGATACGATTAGCCTTGTCTTCAGCACAAATATCCCTATCTAAATGTTTTAAAAGAGAATCACCTAGCACATAAACTTGTCTTTTCAGATCGGCCATGCTCGGGACTGTATCCATGAGGAATTCATGACCTTCTAATGTAGTATCACAACTGGACTGGGTAAAATTAGTTACAGTAGGCAGGGGGATTAAGAGAATAGAAGAAGGAGGTGGACATAAACCAACAGACTCATATGTTGTGGTGGGTTCCCCCATTGTGTCTGGTGGATATGCAGTATTCATCAAATTATTCCTTATCATGCCCTCAGAGGGTGCCTCAGAGAATGCTGCATCTAGGGTCAGGGGAAGAAACCTATTTGTGGTATCCAATGAAAAAGCCACAGCTTTGTTGCCCCTTTTTATAAGTTCTTTTGCTCTGAACTTCGTACCATAGTTCATTAGTATTGGCACTGTTATTGTTTTCTCCTTCTCTGGGCCTTTTTTTGTGTGATGAGTTTCTAATTGTACAAGATATAGGTCCATTAACAGTTGAATGTTCAGGTACCATTACACTATTAGGGGTTACTATGAAATCAGTCTTGTCAACAGGGGAACAGTTAGAGCACTTAGAATTAATAGAAATGTATCTATGTTGCATGTCCCTTTGGCTCTCTTCCAGTGTCAGCAATCTGGCACTGAAAGACTGAAGCTCTTGGTTCAGAAAAATGTTTCGGCACATTTAAGACTGATGCCATCACCCTGTGTGATGGTGCCTGAAGTAAACGTATACATTAGGCATTTAAGGCACTGAATACCTTCTCTTCCATCCAGGGATTTTATACTAACAGCCATTTTATGAAGGCTCAAGTACCCCAACAAAGAAGAAACAAATCTCTAGTACTAATTACATGTATGCACTACCCTGACTACAGTGTTTAAAAGAGATTATTATTTGCAGAGACAGTCAGTCAAATAATGCCCCCTGAATAACTCTTGCACAGTAAAGTCACAGGCTACAAATGTAGGAGACTGAAGTACACACTCACATGCTAACCACACAGAACACGTGCAGACACATGTGTCTCTGCGTGTGTCTCTGCACATGGCCCCATGCACGCTCGCTCCATTCACTAATGCTAGTGAATTTAAAGCTGTACCCAGAAGGAACCAGACAAGGAGGCTCCACAGGCTGCAATTAAGCAGAAATGTCACAGAGTTCTCTTACTCAGCCCCAAAAAGAGCTGCAAACACAATTTAAAATAAAGTTTAATTCATAGTATGATACGGCCAGGCTACTGTGTGCCTACCTCCTACCAGAGATGTGCTAAACTCCAGCTCCTAAGAGCAAAACAGGACCACTCGCTAATGCGAGGGACTTTAAAGTTGTACCCGGAAGGAACCGGATGAGAGCCGTCCAAAGAAAATTCACTTTTAGTAATATTTAATGAGCTGAAATGGGAAATAAGATATGGTAATGAGCAGCTCTTGGAACTGGTTACCAGGTTTAAAGACAACAAACTATTTTAGGATTACTGAAATGGTGGGAAGTAGTATTTAGTCCCTAAAAGTGAGATTTTCTGGGTTAAAAATTTTCTTAGCAGGTGATTTCAATGCCTTATAGAGGAACAAACTATTGAGTGGTGTATAGATGACTTACTGAATATTCCCATTAGACAATCACAAGATAAAATATTATCCAAGCAAGGAAAAATTATTATACAATTTTTTGAAAAATGTAATTGTAGAATTTTGAATGGCAGGACAAAAGGGGACTGGGAAAGGAACTATAAATTCCCAATAGTGAAAGGAAGAGGGGTTTTGGACCTGTGTGTGGTAGAAGCGGTAGACTATCCTTTAGTTGGTAAATTTAAAGTCGTTAAGTTATGGGATAGTGATCACTTTCCTATTATGTGCTCTTTAGCTCTAGGTTTTAATAGATGCATATTAGATAGAGCATCTGAAACTATTGCAGACTCACACATGTGTATTAAGTATGGGGAAAAACATTAAATGGGACTTCTATTCAAAAGAGGTATTAGAGGGTATTATCTTGACTGATCAGTTAAGAGCAAAAGTGAACACAGTTCTGAATAGAAGTCAGTTGGGTGTGGACCTTCAAGTTAAAGAATTTAATGAGTTAATTGCCCTTATCTCATCCAAACTTAGCAGGAGACAAAGACCTAAAAGGCAAATTGTTGTGGGTCAAGAAAAAACATGGTTTGATATAGAGTGCTATAGGATGAGAAATGAAATAAAAAAAAGTAGGGAAACTGAGGGTTAAGGCTCCATCATATTCAATTTTTGGAACCTTCAAACACTTGAAATCAGAGTATAAAAAAATACTGGATTATAGAAAAAGAAGTTACAAGCATGACTTGTGGGGGAAGCTTCAGGATTGCATATTGACAAATGAGACAAAGTCCTCTTGGGTGACTGTTGCTTTTGGGTGTAGTGACAGTAATATTACCTATAATATACCAGATATGATAAGTGAACAAATGTGGGTATCGCATTTTAGCTTGATATATAAAATAAATTTAAATCAGAATAATGCATTAGCATTGGACTCTGGCATGCCACCCTTGGACATTAGGGATGGAGCATTTGATTTTTCACTTAATGAAGTAAAAGCTGCTATCCTAGCACAAAAAAGAAATAAAGCAGCAGGGGTGGATTGACTTCCTGCAGAAGTCTTTTTAAATAATCCAGATTACTGGGCTTCTGTGTGTACTCCAGTTTTTACATTAATAAGTAAACACCCGATTCTTCCTCAGAGTTGGAACAAAGGTGTCATTGTACCCCTTTTTAAAAAAGGTGATAAGCATGACCCTAAATACTATAGGCCTATTACACTTTTACCTGTCTTACAAACCATTTTCTCTAGACTAATAATGGGTATGTTGCTGGTTTGGGTCAAAGAAAATAACCTGCTTTTAAAATTTCACGGGGGATTTAAAAGAGAACACAGTACTTCAGATCTGATTTTTATGCTAAACTTTTTAATAGATAAATACATCAGATATAAAAAGGGTAATCTATATTTAAATTTTTTAGATATAAAATGTGCATTTGACACAGTAAACAGAGCTAAGTTATGGGAGACTTTGGCAGCACTTAACATTGACCCACAGCTTTTGCAGATTCTTCAACTTTTACACCAAAATACAACAATTGAAGTAAGATATGGAAGGGATAGTGCACTCACAAGAGAGCTGAATATTGAAGCTGGTGTCAAACAAGGATGCCTGTTGACACCTATTTTGTTTAATTTGTATATAGAAAACCTAGTTAAAAATATCAGCCAGACTGCTATCTTTGCACCATCTATAAACAACGAAGAAATTAAATTATTATTATATGCCGATGATGCGTTAGTTATTTCTAGAACCCCATTAGGTTTTAAACGAGGCATTTCTAATATGAGTACGTTAAAGGATTTGGGCTTTGAATTAAATGTTAATAAATCAAAAATCCTAATTATAGGGAAAGATAAAAAAGAGAGAACGTGGACAATCAAGGGATGTCAATTTGGAGTGGTTAAGGAATTCAAATATCTAGGTGTGCCAATTGATAATAAAGTGACGTGGCTGCAACTTTTGGTGGAAGTAAAGAATAATTCTTATAAAACGATGGGAGTGATTAGAAACTTTACCACAAGATTTGCTGATAACTCCTTTGTCTCTCTGAAAAACACTTTTGAAGCTAAATTAATAAACCAATTACTTTATGCCAGTGAGGTATGGGGTCTGTATTTAGAAAAAGCTAATGTAGAATGTTTACAAAATCAGTTTTTAAGATTTACTTTAAATTTGCCTCGTGATTATCCATCAAGCTTTTTAAGATTAGAGTCTGGTCTCATCCAGATTAAAGTAAGGATTTTGATAAAAGCAGTTAAGTTTTGGGCCAGGTTATTAAAAATGAATAAAAATAGACTTCCACTGCTTTGCTGTGAAGAAAGTATGAATAATTTAAATATTGGAAGTCAAAATGTGTTGTGGTTTCACAAATTGAATAATAGATTGAAATGGCTTGGTTGTACTGATCTATGGAGTAGCTCTGCAGTTAATAATATAGAGGGTATATGAATGAAGTGGTGCAAAGAATTAATGATGTAACTATCCAACAGGATTTCAAAAGTATACATGAGTTGGATTCCATGGGGTTGTACTCAAGCATTAAAACTAGTTGGGTATAGAAAATTACCTGATTGTCTGTGAAAATGGCATTCATAGAAATATGTTATGCAGAATTAGGCTGGCCTGCTTGGGCAATTCCTATTTTAATTTGAATAACTGGCATCATAAAAAATGTAAAAATAGCTGTAATTGTGCTGTTAGATCAGAATTATATATCATGCACATTCTATTTGAGTGCAAATCATGGGCACAACAGCGTGAAAGAAATATTTCCCATTTAATGCCATTGCACCTTACTCCCAATTGTTTGGATTACAACATTTTTTTGCTAAAATTAGATTCAGTTAAGCTAATTTATGGTGTTGCCAAATACTGTTTATTCTAAAAATGATTAATTTAAAATTGTGGGGTAGGATTTTATGGCTTCTCTGTCTTCATCTGAGTCATACATGTTGTTAAATTGACTGTTATGTAACAATTGTAATGTGTGTATAATATGGTAGATTTTGTGTTAAGTATTTTTAGAATGTAACAGACTTGGTTTTGTAAATGTTATATTAATAAAAGAACTTGAACTTGATGTCTCCTACAGAACACTCCATTAGTCTTTGAAAGGTTAAGGTGCTCCAGACATGCCTTGGGGCATGTGCAAGAATTCGTAAAAGCCTAGAGGACAGATAAAGGCAGTTTTCTCTCTGTCCTCAGGAGCCATCAGAATTTGGTAATATCCACTGCTGAGGTCCAGAATGGAAAACCACTGACTTCTGTTGAGACAATTGAGGGCATTATGGATGCAAGGCATCATATATTGATCTGGTATGGTTCTTCTATTAAGTGTCCTGTAATAAATACACATTCTCACTGAGCCATTCTTTTTCTGGACCACTACAATCAGGGACACGTAAGGGCTGCGTGATTCCTGGATGATTCCAGCTGTTAGCATTTTCTGAAGATGGCGTCTGACATCAGCAATGTCTGCAGGTGCTAATCGGCGTGATCTTTCTCTGAATGGCCAGTCATCGTGGAGCCTGATGTGGTGCTCAGCACCAGTAACACATCCAAAATCCCATTCTTTCAAATAAAATAATTTGCTCCTCTGCACTAGTTTGTGGCTGATTCTGTCTTTCTACTCACTGGGGATGTGAGACTCTCGAAAGTCAAACATATCTGGGAACATGTCACCATCTTCCTCTCTATGGCACTTGTTTGGCAACACTGCAATATCTGTGCAGTAGACCTTGGCTAGGGTACAACCTCGAGTAACTTCAATGCCTCTGTCAGTTACATTGCAAAGCTGTACCACAACTCTTTTGGTGTAGACATGAGCATGAACTGGTAGAACACTCGGTTTAACTAGAAGTCCATTAGGCAACCTCCTCTCTTCTGGGGCACCCAGCATGAGGATCTCGTTAGTTACGTCTTTTCGGATACGTACCTCTCCACTGACACTGCATTTTTCATTAGGTGGCAAAACAAGAGTCGATGGATCCTTCTTCCAGACAAATCCTACCGGCTCATCCTTATCATTCTCTTTAGTTTGCATCTGCATCTCATAGGCCTTCTGCACCATTGCATGGATGTGTAAAGCTCGGCCAGACTTTTGAGCTTGTTTCTCCTGTCACATTTGCGCCAATTGACTAAACATATGGGAATTAATGCCGATCAAGATTGGGATTTCATCATACAGGCCAGATGGAGGACAAACCAATGCCAGGGTTTCTACAGGTTCATCCACACCTGCTACAGCAGACAGGAAAGAGAGCCACACTCTTATGAATCCGAGGTATGGATAAGACTTATCAGTTAAACCCCACACATGCAGTCCATCCGGGGATTGTAGAGGGTGGTCCGACAGATGCTGGTCATACCAATCTTTAAATATTATGGTGACCTGGGATCCGCTGTTTAACACGGCTCAGGCTGGGATGCCATCAATATGTACAGTGTCTCCATTGAAGGGCCTACCATCTCTAACCAGTCCATTGAGGCATTTACAGACATTGCAGGAGTGGGAACAAAGGCCTTTTTCACAGATGCATTGTATCAAGACTGGAACAATGCTCCACTGGCATTACTTGGCCTTGGGTGTTTTTCCACAAACAGCCTGTCTCTCACCCTGTCTGGGTTCTCCCTGGATCAGCACTTCCTCTTCTGGTGGTCATCCTTCCCACATTTGTACCAAAACATGCCTTCTCTGGGTTGTCTCGGCTGTGGCGTTACATCAGAGGTGGATCTTCATTCATGGCTAGGAGGTGGTGCAGAACTCATATTTGAAGCTTGAGCAGGAGCAGTGACAGCAGAGGGTCCTTGTTCAGCTTCTCTCTCTGTCTTTGCCATGCTGGGGGCTGCACACTATTCCCCATCAATTATTTCACCATAGCAGATAATTCACTTACTCGATTCTCTAACCTGCTATCTACAGGGGGTGCTGAGGTGTGCACTCCCACTCCCATAGCAGATGCAGTTTGATGTATATCTTGGCTTTTACAGGAATCAGTCTTAGTAGTCACATCCACTTTCAATTCTTGTATCAGTTTAAGGATCTCTGCCAACTGCAGAGAGTCATTACCAGTCCCTGTAGGCTCTGAAGGCCTCACTTCACACCTTTTGAGCTTCAACCAATGGACTACTATCAGAGGCAGGTCCCCTCCTAGGGGTAGGAGTTGCAGCTGCCATACTAACCTAGATATCCACCAATTTCTCCTCCTTTTCTGCTTCTTGTACTTCCTGCATCAAGGGAATGTAAGAGGGGGAATTTTCTTTATGGTCTCTCAGTCTCAATTTGAGCAACAGGAAACTGGAATACTTGGTGGACCTAAGTATCTGGTCCAGCCTGACTCAATTCAGCTCACTTAAGGCCACACCTCCTCTCCTAAATACTTTTTGCAGTGCCTTCTCTAATCTGGTCAGATAAGTGGAAAAAGTCTCCCCTCTCTGTTGCTGAGTGGCTTTGAACCCCCACATAAGGTCTTCACCATCCTCAGGGGTACCAAAAACAGTTTCTAAGGCAATCAGATAGTCTTGTGCAGGAGCATTGGGACTGGAGGACCTCAGTGCTTGGATGGTGTCCAGCGTGGGGCCTTTGAGGCTTCCCATAATTCTCTTTCTTTTCTCAGCCTCTGTACACTGCCACTCTTGCACTAAGGATGCAGCATAATCTGCCCATGTCTCCCAGTCATCTTCTCCAGATGGAGTAGGTACTACCCCAGGAAACATTTTTAACCTGCTATAAGAAGCAGGGCAATGAGGGACATAATGGGGCCTAACCTCTTCCTCATGAGGAGGGACCCCTTCTCCAGAGCCCCAAAGCATCCGAAGTATGTCAATCTACTTTCCTTCTGTCAGTAACAATTTAGCAAGTTTTTCTTCAAAACTCTCAGATAGGAGTGGGGGTTCTGGCTCTAAGGGGCCACACTGTCTTTGGTTACCACCCTCCAGGCTATCGGGGACCCATTGATGGAAATTACCTTAGGTACCTTAGTACTGTCCACTGGGTTGCTATACTCCACTAGAGCAATCAGTGTTTGGGCGGTCAGATCAGCTTGTCGACCTACTACAACAACCTCCTAAGGCATTCAGTCTTCAAGAGTGCCCCCTCTGTAGTGTCTTTATTAGTGCCCAGGGGTATATCTAGCAGTAACAGAGCATTCTGGGTGTCAATTTCACTCCCTGTACACCAACTAATTAACTGCTGCACAGCCATTTTTCCAGTGGTACTCATAAAATGTTGGTTGCAATTTTTTTCATTTTGGCCACTAGGGGGCAATAATCCCAGTGGTGCCTCCATGTTTATAACCCTGGTGCTGTTATAGCAAGGGCTACTACCCCTGCCTGTCTTCCTGACAACAGGTTAAGGGGCCTGGGATCAAAATTAGCAGGTACCGGGGTTTCCCTACCCTCAGTAAACACAATATTTTGGTGCCTCCACCCAAAGTAATGCTTTCCAGGGTATCTATCTAGACTAGTACAGCCCTCTGGGAAGCTATAACCACCCACAATACCATCTAGTGACCATGCACCTTTAAACTGGCAATAATTAGTTGCAGTAGTCAATAGACGGTTTGTAACAGGCATTAAAAATATGCTCACACACCCTGCAATTACCACCCTGGAGCCCCCCTGTAGAAAGACAGTTTCAAATATAAACACGCACTTTAAAATACTTTACCCACGTTTTAATAACCTTAGACCAGGTAATGATATGCGTACAATCCAGCTTAACAGTAAAACAGTAAATCAGATTTATTAACGGGATATGAACAAGGAGGGGGTGAGAATTTAGACCAACGATTACTTTACTGTATTCTGACAGGTTACTCTGCATGCAATCAATTCAGTTCCTGTGTTAGACAGTCTACAACTACTGGGTACCTAGAATGTAATGCTGGCATGCCAGAAATTGTGTCCGGGGTGTCCGGCATTGCAGCTGTCAGTGGGGCCCTTGATGGAGAAACCAGTAACATTAGTGGTGCAAAGCAATCAATTGTATCTGTGGCCAGTTTGCCTAGTCTGTTAAAACACTTGAACACTAACTGAACACAATCAGATGGTACCATAACTTAATTGAAGTACTTGTTGCAGGGAGCTACCCTGGTTTTACTCACTGTACCCAGAAGATGGATGAAGGCACTGGCAAAATGAAGACCTGCTGCCAGTAGTTGTTGCTCATGGGGACCTGGGCCTGCATGACTCACTTCCACTTCACAGCCTTGCTCTATATGCGGCCACAACCTGTGATGATTTGCTGCACAGGGGCAGATTCCCCGGATCTGGTCTCTCACCAACAGGCTGTTGCTGGTACAGAAACAAATGGCACGGGCTGAGATTGACCTAGGCACAGATGCAGAAAGTGTCTCTGAAATTGTTTGGTTCTTTTGCTGGTGAAACCTCTAGCTTGTAGACAAATTGGTTACTATGCAAGGATGGCTGCTTTTTTGCAAACGGGAGTCCCTGGATCACAGTCTGGATTATAGTCTCATTACATGCAGTAGGCCTCAGCACATCAAGCTGTCGAAACATTAAACTTTCTCTTTTCTTCGGTTTGTGGCCTGTTGCAATCTCAGCCGATTTGCTGAGCAATGTTTCAGTTTGCTAGCAGGCAATTTCTAAAGATCGATCCCCTTTTGAATTGAAGTTGAACTGCAGGAGGCAAAACAGGCCTTTCCTGTGAGAATCTTCTCTGAGCCAAACTGGCTCCTCTCTCCTCAGAGTCTCAGACTGGAGTCCACATTACTTGCTTCAGAATTGCTTCTTCTCTGAGTTTAGTCAGTCTGGGTATCTTTTCATCCAGCAGGGAAGGCAAGACAGGCCCTTTTTTCTACCTTTTCCTTAGCTCACACAGAAGCTCCTCTCAGTTCGCGAGCTTGAGCTGCACTGACTCACTGTTTGAAAACAGTTCTTGGACTTGTCTGGTTTTCCTGCAATCCGGTTGGCCAAGGGGGTTGTCAGTCACAGTCTTGTGTCCCCATTGGTTCTTTTAGATGCCAAACACTAGAGTTCACAGTTTCTCCCACAAGGCACCTGAGCTAAGGACCCCTCAATGTCCCCTGAGTCCAGATTAGCCCAAACCTGGAAGTCCCAGACCAAACATGGTGGCTCCAATTAGAAAGTGCAAGGAAGGTAGGTTAAACAACTTACTCTATCTCAGCAGCCAGCCCAGTGGCGCTGAGGGCTGAGGCACTGGATGCCTTACCTTGCGACACGCTAGTGACCCGGGTTGGGGAATGAGCTCGGGTCATTGGAGGTTGTCTGTGGGGGGGATGGCAGAGCTGGATAGAGATATTGACAGGTAGGCTCTCCTCTCTAGGGATGGGATGCGGCACCCCTTGGCCAATGGTGACCCCTAGTGTAGGCTAGGAATGGCATGGGCTTGGGGGAGCATGGGTGTTAGGCCATGGAGTGGGGGAAAGGAGTCATCACCAGGGCCATGGGGCACATGCATGCCTCCACGCATATGCGCTCCTACTCCTGGGGCTCCTGGGAGATAACTGGAGGCAAAAAATGCAGGTGGCAGCAGGATGATGACCGACTCCCTGCAGGCTCCGCTCCCGGGCCGGGCACAAGGTAAGCGCCGGCTATTCCGGGGAGCTGGGCTGGGGGGATAGGTTGGAATAGGGTGGCCGACCAGAGGTGGAAAAATAGAGTCGTGATAAAAAAAAAACCTTACTCTATCTCAAAAACAGTAAAGAATTAAAAGTAAATATTTACAGTATAATGTAGGGCTCCCTCTGCTCTACTAGCAACAGCAGACTGGGGCAGATCAGAGAAATGTCTGGCTGGTCACAAGCTCCGAAACACTCAGACTCAGCCCAGGCTATTTAAAATGTACACACTGGCTGTGGACCTTAAAGGGACAGCGTGTAGGCATAGCATGGCACTGTCATGCAGATCAATAGAAGAACACCAACAACCATGGATTTACCATCTCAGAAGGACATCTGCCTGGCAGTGGGCATTAAAGGAGCCCAGGGAGACACTTAAGTTAAGCCCCCGATTTTGGGGGGGCATACATACAGCTTTGCTGATTTTGTGGAGTTTGGAGCAGAGCCGCTTGGAGGTGATTGTAACAGCTCCTCTTCATCTTTTATGTCACTCTTGGCAGGCGGGCTTTGCAATGGCTTCAAGAAGGAACAGCTTCAACTGCAGCCTCTGTCATCAGTTGGTGTTTGTAGTTTTTCTGGCACTCCTGCTGAGAAGCTTTTCAGTCTGTGCTGGGTAGCCATCAGTACTTCATTAATGTTACGTTTTGAAGGTAGCTTGATGGATTTTCAGGCAAGGATGGAGCTAGATTCAGATCTGCTAGATGGAGCCCAACAACTAGGCAGCCATCACCATTGTGACATCACCGGAAGTCCCAGGATTGTTAATTTTTAAGAAAATGTTATACCAGCACTTAAATCCCCAAGTAGTGCAATAAATTACTTAGTGGGTGCATTGAGTGTGAACTCCTTTAGGCTTTAAATGTTGTGGTTCGAAGGGACAGGGTAAGGTTTGTTTGACTGATTTGTGCTGTACTACAGCACAGTCAGATGCCTCAATCTGGGTGATCACTGATGATCAATGATGATGGAGGAACTGTCTGAGTAGACCACCCAGAATGCACCCCACATATGTGCTTGTTTTTCCTCCTCTCCAATTCCAAGTCAAATAAATCCAATATTGTTTTAATGCTACCTAATTTAGCCTCTAAGGAATGATAAGTCCTAGCTGTTTAATTCATTTGATGGCTCGTTGTCCAGTTTGAGACTATTACCAACAACACACAGCAGTAGACTGGTGAACTGTTCCTTCCACTATGAGTCTCACTCACACACTGCCAGAAAATGGCAAGTGCACCACAAGTAAGTGTGGTTGTGGGCCACTCACATGGGTCTCTTGTCACCCAGTTTAATATAGTCATCCTATAGGACAGCAAGAGCAACTGACATATAAGCAGCCAATCATCCACTGGTTTCTTTGTCTCTGACCGCGTCCCACTCCTCCACTCCTTCCAGGAGACAGGGCTGTCCAGCAGCAGCACTAAGCAGCACAAACTGTATTGCATCAGAGAGCAAGACACAGAGGATTAGGAGGAGACACAGCAGAAGAGCATGCACAGCAGCTTGGCCCGCATTAACCAGCTGTTGTTTTTATAATTACATGGGGTGAACCAAACTTCACAGGTTTAGGGTAAATTGTTTGCACACAGGTGGACTAGCATGAACAATGGGGGTTCAAACTATAAACCAGCATGGTCAAACAGAATATGCTTTCCTAGTGCTCTTATTCCCCTCCCTTCCTCCATACATACACATGCGCACATAAGGGCAACAGCATTCTGTTCTCTTCATCTTCTGGACTGTAGAGCATTTTGGGATACAGGTTCAATGCTCATTCATGGCCCTCATGTGCGCACTTAGCCAGACAGCCAGTACATGTTGGTCACCACTGTTATAAGAAAAAGAACAAGTGAAAAGTCATAGCACTCACTCGTTCTATAAAATAAACCTGATACAACTGTCTCCTCCCAGTGCTTTCTCTACAGTAAAATGTCATCAACCATTCCTTTGCTGGACTTTTAATTGTTTAGTAATACTTTGTTAACTGGGTGGAGTCCATTTGGATGAAGCCTATTTACAGGGTCAACCCAAATAAGTACAAAAAAATTACACACACTAAACACTTATGAGCTATGCTGACCAGCCATAAAAACAGGTAAGAAACTGAAGTCTCCCACAGAAAGCTCATGTTTGAAACTGGTAGGAGCCTTCAGTGATCCTGTTCACTCTCTCTGTCAAGGGCATACTGGTTTATGTGAGTTATTTACTCTACTAAATAATGTTTGCACTTAGAAGTGGTTGGTACTGTTTTTTGCCATTGCTTGCCAAGAAATGTGATGCACCTATTCAGTTCTACAAAGAATGCAGCAGTGAACATCTGAGTGTAGGGGCTGGGTGCCAAACAAGGTATTGAAAGGGATCAGGATGCTGACTCCATGAAGCCAAAACATAATATCTTTCCTTCCTTTAAGGTTCTACCTGAAAATCATGAAAATTACCCTGCTGCCTTATGGGGAGGTAAGGATCCTTTCTGTTTAGTCAGGGCCTTTTGTGACTGAGTACAGATGTTTGTTAAAGTTCAACACTTCAACCCTAAGCATGACAAACTTTATGGCATTGTCACCAATGAATTCCCTCTCACCATGGTCCAGGAAGGCAAACATCCTGAAGTTTCTGCAATGCATGAGATATTTCAGCAAGCAAGTATCGCTGCTGCAGTGTCCTCTTAATATTGCATTATTACAGTTTGTGTCCAGCAGAAGAAATAGCAATTTGAAACAGGAAACTAAATCTTACCTTCTTTGCACACAGTGTGCTCCCTGCAAATCTTTTTCACATCTACAAAATGTAAAATATATGTACAGGATGAAACGCACTTTGCAGTATGCTGCAGCAGACCTACTGAATAAAGCAATGTAATTTCAATGGCAATTAGTCCCCTTTGTCATGCAGGAAACTGTGGCATTCACTTCATCCTGGCAGTGTCACATTTTCCTGAATGACGAAGGGGACTAATTACCATTGAAATTACATTGCTTTATTCAGTAGATCTTCTGTAGCATTCTGCAGAGTGCTACAAAATGCTGCAGAATTGTGTTTCATCCTGGGGGACGCCACTTTGTAATTAAGTGCAAGTACAAGAGACACTTGGCAGTCCTGTAAGAAGCCAGACAATCTTATTTGCTCAAACATTTAATGACTGAATCATTATTTTGCTTTACTGTACTTTACTTCTTTGAACTTCAGATGAGGTGCTGTATACACTTCAGTATTCATGCAGACTGTTATGGTAAAGATTTTAAAAATCTAAATATTTTTGAAACAGGGTCTGAAGACAAATTAGGCAGAACTTTGTTTTCACTTAAAGGGCATATCAACAGAGAAAGCAGTGTTAGAGAAGTTAATTGCAGGTGCTGTCATTTTTGGAAAGCATCCCAGCAGGGAGCTGTGCATTTTTTAACATTGTACTGTATGTCCACTTTATAGAAAACTAGAAAAAAAAAAGAAATCCCCCCACCCCACTAAAAACTAAGTACTTCTCTGTGCTCCCTTCTGGACATAGTCACTCCCCCCTAGGTACTTGGGATACTGGAGGTACTCCCATGACTGCTAACACTAGAGTTAGGGCAAAGACAAATATTTATGTGCTTGGGCTTGTGAAATGGCATTTTAGCCAGTATTTGACTGTAGACCACCAGTGATGGTAAAACAAAGTTGTTAAGTATTTTACACTTAGTTTATGATCCCAGCACTAGAAGCACCTCCCTGAGACACTTCCAGTTTCCATAGCTATTTTAACTCACCACTTTGTGAGTGTTGGCGAGCTGGCAGTGGAGCTGACGCATTGGCAGAGGCAAGCTCTTCTGCTTGTGTCCACCGAGGGAGCAGAGGGAGCAGACCACTCCTCTTGGCACCTGATTTATTGGAGGTATTTTAAATATGTATGATCCTATAAGTATGTGCCCCATTGACGATATGTTAGAACTTATACGACAAGAAGGGTTAAGAGTAAGATATACTTGCTGCCTAATGTTTTCCACTGACTCTACATGTTATTCAAATTCCTTCTATAGTTGTGTTAAATGTACCCATTTAGCCACAGTCCAGATGGACAATGAATTATTAAAAACAGAGCTACATGGAGCTCAAGACATTAATCAGGTAGTGAAATTTGTCAATTCAGTTGAGGCAGAAAATCATTTAAAGGATTACTCACTAAGAGAACATCATAAAAGAGCTTGTGAGGAGGAAAGCAGCTCCCGTAGTCCCAATGTAAATGTACACACAGATAAAAAAAGGATGGAAAGGACTAGACAAGTGAGGGTGATTATTGGTGCTTAGTAACTTCGAGGAAGCACAAAAAGAGTAGGCAGGCAATTGATGTGACTGAAACATCAATAATTATAGCTAACAGATTTGCATTGCTGGGGAACGACACTTCATCTGATCAGCCAATTAACACTAATAAACAAAATTCCCAGTCCCCTCAGAAATTAGTCACTGGAGACTCTATTTGCAAATGACAAACTTCAAACCACTGTCACCTGCCTGACAGGGGATAGGATTGTTGATGTCAACTCAGGAGTTGATAAACTTGCACTAATAGTAAATTCATCAATCGTTCTAGATGCAGGCTCTAATGATGATGATAAATCCCATGAAAAGTACATCTGTAATGACCTTACTACACTAGGAAAAAAAATTACTGGAAAAGGGTACAAGGTAGGAATAGCAAGGATATTACCTATACCAAAAGCACATCCAGAGAAATACTTGACTATCAATAGAATTAACACCCAGCTGCCAGACTGGTGTGAAAGGGAGAACCTGTTGTTTGTGGACCACTGGAACAGCTTTAGAAGTAGTACTGCTCTGTACTCAAAAAAGATGGGGTACCTCTTAAACATAGGGCCATGGTCCTTGGAAGCTGCATAACACAATGCCTTAAAATTAATAAGTTTAAAAAGGATGGGGGGGGGCATGCCATGACAACACAAGATAACATATCACACAATCTGTATAGAACTTCAGGCAAAGCACTTACTAATAAACATCTAAATTTCATGCTTGTAAATGCAGAAGCATGAATAACAAAGTAGATGAACTGCAGGCAGTTGTTATTAAGAACAATATCGATATAGTGGCCATTACTGAAACTTGGTGGACTGATAACTTTTGAGTGGGGACTAACTATAGATGGGTTAATTCTCTATAAACTAAATAGACAAAACAAGAGAGGTGGTGGTGTAGAACTCTACATAAATAACAAGATTAACTCAGTTGAAATTTCATCCAAAATTTAAAATGCTTCTAATAACACTGAGACCATCTGAGTAAAGCTTCACAATAATAATGCCCCTCCTTTGGTAGTGGAAGTTTCCTAAAAACCCCTGATACCCCTAGAGATATTACTACTGATATAATGACAGAAATTGAAAATGTGGGGGAAATAGGAGATTTAATTTTAATGGGCGACTTCAATCTTGGTGAGATAGACTGGAACAGTTATGCCGCAAATAGCAGCGTGGGAAAAAATTTGATAGCAACATGTGAATGCTCTCACCTAACACAGTATGTTATGGAACCCATCAGAGGTGAATGTATACTTGATATTGCTCGGTATACAACCCATCTTGTGGTCAACCGCAACCATATGACTGTGTGCTTTTGATTAAATCAGGAATTCTCAGCCTATAATGGAAAAACAGTATCCATCTTTATAATAAGGCAGACAAAGACAACATACACAAGGAACTTAGTAATATAGACTGGGATATCAAACTGGCTGATAAAACTACCAAAGAAATCTGGGACATCATCAAAGGCACCATCCTGCATCTGAGCAATAAATATATACCAAAGGTTCCAAAAAATACTAATAACAAAAGACCTAAATTGTTAAACAAAAGAATAAAGATACTTCTGAACAAGAACAATAAAGCTTTTAGGTATTATCTTATGTCAAAAATTCAGGCACCTTGGGATGATTTAAAAAATGTCAAAAAAGGTATAAAACCAAAATCAGAAATTCTAAGAAAAATATGTAATATAACCTGGTAAAAAATGCCCAAAAAGACAACAGCAAGCCATTTTAGACATATACAAATTCATTTAAAAAACTGTAAATAAAGTGGTCTTTCTGTCTAACTGTGACTGTCTTATAAATAATATCAGGGGACTGGCAGAAATCTTTAATAAACATTTCTGCAGACATTTTAGTCCCAAAAATGAATCAATAAGCAAACTGGATACAACTAACTGTGAGAAAATGCAGTTCTTAACAGTTGATATTAAAATTAATAAATTAAAAAGTAATTCTTCTCCTGGTCCAGATTCGAGCTTTGCCCACATGGTGCAACTCATGTCAGATTTTTTACTGCATTCCCTAAAGGTTTTGTGGGCTTAGAGTATGGCTTGACTCGGCTCAGCCTCCATAAGCAATTGAGAGCCAAAGTCAAGCCGATGCAGTTATGGTCAAAGTAAGCATTTTTGTCAACCTGATCAGCTAGTGTAGTGTCTGAAATGTTCAACTCCTATGTAGAGAACAGCCTGCAGTAGCCAGGGCTCAGCTCGTGTTTTGGCTCATAGAGTCAAACCAGACCCCTGGTTCAGCTCTGGCTTGGCTCTAGGTGAAATATTCCTGGCTTGCCCACTTATACTCCCTACCGCTGCGCTATTCTGGCAGCCTCACTACTTCCTGAACTTTTCCTAACCTAATAGTATTGTGTCCCACATCCTGACTATATAATAGCAAATGCTTGCTTTCAAACACCTCCTATTCCCTAAGTGGTGCACCTTCTATGCGGCAGCCACACTTAGAAAACATCTACTGAGTCATGAAGTTCCCTCACCTCTTTATAATCATAAACTGTGGTTCCTCATCATCTTAGCCATCCTTCTTACAGGGGATGTTGAAATCAATCCGGGTCCTCCTGTCCATTTCTCCTCCTCTGACATTTCCGAAATCTCTAACAAAAGACTCTTTATTGCCCATATGAACATTAGAAGTCTCCCTCATAATTTTACTGATCTCGAGGCGTGGGTCGATTTTTATAAGCCTGACATGCTCCGCCTACCTGAAATGTGGCCTAAGCCAGGGACTCCTGACTCTGTATGCTCCCTGGTTAACTACTTCTTGATCTGTAGGGATAGGCTGTCCTCAAAGCATGGTGGAGGGGTTGCCTCCTTTTACAAAGATCAGCTTAATATTGTGGTTGTCCCTGCCTCCGCCTCCTCCACCTGTGAATCCCTCCATGCAACTCTCACCCTGGGTGCCAAGAAACTTCACATTGTCTATGCCTACAACCCTCCAACTGGGGGCACTGTAGGACTGCAGGTATTACTTGATCAAACCTACTTGCACTCCAGACAGAATGAGGTCATAATATTGGGTAACCTAAACCTCAACTGGTTGGAGACAGCTCAAAGCATGCTGCTCTCACTGACACAAAGTTAAAACCTTCACCAGTTGTTATCTGAGCCCACAAGAGTTTCTCTATCACTAAAATCCTCCACCCTCATTGATTGGGTACTGATCAACCACCTAGATCATGTATCTATAGCAGGAACTTTGCCTGATGCACTTACCGATCATTCCCAAATTTTCTGCATTTGGAGCTACGAGGCTGCTCCTTCCCCTCCACCGCACTACTTCACCTTTACCAATTTTGCTAACCTGGATGTAGAGGCCTTTCTGTATGATGTCTCCAGAATAAATTGGTCTGGAATTTATCACTCCTGTGATGTTGATTCTGCACTAAGTATCTTCCTTGATGAATTCCAGGCTGTTCACTGCAAGCATGCCCCTAAGGTAACCTGGAGGGTTAGGGCAAACAAATGAGATGGCTTCACAAAGACCTACTGGATAATCTGCATGCAAGGGACACTTGCTGGAAGAAGTACAAATTGTCAGGGCTTCAGGCTGACTATACTGCCTACAGAGCCCTTCAGAACTCCTGTAAAAAAATAGGTCAGAACAGCTAAGATTGCGTACTGTAAAGACTTACTATTAAGCTCTGCTGGGGACCCCAGGAAATTCTGGGCCCATGTCAAGTCCCTTCTCGGGGCTCCTCAGTGGTCTACCCCTAGTGACATGATATTAAATGGTGTACACTGTAATGACCCAAACAACATAGCAAATTCTTTCAATCAAATGTTCTCAGATCTGTCTCAGCATACCCTGTCCTACACCTCAGTCAGCTACCCCCAGCTCTCCTTCCAGTCTGCTGCCTAACAATCCCCCCATTCCTTTTCAAGGCAATTTCAAGGATTGAGATCTTAAAGCTACTGCAGACTATCTCTGACAACACCAGCTCTAGCTCAGATACCATTGAGCCTCAGCTCCTGAAACTAGCAACACCTTTTATTGCCTCCCCCTGGCTAGAATTGTCACATGGAAGACTAGGTTTGATTGCAAAGGCACCTAGTTTCACCTGAGCTCTTTTCTTCTAGGTTGCATGTAAGGACAGAGCAAAGAACCTTATCAGAGCTAGGAAAAGGTTTCTTTTGGCTAGGCAGATTTACTGTATGTTATTATTTTCTTTTGTACTCACAGGTATTGTTACTGTTTGTTGCTGAGATTTTATTGCTTTATTTTTCTCTGATTCATATTGTTGTTGCTGGGTATACCTTCTGCTTCATTATTACAGGGTGTGCCTACAGGTGTGTGCTTACAGATTACTGCTGTAATCTTCTGATTCAAATTGTCTTTTACGAGGTATATCTTCTGTTACTGCTTTATTTTTCTCTGTAGCAAAGTGCTTCTTACAGGGTATATCTTCTGTGAAATTGTTAGAGGTGGTGCTTACATTTTCGTGACTTTTTATCATTAGGCTAAGTAAAATTACTGTTTGTCACTATTTTTTTTTTTTTTTTTGCTGAAAGCTTTTTGGTTTGTCTCAGAGGTGTTGCAGTCTCCTTCTCACATTGAAGGAGCAAATTGCTTTCCTCCCACAGCTCTTCCAGGGGATTAGGTGTGTAACTGGTGGGTGGAGCTGACAAACTGTTAGTAATTTCCAACAGAAGGAAGGGTTAAAAGGTCAGGTTAGTTGATGTCTTGGAGGTGGAAGACTATGTTTGCTGGCAAAGGCACCTAACTTCACCTGAGCTCTTTTCTTCTAGGTTGTTTGTAAGGACAGAGCAAATAACCTTACCAGAGGAAGGAAAAGGATTAAGGTTTCTTTTGGCTAGGCAGATTTACTGTGTGTTATTATTTTATTTTGTACTCACAGGGATTGTTACTTTTTGTTGCTAACATTTTATTGCTTTATTTTTCTCTGATTCGTATTGTTGTTGCTGGGTATACCTTCTGCTTCATTATTACAGGGTGTGCCTACAGGTGTGTGCTTACAGATTACTGCTGTAATCTTCTCATTCAAATTGTCTTTTGCAAGATATATCTTCTGTTACTGCTTTATTTTTCTCTGTAGCAAAGTGTTTCTTACAGGGTATATCTTCTGTGAAATTGTTACAGGTTAAGCTTTACAGGCTTTACAGTTTTATCTATCATTAGGCTAAGTTTCCAGGGCTACTGCATTTGTTGCTGACTGATTGTTTCTGCTCTTACCTCCTTGTTTCCTTCATCCATGGTTTTTCCTTTTCGGCAGGGGAAGGGCCCAGCCACCCACCACCCCACACTACACTCCTTTTATAGGGTAGCACAGTCATGACAATTCCTGTAGCAAAGCAGGAAGGGGTGGATCAGAGGGTTATCCATACAATTACCTCATTTACAGGGGCACAAGTAATTTAACTTGTTATAACAAGTTATACAAAAACAAAACACAAAATCAAACTTTCGCTTTCATTTTCCTCCTTCTAATTACTCTGACCAGGTTATAAACCCAGCAACTTATCTGGAATGGATATTACTAACTGCAGGTACTATGGGACACTTTTCAGAAGGGCAGTTATAGAGGATTTAGGACACTGTCCTACATGCTGGGCAATTGCAGATCTAAGGGCTCAGCTCCAGACAGCTTGGGCAGAGATTGCATGCCTCAAATCACATATTGAGGAGGAAATATATTGTAAGAACCACCTGCCATATCCCAACATCCAACAGTAGCACCTCGACTGCAGAGGGTAGTTGGTCCAGGAGGTTGGCAGGTGGTTAGGAGGGGCAAATTGGGTGCCCATCACTCGGTGGTCTCCAACATATCATCTCTACAAACCATATAAAAACTACAAAAAGGTATCTGCCTCTATCTCTGAAATCAAACAAAGGGGCAGAGGACACTGTAGAGCAGGACACTGCAGCACAGGAGCTAGAAACATAGAAACATAAACTTTGACGGCAGATAAGGACTGCTTGGCCCATCTAATCTGCCCATTTCCCTACCTACAGGATAGGCCGCAGATCCTAGTTAACCAACAGCCTATTTCTTCCTACCCCCCCACAAGAATTGCCTTATGTCTGTCCCATGCATTCTTGAATTCTCCCACAGTTTTAGACCCCACAACCTCCTCAGGAAGGCTGTTCCATGCATCCACTACCCTCTCTGTGAAATAATACTTCCTCACATTGCCCCTGAACCGCCCTCCTTCTACCTTTAAATTGTGTCCCCTTGTTCTTGCAAGTCTCTTTTTCTGAAAGATGCTACCCTCTTGGACTTTGTTGATTCCACTGAGGTACTTAAAAGTTTCTATCATGTCCCCCCTCCTTCTTTCCTCAAGGGTATACATATTAAGCTCCTTTAGTCTCTCCTCATACGGCTTCTCTTGCAGACCCTGCACCATTTTAGTTGCCCTCCTCTGGACTACCTCTATCCTGTCTATGTCCCTGCGGAGATGGGGTCTCCAGAACTGGACACAGTACTCCAGATGGGGTCTCACCAACTGTCTGTACAGAGGGATAACAACTTCCTGTTTTCTGCTACTGATGCCTCTCCCTATACATCCCAGTATACCCCCAGCCCTCCCTACTGCCTTCTCACATTGCTTGCTAACCTTAAGGTCATTTGATATGATTACCCCCAGGTCTCTTTCTTTTTTGTTGTTGTTACTACCTCCCCACCCATTGTGTATTCTTCCCCTGGGTTCTTGTTTCCCAGGTGCATTATTTTGCACTTCTTTGCATTGAATCCTAGCTGCCATACTTCTGACCATTCCTCCAACCTTGCCATGTCCCTTTTCATCCTTTCCACACCTCCTTGTGTATCAACCCTGTTGCAGATCTTTGTGTCATCTGCAAAAAGGCATACTTTTCCTTCCAGTCTCTCTGCAATGCCACTGATGAAGACATTAAAAAGGACTGGACACAATACTGAACCCTGTGGTACCCCACTAGTAACCCCTCTTTCTTCAGAGTGGACTCCATTTACAATTACCTTCTGTGTCCTGTTGTGCAGCCAATGTTTTACCCAGGCTACCACCCTGGGACCCACTCCCTTGCTGGTTAATTTGACTATTAATCTTTTGTGTGGGACTGTGTCAAATGCCTTGCTAAAGTCTAGGTAGGCCATGTCCACAGCCCCTCCCTGGTCTACTACTTTGGTCACCCAGTCAAAGAAATCTATTAGATTTGTCTGACATGACCTTCCCCCTGTGAACCCATGCTGCCTTGGGTCCTGTGCCCACTGGCCTCTAGGTACTCAACTATTCTTTCCTTCAGAAGTGAATCCATCACTTTCCCTACCACAGAGGTCAGACTGACAGGTCTGTAGTTTCCTGCCTCTGTCTTGGTCCCACTTTTGTGAAGGGGAATCACATCCGCCTTCCTCCAGTCCTCGGGTACCACACCATCCTCCCATGATTTATTAAAAGAGTAGCCAGTGGTTTCACTAGTTCCTCCCTTAATTCTTTTGAATTCTGGGTGAATTCCACCAGGACCCATTGCTTTGTCCACCTTCAGTTTTAGGAGTTCTTGCAGAACCCTTTCTTTGTGAAAGGACTGGGATCGACCCCCCTATCAAGAGTGCATCTGTTAATTGGATTAGGCACTTCCCCCTCCTCTTTTGTGAATACTGAGCAGAAATATTCATTTAGTATCCCTGCTTTTTCACTGTCCCCCTCTGCCCACCCACCGTTCATTCTATTCAGCCTCACTATCCCTCCCTTTGTCTTTCTACGCTCCTGATGTACCTATAAAAGGTTTTATCCCCCTTCTTAACTGAGTTGGCTATCTTTTCCTCAGTTTGGGCCTTTGCTATTCTGACTTCCTCCCTGCTTCCTTCTGCCTTAACTGGTACAGCTCTCTGTCCTGCTCCTTTTGTGTTTCCTTATACTTCCGGAATGCTATCTTTTTCTTCCTGACTTTCACAGCCACCTCTTTTGAGAACCATAGTGGCTTTTTCTTTCATTTTGATTTGTTTATTTGCTTCACACAAAGGCTTGTTGCCTCTGTGATGGCAGTTTTGATGATTCCCCATTGTTGCTCCACACCTTCTTCTAGCCTGTTTGCTAGTGCTTTTCTGAGGCACTCTCCCATCTTGCCAAAGTCAGCCCTCCTAAAGTCCGGTACCCTCACTTTTGTATGGCTTGACTCTGTAGCTGAGTTTAACATGAACCACACTGTTTGATGGTCACTTGTTCCCAGATGGCAACCCACTTCTAGATCTGAGATCCTCTCACTGCCCCCGTTTGAGAGTATGAGGTCTAAGATTGCTCCCTCATGAGTGGGTTCTGAAACTAGCTAGCTAACACAACAAAACTCACCCAAAACAGGAACCAAAACAAAAAAAGCAAAAAGGAAATCCAATGCACTTCTGATCATAGGAGACTCCATGATTCAGGGAGTTGATACCTATCTCCAGCCAGGGGTAATGGTCAGATGTCTCCCAGGTACATCAGCATGGAGAGACACTGACCACATTGCTAAAATTGTACAGGAAGCAGGAGAAAACATCGATGTCCTGGTACACATAGGGACTAATGATCTCGCCAGCCAGTCAGTTGTGGAGACCAAGGAACACCTGACCAGGCTGGGTGACAAACTATCATCCATTTTGTCTGGCATCTCCTTCACTGAGATCCTGCCAGTTTGGGAGATGGATGGAAGGTCAGAGAAGGGGAGATAGGGGAGCTAAACATGTGGCTCAAGGGCTGGTGCCTGGAAAAAGGGCACAAATTTGTAGGTAACTGGCAACAGTTTTGGGAGCAAAAGTTCTTTAAATCTGATGGACTGCATCTGACTAAGGAGGGAGTCAGTGCACTGGGGCAGAAGTTTGACTTCTTTGCAAAATATTTAAACTAGCAAATGGGGAGGGGGTGCAGCACCCGATACGTCGAATGGGAAGAACATCCTTCCCCTCCCAGCTAGTGATCAAACAGGAGTTCAACATGTTTGTAGTTCATTTGTATCACCAGGTAAGGAAAAAAGTCTGGCTCCCCATACAACACACAGGGAAAATGCCAGACCTCACCCAACAACCAACACACCAAAATCTGGCCAGTGGAAAATCATGTACACAAATGCTCGCAGTCTGGGAAACAAGATCCCAGACCTGCAGGCAATAATGACAGAGGCTAAACTGGACATTGTAGCCATTAGCGAGACATGGTTCACCAGTAACCACACTTGGGAGACTTCAATACCTGGCTATGTACTGTTCAGAAGAGACCGAGGTGCAAAAAGGGGGGGTGGGGGTGAAGTGGCCCTTTATGTCAATGAAAATATCAAAGCTACAGGAATTCAGAATACACATAAGGAGCCAGAAGAACTGTGGGTCACCCTGGAAACAGGAAATGGGACAGCCTTATGAACTGGGACAGGGTCAGACTGGGCATGTAAGGGCCCCAAGGGAAGGTGTAGACAAGAGGCCCCCTCACAATGGCAGACGCAAAAATCCTACATATGCATTAGAGGCGCATGCACATTGCAGAGTTCCGGACTCCTGCAGCACCCTCTCTTCTATTGGCATCCCCATCTCATTCTGACCTCAGGCCTCCACCAGGAGGCAGTCATTCGATGGGGCTGCCAACCAACCCACCTTCCCCAGAAGAGGAGAGCTGTCCTCCGGATGCTCAATCCTCTCCCTCCCCAGCCAACTCCCAGCGACCCACTTGCACCACGAACATGGGTTTCCAGTGTTGCATGAGGCAAGGCAGTGATGCTTCAGCTCTCCATGCCACAGGGCCAGCCACTCCATGCCATTTTAAATTAAAGATTAAAGTCAAAGCTGGCCTGGGAGTATGACTTCGGAACAGCAGGATCTATAAAGATAAACATTACTTAAAATTGCAGTAACTCAATAACAAGCCCACAAGGTCCCCCCCCCAAAAAAAAACAGTCAACTATCTCCAGTCTCCACAGAGTGACATAGGCCAGGAGGAAAAAAACAAACAACAGTACACAGCAGGCTACTAGCTAGCACCAGCCTATGCCTACTTAGGCTACCTGCAGCATCTCTTGAAATAAGATACTAGCGTAGTATAGCGCCTCCTCCCGCACACACACACCATCAGTACCTCTCGATTGGAGGGAATAGGGCAACATTAAATATATAAACAAGCCAGCAGCACTGCACATAAAATCTAAGAATGAAATATTGCATTATAGGTCAGAGATAGCAGATTTACAGGCAGTTAATTCATGCATAATATATAAAAAACAACAGTGCTACTTCTAGTTTCAAATACACAGGATGGAAGCAGCCCTCAGGTACAACATCCAAGCCCAAAAGGTGAGACCAAGCACTATTCTACATATAATTTTAGTACAATAAGTGGAAGTTTATCTCCCCGCTAATATTGGCAGTCCCCTACCATTTGTAGCATACTGTGTTACCCTGATCAAGTCAGTTAACTTCCTTGTGCTTCCAGGTTGCACATGTAAATAAGCTTTCAGCTTAATGTGTCTCTCCTGGTTAACAAAAATATATATATATATATATATATATATATATATATATTTCCACTGAAATTAACAAATGCAACCTCCCCTATCTTTGAAAATATATCTTGTACCTATTATTGACACTGGCAATATTTGTTTCTATTTTCAGAGTATCCTGCATTTCACTGTGTCACTACCTGAACAAGGGGACCTCTCAGTCCAGCCAGTGTCTTGTGAATTCTGCTTGCCTACAGTTGCCACCATAATCCCATGGTATTTTTGCATACCAAGAACCAGGAGGTCTTCATAGTTCCCTAGCAAACAAATTGCAAGGGATTTCAAGGGTTGGCACATCTCGCAGTCCCAGCAAGGAGGCTAGGTTTTTCTGAATTATTGACCACACCTTTGAGTACTCCCATAATATATGCAGGAAGGATCCTTCATGCTCTCCACATCTTATATGTGTAGGGGTGTCAAATGCCCCATTTTGTAGAACCTATGGGCTGTAAAGCAGAAGTTATTTAAAATCCTGGATCTGTACTGTGTAAGTCATAAGCTGACCATTTTCAAATATGTATGCACATTTTCCTTTCCCAGATGGTTTTCCATGACCAGTTTATAAGTGCCATTGTGACACATTCACCCAGTAGCGGCCCACTTCCTCCCACACATTCACTTTAGGGCTGAGGCAGATATTGCTGTCTGAGAACAACCTGGAAATTGCATGGCATACTGGCATCATGGCCATTTGCAAATGCCCTGAGGGTAATTTAATTACCCAGGTTGTGCATTATACAAACATACAAAATTTGCCAGCAGATAAGGCACAAAGGTCTATGAAGTCTACTCAATTTTTGCAGCTAGTCCCCCCTACTCAGCAGCTGCCTCTCCTTCCCTCCCTCCTCCTCCCTTAACCCTTCCCCTTCCCTTGTCCCAGCCTCTTTTGAAGCAGCTCACTGTTCTGCAGGATACCACTTCCACTGGCAACACGTTTCACTCAGCCACCACCCTCTCCATAAAAAAGTGTCTTCTCATCTCCCTCCTGAACCTACCCCCCTCCAATCTCATAGAATGGCCTTGCGTATCCCTTCCTTCCCTCACTTTGAAAAGCCCCTCCTTCCCTGTCCTGTTTAGGTCTTCATGTACCTGAAGGTTTCAGTCATATCTCCCCTGTCCCTCCTCTCCTCTCCTCCAGGAGGAAAATGTTCAATTCCCTCAGTCTGCTCTCGTATGGTAAATCCCCCAGACCCTGGATCATTTGTGTTGCCCTGTGTTGCACCTCCCTCCAACAGCTTAATGTCTTTCTTCAGGTACGGTCGCCAGTACTGCACACATTCCCGGTGTGGTCTTGCCAGCGATCTATACAATGGAAGAATAGCCTCCCCCCTCCATGAGGATATACCACTGTAATACAACACAGCATCTTATTTGCCTTTGTGGCCACTTTCCTACATTGTGCTGAGTTGTTCATTGAACCTGTTATGATTACCCCCAGATCCTTTTCTTCCTCAGTCATGGCAAGCTGTACTCCACCCAGCTGGTAACTTCTTTTTGGGTTCTTAGCCCCAAAATGCATCACCTTGCACTTTAAGGCATTGTATTCCAGTTGTCAGGTATCTGACCAGGTCTCCAGCTTTATCAGATCCTCCTGCAGCCCCTGCCATCCTTCTTGGTCATCCACCACTACCCCCATCTTGGTATCATCAGCAAACAGACTGATCTTGCTCTTGATACCCACTGAAATGTCAGCAATGAATATTCCAAATAGCAATGATCCCAGCACCGAGCCCTGCGGAACTCCACTTGTCACCTCCCTTGGGGATGAGAGCTCCCCACCCCACCACCACTCTCTGTTGCCTTCCACTTAGCTAGTTCCTTACCCATGCCACCTTCTTGGCACCTTCCCCTGTGCTTTCCAGCTTACTTCCTAGCCTTCTATGTGGCACAGAGTCAAATGCCTTGCTGAAGTCCAGATACAGGACATCTACTGCATGGCCCCTGTACAACTGTCTAGTTACCCAATCATAGTATTCTATCAGATTGGTCTGACAGGATCCGCCAGTGACAAAGCCATGCTGTCTGCTGTCCTGCATCCCACTGGCCTCCAGTAGAGCCACGAGCCTCTTCTTAAGGATTGTCTCCATCAGCTTCCCTACAATGGATATGAGGCTTACAGACCTATAGTTCCCCATTTCATCCTTGGGGCCACTCTTATGGAGGGGTATCAGGTGAGCCATCCTCCAATCCTGAGATACACACCCTGCATCCAATGAAGTACTGAACATGTCTGCCAAGGGCCCTGCTAGGATCTCCACCAGTTCTTTCAGTACTCTGGGGTGGACATCATCTGGCCATGGTGCCTTATCCACCCTCAGTGCCCTCAATCCCTCCAGCACCTACTCTCTGTGATTACCCCATCTGTCACCTCTTCCCTCTCTGTTCCCACTCTTCCCCTCCTTGGGTATCTCTCCCCTCCTTTCTCTTTAGTAAATACTGAGCAGAAGTAGTCGTTAAGTGCTTCTGCCTTTTCTCCCCCCTTTTCCACCCACCCCTTTCCATCCTAATCCTCACTATCTGTCCCTTGCAGCTCCTTTTCTTCCTGATGTACTTGAAGAAGTCTTTCTTCCCCTTCTTAACACCTTGTGCCAGCCTGAGCTCCTCTGATGCCTTTGCTGCTCTTACCACCCTTGCCACCTCCCTTGCTACTTTCAGGTACTCCTCCCTGTTCTCCCCTTCCCTGTTTTCTTGTATCTCCCAAAGGCCTTCCTTTTCCTCCTTATACCAAGAATGAGACCCTAAATGCGTGGCATTAGATAGCATGCTTTCTAATTGCAGGAATTTTTTTACTTGTGTTCGGTTTCCATACCAGCAGCATCACTCACTCTCCCTAACCTGCTCTGCTCTCTAGCATCCATGCTGGCTAATTGGTTTCCAGTCCTTGTTTGCCACCACTGGTGAGAATAGAGATTTTTTTGTCATAATTTGTCCATTGCTGTTATAGTCTTTCTTTGTGGGGGTTAGCATTAAAAAGCAGTCTACTTACTTTACTCCCCAGACCCCTCTGGGATGGGTGGCATGCTGTAGTAGTGGCTCGTCCATTGCCGAGAGAGAGTCTCTGACCCTGACCCAAACTGAGTCCCTGGGCCCCCTTGGGCTGGCTGTAGTGTCCCACTCCCACAAGACACTCCCCATTGGTACTACAACTGTCCACAAACAGGGTAGGCCACTAGGCCACCAGCCAGGGTGTAATTCAAAGAAGAGCCCAGAGCAGAGCCGATGAGCCATCGCTTGGAACTTTGGTGGTGTGGCAGACAGCACTACTGATGGCTGGCCTGGCTCACCTCCTTGAGTGGAGCCTCTTGCTGTCATTGGCATTGCTGCTGGGGGTCTGGACTGCTGGGGTACACTGAAAAAATTCCCCAACTTCTTCACCTCAGCTGACTGACCGTCTCACTTTACAATCCTTCTCCCAACTCGACTCCTAAAGTCCCTGGGCCCAGCCTGTTCATCTCCCGACTCCTTCCGACTGAATCCAACGTTGACTACTCAAGTCATGATACTGTCTGCTAGCAGCTAGCCCAAAGATTAAAAGATGCCAGCCCACAGCCCATTGTGCACTCCTCCCAAGCTCCAGTGGCAGCAGAAAATGGAAATGGTGGCAAAAGGTGCCAAAACTTAGCCAGAAGGACTGCTGCTGGGTGCATGCACATGCATGGTTCGGGTAATGTTCAGGGAAGCTGGAAGCAAGTGTTGTGACACACATGTAAAGTGCATGATGACAACTCTTAAGCAAGTGAGGGACTAGACTAGGGCACACTGCTGTGGCATGGGCATGGCTGGGGGATAAAAAAACAAAGACACAGTGTACAAATAATTTTTGACTATTTTTTTTTATTTCCTACCACTCACCCATGGGCCAGGGAAAACTTGAAACTTAGGGTTTACCCTGAAAAAAAGTGCTGCTCAGCCACAGGGGCCCCCCTAAGGGGTAGGGCCCCCAGGAAATTTTCCCTGTAGCCCTGTGGGCCAGTCTGACCCTGAACTGGGGTTGTCTACAAACCTCCAGATCAGGGGGAGGACATAGACACATCACTGTTAGAAGATGTATAAAACATGACAGCTAAGGGGGAGGTTCTGATAATGGGAGACTTCAACATACCAGATACAGACTGGTCAATACCAGCAGGAACATCTGCCAGAACTAGACACATAGTGGATTCCCTGCAGGGGGAGGGCTTCAAACAACTGGTACAACAACCCACAAGAGACAGGGTTATCCTAGATCTAGTAATGACTAACAGGGAAAGGATCACAGATCTCCAGGTAGAAGGTCACCTGGGGGCCAGTGACCATAACATGGTATGGTTCAATTTGGCCACTAGAACTAAATCATCCCATTCCAAGGCAAAAATATGGGACTTCAGAGGAGCTGACTTTGATAAGATGGGCAACAGAGTTAAGCTAGCCCTGGCAAGACAAAATACAGGTGAGGGGGTACAGGCAAAGTGGGCAAGTATTAAGGATGCAATATTTGAAGCAACATCCCATTGTGTTTGAGAGAAAAGGAAGTGCAAAAGAAGAAGGAAACCACTTTGGTTCTCAAAAACAGTAGTAGAAAAGGTCAGAGCCAAAAGGCTGGCCTTCAGGAAATATAAGGGAATGCAGCTGGATGAAGATAAGGAGGCATACCAAACTTCCCTAAGGGAAGCAGGGAAGGCAGTAAGGCAGGCAAAGGCCCAAACCAAGGAAACACTAGCACGAACAGTAAAAGAAGGTGACAGGACTTTCTATAGACACATTAGTGAAAGGAGAAAGTCCTGAGGGGGTATTTCTAAGATCAAAGGGGATAAGGGGGCATGTGAGGAGGAGGACCATGTAAAAGCATCTATCCTAAACAGATACTTCTGCTCAGTATTTACTGAGAAGACGGTAGGGCAGGGCCCACACCTCAGCACCATGGACACAGGGGGGAGGGAAGTGTGCACTAGTCCCTTTACAAAAGAAAGGGTCCTACAAGAGCTCAATAAGCTCAGGCTGGACAAGGCAATGGGACCTGATGGCATACATCCCAGGATACTAAAGGAGCTAAGGGTGGAACTAGCAGAGCCATTATCAGAACTGTTTAGTGAGTTTCTGAGCACAGGAGAGGTCCTAGAAGGCTGGAGAAGGGCTCAAGTGATCCCGCTCCACAAGAGTGGTAGCAGGGAGGAGGCAGAGAACTACAGACCAGTCAATCTTACCTCAGTAGTGGGCAAGATTATGGAGGCACTTCATGAAAGGATAGTGCAACACCTGAATCCATAGGAGCACAGGATCCAAGACAGCATGGGTTTACAACAGGAAGGTCCTGTCAAACTAATCTCATAGATTTCTTTGGCTGGGTAACCAAAGTGGTGAACCAAGGGGGAGCAGCTGATGTCGCCTACCTTGACTTCAACAAAGGTTTTGATACTGTTCCACATAGAAGATTGATTAATAAGCTGGGTAAGCTCGGGGTGGGTCAGAAGTTGGTCAACTGGGTGGCAACCTGGTTGGCGGACAGAAAACAGAGAGTGGTGGCAAATGGTCAAGACCCCTAGAATTCTGCAGCCGCAGAATTTTGCGCAGAACTTGCAACCCACCGCAGAACTTCTGCAGTGCCACAGAATTCACTATTCTTGGTGATTCTTTATTAATATTTCTGGTTATCCATAGACCCTGGTTCTCTTCCCCTCTTTTTATTTCCAAGGCCCCTCTATGCTCAGAATGTGATGTTATCAATGTCATAACATCATACATTAGCTAATGAAATGGCTGCATTCTGCCACAGAAATGAATAGTCACTTATCTACTACAGCTCCCACTGCCAGAGGCGGTGGCACAGCACATCAGTTACAGTGATATTTGCACTTCAGCCTAATACAATGTTTCAGTCTTATGTTATTACGCTAGGACCAGCTTAAACAAAAGCTTGACAATAGCACAGACCTGTTGAGTCCATTCCTTACTTTGTACAAACTTATTTGTGCTTTTAAGGTATTGAGATGCTATCTGAAATGAATAACTGGTAAAATGAATTAACCAGTAATTTTTAAGAAAAATGAAGTAATTATGCCCAGAAAAGTAGAATATAATAATGTGTCGACCTGTTGAAAGAATAGACCTGTTAAATAAATAATTGTGCTGTAGACATTTTTGCCAGGGTTATTGACTACATATTGTCATTGGTTGATAGAATCACTAAAAGTTATGGAGAAATGTGCACAGGGCCAGTTGTTGGGCCAGAGGGTAGCATGTTGTGTTCCCGTGCCAGCAACTGAGATTCAGAGATGAGCTCTGGGAGCACGCTGGGCACCACAATGATTGGAGGAGCACACCACTGCTCTGAACCTGGGAAGGTATGGTGCAGTGTTCTGTCACATGGGACACATTGTGATGGGCTGGAGAGCTTTATCTCACAACGAGTTTGCATGCATGTCATGACCTCATGGTGTTACGTAGTGTGTCGGGGAAGCGGGTTGGTATGAAAAATTAGTTTTGAAATATCTCCTCTATTCTGTTTATTCCATTTCCAAAGGGACCTGTATGAATGAGAATACAATTTCACGGAAATTTAGAATATATATATTATAGTGGCACAGTAGTGCCACTATAGTTAGGGTTGAGTACCCCATTTAAGGTTAAATCTGAAATTTGTCAGCTTAATAACCTTGCCACTATACAATGGATTTGCCTGAAATGTGGCATGCATGGTCTGGTACCATAGAACTCTTGACCTGCCAAGTTTCGTTATGGTCAGATGTACGATTATGGAGCTACAGAGCGCCAAAAAACACATAAATTACATATTTTTGCATGTTTCTTTGCTCGCTTCTATAGCCCGCATGGTTTGCGTGACCAGTCTGAAACCTTCAGGGAACATGCAGACAGGGTCCCTGATGTGCCTTTCAAAGATTTCATGAAAAAATATTAAACGGTTCGTAAGTCATTTAAATAAAATTGTCCTCCATTATAGTCTATTGGAAAAGTTAACAAAGTATGCAAAAGTGTCGCACATGCACTTTTTACTTTCACAAATGACACTTGTAGTGTCTCAAATTGGCCATCTTGTTTTCAGTTGGTGGTCAGAGAAATGCTTAGCATTTAAATTTGGGATCCTCAAGGGATACAATTCTTATTGTGTTCACCTAGTCGAGCCCTGAGGATGCTAGCCATGTCTTTTTTTGGGGGTAAAACACCCCAGAAATATGTTTTTTAAATTTCTGTAAACAGTAGTGTTGCAAAGTACTTTTGAACATGTGCTACTTTTGTGACTTTATTTGTGAAAGTGTCGTGATTTGCGAAAGTACTTTGCAACATTATGGCCAAAACAATAGGGAATCTTTGCCACCCTGCTGCAAAAGAACGGTTTGGTCTTTTGGGCTGCAATTTGGAGGAAGGAAAGCCAAGATCCCACAGATGTGCCTTTTTGTGGTTTGGTGACAAAATATTAGAGGGCTGCAAAGTTATGGCACTCCGAAGTTGACGATTTTTCCCATAGGCTAACATTACGGCATCTGCCACACCTTTCGGGCTTGTATCTCGAAAACAGTTTGAGATACAGACTTTTTGTCAGAAGAATGCTTAGTCCCCTGCTAGGGGACTGAGTACAAAACTATCCTGGAAAGTCATAAATAATATGAGATTTTAAATATTTTTCTACGTTGTACGGTTCCTGAGATATAAGGAATTTAGTATTCCAAGTGCTCATTTCCTGCTCCGAGGGCCATTATTATGGCCACATTCTTTCTATTCACTGTGCTTCTGAATGCACCTTTTTAGGAAAAAAAGGGTGTGCATTTGCGTTACTGTTAGCGTTAGCGTTTCCGCTTGCATTTCCTTTACCGTTTGCGTTAGCGTTTCTATTTACGTCACCATGTGCGTTACCCTTTCCATTTGTGTTTGCGTTACTGTTACAGTTTGAGTTTCCATTACCATTTTTGTTTGTGTTTACTTTTGCATCACCGTGTGCGTTATCATTTGCGTATGTGCTTGCGTTTGCATTACTGTTTCCTTTGGCATCATCGTTGGTGTTACCATAACCATTTGCGTTTCCAATTGCATTACTGTTACCATTTGTGTGTTTGTTACCGTTTGCATTTCCGTTTGGCCTTAGCTTTTTGGTAGCATTTCTGTTGTCAAGTACGTTGCTGTTTCCTTCTGCATCACCGTTGCCATTACTGTTTTCATTTCTGTTTGTGTTTGTGTTACTGTTTGCATTTTTGTTACTGTTTTTGTTACCCTTTGCTTTTCTGTTGCCGTTAGCGGTTGCATTACCATTTCTGTTTTCATTTACGTTTGCGCTTCTCTTACTGTTTGCATTATCAGTTCCATTTACATCACCGTGTGCGTTACGGTTTGTGCTTGCGTTTGCGTTACTGTTAGTGTTACTATTTTCTTTTACCTCACTGTTGCCATCACAGTTTGCGTTAACGTTACCATTTGTGTTTTTGCGTTTTTGTTACTATTTGTGTAACCATTTTTGTTGGCGTTAACGTTAGCGCTTGTGTTTACATTACCGGTTGCATAACCATTTGTGTTTGCGTTAACACTTACGTTTCCGTGGATTTCTGTGACATTCATAATGCTTGGTCTACTGTGGTACTTCAGTGCATTTACCAACTTTCATTTGACATCTGCATATGTTTTTTGCAGAATGAAGCGCCCAAAAATTTATTTTTCTGCCACTCGTGCAAAGCCTTACGCTCTTGCTGCTCTGCAACTCTTGAAGATATTTGGATAAGATTTGGTATGACTGGAGTGGAATGGTGCATCTATTGATTTACCAATTTATATTTCACTGGTCAATACGGTTTTTGCGTAGTGCAGTGCAAATCATTATGTTTTTGATATTTTTCTGCACTGTTTACCACGACGCATAGCGTAGCCAGTGTGTGGTTGATTGGTCTGAAACTCGGCACATAGAAACATAGAATTTGATGGCAGATAAGCACCACTTGGCCCACCTAGTCTGCCCATTTCCCTACCTTATGGATAAGCTGCAGATTCTAGTTAATCAACAGCTTACTTCCTCCTACTCCCCCACTAGAATTGCCTTATGCCTGTCCCATGCATTCTTGAATTCTCCCACTGTTCCTGACTCAACAACCTCCTCAGGAAGGCTGTTTCATGCATCTACAACCCTCTCTGTGAAAAAATACTTTCTAACATTACCTCTGAGCTGTGCCCCCCTGATCTTCAAATTGTGCCCTCTTGTCCTTGCACATCTCTTTCTTCTGAAATATACTACCCTCTTGTACTTTGTTAATTCCCTTGAGATACTTGAAAGTTTCTATGATGCCCCTCCCTCTCCCTCCTTTCCTCAAGGGTATACATATTAAGCTGCTTTAGTCTCTCCTCGTATGTCTTCTGGTGCAGACCCCGCACCATTTTAGTTGCCCTCCTCTGAACAGCCTCCACTCTTTCTATGTCTTTGCAGAGATGGGGTCTCCAGAATTGCATGCAGTACTCCAGATGAGGTCTCACTAACTGTCTGTATAGAGGGATAACAACTTCTTGTTTTCTACTGTTGATGCCTCTCCCTATGCATCCCAGTATCCATCCAGCCCTCCTTACTGCATTTTCACATTGTTTGCCCACCTTTAGGTCATCTGATATAATTACTCCTAGGTCTGTTTCAATTTTTGTTATTGTTATTAACTTACCCCCATTGTGTACTCTTCCCCTGAGTTTTTGTTTCCCAGATACATTACCTTGCACTTCTTTGCAATGAATCTGAGCTGCCACATATTTGACCATTCCTTCAACCTTGCCAAGTCCCTTTTCATTCTTTCCACTCCACCTTGTGTATCAACCCTGTTGCAGATCTTTGTGTCATCTGCAAAGAGACATACCTTTCCTTCTAGGTGCTCTCCAATGTCACTTATAAAGACATTAAAGAGGACCAGTCCCAGTACCCAACCCTGTGGTACCCAGCTAGTTACCCTCCTTTCTTCACTGTGGACTCCGTTTACTATTACCCTTTGCTTCCTGATGTCCAGCCAGTTTTTTATCCAGGCTACCACCCTGGGACCCACTCCAAGGCTGGCTAACTTGTACTGTATATTAATCTTTTGTGTGAGACTGTGTCAAATGTCTTGCTAAAATCTAGGTAGGCCATATCCACAGCCCCTCCCTGGTCTACTACTTTGGTCACCCAGTCAAAGAAATCTATTAGGTTTGTCTGACATGACCTTCCTGCTGTGAAACCATGCTGCCTTGGGTCCTGTGCCCCACTGGCCTCTAGGTACTCAACAATTCTTTCCTTCAGAAGTGATTCCATCATTTTCCCTACCACTGAAGTCAAGCTAACTGGTCTGTAGTTTCCTGCCTCTGCCCTGCTCCCACTTTTGTGAAGTGGAATCACATTTGCCCTCCTCCAGTCCTCAGGTACCACCCCATTCTCCCATGATTTGTTAAAGAGAGTAGTTAGTGGTGTTACTAGTTCTACCCTTAGTTCTTTTAGAATTCTTGGGTGAATCCCATCAGGCCCCATTGCTTTGTCCACCCTCAGTTTCAAGAGTTCTTTCAAAACCTTTTCTTCTGTGAGTGTACTGGTATCGACCCCCCTAGTCAGAGTTTCTCTCTTGTTTGGTTTAGGTACCTCCCACTCCTCTTCCATTGTGAATACTGAGCAGAAATGTTCGTTCAGTGTCCCTGTTTTTTCACTGTCACCTTCTGCCCACATTCCCTCCCCCTTATTAAGTCTCTGTATCCCTCCCTTGGTCTTTCTTCACTCCCTAATGTACCTATAAAAGGTTTTATCCCCCTTCTTAACAGAGTGGACTATCTTTTCCTCAGTTTTTGCCTTTGCTATTCTGACTGCCTTCCCTGCCTCCTTCTGCTTTAACTGATAAAGTTCTCTGTCCTGCTCCTTCTGTGTTTCCTTATATTTCCTGAATGCTATCCTTTTCTCCTTAACCATCCCTGCCACCTCTTTTGAGAACCATAGTGTTTTTTTCCTTCATTTTGTTTTATTGATTTGCTTCACACAAAGGCTTGTTGCCTCTGTGATGGCTGTTTTGATTATTCCCCATTGTTCCTCCACCCCTCCTTGTTGCCCATTTGCTAGTGCTTTTCTGAGGCACTCTCTCATTTTCCCGAAGTCAGCTTTCCTAAAGTCCAATACTCTTGTTTTTGTATGGCTTGACTTTATGGCTGTGTTTATTGTGAACCACACTGTTTGGTGGTCACTTGTTCCCAGATGGCTACCCACTTCTAAATCTAAGATCCTTTCTCCTTCCCCATTTGAGAGTACCAGGTCTAAGACTGCTCCCTCCAGAGTGGGTTCCAACAGTAGCTGTCTGAGGCATGCCCCCTGTAGGGCATCAAGAATGACCCTGCTCTTGGATGTGCCTGCAGCGAAGGTATTCCAGTTAACATCTGGCATATTTAGGTCCCCCATCAACAATATCTCCCCTTTTTCTGCCATTTTAAGGATGCCTTCTATCATTTCCTTGTCCATTTCCTCCCCCTGAGATGGGGGTCTGTACACAACCCCCATGCAGATTGTGGTGCCATTTTCTGTCTCTAGGGTGACCCATAGTGACTCATCAACTTCTTGTTTACTCTTTAGTTCTGTTGCTTTAATCCCTTCCCTTATATAGAGAGCTACTCCTCCTTCTCCTCTTTTACCCACCCTGTCCCTCCTGTAGACTGTGTATTCTGGTATGTTGACATCCCAGTCATGGTTCTCTGTGTACCATGTTTCAGTGTCTGACACAATAGCCTGGCATCCCTCTTCCATCAAGGCCACTAGTTCAGGGAGTTTGTTGCACAGACTGTGGGCATTGGTACTCATCACCTTCCATTTATTTTTTATGGCCTTACCCCTTTTAACCCCATCCCTGTCCTTACTGCCTTTTTCTGCATTTATCCCTGTCCTGCTCCCTACTGACTTCTCTACCTTGGTGTTTACCTCTCTAGTTACTGTGTTTTGTGGGGGGAGGCTGGGATTTCTCTGCTCCTTTTCAGTGCCTCCCCCCTTGGCTAGTTTAAATGCTTGCCAATGAAGCATTTAAACCTGTCATGAAGGATCCTGGATCCCCCCTGGACAGATGCAGACCATCATGCCAGTAGAAGCCTGCATCCCTCCAGGTGGCTCCCCAGTCCCCAATGAAGCCAAAACCCTGAACTCCACACCAGTTTTTCAACCATTCATTGAATCCCATGGTGTGGAATACCCTAGCATCATCCTTGCCATAGACAGGCAGCACCTCCGAGAAGGTTACCATACATGCTACTTGTCTAAGGCCGCTCCCCAACTCCACAAACTCCTCTTGCACTGCTCTGATCCCATTCACAGCCAGGTCATTTGTCCCTAGGTGGACAATAACATCCAGCTCCTTCCCTCATGCAGCTGCTCCTGCGATCCTGAGGATTCATGTCCTGTCCCTCTGAGCCGTGGCACCAGGCAGGCACCTTACCTCCCTCTCCCCTTCCTCCCCCACTTCTACCCCCTAATGATAGAGTCCCCCACCAGGAGTTGATTCATTCCATTCCCCTGTAGGGTCTCATGCCACCCTCCTGTGGTTCTCTTTTGTGGAGGTTCCCAGCATCCTCCTTGGTCTCCACTGTAGGTTCCTCCATAGAGGAAACACTCTTTGCCAGAACAACATATGAATTGTGGAGAGGCACAACTGGAGGGATGCACCTCTGTTCCACCACCCTCTCCCTCCCTGAGCCCATCTTGGTCCAACTGCTCCTCTTTCTTGGTAGCCTCTGAGGTAACAGTGGTGGCTCTGGTGGTCCCTGGGTGGGGGAAGAGGTTTCATGAATCCTAGCCAGGTCAGTCTGGAGACAGGCAACCTTCTCCCTCAGACCAGAGATGTGCCTGCAAACAGGGCAGCATCACAGCCTCCAGAATGTCTCCCGGAACACTGCTGCCCCACAGCCATTGCACTGCACCACTACCATCTTGACTTATTTTGTGTCCCCTCTCCTGTTACTTTGTATGCTTACTGTCTCCTCCCTCTATGTATTTTTACACTTACTTTCCTACTGCCTATGTGCCCTTACAACTCTTGCCCTTCCTGTTCTGGGACAGGAATTCCCTGTAGTCTTCAGTAGTCTCCTTCCTCTGTGCTTGGATTCACACTTCCAGCAGCCGGGGGGGGGGAGAGTTATTTTTTAGGTTCCTCCAAGGTTGATGAAACTAATGTGTCTCAGTGATCCTTCCCTTCCTACTGCCAAACAGGAAGTTCCTGTTGTCAGTCAAATCCAGTGGCTATAAAACTAGAACTGGCTTTGGGTGGAAGGGTGGAGGGGTGGGCAATTAGTAAAAAATCTGTAGTTCTAGACTGCTGTTTCTTGCTCTGAAACCAAAAATCTCCTCTGTCAAAGACAGCAGGAAGCTGTAGTTGAAGACACCTGCTTTTGTACTCCTAAGCTGCTAAGCCACAACTCCAATTAGATTCACCCACTTCTCTGACTCAGTAAATTAAGCTGATACAGCCCCCATCCTCAGAGAAACACACAGTGACTTTCTTCCTTTTTTACTTAAATGAGACCCCCTTCTTCTAAGAAAGTATCTGTTTGCTTAATCCAAACAGGTACTGACTCCATCTGAGATAGAACTGATTTATCAGTAAAAAATCTGTAATTCTAGACTGCTGTTTCTTACTCTGAAACCAAAGTTCTCCTCTGTCAAAGATACCAGGAAGCTGCAATTGGAGACACCTGCTTTTGTACTCCTAAACTGTTAAGCCACACCCCAATTAGATTCACCCTCTGCTCTAACTCAGTAAATTAAGCTGATACAACCCCCTTCCTCAGAGAAACACACAGTGACTTTCTTCTACTTTTTTTACTTAAATGAGACCCCCTTCTTCTAATAAAGTATCTGTTTGCTTAATCCAAACAGGTACTGACTCCTGCTGAGATAGAACTGATTTATCAGTAAAAAATATACAGTTCTAGACTGCTGTTTCTTGCTCTGAAACCAAAGTTCTCCTCTGTCAAAGACAGCAGGAAGCTGCAATTGGAGACACCTGCTTTTGTACTCCTAAGCTGCTAAGCCACACCCCAATTAGATTCACCCTCTGCTCTAACTCAGTAAATTAAGCTGATTCAGCCCCCTTCCTCAGAGAAACACACAGTGACTTTCTTCTTTTTTTTACTTAAATGAGACCCCCTTCTTCTAATAAAGTATCTGTTTGCTTAATCCAAACAGGTACTGACTCCTGCTGAGATAGAAGTGATTTATCAGTAAAAAATCTGTAGTTCAAGACTGCTGTTTCTTGCTCTGAAACCAAAGTTCTCCTCTGTCAAAGTCAAATTCAAGGAACATGTCAGCTTTTGTTTGGTGAAAAAATGTTGTTCTGTTCCAGAGTTATTGCCATTTGAAGTTGGTCCCCCATGCGGTTAAAGATTTTTCGGCTGCCAGGTCAGCCATTTTGTGGTGGAAGACTTCTTAAAGGTGCAGAAATGTAAAAATTGAATATCTCTGGAACGGTTTGGTCTTTTCACATGAAATTTGGAGAGTTTTGAGTGGATGTCCTGGAGATGTGAATTATGCTGTTTATATTTTGAAAAAATTCACTGCGGAGATACTACATGACACAGTTAACATTTTGTCATTGTGGAACAGCCCTAACTGATTCATTAAACAGAGTTTTTATATATATATATATATATATATATATATCTATCTATATATATCTATTCTTGGCAAAAACTTTGTTAATGCATCAGTTAGGGTTGTTTCCACATCGACAAAAGTGTGGAAATTCAACGTTAGGGTTACCACCCCTACCACCCCACCCCCACCAACAGGCATCGGGGTGTGCGTTGGGGTCATCAGCCTAACTCTCATCCCATTCCATGTGTAAAGAAGCTGAGGTGGTGCAGTATAGCAGAATGGGGTGAGAGTTAGGCATGACAACCCCAGTGCACAACCTGATGCCTGTTGGTGGGGTGGTAGGGGTGGTAACTCTAACACTGAATTTCCACACTTTTGTTGGTGTGGAAACAACCCTATCTGATGCATTAATGAAGTTTTTGCAAAGAATTTCCTTTCTTTTTTTTAAAGTTTAATGTAAGTAGTACTAGAAATGGGCAGCTTGGTGGGCCCTGTGCTCCCACCAAGCCACCTATTTGTGCATAATGAATGTGTAGGTGGGTGTACAGGGCCTGGAGCATGGAGCCATACAGCAGCCCTATAAGGCAAGGAGGCTTAGCAACAGTAATTTACCCATATGTCGGGAACCATAGGAGGTAGAAAAAAAATTAAAGTGTTGTTGTAATCGTGACAGTGTGCAGTTCTCAAGACTGAACCTGTATCTCGCATAGATTCCGAGATGCGTGCACTGAAACGCAATGTGAGTGCTAAATCTGAAGGCATAATAGTGGACCACACACATGAAAATCAGCAATTAGAAAAGTAATTCGCAAATATTTCGGGAACCGTACACGCTAGAAAACAAATTCAAATTTCAGGGGTTTCAAGGCTTTTCCAGTTCTGACGAAAAGTCCATATCTCAAACCGTTTTTGAGATACAGACCCCGAAAGGCATCACCGGCACCTCAATGTTATCCTATGGGGAAAATTTGAAACTTTGGAATGCTGTAGCTCTGGCCCTGCTGAATGTTTTCATAGCAAACCACCAAAAAGCACACCTGTGAGACTAGGGCTTTTTACTCTGAAAAGTTCAGGGTAATATCGCACTGTGCGTTGCGGCAACGAGGTGACAAAGAAAAACCAGTGCCGCAATGTTATCCTATGGGGAAATTTCCAAACTTCACAATGCTGTAAGTAAGGCCATGTTCAATGGTTTGGTACCAAACCACAAAAAAGCACACCTATAAGGGTAGGGCTTTGCTCCCTGAAAATTTCAGGTCAATACCACAACGCACGTAGCCACAATGAAGTGACAAAGGAAACAACTCCCACAATGTTATCCTATGGGAAAATTCGTAACTTTGAAATGCTATAGCTAGGGATGTGGTGAATGTTGTGGAACCAAACCACTGAAAGGCACATCTGCATCACTAGGGCTTGCCATCCTTAAAATTTCAGGCCAATATCACAATCCAGTTTGCCACAATCAAATGACAAAGAAAACAGCATTTCAGAAAATGTGGTTGTGCAGTATTACCGTGGTCATTTACAGTATGATCACAACACTCTTATCTTCATAATGGGAATACAACTGCGAACATAAAAAATAGTGTCGTGGTTGTATTTTTTGTGGTCGTGGATACTGCACTTTGAGATAGTGTCGTGATCAAAAAACGGCAAAATGGTGGAAAAATCTGAAAACCACATTTCCAGACCAGCTGGTGAAAAACTAATGCCAGATTCCTGTTCCTCAGGCCCTGAATAGGTAAACCCAATGGTTGGTGTGTCAAAAAGTGCAGTATTTTTTGAGTTATATTATTTTCTCTCTCTCGCTAACTGAAAACAAGACGGCGGCAGCACGACACTATTTTTGGCAAGCTCAACACTAAAAAATATTATTGCAACAATTTTCGAGCTGCACATATAAATTTTCCCATAGGATATAATGGGGCACTAAAAACACTATAACTTTTGAACGGAACAAGATTGTTACACAAAATCTTCAAAAGGCACATCTGTGACCCAGGACCCATGTAGCCCACCCAATTTGAACCCACTCAGATGCAATCTTCAGTACAAAGTGGACGTCTAAAGAAAACGGAATGTTCAGATTTTTCATGTTTTTTAGTGCACTACAATTCTGCAACTGTACATCTGATTGACACGAAAATTTCCAGATCTGGAGACCTACTACAAATCTTCCTCCTTTACAAATTTTGGGCAAATCAGACAAACGGTTACAAAGTTATTAAAGTGCAAAATTTGAGGTTTAACATAGAAATGGCTATTAACTCAACTATAGTGGCAACTACTATAATGTTACTATATGTATATATATATATATATATATATATATATATACATCAGTATCTCTATATATATATATATTGTTATGTATACACACACACACACACACATTTGTAAGTATGCTACAGATTGCATATAAATATATAAGTGATACACAGTGAGACCTCATGAGTAGTATAGATAGCACATATAAAAGTATAAGTGATACACAGTGGGGACCTCATGAGTGGTATACACAGCATGAGTACAGAAATACCTTATGTATCACATAAGGTCCCCTCTGCGTATTTCATGTATGCAATAGGAGAGGACCTTAAGGGATAGATTTTTTATTTTTTTTTGCTTTTTTAGACATAAAGTTATTCTGTAAATCTGTTATTTTTTTTGAACTAGTGTTACTGTGCTTTCCCCTATCCTGATTGCTATAACCATTGCTATGGATGTGAAGTCAGGATGACAAGCTGACACTGTGATATGGTAGTTCGTTAGTGCTGCAGAAATCACAAACCACCGCTGCAGAAGTTCTGCGGCAAATGATAATCTTGCCACAGAAATTGGTCCCAATGTGCTGCAGAAAAGTAGGGGCCTTGCAAATGGTATAGAGTCAGAAGAGATGCAAGTCACAAGTGAGGTACCTCAGGGATCAGTCCTGGGGCCAGTCCTCTTCAATATGTTCATCAGTGACATTGCAGATGGACTGGAGTGTAAGGTTTATCTGTTTGCAGCTGACACCAAGATCTGCTACAGTGTAGATGATCCAGATGGGGTGGGCAGAATGAGAAGAGCTCTGGATAAACTGGCAAAATGGTTGGAAGAGTGGCAACTGGGGTTTAACGCAAAGAAGTGCAAGATCATGCACATAGGGAAGAGAAACCCTGAAGCCACCTACAGGTTGGGAGGGGAGTTGCTGGCAGTCACAAGGGAAGAAAGAGGCTTGGGCATCATCACCAATGACCTAAAATCATCCAAGCAGACCACTAAAGCAGTAGGTAAGGCTAAGGGATGTTGGGGTGTATTAGTAGGGGTATCACAAGTCAAAAGAGGGAGGTAATAATCCCTCTTTACAAGACACTGGTTAGGCCCCATCTGGAGTACTGCATGCAGTACTGGAGGCCACACCTTCACAAGGACTTTAAACAAATTGAGGCAGTCCAGAGAAGGGCAACCAAAATGGTGCAGGGACTGCATCAGAAAACATATGAGGACAGATTAACGGAACTCTATATGTATACCCTAGAGCAAAGGAGGGAGAGCGGTGATATGATTGAAACATTCAAACACCTTAAGGGCATTAACAAGGTGAAAGAGTCTAACATGTTTCAATATAAGAAAAATAGCAGGACAAAAGGACACAGCATGAGGTTAGAGGGAAGTCAATTAAGGGGAAATATGAGGAAGTTCTTTTCCACTGAAAGGGTGGTGGATGCATGGAATGGCCTACCTCAGGAAGTGGTGGATACGAATACAGTGCAGGACTTCAAACAGGCGTGGGATAGGCATAAGGGAGCAATACAGATAAGTATGAATAGATAGGCCATTGACAGAGCAAATGCAGATGGCACATTCATAAGGTAGAAAAAGAAATGGAAAGACTGGATGGGCCTTGCGGTCCTTATCTGCCTTCAACTTCTATGTTTCTATATGTTATGTTTCTATGTGCGTTGTCTCTCTCCTACAGCCAGGTTCCTGACCTCTGAAAAACTGCCCATGTAAAACCTGTTTATAAAAAAGGCGATCCAAAAGAAACCACTAACTACAGGCCCACAGCCATTCTATTGGTCTTAAGTAAAATTCTAGAAAAAGTAGTTGCAACTCAAACCATTAACTACCTAGCAAAGTATATCCTTCTCTCGGACACTCAGCATGGTTTCCAGAAAGGTCATAGTACCTCCACAGCTCTTCTCAAATTCACTACTGATACTCTTACCAACATGGACGCTGGTCTACTGACAGGGGCAGTTTTTATAGACCTTACAAAGACCTTTTGATCTCATTGATCACCCCATGCATCTCTTCACTCTTCGCACCCAGTTGTTGACTGGTACAGAAGCTATCAAGCAGGACTCAAATCGTGAACTTTAACTCCTCCTTATCTGATAGAGCTATTATTAACATTGGGGTCCCACAGGGCCCCATCCTGGGACCCCTTCTTTTCTCGCTTTTTATCAATAATGGAGCTGAGGTTCTTCATTCATGCTCATCTATTCTCTATGAGGATGATCGCGTACTCTATTCAAGCTCCGACAATATCACCAACATAAACGCATCCCTTTCCTCTGACTTCACTAATGTACAAAACTGGCTGTCTGCCCATAAGCTTGTAGTCAATGCTAAGAAAACACAAGCTATGCTATTTGGATCTGCCCCTAAGCTCAGGGCATGTCAAACTTCCCTGCTGGTACAAGACTCGGGTGGCACAAAAATGGAGTGTGTGACATCTTTTAAGTACCTGGGTGTTCTTTTGGACCAATTCCTGAATTTCAATCTACATATACAGTCCACTTGCAAAGCAGTGATTACAAAACTGGAAGTCGCTTATATAACAAGCTTTATGCTAACTCCCTCTGCTAAGCTGGCCATTGCCAGAGGCATCCTTCTCCCTGCCCTCACATATGATGCTCCCACCACTGCTGCTGCACATAAAACCACCCTCCATTAATGGAACATAACATATAATAATATCTGTCAGTACGCCTCCTCATCACCTTAGCTTAAGCACCACTGCCAACTTTATAGAGATCTGGGCTGGCTCTTCCCCTCTGCCTGCTGACAGTACTCTCTTGGCTCCCTAATTGACTCAGTAATCAGAAATCAAACTCCTTCAGCGCTCACCATGATGCTTGTATCTCAAACCTCCTCCTATGGACTGTGATTGGAAAATAAGTCCCTACTTAATGTGCCTAGATGTTATATGTCCAAAGGCTCTGGTGCTTTTCCTCACTCTGTCTCAAGCTCTGGAACTCCTTTCCCCTAGCACTTCGACAGGCAGGATCCCATGACAGCTTTAAAAGGGGGCTGTGCCATCATCTATCTCTCACAGACTCCTGCACTTGTTTTGATCCTACTTAAATCCCCTCAACCTCCAGCTACTTCCTGATATACTATCCACTCCCCCACTCCCCTAGCATTCACTCAATCTTCCTATCTCCTTAGCAGGCTAATCTTGCCCTCCCTCTTAATACAGAGTCTTGCCTTGCGGGTCACGATGGTGTATCCTTCCAGCCAGGACCTTGCCCTTCCCTTGATGTGCTGACTCATGGGCATCTTCATTGTTGTGACCAATTCTAATCAATATTCCTTATTTCCTTGTTGGGTTATTTCTCCTTTACTGTGCAAACTATTTACCCTGGCTCTGTGTGAATTTTGATGTCTTGTTATGTTATTTGGCTGAATGTATCATTTTTACCGACTATCTGACCTGTGCTATAAGTAATTTTCTTGTGCTCATGCTATGTATTTGTTTATGATTGTTGTACTTTCCCGGGTCGTGCCTGAAAATAGTCATTTCATGGATAGTGCACTTACCCAGTAAACAAAAAATAAATAAATAAATACTGTTAATGCTGGAACTATCCCCAAAGACTGAAGAATTGCTAACATGGTTCCTATACATGAAGAGTGCCCCAAACATGCTGTTAAAACTAAAGGTCAATCAGTATAACTTCCATTGTCTGCAAAATCCTGGAAAGTTTAAGTTTGCAATAACCCATGACAGGGTGGGTTTAATCCACACCTGGGGTACATTGTGAGGCATGAGGCCACAGGCTGAGTGTCCTCAGAGCACCCCAGGTGTGGATTAAATGCCTATAACCCCACATCCTGGAGTGGATTATTCCGCTTATAACATGGGTTGCATAAAGGACACAAATAATGCTCAGAAAGGGTGATTTTAAGGCTGGAATATACAATTTTTATTGTGCATCTGAAAAAAATAGTTCACATTTAGGCTGAAGATAGACATTTCTGTAAATTATAAAAGCATTGTAGACACATCAGTGCTAATAATCACATGTAAACTAAGGGAAACAATGTGGAAAATACAACTGTACACTAACAAGCTCTCTGTGGACTACACAGTTCTGTAAAAAATTTGTTCTATTTGTAATCAGTAGCAGAATAACTGTGTAACACTATCTCAAACATATTAACTTGCTTCCTGGAGTATATCAGTAGAATGTTGTTTATTTATATTGTAGTGATGTAAATAATTCAATACTTCTTACTGTTCAAAACACAGAGGTCATTCGTCGACAGCTCCTTTCCTAAGTGATCAGTAAAACATGTTAGGAACAACTATTTTACTTACTTTTTACCATGTAGGAGAATATATTACTCCCATAATTTGCAAGCACTGCATCATGGGTATGTAAATAATATGGGTTATTCAATAGCTCTGTCATTCCCTGAGAGATAAACTTCTAAACAGTAGCTCACATACCCATGATGCAGTGCTTGCAACTCATGGAAGTAATGTATTCTCATATGTGGTAAAAAGCAAGTAAAACAGATGTTCTAACATGTTCCTACACTCATTGATTACTTTAGGAAAGAAGCTGTGTTACTTTGCTTTTCTGTCTTTTGAAACTAAAAATAAAAAGTATTAAAGTATTTTGGTCATTACAATATAAATAAACAAGATTCTACTTATATACTCCAGGAGACTGCATGAGTAGAGATATGGTTTTATTATGATAATCATAGCACTTGGTTTGTTGGAAGTAGTTTAGGTGGCAGTGGGCCCAAACAGTGCTGACAAGCATAGTATCGCCTAGGAGCGTGCAGTAAAAATGGCACCACTTTTTTTGTGGGGGGTTCTGCCCCAACACTGCTGATGTGGGGGCCTCTGCCCTGCTGCTATCCCCTGTCTTTAGGATTATCACCTGAGGGAAGTTGATCCCAGGAAAGAAGTCTGCAGCCGCTATGGCCCCATGTAAAAAAATACTAAGTCCAGAGGTATGTTAAAGGTTGGAGACCAGGATTACAACCCTGGTCTCTACTGCTGCTGGTTGAGCTGCTTGTTGCCCCAGTCCTCACACACACACAGGAGCAGCTCAGCCAGCATCCTGGATTCTGGTGCTCTTTGTGTTTTATTGGACCATGGACAGCTACTTAGGAGCACTTACAACAAGCGCCAAATCCCTCTTCATGTGGGAGCTTACCAGACTAGCATCAGAGTAATGTGGTGCTATTCTGGTAGCACTCACTTGATAGGGTACCAGTTTGGGTCACTTAACTGTGGATTAAAAAGGAAATTTGATCCATGGTCACCTGAAGGTGTTTGACCAATCAGCAGTTCACCTTCATGCAACCCATGTTATAAAGATAATGTAATTTCCATGACAATCAATCAAGACCAGGAACAGCATGGCTTTAAAAAAGGGAGGAGCAGCACTACAAACCTAATCTGTATTTATGATAAATTCAGTAAGGCACTAGACAACAACATTCCCTGTTATATAGTCTGTTTAGACTTTAGCAAAGCATTTGACCTACCCCCACCCCCGCGCAATAATTGAGATAATAAAACATGCTAAAGTGAATAGCTATATAATTAACTGAATTACTGAATGGTTGAATGACAGGACTCAGAGGGTGATGATTAATGGACATCTTGTCTGACATGGGTAGCATTACTAGTAGGGTTTCATAGGGATAGGTTCTGGGACCAACACTGTTTCAGGTTTTTATTTCTAAACTGACAGAACACACTACTTGTTGATCTGTCAGATACACTAACAACTCGAAGCTCGGGGGTCCATGTGAAACTCTAGCACAAATTAATGACTTAAAAAGTGACTTGGATAACATCTCACAATGGGTAAATACTGTACCTGGGGTCTGGAGTTTAATATGGATAAGTGCAAAGTAATGCACTTAGGAAAAAAAAAACAAATGCATACCTACACGCTAAGTGGTAAAAATGTATGTGTCACAAAATGAAAAGAACCTGAGATAATCATTTCAAATGACCTGGATTGTATGACACACATTAATGCTGCAATAGCTAAAGCAGAGTAATATGGGCCATTAAAAGAAACATATTCTCAAGAAATATAGATGTTAGAGTACCCCTATATAGAGCATACGCTTGCCCACATCTTGAATATGTCTCACAACTGTGGTGTCCCTCCTAAAAGAGGAGCAGAATCAGCCTTGAAAAAGTACAACAAAAATTTACTAAATGCATCCATGACATAGGTGACCATGCATATGAAGATCATTTACAGCACAGGTGCTGAACCTTATGTCACTAGAGACAAGGCAGCAAAGAGGTGGCCTTCTTTTTATGTTTGATATTATACAGGACCCTTATTTAGTGACGGATTTAGAGATTACATTTAAAAACAAAGACAGAGATATGAGAGGCCCCCCCTCTGCAGATGTGGGTAATACTTTCAAGACCCATAATCACAAATATTTTTTCTCTTCTAGAATTGCAATCCCATGGAATAGCCTACCTCTAAAAATTACTGTAAGTAAAACTAAGATGGAATTAAAAAATAAGTTAGATAATTGTATTTTATCCAGAGGTAAACTAAGCTATTATTCAGAGTGAGTATCTACAGGAGTATTTTTGGGCACCCAGCCTTCTAGCTCCTTACCAGCCATAGTATAATATGAATCATAGTTTAACTGAACCAAATTGCATAAATGGATTTAGGAGGCAATCTGATACTATCCTGGAGAACACATGAACAGAGAAATACTTATTTGTGTCTGCATGCATATATGTATTTATTTATTTATTCATTAATAAGTTTTGACCAAAACAAGCATTTTGAGCAGTGATAGCTCATTTCCAGGTGTGCACTGAGGGTTTGGTTACATGGGCCTATTTTTTTGATCATGGCCAGAGTACTGGGGAAATCCCCTCTCTTATGATTAAAGTAATGAGATTTGTAACTTCTGCCTGGATGACCACCACAGATAGGCAGAATGGATTTCGGCTTTACGGCTCATCTGAAAGGGTGGCAACTCAAATGTGCAGCACCCCCTAGTGCTGTATCACAGTGTCTGTCTTGAGTATTAGCCAAGGTTCTCAAATTTGGCTTGTTGGGTTAAATTAGCCACAAATTCAGTGAGTATGGGAGTGTCTGAAGTGCACCACTGCCTTAGGAGAAGATGTTTGGCCTCTACACAGGATGCTAGTACTCATTTCCTCTTTGCTGGTTTCAGGTGGGTTACAGTGGGGATCCCATCACTGCAACAGCTGGAGATTTGGGGATGCATTGTGATAAGATACTGTTAAGAAAGTTGAAGATCTGTGACCAGTATGTTTGGATATGGGAACAGTGCCAAATAATGTGAATCAGATTTGCTCCTTGTCTCTCGCATCTCCGGCAGTCATTATTAGGGATGAGCTTAGCCCCATGCAGAACTGCTGCTGCGTGATACCAAAGTGGAGGCTTTTGTTTTCTATTAGCCTACTCTTGGCATCTCGTAGGGCATTGTTGGCATGTTTTCCAGCATAAGCTCCATTTCTCTTGTGAAACTGGTCTGCCCAACATACTGGACCATCTGGTCTGAGCCTTCAGAGATTGGTTGGGGAACTTATCCCTGAGTATTTTATAAATAGCACCAACTCTTCCTTTAGGATGGGTGACCCAGATTCTCAGAAGGTGAGGGGTAGAGAGTGGGTAGCTGTTCTTAAGACTGGCCAGCACTAGGCCTAGTGAGCTACACAGTTGTAGGCATTGCCAGAAGTTTTTTTTTTTAGTGTGCATCATATCTGGATACCCCAGAAGCAATCCAGGTCATGTTTGTTGGGGGTTAGCAGGTCTGAGGTCAGGCTGATCCCTGGAGCCTTCCAGGTGCTCCAGTTAATCATTGCCTGCCCCCCATTTTAATATTACGGTTGTTCCATAGGGGTGTCGTTGCTTGATATGCCAGATTGGAAACTAGCCATTGTTGGAGTTGTTGCTAAATCTTTAGGGAGTGCTTTACTGTGGTGTGCTGTCTAGCCTGTTAATCCAGTGGTATAAAGAGACCAGCTGCTGGTGAGAGCTCCCCTAGATGAGTTGCTTCCATTGGGGCCCATGAGGGTATTGATTTGGCACAGGGAGCCATCATATCAGTCACGCTGTATGGAAAGCCCAGTAATAGCTTTTGAACCAGGGAAGGCCCCAGCCACCCCTTCTCCAGTGGGTTCTAAGCTTGGTATGACTGTTTGCCCTCCCATAACAAGCTACTGATCATCTTACCAATCTGGTCAAACCATTTAGGAGGAATTGAGATAGGTAGGTGGGAGATGAGGTGGAAGATCTTTGGTGCAGTTGCCATCATATTGGTAATAGCTTCAGTTTTTCTGGCCACAGACAGTTGAAGCAGCCTCTTTCTTCCACATTCTGTCAAAGGTCTGCTAGCAGTTGAGTAAAGTTTATGTCATACAGTTTGTCCAACCTGGGTGTAACTTTAACTCTCGATTATGTAATGAAATTGGGAGCCCAGCGAAGTCCAGATGTTTGGATGTGTTGGACCTTGCAGTGTTGATTTAAGGGACGGACCACTGTCTTTATGGGCTTGATCCTTAGTCCCGAGATCTGTGAGAAGGATGCTAGGAGGGAAATAAGGTGGTGTATGGATGAGGAGGCCTCGTCCATGAAGACCAGCAAGTCATTTGTATATAAAAGTGCCTTATATTGCTTGTGGCCTGCATTGATTCCTTTAATTTCTTGGTACTGTTGTATAGATGCAGTTAAGGGCTCTATGGCCAGCACAGACAGCAGAGGGGAGAGGGGGTAGCCTTGCCTCATCCCCTTTGCTAGTGAGAAAGGTTTTGAGAGTGTGTTGATTGTAAGAACTCTGGCCCTTGGGTCCTAGTACAGGGTCTGGATGTTGTCCAAGAACCGAGGACCAAACTCCATGTGCTGCAGCATCCTACAGACATACCCCACTCCACCAAGTCAAAAGTCTTCTCAAAATCTACTGCTGTTGCTGTAGATGGAGTGGGGTGTTGCGAGCAACCTGTATTAGATTTATCAGGGTTCCTAAATGATCTGAACTAAGCCAGCCTTAGATGAAGCCCCCAACTTGGGAGGGATGTATCAGGAAGGTGAGTAAGAATTTCAGGCATAGAGCTAGGGTCTTTGTAAAGACCTTACCTTCTACATTTATCGAGGATAAAGGATGGTGGCTAGCCAGTAGAGCAGTCGTTGCCTTTTTTAGTAAGGACTGCGAATGTGGCTATGGCATAGTCTGAGGGAAACACTGTTCACTGATTTATTCTGTATATAATCATTGTAAGATCAGGCCAATTACCAGGGATATAAACTGGAGGAACTCAGTGGGGAAACGAATCCTCCCCCCTCCCTGGCCAAAGCTTTATGAGATTTGAGGGCGTTCAGGGCCCAATCTGTTTCTGTTATCATAAGGGGGTTCTTCAATTCTCTAGCCTGTTCTAGGGATAGAGGATCTGGGGGGAATTGGTGAACTATGGGCAAAAATAAAGGGGGGCATTGAAAATGCATCAAATCTCTGGGTCAGGCAGGTTAACAAGGCAAGTGAAAAAAGACCACTATGGTTCTCTGTAGATGTAGCAGAAAAAGTAAGTGCAAAAAAACTAGCATTTAGAAAGTACAAAAAGACATAAAAGGAGGAGGACAGTGAAACTACCAAGAGAAAAAAGGGAGCCAGGGAAGGCAGATGCACAATTGCACAAACGGGGGAAAATATTGCTCAATCAATAAAAGAAAGGTATAAAACCTTCGTTAGGGATATATTATGGAACCTAGAAACCCAGAATCCTGACTGGCAGGAGGCCGAGTATGAAATATCGAAATTCAGCAGACTGCATGGTACAACAGCCCAATACTGCAAGAGGTGAAATTGGACTGTTGTACCATAAAAGACATGTAATGCAGGGGTCTATATTAGGGACACAAGGGCTGCCTATCACCAGAGATCCTGCTTGGGTTTCTGTGACTGTCAACACTCAACAACCATTTGAGTCGAGGTAGTATTCAGAACCTTACAGCATTGGGCTTTGTGTATAAGGATCGACATCCCTCGCTTTTTAGCCTGTGCTGAACTGTGTATCTCAGTACCTTCCTATTCTCATTGGAGTTTTTGGGCTACAGGGGAAATTATTTTGTTTCTTGAAGTAGGGCAACCTGGGAACACAGACATTTTAAATGTGCTTGTGCTTGCCTGCATTTCACCGTGGAGTTCGGACCACTCACATTCCATGTGTGACATCGTAGGTCTGCCATCATGTTGCATCACAGAGGGAACATCTAGGTTGTTTACTGCTGTGTGGCTGCAAGCAAGTACATACACTAACCGCAAGGAGAACTGCTTCTGCTTGAAAGTCTCTAGGCGCAAGAAATGATACCCCCAAATTTGTACGCCAGTGATGCTGGCACAGGGAGCACATTGCATATTTGCTCAGGTAAGTTGAACATATCTAGGTAAACACCATAAGCACCATAATAAAAAAACATTAACCAAAAGTACCAGAAAAAGAAAACATGAACTATATACAGAGTTGGAACTCTGAGATTGTCGACTCAGAGCCCGGCTGTAATTCATGCACCAAGGCCATCAACCACATCTTAGGGGCATGTAAGTTATTTAACACAGATAACGCCTAGCTTGTACCCATCCCCAACCCCCAAGGTGTCCCCAAGTGTTGGGCTAAATCATTATCATTATTATAACATCCAGGGTTTGAGTATCATAGTATGAACAAGGCAGAGTATGCTAATGTATGAGCCCACCTGGGCATGGCTTCGACCTTTATACACTGAAGTTCAGGTAATTAGTAGCAGAGATCATGTTGTGATCCCCTTCTTGTTGTCAGGGAAACAGGGTTAGATATGTTCTTTTTGGTTGAGGGGGTGATACTTAGACAGAGACCTGAGTAGTATCTACCAGGAATCCCATTCTCATGTGCAGCATGCAGGATTATGTGTGCATGGGTGTTATGTGCAGCTGCCTGTTAACCCATTCTTGATCTTGCTTGAGTATGGCTGCGAGAGGATAGCAGGCCTGGGTCAAAGTTGTTGGGGTGCAGGGGACCATTGTTATGGTTGTAGGCCATTTAGTGAGTGTGGTCGTGAAGGGGGTTGTTTCTGTGAGGTCAACTGAGGGCAAACCTGGTGCCCAGGGTGCAAATGTCAGTTTGACATGGTGCAGACTGTGCTGTGGGGAGGTTTCCTGTGGACGAGTGCCCCTTTGGTTACCCCGTCTGTCAGCGTCCCAGTGGAAGGGTCCCCTCCCTTTGCAAGCCCTGATTAGGAAAATACTTGGTGCATGTAGCTGCCTCTCTGTGGCAACTGCACCCCACTCTTATCCTTGAGCCTAGCGCACTCTCTGCCCACTGTCAGCACTCCTGGTCTACTCAAGCACTGCACGAGGGGGCTCAGAGTGGGGTAGTGGCTATAGCCATTTGCAACTGCCAGGTAAGTCCCTCTTAGCCTGATCCCTTGTCCCTTATGAGAAGTTATATTCCATGACTCAGCATGAAGCAAACAGATGGTCTTATCAGATGGGGCAGGATGCCTCTTACTACTGGGTGCTACTGGATGTCAGAGTGGGGAAAATGAGTTGAGATTCTGAAAACTGAACTGTGTAGAAAGCTATAGTATGGAAGGGAAGTGCCAGGGCCCAGGCGTTCCTGTACCGAGACTAGTCACAAAAACACATTGGAAGTTTGCCAATCACACATTGTACAAATGTTAAAGTATTCCTTGTGACCCACCCCGAAGTTCCCTACACACAAATACAAAGGATATGTAGTAGGAAGGTCAGGTGCCCGCTTGAGTCTAAAGGGTATGTTCAGAGTCTTTCTGAAAATCTTCTGAAAACTTCATATTCTGTGAGTCCAGGGTGAGAGGGTCTCCTAATGGCACTGCTGCCACTGGTTTATGAGAAGTTCCCGCCAGTGAACAGTTAGTTGTGGTATTTGTCACAATACTAAGTTTATTGTGGGCACTTCAGCAGGCAGTTGCTATGGATGTGAGCCAGGAGATGGAAAAGGGGGAGCACAGTTGCAGAAGTGAGTCAGTATAGCCGACCGGTGATATGGATCTATGAATCTTGGTTACCCCCCTTCCCCCCACAAGATATAGAACATAGAAACATAGACTTTGATGGCAGATAGGGACCGCTTGACCCACTTAGTCTGCCCATTTACCCTACCTACAGGATAAGCTGCAGATCCTAGTTAACCAACAGCCTATTTCTTCCTACCCCCCACAAAAATTGCCCTATGTCTGTCCCATGCATTCTTGAATTCTCCCACAGTTTTAGACTCCACATCCTCCTCAGGAAGGCTGTTCCATGCGCGTCCACCACCCTCTCAGCAAAAAAATTCTTCCTCACATTGCCCCTGAACCCCCCTTCTTCAAATTGTGTCCCCTTGTTCTTGCACATCTCTTTTTCTGAAAGATGCTACCCTCTTGGACTTTGTTGATTCCACTGAGGTACTTAAAAGTTTCTATCATGTCCTCTCTCTCTCCCTCCTTTCCCTCAAGGGTACACAGATTAAACTCCTTTAGTCTCTCCTTGTATGGCTTCTCTTGCAGACCCTGCACCATTTTAGTTGCCCTCCACTGGACTGCCTCTATCCTGTCTATGTCCTTGCGGAGATGGGGTCTCCAGAACTGGACGCAGTACTCTAGATGGGGTCTCACCAACTGTCTGTACAGAGGGATAACAACTTCCTGTTTTCTGCTGGTGGTGCCTCTTCCTATATATCACAGTATTACCCCAGCCCTCCCTACTGCCTTCTCACATTGCTTGCTAACCTTAAGGTCATCTGATATGATTACGCCAGGTCCCTTTCCAGTTTTGTTGTTGTTACTACCTCCCCCCCATTGTGTAATCTTACCCTGGGTTTTTGTTTCCGAGGTGCATTATTTTGCACTTCTTTGCATTGAATCTAAGCCACCATACTTCTGACCATTCCTCCAACCTTGCCAAGTCCCTTCTCATCCTTTCCACACCTCCTTGTGTATCAACCCTGTTGCAGATCTTTGCGTCATCTGAAAAGAGGCATACTTTTCCTTCCAGTCCCTCTGCAATGTCATTTATAAAGACATTAGAAAGGACTGGACCCAATACTGAACCCTGCGGTACCCCACTAGTAACCCCTCTTTCTTTAGAGTGGACTCCATTTACAATTACCTTCTGTGTCCTGTTGTCCAGCCAATGTTTTACCCAGGCTAACACGCTGGAACCCACTCCCAGGCTGGTTAATTTGGCTATTAATCTTTTGTGCGGAACTGTGTCAAATGCCTTGCTAAAGTCTAGGTAGGCCATGCCCACAGCCCCTCCCTGGTCTACTACTTTTGTCACCCAGTCAAAGACATCAATTAGATTCATCTGACATGACCTTCCCGCTGTGAATCCATGCTGCCTTGTGTCCTGTGCCCCACTGTCCTCTAGGCACGCAACAATTCTTTCCTTCAGAAGTGATTCCATCACATTCCCTACCACAGAGGTCAAACTGACAGGTCTGTAGTTTCCTGCCTCTGTCTTGGTCCCACTTTTGTGAAGGGGAATCACATCCACCTTCCTCCAGTCCTCAGGTACCACACCATCCTCCCATGATTTGTTAAAAAGTGTAGTTAGTGGTTTCACTAGCTCTCTGCTTAATTCTTTTAGAATTCTGGGGTGAATTCCATCAGGCCCCATTGCTTTGTCCACCTTCAGTTTTAGGAGTTCTTTCAGAACCCTTTCTTCTGTGAAAGGACTGGGATCGACCTCCCTCTCCTGAGTGCTTCCGTTAATTGGATTAGGCACCACCCCCTCCTCCTCTTTTGTGAATACTGAGTAGAAATATTCATTCAGTATCCTTGTTTTTCACTGTCCCTCTCTGCCCACCCACCATCCATTCTATTCAGCCTCACTATCCTCCCTTTGTCTTTCTACACCCTGATGTACCTACAAAAGGTTTTATCCCTTCTTAACTGAGTTGGCTATCTTTTCCTCAGTTTGGGCCTTTGCTATTCTGCCTTCCCTCCTGCTTCCTCCTGCCTTAACTGGCAGTTTCTGTCCTGCTCCTTCTGTGTTTCCTTATACTTCCTGAATGCTATCTTTTTCTCCCTTACCTTCCCTGCCACCTCTTTTGAGAACCATAGTGGCTTTTTCTTTCATTTTGATTTGTTTATTTGCTTCACACAAAGGCTTGTTGCCTCTGTGATGGCAGTTTTCATGTTTCCCCATTGTTGCTCCACCCCTCCTTCTAGCCTGTTTGCTAGTGCTTTTCTAAGGCACTCTCCCATCTTGCCAAAGTCAGCCCTCCTGAAGTCCAGTACCCTCACTTTTGTATGTCTTGACTCTATAGCGGAGTTTATCATGAACCACACTGTTTGGTGGTCACTTGTTCCCAGATGGCTACCCACTTCTAGATCTGAGATCTTCTCATTGTCTCCATTTGAGAGTACGAGGTCTAAGATTGTTCCCTCATGAGTGGGTTCCAAAACTAGCTGTCTGAGGCATGCCACCTGTAGGGCATCGAGAATGGCCCTGCTCTTGGATGTGGCTGCAGCAAATGTGCTCCAGTTAACATCTGACATATTCAGGTCTCCCATCAACAGTATCTCCCCTTTCTCTGCCATCCTAAGAATGCCTTCTATCATATCATTGTCTATTCCCTGCCCCTGACATGGGGGTCTCTATACAACCCCTGTGCCGATTGTGGTGCCATTTCCCTTCTTTAAGGTGACCCGCAGTGCCTCCTCTCCTCCCTCTTTACTCTTTTGTTCAGTTGCTTTTATCCCTTCCCTTACATAGAGAGCTACTCCTACCCCTCTTCTCCCCTCCCTGTCTCTCCTGTAGGTTGTGTACCCTGGTATGTAAACATCCCAGTCATGGTTCTCTGTCTACCGTGTTTCTGTGACTGCTACAATATCCAGGCATCCCTCTTCCATCAACGCCACCAGTTCAGGGAGCTTGTTGCCCAGACTACTGGCACTGGTACTCATTACCCTCCATTTCCTGGTGGCCTTACCCCTTTTTGCCCCATGTCTGTCCTTATTGCCTTTGTCACGTTCTCCATTTACCCCTGCCCTTCTCCCTATCGACATCTCTAACTTGGTGTTTACCTCACTTATTACCCTGACTTTTTTGGGGGGCTAGCATTTCCCTGCTCCTTTCCAGTGCCTCCCTACTTGGCTAGTTTAAATGCTTGCCAATGAAGCATTTAAACCTATCACCTAGGATCCTGGTTCCACTCCTGGACAGATGCAGACCATCACACCAGTATAGGCCTGCATCATTCCAGGTGGACCCCCAGTCCCCAATGAATCCAAATCCCTGAGCTCTGCACCAGTTTTTCAACCACTGATTGAATCCTTTGTGTGGAGCACCCACCTACTCTACGCCATAGACAGGCAGCACCTCCGAGAAGGTTACTGTGTGTGCTACTTGTCTAAGGCCCCTCCCCAACTCCACAAACTCTTCCTGCACTGCTCTGATCCCTTTCTTAGCCAGGTCATTTGTCTCTAGGTGGACAATGACATCCAGCTCCCTTCCCTGTGCAGCTGCTCCGGTGATCCTGAGGATTCGCTCCTTGTCCCTTCAAGCCATGGTGCCAGGCAGGCACCTTACCTCCCTCTCCCCTTCCTCCCCCAGTTCTACCTTCCTAACAGTGGAGTCTCTCACATGGAGTTGTTTCATTCCCCTATGGGGTCCCATGCCACCCTCCTGTGGGTCTCCTTTGTGGATGTTCCCAGCATCCTCCTTGGTCTCCACTGCGGGTGCCTCCATAGAGGAAGCACACTTTGCCAGAATGGTATATGAATTGTGGAGAGGTACAACTGAAGGGATGTGCCTCTGTTCCACCACCCTCACCCTCCCTGAGCCCACTGTGGTCCAACCACTCTTCTTTCTTGGCAACCTCTGAGGCAATGGCAGTGGCCCTGGTGGTCCCTGTATGGGAGAGGAGGTCCCACAAATCCTGGCTAATTCAGCCTGGAGATGAGCAACCTCCTCCCTCAGCCCAGAGAGGTACCTGCAGATGAGACAACACCACATCCTCCAGAACATCTCCTGGAAGACTGCTGCTCCACAGCCACTGCACTGCACCACTCCCATCATGTCTTATTTCTGGCCCCTTCACTGTTGATTGGAATCCTTACTCTTTCCTCTGTTTATTGTTTTTTTCTCCCTACTTACTTACTGCCTCTGTGCCCTTTAAGCTCCTGATCTTCCTGTTCTGAGACAAGAAAATCCTATATTTCTCAGTAGTCCCCTTACTTGGCTCAGAGGCAGACCTCCAGCAGCTGGGGGGGGACGGAGAGCTACTTTTGTTCTTCTAGGATGGTGAGTCTTTGGTGGCTCTGTGATCACTCACTTACTGCTCCCAAACAGGAAGTTCCTGTTGTCAGTCAAATTCTGTGCCTATAAAAGTAGAACTGGCTTTGGGTGGGGGGGGAGGAAAGGAGGGCAATATAGTCCCAGTAGAGAAGTCCAGTCACAACAGCAGCTCCTTGTCCTGGTGTTCTCTGCCAATTCTCTGGCAGAAGCTATCAATATATGGTGAAAAGCAGTTCAATACAAAATAAATGGAGACTCAAGGTGGAGCAGGGCTGTTTTCCAGCAGAGCAAATGATAGGAGCTGTAATGGGAGCTTAGTGATGCTGCCGTCAGGGCCGGAGGATTCTGAAGTGGGAAGTGGGACATGTGCTACTATGACTGTGACCCAGGATACTGTGGATACTGCAGGTTTGCGGCAGTGCTGTTGCTCTTCTAGGTTCAAAGCTTTGAGTACTTCCACTGCTGGCACTGGGAAGACTACTTGACAGTGTTTTTTCAGCTGCTGTGGGTCTGGGGAGTCTGGTTAGATTGTTGCATACTTGTTTCTGACTAAAGGTCTTTGAGGTCATCCTCAGTGTCCGCCAAATCCCCACTGCAACTGTTGCTATGGTATCTCACCAGAGAAGGATTTGTTTCTTTCTTTGTTTTAATCCTGTTTCTGTTCCTCCTTCTAGCCTTCAGTGGAAGCCATTGGTCATCTTCTGGCATCTGTGTTTGGGAGGTGAACTGGGCCAGTTGGGGTACCTTGGGGTGTAATGTCCATCTGAAGGGCTCTGGAGGGAGGATAAGTGAAGCTGCTGGCTGGTCTCTTGGCGCCATAAGGGTCTGAAGGCTAGTTATTTGAATACAGGCCTTTGCTGCCACCAGGATGTTGAAAGTGAAAAGGACTTCTGTTCTAGATGAAGCAGAGTTCAGCGGGATACCAGAGGTTAAAAAGAGGATTCCCAATTAGTAGTAAGCTTACCTCACATTTGTGTAGGCCCTTCTTTTGGTGGTAAGCGCCCGTAAGAAGTCCTAGAACACCATTTCAGGTATCCCTGCCATTCAAGCAAGCCCCCAAGTCTCTAGCTTGCTGCAGAATATTCTTGATCTGAAACTTCAGGAATTTAGCTAGTATAGGTTGGGGCTTCTGTACCTTTTCATGCAGTGGTGCGAGTGGTGAGCCTGCTGAATATCAAAACAGGGGTCATCGGGCTGCTTCAGAAGGGTTGGGGAGGGCATGGCTTAGAAATTCTACAGTGTCTTTTATCTCAATGTGTTCTGGAAATCCCACAACACATAAGTTATTCCTGTGTCCGTGGTTTTCAAGATCAACCACCTTGTCCAGAAGCAAATGGATGATCTTGGCTTGTTTGCAGAGGGCCTGAAGGTTTGGCAGTTCACCCCGTTACTGGCACTATGCTTGTCCATGGTTTCAGTCTTTGCAGAAATGGTCTGTGTATCAGCAGCCAGGAAAGATTTTATGTCTTCTATTTCTTTTAAGAGCTGAGTGAACATCTGCTCAATGCACTCGAGTGGAAGAGCTGCCGCCATTTCAACTGTTACAACATATGGGTAGGCCAAAGCAGGACTGGATTGTCATTCCACACAGCTCTCGAATTGTAAGTACTTTACTCAGAGTAGTAACACTGTTTGACCACCTGAAGTCTCTGCAACAAGATGCTGTTTATTCTTTTTTCAAGTTAGTTAGAACAATGGATGCCATTAGATTAGGGCTGGTGGGGTGGAGGGGGAAGGATTCAAGTGGCCATCTTGCCAAGAATCAGACCACACCCTCCATTCTTTCTACCATTTAGATGCCTACTTCCATACTGCTCTCTCCAGGCTGTCCTCAGGGCTGCTATCTATCTAGGTGTCATGGCTGTTTCCTTTCAACTTGGACCACACTGATGCTACCCCTTTAGACACCCCCTGGGACTCACTCCCCAAGGCAGGACCTTGACTGAGAGGCATGGCCAGGGAAGGTATATGTTTGCTGGCTGGGTAGGGGCCTCAAGCCTGGACATGAACCATGGTGCCCCACTTGGTAGTGCAACATGCTATTACTGGCACTACCTAGCAGGGCATATTTGAATTTTATTGTCACAGCAAAAGCTAAAGGACAAATAAAATTATGAGCATAAGATGAAAAGTGCAATTTACAGTAAAGTGGTTACATATGAGGGACACCAGATGTCTCACAAGTTGCAGTAAATGAGTAGCAGTCAACTATGACTCAACAAAAATTGGATATACTTGCATTTCTCAATTTTTGTATCTCTGAATCGTCAATACTTCCATCTTCTGATATGAAATCAAGGATGGATCTCAAGCTGGATTGCAAAATCCAACAATCTGATTATTTGGGTTATTCATTTCATTGGAAAACCATGGACTCCCCCCTCCCTGTCTCATTTAGTGACCATCCCTTGTATCCAGTGACACCCCTAACCCCATCCAGTAACTAGTGTGTTCTTGACTTCCAGTGGCATCTCCCTACCATACCTATCCTATGTCAAAAGAAGCATCCCTTTTGCCCAGCAGAATTCCTGTCCTTCACACCATCCCATACCAAAAGCATACATGGTGTCCAGTGGCACCCTGTCCCTTACCCTGTCTCATGTCAAAAGAAGTATCTCTGGTGTCCAGTTGTACCCCTTTCCTCATTCCATCCCATGCCAAGACCATCTCTGGTGCCCAGTGGTACCCTCCTCCATCACCCTGTTCAATGTCAAGAGCTTCCCTGGTGTCCAGTGACAACACATTTTCTTCCTGCTCATCCCAAGGATCATCCCTGATATCCAGTAGTATCCTCCCATCCCATCCCAAGTGCCCCAGTGTCTTGTGTCTCCCCCCCTTCCACCAGTACAACCTTCCTCTCTCCTCTTTGGCCAGTCACCATATGATGAAAATAGTACCTCACTGGTACTACTAGGCACCAGGGATATGTGTCAAGGGATGGAGTGGGTAACACCATACAGCAAGGGGGTCTGACAGTTGTACAGTATAGGATCCAATATCCATGATCTGAAATCAGACTTCACCTTGGGTCAGATTTGATATTTTCTGGCTCAGATCACATTTAGTATCCATGCTTCAGTACAATAAACTGCTCTGAATACATAACACAGGTACCTCAATCAAAACAGATCACCTAATATGCTTTAGCTCTATTTTTAAGAGCATCTTTTGTATTCTCTTTCACAAGCAATAAAGTCTCTTAAATTTATTAGCAGTGTTGTAATTAAATTAGCCAAACACTGCTCCTCCAACCCCGATGATGTTCTCCTTGCTCAGAGCTCCAAATGAAGCACTAATCTGCAGTCCGTTTAGCTTCATGGTTAGTTAACTGTAACTGAAGCTGACCTTTGTGCATTTAGAATCTCCAGTCAATTTACACATTAAACATTTCTGCAGGCTGACGGTTTTGCCATTTGATTAACCTTTGATAGTACTTGGGAAACTTTTTTTCGATTACAGCTAAATAATTTTTGCAAAATTTAGTTCAGTGTTGAATTTCATTAACTTTACAGATGGTTAAAAGGACTAAGGTTCTTTCATTAAAAAAATGTTATTGTCTACTTTTTTACAATGGTCATAAATAGCTTTCATAGGGCTTAGTTTCACAATGATTCATATGTAGGGCATGTAATACCTTCATCTGCAAACTCATTTTTAAATTTGTTCAAAATACAGCAATCTGTTACTGAACGATTCACAGTGTGTTTTTTAGACCCCTTCGTCCACTCCTTTGTTAAAGGGGAAAACATTCACTTAGTGCACAGGCTGTTCTGCTGACCCAGAGGTGGTGCACTTTTGTACCAAGTGGAAGATCAGGGTTCACTGTGCAAGCCTGGACTAATTGACACCAGTGGCATAGGGTGGAAGTGCTACCTGAGGCAGTGCTCCTCATTCCAGGAAAAGGTGCCCATCATCCTGTGCTTGTTGCACCCCCTACAGCCAGATCAGGAGACATAAGACATGATATGTACTGATGCCTCCAGCCACATTATCATTGGGGATCTTTGGGAGAAAAAGGAGCTGCTTTGAGCAGACTCAGCTGTAGAGGATCAGCACATATCCCATATATGTGAAATTAGCAGTGCTTAAAATAGAACCTAGCACTCTACAGGGAGAGATACACCAGTTATGCAATAGGTTAGCCTGGGAACTGAGTACCCACTAATTCCCCATTGTCACTGAGGCCCATCAGCCAAGATAGATGGAGAGCAGTGGGCAGGAGGGATACAGCCAGGCCAAAGACCTGTGGCATAGAGAAAATTCTTAAGGACTGATGTGGTGGTGAACCACTAAGTGGCCCCTGGCTGAAGAGGATGAGCCATCAACTCCTTAGGACATTCAGACAGAATTAAACCAGTCTTCAAAGACAGCCAACAAGGCAGCTCATGGTGGGGGTACAAACCACAAAAAAACAGGTGGGATGAAACTGGTAGCTGGTTACTCTATTGTTAGGGAGACCAAGTCGGCAATGCAAACAGGGGGCCAGGCAAGCAGGAACAGGATTGTAAGACATCTCCCAGGAGCATCAGCAGGTAGGGACACAAATAGAGCAGAGGGAATGGTCAGGTGAATGAGGGAGTGTACACAGGTCATTGTCCACATAGGGACAAATGATCTTGCTAATCAAGAACTAGAGCATGTAGCTGGCCCAGTGGTGTGGTGGGCTAAAGCACTAGATGCCACACCACCTACAACATGAGCAACCCAGGTTCAGGAGTGGACCAGGTTTGCTCGGGGGCCAACCAGGAGAAGGAGGACTGAGCATCCATAAACAGTTCTTCTCCTTTGGGGTGGGGGGACAGTGGATGCCACTGGTTAACTGTCACCCAGCAAAGGCTAAGTGCAGCAGCATGCAACCATCTCTCAGAGGGCTGGGTGCAGGCATTCACCTATGCCATTGCATGTGTGCTGACCTTGGGAGAGGGGAGAAAACCAAGGTGGAAATGCTGACAGGATGACTCCAGCTGCCCAACAACTCAGGTGCCACCACCAACTGGTTCTGTGCCTTGGTCCAGGTAAGGAAGCCCCCCACTGGCCCCACTGGGTGAGGGGGCAAGTCCTAGGAACTGAGAGGTGAGCTAAATCCTGGGAGAAGTTGCAGTGATGGGGCTAGGGTAGCTGATGACATGACAGAGGTCAGCTGGGATAAGGAAAGGAAATGGTTCTACAGGAAAAAAAACTAGAGTCTGTGAAGGTTAGCTTCCAGTGGATAGGAGATAAACTGAGGACTGCAGCAGCATCAGTGAAATTCTCTGAGATCCTGTCAGTGTGGTACCTAGGGGAAGCGAGGCAATCAAAAGTAAATACATTCAAGTTATGGGTAAAGGAGTGGTGTAATTAAAAAGGTTTCAATTATTTAGGACTGGGGTCAATTCTGGGAGAGGAGGTTGTTCAGAAAAGATGGTGTCCTTCTGAGTGAAGGGAGTTAGTGCAGCAGGGCAAAAATTTGACACTTACATTGAAAGCATTTAAAGTAGGAGATGGGAGTCTAAGGTTAGGTGCTCCCACAATTGGGTACAAAGTGTGGGAGACCCAACAAATGCTCCCCCAGCTATGATGGCTACAAAGGCCAGGGTAGTGGGGAAACATGAGTCATAAAGCGATGGTGAGGTATGGGGGATAACAAAAGTGGGGGGACAGGAGACAAAGGAGCATCATGTAGAGTGATGTACAGCATGAGGGAGGGAAAGATATCAATTGAGGAGAGGGAGACAGGACAAGCAATGCAGAAGGAAGGGAGCAGTTAGGGATGTACCAGCAGGGGATTAAGCAACATGGGTGGGGATATTAGCAATAGTACACTGAGACTTAAAAGTCATTCACATCTTCAGAAGAACAAATGGAGAATTAATGCCAGGAGCTTGGGGAACAAAATCAGTGATCCCAAGGTAGAGGTTGCTGAGGCAAATACAGACATAATAGCAGTGACAGAAACATGGGCATTAGAGTATCACAAATTGGGATCTCATAGTTTCTGTGTGCACCCTGTTTAGGAGGGATAGAGGGAAAGATAGAGTGGAGCATTTTCCCTGTATGTAAGAGGACTTTAAAGCATTTGAGGACTCTTTTGTGAAAGAGGATGGAGAGGTGGAATCACTATGAGTCCAGCTCTCATTGGAAAGGGGGGTGGAGAAGTTCAGGATGGGGGTGATATATAGGTTAACAAGCCAGAAGAAGGTGGGTGATAGGGAATTAGGGGAGGAAATATCAAAATGGTCTCCAAAGGGGATATGGTTATGGTAGGGGATTTCAACTTGGCAAATGTAGGCTAGAGCCTGTTGGACATTCTAAAAGACTTCTTTTTTTTTTACATACATTTTACCATTTTTCACCCCTGTTTTACCAGGGCCACAACACATGGCCGTGCAGGTGAGTGTAGGCACACACGCACCCCATGAAGCTGGTTCTGGCCTCTTCTGCCCCACCCCTGGCAATTGCTGGTCCCCCCAGTAGCCTGAACTGCCACCCATCCTCCACTGGGTGGCAACCAAGGGCCAGGGCAACCTCTTATCCCTCCCCAGAAGAGGAGAGCTGACTCACGGCAGCTCGATCCTGCTCCTCATCCCCCCCAACACTGACCCCGACAACCCAGGCTCATTCCCAAACCCTGGTCACCGGCATGGCGTAAGGTGTGGCGTCCAGTGCCTCTACCCTCAGCACCACTGGGTTAACTTCTACAGAACTTCTTTCTAGTGCATCTAGCATACATGCCAATGAGGGAATCAGCCACCCTCGACTTGATACTAACCAATATGGAGGGGGTAGGAAGGGTAGGACCATTAGGATCCAGCAACCACAGTTCTGTATGGTTTGAAATAGAAACAAATATCCATACATAGCCCTAGCCCAGTATGTAAACAAGAATTGGCCAATGCCAATCATATTTGCTTGTATTTGCTGGGTAGATGTTGGGTGTAGATAAGGTAGCAGTTAAAATTAACAAATTGGAAAAACATAAGTTTTAATTGTGAAATTGTCAAGATGAACATTACACATCAAATACTGTGGTCCTGAGCCTCAGAAGGGGGATTAGAGGGGAACTGAGGGGATAGCAGAAGCAGTGGGTGCAGAAGCAAAGTGGGATTAAGAGGGGTATCCTAGAAGTCATGGGAAATCGTATGAAGAAAGAAGCAAAGGAAAAAACAAGCATTTGTCAATGTCGAATGTTCGCCGCTGGTGCTGCTATTGTACCGGGTCTTGCTTGTACATGTGTTTACTATATATTTACCCAGGATAGAGCAGATGAGGTGCAATGTCTCATTTTCAGTGATGTTCTGCTTTTACACATCGTTAGATTGTAATTACCCAGGATAGGGCAGCTGAGAGGCATTATCTACTTTTAAGTTTGCCCCCACATTTTGCCCCCAAATATCCAACAGTCTTTTTATGACTTGACGTTATGATCAAGACAGGTGAAATTTTTTAAATCTCATCTGAAGGGTGCTTTCGCTATGTGACTCTGGAAACAAGTTTCAGGGGGGATTTGAAAAACGACACCTGCCACGTTCAGGAGGTGGGGTAACACAAAGGATATGTTAAACATTAGGGGCCAAAATCTTCAACAAATAAAGTTATGAGTAAATGTTGGAACAATTCATTTCCTCATAACTTGGTTGGTTTTTCACATTTTTACCTCAAATTTTCAACATAATCTTTTTTTGAGCACTCCTTCTGAGCATGACAGGTGTCATTTAGAAAACAATGACTGAAGCATCATTTTGCACCACAAATGTTAAAACACATTTTGGGTAGGGTCTGAGAAATGACAGCTGTCACATTAGTGAGTTGGTGTGAAAAAATGGCTATGTTGAAAAGTTGGGGTTAAAATATTGAAAATGACCACAGTTACAAGTGTGCATTGAAAAATTGCAACATAGACTCACAACTTTTTTGTTTTCTCATATTTTTACCCTAGATTTTAAACATGTTCTTCTTATGACCCCACATAGCCTTCTTATGAGCCCACCTCATGAACAAGAATGGAGAAAATGTCCAAATCCTGCCCAAAATGTGATTTCTCACTACAAGTGCACAAACACATTTTGGCCAGGATTTGAAAAAAGACAGCTATCATATTCATGTGGTGCTGTGAAGAAATGTTTATGTTGAAAATTTAGGGCCAAAATATTGAAAATTACCAAAATTATGAGCCTGTGTTCATAAATTTCAACGTAGGTTTGTAACTTTGTTGTTTTTTAATATTTTAACCCCAAAATTTTCAACATAGCTTTCATATGACCCCACCTCATGAACATGGGTGGAGAAAATGTTCAGCTCCTGCCAGAAAGGTGATTTCAGGCTGTGACAGAAATGGGAAGGAAAGAGTTAATGGCTTGGATTTTTTGGCCTTTTGAGAAAAAGAAAACCATTGGGATTCCACTCCAGTGGGCTAGGTAATAAATTTCAGACAGCGTGACCAAGAGGAGACTGGACATATACATTTAAAGATGCACAGAGTTTAAAAGGATTGGACCACTGGAATATAAACTGAATGTTAAATGAATATAATTGGACAGCTATAGGTGTTTAAACTGGTTGGAACAATTAAACACACACATGGCAAATGGTTGGTGCATTCAAAGGGGGACAAGAATTACCTACTCAAAGGGAGACTATAAAATGCTGAAAGCCAGTTACAAGAGGCAGAGTTCTGCTGGGTTACCATCCAAGAGAGTTTAAGCTGTGAGCCTACTACTCTAGCTACAGAGGTTTGTGGGAGCTGTACAGATAGCACAGGAATTCAGTCTCTCTCCAAGTGTAGCAGAGGGGTAAGGAAGAATAGCATACCTTAGTTAACTGCCTTTTTCTTTTGTTATCTATTATTTAAGAACACATAATTTTCCTGTAACAATGTTCTTCTCTTGTGTTAGACAAATATATCCTGTAATGCAACCTTTGACCTTCTTTTAAGTAAAGAGCTATTTATTTACTCAATAGTCATGGCTGTGATTTAAATGATTTCCAAGGAGTTTTCTGGTTTCCACTAGTTGAGGCAAAAACTCTGTTAGCATCCACCACCAAAGAGGCTCACTACCAGATGTTGATCTGTGCAACTGCATGTTTGACCTTCCAGCTCTGTGCAGGGGGAAGGTGATTTTGCTGGTGAACAAGCTGGTGGCAGCGAATAAGCAGAGACAGATACCTTTCTGAAAGCTGTTACAGCCCAGAGAGAGAGAGAGAGAGGTGGTTGTCACAAATTGGTAGGCAGTGGTGGGATGACTGCATACTTTCTAGCACATTAAGAGACAGAGTTTGCCAGTGGAAGTTTTACCTTAGCAGTCATGAAACAGGATATACATCTGTTTTTTTGTTGCTAGTCAGCACAGTTTAGTGTAGCTTGAGAAAATGAGCTCCACAGACTACGACTCGCTTACTGTGCAACTGCTTTCTGACAAGTGCCAAGAAAAGGGGGTCCAGCTTGTGGGTCTAGGAAAGAGAAAGAAGTCATACCTCACAGCCACCCTGGTGGCTCATGACCAGATGCAGCGGGGGGGCTGAGCTAGGAACTGGGCTGGCTGATTGTCTAAATCAGCTCGAGATCAGAAAACTGCAACTGCGGCAGCAAGAACTGGAACTTGAGGCGAAAAGGCTGGATGCAGAGACAAAGAAACTAGAAGCAGACATAAAAAGACTGAAAGCACAGAAAGAACTGGAAGAAAAAAGACTGGTGGACAGAGAAAAAGAACGTCAGGAAAGAGAAAAGGAACATCAGCATGAAGTCCAGAGACAACAGCATGAGAATGAGATGGTGACACTACGCCAGTAAAACGTAGGTAATGGGGGGTCTCATCCCATTGTAACCCCCCTGTTACCCGGGGTTACTAGAACCCTAGTTAGATCTAGTGGCAGGCAGGGACAGGCAGCTAGTGAAACTCCAGTTAAATGGATTTCACTATGTCTTGCTCTGTTTTCAGTCTCTGCTGAGCTGGGGCTATGACATCATTTAGAATTATGCAGCAGCATAAGCCACAATGGAATGTTGCAGTTGGGAGTTAGGTAGAACGTTGGAGAATTTCAAAGTCAGTCTAGAGTTGATCCTTGAAGTCAGCAGTCTAGTCTGCAGTCTGAGTCAGTCTGTTGAAGTCAGATTTAGGCTCAAGAGAGGGAAGGATGTAGATCCTGCAGTGCAGGGAGGGAGGGGGTGCCCTGCAGGGGCAGGCCCCCCTGCCCTCAGCTCTGACACAGAGCTACCTTGGAGTGTGTGCTTCCACCATAAGAAAGGCACAAAGAACCAACTCCCAGGGGCAACCCCCTGGCCTGGGAAAAGGAAGAAGCTGCCTGATGGAGAGTGCTGGGGCACTACAGTTTTTGAGGAATGAGATTCATTCAGAGTTTGGACACCTGCAGTGTGGAGGGTGATGAAGCTTTGACAAAAGGCTAGTGTCATTCACCAAAACAGTGAGTAAATAAGTTTCTGGGGCTGTGGGTCAGTCAGGATACCAAGTCCAGGGCTTATGGAACAGTGAGATGTAATGACTGTTGTATGGGGGGGGTCTTCAAGAGAAAGACAGTTTCTGCATTACAAAGCCATGTACAGTCTGCACTATAGTAGCCAAGGAAGAGGCTTTTGGAACAGTAAGATGTAATGACTGTTGTATGTGGGGGGTCTTCAGAGAAAGACAGTTACTGCATTACAAAGCCATGTACAGTCTGCACTACAGTAACCAAGGATGTGTGTGTGTGTGTAAACAAAGGAATGGCTGGGTATGGGTCTATGGAACAAAAGGTGGGAGACCCCCCCACCTGGTGTAACAGGGCTCACCTCTACGGATTCGCTTTGAAACACCAGTCACCTTTCTGTCAGGTATTGGCCAGTGCCTGAAGAGGGTGCCCAGATGTTGGGATGGTGTAGAGGGTGGTAGTGTGCCACTAGTTAAAGAGTCCATGACATATGGAAGTTTAGGATCCAAGACTGGATTGTGTCTGTGTCTTCACCTTATCTGCATTATAAGGAGTGTAGCCCCTTGGGGGTCCGTGTATGCTTTTCATTCAGTGTTGTTGAATAAAGCCACACTTTAAAATCCCATCTCCTGGTATTGGACATTATGTTATTGCTTCTAGTCTCTGGATTACTTTGGGTGCCCCTGTGCAGAGTAGTCAAACCTAATCACCATGCTGAGTGACATCTTTCTTCCCAAATTTCAGCTTATAAAAATGGAGGCACTGTGTCATAGGACCCAGGCCCCTCAACATGTTACTAGCCCTACAGGCAGGGGTAGTAGCCTTCTCAGTTTAGCGCCAACTGGGGGTTACACCATGAAGTAAAAATTAATTCTAAATTGTGTCCACAATATAGGAAGGGAGATCGTCTTGATCTATTTCTAAAGGCATTTGAAAGAATATACTCTCAGTTCCAAGTAGAAAAAACTTCATAGATGGTCCATTTTACCCCCTTACATACGGGGCATGCTTTGCAGGCAGTGAATAAAATGAACAATGTGGACCGTGTTGGTTGTGATAAGGTTAAAACTGTATTATTAAAATGTTTTGAATTAACTCTTGAAGCTTACAGAAAAAAATTTAGGGAGTTAAAGAAAAGCATAGAAGACAGTTACATAGAATTGCATGTTCAATTGTACACCTACCTTGACTGGTGGGTGGATGGGGCAAATACAGACACTGGAATTGATAAAAGATTTAATGGTAAAGCAACAATTACTTAGAATTGTACCTGAGGAACTACCAAATGGTTGCTAGACAGGACATGCAGCTCCTCAAAGGAGGTGGCAGAAAGTGCAGACCATATGCACAGCGGAAGTCTCATGGGGGTGCAGCACATGGTTCTAAGTGGTCCCATGGGGGGGCAGCCCAAAGGGAACCCACCTGCACCTAAGCCCAAAGTAGAACCCTCCAGTTCTAAAGGGAACCAAGAGCCAGGGCCCAAGAAATGTCATTTTTGTAATCAAGTGGGGCATTTGAGGTATAACTGCCCTCAGAAAATGGTTAATGGGCAAATACCTGGTGGAGGGGGATCAAAATAGCACTAATCTGATGGTAGGTTTTGCATAGCCTGAAGAGCCACATGCCTCCTCCAAGCATATGCACCCTGTTGTAGTTAATGAGACAGTAACCCAGGGACTGAGAGACACAGGTGCTTACATCTCCCTGGTGAGGCAGGATCTAATCCAGGCAGATCAGATGCTGCCAGGGCAATAGTCCAAGACCCAGGGAGTCACAGGGCCAGCAGTCCCAATACCAATGGCTCGAGTCTTCCTGAGCTGGGAGGGTGGCCATGGAGGAAAGGAGGTGGGAGTTGTAGAGGATCTCCCTGTAAATGTGATCATGGGGAATGAGTTTGACCACAGGGAATCTTTGGTGTATGTTACAACCTGCAGCCAAGCAAAAGGGCAAGCTTCTGAGGGTGAAGAGGGGGTGACTCAACTGGGACCAGCCCCTCCCTCAGCAGCTGAGGAAGTGGCTAGCATGGGGGTGGGGCTGGCTAGAAGCAGCAGTCCTGATCCCCAGTCACAAACAGAGGAGCCCACAATACTTCCTTCTGAAGGGTAGCAGGGAAGGATCAGATTAGTGGAGCTGGGTGCTGCGCAGCTGGCTGATCCTACCTTGCAAAAACTGAAGGATATAGCTAACAGGGCTGAAGGCCCTCAGGGGGGTAAAGAGTCAGTTTACTGGGACAATGAACTGTTGTACAGAGAATGTACAGCAGCAGAAGGGCTAGATGGAGAGGTGCTCCAGCAGGTGGTAGTCCCTAAGGTTCACCGCTGGTAGCTCTTGGCCCTTGCCCATGATATCCCTTCTTCAGGCCACTTGGGTGTGAGGTGCACGGAAAAGCGGCTGACCAACAATTTCTTCTGGCCTGGTGTTGGCAAGAATGTGGTAAATTACTGTAGGACTTGTCCACAGTGCCAGACGGTGGGGAAAATGGGTGACAAGGCCAAGGCAGCTTTGGTGCCCCTGCCCATTATTGATGAACCCTTCAAGAGGGTAGCTGTGAACATAGTGGGGCCACTAAGCACCCCATGTCACACTGGCAAGTGGTATATCCTGGTGGTAGTCAATTATGCCACAAGATACCCAGAGGCAGTGGCCCTATCGTCCATTGAGGCAAACTGGGGTTGGATGCACTGTTGGGAATATTTAGTTGGGTGGGCTTTCCCTAGGAGATACTGACAGATCAGGGTACAGATTTCATGTCTGGGTTAATGAGTAGTTTGTGAGAGAATTGTGGGGTAAAGAAGCTCAAAACCTCCCCATACCATCCCCGGACTAATGGTCTAGTGGAGCGATTCAATTCCTCTCTTAAGATCATGTTAAGGACTTTCACTGGCCAGCACAAGAGGGAGTGGGACAAATATTTGCCTCATCTCCTATTTGCATACAGGGAAGTCCAGTGTTGGGTAAGTTACTTTTTCTATTACTTTTGGAAACTTGTTCCAGAAAGCTGTGTACAGTCACTAGCAAGGATGAAGAAGTGCTGGAAAAAGTAATACACCTTACAGTTACAATTACTTATGTCTTTTTATACAAAAGTAATATTTAACTGTAAATAATTACATTTATTTGAAAGTAACTAGTAAATAACCTATTACTTTCAAATAAATGTCATCTGTTATAGTTATTATTATGTTTGTATTCTTTTTGTATAAAAATAAATAAGTAACTGTAACTGTCAGGTGTCTTACTTTTTCTAGTACATCGCCATCCTTGCTAGTGACTGCACAGAGCTTCCTGGATCAAGTTTCCAAAAGAAATAGAAAGTAATAGAAAAAGTAACTTACCCAACACTGGGGAAGTCCCACAGTAGTTCACAGGGTTCTCACCTTTTTAGCTCCTGTTTGGCCATAGGGTGAGGGGGCCCCTAGATTTGGTTCAGGATGAATCGGTGGGTGACCGTGGCTCCCAAGGGGAGTCTGTTGTGGAGTATGTCCTGAACGTCAGAACCCACCTTAAGGAGCTCTTGGGGCTTGCTCAGGAGCACTTGGCCACTGAGTAACAGTGGAAGAAAGTCTGGTATGACTGCAGGGCCCGAGCCACAGAATATGAGGTGGGACAGCAAATGATGGTACTTATCTCTGTCCGACAGAATAAACTGCAGGCAGCATGGGAGGGGCCATTCTTCAGTGTCCAAAAAGTTAGTGATGTCAGTTACATGATAGAGCTACCTGGCAGGAGAGGCAGGTGAAATATGTATCATGTTAATATGATGAAGCCCTACTATGACAGGAAGGAATTGGTCCTTGCTGTATGCAGCACCCCAGAAGAGGAAACTGAGGCTGATCCACTGGTGGATCTTCTCAGGGAGGTCCACTTTGGATCCTCTGTGGAGAACCTCAGTCTCTCTGACCAGCTAACACCAGCCCAGGTGCAGGAGATTTGGGGTGTGTTGAGAGAATTTGAGGACATGTTCACAGGGAAACCAAGGTACACCATGCTGACCCGGCACCATGTGGATACCTGGACCCAGGTGCCCCTGAAACAGTCTCCCTACAGGTTACCTGAGTAGGTTAAGTAGACCGTGAAAGAGGTGCTCAAGGAGATGCTGGAACTTGGAGTAATCCAGGAATCCAGTAGCCCCTGGGCCTCGCCCATAGTATTGACCCCAAGAAGGACAGTACCACATGATTTTGCGTTGACTACCGGAGGCTCAAAAGCTGCGTGGAGTCAGACTCCTATCCCATGCCCAGAACAGATGAGACCTTGGAGTGACTTGGGGGAGCCAAGTATCTGACCACACTTGACCTAACAAAGGGCTTCTGGCAGGTACCTCTGATGCCTGCAGCCATGGAGAGATCAGCTTTCATCACCCTATTTGGCCTATATGAATTCAAGGTAATGCCCTTTGGAATGAAGAACGCACCCACAACCTTTCAATGGCTCGTGGATCGCATTCTGTCTGGGGCAGGTGAGTTTGCACTGGCATATATGGACGACATAGCCATATACAGCCAGACCTAGGTGGAGCACATCAAGAATGTGCAGGACGTGTTCCGCAAACTGAAGGATGCAGGTCTGACAGTCGAGGTGGAAAAGTACCAGATAGGTATGGCAGAAGTGTCCTACCTTGGGCACCAGGTGGGCAGTGGACATATCTGTCCAGAGCCTGCCAAGGCTGATGTCATCCTGGCCTGGCCCACTCCTACCACCAAGAAATAGCTAAGGGCATTTCTGGGGACAGCGGGGTACTACCAGAGATTTGTCTCTCACTATAGTGATCTGGCCAAGCCACTGACAAACCTAACAAAGAAGGGAAATCTTGATAAGGTGCAGTGGACAGAGGGCTAAGAGGCTGCTTTTCAGGGGCTAAAGAAGGTCTTAAGCAGACCAGGTGTATTAGCCAGCCCCAATTACAGTCTAAAGTTCATTGTCCATGTGGACACCTCAGACCATGGTCTGTATGCTGTGCTGAGCCAGGTTACACAGCAGGGGGGAAAGCACCTGGTAGTGTACCTCAGCTGGAGGCTTCTGTCCAGGGAGGAGGCCTATGCAACAATCGAGAAGGAGTGCTTGGGAATAGTATGGGCCCTTCAGAAGTTGCAACCTTACCTATAAGGGAGAGAATTTAGTGTGGTCACAGATCATAATCCCCTGATCTGGCTTCATATGCCAAGTGGGCAAAATGGGAAACTACTACACTGGAGCTTGGTAATGCAGGCATACAACATGACCAAAGTTTAGGAGAACAGTAGCACACACCAACAAACAAGGTAAAAACAGCAGGATATGCAAGTAAAAAAATTGTATCATTTATTTTGCTAAATAATAGCCAGACTCTGCTTTCTACAACAGAAACCCCTGTGCTTCGACCGTTAAGTATTCCTAAGGGGGCACTTTCTGAAAGTGAATGCATTGCTTAAATAGCCCCAAAAAAGATTATGTCATAGGTCACATGACCAATGTGCACAATTAAAGCAATACATTTTGCTATTACTTATATCTTGTAAGATTAGGAAAATGTTTTAAAGCAATAAACATCCAAAACAAAACAAGGAGTTACACAGCGTCATGATCAAATTTCATCACAATGGCATAGCATTTAAAGGCATACATAAACTGCAAGGCTGGTTACACTTTAATCAATCCTTTGATAAACACTTAAAACATTCAAATTCAATTTAACCCATGTGATTATAACCATCCACAGGCCAAATATCAAAACCTACAATACAAAACTGCCAAAGAAAACCATTTATCTAAATAGCGAAACACAGACATTAACAAAAGGTATTTAGCTATAAGGATGGCGGGAGGAAAGGGTTCCAGTGCACAAGGTCTGATGGTCATCTTCAAACAAACATGGTTAACTTACATCAATTTTGTAAACATCTATTACCAGTAACCTTGCTGCAACCATGAATAACTAGAAGAAAGACATAAAAATTGTAACCTGGAGTTGAAATATACAGGGAGCTAAATCCTTATAGTGAAATTCATTATAAAGAAGCAGGATATTAGCCTGCGTTCGCCACAACACAAATCAGTACCTAGGAAGAGAAACAAACATAATAAATAAAATGATTAAATATATGAATTTTTTTGTTGCAGAAATTCACAAGTATGGTCTAATATCAATTTCATTATTTAGACCTTCTGGATTCAGACTGAGTAAGCTAAAAATCCAGAATGTTTCTTGTTGTAATAGTTTGTTAAGTATAGTACCCCCTCTATTTCTTAGGCTCACTTGTTCAATATCCATGAAATGGAAACTTGCAGGCTTGCCACCATGACACTCCCATAAATGTTCTGCTACAGTACTGGTTAAATCCATGTTGTTAGTGTCCCTAATATGGTCTTGAATTCTTTGTTTAAGAAGTCTAGTGGTGCATCCAACATATAATTTGTTGCAACCACACCACATGGCATAGACAACATATGTAGAAACACAAGAAATGAATTGTTTTATTGTGACAACCTTTGAGCTGCCTGGTAGTGAAACACTGGCATGTTGTATACAGTACTTGCAAATATTGCAGTTGCCACAACAGTACATACCAGATGGCCAAGATGGTAACCATGTAGTCCTTGTGTCTTTAGGGTCTGTGTAGCAGCTATTTACAAGTTTATCCTTGAATGTCTGTCCTCTTTTGAATGTTATTCTTGTTTTTCTACCAATGATCTTTTCAAGTTCCACATCATTTTTCAGAATAGGCTAATACTTATATAGTACATTTCCAATCTGACTAGATACCTGAGTGAACTCAGTACGGAATGTGATAACCCTTTTATCAACTGGTCTGGGTTTTGGCTCAAGCAAGTCAGAGCGTTGTAAAGATGTTGCTCTGTCCAATGCCTGATCCAAAACTGTAGTATTGTAGCCTTTTGCTAAGACATTTTCATACATTTCTCCAGATTTATGCTGGCCCAGTGGTGCTGAGGGTTGAGACACTGGACACCACACCTCATGCCATGCTGGCGACCCAGGTTCGGGAATGGACTCGGGTCACCAGGGGTCAGCAGGGGAGGGAGAGGATTGAGCATCCAGAGAACTGCTTTCCTCTCCCTAGGGTGGGATCCAGGGATGCTCGGTGTCCTGGTGGTCCCCAATGGAGATTGGGGGCACTGCAGGTTCACTGATTGATGCAGCAGACGCCAGCAGGGTAGCTGTGTGCAGGATTCATTGCTCACTGCACTCCCTGGACGACAATAAGTGAAAATCCCCTCCCTCGGGGATAGGTGATGGCACTTCTGCCCCGGATCACATTCCCAACATGGGCACTCTCCTCTCCAGACCCCTGCTCGCTCTGCCTGACACTCTATATTATAGAGTGCCCTGGGCAGATAGGGTGGCTCTTCCCCAGGGGGTTCAGATCTGGGGGCTGTGTTGAGATGGAGCAAGGGAGAAGGAGAAGGAGAAGGAGAAGGGTCTCAGGTGGGAGGTAGAGACCGGAGGCTAGAGGATACCGGAGAGAGTTCCCCGGGGAGAAAGAAAGTTAAAAAAAATAAAAAAATCTCCTTATTTATTGTGAAAATCAGCATCTACTGGGCAGTTATGTCTGAGCCGTACAAATTGACTATATGGAATAGCATTTTTAAGTTTTCTAGGATGGAAGCTGGAGGCATACAGTAAGCTATCTGTGGCAGTGGGTTTCCCATATGTGCTAGATTATATACTCAAATCCTGACCAATTGAGAGAGTGACATCCAGGAAGTTAAGCTGTTGATCCTGAATTTCTGCCGTAAATCGTAAGTTGATGTCATTAGTATTAAGCCAATCAATAAAATGGCCCGCCTCCTGTTTGTCACCCTGCCAAACAAAAATTACATAGTCGATATAATGAATCTACTTGACTGTGAAATGGATTAATGTCAGGGTTAAGAGCCTGAGCCTTTTCCCAGAGCCCCAACAGCAAATTAGCATAGGATGGTGCCATGGCGGCCTCCATGGCCATCCCATAGATCTGCAGGTAGATGTCGTCATTAAACATAAAACAGTTATGTGTAAGTACAAAATCAAGGGCAGCTAGAATGAAATCTTTTGGTATGTTATTGCCCACAAGGTCCCTGTTTAGGAAATGTTCACAGGCCTTAAGTCCATCCTCATGTCTAATAGATGTATAAAGAGACTCAATGTCGATGCGAATCCATAAAAAATCTGGTTGCCAAAAGAAACTTTCACATTTTTGTAACACATGGATGGTATCCCTTGTATATGAGGGTAATGTTAAAACATACCTCTGAAGACAAAAATCTATAAAGGAACATAAGTTGTCAATTAGTGAATCAACACCGGACACAATAGGGCGTCCAGGTGAATTTGACAAATTCTTGGGAATTTTGGGAAGGATGTACAAGACTGGGGTTAAAGGAAACTGTTGCCATAAATACTGGAATTCATTTTCTGTTATTTGTCTTCTTTATTTTATCCCTTCTAATAACACCAACAGCGCCTTCCTAAAGACTGGTAATGGGTCCCCTTTGAATAGTCTATAGCTATTAGTATCACTTAACAGCTCTAGTACTCGATTCTTCTAAAAATCAATATTCATAATAACAACATTCCCACCATTATCTGATTGTTTAATAACAATGTCCTTAAGATTTTTCAGTTCATCAAAAGCTTTTCTTTCAAAATCGAGCATAGAGACATTCATGTTTTCAGATGCAGTTACATCATCACAAAGTGACGAATCCACGTCTATCATGACACTTTGACTCATATTTGGATTTTTAGAAAAGAAATCCTTAAGATGAATTTTACTGAAAAAAAGCCTGTAAATCAAGGTAAACTTTAAATCTATTGGGTCCTGTTGTACATACAAATGAGAGCCCCCTTTGTAGAAGTGTAATTTGCAGGCCCGGTAGCACTGAGGGCTGAGGTGCTGGATGCCTTACCTCGCGCTATGCCAGCAACCTGTGTTTGGGAATGAGCATGGGCCACTGGGGGTTGGCAGGGGAGGAGAAGGATCGAGTGTCTGAGGGACTGCTCTCCTTCTCCGGGGAGGGGGGGCACCAGTGACTGACACTTGACTGGCCCCTAGCAGAGGTTGGAGGCAGTGCACAGACATTGTAGAAGAGGGGCGGAGGGGGGCAGATGCCTGGAGGAGTGCCTGTAGACACATGTGTGCTCCCTCTGCCGGCATCATTGCACATCCCACTCACGCAAAAAGGGAAGAAAATGGAAAAACAATCTCTGGTCATGCAGGATGATGCAGCCACCTGCTGCAGGCCCCGACTCTCAATGGTGCTCCTCGACCTGGATCCTGGTGAGGTGAGTTGAGCTAGGGGGACTCCTCATCACTCTGCCACGGAGGGTAAACCATGGGGGAAGAAGGGGTATGCTGCCTGATGTCGGGGTGCGGGCTGGAAGGGTGGCTGAAGGATAGTTGCCAACCAGAACCTGTCAGAGAAATAGATTAACAAAAAAAAAAAGAAGTATAACTTGATCAGGACTGAGTTCCTGATTCGATAAGTTTATGATTTGCTGCTCTTTGTACGTACTGTGTTCCCTGGACCTCTGTTTTCCTCCTCTCCATTTTCTCTGCATCCTTTTCCTTTTCTTTTGGCTTCATGCCTGCAGTTACCCTGGAAAAAGACACCAATTTATTTGGGGAGCCGCTTCTGGAGTCCTGTACTTCAGCTTCACTAGTAGCTGCCTTTGCTAATTCTAATGTAGATGCAGTGTTATTTGTAGAAGCTGGAGCTAATTTCTGCTGTCCAGATTAATGTCTTTTATTTCTGGAACTACTCCTTTGTCTAGAGCGACCTCTTGACCGGGTATGCTCACGATTAAAGTGACTCCAACTATGAATTCGCTCCTCCTTGTAATCTAAGCAATCCCTTTCAAGTTTTGTATGTTTCCTTTCTATAAGGTCACTTTCATGTTTTTTTAATTTTTTTGTTGCAAGTTCTTGTCCAATTCACTAAACAGTGGATGTTGGATAAGGTCTTTAAGGGAGTCTTTGGTTTTAATAATTTTCTCAGTGAGTTGGTTATGTATATCACTGCCCTTAATTAAGATTTCAATTAATGTTCTGCTGCAGAGAGCAGCAGCTGCTTCCCATTCTGCTTTATAAATCAAATTATCCAACCCACCAGAAGGCAGAACTGTGATTCTAAGCCCTCGAGGGGCTAACTCTTGTTCAAGATAGTTTTCCAGGCTAAGAATGTTGTAAGTCAGATTAAAGTTCTGTAAATAACTGCTTTTCAAGTGTTGAAAACAAAGCTTTAATTTCACCCACCTCAAGCGCAGCAGTTCCTTGTTCAGTCCCAATTTTTGCTTTGATGTGTGCTTTCTGCTGTTGTAACCTCTCTGTATTTGTGAGACAGACTGGAGGTAATTCTGCATTAGATGTTGTTTCATCAGTATGCATTGCTGAATAATTAAATACCTCCAGTAATGTGACAAGAAATTGAAGTTAAGGCATGATAGGTTTGACCTGGCAGTAACAGAACCTTCTCTCTGTTTGAGATTGCTGGACAAAAGCAAAATCAGTTCAAGTTAGAAAAGACCAGCACTGCAATCGAGTCCGGGGGTGGGGGAGGGTGCTACAATTAAGACTGCAAACCTTTGTTGCTGATACAAAGTTTAGGAGAACAGTAGCACACATCAACAAACAAGGCAAAAATGGCAGGATCTGGAAGTAAAACAAATGTATCATTTATTTTGCCAAATAATAGCCAAACTCGGCTGTCTACAACAGAAACCCCTGCGCTTCGACTGTTAGGTCTTCCTAAGGGGGCAGTTTCTGAAAGTGAATGCATTGCTTAAATAGCCCCAAACAAGATGATATCGTAGGTCACATGACCAATATGCACAATTAAAGCAATAAATGTTGCTATTACTTATATCTTGTAAGATTAAGAAAATGTTTTAAAGCAATAAACATTCAAAACAAAACAAGGAGTTACACAGCGTCATGATCAAATTTCATCACAATGGCATAGCATTTAAAGGCATACATAAACTGCAAGGCTGGTTACACTTTAATCAATCCTTTGATAAACACTTAAAAAATTCTATTTCATTTTAACTCATGTGATTGTAACCATCCACATGCCAAATATCAAAATCTACAGTACAAAATTGCAGAAGAAAACCATTTACCTAAATAGTAAAACGCAGTCATTAGCAAAAGGTATTTAGCTATAAGGATGGGGGAGGGTGACCATCCAGCACCGCAGTGGTAAACAAAATACTAATGTGGACAGGCTATCCAGGCAGGTCTAACAGCATGACTGGATACTTTGGGCACTTTCCAGCAGCTGCATGAACGACTGTGTCACTTGGGGTGGCCCAAAGGATATGCCTTCATCACCTGGGGGGAGATGTGACAGAAATGGGAAAGAAGGAGTTAATGGCTTGGATTTTCTGGCCTTCTGAGAAAAAAAAACACTGGGATTCCACTCCTCCAGCAGCATCTAGATAAGGTGATGGGCTAGGTAGTAAATTTCAGACAGAGTGACCAAGAGGGGGAGTGGACATACACACTTTTGGACACACAGAGTTTAAAAGGATTGGACCACTGAAATATAAACTGAATGTTAAATGAATATAATTGGACACCTGTAGGTGTTCAAACTGATTGGAACAATTAAACGCATATATGGTAAATGGTTGGTGCATTCAAAGGGGACAAGAATTATCTACTAAAAAGGAGACTATAAAATGCTGAAAGACAGTTACAAGAGGCAGAGTTCTGCTGGGATACCATCCGAGAGGGTTTAAGCTGTAAGCCTACTACTCTAGCTACGGAGGTTTGTGGGAGCTGTACAGATAGCATAGGAATTCAGTCTCTCTCCAAACATAGCCGTGGGGTAAGAAAGAATAGCATACCTTAGTTAATAGCCTTTTTCTTTTGTCATCTGTTATTTAAAACCATTTGTTTAATTTTCCTGTAACAGTGTTCTTCTCTTGGGTTAGACATATATATCTTGTAATGCAGTCTTTTATCTTCTTTTAAAGGGTACCTAAACAAGCAGTTTTTTAAAACTACAAACTCCAAAATCTGGCTTCATAGCGAGGTAAAGTAAAAGCTGCTGGTTACATTTATGCTAAAACTGCATTTATGTGAATAACATAAATGCAGTTTCATAGCTTTTGAAAAATGTAAACATCAGCCTTTCACTTTCAAAAAACAACCTTGGTTTCTCCCTAAGATGTCTGCCAAGTGTGTTAAGTGATGAGTCATGATGACATCATCAGAGCCAGGGACAGAGATCCACATATATTTCTATAGTGCTATCTAGTTCTTCTTTCCCTCTTTATTACATTTGCTTGCGCGCATGCGCAAGGAACATTTTGGGAGAGTAGCACACTTTGGAGGTGTTCCTCTCCCTTACAATCCAGTGCTCCGTTGAGCAGGCATGGCGGTCCTGCACCAATGGGTGTGGGAGCTCTGTATGACAGTGGTGGTCTTCTGCTTCAAAGAAAACCACCACTGTCATACCAAGCACCGCGCCACGCCACCCCCCACATCACGCCTCCCCAAAGCTTTGGTGCCAGGCTGGGAGCCCACCAGCGTGGCAAACATCATAAGAGCCGGCTGACCGGGGTGCCCAACTTCGCCGGCTCGCCGGCCCCCGATAGTTTGCTAACGGGTGCCCAACTTGTCGGCCCTTGGCCCCCAGCCATCTTTCTACCATGCGTGAGCCCACCCCATGTGGCAAACGTCCCATGTAGTCCTTTGTTTTTTTAACCCTGTAAAGAAAAAACGGTCCCACGTAGTCTCCCAGTACCCCCTCCCACAACCCACACCCACCCACTGCACACCCAGCCTCCCATACCCCCCCTCACCCCATACTTACCTCTGGAGCTCAGCACGACGATCTTCGGTGGACCGGGAACACGTCTGCACTCTTCAAAGCCGACCGCGGACTGAGGAAATTCCGGTAAGCTGTATAATGGGCTAGATAGGGGGGTTTCAATTTTATTGTATATCTCAGGCATTTTTTGGAATTTTTGCACCAAATTTTCAACATGGGGTTTTTGGTACCCCTTCTCATGAATGATGTCACTGTCATGGTGTTATTTGGGCCCAGAGGGTGATTTCACAGTCACTGCGCAGTCACTGTGTCAAATTACCCTTCAGGCCCAAATAATGCCATGACAGTGACATCATTCATGAGAAGGGGTCCCAAAAACCCCATGTTGAAAATTTGGTGCAGAAATTCCAAAAAATGACTGTTTTACGAGCGTGCGTTGTGCAGTTCCTACTCAGGCTCGTAAGTTTGCGAATTTTCAATATTTTCACTCCAGATTTTCAACATTGCCATTTTATCACACCTCCTTATGAGCAGTACAGCTGTCATTTTTAACATCCTGCCCAAAACGGGTTTCCATCCATGTAGCGCACAATGGCGCAGTCGGTGTGCGAAATCAATGTATGGGATGCATTAAGAAAATCACAGTGACACTGTTCATTAGCAGAGGTCTTAAAATGGCTATGTTGAAAATTTGGTGAAAAAATTCCTAAAAATGATTTTTACGAGCATGCATTTCGCAGTTCCTATGCACGCTCGTACGTTTGCGAATTTTTAATATTTCCACTCCAGATTTTCAACATTGCCATTTTACCACACCTTCTTATGAGTAGTACAGCTGTCATTTTTCACATCTCACCCAAAATATGTTTCCGCCATGTAGCGCATAATGGCGAGTCGTGTGTGAAATCAATGTATGGGACACATTAAGAAAATCACAGTGACACTGTTGATGAGCAGAGGTCTTAAAATGGCTATGTTGAAATTTGGTGAAAAAATTCTAAAATGACTGTTTGATTTAGCGTGCGCTTCGCAGTTCCTACGCACGCTCGTACGTTTGTGAATTTTCAATATTTACAGTCCAGATTTTCAACATTGCCATTTTACCACACCTCCTCATGAGCAGTACAGCTGTCATTTTTCACATCCTGCCCAAAACATGTTTCTGCCCATGTAGCGCACAATGGTGCAGTCGGTGTGTGAACTCAATGTATGGGACACATTAAGAAAATCACAGTGACACTAATCATGAGCAGAGGTCTTAAAATGGCTGTGTTGAAAATTTGGTGAAAAAATTCCTAAAAATGACTGTTTTACGAGTCTGCGTTGCGCAGTTCCTACGCACGCTCGTACGTTTGCGAATTTTCAATATTTTCACTCCAGATTTTCAACATTGCCATTTTACCACACCTCCTTATGAGCAGTACAGCTTTCATTTTTCACATCCTGCCCAAAACATGTTTCCACCCATGTAGCGTACAATGGCGCAGTCGGTGTGTGAACCTAATGTATGGGACACATTAAGAAAATCACAGTGACACTAATCATGAGCAGAGGTCTTAAAATGGCTGTGTTGAAAATTTGGTGAAAAAATTCCTAAAAATGACTGTTTTACGAGTCTGCGTTGCGCAGTTCCTACACACGCTCGTACGTTTGCGAATTTTCAATATTTTCACTCCAGATTTTCAACATTGCCATTTTACCACACCTCCTTATGAGCAGTACAGCTGTCATTTTTCACATCCTGCCCAAAACATGTTTCCACCCATGTAGTGCACAATTACGCAGTCGGTGTGCAAAATCAATGTATGGCACACAGTAAGACAATCACAGTGACACTGTTCATTAGCAGAGGTTTTAAAATGCCAATGTTGACAATCTGGTGAAAAAATTCCTAACAATGACTGTTTTACGAGCGTGCATTGCACAGTTCCCACGCACGCTCGTAGGTTTGCGAATTTTCAATATTTCCACTCCAGATTTTCAACATTGCCATTTTACCACACTTCCTTATGAGCAGTACAGCTGACATTTTTCACATCCTGCCCAAAATGTGTTTCTGCCTATGTAGCGCACAATGGGGGTAACAAAAAGGTCCTGCTGAAAATTTATTGTGCAAATACCAGCAATCGCACAGGGCATTAGGGTAAACACCACTGCAAATACCTGCAAGCGAATGTTTGGCATTGACAAATGCTTGTTTTGAATTGTTGTACCAGAATGATCAACACCATGTATTACCTCATAGATTATTTTGATCAGTACACATGTTAGGCTATGGTTTTGTTAATTTTGTTTACTTTAACTTGCAGAAAATGTTTTGCAATCCAGCTGACTTTTTCTTTGGCAAAGTGCATTACAGCACAACACTTCAAATACCTGATGATCTAGTGGTTATATGATGCACTGAATTTTGTTTTTTGTTAACCAGGAGAGACACACTAAGCTGAAAGCTTAATTACAGGTGTGGCCTGGGAGCACAAGGAAGTTTAATGACTAGCTCAGGGTCACACAGCAAAGTACCAGTCTTGTTCAGTTCCAAAGCTCATGCTCTCTTGTTAATCCATAAATAAGGCTTTATTTTTCCATGTGAACCCCCTGCACCTAGTCTGCCTTCTGTTGAATACTCCACCATCCATACCCTGTCCTTAGTACTGCTTGCGGTCTCATGAAGAGAATGATCACACCTCAGACTGTAATCTTGTACCTCAGAGAGTTGTGCACACCTATACTGATATGCATCATCAGCTGGCACTGTTAAAAAATGCCTCCCAAATCACTTTCCAGTCCACATTCTCAATGTTTGACTTCTGCTCCCACAGTAAACATTGAGTAGATCACCACCCTTCTGTTCAGTGAAGATAGTATGTACAGTTCCCCTGTTGTGTTTTTTTACCACCTTATTAACCAACAGCTAGGTCTTCCTGGAGGGCCAAGCAATGAGCATCATTACCCACCAGAAAAACTGCTGTTCATGCCCTCATAAAGGCTGCATTTACAATGGATAACAATATTATTAGCAGGAGAGGCATACTAATACCTTGAGCGAATCCACCTGACTTCCAGTGTCAGTCTACTCCTTTACCTGTGATCTGCAGGACCCCCCGGACAGTTCCCAGCAATTCTTTTTCAGTACTTTTCTGTGCTCTACTCCACAATGTGAGTTGGCTGGCTACCACCCTTCCAAATCTTGAATGAACGATACACAACTTCCTCAATACTGTCCTAACAAAAGTCAACACCCCCCCCCACCCAAGGATAATCTCCCTACACTGAATTCAAGTAACAGTTTAGGTGCAGGCCTGCCACTCTGAGTATTTGTCATCGCTGGCTACTCTCATCCACAGTCAGGGAGTGATCATGATGCTGACAGCCCCACATTTCAGATCTCACAGTGATCTGCTCAGCGTCCTCCTTCATGTCTTCAACTAACCTGAATATAGCTGCACCCTGCTGGAATGGCCTCTTCAGTCCCTCTCTGGCATTCATTCTTCTCACCTGCTCCACACACCAAAAACTGGTGAGTTCACTACCCTTCCGCATCATGAATGTGGTTAGTACAGTCTCCCGTGTTATATTTACATATTAATAATAAACATGATCTTCTGGTAAGCCAGGCTGATAGCAGCATGGCACAAGTGGAAAAACAGGCTTTCTTGCTCATATAAGATCTAAGCCACCTATGATTAGGCACTGTTATATGATGTGCATAATGATGTGCACACCCATCAATTAATAGTGCCTAATCAAAGGTAGCCGAGATCTTTTAAGGATAGGAAAGCCCATCATTCCCCTTGATCCCTGCTGCTATGAGCCTGACTTATTGGAAAGATATGTTTATATTTGGTATGTCAAAATAAAATGGAGACTGTACTACTTGCATTCATGATGCAGAAGGGTGATGAGCTCACCAGTTTTCGGTGTGAGGAGGAATAGTGAAGAATGAATACTAGAGGGAGACCGAGAAGGCCACTCTTGCAGGGTACTGCTATATTCAGGGAAAGGGGAAGACAGAAGGAGAGAAATATGAGCAGATTACTGTGAGAAATAAGATGTGGGGCTGCCAGCACCTTGATCACTACCTGGCCCCATTGTCCTGGCCAACATTCCCCTTCCCATAAAACCAGTTCATGCAGCTGTCCAAGGCTGTGTGTAGATATTAATGTATGAAATGGCTGCCACTATGCGTTCAGTCACTTCACTACCAGTCTAGTATTGCCTGTAAAGCACTTTGGGATACAATGTCTATGAAAACCACTATATAAATGCTGATTCTTCTTCTTATTATTATTTGCCATGGAAAAAGAAGACAAGACAAGCATATATTTGAGTTTTGAGAAAGCATGATCTCTAACATTGGACTGTACAAGAACTTTGCTATAAAAACGTGGTGGCTCTAGGGGGTGGTAAAGGGTGTGGCTGCAACCCCCCCCCACACATAGTAACGTACTTACATGCTGCTGCTGCTGCATTTCACTTTGTTGAAGAAGTCTGATTTATTGATTGTACAAATGTTTTCATTCAAACTATGGATTACATGTGTAGGTTCTGTCAAAAATGTACTAGAAAAGAATAATAGCAGAAAATATAAAGGTTTAATAAAAATGTTAAAAAGTGCATATTAAGCATGCACACCACCCCAGCACCCCCATTCTAGCATCCTGGATCCACTATAACCACTAGACCACCAGGTCATTCAAGATTTGTACTGCACTGTGGTTTGCCATAGAGAAAGTCAGTTGGATTAAAACACATTTTCAGCATGTTAAAGTAAACAAAATGAACAGAATCATAGCCTAACATGTGCATTATACAAAATAATGCATGTGGTTTTGACCACTTGGGTGAAACAATTCTATACAAAGGGAAAAAAAGAACTAGTTAGCACTATAGAGAGCCATACATCTCTCTGACTTTGGCTCCAATGATGTCATCACATAACACATTTGGCGGCCATTTTAGGAAGCAGGTAAGACAGTTTTTTTGAAATTGGAAGGCTGATTTTACAATTTTCAAATGCTCTGGAACCACATTTAGGTAAATTATGTAAATGTAGTTTTAGCATTAATGAATACAGCAACCTTTCCTTTAGTCACCTATGGAGTTAGATTTTTGAATAGTTTGTTGTCAAAATGTTGAAACATAGAAACATAGACTTTGACGGCAGATAAGGACCGCTTGGTCCACCTAGTCTGCCCATTTCCCTACCTACAGGATAAGCCGCAGATCCTAGTTAACCAACAGCCTATTTCTTCCTACCCCCACAAGAATTGCCTTATGTCTGTCCAATGTATTCTTGAATTCTCACACAGTTTTAGACCCCACAACCTCCTCAGGAAGGCTGTTCCATGCATCCACTACCCTGTCTGTGAAAAAATACTTCCTCACATTGCCCCTGAACCGCTCCTTCTCTATCTTTAAATTGTGTCCCCTTGTTCTTCCATGTCTCTTTTTCTGAAAGATGCTACCCTCTTGGACTTTGTTGATTCCACTGAGGTACTTAAAATGTTTCTATCATGTCCCCCCTCTCCCTCCTTTCCTCAAGGGTATACATATTAAGCTCTTTTAGTCTCTCCTCATATGGCTTCTCTTGCAGACCCTGCACCATTCTAGTTGCCCTACTCTGGACTGCCTCTATCCTGTCTATGTGCTTGTGGAGATGGGGTCTCACAGAAGTGTTGTTTAGGTATCCTTTAAGTAAAGAGCTATTTATTTACTCAACAGTCATGGCTGTGATTTAAATTATTTCTAAGGTATTTTCTGGTTTCCACTGGCTGGGGCAAAAACTCTGTTAGCATCGGCCACCCAAGAGGCACACTACCAGATGTTAACATAGAAACATAGAATTTGATGACAGATAAGGACCGCTTGACCCACCTAGTCTGCCCATTTCCCTACCTAATGGATAAGCTGCAGATCCTAGTTAACCAACAGCCTACTTCCTCATACCCACCACTAGAATTGCCTTATGTCTGTCCCATGCATTCTTGAATTCCCCCACTGTTTTTGACTCTATGACCTCCTCAGAAAGGCCGTTCCATGCATCTATAACCCTCTCTGTGAAGAAATACTTCCTCACATTACCTCTGAGCTGTCCCCCCTCTATCTTCAAATTGTGCCCCCTTGTTCTTGCACATCTCTTTTTCTGAAAGATGCTACCCTCTTGGACTTTGTTGATTCCCTTGAGGTATTTGAATGTTTCTATCATGTCCCCCCTCTCCCTCCTTTCCTTGAGGCTATACATCTTAAGCTCCTTTAATCTTTCTTCATATGTCTTTTGGTGCAGACTTTGCACCATTTTGGTTGCCCTCCTCTGGACAGCCTCCACTCTGTCTATGTATTTGTGGAGATGGGGTCTCCAGAACTGTACACAGTACTCCAGATGTGATCTTACCAACTGTCTGTACAGAGGGCCAACAACTTCCTGTTTTCTATTGGTGATGCCTCTCCCTATGCATCCCAGTATCCCCCAGCCCTCCTTACTGCCTTCTCACATTGCTGGCCCACCTTTAGGTCATCTGATATGACTACCCCCAGGTCCCTTTCCATTTTTGTTTTTGTCAGTATCTCACCCCCATTGTGTACTCTTCCCTGGGTTTTTGTTTCCCAGGTGCATTACTTTGCACTTCTTTGCATTGAATCTAAGCTGCCATACATCTGACCATTCCTCCAACCTTGACAAGTCCCTTTTCATCCTTTCCACCCCACCTTGCGTATCAACCCTGTTGCAGATCTTTGTATCATCTGCAATGAGACATACTTTCCCTTCTAGTCCCTCTGCAATGTCACTTATAAAGACATTAAAAAGGACTGGCCCCAGTACTGAACCCTGTGATACCCCACTAGTAACCCCCCTTTCTTCACTGTGGACTCCATTTACTATTACCCACTGTGTCCTGTTGTTCAGCCAGTGTTTTACCCAGGATACCACCCTGGGACCCACTCCCAGGCTGGCTAATTTGTTTATTAATCTTTTGTGCGGACTGTGTCAAATGCCTTGCAAAAGTCTAGGTAGGCCATGTCTACAGCCCCTCCCTGGTCTACTACTTGGTCACCCAGTCAAAGAAATCAATTAGACTTGTTTGACATGACCTTCCTGCTGTGAATCCATGCTGCCTTGGGTCCTGTGCCCCACTGGCCTCTAGGTACTAAAAGTTCTTTCCTTCAGAAGTGATTCCATCATTTTCCCTACCACTGAGGTCAAACTGACAGGTCTGTAGTTTCCTGCCTCTGTCTTGCTCCCACTTTTGTGAAGGGGAATCACATCTGCCCTCCTCCAGTCCTCAGGTACCACACCATCCTCCCATGATTTATTAAAAAGGGTAGTCAGTGGTGTTACTAGTTCTTCCCTTAGTCCTTTTAGAATTCTGGGGTGAATCCCATCAGGCCCCTTGCTTTATCCACCTTCAGTTTTAAGAGTTCTTTCAGAACCCTTTCTTCTGTGAAAGGACTAATATCAACCCCCCTATCCAGAGTGCTTCTATTGACTGAATTAAGTATCTCCCCCTGCTTTTCCATTGTGAATACTGAGCAGAAGTCTTCGTTCAGTATCCCTGCTTTTTCACTGTTGCTCTCTGCCAAACCACCTTCCTCTTTATTCAGCCTCAGTATCCCTGTCTTAGTCTTTCTTTGCTCCCTAATATACCTATAAAAGGTTTTATCCCCCTTCTAAACCGAGTTGGCTATTTTTTCCTCAGTTTGGGCCTTTGCTATTCTGACTGCCTTCCCCACTTCCTTCTGCTTCAACTGGTACAGTTCTCTGTCCTGCTCCTTCTGTGTTTCCTTATACTTCCTGAATGCTATCTTTTTCTCCCTAACCTTCCCCGCCACTTCTTTTGAGAACCATAGTGTTTTTTTCTTGCATTTTGATTTGTTTATTTGCTTCACACAAAGGCTTGTTGCCTCTATAATGGTGGTTTTGATGTTTCCCCATTGTTGCTACACCCCTTCTTCTTGCCTGTTTGCTAGTGCTTTTCTGAGGCACTCTCCCATTTTGACAAAATCCACCCTCCTGAAGTCCAGTACCTTCACTTTTGTATGGCTTGACTCTACAGCTAAGTTTATCATGAACCACACTGTTTGGTGGTCACTTGTTCCCAGATGGCTACCCACTTCAAGATCGGAGATCCTCTCTTCATCCCTATTTGAGAGTACCAGGTCTAAGACTGCTCCCTCCCAAGTGGGTTCCAAAACTAGCTGTCTGAGGCATGTCCCCTGCAGGGCATCAAGAATGGCCCTGCTCTTGGATGAGGCTGCAGCAAAGGTGCTCCAGTTAACATCTGGCATATTCAGGTCCCCCATCAGCAATATCTCCCCTTTCTCTGCCATCCCAAGGATGCTTTCTATCATTTCCTTGTCCATTTCTGCCCCCTGAGATGGGGGTCTGTATACAACCCCTGTGTGGATTTTGGTGCCATTTCTAGTCTCCAGGGTGACCCACAGTGCCTCCTCTCCTCCCTGTTTACCCTTTAGATCTGTTGCTTTGATCCCTTCCCTTACATAGAGAGCTACTCCTCCTCCTCTTCTTCTTCCCTCCCTGTCCCTCCTGTAGATTGTGTACCCTGGTATGTTGACATCCCAGTCATGGTTGACCTGTGCAATTGCATGTTTGACCTCCAGTCTCTGTGCAGGGGAAAGGTGATTTTGCTGGTGAACTGGCTAGTGGCAGTGAATAAACAGTGACAGATACCTTTCTGAAAGCTGTTACAGACCAGAGAGAAAGGTGTTTGTCACACACACAATGACCTCAGAATCACCTTTTGGGACAGATTTGCCTAATTTCACTGCCATTGTTCATGAGACAGGGCCCCAAAAAAGGCATGTTGAAGATTGGGGCCAAAAATATTCAGAAATGACCAGTTATTATGACAAGTTCAAAACCCCACTGAAATACATTGAACCACATTCCTGATTCCTCAGATCATGGTCCGGTGTTGAAGACTGAAGATGTGTCTGTGGTCCAGAGAGGATTATGGCATTGGACCCCCAGTAGGCAAGTAAGGGCTTGGGGTTGTGGGATGGTGGGTGTTGAGTGGGGGACAGTAATGGTGGCAGCACAACAGACATTGATGGATGTTTTGGTTTTTTACAGGGTGTATGTATAAAAAATAAAAACTATGAGGGATGGTTTCTTTATTTCAGATGGCAGTACTGGGGGATTGGGCACCCCTGTGATGGTGTTGTATTTGGCAGTACTGGTGGTGGGCTTCCTGGTGTTGCAGAACAAAATGGGCAGGATGGGGGGTAGCAGTCAGCATGGGGGATTGGGCACGCCTGTGCTGGAATATTAACATGTGTGGGCTGGGCTTGGGAGGGACAGCAACACACATCAGTGGATGGTGTTCTTTTTTGCAGGGTATATTTAAAACAAAGCTATGAGGGATGGTTTTCAGCAGGCTGATCATAACAGATAAAATTGTACTTGCTGAGTGGTGTTATATAGATCAAAGGAAAGAGCCACCCTATGATTGGGTTGGCTCTCTCCTTTGAACTACATGAAGCCAGAAAGGTGCCATGACCAGCCTGACTGATGATTGGTAAGACTCTGACGAGTCCTTTGCAGACCACTCTGTATTGGACTGACTGTGTCACACCTCTCAAAACCCACTATCCTAACAAAATGTTCACTGCATGTGCATGCATGGTGAACATAAAAAAACAAGTGGTGAAATCCCTCTGGTTTCCAAAACAGGTAGGGGAAGCAGTAAGGGGCCAAAAGGATATCTGTCATAAAATAGAAGAGTGTGCAAAATGAAGTTAACTGGGAATATCATCAGGAGACATTGAAGAAAGCAAGAAAGGAAGTCAGAAAGGCCAAGGGGGGTACATAATTAAAAATAGCAGAGGGAGGAAAAATGGAGGGTAAAGAATTATTTGGGTATATTAGAGACACAAGGAAGACAAAAGAGGAAATTATTAGAACAAAGGATGAGCAGTGGATAAAAGATGATGAGAAGAAGGCAGCTGTACTAAACAGTTATTTTAGTTCAGTTTTTACAGTACAGCAGAGGTGTGCACTTCCACAGAGTCAGGTAAAGGCTGCAGAGAGGGGTGTGATGAGCTGGAAGCATGTACAGATTACAGAGGACAGGGTAGAAAGAGGTCTGGAAACACTAAATGTGTATAAAGCACCAAGACCAGACAGTGTGCAGCCAAAAGTCTCTGCTAACATTACCCCAATTTAGAATTCCATTTTTTATGCCAGTGTACATTACCTTGTATTTCATACTAAGGTAATAGAAAAGAGCTAGTAGGTCGAAGCCCATAATGCTCTTATACTAGGCCAGAGAATAATATGATAAATTATACCCAGAATCAATTAACTTATCCAGATGACATTTAAAGGTAGGCTTAGTATCACTCATGACCACAATAGATGGAAGTTTATTCCAAGGTCCTATTGCACGGAGAGTAAAAAAAAAATTCCGATTGTTATGTTTAAAAGATTTCCCAATGAACTGAAATGGGTGGCCTCTAATATTATATGGAGAGGACCTGAATTCAAGACCTAACTCAGTCATGACAGAAGGGTCATGTATAACATCATACAGAAATAGAAGGTCACCTCTCAAGCATATAGTTGAAAGTGACATGAGCTTCAAAGTTTCCAACCTACATTCGTAAGATTCAGATTCGAGACTAGATATTTTTTTAATGAATTTTCCTAGAAATTTTCAAGGGACACACCATCCGATTTTTTAAACGGGCACCATATTTGCGAGGCATATTTGAGATGAGTTCTGACATATGACCTAAACAGAGGCATTAGCACTTCATGGTCTCTAGATCTGATGTTGTGAAGAATTGACCAGACAACCTTATTAGCTGTACAAATAACAGAGTGCAAATGTTTAGAATATGTAAGATCAATGGAAATAGTAATTCCTAGGTCCCTCTCATCTGTGGTAACACTAAGTAGTGAACCATTCAGGGTATATGAATAACTAGGGATTTTTAATCCCTAATGCATCACTTTGCATTTGGTGACGTTTAGTTTCATACCCCATGTATTTATCCAGTTAGAAATAATATTAAGGTCATGTTGAATAAGAGCTATCTGGTCAGAATTTGAACAAGGTCCCCCAATTTTCACATCATCAGCATATTTTGTAGTAATGGAGATGCAATGTTGAGTTAAGTCTGCAATAAAGGCTTGGAAAAGACAAGGACCGAGAACAGATCCTTGTGGCACACCACTCAAAACATTTCCACTATTAGAGAAGTTACCATTTATAATCACTCTTTGTGTTCTATCACAAAGCCAATTTTCAATCCAGGCTATTATGTAATAATTTATATTGAGTCTATTGAGTTTGTGAATTAAAGCCCAATGAGGCATGGTGTCAAAAGCCTAACTGAAATCTATGAAAATTACATCACATGGTATATTACTATCAAAAAAGGATCTAAAATGTTCATAGAAACAGAACAAATTGATTGAACAACTTCTTCCCCTTCTGAAGCCGTGTTGCTTCAAATCAATTGCATCTATAACAGGTGTAATGATATCTTTAAGGAGACTCTCCATGACTTTGCAGATAGAAGAAGTTAGACTTATAGGCATGTAATTTTCCCAGTTATGTTTAGAGCCTTTTTTATGAATTGGTACAACTGTAGCTTCTTTCCATTCAATAGGAATATAATTATTTAATAAGAAGAGTTCAAACAAATGTTTAAGTGGCAAGGCAATATGGTCAGCCAGTAGATATAATACATGGTCAGCTATATTATCTGGACCTGAACAGAAGTTCCCTTTCAAAGTACACAGTTTTTTCTTGAGTTCCTTAGTAAAAGTGATTGGTGGATCAGAATAATTCGGAAAGGGCTGAGATGTAAAAGTATCAGATGATATAAAGATCTTACAAAATTTAGTATTGAATACATCAGCCATAGTTTTAGGATCATTAATAAGATTTTTATCTGTCATAAGAGGCCCTACCTTACATGACGTTTTCCTTAATGAATTTATATAAGAATAGAATTATTTTGTATTGGACTTATTTGCCATATGAGCCAATTTCAATTCCCATCTGGATTTAGCTTTTTTTATACTGGATTTGCATTTCTTATTAGATTTAATATAATACTCCCAGTTGGATGTAGTCTTATTTTTTAGAAAGTTCCAATATTTTTTGTTTTTATATCTGATCAGTCTTTTGATGTTATGGTTCATCCATTTGGCTGTTTGTTTCCCATCTGGGTTCTTTACTTTTGAAGGGACATAAGTGTCCCTTAGGCTAGTAATTAGTGACTTAAAGATAGTCCAACAATGTTGAGGGGAATGATGAAGAAAGGCAGATACCCAATCAACAGCCTCTAGATTCCATTTAAAAGCAGTAAGATTTGTTTTATCATACAGATAAATAATAGAGGAATTATAATTATAAATCAAATGTGTCTGCAGAGTGAAAAGGACAGAGTTATGATCACTATTTCAGACTGAAGAGGTTATTTCAACGTCCCTTATGTCTAAATCAGCACTAACCAAAACAAGGTCCAAAATGTTATTACCTCTAGTGGCTGATGTAACCCATTGTTTCATATTTAGTTCAAGACAAACACCTAAAAACTTGTTGCCTTTTTGGCTAGAAGCAAAAGAAGACTGCCAATTGATGTCAAGGATATTGAAATTACCTGAGATAATGACATTTCTCATTTGATTTTCCAATTCAAATTCAGACAAGATAGCATCCAGGATTTGAATGGTTGAGTCTGGGGGAAGGTAACATGTCCCTAGGATAATAAAATCCTTATTTGAAAGAAAAATATTAATCCATGATGTTTCAGTTGGAAGGTCATGTGTTTTTACCATAGTAGAAATGTTCACAACATTGATTATATTGTTGATGAAAACAGCCACCCCCCCCTTCCTATCCTGTCGATTTTGTAAGAAATGAGCAAAACCAGGTAGATGTCTAACCCAAACTGAATTATCATCTCCCCAGGTTTTGCAGACAGTGATGATATCTTAGTAATGAAACACATCTGCCACATTTTTTACCATTTCTCAAGCTTTTCTAGATCTTGGCATAACTCCTTGACCACTTCCTCGTTATCCAGTCTACCACATAATTCTTCGTTGTTTGCTAAGAAATGCATCTCTTCCACTGGATACCTAGGGGTTTTCAACATGGCTCCATTGGCAGCACATCCATGTCTGGACCAGAAAGCTGTGGTTTCTAATCCCACACAGGGACTGGGCTCATATCACTTATGTTGGCACCTTCACATTCTACAAAACTGAAAGCTAGGGAATGATATTCAGAGGCATACAGTAAAACAGTGGGATCACAGCCCATAAACATGGTAAGTATTAATCTTTTTTTATTACATAAGGATTCAGAATTTGAAATCCAAATCTGATTCCAGTTTTGAGGTCCTTGTAGGATTTTAATTGGAATTAGATTAGGATTTGGAATTACTAAATTCCTAAATCTGATAATCGGATCAGAATCAGCCAGTTCTGAGCATCCCTACTATAAACTGTGATCTCACTGCTTTACCCTTGATCAGTGCAGACCACTCTGTAGCTTCCTGTTTTATAAACTGCAGCCCACAAGAAGCTCACAAGTGGACAGTATGAGACATGACTAGAGAAAGCCTTATCTTAAGAAAACAAAAGCACACTGCACAAAAATAGCAAGCTTATATGGGTGCACATTTACTGAAATAGAGACTCTGCACCTTTTGTTTCAATAAATGTGCACTCTCATAACCCTGACATTTTTACGCAATGTTCTTTTGTTTTCTTGTGATATTTTATGTCTTCACTGCTGCAAACAGTTGTTTTGCACATGATATTTGTTCTGTTCCTGTAGAGAGCCTAATCTCTCTCTTAATGATTTAGCAGTTCAGAATATAGCATGCTTACTTCTGGCTCATTCCCTTAGTTTTAATCACATATCTTATAAATAACTATGTTTTCAGTGTTAGACTGATCCACCTGGATACCTGAAATTTTCCAGGTGGGCTCTCCACATTTGGACACATTCACATATTCTGAACACTAACAATTCTTTCACATATATATTTTTTCTAATTAAATTCCATTTCCTGATCACTGCAGGTAAATATATAATGCAAATATAGAGCTAGGGTACCCAACCTAAACGTAATGCTGATATGAGTGTGTCACCTCTGGGCCCCCTCCATACATTTCTCCCCAGTACCAATCTTGCAGGTGGGATCCCTACACCACAGTCTGACTCTGTATGATTTGCAAGGGTTCTTCTGGTGTTTTGCCAATATCTGTTAAAAATCCACCAAACGTTCCCCTCAAACTATCCAAAGGAGCTTGCTATATTTAAGCAACAAGGCATGCCAGGGTATGTGTCATACAGGGATAACATCCTGTCTCAGGTGGGTTGTGAGGCATGAGGCCACACTCCAAGTACCTTCAACCACCTGAGTAGTGATGTTATTACAGTCACAGTCACACATGTTATAAAGTGCCTTACTGCAATTATAAAATGGATCTTTTTATGTGTTTTCTGTCATAAGTAGGCTGTTTTGTTGGCACTAGTTTTGCATGTCAGGTTGAGCTAGAATAGCATCATGAATGAAACTGGCTCTCCACCAATCAACTTTCAGCATTTTTTCTCTCTATTTTATCTGTTGACCATCCAAAGTTTTAAAGTTGCCTTGAAAATGCATCTTTTTAACTTGCCATTTTCTAATTATTAAGTTGTTATTGTATTTATTGTATTATTTATATTTGATTGTTATGTTTGGTTTTATTGTACAGGCACTTTGGTTTTGGAAAGGTGCCTTTTATAAATAAAGAAATTGAACTGAAATTGAATTGAATTAATCTTAATTGCTAAATGATGAGGAGAGGTGTAGCCTTCTCAGTAAACATGTTTCCCATTAGTCAAATGAAAGCTTCTGGGCATTCTACATAAATTTGTAGGCTATTTTGGGCAGCTGAGGGGGTACATTGAATGTTGTTTGTTCAAAGTAATTTTTAATCAAATTAAATGCACACTTTTGAACCTTGAGCAACTATTTTTTCTTTTTTTTTTGCATTAAAAGGGGAAGGCCAGCAGAGCAGGGGAAGTAATCTTATCACTATACAAGGCCTTGGTCAAGCCCCAACTGGAGTGCAGTGTGTAGATCTTCCTGGACATAAAGTCTCTACCACTCATTCACACTAGTGGGACTATGTTGGATGTGCTAGGATGGAGCAGGAGCCAAAAATCTTCAGGAGGGCCAGATCGAGGTAGGACTATGCATGTGTGGCACTGTGAGACTGGCTCACGCTGTATAAGCTATCTCAGCATTGACCCTCCAACTGCCTCAGTTCCTTTTTTACTGCCATTTAGTGCACTTCAGTGATGATGTTGCTCACCCACTGGGAGTCAAATCTTCACATCTATATGGCAGCAGCATAGTCATTCAGTATTTGATTAGTTTTAGTATATTTATTATTTATTTTTTTTTTTGTTAAAGTTTTTCTTTTCAATGAAGAACAGAAGTCTTCTTCAGCCCATCATCAAAGGAGTCAACCATTCAACCATGAACGGAGCCGGTGACGGTAGGGAGACTTCGCTTGAAAGCTGTTTTAGCAGTAGGACTGGGTCTGGACTGCCGCCCTCTTCTGAGGAGGGTCTGACCAAGGGCAGTCTGGTGCTTTGGAAGAAGGGCGGTCCTCTCAAAGGCACAAAAAAGAAGCAGGCCCATTCCAAATCGAGGTCAGGGGCCTAGAGCTCTTCTTTGTCCCACTGGCCAAAGAAGAAGCAGTACCACTGGAGATCACCCTCTGGTATGTCTGCATGGAGATTGTCAGTAGCGGGGGACAAGAGGCCAACCCCAGCCCCATCGGGGTTGTCTGCAGCCTCGGTTCCTGGTGGCTACAGTCCTGAACTCTGTAGCCCTTCCCTGCCCCCTGAGGGGTCCTCCAGTGAGCAGTTTCATCATTTGGCCACTCTTATGGAGCAGTGGGTCTGGCAGTTGTCCTGACTTCCCATGCCTGTGGAGCTGACCCTGGGGCCTTCAGGCCTGGGTGCCGTGAACCCGTGGGTGGGGCAGTTGGGTCAACCTAGTCATGCAACACCTTCTTCTGTGCGATCGATGCCACGCTCTCGTGCTTTTCCCCCTCACATGGCCTCAATGCAGGGGCCAGCACAGGTACTGCTTTCTCCTACTCCTTCTCATATTTTCAGGTCTCCAGCCTTGGGTGCCCCAGTGTTGGGGTTGGGGTCTCCAGGTGCTCCTCTGGTGCTGGTTGCAGCACCACCCTCAGCTCTGGCCTTGGTGGCACCACTCCCAGTGCCACTTTGGGTCCCGAGGTTTTTGACTCTGATTCAGGCAGCACCTCCTCCTGCTCTTTTTCCTCCCTTTCTTTTCTATACTATCCCTTCTGGGCTAGTAGGAGATAATATTGAGTCTGATCCTGATCTGGGATTAGGGGATGATTTGTATGGGGATTCATCCTTTGGAGTGGAAAGTAAGCCTTCTACTTCAGCAAAGCCCTTGGATGAGGACCTTTCTTTTAAGGCTCTTCTGAAGAATAAGAATTCCAACCTTTCCTTCAAGACTTCTGAGGTGGATCCTGGGAAGCTGTTGCACCTTCAGTATCTGCATGTTCCTGAAATTCCTGTCTAATTCACACCACCAGTGCAGCCCTCTTTCAAGACTCTTTCACAGATGGTGCAGGACAGTCTGGCACTCATCCCTTCTGTGGCTAAGTCCATAGACAAGAAATATGCTTCCCCTAAGGATAGGCCAATTCTTGCCTCTCAAGCCTTTGCGGGCACCACAGTGGTCTTGGCAGAGAATGACAAAGCTATTTTTCCTCAGGAATCTATGGCTCATCCAGTTAATAAAGAATCCCTCAAGAGCGACACTCTGGGGAAGCGAGTGTTCACTGCTGCTACCCTAGGAATGCATATTGCTGGTTATCAGGGCTATTTCTCATAGTATGAGTATACCCTCTAGCATTTGCTCAAAGCCACTGTAGAGGCTCTTCTGGAGTTGAATGTTAGTTCAGAGCTTCTCCAGACCATTACTAGAGGTATTGAGTCCAACAATCAACAACTTAAGGTGGCTATGGACACCTTTGACACTGCTTCTAGAGCAGTAGTGGCTGGGATATGTACCTGGTGTCACTCTTGGTTAAGGGGTTCGGGGTTCACAAATGATGCTCAACAGAGAGACATGAACTTTCCATTTGATGGAGTTTATCGGTTTGGCCCACAAGTGAAATGGCACTAGAGGCCACTCAGCAAACTAGGACTGCTATTAAGATGGCCAAACTGACCCCTGCTGCCCCTCAGTGGGGTGGAAACCACTGGCAGTTTCTTAATTGGAACACCTTTGCTGCAGCCACATTCAAGAGCAGGGCCATTCTCGAAGCCCTTCAGGTGGCATGCCTCAGACAGCTAGTTTTGGAACCTATTCATGAGGGAGCAATCTTAGACCTCATACTCTCAAATGGGGACAGTGAGTGGATCTCAGATCTAGAAGTGGGTAGCCATTTGGGAACAGGTGACCAACAAACAGTGTGGTTCACGATAAACTCAGCTACAGAGTCAAGCCAAATGAAAGTGAGGGTTCTGGACTTCAGGAGGGCTGACTTTGGCAAGATGGGAGAGTGCCTTAGAAAAGCACTAGCAAACAGGCTAGAAGGGGGGGTGGAGCAACAATGGGGAAATATCAAAACTGCCATCACAGAGGCAACAAGCCTTTGTGTGAAGCAAATGAACAAATCAAAATGAAACAAAAAGCCACTATGGTTCTCAAAAGAGGTGGCGGTGAAGGTTAGGGAGAAAAAGATAGCATTTAGGAAGTATAAGGAAACACAGAAGGAGCAGGACAGAGAACTGTACCAGTTAAGGCAGAAGGAAGCAGGGAGGGTAGTCAGAATAGCAAAGGCCCAAACTGAGGAAAAGATAGCCAACTCAGTTAAGAAGGGGGATAAAACATTTTATAGGTATATTAGGGAGGGTAGAAAGACAAAGGGAGGGATAGTTAGGCTGAATAGAATGGATGGTGGGTGGGCAGAGAGGGACAGTGAAAAAGCAGGGATACTGAATGAATACTTCTGTTCAGTATTCACAAAAGAGGAGGTGGGGGAGGTGCCTAATCCAACTAACAGAAGCACTCTGGATAGGGGGCTCAATCCCAGTCCTTTCATAGAAGAAAGGGTTCTGAAAGTACCCCTAAAACTGAAGGTGGACAAAGCAATGGGGCCAGATGGAATTCACCCCATAATTCTAAAAGAATTAAGCAGAGAACTAGTGACACAACTGACTACCCTTTTTAACAAATCAGTGGAGGATGGTGTAGTGCCTGAGGACCGGAGGAAGGCATATGTGATTCCCCTTCACAAAGGTGGAACCAAGACAGAGACAGGAAACTACAGACCTGTCAGTTTGTCCTCTGTGGTAGGGAAAGTGATGGAATCACTTCTGAAGGAAAGAATTGTTGAGTACCTAGAGGCCAGTGGGGCACAGGACACAAGGCAGCATGGGTTCACAGCGGGAAGGACATGTCAGATGAATCTAATTGATTTCTTTGACTGGGTGACCAAAGTAGTAGACCAGGGAGGGGCTGTGGATATGGCCTACCTAGGGTACCCAGGGTGGTAGCCTAGGTAAAACATTGGCTGGACAACAGGACACAGAAGGTAATTGTATATGGAGTCCACTCTGAAGAAAGAGGGATTACTAGTGGGGTACTGCCGGGTTCAGTACTGGGTCCAGGCCTTTTTAATGTCTTTATAAGTGACATTGCAGAGGGACCGGAAGGAAAAGTATGCCTCTTTGTAGATGACACAAAGATCTGCAACAGGGTTGATACAAAAGGAGGCATGGAAAGGATGAGAAGGGACTTGGCAAGGTTGGAGGAATGGTCAGAAGTATGGCAGCTTGGATTCAATTCAAAGAAGTGCAAAATAATGCACTTGGGAAACAAAAACCCAGGGGAAGATTACACAATGGGGGGGAGGTAGTAACAACAACAAAAATGGAAAGGAACCTGGGGGTAATCATATCAGATGACCTTAAGGTTGGCAAGCAATGTGAGAAGACAGTAGGGAGGGCTGGGGGGATACTGGGATGTATAGGGAGAGGTATCACTAGCAGAAAAGAAGAAGTTGTTATCCACCTGTACAGACAATTGGTGAGACCCCATCTGGAGTACTGTGTCCAGTTCTGGAGACCCCATCTCTGCAAGGACATAGACAGAATGGAGGCAGTTTAGATGAGGGCAACTAAAATGGTGCAGGGTCTGCAAGAGAAGCCATACTAGGAGAGACTAAAGGAGATTAATATGTATACTCTTGAGGAAAGAAGGGAGAGGAGGGACATGATAGAAATGTTTAAGCACCTCAGTGGAATCAACAAAGTCCAAGAGGGTAGCATCTTTCAGAAAAAGAGATGTGCAAAGACAAGAGGACACAATTTGAAGATAGAGGGGGAACAGATCAGGGGCAATGTGAGGAAGTATTTTTTCACAGAGAGGGTGGTGGACACATGGAACAGCCTTCCTGAGGAGGTTGTGGGGTCTAAAACTGTGGCAGAATTCAAGAATGCATGGGACAGACATAAGGCAATTTTTGTGGGAGATAGGAAGAAATAGGCTGTTGGTTAAATAGGATCTGCAGCTTATCCTCTAAGTAGGGAAATGGGCAGACTAGGTGGACCCAGCAGTCCTTATCTGCCATCAAAGTCTATGTCTGTTGTATGTTTCTATGTTTAACTGTCAGTCCTTTCATGGTAAAAGCCGAGGGCCTTTTCACAAGAACCACACCCCTCAACCACAAAAGAAAATGAAGCAGAAGGCACAAGGTCCAAAGGTGCCCATTGCCACCCTCTGAAGACCCGGCCTGGCCCATGTCCCACCTCAACTGCCTGAGGGGCACTCCTCTTCAGTGGTATGGGGGCATCTAACTCAGTTTTACAACCAGTGGAAGTCAGTCATAACGAACAAATGGGTCCTCGGGATAGTTCAAGAGGGTCACTCTCTTAATTTTTCAGATACCCCTCTGGATCATCCACCCAAACAACAGCCCAGACTGTCTATCACTCAGTCAAACCTCCTTGCTTTTGAGATAAAGGGCCTTCTGAACAACAGGCAGTAGAAGTGGTTCCACAAGCAGAACAGGACACAGGTTTCTACTCCTGCTACTTCCTAGTTCCAAAGAAAATGGGCGGCATGTGCTCTATTCTAGACCTAAGGAAGTTAAACAAATACATCTTCAAGGAGAAATTCAAGATAATATCACTAGAAATGCTCCTACCTCTGGAAGCACCAAGTTAGGTTGACAGTAAAATTGCTGACCTCCCCACAGCGACGACGGCACAATACTGATGCAGGTATTGTGCCACCCAATCCCCCAGTGTTTTCTGTGGGGGGCTGTGCTCCCCCCATGTGGGGGGCTCTGCCCCCACACCCCCCAGACTTTAGGATTCTCAACTCCAGGTCGGAGATGGTCTGGGGAGGGGGAAGAACACTGGTGGAAAGCAAAACCCGGAAATGGACTATTACAGCGACTGTCGCTGTAGTGGTCTTTCCTTGTTTTGCCATTGGGGTGTCGGGCAAAAAGGGGCCATCCCCTGCCTCTAATTCATCAAAATGATTGGTTGGCTTCCCTGGACATGCAGGATGCCTACCAACAAGTCCCAGTACACCCAAGCCACCACAAGTACCTACGCTTTGTGGCTCTGGGCCAGTACTATCAATTCAGAGTCCTGCCCTTTGGGCTGTCCTCGATGCCACAAGTCATTAAAAAAGTGCTTTGCAGTGCTTGTGGCACATCTCAGAAAACTCAGAATTCAAGTATTTCCATACCTGAATGATTGGTTCCTAGAAAGCTCCTCCAGACAAGGGACACAGGAAGCAGTTACCACGGCTTCCAAGTTCCTCACATCCATGGGAGTTCTTCTGAATCTGGAAAAACCTCAGCTTTAACCCTACAAACAACTTCTCTTCATTGAAGCTCTCCTGGACACCTTCAGGGCAAGAGCCTTCCTCCCAGAAGACAGGAGAAATGATATTCTCCAGATGGTTCACTTCATCAAGGAGAACAACTTGATTTGAGCTCTCTTAATGCAACGGATGCTGGGTCTCATAGCGTTGTCAGTGTTCATGGTGCCCCTTGACTCATTTGTACATGAGAACCACACAATGGATGCTCAGTACTCAGTGGTCTCCGGCCACACATCTGCAGTCCTTTCACATCAAGGTGATGGAGCCCCTAATGAGGTCACTCACCTGGTGGACTCAGGAGGACAGCCTTCTGCAAGGTTTTCCCTTTGTCCCATTGGAGATCCAGATCACCATCACCACAGTTGCATGTCTGATCAGTTGGGGAGCTCACTGTCAGGATCTCTACACCCAAGGTCTGTGGAGTAAGGACGAGTCCCAGATACACATAAATGTCTTGGAAATAAGAGCTTTCCTGTACACTGTCTGAGCCCTGAAGGATATCCTCTGTCACAAAGTAATTCTCTGTCAAACGGACAACAAGGCAGTGATGTATTACATCAATAAACATGGTGGAGCACACTCTTACCCTCTGTGCAGGGAAGCCATGAGAGAGTGGGAATGGTGCCTCGAGCATGAAGCCCTGATTCAGGCAGTCTACCAGTTAGGAATCCAGAATGATCTGGTGGATCACCTCAACAGAATGGAGGCAGATCCACATGAGTGGTCTCTCGACTCAAACATCATGAAGTCACTCTTCGAAGAGTGGGGCATCTGGACCTGGACATTTTTGCATCCCCACTCAATACAAAACTGCCTCTATTCTGCTCCAGAAATCTAGGACACAGTGTTTTCTGTCAGGATGCATTCAGACTGTGGTGGACAAGATGCTTTCTGTACATATTTCCACCTTTTCCATTAATTCAGAGGGTACTGCTCAAGCTGGAGGCATGGGGGGCAACATGATTCTCATTGCCCCATACTGACCTCGTCAGATATGGTTTCCATTAATCAAAAGATTATCAGAGGTTCTACAGAGACAACTACCACTTCAGATGGACCTCCTGACCCAGGGCCCTATGGTCCATCCCAACCTGAGGTCTCTTCATCTCCATGCCTAGCTCATGAGGAGATAGAAGTAGATAGGTTCAATGCCTCCTATAGAATCTCAGACATTCTCCTAGCAGTGCATAATCCATCCAATAGGAAAATATACATGGCAAAGTTGAAACAATTTTCCATCTGGTGTGCAAAGTCCTCCCTGGACCCCTTTTCTTGCTCGACAAACAAGGAGAGTACCTGCTAGACCTGTCAAATGCAGGACTGCAATACTCAATGGTGAAAGTACACCTCTGTTTGATTTCGACTTACCACAAGCCTATCCACAATATGTCAGTTGTTCAGCTACCCTTTTTCAAGAGGTTCCTTAAAGGTATCTTCCACACTGGACCACCAGTAAGGAGACTGGTAGCCACTTGGAATATCAACCTTGTGCTAGACATGCTCACCTGTAAACCTTTTGAGCCTCTAGCAACCTGTGAGTTGCAGTTCCTGACCTGGAAGGCTGCCTTCCTTGTAGCCATTACTTCTGCTTGCAGGGTGTGTGAAATACATGCCCTGGTTACAGACCCACCATATACAGTATTTCATAAGGACAAGGTGGTTCTCAGAACTCACCCTAAAATTCTTCCAAAAGTAGTCTTGGAATTACACCTGAACCAGCCCCTGGTCCTTCCAACCAACACTGCAAACTTTCAGAATGAAGGGGAGCATACCCTACATTCTCTGGATGTAAGGAGGGTTTTGTGGTTCTACATCAACAGAATGAAGGAGATCCGCAAATCCAAGCAACTCTTTGTCTCATTCAGCATGGCCCAGCTGGGTCAACCTGTTGCCATCAGCTGCATTTTGGCATGGCTGGTAGAATGTCTCCACCATTGCTATTCAATGGCGCAGGTCAAGCTGGAAGGCAGGGTGTATGCCCAATCTACCAGAGCAGTCACAGCATCTCTGGCAGAAATTCAGAAAGTGCCCATTACAGACATCTGCAATGTGGCCACTTGGATCTTTGTGCACACCTTTGTGAAGCACTATGCCTTGGATGTCCATGCCAGACAGCATCTGTCCTTTGGCAGGACAATCCTTAATGGACTTCTGTCCTGAGTGAGTTCCTTTCTCTCCTGCCACCCTTCTCGGGGATTATTTTGGCTCAGTACTTTTCCACTAGTGTGAATGAGTGGTGGAGACTTTATGTTCAGAAAGATATGTAAATTACATATCTACTGTAATTCTTGATCTTCTTGGAAGACGTCTCCACCATTCATTCACACACCCACCCACCATCCCCCCAGCTCAGTTATCTTGTTTTTGGTCTTGGGCTGTGAAGACACTGTTGAGTTGACCCTTCTTACATGGGTAATACGGACTATCTTATGTCTGACATGGGTTAGTTTTACTAGGTTAGTTTATGCTGCACCTCCTCGGTAAAAAAGGTACTGAGGTGGATGGAGGGTCAATGCCGAGATAGCCTATACGGTGTGAGCCAGTCTTGCATTGCTGCGTGTGCATGGTCCTACCTCAGTGCCAGCCCTCTTGAAGATTTTTGGTTCCCACTTGGTCCTAGCACCTCTGGTGTAGTCCCACTAGTGTGAATGAGTGGTGGAGACTTCGTCCAAGAAGATCAAGAATTATGGTAGGAGGCCGGCCCAGTGGCACTGAGGGCTGATGCACTGGACACCTTTCCTCACACCACGCCGGCGACCCATGTTCGGGAATGAGCACGGACCTCCGGGGGTCAGCTGGGGAAGAGAAAGATCGAGCGCCCGATGGCTGCTCTCCTTCTCTGGGGGGGTCAGCCTACAAGCTCCTGCCGCAATACCACCTCCTGGGGGAGCTCAGGAGGTAGGTGCGGTAGAGGGAGGTAGCAGCATGCATTCCGGGAAAGATGTCGGCAGAGGGGCGGAGTAGGAGGTGCATCTCATCGCGCCTCCTTGCTCATTGGTCCTCACTGGACGCCGGTGCTGGGGAAAAAAAACTGAGGAAAAACACCTTCTCCTCTCATAGGTGACGACTCCTCACTGTGAACCGTCGAATCATCAGGGCAGACTCCGCTGCACAGTGTCCACAATCAATGGTCGGGGGAAGTAGGGGGCTCCCTTCACCCCACTGGGGGGTAATCCGGCAATCAAGGATACATATGGACCAGGTGATCTAGGGGCAGACTCCAGTGTTTGAAGAAGGTCAGCACAACAGAGGAAGTCCGATTGAGTGGTGAGAGGGGGCAGTCGGAAGGATAAAATACTAAGTAAAAAAAAAAAAAAAAGAATTACGGTAGGTACATAATTTACATTTCTAGGCTCCCCAATACAAAAAGGACATTGAAGCAGTACATACTGTAGATACATACTGTAGATGCTGATGGCAGAAAAAGGCTCTTGACTCATTCAGTCTGCGTACCCTACCTAACTATTCTGCCCAGTCCTAGTTGCAGTACCCCAGTTTGTTAATGTCCCTGTTTTATTTTTCCCATAACTAAACCCACATGCACCTTCAGTCCCTGCTTGAAGCTGCTGAATGATCTGGCCTGTACCACTTTCTCCGGCACTTTCTTTTCCACTTGTCCACCACCCTCTCTGTAAAGACATTCTTGTGGAGGATACAAGCATGAAGAAGTGGTGGGGGACACAGGCGTCTTCCATGCTGTGAATGTCCCACTACCTATTTGATAGTTGTGGCACTAGGATGTTATGTGGGGACACATGTTCCCCTGCCAGGGGTTGATGGCAGCACGTATTAAACCCCTCCCATGTGCCGTTTACTTGATGCATGGGAGTGGCTATGGCAAATCCATGGACTTCGGTGTTGGGACCCCTCCTGTAATAAAATCAGGTGCAGTGTTCCTGGCGCACCAGGCTCTGATGCAAACTGCTGTTTGCCGCAGCTTGTATGAATGTAAGGGCTCATTTGAAAATCAAGCCCAGAGGGTGCAGTTAGTGTGTGATCTCCTGGAAGAAGATTTTTGAAAGTTGCGGGGGGTTGCCATCTTTATTACAGATCCACGCAAATTACAAAAGTTGTAATTAAACACAGTCTTAAAAATAGCTGATTGAATTTAAAATACCTGAATAAAGAATCTGAGATGATTAGGAATGCATTACTGCTAAAAAAGGTACAATGACATTGTTTGACTAGGTGGGCCAAGCGGTCCTTATCTGCCATCAAATTCTATGTTTCTATGTTTCTATGTTTTGCTGGTTAACTAGTACTGCTGCTTTAAAGTTTCTTTTACTGAGGGACATCATTTTTCTTTCTCAAACAAGGTGGGGGGGATTAAGTGTTCCATTTAGCCCAAACCATTTTCTTACTTGTCATCATGCAAAGTGCAAAAATCTTCTCTTGATTTTTACTAAGATTTAATCAATGAGTGTTCTTCTTATTCAGTTTTTTTGGTCTTTCTGTGTGTGACTGTAGTACTCATGAAAGGTGCTGAACTAACAGCACTGAAATCTGAAGTCCTCTTTTTATCCACATGGCTGGTGCTGCATTGGTGATCACAGTATAAGCTTCCTCACACTGCCTCACCAATGTGCCTCAACCCTGCCATGAAGGGATCACCAAGCACATAACAGGGTTGTTCAGATTCCACACCCAGTCAGTCCTTGGCCTCTCATGTGAGACTTCCAGCAAGGGTACCAATTAATGCCAACTGTGTTGGTGGTTTTGTGATGTCTGCACCTGTCCACTAGGAAGTGGACTGAGACCACCACAAGTCATTTCACATTGGCCACTGAACAGCCCTCAGGTGATAATGGAGTTTGACCACTACCAACCTGTGCTGGATTTGAACCCATGACCTAGAGGTGAAAGGCTCCTTAACCTGATACCAATCCACCAAGCCATCCAGTTCATTAATGAAGTAGTGTTAGTAAATTTAATTTAATTTTATTAATTACCCTGAAAGAGGACATTGAGCAATATTGCCCTTTTTCGACTAGCATTTACAAATTAGAATACAATACATGATAGAAACCACAGTTTTATCTGAGTGTTCCAAGCACACACAACCTCATAAGAGGGATGCCAACACAAATGTTCATTTACTTCATCTTTATTGCAAACACAGAAATAAAGTCTATCCTGATGCATTTCAGAATCAACATTCTTTTATCAAAGACCTTTATTAAAAGAATGTCGATTCTGAAACGTATCAGGCGAGACTTATGTTTGTGTTTGCAATAAAGTTTAATTAGATGGACTTTTATGCTGGCATCCCTCTATGAGGTTGTGTGTGCTCGGAACACTCAGGTAAAATTCTTCTTGTTCTTTGGAGCACCACTTTCCTAGTGCACACTCTGGTACTTTGGATGATACAAAACACATAGTAGACAAAATATATACAAGAAGACTGAGCATCTAAGGTACTTAACAGATGTTTCTTAAAAAAACAGTACAGATCTGGAGGTCTTGACTGATTGCGGTAAAAGACTGTAAATGCTTAGACCAATAAAATCAAAAACTCTTTGGCCAAAACAAGTTTTGCAAAAAGGAATTTGAAACAAAATTGATTCTTGGGATGTAGTACAGCCATTGATATACTATATTGGAAATAATTGTCCTGTTGAGTAAGAAACCTAACCCAGGATGACCTTGTGAAAAAAAAACTAAGAGTTTTATCTTTACTCGGTCATCCAATGAGGATAACTATGCAACCTGATACAATAAACACTGGTCAGTGTTAAATGGGAGGCCAGTGATAAACCAACAAATTGCATTGTAAACTACTTTTATCCTGTTTAATACCCTACTTCCTGCACCTGAATTAATTTATGATCCATAATCCAAGACCAATAACAATTGATTCTCTGCCAAAAGAGCATGAGTTTCTGGCAAAAGATTACTCTGGACCCTATATAAAGAGCCCAGATGTTGGTGTCTTGTTTCTATCATAATATTGATATGCAATTCATAGGTCAAAGCACTTTCCAGAGTAATCCCCAAATATCTAAATTGGTTGACTGTTTCAATAGGCTCACCGTCAAGGGCTCTCAACAAAAATTTGCTATTCCCAATTTTTTGTTCTGCTAAAAACCATGGGCCTGATTCTACAAGCACCCCATGCATGTTGCAAGTTGCGACATTGGAGGGGTGCGGTTGCTCCAGGACTCTGCGCCCGATTCTCTATCAGGCAGGGTCTCGGTGGCTAAGTCCTGCAGCTTATGCCAAGAGGAGATTTGTGCCAAACAGACGGCACAACTGATGAGAATGCTGCAAGCCTGCAGCATTGCCCAGTCAATGGGTGAAAGTGTTACCCTCGCCCCAAACTCCCAAGATGGTGATAACTAGCCCCCCTCAGCCCTAATTCCACATAATAGCAAGAGCCCTGTCACAGCCCCATCCCCATAATAGTGACAGACCCCCGCCCAACCCCCTTAATATTTATAGTCCCCCTATCAGCCCAGATCCCTGTAATACTAATAAAATTCCCCTACCCAGCCCCTATCCAGATGCCACACCCCACACCCCACATTGCAGTATGTCAGCCGTAAAGATAAAAATGCAACTGCAATAAAAAAAACACAGGTCCCATAGTCCATGATATCCCTGGTAGTCTAGTGGCCCACACCCTTCAGTGCCAGACCACTCTGCTCCCCTAACCTGTACCCAGTTGGTGACTGGCACTACCCACCTCTCACTACCGTGGCCAGCCACTGACTGAACTCCACTATGAGCGAGTACTATTAACAGTACTGTTAACAGCACGCACTCACAGCAGAGCCTCAGTTGGTAGCTGGCCACGGTGGTGAGAGGTGGGCAGTGGCAGTTTGACTGGGCATGTGCTGGGGAGCGGGTGTCTGTTACTGCTGGGTGGGGCTACTAGACTACCGGGATACATCATGGACTATAAGACCTGTGTTGTTTTTATTTTAGTTGCATTTTTATGTTTATAGCTGACATACTGCCCTGTGGGATGCAGCATCTGGATCAGGGCTGGGAGGGGGATTTTATTAGTATTATGGGGGATCGGGTCTGGGGGCTATAAACATTATGGGGTTCGGGCGGGGCCTGTTACTATTATGGGGATGTGGCTGTGAGGAGGGGCTCTTGCAATTATGGGGTATCAGGGCTGAGGGGGCTACTTATAACCATCTTGGTGGTTCGGGGCTGGGGGTGCCAATAACCCTGTGGGGCATTTTATCATTGGGGATCTGGGCATGGGGGAGGCTTCATGACCTGGGGGATGGGCTGGCAGCATATTGGCACAACTCCCAGTGGACCCAAAGTACACTTACACCAGCAAATAGCTGGTGTAAATGTACTTTGATGGATGTCCTCTGGGGGTTGTTTTAGAATTGCAAATTTGGGGATGTGGCAGCCACCCTTCCAGAATAGGGTGCAACTGCTGCTGTATCCCCACTTGCGCCCATGTCACAGGGGGTTCATGGCATAACTGGTAGCATAAGTACACTTTGGCACAAGCAGCCTGTGACATGTCGCAGGCTGCTTTGCAGAATTCCAAATGTCAGAACTCATGGTGTAAAGTGCTACTTATACCATTTTATTTTGCCACAAGTCACTTGCGCCATATGCAACCTTTTGAGAATCTCGCCCCATAGATTTAGTTTTCTGAGTATTAAGGACCATTCCTTGGGCATTGAACCAAGACTGTAAGTTAATAAACTTTTTTTGGAGGATGTTGTTTAAGGCCCCCATTTTAAATCAGAGTGCTACACATATACCTGCACACTCATTCAACTTAAAATACCTTGTAAGTAGATCTGTACTTTAATGAAATATATTGATCTTAACATTGATAATAAGCAAGACTACTAAACCTTCTTTTAGATCAGAGGGCCAGCACTCCCACAAATACAAGCTAGTTATAGTTACATTACACTTTCTCAAAAAGAAGGGAAATTCATTGCAAAAAACTTTGTTAATGCAACAGTTAAGGTTGATAGTACAGCAACAAAGGTACCACCCCAACCCCCACTCTCCACACACCAACAGACACTGGGGTGTGCCCACTCTGTTACATTGTATCATGTCAGCTTGTTTAGACACGGAATGAGGTGAGAGTTGGGCCCAATGACCCCATGGCACACCCTGACATCTGTTGGTGTGTGGAGGGTGGGTGGTAGGGGTGGTAACCCTAACATCACATTTCCATACTTTTTGTCACGTGCTATCAATCCTAATTAACAAAGATTTTGCCATACTGGCACGGTAGCACCAGTATAGTGAGGTTTGAGTGCAAACTTCTATGCTAAAGCCAAATTTTTGAACTTTGGAACTGTTCAACTGATTTCCACAAAGTTTGGCATGCATAATTTCTAGGGGTAGGTCTCTTGACAATGCAAAAAATTTTGTGTGAATCCCTGGAATGGTTCCAAAGTTATTAAAGTTCAAAAATCAGATTTTTGCTGTTTCTTTGTCCACCTGTATCTTAGAAATGGTTTTAGGTTGTGGTCTGAAAATTTCAGGGTACTGTAGAAAGCATTTGCCTCTCAGATGTGCCTTTTGAAGGTTTGGCGAAAAAATATGAATCAGTTCAAAAGTTATTACATTTTTTAATTTCCCATGATTTCCTATGGGAAAATTTATATGTCAGGCATGAAAGTACTTTTACTGCCACAGAAGGTAGTATTTGCAGATGCAAAATACTTTTATCGCAGGAGCTGATATTTTTGCACACATTTTCACATGGAGGGTCACTTAGAATCTAGTTTGTTTTCGGAGAGCTCCCTTGTTGTCACAGGAGTTACTGTCTTTTTGCATGTAGGGTCACATATAGCCTGCTGTATTTTCACACAGCTCTGTTGTGTCCGCCATCTTGTTTTCCCATTAGCGAGAGACCAAAAATAAAGAAAGCATGTAAAAATGAATGCAGTACAAAAAAAGATCAGAACTTAGCTAAACAGGACTGGTTTAGCTACATTCTGATGGATTTTTTTGTACATTGTGCCTAGAAACACCTTTTGTGGGTACCCGAAATCCTGGGTGCCGGGGTGAGTGAGAGGACTGCATGTGCTGCATTCTCTATATGAGAACAGCGGGATTTTCCTGACTTCTGCAGCTGCAGCTGCAACTCGTGCTGCTGGCTGCAGGCTTCTCTGTAACTCGCTGTTTTCCCTGGTCTCTAGTGGCACCCTCACCCTCCCATTGTCATAATTTTTTTTATTAATGTAATCTGACACCAGGATGCCCACTCCCGGTGTCAGATCCCCCCTCCACACAGTCCCTTCACTTATTGTTTACCGATATCGGGGGGCTCAATCCCTGTATTGGCAATAGAAGCCCCTGCAGCAGTGTGGGACACTGGGGAGCTCACTCCCAATGTCCCCAAATATTTGTTTCATTTTCCCCTGTAAAGAAGAAAACCATCCCCCAACATCTTTTTTTTTGTCGCTGAAAAAAGAAAATGGTCCCTCATTGTCCCTGCCATCCCCCTCCCATCCCCAGCCTCCTGCTGAGCACCTACCACCCCATACCCTATACTTACCTCTGGAGGTCATCTGCTGTCTTCTTCTGTGGACTGAGACATGTCTGCAGTCTTCCTTCCAGTTCTTCCTTTCAGAGCTCCCCCCTGACTGGGCGCCACCCGCAGATCAGCAGTGCGACTTGGCTTCACCAGCCACCAACTGCGCCTCCTTACCTGGACCCCACTGAAGCAAGAGCTCACTCCTGATCGGGCACCACCCGCAGACCAGTTGTGCAGCTTGGCTTCACCAGCCACCAACTGTGCCTCCCTGTCTGGACCCCACTGAAGCAAGAGCTCATCCCTGATTGGGTGCCACCCGCAGACCAGCAGTGTGGCTGAGCTTCACCAGCTGCTGACCACACCTCCCTGCCTGGATCCCACTGAAGCAAGGTATGCCACATTATAAGCCTGCATTTTCATTGGCCTTTGACTTCCAGCAGAGGCCAACTATTGGCTGATTCTCCCAGGCCAGCTACAGCTATTGGTTTTTTGCTATCTGAATTTATTTCCTCTCTCCTGATCACTGCTGCCTTTATCACTGCTGCCTTTGCCTTTCTTCTAACTTGAATTTTCTAACTTAAATTTTAGAGCCTATGTTATTATGATGTTACAAGTTGTTCACTGTTAGCTGAATGATTATTTGCTACTGTGTTAGAAGCTGTTTGTAGTGCAAACCGCCCTCTTGCTACAAAGTTCTGCTCTTTCTCCCTTTCTTCTTTGAGCCCACTCTTGGAAAAAAAGCAGACCTCCGGCACCCTTCCCAATCTGGGACCTGCTCTCTATCTCCCTACTCTCTCTTTCTCTCTCTCTCTCTCTCCCCTCCACTCCCCCTCAAGCCCATTCAGTCCTTATTCCTGATACTATACTCAGTCGCCAAAGTGCTGGAACCCTATCAGTAGGCTTCCCCCCAACTCCCTCTGCAACCACTGTCTTGCTGTTGCTCTTTTCCCCTTACCCTCCCACTGACTAAGAGCTCAGCCGACACTGTGGCATGTATAATTGCTCTAACCATTTTTAAATTTCCCTCCTTTCAGAGCTCCCTCCTTTCAGAGCTCTCTCCTGACCGGGTGCCACCCGCAGACCAGTGGTGAGGGTCCGCATTACCAGCAGCTGACAGTGCCTTCCTGCTTGGACCCCAGTGAAGCAAGGTATGCCACATCATAAGCCTGCAATTTCATTGGCCCTTGACTCCAGCAGAGGCCAACTATTGGCTGATTCTCCCAGGCTAGCAACAGCTATTGGTTATTGCGGTCTGAATTTATTGCATCTCTCCTGATCACTGCTGCCTTTATCACTGCTACCTTTGTCTTTCTTCTAACTCAAATTTTCTTCCACCCCCACCCCACCCCGACACTCTTTAAATACAGTTTCTGCACTCTGCGCCCCACCCAACCCTAAGTGAAGCAATCATTCTCTCTCTCACACAAAGTGACTGCCACCACCATGAATACAAATAACTGGCTAACTAAGGAGGGACCGTATAAGTACCTCAGGCATTCATACTCCTACCTACACTAGCTGGTGTGTATGATGGAAAAAGTTTGCCATTCACCCTTACTGACCGCCATCAGCTCTCTACCCACTAATACAAAAATTAGGAACTATGGGGGACAGGAAGCTACTCTTTCTTAGCCTGCTCTGTGCAACCTCCCCTCACAACCGAACAGGTTACCACCTGTCTCATCCACATTTGTTACAGCTCTGATGTGCACTCACCCCACAACAAAAGGAACCAAGAAACACAACCTCAGTACTCACAGGCATATCTGAAGACTGGGAACCTGCTAGAAGCACTACATTAAAAGGATAGTTATCATCCTTCTACTCCTGTCAGGGAATGTACACCCTAACCCAGGCCCATCTGGTTCTGTAAACCCCAAGGTCCAAGGTCATCTCAAAATTGCATATGTTAATATTGTCAGCCTTCTACCTAAACTCTCTCAGTTCCAGGGTTGGGTAGTGCTACACAATCCTGACATAATCTTGCTCACTGAAACCTGGCTGTCCCACATGATACCAGATGCCACAGTTTCCCTTGATGGCTATGCCACTTTCTGGCTGGACAGACTGTCCAAATGAGGGGGTGGGTGCCTAGTGTATCTGAGTAATAATATCAAAGGTCAGGTGATGCCTAACAATATCAACTCAAAAGAAGCACAAATATTGTCTATCCAACTCACAGTCAGTCGCTAATGTAAAACACTGGTGCTAACAACAGTCTATATACCCCCCGGGAAAACAAGGACTAGGATTAGAACAATTTTATGATCACTTTAGATAGGCTAAGCAGAGCTGGGAACAGTTCATTCTATGGGATTTAAACACCAACTGGCTAGCCCAGGATACCGTGCCTACCAAATACAAAATTAACAGCCTGTACCTTATGCAGATGGTCTCCCAGGCATCCAGGAGGAACTACCGCACTGGTACCAGCACCCTTATCAACTGGCTTCTCTCCACTTGCCCTGAACATATAACAAATGTTTCCATCTGACCTGACACCCTAAGTGACCACTTGCCAGTAGTCTGCTCTTGGACAAACAAGGATCTCAAAGACCCTCCCCCAACTCTCAAAAAAACAGGTACTGAGAAAAGGGCAGTTGGATCATTCAAAAGGTACCTAAAAAGCTCTGACTGGACACCATTGAATGACTTAGATGATGCTAATCAAGACCTAGACTACTTCACCACAATCTTTAACACTGCCTGTGACTTAATTTGCCCCCATCCAATCCTTCAGAATCAAAGGCTCTACAACCCCCCTGGTTCACAGGCTTCCTCATCGAACAAATGAACCTACTAGACAACCTTTGGCACAAGACTAGGGTGACCGGTAGTCAATCTGACTATACTGCATGCAAAGCAGCCAGAAATAAGTATACTGGATTGGTGAGGAATGCAAAGGCATCATACTATAAAAAGCTAATGGAAAGAAGCTGGGGTAACAGGAGGGAGTTCTGGAATAACATTAAATCTCTTACTGGTAGGGAATCCAGAGTGCCACCTGACCTCATTTAACATCATCTGGCCCACTACAGCAACATGAGGACCTGGCAAATGCATTCAACAATGCCTTCATAGATTTAAGCTCAGTATTACCACCTGAGGACCTAAAAACCCAGCCCACTAGTAAGCCCTCCAATATTAACCCTCCCTCCTACCATAACTCTGGGCAACCACTGTTTTACATCAAGCAAATCACAAAGTCACAAACCATTAAATACCAGTATGTCAGGAGGGTCCTAGGCAAAACTAGGCTTGGTAGTGACATGATTGATATGAAGCTAGTTGCTCTCTCCCTGAACGAACTAGCTCTGCTCCTCACAAAACTATTTAATATGTCCCTAAGAACTGGAGTGTTCCCAGATAGATGGAAGACAGCCCTTGTCACCCCAGTGTTCAACAAGCATTTGTCAATGCTGAATGTTTGCTTGCTGGTGTTGGCATTGTTAGTACAGGAGTTAGAGAGAGATGCATAATAGGAATGGCAGTGAAGTACTGAACTAACGCCAACCCCCACCCCTACCCTGCAGAGACTGACAGGCAGTGGGGTGTACCTTTGGGTCGGCCATAACACTCACGCCATTCCACCTTATCCCACCCTGAAGACAGTGACAGGTATCACGGTGTGCCTTGGGGACTCTTACGCTCACCCCATTCCATAAGGAAATAAGGTAAGATGGGTGCAGTATAGGAGAATTGGGTGAACGTTAGAGCCAAAGACCACAAGGCACACTTCAATGCCGGTCAGTGGCTACCGGGTGGGGGTGGAATGGCATGAGCATTACAGCCAAGAACCCCAAGCTACACCCTCGGTGCCTGTCGGTCTGTACAGGGTGGGGCGTTAACAGTTGGAAACATTGATGCCCCGAGCGTTCGCTGGTATTTTCATTCAAAATTTTCAACATAGGCTTTTTGGAACCTCCCCTCATGAACAGTGGCACTGAGATTTCATTAATCTGTTCCAAAGCTTGAATTCACACAGTGATTACACCATTCTTTTCCACAGGTGTGAAAACACTTTTTGACAGGATGTAAAAAATGACAGCTGTACTGCTCATAAGGAGGTGTGCAAAATGGGCAATGTTGAAAATTTTGAGTGGAAATATTACAAATTTGTAAAGTTACGAGTGTGTGTGGAGACTGCACAATGCACACTCATAACATAGACATTTTATGGAGTTTTGTAGCCACATTTTCAACATAGGCATTTTAGGACCTCTGCTCATGAACAGTATCACTGTGATTTTTGTAATCTGTCCGGAACACTGATGTCCCTCAGTGTCTGTGCTATTCTGCGCTGGAAGTCCGAATATACATTTTTGCCAGGATGTGAAAAATGACAGCTGTACTGTTCATAAGGAGGTGTGGAAAAATGCCAATGTTGAAAATCTGGAGTGAAAATATTACAATTTCGTGAAGTTACGATAGTTCGTGGAAATGGCTCAATGCATGCTCATAACACAGTAATTTCATGGACTTTTGTCACCAAATATTTAACATAGGCATTTTAGGACCTCTGCTCATGAAAAGTATCACTGTGATTTTTGTAATCTGTCCTGAACACTGATTTCCCACAGTGACCATGTTATTCTGCGCCGGAAGAGCGAAAACATATTTTGGCCAGGATGTGAAAAATGACAGCTGTACTGTTCATAAGGAGGTGGGAAAATATGCCATTGTTGAAAATCTGGAGTTAAAATATTACAAATTTGCGAAGTTACGAGGGTGCGTGGAAACTGTACAATGCACGCCTATAACACACCAATGTTTCAACATAGGCATTTTAGGACCTCTGCCCATGAACAGTGTCACTGTGATTTTCTCAGTCTGTCCTGAACACTGATTTCCCACAGTGACAATGCTATTCTGCACTGGAAGTTCGAAAACACATTTCGGCCAGGATGTGAAAAATGACAGCTGTACTGTTCATAAGAGGTTATGAAAAAATGCCAACATTGAAAATCTGGAGTGAAAATATTACAAAGCTATGAAGTTACGAGTGTGCGTGGAAACTGTGTAATGCATGCTCATAACACAGTCATTTTTGGGAATTTTTTCACCAAATGTTCAACATAGGCTTTGTGAGAGGCCACCTCATGAACAGTGACACTTTAGTTTCATTAATCGGTCCTGAAAGGTGATTCCATGCAGTGACCGCAAAGTCACCTTTCAAGACCAACTAACCAGATGACACTCACTGAATTCATGAGATGGGGTCCAAAGAACCCCATGTTGAAAATCTGGTACAAAAATTCAGAAAGATGGCTAAGATATCCACATAAATTGAAAAAAAAAAAAAACATTTATGCCGTTATACAACTTATCTGCATTTCTTAAGTTCGCGGTCGGCTTTGAAGAGTGCAGACATGTTTCCGGTCCACCAAAGATCGTTGCGCTGGGCTCCAAAGGTAAGTATGGAGTGAGGGGGTGTGAGGAGGTGGGGTGCGCAGAGGGTGGCTGTGGGTTGGGAGAGGGGCACTAGACTCAATGAGGAACCATTTTTCTTTCACAGGAAACAAACTAAAAAAACAATGCAGGAAGGTTTTCTGCTTTTGCAGGTATTTTGGCATGCTGGGGTGGGCTCCCAGTGTGCCACCTGAGTGTTTGTTGGGGGGAGTCTGTAGCCGACAGGGATTGGGCACCCCTGTCAGCAGAATGTTGGAGGGGGTGGGCACATGAGCAGAGGGGGATTGGGCACCCCCTCGGCACACAACAGATGGGGGATATCATGCCGATGGGGATTGGGCTACCCCGTCAGCAAATGAACTGGGGAGGGGGCATGCTGACAGGGGGATTGGGCACCCCCTTTGGCTGTAATGGGGACTGTGAGAGGCGATGACTATCTATCAGCTTCCGTGGGGACGGTGAGAGGCCAACGGAGAAGCCACTGCCATGTTTGTTTGAAAGGGGACACCAGACAATGCAGCTATAATTCGCTGCTGCTGTCAGGGACTACCCCGCAAGCAAACACAGCTGATTGTTTAATGACAGGGTGCTCCCTGATTGCAGCAGTCAATTTCTTTGAGCATAGTGGCATGCTCATTAACTGTTGTCATTGACAGCATATTCCTCTATTGGCGTGGCAGAGACCAGCCCCAAAATGGACTGCTGTCATTCACCATAACACTGCCGTGCCTCCACAACCCACTACTCCAGCTGGCTGTCGCAATATGTTTCTTGTGCATGCATGCAAGCAAACATAAAAATGGGAACAGAACCAACCTGGGAAACTACCAACCCATATCTATATTACATCCCCTATAAAAGCCCTAGAATAAATTGTATCAGATCAGCTTACTGAATACCTGAATAAATATAATCTATTTTCCCCACAACAATATGGGTTTTGACAAAAGCACAGCACTATCACTGCGCTCATAGACTTTACTTCTCATGTGTACAATGCTTTAGATGCTGGAAAATCAGTGGGGTCCATCTTCATAGATCTCACTAAAGTATTTGATACTGTGAACCACCAAATCCTACTAGACAACCTTTTGACATTAGGCCTGTCATACAACGCTGTTTCCTGGTTCAGCAGCTACTTGTCACACAGATCACGGTGCATTAGGATAAGAGGGGTAGCCTCAGACTCAAGGGATGTAACCCTGGGGGTCTGCCATGGTCTATTCTAGGACCTCTGCTCTTCAGCTTATTTATAAACTCTCCAATGCTTGCCCAACAAAAATGCTGCTGTACGCAAATGGTACAATAATCTTTCATACCAGGTAATCAGCCGACTGAAATAACAGCGACCTTACACAATAGTTTCAGAAAGCTCGAGTCATGGTTTTCTCATAACAGACTCCTCCAAAACTATAAAAAGACTAACATTATCTTCTTCATAATGCCTCACACAAAGAACAAAACTGATCCATTGACCATCCTTAGCCAAAAGGGAGACACCTTAGAACAAGTAACCACCTTCAAATATCTAGGCATCCACGTTGATGACACCCTTTCTTTTGCCTCTCACATTGACCATGTAATTAAATAAAAAAATAGCAAACTTGGTATCCTCTATCGTTACAGGTAGGCAATGACCCCTGAGGCTCTGAGCCTAGTGACATGGAGTCAGTACTGTCTACTATTGACTATGGGCTAGTCATCTACAGCGCTGGCACTGAAAAGGGTCAAAAAGAGTAAAAAAGACTAGTTTTAGGGGCTAAGCAATTGACATGCACCTGTAGCCTCCATTCTAAAACTGGGTGGCTCCCATTGCACCTAAGGGTCAGGTATCAGGCTTGCCTGATTGGGAAAAATGCCCTTCTAGGTCTAACACTAGATTCTACTGCAGATTTGTTCCAACACAATAAAACCTCTAAAATAATTAGAAGATCAGTTAAGGGTATACTCCAGGTCCTCTTCAAGCGTACCTTCTTTGCCCAGAGTACTCTTCCGTACCCTGGACCTCAGTGGATAAATGACCTCCCTTCCTCCCTCTTAGAGTGTGGTAAGATTGGACCATTCAATAGAGACCTCTGACTCCTTCTAGTCCAAGCAAACCACTGTGATTGCCCTTCTTAAATGCATACAATCCCTGCCCCACATCGGTGAGACTTCCTTCCCTCCTTCTTCTTACATCTTCCCGCCTCTCTTCCTTTAATCCCCCCTTCCCCCCTCCCTGGACAAAGCCTTCTCTGGCTGCTACCACCCCACTGCCCTGCACTTAGTAAGATAACTGTGTTAACAAAGCTTATTACTGTGTAAATGAGAGTTAATGATGTTGTTAATATTGCTTTTTGCACTTCTGAAACTGCCAATCTTTAATATATCTGTGTTAACTATTTTGCCATATGTATCGTACAGTATATGCACCCTATGTATTGTATTATATTGTATTGCATCTTTTGACTTGGAACCATTGTAAAAGAGCCTTCTTGACTGATGGGTAATAATCTAAATCTGAAGTAAATAAAAATAAATAAATAAATAAAATAAACCAAACCACAAACTGAGGAATAAAAGTAAGTGCTGTATAATGTATTTCAATGGAGTTTTGAACTTATATTCATAACTTTGCCATTTTAAGGTATTTTTTCACCAGATTTTCAACATGGGCTTTTTGGACCCACTTCATTAACACAGTCACTGTCGTTTCGTTAATCAGGCCCAAAAGGTAATTTCACAGTCACTATGTGAAATCACCTTTTGGGGTTGATTAATGAAATGGCTGTGCCAGTGTTCATGAAGCGGGGTCCTAAAAAGCCCATGTTGAAAATTTGGTGAAAAAGTTCCTAAAAATGGCTGAGTTATGTGCATTCCTTGACATTTTTCTATACATGCCTGTAACTTTGGGAATTGTTTATATTTTGATTTAAAATTTTTAGCATAGCCATTTTTTTCACACCACTTCATGAACAGTACAGATGTCATTTTTCACATTCCGCCCAAAACATGTTTTCGCATCTGTGGCACAGAATGGCATTTTGGCATGGACTTGTAAATTTTCACCTATGGGGTTTGTGAGGTGGGGTCATAAGGAGACTATGTTGAAAATTTGGGGTCAAAATATGAAAAAATGCCAAAGTTATGACCATTTGTTCCAATTTTGCTATGCCTGCTCGTGACTTGAGAAATGTTAAATATTTTTACCCCAGATTTTCAACATAGCCTTCTTATTACCCCACCTCTTGTATGTCATAGCTGTCAGGTTTTTGAATCCTGCCAAAAATGTGTTTTTGCACCTGTGGCATGGAATGGCATTGCACATATTTAAATTTTGGTGTGGATTCAAAAATTTTCTGTACCGGGGTACTTAAGGTAAGGTAATAAGATGGCTATGCTGACAATTTGGTCACTGTTGTCCTATAAATGGAAGGGCAGGGCCTGGAGGGCCCTGTGCTTCTACAGCTACATACAGTACATATACACGTCTATGGAGGGATGGGAGTGCAGTGCCCACAAATAAGGATATGATTATACTACCTGAAAAAGTAAGGTCATTCATCGCCAAAAACTTTATTAATGCATCAGTTAGGATTGTTATTAAAGCAACTAAAGTAGGGAAATATGGTGTTAGGGTTTCCTATCCTAACACCCCACCCCCACCCTGCACAGACTGACAGTCATCAGGGGTGTGCCTTGGAGTCGTCATCCTAATGCTCACCCCATTCTCCTATACTGTAGCATTCTTAGCTTATTTACTTATGGAATGGGGTGAGTGTTAGGGTGATGACTCCAAGGCACCCCCCAATGCCTGTCAGTCTGTGTAGGGTGGGGGTGGGCTGTTAGGGTTGGAGGCAAGGGTCAATTTAAACTGGAATAAAAAAGTATAGGTAGAAATTTTTATCCCAACATGCACTGCTACTTTCAAAGGAAAAAAAAAATTCCTTTTTAAAAAACATTTTTTCTTTCTGTTTTAAGCAATTTAACTAAAATTCTAGAACATTTTCGTACACACACACACACACACACACATCCATCCATCTTGTACATGTAATCACCTAACAAACCTATCATCACTCCGCCCTCCCACCAACCAGCCTTTAATTGTTTTGCAGGCTTTGCCTATTAACAGTTCAGAAAATTTATTTATTTATATTTATTAGCTTTTGGTAACCGGGTAAGTACACTAAGCAAAACGCCTGCCTATTTTCAGGCATGACCTGGGGGTGTACAAAAAGAGAATACAGCAATGACAACAGTAATGTACAGCAGTGAAAACAATTTGGAACAGAATGAAAACAACTGTAATAACAACAAGGTAATATTTATTAATACAAATAATGCTACTGTATTTGAAAAATGTCTTTTAGTTTTTCATCCATTATGCCATTTTAGTCACAATATTGAGTTGTGCACTGTAGACAGTCTGGGAGGCATTTCATGCAAACATTTATTTTTATTTTATTTATTTATTAATCAGAAAGTACCTTTGAGCTAAAAGCTCATTTACAAAGGTTCCACATCAAACACAGAGCTTGGACATAGGTACAGCACATTCAGACAAAGATCAAAGTTCAAGTAGCAAATCAGATCAATTCACAATAAGCAGTTAAACAATTCACCTTCTATATCACCTTAACACATTATATGGTATATGGCTGAGCCCTATGGTGCATCTGAAGTGGCTGGGATATAGCTTTGACAGGTATGTTGCTATAATTGGAGTGTACAGGAGAGGTTGTGTAGGGAAAGGAGGTGGGGGAACATTAGAGGAGAGGGGTGTGTTTGAAGAGAATTGTTTAGGGTTGAAAAGGGAGGGTATTGTGGTGTACATGCCAGCAATCATGCCAACAATCTGAACATGCTACCAGATCTGTTTACATGAGCCAGTAATCAGATTTGAACAAGAAAACCCAGGTAAGCAAATCAGATTTCTACAAATTCAAGTAATCTGTTTAGAATAAGAATTCTTCAGTTTACATGGATCTGAATAATCTGATTCGGTTGTCAGATTTCTCAGTAATCCAGTTTGAATCAGATTACTGAGTGCATATAAACATGTTGATTGACAGCTATGTAAACAGCGTGCATGAAACCTGAGTATTTATTTATTTATTTAGACAGCAGTTTGGAAAACTGAGTATGAAACTGACATAGGTGATACTTAGTGTTCATGGCACTATGAGACAAGGAAAAAAAATCCGCTAACTCAGTGCTTATATAAATTGCAGATTGGTGCATCAAACAAAGGGCACAATAAAGACGCAACACAGTATATTTAAAAAACAAAGTTTTTCTGTTGAAGACTTGGTTTGCTAGCATAAAGCACCTAGCTTCACCTGAGCTCTTTTCTTCCAGGGTTTGCTGGAAAGGACAGAGCAAGGAGAAACATTAAGGCATTTTTTGGCGAAGCTGAGTTACTGTTGTGTTACTTCTGTGATTTGTGCTTACCGGTTGTGCTTACAGATTTTATTATTGTTTTGTGCTTACAGGTTGTTCAGTTTACTGCTTTATTTTTCTCTGATTGAAATTGTTTATTGCAGGGTATATTTTCTGCTACATTGTTACAGGTCTCTGCTTACAGGTTTGTTACTGTTTTGTGCTTACAGATTACTGCTTAATTTTTATCTGATTCAAATTGTTTTTATTTTTTTTTGCTAGGTATATTTTCAGTTAAATTGTTACAGGTTCTGCTTACAAGTTTTGCTTAGAGGTTTTGTTACTGTTTTGTGCTTACAGGTTTTACAGTTTATTGCTTTATTTTTCTCTGATTGAAATTGTTTTTATTTTTTTTGCAAAGTATATTTTCTGTTAAATTGTTACAGGTTCTGTTTATAAGTTTTTCTTAGAGGTTTTGTTATTGTTTTGTGCTTACAGGTTTTACAGTTTATTGCTTTATTTTTCTCTGATTGAAATTGTTTTTTGCAGGGTATGTTTTCTGCTAAATTGTTATAGGATGTACTGACAGGTCTGTTACTGTTTTGTGCTTACAGGTTACTGCTTTATCTTTCTCTGATTCACATTGGTTTTTTTTGAGGTGCATTTTCTGTTAAATTATTACAGGTTGTGCTTATAGGTTTTGTTACTGTTTTGTGCTTACAGGTTTCACATTTTGATCTATCTTTAGGCTAAGCAGAGTTACTGTTTTGTTAATATTTTGTTTTGTGCTTACAGGTTTTTGTTTTGGGCTTAAAGGTATTGCAGTCGCTTTCTCATACTGAAGGAGCTAATTGCTTTTCTTCCACAGCTTTTCTAGGGGATTAGTAGTGTAACTGGGGGGTGGAGCTGACAAAAGCTTAGTACCTTCCAACAGAAGGAAGATTTAAACGGTCAGGTTAGTTGATGTGTTGTGGTGAAGACTAGGTTTGCTGGCACAAAACACCTATCTTCACCTGAGCTCCTTTCTTCTGCTTGAAAGGACAGAGCAAGGAGTAACATTAATAGAGCAAGGAGAAACATTAAGGCTTGTTTTGGATAAGCAGAGTTACTGTTGTGCTACTATTATGTTTTGTGCTTACAGGTTTTATTACTGTTTTGTGCTTACAGGTTGTACAGTTTACTGCTTTATTTTTCTCTGAAATTGTTTTTTGCAGGGTATATTTTCTTTTAAATTGTTGTGCAAGCTGTCTTGCTAAAAGGAAGGAAAACACTCACTGGGGTGGTGGGTCAGCGCTATAGCTGATTGTTTCTGGAGATCATAGGCTTGGTCTGGTCCATCCTGCCCATCACTACACCCACCCCAAGTGCATAATTTCCTTTATACCAGAGGTTTTCACATCACTTCCCCAAAAGGGTGAAGGACATACACCTGTCATAACCTTAACAGTCCAGCACACTGCATGGGGGTAGACCCATGCACACACTCACACACTAACAAAAAAGAAAAAACTGAACAGGAAGTGAGAGAGAGATGCTGGGAGTGGTACAATGCACTAGCTGTGGGGCAGCAGTCTTTTGGGAGACATTCTGAAGGCTATGATGCTGTTCTATTTGCAGGCACCTCTCTGGTCTGAGGGAGGAGGTTGCACATCTCCAGGCTGACCTGTTCAGGATTCAGAAAACCTCCTTCCCCACCCAGGAACCACCAGGACCACTACTGCTGCCTCAGAGGTTGCTAAGAAAGAGGAACAGTTGGACCATGGTGGACTCACGGAGGGTGAGGGTGGTGGATCAGCGGCACATCCCTCTGGTTGTACCCCTCCACAATTCATATGCCATTCTGGCAGAGTGTGGCTTTTCTATGGAGGCACCCACAGTGGAGATCAAGAAGGATGCTGGGAACTGCCACAAAGGAGACTCAGCAGAGGGTGGCATGAGACTCCACAGGGGAAGGAAACAACTCCCGGTGGAGGACTCAGTCACTGGGAGGGTAGAACTGGGGGGGAGAGGGAGGGAGGGAGGTAAGGTGCCCACCTGGTGCCATGGGTGGGAAAGACAGGATGCAAATCCTCAGGATTGTGGGAGCAGTGGTATGGGAAGGGAGCTGGATGTCATTGTCCACCTAGGGACAAATTACCTGACTGAGAATGGGATCAGACCAGTGTAGGAGGAGTTTGTAGAGCTGGGAAGGGGTCTTAGACAAGTAGCATGCACGGTAACCTTCTTGGAGGTTCTGCCTGTCTATGGCATGGGTGAGTCTAGGGTACTCTACACCATGGGATTCAATGAATGGCTGAAAAACTGATGCAGAGCTTAGGGCTTTGGCTTCACTGAGGACTGGGGGTCCACCTGGAGGGATGCAGGCCTTTACTGACAGGATGGACTGCATCTGTCTGGAAGGGGAACCAGGATTCTAGCTGATAGGTTTAATGCTTCATTGGCAAGCTTTTAAACTAACCAAGGGGGGAGACACTGAAAAGAAGCATGGAAATTCCAGCCACCCCCCCACAAAACAGAGTAATTAGTGAGGTAAACACTAAGGTAGAGAAGTTGATAGGCAGCAGGACAGGGATCAATGGAGAAAAAGGCAAAGACAATAAGGCCGGGGATGGGGCTAAAAGGGGTAAGGCTATCAAACAATAGAGGGTGATGGTACCAATGCACATAGTCTAGGTAACAAGCTACCTGAACTAGTGGTCTTGATGGAAGAGGGACACCTGGATATTGTGGCAGTCACAGAAACATGGTACACAGGAAACCGTGACTGGGATGTCAGCATAACAGGGTACACAATCTACAGAAGGGACAGGGAGGGTAAAAGAGGAGGAGGAGGAGAAGCTCCCTACAAAAGGGAAGGGATCAAAGCAATGGAACTAAATGGTAAACAGGGAGGAGAAGAGGCACTGTGGGTCACCCTGGAGACAGAAAATGGCACCGCAATCCACACGGGGGTTGTATACAGACCCCCATCTCAGGGAGAGGAAATGGATAAGGAAATGATAGAAGGCATCCTTAGAATGCCAGAAAAGGTGGAGATATTGTTGATGGGGGACCTGAATATGCCAGATGTTAACTGGAGCACCTTTGCTGCAGCCACATCCAAGAGCAGGGTAATTCTCGATGTACTACAGGGGAATGCCTCAGACAGCTAGTGTTGGAACCCACTCAGGAAGGAGCAATCTTAGACCTGGTACTCTCAAATGGGGATGGAGAGAGGATCTCAGATTTAGAAGTGGGTAGCCATCTGGGAACAAGCGACCACCAAACAGTGTGGTTCATGATAAACACAGCCTTAGAGTCAAGTCACACAAAGGTGAGGGTATTGGACTTTAGGAGGGCTGACTTTGGCAAAATGGGGGAGTGCCTCAGAAAAACACTAGCAAATGGGCAAGAAGATAGGGTGGAGAAACGATGGGGAAAAAATCAAAGCTACTACCACAGAGGCTACAAGCCCTTGTGTTAAGCAAATAAACAAAACAAAACAAAGGAAAAATTCACTGTGGTTCTCAAAAGAGGTGGTGGGGAAGGTTAGGGAGAAAAGGATAGCATTCAGGAAGTATAAGGAAACACAGAAGGAGCAGGACAGGGAACGGTACCAGTTAAAGCAAAAGGAAGCAGGGAAGGCAGTCAGACTAGCAAAGGCCCAACCTGAGGAAAAGATAGTCAACTCAGTTAAGAAGGGGGATAAAACCTTTTATAGGTACATTAGGGATTGAAGAAGGACCAAGGGAGGGATAGTGAGGCTTAATAATGGGAAGGGAGTGGGCAGAGGGTGAGATACTGAATGAATACTCCTGCTCAGTATTCACAAAGAAAGAGGAGGGGAAGGTACCTAAACCAAATAATAGAAGCACACTGGATGGGGGGTTCAATACCAGTCCATTCACAGAAGTAAGGGTCCTGAAAGAACTCCTAAAAGTGAAGATGGACAAAGAAATGGGGCCTGACGGGATTCACCCCAGAATTCTAAAAGAACTAAGGGGAGAACTAGTGGCACCACTGACTATCCTTTTTAACAAATCATGAAAAGATAGTGTGATACCTGAGGACTGGAGGAGGGCAGATGTAATTCTCTTTCACAAAAGTCGGAGCAAGGCAGAGGCAGGAAAAGACAAACCTGTTAGTTTGACCTCAGTGGTAGGGAAAATGTTGGAATCACTTCTAAAAGAAAGAGTTGGTGAGTACCTAGAGGCTAGCGGGGCACAGGACCCAAGGCAGCATGGATTTGCAGTGGGTAGGTCATGTCAGATGCATCTAATAGATTTCTTTGACTGAGTGACCAAAGTAGTAGACCAGGGAGGGGCTGTGAACATGGTCTACCTAGACTTTAGCAAGGCATTTTACACAGTCCCACACAAAAGAGTAATTAACAAGTTAACCAGCCTGGGAAATGGTTCCAGGGTTGTAACCTAGGTATAGAATAGGCTGGACAACAGGGCGCAGAGAGTAATAGTAAACAGAGTCCACTCTGAAGAAAGGGGGATTACTACTGTAACTGGGTGGCAGGGTTCAGAACTGGGACTGGTCCTCTTTAATGTCTTTATAGGTGACATTGCAGAGGGACTGGAAGGAAAAGTATGCCTCTTTGCAGACGACACAAAGATCTGAAACAGGATTAATACACAAGGAGGGGTGGAAAGGATGAGAAGGGACTTGGCAAGGTTGGAGGAATGGTCAAAAGTATGGCAGCTTAGATTCAGTGCAAAGAAGTGCAAAGTAATGCACCTGGGAAATAAAAACCCAAGGGAACAGTACATAATGAGGGTGTATTAATGACAACAAAGCAATGGAAAAGGACCTGGGAGTAGTCATATCAGATTACCTAAAGGTAGGCAAGCAATGTGAGAAGGCAGTAAGGAGGGCTGGGGGATACTGGGATGCATAGGTAGAGGCATCACCAGTAGAAAACAAGAAGTTGTTATCCCTCTGTACAGACAGTTGGCAAGACCCCATCTGGAGTACTGTATGCAGTTCAGAGACCCCATCTCCACAAGGACATAGACAGGATGGAGGCCATCCAGAGGAGGGTAACTAAATTGGTGCAGGGTCTGCACCAGAAGCCATATGAAGAGAGACTAAAAGAGCTTAATATGTATACCCTCAGTGAATGGAGGGAGAGGGCGGACATGATAGAAACTTTCAAGTACCTCAAGGGAATTAATGAAGACCAAGAAGGTAGCATCTTTCAGAAAATGAGATGTGCAAGAACAAGTGGGCACAATTTGAAGATAGAGGGGGATGACTCGGGGCAACGTCAGGCAGTATTTTTTCATGGAGAGGGTGGTGGACACATGGAACGGCCTTCCTGAGGAGGATGTGGGGTCAAAAGCAGTGGTGGAATTTAAGAATGCCTGGGACAGACATAAGGCAATTCTAGTGGGAGGTAGGAGGAAGTAGGCTGTTGATAAAAGTAGGATCTGCAGCTTATCCACTAGTAAGTAAGTAAATCTTTATTTATGTAGTGCCTTTCCACAACCAAGGTGCTTCACATTTAAAATACAATATACAGGCATAACATTTATGCTAAAACAATAAATATAGCAATGAATTAAAATTTGTCTGGGAAGGCTAAGTTAAAAAGATATGTCTTCAACTCACTTTTAAATCTATCGATGGTCAGGCGTTCTCTTAACCAATAGGTAGGGAAATGGCCAGATTGGGTGGGCCAAGTGGTCCTTATCTGTTGTCAAAGTCTATGTTTATACGTTTCTGTGTTGTAACTATGTTGCGTGACCGCTGTTCACTGTGCATGTGGGGGGGAGGGGCTGACAGATTCCAAACAGATGTGGAAGGACTACTGTATTTGCCACTGAAATGAGGAACATTTGATTGTAAACATACAGTTGTTCACCAAAGACAACAAATGTTACTTTCTACATTGCTATAAAACCAATAAGGTACTCCCAGGGGTTACATTAATCATCTGTCAAGCACCCCCTGGGAGCATGTGGCACTTGGCTTTGCCTCTTGCCGCAGTATGCCCCCACAGGGGTTGATTAACAGATGATTTATGTAACCCCTGGTTGTACCATATTACTTAAGTATATTAAGCAAAACTAGCTACAGTCAGAGAACAGCAACTCAGTAACTTGCCGTAAACAAGTAAACAGAAACTTGAGGAGTGAACTGTCAGTATCAGAAGGTATTTTTTGAACCACTATTAATGGACAAACTACTTGATCCCTAACAAATGCAGACCCACTGTGCATACAACCCCCCTTCACCAGTAGCACAGCCAAGCTAATAAACAGTCATATGGTTTTATATAAAGGCTAAGTGGATGTTCCAAAAATAGCTGCACTAAAATAGATAAAAACATGAGCATGCAATTTGATATGAGTAAAAGCGTTCATGGCTACATGCTGGTAAATTGTCAGGCTCCAATGTCCAGGGCCAGAAACCAGATCCTGCAGTTCAATTCAAGAATGGGAAACAGTGAACAAGAAGAACAAGAAATGAAACTGAAATGGTTAATGTGCCATGGCACACCATCTTTGAAATCAAGGACTGGCTCTATAATGAACTTGAAATATAAAAAGGAACTAAGGAGAGATCAACAGTGTCTAACCAGCCATAAGCCTCTTGTCCCAAAAACGTTACTGTTATATTTAACATATTAGCCCACAATCATACACAGATGGAAGACTTTAGCAGTTTGTCAGGATTTTCAGTCAGCCTCCACTTCCAAAGGCATGTCCTCTTTCTTGCATGGGTCCTGCCTTTTGAGTTTCTGTAACCACCTCCCTGCATCTTTTGGGACAGAATGAACAATAACATGATTCCAGTGAATGCCCATGAGTCACACTGGCTACAGCAGAAGTAGTAAAATATTTTATTCAAAAAACTCATATTGAGGCTATGGATTGTCCGACTCAGCCAAGGCTCATTTTCAATGGGATCAAAATCAGAAAAGGTGTGCATGATCCCTCTCTGTCTCAAGACAGCCATACTGCATCAGATTGCTTCCAGCACTGCCTTGTGGCATAACTCAGGTCGGGATATACAGTAGTTGCACCTGAGCTCCATCCACAGTAATGTCTCTCTATTATCTCACCAGAAGCACTCTTCTCTTGCTCTAACCCAAAACATCACAGCCAGAACAGTGTGAGGTCTCATTGCCTCCACTGTATTTCTATGGAGAACTATCTAATATGCCTTCTCAATGGCAACTGGTTCTGCATCTGGGTCCATACCCAAAGCTTTGGGAAGCCAGTCAGTAAGAAAGAACTAGAGGAGTCACTCGCCACCCCTTCACGTAGTCCAGCAACACACATTGGTCCCCCTTGTTTGGTTCTCTAACACCTCTAACCTTTTCCATAGCACCGTGTTCTTATAGATCAACTGTGTTGTGCCGTGCTAGACACTGCTGTGGCCCCCCTCTACTGCAGTATTGATTGTTTCTACCCTTAATTCCACCGTTTGAAGTCAGTCGGTGAAATTATCTATTTTCTTATCACTAAGGGTTACCAATCAGCATGTGTTTCAGTTTAAAGCTTACATTGGCTAGGCCTGGCTTCTTTGATGATTCAAGACCTGCTTCTCCACCAGTGTGTTGGTTACATTTTTTCTGAGGCCAATTCTTTTTGCTTTGTACTCTCTCCTTCTGCTCTGAAACCCTTCAGTTTCACCATTTTGAAATAGGTAGTTGTTCAGAGAATTGATGGATATAAAAAATTGCTTTGTTCACTACAAAATATTGATTTATCAAGTTAGTGACAAGTTTCAGAGCTTCATGTGACAGGGTTAGTTAGGCCCTATACCATTTATGTTAAGCAGGAGGGAATTTGAAGCAAGGATTCTACTACTATCTCTATCATTTATGACTTTCTGTTAGACTGCGCAGTCAAATCTTACCTCTTCCTGCTGTACTTTCTAATTTCTGATCTCTACCCTGATTATGTATGTTTGTAAGGCATATGTCTGAAACTGGGTTTCCTGCTGTATAAACTAGAGATAGCTGAAATGACTGCAGAGGCAGCTGTGACAGAGTGTGACCTCAGACTGATGTAATCTGTCATAATGCTCTGGCCAGTCACTAGTTGGGTCATAATCTTATGCCTAGCAACCAACAACTACAAAGCCTGTCTTACTGAGAAGATGGGTGGAGAAATTGACTTGAACAAAGACAGGACAGGCTGCTTTATTTCCTAGTGTAGAGATTGACTTGAAAAGAGACTAGAGTAGACATGCTGATTTCATGTCTTGAATTGTCTTCTAATTTGCTGAAGAAGGGGAATAGATACTGAAATGTTTACCAATTTGTTTATTTTTTTCTTGTGATTTAGAATAATTAATCACCACTTGTGGTTTTCTACAATTTCTCATGGACTGCTTAACACAGAACATAGAAACAAAGAAACTGTCAGCAGATAAGGACCACCATTCCCATCTAGTCTTCCCATGCACCCTATCTTTTGGAAGTGTCCGCTGAGAAGTCATTAACCTTAGCCAATTCTTCTGTTCCCTATAATTCCTTTGTGCCTAGCCTATGCCTGTTTGAAGCCCTGCACTATGCTCTTTCCTACCACCTCCTGTGGCAGGTTGTTCCATGCCCCTACCACCCTTTCTGTGAAAAAGAACTTCCTCACATTCCCCTTTAGTCAGCCTCCTTCTAATCTCATGTCATGCCCCTTTGTTTTATTATTAGGCTTCAAATGAAAGATGTCTGCCCCCTTTACCTTATTTATGCCCTTGAGATATTTGAAAGTCTCAGTCATATCCCCCCCCTTTGCTCTAGGATTGAGCTCCTGTAATCTGTCCTCATATGCCTTCTGTTGCAGGCCTTGTATCATCTTTGTAGCCCTCCTCTGCACTGTCTCCATCTTGTTGATGTCTTTGTGCAGATGTGGCCTCCAATACTGCATTCAGTATTACAGATGGGGCTTAACCAGTGTTTTGTATAGAGGAATCAGTACCTCCCTCTTACGGCTTGTTATACCCCTGCTAATACACCCCAACATTCCTCTAGCCTTCCCTACTGCCTTGATGACCTGCTTGGATGCTTTTAGGTCATCTGAATGATGACTTCCAAGTCTCTTTTTTCCCTAATGATTGTTAGCAACTCACCCCCCCAACTTATAACTTGCTTTACGGTTTCTCCTACCCATGTGCATGATTTTGTACTTCTATGTGTTAAACCCTAGTTGTCACTCTTCAGACCATCTCTTCAGTTTTTCCAGATCCTTCCTCATCTTTTCCACCCCCTCTGGAGTATATGCTCTGTTACAGAGCTTGGTGTCATCTGCAAACAGGCAAACCTTTCCCTGCAATCCATTTGCAATGTCACTGATGAAGACATAGAAGAGGACTGGCCCCAGAACTGATACCTGAGGCACCCCACTGGTGACCCACATCTTCTATGACTGTGCGCCATTAACCACCCCTCCTTTTTTTTTGTACCTTAACTAGTTACCCACCCAGTTCACTAGCCTTTGGCCCACCCTGAAACTACCTATATTGAAGGCTTTGCTGAAATCAAGGTAGGTGACATGAACTGCACCCCCTTGATCTACCTCCTTTGTCACCCAGTCAAAGAAATCTATCAGAATAGTCTGACAGGACCTTCCCTCAGTAAAACCATGCTGTCTTGGATCCTGTGCTCCCATGACTTCCAGATGTTCCACTAACAGCTAATATTTTTTCCTAGTCAAACTATCTCTTGTTGGGAGCTGCAATACTGAACATAGGATTTGCAAGAAGGCAAGTTGTGCTCACAACAGAGGGAGGGGGGAACATTTCAATTGTCTTGGTTTGAAGCAGATATACTGCAGGTTGAGGCTGCTTCTAACTGAAAGGTGAAATAAGGAATTTACAATTATCAGGAAAAGACAGTCTTGTTACAATTCTTAAGATTTTCAGTGCAGGAAGATTTTAAACTCTGGGCGAAACATTTGTCACAAATCCTGAAATAAGTGCAGGTACAGGTTGTGTATTTGACCCAGACAGTAAACTGTTTTCTGTGTTTATCTTTGTTTGCCTTAAAAGGCAATTCCAAACTTTCTCAGGAAGTGATTACATCACAGAGACTTAATCAGCCAATAGCTTGGATAACAGACCTGAGAACAACAGTATTATCAGCAAGTGTTTATAGCAAGCTCATCAGAACAGCTAATATTTTTCCTAGTCAAACTATCTCTTGTTGGGAGCTGCAATAATGAACATAGGATTTGCAAGAAAGCGAATTGTGCTCACAACAGAGGAAGGGGAACCTTTCAATTGTCTTGGTTTGTAGCAGATATACTGCAGGTGGAGGCTGCTTCTAACAGAAAGGTGAAATAAGGAATTTACAATTATCAGGAAAAGACAGTCTTGTTACAATTCTTAAGATTTTCAGTGCAGGAAGATTTTAAACTCTGGGCAAAACATTTGTCACAAATCCTGAAATAAGTGCAGGTACAGGTTGTGTATTTGACCCAGACAGTAAACTGTTTTCTGTGTTTATCTTTGTTTGCCTTAAAAGGCAATTCCAAACTTTCTCAGGAAGTGATTACATCACAAAGACTTAATCAGCCAATAGCTTGGGTAACAGACCTGAGAACAATAGTATTATAAGCAAGTGTTTATAGCAAGCTCATCAGAACAGCTAATATTTTTCCTAGTCAAACTATCTCTTGTTGGGAGCTGCAATACTGAACATAGGATTTGCAAGAAAGCGAGTTGTGCTCACAACAGAGGAGGAACCTTTCAATTGTCTTGGTTTGTAGCAGATATACTGCAGGTGGAGACTGCTTCTAACTGAAAGGTGAAAAAAGAAATTTACAATTATCAGGAAAAGACAGTCTTGATACAATTCTTAAGATTTTCAGTGCAGGAAGATTTTAAACTCTGGGCAAAACATTTGTCAGAAATCCTGAAATAAGTGCAGGTACAGGTTGTGTATTTGACCCAGACAGTAAACTGTTTTCTGTGTTTATCTTTGTTTGCCTTAAAAGGCAATTCCAAACTTTCTCAGGAAGTGATTACATCACAGAGACTTAATCAGCCAATAGCTTGGGTAACAGACCTGAGAACAATAGTATTATAAGCAAGTGTTTATAGCAAGCTCATCAGAACAGCTAATATTTTTCCTAGTCAAACTATCTCTTGTTGGGAGCTGCAATACTGAACATAGGATTTGCAAGAAAGCGAGTCATGCTCACAACAGAGGGAGGGGAACCTTTCAATTGTCTTGGTTTGTAGTAGATATACTGCAGGTGGAGGCTGCTTCTAACTGAAAGGTGAAATAAGGAATTTACAATTATCAGGAAAAGACAGTCTTGCTACAATTCTTAAGATTATCAGAGCAGGAAGATTTTAAACTCTGGGCAAAACATTTGTCACAAATCCTGAAATAAGTGCAGGTACAGGTTGTGTATTTGAACCAGACAGTAAACTGTTTTCTGTATTTATCTTTGTTTGCCTTAAAAGGCAATTCCAAACTTTCTCAGGAAGTGATTACATCACAGAGACTTAATCAGCCAATAGCTTGGGTAACAGACCTGAGAACAATAGTATTATAAGCAAGTGTTTATAGCAAGCTCATCAGAACAGCTAATATTTTTCCTAGTCAAACTATCTCTTGTTGGGAGCTGCAATACTGAACATAGGATTTGCAAAAGACAGACAGCTCACAACAGAGGGAGGGGAACCTTTCAGTTGTCCTGGTTTGTAGCAGATATACTGCAGGTAGAGGCTGCTTCTAACTGAAAGGTGAAAAAAGGAATGTACAATTATCAGGAAAAGACAGTCTTGTTACAATTCTTAAGATTTTCAGTGCAGGAAGATTTTAAACTCTGGGCGAAACATTTGTCACAAATCCTGAAATAAGTGCAGGTACAGGTTATGTATTTGACCCAGACAGTAAACTGTTTTCTGTGTTTATCTTTGTTTGCCTTAAAAGGCAATTCCAAACTTTCTCAGGAAGTGATTACATCACAGAGATTTAATCAGCCAATGGCTTGGGTAACAGACCTGAGAACAATAGAATTATAAACAAGTGTTTATAGCCAGCTGATCAGAACAGCTAATATTATTCTTAATCAAACTATCTCTTGATGGGAGCTGCAAACCTGAATATAGGATTTGCAAGAAAGCGAGTTGTGCTCACAACAGAGGGAGGAGAACCTTTCAATTGTCTTGGTTTGTAGCAGATATACTGCAGGGGGAGGCTGCTTCTAACTGAAAGGTGAAATAAGGAATTTACAATTATCAGGAAAAGACAGTCTTGTTACAATTCTTAAGATTTTCGGTGCAGGAAGATTTTAAACTCTGGGTGAAAGGTTTGTCACAAATCCTGAAATAAGTGCAGGTACAGGTTGTGTATTTTACCAAGACAGTAAACTGTTTTCTGTGTTTATCTTTGTTTGCCTTAAAAGGCAATTCCAAACTTTCTCAGGAAGTGATTACATCACAAAGACTTAATCAGCCAATAGCTTGGGTAACAGACCTGAGAACAATAGTATTATAGGCTAGTGTTTATAGCAAGCTCATCAGAACAGCTAATATTTTACCTAGTCAAACTATCTCTTGTTGGGAGCTGCAATACTGAACATAGAATTTGCAAGAAAATGAGTTGTGCTCACAACAGAGGGAGGGAAACCTTTCAATTGTCTTGGTTTGTAGCAGATATACTGCAGGTGGAGGCTGCTTCTAGCTGAAAGGTGAAATTAGGAACTAACAATTATCAGGAAAAGACAGTCTTGTTACAATTCTTAAGATTTTCAGTGCAGGAAGATTTTAAACTCCGGGTGAAACATTTGTCAAAAATCCTGAAATAAGTGCAGGTACAGGTTGTGTATTTAACACAGACAGTAAACTGTTTTCTGTGTTTATCTTTGTTTGCTATAAAAGGCAATTCCAAACTTTCTCAGGAAGTGATTACATCACATAGACTTAATCAGCCAATAGCTTGGGTAACAGACCTGAGAACAATGGTATTATAAGCAAGTGTTTATAGCAAGCTCAGCTGAACAGCTAATCTTTTTCCTAGTCAAACTATCTCTTGTTGGGAGCTGCAATACTGAACATAGGATTTGCAAGAAAGCGAGTTGTGCTCACAACAGAGGAGGAACCTTTCAATTGTCTTGGTTTGTAGCAGATATACTGCAGGTGGAGGCTGCTTCTAACTGAAAGGTGTAATAAGGAATTTACAATTATCAGGAAAAGACAGTCTTGTTACAGTTCTTAAGATTTTCAGTGCTGGACGATTTTAAACTCTGGGTGAAACATTTGTCTCAAATCTTGAAATAGGTTGAGGTACAGGTTGTGTATTTGACCCAGACAGTAAACTGTTTTCTGTGTTTATCTTTGTTTGCCTTAAAAGGCAATTCCAGACTTTTTCAGGAAGTGATTACATCACAGAGACTTAATCAGCCAATAGCTTGGGTAACAGACCTGAGAACAACAGTATTATCAGCAAGTGTTTATAGCAAGCTCATCAGAACAGCTAATATTTTTCCTAGTCAAACTATCTCTTGTTGGGAGCTGCAATACTGAACATAGGAATTTGCAAGAAAGCGAGTTGTGCTCACAACAGAAGGAGGGAACCTTTCAATTGTCTTGGTTTGTAGCAGATATTCTGCAGGTGGAGGCTGCTTCTAACTGTAAGGTGAAATTAGGAATTAACAATTATCAGGAAAAGACAGTCTTGTTACAATTCTTAAGATTTTCAGCGGAGGTTGAATTTAAACTCTGGGCGAAACATTTGTCTCAAATCCTGAAATAAGTGCAGGTACAGGTTGTGTATTTCACCCAGACAGTAAACTGTTTTCTGTGTTTATCTTTGTTTGCCTTAAAAGGCAATTCCAAACTTTCTCAGGAAGTGATTACATCACGGAGACTTAATTAGCCAATAGCTTGGGTAACAGACCTGAGAACAATAGTATTATAAGCAAGTGTTTATAGCAAGCTCATCAGAACAGCTAATATTTTTCCTAGTCTAACTATCTCTTGTTGGGAGCTGCAATACTGAACATAGGATTTGCAAGAAAGCGAGTTGTGCTCACAACAGAGGGAGGAGAACCTTTCAATTGTCTTGGTTTGTAGCAGATATACTGCAGGGGGAGGCTGCTTCTAACTTGAAGGTGAAATAAGGAATTTACAATTATCAGGAAAAGACAGTCTTGTTACAATTTTAGATTTTCAGTGGAGGTTGAATTTAAACTCTGGGCGAAACATTTGTCTCAAATCCTGAAATAAGTGCAGGTACAGGTTGTGTATTTCACCCAGACAGTAAACTGTTTTCTGTGTTTATCTTTGTTTGCCTTAAAGGCAATTCAAACTTTCTCAGGAAGTGATTACATCACGGAGACTTAATCAGCCAATAGCTTGGGTAACAGACCTGAGAACAATAGTATTATAAGCAAGTGTTTATAGCAAGCTCATCAGAACAGCTAATATTTTTCCTAGTCTAACTATCTCTTGTTGGGAGCTGCAATACTGAACATAGGATTTGCAAGAAAGCGACTTGTGCTCACAACAGAGGGAGGAGAACCTTTCAATTGTCTTGGTTTGTAGCAGATATACTGCAGGGGGAGGCTGCTTCTAACTTGAAGGTGAAATAAGGAATTTACAATTATCAGGAAAAGACAGTCTTGTTACAATTCTTAAGATTTTCAGTGCAGGAAGATTTTAAACTCTGGGTGAAAGCTTTGTCACAAATCGTGAAATAAGTGCAGGTACAGGTTGTGTATTTTACCCAGACAGTAAACTGTTTTCTGTGTTTATCTTTGTTTGCTTTAAAAGGCAATTCCAAACTTTCTCAGGAGGTGATTACATCACAAAGACTTAATCAGCCAATAGCTTGGGTAACAGACCTGAGAACAATAGTATTAAAAGCAAGTGTTTATAGCAAGCTCATCAGAACAGCAAATATTTTTCCTAGTCAAACTATCTCTTGTTGGGAGCTGCAATACTGAAAATAGGATTTGCAAGAATGTGAGTCGTGCTCACAACAGAGGAAGGGGAACTTTTCAGTTGTCTTGGTTTGTAGCAGATATACTGCAGGTGGAGGCTGCTTCTGACTGAAAGGTGAAATAAGGATTTTCAAATTTCAGGAAAAGACAGTCTTGATATAATTCGTAAGATTTTCAGTGCAGGAAGATTTCAAATTCTGGGCGAAGCATTTGTCTCAAATCCTGAAATAAGTTGAGGTACAGGTTGTGCATTTGACCCAGACAGTAAACTGTTTTCTGTGTTTATCTTTGTTTGCTTTAAAAGGCAATTCCAAACTTTCTCAGGAAAGTGATTACATCACAAAGAACGTCAGCCAATAGCGGGTAACAGACCTGAGACCAACAGTATTATCAGCAAGTGTTTATAGCAAGCTCATCAGAACAGCTAATATTTTTCCTAGTCAAACTATCTCTTGTTGGGAGCTGCAATAATGAATATAGGATTTGCAAGAAAGCGATGTGGTGCTCACAACAGAGGAAGGGGAACCTTTCAATTGTCTTGGTTTGAAGCAGATATACTGCAGGTGGAGGCTGCTTCTAACTGAAAGGTGAAATAAGGAATTTACAATTATCAGGAAAAGACAGTCTTGTTACAATTCTTAAGATTTTCAGAGCAGGAAGATTTTAAACTCTGGGTGAAACGTTTGTCACAAACCTGAAATAAGTGCAGGTACAGGTTATGTATTTGACCAAGACAGTAAACTGTTTTCTGTGTTTATCTTTGTTTGCCTTAAAAGGCAATTCCAAACTTTCTCAGGAAGTGATTACATCACAAAGACTTAATCAGCCAATAGCTTGGGAAACAGACCTGAGAACAATAGTATTATAGGCAAGTGTTTATAGCAATCTTATCAGAACAGCTAATATTTTTGTTAGTCAAACTATCTCTTGTTGGGAGCTGCAATACTGAACATAGGAATTTGCAAGAAAGCGAGTTGTGCTCACAACAGAGGGAGGGAAACCTTTCAATTGTCTTGGTTTGTAGCAGATATTCTGCAGGTGGAGGTTGCTTCTAACTGTAAGGTGAAATTAGGAATTAACAATAATCAGGAAAAGACAGTCTTATTACAATTCTTAAGATTTTCAGTGCAGGAAGATTTTAAACTCCGGGTGAAACATTTGTCACAAATCCTGAAATAAGTGCAGGTACAGGTTTTGTATTTGACCCAGACAATAAACTGTTTTCTGTGTTTATCTTTGTTTGCTTTAAAAGGCAATTCCAAACTTTCTCAGGAAGTGATTACATCACAAAGACTTAATCAGCCAATAGCTTGGGTAACAGACCTGAGAACAATGGTATTATAAGCAAGTGTTTATAGCAAGCTCAGCTGAACAGCTAATCTTTTTCCTAGTCAAACTATCTCTTGTTGGGAGCTGCAATACTGAACATAGGATTTGTAAGAAAGCGAGTTGTGCTCACAACAGAGGAAGGGAAACCTTTCAATTGTCTTGGTTTCTAGCAGATTTACAGCAGGTGGGGGCTGCTTCTAACTGAAAGGTGAAATAAGGAATTTACAATTATCAGGAAAAGACAGTCTTGCTACAATTCTTAAGATTTTCAGTGCAGGAAGATTTTAAACTCTGGGCAAAACATTTGTCACAAATCCTGAAATAAGTGCAGGTACAGGTTATGTATTTGACCCAGACAGTAAACTGTTTTCTGTGTTTATCTTTGTTTGCCTTAAAGGCAATTCCAAACTTTCTCAGGAAGTGATTACATCACAGAGACTTAATCACCCAACAGCTTGGCACAGACCTGAGAACAATAGTAGTATAAGCAAGTGTTTATAGTAAGCTCATCAGAGCAGCTAATATTTTTCCTAGTCAAACTATCTCTTGTTGGGAGCTGCAATACTGAACATAGGATTTGCAAGAAAGCGAGTCGTGCTCCCAACAGAGGAAGGGGAACCCCTCAATTTTCTTGGTTTGTAGTAGATATACTGCAGGTGGAGGCTGCTTCTAACTGAAAGGTGAAATAAGGAATTTACAATTATCAGGAAAAGACAGTCTTTCTACAATTCTTAAGATCATCAGAGCAGGAAGATTTTAAACTCTGGGCAAAACATTTGTCACAAATCCTGAAATAAGTGCAGGTACAGGTTGTGTATTTGAACCAGACAGTAAACTGTTTTCTGTATTTATCTTTGTTTGCCTTAAAAGCAATTCCAAACTTTCTCAGGAAGTGATTACATCACAAAGACTTAATCAGCCAATAGCTTGGGTAACAGAACTGAGAACAATAGTATTATAAGCAAGTGTTTATAGCAAGCTCATCAGAACAGCTAATATTTTTCCTAGTCAAACTATCTCATGTTGGGAGCTGCAATACTGAACTTAGGATTTGCAAGAAGGCGAGTTGTGCTCACCAGAGAGGGAGGGGAACCTTTCAATTGTCTTGGTTTGTAGCAGATATACTGCAGGTAGAGGCTGCTTCTAACTGAAAGGTGAAAAAAGGAATGTACAATTATCAGGAAAAGACAGTCTTGTTACAATTCTTAAGATTTTCAGTGCAGGACGATTTTAAACTCTGCTCAAAACATTTGTCACAAATCCTGAAATAAGTGCAGGTACAGGTTGTGTATTTGACCCAGACAGTAAACTGTTTTCTGTGTTTATCTTTGTTTGCCTTAAAAGGCAATTCCAAACTTTCTCAGGAAGTGATTACATCACAGAGATTTAATCAGCCAATGGCTTGGGTAACAGACCTGAGAACAATAGCATTATAAGCAAGTGTTTATAGCCAGCTCATCAGAACAGCTAATATTATTCAATCAAACTATCTCTTGTTTGGGAGCTGCAATACTGAACATAAGGTTTGCAGAAATCGAGTTAGTGCCTCACAACAGAGGATGGAACCTTTCAATTGTCTTGGTTTAGCAGATATACAGCAGGTGGAGCCTGCTTCTAACTGAATGGTGAAATAAGGAATTTACAATTATCAGGAAAAGACAGTGTTGTTACAATTCTTGCGATTTTCAGTGCAGGAAGATTTTAAACTCTGGGCGAATCATTTGTCACTAATCCTGAAATAAGTGCAGGTACAGGTTGTGTATTTGACCCAGACAGTAAACTGTTTTCTGTGTTTATCTTTGTTTGCTTTAAAAGGCAATTCAAAACTTTCTCAGGAAGTGATTACATCACAAAGACTTAATCAGTCAATAGCTTGGGTAACAGACCTGAGAACAATGGTATTAAAGCAAATGTTTACAGCAAGCTCATCAGAACAGCTAATTTTTTTCCTAGTCAAACTATCTCTTGTTGGGAGCTGCAATACTGAACATAGCATTTGCAAGAAATCGAGTTGTGCTCACAAAAGAGGGAGGGGGACCTTTCAATTGTCTTGGTTGTAGCAGATATACTGCAGGTGGAGGCTGCTTCTAACTGAAAGGTGAAATAAGAAATTTACAATTATCAGGAAAAGACAGTCTTGTTACAGTTCTTAAGATTTTCAGTGGAGGTCGAATTTAAACTCTGGGCGAAACATTTGTCTCAAATCCTGAAATAAGTGCAGGTACAGGTTGTGTATTTCACCCAGACAGTAAACTGTTTTCTGTGTTTATCTTTGTTTGCCTTAAAGAGCAATTCCAAACTTTCTCAGAGAAGTGATTACATCACGGAGACTTAATCAATCAATAGCTTGGGTAACAGACCTGAGAACAATAGTATTATAAGCAAGTGTTTACAGCAAGCTCATCAGAACAGATAATATTTTCCTAGTCTAACTATCTCTGGTTGGGAGCTGCAATACTGAGCATAGATTTGCTAAAAAGCGAGTTGTGCTCACAACAGAGGAGGAGAACCTTTCAATTGTCTTGGTTTTGGCAACAGATATACTGCAGAGGGCTGCTTCTAACTGAAAAATTGAAATAAAGGAATTTAAATTATCAGGAAAAGACAGTCTTGTTACAATTCTTAAGATTTTCAATGCAGGAAGATTTTAAACTCTGAGTAGAAAGGTTTGTCACAAATCGTAAATAAGTGCAGGTACAGGTTGTGTATTTACCAGACAGTAAACTGTTTTCTGTGTTTATCTTTGTTTGCCTTAAAAAGCAATTCAAACTTTCTCAAGAAGTGATTACATCACAAGACTTAATCAACCAATAGCTTGGGTAACAGACCAGAGAACAATAGTAGTATAAGCAAGTGTTTATAGCAAGCTCATCAGAGCAGCTAATATTTTTCCTGTCAAACTATCTCTGTTGGGAGCTGCAATACTGAACATAGGATTTGCAAGAAAGCGAGTCAGCTCACAACAGAGGAGGGAACCCTTCAATTTTCGGCCTATAGTAGATATACTGCAGGTGGGCTGCTTCTAACTGAAAGGTGAAATAAGGAATTTACAATTATCAGGAAAAGACAGTTTTGCTACAATTCTTAAGATTATCAGGCAGAATTTATACTCTGGGCAAAACATTTGTCACAAATCCTGAAATAAGTGCAGGTACAGGTTGTGTATTTGAACCAGACAGTAAACTGTTTTCTGTATTTATCTTTGGTTTGTTTTAAAGGCAATTCAAACTTTCTCAGGAAGTGGTTACATCACAAAGACTTAATCAGCCAATAGCTATGAATAAGAACTTGAGAACAATAGTATTATAAGCAAGTGTTTATAGCAAGCTCATCAGAACAGCTAATATTTTCCTAGTCAAACTATCTCATGTTGGGAGCTGCAATACTGAACATAGGATTTGCAAGAAGGCGAGTTGTGCTCCACCCCAGAGGAGGAACCTTTCAATTGTCTTGGTTTAGCATAGATATACTGCAGGTTGAGGCTGCTTCTAACTGAAAGTTGAAAAAAGGAATGTACAATTGTCAGGAAAAGACAGGTCTTGTTACAATTCTTAAAGATTTTCAGTGCAGGACGATTTAAACTCTATAAAACATTTGTCACAAATCCTGAAATAAAGTGCAGGTACAGGTTGTGTATTGACCAGACAGTAAACTGTTTTTTGTATTTATCTTTGTTTGCCTTAAAGGCAATTCAAACTTTCTCAGGAAGTGATTTCATGCACAAGTTTAATCAGCCAATGGCTTGGGTAACAGACCTGAGAACAATAGCATTATAAGCAAGTGTTTGCAGCAAGCTCATCAGAACAGCTAATATTATTCTTAATCAAACTATCTCTTGTTGGGAGCTGCAACATTGAACTATAGGATTTGCAAGAAATCGAAGTTGTGCTCACAACAGAGGGAGGGAACCTTTCAAAATGTCTTGATTTGTAGTAGATATAGCAGGTGGAACCTACTTCTAACTGAATAAGTGAAATAAAGGAATTTACAATTATCAGGAAAGACAGTGTTGTTACAATTCTTAAGATTTTCAGTGTAGGAAGATTTTAAACTCTGGGCGAAACATTTGTCACTAATCCTGAAATAAGTGCAGGTACAGGTTGTGTATTTGACCCAGACAGTAAACTGTTTTCTGTGTTTATCTTTGTTTGCTTTAAAAGGCAATTCAAAACTTTCTCAGGAAGTGATTACATCACAAAGACTTAATCAGCCAATAGCTTGGGGAACAGACCTGAGAACAATGGTATTATAAGCAAATGTTTACAGCAAGCTCATCAGAACAGCTAATTTTTTTCCTAGTCAAACTATCTCTTGTTGGGAGCTGCAATACTGAACACCAGTTTGCAAGGCAGAGTTATGCTCACAACAGAGGAGGTGACCTTTCAATTGTCTTAGTTGGTAGCAGATATACTGGGTGGAGGCTGCTTCAACTGAAAGGTGAAATAAGAAATTTACAATTATCAGGAAAAGACAGTCTTGTTACAGTTCTTAAGATTTTCAGCGGAGTCGCATTTTAAACTCTGGGGAAACATTTGTCTCAAATCCTGGAATAAGTGCAGGTACAGGGTTGTATTTGACCCAGACAGTAAACTGTTTTCTGTGTTTATTCTTGTTTGCCTAAAAGGCAATTCCAAACTTTCTCAGGAAGTGATTACATCACGGAGACTAATCAGCCAATACTTGGGTAACAGACCTGAGAAAAATAGTATTATAAACAAGTGTTTATATGCAAGCTCATCAGAACAGCTAATAACTTTTCCTAGTCAAACTATCTCTTGTTGGGAGCTGCAATACTGAACATACAAGTCATGCAAGAAAGCGAAGTTGTGCTCACAACAGAGGGAGGAGAACCTTTCAATTGTCTTGGTTTATACAGAGATATACTGCGGAAGCTGCTTCTAACTGAAAGGTGAAAAATTCACAATTATCAGGAAAGACAGTCATTACAATTCTTGATTTTCGGTGCAGGAAGATTTTAAACTCTAGGTGAAAGTTTATCACAAATCCTGAAATAAGTGCAGAGCCAGGGTTATATATTTTACCCAGACAGTAAACTATTTCTAAATGTTTATCTTTGTTTTGATTTAAAAGACAATTCAAACTCGCAGGTGATTACATCACAAGACTTAATCAGCCAATAGCGGATAACAGACCACAGAACAATAGTATTAAAACAAGTCTTATAGCAAGCTCATCAGAACAGCAAATATTTTCTAGTCAAACTATCTCTTGTTAGGGCTGCAATACTGAAATAGGTTTACAGAATGTGAGTCGATACTCACAACAGAGGAACTTTTCAAGTTGTCTTGGTTTTATAGCAGATATACTGCAGGTGGGCTACTTCTGACTGAAAGGTGAAATAAGATTTTCAAATTTCAGGAAAGACAGTCTTGATATAAGTAAGATTTTCTGTGCAGGAGATTTTAAATTCTGAGGCAAACAATGGTCACAAATCCTGAAATAAGTGCAGGTGCAGGTTATGTACCCAGAAAGTAAACCATTTTCTGTATTTAACTGTTTGTAAAGGCAATTAAACTTTCTCAGAGTAGTTACATCACAAAGACTTAAACAACCAATAACACAACAGACTGAGAACAATAGTATTATAAGCAAAATGTTTATAACAGCTCATAAGAACAGCTAATATTTTCCTAGTCAAACTATCTCTATGTAGGAACAATACAGACATAGGATTTACAAGAAGGTGAGGTGAGCTCTCCACAGAGGAGGAACCTTTCAATTGTCTTGGTTTGTAGCAGATATGCAGGTGGAGGCTCTTCTAACTGAAAAGTGAAATAAGAATTGAAATTATCGAAAAAAGACAGTCTTGTTACAGTTGTAAGATTTTCAGTACAGGAAGATTTTAAACTCTCATTGAAACATTTGTCACAAATCTGAAATAAGTGCAGAAGCAGAGTGGTGTATTTGATCAGACAGTAATCTGTTTTCTATGTTTATCTTTGTTTGCCATAAGAGGCAATTCAAACTTTCTCAAGAAGTTACATCACAAGACTTAATCAGCCAATGCTTGGGTAACAACCTGAAACAATAGTATTAAAAGAAGTCATTTGCAAGATCATCAAGACAACTAATTTTTCCTAGTCAAACTATCTCTTGTTGGGAGCTGCAATACTGACATAGGATTTTCAAGAATGTGGAGGTTGTGCTTTCACAAAGAGAGAGGAAGGAACTTTTCAGTTGTCTTGGTTTGCCAACAGATATATATACTGCAGAGTAGAGGCTGCTTCTAACTGAAAGAGATTGAAAAAAAGGATGCAATTATCAGAAAAGACAGTCTTGCTACAATGCCAAGATTTTTCAATTATGCGATTTCAAACTCTATCAAAACATTTTCACAATTCTGAAATAAGTGCAGGTACAGGTTGTATTGGACCCAGACAGTAAACTATTTTCTGTATTTATCTTTGTTTGCCTTAAGGCAATTCAAAACTTTCTCAGGAAATGATTACATCACAAATTTAATCAACAATGGCTTCGTAACAGAACTGAGACAATAGTAATATAAACAAGTGTCTATAGAAGCTCATGAACAGCTAATATTTTCCTAGTCAAACTATCTGATATGGGAGCTGCTATATAACATAGGTTACAAAAGGTGGTTATGCTCTACAGGAAGGAACCTGTCAATTGTCTTGGTTTGTAGATATACTGCAGATGAAACTGCTTCTAACTGAAGATAAATAAAGATTTACAATTATCAGAAAAGAAGTCATCTTACAGTTCTTAAGATTTTCAGTGCAGGAAAGATTTTTAAACTCTGGGCGAAGCATTTGTCACAAATCCTGAAATAAGTGGGTGGGTGATGCATCAGACAGTAATCTGTTTCTATGTTTATCTTTGTTTACCATAAAAGCAATTCAAACTTTCTCAAGGTAATTACATCAGAGACTTAATCAACAATAGCTTGGGTAAAGACCTGGAACAATAGTATTATAAGCAAATGTTTATAGCAAACTCATCAGAACAGCTAATATTTTTCCTAGTCAAACTATCTCTTATTTGGGAGCTGCAGTACTGAACATGATTTTCAAGAATGTGAGTTGTGCTCACAAGAGAGGAGGAACTTTTCAGTTGTCTTGGTTTTGTAGCAGATATACTGCAGGTAGAGCTACTTCTAACTGAAAAGTGAAAAAAGAATATACAATTATCAGAAAAGACAGTCTTGTTTCAATTCTTAGATTTTCAGTAAGGATATTTTAAACTCTGCTCAAAACATTTGTCAAAAATCACAAATAAATTACAGGTACAGGTTGTATTTACCGACAGTAACTATTTTCTGTGTTTATCTTTGTTTGTAAAGGCAATTCAAACTTTCTCAGAGTAATTACATCACAGAGTTTAATCAGCCAATGGCTTGGTAACAGACCCAAGACAATAACGTATAAGCAAGTGTTTCATAGCTATCAGAAAGCTAATATTATTCTTAATCAACTATCTCTGTTGGGAGCTGTCGGAACATAGTATTTGCAAGAAATCGAGTTATGCTCACAACAGAGAGTGGAACACTCAATTATCTTGGTTTGTAGCAGATATACTGCAGTGGAGCCTGCTTCTAACTGAAAAATAGAAATAAAGGAATTTACAATTATCAGGAAAAGAACAGTGTTGTTACAATTCATAAGATTTTCAAGTAAGGTAGATTTTAAACTCTAGAAACATTTGTCACTAATCCTGAAATAATGCAGGTACAGGTTGTATGTTGAAACCAGACAGTAAACTGGCACCTGTGTTTATCTTTGTTTGCCTTAAAGGCAATTCCAAACTTTCTCAGGAAGTGATTACACGGAGCTTAATCAACCAACAGCTTGGGTAATAACCCAAGAACAATATTATTATAAACAAGTGTTTATAGCAAGCTCATCAGAACAGCTAATATACCTAGTCAAACTATCTTTTGTTAGGAGCTGCAATATGAACAAGGTTGAAGAATGAGGTCGATACTCACAACAGAGGAGGAACTTTTCAGTGTCTTGGTTTTGTAACAGATATATATACTGCAGGTGGGCTTCTTCTGACTGAAAGATTGAAGCAGGAATTTTTCAAATTTCAGGAAAAAACAGTCTTGTTATAATTCTTAAGATTTTCAAACGGAAGATTTTAAATTCTGAAGTAATGTTGCTCCTGAAAATCCTGAAATAAGTGCAGGTGCAGGTTGTGTATTTTACAGACAGTAAACTGTTTTCTGTTTATCTTTGTTTGCCTTAAAAGCAGTCAAACTTTCTAAGGAAATTACATCACAGACTTAATCTGCCAGTAGCTTGGGCAACAGACCCAGAACAATAGAATTATAAACAAGTGTTTATGCAAGCTCATCAGAACAGCTATTTTTCTAGTCAAACTATCTCTTGTTGGGAGCACAATACTGACTTAGGATATGCAAGAATGTGAGTTGTGCTCACAAAGAGAGAGGAACTTTTCAGTTGTCTTGGTTTCAGCAGATATACTGCAGGTGAGACAGCTAACAGAAAGATGAAAAGGAATGTACAATTATCAGGAAAGACAGTCTTGTTACAATTCTTAAGATTTCAGTGCAGGACTATTTTGAAACTCTATCAAAACATTTTTCCACAAATCCTGAAATAAGTGAAGGTATATTTTACACATGTGTTATTAGACAGTAAACTGTTTTCTGTTTATCTTTGTTTGCCTTAAAGGCAATTCAAAACTTTCTCAGGAGTGTTACATCCGAGATTTAATCAACAATAGCTGGGTAACAGACCTGAGAACAATAGCAAGAAAAGTGTTGCCAGCTCATCAGAACAGATAATATTGTTGTAATCAAACCTCTCTTATTGAAGATGCAACCTGAAAATAAGTTTACAAGAAAGGTTGTACTCACAACAGAGAGTGGAACCTTTCAATTGTCTTGGTTTTAGCAGATGTCGGCAGGTGGAGCATACTTCTAACTGAAAGGTGAAATAGAATTGCAATTATCAGGAAAAGACAATTATTACAGTTCTTAGATTTTCAGTGCAGGAAGTTTAAACTCTAGAAAACATTTCACAAATCATGAAATAATGAAAGTAGAGTTGTGTATTGACAGACAGTAAACTGTTTCTGTGTTTTTATTTTGCCTTAAAGCAGTCAAAACTTTCTCAGGTATTTGTCACAGAGACTTAATCAACAATAGCTCAGGTTACAGACCTACGAACAATAGTAGTATAAGCAAGTGTTTATAGCAAACTCATCAGAACAGCTATTTTGCTAGTCAAACTATCTCTTGTTGGAACTGCAATACGAACATAGGATTTACAAGACAGTGTTACACAGAGGAGGGGAACCTTTCAATTTTCTTGGTTGTAGTAGATATACTGCAGGTAAGCCACTTCTAACTGAAAAGGAAGTAGGAATTTACAATTATCAGGAAAAGACAGTCTTCCCAATTCATAGATTATCAAACAGGAAGATTTTAAACTCAGGCAAACATTTGTCACAAATCACAAATAAGTACAAATACAGGTTGTATATTTGAACAGACAGTAAACTGTTTTCTGTATTTATCTTTCAATACCATAAAGGCAATTCAAACTTTCTCAGGAAGTGATTACATCACAAAGACTTAATCAACAATAGGTTGCATAACACAGAGAACAATAGTATATAAGCAAGTGTTATAGCAACTCATCAGACAGCTAATATTTTCTAACCAAACATCTCATGTTGGAGCTGTAATACTGAACATAGGTTACCAAGAAAGGAAGTTGTACTGTCACAACAGAGGAGAAACTTTCAATTGTCTGGTTTTATGAATATACTGCAGGGAGCTGCTTCTAACTGAAAAGGTGAAATAAAATTTACAATTATCAGAAAAAGACAGTCTTATTACAGTTCTTAGATTTCCAGTGCAGGAAGTTTTAAACTCTAGTGAAACATTTATCCAAATCCTAAAATAAGTGCAAGTCAGGTGGTGTATTTGATGCAGACAGTAATCTGTTTCTGTGTTTATCTTTTGTTTGTCATAAAAGCAATTCCAAACTTTCTCAGGAGTGATTACATCAGAGACTTAATCAGCCAATAGCTTGGGTAACAGACCTGGAACAATAGTATTAAGCAAGTGTTTATAGCTCATCAGAACAGCTAATATTTTCCTAGTCAAACTATCTCTTGTTAGGGCTGCAATACTCCACATAGGATTTTCAGAAGGCAGAGTTGTACTCACAAGAGGGAGAGAACTTTTCAGTTGTATTGGTTTGCCAGAGATATACTGCAGGTAGAGGCTGCTTCTAACTGAAAAGTGAAAAAAGAATGTACAATTATCAGGAAAAGACAGTCTTGTTACAATTCTTAAGTTTTCAGTACAGGACGATTTCAAACTCTGCTCAAAACATTTGACAAATCCTAAAAAAGTACAGGTACAGGTTATGTGTTGTGAACAGTAAACTGTTTCTATGTTTATCTTTGTTTGCCTTAAAGGCAATTCAAACTTCTCAGGAAGTGGTACATCACAGAGATTTAATCAGCAATGGCTTGGGTAACAGACCTAAGAACAATAGAATTATAAACAAGTGTTCATGAAAGCTGTCAGAACAGCTAATATTATTCTTAATCAAACTATCTCTATTTAGAATGCAATGGAACATAGGTTGCAGAAATCGGTTATGCTCACAACAGAGGGAAGGAACCTTTCAATTGTCTTGATTTGCAGGTATACTGGTGGAGCCTGCTTCTAACTGAAAGGTGAAATAAAATTTACAATTATCGGAAAGACAGTGTTGTTACAATTCTTAAGATTTTCCTGCAGGAAGATTTTAAACTCTGGAAACATTTATACTAATCCTGAAACAAAGTGCAGATACAAGGTTATGTTATTGAACAAATAAATATTTTCTGTGTTTATCTTTGTTTGCCTTAAAGCCAATTCAAACTTTCTCAGAGTGTTACATCAGGACATTAATAACCAATAGCTTGGGTAACAGACCACAAAGAACAATAGTATTATAAGCAAGTGTTTATAGCAAGCTCATCAGAACAGCTAATATTTTTCTAATTAAACAATCTCTTGTTAGGAGCTACAATACTGAACATAAGTTTGCAAGGCGAGTTATTCTCACAACAGAGGTGAGAGACTCTTTCAATTGTCTGGTTTGTAACAGATACACAGAGGATCTGCTTCTACTGAGTGAAATAAATAATTACAATTATCACAGGAAAGACAGTCTTATTACAAATCTTAATATTTTCAGTGCAGGAAGATTTTAAACTCTGGGTGAAAGTTTATCACAAATCCTGAAATAAGTGCAGGTACAAGTTATATATTTAACCCAGACTATAAACAGTTTCTATGTTTATCTTTGTTTGCTTCAAAAGCAATTCAAACTTTCTCGGAAGTGATTATCAAAGACTTAATCAACCAATAGCTTGGGTAACAGACCTAGAAACATAGTATTGAAAGCAAGTGTTTATAGCAAACTCATCAGAACAGCTTATATTTTTCCTAGTCAAACTATCTTGTTGGGAGCTGCATTACTGAAAAGTTTTCCAAAAGAATGTGGTGTGCTCACAACAGAGGGAGGAACTTTCAGGTGTCTTGGTTTGCCCAGCTGATATACTGCAGATGGAGGCTGCTTCTGACTGAAAAATTGAAATAAGGAATTTCAAATTCGGAAAAAACAGTCTGTTATAATTCTTAAGATTTTCAAACAGGAAGATTTTAAATTCCGAGTGAAACATTTGTCAGAAATCACAAAATAAGTGCAAAGTGAGGTTGTATTTTACGAGACAGTAAACTGTTTTTGTGTTTATCTTTGTTTGCGAAGCAATTCAAACTCTAAGAAGAGATTACATCACAAACTTATCAACCATAGCTTGGTAACAGACCAAAGAACAATAGAATTATAAAGCAGTATTTATAGAAAGCTCATCAGAACAGCTATTATTTTCCTAATCAAACTATCTCTTGTTGGGGTTGCAATACTAAATAGGATGCACAGAATGTGAGTTGTGCTCACAAAGAGAACTTTCAGTTGTCTTGGTTTGCGCAGATATACTGCAGGTAGAGGCTACTTCTAACTGAAAGGTGAAAAAGAAAGCATGATCAGGAAAGACAGTCTTATTACAATTCAAATTTTCAGTGCAGGACGATTTAAACTCTCTAAAACATTTGTCACAAATCACAAAATAAGTACAGATAGGTTGTGTATTTGCCCCAGACAGTAACTATTTCTGTATTTTATCTTTGTTTGCCGCAAAAGGCATATTCCTAACTTTCTCAGGAAGTGATTACATCACAAGATTGATCACCAATAGCTAGGTAACAGACCAGAGAACAACAACATTATAAGCAAGTGTTTATGACTCATCAGAACAGCTAATATTATTCTTAATCAAACTATCTTTGTTGGAGCTGCAATACTGAACAGTTTAAAGAAAGGTTGTACTCCAACAGAGGAGGAACCTTTCAATTGTCTTGGTTGTAGCAGATATAGCAAATGGAGCTGCACCTAGCTGAAAGATAAAATAAAAGGAATTTACAATATCAGGAAAGACAGTGTTGTTACAATTCTTAGTTTTTCAGTGCTGGAAGATTTTAAACTCTGGGCGAAGCTGTTGTCTCAAATCCTGGAAAATAAGTGCAGGTACAGGTTGTGTATTTGACCCAGACAGTAAACTGTTTCTGTTTATCTTGTTTACCTTAAAGGAATTCCCAACTTCTCAGGATGTGATTACATCAGAGACTTAATCAGCCAATAGCTTGGAACACAACCTAGAACAACAGTATTATCAGCATTTATAGCAAGCTCATCAGAACAGCTAATATTTTCCAGTCAAACTATCTCATTAGGGGCTACAATAAGAGCATAGGATTTACAAAAAGGAATTGTCTCAACAGGGGAGAAACTTTCAATTGTCTTGGTTTGTAGAGATATACTGCAAGAGCATGTCAACAGAAAAAAGTGATAAAAGATTTACAATAATCAAGGAAAGACAGTCTTGGCAATTCTTAGTTTTCAGTGCGGAAGTTTTTAAACTCTGGGCAAACATTTGTCAAATCACAAATAAGTGCATTTACAGGTTGTGTATTTGACCCAGACAGTACACTGTTTTTCTGTGTTTATATTTGTTTTGCTAAAAGCAATTCCAAACTTTCTCAGTAGTGATTACATCACAAAAGACTTAGTTAATAGCTAGCTTGGGTAACAGACCTGAGAGAATAGTGTTACTCGTAAGTGTTTATAACAAGCTCATCAGAACCGACAATACTTTCCTAGTCAAACTATCTCTTGTTGGGGTACAATACTGAACAGTTTGCAGAAAGCGATCTTGCCCACAACAGAGGAGGAACTATTTCAATTGTCTTGGTTTGTAGTAGATATACACCGGGTGGAGGCTGCTACTAACTGAAAGGTGAAATAAGGAATGTACAATTAACCAGGAAGGAACAGTCTGTTAATTCTTAAGATTTTCAGTGCAGGACGATTTAACTCTGTACAAACATTTGTCACAAAATCCTGAAATAAGTGCAGGTACAGGTTGTGTATTGACCCAGACAGTAAGCTGTTTCTGTGTTTATCTTTGTTTGCGTAAAAGGCAATTCCAAACTTTCTCTCAGGAAGTGATTACATCTGAGATTTAATCAGCCAAAGCCAGAACAGAGACAAGGAACAATAAATTATAAACAAGTGTTTATAGCCAGCTGATCAGAACAGCTAATATTACTTAATCAACTATCTCTTGTTGGGAGACTGTCTGGACGGTTTGCAAGAAATCGAGTTAGGCTCACAACAGAGGGAATCAGAACAACACAATTGTCTTGGTTTTGGAGATATACCCAGGTGGAACATACTTCTAACTGAAAAATGAAATAAAGATTTACAATTATCAGGAAAGACAGAGTTATTACAATTCTTAGATTTTCGGTACAGGAAGATTTTAAATAGTGAAACATTTGTCACTAATCACAAAATAAGTGCAGGTACAGGTTGTGTATTTGACCAGGCATACTTTTCCTGTTTATCTTTGTTTGTAAAAGGCAATTCAAACTTTCTCAGGAAGTGATTACATCAGAGACTTAATCAGCCAACATTGGGAACAACAAAGAACAACAGTATTATGAAAGTGTTATAGCAAATAATCAGAACAACTATTTTTCCTAGTCAAACGATCTCTTGTTGGAAGCTGCAATACTGAAATAGGATTTCAAGCGAGTTGTACTCCACAACAGAGGAGAACCTTTCAATTATGCAGTTTGTAGCAGATATACTGCAGGGGAGTGCTTCCAACTGAAAAGTGAAATAAAATTTACAATTATCAGAAAAGACAGTCTTATACAATTCTTAATTTTCAATTGCAGGAAGATTTTAAACTCTAGGCGAAGAGCATGCAAATCCACAAATAAGTACCTACAGGTTATGTATTTTGCCCAGACAGTAAACTATTTCTATGTTTATGCTATTTTGCTTTAAAGGCAATTCAAACTTTTCAAGTGATTACATCAAAGACTTAATCAGCCAAACTTGGGTAACAGACCAAAGAACAATAGTAATAAAGCAAATGTTTATAGCAAGCTCATCAGAACAGCTAAGATTTTTCCTAGTCAAACTATCTCTTGTTGAGAACTCCGTACTGAAATAGGATTCAAGAATGTGAGTCGTGCTCACAACAGAGAGGAACTTTCGTTGTCTTGGTTTCTAGCAGATATATTGCGATGGAGGCTGCTTCGGCTGAAAAGGTGAAATAAGGAATTTTCAAATTTTGGAAAAACAGTCTTGTTATAATTCTTAAGATTTTCAAACAGGAAGATTTACTAAATTCTGAAGTGGAAACATTTGTCTAAATCCTGAAATAGTGCAGGTGCAGGTTGTGTATTTACCAGACAGTAAAAACTTTTCTGTATTTATCTTGTTTGCAAAAAGCAATTCCAAACTTACTAAGAAGACACTACATCACAGAGACTTAAGCAACAGTAGTGCTTCTAACTGAAAGATGAAATAAGGAATTTATAATTGTGGATAAGACAGTCTTGTTACAATTTTAAGATTTTCAGTGCAGGGAAGAATTTAAACCTGGGTAAACATTTGTCACAACTCAGCCAAGTGGTAAGAAAGTTATATATTGAACCAGACAGTAAAACTGTTTTCAGGCTATAGCTGTTTTAAAAGGCAATTCCAAACTTTCTGGAAGTGATTACATCACAGAGACTTAATCAGGCAGTAGCTTGTAGCAGACCTTAGAACAATAGTATTATAAGTGTTATAGCAAGCTTGATTAGAACAGCCAAAATTTTTCCGCCAGCCAAACCATCTCTTGTTGGGAGCCAACACGTGAACTTGATTTGCAAGAAAGCCAGCAGTGCCTCTAACAGAGGGAGTGGAACTTTCAATTGTCTTGGTTTAGCAGATGTATTGCAGAGGCTGCTTCTAACTGAAAGGTGAAATAAGAATTTATATTATCAGGAAAGATAGCCTCTTACAATTTTAAGATTAGTGAGAAGATTTAAACTTGTTAAAACATTGTCACAACCTGAAATAAGTGCAGGTGTTGAGGTTTTATTTGACCTGATAGTAAACTGTTTCTGTGTTTATCTTTGTTTCTTTTAAAGGCAATTCCAAACTTTCTGCGGAAGTGATAATATCACAGAGACTTAATGTATGATAGTTTGGGTAACAGGCCTGAGAACAATAGTATTATAAGCAAGGTTTATAAGTCACTGAATTGCAAACATTTTTCCTAGTCAAACTATTCTTTTTGAGCTGCAATACCAGAACATAGATTGCAAGAAAGCGAGTTGTGCTCACAACAGAGGGAGGGGGAACTTTCAATTGTCTTGGCTTGAAGCATACTGGGCAGGTGGAGGTCAAGCTAACTCCAAGGTGAAATAAGGAATTTATAATGTCAGGAAAAGACAGTCTTGTTACAATTTTAAGATTTTCAGTGCAGTAAGATTTTAAACGTGCTTAACTATTTGTCACAACCTGAAATAAGTGCAGGCAGTTGTGTATTTGACTCAGTCAGTAAACTTTTTTCTGTTATCTTTGTTTGCCTTAAATGCCATCCAGACTTTCTAGGAAGTGATTGCACTGCAGAGACTTAAACAGCCTATAGCTTGCACAAACCTGGCAATGGTATAAGCAAGGTTTATAGCTAGCTCACTGCACAGCTAATATTTTTCCTAGTCAAACTATTCTTGTTGGGAGCTGCACACGAATATAGGATTGTAAGAAAGCGAGTTGTGCCCCAACAGAGGACGGGAACCTTCATTGTCTTGGTTTGTAGCATATATACGTGGTAGAGGCTGCTTCTAACTGAAAGGTGGAAATATGAATTACAATTATCAGAAAAGACAGTCTTACAATTTTTGGATTTTCAGTGCATCAAGATTTTAAATTTGGGCGAAACATTTGTCACAAATCCTGAAATAAGTGCAGGTACAGGTTGTATTTGACCTAGATAGAACTGTTTTGTTTTTCTTTGTTTGCCTTAAAAGTCAATTCCAAACTTTCTGGAAGTGATTACATCACAAAGACTTAATCAGCTAATAGTTTGGGTAACAGACCTGAGAACATAGGTTGTCATAAGTGTTTATAGCAAGCTCATCAGAAAGCTAATATTTTTCCAGTCAACTGTCTCTTGTTGGGAGCTGCAATACTGAACATATGACGGAAGAAAGCGAGTTGTATTTCACAAGGGAGGGTGAACCTTTCGGTTGTCTTGGTTTGTGGTAGATTTACTGCAGGTGGAGGCTGCTTCTAACTGAAAGGTGTAGTATGAATTTACAATTATGTGGAAAAGACAGTCTGCCACAATTTTAAGATTTTCAGTGCAGGAAGATTTGAAACTCTGGGCTTAAGTATTTGTCACAAATCCTGAATAAGTAGTTATGGTTGTGTTTTACCCAGACAGTAAACTTTTTTTTGTTTATCTTTGTTTGCCTTAAAAGGCAATTCCAATCTTTCAGGAAGTGATTACACACAAAGACTTAATCTGCCAATAGCTTGGGTAACAGACCTGAACAATACTATTATAAGTAAGTGCTATTGCGCTCATCAGAACAGCATTATTTTTCTTAGTCAAACTATCTCTTTGTTGGGAGTTGTAATTCTGAACTTAGGATTTGCAGGAAGTGAGTTGTTCACAAGAGGTAGGAACCTTCAATTGTCTTGGTTTGAAGTATATATTGCAGGTGGAGGCTGTTTAACTGAAAGGTGAAATATGGATTTACAATTATCAGGATAAGACAGTCTGTTACAATTTAAGATTTTCAGTAGGAAGAATTAAACTTCACAAATTTGTCACAAACTTGAAATAAGTGCAGGTAAGGTTGTGTATTTGACCCAGACAGTAAACTGTTTTCTGTGTTTATCATAGTTTGCTTAGCAATTCCAAACTTTCTAGGAAGTGATTACATCACAGAGACTTAATCAGCAGTAGCTTGGGCAGACCTGAGAATGTAGTATTATAAGGGTGTTTATAGCAAGCTGATTAGAACAGCCAAATTTTTCCTAGCCAAACTATTCTTGTTGGGATGCACATGAACTTAGATTGCAAGAAAGCGGTAGTGCTCAACAGAGGGAGGGAACCAATTGTCTTGGCTTGTGGCAGATATACTGCAGGAGGCTGCTTCAACTGAAAGGTGAAATAAGAATTTACATTATCGAAAGACAGTCTTCACAATTCTAAGATTTCGTGCAGGAAGATTTAAACCTGAGCAAAACATTTGTCACAACTGAAGTCATGCAGGCATAGGTTTTATTTGACCCAGATAAACTGTTTTCTGTGTTTATCTTGTTTGCTTTAAAGGCACTTAAATTTTCTCAGGAAGTGATATCACAGAGACTTAACTGTTTATAGTTTGGGTAACAGCCTGAGAACAATAGTATTATACATGTTTATAGTAAGCTCATCAGAACAGTTACTTTTTTCCTATCAAACTATCTCTTGGGAGCCGCCATAATGAAATAATGATTTGTAAGAGTTATTGTGCTCACAACAGAGGAGGGAACCTTTCAATTGTCTTGGTTTGTAGTAGATATACTGCAGGTGGAGGCTTCTAACTGAAAGGTGAAATACATTTACAATTATCAGGAAAAGACAGTTCTGCTAGTTCATAAGATTATCAGTGCAGGAAGATTTTAAACTCTGGGCAAACGTTTGTCTCAAACCTGAAATAAGTGCAGGTACAGGTTGTATTTGACCTGACAGTAAAAGTGTTTTCTGGTTTATCTTTATGTGCCTTTAAAGGCATTCCAAACTTTCTCTGGAAGAGATTACATCAAAAGACTTGATCAGTAATAGCTTGGGTAACAGACCTGAGAACAATAGTATTATGCTAGGGGTTATAGCAAGCTCATCAGAACAGTTAATATTTTTCCTAGTCAAACTATCTCTTGTTGGGAGCAGCAATACTGAACATAGGATTTGCAAGAAAGCGAGTTGTGCTCACAAGAGAGAGAGGGGAACTTTTCAATTGTCTTGGTTTGTAGCAGATATACTGCAGGTGGAGGATGCTTCTAACTGAAAGGTGAAAGAAGGAATTTACAATTATCAGGAAAAGACAGTCTTTGTACAGGTCTTAAGATTTTCAGTGCAGGAAGATTTTAAACTCTGGGCAAAACATTTGTCACAAATCCTGAAATAAGTGCAGGTACAGGTTGTGTATTTGACCCAGACAGCAACTGTTTTCTGTGTTTATCTTTTTTGTTTTAAACTCATTCCAGACTTCTTTCAGAAGTGATTATATCACAGATACTTAAACAGCCAATAGCTTGGGTAACAGACCTGAGAACAATGGTATTATAAGCGTGTTTATAGCCAGCTCATCAGAACAGCTATATTTTCCTAGTCAACCATTTCGCTTGGGAGCTGCACACTGAACATAGGATTTAAAGAAAGCCAGTAGTGCCTACAACAGAGGGACAGGAACCTTTCAATTGTCTTGTAGTATATATATTGCAGGTAGAGGCTGCTTAATTGAAAGGTGAAATAAGGAATTTACAATTATCAGAAAGACATTGTCTTGTTACAATTTTAAGATTTCACAGGAAGATTTTAAACTCTGCAAACATTTGTCACAACTTAAAATATGCAAGTACTTTATTTGATCTAGATAGTAAACTGTTTTCTGTGTTTTCTTTGTTTGCCTTAAAAGTCAATTCCAACTTTCAGGAAGTGATTATACCAAGACTTAATGAGCCAATAGCTTGGGTAACAGACCTGAGAAAATAGTATTATAAGCAAGGTTATAGTGCTAATCAGAATAGCTATATTTTCCTAGTCAAACTATTCTTGTTGGGAGCTGCAATACTGAACATAGATGTGTAAGAAAGGAGTCGTGTCACACAGAGGGGGGAACTTTCAATTGTCTTGGTTTGTAGTAGATATACTGCAGGTGGAGGCTGTTAACGAAAGGTGAAATAAGGAATTTACAATTATCAGGAAAGACAGTCTTGCTACAACTAAGATTATCAGTGCAGGAAGGTTTTAACCTGGCAAAACATTGTCAGAAATCCTGAAATAAGTGCAGTACAGGTTGTGTATTTGACCCAGACAGTAAACTGTTTTCTGTTTATCTTTGTTTGCCTTTTGCGGGTAATCTAAAGTTTCTGGAAGATTAAATCACAGATCAATCAGTAAATAGCTTGTAACAGACCTGATGACAATAGTATTGTGTTAAGGTTTAGTAAGCTCATGAGAATAGCTAATCTTTTTCCTAGTCAAACTATCTGTTGGGAGCTGCAATATTGAATATGTGGATTGCAGAAACAGTTGTGCTCACAACAGAGGAGGGAACCTTCAATTGTCTTGGTTTGTAGCAGATATACTGCAGGAGGTTGCTTTAACTGCAGAAATATGAATTTATAATTATCAGGAAGACAGTCTTGTTTCATTCTAGATTTTCATTGCAGGAAGATTTTAAACTTTGGGCGAATCATTTGTCACAAATCCTGAAATAAGTGCAGGTACAGGTTGTGTATTTGACCCAGACAGTAAACTGTTTTCTGTTATCTTGTTTGCTTTTAAACACATCCAGACTTTCTTGAAGTGATTACATCACAGAGACTTAAACATTAATAGTTGCAATAAACCTGAGAACAATGGTATTATATGCGTTTGTAGCTAGCTCATCAGAACAGCTAATATTTTTCCTAGTCAAACTATTCTTGTTGGGAGCTGCAATACTGAACATAGATTTCAAGAAGTGAGTGTGCTCCAATGAGGGACGGAACCTAATTGTCTTGGTTTGTGGCACATATACTGCTGGTGAGGTTGCTTCACCTGAAAGGTGAAATAAGGAATTTATACTAATCAGGAAAAGACAGTTTTGTTCCAATTTTTAGATTTTGCATCAAGATTTTAAACTCTGTGTTACCTTTGCTAAATCCTGAAATAAGTGTATGTACAGGTTGTGTATTTGACTCAGACAGTAAACTGTTTTCTGTGTTTCTTTGTTTGCCTTAAAAGTCAATTCAAACTTTCAGGAAGGATTATATCACAAAGACTTAATCAGCCAATAGCTTGTAATAGACCTGAGAAAAATAGTATTATAAGTGTGTTTATGGCAAGCTCATCAAAAGTTAATATTTTTCGTAGTCAAACTATCTCTGTTGGGAGCTGAACATTGAACATCCGATGGTAAGAAAGCGAGTTGTACTCACAACAGAGTGGAGGAACCTTCGATTGTCTTGGTTGTAGTAGATTACTGCAGTGGAGGCTGTTTCTAACTGAAAGGTGAAATAAAATTTACACTATCAGGAAAAGACAGTCTTGTTACAATTTAAGATTTTCAGTAGGAAGATTTGAACTTCATAAGCATTTGTCACAACCGAAATAAGTGCAGTTACAGGTTGTGTATTTGACCCAGACAGTAAACTTTTTCTGTGTTTGTCTTTGTTTTGCCTTAAAGGCAATTCCAAATTTTCTCAGGAAGTGATTACATCACAAAGACTTAATCGCTGCGCTTGGGCAGGGACCCGAGAACAGATTATAAGGAAGTGCTTATGCAAGCTCATCAGAACAGCTAATATTTTTCCTAGTAAACTATCTCTTGTTGGGAGCTGCACTTGAACTTAGATTTGGGTGAAGTGAGTTGTGCTCACAATAGAGGGAGGAACTTTCAATTGTTTGGTTTGTAGCAGATATACTGTGGTGAGGCTGTCAATGGAAAGATGAAATAGTAATTTCAATTATCAGGATAAGATAGTCTTGTTACAATTTAAGATTTTCAGTGCAGAATTTAAACCTGGGCTAAACATTTGTCACAAATCCTGAAATAAGTGCAGGTACAGGTTGTATTGACCCAGACAGTAAACTGTTTTTCGTGTTTATTAGTTTGCTTTAAAAGGCAATTCCAACTTTTCAGGAAGTGATTAATCACAGACTTAATCAGCAGTAGCTTGGGTAGCAGACCTGAGAACAGTATTATAAGGTGTTTAGTGTAAGCTGATTAGAACAGCTAAAATTTTCCTAGCCAAACTATCTCTGTTGGAGCTGCACGAACTTAGATTTGCAAGAAAGTTATAGTTTAACAGAGGAGGGAACTTTTCAATTGTCTGGTTTAGCAGATATACTGCAGGTGGAGGCTGTTTCAACTGAAAGGTGAAATAAGGAATTATTATTATCAGGAAAAGACAGTCTTCACAATTCTTAAGATTTCAGTGCAGGAAGATTTTAAACTCTCAAAACATTTGTCACAAATCGAAATAAGTGCAGGTCTAGGTTTTATTGACCCTGACAGTAAACTGTTTTCTGTGTTTATCTTGTTTGTTTAAAAGGCAATTCCAACTCTCAGGAAGTATAACATCACAGATTTAATCAGCCGATACGGTAACAGCCTGAGAACATAGTATTATAAGTGTTTATAGCAAGCTCATCAGAACTGCAAACATTCAGTCAACCATTCTTGTTGGAGCGTAATTGAACATAGATTGGTAAGAAAGTTAGTTGTGCTCACAAGAGGAGGGGAACCTTCAATTGTCTTGTTTGTAGCAGATATATTGCAGGTGGAGGCTGTTTCAACTCAAAGGTGAAATAAGGAATTTACAATTATCAGGAAAAGACAGTCTTGTTACAATTTTAAGATTTTCAGTGCAGGAAGATTTTAACCTGGGCTAATTCATTTGTCACAAATCCTGAAATAAGTGCAGTTACAGGTTGTGTATTTGACTCAGTCAGTAAACTCTTTTCTGTGTTTATCTTTGTTTGCCTTAAAACGCAATTCCAGACTTTCTCAGGAAGTGATTACATCACAGAGACTTAAACAGCCCATAGCTTGGGTAACAAACCTGAGAACAATGGTATTATAAGCAAGTGTTTATAGCTAGCTCATCAGAACAGCTAATATTTTTCCTAGTCAAACTATCTCTTGTTGGGAGCTGCAATACTGAACATAGGATTTGCAAGAAAGCGAGTTGTGCTCCCAACAGAGGGACGGGAACCTTTCAATTGTCTTGGTTTGTAGCACATATACTGCAGGTAGAGGCTGCTTCTAACTGAAAGGTGAAATAAGGAATTTACAATTATCAGGAAAAGACAGTCTTTGTTACAATTCTTTAGATTTTCAGTGCATCAAGATTTTAAACTCTGGGCGAAACATTTGTCACAAATCCTGAAATAAGTGCAGGTACAGGTTGTGTATTTGACCCAGACAGTAAACTGTTTTCTGTGTTTTTCTTTGTTTGCCTTATAAAGTCACACTCAAATCCTTCTCAGGAAGTGATTACATCACAAAGACTTAATCAGCCAATAGCTTGGGTAACAGACCTGAGAACAATAGTATTATCAGCAAGTGTTTATAGCAAGCTCATCAGAAAAGCTAATATTTTTCCCAGTCAAACTATCTCTTGTTGGGAGCTGCAATACTGAACATACGATTTGCAAGAAAGCGAGTTGTACTCACAACAGAGGGAGGGGAACCTTTCGATTGTCTTGGTTTGTAGCAGATTTACTGCAGGTGGAGGCTGCTTCTAACTGAAAGGTGAAATAAGGAATTTACAATTATCAGGAAAAGACAGTCTTGTTACAATTCTTAAGATTTTCAGTGCAGGAAGATTTGAAACTCTGGGCGAAGCATTTGTCACAACCTGAAATAGTGCAGTTACAGGTTGTGTATTTGACCCAGAGAGTAAACTTTTTCTGTGTTTATCTTTGTTTGCCTTTAAAAGGCAATTCCAATCCTTTTCAGGAAGTGATTACATCATTAAAGACTTCTATCTGCCAATAGCTTGCAATAGACTGAGAACACATTGGTTATAAGGTGCTTATTGCAAGCTCATCAGAACAGCTATCATTTTTCTTGGTCAAACTATCTCTTGTTGGGAGCTGCAATTTGAACTTGGGATTTGTAAGGAAGTGAGTTGTGCTCACAACAGAGGAGGGAACCTTCAATTGTCTTGGTTTTGAAGCAGATATACTGCAGGTGGAGGCTGCTTTAACTGAAAGGTGAAATAAGGAATTTACAATTATCAGGATAAGACAGTCTTGTTACAATTCTAAGATTTTCAGTACAGGAAGAATTTAAACTCTGGGCTAAAACATTTTATCACAACCTGGCAATAAGTGCAGGTGGTTACAGGTGGTGTATTTGACCCAGACAGTAAACTGTTTTCTGTGTTTATCATAGTTTGCTTTAAAAGTCAATTCCAAACTTTCTCAGGAAGTGATTACATCACAGAGACTTAATCAGGCAGTAGCTTGGGTAGCAGACCTGAGAACAATAGTATTATAAGCAAGTGTTTATAGCAAGCTGATTAGAACAGCTAAAATTTTTCCTAGCCAAACTATCTCTTGTTGGGAGCTGCAATACGGAACTTAGGATTTGCAAGAAAGCGAGTAGTGCTCGCAACAGAGGGAGGGGAACTTTTCAATTGTCTTGGTTTGTAGCAGATATACGGCAGGTGGAGGCTGCTTCTAACTGAAAGGTGAAATAAGGAATTTACTATTATCAGGAAAAGACAGTCTTCTTACAATTCTTAAGATTTTCAGTGCAGGAAGATTTTAAACTCTGAGCAAAACATTTGTCACAAATCCTGAAATAAGTGCAGGTACAGGTTTTGTATTTGACCCAGACAGTAAACTGTTTTCTGTGTTTATCTTTGTTTGCTTTAAAAGGCACCTAAACTTTTCAGGAAGTGATAACATCACAGAGACTTAATCAGCTGAAGCTTGGACAGGCCTGAGAACAATAGTATTATAAGCAAGGCGTTTATAAAGTGAAGCTCATCAGAACAGTTAATATTTTTCCTAGTCAAACTATCTCTTGTTGGGAGCTGCCATAATGAACATATGATTTGCAAGAAAGCGAGTTGTGCTCACAACAGAGGAAGGGGAACCTTTCAATTGTCTTGGTTTGTAGTAGATATACTGCAGGTGGAGGCTGCTTCTAACTGAAAGGTGAAATAAGGAATTTACAATTATCAGGAAAAGACAGTCTTGCTACAATTCATAAGATTATCAGTGCAGGAAGATTTTAAACTCTGAGCAAAACGTTTGTCACAAATCCTGAAATAAGTGCAGGTACAGGTTGTGTATTTGACCCAGACAGTAAAGTGTTTTCTGTGTTTATCTTTATGTGCCTTTAAAGGCAATTCCAAACTTTCTCAGGAAGAGATTACATCAAAAAGACTTAATCAGCCAATAGCTTGGGTAACAGACCTGAGAACAATAGTATTATAAGCAAGTGTTTATAGCAAGCTCATCAGAACAGTTAATATTTTTCCTTGTCAAACTATCTCTTGTTGGGAGCAGCAATACTGAACATAGGATTTGCAAGAAAGCGAGTTGTGCTCACAAGAGAGAGGGGAACTTTTCAATTGTCTTGGTTTGTAGCAGATATACTGCAGGTGGAGGATGCTTCTAACTGAAAGGTGAAAGAAGGAATTTATAATTACTGTGGAAAAAGGTAGTCTTTTGTACAGGTTCTAAGATTTTCAGTGCAGAAGATTTCAAACTTCAAGAACATTTGTCACAACCTGGAAATAAGTGCAGGTACAGGTTGTGTATTTGACCCAGACAGTAAACTGTTTTCTGTGTTTATCTCTTGTTTGCCTTAAACGCAATTCCAGACTTTCTCAGGAAGTGATTACATCACAGATACTTAAACAGCCAATAGCTTGGGTAACAGACCTGAGAACAATGGTATTATAAGCAAGTGTTTATAGCCAGCTCATCAGAACAGCTAATATTTTTCCTAGTCAAACTATCTCTTGTTGGGAGCTGCAATACTGAACATAGGATTTGCAAGAAAGCGAGTAGTGCTCACAACAGAGGGACAGGAACCTTTCAATTGTCTTGGTTTGTAGCACATATACTGCAGGTAGAGGCTGCTTCTAACTGAAAGGTGAAATAAGGAATTTACAATTATCAGGAAAAGACAGTCTTGTTACAATTCTTTAAGATTTTTAGTGCAGGAAGATTTTAAACTCTGGGCTTAACATTTGTCACAAATCCTGAAATAAGTGCAGGTACAGGTTGTGTATTTGACCCAGACAGTAAACTGTTTTCTGTGTTTATCTTTTTTTTTTCTTAAAGCGCAGTTCCAAACTTTCTACAGGAAGTTATTATATCACAAGAGACTTAATCTGCCTATTAGTATGGGTACAGACCTGAGAAGAATAATAGTATTATAAGCAAGTGTTTATAGCAAGCTCATCAGAAGAGCTAATATTTTTCCTAGTCAAACTATCTCTTGTTGGGAGCTGCAATACTGAACTTAGGATTTGCAAGAATGCGAGTTGTGCTCACAACAGAGGGAGGGGAACCTTTCAGTTGTCTTGGTTTGAAGCAGATATACCGCAGGTGGAGGCTGCTTCTAACTGAAAGGTGAAATAAGGAATTTAGAATTATCAGGAAAAGACAGTCTTGTTACAATTCTTAAGATTTTCAGTGCAGGAAGATTTTAAACCTGGGCTTAAACATTTGTCACAAATCCTGGAAATAAGTGCAGCTACAGGTTGTATTTGGACCCAGACAGTAAACTGTTTTCTGTGTTTATCTTTGTTTGCCTTAAAACGCAATTCCAGACTTTCTCAGGAAGTGATTACATCACAGAGACTTAAACAGCCAATAGCTTGGGTAACAGACCTGAGAACAATGGTATTATAAGCAAGTGTTTATAGCCAGCTCATCAGAACAGCTAATATTTTTCCTTGTCAAACTATCTCTTGTTGGGAGCTGCAATACTGAACATAGGATTTGCAAGAAAGCGAGTTGTGCTCACAACAGAGGGAGGGGAACCTTTCAATTGTCTTGGTTTGTAGCAGATATACTGCTAGGAGGCTGCTTCTAACTGAAAGGTGAAATAAGGAATTTACAATTATTAGAAAAGACAGTCTTGTTACAGTTCTTAAGATTTTATGCGTGGACAATTTCAAACTCTAGGGCGCAAACATTTGTCTCAAATCCTGAAATAAGTGCAGGTACAGGTTGTGTATTTGACCCAGACAGAAAACTGTTTTCTGTGTTTATCTTTGCCTTAAAAGGCAATTCCAAACTTTCTCAGGAAGTGATTGCATCACAGAGACTTAATCAGCCAATAGCTTGGGCAACAGACCTGAGAACAATAGTATTATAAGCAAGTGTTTATAGCAAGCTCATCAGAAAAGCTAATATTTTTCCTAGTCAAACTATCTTATGTTGGGAGCTGCTATAGTGAACATAGGATTTGCAAGAAAGTGAGTTGTGCTCACAACAGAGGGAGGGGAACCTTTCAATTGTCTTGGTTTGTAGCAGATATACTGCAGGTGGAGGCTGCTTCTAACTGAAAGGTGAAATAAATAATTTACAATTATCAGGAAAAGACAGTCTTGTTACAATTCTTAAGATTTTCAGTGCAGGAAGATTTTAAACTCTGGGTGAAACATTTGTCACAAATCCTGAAATAAGTGCAGTTACAGGTTGTGTATTTGACCCAGGCAGTAAACTGTTTTCTGTGTTTTCTTTGTTTGCCTTAAAAGGCACCCAAACTTTCTCGGAAGTGATTACATCACAAAGACTTAATCTGCCAATAGCTTGGGTAACAGACCTGAGAACAATAGTATTATAAGCAAGTGCTTATAGCAAGCTCATCAGAACAGCTAATATTTTCCTAGTCAAACTATCTCTTGTTGGGAGCTGCAATATTGAACTTAGGATTTGGCAAGAAAGCGAAGTTGTGCTCACACAACAGAGGAGGGAACCTTTCAATTGTCTTCTTTGTTTGCAGAATATACTGCAGGTGGAGCCTGCTTCAACTGAAAAGGTGAGTTAAGGAATTTACAATTATCAGAAAAGACAGTCTTGTTACAGTTCTAAGATTTTCAGTGCAGGAAGATTTTAAACTCTGGGTGAAACATTTGTCACAAAATCCTGAAATAAGTTCAGGGTACAGGTTGTGTATTTGACCCAGACAGTAAACTGTTTTCTGTGTTTATCTTTGTTTGCCTTAAAAGGCAATTCCAAACTTTCTCAGGAAGTGATTACATCACAGAGACTTAATCAGCAAATAGCTTGGGTAAGAGATCTGAGAACAATAGTATTATAAGCAAGTGTTTATAGCAAGTTCATAAGAACAGCTAATATTTTTCCTAGTCAAACCATCTCTTGCTGGGAGCTGCAATACTGAAGATAAGATTTGCAAGAATGTGAGTTGTGCTCACAACAGAAGGAGGGGAACTTCTCAATTGTCTTGGTTTGTAGCAGATATACTGCAAGTGGAGGCTGCTTCTAACTGAATGGTGAAATAAGGAATTTACAATTATCAGGAAAAGACAGTCTTGTTACAGTTCTCAAGATTTTCAGTGCAGGAAGATTTTAAACTCTGGGCGAAACATTTGTCACAAATCCTGAAATAAGTGCAGGTACAGGTTGTGTATTTGACCCAGACAGTAAACTGTTCTCTGTGTTTATCTTTGTTTGCCTTAAAGGCAATTCCAAACTATCTCAGAAAGTGATTACATCACAAAGACTTAATCAGCCAATAGCTTGGGTAACAGACCTGAGAACAATAGTATTATAAGCAAGTGTTTATTGCCAGCTCATCCGGAACAGCTAATATTTTCTAAGTCAAACTATCTCTTTTTGGAGCTGCAATACTGAACATAAGATTTGCAAGAAAGAGTTGTGCTCACAACAGAGGGAGGGGAACCTTTCAATTGTCTTGGTTTGTAGCTGATATACTGCAGGTGGTGTCGGCTTCTAACTGAAAGGTGAAATAAGGAATGTAGAATTATCAGGAAAAGACAGTCTTGTTACAATTCTGAAGATTTGCAGTGCAGGAAGATTTTAAACTCTGGGCGAAACATTTGTCACAAATCCTGAAATAAGTGCAGGTACAGGTTGTGTATTTGACCCAGACAGTAAACTGTTTTCTGTGTTTATCTTTGTTTGCCTTAAAAGGAAATTCAAACTATCTCATGAAGTGATTACATCTGAGACTTAATCAGCCAATAGCTTAGGTAACAGACCTGGTAACAATAGTATTATAAGCAAGGTTTATTGCAAGCTTCCTCAGAACAGCTAATATTTTTCTAGTCAAACTATCTCTTGTTGGAGCTGCAATACATGAACATAGATTAGCAAGAAAGTTTGTTGTGCTCACAAAGATGGAGGGAACCTTTCATTTGTCTTGGTTTGTAGCAGATATACTGCAAGTGGAGGCTGCTTCTAACTGAAAGGTGAAATAAGGAATTTACAATCATCAGGAAAAGACAGTCTTGTTATCAATTCTTAAGATTTTCAGTGTCTGGAAGAGTTGCTAGCACAGCTGACTTATTTTTGGCGCTTGATCATTAGAGCACAAACCATCAGGCTGTTTTGGGGCTGGGTAGGTTTAGCTGTTTTGACTTGGATGTCTGGATTTTTCTCTGTTTGATTAGCAGGGATTTTCTCTGTCAAATTGTTGTGTATAGTATCTTCTAGACAGGAAGGCACTCATCATAGCGGTGGGTCAGAGCCCTTAGCTGATTGTTTTGTGAGGCACAGTTTAGGCCTCAACCCCTTCCCACCCGTCACCCCACCCCTGGAAATAGTTCCTTTATACCTGGGGTTCTGACATCATTTCTTCAAGAGTGCAAGGTGCATATCAATGTCGTATCTTCTCTAGCACACAGGCACTGAAAATATACGCATCGCATTGTATAATATATATATATATTTCTATATAACAAACCAATCACACACACAAGCACACACGCACACACACACACACACACACACACACACACACACACACAAAAAAAGAGTACATAGTCATGTGGGGAGTAGTGCAATGTAATGGCTGTGGGGCAGCGGTTTTCCGGGAGTCTTTCTGGAGGCTGAGATGCTGCCCTATTTGCAGACAACTCTCTGTCCTGAGGGAGGAAGTTGCCTGTCTTCAGGCCACACTGGACAGCAGTAAGAGAACCTTCCCCCAGGCCAGACTGGAAGGTAGGAAGGGAACCCTCCCGTCCAGAGAGCACCAGAGCCACCACCACTACCTCAGAGGATGCAAAGAAAGAACAGGAGTTGGACCACAGTGGGCTCAGAGAGAGTGAGGAGGGTGGAACAGAGGCACACCCAGTCAGTTGTTCCACTCCACAATCCATACATTCATTCTGGGGGAGCACAGCTCCCTATGGATGCACCACGGAGGAGAGATTAAGGAGGCTGAGGACACCTGTCACAAGGGAGGCCCAGGAAGGAGGTGAGGATGCCACAGGGAAAGGAAGCAGCCCTGGTGGGGACTCAATTATTAGGGACAGAACTGAGGGAGCAGGGAAAACTGAAGTAAAGTGCCTGCCTGGTGCCATGGCTCATAGGGACAGGAAGCGAATCCTCAGGATCACGAGAACAGCTGCACGGGAGTCTGAGCTGGATGTCATTGTCCACCTAGGGACAAATGACTTGGCTCAACATGATTAGAGCAGCAGAAGGACTTTGTAGAACTGGGGAGGTCAGACAAGCAGCACACACAGTACCCTTCTCAGAGGTGCTGCCTGTAAATGGTATGAGTGGAGGCAAGGGTACTTTTGCACCATGCAGTTTAATGAGTGGTTGAAAAAATGGTGTGGAGCACAGGGGTTTGGCTTCATTGGGGACTGGGGTTTCACCTGGAGAGACATCAGCCTATACTGGCAGGATGGTCTGCATCTGTCCAGGAAGGGAACAAGTCTTTTGAGAAATCGGTTTAAATGCTTCATTGGCAAGCTTTTAAACTAGTCAAGGGGGAAGGCACTGATAAGCAGCAGGAAAATCCCAGCCTCTCCCTACAAAACAGGGTATAAATGGGAAAAAGACCGGTAGAAAGGTCAGTGGGGATGCAGCAGAAAGTGAAGCCATCAAAAAATGGAAAGCAATGAGTACCAATGCACGTAGTCTGAGTAACTAACTTCCTGAATTAGTGGCCTTGATGGAGGAGGAACATCTGGATATCATGGCAGTCACAGAAACATGGTTCACACAAAACCATGACTGGGACGTAAACATACCAGGATACACTATCTGCGGAGAGATAGAGAGGGTAAAATGAGGAGGGTAGCTGTTTACATAAGGAAGGAATCAAAATAACAGAACAAATGAGAAAACAGGGAGGAGAAGCACTGTGGGTAAATTTGGAGACCGGCAATGCTTTCACACTCCGCACAGGGGTTGTAGCAGAACCCCTTCTCAGGGGAGAAATGGACAAGGAATGATAGAAAGTATACTTAGTATGGCAAAAAGGGGAGATATTGTTGATGGGTGATCTGAATATGCCAGATGTTAACTGGAGTACAGTTGCGCAGCCACTTTGAAGAGTGGGGTTATTCTAGATGCCCTACAGGGGCATGCCTTAACAACTAGTGTTGGAGCCCACTCGAGAGGAGCAATCTTAGACCTGGTTCTCTCAAATGGAGATGAAGAGAGGATCACAGATGTAGATGTGGGTAGCTATCTGGGGACTAGCGACCATCGAACAGTATGGTTCACAATAAACACATCAATAGAGTCAAGATATACAAAGGCAAAGGTACTGAACTTTAGGAGGGCTGACTTTGCCAAAATGGGTAAGTGCCTAAGGAATGCACTAGCAAATGGGCAGGAAGGAGGGTAGAAGAACAATGGGAATAATAAAATTGCCATCACAGAGGCAACAAGCCTGTGTGAAGCAACAAAACAAAACTAAACAATGTGCAAGAAACTACTATGGTTCTCAAAGGAAGTGGCAGTGAAGGTTCAAGAGAAAAGAAAGCTTGAGGAAGTACAAGGAATCACAGAAGGAGCAGGACAGAGAACTGTATCAGTTAAAGCAAAGGAAGCTGGGAAGGCAGTCAGAACAGCAGTGCCCAAACCGAGAAAAGATAGCCAACTCAGTTAAGAAGGGGATAAAACCTTTTATAGGTACATCAGGGAGCGAAGGAAGACCAAGGAGGGATAGTGAGGGCTTAATAAAGGGGGAGGGTGGGCAGAGGAGACTGTGAAAGGCAGAGATACTAAACAAATATTTTGCTCAGTATTTACAAAGGAAGGGGGATACCAGAACAAACAGTAGAAACACACTGGATACAGAAGTTGATACCAGCCATTTACAGAAGAAAGGGTTCTGAAAGAACTCTTAAAACTGAAGGTGGACAAAGCAATGGGGCCTGATGGGATTCATCCCAGAATTCTAAAAGAACTAAGGGTAGAATTAGTGACACCACTGACTACCCTGTTTAATAAATAATGGGAGGATGGGGTGGTACCCGAGGACTGGAGGAGGCAGATGTGATTCCCCTTCACAAAAGTGGGAGCAAGGCAGAAGTAGGAAACTACAGACCTGTTAGTTTAACCTCAGTGGTAGGGAAAATGATGGAATCACTTCTGAAGGAAAGAATTGTCGAGTATCTAGAGGCCAGAGGGGCACAGGACCCAAGGCAGCAAGGATTCACAGCAGGAAGGTCATGCCAGACAAATCTGATAGATTTCTTTGACTGGGTGACCAAAGTAGTAGATCAGGGAGGGGCTGTGGACATGGCCTACCTAGACATTATTAGCAAGGCATTTGACACAGTCCCACACAAAGATATTAATATACAAGTTAGCTAGCCTGGGGAGTGGGTCCCAAGATGACAGCCTGGGTAAAAATTGGCTGGAAAATAGGACACAGAGAGTAATAGTAAATGGAGTCCACTCTGATGAAAGGGGGTTACTAGTGGGGAATTTACCGCAGGGTTCAGGTAATGGGATAGTCCTCTTCAATGTCTTTATAAGCGACATTGCAGAGGGACTGGAGGAAAAGTATGTCTCTTTGCAGATGACACAAAGATCTGCAATAGAGTTGATGGCAGGTGGGGTGGAAAGGATGAAAGGGACTTAGCAAGGTTAGAGGATGGTCAAATGTATGGCAGCTTAGATTCAATGCTAAGAAGTGCAGGTAATGCACCTGAAACAAAACCCAGGGGAAGAGTACACAATGGGGTGAGATACTAACAACAACAAAAATGGAAAGGGACCTTGGGGTGTCATATCAGATGACCCAAAGGTGGGGCAAGCAATGTGAGAGGGCAGCAACGAGGGCGGGGGATATTGGGATGCATAGGGAGAGGCATCACCAGTAGAAAACAGGGAAGTTATTATCCCTCTGTACAGACAGCTGGTCAGACCCCATCTGGAGTAGTCAGTGTGCAGTTCTGGAGACCCAGTCTTCACAAAGACATAGACAGGATGGAAGCTGTCCAGAGGAGGGCACTAAAATGGTGCAGGGTCTGCACCGAAGACATATGAAGAGAGACTAAAGGAGCTTAATATGTATAGCCTCGAGGAAAGGAGGGAGGGGGGACATGATAGAAACTTTCAAGTACCTCAAGGAGTCAACAAAGTCCAAGAGGTAGCATCTTTCAAAAAAGGTGTGCAAGAACAAGGGGCACAATCTGAAGATAGGGGGCAGCTCAGAGGTGAATTTAAGGAAGTATTTTTCACAGAGAGGTTGTGGATGCATGGGAATGGCCTTCTGGAGGAGGTCATGGAGTCAAAACAGTGGTGGAATTCAAGCATGCATGGGACAGTCATAAGGCAATTCTAGGGGATGGGGGTAGGAAGAAGTAGGCTGCTGGTTAACTAGGATCTGCAGCTTATCCAGTAGGCAGGGAAATGGGCAGACTGGGTGGGCCAAGCGGTCCTTATCTGCCGTCAAATTCTATGTTTCAAATTCTATATCCTTTCCTTAAGGAGTGTCTCCATGATCTTACCCACAACTGATGTGAGACTGACCGGCCTGTAGTTTCCTGCTTCTTCCCTGCTGCCACTCTTGTGCAGAGGGATCACGTGAGCCCTTCACCAGTCCTCTGGGACTTCTCCTGTGCTCAGTGACTCACTAAACAGTTTAGCTAGTGGTTCTGCTAGTTGTTCTCTCAGCTCCTTCAGTATCCTTGGATGAATGCCATCAGGCTGTATCGCTTTATCAACTCTAATCCTATTGAGCTCCTCCAGGACCCTCTCCTTTGTGAATGGACTGGTGTTTACCTCCCTCCCCCCTGTGTATCTGGTATCAAGTTGTGGGCCCTGTCCATCCTTTTCCTCCATAAAGACTGAGCAGAATATGTATTAAGGATAGATGCCTTTTCCAGATCCCCTTCCTCATACTCCCCCTTATCCCCCCAAGTTTAACAATACCCCATCTAGACTTTCTTCTGTCACTAATGTACCTGTAGAATGACTTGTCTCCTTTCCTCACTGTTTGAGCCAGTGTGTCCTCAGTGTGGGCCTTTGCTCTCCTTACTTCTTTCCCAGCTTCCCTCAGACAGTTTAGATACACCTCCCTATCATTGTCGCTGTGCATTCTCTTACATATCTTGAAAGCCATCCTTTTGGCCCTGACCTTCTCTGCTACCAATTTTGAGAACCAGAGTGGTTTTCTCCTTCTTTTGATTTTACTTCTCTCCCTAACACATTGTCCTGTTACCTCAATTATTGCCTTTTTGATTTGCGCCCATTTCCCCTCCATGCTCTCTCCTGCATTTCTCTTTGTCAGGGCTTTCTTAACCTTCTCCCCCATCTTACCAAAGTCCACCCCCTGAAATCCAAGATTTTTGCCTTTGAATGAGACGCTTGTGTTTCTGTGGCCAAATTGAAGCATACCATGAGATGGTCGCTGGACCCTAACTGTCCTTTGACCTGGAGATCTGTGATTCTATCTCCATTTATCAACACCAGATCCAGGATTTCCCTGTCTCTGCTGGGTTGTTGCACCAGTTGTATAAGGCCCTCGCCCTGCATGTAATCTACCATGTCTCATGTCCTGGCTGATGCACCAGTTGGTATTGACCAGTCTGCATCAGGCATTTAAAATCTCCCATTAGCAGAACCTCTCTCTTCACTGTCGTATTTTGTATGTACTCCATTAATAATCTGTCCACTCTCTTCCCTTGGTCTGGAGGCCTGTAGACCACTCCCATATGTATAGCTTTCCCATTCCCTGGTTCCAGACTGACCCACAACTGTTCTGCCTCCTCATGCCTGTTCTGTATTTTGGTCACTTTTATGTTTTCTTTGACATAAAGGGCTATTCTCCCCCCCCTTCTTACCCTTCCTATCCCTTCTGAGCAATACATAACCTGGTATATTAGCCTCTCTTGTGTGGTTCTTAGTGAACCAAGTCTTAGTGATGACTACTACGTTCAGTTTAGCCTCTGCCATTGTAGCTTCCAGGTCTAGAACCTTTTTCCCCATACTGCAGTCATTTGTGTACATGATTTTCCAGGTTTTAGATGGCGGTTTGCTAGCTAAGGGGGGGATGTCCAACTTCTTCCCTGTGTGTTGTAGGGGGAGCCGGAGTCTCTTCCCCTTCTGTTGGAGTTAATGACTTACTCAAATGCTGCACCAATGGGGGATTGCTAGCTAAGGGGAAGGGGTGCCTTCCTCCCCGTATGTCGGTATGAGTGCTGGACCCCTCACCCCACTTGCTAGTTTAAGTGCCCTGCAAAAACGTCAAACTTCTGCCCCAATGCACTGACTCCTTCCCTAGTCAGGTGCAGGCCATGGAACCTGAAGAACTTCCTCTCCCAGAACTGTTGCCAATTCCCTACCAGTTGGCGTTCTTTCTTATGACACCATTCCTTGAGCCAAGTGTTCAGCTCCCCTATGTCTCCTTCCCTGACCCTCTGACTGCCTGAACCCCTTTCCCAGACAGGCAGAATTTCAGAGAAGGAGATGCTGCATGAAATGTTAGCCAGATGTTCATCAAGTCTGGTCAGGTGTCCCTTAGTCTTCTGTACTGTCTGTGTGGTGAGATTGTTTGTTCCTATGTGGATCAAGATGTTGACTTTTTCTCTGGCGTTTTGTACAATTTTAGCAGTGTGTTCAGAGTCTCTCCATGCAGATGTTCCAGGAATACATCTGACCATTACTTCTGGCTGATGATGGGCATCAACTCCCCGAATCATGGAGTTTCCTATGATTAAAAGTTTTTTTGTAGTTTAATTTGTCTTTTTGTCTGTTTTGTTTTACGGGTGTCATTTTTTGCAATTGTTGTTGCCATTCTGTAGTGCCTTTTTCCACTGTGTTTGTTTTAGGAGTTAGTGACAAAAATCTGTTTGTTGTTTTAATTGAATTCCTGTAGGTGCTGCTCTGGTGTGTGTTGTTTTGTGGTGCACACGGTTTGCCCCTTCTTACCACCTGCCATCCTCTAGGACCAACTACCCCATGCAGATGAGGTGCATCAGTTTGGTGTTGGGGGAATAGTGTGGGGTTCTCATAGTGCCTTCCCTCCTGAATATGGGATTTGAGGCAGGCTATTTCTGTCCATACTTCCTGGAGTTGGGGCCTCAGATCCCTGAGTGTCCGACATGTGGGACAGCCACCTAAACCTTCAACAACTACCCTGCTGAACACTGTCCCACAGTACCAGCAGTTAACAATGTCCATGCTTATTGTATTTGTGCCTGGAAATAATGGACAGAAAAACAATTGAAGGTTATTAGTATCATCTGTTGTTCACCCTTCTAACTGTCATGTTGCTGGTGATGTAGCTGACCCTCCCTTTCCTGTGCACCAACAAGAAATGGTATGTTTGGCACTCCCTATAAAGGGTGTGTAGCAGGGGGTGGTTGGGGATGGGGGTGAGTGGGCCCTTCCCTTGCCACACCTTATGTTTCCTGACCTAGGCCTCCAATATAGTTAGTGTCAGAGGTATCTGGATTAGCTACATCTGTTGTCATTCCGTGTCAGAAGCCACACCACATCCAGAAGCTTCTCCACATTTGCTGTCAGACGTAATTGGATTTACATCAAGCATACTCTAAGGCCAAGAGTTTGCTTGTGGGTTCCAGACCTGGTTCCAGGGAGCATAGTAGAACGGTATTGATCCAGTCAAAGACAGACCAGGAGTGACCACAAGAAGTATGGCAGCCAAGCCACTAGAGATGGGAGGAAACCATAAAGTAGCTGCAGAATCAGAAAGTCTGTCTGAGTTTTTCAAATGGTGGATGATACAAATAGAGACTAAGAAGCAGAGAGAGAAGAAGACCTCCAACGTTTGGAGGCACAGAGAAAAGAAGATATGCAGCTATGGCTGTCTGCCTTGCAGGCTATTAAAGATGGAGGAACTGGTACAGGTCCCACAGATCAGCAAAACACAGGTTATTTTAAAGACATTAAACTGACAAAGATGTGCCCCTCGGATGATATTGAGGCATAACTGACTATGTTCGAAAGGGTCGCCAGTGCATGCCAATGGCCAAAGCAGCAATGGGCAATCAGACTGGTACCTTATTTCACAGGTAAAGCCCAACTTGCCTACAGTAATGTGGACACTGCTCAGTCTACAGATTATGACCTGGTAAAAAGAGAAATATTGAAAAGATATGACATCTCAGGAGAGACCTACAGATAGAACTTTCAGTCCCTGAAGTACCAGTCATTTGACAGTCCCCAGGAAGCTTACACCTGACTCAAAGAACTCCTCACTAAATGACTACAACCAGAGGGCAAATCAATCTCCCAGTTTTTCGACATTTTTACGATGGAGCAGTTTATCAATATCCAGCCTACAGAAGTGCAACTTTTGGTAAAAGAGCACCGACCAGAACATGGGGAAAAGGCTGTTTCTTTGGTTGAAGATTATCAGATGGCCAGACAGATGCCACAGTAGGGAATTAATAGACCAGAACTGGTAAGACCCTCTTTTTCCAAGTCTGACTCCAGGTCAGATAAGAACTTTGGCTGGGGTAACAAATCTGCACCTAAAGACTTTATTTGCTATAACTGCAATCAGCCAAGGCATATTGCAAGAAACTACTTTAAAACTAAGAAGGGAAATATTGAAGCAGATTTGGCCTTAGCAAATTGGGGCAACTATTTAACAGAGGTCAAGGTGGGAGATAAGGCTGTGAAAGGACTTATAGATTTGGGAAGCAGATGGACTCTTGTGCATGCTGAAGTTTTGGGAAAGAACTGCATAAGAGAATCAGGTACTGGGGTCATCTGCATTCATGGGAACACTCGATTCTATCCCACCACTCGACTGACTCTCAGCATTAATGGTGTGTCACACCAGATGAAAGTAGGAGTGGTGACAAATGTAACCCCTAGATGGGCGCTATCCCAGGGGCTACTACCCCTGCCTGATTTGCCACTAACAGGTTGAGGGGCCTGGATCCAATGGCGGGTGCCTCCACCCAGAGGTCAGGGTTTGCAATAGTTAAACTAACTTGGTCACAGCCCTCTGGGACACTGCAACCCCCCTTTCTTCCCAGTAGTGGCCCACACAATATATCAGAATTACCTTCACAGTATACACTTACCCCCAGGTCTAGTTCCGGCACTGGGACCTCCTGTGAAATGAGATACAGTGCAACAGTCACAGTACAGTACTTTAACATAGACAAATACCTCAGGCAGTATAACTTTGCTGAAACAAGCAGCTCTTGATTTATTTAGGGGATATAACAAGGACAGGGGAAATCAGGTTAATTAGCTTATCACTCTAATAATCACCTATGGCTCTGTACAGGCCTATCCTATCAGTTACTGTCCTGGTACCCCAAGCCCTAGTAAGCTAATTCAAGCAAGTAGCAGCTGGTAAGGGAGCCATTTCACACAGAAAAGGAGAATTAAACAGTCAGCAGTACAGTAATTCCATTTGGATTTAATGTGGCAATTCAACAGGAAGCGACCCTGAATTAGTACTCACGACCTCCAAATAAGATAGGGTCCTTCAATGTCAGCAGGGCTCACTTGAGGTACACAACCTCTTCACATCCATATAGAAAGCACTATACCAGGCAAGGCTGCATCTGTATCCCGATCGCAATTACTGCACACAATACCGGGAGAACACACAGCAGATTCAGTTCCTGACAGACCGAGTGAATTTTCAGCAATTTCTCCAGTCTTCTTCTACAGGGTGAGCCTGGTTTCTACTCTTCAGAGATCCTTTGATTCTTTTCACAGGGACGGATTCCAGTCTAACAAGCTGTTACACAAGCTGCAGACCCGGAACTCTAGGCCTTACACGCTTTTTTGACTAAAACTGCACACTGAAAAAGCACAGGGCTCCTTCCTTCTTCACTGCCAAAAGCTCAACTGAAACTCCAACCGACAAAAACCAGGCACTTCCTTTGAGTTCCTCCCAGTTATTGACTGGATTGGCTGTCACTCACAATAGACTGCTGCTGTTTGGTCAAAAAGGCACTGAAGTCTAAACTACATCTCCCAAGTCACTGCCCATACAATCCTCTTGTGGCTGGCTCAGATTATGAGTCAAGGCACCATTTTAGAAACTAGCTTACCCCACACTGATTGGTCCAGTTCAGCAGTTTCAAAACTAGAATGGGAACTAGCAGACACGTTCTGACTGCAAAGAAAGCAGTTAGACAAACTGTAATTTCATTATTACTCTAAATAATTTCTGGCAAACAGTTACATCTTTCACATAGGTTCCTTTGCACTCCTAGTGACTGCAAAAATGAAGTGAATTAGCAGCAGCTCGAGTGGTACTCAGAAGAAGAAACACACAGTCCCCCTTACAAACTAATTATGTCTGCAAGCAGACAGCTCTTAAAGAGACAGTACCAGAGGTTCTAAAAACACTCACTGATAAATGGCTAACGCTAAACACCATTCAGGCTTGGAGCATTCAAGCAAGCTCCTGGAAGTCTTTTGGGACCCCCATTTGCAGGGGTTACACCTTCCTGGCCTGGGAAAGCTTGCGTCCACGTCAAGCAAGTACCCATAAGTTTCAACTGCAACCATATACATTTGCATTAGGCTCTGCATGTAATCATCAGTCAATATATCATTTTACCAAGAACACATTTCTGAAACATTGCAGTACGTCACTCTTTACACAGTATTACATACACATTGTACCATAACTCAAGTTATACCTCTTGTACATGAAACCTGAAGAGAGGGCCTTCCCTATCAGTTACCTTGGGGCTGGACGGGGCAGGCACCATACTAGAAGGGCAACACAAGTAACTTGAGTTAGCACTGATGCTCAGTTTGGGCAATGAGCCTGGGACACATACACTCCTTTATGGACAACATTGAGAGGCAAATCCACAGGCCTCCCAAGGGAATCATAACTGAGGTGCACCACAGGCTTTACAGCTCGACCAGTCTTTCTAGGGGGAACTGTTACAGTCTCTGCACTCTGAGCCTCATTTTCAGCATTGTCCTCACTTGTCAGGGGAGTCTCCATGGGGGTAGAGAGGCTAGAACTTGGGGCACTTTCAGCTCCAGGAGTTACAGTTTCTGAGTCCACAACATTTGGCTGGCATGGAGAGCTTTCGGACACTGGCAGTGGACTGTCAGGGCACTCAAAATACTCTTCTTGTTCGGGTGTATCACCAGTCTGCCCCAATCTATCATTTTCCTCCCCTGAAAACTCAAACAGTTCAACCATGCACAATGATTCCATTTCATCTGATCTGATCTTCGCACTTCACTTTCTGGGAGCAATGACGCCAAGGATAGAAGCAGGAGCTTAGACAGTCCAGAAGGCCCAGCTTTGTCTCCAAGTATTGACTAGGATTGCCCGAAACAATTGACTCAGTTAATAAGAAGGATAGTATTCAAAGTCACTCTCACTTTCTTCCGATATGGACTGACAGTCATGCTCAACTGGGACTTGTGGAGAGAACACTGTAACTTTGCTTCTGTAGGTGCAGACTTTCTTGATCTTTTCTTAGCAGCTCTGGTCACTGGTCCAGAGGGGGCATCTTCTAGGGCTCAGACTCAATTAAGATTTGTCCAATGGGCAGTAAATGATTTCTATGCATTGTTTTACATCTTTTGAATTATTCTCAGGCCTTACTTTGTACACTGGTAGATCATCTAGTTTGCCCACTACAATGTGAGGAGATGGTGCATCTGTATCAGCAATCTTGTGCTTGCATGCAGTCCCAGATTTCTTAGCAATACCCGATCTCCCTCCTGGGAGTTCCTGTGCTTTCACCTTTTTATCATACCTTTCTTTGTTGGCCCAGATTTCTTTTGACAGCCATGGTTTGAGCCAGTTGATACGCATGGAGTTAGCTGGGCCTCTAACTTTTGCACACACTGTAAATAGTTGTCAGCTTGAACCCCATCAGGAGAGACCCCAAAACACATCTACTGGTAGTCGAGCTTCTCTTCCAAACATCAGGCGGTGGGGAGAATCCAGTGGCATCACTTTTGGTGCAGTTATAAGCATGTACCAGGGTGCTAATTGTTGGCTCCATCTAGGCTTATCCTTTTGGGTGCAGGGTGCCTAGCATATCTAAGCAAAGTGCGGTTAAACGTTCAGGCTGTGGGTCCCCTGAAAGTGGTAAGGAGTGGTTCTGGACTTTCGCATCCCCACAGAAAGCATCTCTTTGATCAGACGACTCTCAAAGTCTCTCCCTTGATCAGAATGGATTCTTTGAGGAGCCCCATAGTAGACAAAAGTTTTCTACAAGTACTTTGGCCACAGTGGATGCTTTCTGGTCTTTGGTGGGAAAGCTTGGGCATATCTCGTGAAATGGTCAGTGACCACCAGCACATTACTGATATTTCTTTGATCGGACTCCAAACTCAGAAATCGGCTACAGACCAGCTCCATGGGTGCACTGGTGGTGATGTTAACAAGGGGCAGCCCTCTGGGACAAAGCTTTCCTCTGTAGCTGAGCACTACAAGTTAGAATGTGTTGCTCCACATCAGCCCCATCTTAGGCCAATAGAATCTGGATCCAACAAGTCAAGTGTTCTGTCTATACCAAGGTGCCCCATGTGGTTGTGCACAGGACCTCAGTACTGAGTCTCGAAAAGCAGTGGGCAGCACTAGTTGTTGTTTGTCTACTTGTCCCCCTGTCTACTGTTTCTCTGTATAACAGTTTATTGATCAGTTTCAACAGGACCTTCTTTGTATAACAGTGCAGTTCTCAAATCAGTGGAGTAACTTGGACACATCTTTTCCTGCATAGAGGCTTCTAAAGCTGCACTTTGATCATGGGATGCGGGATTGAGCCCGCCGAGAATACTGTCATTGTCCAGCTGAGGCAGTGCCCAATGTCTATTGCAGAAAAGTGGCAATAAGCAGCGAGCCGCAATTCTCAGAGGCTCCCAAGCAATCCACCATGCAGTCCACTGCGTCCGTGGACATTGTTCCTCCTGTCAAACTTCGGCAGGTGCCCGATGTCAGGTTCTGCCAATCGGACCCAATCATTCTGGGGAACAGGCCTCCGGGAGAGAGCATCAGCATCTATGTGGTTCAGACCTGCTCATTGACCGAGAGCATAGTCATATGTAGATAATGCAAGCCACCTGTATATGATGGCATCCAACTAGCTGAGGTCTGCACATAGGTCAAAGGATTATTGTCAGTTTTTACTAGTATTTTAGCCCCATACAAGTACTCATGGAATTGGTCAACAATACCACTTCAAAGCTAGAACTCTAACTATGTACAGGATAGTTCTTTTTCGGATGGGGTCCAGGCTTCTACTGGCAAAGGCCACTGGTCTCAGGCCATTCTCGTGCTCTTGGTACAACAGCCCCCAACCCTTGCAAGCTAGCATCGGTGTGGGACGTAAAGGTTTTCTTGGATCAGCATAGAGCCAGCACTGGAGCATGGGTAAGTTGATATATGATCTCATGAAAAGCAGTCTCACAATCAGGAGTCCAGCGGGCCCCAAATACTTCACTGGATGAAATACACTCTTTCAGTCTTGAGGACGCTGACTTTTGGCATTTTGTGGGTTGGGGGATACCCTTGAGTGAGGTTAAGTAAGGCGGATCACTCTTGAATAGTCCTTGATGAAGCGCGATAATAACCACAGAATCCAGGAATCTTTGCAGTTCTTTTTTAGATTTTTGGGCTGTGGCCAGGTAGTCAAGGCCTCCAACTTTACTTGGGTCGGTCTCTATTCCTCGGTGGATACTATGTGTCCACATACTTTACTGATGTTTGAAAAGGTGACACTTATCAATGGACAGTTTAAGGCCAAAGTCCCAATCGGTCCAATACCTTAAATAATCTGCTCATGTTCCTCCAGTGAGCTGCCAAACACAATAACATCATCTAGGTATACCAGGCACTCTAGTAAGTTCATGTCCCCACTGCACGCTCCATCAATCGTTGAAAAGTGGCTGGGGCACCTGAAATCCCTTGAGGCATCCTCATGAATTCATAGAAGCCAGCGGACAGATAAAGGCCGTCTTCTCACGGTCCTCTGGGGCCATCGGGATCTGGTAGTACCCACTCGCGGAGATCCAGCACAGAGAACCACTTGCTCCCGTTTAGGCAGTCCAAAGCATCCTGAATCGGGGCATTGTGTACTGATCAGGGATAGTCCGCGGTTTAAGGTGCGATAATCCACACACATCCTTACTGTTCCATTCTTTTCCTCACTACCACAATGGGGGAAGCATAAGGGCTTCTGGATTCTGTATTACACCAGCAGCTAACATCTCTTGCAGATGCGTCTCCACATCATCTATGTCAGCAGGTGCCAGGCGTCGAGACCTCTCACGAAATGGTCTTTCGTCATGCAGGCCGGATATTGTGCTCCAGCTCCTTGCACGCATCCTACATCCCACATCTCCTTTAGAAAACACCTGGTCCTCTCTGGGCAAGCTTCTCACTGATCCTCACTTTCCATTCAGCTGGCAGCGAGGGTCGCGAAATCACAAACAAGTCAGGCGTTACTCTGTCATTCTTCCTTGAACTCTTGCTAACAGGTAGCACTGCAGTGTCTGCACAATGCACATTAGCCAGGATGCAACCTCTGTTTACTCAAATGTCTCTTTCAGACACATTATGAACTTGGACCATTACCCTTCTGGCATAAGCATGGGCTCTAGCAGGCAAAATACTAGGCTTGACCAGCAGTCCCTCTGGCAATTTTCCATCGCCTGGTGCATCAACATTAATATTTTATTCTTAACATCCTTTCTGATACGGACCTCTCCTGTAAGGTACACTGGGCATTTGGCCAGGATCAGAGACTCAGGATCCTTCTTCCATACAATTCCGACCGGTTCCTCTGGTTCTGTTTTTCAGCATCTCTCTGTCCTCATAGGCCTTCTTAATTAAAGCCGGAACTCTTAAAGCTCTACTAGTCTTTGACCCTGTTTTCATAACACAACTGTGCCAGCCTTCCGAACATATGAGCATTTGTTCCAATCAACAAAGGGACACCATCATACAGTCCAGTGGGGGACACACTAAGGCTAGGGTCTCTACTTGTTCAGCCACTCCAGCCACGGAGGTGGGGAAAGACAGCCAAATTCGGATATACCGGAATAGGGTAGGCCTTCACTTAACCCCCATACATGCAGTCCTTCTAATGGTTGTGCAGGCACGTCTGACAGATGCTTCTGATACCAATCCTGGATAATAATCGTCACTTAGGAGCCACTGTCTAATACAGCTCTTGTAGACACTCCATTCACCTTTACAGTGGTCTCCATGGAGGGACCCACTATTCTGGACCAGTCTGGAGAGGCGGTAGTGGGGCCTGGGCAACTGACTTTGCCACAAAGGGCGTGAATTAGCATTTTGGTGCCCTTACTGGGATCATGTCGTGCACCTCTCAACCACTGATTTCTTCTCGAAGCTCTCCTTGTAGCCTATATACAACTTTGTCAGTGTCTTTTGGGGACTGGCATTCCCTTTTCATGTGCCCATCTTTCCCACAATTATAGCAAAACATACTTTCTGGAGTTTGAGCTGGCAGGCGCCACACTGGGAGCCAGAGGGGGGTATTACTAACTGGAAACCTGGGTGCCATCTCTGTCTGCGGTGTGATAAGCATTTGGAGACATCTCGTCAGTTTCTCCACTTCCATGGTCAAGGAATTGAGTTTGGAGCTGTTATCAGCAGGAGATACACGGGTGGGTACCCCCACCCCCATAGCAGATGCAGTCGGATATAGGTCAGGGCCCGTACTTGCAGGCGTGGCCTTCATAAAGGGACTGTTTTTGAATTCCCGGATCTCTCTCAACAGTTCGCCCCATTGTGGCATATCTTTTCCTTGTCAGAGCACTCATTGACTGTCAACCTCTGCCCCTGAACTTCACTTGATGGGTCACCCTCAGTCACTCGGGTCGTAGCCACAGCTGTGGGTGCAGGTACCTCCGGGTCGCTTTTCTCAACTCCTCAAATTTCTCTCATTAACTCATCATAGGAGGGTGGGATTCCAGTCGATTTGCCAGGCGTAACTGAAGCAACAGCAGTTCTGAGAAGGGGCAGACTTAAGGATTCTGTCCAGTCTGGTTCGGTCCAGTTCAATCGCTGGCAAACTACCCTTTCTGAGGCATTCTTGCAACAATTTTCCAGCCGAGAGACATACACAGACAACAACTCCTTGGTACTGTTGTGCATTCTTACTCTCCACCATAGGTCCTCATCAGAATCTGGGCTCCATACACATTCTCCAAGGCCTCAAAGATAGGCCTGTGCAGTCGCTTCAGGGTTACTGGCCCGTTTAGCACGGATGGTAGCCAGGGCAGGACCTCGGGAGGCTCTCACTAACCCTCTTTAGCTTTTCGCCTTCCGAGCATTGCCATTCCTAGCAGCTTGGGGCAACATAGTCTATCCAGGTCTCCCAGTCATCCTCCCTTGGGGGGTGGGAGAGGTGCCAGAGAAGATCCTCAACCTTCGTAAGAGTCGTGACTAATGGCAGGTGCAGAAATAGGAGTCTGCATTGGTTCAGCCACCATTACGGGCACTGGAGCAGGAGAGGGTGTGGGGGAGGAACACCCCAAGTGGCAAGAATAGTTTCTTCAAGTCCTCCACAGTTTCCCCTCTCCCAGCAACCATTCAGCAAATTTCTCCTCAAAAGTTTCAGATAGTGGTGAGGGCTGATTCCCCGGTCTTTACTGTCCTTAGTTATCACTCTCCAAGCAGTGAGGGCTCCTCTGGGGTAATGGTCTGTGGCACTTTGGGGCTATCTATGGGATCCTTAAACTCCACTAGGGCCAGGAAAGTGTGGTGAGCAGATTAGCATGCCGACCCACCACCACAGGGTTTTGTAAACCTTCCACCTTGGAAAGTACTCCCTGCACAGTGTCCGTATTGATACCCAGGGGATGTCCAGGATAAGCATAGCATTTGGGGTCGATCTCCTCCCAGTACACCACTCCACCAGCGGTGCACAGCCACTTCTGTCGGGTACCCATTTTTTCTTAACAGTGGTTCGTAAATATGGCCACTAGAGGACACACAATCCAGCGGTGAGCCTCCAAGATGTAACCCCTAGATGGCGCTATCCCAGGGCTACTACCCCTGCCTGATTTGCCACTAACAGGTTGAGGGGCCTGGATCCAATGGCGGGTGCCTCCACCCAGAGGTCAGGGTTTGCAATAGTTAAACTAACTTGGTCACAGCCCTCTGGGACACTGCAACCCCTTTCTTCCCAGTAGTGGCCCACACAATATATCAGAATTACCTTCACAGTACACTTACCCCCAGGTCTAGTTCGGCACTGGGACCTCCTGTTAAATGAGATACAGTGCAACAGTCACAGTACAGTACTTTAACATAGACAAATACACTCAGGCAGTATAACTTTGCTGAAACAAGCAGCTCTGATTTATTTAGGGGATATAACAAGGACAGGGAAATCAGGTTAATTAGCTTATCACTCTAATAATCTACCTATGGCTCTGTGCACAGGCCTATCCCTATCAGTTACTGTCCCTGGGTACCCAAGCCCTAGTGGCTAGTCCAAACCGTGGCAGCTGGTAGGGCCATTTCACACAGAGAAAAGGAGAATTAAACAGTCAGCAGTACAGTAATTCCATTTGGATTTAATGTGGCAATTCAACAGGGAGCGACCCTGAATTAGTACTCACGACCTCCAAATAAGATAGGGTCCTTCAATGTCAGCAGGGCTCACTTGAGGTACACAAACCTCTTCACACATCCATATAAAAGAAAGCACTATACCAGGCAGGCTGCATCTGTATCCCGATCGCAATTACTGCACAATACCCGGGAGAACACACAGCAGATTCAGTTCCTGACAGACCGAGTGGAATTTTCAGCAATTTCTCCAGTCTTCTACAGGGTGAGCCTGGTTTCTACTCTTCAGAGATCCTTTGATTCTTTTCACAGGACGGATTCAGTCCTAACAAGCTGTTACACAAGCTGCAGACCGAACTCTGGGCCTTACACACGTTTTTGACTAAAACTGCACACTGAAAAAGCACAGGGCTCCTTCCTTCTTCACTGCCAAAGCTCAACTGAAACTCCAACCGACAAAAACCGGGCACTTCCTTTGAGTTCCTCCCAGTTATTGACTGGATTGGCTGTCACTCACAATAGACTGCTGCTGTTGGTCCAAAAAGGCACTGAAGTCTAAACTACATCTCCCAGAGTCACTGCCCATACAATCCTCTTGTGGCTGGCTCAGATTATGAGTCCAAGGCACCATTTTAGAGCTAGCTTACCCCACAATGATTGGTCCAGTTCAGCAGTTCAAAACTAGAATGGGAACTAGCAGACACAGTTCTGACTGCAAAGAAAGCAGGTTAGACAAACTGTAATTTCATTATTACTCTAAATAATTTCTGGCAAACAGTTACATCTTTCACATAGGTTCCTTTGCACTCCTAGTGACTGCAAAATGAAGTGAATTACAGCAGCTCGAGTGGTACTCAGAGAAGAAACACACAGTCCCCATACAAACTAATTATGTCTGCAAGCAGACAGCTCTTAAAGAGACAGTACCAGAGGTTCTAAAAACACTCACTGATAAATGGCTTAAACGCCAAACACCATTCAGGCTTGGAGCATTCAAGCAAGCTCCTGGAAGTCTTTTGGGAACCCCCATTTGCAGGGGGGTTACACAAAGTTAACTGTACCAGTGATAATTGGAGATGACTTTCCAGGCTTTGCTAAGTTAATCATAGAGGGAGAAAAAAACTGCAGTTTCAGCAGCTGTGATGACAAGAGCACAGGCAAAGAAAAACTTGGATGATGAGGGAAGTTTTCCTTTTGGTAGCTTTGATCAAGACTTGTTTCAGCCCAGCTCCAAGATCTGGAAATCCCAGCAGGAAAGAAGATGCCAGAAAAAGCAGTGGTAACAAAAGACTGATGGACATAAAGGGTTACATAGAAACATAGAATTTGACTGCAGATGAGGACTGCCTGGCCCACCTAGTCTGGCTGATTTATGAAAATCTAGAAACCAGACTGATAACTAATTGTGATTTGGCTTCTGAAAAAAATGAATGATGTTTTTCTCCAAGGTTACTTTAGGCAGGTAGGGGTGAAACACAAAAAGGAGAACTTGATTTTAGAAAATGTAATGGGCTACTGTACCGGGTTTGTGCCAATTCTCAGACAGAGGAACAGGTAGAACAATTGGTTATCCAAAGAGGTATAGAAATTAGTTGTTACAGATAGCACATGATAGTCCTATGGTTGGTCACTTGGGAAGGGATTGCACCCTTGCCAGGGTGCTGTACAGGTTTTACTGGCCTGGGATCCATGATAATGTAGCTACTTATTGCAGGTCTTGTCCTGAATGTGAGAAAGTAGCCCGTGTCTAAGAAAGACAAAGTGACACTGCAGCCCCTACCTTTGAGAGATGTACCATTTGAAAGGATTGCAGTGGATGTGATTGGTTCCTTAGATAGAAGTAAACTGGGTAATCATTTCATTTTGGTAGTATTTGACTATGCTACTAGATACCCCGAGGCAGTGCCTATGCACACTGCAACAGCCCCAAAAGTGGCTGCAGAGCTTGCAAAAATGTTCAGCAGGGTGGGAATACCAAAATAAATTATTACTGATCAAAGTAGTAATTTTGGTACTGCCTTGGTGAAGGAGCTGTGCCGATTACTAGGTGTTACCACCATAGGAATGTCCCGTTGTCACCCTCAAACAGATAGTCTTGTTGAGCATTTTAATCAGACCCTAAAAAGCATGCTAAAAAGGTTAGTGAAAGATGAGGGAAGAGATTGGGACCAGTATCTGACATACTTACTTTTCGCTTATCGAAAAGTGCCACAGGCATCAACAGGTTTTTCACCATTTAAATGCTATATGGTAGACAACATATGGGGCCTCTAGATGTTCTAAAGGAATCATGGGAAAATAACCCCTCTCAAAAAAATCTATTACAGCATATATGTGTGCGCTGAGAAAGAAGTTAACCAACTATGTTGAAATTGCACATAGTAACCAGGAAGAGGCCCAAAACCAACAGAAAGTGTATTATAATCATGGGGTAAAAAAAAAAGTTTGTGAGCCAGGTGAAAAGGTATTGTTATTGTTACCTACTTCAGAAAACAAGCTGCTAATGAAGTGGCAAGGACTGTGTGAAGTGCTTAGGTGTACTGGCACAGTTAATTATGAGATTGAGACCCCTGATCGAAGAAACCCTACTAAGTTATACCATGCTAATCTCCTAAAAAAATGGGTTGAGAAAACACCATGGGCTGCTTTGTTAGTATTGCCAGAAACTGAAAAGGGAGCTATGTGCATAGCTTATGGCAGGCTAGAACAAACTGTAGCTTCGGATGCAGTAAAGATAAATGTTTCCTTAACCCCAGAGCAAACTGCAGAAATGTATAACTTGGTAAAGGCATTTAATAGTACCTTTACTATGGTACCTGTCCATGCAAAAGAGATGCAGCTTGTAATAAGCACAGGCTGTACTATTAGACAAAAGGCATATAGGATACCAGAGAGGTTAAGAGCAGGGGTAGTTAAGAAAATAAAGAAAATGAAAGAATTGGGTATCATAAAAGAGTCAATAAGTGCTTGGGCATCACCAATGGTGATTGTGAATAAGAAGGAAGGGTAAGAATATGCCTTGATTTTAGAAAACTTAATCAACTGTCTGAATTTGACAGCTATCCTATGCCCAGGATAGATGACCTGGTGGATGGACTGGGAAGTACCAAGTACATCAGTACCGTCGATCTTGCCAAGGGTCACTGGCAGATTCCCCTAGCAAAAGAATCCAGGGACAAAACTGCATTTCCAACACCTACTGGATTCTATCAGTTCACCACCATGCCATTTGGGTTACATGGTGCACCTGCCACATTTCAGTGGTATATGGACATGGTCGTGGCCCCACACTCAGGTTATTGTGCAGCTCACCTGGATGATGTAGTGTACAGTCCAGACTAGAAAAGCCATCTGGATCCCCTACGAGCAGCTATCCAAGCCATCAAAAATGAAGGTCTGACCATTAATATTACCAAATGTGCATTGGGCATGCAGGAAACCAGATATTTGGGTTATATTTGGGGAAATGGGGAGGTAAAACCAGAAACTTCTAAGATAGAAGCGGTAGTTAATAACTCTGTCCCTAAAACAAAGAAACATGTCAGGTCGTTCTTAGGGCTGGCTGGTTACTGCCAGAGATTTGTCTCCAACTTTGCCCAAATAGCTGCTCCCCTCACTGAACTTACAAAGAAAAGATATCCGAATAATGTAAAATGGACCCAAGAGAATGAAGAAGCTTTTAGGGCCATTAAGGCCACCTGATGTTCAGCCCATGTTTTAAAAAGCTCAGACTTCAAAAAGCAATTTCTATTACAAACAGATGCCTCAGAAGTAGGCCTAGGTGCGGTCCTTAGCCAGACTATAGATGGGAAGGAGCATCCTATTCTATATTGCAGCAGGAAGTTGCATGACAGGGAGAAAAGGTATTCTCCCATTGAAAAAGAAGCCCTAGTGGCCGAATGGGCAATGGTGTCCCTTAAATTTTATTTGCTAGGAGCTGACTTTGTGCTCATAACTGATCCTAATCTGGGTCATGCCCAAAAATGGTCCCTGGGATCAGTGCACCTAGTTAGTTAACAAAGTCATAAATAAATAAAAAATCCTTTCTGTTGGTTGAATCAAATGAAGAATAAAAATCCCAACGATCACAAGATGGTACCTGGCAATAAAGCCATTTAAAATCAAAATGTTGCATAGACCTGGGAAAGAGAATGCCACTGCCAATTTTTTGTCACGATATGGTTCAGGAATTAAGGAATTAGAAAAGGTACAGAAGGAAGAAAATAGTGATATATAGAATATGTATGTGATGAGATGATGAGGGAAGGTTTTGGAAACCTGTTTTTTTTTTTTTTTATTTTTCATCTTTATCCTCCTTCCCTACCCCGGTGCCCCCTCCTTCCATCCGCTCACTGTCCCCGACACCCCCTTAAGGATCTGCCCCTGAAATTGCCTTCCTCTCTCCCTGGCACATTGGGGTCTGTCCTTTAGGTGGTCCGGTAGACTAAGGGCGGACTTCATCTAGGGCAGCAGGTGTTTTCAGTTTTCTCCCCCTTACGCCCATACCCTCTGGGGCGCCCGTGCACTTAGGACGTATGTCCCAGTGGCTCTGATGCTGGCGCATGCCAGCCCTCATGCGCCCGCGGCGTCCCCCTTCCCGGCTCCGGCCGGCGAAGCCGCCTCCATCCCTTCCTACTGCCGGTGCTTCCACCGGCTATGGAAGGATGCAGAGCATAAGCGTTCTTGGTCACCACCCCTGAGGAGGGAGAGCATCCGTTGGGACGCTCGATCCTCCCCTCCCCACCGACCCCGGCTGCCGAGTCCGTTCCCGAGCCGGGCATGACGCCATGCCGGGGTGTGGCGTCTAGCGCCTCAACCCTCAGTGCCACTGGGCCGGCTGGAAACCTGTTTAAAAGAGAAAAGGAAAAAAAAACAGGTTCCTTGTTAGGGGAGGCATATATGATTGGGTTAGTTAGGCCCTTTCCCATTTGTGATATGGAGGAGGGAACCTAAAGCAAGGATTCTAGTACTATCTCTGTCTTTTCTGGCTTTCTATTAGACTGCACAGTCAAATCTTACCTCTTCCTGCTGTACTTTCTGATTTCTAATCTCTACCCTGCTTCTGTATGTTTGTAAAGCCTACTGTGTGTATGAAACTGGGTTCCCTGATGTATAAACTAGAGATAGCTGAAATGACTGCAGAGGCAGCTGAGACAGAGTGTGAACTCGGACTGATGTAATTTGTCACAGTGCTCTGGCCAGCCACTAGCTGGGTCGCAATCTTTTGTCTAGCAACCAAAAACTACAAAGCCTGTCTTACTAAGAAGATGGGTGGAGAGACTGGCTTGAACAGATGGGACATGCTGCTTTATGTCCTGGTGTAGAGACTGACTTGAAGAGAGACTAGAGGAGACAGGCTGATTTCATGTCTTGAATTGTCTTCTAATTTGCTGAAGAAGAAGAGATGTTGAAATGTTTTCCAATTAGTTTATTTCTTATTTAGAATAACAAATCACCACTTGCGGTTTTCTAGAATTCCTCCTGGACTGGTTATGTTTCCTGACCAAGGCCTCCATTACAGTTAGTGTAAGAGGTATCTGGATTACCTACATGTGGTGTCATTCTGTGTCAAAAGCCACACCACATCCAGAAGCCTCTCCACAATGTACTAGTTTACAACCTCTCACGATGAGATGCAGGCCAGCCACGCCCCGAAGAATTTAGTTGTAATAGTTATATATGAAAACATTTGTTTTACTGTTCTCTTTTATTTTTTTCCAGAAACTGAGTATATGAACAGAATTTGGCATCAATTTATAGTCCTTCCCATTGTGTGAGGTTGTAATTAAGAACATGTTTTTAATGTTGCTACATGAATTAAGCCACATTTTTTTCATTACTAAAAATATTGGCATGAAACCATAGGATATTCAGGTGGGCTCTTTTTAAATTTATTTTTTAAGATGGTTACAACATGCTGTGAAGAAAGAAGGATGTTTTGAATTTAAAACTTTACTTGCAAACAATAACATGTCTAGTCTTGCACTCTGGTATGTGTCTATTAGAATGTCCTGGAGAATGTAATGCACCTGATTCTGAAAAAAATATCCATTCCCAACTTAATGTAAAGATCTGACTTATATAATATATGTATGGGTCCAGAAAACCAAATCTCCTTGTTATCTTGCTATTATGAACCTTAGCTGAAAACTATAGACCCATTAATATAACATCTATTATAGGAAAGATCTTAGAAGGCTATGTCAAGAATTATTTGGAGGATAATCTAAGGCAACTGAATTGGTAGACATAACTCAACATGGTTTTGCTAGTGGGAGATCCTGTATTAGTAACTTAATACACTTCCTCGAACCTGTGAGTTTGGCCTTGGATCAGGGTCTTCCTGTGGATGTAGTCTATCTTGATTATTCCAAGGCCTTTGACTCTGTATCTCACGGGATGCTAGTGAAGGTCAGTAAAGGAATGTAACAAGATTATGTGGAACATACTCAGAAACATTAAAAGTCAAAGGGACGAAGTACTGATGCCACTATACAAGGCCTTGGTCAGACCTGTACTTGAATATGGGGCCCCTTTTTTGCATCACAGACAGTTGGTGTATCTAATAGAGTGGAGCAGGTGCAAAGGAGATTCACTAGAAAGATAAAAAACATACAGCATCTGAGTTATCAGGATAGGCTGCAAAAGTTAAACCAATAACCAACTGATATTAATACGCACTAGAATACTTCATTAAATCTTTCAACTCTGCATGCGACTTATACGCCCCAGTAAAAAAACGTAAAATCAAAGCGCTATCAAATCCATGGATTACTGCCAAACTACTTGCTGAGCTCAAGGTTCGGGACCACCTCTGGGCAGTTGCCAGAGACACAGGCTCACCTCATGATACCCTAAAATACAAGCAGGCATGAAATAGATGTACCTCACAAATTAGGCAAATGAAGGCGCCTATTTCAAAATGTCTTGAAGCCACCTGGGTGATGGAAGAGCTTTTGGGACAACATCTGAAACATAATAGGTAAACAATCAAAATCGTCACCTACCATTATGAAAGTTGATGGATCCACCACTCTTGACCCAAAGTCTATTGCAGATCGCTTAATAAGGCGTTCACAGACCTTAGTGAGGTCCTCCCCAGATTTCTTCTCGGACTTACCTGTGCCTAGCCTAGTATCACAAAACACCCTCGTGACAAACCACAATTTTACTTCAAGAAAATCAAAGTGCACGAAGCACACAAGTACATAGAAAGGCCTGCTCCAAATCCAGAACAAGTAGTGACACGCTAGATCTAAAATCCTGTCTCTCACCCTGGATGAAGTAATTCACCCCTTGCAAAATTCTTAATCATCACTTTGCCAAAGTCAATTTCCCAACAAATGGAAATCTGCCATAGTTACGCCAGTGCACAAAGTGGGGACAAAACCTCAACAGGAAACTATCGACCAATATCAATACTCCCTCCCCTCTCCAAAGCACTTGAACGAATAGTGGCAGACCAACTAACTGATTACCTGGACAAATACAATCTACTCTGTAATCAACAGCACGGCTTTAGGAAAGGACATAGTACAACAACAGCCTTACTTGATTTCTCTGGAGAAGTCCACTCAGCCCTGGACAAAGGGTGCCAAACAGGCGCAGTCTTTGCTCGATCTTACAAAGCTTTTGACACAGTCCATCGCAGCCTACTTACCTCCCTACTTTCTAGCCTAGGCCTGGCGAGAAGGTCCTTGTGTTGGGTAAAATGTTACCTGTCAATCGGTCACAGGCTGTAAAATCTCTAATGAACTCTCCGACTTCAAACCAGTTCTCTCGGGTGTACCACAGGGATCAATTCTTGGACGCTCCTCTTTAGCCTGTTCCTTAACTCCCTCCCAGATATCTGCCAGGAGAAAATAATCTATCGCTGATGATGCTTAATCTCTCTTCCCACAAGGATCCAAACTCCCTACGAAAAAGCCTGCAACTTGCTTTCTCTAGTGTTGAAAGGTGGTTCCTGGATAGTAAACTTGTGCTAAACCACAATAAAACAAAAGCCATGCTCTTCTCCAATCACCAAAACAAAATAGGCATACTCCACTCACCATACAAACCTCTGGGAATTACACTGGACCAAGTAAATACTTTCAAATACCTTGGCATCACTTTTGACCAAGGGCTCACCTTGCAACCCACATTGACAACACTGCGAAAACAGTGAACAACGCTTGAATACTATTCCGTAACCGTCAATTTCTAAATCAAGCGGCATTGAGAATAACTATACAGAGTTCCATAATCTCAATCATTGACTATGGCCTTATTATTTATGGCTCAGCTACCTCCACTGCTCTAAGGCGTATCTCAATCACTCTAAATAAGGCCTGCTGGCTTCTCATGGGGGCTCAAAGACTGACTCACACGTGTGATCTGTACTATGAATCAGGCTGGTTGAACCTATCAAATCATCTTATTTATCTCACCTGCACAATGGCAAAAAAATCTATCTTGGGACTGACTCCATTATGTATTCAAAACCTACTCCGACTGAATCCTGGCTCACGACCCTCCACCAGATCTGAACGTCAACATTTCCTGGTTCTGAGATGCCGGACTGCACAGGGACAAAGATCTTTCGCATACAGGGCCCCAACATGGTTCAATGCGCTTAGTCCACCTACTCTATCCTCAACCTCGTTTGAAGCTTTCAAATCCATGCTCTATGCCCACCTCACCACCACTAGCAACTGTGATTGCGCTAGATAAAGACTACTACTCCTCATGTCCATCCTCAAATCTGAGACCTCTTCCTCCCTGACTAATGAACCCTCTGGTACCTCTACTACTTCCTGTCTCCCACCCAAACTCACTCCCCCCTTTTTTCCTGTCCCTCTCACTTACTCTCCCATCCCCACCTTTCCTCCTCTCTAGCCTCCTTTTGGCGCCTAATGATCCACCCTCTCCTGGAAGTTTCTTAACCTCGAAATTGTCTACTCGCTTGAACCTGTTGTAGCTTGTTTTTCTATGAAACTTAAAAACGTTACTGCCTTAAACTGTTAATAGCAAATTTATGATGTAACTTTCCTGTCTGGTTTTACCTGTAATGTGTATCGTGCTTTGTTAAATGTTCTTTGTGACGTGGAACCTTTGTAAAAAGAGCCCTGGCTCAAAGGTATTAATTCCTAGACTAATAAACTAAACTAAACTAAACATTATTCAATGGCCTACTGTAGATTAAGGGGGGACTTATGTTTTGTCTATAAAGCTATTAAGGATGTGGTAATTTGGGAGACAGGAGCCCTTAGCAGGAAAGAAAAAACAGCACCTGCAACATGGTCACATTCGTGGAACTACAGGGAAAAAGGTACAACACCACAAGGAGAGCTAAGTGGTTTAATCAGTGTGTTGTGAATGCATGAAATGCACTTCCACTGGATGTAGTCAGTGTAGACAGTATGGCCAGTTTAAAAAAACTACTGGACTCATATATGGGTCCAAAAAAATGTTACATTGCTTTCAGTGGCAGGTCTTGTTTTTTGGCTGTAGTAGCTAATCAGACCTAAAACAACACCTATGTACCTAGTAGGTAACTCCAGGCAATCCTGGAGTCCTGCTCCATAAAAAAATTTATAGAAAATTGCTTTGATGTCAGAAACCCAGGACCCACAGGGACCTCCAAATACTGCCTGTATTATGTATACAGTATTAAATGTAGCATCACCATCATTTTTAGGATTTCAATGCAACTCCACAAGGATAACAAAATGTTATGCCAGCTGTCCAGCAAGTTTTTAATTTTTTGGTTGACATTGTTATAATTTAATTTTATAGTCAAGTTCTGGTTATTTGTTTTTTTTTTAATATAATTTTTATTGAGTGAAGCACATCCAACCTTTAATTTACAAGACAAATTGTAAAGGTACACCTACATATCAGCATTAAGGTTGCAGATGCAAATAACATAAATACTATGATCTCTTAATTCTTTAAACAATGCCTTGACAAACTTTAGACATTTCCGCAAAACCTAGCTCCATTTTACAGGTTTAACAAGAGGAAGAAGGAAAAATGCCACCACCCTCTTTATGCCCCCCTCCCCAGTAAGGGCAGCACCCCCGAGCACCTTCTGGGAAAATATTCAAGGAACAAAATCCAAATCAGTTTGGGCCATATACCATATCCATTTTTCCATTTCCTGTTTAAAGCTCCCAACTTATCATGAAGGCTAGCCATACATCTTTCTAATTGATAAATATTCATTACAATTAACCTCCAGCCAGCTACTGAACTATAGGGGCATTCACCTTCGAGTAATGGCTTTCTTGGCAGCCAAAATATATAATGATAATAAGGTTTTATGCCAAGAAGGACGATGATGGGGCATTATTGCTAACAACACCATTTCAGCTGATAGCTCATCTGAATCCCGCAGGCATTCTTGTAATTTCTCCTGCAAGAGTTCTGATTACTTGTTAATGCTATACTGAGATACTTTATATATTTTTCCATTTTAAACAATGTTACATTTGCTTCCTTGGTGCTCTCATCACCCTGTAAAATTCTTATTAGACTAGCTTTTAGATGATTTAGTGTGTGCCCAGAGAATGATGATAATCTGCTAACCTCTGGAGAAGTTATATATCCATGAATCCAAAATGTTGCTTTAGTGTTGGCATGTAGCATTTTGATCAAATGTAATGACTTATCTGAAATACCAATTTCTTTAAACAGAGGAATATGTATCATCTATTTATTATGCCAAACGCCTTAGTTGCATCTAGTGGGAGGGCATAATATTTGTCTGACAGTCCTTTAATTTGTTCAAATATTGCATGTACCATCCTTGCAGCATGGGGGAGATTGTTCCCCCTGGCACAAACCCATATTGGTTGTGGTGGATGACATTAGGAATTTGCTCTATAAGTCTACCCAATACCAGTTTCGCTATAGACTTGTAATCCAGATAATTAGTTACATATTGTTTTATTTAGTTTTTGTTTACCAGATACTGTATGTGACGCTGTGCCATCTATTTGACATTATATTATATTTACATTTGTGATATAAATAAATGTGTATGTGAATGTCTGCTTAGAGAAAAGGCAGTCATCCACTTTTAAAGAGGCCTGACCTCTTGACCCCAGAGGCCCCAGCATGCTGAAACAGCTGGCTGTTGTTAAACTGGCCCAGTGGAAACTCTAATAAAAAACTTCCTTCCAAGGGCCAGGTCATAACACCTTGTAAAATATTTCTACTTTGAAGTCAGGGAATCATAGAAGGTTGCATCTTTTACGACATCCTAGGAAGCGACAATTTTTAACAGCTATCTGTTATAGCTCTTCATACCTAGAGGGGAACTGTTGGCAGGATGTATGTTCTAAAAGCATCAAAGGAAATGTTCTGATCAAAGAGACTGTCATATTTTTGATGTTGCTAACGTTGCAGATTTTCAGCCAACAGTAAAATGACACCCTTGGATATACTTGGTCAGGTTACAAAATTAATGACAGGACAAACAGTGACCTTATGTGCTGCGACATCACAAGGTGGAGAGATTGTATTTCAAGATTGCCAAGCATCTGAGGGGAAACACACTTCATTTCTGGACTCTTAAAGGAGTCGGAGACTTTGTCTCTGGACTCCTAAGAGAACATACACACACTGTGTTCTGAAAGAAAAAGGCACTTCTGTTACAATTAGGTAATACCAACTGGAAAACTAGGTTAAGACTAGAAATTTAGTTACAGGCATATTTGTTTCTGAAATTCCATTTTATTTTGACTGTACGTATTTATGTTATATGTTCTGTGTTTTGCATTTTATCTATTTTCAATTTTTTGTAAACACTATTTTCCTTGAAATTCTGCCAGTGCCTTCTTAGTTTCTTTTGCATGTGAATGCTGGAAAAATGTTAATAATTCTGACAACTGTTAAGGGCTTAAAAAAGTGTTACTTATTTTGCTTAGGTGAGAATATACCTAGGTCTCAAATTGTGTCATAAGGGTAGACTTTTGAACCTGGCTGGGTGCCCTCAGGGTGAAGTATTGTACTGCATCCCCTGAAAAGAGTACATATCTGAGCCTGTTAACTGGGTCTGCTAGCAGAAAAGGTTCATATTTGACACCAGGACTCAAAGCTAGTAGGTAATTCGGACCCAAAACAGATGGGAGAGTTACCCTGTTTGTCTCCTGTTCACATATTGCACTCCAAAGTTTGACACTGTGGGAGCAGAGGGCCTGACCTGCGGGGTACATTTGTGACAGGGTACACTAAGCAAGCAAATGTCTATTTTCAGGTACAACCTGGAAGCATACATCAGTATGAAAAAAGACAAACATGAAATACATAATACAGATAGAAGCCACGGGTTAGGCTAACTGTGTCACAGCAGAAGAATAAAGCATAGTACAGTTACAAACATTTACATTCATAGATTTGATTGTCCCATAACTGTCTGGGTTCAGCATGTCTTTCCCTTTTCTAGGCATTACAATTACTCTGGCTTCATCAAGTGAGGGTTGCATTTTCTCAATACCATCCACCAATTCTTCAAGAATGGCCTTTTTCCATGGTGTCAACTCTTCCACAAATACCATAAACCATTCAGCAGTGTAGGTGTCTGTTCCTGGAGCTCTTTGCTTAGATAACTTATGTATGACTTCTTTTAGTTTCTTTATAGTAAAACATGCATCATCACATCTTAATTTAAGAATATCACATGATGATAAATAGTTTTCCAGGTCTAATTCTTCATAGTTTAATTCCTACTGGTACATATATCTATAATGATGCATAAAGACTTCACCCATTTCTTCATCTTGCAATGTGGTAATTTCTGCCTGTTTTTACAACTGTGGGCGGAGCCTACAGGAGTATTGCATGTACAAAAGGAGTCATGTCATATTTTCTGTCCGTGGAACTGACTGAAGGTGTAAATAGTCTCCTCCGCCTTACCCTCCTCCAAGAAATGTTTTCCACCCTCAAATAAATACGCTTTCATGTTAGTCAATGGTTGCAGGGTACTATTTTCTTTCTTAAATGGGTGGTACAAGAACTGGAACCTGAGTAGTGGGAGGCAGCATTGTTTTTTTGGGGGAAAGTAAGGTCCACCCCACCTCCACCCAAGACGCTCCACAAAGTCCATCCCACCTTTTTTTTATTCATGTGGGAGGGGCATGAGGTGGATCTATCATCCTAAAAGAAGACTCACATGTTTGGGATGTGGACCAAGGAACAGTAGTCTGTGGAGTCCCTGCATTTTGTTAAGGACTAGAACAGAAGATACTTAAAATGCCTTCAAACTGACTTAAAAACCCTTGGAACAAATGATTATCAGAGTCACCTGGTGTCTCAAAAGGAAAGACTAAGAAGTGTCTAAAAACTAAGGAAAATAGCTTTCAGGTATTTCTTAAACATTTATACACTAAAAACAAAGTTCAGCTTTTGGGATTAACAATATTTGTTTACCATATTCTATCTATCTATATATATAGTTTGTCTTTTTTAGTAGTTTCAAAATCTTGAAAGCATTGGTGTTACTAATGCATTTAAAATACATTTTTTTAATTGTCTTTACAGATAACCTTGAAAGCATTGGTGTTACTAATGCATTTAGAAATACATTTTTTTAATTGTCTTTACAGATAAATCATGCATGTTCATGTGAGGGCACATTTTTGGGGGGATAGGGTTCACATTATTTTAATCATGGGCACAGTGCTTAGTAAACACAATTTGTGATGAAGTGTATTTTTCTTTTTAAGTCTGAGAAGTGGAGTTGACTTGCACAAATGGATAGTACAGACACCATTAGAAGTAGAATGGGTTAAACACTACCTGGAACTTTCTACAGAACAAGTTCCCCATGGCACCTCACAGCATTTGACACTACCATCCTAAGAGCAGTCAGTGTGTTACTTTACAGGACATTGCATAGCAAGAGACCTAGCCTTCCCCTCTTTTTTCCAAATAATATACCAACTTCATTCTCAGACAGGCAGTTCTGGGTTACTATTTATATTCTACTGAATCTTCTTAAAGGAAAACTGCATGTTAAAATCAGGAATATATGTATTACTACCAGTTTTGAGTTCTTACTTCAATCCAGTGTTTTGTTTCTGCCTAGGCTGTTAGAGGAGTTTTTCTAATTTACCCTGGGTGTTTTATGATGTCTGGGGCCTGTCATTCAAATTTGTTTTACTGCATCTTCTCCAAGTTAGTCTTCACAGCTTACCCTTTGGTTTGATGTCTAATAGCTCCTACAGCAGGCCAGTGTCTTGTTACAGTGTCTTGCTTTGCCACAGCAGAGAAAAAAACACTGCAGCCAGGATTCACAGTGCTATACAATATACTATAGAAAGTTACATGTTTAACACATACACACACACACACCCCCAAGCAGAACATAGCTGGATCAGGTACCAGTATTTAGGAAACTTGTCATACTTACCCAGAGTCTAGCAATGTGAATCATGGCTGTGACTATAGGTGTTTACAACTGAATGATAATAACCACATTTGCTTCACTTGCAAATAGGTAGGCATTTGTATCTAATTTCTGTTTGACTTACTGTAGGTTACACATAGAATCTGAAAAATTTGTAACATGCTGTATTGTGAATCAATGAACTGATAAATGGGGATTTTGGTTTCTTTTACAAATTCATTTTTTCTGATCATGGATATACTAAAACAAAAATGTCTCAACAAAATGTTTTTAAATAAAGAGTTTAACTCACAGCAGCAGAAGAAGCATGTTGGCATTAAAAGCTTAGTGGAGTGGATGTAGAGGCACCAGTATTTAAGCATGATTTTGATAGAGGATTAATTGTGACTAGGGGATGAGGGAGGGAGGGAGTGAGTCTTGATATTTGTAGCATAATGGTTTTCTGAAACTTCAACCTGCCATGGGTTAGACTCTGCAGCCATCTGTACAGTATATCACTAAGCCATATGCAGTGTGGTATGGGTAAAACCCAGATCACCAGATCAGGGCCAGTGCTGTAAAATCTGCACTGGGCACAGCTTGAGCAAATATTGCTGATCCAGTGGATCAAATAAATATGTGCAAATAAATAAATAAATAAATACTCGACTTTGCCTCGTGCTTCAACCCACCCCAGGAGTGACGTTATTACATGTTAGAAAATAGGCTTTTTATTTGCTGAGCTCTGATTGGTTTGTACCCCTTCCGGGGGGGGTACATTAACTTTCAATAGACACCCAGCAAATAAAAAGTGCCAGCCCAAAACTGCCTCATGCCCAGCCAGGTATCATTGTGCCCAGCTTGCTTCCTCATTGGCTGAAGCACTGGGCACACAATTCAAACTGCCACCATTTTTTTCAACACTTAGCGAGCAACTTATGCCCCCCACTACCATTGCCACCACCATAAAAAAAGTTATGTTAGCTGAACAGTTCCATAACTGAAGTAAAAAAAAAATGCTTTGTAAATAAATCAGCTATCAAACTGAAGTTTCCCACACCACGCTGATCACCAGTGCTCCTTCTCATGGCAGTCGGTCAGTTCTCACAAGCTCCTCTGCTGACCGATCGGTATTTAACAATAAATTGGCAGGCCATATCTTAAAACATACATTTTTAAATGTATAAAACAGCAGGAACAAAAGTGAGCAATTTACCAAACCACGCTTACTTTAAAACATGGCTCTCTCCTCGTTTTTGTCTTGCACCAATTCTCCACAAACTGCCCACCTGCTCTGCTGCTTAATGAGTGGCTCCCACTCTACTACTGGCTCATTTTTTTTTCATATCTCTGGCGATTATATCCAGAGCCGAGATCCACAAATTAAGGAAAAAACAGTATAAAGACATGGCGTGGGGCAGGGTCATGTGTCAAAGAGGGACCACTCTCTCTGCTGCTTGATGAGCAGCTCCCACTCCACGACCTGCATGGCTCTCTCTAAATTGCTGTGGTGCCCTCTACTGGTAACTATTGGTAAGGATACCAGTAGAGGGACTACTTTACTGAAAAAAAATTATATACGTTAATTTTAGTCTTTTTATAAATTTTTTTAATTCCTAAATACTACAAAATCACTTTACAGATAGCCCATTTTCTAAGTGCAATAATACCCTCCAGGGTGGGTGGTATGGGCAATACTGGACCTTCCAGGGGCTAAAAGGCCCTCCGCCTGTGGCGTCGGGCCTCATTACACCCCTGGGTAGTCCGGTATTGCCCAATACTGCCCACCCTGTTGGGTATTATTGCTTGCATAACACACACCCTGTCATGCTTTATTGCTTAAATATGCCCTTTCTCAATGTACTATACTTTGATTCAGTTAGTGTATGCAACAGCCTTCATGTGAACACTCTGGGCTTCCCTTTGACTCCTGATGTCTATTTGCTTTAGCTATTGTATATTGTTTGAACTGCTTTGGTCCTCTTGATGTGGTGCCTGTGTGCCTAAACTATGTAATCTGTTTATTTACTGATACCCATGTATCTCCAGTGAATGATTGTTATAACTGTCTGCTCTCCGAGCCATTATTGTTGGACTTGTTAACTGTGCTGTCTTTGTATTAGTTTCGATGAGGTGCCTTTGTAAATGAGTCTCTGACTCAAAGGTTTGTAAATCTGATATTTTTTAAATAAATAAATAAATGTTTATGTTTAAGCCCATGAGACACCCTTATCTAGTTAATGAAGTCATAGTGGCTCTGCCAGAACTTGTTTTTTAAGACGGTAATTATGTTCCTATCTTTTTTTAAAGCATTTGCAAGCATTTTTCCAGATTTATCCACCTGCAAGTTTCTTGCACATTTCTTTTTTAATATTCTTAGCCAATTCTTGATTTATGATCTCATGTTTTTTAACCACTGGTCAGTCCACCCCTTAATGTTATTTTAAAGGCATCTTGTATGTTTGAAATTGGGGCTTGTCCATTACAATTAAAACAGAAATCCTTAATGGAGACTTTGGTCTTTAAGGACAACCAGGCAGTGTGAAAAGGCAGTGCAAAAAGCTAGCAGCATTCTTGGATGCATAGAAATGGGTATCACAAGTAGGAAAAGGGAAGTGATAATCCCACTGTACAGGTTCTTGGTGAGGCCTCACCTGGAGTACTGCATACAGTTCTGGAAACTGCACCTCAAGAAGGATAAGGATCACCTGAAAACCATGCAGAGGAGAGGAGAGCTATGAAGATGATACATGAACTACACAAAGAACCTTATGACTCGAGATTATACCATCTTAGGATGTACTCACTGGAGAGGAGAAGAAATGGGAGATATGATAGAGGCATTTAAATATTTCAAAGGTATGAACTCAGTACAAACACAGGATCTCTTCAGGGATAACACAAATACATGGACAAGGGGGCACAACATGTGCCTGAAGGGAGGTAGTTTCAAAACAAACCTCAAGAAGTTTTTCTTCACAGAAAATGAGGTGGAACCCTGAAACAGTCTGCCCCCAGTGGTTGTGGCAGTGAAGACAATGGGGGAGTTCAAGCTAGCATGGGATAGGCACTGTGGAAACCTAAGGTAGTAAAGAAACTGGGAGGAGATAGCTTTCACAAACAGACTAGATGGATTGTAAGGTCCTCTTCTGCTGGTACTTTCTTACGTTATGTTCTGGGCTGCCTTGCTATCTTTTAGTAACTCATTGTCACACATACACCCCTTTGTTTTTATTCTATTTTTGTCATTAATTTCCAATCATCCTACCACTACTGTATGATCTGAGATACAGTATATGTAATTTCAATACTTTTCTATGCTTGTACCAATTTATTTTTGTACAAAAATGTGGTCTATTTTGGAGAATGATTGAGTTTTTTCTTCTTAATTGAAATGGGTGAATTCTTAATGGACTGGGCATCTCAGTCTCCAAATCATGTGTTTGTAAGAAGTCTATTAAAAGTATGTTAAGCATTTTTGCTTACTCAGGTAACCTTTGAGATCTTGGTCCAACTGTGGAGTCACTAATGCATTGTAGTCACCTGCCAGAATTCTATTCTGTGCCCTTAAATGAATGAACCCCTCTGTTATTTTTGCTAAAAAATTACTATATTGCTCCATGAGTGCATTGATCAGCTCTATAGTGACTTACTGCCCTTTTATTCTTCCCTTTATTAATAAAATATGTCTGTAATTATCAAGAGATTTCTCAACAGATTCAAAGCCCATATTTTTTATCTTTATCAAGATGGCCACACAACAACTTTTTGGTCGCTGATGAATTGAAAACCTTGTTATCCATTTCCTTTGAAACTTTACAATTTCATCTCTTTCCAAGTGCGTCTCCCATAAACAGACAATATCTAATTTCACTTTATTTAAGTAACACATTATTCTTGATCTTTTTACTTGGTATTACTTAGTATTACTTGGTTTGAGTAGACAAAAAAGGCAAATGCCCATTAAATTGTCTCCCACTCATAGTGGGGTTACTGTTTGACATAAATCTGTAGTAAATACTAATCTAGTTGTTTTTTAAAAGAGACAAATGTAATTTCATGCACTAGATAACCTGGGAGTGAACTCCATAGTATTGATGTTCTTACTGTATAGAAGTTGTGCCTTTTAACAGAATTTACTTTAGGGACTATTAACTGTTTACTATGAGATCTAAGATTAATATTCCTGGGGTTGAGGGTAAAACCACATTGCCCCAACAGAACCTGATTTTTTTCCCCTTCTACTTTTTTTACTCCTTTGGCTGGGACAGGCTAGGGCTCCCTTCAGCTCTGCCCTGCTGTCCTTCACTGTCCATCACCTCTCAGGACATAACAGGCAGCCTGAATACTCCACCCATGGAGGGATCAGGATGGGGTGGGCCATCCTTCCCCCAAAGCACACATACAGTCTCATTCCCCGGGTCCTGGCAGTGAGGCGGGTGAAGGACCGTTGGGCAGGGTGTCATTAAAGCCTGCCATGCTGCTATTTTTCACCAGTTTTTCTCCTGTTCCCCATGCTGGGGTAGACACATCAGTGTGCATGTGAGGAGGCACACATATGCTGTTGAGTCCTGCAGCACCACCCATTTCTGTTCCTGACCAGCAGTACCACCAGTAGCATGGCAAATCTCCAAAGGGCCTGGGTGCAAGGTGATGTTACAGGGCTCCTCCCCAGTTTTGAATAAACATCAAAATTATGATTTGGGCCCCTCAAACCTTGTGGGCCCGGGTGCCACTGCACCCACTGCACCCTTGTAGCTACACCCCTGAGTACCACCAGGCCTTCATCTGGTGTCAGTCATCTGGTGGAGCCGGCAGTCCTCCCTCCCCTGGAGAGGAGAGCAGTCCTTTGAACACAATCCTCTCCTGCCCCCCCTACTGACCCCAGACAACTTATGCTCCTTCCAGAACATGGGTCACCAGTGTGGAGTGAGGTGTGGCATCCAGTGTCTCAACCCTTAGCTCCATAAGTCTAGCTTATTCTTGATTTTCTGATGGGGAAATGTATGTCATTACCATTCAAGATGGCACACAGTATTGTTTGAGTAAGGTTTGTCATCATAAATATTTTTCAAATATCTAATACTGAGCCTTTTTAGGTACTTTACATTTTGAGATTTAAAGAGAGTAATAACAAGTCCCCACTCTTCTCAACGTATCATTCTTGATTTCCCCTTAACTTCAGTGATAGCTATTTTTTTACAACAAACCAATCTCTTTCTCCCAATCTCTTCCCTATTGTAATCCTCCCCAAACTGCAGCTGCCTTCTAAAGAAAAAGAGAACATAGAGAATACTCTCAAGGTCTGATGTGATCAGAAGCCTGAGGTGGCAACATAGGCTGATTGGGCATGTGGTCACCCAATCAGTATTTTTTATAGTATACAGTTTTTTTTGGTTTTTCATTTTTTTAAATGAAAGTGTTCTCATAGCACTTTGCAGCAGTAGCAAACATGCCGGTGGTTTCAGTTCAGAACTTGAACTGATTGCTATATATGTGGCAGCACTGTGTAAAACACCAGCTGCCATGAGGATTTCCAATCAGCTGGAACATTGTTGTACCACAAACAGGTAAAACCACCTTCCATGACCTTTGAACTGTGGTGCAACAACATTTCAGCTGGCATGGAAATCCATGCAGAACAACTCACCACCATACACTATAATACAACGCAAAGGAATTGTTACCTTTTTCACTACAATTTGCCTTCTTCTCTTCCCTCCATTGACACCAGACTCTATTATTCATTTTCAATTAACTAAGACCACCTTAATCATTGTTAGAAGTAACATAATGACCACAGAATTTCTAATTCTTATCCTAAACCACTATCCAACCTTTTGAAGCTTTACAGTATCTTAATGAAACTCATAACTTATTTAGTTGACTTTTAGAATTTTGTATAGAAAATACAAAATAATTATCATTCAATTCAAGCAAAGCTGTGTGGCAGCTGGATAATTACGACTTTCTCTGCCATGGCCTGTGTATCATAGGTTAAACTTTCTCTTGACAGAATTACTCTCATTTTGCCAGGGTAAATCATAGTAACCTTTGTGGTGAGCTAGCCAACTTCCAGTCATAATTTGCAGATATATTTCTGTTATATTTTTTATGTGATTTTGTGTATGTTAAATGCCACAAAAGATGGCCATGTGTTTTATTAAAAAAGGAGTACATACTTTTGCTGAAAGATCACAGGAAAAGAGAAATTCTTGGAAAATATATGACATTCCTATGTGACTCAGGAAAACAGCTACTAGCCAGGAAGCTGAAAATTACATTTTCAAAGGGGATGGAAGTCCCTGGTTATCTAATTGGTGTAACAAAATCTCAGGATGAAAGAAGCTAGCTCCCCTGCAAAAGGAGAAATGGTTTTAGACAGGAGGTGTCAGCAAAGGTTACAACAGTCTGAGTAAATGTTTTAAGTAGTGTCAGGAAGTGGTGATATGAGAACCCAAATAAGGAAATAATTAATAATTCCTTAAAATCTGGAAAGAGCAAGAAAGATACTTGCTTGCCTAGAGAGAGAAGACCACCAGCTATAAACCAGAAAAAGGTTTTTTTTTCAGACTTCCAGAGGGACTATAAATATCCCTATAAACAGAAGCTCATTGCATTGCACTTTGGACACTCTCTTGACAAGACACAGAACAACCTGCCAGTGGCTGAAAAGGAAGAAAGGATTTTTCAGACTTCACTTATTCTTCTGAACTATAATTCACCACAAACTTAAGGTAGAACTTTAGATAACAGTTATCATGCATTGTTCATGCATATTTTCCACTTTTATTTGTGTTATTCTGTGATCAAAATTTTCTAAATCTTTTAGTTGTAACTGTATGATTATTATTTATTTTAGTAAAAACATTTGTTTCTAAGAAACCTGCCTGAATGAAATTTTTCATGTTGTGTGTGGTTGTGGGACGTTTAATAATAATCTGTGACTAAACTGTTATTGCTAAGGTGTGTTACCATAAGTTACCAATCGAACATGGGTCTGTACAGGGAAATCTGGGTGAAGATAGGGAGAATATGAAAGTCTCAAGGAAGAGTCAGTGGGGATTTGAACCAGGTTATTGTATGCCTGTGGGAGAAGACAAAATCAGGGTTACAAGGCTACCCCAAAGAGATTGTAATGCCTTGGATCTTCCCCCCTTTGTGTAACAACCAAGAAGTGTAACAACCAAGAAAGGGTTCTCATTTGGCTACAAGAATTGAGATTGGTATTGTACCCTTATCCAGAGTAAAGAGGGAGCCATGAAGCCTCATGGTGGGTGTTCAGTTGTGACCTTGGTGAGTATTCTAGAAGGACACGGGGAGGGTATCCCTGTTTTCCCACCTCCCTGTCATGGATTGCACTTAGGGGTGGGCACTGTGAGCTCAGTGGACCTGACCCTCAAGAGTGGGTTCATGACTCCCTTCAGATTATTATTTCAAATTTAGTGTGGGTAAAGTCAAATTTGTTTCTCTTGGCTACTAGCTCTGGTGGAAGGTCATTAAAAATCAGGCTTGTAGCCCCTACTATTTTTATTCTTTTTTCCCTATAAACTTTGGTCATTGGTTTTTCTTTATCCCCAGTTTTGATGAATTTGGCAATTATTGGCCTTGTGAGTGCTTCTGTTCTTGATTTTTTTTTCCTGGCAGCATGGAGGCTCAGTCTTCTGCAGGCCCTGCACCTGCTGACCAAGCTCCTCCTCCCAATGTGGACTATGCTCTGGGGTTTCCTGCTCACCCCCCCCTTCCTGTCATGATGGGTAATTCATGGGGTACTTTGGAGGAGAACGTTGGTCCTTGGGATGGCAGGGTGACAGGATTGGATGGACAAAAAAACTTGATGGAGACCTGTCAGCAGCAGAGGGATAACATTTTTTATGATTCAATGAGCTTACGCAACTTAGTGCAGTGTTATGCTTGTGCAACTGTTGATAACTTTGGCCAATCACACTCTCTGTTCCATGGGGAACTGCCATCCTGTAGGGGTACAGATGGCAAGAAACCCTTGAGGAGGGTTCCACACCTAGAAGTGCCATGGGAAGGATTCCCTTGACTAAATACACCTTAGGAAGGAACTCTGAGGTGAGAGGCATGTCACTGGAGAAGGAGGGGAGGATGGTGGGGCAAAGAAAAAACTGCTTCTTAATGAGGCTGGAAGGAACTGGCTTATATAGCTCAGGCAGGTGGAGTGGCTAATTGCTGTTGCCCATTGAACTGTAGGCATAGCCTTTTAATTCAATGGGCTCATGCAACTTAGTGTAGTGCTATGTTTGTGCCACTGTTGATAACTTTGGCCATTTGTACTCTCTGTTCCATGGAGAACTACCACCTTGTAGGGGTACTGAAGGCAAGGAACCATCAATGAGGGTTCCTCCCCTAGATGTGCCATGGGAAGGATTCCCTTGGCTAAAGGTACCTTAGGAAGGAGACCCAAAAAGAGTATTGAGCAGCAAATGTTGACCTCAAGGGCTGACAGCATAGATCAACAGTAGCCAATGACAACTGGAAACAGTCACAGACTGGAAAGCAAGCTGAAAGATATTGACTGAAGCAGAGGGGCATGACTTCCTAAGGAGAGATGGAGTGGCAAAGCAGGAGAGCCACCATCCAACTCCATCCAACAGCGGAACCTATCTGGGTAAACTGAAGGAATATACTAAATACAGTATGAACTACCTAGCAATTATGACCTTTGGCATGGAAGAGAGGAAACACCCCCTATGAAGAGGAAACCTCTTGGGGTCCAAGGCCTAGGTCACCTTCCCTCCAGGCTTGGGATACTTTAGTGACAGCTCAGATACTGCAATTTAGAGACCCAGTTCGGGGGGGATTCCAGTTTGGAGAAAGGCTATCACTCTATCACTCTAATAGGAAATGCCATGAGGGGGCTATGAGCGCTCTCTGCAGCAAAGGGAGGAGGAGAGCAACAATGCATGAAAGAAACTCACCTGGCCTTCAGGCAGGTGGCCTAAGGAGAAGGTAGAGATCTGAAGGGCTTCCCTGAGGACCGTCTATGAATCAAGAGGTGAAGGAAGACATCTGAGGGGCTTCCCTGGGGACCATCTTCGAGATGAGCAGTTCAGGAAAGCAGAGAATTGGCAGGGATGGGGAAGATGTGGAAACCACATGAACCTTAGGTGGTTGTACATACAAACATATGAATTTGCCAGCAGAAATGGGTCACTCAGTCTATCAAGTCTGCTCGAGTGTGCAGCTAGCACCCTTACCTTGCAGCTGCCCCACCCTCATTTCCCAATTCCCCCCTCACTCTGTCCCATCCCCTTTTGAAACTACCCACTGTCTTACAGGATACCACCTCCTCCAGCACTGCATTCCATTCTGCCACAATCCTCTCTGTGAAACAGTGTCTCCTCATTTCCCTCCTATATCTTCCCCCCTCCAATCTAAGGCCATGCCTTCTCATGCCCCCTCCCTCTCCTTAGCTTGAAAATCCCTTCAGTATCCATCTTGTTCATCCCTTTAAAGTACTTAAAGGTCTCAATCATATCCCCCCATCCCTTCTCACCTCCATGGAGTACATATTTAACTCCCTCAGCCTCTCATCATATGGCCTGTCATACGGTATGTAGGGAGAAATGTTTTTGAAGGTGCTGCTGGCGCAGCCTGCACAGCTAAAGGAGCCCCTTTGGGCTTAAGAGCTGCAGCCTTCAGCAGCTAAAATCATAATTCTACATCAAGAGGTGCCGCTGCTAATCTGCACAGCTAAAGCATCACATGGTGTGAGTGTGACCTCTGTGGGCTGGGGATGCACCCTCCAGATGTGGACTTCGTGGAGCAGAACAAGACTGTTGGCTACAGGGCAAGCCCTGAGCCAGATAATGGTTGTGACTGGCATGCATCTGACTGTAGGAAGGAGGGGCCATGGAAAAGCCTGATGGCCATGAGCGCATCGAGCATGAATGAAGGCAAAAGAGAATGCAGTGGTAGGAGGAGGCTGGGTGAAGCCAGATGACCATAGGTTATTTCTGACTCCATAGCCCATTCCCAACCTGAAGCCACAATGCCCCACTGCAACATTACTGTCCTCCACCATGGGAATAACCGATGGCACAAGCAGATCACCAGAACACCATGCTGGGAAGAAGCAGGAGGCAGGGGGACTGACTCATGGTAGCAGTTATAATTGCAGCAGCATTTGACAAGACAGAGCAGCATTGAGAATTTATAGCAGCATTAGCAACAGCAGTATAAAGGGGAAGCAGCATATGTAAGAATGTAACAGCAATGTAACAGCAGTATCAGGAGTGAATGAAGGCAGCTGGCAGAATGCAAAGAAAACTAGAAGGCCCAAATGAAACAAACTGAGAAAGCACAGGAGCATGGAACAAAGTTGTGCAGCAAGCTGATAACACAAACAAGGCAATAAAGGTATGATTCTGCTACATCCCTGGCTAGGCACCCACCTACCATTCAGCAAAAAGTCTCTGCCTACATTTCAGCAGGGCAGCACACTGGGAACTAATGAGGAGGAAGATTAACATGCTAACATTAACACTAACTCTAATAGTAACACTAACGACTCTAAGACTAACTAACAGAAATGCTAACTAACTGATGCTAATACTAGCTCTGACTAATACTAATAACTTACATTAACTAATGAACACTAACTAAACTACTAACATGACCTAAATCAGAAGGCCACAGCCCTGTCTAGGCTCCCACCTATGGATCTGCAGGCCTTGATGTCACTGCCTACATTTCAGTGGCGCCATCATCCCTACCTAGGCACCCACCCACTGTTTCAGTGAGAAATCTCTGCCTACATTTCATCTGAGCCATAACCCTACCTAGGCACTTGCCTACCATTTAGTGAAAATTCTCTGCCTACTTTCAGTGGAGCCATAACCCTGCCTAGGCACCCACCTACCATTTCAGCAAGAATTCTCTGTCTACTTTCAGTGGAGTCGTCATTGCTGCCTAGGCACCCACCTACTGATTCAGCAGGACATGAGGCCACTGCCTACGCTTCAGTGGGGTACAGCACACTAAAACTAAATGAGAATGAAGACTAACGTGCTAGCAATAATGCTAGCTCTACAACTTACGCTAAGACTAACTAACTCACGCTAACACCAACGCTAACTAAAACTAACTCACGCTAACATTAACACTACTAATTACTGACACTAACTAAAACAATTAACACTACTCTAAGTCAGAGGGGAACGTAGTAGTAGGTGCTGGCGTTAGGTAACATTATGGTTTGGTAAAAGTATGAAACAGCAACATATGAACTTGAATAAAATAAATGTAGGAATGGGGAGTAAATGTAATAGAGCAACATGACACTGCTCGAGCAGCCAAGGGAGTGAAAGACAAGAGATATAGCTGCTAAGTGGAGCCAGCACTGAGTGAGCAGGTATAAACAATTAAGGTAGGTATGCACAGGGACTGCTACAGCACAGAGACAGCAAATGGAACTGAGAGCAGAGGTAACAACTTACAGATAAAGAGAGGGAATGCTGAAAGTATGATAAAAAGGAAATAAGCCTGATTAGCAATGCATCTGAATATTACAACACAAACAAAAGGGCACTAGAAAAACTAAAAAAAAAAAAAAAAAGAAACAAACAAAAACAAATACAAGCACAGGAGCTGGAGGGAAGAGAAATAAACAACTGAAATAGAAGCACAGACAGACTTCAGCCAGAGGCAAAGGCAAAGTACCGACCTAGAGCAGGAGAAGCACAAACCAGGCAGAGAGTCCAGCACAAGCCAGCAGAAATCCAAACACATAGGAAGAGAAGGGATGAAAACTGCAGAAGGGGGGACAGGGCCAGGGAGAGGTTGTTCCCAGAGAGAGGTTGGACAGAGCCTCAGGCCGCAAAGGAAAAGTGCTTCTGAATGAGGCTGGAAGGAACTGGTTTATATAGCTCAGGCAGGGGGAGTGGCTAGTTGCTGCAGCCCATTTAACTGCATGCATAAGCTTATAAAAATAAATAAACAAGGAAGAAAGGAAATCATCAAAATAAATTGTTGGGACATTAAGCGATATGGTTCCATGCATGAAAAATGGCTATCAAAGTGTGACGTTAGTGTCAATTTTTAAAATCTAATATAGCAATTATTATAAGCACTTTTTATTATGCTGTGACTCACCTTGTAAAAATGTAGTATGGTGGAGGATAACTCCCTTTTTGGGGCCTAAGAAGAAGCCTCCACAAAGTTGCACATCTAACAGGGACATAAAAGCAGGGCTGTGTGTGTAACTGGGAACATAAAAGCAGGGATGTGCATCTAACTGGGGACATGAAAGCAGGGCTGCACGTGTAACAGGGGACATTAAAGTACCACAGGCAAGCCACTACCCATCTGCACACAACATGGAGGCATGCCACCACCCATCTGCAGACAACATGGAGGCACGCCACCATCGATCTGCAGACAACATGGAGGTATTCCACCATCATCTGTGGACAACATGGGGCATACTACCACCCCTCTGCACACAACCTGTAAGCAGGCCACCACCCCTCTGCAGAAAACATGGAGGCAGACAACTAAATATCTGATGGGATCTTTCAAAGAAGTTCATCATTAAAGCATGCATTCTGATCGGGGCATCATCAGTCCATATGACCTGAATAATGGACTGTCCATGTAAACTGAACCCAGACAACACTGGCAGAAAATGGTATACTTATGTTATGCTGAGTCTTCCTATCCCAGCACTGACCTGCCCGTGCAGTATTGCCTGACAGGTGCAGTATCCGGATAGTGAGAATCCCGGCAGTAGTAAACTCAACAGATGTTTACAGGGGTAAGGTAGTGGATGTGATGGGTTTCTACCTTACCTCTGCTGATGGTCTACAAATCCTGGTTGGATCCAGAGGCTGGCTGAGCTGCCCCAGTGGTGTTGAGAGCTAAACCACTGGCAGCTTGGCCAGCATGCCTTGGGAGGCCCTGGTTCTGGTCTGTGCTGCGTCCGTTTGTTTTTTTACCCATGTAACTAATTTTTTTTAACTTTGAGGTCCCCTTGGAGTTAGTTATTTTAGTTACGGGGAGGAGTGGAGCCCCCCCACCTGGGGGGGGGAATTGCATTTTGTATTTTTCAATCAGGTGCCTGACATTATATTGTTGGGCATCTGATTGATTCAGGATTGTGTATTTCGGGCCACTAAACTCGGGATACTGAGACTCAGGAGCTCGAGTTTAGGAATAACACAGTATATCCCAGAAAACAGTATAGCTGATTTTCACAGTAGTTTTTTTTTGTTAGGCAAATTTCTGTAAACCCACCACACACATGTATGATATGGCTGACTGATATAGCCCAGAGAAGTATATATCATAATTAGTGCACCACAACAAGCAGAATGGGGAATGTGCTTTTTAATATAACACTCCACCCCCCAAAAACAGTGACCATATGGTTTTGTGCTATGATTTTTTATTTTTATTTATTTATTGAGGTCTAGGAATTACAACCCTTTGAGTCAGGAACTCTTTTTCAAAGGCTCCACGTCAGTACAAAGTGAGGCAGGCATCTGTTACAGGCATCACGAAACAATGACAGAAAATTATACAAAAAGAGAAAAAAAAATATACAATAGGAGCTATTATAAAATGCTCCACATAAGTACGAAGTGTGGCAAGCAAGTGTTACTGACATCATGACATCATGAACAGTGACATTATACGCAAAGAGAAAATTATACAATAGGGAGTTATCTAATAATGAAGACATAAGGGTAAGGTAGCAACCCATCACATCCACTACCTTACCCCTGTAAATGTCTAGAGCACTTAAATTTCTCCTAGGAACTCTCTGATTCTCCTGTTGCTGTGCTCAGGTAACGTCAAACTTAACCCTGCTCCTCCAGCAGCTATCTCTTCCCCTGCTGATCTTTCTAGGCTTAAAGGTATGAGCTTTATACATGTCAATGCATATAGCCTTCTAAAGAAATTTACCTCCTTTCAGGCTTGGGTCTGCTATACCACACCTGATATCTTAGTGGTCACAGAATCCTGGCTTAGACCTGGAACTTCTGAGCATGAGGTGAACATTCCCTTCTACTCCCTGTTTAAAACTGACAGGCAGTCTAGAGGTGGTGGAGTTGCCATTTATATTAAGGATAAATTTCCTGCATCTATCATTGACTCTACCTCTATCAAAAAAGAATTTGAAGACTTTCGGTTCCGCCCCCCCCCCCGAGTAATGGCAGCCTAGAGAAAGAACTGTGTCTACCTCGAGCTAAAAAAACTACACTTTGGCTGTAATTTTCTATATTTCTCATACAGATTTCTCATCACAGTATCAGTGGAAAGTGCAGAGTACTAGAGGGACTGAATTTAGCAATGAAACATATCACGATGAAGGAGATAGCTGATGGAACCCAATCGGAGGCCTCAGTCGCATCAGATAACCATGACTCTGCATACCTCAAAAGGGGCCTGATTAAATCTCAGCAGAAACAACCAAAAAGCCAAAGCGAAGAAGGCAAAACTTGACTTAATTTATCAAGAGATACTTACTTTTCGGGCTGAAATTAAAGAAATGTACAGTGAGTTATGAAGAGATGTGATACAATTAGAGCAGAGAGTAGATGAACAAGCGAGTACTGCGATGGCAACTGAGAATAGAGTAGACGAGCTGGAACAAATGGTACTGCAGATGAAAGAGATGCAAGAACAAATAATTGATCGCCAAGAAGATTTTGAGAACAGAGCATGACGCAAAAACATCAGAATTTATTGCCTACCAGAGGATTCTGAGGGGACTAACATTAAAGAATTTTTTGAAGCTTTGCTGCTCACAGCCTTAGAACTGTCAAAAGATTTCAACTTCCACCTAGAGAGAGTGTATAGAGCATTGGCACCTAAACCTACCTTTGCAAACTTACCGCCAAGGTCAGTAATTCTTCATTTCAACAGTTATGCAACAAAAGAACACATTCTGCTCACAGCATGGTGGTGCCAGAAAGTTTTTTATGGCCCAACTCGCATATATCTCGATCATGACTATGCACCAAAAACTACTCACCTGCAACATGCCTATCTACCGTTACTTCCAGTGCTGAAAGCAGAAGGACATAAATTTATTACCCCATATCCAGTGTTGGTTAATTGTTCATCTACCTTCTGGAAAGAGAGAGAGTTCTCCATGGCTTACTGTAAGAGGAAAAAGAAGAACTTACAAAAATGGGCCTGCACTTTCCCGAATGAAATCTGGGTGGCAACAATCCAGAAAAACGTCAAGTTGGCTGGCAGTCTAATTTGAACAGATGACAGGGAAAACAGCAAGAACTGGGAACAATCAAATCTACCTTAGCAGTTTGCCGGAAGGAGGCAAAAAGTGACAATACTTGAAACTTACGGAGAAGCTCGTTCGTATGAGTGAACAGGAAAGAGAGGGTTTGAAAATCTGTGCTGCGCCATCTGTTTTTCGGGCCTGAAGTGTGCTCTCTACATTAATGAGCTGCTCTGAGCCTGGAATTGGTGACTGCTTAATGAAAAGACACTACCTTACATGAACTGCTAGATATGTAACAGCCAGTACCTAAATAACCTACTGTAAGTGCCTTCTAATGGTGGACTAGAAGCTATAGATATAATTATTTGATTATGTTAATTGCTGGCTTCTTCTCCTCCTTTCGATACTTGGTGTAATATAAGGGGGAACATTTTTCAGAAAGATTGGGAAACAGGGAATGGGGAAAGGAGCAGTCTTTGAGCTGTATGCTGCTTATGGGGGACATCCCTAAATTTTTTCTTTGGAGTTATCTACTCCTTTCCTCTGTTGATTTTGCCTTATTTAAAGGGGAACAGTTTACTGGCTCCTTGAAGGCCCCTAACAACAATGTTAAGGGATTCTCTTCAATTTTAGGGAGAGTTCAAATGCTTCAGGAGCAGTTTCTACTGGAAATTTGGAGTTTTTAATTTCTCTCCCCACATTTGGAAGTCCTAAAGATTATACAGCATAGAATATTACCAAAAGCAATATCTATATGTATATATGTTTATGATTTATTGTTAATCATTACTGGACAGCTATCTTTCCAGATTAGTGAATACACCATTTACATTAGCATTTTACAGTGGCAAATTACTGTTATGTATGTGATAATAAGTTATTGTTGGTTGATAAGGGACAGTAGAAAAACTTTAGTTAGATTACGAAGCATTGGTCAGAGGACAGGATATATAAGACAGGATAGGACATTTTCTGGTGGAACCATTGTTAGGACTTTCAGGAGACTTTATAGATCCTTATGGAGAAAGGGGGGGAGGAGTTGTGGAGGGGGGAAATTGCAATAATCAGTAATACTTTACCAAATGAAAATCTAATATGGTATTAGAAACAACTAGGATACTGTCATTAAATATTAATGGCATTAATCATCCCATAAAAAGAGCTAGACTACAACAGTACCTGTGGAAGCAAAACGCAGATTGCATCTATTTACAGGAGACACATTTGTCGCAAGGTGAACATGTTAAGCTTGCTGCAGGTGGCAGATACACTGTTTTCTCTTCTTTCAGTAAGTTGGGGAAAAGGCGTGGAGTGGCAATTTTAATTCCAGCTACTACTCCATTTACTAAGGGGGGGAGGTATATTCAGATAATAATGGGTATTTTGTCATAGTACAAGGGCATTTGTATGAGACTGAAGTATCAATGGCGAGTGTGTATCTGCCGCCAGGGGCATCTCCCTCATTTCTGAGACAGTTCTTTAATAGACTGCTTGAAAAGCAAAAGGTGGTAATGCTGATAGGAGGCGACTTCAACTTAATAATGTCCTCGTAGAAAGATTCCACTTTTCCTAAACAGCATAGATTTACTCCCACTCAAAAACTTTTAAAAAGCCAGATACCTGAAATGGGTCTTACAGATGTATGGCACCATTTCTTCTCCTCTGTGGAGGGACACGCATTTGTCTCCCCTAGATATCATACATCAGCTAGAATAGATTATTTTTTTACATCTACAGAGCACTTGGGTATGATCCAAGATATATCCCTGGAAGCTCGCCTCCTCTCAGACCATATACCCCTCTTAATTAAGGTGGGATTAAACAAAACTCATAAAACAACCTTATGGAGATTGAATATTTCTCTTTTGAAGGATCCAGTGTTTAAGACCAGAATGGTAGACAGCATCACACAAACCCTAGAGGAGAATACAGAGCCTTCTATTCTAGCTACTATACTCTGGGATACTCTGAAGGTTGGGATTAGAGGAGAGATCATCTCTTATTCCTCCAGACTAAATAAACAGAGAGAATCCAGATACAAATTATTACAAGTTAAGTTGCAAGAATTACAGCAGATGAGAGACAGAGGGGAACGAGTTACACAAATTGAGCTCAGACAAATCTAATCGGAATTACAATCTATTTTAGATTATAAGACGCAAATGTCTTTACTATATCTTAAAAGATTCTATTATGAGGGAGGCCCTAAAGGTGCCAGAAATTTAGATAGGCATACTAGAGGATTTAAGCAGACTGCCATTATCACAAAGATTAGAGACCCCTTAACAGGAGATATTCTTAACAAAACTCCTGCAGTTCTGAAAGCATTCCAGCAATATTACGCAGATCTGTACTCTGATCCCACACCCCCCCTCTCCGGAGGATATAAAAATTTTTTTGACCCCCCTTAACTTTCCACACTTGTCTGAGTCCCAGCAGGATTCACTTTTATGCCCTATATCCACTATAGAGATCCAGAGAGCAGTTAAAACTCCTAAAACATTAAAAAGCCCTGGCCCAGATGGCTTCAGAGCCGAATGGTATAAGACATTTCTTTCAAAATTGATCCAGCTGATGCAAAATACTTTTTTGGAGGTGCAGGATGGAGGTGCCCCTCCCACCCTCATGGTCATATGTGGCCATCTCAGTTATCCTGAAACCAGGTAAGGATCCATTAAATTTAGAGCTGTACAGACCCATCTCAGTTTTAAATAATGATTATAAGCTATATATGGCAATATGGGCACATAGGTTGGAGACTATATTACCTACCCTGATACGTTCAGATCAGGCAGGATTTCTGCGCATGTGTCAGACTGCAGATAATGTACAAAGAACAATCCATTTGATGGATCGTATGGCTAATTCAGCCACCCCCTCGGCCTTAGTCAGCTTAGATGCCTGTAAGGCTTTCAACAGGGTGTCATGGAGATTTTTATGGGGAACACTAATGCCATTTGGGTTTCCGAGGGAATTTGTGAATTGACTGGAGCAAATATATTCGGAACCAAGGGCTTATTTAAAACTTAATGGAGGTATCACACCTCATATCATGTTACAGCAAGGCACTAGACAGGGATGTCCCTTGTCCCCTTTGCTATTTGCCATCTATATTGAGCCTTTGGCTATGATGCTTAGAAATTCAGAAAAAATCGAGGGCATTCAGGTGGGCAATCAATCTTGGAAGTTGGCTTTATATGTGGATGACATTTTATTGTCAGTATCGGATCCAGAGTCCTCTATCCCAGCAATATGGGAGCTACTTGAGCAACTTGCTCAGTTCTCTGGATAAAAAATAAATTCTTCTAATATGGAGGTTCTCCCCTTCCATTTCTCCCCCTCATGAACACTGAAAAGCAGTCTACCTCTGTGCTGGAACAGCATCAAGATAAAATATTTAGGTATACAGTTACCGAACCAGTTAATGCACCTCACTATGGTGAATTATGAACCCCTAACACAAAAAATAGAGTTTGATCTACATCAGCGGTCCCAACTTCATTTATCATTATATTCTAGGGTGGAACTTATTAGGATGAATATCCTCCCATGGCTGCTATATCTTTTTCAGAACATACCAGTGATGCCAGATGGAATGTACTTTCCCTCCTGGAATAAGTCTCTGGCGAGATTTGTCTGGGCTGGGAAAAAACCTCGTATCAAGTGGTCCACATTAATGTTACCAAAAATTAAGGGAGGCTTAAATTTGCCTGATCTTCAGATGTATGCTTACGCCTCTGTGATAGCTAGAGTTTTTAATTGGAACAACCCAGTGTATGACATTCCCTGGAAGAACCTGGAATTTACGCTTAATATGGTGAGGGGGGGACGACCTTCTACAATTGATGTATACCCCAGTAAATAAAAGAGCTAGACTTATTTATAGTACAAATTCTACTATAGAGACTTGGAGGAAACTCATCCATTTAAGAGAGCTAGAACCAGTAGGTGCCTATCTTAATCTATTAAATTTCGGAATCCAATCTCTTACTCTGGAACAGGAGGGTACTTTGGCTCAATGGAGACAAAAGGGTTTTAAATTTATATTCCACTTGGTGGATGCCAGAGGGGTCCTCTCATTTACCAAACTCCAAGAAACTTACAATCTTTCACAAGACTTTCCAATATATATACAAGTTTAAGAGAGGGCATTGAATGGAGGGGACTAGCCTACAGTAGGCTCCTGACCCCCCCTTCATTGCTTACCTTAGCTATGACCACAGGGAGAGGGCAGCTGTGGCCCCACTTTGTGGGACTAATATATAGGGGATTGAGGGGATTATCAAAAAATTCTACTCAGGAAATTCTGAATGCCTGGAATGAAGAGCTTCCACTCCAGGTATCAAAGGAGGATTGGGGAAAAGTATACTAAATTCTCAATGGGACTTTTGGGAGCCCCCTATTGGCTAGAATTAGCCTGGAAAGCTATAAATAGATTTTTCTACACACCGGCAAGGCTGGCCAAGTTCTCATCTGGGACGCCAAGCTATTGCTGGAGAGATTGTGGAGAAATATCTGCAGATCAGTTCCATGTTTTTTGGGCTTGCCACAGTTATGAGTTTTCTGGAGAGATATTTTAGAGGCATTAAAAAGAATGGTAGATGTGGAAGCTGTATTGACCCCTGAGCTAGTATTACTCTCAGTTCTGCCAGAGGATCTCCCAATACCCAGTGGATCATTGTTAATCACTTATATACTGGCAGCTAAAAATCAATTACTAGAAGCAGAGGGGAAGAAAGATGCCCCAAAACATTCAGAGCTGGTGGGAAATAATGGGAGAAATGTATGTATTAGAGAGATTAATAGCCAAAAGCACAGATAAATGGTCGGCCTTTGAGCTTAAATGGAGGAAATGGATTATATATATTTCGGCCTTAGATCCTACTTTTGTACCTTAGAAATATATTGACCCTGATGATGGTTTCTGTAAATGACTTAGCGCTCATTATATGAACTGCTTTATAAATTATGTAAGTTGTCCTGAGACCTTTGAATAATGTATTGCTATGTACCTGACTGATGTAATTATGTGCTGTCTTAACTTATATACTGTAAAAACTGTCCTATGGTTTTGTGAATGAAAATATAATAAATACAAAGTATAAAAAAAAATGTATACTTCTTCCATGGTCTTGCTTTGTGTAGTAGGATGCTATAGGCCCCATCTGCAGGATTACAGCTCTTGAACCACATAAGTAATACCCTGGCATCCTTACCGTCTGAGTTCATAATTTTAAGAGACTTCAATCTGGATTGGTTTTCTAGTGCCTCCACACCCCTTAAAGCTATCTGTGATGCCTTTGGACTGTCACAACTCATTAATGGAGCTACTCACCCAAATAAGAAGAATCCAAATCATAGCACTATGCTGGATCTCATTGTAGTAAGTAAACCTCACTTATTTTCCCACGTTGGTGCATTTTTCTCTGATATCAGTGACCACTGTGTTATTGTGTAAGAGTCATCCCAAAATCTACATCAGCCTCCAAATTTACTACTAAGAATTATCGACATAACTTTGATCCTCTTGCTTTCATCACAGAGCTAAGAAGTCTTCTTGCTTTGACAGGACTTCTACCTAGAAAAAATCGGTATGATATCTTTCATGAAATTGTGTTGGGGCACTGGAAAAGCATGCACCTCTGGCTAAAAGTCTGCACCAAAAATAAATCATGCGAGGGTTTATGGAGGAGCTGAAGACTGCATTGCGGAATAGAGACATGCTTTGGAAAACAGCCCAGAATTGTGAAGCTGATTGGATGTCATTTAGAAGGGCGAGGAACCTCTGCACCAAGATGGCCAGAGAGGCAAAGGCTAACTTTTATCGCACAGAACTTGACTCCTCCTTGAAGTGTCCATCCAAATTTTGGAAAAACTTAAAGGATATAGAAGGTCACATTTTTGGAAATTCTCTACCTATGAAAATTACCGTTGGTAACACCACTGTCTCTGATAGGCCTACTATCCTTTAGTATCTCAACAATCACTTTGCTATTGCATGAGTCTAGCATTCGATGCTTCACCTACCAATAATCTCCACTTAACTTGGTACACATGATCAAGAGGTTCCTGTCACTAGCTCTATATTCTCTCACTGCAGCCAGTATCCTTGAAGGAAAGTCGAAGACCCTCCGCTTAACTGGATACTAGGAAAAGCGCTGGAGCTGACCTCAGTGACCCTTTTTCCCGGAAAATTAGTTATCAGGTCCTGGCTGTACCACTTACACATCTCTTCAATCTATCTCTCTCTCAGGGTGACCACCCTCCTATATGAAAACCACCTATGTGATTCCCCTTTTCAAATTCAGAGACTACCACTGATCTTAATAACTACAGGCCAAACTCCTTACTCCCTATTCTGTCCAAACTACTGGAAAAAATCGTGAATAGTCAATACATAACAAATGAGTCCACTGTTATCCCTCCAAGGATATGAGATCTTGGCTTTGTACCTTAGTCAATAGATCTGTATTACTAAGAGACATGGCTGCTGACTGAATGTTCCTTTGCATTTGAAATGTTCTTACTTGGAAAAAATGTGAATCACTATGTTTCTTCACACAATTGCAGATGATACATTTGTTAGCTGCAAATGTTGTGGATGTAAGTCTTATTCTCATAGCTGGTTGGTTGCTTGTTCTAGGCTTTTCTGAGTCTAGATGATCTGCTTGTGGGTTGTATTTGTGTGAAAGGTTTTGTTTGCTGGTGTAATTCTGATAGCAACAGTGGCGATAACGAATGGCAACCGTGAATCCTGTCTCATCCAGCACCCCTGATGTTTTAGCACTTCTATACGATTCATCATCTGCTTCTCTCATACATCTGAGCAGAGTTTCTTGACCTCTGACTTTGGCTGCAACAAGATTTTGCGAAGCATCTCTGTCTTGGCAAATCATATAAATAGTTACATAGTCTCGATGTGATCTACGAAACTTTTTTGCTGGCAATGGTACAAGTCCAATACCTTGTTTACTTGCCATTTCCTGCAATTAAAGAGAAAATATTTATATTAAACATGAAATAAACTGAAAAGGAAAAGACATTATTAAGTTTCCACCACCAAACAACACATATTTTTAAACCTTTTGAGATATTGATTCCTGAGTGCTAGTTAAGCCTTCTTTCATTGGCAGTGCCAGATGTCACTTTCATGGGTAGGGGCTCAAAAAGATAGGCTTGAATCTCAGTACCTGCCATTGACCTAACACCACAACATACTTTTCCGGAACGCACAAGGTCATACCTAACTCATGAACATGACAAACCATCTCTAACAGGGGGTACAACAAAAACCTAAAATAAGGCCCTATTGAAAATTGGCCACTAGACTAAAATGTATTTGCATAATATCCTTTGTTCCTACGATTGTATGAACTCCAAAATGGTTTCTATGCTTGGTCTTTTTCTATAATTAACTCAGGCTCACCCCTAAAAGGGACTTTTAGTCTCAGTGGGTTTACCCAGTAATCAAAATCCAACAAATAAATGCACACAGAGCCCCTTTGTTTTGTGCATGGAGCCCTTGAAGTTCTTTGGGCACAAAGCTCTTGAATGTTTCTGGGGTAGTTGCTAGGTGCCCATGGAGCATAGAGATTACTGATGTTTCACATTGAAATCTGAAATATCATTTGCCACACCCTTCTACGCCTCTTTTTCTTTTTTGAAAACGAGCAGACAAACGGACAGACAAACATAAGATAGGACAGGAAGAAAAAGTCAGGGGTTGCTTATGTTCATCTTTTACCACCCAGGCACCCGTAGCACTCCATATAATGATAAATAGTTGATCCAGTATTTTGATAGGAAGTAATATCAGTATCTTTTATAAGTTTTATCCCATAAGAATAGGAAAACTGCCAGAGAAGCAAACCAAGCTAAATTATAAAAAGGGTCTGAGAAATGGAGCTTTCTGATTGGCTGCAAACATTCTAACAGCCTTATGTTAATCTTTTATTAACATACATGTAGAGCTTAGCCATATGCTGAACAAGGTTTAATACTATTTAAAAACATTTTTTATTATAATAGCAATAAGGCACTCCCAGGGATTATGTTAATGGTCAGTTAATCACCCTCTAGCGGCATGTGGCACTCGGCTACACCTCGTGCCACAGTACACCCCTAGAAGGTGATTAACAGACCATTAACATAACCCTTGATCATGCCTTATTGCTTAAATCTTTCTCTTTTAGTGTCCAGTTCACAATGATTTCTGCAGGTACAGACAATCACTAAATGACACAGAGTAACCCCTCTACATATCCAGAGCATTGCAAGCAAACAACCCTGCACTCAGGACCTCGTGCACTATATCACCAAAAAGATTTAGGGTGACATTAAATTATTTTATTATGCTATATAGTAGCAATGTTAAAAGCTGATAAAATGACAAACAAAAATCTCAACGTTTCACGCCATGCTTGTTGCTTTGTTAAGAGTGAGTGACCACAAGTAAAGTGTGCTCTTTATACTCTAATACAACCTGTGCAAAATGTGAACATGTAATTAATTTATAACAGGTAACATTAACACAAATACAAATAAAATAGCACTCTTCTGATGGCTCTAATTACAGTACCATGGTAACCATGACAACTACATTAAATGGTGTTGACCAAAGTTCAGTTTCTTCAGACTGCAACATCTTTGCTTGCCTTTCTTTAGTAACATGTGACATCCATGATGTTCATGGCATCTAAGTGTTGCCAAATAAGGTATCCGTGGTTGCAGTACACTCAGTATCTCTAAATACAAAGAGAAATAAAAACCATGATATTGCACACGATAATCACAAGAATGGTAATAGATCAAACCTATCATTTAAACCTTTGCCCTTGATAGCTTTTGGTTTGTGGATCCACATTGATCTTTTTCTGGAATTCTGTCATATCGTTCAGAGCATTTCACAATATCCTGAAAGTTCCCCATGCAACTGCAAATCCAGTCCCTCCAACCCATACCACATGGCTGGTTGACACAGGGGGAAGATGCATATGGAGGCAACTGGGGCGTGGAGCCACATTCTGACAATATCCCCAAAGCCAGGTACAAGGAGAATACTGAAACAAAGTGGGGTTGACTCCAGCCATAAGTTTTCGGCTCTACCATGCTGGTTTGACGTTCTTTATGTCGACCGACATTTCACCGACAGGAATCATGTCCCCGGTCCCCTGCCCCCACCCAGTTCTTTGGATTCTCAACTCCAGTCAGAGTTGATTTGGAGCAAGGGTGCAGACCGGAGACAGAACGCCTTCCAGTCTTGGCACACTAATTGATACAGCGACCTGTCGGCAAAGTGTCATTTTGCTGACAGGTATATATTTCGGCTGTGTTGGTGTTGCTGTATGGTGGCATACCTAAGTTCCCCTCGTTACTAGTTCCAGTGTCCATAATGGACCCAAATGGCCTTCCCCCAATCTTTGTACCCCAGCCCTCCAAAATGGAATGGAGAGCTAGGGAGATGCAGTATTCCTTTCTTATTTTATTTTAATAATTATCCTCTGCAAATCACCTTGTCTCATGCAGAGCAAGAGATCCACTGCATGGCTGGTGGAGGCTTCAGATTACAATACCAGAGTCTAGAACAGCTCAGCCCTATTACCAGCCCCTGTTCCTTCTAGGAGCCCATGGTGGTGGGCAGGGTCTAACTTAAGCTATGGATATTATCCATAAGTTGGTCTCCTGCAGTGGCACTGGAGAGCAGAGCAGTGGGGGTCAGCAACACCCGAATTGAGCATTTTCCAGCCCAATTTTGCATTAGGCCATTAAAGGGAGTTTGTTATTTTTGATAAAAATTTGAAAAACACAACATCTACATAAATATATTTATTGAATTTTGTTGACCGGGTAGGCCCACTGAGACTAGAAGTCCCTTTTTCGGGGCAACCTGGGGGAGGGATACAGATGGTAACCAACTGAAATTGAACCAGATTAAGCTGTTGGTGGTATTTTAGTGATACACTTGTCTTCACACCACCTGTGCTGTGTACCATAAGTCTTTTCTTTTCTTTTGATCCTAACCCTTGCCAGGTCTACAACGCTATTTCTTTTCTTTGTATGATCTTTTAGTAACATTTTGCCAATACATCACATACAGTCAGACAACAACAATTACTATATACACAGTTTAACAAATAGATCCATAAAACAACAATTTAACAGATAAAAGATAGCAAACAAACCAACCCAAATCATATGTGTACATGAAATATTTCATTTCTCTAATAACCAATCAATAGATATTACCTAAGGTTCTCCAGATCAGCACCTGCCAAACACAGTATTCAGGGGAGGTGAAGAGGGCAGTCATGGTGGTAGGTCTCCCTTTGTCATCTAGGCCATCAACAGGCTACTGGGTGTAGCAGGGAAAAGAAGGAAAGGGCCCTCTCCAGTCTGTTTACCCCTCCTCCAGCCCTTCGTGCAGGATCTGCACCTCAGCCAGGGATAATGTTACCAAAAAGGGTTCCCACACCTGGAAAAAGCTTTCCCCAACCCTTAACTCTAAGTGAGAGTTGTTGCAGTGCCAAAGTCTGGATGGTCAGGACACACCACTGGGTCACAGATGGTGCTGCGACACTCATGTGTTCTGAATGCAATGATGAGTCAAGATTAGGAGGACCCTAGCCCACCATGAAAGAGGGGCCCAATCATCCCCTCCAAGGTCTTCTACTCCAAATAAACACATGAGGGGGATCATCGGAAGTTATCATCCCAGCATCCTTTCCACCTCCTCCAACACATCCCTCCAGAAAGACTGAAGGATTGGGCAGGACCAAAAACAGTGAAAATAGGTACCCACGTCCACCTCACATCTCCCACAAATCGGAGACACAGCTGGGTGGAATTTATGTACAATCTGAGGTGGACAGTACAGTCAATGCATAGTTTTAAAGTAAAATTCCTTAAATCTATTGCAGACTAAGATCCCGATATGTAGTGTCAGCAGTAGCCTCCAATTATTATCCCCATCTGCGCACTCCAGGTCTCGCCTCCTAAAGTGCCTTAGTTTTCCCTGTAAGGTCGGGAAGAATTGTTTTCCCATCTGTGCTGCCTTTATGGATGAAGCCCTAGCATCTTGTCTAGTGTTATAAATTAAATGTTCCATCTGTCCCACCGAGAAGGTGCCACTGTGGGTGCTTTCTAGATCCCTAACGTAGGCCCTTAACTGTAAGTATCTGAACAGGTGGGACCTATCTAAGCATAGGCTCTCCTGTAAGGCCTCAAAGAACACAAACCCTCCTTAGTAAACAGATCCCCATGCTTTTTACACCTTTTCTTTCCCACTGTTGGAACTGGATCCTCCAGACCCTGCAGAAAGAAAGGTTTTTAGCCACCTGAAGCAGCAATGTCTCCTGTTCTGCTACACCCCTTGTGTGCAAGATATGTGCCCAGCTCTCCAGCACTGCTATCATCAGGAGGTCTACTCACTTAGTGTTCATGTGAGGCCTTATGTCCCCACCTGACCAAATAGGCTGACACCCGACTGGGGCAGCTCTGCTCCTCCAGATCCACCCTGCTTGCCTTTACAGGCCGATTCACCCAATCCTGGATATAGCAGTGCTGGATTGCCAAATGGTAATTGTACAGCTCCTTCCACACCTGTCTTCAAATGCTGCAACAAGCCTCAGGCTGCCTTCTTGCCAGATTGAGGCCAAGAAAGCCACTTCCATTCCTTTGATGTCCCTCTTGACAGGCCTACATGCAACATCTACATGCTCTACAAAACCCTTGGTATAATATTCATTTTAATTAAGTTAATCCTACCCAGCTAAGAACTGGACAGGATTTTCACCGATGCAAATCTTCTTCACTGTCTTTATCGGGGGATAGTTAAGTTCAAATAGAGATCCCAGGCTTTTTCCCACCTGTATTCCCAAATAAGTAAATGACTTACCTCTCTCAAACCCCAGGGTCCCCCCCCTTCCCGAGCTTCCAACACCCTGCAAATACATCATTTTTGATTTCTCTAAGTTTATTTTATAGGTCACTATTAACTGCAATAAGGGGGGGCATCGACTTCCATGGCTCCCTAAAAACAATAACATGACGTCTGCATGTAGTGTGATTTTGTGCATTTGGCCCAATGATCCCCACATCCCTTCTATTTCCTGGTCCCTGCTGGATGGCCATGGCCAGCGGCTCCAGCACAAACAAGGGACAGAGGGGGCACTCCTGCCTTGTTCCCCTGAAAAGAGGGAATTTGTCAGATAGGGACCCATTGGTTAGGACTTGCACCTCCAGGGAGCTATACATTGCCTGGACTACCCCCATGAAACCCACCCTCAGACCACACCAGATCAAGACCTCAAACAAATAATCCCACTCAATACAATCAGTGTACATGGAGAGCACACAGGTGTCCTGCGGTCCCTGGAGGCTCCCCACACTACATTCAATAACCTATGGATGTTGTGATAGGAGAGGCACCCCTTAATAAACCCCATCTGGTCTGGGTGGATGAGGCTCAGCAGCACCTGATCAAGCCTGCTTGCCATGATCTTCGCCAGGATCTTTAGATCACAATTCAGGAGGGATATGGGCCGGTATGTCACATACTCCCTGGGGTCTTTACCTGGCTTTGGGATAAGACAGATCACCACATCAAAAAAAGTCACCAGAAGGCTCCCCCCTCAACTCCCTAAATACCTCACACAGGGGACTGCATAGGTGCTTTGCCATATGCTTGTAGTATTCCATGGGGAAACCATCTTGGCCACTTGCCTTGCCTAATCCAAGCCCTTGATCACCCTCCGAATCTCCTCAGGGATATGGGTGCATTCAACCACTCCTGCTGCCTCTGGCACCCTAGGCAGGTTACTTCTGTCCAAAACCCCAAGCCAAATCTAGGTGTCACCACACTGTGCCCTACATAGCTGCTGATAAAACTGTCTGAGCCTGTCTCAAATCTTCCGCTTATCCCCAGCAATGTCCCACCGTCACCCTTAATGTCAGATATCACTGTCTGCCTCCTTCCTCCCTTCATCAGTTTGACCAATAGGGGTCCTGGTTTATTACCCCACTCAAACAGCTGTTTTTAGTGAACATCCAGGACTTCTGAGCCTCCCCATAAGCAGGGCATTTATGGCCCTCTAGTAGTCTCCAATAAAGTCTTCACCTCTCCTGTCTCTCCTTCTGCCACCCTCTGTTCAAGGTCATTTAGGCAGCTTTCCAGAGCCAATCACCTTTCCTGCCGCTGTTTTTTATACTTGGCTATGAAACTGATTATAGCCCCTTGCATGTATGCCTTCCCTGCATCCCATATCACATGCTTGCGTGGGGTCGTACCATCACTGGTAGACAGGTAATACTTCCACTGTTCCACCAGATAGGTCTTGAAGTCACTATTTTCCAGGAGGTAGCTGGGAAACTTCCAGTGGGGTGGACCCTCCTCGTTCATTCACTGTGAGGACCAGACAGATCACAGTATGGTCTGAGATTTGTATGGGGCTATGTGTTATGTTCTGCAGCCACATAAACCAGCTATGAGGGGCATAAATATAGTCTATATGAGACCATGTTTTATGGGGTTTGAATAAAATGTGTACTCCCTTGCTCCAGGGTTCACCATTTGTTCCAGAAATGCACCAAGTCCAGATCACAGACTCTCACCTGCCAGTGTTGCACTGCCCCTCTAACCCCACCACTTCCCTCTGAGTCATCCAACTGTGGGTCCATGGTGCAGTTCAAATCCCCATCCATAGCAAGGCCCTGAAACTGCTGTTTAATTAAGAGGTCCAGAATTTGCTGATAGAAGAATGAGTCAAACACCGCAGGAGCATATATTGACCCGAAGGCAATACTTTCTCCATACATCTCCCCTGTTACAAAAATATATCTACCCTCTTTCGGGTCCTTCTCCACCCTTTCAACCTGAAAGGGGAGGTTTTTATGCAGCAGGATGGCTAGGCTACCCCCCCCACTTATGGGAAGAGAAGGATACCGCATAACATGCCCCCACCCAGCCCCCCACCAGCTTAGCATGTTCCAGAACAGTCAAGTGGGTCTCCTGTAACAGGGATACCTGTGTCCCCTGTCATTTCAAAGCTGTCTTTAAACTAGTTCATTTAACAGGGGAGGCAAAACCCTAAACATTCCAAGACACCACCACTATATCCCTTACCTCAGCTATGGTGCACAGTGAACCCTGTTCCCCTTACTCCTTACACCCCATTAGACCTCTCAGTATTTCTCCCACCCTCTCCAAAGCATATACAGCCAAGAGTCCCCAGGTATTCAGACTCAAATGATTGCCATGTGCACATCAAACAACAAAAGAACATATTGAACAATTAAAACCACAAACTTTGAAACATGAACATTCCCCAGCCCCCCTCCCCCATACCACCCATTGCCCCATTGGTCATAGTTAGATAACTCTCCAACTGGTGGTCTCAATTTACCCCAATCACAGACCTGTCCCTCCCACCCTCGCTGTACCTTTTCCACTCATACGTAGCATCCTTTCCCATTATATTATTTTGACTATGTTTAAGTCACTGCCAGTCCTTGGTACTACCGAGGACATCCCTTTCCACACCCAAATGGGATGGCCAAGCATCGACCCTTCCTTCCTCTTCCCCAGGCGGCACCAGTGAGCATATACAAAAATAATGCTCCCCTTAGAAGAGAGAAAGATCAAAGCCATACAATTAATAGGAATTATCCCATCTGCAGTAGGATGTCGACCAGTGGATAGGCTCCTCCCTCATGGCTCCATGGCACCCCAGCCTTACCAATGCCAGCTAACCCACCCCAGCCTCCCCATTGTTTGCCTATTGTACAAGCCTCTCTCTGCTACAGACTACCCCTTCACCCATGTGGGGGTTAAAACAAATATTGCAGTTCATACATAAAGTCCTGTAATGGCAGAATTCAGTGTTGTGTCGCCATATCTGATGCTGTAGAGTGCACCTCCCGCCTCCTCGATGGGATGGGCTGGAGCGCGCAATTCAACATCACGCAGTGCTCCCCCACCTACCTGAGCCCAAAGCTGCATCTTGTTCAATCACTGAGTGATAGGCCATCCTTTCAAAATATTGTCCTTGGGTTGTGAGAGGCAGCAGCCCCACATGCATTCAAGCCCCTCACCACCAACAATCATTCCAGGCTTCAATACATCCACAGGGGTAAGGAGGACTCAGTCCACATTTCACTGTTCGATGCAGGTGTCATTCAACCGTATGTCCCAAGGCCAGGTATAAAGGCACAGAGTCCATTCACAAAGTTCCAACATCTGAAAACTAAAGAGGGGTCCCAGGTCGCCCTTCCAAAAGTCGAACATCCATCCAAAATAAATTCATGCAGCAAGTCTCTAGTATTTCGCCAGCCCAGTTTGTGCTTCAACTCCTGCATGAAGGACACAGCCTTGTCTACCTCCTAGAAAGAATATGTTGCCCCTTCATTCTTGATTTTAAGTGTGCAGGATAGACCATAAAGTGTTCCTCCTTTAGTTCCCTTTAATTGTGCCATCAATGCATTAAATTGGCACTGTCATTTCAGTGGTTGCAGGAATAATCTTGATAAGATAGAGGCACACACCTTCATACTTGAGTGGCCTGTTAGCCCGATATGCTGCTAGAATAGCCTCCGGTCTTGAAAGTGGTGGAAGCGCATAATAATCTGGCGTGGGCTGGCCAGCTGCAGGCCTAGCATGACTGCATGGTGTGCCCTTCCAGTTTGTATAGGCCATTTTAGGAGACAGCCTGAGGAGCTCTGGAAGTTTGGCCACACAAAAGTCCAAGACATTCTGCCCTTCTTTCCCCTCTGGTAACCCCCTGAGGCGGAGGTTCAAGTGATGATGATAATTTTTGGTTTTATGTGATATGAGCGTTCCCCATATGGTGCGGCCTGAAACAGCGAAGGAAAATCAGCACCCGCTGCATGGGCAACAGGGAAAGAACACTGAATGGCACAGTGAGCGGTGGCAGCAGGAGGAGGTTAGAAGGTTGGTGCAGACATGGCAAGCATGGCAGGGCAGAGGAGGTACTGGATGAAATGGCATGGGCAGTACAGGACGGGTGACATGGACAGGGTGACAGCCAATGGCCGCCTCCCACACCACGTGTGGACAGGGGGTGCTACTGTTCCAATAAGCCGAGTCAGTCGCATAACTGCTGTAGCTCAGTTGGCCACCACTGGTGTGGGTAACAGTGTCCACACACGTAACCCCCCTTACCGATGATGTCAGTCATCATCATGTACAGTGATCACACAATGCAGTTAAAGTTCACTTCCCAGCAGGGTACTACTTGTGTTGCTTATTGTGGTACCTGCAGTGACTGTGATGAGTAGGAATACCACACTTGTGAATGATATGATGCGCTGGCTTACAAACACAGATGTCCAACATGTCCAGCTGACAGTGTGAGGCATGATATTAATTTTACCCTTCCCGTCCTGCAATCAGAGCCTCTACTGTTGGGATTGAGGTACTAATCACTTAGAGGGTCTGTAGGTCTGACACTTATATCAGTGTGCCAGACTTTCACCCTATATAAGCACAGTTGTTCTATGCCATGTCCACATCACACAACTCCCCACCCTCACCCACTCATGTAGTGTGTAGTAGGCTGGAAGGACTGCTGTTCACTGGATTGTACTTGACATATACTGTACTCCGGTATTATGTGCGTTCCATATGTGCCCTCATGGAGACATGTATCCATGATTTAGTGTGTCATTGTTCACTCCCCAGGACTACCACAGGTGCTGTTCTCAGGGACCGCAACCCGAGGGGTTGCCAATGTCCAGTCCAGGTCTCGCCCTTCCTGTGTGCAGCCTGCTGGGACTCACGGGCCTGCTGCTGGTGTGTGTGGGATGCACTCTTACCATGCAGCAGAGTTTTTCACTCTTTGACTGTCTGTCTGGCATTGTGAGCACTCACTCTTTCAGCTGCAGCACTTTCGGAATCACCTGAGGAGTCCTTGCCGTTGTAGAGGTGCTCTTCCTGGCTGCTGCCTAATTTTTCTGGTTGTCAAAAAGGTCCTTAAACTCCTCCAACTCCTGCCACAGGGGAACCAATTGCTCTGGCATTCGATTAACTGTATCCTCGAGTGTGGAACTACAGTCCTCAGCCTCCACAAGCCTTGCCGTCTGAGTCAATTGAAAGTTCAGCAGCTCCTGGAACTTGAGGTCAGATTTCTTTTCCATTTGCCCCAAATGTGGTTCCAAGGCTGCCAGCACCTGGCCCATCATCTCACGGCACACAGAGCTCATTTCTGCCGCTGAGAGGGAGATGGGGCCTACACTTTCTGACTGGGCCCCGTGCATTTGCTCCTTTCACTAAGATTCACTAAGAAAGTTGGAAGGAGTATAAGGCCAAAGCCCATGAACACTCTTATCGGTCACCCATATTACCAAGGGAATGGTCATGTAATAAGTAGTTGTCTAGGTGTTTTTTGAAGATATTCTTGGTTTTACTGATGACAATATCTGTAGGGAGTGAATTCCATGGATTTATAATTCTCTGAGAGAAGAAATATCCTCTCTTTTTTGTATTAAAGCATTGTCTTTTTATCTGAAGTGGATGTCCTATTGTGTTAATGTTTATCTGCTTGAAATCAATGCCAATTTTAAATATTAAGTTTTCATCATTTACAATATATTTAGTGAGCATAAGGTCACCCCTGAGTCTTCTTTTTTCAAGAGACATTAATCCAAATTTGTCCAGCCTTTGTTCATAATTTAAGGACTGTGCATCATCTATATATTTTGTAATTTTTCTTTAAATTTTTTCAATTCTTAAGATGTCTTTCTCATTGTACGAACACCATAATTGAGACGCATAATCAAATATGGGGTGAATATATGATCTATACAGTGGAAGAATAACTGATTCGTCTCTTGATTTAATATTCTGTCTTATACTCCACCAAATGCAGTTTGCTTTATTTATGTTCTCAGTTATTTGAGTATTGAATGTTAATGTATTCTGTATTGTCATTCCCAAGTCTTTTTCAGACTCCACCAATTTTAAGGGTAAATTATTGAGTGAGTAGGGTGTGATAAAATTTTCAGTTCCAAAGTTCATGATGCTGCATTTATTATTGTTAAATTTGAGACCTCATTTTTTTGACCACTCAGTCAATATATTTAAGTAATTCTGTATAGAAATTGATTCAGACAGTGTCTTGCAAGGACCTCCAAGTTTGCAGTCATCTGCATATTTTATAATATCATTTTCTAGATTATCAAATAAATTGGTTATAAACAGTTGAAATATTAAGGGCACCAAGACTGATCCTTGGGGTACCCCACTAGTAACCAGTCTCCATTCTAAAGCATGACCATCTATTAGGACTCTTTGGGACTGATTTAGTGACCAGTTTTTTATCCGTTTTATAATGCTAGTGTGTATGTTATAGAGATTCAGTTTCATTCTTACCACTTTTTACTGCCTGTAGACGAAGATTTCCCCTCATTTTGGGTAAGATACTCATCCATTGCATCAGGGATAATATATTCTTCCGATTCGTACAGCTTTTCTTTCAGATGCCATGGATTTAATTATAATTATTTATCCTGTGGTGCGGAGCCAGGAGAAAACACGTCTTCACTCAATGTTGCTCATCAGCGCCTCCTATACAGTGTTATTTCTATACAAAAAATGTGGTGGCCATCTGTTTTTCTTTAGAAAAACACTAATTTAAAGCACATGTTGGTGGTATTAGAAAATTGTACCACCACATAAAACTAGAAGATGCCTGGAATCTTTTATAGTGAAAGAATGGTAGGGTCAGATTTTTTTGCCCACTTTTGTTGCACAGCTCTTTGAAAAATCCATACATACAACACAAAATGTATAAGCAAACATATAATAAGGGTTAATATCACCATGCTCAGTTGCATTGTTTAAAGTAATACAGTACATAATTAGGGTTCACATCTCAGTACTCATTGTTTAAAGTAATACTTGATAGTGTACAGCTATAGCTTTAAGAGCTGTGTCTAGCAGCATGGAATGCTTGTGGGTGTTCCAGTTGCCCACCTCAGACAGTCTTCATACCAGTGAGCCCTCTGTTTGCGACATCACAGTTTGTTGCTGTGGAAATAATAATGATATCATAAACAGAGAATTGTGGCGTCAGCAAAGGATTAAACAGCAGGAGTACTGTAGATTTACTGTAGGGGCAAAAGGAGCCTGTTTACATGTAACTGAACTGGTTTGGGAACTTAGAGATCACAAGTTAAAATCCCCCGGAGCCAAATATTCCCTGTGTAACTTCAAGCATGTCTATAAACCTCCCAGTGTTTCAGTCCACCTAGCAGTGGAAATGTGTTAAAGGGGATCCCAACTGGAAACAAAACTATTGCAAACTGTAAAATAGAAAAATACAGACAATTCAAACATTATAATCTGAATTGAGTTTAAATATTATGTTTGTCAACGTTTTCCTAAAAGTGATAAGTTCACTTTGCTGGAGATAGGAAACATTGCAGCATTCACAATTCATATGTTCTTATTCCCTATTCTCTTTCTCTGTATATGGACCTCTTTTTTCACTTTTGTCTCACTGGTCATTCAAAAGCAGCTCTGTCTGCAGCCCCACTATTGCATCATTGTGTGTGCTCCAACCAGTGACATCCCTGATGCTGGGGCTCGTAAACCATGCTATAATCAGTGTTCTAAACCATACTCTAACCCTCCTTGAAGGTAGGCTAGAGCATGGTTTTAGACCAAAGAGGTTGGCTTAACTCAAGTTAACAGCAGCCGAGCATGACCTGTGCTATAACATGAGTTAAGGTAACTACCTGTACCCAAAATCTGATTACCAGCTGTTACAGGGTATAAAAAAATGATGCTAACTCAGGCATTTTTTTCTCTGAAGTTAGCATCCACACTTGTTTGGGGGTATCCCAGCATGCATTGTAGAAGCCACAATCATGCCTGTGAAGTGCTTCTGTTAGCATTGTGTAAGTCTGGATGCTGTGACAGCCATGCTCTAATGTAGTTATGAAATGTTTTTAGAAACCTTTTTAAAACTGTACCACAGTATGGGCAGGGCCTACATGGCTTCTGATGCTGATACTACTGCTCACATCAGTGGCTACATTGATGAAAACTGAGCAGCTCTTCAATGTGCCAAATTGTGATCACAGGAGCAACTTATACAAGTAACAATATGACCATCAGAGGCCCTCACTGTACTGATCTCAATCAATGATGGTACTGCTTGGTGAAACCAGAACCGAATAATAGGAGAGTTACATACAGAGCTGGTTTTGAAGACCAAGAAGACAGAAAACAAAAGGGACATGCACAGAAATAGAACAGGTAGTAAGCAGATATAAACTGGGAATATTTTGGAACATTTCCCGTCCCCTTTAAGATATTTTGTCACTATGCTTGCCACTTGATGATGGACCTCTGCTTCCTTGCATTTAATTCAAAGTTCTTACCAAAACAATTTCATGCCACTTTAGAAATCACCTGTTGGCCTCTGCTGTATAGTGTCAAAAGCCAAGATTCATTCTGATATTGGTTGCAAGAGCCTCAGTAGGGGATGGATATTAACAGGGCACTAATATCAGTATTGTTATTCTTAAGCTTTTACTGTTGAATTGGTCAACTTTTCAGTAGAGTGCTGTTAACTGCACACTCTCCCTTATTCTTTGTCTGTAATTGTATTCCGTTCTCTTATAATCAGAACCCTCACTCTAGATTTTCAGTATTTCAGCTTCTGCTTTTTTTAAATGTTGTAAAATGTGGTTTTATTAGGGGTGGTAGCCTGTGTTTATTGGTTAGACATTGCAGGATGGGTAAGGGACTTTACTGTAGACAAGTTGCATTACACTGGCTTAACAGACCTGCAATTAGAACTTCTTTTATCCCCTAGTATCCTGCTGAAAGTTTGCTGTTATCTCAAGAGAATAATTTGTGTATTTTCTTCACAGAGAAACAAAGAAGTCAATGAGACCACAACTCATTTTAGCAAAGTAAAATAAGAGGAGTGGGTACTGACCTATGAGGGGGTTGCCTTGTTAGTGGCGGTCAGGCTTATTCACATCTCAGCTGAGTTGTGAAACTGAGAATCCCTTTTAAAATCACGGAGTGAAGAACAAATTTAAGTAAGAATGCAAAAAGACTTTAAATGATTGGCAGGCTCCTTGGAGCAGCTCGGGGGGAGTACACTGGATTTTGTTTGTTTCTGATGCTTGCCGCACACCAGCAGCACCCTTACAAAACAAATAAGCGTACAGGAAATATGAAAATATGATTACAACTAAGTCAGTGAGCCAGGGTTGAGCATGTAGTATCCCTAATTCCCAGTAGTTTGTCCCCAGTGTAGATGTATCTTTCATAATGAAACAGACCTCTACTACCTTAACCTTCACAATGCAAATCAACAATTAACTCAAAGAACCTCATTCTTGTTTTATTGGGTGACCATGGCCTAACATCCACAACCCCTGTCAGTGGCTCAGTAGGTAACACACTCACCTCTGGGGCTAGAAGTTTGGAAGGTTCAGGGCTTGAGCCCCACACCTGGTACTTGGAGTAATATCCATAATTGACACTGTAGTGAATTACAAGGGGGGTAACTGCACTGTTGAGGTGCTGTCCTTCGGATACTGTAAGACATTAAACTACTATCCCTTCTACCCATCTCTGGTCTCTGTAGGTGGAAGTTAAGGTAGCACTCTATATGGGTGAGTATTATTGAGTGGCTCAATATGAGCCACTCAATGATACCCCGCGTGTTTAGGACGACCGTTGCAAGAGAGCGAAGGATCCTGTATAGCGAGTGTAGCAGTGACTTACACTCACTATATCAGAATATAGGCAGGCGCTTGGGCAAACTTTGCTGAGCTGGCCATTTGGTGTAGTGGCTAGAGCCATCGCCTATAGAGCCAGTGGACCTGGGTTCGGGTCCTTCAGTAGGATTCTTTATTTTTCTTTTTTTTAAAGTCTGCCCCCCCCGAGTTGATTATATTATTTTAAGGGGGGTGCGGGGGGCTTGCCTCCCACAAAGGTGGTGCGAGGGGCATAGTCCCCCGCAAAAAAGAAGTAATTTTATTGCTATTGCTTGAGCAGCTGAGGACCGTCGCTGTTTGAAGTGCTCACCGCTTCTGTTGGTCACCCTTTGCTTTGGGAGATAGTTGCATCACGGTTTAGGCAGCATGATAAGGGAATCACCCTTATCACATAAATCCGAAGTTAAGTATCTCATGGCACTTATCAAAGAAAAGTAGGGGGAATTTTTTACTAAAACAAAAATAAAAAACAAAAGTTTATACAAAAGTTACATACAATGAAATAATCAAAAGAACAAAATGAGCATGAAAAGAACAACAAAAAATAAAGGCACAACTGGAAGTTTCGGACAACTGGGCACAATAAGGTACAAATAGCAACAATTACAGAAATTTAACTTCAGTAAGATCAGCACTAAATTCAAATTCAGCAAGGTCAGGCTTGTTCCATATCAAGGTGAGAGCCAAGTCACAGATTTCCAAACATTTTGCACAGCAGTAATCAATAGGATTTTCATATCTGTCTCATAGATAGTGAGACATTCCTTATAGATTTTCACAATCATCCCTGTTAGGGGAGTATCTTGTTGTTGTAGAGCATACTTGCATCTCACTTGCCATATACTCAGCTTGATATAGGCCAATAACATCTTCACAGTACTGGGGTGGAATTTCCCCAACCCTCCTGATATAACTTGGCACAGGGTCAATAAGTCACAAACAACAATAATGCAGAAAAAAACACCTGCAGGCAAAACAGAGAAAACAATTACAAGGTCAGTGAAAACACCGACTGATACAAAATGCCACAGACAACATACAAAAAACGTAAGACTTTTTTTTATGGGGACTTGCTCCCTGAACCCCCAATGGGGGAAGACATCTGCCCTCACACTCACTGGAATTATAATAATCAACTCTGAGGGTGTGGACCTTGTGGATAAGGAGAAACTTGGGAGAGGGGAAACTTTGTTTGTGAGCCAAAAAAGAAAATCAATAATATCAGGAGATGGGGAACCAAACCTGGTCCCCAGGTCTCCATCGCTCCAGGTACTAGTGCCTTAGCCACTCCACCATGGGAGCAGCTCAACCAGACACAACACCTGAAGCTTCTTCAGTCTTTCCTCCCATCTGTGGACAGTGACAGGGGTAGTGGTAATTTACAAACGCTATTCTACCCCTGTCACTGTCATTGTTTTCAACATTTCTACAGCGCAGTTTATACTGCACTATTGTTGAAGCAACTTTTCGACCTGTTACCATTTAACTCCATATACTAAGGTGTCATAAGCCATATGAAAAAAATTTAGTTCTTTCCAGTTCAGAGCAAACTGGTGGCAGAAAGAGTAGGAGCACTGTAAAAGCAAGTGTTCCGTTGTTTCAAGTTGAGAGACACAAACTTGCCTTACGCAGTATTTCTTAGATGTTGGTGTCTGTGATTACTCCTCATGTTGAACCTATCATGGCAGCAAAACCAAACTACATCCCACATTTTTGCAGGTGTACAGGGTGCTCTTAACTGGTCCATCAGTCAGTGAGCTGGAATTCTAGGACTACATTTAAAGAATGATACTTCTGAGAAGAAAGAGGTGTGTATAAATTCATAAAGACCCCTCTTTTGAATCAGATTGAATCTTATCAATCTTCAAATCCTATGATTTAATCTTTCTAAAACAGTCCATCATATATCCTGCCATATTTTCAGGATCCTTCTAAAGGTTTTCTTCCTTTTCATAATCTGTTTATCTCCTGAGCTGCCCCAGCTGCCCCTTCCTACCAACCCCCCCCCCAGCCCAATCACTTGGCTTCTCTGGGACTTACCTTCCCCTGCCATTGTCTTCTGACACAGGACTATGGGGGGGTACCCAGTAATTGGTGCAGGCCCTGCTTGGGGTCAGTTATCATCCTGCAGTTGGGGGTCCTTTTTCACTGATTTTCTCCCTAGGCTCACAGGCCATGCAGCGGACACAATGGGTGAGCTCCATCTTCATGGAGATGTTCCAGGTGCCCTGGACATGGGTTCCCTTCCCTCTCCTGGTGACATCATGTGTGCTGCCACCCAGCTGCCACTGGTTGGCAGACAGTGAACCACAGCAATCCCCCTCCCTGAGGGAAGAAAGTAGTCCTATGGATGCTTATTCTTCCCTCACCTGTTCAGCCTCTGTGTGACTCACATCCATTTCTGGACCTGGGTTGATGGCGTGGCAGGGGGTGAGGTGCAAGATGTCTCTGCCCTCCATGCCACTGGTCTGGCTCCCTCTAAAGGTTTCCAAGGGACCACTAGTCCATTTGTCTAAAAAATACTGATATCTTGACTGGAAAAAATGTATATATTGCCTGAGCTTGTTTCCTGTAATAGAATAGGGTGTAGGTTCCCACAGAAAAAAATTACAAAAAAAGAAAATGACTGAATTTAACATGGATAAAACACCATTCTTCAATAAATAATACATCTTATTACTTTTGCACGTGTTCAAACAGCTCCCCCAAATCAATCTAAAAAATACACTACAAATCCATGCCTCCAATCTAGCAGGAGGTGGAAACATCATACTTCTGTATAAAAAAATTTGGGAGCAAAAAGTCTTGCATAGTTAGACTTTCTTTTGTTTCATCATACAATTTTTCCAGTGCTCTGCTTTTCCTTCTGCAAGGTGTAATTCCTCCATCCAGTTTTGTTCTGCCACATTCAGGTTACCAAATTTTATGTCTAAAATTAATAGAGGACCTTCTTCCACTAGAATGCCACTGATTTTTGCTGCTCTAGCCACCTCTGGTCCCAGTGGAATACGTTTACTTTTAGGAAAGTTCATCCTTGACCCCAAAATAGTACCAAAATCTTTCAAGCATTGTATTGTCCTTTCCAATGACCTATTTTCTGGGGATAATAAGTAAAAGTCATCTGTGTACCCTACTGTTTTATGAGGAAAGAGGCCTATTTATGTTTGTAAAGCTCTATTCTTCGGAGTCTTTTCAATTTTATGCAGTACTGGGTCCAAGTCAAATATGTATAATGATGAACTCAGGTGCCAGGCTTGCCAGACCCTGCTCCAGACTTGACATACCCTCTCTAGTTTCCCATTAACCAGTGGTGTTATAGTTGTTGCATCATAGAGTCTTTCTATCCATGGCACAAAAGGTGATAGAAGCCTATCTTTCCTTAAGGCTTAGAACAGATAGGAGTGTGAAAAACCATTGACGGCCTTCTCCTGGTCAAGTGCCAGGAATAGTCCTTATTTCTCTTCTAGTTGTCAAGTTTCAAATAATTCCCTTACCACAAAGAGGCTGTCACAGATCTGTCTCCCTGGTATGGAGCAGGGTTGTACAGGACTGATGTGCTTGCCTGCTGCAGCAGCTATTCTCATTCCTAAAATTTTAAGCTACTTTTCCTAGTTGGTATTTAACAAATGTATTGGTTTTCTATTTAGTGTATCCTCTCTAGGTGCTTTTTTATACAAGAAAACCAAGCATTTGTCAATGCCGAATGTTTGCTTGCTGGCATTGGCATTGGTAGTGTAGAAGTTACAGAGCTGCATAATAGGAATGGCAGCAAAGTATTGAACTGAAGCCAACCCCACCACCAACCTGTAGAGAGTGACAGGCATTGGGGTGTGCCTTTAACGCTAGGCATAACACCATCATTTCACCACACCCTACCCTGCAGACACTGACAAGTGTCACGGTGTGCCTTGGGGTCTTTGGCCTTATGCGCACCCCATTCCATCAGGAACACGGTGAGATGGGTGGGTACGGGAGAATGAGGTGACGCTTGGAGTCTGAAGAGTCCGAGGCACACCTTGATGCCTCTCACTGGCTGCAGGTGGTGTGTGGGTGGGGTGGAATGGTATGAGCATTACAGGCAAGAATCCCAAGTCACACCCCTGATGCCTGTCATTCTCACAGGGTGGGGCGTTATGGTCGGAAACCCTAACGCCTCAGGCATTGCTAGTATTTTTACCCAAATTTTCAACATGGTTTTTTTGTGACCCCACCTCATGAACAGTGGCAATATCAGTTTGTTAGCTGAAAACTGCTTTTGCACAGCGACTACTGCATTTGGCACCACAGGTGCAAAAACACATTCCGAACAGGATGTGAAAAATGACAGTGGTACTGTTCATGGGGAGGTGTAAAAAATGGCAATGTTGAAAATCTGCTGTGAAAATCTTAAAAAAACTGGTGAAGTCATGAGCGGATGTGAGAAACTGTGCAACGCACACCTGTAATGTAACTAGTTTGGGATTTTTTACAGCAGATTGTTAACACAGGCATTTTGGGACCTCCGATCATGAACAGTGTCAGTGTGATTTTCTTTATCTGTCCCGAACAATGATTTCCCACAGCGACTACAAGATTTCTGCGCTGAAAGTGTGAAAACACATTTCAGCCATGTTGTGAAAATGACAGCTGTACTGTTCATAAGGAGGTGTGGAAAATGCCACTGGTGAAAATCTGGACTGAAAATATTACAAATTCATGAACTTACGAGGGTGCATGGAAACTGCGTAATGCTCACTGAACACAGTCATTTTATGGAGTTTTGTCACCAAATTTTCAACATAGCCATTTTAAGACCTCTACTCATGACCAGTGTCACTGTGATTTTCTTAATCTGTCCCAAACATTGTTTTACATACACCGACTGTACCATTTATGCGCTACGTAATATGAAACACATTTTTGGGTGAGATGTGAAAAATGGTAGCTGTACTGCTCATAAGGAAGTGCGTAAATGGCACTGTTGAAAATCTGGTGTGCAAATATTACAAATTCGCAAACTTGCCAGCTATAGGAACTGTGCAACGTAAGGCCCAAAACAGTCATTTTGGGAATTTTTTCACCAAATTTTCAACATAGCCATTTTAACACCTCTGCTCATGACCAGTGTCACTGTGATTTTCTTAATGTGTCCCATACATTGATTTCAAGACACCGACTGCACCATTGTCACTACATGGGCAGAAACACATTGTGGCTACATGTGAAAATGACAGCTGTACTGCCTATAAGGAGGTGTGGTAAAATGACAATGTTGAAAATCTGGAGTGAAAATATTGAAAATTTGCGAACTTATGAGCGTGCGTAGGAACTCTGCAATGCACGCTCATAAAACAGTCATTTTTAGGAATTTTTTCACCAAATTTTCAACATAGCCATTTTAAGACCTCTGCTAATAAACAGTGTCACTGTGATTTTCTTAATGTGTCCCGTACATTGATTTCGCACACCGACTGTGCCATTTTGCACTACATGGGCGGAAACACGTTTTGGGTGAGATGTGAAAAATGACAGCTGTACTGCTCATAAGAAGGTGTGGTAAAATGGCAATGTTGAAAATCTGGAGTGAAAATATTGAAAATTTGTGAACTTATGAGCGTGCATAGGAACTGCGCAATGCATGCTCGTAAAACAGTCATTTTTAGGAATTTTTCCAACAAATTTTCAAAATAGGCTTCTTGAAAGCCCACCTTATGAACACTGGCAGTGTCATTTCATTAATTAGTCCTGAAAGGTGATTTCATGCAGTGACTGTGAAATCACCCTTTGGGCCCGAATAATGCCATGACAGTGACAGCATTCATGAGAAGGGGTCCCAAAAACCCCATGTTGACAATTTGGTGCAAAAATTCCAAAAAATGCCTGAGATATACAGCAAAGTTGAAAAAACCCTATCTATTACATTATACAGCTTACCAGCATTTCCTCAGTTCGCGGTCGGCTTTGAAGAGTGCAGACGTGTTCCCGGTTCACTGAAGATCGTCGCTCGGACTCCAGAGGTAAGTATGGGGTGGGGGGTGGGGAGGCAGGGTGCAGTGGTGGGTGTGGGTGGGGCAGGGAGACTGTGAGGGACCTTTTTAATTTACAGTTTTTGTGTTTTCTATTATTCAGACGACGCGGACGCTTGCCATCGTTAGTGGCTGCCAGCATGGCAGCAGGAAAGGCTGTTTGGGGGCTGAAGGACGGGATTAGGCACCCCATTGGCCATACGGGCTTGTGCCATGCTGGGGTGGGCCCCAGCGTGGCAGCTGTAAGGCTGTTTGAAGCTGACGTCGACGGGGATTGGGCACCGCCGGGCCACATTGGATGTGTGCCACGCTGCGTGGGCTCCTGCAGCGGCACCAGGAAAGCTTTTTTGGGGCGGCATGGAGCTGATGGGGCATTGGGCACCCCGTCGGCTAAACAGTATATGTGTGGGGGAGGGGAGCATGTGTCAGCATGCAATATGCGTGCATGCATGTTGGGGGGGAGCTCTGCTCACTGAAGCGGAGCTCTCCCTTTCAACTGTATGCCACTGCATTTTCCTGCTGTCATAGACAGCTGCAGCAGTCATTGGAGAACTGCGGCCGCGCCTGCAAGCTCACTGACTGAATTGGAGGATGGGGTGCCACACCTCCGAAAACTTGGATGATGGCATTATGTTTCTTGCACATGCATGCAAGCAAACATAAAAAGGAGCCCCTTAGGTGTTCAACTGTCTTTTAAATTACTTCCTAATAGATTATTGACACAGATACCAATTCTGGTAATAAAAGGGGAATAAGTTGTTGAAATAATTTGCCAGGCAGGCTATCCTCCTCAGGGGTTACCCCCACATTCAAGGATTTTAAGGCCTCCTGTATTTCAGCTGCTGTACTGTCTTTGGTTAGAATTTCCTGATCTTGTTGTGACAGAGAATGCAAAGATGTGTTTGCTATAAAGGAATCTAATGATCCCTGAATCACAACTTCATACCCAAAAAAGGTTTTAGCATGCCCATTTACAATTCCCATTCTTACTGGTCTGTAAATAAAGTATCAGAGGGGTCTGTTAGGGCTAAAAAACTTCTATTTTTGACCCTGTCTTTACAACCTTTAAAAATGGTTATCTGACAGGCTTTACCCTGCATTCTGAATTTGTGCTCTATTAGTAGACTTTGCCTTGTCATAACTGCAAATTTCTTATGTCTTATGTAGTGCCCCAGAGTCCTGGTGCTCTCCAAATATGGGCAGCCAGGTGCTTTGGGGCTGGGTAGGTAGGGAAGGTGCTCCAGGGTGTAGGGCAGCCCCCTAGTTAGGTGAGCCCACCCCCAAACATGAAGCTCCATCAGGGTTCCATTTAAAAAAAATAGTTTTCCTGCTCAGTTTTTTCCCTGCCTGCAGCTTCTGCTAGAACACCCCCCCCCCAGTTACCTCGTGCCGGGCACCTGCTCTAGTGGGCCCGGTTGTGAGGGAGTGCAGGCAGGGATGGGCTCATGAGGATTCCGAGATGGAATCTCAGCCCTTTTTTTGAACGGCAACAGCCATCCATTGTTGGTCCCCATTTGAGCAGCAAAAAGCAGCAACAAGTGTGAGTGGGAGCGCTAGGCTGGCTGGGGCTAGGCAAATGGGAAGGGACTCACTTGATGTCCTGGGGTCCCTCCCGATGTCCCTGATGGTCCTTAGCTGATCTCTCTCTCTCTCCTCTATGGTCATGGCGGCAGTAGTCTGTCAGGTCTCCCGATGCCACACTGGTGGCAAGTCTCGGTGGGAGGGGTGGCAGTAGCAACCCCAGGCTGGCCCCTCCATCCGGCATCCTGGCAGGAAAGTGGTCATCGGGAGGGGCAGTGGGTCCAGGCTGGCCCCTCCAGAACAGCAGAAATTCTCTGGGAGGGCTGGCGGCAGCAACATTAGGCCAGCTCCTCCATTCAGTTCCCAGCAGCATAGCAGAGGTTCATCGGGAGGGGCAACAGGTCCAGACTGCCCCCTCCATCCAGCAACCTTGCAGTAGGAGGCTTTTTGGAGGGGCAGTGGCAGCAAAGGTAGGCCATCCCTCAACCATCACACCAGCAGCTTAGCTGTGGAGGCCTGTGGGAGGAGGTGGGTCCAGACCTCCCCTCAGAGGTTTTTGCAGCAGATGTCCTGGCCCAGAAACAAAGAGAGAATGGCAGGGTGAGTGGTGGCAGCACTGTGGTCGGGTGCAGGCCACCGAAAAGAAAACTTGTTTTTTTTTGCCCTTTATTTTAATAAATCTTTGGTGTTTCCAGGTGCTAGCCAGCCAAATGAATGTGGGACAAAGGTCAAGGCCCCAGAAGGAAAGACCGCCCTTGGGGTGGGTCAAAAGGAGGGCTCCCTTGAGCCAGTGAAATGTGGGGGTGGGCTAGGCCCTGAGCAAAGGACCACCCATTGGGCAGAGTAACAGAAGGCTCTCTTGAGCCAAGTGACTGTGGGGGTGTGAGCAAGTCCCCAGCCAGGACTGCCCATGGGATGGAGCTTCAGGAAAGCCCCATAGACAGGGGGAGAAGGGGGCTGGGATGGTGCAGCATGATTGACTGTTTGTATGGGCAGTGGCCTTAAAGGGGCAATGACAGATTCCCCCAGAGTTAAAGGGGGCAATGGCAAGCAACTCCAATCTAGAAGGGCCAGGAACTGTATAATGACTGAATGAATAATTGTTATTGCTTACAAAAGTTGCAAAAGGGGCAGAACAAATGCCAGGCTCTGAAGAGCAAGGAACTGTAAGTAAGAAACTGTATATCTTAGTGTGGATTAATGCCTGACACTGAAATCCAAGTGGCATGTACCGCAGGCCAGGTTTGAAAGGGCAATGCACTCTCAGAAGTTTTGTAAACCGATGATCTAATAAATAAATAATAATAAGTGAATAATAAGAAGTAAAACTGCTTGTAAATAAATGTACATCATTGTTGTATTGCAATGCTTTTGGGCCCCTGTGGTGATTTCCCCATGCCAGTATCTGTGTGCTAGCCGAAGATGGCCATGAGGTGACAGTGTTCCTTGTGATGTTATGTAATCTGATTCTAATTTAATCTAATTGTTTTATTATTTATGAAGTTCCCTAAGTAACAATGTTAGCTAGAAATAAAGACACAGACACAGGATTTTAAATAAAATGTTTATTATGCCACCACCCTCTAGCCTGTGTGTGATCCCAGGTGCCCGACCCTGTTTTCTCTGACTAGCTGTCATTGTTCTGTTTGTCCTGTTGTCCCGGCAGTTCACGTGGGGCTATGGCTGGGTGGTCTTGTGTCCCGGCAGTCCACGTAGGGGCTGTGGTTGGGTGGAATGTGGCAGACGTTTTCCTGGAGGGGTGTCATTTCCGGTGGTCTTTAAAGGCCTTTGTGTCAATGGCTGACACTGCCTTGGAATAGTCCTGGCCTGTGTCCTGTTGTATGTTTCCTCTGCCCTGGACAGCTGGTTCTCTATCTTGCTTCTTCCCCTTTCCCCGGTAGACATGCAAGGGTGGCTGGCATAGGGTATTCACAACTGCTTCACCACATAGGAGGTAAAGTTCTGAATTTAGTACTGTTTTAGTTTTAGAGTTTTAGACTGTAGATATTTAGTGTAATGTTATTGTATAGTTGTGTTTAATAAACTTTTACATTGTTGCTTGCATTTGAGCCAGCATCATGCCTCTCCTTGTGTTCTCAGTAATGGTATTTGAGCTTGGGCCCCCTTCCCCAAAATTTTCCCTGACACCCGCTGGCCGGACGTCACACAAAAATCCACCTCTGGGTGGTTGGCATAGTCAGATTACCTTGTGTTTTCCCATTCCAAGTTGTGGTTGGGTGGTGGACCTGTGCCCTGACCTGACCAGGCCATTTTGAGATAGAATGGTGTCGGGAGAAAACCCTCACCCATTATGCTTTCTTAACCTGGCTAATTTGAGCACTAAAGGCAACATCCTCTCCTTTTGTCAAAGATAAAAGTTTCTGCAGCTGGGTTTTCAAGGAGAGATATTATTAAATAATCCTTGCAATGGGAATAGCCATCTGCCAGTTATGTGTATATAATGTTGCTATAAATCTATGTTTTGTATGGCAGTTCTGCTTAGGAAACAGGCCAAGCAGCAGAGCCTTATTGGAACATTGGATTTAAATGAGAAGAAAAAAAATGGTCTGTCCTCTCACTGACCTAGAGGATAAGCTGGCTAGAGTTTCCTTTCCTGTTTTAACACCTACCTGCCAAATACCTATCTAGCGATTATACAACCAGGTTATAAAAAAACAATTGCTTTGAACTTAAGAAGACTGCCATAAAAGGTTACATTTTATAGGATAACAGGAAGAAGATTGTTTTTGGAAAGCATATGTGAATTAACCTTACAGGCTATTTCTGTAACATGAAAGGGTGTCATAAACCATACTCTGAGGAAGACAGACTGTCTTGTTATAATTAAAAAAATATTGCTGTATTTGCAGATTCCAATCAAGTAGTAATCTGACCTGTTTGTCTATGCAGCTGCATGTTACAAATTAAGTATGCAGGAGCTGAGTGTGACCTCACACTAACAGCTCAGAGCTGTGACATCACAAGGAGGGAGGGACATTCTGGCCCCCTGATATTGGTGAAGCTTGGCTGAAAGGACTAGCACTCTTTTCTGGACTTCTAAGAGTCATCTTTGTTTCTGGACTTCTAAGGGACACTTCTGCCAATATAGGTAATGGCCCAAATCATTTGCCAACTGGAAACCTGAGGTACTGTAGAATTAGCTAAATCAGTTATAAAGCACTTTGTTTTGTAATTGTCCATTTCTTTTCTGACTGTAACCATAATATATATATATATATATGTTCTGTATTTATTTACTATTTTAATTTTAGTAAATCTTGTTTTTCCTTAAACCCTACTGGAACTTGCTCATTTTGAGTGTGAATGGTGGGACAGTAGTGATAATTCTGACATAACTGTTAAATTACTTAGTGTGTCACCATATGGAACCACACTAACAAGGATCTGTGTAAAGATCCAGCAAGGTAAGAAAATACCAGTGTCTCAACTGAGTCAGCAAGGGGTTGTGAACCAGGTTGGTTGTATGCCAGCTGGGTCAAGTATTGTGCTGCTTTCTCTGAAAAGAGTGTGATATTTGGATCTGTTACCTGGGCGTACTAGCTAAAAAGGGTCCATAATTGACCCCAGGACTCGAGAATGGTAGTTTCCTCAGACTCAAAACAAACAGGATGTTGTCCCTGTTTGTCCCCTGTTCATGTATCGCATTTCAAGGATGGGCACTGTGGGAGCAGAGGGCCTGACCCCCGGAGTGAATTTGTGACAGATCTGGTGTGCAGTGATGGGATCTGAAAGATTTGTTTGCATACTGTGCAGCTATTTGGTGGCACGGGCATTAACAGTCCAATGTGTCCAGATTGATAAACTGTAAAAGTTCACACACAAACAAGGCAGAGATTTTAAAAGAAATGTATAATTTTGGTTACAGTCTAAAGTTCCCTAAGTGTTTTATTTTTTTACGGGTGCCAAGTTAGTGTAGCCATAGATTAGGGAAGAAGATGACTTCCACCTAAAGCGAATACACAACGGAATATCTGCAGCAGTTGTACCAGGAAAGAGGAGTCTAGTGTGATGGGTGAGTGAAACAGCATCTCGTGGAGGCTCTTGTAGCAACTGATGCACAAGCGACCGCCCAAGACCTCGAGTCACAGTCAGTGACTGAAAGGGACCAGATCTTGGGCATGGAGGGGCCAGGGTCCACCATTGTGTCTAGTGACAGGGAGGAGGACAGTGGGACCAGAGGGAACCCAGGACCACAGCAGCAGGGGAAGAGCACCACCATTCTGGAGCCAGAAGGGATCAGGCTGCAGCTAGCATTGAGGAGAATGGAGCTGGAATTCGAACAGAGGAAGTTCTAGATGGAGCTGGAGAAGCAGGAAAAAGAAAACCAGCTTCAGAGAGAGGGCTGAGAAACAAGAACAACAGCGGCAGTGAGAGGCTGAGTGAGATCAGCAACAGGCCAATTGAAAGGAGAGAGTGCCAGAGGGAGCATGAACTGCAGAAGCTAAAACTCCAGTATCCAATGCCAGAGCAGGTAAGTGGCAAGGGTGAACCTGTAACTCCAGGACTGGGGTACAAATTAAATTCTAAATTGATAGCTGAATTTAAAGAGGGGGAGGATATGGATGCTTTTTTGAATTTATTTGAAAAGGTCTGTATTCAGGCTAAAATACCCAGGGAGTCCTGTAGCTTCCAGCTATCCCCACTACTTACTGGTAAAGCTCGTGATGCATTGGGTCAAATGGACACTCAGGACAGTAATGATTATGAGAAACTTAAAGCTGCCTTGCTTAAAAAGTATGAGTTAACTCCAGAAGCATACAGGGTTAAGTCCCGTAAGCTCTGGAGAACCCCTACAAGAAACTCGCCACAAAGCAACCTCAGTTTTTAAAATGTTGGTGGGAGGGGTCAAAGCAGACTCTATGAAGAAAAGAGAGAATGTGGTACTTTTGGAGCAATTATTTTGGGCTTGCCCAGCAGCACTGAAAACCTGGCTGGATGACCGAGATCCAAAAACAGTGTAGGAGGCTGCCAAGCTCTCGGACCATTATGCCAGGAACAGGCCTGCTCTGAAAGGAAGTGGGGTGGGTGTGGCAGCACAGAAAGGAAAAAGTGCACCTTCAGGGCAGCTAAAACCCTCACTGCCTACCCAGAAAGAGGGCAGCCCCAAGGCACAAAGAAAGGATTTACCTGATAAAAGAAATGATGATTGTTGATTTTGCAAAGAACCTGGGTATCTTGCTAGACAGTGTCCTAAAAAGGCACAGAGTGGGCAAAGTGGTGCTGGGAAAGGGGTGTTTATTTTTATGTTCCCTGAAAGCATGCCAGCAAACATGAGGGAGCACATACAGCCAGTTACTGTGAATGGGGTGCAGACCCATGGGTTAAGGGACATGGGGGCATCCCTTACTTTGGTAAAAGGGGATTTGGTTGAGCCTGGACAGCTTATACCTAATCAGTTCATAACTGTAAGGGAATTCACTGGGGAGAAAAAACTCTGCCCCTAGCAAGTGTTCTCCTGGACTGGGGTGAGACAGGAGAGGGGGTGCAGAAAGTGGCTGTAGCTGACAATCTCGACGTGGATGTGATTATAGGGAATAATCTACAAAAGGGGGATGTATGTGCAGTTACCCGCAGTCAGACGGCAAAGGCTGATTGTAGTTCCCCGAACTCTGTAGAAGCCCCTACGGAAAACACTGGGAGGCTGATTCCCCAGCTTGTGTCTCCTGCAATGCAGAGTAGTGAAAGGGAGATAGAACTCCCCCAGGTAGCAGTTAACAAAACAGCTACAGAAGGTTATTCTGAGGAGGAAGGGGTATCCAACTGTCAGAGGGTTAGGTATGGCAGTGACACTGAATGCCTTGATGCCAGAGCTATGGACCCCAGTTTAGAGACTGAAGAGGACATGTCCCATGCCTTGGGAAAATGTAAAGATTTTGCAGCTGCTCAGAGCACGGACCCTAGTTTACAGAGGCTGAGGGCTTGTGCAGAATCTGACAGGACAAAGGGAGGTGATGGGACACATAGAGTGTATTGGGACAGTGGACTGCTGTATACACAGGACATAAGTACAGAGGAAGGGGTGATGGCCTGGCAGCTTGTCATTCCCCAGGGGTACCGTGAATGGTTGCTCAAGATCGCTCATGATATCCCCATGTCTGGACATCTGGGAATTACATGCACTATGCAGCGATTGGCCCAGAACTTCTATCGGCCCAACTTCGTCCAGCGGGTGAAGGAATATTACAGGTCTTGTTACCAGTGCCAACAAATAGGAAAGGAAGGTAGTAAAACCCAAGCCGCCCTAATTCTCTTGCCAATTGTGGAGGAGCCATTCCAGAGGGTAGGAATGGATATTGTAGGATCTTTGAATACCCCCAGCTCCTCCGGGAAGAGGTTTATCTTGACGGTGGTGGATTATGCCACCCAGTACCCAGAGGCAGTCGCCCTATCCTCACTGAGGACAGACAAAGTGGCAGATGCCTTGCTATGAATTTTCTCCAATACCGGGTTTCCGCAGGAGGTTATCACTGATCAAGGGGGTTCCTTCATGTTGGACCTGATAAAGTGTTCATGGAAGAAGTGTGGGGTGGTGCAGAGATGCATGACACCTTATCAACTGCAAGCCAATGGGCTTGTGGAAAGGTTTAATGGTACCCTAAAATTGATGCTCCAAGCATTTGCTGAACAGCATGGGAGGGACTGGGAGAAATACCTTCCCACCTGTTGTTCGCATACAGGGAGGTGCCCCAAGAGTCGACAGGGTTCTCCCCATTCGAACTCTTATATGGATTTAGGGTGTGTGGGCCCGTAGGCTTGGTCCAGAAAGATTGGGAAGGCAAGCATGCCACCCAGGGAACTTTCATAGTGGAATATGTCCTGAAGTTTAGGGAAAAGCTGAAGGAGCTTATGGGAACAGCCCAGAACAACCTGTCAGCCACCCAGCAGAAGCAAAAGGTCTGGTATGACCACAGAGCCAGAGCTCACTCATACACCATAGGTCAGGAAGTCATGGTCCTAATCCCGGTCTGGAAAGATAAGCTGCAGGTCTAGTGGGCAGGACTATACAAAGTAGTCAAACAGGTGAATGACATAAATTACATTGTGGAACTGCCTGACAGGAGACATACCCAAAGGATGTACCATGTCAACATGATGAAGCCTTATGCACATAGGGCTGACATGGTATTTGCAGTGTGTAGTCCAGGGAAGGGGACAGATGAGGAAGACCCCCTTCTGGACTTGCTGGAGGAAAGCAAGCAGAAGTCCTCTGTGGAGGCAATCAAACTGTCACCCCAGTTGATCCCAGAACAGACCCAGGAAGCAAGAGAGTTTTTTGCAGACATTGCCCCATTGTTTAATACCAAGCCTGGACTAACCCCCGTAGTGGCACATGATGTAGACATGGGAATGCAAGTGACCATATGTGGACAGCATATCGAGTGTCTGAGGCCATCCTAAAGGATATTAGGAGGGAGGTGGAAGAAATGCTGGATTTAGGGGAAATCCAGAATTCCCACAGCCCCTGCGCCTTACCCGTAGTCCTTGTTCCCAAGCCAGATGGCTCTACTCACTTTTGTGTGGATTATCATGGACTCAACTCAGTCATGAAGTCTGACACCCACTCAATGCCACAGATGGATAAAAGTACTGGACAAGTTGGGAGGGGCGACATACCTTACCACTATTGACCTGATGAAAGGGTATTGGCAGGTGGAGTTAACTGCTAGAGCTAGGGAAAGGTCGGCCTTCATCACTTCAATACAGTTATTCGAGTTCAAGGTAATGCCTTTTGGAATAAAGAATGCTCCTGCCAGCTTCCAAAGGTTGGTGAACCAGGTGTTACAAGGTACTGAAGAGTATGCCGTGGTGTACCTGGATGATATTGCCATCTTCAGTGCCAGCTGGAAGGAACACCTGTCCCACCTTAAGGAAGTGTTGGGCAGGATACAGAAAGCTGGGCTCACTGTCAAAGCTGGAAAGTGCCAGGTGGCCATGGCAGAGGTGGCATACCTAGGGCATGTAGTAGGACATGGACAGCTCTGTTCCAATCAAGCAAAGATTGAGGCAATAGAGGCATGACCCAGACCTGAAACACAGAAGCAGGTCCGGAGTTTTCTAGGGACCGTAGGGTACTATCGAACATTTGTACCAAACTGTAGTGCCCTGGCAGCTCCCCTATCTGAAAAGTTAAAGAAAAGAATGCCTAAAAAAGTATAATGGGAGCCAGTCTGTGAAGGAGCCTTTACACGGCTAAAGGAGGCACTGTGCAGTGCTCCCATGTTAGCCAGTCCAGAATACAATAAACCATTTGTAGTCCAGACAGATGCCTCAGATCTGGGTATTGGGGCAGTACTTAGTCAGACTTCTAACCAAGGGAAAGATCACCCAATAGTGTACCTCAGTAAGAAAGTACATCCCTGGGAACATGCTTATTCTACAGTGGAGAAGGAGTGCTTCTGGTGTGGGCACTGAAGAAATTGGAGCCATACCTGCATGGGAAGCACTTTGAGGTACAGACAGATTATAACCCCCTGGTTTGGCTGTCACAAATGGGTAAAACAAATGGTAGGCTTCTGAGATGGAGTCTTGCCTTACAGGGCTACGACATGACTGTCACTCACAGGGCAGGGGCAGCAAATGCCAATGCAGATGGGCTATCCTAACTGTTAGAGCAGTGAACTGAATTTGTGAAATTCATCCTATGCCTAGGAATGGAGTCCCACAAATTCAGTCTAGGAGGGAGGGGTGTAATGGGAATAGCCGTCTGCCAGTTATGGTTATATAATTTTTCTATAAATCTATGTTCTGTATGGCAGTCCTGCTTAGGAAACAGGCCACGCAGCAGAGCCTCATGGGACATGGGATTTTAAAAGAGAAAAAGAAACAAATGGTCTGCCCTCTCACTGACCTAGAGGATAAGCTGACTAGAGCTTTCTTTCCTGTTTTAACTCCTACCTGCCAACACCTGTGTATACAACCAGGTTATAAAAAAACAACTGCTTTGAACTTAGGAAGACTGCCATAAAAGGTTACATTTTATAGGACAACAAGAGGAAGATTGTTTTTGGAAAGCATATGTGAATTAACCTTAGAGGATATTTCTGTAACATCAAAGGGTGTCGTAAACCATACTCTGAGGAAGACAGACTGTCTTGTTATAATCAAAAACATATTGCTGTATTTGCAGATTCCAGTCAAGTAGTAATCTGACCTGTTTGCCTATGCAGCTGCATGTTACAAATTAAGTATGCAGGGCTGAGTGTGACCTCACACTAACAGCTCAGAGCTGTGACATCACAAGGAGGGAGGGACATTCTGGTCTCCATGATATTGGTGAAGCCTGGCTGAAAGGACTGACACTCTTTTCTGGACTTGTAAGAGTCATCTTTGCTTCTGGACTTCTAAGGGACACTTCTGCCAATATAGGTAATAGCCCAAATCATTTACCAACTGAAAACCTGAGTCAGAATTAGCTAAATCAATTACAAGGCACTATGTTTTATAATTGTCCATTTCTTTTCTGACTGTAACCTTAATGTATATATGTTTTGTATTTATTTACTATTTTTAATTTTAGTAAATCTTGCTTTTCCTTAAACCTGCCTGGGGACTTGTTCAGTTTGAGTGTGAATGGTGGGACAGTAGTGATAATTCTGACATAACTGTTAAATTGCTTAGAGTGTCACCATATGCAGCCACACTAACAAGGATCTGTGTAAAGATTCAGCAAGGTAGGAAAATACCAGCATCTCAATTGGGTCAGCAGGGGGTTGTGAACCAGGTTGGTTGTATGCCAGCTGGGTCAAGTACTGCGCTGCTTTCCCTGAAGAGAGTGTGATATTTGGATCTGCTACCCAGGTGTGCTAGCTAAAAAGGGTTCATAATTAACCCAGAGCTCAAGACTGGTAGTTTGCTTGGACCCAAAACAAACAGGAGGATGTCTCTGTTTGTCCCTTCTCCTTGAATCCCACCTCAAGGTTGGGCACTGTGGGAGCAGAGGTCCTGACCCCTGGAGTGGATTTGTGACAATCCTTGTTCTGCCTATGACTAGATTGTGTTTGGAATAAGTGTTTTAAACCACCTCCGGGGGGAGGCTGGCAATTGCAGTCCAGTCAGCCTGACTTTGGTGGTGGGGAAATTAATGGAATCACTTCTGAAGGACAAGATTGTTGAATATCTTGAATCCAGTGGTCTGTAGGCTCAGAGGCAGCATGGATTCACAACAGGGAGGTCATGTCAAACAAATCTGATGTATTTTTTTGACTGGGTGACCAGGGAATTAGATCAAGGAGGTGCAGTGGATGTGGCCTACCTAAATTTCAGTAAGGCCTTCTGCACTGTTCCACATAGGAGACTCATAAACAAACTAGACAGATAGTGAGTCCAAAGGTAGTGAACTGGGTAAGAAATTGGTTGGTGGACAGGAGACAGAGGGTGGTGGTAAATGGAGTTCACTCTGAGGAAGGGAGGGTGACCAGTGGGGAGCCCCAAGGATCAGTACTGGGATCGGGCCTTTTTAATGTCTTTATTAGCAACATTGCAGATTGGCTAGAAGGGAAGGTTTGCCTTTTTTCAGATGATACAAAGATCTGCAATAGGGTAGACACCCCGGTGTGTGTGTGTGTGTAAAAATGAATAGAGACCTAAGAAAGCTTGAGGAGTGGTCAAGAGTGGGGCAACTAAGTTTCAGTGCAAATAAATGCAAAATCATGGACTTGGGGTGCAGAAATCCAGGGGTAGAGTACAGGATGGGAGTGGTACTGATGACCACCAGACAGGAAGGAGACCTGGGGAGTAATCATATCTGGTTATCTAAAGGTAGCTAACCAGTGTAACAAGACAGTGGGGAGAGCTAACAGGATTCTAGGGTGCATTGGGAGGGGTACTGTAACACCAGCAGAAGGAGGTAGGTGGTTATATCACTGTATAAATCTTTGGTGAGACCTCACCTAGAGTACTGTGTCCAGTTCTGGAGACCACATCTCTGGAAGGAAATAAAGAAAGCAGAGGCAGTCCAGAGGAGGGAAACTAAAATGGTGCAGGACCTGCATCACAAGCCCCATGAGGAGAGACTAAAGGACCTCAGTACATACACCCTGGAGGAAATGGGGGGGATATGATAGAGACTTTCAAATACCTCACGTGAGTAAATAAGGTACAAGAGGAAGTTTTTTGTCAGAAAAGAAACTCAAGAACAAGGGGTCATGCTATGAAGCTGGAGGGTAGACTCAGGGAAAATGAGGATGTACTTCAGAGAAAGAGTGATGGCTGCCTGTAACAGCCTCCCAGCACAGGAGGTGGGCCAAAAACTGCTACAGATTTCAAGAATGCATGGGACAGGCATAAAGGAACCCTAGTGGATAGAAAGGGGAAGGTAAAGCTGGAGATCAAGTAGGGTCTGTGGTACTGCAGTTGGTAAGGTAAATGGGCAGACTAGGTGGGCTAAGCAGTCCTTATCTACCATCAAATTTTATGTTGCTATATTTCTAAATCTACCTTATTATCTTCCCACCAAGAGACAGGGTCCTTGTAGACATCAAACCCTGACTGTCTAGCCAACAGAAGAGGCTTGTATTTGGGGGTTATCTCCGGATTAGATAATAAAGTGGTATTAAGCTGGCAGTACAGCCTCGAGGTTAGAGTAATGTGTTGTGAATGAGCTTGGTACATCCAGCAGACTTGGATTTGATTCCCACAACCTCCTCTTGCATACTATGTGACTCTGAGCCAGTTATGTAACCACCCCAGTGCTCCCAGGTCATCCCTGAAAACAGGCCCACCTAGTCTGCCCATTTCCCTACCTGATGGATAAGCTGCAGAGCTGAGCACCTACTGATTGGACAGCATCTAAATATCTTGGTCTTGAAGGCACCCAATTTTTGCAGTGTTGAGTCTTCATAGTCCAGTGAATTGAACCATTGAGGAGCTCTGTAGATGAAGGAATGCTGGCCTTGTGATGTCTGGCATCTAGGAACTAGGAGAGACTGGTGAGCAGCTGGTCTGATTAGTGGGTTGGGAGGGGGTAAGCAATGCCACCGTCCTGGGTGGCATTAGTTCTAGGAGTGCTTTTTTGACTAGTCAGCAGGTTTGATATTTAATCCAATTTTTCAGTTGAAGCCAACCTGCCTGTTCATATAGATCACAGGTGTGAGTAAAGCAATCAGACCCTGTAATTAACCTGCAGGCTTTATTTAGTGCAAAAGTAATTCTGCGAAGCAAGGTGTCAGTAGCCGATCCATAGATTATGAGACCATAATCAATGACTGAGAGGATGGAGCTATACACTGCCAGTTTGAGGGCTTCAGGGGTTAGATTACATAAGATGTGCTATAGTAGACCAATTTTTATATTTACTGCCTTGCTACACCTTCATTATGATGTGACACCTTGTTGATTTTTTATATTGAGTGCATGCACTTTAAATTTGTTTCTTGTAGAGCTGAACAACATAACTTTAGTTTTTTTGTAATTCATCACAAGCTTTTGATTAGAGAACCAGGTTTCGACTTCATCAAAGCCACTTTGAAGATGATCCTCAAGTACAGCGGGGTTAGGTTGGCTTGAGTAAATGACAGCATCGTCGGCGTATAACAGTATGCACTGGTGGCAGTGGAGGGGAAGGCTGTTTACAAAAGTACTAAAAAGTAGAGGGCCAAGGATGGAACCTTGTGGCATGCCAGAGCAGACATTTTGGACTTAGAAAATTTTTACACACTGAGTTCAATCATCTAGGTAGTTTTTGAACCAAAGCATCACTTCTTTTGACACCAGTGTTGGTTAATTGTTGCAGAAGCAAAGAGTGGCTTATAGTGTCAAACGCCTTTAGTTGGTCAATGAAGGTTGCACCCACTAGATTCCCTTGATTGACAGCATGGTGTATGTACTCAGTAAGTTCCAGGAGGGCAGTTGTGGTACTGTGCCCTTTCCTGAAATCATGCTGTTGTGGGCAATGAATGGAGTGTTTTTCAAGGTATTCAATTAGTTGATCAGCAACTAGCTGCTCCAACACTTAGGACAATGGGGGAGGATGGAAATAGGTCTATAGTTGGTATGGGAGGTCCGATCACCCAATTTGTGGATGGGGGTAACTTGCACTGACTTACAAACAAGAGGGAATTTGGATAGCCTTAGGGAGAGGTTGAAAATACTTGTGATAGGGGCTATAACCTCATCTAGGGTAACAGCGATAAATTTTATGTCAAGGGAATTTGCCACTGTTATAAGACTTACCTAGGACCTTGAGCATGTATCTTTTAACAAGGGGGACAGTTACTTTCTTTTTGTTAAAGAAAAACTTTATTTCTTTTCCGAGAATAATAAGACATACAAACACATAGACCCGGAGTCCCGGGCGCACATTCCAAAACTGAGTGTGCAAACTATATACAACCCCTATTTACAAACCCCCTGGATACCCACCCAAAGACTTCCCCCACCAATTAAATGATAACACAGAAAAATTAGCTAAATAGCATTTGCTAGTAAATATTACTCTGCTAACCCTCAAGTTCTCACTTCACTAATAACCCACCCTCATCATCGGAAAACCCACAAAACATCTCGATTTAAATTCAATCCTACTCAGCCCGCTCTGGTATCCAGAACCACCCCTGTGAGAGAGAGAGATCCAAACCAAGGGATTAACCATCCCCAACTGTCAATCCTCGTTAGATTCGTGTCCCATTCAGGTTAAATGAAAACCCTACTGATCCCTCCTAGTAATTCCTCCAAACTATAGGGTACCTATTAGTGAAGACAATATCCCTATATTCAGTATGTCAACCCCTTGGTACAGCATTCCACTCCACCAGATATGGCCAGGAGCCTCCCTAGCCCAAACAGGTCTCTATTCAGAGGCTCAAATCCAGCTATAGGTAAGCTGCCTCTAAGCTAGCCCACCTTTTAGCATAAACATCCTGCCTACCTTCGGACATAAGATGGTTTTTGATCCTGGCCAACGACCTCAATAAATCCTTCACCCAGTGTTCGTATAGATATGTCTGGCCATCCTTCCAATGGCCTAAGATAAACGCTTTGACTAATGATCCCATTAAAGCTAGGTGATACTTTGGGGCGGCACCCTCAACGAGGGAATAGTCACCTAATACACAGATCTCTGGCGTAACATAGTCATAATATCCCAGGCTGGGGTCAAGCCCCTGTCTAATCTCGTCCCATAACAGGTGGACTTTCTCACAGCTCCATAAGATATGTAGCAGGTCCCCCGTTACTTTTTCACATCTAAAACAAAGATCAGTCGGCCTCAGACCCCTCGACGCAAGTTTAACAGGTGTATAGAAAATGTTGTGAGCTACAAAAATCTGTGTGATTCTATACTTGGGGATAACCACATATTTAATGGCTTTCCAAATAGAACTCCAATTAAACCCAGAAGTCAATATTTTATCCCAATAAGAAATAGAGATTAAGCCACTATCCCTACGGGAATTCAAGAGTAGCTTATATACCCGCGAGAGTAAGCCAGTTCTGTTGGCAGCCCCCTGCAGGTGCTCCCACGAAAGGAAGCTATCTGTAAACTCCCCCTTTCCCCCTCGAACTCCCACAATCATTTGCTTGAGCTGTAACCTTTGAAAAAAGGGCAATGCCTCACATTGTGATGGCAACCAAACTTTCCCATTCTGCTGCATATCCTTCAGAGCAAGACCTTCCAAATAAATAACCCACCTCTGACCAAGCACCTGGCCTCCAATATTCAAATTGGGATTCCTCAAAATAGGCTGGTCCCGGGATTTGACCTGAGAGTCTCTTTGCACCGGGGAAAGAAATACCCACCAGGCTTCCAGAGACTTCCTAATAGGTCCCTTCTCAACTCATTTTGCACCACTGTGAGGTCTGCATATAGTAATGATTCAGGAGAATAATTTATATCCTTCAGCCACTTCCTTTCTAACTGTAACCAGGCAGGATGATATTCTCCTTCTCCAAGTCCCTTGCCCATTGAGCCATCAGACCCAACTGGCCTGCTACATAGTAAGCCTGAAGGTCAGGCAGTTTAATTCCACCCTCTTCGAAGGGCCTACACAGCACTTTATATTTAATCCTAGTGGGTTTGTTACCCCATAGAAAACCCAACACCATTTTCTTAATAACCTTAAACCATTTTGCCGGGATGACATAAGGAGCCAAGTAGATTGGGTACAACAGCCTCGGCAGAACATTCATCTTAATAATACCTAATCGCGCTGCAAAATTCAGAGGCAGCCTACTCCACCTTATGACATCCCCTGAGATCTCCGAAATAATTCCCCCCATATTAGCATCCGCACCCGCTGTCTGATCCGCAGTGATCCAAATACCCAAGTATTTTAACTTATCCTTATTCCATTGGACCCCCATGGAGGCAAAATCTGCCCTAAATACATGCGGAGTCAGGGTAAAATTTGTGTTTTAGCAAGGTTCAGCTTATAGTTAGAAACCCTAGAGTACTGATCTATAAGCTCCTAACAGAACCAAATGAAGATACTGGATCTTGAAGGTGGAGCAAGATGTCATCTGCAAAAAGAGATCTTTAGCTCCATATTACCAATCCCAATTCCCTGGACTCTGACCTCCCTGTTGATCGACTTATTAGAGGCTCTAAATAAATATTGAACAAAATCGGTGATAAAGGCACCCTTGCCGGTACAATTTTTGCGAAAATTCTCTTAAGAGATAGCCATTACATAATATTCTAGTATGGGTGCAGCATACAAGTTCTTGATGCCCTAATCAAGCCCTCCGGGAACCCCATTTTCTCCATAGTACTAAACAAAAAGGAATGAGAGACTCGGTCAAATGCTTTTTCAGCGTCTAGGGAGATCAGGGCCAAGGGAATCCCAGAGCCTGAGGCAAAATTTATAATATGATGTATTTTCCTAAGTGCATCTAGTGCCCCTCGCCCCGGCATAAAACCAACCTGTTTCTAACTGATTAAATTCAGAGCTACATTTAATATCCTGTTGGCCGGTATCTTTGTAAGTATCTTAATATCTTGATTTATCAAAGATATAGGCCTATAGCTTCCCATGGCATCCCTCGGCTTATCAGGTTTGGGTATTAATGTGACATATGCTTGGTATATGGGAAGGTGATCAATACCCTCCCGCATAATAGTATGAAAAAATTCAGTTAAATTGGAGAATAGACTGAATATGGGTTTGATAGAATTTCGCCGTTACACACGCCGAGCCGGTGATTTCCGTGATGGAGAGACCGAACCACCTCTATAATCTCAGAGGAAGTTATTGGGGCCTCCAGCTTTTAGCCAGGGTAGGGTCCAAAGTCGGAAGTTGAATACGTCTAAATACTCTCTTATCTCCCTGTCCCCCTCAAGGGATTCCCTGATAATTTCTCAAAAAGAAGCAAAGGCCTCAGCTATATCCTGGGATCCGTTTTAACCTCCCTCATGAGAAATCGAGCTAATAGTCCTGGTGGCTTCCACTCTTAATCCTCGCCACAAAGGCGCCCCAGCACATCCCTTGAAGGAGATATTTAGCCTTGATCTTATTTAGCCAGAATTAGTCTTACCATACAGAATCTCTGAGAGATCCTTTCTTAAACTTTTAAGCTCCCTATCTATTTCCTCTGAGGTCCCTTCCTGTTGTGATAGAGAACTAATAGCAGCCTCTAAAATTCTCTTTCGCCTTTCTAATCACTCTCACTTTGTCGGCTAGCGTTTTAGCAGCCATGGAATAAAGGAATTTACATGTGGCCAAGCTAACTTTCTATTTGTCAACGTGGGTATTTTTACCCTAATAATTTCCTGCAGAGCCCCCTCCAGCTCTTCCCTTCTCTCCTCCGATGCTAATAGCCAGTCCTGAAGCCTCCACCTGAAAGGCCTTTTAGGCAGCAACTTTGGTTCCCATTGGATCCGAATCAGAGGTGATCAGGAGAGTTCTACCCTCAGTCATGAAGGCTCTGATCCCCCCTAGTGCCTCCTTATTAACCAAAAAAAAATCTATCCTAGTATGAACCCTATGAGGCGCTGAGTAGAATGTCGTCTTGGAACCCCCATCCCCAAACAAAATAGCTGGGTCACTCAAGCCTGCCACTTCTAAAAACCTAGCCAGTGCTGCCTGGGCTCTAGATCTAGAGCCCTTACCAGGAGGTATCCTGTCCTTTCTGTTGTCAAAACAAAGATTCCAATCCCCCGCTAATATCAATGAAAGTGATGGGAACACTGCAATATTTTCTTCTAAAGAGGCAAAAAATTCAGGGTCCGGTGGAGTTGGCCCATAAATAGATGCCACCACAACCGCCTGCCCATGTAGGTTGCCCCTCACAAAGACTTCCCTACCATCCTGCCGGGTTACTACCTGGTTGACCTCAAGGGGACACGACCTATTTATTAAGATTGCGACCCCCCCGATGCTCTCTCTCGACCCTCCCCATAAACCTGGCCTACCCAGCGCTTTTTTAAACACTCCACCTCGTCCGACAGTAAATGTGTTTCCTGTAGAGCTGCAATGTGAGCTCCTTGCTGCTCCATGTACCTCAGGATTGTCAGTCTTTTATGTCGGTCCCTTAGACCTTTGACATTCCAAGAAATAATGTTATACAATGCCATCTGGCTAGTGCACTACTAAATAACAAAACCTGAACGCAGTCCAACCAGGATCCGCTCCCACAATCTCCCGGGTTGGGCTCTCTCTCCTCCCCCACCCTCCACTTTCCCCGTCCCAAGACCGACCAACCATATCTCAATGAGTCGTGGATGAACCACTTTCCTCATCCCCCCAGAATCCCAATTAATTTACAATTGCCCGAAATATGACCCCCGAACTCCCCAACAAAACCTAAGAAACTAAGCAGTTTCAGTTGATACATAGGTGCCCCGAGAGATTCCATAATCTTAAAAAAGCTAACACTTTGAAAATTAGCAAACCACCTAGACAGCAAGTCCAGTTTCCATCCAGGATATATAGGCAAACATTCTCAGGCCACGCTTCCAATAAAAGTCCATAGCTCTCCCTCGGAGCTCCCCCCCTTAGTAGTTACCGGGCCCTCCACGTTCCTTGTTGCATCCCTATCCCCCAATAAGTCTAGCTAAACCAACCATTGAACAAACCCAGCCCTTAACAATCCAAGACAGCCCCCTTGTAACCCACAGTACCCCTGAGGCAGCCCGCATCCTCTTGTTCTCCCCAACCTCCCCACCCAACCCCCTCCCCTCCCACCACAGGGCCTCCTAGAATCAAACCCCAGTCTTTATATAATTGCTCCTGTTTGGCAGAGGCCTATTTGGTCCAGCCAAGCAAAATAAATGGCCAGAAGCTTCCGCCAGATAACTCCCAACAAGTCCTGCCCTCACACAGAGGACATCTTCAGGTTGACCCTTTGAAGAGGTCTGGAAGATCGACACAGAGTCCATCCCATGCATCCTTTGCTGTTAGGAATTTCTTTTCCCCCGAGGACAGCTTCACCATAAGTGTTGTTGGATAAAGAAGCCAAAATTTTATACCAGGCAGTTTCTCTCTGACCCCGGGAACCAAATCCTGAAAGAACCAAATTGAGGCTCCATTCCACTGGAGAGGCTTCTTTTGCTTAAACATCTGGAGAACATAAGACTTCTCCTTATAATTTAGGAACCTCATAATTATCACTCTCGGTCTGGCCCCTGGTGGCGGGGCCTCCCTCAATGCCCGATGAGCCAGCTCCAAATTGTACCCTTCCCCAAATGGCGAAGGGCCAAACATTTTCAAAAGCAGCTCCTGCACAAAGGAGACACAGTCTGGACCTTCCGATCTCTCGGGTAGCCCCACTAATATTAGATTATTTCTGCGATTTCTTGCTTCTTGATCCTCCAGCCTTCTTCTAATTTTTAACTTTTTCCGAAGCACCACCATCTCCTGGTCTAAAGTGGTGACTTTTCTTTCTTGTGAAGCAATCCTGGCCTCTGCGTTGTTCATCCTCTGGGCCAGTGAATGTAAAGCCGGTTTCACTTGCAAAGTCGACACCAGTCCCTGCAACAGGGACTTAATCTCTGATGTCCTCGGTGGTGACTCCCAACCCTCCTTCTGTAGGGAGCACCTCATCTGCTCCAGATCAGCGGGGGGGCATCAGCCTCTTAGACGCTGGGCGCCCCATCAGTGGAACTGCAGCGTCGGTCTCCATCGATCACTCGAGGTCGGGCCTGGCCTACCCAATTCACTCACGCCGACAAATATTTTCCTCGCACGACTGCAAACCGGGATTTACACCGCCCACACCACTCGTACTCCAAACTAAACACTGAGCCAGAGAGCTTGAAAAGCCACCAAATTCGGTATTTAAAACTAAATATAGACGCTTGGGACTCTGAGGAGCGAGAGACGTGTCTTACCCGAGCTGGCTCATCACGTGACTCGGGGGACAGTTACTTTCTTAAAATAGAAGGGTGGGATAGGGTTTTGGTTCCCATCGTGTTCATTTGAGTGTCGATTGCTCAGAGAGAGGTGTAGATTGATTAAAGAAGTCAGGCGGGAGGACACCACTAAGGTCCGTGAGAGCATTATTGAAGATATTTGCAATGGTGAGGGGGTCCATAGTTGAAACACCATCTGTGTCAATCACTGAGGGGGCAACCTTTGGGGGTTTTCCAGAAACATCTTTTAAGTTGGATCAGAAATGTCTACTATTCCCCCATGACCTGGCAAGCAATTGCCTATGATGTTTGCATTTTTCCGACCTATTGTCCCAGGTACAGGAACTCCTAGCAGTTTTATAGGCTTGAACATCAGCAGGATTCCCAGCAGCTTTAGCCTGCAACTGCAGGAGACCATGTTGCTTCATCTTGGATAGAAGCTCTGCCGTGATCCAGGAATTTGACGTGCCTCGGACTTTCCGAGTTTTCTTTAAAGGGATAGAAAGTTTGCCTGTTCCCTGCAACTCTGAAAGCCCATGGAAAGATCTTTCAAATGAGGTGCTGGGCTCACTTGAAGGTGTCAGCAATCCAAAACTATAAATAGCTAAATCATCTATAGCCTTTTATAGATTACATTCAAGTTGTAGCCATTTTATGGAATCTTGAGATAGAAAGTGATGAATGACACTGAGGTGCAAGCTGTATGTTGTTTATTACAGTGCGTCACACAGTGATGTCACTTTCTGTCTCAGCTTTAATGAAATTGCTGCTGACTTGATTTAATTTATGGAGAGGATGGACATTGTTATATCTCTGGACTGCTGTCACCCACAGATAAATCCAGTACCTCATTTGGAAGACCTTTTAATATGGGCTTTCCAAATTTGAGGGATGTGGCAATCTCTCCTTCCCTTTTGATATGCCACCACCCTGTAACCCCTATGAAAATAATATGTCTATCCTGTCGTTCAGCATTTCTAATACATAAATAAATAAATACATACGTGCATACATACATACTGTACATACATAAACACTGTCCTGAGGAAGTTCTAAATTCCAAAAGTCAGATGGCTTGTGGCCAGCTGACATGGCTCCTCCCCATTGGGTAGTTCTTTTTAATCCAGGTCTCTGAGGAATAAAATAATCAAGCAGAAACCCAGCACTCACACTGCAGTGACAAAGTGCTTCCAAGGCATGAAACACTGGGTGATTAGTTCTCCGATAGCATTTGCACTGCTGTGGATTTGCACTTTAATTAACTTTGTTTTTTTATAATGACTAAAGTATGGATTTTATTATCTCATATGTGAGTGCCCAGTTTTGTGCTTGACTGGATTGGTTGGTAGCATGAGCACCCATAGTCATGAACAACCTTGTCTGTGGACTCGTCAAGGAATAAAACCACTGTAATAGCTGATTTTCTTTTACACTCTTTAGCTGATCAATCTGGTGTGTATCAATGAGGCTTAGTTGGGTGTTAATGCTGGCCCAGTGTTGGAGGCTTCAGTCCCAGCCAGATGCTTCATGGTCCATTGCGCGAAAATGAAGCACAGAGATGGCAGGGTGAACATCTGTTTTAGATCCACTCTCAGCCTATCAGTCGACCTAGTGGGAGAGACCCAATCATTTAATGCATGCCCATGAAAGGTAGAGTGGTTGCAAGGTGCAGGATCCTACTTATATATAATCTCCCAGTCCATGAATAGGAATTCTTGCAGGAATTTTTAGACTTCATTGTTGATTTTGCATTGAGTTCACCTAGCATGTTAGTGCGGGGAGGGTGGCTTCAACACATGTTTCAGTTATAAAGGATCACAGTTTTGTTATCAGTTCTTCCATTTACTGTCATCACTGGACTTTGTACAGGCAGTTCCCACTGCTACTGAGCTCACTAGTCAGAACATGCCTCGTCTCCCTAAACCTTGACATTTTGGATGTTGAAATGGTTCTAGTAACTTGGTCAGACCATTATACTGTTAGGTTTCAGTTTGGGGCCCCTACTAGTTTTTCCCTTCTGTGGAGATGATCAGGTACCACTCAGTATGACATTTTGAGCTGGGAAGACTCAAGGCAGTGCTTGATATCCTGGTCATGTTGCTGGCCTGTGCGGAGGGGATTGAGGTCCTGTTTGGGAGGTATAATATCTTGGCGACCTTGAACTCCATCTCACTATTTCTGTGTATATCCTGTGGCTGTGTGGTAAAGTTCCCTCTGGTTTAAAGGGGAACTGAGAATGCTGATGACCAAAGAACAGAAATTGGAGCATTCCTGGAGAAATTCTAACTCTGATGGGCAGAGAATGGATCTGAAAACCACTTATTCAAAGTATCAGAGGGCGACCACCCACAGGAATGTAGAGTTTTTCATCCAGGTTTATTGCCATGAGGAGGAGACCATTCCAACTCTTTCACATTGTTGACAGGTTATAACATACATCCTGTTGACAGTCCAAAGTGGTGCTCACCCTGGAGAGATATGAGGAGATTGGTTCTGTATTCTTTGACAGGGTATTCTTGATAAGAGCTGATAAGAGCTCTGATTGTAACAATTCAGCAATGCCCTGCCTGTGATGAGCATAGGCCCTTCAAAGCTACAAAAGAGATGAATACCAGTTGAGGTGGAGGATGTACTGCAGGTGATCTTGGTGCTATGCCTCAGTTAATGTTCACTGGACCCCCTCCAACCAACTTGTTGGTGGACTGTTGGGAGGAGCTTTTTCTGGCTTTTGCTGGGATTGTTAAATGTTCCTTTGAGGAGGGCATTTCTTGCCTGACTTGAAAGAGGCAGTGGTAAGATCTCTTCTGAAGAAACCAACATTGGTTCTTGACATTCTGGTGAATTACAGACCTGTCTCAAACCTACCCCTTTTAGGGAATGTTATCGAGAAGATGGCGGCACTACAACATGGAGCTCATCTGGAGAACTTTAACATCAATGAACCCTAAAGTCACAAAGACTGCTCTTACCAGATTGCTAAATGTCCTCCTTGTTGTAGGAAAAAGAAACTCAGAAACAGAGATACTATCAGCAGATAAAGGTCTTATGGCTTATCTGGTCTGCACAAAAATCTGCCAAGTGTTGTGAATTGCTCCTAGTGGACATTCCCCTCCATTCCTTTCTCCCTCCTTCCCCTTCTGCCACTCACCCTTCCATGCATCTGTCCCATCCTCTGTACAGACAGTTGGAGAGACCCCATCTGGAGTACTGCATAGAGTTCTGGAGATCCCATCTCTGCAAGGGCATAGACAGGATAGAGGCAGTCCAGAGGAGGGCAACTAAAATGGTGCAGGGTCTGCTCCAGAAGCCATACAAAGAGAGACTAAAGGAGCGTAATATGTATACATCAAGGAAAGGAGGAGGGGTGGCATGATAGAAACTTTCAAGTACCTCAAGGGAATCAACAAAGTCCAAGAGGGTAGCATATTTCAGAAAAAGAGATATGCAATAACAAGGGGACACAATTTGAAGATAGAGGGGCGATGGCTCAAGGGCAATGTGAGGATGTATTTTTTCACAAAGAGGATGGTGGATGCATGGAATGGCCTTCTGAAGAGGTCATGGGGTCAAAAACTGTGGGTGAATTCAAGAATGCGTGTGGCAGACATAAGGCAATTCTGGTGGGGGTAGGAAGAAGTAGGCTATTGATTTACTAGGATCTGCAGCTTATCCAGTAGGTAGAGAAATGGGCAGAGTGGGTGGGCCAAGTGGTCCTTATCTGCCGTCAAAGTCTATGTTTCTATTTGACATTGTCCCTGAAAATGTGTACTAAAGAGCTAAAAGTGTGATACCATATGAAATCATGGAGAGAAATCTGTGGAAAACACTGTTTTGGTGCTCAGGAAGTCTACCAAAGATGGAGTACTTCAAATTAACATTTTGTTTTTTACTTTTCAGTCATAATGTACAGTGTAGGATGATGTATAGTAGTCTTCATGTGGAATGTAGGGCTTCTGAGGGGTAAACTGAGTGATATCACTGTAAAGCGTGAGTAAATACAGACTAGGTAAAACTAATTATAGTATATGGTTAGGGCTTATTGTTGAAGGAAACCGGTGGCTTTCTAAATCTTGTTGTAGGGCAGTTCAAAGGTCAAAAAAGTTTTAGCTTTGAACTGCTTTCTGATTGGCTCATACCAACAAGCTCGACATAAAAAAATACTGGAAACATGGCAGCGGCAGTTTAGCCAGCAGCAAGTAGAGGACTCTGCCCATTTTGACACGAGGAGCTACCATAGCTCCATGTCACAAAAGTGATTTTTTTGATTTTAAATAGTATTAATGGCAACTCCAGAGGGAGCAGAAGTGGCAACAAGTGAAACAAGCGTCAGCAGGAGCAGGGAGAAGCAGGAGCGAGTGGCAGTGGAGAGATGCTCGAGTAAGAAACATGATGGTAAAACAAGCCAGCAAGGAAAACAAAAAAATGTTCATCAACAATAAGCCCTAAGCCATATACTATATAAAACAGTGGATGGTCGCCCATCCACAACTAAGGCAGTTTCCCTCTCGGGAGTTGATGACATCAGAGAGACATCTTGAACTTCGCTGTCAAGGTCTCGATGATGTCATCAACTCCTTCAAGGGAAACACAGCCTTGTTGTCGATGGGCGACCATCCACTATTCTATATGTTCTACTTAGAACCAAATAGAATAGAATATATGGGATATGGGATATAACATGGGTGAGAGTGAGATAGCAGAAATATCTGCACAAATGCAAAGGGTAACGCACATGGTGCCATAGACGGGAACAGTAAGTGAAACGGGTACGGAACTGCAAGCAGAAGCAGTAAGGGTAACAGTAATATAAGCACACAGGCTGGTTTTCCCCAAAAGCTGCATAGAGAAAGACAGTGAGTACAAAGAATGTATGCATAATAATGGGTCTCGGAGCAGAAAATGAGGAGTTGGAATACTAAATTGCTTATATCTCAGGAACCGTACAACGTAGAAAAAAAATTTAAAAGTCATATGATTTAGGACTTTCCTGGCTAGTTTTGAACTTAGCCCACTTTAGGGAGCTAAGCATATTTTTGATGAAAATTCCGTATCTTGCACCGTTTCCGAGATACGGGCCCTGAAAGGCGCGGCGAATGCCATAATGTTATCCTATGGGAAAAAAAAGAAGTTCAAAGTGCCATAACTTTGTCTCCCTATAATATTTTTTCATCAAACCACTAAAAGGCACATCTGTGGGATGTTGGCTTTCTTCCTTCCAAACTTCAGCCCAAAAGACCAAACCATTATTTTGCAGCAGGGTGCCAAAGGATTCCTGTAATGCGTTGGACACCGTAATGTTATCCTATGGGAAAAAGTGTCAACTTTGGGGTGCTGTAAGCAAGATCTGCCAAGTTTTGTATCATTCAGATATACGGCTGCAGAGTTATTAAGCGAGAACCAATTGCGCAATTATGCTTTTTTACGATTTCTTTGCTCTAGCCTACAGGTTGCATGGTTTGTGTGACCGGTCCTAAAACTTCAGGACACATGCAGCCACGGTCCCTGATGTGTCTTTTGAAGATTTCGTGAAAAAATATTGAGCGGTTCAAAAGTTATTCAAAAAACAATTTCCCATTATAAGTCAATGGGAAAAGTTAGCAAAAAGTTCAACACTTTGGCAAATGCAGTTTTGCTTTCACAAATGGCCCTTTTACTTTCACAAATCTACCATTTTGTTTTCAGTTGGTGATCAGAAAAATGCTTGGCATTTAAATTTGGGACCCTCTAGCAACACAATTCTTTCTGTGTTTACCTAGTCGAACCCTGAGGATGCTAGGCATGTCTTTATTTTGAGGTTAAACACCCTAGAAATATGTTTTTCAAGTTTCTGGAAAAAGTACTTTCGCAAAGTAGTGTCACACTCACGAAAGTGTCACAAATTTTAGCGAAAGCTTTCGCAAATTGTGACACTACTTTTCCAGGCTATGGCAAAATGACAGCAGTTCTTTGCCACCCTGCTGCAAAAGAATGGTTTGGTCTTTTGGGCTGAAATTTGGAGGGAACACAGCCAAGATCTCACAAATGTGCCTTTCAGTGTTTTGGTTATGGCACTCCAAAGTTGATGCTTTTTCCCATAGGATAACATTATGGCATCCACCGCATTACAGGACTCCTTTGCCGCCCTGCTGCAAAATAATGGTTTGGTCTTTTGGGCTGAAATTTGGAGGGAAGAAAGCCAACATCCCACTGATGTGCCTTTTTGGTTCGGTGAAAAATATTACAGGGTGGCACAGTGTCGGCACTCTAAGTTAACGCTTTTCCCCATTGGATAAAATTACGGTGCCCCTCACGCCTTTCGGGGCCCGTATCTCGGAAACGGTGCGAGATACGGACTTTTCATCGCAAAAGTACTAAGTACTGAACTAGCCAAGAAAGTCATAATTCATATGAAATTTACAATTTTTTTCGATGTCTTACGGTTCCTGAGATATAAGCAATTTAATATTCCATGTCCTCATTTTCTGCTACAAGGCCCATTGTTATGTATACACTCTTTGTTTTCACTGTGTTTTCCAATGCAGTTTTTGGGGAAAAGAAGGGTGTGCCCTTTCGTTACTGTGCCAGTTAGGATTTCAGGTTGCGTTCCCGTTACCATTTGTGGCACCATTACCATCTATGCCACCGTGTGCGTTACGGTTTGCATTTTCACTTGCGTTTCTGTGTCATTTGGCATTATTGTTGTTGTTACCATTACCAGTTTCATTTGCAATTACGGTACCATCCATGTGCATTACAGTTTGTGTTTTCATACGCGTTTGCATTTCTTTTTCATTCCTGTTTCCTTTGGCATTATTTTTGCTGTTACTGTTACCATTTGCATTTAGAATTGCGGTACCATGACCATGCACATAACGGTTTGCATTTCTGTACTCGCTTGCATTTCTCTTTCCTTTGGCATTATTGTTGCTGTTACCGTTACCATTTGCGTTAACAATTGTGGTTCCGTGACCATGCACGTTACGGTTTGTGTTTCCGTACGTGCCTCCATTCCCATTTCTGTTTCTGTTTCTTTTGGCATTGTTCTTCATGTTAACTTTACCATTTGCATTAACTATTGTGATACCGTGGCTGTGCGTGTTACGGTTTGCGTTTATGTTTGCGCTCGCGTTCGCATTTCCGTTTCTGTTCCCTTTCGCGTTCTTTTTGCTGGGACACTTAACATTTCCATTTAAAATACCGCTGCCATCACTGTTTGTGTTACCAGTTGTGTTTTTGTATGCGTTTCAATGTCCATTTGCGTCACTGTTCACTTTGGCGTCACTTTGCGCTTGCATTTCTATTAACATCTCCTTTACCATTTACTGTATGTTTCCATTACCATGTGTGCCACTGTTGGCACTTCTGTTTGTGTTGCTGTTCCTGTTACTGTGTCACAAGATATCACGAGGCGGTGAGCCCTGCGCTCCCGTAGCTGCATTACTTTCACTATTTGTTGTCATCATTCTCAAAAAGAAGTGAAATTAGAGGCAAAAAACTCCATTTAATGCATCAGTTAAAGTTGTTCCACAGCAACAAAAGTGTGGAAATTCAGTGTTAGGGTTGAAATCCCCCCTTGGACCCCCACAGCTCACCCCCCAACCAGCATCAAGGTGTATGTTGGGGTCATCGACCCCTAACTCTCACCCCATTCTCCTATACCTATGCTTCATTACATATGTGAGGGGTGAGAGTTAGGGCCGATGATCCCAACGCGCACTCATGCCAGTTGGGGGTGGGCTGGGGGGTCCAAGGGTTTTCAACCTCAACACTGTATTTCCTCACTTTTGTCACTGTGGAACAACCCTAACTGATGCATTAAATGGAGTTTTTACATATATATATATATATATATATATATATATATATGTTATAGTGGCATGGTAGTGCCACTGTAGTTAGGGTTGAGTACCCCATTTAAGGTTAAATCTGAAATTTGGCAGCTTAATAACTTTGCCACTGTATAACAGATTTGACTGAAATTTGGAACGCATAGTCTGGTACCATAGATCTCTGGATCTGTCATGTTTTGTAATGGTCGGATATACAGTTGCGGAGCAACAGAGCACTGAAAAATGCACAAATTATGCATTTTTATGCATTCTTTGTTCACGCTTACAGGTCGCACAGTCTGTGTGACTGGTCCAGATCCTTCAGGGAACATGCAGTTGGGGCCCTGATGTGCCTTTTGAAGATGTTGTGAAAAAATATTAAACGATTCAAAAGTTATTCAAAAAACAAGTTTCCCATTATAGTCAATGGGAAAAGTTAACAAAATATATGAAAATGCAGTTTTTAGTGTCACAAATGACCCTTGTAGTGTCACAAATCCACCATCTTGTTTTCAGCTGGTGGTCACAGAAATGCTTGTCATTTAAATGTGGGACCCTCTAGGGACACAATGCTTGCTGTGTTCACCTAGCTGAGTCTTGAGGATGCTAGTCATGTCTTTTTTTGGGGGGTTAAACACCCCAGAAATATTTTTTTAACAGTTTTGTAAAAAGTAGTGTCACAAAGTAGTGCCGCACATTCGACACTTTTGTGATTTTTTTTGTGAAAGTGTCATGATTTGCCACACTACTTTGCAACACTATGCCCAAAACAATAGGGAATATTTGCCACCCTGCTGCAAAAGAATGGTTTGGTCTTTTGGGCTGCAATTTGGAGGAAAGAAAGCCAAGATCCAACAGCTGTGCCTTTTGGTGGTTTGGTTGCAAAATATTAGAGGTCTGCAAAGTTACAGCACTCTGAAGTTGACACTTCTTCCCGTAGGCTAATATTGTGGCGTCCACCGCACCTTTCAGGTCCCGTATCTCGAAAACGCTTTGAGATACGGACTTTTTGTCTGAAGTTTCTATCATCCTCCCCTCAAATCATCAGAGGTAATTTCCCACATTAAAGGAAGTAAAATGTGGGTTATCTGCCAGTAAATCATCACGTGTTCTTAATTCCACTAAATCAGGCATCAAGTATCAAAGAAAGATTAAGGCTGACATTTTTGTATAGCAACTTGAATCCTCGTTTGTGATAAATTCCCTCTTGAGTGTATTCATCAATCACTGAAGTTATGTATTTTGAAAAATGTGCAGCGACTAGAATCTGTTGTGCTATACTGCAGGTCTTTACAGTAAGTGTCATTATACATTCCTTCTGTTCATCAAAATGGGTCCATCTGATGGCTCAGTGGTAAGTAAGGCCACTTACCATTCCAGCAACCTCTGTTCACATCTTAAATCTCGGCCTCAACACGTCAGGAGGCAGTGACAGGCCAGTGGGTCTGTCTTGGACACTATATGTGGGTGGAGGAACTTCTGCTGCTACACAGCTGCCTTCTGATATCCCGCGGGGGATGGATTTTGATCTGAGAATTTTGTGTCCCAGGACATCACCCTGTCACCAATGTGAGTGTTTGATGTCACAATGAGTATGTGCCTAATGCCATTTGGTTGGAGGAGATGGTGGATAGGCCTGGTGTTAACCTCTACCTGGCTGATGGAAGGCATGTCACAGGACACTTTCCAATCTGAGGAGGTAGAGGACGTTATGGGCAGGATATGGTGCAGGTTGACCAGGAGGTTGAAGTCCTGCCCTATCCCAGTGTCCAATCAGGATCAACTGGCAACTCTCTCAGGAAGGAAGTCCCTCCTCCTTCTGTTAGACTTCAGACTTAAGTAGTTTCCTGGGGGCCTCCCTGTCCGGTGGCTCTGCCATGTGAGGAGAGGTAATGAATTGAAAACTGGTGATGAGCGACTAGAACTGAGAGTGCCAACTGAGAGTGCCAGGACAGAAGATGGATGCCAGTACCTTCTGGGATGGGCAAAGGCATGCAGTGTTCGAATGGGATCCAGATCCAGTGATGTGAGCTAACATTTGGAAATAATACACAAAATAAACAAACATAAGTGTTTATCAGATCTGCCAGTATTTTGCAAGTTAACTACAGCAATACTTGAAATCTGTAGTGTACAAGCATTATGATAACCAGCCTAGAAATCATATCTTGTCCAGTACTCAAACTAAGCAATGCACTCAACATTTCGAACACAAATGTTTTAGGATCAGGGCCTCCCACACCTATCAAAGTCCTACAACCTAATATTAGTTGCCTGCTTGTGATTTTCAAGTGCCTCCCTCTTGAAACACATCTGAGTTAAAGCTCTTAGATGCTAAATAGTGCACATGTAGTTTAGAAATCTCAGTCTCTGCTACCTGTTTACATTCCTTATTGTGCTCACATTTATAACTATTTAACTGAAGTACCTGGATGTAAGCATAAATCTTAACATGAGTAAGATCCAGATGGTTACCAAAATGTGACTGATTTGCATGGCTTGCTTCCTCAGCTGGGACAGGTGAGGCTGGGTCAGTGGAGGATACTGAAAGCTACACCAAAAACTAGTTTTGGCAGCATAGTTACTGGAGGTGAGGGACTGCCACTAGAAGTAAAGCTTCTTGCTTGAGTGACTCCTTCACTTTTCCTGCTCAGGTGTCCTTATTGTTTGGTATCTGTGTTCCCCTTCAAACCACACTCACACACCTCAAGGCCTCAAACCTAGTGCAAAGCATTGTGGCTAGCAGCATGCAACTTCAAGTGTAGGGCAGACTGTTAAGGCTTCCCCAGAACAAAAGTTGCTCGACTAGAGGCTTTTACATTTGTTCCAGTTTAGACTGTGGGGCTCCAAACTACAGACATGTGTTTTGTCATTTTGGGAACTCCTCAATGTAATGCATTTGATACAGAATCTCAGCCAACTATCAGGTCAGACCCAGAGGAAATTAAGCATTTTGTACACTCAGAGTTAGAATAAAAGAAAGGCAGTTGTGGGAAAAGCTGTCAGATATTTGGAGAAAGTTTTCCCTGTTGTAGCTTTAAACATTTTAGATTTCTTTCTTTGCTGTCATGTTTTGAAATGCTACCAGGATACAGGCAGCAAGATAATATAGCAAAAAGAGGGTTACCCAAGTTGTAATCAAAAGTAACCAACCAAACCAGCTCACAGAGAGCTTTCTGTTGGCACCTGATAATTTTTGTTGTATGAAAAATGATAAAATGGCAAAGAAAAACCCTTAAACGTTATTGGCTGAGAGACATCCATCACCTGAAGAGCTAAATATGTATACCCTTGAGGAAAGAGGGAGGGGGGAGACGTGATAGAAACTTTCAAGTACCTCGAGGGAATGAACAAAGTCCAAGTGTGCAGCATCTTACAGAAAAAGAGATGTGCAAGAACAACGGGGCATAATCTGAATATAGAGGAGGGAGAGCTCAGGGGCAATGTGAGGACGTATTAGCTTATGCAGAGGATGGTGGCTGCATGGAACAGCCTTTCTGTGGAGGTCGTGGGGTCAAAAACAGTGGGTGAGTTCAAGAATGCATGTGAGAGACATAAGGCAATTCTGGTGGAGGATAGGAAGAAGTAGGCTGTTGGTTAACTAGGATCTGTAGCTTAAGCTGGTTCAGTTTCATTATCCTGATCCGGATGTTACACCTGTTATGATAGATGAGCCATTACTTATGCTCACATCCCTTCAGTCTTCCGGGTAATTAGCAGCAAAACCAGGGTTGAGAGATGCAGATTAATACTTGTACCACAGACACCTGCCCACGGACTACACTCGGCAAACAAATTTCTACTTACTGTACGTACAGGTGTCTTACTTCAAAGGCTCCGGAGCATTTTACTGCACCACCTCAGCTACCTTGAACTCCCTCCCTCCTGCCCTGAGGCAGGCTAACTCCCACCCAATCTTCAAAAAAGAACTATATCGCCACCTATCCTGGGACCCCTGCACATGCTTTGATCCCACTTAATGCCTCACAGCTAACCACCTATTTCACCCAAGACACTGCTGCACTTCTAAACAAGCTTTGCTATAAAATGTCTTTATAGCTGCCACTTAGCCCAGTTTCAGTTATTTGCATGTACTAATGTCACTTTTGTCATCTCTGCATAGCTATATGTATTATCTCGAGTACTGTCTGACTTGATCTGTATTCTAACCTACCTGTACTATATACTATGTATTGTATAATATCATCTCATTTTATATATGTATTCTCCTGGGTTGTGCCTGAAAATAGTCAATTTTGGCTAACGCACCTAACCCGGTTAACAAAAACTAAATAAATAAATAAATAGGGACCTCTGTTATCCATGTCAACAAACTAGTTTTGTGTCTGCTACTGGTTCTGACCGCAGACGTTGACCTTAATCCAGGCCCTTGTCTTCACCCTTAAGGAGCTCATCTGGTAGAAAAGGAGGAAAATGGGGAAATAGAGGCTTAAAGTTGACTTATCCAAACACACAGAGTGTACAAGCACATTTCAGTGAAATAAAAGCTTGGATAGAAACTGAGGGTTTAGATGTTATAGGCTTAAGTGAGATTTGGTTAAAGCCTTAGGTACCTGATAATTGAGGGATATAGATTATTTAGGCAGGATGGGGGTGTAAAAAAGAGGGGGGAGTTTTTTTTATGTTAATAACAAATTTGTGGAACAGGAAGAAGAAAAGGGACCCTATATGGATCAAATTGATTTTTTGATAATAAAGATGCTGTTTGGAGGGCAAGGAGTAAAGCACCTCTACCTAATATGTTTTTATAAGCCTCCAACCTGTCTAGACAAAGATTTGCAGTTTTTTCGGCATCTGGTCTCCTGCCACAACAATAGGAGGGAGCGTGTCTTGGTGGGGGACCAGAACCAGGACTGGGAGTCAGGAGGGTTAAAAAACGCTTATAAACTGGCTTCCTATGGACTTGCCCAGTTGGTTACTAGTCCTACTCAATTTAACTACAAGTCAGGGAATCATACAACGCTAGACTGGTTGGTTACTAACCGGCGTAATAACACTGTACATTGTGAAGTTCTGCCTGACTCCATATCAGACCATTGCCCCCTGATTTAAGAAAATATGATAAAGTTAAAATCCCACCAAAACTGATAGAAAGGGCAAATGTTGGAAAACTGGTAGCAGACAAATACTTATAGGATTTAGCAGTGGTACTGTAGATCTAAATAAAATAACAACTTTCGATCATCCTGAGAAAGCTGCTATGTGGCTGACAGATACACTACTGAAGCTTGTTGACGCTAATACTCCAAAGACAAAACAAAGAGTCAAGGGAATTTATTCCCCTTGGCTCAGGAAAGAATTGAGGATTTTAATGAAATCTAGGGACAAGGCAAAGAAAACATAATTGCAAACAAGAGACCCAAAACATTTAATTGAGTGTAAACAAAAACAGAACTTAGTTAAGAAAGAACTAAAGCAAGCTAAATCTAAGTATTATCAGTAACAGCAATTAAGAACTTCAAATAATCCACAGTTATTTTGGTCATCCTTTCGCAATATCTGCAATCCAATGGTAAGGTCAGAGATTAAATGTTTGATGGACAGGAACTTAATAAAAAGTGATCCAAAGGAAATAGCAGATTATCTTAATAGATTCTTAATTAATTAATCAGAAGAGGATGAGAGTAGGTCAAATATGTCACAAAATAGGGGTAATATTCAGGAAATACAGGAAGTGAGGCAAGGAGATATAGGGCTTGTTTTTCCCTATTATACAAGAAGAGGTGCTGAGCCTACTACAAGCCTTGGATGATAGGAAAGGCTGTGGACCAGACCTGTTTCCTCAAGGATTTTAAAACTGCAGCACTTGAACTTTCTGGTCCACTGACATATTTGCTTAATTTGTCATTATCTAGGGTATTGTACCTTCCATTTGGAAGGATTCGATTATAGTTCCAATTTTTAAATCAGGGGAAAGGGATCGCTGCAAATTATAGGCCAGTTTCGTTCTTGCCCATGATGGGGAAATTATTAGAAAAATGTATTTTAAAGCAGTTGATGCCTTATTTAGATCAAAAGGGGCTACTGGTAGATCAACAACATGGCTTTAGACAGGGCTACGGTACAGCGATGGCTCTGGTCGGGTTGGTGGGCACCGTACATGACGCAATTGAAAAAGGGTTAATGACTGGTGTGGTGTTCATCGACCTGACCAGGGCCTTCGACCTAGTGGATCATGGCCTGTTGTTATTGAAGCTGTCCTTTTGTGGAATAGTAGGGAAAAGTTTGGAATGGTTTAAGAGTTACCTTAGTGCTAGGGTACAGAGGGTAAGGCTAGGTGACTCTGTCTGAACCACTGCAGATAAGTTCGGGTGTCCCCCAGGGCTCAGTGGTGGGACCCATATTGTTTTTTGTCTTCGTGACAGAGTGCATTTTGTATGCTGATGACACGGTCCTCCTCAGCTTGGGCCAGTCTACCTCAGAAATTCAGGGGGCTTTAAAGCATGACTACGATAGACTGACTGAATGGTTACTACAGAATAAGTTGAAACTGAATGAAAAGCAAACTAATGTAATGTTATTTGGGACATCTCAGAGACTGGCAAGAGCTGGGGAGACCTTGTTGTCACGGGAAGCAGTGGGCTGAAATCTCAAGGGTTCAATAATTCGGTATCTTGGTGTATACCTTGATCCATCGCCGAGCCTTGTGGGTCACCTAGACAAAATTGGTAAAAAATATGTCAGAAATTGGACTTTTGTATCGGAAACATTAATGCCTTGACTGATGAAGCACGTCTTGCAGTAGCTAAGCAGATACCGCTGCCTGTACTAGATTATGGAGCAGTTCTGCTTGTGAATCAAGGTGCTTCATTTATTAACAAATATCAGCTCATATTAAATAGTATTTGCAGGTTCGGACTAAGGGCTTCAATAATGACTCATCACTGTTTACTGTATAAGAAAATGAATATTTTGCCCCCTGTACAGCGAATTGAGTATACTACAGCAGTGTTCGCTTATACAGTTTATTATAATTCTCTGCCTCCCTGTCTTTCTAACAAGTTTATTAGACATAATGGCACCAAAAAATGGACATACTTTTTTATCCAGCTCTACCAAAGTTAGCAATGACTGAATGGTCTTTCACTTGGTATGCTCTGACACTCTTGAATAGCTTACCATCTATTACTAAAACTGCCAAAACTGTAAAACACTTTAAAATGTTATTATCTGATTCTTATCACATGAATTATTTATGTACTTGTGCTACTCATTTTGATACTGTCTGTGTAAGTTAATTGTTTTGTTGGTGTACTGTTATTTATTCGTCAGGCGTGACTGAAAAGGGCTGTGCCAGTCATCTCCTGGTAAAATTAAAAAATGAAAATGAAATAAAATTTAACTAAATGAGTGTCATAGCCTGTTCTCTGAGTAACAGAACAGTATACCTTCAGTTGATGGGTCTCTCACCCTAAAAATGGTCATGGTGCCTCTCTTATAGTGTCACGGGACATTAAGTCTCATATAATATACCCGTCTTTACAGAACCATTTGATTATGCTGGATCACCTCCTCAGGAAGGCTATTCCATGCATCCACCACCTATCTATGAAAAAAATGCTTCCTCGCATTGCCCTGAGCGGTCCCCCTCTGTCTTCAAATTGTGTCCCTTGTTCTTGCATCATCTTTTTTTGAAAGATGCTACCCTCTTGGACTTTGTTGATTCCCTTGAGGTACTTGAAAGTTTCTATCATGCCCCCTCTCCTCCTTTCCTCAAGGGTATACATATTAAGCTCCCTTTAGTCTCTCTTCGTATGGCTTCTGTTGTAGACCCTGCACCATTTTAGTTGCCCTCCTCTGGACTGCCTCTTTCCTGTCTATGTCCTTGCAGAGATGGGGTCTCCAGAACTGCACGCAGTACTCCAGATGGGGTCTCACCAACTGCCTGTACAGAGGGATGACAATTTCTTGTTTTCTACTGGTGATGCCTCTCCCTATACATCCCAGTATCCCCAGCCATCCTTACTGCCTTCTCACATTGCTTGCTTACCTTTAGGTCATCTGATATGACTACCCCAGGTCCCTTCCATTTTTTGTTAGTTAATACCTCTCCTCATTCTTCCCTGGGTTTTGTTTCTCATGTGCATTACTTTGCACTTCTTTGCACTGAATCTAAGCTGCCATACTTTTGACCATTCCTCCAACCTTGCCAAGTCCCTTCTCATCCTTTCCACCCTCCCTTGTGTATCAACCCTGTTGCAGATCTTCATGTCGTCTGCAAAGAGGCATACTTTTCCTTCCAGTCCCTCTGCAATGTCACTTATAAAGACATTAAAAAGGACCGGACCCAGTACTGAACCCTATGGTACCCCACTAGTAAGCCCCCTTTCTTCAGAGTGGACTCTGTTTACTATTACCCTCTGAGTCCTGTTGTCCAACCAATTTTTTACCCAGGCTACCTCCCTGGGATCCACTCCCAGGCTGGCTAATTTGTTTATTAATCTTTTTTGTGGGACTATCAAATGCCTTGCTAAAGTCTAGGTAGGCCATGTCCACAACCCTTCCCTGATCTACTACTTTGGTCACCCAGTCAAATAAATCTATTAGATTCATCTGACATAACCTTCCCGCTGTGAATCCATGCTGTCTTGGGTCCTGCGCCCTGCTGGCCTCTAGGTATTCAACAATTCTTTCAGAAGCGATTCCATCATTTTCCCTACCACTGAGGTCAAGCTAATAGGTCTGTAGTTTCCTGCCACTGCTTTGCTCCCACTTTTGTGAAGGGGAATCATATCTGCCCTCCTCCAGTCCTTAGGTACCACACCATCCTCCCATGATTTGTTAAAAAGGCTAGTCAGTGGTGTCACTAGTTCTCCCCTTAGTTCTTTTAGAATACTGGGGTGAATCCCATCAGGCCCCATTGCTTTGTCAAACTTCACTTTTTGGAGTTCTTTCAGAACCCTTTCTTCTGTGAAAGGACTGGTATCGACCCCCCTATCCAGAGTGCTTCTACTGATTGGATTAGGTAACTCCCCCTCCTCTTCTTTTGTGCATACTGAGCAGAAGTATTCATTCAGTATCCCTGCTTTTTCACTATCCCTCTCTTCCCACCCACCACCCTCCCCTTTATTAAGCCTCACTATCCCTCCCTTGGTCTTTCTTCACTCTCTAATGTACCTATAAAAGGTTTTATCCCCCTTCTTAACCGAGTTAACTATCTTTTCCTTGGTTTGGTCCTTTGCCATTCTGACTGCCTTCTCCGCTTCCTTCTGCTGTAACTGGGTACAGTTCTCTGTCCTGCTCCTTCTGAATTTCCTTATACTTTCTAAATGCTATCTTTTTCTCCCTAACCTTCCCCACTAACTCTTTTGAGAACCATAGTGTTTTTTTCTTTCATTTTAATTTGTTTATTTGCTTCTCACAAAGGCTTGTTGCTTCTGTGATGGCAGTTTGATGTTTTCCCATTGTTCCTCCACCCTCCTTCTTGCCTGTTTGCTAGTGGTTTCTGAGGCACTCTCCCATTTGACAAAGTCAGCCCTCCTAAAGACCAGTACCCTCACTTTTGTGTGGCTTGACTCTGCGGCTGTGTTTATTTGAACCACACTGTTTGGTGGTCACTTGTTCCCAGAGGGCTACTCACTTCTAGATCTAAGATCCTCTCTCTGTCCACATTTGAGAGCACCAGGTCTAAGATTGCTCCATCCCAAGTGGGTTCCTACACTAGCTGTCTGAAGCGTGCCCACTGTAAGGCATCAAGAATGACCCTGCTCTTGGATGTGGCTGCAGCAAAGGTGCTCTAGTTAACATCTGCCATATTCAGGTCCCCCATCAACAATATCTCCCCTTTTTCTGCTATTCTAAGGATGCCTTCTATCATTTCCTTGTCCATTTCCTCCCCCTAAGACAGAGGTCTGTATACAACCCCCTGTGGATTGTGGTGCAATTTCCAGTCTCTAGGGTGACCCACAGTGCCTCCTCTCCTCCCTGTTTACCTTTTAGTTCCATTGCTTTCATCCCTTCCCCTACGTAGAGAGCTACTCCTCCTCCTCTTCTACCCTCCCTGTCCCTCCTGTAGATTGTGTACCCTGGTATGTTGACATCCCAGTTATGGTTCTCTGTGTACCATGTTTTTGTGACTGCCACAATATCCAGGCCTCCCTCTTCCATCAAGGCCACCAGTTCAGGGAGCTTGTTACCTAGACTACAGGCATTGGTACTCATTACTATCCATTTTTGATGGCCTTACCACTTTTTGCCCATCCCTGTCCTTACTTCCTTTGCCTTTTCTCCATTTACCCCTGCCCTTCTCCCTATTGACTGCTCTATCTTGGTGTTTACCTTGCTAACTACCCTGATTTTTTTGTGGGGGGGCTAGGATTTCCCTGCTCCTTTTCAGTGCCTCCCACCTTGGCTAGTTTAAATGCTTGGCAATGAAGCATTTAAACCTATCACCTAGGATCCTGGTTTCCCCCCTGGACAGATGCAGACCGTCGCAGCAGTATTGGCCTGCATCCCTCCAGGTGGACCCCTAGTCACCAATGAAGCCAAAACCCTGAGCTCTGCAGCAGTTTTTCAGCCATTGATTGTATACCATGGTGCAGAGCACCCTAGCCTCACCCATGCCATAGACAGGCAGCACCTCTGAGAAGGTTACTGTGCGTGCTGCTTGTCTAAGGCCCCTCCCCAACTCCACAAACTTCTCCTGCATTGCTCTGATCCCTTTCCCAGCCAGGCCATTTGTCCCTAGGTGGACAACAACATCCAGCTCCCTCCCCTGTGCAGCTGCTCATGCGATGTTGAGGATTCGCTCCCTGTCCCTGCAAGTCATGGCACTAGACAGGCACCTTACCTTCCTCTCCCCCTCCCCCAATTCTAGCCTCCTAACAATGAAGTCCCCCACCAGAAGTTGTTTCCTTCCCCTGTGGGGTCCCATGCCACCCTCCTGTGGGTCTCCTTTTTGGAGATTCCCAGCTGTGCTTTTATCTGTAATATATTTACTTCAGTGTCTTTCCTTAAACATCTATGACTATCATTAGTTTTTCATATACATTCTCTGTAACATCATATGCCCCCCGCAATACTCCCAGACCTAACAGCATTAATACTGTATGGCCCATTATTAATCAGATTCCTATAATCCATTATGCAAATCGAATATATACTAACATACTAAAATGCCAGCAGAATAGGCCTAACGGTCTTTTGTGTCTGCTCATTTGGTCAGCCCCCAACCTGGGTGCTGACCTTGCTGTCCACCTCACCTTCTCTGGCTTCTCCCTTCCCAGTTCCGGATATTCTTGCTGCATTGGATTTTGCTTCCAGAACCCTTCCCCTGTACCTGTCCCACCCCCTCTTGAACCCCTCCACTGTCTCTGCCTCCACCAGCCCCCTAGGCAGTGCATTCCATGGCTCCACCACCCTCTCAGTGAAGTAGCACCTCCTCCTTTCTCCCCTGAATCTTCCCCCCTCCAGCTTCCACCCATGCCCTCTAGTGGCCCCTTCCTCCTTCCTTGCAGCACCCCGACTGTTCCTCCCTATTTACCCTCTTCATGTACCTAAAGACCTCTATCATGTCCCCCCGGTCCTTCTCTCTTCCAATGTGTACATATTTAGCTCTTCGAGCCTCTCCTCATAGGTCCTGTCCCCAAGCCCCAAATCATTTTGGTTGCCTCCTCTGGACCTCTCCAGGAGGTTAATGTCCCGCTTTAAGTCGGCCTCCAAAACTACAGTACTCAAGTGCAGCCTCACCAAGCAGTTATACAGAGGAGTATCACTTCCTTCTGGAGGTGATCCCTCAGTGATGCATCCCAGCATCCTGTTGGCCTTGGCTGCTGCCCTCCTACAAGTCTCAGAGTTGTTCATCTTGACATCCACCACCACCCCAGGTCCTCTCAGCCATCGAGACTTGTAGCATTTCCCCAGGGTGTACACTTGGCCTGGGTTTCTGGCCCCAGGTGGAGTACCTTGCATTTCCCTGCATTGAACTCAGCTTCCACTTTCTAGACCATCTTTCCAGAGCCTCCAGGTCCCCCTGTAGGGCCACCTCCCTCCTCCCCATCCACCACCGCCCCAGTTTCGAGTCATCTGCAAAGACTCATCTCATTCCTGATTCCTGTCCTTATGTCAGATCGTGGGCGTTGAACAGAAGGGCCCAAGGACTGATCCCTGTGGGACCCCACTAATGACCCTCCTTGGGGATGAGACTATCCCACCAACTACGACCCTCTGGGTCCGGTCCTGGAGCCAATTGCCTATCCATCTGATCATCTGGTTCCCAACCCCCATTTCTCCCAGCTTATCCAACAGGCCCATGTGAGGAACAGAGTCAAATGCCTTGCTGAAGTCTAGAAAGAGGACATCCACTGGTCTACCCAGGTCCAAGGCACTTGTCACCCAGTCATAGAACTCCACCAGGTTTGTCTGACACGATTTCCCCAGGATGAATCCATGCTGTCTATCGTCCAGGCACCCTGACTTATCCAGGTCTCCCAGCCTCTCCTTGACAATGCCTCCATCACCTTGCCACCACTGATGTCAGGCTGACAGGCCTGTAGTTCCCTGCCACCTCCTTGATCCCCCCTTGTGGATAGGCACTATATGCGCCACCTTCCAGTCTTGGGGCACCCACCCTGTCCTCAGAGAGATGGTGAAAAGCTCTGCCAGGGGTTTTGCCAGGATGTCTGCAAGTTCCTTCAGCACTCTGGGATGTAATTTATCCGGCCCCGGTGCTTTCTCCGTCTTAAGGGAGCTGAGGGCTTCCCTCACTCTCTCTGCTGTGATTTCCACTTCCAGTACCCCTTCTCCCTGCTTAGCCCTCCCCCCACCTGCCAGTGATGCCCCCTCTCTCCAGACCTGCCGATTGGTAAGGCCCTCCTCAGTATCTCTGTCTCCTCCCATGTATGATGCAGCACTCCCCATTTTCCTGGTGAAAACTGAGGTGAAGTACTCATTTAGTACCCCAGCCTGCCCCCGGGTCTTGTGCCCATCTCTCCCTGATTTAATCCTGCTAATCTGCCCCTTCACCCTTCGTTTTTCCCCAATGTATCTAAAGAACCCTTGTTCCCTCTCCAATTTCCCTGGCCAGGTTCTGCTCCTTCCTTGCCTTAGCCGCCCTCACCACTCTAGTGGCCCCTTCTAGCCATCTAGCTCATACTCCCTCGATCCTTTCACCCTTGAGCACTTGAATTGCTTATAGGCTGCTTTCTTTCCCGCACCACCTCCTGGACCTCCTGGTCCACCAACAGGGTTTTTGGGCCCTACCGCATTTTCGTCTTACTCTTGCACAGGTGCTGGTAGCATCCTGCACCCTCTCTATTGATTTCCCACCTACTATCAGCGTCCATGTCTGACCCAATCCCATCCAAATGCTCCTTAAGGATCCTTCTCATTTCCTTAAATCCGCCCCTGAAGTCGGTTACTTCCGCCTTGTGCAGCCTTCTACCCTCCTAGATCCAGGCAGAACCAGACCGTGGCATGGTCACTCCCCACCAATGGGTCCCTTACCTCCAGGCCCCCAATCTGGTCACTGTCTGCCAGGACCACATCCAGTACCCGTGCCTCCATGGTCGGTTCCCTCACCTGCTGAGTTAGGAACACGTCTTGAAAGACATCCAACAACCTCTGTTCCCTGGTCACAGAGGATGTCATAGTCTCCCAGTCTGTTCCTGGCATGTTTAAGTCCCCCAACACCACCACCACTGTTCCTCTGCCCAGTCTGCAGTGTCTCCTAACATCTGCCACCAGACTGTCCTCCAGCTCCTCCGCCAGGGCAGGGGGTCTATACACCACTCCTATTTTTACTCTCTTGCCCCCTTGTTATCAAGGTGACCCAAATCACCTCCACGGTTCCCTCCGCCTCCTCTACTCCCACTATGCCAATGCAGTTTTTGACTACCATTGCTACCCCTCCTCCCCTTCCCTCCCCCCTGTCCTTCCTGAACATAGTGTATCCCTCCAGGTTCAGGTCCCAGTCAGTCTTGCAGTGGCCCAAGTCTCAGTGACCGCTGCCACATCCACTGCTCCTCAGTTAGCATCGCCTGAGCTCAGGCATTTTATTGCCCAAGCTCCTGGCAGCAGGACTACCTTCCACCTTTCCTATAGTTCCATTTCCCCTGCTCGTGTTCCCATGGGGATTCTGTTTTCCCCTGGTCTGCACTTTGCCAGTTGGCCTTTTCCTACAATCCTCCTGGTCCCCCGGGGGGGTGGAGACAGAGTCCCTCCTTTAGCGGCACCCCCTTGACAGCCTTTTCTCCTATCCCACCCCCCTTCACAAGTTTAAGCCCCACTTTTCACCAATGAACCCCTCTATTTTCAACTTAAGGATTCCTCTCCCCTCCAAATTGAGATGTAGTCTATCTCTGGCATACAACTCCTTATCCTCCCAGGTTTCAATCCCCATCAACCCATACCCTCTGGCCTCATCACCCCTTGAGCCACTGGTTTATCTCCCTAATTTTCCTTTGTGTTCCCCACTAGCCCTTGGCACTGGCAGGATTCTGAGAAGGAAACTGTGCATCCTATGTCATGACAGACCCATCGCTAGCTCCCCTGAATCTTGCTCAATCTCTAGTCATGCTCTTCATTGTCATTTGTACCAGGTGGACCAGTATGTCTGGGGAACCCCCACAATCCTTTGCCAGCTGGATATACCTCGTGCTAGCCCTGTGCACCGTTAGTCCAGGAAGTATCTTGTTCTAACTGGCCAGGCTTCTCCTCCCTATCCCATTTGATAACCTGATCATAGAATCCCCAGCAGGAGCACTCTGACCACCTTTCCTCCATTCCCCCTTCCATGTCCCTCATCCTTTCTACAGGCCCCTCCACCCAGCTGGCTCCGTGGTCTCCCCTTTCTGGGTGCCACATGCCACCCCTCCTTATTTCACCATGGCACACCCCTCCTCCAATCCTAAGTCCTCCTCCTGAGCATCCTCTGTTCCTTACACCCCCTCACTGCTCGCAGAACTGGTCCTTCTCCCCATCTGCTAAACTAGCCTGGCTCATCCTCCCTTCCTTCCTGTCTCCATTTAGTTCCTCCTTACTAGTCGTGCTCCCTGGCCTCAAACCCTCAGCTCCCTTTACTGAATCCTCCTTGTACTTCTGGTCCTTCTCCTTGCGCTTTCCTCCCTCTTCCCTGCCCTCCTGCTCTGATTCACTGCTCCCCCATTCTCCTGCATTCCAGGTCCCCCCCTGTTCTTCCTGCTATCTGGCCCCTGCCTCCTGCATCCCACTCCCACTCCCTTTCCATCTCTAACTACCCCTGTCGTGGCTGCATCACCCCCCTCATCCTTGAGCAGAAGAAGAGAATTGAAGCGGTTACTGAGTGTAAGTTCTGATCCACCTCCCCGCCTTGCTTCCTTCTGTCCAGCCCTGGCCATCTGCCTACTTCCCTGAGAATGTTGTCCCTCCGTCCCCTTTGTGAGGGCCCCCAGTTACCTGCCTGCTTCCTTGGTAGTGTCCTTTGGACCCCTCTGCCAGGTTCCCTATGTGACCCCTGAGTATTCTCCTGCACTCCTCTCCCTATGCCCCCACCCCCAGTACTTGGTGCAACCCTGTGGAGATTCCCAGCCCCTTCCCCAACCATACCACCCCTTCCCCAGCTTTCTCCTAATCCCCACAACTCTCCCTAAGCTGTGCTAGCTGGTAACACACTGGGCAACCACCGAACTTCCAAGCCCAGTCCAGTATCATGGCTGCTCCACACCCTGTGCACCCCACCACCCTCCCAAAGATGCCGGCCCTAATGATGTGTGGTTCCATCCCCTTCCAAATAGGTTTCCTTGGGTGAGCCACCAGGTTCCCCCCTAGTCCAAGATACCCCTACTGCCTAATCAGGTCACCCACTAATCTTAGAGACAGTCCCACTGTACACCAGTAACCCTGTTACTAGGTGCAGTACAACACATTAAACTTATAAGGGAAATGAACAACTCCCAAAGCTCCTCTCTCCCAGCCTTTAAATCCTACCCCCAGTGGCTAGAACTACATGAGCTGCACCTGCAGCCTTTTCCTCCAATTGCAGGGCAGGTGTTCCCCTATAAATTCACAGACTTCTGGGGAGGGAGGGGTGGGGAGGGCGGGTATTGGGCAGACACCTGACTCGAGAGAGAATGTATCATCCCTGTGTCTCCCCTCCGAGCCCAGCAGCCAAAGAACCAGGCCCAAGCAAATACCACCAAATAGGTTTTAAATCAGAAGAAATAGGCCTCTACCAGCGCAGCCTGTTACACAGTGAAACATCCACAAAATGAGCCCCACTTACAGCCACCAAATCAGTTTACAAACATCCAGCAGCACCCAAAACAATACCCTGCTAGCCCCTTAGAAGTAAGAAAGAAAAGAACTAATCTACCAAGTAAAATCCACAAGAACCCTGTGAAAACAACAGCAGCAGCTACTGTCCTGGAACACAACTGATCCTGTCCCCTTCCAGTTCTTTCTGAGAAGACAAAAGCAGCTAGCCTCTCCCGCAGCCTCCCACCATAGACTCACACCGGTGACTCATGCCACCCCTGCCACTTTTATGAAATTGGCAGAAAAAATCCTGACTTCTGATTACTTGAGGTAGGCTGGCACCCATACATTTACCTCAGCCTAATGCCCAGGAAAAAGCACCAGTGCCAGGTTACCTCAGCCAAATCAATATCCATGCACCCTCTTTGGAATTTTGAATTTTGAACTGGCTGCCGGTCTTTCTCTTACCAACTGCTGAGTAAAAAATGCCTGACCTGCTACCTATTTCATTCAATATTTTACAAGATTCAACCATTCTTTATATTTTAAACCTAACACCCTCCAGAACACTCCAACAGAGAAATCACCAAAAACAAACAGAAATGTGAGAACCAGACGCTTCTCTTTAAAATCTCCTGAAACAGATAATACTAATGTTGCAAAAAATGGGAAAATGCTCAAAAGACTATAAATTGGTCAGTGTTAGTTTTCAGTGATTGGGTCAGTACAAACAAACAAAACAACAACAAACAAACACACACACACACACACACACACAAATAATCTTCACTGAAAACAGTTTATTTACCACAAATTAACACACTACTGAGGCAATTTTATTCTGAAGTCAGGAGCTCAAAAGGTGAGGAATACTCCATCACCAGTTGCATTGCACTGAGATCAAGTTTAAACAGGTAGGTAACTAGCCCTAAAGTCGTATGAAATATCAATCTTCTAATTATAAAACATACCAGATAAGAGTGGTCTCAAAAGGTCTCAAAAGGTTTTTTTTCTTGAATTATTTCTTAACCCAATAAAAGCATCACCTGCAGCTCACAGATTATGTAAGAATTTTTTTAATAAATTACAAAACCTTTGAAAGTATTTAAAATCTTAAAAAGTTTTCTTACTTGCAATTTGAAACAAACAGTTCTGTATCCTGAAATTTGAAACTTTTCATTCAGTCTCATAATAAGCAGTTATACAATTTTTTTTTCACAATTACAGGCAACTTATTTTGTCTTTATTTTGATAATAAAGACATGGTTGAGTGGCCTAGAGTTTAAAATAAAGATTTCAGCTACCTATTTATCTGGTTCCTTATTACACATTTTTTAAGCCATGCTTGATTGTTTTATTGCAGCCTCCACAGGATCAGTGACTCAGGTGTCTTCAGTGAACAATGACTCAGCAGGATCCTCCTACTCCATTAGCGGAATTCTGGGAATCACTTCTTCTAATGCTGATACCAGCAACAAACGCAAACGGGATGAAGGTAAACATTTGAGCCACAGAATGGCTTTCCAGCAGTACTACTCTATGGATTGTATTCATGAAGCACTTTTCCAGGGCCTTAAAGAGTTTTATTTTACCACACCATTCATCAAGCTTTTTGTCTATTTAAAAAAAAAAATTCTAATGTTTTTCCAGGGTTCCACCATCGGGATGTGCCTGTCTGAGTGCGCCCGTCATTAGGGCATCAGGATTTTTAATTCGCCACCTGGTATTTATGTGTGGGGCTGCACCCCTCCAACTAAATATTCTAGCTCTGGGGGGGGCGGTCTTTGGGGAAGGGGTGACGAATTTTGAATTTTGGCACCATGATGACGGGCACACTCTGACCGGTACACAGATGGCCGGATGAGTTTTTCCACTACTGTTGATTCAGGACTGCCCTTTTGGAGTGGATTATCTAGAAACATAGAATTTGATGGCAGAAGGAGGTCAAAGGTCCACTGAGTGCACTCTTCTTATACTACCTCACCCACACCACCTACTGTGCTGGTGAACTGTTACTCCTGCCCCATTCCCCACCATAATCCCTGCGATTATGAGTATAGATTAAATAAACAACAGTTGTAAAATATTTATTTATTTAATTTTGTGACTGTGTAGGCCCACTGAGACCATTACAGTCCCTTTCAGGGATGGCCAGAATTAATTACAGATATGGCCAAACAATGAATGTGATTGTCATGTTATAAATTTAATGAGAATTATTCTATCTTGTGTTTTATGCTCATGCTTTATTTTATATTGCTACTTTTATTATATTGTATTTTTGTTATGCTGTTGGACGGTATCGTAAATTAGCTTTATCTCATTGGTTTCTTCCACAAATAAAATGAAATGAAATGAAAAATAAAGCAACAGTACCACAGGGTAAATAAGGTAATGCTGCAGTAACACACATAGTCCTTCATGAATACAGATGGTTGATGAATATAGGACTAGCCCTTTTGGAAAACAAACACTAAGGCAGCATATTAAAATGGTTATTTTGATTATCTATAAGGCTTATTGTTAGGAAAACTGTATTGCTCCTCTTAATCCCATGTGATTGTTTTTTAATTGTAGTTTTATATTTTAATAGAAGGTTAGACCTGCTGTGCCAACTTTTCCTTTTTTGCAAGCGTGTTATGCTTGAGTTTACCTGATATTGTCATACATACTTCTGCTACAGCCTTGTGCACACCTTGTGATTATAAAGTTATTTTTGTTATTTTTATTAATATGTTGCTTCTTGGAATAAGAAGTAAGAATGTATTAGACACACCATGTCATTTACAAGGGTGCCCATGGTTCCCATGGGCCAAGATCAATATCTTTGCTTAAATTTGCTTATGAGATTAAGCTGGCTAGGATGGTAGACTCTCTGAGGATGGGGACAAACTTCAAGAGGACCTGAACTAGTTGGCTGATTGGTTAGACTCCTATAGTCTCAGATTCAGTGCAGCCCGATAAACTGTGTTACACTTGGGGAGGAAAACAAAGGTGGGGCTTACACACTGTGTAGGGCCCCTTATTGTAGTGGAGGAGGGGATGGACCTGGGAATAATAACAGAGAAGGGGCTGAAGCAGGCAAGCAGTGTGCAGCTGCTGTCAAGTGGAACAACAGAACGCTGAAATGCACTAAAAGGGGTTAGCCAGCAGTGCAGAGGAAGAAATCCTGCCACTTTTTAGGGTCATGGTCAGACTCCAACTCAGAATACTGTGCTCAGTTTTGGGCTCCTCAATGCAAACAGGATATTGATGCAGTCCAGAGACTACTGTACAAGGCCACCAAAATGACCATGGTTTGAGAAGACCTGTGAGGAGAGGCTGGTGGCCCTTAATATGTTCTCCTTGGAGAAAAGTAGGATGAACGGGGCATGATTTCCATTTTCTGTGTACTCAAGTGTCTTGGCAAAATTGAACAGACAGAAACATAGAATTGGTCTGCAGAGAAGGAGCGCTGTCACCCAGTCTGCCCAGATGTTCCCTACTTATTCTGTCTGTGAAGACCCTATCTGTCTCTGGTGCCCCTACCTCCCTGTCTCTTTTCTAATATACCCTGTATTTGTCCCATGCATGCTTGAAGCCCCCACTGTTGTTGCCTCCACCACTTCTGCTGGCAGTCTGTTCCAGGTGCCCATCACCCTTTCAGTGAAGAAATACTTCTCACATCTCTCCCTGAACATCCCCCACTTCATCATATATCCCTGGTCCTAGTGCTCATTCTCATTTGAAAGAGACTCAACACCTACACAATGTTCACCCCTGTGAGATACTTGAAGGTCTCTGTCATGTCACCTCTCTCTCCTCTCCTCTCCTCTCCTCTAGGGTGTACTGTATATACTCGCACATAAGTCAGTCCACTTGTAAGTCAGGGGGTTGATTTCAGCAGCCCAATTTGAAGCACTTTTCTTTGACATGTTTATAAGTTGGGGGTACTGATGCAGCATACCGACTGTGTGCAAGTGTATACGGTATCATGACAGGGAAAGCAACAAGTTCAACAAATATATTTTTAGCAAAGAACAAATTAAAAGAAATATATTTTAGCAGCTGTTTATTAAATCAAGCTTTCAGCTTCAAATCTATTTATTCTCTACCAGCAACAAGCTTAATAAAGCATTTCTGAAAATTAAATATAGTTATAGTCTATGGGTTTGAATTAATCCACACCACTGAAACCAAAGAACTCAGTGTCATCTTTGTCATCAGAGGCAAAAAGAATATGTAGCTGCTGCTGATAGAGTGGAATGTCCTCGTACATTTCCTTGAGCTCTGTAGTTGTCTCATCTGCCTCTACATCTTCAGGATGTGCGCATCAGAACCCATCAGAGCCTCATAAAGGAGGTGGTCCTCGGTGCTATCCATACTGTTTGAAATGCCACATTTTTAAAATGATTTTATGATGGCCTTGTCAGGAAAGGCATTCCAGGCATCGTGGACCCATTCACATACCATGCCACAGCTGGACTTTTTTAAGTTTCCGCATGCTGTGAACTCTTTGTTACCTGCAACCCAAAAAATGAATTTCACTGTGAACAAACCAAAACCCCTTGCCTTAACAATTAGCTCACGAAGAAAAAGGAAAAAAAGCAAGTGAGTGTGTACCTGTGATCATCCACTGACGCTGGTACTCCCGCATTTTCACCTTGAAGGGTTTTGTGACAGGGTGTCCCTGTCATGGGTGAGGTGCCCTGGTAAAGGAAAGAGGGTCTCACCTTGCCCCCCCTTTTGGTAATAAAGGTTTAAAAGCCTTTGAATGCACTGGACTGCTGGCTAAATAATACAGTGCTAACAAAGATGCACCTGTAGGACTTAATGCAGTTAACATTAATGCTACCTGTGTATTGGGGGATACAGTAATTATATATAGTTATGGCTAAAATGTTCCCATATGTATTTCAGTGGAGAAAGGAATAAAGCAAATCAGTAAGGTATTTGAAGTACTTGAAATGTGCAGGTCTGTTGTAACAGAATGCACCATTAGGTGTTAGTACAATTAAAATTAATGCCAATACAGTCTAGCATAAAGTGATAATGTGTAGTAAGAACATGTTCACTGGATGTAAACTGCAGTGCTTTTTGCCTTGAAAGAAAAGAGAAATGATGCAGTGCTTTAAAAGCAATTAACGATTGAAAGTACAAGTAAATGAGTGCAAACAGTGCCTTTGAATTCCAGTACACCGGAAGGAATAAAAGTAGTATAAATATAAACCAAAACAGTGTGGCTATTATGCCCACGAAAGTTACAATGCAAGGGAAGTCAAGTGCATATGAACCTAAGGCCTTATGCAGGCATGCACAAAAAATAAGGCACATTAAGAGCATAAGGTTACCTAGGGTAGCCTGAAAATATAAGAAAGAACAGCCTTTGGGGCTGGAAACAAACAGAATGTCCCCTGTTTGTAAACTTTTCCCTTACCTGTATACTGTTATACCAGTGGACAAGGGCAGCAACCCTTTTTCTCTTTGGTTTCTGTATCCCTGCTGCTCCTGGTCATATATGTAGGTTCTCAAATGATGAAGAAAGCGCTTAAGAGAAAGCCTTGTGAGGCTATTAAAGTTTGCATAGAACATTGGGTTCTAATTGTGCAGAAAGCCCCCTGTAGTTGTTATCTAAAATGGTTTTGTATAGTAAGAACTGTAAGAAAATGCTGCAACATAAAATACCCTCCATAGAAATAAACAGGGAGGATAAGAGCAGTAGAAGAAAACAAATTGCATTACTCCCTTCCTCCCCCCTAAATGAAAACCAACACAAAAAAACAAAATGGACACTCTAAAACAAGGCAAGACAAAGAATGAGTTTTTCTAATTAAGGTTACCTGGGAGTTCATTACTAGTACTTTAGGCAGTCTTATGTGATTAGAAGAATGCCCAGGAAGAGATTTTGAGTTTGTTGGTTGTTAAAAACAAAAAGGTAAAGTTCTGGCCTACAACTCTGGAGAGCAAAAAGAAGCCAGTCTTACCTGAGCAGACAGACTTGGTGAAATGCCAGTCCAGGGGCCCTATAGGCCAGCAGTGGCCTCTTGTGGCCAGTTTTATAGGAGGGAAACTGCCAATCAAAATGAGTGGACATTTCCACTTCCCTCCTCACTTTTAAATCTGGTCCTAAGCTATTTTATTTGCTTATGATTTAAGGACTGTATTAGTAGTATGTCTAGGAAGCAATCAGTATTTGTAGAAATTAAAAAGAGGGCTTAAATACATTTTTTGTGTTAGTGATGCTAAAGTCACCTGACCGCAGGGGTGGTATAAAAAGTCATCCTGTCCTTCCAGATTCAGATAGGGTGTTCAACTACTGATCTTTTATGAAAGGAAAATAGAATGATAAATGCCACCTGGCATTTTTGATGCACTTTAGCTGTGGTCTGCTTGAAGTTATTATCCTGAAATCCCTACCCTGCTACAGGTTTGTTCAGGCTGACGTCAAGTGGCTGCAAAAGGGATGCACAGCCCTCTGGAATCACAGCTGTGTGTGTGTGTCATTCTCTTTCTTAGATTCTGTTTAACCAAATCTACACAGTGCCCCAAAACATGTCCCACACAAGAAGGCTTTTGTTTGTGGATAAGTGAACCAGATCTTTGCTCCAGATTTCGTCCACCCATGTATGGACCAGCGCCTCATCCATCCAGCCCTATCCATGCACTTCTACAAGAACACCAGTTGGCATTTTTCCTTTTGGTAAAGTTTTTCACTTAAATATTACCATGGGCTTAAGCTTACTCCCATCTTTTAGCAAGAGAGAACCACTGTAAAGTGTTTTTTCTCGGCTCCACAAGTGCGGACTGTGACAGTCTTCTCCCCTTTAATGTGAACGGTTCTATTTGAGTGGAGATCAAAGCTAACAGCAGTCTCATCCATGTTGCTGATGCTGATGGATATGAAGGAATAATTATGCTGTGGAAACTGTGGCATTACTATGTGTTTCCGCATATTGTACTACGCGAAGCTTAAAATCTACGGTGTAGGAGCAACATTTTCATTTGATCGAGGGCATTGAGACAAACACATCTGCAGCTAAGAACAGGGGTTTAACACCGTGACTACTAATCACTGGTGACTGCTAATCACTTAATCTGTGACAGCATGGCAGCCTATTAAGCACCAGCAGAGGTGATAATAGCCTAACTGCCATTACAGCACAACATTGCCACTTGTTAGGTTGGTAGCTATGAAGCAATTAATTATGCCTTTGATCTCTTTCTGGTCACCGTGTGAAACTGGGAGCTCACATCTTTGTTTGATTTCATTCATTATGACCCACTTTTTTTCCAAGCAGCTCGAGTACTCGCTTATAAGTCAGTACCCCTAACTGAACGCGCTCCAAAAAAATTCCCCAAAAAATGACTTATAAGTGAGTATATACGGTATATGTTGAGATCCATCAGTCTCTCTTCATAGGGCTTCTTGCGTAAATGTTGCACGGTTTTAGTTGCCATCCTCTGGACTGCCTCCACCCTGTCTATATCCTTTTTGAGGTGTGGTCTCCAAAACTGGACACTCTACTCCAGGTGGGGTCTCACCAGCAAGCGATACAGTGGCAACACCACCTCTCACCTTCTGCTGGAGATTCTTCTCCCTATGTACACCAGCTTCCCACCAGCCCTACTCACTGCCTTGTCACACTGTCCTGCCCACCTTAAGGTCCTCAGATATAATCCCCGGGTCCTTTGCCTGTCTAGTAACTACCATAACCTCCCCTCCATCTTAAAGTCAGTGCTGGTGTTCCTATGCCCTAGATAGGTGCATGAGTTTGCACTTTTTGGCACTGAAACACAGCTGCCATGTATTTGACCATTCCTCAAGTTTCCCAAGATTTCTGCACATTTTCTCCATCACCTCCTGAGTGTCCACTTTATTGCAGATTTTGGTATCGACTATGACAAGGTAAGCCTTCCTTTCCAGTTCTTCTGCAATGTCCTTTATGAAGACACTGAAGAGGACTGGTTCTAGTACTGAACCATGTGGTACCATACTGGTCACTCTCTCACCCTTAGAGTAAGTGCCACTAACCACCACCCTCTGTCTTTCATCTGTTAACCAGTTTCTAACCAAATTCACCACTTTGGATCCCACTCCTAGACTGAATAACTTCTTTATATGCCTCCTGTGTGGCACAGTGTCACAGTGTTGAAGGCCTTGCTGAAGTCCAGACAGGCCACTTCCAGTGACCTCCTCAGATCTAGTTCCCTGTTACCTAGTGAAAGAAATCCATCAGATTAATTTGGCATAATCCCCCCCCCCATGAATCTGTGCTGCCTGTAGTCTGCAACCCATGTATACATTATGACTTAATAAAATACAAATAACACAGTAAAATCAGAAATGTCTGTGTGACAGAAATTCTTACTATTTTTATTATGATTAGATAACTGTGCTAATTGACTGCAATTGTACATTTTAATCGTAGTGAATAAGGCTCTAATCTTTTAACATGAAATAAAATTTGCACAATTTGTGCAATTAGCATTATGCATGAACTACAACTAATATATTTACAGTATTACAGTAATAATATAGTATATGTTGTTACTTTCTTGAAAGTATTGTAGTTTTCTTTATTCCACGTTGTGTGACAATCAACTAGAAAGTATTAGAATTACAAATCATTCTTTAGTTTCATGTGTGTGTGTATAGGTGTTTTGTCTTTTTTTTTTATTCATTGTAACTGGGTAAGGCCCACCTGGCACAAGGCCTGCTTACATGGGCAAACTGGGAGCACTGGGGGAGTTAAGTGACTTGCTCAGGGTCACACAGTACGCAAGTTGAGGTTGTGGGAATCAAACCTAGGTCTGATGGATGTACCAGGCTCATTCACAGCTCATTGCTCTAATCTCTAAACTATACTGCCATCCTTGTACATTTTGTAGCTCTTCTCTGTACTCGCTCTATCCTTTCTATTTCACTACTTTGGTAATAGCTCCAGAACTGGCAGCAATAATCAAAAATGTGGCCTCACAAATGATAGATAGACCTAGGTTTAAGTAGTTCCAGTTTGAAGGCATGAAGGTGTGCACTTTGCTTATACTAATGGCAAAAGGTTGCAGATGCTGCTGATTTTGAAAGTGAAGTATTTTCCCCTTCCAGCTTGGAATTAACCTGTGTTTTTTTTTTGTTTATACTTTATGCCCCTTATTTACTGGTTTTGCTTCCTTCAGCCAAGCTGTTCCCACCCCTCTCTGATAGCTTTTTTGGCACTTTCCCTGCATCCACAGCTTGCCCACCATGGTGGAACTCTCCAAGCTAGGGGTAGTAGCCCTTCAGTATGTTGTTCCTCCACTTTAGGGACTCTTCAGGAGGAGGCCAGTCACTGTGGTGGAACCCAAGAACGCTCAGGATCTGCGTGCCCTGCACCAGGGTTTTTCACCCACATCTGGTGCTCGTACCTGTATGCTACCTGCTGCTCCAACCCATTGGCTTCTCCTGTTGCCTGAACTGGTTTCACTGCATCACCACTGGGGGTTCCCAAAGTGGTGGTGCTGCAGTGAGCCATGACCCACTCCTTTCCCAGAAGCACAGTGCATCCTGTGAGACTCAGTCCTCCTCTCCCTGGCCAGCCACCAATGTTCCAAGTTCATTCCAAAACCTGAATCACCAGTGTTGTGGTCAGCACCCCTGCTGCTGCACTACTGGGCCAGCTTTACCTATGGGTGTTTACAAAACAAAATAATAGTATTGATTTATCTCAGGTAGCGAGATCAAAGAAGAGACCCAAATATATTTTCCAGTAGATGGGGACAGAGCCAGCAGTAGAACATTTAAGTGTTAATTTAGTACGTAGCAGATATTTTGTTTTTCACAGAGAAATGTATTATTTTGTGTGTATGGAGTGAAATGGTGGGTCAAAAGGTTTTCACTGAAAATGACTGTGCTGAGGGTGCCTAGTTGGCGGAGAAAGATTTGGAAAGCATTTGGAGTAGACTATGTCACTGTATTCCGTAACTGAGGGGACACATTTCTGTATGTTTCCTAGCCCAGTGCCAAGCAGTGATGCACACGACAGAGCATGACTAATCTAGAGTGTGTCTTTCTGCTGCATGCTTCAGTGGGGTTTGCAAAGGTCAGCAAAGAGTCCAGCCGTGATCTTACAGTTATCTACTTTGTTGAGGCAGTCACCATTTAGGAAAAAGGTTTTAATAATGAGTGGTAACAGGATATACTGTACATACTGTGCCTTTAGATTCAAACAACATTGCTCTTAACGCTCATTAACAGTTTATTTTGTAGAAACCCCGGTTGGAGACAATAATCAAATTCTTTGTGGAACTGAGCTTGTATGTCATTTAAGTCGCTGCTGGATAAGTAAGTTACTGTTTGGTTGGCAAGCTAGAGTTGCAGTATTCAAAGCAAACAAGTAATCACTGCTGAAAACAGAAAGTAAGATTGAGCCAACTACAATTTTTTGTGACACACATTTGGTAACTGGAAGTCAGGGTTGAGGTCCTTGATAGAACTACCTTTCAGCTAGTGAGCCTGCAGACCAGTGACATGATGTTGCTAGGAGTCCAAGATAAATTGTTTTTCTCTGTAATAATAGAATGATGCACAAGCTCAACCGTTTTGGCAAAGTTTATGAAGGAAGAGGCAATAACATAACCTTTGTCTGTTTGCAGAGTGACATAGTTAATGACTTAAATGAGGGAAGTTCCATAGGGAAAGCTCAGGTACAAAACTAACTGTGGGTTTCTGGACATTATTTTTTTCTGTAAAATTCTAAAGGCTGGTATTTTTCTGGTGTATCCATCATTTTGCTTCAGTAGGTAGAACTGAGATTAGTCTGTAGTTTGAAACTGAAAATTAATCTCCTTTTTAACGATTTATGAAAATACAAAATTTTCTTTTCGTTATGTTCACTGCTGAAGTGTACTCCATGTATATTATATATGTCTAGGCAATACTAGTGAGGACACATTTTGCAAAATACTTCTATATTTTGAGAGTTGTCAGACTCAGAGTGAAAATATCATGTTTATCTGCATTCTATTTATTTATTTGAAAACTGGTGACTGGAGAGGCACACTGAGCCAAAGCTCATTTCCAGGTGCAACTTGGGGGTGGAGAACATGGATATAGAAAATACATTACACAATTACAATAAAATGCAATAAGAATAACATGATGAAAACAGATACAAGTGCAGGTAACTCAGCAGTACAAGAAACAATTAACCGACCAGCCAGACACACTTGCACGGGATAGCATGACAATTGGGGAGGAGCATCAGGGAGAGGGAAAACAAGAGTGGGGGGAGGAGTTTCAGCTAAAAGCTGAGGGAACCAAGGGAGGCAGAGGTGGATGTTGGTGGGAGTTGGTTCCAGAGTGTGGGAAGGTGACAGGAGATGACTGCCCAGCAGAGGAACAGAGATGGAGAATGAAGAACTCGTGATGATCTCTGGAATGGAGGGAGTGGAAGGTATGGGGTATAAGGGAGAGAAATAAGGAAAGGTAGGAGGGAATGGACCCAAACCAGTATTTGGAAATGGGGGAGGCACAGTGGGTCTGGCGCTGGATAGAGGGAGAATGTATAGAGAAGAGTAAAGTGAGCAACAATGAGTGCGAGGTGGGAGTTAATTGGTAGCAATGCAGCAGAAGGAGTTGCAGAGGGTGTCCAGTCTGGCAAGGGATGTAGAGGGTGGTGCAGTAAATCATGTCCTCATAGTCGAAGACCAAGAGCACCATTTTGGTGACAAGCCCTGGTGGATCTCCAGAGACAGTCTTTATTGCACTACAAGGCACCTAGATGTGGGCAGAGCTTGATATGGATGGCATCAATGTGGAGAGTGAAGTCAAGTTTGTTGTCAAGAGCTGGCCCACTGGTATAGCGTAGAGCTACTACTGTGACACAGGTAAGCCTACCAGTGCAGCAGTAGAGCTACCACTCATGATGTGGGCCAGCCTGCTAGTGCAGTAGTAAAGCTACTGCTCATGGCACTGATAATCAGGGTTCAAAAATGAGCCTGGGTTGTTGGAGGGTCAGTAGGAAGAGGAGGAATGAGTGCCCCAGGGCCACTATCCTCCTCTGGGGAGGAAGGGTTGTTGTTGTTCCCACTGCAATACTGCCTCCTAGGTGACCATGGATGGCAGTACAACCAGCAAATGCAAAGAGGAAGGGGAGGATGTCAACTGGGGTCCAGAGTGGCAGTACATTTCTGCATGTGCATGGCTCATTGTACCTCTTAGTCTGCTGGCATCCTTGGTGTTAGGGAGAAAATAGAAAATGGATCCCTGCCTCCATCCCTGGCAACTAACCCTAGGGCCTAGCAACTGGACCAACCCTGAGGAACACAGACAGGACTACCTGACATGATTTGTATAGACATAGAGAGTCTGGTGCTCTCCTTCTTCACCAGGGGAGGGGCAAACTGTGGCTGTATGGTGGATGGTTCTCTGGGCACACTTGGGAGTTTGACCAAGCACAGGACAACTTTGGAGTTCCTGAGAGAGAGGGGGATGACTGCAGTTAGAAGGGGGCATAAATAGAAAAAAAGCTTGCTGTCAAGTTACACACACTGAGGTATTTGAAGGCTTGAACTGCTTCAAGGGGGGGGGTCATATAAGGCAGAAAAGATGGGCAGAGCGGACAGCATGACCAGTTTTTGGCTGGTACCAAAGGTGATGGATACAGTTTTCTTCGTGACGACCCAGAATTGATTGATGTGGAACCAGTGCAGGACATTGTGGAAGTCTTGCTGGAGCAGACCTTCCATGGCAGTAGTAGAGAGGCTGGAGGTCCATTTGTGCCATAATGGCAAAGGAGAATTTAGCAATTTATCCACACACTAGGTCCATTGTGGCAATGGAAGTCCCGATAGAGCTTTTCTGGTTTGATCTTCACCTTCATTCAGTGATGTTGTGCTGGGAAGACATCACTGTTGAAGATGGCAACTGATCAATCAGGATGCAGAATTTTTCATGCCATAGTATAATGAAAGGCATTGCACAATTCAAGTGCGCCATGGCTCTAATAAAAATATCCCTGATATTTTCCATTGTGCAGTTTGACCTTTTGACATCACTCATGGCTTCACCACTCATAATGACATAAGGTCAAAATGCACTCAGGAAAAATATCAGTGATATTTTCATTAGGCCATGGCATATCCCATGTGATTATTTAAGAAAACAGTACTGGATTTTGCAAAGTGATGATACCAGTGCAATTCCAAACTTTAAGCACATCATCTGAAATGTGGCAAAATGTTTGATTGCGATATTGAAAAGTTTTAATACATTTGCAACAGTTTCTGTGATTAACAGCAGTTTGCATTAAAATGCTGCATACATCTTTTTTGAATGCATCAGTTGTTTGATACAGGCTTCATTTGATATGTGCAAAATGCTGCCATTGCAACAGAAAGTTAAACATTTTATATGGCCTAATTTTTTTTGTCACAGATTGTACAGTCACACTACAATAGTGCCAAAAACCCAAGATGCCAGTTTGAAAATCCAGTCCACAATGTTTGTGTACACCAAACTGCAATTTAGTCACTGCTGTCTCTATCTCTCAAAGCCATGACATTCCATGGGAAGTAGCATAATAATGTCATTTTAGATCTCAGCATTGTTTTCCTCTTTAAAAAAAAACAGGCAAACTGAACAACTCAGTACGTAAAAATGAATCCTGTCACTATAAATTTATGTTTTAATTTTTTCAAAAGAAATCCTTTTTCAGAAAGGGCTGGGGTAGAAATAATTAGTAACAAAGAACTAAAATGATGTAATCACAGTACTGGTTGTCTAATTTATTGGGGAAGTGGCAATGAGTAGAAACACTGTTATGGTACTGTGGTAAGTCTGAAAAATGCATTCTTTTATTTGTACACAGTTTCTATTATTAGTACATGCTACCAGTAAAATGAAATAAACTATATTTTTAATTTAAAATAATCTTTAAGGCTATGTGTGACTGCAACTTATATCAAGTTCAGATGGACTTCCCTACTAGGGTGGGGGTGGGGTGGGGAATTGGTGTTACAGACTGAAGAAAATGGTTGTACGAGGATTTGTACTGCAAGTTAGAGTTGCTTGTAATCTTCTGATTGCAATTGATTGGACAATTTAGGATTTTAGGAAATTCTGATTCTTTATGTAAGTTTGATTTAAATCCTGAAAATACCTCAAAATGGGAGTCAAATTCAGATTTGGAATCCTAAATTCAAACTCTGAAATTTCTATATTAAACAAATACATTTATAAATTTGGAATTTTGGATGGCAAATTCCAAAAATCCTAAATCCTAAAATCAGATAAAAATCCAACAAATCTGATTCCTTTCAATGAATTCCAAGCAACCCTACTCCAAGTGTAAGTAAGTTTTGTTTTACACTATCAATCTTCATATTATTTTGTTGGTTTTGGCTTAGCACATGTTTTAGGATTTGGGATAAATTTCAATATCTGTTAGCGCCTAGTATTTGCCTCTGAGATGTAGTCAAGAGGACTTCATACTGAAGGGCCAAAAGTCTGCATATGGATATACAGTAAGTGAGAGTGGTTTGATGTAGTAGTTTATAGGTCAATGTCAGTGTTATATTTGTCTAGGTTTGTGGAAATGTGTTGAAAAGTGTCCTCCTAAATTCTCTTAAATTAGGTTGTTATTGAATGTACAGTTACAAGTGAGATGCGAGATTGCTCTTCCCAGATATCTGTTTCTAATCATCTAAAAATGCATTTTCATGCAAATGTCTTAAATTCATTAATATGATTACTTTGTGAGATTGTTGTTGATTTGAAACCTGGTGATTCTAGTATGGACTTTGATGGTATCTCACTCCTTTAAAGGTGGCCATTTTGTATTAAGGTTAGCAACAGAATGTTTGGACTTCTAAAAGCACCATTAAAAATGTGGCATTGCAACTAAAAACAAGATATATATGTTTTTATCTCCATATCATTCTTGAAAATGAACAAGAAACTCTAGTGTATATTCCATGAGAGAATTTTCAAATGGAGAAATTAATGGAAATAAAGACATCTCTCTCTCTCTCTCTCTCTCTCTATATATATATATATATATATGAAATGGGGGTTAGCAAAAGTAGCTTTTAATAATGCAAATCAATTAAGGATATTGACTGAAATTAAGAATAAAGTTAGTTCAGTTGAGTTTGGCCAAATAATTTTAAAGGTTGAAAGGTCTGCAGTTTTCCTCTGAAAATAACACTCTGATAAAAGGATTTGTTTTCCTTTTTTAACATCACCATTTGTTGTCCTGAATTTTGAAATTTCTCAGTATTATAAACACTTCCTTCCTGAAGATAAATGAAATATATAATGGGCTGCAGTGAGATAACCATGAGGTTAAGTGCCATAACACAAGAGTAGCACAGCCATACAGTAAAATGGGTTGAGAAGGTCTTGTCCTCACTGGTGGGGATACATGTGGTTATCTTGATGCATAACCATTTTATGTGGCACTTATACCACTCATTTAAAAGGCATAACTAGGAGTGGTTTATATAAAGGTTTAACTGTTTCTGTTTCAGTTCAGTTGCCTTGATTTTAATGCAGCACATGGCCTTTGTGAGTGATTAGGCACTCTGAAAGCTGATCTCCTTTGGTTAAGAATGCCACTATGACATACAGGCTGTGAAAATATCATGTTAGTTTCATAGTTTCTACATCCATAGCACATTATGCACACAGTCTATGTATCATTCTACGGAACAGTGCTTTTCCATGAGAGAAGGGTACAATATTTCCCTGGAGAATATACATTGGAGTTCAAAATACATATTTAGAAAGCATGATCAACAAAGAGACACATTTGTAGCTTGCAAAAGAAAATCCATCTTCTTTTCTTTAGTAATAGGCTTACACACTATATACCAGTACTTAAATATAGTATGACAGAAAGCTGTCAGCAGTCTATGCTACTTGTTTACTAACTTAGAAGATCAGTGCAATAAGCTTGGGTGGTAAGAAACTTTGTTTCTGATGAGTCTATCCTGCTCCATCCCACCCTGAAAAGCAACATTAGAAGGTATGTTGCAATAACCAAGCTGCACTTTTGAAGAAAGGGCATAATTCCATATTTACATACAAAACAATTGAAATGTAAGTCACAGCTCAGATAACTGGGCTCATTGTATTTTCATTTTCTTGCTTTTTTGCTTAACTGCCTGTGAATCTTTGTACTTTTCAATGTACCCTTCCCCCAGGACACCCCTGGAAATGAGCTGTTACAACTCAGTAGATCATTCCTGGTGAAACAATTTTAATCAATCGATCAATCAATCATCAATGAATCAATCAATCAATCAATTTATTTACCCAATGTAAGCAAATACAGTGAGACCTCAAGGGAATAGTCAAACAGTTTGCAATAGAACTTCTTAGAGCCCAGACTAATTCCTAGGCTTGGTATACATTTTCAATACCAATGTTTATATGGGTATTGTTAAGACTGCTTCAATAAGAATCTGTTGCTTTTCTCCATTGGAAACCCTGCTTTGAATTCAGAGATCTAATCACTTTACAAACCCTATCCACTGCCCTCGGGAAACATAGCAGATCAGTTATATCTCTAAAAGGGCAGATTGATGTTACACTCATCCTTGTACTGGTCCAGCTAAGGTTTTTTTCAGCTGTCTTCCTCCCTTTCTATGAGCAGGGTGAACTTATTAACCTGATGGCTTGAACCTAGTACACTTTGCTGTGAATAAACAATCAAATATAGGATTCTGCCTAGGTAGGACTTGTACTCCAGTCTGCTCCATTCCATTCCACTCCACTCCATTCCCCCACAATGACCACATTTTGTTCCACAAATTCTCAGTTACTTAAGAAAACTGGATTGAACCAAGAGAAACAGGAACTATATAATTTCTGGGCTTAGGATTGGACTTGTAACTTAAAAGTGTATTTTATAGGATTCTGTGATTATCCGTCCTTTATGCTTTGAGGACTAACAGAAGTATCCTGTTTTTGTACCCAGTAGGTTACATACTTGGTAGCAACAGGGTAAATCAAAGCAAGCAATCATTATTGGTTTATGCAGTAAGAGTCATTTTTTATGGTGTAAATTGACTCAGAGCAGATGTCTTGCCTTAGTAGGGAATCTGTTTTCGGAGAAGGACATGTATGAAGAGACTGACAGAGGTGGAGGAGGAAACTACTTGTGATCAGCTTGCATTAAAGAGACTGCAGCCCTTGCTAGGCTGGTGCATGCTGTTTGGCCATCTCTGAGCTACTTTCTGCACCCCATTGAATCCTCGTTAATTCACATCAAACCTGAGTGCTATCTGGTCCCACGCACCAGTGATGCAAACTAAGAGGAGGAAATCAGCATGATCTGATGTTCTTGTCAATGGGAGGCTAATGGAAAAGGCTTCCTTTTGTGAGTTCAATTAGCTGTTAATATTTCAGCAGAGGATTTGTACGCTTCATCATAATTTAACAGTGTGATTAGAGACACTGTATCCTGTAAGCAATATTACAACATCACCATACTTAGTTTTGGTGCCAATGTATATGAGGGACTTCTTCACACAAACATTGAGTACACGTAGCTCTACAAAAGAGCTGTGCTGTTCAGAAGATTTGCATGTGTACATCTGGTTGCTCCAGCAAATTGTAAAACACCTTTATGGCATAAAACTATTTGCCTAGAATTCCATAGGCCATCACTAGAAATTACAATAACTGGATTTTGTTGATGCCCCTGGAGACAGTGGACAGTCATTTTTCTACCAGAAAAGTAGTTTTAAAGTGATTGGGGCAAACGAATTACATTTGCCAATGTTTTAAAGATCTCTGTCTTTATCTCTTGAAGAAAAGGATGGTATAGCAGAATGCAGAGGTTGAGTAACTTTCTTAGGGTTTGGCCAGCACCTTTAATTAAATACCTACAAACAATTAAAAAAAATCTGATATGGAGTACTGAATTCAATCAAATAGAGGATTCAAACTGAACAAGGCAGAGCACTAATGAACTCCCATCAAAAACCATCAACCAAAGAGCAGATCATTCTTTCAAAGCATCTGTTTACTAAGCAGCATGTAAAAAATAAAAATCAACAGGGGAATACAAAAGAGCACAGTGGTTGCACAGAACCAAATGTCCTCCAGTGTTTGAATACACACAAGTCTCTAACTGTTTAAAAACAATTGTTTTGAAAGATGTCTGTGAGTGCTCTGCCTTGTCTATGTTGGTTGCCTCTGCTTGACCATAATTACACATTAGTGCTATAGGTTTCTGCTCACAGTGCTATTCAGTTCTTGTCAAGTTCCGTGATTGCAACAAGAATAAAACAATATTATTTGTTTGTACGGCTCAAGCTGATTGACTGTGTGGTGGGGCTTGGGAAGGGAAATGCTTTTACAAAATTACCATGTTCATAACTGAGCAATGATTCTGAAGTCTGAAATGTCCTGACATTTTATTTTAATAATTTGTGTACATATGAAACATTGTATTCATAGAATGGGTTGGGAGTTTCCTGTGTCCTGATAGCCGGGAGGGTTCCAAAGCCATGTAATTTAGAAAGGAAACAGCAGCTAGGACATTGCACTTGGAGTATCAATGCCCATCTGAAAAAAATTTTAAAACTTTGTTGTCAGCCATCTTAGTAAAATCTTTATCCTCATCAGCTGTCAGCAGATACAAATAATAATACTAATCATCATAATAATAATAATAATCATGGTACTCTTAAGTAACAGCAACCCAACAACCATCACACCACACATTACACCACACAAATGAACTTATAATTCATCCATGCATCCGTTTCTGACCTTTTTACACATGTTTAAAACAGGCCTAAAAAGCCTCCTGTCTTGATTTTGTTATCTCTCTAGTCACCGCATTCTGACACCCACATCACTTTCAATAGAAAGGCATGCAATACCAATGGCATTGTTTCCTCTCACTCCTTCTTAGACTTCACCCCTCCTATACCTGTTCAACAACATACACACATATATAGAGTACAAATTTTAGCCTGTAGCCCTGATGTTCACATTGTACAAATAATCTTGACTACTACAGCTTTTCTGTCCAGCTGCTACAGCTCCCCACCTGACTGCTGCATCCTTTCTTCCCAGTTGCTGCAACTTTTGCAGCCAACCACTGCAACCCTTCCTCCTAACCTCTGCAACTTTTCTGGGTGACCACTGTGGCCCTCTCTCCTGACCTCTGCAGATCTCCCACATGACTACTGCAGCCCTCCCATCTGTCTGCAGAGGCATCTCTGCACAACCACCAACACCTCATACTCATTGGTTTTACAAATGAATTAAACAGCAATGAAAGCAAAAGGAAACTTCCACAATCATTGAACTGTATCAGTGATGTGTCCTGTACTCTGCAGGCTTCTATGTAAATAATTCTGGGTCACCCCTGAAAAAGGGTCCATTTGGGCCCAGTGGGCCTACCCAGTCAACAAAATGAAATAAGTAAATAAATAAATTACTTCATAATTATTTTAATGTTTGCCATACATGAGTTCCATGGCACCCCATAATGGCAGCACTAACACTGAATAGCCAAGCATCCACCAGCATGTGGTGTAAAAAAGAACAACAACAGAAAAGATCTGACAAAGTGGGACCACTGACCATACCTTTATAGTGACAGACAAAATTGTTACAAATTTTTTTTTTAATAAAACACAGATATTCAGTGCTGCAGGCTTCTGCTAGAGGTGCTAGGCTGATGGTTTAATTGAAAATGAATACACCATATGCAAGATACAGTTTTCATACAACTAATTTTTATGTTGCTTGCACGCATGTGCAAGAAACATAGTGCCATCATCGGAGATTTCAGAGTGTGTCACCTCCTCCAATTCAGTCAGTGTGCTGGCAGGCACGTGCTCCTTACACGATTTTGAGCTGTCTATGACACGCCTCAAAAATGCAGGGATACAGTTGAAAGGGGAGCTACGCTTCAGTGAGCACCGATAAGAAGCATAGCTCCCCCCACGCCAGGGCGCGCGCCCATGACGCACTGTGATAGCCGAGGGGGTGCCCCAATCCCCATCGGCTGAGCTGCATCCCTCCCCCACATAGTAGTTGCCATGCTGGGAGCCCACCCCAGCGTGGCAAGCGGTCCTTTGCTGACGGGGTGCCCAATCCCCCATCGGCCGAACGCCCCTATCCTTTTGCCACGCTGGGAGCCCACCCCAGCATGGCAACAAATTCCATGGCGATGGGGTGCCCAATCCCTGTCAGCTGGGCAGCCCCCGTCCTTTTGCCATGCTGGGGCTCACCCCAAGCGTGGCAACAATCTATGGCCGGCGGGTGCTCAATCCCGTCAGCTGAACGCCTCAATGTCCTCGTACATGCTGGGAGCCCACCCCAGCGTGGGCAAAGGGTCCCACGCCTTTTTTTTTAAAAACCTGAAAACTGAAAACGTCCTGCAGCCGCCTCCCAACCCCTTCCACAACCCGCACCCACCCACTGCGCACTCCAGCCTCCCCACACACCCCCCACCCCATACTTACCTCCAGACTCCGGCGCGACGATCTTCGGTGGACCGGGAACACGTCTGCACTCTTCAAAGCCGACTGCACACCGAGGAAATGCCGATAAGCTGTATAATGAGCTACAGAGGGGGGTTTCAACTTTGTTGCATATCTCAGGCATTTTTGGGAATTTTTGCACCAAATTTTCAACATGGGGTTTTTGGGACGCCTTCTCATGAATGATGTCACTGTCATGGCGTTATTCGGGCCGAAGGGTGATTTCGCGCAGTGACTGCGAAATCACCCTTTGGGCTCAAATACCACCATGACAGTGACATCATTCATGAGAAGGGGTCCCAAAAACCCCATGTTGAAGATTTGGTGCCAGAATTCAAAAAAATGACTGTTTTACGAATGTGCGTTTCGCAGTTCCTACGCAGGCTCATAAGTTCGCGAAATTTCAATATTTTCACTCCAGATTTTCAACATTGCCATTTTACCACACCTTCTTATGAGTAGTACAGCTGTCATTTTTCACATCTCACCCAAAATGTGTTTCCACCCATGCAGCGCAGAATGGCACAGTCGGTGTGCAAAATCAATGTATGGGACAAATTAAGAAAATCACAGTGACACTGTTCATGAGCAGAGGTCTTAAAATGGCTATGTTGAAAATTTGGTGAAAGAATTCCTAAAATTACTGTTTTACGAGTGTGAGTTGCGCAGTTCCTACGCACGCTCGTAAGTTTGTGAATTTTCAATATTTTCACTCCAGATTTTCAACATTGGCATTTTATCACACCTCCTCATGAGCAGTACAGCTGTCATTTTTCACATCCTGCCGAAAACATGTTTCCGCCCATGTAGCGCACAATGGCGCAGTTGGTGTGTGAACTCAATGTATGGGACACATTAAGAAAATCACAGTGACACTGATCATGAGCAGAGGTCTTAAAATGCCTGTGTTGAAAATTTGGTGAAAAAATTCCTAAAAATGACTGTTTTACGAGTGTCTGTTGCACTGTTCCTATGCACGGTCGTAAGTTTGCAAAATTTCAATATTTTCACTCCAGATTTTCAACATTGCCATTTTACCATACCTCCTCATGAGCAGTACAACTGTCATTTTTCACATCCTGCCCAAAACATGTTTACGCCCATGTAGCGCACAATGGCGCAGTCGGTGTGCGAACTCAGTGTATGGGACACATTAAGAAAATCACAGTGTCACTGTTCATGAGCAGAGATCTTAAAGTGGGAATTTTTAAAATTTGGTGAAAGAATTCCTAAAATGACTGTTTTAATGAATGTGTATGTAAGTTCCCACACATGCTCGTGAGGTTTATGATTTCAATATTTCCACTCCAGATTTTCAACATTGCCATTTTACCACACCTCCTTATGAGCAGTACAGCTGTCATTTTTCACATCCTGCCCAAAATGTGTTTCCGCCCATGTAGCGTACAATGGTGCAGTCGGTGTGCAAACTCAATGTATGGGACACATTAACAAAATCACAGTGACACTGTTGATGAGCAGAGGTCTTAAAATGGCTATGTTGAAAATTTGGTGAAAAAATTCCTAAAAATGACTGTTTTACGAGCGTGCATTACGCAGTTCCTACGCACGCTTGTAAGTTTGCAAATTTTCAATATTTGCACTCCAATGACTTCCAAATACCTAAACAGCACATAGAAGCAAGCAACATTCGGCACTGACAAATGCTTGTTAATGTGGGCAGTAGAAAAAAATGACAGAAACTAAAAACAATTTAAAAAAGAAAGCATTCCTATTATGCTTTAAACAAAACACACAAACAAACAAGCAACAACAAAAATAACAGCCAAGTCATCAAGTTGCAGACAGCACCACCAAGTGAAACATTAGTAGACAATCCCTAGTGTTACATAAGAATAAAAGGGACAGCTTTTTACTTTATGAAAAAACATCATTTTAAATACTTTTTTATTAAATATTTAACAGTGTTCTAATTTTTTTACATGGTACCCATTTTATAAGCACAATAAGACACTTCAGGGTGTGGGTTTCATTTTGTAAACCAGACTTCCTGGTGGTTGAAGGCACTCGGCACAAGTGCCTCATGCCTCACAATGCACCTGGATATGTGGTTTAAAAATCAGACCCACACCCTGTCATGTCCTACTGCTTACATATTTAGAAGTATTTTTGTTTTCAAATTTTGTGTTATGTATATGTATGTGCTTCTTATACATGCTATTTATTGTTGCAACAGAAGTAATCATGTAAGATATGGATGTCATTGAAAACAAGCCCTGCAGAGTTCAAATGACCTAGCATCATACATGTTTATTGATTTTAATAAACAACATTCTAAACTGAATTGGGTTGCCACTGTGAAAGTTGTATCTAATTTTCCTAACTGCAGTTATAAATATGTTATAAATATTTTAAAAACACAGATTGCTTATCCCCATAAGTAACTGTAGAGAAGTTTTAGTAATTTGTAAACTGGGTTTTATTACCTAGTTCCTCCTGAAAAACAAGATATACTGGGACAGCACCTATGGGACTGAATATACAAAACTGTTCCAGTTGGTTTGATGTCCAGAAAGTGAATAAAAGTAAATGCTTTTATATGTCACACGTCTAAATGGTCTAAAAATGTTCATCATTTTTCTTCCAGAAATGTTAGTACTTTTTTAAAATTTCAAAGTCCCTTTTGTAAGGACTCCTGGAGAAGAATCTCAAAAATATATCCTTGCCTTAAATGCATACAAATTATATAAACAACGTACCCCCTATAAATTACAAGTTGAGAGAAACAAATCACAGTTAAAAAAAGGAAATGATAACTTTTTAAAAACACAGACCTTATTACAAATAGAAAACCAAACCACATTACCACAGCAATATTGGAATCAGTAATGCAGTTACACACCCCATCACTGACCTGGGACAGATTCCAGCTATCTTCTGGGGATTAGAGTGTAATACATGTGAGATGTGACTTTATTGTGGGGCACTTGGCTATTCTTAAGTACTTCAAAAGTGCCAGACAATGGGCAAAAGCAAGTGGTGACCAAGAAGCTCTGATTCTCTTAGATGCAACAGCTTCAACTCAGTATGATTGTTCGTGTTCAATTACTGCCCATTTGGCGTTTCTCAACCTTGTATCTCATTGCTGTATGTGTCTATAGTCTCCATCTCATTCTATTTGTCAATAACCTCAGCCTCTGACAGAAAGGTTAAATTACTGCAGCATATTGTAAAATAACAACTGTTAAAATAATTCTCTACTATAATACTTGTCAATGAGAATAACTAGAAAATAAAGTATTTCATTTCCTTAAATGAAAGTTTGGTGTCAGGTCATTAAGAATCAGTCCTCTTAATACAGTTTTTATATATAGATACTATTCTGTATGTAACAATACTATTCTTTTTGAGTATGTTATTGATACACTTTTTTAGCTGGGGTGCAACCAAAAAAGGCACACACATTCTAGTGATACTATTTTTTGTATCAACAAATTGTAACAATACCATTTTTTGTATCGATGTGTAAAATTACATGGCAGTTTTAAAAAATTTCTAACATTTGTTTTAACTTTTTCTGAATGTTGTTGATGTTGAACATTATTTAATTTAAACCAGTGTGGTTTGCAATGTAATTTTCATTCATCTTATGTCCTTAATCATGTTGTAAGCATTTCGTTTTCTTCTAGCAGCCCCTGCTCTTTCTTGTTTTGCAGGCTTTGCCTGCAGAAGTGTTACAAGATAATAATAACAATATAATAATAAATATACTACATATTATTACTTGCAATAATAATTTATACAATATAATTTGATAATGTATTTTATGTATAATAGTGTGATTTTCCTGTTATTTCAGTAACTGCAATGGGTCATCATTTAATTAACCTGTTTTCTACTTTTTTTTCCATTTATTATTCTGTTATGAATTTTGTAATACTTAGGTAGATGCTGTTTTTTTTACTTTTATTTTATTGAAACTTCAGAGATTGCCCAAGTGGTCACTGACAAAGGTTCCATATCAAATACATAGTTACAAAAAAAGCATTACAAGTTAGTAAGCAATTCCAGAGGGAATGCAGTTGAGTCAGGCTCAAAACACTTAAGACAGAACAATTACATACAGTTGAAAGAAATCCATGCAGAATAATTATATAACAAGCATTTGTTAATGCCGAATGTTTCCTTGCATGGTGTATGTGACAGATTTATTTGACTGGGTGACCAGGACTCACAGGGGGAGGTCATGTCAAATGAGTAGGGTAGGGTGGTACCAGGTCATAATCTCATGGACTAAACAGCGCATGAAGAGCAACACTGACAGTAGTGCATACGGGTTTAGAGTGACAGGGGAATATCAGTGATACGAAAGTATTGTTACCCCCGATGCTCTCCATGGAAGAGAAAGTGGATGTAACCACTGCTGGTCAGGTGCTCGGTCGAGCTACTCCCATGGTGGAGTGGCTACAGCACCCTACCCTGCAATGGGTAGGTTGGGAGGCTCAAAATTTGATTCCCTGCTAAGGAATCTTTTTATTTTGTAACTTTTCCTGCACTGCGGACAGGTGCGGATAATGGATTTTCCCTTGCCCCTGTAGCCACACCTCGGAGCTGATTATTCTAGTTCTGGTGGTGGGGCAGGGAAAAGCCCCTTAAAGAAAAAAGACCTTTCAGGTGTGCGACATTCGTGTTGCTTCCAGCATTATGTGCCGCCGCTGTGTTGCCGCATGCAATTGTTCATACAAGGTCTTGATGTGCTCAGTTTAGTCTGTGACATTATGACTCTGTGCTGGGTAGGGTGGATCCCACTGGTTTACTTCTTCTCTCACCCATTCTTGACGGCATGCACTTTGTGTGGTCTTTGTTGGTTAGCCCTTTCTGTGGACTATTGGATTATTGGACATACTCAGCAGCGAGCCATCACTAAAAGCAAACTGATAATCACCTGCATACCATTGAAACATTTGCAGGTGGTCTGAGAATTAGAATAAACAGTGATCCTCCATCACAATTACTGTTTATACAACATTAAGCCTTTCTGTGGGAGTTTGAGGGTGTCCAAAAAGCGCACATCAAGGTTTCTGGTTAAAAAGAGCTTGCCTTCCTTTGGGGGAGGGTTAGAGGCCTGAGTAAGGAGGCAAGAACCAGTGGATGAGGTGAGGAGGCATGAGTTGGGGGGAGGAGTCTGCATGAGGAGGCAGGAACCAGTAGGTGCTTGGGGGTGGGGATCAGTCATGACCTTGATATGTCTTCCCTATTTTAAGTATCTGTGTTGAATTCAGTGCTGTGATTCAGTTCAGAATGATCTCAATGCACACCATGAAGCTAAGTCAGAACACCAGTGCCACAGCTGGTAACCGCAGCCCCAGCAGACAGATAGCAACCTTGGGCCAGTCCTGATTCCCTGCTCTCAGCTCAACTCCACCCTCTCAGGTCAGACTACCAGTAAAGAACTGTTTGTTTTATGACAGGGATGGGTCCAAGACCTGGACCAACACCTCATCAGATCAGAGAAAAAGAAGAACAACGAATTGAACAATTAAAAAAACAACACCGCCAGTAGTAACAGGAACAGTAATTCAATTACAGACATCTGCCCACACCCCCAGCACCAATGATGATCATGTGTATATAACATTTTTATTTGAATTGAGCAGCAGCATTGGCATACCAACCTTATGGAAAAAATCAGTGACAGTCTTTTTTCCTTCCTCCGTGCTCTGCTTAAACTGGAATATAATCTTCCTCTACCACATGGCACAGTGACAGTCCACTCCAGTCGGGTAGGTCACACATTGCCACAGGACGGTTTTTAATCTGCTACTGCTGCCAGTCCTGTCAGTGTTAGAGCTCAGATTCTCCACCTCCACAAGCACCAGCCAGTGACAACAAGACAATCCAAGTCCACTCCACTTTGGGACATCACCGCCAGACAGAGCTGCACACTGCCAGTCAATGAAGAAGAGTCAGTCCTCACCACCATGCAGTCCAGGCTCAGGACTGGTTTTCCTGGGGGGAGGGAGTTGGGATCAGGTCGGGACAAGATGATCTGCTGCTGTGCTGTATGCTGGCTGGCAAACTGCAAATACAACAAGAAAGAGCTGAATTAAAGTTTTCTGGTAACTCTAGTATTACCAGTTGCATGCTTTCTCACTGTCACGGTCCTTTGTGTGCCTGTGTTACCAATCGGGGGACAGGGATCTCTTCTGTCACCTCTCCCTCACATGGGATACCAATGGGCTGGGATGATTAGGGCACCCAGGAAAATAAGCCTTATTTTTTACATTAAGTTCCAACAACTGAGCATATGACTGCTAAGTACCGACAGCAGTTTAGCAGGCATACGCTCAGACACAGTATGTGTGTTGCCCCCCCCTTATATTTTAATGTATTTCCAAGCATGCTGAGAGTATAAAATCTTGGCAGATGAAACAAATCAGCATCTTGTCTTTTGCACAAGACAGTTTCAGGAGCTCCTTGTGTTCCCTGCATTGTGGGACAGTTCGTTTTGCTTGTTCAGAGACTTTATTTGTCGGGCTCTTTCTGCCAAATTTGTCATGAGCCATGAAGTTATAAAGCCTCTCAGCTATTTGTTGGCCAGCTTTATGCAAATGAAAGGACTGAGGCACTCCTTTTATTGGAGCACGTCAGTCCTTTCAACTACATGAAGTTTCCACCCAGGAAAATGTGTCCTCTGTCATACATAGCTTGTGTGATCATTGGCCGGTGAGAACGAGCCCAATGTTGTTTGACCTGCATTGGACGGGATGCTAACACACCTCTGAAATGCCATTCACTGTAGCAAAACATTTCCTACGCAAGCACAAGGAAACATAAAAAGTCACAGGATGTGCACAGAGAGAAACCGATTAAAAAAGTTTAAAGGTTACAACTGCAATGGACTGTAAGGGCAAATCACAAAGATCTCTTAAACTAATTATTCTTGGGAGATTCAGCAGTGTATCAGGCAGTTTGTTTAACCAGTTAGTGGCCCTAACAGCAAATGACTGCTTGAAAGCCGAGTACATCATAAAGGAGGCTTAAAGGATATGCAAACAACATTTTGACAACAAACTATTCAAAAATCTGACTCTGTAGGTGATTAAAGGAAAGGCTGCTGTATTCATTAATGCTAAAACTACATTTATATAAGTTACCTAAATGTGGTTCCAGAGCATTTGAATATTGTAAAATCAGCCTTCTAATTTCAAAAAACCTGTCTTACCTGCTTCCTAAAATGGCCGCTAAATGTGTTATGTGATGACATCACTGGAACCAAATTCAGAAAGATATATGGCTCCCTATAGTGCTAACTAGTTCTTTTTTCCCTTTGTATAGAATTGTTTCACCTAAATGGTACAAAAAATGTGCATTATTTTGTATAATACACATGTTAGGCTATGGTTCTGTTAATTTTGTTTATTTTAACATGCTGAAATTGTGTTTTAATTCAACTGACTTTCTATGGCAAACCACAGTGCAGTACAAATCTTGAATAACCTGGTGGTCTAGTGGTTATGGTGGATCCAGGATGCTACAGTGGGGTTGGGGTGGTGTGCATGCTTAATATGCACTTTTAACATTTTTATTAAACCTTTATATTTTCTGCTATTCTTTTCTAGTACGGTTTGACAGAACCTGCAAATGTAATCCATAGTTTGAATGTAAACATTTGTACAATCAATAAATCAGACTTCTTCAACAAAGTGAAATGCAGCAGCACTACGCAAGTACATTACTATGTGGGGGGGGGGTGGTGGTGCAGCCACACCCTTCACCACCCCCTAGAGCCACCACTTTGTTGTAGCAAAGTTCTTGTTCAGTCCAATGTTAGAATTCATACTTTCTCGAAACTGAAATATATGCTTGTCTTGTCTTCTTTTTCCATGGGAAATAATAAGAAGAATCAGCATATATATATAGGTTTTCATACACATTGTATCCCAAAGTGCTTTACAAGCAATACTAGATTGGTAATGAAGTGACGGAACATGTAGTGGCAGCCATTTCATGCATTAATATCCACACACAGCCTTGGACAATTGCATGAACTGGTTTTATGGGAAGGGGAATGTTGGCCAGGACAATGGGGTCAGGTAGTGATCAAGGTACTGGCAACCCACATCTTATTTCTCACAGTAATCTGCTCATATTTATCTCCTCTGTCTTCTCCCTTCCCTGAATATAGCAGTACCTTGCAAGAGTGGCCTTCTCAGTCCAACTCTGGTATTCATTCTTCACTATTCCTCCTCACACCGAACACTGGTGAGCTCACCACCCTTCTGCATCATGAATGCAAGTAGTACAGTCCCCATTTTATTTTGACATATCAAATATAAACATATCTTTCCAGTAAGTCAGGCTGATAGCAACAGGGAACAAGGGGAATGATGGTCTTTCCTATCCTTAAAATATCTAGGCTACCTTTGATTAGGCACTGCTAAATGGTGGGTGTGCACATCATTATGCACGTCATTTAATAGTGCCTAATCATAGGTGGCTTAGAACTTACATGGGTAGGAAAGCCTGTTTTTCCACTTGTGCAATGCACCCATCAGCCTGGCTTACCAGAAGATCATGTTTATTATTAATATGTAAAAATAACATGGGAGACTGTACTAATCACATTCATGATGCAGAAGGGTAGTGAACTCACCAATTTTTGGTGTGGGGAGCAGGTGAGAAGAATGATGCCAGAGAGGGACTGAAGAGCCATTCCAGCAGGGTATAGCTATATTCAGGTTAGTTGAAGATATGAAGCTGCTAACATCGTGATCACTACCTGACTGTAGATGAGAGTAGCCAGCGATGACAAATACTCAGAGTGGCAGGGCTGCACCTAAACTGTTACTTGAATTCAGTGTAAGGAGATTACCCTCGGGTGTTGGGGGGGGGTGGTGTTGACATTTGTTAGAACAGTATTGAGGGAGTTATGTATAGCTCATTCAAGATTTGGAAGGGTGGTAGCCAGCCAACTCCAATTGTGGAGTAGAGCACAGAAATGTACTGGAGAAGAATTGCTGGGAACTGTCCTGTGGGGTTCTGCAGATCACAGGTAAATGAGTAGACTGACACTGGAAGTCAGGTGGATTTGCTCAAGGTATTAGTATGCCTCTCCTGCTAATAATATTGTTATCCATTGTAAGTGCAGCCCTTATGAGGGCATGAACAGCAGTTTTTCTGGTGGGTCATGATGCTTATTGCTTGGCCATCCAGGAAGACCTAGTTGTTGGTTAATGAGGTGGGGAAAAACACAACAGGGGAACTGTACATACTACTGTCACTGTGCAGAAGGGTGGTGATCCACTCAATGTTTACTGTGGGAGCAGAAGTCAAACACTGAGAATGTGGACTGGAGAGTGATTTGGGAGGCATTTTTTAACAGTGCCAGCTGATGATGCATATTGGTATAGATGTGCACAACTCTCTGAGGTATGATAATTCTCTTCATGAGACCGTAAGCACATATGTGGCACCAGGCAGTACTAAGGACTGGGTATGGATGGTGGGGTGTTCAACAGAAGGCAGGCTAAATGCAGGAGGTTCACATGGGAAAAGAAAGCCTTATTTCTAGATTAACAAGAGAGCATGGGCTTTGGAACTGAGCCAGATCAGTGCTTTGCTCTGTGACCCTGAGCAAGTCATTACACTTCCGTGTGCTCCCAGGCCACACCTGTAAACAAGCTTTCAACTTAGTGTGTCTTTCCTGGTTAACAAAAACAAAATTCAGTGCATCACATAACCACTAGATCAACAGGTAATTGAAGTGTTGTACTGTAATGCAGTTTGCCAAGGAAAAAGTCAGCTGGATTGCAAAACATTTTCCGCAAGTTAAAGTAAACAAAATGAACAAAATCATAGCCTAAAATGTACTGATCAAAATAATCCATGAGTTAATACATGGTGTTAATCATTCTGGTACAACAATTCAAAACAAAGAGGGAAATAAGAACTAGTAAGCACTATAGAAATATAGGTGGGGCTCTGTCTTTGGCTCAGATGATGTCATCATGACTCATCATTTAACAGACTTGGCAGACATCTTAGGGAGAAACCAAGGCTGTTTTTTGAAAGTGAAAGGCTGATGTTTACATTTTTCAAAAGCTATGAAACTGCATTTATATTATTTACATAAATGCAGTTTTAGCATAAATTTAAACAGCAGCCTCTACTTCACCTTGTTACGAAGCCAGATTTTGGAGTTTGCAGTTTTAAAAAACTGCTTGTTTAGGTACCCTTTAAGGGCATTCCTGGTCATGTTCTTGGTGTTGTATTGGTTTTAAACAGTGCAGAAGTAGTTTGTCAAAGCATGGGGTGTTAGAACAGGAGTGCCTTTTTGGCTAGCAAACAGGTCTAATACTTTATTCTGCTGGGTAAAGGTAGCAAGTTAGTAAGTGTGTAAAGGGTACAACTATGAGTGTGGTTATCTGCACCAAGAACAAAGCAGCATGCTTTATTATAGATCAGCTTTACTCTGTTTAGCACTATGTCACAGGCTGCTGCTTGAACAGGAGGGTCATAATCTCTAAGTGATAGAATGGAGCTTGCCACAATAAGGCGTCTAGCATCTCCAGTGAGATTATTCTGGTTACAGTAAAGGGCACCCAGTCTTCTCTAAACTATGGCTTCCAGACTGTCAAAATGGGAAGCAAAAGATAAGGTGTCGTCCAGAGTTATAAGAAGATATTTGAAGGTTTCTACCTCTTCAAGGTTTTGTCCTAGGCCATTTCAGATGACAAAGGGGAGGACTTTCCTCCTCTTTGGGATGCTAGAGAAGAGCATGGTCTTTGTGTTTTTTTTTTTTTTTTGTAATTTAGGACTAATTTGTTGTTGGAAAACCATCTTTCTAATGTCTTGAAGTTACTTTATAGAGTGGCATTGAGACTGTCAAGGTCAGGGTTTTGGAACTGATGACAACATCATCGGCATAGAGGAGTATGTTGGCTGTCTGACAGGCATAGGGCAGTTGATGTATGAAAAGGCCTAACAGGAGTGGGCTCAAGATGGAGGCCTGGGGGCCATCAGTAGATTCTCCCTAATGTTGGACAAGGATTTATCGATCTTCACATGCTGAGAGTGATTGGTGAGATAGTTTTGGAACCAGTCAACTGTGCTCTGTTACAAACTCAGGCCAAGGAGTTTGTTAAGTAGGAGCCTATGGTTGACCAGTTGAAGGCCTTAATAAGGTTGATGTACATAGCTGTGATGAGGTCACCATTGTCAGTGGCCTAATGAAAATAGCTGGAGTATTCCAGCAGCACTGTATTGGCGCTATGGAACTTCCAGAAGCCGTGCTTCTGTATGCACTGGACACTGTATTTTTCAAGATATGTGACAGGAGGGCTTTGGACAGGGGGGAAAGAAAATAGAAATGGGTCTGTAATTGGCAAGGCTAGAGTGGTCTCTGCTTATGAAAAACTGGTATAACCAGTGTAGATTTCCACATCTTGGTGGACTGTGAGTAGCACAGGGATATGTTAAAAATTCTAGAGGAGGTGGGAAAGTTTCTCTACCACCAAGAATATCAACTGAGTCACTCCCACACCTAGTTTGGCCAAGCACCTACTGATCTATTTCAAGGTGTCTTTGTCTGAAACAGCCTTACAGTAGAATTTAGGTTACCCTGGTTCACAGGTCACAATCTGGGAGGCTTCAGGATTGGGTCCCCTGCAGGGGGTCTGGTCAGACTCAGTGGGGATGACGGAACTGAAGTCAGTAAAGGCTGTGCTGAAGTAATTGCCAATTTTGTTAGGATCAAAGACTTCTTGACCCTCCACCATGAGCATTTGAGGAGAGGTTTTAACTTTCTTGCTTAGAAGCTCTGAGATGTCCCAGAGCCTTTTTCCATTGTTCCAGTTCTGGATCTGCTGGCCCTTACAGAAGTCAGATTTGGCCTCTCTAATCACACTGGTGCACTTATTGCAGGCTTCCTTGTACCTTTGCAGGTGGGCAGGGGACCCTGTTTCTCTGGCCAGTGCCCACAGATTGCAGCTCTCCTTCATGCAGGCAAGGAGTTTGGGGGTGATCCATCCAGACAGTGTTCCTCTTGCCTTACATTTGTAAAGGGTGTAAATTTATCACAGGGTCAAGCACATGTGAAGTCAGAGGCAAAGAATTCTAGGACTACTCAAAATCTGGAATGGCATCCAAGAAACTCCAATAAATCTAGGCAAAGTAAGATTTGAATTCAGGCACCTTCATTTTGTTTCAGACTTGGCTGACTGTGATCTGATGGGGGGTGGGAGTAGTGGCCTGGCCTATTTAATTGCCCTTAGACATTGTACCAGGGAGTGGTCATACACGGTATCTGGTAGAAGACTAACAACTTTAACCCTATCAGGGTGTTTATTTTTTTTGTATTTATTCATTTATTCAGAAAAATACCTTTGAGTCAAAGACTCCTTTTCAAAAGTTCCACGTCAGACACAGATACAACCTGGAGAACTGTACAAAGTGGCTCAGCAGGAGGACACAGGTAACAAAGTAACAAAGAATGGTACATGAAATACAGTAAAAGACTAACATTTGGATACTAGTAGATTCAGCGTATTAGGTTCAGGAAATGTTATACAAGTTGTTGCACCTATAATCTCCACTAATTAGCAATTCGGTGGGTATAGGTGGGGGTCAAGAAACAGTCAGAGGCTTTAGTCAGACTAGGAAGGAGTTGGGCTGGCTGGATCCATGGCAGTCACAGGGACTGGAAGACTGTAGATGATTTCTGAGTGTGCTTTGTAGGTGCCAATACTACTCATGTTCTACGATGGTGTTAGATAGGTTATTTATCCAGGTAGGGGCTCAGAAGGCAAGGACCTTTGGAAAAGTGGGTGCTGCAACAAGGAACTACAAGGAGTTGCCTGTTTGTGCTACGTGTGTGCTGATAAGTAGGGGCCCATGGGGTAAGTGGTGAGAGACCAGGGGCTAGGCTAAGGGTAATCTTTGGCCATGAGGCAAGTGTGTAAAACCTGATTCTGTTATCTAGGTTGAGCCAGTTTGTAGCATTATATAGGGAGCAAGTGTGAGTTAGCCGATCACAGCCCAAGGTGAGACAACAGGCTTTGTTGAGGGAAAGCCGGAGCCTTGTCAGTGTCAGCGAGCTGGCGCTATAGATCAGGATGCCATAGTTGAGAAGGGAGAGGACTGAGGAGGAGACTACCAAGGGCATCGGCTAAGACAGTGCTTTTACCGTGAGGAGGCGGATCCTGATATTGAAGGAAGTAGACAGTTGATGAATGTGTTGGTGGAAGTTAAGGGCCTGGTTGAGTGTGATACCCAGGTATTTAAAGGAGTTCACTTGTTTGAGATGGGTCTGGCTGGTGTGTAACTAGTACCTAGTGGAGTAGTACCATGCTGCCTTTTTTATAATTGGTCCTGGTGTGCTCAGTGACCATTTGTTTGAGAAATATGCAGGACATCTTATCCCTGTGACTTATGTGGACTTAGTATTCCAATTGAAGCTAAAGTCACCAGTAATAACATATTCCCAGTTCTGACTGAGTTGCATGAAATTGTGAGTAAATTACTCTATGCCCAGGTTCTGAGGCTAGCTAAACAGGCAGACAAGGTGGTGCAGTAAGCAAAGGCACAGAGGGAACTGCAAATAGCAGAATAGATTAAGACAGAGGAAAAGGCCTTCTTTTGCTACATAAGCGAGAAGTGGGACAGGAAGGACAGGATAGTTAAGCTGACGAAGGGGATGGATGGGTGGAGAAGAAGTGAGAAAGGTGGATTTACTGAAGAGTACTTCTACTCTGTCTTTACTAGAGAAAAACATGGACCAGTTCCAACGAGGGTGGAGAAGTATGGAGGGGGGAGGAGCCACAGACGTGATTATAGAGGTAGATAGAGTAAGGGAAGGAGTGCTGGTACTGAAGGCAGACAAGTCACCTGGACCAGACGACATACACCTAAGGGTACTGAAGGAGCTAACAGAAGAGCTCTCAGAGCTGCTGGCAGACATCTTCAATGCATCCATGGAGTCAGGAGTGGTGTCACAAGACTGGAGAATGGTACATGTGGTGCCTCTCTACAAGAGTAGGTCCAGGATGATCTGGGAAAGTATAGGCCGGTAAGTTTGATATTGATCGTGTGCAACTCATGGAGACCATACTCAAGGAGAGGTTAGTAAGGTATATAGGGGAGTATGGCCTTCAGGACAAGAAGCTGCACATATTTGTGGAGGGAGGATCCTGTCACATGAACCTGATTGACTTCTTCGACTTGGTCACCAGGGAGGTGGATGGGGGCAAAGCAGTAGACATCATTTACCTGGACTTCAGCAAGGCCTTCAGTTCAGGGCCACATAAGAGGTTAATAACATATGGACATACAAAGAAGCCAGCAAAAGAAGGCCATTTGGTCTATCTAGTCTGCTCATATTGCAGGGTACACAGCTTGAGCTACTGACCCTGCCCTCACTCCCCACACCTCCCAGCCTCCCTACACATGATCTTTCCTTCCCCCTATGCCTATCCCAGCCTCTCTTAAAGCTGCCCACTGTTTTCATCAAGATCACCTCTTCTGGCAGCACATTCCAAGTGTCCGCCACCCTCTCTGTGAAGAAGTGCTTCCTGACCTCCCTCCTAAACCTTCCACCCTTCACCTTAAGACTATGCCCCTTGTGTTATGGATGCCGCCAGCTTAAAGAAATTCATCAGATTCCACCTTTTTATCCCTTTCAAGTACTTGAAGGTCTCAATCATGTCCCTCTCTGTCTCCTGTCTTCCAGGGAGTACATGTTCAGTGCTCTCAACCTCTCCTCATGCCCTACCCTGCTGACCTGCTATCATCTTTGTAGCCCTCCTCTGGACCTTCTCCAGCAGGTTAATGTCCTTTTGAGGTGTGAACCCCATATTCTAGATGAAGCCTTACCAGGGACTTGTACAAGGCAGTATAACCTCCTCTCTCCTACTACTGATCCCTAGATATGCATCCCAGCATCTTGTTTGCCTTTGCTGCTACTTTCTTACTCGTGGAGTACTTCAGGTCATTAGTTTTCATCACTCCCAGGTCCTTCGCCTCCTCTGATGTAGATATTCAGACTCCACCCAGGTAGCACTCTGTCCTGGGATTCTTGGCTCCAATATGCATAACTCTGCATTTCTTGGCATTGAAGCCAAGCTGCCAGATCCTGGACCACCTCCCCAGCTTTTCCAGATCATCCTGTAGGTCCTGTATCTGTTCAACTGTGTCCACTCTCCTGTAGAGCTTGGTGTCATCCACGAATAGGCACATTTTGCCCTTAATGCCATCCCCAATGTCATTGATGAAGACACTGAACAACACCTGCCCCAGCACTGAGCCCTGTAGGATCCCTCTGGTTACCTCTATGGTGCCAGATAACTCTCCCCCCACAACCACCCTCTGGGTTCTGTCCCTCAGCCAGTTTTCCACCCATCAGGCCATCTTTAACCCAACCCCGAGAACCACCAACTTCCTGATCAACCTTTTATGGGGCACAAAGTCAAAGGCCTTGCTGAAATCAAGTTGGGATGTTCGCCGCCTTCCGCTTAATGCCTCGGGCCAGGTGTGGAACCTAGGGGTGATATTTGACAAAGGCCTGACCCTGAAGGCTCAGGTGTTGAATGTAGTCAAGTCTTCCTTTTATCATCTAAGGAACATTGCCAGGGTAAAGCATCTGGTTCAATCCGAAGATCTACCTACTCTGGTCCACGCCTTTGTCACCAATCGTCTTGACCATTGCAACGTCCTTTACCTAGGGCTACTGGGGGTGGATATCTGCTGTTTGCAGCTGGTGCAGAATGCAATGGCATGGTTGTTAAATGGAACTCCCAGGTTCAACCACGTAACACCTGTACTGCGTGAACTGCACTGGCTGCCGATACAATGGTGGATCACCTTCATGTTCGCACTGCTGACCTATAAAGCCCTACATCGGGACCTCAGCACCTACAAGATCTGCTGTTTCCATACTGCCCCTCCTGTTTGCTCCGATCCTCCGACAAGGGATTGCTGAAGATTCCCAGGATACGTCTGAAAACATCTGGAGGTAACTCCTTTGTCTTTATTGCTCCTACCCTGTGGAATTCTCTACCTTGTCAGATATGAGATAGCCTGACCGTAAGGGATTTAAAGGTTCCCTTAAAGCCTATTTATTTGCACAGGCATTTGATGGACTGTTGGAAATCTGATTGCGCTACTATGTTCACACTTTGAAGCTGTAATTGAATTTTTTAAGAAATTTAACTGATTATAGTATTGTTTTAACTAATTGTATGATTAATTTTTGGTTATAATTTGTAAAGGCACCCTGAGCTTTGGAAGGGCGCCTGATATAAATAAGTATGACTTGACTTGACTTGACAGAGTCAAAGAAGTCGATCAGATTCATTTTGACATGATCTCCCCCCCCCCATGAACCTATGCTGCCTCGCTTCCTAGAGACCATGCTCCTCTAGATATTCCACCAACTTTTCCTTTAGTATGGTCTCTATGAGCTTGCCCACAATGGAGGTCAGACTGACTGGTCTGTAATTGCCTGGGTTATCCTTAGTACGGCCAGCGTCGGACTGGCCCACCTGGATACCTGGAAATTTGGAGGTGGGCCCTCTCTGTTGGGTTCCTGGCTACTTTCTAAGCTTTGAGAATCTTTGGTTGTATATTCTATTTTTTAATTAAATAGGCCCTGTAAGTAAATTCATACTGCAAACACAGAACTGGTGTATCATACTGAAGTGGAATAGTTATATGAGTGTGACACCCTGGCTCTCCCTTCTTGATTTTCCAGGTGGGCCCTTGTGTCAACTTTCCAGGTGGGTCCTACGTAGCCCTGTCCAACCCTGGGTACAGCTTTTGTGGAGGGCATCACATGAGCTGTTCTCCAGTCCTGCAGTACCACCTGACTCTAGTGAACTATTAAATAGGTTGCCAGTGGCTCTGCCAGCTCCTCAGCCAGTTCCTTTAGTACCCTTGGATGTACTCTGTCCAGGCCTGGTGATTTGTCCCCCTTCAATGCCAGCAGCCTCTCCCTCACTCTATCCTCCTCTATCACTACATCTGTGTTCCCTTCCCCACATGCTCTTCTTTTCCTTCCTGAAGGCACTGGTCCGTCCTTCTCCCTGGTGAAGACAGAACAGAAGTATTAATTTAGTATCTCTACTTTTCCCCCATTATGGTCCACCCACTCCTCCCCCTTCTTAAGCCTAACAATCCCTTCCTTCTTGTCCCTTTTCTCACTTATATAGCGAAAGAAAGCCTTCTCCCCCTTTTTAATTCCTTCAGCTATCTGCAGCTCCTTCTGTGCCTTTGCTCGCTGGACTTCCTTATTTGCCTCACTAGCCAACCTTAGGAATTTCATTCCACACTCTCTCTTGGTCTTCCTGAATTTTGTACAGACCAACCTCTTTTCCCTTACTGTCTGGACAACCCAGAACTGAACCAGCTTGGTGCTTTGGCTCTTGTATTCTTCCCCTGAGCCTACTGCACTCATCTGAGGCAACCAGTACTCCTTTCTCAATGATGGACCACCTTGGTTCACCCCCATATCTGCTCTGATGCCCACCAGGCAGCTCCTTAGCACCTCACCTATTTTCCTGAAGTTCGCCCTCCTGAAATCCAAGATTTTGGTCTTAGTTGAGATGCTTTCCTGCCCATATCCAACTGGAACCACACTGTGCAATGGTCACTTCCACCCAGGGCTCCCTGACCATTATTTCCTATACACCCCCATTTGTGAGCACCAGATCAAGAATTGCCTCAGCTCTTGTTGTTCTGTGACAACTGGTTCCATGTCATATGATTGGCAGAGAAGGCGATCCACCGTTATGGCTCAAAAGTACACATTAGAAAATCCAATTTCGACGATGCACACCTGCAGCGTGGACAACAACGGTGCCTGAGACCTACAGGTCTCATTGTTAATGTGGTGCTGTGCCCCCCGCACTCTATCTTAAGGATTCTCAACTCCGGGGGGGTGCATGTTGGGTGTGTGTGTGTGAAAAACATAAAAAATTACATTCCACCTGCCGAAAAAAAACCCTGCATCACACTGGACCTGAACCCTGTACCCTGTGCCTCCCAGCCGACCGCCTCCCTACCATGCTAACAGAACAGCTTGGCAGCTGCCCACCACACCCACTTCCACATACTATCCTCCTGCCTCTCCCCCTGCTGCGTGGAGTGCGTGATACCCGCTTACTTCCTGTCATGGTGTTCACCCACCCCAGTATCCGGTTGCCCCCTGCTTGGTAGCCATGAACACAGGCACTGTAATTTGTCAGTTTGTCGAGTCAATTTTAGTCACCTTGTTCACTGGATTCCATGACACCCTGAGTCAGGAGCCCACTCTGCAGTCCTTCCAGGATCACCTGACTCCTAGCACATGTTGTGGATGCTATACTCCAGTCCACCTTGGGCAGGTTGAAGTCCCCCATAATTACCACCTCTCTTTTCCCTGCAGCTTCCAATATTTGTGAGCTCAGTTCTTTGTCCCCCTCCTCATCCTGATTGGGTGGTTTGTAAACCACCCCCAACCTCACCTTTCCCTCTCTATTAGACCTTAATTGAACCCATAATGCCGCCACCTCCCCTTCCTCTGGCTCCTCCCTTGTACAAGTTATTCCCTCCCTGTTATAAACTGCCACCCCTCCTCCTTTCCGACTCCACTGTCCATATCCTGTATAGTTTATATCCAGGGATCCAAGGTTCAGTCATGGTGTAATGATGCCCAAGTCTCGGTTACTGCAGCTATGTCCACCCTCCTGTCTACTAATAGTGCCTGCAAGTCATACATCTTGTTTCCAAGACACCACGCATTCAGAAACAACACCTCCACCTAGAATCTGACCTTCCTTCCTTCCCTATATTCTTCTATTCACATTTATCCCTCTGTGTGCACTCCCTCCATCGCTTGTTATGTGTTCCTCACCCTCCACCCTTTGCTAACTGTGTTCTCGCTCCTTTCACCTCTTCCCTCCAGATCTCTTCCATCACTGTTGGGGGTTCACTGACCTCCTCCTTCGGAATCTGTGGGCCTGCATGCCCGCTGCCCCCCCTCAGTAGTTTAAATTAAGTGTAGTGGTTATGTATTTCCCCAGTTTGTCCCTGAGTACCCTCAAACCCTTCCTACTGAGGTGTAGCCTGTCTGGTGAGAAGAGTGCTTTGTTTGACCAGGTCTCCTCCCAGTCTCCAATACAGATAAACATCTCCTCCCTGCACCATTTCCTCAGCCAGTCATTAAAATCCTCTATTCTTCTTTTCCTGGCTGTTCTGGCCCTTGGTACTGGTATCACCTCTGAGAAGGCCAGCAAACTTCCTTCCTCCCTGCAGATCTTCCCTACTTCCCTGAACCTACTTTGCATTACCTCGACCTCCTCCCCAGCTTGGTCATTGGTTCCCAGATGTACAACTAAATTAGGTTTTCCGCCAACCTTCCTAACTGTTTCCCTTATTCTTGGGCCCACCTTCCCTGCTGTCATCCCTGGCATACAAACCACCCTCCTGCTTGCATTTGGGCCCCCTTTCCTTCCCCAGTGAATATTAATATAATAAGCAAGCTGAAGGATCGTGGGGTAGGGGAGAAGCTGCCATGGTGGATGTCCAGCTGGCTAAGTGACAGAACCCAGAGGGTGGTGGTGGGGGGGAGAGCTATCCAGTACCAAGGAGGTAACCAACGGAGTCCCCCAGGGATCAGTGCTGGGGCCTGTGTTGTTCAGTGTCGTCATGAATAACAGAAAGGACGAGATGTGCCTGCTCGCTGATGGCACCACACTTTGCGGAAGGGTGGATACAGTGGAAGGGATACAGGAGCTAAGGGAAGACTTCAGGAAACTTAAGAGATAGTAGGGATCTGGCAACTTGGTTTCAGTGCCAGGAAATGCAAAGAAGTGCACATTGGGGCCAGAAATCCTAGGACTGATTAGAAATGGGCTAGTAATTTCAAAGTCTCTGATTGACTGAGGCCCCTGTTTAGGCATGCATTTATCTCCCAACAGATACCAGGAAATGACAAATTGAACTGGCAAGTGCCCCATTACCAGCTGGTATCACTGTGACAGCTAAAAATTCACTTTGGCTTGTTTTTGTGTAATGCTTTTAAGTATTATCTATTTATTGTTGTATGTAAGTTGATGTTGAAGTTAAGTATGATTGAAACATATTGTTTTATTAACATCAAACAGGTGCATCTTGTAAAGAGGACCTTTATGGTCCTAAAGGTGATTGAAGTTGTACTTCTAATATCCTGTATAAATAAACATTTTACTTACTTACTTTTGAACAGCCACCATGTTTGTTTTGTATCATTTGTATTGCTTAGCAAGCGAGAGCCCCTACTCGACTCAAACTGTCACCTGGCACAATGGCACTCATCACACTTAACAGATGAACTGATTTCTGTCTGTCCACTTTCCAAAGAAAGCTTTTATGTGGGCAGATCAGTTCTAGTGCTTACCTTACATACACAGTGCACAGCGACCATGCTGACTGTCCTTTAGATTCCCCGACTGACCCCACCGCATGTTTGCCAGCCCACTTTGGTGGAAACTGTAAAAAATATTACAAAGACAGAACTCAGTAGCACCATCAGGAATAATAAATGCTCATCCGAGCTGCTCAGCCTTCATGTCAGAAAGTGCATTTACTGGCAACCTTGTGACCTCAGGTGCACCCCTTACTCAGCCACTCACTCTGCCATCCTGCTTGACCACACTCTAAAATTGACCCTTTTCTCATGCCTCATCTGTCTTCTAATATAGCTGGCATACTAACTGTAGCTTGGGTGTAACAGAAACAGTGAAAAAAAAACTAAACAACAAATCACAGTACTACAGTCCTTAACATGCTGACTGCACTATTCTCACCTGAACCACTGCTGCCATTTTTGTATTCCACTCCATACCATCCTCTCTCTCACCCAGTACTAATTCAGAGTTGGGGCTAATCTTTTCACCATTGACTCAGAAGTGGGATGGGATCCATATAGACTTCCTCTGCACAGCATTGGCTCCCCCACACTCTCACGGCAGCCTCAATAAACTGGACATTAAGCAAAACAAACAAGCAACCCCCCCCCAAAAAAAACTGTCCCAACTGTAGCATTACCACGGGAAAAGAAACAAAAACACAGGGACAGAAAATACAAGGCACAAAAGTTTTTTTTTTGGGGGGGGGGGTGAACACCACAAATGGTAGCAGGCAGGTCACAATCTCATGGCTCTCCCACTGAAACATACCAGCACCCTCTGCTAGCATTTCCAGAAATGGGGGGACTACTTTACAGACAAATGTGTTAAAAGTTTTATCTTTGAATTTCTACATTTTAATTAAGTATTTATTTAACTTTAAATAGACCGTGACCCATTTTCTAAGTGCAATAATACCCTCCAGGGTGAGCAGTACTGGGCTATACCGGACTTTTGATGGGCTATAAGGCCCTCTGCCTGTGTTGTTGGGCATCACTACACCCCTGGGTGGTCCGGTATAGCCCACTACCACCCACACTGTCTAGTATTATTGATTACGTATTACTGGGGGGGAGGGGAGGTAGCAGCATTGGAGGAAGAAAAAGATCTGGGGGTGGTGATCACCAGTGACCATAAACACTCCACACAATGCAAAAAGGCAGCAGGGAAGACAAACAGAATGCTGGTGTGCATAGCCAGGGGATTCAGCAGTAGGCAGCGTGAGGTCATAATGCCCCTTATATAGGTCACTGGTGAGACTGCTTTGAGAATATGAGGTAAGGTGCTGGAATCCATAACATAAGAGGAACACCAGCTTGCTGGACAGTGTCCAAAGGAAGGCAACTGAGATGATAGGGGGACAGCAGGGGAAGTCTTATGAGGAGAGGCTGGAAGCCCTGAGAATGTATTCCCTGGAGGAGAAGAGAGAAAGGGGGGATATGATACAGACCTTTAAGTACCTGAAGGGAATAAATAGAGTGGATAGTGAAGGTCACTTCAAGCTGAGTGACAGCAGATCCACGAGGGACACAGTTTGAATTTGGTGGGGGGAAGGTTTAGGAGGGATGTTAGGAAACATTTTTTCATGGAGAGGGTGGTGGATAAATGGAATGCACTGCCAGAAGAGGTGGTCTCAGCTAAAATGGTGGGAGGCTTTAAGAGGCCTGGGATAGGCATAAAGGGAACTCATGGGACCTTGGGGGGAGAGTTATGAAGGAAGGGTTAACAGGGAAGGAGGGATGCAGAGTCAATGGCGTAAGTCTGAGACTCTGCATTACTAATGAACAGCCCAGATAGACCATTTTGGCCTTCTTCTGCTGGCTTTTTTATATTTTCATGTGTTTATCTGGTGGGATACATACAGATACAACGACAACAAATTTCTGCCCTTACCCTATCAAAAGCTTTATTGCCAAGTATGGTTTTAGCACAATTTTAGAGGCTTGGAAGCTTGCATTTAAATGTGTTCTATATTTCTTAATATTATGAGGACCAACTCCCTATAACACAGTTTTAATACCCACACAAGTAGAACATGACCCCAATTTAGAAAGCAGTTAGTAAAGAACTCCTGGATTTGTGGCAATATGGGATAAACTGCTGTTTACCTTAATCTATATTCTGCAGCACAGCAGTTAAACAACAGTGGTATTGTTTCTGCTGTGGTCTGTAGAATGAGCTAGTGACACCACAGGAAACCATAAAAAAGCTGATACTGAGATGCATTATAGATTATGTCACTTATGTTTTCTGTGTTCCCTTCCCCTCATTCTTGTTTTACTAGGTATATTTGCATGAAAACAGGATCTTTGTTCCATAGAATTCAAACCCCCTTTCTGCTTGTCTAGATCCGGAATCATAATCCTCTGCTTGTGACATCATAATCTGTTGCCCTGGAAATGGATATATATCACAAGCAGAGGATTATCTGGACATATGATTTTAGGAAATAAGAAGATGATTCATACATCAAATTCTTTTCCCTCACCAACTGACCTCGGCTTAGAAGGTCATCAAGAACAGATGAATTATGAGAAATAAAATCTTGTTTTCATGCAAATTTTCTTATTAATATGGAATGAGGGAACATATATGATGGAAATGTATAAAATGAAACTTGAATTGTGTTCAGATACTACACTTTTTCAAGTTTTTTTCTGAGGCATTAGTAGTTCTTTCCAATGAATAAACATTTACTTAATGTAGGAGAAAGCAATGGACAGTTTTTGACTCAATAGGAGCCAATGTAGTTAGTCTGTGTCTCTGACTTGACAAGAAACAGCCAATGGGTTTTTGAACTAAAACTCTGGTGAACTACACAGTTGCCCTTCTCTCTGCAGGGTTCTTTCACTGTGTTTCTCCTAAAGCATTTGGGCATGGGCACCCCCCCTTGCATTTGCCACCATCTCCAATGTTTCCCAACATGTTAAAAACAGAACCCTGATCTCAAGCACTGTTATAGTTAAAATGTTTGGAGCACACAAGTATAAGAAAGAAAGAAAGAAAGAAAGAAAGAAAGAAAGGAAAAAGAAAGAAAGTAAAAGAAAGGAAGAGAATGAAAGAAAGGAAGAAAAGAAAGTACCAGAAAGAATGAAAGGCAAAGCAATTGATTTATATGGTGCCAATCCTGAGGGCTCTGGGCACCTTATAATACACAGAACAGTTAATTTAAAATTACATTATAAATAATATATTAGATTAAAATATTGTCACAAAGGAATTATACAGCAGTACCAGGCCCAAACCTCAATGTAAATAAATGAGTTTTAAATGAGACTTAAAAAGTGCCAGCAGAGGATCCCTTCTCATCTCCTGGGGAGGGCAATCCATAGAACTGGGGCAGTCACACCAAACAAAAAGAGAAAAGAAAGAAAGCACAAAAGGAAATGCAGTGAGAAAAAGAAATGAGGAGATCTGAGAAAAAGAAACAGAAAGAGCAGCATGTCCTTGTTACTTAATCCACGCCTCATACTTTAATATAATTTGGGGATCTCGTTTCGCTGTGACCTTATCCCATAACGTCTTACTTACAAACTACTTTTATACTGTATGTCTGTGAGTGTACCCATATGTACAGTACAGTATAACACAAACCATTCAAATCAGGGATAAGGCTGTAGAAATCAGTGACAAATTACTAAAATCCCAGATATCATAGTAAGCAACAATAATATCAACACAGGAAGCTGTCAAAGGAATATCTTAGTGTAAACAATATTAGTCTGTACTGGTTATTTATTTACATGTTTTGGCCAGGAGGCATGATGAACAAACGCTCATTTCCAGGTTCAACCGGGGTGTTACAAAAAGGAGAATATTGGCAGAGTAATAACTTTAATCTTTCACATTATTTTGTGTTTTAATCCCTATTCTTCCATGACTGAAACACCAGTTTTAGGAAGGATAGGGAATTTTGAGGCCAAATCAGGGCCATTTGAGAGGTATGTAGCACAAAGGCATTTCTGACTGTGTTTTCCCTTTGGAGCTGGTGTGAACATCTTTCAACAGAACTCCAGCAAACATCAGTGTTCAGTAAGATTTTCAGTGGATTTTACTTGCTATGTTTTGTACAGAATAAACCTGTTGGGAAGAGAATGTGGCTTAGGGGTTAAAATACTGCTCTACCACCTCTGCCACTGGTTCACTGTGCTACCTTTAGCAAGCCATTTAATTTCTTTGAGCTTCAGTGTTTCTGTAATTAACTCTGACCCCACAAATAGTGAAATGTTACATCTCAGCGGGTTACATTGGGTAAATAAATTGTTAGAAAGAAATCATAAAACATAACTCTTAGTACAGCTCAAGTCACAGGCTTGGAACCATTTTTTTTCTCAATTAAAAAAAAAGCACCACCTTGTTGCCACTCTTTGATGTGCTTACAAGAGTTCAGGTGACTGGCGCAGTATACATATTTAAGTCATTAGCTGTCCACTAAGGGTTCACAGAGCTCAGTTCCCTTGTGTGTCGATGAATAGAAAGGCTCTGATATTAGATGCTCAGGCTTGTCATTGACACATGCAACTAGCCTGATTTACATATGCCGTGTTTCATGGATTCTGCCAGGCCCAAATCTGCACAGAACCAGAACTGAGAGTACAGGGTCCAATCTTTTGGAAAGGAGGAAGCATTCTGTTACACAGTAACTGTGAGTGCAGATCAATATTCGAAGGTTTTGGGTACAGTCAAAGGAATAGAGCATGGTTAACTGGTAGTCACATATTAGAGTGCCCACCAGCCTGTGCATCCATTCAATTTCCAGGGAAAAGAATTTGATGTTAAAATGTAATAACTGTTTTTCAATGGGGCAAGTTTGGGGCAAGGATTTTGGAGCCAGTGGTTTCTTTCCTCACCCAAATCAGGATAAAGCCCTGCTTCTGTTTCCTGAGCTGTTCCTAATTAAAACTAATGAATATGCAGTATGCGTGTGCTTCTGTGCATATGTATCTTTGCCCGTGTCATTTTCACTGTTTGACATCTTCAGGATTTCACCTTGAAAGGACCACAGAAGATGATGTACAAACTGAAAAATGACCTACACACTGAGAACCTGTCTTCAGTTCTTGCTTTGTTTGTTGTTTGTTCTTTAGTTTCTAGTACAGAATCTGCACTCTAAAGCAGCAGTGACCTTTTGCTACTCTTTATATATCATGCTGTTTTGGATTGTATTAGGCCCTATACACGCTGGGCACTGAGTTAAAAAAAATGTTTTAAAAAAAGTTTTATAAACCAGTCCCTAGCACGGTTGTCAGAGTATCCACACTGCACTCTGACAACCGTGGGTGCTCAAGTGAGTTCTTAGGCATGATTCGGCACCAGTGCAAAGCATTGTGGGGTTTGCAATGCATGATGGGACACTCTTGATTGGGCACCTTAGTGGATCGGGAAGGAAACAATATCATCAGAATTGGGAGTGCAGTGGGAGTACAGCCTTGTATGTAATGTATTATTTTCTATACCTGAAAGTGAAAATCTTTAGCTTTGTTTAAATACGGTTGCCTTAACCCATGTTACAGCATGGATCACATCCACACTTCTGTTAACATGGATGAAGGCAACCGTGTTTGTCTAAAACTGTGCTAAAGACTACCTCCATGGCACGGTTTTAGCATAGTTTTAGAACATAGTTCTAACACCATTTTAATCATATTACAGTGTGCACAAAAACCTTGTTTGAAGGGCTTAAAATGGTTTCAGGCAGTTAAATGGTTTTCAGTCCCCTAGTGTGTACAGGGCCTTGGACAGCAGGAGACAGACTTAGAACATGCTTTGTGCCCCTGTGCCTGAAGTAAAATAATAAGGATCTCACTCTGTTCAGAGTTTGTATGGTATAAATGTTTATTTAGGGTTATGTATTAGGTGTGTGTATTGTATAAATTGGCTTTTGCATAGATTGTGTGAGTGTGAGTGTGGGTGTGGGTGTGTGTGTATTGGTGTGTATGTGTGTATAAGCAGTATGTATGGGGTTTTGTATTTGTATGTGTAATGGGATTTGTACAGAGTGTGTATGTGTGTGGCTTTATATTTGGTGTTTTAACATTTATTTTTAACAGAAGAGAGAAAGAAATAAGTGCCTCAACTGGGACTTGAACCCAGGCCACCCGGAAGACCATTCCAGTTGCGCTACCAGCTCCGCTACCAAGGCTTCTGGAACCTGGGCCATCCAGGAGCACCTTATTTTTCTCCAGTACACAACATGGTACTGCACAGATAATTAGAGTGCAACTGAATGGGGCCTAGGTTCAAGTCCCACCTGAGGTACTTATTTCTTTCTCTTTTCTGTTTATATGTGTTCCATAAATGTGCACACTGTGCTCCTCTGATTGTAAATGTAATTATCTGTGCAGCACCAGGTTGTGCATTGGAGAAGGAATAAGGTGCTCCTGGATGGCACAGAATTCCAGTTACCTTGGTGGCTCAGCTGGCAGCACAACTGGAATAGTATTTTGGGTGGTCTGGGTTCAAGTCTCAGCTGAGGCACTTATTGCTTTTTCTGTTCTGTTTTGTGTGTTCCGTGTTCCATAAATGTGGACACACCGACTCTTCTGATTGTAAACATTTAAGTTTATGCCAGAGGATACATGGTAGGTCCCTAAGTCCTATTTTCTAGAATACAGTTTAAATAGGGAATCTGAGTGAGTGAGTGAGTGAGTGAGTGAGTGAGTGAGTGTGTGTATATGTGCAGGTTTTTATATGAGTGCGTGGGGGGGGTTATGTTGTATGTGCATGTTTGGGTTTTGTATGGTGTGCATATCAGGGTTGTAGTGTGTGTGTGAGTTGGGTGTGTGTGCTTGGTATACCTATGTTCCTAATGCAGATGATGTCAAACAAATTGTACTGTGTACCTAGTCTGCAAAGTGCTTACAGTGAGTAGAATAATCTCTCGGACTAAGGCAGTCATTGTATGTGTAAGAATCAGCTACAATGTATGGTATTAGCTCTGAAGACATCTATCACTGTAGTAAAAATGCTTTAGGGTGATGTGATTTCAGGAAACCTTGCATGGCCATGATATCTGGAGTGCACTAAACCTCCTGTTCTTAGGTCTGAACCATGGTAAATGTTGCAGACCTAAAGTCTGCCCTCCTCCCCTCCCTGGCATGTGAAAAGGGCTGTCGGGGCAGAGGAGTTATCATGTCTCCAGCTTCCCTAATTGTTTTTGTCTCAGTGCCTGGAGGACTGGAGGTGAGGGGGCTCCCTTTGTCATTCATAACCCGGACAGAAAATATTGGGCCCAACCAGAACAAGATGGTGCAGCGGCTGTGAGCTCGCTGCTTTGTCCCCAGCCGGCCTGTCAGAGCTTTATGAATGGAACGCTGTTTGCCTTGGGGTCAGGGGCTGCAAAGAGCTCATTAATAGATAATGAAGTTTTGGGTGACACAAGCAGTGGCAGGGCTTCACCCGCTGATGAATGACTGCTGTCACTGACAGAGCGACCGGGTGGCAGACAGCACTGCCGCTTGCTGCTCACTAGCTCAGTGACTTTGATCACTCAGAGTGTTGGCTTCCGCTGGGGCTCTCAGAGGCACCTATTCATGGCCCCAGCAGCAGGCAGCTTAAACAACTGAAGTCACAGACACACACTACACACTCCCACACAGACAAAAAGCTGCCCAGCTAAATATGCTAATTTATGTCAACTACCAGAAAGCTGTCCTGAAAGGCACAAGCTCCTCTTTCACACTAGCTCTCTGAATGTATCCAACACAAACCACAATGCAAATTCAGTTTTAAATCTCCATTGAATTTGTTTCTGTCGAACAACCCTAGGTCTCTTTTTGACCTACTGCTTGAAGCTAAAGTACACAACAATACATATGGTGTCACAGAAATTAAATTTTCCTTTTTTTTCTACTTAATTTGTCCATTTTTTTATGAAATGTGTTGTAAGAATATTCTAAATGTGATACATAGGTTGAAGACATACATTTATTAGCGTATCATGTGTTTGAATGCTAAGTTCCTTATACACTATAGGAGTTTGTATCCTTTCAACTGATGCTTTGTCAGTTCTTACATCATTTCTGTAATTGGGCAATTCTGACATAGAAACATAGACTTTGTTGGCAGAAAAGGACCAGTCGGCCCATCTAGCTTGCCCCTTTTCCCTTCTTATTCCCACACCTCTGACCGTGTTTGGTCACTGGCATTCCTCCCACCTCCCTTTCCTCTACCAAATTTGTCCTTAATGCATATCCCATGTATGCCTGAAGCTCCCCACCATCTTTGCCCCCACTACCTCCTCAGGTAGGCCGTTCCAGTCATCCACTAATCCTTCCGTAAAGAAGTAGTTCATCATATCTCTCCTAAGGTTCCCCCCTTTAGCTTCACTGCATGTCCCCTTGTTCTAGTGCCTTCCTTCCTTCCTTCCTTCCTTCCTCTCAAAGAGACATCTCACCTGCACCTTGTTCACCCCATGAGGTAGTTGTGGGTCTCAATCATATCTCCTCTCACTCTTCTCTTTTCTAGGGAAAACATGTTGAGAACCCACAGCCTTTCTTCGTATGGCTTTTTGTGCATCTCTCCCACCATTTTGTTTGCCCTCCTCAGCACTGCTTCTACCCTGTCAATGTCCTTGCGGAAGTGTGGTCTCCAGAACTGTACACAGTACTCCAGGTTGGGCCTTACTAGTGAGTGACACAGCGGCAGTACCACCTTCCTCCTGCTGCTAAAACTCCCCCTCCCAGTGCACCACAGCATCCTACTAACCTTTTCTTCTGCCTTGTCACACTGAATACCTACCTTGAGGTCATTAGACATGATCACCCCGAGGTTTCTTTCTTGCTTAGTGACTGTAAGTTTCTCTCCCCTCGTCTTATACACAGTTCCTGGATTTCTCTTCCCGAGGTGCATAGCCTTGCACTTTTGGGCATTGAAACCCAGCTGCCACACCGTAGAAGACTCCTCTAGTTTTTCCAGACCCCTTTTCATTCCCTACACCCATTTATGAGTGTCCAGCCTGTTTCAGATTTTTGCATCATCTATAAAAAGACACAGCTTCCCCTTCAGCTCCTCAGCAATGTCCCTTATGAAGACACTGAAAAGGACTAGTCCCAGCACCAAGCCTTGTGGCATCCTGCTAGTCACTCTCCCAGCTCCTAAGTGTCTGCCATTTACCACCACCCTTTGCATCCTATCATTCAACCAGTTTGGACGTCCAGATTACCATTTCTTTCCAACTCCCAGGTTGCTTAATTTCTTAGCTAGCCTCCTGTGCAGCACAATGTTGAAAGCCTTACTGAAGTCCAGATTGGCCACATCCACTGCTCTCCCTTAATGTACCACCTTAGTAACCCAGTCAAAGAAATCTATGAGATTTGTTTGACACAGCCCTCCTGTGAAATCATGTTGCCGTTTGTGCTGTGGCCCATGAGTCTCCAGGTACTCCATAAGCCTCTCCTTCAGTTGGGTCTCCATTAATTTCCCATTGTGGGAGTTTCATTTTTCATATACATTTAAACTGTCAAACTGTGTGGGCTGGTGGGGAGGTGGGAGGATTAGGATTCTAACAGAGGGTGGGGGGTAGACATTTTAACAACTTGGACTGAGGAGGAGAGTGGTGGTCTCTTTCTTTTTTCATTTATTAAGTCACTGAAATAATGAATACTAATGCTGAACTAGAATATTTGCTTATACCATTTCAATGGAGACTCCTTTATAGGCGCCAGAGTCAAAACAGTGCCAGATTGTGGTGGCTGACACAATCAGTGAACTCTCTGTACCCCCTTCCCAAGGTCCTCCCCCTGGAGTTGGTATATTTAGTAAGGGGGCATGGGGAGGCATATCCCCCCACAAGGGAGGGCATGGGGGGGCTTAGCAACCCACAAACAGGGAGTTTGCCAATTGTGTCAGTTGCCATAATCTGGCACTATTTTGACTCCGCACCACAAAGGTTTCACCAATATTCTGTGGAACTGAATATTTGGGGGCACAAATATGATAATTTTAAACTCTACTAGAAGATACCAGACTTCCAAACAAATAAACTTTATTATAAAAAAAATTTGTCGAAAGCAACTTACAGACTTTCAAGTGGCAGTGTGCACCCCATCCTCCTCCTTTAACTTTGCACACTGCCACTTGAACGTCTGTAAATCTAATATCTTCTAGTAGACTCCAGTTTGTACTGGTGGTGCAAGAGCTTAGTTTTAGATTGTCTGGACATTGTTTTGCTACTGCTTGGCCTTACTGAGAGTGGTTCTTTGTGGTTGTAGTAGAAATTTTAAAGGATTTGGTCTGGAGAGCAGGCTGGGAGTTCTGTTTCTTTTTTTTTTTTTAAAACAACAGTATTTCCCGAATAGGAATAGGGGATAAATGTGCCACCCTTCAGTATTTGGATCCAAATAATAAATAGTTCATTATACGTAGTATTTGGACTCACACACCCCTGATATCTACTGTAAGAAAAAGTCTGAAACCATAATGTTTTCAATTGCATTTTCATTTAGGGTTTTCTAGGATTTTAACATTTTTGTTATCGCTTCACCCATTTTCTCCTGTGGATCCAGCACCTTCCTCCTGTAGCAGCAAAAGGATATTTTCCCCTGTTACCTGTTCCCTTTTCAGTGTTCAGTGAAAACTGTGTGGGAATAACAGTGTGGGCAGAAACAGCATGGGAATAACAAGCGCGGGTGAAAACAGCGACTAGCACAAAAACTGCTCAGGTCATTTGGGCGCCGCCTCTAACTTTGCTGCTGTGCCCTTATTTGTGCGATGTGGAGTCTGTTTATATTCCAGTTGGGGGGTGCTTACATGTGGTAGCCTGTGTAGTTGTTTTTACTTCTCAGTGTGATGTACCGGTGCTGTCATTGCAGTTGCTGTTTTGCCCACACTGTTTTCCCTCATGCTGTTTGCATTCACTATTATCACCTAGTACCTCCATTTTCTACCCCAGGCCAGTCTCCTGCACTACCTGCTACCATTCCATGGTTGAGCTGTTCTACAGCAGGCCCTCTCTGATGTGTGGTGATCCTGGAGGGAGGGTGGGTTCACGGAGGGGATGGTTCTATAATGTGCAGGCATGGAATGTTAGTGGTGTGGAAGGTACGTCAGTGATGCTCACAGCATGCTATCACATGCCATGAAACAGTATGGAAGATTTTTACTGCATAGCCCCTACTCAACAATGCTTTACATCCCACTGACCTGACTAGGAGTCTTTAGGACATTAACCAGGATCCACACACACGGAAGGCGAAGGCACTTTCCACTGGATGTTGGTTATGACACATTTCTAGGATTTTAAACAACAGAGGCTGGATTTTCAAACAGCCGAGGGACTAAGTCCTGTGCCACAATCCATCAGTGTGGAAAAAATCTCCACATCAGTGGTTAGTCATATGTTTAGCCCATGCTCTGCATGGGGGGCAGGTGCAGTTACAGAGGATGTTATGCCCGGTTCAAACAGGTGTAGCATTTTGGTGCAGCTGCGACTAAAAATAGCCACAAGCTACTGTAAATCATGTAGCTAGCTGTAAAATGCTCCTTGTCAGAAAATTTGACACATGGGGAAAAACTGCAGCTCCATAAGCAAAAACCCCACTTGCACAAGTTTTTCCTGCACCTGTGCCAATTCCTGGGGGGTTTGAAAGATCTGGTCCCAGGTGTTCACTAAAATAAATCAAACAAGACAGAATCCTCTGTGACCACACTGAAACAATAGTTACGCAAGAAGCTGGAAACTTTCCCGATCCTCCCTCAGAGGAGGAGGAGAACAGTCTGTAGGACACTCCTTTTCCTCTTCTAGCTGGCCCTCTGATGTCCAGGTGCACTTCCGAACCTGGACCATCGACATCATGAGTAGTACCACTACCACTGCACTGGTGGACTGGCTAGGCTGCCTAGGTTTTAAGCAGGACTGTCAATTGCCAAAAGGCATCACAAGCAACTTGTATAGGCTTGAAAAGCAACTCACATGCCCTTGACCATGCTCTTGTCTGTTGTTTGCCATTTTTGGCCTTTGCTGATTGTTTGTGATGCATGTACCTTACAGTCATTCTTAGAGCCTAGACAGCCTGAAGTACTTCATAGATTTGCATATACTACCCATGATGCCTTGTGATAGGGGTTATGTGAAAGTTTGTATTTCTTTACTGGAATAAAATGTTGTACTTGACTTGAATTTTTACAGATATTCCACATGATCTGATTATTGGTGTTAAATGTTTTATATGGCTGGCTGGGTAATGCAGTGGTAGCATTACTGCTGACTATGCCTATGACCTGAGTTGGGAGCAAGCATGGAGTACCAGCAGTTTAACAGGATGAGGAGGATTAAGAGTCCTACTTGATGTTCTCCAGCTCTGGGGAGGGAAGGCAGTGAGATCTGTTCTGCTTATGTCACCTAGTGATCCTCAGGTGCCAGCACAGCTGATAGCAATTCATAGGGAGGGGGTTGTTGCCCGACATCAGTGTGAGTGCAGTTCCACACCCTTCTGCATTTCCCAGCAGCATCCCAGAAGTTGAGCCTGGGAGAAAATTGGGCAGAAAAACACCCAGTCACCACAGAATGGGGACTGGCCCCTAGCAGACCCTATGCTGCAGACCAAATTGTCCATCTTCCCAGATTTTAAACTCTGAGGAATGGCCAGCCCAAAGAAGATGTCCATGCTGGGTGGGGCCATGCCATGAGGAATCTGAGGCAGTATAAGTCCTAGAGAAAGCAGGAGATGGTGCTGGAGGGGCAGGTCCAAAGGTGGCCATTGGTGGTGAGGCAGAAGAATACAGTGTAAAACATATATATCTTTTCCCACATGAACAAACACTGATTCCACTATCTGCTTCAAAAAACATCTAAGTATCAAAAATAGACCTCACAATATCTATGTCTGTGACATGACTGTCTGCTGTCAACTGGTAAGCACTATGATATCATAATAGGTGTGCTACAAAGTTAGAAAATCCAGCTGAATATCTTTTCTGATGAGGTAATTGAAAAGTACTCATACTGCAGAACCTAGTAAAGACAAGTGAAACTAAAAAAAGGGGATCTCTGTTAAATGGCGATGGCTGCATTGACTAAGTCTATGAAACAATATGCTGCCATAAATACAGTACTTGTGCGTAACTTTAGTTAATTATTAGTCCTTATATGGTTTAAGTAAGGAATGAGACATGGCAGGCTGTGGTTTAAAGGATTTTAATACACACCCCTGGGGTGTAAGGACACAAGGCCAAAAACTGAATGGCCTTACAGCACTGGAAGTGCATCAAAATCCTCTAAACCACAGCCAGAAGTGGCTTATTACTCCTATAAAAGGGCATTTTGAGGTTGTAGTACAATAAAATGTACAGAAACATTATTGTTTGGATGCAATCAGGCAAGTAATTTTATCACAAACAGAATTCATTAAATAGTCCCCTTGAACAGACGTATGACAGATTCCAGTTGTTCAGTGTTGCTATGTAATTGACAACTAAAATCCAGCTGTGTGAGGGCAGCACTATGTAAAGGCTTTAATTAAGTGAGAGAGACTAAAGAGGAGATAGGATGAGTGGGCTCTGGCCAAGGTGCTGATTAAGAGTTAAAACTCAGCTGTGAAGCTGTAGTTCTCTGCAAAATGATTCAATCAAGGGGCAGAGAGGTGTACTGATCTGAAATTAGGTTACAAATGCCAGGATGACTTTGAATGGAACTTAGAAAGGATATATGACATCTAATTAAGTGTCAAAGTTTTTTTTATGCCATGATCAGGTAATGTTTTTAACCAATAAGGTTTATACAGCCTCTTTTGGCATTTTATACTTTCTCTGGTGTGTTTATGACTGTCAATAGCTGACTCTACAATTTTTGTTATTCACATCACAGTTGGCTGACGTGAAAAGTGCTGTGATGTCATAGGTAAACATAATATTAAGCCAGAAGGTCCTCATTGTCAAACCATTTTATACAGATTATTTGAATGAGGTGCCAAAATGTGTTTTATAAACTTTAGGAATGACAGCTGAAAATGAACAATTATTTTCTCTAGTAACCTGTGGCAGATTAGTTGTTTGCAAAAACTAAGTGGGTACCCTTTCACTGATGAAATACATCTCATACATTACATCCCATGCTCCCCCATAAACTGCAACCACAGTAGCGATAATACTGTGTGTTGTTTCACGATATGTTTGACTGTCCTATGAACTATGGCCAAGGCAAAGCACCATGGTGCATTGTTCCATAGTACCAGTGCTATACCATCTTGTTTTGTCAAGGTTGACTTTACAAACTACTACATATTTTGTACCCTTTAAGACATAAAATACCATTTAGTATATTGTAAATCCTCATAACTGAGTCAGCCAATCAGGGCTGAGATTAAGCTACACATGAGGGTCTTTTATGACCATATGGAACCCTATGCATGCATGAAAGAGTGGAATGGTCCACTATTGAAATGGGCATTGTTTTATTGTAGTTTTATAAAACACAATTTTTAAGAATTGTAAATTGTCAAACACTGTTGCATGATTTTTTGTTTTGTTTTTAAAGAAAATGTGGGTGTCTGTTTTAAGCATGGAATTTACTCTCTTGCATATGTAGAGTTCAGAACCACTCATTTACAGTATGTGGTTCTGTCTCTGAAAACACACACAGTGACTCTTTTGTACCTTTAAGGCACCAAAAGTACTCTCATAAATATATATATATATATATATATATATGAGAAATCATGGCATTTGTGTTTATTTGATACGTTTTTGGCCAGGAGAGGCACACTGAGCTGAAACTCATTTCTAGGTGCATCCTGGGAGCACAGGGAGGTTAAGTTACTTGCTTGAAGTCACACTGAATGCACATAGAGGTTGTGGGATTCAAACCCAGGTCTGATGGTTCTCCAGATTGACAGATCAATGATTTACCCTCTAGGCTATACTGCCTCAAACAGAAAGTGACACCATTTTAGCCACTGAAGATTATGTAAGCAATAATACATGACATGGTGTGGGTTGTGTTGGATTAAACCATGGTTGCGGGTGTTGGAGCTGTAACCATAATTTAACCCAACACAACCCACAGACCCTGTAACTGTATTATTGCACTTATAAAATGGGACTGGGGTGTAATGTAACAAACTGAAAATAAGGGATAAAAATATGTGAGCTACATAGATATATAGACGTTGACGGTGGGAAAAAAAAAGGTCTTTGGCCCATCAAGTCTGCCCACCCTAGCTAACTACTCTGTACTTGCACCATAAGACTGAGCTGCTACTTGATGCTACCGCTTAGCAGAGAGTAAAAAGTAGTGCCCTAAAATATGTTCAAAATGACCCTAATGCACCACCCAGTTGCTGAAACCCTCTGTTTGCAGTGTAAAAGTTTTAGATACTGTAGTTTGTTGGTAACTTATCTTTAGTTATTTCAATAAAGATGTGTGGCACTTTATGTTAGAGCCACTGATTATGTTCAAACATTTCTTTCAGTCAGTGGCTCAGGATGTTAGAAAGATGTCTGTGCGATGGTTACTACAGTAACACTCGCGCACTGATCTTTCTAATCTGTCATCCGCCAACTGAAAGGATCGTTAGACCAAGTCATCAGCTCCAGCATACAGTGTTGCATTTTTATTGGAATAAGTAAAACCAAGAAATTGAGAAATTACTGTATAAAATGTGTATACAGCATAATGGGAAGGTTTCTGGCAGCTTGGTGCTGGTGATGATTTGAAGGTATAGGGATTTTTTGTGGTATATTGGTTTGGCTGCCAGAGATTTCTCTAATTTTCTGCAAAGTAAACATTTTATTCTCAGTCTGAGTTATACTTTTTAAAAGCAGTCCTTTTTGATTTATAACATATTTCTGTATTCCAGGCTGGTGGTGAATAACATGAGTAATTAAATCATGTTATTTTGGGATGAATATTGATTTTCACTTGGAACACATGTTATTTCACTTCAAGCTCATGTTATTCCACTTAGAGCATGTTATTTCCAATTAGAATCTGGAAACAGAACACAGGGAGCCATGGGCGGATAAGAGAGGTTACAATGAAAAAAGTCAGTTTTAAGCCAAAGCAAGGTAAAGCACTAATGCAAACATTAAATATAGTGTGGTATAATATCAATTACTTAACTGGTTGCAATCTTAGAGCATGTTATTTCCAATTAGAATCTGGAAATAGAACACATGGAGCAATGGGCCAGATAAGAGAGTTTACAATAAAAAAAAAAAAATCAGTTGTAAGCCAAAGCAAGGTAAATCATTAATGAAAACATTAAATACAGTGTGGTATAATTTCATTTGCTTAATTGGTTGCAATAGAATAACACATTTATCTACACATATGAGTGGTAGGACTTTTAAAAGTAGCTTGCAGCTTTGTCACTGTGTCTTCTCAAGTCCTACTTGTGCCAGAACTGTTCAGCTGTGATTAACAATTTTCTCACTCAAAAAACTAAAAATTTGATTTTAAGACCCAGCTACTGTACATAGTGACATATAGAACAGAATAAAATAGAACAGAATCTGGTGAGTTCTCAACCAAGGGGTTGGGGGTTATGTTATTTTTTATAATACAGTTAGAGCCTGTTTTTCAATGGGGAAACATGGTTTAACAAGGTTGAAACTGCCGATATTGAACTGGCATGTGATGCTGTCTGTTGTCCGTGACAGCTCAGCCCAGCTTGTGCTTTCAGAATGGAATTTGAGATTGTTGCTGTAATTGGTTTAGAGAGTAATCTTGTTCTTCATGTTCCGAAATGTTAATAACAACAGGTTCTGCATTCCGAAACATGAAGAACGAGGTTAAAACACCAGAAAAACCAGCTCAAAGTGTATTATAAGTTTTTACACACCAGAGGTTTGTGATGACTTCAAACCATAAGAGCACAATTCCACCCCTACATTTTATTTTAAATAGCTGCTTTATCATTGTTTAAAATACCCAAGAAACATTTTGTTACAAAATTAAATTTATAGATGTCTGTGCATCTTGGAGCCACTCCTGGGTGTAGGGATTTGTCAGGGGTGCATTTAATGTTGATCATGGAGATGAAATGGGGCAGGAGAGTGGGGAAATAAAAAAATATAGCCAGTAATGACTTTCTTAAAATTAAACAAAAATCCCATTATACATGATATCACAACTATGTATAACTGAATTCATGATGTCATACCCATGTATACCAGAAATCTACAGCTTCTGATGTTAGAATCACATCTAATAATTTTTTATATGATTATTTTATATGTTTATATGGACAGTTATAACATTAATATATGTTATTGTGGCCGCCGGGGCTATTCTTACGGTAGTAAGAATGATCTCATGTGCATTGTTCACGTAGGAGGACAGCAAACCATAGTTTAGCAATTATGTTACCATATGAATGTAAGTGAGACCACTCTTACAACACTAACGGTGGCCTTGATGGTTGTATTTCTCTATTATTGATCAAGGTTGATTGATAATGTATTATAAATTTAAAATCAATCTCCTGAACATGCCTGCTTTTAGGGCATGCAACACACTTTACAGAATAAGTGTCTCATGCACAAGGAAATGATTCACTCTGATTGGTCTGGGCTTCTTGATCTACAGCTATAAGAGAGCCTACTCGAATTCTTTGGGTGAGAGAACTGAGACGATGAGCAGTTCTGGGACACAAAAGACCTGAGAAGACACTCAACCATAAGAGATGCTGTAATGATATTATGTGATATCATCCCTTCTCAGGAGACTGAAGTCACTCTGCCAATGTCCTCATACTTCACAACACACCTGAGACAGGATGATATCTCATGATATCACTCACCTTATCCTGCATTGTTGCTTAAACAGCATATATCTTTACATAACAAAGGAACTGCTGTTCCTTATTGTCATTGAATGGTAAAGTCCAGATTTACAAGGGTGATGCTCACATCCACTGCCAAGGAATTTCTCATGACCTGAACACCTGCAGCAATTTGCCAGGGCTTTATTTATTTTTTATTTTAGCTTTTGTTGACCGGGTAAGTGCACTAGACAAATCCTGCTTATTTTCAGGCATGACCCGGGGGAGGGGGATACAGATGAATGCCAACTGACCTTGAACCAGATTAAGCTGTTGGTGGTATTTTTAGTGAATGAGGGAAATTTGGCCAGGACACCGGGGAAATTCCCCTACTCTTTTCGATAAGTGCCATGGGGTCTTTAACATCCACCTGAACTACCACCAATCCAGGCAGATGGGACCTCGGTTTAACATCTCATCTGAAAGATGGCACCTCGAAGTGCAGCACCCTCTCATGCTGCACTACAGTGTCAGTACTGGGATATTAACTCAAGTGCCAGATGTGGGAACTGAACCCACAGCCCCTGATCTCCCGGCCTCAGAGGCGATGTGCTGCAGGCCACTGACACTGACACTTTAACCAGGCTAGATGTCACAAGAAGGCCTTAGCAATTTATTTGAAACTCACTCTGAGGACAAACATTGTGCATCACAGATGGCTTCACCATCATCACCTGCTCATTCTTCCCAGAACTCACCGTCAGCCTGCTGCTCTCCATGGTCGATGGTGTTGGTTGTTGATTCTTCAAAGAAAAAGGAAGATTCTAAATTGGCAGATAAACACTGCAATGCAGATAAGGAAAGGCAGTGGCATTGGGAAAAAGATACATCTTCTGTCAGGTCCCGTTCTCTTCTTAAATGAGGTGAGACAGATCCCAGGTTAAGCCTCGGGTTCTGCTGCCTTCCCCAACCATCTCTCAGACATCAAGGTCAGCATGGCACTGGCTCTAATCCCCACTGGGAGATTCACAGCTGATTCTGCCATCAGATAATTCTATCCCACCGTCAAACTGCATGAGCCAAAGGAGGAGGGAATACCGACTGGAAACCAACAAAATGGCATCACCTTACTGCTATTATAAAACATGGTATGTCATTTTAATTTATGTTAATATGTCCTGGAATACCACTCATACAACTCTACGACTGGTCTCACCTACATACTTAGCATATAAGAACTACAAAAGAACCCCAGAGCAAATGCACTGGGGCATGGGTTATCCCGAAGGATATTGGCCATAGAGCCAAATTTTGAAGAAACACACATTGCACATACTCCAATAATGCAAAGCATAATGGGAAGAATATGCAAATGTCCATTTTGGATCTAATTTAATTCATGGGCATTTGCATATAGAACTGCAAACTGATGGTGTGCAGTTCTCATCCCCAAATGTAAGGGAGACCACTCTTACAACTACAAGAGTGGTCTTCAAAGTTATGTTAATATATAATAACTGGAGAGCATTTTCTCCCATAGGAAACCAGTTATAATTCACCATTATAACCTGTGGGTTATAACAGCGAACATGCACCAGGTTTCCATTGTTCTGTGCATCACACGCTGCTTCCTGTCTTTACACTACTTCTCTGCACTGTCTCACACCTCTTTCAGTCACAGGTCTTTTGGAATTTTATGATTTTTGGATTACAGATTTTATTACCTACCAAAATCACAACATCACAGGCTACATTTCCTGGTTCTCCCAGTTCGTGATCAGAAGAAAAAAAACAAGTGAAAGTAAAAATGTAAAAGTGGCACTTCATGCCGACCACTCTTGAACTACTGCTACTGCTAGTGCACCTTAAAGATGAAGACAGAGAGAAAAGAGAGTGAAAGACAGAGACAGAGGGGCATCAATGACAAAGAGCAAACAGTAACATTTGGTAGAGGAAGGGGACTAAACAACGGCACCAATACTTCTTTAATGCTTTAAACATCAGCACCATCTATTGGCCACAATGTTCCTTTTTTAATATAAATAAACGAGGCAAGAAAATACTACTCAGCAATTATATAAAAAAATCACAGGGTACTCATGCAAAAAACTCAAATTTTATGCACACCCTCAGTATGTGATGCTATTATAAACCTCTCAAGCTTTGCCCTTGGTGTTTATGAAGCATCACACACCTCAAGTGTGTATGAAATTCTCATTATGCACACCATCCCATGTATTATTCTGTATATTATTGATTGATGGTGATTATATATATATATATATATATATATATATATATCAACAATTTTAAAGTCCTCCACCCTAATGTGATTGTTTCATGTCTAGCAATGACTTACGGGCATGGAAAAGAAGTGTTCTGATTGGTCGAGAGCACTCCATCGATTTATCATTTGTTTTACTATTTATTTTAATAACGCGCCTCACACCTCCTATGCATGCATCCTGATTCACACAATGGCAGGATCTGCACAAGACCCATGTGAATACCATGCGGTATTCACATGGGTCCAGGCCAATCAGGAAGCTGGAATTCAGATTCCTGTTTTATGAATCATAGTAAAGACTTTGGTCTTTAAAAATGGAACACAGGGTCACACTTTACTTAAATGTTAGTTTCAATGTAACTGTGGGGTTGGTAATCATTAATTACATGCAACAGGAGTAATTACATGGTAGTTACACTTTTGTTGCATGTCACTGTATCATAATTGCAATGCAGTTACAGTTTAGTTATACTGTAACAACAGTGTAGTTAAGGAAACTTAAATTACCAGAACATGAATTTAGAATCACAATGTTTTACTGTGTAGAAAATCATAGCAACCCTAGTGCGGGAAATGAACTATGCCAACTGATTTTTGAACTTTGAAATTTTTGAACTGTTAATATGAGAAACCCTGTTAGGGTTACAACAGTGTCTGGAATGTACAGAAAAAAAATCCAGATTTGCTCAAAAATTATGCCTTCCCAGAAGGGGTGGTGTACAGTAAGAAGTTGGACATTTAAGGGTAGGTTAGATAAACACACAGGCAAAGGGAATACACATGGATACGGTTAGTGTACACTAACAAACAAGTAAAATGTGCATATTGCCTTCTTTTGCCTGTGCATTTCTTATGTTCTATGATATATAAATTTATTTTGAAGTTTTTCCTCAGAAATGAACACTAAACTTAAGCTCATTTTCAGGTGTGGCCGGAAAGGTGGGGGGCGACAAAGGGAAGCAGGGAGATAGGAGGGCAGGGTGAATGTAAGCAATATGCCATGACAGATTCTGCATTAAGTAAACAATAAGACATGATGAGGTGTGTGTTGTACTGGCACAATGCATACCCAGGGGTGTAGTGAGGTACAGCACTGTCCATGGAGTGCCTTTGGCCCCAGGAAGTGCATTGTGCCAACACAATGCTCTCTTCAAAGTGTCTTATCACACTTAGAAAATGGGTAAAACTAAGTACATTTTAAAAAAAATGGCAACTAGTTTTATTAAAAACATGTGTTTTCTTTTGTTAAAAGTGACTAGTAAAAAGTAATCCCTCCACAACTGAATCTATCCACAGATTCAATAAATGGAATTTTCAACTTGGAATTCAGAAATTCTAACTTCTGCAGAATTTTGTTGGCTGAATGCTCACCTCTCCCCACACAAACACAGAACAGAAGACCTCAGTAAAGCCAGGGATTCCATTATATCTAGGTCATAGCAAGCAGCAAAGATTGCCCTGGTAGGCAGGTAAGGATGGTGCTGGGGGGCACAGTCAGAAAAGAAGCTCCCTCCAAAGAAAATGTGAGTAGTACTTTATTTTTAATTTGTGTATGTGTGTAAGGAGGAGACTATAAAGGAAAATAACATTTAATCAGTTTGTTCTTTATATTTTGAGGAGTTAAATATTTCGACTTAACTGATTTTTTTCTGAGTGAGTAAACATGGCAGTCATGTTTGTGATGGATGTCAGAATTTAAAAGGTATTGGTGTTGTTTATGTGCTGTGGCTTGATTGCCTGCACTTTGTTTACTCATGCATTATGCTCACTCAACACAGAGGCCCTAGCCAATCATAATGCAATATTTTCCATACCCATTTTATAAAGGATTTCAATGTATGGCCTTGGGAGGGTGAGGCATGAGTCCAGAGGCTGAGGTGTCCTCATAGACCTGGGAATTGCATTCAAATCCTTCAATGCACACCCTGGAGTAGTTTATCATGCTTATAACATTTTTCACAGCTCTTATGTATTGTATGAAAAGTGAAACATTTTTAATAAGATTTTGTTACATGAAATCAGCTTTTTAAATACATTTAAATAAAAAAATATATACTTGAAATAGCACTTGATTTTGTAGGTAATGAAGCTTTTTGGACAACAAAACAATATAAACACTCCTAAGGTCAATCTATAAAAAGCATTTAATTATTTACTCACATAGTCCATAATATTTGCAGTGGTGCAAAAGTGCAAACATGCAGAGACATGCAATTCAGTAAATTTATGCTTGAGAGACCAGAAGCATAGGACCTGACCATGACAGACTGTGATTGGTTTCGAGCTAATAGAGCATCTTCAGGAAGTCAGGTACCAAGAGACATAACAGTCTTTTAAAAGTGCAAATATAAAATGACAGTGCTACAATTAACAGTGATCGAGTTTACAAGAAGTATAAACAGTACAAGACATTTAAAAGACAGTTAAAAATAATTGCAGTCTAAGGCAGCTCTACTAATATAAGGACTGGACAGTTCAAATTGGCATCAACAAAAGTCCAAAAACCGATGGTGTGCATTACATTTTCTTCCCAATGTATAGTTAATGCCAGTCCTATTGTGGCATGAAGCTTCCCTCTTTTACAGTTTGTACTGTGGCAGCATGGTTATGATCTATAGAGACACAAGAACAATTTGCCTTAGATTACTTTTGTTTTTAAGAATCCTTTTAGATACTTCTGGTCTCTTGCAGCTGAAATGTACTGACTTGAACATCTCTTACGTTCATACTTTTTGCACTGCTGTGACTATTATGGACTATGTGAGCAAATAAATAAATAAAAGCTTTTGTAGGTTGACCTTAGTGGTGCTACATATTTTTGTTGTCCCTAGTGGGATAGGTCTGCTTTGCTTTTGTTAATGAAGCTTTTTATTTGCCGTGGTAATGAGATCTGGGACCTGACCATGCATTAGTAATTTTTATGCCAGTCAGGTGATGTCTTTCAGCCAATGAAGTTTCAGGATGTTTCCTAGCCATTTTATGAACAGCAATACATATAGAACAATACAATATAAGACTCGGAGTACAGTACAGTGTGCAATGTGCCAATAAGCAGCATTAAATTGACTATGCAAGTATACACCATGTGAAGTCAGAAATGGGTGCTGGCTTCCATTTGCAGATGGAAACAAAAATATATTGTGCAGGACACTGAAGTAAATATCTATAGATGGCGGGCATTAGTAAACATATATAAGAACATACATGATATGGGGTGACAGGAAGTGGAGGGCTATGTGTAGGAACAGGAGTGGGCTGAGTTTTTAGGGCATGGCAGGAAGGTGAAGAGCAGAAGAAGGTGTAGGAGAAGGTGGCCTGCATGCAGAGGTCTTGAAACAGTGGGACTGGAAGGGGCTGGTGTCAGAGTCTCTGAGGGAGTAAATGTGAGGAAGGGAGGAGGGTGGGAGGGAGGGAGGGAGGGAGGAGGTAAGGCAAAAGGAAGCCAGAAAACCAGAAGTTAGAGATGCATCAGGCATAATAGAGGATAAAACTACCCTAATTGGAGGGAGAGATAGATCAAAGCATATGAATCAGTGGTAATTAAGGAGGCGGGCAACTTAGGGAAAATGACAGAAAGAGTGATAGATGGGATCCATTCTGGCCAGGGTGGACTTAGAGGTGGCATTATACACTGTATCCCCATAGTCAAAACCCAGGAGGGTAATTTTAAGCACAATTTCACACCAGGCAAGGAGGGGAATGCCGGATTTGATTCCATGCAATACACTCACTTAGGGAAGGAATTGAAAATGAGTGCCAAACACGAAGGTATTGGAAAGAGGGGACATCCTCCAGAAGGGAGCAATTCAGAGTATTGAAGATCAGGGTTAAGCAGATCCTGGCATTTCTCTATCAGCTACCAAAATTCATAGAAAACATTTTTGTACCACTCAGAATGAGTTGATTTGCTCAGAACCAGCAGAGGACATTGCTGAAGTTGTGCTGGATCTCTACTTCTAACTCAGAGGCTGGGTTGGGGTTGGGGGTAGAGACATTGAGGAAAAGTAAGGTGTTGTCCATGTACAAACTTTAGTGAGGCCAGTGTGGAAAGCTGAAAACAGTATGGCACCCAGGATTAACACTGGTGACCACCAAACCTGATTAGTTTTGGGGGTGGTGTGAGGGAGTCACCACCATGGGCTGATTGACACCAGTCACACAGGTAAGAGCAGCAAAGGTCAGACTTATCAAGCTTGTCATGTAGGAGGGGCTGTGCAACAGTGTCCAGTACTTTGGCAGGGTTGACAACTTTATTTAGTTTCTGTTAACCAGGCAGGTACACTAGACAGAAAGTGCCTATTTTCAGGTATGGTCAGCAATTGCAGAGGTCAGCAGGCACTAATCCACCCCCTTCAGGATTTAGTAAATGAATCTAATCAGGGAGGAGACATAGAAACATAGAAGTTGACACAGAAAAGGACCATAAGGCCCATCCAATGTGCTCATTTTATCAATGTGCTCCCTCTGCTTCTACTAGGTCAGCATCCTCCAGCAATGCCCCCACATATGTATGATTCCCTTATGCCTATACCATGACCTCTTGAATCCCTCCACTGTACATGCTCCCAGCGCCTCCTGAGGCAGGGCGTTCCATGCACCCACCACCCTCTCTGTAAAAAGAACTTTCTCATATTACCCCTTATGTGATCCCTCCTTCAATTTCTTATCATGCCCTCTAGTTCTATTGTACTTTTTATACTGGAAGATGCGATCCCCTTCCACCTTATTTATGCCCTTAAGATATTTGAAAGTCTCAATCATGTCCCCCCTCTCCCATCTCTGTTCCAATGTGTACATACTGAGGTCCCTAAGTCTATCCCCATATGCCTTTTCGTGCAGACCGTGCACCATCTTAGTTGCCCTTCTCTGTACTGTTTCCACCCTGTCAATATCTTTACACAGGTGCGGCCTCTAGAACTGGACATAGTACTCTAGGTCGTTTACCCCCCTCGCAGCAACATTTTGCCAGCGAGGTCCCCCACAGTGACTACAGCGCCTAGCTGCGGTGGGAGACTAGCTGGAACCCAGCGCTGCCTGTCAGGGGTCCTGCACCCCTCCCGATCAGCTCTGACTGAAGTTGAGAATCTTCAAGTGGGGGGGTGCGGGGGGTTCAGGGTCGAAGCCCCCCCTAAGAAAACAAGGAAATCCATAGCAAACTGGCAGCCGACTGCAGAATGCGGTCGACCTACTGGTGTCACTGACAGAGCGTTTGACAGAATTTCTGTCAGACTCCTGTCGTGGATGCACTCTAGGTGAGGCCTAACCAGTGTCTTCTACAGTGGGATCACCACTTCCCTCCTACAACTTGTAATACCTCTCCCTATGCACCCTAATATTTCACTAACCCTCCCAACTGCTTTTGCTGTCTGTTTGGTGGATTTCAGGTCATCTGATATAATGACCACCAAATCCCTCTCCTTCTTGGTGACCATCAACAACTCACCCCCCCAACATGTAGCTCTCCCCAGGGCTTCTGTTCCCCATGTACATGATCTTGCACTTCTTTGCATTACACCTCAACTGCCATACCTCAGACTATTTATCCAGCTTTTCCAGGTCTCTTTTCATTCTCTCTATGCCCCCTGGAGCATCTGCTCTGTTGCATATCTTGGTATCATCTGCAAACAGGCATACTTTTCCCTCTAGCCCTTCTACTATGTCTGCTATGAAGACATTGAAGAGGACTGGTCCTAGGACTGAACCCCGTGGCACACCACTGGTGACTCCCATTTCTTCCAACTGTGTGCCATTTACTACCACCCTCTGTCTTCTGTCCACTATCCAGTTTCTAACCCAGTTCACCACTCTGTGTCCTACCCCTAGACTCCTCAACTTGTTTGCCAGCCTTCTACAGTATATAGGACTGTGTTGAAGGCCTTGCTGAAACAAGGTAGGTAATATCCACCGCCCTCCTGGTCCACTACCTTGGTCACCCAGTCAAAGAAATCTATCAGGTTTGTTTGACAGGATCTTCCACTGTGAACCCATGCTGTCTTGGATCCTGCATTTCAGTGGATACCAGGTGATCCACAATACGTTCTTAAGCAGTGTCTCCTGATCTTCCCCACTATTGAGGTGAGATTCACTGGCCTGTAGTTTCCTGTGTCCTCCTTGCTACCACTCTTGTAAATAGGGACCACATTTACCCTTCTCCAGTTCTGTGGGACCACCCCTGTGTTCAGTGACTGACTGAACAAGGCTGCCAAAGGTACTGCCAGCTCCATCCTCAGTTCCTTTAGGATCCTTGGATGTCCACATTTAGTTTTATAAGTTCCTCTAGGACCCTCTGTTCTGTAAATGCTGTGAAGCTCAATTCTTCCCCTACACATCTATTTTCCGTTGCAGTCCCTGTCCTACTCCTCTAGTAAGAACCGAGCAAAAGTACCTGTTATGGATTGTGGCCTTCTAGGTCCCCTTCTACCCTCTTTTCATTGTCCCCCTTTGATTCTGACTATACCCCCTCTGGACTTCCTCCTCTCACTGATAGGACTAAAGAATGTCTTGTCCCCTTTCCTCACTGATTGTGCTAGCCTTTCTTCTGTCTGTGCTTTAGCACTTATCATTGCCACCTCTGCCTCTCTCTCTGACATTTTTGGTACTCTTCTCTGTCCCCATCCTCTTGTGTCCCCTTGTATTTTCAGAAGGCTACCCTCTTGGCCCTTATTTTATCTGCCACCACCTTAGAAAGCCAGAGTGGCTTTCTCCTTCTCTTGCCCTTATTCTTCACTCTCACACTTTGAGTGGTTGCCTTGACAATGGATTCCTTAAAGGAAAGCTGTCCTTTATCGAGAAACCCCAACCTCCCCCCCAAAGCTTTATCCCTGATTAGGCTTTTCGTGTAGAATAACAATTTGTTTTGCATCAGAACTTACTTTATTTAATTTGGTGGATGCTGCACAGGTCCATTTGCTATGAAAGTGCGACACCACACCACTCACCTCAATATATTTGTATTGAGGAGAATGGTGCGGCACCACACTTTCATAGCAAATGGACTGGCGCAGCATCCACCATGTTTGCAGATCATGGACTTTTACAAAATTCAATAAAGTAAGTTCCGATGTGGAAAAAATAATTGTTATTCTACACAAAAAGCCTAATTGGAGGGTGGGGGTTCTCGATAGGAACAGTTTTCCTTTAATGCATGCTCATTGCCCTCCACGCCCCTCCTGTCCCCCTTAGCCAACTCTTTTAACCCTCCTTCCCATCTATGCAAAGTCAGCTCCTTTGAAATCTAGGATTTTAGCTTTGTATGTGTGGCCTATATTCCTGTGTCCAACTTGAACCAAACCATGTGATGGTCGTTGGATCCCAGGTCCCCTGCACCTGGAGAGCCATGATCCTGTCTCCACTGGTGAGCACTAGATCCAGGATGTTCCTGTCTCTGGTGGGCTCCTGTACCAATTATCTTAGGCTTGCTCCTGTGGGACTCCATAATGTCTCTGGTCCTGCTTGAGGCCCTGTTGGAAGGACCAGTCTGCATCAGGTATATTGAAATCACCCATAAGCAGAACCTCCCCTTATCCATCATGTTGTATATTGACTCCATCATTAACTTTGTCTCCCCTCCCCCTGAGCTGGTTGCCTGCAGATCACTCCTATTCTCACAGACGTTCCATTACCTGGCTCAGGGGTGACCCACAACTCCTCTTTCTCCTCATTTTTGGCCTGGATTTCTGTCACCTTGATTGTCTCTTTGATATGAAGTGCCACCCTTCCCCCTCTTCCTTCCCTCCCTATCTCTCCTGTCCAAGGCGTGTCCGGGTATAGTTGTGTCCCATGAGTGGTTATTAGTGCATCATATCTCTGTTACGGCCACCATGTCTATATCAGCCTCCCCCATTAAAGCCACTAGATCAGGAAGTTTGTTTCCCAGACTTCTGACATTCGTATGCATTACAGTGGAGCAAGTTTCCTGAAACATGACTGGATATGGCTGAGGAACGAATAGGAGTCAGAAAAGGAGGAGAGCACTAATTTTTACTGAACATTTACAAATGCCAGGGTAGGGAAATAGGTCAGTAATTTCCAGGTGAAGGCTGGTCATCACCATTAAGTAGGGGAAGAACACTAGCACTCTTCTAGACACCAGGGACCTTCTCAGTGGGAAAGAAGAGCTTAAGTAGGGCAAGAAAAGGGGCAGCAATATTGGGTGCAGGGAGGTAGAGGAGGTTGGGGCTGAGGCCAGCAGGGTTGGTATTCTCTGCAATGAGCAACAGTGTTGCAGAGAGTGTAGCTGAAGGGGAGGTAGGCGAGAAAGAGAAGAGAAGAGGGGTGGGATGGGGGATGGAGGTCTACATAGAAAGCACGGGAAAGCTGGAAGGAAGAGGAGAGGCAGGGAGTATTGAGAAAGCACAGGAGGAGGAAAACTCCTAAATAAAATTAAACAGAAAAGAAAAGAACCGAACAAAGTAGATTTACTTTGTTTAGTTATTTTAGTCTTTATCAAGAAGGGTTTACTGAGCTGAAGCTAGCTTCCAAAGGTGCATTTGGGGATAGGGTGGGAATTTTATGTACATTAGTACTGCTGCCTGGACCACTCTTATGGTTGTAACAGTAGTCTCTCATGCATTCTTAGGGTATGAGAACCACAAACTAAAGCTGAGCAGCTGATACACTAAGAATGTAAGTGAGACCACCCTTACAACTGTAAGAGTGGTGTCGGTGACAGTATTAATATATTGTAGATCATACTCAATCAGTTACATATTAATTTCTTTTAAATACCTTACCAGAATGTGCCTGTTTCTAGGGCAGCTGTGTGTGAAACTCTTCACAGAATAAGACTATCTCACGCGCGGTGGAAAAGAGCACTCCGACTGATCAGAAGCACTCCCTTGATCTATAACATGAATTAAGGGAGTGGAAGCAAGCCAAAATGTGCATTGCATAATTACACAATCAATAACAAACATATCCACACTTAAATAAAACAGCATCAAACAAAAATACAATTATAGGGGCACTGTCATGCCCCTATACTTAGGGTTGAGTAGCATGTTTAATGTTAAACGTTAAATTTTGCACTTCAATAACTGCAGCTGATCAATGGATTTACATACAATTTGGCATGTGCTGTTCCGTGGTGTATATCTCTTGAGTGGCAAGTTTCATTCTGGTTGGATGTGTGGATTCTGAGACTAGATAGTTCAAAACCGAAAGTTGCCGCTTTTGCAGTTTTTCCTCATAGCCTTGAGCCCAAATGGTGGGATTTGGTGAATTTTTATGGTAGAAATAACTTCATAAGAACTCCCATGCATTTGTTAGGTGAAAACATTAATCTGTTGCAAAGTTATTCAATTTATAAGTTCCCATTATTTTCAATGAGAAGATCACGCTCCAGGATAGGGAGTAAGTTCAAAAAGGATTTGGCCTCACGAAAAGGATTCTTTTTTGTGAGGGGCCAATTTTTTCACCAGAAAACTTACTATTTTCTGACCCACCATCTTGTTTTCTTTCACACAACAAATTGTCATAACATTGTCCAGGGATGTCTTTACAGACATCCAAACTTGTATCTTGCTCATCGTGAATTGATGAACTTAGTGTGTAATTTTTACAGCTCCCATGCCCTCAAACATTTTTTCAACTACTTAAATCCTTTTTAGCCACTCACTAAGTTTCTTGTTCACGAGTCATAGAAACACAGAAACATAGACTCTGATGGCAAATAAGGACCACTTGGCTCACCTAGTCTGCCCATTTCCTACCTACTGGATAAGCTGCAGATTCTATTTAATCAACAGCCTACTTCTTCCTACCCCCAGAAGAATTGCCTTATGATGTCCCATGCATTCTTGAATTCCCTCACTGTTTTGACCCCCACGAGCTCCTCAGGAAGGCCATTTTATGCATCCACCAACCTCTGTGAAAAAATACTCTCACGCTGCTCTTAGCCATCCCCTCTATCTTGAAATTGTGTCCCTTGTTCTTGCACATCTCTTTTTCTGAAAGATGCTACCTCTGGGTCTTTGTTGATTCACTTGAGGTACTTAAAAGTTTCTATCATGTCCCCCTCTCCCTCCTTTCCTCAAGGGTATACATATAGTGTTAGTGGCTCAGTGGGTAGCACACTCGCCTCTGAGGCCAGGAGATCAGAGGCTGTGGGTTCAGTTCCCACATCTGGCACTTGGGTTAATATCCCAGTACTGACACTGTAGTGCAGCATGAGAGGGGTGCTGCACTTCTGAGGTGCCATCTTTCGGATGAGACATTGAACCGAGGTCCCATCTGCCTGGATTGGTGGTAGCTCAGGTGGATGTTAAAGATCCCATGGCACTTATCAAAAAGAGTAGGGGAATTTCCCCGGTGTCCTGTCCAAATTTCCTTCATTCACTAAAAATACCACCAACAGCTTAATCTGGTTCAAGGTCAGTTGGAATTCATCTGTATCCCCCTCCCCCAGGTCATGCCTGAAAATAGGCAGGATTTGTCTAGTGCACTTACCCGGTCAACAAAAACTAAATAAATATTAAGCTCCTTTAGTCTCTCTTCATATGGCTTCTGGTGCAGACCCTGCACCATTTCAGTTGCCCTCCTCTGACTGCCTCCATCCTGTCTATGTACTTGCGAGATGGGGTCTCCAAGACTGCACGCAGTACTCCAGATGGGGTCTCACAAACTGTCTGTACAGCGGATAACAACTTCCTGTTTTCTACTGGTGATGCTCTCCCTATACATCCCAGTATCCCCCCAGCCATCCCTACTGCCTTCTCACATTGCTTGCCAGCCTTAAGGTCATCTGATATGACTACCCCCAGGTCCCTTTCCATTTTTGTTGTTGTTACTACTCTCCCCGCATTGTGTGCTCTTCCCCTGGGTTTTTGTTTCCCAGGTGCATTACTTTGCACTTCTTTGCATTGAATCTAAGCTGCCATACTTCTGACCATTCCTCCAACCTTGCCAAGTCCCTTCTCATCCTTTCCGCCCCCTCCTTGTGTATCAACCCTGTTGCAGATCTTTGTGTCATCTGCAAAGAGGCATACTTTTCCTTCCAGTCCCTCTGCAATGTCACTTATAAAGACATTAAAAGGACCAGACCCAGTACTGAACTCCTGCGGTACCCGATTAGTAACCCCCCTTTCTTCAGAGTGGACTCCGTTTACTATTACCCTCCGTGTCTTGTTATTCAGCCAATGTTTTACCCAGGCTACCACCCTGGGACCCACTCCCAGGCTGGCTAATTTGTTTATTAATCTTTTGTGTGGGACTGTGTCAAATGCCATGCTAAAGTCTAGGTAGGCCATGTCCACTGCCCCTCCCTGGTCTACTACTTTGGTCACCCAGTCATAGAAATTGATTAGATTCATCTGACATGACCTTCCCAATGTAAATCCATGCTGCCTTGGGTCCTGTGCCCTACTGGCCTCTAGGTACTCAACAGTTCTTTCATTCAGAAGGGATTCCATCATTTTCCCTACTACTGAGGTCAAACTGACAGGTCTGTAGTTTCCTGCCTCTGTCTTGCTCCCATTTTTGTGAAGAGGAATCAAATCTGCCCTCCTCCAGTCCTCAGGTACCACACCATCCTCCTATGATTTGTTAAAAAGGGTAGTCAGTGGTGTCACTAGTTCTCTCCTTAGTTCTTTTAGAATTCTGGGGTGAATGCCATCAGGTCCCATTGCTTTGTCCACCTTTAGTTTTAGGAATTCTTTCAGAACCCTTTCTTCTGTGAAAGGATTGGTATTAACCCCCCTATCCAGAGTGCTTCTAATGATTGGATTAGGTACCTCCCCCTCCTCTTTTTTTTGTGAATACTGAGCAGAAGTATTTGTTCAGTATCCCTGCTTTTTACTGTCCCTCCTGCCCACCCACCCTCCACTTTATTAAGTCCTTTTTCCTTCTCACAAAAAAGGAAATTGGCTGGCGAAAAAGGATTGATCTGCCATCCCCAATGTTTCCTTTTTTACTCCCTGGTAATCCACTGGTCCCTCTCCGCTCCCCCATTCTCTGATTGCTGGCCCCAATGTATGTATTCATTCCCTGCTGGTCCAGTGGTGCCTACCCCACCCCCATTCTCCGATCATCATCCTCGATGTATTTCTTTTTTCCCTGGTAGTACAGTGGTCCCTCTCCCATTCTCACACAAAACCTGCCAGTAGTGGAGAATGACCTGGCTCAGTGGTCTTCTGTCGGGATTTTTTTATGTCTGCTTTCAGACTGTCCTGTTCACATCTTGGAATATGTACACTACATTGTGCTGCTGACCAAGAAGAACTGCAGCACCTAAACAAATACAATTTTCTACTAAATATTACAAAAAAAAACATTACAGTGACTGCATGAGTAAGCATAGGGTTGGGGGGTGGAGTGGAGATAACACTATTAGCCATGTACTGCAGTCCACATGTTAAGCCCAGTACAGAAGGAAAATTGAACACCAAGGCAACCTGACAACCTGCTATAACTGCAAAAATAATGAGTACTACAACTATATGTACAAACTGTTCTTTACATTGCTGTCCCCAATATATTTCTTCATTCCTGGTGGTCCAGTGGTCCCTTCTACCTCCCCATTCTCTGATCGCTGTCCTCATGTCCAAAATGTATTTCCTGGTGGTCCAGTGGTTCCCTCCTTCCCCATACTCTGATCGCGTCAATGTTTTTTTCAATTTTTTAAGCCTGCAAAAAAGGTCCCTCACTGATCCGCCCCCATTCCCCACCAATCACTCAGCACCCACCACCTGCACCCCCAGTATGCCCCCACAATCCCTCACTGATCTGAACATGTCCCAGGTTCGAGATCCACTCTCCTGATCAAAGACACGTCTTGCTGCTGGAGCCGAAGACTGCAATATGAGAAACTAAAGTAAATGCTGTTCAATGTATTTCAATGGGGGTTTCAACTTTGGTGCATAACTTTGCCATTTTTTGATGTTTTGACCCCAACTTTTTAACATGGCCTTTTGGAGACCCTGCCTCATGAAAAATATAACAGTCATTACACAACTCCTGCCTGGAAGGTGATTTCATGGTCGCTTGGTGTATTCACCTTTTGGAAGGGATTTGGAAATTCTTCATGCCCTTGTGTGTATGAGGTGGGGCCATAAGAAGGCTATATTGAAAATCTGAGGTCAAAATATGTATCAATGGCAAAGTTATGCCCATTCCTTGCTATTTTGCTATGCCCACTAGTAACTTTGGAAATTGAAAATATTTTGACCCCAAATTTTCAACAGAGCCTTCTTATTACCCCACCTCATGTATGTCATAGCTGTTATTTTTTCAAATCTGGCCAGAATTGTTTGCACCTCTTGTGCAGAACTGCATTGCAGTTAAGCGGAACTATGTTTTGGCAGGGATTTGAAAATGTTCTGCACCGGGTACATGAGGTGTGGTAATAAGATGGCTATGCTGACAATTTGGCCACTGTTGTCTTAGAGAATGGAAGCACAGGGCCCGGAGGGCTCTGTGCTTCCACAGCTACATACATACACATCTACGGAGGGATGGGAGTGCAGGGTCTGAAGGACCCTACGCCTCACAGTAAAATAAGGATATTATTATACTATCTTAAACATAGAAATAAGTTACAAAATCTTTGTTAATGCTCAGTTAGGTCAAGTGACAAAAGTTGGGAAATGAGGTTGGATTTCACCCCATTCACCCTCCCAAACCAGGCAGACAGAGTGTGGTGTGCTCTTCAAGCCTCAACACTCACTCCATTCCATCTGTAAATAAAGTCAGATGTGTAGACTTTATGAGAATGGGGTGAACATTATGCTTGAGAAGCCCAAGGCACATCCCACACCTGCTTTCTTGTCTGGTTTGGGAGGGTGGGGTGTTAGGGTGGGAAACCCTAACACCTCATTTCCCACTTTTGTCACTTTAACTCTAACTGGAGCATTAATAAAGTTTTTTGCAACTTATACATACAACATAATCAAGTTTAGTGAAGGCTGACATACATGACCAACGGAAGCAATAAAGTGAGCGCCAACAGTTAAATAAGTTGGCAGCAGCAGTTATATGTGATATGTTGATATGTACAGTTACTGTGTTCTCTTGTGGTCATAAGAATGCATTCTTGAGTTCTTTGGGTAAGGGAACTGTGAAGCAAAGCTGATCAGCTCTGGTGCACAGAGGACTTAAGAAGAAACTCATATAATCATAAGAAACACAGGTACTGTACATACAAACATAAATCATGTTGAAGATTTCTGCTTTGAAAAATACAATCTGAATTTCAAATAAATCTGTTTAACTTAGTAGAAAATTAAAGAAACCCATGTGCGAGGAAATGGACTATGCTAACTGAACTTAGAATTGTAGAATGTTTGAACTGTTTGCATGACACAGCCTCTTGTGGAAAAAAAAAAGTACCTGGAATGTTTAGGAAAAACAATCCTGATTGTCTAAGAACGATGTCATGATTTATAATACTTCATAGACTAAGAGAGTGCTCCTGACCAGTCAGAATACTCCTTTCCCTCTTGTTCTGTAAAGAGTGTCTCACATGCAGGTGCAGGCTTGTTTGGAGGAGTTTTCAAAATGTTATATCTATATATATATATATATATATATATATATATATATATACATATATATATGATACATGATGGGCAGGAGTGTGACATGGAAAAATATTCTCAATCCTGCAGAGTGAGCTCTGGATACTCATGAGTGCCGAAGGCATGAGTGAGAATATTCTGATCTCACTCTGCAGGAGTGAGAATATTTTCCATATCACACGATCTGCACATCATGTGTGCGATTTATACAAAACGCGTTCATTCACATATCGGGCCTGTGTAGTACAGTATGGTCTGCACGCCCATTGGTCCATGCAGTGGACCAATAAACCTACAGACTGTACTTGTACACTGTCATTCAGCTGGTGGACAGGTGGCATGCGGGTGGGGTACAGCGCGCCAACATAACAGGGGGTGCTGAGTGGCGAGGGACCCAGTGGGTGGGTGGGGAGGGGTACCACTGGACCACCAGGGTATCTAGTGCTAGTTCTGCCCACGATTAGTGATGGGGTTTCCACTATACCACCAGGGCATTTAAAATTAATTATGCCCATGACCGGGTGATGGGGGTGTTCCACTGGACCACCAGGGTATTTAGAATTACTTATGCCCGCGATTGGGCGATGGGGGGGTTTCCACTGGACCACCAGGGCATTTAGAATTACCTATGCACACGATTGGATGATGAGGGTGGTTTCCACTGGACCACCAGGGACGTTACTTTTACTTCTGCCCACAATCGGGTGTACAGGAGCGGGGGACCACCATGGGACTGCAGGGTGCCAGTTTCTGATGGCTGCAGTCTGGCAGGGTGCCAGGAGCAAGTCGCCAGGGATCGGTGCACCGCATGCAAATGGGGCCATAATAACAAGCAAATGGCCCCATTTGCGCCTAGCATGCATAATGGCCTCATTTGCATGCCCAGTGCTGCATATCATGGCTGATGCACCTAGCGCAACTGCACTTGCGCTAGCGCATCCCCCTGCTCCCGTTCTGCCACTTGCACTGGCGCAGTGCTTGCACCCTCAGTGCCATATTCAATGGTGCTCTGCCATGGTGCAGCACCGTTGAATATCACATGGTCCATGCCCTGGCACAGCCCAGTTGTGCTGCGCTTAGGCTTGTGGCCCTGCCCGGTGCAGTCTGAATATCCAGGCCTATGTATCCACTTCCTGTAGGAACAGTGTGTGCTAAAATCTCTTCTAACAATGTCAGTATATAATAAGGAAGATGGGCAGGTGGCCAGTGCACAATCCATAAAATAAAGCAAGATTATATTGTTTTTATTATTCTTTTTCTTATGAATTCTTTACAAAACTTAATATTATAGCATATTGGACTGTTTCTTAACACTGAAGTTATATGCATTATTTAAAAGCAACATTCAACATCTATTTTACACTGTCTGAACTATGAACTAAATCTTCACAGGAAGAATCTTAATTCCCTTTAAAAAATGATATATTTTAATTTAACTATTTTTATTCCTTTGAAAAGATAAAACTCATCATTTTGACATTGAGGCCCCAACAGAAAAAAAATATTAAGTCACCCTGTGAACAGTGTGTATCGAGTTGAGCACTAGAGTTCCTGCTGAGAAATTACATCAGTTTATAGGACTGTCTGTGTTTTTATATTAATCTCTGCAGCAGACACTAAAGGCAGGGAGAAGGTCCTAGGGAATTGAAGTTTTAAATGTAAATTGCTATGTTTTAGAGCTGTACTCCTCATTCCTTTCACATTCAGATGTGTGGAATGCTTGGTGGAGCTCAGTGAAAGTGCATCCCGCTTCTTAATCATGGGTCATTTGACCTTTCAGTCAAGGTTAACAGTCTGGAATCAGGTTTCAGTAGACCCAATAAAAGGGTGTGAACTGTGACACCTGCTTCCAGGCTAGAGAGAAACAGTACAGGTTACTTTGTTTTAGGAATAGCAGCGGCATCACAGTTTATATTGGGAGGCTGAAATGAACTGACAGAAATCTTCCTTATCATCCTGGTACAAACAAACCATTTTAAAATACAGGACTTGGAAGCATAAAGACAGGCACATGGGTATCACCGCATCACTAGATGCTGTGTCACAAACAATATATGGGTGGGTGCAAACTTTCAAAAAAATAAAATAAAAAAGACAACCCTGTGTGCCTTTCTTGGTTACATACAGAAATGTTGATGTGTTTGCAAAAATTTTAGTGGAGTCTATTGTTAGCAGTTTTGGGGACTGACAGCTGTAAATATTATTTACAAACTGGACCAGAGTATACAGTATTTTTTTTTAATAATTCTTGCTCCTGATTTAAGTCAGTAGTAGTCAGTTATTGAGTCAGTAGTAGTCAGTTACTGTTATGTCAGTGTTACCTTTTACTTCTCATAAAAATGTCTTCTTCTGGTGCCTGTGAGACAACTTCCTTTCCATTCTTGGCTTCTTAGGGCATGGGTGACTGAATTTATGCCAGTTTTGATTTTGTGGTATGAGTGTTTTTTCTCATAAGAGATGAACTAAGGCTTTTGAAGCTGAAATCTCTGTTACCTAACCTTCGATAGTTGTCATGTTGAAAGGGTTGGTCATTGGGGTCCAGATGGCTGGCTCAAGGACTGGGGTAGGTCTTTATGTTTGCTTGCATGCATGTGCAAGAAACATAGTGCCATCATCCGAGTTTTTGAGGTGTGGCACCCTGTCTTCAATTCAGTCAGTGTGTTTACAGGCATGGCCACAGTTCATCAATGAATGCTGCAGCTGTCTATGACAGCAGTTGAAAATACAGTGCCGTACAGTTGAAAGGGAGAACTACGCTTCAGTGAGCAGCGATAAGATTGCATACTCATCGCTCCCCACACACATATTGCGTGCTCATCGTCCCCCCCCATGCACACACTGTAGCCAGCAGGATTGCCCAATCCCCAGCCGGCTCTGCTGCGCCCTAACAGAGTTCCAGGTGCCACGCTGGGAGCCCACCCCAGTGTGGCAACAACATTCTGTATGTCTGACGGGGTGCCCCAATCCTCCATTGGTGCCACTGTTTACCCCCCAAGAGACTACAGGTGCCATGGTGAGGCCACCAGCATGGCAATAATAGTCTATATGGCCAACAGGGTGTCCAATTCCCTGTTGGCTCCACTCCCTCAAACAGCTTTCCAGCTGCCATGCTGGGAGCCCACCCAAGCATGGCACAAGTCCCGTGTCATCCTCCTAAAAAGAAAAGCACCTGAAAAGAAAAAAACCTTCCCTTGCTGACTGTCCTGACCCCCATACCCCCACCCGCACCCACTCTCTGTGCACCCAGCCTCCCCACACCCCCTCACCTCACCCCATACTTACCTCCTGAGTCTGGCACGATGATCTTCAGTGGACCGGGAACACGTCTGCACTCTTCAAAGCCGACCATGAACTGAAGAAATGCCAGTAAGCTGTATAATGGAATAAAAGGTGAAAGAATCAATGTTTGGAACAGATTAAGAAAATCACAGTGACACTGTTCATGGAGCAGAGGTGTTAAAATGGCTATGTTAAAATTTGGTGAAAAGTCCATAAAATGACTGTGTTATGAGCGACCATTAGCGCAGTTTCCACGCACCCTCATAAGTTCATGGATTTCTAATATTTTCAGTCCAGATTTTCACCCTGGCATTTTTACACACTTCCTTATGAACAGTACAGCTGTCATTTTTCACACCATGGCCGAAATGTGTTTTCGCACTTCCAGCGCAGAAATGCGTGGCCACTGTGAGAAATCACTGTTCGGGACAGATTAAGAAAATCACAGTGACACTGTTCATGAGCGGAGGTTCCAAAATCCCTGTGTTGACAATCTGCTGTAAAAAAAAACCACACTAATTGCATTATGGGTGTGCGTTGCGCATTTTCTACGCACGCTCGTGACTTCACCAGTTTTTTTAATATTTTCACTGCAGATTTTCAACATTGCCATTTTTCACCTCCCCATGAACAGTACAGCTGTCATTTTTCACATCCTGTTCGAAATATGTTTTCACATCTGTGGTACCAAATGGCGTAGTCGCTGTGCAAAATCAGCTTTCGGCTAACAAACTGATATTGCCACTGGTCATAAGGTGGGGGTCACAAAAACCCATGTTGAAAATTTGGGGTGAAAATGCCAATGAGCGCCTGAAGGCGTTAGGGTTTCCGACCATAACGCCCACCAGTACAGACTGACAGGCATCGAGGTGATTGGGATTCTCACCTGTAATGCTCATATCCAATCCACCCTGCAGCCAGTGACAGGCATCGAGGTGTGCCTTGGACCTCTTCGCCCCAAAGTTCACCCCATTCTCCTATACAGCACCCATCTCACCATATTTCCTGATGGAATGGGGTGAGCATAAGGGCCAAAGACCCCAAGGCACACTGTGACACTTGTCGGTGTTTGCAGGGTAGGGTGTGGTGAAATGGCGTGGCCATTATGCCTGATGACCCAAAGGCACACCCCAATGCCTGTCAGTCTCTGCAGGGTGGTGATGGGGTTGGCTTCAGTTCAATACTTCACTGCCATTCCTATTATGCAGCTCTCTAACTCCTACACTACCAATGCCGATGCCAGCAAGCAAACATTCAGCATTGACAAATGCATGTTTGAATTTATATTACTGTGCACATTTTGGACTTCAAGGCTTTTTTAAGGTATAGGATGTTTGAGCTATGTACTGTAATAAAGACATGGATTTTACTTAAAAGCCTCTGCTTGCCATGATTCCATTATCTGATTGCCTTATTAATTTGTGAGACCTATCCTTATTGGTCACCTTTTGCTCATAGCAATATGAGAGTTGGCAGTTTCTGGTCATTGCAGTCTGGATTTGATTTGACCCTCAGGAATCTTATACTAGTTTATTAAGCCCAAATAAAAAAATAATTTACTGAAGCTAATATTTTACGTGTACCATCACCACACTGACTCTGACACCGTGAAGACCATCACAGCGACAGGAATCGGGCAAAACCAGCACATTGCTGTGATGGTCTGTGCAGTGACTGAGACTGCCCTGCTGGGTGTTTCGTCCCCCAGTCCAACTCCACATGGGGGGGTTCAGGTGGTGCAGCCCCCTGATCTAAAGCACCAACATCCCCAAAGCTACAGTGCTGATGGTCGGTGTGGTAGCTGTAGCTTTAGAGATGCCGTGCTAGCGCTGCCGAAGCGCTATGGTAAAACAATATTTTTGGGTTGAAGGTGGGAGACAGTGGTTCACATGGTCTTGTCATAGACATCTCATATCCAGGAAGCCTGGGCTTGAATCCTTCTAGAGACTAGCATTCTTCCCTCCCACCCACAATTAAGCCAAGTAGAAAAGTAAATTACTGAGGCTAATATTTTGAGGATGAAGGTGGGAGATGGTGGTTCACATGGTCTTGTTGCAGACATCTCATATCCAGGAATCCTGTGCTTGAATTCTTCTAGAGACTAGCATCCATTCCACCCACCCACTTAAAAAAAAATTCTAAGCTGTGAAGACCTGACTTTATTGTTGGCAGCATGCCTGAAGTGGGGACACCTCCTGATAGAGGACCCCTTGAGGGAGCTGGCCTTAGACACCTGGTGCAGGAACCTACCAGAGACTGGGCAGTCCTGGATCTGGTACTGACCAATGGGGACAGATTAACAGGGCTCAAGATGGAAGGTCAGCTAGGGTCCAGCGACCACCATATGGTGTGATTCAAGGTGGACACAGGGATTCAGTCAACCCATATGAAGGCACGAGTCTTAGACTTCAGAAGAGCAGACTTTGCCAGGATGAGACTTCGGCTTAGGGAAACACTGGGAAAAGGGGGATGGGGGGACATTCAGGAGGAATGGGCACACATCAAGGAGTCCATAGTGGAGGTCATCAAACAATATGTTAGATCAATAGACAAAGGGAAAAGGAGAAGAAAACTGCTTTGATTCTCAAGGGGGGTGGCTGAAAAGGTAAGGGCCAAGAGGCTAGCCTTCAGGAAGTGTAAGGAGACACAAAATGATGAGGACAGGGAAATGTACCAGAAGTGTCTGAGAGAGGCAGGAAAAGCAGTGAGATGCACTAAAGTGCAAACTGAGGTAAGAATAGCTCATTTGGTTACAAAGGGAGACAAGACATTCTTCAGGTACATTAGCAAGAGAAGGAAGGCAAAGGGGAGTAGCAAAGTTTTGAGGTGCCAGGGGACAGATAGTAGAGGGAAATGGGTGAAAAGCAGCGACCCTCAATGAATATTTCTGTTCAGTCTTCAATGTAGAAGTGCATGGGCAGGGCCCACAGGTAAATTTAAAGGTACAGAGGAAAGGAGGTAAACACCAGTCTGTTCACAAAAGAGAGGGTCCTAGAAGAGCTTGCAAAGCTGAAGGTGGACAAAGCCATTGATCCAGATGGCATACATACCTAGGGTCTTAAGGGAACTGAGAACTGAATTGACAGCCCCATTCAATTAGTCTTTAGACATTGGAGTGGTCCCAGAGGACTGGAGAAGGGCAAATGTTGGCTACAGACCAGTTAGTCTAAACCCTGTAGTAGGAAAGATAATGGAGACACTCCTCAAGGAAAGAATAGTGGAGCACCTAGAAGTCATGGGGATGTTGGATCCCTGGCAACATGGGTTCTGCACAGGACAGTCCTGTCAAACTAATCTAATAGATTTCTTTGACTGGGTGACAAAGGCAGTAGACCAAGGGGGGCTGTTGACATTGCCTACCTAGATTTCAGCAAAGCCTTTGATACCATCCCACATAGGAGACTGGTCAACAAGCTAGGAAGCCTGGGGATGGGATACAAGGTGGCACACTGGTTTGAAAATTGGTTAAAGGACAAAAAATAGAGGGCAGTGGTAAATGGAACCCTATTAGAGGAAAGGAGGTGACCAGTAGGGTACCTCAAGGGTCAGTTCTGGGATCAGTCCTCTTCAATGTCTTCATCAGTTACATTGCAGATGGGCTGGAAGGAAAGGTTGCCTGTTTGCAGATTATACCAAGATCAGCAACAGGGTGGATACCATGGTTGGGATTGAAAGGGTGAGAAAGGACCTGGAACGGTTGGAGAGAGGGTTAGGTATGGATGCGGATGCTTTCCCAACACCTTAATCCCATCATTTACAATGCTGACAAGCACATGAGACTGATTTGATGAAATCCAACTTTCTGCAACAGTAAACAGCCTCCACCTGAAACTACTAGTATCACAGCACATGGGACCAAGAACTGGAGGCTGGCAATGAAGAGATTTGACTACAGGTAAACACCAAGATTGTACTTCTTTGTTGGGAAGTGAGAACTGTTTAATTCTTGGAATTTAAAACCACTGATGAGAAACTGTTTTGCTGCAAGTGCGAGCCTGAGAATTGCTGGACTGGTTGGGTAACTAACTAGCCATATATTATGTGGAATGCTTGCCCTGCAGAAAACAAAATGGTGGTGCATTGTGACATCATGTGGGCATTGCTACATAGCTGCTTCTTCATACTTTGGGCTGTTTTGGCACCTCCAGGACTGTTCCGCAATGCACGGTTGCACTAGAAGGCCTGGGCTTACCCTTGCATTGGTGACCTCCATGTAGGGTTGCCACCTGTCAGGTTTTTTTCCTGGTGGTCAGGTTTTCAGGGTCCCTATCAGGTAATCCGGTTTTGCTCTGTGCTGGTCAGGTATTTTAGCCATTTTGAGTGCTCACATACTTTTAAAATAAATGTTGTCATATCATTCATTGTTTCAGCTACATGTTTAAGTTACAAACAAGTTCTGTTGTCAATGTAGCCTTTGTTTGTGAATGCAGTCACCCTGGGAGGTGTAAAGTATGGCCATTAACACCATTAGCACTTACTTAACTAATCTTTCCACTGCATCATAAAGTGGCATAACAGCACAGTTGGTCTCACCTTTGTAACAGTAACAGAGCCAGTTCTGCTCCACTTTCATTTGCTGGTAAACATTTTCATCTCTAATAGAATTTAGGCATTTTTAAATGTTTTAAAATATTTTATTTCCTTAAGAAAAACGTGTAGTCACTTATTTGGCTTTTAAATAGTACTGTGAACATGAACAGGAAATTATATAAGGTATGTATACTATTGTATGCTATTTACAGTATTTACCTTGTCTTCCCCAGATCATATCTGTAAATTAGATTTTTTTATCACTGTATGTTTATCTGCTAAACCAGTATAAATAAATAAATACATAGGTAAATAATTAGAAAGAACCTAGGAAAATAACTTTAACAGGTACAGTATAATATCTTCCCATGTTTGTTGAACTACTGTTTAAGCATTGTTTTTTACTGATATAACAAATGGACTTCTAGGAGGAACAATGCATGATGAGTCATGAAAAGGGGTGGGGCTAGGGGCGGAGCTTAGGATCCGGTTTTTGCCTCATCCAAAGGTGGCAACCCTGCCTCCATGAGGACTGAGATGCAGCTCCAATGTGAGATTTCAGAACTTTGATTGTTGTTGCTCTGTTACTTTTTTCTTACAGGTTACTGAGACTTAAAAGAATTTCTTATGACAGCTTACAATTAAGTAACTGTAGATCGCACTGAGAATGCACTGTTGTTGTGCATGCGCTGTGTCACGATGGAGAGATTTAGCCTCTTTTAATGTTGAAATGTATAAGTGGCATTTATTATTTGCCTGAATTCAATTTGCAGTTCTTTTCAGCCAGTTGCAGTTATTGCTATTCAACTATATTGGGTATAGGGATTATTTGCCTTTCTGTCTTTATTAGGGTGCTCGATGGTGTTCACTCTGTTATTAGTATTCTGTGCTCATGGCAGTACATGGTTATTCTATAACTCTGTACCAAGTAACTGAAATAGTAATTGACTGCTGCATTGAGAAAGTACTGTGTTTCTGAGCTGTAAGTAATGCAAGTAGTGAGAGCATGTAGACTGTTTAAATTCTGAGCATTCAAACCTGCAGGAGAGATTTTGCCCGATTTAATTGTGTCGGGATTATAACTGTCAGTCATTCATTTGACAGTCATTTGTTTGTTTGGCTTACAATCCTGTTTGGATTCCAGTGTTGGGCTTGTCATTGTCGAAATTTTTTCGGTCAGGATTTCATACGGACCCCTTGAGAGATGGTCAAATGTGTGGCAACTAAGGTTTAATGCAAAGAAATGCAAAATCAAGCATGTGGGGAGCAAGAACCCTGGAGCAAGCTACAGGTTGGGGGAGAGCTGTTGGCCGTTACTAAGGAAGAGAGGAAGTTGGGGGTCATAATCACAGATGACCTGAGGCCACAAGGCAGACAGCCAAGGCAGTGGGAAGACCACTGGGATATTGGGTATATTGGAAGGGGAATCACAGTCAAGGAGGGAGGTGATAGTTGTACTGTACAGGACCCTGATCAGGCTCTCCATGAGTGCTGTGTCCAGTTCTGCAGGCCACACCTTCATAAGGACATTGACAAAATAGAGATGGTGCAGAAGAGGGTGACCAAATGGTGAAGGGTCTACATCACAAGCCTTGCAAGGAAAGAGTCAGAGACCTCAATTGTACACACTGGAGCAAAGGAAGGAGAGAGTTGACATGATAGAAATGTTCAAATACCTCACGGGCATGAACAAGGTGGAAGAGGACAACATATTCCAGTTTAAAAGTAGTGCCAGAACAAGAGGGCATGATATGAAACTGATGGGTGGCCACATATGGGATAATATCAGAAAGTTTTTTTTACAGAGAGGGTGGTGGATGCATGGAATAGCCTGCCCCAGGAAGTGGGGCCACCCGTATGGTGGCAGGCTTCAAACTTGCATGGGACAGGAATAAAGGAATATTAGAGATGGGAAGAAAAAGCTAAAGCCAGTGACCAGATAGGGTCACTGGCTGCTTTGTCAGGTAACATAAACGGCAGACTGGATGGGTCTGGTGGCCCTTATCTGCCGACAGTATCTATGTATCTATGTATAGTAGTCCCCCTGCCTTAGTCAGTATAAACTGGCCTGCACATACGTTTTTTACTGGCAGACTGTAAAGGGCCAATGGTGTGTTATCACCAGAGAAGCATTTGACCATGCTTAGCCCACACTCCCAGCTAGAACTGTTGTGGGATTAGTAAGAGACAAGAGGGAGTGTAGGTGGACATTACTCCAAATTGGTTCTGATATCCACTTTCTGAGATGTGCACAGTCCCAGTCGATAGGTTAGCAATTAAAGCTTCTTGGCACTACAGTGTTGACCTTCTAGCTAGCTGTTAGGGTGGCTGGAACAGAGATGGAGGAGGAGAAGAAAGAAATTGTCTACATTACATTATTTCAAACATACATCTCTCTCTCTCTCTCTCTTTTTCTCAAGAAGGGGCACTTTCTTAGCATTTGATAAACTCATATTTGACTTGTCTGCTCCCCAAATAAAAGTGATTAGCGAAACATGGACAATCATCTTTCTCTCTCTCTCTGTCTCTCTGTTCTTTCCCTTGGCATGTGTGTTGTTGTCTGAAATGGAATGGTCAGCATATTAGGATTTTATTTACGACTGGGGTAGCTGTAAGTTAAGACACAGCACAGAGGAAACTGGAACAAATGTATATATGAATAGCATGTAAGTGCTGTGACTGTGAAGTGTTTGTTACTGCTCCTTCTACACATCTCTTATTAAAACAATTAACTTATTCTTTCATCTCGTGTTCACAAATGGAGCAGTTGTGTGAAACAGAGTAAGCACTGGCTATGATACATTTAACCATGGTTTTGTCCTCTCTCTTTATTAGTACCATCCTTACTACAAAAGTTATTAATACAGAATAAGACTCTGAGTGTCCTTACCAGTCAGACACCCTGTACCGCTGATAAATTCTGCTATGGTTATAATCAGGAATGGGCTGAACACAACGTAAGATGCTCCCGCCAAATTCACTGATTGCCACCAAATCAGACAGCGAGTCAAGCAGTGACCCAGTCTGACAACGGTCTGCTGCACAGTACACCAGCTGCTCACTCATCAGTGTGAGGAAGGAGAATGGGCAGAGGATGTGAGAGAGAGAGAGAGAGACTAAAATTATAATATGAAATATGGCAGTGATGGGAAGCCCAGAGAAACATTGTGTGGGGAGATCTTCAATTTGTCTACCCTTAGCATGTGTAGAATTGAAGGGAGCTAAAATGGAGCTGCCTTTACTGTAGCTTGCAGCTGCCATGGAGCTTGAGCAGTGGGCAAGGGGTGGGGCAGGGCAGCCCAGGCTGCTGCTACTGGTGTGGAAAAGTGGCTCCCAATAGAAACAACAAGACCACTAGGAAGCCAGGCATTCAAGGAAAGGAGAGTTGAGTGTCTGTAGTACAAACCTACAGGAGGCAGAACTGGTGCTCAGGGGGCTGATGAAGACTATGGTCAAAGTGTTGGGGCATGCTGTGGCTGGTAGAGCGCACAACTTGTACAGAGAGGCCCAGATATTCAAAAGGGTTGCGCATGGCACAACAGTGTTGCACCATGCGCAACCCACTGATGCGCCCCGGCACGATATTCAAAAGGGAAAAGTGCACGGCACAAATCCCGATGCGCCGAAGCACTTCAGTGATGTATGCAGGCACAGGTAGGGGGGGGCGTGCCCATGCATAACCTGCACAGCTTGATATTCAGCCCAGGATGTGCAGAGCCATGCATGCACAACCCCTACCTGCGCCAGCACAAAGTTAAGCCCAAAAAAAAGGAACAACTGATGGCCACCCACAGGTGAGCTACCGCACTGCAGGGTGCAATACGGCAGCTGCCACCTGTGGGTGGCCACCCGAGTTCTGACTGCACCTGGCAGTGCCCCCCATGCCCGATCGCGGGCATTTGTAAAGACTTACGTCCCTATATCCCTGGTGGTCAATGGACGCTTTCTGCCTAATCGCGGGCATCTGTAAACAAAGAAAGGTCAATATCCCTGGTGGTCTATTGAGTGCCCCCCTCCCCACCGCCCACTGAGCCCTACCACCCTGCTCCTCCCGGTCAGCGGCAGGTGGCAGCACCCCACCCGCCTGCCACCTCACGCCCACTGACTGACACCTCGGTAGGGCTGCACACCCATTGGTTCACAGTGTGAGCTGATGGGCGTGCAACCATACCGTACTACACATTTCAGATATGTGTTCACATATCTGGAATGCGAGTATAGTAGAGAGCTGCACGCCCATTGGCTCACACTGTGAACCAATGGGCATGCAGCCTACCAGGTGTCAGTCGGGGGCAGCGGGCGGCAGGCGGGTGGGTGCTGCTGCCCGCCGCTGACCGGGGGAGCGGGTGGTGAGGCTCAGTGGGCGGTGGGGAGGGGGGTTACCACCAGACCACCAGGATATGGACCTTTCTTTGTTTACAGATGCCTGCGAGTGGCAGAAAGCAGTCCACTGGATCACCAGGGATATTGGACCTTTATTAATACAAATGCCCGCGATCAGGCAGAAAGCGGTCCACTGGACCACCAGGGATATTGGACCTTTCTATTAATACAGGTGCCTGCGATCAGGCGGAAAGCAGTTCACTGGACCACCAGGGATATTGGACCTTTCTATTAATACAGATGCCCGCGATTGGGCAGAAAGCAGTCCACTGGACCACCAGGGATATTGGATCTTTTTATTAACACAGATGCCCGTGATCAGGCAGAAAGCGGTTCACTGGACCACCAGGGATATTGATTTGAACTATTTTACTACAAATGCCCAGCGATCGGGCTGCGGGAAGCGTCGACCCCCCAACAACTGCTGCCTGGCAGGGCCATGGCTGAAGTCATCAGGGATCGGCGCACCTGCATCACAAATGGGGCCATAATGACATGCAAATGACCCCATGTGCACCTTGTATACATTATGGCCCCATTTGCATGTCAACTTTTGAATATCATGGTTGCTGTGCATGGTGCAATGGAACTTGCGCTAGCGCATCCCCATGCTCCACTCTGGCCACTTGCGCTGGTGCAGTGCCACTGTGCCATGCACACTGGGGCTGGCCAAGGTGCGATATTCAATGCTGCTGAGCCATGGTGCAGCTCCGTTGAATATCGCCCAGTCCACACCCCTGCACAGCCAAGTTGAGCTGCGCCAGCTTGCGCACAGCCTGGCGCGAGTTTGAATATCTGGGCCTAAGTGTTTAAGTTCCCAGTCTGTTCCATTAAAACTTCTGAGCAGCAATTTTGCATCCTGTAGGTTTGCACTACAGATGCTGTACACTCCTTGAGTTCCTTATTGCAGCACTATGCCTTACCAAGCTACTGCTGTACTTCCATATGTACATGAACACGCTCCATGTCTGTCATAGCTGCTGTACTTCAATATGTACATGATCACGTTCCATGTCTGTCAGACAGCTGCTGTTACTTCAATATGTACATGATCACGCTCCATGTCTGTCAGACAGCTGCTGTACTTCAATGTGCATGATCACGCTCCATGTCTGTCAGATGGCTGCTGTACTTCAATATGTACATGATCACGTTCCATGTCTGTCAGACGGCTGCTGTTACTTCAATATGTACATGATCACGCTCCATGTCTGTCAGATGGCTGCTGTACTTCAATATGTACATGATCACGCTCCATGTCTGTCAGACGGCTGCTGTACTTCAATATGTACATGATCACGCTCCATGTCTGTCAGACGGCTGCCATACTTCAGTATGTACACGATCACACTCCATGACTGTCAGACAGCTGCCACACTTCAGTATGTACATGATCACAATCCATGGCTGTCGGATAGCTGCCGTACTTCAATATGTTCATGATCACGCTCCATGTCTGTCAGACGGCTGCTGTACTTCAATATGTACATGATCACGCTCCATGTCTGTCAGACGGCTGCTGTACTTCAATATGTACATGATCACGCTCCATGTCTGTCAGACAGCTGCTGTACTTCAATATGTACATGATCACGCTCCATGTCTGTCAGACAGCTGCTGCACTTCAATATGTACATACTTCAGTATGTACATGATCACGCCCATGTCTGTCAGACAGCTGCTGTACTTCAATATGTACATGATCACGCTCCATGTCTGTCGGACAGCTGCTGTACTTCAATATGTACATGATCACATCCATGTCTGTCAGACGGCTGCTGTACTTCAATATGTACATGATCACGTTCCATGTCTGTCAGACGGCTGCTGTTACTTCAATATGTACATGATCACGCTCCATGTCTGTCGGACGGCTGCTGCACTTCAATATGTACATGATCACGCTCCATGTCTGTCGACGGCTGCTGTACTTCAATATGTACATGATCACGCTCCATGTCTGTCAGACGGCTGCTGCACTTCAATATGTACATGATCACGCTCCATGTCTGTCAGACGGCTGCTGTACTTCAATATGTACATGATCACGCTCCATGTCTGTCAGACGGCTGCTGTACTTCAATATGTACATGATCACGCCATGTCTGTCGGACGGCTGCTGTACTTCAATATGTACATGATCACGCCCATGTCTGTCAGACGGCTTGCTGTACTTCAATATGTACATGATCACGCCCATGTCTGTCAGACGGCTGCTGTACTTCAATATGTACATGATCACGCCCATGTCTGTCGGACAGCTGCTGTACTTCAATATGTACATGATCACGCCCATGTCTGTCAGGACAGCTGCTGTACTCATATGTACATGATCACGCCCATGTCTGTCGGACAGCTGCTGTACTTCAATATGTACATGATCACGCCCATGTCTGTCAGACGGCTGCTGTACTTCAATATGTACATGATCACGCTCCATGTCTGTCGGACGGCTGCTGTACTTCAATATGTACATGATCACGCCCATGTCTGTCGAGACGGCTGCTGTACTTCAATATGTACATGATCACGCCCATGTCTGTCTGACGCTGCTGTACTTCAATATGTACATGATCACGCCCATGTCTGTCGGACGGCTGCTGTACTTCAATATGTACATGATCACGCTCCATGTCTGTCGGACGGCTGCTGTACTTCAATATGTACATGATCACGCTCCATGTCTGTCAGACGGCTGCTGTACTTCAATATGTACATGATCACGCTCCATGTCTGTCGGACAGCTGCTGTACTTCAATATGTACATGATCACGCTCCATGTCTGTTGGACGGCTGCTGTACTTCAATATGTACATGATCACGCTTCCATGTCTGTCGATGGCTGCTGTACTTCAATATGTACATGATCACGCCCATGTCTGTCGGACAGCTGCTGTACTTCAATATGTACATGATCACGCCCATGTCTGTCGGACAGCTGCTACTCAATATGTACATGATCACGCCCATGTCTGTCAGGACGCTGCTGTACTTCAATATGTACATGATCACCTCCATGTCTGTCAGACGGCTGCTGTACTTCAATATGTACATGATCACGCTCCATGTCTGTCGACGGCTGCTGTACTTCAATATGTACATGATCACGCCCATGTCTGTCAGACGGCTGCTTACTTCAATATGTACATGATCACGCTCCATGTCTGTCGGACAGCTGCTGTACTTCAGTATGTACATGATCACGCTCCATGTCTGTCTGGACAGCTGCTGTACTTCAATATGTACATGATCACGCCCATGTCTGTCAGACGGCTGCTGTACTTCAATATGTACATGATCACGCCCATGTCTGTCGATGCTGCTGTACTCAATATGTACATGATCACGCTCCATGTCTGTCAGACGGCTGCTGACTTCAATATGTACATGATCACGCCCATGTCTGTCGGACGGCTGCTGTATCAATATGTACATGATCACGCTCCATGTCTGTCAGACGGCTGCTGTACTTCAATATGTACATATGTATACATGATCACGCCCATGTCTGTCGGACAGCTGCTGTACTTCAATATGTACATGATCACGCCCATGTCTGTCGGACGGCTGCTGCATCAATATGTACATGATCACGCCCATGTCTGTCGGACGGCTGCTGTACTTCAATATGTACATGATCACGCCCATGTCTGTCAGACGGCTGCTGTACTTCAATATGTACATGATCACGCTCCATGTCTGTCAGACGGCTGCTGTACTTCAATATGTACATGATCACGCTCCATGTCTGTCAGACGGCTGCTGTACTTCAATATGTACATGATCACGCCCATGTCTGTCGGACAGCTGCTGTACTTCAATATGTACATGATCACGCCCATGTCTGTCGGACGGCTGCTGTACATTCAATATGTACATGATCACGCTCCATGTCTGTCGGACGGCTGCAGTACTTCATTATGTACATGATCACACGCCATGTCTGTCAGACGGCTGCTGTACTTCAATATGTACATGATCACATTCCATGTCTGTCAGACGGCTGCTGTTACTTCAATATGTACATGATCACGCTCCATGTCTGTCAGACGGCTGCTGTACTTCAATATGTACATGATCACGCTCCATGTCTGTCGGACAGCTGCTGTACTTCAATATGTACATGATCACGCTCCATGTCTGTCGGACAGCTGCTGTACTTCAATATGTACATGATCACGCTCCATGTCTGTCGGACGGCTGCTGTACTTCAATATGTACATGATCACGCTCCATGTCTGTCGGACGGCTGCTACTTCAATATGTACATGATCACGCTCATGTCTGTCAGACGGCTGCTGTACTTCAATATGTACATGATCACGCTCCATGTCTGTCGGACTGCTGTACTTCAATATGTACATGATCACGCCCATGTCTGTCGGACGGCTGCTGTACTTCAATATGTACATGATCACGCCATGTCTGTCAGACGGCTGCTGTACTTCAATATGTACATGATCACGCCCATGTCTGTCGGACGGCTGCTGTACTTCAATATGTACATGATCACGCTCCATGTCTGTCGGACGGCTGCTGACTTCAATATGTACATGATCACGCCTCCATGTCTGTCGGACAGCTGCTGTACTTCAATATGTACATGATCACGCCCATGTCTGTCGGACGGCTGCTGTACTTCAATATGTACATGATCACGCCTCAGTTCTGTCAGACATGCTGCACTTCAATATGTATACTTAGTATGTACATGATCACGCCCATGTCTGTCGGACGGCTGCTGTACTTCAATATGTACATGATCACGCTCCATGTCTGTCGGACGGCTGCTGTACTTCAATATGTACATGATCACGCCCATGTCTGTCGGACAGCTGCTGCACTTCAATATGTACATGATCACGCCCATGTCTGTCAGGACGGCTGCTGTACTTCAATATGTACATGATCACGCTCCATGTCTGTCGGACGGCTGCTGTACTTCAGTATGTACATGATCACGCTCCATGTCTGTCTGGACGGCTGCTGTACTTCAATATGTACATGATCACGCCCATGTCTGTCGGACGGCTGCTGTACTTCAATATGTACATGATCACGCTCCATGTCTGTCGGACGGCTGCTGTACTTCAATATGTACATGATCACGCTCCATGTCTGTCAGACGGCTGCTGTACTTCAATATGTACATGATCACGCCCATGTCTGTCAGACGCTGCTGTACTTCAATATGTACATGATCACGCCCATGTCTGTCAGACGGTGCTGTACTTCAATATGTACATGATCACGCCCATGTCTGTCAGACGGCTGTACTTCAATATGTACATGATCACGCCCATGTCTGTCGGACAGCTGCTGTACTTCAATATGTACATGATCACGCTCCATGTCTGTCAGACGGCTGCTGTACTTCAATATGTACATGATCACGCTCCATGTCTGTCAGACGGCTGCTGCACTTCAATGTGTACATGATCACGCTCCATGTCTGTCAGACGGCTGCTGCACTTCAATATGTACATGATCACGCTCCATGTCTGTCAGACGGCTGCTGTACTTCAATATGTACATGATCACGCCCATGTCTGTCGGACGGCTGCTGTACTTCAATATGTACATGATCACGCCATGTCTGTCAGACGGCTGCTGTACTTCAATATGTACATGATCACGCCCATGTCTGTCAGACGGCTGCTGTACTTCAATATGTACATGATCACGCTCCATGTCTGTCAGACGGCTGCTGTACTTCAATATGTACATGATCCCGTTCCATGTCTGTCAGACGGCTACTGTTACTTCAATATGTACATGATCCCGCTCCATGTCTGTCGGACAGCTGCAGTACTTCAATATGTACATGATCCCGCTCCATATCTGTCAGACGGCTGCTGTACTTCAATATGTACATGATCCCGCTCTATGTCTGTCAGACGGCTGCTGTACTTCAATATGTACATGATCACATTCCATGTCTGTCAGACGGCTGCTGTTACTTCAATATGTACATGATCACGCTCCATGTCTGTCAGACGGCTGCTGCACTTCAATGTGTACATGATCACGCTCCATGTCTGTCAGATGGCTGCTGCACTTCAATATGTACATGATCACGCTCCATGTCTGTCGGACGGCTGCTGTACTTCAATATGTACATGATCACGCCCATGTCTGTCAGACGGCTGCTGCACTTCAATATGTACATGATCACGCTCCATGTCTGTCAGACGGCTGCTGCGCTTCAATATGTACATGATCACGCTCCATGTCTGTCGGACGGCTGCTGCACTTCAGTATGTACATGATCACGCTCCATGTCTGTCGGACGGCTGCTGTACTTCAATATCTACATGATCACACTCCATGTCTGTCGGACGGCTGCTACTTCAGTATGTACATGATCACGCCCATGTCTCTCGGACGGCTGCTGTACTTCAGTATGTACATGATCACGCTCCATGTCTGTCGGACGGCTGCTGTACTTCAATATGTACATGATCGCACTCCATGTCTGTCGGACGGCTGCTGTACTTCAGTATGTACATGATCACACTCCATGTCTGTCGGACGGCTGCTGTACTTCAATATGTACATGATCACGCTCCATGTCTGTCGGACGGCTGCTGTTACTTCAATATGTACATGATCACGCTCCATGTCTGTCGGACGGCTTCTGTACTTCAATATGTACATGATCATGCTCCATGTCTGTCGGACGGCTGCTGCACTTCAATATGTACATGATCACGCTCCATGTCTGTCAGACGGTTGCTGCACTTCAATATGTACATGATCACGCTCCATGTCTATCAGACGGCTGCTGTACTTCAATATGTACATGCTTCCATGTCTGTCGGATAGCTGCCGGTCAGTATGTACATGATCACGCCCATGTCTGTCAGACGGCTGCTGTACTTCAATATGGCACATGATCACGCCCATGTCTGTCAGACAGCTGCTGGCTGAGGAGGTGAGAGGAGGGCTGTGCTGGCTGAAAATGTCATGGGCTGGCACTGGGGTGAGGTATAGGTGGGGTAGGGGTTCTTGGTGGTGGGCGGGTGGGGTTGGTATACAGTTGGGGACTGGGGATAACCACTGGACCACCAGAGAAATTATTATTTTGTAGAAGAGGATGAGTAGAAGGAATCACTGGACCACCAGGAAAATCATTATATTATATTATGGAACCAGGTGATCTTTGGGGGGGGGGGAGAGAACACTATGCCACCAAGGATATTATTACATTGTGAAACTGGGCAATTGGGGAGCACTGTGCTACAAGGGACATTATTACATTATGAAACTGGGTGATTGGGGGAACCACTGTGCCACTAGGGATATCATTACATTGGAAAATCATTAGATTGGGGGACCACTATGCCACAAGTGATATAATTACACTGAGAAACTGGGTGATGGAGGGGACCACTATGTCATCAGGGATAATATTCCATTGTAAAACTAGATGTTGGGGAGGTGGAACCACTAGCCCACCAGAGATTCCTTCCATAGAAAGGGGTGCTAGGGGGCCATTGTGCTACATGCAGTTGAGGCCATATTGGGCATACAGATGGCCTGTTAGTGCCTTGCATGCCCAGTGGGCTCATTAGCATACTCTGGCTGTGAATATGGCCCACAGAGGGGCTGGCACTGTCTTGTTTTGGCCAGCACTGTTCCTGTGGGTCATGTGCAGCCCTCTGTCCATGGTGGATATCACAGATCCACTTAGCGCTGCCCTGACACAGACCATTAGCGCCACTCCATCGGTGAGCACTATCCACCTGAATATCGCCAGAGCCAGGCAAGCACACGCAAAGTACAAACAGCTGTGCTTGTGCCTGGTTCTCAGTAGTGGAGCTTCCATCTTTTGAATGTGGGGAAAGACAGAGAAACAGAAACAGGATGAAGAAAGGAGACAATAATACTATGAAAACAAAGAGGGAAATGGTGGGAAAACACAGTTACATAGACAGACGAGACCCAATCTGCTCAAATACATTCCTGAATTTCATAAAAGCACATCCATCCAAATCATATATAGGTGTTTTCAGGAGCCATCTACCCTACCCCCAAAACAACTATGCTGGTTCAACAGTATTGAACACATTTCCATTAAAATACCTGTATTACGTCGTCCCAGTGGAGCTGAGGGTTGAGGCACTGGACGCCACACCTCATCACACTGGTGATCCGGGTTCAGGAATGAGCCCGGGTTACTGGGGGTTGGCAGGGGAGGAGAGGATTGAGCATCCGAGGACAGCTCTCCCTCCCGGGAGAGACAGGGGTCCTCGTTCAGTGCTCTGCTGCTCTCTGGCAGAGGCTAGAGATACAGCAGGCACTGCAGAGTAGAATGAAGGAGTAGGGGAGTGGCAGGCATTGGCTATGCCTTGACGTCAGGGCAGCAGCCACTCCCCAGAAGGAGGGAAGTGATAGTTCCACCTCAGCGATGGAACTCCGCAGCTTGCCCCTGATTTGCGGCCACCCATCTGGCATACTCCTGACCGACGTTACTGCTGTGTCGGGGCATTGGGGTCCACCCCGTCCCTGCCCGGGGGGTATAACCGAGGCTACATGGGTGACGGAGGATGGCCAGGTAGGGTGTGTGCCGAGAGATGACTCCTTGTGTGCTCCCGAGGAAGACCAGAGCTGAGGGGGTGAGAAGGAGGCACGAATAGTAAAATAAAAAAAAATAAAAATACCTGTATTAGTTTGAAGTGCAAATAAGGTAAGACTTTTTTTTGTTAATAAAACATATGGTACATGGTTTTAATTGCCTTTTATTGTTATATCTACCCCCCCAGTTACCTCCCTCAGTTACCAGAATATGGACTATATTTTGTTTTCTGAGTTAAAATGGAAGCATATTTCAATGAAAGGGCCTCATTTTTATCTTTTTAAAATATTTTCTTCATATTTGTGTTTATTTTAAATGAAATATTTAAGTGCCATTTTATAATAGCAGTAAGACATTCCAAGGTGTGCCATTATGGTGATATAATAACTGGTTACTGTTTTTTCCCATAGGAAAACGGGTTGCAATTTTGCCGTTATAACCAGCTGGTTATAGCGACAATCACGTGCTAGTTTCCCTTGTACTGAGCATGCACCAGCTCCAGCTCTTTCCTTCCTCCCTGCGGCTGCCACTCCTCACACTGGAATATTCACTGTCCACGACTTGGCGTCAGCATGTGCCCTCAAAAAATCATTTCCACAGTTTTAAACAAGGCTGCTTCAAAAACAAAAAAGTAAACACTACTTTTAGGAAGTATCGCCGCTAGTCATGAACCTCCATCTTCTCTGTAGATTCGCTGCTGTCCCGCTCTTCAACACTCTGTAGAACTCAGCGGTAAGTTCTATCACTGAGCACAAATGTTTATTTTCAGTAAGAAATGAGAAAAAAAAAGAGTGTAAGCAACACTTTACATCACGAGCCAAGCCGCCACAGACCACGCTCAAATCCCAACAGTCTGCAGCTCAGCTCTGAACACAGATACATTTATTTTGTGTAATTGCTGTTGTGAAAAAAATGATCCCCAGCAATTATACCAAATAAAGGATGGGTAGGTGTATAAAACTCAGATTTTACACCCCTCTCTCAGGGTGGGATGCCTTAATAAACCCCTCAAGCCTCGCTCTCGGGATTTATGTGGTATCCCACCCCTTGGGAGGTGTGTAAAATCCTCGTTATAACCACCTGCCCATCCATTATTCTCTATATAATCACACTTCTCAAGTGCATTTAATGGCACTTGGCTGTGCCTCTTGCCTAACAATGCACATGAGGTGCATTAGTATGTCACCATAATGCACTCTGTGTCATGTCTTATTGGCTATGTATCTTACAGCACATAGTAGAACTGTATAGAACTGTTGTAGCCCAAATCAGCATTGCAGTTCTACCTTACAGTACTCTATGTTGTGTTAGTTTGTTTTAAAAATCATTGACATCATTCTTGGCCAGTCAGGATTGTTTATTTGTAAACATTCCAAGTATTCTTTTTTTTTTTCCACAAGAGGTTGTTTCATGTAAACAATTCTAAAATTCTACAGTTCTAAATTTAGTGTAGTTCATTTCATTACACAGAGGTTTCTCTAATTTTTCTACAAAGTCAAACGATTTTATTTTAAATTCAAGGTGCATTTTATTTTTTCAAACAGAAATCTTTAACATGATTTATAATATGTTTGTACAGTTCATGTGTCTCTTATAGTTATGAGTTTCTTCTCAAGTGAGTTGTTTGCCAGGACTGCTCAGCTTCCAATTCTCTCACCCAAATAACTCAAGAATGCACTCTTACAAGAGACATAGCAACTATACATATAAACGTATAGTAGAGTTCGTTGAGTGGAATACCAGCAGGTGTACATGGAAAAGTGAACTGTCTCCCAGCAGTACTGTAGAACTCCACAGAAACAATGCAGGACCTTACAACAGAGATGTAGTGCCACAGAGCAGTACTTGGTACTTTTTACTGTATCTTACAGCTGAGAAACAATGGGAAAGGAAGGAAAGGAACCTGGTTTTATACAATGAGACACACACACACACACACACACACACACACACACACACTTTCTCCTAAAGCAAACCATAAACTGTGGAAACAGCTTGTATGTGCATGCAGAGTTAAAGTGAGATGAAGAAAAGCTCAGTGGAGTGAAATGCAGGACAGAGAGAGGGCAAGAGAGAAAGAGTGAGACAGGGGATTCTTTAGAAGTTTGTTCCTTGTTTGCTTCCCTGAGGACACTAAAACAATAATCACGTTTTTTACTTTTTTTTTATTTTTATTTAAGAACTCTATATGTACATTTTACATGTTCCTTATAACAGAGCTGGTGTTGGAGCTTTGATGTGATACTGTAGATCTTATGCAGAATGTCACACTTCCGTTTAACAGGCCTCAGATTATAAATGTACTTACTTACATATTACTACATCATTGCAAAAACTCTGTTAACGCGTCAGTTAGGATTGATAGTACACCCACAAAAGTTTGGAAATTTGGTGTTAGGGTTACCAACCTCTACCACCCCACCCTCACCACACCACCCGTCCTCACATGAGTTGTATGTCTGTGTGTGTATGTGGGGGGCATGATGCTGACACGGGAATTGGGCACCCGGACGTTGGTTCATTTTGTGGGACAGACAACAAGAGTTCAATGCAGGATCATGCATCAAAATTTCAATGCAGGATTCTGTATTGAAGATAAAAGAACATTAGGGGATGGATTTCTTTATATAACAGGTAGTTTTAAAAAAACAGTTAGGCACAGTGGGTGGGCTCCCAGTGTGCCATCAATCAGGGGGATGGTCCTGCTGCCGACGCAGGGATTGAGCACCCTGATGTCGGCAGAAAATGTTTCAATAATAAAACAAGCCTCTGGCCCCTCACAGACCTAAAAATTAGAAAAACTTCCTTTATTAGATAAACACCAACAGGTGTTTACCGAAACGGGTGCCGAGGAACACAGTGGCAGCATTAGTTTGGCCAAAAAGTGGTCAGCAAACATTTAGGTTTTTTTTTTTTTACATGGGGACAATATCAATTGAAGTACTGCTGGCCGCTGTTGCAATTTGAGAAAGTGTCGCATCCATTTCTTTCTCAAATTGTAACAGTACAGGGGCTGATTGTGAAAAATGGCATATTCGGGTATCAGACAAAAAATCTGAAGCCCCCAATGTGTTCCTTGGCACCCAATTAAGTAAATCCAACCATCTGTATTTATCTAGGGCAATTATTTTTTGAATTAGGGCCCTTTTTAGCTACCACTAACTGAAACAAGATGGCGGTGGTAATGTTGCAAATAGGGCATTTACGAAGTAAAAAGGCACTGGCAGCAGCTTTTGAGAGGCACATATATATTTATTTCAAATTGAAAATAAAATAGAGTGCTGTGCAAGCAGGCAACAATACATCGCCTACTCTTAGAATACATACATTGAGACAAAGACCCAATTAAAACAACGGCAATGTGTTTAATTGCAGACTGGTGTATTAGCAAACAGAAATAAGAAAGCACACTTTGGAAAACAGAGCTAAAAGATTTACAAAAGAAATATAAAGGTGATAATTAAGACTTGACATAAACCAGATAAATGTATATCTGATAAACAAAACTGTATTACATATAATCTATAGGATACTAAGCGACACATGAATCCCCTCCTCGATGTAAAAGAAAGTTAAAAAAAGTTGTTATTCACACTGTAAGGTGGGCTTTGTTCATTTTATTTACTTTTATTAAAATTTGTATAAAGTGTTTATGAAAATTATTGTTGTTTCTATAAAAAAACAAATGAATACTAAAGAATATGTTTTCTAGCAGACATCAGGCTACGTAACTATATTTATTCTGTCAAGCAAAGAAATAATTGATTAACTCTGAATTTTAGAAATGTTATTATAACAATAACATGTATTGTAGATGTGGTCCTGATATATTTTATAAAAAATGAGTCTACTTTGAAGTATAATGAACCCATTTTTTAACTTATAGATCCTGAAGAAGCAATATGTTAAACTGCGAAACACTGAAAAGAAATAAAATAGAGTTATTGAACCTTACAGTGTTTTTCACTTTTCTAAAACTCTAACTTTGCTGGTGGTTTGTAACACTCCAAAACTGTTTACATATATTTTTTTCCCATTGACTATAATGGGAATCTTGTTTTTTGAATAACCTTTGAATGGATTAATATTTTTTTCACCAAATCTTCAAAAGGCACATCAGGGACCCAGACTGCACCTTCCTTGAAGATTTCAGACCAGGTGGAAAAATCATGTGGGCTGTAACCCCAAGCAAAGAAACACACAAAAAACCCTGTTTTTGCATGTTTTTTGGCGATATGCAGCTCTGCAACTGCTCAGCCCACCGTAACACAACTTGCCAGTTCCAGAGATCTATAGTGCCCCAATGTGCATGCAAACTTTAGGCAAATCTGTCATATGGTGGCAAAGTTATTAAAGTGCAAAGTTTGAGTTTAACATAGAAGTGGCTGCAGACCTAACTATAGTGCACTACCCTACCACTATAATAATGCTGGATGGATCCTTTTGGTTAATTATTTGCTTAAATAATACCTTAAGTCTTTCATAAGTTTCAGTTTTTTGCACACTGAGTATTCCGCTCTTTATGTCTTAAACTGTGGTATATTACTGTATTAAGGATATGTGTACAGGGCAGTCCTTTGATATTTATGCTGCTTTTCTTTTATATGATGTTTCCATAGTTTGCTGCACATAAGATACTCCATTTATGACTGTAGTCTTTACCACTCTATAAAAGCACTTAAACAGTAACTGTTTATGTTCCTGTAATTTATACTTTAAAATCAATAAATTATTAATTCAGAGAGAGAGAGAAAGAGGAAATTTTAAGTAAGGTACAGAAGGGAAGTATTTTTCAGAGGAAAAGATGCACGATAACAAGGGGACATGCAGTGAAGCTGGAAGGATAAAAATTTAATAGAGATGTGATGATGTACTTTTTCACTGAAAGAGTAGTGGAAACACGAAACAGTCTTTTAGTGTAGGTGGTAAGGGCAAAAACAGTGGTGAACTTCAAGAATGCATGGTATAGGCACAGGGAATCTTAGTTGGGAAGCAAGGGGGGGGTTGGAGATCACGTGAGGATCTGGCGTTGACAGTATAGGCAGGAAAAAATGGGCAGACTGGGTGGGTCAAGTGATCCTTTGCCTGCTATCAAATTCTGTTTCTATGATAGACAATAGAAAGGTTAAGTGGCTTACTCAGGGTTGCACCGTGAGCAAGTGGCAGTGTGGGATTCAAACCTATGTCTCCCCTGTCCTAGCATGGCTGTCCTTCATACCAGCCGCCCAGCCCTGTCACCTCAGCTTTTCCCAGAATGTCCTGTACGTGACCTTCTTCTGGGGTTACCCTGTCATGGCACAGGTGGCAGGAAGCACGCTGACCTGCCAGTCAAGGACATGGTGGCCCTGCCGAGTCCCTGGATGTGGGACTTTGTGGGTGGTGGTCATCCATGCCAGCCAGGACTCTTTTTCCCTGTTGTGTCTCCTCCTTCCTCTTGTGGCACAGAGGAGCTGCATGCAGTGACATCAATGGTACCAAACAAGCTCCCATGCATGATGTGCCAGATGTCTGCTACTTCTCTACTGCCCTGCTGTTCTGGCATCTAGCCTCCACTAGGGGGCAGTGCTACCCAGGCACTGCACCACTCCCTTTCCAGAGAAGGAGGAGAGCAGTCCTTGGGGTGCTCGAGTCTCTTCCTTCCAGCCATCCTACCAACATCTTGAATTCACTCTCGGACCTGGGTCTTCGGCACCACAAGCAGTAGCGCTACTGCAGCACCAGTGGACCAGCCCAAACCAATGTCTCTCAATTCACAGCTGTGTGCTCTAACCACTAGGCTGCACTATTGCACTATACTTAAGCAACAAGGCCCAATGTAGCAGGTTTTATATATGAAATAATGCTCACGGGTGGAAGAGAAGCTCCTGAGGCATATCCAATGGTGTTTATGCTTCCACAGGCATCATCTCACATATACCGTATGACCAGATATGGAGGACATGGGCATAGTTACTATTAGAAACCTTCCAACATTGTTTTTACATTAAACAAAAGCTAAAAAGACATTTTATTTGAGATCTATTGAACTGCTGGGTGCTTGGAATAGTGTTCTTTTTACACTAGCAGTCCATTACCAGTGGAATAAGGCTTGCTAATGAACCAATCAGAATGCGAGAGTCCAGAATGTCATTTTACTACACTATTCTGTGATATGCTATGCTATGCTATACTATACTATACTATACTATACTATACTATACTGTGTTGTGCTGTGCTGTGCTATGCTGTGCTACACTATGCAATGCTATGCTAAGCTATGCTATATTATGCTATGCTGTGACTTCAATGTGCAGGAAGTTACATAATAACTTGTACTCTGGCAGCAGAAATGACTTAGGGACTTTGGCGCATATCTGGACTTAGATGCTTGCATACTCGGATGACCATGTCTGTGGTATGATCCCCAGCCTCTGGCATCTCTGTCTCACATGCAGGCAGAAGTGTGAAGGAGGGGGTGGGCATGTTAGTGGGTATGTTGGGGGCAGAGTGGAGCCAGGCATCAGGAATCTGATTGGATGCCTGGCCTGGCATGATGATGGATCTCCTGCTTTGCATGGAGCAGTAGATTGTGGGATACAGTAGTCCTCCAAGACCTACTATATTCCTAAAGGTATTTCCATTGCATAAAAAAATGGTAAAATTAAACAGATGGCTGCAGCCCTCAATGCCTGCTCAGACGGTTGTAGGCAGTTGATGATAGGGCTGTTCATGGCTCAGATATGTTTAAAGAGGGCCATGGAGACTTAAGTGAAGAGCTGACTGTCATAATTGCTGCCCCTGCAGCTGGCCACTGTGCACTCTCTTGGTCCCTGGTGTGGACATTTTTGAAGTATCTTGTGGATGTACTGCTCTGCCCCATACCCACCCCACCACCAACCCAGTCACCCGTGTACATGCACTGATGACTCAGAATCAGGTGTGGAGGGGCAGGCATCCAGTGCTGCATGTGCCCTGAAAGCCTTGTATTTGTGCAGCATGCACAGATGGAGGACACTGTGGCATTTTCTGGACTTCTGCATATGTGGAAGGGCTGTGGCACTTTCATGGATCAGGCCCTAGGATTCCAACATTTCTGCTCCTTCTTTTGTACTGCAGTGATTATATCCCATTCTGAGTACTGACAATTCCAGGAGAACTCTTCTGCTCATGCTGTGTAAAGCTCAGTGCTATTCTCCTCATGCACATGTCAAGCTCTACTTTGAAAGCTTTAACGGTGCTAGCTTTCATTATCTCATGAGGTAGACTATTCCACATTCTGATCATGCTGTGTGTGTGAGTAGTGCTTCCTGAAGTGATCCCTTCCCCCCATTTGGGTTCTTCCTGTAGTCCTGCGAGAGCACTTTAAGCCTTCTGTAGTGTTTTACATTTTTCTGGGGGAAGTGAAAAATTAATAACAGTTATAATGTATGGGGAGCCCTTATTACTACTCAAAATCAACCAGTTTATAATGCTCTTATGGTATCACTCTGACATTAAGACGTAGTTAATCCCTCTTGACTAAGTCACAATGATACCATGACAATGGGAGTAGATCTGCGCACGTGCGGCTTTGAATGAGTGGTGCATGATGAACAGCCATGACAGTGAGAGCTGACCCTAAGGGAGAGAGGAACTATAGCGAAACAATAAAAAGTAAGGACTATCTTCTTTTAAATTGGTGCTCACACGAGTTTTTGCACATACACTATAAAAGCTAATGTATGGGTTTTGATCGGTAACCATGCTGAAATCACTTCTCGAGGTCACAATGACAACTGATAACCTGTCGAGCTTTGCTCTTGAAGTTTGCAAAGTTGTCATGGTAACTTCTCGAAACGACTACAGAGTGGTTACCGATCAAAACCCATACATTATCCTCTATATAGTGGGTCCTATGCTGGCCCAGTGAATCATTTCCATGGAATTTGTTTGTAGCTTATTTACCAAGGATAGCCCATTTGAGATGCAAAATGTTGTTTTCAGTGGGGTTCAGTTTTTACCCATTTCCACAGGCAGGTGGATGGAAGCACTGGGAGGTTAGATGACCTGCTCATGGTCATACAGTGAGTATTTGCCTCTAGTGATGTCTGAAGTTCTGAATGTCATCAAAGAAGTGGGGCTAGTAGTCCCTCCAGCTCCATTTCATAATGCTGTGGGCTTGCAGGAAGAGGAAAACTTCCTTAATAAAAAAATTAAAATATTTCTCATAAAGAAATCTTTTAAAAATGCAGTGATTCACCTACTTGGGAGGATGGTTACAATTTGACAGTGACCATCATCCCAAAACATGGAACATTCCATATCATTAAATGAAAATTGCAAGACTAGAATACTATAGGTATGTTTTGTACCTAGCCTTTATGGCTTTTAAGTATCAGTGTTAAAGTATGATGGTGTGAAGCCGGTCGGGTGGTGTGAAGGGCTGAACACTGAATACCTTACCTCTTGCCACACCATTGCGCTGGGTTCAGGAATGGATCAGAGTTGAGTTGGGGTTGGCCGGGGAATAAGGATTGAATGTCCCATGGATTTCTCTCCTCCTTCAGGTTCAGTGCCTGGCTGCATGGTCACTACCTAGTGGAGGTTAGGTGGTGCAACAGGCAGGCACCCTGGGAAGGGACCTGATACAGAACCCCCCATAATGTGCATGCGTTAGCCTGTGAATACACATCACTGCACATGACACGGCCCTGGAGAAACTGGCAGTGACAAGGACAACACAGGATGATAACAAACCTGACTAACAGGATGAGGGCAGGAGATCTTGCAGGGCCTGCACTACTGACTGAGGCACCCAGGAAGAACAGGAGTAAGAACCAGATAAGGTAGATGACGGGGCTGGTCCTGGGGTTTGAGGCCAGAAAGGGCTGTAGGGGCATCACAGGCACATAAATAGTAGGTGGAACAAAAAGTATGATGGAGTCCAAGGCCTTCTGTTAACATAGATTGGTTTGAGTGGTATCCACTGTAGCCAAGCCTGTTGAGACTGCTGTGCTTACTCCAAGTGATCTAAATGTCTGTTACCTTGAGGTTCTGATTTGTGTCTGGTTGGGACAAAGACTGCAGTACACTGAGGAGTCCCAAAAGGACAAAACAAGTGTCTCTGTCTTGTCATTCTCAGCCTTCACTGGATCTGGATCACAAGTATAAGCCTGTTTAAAAGGTTATGTCTGTTCTGATGAAGCCTTGGCAGCATGACTTGCACAAGGGTTTGTATACCCATGATGCCTTGCACTGGGAATACGGCTTTAGAATATGTGTGTGGTTACAGAGATACACAAAAAAACAATCTGTATATTGCTTCCCTCCTAGTATCCTTTTTATGGAGCTTATGACCTACTCTTCCTACAGACTGCCTTTCTGGCCTGCTAACTCTGAATGCCATTGGGCCTGACTATACTTGGTGAGACAACAACTGCACTGCACTGAGGAGTCACAACAGGATGAAACACATGTCCACAGTTTGTTCTCCTTGGTCTGTATTGGATCAGATGTACAAGTCTGTTTAAAAGGCAATGTCTGTTCTGGCGAAGCCTTGTCTGCCTACCTTGAACAAGGATTTGCATATCCATGATAGCTTGCAATGAGAATGAGACTTTAGGGTATGTGAATGTTTTTGAGATATGCACAGAAATCAAATAATCCTGTAGAGATCATTATACTGTAGACTACGCCCATATCACATTTTTAATACTTTTTTCCAGCTAGTTTGCTTTGATTCAGGCCACGTGGTTACCCCAATGCACTTCTTTTGGATCATGCTGGGTTCCAGAAGTGATTGTTTTGCATAATGCACTCCACTCTGTGCTGCATTAGGTGTCCCATATACTGCAGCCTAGCTGCCTGACTGGTGGATAGAGTTTTGTTAGTTTTAGTAATAAATGTGTCCTTTTATATAAGTTTTGATTGCTGAACTTGCTTTGCACCTTTGAATCTCTCTTGTTTACATAGAAGTCAGTTTACTGAAACAGATCGCAGGAGAGGGGAAGGTAGGGGTCCAGTTCATGTCAGCAGGTTGATGTCATTTCCAGAGCAGAATCTGAATCAGACTGGCAGTTTACAAGTTAATAGTCATTGCCACAGCTGGGCATGGATCATGGTAGCCTTAACATGAACACTGTAGTTCACATGTGAGTCCCAGAAGGCCACACTGGGCCACCCGTGGGTCAAGTGTATCACGGGGGTCTTTGGCACTTAGGGAGGAAGGGCATGGCCACTTGACATTCATATCTCCTCCAGAAAGCCAACCAAAAGTGGTACCCTTAATCCTCCCCTGCCAGCTTCCATTGTTGACATCCAATGGTCAGTGTGCACACCTAGGTCGACAGCAAGCCAAGCAGTCCCTACCCCATATGTCCATGAAGATGGCCACATTTCACATTTTACAAGCTTTGTTTTCTTTCAAGATGCAATATCCACAATTGTTTATGCACCCTTCCCCACTTCAATATTTATTATCAGCGCAAGTTTTCAAAGGAAACTGAAGTAAGTGATGATGGAACTACTGGAGTGCATGATACGTGACATAATCTCATATAATGTAAATAATCTTGGGAGCTGGTTTCTTTCTTTCTTTCTTTCTTTCTTTCTTTCTTTCTTTCTTTCTTTCTTTCTTTCTTTCTTTCTTTCTTTCTTTTCTTGGCTATTGTGGCTACCTGTCACCCTGGGACCTCCATGGAAACCAATTATGCACCTACTGTAAATTGGGTCACTCTGCCAGGGAGGAAAAAAACATTTCAATTAATGAACACAAACTGAATAAATAATTAATGCCATTTGAGTTGACATGGCAAACAGAGGGATCCCAGGCTGAATTTACAAAACTAATGACACATGAGTAGCATTACTTTTTTGGCCACAGCTGTGTCACTGCAGATGCGCCAACATGTTTGCAGGTGATTTTCAAACATTTGGATGCATTTGAGATGCTTTGCAGACTTTACCATAAACAGACATCGTGTCATTTTTCTCAATCATGCATCATGCATGATGCGCAGATTGCAACACTTGCATCAAAATGTCTGCTCACCATTTTGTGGTCTAACAGTTTTGACCACATGCTATCATTCCTGCAAAATGTGCTGCAATTCTTTGAAAATCTAATCCCAGTCTTTAACAAGCTGTCAGTACATTAGCAAAAGTAGAAAATAAAAGCGGTATTTAAGCATAAAGAATGCTGGATGTGCATAATTATGCTAGAGCACTGCTGTTCACATTAATAAACAAACATTTATTACAGTTCAAATGAAAGTTTTTAAACCAGACTGAATTTATTTCTGAATGCTAAAATGCATGCAGTGACTTGACACAATCTTTTTTTTCATCCTTCTGTGCTAGACATTCCCCTATCTCTCCAGCCCCTTCATCCCTGTCATGTACCTTCCCCATGTTCTTACTCAAACCTCCATCCTCATGGCTTGCCCCCCATGATGGGGCCTTTGGGGATATAAACCTCCAGATTTCCAGATCTACTGTACAAGAGAAGAGTACCTGTCAGTGATGCAAGTCTTGTGAGAGACTGGCTATCACCCTGTAAACCAGATTTTGTTTCTCTGTTTTTCTTCCCCAGAACCCTAGGCAGCACACAGGTGCATGGGGGTGAGGGTGTCCCACCTCGAGTGCGTGCAGCATGCTTCTGCCAGGGGAGCAAACTCCCTGGCCCACCATCAGGAGTCACTGCAGCACTGGAACATACTATCACCTCCTTCCCACGCTGTCTATCCTATCACTGGCTCCTGCGTTCACAACTAAACCCGGGTCGTTGGCATAGAAACACAGCACACTTGAACTGGGCCATGGGGTGGCCTGTCATGACAAAGTCGTTTTTATTTATTTATTTATTTTATTTATTTCAAAGTTTTGGCCAGGAGGGCATATTGAAATAAGCAACTCATTCCCAAGCCTGTCCTGGGCTAAACTGTTATTGTATGTATTTTGATATGTAAGGCACCCAGAGCCTCTGGGATTTGGCACCTAAGAAATAAATATACTATTGCTGGCAGAAAATGTTAGACAAAATACAGTAAATAAATACAGGGAAAATATATGCCATACTGATGCAATATATTGTCGATGATATATTTTTAGGATTCCATTTCTTCTGTCTGTTCTCCCTAGGAAATGAGTTGGTTTATTTTTTTCCTTAAAATCATGCATGCCACCATCCTGCCTTGTGAATGGTCAAAACAGTCTCATATGGTGGTGGAGCTTAGCATATTTCTTTAGTGTAACTGCATGCATTACCAGGCCTGCTGTTCGTGGGTTAATTAGTGATAATGCATGACGGTGTGGGTTTCATTATGGGATATCATCATGACTTGGGAGCACTGTGAGTCATGAGGCTGCAGGCACCCAAGAAGTTACAATATCCCATGTTATGACATGCCCTGGAGTATATTATTGCTACTAAACATTGAAAAAAAGAGGAAGCGAAACAGTTATGATTCTCAATTCAACAGAATTTATTTGAGCAAAAATACTTCGAGCTTTAACTTTAACAGGATAAATAATTACAAATAGTTTCATTTACTTCAGGAATGACTGAGATGCTGTGACCATTTAAGGTAAGCTTCTCTAAAGAAAATGACAGTGTAGTAATTAACCGATTATGTTATGAGGTGTCTGATTGGAACTTTTATTCCCCTGTTACATGCTAGGAGTTACTACTGTACAACAGCAAAAAGCCAATGAAGTTTCTTTATTGTTTAAGACCATAGTATAATTGAGCAATAACACATGACAGGAAGTGAAGTGAGTTAAATACAAGCATTTGTCAAGGCTGAATGTTTGCTTGCTGGCTTTGGCATTGGTAGAGTAGGAGTTAGAAAGCTGCATAATAGGAATGGCAGAGTCCAAGGCACACCTCAATGCCTGTCACTGGCTGCAGGGTGTGGGTGGGGGTGGAATGGCATGAGCATTACAGGCAACAATCCCAAGTCACACCCCTGATGCCTGTCAGTCTCTACAGGGCGGGGCGTTATGGCTGGAAACCCTAACGTCCAGGCGTTACTGGTATTTTACTCCAATTTTCAACATGGGTTTTAGATTCCACCCCATGAACAGTGGCAATATCAGTTTGTTAGCTGAAAGATGACTTTGCACAGCAACTACACCATTTGGCACCACAAGTGTGAAAACACATTTTGAACAGGATGTGAAAATGACAGCCAGATACTGTTCATGAGGAGGTATAAAAATGGCAATGTTGAAAATCTGGAGTGAAAATATTAAAAACTAGTGAAGTCAAGAGCGTACGTAGAAACTGTAATTAGTTTAGTGATTGTTTACAGCAGATTGTCAACACAGGCATTTTGGGACCTCCGCCTGAACAGTGTCAGTGTGATTTTCGTAATCTGTCCCGAACACTGATTTCCCACAGCGACCATGCATTTCTGCGCCGGAAGTGCGAAAACACATTTCAGCCAGGGTGTGAAAAATGACAGCTGTACTGTTCATAAGGAGGTGTGGAAAAATTCCACTGTAGAAAATCTTGACTGAAAATATTGCAACTTCGTGAACTTACGAGGGTGCGTGGAAACTGCACAATGCACGCTCATAACACAGTCATTTTATGGACTTTCGTCACCAAATTTTCAACATAGTCATTTTAAGACCTCTGCTCATGAACAGTGTCACTGTGATTTTCTTAATCTGTTGCAAACATTGATTTCGCACACCAACTGCGCCATTGTGCGCTACATGCGTGAAAACACATTTTAGGCAAGATGTGAAAAATGACAGCTGTACTGCTCATAAGGAGGTGTGGTAAAATGGCAATGTTGAAAATCTGGAGTGAAAATATTAAAAATTTGAGAAGTTACGAGTGTGCGTAGGAACTGCGCAATGCACGCTTGTAAAACAGTCATTTTTGGGAATTTTGTCACCAAATTTTCAACATATGGTTTTGGGGGGCCCACCTCATGAACTGTGACACTGTCATTTGTTACTCAGTCCCTAAAGGTGGTTCCACGCAGTGACAGCAAAATCACCTTTCGGGACTGAATAAGAAAATGACAGTGACTGAGTTCATGAGGTGGGGCCCCAAGAGCCCCATGTTGAAAATTTAGTGAAAAGATTCCCCAAAATGGCCGACATATGCACCAAAGTTGAAAAAAAACCCATTTATGCTATTGTACAGCTTACTGGTATTTCTTCAGTTCGCGGTCGGCTTTGAAGAGTGCAGACATGTTCCCAGTCCACTGAAGATCGTCACGCTGGGCTCCAGAGGTAAGTATGGGGTGAGGGCATATGAGGAGGTGGGTGCACAGAGGGTAGGCATGGGTTGGGGGAAGGGGGCAAGACAGTCATCAAGGGACTGTTTTTTTTTTTACAGGTGTCTTTTTTTTTTTTTAATAGAAGACGACGCAGAACTTTTGCCACACTGAGGTGGGCTCCCAGCGTGGCAGCTGGAAGTTAATTATTTTTTGGGGGTAGTGGAGCCGACTGGGAATTGAGCACCCCCGTCAGCCATATGGACATTTGCCACACTGGGGTGGGCTCCCAGCATGGCACCTTGAAATCTGTTTTGGGGGGTGCAGTGGAGCTGACAGGGGATTGAGCACCCCCGTTGGCCATACCATGTGCGGGTGGGAGTGCATGAGCACACTGGGGTAGGCTCAGTGAGCCACGAGGTGTTCAGTGGTGGGGGAGTACTGTCTATGACATTCAGATGCAGTGTAGCGTGCAGGCAATTTGCATACTGCCCGGCGGCGGTATGCAAATTACCATCTACTGCTGATTATAGCGATTCTTCACTGCCACTGCATCTGAACTGCTGTCGGATAGCTCTGACATGTATTGCGCGGTGAGACAGCACCTGCAAAAAGGCGCAGGGCATTGAAGCTGAGTGGCACACCTACGAAAATGTGTATGGTGGCACTATGTTTCTTACCATCGTGCAAGCAAACATAACAAGTCTTAACCAGGTGCATTTTGAGGCATAGGGCAAAGCCAAGTACCTTCAACCATCTGGGAAGTGTGGAGATTTAAAATATTGTACTACTTGGAGTGAAGTATAGCACTTATATAAAATTGTCTCTTTTATAAAACTGAATTACAGTAAACAGCAAAACACAGAAAGTACTCAATGACTGTTAAAATGTTGCTGTTTGCTAAGGTATATAAGTTGGTTTCCATTGCCATATAGCACAGTCACGTGATCTGAGTCCAATAGTCACAGTGCAGGATTTCTGTGTGCCAATTTATAACTTGCTTGGTTTCTGTGCATCTCTAAAACCACCCACATACACTCAAAGCCTCAAACCCAATTTATAAACCGCATTAACACACGACCGGGGATTAACGCCCTCAACAACCCATCAAAGGTGGGATAACAGTTCAAATCACACTCTGCTATTTCTTACAGTATAAAGGAGACTACATAGCACCAGAGAGACAGAGAAGCAGTATCAGCTTATGTGTCACTGTGCTTGCCTTAGTTGTGTGAATGATGCCTGACTTTATAATATTTGAAGCAGTGCATGTGTCATAGTATGCCACTAAACAAAGCTGTAATACCGCTATCCTGTAAGAGCGGTCTCTGGCTTTTCCTTCAGCACAAAACCCCTTTACTGTATTAACTCAATGAAGTTCAATGTTAACCCCACACAGTCATAAACAGGAGGTGGTCAATCAGCAAAACGTGAAACCACACCGCTACATTAACAGGCCAAGCCATTAAGTCAGAAGAAATGTTCTTTAAACTTCCCATTCCACATGCTGGAGAGGCAGCGGTGGTGGGCTCATTGCTCACACTAATAGATGCACCCATTGTTTAAAGATATGTGCTTTTAATTTACTTTCCTCGGTAGTTATTCATCACAAAGCAGATTAAACCAAACTGCTTGTGGCAAACCAGACACAATGCGTTCCTTTCCCTATGATAGTGCAGTTTCAAAAGTAGAAGGCAAAAAAAGAGAAAATTACAATTTCTCTCCAGAGATGAGAAGAAAATGGGTCCTCCACCAGCTGATTAATAAAGAGTCACATTAGAAAGAAAAAGCTATATGTTGCTTAATGAAGTAAAAAATCCAGAAATGCAATGGTGTATTAAAAGCAAATTATAGACAATAATCATAGATAAAATTACAGTAGGATGGCATGGGTATTTAAGAGTTCTGATCTGCTGCTGATCGTCACTTAAAACAAATGGCTTTATGGTATGATGTCACGTCTATCAATTGCAGTGGACAACTGGCCTTCAAGGAAGAGATATAGGTTTTCCTTAGAGACATGTGAAGGAAATAAATTATGTTGGAACATACTGCAAAAAGTGGAAAAAACAAGCTGCTGCAGGCATTCGCAGTTTAATTGATATTTGGCGGCAGGAAGCCAATCAGTATAAGTAAATTGACGTTATAAAATAAAAATGATCTCTTAATGGGATACCTTCCCCCACGACCACGGCAGTCCAAATAAATGTTGCCTTGCTCACAGAAGCAGCATGATGGCCGTTACTGGGTACGGCATGCTGCTGTCTCACTGGTGGGGTTCTGTTCACGCTGCCGTTTATTTTTATGGCATCTGTCTCCACTCCCCGAGAGAAGGCAATGAGTGGTTTCACGTTGATTGCCGCTTCAGCCAATGGTGGCCTACAGATCATAATTAATGACTCTATTTGCTAGAGCACTGCTGAGAACAATTGAGTTTGTTATGGTAACAACTGATGCCAGCTTTCAGGGGCTCAGGGGAGGTGTTTAGTGTGGAGTCCAGCAGCCAGCACTGGGCAGAGTACCAGATGATCCACATGCAGGGGAAGGACTTGGCAAATGAAGTGTCAGTAAAGTTGAATGATTCAGCCTTTGCACTGACAAAACTAGAGGAGCTGATAGAAAAGGAGGGGAATGGGCTGGTTGCAGACAGTACTGTTTGTTATTAAAAGCAGTTAAAAGGGCTTTTCCAGTGTAATGCACAGGCTCCTAGAAGATGATAATAAGTAGTGGTTGTATGGTTTATAACAAAATAACAGGAATAACACTTGAATGTGTTTCCTGAAAGATAGTTAAACTGATATGGGTATCACATTTACAAGTTGGGTTGTCTCTTTGTAGTTAAATAGAGCTAAATTAAGCTGTGCAACCTACTGTACTTCTGCTGCACACAGCCTGTGCTATGAAGTTAGCTTGCTTGATTACAAAGCATTTTGTAGAAAACAAAAGGATTGTTTTAAGTATGGTATAAGTATATATCAGTAAGCCACCAGGCATTCACCACACATCTTTTAAAATACAACTAATGCAACAGAATAGGAATTTGAACCCAGGGACTCTGACTTCCATCCATATATTCTTACCAGCTGTGTTAAAAGCTCTCTCACCGTATCCCACTATATCAGTGTCTGTGTCTTACTTGCATTGAATTACACTGCAGCAAGGGATATATTTTAGAAAGAAGGTATTTTTTTATCTGTGTAGTATTTACAACCCACCAGGTACTGAAGAAACATTAGCTTTTAAAAATAATAACAGTAATTAATAATAATGGCAATATAATAATGAATAATAATGCATAATAATAATTGATAATAATAATGAATACTAATAATGATGATACAATAATGAATAATATACACATAACCCTTCATCACTATAGAAACAAGTTCTAGTCATAAATTACAAAGCTGTAATTGTATCAAGGGTTTATGGCAACTTTACATTTCTGTACATAATTCTGACACAACACTATGTGAGGGTTTTGGGGGTATTTTCGTTATAATATATTCCCATTCCATGGGAGTAACAACAGCAATGACTGATTACTGGCCAATACACATTCACTGGTTATGTCATATCTTATTCTGTACTCACTCAGTGCTGGTGTAAGCACAGAACCATTCTAAGACTGTGACACACTGGAATTTGTTACAGGCATTTTTGAACCCAAGTCTCCTAGGTGGAGGTGGAAGTGTTTGCTGCTGCGCCAGTTATGCAAGGGATACCACATGAGAGGATATGCAGTTATAAAGGAATAATGCATGCCTTGGTTGGTTGTTAGGCATGAGGTGTAGCCTAGTGTCACAACACCTTGAGCATTGCATTATTCCCTTATGACCGCACACCCTCTGGTGTCTTATCCACTTCTAAAATGTGTTTTTATTTGTAAAGAAATATATAAATACTACTGTGACACCCTGTCTGAGTGAACTTATTTCTTGATTTCCCCTACCTGTCCTGGTTGCTTTCCACCTGGGTGGCTAGTTAGTCCTACTGTTCTCACAGGTGCCCTTTCTCCTCACAGTGAACAGCAAAGCAACAATGCTGATTATGAGCTCCCTCTTAACAGGGTTCTTCATACTGTCAGTCATGTGCCTATGTACTATTCCTTATGCAAGCTGCCCTTTCTCTCTTTACAAACAATAAAATGTGCCCAGGCCTCCACAAACTAGTCATGCATTGTACATGCCCTCATTCCATCTAGCTCTCCTGAAAAAGAGAGAGGGTTGTCTTTTGGGTGCTTTCATATCCTCCCTGCATATACATGGTTACCACCCAGCCCCTAATATGCATCTAATGCTCCCTAGTTCCCTTATTGCTACTACTACTATTACTGGTGGGAGACACTGAAAGTGACCCAGGCCTGGTTATCTCCTCCCTCTCCCACAATCACCCACTTTGGGCAAACAGACACAGGCTACAAAATTGTTCATATTAATGTCTGCAGTCTCCTCTGAAAGATTTATGAATTGGAAGCCTGAGTCTCCTTCTACAACTGAAATGTCAATGGTGTCACCGAAATGTGGTGAAAACCCTCCATCACTGACTCCAGCTGTCTCATCAAGGGCTTTACCATGATCAGGCAGGACAAGTGGGGCTCCAAAAGAGGAGGTGATGTCATATTACACTACAGTAAGTGCAACCCTGATTTCTAGCACTGTCACCAACAATACTAACAGAATATATTATTATGGAACTCACAATTGGTTCTGCTAAAAAGCTATTTATTGGCTGCTCTTACAACTTGCTCAAAGGTTGTCTATCGGGCCTCACCCAACTGATTTTGGGCATTGGTTGCTTCTCCCCCATGAGGGAGCTCATCATATTTGGGGACTTAAACTGTAACTGGCTTAAAGACACTAACTCTGAGTGTAACAAACTGCTGAATCAGCTCAGTCTTTCCTAAATTTTCATCACCCCCACCTGCGTCAAGCATAAATACTCAAACCACTCCCTTCTGCATTTGATCCATACAGACCAAGAGGACCAGGCCCTCCAGGCAGGACTCCTGTCCAGCTCCATCAGTGATCACTCTGCAGACTTTTGGAGCTGGTCCAGTAAATGCCCCCACCTTCCCCCCAAAATTTTGTCCTTGGAGACTTCTCTAAATGCAACTTATCTCACCTGCTCACTGAAGTTAGGGCAGTTGACTGGTAAGTCCTCCATACTCTGCCCGATGTGGCTGCAACTCAGGGCTTCATCACTGTGGCCCCATCCTCCATCCGGAGGCACCAAGTTTAGTCGACAGTAAATCTGTCGACCACCCACAGTGATGGTACAATACTGATGCAGGTATTGTGCTGCCAAGCCCCAGTGTTTTCTGTGGGGGCTGGTCCCCCACCCCGGACTTTAGGATTGTCAACTCCAGGTCAGAGTTAGTCTGGGGAGGGTGCAGGACACTGGGGGAAAGTGAAACACAGAAACGGACCATTACAGCGACTGTCACTGTAGTGGTCATTTTCTGTGTTTCGCTGTCAGGGTGTCGGGCAAAAGGGGGCCACCCCCTCCATCCAGGACAAGCACTTTCCTGTCACATAAAGAGAGTGCATGGTGGGAACACTAGATGGCTGTGTAAAGAACTACTCAGAAAAATGAAAGAAACGTGTGTCCTGTAAGTGGCATACAAAGCCGCTCCCTCATGCTCTTTCTGGAACATCTACTGAAGGCTTTGCAACCTATGTAAACAAGAAATGAAATCCCTCAAGTCAGTCTATACTACAAAAAACCTTCAAGTTAGGAACCTGGGTGGCCCCCCAAATTTCTGGTATTTAGTGAACTCCCTCATCAAACCCTGGAATAAGCAAAGCACCATTGAGCTATGCACTGAGGGTGGGTCCTTAACTGACCCCATCTAGATCATTGAGCCCCTCAACACCAAATTCTCTGACCTCTGCAACTACCTGGGCAAGCTTCCACCCAAGGACCCTTCCCCTGCACACAGCAGCTGGGCCACTGATAAGCTCAGAATTTTAACCTTCATCTTTAAGGTCACTTCCCACCATAAGATCCATCCTCTCCTTAATGCTCTCCCCAACTATGACAGTGCCGGAAGTGATGGTCTCTGCCCGAAGTTTCTTAAGCTAACAGCCAACTACATTGCTAAACCTCTGGATACAATTTTTAACCTATCCCTGACCTCCTTGTCAGTTCCAGCAATATGGAAACAGACCAGGGTCATCCCAATATTCAAATCCAGTGACCTCACACTTTTTGACAGCTACTGTTCAGTTTTCATCCTGTCCCACATAAGTAAGATCCTTGAAAAAATTCTTACAACAAATCTCCAAACAAGTCTGGACAGATTGGATGGGCCAAGTGGTCCTTTTCTGCTGACAATATCTATATTTCTATGTTTCTTTGTATCTAAATATAACCTGCTCTGTTCCCACCAACATTATTTCAGAAAGGGCCACAACACCACAACTGCCTTAACATGTTTCAGTTATCATGTTATCAAGGGCATGGGTGAGGTAAATTAACTGGCATCATTTCTGTGTACCTGACAAAGTTCTTTGATCTAGTAGACCACACCTCCCTACTAGACAGACTGCATCTCTGTGGGTCCTCTGACACGACCACATCCTGGATCTGTAATTATCTCACATGGAGAACCCAGGTGGTCTGCATGGGATGGGGGGGCACCTTTAACTGAACAAGTGTCAAAAGTGGTCCCAAAGGATCAATACTTGGAACATTTCTATTCTTCCTATTTATTGACACCCTCTCAGAGGAGTGCAAGGGTTGCCACATGCTTCTCTATGCAGACAATTTGATTCTCTTTCATAGTGCCAAGACCCCAGCTGATATATCCTTCACCCTCATAGAGGAGTTTCACATCATCCAGAGGTGGTTCCTCACAAAGTGGTTCATAGTTAGCACCAAGAAAACTAAGGCTATACTGTTTAGATCCAAATCTAGGCTTGCCATATGGCTTGGGGGGGCTTGAACCCCTTGATAATGGGGGTCATTAGATGGGACCACCTGGAGCCAGTAGTTGCCTTCAGATACTTTGTGGTCACACTCAACCCTTCCCTGACCTTTTCAGATCACATTGGACTCAAGGTTAGATGAGTAAATCAGAAACTGGGAGTTTGCTTCTGGCTAATGGATCTTATCATCCCCAAAGCACTGTTGGCAATAGCCCAGAATATGCTGCTGCCCCTCCCAGACTACTGGGCCCCTCTTTATACCCAAACCTTATCTACCAACTTATCCAGGCTCAACACACTTTATAAAAGCAACTGTAGGTTTGCTTTGTTGGCCCCTTATTGTACTGGGATGAGGCAGTATAGTGTAGTGGTTAAGGACACTGAGCTGCAAACCTGGAGACCTGGGTTTGAATCCTGTCAGTTCCCACTTGCATACTGTGTGACCCTGAGCAAGTCACTTAACTTCCTTGTGCTCCCAGGTAGCACCTGGAAACAAGCCCTGGCTTAGTGTGCCTTTCCTGATTAAATCATTTCCACTGTCCCTTTACTGGACCTTGGCTGGCTCTCCTTCAGGCCATCAAGAGTAACTACTAGGCAGTTGTGTCAACAAATCCTGTGGGATAAGTCCTTTCCACAGTCTTTTCTCCTCAAACCCAAACCTCATCCCCATAGCCTCAGGTCCTCAGCACATCTCCTCCTAAAGAATGCCCAGGCTGCCACTGGCATGGGTCAAAAGCTCTTTTCCATTGCTGCCCTAGACACTGGAACAGCTTGCCTAACTCCCTTCACTCTATAGATTCAGACTCCTTTTTCAAATCATACTATATGATTGTCCTCTCAGCTTCCTTGTGTACAAGTGATCCCCTAATATGGAGACCCCCAGGAATGTCATGGTCTAGAGTTTGATAAGTCCCGCTGGTCTCTTTTTCCTGTACTGTGTCAATGCCTTTTACACTTGTTGTTTATACTGTATATTATGTACATTGCTATTTATTGCTGGGTTGCTCTCACAACCTTGAGGCATTATTTGTATATTTGTACTGCTGCCTCTGTATGTATTAATTGTTGACTTGTATACTCCTTTGTTTGGGCAAATTGACTGTATTATTCCATGCCTGCCATGTATGTACTTAATGTTTTGCCACTGCTGTTCACTTTGTGCCGTCTTGATGGCTCAGATCATGCCTGAACTGGACTTTGAGATCAGTGCACCCACCTGCATTAACAAATAAGATAAATAAATAAATGTAGTTCAGGTGAGATGTGCATTTATCAGGAAACAATCACTGGTCATGTGACTTGTTTCAAACAATTTGTTTACAGGATTTTCATGGCCCTTTTATAATATTTATTTATTTGCTTAAAATTTCTCTAACCAGGATAGACCCCATGAGATGAAGCACCTCATTTTTAGGGGGTCTCAGAGAGGACAGCAGCTGTCAGGATGTTAACATAGCCCAGCAGGAATAGTTACATACAGGCTCAAATATACGTAGGATAAAACAAACTGCAACACTTGGTCATTCATTCTGACAATATTTAATGAGCTGGTGTCTGCTTCATGATATAATTTCATAAAGATACGCTAGTGGGTCACCTGATAGTCCAACATCAGTGGGCTGCATTGCTTTGCTGGTGACCCAGGTGTGGGAGCGAGCTTGGAGGCCTGCATTGGGTGACCATTGCTGAGGGAGTGCTACTGCTGGCAGCACATCACAGCTTGTGCAAGGTAGTACCACATTCTGCCTCCCCAGTGACCCCTGCAGTGGGCCAGGGGGGCTGTTTCCTCCACGAGAGTATACTGTGTGTATGTCAGGCTATAGGGCACCAGTGGGAGGGTAACAGGGGCAGACTGAGATAAAAAAGGCAGGAGGGAAATAATAGTAGTTGCCAGGGAGAAGAATTAGCACCCTTAGTCCCCATACCCCCACTGGATCTCCACCCACTTGGGTGAAGGTAACTGGTTTTCAAGGCTGAGACTCAAGTGGTGCTGACCTGGAGTATAAATATCTGTATGGAAAAGAAACCAATTGTATTCATCTCTGACAGTTCACTAGCGAACACAGTTGTTTTAAACCTTTCTTGTCTTTTCCAGGATTTTTCATTACATTTTTGGGCAACTTATCCATGAAGTCTGTATAAAACCTTTCATCAGGATTTTATGACTTATAATGACATCATAGTGCTCACCATGACAACAGACTCTAATCTCAGAGACAATTATGAGGTCAGTTGGGGCTGGTCATGTGTTTTTAAAACCAACAGTAGAATTAGTACTTGTTGATGTAAAGTATTTAAAAGACTGAAAATGGAAGACAGTCATCCTTCCCCCCACCCCGGGAAACATTGAAGTTTAATGGAATTACCATCAACATAATGCTTTTAAACAACTTATTTTGCAGTTACCAGGGCAGGATTTTCCAAGTGGATGAAGCAGACACATCATCTGATTTTGAGCTGTGACTGCGTCATCTGAAATGTGCCAGAACCACTGCCATTTTCAAAATATTTTCATGCATTTACGACAATTCTACTGCCTTACAACAGCTTGTATCAAGAAACTGGAGCATGGAGGACCCAAAATGTGGCAACTTATGGCAACTGTGAGTAAGACCTATGCTGCCTTTTAGGTGGTCTTAAGTTTTATGCGAAATTTGCGGGATAGTACCAAAAATGTGGTGCAGGCTGCGGGGCTGGTTTTGAAAATACAACCCCAGCTCTTTAAGTTGTTTCATCAACTGTTGGTAAATGGACTGCGAAGTAATACCCATGTGAAAATTTGATATCTGTGATTGTGACTCTTGGTTCTGGCCAAAGTCACGGTTGTCCATTGCACATTTATGAATGAATAACAATTCCCAATATTTAATGACAGTACAGCACAGCCAGCTGCAGATACTGATTTGGTTCTAAGAAAATAAAACAATTTTGGAAAAATATGAATGCAAAAGCAGCAGGGCTAAGGATAGGCTTTGGTGATAAAGCCAAGCTTTAAGAACCACATAAAAAGACACACAGTAACCTGAAGGAAAGCGTGATATCGGCAATTTATGCAAATGTCTGCAAAATCTTTTTTTGTGTGTAATTTCTTTGCCCGTGATAGCCCAAGTGGAAGGCAATATTTCATTCTCAGCATGGCTTTGCATCTCCCCTCTTTTTATAGCTAAAAGAGACTGAAAAATTAAGTGGCCAAAAGACTTGCCCCAGCTCCAAAGCTCAAAAAGGTTGAAGTGCTTGGCAAGGCATACTTGGGGGGTGGTGGGTGGTGGGATCTTTTGGCTCTAACACAAGAGTTTTTGTTAATAAAGGAGAAACATACTCAAGTGACAGTAGTGCAGCACACCATGGGTGGTACAGCATATGCAAATTACCAAGAGAAAGTTAATGGTGAAAAGTAACGCTTTGTTAAATATATAGTATCTCTTTGTTTTTGTATCAGAGCAGCTTTCCATTTAAGTTGTTGTGTTTCAGTATCATGTGACCTACTAATTTCAGTTCATTAGACATTGTTGGAGCTGAAGTGTAGAGGAGCTGAAACCGTTGGACTACTGCTGGATTATGACATCACAGTAGCAGCAGCAATGTGTGCCTAATTTCACTTCTGGCTTCTGGTTTTTTATTTTATCATATCTTTTCACCCAAGTATATTGCTAATCTGATTAACAGATCATGGTCTAGTATGTTTATCTGTTTAATTTTTTTTAAAGTAAGTGTGTGTGTGTGTGTGTGTGTGTGTGTGTGTGTGTGTGTGTGTGTGCATGCGTACGTGCGTGCTTTAATTAGGGATGCCAAAGTACCTTAATCTGAATACTGGGTATTTATTTTTAATTTTTATTTTAGTCTTTGGTAAGTGGGTAAGGCCCAATAGAGACAAATGTCCATTTTCAGAGGTGACCCAGGAGCACTGGGGAGGTTAAGTGACTTGCTTGGAGTCACACAGTATGCAAGTGGAGGTTGTGGGACTCAAACCCAGGTCAGCTATTTACTTGGGGCCAAACTTCAAAATATGTAAGAAAACCCCCATTTATCCCTCCCTAGGTCACCAAGGTGGCCAAGGCATAGTCAACTTGGCCTCTCCCTATCTCAGTGATTCCCACTACCTGCTTCCCACCACCACCTTCTCTGTTCACACACATGCATACACGCACGCATGCATGCATGTGCACACATGCACATGTACACACATACACACACAGTTGAAAATAACATTGGCTTCTTGCACTCTGTCAGAATCTGAGGATGCCCTTTGGGGGGTGGGGGTGGGTGGGACAATTTGTTCTACAAAACATTGTTGGCTCCTGGCACATTGCAAGGAGCTGACATTGTTTTAACCAGTTGTGTGTGTGAGAATGGGGAAGAGGTGCAGGGTGGGAAATCACTCAGGCTGGTGAGGGTTGGCCAGGGGACCAGCTCTGGCCACCTGGAGAGGGATAGAGGTTTTTTTTTTATGTTTTTATTTTTATTCACTTTCCTGGTTACAATCACCATGAACAATAACAAATACTCGGTATTTGGTTTGGATTGCTGAGTGCCCTCTTATAGGTGATATTCAGAATTTAATATTTAGGTGATATTCAGAATTTAATATTCATCAGTCATGCAGCCCTAGCATGTGTAAGCAAGAAGACATGACACGGTGTTGGTAGCACTGTGACAACTGCACACACAGGGGGGTTGTAAGGCATGAGGCCAAAGGTTGAGTGTCTTTTGCCCCTGAAAGTGCAGTTGTCACAGTACTACTACCAAAGTGGAGTGTCTGACTGTGCTCATAATATGGGTTTGAGAGAAATATTTTTAAAATAAAAAAACTCTCAAAATTGAACATTTTACCCATTGGCAGTCAGTATGCAGGGATTTCCTTATGCATTTTATAAATGACTGTATGTGTCTAATGGCTGCCTTTTATTAGACTGAATGATTGGGAATAAAGTGTCACAGTTCTCTTGGCATGGACCTCTTTTTCACGTAACCATCTAATCCTCTTTGTTTACCCACGGTGCATCTTCACCTACCCACTCTGAAAATGTGTGCACCTTACTCCTTCTCAGTTTCACACACCTTGTGCCTCTGAAGAGCTGACACTTGTTCTTCTTTAAACTGGAACCAATACCCCTCCCAAGATATTTACATCTCTCCAGTCCTAAAGTTCATATCACTCTAACAATGCATACCACATAAAATGTTTTCCTGTTCCAAAATGTGTGCCTGTCATATTTCCTGACATTTTTGCCCTTACCTCTTTTGAAATTTGCACCCCTTGACCCTGCCAAAATTGGTACTCTTGGAGCTCCCTAAATTCACACTATTAAGCCAATTAAAATGTACGCTGCATCTGAACTTTTAAGTCCCTTACCTCTTTCAATATACACACCCCTTACAACATCGTAAATTAATACTCCTATGAGGATTATAAATTCCTTGCCCCACCCTTATTTATATCCCTCACCATTATCAGAATTTATATCCCTCATCAGTCCTGACATCTGGGCCACCCCACATACCTGAAATGTGCATATTTTTCCCTGCTGATATTTCTGCTTCACCCATCTCACAGCTTGCACTCCCCAGCATCCTTGAGAAATGCACGGCTCACCAATAAGCCACACAGAATTCTTATTATTACCTGCTTATGAAGCAGGGGGTAGACATGGTGGACCTAGCGGTCCTTCCAACTTTAAATTATGTTACTATGTTACAGTTTTAAGTCCTTAAAAGTATGCCGTCTCCATTCCCAAAATATGTTCCCCTTTCCTCATCTGAACAACTGCACCTCTCATCATTCTTGAAATGTGCTCCACTCAATTTTTCCTAAATGTGTATATTTTATCTTTCCACAGATTTGTGCCTCTCACTATTCATGATATTTGCAGTGCTTACCAAACTTGCACTCACACCAGAATTTGATTTCCTCATACCTCCCAAAATGTGAGCCCCTCACCATTCTCAAAATGTCTACCCATCACCTTGTCCAAATTGTGCACCCCTTACCGTTCCTAAAATTTGTTACCCTTGCCATTCACCAAAATTGTACTCATGCCCTTCCTGAAATGTGCACCCCTATCACCTCCCAAAATGTTATCTCCCCACCATTCTCAAAATCTGTACCCTTACTGATCCCCAAATATTTACCCTGGACCCTACCTAGAATTAAGACCTTTACCATACTTGAAATTTTCACCCCTTTCCCATACCAAAATTGGTACCCTTCACTATTCCCTAAATGTATGCACCTTAAAGAATTTTTATACTCGGTCCTCAGAAAATGTGTACCACTTTTTATTCTCCAAATGTGTGCCCCTTACATTTGAACTTTGTGACTTTTACCCATCCCAAAAGTTACCCCCATGTCTCTCTAAAAATGTGCACCCATTCTTCCGCTAAATAAATACCTGTCTTGAAATCTGTGCCCCACCTCCTCCTAAACATTTTGCCCAAACTGCTCTGAAACTCAACACCCTTAGCCCTTCCTGAACTCACCCATGCCACCCCTTCCATAATTTTGGGTATGATGGGGAAACATTTTGAGAATACAGAGGCAGCTAATTTCAAAAATGGCATGGGGTCATTATGTCATAAGACATAATGCGCATGCTGTCACTTGATCTTGTGATTTATGCCATGAGAGCATATGTCTTTGTTCTGTGGGGTGCTCCACCCCCCACCCCCCATTATGGGGGTGCCCCAGACCCCCACTAAAGATTCTCAACTCTGGGGGTCCAACTCGGGAGTGCATAAGTTCAGTTCGCCATAATGCAGACGCCGCTATTAAGTGTGCGACATTATGACCCGTAGCTTCAAAAACTGTACAGAGCACAACTCTGGGCTGGTGTGAGGGAGTAAATTTGTGGAGGAGCATGGGGCACAAAGCATCAGGAATGTGTTGGGTGCACGTTTTGTAAATGATGAAGGATGCAAATTTCAGGAAGGGCAAATTACTTATTTGTTGAAAAAATGCTGACTGTGCAGATGTCATATGTATCTTAGCCCCAAATTGTCTATCTCCAAAATTTACTCTCTGTATAGCACACTATGCATATTTGTTGGCAGTGCCCCCCCCCCTCGTACCCATCACTGCTCTATGTGTGACAACCTTGGATGGACAGTTTGGACCTTAGGTAAATAAGCCCTACTGTGCTCCTTGGTGCAAAGTTATGGCCTGGTAAACTCCCTTTCTATCTCAGCAATTGTTTTAACCTTGCCTACATACAAAGCTCACATTTGGACAAAAGATTGCAGATCCCCCTGTGAAAAAACAACCTGGCGAAGCTGCAGTCAGTTTTAGGTTGTCCAAAATCTTGAATAACTTGCTATCCGACATAAGTGGTACCCCAGATTTGTGCACATCCAAATTAAAACTGAACATTCTTTGCCATTTGCCACACATGCTCTTATTGAATAGTTTTCTCCCTCTCAAGGTTGATATTCATACATATTGTCCTACTATATACTGTCAAACTGTACATATAACTTTGTTATTCTTATTCTTGTTCAATTTACTTCTACCTTTGTCTCCCTTTTCTCCTTCTTCTCCCTCTTCCTTTTGTACATCTGTAAGGTTGCATCTATAAATTGGACTTGTATGATTCTCTGTATTGCTTACCTGGTAAAATAATAAAATATTTATAGAAAGAAGGAGACTAATTTCAGAAAAGGTATGGGGTGTGAATTTTGGAGGAGCTGGGTGCTTTAAACAGGGACTTAGAGATGCAGCATGGCCTAGTGGCTGGAGCACAGACTTTAGAAACAGCATACACAGGTTCAAACCCAACAACACCCACTTACTGGGTGATTCTTAGGAAGTCATTTAACCACTCAGTGGTTCAGTGTATCCTGTTGCAAAAATGGGTAAAAGTAGGACCCTACTAAAAATGAGATATTCTGTCTTAGTTGTGCTATTTTGTGTAAATACATTCTAAAAAAGATGGGTGTAAAGTAACTTTAAGGAGGGTAAATATGCATATTTTCAGGGAAAGGGGGCTGAAAATTCAGGGTGTTAACAATCTTGGGAGGGGAAAAGGGTGCAGTTATCAACAGAGACAAGAGCCTTGATTTTCAAAGGGTTTGAAGCAGTTGAAGGTGTGCAGTTTACTGATATGAAAAAAAAGCCCTGCACCAGTGACTTGCAGCAATATTACCATTTTTAGCAGTTTCACGCCAGCACTGCCAGTTTCCTTGCATGGCAGGTCGGAGGTCAGATCAGGTATAGCATGTGTAAAGAAAAACAACTGCAAGCTGTCACAAAGGGGAAAGGATTGCAGAATGGTAACCTCTTTCTAATTCCTGCACATGTGGCAGTATTTGTGGGAGGTCACTGGGACCCCCAAATATACCACTTTTCCTGTGGCATGTGTCGGGAGCTTCGGCCCTTAGAAAATCAGGCCCCTGGGGTACTGATTTCAAGAGGGGGTCCAGTGATTCACTGTAAACTACCTTATTACCTATGCAATCTAAATTGCTGTTTTCCAGTATAAGCACTACAAGTCTGCACTCCATTTCCCAATAATGTACAGGAATTACTGCAGGTTTTGGAGCCCTGCTAAAGATGGCAATGGCAAAAATTATAATACTTAATTCTCTGACTTTATTTTTTTGGGAAGGTACACATTATAAATGGCAACATTTCTATACTACATATGGTGGCATATACTGCATACCTTATATAGCAGTATCAGGTGACTGTTGCACTGGAGATAACTGGATATATTTCAAATCTTGCGTTGCTCTTTAACAACTAATAGCAATCATTGGCTTGTAAAAGTCCTCCTGAGCTTTGCTGTGTTATAACGTATACTACAGCTATATGCAATGATACACGGTATCTCTGACCTGCATTGCCTTCAGATATACAAGAGGCAGTCTGAACACTCTTTTTGTCTTGTAGCATTCTTTTAGAAAAGGACTTCTGCATTCTCAGTATGTGAAAATAATTCCCTGTTATTTCCTTACTGAGGTGTCCATTAAAAGTAGTGACATTTGAGGAACTCACCATTTCTCTCAGTGGATTAAGTCTGCAGTATCTTTTTTTTGGTATTGAGTTCATCTTTTCTGACATTTCCCCACTGCACTCTGAGAGGATACTTAAGCTGCATTCTCACTGCAGACAGCACGGCACTTTCATCCATGCCATCAGGCAGCAGTGGCCTTGTACAGTAAAATAAACTGGACTGGCTGCTTTTCACAGCTGGTGTGCTCTATGAATGAATAAATGTGTGTAGGTGTGTGTGCATTGGTGGGGGGGGGGCAGGATCAAACTTGGAGGCAAGTAGGCCACTGTAAATTTGACTGGCTAGAGTTTCCAAAGGCTAGTTAGCTTTCAAGACATATTGTATTAGCTGTAAACAGTAACACGTGCAAGGGGACTTAGTTCAGTTTTTTTTTGTTGACTGGGAAAGGAGGACAAGACAATTCTGCCTATTTTCAGCCTCATCCCGGAGGAGGGAGATACAGACGGATGCCAACTGACACTTAACCAGATTAAGCTGTTGGTTGTATTTTTAGTAAAACACTTGTTTTACCTATGTTTTTGGGCTGAGGATACTTCAGACAATCTGGCCATAAAATTGGACATTTCAGGTCATAAAAGGTAGATGTAACTTTCTCAGGTCTAACATGGAATGTTAAAGTTTGGGGCAGGGGTATTTTTAAAAGGATCTGTCTTAGTTGTATCCATCTCTATTTTCAAACGTTAAATGCACCCAAACTGTTGAATGGTCTAACAGTGCTCGAATCTTATGTCCAAAATAGTCACAATTGTTAGAGAAAATGATGTCAAATCTTTTTACCGCAAATCGTGACATACTGTTGCAGAAGGGTGCATCTTTTGAAAATAGCAGCTGGGCTGCTTTGATGCAATTGGGTGGGCGCTGATGCAGGTGCAGCATGCATTTGTGCCTGTGTCTGGCCCTTTGAAAATCCCCTCTAAATGTTTAGCTGTTCTCAGCCCTTCTGTCTTCTATAGGTATATGTCTTTTTGACCATTCATTTTGCTACCTGAGTATCTGCTGCTTACTCTACACTTTGCAGCCGAGTCTTTCCTACATTCACATTGCTCTGTATATCCCATTCTCCCTTCCACCATATTATCCTTTACACTGCCCCTGTGGCTAACCCCTGCAGGGGTCTGTTACGTCCTCCTGACATGTTAGGATCCAGGAGACAGGACTTGGGGCTTCCTGGTTTGGCAGTAGGCCATTGATGAGTGGGAAGTTATATGGATATCATCTTGCTTTCTGTTGGCCCATTTTATCCCCTCTAGCCCCTCTCACTTCCCTGTCTTTGACTGCTCCACCCAGGATGAAATACTGTATGTTGGAGAAGAGAGGTGAGGCATAGCATAGTTATTGGTCACCCATGTTGTCCAAACCTTCTCTGAAGTCCTCTGCTCAGGGCTTTGTTATGGCAGGGCAGTTGTCTCCCTCCTCCCAGAGTCTGAGAGGCTGCAGCCTCTGCAGTACTATCCAGACTCCTGCAGTCCCAGGGTGGGAGTTGGATTCATAATATAGTACCAGCTAGGATCTGCAACATGGTGATGAATATAAGCTTGAGGTGAAAAAACCTATAAACCTATTGGTGTCAGCGTGGCTCAGTTGGTAGCACATCCGCCTCTGGACTAAAAGGTTGTGGGTTCTCGTCCCACACCGGGTTGGACTTGCACCTAAAAATCGCTGGCATCTGAGTGTGGTATTGGGGGGTGCTGTACTGCTGGGGTGTGCCATCCTTCAGATGAGATGTTAAACTGAGGTCCCTTCTGCCCATCCTGGTGTTGTCCTGGTGGGTGTCCAGGTGGAAGTAAAAGAACCCAGGGTACTCTTCGTAAAGAGCAGGGAACATTCCCGGTGTCCTGACCAATATTCCCCTTCCCATAAACTGGTTCATGCAATTATCCAGGCTGTGTGGGTGATGATATGCGATATAGGCGCCACCACACATTCAGTCACTTCATTACCAGTCTAGCATTGCTTAAAGTGCTTTGGGATACTGTGTATGAAAAGTGCTATATAAATGCTGATTCTTCTTCTTCTTCTTCTATTAGAATATGAATTGGTATCCATCACAGTGTCCATTTTTCTGGGTCTGATCTGTGACTTGCATCAGAATGCATCCTGAAATGTTCTAATTCAGCACATATCACTGGATTGGTAGCAATCTGTGTCCCTCAGTGTTATTTACAAATCGGCTGAAAAGAAAATGAATTACTCTTGGGCAATAAATTGCCTCTGAATATGATGGTTGTTATAGAAATTTTGTTAGCAGTGGTGTATCTATTATGGAGGTGGGGTTCAGGGGCTAGAACCCACCTCCTTTTGATCATCCTTGGTTGTGTTAACTACTGTTAAAATATGCCAAATACATGGATTTTTCCCGAAACCGATAGAACTCCCTTTATGACATGTATAGTTTAGTTAGTGGTTACTTGTGTTTGACATCAGGGTTTATTTATTTAGCTTTTATTGACCAAGTAAGCACACCAAACAATTACATGCCTATTTTCAGGTGTGACCTGGGATAGTACAAAGTGGAGAAATGCAGGACGAGACATCACCAAATTTTACAAACATACAAAAGTATAAGGTACAGTTGCATTATAATAAAGGCCATAGACAAATAACAGAATGAATTAATAAGGCAAACATATGGTTAATAGAAAAATTACAGATACCAAAGCATAATATTCAAGAGAATCACAAACAGGATTTCCAGAGAGTAGGCATATAGTTTCACTGCATATAACTGTATGGGGAAAATGGTCCAGTGGCAATGTAGCAGTATGCAGTAAGTATTATGTATGCGCAGTTTCCAACTTGAGTCCATCATTGGGTAGTCCCATAGAGATCTTCTAAAAACAGAGTGGGTGGAGAAGCTGTAGACCCACAATGGAAGGAAGCTCCAGAGCCTGGGCACACATGTGTCAAAGACCTGGTCTCCCATAGCTGTGTAGGTTTTGGGGACAACCAGTAGTGACTACTGATTATACATGAGTGTGTACATATGTAGGATAATGTATGACAACCCATACACAACAATGCTATTCTCATACCGAGTGGTTACCACGATGATGAGGACCTCGAGAGTGAAGCTTGAGAGGTCCCTCTGCCATCATGGAAACCAGGAGGTTTAAGAATAGTGATGTTGTGTATTTGGGCTCTCATACACTATTCTATGTAGTGTCTGGTAATAAAAACCCACAGTCACTTACTTTTTGTTGTTAAAGCAGTCAGTCTCTGCCATCTGCCACCTGTAGTTCACCGCCGTCCTTCCGCCAGCTAGCTTGCGCTTGACGCTTCAACGGCCAACTGTCCTATGAACAGTGCTGCTGGGGACACTTGCATTGTGACATTGCTACTATAGCAGAGCAAACAGTTGTTCCGCTGTAGTACATCACTACCACAGCAGGATGACTTTTTCAGGTGTATGGATCTCCATACACAGCAACACCATACCATACACTACTTGGCTGTAGTACACTAACAACCTTGCTAGTTCTAGAACTGATGCAGACTGCCATTTCTCATAGTACATTTAGTCACTTAGATACATAGATACATAGACAGTGTCGGCAGATAAGGGCCTATGGCCCACCCAGTCTGCCCATTTGAGCTTGTAAGTTCAGTTTGTTTTCCTAGAAGTCTGTTGCCCCTTACCCCTGACCTCCAGAATTCCTTTATATCTATCCCATGTATTCTTAAATCCCGTGATTGTTTCAGCCCCCACCACTTCCTCTGGCAGGGTGTTCCACTTGTCCACCACCCGTTCTGTGAAGAAATTCTTTCTCATGTTTCCTCTGAATCGTCCTCCCTCCAACTTCATCCCATGCCCTCTAGTCCTGGAACATCTTTTCACTTAAAAATAGTGTTTTCCTGCACCCTGTTCCTCCTGTAAGATACTTGTATGTCTCTATCATATCTCCCTCCCTCCTCTCCTCCAGGAGTACATGTTCAGTTCCTTCAACCTGTCTTCATAGGACTTGTGATGCAATCCATGCACCATCTTTGTTGCCCTCCTCTGAACCTTCTCTACCCTGTCTATGTCCTTACTTAGGTATGGTCTCCAGAACTGTACACTGTACTCCAGGTGGGGCCTCACTAGTGTCTTGTATAGCGGAATTATGACCTCCCTTTTCCTGCTGGTGATGCCCCTGCCTATACATCCCAGCATCCTATTTGCTTTACCTGCTGCCTTGTCACACTGTTTCCCTACCTTGAGGTCATCAGAGATGACAACCCCAAGATCCCTTTCCTGCTTGGTGCATGCTATATCCTCACCCCCTCAACTGATATATTGTGCCAGGGTTTTTGTGCCCCATATGCATTATCTTGCACTTCTTTGCATTGAATTTCAACTGCCAAACCCCTGACCATTCTTCAAGTTTCTGCAGGTCCCTTCTCATTCTGTCTACACCCTCTGGTGTGTCTACTCTGTTACAGAGCTTTGTGTCATCAGCGAACAGTGAAATTCTGCCTTCTAGGTCCTGCGCAATGTCACTGATGAAGATGTTGAATAGGACCGGTCCCAGCACTGATCCCTGTGGTACCCCACTGGTCACTCTTCCCTCTGTGGGTGACAGCCATTTACCACCACCCTCTGTGTCCTGCCACCCAGCCAGTTACCTACCCACCACACTACTGTCCTGCCCACACCCATATTCCCCAGTTTGTAATAGTCTTCTATGTGGCACAGTGTCAAAGGCCTTGCTGAAGTCCAGATAGGCCATGTCCACTGCCCTCCCCTGATCCACCTCCCTAGTCACCCAGTCAAAAAATTCAATGAGGTTGGTCTGACATGACCTCCCCTAGTGAAACCATGCTGCCTTGGGTCCTGTAGTCCATTGACAACCAGATGTTCCACCAATCTCTCCTTCAGTAGTGCTTCCATGATCTTCCCCACTACCGAGGTGAGGCTGATTGGTCTGTAGTTCCTGCTTCCTCTTTGTTCCCACTTTTGTATAAGGGGACTACATCTGCTGTCCTCCAGTCTTTGGGTACCTCCCCTGTTTCCAGTGATCAGCTAAACAGGATAGCCAGAGGTTCAGCCACCACCTCTCTTAGTTCTTTAAGGACCCTAGGGTGCATCCCATCTGGCCCCATTGCTTTATCAACTCTTATTACTTCCAGTTCCTTCAGGACCCTTTCTCGTGTAAAGGGACTTGTGTCCATTTCTGCACCATTCTCACCCCTTGTACTCCCTTCAGACCCATTACCCTCCTCTTCCTCAGTAAAGACTGAGCAGAAATACCTGTTCAAAATGTCAGCTTTACTGTTGTCATCCTCCACGCGGCCCCATCCTCCCCCTTCAGTCTCACAATCCCTCCCTTTGTCTTTCTTTTTTCACTTATGTACCTGTAAAAGGTTTTGTCCCCTCTACCCACTGATTTTGCAATGTGTTCTTCTGTCTGAGCTTTGGCTTCCCTTACTGACCTCCCTGCCTCCCTTTGCTTCTCCTGGTACTTCTCCCTATCCCCTTCTGCCTGTGTCTTTTTGTATTGCCTGAATGCAATCTTTTGGCTTTCACTTTCTTTGCTACCTCTTTGGAAAACCATAATGGTCTCCTCTTCCTTTTCCTCTTGCTAACCTGCTTAATGCATAATTCTGTTGTTCTTGTAATCCCCATTTTAAATACTGCCCACTGTTCCTCAACCCCTGATTCCTGTCCCATTCCCTTAATGCCTCTTTCAAGTATCTCCCATTTTCCCAAAGTCTTCCCCTAAAATCTAGGATACGTGTTTTTGTGTGGTTTGGTTCTGCTCTTTCTGTGATTTCAAACCACAATGACTGGTGGTCACTGTTTCCAAGGTGCTCCCCACTGTTACCCCATCACACTGTCCCTGTTTGTGACACAAGGTCCAGTATTGCCTTCTGCCGAGTTGGTTCCACTGACCAGTTGCTTGAGGAAGGCACCCTGAAGGAGTCCAGGATAAATCTGCTCTAGTTGATGCTGCTGCTGGGATGCTCCAGTCCAGTCTGGAATATTGAAGTCTCCAACCAGTACTACCTCACCCTTGTCTGCCATTCTTTGGATGGCTAGCATCAGCTCCCTATCTGTTTCTTCCTCCTGGGCTGGTGGTCTATAGACCACACCTGTGCGGATGGCTGTCCCCATTTTCCTTTCCAGCTTAACCCACAGTATCTCTCCCCCATTTTGTTCCTCCTGGATCTCTGTGGCCCTTATGTCATTTTTCACATACAGTGCCACTCCTCCTCCCTTCCTGCCTGCTCTGTCTCTTCTGAATATGTTGTAGCCAGGTATGGTCATCTCCCAGTCGTGGTTATCATTACACCAGGTTTCAGTGATGGCCACAATGTCCAGGTCTGACTGTACCATGACAGCCTCCAGATCTTCCATCTTGTTGCTAAGGCTCCTGGCATTTGCACACATGGCTTTCCATGATTTGACCTCCTAGACTGTTTCACTGTTCTACTCCAGCCCCTTCCTTGGTTGTCATTTATCCCTGGTTCTCCTTGCTGTCTGCTCTTCTGCTGAATTTTGCCCTTTTCTGCTTATCCACCTCTTGGGCACTAATCTCCATCTTTTGCACACTGCTTTGCAGAGATAGCCACTCCTCTGGTTCACTGGTTCCACTGCTAGCTGTGGGGGGTGAGCAAGTAGGTACCCTCCTTGCTGGCCTGTCACCCCCCTTTGCTAGTTTAAATGCTTGTCAATGTAGCATTTAAACTTATCATTGAGTGCTTGGATTCCCCTCCAGGATGGATGCAGGCCGTCAGGCTTGAACAAACCTCCATCCCTCCAGGTGGGTCCCCAGTCACCAATGAATCCAAACCCTTCCTCACAGCACCAGTTCTTCAACCATGAGTTAAAGTTCCTGGTGCATGCACTCCTATGCTCTCCCTTGCCTCTCACAGGTAGTACTTCTGAGAAAGTGACAGAAGTAGCTACTTGCTTGAGACCCTCCCAGTTTCCTAAACTCTTCCTGAACTTCCTTTGGCTCCCCATTTGCCAGGTCATTAGTACCTAGGTGGATAATGACATCCAGCTCACCCTCCCGTCTTGCCTTCCCAGTGATCCCCAGGATCTTCCTTCCATCCCTCCATGCCGTGGCACCTGGTAGGCACCTCACCTCCCTGTCCTCCCCCTCCTGTGTTCCTAGCTGATCCTCTTATGATGGAGTCCCCACCAGGATTCGCTCCTCCTCCTCTGGGTCCACTGCTTTCCCTGCTGAGGTCACCTCCTTGGCTAACCTCCACATCCTTTCCTTCCACTTCTCTGGATACCTCTATTTGGTTTTCCTCTTTGCCAGTATGGCATATGAGTTCTTGAGTGGAATAGGATCTGGGATATGCCTCTGCCTAACTGCTCTAACCCTCCCTGAGCCCACTGTCATCCAAGTGCTCCTCGTTCTCGGCATCCTTTGAGGCAGTGGCATTGGACTGGGTGGTCCCTGGATAGGGGTGATGGTACTCCTGACCCAGTTTACTTCTGCTCTGAGTCTGGCTACCTCATTCTGCAGTCCAGAGAGATGCATGCAGATAGGGCAGCACCTCAGTGTTCCGAAGGTCTGCCTGAATATGGCTGCCCCACAGCCACTGCATTGCACCACTCCCCACATTATACTGCAATTCCACTACTTGTCTGCTACTGAAGCTCTCCTAGTTCCCCTTTTATTAATTTGCTGTACTAAAAATCCTGCCACTGATCCTCAGATAATTTTTTTTTTTTTTTAAAGAAACCAATAAATAAACAAATGAGTCAAAACACTTGTCGTGCTGAGGGTGGGCTTCTTCCCCCTTATGCCCCTCCTACTTCACACCCCTTACTATACCCTGTGTTTAGCTCCTGTCAATCAGATTTAACAGGGCATATAATTAAGAGTTGGGGGAAGGGGGGGGTGAAAATTGCAGCAATTAAAGACAGCACAGAATTACACCACCACTATGTTTTAAATTTTCAACAGCCCAAAAACAATTATAAGTAAAGACAACAGAGAAAGTATAGTGTCACTAAAAGCCCACAATCTAAGTTTAAAAGAAAAATAGCAATTACCAGTTACTCTAAAGCACTGAATTGAATATGTTTCCTTCCTTCCCCTTCTGGCTTCTTCTGAGAAATTAAAACTCTGCTTGCTACTTTAACTCTGACTAAGCCCCACCTCCAGTTATCACGTAGCTGAGGTCAGAGGCCAGACAATTAACACCCTTCACCCAACTACAGGACAGTCAGACAAGCCAAGATAAAATTTGCAGCAATTAAAGACAGCACAGAATTACACCACCACTATGTTTTAAATTTTCAACAGCCCAAAAACAATTATAAGTAAAGACAACAAAGAAAGTATAGTGTCACTAAAAGCCCACAATCTAAGTTTAAAAGAAAAATAGCAATTACCAGTTACTCTAAAGCACTGAATTGAATATGTTTCCTTCCTTCCCCTTCTGTCTTCTTCTTCTAGAGGACTGTACTCTTTTTCACAAAGATTTGTGACATTCATATGATTGTAGTACTATAGACGTACTGCTTTTTCAAGCATATAATGCTTGTTTTCACATAACAACAAAATATTGTTTTATTGAAAAGAAAGCTCGCCTTTCTTGAGTGCACTTGGAACCGTGCCTCAGCCCACTGGGCCTCTCCTTGTTATCAATTTGAAATAAATAAATAAATTGTAAGTGATAAACACCAAAGGAAACTAAAAGCATGCTTACACTACCTTGGGTGTTGTGTTGTGGTCTTCTTCATTTTTGCACTGGTCCACTTCCATTGTTGGAACTTGCGTTTACACAGCTGGTGCTATGCATTATTGCAGGGTTAGTCTGCAGGTCAGACTGAACTTCCTGCATTGCTGGCTGCATTTTCGCCAGTATCCGTGGGGGTACCTCTCTGGATTTTGCTCTCATCTCACATATTTCTACTTCTAGTAAAGCCTTGTATTCCTTCAGAAGTGACTCTGCTCAAACAAAAGGGTGATCCTGAGTGTGCAAAGTTTGGCTGCGCATGTCCCCCAAACCCTTCCTTCTTTTGAAGTACTGTAATACAGTGTACAATTGTGCTATGATGAGTACTGTTGTTTAGCATTTAAACTTCTTGACTAGGAGTAGAATTATGTTTGCTAGTCACTGGGAGTGGTTTTAATTTTTGACAGGTGCAGTTTGGCATGGGTTATTATGGAGCGGCATGTTTACCCACTATTATAAAAAGGGTCTGAGAAATGGAGCTTTCTGATTGGCTGCAAATATTCTAACAGCCTTATGTTAACCTTTTATTAACATACATGTAGAGTTTAACCATATGCTGAACAAGGTTTAATACTGTTTAAAAACATTTTTTATTATAATAGCAATAAGGCACTCCCTGGGATTATGTTAATGGTCAGTTAATCACTCCCGAGGGGCATGTGGCACTCGGCTACACCTTGTGCCACAGTACACCCCTAGAAGGTGATTAGCAGACCATTAACATAACCCTTGGTCATGCCTTATTGCTTAAGTAAAAAATACCTGCACTGGTACAGGTCCCCACCAAAACTCTGTTTGCTTTTTGGTGCAGTGGAGTGACCTACAATGCTCAACACACTGATTACACCATCCGCTTTGCACCAGTGCACCTCTCTGCACTGTTCAAAGTGGTACAGATCAGGCAGTGTAAATGGGACTTAAACCCTTCATTTTACCTCCAGTTGTACCTCACTGTGTGGTGGCCTTGCAGTGGGAAGTGAGTCAAGAACCCCCCTCCCTTGATTCATTATATTTGTGACCCAAAGTAAGATCTGAACTCCAGGGCTACAGTGATGAAAAACTCCTTTTCTGTATACAGTAGTTTCTTCTTGTAATTTCTATATAAACACACATGAAGTATGGATGAGTTAGACAACTTCTGAGTAAAAAACTCTGTGAGATTTTCATTGTTTATATAAACTGGGACAGCCACACTGTCTGGCTTGCAGTAGCTGATCTCTGTGTATCCAAGAAGTGCAGCGCTGGTCTGAGTGTATCTAACAGGTCAAGCTTTGAAATGAAGAAGCAATAAGCCAGTGAAATGGTACTATCACCGAAACATGATTGATCAATTGAATTCTATCAGAGACAGTGGACAGTGAGATTAACTCAGGCCTGATAGGTTCAATGAGTTAAAGCATGATGTTCATTTCAGCTTCATTTCACCAGTCTTTGCTTGTGAAATTGGTCAATCAATAGAGGTTGAAGATCATATATATATCGGTGACCATCTTATAGGGAATATAATCTAGTGCAGGCAGCTCCTGACTCCCGCTGCCTTCACTAGGTAATGGAGACAGAGCTCAGACTCCATCAGTGCCATTGAAATGGCCTTATATCACCACCAAATGAAAAGTATTTTTGGATCTCAGATGATTTATCTTTTTTTCCTCTGAGGTTGGCTTGTAGCAAAACTGCACCCAGCTTGAAGAAATATAGAGCTCTTTCTTGAAATCTATGTGCAGTGAATAGATATAAAGTTGAACATATATACAAAATGTCTTTTGCCTTTACAGAAAAAGCTACATGCCTGAAAACTCTATAACGTGTTTATCAGAGATCTCGGGGAATAAATATGGTGTTTAAATTTCTTGCTAAGGAAGTAGATTAGATGTTTATGGTTTACAAACTAGAAGTTGAAGTGAAGTAATGTATCTGGGGACAGCAGAAGAAGCCTGAAAATTCTAAAAGTTTATGTGGATGTCTCTGTCATGTTTGGTTCAGCGTATAGGGATTCTAATATAAAAAAATCTCACAGTATCTCTGTTACTTTTGACTTTCTTCTACTGTAGATGCTTTATTACAGTCTTACATACAGTGTATGTGGAAGTTTCTGTGCATGTGTTTGTGTTTGTGTGTGTTCCTTTTAAAATCCATTATGACTCACACTTTTAGTGTCAGTTTCAATGTAACTGCAGGGTAGGTAATCACTAATTACCTGCAACAGGAGTAATTACACTGTAGTTATATGTGTGTTGCATGTAACTACAAGTCAGTTGCAATGCAGTTACAGTGTTGTTAAGGAAACTTAAAGTGTTACCCATTATGAAACACTCAGCATCTGGGGGACAATGTGCCAGAAGCAGTAGCACTTTGTAAGGCACATAAAGGGAGCAACTTTGCCACTGGAAGCCAGAAGCTGTTCGCTTACTTTCCCAAACAAGGGAAGGTACTGGTGGCTAAGGACGTAGAACAAGGCATGGGGTGGACTTGCTCCAGAGTAGAGAAGTAATATGAGTGGCAGAAGCTTGTGCTGGGATGCCAGGATCCTAAGATTAGCAATGAGTACAGATCTGTGGTACCATTTCAACACCAACTGAAGCACCACTAGTAAAACATGAGATCCTGTTCAGGGGGCGAAACAAAAGATAAAAGAAAATGTAAACAGAATAACAAATGGAAAAAAAAGCCAAGTTGCAATGAATTGTAAGCAGGAAGTCAGATACCCTTCTCAGTTACAGGCTGTATGCAAATTCTTTATCTTATGAATCTCCTTACTGCAGATGGACCTATTATCATAAGAATGTATTGATTCCTCATGCATGCTTCGTCTAATTCCTCCTCCACAAAAACAACATCTGCACTTGTTCTTCTCCCTCCTTAAGGGAAGCAGTGTGGTAAAACAGTTAAAGCAAATGATGGGGAGTCAGGAGAGCCTACTTGGAAATGAAATAAAAATGTTCCCCACCGTGACTATTGTTGCATGGGAATGGGAGGTCTGACTGTATTGAGTAGCTAAGGCAGATGTGTGATACTGGAACTGTGTGGTAGAGTGTGCAACATAAGTGTGGCTATTCATGCTCTCTGCCCCACCCCCTTATAGGGATTATGACTCTTGTGGGGGTACCATGAAGGCACAGGAACACTCTTGAAGAGGTTTCCACCTCTAAAAGCGCTGTAGTATCAAAGGTCCCTTAGACTAAAGGTACCTTAGAAAAGAAGCCAAACAGTAAAAAGTAGTTGGTGACTACAGAACAAACAGAATCAACATTGTAAGAGGGAGAGAGGAAAGGCCACTGATAAGTATGTAAAGATTCATTTATTTATTTATATGAGTTTTGGTGACTGGGTAGGACCACTGAGACAATTACAGTCCCTTTTTCAGGGTTGACCCGGGGTCGACCCTGAAAAAATAAATACAGAGTAAGACCACCATCCAGACCCAACTCACAGTGGAACTACACTATAATACTGTAACAAACCCTTCCCCAGGTAGGGGGCCTGGGTTGTTCCTAGAAGTGCAATAGCAGAGCACTAGGTACCTTGGTACCACTGCTCTATCCTTAGTAGAAAGGGAGGAGACTAGGGATGGGGAGTTAAAAGGAGAGTTCAGGTGAGAAGAGTCACATTTTGCTTGATTGGGGCTGTAGCAGTCACTCATGAGTCAGCATGAAAAGTTTGTGGCAGGGTTCATTTTGGATGGCTGGAGGGGGCCCTCCAGGCCTGGCACAGTGGCAGGGTGCCCGATTTAGGGTGGCATGGGCACCCTCTGGCACTCTTGCACATGACACAAGCAGGGTGGACAAGAGGGTAGGCGACCAAGGGCAAAACAGTAGGTTTCCTGGGTAGTCACCCCCTCAAGGAGTGTGGATCAATAGTTTTCAGGCCTCAAGGCATTCCCTGAAGACTGGATGCCCAAAGGGAACAGTTGGGACCCTGAGATGCTTGTGAGACTAGTACCTACCTGAATTCCTGCATCATCAAGGTAAAGAGCAGTATTCCATGTCATAATGTTGCTGAAGGCACGGGTCAGCTGGCTGTGCTATCTGCCTGGGCAGACAATCACAGGAGATGGGTCTGCGGGGTTGGTACCCGAGTTATTAAGAATGTATTGTGATGTCCTGCAAGGAAGTTGGGGGCCCAGGTTACCTAACATGCCCACTTAGGGATGGAAATACCCCAAGTAAGGTGGTAGATTTGAACCAAGTTTAATTACAAGTGGCTCTGGTGACATGGTATCTGAATATGGGACCAATGGTGGGGTGAGGCAGAATGCCAAATTGACTGGGTAGTAAGCCCGGGTTACATGTTTTGAGGATGGGAGAGTCCACAGAATAGAGACAGGGATCAAGTGGCCTGTAGGTGTCTGGCCTGTCATCACAGTGAAAATGTAATGCTTTTGATGAACTTTTTGGACCCCTGTGCTCTTGTGTATCCTTGAAATGAAATTGAAACTGAATGCAATAAATTGTTAGGAGTAAGTCTGTCTTTTCAATAAAGGGACCACATATGAATTGCCCCACCCAGTAACTGAGTGATGCTTCTTTACATCATGCCAATCTCTGTCTCGGGGAGAGTAAACACTTGGTAGCTCTGCCACATTTAATTGCAAGGGGAGTGCTGGTCAGTCGAACACCAAATTACCTCTAGACACAGAAGTTACAATGATCCATGTCTGTGTCCATCCCCATCCTCATTAGGGCATATGCAGGCTGAGTGAGGGTTGGTGTACTAAACTGAAATATTAGAATAAACTAATGGAGGAGAGGATAACCCTCGTATGGAGGAAACTTCTTGTGATACAAGTCTTAAGGTTGCCTCCCTCCTGCATAATAACGTGTTGATGTGCTATTTAGTGTTCTAAAGAAGAAGAAGGAAAACTGGACAACCTGAATACAGCTTGAGATTTGGTAGAGTCAAAAGACCAGAATGGAAGTGGCAGAATTTAGAGGATTTATTAACTCACTCCATTCTTCTAACAGGATGATCATCCTTGAAGGTGTCACAGAGCTGATAGTATATGACTGAGGGATGTTAAGTAAAAGGCACCTTCCTTGGAGAAAGGAGTCTCCTGGCTCCCTTAGTAAAGGATGCTTAGCCTCCTCTGAGGAGCTGGATAATGCCGTGGGGGGATGCCTGACCTCCTGCCCATGAAGAGGCCTAAACCTTGGTGGGTGTCACAGAGTTCAGTTGTATGACCAAAGGAGCCTCCAAGCATGGTGAACAATTTAGTGCCAAGCAACATATCAGCTGGCAGGGGCTACAATCCCTCCCCTTCAGAGGGGTATGTTCTCCAGCCCATTGGGACCATCATGGAGCCTGCCGGGTCCTGGTATTTTTCCTCCATTGTCTTCCCACCGTGCCCACACCCATGCAATGGGTGCAGCAGCTGTCTCCACCTCTGCAGAGGCAGCCAAGCACCCTGGGCATGGGCCGAACCCCTCTTGTTGTGTTGACGCAAGCAGCACAAACCCCCTTCCCCGAGGAAGGAGAGCAGTCCTCCGGACGCTCAATCCTTACCTCCTCGGATGACCTCTGAATGACCCAACTTTGTACCCAAACCTGGGTCACCAGCGTGGTGTGAGGTGTGGCATCTAGCACCTCAACCCTCAGCACCAGTGAGCTGGCCTCATGTGCATTCCACTCTTAAAGAAAACCTTGAGGAGCACATGCATGTTTATGATGTTATCCTAAAGAATACACGTGCTCAGTGTAATACAGGAAACACAGAGGGTGATGCACTCAAAATGGGGTTAAGATTGAGGTCAGATTTAATCCCAGAAATAATAATGAACACACAGTAAACACAATTTAGAGAGATCGCCTGCTCTAGTGAGCACTGCCTACTGATACTGTACCCTGTCCTAGGACTGAGGCTGAGGACAGAGTAAGTGTATGGTTTGGAGAACTGGACACATGTAACACACAATTTGGAAATTTCTTCTCTCCAAGCAACCTTTTACAGAGCCTATGCACCACTCTTCCTGCAATCTGCCTCTTTGATATGCTTCCTCCAAATCTGTTACATGCCCAGTGCTAACTTGCTGAGACAACAACAACTGCACTACACTGGGGAGTCTCATGAGAATTAAATGTGTGTCTGTAGTTTGTCATTCTCAGTCTATACTGGATCAGATGTGTAAGCCTGTTGAAAGGCAATGCCTGTTCCAGTGAATCTTTGGTATGAGGCAAAGGCAATGCCTGTTCCAGTGAATCTTTGACATGAGGCTGGTTCCTCCAACCAAATGTGTGATGACTGTGTCATTACTCTGTCTTTGATACAGCTCCAGGGTCAGTGTTATTTAGGTTTCAAACGCCGTGTCACCTTTGATCACCTCACAAGTGAATAGCAAGGGAAGGCTTAGTTTGTCAAGGATCCCAGATCTACAGGGGTTCCTGTATGTTATGGGGAAATGGTGCCATCTCCAGAAAAATTGTTCCTATAGACTGTCATTGGTTATATGGAAAACCAAGTAATTTGGTTTCCATAGGAAATAATGTAAGGTACAGAAAAACATAGGAGAAGTGCCCTGGCATTACACAGGAAATGCCAAATCAGTCTGGAAAACTGGTTTGTCAAGACTGTAGGAGCTATTGATTGGATCTGAACCCTGGTGTTGTAGGGGTATGGCATGCCAGATGGAAAGCATGGCCGTGCACTACCAGTCTGGCACAGCAAGTGGCACTTTTTCTACTTTTGTGGTTGATGGATGCATTTTTCCCATGATGTGTGTGTAGGGGGTGATGGATGCAGCACATGTTTATGATGCATTTGACTGTAGAAATAGGCAACATGCGGAGCCTTGTCAGACTGCCTTGCTCAAGGATTTGCATACCTATGATGCCTCACACAGGGATTCTGGCTTCTGGAGAAATGCACAAAGACCTAACAATGTGGATATTTCTTCTCTCCTCTCATCCTTTGTGGATCCCATGCACTGATCTTTCTGCAAACCACATCTTTGGTATGTCAACTCTAAGTGTAACAAAGTAGGCAATTTGATAACTTTTGTGGAAGGTTTCTTTTTGTTGTTGTTAGAAACTACCATCACCTTAAGAAGAGCAGCATGTAGCCTGAAAATATTTTATTGGAGAAAAGAAGTGTGTCTGGGAAAACAAAGTCCAACCATGTGGACCCCGCAGCTCAGTGGTTAGAGCACTGAGACGGTATTCCGGGGGCCTGGGTTCAATTCTCAGTTGGTCACATTATTTCTTTCTCACTACAGTTTGTGACTTACTTGCTAAGCGGTGGCTAATACTGCACCAAAACATCTAGTTGTCATCTCTCTTGTTGGTACCAGATCACCTACTTTACTCACCTGCTTATACAAGGATTAATATGGCTACAATTCTCTGCAACTCTGAGTGTACAAATGCCTGAGTTCTTTGTGTTTCCTGTGGTATTTGGAGCAGAAAATGATAGCATGCAATGGCTCTGGGCTATGCAGGTAGCACAGTCTCCCTTTTTGGTACTGAATGGATATGTTAGATTCTGAAAAATAATCCAAAGTCATGTGTGTGTGTGTGTGTGTGTGTGTGTGTGTGTGTGTGTGTGTGTGTGTGTGTGTGTGTAAGTGTGCATGCATGTGCGTGTGCCCACTAAGGACACACTTAAAATAACCAAACCCTAAGCTTTTGCCTTGTATATGTCTCCCTTCCCATTATTGTTAATGTTTGAAGATATCTAGAGCTAAATAGAAGCTTTCTTCCTCATAACTCAACAATTCCTCCTGCCATAGCATGCAGTAACATCATAGTCCTGCACTTATGACATCTAAATCTGTTGTGATGGAAATGCCAAAGAGGTAACAAATACAGGATTACAATATAACTGTATGCACTAGCATTGGAAGGGATAATAGGTTGAGATGGAGAAAGCTTTTGCTTGCACATAAATGGCCTCAGTAAGTAGCATTAATAGAAAAGGAAGCATCACAAATGTCATTTAAAGCCACTGGACTTTTATTTATATAAATGTATATTTTAAAAGTACGTTCTTAATACAGGAGTCCCTCTTCTTTAAGGCTTTCCTCTTCCCCATATAAGCATGGTTTTACAGATGCATACACTTGAAACCACTGAGTTAGTGAAGTCATTTGTCATCTACCATACAGTTAAAGGTTCTATAAATAATGGGGCCAGAGTAAATGAGCCTGAATCTGTCAACTAAAGTAATACTGATATAAAGGTCAAGCTGAGAACTACAAATAGTCTTAATGAGAACACATCCACTTTCAATTACATTTTAAGTATTTTAAAGTTGCATATTTTGTCAAAAACGTTACTCAAATCATCTACATCAACAAAAATTTAGTTTCACAGCCCATTTAGTCAACAGACAGATAATTGCTAATATGTTTCCCAAGCTAAGATTGTATTAATACCCAATGATTATTATTAAAAATAATAAACATCACGAAATAATCAGCCACAGAAAATTTAAAGAATTCTTTCACATAACAAGAACCTTCCGTTTTTGATGACGTACTACATAAGGATATTTTTATTTATGCCATGAAAGGATGAATACAAATGACAAACAAAGCATGTTATTTGAGCATGTGATGTCGAAACAGAGACAATAACATTATTTTCTCCACTGACATTTGTTTGTATGTTGTGAAATCACACAATACAGTGGCATTCATGGTACAACTAGGGCATTGCATAGGCTGGATGAAAATAAGCTATTTACAACAGAGTGTGTCTCTCGCTGTTATGTTAGCACTCATGGCTCCACTGAACTCTGCCACTCATTGCTAGGCAGCATCAAGGAAGCCATTCTACTTTAAATAAATAGATTATTTTCCATCAACCTATGCAATATCCTCTATATATATCACACCAGTGGTGAATAAATTGGGTAAATAATTCCTGTTATATTTCAAACCTTTGGGATAAAAATGTATTTTTACTCAAGACAAATGTTCTTTCCACTAAGTAACCAATAAGACACAACATGATGTGCATTGTGCTGAGATATCTGCATGCTCAGGGGTAAAGTTAGGCAGGAGGCCACAGGCAGAGTGTCTGCAGCCCCAGAAAATGTGGTTTTCTCATCATAGTATCCCAGGAGTGTCTTTAATAATGTGCGGCACTTAAGGTCGGAGTCCAATGGCGATTGGGGGTAGTGTTGCTGGTAGTCTATTACCATCTGCAGTAGCATGATCCATGAGTCATGATTCACAAAAGTACCAGTAGTATATTTCTTGCCAGGCTGACTCAACCGAGTGAGCGGAGCAGGGCAGGTCAGAGGTTAAGAATGGCTCCTGAAGGGGTACTGTGTTTTGACCATCAGCATTAGCATAGTGGTTTGTAATAGAACTATGAAAGCATACAAGCACTTTTCAGGACGGAGACTGTGAAACACAAGTTGTTTAGTGACACATGTGAGTAGCATTTATGGAGACAGAAGTTGTTGGATCAGCAAGCAGTCAGAGTCAGTAAAACATAGCTAATAAAGTTTTGAAATTAGCATAGTGGTGGTGGTTTGTTATAGAAATATGAAAGCATACAAGCACTTTTCAGGAAGGAGATTGTGAAACACAAGTTGTTTAGTGACGTATGTGTGGAGCGTTTACGGACACAGAAGTGGTTGAATCAGCAAGCTGTCAGAGTCAATAAAACAAAGCCAGTAAAGTTTTGAAAAAAATGTGTTTTTATTTCTTTACATTATTATATTATATTTATTACAAACTGAAACAATAAAACAAAACAGTGAGCTGTTTCAAAAGTAAACAAGTTTGGTTGATGGTTAATATTTCTGTTTTAAACTATTTTTCTCCCCTTGGTGGCAGGAAAAAAATGACTACCAAAGTAATAATGACCTTTCTCAATTTTGCACTTTGATTTCCTTAGGCACTGTGTCTTGGTTGGCAGGATTTGTTTTTCAGTGTGCATCATACTCCTACAATGTATTGTTCCTAGCCAATCAGGATGCAGTGTTCCCCTATCCATTTGATAAAAACATTGTATTGCCAGTTAGAATATGGAATTGGAACACAGAGAATGCTGGACCAGATAGAGCATTTACAGTAGAAAGAAAGAAAGGCAGTTTTAAATGTAAAAGCAGGAAAAACATAAAAAACATCACAACTTGAGTGACACAGTACATATAAGAGTACATTATGGTTAGTAGTGGTATATCGCATTTATCCCTACCATAGAGTGGTAAGTCTTTATTTTAACTCTATTTTTATCGGATTTTACAAAAATTCCAATAACAATCTCCATGTGCCATGCAAGCTCAGTATACCTACATAGATGTTACAATCCATATAGTCTGTAATAGCAACAGGGATATAACAATAATACTGATATACAACTGGAGTATCAGAATGCAGTGCCTTCTACTGAATAACGTAAGAAATGGAAACGCAAACCCATACCTCAGAATAACTGCACAAGGCATTGTACTAATCGGAAGGAGCTTGGGAGATGAAATGGGAGATCCCCAAAAGAGTGATCCCTGAACATATATTCACAAAGTGAACATCTGTACTAGGGAGTTCTTAATTAACATCAGAATGGCCCCAGTGGCCCTTATTACCACCCTGGAAGAGCAGCATGAGCACACAAGTAAAAAGATGAATCTTCAGTACAATGAAGAAATCTTGAAACTCCTCTGGCACCAAAATCCCAGGTTATCAATATATGCTCCCGATAAAGAGCAGAGAGGGAAGACATGGTCCCCTACAGTAAACATAAAACACCTATAACATTTTTAAAAGGCTCAGAAGGATCCCCCCCGCCAACAACATTTGGCCATCAAGGATATTCAGACCCCAAACAAAAGTTACTGTATCAAGTCCAAATGTTCAAGGAGAAAAGTTCAGGCAGTAAAGAAAATGTTTCACCAGTGCATCAGTCTCAGTTCAATTCAGTCAGCAACCTCCTCCTGCACATCAGTCTGTGAGTTACAGATTCTATCTAGCAAGAATTCACACACCTCAGAGTCTGGGAAAGCATACTGCTTTCCTTTTTACATTAAGTGGAGTCACCCCGGATAAAATAAATGGGCCAGCATTCCAGTTCCATAAACGCTGTTTTGCTTACCAGCAGCTCCTTTTGCTGATGCTGGGTTCTTGCAGAAACATAGGGGAACAACATCCACTTAGTTCCCTGATACACCACCTCCCTCCAGTCTTGAGCAACTGCAAGCAGTGTCAGTCAGTCCTCTGAACTACACAGCTGCCCCAAAACAGTCAGTACCGTTTCACGGCAAACTTGCCTCTGTCTCTGTGGAAGTCGGAATGCTTTCCTCACACAAACTTGCTCCACACATAAACCTGGCTCTGCAAAATGCTATCATTCACAGCAGATAGCAACTCCCTTGTGGAACAGTAGGAGGCAGTCCCAAAATGCAGACATTTGATGATGGAAGTTGGTTTTCTATTGTTTTGAGCTGGTTCAGGGTAACCTTGCTATCTTTTGCCAGCACAAACTCTGCATTTGCCTAATGAGAGACCATGAATGTCTTTACATTGGTTTCAAGTTTTGCCTCAGCCTTTGTAACTTTTTTATCAACCATAAGCTTTTTTGTTAAGTCCGCACATTTGTTCTTCAGTGCTCTGTACAATAGATAGGATTTTCTGGATAGTAGGGTTAAATTTAGATTGGTCCCAACTGACTGGCCTGCTGGCGCTCTTCTTGGTCATTGCAAAAAGTTTTCCAGGGAATTGGGAGGAACTTTTTTCAGAGCCATCCTTCCCCACTACTGTAGCTCAGTGTTGGTAGGTCAAAAACACAGAAAGAGTCAACAGAAAATAATAAAATTTAAATCAGAAAGTCTCTAACTTGACAGAGCTGCACTAATTCACATCTGATCTGCTTCCCAGCTGGCTCCACCCTCCTCTCAGTGGTACACCTTTTACACATACTTGCGGCTTCACTGCTCAGAAGTTGTGGGGTCCTACCACTTACTAGTGGAGACAAATGTGTTACTGAATGACTGCAACCCATTATGCATGCCATATTCACATTTGTGACTACTCACATGTCAAGGAAGTATGGGACAGCCAATTACTGTATGTTTGCAGTTTACCAGCCAATCAGTGAGCTATGTGCTTGTAAATCTATTTAAAACTCAGTTGAGCAGTACGGCTTCTTTAATAGTAACATGAACTTCCAACGTTGGTTGAAGAATATAAATTAAAAATAAAAGCTATATCACGGTTTTGATTTAAGTTTGAAAATCCAGGTTCATATAACCTTGTTGTTCATATGCCTTATTGTATTTAATGATTTAAATATTGATTTTTCTGAAGAAAAAACAGTAATCAATCTTAAGTAAGCAAACTGGATTCAAACTGTTGACAAAAACTGTTGATAATGATTCAGGGATATCAAAGGGCTGGTATTATTGACAAAAATGTTTATTCAGAAACAAGTGCAGCACAAATACTATGGATTGCTCAGGATCAATCCCATGGTGGACGATTTTAAAATAAATACGCCCATTTTTCCAAGAGTAACATAAGTAGCTTGTCTGATGTGGCAGACATTTTATAATTTTATATGCACCATCTAAGGTCAGCACTATGATTATGTCAAGGACCCTGGAATTATGCGTTTCCTCAGTGGTGGAATTTTCCTCAAAACTCGCAACACGCCACAGGATACATGTAGTGTAATTCATTACTCTTGGTTACTTTTCATTCAAGCTTACAGTTTTCCTGTAGTACCTCACTCCCTTCCCTATATTTTTTGTCCTGAAGCCCCTCCTTCTGAGGACTATGATGTTATCCATGACCCTGCATCATATTTTAGCTGATGGCAGGACAGCATTCTGTCACAGAAATGGCCACAGAAGCCTAGAAGTCCTGCCACAGAAATCAAGAGTTAAGGGTTGTTGAGAACTAAGGGGCCTGGATATAGCACATATTGAAGTCAGACATATCCTCAGAGATAGCATACAACAGAAGCAGTTTGTAGGGAGAGTGGAGTGTGGGATGGTTCTAGTCATAACAGCACAACAATAACGGCGCTGGCAACAAACAGCAAGTGCAGATTGCCAAAATCCAAAAGTGTAATCTGCACTACAATGAATCTTCCAAATATTTACCAGTGTGTGCATTCACTTAAAATGACACAGTGGACCTATTTTTTACGGGAGGCTATGCCCCTGTACCTCCCTTTGTGAGGGAATTTGCCCCCATTCCCAATCTAATTATAATAAACCCCAGGGGGGCATGACACTGGGGTAGAGGGGAAAATACAGGATGGGTCTATATTGGGGACAGAAGTCAGAAGGGATAGAACGTTGTGGGGGGGGCAACCTATGGGGGGAACAAATCCGGGATGGTGGGGAACCGGGAACTGAAATTCGGCACCAAAATTACAAGTCTGTAAAACAAATTAAAAAAAATACTACCCCCAAAGCCAGCTCCAAACCTGGATCACCCGATTCTAGAGCGGTGTCCCTATCCACCACACCAGACGGCCAGCTCAAAAATCAGCCCCACCAACAAATCCTTACATACTCCTGAAATGATCTCCATACAGTCCATGCTGAACTTACAACCTTCAGCATATCGTTGTAAACTGCACCTTGCCATTGTTACATTCTCTATTTCAGTGTCACCCATATTTTAAAAAAGAGTCACCCTCTTAATGGGTTACTGTCCAAACTTGCTTCTGTCTCTCTCCCAACCACACATATGAATGGTGAAATCCTAAACACAGTGTAAATCATCATGGATAGGCAGTGTGCAATTTACTTGTGTACAACAGGCTGACACAGTTTCATCACAGCAAAGCTGCAGAGCTGCCTGAAGACAAGCTTTCACAGTAGTTTAAGTTGCACAACAAACTACAGGCACACATTCCATTTTTGGGACTCCGTAGAGCTGTGCAGTTGTCATTTAAGTGCAAAAACACCTTCTCTGACTGCTATTGACATTACCTCTGCCAAAGAAACAAGAAGCAACCTGCAGCAATGCAAAAATACAGTGGTAACAGCACTGGGATTGGGGGTCTGCAGTGTTATCCAGGCCAAAGAAAAGAAGTACAGCAGGACTATAGAGAATGCATTGCACAGTGTTTTTAATGGATTTTTAATAGTTAACAGGTTTAGATTACAGTAATAGCCTAACACTGGGAACTGCTAAAGGGCCCACCTCAGAGGAGAGGTATGGTAGGGGGTCAGAAGGTCATTCAGAAAACCAGGGCCCAGTCCATATAGGGCTTCATACTGTAGGTCAGTAAACAGATCTTGACAGTGATTTGCCACTTCACTGGCAGTCAGTGCAGATTATGGAGGACCTGGGTCATGTGATGTGACCTCAGAAGGCATGTCAGTGACCTGGCCACTGCATTCTGCACCAGCTGCAGGTGTCACAGAGTCCCGCCACTAACCTTGAGATACAGAACATTATAGTAATTGATTCTAGAAGTCACAAAAGTGTGTACAACTGAGGGCAAATTATCTGGTGGGATCAAGGCTTTAATCCAGGCGATATTTCTGAGATGATAAAAGCCACTCTGACTACGGATGAAATCTGAGCCTCAAGTGTTAATCTTTCATTGAGAATGATCACCAGATTCTTTATTGTAGCTGATGCTACAAGAGTAAATGGACCAACACCAGGTCAGCCATCTCCTGTGTGCCTCCCACACCCTGCCATCGACTGGGCTCAGTTACCAATACCTCCATCTTATCTAGGTTGTTTTAGCCAGCTGGAGGACATCCAGGCCTAGATCTTGGCAAGACACAAATTTGGTACATCCGCCACACCAGGTGTCCGAGGTGCAAATGACAGGTACAGCTGGGTGTCATCTGCATAGCAGTGAAAACTAAGTCTGCTATATCTGATTTCACCCAGGGACAGCATGTATGCCACAAACAGCAAAAGTGAGAGGATAGAGCCCTAGGGTACACCACAGAGCAGTGGCTTTGGGAGCCAGGAGACCTTCCCCATGGCCATCTGCTGCATCCTGCTCTAGGAAAGGACTCAGACCAGCTGATGACACTGTCAATGACACTTCTGGTGAGTCCACAGTAGTCCCCTAGCCAATCCACCAACATTCCATGATCTGCAGTGTCAGATGCTGAGGAGAGATTGAGTAGACTGAGAACTGACTATTCCCCTCCATCTCTTGCCCTGAGGAGGTCATATGCATCCTGACCAAAGTGGTCTTCATATTTTGCCTTGACCTAAATAAAGACTGTAGCAGCTCATAGATGTTCAAAGTTGTGTGGTGTGCTTCAAGTTGCAGTGACATCATCTTCTTAAAAACCTTTCCCAGGAAGGGAAGGTTAGAGAAAATTCTGAAATTCACTAAACAGGCCTGGTCCAAAGATGTTTTTCTCAGAAGGGACCTCAACAATGCATCTTTCAATGCTCTCAGAAAGGACCCCTGTGAAAGGGAGCACCAGACTATCTTAGCAAGCACCAGACCCAGGTGCCCCACACAACTTACTAGAAGGCATGTCAGGCCCAGGTCCAGTTCACATGAAGTGGGCTACAACTTCAAAATCACCTCAGACTTCCTGCACCAAAATTGGCCTAAGTTCACCCAGATAGGAGGACTGTTGCTAGTGACAACCAGCTCCTCTCTGTTGGGCTGTGACAGCCCAGTTGGGGTAATCCCAGTCCTGATAGAGGACACTCAGTCAGAGAAGTACTAAGTGAACTCTTCACACCTGGTGGCTGAATTAGCTTTTACTGGCTGTAGACATGCAGGGTGTAATAACCTGTCCACAGTCTGAGCCAATCTGTTCTTCCCTGTGACAATCTCCCTGGACAGGAATGCTGCCTTTTTATAGGAGATTGGCCTTTGACACTCACTGTACTGAGTTCTCAAAATCAATCTGTCCTCATCAGTCCCAGACTTCTGTCAACAGTGCTCCAATCTCTCACTCATAGCCTTCATCTCCCTCTCCAGTAATTAAATCCTTGGAGTCTGGTACATCAGAAGGATCCTGCAACTTACATTTGGACCCCTACATACGGCCATATATTCAGACGACAGAGTACTTCTCACTGGGTCCACAGTAAAGTTCAGATTGGATCTAAAACAGATGGCCACCCCCCCCTCCCTTCTGTCCCTCCATGGGCAGTGAACCATGGAGAACCCGACTGAGACTTATGCTTTCAGCACTGGTCCTGCGTCATAACTTAACCAGGCCTCCACGATGCAAATAAATCAACTGTAGAAATCAAGCTCATCAGAGGTCACATGAGCACCTGAGAGACATGGCTGCCTAAGCCCTTAGCTCCTTGCCACCCCTCGACTATCCTGCTCCATCCTGCCTTGACAACATCTTGGAATGCCATTATTTCTGCATGCCCTTGGAGACTGAACAGTGTGCAAGCAACTAGTGACCTTATATCTGATCCCACTGCTCCACAAAAGAGGAAGAAATTCATAGAGAAATCACCGCCACCTCCCAGCTTACTGGAACCCAAGATGGTTGCTACTTGAGATTGCACAGGTAAAACCCCAGATCTGGTCTGCCAAGCCAACTTAATAGAACAAATAGCAACTTCGGTGGAAACCATCAGAATGACAGTTACGAACACTCAAGTGAGTCTAGCCAGCCTCACGGACTGGGTGGGATAAGTGGAGACTGTCGTCTCAGCAGTAGTTGAAACTAGCTCAGCACAGGATCAGCACCTGCAACTAGCTAAAAATCAGCCTGCCTGGCTTACAGCAAAGATGGAGAACTTACAGGACTGTGGCAGGTGGAACAATTGCTGCATCAGAGGGCCTGGAAGGCTGAGACCCTGTGCAGTTTTTCTGAGACAACCTCCCTAAATGGCTGCAGCGCCACCCTCCGGGGGAATTTGATTTTGAAATTGAGAGAGCACATTGGATGGGTCATTCCCAAGGCAATTGGAGCAATGCAAGACCCTAACTCTTTATTTTTAAACTTCTCTGATTTCAGGACAAAGAGTTAGTCTTAAATAAAGCTCAGGAATTAAAAGATATTGTACTGGGTGGCAGCCGTATCACTTTCTATCCAGATCACTCATGGGGAGTATTGGAAAGACACCAGGCCTATGACAAGATCTAACAGGGCCTTAGGGATTGGGGCATTATTTATGTCCTCCTTTACCCTGCTACACTCACTGTAACCTTGCATGGCAAAACTATACAGTTTCAGACTCTGGAGGAAGCAGATGCGTACCTGCAAGAGCACCTGGGACCTGCATGGTCACCAAGCTGCACCTCGGACCAGGCCGTGAGTGGGAACGACCAGATGAACACCTTGCCCCCTGAATCAGCTAATCCAACAGCCCAGGAATTGTAATTTTGGCTGTCAACATCTGTAAGTGCCTGAAATGGGCTGAAGTGATTGCATACTGTAAGCACTGTGAGCTCTCTTGAACAGGGCCTATGCCATTTCTCTTTGCGAGCCACTCGTCTTACTTTATGATGCTGCATTAATTTTGCTGGACTTTCCTGGAGGTCACGTACTGGCCAGCCTTCGTTCATAGATCTCTCTACCAGCTGGAACCATTGGGGGACACAGAAATGGGAAAGATGACTGGTCTCATTCACCCCAGGCTGTTCTATTGGGATCCTTACACCATGCTGTCTCTGTTTTTTTTTTCTTTAGGCATCATGTGTTTTGACTGTGTTTATCTTTTACACTGTTTCATAAATAAAATGTGGTATTGCAGTGCTATTTAAAGGGTAAGTTCTGTTTTGGGGGGATAGTTGCGTTCCTGATATCCCGAAGAAAGGCCCAGTGAAAGACAGTAGTCTGTTTTCCATGTTTCTTTCTGTTAATGTCCTGTACTTCTGCAGTAAAGATGTTTTTTTGATCCATTAAACATGAGCATCTCTTTCCCTTTAGTTAACAGGTTGTGGGGCCTGTTATAATTACCCAGTATGGTACATATTGGAAACTTTGGCTTCCCTCTTGCCCTGATACTGACTTAGTCCCAACTTAATCAAACAGGGAGGGAAGGGGAGAATGGGGGGGGGCAGGGGCCATCCCTCCTTACAGTGAATTAAAATCCCCCAGCATCTTCTATTGGAGAAGTGACCAGTGAGCCTCCACTGGGAGTGGGACCTCTCTACAGCTTCTAGTTTATTTGTGTTTCCTTCTTATTTACTCATAGTCTTCTGGCTGGAAAAGGATACTCAAGTGTTCTACCTTGTACATTATTTGTGTATCTTGAAGAATTTTAAATTTTTCCTGCAGCCATGTATGTTAGTGTGGTATGTATTTTTAATCTGCTCATTGTGGGGTGACAGTGGAGTGGGATGGCAGGACCCAGGAGGTTTTGGGGTGGAGTACCGGGTAGGACGTATGTTCCTAATCTGTCTTCATCCATAGAAACATAGAAACATAGATTTTGATGGCAGATAAGGACCGCTTGGCCCACCCAGTCTGCCCATTTCCAGGACTAGTATGGCTACTTCTGGCAACCTGAAAGTTATCACTTGGAATGTCAGAGGACTCAGTTGCCCTAAAAAGCATGGAAAAGTTCTCTAAACCCTTAATGACATGCACTGTGGCATTGCCCTCCTGCAAGAAACACACTTGTTGTAGGGTGGCTCTCAGTGCCTTGGTTGTATGTGGGTAGGTCAATATGTTATAATGCTTTCTCCACTTGACAGAGGAGTGTAGTTGTCCTTTGTAAAAAAGGTCTGCAATTAGGGATCACACAGGAATTTAAAGACAGAGAGCCAGGTCTGCCTCCTATTTGGTAGCTACCAGGGCACACTGATTGTGTTAGGCAGTGTGTATGCCCCCAATGCACCAGATGTCCACTTTTACCACTTCTTTCTGGAAGAGTAACCAGAAGGCTGTACATCTGTACTGCTTGAGTGAAACCTGAATTTGGCACTAGATCCCTCGTGGATCATATCGGCCAAGGCCTATGTTACAAACCTAGTCTGGCTAACCACTTCACCCACCTAATACAAGAAGCCGGCCTACATGATACCTGGCACACACTTCACTCCAAGGACATTGATATTGCCTGTTATTCCTCCTCCCACAACTCCTATAGTCGTATAGATGCTATCCTAACCTCCTCTGATATGATACCTCAGACCTGGGGGGTGTCCCTGGGAAACATAGTGATATCAGATCATGCTCCTGTCATTCTCTCATTGGCCTGGGGAACCCCATAGGGCCCATGGAACAAATGGAGTTTAACTACTTCATTCCTCCAACAAGAACTTGTAGTTCAACAGATCAGACAGGATATTTTAGAATCCTACTCCTTTAATGACACTCAAGACTGTTCCCAGTCCACCCAATGGGAAGCGCTAAAGGCTGTACTCCACGTTACATTGATTGCCCATGCTTTCAAAACCCATAAACAGTGGGATGCTGTCCTACAGGCAAAGAAAGAGAACTTAAAAGCATTGAGCTTGTAGCTGCCAGTGCCCTGTTAATAAGTCCCAGATTTAAACCAACGTTAATATGATAAAGGCAGAAATTGAGGATATTTTGCAATATAGAAACTAATATGTCCTCTATAAATTGAACCAAAAATACTGTACTCTGTACAGACAGTTGGTGAGACCCCACCTGGAGTGCTGCATCCAGTTCTGGATACCCTATCTCCGCAAGGACATAGGCAGGATAGACGCAGTCCAGAGGAGGGCAACTAAAATGGTGCAGAGTCTGCAAGAGAAGCCATACGAGGAGAGACTAAAGGAGCTTAATATGTATACCCTTGAGGAAAGGAGGGAGAGGGTGACATGATAGAAACTTTTAAGTACCTCAGTGGAATAAACAAAGTCCAAGAAGGCAGCATCTTTTAGAAAAGGAAATGTGCAAGAACAAGGGGCCACAATTTGAAGATGGGGGAGGCATTTCAGGGGCAATGTGAGGAAGTATTTTTTCACAGAGAGGGCAGTGGATGCATGGAACAGCCTTCCTAAGGAGGCTGTGGGGTCTAAAACTGTGGGAGAATTCAAGAATGCATGGGACAGACATAAGGCAATTTTTGTGGGGGGGTAGGAAGAAATAGGCTGTTGGTTAACTAGGGTCTACAGCTTATCTTGTAGGTAGGGAAATGGGCAGACTAGGTGGGCCAAGCAGTCCTTATCTGCTGTCAAAGTCTATGTTTCTACATGTTTCTATGGGAAGCAGGTGAACAACCAGGGAAACTCCTTTCAGCCAGACTTCGAGAACAAGCAGCAGATAAATACAACCCAGTCATACGTGGTCATCAAGGAAAAAAGTATCATACCCACTGATATTAATTAGGCATTCCAACAATTAGAAACATAAACATAGAAGGTGACAGCCGATAAGGACCATGTGGCCCACCTAGTCTGCTAATTCTACTCTTCCCTTTATTCCTCAGAAGTAGACCCTTCTCCAATTCAATACTCGGCCATCTATAGTAATATCTCTCTGCCTCAAGTGCCTGAGCACTACCCTTCCACTCTCACGACTCCTATCAGGGCAGAGGAAGTCACTCTGGCCAGTCGGAGTATGGCACAGTGCAAGTCCACAGGTCCCAATGGCTACCTTTCTGAATTTTACCTTACTTTCATAGATCTGACAGCCCCAAAGCTTGCACTGATTTTTAATGAGGCTTGGAACAGAGGTGCCCTCCTCCCTCCTCCCTCCTTTTCTCAGGCTATCATTATGCTCATACCTAAGAAAGGCCAGGATAGCATCCTCTGTTCCCAGTTCCAACCGATCTCTCTGATCAATGTTGATGCAAAAATCTTTGCAAAAGTTTTGGCCAAACAAATGGAACCCATTATACCCTCACTAATACACCCCAATCAAGTTAGTTTTGTCCTGGGGAGATTGGAATCAGACAATATTTGCCTAACCCTGGATATTATTTTGGAAGTTTGCACCCTGTCTCACTCTGTTGCCACCTTACCACTTGACGCTGAAAAGGCCTATGACAGGGTGGAATGGGAGTACTTGTTTGTTGCACTAGCCAGGTTTGGCTTCCTGTCCTCCTTTGTTTCACTGGTATGACTCCTTCACACTTCCCCATCATCAGCTGTTCTAACACAGTGCTATCCCCCTTTTTCCTCTCCATAGAGAGACTAGACAAGGCTGTCCCCTATCCCCTTTCCTTTTCTTATTGGCAGTGGAACATTTGTCTCTTAAAATCTTCGAGGACCCATGTTTTATAGGTCTTGTGGTGGGAGGAGTCCCCCACAAGATTTCACTAGTTGCAGATGACAGCACTCTTATTTCTGTCCAATATCCATACATCTCTATCAGCTTTGCAGAATATTATATCAGAGTACTCTACATTGTCTGGATACAAGTTGAATGCCTCTAAATCACAAATGTTACCCCTTAATGAGGCTTGTACAGCTGCTCTGTTTACATCTCACCCCTACTAATGGTCTCCTGATGGGGTGATCTGTTTGGGAATTACTCTTAAGGCAACTACAGTATTCAAGCAACAGCTGCTGCAAACTCCCAACTTATGTTAGACACTTTGGATTCTGACCTATTGCAGTGGAAAGCCCATATCCTTTCTCTATGGGGTAAGGTTAATGCCTTAAAGCTTACAGCACTTCTCAAAATCCAATATATCTTAGCTAATTTGCCTATTCCCCTACCAGGTAACTTCTTTCAATGCTCTTCTGCTAAACTGACTTTTTTTTATCTCAGTGGGGAAACCTCCTAAAATAAAACTTAAAACCCTCCAATGTCACTGGAGGGATGGAGGTTTTGGACTTCCATATCGACTACCCTGCATTGTTTGCAAAGCTCCTACACTGTAAGGAAATGCGCATATAGTACATTGGACATTCCCAAAACTCATACTCAAGCTTGTAAATCAGCCATGAGTCATGTCCTTCCTATGGCCTGGAATAAGCTCCAAAGTACGCTTCAATTAAAAAACCTGATACCCCTAAACGCATTCAGATCTCTCGTGGAAAAAACTACCCCAGAAATCTGTAATTGTTACTAACTACTAAATTATTTTCCCACCTAGTCCCTGTCCTAACCTTCTAATTAACTCTGGTATAAGCTGTATTATGCACTTATTTTTGTCTCACCTGTGCTCGTTGTTTCCGGCTGTGACAGGTGATACCGCTTGATTTATGTAAATTAATGTTTCTCATTTCCTTATTTTTCCTATTATATGTTCTATATGTTATCTCATTATACCTTGTCAACCTGCCATGTACCGTACCATACTGTTACTGTTGTTTTATGTATAAGGGACCACCTTGTGAATGAGCTTGCTCAATGGTTGTTATCCCAGTTCAAATAAACTGAACTGAAGTTCCAGATCTGAAACTATCATGACCTGACAATATTACGGCAGGCCATTGTCAGTTTCACTCCACATCTGACCACCCCTGTACTGCACTGGGTGTCTATAGAACTAGCCCAGGGCCAGTTGCCAGTAGCTTATGCCTTGATATCGCAGGATTGGTCTCTTAAAGCAGCTTTTTCCAACTGTTCTCAATATACTAAACATATTTGGGACAAATATAGTAAACAACTGGACTGGAATCCACAAACCGCACCTACTCGGCCCATTTGGTGGAACCCACATCTAACAATTAATAGACAACTCCTTTGCTGGAAAGAATGGGGAACCAAGGGTGTCACAGAACTTGGGAACTCTATCATCCCAACTTGGGCCTTTTGTATTCCTTTGAGGATCTCCAGACTACATATAATCTGCCTTGTTTATAATTCTGGAGATACTTACAACTACGTAGCCTGCTAAAGAGTTGTGTAGCCTCTGATCCTACCTTACCGTGGCCTACTCCACTTGATAGCTGGGTTGCCTCCTCAAAATCTACACATCTTACTTCCAAATTCAAGACCTTTAGGGCACACACTCTGCCTCTACTCCCAGCTAGCAGCAATGAATATAAATAGAACCACATCATTTATAGCCCTACAGTTTGGTTCCACCAAGCACTGTATGGAAATATACTCTGATGACTAGTACTGTATGGAATGTTCTGATTCTGACAAAATGGAATTCTGTGGATGTTTGGAAAATTCCATGGAACTTCATCAGCAGCAGGGAAAATGGTTTCATGGATTAATAATCCACAATTTACATAAACTGCATTCTTTTTTCTACAATCTGCAGACAGTTATTCCATGGCTTACACAGAAATGCTTTTCAGGAAGTGGAATTGCCATTCTGTACCAGTTTCACCAGTGGAATTCTATATCCCACACAGCTCTACTGTGGAGCCCTTTGCATATAACTGTAACTTGCTATATTTGTGTCTGGCACACGTGTACATTGTCTATCATTTTACCACTATAGTATTGTACATTTGTCTATCTTTTACCCTTTATTGCATAATCTCAAATGTTTTGTATAATCCAGTGCAGTATAAATAGCACATTTATTTATTTCTTATTTTCACACCACCCCATGCTTGGGGTGTGAATTGCTATGCCATCTTTGTAATTGTTGCTTTCTGTACTGTTGCCACTGTTTGGCCCAGGTTGTGCCTGAAAACTGTCTTTTGGATCAGTGCACCTACCTAGTTACCAAAGACATAAATACATAAATAAATATAGTGAGCACATTTTGTTTACATTCACAGAGCACAGCATATGTTTACAACTAACAAAAAATTACTTAGGAAAAATTGTTTTTCATTGCAAAAGCGTCTAATGGGGGTTAGCCTATGAGGGGAGTTTTTTAACTGTTAAACAGTCTTCCCACATGCCCAAATTTACAATTATAATAAAAATGTAAACAATAGCTATTCTGTTCCCTTAAAACACAGGCGGACTTTGAAGGTTGGACAAGTAAACTTAAATTATAAGATTTCTGTAGTATATTACAGTAAATGAAGGGGAGAAAAATTGTAAATCTCCCACACAACTCTACTGCTCTTTTCACACAGCATTGTACATATTTTGAGGTAGACATAGCAAAAGTTCAGTATGTCTCCTAATTAACAAGATTCCATACAATAAAATGGGTTGTGATCTGAATCAGGTGATTGTTTTTTATGTGCATGTATGAAACCTTGAATGCTCTACCTTCAGTAATTTTGAGTATCTTAGATGCCTTCAATAGCCCCAGCAGATAGATAGCCCCCTTTCTCCTTTCATACCCTCTCATTGTCTTAGAAGAAATGCAGAGTAACTGGGGTCCATCTAGAACTTATCGGAGTGCCCTACAGCTGTCTCAAGATAGAAGTTAATTTCAGTAAAATGTTCACATTGATTTTAATAAATGTTTGTTAACAATATACTGACCGAATCCACCAAATCTTGAATAACAGGGGCTATATTTTTGACCTGTCTATAACTCTGACAGAGGTAACAAAAATCTCTAGTAAAACCGATAACAGACCATACAGAGATGACCCCCCTGAAAGTTACATACACGGAGGTGTATAGGCTGTTGTGCCATTGTACCATTCGATGAACTGAATGCCTGCTTTTATCACAAAGTGAGGTCATACATTGATGAGTGTGATGCACTACAAGCATTTGCCTTCTGTATGCACCAAAACAGAAATTAGAAGTACACATTTGGGAGCTATGCAGCACCTGAGATCCTCCCCTTCAAGGAGCTCTTTTGTCTGGGACAACTCAAATGTAAGCTTATAGAAATGATTACACCATTTGATTCAGGCTCTGACTTCCACCTGCATTCCTAACTCTGTAAGTGATTTCCATTCGGGAAATATCCCAGCAGCTGTAGGAGAAGAAAGAAATGTAATGTGATCAGTTCCAATGCAAGTGGGGGGACTGGCTACATACAGTAGCTTGCTAATACGTGTTCATAAGCTGGTGTGCCATTATATCATTTGGTGGACTGAACATCTTTTACAACAGCAGACTTGTTTGTGCTTACTTATGAAGCAGGGGACAGCACTGATGGACCTAATGTTCCTTTCAACCTTAAATTATGATGCATGTTTCTGTTCGTTCTGATAACAATGCAGCTACAATAAACAAATTATGTGGAGCCTTATAGGGCAATACTGCACACTCTCTATAACTTCCCATAGCGTAAACAGCTTTAAAAGCTTAGCTGGAATACTGAAGAAGAAGAACACAGTGCAAACCAATTAAATGGTTTCCTATCCCTTAGCTCCCAACCGTGTGGGGTTCTATTAAGACTCACCTTCACTGTCACATCTACTTATGCAAAATAGTTGGCTCCCAAGGCCAATGTCACAATCACAGTGGAGGGGATTTGATGAAGTTTTTGCTACAGGGGCTAAACCAGGTTCATGTGGTCACCTGTCTTTCAAAACTCGGTGGGAGACTTCAGGTTTGACAGTTTGTCTCAGTGGGGCCCACTGACAAAAACTTTTCCATTTCAGCTAAGGTGATAGCCCTGAAGGCACTGATGTGTCATGTCATTTGATAACACTTGAATGAAGCAATACCTCTGTACAGGATCCATATTATCACATACAGGATGCATATGTTGCTATAACTGGTATACATACAGAACAATCAGCTTTAAACTGTAAAGAAATGTCATTGCTACTGAGTTGATATTCCATTGTTAGAACACAATACCACTGAATTTGAATTATGATACTCAATGATTGTTGCAGTAAAGGAGGCAGTGACTAGACAGCCTTTTTGTAGCAAACTGTTTTTTGATGCACTTATATATTTGTATAGTGCATGCATTTACAAATACAGACATTAAGAGCTCATTGTTAAAGTACAAAACAACCAAAAAGCACTTAAACAATGAGTGACTTATTGCAATGAAAGTATAATGCTAACTGTTCTGCAAAACACACACACACGCGTGTGCGAGTGTGTACACACACGCTTGCATGCACACACACACACACACACACACACACACACACACTGCTCATTACATTGTGATATTTGTGTGGCTGTTTCTATAACAAAGTTAAGAGCCCCACCAACCTTGTCCCCTAATCCCAGCTTTATATAACTGCAGAGTTGATGATTGTGTGACTATGCTTTCAGATTTCTTTTTCCTTTTCTGTAAAGGTGTTCAGGACTCCCCTGTCCCAAATGGACACTCACTCCCAGGCAGGGATTTTCTGAGGAAGCAGATGCGTGGAGACCTTTTTACACAGCAGCAGTTAGAAGTTTTGGATCGTGTTTTTGACAGACAGCATTATTCCGACATCTTTACCACCACCGATCCCATCAAGCCAGAGCAGGTAAGGGCTGTAGTTTCCAGTGTGTAAGAACTTTATAGTTGTGCAGCTGGTGTCTGGGAGAATAATCATCAAGAGGAAAAATCTTATTGCATCTCAGCCTCTATAAAGAGACTGCCCAGTTTAAGGAGCAATGCCTATATTCTTGCAACTCAGTTCTTTATATGTTAAAATTGAACAAACGCATTCTGCCTCAGAATGCATTATTCAGTTGAGGTCTTTCTGTTCCTTTGACTTCTCTGCCCTTGTAGCTGATTTGCCCAAGCTGAATGGTACTTTATTTTGTCAAACACTTGTCCACTATCATACTGAATAGATTAGTCACTGGGTCGGGTACTACCACAGGCACAGTGCAAATATTTACCCTGCACTTGCTCTCCCTTTTTGAATATCGGGGCCCACGTGTCTTATCTCATGAAAGTGGATTCCAACTCATGAAAGTGATGTACAGCAGTTTTACAAAAATCCAGTTATGAAAAACATGTGAACAAATTAACTGCTCATGTGCAAAAAAAAACATTTTATTCTGTTAATAATTTAAAATCTACAAATCATTTCAGTAAAGTCACCTATCAAGAAATCATCCATGAGCTAGACTCAAACAAACCAGAAGGTTTCATATTTCAATTTGCAGCCATTATTGTGCTATTGGTGAGCAAAAAAAAAAAAGTCTTAAAAAACATACTTGTGTAATGACCCCTTCCTATGAAACATAGGTGGCACTTGCAAGGACCTTTTCTTACTTTGGCACCACAGTTGGCATTTGGCAACAGACAGTTCACTCACTGCTCAGCTGAGGCATTTTTCTGGCTCAGTCTTGGGAGAAAGGGGCACACAAAAACATTTGTATTTTTACCTTGAACTGGGGCAGGCCATGGCACTGGGGGCTCCAAGAAATCACACAGTCACTCACAGAAAGCTGTCCACAAGTAGCAATAGAGCCAAGTAGTAGGTTTTATTTTGACTTGTTGGATTGACAGAAACATCATTTGCCCACTGGAGCTGCAGGTGCAGTAATAAGTACAACAAAGTCCACAAGGTCATAGTAGTGCTTTACTGCAGTTCATTTGTTTGCATCCTCTCCCTTTTCTCTAAAGGGCACAAAACAACATTCACATCTGTCCCTCTTCTTAGCTATGGACACCAGGATAGTGTTTGTCCCCAAGGAAAATGAGCAGAGTTAAGTTTGTAGTTCTAGGAGTGAACAGCTCTGGGCTCCCCTAATTACTAAGAGTTCCAAATTTACAGAGTCTGTTTCCAGGACAGTGCATATCCTCCAAACTGTGTTAAACAGTCCCAACATGAGAAAAGCTTTCTCCTCAGAATCCAGTTAGAAGTGCGTTAGTTCCAAAACACTGGATAGAGGAGGCATCTCTCTCCCAAACCAATTCATGACCATGAAGGTACCATTTGAGTGCTTTAAACAGTCCTCTGACAGTCCATGAAGCAACCTATCCCAAACTAACAGGAATTCCTTGAGAGTGTTAGGGCAAAGCCTGGCCATACAGACACTGTGCAGCACTTGAACATTTAAAAGTATTTCACGGGGGGGTGGGGAGTTCCCAGAAATTACTCACAGTTGCTGAAACCATTTCTTACAGGCTTCTCCCTCACAGAGGCACAGCATTGGAGAAGGCCCCATCATGACTTCATACAGTCTCTCTTTTAGTCAACATGGGAGCTGTCAGGGGAGAGAAGTCACCTTCCCTGAGGCTCCCCTCAGTCAGCACCTCACATCTGCTCTGCCATCAGGCAGAGAACTATTCACAACCAGCATTCCATGCCAACATTCCAAAGTGGCTTATGGGGCTGCAAGAGATACTCCAGCTTGGAACCTTTGCCAAGGTGATTGACAGGGGCTGCCAAGGGAGTCCCAGAAGGTAAAACCTGGGCTGCCCAGCACTCCTAACTAGCAAACCGACTAAATTACTAGGGTCCTATTAACTCTAGGGAACCTAGGGGTTACACTCACCACCACCAGGAAACCTTGCTGTCTGCAGCAAGGTTTTGGACTGCAACAGGTCTTTTTCCCCCTGGGTGCCCTACAGGGAGGGTCAATTGCCTCCTCTCCTACCTATGACCAGCATAGGCAGGTCGCCACAGAGGACAAGGATGCCATGTAACAGCTACCTACACCACAAACTATGAGGTTCTGCCTTTATAGCACATCTGGCCACCAGAGGCACCTTCCTGATGGAATGGAACTGATCACCAACCACCAGTGGCAGGGTCTGCAGTCCATCTCCCACCAGGAACTTACCCAGCTCTAGCACCAGGTGTTTACTAGGGTACTTGGTCTATGCATCCAAACCATGCCCTTTCCCAAACCTAGAAAGTAAAAACATTAGCATCAATTAAGAATGTGCACAATGGATTGCTATACATTTCCTAAAACTAAAAACTACTATCTTTATACCATTAAAAACAGTTTATAACAGTACGTGTTAAAAACACATAAAACCATTGGTAGAACAATTCTAAAAAACAGTCCCTGAAGCACTCTCAGTGCTTTCATTTGGTCCTCAGGTGGTTCTTCTTCTTCTTCTTCTTCTTCTTCTTCTTCTTCTTCTTCTTCTCCAAAAGAGCATGCAAAAACACACAACAACAGTACATACTACTTGCCTCTAACATTTTTATAAAAGGTTTTTTTATAAAAATATTTTGTATTTTTTGTGTTTATGCAAAACAGTAAAAACATCAAAACATTAGGGAGGGAACCCTACAAGTCCATCTAAGGATAAATGTCCCTGGGGCTGGAATGTCCCAAAACAATAGTGTCTCTGGCAATCAGATGGAAAAGTTCCAAAGTTCTTGGAAAGGGCACACTGCCCACTTGAAGAGTCCAGACTAAGAGTCCAAATGGACCAAGGTGGAAATGCAGTCCACAATAGCCCTCAGGTGTATTACCAGGTGTAGGTGTAACAAGCATAAACAGTCAAGAAATAACAAAAATGTGGACCTAACAGTTCTGACGTGAAGGACAATCTCGGACTCACAGCTGCTACCAGTTGGAACCTCCTTCTTCGGCCAGAACTGCTGCATGCAGACCTTGTGATTCTGCTCTCCCTTCTAACCATTGGAACTGGAGCTGGAACTGAACCCAGGTGATGATTCATCCCTATTCTACTTGGAGTGATGAGAATGCAGTGGCAAGTCATCCACCTCTTTGGCAGATGCCCTGCAGAAAGTGTGGCCCTCCGACCACAGTTTATAGGCTCTTCATCTTCTTTACCAACATGGCAACTTTATATATTTCAGGTGCTGGTGAGGTGCCAATCTGGACTGTCCAGAAAATCTCATCATGAGTACCAATCGGGGTGAAGCCAGTACACAATGGGGCCATTTCAGCATTGTCTTCCTAGCCTCTTTATCCATGCAAACCACTGCATCCATGTGTAGGGTGCATCCGACCTTCCCCACTGCTATGCGTTTTTCATATCTTCTATGTAATTCAGCCACACCTGCAGGAGTCCAGAGGTACCTTTTTTTTTTATCTCCACTCTGTTTCTCCTCATGTCATGTGGCCCCCATCTGACCGACTCCCCCAGCTCCGTCCCCTGGAATTACCGGGTCTTACCTTATGCCCAGTCCAGGAGCGGTGCCTGCAGAGAGTCGGTCGCCATCCTGCTGCTTTTTCTGATTTTCTCCCCTTTTGACCCGAGGACCCCAGGAGAAGGACGCATGTGTGTGGAGGCATGCATGCACCTTACAGCCCTGGTAATGGCCCTCTTCCATCCGCCCAATTGGCCTATTGCTGGCACCCTCACTTGCGCAGCCCCTCAGCCTCCACCAGGGGGTAGCTGAGAGCGAGGGATGCCACCCCACCTCCCGGAGAGAAGGCTCCCTTGCGGCTACTCCATCCTGCTCTGCCCCGATGTGGCCTCCGATGACCCAGGCTTGCTCCTGAACCTGGGTCGCCAGCATGCCGTGAGGTGAGATGTCCAACGCCTCAGCCCTCTGTGCCACCGGGCTGGCAGGAGTCCACAGGTATCTTTGACCCATGGCCATTCTCATGACTTTGTCCATCAGCCATGCTTCACTATAGTCCTCTATTTCATACCAGGCCCCCTGTGGTAGATACGGGTACTTCTCTCAAAAGATTTGTTCCACTTTTCTATTACCTTCTCTTCCTTGCTACTTGTAAGGAGATGCAGCTCACCAGACTGGCCGGGTGGTGGCCAAATCTGATCATCTCAGGCTTCACTGTTCCAGGATGGCAGAAAAGTACTCTCATTCTCTTCTTTCTCCTTGGCTGTCGAGGGTTCTTTGGGTAATGTGGTGGCTGTAATGGTACTGGCAGCATCAGTAGCATAGTGGCAGTAGGCAGGACAGCATCTCAGGATCTCTCAGGCACTGGGCTCTGCCTCGAGCCTCTCTGGTTCTTCTTTGGCATGTAATGGGTCAGTCTGAGGGCCAGAACCACACACCTCACCCTCATGTCCAGGCATCCAGCCCTCAGGGTGAGATGATAGGCAGTGCCCAACTGCGACACTGCCCAGCTGATCTCCCGACTGTCTGCTGGTTTCTCCCTCCCAGGCTCTTCCTCACCTGGTAGACTGTCTCTTGACCCAGAGGAGTTGGCAGGACCTGGTAGCTGCTGTAGTCACTCCAGTCCTCACTAAATTCTTTTGGGTCTTCGTCTTCTTCCACAGATGATGCAACATCAGCATCTGATCTAGTCACCAATTGGGCACAGCTGGCAGGGTCCAAAACAGACCTTGATGGTTGGCTTAGTCCATAAATTTCTCTACAGGCCTGACAGTGAGGTATGGGGCAGTACGTCCCTCCCGTGATAGTAGCACACCATACACACACATTTACTGGCCACCCAGGTAGCACCATGTTGTCTGGAGCCCCAGCACATCCACATTCCTCTTCTAACTTCCTGAGTTCCTTTTCTTGTTGGCTAACCCAGGAATGCACATGTGGAGGGTAGCGAATCTCTTCACTGCTGTTCATATTCTCCTGGATGGATGCTGCAAAATGCACACAGCAACTTTAACTGAGGTTGTTGCACTTAAAGCTGACTTTCAGAATAACCTGACTATATATGGGAGGGTGGCACTGCATCTTGATACCAATCATCTCTCCCATTCTTTACCACGGAACTTTGCACTGTAACTCATTGTTCAGTCCACACTACTTAAAGGCTCCACAAGCTAATTGTTACTTCAATATTTCTTTGCTTCTTATGCTTAACTGTGTGAGTGAGCCTTTGAATGCTGAGCTTTAATTAATATTGTGCCATGTTTAGGCATCACAGTCTCTGTCCCCGAGTCCCTGCCTGCCACTTTCAGCCAAACAAATCTTTCAAATCCCTCTCTCCATTTGAATTTCTGTACCTACTGCAACCTGTGTTTTACATTTTGATTCTCTCTTCGTCCCCTACCCTGTGCCCATTTTTTTCTCAATGACCCAATTTTCATGCAGAACAATTGCTCTCACTAGCGACTGCTACTTCCAAACTCCCTAGCTGTCTGAAGCATCTCCGAGGTATGTTGTAACTCAAAATACTTACAGCCTAGCTGTTTTTTCAATGTTATTCTTCTATCCTGGCTGAACAGACACAATCGCTCGACTCTGAGTACACTTTTCTACTTGGGGCTGTCCTGACTGCGATGACTGACCTTTGTTACACCCGCGAAATGGACTGATGACTGCCTGCGGACTGCGGTTTTTCTGTCACTTACTCCAGGTGAATTTTGCGCAGTCCAAAATTCAGACTCCACAAGGCCCGAAGTCCACGCTGCTGCTGCATAAGCTCTGACTTATTACCATGCTCTGCACCCATTCCCTCTCACACAGCGCACAGTCCAAGGGGCAGGACTTACCAGCTCAATCAATCACTAGAAGCCATGCAGAATAATGCAGGGCCATACTCTCTCTCTCTCTCTCCTTTTGTGTGCATCCTTGCTGTCTGGGAAGGATTTTAAATGGCAGTTGAACATTTTTTTTCCTGTTTGCTGCTTGGACTGTGGCTTGAAACTATTTGTATTCATAGTCAGTACTTCTTCGTGCGGGTGCCCCGCCACTAAATTCACTACCCAAAGCCATTTCTTGAGGTAATCTAAACCCCTGATATCACCAGATTTTGTATAATGATCCCTTCCTACGAAACATTGGTGGCCCTTGCAAGGACCCTTTCTTACTTTGGCACCAGAGTTGGCATTTGGCAACAGACAGTCAGTCACTCCTCAGCTGAGGCATTTTCCTGGCTCAATCTCAGGAGGAAGTGGCACACAAAAACATTTGTATTTTTACCAGGAACCGGTGTGGGCCATGGCACCAGAAGCTCAAAAAAAATCGCACAGTCACTCACAGAAAGCTGTACACAAGTAGGAATAGAGTCAAGTAGTAGGTTTTATTCTGACTCGCTGGACTGACAGAAAAATCATTTGCTCAATGGGGCTGCAGGTGCAGTAACAGGTACAGCAAAGTCTACAAGATCACAGTAGTGCTTTACTACAGTTCATTTGTTCACATACTCCCCCTTTTCTCTAGAGGGCACAAAACAATATTCCTTTCCATCCCTGTTCTGGGCTATGAAGGCCAGGACAGTGTTAGTCCCCAAGCAAAATGATCAAAGTCAAGTTTCCAATTCTAGGGGTGAACAGTTCTGGGCTCCCCCAGTTAACAAGATTTCCAAATTTACAGAGTCTGTTTCCAGGACAATGCATGTCCTCCAAGTTAAACACTCCCAACACGAGAAAAGGTTCCTCCTCAGAATCCATTTAGAAGCGAGCTAGTTCCAAATGCTGGATAGAGGGGGCATCTCTTTCCCAAACTAATTTATGACCATGAAGGTACCATTTGAATGCTTTAAACAGACCTTAGACAGCCCATGAAGCAACCTATCCCAAACTGGCAGGAATTGCTTGAGAGTGTTAGGGCAAAGCCTGGCCATACAGACACTGTGCAGCACTTGAACATTTAAAAATCTCTCACAGTGAGGCGATGTCCTCCGAAATAACTCACAGTTGCTGAAACCATCTCTTACAGGCTTCTTTGCACTCATAGCATTAGAAAAGACCATTGTCACGACTCAACACAGTCTCTCTTTTAGCCAACATAGAAGCTGACAGGGTCAGGGGAGAGGAGTCACCTCCCCTGAGGCGCCAGTCAGTCAGCATCTCACACCTACTCTGCCCTCATGCAGCAAACTGCTCACTAGCAGCATTCCATGCCAACATTCCAAAGTGGCTTATGCTACTGTGAGAGGCACTTGCACTTGGAACCTCTGCCAAGGTGATTGACAGGGGCTGCCAAGGGAGTCCCAGAAGGTTAAAACCTGAATTACCCAGCACTCCTAGCTAGCAAACCCACTAAATTACCAGGGTCCTATTAAACCTAGGGGTTACACTTGTATGTATGGTTAATTTTCTAAAATGTTCAAACCACCCAACTGATTATTACTGAAATTACAGGATCGAAACATTAGGTGGCAACTATGTGCATACCAGATTTCAGGTTATTCCTTCCAGGGCTGGTTGTGCTATTAAGGTGCAATTATTAGGGTTTAACATAGAAATGCCTATTCAATAGCAGGCTCACCTGCACAGCGGTAGTGCTACCACTTGTAACACTGGTGACCCGGGTTCGGAAGCAAGCCCAAAGTGTCGGAGATGTGGCTTAGGGGGAGGAGGATTGAGCATCCATGGGACCACTCCCCTCCTCCTCTGGGGGGTGGAGTGGGGGGAAAAGCTCGGTGCTTGACTGGGCCCTAGTGGAAGCCAGGGGACAGGCAGCCCGAGCCAATGAAGTGGGGGAGATGTGGTAGACATTGGTGCATGTGCCTTCATGTCAACACAAGCCATGTCTTCCAGAGGAGAAAAATGGACAATCTCAGTTGTGAAGGATGACCGCTGGCCTCTGCAGGTTCTACACCTGGCGACTCAGGCACCCTTGGAAATCTGGATCTAGTCCTGGTGGGTTGAGGGACTCCCCACCACGCTGCCATGGAGGGCAAGCTGTGGGGGATTCTGGGAAAGGTAAGCCCTGGGGCAATCCGGGGTGACAGGGCTGGGAGAACTAGTGGGAAGGAGGACCGGCTGGGATGAGGGAGCATAAAAAAAAAAAGAAATGCCTACTCAGCCCGAACAATAGTGATACTGCTGTGCCACTATAATACATACTTGGGAGGTTCAGTGAATTGTGGGGGAGACAATCATCTTTCTTGAAGGTGTGCACTGCACTGGGTTTCTACATAGAAATCCAGACATCTGTGCTCATGTGTTCTTGAAATCCATGTGACATATTTGTCCTAACAGCTCTCAGCTGAGTTACTGAACTCACAGGAAGAAGCAAAGTCGTGATAACACACAGCACTGCTAATAAATCAAGGGAAAACTGGCTGTGCTCCATGGAAGTTAGAAAATGTGTACCAATTTTTACTGAAAGACATTGAACAAGAACCATGTTACAGTATGCCAAAGATTCATTTGATGCACCCTCTGTGACTAAGTCAGAATACAAATTAAGCTGCCAGATATTATTGAGCAGTTTAGCCTCATAATGTGCTGGTCTGCAACAGAGAACTCAGCATGGCATAGCACTGGTCGCTTGGCCTATGACATGCTGAGTAAGTGGGTGACCATTGATACTGCTTAAAGTGTCCCCCCACTAGCTAGTCCCAGAAGTTTATAAATACACAACATAGCTCCCTGATGAAGGTGCAGCGAGCACCAAAGTGCTGGGGCTTAGGAACCCTGTCTTCTGGTACAATAAATTTTTCTAGTGCAAATCTCTTAAGTTATTGCCATTTTTTACATACAGGCCTTGTGAGTGGCTAATATGTTTAATATTTCTTTTGCTGTTTAGCACCTTTTAGCATGCATCACAGATCAACTCCAGATGTGTGCCTGGATTGGGTGTTTCAAGTGAATTTCTCCATACCTTTAGGCCTGCTTCTGGGCTAGATAAACAAGTCTATCTCCTGGCTTTAATGTTGCTTTCCCTGGTAGTCCAGTGCAGTGGTGCAAGTGGTAGACAAGAAGTACAGGAACTCAGGCACTGGTAAATATGAAATGCAGAATGAAGATCCTCAATCTTAAGGATAGCTGTGTCAAGACACATCTATCTGTTTAGACTCTAGTAGATTCAGTTAGAGATATTGAAGTATTTCTAGCAAAATAGCACAGTTGTACAGGTCAAATGTTGTTATGGAAACCCTGATTTCAGGTCACAGGACCAGAAACTGTCATTATGTTGCTGGTTTAAGAATTTCAGTTCCAGTGTCAGTGGGAAGAAGTACAGGAACTCTGTTCCTGCTACAAAAAAAGTACAGGAACTGAGTTCCTGCACGTTCCTGTTCACTTTCATCGCTGGACTCCAGTGCCCCCTTCCCCCCAAGCTGCAGCCCATCATCATTGCACTCTCTGGCATCCAGTGGAACCCCCCTCTTGAGCCTTGTTCCCTTCTGACTGCTGTGCAACTATCAGGTCACACACCAAAATTAGCCCTCCACCAGGTCATTCACACCTGGTCACAACTTAATGACAACCTCACCATCTGCCTGTAAGAATAGGACCTTGTGACTGTGAATCAGGCGTGATGAAGACTCTCTCATTCTCTGTTACTCTGTCTCTGTCTCCATTGTTCTCTCTCTCTTGCTCTCACTCCCTTTCCCCTTCCCCCTCTCTCTATACAGTAGGTCTTAGTAGTATGTTCACCTTAAAAACATAGTGTTGATTGAGTGTTGGTGGGGCTAATATTGAAAATAAAACCACTTTGAGTCCACATGGTCTTATAATCGGTGGTGGTGGGGCTGATATTGAAAATAACCCCCCCTTTGTATCCATATAGTCATATATAAAACAGAATGTGTTTGCAGAAAAAGGCCTCCTGCCCCATTGTGCCCAGTCCTATATAATGTGGAATGTGAGAGCCCTAGTGGCTTCACTCCCCTTTTCCCACCATTCTTGGTGCTGTCTTTTCCAAGTCCATGTGTCTGACCCACCCATGATGGAATCCCCCACCGATTTCGCACAGACCATCTCTTTTGGCAGCCCATTCCACCCCCTTACTCTTTCTGCAAAAACAAATATCCTGGTATTTCTCTTAAATTTGGCCTTCATCAGCTTAATTGAGCTACCCCTGGTACTTGTGTTCTCATTCAGTTTGAACAGTTCCCTGCTATCTACTCTGTGTACATTATGGAGGCATTTGTACATTTCAGTCATGTCCTGTCTCTCCCTTCTCACCTTCAGCATGCATATGTTTAAGGGGCTGATCCACAAAGGTGGCCAGAATAAGCTCAAATCAAGCATATCTTGATTGCCAACCCGGCCCCCCCCCCGGGACTGCACAGGGACTGTCAGAATCCATGGCACCATCCCTTGCCCATTGCATGCATGATGTAGGGGCTGCGGGTGGCACCAGGGGCAGTACAGACAGGAACATTGGATATCCAATCAGAAGCCCAGGTCAGCACTCTAATAGATCCCCTGCTCCAGATGCTGCAGGGGACCATGAGATATGGCAGTCTATGACAGTCCTTCATCGACTGTGTTATCCTCACTGCACAACACACATTTTGCCAGTACACCAGCTAGTGTCGGTGACATCCCTAGTCCCATACAGATGCTCCTTTGGTTGGGGGCCAGAGGAGGGATGGCCAATCGGGAACAGTATTGTGTAGCATGACCTGGTGGGGAGAGGTGTGTAGGAACTATGGCAGCCCTTGAGGCTGAATAGCTTCTGACCCTCTACTGGTCTTATGTGGCCCTGCTGTGGCACCCTGGATTGGGTGCAGGCATGCCTCTACCCCCTTGTCAATCACCAACCCAGGCTGGCTCCTAGCTGTGTGCATGACCAGGGATCAGGTGTGGAGGGGACATGCAGCCAGGACTGGGAATGCACAGAGGCCTTCACATGTGTTGAGAGATACCTCCTCTGCAAACTGCTAACATGCGCAGGCACCCCTCTGCATGTGCAGATCCCTTTGTGGATTGGCCCTGAAGTTGCCTACCTCTCTTCATACTGCAAGTCCTTTGCTGTTATTCCTGGGTCATCTTTGTTGTCACTGGATCATCTCTGTACTGCCTCCACCATGTCCCTGTCCTCCTCTAAATGCAGTCTCCAAGACTGCATACAGTTTTCCAGGTGAGGGTGAACCAGTGACCTACTGTATATGGTGGTAACACTGCCTCCATCCTCTTGCTACAGATCCCTGTCCCTATGCACACCAACATCCTATTTGCCCTTCCTACCACCCTATTGCAGTGTGCAGTTGTCCTTAGACTGTCTGAAATTATTACTCCCAAGTCCTTCTTCTCAGTCGTGCTTTCCATTGCTACCTCCCCCTGTGTGCATTACCTTGCACATCTTGCCGGTAAATTTTAACGTCCATATTTTTGACCACTTCTCTAATCTGCTCAGGTCCTTTTTCATTATTCTAGTAGAAGCTTTATTTATAAGGTACCCTTTCCTAAAGTCTCAGGGCACCATACAGAGAGGACAGGCAATTAAAACAGATCAAAATGTTAATAAATAATAAATAAAAACAATAAATAATTTAAAATAGTACTATAAAAACACATTTACAATAGCTGAATAAAGGGAAACCAGAACATAATTTTAAGCCCTGAATTCCTGGCTAAACTGAAAGGTTTTTAATCCCCTTTTAATGGCCTCCACTGAAGGGGCCTCTCTCAGTCCCCTGGGCAAGGCATTCCACAAAAGAGGGCCGCTCACTTCAAACATGCAACCTCCAGACAACTTTAGCTGGGTTCTCGGGATTGAAAGAAGATCTTCATTGGAGGAACTGAGGGAATGCAAGGGCTGGACAGGATGCAGGAGCTCTGCCAGCTACTCAGGGCCCCACCTGTGTAGGGCTTTATAGGTTAGAAGTCCAACCTTGAAGGTAAATTATCACTTCATGGGCAGCCAGTGCAGATCATGCAGCACTGACATCGCATGACTAGCTCTCAAAAGGTTAGTCAGCAACCTGGCTGCTGCATTCTGCACCAGCTGCAAACATCATAGGGTACCCTCACTAATCCCAAGGTAGAATGCATTACAGTAGTCAAGCCTAGACATCACAAATGCATGCACCAGTACTGGCAGGTCTTCAGGGCAGATAAGGGACTTAATCCGACTAATGTTCCTAAGATGGTAAAGGCCACTCCTGAGTGCAGCTGACACCTGAGCCTCCAGTGTTAACTATTTATCAAGAATGACTCCCAGACTTTTCACCTTTGCAGAGGCCAACAACCTGGACAACTCCAGCCCATGCTCAGTCTCTCCCATGACTACCTCTGCTCTGCCCCAACCCGGCTCAATCACTAGGGCCACAGTCTTACCGAGATTTAGTCTCAGACAACTAGATTCAATCCATCTCTGAATTTCAGATAGCCACTAATTAAGCACCTTGACAGTGTCAGGCTTCCTGGGTGCAAAGGAAAAATACAACTGGGTGTCGTCCGCATAGCAGTGGAAACCCAGATTGTATTATTGAATGATCCTTCCTAGGGGCAGCATGTACGCTGCAAACAACGTAGGTGAGAGGACCGAACCTTGGGGTATATCACAGAGCAGGGGCATCGGGAACAATTAAAAAGTACCCATCACCACCCTCTGCATCCTATTCCTGAGATAGGACTTGAACCAGTAGATGACAGGGCCAATGATTCCAGGGTACTCCCGCAGATGATCCAACAACAACCCATGGCCCACAGAGTCAAAGGCAGAGGAGAGATTAAGGAGAATAAGAACTGACAGTTTACCCCGTCTCTCACCCTAAGAAGGTCATTGTGCACCCTGACCAACACCATCTCAGTGCTATGCCCAGATCTAAAACCAGATTGGAGGGGCTGATAGATGTCATGAGCTGTAAGGTGCTCCTCAAGCTGCAGTGCCAAAACCTTCTCAATTATCTCACCTAAAAAATGTTAGAGGCAGGATGGTAATTAACCAGAATATCTGAGTCCAAAACTGGCTTCTTCAAAAGGGGCTGAACCAGCACATTCTTCAATAACACTGAAATCCCCTCTCTGACAAGGACCACCTAACTATTCCAGCAAACACCAACTCCAGAGACCCCCAGCAGCTCACTAGTATGGGGCCTGGATGTAGTGGGCTGCAGCTCCAAAATCACCTCACAGACCTCATCCATTGAGATTAGCTGAAACTCCACCCAGGATAGCTGCTTACATCTGTGAGATCTATGCCTGACTCTGCTGAGCCATAGCAGCCCACTTGAAAGATCCTGGCCCGAGTAGAGGACACTGTCTGAGAAGAATTGAGCAAACTCTTTGCACATAACTGCAGAAACTGCTGTTGCTAACTGGAGACAGGTTGGATTTAATAACCTGTCAACAGTATGGAAGAGCTTAGCTGGTCGATTCCTACCAGCTGCAATCTTCCTGGACAGAAATGCTACCTTCTTGAAGAAGATTGCCCTTTGATTTTCATCATAATGCATCTTCAAAGCCAGTTTGTCCTCCTCAGCTCTGGACCTTCTCCAACAATGCTGTAACCTCCCAACCATTAGTATTCAACTCCCTAAGGTCCCCATCAAACCATGGGGGCCCTAGGCATGAGACATTAGGTCATATATGGATAGGTGCTATGGAATCAAAGTGAATACTGCATTCTCTGATCTCGTCTCACAAACCACCACCATCTCCAAGATGTTTAGCAACATCAATAGTCCTTCTGGGCCATGACCCCTTAAAGGATGTTCTGAACCTTCTCCACCAGACAGGACCATGGGGGGGAGGGGGGAAAACGAGAATTTTACTGTGCAATGCTCCTAACTGATTGGATTAACCTTGTGGTTACTCACCTTGAGCCACAGGGAGAAGACCAGGTCCAAGATGTGTCCATGTTGGTGAGTCACAGAAGTAGCAACTTGTGGCAGGCCAAGTGATTCCATCAACTAGAAGAAATCTCTTCTAAAATGCAGGAATTCATCATTGACCCAGGTGTTGAAGTCACCCAGAATAAGCCATCTGGGTGACTCCAACACCCTCGAGGTGATGCAGTCTATGATTTCCTGCAGGAAATCTCCCTCATGCCTTGGGGCTGGTACACCAGGAGGATTCTGCACCCTGCACCTGGACCCTCATGCACAGATGCACATTCAAATGATGAGGTTCCCCCACTGAGTTCACAGTGAAGTTCAACCCAGATCTAAAACAGATGACTACCCCCCACAATCCCTCCGCAGGCAGTGTACCATGGAGAACCCAGTTGGGTCTGCTGCTTCCAAAACTGGACCGCTGTCCTCACTCAGCCAGGTCTCTGTGATGCAAACCAGATCGACTGAGGAACCCAAAATTAAATCAGCCATAATGCAGTGCTGTTCCTCATCAATTTCACATTGCATAACACTGCCCGAAGAGGATGGAGTGAGGCAGCTGGCCCAACAGCTATCTGCTCACTTGGTCTGGTGGGATCCCTTGGTATGGGAACCAAACATGTCTTGCCACTCTCTAAGTCCCAGTTTGGCATCTCCTGGTCCTAACCATCCAAATAACACTCCTCATTAATAACCCCCACACCCCACTGCTGACCACCTCACCTTCTCTCAATCCCCACCTCCCTGCACTGATAATAGGCAGCTCTAGGTGGGGGTGGGGATAATGAAAGGGACACTTATCATGCAGCTGGGCTGTGGAGTAACTAAGTCTAGAGGTGTCACAACCAAGCCTAACACACATATGTACAGCTACTGACAAACTCAAAAAAAAACCAAATGTGTCACATACACCCCTCACACCACCCTTAAATAAGAATCAATCTGCCACACCAACCACACAAACCCAAATTACAATCCCTGATAATGTACTGCAAAATATCACTCACACATCTAACCCTATCCAATCATATCAGTCCACATGCAGCCCTAATACACTACATACCTATGACCACACTCTGCAGTCCCACGGCTGAGAATGAGTCTTTCATTTTTCTCCCTTCTAGGCTAGAAGGGGATTGCAGTTTGCTATGGACATTGCCTCACCCTAGGAAACTATCCACCTGCTGAACACACTAGTTCTTCGGTGCAGAGTCGGGTAACAAATGGACAGCAGATACCACAAGCCTACGGCTTCTCCATCAAATTCCAATTTAGAAAGACCTTGAGTCAAGAAAATTCAGGAAACTGGACCACAGTACAGCCCACAGAGCTCCGAAATCCACCAAAGATCAATGCTCCTCCAAGTTCTTCATCTTTGGCACAGTCACCAAAGTCTCTGGAGTCGAATCAAATGTCAGCTCTTCAAAAGAAGTTCACCAGAAACAGATTAAATAGAACAAATCACACATTGGCAGTGTCACACACAAGAAAGCTAAAAATAAAAGACTAACACTAACACTCCTGTCACTTCCTCGATTAGCATCCCTGGCTATCCTAATAGTGGACCCACGACTAACTCTACAAAAGCAGAAGTCAAAATAAAATGCTAAAATGCTATAATTTTTAACATTTTAAAATAGATGCCAACTGCAAGTACTGCATCTAAACTCACAGTAATGAAAATGCGCTTTAAAAGGCATCAAAGAGCATTTAATCAAAACACAGGAAAGCAGGAGCAGAGCTCACGCTCGACAGCCTGCTCAGCGTGGAGGCCATCATTCTGACACCCTCATCAATATCCACCCCTCCCAAGATCTTAGAGTCATCTGCAAAGAGGCATACAGTATCTTGCCCTGTACTCCTACCCATGTGTTGCAGATAAAGATGTTGAAGAGAACTGGTCCAAAGACTGATCTCTGAAAACTAAATGTGAAGCCAAGTAGGCAGAAAGTAATCAGAAGTGGAAAAACATTCTGGGGGAAAACATAGTAATCCATGACTCATTTGAATTATTGAAGGCATGAAGTGTTGAAGGGGGATAAAAGGTATTCCCCTCTATATGCTGATAGAAATTAACATGTTTAGAAGAAAGGGACAGTCAGTTTGCTATTTATTTTATTTTTTAATTTTTTATGGGAGGGTTCGGAAAGTACCTTTGAGTCAGAGGCTCCTTTTCAAAGGTTCCACATAACAGAATTTACATACAAAGACATACAGTTACATAGCTGTTCATCAGTACATAGTCAGGTTGTTACAAGAGCAATTGTAAGGCTAACAGTCAAATGCTAGGGATAATTAGTGCAATCAAACAATACACATAGAACTCAGACCTAGAGCTAGGCTTGGGGAACTCAGGTAGGGGCAGGTAGGGTAGAAGAAGCCGGCCAAAGGCCTTAGTCAGGAAGGTAGTGGGAGGTGCTTCAGTGGCAGTCACAGTGGTTTGAGGAATGAAGGAGTTCTCTAAGAGTGGTTTTAAAGAGTCCAAGTCTGATCTCATTGGCAAGTGGGGTGGGTAGGCTGTTCACCCAAGAAGGGACTCTGTAGCTAAAGGACCTTTGGAACTGGGAGGTACGGTAGTGAGGGACAGAGAGGAGTTGCTTGCCAGAGTTATGAGTATGCTTAAGTGTCAGGGCCGGGCAGATTAGGGGTGCGAGTCCTGGGGAGCAGTGGCCTAGGGCAATATTTTTTGCCATGAGGCAGCTGTTAAACCTAATTCTGTTGTCAAGGTTAAACCAGTTGGTATCATTATATAGAGAGCATGTATGAGTTAGGTGGTCACAGCCCAGGGTGAGGTGACAGGCTTTATTTAGGGAGATACGAAGCCCATGGAGGGCCAAGGTGTTCGCCACCCCATAGATAAGTAAGCCATAGTCAAGCAGGGAGAGGACAGAGGAGGAGACAGAAAGCCTCATGGCATTTGGGGTAAAACAATATTTGAAGCGATACAGTAGTCCGAGCCTAACATTGAGGGTGGTAGATAGGAGGTGAATAAGTTGGTGGTGCAGGGTGTAAGGTGATGTCCAGGTATTTAAAGGAGTCCACTTGCTCAAGAGTGGTCAGGTTGGCAGTTCGTACTTGAGGGCAAAGTTTCTTCCTAGTGTTAAGTGGATGAGAAAGGAATATAACCTTGGTCTTGTTATAGTTCAGAATAAGGCGTTGTGACGTGAACCATTTTTCAGCACCACTAAAGGAGGATTGAAGGGAGAGGTGGAGTTGCAGAGGGTCAGAGTTGGAGATATATAGGACAGCATCATCTGAATAAAGAAGCAGGTTCCCTGAACAAGACCTGGGGAAGGAGTTATGGAAGAGCCTGAACAGTAGTGGTCTGACAACGGACCCCTGCGGGACACCAGAGAGGACAGATAGCCTATTAGATAGGGTGTTACCAATTTTGATCTGCTGGGAATGGTTAGACAGGTAATCAGTAAACCAGCCAAGGGCATCCCGAGAGAAACCGATGTTGGACAGTGTGGTTGGCAGGAGTGGGTGGTTAATGGTGTTGAAAGCCTTTGTGAGATCAGTGAAGACAGCCCCAGTGATTTGACCTCTCTCTAAGGTGGAGTGGATATGCGTGGTGAGTTCCAGGAGAACAGTATTAGTAGTACTATGTCCCTTCCGGAAGCCATGTTGCTGCTTGCAGAGTAGGTTGTATTTATTGAGGTGGTCAGTGAGCTGATCAGAGATGATCCTCTCAAGGACCTTGGATAGCAGATGGAGAATGGAGATAAAACAGTAGTTGTTAGTAAGGGTACGGTCCCCACTTTTAAATATAGGCATATTGGAAGCGGATTTCCAACGAGAGGGGAATTTCTCCAGGCATAAGGAACGGTTTGGTATACGGGTGAGGGGACTGAGCACCTCAGGGAGAGAGAGCCGAAGAAGTTTCAGGTCTAAGGAGTCACTGCTATAGCGGGAGTGGCTTCGTGCTAGTCTGAGATATGGCTCAGCATACTTGGGTGTAATGCTGCGCAGTCAAAAGGGAGGGACTACGGGGGGGTGGGGGAGCTGGCAGGGGGTGGGTCAAAGAAGTTAGTAGGGAGAACCTGGCTGAGGTTTGTGAAGGTGTCATTGAAGGCTGTGGCTATATGGACCAGGTCAGAGGTCAGGCACCTGTCAACCACGATCTGATTAGGGATAGTGTTGGGATCATTGCCACAGAGGTCCTTAATAGTGGCCCAGAACTTTTTCCCTGAGCCCCAGGTAACGGTTAGAGAGGTCTTGTAATACTCGACTTTTGCTTTGCGCAAAGACCAAGTACATTTGTTCCGCGCCTCTCTGTATCTCTGCCTGTTGGCTGGGAGGCCTGTCTCGTTGGAGAGGTGCCATAAGGAATCTCTGGTGCGCATGAGGTCCAGGAGATGGTCAGTGATCCACGGTGCTGGATTGCCTTTGACACCCTTTTGGTGATACGGGTAAATTTGTTACATGTGGTATAAAGGAGAGAATGAAGAGGTCAAGGGCTCTGTCAGGGTCAGGAGTCTTTGTTATGAGAGACCTGTCCATAGTACTGAGATATGCTTTGAGTTGAGCAAGTTTGCCATGGCCAAGTTTACACTGTTGGATTATTGGGGGGTGGTATTTTGGTGATTTGCATGTCCAGGAGCAGAGGACAGGGAAGTGGTCACAAAGGGCATTTGGGAGGACAGTAGTACTGGTGATTTTAAAGGGGCAGTTGGTGAATACCAGGTCCAGCAGTGATTTTATTTATACTGTAAAACTCCTAACCTCTACCCTCAGAAACCATTCAAAAGAGATTACCTTCCAGTTGTTTAGAAACAATTTCTGAAAGATGATCCCAATTATTTAACTTGTGAAAACAAATAGTAGCAGAATATCATCATAGCCTGGTTAATTGTTTAAGCCAAAATAATGGGCAATTGAAATTAAAGCACATCAGGTACTAGAGTAATAACTGGTCTGCCTCAGATACATTTTACAGTTTTTCTGTCAAGCATTCTCTCTGCTGGAAACAGAACGGCTCACATAGTAAAAGGAGTCTGTTTAGCTCAGAGCTTTATCAGCTCAGTAAAACCTCTTTTGATTCCAGTCAGTGGTGTTGTGGATTTATTACTGGAGGTAAAACATCTGAAACCAGCACAAGAAAACACATCAGTAGAGAAGCCTACCCCATATTTACTCTCAACAGACTATTAAACAACACCAGGCTATTAATTTAGCTTTTGAATCTTCACTAAAGCCCATAAAAGCGCACAGTTGTCAAATGGAGTTCATTTTAATTTCCTTTCAATCACAGTAAATTATTCAGGTGATAAATCAGCTGGGCCAGTCTCCTGGCTGTAATAGAAACCCTAATTCTTGGCTAATTATCCAGCCCATTGCTGCCAACAGATCAATACAACAACAAAATGGAAAGCGCTGCAGCCTTACAACGGGGCAGAGAAAGACAGCTGAGAACAGTGACATGCATGTGACCTCTAGAGTTCAAAGGCCATGAGAGGTTAAATCAGGCAAACATTTTAAAAGGAATATTATCCTTATCAGGAACTGATTTATATTTGCACCACTTGATATTGTTTTGGATGATTTCAAAGGATTTCTTTTCACATGTTATACAGACTTCCTTTGTTATGAAGCATATATTCAGGGAAACAAATTCCACTGCTGATTATTTTATCATTTGATGATCAGTCATTGTAGTGGCAGTCAGATTACTGCCCTCCTCTCAGCCCTACAAAGGTCCTTGCTGGTCTGAGCCTTAGCAGCAATTGTGGGCAGTATGTTTTCACATAAATGGGTCCACAGAACAATTTGAATGCCTACTTGCTTCAGCCATTATATTTACAGATAGTGGGAGTTAAAGTAAACTTCAAGTACTGGACACCTTGGGTGCTTAATGAGTTGTATATGTGGTCACAGTTCACAAGGTCAGTAGTGAATTAAGCAATAGTATATGGCAAGGTAAGCAATAACATGGGATTTCAGCCTACTTCAGGTACATTGTGAGGCACAAAGCCATAGGCTGAGGGACTTCAACCCCCTGAGAAGGGGCGATATCCCACAATATTCATAGCTCGGAGACTCAGCTGGAATTTGAGTGGAGCAAAGTAATGACAAGGACAACATGTTGTGTTACTTGTAAATGTACCTATTTAGCTATAGCAAATGTGTATATGATGTGGGGTGGAGTGGAGTGGACAAACAGGAATTTGGAAATGGACTTCAATGGAACTATGTAGGGATTGGGAGTTGAGTGACTCAGAAAAATGGCTACCAGACTGTTTTGAACATTTCTGTGGTGATGTATTAGTTTGTGATAAGGCTAAGTACCAGGAAGACCGTGCATTGAGCTGTATCACAACATGGTCATGTGATGGCTTTTTACCAAAGATTTTTGTGTATTTTACTTAACCGTTTTATAGGACACTTCAACTGCCAGAGGGGAGATGATTTTCTATGATATCACACATCTTGGAGTGTATTACAGTATTGTGATTATGAAAAGGATCCATTTTTGAATTATTTAAAGGAGTACTTCAGTCTTGTAAATGTTATTTGTTTCCTTGTCAACAGACATCTCGTTTGGTGTAGCTGTTCTGGACATACGTGTTTGCTTTAGTTTGTTTTCATTGTTCACACTAGTCTCCTGTAACTAGCCTGGGTGTCTCTATTTTATGATTGTTGAAATCTCATTGCTCCCGAGAGCTGCATTAGCATATGGGAACATGATGTGTCAGCACCCTTTAGACTCCACAGAATGTCTGCCTGCTTAATTCGAGTTCAACAAAACAAATTGCAGCAAGGTGTGACCTATTGCAGCAAGGTGTGACCTATCACATTTACATTCTATTAGCTTAGTACACTGTCTGAGTTGTATTTTCCTTTAATTTCTACAACATGTGTGCATTTCCAGACTTTTCTGGATATTTGTACTTTCAGCATAGAGACACATGGTATAAATGGGGGATGTGACATCACGTTCTCATATGCTAATACAGCTCTCATGGACAATGAGATTTCAACAGCCATAAAATGGAGATCCCTAGGCTAGTTACATGAACAGTGAAAACAAACTAAAGCAAACACATACATCCGCAACAGCAATATGAAAGGTGGTGTCTGTAGACTTGGAAATAAATAAAATGTACAAGATATGAAGCTGGTCTAACTTGCAGCATTTGGTGCTTGGGACTGAAAATCCCGATCACCTTCTGGGAAAATGCTGCAAGCCCGTGCACCAAATGATCGCATGCCAGGGGCATGCGGCATTCTTGGGGTTTTGAAAATAGAGCCCCTGGAGTCTCAGATTGAAAGTTGCCAAGTGCAAGGTGCTACTGCACATTAGGGAATGAAAAACTGGCATAGGACCTACATACTGTGTGGTGTTTCTCTTGCTGCCTTGCAGGAGGATAAAGAACTGGGGTCGTAACAGACTTGAGGATGAAACATTCCAAGCAATGAATGGCCTTTGTCAAGAGGGCTGAAAGAATGCCAGGATGCATCTAACGGGGGTGACAAGTAGGGCAGGGAAAGTTATGCTGCTTCTTTACAAGGTCTTGGTCTGGCTCTTGCTGGAGTAGTGTGTGTTGATCTTGGCTCCACAATGCAAAAAGATCATTGAGACAGTTGAGAGGGTACAAAATAGGGCCACCAAAATGATTTGAGGTAAGGAAGATAAAAGCAAGGAGGAGAGGTTGGTGACCCTAAACATGCTCACACTGGAGACAGAAAGCTGAATGGGGGACTTTAGGTCAGTTTTCTGGAAACTCAAGGGTATTAACAAGATTAAACAGATATAGATGTTTGATCTGATGTCCTCTAGCAGGACATAGAAACCTGCCCTGAAGTTCAGAGGTAGGAAATTCAGAGGTAACGGTAGGAAGCACTTCTTCTCCCAGAGGGTGGTGAACCTATGGAGCAGCCTACCAATGGAGACAGGGGACCTGAAGACAGTACGGGCCTTCAAAGTAAGTCTGGACACATTTCTGCTTAACAAGAGAACCACTGGATAGCCTGGGTTTTAGGGTAGGTAGGGAATCCCTTTAACTTAGTACATGTTTACACAGCATATGTTTCCATACCTGTTGTGCAGCAGTGGGTGGACATTATGGAACTAGAGTCACTTCTGACTTTAAATTACTATGCTACTATGGGCATAAGGAAGTAAGGATGGGGGGGGGGAACAACAGGACGGATTGCCTGGCCAAGTTCTAAATCCACATGTCTAACGTGCTAACGTGTGGTATGCTATTGGTGCTGTCTCCATGGAGATGTGTGTAGCTCTGATTGCCTGAATTGCTGGGCCAAGCATAAGATCCACCCCTGTGCCCCACCTCAGCAATGACAACAGCATTTAGCTTACGTTTCATATTCCTGACATCCTGTCACCCATACTGTTTTGGTCTTTCTTGACCTGTATATCTGCTCAGTAGTAGGCATATCAGTGCATTGCCTACCCTGACTTTTCTGTCAGCGCCTGAATCAGAAATAGTTTCAACAGGCTCCCCAGCAGCCAGGGTATGTCATTGCCTGCTACCAAAATGGTGTACTTGGTTTGAGTTGTACACTGCTGTATGTTTTATGTGTCTCTGTATTACAGTCACTCATCTCATCAGTAAACAAAATGACTGCTTCACCCGCATGCTACAAAACCTGATGGAAAAGCTCTGCTGCACTGCCATTAGAACTCACAACTAACAGTAGTGGTCACTGTTTTCCAATGCCCTAGTAAACTGAACTACTCTGATGGTTGCAACCAAAGCATTCTTTTTATTCATAGACCTGAGAACCTCATTTTCTCTTCAACATATGATCTTTTTTTTGCATCGGGGTTACCTGCATGCCTGTTAAATGTAACTCAGACCAATGGACAGTATATATTTTCCTCAGTATTGTGTTTATTCTGGTTCGTCTTCTTGATTTACTGGGCCAGCGCAAGCCACTCGTCTTTAAAATTATGGTGCCCATTTCCTGCTGAAATAATTTCTACAAGAGCAACTCCTATTACAGCAAGAGGAGCCTAGACATCATGATTTATTATTATTTATGGTCCTGGGTCTTGTTTATGTGCAATGGGTTGGGTGCACAGGATAGAAATGCCATTATGCAAATGACATTGAGCGTTCTCACTGAGCCTAAATAATTTTTGTGTTGGACGATTAAACCTCATCTGTTATTGATATGGGCTGCAGTGAGCTATTAAAAGTCCCAACAGTACTTACTCCCAGTAATGGGAAAATTGAGAGGAAGAGGCAAGGCAATTGCTTCAACTGCACTCTGATTGTCTGGTGGAAACGGAACATAACAGAACCCAGAATAGAAATTGTGTTCAGTACTTAGGGATAAATAAAGCAAAAACACAATAAATTGCACGGTGCGAATTTGAATCAGCATGCCAGAGGATTTGCGTGCATCTAAAGGAAAAAAAATGAAATAAGCAGAGATGGTCCCCATGCGCCATCCAAAAGGAGAAAGCTAACCAATCCTCTTGGGAGAAGAGTGGTGCAGCGTCAGGTTTTTCTGACACAGCTGTGCAGTCACATTTTGATCAGGGTTGATAGCTTATGAATTCCAAAATTGACAAAATTTACAGAAAAATGAGGATAATCCATCTTCCTTAGCAGCCTGTCAGAAGCTGGCTATACTTCATAATCTTCAATTACAGATGCTATTTTCAGACATTTACATGCAGGCATTAGAACAAAATGAAAATGAGAAACAAAGAAGGAATGGAAATGCTGCTATTTATTTGAATAATAAAAAAACACAGGTAAATCCAAGACAGAAGATAGGATTTGGGACCCCCTTTTGGGGGACTGTGTTTTCCCTTTTGTATATGGATTATTGTATAAGATATTGATATATGATAAAAAAGCTAAGGTGCACATCTCCCAGGTATTTTCATCAGTCCTCAAAAGCAAGCTTTTTTCACTATTTGAACAAAACAAATCCTAGCTAAAAAAATATGGACCACAGTTCATGGTCTGTTTCTTATAAATCAGCATGCATTCTGCCATCCTGTTCCCTGCATCTAATTCATCTTGAATTTAATCAAGAAATTAAACTGGAAACGTCAGTATATAAAAAAATTACATTGTTGTCTATAACAATTGCATGGCTTTTATAAGACAAACCTTTCTTTGGTATTTGTTTACATTAAACTGTCAATTAAGTAAAAAAGGTTTCCCAAAAACGTGATGAAAACTGTTTTCAGTGGAGCCTTTCTGACATAGACTGTCTCCCAGAGACTGCAGTTTAGGGTTTTGCTGTCTTTTGGAACTACAGTACATAGAGTCTGACTCATCTGGCACACAACGAAATAGTTCACTGGAAGTGAGCTAGTTATTCAGAATTATGAAATTGGTAGAAGGAATACTGGCTCCTGATTGGCCAAAATGTACTTTCAGCCAGGCCGTCATCCCAGCAAAACAGCCTGGCTGAAAGTAGCTCTACAAAAATATGTTTGAAAAATACATCCAATTTACTAAAAATAAACCCTTTCATTATTGCAATGAGGCACTCCAATGGTTGTGTTCTGGTGGGCTAAAGGTCCTTTTTGGATGGTGGAAGCCCTTGGCTTTGCCTTGTGCTTCAACTCACCCGAGGTGGGTTGTTATCCCATGATAATGTACTCCTTTCATGCCTTATTGCTTAAACATGCCACTCCAGCATTGCAAGCTTTTAGTACTGACAAGAGTCAAAATTCTACTTGCTGCTGTACTTATACATGTTGTATGTTTAAGAGGCAGTTGGATTTAGTGGTTAGAGCACCGGCTTGGGAACCAGGAGGTCACAGGTTCGAACCCCACTAGAGCCAAAAACTCACTGTGTGACCTTGCACAAGTCACTTAACCTCCTAATGCACCAGTCCACTCAGCTATGGCAATAGCTAATAGGTAGATGCAGAATACCACTGAAAACTGAAATGTTGTATCTCAGCTAGGATAGCCTACTGTGTGACCTTTAGCAAGTCACTTATCCACTCAGTGCTTCAGTGCACCCACATATAAAAATGGATCAAAGCAGGACCCCACTGAAAACAAGTTATTGTTTGCTATTAGCTGGGCTGTCCAGGGTAAATAAATTGTAAAACAGTATCATCTAATTTTGGAGCAGAGTCACTTTAAGTATGAGACACATGGCTTTATTGAGGAGAACACTGGGAAGTGTACATTATGAACAGTCTTCATGTATTGCTGGTAAACCTGTCATTAATTAAGCCTTAGGACCTGCTATTCAGATCATTTGCCCCTGGTTAAAACAAACACAATGGACATTTTGCAGGGAAAATCAGCATTGTGTGAGCAACCTATGTTCATCTTGTTTTGTTCCTGAACCTAAGGGTTGTTAGTTATGCATAATATTGCCTGCTGTATTTTATTTTAATTGCAGTTTTTGATTAGGAAAGGCACACTGAGCTGTGTTTGTTCATTTCCAGGTGTGTCCTTTTGGTGGGTTACATGGATCTGTTTAACTGATAGAGATAAAATTGGCCATTACACATGGGGAACTCCCCTATTCTTCAATTAGTGCTGTGGGATCCTTAACATCCACCTGGACAATAACCAGGGAAAGGCAGAAGGGATCTTGGATGGTTCAACATCTCCTCCAAAGGATGGCAACTTAATATTGCAGCACCCCTCACTCCCGTGCAGCAGAATGGTGTCAGTTTTTGGTATCATACTTCTCAACCTTCTATCATTAAAATCAGGAATATGAACACTTAAAATGAAAGACAATGAGGGACACTGCCCTCTAATGAGGGACACATTCTTAAACAGGAGATCTCAAAATAGAATGTCAAAACCCTTATGCTGCAAGTCTGTCGAGAGAACACAGTAAAGTTAGACCAGCTCCCCAAGTCTAACTTGTGTCTGGCATAAGCAGCTGTAAAATGAGAAACACTTTGCAATTTGCATCCTTGTTATAAAATAGGGAGTAATTACGGCAGCCTCTTGGATGCAGGTGCATCAATGTTTGTGCGGACGGGCTGGACGCAAGTCCCGCTCCACCATTGAAAACCGGATGTCATGATGGAATCTCTTGGCAGAAAAGAGCCTGTTTGCCCACCATGTCTGCCCATTTCTAGCTAACGATTTTGAACTAAAGAGCCCTAGAGGCTCTTGACACCCTCTCTTTCTGATGTGGTCTTTATCAAGACCTTTTAGCTGTCCAACTCTTGTTTGAATCCTTCACTGATTTTGCACAGACCACCTCCTTGGGCAGCTTATTCCACTTCTCCTCTACCCTCTTCAGAAAAAATAATTTTGTAGTATCCCTCTTATGCTTGCCCCCCCCCAGCTTCATGGAGTTGCCCCAACTGTTTGTGTTCCCACTCAGTCAGAACTATTCTCTGCTATCCATTCTATTTACCCTGAGGGTATTTGTATGTTTCAGCCATGTCTTTCTCACCTCATGAGTTTACATTTGTGCTGGTGTGCTGTGATGGCAGTAGTACTATTGAAATTGTTTATTTCTGAGTGCCAAGAAATAGAATAGCCCAACTGAGCCAACGCCAGTTACTATGTGGTCCAACCATTCTTACACACAGTTTTATTATACATAGGAAAAAGGAAAACATATCTATACTTATTTAGATTCCATACTTTATAAGACAGTACTATGTATTAACAATTTCTAACTGGATAAGAAACTAGCCAATAGTTGGTAGTGGTGGGTGAATGGCCGAAATTCACAACAGAAGTGAATACGGAAGATGCGTGGAATCTGCAAGTACTCCACAATGCGAGCAGAGTACTTCATGTTATAATGGGGAATCAAGTCCATTGAAAACAATGACTTTGGTTATTCTGCCTTCCCCAAATCACTGCTCCACCATTTGTAAGGTGAAGTACATTGAAATCAATGTACTTCGCCTCACTTTGCCTTGTTTTTGAGCCCAAAGGCAATTTTGCAGTGCTTCATGGGATTGCAGGTCACATGGGCTCTAGATTGTTCTTCACAGCCTCAGTTCTGTGTAGTGTGTGTGTGTTGTGGAAAATGGAGACAGTTTCCTCTCAGAGCTCTGCAGATTCAAATCATCTAAAAAAATTTAAAAAAGCCTTTTCAAGCTATTTTTTTTTGCTCAAAATTTAGTACATCGATTGTAGGAAACCCTCCTGTGCTCTTATCATCGAGTGTTTATTGTTTGTGTGTGAATTTTGAATGTTAATTTAGAACAGTTAGTCTGTGTACTGTGAAGTGTGCTTTGGGGGACGGACGTATCTGTGGTGTAGGTAGATTAACTGGGAGAAAAATGCAGTCTTTCTGTTTTGGTTATATTTTTCTTGTATAACTGTGTTAATGTACACACAGTAATATTTCCAGTAATTCTTGACATTTTTTGTTGATTGTTGTGGTGCAGCAGTGTATAATTTCAGTTTATTTAAACCATTTGGTTATATTACTATAGATTTTCAATTTGCTACACATTACTTGTAGTGTGTGTGAGTGTGGGTGCAATGCATGCAATTAAATCAGACACCTTTTATTGTGCCACAGAGTAATTGTAGTAGTGTAAAGCTGCTATCACACGCACCTGCATGAATTTTCATACTGCTTTGTGGTGGTAGCCTCCCTCCCAACCGACAAAAGGTATTCTTTTCCAGATTTGGATTTGTGACTTGTGAGCACTGGTTAGGAGTTGTTGTGCCTTTGCATCTGCATCTCTTGAGTGTGCAGTGTGATCTTAATCTGTCTGTGCATTTGTATTACACCATTAATTCTGGGAGATTTTGCATTTCTTGTTATGCTCTCATTTCACTTCGACAGCTCTGGGGAATTTTCTAGACATAAGATAGTGACATTTTTGAGATGCACATTAATTCTTTGACTGTGTGTGACCACTGCGCACATGACGGAGTGCACCATTAATTCTGGGCGACTGCATTTTTTGTTACCCTCTCATTTCACTTCATCAGCACTGGGTAATTTTCTGGACACAAGACAGTAGCATTTTGGGGATGCAAATTAATTCTGGTGACTGTGTGTGACAACTGTGCTCATGACTGAGTGTGCCATTAATTCTGGGAGACTTTGCATTTCTTGTTACACTGTCATTTCACTTTGTCAGCACTGAGGAATTTTCTGAACACAAGACAGTAGCATTTTGGGATGCACATTAATTCTGGTGACTGTGTTGACTACTGCACAGACGGAGTTCACCATTAATTCTGGGAGACTTTGCTTTTCTTTGTAAGCTCTCATTTCACTTCATCAGCACTGGTAATTTTTCTGGACACAAGACAGTGGCATTTGGGGTTACACTGTCATTTCACTTCATCAGCACTGGGAAATTTTCTGAACACAAGACAGTAGCATTTTGGGGATGTACATTAATTCTGTGCTGTGTGTGACTACTGCATGCATGACGTCTGAGTGCACCATTCATTTTGGGGTACTTTAGTTTCTTGTGCTCTCATTACACTTCATCAGCACTGGGGAGTTTTCTGGACACAAGACAGGAGCATTTTGGGGATGTACATTAATTTTGGTGACTGTGTGTGTGAAGGGCTGCTAATATTGTTGTCACTTCACCTTACTTCGCATTAAGGCGGAATGACAAGCATAAGTAATAATCACAAGGTGAAGTGAGCCTTTGCATTGGCCACTTCATGTAGCGGAGTGACAATGCCAAGTGTCCACTTCGTGAGGCACTTCACTGGCGGAATTTAAATTCACTTCATCTCTAATAGTTGGCAATCTTCAAACTTTTTATAGTGTCAACAGTTACATAGTAATCTCTACACTAAAAAAACTTAGTGCAAAATATACATAGAAAATTAAGAGAGTGTTTGCATTTTTATCCTCTTAACTATTGTCTATTAAAGTGCAGCATTTTGGAAATGTGGCATTGTCAGTAATCCAAGTGTTTATAAGTGCCAGGAGATAGTACTTTTCAAACAGGTTCTCAATGTTTGGGCATTCTATTCCAAACCTTTTGGGCCCTGTCAAAAACAGAAGAGCTACCCTTTGTCTGGTATCCGCCTCCAATGAATTAATGCTACCTTTGGTCTTGCAACATGTAGGATGCAAGATATTACACTACCTTTCTTTAACGGGTTTTATTTAATTTCCCACCACTAATGAGACTGACAAGTGCATAGCAGGATCCTTTCTCTGTAAATGTATTTATGTTCACCGCCCCGGGTTCCTGCTGCTCCTCTGTGGTTCATTCCACTCTCCTCCAATGTGAAGACTGGGCAGAAGTACCTGTTCAGGATGTCAGCTTTTCCTGATCCTCCTCTGCACAGTCACCCTCTGCTGTCCTTATCCTCACTACCCTCCTTGCATTCTTCATCTCACTTACAGTATGTAGCTGAAGAAAGTCTTGTCTCCTTTTATCACTCCCATGGCTATCCTTTCCTCTGTTTGCACCCTTGCTCACCTCACTGCCCTCCATGCTTCCTCTGTCGCACCTGGTACACCTCCTCCTCTGTGTTTCCTTATACTTCCTGAATCCCACCCCTTTTTCTTCATGTTCATAGGCACTTTCCTAGAGTACCATAATGGTCATTTTTCCTCCTACTTTCACTCACTTCCTTCATGCAGAGGCTTGTTGCCTTCACTATGCCTTTCCTTAATTTTCTCCACTGTTCCTCTATCCCTCCCTGGCAATCTACGCTGCTAGTCTGCTTCATAGGCAGTCTCCCATTTTTAAATCCACCCTCCTAAAGTCCAGGACACTCATCTTTGTGTGGTTTGCATCTGTACCCATTTTAATGCTGAACCAACTATACAGTGATCACTGATCACCAAAGGGCTGCTCACTGTGATGTCTGCAATACTGTCTCCATTAGCCAGCACCAGGTCCTGTATTGTCCTTTCCTAGTGGTTTTGCTGTCTAGCTGCCTAAGAAATGCTCCATGCAGGAGTCAAGGATTGCCCTGCTTCTAGCAGAAGCTAGAGCAGGAAGCCTGTAATCCACATCCAGCAGACTGACATCCCCAGCCAGCAGCATCTCCTTTATTAGCCAACCTGCTGATGGTTTCCTAATGCCTTTACAAATCCTCCCCATATGTTAGAGATCTGTATATCACCCCAGTACTAATAGTGGCCCCAGTTCCTTTCTTTAGGATGACCCGCTGCACCTCCATCCCTTCCTTTACCTCTAGGTTCCCTTGCACTTTCATAGCCCTGATATCCTCCATCAGATACAGAACAACACCTCCCTCCCCCTCTCCCTTCCCTACCTCTTCTGAACTGAGACTAACTTGATATGATGTAACTCCTTGCTGTTTAATTTTTGTACTTTTTTATTTTAACTCTTATTTGCTAGGGGAACAGAAATGTGCTGGGGAAATTATACTAAAATTGTTGCCAGAGGCAGACTAGCTGACCCTGATAGGAAATTCTGTTCCTTTCTCCAATAATGACAGGACCCTTGCTCAGTTAATGAGGGAGCTTCATTCTTTCATGTTTGTAAACTGTCCTGACCATGCAGCCATCCACTGCTGGCACAGACATGGTATAGGAGTATTGAAAGGGGTCTGTGATCCCACAAAACCCAAGATTTCTAGTTTAAACCACCTTTTCAGAGAGGTGGCAACCCCTGGGACAAAGAAAAGTGTCAAATCCATGATGTCAGAGTGAAATATTTGATAATACAGCATGGAAGCCTGGCAGCTGAAGGCTTTTGAGGTCTGGTTAGACCATAACAAGTAAGTCAGTGTTGGGACTTCATACTTTCACTATCTAAGGCTGGAGTCTGCTATGGCTCACAAACTTACCCTGTGTGGTAAGAAATCATTCTACTTTGCTAAGAGTTAATAAGTTATAGGAAGGTTGTTTTCTATGTGCTTCTGCTGTGTGCAAACCATTTATTTTAAATTTCTAGCAACCCTGTAATTCCCATAGTTTTTGTGTTTTGTGTTATCCTGTAGATTGTGTAAATATTGTGAAGAAGTAAATACTTTATATACTGCATGCCTCTGTGACTGAATGTTTTGGGGATAGTTAACTCTTGGTATTGACAAATCCTCAACCCCACCTCTAAAGAGGGAGAAGATGGCTAGAGTTATCATATTCTAAGAAATTAAGTGTTTTCTCAGGAGTGAGTAACAGAAGAAGACAATGTGTCCATAGCCAAAGGAGCACTGAACTGTGTGAGCAGTAGCTCTGGTGGGATACTGACTAAGAAAGTCCCCAGGTAAGAGAACCACTTCTAAGTAGTGGCAGTTGCTGAGGTGCCCTTACAGGTGTGTAGGGCTGAGAAAATTGGCATCCTGTTCCAGATTGCATCCTGATTGTGGACAGGTCATGACAAACTGATGGCAGTGGTGGGTTTGATAAGGATTGTCAACAACCTAGTTAACTATCCAGTCACAGATCAGGATGTTGCATAAGGGAACATCATGTACACTACCACTCTTATTTTTATTTTTAGCAAGAGAAATTAGAGAGAGGACAGCATATCTGGACCATATGAAATGTGCACTTTGCTAAACTTGCAAGAGTTGTGCAAAAGAGGGTGGGTTATGAGAAAGCAAATCCAGGGCAGAACACAGAAATGTCCTTTGAGGAAAGTTACCAGGAAGCACTGTAAAAGGACACTGCTTGCTGAAATCACAAGACAGAGGCTGGAAAACATGAAACTGAGCCAGAACCAGGAACTGGGACATCTATATCAGAGCACAAAGGTTGAAGCTGGAGCTTGCCCTGGTTCAGGCAAAGGGGTCAGAGCTGCAGAAGGTAAAGCAGGATGCAGAAGAGTGACAAAAGGAGGAGAAGCAAAAGGCTGAGGAGGAGGAAAAGGGAAAAGCTGGTGCAGAGCTATGAAGATGTAGATGGAAGCAGAGAAAGAAAGAAAGAGTGAGAGGAGAGAGAAGTGGGAAAAACAAAAGCTGATGCAGAGCTATGGTGAATACAGCTGGAAGCAGAGGATCAAGAGAAAGCACCAGCATGAGATGCAGATGAAGGAGCATAGGTGACAGATGGTGATTCTGCGTCGAGGCACTATCCCTCAGACTATGAGTAATGGCATGAAAGGTTTTGCCCAGGAAGCCAAAATTAATTCTGAACTGTTTCTAGATGTCAAGAGGGATAATCTTGATTTGTTTTTAAAATCTTTGAGAAAATCTGTAGGCAATTTGAACTGGGAGGCTCTTGGGCAACTCGCCTATTGCCACTTCTTTTATTTATTTGTATTTTTTTTTATTTGAATATCTTGCATGCGGCATTGGACAGAAATCTCCCACAGCTGATCAGAACATCAGCGCCGTGTACACACACCAGGACACAGGTCCCAAAGGGATGCTTGACCGCAAGCACACTAGATAAGGGAGAGGCTCAGTGGGGAGGGATAGCAGTGCTCAAAGGAGTACCAAACACAAAATTCTGAGTGTCTGAGTGCTTATTTACAGATTGTTTTTATTTTAGTTTACCTTTTCTTGTTTTTAGGAGTTTGGCGTTCACGTTGGTAACTTCTTTTTCGTCCACTGTCTTTTGTGTGGCAAGGGTAGCTCCATATTGGCAAGTGGGACCCCTCAGATGGTGATGTCTGGAGGACCTCAGCAATCGGGGGCTTGCTGAAAGTTGAGCTAAATTCAAACAAAGGACTTAGGCCCTAAATACTGAGGGGCCTGAAACATTGTCAGCAGACCCCAGGAGTGAATAGTATCTGGCTGTTAGACAGCTTATCACTCATGTCTGCTAATGCCGCTGATGTTGTGGGCAGCAAGGAGGAAAAGGAACTACCACTGTGACTCAGCATCCCTGCTTGTGGCTGTTGGAGATGCAGATCAGCATGCAGTGTCCAACAGAAACCCCCTGTGGCTGATCAGAACACCAGTGCCACGTACACACCGTTATGTCTCCCACTGAGCCTCCCTTACCTAGTAGCACAGTCGAGTTTCTCTCTTGGGAGGTCCTGAAGGGAGCCTCGACCACAAACACACACTAGGTAAGGGAGAGGCTCAGTGGGGAGGGATAACGGTGTCAAAGGAGTACCAAATGCAAAGTTCTGAGGTTTGAGTGGTTACTTGCCAATTGTTTTTATTTTAGTTTATCCTTTCTTGTTTTTAGGAGTTTGGTGCTCATGTTGGTAACTTCTTTTCATCCACTGTCTTTTCTGTGGCAAAGGAAGGGCCCACTCAACCACCCCTATCCCCAACCACCCTTGCTATGCACCCTTTATAGGGAGTGCCTAAAGTATAACATTTCCTGTGGTGCACAGGAAAGGAGGTCAGCCACATCACCATCAACCTCACAGTTAGAAGGGTGAACAAGAGATAATATTAATAACCTTCTATTGTTTTTCTATCCATTATTTCCGGCACAAACACATTAAGCATGGACATTGTTAATTGCTGGCACTGTGGGACAGTGTTCAACAGGGCAGCTATTGAAGGCTTAGGTGATTGTCCACATGCTGACATTCAGGGATCTGAAGACCCAGCTCCATGCAGTATGGACAAAAATAGCCTGCCTCAAATCCCATATACAGGAGGGAAGGCACTATGTGAACCATGCACCATTCCTCCAGCACCAAACTGATGCACCTCATCCACAGAGGGTAGTTGGTCCTGGAGGCTGGCAGGTGGTAAGAAGGGGAAACCTGTGTGCCCCACAAAACAACATGCACTAGAGCAGCACCTACAGTAATCCAATTAAAACAACAAACAGATTTTTTTTGCCACTAACTCCAAAAACAAACACAGTGGAAAAAGGCGCTACAGAATGACAACAACAATCGCAAAAAAATGACACCCAAAAAACAAAACGGACTAAAAAATACAAATAAAACTACAAAAAAACTTTTAATCATAGGAGACTCCATGATTCGGGGAGTTGATGCCCACCTCCAGCCAGAAATAATGGTCCGATATCTCCCTGGAACATTCACATGGACAGACTGAACGCATTTCTAAAATCGTACAAAATGCCAGAGAAAAAGTCAATGTCTTGATCCACATAGGAACAACCGATCTCACTATGCAGACAGTACAGGAGACCAAGGGACACCTAACCAGACTTGGTGAACATTTGGCTTACATTTCATCCAACAGTTCCTTCTCTGAAATTCTGCCTGTCTGGGAAAGGTCCAGGCAGGCAGAGGATCAGGGAAGAAGACACAGGGGAGTTATCACTTGGCTCAAGGAATGGTGTCATGAGAAAGGATACAGATTGGTAGGTAATTAGCAACAGTTCTGGGAGAGGACGCTTTCAGGTTCATGCCTGAACCTGACTAGGAAGGAGTCCACACTTTGGGGCAGAAGTTTGACATTTTGCAGGGCATTTAAACAGCAAGGGAGCAAGGGAGCAAGGCACCCCTCCCCTTAGCTAGCAATCCACCACTGGTGCAGCATTTGAGTAAGTCATTAAATCCAACAGAAGGGAAAAGAGTCCGCCCCTACAGTGCATAGGAAGATGTCAGATGTCCCACCCTTAGCTAGCAAACTGCCATCTAAAACATGGAAAATCATGTACACAAATGTACACAGTATGGAGAACAAGGTTCCAGACCTGGAAGCTACAATGGCAGAGGCTAAACTGGACATAGTAGCCATCACTGAGACTTGGTTCACCAAGAACCATACATGGGGAGGCTAATATACCAGGTTATGTATTGTTCAGAAGGGATAGGGAGGGAAAGAAAGGAGGGGGATAGCCCTTTATGACAAAGAAGACCTAAAAGTGACCAAAATACAGACATGAGGAGGCAGAACAGTTGTGGGTCACCCCGGAACCAGGGAATGGGACAGCCATACATACGGGGGTGGTCTACAGGCCTCCAGACCAAGGGGAGAGAGTGGACAGATTACTAATGGAGGATATACAAAATATGACAGTGAAGGGACATGCTCTGCTAATGGGAGATTTTAATATGCCAGATGCAGACTGGTCGATACCAACTGGTACATCAGCCAGGACACGGGACATGGTAGATTACATGCAGGGGAGAGGACCTCATACAACTGGTGCAACAACCCACCAGAGACAGGGCAATCCTGGATCTGGTGTTGACAAATGGTGACAGAATCACAGATCTCCAGGTCGAGGGACAATTGGGGTCCAGCGACCATCACATGGTATGCTTCAATTTGGCCACAGGAACACATGCATCTCATTCAAAGGCAAAAAGCTTGGATTTCAGGAGTGCAGACTTTGGTAAGCTGGAGAGAAGGTTAAGGAAGCCCTGACAAAGAGAAATGCAGAAGAGGGTGTGGAGGGGAAATGGGCGCAAATCAAAGAGGCAATAATTGAGGTAACAAGCCAATGTGTTAGGGACAGAAATAAAAAACAAAAGAAGGAGAAAACCACTCTGGTTCTCAAAATCGGTAGCAGAGAAGGTCAGGGCCAAAGGGATGGCTTTCAAGAAATATAAGAGAATGCAAAGCAACAATGAAAGGGAGTGTATCTAAACTGTCTGAGGAAGCTGGGAAATAAGTAAGGAGAGCAAGGCCCATACTGAGGAAACACTGGATCAAACAGTGAGGAAAGGAGACAAGTCATTCTACAGGTACATTAGTGACAGAAGAAAATCCAGAGGGTATTGCTAAACTCAGGAGGATAAGGGGGAGTATGAGGAAGGGTACTGGGAAAAGGCATCTATCCTTAATAGATATTTCTGCTCAGTCTTTATGGAGGAAAAGGATGGACAGGGCCCACAACTTGACACCAAATACACAAGGGGAAGGGAGGTAAACACCGGTCCTTTCACAAAGGAGAGGGTCTTGGAGGAGCTCAATAGGATTAGAGTTGATACAGCAATAGGGCCTGATGGCATTCATCTAAGGATACTAAAGGAGCTGAGAGAACAACTAGCAGAACCACTAGCTAAACTGTTTAGTGAGTCATTGAGCACAGGAGAAGTCACAGAGGACTGGTGAAGGGCTCAGGTGATCCCTCTGCACAAGAGTGGCAGCAGGAAAGAAGCAGGAAACCACAGGCCAGTCAGTCTCACATCAGTTGTGGGTAAGATCATGGAGACACTCCTTAAGAAAAGGATAGTGGAACACCTGGAAGCCATAGGAGCACAGAATCCAAGACAGCATGGTTTTACAGAAGGAAGGTCCTGTCAGACTAATCTGATAGATTTCTTTGACTGAGTGACAAAGGAGGTAGATCAAGGGGGTGCAGTTGATGTTGCCTACCTTGATTTAAGCAAAGCCTTCAATACTGTTCCACATAGAGGACTGGTGAACAAGCTAGGTAGTCTTAGGGTGGGCTAGTGAACTTGGTGTGTAACTGGTTAAGAGACAGAAAATAAAGAGTGGTAGTTAATTGTGCACAGTCTGAGGAGATGTGGGTCACTGGTAGGGTGCCTCAGAGATCAGTTCTGGGGCCAGTCCTCTTCAACGTCTTCATCAGTGACATTGCAAATGGACTGCAGGAAAAGTTTGCCTGTTTGCAGGCGACACCAGGATCTGCAGCAGATACTCCAGAGGGGATGCAAAGGATAAGGAAGGATCTGGAAAACTGGAGGGATGGTCTGAAGAGTGGCAACTGGGGTTTAATGCAAAGAAGTGCAAAATCATGAACATGGGTGGAGGAACCTTAAAGCAAGTCAGAAGTTGGTGAGTTGCTAACAGTCATTAGGGAAAAAAGAGACTTGGGAGTCATCATTACAGATGACCTAAAGGCATCCAAGCAGATCACTGAGGCAATAGGGAAGACTAGAGGAATGTCAGGGTGTATTAGCAGAGGTATAACAAACCATAAGAGGGAGGTACTTATTCCTCTATACAAAACACTGGTTAGGCCACATCTGGAATACTGCGTGCAGTATTGGAGGCCACATCTGCTCAAAGACATCAGCAAGATGGAGACAGTGCAGAGGAGAGCTACGAAGATGGTACAAGGCCTGCACAGAAGGCATATGTGGACAGATTACAGGAGCTCAATAGGGAAAGGGGAAATTGTTTAACCAGGAAAGGCACACTAAGCCGGAGCTCGTTTCCAAGTGTGACCTGGGATCACAAGGAAGTTAAGTGACTTGCTCAGGGTCACACAGTATGCAAGTGGAAGCTGTGGGATTCAAAACCAGGTCTGGTCTGCAGGCTGTCACCAGATTTGTAGTGCAGAGCCTTAGACCACTGCGCTGTACTACCTCCTATATGTATACCCTAAAGCAAAGGAGGGAGAGGGGGATATGATTGAGACTTTCAAATATCTCAAGGGCATAAATAAGGTAAAGGTGGCAGACATCTTTCATTTGAAGCCTAACAATAAAACAAGGGGGCATGACATGAGATCAGAAGGAGGCCGACTAAGGGGGGATGTGAGGAAGTTCTTTTTCACAGAAAGGGTGGTAGGAGTATGGAACAACCTGCCACAGGAGGTGGTGGGAAAGAGCACAGTGCAGTGCTTCAAACAGGCATGGAATAGGCACAAAGGAATCATAGTGAAGGGAAGAATCAGCTAAGGTAATGACTTATCAGCAGACACTTCCAAAAGATAGGGTGCATGGGCAGACTGGATGGACCTCATGTCCTTATCTGCAGACAATTCCTATGTTTCTATGTAGCTCTTTTACAAAGGTTCCACGCCATGAATACAGAACAGACAAATACAGACATGCATTACTTTACAACAAACAAGGTTGATATTATTTGTACAGGTAAACAGGTTCATTACAAGGCTGAAACACGAAGAAGATTCCTGTAACAGCAAGAGTAGACTATTACCAGGTGATCCTATTGCAACCCCGCATGGCCTTGTCAAAAGGTAGCATTGGGTTAAGGGTGGACAACACTTTGCAAAGAGGGTAAAGGGCAAGAGATGGGTGGAGTACAGAGGTGCTGTAGAACAGGAGGGGGATAGAATTGCATCAGGGGTAGGGAATAGGAACATGGGGCAGGGACAGAATTGGAAGCAGGTATTGAGAGTTGGATAAGTAAAGGTGTTCTCATCACTGGTGGGATAGATGAAGAAGGTAACAGGGAGGAGGATAATAATGAGAGAGGAGACAAGGGAGTAAGGGAAGCTGACCAGGGTTAGAGATCATGGGGCTATCCAGTGACAAGTATGCGAAGTGCCATTGGTGGGAGAAACAGGATCAGTTCAGTCATTCACAAATGTTCATACTCAATAGATACAGTTGACTCCACTTATATCGTCCTTGGTTTAGACGGGCAGTCAGTTTAACCGGCCAAATTGCATTTACCATTTGCCCTTGCCATAGACCCTAATGTTAAAATTGGTAGTTACAGCGTTCCAAGCCCACCTTCTGTTTCAGGCAGATTAGCCACGAGGAAGCCCTGCTCACAATAACACCTATGCAGCCATCTGATTTTAGCTGCTGCTGCTTAACCTGGCTTACTCTCCACTCGCACCTCTCATAAACCAAACTCTATTTAAATGAAAGAAAGACTCTAAAGTAACTGCCCCGTCAGACTGTCAGAGTGAGTGCTGTAAATTTCATGCCATGTTTAAGTCCCCAGTCACACAACAGAGAGTGAACCGCATCTCGCAGTGAGTGAGTGTTTGCCTTGTTTGTGAACCGTATCTCAGAGTAAGGATTGGGGAGGGTGAGTGGGGTTGTGGCATAGCAGCTGGGTGGGGATCTGGTAGGAAAGGTCCACATTTCACACAGAACCACATCTTGCATCTCGCAGTGAGTATTTTACTAACAGAGTGAACCACATCTTGCAGTGAGTGAGTGTTTCCACATTTCACACAGAACCGCATCTCGATCTCTCGCAGTGGGTCTCTACTTTTTGTCAGGTGCATTGTATAGTGCTATGCCACAGCAGTAAGAGAGTGATTACAGCAAATAACCTAATTAACCCTAAGAACAGTAGGGTAGCAGTTTCTAGCAAAAATAGTGGTTTTGGTTAAAGCAACCACTGCAGTAACAGGCAAAATCTGCTTAAACAGATGTGCCCATTATAAGCGGCTTTGACTGTATTACTTTAGTTCAGTTTTAAAGACCCGAAGAATAGCAGTGTTTAGTGCAGTTGCAGGGATTTCATTGAGCCAAATTGGTGCTCGGTATGAGAAAGAACATTTTGTCCCAGTGCAGTCCTACAAAATGGGACATTAAGCGCCATCATAGCCGTACTTCTGGTATTGTACTTGGAATTAGCTACCCTTACCAGTTCAGAGCTACAGGGAGGGGTCTGGCAGAGCATGGCATTCCTTCCTAGAAGGCAGGTTTGGTATCTGATTCTATTTCTGAGAACTAGAAGGTTAGACTGCCCATAAAGTGAGCAAGTGTGCGTGAAGCGATCTGCATCTAGCAAGTAGTCTGCATGCCTTATTCAGGGCTGTAACTACCCTTTGAGAGCCAAATCTGTGGTAGCTCCATATACCACCAGACCGTAGTCTACTGTGACTAGAATGGAACTGGAGACCGACAGCCGGAGGGCATTAGGAGATAGGCTTTTCCTGTGCCTAAATAGGGATGCCTAGTTTGGTGTTCACTGCCTTCACCACCATGTCAATGTGCTGCACATATGGGAGGGTGTCATCAATCATGATGTCCAGGTACTTGAAGGAGTGTACCTGTTCTAGAGGACTGCCCTGTTATTTGTGACTGTCAAGTCGGGTACCTCCTCTTTAGCTAGGCTTTGAGAGGAACATTGTTTTGGTTATTTTATAGTGAAGAAATAGCCTCTATGAGCTAAACCATTTTTCCAGTTGTTGGAAGGTAGTCTGCAGCTCGGCCTGTAGATGCTCAATGTGAGAGTGACTGCTGAGTATGATGGCATTGTCTGTGTATAATATAATTTTACTGGTGCAGGCATCCGGAAGATTGTTCAGAAATAGGCTGAACAGCAGGGGTCCCAGGATGGACCCTTGAGGAACTCCATGAAGACTTTTTAAGCAGACATTGTTTGTTCCATTTTGACTCTTTGGTATATAGTTGATAGATAGTCCTGGAACCGTGGGACAGCATTAGGGGCTACATCAAGGGTTGCAGTTGTCTCAGGAGAAGCGGGTGACAGACCATATTGAATGCCTTTGTTAGATCAATAAAGATTGAGCCAACCAGTTTACCCTCATCTAAGGCCCTGTGGACATAATTGGTGAAGTCCACCAGAGCAGTGGCAGTGCTATGTTTTTTCATAAAGCCATGCTGCTGGGAACATTGCAACTGGTATTTCTGAATGTGATCAGTGATTTGGTCTGCCACAATCCTCTCCAGTGCTTTAGAAAGGGGAGAGAGAATAGAGATGGGCCTATAGTTCACAGTTAGAATCCTGTCCCCACTCTTGTGAATGGGTCACTAGCAAATTTAGCAAGCATGAGTGACTTATTAAAAATTTTGGAGATGGAAATTATTAGCTCATCGATAGCCAGAGCAATCATTTTCACATTGATGTTGTCACTACCCAACCTGGTTTTCCCCAAGACATTTTTGACGTATCCCATGGCTTTTTTGACAGTGACTCTCTTAAAGTAGAAATTCGGGTGTTGGTTTGGCATAGGTATGCTATTCTGGTACGCATCAAGAGGCTTAAGGTAGTGAGCCGGGAGAACAGAGCTTAGGTCAGTAAAGGCAGAGCTGAACTCTTTGGCAATGGTGAAGGGATCCATTGAGTTTGAGCCATTTATGTTGAGCAGTAAAGGTTGTTTTTATCATCCTTTCCTGTGAATTCCTTAATATTATCCCAGAACCACCTCCCGTCCCCCTAGTTTCTTTCTAACTGATCCTTGTAGTAATTGGCCTTTGCACTCCAGATGAGATGAGTGCATTTGTTTCTGGCAGCCCTGTATTTCAGTAAGTCATTATATTCCCCGGTAGCCCTAGTTCTACTCCAAAGGTTATCCTTTTCCCTTATGAGATCCAAGAGTTTGCTGGTAATCCACCCATTATTGTAACCACGGAGTTCCTTTTTTGACCAGAGTGAATCTGTTGCAAACCATGTTGAACTTGTCAATAAAGTATTGAAGTGCTTTATCGAGGTCATGCAGTACCTCAATGGGAGACTAGTCGATCTGGAAGAGCACTTCTTTGAATGCTGTAAGCTACCCTCTTCTCAGAATTCTGGTATTCACAAAGATTGGGGGAGCTTTTTTAAATTTATTGGACCACATGCAGGTGATTTGGGAGTGGTCCCTCAGAGAGTCTTACAGCACAGAGACCTCTGATATCCTATCTGGAGAGCTTGTGAGGAGCCAGTCTAGGAGCGAGTGTTTGCCAAATTTATAATTAATTCTAGTGGGCTCACTGATTAATTGCATGAGATATGAGCTTGGCACAATATCCTTTTGGTGGGATGATTCACTACTGAGCCAGTTTATGTTAAAGTCACCTGTCACAATAAGCTCACAGTTCACGTTAATGCCAGCCATGGCCCCTAGGACTTTGCATAAGCCCTCTTTGGCCTTCTTAGGTGGGAGGTAGACACGAGCAATGACTAGGGATTTATTGTGAGCTCCAAACAGAAGCCTAACCACGAGTATCTTGTGGTCATCTACACTAGCCGAGATGAGGAGCACAGCCCCTTGCAGAGTATCTGGGATATAAACAAGACAACCACCACCCCTCTTTCCTTTTCTATCATTCCTGAATGTCTTGTAACCAGGTATGCTTATCTCACAGTTCTTAACTTAGAGTGGACAGCCAAGTCTCCGGTCAAACAAATATAATGTCAGGGCTATATAAGCTTGCCAGGCTTGTAGCTGAGTCCTCTTAGAGTAAGCTGCAGCTACAGGCAAGGCATTGGAAATCTTTCAGAATAGACAATGAGGATTGAATGGACTATGATAAAGTGAAAAGGCCTTGCTAAAGTGTTGTGAGTTAACTCCTGAGGCCTATTGGCAAAAATTTAAAGGGTTAAGGAAGGAATCAGGAAATAGTTGTGTTGAAATGCATGTGCAGCTACGTAATTTGCTAGAATGTAGGGTAGAATGTGCAAAAGCTTGTTTTATAAAGGAAATAAAATATTTATTTCTTCTGGAACAGTTCCAAAAAATTGTACCTTAGGAACCAAGACATTTTTTGGATAGAACTCTGAACTCTGCAAGGGAGGCAGCCAAGAGGGCTGATCAGTTCACATGCAGCCAACCATCCTCTAATCACAAAGGTAATGGGGGAGGGACATCAGATGGTTTTAATGGAACCCTGATGGGACAACCTAAGGATGCCAGCCTGTGCCTGACCCAGATGGAAGTCAAGTGGTTTCAGAGGTAAAGAGTCAGGGGAATGCAGGTGTTACAGCTGTCAGAAGCTGGGATACTGCTGTCATATGATTAAGTGAAAATGTAACAGAAAGGGCTAGTACAGCAGGAGGGGTGGCTTAGGAACTTCCAGCAGATAGTGGCCTGTACAGAGAGTGCAGTGCCTTCTAACGCCACTGCACATATGCACTCAGTGGTGCTGAATGGATTAGTAACCCAGGGACTGAGGGACACTAGGGTCTCAGGATTTAATTCATGAGGAACAGATCCTGTCTGGTCAGTTTTCTGAGATTAGAGGAGTGATGGATCTGGCAGTCTCAGTACCAATAGCCCAGATCATTCGAAGCTGGGAAGGTGGTCAAAGCATGTGGGATGTGAGTGTTGCACCAGATCTGCCCGACGATGTGATTATGGGGAATTACTTCAATGACAGGTTGGCCTTGTGTGTGTATGAACCTATAGCAAGTGGAAGTGAACAAGTTCCTGAGGTGGCAGAGGGGTACTACAAGAGGAAGACACCCCTACCCAGTAATAGGGAAGTTGTAACTGAAGGATGTTCTGGGAGCAGCAATTCCAGTTACAGCCACAGACAGTGGAGAGTCCAGCTGTGGGCAGCTCTCACAGAAGAGTGTATTTTGGGAAGGTCAGGCATGCAGAGCTGGGAAGAGCTCATAGCAAGCTGATACATCCCCAGAGAATTAATGGAGTTAGCTACCAGTGTGTGTATGTGACTTTCCAAGTTCTGGGAAAGAAAGGTGTACTGAGAGAAGGGCTCCAATACCTGTGAGTGGGTTCCTAAGAGAGGACTGGAGGAAGGGGTACTCCAGCAGATAGTGGTCCCTGGGGATTATAGGAAGCAGCTTCTGGCCATAGTTTATGACATACTTTTCTGAACATGTAGGGCTGGGATGTAGAAGAACAAAGACAAGGCGCTGCGTCAGCATGGTTCTAAAAAGCAAAACAAAATGGTTATATTAAATGCATGCTAAAAATAGAAAATAGAGTTAAAATCTACGTTTCAATTTAAGGTCTTCTCAGGAAATATCTAAAAGAGAAAAAAACAAGTTAGTGGTAGAGGAGAGAAAATGAGAGAGATATATATGTGGAGAAAGAAGAAGGGGGGCTAAGGAGAAGAAGTGATAAATGGTAAGATTAAGAGAGAATCTGTGAAACAAAAGGTGATGGGAAAGATGAAACATAATGGGAAAGAAGAGCTGGGGAAGTTCCCAGGTGGGGCTTGATTAACAGGGCCTTGTAAGAAGGCTGAAAGGTGACAAATGTGTGAGAAGGAGAAGAATGGAGACATATGGTGAAATGAAAATAAATCAGTACAAAACAAATTGACTTAGGGAAAAAAGGGAGGCTGAAAAGATGTTAGTGGAAAATAAGTCTATCATTTTAAACCAGAGGGCTGCTGGGAGCCAAGATGGGATGATCAGCTTGGCTTCCATGTTTTTCTATGGTTAGGATCCCGGAAGCCCTGCTGAAGGCACAAACAGAAAGGTCATTGACATTGTGGTCCCTGGAGATAAAGTGGGATACAATGGGTTTAGCAGTTTCACCATTCCTGACCGCTCTGTACTGTTCCCTGAAACGTCAGCAAGACGCCTTCTCAGTTTCTCCGATGTAAATAGCTGAACACCTCCTGCAAAGAACAGTACACTACATTAGTGGAGGTGCATGAGAAGTCCTTGGTGATGTGAAAAACACCTGTAGGCCCAGATCTCAGTTACACTGGAAATAAATTTGCAGGTGTAGCAGCGAGCCCTGTTGCAAGGTTTGGTACTGGGGGAGGAACTGTTAGGAGTGGGTTGGCTGCTTTTACCAGGAGATGCGCAGGTTAGTTGGCGGGTAGGGAGGCAATAGGTGGTTCTGTAAAGGAAGCACCAATGTTAGGAATCGGTTGCAAAATGGAAGATTATAGTGATGATCCTGTGAGAAGGTTGTGCTGTGATGGAGAGGAAGAACTGGTGGAATTAGCTGTTGTTCTTGTGTGACAGTATCCCTCCTGTGGAGCAAGGTTACAGAGGCATGTTACTGACCCGAGGTGCTCTGTCCACTGTGCTTTTAGGTATCCCCTGTTGATAAAAACTATGCATTATTTGGGTCTGCTCAGCAAAATCATCCTCTTCACTGCATAACCTGCGAAGTCTAGAAACTGTGAATAAGGCAGGCCATTCTTGATCATGTTTAGGATGGAAGGACTATGGAGGAGGAAACTGTGAGAGTCAGTGGGTTTGTAATAGACTTGATGTCTTCAGACCAGTGTTCTGGACTGAGAGCTGGATATCAGGAAAGGCAGTGTAGAGGAGGATACTTCAACAGTGTACTGAAGGAAGAGGATGAGCCGTGGTGAACTTGTCAAGGAAGACTTGGAGGTCTCCCGGAGCAGGAGGTGGCCCCACACAGTCATCAATGTAGCATTTGTAGAGTTCAGGCACAGTCCTGTGAATGAGAGAAAAAACGTTCCTCCACCCAACCCACAAACAGATTAGCAAAGCTGGGACCCATCTTGGTACCTATGGCAACTCCACTGACCTGGTTGAAAGAAACTGTTATTAAAAGAAAAGCATTGAGTGTTAGAACCAGTTCGGCAGACAAGTTAGTGTGTGTGTGGGTGGCTGCTGACTTCCCGCTTGTTCAAGAAATGCTGCAAAGCTGTCAGACCATCATCATGGGGATCACTGTGTAGAGATTTGATGTCCATGGTGAAGATGAGCTGATGAGAGTCACTGAATCTGAACCTGTCAAATAACTGGAGAGCATGGTTAGTGTCTTTAACATGGGAGGGCAGGGACTCAACAAGGGGTCTCATGAGGCCATCCAAAATGCGGAGATGTGTGTAGGGGCAGGGAGCAGGCAGACACTATGGGACGACCTGGGTTACCTGTTTGTGGATTTTGGGAAGAAGATAAAACCTAGATGTCTGGGGATGCTGGACTATGAGTCTCTAGTAGGAAGCAGGAGCTCATTGTTTTCTCAGTATAGGAGGTGATGGTGAGTGGTGACCTCCGTCTGATAGTCAGCAGTGGGGTCCTGTGGAAGAGAAGAATAAAACCTGGTGTCAGAGAGTTGCTGTGTGGCTTCCGTGATGTATAGCTCCTTTTGCCAGACGTAGAAGGCAGCTGACTAAAAATTTTTACTGGCTCAGTATTTTTAAAAACATGGTAAACTACTGTCAAACCTGTCTGCAGTGCCAAAGGGTGGACAGGTTAGGATAAGGCTAATGCAACTTTGGCTCCTCTGCCTATTATTGAAGAACCATTTAGGTGAGCTGCCATGGACATTGTGGGACCACTTAGCACTCCAAGTCGCACTGGCAAACAGTACATCTTGGTGGTAGATGATTATGCCACAAGGTACCCAGAGGCAGTGCCATAGTCCTCCATCGAGGCTGAGAAAGTGACCAATGAACTGATAGGAATATTTAGATGAGTGGGTTTTCCCAGGAGATTCTGTTGACCAGGGCATTAACTTCATGTCTAATCTGATGACTAGTCTTTGGGAGAAGTGTGGAATGAGGCAGCTTAGGGCCTCCCCATACCATCCTCAGACTAACGGTCTGGTTGAGTGATTCAATGCATCTCTTAAGACCATGTTGAGAGCATTTCTGACCAGCATGCAACAGAGTGGGATGAGCACTTACCCCATCTCTTATTTGCATACAGTGAAGTCCCCCAGGAGCCCACAGGGTACTTGTCCTTCTAACTCCTATCTGGCCATAGGCTGAGGGCCTCCCCTTGATTTGGTAAGGGATGAATGGGAGGGTGAGCTTGCTCCCTTAGGGGAAATACATTGTGAAGTAAATCCTGAAATTCAGGTCTAGGTTCAAGGAGCTCATGCGGTTCACCCAGGAGCAGCTTGCCTCCATACAACAGAGACAGAAGACATGGTATGACCATGGGGCCAGAGCCTGGGACTATGAAGTTGGGCAATGGGGGATGGTGTTCATCCCCTGCTCTGGCAGAATAAATTGCAGGCAACTTGGGAGGGTCTGTATTGGGGGGTCAGGAGGGTGAATTATGTTAACAATGTGGTGGAGCTCCCTGACAGGAGGCGCAAGCAGCAGATCCACCATGTTGACATGTTGAAGCCCTACCATGACCAAGACAAGAAGGTCCTGGCTGTGCACAGCTACCAAGGGGAGAAGACAGAGGCAGACCCACTGGTGGATGTCTTGGGAGAAGTTAAAGAAGAATCCTCAATGGACACTGTCACCATAAGAGGCTCATACTGGTCTAAGCTACCAAAATAATAGGGTGCTGTGAACATTCAAGGGAATGTTCACAGGGATGCCAAGTATACCACACTAGCAGAGCACCACATGGATGCAGGATCCCATGCTCCCTGAGACAGCCATCATATTCAGTCCCTGATGGTTCATTATGATGCTGACTCTCCAGGTAATCCAGGAGTCCAGTAGTCCCTGGGCCCTCCCAATGGTACTAATCCCCAAAAAGGATGCAATCACAAGGTTCAGTATCGACTACCACAAGCTCTATATCTGTATGGTGTCAGATGCATACCCCATGCCAAGGACAGATGAAGTTTTAGAGAAGATGGGGGGGTAATGAACCTGACCACCAAAGATCTGACAAAGGACTATTGGCAGGTGCCCCAACCCTCAAGCCAGATAGAGGTCGGTCTTCGACACCCTGTTTTGGTGTTTGAGTTCAGAGTAATGCCATTTGAGATGAAGAGCACCAGCCACCTTTCAGTGGCTCATGGACTGCATTCTGAACAGGGCAGGAGTTTCTATACTGGCACACATGGATGACATTTTCATCTAAAGCCACACCTAAGAAGATCACATCAGATACATGACTGAGGGTGTTTTGCCAACTACAGGGCACTGGACTGACAGTAAAGATGGATAAGTTCCAGACAGGAATGGTGGAGATATACTATTTGGGCACAGGTGAGGAGTTCGTACATCAGGCCTGGAGCCAGTGAGAATTGAGCCATCTATGGATGGCCACACCCACAACTAAGATAAAGGTATGGGCCTTCCTAGGGAAGGCAGGGTACTCCTGAAGCTTGTTCCAAATTTCAGCATCATGGCCAAACCCCTGTCTGATCTCACCAGAAATAAATGCCAGATAGAGTTCACTGGATTGAAATTTGCGATACCACATTCCATCAGCTGAAGAAGGCATTATATCAGGCACCCATGCTCACCAACCTGGACTATTCTGACAGATTCCGTGTGCCTGTAGATGCATCTGATCATAGGCTATGTGCAGTTCTGAGTCAGGTTACACACTCGGGAAAGAAGAACCCAGTCATGTACCTGAGCAGGAAGCTGCTGCCCAGAGAGGAGGCTTACACCACAATCTAAAAGGAGTATCTAGGTACTGCCTTGGCTTTGCAGAAGCTGCAATGTTATTTGTATATGAAGGAGTTCAACCTGGTCACTGATCACAACTCCCTCACATGGTTGCATAAGAGCAGTGGGCAAACTCCAAATTTGCTGAGGTGCAGCATGATACTGCAGTTCCATAATTTGGACATTGGGCACCTGAAACAAAGGAAATGTAGCACTCAGGGACCCAAATCAGCAGTCAGGATCCAAAGAGCTTTATTAATGTTGATTTTATTGGTCAAATAACAAAAAAGTGCAAAAGCTGTCCATGTGGAAACATGGAGCAGAAGCTGCCTGCCACTAGGCCCAGCACATCCAATTAAACAAATCTTCATCAGGGGCCATCCTGCTATAGTTCCTTGGTTTCATGTTTTGTGTAGGGGTAGGCAATCGTCTTACGTGCGCACCAGCCTTGTACAGTGAGTCGCAGTCTCTCAGTCTGGTACTTGAAAATTAGGCATTGCAGTGGATAGCGGCATGGAAATGATGATAAGTTGTCTAGACAATAGCTAGGACCTAGAAAAAAAGAAAAGTGGAGAGGTGCTGTGAGGAACTAGTGAGTGAACCAAGGGCATAGCAAGTGGAGCCAGCCGGCTCATATGAGAAAACCAACATTCCTTAGTGGTGCTAAAAGAGTGCTTTTCATTTTTTTGGGGGGATAACACTTTGCTATTTAATTTCTATACTGTTCTTTTTTTATTTTAACTCTGTGCTAAATGGATGGAGATGTGCTGGGAAATGAGATTAAAAGTGTTGCCAGAGGCAGACTAGCTGGTCCTGGTAGGTAATTTCAATCCCTTTGTTCAGTAACAAGAGAACCTCCCTGGTCATTTAATGAGGCAACTTCAAAGAAGCCAAGGTCTTTCATGTCAGGAAACTGTCCTGGCTATGCAGCCACCCTTGCTGGCACAGACATGGCTCAGAACAATGAGAGAGGGTCTGTGATGTCCACAAGACCTAAGATTATAGTTTAGACCACTCTTCCAAAGAGGTGGCAACCCCAGAAGACAAAGAAAGTGCCAAATCCAAGATTCAGTGTGACATATTTGATGTTGCAGCATCAAATCTGGCAGCTGAAGGCTTTTGGGTCTGATTAGACCTTAGCAAGTCAGCCAGTGTTAGGGTTTCATACTTTTACCATCTAAGGTTGGAATCTGACACGGCTCCCAAAGTTATCCTGTGTGCTAAGAAATCTTTCTACTTTGTTAAGAGTTACAAAATTATAGGAAGGTTTCTTTCTATGTGATTCTTCTACTGTGTGCAAACCATTTCTTTTTAATTTCTGTCATAAAACCATGTAATTCCCATAGTCTCTGTGTGTTATTCTGTAGAGTGTATAAATATTGTGAAGTAGTGAATATTATTTTTATATACTTCATGCCCCTGTGACTGAATCTTTTTGGGGAATAGTTAACTGTTGGTATTGACAACTCCATGATCTGCCTCTGAAGAGGAAGAAGACAGCTACAGTTACCAATTCTAAGGAGTGAGTGACAGGGAAAGGGCATTGCCCATAGCCAAAGGAGCATTATACTGTGTGAGCAGTTGTTCTGGTGGGATACAGACTAAGAAAGTCCCCAGGTAAGAGAATCACTTCTGAGTGATGACAGCTACTGAGATGCCCTCAATGTCCTCCAGGTCCTGAATTTTATTTCCTAGACTCCTTGAATTGGCACATGGCCCTCCAAACCTTGTTGTCTTCCTGCCTGCAATCCCCTTCCTCCCTCCTCTTTCTGCTTGTGACATTCTCCCAAATTCCTGCTGACTCTTCCTCATTGCTTCCTCTGTTTCTCATCTCCACTACATCTCTTTCTGCATCCTTGTTCTTCCGCCCTTTGTCCTCCCCTGTCTACACCCCTTTATTCTGCACCCCTGCCTTGGGAGAGTTTACTCCCCTCGGGCTCCCCTCCTTGTTGCTTCAACATGCGATAGGGTAGTTTATGCCTTCTTTGGTAATATAGCCTCCCCCCTCTGCTAGGTTAAATATGAATTCAAGCAACATTAAAACCTCCCATTGAGGACTAAGTTCCACTTCCCAGAAGGATGCAGGCCATCACCTCTGTGTGGGCCCATATCCTTCCAGGTCAGCTCCCAGTCCCCAAATGAAGCTGAATCCCTCACCCTGCACAATGCCTTAAACTGACTGCTGAAGTTCCTGGTGTGGCGTGCCCTCTTCTTCCCTTGCCAATACACAGGTAGCACCTAAGCGAACATTACCATTCATACTACTTGTTTAAGGCCCCTCTCCAGTTCCCTGAACTGTCTCTGCACTACAGATTCTAAAAGTCATGGCACTCACCTACAATCAATAAATAGGGAGTCCACACCAGTTCCAGCATAAAAACTTCCCCCTTTATTTCTGATTGAAGGACTGACATACATACATTAATTGCCATAACAGGAAGAGAACAGAAGAAAACCTGATGTTACACCTACAAAAGGCTTTATCAAAAGTGGTGCCTCTAGGGTAGACCAATTTATATAGAAAGTCAAAAGCTGTGCAATTTAAAGTTTAAAGTGGCAGTGTACATACAATTGACATAATCCCACATAATATATTTACCAGCATACCCTAAGCAAAAACACCTAAATTAAAATCTCTGCCCCATTTAAATCCTTTATGCCGTATGAATGAGGAACAACCTCATATCCAATTTACAATTCATAATCCAATTGGGGGTAAAAAGAGTGGCACAGAGAGCATTGTTTTACTCTAAAAATCTTGAATCAAATGAGCCTATAAGCTGCAAAAAGACATTAATTCCCCCAGAGGGAAACCTAAATCAGCTATCATTGAAGTAACTTAATACAAGGCTGACAAGGTAAGTGATCCCAAAATGGGGAGTGGGGTGGTGTTTGGAGGGAGGAGGAAGGGGTGGAGTGGGTTGGTAAAGGAGAGGGGGAGGGAGAACAAGGGAAAAGAAAGGGGGAAGGGGAGGAGGGGAAAATGGAATGGAAAAAAGTGGTGAGGGAGTAAAAAGGGATGAAAAAGAAGAATATCTCATAGTGGACTTTCCTTTAAGGGCACAAATCTATATTTTACCCAAAATTCATAAATCTTTGGAAAAGCTGCCAGGAAGACCTATAATCTCAGGATCTGGCAGTACCATTGAGCTCTAGTCCAGTTTGTGGATGACCAAATCAGCAAAAGGAATTTTTCCTTAGATTTGGGCCCCATTACCATAAACAACATTGTAATAACTGATGAGAATGCTATAGCCAATGCTTTCAATTATTATTTTTGCACTGTGTATAACCCTAAAGTTAATACTTTATTGAATCTAGATAATCAAGTGTCTGACGTTGTATATTTCTCCAATAACGACATTATGGAAACTAATACAAAACTGAAGTCAAATTCCTCCTCTGGTCCTAACTCTATCAATCCTAGACTAATAGTAGAGACAGCCACAAGCCTGTTTCACCCAGTCTCCATATTATTTAACAAGGCATTAGCCACAGAAGTTCCATCTGATTGGAGAACCTCTGTAGTGGCCCCAATCTTTAAAAAGGGTAGATGAGACTTATTATCAAACTACAAACCTATTAGCCTAACTTTAATCTTCAGTAAAATCTTAGAACGGTTAGTTAACAGTAAATTGAACAAGAGTTGGCTGCGTTAGGTTTCACTAAAACTTACAAACATGGGTTTAGCCCTTGTCATTCCTGTACGACTAACTTGATTAAATGATAAACAAACTCAATAGTACTTATCACAGTATTCTACGTTTTATTACTGGCCGACCTAGGATGACTCATCATTGTACACCTTATGAAGAATCTGGTTGCTTACCTCTTATTGTTTTCTTTAAACATAGGTCTTTAACCTTTTTGCATAAGATTCAGTTAGGTTTTGTACCTGATAGTGTTACTAGTATGTTACCAATCTCTGTGCACACTGTTATGACTAGAAACAGTTTAAGTAGGAAGTTTAAGTTACCATTGATTAGATCAAATTTTATGAACAACGCGATCTATTTTGAACTGTTGATTCAATATAATCAAGTATCTAATGTAATTGTTTGTTGTACTGTGTGAGGTTTTAAATGTTTGCTTGAACAAAAGTTTTTGTCAGAGACTGTAATTGTTTCTAATGTATTTGCAACAAAATGTTTATTGATGTACTTCTGTAATTTTGTTTTTTATATTGTGTTTTATTTGTCACTGGACATCTGTGAAAACGGGCATTTTTGCTCACAGATTTTTTTCAGTATAAAATAAATGAAATGAAAAAATGAAATGAAATGAAAAAAATTATTACCTTTTACAACAACATGGGAGTCAGCCTAGACAATAGCTTACCCATTGACATAATCCTCCTCAACTTCAGAAAGTCCTTCGATAAGGTCCCATATTCTGAATTGATAAATAAACTGCTATAAAGGCTTACGCCATCTTCTGGTTAAATGATCCACAATTGGCTGACAGGGCACACTCAGAGGGTTAGGTTGAGAGCATCACTCCACTATGGGGTTGGTTAGTAGCGGTGTCCCCAGGGGTCAGTTCTTGACCCACTCTATTTAACACTTTCATCAGTGACATTAATCTTAACATTAAGAACCATATTACCAAATCTGCAGATGACACCAAAATTGGTGGAGAAGTGGACACTATTGCAAAGCATGCCTCTCTGGTTAAAGATCTGGAAATTATTGAACAGTGGACAAATGACAACAAAATGTCTCTGAATTTTGACAAATGTGTAGTGTTACAGTACATCTAGGTAAAAACAATCCTAATTTCAATTACGTTCTTAACAATACTACACTTAAATCAGTAGCTAAAGAATGTGACCTTGGGGTTATCATTATTAACCAACTTTTGTTGTCAGGACACTGTAAAAAGGTTTCTCAAACAGCTAATATGTTACTAAACACAATAAAGCTTTCCTTTGCTAACAAAACAAACATTGCATCATACCTTATACAGAACCTACATTAGGCCCCATTTGGACTTTTGCTCCCTTTTGAAACCTATACATCAAACAGGATATCAAACTTTTAGAACAAGATCAACACAGAGTTACTAAAATAATTCCTAAAATGAGGCATCTATCCTACAAGGACAGGCTGGATAAAACTGGATTAGTTGCCTTAAGGACAGAAGATCTAGGGGTGAACTCTTACAATTGTACAAGATTCTCCAAACCAGGAAATCACATCTTAATGTGGTCTACAGTTTGCAAATCGCTGCATAAACTTAAGAAGTCACAGTAAACAATTGGTGATTCTCAGGTTAACACCAGAAAGAGACACTACTTTTTTACTATTAGAACAACAAAATCATGGAACTAACTCCATGGAATGTAGTAGAGGCTAAAAATTTTAACTATATTTAAAGACAGACTTGACAAACACCTGAAATGGATCTTGGGAACAGACTAATCTCATGCACATAGTTGTGGGAGACATGTATGATGGGCTTCGCCTTCTTATGTCTCAAATTATCTAGTAACCTAGTAAATCAAGAGAACTAGTTTTGATTTACCTTCCTTTATAAATGGATATAGGAGATATATTGAGAACACTTCAGGGTATAGATGTAGAGTGATTCTTTGTTGGTTACCTCTAGACATAGAAGTACTCTATACAAATATCCCACATGCAGAGGGCTTGAAGGCTCTTAGATACTACCTGAACAAGAGAGGTGGAATGCTAAAGCAGATACTAACCTATTGGTTGAAATGGCAAAGATTGTTTTAGAGAGTAACACCTTGCTTTCATGGATAATTTCCAAGAAAAAGTACAGCTATGGGTGCAAACTTTGCAACTTAACTATGCAAACTTGTACCTTGGCTATTGGGAGTAATCACATATATGGAATCAGCATACAAATCCTCTTTGCTAAGATAGGGCTATGGAGATGCTATATAAATGATATCTTTATGGTGTGCAGAGGGACACGAAAGAGTTAGATAATTTCATGAGGTATCTGCATGACAGCAATAAAGAACTTGAAATTTACTTGTAATGTCAATACGAGTGGACTTCCTTTTCTAGACATCAAAATTCATAAGCAATCAGGTGGCACAGTAGGCACAGGTCTGTATAGAAGATCTACAGATCAGAATACAGTTCTCCTGGCCAGCAGCTGTCACCCCTGCCACACCATAGAGAATATCCATAAAAGCCAATATTGCAGCATAAAGTGAAACTGTAGTAGTGAGGAAGCATTCAAAGAAGAATCAGCTAATCTAGAGGTAAGATTCCTTGAAAGAGGGTATGCATGGTCCTCGATTGAGGCAGCAAAGGCTGCTTGTAATGAACAAAGTAGGAATCTCTCCCAACTAAAAAAAGAGAACAAGGTGTTATCTGGGACAGAAAACCAGATCAACTTAGTCACTACATATAGTGAAGATCTTGGAAAGTCAAGGAAATAATCTATAAGACTTGGAATGTTCTGGAGGCGTACTCATGGCTTAAGGATACTGCTAAGATCTCCCTAGGTATATAGGAAGGCTAAGAACCTTAGGGACCACCTTGTCCATTCTGTTCAACCTATTGTTCTAGCTAAGAATTGGCTGCCCCATTACCTAAAGGGTGCAAAAGTGTGGCAGATGTAAGTATTGCTTGTATGTAGAAGATTGAAAGTCATTTCAGAATCCCTCTACAAATTAATGCATGGACATTCTGCTACTTATCAGTTGTGGCACAATGTTTGTGATCTATATGGCAAACTATACATGTGGTGTGTATAATGTGGGCATACCAAAGTAAAATTGAAAGATAAGATAGGTGAACATATCTGAGTGATTACGAATGAAAATATGGAATATATGTGCCTTCACACACAAAGAATGCAGTAAATAAAGAAGAACATGAATTAGCCTTCATAGGATTGGAACAGGTGTGTATGGGAAGAAAACTTGCCTTGAGCAAAAGAGAATCCCTTTGGATTTATAAGTTGGTGGCATGCAGTAATGAAAAGGTTTGAATGACCAAATTGAATTGACCCGTTCTTATTTTTTCAACTTTCTTTATCCTCCTGCTCTCTGGCCCTTTAGACCGCTCTCCGTGAAGTCTCCCAGAGCTGCCTTGTCCCACCCTTCCTGAGGTCCTCCCGGACTGGTCTCTGCTTCCTCAGGAACTCCTCCAACTCCTCTGACTACCCCACCCCGGCTCTGAGCCCCAAGGTGGGACCACGATACTCATTAGCCCTCTATCTAGAATCTAGAAGGGCAGCTAGGGAGTGGAGGGAGAGAGGGAGATAGAGACTGGCCAGGATGGACCTGGTCCACTGAGCCCACCTTCGCCTTTCCAGGTGTCAGGATTGTTTCCATGTTTTGTTGCTCCTGGGCACAGACATGCACAACACCCCTGCATGAGATGGGCACACTCCACACCTATGCATAAGGCATCCGCTGACACCCCATCCCTGGAAGAGTGTGCACAGGTTGTACTGCCCCAGTCTCCACTGGAGGCTGCTGATACTAAAGTGAATGCACCCACCCCAGGAGAGGAGAGCAGTCCTCTGGGTGCTCAAGTTCTACTGCCCCCTGGACCCCGATGACCTGAGCTCTGTTCCTGAACCTGGATCACTGGTGTGGCGCAGGTGTAGTGTCCAGTGCCTCATCCTCAGCACCACTGGGCTGGTCCCTGTTCTTATTGATAGGAATTTGGTCAGCTGACTTGACGTAATATTTCTTTTCTCTATGTTATTTGTTTTTCAGATAGTTCTCCTTGTTTGGGCAGCATAGCATAGTGGTTAAGGGCACTGAGCTACAAACCTGGAGACCTGGTTTGAATACCATCAGCCCCCACTTGCCTACTGTGTGACCCTAAGCAAGTCACTTCCAAGTCACCTCCATCTACCTGCAAATCTCCAAAACTTGGTCAACACAGTAGTGATTCATGCCTGTCAGAACTCCCCTTCTAAATATCCTGCCACCCAAAGTTATTCTTTTTCCCACAACTAAACAAGTATTATTCTGCACTGATACCCTCTTCCTACAATACCCTGCCACCGCTAGAATTGGGTGTTCATATCCTGGCACCCATCTGCCACCCTACTCTCGTCCCCGATCCTGAGCATCCCCCCACCAGTACAATTCCTTATCCAGGCATCCCCCACATACTTACCCTCCCATTCCCACATGTTCTGCCACAAAAAACTCTTTGCTCTTAAGTTACATTGCCCTAAAAATTGGCCTGGAATCTCATCCTCCGTCGTCTCCTCCTCCTACTCCTAATGTCTGGTAATATACACCCAAACCCTGGCCCCATACAACCTCCATGCCCACACCACCCCCTCAGGTGGCTTTACGTGTTGCCTCCCTAAACATCTGCAGCTTACTAAAAATGGAACTCCTACCAGGGATGGGTCCTGCAGCATCCAGCTGATATCATTGCTGTGGGTGAGACCTGGCTCTCCCCCCATGCCGGACTCATCAGTCTCCTCCTTGGGTATAATGTTTTTCTGTGCTGACCTGCAGGGTTGGTGGGGGGGGATGTGCCTACACCAAAGACACGCTGAGTGTTCACCTGCTCCCTCCCACCTTCTCCCCGGACCCCAGGCACTCACACTTAAACTCACTATTGGTCACTCCCATACCCCCTGCTCATCACTGCCACATACATTCCCACAGAGACCTAAAGGTGGCCTTCTATTCTCTCCTATCCTACCTCACCACCCTACCCTCAAAATGAAAAATTATTCTGGGAGATTGCAATATCAACTGGCTTAACCAAGGCAGCTGCCCTTTCATAGATGCAGCCGCAGCCCATGACCCTCACGCAGATAGTCCTGTCACCCACCCAAAAACACTGTGCTCTGGGTCCTCCTCCTGCTGGACCTAGTCTTCACAAACTGCCCTCACAAAATCTCCAGCACTACTATTCTTCAGATGCATTAGTGACCACTCCCGCCTCTGCTCCTGGACGTGCAAGACACCCAAATCCTCAGAAATGATCATATGATGTAAGCAACTTTTCTCCTGTAAACTTGTTCTCCTAAAAAACACACCTTAGTACTCATGGATTGGTCCTTCATAACTAATGCCCTCGCCCTCGACAGAGCCCTAGACCTTTTCATTCACTCATATAATGCTATCTGTGATATGTTCGCCCCTCTGACCAAAAGGATAGTCAAAGGCAACCTGGCACCATGGATATTGGATAATCTATTGGCTCTGATGTGGTCAAGGGACTCCCTATGGCACCTCTACAATGAAACTGGACTGCCAACAGACAGACAGAAATACCAAGAGGCCCATAACCAATGTACCTGGGCTCTGTGCAAAGCCAAGGCACAGTTCTACAAATCTGCCCTAACCTCCACCTGGGGTGTGGGGTGCAAATTCTGGAACAATATCAAGGACATCTGTGGTAAAGCCCACAACCCTGCCCTTACACAAATCCTAGTCGAAGAGGGCCTGACCTCTGATCCCTCCCGGATTGCTACCGCCTTTAATCATGCTTTCACTGACCTCAGCCATGTCCTCCCTAGCCACTTCTTTGACCCACCCCTGACCTCTCCATCTCTGCCAACTATACACACCTCCATTTTACCTCTGTTGCATCACCCTCTAAGTCTGCAGAACCATACCTTATAAAGCCTTAAACCACTCCACATACAGTACTGACTCCTTGGACATGAGGCTTCTCTGGCTCACCCTTTTCTGAGGTGCTTATCCTCTTAAACCACATTATTAACCGTCCCTATGCCTCGGAAATTTCTCTCACTGGAAATCTGCCTCCATCACTCCCATATTTAAGAATGAAGACCACCAGCAACTACTGCCTCATATCCATTCTCCCCTCCCCATCTAAAGCACTACAGCCTATAGTCTCTGACCAGTTCACTGACCACCTAATCAAACACAATATACTTTGCCACCAGCAGCATGGTTTCTGAAGTGACACAGCATGACGACTGCCCTTCTTGAGTTCACCACCACCTCCATACGGTCATCGACAGAGGACTGCTCTCCTGTGCAGTCTTCTAATTCTCACAAAGCATTTTGACACTGTCAACCACTCTCTCCTAATAACCATCCCTGCCAAACATGGTCTCTCTCAATGATGCTCTCTGCTGGTTCTCTGACTATCTGGCAGACCACTTGCAGCAAGTCAAAATTGAACCACCCTATCAGGCAAAGCGCCACTCTGCTTCTGGTGTCCCACTGGAGGTCTATCCTCGGACCTTTGTTATTCAGCCTCTTTCTCAACTCACTCCCCAGTTCTGTTCAGGCAACATCCTTCTACGTGGACAATGCTGTTCTGTACCTCCAACCATGATCCTACTAGCTCCACCTCTCTTCTCAATCCTCCTTCAGTGATGCCAAAAGTAGTTCACCTCACAACACCTCATACTAAATAATAAAAGACTAAAGTAATGTACTTCTCTCACCGGTCAGCTTCAAGAAGGATTGCTGTCCTCCACTACTAACAGCAAACCAGACCTCTCTTGAGCAAGTGGACTCCTTTAAATACCTGGGGATCACTCTTGACTCAGCCCTCAATTTCCACCACCACATTCACCTACTATCTAATGCCCTCAACATCCGACTGGGCATCCTCTACTGGATTAAACACTGTCTCACTCCTGATGCCCCTTCACCTTGTGGTAGGCTCCTCAGTCCCTCCCTCCTATGGCATTCTTATCTATAGTGCTGCCAGCTCCTCAGCCTTATCCAGACTATGACTCTCCCTCAACAAAGCCTACCATCTCACCCTGGGCTCCGATCGCCTAACCCCTACATGTTCTCTTTACAACGCTACAAGTTGGCTCAATCTTGATAACCGTATTAGGTTTCACACTTGCCTCATGGCCAAAAAGATTTCACTTGGCCTCGCCCCCACTGGACTCTCCCCTCTAATACAATGAGCCATGACACAGCAATACACCCGCAGTGCTAGCAGGCAACTCCTCGTGGTCCCCCGATGCCACACCTCCCAATACCAAAGGTCCTTCAGTTATCGAGCCCCAACATGGGTCAATAGCCTGCCAAACACCCTTACAAACTTGAATAGTCTAGGACCCTACAAAACCCACCTTAGGAACCATCTACTGTCCATGAATCTCTATGACTGCAATTAAACCTGTCCACTACCCAATATCAATTGAACATGGCCTTTGGACGGGTGTCCCCCACACCACCCCAGAGCTTCTCTCTGTTAGCCCAACACAGGAGTTACCAATACCTAACATGTTAATCACTATATGCATTATTGTAACTGTGTCTGACTTGCCTGTGCTACTCTTCTGTATTTGCACTGTACTGTTCTCCTACCGTGTGTACCTATACTGATGTGGAACATGTTAGTCATTTTATGCACTACTGTAATTGTGTCTGACTTGCTAGTGCTACTGTTTCTGTATTTGCACTGTACTGTTCTCCTACTGTGTGTACCTATACTGATGTGGAACCTTTGAAAAAGAGTCATTGACGCAAAGGTATTTTCCAAATCCTCAATAAATAAATAAATAAATAAAACTTAACTTCCTTGTGCTCCCAGGCCATACCTGGAACAAACTCCAGTTTAATGCTTCCTGTTAAACATCCCCTTTTTGGGAAGAATGGCTGTTGAAATTGACCATACGAGTCTTTGGGCACACTACCTTGAAAGTGATTGCTTTTTTATCTCGATCTCATTACTAATTCTAATCTCTATTTATTCTTTAATTCTGTGTCATTTTGGGATTGTATATTTTTGGCAATTTTTCTTCTCCCATATCAATGACCTCCTCCTTTCGCTGTGTTTAGCAATTATTGTGTACATGAATTATGGTCTGCAAGCCTGCTTCCCCTCTGTTGTTTGTTTTTCCCATCCCCTTCCTCCCCCTTGTTTCCCCTTCCCTTTTCCCTCCCCATTTCTCCCCATTCTATTTTTCCCCTCCTCCCCTATCTTCCCCGCTTCCCCCCTTTTTCCCTTGTTTTCAATCCCCGCTCCTATACCAACCCAACTCTACCCTGCCTTTCCCTCCTCCTCCCAACCCCCCAATTTTAGGATCACTTACCTCTTCAGCCTTGGATTAAATTACTTCAATGATAGCTGATGTAGTTCTCCTCTGGGGAGTTTATGTATTTTTATGGTTTATGGGCTCATTTGATTCAAGATTTTTAGAGGAAAACTGTGCTTTCTGTACCACTCCCCGATTGGATTATAAATTGGAAACTGGATATGAGGCTGTTACCTCATTCATACAGTATAAGGAGATTTAAATGAGGGCAGCGATTTTAATTTAGTGTGTCTTTTTGCTCAGGTATGCTGGTAAAGGTATCATGTGGAATTATGTTGATTGTATGTACACTGTCACTTTAATTTTTAAATTGCACAGCTTTTGACTTGCTATATAAACTGGTCTACCCTAGAGGCACCATCTTTGATAAAGCCTTATTTTAAGGTAAAGGTTATGTTTTTCTGTCTCTTCCTGCTGTGGCACTTAATGTATGTATGTCAGCCCCTATGCTGAAAATAAAGAGGGAAGTTTTTATGCTGGAACTGGTGTGGATTCCTTTTTATTGAGAGGTGATTGCCATGACTTTTGAACCTGTGCTGTTAGTTGTCACTTGGCACCCAGTCCTCTGAGCAGCTCTGTATGTTTCAAGCTTGTCTCTGTACTACCCTTCTCTATCCCTCACCAGATCATTTGTTCCTAGGTGGACAATGACATCCATTCCCTCCCTGACCTGCCACCTTAGCAAGCCTTAAGATCTGCTCTACATCCATCTGAGCTGTAGCACTAGGTCAACACCTACCTCCCTTTCACCTCCCTTCCTGCTCCCAAATCTATCCCTATCATGATCATGTCCCTTACCAGTAGCTGCTTCCTCTTCTGATGGGGCCTCTTCCTCCCACCTTGGGCTTCCCCTTCCAATGATCCCCATATCCTCCCTTGCCACCGCAGTGGGTGCCTCCTTCTGGTGGTCCCATCCTGCCAGAATGGTGAAGAAATTTCATAGTGGTGTAAGCTGAGCACTGTGTACCCTAGCACCACCTCCACCCTTCCTGGAGCCAAACAAGGTTCAGCTGTCCTTCCTCTGACTAGGCATCTTCTGAGGCAAAGGCAGCAGATTCAGCAGCCCCTATGTGGGGCAATCCAGCTCAGCTCAAAGTGCAGTGACCTCTGCCTTCATCTCAAAGAGGTGTGTACAAATCAGGCAGCACATCAGTCTGCAGAATGGGTCCCGAAAGCACACCCATTACATTGCACCACTCTCATATTTGATTACTTGCTTGTCCTTTTTAACCACTGAACCTAGCCTGTACCCTTCTGAACCACTGTACCGTACCCACTTGCCTTTTTTTACCACTGAACCCACTTGCTTTTTTTACCACTGAACCTAGCCTGACCCCCTTCTGCTGCCTTCCTGTACCGATTTCCCTGCTTTCCTTCCTTACACTTTTTTAATTTGGTTTATCACCCTACCCCAGATAGGGTGTTACCTCCTTCCCTTCTATCAATAGTTTTGTTAGCTGAACCCTTGCATCCTTTCTATACCCATTTCTTTGTGTCCCTTCCTTTCTCTTTTTGAATTAGGTTCATCACCCTATCCCAGAGAGGGTGTTCCAAACAAAGATTGCAGGTGCGACACGGGTGAGGTCTGGGGTGTTGAATACAGGAGGCTATTCTCAGGTTAGTTCAGTAAAAAAAGGTAGTGAGCACTCCGTAATTCAGAAAGGATGCTTTGACACCAGATTTAATACAAAACTATAGAATTTATTGAAAGAGTTCCCCAATTACTCTTTTCTCCCAGAGCTTCAGCCCAGCAATGGGGCTTTTAATCAGGTGTGTGCGTCCATGATAATACAGAGCACACCTTTCTAGAAACCATCTTAACGTAGTACACACATACAGTATCCATTCACTAAAAGTTGATAACTTTATACAAAAGAGAAAATTAAAGAAAATTACTGTCTCATATTCAAAATTAAACAAGTCATTCTCTGAACATAACATTTTAGTGATGTTACACATAGAGATCAACCTTGAAACAGATGAAGCTTAGCAGAAAAGAAGAAGGAAAATATGGATGTCTAAAGATCAAGTGACAGAGAAAAGGAAAAAAGTTGAAATTAGGAACTGGAGATGGGTTGGCAAAAAGCAGAAGGGATTAAAATAAGTGAGGGTAGGGTAGTCAAGGGATTAGGGGGTCAGGGAGGTATCCAGTGATGATAGCAATAATAAATGAGTGACTGTAAAAGTAACTACTCATTTATAGTGCAATCATCATCATCAGCTACCCAGCAAAGGTAGCAATGGCATAGTGAGAAAAGCGGCCGGAAGGGAAAGGATACGGAGGTGGAGGGAGGGATAGGAAGGAGGGTTGAGATATGAAGGAGTGATGCTGCAACTGAGCCAGCCCTGTGGTGTGGTGGTGAGGGTGGCTGGCTATGGTGCAGTAGGCATTGGGTTCCAGGACAGACCAGGGCAGTGTTTTGCTTCTGCTTGCGGCTGCTTTTTCCCCCTGCGAGTTTTGTCCCCCTCGACATGCACCCCCTGGAGTTGAGAATATAAAAGATCCCGTGAGGGGTTTGGGGTGAGGCCACCCCATAAAAACACTAAGTATTACAAGAGTGTGGTGGCTGTGAATTGTATATCACCAAAATGCTTTTTGGCGATATACACACACCATAATAGTGATCGCTGTTTTGCGATTGCTATTATTACATGGAACCAGTTGGGGGTAGGGAGAAGGTAAGAAAAAGATGGAAACTGATAGGGGAAGATAAAAAGAGGGGTTGATAACCAGGTCCTTAACTTAGATGTACGTGAGATTCATTTATACATCCTGAAAGCAAATAATAAAGTGAAAAAGGTCAGAGGATCCCCTTTTTTGGATGGAAAGTTTGTCCATGTACCCAGATTTCTATCAATGGTTGAATAAACCCTATTCCAGAGTGAATTCCACTACTGTGAACTTGAATACCTAAAAGAGAGAACACAGAAAATCACAAATTAATCCAAATGAACACATATAAACAAAGGTCACTAACACACTTTGAATTGAGCAATAACTTTAACAAGTTAGTATTCAAGGATTTGACCTACATTCTGGAATTAGGGATCCTTGAGGTATGATGTAAGATCCACCTCCTCGTTTAGTCCAAAGGGTTGGACTGTGTCAAGTGATATAATCCATTTGATTTCTCTTTGGTTGAGTTTGTTCAACCTGTTCCCTCCTCTTTCTAGAGGTGGCACTGTCTCTGTTGCCATGAATTTTAGACATGAGGGATCTGAGTTATGGTAGATGGCAAAATGTGCTCCAACTGGGCTTCTATCATTTTGATTTACTATTGCCCTAATGTGTTCTTGGATGTGGGTCTTGACAGGTCTAAGTGTCCTGCCCACATAGTGTTGATTACAAGAACACCATATAACATACACCACAAAGCCTGTCACACATGTAATGAAGTGTTTTATGCTGACCCTTCTTTGGTTGTTGTGATGTACAGTACATAGGTATCATCATCATTCACATGTTTACATACATTATAGTGGTGCCCACATTTAAAAAAAACCTGAGGTTAAGGAGGAAGCCATGTATGTATGTTTTGGCCCAGTGATTTATAATGACACTGGATCAACATGTCCTTTGTAGTTCTGGCTTTTTTGAAGGTAACCCTTGGTTTATCTCCAATTTCTTCTTTTAAATGTGTGTCAGTTTTTAGCACATGCCAGTGTTTGTGTATGATACTTGCACTTTTCTTGAGAAAATTCCCATTTCATGCAGGGCTTCCTACTACTTGTTTTTATTGGTGGGAGTCAGTCATGTCTGATTGTCCAACTCTAACCCTAGCAAGATGGTGTGAGCTGCTTCCTTCCTCTACCCCTACAGGAACTGGCAAAGCAGGTGAAAGTAAGTGAAAAATCATCCCTTTTGTGAAAAGCAAAGATAGGGATCTGCAGGTAAATGCACTGGTAATCTTGATATGCTGCCTCCTTCCAGCTCAGTTCAATGTTCTAGACTGTGTTGGGGGGGCACCTCTTTTTTTCAAAGGATCAAAAACATTATCTTAATAATTTTTAAAATTTAGATGTTATTGTTGCCCTGACATTTTGCCAATAGACTTCCACAGGAGACTCAGTATCTACAAAATTTAAAAAAAATAAACACAAAATTAAAAATTATTAATTCATAACCTTTAACAATTACTAATAATGTTTTTCTAAAATTATAAATTATTCATAATCTTTAACAATTAATAATAATATGTTTCTACAAACAGGATAACTCATCATACCTGCCAGTACAAAAAAAATCCCATTAGGTATAACATATCTTATAATTTGCTTATTATTGTCCAAAATAAATGAAAAACAAACAATATTTACAAAAAGTTTATTTTCAGTGGCATACATTTAATTTACTATTTATATATAGGACTGCTCCATGACATGATATCAATTATTTACATTCAAACAGAGTAGCCACGATAACTCAGTCCTTCCACCTTCATAGAAACATAAAAAGATGGCAGAAGGAAAAAGGCAGCAGAAGAAAGACTGAACGCAGAAAGACTTCCTATTACCATATAATATAACCTTTACTTAAATGCACTTACTGATACCAATTACTTCCATTTAATTTATACATATTAATCTTCATAAATTATTAGATCAATAATGATTTAATTTTACTGTACCAAAGTTCTGTGGTTGCTGCACCTCTTGCATCACAGCCTGGCAGCTGGTCTTCCTGAAAATAAGAAGAACCCCCCTTTTACCCTGCTTGAGAGTGTTGAGGCCTGACAGGTCCCCATGCATATACATAACTGAGCACTGACCCCAATATAGGCAAGGCTATATGATGCCAGATACTTGTATATGCAGGCCATGCCAGACTGGGATGCTAACCAATCATATGGATTTTAATGCAGCATAAATCTTTACCAGTGTTAAACCTCTTCACTCCAAATCTTTAATGCCAATATATAAATAAATTAAACTAAACATGCCTTTGAATAGGCAACCAGTACATGAACATTTACTTTCAAAATGACCTTTTTTTAAACCCCAGGTAGTTTTATGTCTTAAACAGCTTTTGGTTACCAGTGTTTTCAGTACTCTCCAATTCCTTTTGCTTATATACACTGTTTTTATTGCACATGCCTCTACTGGGAAAACATTTTTGCCTTATAAAAATCTGAAACATGTTTAACAAACCAACATTCTGTGTTTGAAAAACCATATAACACACATTTGTCCCTTCCAGAATCTCAAAGGTTTAGCTAGCCATTGTCCCGCATTTTAAGAAACCATCATTTTTACAGCTACATGGTGATAGCCATGCTGACGCATTGCTATGACATAACAGAATAAGGGGCTGTGGAAGCACCTTACCGGATACATAGACTGTGTCATTCCACAGTGTAATGGAAGCACATGTGGTCCTCTCCATTCACCACAGTGCTTTTCCTCAGTTGTCTGCCCCCTTCCCTTCCATGACACTATTTTGGTGCTGTGCACTTACTTCTGGCTCACTTCTGGTTCCAATTATTACACCATTTGCCTTGCACTCCAGCAGATTTGAGTACAAACTGTAACTTGAAGAACAGTAACTGATAAATAACTGAACCACAATTTTCCAGTCTCAACTTTGTTTTCCAACCAAACTAGTTTAGCAAAAGAAATAAGGAAACAAGTTCCATATGTTAAACCTTGTGCAAGCACGTTTTTCTGACCTGTTGCTGCTGCCTCACCATTACAACTCTGGGGAACATTTTGCAAGAAACTTCCCTCCCAAGCTCTAAACAGCATGTTTAATTCTAAAACATTACAATGTAATGCCTGTAACTTCATTAAAGAAGCATCAGTACATTGTCACAGGTTATCTATACTATGCTCAATGAATTATAACCCTGTGTAATGGAACATTCTCCAGCACATATTTCACTACTGTAACCCCCCCCACACACACACACAAACACACACACACAACAAAGGTGGACTGGTTTGTATCTGATAAAAGACAGCTGAATCCGCTTGCTTGTTTAGAAAAATAGCAATTTTATACTACATTTCTGCCCCCAAAAAAAGTTTTGCAAACTTGGACTGCATTACATGAGTGGTGTTAGATTTTAAAATGAATATATCTTGAATCATAGTGTTTGTTTAAAAAAAACTATTTTATCACCCCTACCCAAAAACCAAAAAAACACAGATTGCTTACATTAGGGGACAATAATTGATCAAAGATATTGCTTGAAACAAAAACTATTAATTGCTAGATTGTTGTCATTTGTCCACCCCCACCCAAGAAAAGTTTGCACACTCACCTCCACATATTGAAATATATTGCCACAAACTAGTACATTGGCAAATGTATTTTATTTTGCTCCATGCTTTAATCATTAAAATTATATAAAAATTAAGACACGTTTGCTATTGACAGTAATATGTAATTTAAATATTAAAAAGGCACATATCTATATATCTGTGTGCCTGCAGCACTGCAATTTAGGCATACAACTCACACCTGAAAACATCATATTATTAATGTCATCCTCTTCTCAGTTAAAAAAGGAAATACAGCGCTTGATGTAAAACATATAATACAGTACCAGATTTTCATTTTTACTTGCATATGTATGTGTTCTGTTGTTATTTGTTAAGTATTGTTAATGATTTCCCATCAAACAGCTTCAGGTCTAGTAGTAAACAATGCTGTTATTAAACTGTAAACAAATTGACTCCTAGCAGATATGGATACATTTTAGAGTGCTCAGGATATGTGTTTTTGGAAACTCTAAAATGTTGCAATAAAATTATTTCATACTACAGCTTCTACTCACTCTGATTCATTTATACCACAGGTCATGGCTCAGCCTAGCAATTACGATGGCTTCTTTTCAAGGAGACACAGTTCTGATGTTTTTCTGTTCTTTTACTTCCAGTATCGATACCAAAACAAATTATCAGTTTAAAAGAAAAGAAGTATTTATGATTCTCAGTAGAAAATACAGTAGAACTCAGATCCTGACACTTATGCTTATACGATAAGTGCCTATGCCTTAAGAATTACTGTCTGTGAGGTAGGGGGCTAATCAGGGGTGCTGGTCCATGGATAACATTTCCCTCCTTGTTGCCTCAGAAGGGACAACAATCCCAAGGAAGATGGTAGAGGTGGAGCCAAAAAGTCATTTACAAATCCAGCGCACGAGCCTTGTAAAGGAATTCGAGTTGTTCTTGATGTTGTTTTAGGGTTCCTCACAGACAGCATAGAGTGAAAATGAGGAAAACAATCAAGAATGCTTGGATAATAACAAAACTTTGGAGCTAAATTCTACCAATAGTTGCCAATCGGCAAGACTTAAATCAACATCACGAATCAGATCATTAAGTATATCATTAGCCTTAGATATATTATTGCTAATATAAATCAAGTGAGCATTTTTTCTAGCTAAAAGCGATCACAAGGAGAGAGTCAAGGGATCAATGTGCATATTAAAAATAGGCAAATATTGAGACAGGGCAAGCAAGTATTGGGGGTCTGTATCGATAAAGTCTGGTTTGGGGAGAGGAACAGGCATGATCACAGTGTAGCCTATTACAGTTTTCTGCTGTGGAGTAAAACAAAAGTTAGGTTTATCAATATTGCAAGCACGAGTTCCATAGGCAAAGGACGGATAGTTTGTGACTACATAGAATTGTCCCTCAAAGGTATAAGTGACTCTGAGTAGTGCGCACCAGCTGATGTAAGCGTCAGGGGCAGGTGAAGGTCTGATTTGTCAGCCGAGTGGTGAGCGATGTATCTCTTCAAGATAGCTTCTGGATGGTGCTGTTTTGCATCGAATGCCTAAAATGCAGCAGGAGGGACGCCATCTGGATCAACGCCAGTAAGGTTGGTCGGCAAGTCTTCACCCAATGTCAAACCCAGTCAAGATGTTCTGGGAGTAGCTGCAAACTGGTTTCACAATGTCAAAACATCACAGTGGCACAAGAAGTAGAATCCTTTCTTGGCACAACAGCTTGTGTGAAGAGCCACCCAAGCTTGGAGACAGGGTGGTAAACCAGCATAGAAGGAAGTTCAGTTCATTCACGGAAAATGTCATTCTCAAGATGTCCAATAGAGTAAATGTTTGCCAGCTTGTTGAAGACAGATGTAGTCAGATCAAAAGCGTGGTAAGGAGACGTGAAGTTGATCTAACAATAATGGAACAAGATTTGGTCAGGTAACATGGTGCTTTGTTAGGAAACCTAGAATCATAACCAATATAATGCACTGTAGACACATAAATGTTAAGAGTATTCTTTAAACACATAGATAAGTAGCCTGTGGTTTTGCAGTGTGGGCAATAACATTTACTCTATCTGAGATCATGTATTATATTTGGAATTTTACCTGATTCCAAATCTCTGAAGAGAGTGAGTAGATTTTTTTTTTACACTTTATATTTATAGCATTTTATGAGATACAGCAGATACTATATTCATATAATACAATCAAAAGGATACAATCATAGAAACTAGAAACCTGGTCTGTCAATACAGCAAATGCATTAAAGTCCAGCAGAATAATTATATAGCATAGTCCACTCTCACTTTTTCGATGTCTAGAAAGGGCATCAGCCAAAATTTCCTGCCCTTGCAGGATAGAAGAATGTGTGGAGGCTGTAATTCACAAAATGGAGTCCCCAAGTAAGAGAAACAGAAGGTCTGGGCTCAATTAAGTTAAATCACACCCTACTCTTAAGCACATACCAGATGGCTGGTAGGGAAATAGGTTATTTACTAACAGTTAACAAAGTTCACAAATTGAGTGGCACTAATCATACTCCAACTATATTTTGGACTCCAGTATGATGAATGACTATGCATTATTGCCTTTAGAATGTTATTAGAACTACAACATGACCTAGAAGATATCACAAATATATTATTAAGCAGCAATAACAATTCAGCTCAAACTGTTACTCATCACAACAGTATAAGGTTATAATAACCATTAGATTAGGAGACATTAATTCCCCAAAGTTACTTATCAATCAGTAGAGTCTGAATCAGCATCCTCTGCAATTCCTTTCTCTTGACAGGAATGTTGTTCCTCTAAAAGGCATGAAGCAAATGCAGCAGCAGCCTCGGGATCTGTAAAGACATGGGACTCATTCTCAGGCTGAACATGCAGATGAGCAGGGAATTGAAATTGGGCAGAAATACTGTTGGCAAGCAAGAGTTTTTTTGTTTCTTGCAGGGCTTTTTTTTTTCATTTGCATTTGCGATGAGATGTCCGGGAACAGTGCAATTTCACTGCCTCCCCAGCAAAGGTCTCTCTGTCTGGCAGCCTGAAGCAAGGACATACAGGCCTCTGGGCTCGACTAACGCTAAATGACCGTGAGTGGTCGCTCTTTACTGGTGTTTTTAGGCTGAGGTTGGATCGGGATGGCAAAGACCTTCACAATGATAGTACCTGAATCCAGAGGTAATAGTGCCAGGTCTTGAAAGATCAGCTGTTGTACTGCCATCAAAAGTTCTGTTCTACCTGCCAGCTTGGGAGGGAATCCAACGATACAGACGTTCGTCTGTCGCTGGGCATTCTCCAAAGACTCCACCTTGGAGTGGAGAAATTGTAAGTCCTGGACAAAGGAGGCATCTCTCTCCCACTCATGATCGGACTCTGATTGGATCTCTAGAAGTTGTGCGGTATTTGTCTGCACTTTGCTCTCAAGATCTGTGAAATGTGCTTCCACAGCTGCCAGCCTCCGATTGGTGTCTTCCCCAGTAGCCTGTATTTTTTCCAACATAGCCATAATCTGTGGATGTGGGGGTTTCTGCAGACCTCGTGTCGACTAGGCCCACTTATGGTAGTTTTGAGCTGGCCACAGAGGTATATAGGCATCGTAGATTATGCGCTGCATGCCTATCCTTTTTGGTCCCGTAATTGCTGTCCAGAGACAATCAGCAATCAAATGCTACTTGTTGTGTGAGATTTAGAGCAGTTTGAATCGTAAAAAATATTATCTGATGAGCAACACAATCTGCTGCTTTAGTAAAAGATGTCCGCCATGTTGGAAGCTCCACAGTGCCCACCCTAGTAAAAGACATCCAGCATGTTGTAAGCTCCCGAGACTGAGTAGATTTTAATAGTTTATATTTGTTGTTTTAATGTATTTTTAATATGTACAGCACCTTGGTTTTTGAAAGGATCTATAAAAAATAAAGATTGATTTGATTTGATTGTTAACAGTAGAAATAACGTAACAGCCATAAGCAGAACATAGAATTTCACACCCAGTGTATTGCTTGTCTGCCTCACGGTTATTCTGAAAAATAAGATCATTAAGTTTTTGTCTCGTGTCATTGAATCCTTGAGCAATCTCCTTCATATTATAAACTGTATAACGTTCTTCCTCACTGAGAGAATTAATACCTTGCAAGATAGGGGGCATAACATCATTGTCAAGTGTTTGCTGGAACTTAAGTGTCTGTGTTTTAATGGAGGCAATATCTGCTCTATTCCAAATAGACATTCCTGAGCCAAAAAGGCTAGTAACAGTGCCAGCTACTGCAGTTATACCAGAGACAGAACCAGCTGCACCAGCGATATCTGAGGCTGCATCCCGCTTGGTGTTTGGTCTGGGTTTAGCATATTTACAGGCAGGTCTAAAAACACCAATATGGTCAGTAGTGTGAGGTCCACCAATAGGATCATTTGTGCATGTTTGGTAAGCAGCAACAATATCAGTAAGCATCACACTGTGAAACTTAGAAATATTAGTATGTTGACATAAACCAAATTCAGCCATATTCCAATGTGATAGATTGAAATAACTGGGACTTGCACAAATTGCACATTGTTTATTAGAGCTCCTGGGAGTGATGTGGTGGTCAAACCACTAGGAAGGCCATCCTGCATACGGGGACAGGCAAGCAGTTCTTCCTGACTGGGTGGGACTACAGAGAGGTAGAGAGAAGAAGATGCAGCATAGTTTTGAAGACAGAAATCAATGCCTCCTGTGAAGGGAGTCTGTCACAAAAGACAGGATCTATGAGTGCAGTAAGATTACACTGACCAGTGTGTTGTGAAGAAGCTTGTCTAATAAAGTGGGTACCATTTTGAGATATGTCAGTGTTAGGCCAGCCATGGAATGTGCCTTTGGCCAGGTGAGCTACAGGGATTGTGTAGCCCATTACATCAGTTTGCCATGGAATGGAAAGTGAAGATTTATCCAGGGCAACAACTACAGCATCCAGAAAGGTGTCTTTGCCTTGAGTAACCTTAATGTTTTTGTCTGGAATATTGATCCGAACAGTCATGGGAGTTGAATGTTCCAGTTAACCAAGCAAGTGATCCAATTGAGTCTGTGGGGGTTTGAGTAGGGGTGCTATAATAGTTATAGGCAGTAGTCCCACCAGTAAGAGAAGAGGGCGCAAGATAGACATCTTGCCGGTATCTGAAAGAAATAGAAAAGGATGAGTTAGCTGAAGGTACTATTCTGCCCTATGGTGTTAGGAAAAGTACGTTTTTAGTCACCTTTATATAGTTTGAGTTGGTTAGCATGGAACCACTTGTCAGCAGTCTTTTTCTGCTGCTGTACTCTGACCTGATACAAAGCAGGGCTGAGCTTGTTGACAATGGGATAGGGACCTTCCCATTTACTGGCAAATGAGTGTGTGGGTTGTTTGTATTGGAGACACATTACTTGGTCTCCAACTTGCCAGTCAACTTCTTTGACATGCTTGTCAAAATGAGCTTTAGCTTGTTGAGCTGTGTCCATCTGCTTAGCAGTGAACAGGTGTGTCTTCATGATGTCATCGTGGAGCTTTTCCACATACTTGTCTACAGATACTGTATCTGCAGTAGGTGTGGAGATCAATTAACAGGCGCTCACATAATCTTATAGCTCTACCAGTCATGACCTCATATGGTGCACACTGAGTGGTAGCCGCAGGCATGCCCCTAATTGCCATTAGTAACAGTGGCAAAAGGGAATCCCAATCTTTGGGACTGTCATCAATGAATTTGCATAACATCTGTTTTAAGCGTCTGTTAGCTCGTTCTACCTGACCTGATGATTAAGGATGGTAAGGAATGTAGAATTTCTGGTCAACTCAAGAAGTTGGAGTGTTTGTTGCATTCCTGGTCTGAGTCTACTTTTAAAGTAGGCCCCACCTAGAGAACAATTGATCCACCAGGATCTTGGCATTTGTCTTTGCCGTGTTGTTCTTAGTGGAAATGCCTCTACCCACTTGGAGAACAAATCTATGACAACAAGTGCATACTTGTTCTTACTGGAGTTAGTAAGCGGGCCAATGAAATCAATCTGTATCACATTCCATGGTCCAGACTGCCTTTGGGGCAGTAACTTGACAATTTTCTTCACTGCAACGGGATTGCTCTGAGCACACACTATGCAGTTGTCTACATAGTGTTCTACATCTTTGGACATACCAGGCCACCAGACGACTGTCATAAATCTCTGGAGAGTGTTTTCTGTCTCTGGTGACCACCAGTGAGAGTGTCATGAATCTTATAAATTAATTTGGTTCATAGAGATTGTGATGCAACACACAATTTGTCATCTGTATCCTGTTTGTAATAACAGAAGAGTTTCTGATCACTGGACAGATGTGAGTTGTCCGAGTGTCTTTTGTAAAGACTGCCAAGAGGCAGTGACTGTTCAGTTCCTTTATCTAGGAATTTGAATACATCTCTGATCTCTGGATCTGCTTTCTGTGCAGCAAAAAGATCTAATGGGGTTCTGGTACTGGTTTCTTGATGGCAACAACTACAGATGTCACAATTGCTGCTATGCACTGTGGGTGAGTCATTTTCCATGTCTCCCCGAACACCTGCTTTGGCAAGCGAGTCTGCTTGTTCATTGAACTCATGGTAAGGTCAGATTTACAGTGAGCCTTTACCTTTTGTATGTACAGCTTATGTGTGAAAATTTGCATCAAGGTGTGTATGTACACAAACAGTTCCCTATATTTGACAGGGGTACTATCAGATGAGGTAAAGTTGTTCTTTTGCCAGAATGGAAAGAACGCAGTTAGGGATGAGCATACTCAATTGGAGTCTGCAAAGATGATGGCATCCTTGTCACCATGTGGCATGATCTCTAATGCACAGGCCACAGCAGCCAGTTTGGCAAACTGTGAAGAGATAGTGCATTTTCAAGCAATGCGCCCAAAATCACCCTCATGATCCCTAATGAGCACTCCAAGCCCTGCTACCTGTTCTCCATCCGCATAGGATGCAGAGCCAACTGTGAAGATGCAGAACATTATTTTGACTTCCAGGACCTCAGGTATGATTGGCAAGAAGAGTCCTGGGTCAGGTAGGTCAGGTGGTTGGAGGGCACAGTCATGGGGCTTACCTGTGTACAGTAGGCCATGAGCCAGGATTGATGGCATTTTGGCAGGCAGTACTTTGATGTCTGTATCCTGCAAAAGCAAAGACCAATGAGTGAGTCTAGTGTTAGAGACTGATTCATCTTTTACTTTATCTAAAAGCAAAAAGTTAGTTGGAGTGTGACAGGTATGCAAAATGATGGGAGCATACCCAATGATGTAGAGAAAGTGTTTGACAGCCCAGAAGGTTGCCAAGAGTGTCCTTTCACAGAGACTGTATTTTCTCTCTTCTGGGGATAGCATATGTGATGCACAGGCAATGCGTCTGTAGTACCCATTGTATTTTTGTGCTAGCACTGCAGACATGGCCACATCAGAGGTGGCAGTTTCCAAATGGAAAAGTAATCTTGGATTTGGGTTTATCAGTGCTGGGGCTGAGGCCAAGGCCTATTTAAGCTGGGCCACAGCTTCAGTGTGTGTGTGGGGCCCCATGTCCATGGGACATCCTTTTCAGAAGTTCATACAGGGGGGCAGCCTTCAAGGCAAAATCAGGAATAAAATCCCTGGGGTAGTTTATCATTCCCAAAAAGCATTTAAGTGTTGCCATGCTAGTGGGAAGTGGCAGATCTTGCAAGCCCTGGATCTTTTCAACAGCTGGACTCCTGCCTTGATCAGTGATATGTAGGCCAAGGAAGATTACCTCCTTCTCCTACAATTGTGCTTTAGAGGGGTAGCACTTGAGGCCTGCTCTCCTGAGGAGAGTCAACATTCATCCAGAAGGGTCAGATGTTCTTCTTCGTGGTTGTTGCTAGGAGCAAGTCATCCATGTACTGCAGAAGGCACTGGGAGTGGAAAACCTCTGCAGAGCATCCATCATGTGAAGATGGAAGAGGGAAGGGTTGTTGTGAAAGCCCTGAGGCAGTCAGGTCCAGATGTACTGGCACCCATCAAAGGTAAAAGCAAATTTATATTGGTTTTCCTGTGCTAATGGAGTGACCAAAACCCATTAGAGAGGTCAAGAACTGAGAACCACTTTTGATCAGGTGTCAGCAACTTGAGTACATCAGGGGCTGATGCCAAAGTTGGGGCACAGCTGGGGGTAACTTGATTAAGCTTCCTGGAGTCTATTGTATGTCTCCAAGCTCCATTTGGCTTTTTCACAGGCCAAATGGGTGAATTCAAAGTGGAAACAGAAGTCCTAATCACTCCTTGTTGCAGCAGTGATTGGATAGTCTCCCTCAATAAGGGTAAGGTTTCGGCAGGAAATGGGTAGTGCTTCTGCCTCACAGGATTAGGTCTTGGGATCTCAATAGTGGTGTGCATCCTACCACATCATGCTTGTTGGTAGCAGACACATCGATATGTTCCTGTACCAATGGTTGTAGGTCAGAAACAAGTCATGACTTTCAAACAGATCCATGACATCATACTTCTTGTTGTTATGGGAGATGGCTGCCACTGCATGGGAGTCTGATATGGTGACAGCATGACACTGTCCTTTGATCTGTAGAACTAACCTGTTAGTTAGGTCCACCACACAGCCGTGCTGTGCAAGTAAATCAGTTCCAAGTATGCTGGAGTGATGACGTAATACCATAAGGTCAAAATCAAAATTTGTTTTGAGATGGCCTACCTGCACAGACAGATACACAGATCGATAAATTTGTAGTTGGGTGCCACCTACACCATGTGCATTGGTCTTCCAGCCAGTAGACTAGGCAGACGTGGCTGGGTCCTCATCATGGAGAACAGACATAGCTTCTCCTGTATCCAGAAGCATGTCCAGTTGGTGGCTTCTGACTGTGGCCCTTACACAGGGCCATCCATTTGTGTTGATGAGCGGGTCACTCACAATCCTGACTGGAGCTTGTAATTTTCAATCAGCACTGCTCCTGGCTTCTTCTTCATCCTCTCATTTCTATGACCTGAGGCCTAGGGTGGCTGGTTGGGCCTCCCTATTGCAGTTTACAGGGACATGAGTACTGTGCCTCTGACATCAGGGCCACAATCTCGAACGCTTAATTAGTGGTTCCCTGGACTCACCACGGCCAGCCTGACCAGTGCCCATGCTGTGAAAGGTTTTTGCCCTCAGTTGCTCAATTGTTGCTGTAGTTGAAGACCAGAAAGGGTTGGTGCCATTACTTAGCCAGTGCCAGAGCTGCCACGGAACATGGATGTGGCCCTTTGCAGCACAGCCTCCTTAGTCTGTTTATGGAGGGTCTCTGCTTTTGTCTTTAGGTCCCGATAGGCCTGTTATGGTACTTCGCCATCAGAGTTTTGATTTCCATTCTATTGTAGTTGTTATTGTTCCAGTTATTCTTATGGTTCAGTCCCTCCCACTTGTCTGTCGATCAGGAGGGGCTTCCTGTTTATTGCTGTTACCTTCCACTATATAGTGGGTTGGGGGAGGCATACCGCGGTGACTTGGGCCGGGCTGGCCTGGGCTATTGAATTTTAGATAGCAGCGCCTTGTTGGTGTTTTTTTTTTCGAAGTAAGTTATGTAGAGGTAGACCTGAAAGGCCCACTCTGTCTTGGTAAGGATCTCCTCAAAGGTAGTTGTCTCGGGTAAACGCTGAGTTCTACTTTCTCCCAGAGAGCGGAGTCATGTTCTGGATGTGCAAACTCCTTGTACTCAATTTGGTTCTTAGTTACATTCTCACCCACTAGACTTTTGCCAGCCCTCGTGGGTTGAGCCACAACCATTGATGGTCACCGCTGGGCTTTCTTTACATTTTGCTTGACCTTGTAGGCCAAGTGTGTCTAACGATATCTGGGAGTTGGCAGCAAGAAGTGCCTGAAGCGATATCATTGTAGTCAAGCATCTCGCTATTTAGGATGGCCTCTGGGAATTTGGCCCAGAGGGTAGGCGATGGTTTGTCTCAGGACTTGGACCTGGTACTGGGTTGGAGAGAAAGCTCTCACAGAGGAGTGCACCTTCTCAAAATGACAGCTGAGGTTGTCAGTTTGGCCCATCTGTCTGATGCCTTGTGCAGTTTGCTGAACAGAATGAGTGACATGTAGGGGATTGGAAGTGTAATGTAGGAGCAGTGTTTAGTTCCCATGACCCAAAGCACCGTGAAGGGCAGTTTCCACCACCATATCAGTGACTGCCTTGAATGCATTTTCTTGGGTTACAGCATCTTCAAATATGCGTTCAATCTGTTTCTGCATGGAGGAGCTTTCCTAAGGGGTTGACAGTCAAGTCAAGATGTCCTGTACAATGCCTCACACTTCTGCCCCATCTTCCCGGGAAAAGGGAGCCAGTGGAAATGGGCTTCTACTTGGAGGTGGTCGACCTCCCGTGTCATGGGGCCACCATGTTTGTTTTGACATGGCAGAGTATAAGGTGTGCCAACGTGACATGGGGGTGGCTATAACTGCTGCCATCTTGGGAATGGCTGGTAAGGCTACCGCCCCTGTGGGACAGGGTCTTAGATGTGACTGAGCACCATGTCCTTTAATCAGAGCCGCCATCACCTGATGAGGTAATGTCAATGGGTATGTACTGGAAACTATTCATGGTTTTTAGAATGCCAGCAAGAATATCTCACTGATGGCATATTTTCGCCATCTTGTCTCCTACATTTCCTTGAGACAAACTTTAGCAGTGTCCTGCCTAATACCCTTTCAACCCTCACGCCTGCAATACTCTGTACGCTAGCACCCAATTCAACATTTTTTCCTAAGCTCTTGTTGTCTTTCTCATGCATCTATGTCATATTCTCTTCATTCAGTTCAACATCATCCTCTCTCTGAAACTCTCATTTGTGTCACTCAGAATATCATTCAGATAAGATAGCTGTTTCTTATCACATTTTAACCTTTCATTATCATCTCTCAACATACACAATTCACCCTTAGTCCTGAGCAGTGCAGTGCAACAATCTGTTATTATGATCATGGAGTGACTGTGTCTCCCTCATGAGTTTCTGTTCCTTTTTCAGTAGCTCCGATGCCTGCAAGCCCATCTCTTTTTTTAGAGAAGCGTTTTGCAGCTCAAGGGAGGCACATCATGTTAGTAAACTTTCGACGGCTGTATGTAAAGCCGCCACCAAGAGGCTTTGGTGTAGTATTTCTTGGCTTTTTGGTTCGGACTCTAGATACTGATCAGAGATTGCTAAGAGTGGTCTTCTGATGATGACTGCGTGTCCAGCATGAAATCAGTCCAACCTTCCATGGGAGGTGAGGTCGTTTGAGAAATGAGTCTCAGTTCTGTGCACAGTTCAGGCATAACAAACAAAGGGGTAAACAGACAAACAAAGAAAGCAGTCGAAGAGACTGGAATAAAATCCTTGGGCGCCATCACTCAATGGCTTTCCGGTTCCCTGGCAAACGTGGTGGTGCTAAGGTGGTACGCTACATCTCAAAGGGAGGCATCAGTGTTTCGTGTGGGTCTGCCACACTTGAAACCGAGCGGAACAAGTCTGTAAAGGAACAACCATAGTAAGTTCGAGTAGGTCCAAGTGGGCAAATGCACCACACTACATCGACATTCAGGTTGAAGAACTCAAATGTGGGTCTCACTTTTACATTCCAACCTGCACATGGTCAATAAATGTAACTGGGTAATAAAATTACCTTTCTCAGGTTCTTGAAGAAATAACAGACAAGTGGTGTCCAGCACATAAAGTGATTTATTTCTGGTATATAAAATAGGTTTACAACCAAATCACAGTAATAAACACTGGGGAGAACACCTCCAATCTTTCTTACCTATATGGCAGCAGCATGTCTCTTCTTCTCAGAGAAAAAGGTGCAATGCAAAGGGTCTTATACACCTGATAATAACCACAGCAACTACCAAAAAGATATATAAAAGTCTCATCATTGGATAATGGCAAATAACCTGACTTCTTACTAGCCTGGGAAAGCATGCTGAGCTAGCAGAAAGACAAGATAACTAAACAAAGGACCTGTATTCATGAAGGCCACTTGTGATTACATACATAATTGCATAGGCAATTGCTATTCTGCACTAGAACTAAAGATGGCAGTATTGTTTAACTAATATGAACATACGAAATTTGCCAGCAGATACAGGCCTAGAGGTCTATCAAGTCTGCTTGAATGTGCAGCTAGCACCCCTTATTCTGCAGCTGCCCCCCCTTCCACCCTTCCCCTTCATTGACCCTCCCCCTTGTCCGGTCCCATCCCTTTGAAGCAGTTCACTGTTCTCACTGGATACCACTTCTGCAGGTAACACATTCCACCCAGCCACCACCCTCTCTGTAAAAGTGTCTCCTCATTCCTCCCTGAACCTTCCTCCCTCCAGTCTCATATCATGGCCCCTGGTGTCCCTCCTCCCTTTTTGAACAGACCTCTGTACCTGTTTTGTTTATTCCTTTCATGTACTTAGGTTTCAATCATGTCCCCCTGTCCCTCCTCTCCTCCAGTGAGTACATGTTCAACTCCCTCAGCCTCCTCCCGTTGATGATGTCCCCCAGCCCCTTGATCATCTTTGTCACCCTGCGCTGCACCCCCTCCAGTAACTTAATGTCTCTCTTCAGATACAGGTGCCAGTACTGCATGCAGTACTCCAGGTGCGGTCTAACTAATGACCTATACAGTGGCAGAATCACTCCTCCTCCCTCAAGGATATACCCTCTTGCAATACAAATCCCAGCATTTTGTTGGCCTTGTAGCTACCTTCCTACATTGTACTGAGTTGTTCATTGACCCTGTAATGAGCACCCTGATCCTGAGTGCCCTGACACTAGTGCTAGGGACCCTAGTTTGGAGACTGAAGGGGACCTGTCCCATGCCTTGGGAATGTGTAAGGAGTTTACAGCTGCTCAGAAAAGTGACCCTGGTCTTGAGAAGCTGAGGGCTTGGGCAGACTCTGATGGAGCACAGGAAGGTGATGGTAAACATAATGTTTATTGGGAAAATGGACTGATGTATACTCAGGCTGTGAAGACAGAGGGAGGGGTGATAGGCAGGCAGCTTGTCATTCCCCAGAGGTACCGTGAGCAGTTGCTCTAGATTGCACACAATATTCCCTTGTCTGGTCATCTGGGAATCATGCGCATGATGCAGTGGTTGGCCCAGAATTTCTACTGGCCTAACTTCACCCAGCAGGTGAAGGAGTATTGCAGGTCTTGTCACCGGTGCCAAGAAATAGGGCAGGCAGGTAAGAAAACCCAAGCCACCCTAATTCCATTGTCCATAGTGGAGGAGCCATTCCAGAGGGTGGGAATGGATATTGTGGGGCCTTTAAATACCCCCATCTCCTCCGGGAAGAGGTTCATCCTGACTGTGATAGATTATGCCACGTGGTATCCAGAGTCAGTTGCCCTATCCTCACTGAGGACAGACAAAGTGGCAGATGCCTTACTTGGGATTTACTCCCATGTTGGGTTTCTGCAGGAGGTTATCATCGATCGAGGGGGTTCCTTCATGCTAGACTGGATGAAATGTTTGTGGGAGAATTGTAGGGTGGTGCAGAGGTGCATGACACCTTATCACCCACAAGCCAATGGGCTTGTGAAAAGATTTAACAGTACCCTGAAGTCAATGCTCCAAGTGTTTGCTGAACAGCATGGGCAGGACTGGGAGAAATACCTTCCCCACCTGTTGTTTGCATACAGGGAGGTGCCCCAAGAGTCGACAGGCTTTTTCCCCTTCGAGGTCTTATATGAACGCCGGGTGTGTGGGCCCCTAGATTTGATCCGGGAGGTGTGGGAAGGCAAGCACACCACCCAGGGAAATCCCATAGTGGATTACGTCCTTAGGTTTAGGGAAAGGCTGAAGAAGCTTATGGGGACAGCCTAGAGCAACCTTGTAACTGCCCAACAGAAACAAAAAGTGTGGTATGACTGCAGAGCCAGAGCTCGCTTGTACACGGAGGGTCAGGAAGTCATGGTCCTTATTCTAGTTCGGAAAGACAAGCTGCAGACTGAGTGGGCAGGACTGTACAAAGAAGTTAGATAGGTAAATGATGTGAATTATATTATAGAGTTACCTGACAGAAGACATACAGAAAAAATGTACCATGTCAACTGATGAAGCCATATGCTAATAGGGCTGACATGCTGTTTGCAGTATGTAGTCCTGGGTAGGGGACGGATGAAGGAGACCCCCTTCTGGACTTGCTGGAAGAAAGCAAGCGGGAGTCCTCTGTGGAGGCAGTTAAATTGTCACTCCAGCTGGCTCCGAGCTTTGTAGGAGAGTGGACACAGGTGAAGGGATACAGGACCTACAGGAAGATCTTTAAAAGCTGGGGAGGTGGTCCAGGATCTGGCAGCTTGGCTTCAATGCTAAGAAATGCAAAGTTACGCATACTGGAGCCAAGAATCCCAGGACACAGTACTACCTGGGTGGAGTCCAAGTATCTGCATCAGAGGAGGAGAAGGACCTGGAAGTGATGATCACTAGTGACCTGAAGCACTCCACGCAGTGCAAGAAAGCAGCAGCAAAGGCAAACAATATTCTGAGATGCATATCTAGAGGGATCAGTAATAGGAGAGATGAGGTTATACTGCCCTTGTACAGGTCACTAGTAAGGCCACATGTAGACTATGAAGTTCAGTACTGGTGCTCACAACTCAAAAGGACATTAACCTGCTGGAGAAGGTCCAGAGGAGGGCTAGAAGGATAATAGTGGATCAGCAGGGTAAGGCATACGAGGAGAGATTGAGGGCACTGAACATGTACTCCCTGGAAGACAGGAGAGAGAGAGAGAGAGAGGGGACATGATTGGGACCTTCAAGTACTTGAAAAGGATAAATAAGGTTGATAAGGAGAGTCTCTTTAAGCTGAGTGGCAACCATAACACTAGGGGGACACAGTCTTAAGCTGGAGGGTGGGAGGTTTAGCAGGGAGGTCAGGAAGCACTTCTTCACAGAGAGGGTGATGAACACTTGAAATGCACTGCCAGAAGAGGTCCTCTCGTTGAAGACAGTGGGCAGCTTTAAGAGAGGCTGGGATAGGCAATGGGGAAAGTAAGGATCATGGATAGGGAGGATGGGAGGAGTGGGGAGGGAGGTCAGGAACATTAGCTCAAGCTGTGGACCCTGCAATATGAGCAGACTTGAGGGACCAAATGACCTTCTTCTGCCAACTTGTTTGTATGTCCTTATGTGTGTATGCATGGCTACCAGACAGCCACACTGCCTCCAGCAGTGAGGAGGATGCAAATTAGAAAATGTAGCTGTGATCTGTGGGGTGCGAAAATATCGGCTGGCTATCTTCCAGCTATATTCTCACCATATGTGTGAGTAAGTTACTCTGTGTTGTCAAATCCATGTTTTTCCTCTTCTGCACTTTGTGCCCTGCAAAACCCCATTTTAAATCCTCTTTTTTCTTCGTCCTTAGAAATCCCCATTTTTCTTCCAGCCTCTCCCCTACTTGTTGTCCCCACAGTGATTCATTATCAGTTTGGGTTAGTCCTACCATATTTACTAGTCTCTGTTCAGTGCCACACAGCACTTTTTAGCTATTTATATTTTTTTGCTGTCACTTGTTCTTTAACATCAGCACTTGCACTTTACACTTTTCCCCATTATGTTATGTCAGTTTTGCTGTTAGGATACATATTCATGGTTTAAATAATAAGTAAACACAGTAAGTGTTGCTCGCTACTCAGCAGATAATCCAGTTTGTTACTTTTTAAGTTGTTAGGGTTTCAGTAACAAAATCACCAAACCTTACCGCCCCGCCCAATTTCCCAGCATTTAATCATTGCTGGTAATATACAACTTTACTGTAGATAAACCTAGTTAAACTGGGAATCTATACGTGGATGAGCAGCATATTTCTGCTTAAGTGGTTTCACTTTCACCTATGTTTTTGTATATTTAATTAACTGTCTTCATGCATTTGGCCATTCCTCCCCCTGACAAAGAGGCAGAACGCTTTGTAGCACCTGGGATTTGTCCTGTTTGTTCATGTCTTTGACTACTCCTTCCCCTGATGAAGAGGCAGAGCATTTTGAAGCACCAGGGATTTGGCCTGCTTGTTCCTGCACTGGGAATAAATGGTACAAGCACTTTAAAATTATTTCTGTTTCTTTTTTTGTGCTGTGCATTTTGTGTCTGCCTGGAACTGATTGCTTTGCAGCAGCATGGTTTCCTATGAGCATGTATCACTGGGGTATACACAGTAAGGAAACCCCTGGGAAGCAGCAATTGCCATACCAAGTAGTTTGACATCAGAGTGCGAAAGCAAGTATTGACAAACTAAGGGTTTAGCCTGGTAAAATGGTGAAACTGGTTCAACGGAAGCTGGCAGGGTGGGTGGGGCAACTGCACGTGGTGGGTAGTAAATGAAGAGCAATTATAAAAGAGAGTTTAAAGCAATGAGTCTCTGCATTAAGGCAGTAGAAAAATAACAGGTGAGGAAGGAAACTAATCTGGTACGTAAAGGAGGCAGAGGAGGCAGTAAGGGAGAAAAGGGAGGTCTTAAAAAGAATACAAGGTCAACCAGACAGATGAAGACAGACATGTGTACCAGACCAAGATGAGAGATGCCAACAAGAGGGTTAGGAGAGCAGAGTTGGAATCAGAGGTGAGGATGCCAGTGGGGGTGAGAAAGGAGGCTAAAACATTATTCTGCTAAATTCGGGAGAAGTGCAAATCCAACTGTGAGATATGTAGACTGAAGAAGGGGGGTGGGTTGGTACAAAAGGATAAAGGTAAAGTGGAACTACTAAATAAGTATTTCTGCTCGGTATTCATGGAAGAGGACAAGGGGCCACTACCTGAATGGGGTGTCAAGGACAAAAGGGCAGGGCCGGGGTCAAATTTAATATGGGACCAATCAATCGGGTGAAGGTGCTAAGTGGCTTAAGCGCAATGAAAATTGACGAATGGGATTAGACATCCTAGAGTGCTGAAAGAAAGACATGGGTCAGGAGTATGGTTGCCACCTTTGGATGAGGCAAAAACCAGATCCTAAACTCCTCCCCTAGTCCATCTCTTGTCACGGCTGCTCATGCATTGCTCCTCCTCCAAAAGGCATTTTTATGTCAGTAAAAGGCAACACTTAATGCAGTAGTTTAACCAAAATGTTAAAATACTGTACCTGTTAGAGTTACTTTTCTAGGTTCTTCCTATTTATTTATTGATTGATTGATTGGCTTTGGTTTAAGATAACGTTGCTGAGATAAAAGAAATCTCATTTATAGATATGATCTGCAGGGAGACAAGGAAACTACTGTAAACAACATACAACAGTATACATGCTATGTAATGATATATAATAAAGAAATTGTTTCCTATAATGTGTACTTTATATCTTTTTCTGGCTCCATTTCCTTTTCATGTCCACAATACTATTTCAAAGCCAAAGAAGTGACCATACTTTTTTCTTGAGAAAAAAATAATTTAAAACATTTAAAAATGCCTACATTCAGTTAGAGATGAAAAAGTTTACCAGCACATAAATGTGGAAGACAAATGGATCTTTTACTGTTACAAAAGGTGGGGGCAGGCTTTTTGCCCAGCTTTGGTAGGGGTAGAGTCGAAAAGATTAGGTTAAGTAACTTCTAACAGGTACACACAGGAACTAACAATCTCACCAGCCAGTCAGCTGTGGAGACCAAGGAACACCTCACCAGGCTGGGACACAAACTGCCATCAATTTTGTCCAATATCTCCTTCTCTGAGATCCTGCTGGTGTGGGGAGTGGGGGGCAGATGGACAGAAGGTCAGAGAAGGGGAGATAGGGGAGCTAAACAAGTGGCTCAAGGGCTGGTGTCAGGAAAAAGGACACAAATTTGTAGGTAACTGGCAACAGTTTTGGGAGCGAAAGTTCTTTAAATTTGATGGTCTGCATCTGACTAAGGAGGGAGTCAGTGAATTAGGGCAGAAGTTTGATGTCTTTGCAGAATATTTAAACTAGAAAATGGGGAGAGGGGTGCAGCACCCAAAGCATCGAATGGGAAGAACACCCCCTCCCCCCTCAGCTAGTGATCAAAGAGGAGTTCAGCATGATTGTAGTTCATTTGCATCACCAGGAAAGGAAAAAGGTCTGGCTCCCCATATAACACATGGGGGAAACGCTGGACCTCGCCCAGCAACTAACGCATGAAATCTGGCCAATGGAAAATCATGTACACAAATGCCCGCAGTCTGGGAAACAAGATCCCAGACCTGCAGGCGACAATAACAGAGGCTAAACTGGACATAGTAGCCATTACCGAGGCATGGTTCACCAGTAGCCACACTTGAGAGACTTCAGTACCCGATTATGTACTGTTCAGAAGAGGCCAAGGTACAAAAAAGGGGGTGGGGGGAGTGGCCCGTTATGACAATGAAAACGTCAACGCTACAGAAATTCAGAATACTCATAAGGAGCCAGAAGAACTGTGGTTCACCCTGGAAACAGGAAATGGGGCAGCCATACGGACCGGGGTTGTCTACAGGCCTCTAGATCAGGGGAGGACATAGACACATTACTGTTAGAAGGTATACAAAATATGACGGCTAAAGGGGAGGTTCTGATAATGAGAGACTTCAACATGCCAGATACCGACTGGTCAATACCAGCAGGAACACCTACCAGAACTAGACACATAGTGGATTCCCTGCAGGGGAGGGCCTCAAACAACTGGTACAACAACCCACAAGAGACAGGGCTATCCTGGATCTAGTGCAGACTAATGGGGAAAGGATCACAGATCTCCAGGTAGAAGGTCGCCTGGGGGCCAGTGACCACCACATGATATGGTTCAATTTGGCCACTAGAACTAAATCATCCCATTCCAAGGCAAAAATATGGGACTTCAGAGAAGCTGACTTTGATAAGATGGCCAGCAGAGTTAAGCTAGCCCTGGCAAGAAGAAATACAGGTGAGTGGCACTGGCAAAGTGGGCAAGCATTAAGAATGCAATACTTGAAGGTCTGTAGTTTCCTACCTTTATCTTGCTCCCACTTTTGTGAAGGGGAATCACATCCGCCCTCCTCCAGTCCTCAGATACCACACCATCCTCCCATGATTTATTAAAAAGGGTAGTCAGTGGTGTTACTAGTTCTTCCCTTAGTTCTTTTAAAATTCTTGGGTGAATCCCATCAGGCCCCACTGCTTTATCCACCTCGAAGTTTTAAGAGTTCTTTCAGAACCCTTTCTTCTGTGAAAGGACTAATATCAACCCCCCCTATCCAGGGTACTTCTATTGACTGGATTAGGTATCTCCCCCTGCTCTTCCATTGTGAATACTGAGCAGAAGTATTCATTCAGTATCCCTGCTTTTTCACTGTCAATCTCTGCCCAACCACCTTCCTCTTTATCCAGCCTCAGTAGCCCTGTCTTAGTCCTTCTTTGCTCCCTAATGTACCTATAAAAGGTTTTATCCCTCTTCTTAACCAAGTTGGCTATCTTTTCCTCAGTTTGGGCCTTTGCTATTCTGACTGCCTTCCCCACATCCTTCTGCTTTAACTGGTACAGTTCTCTGTCCTGCTCCTTCTGTGTTTCCTATACTTCCTGAATGCTATCTTTCTCCTAACCTTCCCATCACTTCTTTTGAGAACCATAGTGTTTTTCTTTCGTTTTGATTTGTTTATTTGCTTCACAAAGGCTTGTTGCCTCTGTGATGGCGGTTTTGATGTTTCCCATTGTTGCTCCACCCCACCTTCTTGCCTGTTTGCTAGTGCTTTTCTGAGGCACTCTCCCATTTTGACAAAATCAGCCCTCCTGAAGTCCAGTACCTTCACTTTTGTATGGCTTGACTCTACACTGTCCTTTCCCATGCCAGTAGGGTCCCATCTGCCACTACCACACTGCCCCCTGCATACAGGGGATAGTAGGAAGTGGCAAGACTAGGGGTGAGAGGAGCAACACAGGCTGCAGATGACATCACCCATGCATGTGTTCCTCTGTACAGACAGTTGGTGAGACCCCCTTCTGGAGTACTGTGTGCAGTTCTGGAGACCCCATCTCTGCAAAGACATAGATAAAGTGGTGGCTGTCCAGAGGAGGGCAACCAAAATGGTGCAGGGTCTGCACCAGAAGACATACGAAGAAAGACTGAAGGAGCTTAATATGTATACCCTTGAGGAAAGGAGGAAGAGAGGGGACATGATAGAAACTTTCAAGTACCTCAAGGGAATCAACAAAGTCCAAGAGGGTGGCATCTTTCAGAAAAAAAAAATGTGCAAGAACAAGGGGGCACAAGTTGAAGATAGAGGGGGGACGGCTCAGAGGTAATGTGAGGAAGTATTTTTTCACAGAGAGGGTTGTGGATGCATGGAACAGCCTCCCTGAGGAGGTCGTGGAGTCAAGAACAGTGGGCGAATTCAAGAATGAATGGGACAGACATAAGGCAGTCCTAGTGGGGGGTAGGAGGAAGTACGCTGTTGGTTAATGGGATCTGCAGCTTATCTGTTAGGTAGTAAATGGGCAGACTAGGTGGGCCGAGCAGTCCTTATCTGCCCGTCAAATTCTATGTTCCTATACATCCCAGGGTACTAAAGGAGCTAAGGGTGGAACTAGCAGAGCCATTATCAGAACTGTTTAGTGAGTCTCTGAGCACAGGAGGTCCCAGAAAACTGGAGAAGGGCTCATGTGATCCTCCACAAGAGTGGTAGCAGGGAGGAGGCAGGGAACTACAGACCAGTCAATCTTACCTCAGTAGTGGGCAAGATTATGGAAGCACTCCTTAAGGAAAGGATAGTGCAACACCTGGAATCCATAGGAGCACAGGATCCAAGACAGCATGGGTTTACAAAAGGAAGGTCCTGTCAAACTAATCTCTTAGATTTCTTTGACTGGATAACCAGAGTGGTGGACCAAGGGGGAGCAGTTGATGTCGCCTACTTTGCCTTCAGCAAAGCTTTTGATACTGTTCCACATAGAAGATTGATTAATAAGCTGGGTAAACTCGGGGTGGGTCAGAAGTTGGTCAATTGGGTGGCAAACTGGTTGATGGGCAGAACACAGAGAGTGGTGGTAAACAGTATACAGTCAGAAGATATGCAAGTAACAAGTGGGGTACCTCAGCGATCAGTCCTGGGGCCAGTCCTCTTCAATATCTTCATCAGTAACATTGCAGATGGACTGGAGGGTAAGGTTTGTCTATTTGCAAATGACACCAAGATCTGCAATGGAGTAAATGATCCAGACAGGGTGGGCAGAATGAGAAAAGATCTGGATAAACTGGCAAAATGGTCGGAAGAGTGGCAACTGGGGTTTAATGCAAAGAAGTGCAAGATCATGCACATAGGGAAGAGAAACTCTGAAGCCACCTATAGGCTGAGAGGGGAGTTACTGGCAGTCACAAGGGAATCAAGAGACTTGAGCATCATCATCACCGATGACCTGAAATCATCCAACCAGACCACTAAAGCAGTAGGTAAGGCTAGAGGGATGTTGGGGTGTATTGTAGGGTAACACAAGTCGAGAAGAGGGAGGTCAAAATCCTCTTTACAAGACACTGGTTAGGCCTCATCTGGAGTACTGCATGCAGTACTGTAGGCCACACCTTCACAAGGACATTAACCAAACTGAGGCAGCCCAGAGAAGGGCAACCAAAATGGTGCAGGGACTGCATCAGAAAACATATGAGGACAGATTAACAGAGCTCAATTTGTATACCCTAGAGCAAAGGAGGGAGAGAGGAGATATGATTGAAACATTCGAACACCTTAATGGCATTAACAAGGTGAAAGAGTTTAACATGTTTCAATATAAGAAAAATAGCAGGACAAGAGGACACAGCATGATATTAGAGGGAGGCTGATTAAGGGGTAATGTGAGAAAGTTCTTTTTCACAGAAAGAGTGGTGAATGCATGGAACAGCCTACCTCAGGAAGTGATGGATATGAATACAGTGCAGGGCTTCAAACAGGCATGGGATAGGCATAAGGGAGCAATACAGATGAGCATGAATAGATAGGCCATTGACAGAGCAAAGGCCTACAGCACATTCATAAGGTAGAAAAAATGGGAAGACTAGATGGGCCTTGCAGTCCTTATCTGCCATCAACTTCTATGTTTCTGTGTTTCTAGTCTTAATGGTCATACATTACACTTCACAGGTTGACAGCTTTCACAAACAAAGGGCTAAAGTGACAACATAACTTGTTTGTAATCCAGACTTGCAGCTGAAACAATGAATTATATGGCAAAATATGTTTCAAAAGTATATGAGCACACAAAATTGCTCAAAAATCTGACCAGCACTGAGCAAAACCAGATTACTGGATAGGGACCATGAAAACCGGATTACCAGGTAAAAACCTGACAGGTGGCAACCCTAGTCAGGTGCTGGTGTCACTATTGGCCAACCTCTTTAATTGTTCACTGGAAGCAGGAGTAGTGCCAATGGACTGGAGGTCAGCTGATGTAGTATCCCAGCACAACAGCAGAAGGGATACACTGGGGAACTGTAGACTAATAAGTCTGATGTTTATAGTGGGTAAGTTACTTGAGGTTATTATTAATGAGAGGATGGTAGAGTTTGTGGATGCCAGTGGATTCCAAGGCAAAACAGCATAGATTCCCTATGGGAAGATTGTGCCAGAAAATCTGATCGACTTCTCTGACTGAGTCACAAAGGTAAAGGAGAAAGGACAGGCTGTGTATATGCTGTATCTGGACTTTAGGAAAGCCTTTAAATCTGTCCCACATGGGAAAATAGTTAAGAACCTGGAGGACCTGGAATGGGGGGTGATTACAGGATGAGCCAGAAAGTGGCTGTGTGGAAGAATGCAGAGTAGTCTTAAAGGGAAAATTCTCTGAGGTGTGGGAAGTCACCAGTGGGGTTCCCAGGGTTCAGTCTGAGACCCAGCACTTTTCAACTTCTTTATTTGTAACATCAGTTAAGAGATCCAAAGGAAGGTGTGCACATTTTCAGATAACACAAAAATCTTCAATAGGGCAGAGATGAAAGGGTCAGGTCATTAAGGGAAGATCAGAAGAGGATTGAGAAATGGTCAGTGGTCTAGCAAACAGAAATGCCATGCAAAAAAGTGCAGAGTTCTCCACATAGAAGTTAGGAACCCAAAGGCAGAATGCAGTATGGGAGGTACAGTGTTAGAAAAATGACCAAAGGCAGGAACCTCAGGATCTTAATAGCAGACAACTCAAATCAGTCAATGAAGTTGAACAGAGCAGTGGAGAAGGCACATGGGATGCTGGGGTGTCTAGGCATGGGATCAGCAGCAGAAAAAAAGGAGGTGATCGAGTCCTTGTACAGAATCCTGGTATGGTTACACCTGACGTACTGTATGCAGTTCTGCAGTCCTCACTCAAAAAAGGACAGGGATAGGATTGAGACAGTGCATAGTACTGCAACAAACATTATTCTGGGGCAGCAAAAGAAGTCCTACATGGAAAGGCTTGAAAACCTCAACATTTATCTACTGGAGACCAGGAGGGAGAGGGGGGATATACTAGTAATTGAAGCTTATACTTTCTTAATGGGATTAACAAGGTGGATACCAGGGACCTGTTTACAGTGAGCAGAAACATGGACACAAGGGGGAACTCAAAGAAACCAGCAGGAGAGAGATTCAGGAAAGACTGCAGAAAGTATTCTTTTACAGTGAGGGTGATGGGTAAGTGGAACAGACTGCGGAGCGGGTTGTCTGTGTTAAGAGCGACATCCAAGAGCCAGGCTTCAGGGTAACTAGGATACACTTTATTGGTCTCTGCAAACATGTAAAACAATGTTAAAAGTATTATGGGCCATGGGGTGTCAGGGTTACACTGTGCTAAATGAGGTAAGCCACAGGATGGCACTGTTGCACTATTCTATTTAAACATCAATTACAACTCTTACTAACATCTTTCTTCCTAATGGATGCAGTAAACAGACTATGACTTTACAAGCCAAGATTCTAGAACATTTACTCTGAATGCAGTCTTTCTTTTTTTAAATTTCCTTTTCAGACCCTCTCTCACATTGCCCCCGAACTCCCTCCAGTTCCCCAAGGCAGACAACCGATCCTAATCTGACCTTGACCCTTGACATGCCATCTTTCATAGAGCTATGGCTTGCCCCTTGGATGGGGATGGGTGGAGGGGGTATACTCCCAAACATTTCTAGTTTTGTAGGAGATAACCTCTTGGCAAGCCAGGGGATGAGGTGGCTTCTGGGAGCCTTTCTTCAGCAGGCCCAGGGCATGTGCTTTTTTCTCGGTTTTCTGTCCCACTCCCACCAAAACCGCACATGCAAGGATGCACACATGCATAGGTGATGTCATCTGCAGCCTGTGTTGCTCCTCTCACCCCTAGTCTTGCCACTTCCTACCATCCCCTGTATGCAGGGGGCAGTGTGGTAGTGGCAGAAGGGACCCTACTGGCATGGGAAAGGACAGTGTAGAGTCAAGCCATACAAAAGTGAAGGTACTGGACTTCAGGAGGGGCGATTTTGTCAAAATGGGAGAGTGCCTCAGAAAAGCTCTAGCAAACTGGCAAGAAGGTGGGGTGCAGCAACAATGGGGAAACATCAAAACCGCCATCACAGAGGCAACAAGCCTTTATGTGAAGCAAATAAACAAATCAAAACGAAAGAAAAAACACTATGGTTCTCAAAAGAAGTGGTGGGGAAGGTTAGGGAGAAAAAGATAGCATTCAGGAAGCATAAGGAAACACAGAAAGAGCAGGACAGAGAACTGTACCAGTTAAAGCAGAAGGACGTGGGGAAGGCAGTCAGAATAGCAAAGGCCCAAACTGAGGAAAAGATAGCCAACTTGGTTAAGAAGAGGGATAAAACCTTTTATAGGTACATTAGGGAGCAAAGAAGGACTAAGACAGGGCTACTGAGGCTGAATAAAGAGGAAGGTGGTTGGGCAGAGAGTAACAGTGAAAAAGCAGGGATACTGAATGAATACTTCTGCTCAGTATTCACAAAGGAAGAGCAGGGGGAGATACCTAATCCAGTCAATAGTAGCACCCTCGATAGGGGGGTTGATATTAGTCCTTTCACAGAAGAAAGGGTTCTGAAAGAACTCTTAAAAATGAAGGTGGATAAAGCAGTGGGGCCTGATGGGATTCACCCAAGAATTCTAAAAGAACTAAGGGAAGAACTAGTAACACCACTGACTACCCTTTTTTAATAAATCATGGGAGGATGGTGTGGTATCTGAGGACTGGAGGAGGGTAGATGTGATTCCCCTTCACAAAAGTGGGAGCAAGACAGAGGCAGGAAACTACAGACCTGTCTGTTTGACCTCAGTGGTAAGGAAAATGATGGAATCACTTCTGAAGGAAAGAATTGTGAAGTACCTAGTGGCCAGCGGGGCACAGGACCCAATGCAGCATGGATTCACAGCAGGAAGGTCATGTCAGACAAATCTAATTGATTTCTTTGACTGGGTGACCAAAGTAGTAGACCAGGGAGGGGCTGTGGACATGGCTATGGCCTACCTTGACTTTAGCAAGGTATTTGACACAGTCCTGCAGAAAATATTAATAAACAAATTAGCCAGTCTAGTAATGGGTCCCAGGGTGGTAGTCTGGGTAAAACACTGGCTGGACAACAGACACAGAGGGTAATAGTAAATGGAGTCCACAGTGAAGAAGGGGGGTTACCAGTGGGGTACCGCAGGGTTCAGTACTGGGGCCGGTCCTTTTTAATGTCTTTATAAGTGACACTGCAGAGGGACTGGAAGGAAAAGTATGTCTCGTTGCAGATGACACAAAGATCTGCAACAGGGTTGATATGCAAGGTGGGGTGGAAAGGATGAAAGGGACTTGGCAAGGTTGGAGGAATGGTCACATTTATGGCAGCTCAGATTCAATGCAAAGGAGTGCAAAGTAATGCACCTGGGAAACAAAAACCCAGGGGAAGAGTACACAATGGGGGGTGAGATACTGACAACAGCAAAAATGGAAAGGGACCTGGGGGTAATTACATCAGATGACCTAAAGGTGGGACAGCAACGTGAGAAGGCAGTAAGGAGGGCTGGGGGGATACTGGGATGCATAGGGAGAGGCATCACCAGTAGAAAAGGGGAAGTTGTTGGCCCTCTGTACAGACAGTTGGTAAGACCACATCTAGAGTACTGTGTACAGTTCTGGAGACCACATCTCTGCAATGACATAGACAGGGTGGAGGTTGTCCAGAGGACGGAACCAAATGGAGCTGCCATACATTTGACCATTCCTCCAACCTTGCCAAGTCCCTTCTCATCCTTTCCACTCCATCTGGTGTATCAACCCTGTTGCAGATCTTTATGTCATCTGCAAAGAGACATACTTTTCCTTCCAGGTCCTCTGCAATGTCACTTATAAAGACATTAAAAAGGACCAGTCCCAGTACTGAACCCTCACGGTACCCGCTAGTAACCCTCCTTTCTTCACTGTGGACTCCATTTACTACTACCCCTTGCGTCCTGTTGTCTAGCCAATTTTTTATCCAGTCTACCCCTGGGACCCACTCCAAGGCTGGCTAACTGGGTATTAATCTTTTGTGTGGGACTGTATCAAATGCCTTGCTAAAATCTAGGTAAGCCATGTCCACAGCCCCTCCCTGGTCTACTACTTTGATCACCCAGTCAAAAATAATCTATTAGATTCATCTGACATGACCTTCCTATCGTGAATCCATGCTGCCTTGGGTCCTCTGCCCCACTGGCCTCTACGTACTCAACAATTCTTTCCTTCAGAAGTGATTCCATCATTTTCCCTACCACTGAGGTCAAACTAACTGGTCTGTAGTTTTCTGCCTCTGTCCTGCTCCCACTTTTGTGAAGAGGAATCACATCCGCCCTCCTCCAGTCCTCAGGTACCACCCCATCCTCCCATGATTTGTTAGATGCTATCAGGTCCCATTGTTTTGTCCATCCTGAGCTTATCAAGCTTTTGTAGGACCCTTTCTTTTGTGAAGGCACTAGTGCTCAGCTCCCCCCTGTGTCCATGGTGCTAAGCTGTGGGCCCAGCCCTACCTTTTCTTCAGTAAATACGGAGCAGAAGTATCTATGTAGAATTGATGCTTTTACCTGGTCCTCCTCCTCACACGCCCCTTATCTCCTTTGATCTTAGCAACACCTCCTCTGGACTTTCTCCTTTCACTAATGTACCTATAGAAAGTCTTGTCAGTTTCTTTTACTGTTTGTGCTAGTGTTTCCTCAGTTTGGTCCTTTGCCTGCCTTACTGCCTTCCCTGCTTTCCTTAGGGAAGTTTGGTATGCCACCTATCTTCATCCTGCTGCATTCCCTTATATTTCCTGAAGGCCAGCCTTTTGGCTCTGACCTTTTCTGCTACTGTTTTTGAGAACCAAAGTGGTTTCCTTCTTCTTTTACTTCCTTTCTCTCTAACACAATGGGATGTTGCTTCAAGTATTGCATCCCTTAATGCTTGCCCACTTTGCCTGTACCCCTCACCTGTATTTCTTTCGCCAGGCTAGCTTAACTCTGTTGGCCATCTTATCAAAGTCAGCTACTCTGAAGTCCCATATTTTTGCCTTGGATTGGGATGATTTAGTTCTAGTGGCCAAATTGAACCATACCATGTGATGGTCACTGGCCCCCAGGTGACCTTCTACCTGGAGATCTGTGATCCATTCCCTGTTAGTCAGTACTAGATCTAGGATAGCCCTATCTCTTGTGGATTGGTGTACCAGTTGTTTGATGCCCTTTCCCTGCAGGGAATCCACCATGTGTCTAGTTCTGGCAGATGTTCCTGCTGGTATTGACATTCTGTATCTGGCATGTTGAAGTCTCCCATTATCAGAACCTCCCCTTTAGCTGTCATGTTTTGTATATCTTCTAACAGTAATGTGTCTATGTCCTCCCCCTGGTCTGTGGGTTCTTAAGGAGCTAAGGGTGGAACTAGCAGAGCCATTATCACAACTGTTTAGTGAGTCTCTGAGCACAGGAGAGGTCCCAGAAGACTGGAGAAGGGCTCATGTGATACCGCTCCACAACAGTGGCAGCAGGGATGAGGCAGGGAACTACAGACCAGTCAGTCTTACCTCAGTAGTGAGCAGGACTATAGAGGCACTCCTTAAGGAAAGGATAGTACAACACCTGGAATCCACAGGAGCACTGGATCCAAGACAGCATGGGTTTACAACAGGAAGGTCCTGTCAAACTAATCTCATAGATTTCTTTGACTGGGTAACAAGAGTAGTGGACCAAGGGAGTGCAGTTGATGTCACCTACCTTGACTTTAGCAAAGCTTTCAATACTGTTCCACATAGAAGATTGATTAATAAGCTGGGTAGGCTTGGGTGGGTCAGAAGTTGGTCAACTGGGTGGCAAACTGTTTGGCAGGCAGAAAACAGAGTGGTGGTAAATGGTGCAGGTCACAAGTGGGGTACCTCAGGGATCAATCCTGGGGCCAGTCCTCTTCAATATCTTCATCATTGACATTGCAGATGGACTGGAGGGTAAGGTTTGTCTGTTTGCAGATGACACCAAGATCTGCAACAGATTAGATGATCCAGATGGGGTGGGCAGAATGAGAAGAGATCTGGATAAACTGGCAAAATGATCAGAAAAGTGGCAACTGGGGTTTAACGCAAAGAAGTGCAAGATCATGCACATTGGGAAGAGAAATCCTGAAGCCACCTATAGGTTGGGAGGGGAGTTACTGGCAATCACAAGGGAAGAAAGAGACTTGGGCATCATCATCACAGATGACCTGAAATCATCCAAGCAGACCACTAAAGCAGTAGGTAAGGCTAGAGGGATGTTGGGATGTATTAGTAGGGGTATCACAAGTCGTAAGAGAGAGTTAATAATCCCTCTTTACAAGACACTGGCTAGGCCTCATCTGGAGTACTGCGTGCAGTACTGGAGGCCATACCTGCACAAGGACATTAACAAAATGGAGGCAGTCCAGAGAAGGTTAACCAAAATGGTGCAGGGACTGTATCAGAAAACATATGAGGACAGATTAACGGAGCTCAATATGTATACCCCAGAGCAAAGGAGGAGAGAGTGATATGATCAAAACATTCAAACATCTTAAGGGCATTAACAAGGTGAAAGAGTCTAACATGTTTCAATGTAAGAAAAATAGCAGGACAAGAGGACACTGCATGAGATTAGAGGGAGGCCGATTAAGGGGTAATGTGAGGAAGCTCTTTTTCACAGAAAGGGTGGTGAATGCATGGAATGGCCTGCCTCAGGAAGTGATGGATATGAATACAGTGCATGGCTTCAAACAGGCATGGGATAGGCATAAGGGAGCAATACAGATGAGTATGAATAATAGGCCATTGACAGAGTAAAGGCCTATGGCACATTCATAAGGTAGAAAAAATGGGAAGACTGGAAGGGCCTTGCAGTCCTTATCTGCCATCAACTTCTATGTTTCTATGTTTCTAGTCTTAATGGTCATACATTACACTTAGGGTTTCCGGTTTTAGGTTATAACTGATAAACACTGGTAAAACACCACCGTGGTGAAAATCGGGAAATCAGTTATAACCGAAAAACACTGAATTTCATTGTGTCCCCACTCTTCCAGTTGACCAACTGTGAGCTAGATATGTGGGTGGATCATGTTTTTTTTGTATTACACCTTTCACTTATATGATGGAACAGAGCTCTAATACTGTGCTGCTCCTAGCCCACCATCACCATCTACATATTTATATATGTATAGTTCTACAGCTATGGTGCACTATTTTGTGAAACTAATGCAATATTAATATAGTGCAATATCTATGGTGCTAACATGCAGTAGTCATGGAACACAGTATGAAAAAGTGTAATATCTATTTTTTAACTTGAGTGAATAAACACTGATTTATAAAGATTTTTGTTGTCCGAGAAATTGATTACACCTAAAATAACAGATTTTTGATACTTCTGAATGGGGGAGAAAAATGCCGAAAATAAACACCTTTTTTTACAAAAAATAAACACCTAAAACCGGAAACCCTAATTACACTTCACAGGTTGACAGCTTTCACAAACAAAGGGCTATGGTGACAACATAACTTGTTTGTAATCCAGACATACGGCTGAAACAATGAATTATATGGCAAAATATGTTTCAAAAGTATATGAGCACACAAAATTGCTCAAAAATCTGACCAGCACTGAGCAAAACCAGATTACTGGATAGGGACCATGAAAACCGGATTACCAGGTAAAAACCTGACAGGTGGCAACCCTAGTCAGGTGCTGGTGTCACTATTGGCCAACCTCTTTAATTGTTCACTGGAAGCAGGAGTAGTGCCAATGGACTGGAGGTCAGCTGATGTAGTATCCCAGCACAACAGCAGAAGGGATACACTGGGGAACTGTAGACTAGTAAGTCTGATGTTTATAGTGGGTAAGTTACTTGAGGTTATTATTAATGAGAGGATGGTAGAGTTTGTGGATGCCAGTGGATTCCAAGGCAAAAACAGCATAGATTCCCTATGGGAAGATTGTGCCAGAAAATCTGATCGACTTCTCTGACTGAGTCACAAAGGTAAAGGAGAAAGGACAGGCTGTGTATATGCTGTATCTGGACTTTAGGAAAGCCTTAAAATCTGTCCCGCATGGGAAAATGGTTAAGAACCTGGAGGACCTGGAATGGGGGGGGGGGGTGGATTACAGGATGAGCCAGAAAGTGGCTGTGTGGAAGAATGCAGAGTAGTCTTAAAGGGAAAATTCTCTGAGGTGTGGGAAGTCACCAGTGGGGTTCCCAGGGTTCAGTCTGAGACCCAGCACTTTTCAACTTCTTTATTTGTAACATCAGTTAAGAGATCCAAAGGAAGGTGTGCACATTTTCAGATAACACAAAATCTTCAATAGGGCAGAGATGAAAGGTCAGGTCATTAAGGGAAGATCAGAAGAGGATTGAGAAATGGTCAGTGGTCTAGCAAACAGAAATGCCATGCAAAAAGTGCAGAGTTCTCCACATAGAAGTTAGGAACCCAAAGGCAGAATGCAGTATGGGAGGTACAGTGTTAGAAAAATGACCAAAGGCAGGGACCTCAGGATCTTAATAGCAGACAACTCAAATCAGTCAGTGAAGTGCAATAGAGCAGTGGAGAAGACACATGGGATGCTGGGGTGTCTAGGCATGGGATCAGCAGCAGAAAAAAAGGAGGTGATCGAGTCCTTGTACAGAATCCTGGTATGGTTACACCTGACGTACTGTATGCAGTTCTGCAGTCCTCACTCAAAAAAGGACAGGGATAGGATTGAGGCAGTGCATAGTACTGCAACAAACATTATTCTGGGGCAGCAAAAGAAGTCCTACATGGAAAGGCTTGAAAACCTCAACATTTATCTACTGGAGACCAGGAGGGAGAGGGGGGATATACTAGTAACTGAAGCTTATACTTTCTTAATGGGATTAACAAGATGGATACCAGGGACCTGTTTACAGTGAGCAGAAACATGGACACAAGGGGGAACTCAAAGAAACCAGCAGGAGAGAGATTCAGGAAAGACTGCAGAAAGTATCCTTTTACAGTGAGGGTGATAGGTATGTGGAACAGACTGTGGAGCGGGTTGTCTGTGTTAAGAGCGACATCCAAGAGCCAGGCTTCAGGGTAACTAGGATAAACTTTATTGGTCTCTGCAAACATGTAAAACAATGTTAAAAGTATTATAGGCCATGAGGTGTCAGGGTTACACTGTGCTAAATGAGGTAAGCCACAGGATGGCACTGTTGCACTATTCTATTTAAACATCAATTACAACTCTTACTAACATCTTTCTTCCTAATGGATGCAGTAAACAGACTATAACTTTACAAGCCAAGATTCTAGAACATTTACTCTGAATGCAGTCTTTCTTTTTTTAAATTTCCTTTTCAGACCCTCTCTCCCATTGCCCCCGAACTCCCTCCAGTTCCCCAAGGCAGACAACCGATCCTGATCAGACCTTGACCCTTGACATGCCATCTTTCATAGAGCTATGGCTTGCCCCTTGGATGGGGATGGGTGGAGGGGGGTATACTCCCAAACATTTCTAGTTTTGTAGGAGATAACCTCTTGGCAAGGCAGGGGATGAGGTGGCTCTGGGAACCTTTCATCAGTGGGCCCAGGGCATGTGCTTTTTTCTCAGTTTTCTGTCCCACTCCCACCAAAACTACACATGCAAGGATGCACACATGCATGGGTGATGTCATCTGCAGCATGTGTTGCTCCTCTCACCCCTAGTCTTGCCACTTCCTACCATCCCCTGTATGCAGGGGGCAGTGTGGTAGTGGCAGATGGGACCCTACTGGCATGGGAAAGGACAGTGTAGAGTCAAGCCATACAAAAGTGAAGGTACTGGACTTTAGGAGGGCTGATTTTGTCAAAATGGGAGAGTGCCTCAGAAAAGCACTAGCAAACAGGCAAGAAGGTGGGGTGGAGCAAAAATGGGGAAACATCAAAACCACCATCACAGAGGCAACAAGCCTTTATGTGAAGCAAATAAACAAATCAAAATGAAAGAAAAAACACTATGGTTCTCAAAAGAAGTGGCGGGGAAGGGTAGGGAGAAAAAGATAGCATTCAGGAAGTATAAGGAAACACAGAAGGAGCAGGACAGAGAACTGTACCAGTTAAAGCAGAAGGATGTGGGAAGGCAGTCAGAATAGCAAAGGCCCAAACTGAGGAAAAGATAGCCAGCTTGGTTAAGAAGAGGGATAAAACCTTTTATAGGTACATTAGGGAGCAAAGAAGGACTAAGACAGGGCTACTGAGGCCGAATAAAGAGGAAGGTGGTTGGGCAGAGAGTGACAGTGAAAAAGCAGGGATACTGAATGAATACTTCTGCTCAGTATTCACAATGGAAGAGCAGGGGGAGATACCTAATCCAGTCAATAGTAGAACCCTCGATAGAGGAGTTGATATTGACTGTTGACAGAAGAAAGGGTTCTGAAAGAACTCTTAAAAATGAAGGTGGATAAAGCAGTGGGGCCTGATGGGATTCACCCAAGAATTCTAAATGAACTAAGGGAAGAACTAGTAACACCACTGACTACCCTTTTTAATAAATCATGGGAGGATGGTGTGATATCTGAGGACTGGAGGAGGGTGGATGTGATTCCCTTCACAAAAGTGGGAGCAAGACAGAGGCAGGAAACTACAGACCTGTCAGTTTGACCTCAGTGGTAAGGAAAATGATGGAATCACTTCTGAAGGAAAGAATTGTGAAGTACCTAGTGGCCAGTGGGGCACAGGACCCAATGCAGCATGGATTCACAGCAGGAAGGTCATGTCAGACAAATCTAATTGATTTCTTTGACTGGGTGACCAAAGTAGTAGACCAGGGAGGGGCTGTGGACATGGCCTACCTTGACTTTAGCAAGGTATTTGACACAGTCCTGCAGAAAATATTAATAAACAAATTAGCCAGTCTAGTAATGGGTCCCAGGGTGGTAGTCTGGGTAAAACACTGGCTGGACAACAGACACAGAGGTAATAGTAAATGGAGTCCACAGTGAAGAAAGGGGGTTACCAGTGGGGTACCGCGGGGTTCAGTACTGGGGCCGGTCCTTTTTAATGTCTTTATAAGTGACATTGCAGAGGGACTGGAAGGAAAAGTATGTCTCGTTGCAGATGACACAAAGATCTGCAACAGGGTTGCAAGGTGGGGAGGAAAGGATGAAAAGGGACTTGGCAAGATTGGAGGAATGGTCACATTTATGGCAGCTTAGAGTCAATGCAAAGGAGTGCAAAGTAATGCACCTGGGAAACAAAAACCCATGGGAAGAGTACACAATGGGGGGTGACAACAACAAAAATGGAAAGGGACCTGTGGGAAGTCATATCAGATGACCTAAAGGTGGGACAGCAACGTGAGAAGGCAGTAAGGAGGGCTGGGGGGATACTGGGATGCATAGGGAGAGGCTCACCAGTAGAAAAGGGGAAGTTGTTGGCCCTCTGTACAGACAGTTGGTAAGACCACATCTGGAGTACTGTATACAGTTCTGGAGACCTCATCTCTGCAATGACATAGACAGGGTGGAGGTTGTCCAGAGGACGGAACCAAATGGTGCAGGGTCTGCACCAGAAGACATGTGAAGAAAGACTAAAGGAGCTTAAGATGTATAGCCTCAGGAGGGAGAGGGGGCATGATAGAAACTTTCAAATACCTCAAGGGAATCAACAAAGTCTAAGAGGGTAGCATCTTTCAGAAAAGAGATGTGCAAAACAAGGGGCACAATTTGAAGATAGAGGGGGCGGCGCAGAGGTAATGTGTGGAAGTATTTCTTCACAGGGAGGGTTGTAGATGCATGGAACAGCCTTCCTGAGGAGTCATAGAGTCAAAAACAGTGGGGCTTCAAGAATGCATGCGACAGACATAAGACAATTCTAGTGGGGGTAGGAGGAAGTAGGCTGTTGGTTAACTAGGATCTGCAGCTTATCCGTTAGGTAGGGAAATGGGCAGACTAGATGGGCCATGCGGTTCTTATCTGCCATCAGATTCTGTGTTTCTATGTGTCCTCTGGGATGGTCAGTTCTTCCCCATCCCAGCTGCCCGCAATGACCCAGGTTTAATCCCAAATCTGAGTTGCTGACATCGAGCGTGCCAGCTCTACCTCTGTGCCGATGGTATCAAATTTGTAGGATACTATCTGAGCAACGCTAATTTGCCTTTACCTTGCTCCTACCATTTGCAATCTCTGTAATCTCTATTGATTAGTAAAATGTTATGGTTCATGTCCATTTCTTGGGCCCCCAGTCAAGTTAACACTTTCATGGGCTTTCTACCCCTGCCTAAATTATTTATTTTCTCTCCTACCTCCCTCCACCTCCTCTTCCCTTTTTTGGCCCTCCGTCATTCCATACCTCTTTCCACCCTACCACCTTAATACATCTTCATCATCACCCCACTACCTACACCACCTCTTCCTCCCTATTCTCCCCCCCCTTCTTTCCCCACCGCCCTCCCCCTTTATTCTGCTTTGATTACATAGCAATTCTTCCCTTTTCCTACCATCTATCCCATTCTACCCCCCACCTCTGCTTGCCTTCTCCCTCCCTGCACTTTCCTTCTCCCTCCCTGTCCCTCTCTCTACTTGAGACCTTCCTTCTTTCTTTGATTCAGGCTCAATCCAATTATCTGCTTATGTTGTTAGTTGTACAATTCTCTTTTTTAAACAAGCATCCTCATGTTATGTTACGGTTACCTAGTGAAACGTTAGCCTTTGTTTTGACTTTGCACCCTGTACACGCTTAGATTGTATAACTATTGTTAGAATGTATACCTAGAGATAGTTTTCAATTGTTTCTTGCTGTATCTACGAACATACGAAATTTGCCAGCAGATAAAGGCCTAGAGGTCTATCAAGTCTGCTCGAATGTGCAGCTAGCACCCCTTATTCTGCAGCTGCCACTCCCTTCCACCCTTCCCCTTCATTAACCCTTCCCCTTGTCCTGTCCCATCCTCGTTTAAAGCAGTCCACTGTTCTACTGCATACCACTTCAGCAGGTAACGCATTCCACCCAGCCACCACCCTCTCTGTAAAAAAGTGTCTCCTCATCTCCCTCCTGAACCTTCCTCACTCCAGTCTCATATCATGGCCCCTGGTGGCCCTTCCCTCCCTTACTTTGAACAGCCCCTCTGTACCCGTCTTGTTTATTCCTTTCATGTATTTAAAGGTTTCAATCATGTCACCCGTCTCTCCTCTCCTCCAGTGAGTACATGTTCAACTCCTTCAACCTCCTCTCATATGGTAAGTCCCAGCCCCTTGATCATCTTTGTCACTCTGCTGCACCCCTCCAGTAACTTAATGTCCCTCTTCGATACGGGATCAGTACTGCAACGTAGTACCCAGGTGTGGTCTAACTAATGACCCATACAGTGGCAGAATCACCTCCCTCCTTGAGGATATACCCCTTGCAATACAACCCAGCATTTTGTTGGTCTTTGCAGCTGCCTTCCTACATTCAGAGTTGTTCATTGACCCTATAATGAGCACACCAGATCCTCTCCTCCTCTGTCTGGGCTAGCTGCACTCCTCCTAGCTGGTAACTCCTCCTTGGGTTCTTCATCCCAAAATGCAGCACCTTGCACTTTTTGGCATTAAAGCCCAGTTGCCAGGTGTCTGACCAGGTTTCAAGCTTTGCCAGATCATCCTGCAACCCCTGCCATCCCCCTAGGTCATCCACCACCGCGCCTACCTTGGTCTCATCAGCAAACAGACTGATCTTGCTCTTGATGTCCCATGATATGTCTGCAATGAATATCCCAAACAACACTGGTCCCAACACTGAGCCCTGTGGAACCTTCGTCACTGCCCTTGGGTGTGAGAGCCCCACCCACCACCACCCTCTGTTGCCTTCCTGTAGCCAGTTTCCTACTCATCTCACCAGCTTTGCACCGCCCCTGTGCCTACTAACTCCTTCCCAGCCTTCCATGTGGCACTGAGGTCAAATGCCTTACTGAAGTCCAGATACAGGACATCCACTGCATGGCCCTGTCCAGTTGCCTAGTTACCCAGTCATAGAACTCCACCAGGTTGGTTTGGCAGGATCTGCCACGTGTAAACCATGCTGTCTGCTGTCCTGTAGTCCTTTGGCCTCTGGGAGGGCCACCAGCCTCTCCTTCAGGATAGTCTCCATTAGCTTACCCACGATGGATGTGAGGCTCACTGGTCTGTAGTTCCCGGTTCATCCTGGGGCCACTCTTGTGGAGGGCACCACATGAGCCATCCTCTAGTCCTGAGGTACACACCCAATGTAGTGAGGCATTTAATAGGTCTGCCAAAGGTCCTGCAAGGACCTCTGCCAACTCCTTCAGTACCCTGGGTTGGATGCCATCTGGGCCTGGCGCCTTGTCCACCCTCAGTGCCTTCAAACCCTCTCGAACTCTGCTCTCCATGATTTCCCATCTGTCACCACTTCCCCCTTCTGCCATTTCTCCCACCTTAGGTGTCACCCCCTCTTCTCTTTAGTAAATACTGAGTAGAAGTACTCATTTAGTGCTTCCAGCCTTATGCTTCCCTGCTTCCACCCACCCCTCCTTCCTAATCCTTACTATGTGGTCCTTGGCTCCTTTTCTCCCTGATGTACTTAAGAAGTCCTTTTCCCCTTCTTAATGCCTTGTGCCAGCCTGAGTTCCGTAGTGTTTGCCCCTTACTGCCCTTGTCACTTCCTTCGATTCTGTCAAGTACTCCTCCCTGTCCTCCCCCTCCGTTTTCTTGTACTTCCTAAAGGCAGCTCTTTTCCTCCTTACCTTTTCCATGACCTCCTAGCTCAACCAGATCGGTTTCTTAGCCCTAGCCTTCTTGCTCTGGGCTTTGCAGCAGGTCTTGGTTGCCTCCACTATCCCCAGCTTTATGAGCTCCCACCTCTTAGTGTCCATACTAGACTGAATTCTGGCCAGGTATCCTTTTACCACTTCCCCCATCCTCCCAAAGTCGGCCCTCCTGAAGTCCAGCACTATTGTGCCAGATTCCACTCCTTCCTTGCCCATATCCAATGTGAGCCATACTTAGTGATGGTCACTCCCTGACAGCGGTTCCTCTGCTGTAAGTTCCCTCACAAAGTCCCCATTTGCCAGCACAAGGTCAAGGGTATTCCTAACCTGGTTGGTTCACTGACCATTTGCAGCAGAAAGCTGTCCTGGAAGGCATCCAGCAGTACCTGCTCCTTCTGTTCCTGGTTGTTGGGGTGTTCCAGTCCACCCTGGCATGTTGGAAGTCCCCACAATCACCACACTACCCTTCTCGCGGGTCCTCCTGATCTGTCCCGCTAGTTCCGTGTCCAACCCCTCCGTCTGGATGGTGGCCTGTACACCACTCCCATTCTAAGAATCCTATTCTTGGAATACTGGATTTGCATCCAAAGTGACTCCGTACTACCCTCCTCCCCTTCCTCCCTTACACACTTCAGTTCTTCCTTCACATATAGTGCCCCCCCCCACCTTTCCCAATCACCCTGTCCCTATGAAATAACCTGTACCCTGGTACAGACAGGTCCCAGTCATTGTATTGGGTGGCCCATGTTTCCGTGATGGCTGCAATGTCCACCTCTCCCTCTGCCATGAGAACCTGTAACTCTGCAGTTTTCCTCCCAAGGCTCCTAGCATTAAGGGTAACCACCTTCCACCCCCCATCCTGCCCTCCTTTCCTAGCATCACCAGTACTGCCATTTGTCCTTTGTCACTTTTATGGGGGCAAGCTCATATGGTTTCCCAAGCTGTGGTCTCTGCATATCTCTTCCCCAACTGCCACCCCCACTCCTAGTTTAAATTCCCAACTTCTCTATGTACTCCTCCACCCTCTGTTTCAACACTTTCTTTCCCTCCTCACTCAAGTGTAGTCTGTCCTTGGCATAGAGACTACTGTCCTCCCAGGTCCATCCCCACCCCCAACAGCCCATACCCTTTAGCACAACACCAGGTTCTTAGCCATCCACTAAATTCCTCTATTCTCAGCTTTCTTGTTGTGCTTGCCTTTGGCACGGGAAGTATCTCTGAAAAAGTTACTGATCTTCCTGCCCCCTCACATAATTGTGCTAGTTCCTCAAACCTCCTCTGGACTATATCTACTGTCTTGTCAGCCAGGTAATTTGTCCCAAGATGTATAATTAAATGAGGCTTGTCCCTACCCCTTCTAGCATATTTCAGGACAGACTGTCCCACCCTTTCCGCTGTCATTCCTGGCATGGCCTCCACCCAAATGCGACTATGCCTCTCCCCCTTGCTACCCCACCTAACTCCTCTTAGTATTGAGTCCCCCGGCACTAAGATTCCACCCCTCTTACTCCCTGCTTGCTTCCATTCATCTCCCTCTCTCATTTCCAGCTCTTCTTCTTCCTCCTGCACATTATGTCCCCCTTTTTCCCCTGTTGCAATTCTCCCAGCAGAACTTCCCCCCGCTCCAGTTTGGTCCAGGCATTTATCAATTACTCCTCTAATTTCATCATTTCCCTCCTCCACCTTCTTCCTCTCTAGCAGTGCACAACTATTTTCTGAAGGCCCTTCACAAATGCCCGCTCCCTCTCTCTTCATAATAACCTGTTCTCTCCTTTTCACTCCATGTCTTTTGCCACTTCTTCGCCTCCCCTCACAAGTCCCTATCTCCTCCTTCCATTTGTCTTTTGTCTCCTGACCTGGTTTCCCCGGCAATTGTTCTTCTTGGCCTGGGCCCCTTTGTCTCTGCTTCCCTTCTTCTGACCCTCTCCTCACCACTGTTGACTTAATCGCCTCCCTCATCTCCCTTCTTCCTTCCTCCAGTATTGGGCTAAACCCACCCCAATCCGCCTTGCCTGTCTTAGTTCCTCCTGCAGACCCTCAATCTCCTTTCTAAGTTTTCTATGTGGTTGCACACTAAACATCCTCCCACACTCCAGGCAATTTTTAGAAAGATTGGTGCACCGCAGTTGTTGCAGCCTACCACCCTACCCATTGCTGTCATTGCCCACCAATGACCCCCAACCCTTCTGTATCTGTGGAACATATCTGTATTCTTGTTTGTGTCATACTTGACCTGGAACCTATGAAGGAGCTTTCTGCTCAAAGGTGTTAATCCAAAATCTCAATAAATAAATAAATAAAATAAAGGCTGTCTGTAGTGTTGCTCGGATAGTGCTTTTGTGAATCCGACTATCCTCCATCAGATAGTGCTGGTATCCAACTTAGGATCCGGCAAATGGATCTGGTGGTCGGAGCCATCGGATCCCTTGTTGTATCCATCGGATACCTCAGACATTTACAGTGGATCCTAGGAGGTTGGATCCTTGGTCAGAGGTCTGTGCCATCCGAGGCTATCCGATATCTGACTAAAACAATGGTATCCGATGGTATACGAATTTGTAGGATACTATCCGAGCAACACTAGCTGTCTGTCTTTCTTTTCTTTAATTAACAACAAGTCTTATGACTCTACCACTTCGTGTGCCTACTGTTTGTTGACCCCACTGATCTGCTCTCTGTTGGTGGCCTCATACAGGAGTTTCACCTTCCATATTATCTGTCTGATAGGTACTTCCTGTGTCAGCCCAGAAATGTCACCGGTAGCAGAATTTGCTTCACAATCACTAGATACTTCAGTTAAAGTGTCAGAATCTGAAGACCTGTGATTTGCCGAGTCTGTTATCATTGGAGTTTGCATGGATTGTTACCTGGAAGCTATTATAAAATGACAGTTTCTACAGTAGTGTTGCCCTTCAACCTCTACTACATAGGACCTTGTTGCTACTGTACCTGTGTAACACATGTACCTTCTCGCCACTGTTTGCCTTTATCCCAGGGTGTTGGTTGTACACTTACATGTTGTCCCATCTGGAGTTCTGGGAGTTCTTTCACACTTTTGTTGTAGTAGTATTTGGTTTGCCTTTGCTGCTGCTTTACTTCTGTATCCTGTGATATGGGAGACTCAAACTGAGTGACTCAATAAGAGCACCTGCAAAAAGGGCGACAGTGCAAAAACAGCGTGCGTTAGGACCATGGCCCTCCCCAGGCATTGTGCAGTCTCTGAGTTAGTTATAGAAATTTAAGGGGGTGCGAGGGGCATGGGTGGCAAAGCCACCCCCGCATATCATATACTGCCAGAGGTGGGGTCACAGTTCTGATGGTTGCTGAAGTTGGTCTGCGCTCTTTTTGTGTTCTGTGTTTTGTTCTCAATGATATGGTCCCCACCCTTATTTTTTCACCCAAATCACAAAGAAGCTTTATTTCTTCTGCAACACGTTTTACTATTGCTGGTTTCAGGAGTTTCTTTGCTGTGGGTAGCAGTGTATGTGTGGAGTGAGACACAAGGCATTGTACTGGGCTACTGTCCACACCTTCTGTTGGTGCATTTCTCCAGTCCATTATCACTTTTCATGGATCTCTGCTGTCACAGTTTGCTTTTCTCAGAAGCTTTTTTTGCAATTTTGACAGCTGCTTTCACTTTGTCATTTAATTAACTGTGGCATGATGAAGATGGGACATGTTTAAATTCTGACGATGCAGAAAACTGTGCAAATTACCTGCTGGTAAACTGAGGTTCATTATCAGTGATTACCATGTCTCTGCGATTCCATGATGGGTGGTGCTTGCAGCAGTCAGTGATAGCAAATGCAGTTGCTGTGAATAGTTGTAGTAGTAATCAGACATGACAAGGTAATGCTGGTTGTCTAGGGTGGCTAAATATTGTCCTATTTTGTTCCATGGCCTATCAAGTATTTCATGAGTCATGAGAGATTCTGTTTGTTGTCTAGTTCAGAACTTATTGCAGATGCTGCATTAACTTATGAAGTCCAGTTTAGCCAATATAGGACACTTCAAGCCTTACGCAGACATGCTTCTGTACCAGTATGACTGCAGCATGCAGAATGTGAGTTAGCAGTTTAGGACACGTCTTTAGGTGTGAGGATTCTGCTGCCTTTGAAGAGCACACCATTTTATAGAGTTATTGCTCACCTGTAAGTCCAACATTCGTGAATGTTAAGTGGCACTTCTTCCTTCATGTCTGACCACCCTGACAGAATGACTCTTCTGAGTGTTTGTAGTGCTGTGTCAGTTTGAATGAGTCACAGTATTTGAAGACTGTGCTGATTAGTCACATGAAAGAATTTGGTTTGGCTGATGTGCTGAAGTTCTTGAAGAAACCCTTTTTCTTGCTGCATGCCAAAAATCTCATAATGATAGGTCTCCTCGGTCTTTTGTGGAACTGATGCTCTGGAGTGAAAGTCAGCAAGAAACATCTGGGAGCCTCTATTATGCTGTACATCGAACTGATATTTTTGGATTTTCCATAACATTCTTTGGAGGCATTTGGGAGCTGAGAGCAGAAATAAAAAAAAAAAAATTGCTTCCAAGGGTTTGTGATTTGTGTCAAAATGTATGGGGTCACGACCCAAGATGTATAGTAGTGCTAACATTCAGTACATGCAAAAACAATTGCCAGGCATTCCACCTCTATCTGTGTCTAGTTTTGCTCCATTGGAGAAAGGTTTTGAGAAGCAACGGTCACACTTTGTCCATTTTGAAATAGTGCTGCTCCAAGACCGCATAAAGTAACATCAAATTGAATGGTTACTGGTTTAGTGACATCTTAACATTTCAGCACAGGATGGTTTGTCACCAGTCTTTGGATTTGCTGAAATGCCTCTTGCTGTTGTGATTCCCAGCATCGTCCAATCTCATTTTATGACAGTTTACATCTACGAAGAGGTTCACTAACCTCTGTAAGAAAAGGTAGGAATTTGGACAGATAATTGACAAATCCTAGAAAACAATGTGCGTCCTTTTTTTTTTTTTGTTCAGGCATATCCAAAAGTGCTTGTGTGTGTTTTCTGGGTCTGTCTTTAAACCTTATTCAGTGAGAAGATGTCCAGTGTAGGGCATTGCTGTCATGCAATTAATGAGGGACACCACTCGACTAACAAGGGCCATGTTAGTTGAGCAGTATCCTTCATTAATCACCAAATGACCATTCTGTAGCTTAAAAATGAATGAGAAGTCAAGCTCCATTCATTTCAATGGGGCGCGCTCCTGTGCTCTCCCTGGCCACACATCATTACGTGCTTGAGCATGGGGGCGTGGCGGCCGAACCCAGATGCTCAGGATAGATGGGGCTTCCATTGTCTAAAGTAAAGTTATGAGTCATATTATTAAGGTACGGGCTGCTGTTATTCAGTAAAATCAGGCTACAATAACAGCTGATGAGGGCAGCTACCACTATGTGTGAGTGGCTACATTACATCGGAAATTTACTTTATCAGCCGCTTGTTCCTTTCATATCCCTCACAGTTAATCTGTAGCAGGCCTGTCTGCTTTCTCTATCCATCTTCCTATATTTTCAGAATAGTCTCCCTCTCTTCATTCATCTTTCTTCCTCCCTTCACTCCCTCAAACTTCTCTTACTGACACACATCACAAAAGAATGCTCCTGCAGCCAGGTATCTTCCTCTTCTCTCCACACTACAACCACCTATGTCCTTCCTATCCCTAGCTGCTGTTTTACCTCTTTTAAACATTTATGCCTACTCAGCCGTATAGCCTACAATTCTTCAGTGTACTCTGTAATCTGAATTTCATGCCTTATTGTTTCTGTACAAATGTCTTACCCTACATTGGCAGCATGTTTCCTTGCCTATTGATCTGGTTATTCCATAACCTGAAACTAGCCAGGCTTATCCCCCTCCCTATCTTCTCCATCCTGGATGGCTCCCCTCTTGAAGTAGTTCCCTCCTTCAAGTATCTTGGTGTGGGGCTTGACAGTAGGGTTGACTTCTCTGCCCACATCCATGCCATCCACTCCAAGCTCTGCCCCAAATTTGGTGCCTTGTAGCACAACAAAGACTGCCTGCCTTTCTCTGCAAGTATGCTGGGAGCTGGATACCAGAATGGTACTTTCGTTTTTTGGCCATGTGGATGTGGTCTACGGTACCACCCCCTCCTCCGGCCCTTGCCAGACTGCACACCCTCTGTAATGCCTTTTGTCGTTTTACTACCACCCCCCCCCCCATACTCTCCACTTCTCCCTCTCCTCCTTCCTATCCATCTTCCCCAGGCCTCTCATCACCAATCCCACTTTGCCTCTTTTATCTCCAAATACTGGTTTGGGTTCCTACCCTTTACGTAGCTGCGCCTCTCTCAACTATTCCCTCTGCTTCACACACTCTCCGCTCCAGGGATCATCGCATCTTCTCCCCCACTCCCACCCTCACTCCTCTGCTGGGCAGTCAGTCTTCTCCTTTTGCCTTCCCTCCCTCTGGAACCTGCTCCTCTCCTCTCTCTGTCTCTCATCCTCCTTCTGCTCCTGTCAGCCCCCTACCTGACCTGCCCCTGGTGCCCTTTCTACCCCTGCTGTGGTCCCCCTCTTGGGGTCTGGTGTCCCTACAACTGCTGAATTGATTTGTTTCTACCTGCTGTTATTAGTTTAAATGGGCTTTGGTGCTGCCCGTAGCTTCAACTTCTGTCACCTTTAATTAGTATTTGCATTTGTACCAACCGTGTTGAATTCTGTACTGTTTGCACTTTATTTTGGAATGCATCATTACTGCTCTGTATGACTTGTTGTTTCCCTTTCCTTCCCCCAGGTTGCACCTGAAAATGAGCCTTGGCTCACTGTGCCTTTCCTGGTTAACAATTTTCACATAAATAAGTAACCTAAATACATGTACACTTTATACATTGTTTTTGGTTTTCTCCAAAATTCACTACTTGTACTGTGATTTTGTTGCACATTGTTCATGCACCTGTTGTTGTCAATTTGTTATTGCCATGTCACTCCCTGTTGTATCCCCTCCTGGAAATGAACCCTGGCTCAGTATGCCTATCCCAGTCATCAAATTTTAAATAAATAAATCAACAAATCGATAACTAAAACTGAACAAGGAGCTTGCTGCATTAGTTTTATTGCAGGATTTATTTCCAGATGATATTCTCCCGTGAACATCTGAGCCCCCTGAAGACATCCTGTACAGCTCCAGAATGTGTTCCTTAGTTAGTGGTCCATAGCCAAGAATATTGATGGCATGACATATCATTACATCCTCTGCAACTTGTAGGAGCCAGAATGTTTTACTAGACTTAGCTGATAGTATCAGTGCATGAGAGGTGTCAATTAATTAATTAATTAATTAATTATTTAATTTTTGGGATATGGCAAGCAGATATGGACGTAAGTTTATTAGCTTGAATTTACCTATGATACCTATGAATTATTTCAAAGTCTAGGCTGTGGAATGTACCCTGGTATAAACCAGTTTTTGTGCATTTTCCCCTTGGGTGAACAGTGGAGCCATTGCAGATTTTCAGCCTGTATCTGCTTTGCTGTAGTTTTGGAGATCTATGTTACACAGTTTTGCATTACTCACTAAAGCTTATTACATATCGTGACTGTCAATCTGGCACCTGAATGTGTGAGCTGGTAGTGCACGTGATGCTTTCAGTTGCAGTGGGGCAAACAGTTTTTATGTTTGCTTGCACGCATGTGCAAGAAACATAGTGCCACCATACGACTTTTCGTAGGTGTGCCACTCAGCTTCCAATGCCCTGCTTCCTTTTGCAGGCGCTGTCTCACTGCACCAATACATATCTGAGCTGTCTATGACAGCAGTTCAGATGCAGTGACATACAGTTGAAAGTAAAAAACCATTGCAATCAGCTGTGATAACGTGTAGGCAATTTGTACTGCCATTGTCGGCAGTATGGAAATTGCCTAAACGTCACACTGCATCTGAACTGTCTGTCATAGACAGTTCTTCCTCCTCCTGACCCGAACACCTACTAGCATGCTGGAAGCCCACCCCAACATGCTCATGCACTCCCCCCACCCGCACACCGTATGGCCGATGGGGTGCTCAATCCCCCATCGGCTCCACTGCCTCCCCCAAAACAGACTTCCAGGTACCATGCTGGGAGCCCGCCCCAGTGTGGCAAAAGTCCTGCGTCATCTTCCGTAAAAATTAAACAAACAAAAAAAAGAAACCTATAAGAAAAAACGGTCCCTCCTTGACTGTCTTACCCCCTTCCCCAATCCACGCCCACCCTCTGCACACCCACCTCCCCACACACACTCTCACCTCATACTTACCTCCGGAGCCCGGCGTGATGATCTATGGTGGACTGGGAACACTTTTGCACTCTTCAAAGCTGACCGCGAACTGAAGAAATGCCGGTAAGCTGTATGATGACATAAATGGGGGGTTTTCAACCTTGGTTCATATCTCGGCCATTTTGGGGAATTTTTTCACCAAATTTTCAACATGGGGTTATTGGGACCCCACCTCATGAACTCATTCACTGTCATTTTGTTATTCAGTCCCGAAAGGTGATTTCGAAGTCACTGTGCGGAACCACCTTTCGGGACTGAGTAACAAAATGACAGTGTCACAATTCATGAGGTAGGCCCTCCAAAACCTTATGTTGAAAATTTGGTGAAAAAATTTCCCAAAATGACTGTTTTACGAGCATGCATTGCGCAGTTCCTACGCACGCTCGTAACTTCTCAAATTTTTAATATTTTCAATCCAGATTTTCAACATTGCCATTTTACCACACCTCCTTATGAGCAGTACAGCTGTCATTTTTCACATTTCCCCCAAACTGTGTTTTCACACATGTAGCGCACAATGGCGCGGTCGGTGTGAGAAATCAATGTTTGGGACAGATTAAGAAAATCACAGTGGCACTGTTCATGAGCAAAGTTCTTAAAATGGCTATGTTGAAAATTTGGTGACAAAAGTCCATAAAATTACTGTGTTACGAGCGTCCATTGTGCAGTTTCCACGCACCCTCGTGAGTTCACAAATTTATAATGTTTTCAGTCCAGATTTTCTACAGTGGCATTTTTCCACACCTCTTTATGAACAGTACAGCTGTCATTTTTCACACCCTGGCCGAAATGTGTTTTATCACAGAAATGCGTGGTCACTGTGGGAAATCAGTGTTCGGGACAGATTACGAAAATCACAGTGACACTGCTCATGAGCGAAGGTCCCATAATACCTGTGTTGACAATCTGCTGTAAACAGTCCCCAAACTAATTACAGTTTCTATGCACACTCATCAATTCACCAGTTTTTTTATAGTTTCACTCCAGATTTTCAACATTGCCATTTTTACACCTCCTCATGAACAGTACAGCTGTAATTTTTCACATCCTGTTTGAAATGTGTTTTTGCACCTGTGGTGCCAAATGGCATGGTTGCTGTGCAAAATCAGCTTTGGCTAATGAACTAATATTGCCACTGTTCATGAGGTGGGGGTCACATAAAAACCATGCTGAAAAATTGGAGTGAAAATACTAATGAACACCTGGGGCATTAGCGTTTCCGACCATAACGCCCCACCCTGTAGAGACTGACAGGCATCAGGGGTGTGACTTGGGATTGTCACCTGTAATGCTCATACCATTCCACCCCACCCACATCCTGCAGCTAGTGACAGGCATCGAGGTGTGCCTTGGATTCTTCAGCCCCAAAGTTCACCCCATTCTCCTATACTGCACCCATCTCACCATATTTCCTTATGGAATGGGGAGAGCATAAGGCCCAAATACCTCAAGACACACTGTGACACTTGTTGGTGTCTGCAGGGTAGAGTGTGGTGAAACGGCGTGGCTGTTATGCCTGACCCCCCAAAGGCACACCCCAATGCCTGTCAGTCTCTGCAGGGTGGTGGTGGGGTTGGCTTCACTTCAGTACTTCACTGTCATTCCTATTATGCAGCTCTCTAACTCCTACACTACCAATGCCAATGCCAGCAAGCAAACATTTGGCATTGACAAATGCTTGTTTACCTTTGCTTTTAACAGCAGCAACTCAGTGGGTGATAATGTAGACAAACTCATGTGAAGAGGTTTTATGATCGCTCTCCACATAGTGTACATTACAGGACTGCCTCTGTCGCTGTTTACATGTCTCTGCACATTTTATTTATTTATGGTAGTACTCACACATGATGCCATATGCCAGACATTTCCCTCGCCCATGCTTTCTCCCACAGTACACACACTGAAGCTGCTCCTTGCCTACATAGGACTGCTCTGCTTTATTAGTGGCAGCAACAGAGACTGATTTAATGAAAACATCGACTGGGAAGTTGCAATACTGGGGCACAAACTATTCAGGAGGAATAGAGTTGAAGAAAAGGGAGGGGGGTTGCACTGTTTGTTAAGGACACTATTAAAGCAACAGAACCACCAAGAGATGGTGGGGAGGAGAAGGAGGAGCTGTTATGGGTAGCACTGGAGGCAAATGGAGAGGTCATAATAAGGGCAGGGGTTATCTACAGACCCACACACACAAGGGGAGGAAATGGGAAAAGCCATCGGGGAGATGTCCAGCAGGGGGAAGGTGCTACTGATGGGGGATTTCAACATGCCTGATGCGGACTGGAGTATCCCAGTAGCATCATCTAATAGGAGTAGGGAGGTCCTGGAGGAGCTGCACGGGGCATTGCTGAGACAACTCATAGATGAACCTACATGGGAGGGGGCCACACTGGACCTGTTACTGTCAAACAGAGATCGTGTGGCCAGAGTCACAGTGGGGAACCCCCTTGGGGAGAGCGATCACAAAACAATACACTTTGAGTTAAGTATTGGGCAACAAGCACTCTACACCAAAACAAAGGTCCTAGATTTCTGGAGGGTGGATTTTAGGAAAATTGGGAAGGAGTTAGCAGCACTCTGACAGGGATACAGAATGGGAGGGGTAGAGGAAAGGTCGAAAAAAATTAAACTGGCATTAGAGGAAGCTGCGTAGTCTATGTATTAGACAGGTCTCAAAGAATAAGAGGAGGAGGAGGAGACCACTTGGTTCTTATAAAAGTAGCAGAGATGGTCAGGGCAAAAGAATAGCTTCGAAAGCAGTACAAAACAACACGGGGAGCAGGACAGGGAGGTGTATAGGAGCAAAATAAAAGAAGCAGCAAAGGGATCAGGGATGAAAAGCCTCACAGAAGAGAACAAAGCACAGTCAGTGAGGAGGGGAGAAACATTTTACAGTTAAATCAGTGAAAGAAGAAAAATAAGACAGGAATAGTGAGAATAAAGTGTGGGGAGTGAATGGGCAAATGTGTTGAGCAGGACTAGAAGAAGGCAGACCTACTGAACAAGTATTTTTTTTCAGTATTCACAAAGGGGAGGGAAAGGGACCACAGATAAAGAAGAAAGTAACGAACGGTGGTGGTGGCGGGGGGGGGGGTTGGATATGAGCCCCTTTACAGAGGACAGGGTACTTAAAGAACTGGAGAAATTAAGAGTAGATAAGGCTATGGGACCTGATGGGGTGCACCCAAAGATACTAAAAGAACAGAGGAAAGAACTGGCTGCAACCCTGGCAGCCTTGTTCACGCTATCCTTGGATACAGGGACAGTACCGGAAGATTGGAGAAGGCAGATGTGGTGCCAATCCACAAGAGTGGGAGCAGGGAGGAGGCAGGGAACTATAGGCCAGTAAGTCTGATGTCAGTGGTGGGGAAGGTAATGGAGACATTAATAAAGGAGAGAATGGTGGAGTACCTGACCAGTTACAAATTGCAGGATCCAACACAGCATGGGTTCACGGGGAGATCATGCCAAACTAACCTAATTGAGTTTTTGACAGGATGATGAGAGCCTTGGACCAAGGGGGAGCAGTGGATGTGGCCTACTTGGATTTCAGGAAGGCCTTTGATACGGTCCCACACAGGAGATTAGCCAACAAGTTGAAAAGTCTAGGGGTGGGTGCAAAGGTGGTGATGTGGGTGCAGAACTGACTGAGCAACAGGAGCAAGAGGGTAGTAGTGAATGGGAGGAGATCCGAAGAGAAGGAAGTGGCAAGTGGGGGTACTGCAGGGGTCAGTCCTGGGACCATTACTATTCAATATATTCATTGGAGACATTGCAGATGGACTGCAAGGGAAAGTATGCCTGTTTGCAGATGACACAAAGATCTGCTACAGGGTGGATACACAAGAGGAAATGAATAGGATGAGAAGGGACTTAACAAAAACTGGAGGAATGGTCAAAGGTATGGCAACTGGGGTGTAATGCTAAAAAATGTAAGGTTATGCACATCTGGTACAAGAACCCAGAGGCAACTTACCAACTAGGAGGGAAGAAAGCGGCAACAACTAACCAGGAAAGGGACCAAGGAGTCATCATAATAGAGGACCTCAAGGTGTTCTAGTCAGTGTGGTAAAATCAGCGGTAAGGCAAGCAGGATGCTGGGATGCATTGGGAGAGGAATAACAAGCAGAAAGAGGGAAGTGTTACTGGCTGTGATCAGTTGACACATATATGTTCACTATATAGTCTTACTAACTGGCTTGATTTTGATGGGAGGCTTAGGTATCAGACTTGCCATCTCACCAAAAAAATCACTAATGGTCTCCCCCCCACCCGGCCTCATGCCCCCTAATGCTACCTGAGCCTGTACTAAAACCAACAAGCTCTACTAAACCCCTCTTCCAGATTCCCGCTACAAATTGGCCTTGAGCCAGAGAACTTTTCATTACAGGCTCCCCTCTGGATGAACACACTTCCCAGTGCCATCACCTCTGAAACTAAACTTGGCCACTTCAAACTCCTCCTCAGGTAACATCTCCGCTCTGTAGGAGCCTGTGACTGCTTCTAGCCAAACCACTATGGTTTCTCGGCTTGTACCAACTTCCAGCCCACTCACTACACTCATATCTCCACCCCACCTACCGCCCATTATTAATTGTACTATTATCTTTGACAAAGGCCTAGTGTCACTTTGGACGTCAATCAATCAATCAATCAATCAATCAAATCTTTATTTATTCAGGCGATCATCATTGAGCAAGGCTCATTTACAAGATGGACCTGATAAGGTCAAGGTTCGAGTTGATGCACAGCAATTACATCACATACTTATGAGACAGTTATACATACAGAACAAAGGAAAATGTTATTTATAACACAATAATATACAGAGAATTCACGTTAAAGCTTGGCTAAGAGAAAGTTAAACTAACATCTACAATATATACAGTACATATATATCTCAATGAGGATCATGACAGTCACTCACATAATGAGCACAAGGATGCTGAAGGGAATATTGGGTGCCATATACTGGCGGTGTCTGACTGGAAGGAATATGCCATATGTGATTGGAATGTGGTTTTGTGGGATGACTATTCTATCTCTAGCGATAGCAGCTGCATTTCTCTGTGAAGAAGGCTGTACAGTGCTGCTTGAAGGATGTAAATGGAATGATAATGGACAGTTTAAGGGATTTTTGTAGGGTGTTACATAGAAACATAGAAACATAGACTTTGACAGCAGATAAGGACCGCTAGACCCATCTAGTCTGCCCATTCCCTACCACAGGATAGGCCGCAGATCCTAGTTAACCAACAGCCTATTTTTTCCTACCCACAAGAATTGCCTTATGTCTGTCCCATGCATTCTTGAAATCTCCCACAGTTTTAGACCTCACAACCTCCTCAGGAAGGCTGTTCCATGCATCCACTACCCTCTCTGTGAAATAATACTTCCTCACATTGCCCCTGAACCGCCCTCCTTCTATCTTTAAATTGTGTCCCCTTGTTCTTGTAAGTCTCTTTTTCTGAAAGATGCTACCCTCTTGGACTTTGTTGATTCCACTGAGGTACTTAAAAGTTTCTATCATGTCCCCCCTCTCCCTTCTTTCCTCAAGGGTATACATATTAAGCTCCCAGTATACTCCCAGCCCTCCCTACTGCCTTCTCACATTGATTGCTAACCTTAAGGGTCATCTGATATAATGAACCGGGTCCCTTTCCTTTTGTTGTTGTTACTATCTCCCACCCATTGTGTATTCTTCCCTGGGTTCTTGTTTCCCAGGTGCATTATTTTGCACTTCTTTGCATTGAATCCTAGCTGCCATACTTCTGACCATTCCTCCAACCTTGCCAAGTCCCTTTTCATCCTTTCCACGCCTCCTTGTGTATCAACCCTGTTGCAGATCTTTGTGTCATCTGCAAAAAGGCATACTTTTCCTTCCAGTCCCTCTGCATGTCACTGATGAAGACATTAAAAAGGACTGGACCCAATACTGAACCCTGCGGTACCCCACTAGTAACCCCTCTTTCTTCAGAGTGGACTCCATTTACAATTACCTTCTGTGTCCTGTTGTGCAGCCAATGTTTTACCCAGGCTATCGCCCTGGGACCCACTCCCAGGCTGGTTAATTTGACTATTAATCTTTTGTGTGGGACTGTGTCAAATGCCTTGCTAAAGTCTAGGTAGGCCATGTCCACAGCCCCTCCCTGGTCTACTACTTTGGTCACCCAATCAAAGAAATCTATTAGATTCGTCTGACATGACCTTCCGCTGTGAACCCATGCTGCCTTGGGTCCTGTGCTCCACTGGCCTCTAGGTACTCAACTATTCTTTCCTTCAGAAGTGACTCCATCACTTTCCCTACCACAGAGGTCAGACTGACAGGTCTGTAGTTTTCTGCCTCTGTCTTGGTCCCACTTTTGTGAAGGGAATCACATCTGCCTTCCTCCAGTCCTCGGTACCACACCATCCTCCCATGATTTATTAAAAGAGTAGCCAGTGGTTTCACTAGTTCCTCCCTTAATTCTTTTAGAATTCTGGGGTGAATTCCATCAGGACCCATTGCTTTGTCCACCTTCAGTTTTAGGAGTTCTTGCAGAACCCTTTCTTCTGTGAAAGGACTAGGATCGACCCCTAACAAGAGTGCTTCTGTTAATTGGATTAGGCACTTCCCTCCTCTTTTGAATACTGAGCAGAAATATTCGTTTAGTATCCCTGCTTTTCACTGTCCCCTCTGCCCGCCCACGTTCATTCTATTCAGCCTCACTATCCTTCCCTTTGTCTTCATGCTCGCTGATGTACCCATAAAGGTTTTATCCCCTTCTTAACTGAGTTGGCGATCTTTTCCTCAGTTTGGGCCTTTGCTATTCTGACTTCCCTCCTGCTTCCTTCTGCCTTAACTGGTACAGCTCTCTGTCCTGCTCCTTCTGTGTTTCCTTATACTTCCGGAATGCTATCTTTTCTTCCTGACTTTCACAGCCACCTCTTTTGAGAACCATAGTAGCTTTTCTTTTCGTTTTGATTTGTTTATTTGCTTCCACACAAAGGCTTGTTGCCTCTGTGATGGCAGTTTGATGATTCCCATTGTTGCTCCACACCTCCTTCTAGCCTGTTTGCTGAGTGCTTTTCTGAGGCACTCTCCCATCTTGCAAAGTCAGCCCTCCTAAAGTCCAGTACCCTCACTTTTGTATGGCTTGACTCTGTAGCTGAGTTTAATGTGAACCACACTGTTTGATGGTCACTTGCCCAAGATGGCAACCCACTTCTAGATCAGAGATCCTCTCACTGCCCCATTTGAGAGCACGAGGTCTAAGATTGCTCCCTCATGAGTGGGTTCTGAAACTAGCTGTCTAATGCTGCCACCTGTAGGGCATCAAGAATGGCCCTGCTCTTGGATGTGGCTGCAGTAATGTGCTCCAGTTAACATCTGGCATATTCAGGTCTCCCATCAACAGTATCTCCCCTTCTCTGCCATTCTAAGAATGCCTTCTATCATATCCTTGTCCATTTCTTCCCTGACATGGGGGGTCTGTACACAACCCTGTGCGGATTGTGGTGCCCTTCCAGTCTCAAGGTGACCCACAGTGCCTCCTCCTCCTCCTGTTTACTCTTTTGTTCAGTTGCTTTTATCTCCTTCCTTTACATAGAGAGCTACTCCTCCCCTCTTCTCCCTGCCTGTCTCTCCTGTAGGTTATGTACCCTGGTATGTTAACATCCCAGTCATGGTTCTCTGTGTACCATGTTTCTGTGACTGCTACGATATCCAGGCATCCCTCTTCCATCAAGGCCACCAGCTCAGGGAGCTTGTTGCCCAGACTATGGGCATTGGTACTCATAACCTCCACTTCCTGATGGCCTTACTCCCTTTTGCCCCATCCCTGTCCTTCTTGCCTTTGTCACTTTCTCCATTTACCCCTGCCCTTCTCCCTATCAACACCTCTATGTTGGTGTTTGCCACCTTACTACTGTGATTATTTGGGGGCTAGGATTTCCCTTTCCAGTGCTTCCCTTGGCTAGTTTAAAAGCTTGCCAATGAAGCATTTAAACATATCACCTAGGATCCTGGTTCCTCCCGATAGATGCAGCCCATCAAGCCAATATAGGCTTGCATCACTCCAGGTGGACCCCAGTCCCCAATAAAGCCAACCCTGAACTCCACACCAGTTTTTCAACCACTGATTGAATCCCATGGTGCGGAACACCCTATAGCCTCTCCTATGCCATAGGGTGGGCAGCACCCCGAGAAGGTTACCGTGTGCTACTTGACTAGGGCCCTCCCAATTCCATAAACTCTTCCTGCACTTCTCTAATCCCTCTCTTAGCCAGGTCATTTGTCCCTGGGTGGACAATGACATCCAGCTCCCTCCCCTGTGCAGCTGCTCCGGCAATCCTGAGGATTCGCTCCCTGTCCCTCCAAGCCATGGCGCCAGGCAGGCACCTCACCTCCCTCTCCCCTTCCTCCCCCAGTTCTACCTTCCTAACAATGGAGTCCCCCACCAGGGGTTGTTTCCTTCCCCTGCAGGGTTCCTTGCCACCCTCCTGTGGGTCTCCTTTGTGGAGGTTCCCACATCCTCCTTGGTCTCCATCGATGGTGCCTCCATAGAGGAACCACACTTTGCCAGAATGGCATAGGAATTGTGGAGAGGTGTACAACCAGAGGATGCGCCTCTGTTCCACCACCCTCACCCTCCCTGAGCCCACTGTGGTCCAACCGCCTCCTTTCTTGGCAACCTCTGAGGCAACGGCAGAGGCACTGGTGGTCCCTGGATGGAAGAGGAGGTCCCACAAATCCTGGCCAACTCAGCCTGTAGATGAGCAACCTCCTCCCTCAGCCCAGAGAGGTGCCTGCAGATGGGACAACACCGCATCCTCCAGAACATCTTCTGAAGACTGCTGCTCCACAGCCACTGCACTGCACCACTCCAATCATGTCTTATTTCTGGCCCCTTAACTGTTTTCAATCCTTACTCTTTCCTCTGTTTTTTTTTTTCTCTCTCTCCTTACTTTCTGCCTGTGTGCCCTTTAAGCTCCTGATTGTCCTGTTCTGAGACAAGAATATCCTATATTTCACAGTAGACCAGTTACTTGCTCAGAGGCAGACCTCCAGCAGCTAGAGGGGGCCGGAGAGCTACTCTTGCCCTTCTAGGATGGTGGGTCTTTGGTGGTTCTGTGATCACTCACTTTCTGCTCCCAAACAGGAAGTTCCTGTTGTCAGTCAAATCCTGTGCCTATAAAAATAGAACTATCTTTGGGTGGAGGGAAGGAGGGCAATATAGTCCCAGCAGAGAAGTTCAGTCACACAGCAGTCCTTTCTCCTGGTGTCTTCTGCCAAGCTATTCTATGTTCCATGCTATGGCTAGAGAATAGCTGATTGCTGCCTTCCCTATTTTGGTGTTGACTTTGGACAATTTGAGCAGGATGATATTGTTGCTTTAGGGCGGCATAGGAGTTAGGAGTGGTCAGGTTGAAGCAGTCCAGGATATAGCTTGGGAGTTTTGATAAAGCTCTGTAGATCCATAGAGCTGCATTTCTGCTCTTCCTGACATGAAGGAAACCCATCCAGTTGCTTACATAGAGAACAATGGTGAGTATTATATGGCAGGTCTGTAATGAACCTTATTGCTCTATGATATAAGGTATCCAAGGTATCCAGCATGTGTCCTGCTTCATTACTACGGTCTAATCCTGCTTAACCCAACCATTGCCTCCCTCAAGACTATAACCATTGTCTAATCACTCTAGGAGCTACATCCCTGAATGCAAAATGTCTTATTATAACCTTTGATTGTAACTATGTCCTTTTATGACTCCCTCTCTGTAACTCATTTGTATATGCTCTTTATGATCGTCTGTCTTATGTTTTATATACTGTCTTGCTGACATGGAGCCATTGTAAAGGAGTCTTTGACTCAAAAGTTTGCAATTCCAATATGTTTAAATAAATAAATAAAATTAATTTTGCCCCTATATAGATCACTGGTGAGACCACACCTCGAGTACTGTGTCCAGTTCTGGAGGCCCCATCTCAGAAAAGATATCAGCCAGGTGGAGGCAGTGCATAGAAGAGCTACTAAAATGGTCCAGGGCGTGTATCAAAAAACAATTATGAGGAAAAGCTAAGGGAGTTGAATATGTACTTGCTGGAGGTAAGAAGGAACAGTTGGGACATGATAGAAACATTCAAGTATGACAGAGGAATAAATAAGGTAGGGGAGAACAGCTGTCTGCAGAAAAAAATGAGCACTAGGACTAGGGGTCACAATACGCGACTAAAGGGGGGAGACTCGGAGGCAATGTGAGGAAGTACTTCTTTATGGAGAGGGCAATGAATCCTGGAACAGGCTACCAGAGGAAGTGGTGGGAGCAAAAACAGTGGTGGCATTCAAGCATGCATGGGATACGAACATACAAAATTTGCCAGCAAATACAGGCCTAGAGGTCTATCAAGTCTGCTCAAATGTGCAGCTAGCACCCCTTATTCTGCAGCTGCCCCTTCCTTCCACTCTTCCCCTTCATTGACCCTCCCCCTTGTCCTGTCCCATCCCCTTTTGAAGCAGTCCACTGTTCTACTGGATACCACTTCTGCAGGTAACGCATTCCACCCAGCCACCACCCTCTCTGTAAAAAAGTGTCTCCTCATCTCTCTCCTGAACCTTCCTCCCTCCAGTCTCATATCATGGCCCCTGTTGTCCCTCCCCTCCCTTACTTTGAACAGCCCCTCTGTACCAGTCTTGTTTATTCCTTTCATGTACTTAAAGGTTTCAATCATGTCCCCCCGTCCCTCCTCCAGCGTGTCCATGTTCAACTCCCTCAGCCTCCTCTCATATGATAAGTCCCCCAGCCCCCTGATCATCTTTGTCGCCCTGTGCTGCACCCCACCAGTGACTTAATGTCCCTCTTCAGATACAGGTGCCAGTACTGCACGCAGTACTCCAGGTGCGGTCTAACTAATGAGCTATACAGTGGCAGAATCACCTCCTCCCTCCTCGAGGATATACCCCTGCAATACAACCCAGCATTTTGTTGGCCTTTGCAGCTGCCTTCCTACATTGTGTCGAGTTGTTCATTGACCCTGTAATGAGCACCCCAGATCCTTCTCCTCCTCTTTCTGGGCTAGCTGCACTCCCCAACTGGTAACTCCTCCTTTCTCATCCCAAAATGCAGCACCTTGCACTTTTTGGCATTAAACCCCAGTTGCCAGGTGTCTGACCAGGTTTCAAGCTTTGCCAGATCATCCTGCAACCCCTGTCATCCCCTAGGTCATCCACCACCGCCCTACCTTGATATCATCAGCAAACAGACTGATCTTGCTCTTGATGTCCAATGATATGTCTGCAATGAATATCCCAAACAACACTGGTCCCACACCGAGCCCTGTGGAACACCGTCATCACTACCCTTAGGGTGTGAGAGCTCCCCCACCCACCACCACCCTCTGTTGCCTTCCCTGAAGCCAGTTCCCCTAAACATCTCACCAGCTTTGCACCCGACCCCTGTGCCTTCTAACTTCTTCCCAGCCTTCCATGTGGCACCGAGTTGAATGCCTTACTGAAGTCCAGATACAGGACATCCACTGCATGGCCCCTGTCCAGTTGCCTAGTTACCCAGTCATAGAACTCCACCAGGTTGGTTTGGCAGGATCTGCCACATATGAAGCCGTGCTGTCTGCTGTCCTGTACTCCTTTGGCCTCTAGGAGGGCCACCAGCCTCTCATTCAGGATAGTCTCCATTAGCTTACCCACAATGGATGTGAGGCTCACTGGTCTATAGTTTCCCAGTTCATCCTTGAGGCCACTCTTGTGGAGGGGCACCACATGAGTCATCCTCCAGTCCTGAGGAACACACCCTGAATGTAGTGAGGCATTAAATAGGTCTGCCAAAGTTCCTGCAAGAACCTGTACCAGCTCCTTCAGTACCCTGGGGTGGATGCCATCTGGGCCTGGCGCCTTGTCCACCCTCAGTGCCTTCAAACCCTCTCGAACTCTGCCCTCCATGATTTCCCCATCTGCCACCCCCTCCCCCCCTGTTTCGGCCATTCCTCCCCCCTTGGGTGTCACCCCCTCTCTTTAGTGAATACCGAGCAGAAGTAATCATTTAGCACTTGCCTTATCTGCACCCTTCTGCTTTCACCCAACCCCCTTCCTAATCCTCACTATGTGGTCCTTACAGCTCCTTTTCTCCCTGATGTACCTAAGAAGTCCTTCTCCCCTTCTTAATGCCTTGTGCCAGCCTGAGTTCGTAGATGCCTTGGCTCCCTTACTGCTCTTGTCACCTCCTCTCGATTCCGCCAAGTACTCCTCCCTGTCCTCCCCTCCCTGTTTTCTTGTACATCCTAAAGGCAGCTCTTTTCCTCCTTACCTTTTCCATGACCTCCTTGCTTAACCAGCTCGTTTCCTAGCCCAGCCTTCTTGCTCTGGGCCTTTGTAGGTTTTGTTGCCTCCACTGTCCCCAGCTTTATAAGCTCCCACCTCTGCTTAGTGTCCATACTAGATTGAATTCTGGCCAGGTACCCTTTTAGCACTTCCCCATCCTCCCCTAGACACAGGGGACTAGTAAGACTAGGACAGAAGGGAAGAATGGAAACAGGTCCGGCAGGATCTGACGGAAGGAAGCAAGACTTTTCTTAAAGCTAAACCAGGACAGACTGGATGGATCTTGAGGTCCTTTCATGCTGATAACTACTATGTAACTATGTATTACATTTGGTTGCTTGCGTATATTTTGTATGTGTGATGGATTTTTTCAACAAATTCACATGCAGGACTTCAGTTGACTCCATTTCAGGAGTATTTGACTTCCAAAAATAAGGCAAAACTTCTAGAGTAAAGGAGGAGGAAGTTATTGACTTCAAATGTAAAAACAAAATTGGCTGACTTCAAACTGAAGGCACAGGAGCCAAGGTATGATGGATTTTTCCAAAAGAAATTGTATTTTACCAACAATGTTTATAATAACATCTATAAATTGATCCTTCCTAGAATATTGGCTTCCAAACTGTGGTATCAGAGAAGTATTTTGACTTCCAAAAAATTGGATTGACTTCCAGATTTTGACCCATGGAAGTATTAGACTTCCACTGAAAATAAGTTAACTGAACCTCTAGTCACCTGCTTTCATTTTTTTGTGTGTTTTTGCTTAGTCTCTATTGTGGCATATGTCAATGGCTAGATTAAGTCCCGTATCTGACCGATGCCATGTACTGACTCTGACTTCATTATATGTATTTATTTATTTTCACTTTGGTAACTGGTTTAGTGCACTGGCACCAAGTGCCTTTTTCAGTCACAACCCGGGTGCAATTACACAGACATTCGAGGACATACAGTGCATACAAATGTCTGGGTGCTTGTTGCAGAAAATGAAACATACATGTAGGGGGCTAGAAGGTTCCCTAACAACTACAGAACTTCCCTAACAACTACAGAACAGGCCAGACGAATCTGTAAGGAGAGGCAGGAAGCTTACTCAGTGACCAAAATGCAAGAGGTTTATTTACCAGGGACAATAAAAACAAGCTAACGGTTTTCTACAATGCAACAGGACAATAACAATAAACAACAAACAATATGATTAGGACCAACAATTGATCGAACCAAGAACAGGGGGTTAACCTCTTTGAGTCCAAGTCCTACGTGCACTTGGCCAAGATGATGAAACCTGATGAACCAAGCTTGGGCTTCCTTCTGCATTGGCTGATCAGTAGGTGGGCACTGACCCCACAAAGCGCTTGTTACAAACAGCCCATAACGGGGCATCCCCCGGATGAGCAGCAGACAAAGAGAAACACTGTTAGCTGGACAAGGAGGAAGGTGACAATCCTGTGCAGCTCCGGGCCAGAAGCTGAAGACTTTTAATTGCCCAATGGTTCTCTGGACGATCTGTAGCAATGACCACTGGCCGGTCCCTGGCACCCAGGTGACCTCTCACCAAGACTACTGGTGGTACAATCTTTAGCCGGTCTCTACGGAGTGGCATAGGCACATGCACACTTACTCACAGATGGCAAAATAAGAAAAGGACACACACAACGTAAACTGTGGTCCCTCAAGCTTAAGCTGGGGTGGCTCCTAAGCTGACTTACTACTGGATACCTCACTAGCAGCTCTCTACCCCTTACCATTGCAGGACTGATGCTGGAGCACTTGTGGTGGAACTTTGGAACTGGCTGTTGTCACTGGAGGTGGTTCTGCTTCAGATGGTGGGTGGATGGGGACCTCCCTGGGTCAGCATCAACTCTGGTGAGGCTGTTCTGGGCAACAAAGGCGAAGCTTAACATCCAGTACACCAAGGCGCAATTCGATAACACAGTTTAGTAGTAAGCAAACAATTCAGTTTTGGCAGACAGTTCAGTTCTTGTAGGAAATACAGTCTTTAGGGGTGCTAGGCAGGCAACAGTGCAGTTCGGTTTGGGTGCAGGGCCACTTAGGCCATAGGACCCTCCCCAAGGCGCTGCACCTTTAGGGGTCTTCTCCTTTTCTGGTTATTTTGCAGATCCAACCCACATTATTAGTGTTAATATCCACTCCTAGCCTCAGTTAGGGCCTTGTGTACTAATCCCTTAGCTTGAGGGCCTAGATTCTGAACCTCACAGCTAGCCCCTCCCTCCCTCCAACCAGCTGGCCGAGGGTCCTTTGGATTTTGCCCTAACCCTTAGTGCAGAATGGCACTGACACAGACCCAGGGCCTTAATCCCACTGTGCCCCAGGTCTGGTCCTTCCTTTTGTCCCTTTCTTCCCTGGGGCTTTACAGTCGCGCACCCTCTCTCTTCATCTAGCTAGAGGCAAGCTACTATTGGCCCAGCTTGTCTTCTGCTTCCCATTTGGCTATAACAAAAAGTAACAACTACAATATCTCTGTGACCTCTGGCCACCCCTGGGCCTTCCCTCAGGGCAGGCAGCTCACCCAGGGAGTCCACCGCACCTCCCCTTACTAGGTGCTGGGCCCTTAAGTATTCTTTTGGGCACTCGGCCCCTTTAATCTCCTTCCCTGTTCCTCTCCATTCCCGGCACCTGTGGCATGAGTATACAAAAATAGGGCACTTGCCCACTCACCACCATGGCACAGGACTCCAGTGCTGCTGGGGAAAGCAGGTAACCCGGCTGGGGGAGCTGGCCCCACCCGCTGTTTCTTTACACTGCTGCAGTGCTTGGGTGGAACTACATGTTTAGGGCGTGTTTTCGACTCCAGACCTAGTTCTTGGTGGCACAACTTGGTCTATCTGCTATTTTCTTCCCCTCACCGATTGGGGCCTGCCCAGGGAGAACAGGTCATGTCCAGGAGCTGCAGTCCACCCAACTGACCCTGCTGCTGCCACATGCCCAGGATGCCGACCAGAGGGGAGCGACGCCGAGGAGCCACAGGACCACCACAGGTAGGTTCCTCTGTGCTTCCACTTCCTCTACCCTCCTCGCCTCAGCCACCAACTACCCCATAAGCCACTCCCCCGCCCTTGTAGGCAGGGGTATGTCCTGGCATCTGGCCAGGAGATTGGGCAGTGCAAGTCCTGCAGGAGAGTCTCCTGTCCATGACCCCACTTCCAGCGCTTGAACGGTGTGAAATTAGACAAAGGACGGGAGGGTCTGAGGCTGCAGACAAGTGGAGGGGATGGAATGGAGGGAACCAGAGAAAAAATAATCCCCACGTTGGGGAAAAAGATACCCTTTTTTTTTTGTGCCCTCCAACTTTGGGGCAGTACATACACACATCGATTGAAAATGACATACTTGATTACACTACATACTTGCAGCACATGGAAAGCGCAGCTGATTAGTGCAAATACTACACTGAGTACAGATGCATAGGGGTGTGAACAATGAGTATCTACACAAAGCAGTCACAGACACCCAGTGATAGATAACATTCTTTCAAATAGCATGAGTCTTTAGTGCCTAAGACTATACGGTTTTGAGTGAGTTCATCAGTTAAGTGTTCCAAAGTTGCATGAGGAAACTATCTGTCAGCCTGGCTGCATATTGATCTTTCCCCTTCATTTTGGTCAGATGTATTGAACATGTATCTCTCATAAATTACATTTCTTGTTGGTACAAAATGTGCTTCCAGTGCATAGAGAATTGTAGTTATGTAATTTCTTTCATTATTCGCTAACTGCACATTTTGACAAATTAGAAAGCTTTCTTTACCCTTTGCAGTTAACTGCGTTATCTTCTTTGTCCATCTTTCCAGCTACTTCAAAGTCTGTCCATGTGGCATGAAAGAAGTTTGAGTGTTTACACATATCTCCAGTCATCTGCATTACTGCAGGCAGAATGTGGTGAATGAGTGTTCTAGAACTGCTAAGCAAACCCTAAAAGTATACAAGTATGAGAAAGCTAATTTTCTTCTAACATATGTTAAGAGCAACAGCCAAGAGCCAAGTTTCAGGGTAACTAGGATAAACTCTATTGGTCTCTACAAACATGAACAGTGTTAACAGTATAGTGGGCCATGATGAGGTGTCTGTGTTACACAGTGCTAGCAGAGTTAAGCCACAGGGTGGCACTGTTGCACTTTACGATTTAAACATCAATAACCACTCTTACAACAGTGTCATTGATGCGGTGAAGGGATTCAAGTGAGGCTGGGATGGATATGTGGGTCTGGTTAGGATCCTAGGGCAGGATGACATGAAAGGAAGGTGCATTAGTGACCACAAGGGCATTCCCATCATATTATAGGTAGAATCAGACAGACTGGATGGGGCGGTGGGCCCTTTTCTGCTGTCATTTCCTGTATAATTGGGAAGATGGGACTGGGATGAAGAGGAATGCGAGATATGTTGGGACTAGAGAGTGGCTGTACTTACGAAGGAGTGTGTATCTGTGGTAGCTCCTGTGGGCAGTGGAGCTCAGTCAGTCAAGCTGGTTGTAAAACAGGCCATGATGGGCCCTTGAGTTGCTTTCAAGGGTGAATAAACATGTACAGCCTGTTCCACATGACACCCAGCCTGTAGTGTGGGTTTAGTGGCTAGGCGGAACATACCATTCATTGTCCAGTTGAGGGAGCAAAATTGTCTTGTTACTTACATTCTTGTGAGATGGTAGAGGCAGCCCCTGGACCTGTAGAGGGCTTCTTGCCTGGGACCAGCCTAAGCAATGATGTGATCTGCATGCTTCTGGTAGGGTCCCTGCCACCCATGGTAGTTGTGGACAGACAGCCTGGTCTGGACCCCATACGGCAGTGGTGCCATTGGCATCCCATGGGTTGATGCCAGTCAGCGGGTGTCCGGCCCCCCCGCGACCACCAGTGACACGGGTATTGTGCAGCATCCAGGCATGGTGGGCATAGACCACATCCATGCCATGTGTGACATTAGGATACATCCAATGACACACAACACCAGCGGCATGTCCCATGGTTGCAGCAATGCAAGCAGCCAGTGGGTTGGGGGTGTCCCCAGTACACCGGGACCCACCAGGTGTCTTATGGGGATATGGCACCCCCCCATGTACAAATGAGCCTGATGCGGTGGTGGGATCTTTGTAGATGTAGGCAGATGTCCTGATGGTAGAGAGCTGTACATACAACATGACAGAGTACACTGGCTGGAACTGTGAAAAATGGCATGGAACAGATGGCAGCAGACAATATCAAGTACTAAATATTGGTACACACAGTGCAGTGCAGGACTGCATAGCACCCCAGGAATTCCCCATTATAGTATCCTGGAGCTAGTATGCATGAAGTGCCTACCCAGGCCCCCCTCCCATCCCATGCCCATACAAAAACATTCTACACACCACACATCACCTACATGGACATGGGATGGTGCTCAGCCACCACACCCTGATACCGCGGAGTGCGCCTGGTACCCATATGAGATCCCTTACCTGTGGTGGCAATGATCCCCAGTGTGCACCACACCCACGTGCCTAGCGAGAAGGCTGCCTACAGAGGCTCACACTCATGGCAGGGCTGGTCTGCCCTGTTGTGACTCCCAGGAACTGGGACTCCTGCTCCAGTACAAAGGTTGACCAGGTTTGCCATCTCTACCTCCAACCAGCGCTGGTCTTGCTGGAGGATTGGCCTACATCCACTGGATGCCACTGTGCCGCTGGACTGTGCATGCAGTGAAACTGTCTGCGTGTGTTGCTTCCCTATTTGTGGAGGGCCATGCTACTTGCTGTGTGTTACAGGTGGGCTGTGCAGTGCAGGCTTCTCTTGCACAGTGCTAAAAGCATGGTCCAGTGTGCACATGATGGTGTAGCGCATGCGCATCCTGTGCACAGTGTCGTGTATGGCAACGGCACTGTGCTGACACATGCAGGGGTTGGCACTAGCTACTGATGTCATAGGTACCTGACAGTACCACTCAGCTGCTGCACTAGTGAAAACTGGTTAGCATGGCGCACTGAAGGCCAATATTCAGCCAAGCTTTGCAAATCAGTTCACTGGGCAGATTGCAGGTAAAGTGGCTGCTTTGCATGTCATTCCGGCATGTTCCACATACAGTAGCATGGCTGATTGCCCCCAGGCTATCTAAGAGAACATGTGCACCACCTAGATGGCACAGTGAAACTGCAACTAAACAAACTGGAACTGCAGACCAGCTGAGCCAGCCAGGAGAATCGAATTGACGCCACAAGTAGGTGTACAGCATGCCTATATCACAAAAATACAACAGAAACAATTCAACAACCAATAAGTTGTACACATATCCGCAAAACAGATATGATGCACTTAGACTGCCAGTGTAGTTGGACAGTAGTGTACAATGCATTGTATTGTATTGTGTAGCACACAACTGCACCTGTAAGCTGTGACATTACATTGTGCTGACAGTCACCACTGTTCAGTCACAGCAGCACAAGGCTGTTTGGGGACAGAGACAACATAAGGGGCATAAAGTACAGTTACGTAAGAACTTACTGTAACAGTAGATCTTCGAGAGAGGCTCTTGCAGTAAGTAATTACACATAGGACTGACACCGGCCGGCGGCAGGACCCCACAGAAAAATTTCAAGCTAGCAGTCCCTGGCGAGGGACCGCCCCACGTCAGGTGACCGGCATCCTCTGACGTCGGTATAAAGGGAGCAGTCGGACGCCCGCCTTCCAGTTCTTTCCCGCCACAGGCCCGGAAGGCCGGACGAGAGAGAGAAGCAGATATTTCCCTCAATGGAAAAGGAGCTGAAAAAGCCTAGGGGGATGGAGGGTGGGAAAGTATTACCTACTGCAAGAGCCTCTCTCGAAGATCTACTGTTACGGTAAGTTCTTACATAACTGTACTATCTTACTTCGAGAGGGCTCTTGCAGTAGGTAATTACATATAGGACTGAATCCCAAGCAGTCTGGAACAAATAAAAGGCACCGGGAGGAGGAAACTACTCCTGAAAGTAGCAATAGCCTTGCATGCCTCAAGACAGGAGACCCTGCAAAACAGCTAGCCCGAAGCCTGCTCTACCGTGAGAGGCAATGTCTAAACTGTAATGTTTCATAAAGGTATGGACGGAAGTCCAGGTGGCAGCAGCACAGATGTCTGCCGCAGACACATTCTTGAAACAAGCTGCAGAGGCTGCTACTCCACGGGTGGAGTGACCTCTGACTTGACCCAGAAGGGTCTTGTTGTACTTGTCATAACAGAAAGTGATGCAATGAGCCAACCACTTTGACAGGCATTGCTTGGAAACAGCATTGCCTTCCCTTTTGTGAGCAAAAGAGATGAACAGCTGGTCAGTTTTTCTGAGATCCTTTGTCCTATCGGTGTAGTATCTCAGAATCCGGTGAACATCCATGGTATGGAGTAAATATTCTCCTTGGTTGGAGTACTGCGTGAAAAAGGCAGGTAACTCTATAGACTGATTTAAGGTGGACTCCGCTACCACTTTAGGCAGAAACTTAGGGTTCGTGCGAAGAGCCACTCGTTCTTTGTGAAAAATCAAATAGGGGATTTTACACATAAGGGCCTTGGAGCTCAGAAATTCTCGAGCGGAAGTAATGGCCACTAAGAAGAGCATCTTCCATGACAGAAACTTCAGATTCTGGATGCTGAGGCCTCAAGGGAGGAAGGTAAGTTTCGAGAACAAAGTTCAAGTCCCAAGGGGAGCAGGAGTCGGACAGGGGGCCTCAGATGAAGGACCCTCTAAGAAAAGTCTTAGACACCTCTAATTGGGCAAAGGCTTTATCAGCGAAAGGTACATGGTAAGCTGAAATAGCGCCATGTGCACTTTCAGAGGAATGAATGAGACCCAGGCTCGAAAAGATGACGAAATTTTCAAGCAGAACGGCCACTGGACAGGAGAAAGGCTCCACATTCCTAGATGCGCCCAAATAGAAAATCTCTTCCATTTCATGGCATAAGTGGACCTAGTGGTGGGTTTTCTAGTCTCCACCAGAATCTCGGCCACCTTTGCCACCTTTGGAGAGACACCAAAGCGAGGTTGGGCTAGGTCTGCAGGGGAGCCATGCATGAAGTTGTAGGGACCTGAGGCCTGGATGGACCAGGGTCCCCTGATCCTGGGTCAGCAATCCTCGAGATAAAGGAAGAGGAAGAAGAGGAACCTCTGAGTATTGTTGTAGAAGAGAGAACCAGATTTGCCTGGGCCAGAAAGGAGCGATCAGAATCATTCTTGCTCCCTCCATTGTTAGTTTCTGCAGTACACGAGGGACCAGAGGAATTGAGGGAAAAGCATAGACGAATCTGCCCTTCCAGTTTAGAGACAGAGCGTCGCTCCAGAAAGCCCCTCGCTCTGGAGCGAGCAAGCAAAAGGTGGGAAGTTTTGCGTTTTGGGAAGAGGCAAACAGGTCTGTCTGTGAAGTCCCCCAAAGCTGGAAGATGTCGTCTAGAACCTTTTGGTCCAACTCCCACTCATGTGGCAGAGCAGAGGAGCAGCTTAGCTTGTCTGCCAGGGTGTTGTCGACTCCTGGAACATGGATCGCCATGAGGTGAAGGTTGTGAAGGTTGCCCAGTCCCAAACCCTCATTGCTTCCCTGCATAGAGGGTGGCTCAGTCCCTCCCTGCTTGTTGATGTACCACACTATGCACATGTTGTCTGACTGGACAGCTAGGTGACCGGAAGGATGTATTGGTGAAGGGCTTGGAGAGCATATAGTACTGCTCGTAGCTCGAGCACATTGATGTGGAGAGCTAGCTCCAATCTGGACCATAAACCCTGGGTTCGGTGAGGACCCAGATGGGCTCCCCAACCTTCGCCTGATGCGTCCGTGGTCAGAGTCTGGGAGGGGGGAGGATGACAGAAGGGGACCCCCAAACAGGTTCTCTCAATCATCCACCATTGCAAGTCTCTTGTCATCGGCGAGGAGATCAGAACCAGATGATGTAGGTCATCTACGAGTTGATCCACTGGGAGCGGAGAGTCCACTGAGATATCCTCATGTGGAGCCACGCGGGGAACTGTTGGGATGGCGGCCACCATGAGCCCCAAGAGATGGAGAACCGACCTGGCCGGAACCTTCCTGCGTTCTGATAGCAGGGAAATCTGTGACTGAAGAGAGGCCGCCCTGTCCGGAGGAAGGAAGGTCTTGCTCACCGTAGTATCGAGGATAGCCCTGATAAACTGAAGTCTCTGGAGGGATCCAGATGAGACTTGGAATGGTTGATGGTAATACCCAGGCAAGTGAAAACCTGCTGGGTGAGGGAGAGAAAATGCAGGAACTCCTCCCTGGATGAGGGCCACCAGGAGCCAGTCGTCCAGGTAGGGGAACACCTGAACTCCCATAGTACGCAGGTGGTCCGCTACCACTGCCAGGCATTTGTAAAACTCGGGTGCCGAGAAAGACCAAACGGAGTGCCCAGAATTGGTAATGGTCCCTCTGGAAAGCAAACCGGAGGTACTTTATGCTGCGAGGGACGAATGGGGATGTGCAGATATCGCCTGCATATCCAGGGCACAAAGCCATTGACCTGGTCAAGAAGGTGCAGAAGGGTTTGTAGGAGAGCATCCTGAACTTTTGTATTCCACGTAAAGGTTCAAGGAGCTGAGATCGAGAATGGGTCTGAGATCTCCTGCCTTCTTCTTTGGGACCAGGAAGAAATGAGAATAGTAACCCGTCCTTTGAAGATGAGGAGGAACAGGTTCTATGGCTCTGCTTCAAGAAGGGCAGATATTTCTTCCCGGACAAAGGAAGATGGTCCTTTGTATAGGGACGACTTCAGAGGGGGGTGGGATGGTTTCTGTAGAAACTCTATGGAGTGCCCCTCCGCTATAATCTGAAGCACCCATGAATCCGTTGTTAACCTCTCCCAACCCAGAAGGTGGAGGGAGAACCTCCCTCCTACCGGTTCCTCCGGTGTGTCTGGAGGCGGTGGGAGAGGGGAGGAGTCAGGTGGTGTGGGGTAGCGCCGCAGCTGGGGCACCCACTGCTTTTTTGGGCGGTGGGGGCCTGGCCGCTGCGGGGGCCCAGCGTTTAGTGGCCCGCCTTCCTTGGGGTTTTGCTTGTGGCCGACTGCATCTGCAAAAAGGATGGTGCTGTGGGGGATGGGGACGGTACATGGAATCCACAGATTTCAGAGCCGTCCCCTTCTCCTGCAAGTCGGTGATGATGTCCTTGACATCACCACCGAAAAGCACTGAACCCCTGAAAGGTGCTTCCTGGATTGCTGACTGCACCTCCGGGACCAAACCTGACACGCGGAGCCAGGCATGACGCCGAAGACTTACAGCAAAAGCGAAGCTCCGCCCGGCAGTGTCCACTGCATCGTATGTCATCCGCAGAATGTGACGACTGGCCGAACGAGCAGAACGGACTAAGTCGGCTAATTCCTGCTTGACTTGGGAGTCAGGTAACAAGTCAATCTTGGATTCCACCTGGGTAAGGATGGCCTTCTGGTAATTCCCCATATGAGCTACATAATTCAGGGCCCAAATTCCCAGTGTGGAAGAGGCGTATATTTTTCTTCCATACTGAACCAGGAGGCGAGATTTCTTATCTGGAGTAGACAAGCTTAGATGTTGGGATGTACCGATCGGCTGTGAGCGGCGCTAATCACGACCGAGTCTGCATGAGGGTGAGAATCCAAAAAGTCTACACCCTCCAGAGCCTGGTATAGCCTATTGGACTTTCTAGGAAGCGGGGCTAAAGCCGACGGTTGTTTCCAAATAGTGGAAACAAGGTGGGCGTGAGGCTCGATCCAGGGTGGTACTAAAGTAGGAGCCGTGAGGGCAGGTCCAGATGTTCAGCGAGTTTGACCGCTAAGGATCTGGTTCCAGAGAAGCTCACTGAAGTACTTCCTGGATCTTCCTGAGCAACTCCGTGAAGGAAGGATCCTCTGGAGGAGACTTCGGAGGAGTCCTCGGCCGTGGCTTGGACGGAGAGCGAGGCTCGTCGTGTCTCTCGGAGCATCCGTCGGAGGAATCCGAGGAATCTGAGAGCGAAGAAGAAGAAGAATCAGAAGCAGAATAAGACTCCCTGGCACGTCTAGGGGGAGGAATGGGTTCCTTAGGGGGATCCCTGGACGCGTGTCCTGCCCCTCTCGGGATCCAGAGGGAAGGGCTCTAGGATCTGGAGGCGTGAGGGAGAGGCCCTCAGGCGACGGGGCCAGGGCAGCATCACACCATAAGGCGGTTTTCTATTTCCTCGGTGAGCTGAGCCTGGCCTCAGCCCACCAGGAAGCCAGAGCCTCCTGCAGATCCACCGGCCGCCGGGGGGGCGGTGGAGAAGGAGGGGGATAAGTATAAGGATTGTATCCATAATGCGAGTATCCGAAACCCGGCTGCGGGAAAACCAGCGTCGGGTACTGCGGCATCAGCAGAACCAGCGTCGGGTACTGCGGCGCTGGATACTGCGGACCCAGGTAAGACGGTGTCGGATAAGATGGCGGGTACCCAGGCGCTGGAGGAGCTACCGGAGCAGACGGCCTGGAAGGAGGCCCCATGGGCGGGTCAACATTGAGAGGCCCGGGTGGGGGTTGGGCCCGACGGAAGGGGAATATCCCCCACCGGCGTCAGTGTGGCCGGCATCGGAACCGGCGTTGGCAGGACCGGCATCGGGACTGGCATCGGAGCCAGCGTCCGGGGGGCCAGCGTCAGATCCAGTTCCCTAGGAGGGTCTGACGGGGGTGGAATATCCTCTGCATTGCCCGGGGATGGTGGAGAAAAGTTCCCGGGGTCAGGCTGGGGTGACTCGGGCTCCCCGGACGGCAGTGAAGGCTGCGGGGAACCGGGTACGACGGGGGTTGGAGGGTCCGTCGTAGGTTCCATCACCTGGCGCACATCGGGGGAACCGATGTGCGGCTTAGGGGCTGGTTCCCGGTGGGCACCGGAGGAGCCGGCGTCCGACTTACGGGGTCCCTCGTCGGAGGTGGGCCGAGGGAGGGAAGTGGCCCGGTCCAAGGGGGACGAGGTCATGCGCCGCCCCGAAGGCTCAGACATCTTATCAACCTTCTCCCGGCGGGCATCGGAGGAGCCGACGTCTGGCTTATGGGAGGTGCCCGCACCAGTAGGCCACAAGCCTGCAGTGGTACTGGGGCAGAGGCCTCCCTATTGCCCAGAGGCACCGCAAGGCCTGAGCATGAGCCTGCCAGGCGGGCAGCGCCTCCTCAAAACCTTGGAGGCTGCCGTCAGACGGTCCCCTGGAGGGGATGTTACCTGGGCCGCGACTCCGGCCGGAGTCGCGGGTGAGTAGGCCTTCTCCCGGTGCCTTTCTTTGTCCCGCTTTTTACGATGTCCTTCAGGAGAAGTCGACGCCTGCTTGAGCTTCTTCAATTCTTTTTCCATTGAAGACATCTTTTTCTTTAGCAGATGGGCTTCCAGGGACTGTTGGCGTCGTCTGCGGGTAGCCGCGTTGAAGTGCAGGCAATGCGGGAACTTGTCAACCGGGTGGTCGGGGCCTAAGCAAAAAAGGCAGAGAGAATGGCCATCCTTGTGTGGCAGTTAGGCGCCGCACGAATCGCACTTGTTTTTAGAAGGTGTAGGGGACGACATACACCGACGCTGACCTGATGATGAGAAGAAAAAATACTCAAAACTTCGGTAAAACTGATGAAAGAAAGGGCTTTGCTAAGCACGAACTTTACCGCGAGGCACTGCACGAGCTAATGGCGGGAAAGAACTGGAAGGCAGGCGTCTGGGACCGCCCCTTTATACCGACGTCATATGACGCCAGTCACCTGACGTGGGGTGGTCCCTCGCCAGGGACTGCTAGCTAGAAATTTTTCTGTGGGGTCCTGCCGCTGGCCGGCGTCAGTCCTATATGTAATTACCTACTGGAAGAGCCCTCTTGAAGTAAGATCTTAACATCCAGATCCGTGTACAGGTATGGTGTATGGGGATGTGCATGGGTTGTGGTAGCCTCTGTGGTACACAGGGTGACATCACAATGCCTGCCATGGTCCCTCCAATGTGTGGCCTTATGAAAGCATACTGCATGGCTAACCACAGCACCACAGAGACCTCAGAGCCAGCCCTGCACCCATACATGTCACTGATCACACAGGACAGTGTCTACCAGCCCGTGCCTGGCATAACACTGTCAGTAGACTTAGAGATGGTGGATTTCCACATGTCACACTGCGGGGTTGTAGTGGTAAGCCGAAATACTGTGAATGCTGCCTGTGTGGGACACAGTGTGAACCATACTGCACAGAGAGTCATGGTGATATGCACCCCCATGCCCACGTGTACTGCACCATGACAGAGTTCCAAAAGAAGTTCCTGCTCTCACACAAGGAGGAGTTCACTACTAAGGTAATAAACCTTAAAAACCCCAATAAATCTCCAAAGAAAGTAGCGCTCATCAGCAACAAAGGAACCAACAATGCCAGATGTAATACCTGTTGTATTTATTTTCACCAATTGTGAGAACCCCTAGCGCCTCGGCAGATTGCCTTCAAGAGGGTGCTGCACCATGACACAGGGTGCTCATGTGGCACTCAACATGTCACATAATGTGCTGTGGGTATGTCGACAGGTAAGGCTGGCAGCCACACATGCAGGACTATCACATCTCCTCCCTGCCCAGCAGAGGAGGATCCACCCCGGAACATAAACCATACCAGGCCACACAGACATTGTGGATGTCACCCACACCTGTGTGTCCCACATCTGCACAATACTGCTATCTGTGACTGGCAACATGCAGAACACTGCTGGGCAGTCCCCTGCCTGTGGTATACATCCACACACAGGGAGCACTCTGCTGCCCATTGTGCCACAATTTGTGTGCTGCTATACAGACTATCTGTTTGATACACCATCACCAGCCAAAAGAGCATATGTTGGCTACTGGCTGCCTGTGCCATACATACACTGTATGGGCTGTACCTATCGCATGGGGTTGCTCGGGGCACTGGGACCATGTGGGGACTGTAATGGGGTTACCACAGGATGTCCACCATATGCAACATCAAGCAGCAGTGTGCCTGGGACACTGGCCTGAGGCAGAGCCCTGACCAACCAATGGACAGGGCCTCTGCATTGCCATGTCTCACTGCATGGAGTTTCTAAACTTACTGCCATTCATGGTAGGAATGTGGGCCACTCCTCCGGCACCACAGTCAGGGGGCTTCATGGACACCATAGCCCACACTCGGTCACATGTGATATGAATAGGCCCACTCAGTCCCTACACACATGCTGCACCTGTCTGCTGAGGGCCTGTGCCTCTACCATGCCTGATGGGCCTGGCACACTGCCTGGAACCAATGATGTGCATTGTGTATTGGAGGTGTGCAGTAGAAATCCTGCCAAGCACTGGCTGGCAGCATGTGGGGGTTGCCCTACCTGGGCCTGCCTGCTGAGGCACCTGTAGAATGGCACCATGGGTATACCTTCATTAACAGGAACCATGCCATTAGGTAGCTGCCATGGTGCTTCATCCTGCACGCTGCAGGCAGGCAGTATGGGGGGGGGTACCCTCCACACCGGACATGTCAGTTGGGCTACCTGTATGCCATGTGTGTTTCCAGGGTGGGGAGGTCCATGACATGCCTGTCCTACCACAGGTCAGCCTGGACCACCACCAGTGCCCCCTTCCTGCCATCACCGACTGGCCTGGATGCTGGAGGCCATTGTATGCCCACATGCATTGAACTTTTGTACTGTCCACTGACCTATGTTGTACCACTACCTCGGGCAGGTTCCGTGGATGATAGCAACAAGCAACATGCCCACTACTTCAGTGCTGATGAACTGCATGTACTGGCGCAAGCATACAAGGCCAGGGAGATGCTCCTGTCCTATAGCTGCAGCAACAATGCCTGTATGCAGAAGGCCTGGGAGGAGATAACAAATGAGGTTAATGCTGTAGGTGGCCAGTCCAGGACTGTGGAGATGGTGCATATGTGGTTCCAGGACACCCTTGCGACCCTGCACCTGGCGCAACATGCCACTGGTGGAGGGCCATAAACTTCAGAGGTCACCCAGTCCCTGAATCCAATGGTGGAGGCCGTAGCATAAATGTTATGGCCTGTGGAGACGACGGAGTGGCTGGTGGTGGGTATGAGTCCCAGGTACTGGCCACCCAACTAAGTACCGGATGTGGGAAGATAGGCCTATGTCCTTTATTAATGTTCCTTTTGTATATGTTGTAATGTACTTTAGAGTTAAGACACTGTCTCTTTAAAAGGCTTATAAGAGTTAAACAAAATAGCCAACATTTCTGTAAAAGCTAGGTTGGGTCTGGTACTTCTCCAGACAAGGGACCAACAGATTTATGACACAAAAAGTCATAAACTATTAGATAAAACTGGGCATGTAGTTTCCAATAACAGGAAAGAGGTCACAGGTTGGCCTAGGGGTCAGGGGCTCAAGTTAAATACATAGACAGATGATACAGGGGTTTAACATGGAACCACAGTAACACCTGCAGGATAAAGAATAGCGGTTGCACCCCAATCTTTGTATGCTAGAGGATACACCCCATCACAAAGTGGTGGGTGGGACTTTAAAATGACCAGACTGTAGTTATCAGACAAACATTATGAACATCATTGCAATTTTAACTTGGAGTCAAGAGCCTGAGCACTTGGAAGAATCTCAGAGCTAACTTACCAAGCTGGAATATACTTTTAAACAAAAAAGTATATGTGTAGGCCTGAGAAAACCTCTGAAACCAGACCTGAGTGTGTGGGAGTTAGACTTTTCACATACTGAATAGAACATTTTGATGTTAAGTCAGAATTTTGGAATCCAAGACTTTTCACCAAGGAAGCACATGGAGACTTTTTTAAGGACGTTAAGAAAACTGACTTTAATCACAAATTTGCTACAAACTCTGCTGCTTAATGAACTTCCACCTACAGGGAGAGGACTTTCATCTCCACAAGGACATTTAATCTTTCTGAACTCTTACATCAGAATAAGGTATAGTTTAGAACAACAGTGTATAGTGTTTCTGTAAACCATCAAGTGTTATTTTTTTGGTATTGTCTGCAGTTCAAAGATCTTCCAAATTGTAGAATTTACTGTGTTGTTTGCTTATTTAACTAAACTTTTAAGATTTTCTTATCAACTCTGCCTGGGGTCTGATTGTGTGATCTAACATTTTAACAGAAGGGTTTTGCAAAGACTGTGTGCCTTGATAACGAACATAGTGACCGCTTGGCTATCCTACAGAACTACTTACGCAAGAGGCTGCCAGTTGCAGTGGTGGGATTCAAATCCCAAACGTAGTACAGAGTTAAGGAAACTCAAAACTATGGTTTCCACTCTCCCACTGGGAAAAGGAAGGTTGGTGATTCTTCCTGAACTGTACAACTGCTTATGAGTTCTGTAAAAAGGGGGATCCTCTCTGCAAACAGGAGGTCCTACCATGCTTTTGGGGGTTGGGCTTGTGACAGATTTGGTGGGAGCGGTGGGATTTTGAATGGTCTTACAAAACCATCATGCAATCAAGGGCAGAATTTGGAAAGGGGATAAAGAAATTTGCAGACAATAAGACCCTATCCTGTTTGAATTTTTTCTGAGGCGAGTAGTGTAGTATAAAAGAATGTCTTCCAGTACAGCACTATGAACCTGGAATGACAGAGGAATATCTGTGGGGAAAGGGCATTCCTAGTGAATACAAAAATAAAAGCAACTCACAGGGGTCCTTCTGGCAGCTGATACTGAGGATGCACCACTGCACTTAGAGCCACAGGTGGTGACTCCAGATGCCCAGAGCCCAGAGGAGAAGGGGCCATCTACAGACAAAGAGCTGGAACTGAGCAGGCTGCAGATGCAGGAGAAACAGCTTGAGAATGAGCAAAAAAAAGGTTTGAGATGGAACTGCAGGAAAAGCAGCGACAGAGAGAGGCTGAGGCAGAGGAACAGCACTGACAGAGAGAGCAAAGGAAGACAAAAGAAATGCCAGAGGGTGTTTGAGTTGAAAAGCTGAAGCTCCAACAGACAGCAACCTCAACAACACCTGAGCAGGTAAGTGGTGGGGTTGGGTGTGAAACTCCAGGACTGGGGTACAAGTTAAATTCAAAATTAATGGCTGAGTTTAAAGAAGGGGAGGATATGGACATGTTTTTAAATTCATTTGGAAAGGTCTGTATGCAGGCCAATCTGTCCAAAGAGACCTGGGCCCAGATATTCAAAGGGGTTGCGCACCCAGCTCCCCCCTGTCATCGGCGGATGGTTGCACTCTGCCCACATACTGCCCAGCCGCCCGCCGACTGACAGTGTACACTATGTGTGCCGCCAAGTGGTCCACAGTGTGGACCAATGTGCCTACAGACCATACTGTACTACACAGGCACGAATATGTGAATGAACGTTCATTCACATGTTTGTGCTACCAATAATAATGCTAACATGTCTTTCTGAGCCGATGATCACACTGTAGACAATAAATACGGCACATACTATACACTACAATCACGGTGGGTGAATGACTAGACGATATCTTGAGCGAAATGCAACAAATCCGCCCGTGACGCAGGGAGAGCTGGGCGGCAGGGGTCAGTGGGTGGAGGGGTACCACTGGTGAAATGGGAGGGTGATGATACCACTAGATCACCAGGAGTTCATTACAACATTTGCTGCAATCCGGCGAAAGCGGAGGGTGGGGATACTACTAGACCACCGGGGATTATAATTATTTCGGGATGCCCGTAGATCGGGCGACATGAGAGGTGGGGATTCCAATGGTCCACCTCGTGGTGTAGGATTGTCATTTTCTATAGCCCGCGTATCAGGCATAATGGGGGCACTAGATCGCCAGGGGCTTAGGAGTGGTAACGAGGGCGTTGGGCACATTTCTCGCCAGGCTGCCCCATGCGAACACATGCAGATGGGGCCATAATGACATGCAAATGGCCCCATTTGTGCCTTGAATATATTATGGCCCCATTTGCATGCCCTCCTCTTAATATTGTGGGTGCTGTGCCCAGCGCAACTGCAGTTGTTCTGGCGCATCCCCGGTGCTCCCTATCTGTGGCTTGCGCTGGCGCATTGTCACTGCACCATGCGCATTCCCTGCCATATTCAACAGTGCTGTGTCATGGCACATCACCGTTGAATATTACCTGGTCCTGGCCCTGGCAAATCCCAGATGCACTGCGCCCACGCTTACACCATTGCCAGGCACAGTCTGAATATCCGGGCCCTGGAGTTTTCAACTGTCTCCACTGTTTACAGGCCAAGGGAGGGAAGCATTGGGGCAGATGGACAATGTTGACAGTAAAGATTCTGAGAAGTTAAAAACTGCTTTATTAAAAAAATATGACCTGAACCCTGATGCATACAGAGGAAAGGTCTGGAAACTCTGAAAGGGGCCAGAAATGAGCTTTGAGGAAGTAGCCACAAAACAGTATCAATATTTAAAACGATGGTGGGAGGGGGATGAAAGCAGATTCTGTTGAAGCTATTGAAGGGGTGGTATTGCTTGAACACTTTTATTGGATTTGCTCACCTGAACTAAAGCCTTGGGTAGAGGACAGAGATCCTAAGACTGCCAAAGAGGCTGCAGAGCTGCCTGTTCATTATGCTCGAAGCAGGGCTACTCCCAAGGGTAATTCAGGGCGAAAGGAAAAAGTGGGCATTTTGGACAACCAAAAACCACAGGGCCCCTGCAAAAAGAAGGGTGCCTCCAGATGCCCAAAAGGGAGTTTGGGGACAAGAGAAATGATGAATGCTGCTATTGTAAACAGCCAGGCCATCTGTCTAGGCAGTGTCCTAAGAAGGCCCAGAAGGTAAAAGGGCCTGTGAGACAATTGCTCACTGTGTCTCTGACCCTATCCCTGACAATATGAGGGGGCACATTCACCCAGTCACGGTGAATGGGGTACAGACTAGAGGGCTAAGGGATACAGGAGCATCTCTTACCCTGGTGAAAGGGGATTTGGTGGGGGCTGAACAAATACTGACAAATCAGTTTGTTTCTGTGAGGGATTACACAGGGGAAAAGAAAACTTACCCATTAGCTAGTGTTACCCTGGATTGGGAAGATGCAGGTAAAGGGGTAAGGAAGGTGGCTGTAGCTGAAAATCTCATTATGGATGTTATTGTGGGGAATGATGTTCCACAGGGTGGTTTGTGCTGTGACACACAGCCAAAGAATAGGGCTCCTGTGATCTTCAGCCCCACAGAAATTCAGACAGGAGAGATTGGGAGACAGGCCAGCCAACCTGTGGCTCTTGTAAAAGAGGGTGATTGTTTTTTTTTTGTTTGTTTGTTTTAACCAGGAAGTGGACTGGGCACAGCCCTTTTTCAGCCATGCCTTACATATAACAGTACAATAAAACAAAAAGTGACATTTACACAAAAATCCATACATTAATCACAATTACAAACAGTATCACAATAAAGTTTCTTTAGCAATAAATGTTTAAAATGAGATTCTGAATGTGCTTTTTGAATTAAATCTCCAAATTCATGTAAAAATGAAGGTGCATACCAAGAAAATGCCTTCCTACTCATTTGAAGCCTATAGACTGGAACAACGTACTGATTTAAACAGTTTTGTCTAGTATCTCTGCCATGGACTTTTCTTACTATAAAATTGGACAAAGTTATTGGATCTCCCAGACCTTTTATCCAAAATACAAAATTCCCTAATATACATTTCAAACGGTTAATTGGGGAATGAACCCCAAGATCACTATATAACTGGCAGTGGTGGGTTCTAACTGAAACATGTAATGCAATTCTACAAATATCATTGGACAAAACTTTACATTTTGACTCAAACAACTGATTACAGTTTGCAAAATTAACACTTTCATACTGTAATGTTGGAAATACTGTAGTACCTGTTTCGCTATAATGTGACGAGCCTCTCTGGACAAAAATTTACTATTTCTATAAAGAAAGCCAAGCTTCTGATGTATTTTAGTACCTACTTTTTCTAAATGAGGAACCATGCTCAAATTTGAGTCCAAATACAAACCCAAATATTTGACCATAGTAGCCAAAGGGAGATCACCAACAAGTCCCGTTATGTGTAGGGAATCAATCTTCTGAAGTTTTTTTAAAGAACCAAATAACATAACATTGATTTTAATTTCATTAATGACCAGTTTGTTTGACTGAATCCAATTGGAAAATGCATTATAATGTTTTTGAAGAGAATCTTGTATTTTACTACAGTTTACTCCTGATGCCTAAAATACAGTATCATCTGCATACAGTAAACTATTAGTATTTGTAAAGGTGATAACAGTGGGATGGAACTTCCCCTAGTGGCAGTAAACCCAACTGCTACTAAAGGTTGCTCTCAGGAGAGAGGGGAGATTGATAGCCCTGGGGAAGGGGGAAGGTTGTGGTACTGAGTCCTCTACTGCCACAGCTATGGACCTCAGCCTGGAAACTGTTGGGGACATGCTCCATGCTCTGGGTAAGTGGGATGATTTAGCAACAGCACATTGGACAGACCCTAGCTTAGAGAAGCTGAGAGCCTGTGCAGAGTCTGGTGGGACACAGGGAGGTGATGGAAAGCATAGGGTGTATTGGGACAATGGACTATTATACACACAGGACAGAGGAAGGGTGATGGGCAGGCAGCTGGTTGTTTCCCAGGAGTACTGTGGGTTATTGCTCAAGGTAGCTCATGATATTCCCATATCCGGACATTTGGGCATTGCTTATACTTCAGTGCTTAGCCCACAATTTCTATTGGTCCAATATTATCAAGCAGGTGAAGGAATTCTGAAAATCCTGTCACCAGTGTCAGGAAATAGGGAAGGCCAGAAGCAAATCCAAGGCTTCCCTGATCCCCTTACCACTTGTGGAGGAGCCATTTCAGAAGGTTGGAATGGATATTGTGGGTCCCTTGAATACCCCAAGGTGCTCAGGGAGAAAGGTATATATTGACAGTTGTTAATTATGCTACCCGCTTCCCCAAAGCCATTGCACTGTCCTCCACAAAGGCGGATAAGGTGGCAGAAGCTTTGCTGGGGATTTTCTCCTTTGTTGGGTTTCCACGGGAGGTTATCTCTGATCGAGGGAGTAACTTTATGTCGGATCTAATGAAGTGTTTGTGGTTGAAGTGTGGCATCATACAGACATGCATGATGCCTTACCAATCACAAGCCAGTGGTCTTGTAGAGAGATTTAATGGGACCCTAAAAGCTATTCTTATGGCATTTGTAGAACAGCATGGGTGGGACAGGGAGAAATACCTGACACACCTGCTGTTTGCCTACAGGGAAGTGCCACAAGAGTTGAACCACCCTTCGAGCTCCTGTATGGATGCAGGTTGAGGGGGCCCCTAGATTTAATACGAGAGGACTTGGAAGATAAGCATGCCACCCAGGGAACTCCAATAGTGGAATATGTGTTAAAATTCAGGGAGACTGTAAAAGAGCTTATGGGCATGGCCCAGAGCAACCTGACAGCTGCCGAGAAAAAACAAAAGACCTGGTATGATCGTGGAGCCAGAGTTCGCTCATACGGGGTAGGATAGGAGGTACTGTAATGGTTCTGATCCCATTCCAGAAGGACAAGCTGAAACCTGAGTGGACAGGACCATATATGGTAGTCTGGCAGGTAAACAATGTTAATTACATTGTAGAGATACCTGACCGAAAACACACTCACAGGATGTATCGTGATCATGATGAAGCCATATTTTAATAGGGCTGACGTGGTACTGCAGTTTGCAGTCCTGGGAAGAGCTCTGTGGGAAGACCCCTTCTTGACTTGTTAGCCGAGAGCAAGCAGTTATCATCTGTAGAGACCATCACGCTGTTACTCCAGTTGACACATGGACAGGCCCAAGAATTGAGGACTGTTTTGTGAGACTTTGCCCTTATTTTTGGCAAAGCCTGGATGGACACCACTAGCAGTGCATGATGTAGATATGGTGACCCAAGCACCCATATGTAGGACAGCTTACTGGGTGTCGGAGACAGCCCTCAAGGACATTAGGAGGGAGGTGGAGGATATGCTGAATCTAGGGGTGATCCAGAAATCCCACAGCCCCTGGGCCTCACCTGTAGTCCTTGTACCAAAACCAGATGGGACTACATGGTTCTGCGAAGATTATTGTGGGCTTAATGCCGTCACAAAATCTGATGCTCACCCAATGCAATGCACAGACAAACTGCTTGACAAACTGGGAGGGGTGATATACTTGACTACAGTAGACCTGACAGAGGGGTTTGGCAGGTGGAACTGACTGACAGGGCTAGGGAAAGGTCAGCATTCATCACCCCAGTTGACCTGTTTGAGTTCAAGGTCATGCCCTTTGGGATGAAGAATGCCCCTGCTATATTCCAGCGGTTAGTAAATCAGGTATTACAGGATACGAAGGACTTTGCAGTTGCCTACCTGGACGATATTGCTATCTTCAGCAATAGCTGGGAGAAACACCTGCTATACCTAAGAGAGGTGTTTGGTCGAATACAGGCCACAGGTCTGTCTAGTAATGCAGAAAAGTGCCAAGTGGCCATGGCAGAGGTCACTTATTTGGGACATGTGGTGGGGGTGATGCCAGCTTCACCCAAACCAGGCAAAAATAGTAGTGATTGCATGATAGCCCACATCTGAAACCCAGAGACAAGTCAGAAGCTTTCTTGGGAAAGCAGGATATTATAGAAAATTCGTTCCCAATGACAGCTCCCTGGCTGCCACTTTATCTGGGTTGCTGACAAAGAATAAGCCTAGGAGGGTAAAATGGAATGCAGACTGGGCAGGCTTCATACAGCTAAAAACCTTGCTGTGTAGGGCCTCAGTGCTGGCTAGCCCACACTACAGCAGGTCATTTGTGGTACAGATGGATGACTCAGATGTGGAATAGAGGCAGTCTCAGCCAAGTATCCAATCGGGAAGAGAGCACCCTATTGTATACTTAAGCAAGAAGCTGCTTCCACAGGAACAAACCTATGCAACAGTAGAAAGAAATGTCTTGCCTTAGTTTGGGCATTAAAAAAACTTAAACTATACCTTTATGAGAGGCATTTTAAGGTCCAAACGGACCATAACCCATTAGTATGGTTAGGCCAAATGGGGAAAACAAACAGAAAACTTCTGAGATGGAGTATTGCCTTGCAGGCTTATGACATGGAAATTTCACATAGGCCTGGGTCTAAGAATGGGAATGCAGACGGCCTATCTCGTATACTGGATCTATAACAGAACTGGGAAGAACTGCCTCCAATATAGGTGTGTTCCCCCCCCATGTTCTGTTTTAGGAGGGAGGGATGTTTCCAGATAGGCCTATATCCTTAATTAATGTTCCAATCAAATCAAATCATGGTTTATTTGTAAAAAGGTACCTTTCCAGCAATCAAGGTGTCTGTACATAAAAACAATTAAACACAGCAATCAAATACAATAATTAACATCAGCAACATATTTAAAATGTTTACAGCCAGAAATCATAAACAAGATAACAGTCCATCATTAAACCTCCTCTGGAAATGCCAGGCCAAACAGATAGGTTTTTAATTCTGTTTTAAAACTTTGGATGGTCAGGCAGTCCCTTATCCGATGAGGTAGAGAATTCCACAGGGTAGGGGCCACAAATGCAAATGAAGGGGCCCCAGATGTTTGCAGTTGCACCCTGAGAATCTCCAGCAATCCCTCGTCAGTGGATCGGGGTGGGTGAGGGGGCAGTAGGGAGAAAGGAGATCTTTAAGATAGCTAGGTCCCTGATCATGTTGTGCTTTATAGGTCAGCAAGCCAACCTTGAAAGTGATACGTCATTGCACTGGCAGCCAATGCAGTCCACGGAGCACAAGCATAATGTGACTGGTCCTAGATGTATCAGTTAGAAGACTGGCAGCCACACTCTGCACCAGCTGCAGATGATGGACATCCACCCCGGTAACCCTAGGTACAGGGCATTGCAGTAGTCAAGGCAAGTGGTAATGAAGGTGTGGACCAGTGTAGGAAGAGCTTCCAGAGGACCAGGTGTTTCATCCGGGCGATATTCCTCAGATGGTAAAAGAGGTCTTGACAATGGTTGACACCTGTGGCTTTAGGGTCAAACTGTCATCAAGAATCACTCCGAGGTTTCACACTTCTCCTGAGGTGGTAAGCTGGACATCCCAAGCCACAGGCCAGAGGTTTGTCCTGCCAACACACCCAACTCCCACCGATCTGGATCCACTACCAACACCTCAGCTCTATCTGGATTCACCTCAGCCAACTAGCACTCATCCAGTCTTGGATCATGGATAGGCAGTTGTTAAACACAGAAGAGCATCTCCCTGCCTGGGTACAAAGGACATATACAGTTGAATATCATCTGCATAGCAGTGAAACTCAAACTGTACTGCTAATAATGTCCCCTAATGGCAGCATGTACACAGCGAACAACATGGGCACCAAAATGGAGCCTGTGGTACCCACAGGATAGGGAAGAGAGGATCAGAGGAATAAATTCCAGAAAGCACTCTCTGTGTCCTACCCTCAATGTAAGATCAAAACCACCTGAGGACAGTACCGACAGTCCACAGATGAACCGCTGGTGCTCCAATAGCACACCATGGTCCACTGTGTCAAATGCCCCTGAGAGATCAAGGAGGATCAAGATGGAATGGGTCCTCTGATCTCTTGCTGTTAGGAGATTATTTAGCACCCGGACAAGGGCCATCTTGGTGCTATGCCTCTTCCTAAATCCAGACTGGAGAGAATCATAGATATTGTGGGTAGATAAATGATTGTCCAGCTGGGACTTCTCAAACATTTCAGTCCGTAATTGTAAGTTTCCTATGGCTTTAATTTCAATGTCTTAAGAAATAGGTACTGCAACATTGGAAAGACAAGTAAATAATTACTTATACTGAATGGTTAAATGAGCTGCTGGCTAACTTGAGAAGGAGAAGGCAATCGCAAGCCTGCACCACAAATCAGTAAGATTTACCAAAATATGGAACCCCTTACAAGCACTTTATTCCCTATAATTTGTCTCAGCCTGGTTACCACATCAGGACTAATGGATAATGTTGACTGTTTCTATGCTGAGAAGCAGGGGAGGTGGGGAGGTGGGAGAGGAAGGCAGGTGGGGTGGAGGGGAAAGGGTCATTCCAAACATTCTGGGTCATGTAGTGTAATCCATGTAACATGTTGACCTTTTCTTTGTAAGAACATCTTCAATAAAATTTGAGTGGAGAAAAAAAAAATGATTGTCCAGCTGCAGCGCAACCACCTTCTCAATAACCTTACCAACAAAGGGCAAGTGAGAGACAGGTCTGTAGTTGATGAGACAGTCTGGGTCAAGGGAGGGCTTTTTCAGGAGCGGTAGTACAACCGCCTCCTTCAGGGGATCTGGAAATACCCCCCTCTCCAATGACTTCCAGACTATCTTTGCTAGGACTGAGTCGATTTCCTCAACGCACCCCACAAAGAGACGCATTGGGCCCAGGTCTAAACTACAGCTGGTTGGCCACAAAGTCTGAATGATCCTCACAATATCCATGATGTCTGGTTGTTCAAAGTCAGATCAGACAATCCAGGTGCTCGCAACCTCACGCTGACCTCCGCAACACCTACTGTGTGTGCTGTAATGTACTTTAGAGTTAAGACACTGTCTCTTTTTATAAGGCTTTTAAGAGTTAAAATAGCCAGAATTTCTGTAAAAGTTAGGTTGGGTCTGGTACTTCTCCAGATAAAGGATTGACAGGTTTATGACACAAAAAGTCATAAACTATTAGTGAAAAGTGGGCATGTAGTTTCCAATAACAGGAAAGAGGTCACAGGATGACCTAGGGGTCAGGGGCTCAAGTCAGATGCATAGACCAGATGGTATAGGGGTTTGACATGGAACCACAGTGACACCTGCAGGATAAGGGTAAACTGTTGCGTCCCAATCTCTGTACTGCTAGAGGATACACACCATTACAGAGTGGTGGGTGGGACTTGAAAATGACCAGACTGTATTTATCAGACACACATTTTGAACACCAGTGCAGTTTTAGCTTGGAGACAAGAGCCTGAGCACTTGGAAGAATCTCAGAGCTAACTCACCAAATTAGAATATACTTTTAAAGAAAAAGAAAGTATGTGGAGGCCTGGAAAACCTCATGAAACCAGACCCGAGTGTGTGGAAATTAGACATTTCACATACTGAGCAGAAAATTCTGATTTTAAGTCAGAAGTTTGGAAACCAAGACTTTTCACCAAGGAAGCACCTGGAGTCTTTTTTTAAGGACCTTCAGAGAACTGACTTTGATCAGAAACTGGGCTACACACTCTGTTGCTTAATGAAATTCCTCCTACAGGGAGAGGACTTTCATCTCCACAAGGACATTTAATCTTTCTAGATTCTAGCATCAGACTAAGGTATAGTTTAAGACAACAGTATATAGTGTTTCTGTAAACCATCCAGTGTTATTTTTTGGTATTGTCTGCAGTTCAAAGATCTTCCAAATTGTAGAATTTACTGTGATTTTTTTTTTTTTAAGTAAACTTTTATGATTTTCTTATCAACTCAGCCTGGGGTCTGATTGTGTGAACTAACATTTCAACAGAAGGGTTTTGCAAAGTCTGTGTGCCTTGATAACGTAGACAGTGACCAATCAGCTATCCTACAAATCTACTTAGGCAAGAGGCTGCTAGTGGCAGTGGTGGGATTCAAACCCCAAATGTAGTGCAGAGGAAAGGGAATTTGAAACTACAGTTTCTGCCCTCCCACTGGGAAAAGGAAGGTTGGTCATCTTTCCTGAATCCTACAACTGCTCACGAGTTCTGTAAAAAGGGGGATCCTCTCTGCAAACAGGACGTCCTACTGTGCCCTTGGTGGTTGGGCTTGTGACACCGACCTGTGTCCATCCTTCTGTACATGGGTTACATGTGCAGCTCCCAACCACTGATGGGACACATTGCCACTATGGTCTTGCCACACAGTGTGTGAGCCATCATTGCCCTAGTCCCTTCACTATGTTTCCTGATGTGGGGCCCTCACTGTGGCGTGTCACCTGGACACCCTGATGGCTATTTACTGTACATCAAGGACTACTGGGATGTGCCCATAGGATGTGTATGCACAGTTCTTCTGTCTGTTGACACGGGTGCTGGGGCATGTTGGCTCATGAGCTGGGTGTGTGAGTCTTGGTGGTGGGGTGTATTTTGTACAGTGTGTAGTCAGGGGGAACTCTCATGCTTGCACCGTCCCCACCACTTGGGCTTCCTGTGCAGGTGGTGTTGGTATGGGTTTGTTTTTTCCTGTTTTCACCACATGCCTGCGGACACTGTGGTGGCATGCTGCACCAGCCACTGAGGCATGCATGCCTCCCCACACTGCATGGTGTGGTGTGTACTGTGTGCTACACTGATGCCCCTGTCTTCTTCCAACTGTAAAGGCCAAAGAGTCAGACATAGAGGAGGAAGACTCTGGACCACCCCTTTGTGTACAGCAGCCGCCACCCAGCTGGCCATATATGCGTGGAAGCATGTGAGGCTCAGTTGTGCAGTGCTCTATAGAACCTGCAGTAGTCATCAGAATAATATGGCCAGCTGGGCAGCAGCTGGCATGCAGTCTGCACTCAAGGTGGTTGCAGACATATGTAGGTGGCACAGCTTCCCCACATACCCCAGCATATCCCATACCCCCCCCGATGGTACAGGTGCCACATGGGACACACCCTGGCCATGGCACCGTGGCATGCTTGGCAGTGCATGCTTCCCATACCTCACCTGGGGGAGGCTGTACCTGGTGACCCCATGACACACACCACGTATTGGCTCTGACCAGGCAACAGCATGTTCCAGGCCCCTATCACTGTACAGTGGTTCCTAGCACCCACACTGGCCCCGCATCAGTCATTTGTGGTATTGGCATCCCCAGCTCACCACAACCCCTGGAATCCCCCCATCTGCATGACATTTACAGCCCTCTACCAACAACAGCCCTCAGGTCTGCCCATGTGTGGTAGGCTCCCCAGCTTGTCCATGTCCATACCCGTGCCTCAACACATGCCTTGTTGTCACCTCTACTGCACCCTCTGTTGTGTGTACACTTTTTTGCTACTGTTGTTGCTCTGCTACCTTGTGCTCTGTATGCTGACAGTACCATAATGCAGCATGCAACTGTGTCCTGTGAAGTTTTTACTACCTGCTAATACCAAAGTGTTATGTATGTTGTGGGCTCTGTACTCCTGAGCCCTCCTGGCCATGAGAGAGTCTCGTCTCTTGAGCTGCTCTGCTATCCTCAACTCCCCTAGCTCCATATTAAATGCACTCTGTACCTCTTGGACCAATAGGCATATGCCATAGGAGAGAGCCATGTTGTGTAGTATACAACAGACTAGGAATATGGCCAAGCCTTCTGAGAAGTATATTGCAGGGCACCACTTAAGTGGTCCAGGCACTGAAAATGCATCTTCAGCATGCCATAAACACAGTCAAATGATGTTGCATGTGGTGGTGTGTTCTTTATTGTACCTGTCCTCTGCCATGGATGACAGACAGAGGACAGGCATGAGGAGTCACGGACACAAAGGATAGGCATTGTTCCCTGTAAGGAAAAGGAGACATATGTTAGCATCTTCTCACTGTTGAGATACCTGCGGTATGGCGATGCCACAAGCACTGGCCCATCCTGTGCACCTGTCCACCTGCCCTTCCCACAATGATGCATGTCTGTGTTTGCAACAGCAATGGGGGTTTGTGTGGGAACATTCTGTGTGTACTCACTCGACAATATGTCTGCTGAGTATGTCCTCGCCTTCAAATTGCTGGCACAGGATGGAATTATGCCATGTGAAGGCATCGGCACTGCCAGGGTACCATGCCAGGACATTGGTGATGCTCCCTGTTGCATTACACACCACCTGGCCATTGATGGAGCGGTAACCTTTGTTATTGTGGTAGGCATCCATGCCATCAATAGCAGGTGCTCAGATGGCAATATGGGTGTAGTCAGTGGTGCTGAGTACTGCTGGTATGTGCACAACCTGATGGGACTGCTGCATTGTTGCTGTGCGCTCCGCTGGGGTGTTGGGGGATACAATGAACTCACCAGCATGATGCAGCACTGTGTCAAGAAATTGGGCCAGCAGGTGCAAGATGATGTACTGCAAGACACCGGTGATGTTCCCCACCTACATTTAGCTAGAAAGCACATTGCAGCCATCACCTTGCGCGTAAGTGAAATGGTGTGTCTGCACTGGGTGTCACTGCGCAGCTGCTCCTGCATGAGCTCACAGAGCTGCCTGAGCATGGCCCGGATGAGCCGGTATCAGCCAATCTGCTGCTCATCTGAAAGGTTCTCGAAGGTAACTCATGACTGGTACTGTCTGTGTGGATCACATCACCTCTGTGGTCTATGTATGGGCCAGGACAGGCATCTGCCCTGTCATCCTCCTCTAAAAGCCTCCTGCAGCATGCTTGGAGGCGTGCTCTATGACTGTCATCTTGGTTGCTGGCTGCAGTGTCTGTGCCGCCTCTGGGGTTTGCCTGGCTTAAAGTTGGCCTTTTATAGGCAGTAACTCGCCAACACAAAATGATCTTTGCTAACCCTCTTGCACAGTGCTACCATGCTGAATATCACACTGTGCTAGTATGCATAGCCCTGCCCTTCCTTTGCACACCACCTACATTACCTTCCATGGCACCTGCTAACCCATTTAGCACATGCTCAGGCCCCTTTGAATATTGTACTCTGGTGTAATCTCGGGCTATCAATACAGTCAGTTTGTCAGCTGCACAGTCTTTTTAATATTTGGCCCTTGAGTCATCACCCAAGGAGGGACAGGCTGGAGTTAGTGCAGTGCAGGGTGACCAAGATGATTAAGGGTCAACAGGGCAGATCTTACAAAAATCATCTCAAAGCACTGAATGTGTACTCACTGGAGACCAGGTGGTAGAGGGGGATATGATAGACACCTTCAAGCTCCTGAAAAGAATGAACAAGGTGAACTGCAAGGAACTATTTAGCATGTGTAAGGTATAAAGAACTCATGGTCTTCAGTGAAACAGATTGGGGCGAGGTTTAAGAGGGATGTGAGGAAGTTCTGTTTTATACAAAGAGTGGTGGAGCCATGGAACAGTCTGCCAAAGGAGGTGGTGGATGCCAAGGCCAAAAATGGTTTCAGTCATGGCTGGGACAGAGTGCAGGGTTTGGTGGTTGCTTAGATTGGTAGTAGTATAGAGGGAGTAAGGCAGTGGACTGGGAGGGGAAAAAAACCTGCATGGACAATAGGTCCCAGGGCAGCTAGAAAACTCCAGGAAGACTACACTTTTTCTGCCATCACTGTGTATGTTTCTATATTTCTATTTACTGTTTCCCCCTACTGGTACACCTGTACCCCATGTCCCTTGTGTGGTCCCAAAACAGTTCAGTAATTGTCTGCACACTGTGGACAGTCACAGATACAGTAGGTATGCGGTGCATCACGGTAGCTTGCTGGAGGTGTAGTAAAGGACAGCCAGCCCAGGCAACAGACCAGAAAGCAAGTAGGGTTGCCACCTGGCCGGTTTTCAACTGGCATGGCTGTTTCTCCAGGAACTTGCCGGTTAAACACTTTAATGTACCTTTTTGTAATGACATGCATGTTTCTGTAGCTGGCAACCTGGCAGGCAGCTAGGGCAAGTCTCCATGAACCACATTGCCAGAACATGCAAGCTCACTTATTTGCGCAGGTGTCAGTGTAGCAGGAGAGTGATTAAGGCAAGAGGAGCAAAAACGAGGTCAGTGTGAGTGTGGCATTTAAACTTGACTTTAAGTTGTTACTATTAAGTGGTGAAGTGATGAGTTGCTTCGTGTGTAGCTAGTGGCAGGAGAAGAGTGGGAGACCCAGTGCAGCATTTAAATCAAAGGTATGTGTGTATTCATATGCGTGGTGGTGGTGGTAGTGGGGGGGTGCGATGGCCAGCTGGCCTTTTTTTATCTCCAAGGTGGCAACCCTAAAAGCAAGTAGACCACACTCAGGAAATAAATGCTGTAGGCAGTGGCGTAACCCCTCATGCAATTTAAAGACATATACACATACCTTAAAATTACATACAGACAAATTGATATTACTGCATCATTTTCTCCAAATACCATAAAGACTTAAGTTACTGTGCATGTACTTTAAATGAATAAATACATTTGCTAAAAAAGGTTTTGTCACTACATACTACAATAGTAATAATTTACCAGGACACAATATAAAGTGCAAATTGAGTGCAAGTTAATTGGTAGCATACTTCATGTAAAATCCACGTTAAGTGCATGATCACCAAAAAAAGCATAGGATTCCATTACAAATGTGTGTGTGTATATATATATATATATATATATATATATACACAAAACGGTGTACTGACATATGTTATGTATCACTGTAAAATAGTTACATGTTAAATTATTACAGATGCATTAAATCACATACTGTCTACTGTGGCTAAAAGTACTATACAATAAATGTCAAATTCCAACTGGCATATAACTACACTCACAAAAAATTCAGTGTGCATATTAAGATGCACCATGCAAAAGCCATTGTAAATGAATGGCCACCAATATTAATTTTGAGTATCTGAGAGAATGCACCAGCCAACATGCTAACATGTATTGTGCCACATTCAAAAGTACATACTGCAAATTATTTTAAATTCACTATGTCATATACAATCTGCTGTTACCTAAAGTGCTATACAATAAATACCAAACTAAAAAGGAAAACATATTACTGCAGTCTAATACTGCAATATGCATAGTATCATTATAAATTAATGAAAGCTTAATGCTGATCTAGAAAGAGTGTTCAAACAGAGAAAACATGATACAGACTTAGGTTTTGATTATATTATCACTACCTATATGAATGCAAAATAAACCTTTGTTAATGCGTTTTCAAAATGGAAGAATTGAAAACATCATTTAGACCTGGATATTGTCCCTCTCAATTTGAACCGCCACTATGTTTCCCTTCATTGGAATTTGTTGACAATATCGCCCCCCCCAGGCCCTAAATTGACTGTTTCTAAACCTCTGAAAATAAAAGCATGTCCAGATCCTGCTTGCTTAATGTGCAAAGCCAATGCATTTTCATTTCTTTTTAGTCAAATGCAGGATAAGTGTTCCAAAATTCGGTCTTTAAATCTCCGTCCAGTCATGCCTATATAGAAACAGCTACAGGTGCAACTTGCCAAATATATAATGCCTTCTGTTATGCAGGAAATGAAGTCTGTCATAATATGTATTCCTTTCTTATTTGCAATTGAAAGCATTGTCCCACCTGTATAAATTTACAGGCCACACAATTACCACGAGATAGTTGCCAGCTGGCAGATTCAGTCTACCATCGCCCTGTATGATCTTGTTCATAGTGTCATGTACCTGCTGGTCAGACAAATTACTATTCTGCTTACATACAATCCTGGGACCTTGTTCAACCACATGTTTAAGTTTGGGTTCAGCGTCTAAAATATGCCAGTTCTTATTTATAACATTCTCACTCTCATGAGACTATGCGCTATAGGTGGAAACAAACACAGGATCTTCATTAATCAGTTTCTGTCGGGCTACCAGAGACAGATCGAGGGCCCCATGTTACGAGGGGGCCTACCCACCTGAGATGTGAGTGTTTTTCCCCCCAGTTATAGGATTTTCTTTTAGGGCCGGGGGACCCAAAAGACTGTGGAGCGGAGGGTGGAGGATGGTGAGAATCCGTGCACATGCATGACAGTGTCACTGTCACATATGGAGACTTGATTTGGAGCCAAGGAGAAGAGAGTGCAACTATGTGCTGCTACTGCTAAGGACGGTGTGGTGTGGTGATCAGATCTGTCGGTCGGGTGACAGTGACACACACGGTCATTCGGGTTTCTGACTTGAGATTAATTGGATTTGGCAGGGCTAACGTAAGACTCTCAGATGGGAATTCTGAAGAAGAATACTGCTGCCGCCAGCACCTGCCCCAGCCAGGAGGGATTATTTATTCAGACGGAGACACTGGAGAGCCAGCCTAGCAGGAATCGAATCGGTGGGGCCCAGAAGGCTGGCAGCAAGCAACAGAACTGTGCTCAAGTCGGGGGAGCCGAGTTGTAAGATTACAAAACATATTATACAATAGCAAGAAAAAAATCCTGGACTCTGATTGGTCAGTGTGTGCCTGAGACAGTGATGATATCTCTGTAAAACATCACTGTCATTGAGTACTGTACATACTGTACATTTATTTATCTAGCTTTTCTGTTCAGAAGCAAAGATATACTGCCTCACTAAAAATCTACTAAAACATTTTTAAATGTTTTTTAATTTTATAGCAGCGGCCATTGTATAATAGCAATACGGTACTCAGGGTGTGTATTGTTGTGTAATAACATCACTCCTGGAGTGGTGGAAGCTTATTGGCTTTGCCTCGGTGCTTCACCCACCCATGGAGTGATGTTATTACATGATAACACACACCCTGTTGTGCCTTATTGCTTAAGAATTACATAGAATGACAGAACATCGAAGAGAAGAGTATGGAAGGACAGAGGCTAGGGCCACATGGCCACTAAGCCAGGAATGGGGTTGGGGAGCCAGGAATCAGGATTACTAGGACAGCCTCATGTAGTAGGTAATCAGGAGGTTGACACTTGACAGGTACTGTGACCAAGACCAACACTGGTAGAGAAGATAGAGGATGAATCTGAGTGGAGAAAGGGGTTACAAGGCTTGTTTAAAAGGCATCATAACTAGTGGACAAGAGCAGTATCTGTCACCTATGCAGCTGCCGGGGAGGCGGAGGGTGATTGCAATCTGAATGTTCTTATGGTTTCTTTTAATTCATAAATGTGTTCTGCTGTTTATGTACTACTCTTTGCATAACGAGGGCCTTGTTTTTCCCAACCCCGATGAATGCAGCTGCAGCGACGCTGTGCAACTGAAAGTTGTTAACTCATTTTGTCATTTATGCACCCCCCAGAGGTGAGCAGCTTGGTCCTTGGGCACCATTCAGTACCTGGACCATTCAAGCTGCTCCACATAAATGCATGCAGTACCCTATGGTTGTACAACCAGTCCATTTCCGACTCCAACACCCATGACTTCAGAGGAAAAATTTATTTTTTACCCAGGAGTCAGTGGTAAGGATGATGTGACCAAAGTATGTTTTGTCTTCATTAAAAGCCCCCAAGATCACCATAGAGCATGTAAACCACCCAGAGCTTCTAAGGGCCTAGCAGACCCCAGACCTTCAGCCTTTATATAGAAATCTTTAACAGTATATTACAAGCAAGTTTAAAGGGGAGGGGGTCCCCAATGTGTTGGAGATGTAATACCGACCAGGGCACGTACAACATACCCTACTTTTGGGAATGGGGAATCTCAGACCTTTCTGTCAGAGGCAGCACAATGTATGTCCCAAATTATGAAGGTAATAATAGACAAACCCTGATCCCTTTTATTTGGGGTACAATCAAGAGATTCAAAGGAGTAGGAACTCATCCCTAGGGTCATCAGGAGCTTGCTGGCTATGGCCAGAAAATGTATATAAAACACGTGGATGTCACCTAAAATCCACCCTCAAATGTGCAAAGAATTGCTGCAAAATTCTACCCTTGGGTATATCATATATGAAATGAAGGGTGGTCAGAAAGTCTGAGTGCCAATAGGGTCCCTACACTTTCTCATTATCCACAGTGTGCATGAAATGGTCAGGTGTGTGTGTGTGGGTTGAAGGGGAAAGTAATAAATTCCTGGAGTACAAGTGATGGTGTATATTAATATTGGAATGAAATATTACTAAGTGTTAGATATGTAATGGCATATAAGTCACTGTCTGAAAAACATCCTAAATATGTGCTAGCGTAGTATGTCTATTTTATGTTGTTCATCTTTTATATGTGCCAAGCATATAAAAGCATAACCTACAGTACACGCTCCTGCAGTTACTCTGATTCATAGTAGCTACATGAAATTCTGTGGGAAGGACTGACAATATTTGTCATGCTGTGTAATGTTACATACCATATCTCATAAACTCTTTATAAACAGAATGAATTTAAAAAACCAAAATAGCAAAAAAACAACACTGGCCTGACCACCCTGGTACATCAGAGAATGGCCCAGGTTACAAAATGGTGCCCTAAAGGGGCCCTAGAGTCCAAAGTTAGAGAGGCATTGTGAACTTTCTTGTCTCTTTTTGCAGCGTTTTCTAAAGACTTTGACCCCCCAGATCCAAAGTGCTTGCATCGTGCAGGCAGTGTTTGTGAAGCACAAATGCCAAACTGTGCACCAGAGGGCACTGTTGTGATATTGAAAGAGTCTAGGTGCCCTGGGCAAGGATGATAGCACAGGAGCACTCAAGTAATGCATGCAGCATGCATACAGACTGTGGACACTGGGATATGAGGCATAAAACAATATAAGGATGATTAACGCCACACAAACGTGTCCTTGGACTGAACTGCATGGCAAAAAATAAGGATTATAACAGGCAGGCCTTACACCAGCATAAATTGATATGAGACACACAGAACATCAGCACACCACAGTGACAGGAGGGAGAAACAGGGTCCCCAACACCAGGCTGAAGCAGCTGGTCAGGGATGAGCTGGACCGTAGGCAGAGGAGGCACTATGCTGCTGCTGTGTACTGGCCCTGATTGACATTCCTGGACTTCAGTGATTTATTTATTTATGGCATTTTGGTAACTGGGTGAGCCCGCTGAGACCAGAGATCCCTTCTTCAGGGGCAACCTGGAATTAGTTTCGTGCAGTAATTACAGGTACATTAAGTCATAAAAGAGACAGGACATATTCGATAGCACAACTTGTAACATGGCATTAAAAAGCAAACCAAAAAGCAGCACCTTGATTTGTTGAAACATACCATGTGGTACATCAGCTGCCATGGTCTAATTCCACAGTAGACCATGCTTGCTAATGCAGTACTAAAGTAATCCACCAAAATAAAAAGCAGTATAGTGGAAAATACATAAATTAATTGTCGCAAGAAGGTGATTCCCACCCACCCGCCAGCTGTCTATCATTTGTCTTGCTACAACAGCCCAGACATGAATAAGCAACTGGATCCGAAAGTGTACAGTGATACACCCGTGATACTCACCATACAATTGTTGTTGTGTTTGTAAACAGTGTTTAAAAGTTCTAAAAGAAGTTTATAAATGTTAAATATTTGTTCAAAATACTAATAGACTGTCGCCGAGTATTGCAGCTAGATGTTTCCCATGGTCCAATACAGCAGTGACACGATGGTTCTCAGTCCCACAATGCACTAGACTATTTGTGGAGATCTCGCTGCACCAAACAAGTCCTGCAACATTCTGTGAGTAAATAACAGAAAAAAAAAACATCTGTAGACATTAGACAGACTTTCTATCGAATGCTCCTTTTTTTCAGCGGGATATGTTTAACACCCGCGATATGTCAAACCGAGGTGTTCTAATTTTCCAGCACTATCGGACAACTGTATTTGACCTGAACTTATAAAGGATTTCAATGAAATTTGACGTGTGTGTTATTATTTCTTAAATATTGTGACATATGGCCAGCCCTGTGGCGCTGAGGGTTGAGGCGCTGGATGCCACACCTCGTACCACACCAGCGACCCAGGTTCGGGAGCGGACTCGGGTCAACGGGGGTCGGCCGGGAGGGAGAAGGATTGAGCGTCCAATGGCTGCTCTCCTTCTCTGGGGAGGGGGGAATTGCACTTCTCCGCCGCAATACCGCCACCTGTTGGGAGAACCTCAGGGTGGTCGTCGCAGCTGAGAGATGCTTTGACGCAAGGGTAGACATTGGCAGAGGACTGGCTCCGACGTGCGTGTCTACGCATGCTGGCAGCCTTGCTCCTCATTGCATGCCAACACTGAGGATCCAGTGGAACACCAGAAAACCCTGCCCTGATCTAGGCGAAGAGCCTCAGCGTTGGTTCCAGGAGGCAGCAACCGAGAAGCAGACTCAGCTGTGCGCACTCCCAGCAATGCACAGGGGGAGATGAGGGGGATCTCCACCGCCCTGCCTGGAGGGTAATCCGTGGTCCTGAAGGTACGAGGGTACCGTTAGCAGTCTAGGAGCAGACTCCTTGGGGCTGTAAATTGGGATCTGTAAGGGAAGCTTTGAGAGCGGGATCAGTGGCAGTAGTAGGAGGATAAAGAAATAGTAAAAAAAAAATATGTTGTGACATGGCATTACTCTTACATATAATGCCATGTTACAAGCAGATTAAGTCACTCGAAAGGATGGGTCTACAGTGGAATTAATCCATGGTTGAGTCGTTGGAGGCATTCAAACCACCCCCCCAGCCATAGATTAATTCTACAGTAGACCCATCCTTTCTCATAGCTTAATCCTTACATGTTTAACAGAGAACAGAGAGATGAAATCAATGAGGGACAGTCAGTCACATAGAGGTACAGAGGAAATTAAATTGCTAACATTGAGTTACACTGGTAACCATGTCCACAGGTATAACACTTTAGCGACAAGTAATAATTAAATAAGGAAATCACAGGTTCACAGCTAGTGTAGCTTACATGCTAAGATATAATACAAATGTACTGTAGAGCGGCTATAATGAGTTGTGGAGCACCAAGTTACTAAGTTCAGTGGTAACAGCTGCAATGGCAGTGTTCGAGCATATAGACTTTGGCCCAGATATTCAAAGTGCGCCATTTTGTGGCGCAAGCCCCTGCGCCGCTCAAAATAATTGCGCGGGGTGTAACCAGGGCGATATTAACGGAGTTGGCGCTTATCGCGCAACTTCTTTGAATACGCTTCCGCCACACCCACTGTGCATGGCGCAGTGGAACTGCACAAGCAAGTGGTCAGAGTGGAGCATTGAGATGCGGTGGCGCCAGTTCCATTGCGCCATGCACAGCACCCTCGCGATATTCAAAGGGTGACATGCAAATGGGGCCATAATTTATGCAAGGCACATGGGGACCATTTGCATCTGATTCTGACCCCATTTGCATGCCATTAGCATGCAGGTGCGCCGATCCCCAGCGACTTGCGCCTGGCACCCTGCCAGGCAGCAGCCGTCAGGACCGACGCCCCTGCAGCCCGATCACGGGCAGAACAGTATTCTCCCCAACCCCGAGCAGCTCGATCGCGGGCAGAACAATATTCCTCCCCATTAGCCCGATCGCGGGCATAGCGGTATTCTTCCCCATTAGCCCGATCGCGGGCATAGCACAAACGTCCCCGAGCAGCCCGATCGGCGGGCATAACTGATGTTGTCCCCCATTAGCCTGATTGTGGCATAACGAAGCGCCCCCAGCAGCCCGATTGCGGGCATAACGGTATTCTTCCCCCATTAGCCCGATCACTGGCATAATTGAACGTCCCCCCACCCCGAGCAGCCCGATCGTGGGCATCAGACCCCAAGTCCAATATCCCGGTGGTCCAGTGGACCGCGGTAACCCGATCGACTGGCGGCATCCCTCCCCTCCATGTCCAAATCCCTGGTGATCTAGTGCCCCCCACCCCACCGCCCATGGAGCCCCACCACCTCCCCCGTCAGCCGGTGAGGCGGCAGCACCCACCCGCCTGCCGCCCGCCGACTGACAGCTCAGCTTCATTCACATATCTGGACTGACTTATGCGGTATGGGCTGCCGCCCATTGGCTCATGCTCTGAACCAATGGGTGTGCAGCCCTAATCAATGCCGTCGGCCGTGGGGTGGCAGGCAGGTGGGTGATGCCGCCTACCGCTGACGGGGAGCGGGTGGTGGGGATCCGTGGGCGGGTGTGGTGGGGGCCACCAGATCACCAGGGATTTCGGACGGGGTGTGTGGATGCCTGCCCACGATCAGGCTACCGCGGGTCCACTGGACCACCAGGGATATTGGACTTTGGGAGGTCTGATGCCCGCGATCGGGATGCTTGGGGGACAGTTATGCCGCGATCGGGCCAATGGGGGAAGAATACTATTATACCCACGATCGGGCTACTTCCGGGGTGTGACACTTCAGCCCACGATCGGGCATGGGGCACCGCTAGAAAGGAGCGGGAATAAGTCCAGGGACACCACAGGTGGCAGCTGCTGTGTTGCGCCTGCAATGCAGCAGCTCACCTGTGGGTGGCCCCTAATTTGTTCCTTTTTTCAGCGAACTTTGTGCAGGCGCAGGTAGGGGTTGCACCTGCATAACTCTGCACGGCCCAGGCTGAATATCGGGCTGTGCAGTTTATGCATGAGCACGCCCCCCCACCTGTGCCTGCATATATTACTGATGTGCCCCGGCCATGCGCAACCCTTTTGAATATCTGGGCCTTTGAGTCCAGCCTTGAACCCATCCAGTGAAGTGGAATTGATTAAAGTTTTGGGGAGAGCACACCAGTAATGTGGGGTAGAATATGTGAAGGATCTTTTTCCAGGGTTGGCTCGTACCTATGATATCTCAAGTAGGTTGGCGTTTGCTGAATGGAGCGTATGCCTTAGTGGCTTCAGGGTCAACAGCCCTGCTAGGTTGGGGGGATATAGATCTTAGTGAGCTTAAAGGTGAGACAAAGGAGAGGGTAAGAGAGCCTGGACTCCAGTGTAGGCCAGTGTAGCTCCAAAAGAACCTCACAGTGGTGGCTCCTCGGTGGTGAGCTGGTTGCAAACTGGCTAATTTTGTTGTATAAGACATTTAGTTCGGGTTTCACCTTTCCTGAGGAACTGCAGCAACAGAGCACCATAGACCAATGTGGGCAGTAGGGTACTCCTTGCAATAAGAGTCTTTGAGTCTGGTGCCAGAGTTGCCTAGCCAATACAGAAGGCCTAGTTTCTGGTGAATAGACTTGGTTATGTGATCCACATGTGGTTTGAAGGTCAGTTCTTGGTCAAGATAAACACCTAGGTATTTCACCTTATCTGCCACATCTATCTGGAGTCCTGCCGCAGTAGATAGCTGAAGCAGATTTTGCTTGTTCTCGCCTAGTTGTTTGGGGCCAAATAGTTCAGCTTCTGTTTTTCTCTCATTTAACACTAGCATATTGGTGGCAAACCATCTTTCTAGAGCATTTAGACTGGTGGAAAGATGAGTAGTAATTGTGCTGAGGTTGGGATCACTCCAGTACACCACAGTGTCATCAGCATATAGTAGTAGGTTCCCATTATTACAGTTTTGGCCTATATCATTGATAAATAGGGAAAAGAACAGGGGATCCAATATGGAGCCCTGCTGGACTCCATCAGTGTCTATAAAGCAGCTCAGAGAACCAGGACAGTGAGTGTTTGTCGAGACCAAGTAGTTCTAGTTTACCAAGGAGAAGTCTGTGGTTAACCAGGTCAAATGCCTTGGTTAGGTCAATGAATATTGCCCCCGTCAGTGACCCTTTATCCAGTGCCACCAAGACATCACTTGTAAATTTGACAAGTGCAGTATCAGTCCCATGGCATTTTCTAAAGCCATATTGGTTATCTGTTAGAACGTGATATTGCTCTAGATAGTCCTTGAGATGATTGAATACCAATCTTTCCTGCACCTTTGCTAGTGAGCAGAGGATTGGTATGGGTCTATAGTTTTCCACATTGCTTTGAGATCCACCCTTGTGGGTGGGGGTCACCATAGCCACCTTCCATATGAGAGGGATGGACCCTTCCTTAAGGGACCTGTTTATTAACATGATAACAGGGTGGGCAATTGCTGTGGCAGCCACTCTTAGCAGTCTGGGCTCAAGTTGATCAAATCCAGGGGAGGAGTCAGGTTTCAGATGTTTTGGGAGGGCTAGCACCTCAATTTTCCTTACCAACCTAAGGTGGAATTGGGGGCGACGGGCGACTGTTTCATCATGGCACTGCTTTGGGGGAAGAGGATCGACTGGTTGGGGTTTATATTTGTCAAGATTCATAAAGAAGCTGTTAAAAGCTTCTGCCTCTACATAAGGGTCATCAGTAGCTGATCACTGAATATGATTGATCCCCTTGTGTGCTCACGTTACCCTTCAGAAGGGAGTTTATGTGACTCAAAATCTTTTGGACCACATAGGTGGTTATCCTGGAGACCTCTCAGATAGTGACTTTTTGCTGCCTTGGTCCCTTTCTTACATTTGTTTCAGAGAGCCCTATACCTTTCCCAGTCAGATTTACGGTTTGTTATCTTGTAGAGCCCCCATGCCATGTCTCTGAGAATCATTAGTTCCTTGAGATCAGCACTGAGCCATTTGTGACACTTGCCCTTCACCTAAGTTTCCTATAAAAGTGATAAAAATGATGAAACTGTTGGCCCATACAGGCTCAATAGATCAATGATCTTGCAGCTCTGGGAACTGCATAAGGACCTACAGGGTGACACCACCACAGCTATGCCATGTTAGTGGAGAAGAAGGTGACAGTGGCATTCTGCTTCCTAGCCACAGGTAGCTTTCAGATACATGTTGGTGACACAACTGGGATCACCCAGTCTGCCATGTCCTGCCTACTAACCCAGTTCCTGAATGACTGCTGTGCTTTGCTGGGGAGTGCATCATATTCCCCAGTGCACAAGCAGAGAGAGCAACAACATGCAGCTGTTCTATCACGCTGCGCACCTACAATGAGTGTTAAATGCCATTGATTACACTCATGTGGTCATCCGTATTCCACCTGGAGATGGGGCAGTGGCATATGTATACCACAAAGGATACCATACACAAAACACAGAGGTGGTGTGCAGTGCTACAGGGTGCATAATTAATGTCCTGGCAAGTTTCCCTGGATGTGCCCAGTAGGTATACATCTGGGATAATTCGTGCCTGTGTCATATGTTTGATGACGGGCACATTCCGGGTGGGCACCTCATTGGTAACTATACACAAACAACCATAATGCAGAATGCACCCAGCACAGATGATGATAACCAATAGATAATATATACATAGGGGACAGTGCATATCCCCTGTGTCCCTAGATGATGACAACAGTCCTACATCCTGCATCCACTAATAAGAAGTGGTACAACACGGCCTACATAGCAACCCGCAACATAACTGTGCATGTATTTGGCATGCTTAAAATGTGGTTTAGATACCTTGACAGATCTGGCGGTGCCCTACAATATAGCCCAAACAAGGCCTGCAGCATATTTGCTTGTAACATGGCAATATATGTAACACAAAAAAGCACTCTTAAGTGATTGGATAAAATGGCACACATGACACAGGTTGGAGGTGGCATTAATTCCTGAGTAATGCCCACTCCAACTTGTAGTACTGTACTAAACCACTGATAAATCGGCAGCAGCACATCTCTAATACAAAACTCTGTGTTCTCCCATCCACCCACCCAGTGGCCTGTTGCTATTGCACCAAGTAGCGGATCTCTTGTTAGCCCTAACTCTCTAATCCCCCTCCTTTCTCTGTTGTCCTCTGGGAGCCTGGGGTCCACTCCAACAGGGAGCACTTCCATTCAATCTCACTTCCTAACTTCTTGTATTTTATTCTTCCATTTACTTTTCCCTTTTTGGGAAATTTTCTGTGTGCCTTTTCTTCTCAAACTGCACAGCCTTCCTCTTTCATCACCAGTGGAACCTTACTGGGTAACCTGTATTTTACTACACCATATCTATCCCCCGCCCCCCAACTACTGCCTCCTCTTCTCTTCACCTTCTCTCTATCTCCCCTTTCCCCAAACTCCGTCTGGCTACTACTTGCTCTCACAGCACTTTATTCCTCATTGTTTGTATACTGTTCAGTCACTTAAAAATGACCTGATTGTATTCGTTACATGTAAACTTAAATGCTGTATTGTTTTTGTCAAATTTACTGCTGTTAATTGCTCAAACATTTACATGTAACTTGTATTATGTACAAATATGTTCTCTTGAAGTTTGTCTCTGTACCCTCCGAGTCGTGCCTGAAAATAGTCTTATGGCTAGTGCACTTACCGGTAAACAAAAACTAAATAAATAAAAATAATACCTTGTGTTGTGTCCAATGTTGTAGTGTAAAGCAGTAGTCCGCATTGTTGAAATTGTACCCACTGAGTTTGCAGTTTAAAAAAAGCCGATTTGTTAGGTTAAAAAATAGCGTTACGTTATAGCCAAGAACGATAAAAACCAAATTATTAAAAAGTGACTTGCAACCGGTTGTGCTAGCATAGATATGCAAAAATCTGAGCCGATCACTCTAGGACACAATGCAGCATTAATGAACACCATCCTGAAATGTATCCTTGTATGATACCAAGAGATGCATACAAATATGTACCAAGTGAAAACTTATAAGAACCAGCACAATCTGTTACACTGTGCTAAAAGTGTTATATATGCCTGCCTTTGTTTTACAGCATCACTATATTAACACGCTCTTGCCAGAGCCGATAGGGCTGTGAAGAGCTACCAAATAACCAAAGTTATTTTCTTGTTGGTGCCATATAGTGCTCTTTAATCACAGTCACCATGCTGCTGCTGGTGTGTGTGTGTGTGTGTGTGTGATCATGCTGCTGGTGTGTGTGTGTGTGTGTGTGTGTGTGTGTGTGTGTGTGTGTCGCCCATAGGAATCACATAACATAGGCTGCAAACTGCACTGTCTGTAATCTGACACTGTAGTCTGAGGTTCAGAGGTTCAGTAAATGCCAGACAATTTATAATGAGTTAACCCCTAGGTTGCTGAAAGAAATAGAATAAATCTATTAGACTGAGCTGAACAGATGATAGAAATAGCAGTTTAAAAAGTGTTTTTTTGGTTAATATCCTGAGAAGTTCTGAGGTACAATATAGCAGCATCCCCCTTCCTTTCAGATGCCTTTAACATAGAGCAGCAAATAGCAAAAATCAGAAGGAGCTTGCACTATTTTGCAGCTGTGAAGGAATACATTCAAATGTCCAAAAAGAGAGTTCCAAGGGCATTCTATTAGATTAGGAGACACATAGTGCCCCTGATTCCTAATTAAGTGGATTGCGGTATTGTGGCTCACCACCGACATCGCAATGTCACCTGCTGTGAAACCCTAAATGAATGAATGAATACACCTCCCGGCTGATTGCAATCAAAGGCATACAATATTGCTTTATCACAATTACCACAGCCTTAGCAGAAAAACATGGACTTACTTGATTGGCAATATTTTGTTTAATAATAATGAAAAAAAAGCAAATTTGTAACGGCACAGTAAGTAAGTGATAATATGTGTTTTAGCATACTGAATACAACATCAGTTTAGCCTAAGCGAGTGCTAACAAGATTAACATCCAAAAAGTGTGAGTACTAGCAACAGCAGCTGTGCAAGCAATATGTAGAACAAAGAATTAGAAAAAACTTGTGAAGTGGCACAGTAATCGGGTCTGCAGTGTACAATTAAAAATACATTTCAAATTAGTTTGTTCTGTAGAGGCTCCACCCCAGTCTGCAGTGTACAATTATTGCACTCATTCCTTACCTATGCAATTAAATAGTATTGTAACATGGCATAAAAAAGAAAAACGAAATGAAGCATTCAGATAGGTGCAAACATGCCATGTGGTACAGTAGAAACCATGGTCTCATACCATAGTAGATCATGGTTTGTGATGTAATACCTCGGCAATCCACTACAGGCAAGAAGCAGTACACAAGTGAAAGCAATACACAAATAGTTTGCAGTTTGTAGTTTTCCCAGCTTGTATTTGCCAAAGTTTTTCCCAGCACAGGGTTTTTGACATGTTCAAGATTGTTCTGTGTTGTAACTGTGACAGAAGTTCATGAGGTACTAAAGATTGTACATTTAAACTCCACATATGCTGTTAATTATGCTGCAACAATATTTCTTTAGAAGTGAACATTTACATACTGTTACCTTCCCTTCTGATCTACTGCTTTCTAAGCAACTGTGGGTGCAATGTATTGTGGATGACTAAATAACATTATCTGTCCTAGCCTTTTCTTGGTGCATACACAGTGGTAAAGATGAGCATGCAGCTTCTATAACCAAAAGCAAAAATAACAGACACTGAGATAAACAAAACAAAATCAAAGACAGAGGATACTTCTACGGGTGTAAAGAAAAATAAATTGAGAGAAACAAAAAGAAATCAAAGAAACAGACTAACAATACTAGTCAAAACAAGTATTTGAAAGGTGAAAGCAGTGAACATTATGTTGTTCTATGTCCTGCTGAGTTAGATAGTTTAGAGGGAAAAAAAGTTAAAATAATATTCCGCAAAATAGTAGTTGTTCAATAAAGTGTTTTTCAGATTGACTTAATTCAGTACATTTGGAGAAACTGTGCTTGTGCTACTAGGATTGTTTGACAGCCACGTATTGGTCTACAAAGGCAGCAGTAAGAAAACTAAAATGTACCATAGCACACTCCCATCATGCAGTGCAGCCCATATCTTCTAATACACAGAGGAAAATCAAAGCACCTAGAATAGAAAGTGAATTGCAAGTTTTTGAAAAGTTGTAAAATATGTTTTGATGTTAGAAAGCTTAAAGCTTGTAATGAAAGTTATTTTAACAAAAGTGAAATGGCAGCCACGATATTTCCCATAGGTGTGTTCCAATTGTCTTGAAGTATATGGGCATCATGTTTAATAGTTTAACATACAATATTCTGAAAGTAAATCAGTGTGATTGTACTCGTTTATTCAGAAACTATTAGTCATACAATCATTACCATGTTACAAGTGGATTAAGCTGCTCGAAAGGTTGGGTCTACAGTGGAATTAATCCATGGTTGGTTAGTTGGACCCACAAGGCTGACCAACCCCAACCCGGATTAATTCCACAGTACACCCAATCTTTCTCGTAGGCTTAATCCTTACTGGAATCGTTCCTTATGTTATGTCCTTCAAAATTACATTTCAATGTTGTTCCTTCTGTGGGGCACTATGCCCCCAGGTCTCTGATGTACAATTATTGCACTTGTTCCTTAAGTTATGTACTTCAAATTACATTTCAATGTAGTTCCTTCTGTAGAGCGCTCCGCCCCAAACCCTACAGGTCTGCAGTGTACAATTATTGCACTTGTTCCTTAAGTTATGTACTTCAAAAATTACATTTAAATGTAGTTCCTTCTATGGAAGCGCTCCGCCCCAAGCCCACCGGGTCTGCAGTGTACAATTATTGCACTCGTCTCTTACCTATGAAAGTAAATATTATTGCAATCCTTCCCTGGACAGTAGTAGTCAGCGCGCTTTCCGTCACATGTTCCCTAAACTGAATACTTTTTGCAACAGATCTGTAACAGTTCCTATTTTGCATGCACTTTAATTCCAGGGAACAATTATTGCAGTGTACAAGTATTGCACTCGTTCTTTACCTATAAAATTTAATATTATTGCAATCGTACCTTACGTTATGAGGGAGTGCTCCGCCCCCCACGCCCCCGTATCTGCAGTGTACAATTATTGCACTTGTTCCTTACCTAGGAATTTAAATATTATTATTGCCAATTTCTTCCATGTTGAAATTGACAACTCTGTGACGTACCATTGGCCGCAATGCACATGCGGCCATATTTCTCACCGGCACATTCAAATCCACAGACTGTCCCCCTAGAGTAAATGAATGCCGTTCCAAGATCAGACATTTTAGAGTTACATTCCCAGTAGTGCTGTAGGCTCCACCCACAGCCCTAATAAATGTTAATATGGTTATCAGGTGCTGTAGTTACTTACAGTAAAGATTTAAACTACCTAACCCATTGTTTTGTCCATCTTTTATTAACAAATGCCATTTGTAATAATCAGTGTTCAACAGTGCTTACCATGTTACAAGCACATTAAGTCTCTGAAGAGGCTCTACTGGAACTAATGCATGGTTGGGTGGTTGTAGGCACTCGATCCTGCCTCATGCCACAACCCCCCAACCACGCATTAATTCCCCAGCAATCCTTTGTTGTGGCTTAATGCTTACTTATTCATAGCATGTTGCATCCTATACAACAAGGCACAACAGAATGAAATATGCTTGTAGTGCCCAGAGTGCAACAATGTGGCAGATGTGGAGCTACTGGACCCGGAGGTAAAGGAGCAACTTTTTTTTTGTAAACTTTATTTAAGGTCCGCATTCAGTTTATCTCAGTACAAACAGTTACAGTGTTGTCTGGTACATGTTGGCCCAATGCTGGGCATTGCAATCACCTCCTACAACCGCAATGTGAGCAAAAAGTCTGCTCCAAAGTATGAAGAAAGAACACACCCAATACCAAGCCACGCACCGACTTGGCAAATATTTATTTATTTATTTATTTTAGTTTTTGTCGACTGGAGTACGTGCACTAGACAAATCCTGCCTATTTTCAGGCACGACCCTGGGGAGGGATACAGATGAATGTCAACTGACCTTGAACAGATTAAGCTGTTGGTGGTATTTTTACTGAATGAGGGAAATTTGGCCAGGACACCAGGAAATTCCCTACTCTTTTGATAAGGCCATGGGATCTTTAACATCCACCTGAACTACTACCAATCCAGGCAGAGGTTCAGTAAATGTAAATATACAAGGGTATGGGCCCGCCTGAAAGGGCACTTAGGGAGACTTGGTTTCCAACCTTCTGAAAGGTTGTTTATAAAGTAATTGGGGGCAGAGGGCTATCTTTTGGGCTCATTATGTTCTTTGACATTCCACAAAAACCTGAGAAGGAAATGTCATGATAGTTATATTACATGTAGGTACAGGAGCAATTTAACAGGCTGTACTCAAAACTGCTCAGCCAGTCACAGATCATGTGAACAAGGCTCATTGCAGAGCTTTCTTGATCCAACAGTGTGCAAAAAGAAATGCAAATGAGACAGTAATGTTTTAACATAAATGTATTGAAAATAAACCCAAATGGGTACGTGATGCAAATGATATGGCTACACCCAAACATAGGAAACATGCCAACCAGGCTACATAGATGTAGGAATGTGGAGTCAGATATAGAACAGAAATGAGCAATGTCATCATAAAGCAACAATGGACAGCATCGCTCACACTGGTGCTCTAGTGTTGTCTGACTTATGACACATAGCCCTGCCTCCCCCAGGTGCAAGCCCACCATGAAACCAGACATGGCACGCCCCATATGCTGATGCTGGTTGCAGTGGGGACAGCCAGCCTGACAGAGGTTAATCCCACACATGGGCCTGCTGGGGGTATGCACTCCATAGCCACAGGTGCACTCCAGTGGAGTAGTGGTGATTGAAAACAGCAGACCCCACCCTAGTGTCCATAGTTTTCTTGATACACACCCCACTGTGCCTGGGGTGCGAGATGTGCATGACCCCACAGTGCTAGGTGTGTGCAGAAGATGAAGTGTGGACCTCCTCCATGGTGTACCCTGTGGCATCTGTTGACCATGCTGTGCAATGGCCTTAGCCCAGCATGCCTGTGTCATATCCAGCATAGTTGCAATATGTTGGGACATGGCCTCAGCAGTGCAGCAAGTTTTGCAGGCTTGCATGGTGCACAGCAGTGACTCCCCTGTGCATGCAGCAGCATGCATAGACCCCACAGCTCTGCAGTGAAGCCCTCCTGTGCCGACAGCCACCTGCAACAAGATGGGGCATGGGATCTGGCTACAGCTATAGTGCATGTTCCCCATGGACCACTGGTGGGTTGGGACTAAGCACAGTGGAGGGGGGAGGCACATGCTAATGTAGCTTGCCAGCAGCACCATCCTGACTAGCAGCTGTTGGAACATCATGGTGGCCCATAGAAGACAGTCTGTATAGGTCAGTGTTGGTATCGTCCTTATCCCCTGGGCTGGCTATCTCCAATACAGCTGCCCATGGTCCTGTTCTTTCAGCTGCATATTAGCAATGGAGGAGAATGATATGTTTGTGGTATCTTGCTGCCCCTCCAGAGTTGCTGCCTTGACATTTCTCTGTTGATGTGCAGTCTCCAGCATGCTCCCATCAGGTGGGGCAGGTCCTGGCTGATCCTCTAGGAACAACAATTTTGCTGTGGAGAAATGGAGAACACAAGTAAGATGACATACAGCCAGTGCCCTGAGCCATCACTGTGAGAACTGCCATACCCATGCCAGTTGTACTGATACCTGCCCTGTCACCACCCAGTGCTGTACCCATCATACATATCATCTGTGTTGCAGTGTACACCCAGAACACACCTGGAAAGGAACAGTAGACAGCACCACCCAGTATCAGTGTGACATGCAGCCCCCCACTAGTACCATGCCCATCAGACCTAATGCTACGTACAAGGACAAAAGGTGTCACTCACATGTCAGTGACTGACTTGATGCACTTTCAAAGCCACCCCCTGGCACACTGTGCATGGCCACCCCGGTGTTGGCACTTTCTATGCACTGAGGTACGTATCTGCGTCTTCAAAATTGAGGAAAAGGAGTGTTTTTTAGACTGCAGAAGCGGAGGCTTGCCTCTCTGTATTTTTTTCATAGGGTATTTTTTGGTCCCTTGCCATGGAATGTTACTCCGCGTTTATTAAAAATAGGGGTGTTTCCAGAGTGGAGGTGGGCAACTCTAACTCTCCCTCTGTCTCCCTGCCCTGCCCGGTGCCCTGCTCTGTCTTCCCGGTCTGTCTCCCAATATGTACCCCGACCCCAGTTAATGTTGTGGTGCGAGCTGTGGTGGAGTTTCTGTGCAGGATCTGCCACGTCACGCTGGGACGTCACAGCACATTATCAGAAGAGCTGGAGGAAGGCTAGCCAGAAAGGCAAAGAAGGGAATTTGAGTGACTGAAGACTGGAGTGAAGGCCTGGAGGCGGCATGGAATAGTGGGTGGAATCCGGGTGAACCGCCTTTGAAAGCCTGTGGGAAAGTCACCTGGAAAAGTTCATAAAGTCGCATCTGGTGGAGCACTGTTTACCATTACCGCTACCATTTCCATCCGGGGTTTCCATCCTGCAGACAGGCCTGCAGACCGAGCCCAGACACCGGCCCTGCAGAAGTTGGTGCATAATCTCCCCGAGAATCTCAGTTTCGGGCAGTTAGTTGAAAAAAGAGCCACTGGGAAGAGCTGCATTTTAGTGGTTTTACTCATCATGAATTTCTTGTGTTTCCTCCTAAGTTCTCTGGAGTTCCTGTTTTTGCCTGTGTCCATGGCCTGTGTTTTGGCACCAGTTTTGCCCAGTCCTTTTCATTTCTGGCACCCTGTTTTGGCACCTCTCTCCTGGATGCACCTGGACTTCTCTATGGTAAGGTTTTCCTGGTTGTTTCCCTCCCGGTTTCCCTGCTTTTGGGGTATTGGTCCGGGCTGACATCCACATTTTTATACCTGCTAATCAGGCTAAGATGCCTGTTTCAAACTGCTCACAAAATTTCAGGTAAATGGGATGGCTAAAAAGGATAGGACCCAGGGGATAGGACAGGTGAGAAACAAGTGCAATATCATAATCTAACCGATAACACCAAGTGTGAACAGTGCAGTAAAACACATTTGCCATGGCATGCCAGTAAGGAAATTAATTTATTGATTTAGATAAGGCAATTCAATAACAAAGCTGAAGGCAACTATTACACTGCAGGTTGTGACTGAAAAGAGAGAACCGATGGATTAGAATGGAGCTGTATCACAGTAGATCTGCTCTCCGGGTCTGTGTGAAAGAGTGGGGGGATTCAGACATGAATGGGACAGATAGTGGGGCTTAGTAAAGGCCAGATTAGAGAGAAATTGGAGCAAGAGGGAGGGAAGAGTCACTAGGGCTCTCTCATTTTACATTAGATCGATAGGAATGAGCAGATGCAATGTGCACACAGGCCTTTTTCCGCTAACAGTGTCTATATGTTTCTATGTTTCCTTTGAAAAGACAACTGCACTGGGAATTCAAAGTGACCAAAACCTCCTCACAGTACAATTAAAAAAAAAGCACTAAAAAGTTAGCCAATCAGATGATAGTTATAAAGTAACATCTATTTGTATTTACAAGTTTTTTTGTCATTTTAAATTCAATTCTCAGAGTGAGAGTGTGTGAGTGTGTGTGTGTGTGTGTGTGTGTGTGTGTGTGTGTGTATGTTGGGGAGGTAGGGAGTGGTAATGCTGGTATCCCTTACTCAACACACTATCTTCTGAGTGACATTTTCCTGTGTTTAAGCACTATGCGCCAGTGCAGGGAGCCTCCTGCTTGTGAGTTTTAGTCCCAGCCTATTGATATGAAGCCAGTGCACATCAGCACTCACCACTGTCAGAATGACATGTTATGAGCTTAGGAGCTACTAGTATCTGGAACCAGTTGGGGACTACATGCTTCAAACTGAGGTTTAAAGCTTTAAACCCTGGTCTGTGATCACCACACATATATTGCTGAATTCCAAACTGGGTTACAGTGGGGGATCAGCTGGCACAGAATCATGCCTGGAGCCCGGTCTGTAGATTATTGCTAATACTATGAGAATAGATTATTTTAGCATAATAGAACTAATAAGCACCAAATGAGCAAGCATAACAATAATGGTGGGAAGCAAAGGCTCTGATTTGAAGCATAATTCATAAGAGATGTGTTACTAGATGGTAATAATGTTAATCGAGTGACTGTGGTCCAAGATACATTCATGCATATATACTGTATGTGCTGTCTTCAACTTTCTCTTTATTCTGCTGTATTTTCTGCTATGTATTGTGTTTACTCCAAACCAATAAAAATGTTGAACTTAAAAAATAGCAAATCCAGCAACGGGATGGGGATTTTTGGGGAGGTGTGCCACATACCATGTCTAACTGTACTGGGGCATGGTCCGACGGCATGCAGGGTTGTATGATGACTGCCATTGGGAAGGATGGTCTGGCAGGCTAACCAGTCTGCTGTACAACTGGTGGGCAGCGGGCAGTAGGCGTAGTCTCCGGTTTTGGGTTGTGGAGATACCAGACATCTGAAAGTGCCTGGCCTGTCATTCAGAGCTTAATCCCTGGGCTTAATCCCATGCACTGCTTTATGTGAGGTGCTCCTTGGCTGCGGTCCACCAGGTGGTCAAGTAGCAGGTTGGAGTCTTCTCTGAGATGGAGTGGGGCACTGATCTCATTAAATTGGACTACCCAGACAGCTAGTTAGTGGAATAAGGAAGATAATCTTCATTGGGCACATATAGGTTACCATCTACCATCTTTGTCCACTGCAGCGTTTTTAACTGTCCAGTGCAAGGACTTAAGGATAAGGGTGGATACTCCCCATTTTTGACATTTGCTGAGCTGCATTCTTCCACCCCTACCCACTCCCTCTGCAGTTTCTTTGTGTCTTGGGTCAAAGTTTAGTTTCCTGCAAGAGGGCCACTTGCATATGTAACCTTTTGAGGTGAGTTAGATTCTTTCCTCTTGATGGGTGACTTCAAACTTCTCACTTTCCATCTATGTAGTCATAGGTCTGCCGTTAATGTAAGTAAGAGAAACATGTTAAGCTGAATTAGTTTTAGTTAAACAGGAAGCAAGGTCTTAAAAAGGCCAGGAAATACCTGGAGCAAGTGCAGCTAGCCATTCCTATATGGTGCTTGGTAAGAGCTGAAGCAGTGCTGGAATACCTGAAATTCTTGAGGTATATGCAACAGTGGAATAGGACTTATGTTGCCCTGGTCCAGGCCTACTGTTAATCCAGTTCAAGTGTTACGTTTACACCGTGTTTACCATAAAACACTCAGCAACATATTTGGTTTCTGGATTTTTCTTTCTTTCTTATGAGATACTTTCACCAGAGCATTTTACTACAGGCTGCTCCACTATAATACAGTAACTTAGTTTATTTACTAGTGCAATTTGGGGTGAAATTGTATGATGCTGTCAAGGTAGGGAGGTATTAACTTTATTATGGTGTCTGCTCCAGTGAAAGTATCTCATAAGAAAGAAAAAAATCCAGCATCTTCAAAAAGAGGTGTGTAAGAACAAGGGGGCACAATTTGAAGATAGAAGGGTGGTGGCTCAGAGGTAATTTAAGGAAGTATTTTTTCACAGAGAGGGTGGTGGATGTATGGAACGGCCTTCCAGAGGAGGTTGTGGAGTCACAAACAGTGGTGGAATTCAAGCATGCATGGGAAAGTCATAAGGCAATTCTAGGGGGTGGGGGTAGGAAGAAGTAGGCTGCTGGTTAACTAGGATCTGCAGCTTATCCATCAGGTAGGGAAATGGGCAGACTGGGTGGGCCAAGCGGTCCTTATCTGCCGTCAAATTCTATGTTTCTATGTTTCTATGTTTACATGAAGCGTATGTAAGCCTGGCCTAGGCCTCATAATAGAAAGTATAAACCTGAGTATATTGTCTACTACAGGACTGATAACCAGGCACCAGGAGAAAGGACTGCTGTGTGACTGAACTTCTCTGCTGGGACTAAAGTAGAAGAACTTTTGTATTTGGACCTTTAATTTAGGGTAAAAAACTAACATACAAAAAAAAAGTGTGTGTTTGGGTTAACTGAACTGAATGGGTATCTAAAGAGTTATCTAGGTGTAGATCTCAGGTGACTGAAAGGACTTAACTGCTGTGAGGTTTAAATTACTTGTAGAAAGATCTGGTAAGTAGGGGTGAAGCAGCTAGAAGGAAGCTACATTTAAAGACTGCCTTAGAAAGTTTCAGCGTAAGCAGGCAAAAGACACCAGGAGAAAGGACTGCTGTGTGACTGAACTTCTCTGCTGGGACTATATTGCCTCCTTCCTCCCTCCACCGCTCCCCACCCAAATTTAGTTCTATTTTTATAGGAACAGGATTTGACTGACAACAGGAACTTCTTGTTTAGGGGCAGGAAGTGAGTGATCACTGAACCACCAAGGACCCACCATCCTAGAAGGGCAAGAGTAGCTCTCCGGCCCCCTCTAGCTGCCGGAGGTCTGCCTCTGAGCAGATAAGTGGTCTACTGAGAAATATAGGATATTCTTGTCTCAGAACAGGACAACCAGGAGCTTAAAGGGCACACAGGCAGACAGTAAGGAGAGAGAAAAAAACAGAGGAAAGAGTAAGGATTGCAAACAGTTAAGGGGCCAGAAATAAGACATGTTTGAGGGTGCAGTGCAGTGCTGTGGAGCAGCAGTCTCCGGGAGATGTTCTGGAGGATGCGGTGTTGTCCCATCTGCAGACACCTCTCTGGGCTGAGGGAGGAGGTTACTCATCTACAGGCTGAGTTGGCCAGGATTTGTGGGACCTCCTCTTCCATCCAGGGACCACCAGTGCCACTGCCATTGCCTCAGAGGTTGCCAAGAATGAGGCGGTTGGACCACAGTGGGCTCAGGGAGGGTGAGGGTGGTGGAACAGAGGTGCATCCCTCAGTTGTACCTCTCACAATTCCTATGCCATTCTGGCAAAGTGTGGTTCCTCATGGAGGCACCCACAGTGGAGACCAAGGAGGATGCTGGGAACCTCCACAAGGAGACCCACAGGAGGGTGGCAGGGGACCCTGCAGGGAAAAACAACTCCTGGTGGGGACTTCATTGTTAGGAAGGTAGAACTTGGGGGAAGGGAGAGGGAGGTGAGGTGCCTGCCAGGCGCCATGGCTTGAGGACAGGAGGCGAATCCTCAGGATTGCCAGAGCAGCTGCACAGGGAGGAGCTGGATGTCATTGTCCACCTAGGGACAAATGACTGGCTAAGAAAGGATTAGAAAGTGCAGGAAGAGTTTTTGGAATTGGGAGGGCCTTGGTCAAGTAGCATGCAGTAACCTTCTCGGAGGTGCTACCATCTATGGCATAGGAGAGCTAAGGTGTTCCGCACCATGGATTCAATCAGTGGTTGAAAACTGTGTGGAGCTCAGGATTTGGCTTCATTGGGGACTGGGGGTCCACCTGGAGTGATGCAAGCCTGTACTGGCATGATGGGCTGCATCTGTCCGGGAGGGGAACCAGGATCCTAGTGATAGGTTTAAATGCTTCATTGGCAAGCTTTTAAACTAGCCAAGGGAGGCACTGAAAGGAGCAGGAGAATCCTAGCCCCCCCTAAATAATCACAGTAGTAAGTGCAGCAAACACCAACATAGAGGTGTCGATAGGGAGAAGGGCAGGGGTAAATGGAGAAAGTGACAAAGGCAAGAAGGACAGGGATGGGGCAAAAGGGAGTAAGGCCATCAGGAAATGGAGGGTATGGAGTACCAATGCCCGTAGTCTGGGCAACAAGCTCCCTGAGCTGATGGCCTTTAATGGAAGAGGGATGCCTGGATATCGTAGCAGTCACAGAAACATGGTACACAGAGAACCATGACTGGGAAGTTAACATACCAGGGTACATAACCTACAGGAGAGACAGGCAGGGGAGAAGGGGAGGAGTAGCTCTCTATGTAAAGGAAGGGATAAAAGCAACTGAACAAAAGAGTAAACAGGGAGGAGAGGAGGCACTGTGGGTCACCTTGGAGACTGGAAAGGGCACCACAATCCGCACAGGGGTTGTGTACAGACCCCCATGTCAGGGGGAAGGAATGGACAAGGATATGATAGAAGGCATTCCTAGAATGGCAGAGAAAGGGGAGATACTGTTGATGGGAGACCTGAATATGCCAGATGTTAACTGGAGCACATTTGCTGCAGCCACATCCAAGAGCAGGGCCATTCTTGATGCCCTACAGGTGGCAGGTAATAGACAGCTAGTTTCGGAACCCACTCGTGAGGGAGCAATCTTAGACCTCGTACTCTCAAACGGGGGCAGTGAGAGGATCTCAGATCTAGAATTGGGTTGCCATCTGGGGACAAGTGACCATCAAACAGTGTGGTTCACGTTAAACTCAGCTACAGAGTCAAGCCATACAAAAGTGAGGATACTGGACTTTAGGAGGACTGACTTTGGCAAGATAGGAGAGTGCCTCAGAAAAGCACTAGCAAACAGGCTAGAAGGAGGTGTGGAGCAACAATGGGGACTTATCAAAACTGCCATCACAGAGGCAACAAGCCTTTGTGTGAAGCAAATAAACAAATCAAAATGAAAGAAAAAGCCACTATGGTTCTCAAAAGAGGTGGCTGTGAAAGTCAGGAAGAAAAAGATAGCATTCGAAGTGTAAGGAAACACAGAAGGAGCAGGACAGAGAGCTGTACCAGTTAAGGCAGAAGGAAGCAGGGAGGGAAGTCAGAATAGCAAAGGCCCAAACTGAGGAAAAGATAGCCAACTCAGTTAAGAAGGGATAAAACCTTTTATAGGTACATCAAGCGAGCATAGAAAGACAAAGGAGGGATAGTGAGGCTGAATAGAATGAGCAGTGGGTGGGCAGAGGGGGACAGTGAAAAAGCAGGAATACTGAACGAATATTTCTGCTCAGTATTCACAAAAGAGGAGGGGGAAGTGCCTAATCCAATTAACAGAAGCACTCTTGATAGGGGGGTCGATCCCAGTCCTTTCACAGAAGAAAGAGTTCTGCAAGAACTCCTAAAACTGAAGGTGGACAAAGCAATGGGTCCTGATGGAATTCACCCCAGAATTCTAAAAGAATTAAGGGAGGAACTAATGAAACCACTGGCTACTCTTTTTAATAAATCATGGGATGATGGGGTGGTACCTGAGGACTGGAGGAAGGCGGATGTGATTCCCCTTCACAAAAGTGGGACCAAGATAGAGGCAGGAAACTACAGACCTGTCAGTCTGACCTCTGTGGTAGGGAAAGTGATGGAGTCACTTCTGAAGGAGAGAATAGTTGAGTACCTAGAGGCCAGTGGAGCACAGGACCCAAGGCAGCATGGGTTCACAGTGGGAAGGTCATGTCAGATGAATCTAATAGATTTCTTTGACTGGGTGACCAAAGTAGTAGACCAGGGAGGGCTGTGGACATGGCCTACCTAGACTTTTTAAGGCATTTGACACAGTCCCACAAAAGATTAATAGTCAAATTAACCAGCCTGGGAGTGGGTCCCAGGGTGGTAGCCTGGTAAAACATTGGCTGCACAACAGGACACAGAAGGTAATTGTAAATGGAGTCCACTCTGAAGAAAGAGGGGTTACTAGTGGGGTACCGCAGAGTTCAGTATTGGGTCCAGTCCTTTTTAATGTCTTCATCAGTGACATTGCAGAGGGACTGGAAGGAAAAGTATGCCTTTTTGCAGATGACACAAAGATCTGCAACAGGGTTGATACACAAGGAGGCGTGGAAAGGATGAAAAGGGACTTGGCAAGGTTGGAGGAATGGTCAGAGTATGGCAGCTAGGATTCAATGCAAAGAAGTGCAAAATAATGCACCTGGAAACAAGAACCCAGGGAAGAATACACAATGGGTGGGAGGTAGTAACAACAACAAAAGGAGGGACCTGGGGTAATCATAGCAGATGACCTTAAGGTTAGCAATCAATGTGAGAAGGCAGTAGGGAGGGCTGGGGGTATACTGGGATGTATAGGGAGAGGCATCAGCAGCAGAAGACAGGAAGTTGTTATCCCTCTGTACAGACAGTTGGTGAGACCCCATCTGGAGTACTGTGCCCAATTCTGGAGACCTCATCTCCGCAAGGACATAGACAGGATAGAGGTAGTCCAGAGGAGGGCAACTAAAATGGTGCAGGGTCTGCAAGAGAAGCCATATGAGGAGAGACTAAAGGAGCTTAATATGTATACCCTTGAGAAAAAGAGAGGGGGGACATGATAGAAACGTTTAAGTACCTCAGTGGAATCAACAAAGTCCAAGAGGGTAGCATCTTTCAGAAAAGAGACTTACAAGAACAAGGGCACAATTTAAAGATAGAAGGAGGCGGTTCAGGGGCAATGTGAGGAAGTATTATTTCACAGAGAGGTAGTGGATGCATGGAACAGCCTTCCTGAGGAGGTTGTGGGGTCTAAAACTGTGGGAGAATTCAAGAATGCATAGGACAGACATAAGGCAATTCTTGTGGGGGTAGGAAGAAATAGGCTGTTGGTTAACTGGATCAGCGGCCTATCCTGTGAGGTAGGGAAATGGGCAGATTAGATGGGCCTAGCGGTCCTTATCTGCTGTCAAAGTCTGTGTTTCTATGTTTCTATGTATTTAAATTACCTGAAAGCACTGTAAACAACTTTAAGAAAACATACATTCTAAACATGTACACGAGCTTTTACATACAGTTATTACTGTTTAAAAACATTATGTGTACATGTGATGCAAACCCATTACCACCAGGATACCACATTGATTCCCATGGTTGGTTCCTCACTTGAAGTGAAAAGAGGGGTTGGAGGCCATAACTGACTCTTTGTTTTTGTATTAAAGAGGTCCATTTTTTTCAGAAAAAAACAAGGAAAGGGTTCATTTCTAAAATGTGTGAGCGAGGATGGGTACAACTTTTTACAGAGAGTGCCACCACTGGGATGGCACACACCACACTTTGGTGGTCAGGACCTCTTCAGTAGCCTTCAGGGCTGGTATGGAGAATGGTCTGCAACCAGTGGTCTGATGACTTGCAAAGACCTCAGTCAGCCTTTCCTTTGTACACACCTGCATGCCACTGAACCTGTTTTGGGACTCTTGTATGGTACAGCACAGATGCCCCTCAGTATTGACTGCCTCTGCCACCTTCTGCCATGCTTCTTCCTGCACATTCAGGGAAACATTCTGGTGCCCCTGTATGTCATCCATGGCAACTACTCCTATTCCTACTCTGTGAATTTGGGTCTTTTGCCGCCTTTCTGAACCCTCTGCAGCCATGCTGACCTGTGAAAAGGATAAAGAATGTCAGTCCTGAGCATTATAGTACTCTGATGTCAACAGCCCCCTGTGGACAGGCTGTGTTGTGAACTAACAATACAGATTCACTTCAACCAGCTTACATAGATACATAGACCGTGTTGGCAGATAAGGGCCCATGACCCACCCAGTCTGCCCATTTAATGTTTTCCTAAAAGTCTGTTGCCCCTCACCCCTGACCTCCAGAATTCCTTTATGTCTATCGCATGCATTCTTAAATCCCGTGATTGTTTCAGCCCCCACCACTTTGTCTGGCAGGGTGTTCCACTTGTCCACCAACCATTCTGTGAAGAAATTCTTCCTCACGTTTCCTCTGAATCGTCCTCCCTCCAACTTCATCCCATGCCCTCTAGTCCTGGAACATCTTGTTCGCTTAAAAATAGTGTATTCCTGCACCCTGTTCCTCCCTGTAAGATACTTGTATGTCTCTATCATATCCCCTCTCTCCCTCCCCCAGGGAGTACATATTCAAGTCCTTCAACCTGTCCTCATAGGACTTGTGATGCAATCCATGTACCATCTTTGTTGCCCTCCTCTACCCTGTCTATGTCCTTATGTAGGTAAGGTCTCCAGAACTGTACACTACTCCAGGTGGGGCCTCACTAGTGTCTTGTATAGTGGAATTATGACCTCTCTTTTCCTGCTGGTGATGCCCCTGCCTATGCATCCCAGCATCCTATTTGCTTTACCTGCTGCCTTGTCGCACTGTCTCCCTACCTTGAGGTCATCAGAGATGATAACCCCAAGATTCCATTCCTGCTTGGTCCATGCTATATCCTCACCCCCCAACTGATATATTGTGCCAGAGTTTTTGTGCCTCATATGCATTATCTTACACTTCTTTGCATTGAGTTTCAACTGCCAAATCCCTGACCATTCTTCAAGTTTCTGCAGGTCTCTTCTCATTCTATCTACACCCTCTGGTGTGTCCACTCTGTTACAGAGCTTTGTGTCATCAGCAAACAGGAAAATTCTGCCTTCTAGGCCCTGCGCAGTGTCACTGATGAAGATGTTGAATGGGATCGGTCCCAGCACTGATCCCTGTGGTACCCCACTGGTCACTCTTACTTCTGTGGAGTGATGGCCATTTACCACCACCCTCTGTGTCCTGCCGCCCAGCCAGTTACCTACCCACCGCACTGCTGTGCTGCCTACACCCATATTTCCCAGTTTTTGTAATAGCCTTCTATGTGGCACAGTGTCAAAGGCCTTGCTGAAGTCCAAATAGGCCACATCCACTGCCCTCCCCTGATACACCTCCCTAGTCACCCAGTTGAAAAATTCAACAAGGTTGGTCTGACATGACCTCCCCCTGGTGAAACCATGCTGCCTTGGGTCCTGTAGTCTGTTGACAACCAGATGTTCCACCAATCTGTTCTTCAGTAGTGCTTCCATGATTTTCCCCACTACTGAGGTGAGGCTGACTGGTCTGTAGTTCCCTGCTTCCTCTTTGTTCCCACTTTTGTATAAGGGGACTACATCTGCTGTCATCCAGTCTTTGGGTACCTCCCCTGTTTTCAGTGATCAGCTAAACAGGATTGCCAGAAGTTCAGCCACCACCTCTCTTAGTTCTTTAAGGACCCTGGGGTGCACCCCATCTGGACCCATTGCTTTATCAACTCTTATTCCTTCTAGTTCCTTCAGGACCCTTTCTCATGTAAAGAGACTTGTGTCCATTTCTGCATCATTCCCACCTCTTGTACTCCCTTCAGGCCCATTACCCTCCTCTTCCTTAGCAAAGACTGTGCAGAAATACCTGTTCAATATGTCAGCTTTACTATTGTCATCCTCCACACTGCCCTCATCCTCCCTCTTCAGTCTCACTATCCCTCCCATTGCCTTTCTTTTTTCACTTATGTACCTGTAAAGGTTTTGTTCCTTCTACCCACTGATTTTGCAATGTGTTCTTCTGTCTGAGCTTTGACTTCCCTTACTGACCTCCCAGCCTCCCTTTGCTTCTCTCGGTGCTTCTCCCTATCCCTTCTGCCTGTGTCTTTTGTATTGCCTGAATGCAATCTTTTTGGCTTTCACTTTCTCTGCTACCTCCTTGGAAAACCATAATGGCCTCCTCTTCCTTTTCCCCTTGCTAACCTGCTTAATGCATAATTCTGTTGTTCTTATAATCCCCATTTTAAATACTGCCCACTGTTCCTCAACCCCTGATTCCTGCCCATTCCCTTAATGTATCTTTCAAGCATCTCCCCATTTTCCCAAAGTCTCCCCCCAAAAATCCAGGATATGTGTTTTGTGTGGTTTGGTTCTGCTCATTCTGTGATTTCAAACCAGAATGACTTGTAGTCACTGTTCCCAGGTGCTCCCTTTACTTTACTCATCACACTGTCCCTGTTTGTGGCACAATGTCCAGTATTGCCTTCTGCTGAGTTGGTTCCATGACCAGTTGCTTGAGGAAGGCACCTTGAAGGGAGTCCAGGATAAATCTGCTCCTGGTTGATGCTGCTGCTGGGATGCTCCAGTCCACGTCTGGAATATTGAGGTCTCCAACCAGCACCACCTCACCCTTGTCTGCCATCCTTTGGATGACTAGTATCAGCTCCCTATCTGTTTCTTCCTCTTGGGCTGGTGGTCTATAGACCACACCTGTGTGGATGGCTGGCCCCATTTTCCTTTTCAGCTTAACCCACAGTCTCTCTCCCCCATTTTGTTCCTCCTGGATCTCTGTGGCCTTTATGTCATCTTTCACATAAAGTGCCACTCCTCCTCCTTTCCTACCTGCCCTGTCTCTTCTGAATATGTTGTAGCCAGGTATGGCCATCTCCCAGTTGTGGTTATCATTACACCAGGTTTCTGTGATGGCCACAATGTCCTGGTCCGACTGCACCATGAAAGCTTCCAGATCCTCCACCTTGTTGCTAAGGCTCCTGGCATTGGCACACATGGCTTTTCATGATTTGAACTCCCTAGACTGTTTCGCTGTTCTACTCCAGCCCCTTCCTTGTTGTCCTTTATCCCTGGTTCTCCCTGCTGTCTGCCCTTTTGTTGAATTTTGGCCCTTGTCTGCCTATTCACCTCTTGAGCGCTTATCTCCATCTTTTGCACACTGCTTTGTAGAGATATCCACTCCTCCTGTTCACTGGTTCCACTGCTAGCTGTGGGGGTGGGAAATTAGGTACCCTCCTTGCTGGCCTGCCCCCCAGCTAGTTTAAATGCTTGTCCATGTAGCACTTAAACTTATCATTGAGTGCTTGGATTCCCTTCAGGATGGATGCAGGTCATCAGGCTTGAACAAGCCTCCATCCCTCCAGGTGGGTCCCCAGTCACCAATGGATCAAACCCTTCCTGACAGCACCAGTTCTTCAACTATGAGTTAAAGTTCTTGGTGCATGCCCCATGCCCTCCCATGCCTCTCACAGGTAGTACTTCGAGAAGGTGACAGAAGTAGCTACTTGCATGGACCCCTCCCCAGTTTCCTAAACTCTTCCTGAACTTCCATTTGGTTCCCCATTTGCCAGGTTATTAGCACCTAGGTGGATAATGACATCAGCTCACCCTCCCGTCTTGCCTTCGCGATCCCCAGGATCTTCCTCCCATCCTTCCATGCCATGGCACCTGGTAGACACCTCACCTCCCTGTCCTCCCCTCCTGTGTTTCCTAGCTGGATCCCTCTTATGATGAAGTCCCCACCAGGATTCGCTTCCTCCTCCTCTGGGGTCCACTGCTGTCCCCACTGAGGTCACCTCCTTGGCTTGCAGTAACATTGCTTAGCATTTATTGGTGGCTGGTGCTGGCTGCTCCCTTTTATGCACTCAGGGGTATGTGGTTATGCAAATGTGTGAATATGTTCCAGTAATGACATGTAAACCAGCCATTAGTGCTCAGGCTGTTAATGAGAACGATACATAATCCATCTCAATATACAGAATAATATATAAGCAACCATACACAACAAGCTGTGTTTTCATCTAGGAGTTTTCATGATGACAGAGTGACCTCAAGAGCAAAGCTTGAGATGTCCCTGTTGTCATGACAACCCCGAGCTGGAAACATAGTTTTGTAATGTATGTCGATCCATACCTTGTAGTATTGAATATCAGATGTCAAATGAGGAGACACATGGCTGTGGACTGCAGCAGTAAAGTATGGGGTTGGAGAGGAGAGACAGCATGAGGCGAGCTCAACACATAGGGAGAAAGGGACAAAGGCAGAATGAGGCAGGAGTTGGAAGACACAATGAGTTTAGAGGGTCTAATGTAAACTTTTTTGTTGTTGTTGATAAGTCTGACACAGTGCTTATACATCCTTCCCTCTCCCCACCTCACAAGCACTCCTGGCTGCAAAACCACCTGCAGTGAAGAACAGCTGTGCAACTGGAACTCACCAGCTGGCGGTAACTCAACAAGGTAGGTGTGGAGCTGGAGAGGCCATTGTAATGAGCAGTTTGAATTGCATTTGCAGTGGCCCACAGCTGCAGCAAGCAAATTTGACAAACTGATGAGAAATTACACAGACTGGCTCACAACAAGGGGCAATGGCAGTGATGGTCATTAGCATTTTGCCTACAACAGAGGTCAGGCATACTGACCTATAGTCACCCTTGCCCCCCCCACACCTTGTGCAAAGGTATCATATCAGCTCTCCACTAATCCGCTGGGTTTAGTCCTGTCTCTAGTGAACAGCTGAAAACATCTACCAAAGTGGTTGTTAGTACCTTCCCACTTCTTTCAAAATATCCTGGTGTGCAGGCAGCATCCAGACCTGGAGACTTCCTGACTTTCAATGTTCTGAGCTCTGTCAACACCCTGTCAGAGAGATTTGCCCTACTTCTAATTTGCTCCCTAGCTCTGGAGTTTATTTAATTATTTTACAATGTGGTAACAGCTCAGCCCAGCCCTTTTTAATGAAAACTGAACTGAAATAATCATTTAACACATCTGCCTCACTTTAATCTTCCAGCACCCATTTTGACCTCTATAACAATCTTTCTGTACCCTCTTTTTCACATGTAAATATGAAGAAGCCCTTGTTGTTGACCTTCACTGTTCACTCTTTGTTATCATGAGCTGTGCCTCCAATTAGCCTTCCTTAAGGACATGCTGGCTGTGTTAAGCTTTCCAGATAACCATAAGGCCTTATCAGCTAATGTATCTGTACGTTTGTATGTTCAGGAAATATGTTTAAAAACATGCATCCAATTTACTAAAAAGGAACTATTTCATAATCACAATAAAGGTACTGAAAAGCAAGGATTATGGTGGGCTAATGGCCCCTCTAAGGGTTGGAATCACTTGGCTTCGCCTCGTACTTTAGCCCACACATGGCAGGCCATTAACCCACCATAACAGCACATCCTGTCATACCTTATTTAAGCAATATACCATGACAGGGAGTGGGTATATTGGTGGATTTACCACGCCTGGTGTGGTTCGGTCATGAGGCATGGCAGTGACTTAACCACCCAGGCATGTAACCAATCATATACCCTCTCTGTCATGTTATATTGCTACATATACAATGTTCAACTTTTTTTTGTTTTATAGTGATATAAAACTTTAACAGTGGGTATACTGGAGGATTTACCACAGTCATGTGATCTGTTTTGACCAATGAGGTTACAGGATTTTCATACCCCATTGTATAATGCTTAATCAACCAGCTGCTACAGTAGTCTGCATGAGAACCCTAGGAGCACAACATCACCTGCAAACGCTCCCTTTTACATACCTTCAATGAATGCATGCCAGTACAAACAGAATATGAAGCAATGGCATGGTTTGTAAATATTTAAGGTGCTTCTGGTTAAAATACACTGATCCTACAGAGTAGCAGTAAAACATTTTTTGTTATTTTACAATTAATTTACCCGGGATATCCAGCTGAAAAACATCATCTCATTTACAGTATTTCCTGCTTGCACTCGAATGCTACCAATGGATGCAGCGGAACACAGGGTAGGCAAGGGCTTTGAGCTTGTGGTCACCTGGTTTCCAGTCCAGCACTCTATCTAATCACTAGTCCTGCTTCACTAGCAACATTTCCCACACATTCTGGCTAGAATACACTACAGACAGACTAGAAATAATGCATACCTCCCATCTGTCACTGATTACGAGGGACATTTCTCATTTTTTACCTCTCAAAATTACTCTGTCCCTTATGAAAAAGTGCTCCTACACAGAGCATACAATGTAAATTCAGACTTTAAAGGGGAAATTAATTATATTCTATGATGCTTATTCGAAAATAAACTTTGTATAAGTAAAACACTGGTTTCCACAATGTTCTGAGCTTGTATCTGCAATGTTTGATGATGTGTCCTTCATTATGTGGGTCTGTGTCCCTCATTTCACTAACACAAGGTTGACAGGTATGAAATAATGGATCATGATTGCAAAAAGAAATGAACAGCTACTTCCAGTCTGCACCAAGCACAAGACGCTGGAATACATTGCAAATCCTAACAGGAAAAATGCTAACAGTGGGACTTGAGAGAGTGGATATTTGTCTGTGACTTGCTGACAGAGGACATATAGGAGGATAGCTATGCTCATTGACCACCACAGAGAAAGTTCAAACAAGAAGCAATGGTTCTACTGTAGCCCCTAATAACGCTGCAGGTGTGTTTTTTTTTTTTTTTACAAATGGCTACAGGACATAGTATAGCATTCATAAACTGCTACTGTATTTACCTCCACCAGTTTGCTTTGGGTTTCTTCTATCACTACTGCTAGTGTTGCTACATTGTTGCCTGCCGCTCTTCTGCTCCATTACTTGTGCAGCACCTGTAACTGAGGGATGATCGGTGTTGCGTGCCCCCCCTTCCAGTGCTCTCCCCGTGGTACTCCTTGCTCTTGCCAGCTTGATGGTTTCAAACAACAGTTGTCACCACTTGCCAATGGGCTCAACTCTCCTGTGCAGTGCCCCAGCAGACACTGAGGAGATGTGACAAGGGGCCAAAAAGGCAGTAGACTCCAGAGTCTACTGAAGGAGGCACCAGCCACCAGGAGCAGCTGCAGACTGGGAAAGGAGCAGGCAGGAGGGCTCTGGAAGGGGTGCCCAGTATGCCAAAATTGGAGTGGCCAGACGGGGCATGGAGGAGAAAGAAAAGATGGGGAGGGAAACCAGCAGCGGGTGGGAGTGTCGCAGAAATGGGATGGGGCGCTAGGAAGTGGAGTGAGGGTCAGAGAGACAAAGATAACCACAATGGAGGGGAAAAAGCGCAAGGGAGATGATGGGAGTGGGGGGAAACAGAAAAAGAAAACAATCAGGGCACAGGGAGGCACAATCTTTAGCCAGCTTTATGCAAATAAAAGAACATAAAGTACACAAAGTTTATGCTGATGAAACTCTGACCACCGTCATACTCTGCTTGTGTGGTCATTGGTCTGGCAGGGCTGAGCCTACTGTAGAGTGCTCTGAATTGGGCTAGTCCATGACACACCTCTGAAATGCTGTTCTCTGAAGCAAAGCAAGGTGTTTCTTGTGCAGGTGCAAGGAAACACAGAAATCATCTGGATCCTCACCACACACCACAGGACCCTGCCCAAGGCAAGCTGTAGGCCAAGGGTTGTGCATCACAGGTGTGCCACTTTGCTTAGGTTTGGGGCATGCAGCAAGTCTGCTCCTTCTACCATACAGAATAAGCTACAAGTCTGCTGCCATGCTAATCTGCATCTATGCATACAGCCCTACATCCCTGACCTATAAGCTTGACAGCAGACCAAAGGGACATGTCCCTGACCTGAGACTTGGGCGATGGGGCATGGACCCTGGCTTGGTCTTCAGTGTGAAATTAGTGAGATTAAACCTTTTCTCTCTTTGTGGCTTTATAACCTCAGCATATGCATGGACAGTTTTATTTTTGCCATGAACATTTAGTGACATCTGGACCAAGCACAGAACATTTTGGCCCCATGAGGCAAGATTTCATTTATAAGGTTGTCCCTTGGTACAGAGCATGGTACAAAAGGTTAATTGAGAAACAAACAAGCTAGTTCCAAAACCATGGGACAAAAAAAGGAGCTGAAAGGTAATTGCTCATACCAACTCACTTGATCCAAAAGCATTCAGTGCACCAAACCGCTTCAGGTTTGGCTCTTGGGAGGGGAACAGCATCAGTAACACAGGAACTATTTTCAGTTCTAAAATAAAAAAAACATAATTTCAGCACTTCATAAAAATCAGTAAATACTAGGGATTTGGGTAATAAGTACGCCAGTGGGAGGGCAGAGGTATAGATCTTTGTCCTTAAATACTACAATATGTTGTGAATTTTTTTAAATGCTTTATAAGACCCAGACAAAACAACAAACTAGGCCATACACCATTGGCCATCCTATGGCCCAGCACAGACACTAATCACAGATACACAAGAGATGCACGTTTCTGAGGGGGGCCCTGTGGCCCTTTCAACACAGTGCAATACAAGGGGGACTCAATTGCCATTCCATACAAACCCCTGACAGGAACACAGGAAACAAAAAGCGTATGTGTGAGATTGATATACCTGCAATATATCGAAGGACATCTCTTGAAGCACAAGCACACAATGAGAGCTGCTGCCCCCAATGTCCATCCTCCATATGACCGTAAGGATTCAGCCATATTTGGCAGCTCCTCAGCACTGCAGGTTCTGCTCATTAATTAGTCTCCATCAGAGCAGGCCCCCGTATCCTGTGAGTGTGTCCAAGGCACTGGTGTGCTCTACAGGCCATCTGATGCAGTTACAATGAGGTATCGGCATCAGCAGGAAAAAGTTAACATTTGGCTAGAAAAACTTGCAATTCACTGTCCTCACCTTCATCCTATCAAGCTGCCTCCAACCCAATCTGCCACCAAAAGAAGACAGATATGCCATGGCAAGTCTCACACAGACCTGGCGAGGTCTGTTTTCACCACTTGCCAGTGGGCTCAAGAAAGGAGGCACCAACCACCAGGACAGCTGCAGACTGGAAAGAAGTGGACAGGAGGGTTTGGGAAGGCACCCAGTGACCCAAAATTGAAGGGGCTAGACGGACAGAGAGGACATGGGGAGGAAGAAAAGATGGGGAGGAAACCAGCAGCTGGCGGGAGGGAGCACCAAGGGGATGGGAGGAGCTAGGAAGTGGAATGAGGGCAAAAGAAGATAACTACAATGGAGGGAAAACAAGCCAGGAAACAAAGGAGATGGGAATGAGGGGTGGGGTGGGGAACAAAAACAAAAACAAACAGTACTGAGGAGGTACAATCTGCAGTCGGTCTTATGCAAATGAAAGAACTGAAGCGCTCTCATTGGAGCACTTCATTTCTTTCAAGTACACACTGTTTACACCCATGAAACTCTGACTAGTGTCACAGTTTGGTTGTGTGCTTATTGGTCTGTCAGGGATGAGCCCACTGTAGATTGCTCTGCATTGGGCTAGTCCGTGAAAACACCTCTGAAATGTCGATCTGTCACAAGATGTTTCTTGTGCACATGCATAAATAGGGGCTGAAATGCAACCCGCAAAATTATAGACTAATAAAATTAACCAGTATTCCAGGCAAAGTTATGAAAAGCTTCATCAAAGACAGAATAAATAAGTAGGAGGAACAACTGAACTTATAAGATGGACATCAGCATAGGTTTACAGAAGGAAAATCATGTGTCACAAATTTATTGTATTTCAACGAAGAAGTCAAAACCTCGACAATGGATCACCATCTGATGTTGTATATCTTGATTTCAAAAAGGTATCTGATATGGTACCACACACTAAACTAATAAATTAAATGAGCTTAAAATACATCATAGGTTGATAAACTGGATAGAAAACTGGCTATACGAAAGAGATCAAAAGGTCAGCTGGGAGAACTCGATGAAGTTCTGACCCTTATTAAATAAGAACTGAAATACGGTGAAGTTCTGAATAGTTCTGATTTATTGACAAATATTTAAAAAAAATGCAAAAAAGTGCATAAAAGTGGCGAAAGTCAGTCATATTTAACAGCGGCAAAAATCGGTCATATTTAATAGAGGCCCAAAGGAAACAATTTATTTATTGAAAGAATCAGAATTTTAGTAAAATTGCTAAATAAAAGCAATTACTACTGGCTGCTTCATGGCTGGGCTGTACTTGTGGCATATCTAGCTCCGCCCGTGACATTGAGTGTGCGGCGGGGGGAGACACAGACAGACAAACAGATGCAAGCTCTACTTGCCTGCCTGCCCTGTACCGTGTACACACACACTGAACAGCCACATTGAGACCAAGTTTATTTTCTTTATTTGTGATTTCTGTGACTGTAAAAATTATCTTTGGCCCCCAAGTAGTCTAGTCTCTCTCTCTTTCTTTCTCCTCTGGATGGCAGAAGTCGACATTTATTTTGCCAGCATGCCTATGCTCCGGGCCTGTACACAGACAGCCACAATGAAACTAAGAATACACTTTATTTGTGATTTATGTGACTATAGCATTTCTCTTTGGCCCCAGTAGTCTAGTCTCTCGTTTTCTGTCTCCTCTTCTGGATGGCACAAGTCAACATTTATTTTGCCAGCATGCCCATGCCCTGGGCCTTTACACAGACAGCCACAATAAAACCTAGAATATACTTTATTTGTGATTTCTGTGACTATAACATTTCTCTTTGGACCCCAGTAATCTAGTCTCTCTCTCTCTGTCTCATCTTCTGGATGACACAAGTCAACATTTATTTTGCCAGCATGCCACTGCCCTGTGCCTTTACACAGACAGCCACAGTGAAACCCGGAATGCACTTTAACCAAGAATACACTTTAAAGTACATAAAAAAATCCCAGTACTTTACCACACAGTTGCTTTTTACTTCGTGGCTGAATTGCCTAGTTCCACATTCTCAGAACAACAGACCAACACAACTGACTGGAGAAAGAGTCACCGACTGACTGACCACAGCAGCTGCAGCCCACACTCAGATCTCCCCACCATGTGACTGTAACAATGGTCCTCCGGCTCCTAGGCTTTGCTTCACCCTCCTCTTCTCATTCTTTGTTGTGTCTGGCGCCTCCAGCTACAACTGCATGCAACTTAGGCATGCAGAAAAAACGCCCTGCTTTACACGGACCTGGAACCAGACGGACTTCTGTGGTGAAGTCCGTATTTATTTGGGTCAGTGGATTCAGGTTCCAATCTGGGATTCCAGATTTTGGACTGAACAATCCACCCAGCCCTAGGTACACAGAGATACAAGATCCCATTTTCAGGCATGACCTCCCTTACAAAAAGTTCTTCGGAATACCACTGTAATACCACTCATTTGCCATTGCAATACCTCTGTGATTACCACTGTATTACCATTAAGGTTTTCATGGTATCACAGTGGTTTGTTTCAATTCCATTGTGATAAATCAAAATTTAAACTACCATAGTACAACCATGGTACCACTTGGTAGTACCATTGCACATTTTGTAGCTCACCACTGTGTTGCCATTGTGGTGCCATGATGTTGCCATTGTGTCACATTTGCTAAGGGCTGAAGTCAGTAGATTCAACAGACAAACTAACAACATAGAATACATTAATCAACCCTTAAATACAATAAACAGTTAACACATCATTTTACACAAGAGTAAACATTAATTTTTTTTAAAGATAAATGGAAGCAGCAGTGGAGAAAGTGGTGATTGATAAAGAAGATACAGTTTACAATAGGAGATTCTGGAAGAAACAACAAAAGAAAAGGATTTAGGAATTATAATAACAAATGACTTTAAAACACATCCAATGTACAGAGGTGTTTGGAGAAAGCGAATCATTTGATAAGCACGATAAATAGGAACCGTTATTAATCGAAAGAATTGAGGTTGCCACTATACAACATACATTAGCCCCAAGCTGGACTATTGTTCACAATTTTGGGGGGCACTGAACATTACCAACAAGAATAGAATAGAACAGATACAGAGAAAGGCCACAAAACAAATTAAAGGACTGGGGGATAAGACACACGAAGACCATTTGAGAATACTCAGATTAAACACCTTGCAAAATAGATGAATCAGAGGAGATTTGCTTATGTTATATAAATTATTCAGCAACGATGATTTAATGGAAGGCTTGAGTCTAAAACATAGAATAAGACAATGTTAAATGGCATGATAAGCAAATTCAGCTGACTAATTTTAAAACGGAGAAACGGAAGAAATATTTCACTCAAAGTGTGGTGGGCATATGGAACAGACTGCCATCAGAGGTGGTGTGTAGCTGTGATTTTAACACCTGTAAGAGCAGTTCAGAGAAAAACTCAGCAGAGAGGAGAATAGAAGATTACTACTGCAACTAAAAGGGGCAGCATGCGTGGGCTCATGCCTTCTGCTGTCTCAGCTATTCACAAGTCATAAGTCAATACCGTTTTTGGAGTGTTGTCCATGTTTCTTTTTTGCTGTGCCATATTCAAATCCCTTAGTGCTGTGCTTTGCACTGCTCTTACGATGTGTCATGCTCAAAGTGCTTAGCATTGTGAGGTATGAAAACATAGAACTGTTGGCGAAAAGGACCGCTTGGCCTAATCAGTCTGCCAAGATGTACCCTCCCTAGGCCTTCTCTGCAGGCCTCAACTGGTCTTAACTGGTCTTCGGTGACCCTCCCTCCTCCTTGTCTATTTACTAATATCCCCCTGTCAATTCCATGCATGTTTGAAGCCCCCCACTGTTTTTGCCTCCACCACTTATGCTGATAATGGTTTTCACTGCCTTACCGTAGCTATATGGGCCCTGTAGTGTATATAGAATCAGTACCCTGATGCAGAGTACCATCTGGTGAATAAAAAGCGAAAGTGATGTAGTGTATAGAGAATCAGGAATCAGATACATACTAACATACACAGTAAGATGGCAGCAGAGTAGGCCTAAAGGTCTATCAAGTCTGCTCGAAAATCAGCGCACAGACAGGACACCATTGCTGCCCCTCTCGCCTCCCCTGTAAATCTCTCTGATTCCATCCCCCATTAGAGTTACACCTCCAGATCTGGCATTCTTTGGCTTTACCTACCCTTATACCTGTCCCAACCCCTCTTGAATCCCACCACTGTATCAACAGCCACTAGTTCCGTAGGCAGTGCATTCCATGGGTTCACCACCTTCTCAGTAAAGTAGCATCTCCTAGTCTCCCCTGAACCTTCTTCCCAACAGCCTCATGGAATGCCCCCTGGTGGCCCCTTCCTCCCTTGGCTGGAACACTTTGTGTAGGCTGTTCACTGTGTTTAGATATTTAAAAACCTCGATCATATCCCCCTGCCTCTCCTCTAGGAGGTACATGTTCATCTCGCCAAGTCTCTCCTCAAAGGATCTTTCCTCCAGACCCTGTATCATCCAGGTCACCCTCCTCTGGACCCTCTCCAGAAGTGCAATGTCCTTCTTCAAGTACAGGTGCCAAAACTGCATGCAGTACTCAAGGTGCGGTCTAACCAGGCAGTTATACAGAGGCAGAAGTATCTCCCGTCTCCTCGTGGTTATCCCCCTGGCAATGCAGCCGAGCATTTTATTTGCTTTAGCTGCAGCCCTCCTACCCTGCTCAGAGTTATTCATTTTACCATCCACAAAACCCCAAGATCCTTCCTTCCCGAAACCTGCAGTTTCTCCTACCCAAAAAGTACTCCTGATCAGGGTTCCTATGCCCCAAGTGGAGAACACTGCATTTCTTGGCATGAAACCTCAGTTTCCAAGTGCGTGACCACCTCTCCAGAGTCTCCAGGTCCCCTGTAGGGCTCTCTCACCTATCCTCCTGTCCACCATCACCCCAGCTTTGAGTCATCAGCAAAGAGGCTTATCTCACTCCTGATACCATCCCTGATGTCCAAGATGTAAGATTAAACAGCAGTGGGCCCAACACTGACCCTTGTGGGATCCCACTAATGACCCTCCTAGGAGAGGATACCTCCCCGACCACCACCCTCTGAAACTGCCCAGTTAGCCAGTTCCTTATCCACCTCACCATTCTTTCCCCACCCCCATTCCTCAGCTTGTCCAGCAACCCTGAGTGTGGTACTGAGTCAAATGCCTTGCTGAAGTCCAGAAAGAGGACATCCACTGGCCTTCCTGGTCCAGAGCCTTGTCGCCAATTGTAGAACTCCAGAAGATTAATCTGACACAATCTGCCCTGAACGAAGCCATGTTGGTGGTCATCCAGATGGCCCCATGTCTCTAGAAACACCTCCAGCCTATCTTTCAAGATGGCCTCCCTCATCTTGCCCACCAACGACGCCAGACTGACAGGCCTTTAGTTACCCGGCTCCTCCCATGAGTCACTTTTGTGAATAGGCATGACATGCACCATCCTCAAATCCTGAGGCACCCAACCCATCTGAAGGAGGGAGCAAAAGGTCCACAGAGGTGAAGCAAGGACATTCGTTATTTGAACTATCAGCCAAGACACAGTTACAGATCAGACGCCAATTGTTGTGCACTTATTGGTAAAATATGATTGATGTTTCAGTTACCTTTTCAAAGGCTTTGAAAAAGGAGGTAACTCTGAAACATGTCAGACTGCTAGTCGGCTGTTTTTTACCAATAAATTACTTTTTAATATTAGTTGGTGTCCTAATCTATGGCTTGTGTGTGCAAGGAACGTGGTTCAGAGTTTATCAAGTTGGTTCCAAGTGCGCACTCTTTATGCAACATCTGCCATCTCCTTCAGCACCCTGGGATGAAGACCATCCAGAGCCAGTGCCTTATCTGTTCTCAGGGATTTAAGGGCCTCCCTCACCCTACCAACAGGAATTTCAATGTCAGAGAGCTCCCCCCTTTCTCATTCCTAGCCCACCTCTCCCTGTATGGTGTTGGCCCTCCATCATCTCCTATGAAGACCGAGGCAAGTATTTGTTAAGTACCTCCGCTTGGTCTCTGGGCCTCGGCCACTCCGCTCCTGACCTCAGTCTGCTAATCTGCCCTCCACTTTCCTTCTTTCCCTGATATACCCAAATAACCCTTTTTCCCTGTTTCTGATCCCCTGTGACAACCTCTGCTTCATCCTCACCTTGGTCGATCTCACCACCTTAATTACCTTTCTGGATATCCTACCATACTCCCCCACCCCGTCCACATCCCCTTGTGAGTGCTTATATTTCCAATAAGCAGCTATTTTCTCCCTCAATACCTCCAGGAACTGCCTGGTCCACCAGCTCAACTTTCTGGCCCTACCAAATTTGCATCAGACATTCGTGCAGACCTTGTGGCTTCCAGGAACCCTCTTTTAATAATTTCCCACCTTCTCTCTGTGTCCATGTCCTGTCTGATCCCTCCAAATGCTTCTTGAGAATCCCCGCCATACCCTCAAAGTTTGCTCTCCTAAAGTCCACCATACTGCTTTTTTAGTGTGATTTTCCCTCCCCAGGTCTAAGGAAAACCAAAACGTGGCGTGATCACTCTCTGCCAGTGGGTCCTCTACAACTAGGTTCCTAACCAGATCGCAATCTGACAGGACCACATCCAGGATGCAAACATCCCTCATCAGGTCAGCCACAAGCTGAGATAGGAATGCATCCTGGAAGACGTCCAGCAAGCATTGCTCCCTGGTTGATGAAGATGCCACAGTGCCCGAGTCAACCCCTGGCATGTTAAGGTCACCCAGAACTACAGTTCCACCCTCACCCTGACCCTGACCACAGTGATCTCTTAGATTCACCACCAGGCCCTCCTTGAGTTCCTCAGCCTGTGTCAGTGGCCTATAAACCGCCCCAGGTTGGCCCTCTTTCCCCCAGGTGCCTGCAAGGTAACCCATAACACCTCTACATTTCCCTCTGCCCCTTTGATTCTGCATATATATCGATGCCATTCCTAATGATGAGTGCCACCCCACCTCCCCTACCCACAACCCTGTCCTTCCTGAACAGAGTGTACCCCATCAGGTTTAGGTCCCAATCGTGATGAGGAATGCCCCACATTTCAGTGACTGCCGCCACATCCACATCCCCTTCAGTTAGCACGCTTGAAGCTTAGGCATCTTGTTTCCCATGCTCCTGGTGTTAATCAGGGTCACCCTCCATCCCTGCCCCTTGACCTCACCCATCCCCCCAACCCGAGATCCCCCAGTTAACTTCAGCCTCCTGCTCCCTCATGCACTGTCAAGTGCCCCACTTGAGCACCGCTTCCCATCTGCTGGGGGGAGATGGCCAAGTCCTCCCTTGATGTGCCTGCCAGCAGCAGCCTCAAGCCCCAGCCCTCCTCCCTTCACAAATTTAAACCCCACCTAGCTTTGATGAATTCAGTCAGTTTTAGTTTTAAAACCTCCCTACCCCTAAAATTTAAGTGAAGCCTATCCTTAGCATACAGCCCTTGTCCTCCCAAGCTGCACCCCTTTCCCCCACCAGCCCATACCCCTTAGCCATACACCATGCTTTTAGCCATTCATTAACCTCCATGATTTTCTGCTTGTTTCCCACGTGGGCTCTAGGCACTGGGAGGACTTCTGAGAAAGAGACTGTGCACCCCACAGCATGACACACTCTGGCTAGCTCCCGAAACCTTGACTGTATTTCCTCCACACTATTTCCCTCTATGTCATTTGTGCCTAGTTGCACTAATATGTTAGGGGATCCTCCCACAGTCCTTCACCAAAGCATAGACTAAGTGCTTGGCCTTGTGCACAGTCAAGCCAGACATCCTCTTGACCCTGACAGCACAGCCTTGCCCCTCACTCCTCCACTCCCACTTAATGCCTCTGATTATGGAGTCCCCCTAGCAGCAGCACATTAGCCTCCTCCTTCCCCTTGAGCCTAACTCCCTCTTCTGCCACCCCCCCTCACTCCCACTACCTCTTTATTTTCTCTGACCACACCATCAATTAGATTGCCAACGGTTGCCTTTATCCCCCTGGTCCAACTATCTACCCTGTCTGACTGTTCCTCCCCTAGCTCCCCCCCACCTCACCACTCTGATCTGTCCTAGCAGCACTCCCATTAGCCTGTAACCCCTCTTGATCTCCAGAGGCTCTCTCTTTTACCACCCCCCATTGTCCTTTTTTCTGTTCTCTCCCACATTTACTCCCTGCTGGTCCTTTTCCCCTTGGATCTGTCCTCCATCTTCGCTGTCCCCTCATCCTTTCTTCCCAGGCCCTCCCAACTCCCAGGTCCTCTTCCCATGCTATCCCTGGCTCCTCTATTAGTCCTGATGCCCATGCCCTAATCCCGCCCCTCATTTTCATCCTCCTTCTCCTTCCATCCTCTGCTGACTGTGCCCCTGCTTCTTCTAAGGCCCCTCCCGCCATGGTGTCCTCCAGTGGCAAGTACCTATTTGAGAACAGGATCCCCTCAGTAGTTTGCAGACCAGCATCCCTTTCATGTGAGGTGAGTTCCTTTGCCGTGGTCCTTGGAGACACTTTTACCAATAGCCCCCACTCTCTGCCATTCTTCGCCCTCCTCCCGGTCCAGTCTCCTCGATCCCTCCTCCCATTTCCACTCCCAGGGCTGGCCAGACCTTCCATGATTCCTGGTGCCCCCCATCCTCCCGCACCCACATTTGCAGACACCCTCCCCCCTAGTTGTCTGTAGATATGTGCCTCCCATCCCCTGCACTTATGCCCTTCACCCACCTGTCCAGTTCATACCTGAGCCTGCACACTCAGCCTCCAATCCCATTAACCTGGCACATATAGGACAGTGCCCTAGTCTCCACAGTGTATCCATGGCCATTGCAGCTCCACAGCCACTGCATCCCACTAGCCTGCTTCCCCTCCATCCTGTAATTGAAGTCCCCCTGTCCAGTAGTGACCCTGCACAGTCCAGCTGCCCCGTCTGCCACTCCAAACTGCGCCTCCCTCCCCCATACCAGTTTCCTCTGACATGTCCCCAACTTGTTGCAGCTATGTGGCCCTGGTCTCCACAAAGGTACCAACTATTAACCAGTGACTCCCTTGCTGCAGGAAGCAGATTGATCCAAAGCAATTCAAATCTACCCAAAGCAATGCAATAGCTAGCTAGCTTCAAATGTCTCATCTAACTATTTAAGTCAAGTTTGCAAGTAGTTTGCCCAGATTCAGCCCAGATTCCCCCCAAACCAAAGCTGCTTAAGTCCACTCTAGGCAGAGCAATATGGTTTCAAACTAGCCAACTCAGTTTGCCCTTATTCAGTCCAGATTCACCTCCAACTCAAAGCGGTTCCCTTAATCAATCCAGAATTCCCCACCACCTAAAGTAGTGCGAATTCCACCAAGGAAGAGCCATATAGCCTCAAATTAGACATTAAAATGTTCAAGACATGACAAGATACAGAGTGCCATCTGGTGGTGAAAAAGAGGAAGTGATATACTGTATACAGAATTGGGATCCAGATGTAGACTGCCAGCTGGTGGAGAAAGTGAAGACTGCAGCATAGAAGAACAAGAGCCAGTCTCACGCGTTGACTTTCTGGGATTTCTTCAGTCTGTTCCCAAGCTCTGTATGAGTTAGGAGTATCTTGTGAGAGTGGACTTTGGACTTCACGGGGCTCTCCTCAGGGGTAAAACCTACCCCAAATAGTGAGGACGACTTGAAGGCCTGGATGTATGGTGCCACCTCGTTAGTTCAGAACTGGCAGTGTTCTGAAGCTGAGAAGCAGAAACGATTAGTGGAGAGCTTACAGGGTCCTGCTTTGGAGGTTATATGTTCTTTAGGAGCCACAGATCCCGAAGCTTCAATCCAGGTATACCTTACAGCCTTGGAAAGCGTATTTGGAAGTTCCAAATCCTGTGAGGACCTCATATGGAAGTTTAAAACCACTAGGCAGTGAAAGGGGGAACTGTTGTTTGCTTTTCTGATCTGGGTAGAAAGGGCATTGCAGAGAGTGTTCCGGAAAGGGGGAGAGCGGCCCAAGACCTGAATCGGATCAGGTTGGAGCACATAGTGAAGGCCGCTTGTTATTCACCTTTGTTGGTGCTACAGTTGCATTTAGCAAATAGGAAGAGTAATCCCCCTTCATATTGGGTTTTGGTATGGGAGGTCTGGGAGGCCAAAAAGGAGCAGGGTCACTGGAGGATGACAGGGCCTCCATGGCCGTGATGCAGTTGGAATGAAAGGCACCCCCTGGTGAGGTACAGGAGTTAAGGACTTTGTTGAGGGAATACAAGGATGTAGTCACCTTGGCTAAACTAGCTGTGGGTTCAGGTTTGACAGAGGCTCCCAGGGTAAGTGGTATAGTCCCTAATGTAGGCCCGACAACATTTGGTACTGGGTCCCCTGCGTTGGCACCCCTGTCTGACGCAGGGGTCAAGGCTCAATTAAAGGAATTAGTCTGGAGGGTAGCTGAGTTAGAGAGGGTGGGGTGCCAGTTACTGCCCAGGGAAATGAGCAGGCTATAGAGTGGAATCATGCAGCTCAGAGTGCTCCAGTGGGAATGCCTGGGACCCGTCCTGTGGTGTTAAACTGGCCATGGCCCTGGGAACCCATCATTTGTTATAGATGTGGGGGTGAGGGCCATATACAGAGGGGGTGTAGGGCACCTTAAGACCATTTATCTAACAGAGATAGGGCACCCGCCACCCCAGCCCACAATCAGGGAAACTACAGAGGGGCCCAGTAAAGGAGTGCCCCGGGGCCACTGGCAGGTCCAGCTCCATGGCTCACACAAGGGTTTCATCTGGCAGAGCTACCATGTCAATGTCAGTAGGTATGCGTAAAGTAGTGGGACCGACCACTGAGACCACCATCACCATCAATGGAGTCCCCACCCGGGCTGTTCTGAATAGCGGCTCCCAGGTTACCATTATCTTCAAGTCCTGGTATGATCAGCATTTACCAGATGTGGAGATACAGCCACTTGAAGGACTGCATGTGTGGGGCCTCAGCAAAAAGTCATACCCTTATCTTGGCTTAAGTATGGATGGCTTTCCCTGCCAAAGTGGCTGGAGTGAGTGAAGCTGTAGAAACCCTGACTTTGATTTGCCCTGAAGCAAAAATCTTTGATGGGGGTGCCTGTGTTAGTGGGCACAAATGCCCATATGTTTGGACGTCTGGCCCAGCTGTGTCATGCTCAAGTGGCTGAAAGAAATGGAGAGAAATGACCACTACACCCCCTGATTCGGGAGGCCTACAGAAGGAAGAGGCAATCCCCTATTGAGGAGCCTGACGACCCAGTGGAGATAGTGTGGAGAAGAGATGGAGATGAAATTGTGATCCCACCAAGTGTGGAATGCAACATTGCTGGTGTGGTGAGGTTAAAGAAGGATGTCAAGAATCAGATACTGATGTTGGATGCTCCGGATGAACATGGGTTACCAGTGGGACTGTTGGTGAAACCAGCGTTTTGCCAGCCAGAGTGCATGCATGTCCAGAGGGTGACTGTACAAGTGAAGAATGTCACGGATAAGGAAGTAGTTGTGAGGAAAGAGTGAACCCTGGCTCAAGTATATTGCACTGACACAGCAATGCATCCCATTGCTAAGAAGTGAAGGCACCTCACCAGGAATTGACCCAGGATTGTTTGACCTGACTGACTCCCCATCCCGGAAGACTGTAAAGAGAGAGTGAGGAAAAAGCCAGCTGCTCGGATGAATGTTTTCTCCTGCATGACTGGGATTTGGGGTGTGTGAGTGGAAAGCAGCATCAGTATGACTTCTAGATGACAAGCCTTTTCGAGAGGGGTCAAGACAGTTGGCCCCAGCTGATAATGATGACGCCTGGCAGCACTTGCAAGAGATGATGGCCACAGGATTATTCAGTAATCAAGGAGCCCATATGCATCACCAATTGTGGTGGTGAGAAAGAAAAGCGGGCCAGTATGAATGTGCATGGACTACTGCACACTGAATAAAAGGATGGTGCCAGATCAATATATACTATATCCAGAGTACAGGATGCACTGAATTGTTTGAATGAAAGCCCATGATTCTCGGTTCTGGATCTGCAGAGTGGCTACTATCAGATTCCAATGGCCCACCGGGATCGGGAGAAGATGGCTTTTATATGTCACCTTGGGTTTTAGGAGTTCCTGAGAATGCCACAGGGGATGTCAGATGCACCTGCCATCTTCCAGCGCCTGATGGAAAAGCCATAGGAGATATGAATTTGCTGGAGTGTTTGGTCCACTTGGGCGATATCATCATGTTCAGGAAGACTCTGGAGGAACATGAGGCCTGGCTGATGAAAGTGTTGGACTGCCTGGAAGAATTTGGACTGAAGCTGTCAGTTGATAAATGCCAGTTCTTCTGGACCTCAGTCAAATAAGTGGGGCACATACTTTCTGAAAAAGGCATACAGACCGACCCCAGCAAGGCCGAGGCCCTTACCACTTGGCCTAAGCCACAAACTCTGAAGGAATTACAGCGGCTACTTGGTTTCTGTGGCTACTATAGAAGATTTGTAAAGGATTACACCTATGTGGTACAGCCACTTATGAATCTGTTACAAGGGTATCCACCCACTAACAAAAGCAAGAAAACTCCTATGCCTGGGGCCTCTGCTAGACCAGTTAGCTATTTCTGACCATCTGAACCTTTTGGTGAGTGATAGGATGAAGAATGTGATAAAGCTTTTGAGGACATCATCTATTACTTGACCCATGCCCCCGGTGCTGGCTTATGCGGACCCGCAGAAACCCTATGTACTTCATACTGATACCAGTTTTAGTGAACTTTTCGCCGTATTATACCAAGAGCACCCCAAAGGTTTGCATGCAGTTGCATTCACCAGTTGGAGTTTAAATCTTTAGAATGAAGATATCCTATTCATAGGTTGGAGTTCCTGGTGCTGAAATGAGCCATAGTAGACCAGTTCCATGACTATCTGTATGGGGCCAAGATCACTGTGAAGACACATAACAATCCCCCTCACCTACGTGCAAACCACTGCTAAGCTGGACACAGCTGTTCATAGGTGACTGTCAGCTTTGTCCACTTATGATTACTGCGTGGAATACCACCCGGGCCTCAACCACATAGATGCTGATGCCTTGTCAAGGCAGCTCCAAGTCTACACAGAAGAGAGCTACAGCTGGGTAAGAATTTCGGAACAAGCTGTAAAGGACTTGTGCAAGAAAGATGATGTTGAAGAGACTTTCTCCCCCGAGGAAACCCACTGCCTGGTAGAATGTCTTGGGGCATCAGGGAGCTGCCTTCCAGTTACCTACTGCCGGCTGGCCACCCTAGATGTAAGATACCTCCCACAATTAACTACTCAAGACCTACAACAGGAGCAAAGGGCCAGCCTAGTCACCAGGCAGATCAGACGAGTGCTTCGACAACAGGGAAGCCAGGATCAAGTGGAAACTATCACCCGGCATGGCTCCTGCTACATGATTGGCCTAAGCTGCAGCTGAAGAAGGGGTTGTTGTACAGAGAGACCCAGAACTAGCAGCGGGCCCCTCGGGAGCAGTTGGTACTACCGGAAAAGCATGTTAAAACTGTGTTAAAGGCTTTACATCATGATATAGGGCATTTGGGTACTGAACGCACTTTGGACCTGGTTAAGAGTCACTTCTGTTGGCCAAAGATGGGGGCAGATGTGGAAATATATTGCAAAAGCTGCATGAGATGTTTACAAAGGAAGGTGCTTCCCCAGAGGGCTGCTCCCTTAGTCAACATCAAAACTAGTGGCCCCATGGAATTGATATGCAGACCTCCTTATGTTGGAGACTGACTCACACAATATCTTAAACGTACTAGTTGTCATAGACCATTTCACCCAATATGCCCAAGCTTACCCCACCAAGGGTCAGTGTGCATTATGGTGCACCCCCCCCCAAGGATCCATTCAGACCAGGGTCATGATTTTAAGATTTGGCTCATCAAAGAACTCTTGTCGCTGTGGGACAGGCATCAGGAAATCCTGGACCACACCTTACCATCCCCAAGGTGACCCTCAACCAGAGAGATTCAACAGGACTTTATTAGATATGCTGGGCACCTTGGATCCCCGGGACAAGCGCACATGGAGTCAGTGAGTGAGCACCCTGGTTCACACCTACAACTGCACACGGAATGATGCTATGGGGTTCTCTCCCTACCAGCTAATGTTCGGGAGGAAAGCCTGTTTGCCAGTGTAGTCTCCTCGGATGGTCTGGGAGCAGGAGACTGCTTACAGTATGTAAAGAAGCTGAAACAGCAATTAGATGATGCATATCGCCTCGCTTCAGAAATGGTCACTAAGAGAAATCAGGCTAATAAAGAGCATTATGATAAGAAAGTGTGGGCTCAAGACTTAGAAGCAGGTGGCAGAGTGTTACAAGGATGGCTGGGCAAACCAGGGAATCATAAGATAGCCGACAGATGGGGAGACACTCCATATATCGTTTTGGAGAAGTTTGAGGGCCTACCTGTGTACAAGATTGGACCCAAGGGAGAGACTTGAGGGCACAAGGTTATTCATTGTAACAATCTGCTGCCTATTGGTGACAAAGTGGTAAATCCCAAAGACATTGTGGAAGATCCTTCATTAACCCCCACCACTTGAGCTGCTGCACGCAGGAGACAGAGGCAAAGCAGAAGTGATGCCATGGTGGCTGGGCCTACCCAGGGTGAGGGGGTCTCAGATGAAGAAGACACTGATGATGAATCTGAGGGGGAGATCGATGATACCTCATGTAGTCATTATCCTATCCCAGAGCTAGCCAGGCTGTTTGAGGGACCATCTCTGATAAGGGTTATGACTAGGAGACAGTGTAGGGATGGGGAGTCTGTTCCAGCCATGCCCCTCGGGGGGACCACTCTGGACTTGAATACTGGTCTGGATGAGCTGCTTGATTGGTACTGGAGCAGCTCTTCTGTAGATACGCCTGTGGGATAGCTACAGGGTGGTTCTGAGGATCAAGAAGGCAAGAGGGAAGAAGCGTCTTTTGGAGGGCCTACATCGGAACTGAACACTGATCCAATTGTGTCCTCCAAAAGGGCCTGGGTTAGTCCCCCTGGAGCTGTAGATGATGCTAGGGAAGTATTGGAATCATTCGCCCCAATAGCTGAAGAACTGGATGAACAGGGAGAGGGTGAGGACGAAGAGGAATCTATAATTTATCAAAGGGTGGTGGGTGGTTCGAGTGTTCAGGAGATCCCTAGAAGGACAGGGAGGATAATACGGCCTGTCCTTAAACTGACATTTGATGCCCCTGGGGATCCTACAGACTTACCCTTGTTTGTAGTACTTAAGGGAGTGTACATTACCCCTAGGTCCCTACAGAAAGTGGTTATATGCCCTGCTGATGCTAAGACCCCTAGGTCTGAGAAAAAGGTGACCAGAAGAAGAAGAGGGAGGTGAACAGGGTTCCTAGGAGGGTTGAGGAAAAGAAGTGTATTCTGTGGGACTTTAGTATCCTATAGCTGATGGGTTAATCCTATGGGTGCCACTTTTTGTGTGGCCAAGGGGCTCATAAGGGGAGAGGAATTTACTAGAGTGTATATAATGTTCTGTGTTTGAATGTTTGCTTGTTTTATCAAATGGTTACTACATACTAGATAGGAATCAGGTGTATAGCTAGAAATGTTATTAAGGTTGATGTTTCAATTGGGTATCTTTCCCTTACGCTTGTCGTGGAAGCCAAGCATTTCGGAGGGGGGGGAGTGTAACCCCCCCCCTTGGGGCTTACCATAATTGCTCCCATTTCTCCCTGATTTGCCTGCTGATGCCTAGTTCCAACGCCACGGCCCAGGTCTGCAGGTGTTCCTGTGGTCCCTCTTCAGCCCAGTTCTGTTGTTTTGCCCATCTTGGCTGGAAAACTTGGAGATGCAATCTGCCACAGCTCTTTTAGATACCGAGTGGGCAGGCAATCGTGCATGGGTGGATTTGCATTTTGGTGTGTCGATCTCCTGATTTGCGGTTGGCTGGGGAGTGTATCTGGGGTCCTGGTGCCTCTCCTTATGTCTTTGGGGACTGGAGACCTGAAGGGGAGTGGGCAGAAGCCTGCAACTGTAATAAAATAAAAGTTTGAACACAGGGGGCCGCTCTGGGGTCATGAATATTAATGAGCGGTTCAATGAATATTAATGAGGTTGTTGCCTGCCGCCTAGGGGGACAGAGTTTTGGCAGTAGCAACAGCTGTTTGACAGGGGCTATTCTTTTACCAGTGGGCTTGTTTGACAGGAGGCAGTTGGATCTACCAATCGTTGGGGTTGTTAACTGAATAGAGTATTGTGTTGGGCTGCACCAGGGCATGACAGAAGGGGAACTGTATTGCACTGCATTAAACAGACTGGGGGCTGACATGTTGCTAACACTCTGACCTTTTCCAGCAGCCAATTAGTGATCTAGGCAGCCAAAACTAAACCAAAGAGACTCCTGGGAAAAGGAGGGGACTAATTTGTACATAGAGATGCAATCTGCCACAGCTGCAAACTGTGTGAGAGGCCTTTCGGCACCATGCAATTCTGCTTAAAGTTGAACCAGCATAACATTCTGTGGTGATTTGCATATGCAGCCCATGATGCTTTGCATTGTGGGGGCATGTGTGATTTTGTATTTTCTTGAAACTTGGCTTCCCAGCCAAATGCCCTTTGGGGTAACCCTTGCCTCAGTGTTTGCGCACAGAGGTTCTTTGTCTTTTAAATAGTTTTTTATTTTAATGGGTTCACCACAACATAACCAAGACACACTGTCTTAGGGTAGCTGGTTCATTCCACTGGGGTGTCAAACAGACGAGGCATACTGATGAGTCCTGGTAGGATGAAACACGTGTCTATGTCATCTGTTAGCACCCTTTGCAAACTGCGTGAGAGGCCTTTCGGCACCATGCAATTCTGCTTAAAGTTGAACCAGCATAACATTCTGTGGTGATTTGCATATGCAGCCCATGATGCTTTGCATTGTGGGGGCATGTGTGATTTTGTATTAATTTGTTCATATATTAATACAGGATTGTCCATATTAATATACAGTATGTAGTTTGTATAAAAAGATGGAACAGCAGAGAGAATGAGTAATAACATATATAGCCAGATGTAATCGTAATAACAGAGTCATGGCTACTTTCAAAAGTTACAGACAATAAGATAGCATTAGAGAACTTCAATCTATGGAGAAAGGATAGAACTAAAAGAGGGAAGGGGCTGCTATATATACTAGAAAATAAGTTGACGTAAAAGAAATGGAAATACTGGGTAAATGGACAGGAGCAGAAATTATCCCTGTAGAAATAGAATTACCATTTTCAAAACCAATGTTGCTCTTGGGTATTTACCGCCCACCAAAAAATAATTTTTAAGTGTTTGAAGAATTTCAAGAGGCATTAAAGGGCTACCTTACATCTCACAAGTTACTGTTGATAGGAGACCTTAATGTTAATTGGGGTATAATAGATACACATCATAGTTTAAATTATATGGCCACTGCCTTAGGGTTAACTCAACTTTTAAAAGAATATAACTGCATCCCAGTTTATTGTATTTCTTGCACAGTGCTAAGAATTTTTACTAGTATTAGTACCTCTGTAGCTGTAAACACGTCTATTGTTGAGGAATTAGAACTGTGGTAGGTGCTTTGAGTTGCAGTCAGACTACAGCACAGATGCAATAAGGTCTGCTTGTGAATAAGCCAGTATTGTGTGCACAAACAGTTCAGACGAAGTGATCTTGTGCTGTTTCTGTGGCCATAAATAACTCACCCGCTTCTCTCTCCCCACACAGCTTGCCAGTGGTCAGCGGAGTAACGCACCCCCGGCAGAGCCCTGCCATTTGGACTTCTGTGAAGAGTACGGCTCAGCTGAAATGCGCTGAGGATTTTGAACTGAACCGGGCAGTGTGTGAAGTATCTCAGCTGTGCTGCATGCTGGCTGCCCCACTGCCCCAACCACCACCCTTGGCAGACACTGACTTATATAGTGTTGTGTCACGTAGTGAAATTACCTATCAGCCCACTTCCCCACTAGCAGATTATATGCCAGATCCACTAGTGGTCCTGCACTCAATCCCTCTACCCTAGCTGTGCAAGCAACATGCTGCATCTGTTTTCACACTATGCCTGCTTACACCCCTAGCTCACTTTCCACCTGCCTCCCATCAGAAAATGCAGCCAAACCCGATCACTGATGCTACCTCTCACCCCATCATATTACATCTTCCCCAGTGCTGCAGCAGCATCGTTATCCCCAAATCAACTGGCTTCTAAGTGCCTCTATCCTGCCACCCTCCTTTTATGTAGTTCTTTCAGTACTAATCACCTCCCATTGAAATAGCTACCCATAAATACCTAAACAAGTTCCTACCAAGACACTATGAGGCTTGTTTAAATCTAAACAATTGCTAGTGTTGCTGCTCCTCTGGCAGGGACATTGAACTCAACCCTGGTCCTAGCCTCCCCAACTCCTACCCACCTACCACATTACCAAGGGGTCTACAAATCGTACACCTCAACATTTGTAGTATACTAAACAAAATCACAGCCCTGCAACCTATTGTTCTTTCACTTCACCCAGATGTTATGATTATCTCCAAGACCTGGCTGAAGCCCACCATTTGGACACAGAAGTTTCAATTCCGCTACTCGCTCATTCCAGCAAGATCGCCTGGGCAAAAAAAAGGAGAGGTGTTGCCATGTACATCTCCTCTACACTCCAGTTTACCCCAGTGCATTTCCCAAGTCCACTCAGTCCATTAACTCCTTACTAATCAAACTCTCACTCCCATACTCTATTCCTCTATACATTGCTGGGTCCTACTGCGCCCCGACACATCCCTGCATGACGTACTGGACCATCTGGGTACCCTAAAGTCAGCTGCTTGGGTCGGGGTGAGCTACATATTTTAGGGATTTCAATTCAAACTGGCTCGCTAATAAAACAACTCTAAGCTTCACGGCCTAGTCACTGCCCTAAACCTCACCCAGCAAATTTCTGAACCCACTCGCCTAAATCACAAATCTCAGAACCATTCTCTCTTGGATTGGGCACTTACCTCACACCCACATTGGATCATCAAATCTGGACTTCTGACTCCCTAGTGACCACCATATGATCTACGTGGTAAGGAAAATATTCAGGCCCAAGGCACCTCCACAGCGGACACTGCTCACTAGGTCATACAAAGCCCTCAATCTTGAAGCTCTGCTAAGTGACCTGTCACATATTGATTGGTCTTTCATCCCCCAGGCACCTTCCCTCGACTCGGCCCTAGAATTCTTTAAGGATACCTTCCTTGCTGTATGGAACACCCACGCACCCCTCAGAAGGACTCGGGTAAAGGGTGCCCACCTGCCTTGGGTCTCTGCCAATATCATCGATCAATTCCATGCAAGGGACAAGGCATGGAGAGTGTACAAGGTAACTGGCACCCAGGCGGCACTCCAATTTTACCGGTCCCTTCGTAATTCCTGCACTAGACAAATCCGCCAGGCCAAAGCACACTACTTCAAGGCATCCTTCCACACTAACCTAAATCACCCTACGAAATTCTGGAAAACAATTAAGTCACTTTTTCTCCTCCAACCCAACCACCCACACCCACACTGAACGTAAATGGCTCCACTGTCTCTGAGCCAGGGGAAGTGACATCTGTTTTTAATACCTTCTTCACTAGTTGCGCATCCTCTCTCCTAGCATCTCTACCGCACCCTTCCAATTATGCTCCCCCCCTCGAAGGCTACGTCCTCCCAGGCTACCGGCTTCTCTTTCCACTGGGTTACCCCAACCACTGTGCTGAAAGCCCTGTGGTCTCTTAACCCCTCTAAAGGCAAATGCCCCTCAGGAATTGATTCTAAAATGCTATACCTATCTGCCCCAGCTATTGCCACCCCACTGGCCTCTCTGTTCAATCTCTCATTTTCACTTGCCAGCATACCTTCCAACTGGAAGCACGCCACTGTCATCCCCCTTCTGAAAGGGGATGACCCCTCCTCACCAGGTAACTACTGCCCCATCTCCCTACTCCCCATCCTAGCCAAATTACAGGAGCATCTTGTCCTAGAACAACTCTCCTCCTTCCTTGACTCCTCCTCTTTCTTCATGCCTACCAGTCAGGGTTCAGGAAATCACACTCACCATTACCTCCTGCTAAGGCTCACTGATACCATCCTCACTGGCATGGATAAAGGGCACACCACCTCAGCCATCTTCATCAACCTCAAAAGCTTTCGACACTGTCTCCCACTCATTCCTACTCTCCAAGCTCTCTAGTGCCGGTCTCGGGGTGCTACCACTAGATGGTTTCATTCTTATCTGGTTGGTAGATCACAATCAGTAAGAATTGGACCCCACACCTCCACACTCCCTCCCGTCACTACGGGGTCCCCAGGCTCAGTCCTTGGCCCATTACTCTTCTCTATTTTCTTAAATGACCTTCCTTGGTCTGCCCTCAACATCCATTCATTTTGTACGCTGATGACACTGCACTGTATGCATCAGGCCCCTCCTCCACGGAAGTGGCCTCTATACTCCAGAATGATTTCAATGCAGTACAGCACTGGTTTCGCTCCAACCAGCTCTTCCTTAATTCCAAGAAAACAGTCTCCCTAACTTTTGGAATGAGACAAAGGATCTCCCGGCTCCGTTCTACCCCTACTTTCCTCACCATCGAGGGGACTCCTCTAGAGACTTGCACCTCCTTCAAATACCTCGGGTCTGGCTTGACCAGCATCTCAACTTTTCCACTCATATTGACTCGATCGACAAGAAACTGCACCCAAAACTAGGAGCCTTATATTGGAACAAGAACAGCATCCTTCTGGCTACCCATAAAGAAATTGTTCAAAAGATAATCCTCCCTATACTCGACTACAGAGATATAGTCTACAGTGCTGCACCCAAGTCTGCCCTATCCAGCCTTGATCCACTTTTCCACTCCTTCTGTCGCTTTGCCCTTGACTGTCCCATATGACTCATCACTGCGACCTCTACAAGTCCCTTAATCTAACCTCACTCCAGGATTGCAGACACACCCACTGCATTAGGACCACAGCAAAATTCTGGGCAAAGTCTCTTCCCCCCTACCTCGAATCTGCCCTCTCAGCCCTGTCACAGCCCACTTACTCCCTCAGAAGTGGTAACTCCCAGTTTCTCCATGTTCCACGCATGTCTACTGCCAAGGGCCAATAAGCCTTCAAATACCTCATGCCAAAGCTTTGAAACGCACTACCTACAGGCATTCAGGAGTTTACCACTACTTCCCATCTAAATCACCTCCTCAAGGCACATTTCTCTCCAACATGCGGTTGCACATAGGCCACCGATGGCTGGTGCCCCAGCCACCCTTCTCTTATTTTTAGGGCCTCTTAACTATGCTGCACCCTTATGGTGCTTGTCTAGTGCTCACAGCACTCTGCCATGGCTAGCAATACTTCTAAGCTTATCAGTATTAGGGTGTCACATGCAGTCTCCACTCTGGACTGTGGAAATTTGGGTTCTCCTCATTTTTTTCCTCTGTATTTTTATTCTCCTTTTCTACAATGTATTGTATTCTCCTCCACACATAGCCATGCAAATGACCATATAATTGCTCCTGTTCTGTTGCACCCTCCTCTGCCAGACTGTTTTTTTCCTGCATTTGTATATATTGACTGTATTTTCGTATTGCCTGTTCACTATCTGTATATTATATCTACCCACTATTTTGTATTATGTCTGTATCTGCATACCATGTATATCTCACTTATGACAACTAATTGTATTGCCCCATGTCCTCTCCCCAGGGCCGCGTCTGGAATCGACGGTACCCGGCTCAGGCGCTTCCTGCTAAAACTCTTAAATAAATAAATAAATAACTAGAGTAAATACAAAGAATCCAAATTCATCAACCACACTGGATTTAATTGTCACCACTAAACCAGAAAAAATATGCAGCAAGTGGTGTTTTACCGGACACAATGTCTGACCATGAATTAATCTTCTGTATAAGAAAACAAAAAATAAGGAGGGGGTCCCAGTAAGATCATATATACTAGGCCATATAAACATTTTGACTATATAAAATTCATGTTAGACCTGGAAGAGTATGATTGGGAAAGGTAGGACCTGATCCCAAATGTGCAGGATGCATGGGACATGCTACAGAAAGATTCCTTACAGATCTGTAATATACATGCCCCATAAAAGCTAGACAGGTTAAATCAAACAATGCCCCGTGAAGTGCGGATCTAAGTTATTTAAAGAAAAGAATTAGACATAAGGCATGGAAAGAGCTAAAGCAACAAAGAGAACCAGGACTGGTGTACTTATAAACAAATACAAGGGCAGGATTCACAAAAGATCGCTGGGGCGCGAAATAAGATCACGCATGAGTGCAAATAGGATGCACCACCAAATGCGAAGCGATTCACAAGGGATGCGCCATGGGATCGCCATGCACCAGCCCACTGTGAATCATGCAGAAAGGGCAGGGCACAAGTGGAGATGCGACAGCGCATCCGGGATGCGCATAACCACCCAGGGAGCAACAGTTAAACGGACTACCCAGCCAGGCATGTGTGAGCAGGAGACAATGCAGTGGGACAAAGAAGAGAGGGACACATGATCAATGGGACAAACCAGGAGGGCAAGGACACAACAGTGGCTGAAACAGACACAATAGTGAGACGGGCATATAGAACAACACCCAGAGGTCCCAGCCACACCCCACACAGGCCCATGGCAGGCACATAGAATAGGTACACTGTAGCTGGCATGGCACCACACAACAGCGGGTGAAATCAAGAAGCAAGGTGGTGGCCACTGGACAAGGCCAACACCACAGGTGGCCAAGACCGTGGCCGTGTGGGAGGCGACACAGGCTGACACCGTGCCATATGATGAGCAGCACACAGTGCCACCACAGTGCCACACAGCTAGTCCAAACCCCCCAACCACAGGACACTGCACACAGGACCACAGACCACTAGTGCAGCAGTGCAATGTATGCATGCCACAAGCAGGACACACAGACTGAGGGCAGAGATATGAGCAGCAGGACATGAGGCCCATGCACACACCACAGGCAACAGTGGGGCCACCCAGAGGCAGGGGGGCGGGGGGAAGCAGACTGTACAAATATGGGTGCACACAGGGGGCATGGCGGCAAGGAGACAGTGAAGAGCCCGTGACAGTACACAAACCCAGGACCATGGAACAGTGAAGGACCACAGACACCAAAGTCAGAGAAGCAATAATTTAATACAAGAAACAATAACCAGAACAATTACAGGAACAAGAAACAAAACCCCAAACCAGCTATATACATTTGATGATACAACAAGGAATGGGGTGTGAACTATATACAGTAACAGGAGTGCAGAAGGGGGTAGTGGGTGGGGACAGCAACATAGATAGGGAGGGTGGGGGACACAGCAACATCTGTACATTACTAGAAACTATTTACAAAAGACAGCTATTGGCGTGGCTGCGCAGCATGCCTTCACAAACCCCCACAGCCATGTGCCAAGAGTAGGCAGATGACAGCTGCCAATGTCTGCTGCAGTTGGGCCTGCACATGCAGTATGGGCTGCAGTGCCACCTGAATGGCCCACTGGATGCCTTGCCCTCTGGCCTGCTGCTGCTCCAGTTGTCCTCCATCTTCAGCCCCAGCACCACAATCCTGGGGACCAACAGCAACAACACAGAGAACACACACTACGTGCCATTGTAGACACACAACCCACACCGAGCAGAAGCCCACCCCACCAGACAGACACTGCACACACAAGGTAGCCACCTACCTGCACCCATTTGGACACCACGTCGTGCACCAACTGCAACCTCTGCACACGCTCCTCAGCGGCCTCCGAGGCCCACTGCCTGGCCTCCAGCCCTGCAAGATACAACAGACAGATACCGCCATGAGTAGACACTTTATTGCACAACCACCCCCAACACCAGTGTAGGCATGCAGTGATGGGTGTACACAACCAATGCAACACCGGTGGGTGACTGGCCATGCAGTGTGCAGCTGTGCACAGCAGCCTTGCCTGAACCCCCAAAGTGCCCTGCCGCAGTTATGCACCACACACGATGGTCCCACCCCATGTGCGACACAGTGTACCTGCCAAGTGCACATGTTGGTGAGTGCCCATGTGAGTGTGATGTTGTGATGTGACCCATCCCCACCCTGCATGTGCCTGTGCTGCACACGTACGTGTAAAAGCTACCTGGTCATGGAAGTGCACCCCTGCATGCACACTCACACAGCTGCTGAAGACGGGCCCTGTCTCTCTGTCCAAGGTCACCATAATGGTGCCTACACTGTTCCCCGGTGCTGGGAACCCCTATGCACTGCACCAGCCACCGGACAATGGTGGCCCAAACCTGTGCCCTGGGCATCTGCAGGTCCTCCCTCCCAAAAGCTGCCCTCCACACAGAGCACCAGGACCACCAGGTGGAGCAGCTCCACCTCAAACCAATTCATGGCCCTTGGTCCAGTCCTCCCTGTCCTTAGCATCCCCACAGCAGAAACAGCACACAGCAGTATGCAGCGCCTGCACAGCTGAAATGTAAAATGCGGCCACATGCCCACTAGGCCACGTGCATGGCCCTGCGCACAGCGGCGTGAAGTGCTATTAGTCAGTCATGCGCCAATGGGCGCATGCGCAATGCTCAATGTTATGGTGGGAATGCAGGGTCATGGGTCATGACCAGGTCATGCATGTGCATCATGAAGGCATCTGCCATGTTGTGTGTGTCAACGCATCTTCGCACACGGTGCCTGTGATGCGCAGTAGCACAATGCTGCGCTATGGCATGTAACGCGCGATCAGCGTGCAACCACGGACAAGTGGCATAATGTGCATCACGCATATGGACGTGCATGCACATACAGATGGCACCACGCTGACTGCACAGATGTTCGATGCAACTGTCGGGCTATTGCACATATGCGTTGCGGCAGCAGACGCACTATGGACACAGCGCATGCGCTTGGAATGTGCCCATGCACTTGTGCCACATTCAGAGAGATGCCCCAAATGCACTGTGCATGCGCGGGTAATGAGCTGTGTGGAAATGCACTCAACTCAGCTGATGTGCCATGCTGATTGGGATGAGCTGAGGGCAATTATGCAATTCCAAACAATGCACCCAAATCAGCCTATTAACATATGCAGGGGCATCTCAGCTGTTTAGCATCTCATTATCACTGCCCCAGTCCTCATTTGCATGCCCTGATCCATAAATGCTCTCAACTCAGACCACACTGTGTATAGGTGACTGTGAGGTTTACCAGCCTTGAAGGTGAGTACTGTTTATATTATTCATATAGATCTTTAGGTTGTGTTAACCGGGTAAGTGCAATAGACAAATCCTACCTGTTTCAGGCATGACCGGGGGATACAGATGGATGCAAACTGACATTGAACCTGTGTAATCTGTTGGTTTTACAATACCATTACTAGTGTAGCCAATCCACAGCATGCAATGTCAGTGGACAGTCTGTTGTCGTCCAGACGTGTGCAGGGACACTAGTTGCACACCATGCTGTGCCACACACTGTCCCATGGGCAGCCCTATGCCGGGGGGGGGGGAGGACTGCTGGCAGCTGATGTGCCTGCACAAACAGTGAGGTGTGCATAGTGTCAGTGATGGCTAGACCAACTGCATGTGTATCTGTACATGTGACACTGGTGGCATGGCAATAGCCATGCAGCTGTCCGTGGCAGTCCAGATGACCACAGTGGAAGCAGCACTGCCCACCACCCACACCGTGCACCACAGCAGACATGCACTGACTGAAGGCCTTGTCAGGCAGTTGATGTGGTGGCACACTGCACCCACTGTACGGTGGTACTAGGCACATGGAAACCTGCACGTGTATGTCTAATGTCTGTCTCTACACTCCCACAGAAGACAGAATGTCTGGAAGAGACAGTGCTGCCAGTCGCAGGCAGCCAAACTTCACCAAAGATGAGGAGAGGGCCCTCATAGAAGCATATAACCTGCATCATGATGTCCTGACAGGCAGGGTTGGCAGCCGTGCAGCATGGGAGGAGGACTGGGAGGCAGTGGTATGCCATGTCAATGCTATGGGAAAATACAGTTGAACCCCACTGGAGTGCAGGAAGCACATGAATGATGGCAAGCGGAGGGCCAAGGATAAGGTGGCACACATTGAGGCCTCCCTGCACAGGATAGATGGTGGCCCACAGTCCGACATGCGCCTCACCCCAAATGAGGAGCTGCTAATGGCAGACATTACCAGAACTGCTGTGCAGGGTGTCCGGGGGGGGTTCCAGACAGGTGGCAGCCCATCGCAGCACTGTAAGTAGCCATGCCCATGGCATGTGTCAGGCAACGTGTCTGTGCCCTGGCTGCCATGCCAGTCCCAATGTGTGCCGCCATGCAACTGTGTGCCCATGTGATGTACCATGTGTGGCTGTGGCCCATGCTGTGCCACACTGTGTCTGACAGTCCATGCACATGGTGGCACGTATGCTGTGCCGGTGCCAGTCAGGCTACTGGGACACTAACACTGTTGGATGGGCATGTTGTAGCATTGGCACACAGGATGCCATGTGAACATGTCCTGTCACCACGCAGCCACGGTCACAGCAGGTGCATGGCTACAGCGGCGTTACAGGCACTGGACAGCCATGCCAGAGACTGTCATATGCATCCATGGCACAACACTGTGACACACTGTACATGTATGTATGGCTGTATGACACTGTATAATCCATTGACACTGACCATGTTCTCCCTTCTTCTTTTCACAGCTCCATCACGCCTCACAGGTGTAGACATGTGCATAGCTGCATGGAATTCCCTAGCGGGCAATGATGCTGGCCCATCACACAGGGTTGTGGACACATCAGGGGATGGTGCCATCCCTGGACCATCCACTGCACCACTGTCACCTGCTGTGGCACCAGTAGTGGTGGGCCTGTCAGACCCTTCAGCTATTGCTGCCACTACTGGCGGGCATGTCACACATGGCTGGAGGGTCTGCTGGGTTTGTCTGATGATGAACCAGCAGATGCAGTGGACATCGCTGATGCTGTACTTGTGCTGGCATCAGGCATGCTGGGGGTGTACAGCGATGTCCCTGCAGACAACAATACCACACAGATACAATAAGACACGGTCGACAGTGGGGCACGCAGCTCACAGGTGCCTGCACAGGTGGCACCTGATGCCGTTGGTAGCTCTGCTGCACAGGGCACAGCTGCAGGAACAGCACAGCTGCCCACGGTGGTGGGTGCTGTGCACTCTGCAGCCAGCCCTGGTGTGGAGGCGGGGTCAACCAGTGCATCATGTCCGGGTGCTGTGGATACACGCAGATGCCATTGGCCAATGACTCCACTGGGTGGACATGATGGGGCCACGCATGCCCATGCCCATCCATTCCTTAGCCCACCATGGTGCAACCACTGCCCGTGGATGCCCCACAGCAGGCTGGATCACCACCCACCCATCGTCGGCGTCACCATGAGCCATCACCCACCAGCAAGATTGAGGGCTATACCCGCCTCCTGCAGGATACCATGGAGAGGCAGGCATCCCTACATGTGGAATTCAGGGGCCTCCAGATGCTGATGCTCCTGGAGCTTGAGTCTGTGGTCACATGGCATGCCCAGATGTTGGCAGAGGCATGTCTACTGCAGGTGGGCATGACTGCAACACTGGAGCAGATTGCAGCCACTGCTGAGGCAGCATGTGCATACGGTGCACACTGTGGCCATCGGGCCTCCAGCTGGACACCCAGGAGCGCCTCCTGCACACCCAGGCAGCAGTGTTAGGTGAATCCATTGCTGCTGGCACTGTTGCCACACGTAGCACTACCCAGCATCCCCAGCACTGACATGGCTCGCGGGCCACCTCACCAATGAGCACCCATTCACGGTCTCATTGCAGTACCCCTACAGGGGTGTTGGCAACACCCCCTGTGGCTGGTGGTGCCACGGCTGCATCCACCAGTCATGGCAGAGGCCACCCTCGTGTCCGTGGTAGCTGTGGTGACGGCCTGTGATGTCCAGGTACCCATGCCAATGGCTGCTGCATTCTACCTCTGTGTCCCACTCACCTGGATCCCAATGCCTGGGTGGTGTGGTGGCACGCGCCTGTCCCAGTGCACTGCCACCATGGGCCCCTGTGCAGTGCCACCTGCATGTCTGTGTGCACCACTGTTGTGCCACGTGGCATGTGTGATAAGTGCAGTCCAATGTCTGCTGCGCCTGTGTGCCAGTACCAGTGCACACTGATCCAGGCCATCCCTGGTACTGTCATTGTTGCACATGTGTGTGTTGTGAGCTGCGTGTGTGTGTGTGTGTGTGTGTGTTTGTGTGTGTGTTGGCCCTGGCATGTCTGTGATCCACTGCTGCCCTGCCACCACTGTGTGGCATGTGTTGTGTGTGCCCATGTTGTACTGTGTGTGTGCTTTGCTGTGTCTGCTGTGCAACGCATGACTATGTTTCTACCTGTGGTCACCTCCCCTGTACATACCTGTGACACTCACCTGCAGTCCCCAAAATGCTCCTCCACCAGTGTGCTCCTGTAGAGCTGTGACGTTGCGGCCAGACATGGGTCCCACCGTACCATTGGTGGTCCGGTGTTCTGCCCCTGTGGCACTGCGTCTTCCTCCCCACCCTCCTCCTCCTCCCTGGAACTGTCGCCCTCCATGTCCTCAACAGCTATTCCACGGTCCAATGGCCATGTTGTGTAGTATACAACATGCCAGGAATATCACAGGCCTTCTCAGGGGCTATATTGTCAAGGCACCACCTAACGTATCCAGGCACTGGAAGTGCATCTTCAGCATGCTGAATACGCACTCTATGATGGTGCGTGTAGCAATGTGTGCCTAGTTGTATCGCTCCTCCGCCTCTATTCCGGGTTGACAGATGGGGGTGAGGAGCCATTTTCTCAGTGGGTACGCTGCATCGCCTGTGGGGGAGAAGGGTGGCTGTTAGTACACTGGTTAGTACACTGGTCAATTGTGCAGCGTGCCTCCCCCCCACTGGTCCATGCTGCGCAGCTGTGTGGTGTGCATCCACCACTGACTGTGCTTGTCCCTTCCCTGCCATCCTACCTCCACCATCCACCTGCTGTTGTTTGGTCCCGCTGCTGTTGTTGGCCCCAGGCCACACATGCCATTGGGGTCACATGTGGCCCGCCCACCATTGTCCCACCCAGTGTGCATGGTGGCAGTGCCTGCTGTCTGCATGTGTGGCACTAAGCCCTGCCATACATGCCCCCCATAGCACTGCACCCCACATTCCATGCATTGCACGTGTGCCACCATGTACTGGTTGGTGGCAGCTTGTGTCACCTTCCCCCTCCGCTGCCCCACATCTGTTGTACCCTCTGCGCTTTGTGCATCGTGCTACCTGCACACCTGCCCCCTTCTTATCCTGTGCCACAATAACCTGTTGTGTGGCAGGTTGCCATGTCCCACACACCTACTAGATGGCCACTGAGTATGTCTCCTGCCTCGAATCTGTGGCAGAGAGCAGACTGATGCCATATGAAGGCATCATGTGTGCTCCCAGGTTGTGTGGCTCAGACATCAGAAACATAGAAACATAGAATTTGATGGCAGATAAGGACCGCTTGGCCCACCTAGTCTGCCCATTTTCCTACCTAACAGATAAGCTGCAGATCCTAGTTAACCAACAGCTTACTCTCCTACCCCCCACTAGGGCTGCCTTATGTCTGTCCAATGCATTCTGAATTCCCCACTGTTCTTGACTCCACGACCTCCTCAGGAGGCTGTTCCAGCATCCCACAACCCTCTCCATCACATTACTTCTGAGTCATCCCCCTCTATCTTCAAATTGTGCCCTCTTGTTCTTGCATCTCTTTTCTGAAAGATGCTACCCTCTTGGACTTTGTTAATTCCCTTGAGGTACTTGACAGTTTCTATCATGTCTCCTCTCTCCTTCTTTCCTCAAGAGTTATACATATTAAAACTCCTTTAGTCTTTCTGTATGTCTTCTGGTGCAGACTCTGCACCATTTTGGTGCCCTCCTCTGGACAGCCTCCACTCTGTCTATGTCTCTTGCGGAGATGAGGTCTCCAGAACTGTACATAGTACTCAGATGGGGTCTCACCAACTGTCTGTACAGAGGATAACAACTTCCTGTTTTCTACTATTGATGCCTCTCCCTGTGCATCCCAGTATCCCCCAGCCTTCCTTACTGCCTTCTCTCACATTGCTTGCCCACCTTTAGGTCATCTGATATAATTACCCCTAGGTCTTATCTCACCCCCACTGTGTACTCTTCCCTGGGTTTTGTTTCCGGGTGCATTACCCTGCACTTCTTTGCATTGAATCTGAGTTGCCATACATTTGACCATTTCTCCAACCTTGCCACGTCCCTTCTCATCCTTGCCACTCCATCTTATGTATCAACTCTGTTGCAGATCTTTGTGTCATCTGCAAAGAGACATACTTTTCCTTCCAGTTCCTCTGCAATGCCACTTATAAAGACATTAAAAAGGACCAGTCCCAGTACTGAACCCTGTGGTACCCCGCTGGTAACCCTCCTTTCTTCACCGTGGACTCCATTTACTACTACCCTTTGCATCCTGTTGTCTAGCCAATGTTTTATCCAGGACTACCTTGGGACCCACTCCAAGGCTGGCTAACTTTTGCATTAATCTTTGTGTGGACTGTATCAAATGCCTTGCTAAAAATCTAGGTAGGCCATGTCCACAGCCCCTCCCTGGTCTGCTACTTTGGTCACCCAGTCAAAGAAATCTATTAGATTCGTCTGACATGAACTTCCCATCGTGAATCCATGCTGCCTTGGGTCCTGTGCCCCACTGGCCTCTAGGTACTCAACAATTCTTTCCTTCAGAAGTGATTCCATCATTTTCCCTACCACTGAGGTCAAACTAACTGGTCTGCAGTTTTCTGCCTCTGTCCTGCTCCCACTTTTGTGAAGAGGAATCACATCCTCCCTCCTCCAGTCCTTAGGTACCACCCCATCCTCCCATGATTTGTTAAAGAGAGTAGTCAGTGGTGTCACTAGTTCTACCCTTAGTTCTTTTAGAATTCTTCAGTGAATCCCATCAGGCCCCATTGCTTTGTCCACCTTCAATTTTATTAGTTCTTTCAGAACCCTTTCTTCTGTAAATGGACTGGTATCAACCCCCCGTCTTCAGAGTGTTTCTCTTGTTTGGTTTAGGTACCTCCCCCCCTCTTCCTTTGTGAATACTGAGCAGGAATATTCGTTCGGTATCCCTGCTTTTTCACTGTTACCCTCTGCCCACATTCCCTCCCCTTTATTACGCCTCAGTATGCCTCCTTTGGTCTTTCTTCACTCCCTAATGTACCTATAAAAGGTCTTATCCTCCTTCTTAACAGAGTTGGCTATCCTTTCCTCAGTTTGGGCCCTTTACTATTCTGACTGCCTTCCCTGCCTCTTTCTGCTTTAACTGATAAAGTTCTCTGTCCTGCTCCTTCTGTGTTTCCTTATATTTCCTGAATGCTATTCTTTTCTCCTTAACCTTCCCTGCCGCCTCTTTTAAGATTGCTGATGCGCCCTGTGGCATTGCACACCACCTGGCAGTTTACAGAATGGTAGCCCTTGCAGTTGATGTAAGTTACTGTGTCATTGCCAGGTGGTGCTCGGATTGCCACATTGGTGCAGTTAATGGCCCCTGTGACACCTGGCATGTGTGCCACTCTGTAGAACTCCTGCATGGCTTCTGTCTGCTCTGCCTGTGTGCTTGGGAAGTAGATATATTCTAAAGCATATGGTAGCAGTGTGGTGAGGGACTGTGTGAGTAGACAGGAGGTGGAAGCCTGTGGTGTCCTCAGAAGGCCTCTGGAAGGTTCCCCTTGGTGAGCAAGCACATTACTGTTGTCACCTTGGTCTCCACTGATATGGCATGATCTTGTCCAGTGGGTGCCTGCATTTCCTCATAGCACAGTTCACAGAGCTGCCTCAGAATGGCCCTATTCAGGCGGTATCGGCCAACTGTCTCCATGTCCATGAACTGTTTGAAAGTACAGCCTGGCATGATACCACCATGGGGCCAGCTGCCTACAGTGCCTTCCACCTCCCCGTCTCCTTATCCCCATTATCAATGCCACCATCATGAATGGTGCTCCATCCATTCTGTCCTGCAGCTTTCTCTCCCTCTGTCGCTCTGCTGCTCCTGTAGTGCTGCTGCTGGCCTGCTGGTGGCTTGCACTTAAGTCTGCTTCTTTTATACTTATCTTTCCATGGCGCACTTGGTACTTGCGCTATGTTTGCTCTGTAGTTGCACGTTCCTTTTGCACTGTGAATTGCTTTGCACTGTGTATGCATGTGCACACCCCCTGTATTTGCACCGCATATCATTATCATGCATCTACAGTACTTCCTGTTTGGTGCAGCGCATCTGGGATGCTTTGGCGCATCTGCCCTGTCTGGAATCGTTCCATGGTGTATTTTTGGGATGTGCCATCGCATCTCATTTGCGCCTGACGCATCTCTTTGTGAATCCTACCCCAAAATCTTTACATCAAAGAACTAAGGAAAGCCAGACAAGTATATTATAATGAGCAACTTTCCAAAGATGTAAAAGATAACCCAAGGACATTTTGGAACACCATGAACAAACTGCAAGAAGGACAGAAAGTGGACTATCCAGACCACTTTATGGTAAAAGGACATAAAATGGAAATGTGTACAACAGTGGTGGATGAATTTAATGATTTCTCCGCTGACCTAGGAACAGATGCATTAAAGTGTCATTTGAATTATAGAAGGAATCCACCCCAAACACAATCTTGTGGGGACAGACTAGGTAGAAATAATACAAATGTGGGAATGGAAGAATAATAATTTACATTTACCTGAGTAACAGACAAGGAAGTAAAATAATTATTATTTAAAATTAAAACAAACAAAGCCGGTGGTTTGGATGGTATACCAAATGTCTTATTAAAGATAGCTTACTCCATTATAGCAGGTCAATGGCTAATCTGTGGAAGACTAGGTTTGCTGGCCAAGGCACCTAGCTTCACCTCAAGCTCTTTTCTTCTAGGTTGCTTGAAAGGACAGAGCAAATAACTTTACCAGAGCAAGGAAAAGGATCAAGGCTTCTTTTGGCTAAGCAGATTTACTGTGTGTTATTTTTATTTTGTACTCATAGGGATTGTTGCTGTTTGTTGCTAACATTTTATTGCTTTATTTTTCTATGATTCAAATTGTTATTGCTGGGTATTCCATCTGCTGCATTATTACAGGGTGTGCCTACAGGTGTGTGATTACAGATTACTGCTGTAATCTTCTGATTCAAAGTGTCTTTTGCAAGGTATATCTTCTGTTACTGCCTTATTTTTCTCTATAGCAAAGTGTTTCTTACAGGGTATATCTTCTGTGAAATTATTACAGGTGGTGCTTACATTTTTGTGACTTTTTATCATTAGGCTAAGCAAAATTACTATTTGCCTCTATTTTATTTTGTTTTTGCTGAAAGTTTTTTTTTTTTGTTTGTCTCAGAGGTGTTGCAGTCTCCTTCTCACATTGAAGGAGCTAATTGCTTTCCTCCCACAGCTTTCCAGGGGATTAGGTGTGTATCTGGGGGTGGAGCTGACAAACTGTCAGTAACTTCCAACAGAAGGAAGGGTTAAAAGGTCAGGTTAGTTGATATCTTGGAGGTGGAAGACTAGGGTTTGCTGGCCAAGGCACCTAGCTTCACCTTCAAATTGTCTTTGCAAGGTATATCTTCTGTTACTGATTTATTTTTCTCTTTAAGTAATGTTCTTACAGGGTTATCTTCTATGAAATTATTACAGGTGGTGCTTTACAGGTTTTACAGTTTTATCTATCATTAGGATAAGCTTTCAGGGCTACTGCATTTGTTGCTGGCGGATTGTTTCTTTCATCCGTTAGTTCTTCTTCTTTTTACGGCGGCTGAGAAGGGCCCATCCACCCCCATCTAACCACCCACACTATTTTTATAGGGTAGCACAGTGTGACATTTCCTATAGCAAAACGGGTGTTCAGAGGGGTATGCACACAGTGACCTCATTTACAGGGGCACTAGTAATTTAACTTGTTATAACAAGTTATACAAAAACAAACAAAACACAAAATCAAACTTTTGCTTCCATTTTCTTTCTTCTAATTAGTCTGACCAGGTTATAAACCTAGCAGCTTATCTGGAATGGATATCATTAACTGCAGGTACTGCAGAACACTTTTCAGGACAGTTTTACAGGATTTAGGACATTGTCCTCACATGCTGGGCCATTGGAGATCTAAGGGCTCAGCTCCAGGCAGTCTGGGCAGACATTGCGTGCCTCAAATTGCATATTCAAGAGGAAATATAAGAACTGCCTGCCATTTCCCAACATCCAACAGAAGTACCTTGATCTCAGAGGGTAGTTGGTCCGGGAGGTTGGCAGGTGGTTAGGAGGGGCAAATTGGTTCCCATCACCGGTGTGCTCTCCAACATATCACCTCCACAAATCATATAAAAACTACAAACAGGTATCTGCCTCTATCTCCGAAATCAAACAAAGGGGCAGAGGACACTGCAGAGCAGGACACTGCAGCACAGGAGCTAGCACAACAAAACTCCTAAAACAGGAACCAGAACAAAAAAGCAAAAGAAATCCAAAAACTTCTGATCATAGGAGACTCCAAGATTCGGGAGTTGATATCTATCTTCAGTCAAGGGTAATGGTCAGATGTCTCCCAGGTACATCAGCGTTGGGAGACACTGACTGCATTACTAAATTGTTCAGGAAGCAGGAGAAAACATTGATGTCCTGGTACACATAGGGACTAACGATCTCGCCAGCCGATCAGTTGTGAGACCAAGGAACACCTGACCAGGCTGGGTGACAAACTATCATCCATTTCATCTGGCATTTCCTTCTCTGAGATCCTGCCAGTCTGGGAGAGGGAGGAGATGGATGGAAGGTCAGAGAAGGGGAGATAGGGGAGCTAAACATGTGGCTCAAGGGCTGGTGCCAGGAAAAAGGACACAAATTTGTAGGGAACTGGCAACAGTTTTGGGAATAAAAGTTCTTTAAATTTGATGGACTGCATCTGACTAAGGAGGGAGTCAGTGCATTGGGGCAGAAGTTTGATGTATTTGCAGAATATTTAAACTAGCAAATGGGGAGAGGGGGTGCAGCACCCCATACGTTGAATGGGAAGAACACCTCTCCCCCCTCAGCTAGTGGTCAAACAGGAGTTCAGCATGTTTGTTGTTCATTTGTATCACCAGGTAAGGAAAAAGGTCCAGCTCCCCATACGATGCACAGGGGAAACGCCAGACCTCGCCCAACAACTAACATACTGAAATCTGGCCAATGGAAAATCAAGTACACAAATGCTCGCAGTCTGGGAAACAAGATCCCCAGACCTGCAGGCAATAATAATAGAGGCTAAACTGGACATAGTAGCCATTAGTGACACATGGTTTACCAGTAACCACACTTGGGAGACTTCAGTACATGGCTATGTACTGTTCAGAAGAGACCGAGGTGCAAAAAGGGGGTGGGTGGGGGGGTGGATTGGCCCTTTATGTCAATGAAAATATCAAAGCTACAGAAATTCAGGATACTCATATGGAGCCAGAAGAACTCTGGGTCACCCTGGAAACAGGAAATGGGACAGCCATAGGGACTGGGGTTGTGTACAGGCCTCCAGACCAGGGGGAGAACATAGGCACATTACTGTTAGAAGATATACAAACATGACAGCTAAAGGGGAGGTTCTGATAATGGGAGACTTTATCATGCCAGATACAGATTGGTCAATACCAGCAGGAACATCTGGCAGAACTAGACACATGGTGGATTCCCTGCAGGGGGAGGGCCTCAAACAACTGGTACAACAACCCACAAGAGACAGGGCTATCCTAGATCTAGTACTGACTAACAGGGAAAGAATCATAGATCTCCAGGTAGAAGGTCACCTGGGGGCCAGTGACCATCACATGGTATGGTTCAATTTGGCCACTAGAACTAAATCATTCCATTCCAATGCAAAAATATGGGACTTCAGAGGAGCTGACTTTGATAAGATGGCCAACAGAGTTAAGCTAGCCCTGGCAAAAACAAATACAGGTGAGGGGGTACAGGCAAAGTGGGCAAGCATTAAAAATGCAATACTTGAAGCAACATCCCATTGTATTAGAGAGAAAAGGAAGTGCAATAGAAGAAGGAAACCACTTTGGTTCTCAAAAACAGTAGCAGAAAAGGTCAGAGCCGAAAGGCTGGCCTTCAGGAAATATAAGGGAACACAGCAGGTTGAAGATAGGGAGGCATACCAAACTTCCCTAAGGGAAGCAGGGAATGCAGTAAGGCAGGCAAAGGCCCAAACTGAGGAAACACTAGCATAAATGGTAAAAAAAGGTGACAGGATTTTCTATAGATACATTAGTGAAAGGAGAAAGTCCAGAGGAGGTATTCCTAAGATCAAAGGAGATAAGGGGGCATGTGAGGAGGAGGAGGACCATGTCAAAGCATCTATCCTAAATAGATGGTTCTGCTCAGTATTTACTGAAGAGAAGGTAGGGCAGGTCCCACAGCTCAGAACCATGGACACTAGGAGGGAGGTGTCGCCTACCTTGACTTCAGCAAAGCTTTCGATACTGTTCCACATAGAAGATTGATTAATAAGCTGGGTAGGCTCGGGGTGGGTCAGAAGTTGGTCAACTGGGTGGCAAACTGGTTGATGGGCAGAAAACAGAGAGTGGTGGCAAAAGGTATACAGTCAGAAGAGATGTAAGTCACAAGTAGGGTACCTCAGGGATCAGTCCTGGGGCCAGTCCCCTTCAATATCTTTGTCAGTGACATTGCAGATGGAGGGTAAGGTTTGTCTGTTTGCAGATGACACCAAGATCTGCAACAGAGTAGATGATCCAGATGGGGTGGGCAGAATAAGAAGAGATCTGGATAAACTAGCAAAACGGTCGGAAGAGTGGCCAACTGGAGTTTAGTGAAAAGAAGTGCAAGATCATGCACATAGGGAAGAGGAACCCAGAAGCCACCTATAGGCTGGGAGGGAAGTTGCTGGCAGTCACAAGGGAAGAAAGAGACTTTGGTGTTATCATCACTGATGACCTGAAATCATCTAAGCAGACCAATAAAGCAGTAGGTAAGGCTAGAGGGATGTTGGGATGTATTAGTAGGGGTATCACAAGTCAGAAGAGGGAGGTAATAATCTGTCTTTAAAAGACACTGGTTGGGCCCCATCTGGAGTACTGCGTGCAGTACTGGATGCCACACCTTCACAAGGACATTAACAAAATTGAGGCAGTCCAGAGAAGGGCAACCAAAATGGTGCAGGGACTGCATCAGAAAACATATGAGGACAGATTAACGGAGCTCAATATGTATACCCTAGAGGAAAGGAGGGAGAGAGGTGATATGATTGAAACATTCAAACACCTTAAGGGCATTAACAAGCTGAAAGAGTCTAACATGTTTCAATATAAGAAAAATAGCAGGACAAGAGGACACAGCATGAAATTAGAGGGAGGCTGATTAAGGGGTAATGTGAGGAAGTTCTTTTCACAGAAAGGGTGGTGGATGCTTGAACGGCCTACCTCAGGAAGTGGTGGATATGAATACTGTGCAGGGCTTCAAATAGACATGGATAGGCATGAGGAGCAATACAGATGAGTATAAATAGATAGGCCATTGACAGAGCAAGGCGATGGCACATTCATAAGGCAAATAAATGAGCGAAGACTGGATGGGCTTGCAGTCCTTATCTGTCGTCAGCTTCTATGTTTCTACATTTCTATATGCTTAACTATACTGAGATACCATCTAGTTGGAAAATGGCCAGGATGGTACCAGTTTATAAATCAAGGTCTAGGACCCAGTTGGAAAATTACAGATCCATCTCTCTATTGCCAACTATTTCAAAACTTCTGGAAAAATTAGTGGCAAAACAGTTGCATGACTTCTTAATCAAGTATAATATTCTTAATAAACATCAATCAGGTTTTAGGCCATTGTATGGAACTGCTTCAGCTTTACTGAAGGTTACTGGGGACATTACCGAGGGTCTGGACAGGGGGATGTCAGTGGGAGCAATATTTGCCGATCTTTCCAAGGCTTTTGATACCTTGGACCACGGCATCCTCCTGTCCAGACTAAGATCCTGTGGTATATCCGAGATGGCTATAAAATGGTTTAGAAACTATCTGGAGAATAGACAACAACAAGTGACAATTAATGAATGGTCCTGCAGTAAGAAAGTGGCCGTCTCGCGTGTATCACAGGGATCTGTACTAGGACCGATACTATATAATTTATGTATGAGATCTATTTTTCTCAGCAGAGGGTGGAGTACCACCTCTATGCTGATGACACTATTATATGTGTAGGGGTCATCTGTGGTTTCTGCAAGATTGTCTTTTAAATTCTAAATTGGTTGGACTACAAAAACATTGCAGGTAATGATGTTCCACAGAGGAAAAAAGGTGCCTGAGGAACACAACTTACAAACTGAAACCCTCTCAGGGGTTAAACTAGAACAGGTAGGTAATTATCAATACTTGGGGGGGGGGTTATTTGGATAATCACATAAAGTGGGATATTCACATAGATACAACAATAAAAAAGGTTCAGAAATATTTAGGATCTTTATATAGAACTAAAAACTGTATGTCAACCGAGATTAGAAAGCACATAGTGAATGTTATGGTTCTACCTGTTTTAAAATATGGAAATTTGATATATGCCGGTGCAACAAGAATGCAGTTACATAAACTGGATGTTATGTATAATAAATTAACCAGATTTATCTTAGGTGTACCAAAAAGGACCCACCGAATAGATACGTACAAGGAATTCAACTGGATTTCTCTATCAACAAGAAGAGATTTAAACATTATGATATTTATGGCTAAGTGCATTATGAGGAAAGTTCCTGGTTATATCTTGGAAACTATTTGTGTTAAAACCCCTTTAAGTGGCCTAAGATCAGCTGAAGGTCTGGAATGTATACTGCCCAAGTGGAAGGCGGAGGTGGGAAGGAACCATTTTACATATACTGGCCCAGTTTTGTAGAATAAATTACCACAATATCTGAGACCCCTGAATAGGAAAATCCAGATTAATAAAATAAGACTGTGATATCTGGTATATGTATCAGAATCGACTAATAGGATATGAAGCATGCAGATAGAATAGAAAGGAATGTTCTGTGTTATGAGCCTAATTATGTTTGTTTTTAAAATGGTCATTGTGTGGCATGTTATTGAATCTGTGTATATCTGAATGTATATTGTTACTATCTATGTCATATGATGATATATGTAAAAGTAACTGGATTTGAACTTTGGACCTCACTGAAAATGAGCTTAGGCTCAGTGGAGTAATCCAAATTCATTTTGTATATAAATAAATAAAAGTTTTACTTTCTTACTTACTTACTAATTCAGGCTCCTAGATCATGCCCCAATAAACGAGCAGGCAGGGACACCACTAGCACCAGGAAATATTGATCTCTATGGATATGGACTATCGATAGGCTCCATCAGCCAATCAGAATCATCAGTTTCCAGCTGAAACTGTGTGGGCTTTCTGGGATTTCTTCAGTCTGTTCCCGGGCTTCGTATGAGTCAGGAGTGTCCTGTGTGGATGGACTTTGGACTTCAGGGGGCTCTTCCCAGGCCCTATTTGGAGACTGCTGTTTACAAAATTGGATTGAGAAGGGAAAAAGAGAGAAAGAGACTGAACTGTGATCCTGATTTCCCAGGTACTGAGAAGTTGCTTAACTACTGTTTGGAGAAACTAGATGCTGCAGAAATCCTGCATTAGTAAGCTGAACTGGCCGAGAGGACTGTGCGGAGTATCTGAGTGCCACTGTTGCTGCTGAGAAGTCGTTTGCTTGTGTGGGACTGCAGTTGTAAGTCTGAAGAGACAAAGCATCACTGGATGTCAGGGTGCTAGCCAGGAGCTGTACATGTCCTGAGTGAACTGGTTAACATGGCTGAGAGCTGTGTTCTGTCTACGGCTGAAGACAAGGTTGTGGACATTGTTTAACTGGAAAGTGAGAGCTGGTGTACAGGGGCCTGTTGTGCTTGGATTTCCCTGTTTGATTGCACCAGCACTTATTGGATCCAGGGCTAGCACCCATTTCAACTGGCACTGGACTTTGTTGGACAACTGCCTGTGAATACTGCTTGTTTCAAACTCAGTGCAGGGACTGAGAAGCACCCCCACTGTTGGGAGTTCTCACCCAGAGGCAGGGAGGGAGGAGGGAGTCTGCTAACCCTTTCCAAGTGGGACTCACTGTCTCAGGAGGTCACCGGCACTTGCTGGGGTGCTAGGGCATCTAGGATCCATTGGGAGAGTCAGGCTGTGAAGCCACCCCCATATCTGGGCCTTCTGGGGCTGGGGCTGTCCTGCCACAGACCTCAGCATTGAGCCAGAAGAGGCTGAAGGTGACAAGCGGCCAGAACTACAATCAAGGTGACCAGCTGCAAGATCTTCAAGCAAGCTCCATCCTGCCCGAGGACCACGGCCAGCCTTCTGCTGCCCTTTGCTGCACTGAACAAGAAGCTCCATACTCCAGAGTTTGAGATCAACAAACAGTGAGTACCCAGGACCTGGCTCCTGGAGAGGGAAAAGGGGAATTTGTGTTCTTTTCTTAAACCAAACTCTTTGCCAATATTTCATGGCCTCAATAGCCGGCCAACCCACGCACTGATCAGTCCTGCACCTATAGGTATCCAGAAGGACTTTTGGGAGCACTGGTACCAGTGGAGATGGGCTTGTCCTGTGGGCCCAAATATTTATTGATGTTAGATATTTCACTAACCTCCCTTTGTCCGCATCTCTTCCTAGCCCTTACCCCAAATAAAGTTGTGAATTTGTTTGTTGAAACTGCTGTGTTAGTGGGGTTCACTGTAACTGTTTTTGTTGAGATTTATGGTTATGGTGGATCAAGGTTGTTGGGCATACAGGGTGCAGGGGTGATTGGTTGGGGAGGTGGGGAGGTATAGTATTCCAGGAGGCTGTACCAAGCAGACAGCTGGCCCACTTATAACTTACTATGGGTGGAGGCACCAGGATATTATCAATATTTTTGGGAACAAACCCCCAATTGTCACCGTAGTAGGACATAGACCCCTTGCCCAGTACCAGGGACAGCAGTCAAGGGGGGTAGCTAACTGGCATATGGCACCTGGGCTAAATGCGCAATGCTACATTTGCACAGCCCAATACTGTGGGGATGAATATGGGGCCCTTTGTGCCTCCAGGACCCCTATGGCATAGAAAGGCAGGTTGAGCTAGATGAGATCTGGCCTGCTGCTGGGCTGGGAGCTGGGGGACATATGAGGGGCTTCCTGTGCATGGTGTGACATGAAGCTGCATGGATTGTGATTGTCTCCCTTAAGTATGGTAGTAAACAACTGCCACATAGTGCAGAGAACAACTTGCGATGCATGTGGTGCTGCCAGAATGTTTGAACATAGTAGCGTGTCAATGTGCTTGGTCTGGAAAGAGTAAAAAAAAAATCTTAACACCTGACTGACTTTCAATAACTATAGACAATGTTGGAATCCCAGTCCCTGTAGACATATAAATATGATGTCCCAGAAGGCATCAGTCTAGTGCAGGTAGCTGCTGGATGGACAGTGAGAGCTATTTATTTCGTGTGCCCAGTCAGGGCTCCTGGTGGAGTCTTGCCCCTCAGGAGGTATGTGTGGCATGCAGACTGCCATACATGTGGAACAAGGGTCAGGGGGCGGCTGAAGATGGCCACAGAGCTTGAGTTCTGAAAACCCTGGCAGTAAGGGTCTCCGGTTCTAAAAGCAGGGGATCATTCGCTTGTGTCCAATTACAGGCCCACCTCCATCCTGACTCCTCTCTCTAAAGCACTGGAAAAAATCATTGCAGGCCAGCTCTCTACCCACCTACACAAATGCAACCTCCTCAGCCTGCAACAACATGGGTTCCAGAAGTGGCACAGTACCAACATGACCCTCATTGAATTCACAGGCTATGTCAATGAGGCACTAGACTAGGGACAACTAGCTGGAGCAATCTACTGTATATTGACCTATCCAAGGCATTTAACCTTGTGGATCATAAGCTGCTGCTCCACAGGTTAACCTGCATTGGGTTGACCTCGGACATGGTTGGGTGGTTCTCTAGCTACCTGTCTGAGCGCTCACAGAAGATAAAGATTAGTGGTACCACATCAGAGGCCAGGAAAGTCACAGTCGGGGTCCCGTAAGGGTCCATACTGGGCCCCCCCCCATTTAGCCTCTTTGTAAACAGCCTTCCAGCTGTGTGCCCCTCTGCCAAAGTCCTACTCTATGCAGGTGGCATAGTGCTATTCCTTAGAGGCTCCTGCCAAGACACACTGACCAGGAGCCTCACAGTGCAACTTTGACCTGCTAATGGAATGGTTTAACACCAGCCTCCTAGCACTCAATAGTAAAATACTGAGACAGTGCCTTTACCTGTCACCAGAAGAAGGAATCCACCACACACCGTTTAAAGTAGCACTCAATACAGACTCCACCCTCGAACAGGTTCACTTTTCCGGTACCTGGGGGGTCACAATCAATGAGTCCCTCTATTTCTATCACTAAGGCTGCAAACAGGAAATTGGGGACACTCTACAGCTAGCTTCCACCTCACTCCTGAAGCCAGGCTCCAGGCGGTCAAGTGGCACAATCCTGGACTATGGAAACGTGGTTTATGGTGCTGCCATGGACACCAGCCTACACAAAGTCCACCTTATCCTCAATAAAGCATGCAGATTTGTCCTGGATGTGAATCGCATCACACACGTTAGCTCTACATAAGGTCAAAGTGGCTCCCCCCTGCGGGATAGAATAAAGCTTCAGACCTGCTTACTAGGAAAGAAGGCCCTACTGGGGCTGGCACCTGTCTCACTGCAGGCATTATTCAGACCTGCCCCAGGTGAGCATGTGCCACAAGAAGCGTCTCCAGGCATGTCTTACCTGTTCCTGTCAGGAGATCAGCCCTGGGAGGCGTGCCTGGTGGTAAGGGCTCCCACCTGGCTAAACGAACTTCCAAACAAAATCACCAGCCTTCAATGCCTAGGGCACTTCAAATCCAAACTCTGTAAGTCCATCTCTCCTCCAGTTCGCTGCCTGTGCCAAATGTAATCCAGTCCGCTGCCTGTGTCAAATGTAATCCCAGCATCTGGCCCACCACTCAACTGCCCACTTGCTCTGGCCGGGTTGCACCTACTCCGCTCCCCCCAACCCCTTCCATAGGTGCTGGAACTAGGGGTGCCGCACCCCCTTGCTTGAAGTACAATTCCCTATGGCTTCCTATACAGTTTCATTCAATGACTTTCAGCACCCCCACTATAAAAATTGTTCCAGTGCCTCTGCCCCCTTTCCCCTCCCTACCAGCCCCCCCACTTGTCCTTTGTCCAGTACCCCTCACTACCTTCCTCCACCTGCCCTCTGTTCAATTCACCCACACTACCTCCTGCCTGGTCCCCTGTCCACTTCCTCTGCCCCCAACCTCCCTCCACCTACCCTCTGTCCAGCACACCCACACTACCTCTAGACCATTTTCCTGACCTCTTCCTCCCCCCCACCTACCTGCACTTGCCAAACTCCAACTTGTGTCTCTGCATTTAACTTCTCAGATGGCTGCACACTGCGTACCTCCACTGGGAAATTGACAATGCTACCAGCTGCTTCATTCATGTCTTGACTTGTGTAAACCGTAAATGTATTTGCTACCCTTTCTTATGTAAACTCTGTTAGTAGTACAACCCCAGTGTCAATTTGTCTTCTGTAATTATGCTGTTGCAACAAAATGTATCTCCTTAAGTGCTGACGAGGATCCTTTGTAAACGAGCTCTTAGCTCAAAGGTTTGTAATTCCAAGTTCCAAATAAATAAAATAAATAAGGAGAGCTAAGACCATGACTGATATGGATAACAAGCAGGAAATGTTTTACAGTACCAGTTTTAGACCTATTAGCCCCCAAGCAGAAGTTTTGTGGTGCCCCTTCACCACTTCCACTGCTCCTCTTTCTCCTTCTACCCAACCCCACATCCAAAAGTGGTAAAAATTATATGAGTACAAGGGGAACAACAATAAGTTTGTTTTTATATTGGAACTTTTACAGTTCAAGCTGATCTCTGTTTATACGTTCTACTTTAGTGTGCCTTACTATGCTGATGCTCCAAGTGGCTGCTTGGTCCACTTTGTGCCTAAGACCACCTTTTGTGTTTTTAGAGAAGGCTGGCCCCCTGGATCAACTGTCGGGCAAGTGCTGAGAGACCAGGGGCCAAATATTCAAATATGGGCAAAACAGAGTGCAAAGATTTGTGCTGCGCCTTGAGCTTGCTGGGGTGCCTGAAGATGCTATATTCAGTTGAATAGCACACCGGTGCAATTCAACTGAATATAGGACATTTTAGCCCAGTGCACAGCCACTTAGCTCTGCCCCAACAGGGCTCTTGAAGTACGTCACTGGAATGGATAGCGCCAGAGCGCTATACAGTAGTAGCCACAGACATTGCCAGCTATTTCCAGATATTTCGTGAAATTTCCAAAGAATTTCTCTCTGCTGCCCCTACGGTAGAAATGGAGAAAGCATTAGCTATATCTGGAAATATCACAGAAATTTCGGGAAATAGCTGGCAGTGTCTGTGGCTGCTACTGTATGCAGTATTCAAAAGGGACCCATGTAAGTGATCCTGCTGGGCATGCAAGGTGCTAAGAGGCCATTTGCATGACCATTATGGGCTCATTTGCATGGGTAGCAAAGAAGGTCAGTGCAGTGCAGCACCTCCCAATTGACCAGTCCAAGACGTGTATATAACCCTAGTGCTAGTGGTCCCCCCACCCCGATCCCCAGCCTCATAAGCAGAATGAAATTCCTGGTGCTAGTGGTGTCACCCCCGATCCCAGCCCCATAAGGGAATTAAATTCCTGGTGCTAGTAGCATCCCTCTCCCAATTCACATCCCTGTTAGTAGAATGAAATTTCCTAGTGGTAGTGGTGTACTCCCACCCTCCAATCCCCAGCCCTGTAGGTAGAATTAAATGCCCTAGTGGTAGTGGTGTCCTCCCTTCCTCCAATCCCCAGTCCCAGAGGCAGAATTAAATGCCCTAGTGGTAGTGGTGCCCTCCTTCCCTCCCTCCCTCCAATCCCCAGCCCTGTAGGTAGAATTAAATGCTGTGGTGGTAGTGATACCCTCCCTCCCTCCCTCTCATCCCAGCCCCGATGTAAAATTGTATATCCCTGGTGGTAGGGGTTCCCCCTGATCGCCAGCCTGCATGTACAAACAACACCTCCCTGGCATCCATTGGTCCCCCTCATATCACCAGGCAACCCCCCCCACTCACCATATCCTCATCGGTGGTGCCACGGGTGCATGCAGTGACTGGCACAGACCTCCTTACACCTCCTTGGCCAGCCACTGTATGTACAGGCAGGGAGCACTTCTCTTATTTATAGGACAGGGTATGTCACCCTCTCCTATAAATAAGAGGTGCACTCCCTGCCTGTACATATGACCAATGTATGCACCCGCGGCATCACCGATGAGGATACGATGATTAGGGGGTTGTCCTGTGCCATGGGGAGGGAACCACTGGATGCCAGGGAGGAGTTGTTTGTGCATGCGGGCTGGTGATCGGGGGGGGGCCACTATAACTAGGGATATATACTTTTATGTTGGGGCTGGAATCAGAGGGAGAGAGGGCACCACTACTACCAGGGCATTTAATTCTACCTATGGGGCTGGGGATCAGACGGAACGAGGGCACCACTGTCGCCAAGAAATTTCATTCTACTTATGGGGCTGGGGATTGGAAGTGGGAGACACCACTAGCACCACAGAGATCTTCATTCTACTTACAGGGCAGGGGATTAGAGGGAGGACACCACTAGCACCAGGGAATATAATTATTCTTACAGTGGTGGGATTGGGGGGACACCACTAGCACCAGGGACATTTTGTTCAACATAACGATTGGCGATTGGTGGGAGGGGGTGCCAGGGATCACAGGGGGCAATTGTGCTCCCACAGCTGCCAAGTGGCTTGGCGGTTGCATTACCTCCAGCAGTCACTAGGGTTGCCTGGAGTTAAGTCACGGTTTTGTTAGGCAGTATTTGGTGCATAAAAGGATCATGCTAAACCCATCTGCACAGCGTAATACCGCTGAATATGGGGTAGCGCACATATTCATGGCCACGCCCCCTCCCTGCCCGTATGCACACATTATGTTTTGCACGTGCGCTAACCCACTTTGCCTCTGCAACAGCCCCTTTTGAATAAGGGGCTGCAGCACAACCCCCAGTTTGCACAGGCAAAGACCCATTAGCGCCCACGCAAACCTTTGAATACTGGGCTCCAGAAGTCTTGTCTCAACAGTGTCCCTGGGGTCAGCATGTGTTATTAATACCTCTCACTGGATAAGGGCTTTGCATCTGTAGGGGAATGGAGTGTTGGTGAGAGGTCCTCCTTAAAGAACAGGCTGAGAAGGAAGCCTCAACAGCCAAGGACCCCATGGCCAGAAGGTTGCTCTATGAAGCTGGAAACCCAAGCTCCCAGTTGCCAGGGAAGGTGGGCCATATGTCAGACATCATCCATGCCTGTTTCCAGGGCTCCAGATGGATGAAACAGTGCTCAATGAACAAAAACATCTGGCTGGGCGACACATGGGGAAATGAGTGTTTCAGTGCCTGCACCCCTCCCCCGTTTGATGATTAGGTCATAGCCCAAAAGGCTGCTGCAGCAAAGGTGGATGTGGTCACTGAGGCAGAGGAGGAGGAGCCCAAAGGCTGGGGGCTGAGGCAGCTGGAGCTGCCCAGGATGTGCCGAAGGCTGGTCACTACATGTAACATGGTGCAATGGGTGGATAACATGCCCGAGACCAGCTGAGGCTGGTTGCTATGAATGGGAAGCAGGGATTGATGCTGAAAGCTGGCTCCAACCAGGTGATCCTTACATGAAGGACATTGGAAAGCCCAGCAAAGAGGAGCATAAGATTTTCAAGTTGGTCACCAAGATGTGCTGAAAGAACTATCCATATGTCCCAGAATGGAAAATGGACATCATGGAGGATACTCAAGAGAAAGATGTATCGAGGACTGAGTAAAGGAGGTACCATCCCAGAGTTTTTCCTGACACTAGAGCCTTTTTGAAAAAGAGTGCCATGATTACCCAACTTTGGAGGGTCAGTAGGAGTATGAGACAGTACATGGCAGCTGGCCCAGTGGCATGGAGGTCTGAGGCATTCAACACCTTATCTCCTACCATGTCAGTGACCCAGGTTTGGGAATGGATGCCTGTCACCTGGGTTGGCTGGGAGAGAGAGGATCAAGCATCCAGAGGACAGATCACCTCTTGGGGTGGGGAGGGGTGGGGTTATGCCTCGCTGTTGATTGCCACCTGTAGGTATTTGGGTGGCAACGCAGGTCTGGGCATGTTGCATAGACGGACCAGCCCAGGCATTTGAGTACATCTCCATGGAGGTGGAGCTTTTCGCTATGCTATTGCATGGAGTAGGTTTGGAGAGAACCTAACCCAGGAGGAAAAAAACCTCTGGCTGCAGGATGATGTCTGGTCCCTCGCAGGCTCCACAATGGTGACTGGATCCTGCCACAGTCCAGCCAGCCAGGACACTGGCCAGAAGGTAAATCCTGGGGAAGATGAGTGAGGGGGTTGGGGGGAACGGGCAGAAGGGGGTGTGCCAGGGGCGATGGGAGGATAAAAATCTGTATGGAGAAGGTACATGGTTGTGTACACTCTTCCCAAATGGCACCTGAAATGTGAACACTGTTGAGGAGCAGCTGCCCAGCAGTACACTGGTGAGTAAGCCTGATTCTGCCTACCATTACTGACTTGTGTTATGGACCCCTCGTTGTACCAAAAAGAAACTTTGTTTCTGCAGTAGCTGTATCTTTGTACCACTGGTTCACTAAGACTTTTCTTTACCACCCAGCCAAAGACTACAGTGAGGACTTGATTCTAGTTATCATTGAAACAGGTTGAGAGGAGGATTCTGGGAGTAGGAGTGTTGTGCATGCTGCAGAGCTGAGGAGTAAGCTCTGAGAGCAGGACTGTGTGAAAGCGCGTTTTACTCCAGGAAAAGGTATGCCACCGTTGGCTCATTTATTTCGCCTGAAATTAGAAGCCTGAAGCCTATCTTTCCAGGCCACCTTGTGACACTAGTTGTTGCCTCTACCCCCTTGTTGCGCACCGCTACCTCCCCAGACAAGACCGGAGAGTTCGATGTGGGAAGAGGGTGGTGGCAGTAAGACTTGCAGAGGGTGACTACATCCAGGAGCGACTGAGATGCTTAAACATTTAGCTTTTTCCTCTCCCAACGAGACTCCTCTCATTTTTACCCTTCCATGCTTTTAAATCCTAAATCCTGAATTCTAAGTTTTCATACATTTCACTTATCCATTTTACCCTAATTGGGCTTATATTGGGTATTTTGATTTATGTGCTTCACAGAACTATATGTTCTGCGAGGAGACATTGTCACTGTTTCCATGCTCAGTGCTCATATACAATATTATTTAATTCCTTGTAACTTGGAGCGCGGAACACCAAAAGCATGAAAATCAACTGTAATCTCTTTTACATGCCCTAGCTCCATGAGAGTGGTCTCTTTTTAGTATTGTTTTTACTGTTTTTAGTGTTTATTTAAGTCTGGTAATTAGCCTTAGTATGTTTATCCTGCCTTTATTATTGTTTACCGCATTCTGTCTGACTTCTTTGTTTTCATACACTTTAAACACTGCCCTTAAATCCAGATTATCTAACTAATTTGGAGCGAGGGGATTTATATCAGTTAAACTTTAACTTTTACCCAACCAAGCAGCCAAACAGCTGAGCACCATGTAATCTGCACAGTCGCCTTATCGGTTGAGCACTTTTTAAATCTCCAGGCTCAGACTACTCATGAGAATTCCAGTTTGGAAATCTGACAGGATCCATAATTAAGCACTCCAATAATTAATTAATGATTGCCTCAGTAGCAGCAGCACCTCTTACTAGTGCTTAACTTTGGATAAAACTCGTGGACTCTAATTAACGACTGCCATTAAATTAGAAAGCTGCTCTGAATTCCCAAGATTATCACTGCAACACTAACTCCTCAGTCAGTGGGGATCTAGCTCCGAGACAGAGCTGCTTGATTTATTAAAGACAAAATGAAACAAATATAGCCCATTTTATAAGAGGGATTATTCATCTATATTCTCACCCTCATACCTCAGCTTTAGAAATTTCTATACATGATAAGCATTGGTGCTTCTGAAGGAAAATAAGATTTTTCCTCTCTGAATTTAATATCATATTGTGTCGTACTAGACTTACCTAGATATTGTTGCCCTCTAGAATGACATATCTGGAGAACCAACAGAACAGGTGGAGTTATTTGAACATTTTATTTGGTTACCTTCCTCTCGTACATCCTTACAAGTCAACCCTCGCTCTGTGCTAACCATACATCAGCCTGGCTGCTGGATTGGAATTTGAAATTCAGGTGAAGTCAAGAAATATTGACATCAACAGAAATTCTTAGCAGCTATTCAGAATTATTTCCCCTCAGTTCATTTGCTTTTCCCTTTTGGAAATAAACGACCATAAACTGGTTAACGGACAGACTGTTAGAAAAATTGGTACACTATAGACCTTCCATGACAATATGGTTTTTAGGCATAATTTCTGTTTACTTATTTAAAATAGACATTTTAAAAAGTCTCTTTATTTATTTTAGAAACTCTGGAAAACTGTTAATAGCAGTAGTTTTATATGATTTTCTGACTCCTACTGCAACACCTGTATGATTTGTCTATAAAGAAACATAAAGTTAAACTGATTAATTGGGTCTCTGTGAGGTAAATTTTGTAATACTTGAAATATTAGGTAAAAGCGAGGTATTGGCTGGGGCGAAATTGATTTCCTTCCCAGATATTATTTTCTCTTTATCTCTTTTTCTTATTAGCTCTAACTAATCATGGAAAACCTCCTATAAGGCTTGTAATCCTAGAAGGACATAAAAGGAAACTAAGAGCCCACCAGGAATTGCCATCTTAGCACTCTATCTATTACCTTGGATAGCTTGTAGGTTTCTAGGGCCCCGGAGGAGCTCGTCTTTTCGTGACTGACTTGGTGAGATACTCAGGAGACGTTGATGGAGAATGCTGAATCCTAAAGCCTCTAACGGGGCGTCCAAGGACATATTGACAACAATAATCTAGATGAACTGGACATGCTGGTAATAACACCTGGCTGAATTTTTACACACCTTCATAGTTTTCTGCTGGACCTTCAGAGGTCCTTTACTGTTCTGTCTTATTGCTAATTGTGGCATAAGGACTCAAGAACTTGCAAGAATTTGTATATTTGTTTCTGTTTGGTATAATATCTTGTGGAATTTGTTAAAAAACTTGCTAGCCTTTCTTAGCTATTGTTAGAATTCTCTTACTATCTACAATGGTCTACACTAGGAGCGAGAAAACTTTGCTACCAGCAGGCCTAGGATACAGGATGGAGGCACAACCCCTTAGAGAGTGTTCCTCCTTCAGTACCTCAGGTCATGCAGCCAAAACTGCATGACAAAAGGTCAAAAGTAAATAAGGGAAACAACTTAAAATCACTGAACTGTGGAAATTGTAGTCTCACAGTCCACAACTGCTCTCTGCTCACTTGGAAGTTAGACACCCAAGAGAGGTCTACTTTAGACATTGAGAATTATGACACTACCCCAATCCCAAACATCACTCTATCCTCAGAAGCGGAAATATCTGAGGTTCTAACAAAAGGGCATTTGGCAAAATAATCCTATACTAGACCTGGGAGTATTTTCATCTACCCCCAGAAGGTCCCAATATTTAAGGAGACAGTAAATCCTAATACTCTGGATTATAGAGGAGAGAGGTTGATTGGTTTTAGAAAATTTCCTACAAACTATCGGACAGAAGGAGCCAAACAATTATGAGTGGGAATGCAGAACAGTTAAAATCTTTGGATGGGAGACTGCCAAAGATGAAACAGTTAGAAGGATTAAAAGTGACTTAACTACATTTTGGGACAAAACTCTACACATAAAGGCTTTCAGTAACTCAATAGAATGGCTAAAAGAACATTGAAGGAATAGTAACACATCACAGATTATTGTTACTTTTAAGAACTCCTGTATAGCAAATGCTCTCTTATTGGCTGCAGGTAGATTAGATCCTCTGGGTATTTAAATGCTGACCCCACCCCGGCTCTTAGAGACCCCACTATTGACAGGAAAACAAGGTGACCAGGTTGTGGGCAATAACCTTGTTCAAAGTAATAGATTGTCTCTTCTTAAACCCTCAGGGCATGAATGACAACCACAGGAGAACTATGGGCAATCTATAACAGATACTCATAAAGCTGACCTGAGGGAACTTAAGACAGTGTCATGGAACATAGAGGGCCTACATATTAAACTTGCTGATCCTGAGGTAAAGGCATTTCTTATGGGAAATGAGATACTTTGCCTACAGGAGAACTGGTGCAGAGATAATTTCCACCCTCAGTTAGCGGGATATACCAGGCATGTAATACCAGATATAAGGGCAAGAAGACTTGGCAGATATAAAGCTGGGCTAACGACTTTTGTGAAAACTTCCCTAAACTATAAAATTAGTAATCTCAAAATTCATGGTATTGAGATTTTGGCACTAAAACTGGAAGGAGGCCTGGCAAATTTGGTCATTACAATCAGACCTGGTTAATCCATAAGCATTTGTGTTAGCTCAGTTTCTTGCATAATAAAATCTATGTGGTAACCAGACATGATACAAGATGAGAATTTTTTCAAAAGATTTATTACAATGTAGTACTGTGAAATGTTTCACTTTTTAAAATACAGTGCAAAACGTGTACTGAACATTACTTTGATTCAATTACATTTTAGTCATTTTTAACAATTCCGTACATTTAAAATAATCCAAGATTCCCTTTTATTTAGCATTCCCTGCCCCTTTGCATTTACCAATTTTTCATATCAAGAGCATAGTCCACAAATTTCTGTGTTTCATCCGATGGGTTTTGCTCCAGGTAGGAGAAAATTAAATCTAAGCATTTTTTTGTCTCTAATGATGTTATTGGAGGTGTTGGTGCTGCTGGCTCAAGGTTAGAATCCTCATCCTTAGTTTCAGGCATGCTTGGGCGTACAATGCCCATAATATCGGAATCAGTTAAGGGTGGGGGGAGTCTCCAACTCTTCCTCAGCTGCTACATACTTTTCATCTGTCATGGCTGTTCCTACTTGTGGTACTTGCTGTATCAAGGTTTGCAATTCACTTAATGAAGCTGTTGAATGCCTTGGTGCATAATCAGCATGAGGCATAATGCGGACATGTCTCCAGCAATTCTTGATTGTTTCCTCTGTCACTGACCTCCAGGAACTATGAATGAACTGCAGTGCTTGGCGTACTGTAACTTTCATATTGGCATCACTTTCAGCAAACTGAATGAAGTGATGACAAAGTTGCTTCTTATAAAAAGCACTTGAAATTTCAGTATAATCCTTACATCCATAAGTTATATGTGTGATGTGGTGTTGGGTGGCAAAAAATGAAGTTTCACATTAGACAGACATGTTGGTGGGGTATGGCTTGTGGCATTGTCTGCAAGCAGGATAACATGCTTTCGCCGTAGGTGCATTGCTCTGTTGAAGTCAATGAGCCATTCTTTAAATTCGTTCCCAGTCATCCATGCCTTTGAATTGGCTCTGTACCCAGCATACAATTCAGGGTAAAAATTGCCTGAAAAACAATGAGGTTTACGAGCCTTCCCAATTACAAATGGCTTCCACTTGTCTGAGCCATCAGCATTGCAGCATAAAGCCACAGTCAGCCTGTCCTTTGATTTTTTTTTTTTTTTATCCCTGGCACTGTAGTTGAGGCAAGAGTGGCACTGGGACCTAGTCTGTAAAATAGACCAGCCTCAACAATATTGTAAATTGCACTGGGTGTGAATCCAGACAGCACCTCCTGTAAGTTTACCCTCCCTGCAACAACTGCTGAATGGTCAGCACTTGCTGCCTTCCCATGGTACAGTTTATGACTAAGTCCATGTTTTTTTTTTTAAATCCCTGTATCCACCCCTGGGAATATCCAACTTCTGTTACCGCCAGCTGTTCTCCAAAGAATTTAGCCTTTTCTGTCACCATAGCATCAGAGATGCTTACACCTTTAGCATTCATTTCTGCTACCCACATACTGAGTGCTGCTTCCACCTCTAGGTGCTCCCCACTGTGAACCCTGGTTAGGCTGCTTGAATCAGCAGCAGAAGCTAGCCATTTCTCACGAGCTCTCCAAATGTCACTGCAGGTTGAGGCTCCAAGACTATGCTGGAACTCTGACATTGCATACAGTGCGATATCTTTGTAAGTTGCCTTTGGATTATTCTGCCTCTCCAAACACATAATGAACTTTTCTGTGCTATTGAGATCTCTGTCCGGCCCCTCTTTGCAGGTGTAGCTGACATTGTGTCTGTCTGAGAAAAAAAAATTAAAACTGTTGTTAGCCAAAAGATAATGTGAAGGATACAGGATACACTGCTGTAAAATCTTATTCATATGCTTTTAAGCAGCAAGCTCAGTTTAAACTGTAAAATCTAAAAAAAATTAATATTCAATTGGTCATCTCAAGAACTCTGCATTTTCTGCATCACTACTGTTCAACACATATGCTTTTAAATAGCAAGCTCAGTTTAAACAGTAAAAGCTAAAAATGATGAACTAGTCAGTTTTTGGCAAAAGAGACCGGGAGCTGGGGGACTGAACAGGCTCAGTTTAACACACTGGCTTCTTGGGAGATTGAACAAGCACAGCCGGAGTTTTAAGCTTTATGTTTTCCTCCATCTAAAACTAAAGCTTGGAAGTCTTTACAAATTTAAAAGTTCTACAAAACATTCTAAATAAGTGCCCACACCTTCCCATCATAATTATAGGAATTTCAGTGCTAGAATCTCTGCAAATAAATCTCATGAAGACCTATATGGGGACCTTATGTCATCTCTACTAACTATAAACCCCAGAATTACAGATCGTAGAATAACTCTAGATTTAGTAACTAATGATAGAGGGAGAAGTCTGACTAAATTCATGACGGATTTAAATATATGTATATTTAGTGGACATTCACCAAATGATAACAAGGACAATAAAACATTCAGCGGACCTCAAGGCTCCTCAACAATAGACTTTGCATGGGTAAATATAGAAGCTCTCAAACCTGTAAACTATTTTGGGGTCTTGGACTGCATTGAATCAGCCTACCTTCCCATTATAGTTTCCTTGGAATTAAAGGCATTGGGAGAAATACCAAATCTAGATTGACCAAAATATATAAATATGAGTCCAGTTCTTCGTGACTAGAAAGAAATATGGAACAAATGACATCATGATACAAGATGAAAGCAAGAACAAATTAGGGAGTAGTCAGTTTCTTCATGAGCCTAGGGTCTTTTGATTTCAATGTAATGTAAGTGTCTCTGTGGGATACTATTCTATTTTCTATGGTTTAATGGGATGAAATCAAGAAAGATGTCAAATTAACGTCCTTCCCATCTATGATATCCTTGCTTAGGTGGCTTGGGATGAGCCGAATAGGAGATCTGACAAGTTGGCAGATCTGAAGTAGATGGAACACCTAAGGATGGAGAAGCACTTGGTGGAGCATCCTCCTTTTAGGAATGGCTGGTTGTAGAAGGCGACAGAGGCGGCTTTGAAGGCCCGAGCTTCAAGGGAGGTGATATGGGATACTGTAGTAGCAAGCTGAGTCATGAAGTCTCACATTTCAGATAAGGCAGCAGAGGCTTGTTGTGGAATCAGTTGGCTAGGAAAAGGATACCTGGGGGCTAGGATTTGGCTGCTACAAATAGATCAAATAGTTCTTATTTCTGGGTGAATGCCAAGTCTTTGAGGTTTGGAAATCAGGTGTGGAATAGTCCAGTCCTTTAAGGAATATTTTGATTTACAGGATCATTTGCAAGGAGCTTTCATGTTGGAAAAAGTCTGAGGGAACCTGAAGAACCTTCTTCAGCATCTGGTGAAGAATTGCCAGCAGGAGTGGAGGCCATGGTGTCAAACCTTTGTAGATAGTAAACAATGATTACATGCTTGATGAAGGAGGATGAAGACTCCGTCTCTTAGCGGACAAAGTCGAACCCTTACCTACTTGTAACCTCCTAAAAGGTATGAGTTAGGAGACAGAGTCTAAATGTTACTGCTGGTAAAGGCTGCTGACAGAGGAGAGCTGAAACAGAGGAATTTGCTAGGGCAGAACAGAAATATAGCTGGAGGAGAATAAAGCAATGCTATGACAGAAAGAGAGTTGGAACAGAACCAGGGATGCAGAGTCAGTAAAGGAATGACTGAGGGAGATATATGCATCCATCACACCCATCATGGGTAAGCTAATAGAGACTATCCTGAAGGAGAGGCTGGTGGCCCTCCCTAGAGGCCAAAGGACTACAGGACAGCAGACAGCATGGCTTCATTCGTGGCAGATCCTGCCAAACCAGCCTAGTTGAGTTCTATGACTGGGTAAGTAGGCAACTGGACAGGGGCCATGCAGTGGATGTCCTGTATCTGGACTTCAGTAAGCCATTCGACCCAGTGCCACATGGAAGGCTGGGAAGGAAGTTAGTAGGCACAGGGCGGGTGCAAAGCTGGTGAGATGGGTAGGAAACTGGCTGCAGGGAAGGCAACAGAGGGTGGTGGTGGGTGGGAGCTCTCCACCCAAGGGCAGTGATGAGCGGGTTCCACAGGGCTCAGTGTTGGGACCAGTGTTGTTTGGGATATTCATTGCAGACATATCATGGGACATCAAGAGCAAGATCAGTCTGTTTGCTGATGATACCAAGGTAGGCGTGGTGGTGGATGACCTAGGGGGATGGCAGGGGTTGCAGGATGATCTGGCAAAGCTTGAAACCTGGTCAGACACCTGACAACTGGGCTGAGGAGTTACCAGCTAGGGGGAGTGCAACTAGCCCAGACAGAGGAGGAGGAGGAGGAGGAGAAGGATCTGGGTGTGCTCAATACAGGGTCAATGAACAACTCGGCACAATGTAGGAAGGCAGCTGCAAGGACCAACAAAATGCTGGGTTGTATTGCAAAGGTATATCTCGAGGAGGAGGAGGAGATTCTGTCACTGTATAGGTCAGTCAGACCACACCTGGAGTACTCGTGCAGTACTGGCGTCCGTATCTGAAGAGGGACATTAAGTTACTGGAGGGGGTGCAGCGCAGAGCAACAAAGATTATCAAGGGGCTGGGGGACTTATCATACGAGAGGAGGTTGAAGGAGTTGAACATGTACTCACTGGAGGAGAGGAGAGGAGAGACAGGGGTGACATGATTGAAACCTTTAAATACATGAAAGGAATAAACAAGATGGGTCTAAAGGGGCTGTTCAAAATAAGGGAGGGGAGGGCCACCAGGGGCCATGATATGAGACTGGAGCGAGGAAGGTTCAGGAGGGAGATGAGGAGACACTTTTTTACAGAGAGAGTGGTGGCTGGGTGGAATGCATTACCTGCTGAAGTGGTATGCAGTAGAACAGTGGACTGCTTCAAACGAGGATGGGACTGGACAAGAGGGAGGGTTAATGAAGGGAAGGGTGGAAGGAGGGGCAGCTGCGGAATAGGGGTGCTAGCTGCACATTCGAGGCAGACTTTATAGACCTCAGGCTTTATCTGCTGGCAATTTTGTATGTTCGTATGCATAGTCATTAAAGGGAAGGCTGAAGAGAAGTTGATGAAGGCAATTGAAAACAAAATGGAGCTGCAGTTTTATGTTGAGCAGTGGCGTTACCACAAGTCACAACCGGAGAGAGAGGAATGGTGTGAGCTGCTGAGATGGAGAGAAGAAAGAACCCCAAAAAGGAGCTAAACAGCAAAATGAGGATGAAGAAAGGGAACAGAAGACAAGGAGGTAATGGGGGTGGGAGGGGACTGTAAACAAGCTTGAAAGCAGCTAGACCAAGAGAGAGGTGAGGTAGAAAGCAGAGCAGAAGGAACACAAACAAGGCAGGCAATGCAAGGCAGGAGCAGATGGGGTGGTGAGTCACAGAAATGTGCACAAGGACAAGGAAGGAAAAAGGAGATGAAAGGGAGAAATGAGCAGAGAATTAGCACAGCCATGGAGCACACAGCAGCTCAGCAGTCGAGATGCACTAAGCGTGGGTGTAGGGAGAGGCAGGCTTTATTTAGCTGGTGGGAGGTTGTTCCCCCACTGACTCTCGAGGCGAAGCCCTCCCAAAAATGGGCAATATAGAGCACCAAGTTCTGCACAGCGCTTTGCCCTTGCCCAGGAGTCAGAGGATGCTGTATTCAGTCAGAGAGTGCTCCAGTACTATCCAACTGAATGTGGAGGCAAGTCGGCACAGCACTAAGTCAAGTAGTGCTGCCCTGACATGGATTTCTGCTATGCAGGGAATAGAGGCACCATATCCGACAGTGCCGGAGCTTTAGGCACAATTTTCAAAGGGGCCCATGCAAATGAGCCCATTGGGTTTGCAAGGCACTAAGGGGCTATTTTCATGTTCATCATGGGCTCATCTACATAGGAATCATGGCAGGTTAGTACTGTGCCACTCCCACCCCGAGCACCTGGTCCCATAGAAGAATAGAATTCCATGGAGCCTAGTGGTCCCCCCTCAATCGCTGTCCCCATGCCCTAGTACATTATCTCTGGTGTCTAATGGTTCCCCCTCCCTCCGATCACCATCCCTGTGCCAAGTAAGTTATCCCTGGTTCTTAGTGATCCCCCCATCATGGTCCCTGGGCCAAGAAGATATCTCTGGTGGCTAGTGGTCCCTCCTCCCTTTGTTCACCAGTTGCTAAACAAATATCGTCCCCCTGATGCCCAGTATCACAACCCCACCCTCTGGTCCCAGCTTGTTAAGGGTAAGCTATGTCCCTGCATCCAGTGGTCCCACCCATTCCCAGCTCTGTTTGGTAAACATATTCCCTGGCATCAAGTGGTCCCCACAGTTACCAATCCCTGACCCCCTAACACAAACAATATCCAGTTCTGTGCTTATGCTGTTTGTATACTTTATGGTGCAGGTGAAAAAAAAACTATTCCCTGGTGTGTCCTGGTAACCTCCCCCAATCACTGGTACCGCTGTTGTCAATGCAGTAATCCTGGTGCGTAGCTGCCCCCTCCTACTGTGGTAACAACCATCCATCCAGCCAACTCCCCTTACTTGAATCGTTGGTGCTGATGGCTGGCACAGCCCTCCTCACACCTCTACAGCCAGCCGATATATGCAAAGCCATAATGAATGCATGTTCTATGTACTGTACAGGGCGCATGTCCTTTGTACTGTACAGAGGACATGTACTCTGTACAGTACTTAGTACATGTGCTCTCTGTGACTTTGAATACAGCGGCCGGCCAAGGAGGTGTGAGGAGTGCTGTGGCGGTCACTGTATGGGCTTCCGCAGCACTGACAATTCAGGTAAGGGGGGGGCAGGCTGAGTGATCAGTGCCATGGTAGGAGGGCACTAGAAGCCAAGGATTACTGCATTGGCAGTGGCCGTACTGGTGATTGGGGTTACTACATACTGAGAATATTTTTTCTCTCCAGGCACCATAAAGTATATACTAACAGCATAAGCACAGGACTGGCTATTGTTTGTGTTAGGAGGATATGGATCGGTTTTGGGGGAGGGCCACTGGATGCCAGGAAATATGTTTACTCAATGGGACTGGGGAGCAGGGAATGGGCCAATGGATGCCAGGGACATCTCTCTTACCCTTAACAGGCTAGGAGCAGAAGGACACTGGGCAACAGGGGGACTATATTCGTTTGGCAACCAGTGATCGGAGGGAGAGGGGACCACTAGGCACCAGGGATAAGTTACTTGGGCAGAGGAACAGCAATCCAAGGAAGAGGGACCATTAGGCACCATAGATAATGTCCTTTGCATGGGGATGGCGATTCACAAGAAGGTGGGACCACTAGGCACCATGAAGCAGGTGTGCTTCCTCCCGGCCAACTAGGTAGTTGGCTGCAGGAACTCTGGTAGCCACTAATGTTGCCTGTAGTAAAACAGGGTTTGGTTTGGAGGTATTTGCACTGTACAAAAGAACCACTCTCAACCCTTTCATATACTACAAATGTGCTGAATATTGAGTTGCATGGATATTTCTGTCCCCTCCTTTGCCCACCGCCATCCATTATTTATTGAGGGGGTGCTAACCCTGTTTGCCTGAGCAACTGCCCCTTTTGAATATTGTGATCTGGCTCAAAACCTGGTTTGTGCAGGCAAATTCCCATTTGTATTCATGAAAACATTTGAGTATTGGGCCCCAGAACAGTTGGATGGCATTGCAAAACAGAGAAAGTGTGTAGCAAGATTCCCAACAGAGCTTCTAAAGAATTCTGAACAAGTTGGAACCTATCGGGGCCAGAAGATAGCATCGTGTTTTGTCTTGCATTGATTCCCTGTTTTCCCTTGACAGCACTGGCAGGGGAAGAAGGGGATGCCCTGGATCTTTGTCACCCTAAAAACTGGAATGCCTGTACTCACAGAAAGATGAGGGATTACTGTTTGGACATTCTCTGGCCTTGCGTGTAAAGGATGATTAAAGAGGAGGACTACTGAATATAGATGAAATGTGGACTCGAATTGCAAGTGCCCATAAATGAAATGAAAATGTTTGGGACTTTACTGTTGTCTGTTTATGAATTATCTATTCATAAAGCATACTTAAAGAGCTGCTGACACCTCAAAGAAAATTTTAAAACAATATTTGGGTACAATTCAGCTGGCATTCCATGTATTGTCCATAGATTTCTCCTCCCATTATTTATTACTGAAGACATTTACATAAATACATGATATTTACCCCTTAGAAGTCATCTGCCTCTGTAGTTTACTGTCTACTTCAAGTCATAATTGTTTGTTGTAACATCACACTCTGTTGCCATGGGAGTAGCTGTGATGTCATAAGCAGTGCATTATGACCTCACTTAGGGAGATGGCAACAGAAATTGGTGAACTCTCCAGAAACAAAGAACCTATTTTCATGTAAATGACCTCAGTGATAAATAATGTGGAGGAGAAATACAAAACTAATGTAAAATACAAGCTGAACTATGTCTAAATATTATGTTTTGCTAAACTTCTCTTGAAGGCATCAGCTGCTTTTTAAAGAATCAGTGCAAAAGCAAGAAAATACAAACAAATCCAAACTATGAAAATAAAAACACAGTGGCAGTATACAGAACAATGTATTAAATTTGCAAGTAATTAAAAAGATTAAACAGATAAGTTTTAATAGTTGTTAATGGCTGACATGTCATGTCATTCTACAGGGTACCGCCCCTGCTAAAGATGAAGGGACCCTTATTTCCAGGTCTGACCTAATCATGCTGCTGGACACATAGTTAAACATTCGGCACAGCTTCCCAATTGTATGCATTGTTCTGTATGCTGCCACTGTGTTTTTATTTTTATATTTTGAATTTGTTGTATTTTAAAATACTAACATACTAAAAGCCAGCAGAATAGGCCTGATGGTCTGTCGTGTCTGCTCAGTAGCCAGCCTACTAATGGATGCTCACTTTTCCACCCCTCCAGCCCCAGAGAACTCCAGAGCTTTTCTTAAGAAGCAGTGTGCATGAAGTAGATCACGCTGGAACTAGAATTTAAAATGCACATGAGTTTTTAATTATTGCCACCAAAACATATTAGACAAACAACGGAGCTCCTAGCCAGACCCTACAATTTCCTGGCAAACAGTGATTGATAGCCATTCATCAAATGGAACTGTTACACTATAGCTTAGTTTACACGCCCATATACAGTAGTACACCACTTCTCAACACGAGTTATGGTGCGGCTCCCTCACCCATGAAAATAAATTGTGTATTTTGAGTCAGGTCATTGTATATTAGCGCTGTCAAAATACCTTTTTCTGAAAAATGTGGCTGAATATTTAGTATTCAAGTCCCAGATATTTGGGCAGGAACGTTTTTTTTTAATAATTGTTCTAAAAGTCCTTAAACACGTAATTAAACCTTCTTTGGATGTGTTGTTTCCTAAACACCTCAATGTCACCTGAAAACTCCACACAGAGCTGTCTGCAACACAGTGCAAGGTATTTTGATATGTTCTACAGGTCATTATCATTAGTTAGTATTCAAATGTGGCTTAGCTGCATCATATTTACTATACTAGAATGCAACCATACTGCACTTCCACCCTCCATACTTACAGCAGCACCACTTGCTCCAATAGGGTGGCCACGGCCAACACTTTTTTCCCACCTTTCTCACTAGCAGACCTGGTGGCTACACCCTGGTCTTTCTCACATACAGACATCTGACTAGAAGGATTAACAATAACTTGTGTGTCTGGAGCTTGCACAACCCTTGGAAAGCTCAGAGTGGAGTTTTTTTTTATATATTTTTTTTTTACAGGAAGAGGGTTACACGCTTGGTAGCTCTGCCAGCCACTGTCAGCACCTTTCCTCTTTTCTCTGGAACACCTAGATTTTTAATAGTCAAATAAGATGCACACTCTGACTCATCATCCCCCAAATCACTGAGGTGGATGTCAGTATCACTGTCAACTGATGAGGGTCTGAAACATATTCAGAGCCAGATGAGCACTCAACGTCCTCCTCATCTACAACATCTGGCAGACAAGCAGCACAAGTTCTGCATTTGGATGGCATGATAGGGGCAGTCATGGTAATAGACACTGCAGAAGTAAGTAGCGGTGCTGTATCCATAGGAGTAGTGGTCGACACAGTCACAGTGGCTGCAGTACAAGCAGGTATTGTGTCAGTGGAGGTACATGTCGCAGCAGTAGTGGTGGTGGCTGTGGTGGTAGTGGTCACTGGGGCAGCAAAAGTGGTACTAGTGGCACTGGCTACTGCAGTTGTGGTATAGATGGTGGTAGGGAATGCACTGGCTGGGGTGTAACAGTTATGGTGGGAGCTGCAGGAAGACAACTGATATAGACTGTTGCTTCCTCAACAGGGATCCACTGAGATGTAATGCCCTCCTGCTAGTCCCATAGAAGGATGGGGCAGCAAATGAGTTACTGGTACTGGTGTGACAGTGGTAGCCATGTTGTGACTAGAGCTGCTTTGCCCACTGCCACTGCTACTAGAGCATAAAGGCTTGCTATGTGGAAAAAATAGTTTGGCCTGCCAGTTTGTGTCCAGATGACTGTGTCATCCTGTCTATCACCACTTTATGCAGATAGTGCAGAGGATTTGCTGGGCCGGTCCAAGATCTTTTACAGTGTTGCTGATTATTAAACATGATAAACGTCATAAAAGGGTGCAATGAGAACTGAACTATGGTAACACAGGAAGGTATATACTACTATTAAGTAGTGCCTGTGTGTGTGTGTGTGTCTGTGTGTGTGTGTGATATGCCGATTGTGGAACTATGAATGAATGATTCCACCCTGGACAAAAAACTAAACACAGTTCAGTTCACTCAATATACTACATAAAGCAGCAAATAAAAAGCACTGCTTTAGTACTATTGGTGAGTGTCAGCTGACAACCACCTCAGTACTAGCATATGCAACTGAGCCCAGAACCGTAAAGCAGGCACAGCACACACAATAATTCAGTGAGTCAGGCTCGATCCACCGAAAAACTGCAGCAGTTAAAAACAAAAACAAATGATGTACACACAGCCACATACACATGCAGGTTGCAGCGTTATACCACCCAACCCCCAACAAAATATTGCAGATGCAGAGGCTACATGATGTATGCAGTGAGCTGTGGAAGGGGGAGTCAGCTGACACTAAGTCAGGGAACTGAGCATTAAGTTAAGTTTATTGGCAGGAAGACTCCAATGAGCACACTCATTTTCAAGGAGGTCCTGTAAGGACAGTGTTAAACAACAGTGTACAATAAAAGTGATGACATAGCATACAAGTACAATAACTGGTAGAAAAAAGTGCATATACGGTCAGTAAAAACAATAATAAAACAGATTGGAATCCAGTCATTGACAAATGCTTGTTCCATACAGCTGAGCTCTAAACAAGATGATAAACACGATTAAACAAGATGATAAACAGAAAAAATTCTGTGAGTCAAGCCTGACCCACTGAAATAAACTGTGGCAGTTTTGAAACACGAAACAATGTCTCACACAGTCATGTGCACACAGAAGCCAGCCTCAGAAAAATACTACATGCAACAAGAAAGATGTGCATGTGTGGTGGATGCAGGGGCTGTGAACACCTTCCTCAGTCATGCACAGAACTGAGCCTGGAACCAGACAACAGAAAAAAATAAAAATACAGAAACTTGCTTCACAAAAACAAAACAAGTGAAAGGTGTGGGGATGGCGGCAGTCAGCAAACAACCCTCCTGAGCCTAGAAACAGCCCAACAAACGTGCACAGAAAAGTCAACCTTGACTATCCTGATGGAAAAAACTTGTGTGCAAAAGAAAATGTGCCTCAGCAGAAAGTCACACTGGAGCCGTCTGGAACTGAAAAGAATGGGGCAATAGATACACTCACTCTCCTGGTCTCTGTAACTGAGCATGTATGGAACAAGCATTTGTCAATGCTGGGTGCTTGCCACTGGTGTTAATGTTGTACCGGGTCAAGGTGCAGATCCTGTGCTGTGCCAGAAGAGTACAGGTTGGACCCAGGCGGGCAGAGGGCAGTTATGGTGGGGCAACAACTGACAAACTGAAGACAATTTAAAAGAATAAAAAATATTGTTTTCACCATTCTCTGCTTGGAGTGAGGGCTGGGCTCTCAGTGTAGAGGTTCCTCTGTAGAAGTGCTGGTGCAGTCTGGTGTACTTGGGTGACTTCAGAAAGGAATGTGGCTCTATTCCCACCAGTCTGGTGTGAGAACATCGTAAAACTAAACTGCAGGCTGTGGTAGAGCTGTGCTCTACGTTAGGAATAATTGGAGCACCCAGGGATATATTTTTCTAACATACGAACATATGAAGAAGCCAGCAGAAGAAGGCCATTTGGTCTATCAAGTCTGCTCGTATTGCAGGGTCCACAACTTGAGCTAATGTCCCTGCCCTCCCTCCCTCCCTCCCCCACTCCTTCCATCCTCCCTACCCATGATCCTTACCTTCCCTATGCCTATCCCAGCCCTCTTAAAGCTGCCCACTGTCTTCATCAAGATGACCACTTCCAGCAGCACATTCCAAATGTCCACCACCCTCTCTGTAAGAAGTGCTTCCTGACCTCCCTCATAAATTCTCTCACCTCCAGCTTAAGACTGTGCCCCTCATGTTATGGTTGCCACTCAGCTTAAAGAGACTTCCTTATCAACCTTACTTATCCCTTTCAAGTGCAGTCAAACCCACTTAAGTGAATATTGGTTAAGCTTATATTTCGGTTAAACAGATGTTATTATACAGTCCCATTTTTTTGCTATACTTTCCAGTTTAAAAGAACCTATTAAATGGATTAGGAATCCTGCTTAAGTGGATTAAAAGTTTTACTAGAGTACTGCCTTCTCTCAGCTGTCAGGCTAATGTCATCATGTCCCAATCATGACCTCTCTCTCTCTCCCTCTCTCTCCTGTCTTCCAGGGAGTACACGTTCAGTGCCCTCAGCCTCTCCTTGTATGCCTTGCACTGCTGATGGGCTATCATCTTTGTAGCCTTCTTCTGGACCTTCTCCAGCAGGTTAATGTCCTTTCTGAGGTGTGGGCATCAATACTGAACGCCATACTCTAGATGTGACCTTACCAGTGACCTGTACAAGGGCAGTATAACCTCCTCTCTCATACTACTGATCCCCCTAGCTATGCATCCCAGCTTCTTGTTTGCCTTTGCTGCTGTTTTCTTGCACTGTGTGGAGTGCTTCAAGTCACTAGTGATCATCACTCCCAGGTTCTTCTCCTCCTCCTCTGATGCAGATACTCAGACTCCACCCAGGTAGTACTCTATCCTGGGATTCTTGGCTCTAATATGCATTACTTTGCATTTCTTGGTATTGAAGCCAAGCTGCCAGATCCTGGACCAGCTTCCCAGCTTTTCCAGATCTTCCTGTAGGTCCTGTATCCCTTCAGCTGTGTCCACTCTCCTGCAGAACATGATGACATCCGAGAATAGGCAGACTTTGCCTTTAATGCCATCCCCAATGTGATTGATGAAGACATTGACCAACACTGGCCCCAGCACAGAGCCCTGTGGGACCCTACTGGTTACTTCTCTGGTGCCAGATAACTCTCCCCCCACCAACCACCCTGATCAACCTTTTGTGGGGCACAGTGTCAAAGGCCTTACTGAAATCAAGCTAGAGGATATCTATGGTATGGACAGAGTAGCCATTAGTGAGACATGGTTTACCAGTAACCACACTTGGGAGACTTCAGTACATGGCTGTGTACTGTTCAGAAGAGACCGAGATGCAGAGGGGGTGGAGTGGCCCTTTATGTCAATGAAGCTATCAAAGCTACAAAAATTCAGAATACACATAAGGAGCCAGAAGAAATGTGGGTCACCCTGGAAACAGGAAATGGGACAGCCATACGAACTGGGGTTGTCCACAGGCTCCCAGATCAGGGGGAGGATATAGACATATTACTGTTAGAAGATATACAAAACATGACAAATAAAGGGGAGGTTTTGATAATGGGAGACTTCAACATGTCAGATTCAGATTGGTCAATACTAGCAGAACATCTGTCAGAACTAGAAACATGGTGGATTCCCTGCAGAGGGAAGGTCTCAAACAACTTGCACAACAACCCACAACAGACAGGGCTATTCTAGATCTAGTACTGACTAACTGGGAAAGGTTCACAGACCTCCAGGTAGGTCACCTGGGGGCCAGTGACCATCATATGGTATGGTTCAATTTGGCCACTAGAACTAAATCACCCCATTCCAAGACAAAAATATGGGACTTCAGAGGAGTTGATTTTGATAAGATGGCCAACAGAGTTAAGCTATCCCTGGCAAGAAGAAATACAGGCGAGGGTGATACAGGCAAAGTGGGTAAGCATTAAGGATGCAATACTTGAAGCAACATCCCATTGTGTTAGAGAAAAGCAAGAGCAAAGAAGGAGAAATCACTTTGGTTCTCAAAACAGTACTGAAAGGTCAGAGCCAAAGGCTGGCCTTCAGGAAATATAAGGAATGCAGCGGAATGAAGATGAGAGGTATACCAAACTTCCCTAAGAGAAGCAGGGAAGGCAGTAAGGCAGGCAAAGGCCCAAACCAAAGAAACATTAGCATGAACAGTCAAAGAAAGGGACAAAACTTTCTATAGATACTTAGTAAAGGAGAAAGTCCTATGGGGTTATTCCTAAGATCAAAGGGGATAAGGGGAGTGTATGGAGGAGGACCATGGAAAAGCATCCATCCTAAATAGATACTTCTGCTCAGTATTTACAGAGGAGAAGGTAGGGCAGGGCCCACAGCTCAGCACCATGGACACGGAGGGGAAGGAGGTGTGCACTAGTCCCTTCACAAAAGAAAGGGTCCTACAACAGCTCACTAAGCTCAGGGTAGACAAGGCAATGCAACCTGATGGCATGCATCCCTGAGTACTAAAGGAGCCAAGGATGGACTAGCAGAGCCATTAGCAGAACTGTTTAGTGAGTCTCTGAGCACAGGAGAGGTCCCAAAAGACTGGAGAAGGGCTCATGTGATCCTGCTCCACAAGAGTGGTAGCAGAGAGGAGGCAGAAAACTACAGATCAGTCAGTCTTACCTCAGTAGTGGGCAAGATTTTTGAGGCACTCCTTAAGGAAATGGATAGTGCAACACCTGGAATCCATTGGAGCACAGGATCCAAGACAGCATGGGTTTACAAAAGGAAGGTCCTGTCAAACTAATCTCATAGATTACTTTGACTGGATAATCAGTGTGGTGGACCAAAGGGGAGCAGCTGATGTTGCTTACCTTGACTTTAGCAAAGCTTTTGATACTCTTTCCCAAAGAAGATTGATTAATAAGCTGGGTAGGCTCAGGGTGGGTCAGAAGTTGGTCAACCGGGTGGCAAACTGGTTTGCGGGTAGAAAACAGAGAGTGGTGGTAAATGGTATACAGTCAGAGATGCACGTCACAAGTGGGGTACCTCAGGGTTCAGTTCTGGGGCCAGTCCTCTTTACTATCTTCATCAGTGACATTGCAGATGGACTGGAGGGTAAGGTTTGTCTGTTTGCAGATCACAACAAGATCTGCAACAGAGTAGATGATTCAGATGGGTTGGGCTGAATGAGAAGAGATCTGGATAAACTGGCAAAATAATCAGAAGAGTGGCAACTGGGGTTTAATGCAAAGAAGTGCAAGATCATGCACACAGGGAAGAGAAACCCTTAAGCCACCTATAGGTTGGGAGGGGAGTTGCTGGCAATCACAAGGGAAGAAAAGACTTGGGCATCATCGTCACAGATGACCTGAAATCATCCAAGCAGACCACTAAAGCAGTAGGTAAGGCTAAAGGATGTTGGGGTGTATTAGTAGGGGTATCACAAGTCGTAAGAGGAAGGTAATAACCTCTTTACAAGACACTGGTTAGGCCCCATCTGAGTACTGTGCAGTACTGGAGGCTGCACCTGCACAAGGACATTAACAAAATTGAGGCAGTCCAGAGAAGGGCAACCAAAATGGTGCAGGGACTGCATCAGAAAACATATGAGGACAGATTAACAGCTTAATATGTATACTCTAGAGTAAAGGAGGGAGAGAGAGGTGATACGATTGAAACATTCAAACATCTTAAGGGCATTAACAAGGTGAAAGAGTCTAACATGTTTCAATATAAGAAAAATAGCAGGACAAGAGGACACAGCATAAGACTAGAGGGACGCCGATTAAGGGGTAATGTGAGGAAGTTCTTTTTCACAGAAAGGGTGGTGGATGCATGGAACGGCCTGCCTCAGGAAGTGGTGGATATGAATACAGTGCAGGGCTTCAGATAGGCATGAGATAGGCATAAGGGAGCAATACAGATGAGTATGCATAGATAGGTCATTGACAGATTAAAGGCCTATGGCACATTCATAAGGTAGAAAAAATGGGGCAGACTGGATGGGCCTTGCGGTCCTTATCCACCGTCAGCTTCTATGTTTCTATGTTTGCACCACTTGGCCCCTGTCTACTGTCTTAGTGACACAGTCAAAGAAGTCAATCAGATTTGTTTGACATGATCTCCCTCTCAAGAAACCCATGCTGCCTCTCATCCTGGAGACCATTCTCCTCTAGATATTTCACCAACCTTTCCTTTAGTATGATCTCCATGAGCTTTCCCACAATGGAGGTCAGACTGACTGGTCTGTAATTCCCTGTATCATCCTTGGGACCGCTTTTGTGGAGAGGCACTACATGTGCTGTTCTCCAGTCCTACGGTACCACGCCTGACTCTAGTGAACTATAAAATAGGTCTGCCAGAGGCCCTGCCAGCTCCTCAGCTAGTTCCTTTAGTACCCTTGGATGTACTCTGTCTGGGCCTGGTGATTTGTCCACCTTCAATGCCACAGCAGACCCTCCCTCACTCTTTCCTCCTCTATCACTACATCTGTGTCCCCCCACCTCTTTTCCCTCCTGAAGACACTGGTCTGTCCTCCTTCCTGGTGAAGACGGAACAGAAGCATTCATTTAGTATCTCTGTTTTTCCCCCCATTATCCTCCACCCACTCCACCCCTTTCTTAAGCCTAACAATCTCTTCCTTCTTGTCCCTTTTCTCATTTATATAGCAAAAAAAAAAAGCCTTCTCTCCTTCTTAAATCCTTCAGCTATCTGCAGCTCCTTCTGTCTTTGCTCACTGGACCTCCTTACTTGCCTACTAGCCAACCTTAGGTAATTTTCCATATCCACCTCTCTCTTGGTCTTCCTAAATTTTCTATAGGCCAACCTCTTTTCCCTTACTGCCTTGGCAACCCCAGAACTGAACCAGCTGGGCACTTTGGCCCTTGTGTTCTTTCTCCCCTGAACCTAACACACTCATCTGTGCAACCAGTATTCCTTCCTTAATGATGGACCACCTTTGGTCCACGCCATATCTGCTCTGATGCCCGCCAGATGGTTCCTTAGCACCTCACCCATTTTTCTGAAGTCAGCCCTCCTGAAATCCAAGATTTTGGTCTCCGTCAGGATGCTTTCCCTGCCCATATCCAACTGGAACCACACTGTGCAGTGTTCACTTCCACCCAGTGGCTCCCTGACCATTATTTCCTGTACACGCTCCCCATTTGTGAGCACCAGATCAAGAATTGCCTCAGCTCTTGTTGGTTCAGTGATGCCCTGAGTCAGGAACCCACACTGCAGTCCTTCCAGGATCAGCTGACTCTAGCACATGTTGCGGATGGTATGTTCCAGTCCACCTTGGGCAGGTTGAAGTCCCCCACAATTACCACCTCTCCTTTCCCCGCAGCTTCCAATATTTGTGATATCAGTTCCCTGTCCCTCTCCTCATCCTGACTGGGTGGTCTGTACACCACCCTCAACCTCACCTTTCTCCCATTATTGAACCTTAACTGAACCCATAATGCCTCCACCTCCCTTCTTCCAACTCCTCCTTCATGCAGTTATTCCTCCTGATATAAACTGCCACCCCTCCCCTTCCCAACTACCCTGTCCCTCCTGTATAGTTTATATCTAGGGATCTAGCGGTCCTAGTCAGGGTGTGATGTTGCCCAAGTCTCGGTTACTGCAGCTATGTCCTCCTCCTGTCTGCTAATAGTGCCTGCAGGTTATCCATCTTGTTTCCAAGACTCTGCAAATTCAGAGACACCACCTTCCACCTAGAGTCTGACCTTCCTTCTCTTCCTTCTTTTCTTCTATTCAAATTTAACCGTGTGTGCTCCCTCCATACCCTTGTTATGTGTTCTCACCCCTCCACCTTTGCTAACTGTGTATTTGCCTCTCCCACCTCCGCCCTCCAGACCTTTTCCATCACTGTGGGGGGGGGATCACTGACCACCTCCTCTCGGAGTCTGTGGGCCTGCACACTCACTGCCTCCCCTCAGTAGTTTAAATTAAGTGTAGTGGTTATGTAGTACCCCAGTTTGTCCCTGAGTACCCTCAAACGTTCCCTACTAAGGTGCAGCCTGTCTGGTAAAAAGAATGCTTTGTTTGACCAGGTTTTCTCCCAGTCCCCAATACAGGTGAACCTCTCCTCCCTGCACCGTTTCCTCAGTCAGTCATTAAAATCCTCTATTCTTCTTTTCCTAGCTGTGCTGGTCCTTGGTACTGGTATCACCTCTGAGAAGGACAGTGAAATTCCTTCCTCCCTGCAGATCTTCCCTAACTCCCTAGGAGGAGAAGGAGAAGGAGAAAGGATCTCAGATTTAGAAGTGGGTTGCCATCTGGGAACAAGTGACCACCAAACAGCGTGGTTTACAATAAACACAGCCATAGAATCAAGCCATACAAAAACAAGAGTATTGGACTTTAGGAAGGTTGACTTTGGGAAAATGAGAGAGTGCCTCAGAAAAGCACTAGCAAACGGACAAGAAGGAGGGATGGAGGAACAATGGGGAATAATCAAAACGGCCATCGCAGAGAGCAACAAGCCTTTGTATGAAGCAAAGCAAAATAAAAGGAAAAAATACTGGTTCTCAAAAGGGTGGAAGGGAAGGTTAGGGAGAAAAGGATAGCATTCAGGAAATACAAGGAAACACAGAAGGAGCAGGACAGAGAACTTTATCAGCTAAAGCAGAAGGAGGCAGGGAAGGCAGTCAGAATAGCAAAGGCACAAACTGAGGAAAAGAGAGCCAACTCTGTTAAGAAGGGGGATAAAACCTTTTATAGGTACATTAGGGAGTGAAGAAAGACCATGGGAGGGATACAGAGACTTAATAAAGGGGAGGGAATGTGGGCAGAGTGTGACAGTGGAAAAGCAGGAATACTGAACAAATATTTCTGCTCAGTATTCACAATGGAAGAGGAGGGGCGTTACCTAAACCAAACAAAAAAACACTCTGAATAGGAAATTGATACCAGTTCAAAATCTGGTTTACAGAAGAAAGGGTTTTGAAAGAACCCTTGAAACTGAGGGTGGACAAAGCAATGGGGCCTGATGAGGTTCACCCAAGGATTCTAAAAGAACTAAGGGTGGAACTAGTAATGCCACTGACTACTCTCTCTAATGAATCATGGGAGGACGGGGTGGTACCTGAGGACTGGAGGAGGGCAAATGTGATTCCACTTCAGAAAAGCGGGAGCAGGGCAGAGGCAGGAAACTACAGACCAGTTAGTTTGACCTCAGTAGTTGGGAAAATGATGAAATTACTTCTGAAGGAAAGAATTGTTGAGTACCTAGAGTCCATTGGGGGCACAGGACCCAAGACAGCATGGTTTCACAGCAGGAAGGACATGTCAGACAAACCTAATAGATTTCTTTGATTGGGTGACCAAAGTAGTAGACCAGGGAGGGGCCTACCTAGATTTTAGCAAGGCATTTGACACAGTCTCGCACAAAAGATTAATATATAAGTTAGCCGGCATTGGAGTGGGACCCAAGGTGGTAACCTGGATAAAAAAACTGGTTGGACAACAGGACACAAAAGGTAATAGTAAATGGAGTCCACAGTGAAGAAAGGAGGGTAACTAGTGGGGTACCGCAGGGGTCGGTACTGGGACCGGTCCTCTTTAATGTCTTTATAAGGGACTTTGGAGAGCGCCTGGAAGGAAAAGTATGTCTCTTTGCAGATAACACAAAGATTTGCAACATGGTTGATACACAAGGTGGGGTGGAAAGGATGAAAAGGGACTTGGCAAGGTTGGAGGAATGGTCAAATATATGGCAGCTCAGATTCAGGGCAAAGAAGTGCAAGGTAATGCATCTGGGAAAAAACCCAGGGGAAGAGTATACAATGGGGGTGAGTTAATAACAACAAAAATCTGAAAGAGACCTAGGAGTAATTATATCAGATGACCCAAAGGTGGGCAAGCAATGTGAGAAGGCAGTAAGGAGAGCTGGGGATACTGGGCTGCAGAGGAGAGGCATCAACAGTAGAAATCAGGAAGTTATATCCCTCTGTACAGACAGTTGGCAAGACCCCATCTGGAGCACTGCATGCTATTCTGGAGACCCCATCTCTCCAAAGACATAGAGTGGAGGCTGTTCAGAGAAGGGCAACCAAATGGTGCAGGGTCTGCACCAGAAGGCATACGAGGAGAGAGACTAAAGCAGCTTAATATGTATACTCTTGAGGAAAGAAGGAGAGGGCGGAATGATAGAAACTTTAAGTATCTCAAAGGAATTAATGTACAAGAGGGTAGCATCTTTCAGAAGAAGAGATGCAAGAAGAAGGGGCACAATTTGAAGATAGAGGGGTACGGCTCAGAGGTAATGTTAGAAAGTATTTTTCACAGAGAGGTTGTGATGCGTTAACAGCCTTCCTGAGGAGGTTGTGAGTCAGGAACAATGGGAGAGTCCAGAATGCATGGGACAGACATAAGGCAATTCTAGTTGTGGGGGTAGGAGGAAGAAAGCTGTTGATTAACTAGAATCTGCAGCTTATCCATCTGGTAGGGAAATGGGCAGACTAGGTGGCCAAGCGTCCTTATCTGCCATCAAATTCTATGTTTCTATGTTTCTCCCTGAACCTACTTTGTACTGTCTCAACCTCCTCCCAGCTAGGTCATTGGTTCCCAAATGTATAACTAAATTAGGTTTTCCTCCAACCTCCCTTACTATTTCCCTTATTCTTGGGCCCACCTTCCCCACTGTCATCCCTGGCATACAAACCACCCTCCTGCTTGCATTTGAGTTCCCTTTCCTTTACCAGTGAATACCCCTAATTTTGGAATCCCCTATGATTGCCACCCTTCCATCCCCTACATCCATGCTCCCCATCCTTCCTTTCTTACTGTTGGTACTAGTTGCTTCCTCACCTAACTGCTCCCTCTGCACCCTGGTGAACTTATCTACAAATCCACAGTTTATCCCCATAAATGTTTTTCCATCTCCCAATCTGCCTCTCCAGCCTTTATTTCGTTAGTGGGTCCCATGACCGTACAGCACGACTCTAGACGTTTGATAAGACCTATCCACTGCGCATATATGCGGGGCACTTAATGGACGTGGACTGTGTCAGATTCCATCCCAATTCAAACTATATTGCTACAGGCTCCACAGATAAGACAGTCAGATTGTGGAGCACACAGCAAGAAAACAGTGTACGCCTCTTCACTGGACACCGTGGCCCTGTTCTCTCTCTAGCGTCTTCATCAAATGGGAAGTACCTGGCCTCTGCTGGGGAGGACCAACGTCTTAAGCTATGGGATTTGGCATCTGGTACACGTTACAAAGAACTGAGGGGACACACTGATAATATAATGAGCCTTACTTTTAGCCCAGACAATAGCTGATTGCCTCAGCCTCCATGGATAATTCTGTTCGGGCACGGGATATTCGGAACACTTACTGCAATGCCCCAGTGGACGGCTCTTCCAGTGAACTAGGGGGTGTATACACAGGACAGACAAGTAATATACTTAGTGTACTGTTCATGGCGTGCATCCTGCTTCTGGTGACTGGAATTGCACAAGAAAATCAAGACCATTAATGCTATGGGTGGGGGGGGGCAGTTGGAATGGCTGTGTTCATAATATAAAGACTTTTTTTTTTTACAAAAAGGCTGGTTAACTGACAGGTATGTTTGACTGTGAAAGCAACACACAGAATGTGCTTGTGCACAGTGCATTTGGATGTATTCTGCTGTTATAGGAAGCTTGGACAGCAGTCATGCAGTGCACACACAGAGTAGTGCAGTTTGTACATTTATATGTTGCGTGTGTGTCTGAAACCCATGTGCAGGTCATTTTTCTGGGGTCAGCAGAAACCAGGAAAAACAAGTTTTCTACTATCCATGTACTAATCCACACTTGCTTTGCGAGGTGTAGCTTTTACCAGTGTTGGAAACATTTATTTTTGAAATGTTGCATCAACAGTTTCGTACAACACTTTGCCATGTTAACAGTAAACACTTGGTGGTCATCCTAGGCAGGGTGTAAGGGCCCTGGATCGCTTCCCACATTTGGCCTTCACTTTTTAAAAGTGCTAGCATAGGTCACAGTTCACCTTTTGCCATCATATCAGTGACATCAGATACTGATGCTTGCTGGTTGTATGGAAGTTTTTTGTAATTCTCCACAAGGGCCTGTTGCAATAATCCCTTGCCACCCTTCTGCTTTTGTGGTCCCTTACTTAACATGGGCCTGCCCTAATCTGTCCCTAGAATGAACTCTAAATGTTTGCTTGGGGGGGGTGGCAGTATCTACTCAACATTTCTGAAAGAATTTTTGTATCCAGATTTCAAATAAAAACAGGATATATAAAGAAAAAAAAAGTTAACTAGGATCTGTGGCCTATCAGGGAGGTAGGGAAATGGGCAGACTAGGTGGGCCAAGCGGTCCTTATCTGCCGTCAAAGTCTATGTTTCTATGTTTCTGACTATCTGTATCTGCTTTCAGTTTTCCTCCCTCTTCCGTTCCTTTTCTCTCCCCCCATTATCCACTCTGTTTTGCCTGCATATTCTTGCCCACCCTGATTAGTTCCCTCCCTGTACTCCTGCTCTCAACCTTGGCTCAACCTGACCTCCTACTTCACCTCCTGCTGCCCCCCCCAGACAGTGGTGCACATCTATTCAATAAAGGCACCCCTTTAGGATTTCCCACCCCTGATGCTACTCTCACATTCCCACCCCTTCCCCTTATCACTTGCCATTCCTCCACCCTGGGCTCCCTAGTCCTCTGAGGAAGAGATACTCCTGTATACTGGGTACTCCTCCCCACTTCCATCCCCTTCCTGATGGCATCATTCCCCTGGGCATCACCCCTCTGCCTTTTCCTCCACTGCTCTGCTCCTCTGACTTCCCACACAATCCTCCCCAGCTCCAATCTGGGCAGCCTTTCAGCCCTTAGCTGCTCCAGGCTGTTACACACAGGACATCACCCTTTATTCCACATCACCCCAGAAAGTCTGCTGCCCCACAGCTATTGCAGTTTACCACTCTCCTGCTTCCCATACATGTACCTATTCCCCATATCCTTCCAGCTTAGCTTCTCCTAGCCTCCAGTTATACATAACTATAAAATTCAAAAATATATAAATTCCTATCTTACTTTACCATCAAAATGTAACAACAATCTCGATAATCTAGAACTCAGTAGGCTGCTACTTCCAGTGTTCTATGAATACTAGAACACTATGCCAAGGAAGCTGTTTCTTAGCAACCACCTGAGTGTAGCTAAAAACAATATTCAAACAACATGAAGTCTTGCTGTATTCTGACTATTGCACTCAAACTACCCTGGAGAATAGAGGGTTAATTTCTATGCAGAGCACAGAACGTTGAGCTCGAGCTCGGTTAAAACCTCTGTCTATTGCACTTTGAAGCGCAACCATCAGATTCTTTACTCCGCCTAACTGAACGGTCGCTCCGGAGATTTCTCCTTTGCTCACGGTTCAAAAGTCAGTTAAAGTCCTCGGTTTTACCAATTATTTCTCGCAAGTTTCAGTTCAGAGCTCTGTCTGTGGTACAGTAAGTACTAGGTAGTGAACTAGACATATTAAACTTGTGGAAATTGTAAAAAGTGATTTTTCAACTGGTTCAGCTGAACCAGCTGTTTAGTGAATTATACAGTATATTCTGTCTTTGTTTCTAAACTTAGAGTGTGGTTACCGGTCCTTATCGGTTTGAAAAAAAAACCAAAACGCATTTTCTTGTTTTTTCCAATACCTGTGACACAGTTAGAAACAGACAAAGGGTTGTTTGCCATAAAAAGCATAAGTTTGTGGTTAGAATGGCTACGTCTGAGAAACCCAAAAGAAAAACCGGGCCCACTGGGTTTCAACACTGCAGTGTGTATGGAAAGGTCTTTGCTAAAACTGATCCCCACACCACCTGTGTTTATTATCTGGGATTTGACCACTTCAATTCAGACTCCAAATCTGTAAAAATTTCCCTAAGTCTGCCCTGGAAAAAAGATTAGGTAGGCTTAGGGATAAGGAGGCCGAGAAATCCACTGACCCGGATGGCCAGCCCGATTCGGTTCCGACCAAACCTGAGGGAGTGCCCTCTGACCAGTGCGATACTACTTCGGGCAAGAGAAGAGTCAATCTGGAGGGATTTGTTCCTACAAAAAGAAATAGAAAAGAAAAATTGTCGGTTCTGATCCAGAGACCCCTTTTCCGACCGCTGAAGAGATTGCCAAAGTGATAAAGATTGTAGAATTGCTTCTGCCGGTTCCATCTGATCTGGCACATTCTGGCAGGTGTTCAGTTTGGTTGGCTTCTCTGGTTCAAGATTATGCCCCTGAAGATGTCTATGAACCAGAATTGGAGGGGGATGAAGATTTTGATGATGATGATGATGATGGTGTGGAAGGTCCGGATGAGCCCACTGAAGCAGACATCTCCCCAGACAGGCCTTCTGGTGTTTCCCCTCCTAGGATTTCTGAGTCCCCTTCCCACTACATGTTTTACAGGAAAGTGGCAGAAACCCTCCAGCTCCCTGTGGAAGAAGCTGTAGAGGAACAAGAGGAACCTGATTATATGGAGATGATGGACATCCCAGAGTCGAAGAGACTGGCTATTCCCCTTCAGAAGTCTTTTGGGAAACGGACACAAAAGATTTTATTTTAAAAACTCCAAATTCTGTACCTCCTGTCGACAGGATGGACAAAAGGTACACCTTATCAGGTTCAGTGTACTTGTATCAACAATGCAGCCATGTTGGTGTTGTGCAGGTTGCAGCCTGTTATAAGGCTAATATACCCTTGACTTCACAACCCCCAGATAAAGACTTTAGGAAGCTGGATGCCATGGCAAACAAACAGTACATGGCATCCGCCTTGGGACTCAGGCATGCTAATTATATGGCCTATGCAGCCAGGTACCAGAAGTCTTGGTGGGACACTGTACTGACACTGGCTAAGCAGACCTCCCCCCAGCTAGCCTCTGAGCTGGAGGGGGTGGCAGCTGATGGGATTGAGGCATCTAAGATACAGTTCCATGCTGCTGTGGACTCTAATGATGTGTCATCTAGAGTCATGGCCACATCTGTGGCTCTTTGGAGAATGGCTTGGCTCAGATGTACTAACCTCTCACAGGACACCCAGGCTAAGGCCATGGATTTCCCTGTGGTGGGTAATTCTCTGTTTGGGGAGCAGACAGAGAATTACATGAAAAAGATGGATGAGTATAGGACCACCTATAGGAGTGCACAGGCCAAGGAAAGGCAGGCAACTCCTCAAAGGCAGCAAGCTTGGGGCAGGGGCAGGCCTTTTCATAGGCGTTTCTACCAAGCACAGGCCTTTCTCCCTTTCCTCAGAGGGGGTTCTTCAGAGGGAGAGGCAGAAGGGGGATGAGCAGGGCTGCATCCACCCCTCAGCCTAAGGCTCCTGTCAAGCAGACACCCTGATGTGTCAGCCTGGGTTGACTCCCCCATTCCTGTAGGAGGCAGGCTGGCTTACTTCGTCCAGGACTGGATGTCTCTTACCTCAGACAAGTGGGTCCTGGAGGTGGTAAGCCAGGGGCTGGTTCTCAGCTTCAAGAAATTTCCAAAGCTGAGGGCTAGATCTTTTCCACCTGCAAGCATCTCCAAAACCATTGCCCTAGAGGCAGAGGTTTCATCTCTACTGGCTCTAAAGGCTGTAGAAAGAGTTCCTACATTGCACAGGGGCAAATGTCTGTACTTCAGATAGTTCCTTACCCCAAAAAAGACCGGGGAGTGGTGACCCATTCTAGACTTAAGATACCTGAACAAACATCTTTTAAAACCAAAATTCAAAATGGTGACTCTGGGAATAATCATTCCCTCTCTAAGGCCAGGGGACTGGCTAGCCTCCCTGGACTTAAAAGATGCCTACTTTCACATTCCTATCAGGTGCTCCCACAAAAAGTACCTCAGGTTCAAATTGCCTTCAGACAATTATCAGTTCAAAGCTATGCCCTTCAGCTTAACATCAGCTCCAAGATTATTCACAAAATGCCTAGCAGTAGCAGTGACCTTTTTAAGAAGGAAAAATATTTCCATATTTCCATACCTGGACGACTGGCTCATTGTGAGTCAGTCCCCAGACCAAGTCAGACCTGCAAGTGACTCAGCAAGTGCTCACTTCCCTAGGATTCCTTCTCAATCTTCCCAAGTCAGTTCTCGAGCCTGTATAGCACCTCACCTTCATAGGGGCAGAGTTGGATACAGTCAAAGCAAGAGCTTTTCTTCCCTGGAAAGGTCAAGGACTACTGTAGAGCTGGCTTCTTCATTCCACCTTCTGGTCTCTCGGCCAGCAAGGCACTTCCTTCAGTTTCTGGGCCACATGGCAGCTTCTACAGCAGTGGTCCAAGGGGCCAGATTTCAGATGAGGGACATTCAGTTTCACCTGAGGACCTTTTGGTCTCAGAAGAAAGATTCTCTAACCAAACTAGTTCTAGTGACTCAGACTCTGATCCAGGCTCTCCAATGGTGGCAAGATCAGGGCAACTTTGGCAAGGAGCCCATTCGTCACTCAGTCTCATTCTGTGGTCCTAACCACGGATGCTTCTCTATTGGGGTGGGGAGCCCATCTTGGACTCTCATAGCCCAGGGACTGTGGTCCTCTCAGGAATCCCTTCTTCATATCAGTCTCTTGAAGCTCAGGGCAGTCTTTCTGGCCCTGTAAGCTTTCTCTCGGTCAGTGCAGAACAAGGTGTTTCAGGTCAGCACAGGCAACACCACCACCATGTGGTACATCAACTAGCAGGGAGGCACTTGGTCCACGGCCTTGTGCATGGAAGCCATGAAACTGTGGTCCCTAGCTTATTCTCTGCAGACCTCTCTGATAGCAGTCCACCTTCCATGGAAGGACAATGTACTAGCAGATGCATTGAGCAGGATCTCCCTGGGTCATCACAAATGGTCCCTGGACCCTCTGGTGTTGAAAGTGATTTTTTCAAGGTGGGGCACTCCAGAGATGGATCTCTTTGCAGCCCCAGACAATCACCAACTTCCTCTGTTTTGTTGCAGACCCCTCAGTATTTGGCTCAGTCCCTCTGGATGCTCTGATTTTGAACTGGGAAGGGAACTTTCTATATGCCTTCCCTTCCTTTCCTCTACTGTTCAAGATAAGGTCACATCCCTGCAAAGTGATTCTGATTGCTCCAGACTGGGCCAGGCAGCCTTGGTACCCCCTGTTGCTGTCCATAGCAGTCCATCTTCCCCTGTCTCTTCCCAGGAATTACAACCTGTTAACCTCCTCTCAGGGGAGGATTTGGTACCCCAATCTTCAGTCTCTCAATCTCAAGGCATGGCTCTTGAAGAGTTAGTGTGCAGATTTGCATCTGTCCCATGGGGTTCTGGATATTCTCAAAGCCTCTAGAAAGCTTGCCACCAGAAAAACGTATAACTCAAAATGGAAAAGATTCAACATTTGGTGTTCCAAGAAGCATATATCCCCAGACACTGCTGAATTGTCTACAGTTCTGGATTGTGTGGTTCATCTTAATGGCCTAGGCCTCAGACCAGCTAATCTCTAAGTACATTTGTCAGCTGTTTCTGCTTTTCTGTCAGTGGGAAAGCCTTCCTCACTGTCATCTCACCCTGTATTCTGTAATTTTTTCAAGGGATTGCTTCATACCATTCCCTCCTTTAGGGATCCTACCCCTGCTTGGGATCTTAATGTTTGCATTGCTCAGCTTATGCAGCCCCCTTTTGAGCTTTTGTCTTCAGCAGAGCTTAAGTACTTGACTTTTAAAACTGTGTTACTGGTAGCTATTACCTCTGCCAGGCATATCGGTGAATTGCAAGCTCTGTCAGTGGAGCCTGATTTTATCTCATTCCATAGAGATAAGGTGGTCCTTAGAACTAAGAGGAGGTTTTTACCTAAAGTGGTTTCAGATTTTCATCTGAACCAATCTATGTCTCTCCCTGTGTTCTTCACTGAGCATTCTTCTTCAGGAGAAAGACGTTTACACTGGATGTTTAAAAGAGCCCTTAGTTACTACATTGAGCGTACTAAGGCTCACAGGTTTGACTCCCTCCAGTTGTTTCTCACTTATGGGGAAGTGGGGAGGGGCAAACCTGCCACTAAGAGAACTATTGCCAAGTGGATTGTCTCTTTTATTCAATTCTGCTATGAGAAGCTAGGCAAAATACCTCCCTCAGACCTGAGGGCTCATTCGACTGGAGGTACAGCTGTTTCCCTGTCTGTGGCCAGGGATATTCCTTTGCTAGAGAAATGTAAAGCAGCCACCTGGAAAACAGTTCATACATTTACCAAGCATTACACCCTGGACATCCAAGCTAGGAGTGATGCTCGGTTTGGTACAGCAGTACTGCAAAGCCTATTCCCAAGATAGGTTTGATTCCCTCCTCCATGGACGTACTGCTTGGTGGTCTACAATAGTCAGAATACAGCAAGACTTCATGTTGTTTGAAGAAAAAAATACTTACCTTAGTAACTATGTTTCTTCTAATGGAGTCTTGCTATATTCTGACCTCCCTTCCTGCCTCCCCTCTCAGAACCTGTTTTTGGGAAGTGGGCTGGGAGATACAGTGTTGCACCCAGGGGTGCATTTGGGCACTTCCTCCTTTTAGAGAGGGGGACTGGGTTATATTACCAATTTAACAGTCTTAAGTTGTTCACTACCCGGTTTTTGATTTTGGATTTCTTGACTTGAGTCTTTTGGGGATCCAAAATATTTGGTTGCCATTTGGCTAGTAAAAATTTTACAATTTCCATATAGTAGTTAGTTAGTATTAGCTCGTAAGAATCTGACGGTTGTGCTTCAAAGTGCAGCAGACAGAGGTCTGAACAGAGCTCAAGCTCAACGTTCTATGCTCTGCATAGAAATTAACCCTCTACTCTCTGGGACAGTTTGAGTGCTGGGGCTAACTGCAATAGTCAGAATACAGCAAGACTCCATTAGAAGAAACATAATTACTAAGGTGAGTATTTTTTTTTCTTTATAATAAATGCCTTTTAAATCATCAGCCCAGGAATCCCATGAAACATTGACAAAGTAATCACAGTACCACCTTAAACAGCATGCCACCACCCAGCAACGAGCCAGCTAATCCTGGTGACAAGGATAACCTCACAAAAATCTCAAAGAAACTACCTATCTACTATGTGTCATATATCCCCCGGAGTCACTTGTTGCTGAAAACAAGTGGTTTCACATGCCTTCAGTTGAGCGAAAACAGTGAAGCGAAGCTGAGCTTTCTGGTTCAAGCTGAAGGCAAATGAAGCCACTTGTTTTCAGCAACGCAGCAACGTGAGACGTGATTAATATATTATTGATTGAGAGTGATCAATAAAAATATATATATATATATTTTTTTTTCACAAAATTCCCCCCGAGCCTACCCGTTTCCAAGGCATCTGCACGTGAGACGCTCTTCACAGAATAAGAGCGTCTCATGCGTGGAGGAAAGAAGCACTCTGATTGGTTGGGAGTGCTCCCTCAATCTAATAATGTAAAACTGAAACCTACACAAGATATGATTCACCACAGAACATGCTGACTGTTTCCAACTAACCTGAAATAACACACATCCCACACCTTCATGTAGGCAACAATAATACCCTCCTTCTCAGTCCACAAACTGTACATAAAAAATATTTAAAAACTAGAAAAAAATATAGAAAATGTTAAACTTATCTAAGGAGCTCCACATAGACATAGCCACTCTGCTACCAGCATTCGAGAACCCTTCTATCCTCTCTCCTTTTCTGTCTTATTAGTTGGCTGCAGCAGTGCCATTTTCCTATTCTATTTATTTCCCATTTTATGCCTCGGCAGATTGGCCACCTACAGTGAAGCCCACCAGGATGAAGCACAGCACTGCAAACTTCTGCAGTAGAGTTACTGCAGTAAACAATACAATTTCAATGGGAGTTAACCCCTTTTGTCATGCAGTAAACCTGTGACACTACGATTTATCCTGGTGGGCTCCACTGTACCTAGGTAGTCTCACCTCTCACTATTCTTTCTCTTACATTTTTTTTCCTTTCTGTCCACATGCAGTGCTAAAGTGCCTGTCGTGCTGAATAAAATGCCTGATATACATATGAATAAGAAAAACAGATTAAAGAGCAGCTGACACCTTCAGGTAAACTTTAGCAAAACATAATCTTCAGACACAATCAAGCATGTATTTCATATTAGTTCTGCATTTCTCCTCCCATTATTTGTAGCAGGTAATTTGCATGAAAACAGAATCTTTGCTCCTGAAGAGGTCCTCTATTCCTGCTGCTTTCTCCCTACCTGAAATAATAATGCATCCCGTGTGACATCACAGTTACTTCCATGACAACAGATTGTGATGTCACAACAGAGGATTATTACCTGAAGTAGGGAGTAAGCTATAGAGGCAGATGTACTCTAAAGGAACTCTTAAAGGCTAAAGATCATGTATTCATGCAAATTTCCACTAAGAAATGATGGGGAGGAGAGATATATAGAATATATATATATATATATATATATATATATATATATATATATATATAGAAAGCATGGAGAATTGTACCTAATTATTTTATTTGTTAAAGTTTTTTTGAAGCATCAGTAGCTCTTTAAGAACGTGCTTAAAGTGCTTTAGCAATCATTAAGTACCAAGCATGTTTGCCGGCTGTTGTTATATATAAAGTGCAGAGAGTACTTTATATGTTTAAAATTCTGATTCTAAAAAGCCTATAGTGCTTGAATTCAGGAAAGAAGCAGTCCAGCTGGAAGAAGGCTGGAACTTAAAGAAAAGAATGTGCATGGTAAAAGATAAACCATTGTATGACATATACATTAACCTTTCCCTGCTATGACATGGAGAGAAACATAAGACCAGCTGTGCTTGCTAAAGCAGCTGATTTATGAATGTGTCTGTCGGCACAATGTTTTGAAGTCCACGCACTTCATGCCTAAGCAATGTCACTGTCTGGCTTGTAGATTATTGGTCAAACCCCTTGTAAACTTTCTTACATTGGATCACTGTGACACACCTCTCAAAGTCCTCTACTATTGCAAAATGCTTTGCCTGTGACAAGCATAACAAAAACACAAAAATGCAGTCAGTGCATGACTGTGAACTCCAGATTCTGTTTAGAAATTAGCAAGTGCAAACCAGGTAAATTCTGGGGTGCTGGTAATGGGAGGCTAGTCCCAGCAAGAGCTCAGAAAAAAGGTTATTAGCACTTCAAATCCAGAAATAATGTTCTGATATCAGGCTTGATGCAAATGTTAATTTATTCAAAGAAATTTATATGCGTTCTCTCCCAGCACTTCAGCCCAGCACTAGAGCCTTCACCAGAGGTATGTATCTAAATGAAGTCAAGGACACACCTTTATAAGACAATTGTTAAAGCGATACATACATAGATTTAACATAAAATCAAAGTATTGGATAATTTATACAAAAGAGCATACAAATATTGACTTCATTACTCAAATAATGACTTGATCTCTTCACACAACATATAGATGAAATCATGAATATCTAACTAGAAGAAAAAAAAGCAAGCATAGGGACGTCGAAAGGTCATGGAACAAGTAAAATAGTAAGATACATAACAGAACAGCCTAGAGGATATTACCAAACATAGTAGTGATTTGGAAAATGGACAAACAATCTAACCAAAATCTGACATGGAAAATCTTAAACGAACTAACTCTGTGACCTTCTTTACCTTACAAAGTACCTTGGGGTCTAAAAATGAAATTACTACATACATTTAACATACAGAAATAGAATAGTTACCATATTGGTCCTTGTAAGAACAGATCCAGAAGCAAATGGTTGGATACCTTTTATTGGACCAACATAGATGTAACAAAAAGAAAACAATGTCTAACATTTCAGACCAACCAAGTCCTTCCTCAGAGACTTATGACAATTGTTCAGATAATCACAATCTCTGAAACCCAGATCAAATGAATCAGAAAAAAATCTCATTGGTTAAAAGTATTTATTCAATAAATCACAAATTTAAATGGAATGAACAGCACCCTTTAGCTTGCTATTAGTGAGAATCTTTTCAAGGTCAAATCCATTTGATAAATTAAAACTCAAGCAGACAAAGTCTGTAACTGAAATTATTAATTAATGAATGTGTGTAAGGAGAATACATGCATAATTAAAAGCAGGAACTTTAGATTTAATACCACAAATATAAGTTAAAACTTGATAGTATTGTATGATTAAAAAATGTACAACAGAAATAAATGTATGGAAATAAGAGGGGAATGAGAAAAATCTACCTTGTATGAACAACTGTTTAAAACATTCATACAGAATTAAACTTATCTGAAGGTATTTTCTAAGCTATACTTACAACCAGTTAACACACTCCATAAACATTTAACCCTACAGTGTTGTAACAATATTTTGTACAAAATAATATCAATTGTCAGTATTATTGCCAATTAAAAAATATAATAAAAAAACTCTCAAAGACCACCTAGAAAATGAGTTCATGCAACTTAAATCATTCAATGTTCAATAACGAGTCAGCATATAATCAATTAACTATATGAGCAGAAACAGTTTTAAGAATCTGTATAAAGCCCCCATGGAATTAAACTCCCTCCCCCGGGAAACAACAATTAGAAAAGCAGTGTATATTCACTATGTACATGAGCCAAGAGTCCTAACACTCTGTAGCATAATTATGACATGTACCCAAATATAAGCCTACCTAAATATGTAAGCAAAACACCAACCCTCCCCCAACACACACACAGCACTCTCCCCACAAAAAAAAATCCTCTAACCCCCAAAACACATAGAAAATTACCCCCTACACACATACACCCAAGACAACCCAACCTCCCCAACCCCCACACATATATATTTGATGAGAAACCAATATGTTGATAACCAGTTAAAAAGGACTTCATAAAAATAACAACAACAGCAACAGACTGAAGTCCTATTAAATGTCTGTCCTTTGAAGTAAAAGTCTGTGTAAGTTTACATGGGGTAATGTGTCATGAAGCCCAAATCCATACTCATGCCATCTGCATACCATCTGTAAGTGGAAAAAAGAAAAAAAAGATGGTCCCGAAGCTTAATGTTGAATCTCTGGACCAGGATCCCCTCCCTATCCCCAATCCCTTCTGATTAAATTAAATAATTAAGTGTCCCCATATTAATTATTATTCTTCCCTGATGTCTAGTGGACCTCCCAACCTCCCACCTTGGCCAGTACTGCTCCGATCCTGCTCTCCTCCAGGACCCTAAGTGGTCAACTGGCACAGCCCTCCCTCTCCGCCATGGCCAACTGTCTGCCTGACTGAGCTGACAGTGAATTAGCGCGTACATGTACAATCACACGCTTGATTCATTGGCAGCTCCCACTCATTCCCTGGGGTCCTTTTGGGTGCAGCAGAGATGCGCAGAGAGCTGTTTTGGTGCCATGGGGGGGCTGATGGGGGGAAACTTCATTGTGAACCTCCCAGAGTGGGTCCACAACACTGTTCCCCATCCCACCCCCTCGCAGTGACCAAAACTGCCCTCTGCTCATTTCTGCTGCATCCAAGAGGACCTTAGGGAATGAGCAGAGCTGGCTGTCCATCAATGAATGAACACGTGCTTGTGCAAGTATGCACTCATTCATTGTCATCTCTGTTGAGCGGGCAGCCAACCGTGATGGAGAGGGAGGGCTGTGGCACTGCCCTCTCTCAGGGTTGGGGTCTGGAGGGAGCAGGGTGGGGAGCAGTACCTGCCTGGGTGGGGGGGTTGGGGTCCACTAGACACCTGGGAACAATAATTAATATGGGGACACTTGTTTATTTAATTTAATGAAAAGGGATCAGGGATAGGGAGGTGGTCCCAGTCCAGAGATTCAACAGGAAGCTTTGGGACCATCTTTTTCTTTTTTTACTTACAGGGTATGTATCAGGGATAGGGAGGGGGGTACATTAGACACCAGGGAAAAGTGGCAAACAAAAACTTGAAAGCTGCATAATATTCTAAAAGGTCCGGATAAGGATTGGATAGGCATCTGAACCTTTTTTCCTTATCCGAGCATTTTAGAACTTCTGAACCTTTTGAGGTTTGCCCATCCCTACTAACAACCTTTTTTCTGAGCTTCAGATTCTGTGACTGGCCAAAACAAAGCTCTGCGAAACTTTTAAATCTCACACACCAACTAGAGCATCCTGAATAGCAGCCAAATAGCGCACTTTTCAGGTCAGTCCAAATATTCGAGAAATAATACTTTGTCCATGAACAGCCCTACTGTGTATCCCATATGTGTTTTGGTATTTTGTATATTTGTAAAAATCTAACAATGTATTATTAACTGTTTAAACGGGCACTGACAGCCTTTTACTTACTTTTCCTGCAGTTATTCATAAACATGCCTGCACTGCCTGCAGTAAATCCCTCTTGTGATGCAATATCCAAGCAGTAATTTCTTCTTACATAAAATAGTTACTTTTACTAATTTTGCTCCAAAGCAAAAGCCACTAGGTCTGCTCCTATTTACCGCACCCGATGCCTAAATGCAGCCACATTTCTAAATGGCGCTAACGCACCAATGGACTGGTGCACTCATTAGTATACCCAAGTTCAGCTAGCATAAAGAAAACTGAGCCCAGGAAAGTGTTTGTTGTTTTGAAATGAGTGCTCAAAGTTGGTCTGAAAACTGAGCTGTGATACTGGGCATTTGCATATACATACATATACATACACACATGCACAGTATCATGGCTCAACTTTTTCATTTTTCATTTTCATTTTTAATTTTTATACTTGTAAATCCAAATGAGCAAACTGCCCGTTTTCATTGGAGACAAGTTTAAAACTAAAAAACACACAAAATATTAACAAACAAACATAATACAAACAAAACATTCAATCAGTAAAATACAATACATAAAAATACATCATGTTTCCAAAGATAGCCACTGTTTTAACCGTGTCTTAAAACCCTGACAATAGTTATTAACAACTTCTGAAGATTTCATATGAACCTGAAAAGAACTATTCTGAACAATTCCTAATAGAATTCTATTAAAAAAGCTAGGTGCTCTAAATAATAAGGATCTTTGCCCAAAAGTAGTCTTAAAAAATGGTATTTTAAATGCATAATTGTGCTGGCACCTAGTAAACAATGCATTAACTAATCTAGGAAACATTAAAGAAATAGAATAAGGAGAAAAATTACATTTAACTTTAAATAAGAAAATGCCCATCTTATAAAGTACTCGATTTTCAAAAGATAAGGAAGATGACTTATTGTACAGATCAGAGTAATGGGTTTGAAAGGATACATTTAGCCAAAACTTCAGAGCTGAATGGTAAATTACTTTAAGAGGACTCAAAACATTACTACATGAGGATATGTAAATCAGTATGCCATACTTGAGTATGGAGAACAGAAAGCTATGAACTAAGAGCTTTCTGGATTCCAAAGTCAAAAAAGATTTAGCTCGATAAAGCATGCCCAACCTCTGAAGGATTTTCCTAAGATTCTGAATGTGAGGTTCAAAAGAAAAATGTGTGTCCAACATAATACCTAAGTATTTAAAAACAGATGCATTTTCAATTATGTTTCCTGTCCTATCAGAAATTGGAAGCAAATCAATTGGTACATTTTTCTTCTTAGAAAACACCATTACTTTGGTTTTCTGGGAATTCAAAACCAGGTGACTTAAGGATAACCAATCCTGCAAGAAATTAAAATCAGTTTGAAGATAGGAAAGAGCAACATCAGGTCTGGGATCTGAACAAAAAAGAACAGCGTCATCTGCGTAAAGAATCATTTTAGTTTTTGTACATATATCGATATGGAATTCATAAATAAGGAAAAAATAAGTGGTCCCAGAACTGAACCCTGGGGCACACCACAAACTAAGGGAAGAGAATGTGATAAAGATGAACCAATAATAGTTCTAAATGATCTTTCAGACAAAAAGGTTTGATACCACATATTTACTTCATCAGAAAAATAAAGACCTTGAAGCACACCAGGAAGAAGATCAAATTCAACCAAATCAAAGCCTTGGTAGGGTCACGATCAGTGCCGCACATGAAAGTCCACTATCAAGTGCTCCATGGACACTGCCTGTGAACCCCACCAAGGCTGTTTCAATGTTATATCCTGGCTTAAAAGCCATGTTGGTTCTCTGATAACAAAGAATACCTCCCAAGAAAATCCAAGGTTTGGTCCATGACAATCCTTTCCAGAATTTTGAAATAAGCGATAAAAGGAAATAGGACGGTAATTAGTAACTAAAGAAGGATTTCCATTCTTTAGATGGGTTTTATAACTGCTCGTTTCAGCTACTCAGAAAAACATTATGATATAAGGAAAAGTTAAAGATATGTACTAGTGGATAAACAAAACAATCAATACCCATTCTAATTATCCTAACATCAACACCATCCTGGCCCCAAAAGGTTTTGGATTATTTTTCCAAAAGTATTTTTTTTACTGAGGAAGGGGAAAGAGACTTAAAATAAAACTTTGGATTAGTGTCATTATGAATATCATTATCAGATACATCATCCAAATCTATGGGAGTTCTATAGGGGCCTAAGTCCCCAAAATGACTATTGAAAATATTAGACACCCTAAGATGATCCGTTATACTTTATCCATTATGATGAAGAATAGGAACGGAATCTACTTTACCCTGTCCCAAAATTTTATTTAAGGAACTCCAAGTCTTTTTAGGATTGGCCCTGGAATTCCTTTGTTCATTTAAACAATAGGTGACCCTAACTTTCCTAATTTCAGATTTACACTTATTTCTAAGTGTCTTATACTCTTGAAGAGCAATCAGGGTTCTAGAAAGAGTATAAGATTTCCAACACTTGTCACGTTTTCCCATTAAGTGAATGAGGTCCCTTGTAACCCATTCTTGTTTGGATGATCTAATTCTTATTTTCTTTAAGGGAGAGATTATATTCGCAATTGCATGATAAGCTATGCAAAAAATTCCCACATTTCATCGATGTTAGTGCCTAGTACAAGGGACCAGTCAATTTTATTATATAAATCATGGATTCAGGGGGTAAACTCAAGCAAATTTGACATTCAACATATCTGGGAGGACTTTTTAATAATTTTATGGACCACTCACATTTGACAGGACAATGGTCACTCACGGTGTCGGCCATAAACTCAGATTTAAAAATTCTATCAACATGAGTGACAATGATCCAATCAAGGATGGTCCCTACACCTGTTTTTATAACTGAGTCTGGTAGTTTCCTTAATTAATTGTGTTACACCCAGATTAATCAAAGTCTCTCTGATTCCACCCTTCAAACTTTTATCCCAACTGCAATTAAAGTCACCAAGAGTAATCCATTCTCTATTAGGGGAAAAACTTCATGAAAAAGGGTCAATAAATCTAAACTATTTAAAATGTTACCGGGGGGGGGAATAAACAGTACTAAGAGTCAAATGTTTCAGACAATGATCTCTTTAACTTTGAGCACTCATTTCAAAACAACAATGGCACATCAGTACCTTTCAGAAATGTGACTGCGCTTTGATATTGGGTGCAGTAAATAGGAGCGAACTGAGAAGGTTTCACTTTGGAGTAAAATTAGTAAAAGTAATCATTTTCTGGGAGAAGAAATTGCTGCTATGGCTATTGCATCACAAGAGGGACTGCTGCAAGCACTACAGGCATGTTTAGGAATAACTGCAGCAAAAGCAAGTAAAGGGCTGACAGTGTCCCTTTAAATTTCTTTTTCTATATTTAGTTTGTAACCAGAAATAAGCAGTATATGTATCCTCTCCACAAAACAGTCCCTCAAGTTTCTGCTTGCATTCCTTTTTTATGTTTGCTTGCACATGCAGTGCGCAGGAAACATTTTGAGGAGAGCAGAGTGTTGCAGAGGTGTGGCAGCATTTGGCCAATCCAGACAACACTTTCAGGAGCTTGTCCCTCGGCCAACAATCAACAGGGAAGCTGCCAATGATGGCAGTTTCAGAGCAAGCACCGGATTTGAAAGAAATCTGCCACCCCAAACAGGGATAGTTTCATCATTGCAGTGGCAGATCTCTACCCCCCCCGACAACCATGCACATTCCAGTCATGCGCATTACAGTGCACAGTAGTGCGCATGGCTGGACTTATGGGCAACTCATTGGTTTTCTCAGTGTGTCTTTCCTGGTGAAATAAATGAGCCCCACTGCACATAATTGGCGTCTCCTGCCACCCACTACACACTCCTCCCAAAGCCGACATCGGGGTGCCCAATCCCCAAGTCAGCATGCCTCCCTAAGCCCAAACAAATATTTTTCCACAACAGGGTGCCCAATCCCAGTGTCAGTATGCCCCCCCACTATTGTGGCACACTGGGAGCCCACCCCAGTATGTCAAGTAATCCTTGTGTTTTGCAACTGCAGGATGCCCTCTGGTGTCGGACGTACCCCATGCCTTCTTGTGTCAGCCAAACTTGGGGTTCCCAATCCCTGGTTGGCATTGATCCTGCCTTCCTTTTTTGTCTGGCACACTGGGACCCCACCCCAGTGTGCTGAAATCTATTTTGTTTTCACCTGTAAAAGTAAACAGTCCCATGACGTATTTTTTAACCTAAAAAAGAAAATGGTTCCTCATCATTCCGCCAGTCCCCCTTCCCCAACTCAAACCATTTCTCTGCACACCCCACTTCCCCGCAGCCCCCTCACCCATACTTACCTCCAGAGGTTGGGAGCAGCGATCTTCTGTGGACCGGGAACACGTCTGCACTCCTCGAAGACCAACCAGGAACTGAAGAAATGACGGTAAGCCCTATAATGGCAGTGAATGGGGGGGTCAATTTAGGTTGATATCTCAGACAATTTTTGGAGTTTTGGTCCCAAATTTTCAACATGGGGTTCTTGGGACCCCAACCCCATGAACACTGGCACTGTCATTTTGTTTCCCGGTCCTAAAAGGTGATTTGGCAGTTGCTGCACGGAATCACCTTTTGGGACCGATTAATGAAATGACAGTGCCACTGTTCATGAGGTGGCATCCCAAAAAGCCCATGTTGCAAGTCTGGTGAACAAACTCCAAAAAATGACTGTGTCACAAGTGTGAGTTGCGCAGCTTGAACGCACACTCGGAACTTTGCCAATTTTTTATATTTTCACTCCAAATTTCCAACATTGCCATTTTTTCACACCTCCTTATGAACAGTACAGCTGTCATTTTTGCATCCTGCCTGAAATATCTTTTCGCACCTGTGGCGCAGAGATAGGCGCGAGACACTGTCACGAAATCAGCTGGACAAATTAATTAAATCACACTGGCACTGTCATTTTGTTTTCGGTCCTAAAAGGTGATTTGGCTGGTTGCTGCACGAATCACCTTTGGGACCGATTAATGAAATGACAGTGCCACTGTTCTATGAGGTGGCATCCCAAAAAGCCCATGTTGCAAGTCTGGTGAACAAACTCCAAAAATGACTGTGTCACAAGTGTGAGTTTATGCAGCTTGAACGCACACTCAGAACTTTGCCAATTTTTATATTTTCACTCCAAGTTTCCAACATTGCCATTTTTCACACCTCCTTATGAACAGTACAGCTGTCATTGTTGCATCCTGCCCGAAGCCTTTTCACTCAGATGCAGAATGGCGCAGACACTGTGCGAAATCAGCTTTTAGGACAAATTAATTAAATCACAGTGCAACGCTTCATGAGGGGAGGTCCCAAAAAGGCCATGTTGAAAATTTGAACAAATTCAAAAAAATGACTGCGTATGAGCGTGTGTTGCGCAAATTTCTATGCATTCTCGTAACTTCATCACTTTTTCATATTTTTACTCCAGATTTGCAACATTGCCATTTTTTCACACCTCATGAAGTAGAGATGTCATTTTCACATCCTGCCCAAAATGTATGTATTTATTTATTTAAGAGTTTTACCAGGAAGGCATACTGAGCGGAGACCACTCGATTCCAGATGTGTCCTGGAGGAGGTGAAGCAGGATTATATACAATACAATAATCAATAAACAATGGCAACTACAGTACAATAGGCTACAAAGCTGATATTCCAAATGGCTACAAAGCAGATGGGAGATTGGAGTAATAAGCAGGAGAATTAGCACTATAACTCTTACTAGAAATTAAAGTGCCTTGCATACATTTACATGTAATACCTATTAGAGGTGCATACTGAGAGCCCCATGAAAACAGGTGGATGTGCGCAGCAAGATGGGAATGAGTTAGGTGCATGAACAGGTGGAGGAGAAATGCACCTTGAGGAGACAGTTGAGATGCTGAGTGCTGTCTATGTGCCGAATGTCTGCCAGCAAGGAGTTCCATAGTTTGGGCATACGGAAGCTGAAGGCAGCCTGGCCTTTAGATGTGGACATACATGGGACATAAAGAAGCCAGGAGTCTGTGTTCCTGAGTGCGTACGCAGAGGGGGCTGACTAAGAGGTGGACTTGAGGTATGAGGGAAGGACTGTGCCCAGAATTTTGCTGTAACCTGGCATAGTGGGCCTGTCTCTGTTCCTGTAGTGATGGTAGGTCAAGTGACTTGTAAAGGATGCAGTGATGTGTCGGGTGGGAAGTCCAGGGCAAAACAGCAGAAGGAATGGAAGAGGGATCTAGTCTGGTTAAGGTGGACTTAGGGGCCATGCTATAGACTACGTCCCATAGTCAAGAATTGGGAGGATCATTTTCTGTATGATTGCTTTGGGAGGCGGGCAAAGGAGGCAGACCCTGTTACGATATATGGCTCCCAGTTTGGGATGAAGTTTTGTATGGCCGAGCATGAATAGAAATGTCCAGGTGCTGGTCGAGTCATACCCTAAGGTTTCTGAAGGAGGTGCAATCTTCCAAGAGGGATCCATCAGTGGTGTGGAAAGTGGAGGTTGAGGAGAGACAGGAGAGTCGCTGTCTCATGTCAAGGTTAGTGAGACAGTTTTCTTGGTACTAAGAAAAAGCTGGTTCGAGCAAAACCAAAGCAGAACAGCACTGAAGTCCTCCTGGAGTCTAATGGCTGCTTCAGAGGTGGAGGTACCTGATGCAAACAGTATAGTGTCATCAGCGTACATGTGAATGGGTGTGTGAGGGCAAACTGAGGGCAGATCATTTAGAAAAATGGAAAACAGTAATGGGCCAAGGACCGAGCCCTGGCAGACCCCGGAGGTGACAAGGAGAGGGACAGAAGTGCAAGAGCCTGTTCTTACTGGCCAGACCTGCCTACTAGATAGGATTGGAACCAGCTGGTGGCTGCTCCTGAAAGTCCAGCGCAGGAGAGTTTGGACAGCAAAAGGGCATGGGAGACAGTATCAAAGGCTTTGGCAAGGTCGATAAAGATAGCTGAGGTGGTGTGCTCTGTTCCATTCCAGTGAGGATGGTGTCTGTGATCCTTAGGCGTGAGGTGATGGTGGAGTGCAACTTCCTAAATCCAGACTGGTAGGGTGTGGAGAAAGAGGAGGAGTCGAGAAAGGAGGCCAGTTGTGAGAGAACAAGGTGCTCCTGCAGTTTAGCTAGGATGGGGAGTAGGGATATAGGGCGGTAATTTCCTGGCGAGGATGGGTCTCCCCCTTTAGGGAGAGGGATGATGGTGGCATGCTTCCAGTCTGATGGGATTTCAGCAAGCAAGAAAGAGAGATTGAAGAGAGCAGCCAGTGGGGCGGTGATGGCAGGGGCAGATAGGTGGAGCATTTTGGAGTCCAAACCCGAGGGGCATTTGCCTTTGGAAGGGTTGAGAGTCTGCAAGGCTTTATGCACTTCAGTCGGAGTAAACCGGTTGAAAGGTGAAGCTGGAGGCCGGGGGTTGGGTGGACAGAGAGGGGGTGGACTTGTGGGGTGGGGATGGAGGGAGGATAGGAGAGAGGATGTACAGCTAGTGAAAAATGTGTTGAAAACTGAGGCCACTGCACCTGGATCAGTGACGATGGAGCCTTCTACTGAGGGCTGGGGGCTGGGCAGGGGGAAGTGATTTGATTGTTTTCCAGAATTTTGCTGGGTGGTTTATTTGTGTGGAAGGAGGCCTTGAAGTAGTTGGCTTTGGCCTGTCGAGAAGCATAGTACAGGAGTTACAGAGTGAGCGGTATAGTTGGAGAGCTACCAGGGTGCCAGTTGTCTCTATGTTTTCCAGACCTGGTCCCTGGCATGGAGTTGGTCTATGATATTGGCTGTGACCCAGGCAGGTGGGTACCTTTACTCTAGTCCTTCTGAGAGGGGTATAGTAATCCCAGATGGCTAGAAATCTGGACTTGAAGAGCTCTAGGGCAGTGTCGATGGAGGATGCCCATGGGATGCAGGACCAATCAACGCTTGTAGGTCATTTAAGAGTGCTCCAAGGTCGAAGTGATTTGAATGACCTGGTGAGCAGCGTTTTGGGAGGTGCTTTGGGCCGAATATTTTCCTTGCCACGAGATTATGTGGTGGTCACTTAGAAAGTCTGGAAGTAGTCTGGCTTCAAGTATTCGATGGAGGTGGGAGGTAAGGGCCCAGTCTAGGAGGGAGTGGTTCTGTGATTTGTGATTAAACATGTGGGTACAGATATTTGTTGTGTCGTGTTTAGGGCATTTACCTGGCTATGTAGCTTAGAGCTAGCAGTGGAGTGCCAGTTATAATTGAAGTTCCCTAGGATGTGTAGCTCACCCCTGATGTGAGTGATTTTAGGTTGCCCAGGTGGTCCAGTATGGCGGATATAGAGTGTCTGGGTGCAGTATGACCCCGTTATATATAACGAAATTGTGTGCGGTAGTGAGATTTTTAATTAGCAAACAGTCTATGGATGGCATGGGCAGGAAGAGCTGGACAGGGGTGAACTGGTGGCAAGAGGAGATGAACATGGCAATGCCTCCCCTCTTTTTTTTTACCCTGGCGGTCATGCCGAATGATGACATAGCCTGGGATTGTTATTTCTGCATCCAGGTTGTGGGGCTTGAGCCAGGTTTCGGTTACTATCAGAATATCTGGGCGCAGCGTTAGTGCAGTTGGCTGCAGCTCAGTGATCTTGTTCAGGATGCTGCATATATCCAGGTGCATTATCTTTAAACCCCTTGGCAAACTGAGAGGTGGGGAGGGGTTGGGTGAGTTGGTCTGGGGTTTAGCTCTACGTCCCCTGCTAGTAGGAGCAGTAGAGTTAGTAGCTGTTTTGTTTTTAGCATGTTCCATTGGGATTTGCAGTGGGCAGAAGGTTGCTGGGAGTTTTGCGGAAATCTGCATGTTAGAGAGAGTTTTTTTTGCTGTCTGCCCTGCATGAAAGGAGGGTGGCAGAATGGAAGCCCCCATATCCCAGCTGATCAGGAGGTTTTGAGGAGGTTTCCCAATGAAGGAGGTGGCATGGGGAGGAGGAGTGGCTCCACTGACTATAATATAGGGGTCAGGCTGTGGTACTGGATAGGAGGAGGGTGGGAAGGAGGAAAGAGGTGTGAACAGGCATAGTAAGTAAAGAGAAAGTGGCAACATGTTTTAGTTGCTGGGTTAAGGCTGGTGAGATGATTAGGGTGGCTACTAGTGGTGCAAGCAATAATCTGTTTATGAGAAAATGGGCAGATTGGTTAAAATCGGCATGTGATCCAGACTATAAGACACTGAGCTCACCTAGGGTGGTGGCGGGGGTGGTAGGGCAGCCAGCACGTAGCGCCGGCAGGGTAGCACAAATGCTGAGGACTATCACTGGAGTTCTGTGCTGCAGCGTGACATGGTGTACCTGAGCACTCCGAAGGAGATTCCGGGGTTCTGGCTTGGGGGAGGCAGACACAGAGGCCCTCACGACCACCAAGCACTCTGGAGAGAGAAACAAACGGCTTTTGTATTAAACGGGTAGGTGGGATAAGGAGCACAGCAGCTTAATATTCAGACTGTAAAATGATCCTGTGTAGACCTACTAATTCAAACTAGGGGTCCAGGATTGTAATTCAAACTAAGAGACTAGAATTTTTTAAGCTAGATAAAACAAATTTGGACCTTACAACTCAAACTGGGATTCAAACTTGCACTTCGAATTAACAAATAATTATTGCACTTTGGCTCGTTGTCTTGAATTAAAAGATAAAATTACACTTTGACACAGGGACTGGAATTAAACCTCAGCAGCTCACAGGACCTTGTAATAAATGCTAAAAGTGACTAAACAATTTATCTCAGAGACACCCAGCACCCAGCCCAGCATAGCCTTTGCAACTGATTTTAAGATTAAAGCTCACAACAATCACACCAAAAGACAGCAGATTGTTTTTAAATAATTTAAAGCTCCCATCCAAAGTGCATAAAACACAGGATTTGAGTAAAAACTGGGGCAAATAAACTATCTGAATTGCTATGCTGACTGGTAGTGGCGTGGACCTTTAAAATGGCGCCAAGATTAAAAGTCCATTGTCTCCTCACACAAACGCTGAGGACTATCGCTGGAGTTCTGTGCTGCAGTGTGGCATGGCATACCTGAGCGCTTCGAAGGAGATTCCGGGGTTCTGGCTTGGGGGAGGGCGGACACAGAGGCCCTCACGACCACCGAGCGCTCTGAGCACTCCGAAGGAGATTCCATGGTTCTGGCTTGGGGGAGGTGGACACAGAGGCCCTAATGTCTTTTCGCAGCTATTGCATTGAATGGCACATTTGCTGTGCAAAATCACTTTTTGGGAGTGAGTAACGAAATGATAGTGCCACTGTTCATGAGGTGGGGTCCCAAAAAGCCCATGTTGAAAATTTGGAATGAAAATACCAACAAACGCCTGGGGTGTTAGGGTTTCCAACTGTAACACCCCACCCTGTACAGACTGACAGGTGTTGAGGGTGTGGCTTGGGGTCGTCATCCGTATTGCTCATGCCATTTCACCCCCACCTCCACCCTGCAGCCACTGACAGGCATCAAGGTGTCCCTCAGGCTGGATTCACAAAGACAGCCAAAATTTCCATAGCTGCGGAAAAATGGCTTGTAGCACTGCAGAAATCTAGTTGCACCATATTCACAAAGAAATTTCCACAGTTGTGGAAATCCGTAAAACAGGTAAGTTACGGAAGTCCACAAGTGCTGAAATCTCCCTAACATTCTTTCCTCAGCTGAGGAAAAAGCTCAGCAGGCACAACAGGGGATCCATATTGACTGGAGCAGCAGACTTTGACAGTCTTGCCATAGATGCAGCAGTAAGTACTCACAGACAGACCAGCAGCCAGTCCCTCAACTGAGACCACTCCAGTACCACTGGTACCAGCAGGGCCATGCACCACAGTGGCTGTCCATAACTGTTGGTGGAACTGATGGGTGTATCTCTCCCTGGAGCGTTTATGTTGTCTGCTTCAGTAGCACTCACTGCAGGCTGTTACCAGCTCTGCCTCTACTGCCTGTGGGGCTCCTTTATGGGCTGCACCAGGTCTAGTGGGTGTAGTTTGTTGTATTTCAATGAAAATGCATGTTATTTTTGTTGTAACAACTGACACAACTATAGCTTTGCTAGTACTTGTGCCTAGACCTCCACTGTAATTGTATATCAATTGTTGGTACACTGCGCTTTGCTCAGGAGTTATGCCTCACTCTTTGTGGTGCAGCATGCGTGTGACATTTTTTCCCAAACTGCAGAAAAACACTGCCTGTGAATAGCCTCTAAGGGGATATACCATACTTTTCAATGGCTTTTTTCCTCGGGAACTTCCATAGCTGCACTTTTTTCCACAGTCCTCAGTGTATTTTTTTCCGCAGCTGCGGATGTTTTGTGTATAGCACTCAGAGCAAGTTCCCCTTTTTATGTAGATTGCGCGCAAGCACAAGAAACATGTTGCAGCAGTTTTTGCAAAAAGCAGGCTGTGGAGGCGTGGCACTGTTATGGCCAATGCCCCCACAGCCTTTAAAGGCTTGGCCACCTTTCTCTCAATGTTGTGGCATGCTGCTGCTGACTCTAGTTCAGCCAGCTGTACACAGTTTAGCATTTAGTCATTGCAATCAGGGGCCGCCGGCTATTGTGAAAGACATCTGCTGCAATGAGGAAGTGACCCTCATTGCAGGGCTGTTACTAAGGGGAGCCCAGTCCCCATCAGCATGTACCCCCCTTCCCCAATTCTTGTGTGCCGAGGGGATGCCCAATCTCCTCTGCTTAAGTCCCTCCCTGGTTCAGTGTTTGCCGACAGGGTGCTCTGTCCCCATCAGCATACTCTCCCCACTTCCTTGTGTGCCGACGGGGGTGCCCAATCCCCGTCAGCATGATGTGCCCCCCTTAGTTGTGTCCCAACGGGGGTGCCCAATCCCCCATCGGCTGCAGCTGCCCCCCCAAAAGAGTCCATTGGCACGCTGGGAGCCCACCCCAGTGTTCCACATTCCCTGAAAGGCAAAAACGGTCCCACAATGTTTTTTTTTTTTTTTGTCCCTGTAAAAAAACGGTCCCTCGCCATCTCTCTGCCCCCCGCAACCCACACCCACCCACTACGCACCCTGCCTCTCCAAGCCCCCACTCACTCCATACTTGCCTCCGGAGCATAGCGTGATGATCATCGGTGGACCGGGAACACGTCTGCACTCTTCAAAGCCGACAACAAACTGAGGAAATGCAGGTAAGCTGTATAATGGAATAAATTGTCTTTTTTCCAACTTTGATGCATATCTCGGGCATTTTTTGTAATTTTGGCACCAAATTTTCAACATGGGGTTTTTGGGACCACTCCTCATGAATTCTGTCACTGTCATGGCATTAATCGGTCCAGAAAGGTGATTGTGCAGAATCACCTTTCAGGACCGAGTAATGAAACGACAGTGCCAGCGTTCATGAGGTGGCCTCTCAAAAAGCCTATGTTTCAAATTTGGTGGAAGAAATGCAAAAAATTACTGTTTTACGAGCATGCATTGCACAGTTGATACGCACGCTTGTAGCTTCAGTGAATTTGCAATATTGCATGCCAGATTTTCAACATTAGCATTTTTCCACCATCCTTGTGAACAGTGCAGCTGTAATTTTTCACATCATGGCGAAATGTGCTTTCCACACTTCCGCTGTAGAACAGCATGGTCACCGTGGAAATCAGTGTTTGGGACAGATTACGAAAATGACAGAGACACTGTTCATGAACAGAGTCCTAAATGCCTATGTTGAAAATTTAGTGCTGATACTCCTAAAATGACTGTTATGAGTGTGCATTGCACAGTTTCCACACACACTCGCACCTTCTCAACTTTGCAATATTTTCACTCCAGATTTTCAGCATTGCCATTTTACACACCACCTTATGAACGTTGCAGCTGTCATTTTTCATATCCTGGCCGAAATGTGTTTTCGCCCTTCTGGCGCAGAATAGCGCAGTCGCTGTGGAAAATCAGTGTTCGGGACACATTAAGAAAATCACACTGATACTGTTCATGAGCACAGGTCCTAAAATGGCAATGTTGAAAATTTTCTGATGAAACTCCATAAAATGACTGTTACAAGCATGCGTGGTGCAGTTTCCACGCACCCTTGTAACTTCACAAATTAGTAATATTTTTGCGCCACATTCTCAACAGTGGCATTTTCCCACATCTCCTCATGAAAAGTACAGCTGTCATTTTTCACATCCTGGCCGAAATGTGTTTTCGCACTTCTGACACAGAATACCGCAGTCGCTGTCGGAAATCATTGTTTGGGACAATTTAGGATTGAGTAAGTGAGGGGGGGTGAGCAAGCTCAACTGAGCTCTGTTGGGACTGCTGCAGATTTCTTTGTGGGCAGGAAAAGGCACCAATGCAGGCAGAAGCCCAGTACAAAAGGGCAGTCTGCAGCACCGGGAGACACAGAACGAGCAAGTGAGGGAGCGAGAGTGCTTGAGGTCAATGGAGCTCTGTTGGGACTGCTGCGGATTTCTTTGTGGGCAGGAAAAGACAGCAATGCATGCAGGGGCCCAGTACAAAAGGTCAGCCTGCAGCAGAGGGAGAAACAGAATGAGTAACTGAGAGAGAGGGGGAGAAAACGAGCTCAACAGAGCTCTATCGTGACTGCTGCAGATTTTGTTGTGGGCAGAAAAGGGCAGCAACACAGGCAGTAGCCCAGTACAAAAGGGCAGACTGCAGTGCTGGCAGAAACAGAACGAGCGAGTGAGAGGGAGTAAGGTCAATGGAGCTCTGTTGGGACTACTGCAGATTTCTTTGTGGCAGAAAAAGGTGCTAACAGATGCAGAAACCCAGTACAAAAGGGCAGCCTGCAGTGCCAGGACAAACAAAATGAGCACGAAGACAGGAGTCAGCGACTTCAATGGAGCTCTGTCGGGACAGCTACAGATTTCTTTGTGGGCAGAAAAAGGTACCAATGCAGGCAGGAGACCAGTACAAAGGGCAGCCTGCAGCGCTTGGGAGAAACACGATGAGCGAAGAGAGAGAAGGGATGAGCAGCACAATGTAGCTGTGTTGGGGACGGCTGCGGATTTCTTTGTGGGCAGGAAAGACAGCAATGCATGCAGGGGCCCAGTACAAAGGCCAGCCTGCAGCAGCGGGAGAAACAGAACAAGTGACTGAGACAGAGGGGAGTGAGCTAGCTCAACTCGTGACTGCTGCAGATTTCTTTGTGGGCAGAAAGGGCAGCAACGCAGGCAGGAGCCCAGTACAAAAGGCCAGCCTGCAGCGCCAGGAGAAACAGAATGAGCGAGTGAGACATGGGAAATGGGCGACCTCAACAGAGCTCTATCATGACTGCTGCAGATTTCTTTGTGGGCAGAAAAAGACAGCAACACTACCAGAAGGCCAGTACAAAAAGCCAGCCTGCAGCACCAGCAGAAACAAATGAGTGAGTGACATCAAGGGAGCTGTGTCAGGACTTCTGCAAATCACTTTGTGGGCAGAAAAAGCCACCAATGCATGCAGGAACCCAGTACAAAAGGGCAGCCAGCAGCAGCGGGAGCCACAGAACAAGTGAGTGATGGAGTGAGAGTGAGTGAGCTCACTGGAGCTCTGCTGGGACTACTGCAGATTTCTCTGTGGGCAGAAAAGGGCAGCAATGCATCTATTTTTTTTTTATTTAGCTTTTGTTAACCAGGTAAGTACACTAGACAAGCAATTTGCCTATTTTCAGGTACGACCCCGGAGAGTACAGGAAATTACATACTAACACGCTTGGGACAACATGGTACATAATTAAGAACAGGTCACACATCATGAGACTACAAGGTAAGATTACACATCACATAATTAGGAACAGGTTACACATCATGAGACTACAAGGTAAGATTACACATCCCATGATTAGGAACAGGTTACACGTCAAGAGACTACAGGTAAGATTACACATCTTGCATCAAGTTTGGGGCAGTACAGAAATAATACATTTTAAGGGCCGGCAGTTTTGTATGGGTGCAAGTGCTAAACATATGTCATGGGGGTTTTTGACATCCGCAGGCCGATGCACTTTTAAGATGGTTCCATAGGGAAGAGCATTGGCTGCCCTGCGAGGGGGCAGCACGGACCTGGGTTGGGAAGATAATCCAAAATTTAGGGGCACATGCTGCAAAGTCCCTTTCACCCATCTTGGTCCTAGTCACAGGTACCTTGAGTGTGGAAGACCCCTGAGACCTAAGGTGATATGATGAGGGGGCAGTTTGGGCCGGCAGCTTGCCACCCCTGGAGGGTACCCGTGTTGAGGACCTTACCAGTGAAGCAACCAAGGACAAAGTCAATGTACTTTGTGGGGGCAGAGCCAGTGTAGCTTGTTGTAGAGCTCACAGTGATGGGTGAGCCGGGGGCGATAGGGCGGAAGCGACAGATACTGTTATAAGCCGTCACCACCACCTGGAGAGATGGGCCTTAGTGGTGCTAGCGAACAGCAGGAGCCCATAACACAAAGAGGGAGAAGCATCTCTCTCGCAGGGCAGCACGCATGGCTGGTGTGAGGTTGTTTTTGCCCTGTAGGCCAGACCCAGTTTACAGTTGACTGTTTTACATATCCTCTAAATATGAAGGCCAAGGTGAGCTGTGGGTCCAGCATTACCCCAAGTATTTGAAGTTATCCGTGATAGAGATGGGGACATCTCCCTGCCGGATGCACAGAACGGCACACTGGTGGCCTTAATCTTTGCCCGGACCCAAAGAGAGCATGACCTGGGTTTTTAGGTTTAGGACAAGCTTGTGGTTTAGGATCCATGCCTGAATGTTTATAAGGTCTTCACTCAGTTGTTGATTGATGACCACCACCTCATGGGAGTGAGACAGGATAACCAGATCATCTGTGTAGAGAATTGGTTTACAGTGGGCTGCGGTTTCGGGGAGGTTATTTATAAAAATGGAGTAGAGCATTGGTCCAAGGACGGAGCCTTGGGGGACCCCTACCGTTACTGGGATGGGACCCGAAAGCTCTTTGCCAAATTTGACCCGCTGCATTCTACCATATAGGTAGCTGTAGAACCAGCTAAGAGCAGTAGTGAAAAGACCAATTGCTCTAAGCTGAGTTGACAGCATGGCATGGTCGGCCTGGTCAAACGCCTTCAAGAGGTCAATGAAGAGGGCCCGCGAGAGTTTACCCTGGTCCATGGCCTTCCTGATACATGATGTAACAGTAACTAGGGCTGATGAGGTACCATGCCCCTTCCTGAATCCATGCTGTACAGGACTCATTATGTCATGCGCCTGTAAGTACTCTTAGAGTTGCCCTGCCACAACTTTCTCCAGTAGTTTGCTAGCTGGCGACAGGATAGATATAGGGCGATAGTTCTCTATCAGCTTAGGGTTCCCTTGTTTAAGGATTGGGACTACCCTGGCAACCTTCCATATGTCTGGGATAACTCCAGTTGCCAGGGACAGATTGAAAATGTGTGCCACCAGAGGTGCCAGCCAGGGGGCACCAAGACCGAGGAGCTTGGGTTCTAAGCCATCTTGTCTGGCACTTGAGTAGGGGAAGAGTCCCACTAGCAGTTTCTGCACCTCTTGACCTACCACTGCCCTGAACAGAAAAGGCGGGTGGAGTGAAGATGGTGCTGTGGGCTGATTGCCACTGACACCATCATCATTTGGGAACGACGAGGTGTACTCCGACAGATCCACAAAATAATGGTTGAAGGAGTTGGCGATGGTTTCTGAGTTGTTACAGCTTGAACCATCGATTATCATGTCAGTGGACTCAGTGCTCTGTGCACCACTCACAACTTGTTTAGTGTTCCTCCAGAACCTTCCAGGATCCCTAGCCGAGTTCAATAAAGCAGATTTGCAAAATTCACTCTTGGCAAGCCTAATGTTCTTTTTACATTCATTTCTGAGTTGTCTATATCTCAGAAAGATGGCTTGGTCAGCCGTGGCTTGAACTTGGCCCAGCACTTATCTCTAGTGTTGAGGAGTGCAGGAGGCTACCATGAAGCCATTTAGTAGCCATTCCCCTCACCCTCCATTTGATGAGGGGGGCATGTTTCTCCTGAAAGGCCCTTAGAGAGCAAAGAAAGTAACTGACAGCGGATGCGGGGTCCTTAGCATTCCAAACTGCCCCCAATCTGTGTACTTGAAGTCATTTTGAAAGGAGGACAGATCAAACTAGGAGTAGTCTCTGATCTGAATAATTTTATGGGGAATTTTTTGATGTGGTACCCTCCAGACACAGTACACTGGGGAGTGATCAGAGATAGAGTCCAGTAGGATACCTGACGAGCTGATCCTATCTGGTCTATTTGTCAGGATCCAGTCCAGGAGTGAGCCTCACCACCACTAGTAGGGCATCTGGTAGGATCCTTGACAAATTGAGTCAGAGAGACTGGTAAGTGAGGGTTCAAAGGCCTTGGCATTGCCACCCAACCAATTTAGGTTGAGGTCACCCAGAATGATTAGCTCAGTCCCTCTATGCTTCTTTTGGAGGATTGTATGCAAATACAATGAATCTTTGCCATCCTAGTAACAGTACGTGTGCAGAGCCTCACAGGGGACTGCATGGTCTGTTGATCAGGGAGGCGGACAGGTTTAGATGGTTCCTTGTAGACCAGGATGCCACCACTCTCTTACTTCCGGACGATCTCGGCGGATAAGGTCATAACCAGGAAGACACATGCTGAGCTGGGGGTGAAGGCTTCAGCCAGGTTTCTGTAATTCCAAGAATGTCAGGGCTGTGCCGAGTTACCCAGACACGAAGTTCCATTAGGTTTGGGAGCAGGCTTCTGACATTTAGATGGGCCACCTTCAGCCCTTTAACCACTGGCCAGCCTGCCCGTGTAGGTATGGACTGGGGTGGCGGTCCTGGGTTTAGTTCAATGCCCCCTGCTAGCACAAGTGTCATCAGCAGGAGCCAGAGTAGAAGCCTTGGGGGGGGGTCTCTCCTTGTTCTGTGACCTCCGGTCATAACGCCTGACCTTATGAGACCTTATGCAGGGGCCCAGTACAAAAGGGCAGCCTACAGCGGTGGGAGAAATAGAACGAATGAGTGAGAGAGGGAGAGTGAGTGAACGAGCTCAATGGAGCTCTGTCAGACTGCTGCAGATTTATTTGTGGGCAGAAAAAGGTGCCGACACAGGCAGGAGCCCAGTACAAAAGGGCAGCCTGCAGTGCCAGGGAAACAGAATGAGTGCATGAGACAGGGGGCATGAGCTACCTCAATGGAGCTTTGTTGGGACAGCTGAGGATTTGTTTATAGGCAGAAAAAGGTGTCAATGCAGGCAGAAACCCAGTACAAAAGGGCAGCCTGCAGCACCGAGAGAAACACAATGAGCGAGTGAGAGAGGGGGAGTGAGTGAACTCAATGGAGCCATGTTGGGACTGCTGCAGATTTCTTTGTGGACAGAAAAAGCCTCCCATGCAAGCAGGAGCCCAGTACAAAGGGGCAGGCTGCAGCAGCGGAGACAAACCTAGTACAAAGGGCAGACTCCTGCAGCGGGAGACACAGAACAAAGGAAGTGAGGGAGGGGAATGAATGAGCTCAATGGAGCTCTGTTGGGACACTGCGGATTCCTTTGTGGGTGAAAAAAGGCAGCAATGCATGCAGGGGCCCAGTACAAAGGAAGCCTGCAGCAGCGGGAGAAATGTAATGAGCGAGTGAGAGAGGGGGAGTAAGGGCAACAGAGCCCCTGTCAGGACTGCTGCAGATATCTTTGTGCTGTGGAAAAGGTGCCAACAGAAGCAGGAACCCAGTGCCAAAGGCCAGTCTGCAGTGCCAGGAGAAACACAATGAGTGAGTGAGAGAGGGGGGGAGGAGGAGTCACTGAAGCTGTGTAGGACTGCTGCAGATTTCTTTGTGGGCAGAAAAGGCAGCAGTGCACAAGCAGGGGCCCAGTAAAGGCCAGCCTGCAGCAGCAGGAGAAACAGAATGAGCAAGTGAAAGAGGCGGAGTGAGTGAGAGTTCAACGGAGCTCTATTGTGACTGCTGCAGATTACTTTGTGGGCAGAATAAGGTGGCATGCAGGGAGCCCAGTACAAAAAGCCAGCCTGCAGTGCCAGCAGAAACGGAATGAGCAAGTGAGGGGGGAGAGAGCGAGCTCAACAGAGCTTATCGGGACTGCTGCAGATTTCTTTGTGGGCAGAAGAGGAAGCAATGCATGCAGGGGCCCAGTACAAAAGGGCAGCCTGCAACAGCGGGAGAAACACAATGACCGAGTGAGAGAAGGGGAGTTAGCGAGCTCAATGGAGCTGTATCGTGAATGCTGCAAATCTCTTTGTGCGTAGATGAAGACAGCAATGCAGGCAGGAGTCCAGTACAAAAGGGCAGTCTGCAGCACCAGCAGAAACTGAAAGAGTGAGTGAGAGGGGGGAGCGAGCGAGCTCAATGGAGCTCTGTAGAGGCTGCTGCAGATTTCTTTGTAGGCAGAAAAGGTGCCAACAGAGGCAGGAGCCCCATCCAAAAGGACAGCCTGCAGCGCCAGGACAAACAGAATGAGTGAGTGACATGGGGAGTGAGCAACCTCAACAGAACTCTGTCAGAACAGCTGTGGATCTCTTTCTGGGCAGAAAAAGGTGCAAATGCAGGCAGGAGCCCAGTATAAAAGGGCAGCCTACAGTGCCAGCAGAACCGGAACGAGCGAGTGAGAGAGGGAGAATGAGCAAGCTCATCAGAGCTCTGTCAGGACTGCTGCAGATTTCTATGTGGACAGAAAAAGGCACCAACAGAGGCAGGAGCACCATACAAAAGGGCAGCCTGCAGCATCGGGAGGCACACAATGAATGAGTCAGACAAGGGAGTGAACGACCTCAGTGGAGCTGTATCGACTGCTGCAGATTTCTTCATGGGCAGAAAAGGTGACAATGCAGGCAGGAGCCCAGTACAAAAGGCCAGCCTGCAGCATGAGCAGAAATGGAAAGAGCAACTGAGAAAGGGAGAGTGATCAAGCTCAACGGAGCTGTGTCGCGACTGCTGCAGATTTATTTGTGGGCAGAAAAAGCCGCCAATGCAGGTAGGAGCCCAGTACAAAAGGGCAGCCTGCAGCAGCGGGAGACACAGAACGAGCCACTGAGGGAGGGGGAGTGAGTGAGCTCAACAAAGCTCTGTTGGGACTGCTGCAGAGTTCTTTGTGGGCAGAAAAACACGGCAACACAGGCAGGACAGGAGCCCCATTCAAAAGGCCAGCTTGCAGCGCCGGCAGACACGGAACAAGCGAGTGACAGAGGGGGACTGAGCAACCTCAACGGACCTGTGTCCAGATTACTGCAGATTTCTTTGTGGGCAGAAACAGCCACCAACACTGGCAGGAACACAGTACAAAAGGCCAGTCTGCAGCGCCAGGAGAAACAGAATGAGCGAGTGACACAGGGGGAGTATGCCACCTCAACGGACCTCTGTCGGTACAGCTGCGGATTTCTCTGTGGACAAAAAAGGGTGCCAATGTAGGCAGGAGCCCAGTACAAAACAGCAGCCTGCAGCACTGGGAGAAACAGAACGAATGAGTGACAGAAGGGCAGTGAGCAAACTCAACGGACCAATGCAATCAACATTCGGCATGGACAAACGCTTGTTTTCCACAGCTACAGAACTTTGAAGGACTTAAGGAAGGTTTTGTACATTCAGATTGTTTTGTGAATCCTCCCCCAGATTCTTGCTTTATCTCTGTATGTTTACGTGGTGACACATTCCAGTCAATTATCAATATCAATCAACCAATCTCACAGGATGACATTGTAAACAGACCTTTGTTGACATAATTGTCCAGGCTTGTATGAAAATGTCTTTTACTACTACAACTACTACATATTTTGTGTGATCAATCATGAAAAGCTTAGTAAAGCTTTGGCAAGGGCAGCCTAGCTACTGATGGGGCTATATATAAAACCAGATTCTGTCTGTACTTCTACCCCTGAAACTACTTTCTTGCTTCCAGATGACAGGTTTGAACATGATCATGGAGAGCAGCTGCTGCAGGGGCTGATCACCTGGATTTCATGAATACATGTAAATGCATGCGATCCTGCATGATGTAGAAACCTTGGAATGGAAATTAGGAGGAGCCATATATGCCTGCAGACATATTTTTGAGCATTCCGTAGTAGATCAGTGAATTTAACACCCTCATGTAAAACAAAAACCAACTCCCCTTCCCCACTTAGAAGTAATGAAGTTAAGGTGTGCCAGTGCTGTCTGAAATCTTGTGCTAGCTTGGAGCTGACTTGGAACAGTGAAACCAGCAGCAACTGGACACTTTACAGGAGTCACCAGCCCAGCATATTTACCAATACATTTTATTGAATTGGAGTTGGTGCCCATCTGCAAGCACTCATAGCCCCTCACATATTGTTCAGATAAAAACAATGTACACAACAAGAACAGTAATCATGAAGACATCTTCCACTCAGCAGAACATCAATCACCAGAAGTAACAGCATTTCTCTTTTTTCTGTTTCTGTTGCTTTCTCTGAGTGGCCAGAGGACCTCCTTACATCTGCAGATCTTTCTGTCCATCCTGGTAACTTTGTTGCTGGTGCTCTTCATTCAGCCAGAGACCTTTGGCCTGGCAACCCCTACCTCCACCCCATAGTGGAGCTTAACCATGCAGCAGCAGTCCTGGCTGAGAGTCCAGATCGAACCAGTGGATGATGACAGGACCAGTGGGGAAGGAGCAGCCCTTGTGGATGTGGATGCATGTATCTAATCTGCCCACCCAGAACTTGTTACATTTTCCACTTTTTACACCACCCCTGGTCCTGTTGAGGGGGATGTCCAACCTGATACTCATGATATTAGGACTTATATAACAGGGGTTTAGTGATATGCCACTAAGTAAATACTAGTAAACTCACCACATACTGATATCAAGAGGCTGACGTGTACACAGTGAGAAAATACACCAGATAAATATACTGTGTACACACCATAGAAACATAGAACATAGAAACATAGAAGTTGACGGCAGATAAGGACCGCAAGGCCCATCCAGTCTGCCTATTTCTTTTTCTGCCTTATAAATGTGCCATCAGCCTTTGCTCTGTCAGTGGCCTATCTATTCATAGTCATTTGTATTGCTCCCTTATGCCTATCCCATGCCTGTTTGAAGCCCTGCACTGTATTCATAGCCACCACTTCTTGTGGTAGCCATTCCATGCATCCACCACTCTTTCTGTGAAAAGAATTTCTCATTCCCCTTAATCGGCCCCCCTCTAATCTCATGCTGTGTCCTCTTATCCTGCTATTTTCTTACATTTAAATATGTTAGACTCTTTCACCTTGTTAATGCCCTTAGGGTGTTTGAATGCCTTGATCATATCACCTCTCTCCTCCTTTGCTCAAGGGTATACATATTGAGCTCAGTTAATCTGTCCTCATATGTCTTCTGATGCAGTCCCTGCACCATTTTGGTGCCCTTCTCTGGACTGCCTCAATTTGGTTAATGTCCTTGTGAAGGTGTGGCCTCCAATACTGCATGAGTACTCCAGATGGGGCCTAACTAGTGTCTTGTAAAGAGGGATTATTACCTCCCTCTACGACTTGTGATACCAATGACTAATACACCCTAACACCCTCCTAGCCTTACCTACTGCTTTAGAGGTCTGTTTGATGATTTCAGGTCATCAGTGATGATGATGCCCAAGTCTCTTTCTTCCTTTGTGACTGCTAGCAACTCCCTTCCAGCCTATAGGTGGCTTCAGGGTTTCTCTTCCCTATGTGCATGATTTTGCACTTCTTTGCATTAAATCCCAGTTGCCACTCTCTTCTGACCATTTTGCTAGTTTATCCAGATCTCTTCTCATTCTGCCCACCCCATCTGGATCATCTACTCTGTTGCAGATCTTGGTGTCATCTGCAAACAGAAAAGCCTTACCTCTAGTCCATCTGCAAGGTCACTAATGAAGATGTTGAAGAGGACTGGCCCCAGGACTGATCCCTGAGGTACCCACTTGTGACTTGCATCTCTTCTGACTGTATACCATTTACCACCACTCTGTTTTCTGCCCGTCAACCAGTCTGCCACCCAGTTGACCAACTTCGACCCACCCCGAGCCTACCCAGCTTATTTATCAATCTTCTGTGGAACAGTGTCAAAAGCTTTGCTGAAGTCAAGGTAGGCGATCAACTGCTCCCCTTGGTCCACCACTCTGGTTACCCAGTCAAAGAAATCTATGAGATTAGTTTGACAGGACCTTCCTTTGTAAACCCATGCTGTCTTGGATCCTCAGCCCCTATGGATTCCAGGTGTTGCACTATCCTTTCTCAAGGAGTGCCTCCATAATCTTGCCCACTACTGAGGTAAGACTGACTGGTCTGTAGTTCCCCGCCTCCTCCTGCTACCACTCTTGTGAAGCGGGATCACATGAGCCCTTCTCCAGTCTTCTGGGACCTCTCCTGTGCTCAGAGACTCACTAAACAGTTCTGCTAATGGCTCTGCTAGTTCCACCTTTAGCTCCCTCATACCCTGGGATGTATGCCATCAGGTCCCATTGCCTTATCCACCCCTGAGCTTAGCAAGCTCTTGTAGACCCTTCTTTTGTGAAGGGAGTAGTGCTCACCTCCCTCCCCACTGTGTCCATGATACTGAGCTGTGGGCCCTGCCCTACCTTCTCTTCAGTAAATACTGAGCAAAAGTATCTATTTAGGATAGATGCCTTTAGGATCCTCCTCACATGCTCCCTTTCTCCATTAAGCTTAGCAATACCCTCTGACTTTCTCCTTTCACTAATGTATCTATAGAAAGTCTTGTCACCTTCTTTTACTGTTCGTGCTAGTGTTTCCTCAGTTTGGGACTTTGCCTGCCTTACTGCCTTCCCTGCTTCCCTTAGGGCAGTTTGGTATGCCTCCCTATCTTCATCCCGCTGTGTTCCCTTATATTTCCTGAAGGCCAGCCTTTTGGCTCTGACCTTTTCTGCTACTGTATTTGAGAACCAAAGTGGTTTCCTTCTTCTTTTGCACTTCCTTTTCTGTCTAACACAATGGGATGTTGCTTCAAGTATTGCATCCTTAATGCTTGCCCACTTTGCCTGTCCCCTCACCTGTGTTTCTTTTGCCAGGGCTAGCTTAACTCTGTTGGCCATCTTATCAAAGTCAGCTCCTCTGAAGTCCCATATTTTTGCCTTGGAATGGGATGATTTAGATGTAGTAGCCAATTGAACCATACCATGTGATGGTCACTGGCCCCAGGTGACCTTCTCACCTGGAGATCTGTGATCCCTTCCTTGTTAGTCAGTACTAGATCTAGGATAGCCCTGTCTCTTGTGGGTTGCTGTACCAGTTGTTTGAGGCCCTCCCTGCAGGGAATCCACTATGTGTCTACTTCTGGCAGATGTTCCTTGGTATTGACCAATCTGTATCCGCATGTTGAAGTCTCCATTATCAGAACCTCCCTTTAGCTGTCATGTTTTGTATATCTTCTAACAGTAATGTGTCTATGTCCTCCCCCTGGTCTCGGGGCCTGTAGACAACCCCAGTTCTTATGGCTGTCCCATTTCCTGTTTCCAGGGTGACCCACAGTTCTTCTGGCTCCTTATGTGTATTCTGAATTTCTGTAGCTTTGATATTTTCATTGACATACAGGGCCACTCCTCAGCACAAAACATCACTACTCTCTCTCTACGTTAGCTACTCTACCAGCTGAATGCTCAGAAGAAGACCGGAAACAGAAAATAACACAGGTACCACAAAAACTCTACAAGTTAAGTGAATAAATATGAAAAAAACTAAAAAAGCCCCTATTGTATAAAACGGATATGTGATGGTAAGGGGCTTGATATGTGTAACATCATAACTCGAGGCAAGTGAGCTCGGAAAAATCACTCATGGCTCCACTATCTGGAGACACTCGTGATAATCCTGAGCTCTTTGCCGCTCGTTGAGATATTACACATATCAAGCCCCTACCATCACATATCCCCTTAATCTCAATGGTTCCAATTCCCACAACATTTCACTTTCCACTGACTCAGACTCCCCACCCTGGCACCAGGGTGCAGTCAGGCAGTGGGATTTGGAACTCTCGCTTCCCTCCCTAGAGAAGGGGACAGTTCCAGGCTTGGGTGAAAAACCAAGCTGCTAGCCTGCCAGGAAACTGGCATGAAAACAAATATGCTTTTAAGTTTGTTTTTTGATTCCCCATTCAGCCACCACACCACAAAAGGTCGAGTCCATTGCTGAGCTCAAGTTGGACAGAAGCAACACCAAAAGCTCCCACCTGGCAGATGTAAGGGAGCAGGCGTGGAAAATAGTAAGAAAAGATAGGCTGGTTCCAACCCCACCCCCACCCTGCTTTTTAGTACATCAACAGTAACATTTAAAGTCACCTCACCCTCTAACTGCCATCTGATGCAGACTCCACAAAACAATGGCAATATGTTCCCAGCCTTAATCTTAACACTGGGCAGAAGCATACCTCTCAGCCTTTCTCACCCAAATGTCGACAAGATGTGTAATGAATGTTCAGAATGAGTCACATATCACCAAACATGACACTGCAAGCTGAGAACACTGTGGCTATATCACTTTACAAGTGTTTATAGTGGCTGGTGATAACTGAGCATCATAGATTATAATAGATTTGTGCTTAATAGTCTTGGTAGACAAGGTTAGAAACACTTTCTCCATGTGGGACAAGGGTTTCTTCATGCTAAATTGAGTGGCGACTTGTAATGTGTGACAGTTGAGGTATGTGAGAGGTATTCTGCACAAGCTATGAACAATGGATCACCTTACAGGTAGAAGGGTAGAGAGCTGCAGTAGTCCAGTTTCCATATTCCATATGCATAAACTGTTTTTGTACAGGACACCTGGCAATATAGCTCCCAGAAGTGCTCAAGAGCCAGCATGTGCATGCTGAACAAGACCAGCGTAAATTTGTACTGGTGCTATCTATTCACTACTGTACTATTTGTCTTTTTTAATCAGTTTACTACAAAAAAATTTCAGTTTGTCACCAGAGAAAACTATGTTTATAGTACTGGCTTGGACTGGGCTTCCCCATCCAAACTGCAGCCCTAAAAACAATTGGTGTAATCTTCTAGGGCACCCCAATGTGTACTCCCATCATTACTGCTTCTGCTGCCATGCCATTCAATGCCCTCACCCACCCTCCCACCTGATAGGCCTGCCAGAGTTAGACCAATGGGTTGATATAGGGAGGGAGGTGGGCTGACCATATATTTATCTATCAAAGGCAAAATCAGAGAGTGAGGGCAGCACATGGGCAGGGTTTATCCAAGGATATCCCTATCCAGTGGCAAAAAGCGTCCTGCAGTAAACCCTCCTGCATTCCGTCCTTATTCTCCGACTGTGCCTCCTGATAAATAAAGTTCAGCCCACCAGGATGACACACTCTGTGAGAAGGTGGTCATTGTTTCAGGTAGGACAGATTTGAATAACTACCATAAGATTCAATTGTACTGTTGGTGACAGTTGGTGTGACCCCATCTGGACTACTGTGTGCAGTTCTGGAGACCCCATCTCCGCAAAGACATAGACAGAGTGGAGGCTGTCCAGAGGAGGGCAACTAAATGGTGCAGGGTCTGCACCAGAAGACATACAAGAGAGACTAAAAGAGCTTAATAGCTGCCATCCCAATGAACTTCAGCTCACCTGCTGGTCACGTAGGGCCATCTGTGTCCTGCCCTCCCTGAGCTGCAAGCTGCCACCCAACAAACTTCAGCTCACCCACCGTAGCAAGGGCCATCCATGTCCTGCCTCCTCTGAGCTGCTAGCTGCCACCCAAATGAACTTAAACTCACCTGCCAGTCGTGAGGACCATCCGTGTCCTGCCCTCCCCTGAGCTGCTAGCTGCCACCAGAACAAACTTCAGGTACGATGGGAGGCAGCACCAGCCTCCTTCTCCCTTACTTGTAGAGCGCGGTGTGGACTCCTCCCTGCTTGAACAATGAACGCTGGTTTTGGTGCCAATATTTAAACTTGGACTTGAAAACTGAACAGTTTTGTAGCCTTAATTAATTCATTACTTCTTAGCCTAGCTTGCTGTCCAGTAAAATGTGTAGTCTGTAGGAGAAGCTTGTATCTATTTTTAGCCAGTTCTATTTTATCTGTAATGCCATAGTTACTGCTGTATAGTAATCTAATAATGTGAAGTCAGCCCAGTTCCTAGCTGCAACACTTGGAAAAAAAAAAGTTAATCCAATGCAGCTGCTAGCCTGAATCTTGCTGAAACAGGGAGCCTTTTATTCTTAACTAGTATCCAATGCAGCTACTTATGGCAGGAAGCTCTGAATTTGAACTGTATCAGGGAACCTACATTTTAACTGTGGCATTTGAAACATTAATTGCTGAAACAGGGAGCCTTAAGTCTTAGCAGGGAGCCTTAATTTCTACTGTTAGATGCAGTGAAACAGTATTAGTTAGGGAGCTTGTATGTAAATGCAAACTGATTCGAATTACTAACCCATCTCTACATAGCTTGCACCACCTCCTCCTCTCCTGCATAAATAATCTCCCTTCTGTTCCTTCGTAGCTCATCCACGATCCTACAGGGGCCATCCATGTCCTGCCCTCTCCGGAGCTCTAGCTGCCACCCGAACGAACTTCAGGTATGACGAGAGGCGCGCCAGCCTCCTTCTCTCTTACTTGTGGAGTGCGTGTGCGTGGACTCTTCCCCGCTGCCCCCCCCAATAACCTCCAACCTTTAGCTGGTATTAGATTTATAGCTGTGGACTGTCACGTGCTGCAGGCATAGGCGGTACCATCTACCAGGTTTCCCATCTGCAGGCTATACTTCTCCTCCACTAGATGTCACTATTCCACTACTCTGCTTATTACACTGATCTGTTGTTAGCTGCTCAATTTGTGGTGTTAGCTGCTCAATTTGTGGTGGTGTCTGACTGTCTTTTTTGCTGTTTCTTCTTCTTCTTCTTCTTTTTCCCTCTGTTCCTTGCTCTTTACATTCTTTGGTAGCCTTTCTTTTGGTATTCCTGTGGTACTATCAGCCTCACTTAATCTTTTTTCCCTCCACCTAGTCCATTCTCCGTAAATCTGATTTCTCTACTGCAATTCGTTTTCACTTGTTATCTACTATTGTTCTTGTCCATCCTGCATTATGTTGTCCAGTCAAGCTATAAACTTTCTCCCTTGTGAGCTACTGGCCCTACTTGGCATGGATGCACTGGCACTTCTAGCCGGGACGCCTCTCTTCACCCTGCGGCCCCTTGGGGAACTTTACATACTCCCAACATACTGGCTGAGGATTATTCAATACCAATTCCTTCAGTGCTCCTTAACTACAAGTATATTGGCCTACTACTAAGACACATTCTACATTGGAAAATTACCATGCCTGGGACAGTCTCACAAGCCATTATGCTTGCCATGGTGTGGGTCACAGTACTATCCCTTGCCCTTGCTGGTGACATTGAACCCAACCCTGGCCCTAGAGCCAATCCAACTTTATCTTACTCTTGCTCTGCCCATCTCTTGCCTCAGACTCTAGGCCTAACCATGGCCCACATAAACTTCTGCAGTATCTTGCACAATCTCCCTGAGTTTGAGGCCTGGGTGCATGCCAATAACCCTGACATCCTAGCCCTATCCAAAACTTGTTGAAACCTTCTGTTACTGATCTGAGCTCTCCTTCCAGGGTATAGTAACACTTTGGAAACCTTCAAAATGTTGGCACTACACCAGAGGTGAGGACAAGTTAAACAGATGATTTATTGTAGAGGCTAGCTGTAGTGCAGCTATCATGAGAAGCATTGGTTTGAAATCATCATGGCCAGCACTACTGCAAGGGGACATGGTCATCAAAAGTTGCAGTACTTCACTATGTGTGACAGCCTGAGGTGGAATGGAGGGGAACTGGTTACATAGGTGGGGGTACTGATCTAGGGAACAGCGAGACTTATTAATATATGTGGTTATGTCAGAGAAGTGAGAATTAAAAGTATTTGCAATTGTCACAGACTTGTTACAATTTATACCATATAACAACATGTTAGATCTGTATGTTTAATATATTGACCAGTAAAACCATAACATGACTCCAGAATCTGCAGGAGTCACCCACCTACACAGGACTGAAGAAGATATTTACACTAGGTACTTTTAGTGACCTGGACAGCTTTCTTACACTCATTCCTCAGTTTTCTAAAATCCAGTCCATCAGTAGTTAACCCAGACGTTTAAATGTAGACTAGCACTTATCCCTTGCTTTAAGTGATGTGAGCAGGTCACTGTGCAGACACCAAGGGCTGATCCTCTAACCTTCCACCTTATTGGGGGTTGTCCTGCAGGACCAGGAGTTTCAAAATAAAGTAACTTAAGGCATAATGAACAGCAGATGTGTGTTACAAAGAGCACTTACAAAAATATGTGTGCTGTGTACATGCAGAATGCATGCCACACTTAATTGTTCAATGTTTGCATGTAGTTTGCATACACAGAGTGAACCTATTTGAACCAGGTATAAAAAGCACAACAGGTTCACATGCTGCAAGCTTGACAAGTGTGCAGCAGGTAAGATGGTGTGGACATCTTCTAAAAATCACATCAGGTTCATGTGTTGCTCATTTGACATGAGTGTAGCAGTTAAGCTGGTGTGAACATCATTTAAAAATCACATCAGGTTCATATTTGCACACTTGCCATATGTGCAGCAACTAAGCTGGTGCAAATCTCATCTAAAACATATCAGTTTGTATTTCTCATTACTACTGCTAGCAATTAGAGCCATTAAAATACCCTTTTCATTGATTTCCCATTAAAATTGGGTAGACCTAAATGTAACTCTCAATGTAATGTAAATGTTACTATAAATGTAAATGTAAATGGAACTAGTTACAGTAGTGTAGGCTTGTTTTCATTAAATGCCTAGGATGTAGCCCGTCAATATCCCCATTCCTGATGTGTGAAGAGGGGCTTCTGTGTTGTGAAGCCTGACCTTTCTGTTTTGGTCCATGCAATTCCCCTTATGCACATTTAGTATTATAAATGTGTTTCTCCATAACTATTACAGCTCATTTACTTTCCCATTGTCATTCTGAATGGAGCATATACACTATGGCCATGCTCAGCACTCTTTGTGCTGAATAAGGTCTTGGAAGAATGACCATATCTCACATATTGTCACTGAAATAAGGGACATGACACTCAAAATGAGGGACAATGAGAGACACTAACCCACATGATGATCAGGACACATCCAGAAACATGGAGATACAGCACCTCAGAACACAGTGGAAACCATTGCATTTACTTGTACTGATGTTAGCCCCTCAGAATTAATTTCTACCACAAAGCAGGGGTGCCATTTAGGTAGGGCAAAGGGGAGCAGTTGTCCGGCCCCACATTTGTGCCTAGGTTGTTCTTATGATGTGACAATAATGGCATTACATTTGGATTTAATCTTTTGCACAAAACGTGCCTTCTGGCCTGTGTTGTGCTCACACTGCAGGTGCACTCCTGATTCGACTGTGTCTGTATTGTGCTGTACACCCTCCACCTATTGGCAGTGCCGCCATCACATGTGAAATGGAGGAGCTCCAGCTAAGCAAAAGCACACAAGTCACATGAGTAGGGCACTATCTTTCCTGCTACGGAGTAGACAGGCTGCACACTACAGCTTGGAGGAGTCAGTGAACACTGAACTCTCAATATCAGTGTTGTGGCAGCATATTTTGTAGGTCTTCTCTTAGTGAGTCTCTGTCTCCATTGGTGGCTGAAGGGGCTGGGGGTGAGCTAAAGCTAACTCAAGACTAGGCTACCTACATACTCTACTAGGCTCGCCTCAGAAAAAACAGTGTGGGCCCCCTGCAGTAGAAAGCTAGGCCTCACAGCAGCAGTGACAGTGGTGTGGGTGACCTTCATAGGCCTTGATCAGTGAAGTGCAGCAGCACCCATGGCAGCAGCCAAACAAGAAGCAAGCAACATAGGTTGGGTGGGTTCAGTTGGTGAGGTGACTTGGTCACGAACAACATTGGGGACCTGAGATGGTTGGTTCTAGCATTCAGCTTACTGTATCATAGCATCACAGTAATGTGTCAGCAGAAAGGACCATCCTGGTCCATCTAGTCTGCCATTTCCCACCCACCCTACTTGTCTTCTTAGCTTCTGTCAGAAGGACAGAGGAGGTGGACTGAAAACTGGGCTGGTGGCACAGTGGGCTAGGCCGCAGGTTCTGGCCAGATGGCTGGGTAAGAAAAAGTAAAAAATGTTTTTTTACAGGGGGATTGGGAAAGGAGCAAGGACTAAAATATTGATGTTTACCACATTTCTGCACCTTTAGGTGGCTTCACAACCCATATGAGATGGCTTTTGGATGGAATGGAGATGGGGAGAGAAACTGGGGCACAGTTATTTAGGGAGGGAGGGGTCAGAACTTCATCCAGGAAAAAAATTGGTTAGTAACTGGGTAGGTTTAAGCCCAAATCTGATGCACTGCTCCGGGGTATAGACAGAAGAATCTTATACATTTGAATTTGTCCTGATTTGCATATCACTTTCAGTCACAACACATAAGTTTTACCTTTTAGAGAAGTTCTAGACATTCCCCAGCTTTCTGCTTAGGGGCTAACTAGCACCTGACCTCCACTGGTTGTTGGCTTCCCCTGCTGAAATCCGAAATGGTGCCCCTGCCATAAAGGCTAAATTTACAAGACATCCTCTGTGTGAGCAGCATATTTTCCATGAGAGATGGATGAGGGGCAGAGCAGTTTTGGAGGGTAAAATGAGGGCTGTCCCTTGCATTCAGGGACACTTGAGCAGTGTGGTATGCACAGACTATTGCAGCCCCACTATAGTCAGGCTTATGCCCCCCACCCAGTGAAGCTGACCTGCACATCCCCACACTCAGGCACATTATGACGTAGGTCAAGGGAGAGTGCAGGGGTATGCCCCATTGAAATGAATGAGGGTATTTTTTTTATTACTAGTTTATACATTATTGACGGAGAGTTGGAGATTAATGAAGGCCACTGCTCAACTAACAAGATGCTTGTTTGTAAAACAGTGGCCTTCATTATTCTCCAACTCATCATCATAATGTATAAAATAGTAAAAATAACTCCATTCATTTCAAGAGGTATGCCACACAACTCTGACCCATGGACATCATATCTTAAAGACTCCTACCTCTGGCTCCCTAGTACTCAGGTAAGAGACTCTCAACACACCACTACTTGGTGGGTTGGTAGCAGTGTGGCTGCTCCGCTACAGTGTGTGTGCATGGGGAGGGACTGGCCATGTGGTGGGTGCCGAGTTATTGCTACTTTGTATTTGCCCTTAAAGTCTGTTTGCATGAAAGCAATCAAAGCTATGGAGAAAAATACTAGGGGTACAGGCCAGACAGAAGTGATTAAGTAGTTTTGTGGGTAAGTGTGTGTATTGTGGATGGGAAGCACCATGTGTTCCATTGATATGTGTGCAACAGTTCAGCTGTGCAGCTGAGATGAGGGGACAAGAAAACTAAAAAGTATATCAGTGGCTATAAACATGCGCATGCGTGCAGATGTATGCAGATTTGTATTGAAGTACAAGCAAGCCATATGTATACAGGCATTATAGCTTAGTGGTTAAAGGCACTGAACTGCAAACCAGAAGATCTGGAGACTGGGGTTTGAATCTCATCAACTCCACTGTGTGATCCTGAGCAAATCACTAAACTTTTGTGTGCAGTTATCAGTGACCACTTTCATTTTGCGCATGCCACATGCATGCAGTCTGTTCCATTTTAACATAAAAGCATGCTTTCCGCGCTGCTTGCTGTACTCATGACACATGCATGCAATCGGTTCCAATTTAACATTTAAATCATGCTTGCAGCATGCATATCACATGGATTGTTTTATATGCAGCAGGAAAACATTTCATATAATGATTTCCTTAATGGCGTCAAGACTTGGGATCTCCGTCCTTTGAATTACCCCACTTACAGGGGAGGTTTATGCTAGATGTCGAAACCTTGGCATTATAAGGTCAAAAAGTAGAAGGATACGGGGATCTTGGAACTGTTGGGGGGATGGGAGGGAAGAGAGCGGATACGGGCAGTGAGGGATAGGAGACGCCTGAGGCGAAATGGGTACTGGAGGCGAGGTCCTCCTTGCCTGGTTCCCATACCCAACAGCACTGACTTGGAGTGTGTCAGGCAGGAAGTGGGATCACCCTTGGATTTCTGTCCCTTCGGGCGGTGTTAAACAATGCCAGGTCGATTAGGAATAAGACTGCAGTGATTGCAGATCTTGTTTCCTCAGTCTACTTGGCTTGCATCACGAGACCTGGCTAGATGGAAATGCTGGTCCTGTGTTGGACTCCGTGGTTCCGGCTGGGTTCTCGGTGATTCACCGCCTAGAGTGGACGGAGGGTGGGGGGTTGCTGTCTGTTTCAGACAAGATCTGGATCTCAGGGAAGTGCCAGTTGGTGATACCAACTCCTTTGAATGCATAGTGGGTGCAGGTGCAGACTACAGGACCCTTCTTATCTACCGTCCACCAGGGATGAGAGGGAGTTCCTGAAGGAGGTTGGACTTCATCGCCGATATGGTATTGGAATCTCCCAGATGGATAATTCTGGAGGTTTCAATGCCTAGATCGACGATGAACTCTCGCCATTTGGTCAACACCTCCTCCAATTAATGGATTCATTGGGCCTGTCACGGGTAATTACCTCTGCAACCCATGAGGGGGGGCATACATTGGACTTGGTTTTCCATCTGGGGATGGAGATATGTGATGTGGAGGTGGAGCCAGTTGGATGGTCTGACCATCACGCCCTGAGGTTTAGATTTGCGGCCCCTTAAATAGGCCTGCCCCCAGGGAGTTGGTACAGTTCCGTCCTTTAAGAGGGATTACCTTAGAGGGCCTAATGATGGAGCTGGACTTCTCGGATTTTCCAAAGGATAGCATGGATCTAGGGCCATTGGTCTTAGCCTATATTAGGGTTGTGACTGAGGCCCTGGATGCCATGCTCAATTCATGTTAGTCCCGTACTCTTCACTAAGGGCTCCCTGGTTTGATGGGGAGATCCATGAGTGGAAGAGGAAGGACGAAGATAGAAAGACGTTGGCGGAAAACTCAACTGGAAGCGGATAGACTTGAATTGTTAGAACATTATAAATTCTACCAATCAGCAATTTCCCATAAGAAGGCAGAGTTCCTGTCAGGAAATTGCTGCAGCTAGAATAGACCATCCCAGCTCTTCCGGACTGTGGACAGACTGTGCAATCCAGTCTGTCTCCAGACCGGTAGAGCATTATCACAGGTACAGTGTGAGGAGTTTGCGAAATTCTTTGCTGACAAGGTATACACCATCAGGGATGAGATCAGCCAGTGTCCTTCTATTGAGCATTGCACTGATCAATCGGGTGGTACTAACGCTCAGTTGTACTGGTCTACCTTTAGACTACCAGCAGTAATAGATATTGTGAGGATTATCCAGACTCTGCGACCTACCTATTGTAAGTTGGACCCAGGCCCTACTCACCTGGTGGTGGGGTGTGTAGATGTTATCGGCCCAGTCCTGGCTGGGATAGTGGTGGTGTCATTAGAGAGAGGGATCTTTCGGATCCCTTAAAGGAGTATATACCCCTTTGAAAAAGCCTCTCTTGACCCCGACTGCCCAGCAAATTATAGACTGAGTTTCAACCTCCCTTTTGTAGGGAAGGTTATTGAGCAGGTGGTCGCTCTGCAACTGGAGGATCATTTGTCCAACCACAATATCTATGACCCTCTCCAATCTGGCTTCAGGAAGAGGCACAGTACAGAGACGGCTCTTGTTCGGGTATTGAATGATCTCCTGATGGCAAGAGATTGGAGGACCCGTTCCATCTTGGTTCTCCTGGATCTCTCAGTAGCATTTGACACCATGGATCATGGGGTATTGCTCGACCGCCTGTGGTTTCTCTGTGGTCTGAGGGGAGCAGTCCACAGTTGGTTTCGATCTTTTTTGGAGGGCAGATCTCAGAGAGTGGTATCTGGAGTTAACACCTCGGTCCCTCACTATCTGCCCTGTGGGGTACCGCAGGGGTCAGTGCTGTCCCTATGATCTTCCCTTGTCAATCTTCACCATTCACTACTTACAGGGTGTTAGCGGAGGACGCACCCGCCACAGGGCTTTTTAAAGTTTGCCCTAGCGGCACCGCCCTCGAGAGTGGCGTGCGTCGCGTCATGCGGCCGTTAGTAGCGACCGACTCCAAACTCAGTTCTGTTTCTCCGCCCGTCGAGGCAGCACCTGTCAGCGTGAAGCGCTTCAGTGTTTTTCATATCTTCGTAGTTACCGACTCCGTTTTCCTTGCACTTCGGCGCCGTCTACGGTAAGACTGTTCTTTTCTATCTTCGGCACTGGGTGTATTTCCTACTGTGTTTTAGTCTCGTTGGTTTGCGTTATGTCGGTTCTGGAGCTAAGCGTTCTTGAAAGCGGACGGCCCCTATCGCGTCGGTGCTCCTGTGGCGGCATTTCTCCGTCTCGGACCGGCGCGACGTTTGTCTTCGTTGCCTGGGACCCAACCATGATATGGATTCGTGCGACGCCTGTTTCTCGATGGACCGTCGCGTCCTCGAAGTCCGCGCGTTCAAGCTCGGCAAGGCCCCGCTGACTTTCGGGGGACGGCGTCGCTCACGGGAATCTCGGGTGAGATCTTTAGGCCCTTCCCCCGGGTCCCCTCCCGGGCCTATTCTGGTCCGAGGAGGAGGGGGTTTCCTCATCCTATCTTGCCGAGGAGGAGGCCCCTTCATCAGTGTTGAGGGCATCACGCCCTCCGGGGCCGCAGCGCTGACACCGCCTCGGCAGTCACCTCTTTGGAGGTGCAGGCTCCCCGATGTCGAGGCCCTTGGCTTTTGGGCCCGGCTGGTGGACCCTCGGCGCCGCCCTCGTGGTGCCGTTTGGATCCGGCACCATTCGCGGTACAGCCGATGATCGAAGCGGCACCGCTCGAGCTCCGGCGCCCGTTAGCACCAGCGCCGGTGATGGGGTGGCACCGTTGGCGGCGCGCTTTGGATCCCGGTGCATGAGCGGCGCGGTGATGAAAGCGAGCACCGTTGGCGGTGCAGCTTTAACCTCGGCGCCATTACGCGATGCCGGTGGACATGGCGGCGCCATCGGCGGTGCCACTCTGCCTCCCGGCGCCACTGGCGGCGCTGTTAACCTTCCCTTCCAGCGGTGGTCCCGGGCCTGCTGGAGCCTGGGGGTGTGGGGTTAGGCCTTCCTGCTACGGCGTGGGGCGGCGGCGTCGCCCATAGTACGGGGCGTTCGCTGACCCGTAGCCTCGGGACCCCTGGGGTGGCCAGCATCGAGAGTCCTGCTGGTCTCGTCCTCTCGGAGGATGATGACTCAGATGTGGACCCATCCTGGCACCCCATTCTTGGGATCTGGGTCCTCAGTGGCTGGGGTACCAGGTGGCACGAGGCCTCTCCTCTGTCCCCCTGCCGTCGTCTCCTGAGGGTTCCTCGGCTGGGGTGGCCGAGAGTCCTGGGGGCAGGCGTGGGGAGTGACGGAGGGCTCCCTCTCTGGAGGCTGGTGGCAGCTACCCCGAGGGTGCTGTTGCCTCCTCTGGGACAGGGGATGTTGCAGTCAGGAGAGGGCTCTCTCGGAATCCGAGGGTTGAGGGCAGGTGGCCTGCTGCCGGTCTTCTTTAGCCACCTCAGGGGTGGCCAGGAGCCATCAGTGCAGAGCCCGTCTCTCCCCAGGGTTCTAGGGTGTCCTCCAGTGGCGTTTGTGGGACTGCCGTTCTGGATCCATGCAGTCCGGCATCGTCGCGGGGAGTTCTCCCCAGGGCTCTTCAGGCTCCGCTTCCCCAGAGTTCCGTTCTGCGGCCTGGTTTGATATCCGGGATCCCTCCTACTGGGGCTCCCTTTACGGATTCAGAGCCCTCATGACATGATTGCCTCTCGGAGGTGCCCCTCTCCCATCTCTCTGCCTTCCACCACCCCGCTCCCGGGCCATGTAGGTCCCTCGGTCCGTTATCCTGGGAGCAGTTCAGAGGATTCTTGGCGGCCTTCCCCTCATATGTTAGATACATGCATGGCGGGTCTTTCGACTCTCCCACGCTGCAGGAATCCTCTGAGCATTCCAGCTCCCCATCATCCTCGTCTCCCTCCTCTGAGGGAGAGGAACCCCCTGCTCATCTGTCCTCCGATGCTGATTTCACAGAATATCAGCGTTTCCTCTCGAGGATGGTGAGGGATCTCTGGATTTCCTATGTTCAGAGAGACAATACCGAATGGGAGACGCGTGAATTCCTTGGTGAATTCAGTGCCCAGCATCTGGTGGTACCTTCCTGGCCTATCCCCTTCCAGGAGGCGTCTATCCGGTCCTGGCAGTTCCCTGCAACTTCTTCCCCCAACCCGGTGCGGACTGCCAGCGTGGTAGTGTGCCCCCCTCTGAGTCTCTAGGTTTCCCTTCCCAACCCGTCCTCAGGTTTGGTATACCTGGATACTCCTTCTGGGTGCCGTTGCCTGGTGCACGACCGCCCAGTTCGGACTCTCTCCAGTTAGGCCGTTGGGGGCGAAGAGTGTTCTCTTCTTCTCGTCAGTACATGTATTGCATCACATCAAGGCTCACCGCTGCCTAACCGGCATTTGTGGTCAATGATGTCCCAGCTGCTGGCATCTATGCCTGACCGCGGAGCAAACCAGACAAGCCGTTGCCCTCTCCGCGGTAGGCCTGGAGCTGGCAAGACGCAAGCAAGGGGCATCTTATGATGCCAATGAGTGGCTTCCAGGCTTGCGGGGACAGCGATCTGCATCAGGCGGACGGCATGGCTTCGTCTTTCCAGGTTGTCACCCCTGGCCCGGCGTAGGGTGATTCGCTCCACCTTCCGGGGGACCCGTCTTTTCTCTTCCAGAGCTAGGAGACTTTTACAGGGGCTCCCTCCGTCTCCTCGTCTTCAGGAGGCACCTCCTAGCTCTTCTCCCACTTAGGCTTTCTGAATAAGCCAGGGTCTTCTCCTTCTGTTTTCTCACCAGCAGAAGGCTGGGGGTCTTGTTCCCTCAGGGTATTACCTCTTCCCCCTCCAGGGGAAGAGGAACTTGGTACTCACCCAGGAAGTAATGAATGGTGAAGATTGACAAGGAAGATATGAAAGTGCGTACCTACTGGTAATTCTTGATCTTCTCTTGTATCTTCACCATTCATTACCACTCCACCATCCCTCAGTGGCCTCTTCCTGTGGCTTCTCCACCTCCGCTCCTTCCTCTCTCTGCAAAAAAAAAATTTTTCTTAAAAACTAGGAAAATTGCTAATTTTTCCAAAAAAAAAAATCCTTCTTTTGGGGGTTCTAATTTTCAAGAAAAATTAATTACTCTAAGAGTCATAGGCCATCTTGTGGATTGCATTGGCGATCAGACTGCACAACTATCTCTTGCCGTTATCCTGACAAGATATCTCTGGGGTTTGGCCTGGTTCAGGCTATTCAGTTGATCCTGCAATCCCGTGTTCCAGATATTGCCCTGAAATCAACCCCCATTCTTGCCCTGCAGAGCAGAGGAACGGGCACGTCTGTTCCTTTTTTCTTTTTAAAAAAAAACAAAAAGGGAAAAAATGCTGAGGGAACTCTTTTCGACTGCTATAGGTGTGACAGAAACGGGAAGGAAAGAGTTAATGGTTTGGATTCTGTAGATGCCTTATTTTTTTAGCAGTGTGGAAAAAATACAGAGGCTGAAATCCTCCAGCAGCAACCAGCTTGTGGAATTCCTAGCTGCTAGATAAGAGCTGGGTCATAAATCTCGAGTGGACATCTCCAGACACACACAGACCTTGCAGACATGGACACGGGCAGTTTGAATGGATTGGATCATTCAAATATAACCTTAAGGTGAAAAATATAATTGGTCACCAATAGGTGTTCACTCTGATTGGGACAATTAAATACATACATGTTAGGTGGTTGGTGCATTTAAGGAGAGAATAGGAATGACCTAGTCTCCATAGACTATATAAGCTTCTGTAAGACAGAGAACTCGCTCTTGCCCTGGAAGCTGTGAGGGGAAACATAAGCTTGGAGCCTACCTGGTATGTCCGTGGGAGCTGGCAGTTAGAACAGGGTCCAGTGTCTCTTGTAAGGACAGGGAAGGGTAAGTTTAGTGATAGTATATTTCAGTAATAGCCTTCTTCTTTTGCCATCTGTTGTTTAAAAACATTTGTTTACTTTTCCTGTATGAGTGTTATTCTCTTGTGTTGTAAATACATTTCCTGTAAATGCTCATTGCACTTTCTGTTAATAAAGCTATTTATTTGCTCAACAGTTTGTGTCTCTGATGTCATTTTCTAAGGTAAGATTTGGTTTTCCACTGGCTAGGGTAAACTCTGTGTAGCATCCGCCACCTGAAAGAGACACACTACCAGACTTTAACTTGTGCAATTGCACGTGTGATTATTCAAGTTTGTACACTTGAAAGAGGTGCGGAAGAGAGTCCGGCTGGTGGCATGAATACCCAGACACACACCTCTCTAAAAGCTGTTTCAGCCCAGAGGAAGGTGGGTTGTCACATATTAGTTGGCAGTGGTGGGGTGATGATAGCGGACTCGTAGCTGACTGAGATACAGAGTTTGCCAGTGGAACAGTTACCTTAGCATTGCAAAACAGGATATACAAGAGGATACATTTGTACAACAGTTTTATTGTTTCTAGATAGCACAGTAAAGTGTAGCAGTAGAATGAGCTCCACGGAGTATGACTCACTTACTGTAACACAGCTTTTGAAAGGTGCCAGGAAAGGGATTCAGCCTGAAAGTCTAAAGCAGAAGAAAAAGGCAGACCTCATAGCTACTCTCTTGGCACATGATCTGAAGCAGACTGTCGCTGGGGTGAGTCAGGAACTGAGGCAGCAGACCCCCAAACCAGCTTGAGCACTGCGACTGCAGCTATTGCTGCAAGACAAGGCATTGGAGCGAAAAAGACTGGATGCTGAAGCAGAAGCAAGAAGGTTGGAAGCAGAAGAAAAGAGACTGGCAGACAGAGAAAGAACATCAGGAAAAGGAGAAAGAGCATAAAGAAAGAGGAACGACAGCACAAGAAGGAGATGATGACCCTCACGCGGTCAGCAAACCGTGAGTAATGGTGGAGTGAGTTTACCTCATGAAACCAAAATGAATTCTAAATTGTTCCTCAGTTTAAGAGGAGATGACCTTGATTTATTTTAAGGTCATTTGAGAGAGTGTGTAATCAATTACAATTAAATAAGGCTTCCTGGTCAACTTATCTCACACCCTTGCTGACGGGAGGCGCTGAATGCATTTGCTAAAATGAGTAATGAAGACTATGCTGATTATGATAAAGTAAAACAGTGTTGTTGAAACGTTTTGAATTAACTCCCTGAGGCTTATAGAAGAAAATTTAGGGAGTTAAAGAAAAGCCCAGAAGACAGTTATGCAGAACTGCAGGTTAAACTGTATACTTACCTTGATAGGTGGATGGAGGGCTAAAAGCAACTACTGTGGAACTGATTAAAGATGTATTGGTGAGAGAACAATTCCTTAAAATTGTACCTGAGGACATGTGTGTTGGCTCATAGACAGGGCATCGCCTCTTCCACAGAGGTGGCAGGAAGCTGGCAGTATCTGTCTAGCCGGCCACACACTGCAGTAAGTCTTATGGTATGGGGCAGCACATGGGTGATAAGGGATCCCATGGAGAGCAGCCCAAAGGCTCATCCTGCACCTGAGCCCAAAGTGAGCCCTCTGGTTCTGGGGACTCAGAAATAGGTCCCAAGAAATGTCATATTTGCAATCAGGTGGGACACTTGAGATATAACTGCCCTCAGAAACTGGTTAAGGGCAGAGATATTAGGGCAGGGGTGATCAAAGGGCACTGGTGTGTTTGTAGGGTGTGTCCAGTCTGAAGAACCACTCTCCTCTGATGAGAATCTGCGTCCCATTACAGTTAATGGAATAGTAACACAGGGACTATGGGACACAGGTGCTAATATCTCCCTGGTAGGCAAGATCTCATTCGGGCAGAGCAGATCGTGCCTGGGAAATACTCAAGGTTCTGGCATTCACAGGGCCACCAGTCCCATTACCAATGGCTAGAGTCTTCCTGAGCTGGGAAGGGCCATGTAGAAAAGGAGGTGGGAGTTGTAGAGGACCTACCTGTAAGTATGATTGTGGGAAGGATTTGGACCCCAGTAAAAACTGGTGTGTGTTGTAACTCGTAGTCAGGCACAAGGGCAAGCTTCTGAGGGAAGAGGTTGACTCTGGGTGGTCCAGCCACACCCTCAGCAGCTGAGGAAGTGTCCAGCACAGGAGGGGCTGGCTAGAAGCTGCAGTCAGAACCCCAGTCACAAATAGAGGAACCCACAGGACTTCCTTCAGAAGGGGCACTGGGAAGGGTCAGGCGAGGGCAGCTGAGTGCTGCTGGCAGACTGACCCTACCCTGGAAAAACTGAGGAAATAGCTCATGGGCTGAGCATTCTCAGGGAGTAAGGAGTCCATTTACTGGGACAATGGGCTGTTGTACAGAGAATGTACAACAGAGGAAGGGCTAGCTGGTGAGGTACTCCAGCAGCTGGTAGTCCCTAAGGTTCACGTCAAGCAGCTTTTGGCCCTTGCGCATGATACCCTTTTCAGGGCACTTGGGGTGAGGCACTGCAGCTTCACCAACAATTTCTTCTGGCCTGGTATTGGCAAGGATGTGGCAGGTGTTGCGGACTTGTCCACATGCTGCGGGTAGGAAAAATGGGGACAAGGCCAAGAGCGAGCTTTGGTGCCCCTGCCCATGTTGATGAACCCTTCAAGAGGGTAGCAGTGGACATGTGGGGCCATTGAGCACCCCAAGTCGCACTGGCAAGCGGTATATCCTGGTAGTTGTAGACTATGCCACTAGATACCCAGAGGCAGTGGCCTAACATCCTCTGAGGCAGGACCAGTGGCAGATGCACTGTTGGAAATATTTGGTGGGCTTTCCCCAGGAATACTGTGTCAGACCCAGGGTGCCAGTTTTATGTCCGGAATTAATGAGTAGTTTCGGGAGAAGTGTATAGGTAAAGCAGCTCAAAACCTCTCCATACCATCCCCAAGCTAATGGTCTAGTGGAGCGATTTAATTCAACCTTAAGACCATGCTAAGGACTTTTGCTGACCAGCATAAGAGAGACTGGGACAAATATTTGCCTCATCTCCTATTTGCATACAGGAAGTCCCACAGGAGTCCACAGGGTTCTCACCTTTCAGAGCTCCTGTTTGGTCATGAGGTCTGGGGCCACTAGATTTGATTCGGGATGAATGGGAGGTGACCGTGCCTCCCAAGGGGAGTCTGTTGTGGAGTATGTCCTGAACCCCAGGACCACCTTAGGGAGCTCATGGGGTTTGCTCAGGAGCACTGGCCACTGCACAACAGCGGCAGGAGTCTGGTAGGACCGTGGGGTCCGAGCCAGAGAATATGAGGTGGGACAGCGAGTGATGGCACTCATCCCTGTCCAACAGAATAAGTTACAGGCAGCATGGGAGGGCCATTCTCCATTGTCCAAAAGGTTAGTAGCGTCAATTACATGATAGAGCTCCCGGACAGGACATGCAAGCGAAAGGTGTATCATGTTAACATGCTGAAGCCCTACCATGACAGAGAGGAAATGGTCCTCGCTGTATGCAGTGCTCCAGAGGAGGAAACCGAGGTAGATCACTGGTGGACCTACTTGGGAGGCCAGGTGCATCCTCTGTGGACAGCCTTACCCTCTTGGAACAGCTGACACCAGCCCAGGTGCAAGAATAGGGGTGTGCTGAGAAATTTGAAGACATGTTCACAGAAACCAGGGTACACCACGATGGCAGAGCACCATGTGGATACAGGGACCCAGGATCCCTGAAACAGTCCCGCTACAGGGTACCTGAGCAGGTTAAGCAGACTGTGAAAGAGGGCTCAAAGAGATGCTGGAACTGGGGGTAATCCAGGAATCTAGTAGCCCTGGGCATCACCCGTGGTACTGATCCCCAAAGGGATGGCACCACCGATTCTGCGTGGACTACGGAAGCTTAACAGCTGCGCGAGTCTGATGCTTATCCATGCCCAGAACAGATGAGACCCTGGAGCGACTGGGGAGCCAAGTATTTGACACAATAGACCCAACAAGGGCTATTGGCAGGTACCTCTGACCCCTACTGGCCAGGGAAAGATCAGCGTTTGTTACTCCATTTGGTTTATATGAATTTAAAGGTAATGCCATTCGGAATGAAGAATGCACCTGCAACCTTTCAACGGCTTGGATGCATACTGTCTGGGGTAGGTGAGTTTGCATTGGCTTATATGGATGATATGGCCATATATAGCCAGACCTGGAATGAGCACATCAAGAATGTTGGGGCGTGTTCCACAGGTTAAAGAAGGCAGGTCTGACAGTCAAGGCAGAGAAGTGCCAGATAGGTATGGCAGAAGTATCCTACCTTGGGCACCGGGTGGGTAGTGGACACATCCGTCCGGAGCCTGCCAAGGTTGATGCCATCCTGGCCTGGCCTACTCCTACCACAAAGAAACAGGTCAGGGCATTTCTAGGGACTGCAGAGTACTACCGAAGGTTTGTTCCCGCTATAGCGATCTGGCTAAGCCCCTGACAGACCCTAACCAAGAAGGAAAGCCAGATGCAGTGAAGTGGTCAGAAGGCTGTGAGGTTGCTTTTCATGAGCTAAAAAGGCCTTAAGTGGCCCAGCTGTATTGGCTAGCCCTAATTATAGTTTAAAGTTTATGGTTCATGTGGATGCCTCAGATCATGGGCTGGGGGCTATGCTGAGCCAAGTTACTCAGCAGGGGAGGGCACCCAGTTGTGTACCTCAGCAGAAGGCTTTTGCCCAGAGAGGAGGCATCGCCACAATTGAGAAGGAATGCTTGGGAATAGTGTGGGCCTTCAGAGCTGCAGCCTTACCTATATGGGAGAGAATTTACTGTGGTCACAGATCATAATCCCCTGATTTGGCTTCACTAGGTCCAGTGGACAAAATGGTAAACTACTACGTTGGAGTTTGGTACTGCAGGCATACAACATGACCATACAGCATCGCGGTGGCAAACAAAATGCAAATGCGGATGGGCTATCTAGGCAGGGCTAATGGCCTGGCTGGATACTGGGCACTTCAGTATTGCATGAGCGGCTGTGTCACTTGGGGTAGCCCAAGGGACCGCCTTCGTATCTGGGGGAGATGTGACAGAAACGGGAAGGAAAGAGTTAATGGTTTGGATTCTGTAGATGCCTTATTTTTTTAGCAGTGTGGAAAAAATACAGAGGCTGAAATCCTCCAGCAGCAACCAGCTTGTGGAATTCCTAGCTGCTGGATAAGAGCTGGGTCATAAATCTCGAGTGGACATCTCCAGACACACACAGACCTTGCAGACATGGACACAGGGCAGTTTGAATGGATTGGATCATTCAAATATAACCTTAAGGTGAAAAGGAATATAATTGGTCACCAATAGGTGTTCACTCTGATTGGGACAATTAAATACATACATGTTAGGTGGTTGGTGCATTTAAGGGAGAATAGGAATGACCTAGTCTCCATAGACTATATAAGCTTCTGTAAGACAGAGAACTCGCTCTTGCCCTGGAAGCTGTGAGGAAACATAAGCTTGGAGCCTACCTGGTATGTCCGTGGGAGCTGGCAGTTAGAACAGGGTCAGTGTCTCTTGTAAGGACAGGGAAGGTAAGTTTAGTGATAGTATATTTCAGTAATAGCCTTCTTCTTTTGCCATCTGTTGTTTAAAAACATTTGTTTACTTTTCCTGTATGATTGTTATTCTCTTGTGTTGTAAATACATTTCCTGTAAATGCTCATTGCACTTTCTGTTAAGTAAAGCTATTTATTTGCTCAACAGTTGTGTCTCTGATGTCATTTTCTAAGGTAAGATTTGGTTTTCCACTGGCTAGGGTAAACTCTGTGTAGCATCCATCACCTGAAAGAGACACTACCAGACTTTAACTTGTGCAATTGCACGTGCGATTATTCAAGTTTGTACACTTGAAAGAGGTGCCGGAAGGAAAGTCCGGCTGGTGGCAGCGAATACCCAAGGACACACACCTCTCTAAAAGCTGTTTCAGCCCAGAGGGAGAGGTGGGTTGTCACAATAGGTATCTTGGTTTTCGGGTCATGCAACCAACCTCAAATTTCTTCTGTAAAAAAAAAAAAAAGAAAAACAAACAAGAGGGGAAATGAAAAGGTAGTCTCCCTTCTGGCTAGTTTGCATATTGGTTTCTCCTTTTAAGTGTCCTCCTGGACAATTTTTACACAAGAGCTGTGCTGACCATATCCAATCCAGCCAGCTCAAGCCTTAGCCTACCTTGGCCAGTCTGTCTGAGTCCCATTTTATGCTTAAACGCCTGAAAGGCTTACATTTCCTTTTCTAAGTCCCAGAGCAGCACCTCCTGCCTGGGGTTCCTTTCCTCCTCGGTGTCCTCGAATTCCTAGGCCTGTCGCTGCCAGGAACCCGAGGGGTATCAATAACAATGGCATGTTGAGGATAAAGACTATGCCTCCAGAGTCTGTCTAGCAGGTTTGGTGAACCTTCTCTTCAGCTCTATCTCCGAGGGATTCTTGCTTCCCTCTTAGTCGGGCCTTCAGCTCTAAGCTAATTATGCTCATTGGGCATTCTGGTCCCTTCAACATCCCATCTCTCTTCTCTTTCTTCTTCTTCTTCTATTTTCTCATCTCCTTACTTTATCTCTCCTCCTAGAGTCGCCCAGGTAAGAGGCCCTGCAGTCCCTAGGCTAGGATACTTTATCTCCTCTGTCCTTCCTCCATCGGCTTATTCCTTTTTCAGTTCATTCTTCCTTGCTTTTGCTATCCTCGGCTATCTTGCCTCGCTATCTATATTCTGCTCTCACTTTTGCTCTCCGGCTCACAGAACTGAGTTGGAGGAGGTCGTCGCTATTATGACGCCGCCTCGCGCGCGCGCGGGGCGTCACTCTCGAGGCGGTGCCGTTAGGCAAACTTTAAAAAAAAAAAAAAAAGCCTCTGGCGGTGCGCGCCGCTAACACCCTGTAAGTAATGAATGGTGAAGATACAAGAGAAGATCAAGAATTACGGTAGGTACGTATTTTCATTTATTCGCTGTGTATATGCTTCCCATTGGGGGACATTATAAGATGGTATGGGCTGAGTTTTCACTGTTATGCTGATGATTCTCAGCTCTACCTGTCTTTATAGCCTGATCAGGAGTCAGATTCCATCACGATGTTTAATAACTGCCTCCTGGAGATTCAGGACTGGATGAGTGCTAGTTGGCTGAGGTTGAATCCAGGGAAAACTGAGGTTTTGGTTGTGGACCCTGGAGGGAGGATAACTGGGGCTTGGACGGGAAACCCTTGGGTTTATATCTTGGGGGGGCCCAGCTTCTTGCCTCTGGCCAAGTACGTAACCTGGGAGTAATTTTTGACGAAAGCCTGACTATGAAGATGCAGGTGTCGGCCATAGTTGAATCTGCCTTTTTTCATCTGAGGAATATTGCCAGGGTGAAACACTTGGTTCCACGGGAAGATCTTCCCATTTTGGTCCACGCTTTTGTTACCAGCCGTTTTGATTACTACAATGCGCTCTATCTAGGGCTGCGGGGGGTGGATATCCGCCGCTTGCAGCTTGTGCAGAACGCGACAGCCAGGTTGTTGATGGGAGTTTCACGATCTAGCCATATGGCACCTGTGCTGCGTGATTTGCACTGGCTACTTGTACAGTTCGAATCACCTTCAAGTTCGCATTATTGACCTTTAAGGCCCTACATGATTGGGACCCCACTACCTGAAAGAGCTCTTGGTGCCTTATTGTCCTGCCTGTTCTCTCGGCTCCTCTGATGAGGGATTGCTAGAGATTCCTAGGTCGCCTAAAGATGTCTGGAGGTAGATCTTTTGCCTATATGGCACCAACCCTATGGAATTTCTACCTCGTCAGATAATGAGAATGCCTAACTGTTGAAAATTTTAAAAAACAATTAAAAACTTTCCTTTTTGCCTTAGCATTTGCTGGTACATGATGAGTAAGTGTACTGTATGGTTGTTTGATTTATTGTGTGTGATGTGATTTTAATTGTTTTTATTGTAAAAGCGCCCTGAGCTTGGGAAGGGCGCTTAATATAAATAAAATATTACTTACTTAGCCATCTGGTGTAGGTCTCCTTGAAGTTTGGAAAAATCCCAAAAGACTATCTCTTTGGGAGGGCCAGAGGGGGTGTGTGCTTCCCATATGCCGAAGACAGCCAAGTGATCACTAAAAGAATCATGCAAAGTACCATAAGTAGTGATCCTGTCTATTCTGTTTATAAGCATCAGGTCAATAAGGGACTGGTGGTTGTTCCTTGTTGCTACATGAGTGGGGCAGGTAAAAGCTGAGCATGATGGAGTTTACCTCTCAAAGTTTCAAATGTGCTAGCTCATTGTTGAGCCAATCTAGACTTATATAACCTACTGTAAGAGGAGTATTTCATTCTTTCAGGTACTAGTGGCCAGATAGTGGATATCAGATAAACCAGCTATTCCATATTGCATCACCTTACAGCATCCCCGACCATTTCTAACTTGGTTAAGTCCACCTGGTAGGCTACAAATGTACATGTGACTAGATGTTATAGGCTACAAATGTACATGTGACCAGATGTTTTGAAACCTGATGCACCAAGTCCCACCTGCTGCTGCTAAAGCTCAGTTTATTTTTGTGCATCGCAGAGGATACAAGCACAAACACCTAGCTCCCAATTACAGGTCACCATACTAGGCGGGAACAATAATGTTTCAGTTAATTCTCTGAACTATGGCATGAATTGGTAGCTACTGAGCCTGTAATGTTGTTATTCAGCTAAGCAATTTTCTTGCAGGATATTTGTATCTAATTGGTTAATTCCTCTGCAGGGCGTTGTTCACCCGCAGCTGTGGTTGCTTTCTTGCCGTGCCTTAAAGGATCAGTCTCTTTTTGCTTTGGCTCATAGAGCATGCAGTTTTCTGTGCTCTAGTTAATTCCACTTTAATTCCACTCAGTTTGATATTTTAGTTTGATTTTTTTCTTGGCTACTCAATGTATCTGGTTGCCTACAGATGTTTTCCGTTTAGCACTCAAAACTGGGGATTAGGCCAGCATTTTCATTCCTAGCCTTAACTGTAACTAGTTAAAGTAGTAAGGGCTTGTTTCTGGCTGTTTGCTTTTCATATCTGGTCTCCACAAGAAACATTTGTACACATCATCATGGGACTTTTAAAAATGGTGCCTTCAGTGTAAATGCCAAACATTATCCCTCTCCCACCTTCTGTATCCACACTCAGCTGATTCAGTGGCACAATGTGAAGCGAGTGTTCCCAAAGCTCCTGCTGAACAGCTTCAGTGTAACTAGCAAGCTATAGTGCTTTTGCAGGTGGATATGAGTTTGTTTGCTCACACCAGTTGGGACCCCCTGTGAGCGGTCCCCGAATGGAAGCTGTGCACCTAGAATCCTTTCACAAGCAGGTCCAACCACTGTGCCAGCACTACACACTGTTCAAAAAGAAAAGTTTTACATGCGCTGATTCCCCCTTATTCCACATTTAGTGCTATGTCATGAAAGGCTTCACTTTACCTAACATACGCCAAGCTGTTTGGTGCACTCCCACAGATGTCCTACCCTGAGTGTTCCTGGTTGGATGACAATCTGCCTTGAACCTTTATGGGAGCCAGGAGAGAGGCCAGACATGTTTAATACCCATCCCCAAGATTCCCACCGGACCGAGTGGGCAGGTAGCCAGTGGGTCTGCAGTCTTCACCGGTCCCCTTTGGGCACTGCTATGCAATGCTAGATCAATGAGAAATAAGACTGCGATTATGGCAGACTTGATTTCCTCAGTCAATCTGGCTTGCATCATGGAGACCTAGTTGGGGGATGACACAGGTCCAATTCTGGAGTCGGTCCCGGCCAGGTACTCTGTAGTGCACTGCCCAAGGAGGGAATACAGGGCTGGGGGTGTAGCCAGCTATTTTAGATCGAGCTTGAACTTCTACATGCACCCAGTGGGTTCTACCTTATCATTTGAATGTGTGGCTGTGTGTGTGTGTGGGTCCAGGTGCAGGTTGCAGGAATCTCCTTGTTTACCGTCCTCCTGGGCATGGGGGAGATTTCTTGCAGATGGTCGCAGACTTCATCACCAACAAGATGTTGGAGTCGTCCAGATGGTTGATTCTAGATGACTTCAATGCTTGGGTCAAAGATGAATCCTTGCATGTTGGACATGACTTCCTGCAGTTAATGACATCACTGAGCCTATCACAAGTGGTTGCTTCTGCAGCTCACCACCACGGCCATACATTACACTTGGTATTCTCACTGGGGCTTGAGGTGACAGATCTCAGGAGTGATCAGATTGCTTGGTCCAATCATTGCATGGTGGAGTTCTTGTTTGGGGGTCCCCCTGATAATCCCTCCCCTGCTGAGATGGTTCACCATCGCCCACTGAGGGATTGTCCCCAGATGGACTTTTGGCAGAAGTAGACTTTTCTAGTATGAGTGCTGCTTGTGTGGTTGGCAAGGGCAAGGCGTTGACAGCCTATAATAGGGCTGTCTCCAAGGCACTCAGTGCCATGGTACCAGTCCATATATGACCCAGGTCTTCTTGCTTGAGACCCCCATGGTTTTATGGGTCTCTCAAGGAGGTGAAGACCAAGGGTCCAAAGTTGGAGTGCTGCTGGCGGAGGACCCGGTCCGAGGAGGATAAACTGGCTTTGAAAGCTCACTACAGTGACTATCAAAGGGCAATCAACTGTAAGAAGGCAGAGTTCCAGTCCTGGGAGATTGCTGCAGGGAGAAACAGACCAGCTCAGCTCTTTCGGACTGTGGACAGGCTACTTCATCTTGCCTGTCTACAGCCAAAAAGAGTATTTTCAGTCACTTTGTGTGAAGAGTTTGCTCAGTTCTTCTCTGACAGAGTGTCCTCTATCCAGTCCAGAATCTCCCTAGTGGGACAGGATCAGTCCCGCAGTGGTAGGCCTTGTGGAAACAGAGGCACTACTATTGTCTGGGGGGGGGGGGGAGTTTCAGCCAGTGGGGATGACTGAGGTCTTTGAGATAATCTCAAAGCTGTGGCCCACCTTTTGTGAAATGGACCCAGGCCCGACTTGTCTCCTGGTGGGATGTGCCGAGTCCATTGGTCCAGAGTTTGCCAAGATAGTCCAGAGTTTGCTGTTAGAGGGGTACTTTCCTGATGCCTTGAAGGAGCACTAGTGAAGCCCCTTCTGAAGAAACCATCACTTGACCCTGATGTCTTGGTGAATTATGGACCTATCTCCAACCTCCCATTCCTGGGAAAGGTTGTTGAGAAAGTGGTGGCTCTACAGCTTGAAGCGCACCTTGCAGCCTTTGACATTTATGAGCCATTCCAGTCTGGAGTTAGGGCTAGGCATAGCACTGAGATAGCGTTAGTCAAGGTGCAAAATGACTACAGGGCAAGAGATAGAGGAGACCAGTCAATTCTCGTTCTCCTGGATTTACCTCAGCATTTGACAATGTGGACCACATTGTGCTTCTGGATCACCTTAGAGAGTATTGTGTGGACTTGCCGGTACTGTCATCGACTGATTTGAGTCTTATCTCTTGAGCAGAATGCAACGGGTAGTGATGGGGAATTTGTCCTCCTGTCTGAAGCTCCTGCCATGTGGAGTTCCTCAAGGTTTGATCTTGTCACTGATGTTGTTCGTGATGTACATGCTGCCCTTGGGTGAGCTCAATAGATGCTACAATCTGGGTTTTCACTGTTATGTAGATGATACCCAGCTGTATATGTCTTTTGCCCCCGGAACAAAGAATGCCATGGAAGTACTAAACAACTGCCTGTCTGAGACCCAAGACTGGATGCCTTCGCTGAGACTGAGCCCTGGTAAGATGGAGGTGCTGGTGCTCAAGCCAGGTCATAAGCATGATATGGATGTCACCAAGGTAGTAACAGGATTGTTCCTTGGGCCTACTCCACTGAAGGCATCTACTAGAGTGAGAAATCTGGGCATCATCCTTGATGATAGGCTGATGCTTAATGCACAGGTGTCATCTGTCATCCAAAATGGTTTCTACCACTTAAGAAATGTCACCCAGATTAAACTGTAATTCCATCTGATGACCTGCCCACACTGGTACATGCCTTTGTCACATCAAGTCTGGACTACTACAACACTCTATATTTCGGGGGCAGTGGAGGGAACCTTCGTCGACTGCAGATGGTGAAGAATGCAGTGGCCAGGTTGCTGATGGACCTGCCCAGGTTCTGTCATGTGACCCCAGTCATTCCGGATCTGCACTGGCTGCCTGTCAGATGGAGGATCATCTTCAGGGTGGGCTTTCTCACCTATAAGGCCCTATGTGGTTACGGCCCTGGCTACCCGAGTGACCACCTTACTCCTGCCCTTCCGGTGTGCTTCCTTCACTCCTCCACTGAGGGCCTCCTAGCAGTTCTGAGGGACAGGCTGAGAAACTCAGGGAACTGTGCATTTGAGGTGGCTGGCCTGGTTCTTTGGAACTCACTATCCAGATCCCTGAGGGAGGCCCCATCGATGGAGGCTGTTAAGAGGGGTCTGAAAGGCCATCTTTTTAAAAAAGTGTTTCCTGATTAGTTGCCACTGATTTTAATGTCATTTATTTACTGTCATTTATTTATTATGGATGTTGAATTATATGTTTGTTTGATGACCCTGTATGTATTGTTTTGCATAACCCTGCCATGTCTTATACCTCCTGTAAGGTGCCCAGAGTCCCTGGGATTGGGTGCCATAAAAATAAAGTTTTACTTACTTACTTACTTCTTTGCAACCTTCCATCAGGTTGCTCACACAAGCTCCATGTTGACACCATATCACCACTCTCACTCGGCTCAGGAAGACACCCTAGGCAATCGCAGCCAAAGGAACATGTTTGCACATGCACACATGCCTGATTGAACACCAGCCATGTTGATGAAGAGCAATTTTGTGGACTCATGTGCACTGAAGTGCTGACATCATGGGCGCCATATTGGTTATAGTGATAGCCAAGTTTTAACTCCAGAGACCATTTTGTATTAACAGTACCCTCAATATTGGGCCAATGCTCAAAGGTGAGAACACCTCCGCGCCGCATATGTAAGGCACGCAGACACTCCACAGCCATTGCGCCCATGGCATGGGATGCACTAAAGGGGGTGTGTAGCCCCCACGTACCCAATCCCCCATCTGCGTGGACTGCAACTCACAGGGGTGGGTGGGGGAGCATGCCAGCACTACACAGCATGCACATAGCCGCATAGAGCTGTGCACTGGGGTGCATAGAAGGGTAGCTGGCATGCCAGGGTAAAATCTGCCGTAAGTCCCCTATGCGCCCCATGCATCTGTTCCACACCAAGGGCACCACTGCCTCCACAGTCACTGGCCACCTAGGGCCATCGACCCCAGTACCCAGCCGAGCCCCCCCCATCCCCATGTATGCCAACTCCCCACACACACACACTCATATGGGCACTGGCCCCTGGACTGCATGACCCCCCCACCTGCCTCTGTGACTCCCTGTGCACCAAATGGTGTGGTGGGCTGTAGCACCCTTCTACACACTCACCCTCATGGCACCACCCCCCACCCCTGTAACTCCCCATCCAGTCAGGGGCATGACACAGTCGGTGGCCCATCCAACCTTTCACATCAATGGTTGACGGCTGTGTAGACATCCGTGGGGGAGCACAGCTAATGCGCCCCTCCCACTGCGTGAGGGATCCACTGAGGGATCTGGGATGGGCATCCCATTGGATGCCCACTCAGGTGCGCAGCTTCGCCCATGGCCGCCCCGCACAGACCTGCGTGGACCCACGCACTGGGGGGCCAAGGACAGGTGGCTGGTGGCCGTGAATGTCGCCGGTGCTCACCCCTCCGCAGGTGTGGAGCTCCACAGGTGGAATACACACCTTTGGTGCATAATTCCCATCCATTAGAGCAAAGGCCCCAATATGTATTTCAGATAGCCAAGCACATATCTGATACCCTACCAGTGTAAGTTTCTTTATACTGACGCTGAGCCCAAGTAAAATCACTGTCTCTGTGCCCCTAATTAGCAGAGTACTCTATGGCAAGCACACAGGCTCTGTTATCTTATTGTCTAAGCCCAGCCTACGTACAGAGCATGGGGTATATACTGTATATGTAGTCATATAGCATGGGTCCAGCTATCCAATTCAGATATAAGGTAACCTATGACACTCTCCACTCTTACAAGGTATCACCCACCTGTCAGCACACCGTGCCATCTGTCATAGCTGTGTCATTCCCTCTTGGCTAGTTGGTCACTCTGCATGTGCTTCCTAAGGGAACAAAGCTCAATGACCATACAGGAACCCATATGTGAGTGGGCTATATAATATCTTGCATTCCACACCCAGTGCAGTAACAAGCAGACACGGACATTACTAGTGAGTGGGAAATGGAGACAGCTAAGAGAGAGAGAGAGAGAGAGAGAGAGAGAGAGAGAGATCCTCAGGCCAGCTGGTCATTCGACTTGTGCTTCCTAAGTGAACAAAGTCCAGTGACCATACAGGAACCCAGACATGAGTGGGATATATAATATCTTGCATTCCACACCCAGTGTAGTAACAAGAAGATAACGACATTACTAGTGAGGGGGAAATGGAGACAGCTGAAGAGAGAGAGAGATCCTCAGGCCAACTGGTCATTCGACATGTGCTTCCTAAGGGAACAAAGTCCAGTGACCATACAGGAACCCAGACATGAGTGGGCTACATAATATCATGCAGTATGTGATGGTCATAACGTAACTACACAGAGCATGCAGAAGATTTCAGATAAGGACCCTACATTAAGTAGCACCCTTTATCTTCTTGTCACTAATAGGCTCCCAATCTTGGTGAAGAAAAGGAAGTGCAAATCATGCAGGATAACCCTACTGAGCTTGCAGACAGGGTTGTTCAAACAACATGAAGTCTTGCTGTATTCTGACAGTAGCAGTGAGTCCCAACCTTCGAACTGCCCCGGAGATGAAAGAGTTAACTTTCCATGCCAGGCATGGAACGCTGAGCTCGAGCTCGGTTGAGACTCTGTCTGTTGCTGTTTAAACTCAAACCATCAGATTCTTTACTCCGCCTCACTGAACAGTCCTCTGGAGATTTCTCCTTCTGCTCGGTTCAATTTGTCGGTTAAAGTACCGTTTTTCGGTTTTCGACCCGAATTTAAACCGTAACCGTCGGTTCAGTCTCTGTCTGTGGTATTCGTGAGTACTAGATAGGTTATATATTAATTCTATTCTGTGTGGAACTTGTAAGCGGTTTATCGGTTCTGTTTGAACCGATCAAGTTGTAAAAATCTTAAATTGTACTTTTAGAGTGTGGTTACGGTTCTTATCAGTTCTAAAAACAGATTTTATTACGTTTTTTTCCACGACCCGTGACATGGTCAGGAACCGATAAGAGGGTCTTGCCTGTCGGATTGCCATTAAAAGGGTAAGTTTGGTTAGGACTGGCACAATGTCTGAGAAACCCAAAAGAAAAACCGGGCCCACTGGGTTTCAACACTGTAGTGTGTGTGGGGAAGTCTTTGCTAAGGCTGACCCCTACACCACCTGTGTTTATTGTCTGGGGTTTGACCACCTCAATGCAGACTGCCAGATTTGTAAAAATTTTCCTGCAGCTACCCTAGAAAAGAGAGTTGGTAGGCTCAGGGAAAGGGAGGCCAAAAAGTCTGCTGAACCGGATGGCCAGCCCGGTTCGGTTCAAACCGAACCAGGAGTGCCCTCTGACCAGGTGAGACTTCTTCAGGCAAAGATCTGATTCTGAGAGTCGGTTCCAGCAAAGAGAACTAGAAAAGAAAAATCAGCTGGTGTGGAGCCAAAACTTTCCTCTCCAACCGCTGAAGAAATAGCCAAAGCGATCAAAATTGTCCAGTCACTTTCCCCGGTTCCGACCGAACCGGCACCATCAGGGAGGCGCTCGGTTCGGTCGGTTTCACCAGTTCAAGATTATGATTTAGAGGAGTATTATGAACCGGAGGAGGAGGAGGAGGAGGAGGAGGAGGAAGAGGAGTATGAGGAAAGTGAATGTGGATTTGAAAGTCTGGATGTGCCCATTGACCTGGACATCTCCCAGACAGACCTTCAGGAGTGTCTCCTCCTAGGCTTTCTGAGTCCCCCTCTCATTTCATGTTTTATAAAAAAGTGGCTGAAACCCTCCAGCTTCCTATGGAAGAAGCTGTGGATGACCAAGAGGAGCCTGACTTTGTGGAAATGATGGATATCCCAGAGTCTAGGAGACTGTCTATTCCCTTGCACAAATCTTTTGGGAAACAGACATTTAAAATTTTAAAGACTCCTAATACTATACCTCCTGTGGATAAGAGAATGGACAAAAGGTATGCATTGTCAGGCTCAGATACGGAGTTCCTTCAGAACAATGCAGCCATGTTGGGATAGTGCAGGCTGCAGCCTGTGACAAACACCTACAGGAGTGCCCAGGCCAAGGAAAGGCAGGCCACTCCTCAAAGGCAGCATCCAAGGGCAGGGGCAGGCCTTTTCATAGGCCTTTCTACCAAGCCAGGCCTCCTCTTCTGCCTATGCTCAGAGGGAGTTCTTTGAGGAGAGGCAGAGGGGTACCAGCAGACCTGCTTCCACCCCTCAGCCAAAACCCTGCCAAACAAGCACCCTGACGGGTTTGCCAGGGCCGATTCTCCACCACCTGTAGGGGGCAGGCTGGCTTACTTTGTCCAGGACTGGAAGTCTCTAACATCAGACAAGTGGGTCCTGGAAGTAGTAAGCCAGGGAGTGGTTCTCAGCTTCAAAAGATTTCCAAAGCTGAGAACCAGATCCTTTCCACCTGCTAACCCCTCAGAGGCACTTGCCCTAGAGGCAGAGGTCTCTTCCCTCCTAGCTCTCAGAGCTGTGGAAAGGGTTCCACCCCTACACCAGGGCAAAGGGTTGTACTCCAGGTACTTTCTTACCTCAAAAAAGACAGGAGAATGGCGGCCCATCCTGGATCTCAGATGCTTAAACAAGCACCTTTTGAAACCAAAATTCAAAATGGTGACTCTGGGAATAATTCTACCCTCTCTAAGGCCAGGGGACTGGCTAGTGTCCCTGGACCTCAAGGATGCCTACTTCATATTCTCATCAGAAGCTCCCATCGAGAAAGTACCTCAGGCTCGAGCTGCCCTCAGGCCATTACCAGTTCAGAGCAATGCCCTTTGGTTTGACTTCTGCTCAAGGGTATTCACAAAATGCCTGGCAGTAGTAGTTGCTTCTCTAAGAAGGCAAAGGATTGCCATCTTCCCTTACCTGGACGACTCGCTTATAGTAGGCCAGTCCCCAGACCAAGTCAAGTTACACTTATAGATAACTCAGCAACTGCTCACCTCGTTGGGTTTCCTTCTGGATCTTTCAAAGTCAGTTCTAGATCCTGTTCAGCTCCTCACCTTCATAGGCGCAGAGCTAGACATAGAAAAAGCCAGAGCTTTCCTTCCCCCGGACAGAGCAAGGACCCTTATCTCTCTAGCCTCCTCATTCACCCTGCAGGTGTCTTGACCACAAGGCATTTTCTATAGCTCCTGGGGCACATGGATGCTTCCACAGCAGTGGTGCAGGGAGCAAGATTTCAGATGAGGGACATTCAGTTCCATTTGAGAGCCTTTTGGTCTCAAAGGAAGGACCCTCTGACCAAATTGATCCCAGTGACTCAACCCTGATCCAGGCCCTACAGTGGTGGCAGGATCAGAACAATCTGAGACAAGGAGTCCCCTCTGTCACTCAGTCTCACTCTTTAATGCTTACTACAGATGCCTCCCTCTTGGGGTGGGGGGCTCACTTGGGTGACCTGACCACTCAGGGGTTGTGGTCCCCTCAGGAATATCTGCTTCACATCAATCTGTTGGAACTCAGAGCAGTGTTTCTAGCACTTCAAGCTTTTTACAAATCTGTTCAGAACAAAGTTATCCAGGTCAGAACAGACAATACCACCACAATGTGGTACATCAACAAGCAAGGAGGCACTCGGTCTATGGCCTTGTGCACAGAAGCAATGAAGTTTTGGTCTCTGGCTTATTCCCTGAACACCTCCCTCTCAGCAGTTCACCTTCTGGGCAAGGACAATGTCCTGGCAGATGCTGTCAGCAGGATATCCCAGGGCCATCACGAATGGTCACTGGATCCCCTGGTCTTGGAGGTGATATTTTCCAGATGGGGCACCCCTCAGATAGATCTTTTTGCAGCCCCATACCATCACCAACTTCCCCTTTTTTGCTGCAGGCCCCAGTGTTGGGCTCAGCCCCTGGATGCCTTAGTTCTCAGTTGGGAAGGAAGCTCCTGTATGCCTTCCCCCCTTCCCTCTCCTGTTCAAAGTTCTAGTCAAAATCAGATCTCAACCCTGCAAGATGATCCTGATTGCTCCAGACTGGGCCACACAGCCTTGGTATCCACTCCTACTGTCCTTAGCAGTCCATCTTCCCCTGTGTCTTCCCAGGAATCACAGCCTGTTAACCTGTGCTCAGGGGAGGGTTTGGTACCCGAATCTCAAATCTCTCAATCTCAAGGCCTGGCTCTTGAAGAGTTAGAGCTTGCTGATTTACACCTCTACCAAGGCATAATGAACATTCTGAAGGCTTCTAGGAAGCCTTCCACCAGGGCTACTTATAATTCCAAGTGGAAAAGGTTTTCCATATGGTGCTCTGGAAAGCATACTTCCCCAGAGTCTGCTGATCTGCCCACAGTCCTTGATTATATGGTCCATTTAAATAGCGTGGGGCTTAGACCAGCTACACTGAAGGTGCATCTGGCAGCTGTTTCTGCTTTTATCTCAGCAGGTAAGCCCTATTCTCTTTCAGCTCACCCTGTATTCTCCAAGTTTTTCAGGGGATTGCTTCACACCAACCCTCCTTTCAGGGACCCTGCCCCTGCTTGGGACCTTAATGTTTGCATTGCTCAGCTTATGCAACCCCCTTTTGAGCCTTTGTCTTCAGCAGAGCTTAAGTACTTGACTTGGAAAACTGTGTTTTTGGTAGCCATCACCTCTGCCAGATGCACAAGTGAGTTACAAGCTATGTCAGTGGAGCCTGATTTTATCTCCTTTCATAGAGATAAGGTGGTCCTCAGCACTAACAGGAAGTTTTTGCCTAAGGTGGTTTCAGATTTCCACCTTAATCAATCTATGTCTCTTCCTGTGTACTTCACTGACCATTCCTCCTCTGGCGAGAGGAGGCTCCATAGTTTAGATGTGAAAAGAGCCCTTAGCTACTACATAGAATGTACCAAGGGTCACAGGTTTGACTCCCTCCAACTGTTCCTCACTTATGGTGAGGTTGGTAAAGGGAAACCTGCCACTAAAAGATCCATTGCCAGGTGGATTGTCTCTTGTATCCAATTTTGTTATGAAAAACTGGGTAAGGTTCCACCCTCAGGCATGAGGGCTCACTCTACCAGAGGTACAGCTGCTTCCCTGGCTGCTGCCAGGGATATTCCTATCTTAGAGATATGTCAAGCAGCTACCTGGAAAACAGTTCACACTTTTACCAAGCATTACTCCCTGGATATCCAGGCTAGGAGTGATGCTCGGTTTGACACAGCTGATAGCTTCGAGACTACTTCCTAAGTAGGTTCTGTCCCTCCTCCGTGGAGGTACTGCATGGCAGTCTGCTACTTCAGAATACAGCAAGACTTCATGTTGTTTGAAGAAAAAATTACTCACCTTAGCAATGTTGTTTCTTCTAATGGAGTCTTGCTGTATTCTGACCTCCCCCCTGCCTGCCCCTCTCAGAACCTCTGTTTTGGGATGTGGGTGGGCAGTGGCAGTGTGGCACTCAGTAGATGCCCACCTTGTTGTTTTCACCCCCTTTCTTGGGTGAATTGGTGTTGTGTTTTTCATTTTTTGGGTCTCCTGACTTGCGTCTTTGTTTTGGGACCACCAAAAAATGTGTTTTTTAAGTTTAGTAGCCAGTTGGCTAGTGTAGGTTTACAGCTTCCACACAGGACCTTAGTGAGTTTTGCTCATAAAGATCTGACGATTTGAGTTTAAACAGCAACAGACAGAGTCTCAACCGAGCTCGAGCTCAGCGTTCCATGCCTGGCATGGAAAGTTAACTCTTTCATCTCCGGGGCAGTTCGAAGGTTGGGACTCACTGCTTCTGTCAGAATACAGCAAGACTCCATTAGAAGAAACAACATTACTAAGGTGAGTAATTTTTTCTTATGTCTGACATGCTCCAAGAAACAAGAAGACATGAACATTACCAGTAAGGGGAAATGGAGTCTGCTGATGAGACAGATCCTGAGGACTTCTCTTTAGAAGAACTCAATCCAACTCGAGCGTGGCTGTGTTTGTCAAAGCTCAGCAGGTCATAATGCTCAGGATGCTGGATCGAATTGAAGAAATGTTCAAGTCAGCGCCAAGAGCCACAATGGAAGAAGTAATATCTAATTCTACCTTAACCAAAAGAGCAACTTCAGGAGCGACCACTTCATCACCCCAGCAGTAGACAAACAAAAGCAATTCCTAAAGAGCACTCAGATATCTTGCAGAACTGTAGCATAGAGAATGATGCCTCCAACACAACAGAAGAAATTCATAAGGACAACAAATCAGGAAAGAAAAAGAGCAGAGTATCGAGGAAGACAAGTTGGTGCTTACAAAGAAACATGACAGTCGACATGATGCCAGAACTCCTGAGATTGGTTAAAGAGCCAGTGACATGATTTACCTCTTCTTTGGTATTCCCATTTCTAGCCAGTTTGGTGTATGGTGATGTTGCTGTCCAATTTCCATGCCTCTGGATAGCTATATTCCATGTTTATTTTTTAATTGTCGCTGCGCTCATGAACACGCTTGACTCTTTCGCTTGGCTGACTGAAGTGGGCTGCCTCAGCTTGCTGTGACGTCAGATTTGGAATACAAAGCACCACATGGCAGTACCAGCAATTCTTTTGTAGCTGATCAAGGACAAAAACTGAACTCAGTGCGTGTGTCTCTCTGTGCAAAGAATAAAGATAACTTTCATAAATACTCCTTGTCTTTGTGTGTTTTTTCTTCACATACCGACTCTTGTCTGTCATTTCCATTCGGAAATACAGCAGTTATGTATATTTCCTATGTAGCCGCATACTCGTATACTCCTTTTTCCTTTTGGGACCTCTGATGTGATCACTGGGCTCATCGCTGAGTTACTACATGAGTCATTGTATTTGTTTAGTAAACCCTATCTTATTTATTAATTTCTTTTTTAAATCACAAAGATTGTTCACCAGTGACTTATAAGACAGTGCCGATTTTAGTAGTCACTCGGAGGGTCCCGTTGTTATGCACAGTGTATCCCCATCCTGTTTCCCATCTAGTTAGCTCAGCAGCTGTGTGTTGTCTCCAGGAACCAAATACCATATTAGACCAGGCTTTCTTTCAATGATTTTGTGTGTATTGTTCTAACATGCAATCTCTAGCCCAAATAAAATATTATGTGGCTTATCCAAGCTTGAGTACCCAGTGCCAGTCCTGCATCTCTCCATTCATGAAGCCTCTTGCTCTGCATTGTTGACCGAACCTCCCACACACACACACATATGCCCATCCTTACCCAGTATCTATGTGATCTTCTGTATACCTGGTTGCCGCAGATCGCAAACTATTCACCCACCCAAAGCATGACACTGCCTGGATGCTAGTGTGCTGATACTGCTGCTAGTGCAAAAGACCGTGCAAACTCCTGTTTTGCTATGTTTCCCTATCTTTGTAAGTGACAACTGGCTGCATACACTGTCACTATTTACTGCCACTACAGTTGCCTAACCACTACAGCTGCCTAACCTGTGTGATGTGGGACCACTGTCCATGAATCACCATGGGCCACTTATTGGAGTGTTGAAGACCATGTAGCACTATGTCACAAGCATGGCTCCTCGATCTTTGTACCCTGTCATCATTGCTGCTATGTTACTTGTCAGCACTGCTGGCTGTGCGGTGTGTATGTGACAGACACAGATGGGTGCTTTATGTTAGCTCCCAGTAACTCAATCTTCTTATTGTCTTCTCTTGCTTTTTGCCCAAATAAATATTGCCTTTCTTTATGGGTGCATTGTGAGGTAACAGCGGCACATGTAGATGAGAGCACACTGGCCACTGGTAATGGCAGTGGGCATGAGGATGCTGGACAGGGGTACGCTCTCACCCATGACTCATTTCATATTTGAGAAACTTGGTTTTCTGGCACCCATAAACCTTCCTATCCTCATCTGTGTATACTGCAACTTCTTCTGTGTGTTGGGGTCTCTGTGGTGGGGTGGGGGTGGGGTATTGAATTGGTATATTGGAGCCATCCCAGGTACCGTGCAACAAAGCAATGTCTTTTTGATATACAGTCCGGAGTAGCCAGTACCAGTCCATTTTTTCTTGACTGCCACCCCCGCCCCTACACATACACACACACACACACACACACGCAAAAAAGGAGGCTGAGGGTTTTTGATTTCTGAATTTTGTGAGATTCTCCCCTCTGAGTAACAATTCCATAAACATCTATTTGATGTACACTACAAACCACAGCAGGACATGGTAACTCCGGTGAAGTCAATAATGTCCGCTTGTCTGTGTTTCTTTCTTTACTGCCTGTCATACCTGTTAGTAGCCCCTTGGCCCCCACCCTCTACAATTACCATGTCACTCTGTTTTCTGGGCTTACAGTCACACTTTACGCTGTACACATGTTCTTTGATGTGTTGCCTGAATATAAAGTACTTGCATATGCGGTACACTACTTCACAATTTTTTTTTTTACAGTTAATCTGTTTATTGAAAAATTATTTCAATAATCAATCAATCAATGTCTTTATTTATCCAGGTGGGCACCATTGAGCAAGCTCATTTACAAGGTGGACCTGCGGCCCTACAGTAATAATACAGAAAGACAAGTTACAATAGTACAGACAGTAAAAATAGCTGCTATTATAGTAAAAATGCACATTTATAGGTAATATACATTGAACATAGAACTACAAGGAGTCGTGGATAATTAACTTCTGCTGGATCCAAGCCCAAAAACTGTGCATTTTGTAGTGGGAAATGTTAGAGAGAGGGTAGGCATACCAGATAGAAGATATCAAGCACATAATGTAGGGAGAGGTGGGAATAGAGGAACAAGCAAAGATGACCCAATTGTTAGAGCAGAGTGAGGGACTGGGAGGGCGGAGGACTGTACGAAAGGTGACAAAGTGATTTATGCCCCAAAACGCGGCGACATATGGAGGAGAAAAGCTGCCATTGTACTAAGTGCAAGAGGAGGAATATAGTAGCAGGGGCATAATTGGGAGGGTCCTGGAGGTTGGGGCAGAGGGAGGTGTTGGATGGATGAGGGACTGAATATTTTTTGGGGCGAAAGACGATAATTATCCTCAAGTGCGGTAGCATGTGCTAGAATCAGGCTGCAGCTGTTCAGAGCATCAAAGAATAAGATATGTGAGTTCGGCAATAAATCCTGTGGATCTGTTGGTGGGAATGCTAGAGGCGGAGGCACACATTTTGCACACAGATACAGTACAGAGAACTTTTTTAAGAAGAGTGGGTAAAACAACATGTTATGAATTGCAATCAGTACCAACTGAATAAAAATAGAAAAGAGAAGATAAGATTGCACATACATATTGCAAAACTTGGTGTACAGTAACACACTGTATAAAGGATAGACCAACAGGTCCTCTGCACTGTACAGAGAAAAAAACAACTACTAAAATAACAACAATCATATACTGTATAGTAGAGAGATACAGCAATTATATCAAACAATGATGTATAGATAAAAGACAAAATTGCATATAGAGTCCAAGGATATCTCCTGATCAAGTAGACTGCAAAAAATCAAGATGGATCTGCCAGGAGAGTCTAAATTCATTCATTCAGACTAAGGCCAAATAGGAAAGATGCTCTAAAAATGCAGTTTGAGTTACGTTATTAAGGATATATACAGAAGTAGGTATTATAGGCAGGGCCCCTGGTGTTCTGCGGCAGAATTTTCTGATTTCTGCGGCAGGGCTCCTTGACTTCTGCGGCAGCATTTTCTGATTTCTGCAGCATTATTTATTCATTTCTCTAGCAGAATTCAGTCCTGTCATTGGCTGAATATGATGTGATGTCATCGATGACATCATATGCTGAGCATAGAGGAGGAGTTTCAGGATAAACGAGCTGGGAAAGAAAGCCTGTCACTATGAAAAAACAGTACATTTATATGAAAATTTACCAAAAACAATGAATTCTGTGGCACTATATATATTCTGCGGCATGATGCAAATTCTGCGGCAAATTCAGCAACCACAGAATCACAGAATTCCAGGGGCCTTGATTATAGGGGATTTTCAATGAGTTCAAATTAGGCATTTCACCTGCATAAAGAGTATATACAGTCATCTATGCTGGTGTGTTGAAAGCCTAATATCCAGATTTATAACTCCCAGTATGATATATTTAGGGTCAAAAGGAATGGTGCATCCAACAATGTTAGAATCAAAATGGTGAACACACTGCCATAATGTAAAGATTGGTTTACAGAACCAAAAAATATGCAATAGATTTCCACCTGGAGAGTTACAACACAAGCAATGGTTGTTAGGTATTAGTCCTAATCAGTAGAGAAGTAATGGAGTTCTATACCAGAGGTGAAGAATTTTATATTGAATGAGCATACTATGAACATCCTTAAATGTGTTATGGTGGAGAGTCCAACATCCAGTCCATTGAGAATTGGTTATGTTATATCGTAGAGCTAAATTCCATTTGGCCTTGGCCGAGATTGATTCAGTAGGGTGTCTCTAGCAAGCTTATATATTCTGCTAACTAGGCCAGATGTGTTATTAATCCATGAAGTGTTATAAGTAGCAAAAGGAGGTTGCATATTCATTTGTTGTAATAGAGGGTATAATACAGATCGTACTTGTAAAAAGTTCCAAAACTCCTGTCTAGGTATGCTCCATTTAGCTTGTAGACAAGTAAAGGAGTTTAATGTGCTCAGATCATTAACTAAGATGTCACCCAAAAAGATTATATTTTTGCACTTCAATGAGTTACAAAACAGTGGCTGACTGTCAAGGATAATATTACGATTACCCCAAATAGGAGCATCGAAAGCAGGAGCAGGATTGGTTTTCAGCCATTTATGCAATGTAAGCCAGTAGTAGATCGTCAGGGCAATAGTAGGGTGTTTCCTTAATTTTTTATTCAGGGTGTTAAATATAAAGTTAGTAGGGATCTTGCCTGGGATCAGGGATGATTCCATGTCCACCCATAAAGGGGTTTTGACATTGGGCTTAATGAACTATTTAATAGTTTGTGAAGCTTGAAAGGCCCATAAATGCGTTAAAAACCAGGGAAGTCCAAAACCACCTCTGGACCAATGAGCTTATAATTAAATTCAGCTGAACCTTGGAATGCTTCCTTTCCAAATAAAATCCCCTATTAATTTGTCTATTTTGGACAAAAGAAAGGGGGATAAAGTTAGCGGAAAGTTAGAAAACAGGCAGAGTATTTTCAGTGTGCTAGTTATCTTTATAACAGCAAGTTTGCCAGCTAGAGATAGATTGAGGGGTTTCCATCTATTTAGAATTTGTTTAAAGTCAGTAAGCAAAGGGGGACAATCCCCTTCCCAAATCTTATCAATATTAGGCAGATCTGAAACCCTAAATAAAGATCGCATTTATATCCTTGTCACGTGTGGTCTCAGGACTACAGCAGCAATTTTTACTGTGTACCGGGTTTGCAGAATCCTTTTCCTGTAGGTGAATAGATTGTCTTTTGGCCTATTCAGTGAGGGAGTCAGTAACATTTAAAGCGGATATGGCAATGGAGGTGGAAGCAGACTGTCCGCCATCATTAGGAATAGCCGCAGCCAAACTGATTGTTACCATGGTCAGTGTGTTAACCCCAGATTCTTTCAGGGACAGCAGTCTAGTACTGTTTAAAAAATGCATCAAAGAGTTTGGGGTGTTAAAATCCTTAAAAGTATTGTCAAAGAAAACCTGCATGATCGCAGGATAATGCATAGAGAATCGCAAGCCCATTTGGTGCATAACACATCTAGCAGGAGTAAAGGCCTTCCTTTTTGCAGAGACATCATTGGAGAAGTCCCAATAGATAAAAATGCAGTGTTCTTGCCAGGTAAGGTGACCGATTTCTCTGGCCTTTTGCAAGATGAGCTCCGTGTGGGCAAAATTAAGAAATTTAGCAAAAATTGGCTAAGTCCTCTGGTCAGGCGAGGGCTTAGGACCTAGTGAGCGATGGGTGCACTCTAAAATTAGGCCATGGTCTGTAGGCAGCTTTAGTATTTGCGGTAGGACATGTAGAAGAAATGCAGTGGTATTTTTAAGTTCCACATCTTCAGGGAAGCCAAAAAAACGCAGATTATTTCTGCGGCTGCGATTTTCAATATCATCAATTTTACCTTGAAGTTTTTTGATGGTGCGATCTTGTTCTGTAATCGTGGCCTGAAGTTCTTGTACAGACACTTCGTTCTGCCGGGTTCTGTTTTCAGTAGTTATCAGACGGAGGTCTGTGGTTTGTAAAGTTGCAGTATTCTGCCTAGTTACAATTTTCAGATTGTCCATATCTGTTATCAGTGTTTGAAACATAGCTCCTACCTTACTAAAGGAGCAAGTTGATTTGCAGTTTCAGCCATGTTGAGAGGCCTATAGCTTGTCATGCCAGGAGGACGTCAGTTGTAAAAATAACCCAAATAAAAAGGTAGTAAAAAGGAAAAACCTCGAGAAACTGCTGCAGAAGGTCACATTCAGCAAAGATCCATAAGTACAGTAATTATTCTATGACTGGCTTAGATGGCTGTAGATGGTGTTGGATTGTGGGGATAATTGCAGAGTACAGGATTCAGATGTTCATGTTGTTCAGAGTCCGGCCACGCACCCACAGTTTCTGATAGCCCACTCATAACCTACAACAGGGAGACATCAGATGACTTTGAATTTCATTGTAGCAAGTCAAATATCACAGTGATGCTTTGCATCAGTATCTGAGTCCAGTACACACAGTTTATGATTGCACAAACAAACATTTTGAGGAACCGTTGATTCAATAGCATGGAATAGTTCTGATTTATGCCGTTTTGTCATTCCATCAACCTATGGCAAACAGTGCACTCAGTAAATAGCAACACCACTGCTATTTTTATTGTGTATGCAGACATGTATGGTTAGAAACCTAGTTATTTGGGGTTGGGGGGAAGGTAGAATGAGGTGCTGTGTTGCCCAAGCTATGCTAAATGCCCTAACAATAAACTACTAATGGCTTACATTTTGTCATTTACAGAATACACCACATGCACAGCCAGGTTACAGGATCTCTTGATAAGGTGATAATCATGGCAGCCCCAGGTGTGGCACACATGAATATTCGCTGGCTTTATAGCCTGCGAACAACAAAAAATGTTTTTGAAGAAAAACCTGCTATGGTCATCCAGGACAAGGGGGAGTGGAGGTGTGTGCGCTAGCCATAGAAACATCGACTAGTAGTGCAGATGTGGACCTCTGTGCTCATCTAGTCTTCCCCCTTTTAACCCCCCCACCCATATAACTTATTCCTGATGACAGCCTTGTGTTTTCCCCACGCAGGTTTGCAACCCAAACAGTGTATTAGCCTCCACCACATAAATGGACAAACTGTTCCACTGCTCCACCATTCTTCTGTGAAAAAGTACTTACTTACTTATATTCCCACTGAATTGCCCTCTCCTCCTTCATCCTCATGTTGTGCCACCTTAGTTTGTGTGCTGTTTTTGGGGTGAAACGTGTTGTGTACCCGTATCCTGTTTATTCCACAGATGTATTTGACTGTTTCTGTCATGTCTCTGCTCACTCTCCTTTGTTCCCAGTCCCTCACTCTTTCCTCATATAATCATTGGTGCAGTCCCTGAATGATCTTTGTAGCTCATAACAGACTTCAGTAAAATTCCAGTTCAAATGATACTTAACAACTGCTTTATCCCAACATGCATGTACAACAGGATCTCGTGGGAATCTGTGCATACTAACATGGTTCTTATGAATATTAGAACAGCCATAAGCAACACATGCAGTGAACATGTCTGGCCTGTTGTGATGCTCTGTCTGTTCTGTATGTCAAGGCACCATTCAAAAAAGGTAAAGCAAACTGACTTAGAAATGCAAAAGCAGCAGTACTATAACGTTAGAGTCAAAACTGTATCACCACATTTATAGGAATGGATGCTAAGGAAGTGAAGCAGTTTGTAAGTGATGATTTTACATACCTTTTGTGAGGAAGAAAGAACTTGATAACTACTGAAAAACAAAAAGGGTGTAAGGGACATATAAACTTTGATGTAAACAAACACATATAGTAGATTTGTGCTAAATTTGAGTAGCATATGGCATAGAGGTGTGTAAGGTGCAAAGGGAATGACAAGAGATTTGAATTAGAGTGAGACAGATTGAACAATGAAGTGCTAATATGTTTACAGCTGGAGAAGACAAAATACTTGACCAAGTACTTAGGAATCTAAAATGATAGGAAAGAAAGATAGCTAACTATAAATGTAGGACACACTATGATCCTAAAGCAGGGAGTGACTACAGAATAAAACCTAGTTGCCAATGGGAAACAATAGACCCTGGGAAAAAAATTAGAGTTAGGCAGTGTGTGTACAGGCAGGACAAGGGAAGACTGGAAAAATAAATGTTTGACTGTGCCATACAGAGGGACAACAGACAGACTACAAAGGGGGCAAAATTGGCATTTTACAGTCACATAAATGTCAAATACAGTTTATGCCAGGCATCAGTGTGTACTGGCAGTGCAAGGGCAGGCTGGCAAAATAAATCTTTCACTTGTGCCATACAAAGGGTGAGAGAGAGACTACTGGGGACAAAAGAGACATCTACAGTCAGAGAAAACATATAAAAAGTATATTACTGGCCTCAGTGTGGGCTTTGTGTGTACTGGCAGTGCAAGGGCAAGCTGGCAAAATAAATCTTTGAATTGTGCCATACAGAGGGGCAAGAGAGAGACTACTGGGGACAAAACAGACATCTACAGTCAGAGAACTCACAAATAAAGTATGTTCCTGGCCTCAGTGTGCGATCTGTGTAGATTCAGGGCAAGCCAGAATGGCTCAATAAATCACTGAATTATGTGACCCAGAGGGGGTGGAGAAAGACAGACCCTGTTGGGGACCAAAGAGACATCTACAGTCACAGAAATCACCAATGAAGTTTATTCCTGGCATCAGTGTGGCTGGGTGTGTAGAAGCCAGTCAAGGGCAGGCTGGAACAATAAATCTTTGACTTGTACAATCCACAAGGGAGAGAGAGAGAGAGAGAGAGAAGACTACTGGACATTTTACAGTCACAGAAATCTCACATAAAGTTTATTCCTGGCCTCAGTGTGCCTGTGTGTGTGTACTATTAGTGCAAAGGCAGGCTGGCAAAATAAATATTTGATTTGTGCCATACTGTACAGAGGGGGCAAGAGACAAACTGTAAAGGGGACCAAATAGGCATTTTACAGTCACAGAAATGTCCAATAAATTTTATTCCAGGCATCAGTGTGTACTGGCAGTGCAAGGGCAGGCTGGCAAAATAAATATTTCACTTGTGCCATAGAGAGGGGCAAGAGATGGACTACTGGAGACCAAAGAGACATCATAGAAATCACAAATAAAGTATATTACTGGCCTTAGTGTGGCTATGTGTCTACTGGCATTGGAAGCACTAATTAGAAAAATAAACATTAGACTTGTGCAATATGGAGGGCGAGACACACTGTGTGTGTACTAGCAGTGCAAGGGCAGGCTGGAAAAATTAATCTTTCTGGGTGCAGGGTACAGCGATAACATTTGTGTATGCAGTGTTATATTTATAGGGGTAAGCAGGACCAATTTTACATTGTACAGAGGTTTTCAAAACGAGAGGACAAATTTATATATTGCATACTTCAGTTTGCAATACTTTACTAGTCATGCACTTGTCCAGAATGGGGGCACCAAGTCAGTAGCCCATACCTTGAGATCGGTGAACTTCCACTGTACCACATCACCTGGCAATCGGTGATATTCCATTGCCCATAATGGGAAAATATCCACTCATGCCAGTTTCAGTGTAAACGAGTGGATGGAAGGGATCGGAACAGGCAGCACAAGATGCTCATTACATGCTGGTGATTCTGCTAAGAAATAACTACAGGTGGCTACTCGGGAATAAGATGCACACACCTGCACTGTCCACTCACAACTATGGATGTGCATGTGCAGGATAAAAATATGACATGAATTATCTTCTGACCTCAACACCCCCCAACACACATACACACACCACAAATGTATCCACCACCACCACCGCCAGAACACCAACAAGTAATCACCAGACTCAGGAAAACCATATGTAACAAATGTGCCCAATATAATATAATCCAAAAATGATATATTATATAAAGAGACTACCACTTCACTCATCAAATTGTGAAAAAGATTTAGGGATATATGTTAATAATAAACTTACATCAAATGATCACGGTTAGAACTGCTTGCATGACCAATAGACTTTTGAGGCAAATAAAATGCACTTTTGTTAATCGCACTGAACAATGCCTTATTCCATTGTATAGGGCATACATTAGACCGTATCTAGACTATGGCTCCCCTTTCTGGAATCCAAACCAACAAAAAGACATAGCAATTCTTGAACAGGTTCAAAGGAGAGTGACTAGAATGATTCCAAGATTAACAAACTTGGATTATCAGGAACAGATTAAAAGCTACTGGTCTCTTCTCTCTTCAAACTAGAAGATTAAGAGGTGATATGCTTATGGTTTTTAATTTAATAAATTCACCAGATCTAATGGAAAAATGTAATCTAACACTCTCCAAAAGGAGACATGTTCCGAGACTGCATAATAAACAGCTTGACGTAAAAACTTATAAAACCAGCAAAAGGGGAAACTTTTTTCCAATAAGAGCATCCATTGTATGGAACACCTTTCCACAAGAATTGGTAGAGGCAACTAGTGCCACTGTCTTTAAAAACAAATTAAATGTTTGGTTGAGGGATAATAGATAAATAATGTCCCACATAGTGTGGGGAACAGTCTCGATGTGCTCTGGCCTTCTTCTGTTCTTTCATACTAAATAAGTAATACTACACCTTAGTCTGTATCAGATAATGTATACTGTCCAAATATGGATATGAATAAAAACAACTAACACAACATAATGCTCTTTATCTAAATGTTAGTCAGTTTACTGTATATTCTTGTACCGTGCATGATTGCTTGTGTTCCATTTCTGCATTGCTCTGTACCATGCTTTACCTGTATTGATGTGGAACCTTTGATAAGGAGTCTTTGACTCAAAGGCACTTTCCGAATACTCAATAAAATAAAATAAAAATAAATACAAATATTGGTTGTGCGCTCACCACACCCACTATGATAATTTGCTGATGGTATAGCGTTTATAATATTAGATCATAGGGATGCCACCAGACACCATGAGCCTGAATACTGGGGAAGAACTCATACAAAAGTCATGCTGTTGGTCTAACCCATTAAGAATGGGACTCATTTACAGAGCAAAACAGTCCATATACATGCCCAATAGCATAAATACATAAATAAAGGCTACAGCATACTTTTAGTACACCTCTTCCTGCTCTCCATATTGTTTGTATACTACCTTTTTGTACAGTCAAACATGCCACTACTTTAGGATGATGGTCATTGGGTTTATGCCACCAAACTATGACCAAGGAGTGAAAAAAGCATTCATACTATGGGCGAGAGTGTGAATTGCTCTGTGTGTGTGTGTGTGTGTGTGTGTGCGTGTGTGTGTGTGTGTGTGTGTCGGGGGTGCATGGTCTGTAATATACCAGAACATCACATTATCTGCTTCTTGGGTCAAATATTAAGTTAAACAGGAGGTGTTTTTTGGTGTGGATGGGGATTACGGATTAGCAGTAGCCAATAAGGTAGTCAATGCACACAAAATGATGCTGCTGGTGGCAGGGTAGGATTATGGCACTTTGCGGCAGCAAAGGTGATGACTAAAAGATGCTTATTACAGCAGGACAAGAGTGACCATGTGAGAAGATGGGACATCAGTGCATAGCCCCCACAAAAAAAAGCAAAAGATGCGTTTCTGCCAACCGTGGGTCTACCTGTTCAGTGCTCTTGACATGCTTGCCCATGGGTGGATACTATTTCAGGCACAGGTTGAGATGTGGGATGCAGCCGGTTTGAGGCTTCTGTTCTAGGTGTGTGGTGGGGGGGTTCCAGTATATGAAACACTATGCCAAGAACATCACATAATAACAGTTGGAATGATCGAATGCAGAGTTCAAAAATAGTAGCGACGATGCTGTGCAGTGAGTCGGACTACTGCTGTGCTGTCATTCAGGATTTGCTTGGTTCAATGCAGATGAGACAAAGTACAGTATTTTACAACAAAAAGGGTCAGAAACCTGGAGAAGTAACAAATAAGTACATGATCATTATGATGCATTGACACTAAAATCGAACACTTGGTTGTGTGTCTCACACACATGGAACCACCTGAAACAACAGCGTCGCACTCATTGCACAAAGCCAGACACCCAAACCTGACTCATCGAGTACTGCAATTCTGAGAGGCAGCTCGAGTTCCAAGGGAACACGCATGGGAACGGAGCTGGTGAAAGGGGGGAAAATTACATTTTAGAAGTAAGTTAACACACAATTTCATAAATAGGACTTTATTGTTGCTGATAAACCACTAAATATTGTTAAGGACTGCAAGTTGTGTTACTGGCTTTTTAAGGAATGCATGGGGTTTGATTCTCCATAGACCCAACTACCGGAAAGACTTCTGCGAGACCCATTGGTAGTGGCAAGACTATTAGACTTTGCACACCAATGGTGCCTAAATACAATGGACAAGTGGGTACTACAGACAGTATCAATTGGTTACTTCATATAATTTGCAGAGAAGCCCACCTCCAATAGACTGGTGGTCTCCCCAGTGTCACATTAGCCCTCAAAGATACAGTCAGTCAGAGAAAAAATCAACTAGCTGTTGCTCAACAAGGCTATAGCTGCAGTACCACTGGATCAGGTCAGTCAATGAGTCTAGTCTAGCTTCTTCATGGTGCCAAAGAAAATGGGGGATCTACGTCCAGTACTGGCCCTCAAACACATAAATCAGTTTATCAGCACAGAAAATTCAAGATGGAAACATTATGATCCACTGTGAGGTCAGTATGGAAAGGAGATTACCTTACATCAATCTACATGAAGGACGCATACCTTCATGCACTGATTTGTCCTGCCTATTACAAATTTCTTCTATTCAAAATTCTCAGACAATACTACCATTATTAGGCCTTGTCATTCGGATTTACCTCAGCACCCAGGGTGTCACCAAAGTTGTTATTATGATAACAGCATTGCTCAGATAGCAGGGAATTTCCATTCTCCCGTATCTCGATGACTGGCTAATCAGAGCCAGATCTCAGCAGCTGTCACACCAGCACATGAGAACCATCATACAGACCCTAAAGGGACATGAGTGTGTTTTAAACCTAAACAAGAACAGTATAAACCCATGCCAACAAATCAAACACCTAGGTGCACTACTCAACACAGCCCTTGGGATAGTGACCCCTTCCCCCAAAAGAGCAAGCAAAGTCATGGGACAGGTAAGATCTCTCTATATGACCAAAAATCTGACACTGAGGATGATTCCTCAGATGCTGGAGACCTTGGTCTCATGCATAGATTTAGTACCATGGGCACACTGGAACATGTGCCTACTATAGGCATTGGTGATCCAGGCAGGGGAGCCCCTGAACCATGATCCAACAAAGATGGCTACACTTGGCTCTGTGCTATAGTGGACAGTTCACTCCGACACACTCAAAGGGACCCCAGTTCAGACAAAGCATATCCTCATCATAGAAACAGATGCCAGTTTATCAGGAGAGGGCACAACTCTTGAACACAAGCCAGCGCAAGGCAAATGGACACAATCAGAGGCCAGGATACCCATCAAAGTCCTAGAAATGAGAGCAGTATACCATACACTATGACACTTTCACAAGCAGATAAAATACAAATGAATCCTAATCAGATCCAACAACAAGGCCACTGTGGCCCACTTTATGCATCAAAGAGGAACAAGGAGTGCATGTCTGCTCCAAGAAGCAGCAAGCATGCTGGTCTGGGCTCAGAAAAACCTCACATCCATCACTGCCATTCACTTAGCATGCACCCTCAATGTTCAGACAGGCTGGTTCAGCAGACAAGCAATAGCTCCAGCAGAATGGGCTCGTCATCCACAAATATTCTGTCAGATCAACAATTGGTGGGGCCCACCACAATCAGTCTAATGGCATTGAAGAAGAACACCAAGCTACTGATGTTCTTCTTGAGGATCAAGGAGCCAAAATGCATATGTCTTCCCACCATTACCTCTGATATAACACATACTCAACAAAATACAGCAATCTCAGGCCATGGTAGTGCTGATAGCACTACATTGGCCCAGGAGACCATGGTTCACCATGACAGAAGCAATGGCAATTGACAAGCCATGAAAACTACCACACAGATCGGATATCCTGACACAGGGCCTGATCAGACACTCACACCCTCTGTCTCTCCACCTTATGGCATGGCTCTTGTGAGACAAAGACAGCTAGACAAGGGATAATATGATCCTGCAGTTGTTTTCACAACACTCCAGTTCTAACGCCCATCAACCACTTCAACATACAACAGATACAGGGCAGTCATTAAGAAATGGTGTTCAGAAAGACAGATCTCCATGCAATCAGTTGCCATCTCACATGTTCTATCCTTCCTACCCAGGGCATGGACAAGGGCCTCTTGACCTCCTCTCTCAGAGAACAAGCATCCACAATAGCAGCCAGAACTGGGGCCATTGACAACCGCTCACCGTGAGCACACCCTGATGTCATCAAATTCCTAAAAGCCACCAATCACATCAACCGAAGGATCAAGCAAACAATGGCACCTTGGGATTTCAACATTGTCCTAATTGCACTCATAACTCACCCGTTTGAACCACTGCACTTATTCATTATATACTGGGCCACAATCAAAACTGTGTTCTTGATTGCAATATGCTCCACCAGCCTCATTAGTGAACTAAACACTCTTTCCTGCAAGAAACCCTTCCTTATCATCCACAGTGATGGGGTGTCTCTACATATGATTCCATCATTCACGCCCAAAGTGTAAAGTGCATTTCACTCAGCTCGGACACTAGAGCTTCCATCTTTTTCCAATCCAGAATCACAAGACCAGGACTGCCACATCAAATCCTTGGACCTAAAAAGGGGAAAGGGGAAATTGTTTAACCAGGAAAAGCACACCAAGCCAAAGCTTGTTTCCAGGTGCGACCTGGGAGCACAAGGAAGTTAAGTGACTTGCTGAGGGTCACACAGTATGCAAGTGGGGGCTGTGGGATTCAAACCCCAGTCTGGTCTGCTGGATGTCACCAGATTTGCAGCTCAGAGCCTTAAACCACTGTGCTATACTGCCTCCTAAAAAGAGTGGTTACAGTCTATCTGGACCATACCAAAAACTTTAGACTGTCAGAAATAATATTAATTGTTCCTAATGTCCCTACAAAAGTGCACGCAGCAGCAATATGCACCCTAGCTACCTGGATTAAACAGACCATGACTAAATGTTACAAAATCAAGAACATTGCACCACCATTCAAAGTCAAGCCCACTCCACAAGGGCTATGTCAACATCGTGGACAAAGTGAATAATGCCACGGTGCAAGAAATGTGTGCCGTGGCCACCTGGTCAATGATATATACATTTACAAGACACTGTACACTTGATAATGACTGTCAGTAAAGCAGCCTTTGCCAGAAAAGGTTTGAAGTCAGCTGTGAGACAGTAGACCTACCATTCTCCAAAATCCTCATCCAGTGTCACTCCTACACTGCTTCTTAGAACCCAGATGGTAATGGATTGGGCGATGCTGTACGGTGATGCAATATGCAATGGTAGTTTACTCATCTGGCAAAGGTGATTGCATGAGCATCACCTTACAGCATCCTGAGGCCCACCCTAAGTATCTAGCATTTCAGATGTTTATGTGTTTATGCAAGATTATAATGATCAGTTTTACTAGCATGCATATGAGCTAGTTAAGTATTTGACTGTAGTTTAGGGTAATAAAACACTGTTACTATCGTGTTGTACAGGCTTTAGTTATTTGTTTATGCTCAATGCCATAGCCTCTACCATGATTTCATGTTAGACTCTATGCAGCTTTAGAAGATTGGAACTGGACTCTAGCAGCCAGGAGGTGGGCCTAAGTGGATCAGGTTTCAAAACATCTGGTCACATGTGCATTTATAACCTATCAGGATGACATAACCCAGTTGGTTCTGATCAGGGATGCTGTAAGGGGATGTTCGCACAATCACCTTTACCACGTGATAAACTACCATTCCATGTTTCAGGGGATTGTAAACACAATGTGTAATTTCTTAGTATTCCCAAGGATTAACAGAGAGTGCAGGACTTCACAGAAAGTCTGAGTATTCACAAGTAGGGCAGTGAGCTGCAAGTAATCTCTAAAGTAGATTATAATGCTTCCACCCATTTTAGTGATAGTGCGGTTAAGTATGAGCTGTTTATAACCTGGCAATGAGCACACAAAGTCTGGGACTATATCTAGTTTAAAGTCTGTGGGTGGGTGATATGGCTTTTTCAGCTGCAGCCCCAAGATTGTAGAACAGTCTGACCCAGATGGTAAAGGAAACTTCCTCTGTGTGTGAATTCAAAAGGCTGCAGAAATCTCAGTTCTTTACAGAAGCATTTAGGAGTCTTTAAGAAGACTTAGAAAATGAGCTTTTATTTGCTGGGTCTGATTGCTGGCACCTTGCCAGGGGGGTATATTAACTTTCAATAGATGCCCAGCAAATAAAAAGTACCAGTCACCTGATCCCATCATCACCTAAGGTAACCTGTTCCCTGCTAAGATACCTAGGCAACCACTCTACACTACAGCTGGTGAGGCCACACATTCAGCTCACAGGAAGAAGCATTCAAAAAAAAATGAACATGTCAGATGAACGGTCAGTTAACTTCGATTTAGCCAGTGTACTGAATGTTGACAGACTACTTACCGAACAAGAGGAGACACTTGTTCTAGCCAAAAGAAGCCTTCTTGAAGAAAAAGAAGAAAAAGAAATAAGTGAGAGATTCGTGACAGTCAGGCTGGCACAACATTTCTTTGACAACCTTAACAGCCTCCTCTGATGATTTTATGCCAAGGTTAGAGTGACCAAAGAGCACGAGTACTCCATCGCTGGCTACTGCTCTTTGTGGGCGGGAATAAACTACCACCTCAGCAGCATAGAAATCCGATGGCCAGTCAGCATCATTAGTGACCCACAATTTAAGAGCTTCAACAATGTGTTGCAGTCGGTACTGAAAATACTGCAAAAGGAGCACAAAGATACATCAAGCTGCTATCCTGCCATAAGCTGAAGCTGACCTGTCAAAACTCAGAAACAGCCCGTGCTATCCCCGAAACCACACCTGGTTTGGTACACAAAGTGTGGTTTGATGTCCAACTACATGGCCAGGTGCAGTCAGGGGACTCTGACAGCTGACCAGAGATTCCTCCATGATCAAAGTAGATGATTGTGGCACAAAATACATTACACTGTCACACAACAAGCAGATGAAAACCACAAAACCACAGGAACAGAACATAGAAAATACTTGTGGTTGTATCTACAAGGAGCCAGAAACCCATTGTGCTCTCTGCAATCATTCGAGAAGTGCCCTTGAAAACATCACCTGAAGCAAGGGCATTTTACTTACACCCCAGAAGGCTACCACAAGAAGATCTAAACAGCTAAACATACTGGCTCACATGTGAACCAATGGGGAAGAACTACTTGGGCTCCTTAATGCCAGAGTTTAAGCAAAGAAGCGAATCTGTCACAGCACTACACAAATCACAACATTAGAGCAACCGCTGTTCAATTGCTCTTCAACGGCGACTTACAAAGCGAAATCGCAGCAATAACTGGGCATAGATCAGAGCAAAGCCTAATCACTTACTGAGACCTTCTCCATCAGATAGAAAGCACTGAAGTACAATCCTGGGATCATGAAAACCAGAACAAGCCACCCAGAAATGCAGCCAGCCCTTGCAGTGGATGACAGCAGGACAGATATAGTAGAACACAAGCAGCAGCAGCAGCAGCCTGCCACCTAGTGCTGAGAGAAACATCGGGACACAAAACATCTTCAAGCCATCCAACTGTACATTTAACTATCCCATTAATTTTATTAGTTACAACAAATAATGGCCTCACCATTTTATTATTTTGACCACAACCTAATGTTCACAAGTGCTACTGCTTGGTTTCAAAGCTTTTTCTGTTGTTTTCAAAGTCTCCCTAAAAGGGACTTTTGTTATCTTTTAACATTAGAAATAAATAAAAAAACTGTTTACTTTTAAAATAAAAAAATGGACTATGTGTTTTCTTTCTGCAGTTAGCCCATTTTTGAAGTGCAATAATACTCTCCAGTGTGGGTGGTATGGGCAATAGTGGACCTTCTAGGGCTATAAGGCCCTCTGCCTGTGGTATTGGGCCTCATTACACCCTGGGAGGTCAGTATTGCCTAATACCACTCTTTAGTATGATTGTTTGTTTGATTCTGACTCCATTATATCATGATGCAACACTGTATATATTATCTTGAACCACTGTTTGATTATTTTTGCTGTTGTTATTTATTAATTTGTGGGTGTCTTTTGTACTACTGTACTATGTAATGCACTCTGATTGAAAAATGTATGATTATGATGATGAGGTCTTGACACTGCTGTGTTGTCAGGAGGGCTGAAATATGAGATTGCAGGAGCAAAGTGCCAATTTCCTGCTTACCCATAGAGGTAACTACAGCAGGAATAGGAAACAGCAGTGGGGAAACCCAGAAGAGCTGCAGTACTTTAGTGGAAATACTGCACCCATTTCCTGCCCCTGCTTTCCACTTTCAGTCAGGGAGTGACAGTGCCACACATTTCCTCTGGCAGGGATGGTGGGTGAGGGGCTGCCTTTGCTTGCTGCAGCATAGCACTGCTTTGGTCATGGATTAAGTTGCTCTTTAGCAGTGGACAACCTGTGTCTCTTCGACCCAAGGATAAATCATCTCATTTTCCACAGGGTGCTTGGCCAACAGTAGCACAGTCTGGAAACACCAGTATTGATGCAAGCCCAAGTAGTTTCTCTTAGAAATACTAAACAACAGCAGGAAGCGGAATTGTTTTAGGGGGCAAGTGAGAAACGTTTGATCACTACATTATTAAAGATTTACGTATGCAGATAAAAGTACTTACTGATTTACTGCACACAAGTTCATATGTCATCTGTGCTTTGGCTTGGCTTGGTGTGTCATAACTAGAAAAAAAATCAATATAAGTTTACATTTCCCTGATCGCTAAAATATCCATTTTTGGAGTGGGGGAGGGGTGCAGAGTGACATTGTGTCATACATTGCTGGCAGTGAAGGTTTCTGCAGCACATACATTATTGAAACAATTAAAAAGAGTTTCTCTTATGGGGAACAAGTTACTGGGCAAATTATCTTCTTTGTTTCAACGGGCTTATGCAACTTGGTATAGCGTTATGCTTGTGCAACTTGTTGATAAATCTCTGCGGCCATTTGCTTCTCTATTTCACAGGGAATATCACCCTCCAGAGGTACCAAAAGCAAGGAACCCTGAAGGAGGGTTCCACTCCTAGAGGTGCCACAGGAAGAATTCTCTTAGCTAAAGGTACCTTAGGAAGGAACCCCAAAGAGAGAGGCAAGCCATTGAAGGAGAAGGGGAGCTTGGTGGGGCAAAGACAAAATGCTTCTGAAGGAAGCTGGAAGGCCTGCCTTAAATAGCTCAGGCAGAGGGCGTGGTTGGTTGCTTCAGCCCATTGAACCACAGGCAAAGCCTTTCAGTTCAATGGGCTTACGTAATTTAGTGTAGTGTTATGCTTGTGCAACTTGCTGATAAACCTTTGTGGCCATTCCCCTCTCTATTCCATGGGGAATACCACCCTGTAGGGGTTTTGAAGGCAAGGAACTCTGGAGGAGGGTTCCACCCCGAGAAGTGCCACGGAAAGGATTCCTTTAGCTAAAGGTACCTTAGGAAGGAACCCCAAAAAGACTGTTAGGCAGAAAACATGGCTCACTAAAACCAAGGAGCATAATTGACAAAAACTGGTGGGAGGACAGCCACTGGAGATGACCATAGACATACACAGTCTGAACTGATAGGGAGGAAAGCTGAGCAGAAGGGCATAACTTCCTAAGGAGAGAGGGAACAGCAAAGGAGAGCCACCATGCCATGCAAAAGGAGAGCCACCTACCAACTCCATCCAACAGTGGAACCTAAGAATCTACTGCCATATAGACTAACTAGTATTATGACCTTTAGCATGGAGGAGAGGAAACAACCCCTATGAGAAGGAAACCTCTGGGAATCCAAGGCCTAGGTTGCCTCCCCTCCAGGCTTGGGATATATTTAGTGATGGTTCAGCAGCTGCAATTTAGAAACACAATTCAAGAGAGATACAATTTGGAGGAAGGCTCTCACTCTGTCCCTCTAATGGGAATGCTGTGAAGGGCTGCGAGCACACTCTGCAGCAACGGGGTACTCCCACACAGAAGTACGATGCCCTTAAGGCAGGTGGAGGAGAGCAACAACCACTGAAGGCACTCAGCTGGCCTACTCGAGCCTGAGAACAGACCAGGTTAACTTAAGGCAGTTGTAGGGAGAATAGCTTAGAAGGTTCCACAGAACCTGCTCAGCAAGCTTGCAGCCAAAGTCTTAAATTCTACATCAAGAGGTGCCTCTGATATGTCTGCACAGCTAAAGCTCCACCCGGAGTGAGGACATTCCCACTATAGGCCAGATTAGAAGGACCCTGCCTCAAGTTTCACATGCTCAAGATTCAGACTTCGTGGGTGCAGAGCGAGACCGTCAGCTGCAAGGCAGCCCTGAGGCACAGTAATTTATTGGCATGGTTGGCATGCATCCAGTATTAAAAGCATTTTGAAAGGCAACATGTGACAAGTCAGGAAGCATACATAGGACCCGCACGTAGGTCACACAGCTTAGTTTAAGACCCACACTTAGGTCACAATGTATTTGAAGACCCACACTTAGGTCATTCAATATATAAAGACCCACAGTTAGGTCACACAGCATACAAAGACCCACACTTAGGTCACACAGTGTATAAAGACCCATATTTAGGTCATATTTTTTCTTTTCTTTCCTGAAATGCGGAATAGTGAATGAGGGATGCAAGCCAACAAATCCCATGAGGGAAGCCAAATTATTGTGGTGAAATAAACATTTTGTCATTACTGTTCAAAGTCGTAAGTGCCAAAGTTATTGTGAAATAAAAATTTCCCAGTACTACAACAAAAAACAACCCCCAAAGGAGTGCAGAAATAAGATATGGTTCACATTTTGAGACCTCCACAGAGGTGAATAAGTATCAGCAAAATATTGAATGAAACTGGACAAACCATGATGGTGATACCTTCACGTAGGTATTAGGGTTGTGCGGACCCGAAAAGGTCCTGACCCTTATTATCAGGATCAGGATCCAGGCCAAAGTCCTGATTAGTTCTGATTAAGTCTGATTCGAATCAGAACCTTTTGTAAAATGTGATGAAAACCATAAATCTGCTATATAATTGCATAAAATGACACTGAGATCTGTGACACACATAGAATTGTAATCAGCATTTCAGGATACGAAAACTGTGAGCTTATAGCACTGATGTGCTGGTCAATTGAAAAGTCAGTAGTGCTAGTGCTACAACTGTAAACTGACTTGTCTGACTTCAGAGGAGGAATCCCATTCCCATTTAGTAGTATACACTATACAATGGACATATAGAAATACAGAAACATAGAATTTGATGGCAGATAAGGACCACTTGGCCCACCCAGTCTGCCCATTTCCCTACCTATTGGATCAGCTGCAGATTTTAGTTAACTAACAGCCTACTTCCTCCTAACGGATATCAGTTTGTTATTGTTACACCAGTTCCTTCTCTGCTCCACTGAGAGTCATGCAGTTAGTTTCTATGGCATGGGGTTCCCTCCACCCACCCACCCACTTAAATTGATGACACATTTAGGGGATCCCTACCAAAAAAATAACTGCATGTCCTTAGGAGTCCAGAGACCTAGCTACTGTAGTGGAAGGAGGAGTGTGGCTGTGAGGCCGAACCTGTACTGAGTGGGCAGAGACCTACATTCAGGCAATCCAAAAATGCAAAAAATTAGACCGGTCAATTAGTACATTATGAAAAAAGTGTGCCATCATGTTAAGGCAATCCAAAAATTAGGACATACCGAAAACATTGTGCCATCAGTCTCAACTTCAGGCAGTCCAACAATTACACAAGTCTATTAGGACAATATGCTTTGAAAAGTGTGCCATCAGGTACAGGCAGTCCAAAAACTACAAGTCCATTAGGACATGCTGTGAAAAGTGTGCCATCAGATTCAGGCAGTCCAAAAATTATCAAAGTCTATTCAATCAACATGAAGTCTTGCTATATTATGACAATTGCAGTTTGTCCCACCATTAGAACTGCTCCGGAGGTGAAAGAGTTAACTTCCATGCCAGGCATGGAAGTTAGAGCACGAGCTCGGTTAGAAAAGCTCTGTCTGGAATATTTCAGACTGAAACTGTCAGATTCTTTACTCCGCCTCACTGAACAGTCGCTCCGGAGATTCCTCCTACTGCTCGGTTCATTTCTCGGTTTAAAAGAGTTTTTTCAGTTAAATTCAACGCCAATTATTATTATTTTAACCGCAAACGCATCGGTTCCAAGCTCTGTCTGTGGTATTGTAAGTAATAGACAGGTTATTTCTGTGTGGAACTTGTAAATGTTTATCGGTTCGGTTTGAACCGATCAGGTTGTTTTAAAACTTTATTCTGAAGCATTTAAAAGCTTTTTAAGTCGCGGTTCCGGTTCTTATCGGTTCTAAAAATGGATTTCTTCGTTTTTCCACGACCCGTAGACGGTTGGGAACCGATAAGGAGTGTCTTGCCTGGCACTGCGGAAAAGGGCAAGTTTTTGGTTAGGCTGGCATTATGTCTGAGAAACCCAAAAGAAAAACCGGGCCCACTGGGTTTCAACACTGTAGTGTCTGTGGGGAAGCCTTTGCCAAGGCTGACCCACACACCACATGTGTTTATTGTCTGGGGTTTGACCACCTCAATGCAGACTGCCAGATTTTCAGGAATTTCCCTGCAGCTACCCTAGATAAGAGAGTTGGTAGGCTCAGGGAAAGAGAGGCCAAAAAGTCCGCTGACCCGGATGGCCAGCCTGGTTCGGTGCCAACCGAACTGGAGGGAGTGCCCTCTGACCAGGGCGAGACTTTCTTGGGCAAACGTAAAGCTGACTCAGAGGAGCCAGTTCCAGCAAGAGAACTAGAAAATCAGCAGGTGTGAAGTCAAAATTCCTTCTCCAACTGCTGCAGAGATAGCAGAGCAATCCAAATTGTCCAGTCACTTTCCTGGTTCCGTCGAACCGCCACTATCTGGCAAAGGTCGGTTTGGCGGTTCCACCAGTTCAAGAATATGATGAGAGGAGTTTTATGAACCAGAGGAGGGAGGATGATTATGAACAGTGTGAATGTGACTTTGAAAGTCTGAATGTGCCCACTGAACCGGACATCTCCCAGACAGACCTTCAGGAGAATCTCCCTACGCTTTCTGAGTCCCTTCTCATTTTCTGTTTTATAAAAAGTTGCTGAAACCCTCCAGCTTCCTTTGGAGAAGCTGTGGATGAGCAAGAGGAGCCTGACTTTGTAGAGATGATGGATATCCCAGAGTCCAGGAGATTGTCTATTCCTTTACATAAATCCTTTAGGAAACAAACAATAAAAATTTTAAAAGCTCTAATTCTGTGCCTCCTGTGGATAAAAGATGGACAGGAGGTACACTTTGTCAGGTCCTGATACAGAATTTCTTTCACAGCAATGCAGCCATGTTAGGGTAGTTCAGGCTGCAGCCTGTGATAAGGTAATATTCCCCTGGCTTCACATCCTCCTGACAAGGACTCCAGGAAGATTGATGCCATGGCTAAAAACAATACATGGCAGCGTCCTTGGGACTCAGACAAGCAAATTATATGGCTTATGTTGCAAGATACCAGAAATCTAGAGCGGATACTGTCATGGCTTTAGCAAACAGGCCCCTGGCCAGCTTGCCAAGGAGCTGGAGCAGGTGGCTGCTGATGAGTATGAGGCATCTAGGGTGCAATTCCATGCTGCAGTGGATTCTAATGATGTATCCTCTAGAGTCATGGCTACATCTGTAGCTTTTCGTGAATTGGCTTGGCTCAGGTGTACTAGTTTGTCACAGGATACCCAGGCTAAGGCTATGGATTTTCCTGTGGTGGGAAATTCTCTGTTTGGGGAGCAGACAGAGAATTATATGAAGAAATGGATGAATATAGAACCACTTATAGGAGTGCACAAGCCAAGGAACTGCAAGCCACTCCTCAGAGGCAGCCCCCCAGGGGTAGAGGCAGGCCTTTTCACAGGCCTTTTTACCAAACCCAGGCCTCCTCTTCAGCTTACGTTCAGAGGGGGTTCTTCAGATGGAGAGGCAGACGGGGTACAACCAGGCCTGCTCCCACCCCTCAGCCTAAAGCCCCTGCCAAACAGGCACCCTGATGGGATGCCAAAGGCCGGTTCTCCATCACCTGTAGGGGGCAGGCTGGCTTACTTCGTCCAGGACTGGGAGTCTTTAACATAAGACAAGTGGGTCCTGGAAGTAGTAAGCCAGGGTCTGGCTCTCAGCTTCAAAAAATTTCCAAAGATGAGAATCAGATCTTTTCCACCTGCAAACCCTCTAGAGACTCTTGCTTTGGAAACAGAAGTCTCAACCCTCCTGGCTCTCAGAGCTGTAGAAAGGGTTTCTCCCCTACACCAGGGCAAGGGTCTGTACTCCAGGTACTTCCTTACCCCAAAAATGACAGGAGAATGGCAGCCCATCCTGGACCTAAGATATCTGAGCAAGCACCTTTTAAAACCAAAATTCAAAATGGTGACTCTGGGAATGATTTTACCCTCCCTAAGGCCAGGGGACTGGCTAGCTTCCCTGGACTTCAAGGATGCCTACTTCTATGTTCTTATCAGAAGCTCCCACCGAAAGTACCTCAGATTCGAACTGCCCTCAGGCCATTATCGGTTCAGAGCAATGCCCTTCAGCCTTACCTCTGCCCCAAGGGTATTCACAAAATGCCCAGCAGTAGCAGTTGCTCATTTAAGAAGGCAAAAGATTGCCATCTTTCCCTACCTAGATGACTGGCTCATTGTGGGTCAGTCTCCAGACCAGGTCAAATCACACCTGCAAGTTACCCAGCAGCTGCTTACCTCTCTGGGCTTTCTTCTCAATCTTCCAAAGTCAGTTCTGGAACCTGTCCAGGTACTCACCTTTATAGGTGCAGAACTGGACACAAAGCAGGCCAGAGCCTTCCTTCCCCTAGAAAGGGTAAGGACCCTGGTGGCCCTGGCCTCCTCCTTCACTCTGCAGGTCTCTCGACCAGCAAGGCATTTCCTACAGCTCCTAGGACACGTGGCTGCTTCCACAGCTGCAGTGCAAGGAGCAAGATTTCAGATGAGGGACATTCAGTTCCATTTGAGAGCCTTTTGGTCTCAAAGAAGAGATTCCCTATCCAAGTTGATCCCAGTGACTCGAACCTGATCCAGGCCCTTCAGTGGTGGCAGGATCAGAGCAATCTGAGACTAGGGGTTCCTTCATCCCTCTATCTCACTCCTTGACCCTTACTACAGATGGTCCCTTTTGGGATGGGGAGCTCACATGAGAACCTCTCCACCCAGGGATTGTGGTCCCCCAGGAATCTCTGCTCCACATCAATCTGTTGGAACTCAGAGCTGTTTTTCTAGCACTTCAGGTTTTTTCTGCATCTGTTCAGAACAAAGTGGTACAGGTCAGAACAGACAACACCACTACAATGTGGTACAGCAACAAACAAGGGGGCACTCGGTCTTCGGCCTTGTGCACCGAGGCAATGAAGTTGTGGTCTCTGGCTTATTCCCTGAACACTTCCCTCATAGCAGTTCACCTCCCAGGCATGGACAATGTCCTGGCAGATGCTCTCAGCAGGATTTCCCAGGGCCATCACAAATGGTCACTGGATCCCCGAGTACTGGGGATAGTTTTTGCCAGATGGGGCACCCCTCAGATAGATCTTTTTGCAGCCCCAGACAATCATCAACTTCCACTTTTTTGTTGCAGGCCCCCAGTGTTGGGCTCAGTCCCCCTGGATGCCTTTCTCCTCGATTGGGAAGGGAAGTTTCTCTATGCCTTCCCCCCCCTTCCCTCTCCTGTTCAAGGTGCTAGTCAAAATCAGATCTCAGCCCTGCAAGATGATTCTGATTGCTCCAGACTGGGCCAGGCAGCCCTGGTACCCACTCCTTCTGTCCTTAGCAGTCCATCTTCCCCTGTGTCTCCCCAGGAACCACAATCTGTTAACCTGTGCCCAGGGGAGAGTTTGGTATCCGAATCTCAAATCCCTCAACCTCAAGGCCTGGCTCTTGAGGAGTTAGAGTTTGCTGACCTACACCTTTCTCAAGGTGTTCCCGAAATCTTGAAAGCTTCAGGAAGCCTTCCACTAGGGCTACTTATAACTCCAAATGGAAAAGGTTTTCCATATGGTGTTCTGGGAAGTATATTTCCCCGGAATCTGCTGATTTGCCCACTGTTTTGGACTATATGGTCCATCTTAATTCTTTGGGACTGAGACCAGCTACCCTGAAAGTGCATTTGGCAGCTGTCTCTGCTTTTATTTCAGCAGGAAGCCCTCTTCTCTTTCTGCTCACCCTATTTTCCAAGTTTTCAGGGGATTGCTTCATACCAATCCACCATTCAGGGACCCTGCCCTGCCTGGGATCTTAATGTTTGCATTGCTCAGCTGATGCAACCCCCTTTGAACCTCTGTCTTGACAGAGCTTAAGTACTGACTTGGAAAACTGTGTTTCTAAGTAGCCATCACTTCTGCCAGGCGCATAAGTGAGTTACAAGCTTTGTCAGTGGAGACTGACTTTATTTCCTTTCACAGGGATAAGGTAATCCTCAGGACTAACAGGAAGTTTTTGCCTAAGGTGGTTTCAGATTTCCACCTTAATCAATCTATATCTCTTCCAGTGTTCTTCACTGACCATTCCTCCTCTGGTGAGAGGAGGTTGCACAGTTTAGATGTTAAGAGGGCCCTAAGTTACTACATAGAGTGTACCAAGGGTCACAGGTTTGACTCCTTCCAACTATTTCTCACTTATGGTGAGGTTGGGAAAGGGAAACCTGCCACTAAGAGATCCATTGCCAGGTGGATTGTCTCTTGTATCCAATTTTGCTATCAAAAACTGGGCAAGGTTCCCCCTTCAGGCCTGAGGGCTCACTCTACCAGAGGTAGAGCTGCGTCTCTAGCTGCTACCAGAGACATCCCTATCTTAGAGATATGTCAAGCAGCTACTTGGAAAACAGTACACACTTTCACCAAGCATTACTCCCTGGATATCCAGGCCAGGAGGGATGCTCGGTTAGCACAACCGTGCTTCAGAGCCTATTCCCTAAGTAGGTTCTGTCCCTCCTCCATGGGGTACTGCTGTGTAGTCTGCAATTGTCATAATATAGCAAGACTTCATGTTGTTGAAGAAAAATTACTCACCTTAGTAATGTTGTTTCTTCTAATGAAGTCTTCTTTATATTATAAACCTCCCCAGCCTGCCCCTCTCAGAACTTCTACTTTGGGTATGGGGTGGGCAGTCCAGTGTTGGCACTTATTGATGCCCATTTATGTTTTCCACCCCTTCTTTTTGGGGTGTTTGGGTGTGTGTTTTATCTTATCTTATCTTATCTTATTTTCTGGTCCCTGACTTGAGTCTTGGTGTTGGGACCAGGAAAATGTTTATATGTAAGTAGCCAGTTGGCTGAGTATGGGGTTTACAGCTTCCACACAGAACCTTAGTGAGTTTTGCTCGTAAAGATCTGACAGTTTCAGTTTGAAATATTCCAGACAGAGCTTTTCTAACTGAGCTCATGCTTTAAGTTCCATGCCTGGCATGGAAGTTAACTCTTTCACCTCCGGAGCAGTTCTAATGGTGGGACAAACTGCAATTGTCATAATATAGCAAGACTCCATTAGAAGAAACAACATTACTAAGGTGAGTAATTTTTTCTTAGGCCATACTGAAAACATTGTACCATCAGTCTCAACTTCAGGCAGTCCAAAAATTACACAAGTCTATTAGGACAATATGCTTCAAAAAGTGTGCCATCAGGTACAGGCAGTCCAAAAACTACACAAGTCCATTAGGACATGCTGCGAAAAGTGTGCCATCAGATTCAGGCAGTCCAAAAATTAGCTAAGTCTATTAGGACATACTGAAAACACTGTGCATCAGTCCCAACTTCAGGCAGTCCAAAAATTACACAAGTTCCACTTCCAATGCCCACTCAGTATAGGTTTCGCCCTCACAGCCGCACTCCTCCATCCACCCCAGTATCTAGGTTTTTCTTTATTACACACAAGGAAATATTTTTCAACTGTTGCCAAACCACAGATGTATGTAGTCCTTTCAGTTGTTCCCAAGTTCATATGCCTACTCAGTACAGCCTCATAGACACACTCCCCTTTCCATCACTGTATTTTTTTATTGACACAAAAAAAAGTTTTTTCTGTATGTATTTTTTTTATATAGTCCTCTCACTTGTTCTCCTTAGTCCTCCTAGGACAGGCTCGATGTCACACACACACTTCCCCTGCCACCACTGTATGTTACATAGGTTTATTTAAAAAAAAAAATTTTCCTGTATTTTTCTTGGTATGCTCAGTTGTTCTCAGGTTCCTATGTCCCGTCACCTCATAGACACACACACTCCCCCTTCATCCACTTACTCAACACCTTTCCTTTTTTTACTGTAGTAAATACTTTTATTTGTAATGTACTTTTTATTTACTATAATTGCACGTTTTCATTTTATTTTTGTACTTTTATTTGTAATGTATCTGGTTTTTTTTTTAGATTAGAATTTGATTGCCCTCCTCAGACAGGTAATAATAATAATTAATTCCACCTGCCCTGTCCTCTACATAAACTCAGTAGAAACATAGCACCACATAGTACTATGTACTATTTTACTTTTACTTTAGTTTATATTTCTTTTTTATCCATTAGAAGCCTTTCAGATACCCCCCTGCCTTACCCACTTGATTCTCTCTCTCTCTCTCCCTCCCCCCCTCTCTCTCTCACACTTTAATCCACCCACCCCCAGGCCCAGATATGATATTTTTCCTTTAAGTCTGTTGTGTTCCTTCAATTCAGTGCAAAGAAGCATGTTTTATTTCTTTCATCATCAAGCACAGACACACACAGTTCTCATCAGTGTCAGTTTTGGTGTTTTATTTGCTCAGATTAATAAAAGAGAAGGGACTCGTCACAGACAGAGACAAATTGGAATGGGAAAGCAAGCACAATGCATCTGCTCTCCTGAAGTCCTCATTCAGAATTGCACTTCCTCTAAGTGGAACACGGAGATACAGCATGTTCCAGAAATCCACCCACTGCATGCATCATCAGTAGCCATGACTGACAGGCAGGCAGTCTACCTTCAGCTATTGGCTGCCTAGCCTGTCAGTCTGGTTGGATATGGCTGGCCACTGGACAAGCAAGGTCCTCCTCACATCAGTTGTAGAAGCTTGTTCACGAAGCTGCCGTGCCCACTCCGCCTCCTACTGCTCCTGACTTGTGGAGGATGCCACTACCAGCCAGTCACATGACCTGTAATGTGGCGAGCAGGTGACTAGCAATTAAGTCTGACAAACTCAGTGACTCTAGGTCTGCTTGAAGCCACATTTTCGTCTGACCTGCTCCATGATCTGTATGTTGGCTTTTCAACAACCTCTTTGAATGACAAAGAAGCATGCAGACAAAAGGATTTCACATCCTGCATATGCACAGGCACAGTTCATCACCTGCAGGAATTCTAACACATTCTGTGACTCTGGACCTCAGCTGTTGATAATTTCTTTTGGCTTATGACTTAACCACCAGGTATCTACAAGATGCTGAAATCCTTTCTCCTACAAATTCTCCTTATGCTGCTTCTGCTTTCAGGAAATGTTCACCCAACCCAGGACCACCTGGGCAGCCAGCAGTGGCACCAAGCAGAAGGACAGGGACACTCACCATGGCATCCATCAATGCCTGCAGCATCCTCAACAAACTTGACTCCTCAAACATGGATCCTACAGCACAACCCTGATGTCCTCTCAGTTGTGAAAACATGGCTAAACCCTAAAATCCCTGATACCTCAGTCTCTATCTCTGGCTACTGCATTTTTCAGGCAAGACAGGATTGCTATTTCTGGTGAGGGCTCATGCCATCTATCTTAAGGATACCCTTATGGGTCACATCATCCCATCCCCAGCCTGAGTAACTCCTCTCAGGTCCTCACAATCAAAATCCTCCTTGGTGCACGCACATAACAAGGAACTCACTGTCATCTCGGTTTACTTACCCCAAGAGACCAGGCTGCTGGCTTCCATAGCATCATGGAATATCTAAGGGTCCAACAACATAATTCTGAAACCATAATCATGGGTGATTTTAACATTAACTGGCTCTCCGCTGAGGCGCTACCTATAAGGATGCAGCAGGCTATCACCTCACTCAACTGGTCAATGCCCCACTAGGTGTAACTATAGGACAGGCTCCTTACGCCTTCTAGACTGGATTCTATCTAACCACCCTGAACGCATCTCCAATGTTTCTGTACTCCCGGATACAATAAGTGACCACTCGCCTGTCATCTGTTCCTGGTCAAACAAATACCACAAGCCCCTCCCAAGCTTATCTATGCCAGGGTTATCAAACAAGGGCACCTCAACTGTTAAAATCCCATCTAACCAGGCTGAACTGGGCAGTGCTTGACTCCCTCAATGACACCAACAAAGCTCTGGACCTATTTATCAAACGTTTCAACGAAGCCTGTGACATCTATGCACCAGTGAAAAAGATGAAGGTCAAAGGACAGACCAACCCCTGGGTTACTACTGACCTTTTAACTCTGCTCAAGCACAGAGACCACCTCTGGCATTGTGCTCATGCAACTCCGATGCAAGTAAACATACAATTATACAAAGCAGCCAGAAATGATTGCACTCAAAGAATACGGAATGCTAAATGCAGCTATTACAAAGAGGCTCTGACCAACTCTTGGGGCCAGGGAAACAAATTCTGGAACAACATGAAAGAACTCACAGGCAAGGATCCTAAAGCACCACCCACTATGCTCAACATTCATGGCACTCCTACACTCGACCTAGGTATCATCACCAGCACTTTTACTAATGCATTTACAAACCTGGACAGTGTCCTTCCACCAAATTTTTTCAAAGACCTCCCCTCCAGCTCCTCCCAAGTTACCCCCCAACTAGAACGTACAACCCCAAAGTTTTTTTTTAAGGAGGTCCCACCACAAGTAGCTAGAAAATACATTCAAAAGGCCATCGGCAAACAAGGGTACAATGGTGACTCCCTTGACCTGAAACTGCTGGCACAAGTCCTCGATGAAATCTTAGAACCCCTTACAAAGATCTTTAATCTCTAGCTTAGTTTGGGCCATTTCCCCTCTCTCTGGAAGAAAGCCACTGTCACACCAATTCACAAAAGCGGAGATAGGACACTGCACACCAATTACAGACCTATCTCACTCCTCCCCACTATCCAAAGCGCTGGGCCGAATAGTGTGGGACCAACTAGCTGAATTCCTGGATAAAATTACAATGTACAGTGCCCAGAGCAGCATGGCTTCAGAAAAGGGCACAGCACCACCACTGCACTACTGGAATTTACAACCTTCATCCATGACACGCTTGACAAAGGGAATTGTGGAGGGGCAGTATTTATAGACCTTACCAAGGCATTCGACACAGTTAACCACCCCCTACTGCTCAAGCAACTGTCCTCCATTGGGATCTCCAGCGATGCCCTTCCATGGTTCACCAGCTACCTTGATAATTGGATCCAACGTGTAAGGATTGCAGGGATCTCTTCGGATGAGAAACCGGTCCGCTCCGGAGTCCCCCAAGGATCTATTCTGGGCCCTCTACTCTTCTCCCTCGTCATCAACAATCTCCCCAGTGCCTGCCACCAAAAAATATTACTATACGCAGACGATGCAGTCCTGTTTTCCAGCCACCATGACATTACAGTCCTTGAATCCCAGCTGCAGCTCGACTTCAATCGCATCGAAGACTGGTTCAGTTCTCATAAATCTGTACTGAACCACAGCAAGACTAAAGCCATGTCTTTCTGTAACCGACAGAGCAGGCACAACTCTCTGTCCCTCACCATCAAGAACCACGCTGGGAACCCACTCGAACATGTCAAGGAGTTCAAGTACCTTGGTATTACCCTGGATAGTACCCTCTCCTACACTCAGCATATTGATACTGTTGCCAAGACCGCCAATATACGGATTGGACTACTACACAAACACAAGCACTGTGTGTCTGCGTATGCCCTTAAACTAGCCATCTACAGCTCTGTCACCTCTATCATTGACTACGGCCTTGCCATCTATGGCTCCTCCCCAACAAGTGCCCTCCGCAGGATCTCAGTTGCTCTCAACAAAGCCTGTAAACTACTGACAGGTGCAGCCCGACTAACTCACACCTGTGACCTCTATGCACAGGCCAGCTGGCTACCCCTACGCAGCAGAATACAATACCAGACCTGCTTACTTACAAAAATTCTCCTTGGTCTCATGCCACCTGGTGTTAGCTCACTCCTTACTACCTACAGTGGCACTCAACAAACACGTGGTGCCCAATCTCTACCCTTTCAGGTTCCCAGATGTCGTACCTCCATGGGTCAGCGGTCCTTTATCTATAGAGCTGCTCAATGGTTCAATTCCCTCAATAAAGAATCACTTTCCTCTACTACACTTGGACCCTTCAAAAGGAATCTCAAACTTTACCTCACTTCTACCACTCAATGTGACTGCTTTGTTGAACAGAGATCTCTCTAAACACCTCCCAGCTCACTCATGTCTCACAGCCCGCCCTTTCCCAATCTCATTCCCTCTGGCACTGGGCCTTCCTTGTGACTCCTTTCCTGCTTCACATCTCCACTGGTACAAGACATTTTCCACTACCATCGGACAGTGGCCCATTAGCCTGCCAACTTCCTCTCCCGGTCGCATGCCTGCAAAACTAACTGCCTATATGTGCCCTCTTTCTCTTATTGTTACCGCAGCCAGCTGCCTACTCAAGCTGCTCGTTTTATGAATATTATCTCAAAAAGTATGTTATAAATGAGTATCTTTATTTTTTCTTTTAGTTGTTTTGGTTGTTTATTGTGCATTCTTTTACTACCTCTGTATGTATGTTGACCCTCATCCTTTGACGTGGAACCTTTGTAAATGAGCAGTTTCTGCTCAAAGGTATTTGTAATCCGAGAATTTAATAAATAAATAAAATAAATAAATAGTGGCTGGCTGGGATCCAGAGGATCGTGATGGCTCCATCTAGAGGAAAGTGAGAGCTCTGTCTAAAAGTGAGTGTTTTTTTTTAACAATTGCAACTTGTGACCCGATGGACCCGGACTTCGGTACAAATAAGAGGATGACTCTTATTGCTCGGGTCCATTGGACACTACTGGATCGGAAGTTCTGATAATTGGTGGGTCAGTCCACCCACCCTAGTAGGTATATCACAAGCATGCATGTCAGAAGCACGGGTAGATGAGGAATGCATAAATGATTTAAACTGCTACAGAAGGAGAAGTAAATGGCAGTAGAGCAGCAATAAACTGCTATTAAAACAAGCAGGGGAATTGAAAAGTTGGGAGGTGTATGGAGCCAGGCACTGAGGAGCCAGGTGTACACAGGGAGACTGCTACAGGCAGGGTAACAGCAAGTAGAACTGAAAAGCACATAGATAACAATGCAGGTAAACTGAGGGATTGCTAAAAATATGATAAAATCAAACGGGGAATGCTAACTGTAAAGAACAGCAGTATGTAAGCTTGGATAGCACACACAAGCAATTGGGACAAAGGAGGTTAGAAAACTAGAAAAGCCCGAAAAGAAACACAAGCAGGAGAGCAGGAGTAAGCAGACACAAACAACAGAGGGGGGAGGGGAGAGAGAGAGAGAGAGAGAAGCACAGATTGCAGTGGGAGGAGAAGCAAAATATATATGTAGGAGAGGAGGAGAGGCACAAACCAAGCAGAAGTTAGTACAAACAAGTAGAAGTCCAGAACAAACCAAGCAGGGTCCAATGCATAAGGGGTAAATGCCGAAGAAAGTGAGGGAGGGGAAAGAGACTCCGGCTGCAGCAAAGTCAAAATGTTTCTGAAGGAAGCTGGAAGGCCTGCCTTAAATAGTTCAGACAGGGGGTGTGGCTGGTTGCTTCAGCCCATTGAACCCGTTCTTTCTTCTCTTTTGTTGCTTGCATTCCATGTTGTGTCTCAAACACCCATCCTTGAGCTTTCCACCTTCATGCCCACTATATCCACTTTTTTTTCTTTTGCTCCTCCTGCCTCACAATAATCACATAATGGATACCAGGTCATTACTCAACCTACTGTCTGTTGCTCTCTTAGTAGGGATTCTTGCTGTTCTCTCAGGCCCTGCTAAGATTACTGCTCCCTACTCTGTATGCTCACAGGATGATTTCCTCTTCTCCAACTTACTAATCGTTTTCATCCCATACCCTCTACCTGAGCCAGGGTTATACTTCAATAAATTGGGGTTATTAATTAGACTTCTCCAGGCCAGGTTCGCCATCTCCCCTGGTTATGTGGCTAGGACTTTCATTATAGCTACACTCTGGATATTTATCCTATCCTCTCACTGGCGGGTGTTGTTGAGTCAAATCCAGGCCCCCCTCAGATCACTAATCCCGCACAGTCTCATCCTTTGCACTGTATGCCCCAGTCTTCTGGACTCTCCTTTGCCCATGTTAATACTAGGAGCCTAATGGACAATTTTCCCGATCTGGTGGCTGGGATTGGGTACCCAGCATTATTTAGCCCTCCTCCTCTTCTCCTGGCCCTCACGATTCTGTCCTCTCTCCCCTACTCACATACTTTCTCCTCTTCCCCTTCCCACACTTGAGATGTATCATAACTGCTGTTATCTATGATAGTTCCATACCTATAGGCCTAACTTATCTTTTCACATGTATAATGTCTTGTTTTTGTCCACTTTATGTTGCAAATTGTATTGATGTCCAGGACCACTCTGAAAATGAGCCTGCTCAATGGTGTTTACGCCTGGTTAATTAAGTGTGATTGATTGATTGATTGAACAACCCTGATATTGTAGCCATATCAGAAATGTGGCTTAAAGCCTCCATTTCTGATTCCCAGTGTTCACTTCATGGATATAAAATGCTTATGGTGGATCGGACCAGTGCTAAAAGAGGCGGAGGCTTGACTCTATACTACAAAGCCCAGCTGAACGTCAACTTAGTGCATGATCCCCCTCTCACAAACTGTGAGGTTCTTCACTCCCGCCTGCTAGGGGGTGTCAAAAAACTCCATATTTTCTGCATATATATACCGCCCAGAAACTCTAGACTGGGGCTAGGGGAGTTTGTGGACTACCTGCTATCTGTAACTGGTAAAAATGACATAATGTGCCTCGGGGATTTTAACCTAGATTGGGCAGGACCTAGCTCCTCGCTACTATCCTCAATGATAAGCAAGGCCAATCTAGCTCAGCTAATACAGGAACCTACCAGGATCTTCAATGGCGGCACCTGTTCCACTCTGTTAGACTGGATCCTGACAAATAGGAAGGAATTTATTACCTTGGCTGGCGTCCTCCCCGACACCTTAAGTGATCACTCCCCTATCTACTGTATCTGGGATATTGCCTTCCCATCCTTCCCATCAAAAGTGCTAACTTTCTTCAATTTTTCAAACCTAAATATGGAGGCGTTCACCAATGATCTTGACAAAGTGGACTGGTCTCCACTCTATCATACCAATGACATCAACATTGCTTCAGCCTACTTCAACTCTACACTTATCGCTTTTACAAAATACACATATTCCTGTCACCACTAAGAGGGTAAAGGGAAGGTTACAAAATGGCTCAAACACCCCTGCTATACCTACTGAAACTCAGGGATAAACTGTGGTCCGCGTGGAAGGCCTCTCAACTACGTACAGACTTTGAAGTGTACAGAGCTTTACGGAACACATGCAAAAAGGAGATTCGCCTGGCAAAAAGTGCTTATTACAAGAATCTCATAATTTCCTCTGCCTCTAATCCCAAAAAGTATTGGTCCCAAATCAAGGAAATACTTGGGAACAACAAGCAGCAGACTCCTGCTGATACGTATCTAAATGATGCCCACTGTAACCACCCTCTCACCATTGCTTATGCTTTCAACTCCCTCTTCTCCTCCCTAATTAATCCTAGCCTCCCCAGCACAACAATACCAGGCCTGCAGCTTCCCCCAGTGCACCCACTCTCCCTACGCTTGAGCTGACTACAGTCTCATACCATGAAGTTCTAAAGCTACTTATAACTATTTCTGCAAGTGGTAGCCCAGGCACAGATGGTATTCACCCTAGGATACTAAAGCAATTTGCATCCAGGCTGGCAGTGCCCATTACCAGGCTTTTCAACCTGTCTATTAGCATTGCCTCTGTCCCTCGGTCTGAAATTGGCCAGACGATTCCCATTTTCAAGAAGGAGATGATAAAACAACTATCAACTACTTCCCATTTCACTGCTCCCTACACTTAGCAAGCTCCTTGAGAAAGTTGTCCATCAACAGGTCTCGGGCACCTTCTTAAATATGATCTTCAATCCCCTGTCAACATGGTTTGAGGCGGGGCATAGCACTACACAGCACTGACCCAACTGACTAATTATATCAAGGTAACACGGACAAGGACCAACTCACAGGAGCAGTGTTCATTGACCTTTCTAAGGCATTCAACATGGTCCACCACCCGCTTATTCTGGCTAAGCTGCAAACTCTAGAAGCCTCTGACTCCACCCTATCATGGTTTGGTAGTTAAATTGATAACCACACTCAGGTGGTTGAGTTTCATAAGGCTCTCTCATCCCCCATTCATATCACCCGCGGTGTTCCGCAGGGTCCCATACTGGGTCCTCTACTCTTTTCCCTGTTCCTTAATGAAATTCCTAGTGCTTCTCATCACAGTAACATCCTCATGTACGCAGATGATCTTGTGCTCTATCATTCATCCAAAGCGATGGATGACATAAATCGCAAACTCTTACTAGACTTTCAATCCATTCAATCCTGGCTTGTGGATAACCATCAAATTCTTAACAAAGGAAAAACCCAGGCTATGCTATCTGGATCCCTTAAAAAGGTGCCCTCTGAGGTACCTAAGCTACTCGTCCACTGTGGTGATGGCACGATGGTAACAAACACCTCTACCTTCAGATACCTGGGGATTACACTTGACCCTGCACTTAACTTTACAATGCATATCAATGACGTGTGTCATACTGTCAATACTAAAATAGGAGCTGCCTATCGAGTGCGCCACTCCCTAACACCAACAGCCAGGCTATCTGTAGCTAAGGGAGTACTACTTCCTCAACTCCTTTATGCCCTCCCAGTCCTGTACCCCACCAATGCCAGTGTGCTGTGCAAGTGGGACACCTCCTACAATAATATCTGTAGGTTCACCTTGTCAGCCCTGCAACTTACTCACCACTGTCTTCTCTACTCTGGACTAAACTGGTTGTCCCCCAAAGACCTCCGTGTATATACCCTTGGGTGTTTTGTTGACTCTTTAACTAGATCACCTTGCCTGGCCACTTTGGCTGACTTGATTACCCCCCGTCTCCCACTCCCACACCCGTAGATTCTCTTCAGGCTCAATACTCTCAGTAAAGCCGTGTGACCAATATGGGCAAACAGGCATTCTCACATTTTGCTCCTAACCTCTGGAATTCGCTTCCCCCGCAGGTTAAAAACTCCACCTCCCACCTCTTTTTTAAGCGTTCACTGTTCTCCCACCTGTATGCCCTAGGTAACTGTAACTGCTCATAAGTGGAATCTCTCCACATTGAATAATTTGTGTGCCTCATTAAGCTTGGCTTAGGACCGACCTGAGTGTACTCCCTCCTCTGAAAAACTCTCATTTTTGAGTGTGTATGATTGGTCTTCATTATCAAATACCTGATGTAGTCAGGGGCGTCATTTCAGCAAAATCATAGGGGTAGCAAGGTGGGGCAGGCATGATGTGGGTGGGGCCACGGTGTGGGTGGGGCCAAGGTGTGGGCGGAGCCAGAGAGGTGGCATTTGTCAATGTGACATAGAGCTAGTTACCAAGTAATTTAAAATAAAAATGGGTATGAATTGGATAGTAAAGTCGAGTATAAATCTGAAATGGGCCATTACAGATGTTGATTCAACAAATAGCTACTTTCATCAAATTATGGAATTATCAGTATAGTGAAAGTCCCATTCCTCAACTGTACAAATATTAAACAATATTAATGCATGGCTAGCCCTTATTACCCATTGAAATCAAACAGATTACAACCTTGTAATCCCACTGTTGTGATGTCAGAACCTTATAAACCTATCTCTCTATGTCATAGCAGTGGGTTTACAAAATGGAATGCCAGTGTTATTCAGTATTCTACATACCTAGAATGTGATTGTTAGTCTCAGTACAGTATTCAAATAACATTCCAATTGTCACAGTTTATTGTCTAGCAATCACTGTCTGATAGAGATTTTAACTCTGGTGCTATTTTGGCCCACTGTCATTCAGTCCGTGTATCCTAATAAATTGTTTTCCTAAACAATCATGTGGGTGTAGTGCAGATCCATTAATAAGGTAAGGCTAAATTACTTATGTTGGAGGGACTTCTCATGTCAGAGTCCATACACTATAAATGACAATGCATGATGTGCAGGTGATAACCAGGGTGTAATCCTCTCGTGGTTGCTAGGGCAGTTGTAAACCTCTCAAGCTGTGCATTCTAGGTTTACTGATGCCCTAGACACCACCTGAAGTGATTATACCATGGTTATCACCTGTACATCAGGCATTATCCTCTGTATATTACCACACTGTTTCCAAAAAAAATATTACCACACTGTTCATGTCAAATGACTGGTACTATACAAGCTAAGGCACACATTGCTAAAAATAAAGAGCCGTCTCTAAACCAATACCTTACAGTACATAAAAAACACACATCAAAACATGAGAGAAATAATACTGTTATGAAAGCATACTCTGAACCTTGAACCATGGAGAGAACTTTACTTCTCTGTTGAAACAAGAGCTTAGTAAAAGAAATGACAATGAAACTTGTAAAAAAGTAATAAAGGAAAATGAACTGATGAAAAAAAAAAAAATCACACAAAAACCTGTAAAAAAAAAATAAAAGAAAGAAAAGATCCTAGTAAAATTGTACACCAAAAAACCTGTAAAAAAACTGTAATAAAAGGAAAAGAACTGAGTCCCAGGGTTACAAAAAGAAAGTCTTCCAGACTTCAATTACTGCAGCAAAGCAAATGAAAGTACTCTAACTCTCCACATCAAGGCTACTACCCCCTCTTACAATAATTTAAAAGAGCATAAACTCCCTCCCAAACACCCATGAAAATGGTAAAGCAAAGGACATAGGAGTGTTATTACCTGCCTGGAGGCTGGAGACACTGCTGGCACACTGGAGATTGGGATGGTAGGTGACTGGAAGTGCTGGAAGCTGACTGGTGATTGCTGGCACACTAGACTGCTGTCTAGTCGGGGACACTGCTGGCAAACTGGACTGGTAGCTGACTGGAGACAAAACTGGCAAACTGTCTCTGGACTGGTAGCTAAGCTGACTGGAGACACTGGCTGCTGGCACACTGGACTGCTGGCTGGCTGGTGACACTGCTGGCACACAGATATCTGACTGCAGACTCTGCTAGCACAATGAATTGCTGGCTGACTGGACTGGTATCTGAGTTGAGACTGCTGGCACACTGCTGGCTGACTGGAGACACTGCTAGCACACTGGACTGGTATCTGACTGGAGAAAATGCTGGCTGCCTGGAGGCACAAGTTGCAAACTGGTCTTGTTGCTGAGCTGACTGGTACAGAGCTGGCACACTGACTGCTGGCTGACTGGAGACACTACTGGCAGATGGGACTGCTGGTTGGCTGACTGGTGGTAACACTGCTGACATACTGGACTGGTTGCCGACTGGAGGCACAAGTTGCAAACGGGACTCGTTGCTGAGCTGACTGGGACAGAACTGACACACTGACTGCTGGCTGACTGGAGACACTACTGGCAGATGGGACTGCTGGTTGGCTGACTGGTGGTAACACTGCTGACATACTGGACTGATTGCCGACTGGAGGCTCGAGTTGCAAGCGGGACTCGTTGCTGAGCTGACTGGGACAGAACTGGCACACTGACTGCTGGCTGACTGGAGACACTACTGGCAGATGGGACTGCTGGTTGGCTGACTGGTGGTAACACTGCTGACATACTGGACTGGTTGCTGACTGGAGGCACAAGTCGCAAACGGGACTCGTTGCTGAGCTGACTGGGACAGAACTGGCACACTGACTGCTGGCTGACTGGAGACACTACTGGCAGATGGGACTGCTGGTTGGCTGACTGGTGGTAACACTGCTGGCATACTGGACTGGTTGCTGACTGGAGGCACAAGTTGCAAACGGGACTCGTTGCTGAGCTGACTGGGACAGAACTGGCACACTGACTGCTGGCTGACTGGAGACACTACTGGCAGAGGGACTGCTGGTTGGCTGACTGGTGGTAACACTGCTGGCATACTGTATTGGTTGCTGACTGGAGGCAGAAGTTGCAAGCGGGACTCGTTGCTGAGCTGACTGGGACAGAACTGGAACACAGGACTGGTGACTGACTGAGACACTGGTAGCACACATGACTGATGCTGACTGTAGATAGTAAAGTTACTTCCAGTAATGGGTATCTTCTTGAACGCATCTGAGCAAATCTGTCTATTGCTACTGACAAGTCTAGCTGCTTCACCTCCAGTGGCTCACATGCCATCATCATTAAGTCACTGAGTCATCTGTCACCACAACTGTTTCTTAAGTAAGTTTTCACTCTTTTCATGCATGAGGAAAACGTTCATTTGAAGCTGTGGTCACAGGGGTGCCAGCACCAGGTTCAAAATCTCCAGGACTTCTGAAATGCATTACAAAGGCATTGCAACTGTTGTCTGACACAATGAATACTTTGCATATTTTTGTTCTGTAGGTATGCCTTTGCTGATTCCAGCTGTGACTCTAACACAATTATGTCTATATTTGCTCCTGGGTAAGATTCTGCTAGGACCTTTAAAACAGAGTAATTCAGAAAACTGTCATCCTTTGGGTTGAGAGCAGCAACAGCTTTTAAGAGGTCCAGATTACTTGTGAAGCGTGAATCAAGTTCAGTAACAAACCTGTCAATGCAGGCCAGGTATATTTCCTGTTTAAGCCTATCACTGTTAGATCTTGCAGAAATGTCCTGAATTTCTATATTTGCAGTCCGTTTCCCCAAAGTGGATGAAACAAAAAATTCTGTCAGCTTTTGGCTCAACTGATGTTTGCGCAGTGGCCTTCCTGTGTGCTGAGTGGCTTCTACATCATAATCAATGCCACAGTGATCAGCAGCTTGTTGTGCCTCCTTGTAAATCTTCTGCCACTGTGAATCATTACGTAGAGACAAGAGCTCACTTTTCGAAGACTGGACAAGATTACAAGCACTTGGCAAATCTAGATCTTTTCTCTGAAGTTCCTCAGACACCGATTGTATCTTCCTTAAAATTGTTTCTAGGCTGTACAGTGTTACTACAAAGGTGAAGTTCTGAATTTTAAACAGATGACCTTTGCTTCACTACTTGCCTCTTTGTCAGTGTTTTGTGACTGAATAGCATGAAGTGTTATAATAATAGACTCTAGAGCGCAACTGAAATTTCTTGACACAGTTGTACCAGTAAAACCACCGTGTACCACACAGTCGTTCCAGTTCCAGAACTTGTAGACCTTCTTCTTTCTGAGCTTTAACAAACAACTCATGTCTTGGTGAACTTTGAGAAATAAATACATATACAGCGGTAAGATGCTGAAAAATCTTTCACTTCTGATATATTATTAATTGTTTGCACCAAGACAAGATTCAGTCTGTGTGCATGACAATGAATATAAACAGCTTGAGGAGCAATCTCTCTTATTCTTGCTTGTACGCCACTGAAGCACCCACTCATCACAGAGGCTCCATCATAGCACTGTGCTACACAGTGCTTCCACTGCAGTCCAGCCTGACATACTGCCTGATTGATTGCACCAGCCAAACTACCAGCATCCAGTTTATCCATGTGGTAGCAGCCAAGTGGTTTTTCACAGATATTACCATCTCCGTCAACAAAACGGATTACAAAGCTGAGCTGCTCTTTGCGTGATACATCCTTAGTTTCATCGACTAAAACAGAGAAATATTTTGTAACTTTACTTACAATTTTCTCTGTATTAATGTTGCAACTATGTTAATCAAATCATTTTGATACTCTGGAGAGGTATAATGAGCGTATCTCCTAGACATTTTTTTTTTTAATTTTGAGTCATGTGCAGATAATGTTTCAGAAACTCAATAAAATTGCCTTTGTTATCGGAATTTGTCGACTCATCACCACCTCTGAAGGCAAGACCTTGCCGTCCTAGGTAACACACTGCATGTGTAGTAGTAATTCAGCATGGCGTCTGTTTTCTTCAATTTCAATGTCCCTATTTTTTTCAAGCCATCTCGCCAACTGACTGATGTCCTGATGAAGACTGTATATGGTTAAATTCACACCATGCTACAACAGATGCTTTGTGTTTCTCAGACTCGCTGTGCTTTCTGAAGGCACGACCAATTTTTTCCCATTTACAGAAACCAATATCGACAAAAGGAACGTTTCCACGTTCACGACCTCCACCTCCAGGTGCAGTACGAGTGCTAGTAAAATGCCTGCATGCAAAACAGTATACAGCATCTCTCTGTACTGAATATTCTACCCACTTATGAGTTTTGTAATCACCATTAAATTTACGTGATTTTGTCACAGGGAAAACACACTTCGGCTGAACTGGAGCTTGGTAAGGACTAGCAGATATGTCACTTGGCACAGTATCGTGATCAACACACTCACCCATTGAAAATGAGTGGCCTTCACTAGATGGCAATGATGTGCTTTCACATGTATCAGAGGATGTGCTTTCACATGCATCAGAGGGTGAGGGCGAAGCAACAAGTAATGGGCCTGTAGCAGCAGAACTCGGCTCTGAAACTATAGTACTACTATCAGATTCATGCATGCCAGCTGACAGAACACTATCTTCAGGTCTTGATTTCTTCACTGTATGTTCAGCATGTGCAGTATCTGCTGTAATTCTTTTCTTAGCAAATAACTGAAGCACTGATGGTTGCTTTGGATCACTGGTTGCCTTCTTCTTAGACAGAGACATTTCAGTAATACTTATTGGCAGCTAACTTCAAAGAAATTTCAATCAGTGAAGGCTACTAAAGAAGAAATTTAGCAATGTACAGCCTGCCAGCAGCTATGCCCAGTGATTAGCAAATCAGATATCAGTTTTGAAACCCTGAAAACAGCTATGAATTCAAATGTGCACACAGTCTAAAGAAATCACCAGTGTGCGTGATGAAATCTGCAAACAGTGATGACATCAGAATTAAAAACTAACATATGGGTGTAAATTTTACATTTAACTGTACCTATGAACCTAAAAAAAGGTCTATTATAATTCTGAATTTTAAAAATAATCTTTATGAATGCAAGGGCATAAAAACATTTCTGTAATGAAACAAAAGTGGGATGCATACAAGTGCTGTAAATCTTTCAAAAAAATGTTACTTTTGAATCACCAGTTATGTTATGATTTGAAGCACTATTCTTTGGCGTGTGGAGTATGTAAAAATGTTGGGTGAGTACTGGTACGCATTAAAAAAATTTCTGAAGCGTATTTCCTCAAATGAGGACAGGTGAGTAAAATAGGCTGGTACAGACCTTATCTGGAGCCCTGGCCACGTCTTTAAGCTGCTTTAAGTCTCTTAAAAACCTAAATGTTTCCAATTGTCCTTGGCAGATTAATTGTGACCAGTTTGGAAGTACTTATTGTAACCAGTGAAGGGGTTATGTTTAAAGATGTTGATGTAAGATGGTATCGGACCGGTCTGTGTGGTTTGTTTTTGACTTTCGAGTCCTTGTCAACTGTAAAATACCTTCAACCTCAGATGTTTTTAAATAAAATATCTATTTATATTTATACAATAGGGGTGAGTGGTCAAACCACTGGATAAATGCATATATTCTCACCACTGTGTAATAGAACTGCAGAGCCATTGAATAAATACATTTATCTATAGTCATGATGTCACAGATGGCATTTACCCACACAGTCATGACCACGGCTCCAGATAAGGTGTGTGCCAGTCTTTTACACTCACCTCATTTTAGGAACTACTCTTCAGAAATTTTTTTAAATGAGTACCTGTACTCACCCAACATTTGTAAATACTCCTCCACACGCCAAAGAATAGTGCTTCATAACATAACATAACATAACATAACATAACATAACATAACATAACATAACATAACATAACATAACATAACATAACATAACATAACATAACATAACATAACATAACTGGTGATTCAAAAGTAACAGTTTTTTGCCAGATTTACACTTGTATGCATCCCACTTTTGTTTTACTCACTATGTTTTAAAACTGGTGAGTAAATTGACAGCAGTATTTGGAGTATTGTTGGCACCTGAAATTCTTATCTAGAAAAAAAAACTGCATTTTTTAAATAAATTTAGTCCTCAGTCCACTCTACCAAGACATTTCTACACATCAGTGTCTTGTTAATAAATGGTCAGCACAGAGTGGTTACAAACTACCAGCATCCAATTTGTTTGAATGCAGCTCAAAACTGTAGTTTGTTTGGACCCACTGGGTTTTAAATAGCGCCTTTCATGTTATAATGTTGCTGCCACTTTTAGCACACAGGGAGATTGAGAGAGCACACAGAAAAAACAGCGAGAGACCACTAAGCAGAGGAAGTTAACTACTCGCTCAGGGTCACACAGCAAGTGTCAGTTCCAGGATTCAAACCAGGTCTCAGGATCACATTTCTGTGCTCTAACCACTGGGCCACTGACTGTCTCCCAGTAAGTCATAACGTGCATCAGTTTCTCAACCTCTTCACCAGTGAGATTTTTCTTCTTTTAGTGGGTATTTTTTTTTTTGGGGGGCACCAATGCTGCCTGCCTGCCTACAGCATCACTCTGAAGAAATTTCATTTTCAGAATATAGTTCAGGTAATGTGATAAGTGTACATGAAGCACCATTAAGCTAATTCCTCAGTTTTATTAAATAAAATTATAACAATGGTCTGAGAAATGAAGCTTTCTGATTGGCTGTAAACATTCTAACAGCCTTATATTAATCTTTTATTATACAATAGGCACAAAAAAATTCACACAGTCCTGCATTTTGATTGGCTGGCTGGCACCTTTTCAGCGTTGTAAATCCTCCAGTGTACCCACTGGAAAAGGTGCCAGCCTCCAGTCAGCTGCAGCAGGAACCCTCACAAAAAAATCACTCCGACTGCCAGAATCCAAATAAGATGCATGAAAAACAACATATCAAACTGCAAATCTTAATGCTCAGCAAAAAAAAAAAAAAAACACAACACACCCCCACACACACAATTCAGTGCAGAGCTTCGACAAACGTGATAAAGAAAAACTAAGGGGGCATCACCACTAATTTAACTCTGCTTAGCAACAAGGAACTATTTGGCTTTGGTGCAGCAATAAAATAACAAAATGATGATTAAAAGAGAAACAAAAAGTATTTCTATATTTTTAGTCACCCCAAAAATGTAAGTCATTACATAATAGCAATATACCCCTCCAGAGAGTGGGTATACCAGTGGATTTACCTCTTCTGGTGTGGTTAAGTCACTCGGCTGCGCCTCGTGACCGAACCACACCAGCTGTAAATCAATCCACCAGTATACCCACACCCTGGAGGGGTATATTGCTTATACTATGATGTGGTAAATCGATTGAGCCAAATCTTGCAACCTGATTGGTTGGCTGGTACCTTTCCCAGTGTGGTAAATCCTCCAGTGTACCCACTGGAAAAAGTACCAGCCAATCTTATATCATGCCAATCCGGTCACTTTCATTTTGATAGAAACCATTTGTCCTGTCGCCGCTTTGCTAAAACACTGCGGTAAATATTACAAAAATTACATCTTCCTTCCAACCGTACAGACTTGATTACTTATAACATATCTAAAAATTAAATAAAACTACATTTGCCGATGTATAATATAAATTTATCCCTCCAGGGTGTGGGTATACTGGAGGACTTAACACGACTGGTGTGGTTCAGTCACGAGGTGCACCAGCTGTGGTAAATCCTCCAGTATGCCCCACTGGAGGATAAATAACAATGCTAATCTATGCAACTTACCCATATATTTAACAAGGTTTAACACTGTTTAAAAAAAACATTTTTATTATAACAGCAATAAGACACCAGGGGTTATCGCTCTCTAGGGGCATGTGGCACTTGGCAATGCCTCGTGCCACATTATGCGCCTAGAGGGTGATTAACAGACCATTAACATAACCCTGGTCATGCCTTATTGGTTAAGTGTTGAACGTGGCTGTGCTCAGTACAACAAAGGGCTTCTCTCACTTGTCCAAACACAGCTGCTAACATCTGAAAGCATCATGACATCATGGGACTTTTTTGTAGAAGCAGTGTACAGTTACAAATAAAAAGGGTAATTGTGTCTGCATTCCTTTTCACAGTGACAATTACATTGAGTAAGCTGTTGCACTGCTGCTGCCAAATGTTCAGAGCCCAGCCCAGCAGCCATAAATCAAGGGTGACTGTAATCAACTGTAAGCATTTAGCACTGTCTGAACCACTAACAAACCTGAAATGTCCTGCAGCCTTGTGCCTCTTCATAGGAAGAGGGCCCCCCCCAAACACACTGACACACACACACACACACACCTAAAGCTTAGTTGTCCTGCTTGCTCATTTCTTATCATTTAGGCAGATTTAGCTGAAGCAGGAAAACTGACTGTTGTCCCGTGGTTAGAAGAGCACAAAAAACTTCAGGTTCAAATCCCACTACAACTCGAACATCTAGCTTGGAGTGAACCCTTGAACAGGTCAATTGGCCTCCTTATGCTTTTAATCTCTCCCAGATGTAAACTGGACAGAAAGGAGTGGGGGACGCAAATGTTAAGATGTTTCATTATGGACTACTATCCTGGAGCCATGGGTGTAGGCAGGCATACTCCATGTACACCATGGTGTATATTTGTATTGAAGGGGGGCAGCATATAGGCCCTGAACAGCTTCCCTAGTCCATGGACACAACACAGAACCAGCAGAACCTCTCTGTATGTTTATATGTCTCAGCACCAGAAGGATTGGCCACTGCTACTGTCTTTGCAGCCCTGGGACTATACAGCTTTACAGGGTCTGGGTTGGTATATTGGTTTCCCAAGGAACAATGCATGACATCTGCATATACCCATGCATGGGGGGCAGCAACCAGTAACAGGGAGTACAAATGTCGTATTGATTGTGCGTTGTGCCATACAGGGACACACACACAGTCCTGGTGATGGTGTACATATCTATATAGTGTATGGTGGAACGTCGTTCTCCACCGAAATCCATCGTTGTCGAAACCTTGTAGTCACACACTAGTGAGGTTCGCAGTGCAGCAGAACGATTTTTTCTACTGCACTGCGAACATCACACAGTGTCTCGAGCAACATTTGACAGTTAGGGCTAAGGGCTCACCCATAGACAAGACACATGCAAAAGCAGTATAACGGCAGCAGTACTAATGTTTAGCGATAAAATGTAAGTTCTTTTTCCTTCTAATAACACAGTAAAACTGTTTTGAAGCAGAAACATGCTGTAGTGATTTTTTTCCCCAAAAACGATGTTCCACCATACACTATAAACAAGGTGCATGGGGAACAGTTGACAACAGGGCATCTTTCACCTCATTGGCACTCTCGAGGTAATCGCCGGTCATAGTGCCAACTCGTGAAAGAACATCTCTGTCAACTGTCTCTCATGCATTATCATACATATTGTCTGGCTACACCCACACCCTACCTGGAGCAATATACTGTACCACTAAGAAGGTTCAGGTTGCATGCAGCGTCAGTTGCTTGGGCCCCCACATCATTCCACAGCTCAGTCCAAACAAACACAAGTGAGAAAACAAATGTCCTAGCCTGCTACTTACCTTACCACCTTTGCTGGGCGATGCTGGCTGGCTGTGCTGACGGATGCTCTCCAACTCCTCTGCTACTGCAGCTTCTCCCCCTTCGCTCGCTCGCTTCTCCGTGGCTCCACTCCAGCTCCAACAGAAGAAAACCGCTGGCTTCTGCTCCTCCGCTGTCTCACCTCACCTGCTAGATGCCTAAATCCTTAGCACCCTCCCCAGCTGTGTGCAAGTGTGGCGATCAGGTCAGGGGGCAAGGGCAAAGGATGGGGACTTCAGGACCGTCAGGCCTCAACAGTAAGAGAGGACAACAGCACGGGACTTATGAGGAAGGCACCTCTTTTTAAAGTACCTTACCTTCATCCAGTCTGACCACCTCCTGCAGAGTGCTCCAATCGTCGCCTGCCTGGCCCGACCCACTCACCCTATTTCTCTCTCCCAGAGACCCCAGCGTCACCCTGCAGCTGCAGCACTGGAGTGCCTGGTGGTCACTGGTCTCCTCCCTACTAGCTGACTGACTCTGACTCCAGTCCTACTCCCAACCCAGTCCTGACCTCACCTCACCTGTCCTGGACAAACGAAGGCTTTCTCCAGTCTCCCCAGAGACACAGACACACTGCTGCCGACTTTGCCAATAATAAGTAGTCTGTGTGAGTGTGTCCCAGTCCCTACTTGCACTGCAGTTGTTGTCTTTCTTCTCTCTGCCAGGCCGCTCTCGCCCACTGACAGTACTTGCCTGCCCCAGCTGCCCGCGCTCTGCCAAATGGATTAGGATAATCGGATCGCCCCGCGGCCGCCTGGATCAGCTGCTCCAGCTCTCGCTGATGCTTATCCTCCCGCTCCCTTCTCTTGTCTTCACAGTACCCACGAATCGCGATACACTTACTGCTGGTTGCCTGCCTAGGACTAGCCCAACTGACTCCGACTAATCTGTCCGTCCGACTGCCTGCACTGCACGAGACCCAGTCAAAATCCCGCCGATCATTCCCCACGCATGCGCGTATTACGTATCGCGCCTAAGCCAATCCCATTCATCTCCAGTCCTCTCCCAGCCAATCGCAGCAGCGCCAGCTCCAGCACCAAGTAAGAGGCACCTTGTGGGGTGCAAACTAAGCTGCAGACAGTTGGTACCATCCGCCCTCCTCCCTGATTACTAGTCTGTGCTGTGCTAATGCTATTTTATCATTTATCAGCACAGCAGCAGACTGTCAGGCTTCCAACCCTCTGAAACCTCTGGTCCTCCTCCGACCTCTTGGACCTCGAGCCAGCCTGGCAGGCAGGGCAGGGGTCACAAGTCCTGTCATAGGGCCTTGATATTTTACAGGGTTTTAACGCGTACCCCGGCGAATTCCCCAAATGATGCCCCTGGATGTAGTCTCAACCTATACTATTATGAGTTTATCTCTTGTACTTGTATTTGTTATTGCTTATGTGAATGTCATTTAAACTGTTCATATCTGTATTCTCGTTGTTGTAATCTCCCGGGTCGTGCCTGAAAATAGACAGGATTGTTGCCTAATGCACCTACCCGGTTACCAAAAGCTAATAAATAAATAAATTTAAAAAAATCAAACCGTTTATCATAAAATCATGATTTTTCCTTTGTGTTTTATTTTCTCTGCCTTGTTGGCATACCAATACAGATGATTGTGCCTGATTTTTAAAGATTGACACGCTGCTTACACCAAGCCTTGCGTCAACCCCGAAGTTTGACGCAATGGCGTCAAACACATTGCTGCAACTTGCACCTAATTTTATAATGCTTGGTGCAGTTGCAACAGTTTCATGATTTATGGCAGCATGTACCAAAGTTTTGACGCAAGCTCCATAAAAGGGTCCCCGAATGGCACAAAGTTGGACCAGGGGAGCGGTCTAACTTTGCTGCTTCCGACACAAGGAACTTGCGTCAGAGAATTAATATTTCAAAGGCAGTCCAGCACTCACCACCACAATAAAAGCTGTCCAAGCATAGGACTGCCTTTGAAATATTTGTACTTTGTTTTGCCTTAGCACCACCAGTCCTGTGCATTCTGTACCTGAATATATTGAATTGCGTTTAGGATTTGCTGCTGCCTGCCTTGCAAAATTGCAATTGCGCCACTGTTTGACACAAGTCGCCACTTGTGTGAAACTCTCTCACTCAAGTCTTCTGTGTCAGTCTAACCCCATTTTAAAATCAGGCCCCTTATCTCTTTTGTGCTGCCCCAGCCTCAGTGGGGTGAACATGCTGACAACCTGTTTACCAACTAACAAACGATGATTTCATGACAAACTGTTCATTTTGTAAAGAAAATCATTTGACCAGTAACTGTTTGCAATGAGGAAGAGGGATTTTTTTCCTTTGAAATGTTGGCCAGTTTAACAGTAAATGGCTATTTAATAAATTTGTGAAAAATCAAGACTGTACGTGGTAAGTGAGTCTGTTACTCCAGAGATTGTACAGGCATAGACAGGTTTTGTCTGTACTAAACTCCTCCCTGTGTTTTTTCATTACAGGTGGTGGGCCACACTGGGTTTCTGTGTGGATAATTGTTTTAAAGCTACCATGTGACTTTTTATGTCTCATGTCTGACTGGTACTGGTGTATGAGTGGGGTAAGATAATTTGTAGGTGGGTTAGGTAATGTGTGAGAGTCTGTTGGATGCAGACTTCTCTGGATGCAAACTCCAATGATAGGAAGAAAAATAAAAGTTTATTTTCAGCAGCTGTATTCTGGCCACACATGTCAAAGGATCTCTTTAGCTGTGGAATAAAGGAAATATTTGATCTATAGTTCAGAGCTTTTGTTACATGTTTCTGTGTGAAAGATATAAACATGATGGTAACAATGCCTTTTATTTTGAATACTTTTTATTGGACCAACATAGATGTTACAAAAGAAAATACGTGATGAGCCTTCGGATTACATAGACTCCCTTTTTTGTGGATCTTTTGTCACAAGGACCAATACGGCAACAAAACTACTTTTCTGTGTTTTATTTTGAATTATTACATGGTGTACACAAACATGTGAGATGCTGGTTGTCCCTTCTTAAGCTGCTGATGCATAATTGACAGGGTTCAGACATTCAGTAACTTCTGCTTATTATTAATTATTAGCAGGCTGTCAACTGCTACCTGCCTACTAAAAATGTGGTTTCTACTTTGTCGTCTAAAAAAGAGGATACACTCGATGTCTTAAACGTTTGTATATTACAAAGAAGTACTTAGCTTAAGCCACAGAAAGCTGTGATGCAGGGTTACAATATATGCTTACTAAAACAAGCTTTACTGCATTCATTTTAATGTCATAACAATTCTCTTACCATTAACTCTCAGCGGACAGCCACAAATGCACTCTGACATCCTGCAGGATAATGTTACATGCTGTACTTGTGAGCTTTGTTGAATATTTTTGAGCAAGTCTCAGGATTTTCCTTTGCAGTGTTCAAGGTTCTCATTCAGTGAAAAAAACAGCTACAGTATAAATCTCTCAAAGCCTGGCACTTATGGATTTCACAACATTTCTTGCATTAACAAAGCATTAAAGGCACAGATGTTAAAGATGAAATAAGTTGTGCAGTACCTCCACTCAGGGGGAGATTAAATGGATGAGGTTGCACTATAGCACCACCCCAAGGGAAACAGTACCAAACAACCCTCTGTGGTCTCCATTGGCACAGCCCTACCAGCTCACACACAGTGCAACAATAGCTTAGAGAAAATATAAATTGCCATGCTCTACTAATGATGGGGCAATGCATTAAGGTGCATCTTGCCTACACACCATGGATGTGTGGTATGTAGACAACCCTTAGTTAGAATGCCATACACAGGGGTTCCATGGACAGCAGCAGCATTCACAGAAAGGACGTGCACCCTTCCAAACTTGATACCCAGCCATTCTTGCAGCTACCCATGCAGATGGTCCAGAGGGGTGCCTGCACTCTACACCATTCATGAAGACATGGAGTACTGGGCAAGGAGCATGGGATATGGCAGCTGGGATCCTGCTGCATCCATTGTATGCCCCCAAATTACACCCACTCGCTGTGGTGGAACAAAGAACCCCCTACCATGCTGCCCCAGAACTCTGGGATGGCAGGGATGGTGCGGGCAGATACTCAGGCACTCACCAGCCAATTTCAGTCCTGTGCTGTCCCACAATCCCTGGCTCTGTGTGGACCAGGGATCAACTATGAGACCAGGTCAGGCATCCAATTGGATGTACACCTGCATCCTATGATCTACCTCCATGCAGCAGAGGACTGGGGGGGTGGGCTGAAGATTGGTGTCTGGCAGTGGCAACCATTCATGCATGTTGGCCACCATGCACCTATCTGGTGTTGAAAAGCTGCACTGGCTGGGTACGCACCTCTCATCTGTATCCAGATTTCATTAGTGCCTAGCCCCCAATATGCACACAATGCAAGACTGCACACAACAGTGAGGTTTATTATGGGAATGAGGATAAGGGTTCTGAGAAAGGAAAAAGGTTAATACAAGTATACAGGAGCCTTGCAAACTAATAATACTGTAGAGGTCCTATTTTTGCTGGAACAAAAATTTTGCTATATTCACTATTTTGAATATCCAGTGAAAATTATATGCCAGTGAAATATATACTACCATTGACAAGTTAGCTTGCTCTTGCACTTCGACTAAAATAAACTGCTGTGAAAATGTTGGACTGGATGAAACAGTGAAATTTAAGGGCAGTGAATTCATCGTCTCTACAGTACTTACTTGCCACAAGCTGACCTCGCATTTGTGCTCCTGCCTCTCTGTACTGTTGGGTGACTACTCTTAATCATTACTGGTACCAGTATTCTTACCCCTAGGTCTTAAGGGAATTTCTTTTATTGCAAAATCATATAAGACAATATATACAGTACATAAATAAACCAACCAAAAGAAACCAGTTTTCATATTTACAAGGTAGAAAGGAAAAAAAATTGTATATTACTGCCATATATATTAAATTATGTTATCGGAACATCACTGTCTGTAATCCATAGAAGATTTCTCCACATTCTTCTCATATATTGTTGATTTTTGCTTTTCATTTCGTTATGGTAAATACATTTTATCTCATCGGTAATTTTAATAGACAATTATATAAGAAATAGGTTTCTGCTGTAAAGTAAATAAACTTCTCATGTTCCATATATACCACTTAAAAACTGTGAAGATAATATTTAAAGTGTTTTTCCCATTTTACCAACCTATAGTATAACACCCATATATTAAAGCTTTATAGTTTACTTTTGCAATTATTTGCTCATTCCATTGTTCAGCTATAAAATCCAGAAATCCTGTGTATAAGAACAAGAGAAAAACAAATGCTCCATTGTTTCTAACTTATTAATACAGTTTGGTCTTGAACAAATTCGTTTTTCCAGCATCTTATGTTTCTGATTTGCTTTAACATTCAGACATTCGTGGCAACATAGCCATTTTTGTGGAATTCGAGTGTCTTACATCAAGTTTTTTCAAAACCGATAAACATTCCAGTGGACATTTAGGAAAAGTTTCTGATTCAGTAAAATGAGTATTAATAACTTGTATATATACTTGTTTCTTTATCTTTGTACGAATTAATGAACTAGTAATATTCCATGATTTCATTTTCACGAAAATATCCCTTAAATAGATAGGAACTTTATCTGTTTTAATGACTCATAACATGCCTATTTCCCATGCAGAGAACCAAGTTGAAATAGTTGATAGAACAATTTTCCCCCAGAATTTCCTCGTATTTACTAACAGTGGTTTAATATTAGTATATAGAAATTGACAATAAAAGAAAAGAATCGGATTTATCATATTCTGACCTCCTTGACACAAAGGAAGGTACAAAATATTCCTCTTAATTCAGTTGCGGTAACTGTCCAAAAATGCCTGGAAGAAGACACTCAGAATAGTTGTTTCCCTGGCTCTAGGTGGAGGGAAGATATTACTAATAAATAGAAATAATGGCAAAAGATACGTTTTAATTAAGTGTATTCTTTTCTCTTTGTTCATGGTCTAGTTATTCCACCTCTTTACCATCTGTGATCCAAGCTGTGTTTTACTATCCCAGTTTATAATATCTAAATTGTGATTCCTATATTCAATACCTATAATTTTAATATTATCTTGTCAGTGTTATTCCAGCTACATTTGCCTGAAAGTGTTCTTTCTTCCCTAATTCTCTCCCTATGTATTTTGTCATATTTAGTGCAGCTCCATATATTGTCCCTTACTGTTTGCATATTTCTATTGCCTTTCTGTAGATGAATTATTTTTGACCAATAAACATAGATCGTCCAAGTATGCCATAGCTTTAATGGGAGCTTCCTGTTATTGTACCGTTACATGAGTAATATCTGGGTGTGTATTTAATAGCCTTAAAAGTGGATCTATGCTAAAAATGTACAACTGTGGGCTAGTGGAACAGCCTTGCCTCACCCCTTTCCAGATTGTGACCATTGGTCCACAAAACCCATTCACTTGTGGAATTACTACCGCATTTCGATAAAGAATTTTGAACCATATTATAAATAGGTCAGGTATACCATATCTTTTTAAGGTGTACTATAAAAAAATTGTGGGTACTGAGCTGAAGTCCCTTTGATGGTCCAAAGACGGAACAAACCCTTCTAAACCAGAAATATTGTCTAGTTGTATGATGTCTCTTATCCATATTAATTGATCACTAATTAATCTACCAGGTATAGTATAGGACTGTGCTGGTGTTATTAGATAGGATGCCATAGACAATAGTCTTTTATTAAGGATTTTCATTAATATTTTGAAATATATATTAAGGACTATAGGCCTCCAATTTGACATAACTCTTTTGTCTCCTTTTGTGTAAAAGTGTTAGGATTCCCATTGCCATACTGAAAGGTAGTCCTGTTTGATTTAATAGAAAATTAAACACTATTGCTAGTTCCATAAATACCATTACACAAGAGTGGACCAAGGGATGAACCAGGTAATTATTGCCCAGTAAGTCTCACCTCCATAGTGTGCAAACTCATGGAGACAATACTAAAGGAAAGACTGGTGTCGTACCTGGAGGACAATGGCCTCCAGGATGTGAAACAGCATGGGTTTGTTTCAGGGAAGTCTTGTCAAACCAGCCCGATACAATATTATAACTGGGTGACAGGTGAGCTGGCTAAGGGTCATGCAGTGGACGTTCTTTATTTGGACTTCAGCAAGGACTACGATTCTGTGCCTCATGGGTGGCTTGGAGGGAAGCTAACTGGTGTAGGGGTAGGGGCAAAAATGATGAACTGGATTACAAGCTGGCTGAGAGGGAGGCTGCAGTGGGTGGTGGTGAGAGAGGAACTCTCAACTCCAGGGCCAGTGATGAGTGGGGTGCCACAGGGCTCTGTGTTGGGGCCAGTATTGTTTGGGCTCTTCATATCGTACATTGCACATGGGGTGGTGAGCAAGATAAGTCTGTTTGCTGACAACACCAAAATCAGAGCAGTGGTTAATGGAGAGAAGGGATGGAAGCAGCTGCAGGGAGACCTAAGCAAGATAGAGAAGTGGTCAGAGAGGTGGCAGCTGGGGTTCAATGCAAAGAAGTGTAAGGTTATGCACTTTGGGGTGAAGACCCCAAGGAGAGAATACTGGCTGGGAGGGGTTAAGCTGGGGATCACTGAGGAGGAGAAGGACCTAAGGGTAATGATAACAGGGACCATGAACAACACTGTCCAGTGGAGGAGAGCAGCTGCAAAAGCGAACAAAATGCTGGGGTGTATAGCAAGGGAGTTTTTCGTCCAGGTGAAGAGAGGTGATCTTGCCCCTCTACAAGTCACTGGTAAAGCCACACTTAGAGTATTGTGTGCAGTTTTGGAGGCCATACCTAAAGTCTGATATCAGGCTACTGGAGGGGGTGCAGAGGAGGGCAACAAAGATGATATGTGGAATGGAAGGGACAAACTATGACAGCAGGCTGAGAGACCTGAATATGTACACCCTGGAGGATAGAAGGGACAGGGAACATGATAGAGACATTCAAGTATCTGAGGGGAATCAATAAGGATGGGGCAGATGGGGTCTTTAAGTTAAGGAGGGGAGGGTCACCAGGGGGCATGTGCTAAGAATAGTGTGGGAAGATTTAGGAAGGAAATGAGGAGACATTATTTCACAGAGAGGGTGGTAGCAAATGGAACACCCTACCAAAATGGTGGTATCATTTAAATCTGTTAACAGTTTCAAAGGGCATGGGACATGGGACATGGAACAGGGGAGAGTGAGGGTAGGGAGGTGAGGGTGGCAGTGGGATGACAAATGGGAGAGGTGGGCAGCTGCAGACTAGGGGTGCTAGCTGCACACTCGAGCAGACTTAAATATACTGGGTGGTCTGTTTCTGCTGGCACATTTGTATGTTCATATGTAAATAGTTCAGGGCCTATGAATTTATTAATTGCTCTGCTGTTAATTCATCCTTTCCTGTATTTAAGGATGAAATAGCCAGTTCCACTGTTGAAAAAAAGATGGTGCTGTTTGAATATCTAAATTTTCTATTTGAAAGAGAGAACATGCATAGTCAGAAACTGTCTTTAGAATCCCCCGATTTGTAATATGTAATTGAGTCTCGCTATCTAACTATGGAGGCAGTATAGCGCAGTGGATTAAAGCTCCAAACTGCAGATCTGTAGACCTGGGTTTGAATCCCACAGCTGTCTAGGTGTATACTGTGTAATCTTGAGCAAGTCACTTAACTTCCTTGTGCTCCCAGGTCTCATCTGGAAACAAGCTTTGGCTTAGTGTGCTACTCCTAGTTAAACTATATTCCCTTTCCCCTAATATTACATCCATATTTTTCTTTTTTATCCTGTCAATGCAACTTATAAAAGGGCATATGATGTCTGATTTCCCCTGTGTGCCATAAGTCTGTTGCATGACTAATGCATTTGTTTATGGTGATAATCCTGCATCTTGTTTTTTATGTTGATGCGCTTGCGCAGCCAACATCTTGGGACAGTGCAGCTTTGGAGGCGTGGTCACTGTTGGGCAAATGCAGGGCATGCACCAGTAGGTGTGTCCCTCATTCCCCAATCAGCCTGCATCCCGGCGCCACACCATGCATACATAATGTGGCGAGCACATCTAAGAAAAAGTCCACTACAATCCGAGCAAAGCTCGTCAGATGCAGTGGACCCTTCCTACGTGCTCATTGACATTATCAGCATGGTGGGCATGCGGCCGTCCAACTGACGACTTCGGGGGTGCCCAATCCCCTGTTGGTTTACCCCGGCTTTCTTTGTGTGCCAGCGGAGGCCCACTCCCGTCGGCATAACTCCCCATTGTTAAATGCGGGGATGCCAATCCCCTCGACTCACCCTTTGTGGTGCCGACGGGTGCCCAATCTCCGTCAGGCATAATCTCCTCCACCCCCATGTTGTGTGTCGGTTTAGGGTGCCTAAATCCCCATCAGCTACAGGTCCCCCAACATTTAGGTGGCATGCTGGGAGCCCACCCAGTGTGCCAAATCCCTGAAATACAAAACTGTCCAGCAATGTTTTTTGTTTTTCCACCTGTAAAATGAAAACGGTCCCTCGTAGTCTCCCTGGCCCCCACCACACCCACCCTCTGTGCACCTGCCTCCCATCCCCCCTCACCCCATACTTACCTCCGGAGTCTGGCGTGATGATCTTCCGTGGACCGGGAACACGTCTGCACTCTTCAAAGCCGACCGCGAACTGAGGAAATGCCGGTAAGCTATATAATGGAATAAATAGGGTTTTTTCAACTTTGCTGCATATCTCAGGAATTTTTGAGAATTTTGGCCCCAAATTTTTAATGTGGGACCCCTCCTCATGAATTTTTGCAGTGTCATGGTGTTATTTGGTCCCGAAAGGTGATTTCGCAGTCATTGCGTGGAATCACCTTTCAGAGCTGAGTAACGAAATGACAGTGCCACTGTTCAGGAGGGGGGCTCTCAAAAAGCCTATGTTGCAAATTCGGTGGGAAAAATTAAAAAATGACTGTTTTACGAGTGTGCGTTGCGCAGTTGCTACGCACGCTCATAAGTTAGCGAATTCACAATATTTTCATGCCAGATTCTCAACATTGGCATTTTACCACACCTTCTTGTGAACTGTTCAGCTGTCATTTTTCATATCCTGGTCGAAATGTATTTTCGCACTTCAGGCGCAGAATAGCACGGTTGCTGTGCAAAATCACTGTTCGGGACACATTACAAAAATGACAGTGACACTGTTCATGAGCAGAGGGCCTAAAATGCCTGTGTTGAAAATTTGGTGACAATACTCCATAAAATGACTGTGTTATGAGCGTGTGTTGCACAGTTTGCACGCACGCTCGTAAGTTCGCAAACTTATAATATTTTCACTCCAGATTTTCAACAGTGCCATTGTTCTACACCTCCTAAAGAACAGTACAGCTGTCATTTTTCACATCCTGACCAAAATCTGTTTTTGAAGTTCCCGCGCACAATAGCACAGTCGCTGTGGAAAGCACATGTTCGAGACACAATATGAAAATGGCAGTGACACTGTTCATTAGCAGATGTCCTAAAATGCCTATGTTTAAAATTTGGGGATGACAGTCAATAAAATGAGTGTTTTACAAGCGCGCATTGTGCAGTTTGCATGCATGCTTGTGACTTTGTGAATTTGTAATACTTTCACTCCAGCTGTTCATCATTGGCATTTTTCCATACCTCCTTATGAACAGTACAGCTGGCTGAAATGTGTTTTCGCACGTCCAGTGCAGAATTGCACAGTCACTGTGCGAAATCACTTTTCAGGACAGTTTGAGGAAATGACGGTGACACTGTTCATCAGCAGAGGTCCTAAAATGCCTATGTTGAAAATTTGGTGCCGAAAGTCCATACGACTGTGTTGTAAGCATGCATTGCGCAGTTTCCACGCACCCTTGTAACTTTGTCAATCTGCAATATTTTCATCCCACATTTTCACCACTGGCATTTGTGCACACCTCATTATCAACAGTCCAGCTGCCACTTTCCACAGCCTGCCCAAAACGCATTTCCACAGCTGTGCCTCACTATGGCGTACTCGCTGTACAAAATCACCTTTTGGGACATATTAACAAAATCACAGCGCTATGTGTCTCCACCTCCGCCACTGCCAATGCCAGCATGACAACATTCGGCATTGACAAATGCTTGTTATAGTTTGTATTTGTGCTGTATAATTATGTTTGGTAGTTTGTGCTAGACTCATCAAATGCTGTAATTGCTGTCTGTTTTTTGATACTGTATATACTTTTCATTCCTTTTGGTTTTACTGAGGGTAATAAGAAGTGTCCTAAGTTCTGTTTTTGTATCTTCCCACCATAGGGAAGGGTTTTCATGGATCTCAAATAACAATTTTTTCACTAATAATAAAGTATAAAATCTGTTGTCTGATATTTTCTTGTACTAATAAGGATGACATTTCCAAATACCGGTGCCATGCGCTTTTTGAGAGGGCCCTAACACAATATATAGTTCATTATGATCAGAGTATTCTACTGTCTGAGAGAACACCTGTTATAATTGTGATGCTTTATTAATAAAAAAAAGAAATCTATCCTATTTGCTAAGTTCCCTTTTTGGAAAGCGGGGTCTGTCCTGTTTGTCTTGGTGAAGTATGCATCCACTAGTGAAGCAGTCTGCACAGTTGTTTGCAGACAAGTCATATCACAAAATATTTTTGTGTAGTGGTGGTTTCCCCTGTCCTTCATGATAGTACAATTAAAATCCCCACCACACAGTGTTTTGTGATAAATGCAAATATGGCCTTGTTTATGTGAAAATCATGACCCTGCCTGTTTTTGTTTGAGGTGCATATATGTTTACTAATCTATAGTAAGTATTAGAATTTTAATGTGTAAATTAAAATTCTCCTAGAACTAGATCAGTAATTTTCAACACTCATACGTCTGTGTGATGAAACAACATACTCACACCTGAGCATGTTTCAAGTCTCATGGACCAGTAAGATACCCCAGTATGCCATTCTTTCATAGCCTTTGAAATTTCTAATACAGGTATGTAACCCTGTATCCCGTATAAAAATCACATTTGCATTGTTTTCCCCAAGGTGTGAGTAAATACATGCCCTTTTAACTGCATTGTTGATGCTGTTCACATTAATAGTGAGACATTTAAAAAATGGCTGCATCAGATTAAATTTTGAGAAAATACATGCTCACAAGAAAAAACAAAAACATTTTCTCAGGGAGGTTTCTCTGTCTTATTTTGGGTTTCTCTTTCTTTTTCATTTCAGATGTTACCTCTGACTCACTCATTTCAGATCCTGAACATCCTTCAGTCTGTAGTGACTCAGTCGAGGACCCCTCAGAGTCATTGTCTGACTCCTCACTGCTGTCTGCTAAAGCCTGATATCTATTAGAAACTGTTGTGGCTGAAATTTTAGGTACTTTGGGAGCAGGCTGTAACCAAGCCTGTCTCCTCCTAGTAACCATTTTTTTTTGCCTCAGGTATTTTGCGGGGGTAGGGGAGGGAGCATGGTAGCAGCAGCTGAGTTCTTCCTTTTTTAATGGTGGGGGTAGTTTCCATGGCTTCCACCTCTGATCCCTCTCCAATTTCAGATCTCATATTTCAGTTGTGTTGTCTGTTTCTTGGGGGTGGGATGCAATATCCTTATTGTTATCAGAGTCTTGATCTGCTGTAGTACTGGGCATGCCCTGCTGTACTCCTGACCTGGGTTGTTCCTGGGGTGGGGGGTAGGGGTGCTCAACCTATTTAGTACAGTACCTTTACTGTGTGCTCAATAAGCAACTGTTACCAACAACCTTTGCTCTTCAATGTCAGTGGACTCAGGTGTACTGTGTGCTGCTTTAGGGCATTTTACGTAGCAATGCCCTGTTGTTCCACAAAGATTGCATATTGCCACATTTCTGCATTGCCCCCTCATATGCCCCAGGGTATTGTATAGCGTGCAGCGTAAATGGTCACAAGTGCACTGATGTGTGTCCTGGGGCACCACATTTATAGCATGTTCTGGACTGACCTTGGTAAAAAAGTACCCCTCTAACCCTGCCTAGGAAAAAGGAATTAGGGAGATGTTGAAGGCACTGATTATGTGATTGCAAGATTACCCTAATCCTCCATCCACCCATCCAAATACTTTCAGAATCAAAAATTACTTGTGGATGGCCTACCACTGTGCACTGCTGCTTAAGCCAGTATGTCAAGTCAGTGACACTGACTCCCTCATTCCTAAATAACACCGGGCCCATTCTATGTGCTGGCTTTGTTAGCAGGATCACCTCAAAAGATGGCCATAGTGGTGTATTTTTAACCTTTTGATACCTTGCCCAGAATATTTCAAAGCCACTACTAAGTTTAAAACTAATGCTGAAGGAGGACTCCCCAGACACATGGATACGTGCATACAATTCTGTAACATTAAATTGTAAAGTGTCCTTTAGCAAGGTTTTCCATACATATACCCTGTCTGGAAAAAGTTCTAAGCCTCCCTTATAGATAATGCAGACAGTGTTATGTCTTTTTACAGAATATACTGGCTGTTGAAAAAAGGAGGCATATGGCCTTGACTGTTGTCTGTTTCCAGTTCCTTGGTGTTCATTGGAGGGCTCCTTTTCAGTAAGCCTATTTTGCTCTGGTGCACTTGCTGTAATGCCTGACATCGCTGAATAATCACTGGCATTGTCCTGATGCCTACCCTCTGCCTCTTTCAGTATTTCAGGACAGTCTTGCTCTTTATTTATATTTTGTGATGGTATATTCAGTTTTGGGTTTTGAGTTAAACACAGCTCAGGTGGTAGCTCAATTCCCACAGTTAGGTTTTTCTCTGTTTCAGGTACCTGATTTTCCACACAGTTTATGTCATTTTCCCCCTTTGGTGCTATTACATTTCCCATTTGTTTTGAGAAAGGTTGTTGAGTAATGCTTACCCTAGGGATTCGGACTGGGAAGAACCATGATATCTAGTCGCCATTTTCAGGCTCCCGTACCCATCCAGCTGCCTTTAGAGAGTGTTCAATGGTTCAAGGCACTTTTTTCCGGCTCCGCTAAAACTGCCCATGATTTTTTTTGAGGGAGTTGGCTTTTTCATTTCTCGTTCCCTTGTTTTCTCCATTCTGGCAGTAAATGAAAAAATTGTAGCTTTATCTTGCTCATCCTTAGCCATTTAAAAAATGATTCTCTGTTCTGGCACTGTTTCATTTATAGTTGTGTCTTGTTTGTCAGTTACTGAGGAACTAAATCCAGCTGTGGCTTGGTTGCTAAGGGGGGCTGCTCCCTCGGCATCTGCTCCTCATTCTGCATACTCCGCACATAACTCCTGTTTCTTTCTTAAATATTTCTCTTCTTCTGCTCTAAGCAAGTCTTGTAACGTTTGACTATTCCCCATAGGTATGTTATTTACCTCCAAAGATCCTGCTCCAGTTGTGAAGTCATTCCTTTCCACTGCATTCTGTTCTTGAGACATGAAATCTTTCTCTGCCATTACAATTCTCTCTGGAAGCACTGCAGCATCGTAAACAAATTTGGTCTCTGAGGCTATGTCAGCTGGGTGGGAGACCAACTCCCCAACTGCCTGCACATCTTGCTGTATTACAGTCTGACGTCTGATCAGAGACTGAGGTGGCCATCCTTCAATGGCCAGAGGTTCCCCCTACAGGAGAGTAGGGCAATTTCCCCAGTGTCCTTAGGGAGCTCCCCCAGTGCTTCACTGGGTTCCCAGCCATTGGATCAGTGTGGGCATGTCAACACTTGCACATGATTGGCCAGCATTGGTGCACTTAAACAACAAGTAAGGTCTGTGTTACAACCAGTAGGACAATTGTAGCTTACATCCAAATCAAATTTTGGCACAATTTCGCTCTTCAGGCTTCATCCCTTCACATCTTGAAGAGTTACAGTAAGTAAGTTGTTTGGACACAAGTCACAAATGTCCATGGGTTCATATTTATAGGATACGGCTGCAGGGACCCTAGGAATTTATCTGCTCCTTATTTTTATCTTCCCATCACCCCATCACTAATAAAACTCACCCTTGTCAGCTGTCCCCCTGGTGTAACTGACAATGCTTCTTCTGGCTGCAGTCAGTCCTTTGACCTTCTCTAATCTAACATCTCTGCTCCTCTTCACCCTACCCCAGCTGCACTTACTCTCTCACCCATACTCTAAATCTCAACCTCAGGGATCAGTCCTGGGCCAGTCCTCTTCAACATCTTCATTAGTGACCTTGCAGATGGACTAGAGGGTAAGCTTGTCTGTTTGCAGATGACACCAAGATCTGCAACAGAGTAGATGATCCAGATGGGGTGGGCAGAATGAGAAGAGATCTGGATAAACTAGCAAAATGGTCAGAAGAGTGGCAACTGGGATTTAATGCAAAGAAGTGCAAAATCATGCACATAGGAAAGAGAAACCCTGAAGCCATCTATAGGCTGGGAGAGGAGTTGCTAGCAGTCACAAAGGAAGAAAGAGACTTGGGCATCATCATCACTGATGACCTGAAATCATCCAAGCAGACCTCTAAAGCAGTAGGTAAGGCTAGGGGGTGTTAGGTGTATTAATAGGGTATCATAAGTCGAAGAGGGAGGTAATAATCCCTCTTACAAGACACTGGTTAGGCCCCATCTGGAGTACTTCGGCAGTATTGGAGGCCACACCTTCACAAGGACATTAATTCAAATTGAGGCAGTCCAGAGAAGGGCAACCAAAATGGTGCAGGGACTGCATCAGAAGACATATGAGGACAGATTAACAGAGCTCAATATGTATACCCTTGAGCAAAGGAGGGAGAGAGGTGACATGATCAAGGCATTCAAACACCTTAAGGGCATTAACAAGGTGAAAGAGTCTAACATGTTTAAATGTAAGAAAAATAGCAGGACAAGAGGACACAGCATGAGATTAGAGGGGGGCCGATTAAGGGGGAATGTGAGGAAATTCTTTTTCACAGAAAGGGTGGTGGATGCATGGAATGGCTTACCACAAGAAGTGGTGACTATGAATACAGTGCAGGGCTTCAAACAGGCATGGGATAGGCATAAGGGAGCAATACAAATGACTATGTATAGATAGGCCACTGACAGAGCAAAAGCCAATGGCACATTTATAAGGTAGAAAAAGAAAAGGGCAGACTGGATGGGCCTTGCGGTCCTTATCTGCCGTCAACTTCTATGTTTCTATGTTTCTATGTAAAACATGCTACCATTTCTTTCTACTCTCTGACAGCACCGATCTGTACTGCACTTAGTAACCTCAACCTAAATTGTTACATTTTATCTTAAAAATACCTGATTACTGTTAATAATTGTTAATCCATTGTCCATGTATCTATCTGTGCTCTGTATCCTTGAATGTAACCAATTGTAACTAATGTACTTGTGATGTCCCAATGTTTGACTTGGAGCCTTTGAAAAAGAGCCATGCTGGCTCAAAGGTTGTAATCCAAAATGTTCAGTAAATAACTAACTAAATAAAGAAATATTTAGATATCATTTAAGATTTTGGGAAATCCTAAAAATGCCCAGGTTTCTTATTTTGTAAGCCAGAATTGCAGGAAAAGCCACTTTTGGGAAGTTAATATATAAAATACTTTTAAAGTATACATTTTCCAGAAACATAAATGGTGTGTCTTCTATGTAGCAAAACTGGAGGTTGCCTAATTTTTTATTTTCCCTTCATAAACTCATAGCTTCCTCCTTCTTTGTTTTAAAAGTGCCTACCTTATTTTTGGAATTGAAAAAAACTTCAGAAATGATGCAGACTGAAATGTTAGCACCATGTCTACTTGTAAAAGAAGTGATTCTCATTTACAGTTGAGGCTGCTTTTCTCTGGATTTTCTGTTGTTCTCATTGGGGGCTATGCACTTCAGTGCTCAGGATACATAGGAGAAGTGTGTACCCAGCCCACATAGCTCAGTGCATGTGAAAAGGCACACAGGGCACGGCATTCACTACAGCTGGCCACCAGAGAGCACCTGTCCACAGCGGCCCCTTCCGCACAGTGGCGTGAGGGAGGTGAATCAGTGGACACAGGTGGGCATCCAATCGATTCCCATCCTGGTCCATCAGTGGATCCCCACTTTGATTATTGGACACTGCGAGCTTGATATTTTGCCTGTAAAGAGCAGTCACCCAAATGCTGCCAACAGCCCTCCCTGCAGGATTAGAGGGCTGGGGCACTAACAGGGGGCTATGTGCTTTCACCACCATCGGTAGGTGATATCTGTGAGGACGCCAGTAGCTATGGCATGGTACCTGACCGCACAGCCTATGGCCCCCTAGCCTGACACTCTGTCCCCTTGTGAATGGAAAGAAGTGCAGGCACACTACCTGGGCACTCCCTGGACTGTCCATGCATGCAGCTGTGCAAACAGCTAGGAATGTGCACTGAAAGGGCATGTTCTCCTGTAGTGCATGCCGCATTGGTCCATTGGACCCTGATGTTCTGCTTTCAGTAGTAGCATTGCATACATATCACATATCTGCCCCCATAGTTCATAAACAATCTTGATCCACTGGTACCTCAGGTAAAAATGCATCCATATGCAGATATCCTTTACTGCAGTGGGTGCCAGATCAGTCTGCTTAAACCACATCTGCAGGCAGATATTCTAAAAATCTTTAAAATTATATGTTTTTTAACTTAATGCCCTACCCCCCATACATTTATAATCCCTTCCTTTAATTTTGTTTTTGTTTCTGGTGCTCCTAGCAACACCATGTGTGCCTTTAGCTATGAGTACCTCAACTATTGCCCCTCTGATCCCATGGTAGTTCTAATTAGAAACATCAAGAATAATGGGTTTGGAATTTGTAAAGTATTATTCATGTTCAAAGTTTAACTCTTTCACTTTTTAAATAATAATCTAGGGTATGTCATGATGTGATTTTTAACAATTTCTCTCAGTTTCATGTCATTAATCAAATTAGGATGTAAAGGTTATGTATTATGAACTGGTTGCCATACATGGAGGAAGCTGATTGGCCGAGGGGTCTTTGAAGCCATGATTATGTCGGGCTACATCGTCACAGCTTCAAAAAGCCTCCGGCCACCAGCCTCCTCACTGACAATGGTAACAAATACAGCTACACTGAAGTAGTGCTCAGTAGGAGCAGAAAAGTCTCACAACCACAACTCCAGATTATGATAAAAGCCCCAAGTTGTCCTCAGCACTTACTCAGCATTTTTAAAAACAAACTGGCACTCACAAATCTGGCTCCAGTGTCTCAAATTGTACTTTTAGTCAGTACGGCACAGAAGTATTCGACTGGACAGCAGTTTCAGCAAAAAAACACACACACAAAAGAAACCCACAAGTGTTTCAGTAACTACCAATAACTGTTTCTCCCAACTATGACATGTGGCCACCAGAAATAAACAGGAAGTCACATGCAGTCAGCTTTACCCGGTCCCAGAGCAGGCAGGAGGACCGGGTCAAATGCAATGAAAACACAGTTCACATCCTAAAGCAGTGCTTGGAGGGTGAGAAACACTTCACAACTGCACCTCCTCCATGAGCTCCACTTATAACAGCTCGACCTGCTACCCAGAGTCCTCCAGGAACTATTTTATAGAAAGGTACTCCTCCAACACCCCCAAAAAAGTAATTTTTAAAAGGTTTTAAAACTTCTCTTTCATTTTTTACTGATAAATCTTTTAAATCAATTCATAATAGCAATAAGGCACTCCAGGGTGTGGTATATCATGGGATATCATCACTTCTCTGGTCGTTGGACCAACTCGTCCTGCAGCCTTGTGCCAACCACCCAAGGCATGATATACCACACCCTGTCATGCCTTATTGCTTAATTATAATATGGCTATAAAAATCCAAGAATTTGATTGGCTGAGGAGTTCAGAATCAAGTGCTGAAATCCCATGATGACAGCACTGGAAGAAGGTCCAGTAGCCTCTTCACAATAAAATCAGTAGTACCAGTCATTCCTGACTGCCTTTACAAATGTGGCTGTCACCTTTACTCATTAAAAACCTTCAACTAGGCCCTAAAAATAAAACTGTATTAAATTCATAAACATAAGAATTAAATGTTATTTGTCCTCATAATACTTTTGTTTCACACACTTGCATAACTTAAAAAATTAAGTACTACAGTACTTAGAATTGTAATTTATGGTGTTTCTTTGCTGAATATGAAGAATCCCCCTCCTATCCTCACCTGCTTACTAGGGAAATCTGTGTTGTTTAAGCTGTTACAGATTAAAAAAAGACCAGGTGCCATCTGAGGCCTTCTGTTGTGTGCTAGTGGGAGTAAACATTCTGCTAGCAGAACTGAACAGAGGTTTGAATTGTTGCATTCCATCTGTAGTAAACATTTTATTTCTTGAATGCTGGCAAGACAGAAAATAAACAAGACAGAGAAAAGGGAGGGAATATTATAAAGAAGAAGAAAGAAAGGTGAGGGAATGGGTAAAAGGGGTAGGTTGGGGGGGAACTAGAGGGCTTAAGAGCTAATTAAAAATACATGAATTTTGGTGTACATAATATTTAAACCTGAGATGGCAAGGCAGTTTTAGGATGTGCTGGGACTCTTTTAAAAAAGTCATAAACATGTTTCTTTTTTGATTTGATGCATTTCTTCACCCCCCCCCCGCCAAAAAAGCATCTTGGACCCATTTTATAATCACAGTAAGATACCCTGGGGTGTACCTTGTGGTGGAGGTAACAGCACTTCTCGGGGGGTTGAAGTGAAGGCACTCAGGGATGCATCATGCATCATGGCATACCTGAGGTGTGCCACTATCCAGCCACAATGCATACAACTGCACTACTTGAATTCTTCAACTTTCTGCACTCTGCTCTTGATGCTGGAAGTCCTGCCAGTGCCATGTTTATTGACCTCTCCAAGGCCTTTGACATGGTTTGCCATCCCCTCCTGCTTGACTCCCTCAGATGCCTTGGTTTCTCCCCCAGCCCCATGCATGGTTCACCAGCTACCTCTCTGCCAGAACTCAGTGTGTAAAGTCAATAGCACCCTAGCTGACACACAAACTGTCTGCTCTGGGGTTCCCAGAGCTCCATTTAGTCCCCTCCTCTTCAGTCTCTCTACCTCAACTCCCTCCCTCAGCCTGCCCAAGTAGACTTTCTCACGCTGGATGATGCTGTGCTCTTCGCCTGACCGCAACCCCACACATTCCAGGCCACCTCCAACAAGCTTTTGATAGAGCTGAGCATTGGTTCACATCACGAAGACTAGTCCTGAACCTAAAAGACCAAAGCTATGCTCTTCTTGCATCGCTAAAGCAAAGCCATTGGTGCCCGTCTCGTGATACTGCCTAGCACACTAAACCCCATTGAGCAGGCTTCCTCCTACAAGTATCTGGGCATTACCTTTGATTCGGCACTCTTCTTCCATTCCCATATCAATGCCCTTTCTACTGCCACCAATGTCAGGATTGGACTGTTATACCACCATAGGGACTGCCTACCACAAGAGGCCCTTAGATTGGCAATCACCTCCTCTGTCCTGTCACTAATCAACTATGGACTGCTCATCTGTGCTGCAGCTGACAACACTGTGCTTGCAAGAATCCAGCTCTCTATAAACAAGGCCTGCAGGCTAATGCTGGGAGCCCCTAGGTGCACCCATATGTGCCTGCTGTACTCCACCACCAATTTGCTCAACCTTGAAGAAAGACTCCGCTTCCAAACCTGCCTTCTTGTAAAAAAGACCATGCTAGGGCTCCCCCCCGGTCGCCACCTCCCTGCAGCATGCCTCCCCCTCAGTCTCCACCCACAGCACAGTCAAAACCTCCCTTATTGTCCCCAGGGTAAGGACCTCTATGACCCAGAGATCATTTTGCTGTCGGGCTCCCTCCTTGTTCAATTCCCTCCCAGCCAACATAGCTGACTCCACTAAGCTTGGTCCTTTCAAGGTCTCCCTCAGAAGCCATCTGACAAGCACTCGTTGCTGGAACTGTACAAATCCCACCTGCTCCTTACCGTCACCCCTAGGCTGGGTCTGCCTTGTCTACTTTTGCTGTATATGCCTGGGATCTCAGGCAACATCTCCTGACTAATGTAATAAATATCTCTGGTTGCTACCTGACGTGGTACTCATGTACCTATATTATAACTACTGTGATCTACCTATTACCAAGCTTGTACCACCAGTGAATGCCTGTAACACTGGTTGCCTTTTTAATCTAAGCGTTATGTACTGTACTGTTTTGTTTGCTGTGATGTATTGCTCTCTTGATGAGGTGCCTTTGTAAATGAGTCTCTGACTCAAAGGACTATAATCAATGATCAAATAAATAAATAAATAAATAAAATACCCTGATATGTCTTTTTGTTTAATTGTTTTTTCTGTTTGCTAGGACAGTCTTCACTGCTGTTTAAAAAAAAACATGGAATCACAGAAATAACCATATAGATGCCTCTGCCACAGCACGATTGATCTCTATAGGGACACTAAATGGGACTGCCAATATTAATGTGTTCAATTCTATAAAGTGAAAAATGAGATAAAAGCAGGAGTATAAAAATATTGCTAAGCTCAAAGTAATAAAATGGACTATAAAAAGTCAGTGTAAGCAATATGGAGGTATGCAGTAAAGCTCTTGAAGGACTATTTTATCTCTATTTTATGTCTAAATTAATTATAATAAACTTACAACTTCTGCTGTGTTTCTTATGTTTATTGCTTAATCATTTAAGTCTTGTCAGATTTTTATAGCCATATTATAATCACAATAAGGCACTCCAGGGTGTGCGTAATCGCTGAGTAAAGTCACACTTAGGGTGATCGAAGCACTTGGCCTGCAGCCTCGTACTTTGACCCACCCTAGGCATGACGTTATTCAAGGACGATGTGCACCCTCTCATGTCTTATTGCTTAAATGCAACAATGTTTATAAAAATATAAAGTGTGCATTTTTGAAAAAGATCAGTAATTCCTGCCACCATTTGTACATAAGTCCAGCACTTTAAGGTAAATGGAATTTAAATATTACAGTAATGACTATTGTATAGGAAATGAAATAATATTATGGCAAGGTGTCAGAGAATACTTCCTGTGTGTGTTGGATTTCAGTTACTCATAGAACAATAATCTTCCTTTTACTCTTAAACAGGATGAGTTTCTAATTACAAACAATTTGGGATTCTGACTCTGTTCAGCCTTATGTAAGCATTCTGAAATTTGTTATTAATTTTGTGTCTAAAACCACAATCTTATAACCAGTTCTTTGGTTGTTGTATTGTAGTGACTGAAATCATCCCATGACAAGATTACCTCTCTTTACAGTTTAGAGTCTTGTTTAATTGAACCAACACACTCTAGCTGCACATAAATTTAAAGCACGTTTGAATGCTGAGTGGCAAGGGCACTTACAAAACTGTGCACCTTTTGAGTACATTTCATTTAATTGATTAAAATGTCTACCACTTTATTTATGTACTGCAAATTAATTACACTGTGTAATATTAAAATGGTGAACTAAGGGGGGGCGTGGCCAACAGCCTAGCAGGGTACACATGCTTTGTTGGAGTTCCAGGAACTTTTGCAGTTTCAACTTAACATATACTGCTTTTGCAGATAAAAACATAAAAATTCTACAAGAGTCTGGTGGTGACTTGACTTTGTTCCATGACAGAGTCCTCCATCTAAGAATACAGCGTGATGGTGAGGCCAAAAAATGTAGGAAAGGGAGATGCTGCAGGAATGGGTGCAGGCCCACAGAAAGCACCGAAAGAGTACCAACAGCACGGAGACCTCCACGGAGATCAACCAGCGACACTAGAAACTCTGCAACAGTCATTTACAGAATTTACAGCCATGATTCAACAAATCGACAAAAAGTTGAACCTTCAGAATGAAAAGGTGCTGGTGCTCAAACAGAAAGTAGAGGCATTGGTGGGGTCAGTTACAGAAGCAGAAAAGATGGTGGGGAAAGTGCAGGAGCCTCCGCTGGCACAATTAAGAGGCTGGGAGCAATTGTGCCAGATTGAGCTGCTTGAAAATTTGGCAAGATCAGCCAACATTCATATATTGGATCTACCAGAAAGGTTCAAAGAGGAGATCTACTTACCTTTTTGGAATGCTGGCTCACTGAAGCGATCGGACTTGGATTTGCAGTCCCCATTTTGAAAACCTACAGGATTAATCTAAAGAGGGTGGTAAACACTAAAGATTGTTCCTGTACAGTGTTATTTACAACCACCACATCTGTCATTCGGGATCTAATATTAAAATCAGTTAGAGAGCACTCATCAATTATGCCTCGGGATGCAAAACTGCTGTTCTTCCTGACCTACACTTATGCCATGAGGCCATGGTGAAAAGTGTTTGAGGGAGTGATGGCCAAGTTACAAGCAGCAGGCGTCCCTTGTAGAATATTATTTCTGGCCTGCCTTCAGTTCACCTTTAAAGATAAATCCTACAGCTTTACAGATCCTAAGATGGCTGGAGACTTTGCAGGAAAACTTCCATCTCAAATGGAACCTGACTCTGCAGAAATCCAATTGGACAGTGAGTAAACGCTAGACCTGAGACATTCTACTGCTCAAAAATGTTTTGTTTATATGGCGGCTTAAACTGAGTACTGGAACGTGTCAACTCGATAGACATGAAGGGTATTGGTGGATGCCATAGACATTCTTCCCACCTTTGACTCATGTATTTTTATGTGTCAGTTGTTGTTTATTACAAATTATACCATGGACATAAGTGAACAGACTGGCAGTTTACCACCGGTGTAAATCCTCTGGTAACCACTGGCTGTTGATGAGCGCATGGTGGTCATCTACATCCTAATCATCTGTAGCACAGGAATAAATACAATAAAAATAAAAAACGAAGCACCTCTTTAAAAGTTGTATTTTATTATAGTGAAAAAATGAACCTTGGTATAATCGCAATAAGCCACTCGGAGGATATGTGTTATCGGGGGATTTACTATGGCTGGCGGGGATTTACCGCAAACCACTCCACCCGTGGTAAATCCCTCGATAACCCACACCCCCTCGTGGCTTATTGCTTAAACATTGTATTGCTCATGTGAATGAGTGTAAGTAGTGGGGAAGGTACACCATATAGACGGTTCCATTGGGACTCAGCTAGTGGCCACGAGGCTAAGATGGCATCCTCCATAGGGCAGCTGCAGTTTCCACATGGTGCATACAGTTCAAAGACATAGTTTCTAGGAACCCGAGATAGTTGTGAGGGCACTAGTCTCGTTTGACTCGCCTGATGATTGACATGATCTAAGTGACAATACTACCTGGGATCAGACAACATGTTAAGGCTCCCAGGTGGGTAGAGGATATTGCTTTCTGAATGAAGAGAAAATGTTTAAAGTGTTATGGCTGGAGGTGGTGTTTAAGTTGAAATCATTAACACAAAGTATTTAAATAATAATTATTTAGTTTTCTACAGAGCTATTGTTTTAAAGAGCTAAAATATTGGTGAAATATGGACTCTATGGGTTATAAGCCACAGGACATGTTTTAATTTAAAGAGTTTAACTAACTATTAGAGCAGGAGCCAGGTGCATTTAACTATGTGTCTGGGTCTGAAAAGTTTGATGACTGTTTCTCATGTAAAAAAGTGTGTAGAATTCAGATTTACAACTCTTGTTTGTCCATAGTTGTACGTTTTCTTGGAAAATGCACTTTCTTAAGAGTAACTAAATGTTTTACATTTATGTAGTAGACTTGGTTTACTTAGCTATTTATTTATCTAATTTATTTAATAGACTCAATTTACTCATTTATTAATGTAATTTATTTAATGTTTCAGATATGGTTAGCAAGACTTCTCACAAACCGCAGAGGCGATGCATCCTGCACGCTGATCCAGGAGTTAGCACAGACCATGGAAACCCGCTGCCTTTTGATACTGCTCATTGGGAGAAAGTAGTTGATGAAAAGGAAAGGCGTTCTAGTCAAACACTATCACAGTACAACATGGTGTGTCTTGAATTGCCCGAAAGTTACTCCAGCAGCCGTGGGTATCATTATATTTGCTACAAGAACTTCACTGCAAATAAGAGTTCCGGTAAACTTGCAGCTGATGAAACTTTAAAAAAAGACATTGTAAAGACTTAACCAAGCAAAATTGCTTTGCTCCCAAGTTCATAGTGCTCTCTCTGAATCTGCAGCATATACATCAGGCATATTCCCAAATGAATGTATATTTTGCAAATCACATAAGTAAAGGAATCCTAAGGGGTCAAAGGAGACTTCTGAATATCCTACAACATGTGTAACTTATGGGGCAGCAGACAGCATAAAAAATGCAGCAAAGCCAGCCCATCGGTGCAGTGGTTGGATTCCCTCTTGCGACGTCGGTGATCCAGGTTCGGGAATGGACTCGGGACGTTGGAGGGCCGGCTTGAGAGAAGGTTGGAGCATTTGCAGACAGCTCACCTTCTCCGGGTGAGGTGGGGTCGATATTGATGAGACAGATTTGCCTAACATGTCAGATAATGAAAACAGTGAACAAGAATACTGATTGTTGTACTTAGGCTCATAAAACATCATAAAAGGTTGATTGTTTCAAGTTAAATATAGAATAAAATAAATAATAACGTTAATATTAAGCCTTTGATATATATGTTGCTTTTTGTTACAATGTCTGTAGTATTTCAATGAAAGCTTATAGAATTTAAATTAAAGGAACCATTAATTAAAATATACACAATTTTCACAGACAGTTCATTTTTATTGAAGAAGTGCATTTTCAAGAAAACATTCAACTCTGAGTGAATAGGAGTTGTAAATCTGGATTCTCACACTTTTTACATAAGAAACAGTCATCAAACCTTTCGGACCTAGACATAGATAAATGCAACTGGCTCCTGGACTATATGGTGAAAGTCCAATGAATGCATTGGCTGTGACTATGGTCACTGGTGTGAAAAAGAGATTGTATTAGGTTCACCTCCATTGTGAAGTTACAGTACGTAAAGGGTCACAGCCGGTCCTATATTAAGTGTAATGCACAAAATCAAATGTAATTGGTGTTGGCCTTTTCTTGGAAGAGATTGCTTGATGCACAGTATATTGCAACTTGATAAAAAGAAATACAAAAAATAGTGAATGAAGACTTGAGGCTCCACCCCCTGATGAAGACCAGCAAGGCTGAAGCACTGGAGTTTCTGTTCGGTGTCCTCCAAGTTTTGTTATTTTTGTATGCTCATTCTCATTTTGCTAGATCACAATAAATATTTAAAAAACTCACTTGCATCTCCATTCTTTCTTCAGTGCAGTGCCATCTATTACAGATTTTGACCATGTGCAGAGTCTCCTGGCCATGAGCAGCTCGGTTCTCAACTCTAAAAAGACCCAAAGAATGTTGTTTGATACACAACTAATTTTAGAAGATGTACTAATTTAAACATTGTTGCTTTACTGCTATATAAGGAGCAATCATACTAATAAATCCAAATTTTACACATGGAGACCTGACATGGCCAATGACAAAATAAATATCAATGTAATTTAAAAACAAAAATCACAGTTTAGTAACCTGCCTGGATGGCACTTTATGATATACTGTAATTCAGGAAGGCAGCACACTAATGGGCTTCCCACAGTGCTTCTATGCTAGCATCACTCAAAGAGCAGATTACAGAGGAGTTTAAGACATGAATATCAGCTGTAATTACAATACTCTCTAAACAAAAGTTGGGATATACCCAGCCTGCTGATCTCAGGGTACTTACCCCACTCATTAGTGTGCCCATAAGAATCAAACTTACTAAAGGAGTCCATGCTACTTTGCAGGTGGTAGGTCACTTAGGAGCATGCTCTGTCCCCGTGGCAGTTCCCCACTACTAGGACAAAGAGTGCTCAAAAAATGTACATGGCCATCTCGCCAAGTGATCATATTTAGATGTCACCATTATGGAAGTGCCAGATTTTCTCAAAGTGCCAAGAAATGACTCATGGGGGTGAGGGAGACACCTTCCTAAATAAACAATCGGAGATAATGCAAATCAACTTTTGTTTTTCTGCTAACACCAGTGGTAACAGTAGAACACAAGAGAAACTTTTATAATATGGAAAAATGGTTCCTATAAAAAGTTATGAACACAGTGTAATACAGAGTCTCTGCTGATATCACTGTCTCACAACAGGACAAATTTGATGTCATATAAGCTAATGCAAAATTTTCGGCCTTTGGTGAGAATAGCGACAGCCTCTGTCCATACAGTATAACCAAATCTAATGTAGGATAACAACAGCCTTATAGTTAGTTGCTGTGAAAGACTGACCTCTACATACATGCAGAAAATAGTTAATATTCAGTAAACAGGCTTGTAGTCCCAAATGAAGTATCCTCCTCCCCTGACTGCTCAACTTCCTCTGAGGTCAGCTGTTGATTCAGTTTCTCAGCAAAAGCCCTATCACCATCGGATCTGTGAAACACTACATCTTGTCTTTCAGGGTGAACTGTAGGCAGTTGGGGAAGCTGAACCGGTACTGCACTCCTGCTTCTCCAAGCTTGAGTGTGACTTCCTCAAATGTTTTATGACTCATTTGGGTTGCATAAGCAGAGTCAGGAAAAAACAGAATTTTGTTGTCCTCCAGGGTTGGGGCTTGGTTTTGGGCAGCACAGAGCACCTGGTCTCTTTCCCCCACAGAGCCAGTTATATCAGTACAGTATGTGGGCCTTCAGTTTGTGTCCAAGCTCTGTTAGTGTTGATTCTTTAGGCCTTGATGATCTGAAGGCATGACCAAGCCTCCAGGAGCCACTGTTCAAAAAAAGATGGCTACATCCTCACCCTCCAAGACTTCTAGGATCCCCGAAATTCAAATATTTGGGGCCTGTACTGCATTTTCTAGCTGTTACTGATTAAGTTTTACAAGCCCTGCTCTTTTACAGATGTGTCCACCACAGCCAGCATTTTCTGCACTGTAGCACTTGGTTCAGCCAAAGTCCCTCCCATGTTAACAGTGGAATTAAGGAATTTGAAGATTCTCACCTGGGAAGATGGATGCCACACTAGTAACCAGTTAATTAGTATGCAAAAGAGTAGCTAGCACCTTCTAACAGTTGTAACTGACATCCAAAAATGCTTGTAAACTCAGAGACTTGAAAATAAAGGATGCATACCTTGCTTTGGTCCCAAAGAGTGCTTGATTTTATTTCAGTGACAAGAGTGACGGATAAAATACACAGACTTTGAAAATGTTCTACGTGAGTGAAATGCGTCAGGTGACATGTACCATTTGTAGTGAAAGGAAGGGGAACAGCATCTGTAAGGAACTTCTTGTTACCATGGTCAAAATGCAAGTCTATGTATTTTATCCAGCACTCTTGTCACTGAAATAAAGTCAAGTACTTTTTGGGACCAAAGCAAGGTATGTATCCTTTATTTTCAAGCTACGGTTTTGCATACTCCCTTCCATGTCCTTAATTTTATTTTCAGCAATCACCAACCTTTCAGTATACAGTATGAATCAAGTTTCTTTTCAATCTGGTTATTAGGGTTAATGCAGCAGCTGTTTTCTGCAGAAGTCTAATGAGGCAGGCTGGTCCCCATCGGGTGGTATCTGTTGTGGTGATGGGCCTCCCTTCATAGATGACCCTGGAGTTATATCATAGTTTTTCACCCTTCAGAGACATCCAGATTTTATCAAACTTTCCCAATAGGCACAAAAATACTTTCCATTATTGAATGGACTCAAGTGCGCTCCCCAATTTCACCAAACAAATCACAATAAAACAAGTTTAAATGCCAGTGACTGATACGCTCTGCTAAAAGCAGCTTGCTTGCTGGGCTGCTAGGATCTGCCCCTACATATAGATACATACATACATATATATGTTTTTGACTGCATTTTAAATGCTGTCTGGTTACATTCACTGTGATCCTAATTCAGTTCCATTTCTTTGCAGTATTGTGGGACCGAGTGCAGAGGCTTAATTCTGATATGCCTCCAACAAGAGTGAAACTCAACTCTTAAGTAGCCTGTGCAGCTTGAAACTGACTGGTACCACCTGAACATGAGGATTGGTTTTCCTTCCCAGAAACAAGGTACATGCTATTATTTGTGTAATAATGCTGCCTTTTTCAAGTTACTTTGACTCTAAAGCAGTTTCTCTTCTCTCAAAACTGAATAATGAGATCAGACAGCCCCAAAACCCAGTTTATGAAAGTTTGACTTCTCAAAAACTGCAGTAAACTGCAGTTAAGATACTGTAGTATAAAGTCTGGATTCTAAGGAATGTGTATTTTGTTTGTCTGACCATGGTTAAATTTACCCTTAAATGTTTATAGTGTCAGCACAGACAAAGGGCATGAGAGAGAGAGAGAGAGAGAGAGGGGTAGAGAGAACTGTACATATATCCCATCCTAATTCCAGTTAGAAGTTAATCAGATTGCAGATTGAAGATTTACAGCAATTATCTCGCAGTTCTAACTATCTACATTTAGAGTAAAATGATACATCAGCATTATTACATTATGACAACACATGATCATTATCATCCATTACTTTACTAGTAGCAAGGTTTGTACTGTGGTTTTATGAAGGGATAAATCTTCCTGCTCTGGTTTATGAAAATGGCCATTCCAGTAGAAAATGAGGGTAAATTATATTAATCTGATTACACTAACTGTGTAAGCAAAACCTTGCTTACATCTTCGTACATCCTTAAAAAAATGTGAATTGGCACTGGTGTCCTATAATGTGATTCTATGAGGCATATCTTACTGTTCTTGAACCATTCACACCATCATACTGTGTCTGTGTTCCTACATCATATGGTTCCAGAATTGTTATATTTTACCACTTTTACAAGATCCCTTGAACCTAAAGGGCTTGTTGGTGTTGTGTATGGCAGAGGAGCAATTAAACTGTTCTCAGCAACAAGATCATTTTAAAGGAAGGTCCACTCAACCTATTTTTTCTATACCTGTGTAGTCTGTAGACATGAACAATGATTTCCCCTCTTGCAGCCCCATAATTTCATCCTAGTTTAAATTTAAATGAAGTGGCTTCACTCCATTCTGCCCTGGTGTGAAAACCTGTTTCACTCCATTGCAAAGGTCATGTCCCCACTCATACAAGGCATCATGGGAGTTGTTGATGTGTATATGCACAAGCCAGCAGAAGTGCTACTGTCAGTCAGTTCTGTTGTATGTCTTCTGAAGTCCCTGTATTCTAGCCTTGTTCTGGCCACCAACCTTTTCAAATTAAGCTCCCTAATGTTTTCTGTTGTTTAAAGTGTATCTGAGTTGGAAAAATGGAAGGATGCTGGTGTTTGTGATGTTTTTCAGCTGATTAATGCTTATGTGCTAGGAGCTTTTTCCTTACTCCCAGTCCCTTTGGTGTGCAAATACACATTATCAGCTCCCATGTTTCTTTCTATGAGTGGGGTCATGACCTTTACAATGGAGTGAAACAGATTTTCACACGAGGGCAGAACAGAGTGAAGCAACTTCATTTAAATTTAAGTTAAGATGGAATTGGGGAGGATGCAAGAGAGGGAATCATTGTTCATGTCTACCAACTACACAGGCAAATAGAAAGAAAGGTTGAGGGGACTTTCCCTTTAGGATAAAAGAAGTTACAGACAGAGATGTGGTTTAAACCATGCTATGACACATTGATATTTGCACTGTAGCAGAACAGCTGCTCATTAATGTAATAGAACACTTACACTGAGCAACAGATCAGCTTCGTTTGTTGTGGGGAATATAGTGTGAAATATACACTTCAAGCAGCAGTATTTATTAGTCATTGTGCCTATTATTTTTTTTTTGGAATATTCTGTTTATTAAAGTTTTCCATCACAGAACAAAAAGACAACATAATACATACTACATCTGACAATAAACAAAAAGTAAATACAGACAGACAGACGAAGAAAGAAAAACCTGGTTATTTCATTAATGCATCACACTTATTCAATTTATAGTGATGTGGCCGAGTGTGCGGGCATATCTTAGGAACCCTATATATTGTTAAACAAAACCCCACAACCTTGATGTTCATGCTGTTAGCTCAGAGGATAATCCCGGTTTGCAGCTGCTCTTAATGCACGTGGAGGCCAGGGTCGTAAAAAGAAAACACCAACAACGGTTGTTCATTCCAGATGCTTCTACCCCATGGGGTGTCCCCTAAGTTCATTCAACATCCCGAGACCTAGACATCCCATCCCATGCGGAGCATTATGTTTTCAGAGATGCTCAAAGTCGTCAGAAAGGAGGCCCAGTCCCTCAGAAACCTCTCCTCCCCATCTCTAGCTACTCACGTGAGCCTCTCCAGGGCTAATGACCGCATAACCAACCTCCTCCAGTCAGCCAATGTGGGTCCATTTCCAGTTACCCAAGTATTCTGGATGCAGTGCCTTGCCAACACAAATAATACTCTCACCCACCTAGGTAAAATTTGCCACTACTCTTCCCCTACTATCATTTCCACCCCAAACAGACAAGTCAAGGGATCACGGGTCAAACGACCCCCCTATCCCTTTATTTACCTCCTGTACTACATTTCCCAAACTTAACCAAGACCGGGCATGTTCAGAAGCAATGGTAAAAGTGCCCAAACCCTACCACATCTCTTACAGTTCGGTGATATTGAGTGCGCCACGATGCACGCTACTGTGGCCAATAAATTCTGTGCAGGAATTTATAGAAGGCCTCCTTAAATTTGTTACATATCATGATTCCCTCTGGCATTCCCAGTACCAACTCCCAATTTCTCTCCGAAATTTGCAGGCCTAGGTCCCTTTCCCACTGGGCTTTTGTGGGGCCCGTCAAATCTGGCAGATTCAACTTATCTTGCTTAGTGACCTTTCCAATAAACCCTTTCGAGTCTTTCCTAGCCTGACTTACCATCTGCTCTATTCTATTTGGGTACAATCCAACACTTCCCCCCTTATTCAACCCCCTTACATACGCTTTTAGCTGAAGATACCGGAATAAATGTGAAGCCCCTAATTTTATCTCTCTTCTGACCTTGTTAAACTCACTTAACTCCCCTTCTCCAGCAAAGTTCCTACACATACCACTCCTCCCTTTTCCCATTCCAGAAACCATTTATCTTCCATTCCCGGATAAAGAAGGGTTCCTTACAATTGGGAGCAAACAGTCTCCCTCTGGGCCAGTCCTTTCACGTCATAAATGATCCCAGGCCTCCAACGTCTCCTGCACTAGTGGATTAGCATTCCCTAAGCTTCTATATGCCCGTAGCCCTTACTATGAAGGTATGCTGATAGCCTCCCAAGGAGCCTTCTTGTTCCAACCCTACCAAGCTAGCTACTTGACCCTATGGAATCCAATCCATCACACTCCTGGGTTGCACCGATCTGTAATACGTGCAGGTCAGGAAAATTGAGCCCTCCCTAGATCTATCTGTCTTAAGCCTTGTGAGGCTTATTCTGGTTTTTCCCTGCCATATGAAATCCACAAACCCCTCTCTAACCTTTTCATGTCCCCTGTATTAATCTTACCTGCAGCATTTGCATCGGGTATAATATTTAGAATAATGTTCATTTTGATGAGATTTATCCTCCCAATCCAGGATATTGGTAAGTGCAGCCATCTTTTCAAATCCACCAATATCATTTTAATTAAGGGGTGATAGTTCAACTTATACAATTCTTCCCACCTCTGTCCAATATGTATCCCTAAGTATTTAAAGTCTGATTTAACCACCCTAAAACCTCTCTGTCGTACCTCCGAACTAATATCTGGGAATCCCATGACTTCGGACTTCTTGACATTAACCTTATACCCAGAGAAATCTGCAAATTTTCCAATAATATCCATCAGGTGCCTCATAGAGTCACCCATGTCCCCTAAAAAAAGAAGCATATCGTCGGCATAAAGCACCACTTTGTGTTCCCTCCCTTCCCCATCACTTACTCCCACCACTTCCTCATGCTGACGTATCGCTGATGCTAAAGGTTCAATTGCCAGGGCAAATAATAAGGGCGAGAGTGGACACCCCTGCCTCGTCCCCCTCTTCAGTTCAAATTTCCCAGAAAGGCATCCATTTACCATCACCTGTGCGCTGGGCTTCAAGTACATGGCCCTGACCCACCCTATAAACGAGTCCCCCAAACCAAACCGGCCCATCACCTCAAAGAGGTAATCCCATTCTACCCTATCGAACGCTTTTCTGCGTCCATAGAGTGACCCCATCCTGGCTCCAGCCTGCCCTGCCAGCATATAATATTTAACAGTCTACGTGCATTATGATAAGACTGTCATACCTTAATGAACCCGGTCTGGTCTGGGTGGATCACCTCCGGCAAAAAGTTCTCCAGCCTCATGGCCAAGACCTTAGCCAGAATCTTCATATCCACATTGAGAAGAGATATCGGTCGCTAGGCTGAACACTCCGACTCCTCCTGCCCACTCTTATGAATCAGACAAATATTAGCCTCATAGCATGAGTCAGGTAGTGTCGGAATCTGTCCCTCCTCCCGTCTCTCAAATACTTCCTTCAACACATCTGCCATTTGCCCCCCCAGGATCCAATAGTACTCAACGGGGAATCCGTCCGGTCCACAGGCCTTTCCCTCCTGCAGTTTCTGTATGGCGCTTAAGATTTCCATTCATGATATATGCTGACTTAACACCTCCCTCTGCTCATCTGTAATCCTCGGTATGGGTACTTCGTTCAAGAACTCCCGGATACTCTTCTCCTGTCCCACTTGCTCTGCCCTATATAACTTTTCATAAAAACTCATAAAACACCCTGCTATATCCTTTGACCTTGTAATAATGCTCCACCTCCCCCTTAATTCGTAGGATCTAGTTGGGCGCCTCCCCCCTTTCATCAGTCTCACCAACATGGGCCCGGGCTTATTTCCCCACTCAAAGACCCTTCTCTGGCAGAAAAAACACGCCTTCCCTGCTTCCTCCCTCAGGAGAGAGTCCAGGGTTTCCCTCGCCATTGTCAGCAACTTCGGAGCTTCCCCCTTTTCTCCTCCTCCTACCCGTTTTTCCAGCTCCTTCACTTGCCTTTCCAATTCTTCCCTTTTACTCCTTCTCTACTTCATTTTTACCCACATACGCTATTATAGCCCCTCTCATGTAGGCCTTACCCGCCTCCCAGAAAGTACCCCTAGAAACATCACCCGTATTATTCGTCTCTGCATAAAACTTCCATTGTTCTACCAGGTGTTCTTTGAATGCCGGTCCTTAGCCAGGTATGAGGGAACCTCCAGGTTGGCGGGCCTCCCTCACCTCCTCTCCTGTAATTCTCAGCACCACCATGGCATGATCCGAAATAAAGATGGGGCTGTGACTAATCTCCTATCCTCCCACCCAGCTCCTGGGCAGAAATATATAATCTAATCGGGACCCAGTCTTGTGGGGTTGAGTAGGAGTATACTCCCGTACAGTGGGGTTGGCTGCCCTCCAGCTATCCACCATGTCCAGATCTGCTATGCCAACTTGCCACTGGCCCATAGCCTCCATTACCCGCCCCTTCCCTGTCGAATGATCCATCCTCGCATCCATCGCTCAATTGAAATCCCCTCCCATAATGAGACCAGGAAATTGTTCTTTGACAAGCAAGCCAAGCAAAGAGGAGTAGAAACCTGGGTCATATACTGCCGGCGCATAGACACATCCGAACATGAGTGTTTCACCTTGCCAAACCCCAGTAGCAAAAATATATCTACCCTCCTTAGGGTCCCTCACTATCCTTTTCACCTCAAACAATAGGTTCTTATGCAAATGTTTCCACCCCTCTTTTATGGGACGAGTGGGAGTCGCTAGACTTCCCCACCCAGTTCTGTGCCAGCTTGGCATGTTCCAGGTCTGTCAGGTGAGTCTCCTGCAGCAAGGCCACTTGTGCCCCCTTACGTCTCAACACCGTCAGAAGTGCAGTCCTCTTTACTGGGCTTGCTATGCCTTTTACATTCCAAGATATAACATTTAGGTTTATCAGGTCACCCATCCCATCCACAGCATTTTCCATTTTTATGAACATTTCCATTAACCTTTTGTTGCAGGCACTTGGGCACCACAGATCTTACAGGCACATATACATCTTTTCTCTTGATTTCCGCAACTCGGCCATCCTCTCCAAGTATAACCAGGTAACTATCCTATTAACAAACACTATATCAAATCTATCTATTTTAACATTTATAACTATCCCCCTCCAAAACTTCCCTCCATCCCCACCTCCTACCTCTCTCCCCTTCCCATCCTTTTGGTTAATTCTCCTTAACCGCCCCCTCTCATTTACACTAATTGCTAACATAGCACAAGTGTAAGTTTAAAGATAAAAAAACAACAAACGTTCAACGATTCTCCACCACAACTGAGATGCGTGTCCCGCCATCCCCACCAGGCTCCCAGTTCTCCCTTCCGGAGCCTTCCCACTCCCGGAGTCCCCACCATGCTCCATTCTGGGTCTGAATCATCTCCCCCTCTCTGTACCCTTACCTCAGGATTCCCCCCCTGCACTTCGTTACCCCCTAACATTATCCCTATCACAACCAGCTATCCCCTTCCCTTTACCCTACCCACTCCGAACTACCATTCCACTCCACCTCCACCCTTCATACTCTTCTTCTTTTACACCATTCCATCCCTTTAGTTCCACTCGTTGCACCCCGACCCTAACCTCCCATCCCCTTTCTCAAACCAGCAAGCAGAGGTGTAACAGAATTTGTAATGCCTTCACTCGTCTGGTCCAGAGTGAGGCCCATCCAGCGTATCCTCTGGTATTTGCTCATTCCTCCTCCTATAATATAGTCATCCCTCCATGTCTTCCCCTCGATTCCACGAGCCCTCACTCCCCATCACACAACTCCCGACGACCCAGGCCAACATAGGCCTGCATGGGAATCCTACCCCCCCTCCCCACAGCTAATCCAACATGCCCCTCAACTCCACACTGGCACACCCTCTCATCCCCAAGCCAACCCCACTAACCTTCCCATCCCCCTCCTCCTCCCTATCATGCCCCCCACTCTCCCTTGACAGCAACAGGTGTAGTTTTCATCGACCCACAGTAGTATGATCAATGTCGGAGAGGAAAGAGGTGCGGGGGGCTAGGCAGCGCCATCATATAACATGCACAAGGCCCTCCCCCGCTCCTACCTTATGAGCCACAGTACTTTTTTGCAGTTCCGCAGTCCTCAGACCCCTGGGCTTTTAGCAATCCTTCCATAGTCCACCAGGTAGGCAGGAGAGAGCGTGCATCTCAGTCTATTCTCCAACCTGTTTACACCCCACTAGTCCAATTCTCTTCAACTCTGAATAGGCCTCCTACGAGTGTCCTCCTTATAATAACAAAGCACAACAGTGCCAACCGGAACAGTTTGAAACTTATTCAATGTAAAATCCAATTAGCAGGGAACATCACAACATCATAACACCAAGGCAACAGAGACTCCTCATGTTCAGCTTTCTGCCTCTTCATGCTTCCCTTGTCATTGCTCAACTCACATTCCTTTTAAGGCCCTTTACAAACTCCTCTGCTTTCTCAAGCTCCCAAAACGAATAGGTCGCCCCTTTATGTTTAATTCGGAGCGTAGCAGGGTGAGTCAGAAAGTTTTCCACCTTGAGGTTTCTTAACTGAATCATCACTCCATTAAAGGCTTTCCACTTTTTAAGCAGCTGGGCTAAATAATCCTTCGAGAGGAACAGCCTGTGGTCTTCAAAGCTCAGAGGACCTCGGGACCTATACGCCTTCAGTATTGCCTCCCGATCCTGAAAATTGTGAAAACGCATGATGATCTGGCATGGGGGCTGATCCGCAGGGGGCCACGGCATTACCGCCCAATGAGCCCGCTCCAACTTGACCCTGCCATTTTCCAACTTCAGGCCCAGTAACTCGGGTAATACTCTGCTGCAAAAGTCTAAAGCATCATCCCCCTCCAATCCCTCAGGGAGCCCTCTGAGGCGTAAATTCAGCCTACGATGATAATTTTCTTGGTAGTCGTAGGCCTCTTTGAACTCCTCTAATTCTCTTTGTAATGCACGGACTTGCTCTGGGACTGTTAGTACCTCATCCTCCAGCCTGGAAATCCTTTCCTCCGCTTCCGCCAGCCGAGAGCTCTGGTGTGACTGCTGTTCCAAAACCTCCTGCAGTTTACCTTCCAGTTTATCCTCTAACTTGACTAGCCGTGGTTCCAGGGCTGCAATTACCTGCCCCGTCAATTCCTTCCCCGAGGCCGCCACCTCTGCCATGGAGAGCGAGACCAGGCCTGTATTCTTCCTCCAGAACTCGCCATCCCTTTGTACTGGCCTTCCCAGTTGTTCGCTGACTTTTAGAGGGCATGGACATTAAATATTGTCTATGATTCTTTCCGCCACCTATTACTGCCGTTCTTTTCACTCCGGGAGAAACTCCGTATTTTAATGTTTAATTACTGGTTACCCCGGTGGAGCAAGTGGAGACACGCCTTCTCTGTTAGCTGCTCATTAGCGCCCCTCGATTATTTTTAATAACAATGTATTTCTGGCAAAAAAAAAAAAACATAACTATACCAATGGTTCTTTTCATTGTCATTGATATATGATTTTCAAGTTTTAAACATTCTTGCTTCCTTGCAATGACGACTATGAAAAAATCAAACAGCTTGATGTAGTGTGGTGCAATTTACCATCAGAAACATGTACTAGCACTGTCATAATACCTCCACATTATAAGTCCCGTATTTACAGTAAAAAGTCCTCTCTACAGAAGAGATTTTCAAATATTGCAAGTGGCAACTATCTTTAATAACGAGTCATAAATTACAAAATAGTTATAAAAGCTGTTTCATAAATATCTGAGGAAATCAAAAGACGCTCATTATTAATCTAAAGATGCCAGAAATATATTGTTTTCTGAAAAACTATATGTCAAATTTCTTGCACTAACAAATTCTGGTGCTTTAAAGAACAACTCTGGACTTCAGCATGTTCATTCATAAACATAATGTCTCAGCCCTTTTACAATTCACTAGAATTAAGTACACCTTTTTATGTTGCTTGCACGCATGTGCAAGAAACATAGTGCCATCATCGGAGATTTCGGAGGTGTGTCACCTCCTCCTCCAATTCAGTCAGTGTGCTGGCAGGCGTGGCCCCTGTAAGCCAATGCATTTTGGAGCTGTCTATGACACGCTCCAAAATGCAGTGGCATACAGCTGAAAGGGGGAGCTACGCTTCAGTGAGCACTGATAAGATCTGCTGCTCACGCGCAGCTCCCCCACAGACACACGCAGGCGCAGGCCGCCCCGCACGCGATTGTATAGCCGACGGGTGCCCAATCCCCGTCGGCTGAGCCGTCCCCCAGTAGTAGGTTCCATGCTGGGAGCCCACCCCAGCATGGCAAGCGGTCCTTTGGCCGATGGGGGTGCCCAATCCCCCGTCGGCTGAATCCCCCCGTCCTTGTGCCACGCTGGGTGCCCACCCCAGCGTGGCAACAAATGCCATGGTCGATGGGGGTGCCAATCCCCATCGCTGAACGCCTCTATCATCCTTGTGCCATGCTGGGTGCCCACCCCAGCATGGCAAACGCCCCACGCAGTCATTTTTTATTTTAAAACCTGTAAACGAAACGTCCAGCGGCGCCGCCTCCCAACCCCCACAACCCGCACTCCACCCACTGCGCACCAGCTCTTCCACACCCTCACCCCATACTTACCTCCGGACTCTGGCGCGACGATCTTCAGTGGACCGGAACACGCTCTGCACTCTTCAAAGCCGACCGCGAACTGAGGAAATGCGGTAGCTGTATAATGGGCTAGATAGGGGTTTCAACTTTGTTGCATATCTCAGGTATTTTGGGAATTTTGCAAATTTTTAACATAGGGTTTTGGGACCCCTTCTCATGAATGATGTCACTGTCATGGCGTTATTCGGGCCGAAGGATGATTTCGGCAGTGACCGCGCAGTAACTCTACGAAATCACCCTTTGGGCCCAAATACCACCATAGATAGTGACATCATTCATGAGAAGGGGTCCTAAAATCCCATGTTGAAAATTTGGTGCCAAAATTCCAAAATGTCTGTTTTACGAGCGTGTGTTGCGCAGTTCCTACGCAGGCTCGTAAGTTCGCGAAATTTCAATATTTTCACTCCAGATTTTCAACATTGCCATTTTACCACACCTTCTTATGAGTAGTACAGCTGTCATTTTTCACATCTCACCCAAAATGTGTTTCCGCCCATGTAGCGCACAATGGCGCAGCGGTGTCAGTGAGATCAATGTACGGGACAAATTAAGAAAATCACAGTGACACTGTTCATGAGCTCAGGTGTTAAAATGGCTATGTTGAAAATTTGGTGAAAAATTCCAAAAATGACTGTTTTATGAGCGTGCGTTGTACAGTTCCTATGCACGCTCGTAAGTTCGCGAATTTTCAATATTTTCACTCCAGATTTTCAACATTGCCATTTTACCACATCTTCTTATGAGTAGTACAGCTGTCATTTTTCACATCTCACCCAAAATGTGTTTCCGCCCATGTAGCGCACAGTGGCGCAGTTGGTGTGGGAAATCAATGTACGCGACAAATTAAGAAAATCACAGTGACACTGTTCATGAGCAGAGGTCTTAAAATGGCTATGTTGAAAATTTGTGAAAAATTCCTTCAGATGTTCTGCAATATTACTAATGAAGACATTGAACAGAACTGGCCCCAGGACTCCATCCCTGCAGCACCCCACTGGTCGCCCCTCTCCTAGACTGCACACCATTTACCACCACTTCTGCCTCCTGTCTGTTAGCCAGTTTCTAACCCAGTTTACCACCCTTTCCCCATGTCCTGCCTACCCAGCTAGTTTATCAGCCTCCTATATGGGATGGTGTCAAAGGCTTTGCTGAAATCAAGGTAAGCGCTGTCTCGCTGCCCCACCCCTGATTCACTTCCTTTGTCACCCAGTCAAATAAATCAACCAGATTTATCTGACATGATGTCCCCACTGTGAATCCATGTTGTCTATGGTCCTAGTCCCGACGGCATCTAGATGCCCCACTATCCTTTCTTTAAGCAATGTCTCCATGATCTTCCCCACTACTGAGGTGAGGCTGAATGGCCTATTGTTCCCTGCCTCCTTCCTGCTGCCGGACTTGTGTAGAGGGACCACATGTGCCCTCCTCCAATTCGCTCATGTTGAATGACTCAGTGAACGTGGCTGCCAGAGGTATTGCTACCTCCCTTCGCAGTTCTGTTAATATCCTTGGGCGTATGCCATCTGGTTCCATCGCTTTGTCTACCTTCAATTTAGTGAGCTCCTGCAGGACTCTTTTGTCCACCTCTTCACCCCCTTGGCAACTGCTGTACTGCTGTGGCCCTTGCCCCTCCCACTCTTCTGTGAATACTGAACGGAAAGACACAGTGGATATCTTGGGAGGAAGGCATGAAACTGTCACTTCCAAATACCTAAACAGCACATACAAGCAAGCAGCATTCGGCATTGACAAATGCTTGTTATGTCTGCGTGTGTGCATGCCCAAAGTGAATATATTGTTACTATAGTGTAGAGGGCTGTGTAGGTGTGTACTGTATAAGCCAATGGATGTAGAAATGCAAGAGGCTTGCCTCTCAAAAGCCAACGCTCAGAAGGCTGATGATGACAGTGTCTAGCTCACTGATGGGCATAAACTTCTTTGTAGTTCAAAGGATAAAGCCCCACTAATCAAATTGGTTTTCTGCCCGTTAGCCAGCTAGCAGAGATCATTGGGCTTTGAAGATAAACATCAAGCCCTCACTGTGTGTGTGCGTGCGTGTGTGCTGTGTGCGTGCATGTGCATGTGTATGTGTGTGTTTCCCTAATTATAGACAGAAGTACCTATTTGAAAGTACTAAACAGAGCTGAGGGAAAACAGTATGCAGAATGCAAATATAATAGCTTAAAATATGTTAACAGCATGTCGATAATGAACAGAAAACACCAGCAATGGTTTATTTAAATTACGTATCGTGTATGTTCCCTTTGTATAGCCTATGATACCAGTTGGATAGCTTTGAAAAATATGAGAGTTAGACACAATTCAATTTATCAGTCAAATATTTTGTAATCCTTTTTTTAATATGGACTTTATCCTCCTGCCCCTCCCCCTTGGCTCTCTTCTGCTGTTGACCCCCAACTCCTTCACCCCACCTCCAGGACCTTCCCCATCTACTTCTTCCCTCATGTGAGTGGGTGCCATGGATGATGGTGGTGGTGAGGTGCCTTCAGGTTCGGAGCATCATCCTGCAGACAGCAATTATTTTCCACCCATTACTTCCCTTGAGTGACAGCCGGCAGCATGCAATGATGCACCGTAAACTATGAAGATGGTGCATGCTTTCGATGCCTGCCTCTGACTTTCAATTCTGGTGACTGATGCTGTGCCACTTACCCTCTACGAGGTGGCAGCCAAGCAACCATACACACTGTCCACCCACCCTGAGGAGGAGATCCATTGATGGATGCTAAAGCCTTCTCCCCCCACCAGTCCCTGAGTGACCCTGGCCCAAGTCCCAAACCCAGGTCACCAATGTTGTAGGAAGTGAGGCATCCAGTGCCTCAGCCTTTCATGTCACTGGGCCACCTGAAGGTTTACTGTGGCTCAGTTTGCCTTAGACAGTATTGTCTGTGGTCCTGAGCAGGGCTGAACCTGCAATTCACTGTTTCACAGTTCTGTATTTCTACCCTCTGTACTACTCACCAGAACTATGTTTTTGCAATTCTTTCTCCTTTTTTCTTTATTTCTGAGGGAAGGGACATAAAAAGAAGATTACTATCCCTTGGACTTTTTTAGGTTTGGCTGCTTGTTTACATATGACATCATGATGCCATGTTTGTGACATCATTGTTATCGCCACAGCAACAGATTGGGATGTCATAAACAGAACTGTGACTGCAGAAGTAGACCAGCAGACAGCATATAGGGCAGAGAACCTTTTTCCATACAAAGTAATAAATAAATAAGGGTGACAGTTACAAAAACAGGTGAAATATAAGCTAAACTGTGTCTAGGTATGAAGTTTTTCAGAGTTGTCCCAGCAACATCAGGGGCTCTTTAAAGCCATGCTACACTGTAACCAAACATTCAGCACTGACAAATGTTTGTTTAATTTTCAGTTTTCTGTTCCAGGGTTTGCAACACATCTAGGTATCTTGTCAAAGAATGAATGTGAACAAAAATCATTTGAATGTCCCCAGTGGACCTCACCATGCTTTTGTTTATGACATCATAGGGTTTACCATGGCAACATACTGTGATGTCACAAACAGCAATTTTAAGTTCAGTTGGGGACATTGAGAGTCTTTTTGAGAGGCATAGTTAAAAAAATATTGAATTAGCTGAATATTTTAAGTTGCCCAATAACTGAAGAAAGCACAAAAAACCTGGAAAACATTTGATATTTTTTTAATTTTTTTGTCTATCGATTTCATGCCAAGCAGTGCATCAAACGTATCAGATAAAAGCAATTCACACATCGAGTACAGCATGAATAACATAGGATACTAGAGTCGAGTATCTGTTGGTATAAGATACAGAGGGAAATAACTAAATTAACATTTACATTTAATAGTTCACTTGGCTAGTGGAGTCAATGCTACTATATTTCATAACTGTTGCAAATATCTTTGCTGTTAGCCTTTGGTTTTAGCAGAGGCTCAGGGGCAGGATCTTGAAACATGTGTATCCCATTATGGATGTGACTGCATCAGAAGTTTTGATGTGCATTGGAACTTTGGACCCAGTGGCATGCAAAGAAATGGAGTTTGCAGCAAAACATAATGCTTACCTCATTTTATGTTTCCTTGCACGTGCATAAGAAACATCTTGCAGTAGAATGACATTTCAGAGGTGTGTGGGGATGAGTCAATGCAGAGCACTCTACAGTGGGCTCGTCTCTAGCAGACCAATGAGAACACAACCAGACTGTAACACTAGTCTCAGTTTCACAGCTGGAAGCTGTTCTCTAGTTGAAAGAAATGAAGTGCACCAATGAGGTGCTTCATTTCTTTCCTTTGCATAAAGCGAAGACAACCGAGTTGGCAAGCTGTTCTCTCTTTACGCTCCATCACAGAAGAATTAAACACATGGGGCCAGATATTAAAAACTTCCCCAGGCTAAATTAGCACTGCCCGGTGGACAAACTTAGCCCAGAGCACAAAACAAGCTATATTCAAAAGGAATAGCCCAGGGCAAACAGTCTCTGAATATAGCTTGGGAATGAGGCCGGGCAAACTGGGCTGGGAGTGCAGGGCAAACTTAGCCCTGGAATAAGACAGCTCTGAATATGGCAACCAGGAAGTGCAAACCATAACAACAACACAGTGCACAGCGATGTGAAGGTAGGTAGAGTTGAACTATGTGGCCAATGTGTGTGCCAGCAAATGCGTGGACCCAGTCCAGCTGCAGGCAGCAGCAGCGTATGTGAAAGTACAGTGTGTAAAACTATAAAATATTCCCCCAACTGTTTGCACAGCACCAACATGTTTACGTGGGTTTAGCACAGGGCTAAACCATTAGCCTGGTAAAAACATGTTTGCACGGTGCTAAACTTTGCCATATTCAAAACTGACATGCAAATGAGCCTACTTAGGTAGTCTGTGGGCAAACATCCAGATTAGCATCTCATTATGCCCTGATTTGCATGCAGTTGCACCGGGCTGACTGTTTAGCCCTGCGCTAAACCCGCGCAAATGTGTTAGCGCTGCGCAAACAGCTTGGGGAATATTATACAGCTTTGAACACTACTTCCGCATGCACTGCTTCAAACAACATGAAGTCTTGCTATATTATGACAATTGCAGTTTGTCCCACCATTAGAACTGCTCCGGAGGTGAAAGAGTTAACTCCCATTCTAAGAATGGAACTTGGAGCGTGAGCTCGGTTAGAGAAGCTCTGTCTGGGTTATTTCAAACCTAAACTGTCAGATTCTTTACTCCGCCTCACTGAACAGTCGCTCCGGAGATTTCTCCTACTGCTCGGTTCATTTCTCGGTTTAAACAGTGTTTTCTCGGTTCAGATCAACCAAGAGTATTATTATTTTAACCGCAAAACCGTTCGGTTCAAGCTCTGTCTGTGGTATTGTAAGTAATTTAAGTTTATTTTCTGTGTGGAACTTGTAAATGTTATCGGTTCGGTTTGAACCGATCAACTTGTTTAAAACTTGAATTGAAGGGTTTTAGAGTGCGGTTCCGGTTCTTATCGGTTCTAAAAACGGATTTCATTACGGTTTTCCAAGACCAGATACATGGTTAGGAACCATAAGGGTGTCTTGCCTAGCACTACCGCTTAAAAGGGCAAGTTTTTGGTTAGCTGGCATTATGTCTGAAAAACCCAAAAGAAAAACCGGCCCACTGGGTTTCAACACTGTGATGCCTGTGGGGAAGTCTTTGCCAAGGCTGACCCACACACCACATGTGTATATTGTCTGGGGTTTGACCACCTCAATTCAGACTGCCAGATTTGTAAAAATTTCCCTGCAGCCACCCTGGATAAGAGAGTTGGCAGGCTCAGGGAACGAGAGGCCAAAAAGTCCGCTGACCCGGATGGCCAGCCCGGTTCGGTGCCAACCGAACCGGAGGGAGTGCCCTCTGACCAGGGCGAGACATCCTCGGCCAAACGTAAAGCTGGCTCGGAGGAGCCAGTCCCAGTAAAGAAAACAAGAAAATCAGCAGGTGTGGAGCCCAAAATTCCTTCTCCAACTGCTGCAGAGATAGCAATAGCTATTCAGATTGTCCAGTCACTTTCTCGGTTCCGTCCGAACCACCCTGTCTGGTAAAGGTCGGTTCGGTCGGTTCCACCGGTTCAGGAATATGTTGCTGAAGAATTTTATGAACCAGAGGAGGAGGATGATTATGAACAGTATGAATGTGACTTTGAGGGTCTGGGTGTGCCCATTGAACCGACATCTCCCCAGACAGACCTTTAGAATCTCCCTTGCTTTCTGAGTCCCCTCTACTTTATGTTTTACAAAAAGTTGTTGAAACCCTCCAGCTTCCATTGGAGGAAGCTGTGGATGAACAAGAGGAACCTGATTTTGTAGAAATGATGGATATTCCAGAGTCTAGGAGATTGTCTATTCCTTGCATAAATCATTTAGGAACCAGACAATAAAGATTTTAAAACTCCTAATTCTGTGCCTCCTGTGGACAAAAGATGGACAGGAGGTACACTCTGTCACGTCCCTGATACAGAATTCTTTCACAGCAATGCAGCCACGTTGTGTGGTTCAGGCTGCAGCCTGTGATAAAGCTAATATTCCTTTGGCTTCACATCCTCCTGACAAGGATTCCAGGAAGATTGATGCCATGGCTAAAAACAATACATGGCAGCATCCTTGGGACTCAGGCAAGCAAATTACATGGCTTATGTAGCAAGGTATCAGAAATCTAGATGGGACACTGTCATGGCCTTGGCCAAACAGGCCTCTGGCCAGCTTGCTAGTGAGCTGGAACAGGTGGCTGCTGATGGCATTGAGGCATCTAGGTGCAGTTTCATGCTGCTGTGGATTTTAATGATGTATCCTCTAGAGTCATGGCTACGTCTGTAGCTTTCTGCAGGTTGGCCTGGCTCAGGTGTACTAGCTTGTCACAGGATACCCAGACTAAGGCTATGGATTTTCCTGTGGTTGGAAATTCTCTGTTTGGGGAGCAGACAGAGAATTATATGAAGAAAATGGATGAATATAGGACTACCTATAAGAGTGCTCTGGGTAAGGAGCGGCAAGTCACTCCTCAGAGGTAGGCCCCCAGGGGTAGAGGTAGGCCTTTTCACAGGCCTTTTTACCAAACCCAGGCCTCCTCTGCTTATGCTCAGAGGGGGTACTTCAGAGGGAGAGGCAGACAGGGCGTGGGCAGGCCTGCTCCCACCCCTCAGCCTAAAGCACCTGCCAAACAGACACCCTGATGGGGTGCCCAGGGCTGATTCTCCTTTACCTGTACGGGGCAGGTTTGCTTACTTCGTTCAGAACTGGGTGTCTCTAACTTCAGACAAGTGGGTCCTGGAAGTAGTAAGCCAGGGTCAGGTTCTCAGCTTCAAAAAGTTCCCAAAGATGAGAATCAGGTCTTTCCCACCTGCAAACTCTTTAGAGACCTTTACTTTAGAAACAGAGGTCTCAACCCTCCTGGCTCTCGAGCTGTAGAAAGGGTTCCTCCCCTACACCAGGGCAAGGGTCTGTACTCCAGATATTTCCTTACCCCAAAAGACAGGAGAATGGCGGCCCATTTTAGACCTGAGATATCTGAACAAACACCTTTTGAAACCAAAGTTCAAAATGGTAACTCTGGCAATGATTTTACCTCTCTAGGCCAGGGGACTGGCTAGCCTCCCTGGACCTCAAGGATGCCTATTTTCATGTCCTAATCGGAAGCTCCCACCAAAAGTACCTCAGATCTGAATTGCCCTCAGGTCACTACCAGTTCAGAGCAATGCCCTTCGGCCTCACCTCTGCCCCAAGGGTATTCACAAAATGTCTGGCAGTAGCAGTGGCTCATTTAAGAAGGCAAAGGTTGCTGTCTTTCCTCATCTGGATGACTGGCTCATTGTAGGCCAGTCCCAGAACAGGTAAGATCTCACCTGCAAGTTACCCAGCAGCTGCTCTCCTCCTGGGCTTCTTGCTCAATCTTTCAAAATCAGTTCTGGAACCAGTTCAGGTGCTTACCTTCATAGGTGCAGAATTGGACACAAAACAGGCCAGAGCCTTCCTACCCTTAGAGAGGGTAAGGAACTTGGTGGCTCTGGCCTCATCTTTCACTCTGCAGGTCTCTCGACCAGCAAGACACTTTTTGCAGCTCCTGGGGCACATGGCTGCATCCACAGCCGTAGTGCAAGGAGCAAGATTTCAGATGAGGGACATTCAGTTTCACTTGAGAGCCTTTTGGTCTCAGAGAAGAGACCCCCTTTCCAAGTTGGTCCCAGTGACCGAACCCTGATCCAGGCCCTCCAGTGGTGGCAGGATCAGAGCAATTTAAGACTGGGGGTCCCCTTCATTCCTCTGTCTCACTCCTTGACCCTCACTACAGATGCTTCCCTCCTGGGGTGGGGAGCCCACATGGGCGACCTCTCCACTCAGGGAGTGTGGTCCCCTCAGGAATCTCTGCTCCACATCAATTTGCTGGAACTCAGAGCTGTCTTTTTAGCACTTCAAGTGTTTTCTGTGTCTGTTCAGAACAAAGTGGTGCAAGTCAGAACAGACAACACCACAACAATGTGGTACATCAACAAGCAGGGGGGCACTCGGTCTTCGGCCTTGTGCACCGAGGCAATGAAGTTGTGGTCTCTGGCCTATTCCCTGAACACTTCCCTCATAGCAGTTCACCTTCCAGGAAAGGACAATGTCCTAGCAGATGCTCTCAGCAGGATTTCCCAGGGCCATCACGAATGGTCTTTGGATCCTCAAGTACTGGGGATAGTTTTTGCCAGATGGGGCACCCCTCAGATAGATCTTTTTGCAGCCCCAGACAATCACCAACTTCCACTGTTCTGTTGCAGGCCCCCAGTGTTGGGCTCAATCCCCCTGGATGCCTTTCTCCTAGATTGGGAAGGGAAGTTTCTTTATGCCTTTCCCCCCTTCCCTCTCCTATTCAAGGTGCTAGTCAAAATCAGATCCCAGCCTTGCAGGATGATTCTGATTGCCCCAGATTGGGTCAGAAGCCCTGGTACCCACTACTTCTGTCACTAGCAGTCCATCTTCCCCTGTGTCTCCCCAGGAATCACAACCTGTTAACCTGTGCACAGGGGAGAGTTTGGTATCCGAACCTCAAATCCCTCAATCTCAAGGCCTGGCTCTTGAGGAGTTAGAATTTGCTGACCTGCACCTTTCTCAGGGTGTTCTTGAAATCCTAAAGGCTTCTAGGAAGCCTTCCACTAGGGCTACTTACAATTCTAAGTGGAAAAGGTTTTCCATTTGGTGTTCTGGGAAACATATTTCCCCGGAATCTGCTGATTTGCCCATTGTTTTGGACTATATGGTCCACCTTAATTCCTTGGGACTGAGACCAGCTACCCTGAAAAGTACATTTGGCAGCTGTCTCTGCTTTTGTTTCAGCAGGAAGCCCTCCTCTTTCCACTCACCCTGTATTTTCCAAGTTTTTAAAGGATTACTTCATTCTAATCCACCTTTTAGGGATCCGGCCCCTGCCTGGGACCTTAATGTTTGCATTGCCCAGTTAATGCAACCTCCTTTTGAACCTCTGTCTTCTGCAGAGCTTAAGTACTTAACTTGGAAAACTGTTTTCCTAGTGGCTATCACTTCTGCCAGGTGCATAAGTGAGTTGCAAGCCCTGTCAGTAGAAAGTGACTTTATTTCTTTCCACAGGGACAAGGTAGTCCTCAGGACTAACAGGAAGTTTTTGCCTAAGGTGGTTTCAGATTTCCATCTTAATCAATCTATCTCCCTTCCAGTGTTTTTCACTGACCATTCTTCCTCTGGTGAGAGGAGATTGCACAGTTTAGATGTTAAGAGGGCCCTAAGTTACTATATAGAGCGTACCAAGGGCCACAGGTTCGAATCCTTCCAACTTTTTCTCACTTATGGTGAGGTGGGAAAAGGAAACCTGCCACTAAGAGATCAATTGCTAGGTGGATTGTCTCTGTATCCAGTTTTGTTATCAAAAACTGGGAAAGTTCCCCTTCAGGCCTAAGGGCTCATTCTACCAGAGGTACAGCTGCGTCTCTAGCTGCTGCCAGAGACATCCCTATCTTAGAGATATGTCAAGCAGCTACTTGGAAAACGGTACATACTTTCACCAAGCATTACTCCCTGGATGTCCAGGCCAGGAGGGATGCTTGGTTTGGCACAGCTGTGCTTCAGAGCCTATTCCCTAAGTAGGTTCTGTCCCTCCTCCATGGAGGTACTGCTGTGTATTCTGCAATTGTCATAATATAGCAAGACTTCATGTTGTTTGAAGAAAAAATTACTCACCTTAGTAATGTTGTTTCTTCTAATGGAGTCTTGCTATATTATGACCTCCCCCCCAGCCTGCCCCTCTCAGAACTTCTACTTGGGTATGGGGTGGGCAGCCTAGTGTGGGCTCTAGTTATGCCAATTATATATTTTCTACCCCTTCTTGGGGTTTTGGGGTGTGATGTTTTTATTTTATGTCATATTATAACTTATATTATATTATTACTTCTGGTCCCCTGACTTGAGTCTTTGTGTTGGGACCAGGGCATGTCGTAATAGTCACATAGCCAGTTGGCTAGTGTAGGTTACAACTTCCACACAGACCTTAGTGAGTTTTTGCTCGTAAAGATCTGACAGTTTAGGTTTGAAATAACCCAGACAGAGCTTCTCTAACCGAGCTAAGGCCTCCAAGTTCCATTCTTAGAATGGGAGTTAACTCTTTCACCTCCGGAGCAGTTCTAATGGTGGGACAAACTGCAATTGTCATAATATAGCAAGACTCCATTAGAAGAAACAACATTACTAAGGTGAGTAATTTTTTCTTCCTGCAGCTGTACTGGGACAACGCAGCATAGGCACAGATGGTGGTGGTGCTGCATGCAACTGTCACACTGTAGGTCATGCTACAGTGCACAGCAGACACTACAGTAGCGAGGGGGCCAGCAGTGTGTTGACATAGCAATGCCTATGGTGTGTAGGGCAGTGATGATGACTGCACTATACACAGTGAGAGGCCCAACCTGCAGGTGTTTACTGACAGTGGACATTACTGTTACACTGTTGTGTGACCCACAGATGCTGCACCTCTGGCATGGGATGCTCACAGTGACATATACATGTCTGGCTGTGTGTGCTGTGGCAGTTGTACAGCTGTGCAGTATGTGGCCAGGGGGGGCATATATCATCCGAAAGGCACACTGGTGTTGGGGTATTTCCAATACTGGCCCATGTGCACTGCATGATGTGTTCCAGCCTTGTGGCCACACCTGGTCTGTGGCACAGCCTGGTCACCCATACACTCTCCCCTCAACATCCTCCTTGCCCACAGTGCTACATGTGTGTGCTGGCATCTGTTGGTGTCCACAGAAGTATGGTCTGCAGGTGTGTGCTGTATGGCCACACTGCCATGCTGCCCACTGGTGGCAGGGTCACCACCTACTGCCTGGCATGGCTGGGACTGGTGGCAGATGATGGCAGCATTGTGATGCCATCAGTTAGCAGCATGCTTCCTCTATGTTTGGCTTTGTCTATGTGTCAAAACCGAACCGCAAACTGAAAGGTAAGTACTGCAAGTGTATAATGGCTGTCAATGGTGGTTTCAACATATGTTGATATCTCAGCAATGTTTTGAGATTTTTTGCACCAGATTTTCAACATGGGGTTCTTGGGATCCCACCACATGAACACTATCACTGTCATTTCGTTACTCGATCTCGAAAGTTGATTTCGCAGTCACTGTGTGGAATCAATTTTGGGACCGATTAATGAAACAACAGTGCCACTGTTCATGCGGTGGGGTCCCAAAAACCCATATTGAAAATCTGGTGCAAAAATACTGAACAATGGCTGAGTTACGTGCACTCATTGAAATGTTTATACGCATGCACGTAACTTTGGTTATTTTTAATATTTCGACTCCACATTTTCAACATAGCCATTGTTTCACACCACCTCATGAACAGTGAAGCTGTCACTTTTCACGTGCTGCCCAAAACATATTTTTGCACCAGTGGCACAGAATGGCGTTGCTGCTTTGCGAAATCAACTTTCAGGATACAGTACAGAAATGATCGTGCCACTGTTCATGAGGTGGGGTCCCAAAAAGCCCATGTTGAAAATTTGGAACAAAAATACCAACAAAGTCCAAGTTAAATGTGCTCATTTAAATTTTCCTATGCATGAGTGTAACTTGGTCAATTTTTAATATTATTACTCCACATTTTCAACATAGCCATTTTTCACATTACCTCATCCTGCCCAAAATATGTTCTTGCACCTGTGGCATGGAGTGGTGCAGTCACTGCACAAAACCCCCTTTTGGGATTGAATAACAAAATGATAGCACCACTGTTCATGAGGCGGGGTCCCAAAAAGCCCAGGTTGAAAATTTGGAGCAAAAATACCAACAAACGACAAAGTTACGCACGTTCATTGAAATTTTCCTGCACATGCATAACTTTGCCAATTTTTTGTATTTTGACTCCGAATTTTCTGCCTAGCCATTTCTTCACACAACCTCATGTACATTACAGCTGTCATTTCACACATCCTGCCCAAAACGAGTTTCCACACCTGTGGCACAGAATGGCATTTAGCCACGGATTAATTTTCATCTATGGAGTTTATGAGGTACGGTGATAAGAAGATTATGTTGAAAATTTGGGGTCAAAATGTGAAAAATTACAAGGGTTGCATAGGCAGGGATGTCACTAGCAGAAGGAAGGAGGTAGTGATGCCGTTATATAAAACCCTGGTCAGGCATAACAGTGGGTAGGTTGTGTCAGATGAATCTGATAGATTTCTTTGACTGGGTGACAAAGGAAGATAATCCGGGAGGGGGGCCTGGACATCGCCTACCTCAATTTCAGCAAGGTCTTCAACATTATCTCACATAAGAGGCTTGCTAACAAGATTAGTAGTCTGGGCATGGTAGACAAGGTGGTGAACTGGGTTAGGAACTGGCAGACAGGAGACAGAGGATGGTGGCAAATAGGGTACAATCTGGGGAGGGGGGGTGACCAGCGGGTACCACAGAAATCAGTGCTTGGGACAGTCCTGTTGAATGTCTTAATTAGTGACATTGCAGAAGGGCTAGAAGGAAAGGTCTGCTTGTTTCAGTTGACACCAAGATCTATAACAGGGTGGATACTCTGGGAGTAGAGAAAATAAGAAAGGAACTAGACAGGCTTCAAAATGGTCTGAGGAGTGGCAGCTGAGGTTTAATTCAAGAACTGCAATATTATACACCTGGGCCATAGAAATCCTGGGAGAGCTACAAGATGGGATGGGAGTTGATGGCAGTCACCAAAAGTAAACCTAAAATGCCAAAGCAGAATGTAAAGGCAGTGGGAGGGCCACTGGCATGCTGGGAGTGCATAAGCAGGGTATCACCAACACAAAGAGGAGGTGGTGATGCCATTATAAAAAACCCTGGTCAGGCCTCACATGGAGTACTGTGTGCATCTGAGGCGCACCATTGAAAAGTCATAAAAGGTTGGGCACGGTCCAGGGAAGGATGACTAACATGGTACAAGGTTTGTACCACATATCTTGTGAGGATACATTAAGAGACCTCCATATGTACTCACTGGAGGAGAGGAGGGAGAGAGGGGACATGATAAAAACATAATGGTACCTCAAGGGATAAACAAGATGCATCTTCCAATGCAAGAGGAGTACAAGATGGTACTCATACTTTTTCCCATACTCCCAACATTCATACACCCTGCTCAGCAGATCAATTTGGATTTCACCTCATTTACCAAGGACAATTACATGAAAAACAAAAAGGACCTCCTGGCCCTCCTACTGTAGTCTGCTGTAAGGTCCCTACCTATTGTGCTACCATAGATCCTAATTGCTCTTCAGCCTTACCCGCCACCGCATTATCAAGGTTCCCTTTTGTTGATTACCAGGCATGTTTGACATTGACACCATCACACACACCATGCAAGGAAACATTTGGCATTGACAAATGCTTGTTCTGGACACCGGCTGCCACAAATCATAGACCGTGGTGCAAATACTCAGATGCATGAGTTTTGGTGCGGCGGACAGATGTGGGCAGAACATGCACCCTGCATCTGACCCTTTGAAAATTCTGCTATTGCTCCTTAGGAATGGCAACATTGTTAAATCCCTAACATAACAGGGTTTAATGTTAACATAAAAAGATGGCTTCAAACAGAGTGGCTTCCATGTGTATCTCAAATAGTAATGTGCAAAGTTGGAAAAGTTCACTTTACTGAATTAATTCTCAACTTCGCCTCGTTTCACGAATTTAATTTGCCTCTTGAAGTTTCAGTTTACAGTGTGGTGATAACTTTCCAAAATGTGAAGCTGGGACTTCACTGGCGAAGTTTGGTACATATGCAAAGTTTGCAATGTACTATGGGATTGGAGGTCACATAGAAACATAGAATTTGATGGCAAATAAGGACCGCTTGGCCCACCTAGTCTGCCCATTTTCTACCTAACAGATAAGCTGCAGATCCTAGTTAACCAACAGCTTACTTCCTCCTACCCCCACTAGGACTGCCTTATGTCTGTTCCATGCATTCTTGAATTCCCCCACTGTTGTTGACTCCATGACCTCCTCAGGGAGGCTGTTCCATGCATCCACAACCCTCTCCATAAATAAATACTTCCTCACATTACCTCTGAGCCATCCCCCCATCTTCAAATTGTACCCTCTTGTTCTTGCACATCTCTTTTTCTGAAAGATGCTATCCTCTTGGACTTTGTTGATTCCTTGAGGTACTTGAAAGTTTCTATCATGTCCCTCTCTCCATTCTTTCCTCAAAGGTATACATATTAAACTCCTTTAGTCTTTCTTTGTATGTCTTCTCTCAAATATCACTGCAGGGCTACAATTTATTTAGAGCAGATAGAGAGTCTAGAGTGGGGGTGTGGTTATCTATGCCAAATCTAAGTACTTGGTCACCAATATTAGTTGCAAATCTCTAGCCAAGAAATTTGAGTTAGTTTGCTGAGCCTTCATCTCCTCCTCCTGGAATGTATCACTATCCTAGGTGGCTATAGACCCCCGTCTGGTGGTGATGAAGTCCTTAATCTTTTGAAATCCATGTTCGTAGATGCAAAAACTGAAACAATATTTATAGGAGATCTAAATATGGACTGGCTGTCACCTAAATCACATGGCCTCAAATCCCTTTGTGACGAGCTAGGTCTTGGGCAATTAGTCAGAGAACCTACTTGGAACAACACTCTAAATACTGCCAACAGTTCCATTCTAGATGTGGTACTAACCACCCATTCACACAAAATATCTCATTTGGCAGTGTTTCACAACGACATGAGCGATCATGGAATTGTTGCTTGCATAAGATCTCAAATTAAGGCCGGCAGCAACCCATCTTTATAACAAAAGATCCTTTCGCAAATTCAGTGCAGTAAACTTCCTATCTGACCTGAGCATGATCAGATGGCAAGATCTTTACCTAGCCAAAGATGTCAACAAGGCAGCTTGCATCCTTAATGACAAACTCACTACAATAATAAATAAGCATGCCCCTTTCATCAAAGTAAGGTACGGAACAATTCCAATCCTGGTTCACCTGGGATCTCAAGGCAGCCCTATAGCTCGAGATAAGCTCTGGGCTAAAGCTAGACATTCCAAAGAATCTTCGGATTGGCAGGCCTTTAGAACAGCCAGAATAACTGTGTGAAAAATTTCGCTCTGCTAAAGCTAACTATTATATTTCTACTCTCGAACAAGCCAAAGGTACCCTCATAAAATATGGAAGACTATCAAAGCTATAGAAGACGGCCCATGGCCCCTCTGTCCCAACAAGATGATACATGAAGTGGCAAGATTGTGGAAAACAAGTCCCTAATCCTGGAGGAACTTAACTCCCACTTTGCCACAGCTGGATTAGCTTTGACTCGTCACCTTATGCTGGTGCTGCGGTGAGCCAGCATACCCTCCATACATCTAGTCCTGCACCCAGTCCCTTCCAACTCGTGAGATAACTTATAAAGAAGTAGAAGATTCTCTTCTTAACTTAGACACCAAAAAGCGCAGGGACCATGGCTTGGAACCTTTTTCCTAAGGTCAGCTATGCCCATCTCACTGCCCCAATTCTCCACATCTTCAATCTTTCCATTACATCTGCTGCTGTGCCGTCCTGCTGGAAATCAGCACATATCCTCCTCTATTTAAATCTGGTGACCATTATGATGTAAACAACTATAGGCCCATCTCCATATTGCCTATCCTTTCTAAAGTTCTCGAAAACTGATCCATATTCAGTTAAAATCTCACTTGAAACCTTCTCTCTCATTAACCAGCTCAATCTGGCTTCCGGCTAATCATAGCACAATCACTGCACTAGCAAAAGTAACCAATGTTTGGATCTCTGCTATAGATGCTAAGAAGGTAACTGGTGCAGTCTTTTGGACCTCAGCAAAGCTTTTGATACTGTTGATCACAAACTATTAGTCAATTGCCTTGCAAGATTGGGTGCCACATACCATACCACCCAGTGGTTCTCTAGCTACCTAACTGGAAGATTCCAAAAAGTAAAGGTGGAGGCTTTTCTGCTGCCTTGCCAGTTGCAGAGAGTCCCCCAAGGATCCATCTTAGGCCCTATCTTGTTTTCTCTGTACATCAGTGACTTAGATGCTAACATATCTACGTCAATCTGCACTTTTGCAGATGATACTGTGTTGTACTTCCTGGCTCATCGTTATCTGAAGTCAAGGGTGCTTCAAACGGACTTCGAACAACGAGCATAATTTAATAAAGGCAAAGCTTCTGCTCAATGCCAAGAAGACTAAAGCGATGATATTCTCCGCAGTGCTGTCTCAGGCCCCCAATACTCTTGCCCAAGACTTCATTGTCACCACGCTAAACGAGCCTCTGGAAGTTGTAACTAAATTTAAATATCTAGGTATCTGGATCGACAATAAATTATCTTTCAGTGACCACATCGAAGATGTCTTTAGAAGGTTAAAAGCAAGGTTAAGTTTCTTCTACAGAAATAGGCCCTTTTCCCTTGAAACTCGAAACAAACTTGTACAGGCCACTTTTCTCCCCTACTAGGCTATGGCGATGTAATCTATTCCTCCACCACTCTTGCAAATCTAAGTAAACTGACATCCTTTATCACTGTGCGTGACGGTTCATTACCAACTCCCCTTACCGTTCACACCACTGTGACTTATATGCAGCTGTTGGTTGGACATCCCTTACTACTAGACGCCTGCTCCATGCTGGGCTATGGACTCTTAAACTGCTCCTGCAGAAATTGCCAAGCTATCTCTCTTCCCTTATTAGTATCTCACATAGTGCATACTCGTTAAGAAAATCTGACTTTATTATGCTTGACATACCAAGGACGCGGACTTCCTTTGGTAAACGTGCTATTGCATATGCCCTTCCCTCCATTTGGAACCAATTACAAACCGTACTGAAACTAACTAGCACAGTTTCAATAAACTTCTACAAATCGCTAAGTTCAGCCAAAATAAAAGACACCTGTAACTGTCATTAAGTCTCTTCCTTCCCCTATGTGTGCCATATTTATCCACTGGTAAGGTATAATTGATTTGTCATATTAACTGCTTTCCCTTCCCCTTCTACTCCTGGCTTTATCTTTGCTTACGCCTCCTGCTACTCTATCAAATCTCTCCTCCCTCCCATATCAGTTGTAGACTGTTGTTTGTTCTAGCTGCAAAATACTGTATATTTGATTTGATTTGATTTGATTAAATCAAATCACACCAGTCATCATGTTTCATTTATCAGTATACGACCTGTAAGTCGCTTCCTGTCTCATATCAATGTTTACCACCTGCAGTCACCCTATGTGGTACCCTTGTATGTATATCCAGCCTGTATCATGTAACGTGTATTTCATGTATATACTGTTATTACCTATCTGTGTTTGTACTTTAAGTGTTTATGTCACAGGACCTCCTTGTGAATGAGCTTGCTCAATGGAGTTTTCCTGCAATAAACTTGAACTTGAACTTCTGGTGCAGACCCTGCACCATTTTGGTTGTCCTCCTCTGGACAGCCTCCACTCTGTTTATGTCTTTGCGGAGATGGCGTCTCCAGAACTGCACACAGTACTCCACATAGCCATTGCCAGGCGGGGTTCGTCTGGTTCAAAAGAACCCCCTTTGAAACTCCCCTTTATTTTTCATTATTTGTAAAAAGTTTCATAATTTCTATTTTTTACTGTTATAAAGTGCTAATGCACACATTATGAACCCCAGCACTTTCTCTCTGCATGCACCCTCCTCCTTCTGCTGCCAATCAGCTCCCTCAGTACCAATAAGATGACTGGAGCTGCTTTGTGAGTCTTTCTCTGCACCTTTCCCTTATGACTGGCTGGCCAATTGGAGCTCACATCAGCATCGTGAATGTGACCTCAATACAGCATGGCCACTGCCTACAATTCAGACTGTCAGCTAGCACTGGAGGAAAATGGAGCATGGTGGCAGGCTCAGAGATGACGTCACCAGGAGAGCAAAAAAGAAGTAGAGGATCTCTACTTATAATATTATCAGTCACAGGCAGGTAAATTTTGCTGGCCACTACTGCCCAAAGATGTGTCCCTTAATAACTGTATATTAAGGGATAGGCTGTGCAGTTGAGCAAGAGAGCTTTTCAGGTGATGGACTGAAAATGTAGAAATAAATTATTTACATCCCCCTCTATACAAAAAGCAAAGTTGTCATGTTTTATATGCCTGTTTTAACTTTTCATAAGTAAAGCAAAAGAGGTACCACAGTGGAAAGGCAACGCAAGTGTTTGGAAGGGTCTGGCTGGGAACTGCACTGCCACGTCTCTAATTGTGCTGTTCAGAGAGGTCTTCACTGTGGTCCCATTTTCATGGACATTCAGTACCACTTTGGTCTGTGTCATCTGTGCCAGATGCCACTAAATCAAATAAGTTGTGATGTGTTTTCTCCAGATGACCACGTGCCAGTAGAATGACATTTGTTGCTACAGTTCCATGTTTTGAACATACCCACTGTACTTTTGGAAGCATGGTGGGGTGGGGTTGGGGGTGGGGGGTAGACATTTAGGAGATGGTAACTTAACACTGAAAATCCCTGCCGCTGTCAAATTACCTTTCCCCTCACTCCCTTTGTCATACCTACCACATTGGAGAATGGAGTGGGGACAACAATTGTAGTACTCAATATTGAACTAAGACTTATGTTACAGATTTTTTTCCAAGCAGGGCTCCTGGAATAGAAACATAGAAATATAGACAATCATGGCAGAAAAAGACCAGAGGTCCATCCAGTCTGTCCAAGTTCCCTATATTCAAACAACATGAAGTCTTGCTATATTATGACTAATGCAGTTTGTCCCACCATTAGAACTGCTCCGGAGGTGAAAGAGTTAACTTCCATGCAGTGCATGGAACTTAGAGCGCGAGCTCGGTTAGAAAAGCTCTGTCAGGGATATTTCAAACCGAAACCATCAGATTCTTTACTCCGCCTCACTGAACAGTCGCTCCGGAGATTCCTCCAGCTGCTCGGTTCATTTTCTCGGTTTAAAGAGTTTTTTCTCAGTTAAATTCAACCGCGATTATCATTATTTTAACCGCAAACCGATCGGTTCAAGCTCTGTCTATGGTATTGTAAGTAATAGATAGGTTTTCTGTGTGGAACTTGTAAATGTTTATTGGTTCGATTTGAACCGATCAGATTGTATTTAAACTTCATTGGAAGTGTTTTAAAGCTTGTTAGAGTGCGGTTCCGGTTCTTATCGGTTCTAAAAATGGATTTCATACGGTTTTTCCCGCGACCCGATGACATGGTTGGGAACCGTTAAGGGTGTCTTGCCTGGCACTGCGAAAAAAAAAGGGCAAGTTTTTGGTTAGGGCTGGCATTATGTCTGACAAACCCAAAAGAAAAACCGGGCCCACTGGGTTTCAACACTGTAGTGTCTGTGGGGGAAGCCTTTGCAGGCTGACCACCACCACATGTGTTTATTGTCCGGGGTTTGACCACCTCAATGCAGACTGCCAGATTTTTCAAGAATTTCCTGCAGCTACCCTAGATAAGAGAGTTGGTAGGCCCAGGAACGAGAGGCTAAAAGTCCGCTGACCCGATACACAGCCCGGTTCAGTGCCAACCAACCGGAGGGAGTGCCTCTGACCAGGGCCAGACTTCGGGCAAACGTAAAGCTGACTTGAGAGCCAGTTCCAGCAAAGAGAACTTGAAAGTCAGCAGGTGTGAGTCAAAATCCCTTCTCCAACTGCTGCCAACTGCTGAGAAGACTTGGTTTGCTGGCCAAGGCACCTAGCTTCACCTGAGCTCTTCCTTCTAAGACTGCTTGAAAGGCAGAGTAGAGAAACTTACCAGAGCAAGGGAGAAGGATTAAGACTTAGTTTGGCTAAGCAGATTTACTGTGTGGTGGTGTTTTGATTTTTTACTCACAGGGATTGCTACTGTTTGTGGCTAACATTTCATTGCTTTATTTTTTCTCTGATTCAAATTGTTGTTGCTGGTATACCTTCTTCTGCATTATTACAAGGTGTGCCTACAGGTGTGTGCTAACAGATTACTGCTGTAATCTTCTGATTCAAATTGTCTTTTGCAAGGTATATCTTCTGTTACTGCTTTATTTTTCTCTGGAGCAAAGTGTTTCTTACAGGGTATATCTTCTCTGAAATTACTGTATTACAGGTGGAGCTTACATTTTGTGACTTTTTTATCATTGGGCTAAGCAAAATTACTGTTTGACACTGTGTTTTATTTTATTCTTGTTTGTTGAAAAGGTTTGTTGTCTCAGAGGTGTTTCAGTCTCCTTCTCACATTGAAGGAGCTAATTGCTTTCCTCCCACAGCTCTTCCAAAGGATTAGGTGTGTATGTGGGGTGGAGCTGGCAAACTGTCAGTAATTTCCAACAGAAAGAAGGGTTAAAAGTCAGGTTAGTTGATATCTTGTAGGTAGAAGACTTGGTTTGCTGGCCAAGGCACTCTAGCTTCACCTGAGCTCTTTCCTTCTAAGACTGCTTGAAAGGCAGAGTAGAGAAACTTACCAGAGCAAGGGAGAAGGATTAAGACTTAGTTTGGCTAAGCAGATTTACTGTGTGGTGGTGTTTTGATTTTTTATCCACAGGGATTGCTACTGTTTGGGCTAACATTTCATTGCTTTATTTTTCTCTGATTCAAATTGTTGTTGCTGGTATACCTTCTTCTGCATTAATACAAGGTGTGCCTACAGGTGTGTGCTAACAGATTACTGCTGTAATCTTCTGATTCAAATTGTCTTTTGCAAGGTATATCTTCTGTTACTGCTTTATTTTTCTCTGGAGCAAAGTGTTTCTTACAGGGTATATCTTCTCTGAAATTACTGTATTACAGGTGGAGCTTACATTTTTGTGACTTTTTTTATCATTGGGCTAAGCAAAATTACTGTTTGACACTGTGTTTTATTTTATTCTTGTTTGTTGAAAAGGTTTGTTGTCTCAGAGGTGTTTCAGTCTCCTTCTCACATTGAAGGAGCTAATTGCTTTTCCTCCCACAGCTCTTCCAAAGGATTAGGTGTGTATGTGGGGGTGGAGCTGGCAAACTGTCAGTAATTTCCAACAGAAAGAAGGGTTAAAAAGTCAGGTTAGTTGATATCTTGTAGGTAGAAGACTTGGTTTGCTGGCCAAGGCACCTAGCTTCACCTGAGCTCTTTCCTTCTAAGACTGCTTGAAAGGCAGAGTAGAGAAACTTACCAGAGCAAGGGAGAAGGATTAAGACTTAGTTTGGCTAAGCAGATTTACTGTGTGGTGGTGTTTTGATTTTTTACTCACAGGGATTGCTACTGTTTGTGGCTAACATTTCATTGCTTTATTTTTTCTCTGATTCAAATTGTTGTTGCTGGTATACCTTCTTCTGCATTATTACAAGGTGTGCCTACAGGTGTGTGCTAACAGATTACTGCTGTAATCTTCTGATTCAAATTGTCTTTTGCAAGGTATATCTTCTGTTACTGCTTTATTTTTCTCTGGAGCAAAGTGTTTCTTACAGGGTATCTTCTCTGAAATTACTGTATTACAGGTGGAGCTTACATTTTTGTGACTTTTTTATCATTGGGCTAAGCATAATTACGGTTTGACACTGTGTTTTATTTTATTCTTGTTTGTCGAAAAGGTTTGTTGTCTCAGAGGTGTTTCAGTCTCCTTCTCACATTGAAGGAGCTAATTGCTTTTCCTCCACAGCTCTTCCAAAGGATTAGGTGTGTATGTGGGGTGGAGCTGGCAAACTGTCAGTATTCCAACAGAAAGAAGGGTTAAAAGTCAGGTTAGTTGATATCTTGTAGGTAGAAGACTTGGTTTGCTGCCAAGGCACCTAGCTTCACCTGAGCTCTTTCCTTCTAAGACTGCTTGAAAGGCAGAGTAGAGAAACTTACCAGAGCAAGGGAGAAGGATTAAGACTTAGTTTGGCTAAGCAGATTTACTGTGTGGTGGTGTTTTGATTTTTACTCACAGGATTGCTACTGTTTGTGGCTAACATTTCATTGCTTTATTTTTCTCTGATTCAAATTGTTGTTGCTGGTATACCTTCTTCTGCATTATTACAAGGTGTGCCTACAGGTGTGTGCTAACAGATTACTGCTGTAATCTTCTGATTCAAATTGTCTTTGCAAGGTATATCTTCTGTTACTGCTTTATTTTCTCTGGAGCAAAGTGTTTCTTACAGGGTATATCTTCTCTGAAATTACTGTATTACAGGTGGAGCTTACATTTTGTGACTTTTTTATCATTGGGCTAAGCAAAATTACTGTTTGACACTGTGTTTTATTTTATTCTTGTTTGTTGAAAGGTTTGTTGTCTCAGAGGTGTTTCAGTCTCCTTCTCACATTGAAGGAGCTAATTGCTTTTCCTCCCACAGCTCTTCCAAAGGATTAGGTGTGTATGTGGGGTGGAGCTGGCAAACTGTCAGTATTTCAACAGAAAGAAGGGTTAAAAGTCAGGTTAGTTGATATCTTGTAGGTAGAAGACTTGGTTTGCTGGCCAAGGCACCTAGCTTCACCTGAGCTCTTTCCTTCTAAGACTGCTTGAAAGGCAGGTAGAGAAACTTACCAGAGCAAGGGAGAAGGATTAAGACTTAGTTTGCCAAGCAGATTTACTGTGTGGTGGTGTTTTGATTTTTTACTCACAGGGATTGCTACTGTTTGTGGCTAACATTTCATTGCTTTTTTTTTCTCTGATTCAAATTGTTGTTGCTGGTATACCTTCTTCTGCATTATTACAAGGTGTGCCTACAGGTGTGTGCTAACAGATTACTGCTGTAATCTTCGATTCAAATTGTCTTTTGCAAGGTATATCTTCTGTTACTGCTTTATTTTTCTCTGGAGCAAAGTGTTTCTTCAGGTATATCTTCTCTGAAATTATTACAGGTGGTGCTTTACAGGTTTTACAGTTTTATCTAACATTAGGATAAGCTTTCAGGGTTACTCCATTTGTTGTTGACTGATTGTTTCTGCTCTTACCTCCTTGTTCTTTCGTCCGTGGTTCTTCTTTTTAGGCGGGAAGGGCCCAGCCACCCACCCCATCCCCACCACCCACGCTACACTCCTTTTATAGGGTACCACAGTTGTGACATTTCCTGTGGCAGAGCAGGAAGGAGGCGGATCAGTGGGGCCTCCACAGGTGATCTCATTTACAGGGCACTAGTAATTTAACTTGTATAACAAGTTAAACAAAGCACAATTAAACCATTACTTGCATTTTTTTCCTTTTTTCCTTCTAAATTACTCTGACTAGGTTACAAACCCAGCAACTTATTTGGAATGGATTCATTAACTGCAAGTACTGTGGAACAATTTTCAGAAGGACAGTCTTACAGGATTTAGGACACTGTCCTACATGCTGAGCCTTTGGAGATCTTCGGTCTCAGCTCCGGGCAGCATGGGCAGAGATTTATCGCTCCAAATTTCATATTGAAGAGGAAATACATTATAAGAACCACCGCCATTTCCCCAGCATCCAACAGAAAACCTCGACCGCAGAGGGTAGTTGGTCCAGGAGGTTGGCAGGTGGTTAGGAGGAGCAAATCAGGTGCCCCATCACTCTGCTCTCCAACACATTACCTCAAAACCATATAAAGCGCTACAAACAGGTATCTGCCTCTATCTCTGAAATCAAATAAAGAGGCAGAAGACACTGCCGAGCAGGACACTGCGACACAGGAGCTAACTGTACAATCTCACCCAAATCAGGACCAAAACTAAACAAGCAAAAAATCCAAAAACTTCTGATCATAGGAGACTCCATGATTCGGGAGTTGATACCCATCTCAGCCAGGGTGATGGTCAGATGTCTCCCAGGTACATCAGCATGGAGAGACACTGACGCATTACTAAATTGTTCACAAAGCAGGAGAAAACATTTGATGTCCTAGTACATAGGGACTAATGATCTGCCAGCCGGTCAGTTGTGGAGACCAAGAACACCCTGACTAAGCTGGGTGACAAACTATCATCTATTTAGTCGGCATCTCCTTCTCTGAGATCCTGCCAGTCTGGGAGAAGGAACAGATGGACAGAAGGTCAGAGAAGGAGAGATAGGGAGCTAAACACGTGGCTCAAGGACTGGTGCCAGGAAAAAGGACACAGATTTGTAGGGAACTGGCAACAGTTCTGGGAGCGAAAGTTCTTTAAATTTGATGGACTGCATCTGACTAAAGAGGAGTCAGTGCATTGAGGCAAGTTTGACGTCTTTGCAGAATATTTAAACTAGCAAATGGGGAGAGGTGCAGCACCACACGTCGAATGGGAAGAACACCCTCCCTCAGCTAGTGGTCAAACAGGAATTCAGCGTGTTTGCCATTCATTTGCATCACCAGGTAAGAAAAAGGTTTGTCTCCCATACGATGCAGGGTAATGCCAAACTTCACCAACAACTAACACACCAAAATCTGGCCAATGGAAAATCATGTACACAAATGCTCACAGCCTGGGAAATAAGATCCCAGACCTGCAGGCAATAATGTCAGAGGCTAAACTGGACATAGTAGCACTAGTGAGGACGTGGTTTACCAGTAACCACACTTAGGAGACTTCAGTACCTGGCTATGTATTGTTCAGAAGAGACCGAGGTGCAAAAGGGGAGAGTGGCCCTGTATGTGAATGAAAATATCAAAGCTACAGAAATTCAGAATACACATAAGGAGCCAGAAGAACTGTGGGTCACCCTGGAAACAGGAAATGGGACAGCCATAAGAACTGGGGTTGTCTACAGGCCCCAGACCAGAGGGAGGACATAGAACATTACTGTTAGAAGATATACAAAACATGACAGCTAAAGGGGAGGTTCTGATAATGGGAGACTTCAACATGCCAGATATAGATTGGTCCAATACCAGCAGGAACATCTGCCAGAACTAGACTCATAGTGGATTCCCCTGCAGGGGAGGGCCTCAAACAACTGGTACAGCAACCCACAAGAGACAGGGCTATCCTAGATCTAGTACTGACTAACAAAGAAGGGATCACAGATCTCCAGGTAGAAGGTCACCTGGGGTCCAGTGACCATCACATGGTATGGTTCAATTTGGCTACTACATCTAAATCATCCATTCCAAGGCAAAAATATGGGACTTCAGAGAGCTGACTTTGATAAGATGGCCATAGAGTTAAGCTAGCCCTGGCAAAAGAAACACAGGTGAGGAGGTACAGGCAAAGTGGGCAAGCATTAGGATACAATACTTGAAGCAACATCCCATTGTGTTAGACAGAAAAGGAAGTGCAAAGAAGAAGGAAACCACTTTGGTTCTCAAATACAGTAGCAGAAAGGTCAGAGCAAAGGCTGGCCTTCAGAAAATATAAAGGGAACACAGCGGGATGAAGATAGGGAGGCATACCAAACTGCCTAAGGGAAGCAGGTAAGGCAGTAAGGCAGGCAAAGTCCCAAACTGAGGAAACACTACGAACAGTAAAAGAGGTGACAAGACTTTCTATAGATACATTAGTGAAAGGAGAAAGTCCAGAGGGGGTATGCTAAGCTTAATGGAGAAAGGGAGCATGTGAGGAGGAGGACCCTGTAAAGGCATCTATCCTAAATAGATACTTTTGCTCAGTATTTACTGAAGAAGGTAGGGCAGGGCCCACAGCTCAGCATCATGGACACAGGGGAGGAGGTGAGCACTACTCCTTCACAAAAGAAAGGGTCCTACAAGAGCTTGCTAAGCTCAGGGTGGATAAGGCAATGGGACCTGATGGCATACATCCCAGGGTACTTAAGGAGCTAAAGGAGGAACTAGCAGAGCCATTAGCAGAATTGTTTAGTGAGTCTCTGAGCACAGGAGAGGTCCCAGAAGACTGGAAGAATTTTATGTGATCCAGCTCACAAGAGTGGTAGCAGGGAGGCGGGGAACTACAGACCAGTCAGTCTTACCTCAGTAGTGGGCAAGATTATGGAGGCACTCCTTAAGGAAAGGATAGTGCAACACCTGGAATCCATAGGGGCAAGGATCCAAGACAGCATGGGTTTACAAGGAAGGTCCTGTCAAACTAATCTCATAGATTTCTTTGACTGGGTAACCAGAGTGGTGGACCAAGGGAGCAGTTGATGTCGCCTACCTTGACTTCAGCAAAGCTTTTGACTGTCCACATAGAAGATTGATAAATAAGCTAGGTAGGCTCGGGGTGGGTCAGAAGTTGGTCAACTGGTAGGCAAACTGGTTGACTGGCAGAAAACAGAGAGTGGTGGTAAATGGTATACAGTCAGAAGAGATGCAAGTCACAAGTGGGTACCTCAGGATCAGTCCTGGGGCCAGTCCTATTCAACATCTTCATTAGTGACCTCGAGATGGACTAGAGGGTAAGGCTTGTCTGTTTGCAGATGACACCAAGATCTGCAACAGAGTAGATGATCCAGATGGGGTGGGCAGAATGAAAGAATCTGGATAAACTAGCAAAATGGTCAGAAGAGTGGCAACTGGGATTTAATGCAAAGAAGTGCAAAATCATGCACATAGGGAAGAGAAACCCTGAAGCCACTTATAGGCTGGGAGGGAGTTGCTAGCAGTCACAAGGAAGAAAGAGACTTGGGCATCATCATCACTGATGACCTAAAATCATCAAACAGACCTCTAAAGCAGTAGGTAAGGCTGGGGGTGTTAGGGTGTATTAGTATAGGGTATCACAAGTCGTGAAAGAGGGAGTAACAATCCTCTGTACAAGATATTGGTTGAAGGCCCCATCTGGAGTACTGCGTGCAGTATTGGAGGCCACACCTTCACAAGGACATTAACCAAATTGAGGCAGTCCAGAGAAGGGCAACCAAAATGGTGCAGGACTGCATCAGAAGACATATGAGGACAGATTAACGGAGCTCAATATGTATACCCTTGAGCAAAGGAGGAGAGAGGTGATATGATCGAGACATTTAAACACCTTAAGGGCATAAACAAGGTGAAAAGAGTCTAACATGTTTAAATATAAGAAAAATTGCAGGACAAGAGGACACAGCATGAGATTAGAGGAGGCCGATTAAGGGGAATGTGGAAATTCTTTTCACAGAAAGGGTGGTAGATGCATGGAATAGCTTACCACAAGAAGTGGTGGCTATGAATACAGTGCAGGGCTTCAAACAGGCATGGGATAGGCATAAGGGAGCAATACAAATGACTATGAATAGATAGGTCACTGACAGAGCAAGGCCGATGGCACATTTATAAGGTAGAAAAAGAAATGGGCAGACTGGATGGGCCTTGCGGTCCTTATCTGCAATCAACTTCTATGTTTCTATGTTTCTATGTTTCTATGCTGCAGAGATAGCTAGGGCAATACAGATTGTCCAGTCACTTTCCCCGTTCCGTCCGAACCGCCACTATCTGGCAAAAAGTCGGTTCAGTCGGTTCACGGTTCAAGAATATGATATAGAGTTTTATGAACCAGAGGAGGAGAGGATGATTATGATCAGTGTGAATATGACTTTGAAAGTCTGGATGTGCCCATTGAACGGACATCTCCCCAGACAGACCTTTAGGAGAATCTCCCCTAGGCTTGCTGAGTCCCTTCTCATTTTCTGTTTTATAAAAAGTTGCTGAAACCCTCCAGCTTCCTTTGAGGAGGCTGTGGATGAGCAAGAGGAGCCTGACTTTGTAGAGATGATGGATATCCCAGAGTCCAGGAGATTGTCTATTCCTTTACATAAATCTTTTAGGAAACAAATAATAAAAATTTTAAAGGCTCCTAATTCTGTACCTCCTGTGGATAAAAGATGGACAGGAGGTACACTTTGTCAGGTCCTGATACAGAATTTCTTTCACAGCAATGCAGCCATGTTGGGGTAGTTCAGGCTGCAGCCTGTGATAAAGCTAATATTCCCCTGGCTTCACATCCTCCTGACAAGGACTCCAGGAAGATTGATGCCATGGCCAAAAAACAATACATGGCAGCGTCTTTGGGACTCAGACAAGCAAACTATATGGCTTATGTTGCGAGATACCAGAAATCTAGATGGGATACTGTCATGGCTTTAGCCAAACAGGCCCCTGGCCAGCTTGCCAAGGAGCTGGAGCAGGTGGCTGCTGATGGTATCGAGGCATCTAAGGTGTAATTTCATGCTGCAGTGGATTCTAATGATGTATCCTCTAGAGTCATGGCTACATCTGTGGCTTTTGCGATTGGCTTGGCTCAGGTGTACTACTTTGTCTCGGATACCCAGTCTAAGGCTATGGATTTTCCTGTGGTGGGAAATTTCTGTTTGGGAGCAGACAGAGAATTATATGAAGAAAATGGATGATATAGAACCACTTATAGGAGTGCACAAGCCAAGGAACGGCAAGCCACTCCTCAGAGGCAGCCCCCCAGGGGTAAAGGCAGGCCTTTTCACAGGCCTTTTTACCAGACTCAGGCCTCCTCTTCAGCTTATGTTCAGAGGGGGTTCTTCAGAGGGAGAGGCAGACGGGGTACAAGCAGGCTTGCGCCCACCCCTCAGCCTAAAGCCCCTGCCAAACAGGCACCCTGATGGGATGCCCAGGGCCGGTTCTCCATTACTTGTAGGGGGCAGGCTGGCTTACTTCGTCCAGGACTGGGAGTCTTTAACATCAGACAAGTGGGTCCTGGAAGTAGTGAGCCAGGGTCTGTTCTCAGCTTCAAAAATTTCCAAAGATGAGAATCAGATCTTTCCACCTACAAACCCTTTAGAGACTCTTGCCTTGAAACAAAGTCTCAACCCTCCTGGCTCTCAGAGCTGAGAAAGGTTTCTCCCTACACCAGGGCAAGGGTCTGTACTCCAGGTACTTCCTTACCCCAAAAAAGACAGGAGAGTGGCGGCCCATCCTGGACCTAAGATATCTGAACAAGCACCTTTTAAAACCAAAATTCAAAATGGTGACTCTGGGAATGATTTTACCCTCCCTAAGGCCAGGGGACTGGCTAGCTTCCCTGGACCTCAAGGATGCCTACTTCCATGTTCTTATCAGAAGCTCCCACCGAAAGTACCTCAGATTCGAACTGCCCTCAGGCCATTATCAGTTCAGAGCAATGCCCTTCAGCCTTACCTCTGCCCCAAGGGTATTCACAAAATGTCTGGCAGTAGCAGTTGCTCATTTAAGAAGGCAAAAGATTGCCATCTTTCTCTACCTGGATGACTGGCTCATTGTGGGTCAGTCTCCAGACCAGTCAAATCACACCTGCAAGTTACCCAGCAGCTGCTTGCCTCTCTGGGCTTTCTTCTCAATCTTCCAAAGTCAGTTCTGGAACCTGTCCAGGTACTCACCTTTATAGGTGCAGAACTGGACACAAAACAGGCCAGAGCCTCCCCTAGAAAGGGTAAGGACCCTGGTGGCCCTGGCCTCGTCCTTCACTCTGCAGGTCTCTCGACCAGCAAGGCATTTCCTTTAGCTCCTAGGACACATGGCTGCTTCCACAGCTGTAGTGCAAGGAGCAAGATTTCAGATGAGGGACATTCAGTTCCATTTGAGAGCCTTCTGGTCTCAAAGAAGAGATTTCCTATCCAAGTTAATCCCAGTGACTCGAACCCTGATCCAGACCCTTCAGTGGTGGCAGGATCAGAGCAATCTGAGACAAGGGGTGCCCTTCATCCTCTATCTCACTCCTTGACCCTTACTACAGATCGTCCCTCTTGGGATGGGGAGCTCACATGCAGACCTCTCCTCCCAGGGTTGTGGTCCCTCAGGAATTCTGCTCCACATCAATCTGTTGGAACTCAGAGCTGTTTTCTAGCACTTCAGGTTTTTCTGCATCTGTTTCAGAACAAGGTGGTACAGGTCAGAACAGACAATACCACTACAATGTGGTACATCAACAAACAAGGGGCACTCGGTCTTGACCTTGTGCACCGAGGCGATAAGTTGTGGTCTCTGGCTTATTCCTAACACTTCCCTCATAGCAGTTCACCTTCCAGGCAAGGACAATGTCCTGGCAGTTGCTCTCAGCAGGATTTCCCAGGGCCATCACGAATGGTCACTGGATCCCCTAGTACTGGGGATAGTTTTTGCCAGATGGGGCACCCCTCAGATAGATCTTTTTGCAGCCCCAGACAATCATCAACTTCCACTTTTTTGTTGCAGGCCCCCAGTGTTGGGCTCAGTCCCCCTGGATGCCTTTCTCCTCGATTGGGAAGGGAAGTTTCTCTATGCCTTCCCCCCCTTCCCTCTCCTGTTCAAGGTGCTAGTCAAAATCAGGTCTCAGCCCTGCAAGATGATCCTGATTGCTCCAGACTGGGCCAGGCAGCCCTGGTACCCACTCCTTCTGTCCTTAGCAGTCCATCTTCCCTTGTGTCTCCCCAGGAACCACAATCTGTTAACCTGTGCCCAGGGGAGAGTCTGGTATCCGAATCTCAAATCCCTCAACCTCAAGGCCTGGCTCTTGAGGAGTTAGAGTTTGCTGATCTACAACTTTCTCAGGGTGTTCTCAAAATCTTGAAAGCTTCTAGGAAGCCTTCCACCAGGGCTACCTATAACTCCAAGTGGAAAAGGTTTTCCATATGGTGTTCTGGGAAGCATATTTCCTCGGAATCTGCTGATTTGCCCACTGTTTTGGACTATATGGTCCATCTTAATTCTTGGGACTGAGACCAGCTACCCTGAAAGTGCATTTGGCAGCTGTCTCTGCTTTTATTTCAGCAGGGATGCCCTCTTCTCTTTCTGCTCACTCTGTATTTTCCAAGTTTTTTAAGGGATTGCTTCATACCAATCCTCCATTCAGGGACCCTGCCCCTGCCTGGGATCTTAATGTTTGCATTGCTCAGCTGATGCAACCCCCCTTTGAACCTCTGTCTTAGGCAGAGCTTAAGTATTTGACTTGGAAAACTGTATTTCTAGTAGCCATCACTTCTGCCAGGCGCATAAGTGAGTTACAGGCTTTATCAGTGGAGACTGACTTTATTTCCTTTCACAGGGATAAGGTAGTCCTCAGGACTAACAGGAAGTTTTGCCTAAGGTGGTTTCAGATTTCCACCTTAACCAATCTATTTCACTTCAGTGTTCTTCACTGACCATTCCTCCTCTGGTAAGAGGAGGCTGCACAACTAGATGTTAAGAGGGCCCTAAGTTACTACATAGAGCGTACCAAGGGTCACAGGTTTGACTCCCTCCAACTATTTCTCACTTATGGTGAGGTTGGGAAAGGGAAACCTGCCACTGAAAGATCCATTGCCAGGTGGATTCTCTTGTATCCAATTTTGCTATCAAAAACTGGGTAAGGTTCCCCTTCAGGCCTGAGGGCTCACTCTACCAGAGGTACAGCTGCGTCTCTATCTGCTGCCAGAGACATCCCTATCTTAGAGATATGTCAAGCAGCTACTTGGAAAACAGTACACACTTTCACCAAGCATTACTCCCTGGATATCCAGGCCAGGAGGGATGCTCGGTTTGGCACAGCTGTACTTCAGAGCCTATTCCCTAAGTAGGTTCTGTCCCTCCTCCATGGAGGTACTGCTGTGTAGTCTGCATAGTCATAATATAGCAAGACTTCATGTTGTTTGAAGAAAAATTACTCACCTTAGTAATGTTGTTTCTTCTAATGGAGTCTTGCTATATTATGACCTCCCCCAAACCTGCCCCTCTCAGAACTTCTACTTTGGGTATGGGGTGGGCAGTCCACTGTTGGCACTTATTGATGCCCCCTTTTATGTTTTTCCACCCCTTCTTGTTGGGGTGTTTGGGTGTATGTTTTATTTTATCTTATTTTTCTGGTCCCCTGACTTGAGTCTTGGTGTTGGGGCCAGAAAAATGTGTTAATATTTTAGTAGCCAGTTGGCTAGTGTAGGTTACAGCTTCCACACAGAGCCTTAGTGAGTTTTGCTCGTAAAGATCTGTCGGTTTCGGTTTGAAATATCCCTGACAGAGCTTTTCTAACCGAGCTCGCGATCTATGTTCCATGCACTGCATGGAAGTTAACTCTTTCACCTCCGGAGCAGTTCTAATGGTGGGACAAACTCCATTAGTCATAATATAGCAAGACTCCATTAGAAGAAACAACATTACTAAGGTGAGTAATTTTTTCATCCCTGGAACCTACAATTTCTCCAGGGTACTAACCCTCCCTGTCCTCTTACTAGTCACCTCCTTGGTCCTGTTGCCTCCGGTAACCACTATTCCCTTCATTATGTCCCAGCCCTGCTTGAATCCTCTGACTGTTTTTAGACCCACCATTTCAGCTGACAGACTGTTCCAAAGTTCCACCACCATTTCCATAAAGTAGTACTTCCTCACATCCCTCCTGAACCTACCTCCTGTTAATTTCCATTAGTGTCCATGTGACCATGAATTGGTACTCAGGCTAAATACTACCGCGTAGTTCACTTTAATTCATTTCAGGAACTTAACGATCTCTATCATATCTCCTCTCTCCCTTTTGGTCTCCAATGAGTACATATTTAGTGCCTTGAGGTGCTCCTCATAGGATTTGCCCTGCTGTCCCTGAATCGTTTTAGTAACTCTGCACAGCACTGTCTCCAACCTAACCTTATTCTTTCTGAGGTGAAGACTCCAGAACTGGGCACAGTACTCTGGGTGAGGCCTCACCAGGTATCTGTAGATGGAAGTATTACCTCCTTTCTTCTGCTATCACTACCTACCAATACATCCCAGCATCCTGCTAGCCTTGCTATAGGCCATGTTGCACTGACTCAATTACTTAAATGGCATACTGAGTTGTGGATGGTGGGGATAACAACAAGGGGTAGAGAGAGTTCAGATATGAGTTATTTAGACTTAAAATAAGCCACAAAAGTGCACCACTGAGCATACCATAGCCCATGGTTTCTGGAGCCTATCAGACCCAGACCCTGCCCTAGTAGCAAGCCAGCACTGCAGTAAGTTAGTAGTGTACAATACCCAGCCAAGACCAGCTGCAGACTCTATATTGAGGTTCAGTGCATTAGCATTTGCTCTCTCTCTATATGTATCTATCTATAAAGTGTGCAGTCATGCTGTGACATATGCATGCCTTGGAGTGCGTTGTTAAGCATGAGTCCGCAGCCCGAGTGCATCAACCACCCAAGGCGTGTGTATATCAGAGCACGACCACATATCCTAGAGTGGGTTATCTATCTTATAAAATGGCAAAATTGTTTTGGAGGAGGGTAAAAGTGCAGGTGTGCGGTCGCGCTCTGGCAGATGCATGGTCATGTGATGTGTTTTATACAGTCAGGATGCTGGATTTGTTATTTACTTTGCTTCCCATTTTATAAATACACACACACACACACACACACACACGCACACACAATCTGAACCACCTAGATAGTAATAATTGTCCTTAGAGCAGAAGGTGGAGGAGAGCTCACAGATGAGTTATTCTGGTTTAAAATAATCTACAAAATTAGCACAGAGTATCTAGTACCCCAAAGCTTCTACAGGCAAAGCAGCCCCAGACCCTTTCCTATACACCAGCAGATACAGCTGCAGATATTAGAACCCATAACATAATATATCTGAGACAATGTCTTAGGTATATTACATTAACAGCATCTTGCTGCCCTCCGGTACTGAATACATATGTATTCACCCTGCAGCCAGCTAGATAATAATTTTGTTTAGAGCAAGGAGTGTAGGAGATCTCAGATATGACTTCTTTAGCTTCAAAACAAGCCACAAAATGCACCACAGAGCAATTCTAGGATTCCATGGCTTCCTGGGTACTAGTGGCCCTAAGACCCACAGCTTTTTTTAAAAGGTTGCAGACTGCATAAAAAGAACCCCCCCTTGTGAAAATCCTGGCACCGGCCCTGCTCCAGATGGGGTCTCACCAACTGTCTGTACAGAAGGAGAACAACTTCCTGTTTTCTACTATCGATGCCTCTCCCTGTGCATCCCAGTATCCCCCCAGCATTCCTTACTGCCTTCTCACATTGCTTGCACACCTTTAGGTCATCTGATATAATTACCCCCAGGTCCCTTTCCATTTTTACTGTTGTCAGTATCTCACCCCCATTGTGTACTCTTCCCCTGGATTTTTCTTTCCCAGGTGCATTACCTTGCACTTATTTGCACTGAATCTGAGCTGCCATACATTTGACCATTCCTCCAACCTTGCCAAGACCTTTCTCATCCTTTCCAATCCATCTCATGTATCAGCTCTGTTGGAGATCTTTGTGTCATCTGCAAAGGGACATACTTTTCCTTCCAGTTCCTCTGCAATGTCACTTATAAAGACATTAACAAGGACCGGTCCCAGTAGTGAACCTCGGTACCCTGCTAGCAACCCTCCTTTCTTCACTGTGGACTCCATTACTACTACCTTTGCGTCCTGTTGTCTAGCCAATTTTTATCCAGGCTACCACCTTGGGACCCACTCCAAGGCTGGCTATCCTGTGTATTAATCTTTTGTGTGGGACTGTTTCAAATGCCTTGATAAAATCTAGGTAGGCCATGCCACAGCCCATCCCTGGTCTACTATTTTGGTCACCCAGTCAAAAAAATCTATTAGATTCGTCTGACACGACCTTCCCATCGTGAATCCATGCTGCCTTGGGTCCTGTTGATGTTGATGAAATGAGCTATATGCCACAAGGAGGCTGCCTTCAGTACAGTCTTCTGAAAATAAAGTAGGAGAGAAGAGTTGTGTGCATATCTGAGAGAAAAAAATGTTTTAAGCCATTTAAACCTAGCTTTTTGGGGGCAAATCATGCAACAATTTTCCTAGAGGGCCTTGAGCTGCTAGACTTGTTTTTGTTTATTTAAGTGGTTTCTGTTTGTCTGTCTGTGCAGCAGGGGAGGTAGGTGCGAATCAAGGCAGGCAGCCCAGAACATTCCAGAGCTTTTAGACTAAGCAGGAGATTAATGTTATATTTTGGTTTCTCACTCTTTCTTGTTCATTATTTTGATCTGTAGTCAGTACTTTCTCATTTTTATGTTGATTGCGTGCATGCGCAGAAACATATTATCAACTTTCTCCACAAGCAGGTTGTAGAGGCATGGCACTTTTGTGCCCAATGCCCCCCACAGCCTGCATAGACATCCCCATCCCGAATGCCGTGGCATGCTGCTGCTAACACTAGTTCAGCCAGCGTGCCACAACTTCTAAAAATCAGCGCTACAATCAGGGGCCACCTCGTCATTCTGGCGTCAGCCATCCGCTGCAATAAGGAGCAACCCGTCATTGCTGGGCGGGATGTAGGACCTTGATGTTGTTTGTGAACATGGCGGCGGCTTGCCACTGTGTTGTGTGTGTCTGTGAGAGAGAGAGAGAGAGAGAGAGAGAGAGGGGGAGAGAGAGAGAGAGAGAGAGAGAGAGGAAAAAGGGGGAGAGAGAGAGAGAGAGACAACATCTCCTTAAAGTTATAGATTCTCCCACCCACATTATGGTGATGTGTGGGTTAGGTGTATTGTTTGTATGAAGAGGAGGAGAGAAATTACATTTTTATCTCTTTTCAGATTCCTTAGACACTTGTGGTACATCAAGTTGTTACATTCTCAGTGTATATTGACATCAGTACATATCAGGCTACATGGTCTTAATTCCTTGAGGTTCCTCGACTAGAGCTTTTTGTTTGACACTAATATTATCAATTTATATTTAAATTATCATTTATATAGTCCTGAGGTTTTTGAAATTTCTTGGGCCTTATATCTAGCTGGAAAGTACAGCTGGGTGACAGGTCCAGCTAGGTTTTACACATCACACAGTGTGCACTGATGTTTTTAAGACAACTTTACTAGTAAATTCTTGTCTATAATGCAGACATTGAAACTTCATGAGCCCTGTAACAATCTTAGTTTGTCTTTAATCTGGGTGGGGGTTGCCTTTCAGTAATCACATCCTTATACTAACTGTGACACTCATAGCTTGATTTAGGAGTTGTCTGCTACAGCAGTGTTATCTTATGTCAATTAAATTTATATGCAGTAGGATTCTTTGTACGTGTGTTCCACCAAGCAGGTTTGACCCAGGGTTGCTTCTGGCTGAAGGCAGTATGGTACTGTTAAACTTCTCTGACATCATCTTCTGTTGTTTTTTTTTTTAAATTAGTATTTTAAACCAATGGGGATTTTTTTCTGTTTTTCTCTGCATTATCTAGCTGTTATAAGTATTGTATTTTCTAAACAACTGCCATGAGCTTCTGAAGAAGGACTGGTTGGTCCGAAAGCTAGAGCACTTTGTTCTTGTTGTTACATCTATGTTGATCCATTAAAAGGTATCAAATCATTTGCTTCTGGATCTGATATTGCAGGAAACACATTTATCGGCAGAGGGATACAAGAAGCTTCACAAGTTTGTTTTCATAGGGGTAGTCTTACATAGAAACAGAGAAACATAGACTTTGACGGCAAATAAGGGCTGCTTAGCCTACCTAGTCTACCCATTTCCCTACCTACAGAATAAGCTGCAGATCCTAGTTAACCAACAACCTATTCCTTCCTACCCCCCACAAGAATTGCCTTATGGCTGTCCCATGCATTCTTGAATTCTCCCACAGTTTTAGACCCCACAACCTCCGCAGGAAGACTGTTCCATGTGTCCACCACCCTCTCTGTGAAAAAATACTTCCTCACATTGCCCTGAGCCGTCCCCCCTCTATCTTCTAATTGTGTCCCCTTGTTCTTGCACATCTCTTTTTCTGAAAGATGCTACCGTCTTGGACTTTTTTGATTCCACTGAGGTACTTAAAAGTTTCTATCATGTCCCCCCTCTCCCTCTTTTCCTCAAGGGTATCATATTAAGCTCCTTTAGTCTCTCCTCGTATGGCCTCGTCTTTTCTTCATATGAGTCAAGCAGAAGGAGAGGTTGTTCCTAATCTGGTACCACAGTCATCCTCCTTTGCCGTAGAGTCTATTTACCCAGACTGAGCCGGTCGCATGCTGATCATGGTGGGCAGTTTGTTAGGGGAGTCGTATACCACTGTAAATTTATACTTGGCCCCTGGCTTAGACTCCTCTGCAATACAGCTTCTTTTTAATCAGATTATTACACACCAAAATGGTATTTTATTGTTAGGTAGGGACCTTAACCTGACTTTAAACCCTTCAATGGATGCCTCTTCCTCAACTAGTAGCAGACTGACCTCTGCTCATAGATATTTCAAAAAACTACTTAAGAAGCATGGCCTGATTGACGTATGGAGATCTCAAAATATGTACTGGAAAAAGTTTACCCTTTAATCACATGTTCATCAATGGTATTCCAGACTAGATTATTTCCTGATCACTACTGAACATATGTTTAAGACACTTAAGTGCTCCATCGGTCAGATTTTGCTATCAGATCATGCCCTTTTCTAATAGCATGAGAAGTTAATCAAGAGCCCAAACAGACTAGGTGGAGATTTAACAGCAGTCTTCTGAATTACCTTAAATTCAAGGAGATGTTGCAGGAGAAAATCCATCTGATTTTACAACAAAACTAAACACTGGACATCTCCCCACCTAAACTTTGGGACACCTTAAAAGCTGTATTAAGGGAAGAAATTGTTGCTTGTGCCTCAGCAACTAAGATGAAAGCGAGGAGACTGTCTACCATTTGATGAAGAAACTAATATTTTTGCAGCTGGGCCACCAGCAAGGGGACCAGTCATTATTCCCACTTATTCGGCAGACTCAAAATAAGACACAAAATATCTTGAATACTAAAACTTGAGTTAGCAGTTCAGTATCCTAAACAGAAGTACAATGATGGGGGCCCTAAAGCAACTAAATTATTAGCTTCTCGTTTAAGAAAACAAAACCTACCTGCCACCACAGTGAAACTAAAAGACCCGACTACTAATAAGGAAGTCTTTAAAAGCCGGCCTGTCGGCGCAGTGGTTGGATTTCTGCTTGTGATGCTGGTGACCTGGATTTGAAAGTGGACCCGGGAGCCAGAGTGCTGGATGGGGGAGGATGTCCGAGCATCCAACGGATCGCTCAGCTCCTCTGGGGGGAAGGGGGCACACTGGCTTGGGGTTGACCTGACCTCTGGTGACAACTGGACTTATCATGGCCCTGATGCCCACAACTGTAGGAGGAGCATGATAGACGCCAGTGTAAGCTATGGCGTTGTGTGGCATGTCACGCTCGGGAGGGCACACATCAGAAAATGCCTCTTCCAGTGTGACAACGACACGAGGGCCTGATAGTGGGTCCTCACCTGCCCACGGCTACAGTATCATTAGAGACTCTGACACAGACTTGATTCCACTGGGGAGGGGTTTAAAGGGGGAGCCCCCACCATGTCCCCATCTGGGGGAGTAAGCCAGGACTCCATGGGGAGTCTCTGGTGTGAAGAGCCGGCTGGAGCAGGTAGTCAGGTGACAGTGCTGGGTAGGGGCAGGGGAAAAAAAAATTAAAAAAAAAAGGAAGTCTTTAAGATCTCACAGATACTCAAAGTATGAGTAAGAGCATTGGGACGGTATTCCCAGGGTCTGGGTTCAAATCCCAGTAGGTCACATTAGTTCTTTCTCACTACAAATTGTGAGATACTCAGAGTAGTGACAGGCTACTATTCCTCTCTTTATCATCAGGACCAAGAGCCAGATCATGCCATGTGTAGACAATATTTTGATGGCTTGCCTCTCCCAAGGGTCACAGAAGCATATAATTATACCATAGAATCAGGCCCTCATAGCTCCCATTAACACAGCAGAATTGGAGGGTGCCTGGCTCACCTGGATGGTTATCCAGTTGAATTCATAAAAGCTTGTAAAGACACTCTCTTCATGCCTTTACTAAAGGTCTATATGGCAGTACAACAGGATGTGAACTCCCTTCCCCCTGGCAATTTGGCTCCACATCAGCAATTCTAAAACCAAATAAAGCCCCTACCAAATTGGAATCATATAGACCAGTCTCTATCTTGAATCATGATTACAAATTGTATACCTCTATACTAGACAAATGATTAGAATGTATTCTGCCTGACTTCATCCTTCAGGACCAGACTGGTTTCATCATGAAATTACAACACAAGATAACATTAAAGAGCTACTGGAGCCAAAACAGGCAAATAGGAAATGATATAAATTTTAAGAAATAGTCAGTTGTAACTTTTTATTTCTAAAGTATTTTTCTTTTTCCTTAACCTTTATGCCTTTAATTTGCTTCAGTATGCATCCAGGACTCAGCAGACTACTTTAATGCTGAGCCTGGATGTGGAAAAAGCTTTTGATTGGGTATTCTGGACATTTCTGTACTAAACATTATACAGACTTGGATTTCACCCACAATTTGTAGCACTGGTCCAAGCGTTATACCACAGGCTATGGTACAGGCGAATGGGACCCTATCCCAGAGGTTTGGATTATTCCTAGAAATGTTTTAGAGCCACACTAGTCATCGGTGCTCAGTGATAGTTTTTATAGCTAGTTTTGACACTAATGTTAGTAGTCAGATTCATCATTAATTGAAAGCTAGCATTGACATAGCATAAATTTTGATGTTACGCTGATCACAGTAAACTTCGGTTTCAATGGATCTTGTTCTGATTGTCGCCGACCAAGATTGATTGAAACATTAGATGTTTGCTGTTAGCCTCCAAGCGTGAGCCTGAATTAATATTTTGCATTTTTGTGGTGGCCAGAAAATAAACTTATGGACTCTGGTTAGGTACCTGTCTGCTGCTTTTTATTTAGTGTGTAGGTATGCCATGCCTGGTTCTTTTCTGTCTGGATTATTCTGTGGGACAAGGAAGGGATGCCTGATGTCTCCTCTGTTGTCTGCTCTACCAGTAGAGCAGCTGGCACAGACCATTGGACAGAATGCAGATATTCAGGGCATCACCTATTCAGGAGTGGAACAGAAACTAGCATATTATGCTGATGATTTAGTAGTATATTTAATTAATCCTACATGTACTCTACCTTCTCTATGGTCCACCCTGACTGATTATGGTGGACTACTGGGTCATAAGCCCAATGTGAACAAAATGGCATCCCTCCATGTGCTATACCAACTACCCCTAACATTCACTACTGATATAAATTTAATTGGGATCAACTGCAAGTGAAATACCTTGGTGTTTACATATTTAGGGACTTCATTTTATACCACCAAAATTACCTGCCACTTATTAATACTTTTTACTTGGATATAGAATGGTGGACAGTACTGCCCCTTACTTTTCATAACAGGATTGAAACAGTGCACATGAACATTTTACCAAGATTATTATATATTTTCCAAACAATCCCAATGGTCCCAACTCAGAAGTAATGTGCAGAATGGAATAAAAGATCTCTTGTTTTATATAGGTTGGAGCTAATCCATGAATTGCTCTAATTAAACTACAGTTACCAACAGTGAAAGGGTGTTTGGCTTTTCTAACTTACAAAACTACTTTTGGGCAGTGCAGCTAAAAACACTTAGTAGCTTGGTAGGATGATACTTACCAGATGCATTAGAAAGTATTAGACATCAGTGATCTTCAGTTCGCAACAACAAAGACACTTTTTTGCTAACCCAGCAATTCCTTCCAAACAACTGGCAGAAAACATATTCATTCAAAACCTCTTACATGTTTGGAGTGCATTTCAAAAAGTTAAGAAGTTGCAAAAGCAATTCCTCACTTAACAGCTATCCCATATGATACCACCTATACTCCAGCCTTCATTGATCCCCAATATAAATACTGTAATGGGAGTGACAGGGATTAATAAACCTTTCACAATTATGTGTTAATGGACTTCCATATACTTTTGCAAATTGAAACAACAATATTCCTTTACAGAGCCAGATCATTATAGATACATACAAGTTAGGTATCTTCTGACCTCTAAGTTAAAGGCACCTTACAGACTATTTAGAACTGCACCCAATAATCATGCTTATTTTGACTTTTTAACAACAAGGAATGCCCACTCATTTTACTTTCCTGTCATACAGGGCTATTAGTACCCCTCTGGCCACAACTTTAATAATGAAGTACAAAAATAGGAAGCCAAATCAGCTATTCACATCACCCCAAAAGTCTGGGTACAATTCATCAGTCATTTATTGGATGGCAAGTTGAGAGTAAACTCTCTTTTACAATTACGTCCCAAAAACATAGACTACAAAACAACACATGAAAGCCAGTAGGAATAAAGACAAATCATGACATCACATACTATTAAAAAAATGTACTACAACGATAAAATAAAAATTACAGTTCACCCATAAAAGTTACACTGGCTATGCAACAGTCCATCAATAAAGATCTTAAAATGGGAGATAGGTAATAGGACATTCAAATTTGTTTTTTTCTGTATCACATCCCAGGTGTATGGAATGGAAATTGCAAAGGTACATTCTCTGAGTTTAGTTTGAAAGCTAGGTGTAGAGTAGTTTGACAGTTTTGCTGACCTGAGTTGATAATAATTGATTTATAATGCAACAAATTCAGGAGAAAGAAAGAAAGTACATTTAATACAAATCTATAAACGAATATATATCAATGTCTCCATCTCTGGGTAGTTAGAGAAACCCAACCAATTGCAGTGTATAACCTGCAGTGGAGTGTATTCTAAGGTAAGTTTGTTATGAACCTAAGGGAACTGTGTGCAAAGTGAGTCAAGTACACCAAGTAAAGTTGCAGAAGTGTTTCTATAGATACAATCCCTATAGTCTAATTGAGACAGAAATAAAGAGCTAACCAAATGTTTACTGGGTGAAAAACTAAAATAGGCTTTTTTTCCATAGAAAAAAAGCTAGCAACCATTTTAATTTAGACAACAAGTGTTGAATGAGAGAGTTCAATGTTAACTGGTTATCTAATGTTATTCCGAAGTATTTGTATGTAGAAACCCTAGTTATTTCACTTCCAATATTAGATCTTATAGTCACTTGAGAAGTATCTAAACTCTTCTTGGAAAACAACATCCACTGAGTTTTCTTTTCATTAAGCAACAATCCTAACTCCATTAATGTGGTCTCTATTTTATTAAAATCATCTTGAATAGTATCAATTGCTATACTGGCATCATTATGATGCATAAACAATACAGTATTGTCTACATACATGAAAACATGTGTAGAGCAAGAACTGTAGTTAAGTAATTAATTTATGTAAATCAGAAACAGGAGGGGCCCCAAGTACTGACCCCTGAGGGGCCCCCTTGTTGATAATCACCATATCAGAACTAAGGTCTCTTACCTTAACACATTGCTGTCATGAAAATAGGTAGGAGGAACACCATAAGAAAGCAGCAATACCAAGACCTGAGTCTTTAAGTCTGTTGAATAAAATGTTATGATCAACAGCGTCAAATGCTTCTGACAAATCAAGACAAATTGTTGGTGAAATACGTCCCTTATCAAATGAAGTAAACATATCATTAGTTACCCTAGACACTAGATTAGTCATATTATAGCCTTTCCTAAAGCCCGATTGGTAGTCAGTCAGTACACTAAATTTAGAAAAACATAAAGATAACTGTTTTTGAATCAGTTTTTCAAAGATTTTAACTATTGGTGATAGTATAGAAATTGGTCAATAACAGCTGGGGTCTGATACATCTCTCTCATTGAATACTGATATTATATAAGCTGTTTTCTAATCTTCAGGTAACCTGTGAGGTTTGTAAAGAGAAATTATAAAGATAGGTTAAGTGTTTAGCCAGTATTTTAATATTGTTATGGGAGAGAGAGAATACAAGGTCTCTTCCTCTACTACTTGGAAAGAGTTTGCCTGGAAAAATGTAACTTGATACTTTCAAACACCTTTCATGACAGTTCAGTACATGGCTGGGGGTCAAATAGTATGCTGGAGACACTGTGGTAGAGTGAATGTTCACAATGCACATGTATTTTGGCAGTGCCCCTCCGTCTCCCAATACTGGGTGGCTACAGGACTAGGCCTCCAGGAATGGGACCCACACTTTCCTACATTAATACCGAGAATGGCACTGCTCCTAGACTACCCAGCAAAAATCTTAATTAAGCATCATAAATAGTTATTTAATATAGCATTAACAACTGCTGAAAAAGCAATAATGAAACAGTGGTTATAACCCCCCCTCACCACCACCACCACCACCACCACCATACAGAGGTAGAGAGATCTTATGATTTCGGTACATAAAATGGAAACACTGACACACAATATCAGAAATCAAATGGATTTATTCAACAACAGATGTTGGGGTGGACGCTATACAGTATATCATGGAGAAATGTAATGATTTTCTCCTTTGATGCGTGCTCAGTTGGAGCTACTGGGGTGATCTTTCAGAATGTCCAGTATGTATGAAATGGGTTCAGCACTGTCTGGTGTAGTCTCTGGAAAGCATGAAACATAAACACAGAGTCACATATGGCTAGGACTTCTTGAAGGTCTTACAAGAACACATGAGGCATTAGGGGTCAGACCCAATCAACTGTATGTCATGAATATTAACTCTCTGCTTCATAACTTCACTTTATTTTTGAGACCCAAACCTATGTAAATGGTATGATATGTCATTTGCTGTGTTCTATGGTATTCATCAATTCTCCTAAACAAAAGTTACATTAAAAAAGTGAGAATTTTGTCATGCATAGATCTCTGCTCTTCTGTGCCTGTTTGTGCCTCACCCCCTTCCCTTACTCCAGTCCAAAGCCATAATACAAGTAATTACACTGCTTTACATCAGAATAGATGACAAAAGAAAACATACTAGTATGTTACAGGTGGGTGATGTCCCCTCTCCCCTTACCCCATCCAGCTTTACTTTATTTATGAATGTATGGTTGTGGCAACTGTTATTGTTTTCTGCGCCACCTCTACAACTAGAAGAATGCTGCTGAGTACACATGATACTTAACACAACAGGAGGCATGTCCATGACAAAAGAATGATTATATCATCAACCAATGTAGATCTGACATAGCAGAAACCATTTTTTCAAACAACATGAAGTCTTGCTGTATTCTGACATATGCAGTTAGGTCCTGCCTTTCAACTGCCCCAGAGAACAAAGAGTTAAACTTTCCATGGCCAGCATGGAATGTTCACCGTGAGCTCGGTTGAAGCCCCTGTCTGCTGACGTTTAAACTCTAACCGTCAGATTCTTTACTCCGCCTCACTGAACAGTCGCTCCAGAGATTTCTCCTTTGCTCGGTTCAAAAAAGTCGGTTAAAGTGTCATTTTTTCGCTCGGTTTCTACCGAATTGCTGCTTCTGATTCTGTCGGTTAAGTCTCTGTCTGTGGTACCATGAGTACTAGATAGTTTTTTTCTTATAGTCTCTGTGTGGAACTTGTAAATTGCGGATAGGTTCAACTGAACCGATCAGTTTCAGGTAAGAAGTTTGTATATTGACCTAGAGTGTGGTAACCGGTCCGTATCAGTTCTAAAAAAAATGGATTTTAATTACGTTTTTTTCCAAGACCCATGACACGGTCAGGAACCGATAGGGGAGTCTTGCCTGGCGGATTGCCGAAAAAAGGGTAAGTTTTGGTTAGGATTGGCCATGTCTGAGAAACCCAAAAAGAAAACCGGGCCCACTGGGTTTCAACACTGCAGTATGTGTGAGGAAGTCTTTGCTAAGGCTGATCCCCACACCACCTGTGTTTATTGTCTGGGGTTTGACCACCTCAATTCAGACTGCCAAATTTGTAAGAATTTTCCCAAAGCTACCCTGGAAAAGAGATTAGGTAGGCTGAGGGAAAGGGAGGCCGAGAAGTCCGCTGACCTGGATAGCCAGCCTGGTTTGGTTCCGACTGAACCTGAAGAAGTGCCCTCTGACCAGGGTGATACTTCTTCGGGCAAGAGGAGAGCCGGTTCTGAGGAGCTGGTTCCAGTTAAAAGAAAAAGAAAAGAAAAATCGTCTGGTTCAGACCCAGAAATTCTTACTCCGACCGCCGATGAGATAGCCAAGGCGATAAGAATAGTGCAGTCGCTTACTTCAGTTCCGGCCGAACCGGCACCATCTGGCAGGGGCTCGGTTCGGTCGGTTCCCCCAATTCTGGATTACACCTTGGAAGAATTTTGTGAACTGCATGAGGAGGAGGGAGAGTATGAAGATGATGATGGTGATTATGAAAGTCTGGATACCCCTATTGACCCGGACATCTCCCCAGACAGGCCTTCAGGTGTTTTTCCTCCTAGGCTTTCTGAGTCCCCTTCCCGCTTTATGTTTTACCAAAAAGTGGCTGAAACCCTCCAGCTTCCTATGGAAGAAGCAGTTGAGGATCAGGAGGAGCCTGATTTTGTTGAAATGATGGACATCCCAGAGTCCAGGAGACTGTCTATTCCCCTCCATAAATCCTTTGGGAAACAGACACATAAAATTCTTAAGACTCCTAATTCCATACCTCCTGTGGACAGACGAATGGACAAAAGGTATACTTTGTCAGGCTCAGACATGGAGTTCCTTTCCCAGCAATGCAGCCATGCTGGGGTAGTGCAGGCTGCTGCCTGTGATAAGGCAAAATATCCCCTTGGCATCACACCCTCCAGATAAGGACTCCAGGAAGATTGATGCCATGGCAAAGAAACAGTACATGGCAGCATCTTTGGGACTCAGGCAGGCTAACTATATGGCCTACACAGCTAGATACCAGAAGTCCAGGTGGGACACTGTGCTGGCTCTAGCTTAAACAGGCCCCTGACTAGCTTGCCAAGGAGCTGGAGCAGGTGGCTGCAGATGGGATTGAGGCATCCAAGGTGCAATTTCATGCTGCTGTGGACTCCAATGATGTTTCATCAAGAGTCATGGCTACATCTGTGGTTCTTCGGAGGATGGCTTGGCTCAGATGTACTAGCCTATCACAGGATACCCAGGCTAAGGCCATGGATTTTCCTGTTATTGGTAATTCTCTGTTTGGGGAGCAGACATAGAACTACATGAAAAAGATGGACGAGTACAGGACCACTTATAGGAGTGCTCAGGCCAAAGACAGGCAAGCCACTCCTCAAAGGCAGCAGTCCAGGGGCAGGGGCAGGCCTTTCCAAAGGCCTTTTTATCAAGCTCAGGCCTCCTCTTCTTATTCTCAGAGGGGGTTCTTCAGAGGGAGAGGCAGATGGGGGATGAGCAGGCCTGCATCCACCCCTCAGCCTAAAGCCCCTGCCAAACAGACACCCTGATGTGTCTGCCTGGGCCGATTCTCCAGTACCTATAGGGGGGCATGCTGGCTTACTTTGTCCAGGACTGGAAGTCTCTGACATCAGACAATTGGGTCCTGGAAGTAGTAAACCAGGGACTGGTTCTCAGCTTCAAGAAATTTCCCAAGATGAGAACCAGATCTTTTCACCTGCAAATCCATCAGAGATCCTTGCCTTAGAGGCAGAGGTTTCTTCCCTCCTAGCTCTCAGAGCTATAGAAAGGGTTCCCACCCTACAAAAGGGCAAAAGATTGTACTCCAGGTACTTCCTAACCCCCGAAAAGACAGGAGAATGGCAGCCCATCCTGGACTGAAGGTATCTAAACAAGCACCTTTTAAAACCAAAGTTCAAAATGGTGACTCTGGGAATAATCCTTCCCTCTCTAAGGTCAGGGGACTGGCTAGCCTCCCTGGACCTCAAAGATGCCAATTTCCACATTCCCATCAGGTGCTCCCACAGAAAATACCTCAGATTCGAGTTGCCCTCAGGCCACTATCAATTCAGAGCAATGCCCTTTGGCCTAACATCAGCCCCAAGGATTTTCACAAAGTGCCTGGCAGTAGTGGTTGCTTTCCTAAGGAGAAAAAAGATATCCATCTTCCCATACTTGGACGACTGGCTCATAGTGGGTCAGTCTCCAGACCAAGTCAAGTCACATTTGGAAATAACTCAGCAAGTGCTCACTTCCTTAGGGTTCCTTCTCAACCTTCCAAAGTCAGTTCTCAAGCCAGTACAGCTCCTCACCTTCATAGGGGCAGAGCTGGATACAGTAAGGGCAAGAGCCTTCCTTCCCCTGGACAGGGCAAGGACCCTCATGGAACTGGCCTCTTCTTTCATAGACCAGCAAGGCATTTCCTTCAGCTTCTGGGCCATATGGCAGCTTCCACAGCAGTGGTCCAGGGAGCAAGATTCCAGATGAGGGACATTCAGTTCCACCTAAAAGCCTTCTGGTCCCAAAGAAAGGATTCCCTTACCAAACTAGTCCCAGTGATTCGAACCCTGATCCAGGCCTTGCAATGGTGGCAGGATCAGGACAATTTGAGACAAGGAGTTCCTTTTGTCACTCAGTCTCATTCAGTGATACTCATCACAGATGCTTCCCTGCTAGGCTGGGGAGCCCATCTGGGGGATCTTACCACCCAAGGACTGTGGTCACCTCAGGAATCTCTACTTCACATCAATCTCTTGGAACTCAGAACAGTGTTTCTGGCACTGCAAGCCTTTTCCACATCTGTACAGAACAAGGTGGTCCAGGTCAGAACAGACAACACCACCACCATGTGGTACATCAACAAGCAAGGAGGCACTCCATCTATGGCCTTGTGCACAGAAGCAATGAATTTGTGGTCCCTGGCCTATTCCCTGCAAACCTCTCTGATAGCAGTTCACCTCCCAGGGAAGGACAATGTCCTAGCAGATGCTCTGAGCAGAATTTCCCAGGGCCATCACGAATGGACCCTAGATCCCCTAGTTTTGAAAGTGATTTTCTCGAGATGGGGCACTCCACAGATAGATCTTTTTGCAGCCCCAGACAATCACCAACTTCCTCTTTTCTGTTGCAGACCCCCAATCTTGGGTTCAGTCGCCTTGGATGCTCTGATCCTGAATTGGGAAGGGAAATTTCTATATGCTTCCCCCCTTCCCTCTCCTGTTCAAAGTGTTAGTCAAGATAAAGTCACAACCATGCAAAGTGATTCTGATTGCTCCAGACTGGGCCAGACAGCCCTGGTACCCCTTGCTGCTGTCCTTAGCAGTCCACCTTCCCCTATCTCTTCCCAGGAATTACAACCTGCTGACATCCTCTCAGGGGAGGATTTGGTATACGAACCTTCGATCTCAACCTCAAGACATGGTTTTTGAAGAGTTAGAGTTTACTGACCTCCATCTTTCCCAAGGGGTTCTGGATATCCTTAAGGCTTCTCGAAAGCCTTCCACCAGAAGGACTTACAATTCCAAATGGAAAAGGTTCACCATTTGGTGTTCTAAGAAGAATGTTACTCCAGATTCTGCTGGGTTGCCTACAGTTCTGGACTATATGGTCCATCTCAATGGCCTAGGCCTTAGGCCAGCTACACTTAAAGTGCATTTGGCAGCTGTTTCTGCTTTTCTGTCAGTAGGCAAGCCTTCTCCCCTGTCAGCCCATCCTGTGTTTTATAAATTCTTCAGGGGATTGCTGCACACCAATCCCCCCTTTAGGAATCCTGCTCCTGCCTGGGACCTTAATGTTTGCATTGTTCAGCTTATGCAACCCCCCTTTGAGCCTTTGTCCTCTGCAGAGCTTAAGTACTTGACTTGGAAAACTGTATTTTTGGTGGCCATTACCTCTGTCAGGCGTATCAGTGAGTTGCAGGCCCTGTCGGTGGAACCTGATTTTATCTCCTTCCATAGAGATAAGGTGGTCCTAAGGACTAACAGGAAGTTTTTGCCTAAAGTGGTTTCAGATTTCCACCTCAACCAATCTATGTCTCTCCCTATTTTCTTCACTGACCATTCCTCCTCTGGAGAGATGAGGCTGTACAGCTTGGATGTCAAAAGGGACCTTAGCTACTACATAGAGCACACCAAAGGTCACAGGTTTGAGTCCCTCCAATTTTTTCTCACATATGGAGAAGTTGGTAAGGGCAAACCTGCCACTAAGAGGTCTATTGCCAGGTGGATTGTTTCTTGTATACAGTTCTGCTATGAGAAGCTGGGCAGAACTCCACCCTCAGGCCTGAGGGCTCACTGTACTAGAGGTACAGCTGATTTCCTGGCTGCTGCCAGGGATATTCTATCTTAGAAATCTGTCAAGCAGCCACCTGGAAAACAGTCCATACATTCACCAAGCATTACTCTCTGGATATCCAGGCTAGAAGTGATGCTCGGTTTGGCACAGCAGTACTTCAGAGCCTGTTTCAAAGTAGGTTCTGTCCCTCCTCCATGGAGGTACTGCTTGGTTGTCTGCATATGTCAGAATACAGCAAAACTTCATGTTTGAAGAAAAAATTACTCACCTTAGTAATGTTGTTTCTTCTAATGGAGTCTTGCTGTATTCTGACCTCCCCCCCGCCTTCCCTCTCAGAACCTAGTTTTTGGGATGTGGGTGGGCAGGAGCAGTGTTGACACCCTGGGAGTGTCCCCTTTATTCTCCCTCCTTTATTTTGGGTGACTTTTGTGTTTTGGGATGTGTTTTGTTTTCTGGGTTTCCTGACTTGAATCTTTGCTTTGAAACCAAAAAAACCCTCTTACAAAAATTTAGTTGCCAGTTGGCTAGTTTGAGTTTTACATTTTCCACACAGAACTTCTAGTGAGTATTGCTCATAAAGATCTGACGGTTAGAGTTTAAACATCAGCAGACATGGGCTTCAACCGAGCTCACGGTGAACATTCCATGCTGGCCATGGAAAGTTTAACTCTTTGTTCTCCGGGGCAGTTGAAAGGCAGGACCTAACTGCATATGTCAGAATACAGCAAGACTCCATTAGAAGAAACAGCATTACTAAGGTGAGTAATTTTTTCTTTACCTTCATAGTTTGCACTATACTGAGAGAAGAGACAAATGGTGTAGAGAGAGAGAGAGAGAGAGAGAATGATACTGGCAGTCAAGTCATTATGCTGATGTCTCCAATGTACATAGATATGAAGAGAGTGGCAAAGTAAACTGAAAGCTGAGCTCTGGATTCCTCTGCTGCTTACCTGATCACCAAGGAACACTACCACTTACAGACAATGCTGACCAGTTAGAACTGTGATCTGGGACCTTGATCCCTATCATCAAGTACTGTAACTGTACCAACTGAAGACCATAATACAAGTAATTACACTGCTTTGCATTAGAATTAATGAAAAAAAAAGAACACATACTAGTATGTTACAGGTGGGTTGTTCTTTTTATTAGATTTTTAACTCTTGATGTATAGTTTCAAAAACAATTTTGTTAGTCCAATAAAAGATATCACCTGCTCCATTAACCCAACTGCCAAATTTTCTTCATCAGTATAGACCAAACTAAATCCACATTATTATGCACAATGTGTTCTGCAGAAAGGAATAGTGGTGTGTGTGTGTGTGTGGTGAGGGGATGAAGAGAGGATAAAAAAGTGAGTGCAATAGTTCAGAAGCAGAGCAGACCTCAGTTTAACTTGTTACAAAACACCATACCAATTCTTGATATCTCATGAATCCTGCTCTTCCATTTAGCTATTGCAGCTTGCTCAGGATAACAGTGAGCAAGTGGCTCTGGTGGAATTTGAACCTGAACTTACTGGTTCCCAAACCCACGATCTAATGACTAGACCCCAATACCACCCCTCTGTCATATGTTTAATGCTGCTTAGTGAAGCTTAAAGCAGATAGCAGTTCCCTTTGGTTTTTGGCAATCTACCCTCAACAGAGGTTAACTCTAACACTTACCATAATCTATCCTTTCCTTTCCTACTCCCTAGGTCCACTCCTCCATTCTCCATTGCACTGACAAGGCCCACTCCATTGTACTGACAAGACCCTCTCCATTGTACTGACAAGGCCCTCTCCATTGTACTGACAATGCCCTCTCCACTATACTGACAAGGCCCTCTCCATTGTACTGACAAGACCCTCTCCATTGTACTGACGAGGCCTTCTCCATTGTACTGACAATGCCCTCTCCACTGTACTGACAAGGCCCTCTCCATTGTACTGACAAGACCCTCTCCATTGTACTGACTACGCCCTCTCCATTGTACTGACAAGGCCCTTTCCATGGTATTGACAAGGCCCTTTCCATTGTATTAACAAGGCCCTCTCCATTGTACTGACTAGGCCCTCTCCATTGTACTGACATGGCCCTCTCCATGGTATTGACAAGGCCCTCTCCATGGTACTGACAAGGCCCTTTCCATTGTACTGACAAGGCCCTCTCCATTGTACTGACAAGGCCCTCTCCATTCAACTGACAAGGCCCTCTCCATGGTGTTGACAAGGCCCTTTCCATTGTACTGACAAGACCCTTTCCATTGTACTGACAAGGCCCTCTCCATTGTACTGACAAGGCCCTCTCCATGGTATTGACAAGGCCCTCTCCATGGTACTGACAAGGCCCTTTCCATTGTACTGACAAGGCCCTCTCCATTGTACTGACAAGGCCCTCTCCATTGTACTGACAAGGCCCTCTCCATTCAACTGACAAGGCCCTCATGGGCTGCTCTGCTACATGCCTCCTAATTTCTTTACCTCCACTTACAATTCTGAATTTTTACCTACCTGCAACTATCTTACTACCCCATTCCTCTTCTAGCATACCCATATTTCCCTCCCATTTTATACTCCCCATTCCTCTTTTCTTCTTTCTGTTACCCAGGATAAAGATTGCAGTTTACTAAGTACACCTTATCTGAATACTGGAATGAACTGTAATACTCTCTTTTTATGAAGCATTGTAATGTGTCTTTAACTCTTTGTTGTATGTAAATTGTCCTCATATGACATGGAACCTCTGTAAATGAGCTCTTAGATCAAAGGTGTTAATCTGAGATGTTAATAAATAAATAAATAAATAAATAAATAATAAAATGGAAGGGAGCCCAAGGGTGAGCAGTTCCTTGAGTGAAACTAAAACTCTGACTTGGTTCCAGGAGTAAAAAGAGGAAGGAATGCATCCATTTATAAACACACCCCTAAAGCCATAAAACTGACTAAATGAAGTGTACAAATGCATCATACAATGAAAAACATATCCCCAGACCTCTGTCAGATATGTTTAACACTAAATCACAGGTGATGGGTTCCTAGGTGAGTGCTTTCCATTGAAACACTGAAAGTAGACTTCTTGTTAGCATTTTGCTGGGCACGGCCAAAACTGGAAAAGGTGAACTTTGTTGTTTTAAACTCTCCGAGGGGAAAACGTCAGTGGGGTGCTGACCACAGCAGAGTTGTAATGCAGTGCATAGATTGCTATAGGATTATGCAGTGGGGTCCCCAAATACTACTTTGTGATTGGTTAACTGGCATCTTTAAGCTTGAGTAAATTCCTGCATAACCAATGCATAAAGAGACAGTCATCCCTGTCACAAAAGCAAAAGTAAAACAGATGAGTACTTGCATTAAACGTTTAAAATAAAAAAAACAATTTCTCTGCCATATTGTGTCTTGCTAACACGCTGCACTCATACAAAAAAAATGCAAGCAATATCCTAGTAAACCCCAGTTTTCATTTTTCTTTTCAAGTTTTAGTATGCAGCATACTTCACATTTCCCACATTAGTCTCAACTGAAATCCAGTACAACTGCTTGCACTCTCACCTAATAATAGCCCAGATTCCCCTGGCTTAAATTGTTCACACTTGCTCCTCTTCCACAACGTTGATTATGCAATTTGCTGGCTGTTCATAAAAACAATTCTCTCTCTCACTCTATGATCATAGGAGGAGGAAGTCAATGGCATTATCACCAACCATTTCTCTTGTCAATAGCCATGGATCCCACCATGGTAGCCCCACTCCTAAAAAGAACTGTCTGTCTCTCTCCCTGACTATGAGAGGTGGAGCTCAACAGCTTGATCATTGACCCCTTTCTCTTAGCCATGGCCACCGATCCAACCACAGGAGCTGCTCACACCATGCTGTCTCTGCTCTCTGCCAACTGCTCGCACCCTGTCTTTAACAAGTTTTAAAAAAACTTAGAAATGATAATAAAAAAAATCACAGAAAACATCACAGTGGTGTTGAGGGAGGGAGAGAAATGGCTTCTTATATCATAATCTACCAAGCATGAAAGAACTATTTATGTAGGAAAGAAGGATATGTTAACAAAAATCAATTAAAAAAATTAGAAAACTATAAACTGAATATCATAATAACTTTTTAAAATTCTTTACCAATTGTATAATGACAATAATCCACTCTGGGGTGTGGGTTATGCTGGGAGTTACCTGTGGCCTTGTGACATATCACACTAGCCATAGGTAAATCCTAGGATAACTCATGCCCCATCATAAATTATTGCTTAATTGCATACCAGCTGATTGACCCCCCACACACACATTTCGACTAGTTCCTTTTTAAAATTTAAAGTTTATTGATTTTGCATATACACCTCAGAGTAACAGAGAGTACAATGACAGACCAATTTTCCCATCCCTTCCCTCCCCCTACCTCCCCCATATCCCCCAAGTGCCATATATACAAAGCAATTTTCAGTCACAAAGGGCTCTTCAATAAGAACATTATTAACTTGCTCACAGGTAACATGCAGCTGCCACTTTAAAGCAAATAAAGAACATGGAGTTTTTCCCATATCTTCTTATATTTACACATACGATTATATAGGCTTGAGATAATTCTTTCTGTGTGTAGATTCAAAAGTAACTCCTGAACTCATTCTAGGTAAGAAATAGGCAATGAGTCCAGCCAGTGCCGAAGCACAAGCTTCTTCACTGAAAGGGCAGTTATAGTGATATGATAGCTACGAACCACAATTGGAAAACCACTGAAGTCCCCCAATAGGCATGCCTCAGGAGTGAAGTATTCTTGTAACCCCAGCAGAGGGTCTATCCTATTCTTAATTGTTTCCCATAGAGGAGCTACTTTGCAACATTCCCAAAACATGTGTTGTAGGGTATCTACATCCTCATTGCACATATTACACAAAGGCGTACTCTTCCTTCCCATCTTATGCAACTTGTGCGGTGTCAGGTACATATCATTAAAAATCTGTAGTTGCATTAACTTTAACCTATCTTGGGTAATATAACAGTGACAACTTTCCCAGATTTTCCCCCATCTGGGTCTAGATTGAGGGTACAGGTCCATCCAGAATCTCCGAATCCCATCTATTTTTGAGAACACTTTGATATATAAACTGGCATATATGTTGGAAACAGCATGTGGGGCAGCAGCTAGATCACTACACTCTTTAAACGGGTTGTACAGATGTGAGGATATCATCACTTGTTTGAAGTATTGAACAAGCATGTGTCTGACTCAATATATTTTGAAAGCAATTTTGTGTTCAATCCCACACTTGTGCAGTATCTCCACAGTTGACAACCAGTCCCCTTCCCCTTTAACCAGGTCCTCCACCTTGATATTCAGCTGAGGGATCCAGTCAATGGGAATAATTTTTCCTGCAATTCTGAAATTAGGATTCCTGACTATGGGTTGGGTCAAATCCTTTGTATTGACATATTTCAGAGAGGTGCATAACTGAGAGTGGGTGTGCACTGAAGTGGCAATAACTGACTGGTGCAAACCCATGGGCAGTGCACCTGGTTTAATATAAGTCATTGAGGTCGGCGAAATGCCGTTAGCCTCCAACAACTCTCGCTCTATGCTAAGCCAGAAGGGAACATATGGGGATGACTCCAAAACTTTCTGTGGTGTGGTCCATCTCATATACTTACTTGCCTGACTGGCCCAGTGATAAAGACCAAAATAAGGTAATTTCAGGCCGCCCAAGCTTTTAGGGGCAGGTAGTTTGAGGAACGCTCTCCTTGGAGGTTTCCCCAGCCAGATAAACTCTGTGACACGTATGAATTGTTTTGAACCAAACTTGAGGTAGCCACAGGTTCATAAGGTTAATGGCGTAAAAAATTATCAGGAGAATATTCATCTTAACAATATTTACCCATCCCCATCCCCATAGAGATAGGGGGAGAGTACACTTATGTTTCACATCCTGCTGTATTGTTTGAAGTAGAGCATCCAGATTTAGTTTCTTCATCTGGGCCTCACTCCTGGCTAGCTGTATACCTAAATACTTCAGGGATTTGGGGGACCAGTTGAGCCCCAGTTTTGTGATCTCTTGTTTGGTCAATCTGGAATTGAAGGGAAAAACAGATGTTTTGTCTGCATTAAGTTTGTAAATGGACAGAGAACTATACTCCTCAATCGATTTCAGAACCCCTGGAATGGAATTTCTTGGTTGGGATAAATGCAGCAGGATATCGTCTGCATAGGCTGCAATTTTCTCTTCCCTGGTACCTAGTGGCACACCATGGACCCCTGGAGATCTCTTTATGGGAACAGCAAGTGGCTCCAAGTAAAGGTTGAATAATAAAGGGGAGAGCGGGCATCCCTGTCTTGTGCCTGCTTACAGAGAGAACCAAGATGGAAATACTCTGGTGCAGTAAATAAGAGCGACAGGGTTATTGTATAGAGATTTAATCCGTGACACAAACTTAAGTGGGAATCCAAATCTGTGCAATAAGCTAAACAAAAACTGCCAATCTACTCTATCGAAAGCTTTCTATGCGTCTAAGGAGACCAGTGCCATAGCATGAGGGGCATCCCTGGACGCAGAGAAAACATGAGTCAGTCAACGGAGGTGATCCACTAAAGATCTGCCATGCATAAAACCCACTTGGTCAGGACTAACGAAGTAAGAGAGAACCTTCTCCACTCTCTCTGCAAGCAGTTTCACTAAAATTTTAATATCATAATTGAGAAGAGAAATGGGTCTATAGCTAGACATCTGGATTGGACCTCTCCCTGGTTTGGGAAGAACTATTATCATTGCCTTTAGTAACCTTGGATCCATTTGTTCTTTCTCCAACATGTTATGGAAAACCACTAGTAACCACGGGGCCAACTGCTTTGCAAACTTTTTGTAAAAGTTTGGCGAAAACCCATCCAGGCCAGGAGCCTTATCGAAGGGAAGGTCTTTACTTACCCTGATAATGTCTTCCTCTGTGAAAGGGGTCAGTAACTGCTCAGCCTGGGAAGGAGACAAGGTAGGTAAAGGAATTTGGGCTAGATATTGATCAACCTTTTCTTGCGGAGGCCTATTCGGCATCTGACTGTACAAACCCTTGTAATAGGTTTCAAACATTTCAAGTAGTTCCTGGAGGGTTGCTGAATCCATGCCCCATAAACTTTTTCCTGTTATCCAGTAAATGTGGGATGATTTCATCACAAAAATACAAGTGAATTACAATGAAGCCACACATTATTCTATATCCCTTACAAGCTGATGCATTAGCAGCTGTATTGGCTCTGACCAGAGTTTGTTTCTCTTGTGCTGAATCATCTTGAGTGGGAGGTAGTAGAACACTGTTGGCTGCTAGAGATGAAATCTGAGATGCTATTTTACATCTAGTATCTTGACTAAGGCAGTACATTTGTCTTCTTCAGGCCCTAAGTCTTTGGGTTGTCTTTTTTTCTGTAGTTGATCAATGTGTGCACTCAATTTCAATGTTGGATCAAACCCCCCAAAAAAAATACAAGTATTTTAAGTTTTCAACTTGAGCTAACATATTTCTACCCAGAGCCAACATTTTATTTGGTGTATTGTGTTAAAATTATAAGATGTCCATTTATATATTTAGTTTTTGTTTGCCAGGTAGTTGCACTAGACATTACAATGTCTGTCTTCAGGGAAATGCTGGAATTATTTATTTATTTAGTTTTTGTTTACCACGTAGGTGTACTAGACAATACAATGCCTATTTCAAAATAACAGTGGCACAGTGGAACAAGGGTACAAGAGTACAGTTGTACATACATCCACAGTAGCAGTCAAACAATTCAGCAGTACAAAAAAAAACACATATTGGCAAATACATCAAGAGTACAGCTCAAAAAGAAACAGAAAGGCAAATTACAGCAGCAAATACAGTGTATCAGGTATATGAGCATCTGTCAGAGGACAGTAGAAACTTGCGGAGCACACCCTTGAAAATCGGATGAGTTGGAGAGATCCTTAGATTGGGTGGAAGTGAGTTCCAGAGCTAAGTGACGGAGAAAGAAAAAGCCTGTTCACTCATATTTACAGAGCACTTGGGCACATACAGTAGTGACAGGTCACTAGATCTCAAGCGGAAAGCCTGATCAAGTTTAGTGAACAAGTTGACAAAGGCAGCAGGTTTAGCGGATCTAGTGATCTTGTCTGTTGTAAGGCCTAGGATACATAGCCATGGTGAAGTTGGACATAGCCACCCTAGATTCAAGTAGAAGGCACAGTGGTGAGACAGCATGGGCCCAAACAGGACAAATTGTCAAATGTTGTTACAAGTGGTGTTCCACTTTATTTAGGTTACATTTGCTTTACTGCAAATAAGGGATAGGACTCAGAAACAAAACACCCTGAGCAGCAGCAACCCACCTAGTAGCAGGTATTAGTGCATGTCTGAGGCACGAGGTCATAATCTCGCATGATAGAACGCTGCATGGCAAAATCACGCTGCCAATACAGCGCGATTCTTGCCATGTGGCATATCTCTTTTTTCTGTGGGAGAGCTCCGCCACCACACCCCTGTTATGGGGGCTGCACCCCCACTATAGACTCTCAACTCCGGGGTTCAAGTCGGAGCACACAAAGTTGTAAATAAGTTTCTGGGACCGGAATCAAACCCGGTCCCAGAAACACTGCCTGGGTTCTCTGCTGCTGTGGCTCAGTCTGTTGAGCCACAGTAGCTGGCCGGCAGAACCCACTCCCAGCAGAGGTCTTATGTTCTGCCTGGGAGAGTGAGAATTGTGCAATACCACGTACAGCAGTATACGTGGTATTGCGCCATTCGCTCACTGGTGCAGCGCTGTACCGGGTAAGGCATAATGCCATACACTACTAAGCGTGCAAGATTATGACCCAGTACCCATGTCTGACCCTATACACAAGCCCTCAATTTGAATTAATAGAACAAAAACCATCTTGATGTTACAGTCTGCCCACCCACTGGCTCACCCTCAGTCTGTGAGTCCCTACACACAACTATTGCCCTTGGCGCAAAAAATAACTCCACATTATCTGCGCCTACAACCTGCCCACTGGAGGTATCACAGGTCTTCAGGATTTACTTAATCAAACCGTCAGAAATTCCAAACAAAACAATGTCATAATCTTAGGTGACTTTAACCTAAACTGGCTGGGACCAACTCATAGCACACTGCTGACACTAACGCAGAGCTATAACCTGCACCAGATCTTAACTGAACCCAGTAGAACCACCCCTTCTCTAACTACCTCCACCCTCATAGACTGGGTACTGGTGAATCGCCTTGACCATGTGCAAACTGCAGGCATCTTGGCAGATGCTATCACAGACCACTCCCCCGCTTTCTGTGTATGGAGCCCGGAGACTGCTCCCCCACCCCTTCCACGCTACATCACAATTACCAACTTTGCCAAGCTGGACGTGGAAGCTTTCCTCTATGATGTATCCTGTATCAACTGGTCTGACATCTATCACTCCCATGATGTTCAAATAGCCCTTGATATCTTCATTGATAATTTTACAGCACTTCAGGATAAACATCCCCCGAAGGTCACCAGAAGGGTCAGAGGTAAACAAACAAGATGGCTATACAATGACCTGCTGGCTAACCTGCGCATACGGGACAAACTCTGGAAGAAGTATAAAGTGTCCAGACTACTGGAGGATTACAATACCTACAGGGCCTCTCGGAGCACCTGTTAAAAACAAATCAGAATGGCAAAGAGCATCTACTGCAAGGAACTGCTCACAAACTCTGCTGGTGACCCTAGAAAATTCTGGACACACATCAAGACCTTTCTTGGGGCTACCCAGTCATCGACCCCAGGGGATATGATCCTAAATGGTGTGCATTGCAGCAACTTGAACACTATAGACAAATGCCTTTAACAGATTATTCACGGACCTGTCTCAGTATACCTCGTCCTTCGCTTCACCTCCCACAGTATCTCAGCCTTACTGCACACCCCAGAGATTTGCATCTGGTGCTGACCACTGCCAACTAACTACTACCCCCCCTTTCCACTTTAAAGCTATATCTAGATCCGCGGTCCAAAGGCTATTACAAAATATATCCGACAACACTAACCCAGGCTCAGATTCACTCAAGCCACGACTCCTGAAGCTAGCAGCACCATTGATTGCCTCGCCACTGGCCAAGATTTTCACTCTGTCTCTCTCTCTCTTGGCATTGTCCCAGATCTCTGGAAGATTGCCCGAGTTACACCTATCCTTAAAAAAGGAGACCCAAAGGATATCAACAATTACAGCCCATAGCCATTCTCTCTGTGCTAAGCAAGCTACTGGAGAAGCTTGTTGCAACCCAAACCATTGACTATCTCACAAAGAACAGCCTTCTCTCACACACTCAGCATGGTTTCAGAAAAGGGCACAGTACCTCAACCACTCTTCTCAAATTCTCCACCGATGTACTCTGCAACATGGACAAAGGCCTACTCACTGGAGCAGTATTTATCGATCTTACCAAAGCTTTCGATCTTGTTGATCATTCCCTGCTTCTCTCAACCCCGCATAGACTTAACTTCTCATCCTCAGTAGTTGACTGGTTTAACAACTACCTATCAAACAGATTACAGCTTGTTAAATTCAACTCCGTTCTCTCATATGTGACCAGCACTGACATCGGAGTACCCCAGAGCTCCATCCTGGGACCCCTTCTTTTCTTGCTATACATCAACAACATAGATTATGCCATACTCTCCTGCTCAGTTATCCTATAGGCTGATGATCTCGTCCTCTACTCCAGTGCTGACAAAGTTAACATCATTAACAAAAACCTCTCCTCGGATTTCAGGAATGTGCAAACATGGCTAAATGCTAATAAGCTCATCCTCAACACAAAAAAGACCCAAGCCATGCTATTTGGCACTGCCCCCAAACTCAGGGCCTGTAAGGAACCCCTCCTAGTCCATGACTCTGGGAGGTCTCTCATCGACTGTGTCACATCCTTCAAATACCTGGGAGTCCTCCTTGATAAATCCCTTGATTTCAGTCTGCACATCCGGTCAACCTGTAAAGCAACAAATGCCAAACTTGGAATCGCCTATAAGACTTGTCACCTGCTAACAGCATGCGCCAAATTGGCAATTGCCAAGGGTATTCCGCTTCCAGCGCTGACATGTGGTGTCTCCACTTTTGCTAATGCCCATAAGACTGCTCTCCATAAATGGGATGTTGCGTATAACAACATATGTTGGTATGCCTCCTCTTCCCATCGCCTCAAGCACCACTGCACACTGTATAGCAACCTAGGCTGGCTCTCCCCAACTGCCTACTGACTATACTCCCAAGGGACCCTCACAGACTCTGTAATCCATAACCAAACCCCCCTCCTCCCTTGCAGCTCTACTTGTACCACAGACGCCTGCCCACGGACTACACTCGGCAAACAAATTTCTACTTACCGTACCAAGGTGTCTTACTTCCAAAAGCTCTGGAGTATTTCACTGCACTGCCCCAGCCACCTGGAACTCCCTCCCTCCCTCCTGCCCTGAGGCAGGCTAACTCCCACCCAATCTTCAAAAAAGAACTATATCACCACCTATCCTGGGACCCCTGCGCATGCTTTGATCCCACTTAATGTCTCACAGCTAACCACCCTATTTTGCCCAAGACACTGTTGCACTTCTAAACAAACTTTGCTATAAAATGTCTTTATAGCTGCCACTTAGCCCAGTTTCAGTTATTTGCATGTACTAATGTCACTTTTGTCATCTCTGCATAGCTATATGTATTATCTCGAGTACTGTCTGACTTGATCTGTTTTCTAACCAACCTGTACTATATACTATGTATTGTATAATCTCATCTCATTTTATGTATGTATTCTCCTGGGTCATGCCTGAAAATAGTCAACTTTGGCTAGCGCACCTAACCCAGTTAACAAAAACTAAATAAATAAATAGACTTGCAGGCATGGGATATATGCAGGGTTAATTCAACGGCAGAATCCAGTGTTAGGCCAGGTCCTTGGAAGACTTAACAGAGGTAAGGGGAGAGCCATCAGAACAGAAAATAGCTAAGTCAGATGGACAAGTCCTCAGTGTAGGAGCCAACACAAAGAGCACTGAATGAATTTTGCTGAGTTCAGGAAAAGCCTGTTTTGGGTTAACCAGGGTCCAGGAAAAGCCTATTTTGGGTTAGCCAGGACTGAACATTCCAAAACTCATCATTAAGCCACAAGTTAATGACAGCAGCATTCAAAGCCTGTTTTGGGTTAGCCAGGACTGAACATTCCAAAACTCATCATTAAGCCGCTAGTTAATGTCAGCAGCATTCTTGGAGCTGGAGTATGGCACCAAAGCATTTGCATAAAGGAGAGTGGAGCAGGAGGATGTGGACCATGGCAGGTTATTAATAAACAGGGTAAAGAGCAGTGGGCCCAATATGGAGCCTTGTGGCACCCCATGTTAATGGTGGAGATGTCAGATTTTGTTTGGTTAAAATTAACAAATCACTTCCTATCACTGAAGTAGCTAGAGAACCAGATAATAACAGTGGGTGCAATCCCAAGGGCAGATCATTTAGTTTTGATTAGGATATGATCAACAAGATTGAAAGCCTTTGTTAGGTCAATGAAGACAGCTCCTGTGTACTAATCCCAATCCATAGCAAGTTTGACATCATTTTTAAACTGGATAAGGGCTGCAGGTGTGCTGTGGGCTGCCTGAAGCCATGCCGAACAGTGGATAACAGGTCTTATTTTTCAAGGTGCTCTGTAACTTGTGAGGCAACTAGCTACTCTAGTAACTTGCTGGATGCTAGCCATTTGGGATCATCTTTTTTGAAGACTGGTAACACTTTGGAAACCTTCCAAAATGTTGGCACTACACCAGAGGTGAGGGACAAGTTAAACAGATGATTTATTGTAGAGGCTAGCTGTAGTGCAGCTATCATGAGAAGCATTGGTTTGAAATCATCATGGCCAGCACTACTGCAAGGGGACATGGTCATCAAAAGTTGCAGTACTTCACTATGTGTGACAGCCTGAGGTGGAATGGAGGGAACTGGTTACATAGGTGGGGGTACTGATCTAGGAACAGCGAGACTTATTAATATATGTGGTTATGTCAGAGAAGTGAGAATTAAAAGTATTTGCAATTGTCACAGACTTGTTACAATTTATACCATATAACAACATGTTAGATCTGTATGTTTAATATATTGACCAGTAAAACCATAACATGACTCCAGAATCTGCAGGAGTCACCCACCTACACAGGACTGAAGAAGATATTTACACTAGGTACTTTTAGTGACCTGGACAGCTTTCTTACACTCATTCCTCAGTTTTCTAAAATCCAGTCCATCAGTAGTTAACCCAGACGTTTAAATGTAGACTAGCACTTATCCCTTGCTTTAAGTGATGTGAGCAGGTCACTGTGCAGACACCAAGGGGCTGATCCTCTAACCTTCCACCTTATTGGGGGGGGGGGGGTTGTCCTGCAGGACCAGGAGTTTCAAAATAAAGTAACTTAAGGCATAATGAACAGCAGATGTGTGTTACAAAGGAGCACTTACAAAAATATGTGTGCTGTGTACATGCAGAATGCATGCCACATGCTTAATTGTTCAATGTTTGCATGTAGTTTGCATACACAGAGTGAACCTATTTGAACCAGGTATAAAAAGCACAACAGGTTCACATGCTGCAAGCTTGACAAGTGTGCAGCAGGTAAGATGGTGTGGACATCTTCTAAAAATCACATCAGGTTCATGTGTTGCTCATTTGACATGAGTGTAGCAGTTAAGCTGGTGTGAACATCATTTAAAAATCACATCAGGTTCACATGTTGCACACTTGCCATATGTGCAGCAACTAAGCTGGTGCAAATCTCATCTAAAAAACATATCAGTTTGTATTTCTCATTACTACTGCTAGCAATTAGAGCCATTAAAATACCCTTTTCATTGATTTCCCATTAAAATTGGGTAGACCTAAATGTAACTCTCAATGTAATGTAAATGTTACTATAAATGTAAATGTAAATGGAACTAGTTACAGTAGTGTAGGCTTGTTTTCATTAAATGCCTAGGATGTAGCCCGTCAATATCCCCCATTCCTGATGTGTGAAGAGGGGCTTCTGTGTTGTGAAGCCTGACCTTTCTGTTTTGGTCCATGCAAATTCCCTTATGCACATTTAGTATTATAAATGTGTTTCTCCATGACTATTACGGCTCATTTACTTTCCCATTGTCATTCTGAATGGAGCATATACACTATGGCCATGCTCAGCACTCTTTGTGCTGAATAAGGTCTTGGAAGAATGCACCATATCTCACATATTGTCACTGAAATAAGGGACATGACACTCAAAATGAGGGACAATGAGAGACACTAACCCACATGATGATCAGGACACATCCAGAAACATGGAGATACAGCACCTCAGAACACAGTGGAAACCATTGCATTTACTTGTACTGATGTTAGCCCCTCAGAATTAATTTCTACCACAAAGCAGGGGTGCCATTTAGGTAGGGCAAAGGGGAGCAGTTGTCCGCCCCCATTTGTGCCTAGGTTGTTCTTTGATGTGACAATAATGGCATTACATTTGATTTAATCTTTGCACAAAACGTGCCTTCTGGCCTGTGTTGTGCTCACACTGCAGGCACTCCTGATTCGACTGTGTCTGTATTGTGCTGTACACCCTCCACCTATTGGCAGTGCCGCCATCACATGTGAAATGGAGGAGCTCCAGCTAAGCAAAAGCACACAAGTCACATGAGTAGGGCACTATCTTTCCTGCCACGGAGTAGACAGGCTGCACACTACAGCTTGGAGGAGTCAGTGAACACTGAACTCTCAATATCAGTGTTGTGGCAGCATATTTTTGTTGGTCTTCTCTTAGTGAGTCTCTGTCTCCATTGGTGGCTGAAGGGGCTGGGGGTGAGCTAGAAGCTAACTCAAGACTAGGCTACCTACATACTCTACTAGGCTCGCCTCAGAAAAAACAGTGTGGGCCCCCTGCAGTAGAAAGCTAGGCCTCACAGCAGCAGTGACAGTGGTGTGGGTGACCTTCATAGGCCTTGATCAGTGAAGTGCAGCAGCACCCATGGCAGCAGCCAAACAAGAAGCAAGCAACATAGGTTGGGTGGGTTCAGTTGGTGAGGTGACTTGGTCACAGACAACATTGGGGACCTGAGATGGTTGGTTCTAGCATTCAGCTTACTGTATCATAGCATCACAGTAATGTGTCAGCAGAAAAGGACCATCCTGGTCCATCTAGTCTGCCCATTTCCCACCCACCCCTACTTGTCTTCTTAGCTTCTGTCAGAAGGACAGAGGAGGAGTGGACTGAAAACTGGGCTGGTGGCACAGTGGGCTGAGCCGCAGGTTCTGGCCAGATGGCTGGGTAAGAAAAGTAAAAATGTTTTTTACAGGGGATTGGGAAAAGGAGCAAGGACTAAAATATTGATGTTTACCACATTTCTGCACCTTTAGGTGGCTTCACAACCATATGAGATGGCTTTTGGATGGAATGGAGATGGGGAGAAACTGGGGCACAGTTATTTGAGGAGGAGGGGTCAGAACTTCATCCAGGAAAAAATTGGTTAGTAACTGGGTAGGTTTAAGCCCAAATCTGATGCACTGCTCGGGGTATAGACAGAAGAATCTTATACATTTGAATTTGTCCTGATTTGCATATCACTTTCAGTCACAACACATAAGTTTTACCTTTTAGAAGTTCTAGACATTCCCCAGCTTTCTGCTTAGGGGCTAACTAGCACCTGACCTCCACTGGTTGTTGGCTTCCCTGCTGAAACTGAAATGGTGCCCCTGCCATAAAGGCTAAATTTACAAGACATCCTCTGTGTGAGCAGCATATTTTCCATGAGAGATGGATGAGGGGCAGAGCAGTTTTGGAGGGTAAAATGAGGGCTGTCCCTTGCATTCAGGGACACTTGAGCAGTGTGGTATGCACAGACTATTGCAGCCCCACTATAGTCAGGCTTATGCCCCCCACCCAGTGAAGCTGACCTGCACATCCCCACACTCAGGCACATTATGACGTAGGTCAAGGGAGAGTGCAGGGGTATGCCCCATTGAAATGAATGAGGTATTTTTTATTATTATTGTTTATACATTGTTGACGGAGAGTTGGAGATTAATGAAGGCCACTGCTCAACTAACAAGATGCTTGTTTGTAAAACAGTGGCCTTCATTATTCTCCAACCATCATCATAATGTATAAAATAGTAGTAAAAAATAACTCCATTCATTTCAAGGGGGTATGCCACACAACTCTGACCCATGGACATCATATCTTAAAGACTCCTACCTCTGGCTCCCTAGTACTCAGGTAAGAGACTCTCAACTTACACCTATACTTGGTGGGTTGGTAGCAGTGTGGCTGCTCCCGCTACAGTGTGTGTGCATGGGGGAGGGACTGGCCATGTGGGTGGGTGCCGAGTTATTGCTACTTTTGTATTTGCCCCTTAAAGTCTGTTTGCATGAAAGCAATCAAAGCTATGGAGAAAAATACTAGGGGTACAGGCCAGACAGAAGTGATTAAGTAGTTTTGTGGGTAAGTGTGTGTATTGTGGATGGGAAGCACCACATGTGTTTCCATTGATATGTGTGCAACAGTTCAGCTGTGCAGCTGAGATGAGGGGGGACAAGAAAACTAAAAAGTATATCAGTGGCTATAAACATGCCGCATGCGTGCAGATGTATGCAGATTTGTATTGAAGTACAAGCAAGCCATATGTATACAGGCATTATAGCTTAGTGGTTAAAGGCACTGAACTGCAAACCAGAAGATCTGGAGACTGGGGTTTGAATCTCATCAACTCCCACTGTGTGATCCTGAGCAAATCACTAAACTTTTATGTGTGCAGTTATCAGTGACCACTTTCATTTTGCACGCATGCCACATGCATGCAGTCTGTTCCATTTTAACATAAAAAGCATGCTTTCCGCACTTGCTTGCTGTACTCATGACACATGCATGCAATCGGTTCCAATTTAACATTTAAATCATGCTTGCAGCATGCATATCACATGGATTGTTTTATGTACGCAGCAGGAAAACATTTCATATAATGATTTCCTTAATGGCGTCAAGACTTCGGGATCTCCGTCCCTTTGAATTACCCCCACTTACAGGGGAGGTTTATGCTAGATGTCGAAACCTTGGCATTATAAGGTCAAAAAGTAGAAGGATACGGGGATCTTGGAACTGTTGGGGGGGATGGGAGGGAAGAGAACGGATACGGGCAGTGAGGGATAGGAGACGCCCTGGGGCGAAATGGGTACTGGAGCGAGGTCCTCCTTGCCTAGTTCCCATACCCAACGGCACTGACTTGGAGTGTGTCAGGCAGGAAGTGGGATCACCCTTGGATTTCTGTCCCTTTCGGGCGGTGTTAAACAATGCCAGGTCGATTAGGAATAAGACTGCAGTGATTGCAGATCTTGTTTCCTCAGTCTACTTGGCTTGCATCACCGAGACCTGGCTAGATGGAAATGCTGGTCCTGTGTTGGACTCCGTGGTTCCGGCTGGGTTCTCGGTGATTCACCGCCTGAGAGTGGACCGGAGGGGGGGGGGTTGCTGTCTGTTTCAGACAAGATCTGGATCTCAGGGAAGTGCCAGTTGGTGATACCAACTCCTTTGAATGCATAGTGGGTGCAGGTGCAGACTACAGGACCCTTCTTATCTACCGTCCACCAGGGGATGAGAGGGAGTTCCTGAAGGAGGTTGCGGACTTCATCGCCGATATGGTATTGGAATCTCCCAGATGGATAATTCTGGGGGATTTCAATGCCTGGGTCGACGATGAACTCTCGCCATTGGTCAACACCTCCTCCAATTAATGGATTCATTGGGCCTGTCACGGGTAATTACCTCTGCAACCCATGAGGGGGGGCATACATTGGACTTGGTTTTCCATCTGGGGATGGAGATATGTGATGTGGAGGTGGAGCCAGTTGGATGGTCTGACCATCACGCCCTGAGGTTTAGATTTGCGGCCCCCTTAAATAGGCCTGCCCCCAGGGAGTTGGTACAGTTCCGTCCTTTAAGAGGGATTACCTTAGAGGGCCTAATGATGGAGCTGGACTTCTCGGATTTTCCAAAGGATAGCATGGATCTAGGGCCATTGGTCTTAGCCTATATTAGGGTTGTGACTGAGGCCCTGGATGCCATTGCTCCAATTCATGTTCGTCCCCGTACTCTTCACTTAAGGGCTCCCTGGTTTGATGGGGAGATCCATGAGTGGAAGAGGAAGGGACGAAGATTAGAAAGACGTTGGCGGAAAACTCAACTGGAGGCGGATAGACTTGAATTGTTAGAACATTATAAATTCTACCAATCAGCAATTTCCCATAAGAAGGCAGAGTTCCTGTCCAGGGAAATTGCTGCAGCTAGGAATAGACCATCCCAGCTCTTCCGGACTGTGGACAGACTGTGCAATCCAGTCTGTCTCCAGACCGGTAGAGCATTATCACAGGTACAGTGTGAGGAGTTTGCGAAATTCTTTGCTGACAAGGTATACACCATCAGGGATGAGATCAGCCAGTGTCCTTCTATTGAGCATTGCACTGATCAATCGGGTGGTACTAACTCAGTTGTACTGGTCTACCTTTAGACTACCAGCAGTAATAGATATTGTGAGGATTATCCAGACTCTGCGACCTACCCTTGTAAGTTGGACCCAGGCCCTACTCACCTGGTGGTGGGGTGTGTAGATGTTATCGGCCCAGTCCTGGCTGGGATAGTGGTGGTGTCATTAGAGAGAGGGATCTTTCGGATCCCTTAAAGGAGGCTATATACCCTTTGAAAAAGCCTCTCTTGACCCGACTGCCCAGCAAATTATAGACTGAGTTTCTAACCTCCCTTTGTAGGGAAGGTTATTGAGCAGGTGGTCGCTCTGCAACTGGAGGATCATTTGTCCAACCACAATATCTATGACCTCTCCAATCTGGCTTCAGGAAGAGGCACAGTACAGAGGCGGCTCTTGTTCGGGTATTGAATGATCTCCTGATGGCAAGAGATTGGAGGACCGTTCCATCTTGGTTCTCCTGGATCTCTCAGTAGCATTTGACACCATGGATCATGGGGTATTGCTCGACCGCCTGTGGTTTCTCTGTGGTCTGAGGGGAGCAGTCCACAGTTGGTTTCGATCTTTTTTGGAGGGCAGATCTCAGAGAGTGGTATCTGGAGTTAACACCTCGGTCCCTCACTATCTGCCCTGTGGGGTACCGCAGGGGTCAGTGCTGTCCCCTATGATCTTCCCTTGTCAATCTTCACCATTCACTACTTACAGGGTGTTAGCCGGAGGCACGCACCCGCCACGGGAGCTTTTTTTTTTTTTAAAGTTTGCCTAACGGCACCGCCCTCGAGAGTGGCGTGCGTCGCGTCATGCGGCCGTTAGTAGCGACCGACTCAACTCAGTTCTGTTTCTCCGCCCGTCGAGGCAGCACCTGTCAGCGTGAAGCGCTTCAGTGTTTTTCATATCTTCGTAGTTACCGACTCCGTTTTCCTTGCACTTCGGCGCCGTCTACGGTAAGACTGTTCTTTTCTATCTTCGGCACTGGGTGTATTTCCTACTGTGTTTTAGTCTCGTTGGTTTGCGTTATGTCGGTTCTGGAGCTAAGCGTTCTTGAAAGCGGACGGCCCCTATCGCGTCGGTGCTCCTGTGGCGGCATTTCTCCGTCTCGGACCGGCATGACGTTTGTCTTCGTTGCCTGGGACCCAACCATGATATGGATTCGTGCGACGCCTGTTTCTCGATGGACCATCGCGTCCTCGAAGTCCGCACATTCAAGCTCGGCAAGGCCCCGCTGACTTTCGGGGGACGGCGTCGCTCACGGGAATCTCGGGTGAGATCTTTAGGCCCTTCCTCGGGTCCCCTCCCGGGCCTATATGGTCCGAGGAGGAGGGGGTTTCCTCATCCTATCTTGCCGAGGAGGAGGCCCCTTCCGCGGTGTTGAGGGAGCATCATAGCGCCCCCCGGGGCCGCAGCGCTGACACCGCCTCGGCAGTCACCTCTTTGGAGGTGCAGGCTCCCCCCGTGTCGAGGCCCTTGGCTTTTGGGCCCGGCTGGTGGACCCTCGGCGCCGCCCTCGTGGTGCCGTTTGGATCCGGCACCATTCGCGGTACAGCCGATGATCGAAGCGGCACCGCTCGAGCTCCGGCGCCCGTTAGCACCAGCGCCGGTGATGGGGTGGCACCGTTGGCGGCGCGCTTTGGATCCCGGTGCATGAGCGGCGCGGTGATGAAAGCGAGCACCGTTGGCGGTGCAGCTTTAACCTCGGCGCCATTACGCGATGCCGGTGGACATGGCGGCGCCATCGGCGGTGCCACTCTGCCTCCCGGCGCCACTGGCGGCGCTGTTAACCTTCCCTTCCAGCGGTGGTCCCGGGCCTGCTGGAGCCTGGGGGTGTGGGGTTAGGCCTTCCTGCTACGGCGTGGGGCGGCGGCGTCGCCCATAGTACGGGGCGTTCGCTGACCCGTAGCCTCGGGACCCCTGGGGTGGCCAGCATCGAGAGTCCTGCTGGTCTCGTCCTCTCGGAGGATGATGACTCAGATGTGGACCCATCCTGGCACCCCATTCTTGGGATCTGGGTCCTCAGTGGCTGGGGTACCAGGTGGCACGAGGCCTCTCCTCTGTCCCCCTGCCGTCGTCTCCTGAGGGTTCCTCGGCTGGGGTGGCCGAGAGTCCTGGGGGCAGGCGTGGGGAGTGACGGAGGGCTCCCTCTCTGGAGGCTGGTGGCAGCTACCCCGAGGGTGCTGTTGCCTCCTCTGGGACAGGGGATGTTGCAGTCAGGAGAGGGCTCTCTCGGAATCCGAGGGTTGAGGGCAGGTGGCCTGCTGCCGGTCTTCTTTAGCCACCTCAGGGGTGGCCAGGAGCCATCAGTGCAGAGCCCGTCTCTCCCCAGGGTTCTAGGGTGTCCTCCAGTGGCGTTTGTGGGACTGCCGTTCTGGATCCATGCAGTCCGGCATCGTCGCGGGGAGTTCTCCCCAGGGCTCTTCAGGCTCCGCTTCCCCAGAGTTCCGTTCTGCGGCCTGGTTTGATATCCGGGATCCCTCCTACTGGGGCTCCCTTTACGGATTCAGAGCCCTCATGACATGATTGCCTCTCGGAGGTGCCCCTCTCCCATCTCTCTGCCTTCCACCACCCCGCTCCCGGGCCATGTAGGTCCCTCGGTCCGTTATCCTGGGAGCAGTTCAGAGGATTCTTGGCGGCCTTCCCCTCATATGTTAGATACATGCATGGCGGGTCTTTCGACTCTCCCACGCTGCAGGAATCCTCTGAGCATTCAACTCCCCATCATCCTCGTCTCCCTCCTCTGAGGAGAGGAACCCCCTGCTCATCTGTCCTCCGATGCTGATTTCACAGAATATCAGCGTTTCCTCTCGAGGATGGTGAGGGATCTCTGGATTTCCTATGTTCAGAGAGACAATACCGAACGGGAGCAGCGTAATTCCTTGGTGAATTCAGTGCCCAGCATCTGGTGGTACCTTCCTGGCCTATCCCCTTCAGGAGGCGTCTATCCGGTCTGGCAGTTCCCTGCAACTTCTTCCCCCAACCCGGTGCGGACTGCCAGCGTGGTAGTGTGCCCCCCTCTGAGTCTCTAGGTTTCCCTTCCCAACCCGTCCTCAGGTTTGGTATACCTGGATACTCCTTCTGGGTGCCGTTGCCTGGTGCACGACCGCCCAGTTCGGACTCTCTCCAGTTAGGCCGTTGGGGGCGAAGAGTGTTCTCTTCTTCTCGTCAGTACATGTATTGCATCACATCAAGGCTCACCGCTGCCTAACCGGCATTTGTGGTCAATGATGTCCCAGCTGCTGGCATCTATGCCTGACCGCGGAGCAAACCAGACAAGCCGTTGCCCTCTCCGCGGTAGGCCTGGAGCTGGCAAGACGCAAGCAAGGGGCATCTTATGATGCCAATGAGTGGCTTCAGGCTTCGAGGACAGCGATCGCATCAGGCGGACGGCATGGCTTCGTCTTTCCAGGTTGTCACCCCTGGCCCGGCGTAGGGTGATTCGCTCCACCTTCCAGGGGACCCGTCTTTTCTCTTCCAGAGCTAGGAGACTTTTACAGGGGCTCCCTCCGTCTCCTCGTCTTCAGGAGGCACCTCCTAGCTCTTCTCCCACTTAGGCTTTCTGAATAAGCCAGGGTCTTCTCCTTCTGTTTTCTCACCAGCAGAAGGCTGGGGGTCTTGTTCCCTCAGGGTATTACCTCTTCCCCCTCCAGGGGAAGAGGAGCATGGTACTCACCAGGAAGTAATGAATGGTGAAGATTGACAAGGAAGATATGAAAGTGCGTACCTACTGGTAATTCTTGATCTTCTCTTGTATCTTCACCATTCATTACCACTCCACCATCCCTCAGTGGCCTCTTCCTGTGGCTTCTCCACCTCCGCTCCTTCCTCTCTCTGCAAAAAAAAAATTTTTCTTAAAAACTAGGAAAATTGCTAATTTTTCCAAAAAAAAAAATCCTTCTTTTGGGGGTTCTAATTTTCAAGAAAAATTAATTACTCTAAGAGTCATAGGCCATCTTGTGGATTGCATTGGCGATCAGACTGCACAACTATCTCTTGCCGTTATCCTGACAAGATATCTCTGGGGTTTGGCCTGGTTCAGGCTATTCAGTTGATCCTGCAATCCCGTGTTCCAGATATTGCCCTGAAATCAACCCCCATTCTTGCCCTGCAGAGCAGAGGAACGGGCACGTCTGTTCCTTTTTTCTTTTTAAAAAAAAACAAAAAGGGAAAAAATGCTGAGGGAACTCTTTTCGACTGCTATAGGTGTGACAGAAACGGGAAGGAAAGAGTTAATGGTTTGGATTCTGTAGATGCCTTATTTTTTTAGCAGTGTGGAAAAAATACAGAGGCTGAAATCCTCCAGCAGCAACCAGCTTGTGGAATTCCTAGCTGCTAGATAAGAGCTGGGTCATAAATCTCAGTGGACATCTCCAGACACACACAGACCTTGCAGACATGGACACGGGCAGTTTGAATGGATTGGATCATTCAAATATAACCTTAAGGTGAAAAATATAATTGGTCACCAATAGGTGTTCACTCTGATTGGGACAATTAAATACATACATGTTAGGTGGTTGGTGCATTTAAGGAGAGAATAGGAATGACCTAGTCTCCATAGACTATATAAGCTTCTGTAAGACAGAGAACTCGCTCTTGCCCTGGAAGCTGTGAGGGGAAACATAAGCTTGGAGCCTACCTGGTATGTCCGTGGGAGCTGGCAGTTAGAACAGGGTCCAGTGTCTCTTATAAGGACAGGGAAGGGTAAGTTTAGTGATAGTATATTTCAGTAATAGCCTTCTTCTTTTGCCATCTGTTGTTTAAAAACATTTGTTTACTTTTCCTGTATGAGTGTTATTCTCTTGTGTTGTAAATACATTTCCTGTAAATGCTCATTGCACTTTCTGTTAATAAAGCTATTTATTTGCTCAACAGTTTGTGTCTCTGATGTCATTTTCTAAGGTAAGATTTGGTTTTCCACTGGCTAGGGTAAACTCTGTGTAGCATCCGCCACCTGAAAGAGACACACTACCAGACTTTAACTTGTGCAATTGCACGTGTGATTATTCAAGTTTGTACACTTGAAAGAGGTGCGGAAGAGAGTCCGGCTGGTGGCATGAATACCCAGACACACACCTCTCTAAAAGCTGTTTCAGCCCAGAGGAAGGTGGGTTGTCACATATTAGTTGGCAGTGGTGGGGTGATGATAGCGGACTCGTAGCTGACTGAGATACAGAGTTTGCCAGTGGAACAGTTACCTTAGCATTGCAAAACAGGATATACAAGAGGATACATTTGTACAACAGTTTTATTGTTTCTAGATAGCACAGTAAAGTGTAGCAGTAGAATGAGCTCCACGGAGTATGACTCACTTACTGTAACACAGCTTTTGAAAGGTGCCAGGAAAGGGATTCAGCCTGAAAGTCTAAAGCAGAAGAAAAAGGCAGACCTCATAGCTACTCTCTTGGCACATGATCTGAAGCAGACTGTCGCTGGGGTGAGTCAGGAACTGAGGCAGCAGACCCCCAAACCAGCTTGAGCACTGCGACTGCAGCTATTGCTGCAAGACAAGGCATTGGAGCGAAAAAGACTGGATGCTGAAGCAGAAGCAAGAAGGTTGGAAGCAGAAGAAAAGAGACTGGCAGACAGAGAAAGAACATCAGGAAAAGGAGAAAGAGCATAAAGAAAGAGGAACGACAGCACAAGAAGGAGATGATGACCCTCACGCGGTCAGCAAACCGTGAGTAATGGTGGAGTGAGTTTACCTCATGAAACCAAAATGAATTCTAAATTGTTCCTCAGTTTAAGAGGAGATGACCTTGATTTATTTTAAGGTCATTTGAGAGAGTGTGTAATCAATTACAATTAAATAAGGCTTCCTGGTCAACTTATCTCACACCCTTGCTGACGGGAGGCGCTGAATGCATTTGCTAAAATGAGTAATGAAGACTATGCTGATTATGATAAAGTAAAACAGTGTTGTTGAAACGTTTTGAATTAACTCCCTGAGGCTTATAGAAGAAAATTTAGGGAGTTAAAGAAAAGCCCAGAAGACAGTTATGCAGAACTGCAGGTTAAACTGTATACTTACCTTGATAGGTGGATGGAGGGCTAAAAGCAACTACTGTGGAACTGATTAAAGATGTATTGGTGAGAGAACAATTCCTTAAAATTGTACCTGAGGACATGTGTGTTGGCTCATAGACAGGGCATCGCCTCTTCCACAGAGGTGGCAGGAAGCTGGCAGTATCTGTCTAGCCGGCCACACACTGCAGTAAGTCTTATGGTATGGGGCAGCACATGGGTGATAAGGGATCCCATGGAGAGCAGCCCAAAGGCTCATCCTGCACCTGAGCCCAAAGTGAGCCCTCTGGTTCTGGGGACTCAGAAATAGGTCCCAAGAAATGTCATATTTGCAATCAGGTGGGACACTTGAGATATAACTGCCCTCAGAAACTGGTTAAGGGCAGAGATATTAGGGCAGGGGTGATCAAAGGGCACTGGTGTGTTTGTAGGGTGTGTCCAGTCTGAAGAACCACTCTCCTCTGATGAGAATCTGCGTCCCATTACAGTTAATGGAATAGTAACACAGGGACTATGGGACACAGGTGCTAATATCTCCCTGGTAGGCAAGATCTCATTCGGGCAGAGCAGATCGTGCCTGGGAAATACTCAAGGTTCTGGCATTCACAGGGCCACCAGTCCCATTACCAATGGCTAGAGTCTTCCTGAGCTGGGAAGGGCCATGTAGAAAAGGAGGTGGGAGTTGTAGAGGACCTACCTGTAAGTATGATTGTGGGAAGGATTTGGACCCCAGTAAAAACTGGTGTGTGTTGTAACTCGTAGTCAGGCACAAGGGCAAGCTTCTGAGGGAAGAGGTTGACTCTGGGTGGTCCAGCCACACCCTCAGCAGCTGAGGAAGTGTCCAGCACAGGAGGGGCTGGCTAGAAGCTGCAGTCAGAACCCCAGTCACAAATAGAGGAACCCACAGGACTTCCTTCAGAAGGGGCACTGGGAAGGGTCAGGCGAGGGCAGCTGAGTGCTGCTGGCAGACTGACCCTACCCTGGAAAAACTGAGGAAATAGCTCATGGGCTGAGCATTCTCAGGGAGTAAGGAGTCCATTTACTGGGACAATGGGCTGTTGTACAGAGAATGTACAACAGAGGAAGGGCTAGCTGGTGAGGTACTCCAGCAGCTGGTAGTCCCTAAGGTTCACGTCAAGCAGCTTTTGGCCCTTGCGCATGATACCCTTTTCAGGGCACTTGGGGTGAGGCACTGCAGCTTCACCAACAATTTCTTCTGGCCTGGTATTGGCAAGGATGTGGCAGGTGTTGCGGACTTGTCCACATGCTGCGGGTAGGAAAAATGGGGACAAGGCCAAGAGCGAGCTTTGGTGCCCCTGCCCATGTTGATGAACCCTTCAAGAGGGTAGCAGTGGACATGTGGGGCCATTGAGCACCCCAAGTCGCACTGGCAAGCGGTATATCCTGGTAGTTGTAGACTATGCCACTAGATACCCAGAGGCAGTGGCCTAACATCCTCTGAGGCAGGACCAGTGGCAGATGCACTGTTGGAAATATTTGGTGGGCTTTCCCCAGGAATACTGTGTCAGACCCAGGGTGCCAGTTTTATGTCCGGAATTAATGAGTAGTTTCGGGAGAAGTGTATAGGTAAAGCAGCTCAAAACCTCTCCATACCATCCCCAAGCTAATGGTCTAGTGGAGCGATTTAATTCAACCTTAAGACCATGCTAAGGACTTTTGCTGACCAGCATAAGAGAGACTGGGACAAATATTTGCCTCATCTCCTATTTGCATACAGGAAGTCCCACAGGAGTCCACAGGGTTCTCACCTTTCAGAGCTCCTGTTTGGTCATGAGGTCTGGGGCCACTAGATTTGATTCGGGATGAATGGGAGGTGACCGTGCCTCCCAAGGGGAGTCTGTTGTGGAGTATGTCCTGAACCCCAGGACCACCTTAGGGAGCTCATGGGGTTTGCTCAGGAGCACTGGCCACTGCACAACAGCGGCAGGAGTCTGGTAGGACCGTGGGGTCCGAGCCAGAGAATATGAGGTGGGACAGCGAGTGATGGCACTCATCCCTGTCCAACAGAATAAGTTACAGGCAGCATGGGAGGGCCATTCTCCATTGTCCAAAAGGTTAGTGACGTCAATTACATGATAGAGCTCCCGGACAGGACATGCAAGCGAAAGGTGTATCATGTTAACATGCTGAAGCCCTACCATGACAGAGAGGAAATGGTCCTCGCTGTATGCAGTGCTCCAGAGGAGGAAACCGAGGTAGATCACTGGTGGACCTACTTGGGAGGCCAGGTGCATCCTCTGTGGACAGCCTTACCCTCTTGGAACAGCTGACACCAGCCCAGGTGCAAGAATAGGGGTGTGCTGAGAAATTTGAAGACATGTTCACAGAAACCAGGGTACACCACGATGGCAGAGCACCATGTGGATACAGGGACCCAGGATCCCTGAAACAGTCCCGCTACAGGGTACCTGAGCAGGTTAAGCAGACTGTGAAAGAGGGCTCAAAGAGATGCTGGAACTGGGGGTAATCCAGGAATCTAGTAGCCCTGGGCATCACCCGTGGTACTGATCCCCAAAGGGATGGCACCACCGATTCTGCGTGGACTACGGAAGCTTAACAGCTGCGCGAGTCTGATGCTTATCCATGCCCAGAACAGATGAGACCCTGGAGCGACTGGGGAGCCAAGTATTTGACACAATAGACCCAACAAGGGCTATTGGCAGGTACCTCTGACCCCTACTGGCCAGGGAAAGATCAGCGTTTGTTACTCCATTTGGTTTATATGAATTTAAAGGTAATGCCATTCGGAATGAAGAATGCACCTGCAACCTTTCAACGGCTTGGATGCATACTGTCTGGGGTAGGTGAGTTTGCATTGGCTTATATGGATGATATGGCCATATATAGCCAGACCTGGAATGAGCACATCAAGAATGTTGGGGCGTGTTCCACAGGTTAAAGAAGGCAGGTCTGACAGTCAAGGCAGAGAAGTGCCAGATAGGTATGGCAGAAGTATCCTACCTTGGGCACCGGGTGGGTAGTGGACACATCCGTCCGGAGCCTGCCAAGGTTGATGCCATCCTGGCCTGGCCTACTCCTACCACAAAGAAACAGGTCAGGGCATTTCTAGGGACTGCAGAGTACTACCGAAGGTTTGTTCCCCGCTATAGCGATCTGGCTAAGCCCCTGACAGACCCTAACCAAGAAGGAAAGCCAGATGCAGTGAAGTGGTCAGAAGGCTGTGAGGTTGCTTTTCATGAGCTAAAAAAGGCCTTAAGTGGCCCAGCTGTATTGGCTAGCCCTAATTATAGTTTAAAGTTTATGGTTCATGTGGATGCCTCAGATCATGGGCTGGGGGCTATGCTGAGCCAAGTTACTCAGCAGGGGGAGGAGCACCCAGTTGTGTACCTCAGCCGAAGGCTTTTGCCCAGAGAGGAGGCATCGCCACAATTGAGAAGGAATGCTTGGGAATAGTGTGGGCCTTCAGAGCTGCAGCCTTACCTATATGGGAGAGAATTTACTGTGGTCACAGATCATAATCCCCTGATTTGGCTTCACTAGGTCCAGTGGACAAAATGGTAAACTACTACGTTGGAGTTTGGTACTGCAGGCATACAACATGACCATACAGCATCGCGGTGGCAAACAAAATGCAAATGCGGATGGGCTATCTAGGCAGGGCTAATGGCCTGGCTGGATACTGGGCACTTCAGTATTGCATGAGCGGCTGTGTCACTTGGGGTAGCCCAAGGGACCGCCTTCGTATCTGGGGGAGATGTGACAGAAGCAGGAAGGAAAGAGTTAATGGTTTGGATTCTGTAGATGCCTTATTTTTTTACAGTGTGGAAAAATACAGAGGCTGAAATCCTCCAGCAGCAACCAGCTTGTGGAATTCCTAGCTGCTGGATAAGAGCTGGGTCATAAATCTCAGTGGACATCTCCAGACACACACAGACCTTGCAGACATGGACACAGGGCAGTTTGAATGGATTGGATCATTCAAATATAACCTTAAGGTGAAAAGGAATATAATTGGTCACCAATAGGTGTTCACTCTGATTGGGACAATTAAATACATACATGTTAGGTGGTTGGTGCATTTAAGGGAGAATAGGAATGACCTAGTCTCCATAGACTATATAAGCTTCTGTAAGACAGAGAACTCGCTCTTGCCCTGGAAGCTGTGAGGAAACATAAGCTTGGAGCCTACCTGGTATGTCCGTGGGAGCTGGCAGTTAGAACAGGGTCAGTGTCTCTTGTAAGGACAGGGAAGGTAAGTTTAGTGATAGTATATTTCAGTAATAGCCTTCTTCTTTTGCCATCTGTTGTTTAAAAACATTTGTTTACTTTTCCTGTATGATTGTTATTCTCTTGTGTTGTAAATACATTTCCTGTAAATGCTCATTGCACTTTCTGTTAAGTAAAGCTATTTATTTGCTCAACAGTTGTGTCTCTGATGTCATTTTCTAAGGTAAGATTTGGTTTTCCACTGGCTAGGGTAAACTCTGTGTAGCATCCATCACCTGAAAGAGACACACTACCAGACTTTAACTTGTGCAATTGCACGTGCGATTATTCAAGTTTGTACACTTGAAAGAGGTGCCGGAAGGAAAGTCCGGCTGGTGGCAGCGAATACCCAAGGACACACACCTCTCTAAAAGCTGTTTCAGCCCAGAGGGAGAGGTGGGTTGTCACAATAGGTATCTTGGTTTTCGGGTCATGCAACCAACCTCAAATTTCTTCTGTAAAAAAAAAAAAAAAAAGGAAAAACAAACAAGAGGGGAAATGAAAAGGTAGTCTCCCTTCTCGGTAGTTTGCATATTGGTTTCTCCTTTTAAGTGTCCTCCTGGACAATTTTTACACAAGAGCTGTGCTGACCATATCCAATCCCGGCCAGCCTAAGCCTTAGCCTACCTTGGCCAGTCTGTCTGAGTCCCATTTTATGCTTAAACGCCTGAAAGGCTTACATTTCCTTTTCTAAGTCCCAGAGCAGCACCTCCTGCCTGGGGTTCCTTTCCTCCTCGGTGTCCTCGAATTCCTAGGCCTGTCGCTGCCAGGAACCCGAGGGGTATCAATAACAATGGCATGTTGAGGATAAAGACTATGCCTCCAGAGTCTGTCTAGCAGGTTTGGTGAACCTTCTCTTCAGCTCTATCTCCGAGGGATTCTTGCTTCCCTCTTAGTCGGGCCTTCAGCTCTAAGCTAATTATGCTCATTGGGCATTCTGGTCCCTTCAACATCCCATCTCTCTTCTCTTTCTTCTTCTTCTTCTATTTTCTCATCTCCTTACTTTATCTCTCCTCCTAGAGTCGCCCAGGTAAGAGGCCCTGCAGTCCCTAGGCTAGGATACTTTATCTCCTCTGTCCTTCCTCCATCGGCTTATTCCTTTTTCAGTTCATTCTTCCTTGCTTTTGCTATCCTCGGCTATCTTGCCTCGCTATCTATATTCTGCTCTCACTTTTGCTCTCCGGCTCACAGAACTGAGTTGGAGGAGGTCGTCGCTATTATGACGCCGCCTCGCGCGCGCGCGGGGCGTCACTCTCGAGGCGGTGCCGTTAGGCAAACTTTAAAAAAAAAAAAAAAAGCCTCTGGCGGTGCGCGCCGCTAACACCCTGTAAGTAATGAATGGTGAAGATACAAGAGAAGATCAAGAATTACGGTAGGTACGTATTTTCATTTATTCGCTGTGTATATGCTTCCCATTGGGGGACATTATAAGATGGTATGGGCTGAGTTTTCACTGTTATGCTGATGATTCTCAGCTCTACCTGTCTTTATAGCCTGATCAGAGTCAGATTCATCACGATGTTTAATAACTGCCTCCTGGAGATTCAGGACTGGATGAGTGCTAGTTGGCTGAGGTTGAATCCAGGAAAACTGAGGTTTTGGTTGTGGACCCTGGAGGGAGGATAACTGGGGCTTGGACGGGGAAACCCTTGGGTTTATATCTTGGGGGGGCCCAGCTTCTTGCCTCTGGCCAAGTACGTAACCTGGGAGTAATTTTTGACGAAAGCCTGACTATGAAGATGCAGGTGTCGGCCATAGTTGAATCTGCCTTTTTTCATCTGAGGAATATTGCCAGGGTGAAACACTTGGTTCCACGGGAAGATCTTCCCATTTTGGTCCACGCTTTTGTTACCAGCCGTTTTGATTACTACAATGCGCTCTATCTAGGGCTGCGAGGGGTGGATATCCGCCGCTTGCAGCTTGTGCAGAACGCGACAGCCAGGTTGTTGATGGGAGTTTCACGATCTAGCCATATGGCACCTGTGCTGCGTGATTTGCACTGGCTACTTGTACAGTTCGAATCACCTTCAAGTTCGCATTATTGACCTTTAAGGCCCTACATGATTGGGACCCCACTACCTGAAAGAGCTCTTGGTGCCTTATTGTCCTGCCTGTTCTCTCGGCTCCTCTGATGAGGGATTGCTAGAGATTCCTAGGTCGCCTAAAGATGTCTGGAGGTAGATCTTTTGCCTATATGGCACCAACCCTATGGAATTTCTACCTCGTCAGATAATGAGAATGCCTAACTGTTGAAAATTTTAAAAACAATTAAAAACTTTCCTTTTTGCCTTAGCATTTGCTGGTACATGATGAGTAAGTGTACTGTATGGTTGTTTGATTTATTGTGTGTGATGTGATTTTAATTGTTTTTATTGTAAAAGCGCCCTGAGCTTGGGAAGGGCGCTTAATATAAATAAAATATTACTTACTTAGCCATCTGGTGTAGGTCTCCTTGAAGTTTGGAAAAATCCCAAAAGACTATCTCTTTGGGAGGGCCAGAGGGGGTGTGTGCTTCCCATATGCCGAAGACAGCCAAGTGATCACTAAAAGAATCATGCAAAGTACCATAAGTAGTGATCCTGTCTATTCTGTTTATAAGCATCAGGTCAATAAGGGACTGGTGGTTGTTCCTTGTTGCTACATGAGTGGGGCAGGTAAAAGCTGAGCATGATGGAGTTTACCTCTCAAAGTTTCAAATGTGCTAGCTCATTGTTGAGCCAATCTAGACTTATATAACCTACTGTAAGAGGAGTATTTCATTCTTTCAGGTACTAGTGGCCAGATAGTGGATATCAGATAAACCAGCTATTCCATATTGCATCACCTTACAGCATCCCCGACCATTTCTAACTTGGTTAAGTCCACCTGGTAGGCTACAAATGTACATGTGACTAGATGTTATAGGCTACAAATGTACATGTGACCAGATGTTTTGAAACCTGATGCACCAAGTCCCACCTGCTGCTGCTAAAGCTCAGTTTATTTTTGTGCATCGCAGAGGATACAAGCACAAACACCTAGCTCCCAATTACAGGTCACCATACTAGGCGGGAACAATAATGTTTCAGTTAATTCTCTGAACTATGGCATGAATTGGTAGCTACTGAGCCTGTAATGTTGTTATTCAGCTAAGCAATTTTCTTGCAGGATATTTGTATCTAATTGGTTAATTCCTCTGCAGGGCGTTGTTCACCCGCAGCTGTGGTTGCTTTCTTGCCGTGCCTTAAAGGATCAGTCTCTTTTTGCTTTGGCTCATAGAGCATGCAGTTTTCTGTGCTCTAGTTAATTCCACTTTAATTCCACTCAGTTTGATATTTTAGTTTGATTTTTTTCTTGGCTACTCAATGTATCTGGTTGCCTACAGATGTTTTCCGTTTAGCACTCAAAACTGGGGATTAGGCCAGCATTTTCATTCCTAGCCTTAACTGTAACTAGTTAAAGTAGTAAGGGCTTGTTTCTGGCTGTTTGCTTTTCATATCTGGTCTCCACAAGAAACATTTGTACACATCATCATGGGACTTTTAAAAATGGTGCCTTCAGTGTAAATGCCAAACATTATCCCTCTCCCACCTTCTGTATCCACACTCAGCTGATTCAGTGGCACAATGTGAAGCGAGTGTTCCCAAAGCTCCTGCTGAACAGCTTCAGTGTAACTAGCAAGCTATAGTGCTTTTGCAGGTGGATATGAGTTTGTTTGCTCACACCAGTTGGGACCCCCTGTGAGCGGTCCCCGAATGGAAGCTGTGCACCTAGAATCCTTTCACAAGCAGGTCCAACCACTGTGCCAGCACTACACACTGTTCAAAAAGAAAAGTTTTACATGCGCTGATTCCCCCTTATTCCACATTTAGTGCTATGTCATGAAAGGCTTCACTTTACCTAACATACGCCAAGCTGTTTGGTGCACTCCCACAGATGTCCTACCCTGAGTGTTCCTGGTTGGATGACAATCTGCCTTGAACCTTTATGGGAGCCAGGAGAGAGGCCAGACATGTTTAATACCCATCCCCAAGATTCCCACCGGACCGAGTGGGCAGGTAGCCAGTGGGTCTGCAGTCTTCACCGGTCCCCTTTGGGCACTGCTATGCAATGCTAGATCAATGAGAAATAAGACTGCGATTATGGCAGACTTGATTTCCTCAGTCAATCTGGCTTGCATCATGGAGACCTAGTTGGGGGATGACACAGGTCCAATTCTGGAGTCGGTCCCGGCCAGGTACTCTGTAGTGCACTGCCCAAGGAGGGAATACAGGGCTGGGGGTGTAGCCAGCTATTTTAGATCGAGCTTGAACTTCTACATGCACCCAGTGGGTTCTACCTTATCATTTGAATGTGTGGCTGTGTGTGTGTGTGGGTCCAGGTGCAGGTTGCAGGAATCTCCTTGTTTACCGTCCTCCTGGGCATGGGGGAGATTTCTTGCAGATGGTCGCAGACTTCATCACCAACAAGATGTTGGAGTCGTCCAGATGGTTGATTCTAGATGACTTCAATGCTTGGGTCAAAGATGAATCCTTGCATGTTGGACATGACTTCCTGCAGTTAATGACATCACTGAGCCTATCACAAGTGGTTGCTTCTGCAGCTCACCACCACGGCCATACATTACACTTGGTATTCTCACTGGGGCTTGAGGTGACAGATCTCAGGAGTGATCAGATTGCTTGGTCCAATCATTGCATGGTGGAGTTCTTGTTTGGGGGTCCCCCTGATAATCCCTCCCCTGCTGAGATGGTTCACCATCGCCCACTGAGGGATTGTCCCCAGATGGACTTTTGGCAGAAGTAGACTTTTCTAGTATGAGTGCTGCTTGTGTGGTTGGCAAGGGCAAGGCGTTGACAGCCTATAATAGGGCTGTCTCCAAGGCACTCAGTGCCATCGTACCAGTCCATATATGACCCAGGTCTTCTTGCTTGAGACCCCCATGGTTTTATGGGTCTCTCAAGGAGGTGAAGACCAAGGGTCCAAAGTTGGAGTGCTGCTGGCGGAGGACCCGGTCCGAGGAGGATAAACTGGCTTTGAAAGCTCACTACAGTGACTATCAAAGGGCAATCAACTGTAAGAAGGCAGAGTTCCAGTCCTGGGAGATTGCTGCAGGGAGAAACAGACCAGCTCAGCTCTTTCGGACTGTGGACAGGCTACTTCATCTTGCCTGTCTACAGCCAAAAAGAGTATTTTCAGTCACTTTGTGTGAAGAGTTTGCTCAGTTCTTCTCTGACAGAGTGTCCTCTATCCAGTCCAGAATCTCCCTAGTGGGACAGGATCAGTCCCGCAGTGGTAGGCCTTGTGAAACAGAGGCACTACTATTGTCTGGGGGAGTTTCAGCCAGTGGGGATGACTGAGGTCTTTGAGATAATCTCAAAGCTGTGGCCCACCTTTTGTGAAATGGACCCAGGCCCGACTTGTCTCCTGGTGGGATGTGCCGAGTCCATTGGTCCAGAGTTTGCCAAGATAGTCCAGAGTTTGCTGTTAGAGGGGTACTTTCCTGATGCCTTGAAGGAGCACTAGTGAAGCCCCTTCTGAAGAAACCATCACTTGACCCTGATGTCTTGGTGAATTATGGACCTATCTCCAACCTCCCATTCCTGGGAAAGGTTGTTGAGAAAGTGGTGGCTCTACAGCTTGAAGCGCACCTTGCAGCCTTTGACATTTATGAGCCATTCCAGTCTGGAGTTAGGGCTAGGCATAGCACTGAGATAGCGTTAGTCAAGGTGCAAAATGACTACAGGGCAAGAGATAGAGGAGACCAGTCAATTCTCGTTCTCCTGGATTTACCTCAGCATTTGACAATGTGGACCACATTGTGCTTCTGGATCACCTTAGAGAGTATTGTGTGGACTTGCCGGTACTGTCATCGACTGATTTGAGTCTTATCTCTTGAGCAGAATGCAACGGGTAGTGATGGGGAATTTGTCCTCCTGTCTGAAGCTCCTGCCATGTGGAGTTCCTCAAGGTTTGATCTTGTCACTGATGTTGTTCGTGATGTACATGCTGCCCCTTGGTGAGCTCAATAGATGCTACAATCTGGGTTTTCACTGTTATGTAGATGATACCCAGCTGTATATGTCTTTTGCCCCCGGAACAAAGAATGCCATGGAAGTACTAAACAACTGCCTGTCTGAGACCCAAGACTGGATGCCCTTCGGCTGAGACTGAGCCCTGGTAAGATGGAGGTGCTGGTGCTCAAGCCAGGTCGCAAGCATGATATGGATGTCACCAAGGTAGTAACAGGATTGTTCCTTGGGCCTACTCCACTGAAGGCATCTACTAGAGTGAGAAATCTGGGCATCATCCTTGATGATAGGCTGATGCTTAATGCACAGGTGTCATCTGTCATCCAAAATGGTTTCTACCACTTAAGAAATGTCACCCAGATTAAACTGTAATTCCATCTGATGACCTGCCCACACTGGTACATGCCTTTGTCACATCAAGTCTGGACTACTACAACACTCTATATTTCGGGGGCAGTGGAGGGAACCTTCGTCGACTGCAGATGGTGAAGAATGCAGTGGCCAGGTTGCTGATGGACCTGCCCAGGTTCTGTCATGTGACCCCAGTCATTCCGGATCTGCACTGGCTGCCTGTCAGATGGAGGATCATCTTCAGGGTGGGCTTTCTCACCTATAAGGCCCTATGTGGTTACGGCCCTGGCTACCCGAGTGACCACCTTACTCCTGCCCTTCCGGTGTGCTTCCTTCACTCCTCCACTGAGGGCCTCCTAGCAGTTCTGAGGGACAGGCTGAGAAACTCAGGGAACTGTGCATTTGAGGTGGCTGGCCTGGTTCTTTGGAACTCACTATCCAGATCCCTGAGGGAGGCCCCATCGATGGAGGCTGTTAAGAGGGGTCTGAAAGGCCATCTTTTTAAAAAAGTGTTTCCTGATTAGTTGCCACTGATTTTAATGTCATTTATTTACTGTCATTTATTTATTATGGATGTTGAATTATATGTTTGTTTGATGACCCTGTATGTATTGTTTTGCATAACCCTGCCATGTCTTATACCTCCTGTAAGGTGCCCAGAGTCCCTGGGATTGGGTGCCATAAAAATAAAGTTTTACTTACTTACTTACTTCTTTGCAACCTTCCATCAGGTTGCTCACACAAGCTCCATGTTGACACCATATCACCACTCTCACTCGGCTCAGGAAGACACCCTAGGCAATCGCAGCCAAAGGAACATGTTTGCACATGCACACATGCCTGATTGAACACCAGCCATGTTGATGAAGAGCAATTTTGTGGACTCATGTGCACTGAAGTGCTGACATCATGGGCGCCATATTGGTTATAGTGATAGCCAAGTTTTAACTCCAGAGACCATTTTGTATTAACAGTACCCTCAATATTGGGCCAATGCTCAAAGGTGAGAACACCTCCGCGCCGCATATGTAAGGCACGCAGACACTCCACAGCCATTGCGCCCATGGCATGGGATGCACTAAAGGGGGTGTGTAGCCCCCACGTACCCAATCCCCCATCTGCGTGGACTGCAACTCACAGGGGTGGGTGGGGGAGCATGCCAGCACTACACAGCATGCACATAGCCGCATAGAGCTGTGCACTGGGGTGCATAGAAGGGTAGCTGGCATGCCAGGGTAAAATCTGCCGTAAGTCCCCTATGCGCCCCATGCATCTGTTCCACACCAAGGGCACCACTGCCTCCACAGTCACTGGCCACCTAGGGCCATCGACCCCAGTACCCAGCCGAGCCCCCCCCATCCCCATGTATGCCAACTCCCCACACACACACACTCATATGGGCACTGGCCCCTGGACTGCATGACCCCCCCACCTGCCTCTGTGACTCCCTGTGCACCAAATGGTGTGGTGGGCTGTAGCACCCTTCTACACACTCACCCTCATGGCACCACCCCCCACCCCTGTAACTCCCCATCCAGTCAGGGGCATGACACAGTCGGTGGCCCATCCAACCTTTCACATCAATGGTTGACGGCTGTGTAGACATCCGTGGGGGAGCACAGCTAATGCGCCCCTCCCACTGCGTGAGGGATCCACTGAGGGATCTGGGATGGGCATCCCATTGGATGCCCACTCAGGTGCGCAGCTTCGCCCATGGCCGCCCCGCACAGACCTGCGTGGACCCACGCACTGGGGGGCCAAGGACAGGTGGCTGGTGGCCGTGAATGTCGCCGGTGCTCACCCCTCCGCAGGTGTGGAGCTCCACAGGTGGAATACACACCTTTGGTGCATAATTCCCATCCATTAGAGCAAAGGCCCCAATATGTATTTCAGATAGCCAAGCACATATCTGATACCCTACCAGTGTAAGTTTCTTTATACTGACGCTGAGCCCAAGTAAAATCACTGTCTCTGTGCCCCTAATTAGCAGAGTACTCTATGGCAAGCACACAGGCTCTGTTATCTTATTGTCTAAGCCCAGCCTACGTACAGAGCATGGGGTATATACTGTATATGTAGTCATATAGCATGGGTCCAGCTATCCAATTCAGATATAAGGTAACCTATGACACTCTCCACTCTTACAAGGTATCACCCACCTGTCAGCACACCGTGCCATCTGTCATAGCTGTGTCATTCCCTCTTGGCTAGTTGGTCACTCTGCATGTGCTTCCTAAGGGAACAAAGCTCAATGACCATACAGGAACCCATATGTGAGTGGGCTATATAATATCTTGCATTCCACACCCAGTGCAGTAACAAGCAGACACGGACATTACTAGTGAGTGGGAAATGGAGACAGCTAAGAGAGAGAGAGAGAGAGAGAGAGAGAGAGAGAGAGATCCTCAGGCCAGCTGGTCATTCGACTTGTGCTTCCTAAGTGAACAAAGTCCAGTGACCATACAGGAACCCAGACATGAGTGGGATATATAATATCTTGCATTCCACACCCAGTGTAGTAACAAGAAGATAACGACATTACTAGTGAGGGGGAAATGGAGACAGCTGAAGAGAGAGAGAGATCCTCAGGCCAACTGGTCATTCGACATGTGCTTCCTAAGGGAACAAAGTCCAGTGACCATACAGGAACCCAGACATGAGTGGGCTACATAATATCATGCAGTATGTGATGGTCATAACGTAACTACACAGAGCATGCAGAAGATTTCAGATAAGGACCCTACATTAAGTAGCACCCTTTATCTTCTTGTCACTAATAGGCTCCCAATCTTGGTGAAGAAAAGGAAGTGCAAATCATGCAGGATAACCCTACTGAGCTTGCAGACAGGGTTGTTCAAACAACATGAAGTCTTGCTGTATTCTGACAGTAGCAGTGAGTCCCAACCTTCGAACTGCCCCGGAGATGAAAGAGTTAACTTTCCATGCCAGGCATGGAACGCTGAGCTCGAGCTCGGTTGAGACTCTGTCTGTTGCTGTTTAAACTCAAACCATCAGATTCTTTACTCCGCCTCACTGAACAGTCACTCTGGAGATTTCTCCTTCTGCTCGGTTCAATTTGTCGGTTAAAGTACCGTTTTTCGGTTTTCGACCCGAATTTAAACCGTAACCGTCGGTTCAGTCTCTGTCTGTGGTATTCGTGAGTACTAGATAGGTTATATATTAATTCTATTCTGTGTGGAACTTGTAAGCGGTTTATCGGTTCTGTTTGAACCGATCAAGTTGTAAAAATCTTAAATTGTACTTTTAGAGTGTGGTTACGGTTCTTATCAGTTCTAAAAACAGATTTTATTACGTTTTTTTCCACGACCCGTGACATGGTCAGGAACCGATAAGAGGGTCTTGCCTGGCTGATTGCCATTAAAAGGGTAAGTTTGGTTAGGACTGGCACAATGTCTGAGAAACCCAAAAGAAAAACCGGGCCCACTGGGTTTCAACACTGTAGTGTGTGTGGGGAAGTCTTTGCTAAGGCTGACCCCTACACCACCTGTGTTTATTGTCTGGGGTTTGACCACCTCAATGCAGACTGCCAGATTTGTAAAAATTTTCCTGCAGCTACCCTAGAAAAGAGAGTTGGTAGGCTCAGGGAAAGGGAGGCCAAAAAGTCCGCTGAACCGGATGGCCAGCCAGGTTCGGTTCAAACCGAACCAGGAGTGCCCTCTGACCAGGTGAGACTTCTTCAGGCAAAGATCTGATTCTGAGAGTCGGTTCCAGCAAAGAAGAACTAGAAAAGAAAAATCAGCTGGTGTGGAGCCAAACTTTCCTCTCCAACGCTGGAAGAAATAGCCAAAGCGATCAAAATTGTCCAGTCACTTTCCCGGTTCGACCGAACCCGCACCATCAAGGAAGCACGGTTCGGTCGGTTTCACCAGTTCAAGATTATGATTTAGAGGAGTATTATGAACAGGAGGAGGAGGAGGAGGAGGAGGAGGAGGAAGAGGAGTATGAGGAAAGTGAATGTGGATTTGAAAGTCTGGATGTGCCCATTGACCTGGACATCTCCCCAGACAGACCTTCAGGAGTGTCTCCTCCTAGGCTTTCTGAGTCCCCTCTCATTTCATGTTTTATAAAAAAGTGGCTGAAACCCTCCAGCTTCCTATGGAAGAAGCTGTGGATGACCAAGAGGAGCCTGACTTTGTGGAAATGATGGATATCCCAGAGTCTAGGAGACTGTCTATTCCCTTGCACAAATCTTTTGGGAAACAGACATTTAAAATTTTAAAGACTCCTAATACTATACCTCCTGTGGATAAGAGAATGGACAAAAGGTATGCATTGTCAGGCTCAGATACGGAGTTCCTTACGCAACAATGCAGCCATGTTGGGATAGTGCAGGCTGCAGCCTGTGACAAGACACCTACAGGAGTGCCCAGGCCAAGGAAAGGCAGGCCACTCCTCAAAGGCAGCATCCCAAGGGCAGGGGCAGGCCTTTTCATAGGCCTTTCTACCAAGCCAGGCCTCCTCTTCTGCCTATGCTCAGAGGGAGTTCTTTGAGGAGAGGCAGAGGGGTACCAGCAGACCTGCTTCCACCCCTCAGCCAAAACCCCCTGCCAAACAAGCACCCTGACGGGTTTGCCAGGGCCGATTCTCCACCACCTGTAGGGGGCAGGCTGGCTTACTTTGTCCAGGACTGGAAGTCTCTAACATCAGACAAGTGGGTCCTGGAAGTAGTAAGCCAGGGAGTGGTTCTCAGCTTCAAAAGATTTCCAAAGCTGAGAACCAGATCCTTTCCACCTGCTAACCCCTCAGAGGCACTTGCCCTAGAGGCAGAGGTCTCTTCCCTCCTAGCTCTCAGAGCTGTGGAAAGGGTTCCACCCCTACACCAGGGCAAAGGGTTGTACTCCAGGTACTTTCTTACCTCAAAAAAGACAGGAGAATGGCGGCCCATCCTGGATCTCAGATGTAAACAAGCACCTTTTGAAACCAAAATTCAAAATGGTGACTCTGGGAATAATTCTACCCTCTCTAAGGCCAGGGGACTGGCTAGTGTCCCTGGACCTCAAGGATGCCTACTTCATATTCTCATCAGAAGCTCCCATCGAGAAAGTACCTCAGGCTCAGGCTGCCCTCAGGCCATTACCAGTTCAGAGCAATGCCCTTTGGTTTGACTTCTGCTCAAGGGTATTCACAAAATGCCTGGCAGTAGTAGTTGCTTCTCTAAGAAGGCAAAGGATTGCCATCTTCCCTTACCTGGACGACTCGCTTATAGTAGGCCAGTCCCCAGACCAAGTCAAGTTACACTTATAGATAACTCAGCAACTGCTCACCTCGTTGGGTTTCCTTCTGGATCTTTCAAAGTCAGTTCTAGATCCTGTTCAGCTCCTCACCTTCATAGGCGCAGAGCTAGACATAGAAAAAGCCAGAGCTTTCCTTCCCCCGGACAGAGCAAGGACCCTTATCTCTCTAGCCTCCTCATTCACCCTGCAGGTGTCTTGACCACAAGGCATTTTCTATAGCTCCTGGGGCACATGGATGCTTCCACAGCAGTGGTGCAGGGAGCAAGATTTCAGATGAGGGACATTCAGTTCCATTTGAGAGCCTTTTGGTCTCAAAGGAAGGACCCTCTGACCAAATTGATCCCAGTGACTCAACCCTGATCCAGGCCCTACAGTGGTGGCAGGATCAGAACAATCTGAGACAAGGAGTCCCCTCTGTCACTCAGTCTCACTCTTTAATGCTTACTACAGATGCCTCCCTCTTGGGGTGGGGGGCTCACTTGGGTGACCTGACCACTCAGGGGTTGTGGTCCCCTCAGGAATATCTGCTTCACATCAATCTGTTGGAACTCAGAGCAGTGTTTCTAGCACTTCAAGCTTTTTACAAATCTGTTCAGAACAAAGTTATCCAGGTCAGAACAGACAATACCACCACAATGTGGTACATCAACAAGCAAGGAGGCACTCGGTCTATGGCCTTGTGCACAGAAGCAATGAAGTTTTGGTCTCTGGCTTATTCCCTGAACACCTCCCTCTCAGCAGTTCACCTTCTGGGCAAGGACAATGTCCTGGCAGATGCTGTCAGCAGGATATCCCAGGGCCATCACGAATGGTCACTGGATCCCCTGGTCTTGGAGGTGATATTTTCCAGATGGGGCACCCCTCAGATAGATCTTTTTGCAGCCCCATACAATCACCAACTTCCCCTTTTTTGCTGCAGGCCCCCAGTGTTGGGCTCAGTCCCCCTGGATGCCTTAGTTCTCAGTTGGGAAGGGAAGTTCCTGTATGCCTTCCCCCCTTCCCTCTCCTGTTCAAAGTTCTAGTCAAAATCAGATCTCAACCCTGCAAGATGATCCTGATTGCTCCAGACTGGGCCACACAGCCTTGGTATCCACTCCTACTGTCCTTAGCAGTCCATCTTCCCCTGTGTCTTCCCAGGAATCACAGCCTGTTAACCTGTGCTCAGGGGAGGGTTTGGTACCCGAATCTCAAATCTCTCAATCTCAAGGCCTGGCTCTTGAAGAGTTAGAGCTTGCTGATTTACACCTCTACCAAGGCATAATGAACATTCTGAAGGCTTCTAGGAAGCCTTCCACCAGGGCTACTTATAATTCCAAGTGGAAAGGTTTTCCATATGGTGCTCTGGAAAGCATACTTCCCCAGAGTCTGCTGATCTGCCCACAGTCCTTGATTATATGGTCCATTTAAATAGCGTGGGGCTTAGACCAGCTACACTGAAGGTGCATCTGGCAGCTGTTTCTGCTTTTATCTCAGCAGGTAAGCCCTATTCTCTTTCAGCTCACCCTGTATTCTCCAAGTTTTTCAGGGGATTGCTTCACACCAACCCTCCTTTCAGGGACCCTGCCCCTGCTTGGGACCTTAATGTTTGCATTGCTCAGCTTATGCAACCCCCTTTTGAGCCTTTGTCTTCAGCAGAGCTTAAGTACTTGACTTGGAAAACTGTGTTTTTGGTAGCCATCACCTCTGCCAGATGCACAAGTGAGTTACAAGCTATGTCAGTGGAGCCTGATTTTATCTCCTTTCATAGAGATAAGGTGGTCCTCAGCACTAACAGGAAGTTTTTGCCTAAGGTGGTTTCAGATTTCCACCTTAATCAATCTATGTCTCTTCCTGTGTACTTCACTGACCATTCCTCCTCTGGCGAGAGGAGGCTCCATAGTTTAGATGTGAAAAGAGCCCTTAGCTACTACATAGAATGTACCAAGGGTCACAGGTTTGACTCCCTCCAACTGTTCCTCACTTATGGTGAGGTTGGTAAAGGGAAACCTGCCACTAAAAGATCCATTGCCAGGTGGATTGTCTCTTGTATCCAATTTTGTTATGAAAAACTGGGTAAGGTTCCACCCTCAGGCATGAGGGCTCACTCTACCAGAGGTACAGCTGCTTCCCTGGCTGCTGCCAGGGATATTCCTATCTTAGAGATATGTCAAGCAGCTACCTGGAAAACAGTTCACACTTTTACCAAGCATTACTCCCTGGATATCCAGGCTAGGAGTGATGCTCGGTTTAACACAGCTGATAGCTTCGAGACTACTTCCTAAGTAGGTTCTGTCCCTCCTCCGTGGAGGTACTGCAGCAGTCTGCTACTTCAGAATACAGCAAGACTTCATGTTGTTTGAAGAAAAATTACTCACCTTAGCAATGTTGTTTCTTCTAATGGAGTCTTGCTGTATTCTGACCTCCCTGCCTGCCCCTCTCAGAACCTCTGTTTTGGGATGTGGGTGGGCAGTGGCAATGTGGCACTCAGTAGATGCCCACCTTGTTGTTTTCACCCCCTTTCTTGGGTGAATTGGTGTTTGTGTTTTTCATTTTTTGGGTCTCCTGACTTGCGTCTTTGTTTTGGGACCACCAAAAAATGTGTTTTTTAAGTTTAGTAGCCAGTTGGCTAGTGTAGGTTTACAGCTTCCACACAGGACCTTAGTGAGTTTTGCTCATAAAGATCTGACGATTTGAGTTTAAACAGCAACAGACAGAGTCTCAACCGAGCTCGAGCTCAGCGTTCCATGCCTGGCATGGAAAGTTAACTCTTTCATCTCCGGGGCAGTTCGAAGGTTGGGACTCACTGCTTCTGTCAGAATACAGCAAGACTCCATTAGAAGAAACAACATTACTAAGGTGAGTAATTTTTTCTTATGTCTGACATGCTCCAAGAAACAAGAAGACATGAACATTACCAGTAAGGGGAAATGGAGTCTGCTGATGAGACAGATCCTGAGGACTTCTCTTTAGAAGAACTCAATCCAACTCGAGCGTGGCTGTGTTTGTCAAAGCTCAGCAGGTCATAATGCTCAGGATGCTGGATCGAATTGAAGAAATGTTCAAGTCAGCGCCAAGAGCCACAATGGAAGAAGTAATATCTAATTCTACCTTAACCAAAAGAGCAACTTCAGGAGCGACCACTTCATCACCCCAGCAGTAGACAAACAAAAGCAATTCCTAAAGAGCACTCAGATATCTTGCAGAACTGTAGCATAGAGAATGATGCCTCCAACACAACAGAAGAAATTCATAAGGACAACAAATCAGGAAAGAAAAAGAGCAGAGTATCGAGGAAGACAAGTTGGTGCTTACAAAGAAACATGACAGTCGACATGATGCCAGAACTCCTGAGATTGGTTAAAGAGCCAGTGACATGAGTTACCTCTTCTTTGGTATTCCCATTTCTAGCCAGTTTGGTGTATGGTGATGTTGCTGTCCAATTTCCATGCCTCTGGATAGCTATATTCCATGTTTATTTTTTAATTGTCGCTGCGCTCATGAACACGCTTGACTCTTTCGCTGGCTGACTAAGTAAGGCTGCCTCAGCTTGCTGTGACGTCAGATTTGGAATACAAAGCACCACATGGCAGTACAGCAATTCTTTTGTAGCTGATCAAGGACAAAAACTGAACTCAGTGCGTGTGTCTCTCTGTGCAAAGAATAAAGATAACTTTCATAAATACTCCTTGTCTTTGTGTGTTTTTTCTTCACATACCGACTCTTGTCTGTCATTTCCATTCGGAAATACAGCAGTTATGTATATTTCCTATGTAGCCGCATACTCGTATACTCCTTTTTCCTTTTGGGACCTCTGATGTGATCACTGGGCTCATCGCTGAGTTACTACATGAGTCATTGTATTTGTTTAGTAAACCCTATCTTATTTATTAATTTCTTTTTTAAATCACAAAGATTGTTCACCAGTGACTTATAAGACAGTGCCGATTTTAGTAGTCACTCGGAGGGTCCCGTTGTTATGCACAGTGTATCCCCATCCTGTTTCCCATCTAGTTAGCTCAGCAGCTGTGTGTTGTCTCCAGGAACCAAATACCATATTAGACCAGGCTTTCTTTCAATGATTTTGTGTGTATTGTTCTAACATGCAATCTCTAGCCCAAATAAAATATTATGTGGCTTATCCAAGCTTGAGTACCCAGTGCCAGTCCTGCATCTCTCCATTCATGAAGCCTCTTGCTCTGCATTGTTGACCGAACCTCCCACACACACACACATATGCCCATCCTTACCCAGTATCTATGTGATCTTCTGTATACCTGGTTGCCGCAGATCGCAAACTATTCACCCACCCAAAGCATGACACTGCCTGGATGCTAGTGTGCTGATACTGCTGCTAGTGCAAAAGACCGTGCAAACTCCTGTTTTGCTATGTTTCCCTATCTTTGTAAGTGACAACTGGCTGCATACACTGTCACTATTTACTGCCACTACAGTTGCCTAACCACTACAGCTGCCTAACCTGTGTGATGTGGGACCACTGTCCATGAATCACCATGGGCCACTTATTGGAGTGTTGAAGACCATGTAGCACTATGTCACAAGCATGGCTCCTCGATCTTTGTACCCTGTCATCATTGCTGCTATGTTACTTGTCAGCACTGCTGGCTGTGCGGTGTGTATGTGACAGACACAGATGGGTGCTTTATGTTAGCTCCCAGTAACTCAATCTTCTTATTGTCTTCTCTTGCTTTTTGCCCAAATAAATATTGCCTTTCTTTATGGGTGCATTGTGAGGTAACAGCGGCACATGTAGATGAGAGCACACTGGCCACTGGTAATGGCAGTGGGCAAGGAGGATGCTGGGATAGGGGTACGCCTTCACCCATGACTCATTTCATATTTGAGAAACTTGGTTTTCTGGCACCCATAAACCTTCCTATCCTCATCTGTGTATACTGCAACTTCTTCTGTGTGTTGGGGTCTCTGTGGTGGGGTGGGGGTGGGGTATTGAATTGGTATATTGGAGCCATCCCAGGTACCGTGCAACAAAGCAATGTCTTTTTGATATACAGTCCGGAGTAGCCAGTACCAGTCCATTTTTTCTTGACTGCCACCCCCGCCCCTACACATACACACACACACACACACACACGCAAAAAAGGAGGCTGAGGGTTTTGATTTCTGAATTTTGTGAGATTCTCCCCTCTGAGTAACAATTCCATAAACATCTATTTGATGTACACTACAAACCACAGCAGGACATGGTAACTCCGGTGAAGTCAATAATGTCCGCTTGTCTGTGTTTCTTTCTTTACTGCCTGTCATACCTGTTAGTAGCCCCTTGGCCCCCACCCTCTACAATTACCATGTCACTCTGTTTTCTGGGCTTACAGTCACACTTTACGCTGTACACATGTTCTTTGATGTGTTGCCTGAATATAAAGTACTTGCATATGCGGTACACTACTTCACAATTTTTTTTTTTACAGTTAATCTGTTTATTGAAAAATTATTTCAATAATCAATCAATCAATGTCTTTATTTATCCAGGTGGGCACCATTGAGCAAGCTCATTTACAAGGTGGACCTGCGGCCCTACAGTAATAATACAGAAAGACAAGTTACAATAGTACAGACAGTAAAAATAGCTGCTATTATAGTAAAAATGCACATTTATAGGTAATATACATTGAACATAGAACTACAAGGAGTCGTGGATAATTAACTTCTGCTGGATCCAAGCCCAAAAACTGTGCATTTTGTAGTGGGAAATGTTAGAGAGAGGGTAGGCATACCAGATAGAAGATATCAAGCACATAATGTAGGGAGAGGTGGGAATAGAGGAACAAGCAAAGATGACCCAATTGTTAGAGCAGAGTGAGGGACTGGGAGGGCGGAGGACTGTACGAAAGGTGACAAAGTGATTTATGCCCCAAAACGCGGCGACATATGGAGGAGAAAAGCTGCCATTGTACTAAGTGCAAGAGGAGGAATATAGTAGCAGGGGCATAATTGGGAGGGTCCTGGAGGTTGGGGCAGAGGGAGGTGTTGGATGGATGAGGGACTGAATATTTTTTGGGGCGAAAGACGATAATTATCCCCAAGTGCGGTAGCATGTGCTAGAATCAGGCTGCAGCTGTTCAGAGCATCAAAGAATAAGATATGTGAGTTCGGCAATAAATCCTGTGGATCTGTTGGTGGGAATGCTAGAGGCGGAGGCACACATTTTGCACACAGATACAGTACAGAGAACTTTTTTAAGAAGAGTGGGTAAAACAACATGTTATGAATTGCAATCAGTACCAACTGAATAAAAATAGAAAAGAGAAGATAAGATTGCACATACATATTGCAAAACTTGGTGTACAGTAACACACTGTATAAAGGATAGACCAACAGGTCCTCTGCACTGTACAGAGAAAAAAACAACTACTAAAATAACAACAATCATATACTGTATAGTAGAGAGATACAGCAATTATATCAAACAATGATGTATAGATAAAAGACAAAATTGCATATAGAGTCCAAGGATATCTCCTGATCAAGTAGACTGCAAAAAATCAAGATGGATCTGCCAGGAGAGTCTAAATTCATTCATTCAGACTAAGGCCAAATAGGAAAGATGCTCTAAAAATGCAGTTTGAGTTACGTTATTAAGGATATATACAGAAGTAGGTATTATAGGCAGGGCCCCTGGTGTTCTGCGGCAGAATTTTCTGATTTCTGCGGCAGGGCTCCTTGACTTCTGAGGCAGCATTTTCTGATTTCTGCAGCATTATTTATTCATTTCTCTAGCAGAATTCAGTCCTGTCATTGGCTGAATATGATGTGATGTCATCGATGACATCATATGCTGAGCATAGAGGAGGAGTTTCAGGATAAACGAGCTGGGAAAGAAAGCCTGTCACTATGAAAAAACAGTACATTTATATGAAAATTTACCAAAAACAATGAATTCTGTGGCACTATATATATTCTGCGGCATGATGCAAATTCTGCGGCAAATTCCGCAACCACAGAATCACAGAATTCCAGGGGCCTTGATTATAGGGGATTTTCAATGAGTTCAAATTAGGCATTTCACCTGCATAAAGAGTATATACAGTCATCTATGCTGGTGTGTTGAAAGCCTAATATCCAGATTTATAACTCCCAGTATGATATATTTAGGGTCAAAAGGAATGGTGCATCCAACAATGTTAGAATCAAAATGGTGAACACACTGCCATAATGTAAAGATTGGTTTACAGAACCAAAAAATATGCAATAGATTTCCACCTGGAGAGTTACAACACAAGCAATGGTTGTTAGGTATTAGTCCTAATCAGTAGAGAAGTAATGGAGTTCTATACCAGAGGTGAAGAATTTTATATTGAATGAGCATACTATGAACATCCTTAAATGTGTTATGGTGGAGAGTCCAACATCCAGTCCATTGAGAATTGGTTATGTTATATCGTAGAGCTAAATTCCATTTGGCCTTGGCCGAGATTGATTCAGTAGGGTGTCTCTAGCAAGCTTATATATTCTGCTAACTAGGCCAGATGTGTTATTAATCCATGAAGTGTTATAAGTAGCAAAAGGAGGTTGCATATTCATTTGTTGTAATAGAGGGTATAATACAGATCGTACTTGTAAAAAGTTCCAAAACTCCTGTCTAGGTATGCTCCATTTAGCTTGTAGACAAGTAAAGGAGTTTAATGTGCTCAGATCATTAACTAAGATGTCACCCAAAAAGATTATATTTTTGCACTTCAATGAGTTACAAAACAGTGGCTGACTGTCAAGGATAATATTACGATTACCCCAAATAGGAGCATCGAAAGCAGGAGCAGGATTGGTTTTCAGCCATTTATGCAATGTAAGCCAGTAGTAGATCGTCAGGGCAATAGTAGGGTGTTTCCTTAATTTTTTATTCAGGGTGTTAAATATAAAGTTAGTAGGGATCTTGCCTGGGATCAGGGATGATTCCATGTCCACCCATAAAGGGGTTTTGACATTGGGCTTAATGAACTATTTAATAGTTTGTGAAGCTTGAAAGGCCCATAAATGCGTTAAAAACCAGGGAAGTCCAAAACCACCTCTGGACCAATGAGCTTATAATTAAATTCAGCTGAACCTTGGAATGCTTCCTTTCCAAATAAAATCCCCTATTAATTTGTCTATTTTGGACAAAAGAAAGGGGGATAAAGTTAGCGGAAAGTTAGAAAACAGGCAGAGTATTTTCAGTGTGCTAGTTATCTTTATAACAGCAAGTTTGCCAGCTAGAGATAGATTGAGGGGTTTCCATCTATTTAGAATTTGTTTAAAGTCAGTAAGCAAAGGGGGACAATCCCCTTCCCAAATCTTATCAATATTAGGCAGATCTGAAACCCTAAATAAAGATCGCATTTATATCCTTGTCACGTGTGGTCTCAGGACTACAGCAGCAATTTTTACTGTGTACCGGGTTTGCAGAATCCTTTTCCTGTAGGTGAATAGATTGTCTTTTGGCCTATTCAGTGAGGGAGTCAGTAACATTTAAAGCGGATATGGCAATGGAGGTGGAAGCAGACTGTCCGCCATCATTAGGAATAGCCGCAGCCAAACTGATTGTTACCATGGTCAGTGTGTTAACCCCAGATTCTTTCAGGGACAGCAGTCTAGTACTGTTTAAAAAATGCATCAAAGAGTTTGGGGTGTTAAAATCCTTAAAAGTATTGTCAAAGAAAACCTGCATGATCGCAGGATAATGCATAGAGAATCGCAAGCCCATTTGGTGCATAACACATCTAGCAGGAGTAAAGGCCTTCCTTTTTGCAGAGACATCATTGGAGAAGTCCCAATAGATAAAAATGCAGTGTTCTTGCCAGGTAAGGTGACCGATTTCTCTGGCCTTTTGCAAGATGAGCTCCGTGTGGGCAAAATTAAGAAATTTAGCAAAAATTGGCTAAGTCCTCTGGTCAGGCGAGGGCTTAGGACCTAGTGAGCGATGGGTGCACTCTAAAATTAGGCCATGGTCTGTAGGCAGCTTTAGTATTTGCGGTAGGACATGTAGAAGAAATGCAGTGGTATTTTTAAGTTCCACATCTTCAGGGAAGCCAAAAAAACGCAGATTATTTCTGCGGCTGCGATTTTCAATATCATCAATTTTACCTTGAAGTTTTTTGATGGTGCGATCTTGTTCTGTAATCGTGGCCTGAAGTTCTTGTACAGACACTTCGTTCTGCCGGGTTCTGTTTTCAGTAGTTATCAGACGGAGGTCTGTGGTTTGTAAAGTTGCAGTATTCTGCCTAGTTACAATTTTCAGATTGTCCATATCTGTTATCAGTGTTTGAAACATAGCTCCTACCTTACTAAAGGAGCAAGTTGATTTGCAGTTTCAGCCATGTTGAGAGGCCTATAGCTTGTCATGCCAGGAGGACGTCAGTTGTAAAAATAACCCAAATAAAAAGGTAGTAAAAAAGGAAAACCTCGAGAAACTGCTGCAGAAGGTCACATTCAGCAAAGATCCATAAGTACAGTAATTATTCTATGACTGGCTTAGATGGCTGTAGATGGTGTTGGATTGTGGGGATAATTGCAGAGTACAGGATTCAGATGTTCATGTTGTTCAGAGTCCGGCCACGCACCCACAGTTTCTGATAGCCCACTCATAACCTACAACAGGGAGACATCAGATGACTTTGAATTTCATTGTAGCAAGTCAAATATCACAGTGATGCTTTGCATCAGTATCTGAGTCCAGTACACACAGTTTATGATTGCACAAACAAACATTTTGAGGAACCGTTGATTCAATAGCATGGAATAGTTCTGATTTATGCCGTTTTGTCATTCCATCAACCTATGGCAAACAGTGCACTCAGTAAATAGCAACACCACTGCTATTTTTATTGTGTATGCAGACATGTATGGTTAGAAACCTAGTTATTTGGGGTTGGGGGGAAGGTAGAATGAGGTGCTGTGTTGCCCAAGCTATGCTAAATGCCCTAACAATAAACTACTAATGGCTTACATTTTGTCATTTACAGAATACACCACATGCACAGCCAGGTTACAGGATCTCTTGATAAGGTGATAATCATGGCAGCCCCAGGTGTGGCACACATGAATATTCGCTGGCTTTATAGCCTGCGAACAACAAAAAATGTTTTTGAAGAAAAACCTGCTATGGTCATCCAGGACAAGGGGGAGTGGAGGTGTGTGCGCTAGCCATAGAAACATCGACTAGTAGTGCAGATGTGGACCTCTGTGCTCATCTAGTCTTCCCCCTTTTAACCCCCCCACCCATATAACTTATTCCTGATGACAGCCTTGTGTTTTCCCCACGCAGGTTTGCAACCCAAACAGTGTATTAGCCTCCACCACATAAATGGACAAACTGTTCCACTGCTCCACCATTCTTCTGTGAAAAAGTACTTACTTACTTATATTCCCACTGAATTGCCCTCTCCTCCTTCATCCTCATGTTGTGCCACCTTAGTTTGTGTGCTGTTTTTGGGGTGAAACGTGTTGTGTACCCGTTATCCTGTTTATTCCACAGATGTATTTGACTGTTTCTGTCATGTCTCTGCTCACTCTCCTTTGTTCCCAGTCCCTCACTCTTTCCTCATATAATCATTGGTGCAGTCCCTGAATGATCTTTGTAGCTCATAACAGACTTCAGTAAAATTCCAGTTCAAATGATACTTAACAACTGCTTTATCCCAACATGCATGTACAACAGGATCTCGTGGGAATCTGTGCATACTAACATGGTTCTTATGAATATTAGAACAGCCATAAGCAACACATGCAGTGAACATGTCTGGCCTGTTGTGATGCTCTGTCTGTTCTGTATGTCAAGGCACCATTCAAAAAAGGTAAAGCAAACTGACTTAGAAATGCAAAAGCAGCAGTACTATAACGTTAGAGTCAAAACTGTATCACCACATTTATAGGAATGGATGCTAAGGAAGTGAAGCAGTTTGTAAGTGATGATTTTACATACCTTTTGTGAGGAAGAAAGAACTTGATAACTACTGAAAAACAAAAAGGGTGTAAGGGACATATAAACTTTGATGTAAACAAACACATATAGTAGATTTGTGCTAAATTTGAGTAGCATATGGCATAGAGGTGTGTAAGGTGCAAAGGGAATGACAAGAGATTTGAATTAGAGTGAGACAGATTGAACAATGAAGTGCTAATATGTTTACAGCTGGAGAAGACAAAATACTTGACCAAGTACTTAGGAATCTAAAATGATAGGAAAGAAAGATAGCTAACTATAAATGTAGGACACACTATGATCCTAAAGCAGGGAGTGACTACAGAATAAAACCTAGTTGCCAATGGGAAACAATAGACCCTGGGAAAAAAATTAGAGTTAGGCAGTGTGTGTACAGGCAGGACAAGGGAAGACTGGAAAAATAAATGTTTGACTGTGCCATACAGAGGGACAACAGACAGACTACAAAGGGGGCAAAATTGGCATTTTACAGTCACATAAATGTCAAATACAGTTTATGCCAGGCATCAGTGTGTACTGGCAGTGCAAGGGCAGGCTGGCAAAATAAATCTTTCACTTGTGCCATACAAAGGGTGAGAGAGAGACTACTGGGGACAAAAGAGACATCTACAGTCAGAGAAAACATATAAAAAGTATATTACTGGCCTCAGTGTGGGCTTTGTGTGTACTGGCAGTGCAAGGGCAAGCTGGCAAAATAAATCTTTGAATTGTGCCATACAGAGGGGCAAGAGAGAGACTACTGGGGACAAAACAGACATCTACAGTCAGAGAACTCACAAATAAAGTATGTTCCTGGCCTCAGTGTGCGATCTGTGTAGATTCAGGGCAAGACAGAATGGCTCAATAAATCACTGAATTATGTGACCCAGAGGGGGTGGAGAAAGACAGACCCTGTTGGGGACCAAAGAGACATCTACAGTCACAGAAATCACCAATGAAGTTTATTCCTGGCATCAGTGTGGCTGGGTGTGTAGAAGCCAGTCAAGGGCAGGCTGGAACAATAAATCTTTGACTTGTACAATCCACAAGGGAGAGAGAGAGAGAGAGAGAGAAGACTACTGGACATTTTACAGTCACAGAAATCTCACATAAAGTTTATTCCTGGCCTCAGTGTGCCTGTGTGTGTGTACTATTAGTGCAAAGGCAGGCTGGCAAAATAAATATTTGATTTGTGCCATACTGTACAGAGGGGGCAAGAGACAAACTGTAAAGGGGACCAAATAGGCATTTTACAGTCACAGAAATGTCCAATAAATTTTATTCCAGGCATCAGTGTGTACTGGCAGTGCAAGGGCAGGCTGGCAAAATAAATATTTCACTTGTGCCATAGAGAGGGGCAAGAGATGGACTACTGGAGACCAAAGAGACATCATAGAAATCACAAATAAAGTATATTACTGGCCTTAGTGTGGCTATGTGTCTACTGGCATTGGAAGCACTAATTAGAAAAATAAACATTAGACTTGTGCAATATGGAGGGCGAGACACACTGTGTGTGTACTAGCAGTGCAAGGGCAGGCTGGAAAAATTAATCTTTCTGGGTGCAGGGTACAGCGATAACATTTGTGTATGCAGTGTTATATTTATAGGGGTAAGCAGGACCAATTTTACATTGTACAGAGGTTTTCAAAACGAGAGGACAAATTTATATATTGCATACTTCAGTTTGCAATACTTTACTAGTCATGCACTTGTCCAGAATGGGGGCACCAAGTCAGTAGCCCATACCTTGAGATCGGTGAACTTCCACTGTACCACATCACCTGGCAATCGGTGATATTCCATTGCCCATAATGGGAAAATATCCACTCATGCCAGTTTCAGTGTAAACGAGTGGATGGAAGGGATCGGAACAGGCAGCACAAGATGCTCATTACATGCTGGTGATTCTGCTAAGAAATAACTACAGGTGGCTACTCGGGAATAAGATGCACACACCTGCACTGTCCACTCACAACTATGGATGTGCATGTGCAGGATAAAAATATGACATGAATTATCTTCTGACCTCAACACCCCCCAACACACATACACACACCACAAATGTATCCACCACCACCACCGCCAGAACACCAACAAGTAATCACCAGACTCAGGAAAACCATATGTAACAAATGTGCCCAATATAATATAATCCAAAAATGATATATTATATAAAGAGACTACCACTTCACTCATCAAATTGTGAAAAAGATTTAGGGATATATGTTAATAATAAACTTACATCAAATGATCACGGTTAGAACTGCTTGCATGACCAATAGACTTTTGAGGCAAATAAAATGCACTTTTGTTAATCGCACTGAACAATGCCTTATTCCATTGTATAGGGCATACATTAGACCGTATCTAGACTATGGCTCCCCTTTCTGGAATCCAAACCAACAAAAAGACATAGCAATTCTTGAACAGGTTCAAAGGAGAGTGACTAGAATGATTCCAAGATTAACAAACTTGGATTATCAGAACAGATTAAAAGCTACTGGTCTCTTCTCTCTTCAAACTAGAAGATTAAGAGGTGATATGCTTATGGTTTTTAATTTAATAAATTCACCAGATCTAATGGAAAAATGTATTCTAACACTCTCCAAAAGGAGACATGTTCCGAGACTGCATAATAAACAGCTTGACGTAAAAACTTATAAAACCAGCAAAAGGGGAAACTTTTTTCCAATAAGAGCATCCATTGTATGGAACACCTTTCCACAAGAATTGGTAGAGGCAACTAGTGCCACTGTCTTTAAAAACAAATTAAATGTTTGGTTGAGGGATAATAGATAAATAATGTCCCACATAGTGTGGGGAACAGTCTCGATGTGCTCTGGCCTTCTTCTGTTCTTTCATACTAAATAAGTAATACTACACCTTAGTCTGTATCAGATAATGTATACTGTCCAAATATGGATATGAATAAAAACAACTAACACAACATAATGCTCTTTATCTAAATGTTAGTCAGTTTACTGTATATTCTTGTACCGTGCATGATTGCTTGTGTTCCATTTCTGCATTGCTCTGTACCATGCTTTACCTGTATTGATGTGGAACCTTTGATAAGGAGTCTTTGACTCAAAGGCACTTTCCGAATACTCAATAAAATAAAATAAAAATAAATACAAATATTGGTTGTGCGCTCACCACACCCACTATGATAATTTGCTGATGGTATAGCGTTTATAATATTAGATCATAGGGATGCCACCAGACACCATGAGCCTGAATACTGGGGAAGAACTCATACAAAAGTCATGCTGTTGGTCTAACCCATTAAGAATGGGACTCATTTACAGAGCAAAACAGTCCATATACATGCCCAATAGCATAAATACATAAATAAAGGCTACAGCATACTTTTAGTACACCTCTTCCTGCTCTCCATATTGTTTGTATACTACCTTTTTGTACAGTCAAACATGCCACTACTTTAGGATGATGGTCATTGGGTTTATGCCACCAAACTATGACCAAGGAGTGAAAAAAGCATTCATACTATGGGCGAGAGTGTGAATTGCTCTGTGTGTGTGTGTGTGTGTGTGTGTGCGTGTGTGTGTGTGTGTGTGTGTCGGGGGTGCATGGTCTGTAATATACCAGAACATCACATTATCTGCTTCTTGGGTCAAATATTAAGTTAAACAGGAGGTGTTTTTTGGTGTGGATGGGGATTACGGATTAGCAGTAGCCAATAAGGTAGTCAATGCACACAAAATGATGCTGCTGGTGGCAGGGTAGGATTATGGCACTTTGCGGCAGCAAAGGTGATGACTAAAAGATGCTTATTACAGCAGGACAAGAGTGACCATGTGAGAAGATGGGACATCAGTGCATAGCCCCCACAAAAAAAAGCAAAAGATGCGTTTCTGCCAACCGTGGGTCTACCTGTTCAGTGCTCTTGACATGCTTGCCCATGGGTGGATACTATTTCAGGCACAGGTTGAGATGTGGGATGCAGCCGGTTTGAGGCTTCTGTTCTAGGTGTGTGGTGGGGGGGTTCCAGTATATGAAACACTATGCCAAGAACATCACATAATAACAGTTGGAATGATCGAATGCAGAGTTCAAAAATAGTAGCGACGATGCTGTGCAGTGAGTCGGACTACTGCTGTGCTGTCATTCAGGATTTGCTTGGTTCAATGCAGATGAGACAAAGTACAGTATTTTACAACAAAAAGGGTCAGAAACCTGGAGAAGTAACAAATAAGTACATGATCATTATGATGCATTGACACTAAAATCGAACACTTGGTTGTGTGTCTCACACACATGGAACCACCTGAAACAACAGCGTCGCACTCATTGCACAAAGCCAGACACCCAAACCTGACTCATCGAGTACTGCAATTCTGAGAGGCAGCTCGAGTTCCAAGGGAACACGCATGGGAACGGAGCTGGTGAAAGGGGGGAAAATTACATTTTAGAAGTAAGTTAACACACAATTTCATAAATAGGACTTTATTGTTGCTGATAAACCACTAAATATTGTTAAGGACTGCAAGTTGTGTTACTGGCTTTTTAAGGAATGCATGGGGTTTGATTCTCCATAGACCCAACTACCGGAAAGACTTCTGCGAGACCCATTGGTAGTGGCAAGACTATTAGACTTTGCACACCAATGGTGCCTAAATACAATGGACAAGTGGGTACTACAGACAGTATCAATTGGTTACTTCATATAATTTGCAGAGAAGCCCACCTCCAATAGACTGGTGGTCTCCCCAGTGTCACATTAGCCCTCAAAGATACAGTCAGTCAGAGAAAAAATCAACTAGCTGTTGCTCAACAAGGCTATAGCTGCAGTACCACTGGATCAGGTCAGTCAATGAGTCTAGTCTAGCTTCTTCATGGTGCCAAAGAAAATGGGGGATCTACGTCCAGTACTGGCCCTCAAACACATAAATCAGTTTATCAGCACAGAAAATTCAAGATGGAAACATTATGATCCACTGTGAGGTCAGTATGGAAAGGAGATTACCTTACATCAATCTACATGAAGGACGCATACCTTCATGCACTGATTTGTCCTGCCTATTACAAATTTCTTCTATTCAAAATTCTCAGACAATACTACCATTATTAGGCCTTGTCATTCGGATTTACCTCAGCACCCAGGGTGTCACCAAAGTTGTTATTATGATAACAGCATTGCTCAGATAGCAGGGAATTTCCATTCTCCCGTATCTCGATGACTGGCTAATCAGAGCCAGATCTCAGCAGCTGTCACACCAGCACATGAGAACCATCATACAGACCCTAAAGGGACATGAGTGTGTTTTAAACCTAAACAAGAACAGTATAAACCCATGCCAACAAATCAAACACCTAGGTGCACTACTCAACACAGCCCTTGGGATAGTGACCCCCTTCCCCAAAAGAGCAAGCAAAGTCATGGGACAGGTAAGATCTCTCTATATGACCAAAAATCTGACACTGAGGATGATTCCTCAGATGCTGGAGACCTTGGTCTCATGCATAGATTTAGTACCATGGGCACACTGGAACATGTGCCTACTATAGGCATTGGTGATCCAGGCAGGGGAGCCCCTGAACCATGATCCAACAAAGATGGCTACACTTGGCTCTGTGCTATAGTGGACAGTTCACTCCGACACACTCAAAGGGACCCCAGTTCAGACAAAGCATATCCTCATCATAGAAACAGATGCCAGTTTATCAGGAGAGGGCACAACTCTTGAACACAAGCCAGCGCAAGGCAAATGGACACAATCAGAGGCCAGGATACCCATCAAAGTCCTAGAAATGAGAGCAGTATACCATACACTATGACACTTTCACAAGCAGATAAAATACAAATGAATCCTAATCAGATCCAACAACAAGGCCACTGTGGCCCACTTTATGCATCAAAGAGGAACAAGGAGTGCATGTCTGCTCCAAGAAGCAGCAAGCATGCTGGTCTGGGCTCAGAAAAACCTCACATCCATCACTGCCATTCACTTAGCATGCACCCTCAATGTTCAGACAGGCTGGTTCAGCAGACAAGCAATAGCTCCAGCAGAATGGGCTCGTCATCCACAAATATTCTGTCAGATCAACAATTGGTGGGGCCCACCACAATCAGTCTAATGGCATTGAAGAAGAACACCAAGCTACTGATGTTCTTCTTGAGGATCAAGGAGCCAAAATGCATATGTCTTCCCACCATTACCTCTGATATAACACATACTCAACAAAATACAGCAATCTCAGGCCATGGTAGTGCTGATAGCACTACATTGGCCCAGGAGACCATGGTTCACCATGACAGAAGCAATGGCAATTGACAAGCCATGAAAACTACCACACAGATCGGATATCCTGACACAGGGCCTGATCAGACACTCACACCCTCTGTCTCTCCACCTTATGGCATGGCTCTTGTGAGACAAAGACAGCTAGACAAGGGATAATATGATCCTGCAGTTGTTTTCACAACACTCCAGTTCTAACGCCCATCAACCACTTCAACATACAACAGATACAGGGCAGTCATTAAGAAATGGTGTTCAGAAAGACAGATCTCCATGCAATCAGTTGCCATCTCACATGTTCTATCCTTCCTACCCAGGGCATGGACAAGGGCCTCTTGACCTCCTCTCTCAGAGAACAAGCATCCACAATAGCAGCCAGAACTGGGGCCATTGACAACCGCTCACCGTGAGCACACCCTGATGTCATCAAATTCCTAAAAGCCACCAATCACATCAACCGAAGGATCAAGCAAACAATGGCACCTTGGGATTTCAACATTGTCCTAATTGCACTCATAACTCACCCGTTTGAACCACTGCACTTATTCATTATATACTGGGCCACAATCAAAACTGTGTTCTTGATTGCAATATGCTCCACCAGCCTCATTAGTGAACTAAACACTCTTTCCTGCAAGAAACCCTTCCTTATCATCCACAGTGATGGGGTGTCTCTACATATGATTCCATCATTCACGCCCAAAGTGTAAAGTGCATTTCACTCAGCTCGGACACTAGAGCTTCCATCTTTTTCCAATCCAGAATCACAAGACCAGGACTGCCACATCAAATCCTTGGACCTAAAAAGGGGAAAGGGGAAATTGTTTAACCAGGAAAAGCACACCAAGCCAAAGCTTGTTTCCAGGTGCGACCTGGGAGCACAAGGAAGTTAAGTGACTTGCTGAGGGTCACACAGTATGCAAGTGGGGGCTGTGGGATTCAAACCCCAGTCTGGTCTGCTGGATGTCACCAGATTTGCAGCTCAGAGCCTTAAACCACTGTGCTATACTGCCTCCTAAAAAGAGTGGTTACAGTCTATCTGGACCATACCAAAAACTTTAGACTGTCAGAAATAATATTAATTGTTCCTAATGTCCCTACAAAAGTGCACGCAGCAGCAATATGCACCCTAGCTACCTGGATTAAACAGACCATGACTAAATGTTACAAAATCAAGAACATTGCACCACCATTCAAAGTCAAGCCCACTCCACAAGGGCTATGTCAACATCGTGGACAAAGTGAATAATGCCACGGTGCAAGAAATGTGTGCCGTGGCCACCTGGTCAATGATATATACATTTACAAGACACTGTACACTTGATAATGACTGTCAGTAAAGCAGCCTTTGCCAGAAAAGGTTTGAAGTCAGCTGTGAGACAGTAGACCTACCATTCTCCAAAATCCTCATCCAGTGTCACTCCTACACTGCTTCTTAGAACCCAGATGGTAATGGATTGGGCGATGCTGTACGGTGATGCAATATGCAATGGTAGTTTACTCATCTGGCAAAGGTGATTGCATGAGCATCACCTTACAGCATCCTGAGGCCCACCCTAAGTATCTAGCATTTCAGATGTTTATGTGTTTATGCAAGATTATAATGATCAGTTTTACTAGCATGCATATGAGCTAGTTAAGTATTTGACTGTAGTTTAGGGTAATAAAACACTGTTACTATCGTGTTGTACAGGCTTTAGTTATTTGTTTATGCTCAATGCCATAGCCTCTACCATGATTTCATGTTAGACTCTATGCAGCTTTAGAAGATTGGAACTGGACTCTAGCAGCCAGGAGGTGGGCCTAAGTGGATCAGGTTTCAAAACATCTGGTCACATGTGCATTTATAACCTATCAGGATGACATAACCCAGTTGGTTCTGATCAGGGATGCTGTAAGGGGATGTTCGCACAATCACCTTTACCACGTGATAAACTACCATTCCATGTTTCAGGGGATTGTAAACACAATGTGTAATTTCTTAGTATTCCCAAGGATTAACAGAGAGTGCAGGACTTCACAGAAAGTCTGAGTATTCACAAGTAGGGCAGTGAGCTGCAAGTAATCTCTAAAGTAGATTATAATGCTTCCACCCATTTTAGTGATAGTGCGGTTAAGTATGAGCTGTTTATAACCTGGCAATGAGCACACAAAGTCTGGGACTATATCTAGTTTAAAGTCTGTGGGTGGGTGATATGGCTTTTTCAGCTGCAGCCCCAAGATTGTAGAACAGTCTGACCCAGATGGTAAAGGAAACTTCCTCTGTGTGTGAATTCAAAAGGCTGCAGAAATCTCAGTTCTTTACAGAAGCATTTAGGAGTCTTTAAGAAGACTTAGAAAATGAGCTTTTTATTTGCTGGGTTCTGATTGGCTGGCACCCTTGCCAGGGGGGTATATTAACTTTCAATAGATGCCCAGCAAATAAAAAGTACCAGTCACCTGATCCCATCATCACCTAAGGTAACCTGTTCCCTGCTAAGATACCTAGGCAACCACTCTACACTACAGCTGGTGAGGCCACACATTCAGCTCACAGGAAGAAGCATTCAAAAAAAAATGAACATGTCAGATGAACGGTCAGTTAACTTCGATTTAGCCAGTGTACTGAATGTTGACAGACTACTTAACGAACAAGAGGACACTCTGTTCTAGCCAAAAGAAGCCTCTCTTGAAGAAAAAGAAGAAAAGAAATAAGTGAGAGATTCGTGACAGTCAGGCTGGCACAACATTTCTTTGACAACCTTAACAGCCTCCTCTGATGATTTTATGCCAAGGTTAGAGTGACCAAAGAGCACGAGTACTCCATCGCTGGCTACTGCTCTTTGTGGGCGGGAATAAACTACCACCTCAGCAGCATAGAAATCCGATGGCCAGTCAGCATCATTAGTGACCCACAATTTAAGAGCTTCAACAATGTGTTGCAGTCGGTACTGAAAATACTGCAAAAGGAGCACAAAGATACATCAAGCTGCTATCCTGCCATAACCGAAGCTGACCTGTCAAAACTCAGAAACAGCCCCGTGCTATCCCCCGAAACCACACCTGGTTTGGTACACAAAGTGTGGTTTGATGTCCAACTACACATGGCCAGGTGCAGTCAGGGGGGACTCTGACAGCTGACCAGAGATTCCTCCATGATCAAAGTAGATGATTGTGGCACAAAATACATTACACTGTCACACAACAAGCAGATGAAAAACCACAAAAAACCACAGGAACAGAACATAGAAAATACTTGTGGTTGTATCTACAAGGAGCCAGGAAACCCATTGTGCTCTCTGCAATCATTCGAGAAGTGCCCCTTGAAAACATCACCTGAAGCAAGGGCATTTTACTTACACCCCAGAAGGCTACCACAAGAAGATCTAAACAGCCAAACATACTGGCTCACATGTGAACCAATGGGGAAGAACTACTTGGGCTCCTTAATGCCAGAGTTAAGCAAAGAAGCGAATCTGTCACAGCACTACACAAATCACAACATTAGAGCAACCGCTGTTCAATTGCTCTTCAACGGCCGACTTACAAAGCGAGAAATCGCAGCAATAACTGGGCATAGATCAGAGCAAAGCCTAATCACTTACTGGAGACCTTCTCCATCAGATAGAAAGCACTGAAGTACAATCCTGGGATCATGAAAACCAGAACAAGCCACCCAGAAAATGCAGCCAGCCCTTGCAGTGGATGACAGCAGGACAGATATAGTAGAACACAAGCAGCAGCAGCAGCAGCCTGCCACCTAGTGCTGAGAGAAACATCGGGACACAAAACATCTTCAAGCCATCCAACTGTACATTTAACTATCCCATTAATTTTATTAGTTACAACAAATAATGGCCTCACCATTTTATTATTTTGACCACAACCTAATGTTCACAAGTGCTACTGCTTGGTTTCAAAGCTTTTCTGTTGTTTTCAAGTCTCCCTAAAAGGGACTTTTGTTATCTTTTTAACATTAGAGAAATAAATAAAAAAAAAACTGTTTACTTTTAAAATAAAAAAAATGGACTATGTGTTTTCTTTCTGCAGTTAGCCCATTTTTGAAGTGCAATAATACTCTCCAGTGTGGGTGGTATGGGCAATAGTGGACCTTCTAGGGGCTATAAGGCCCTCTGCCTGTGGTATTGGGCCTCATTACACCCCTGGGAGGTCCAGTATTGCCCAATACCACCCACTCTTTTGGGTATGATTGTTTGTTTGATTCTGACTCCATTATATCATGATGCAACACTGTATATATTATCTTGAACCACTGTTTGATTATTTTTGCTGTTGTTATTTATTAATTTGTGGGTGTCTTTTGTACTACTGTACTATGTAATGCACTCTGATTGAAAAATGTATGATTATGATGATGAGGTCTTGACACTGCTGTGTTGTCAGGAGGGCTGAAATATGAGATTGCAGGAGCAAAGTGCCAATTTCCTCTCTACCCATAGAGGTAACTACAGCAGGAATAGGAAACAGCAGTGGGGAAACCCAGAAGAGCTGCAGTACTTTAGTGGAAATACTGCCCCATTTCCTGCCCCTGCTTTCCACTTTCAGTCAGGGATGACAGTGCCACATTTCCTCTGGCAGGGATGGTGGGTGAGGGGCTGCCTTTGCTTGCTGCAGCATAGCACTGCTTTGGTCATGGATTAGTTGCTCTTTAGCAGTGACAACCTGTCTCTTCGACCAAGGATAAATCATCTCATTTTCCAGGGTGCTTGGGCCAACAGTAGCACAGTCTGGAAACACCAGTATTGATGCAAGCCCAAGTAGTTTCTCTTAGAAATACTAAACAACAGCAGGAAGCGGAATTGTTTTAGGGGCAAGGAGAAAACGTTTGATCACTACATTATTAAAGATTTACGTATGCAGATAAAAGTACTTACTGATTTACTGCACACAAGTTCATATGTCATCTGTGCTTTGGCTTGGCTTGGTGTGTCATAACTAGAAAAAATCAATATAAGTTTACATTTCCTGATGCTAAAATATCCATTTTGGAGTGGGGAGGGTGCAGAGTGACATTGTGTCATACATTGCTGGCAGTGAAGGTTTCTGCAGCACATACATTATTGAAACAATTAAAAAGAGTTTCTCTTATGGGGAACAAGTTACTGGGCAAATTATCTTCTTTGTTTCAACGGGCTTATGCAACTTGGTATAGCGTTATGCTTGTGCAACTTGTTGATAAATCTCTGCGGCCATTTGCTTCTCTATTTCACAGGGAATATCACCCTCCAGAGGTACCAAAAGCAAGGAACCCTGAAGGAGGGTTCCACTCCTAGAGGTGCCACAGGAAGAATTCTCTTAGCTAAAGGTACCTTAGGAAGGAACCCCAAAGAGAGAGCAAGCCATTGAAGAGAAGGGGCTTGGTGGGGCAAAGACAAAATGCTTCTGAAGGAAGCTGGAAGGCCTAGCCTTAAAGCTCAGGCAGAAGGCGTGGTTGGTTGCTTCAGCCCTTGAACCACAGGCAAAGCCTTTCAGTTCAATGGCTTACGTGAATTTAGTGTAGTGTTATGCTTGTGCAACTTGCTGATAAACCTTGTGGCCATTCCCTCTCTATTCCATGGGGAATACCACCCTGTAGGGTTTTGAAGGCAAGGAACTCTGGAGGAGGGTTCCACCGCAGAAGTGCCAATGAAAGGATTCCTTTAGCTAAAGGCACCTTAGGAAGGAACCCAAAAGACTGTTAGGCAGAAAACATGGCTCACTAAAACCAAGGAGCATAATTGACAAAAACTGGTGGGAGGACAGCCACTGGAGATGACCATAGACATACACAGTCTGAACTGATAGGGAGGAAAGCTGAGCAGAAGGGCATAACTTCCTAAGGAGAGGAACAGCAAGGAGAGCCACCATGCCATGAAAAGGAGAGCCACCTACCAACTCCATCCAACAGTGGAACCTAAGAATCTACTGCCATATAGACTAACTAGTATTATGACCTTTAGCATGGAGGAGAGGAAAGGAACCCCTATGAGAAGGAAACCTCTGGGAATCCAAGGCCTAGGTTGCCTCCCTCCAGGCTTGGGATATATTTAGTGATGGTTCAGCAGCTGCAATTTAGAAACACAATTCAAGAGAGATACAATTTGGGAGGAAGGCTCTCACTCTGTCCCTCTAATGGGAATGCTGTGAGGGCTCGAGCACACTCTGCAGCAGGGTACTCCACACAGTACGATGCCCTTAAGGCAGGTGGAGAGCAACAACCACTGAAGGCACTCAGCTGCCTACTCGAGCCTGAGAACAGACCAGGTTAACTTAAGGCAGTTGTAGGGAGAATAGCTTAGAAGGTTCCACAGAACCTGCTCAGCAAGCTTGCAGCCAAAGTCTTAAATTCTACATCAAGAGGTGCCTCTGATATGTCTGCACAGCTAAAGCTCCACCCGGAGTGAGGACATTCCCACTATAGGCCAGATTAGAAGGACCCTGCCTCAAGTTTCACATGCTCAAGATTCAGACTTCGTGGGTGCAGAGCGAGACCGTCAGCTGCAAGGCAGCCCTGAGGCACAGTAATTTATTGGCATGGTTGGCATGCATCCAGTATTAAAAGCATTTTGAAAGGCAACATGTGACAAGTCAGGAAGCATACATAGGACCCGACGTAGGTCACACAGCTTGCTTAAGACCTACACTTAGGGTCACAATGTATTTGAAGACCCACACTTAGGTCATTCAATATATAAAGACCCACAGTTAGGTCACACAGCATACAAAGACCCACACTTAGGTCACACAGTGTATAAAGACCCATATTTAGGTCATATTTTTTCTTTTCTTTCCTGAAATGCGGAATAGTGAATGAGGGATGCAAGCCAACAAATCCCATGAGGGAAGCCAAATTATTGTGGTGAAATAAACATTTTGTCATTACTGTTCAAAGTCGTAAGTGCCAAAGTTATTGTGAAATAAAAATTTCCCAGTACTACAACAAAAAACAACCCCCAAAGGAGTGCAGAAATAAGATATGGTTCACATTTTGAGACCTCCACAGAGGTGAATAAGTATCAGCAAAATATTGAATGAAACTGGACAAACCATGATGGTGATACCTTCACGTAGGTATTAGGGTTGTGCGGACCCGAAAAGGTCCTGACCCTTATTATCAGGATCAGGATCCAGGCCAAAGTCCTGATTAGTTCTGATTAAGTCTGATTCGAATCAGAACCTTTTGTAAAATGTGATGAAAACCATAAATCTGCTATATAATTGCATAAAATGACACTGAGATCTGTGACACACATAGAATTGTAATCAGCATTTCAGGATACGAAAACTGTGAGCTTATAGCACTGATGTGCTGGTCAATTGAAAAGTCAGTAGTGCTAGTGCTACAACTGTAAACTGACTTGTCTGACTTCAGAGGAGGAATCCCATTCCCATTTAGTAGTATACACTATACAATGGACATATAGAAATACAGAAACATAGAATTTGATGGCAGATAAGGACCACTTGGCCCACCCAGTCTGCCCATTTCCTACCTATTGGATCAGCTGCAGATTTTAGTTAACTAACAGCCTACTTCCTCCTAACGGATATCAGTTTGTTATTGTTACACAGTTCCTTCTCTGCTCCACTGAGAGTCATGCAGTTAGTTTCTATGGCATGGGGTTCCCTCCACCCACCCACCCACTTAAATTGATGACACATTTAGGGGATCCCTACCAAAAAATAACTGCATGTCCTTAGGAGTCAGAGACCTAGCTACTGTAGTGGAAGGAGGTGTGGCTGTGAGGCCGAACCTGTACTGAGTGGGCAGAGACCTACATTCAGGCAATCCAAAATGCAAAAAATTAGACCAATCAATTAGTACATTATGAAAAAGTGTGCCATCATGTTAAGGCAATCCAAAAATTAGGACATACTGAAACATTGTGCCATCAGTCTCAACTTCAGGCAGTCCAACAATTACACAAGTCTATTAGGACAATATGCTTTGAAAAGTGTGCCATCAGGTACAGGCAGTCCAAAAACTACAAGTCCATTAGGACATGCTGTGAAAAGTGTGCCATCAGATTCAGGCAGTCCAAAAATTATCAAAGTCTATTCAATCAACATGAAGTCTTGCTATATTATGACAATTGCAGTTTGTCCCACCATTAGAACTGCTCCGGATGAGAAGAGTTAACTTCCATGCCAGGCATGGAAGTTAGACACTGGCTTCGGTTAGAAAAGCTCTGTCTGGAATATTTCAGACTGAAACTGTCAGATTCTTTACTCCGCCTCACTGAACAGTGCTCGGAGATTCCCTCCTACTGCTCGGTTCATTTCTCCGGTTTAAAGAGTTTTTTCAGTTAAATTCAACCGCAATTATTATTATTTTAACCGCAAACCGATCGGTTCAAGCTCTGTCTGTGGTATTGTAAGTAATAGACAGGTTATTTCTGTGTGGAACTTGTAAATGTTTATCGGTTCGGTTTGAACCGATCAGGTTGTTTTAAAACTTTATTCTGAAGCATTTAAAAGCTTTTAGAGTCGCGGTTCCCGGTTCTTATCGGTTCTAAAAATGGATTTCTTCGTTTTTCCACGACCCGTGACACGGTTGGGAACCGATAAGGGTGTCTTGCCTGGCACTGCCGAAAAGGCAAGTTTTGGTTAGGCTGGCATTATGTCTGAGAAACCCAAAAGAAAACCCGGGCCCACTGGGTTTCAACACTGTAGTGTCTGTGGGGAAGCCTTTGCAAGGCTGACCCACACTCATGTGTTTTGTCTGGGGTTTGACCACCTCAATGCAGACTGCCAGATTTTCAGGAATTTCCTGCAGCTACCCTAGATAAGAGAGTTGGTAGGCTCAGGGAAAGAGAGGCCAAAAAGTCCGCTGACCCGGATGGCCAGCCTGGTTCGGTGCCAACCGAACTGGAGGGAGTGCCCTCTGACCAGGGCGAGACTTTCTTGGGCAAACGTAAAGCTGACTCAGAGGAGCCAGTTCCAGCAAAGAGAACTAGAAAATCAGCAGGTGTGAAGTCAAAAATTCCTTCTCCAACTGCTGCAGAGATAGCCAGAGCAATCCAAATTGTCCAGTCACTTTCCCTGGTTCCGTCCGAACCGCCACTATCTGGCAAAAGGTCGGTTTGGCGGTTCCACCAGTTCAAGAATATGATGTAGAGGAGTTTTATGAACCAGAGGAGGGGGAGGATGATTATGAACAGTGTGAATGTGACTTTGAAAGTCTGAATGTGCCCACTGAACCGGACATCTCCCCAGACAGACCTTCAGGAGAATCTCCCCTTACGCTTTCTGAGTCCCCTTCTCATTTTCTGTTTTATAAAAAAGTTGCTGAAACCCTCCAGCTTCCTTTGGAGGAAGCTGTGGATGAGCAAGAGGAGCCTGACTTTGTAGAGATGATGGATATCCCAGAGTCCAGGAGATTGTCTATTCCTTTACATAAATCCTTTAGGAAACAAACAATAAAAATTTTAAAAGCTCTAATTCTGTGCCTCCTGTGGATAAAAGATGGACAGGAGGTACACTTTGTCAGGTCCTGATACAGAATTTCTTTCACAGCAATGCAGCCATGTTGAGGTAGTTCAGGCTGCAGCCTGTGATAAGGGTAATATTCCCCTGGCTTCACATCCTCCTGACAAGGACTCCAGGAAGATTGATGCCATGGCTAAAAAACAATACATGGCAGCGTCCTTGGGACTCAGACAAGCAAATTATATGGCTTATGTTGCAAGATACCAGAAATCTAGGCAGGGATACTGTCATGGCTTTAGCCAAACAGGCCCTGGCCAGCTTGCCAGGAGCTGGAGCAGGTGGCTGCTGATGAGTATGAGGCATCTAGGGTGCAATTCCATGCTGCAGTGGATTCTAATGATGTATCCTCTAGAGTCATGGCTACATCTGTAGCTTTTCGTGATTGGCTTGGCTCAGGTGTACTAGGTTGTCTCAGGATACCCAGGCTAAGGCTATGGATTTTCCTGTGGTGGGAAATTCTCTGTTTGGGGAGCAGACAGAGAATTATATGAAGAAATGGATGAATATAGAACCACTTATGGAGTGCACAAGCCAAGGAACTGCAAGCCACTCTCAGAGGCAAGCCCCCAGGGTAGAGGCAGGCCTTTTCACAGGCCTTTTACCAAACCCAGGCCTCCTCTTCAGCTTATGCTCAGAGGGTTCTTCAGAGGGAGAGGCAGACGGGTACAACCAGGCCTGCTCCCACCCCTCAGCCTAAAGCCCCTGCCAAACAGGCACCTGATGGGATGCCAAGGCAGTTCTCCATCACCTGTAGGGGCAGGCTGGCTTTACTTCGTCCAGGACTGGGAGTCTTTAACATAAGACAAGTGGGTCCTGGAAGTAGTAAGCCAGGGTCTGGCTCTCAGCTTCAAAAAATTTCCAAAGATGAGAATCAGATCTTTTCCACCTGCAAACCCTCTAGAGACTCTTGCTTTGGAAACAGAAGTCTCAACCCTCCTGGCTCTCAGAGCTGTAGAAAGGGTTTCTCCCCTACACCAGGGCAAGGGTCTGTACTCCAGGTACTTCCTTACCCCAAAAATGACAGGAGAATGGCAGCCCATCCTGGACCTAAGATATCTGAGCAAGCACCTTTTAAAACCAAAATTCAAAATGGTGACTCTGGGAATGATTTTACCCTCCCTAAGGCCAGGGGACTGGCTAGCTTCCCTGGACTTCAAGGATGCCTACTTCTATGTTCTTATCGAAGCTCCCACGAAAGTACCTCAGATTGAACTGCCCTCAGGCCATTATCGGTTCAGAGCAATGCCCTTCAGCCTTACCTCTGCCCCAAGGGTATTCACAAAATGCCCAGCAGTAGCTGTGCTCATTTAAGAAGGCAAAAGATTGCCATCTTTCCCTACCTAGATGACTGGCTCATTGTGGGTCAGTCTCCAGACCAGGTCAAATCACACCTGCAAGTTACCCAGCAGCTGCTTACCTCTCTGGGCTTTCTTCTCAATCTTCCAAAGTCAGTTCTGGAACCTGTCCAGGTACTCACCTTTATAGGTGCAGAACTGGACACAAAGCAGGCCAGAGCCTTCCTTCCCCTAGAAAGGGTAAGGACCCTGGTGGCCCTGGCCTCCTCCTTCACTCTGCAGGTCTCTCGACCAGCAAGGCATTTCCTACAGCTCCTAGGACACGTGGCTGCTTCCACAGCTGTAGTGCAAGGAGCAAGATTTCAGATGAGGGACATTCAGTTCCATTTGAGAGCCTTTTGGTCTCAAAGAAGAGATTCCCTATCCAAGTTGATCCCAGTGACTCGAACCCTGATCCAGGCCCTTCAGTGGTGGCAGGATCAGAGCAATCTGAGACAAGGGGTGCCCTTCATCCCTCTATCTCACTCCTTGACCCTTACTACAGATGCGTCCCTTTTGGGATGGGGAGCTCACATGGGCGACCTCTCCACCCAGGGATTGTGGTCCCCTCAGGAATCTCTGCTCCACATCAATCTGTTGGAACTCAGAGCTGTTTTTCTAGCACTTCAGGTTTTTTCTGCATCTGTTCAGAACAAAGTGGTACAGGTCAGAACAGACAACACCACTACAATGTGGTACAGCAACAAACAAGGGGGCACTCGGTCTTCGGCCTTGTGCACCGAGGCAATGAAGTTGTGGTCTCTGGCTTATTCCCTGAACACTTCCCTCATAGCAGTTCACCTCCCAGGCATGGACAATGTCCTGGCAGATGCTCTCAGCAGGATTTCCCAGGGCCATCACAAATGGTCACTGGATCCCCGAGTACTGGGGATAGTTTTTGCCAGATGGGGCACCCTCAGATAGATCTTTTGCAGCCCCAGACAATCATCAACTTCCACTTTTTGTTGCAGGCCCCAGTGTTGGGCTCAGTCCCCCTGGATGCCTTTCTCCTCGATTGGGAAGGGAAGTTTCTCTATGCCTTCCCCCCTTCCTCTCCTGTTCAAGGTGCTAGTCAAAATCAGATCTCAGCCCTGCAAGATGATTCTGATTGCTCCAGACTGGGCCAGGCAGCCCTGGTACCCACTCCTTCTTTCCTTAGCAGTCCATCTTCCCCTGTGTCTCCCCAGGAACCACAATCTGTTAACCTGTGCCCAGGGGAGAGTTTGGTATCCGAATCTCAAATCCCTCAACCTCAGGGCCTGGCTCTTGAGGAGTTAGAGTTTGCTGACCTACACCTTTCTCAAGGTGTTCTCGAAATCTTGAAAGCTTCTAGGAAGCCTTCCACTAGGGCTACTTATAACTCCAAATGGAAAAGGTTTTCCATATGGTGTTCTGGGAAGCATATTTCCCCGGAATCTGCTGATTTGCCCACTGTTTTGGACTATATGGTCCATCTTAATTCTTTGGGACTGAGACCAGCTACCCTGAAAGTGCATTTGGCAGCTGTCTCTGCTTTTATTTCAGCAGGAAGCCCTCTCTCTTTCTGCTCACCCTGTATTTTCCAAGTTTTCAGGGGATTGCTTCATACCAATCCACCATTCAGGGACCCTGCCCCTGCCTGGGATCTTAATGTTTGCATTGCTCAGCTGATGCAACCCCCTTTGAACCTCTGTCTTGACAGAGCTTAAGTACTGACTTGGAAAACTGTGTTTCTAGTAGCCATCACTTCTGCCAGGCGCATAAGTGAGTTACAAGCTTTGTCAGTGGAGACTGACTTTATTTCCTTTCACAGGGATAAGGTAATCCTCAGGACTAACAGGAAGTTTTTGCCTAAGGTGGTTTCAGATTTCCACCTTAATCAATCTATATCTCTTCCAGTGTTCTTCACTGACCATTCCTCCTCTGGTGAGAGGAGGTTGCACAGTTTAGATGTTAAGAGGGCCCTAAGTTACTACATAGAGTGTACCAAGGGTCACAGGTTTGACTCCCTCCAACTATTTCTCACTTATGGTGAGGTTGGGAAAGGGAAACCTGCCACTAAGAGATCCATTGCCAGGTGGATTGTCTCTTGTATCCAATTTTGCTATCAAAAACTGGGCAAGGTTCCCCCTTCAGGCCTGAGGGCTCACTCTACCAGAGGTAGAGCTGCGTCTCTAGCTGCTACCAGAGACATCCCTATCTTAGAGATATGTCAAGCAGCTACTTGGAAAACAGTACACACTTTCACCAAGCATTACTCCCTGGATATCCAGGCCAGGAGGGATGCTCGGTTTTCACAACCGTGCTTCAGAGCCTATTCCCTAAGTAGGTTCTGTCCTCCTCCATGGGGTACTGCTGTGTAGTCTGCAATTGTCATAATATAGCAAGACTTCATGTTGTTGAAGAAAAATTACTCACCTTAGTAATGTTGTTTCTTCTAATGGAGTCTTACTATATTATGACCACCCCCCCAGCCTGCCCCTCTCAGAACTTCTACTTTGGGTATGGGGTGGGCAGTCCAGTGTTGGCACTTATTGATGCCCATTTTGTTTTCCACCCCTTCTTTTTTGGGGTGTTTGGGTGTTGTGTTTTATTTTATCTTATCTTATCTTATCTTATTTTCTGGTCCCCTGACTTGAGTCTTGGTGTTGGGACCAGGAAAATGTGTTTATATGTAAGTAGCCAGTTGGCTAGTGTAGGTTACAGCTTCCACACAGAACCTTAGTGAGTTTTGCTCGTAAAGATCTGACAGTTTCAGTTTGAAATATTCCAGACAGAGCTTTTCTAACTGAGCTCATGCTTTAAGTTCCATGCCTGGCATGGAAGTTAACTCTTTCACCTCCGGAGCAGTTCTAATGGTGGGACAAACTGCAATTGTCATAATATAGGAAGACTCCATTAGAAGAAACAACATTACTAAGGTGAGTAATTTTTCTTAGGCCATACTGAAAACATTGTACCATCAGTCTCAACTTCAGGCAGTCCAAAAATTACACAAGTCTATTAGGACAATATGCTTCAAAAAGTGTGCCATCAGGTACAGGCAGTCCAAAAACTACACAAGTCCATTAGGACATGCTACGAAAAGTGTTCATCAGATTCAGGCAGTCCAAAATTAGCTAAGTCTATTAGGACATACTGAAAACACTGTGCATCAGTCCCAACTTCAGGCAGTCCAAAAATTACACAAGTTCACTTCCAATGCCCACTCAGTATAGGTTTCGCCCTCAGCCGCACTCCTCCATCCACCCCAGTATCTAGGTTTTCTTTATACACACAAGGAAATATTTTTCAACTGTTGCCAAACCACAGATGTATGTAGTCCTTTCAGTTGTTCCCAAGTTCATATGCCTACTCAGTACAGCCTCATAGACACACTCCCTTTCCATCACTGTATTTTTTTATTGACACAAAAAAAAGTTTTCTGTATGTATTTTTTTATAGTCCTCTCACTTGTTCTCCTTAGTCCTCCTAGGACAGGCTCGATGTCCACACACACCTTCCCTGCCACCACTGTATGTTACATAGGTTTATTTAAAAAAAAAATTTTCCTGTATTTTTCTTGGTATGCTCAGTTGTTCTCAGGTTCCTATGTCGTCCTCATAGACACACACTCCCCTTCATCCACTTACTCAACACCTTTCCTTTTTACTGTAGTAAATACTTTTATTTGTAATGTACTTTTATTTACTATAATTGCACGTTTTCATTTTATTTTTGTACTTTTATTTGTAATGTATCTGGTTTTTTTTTTAGATTAGAATTTGATTGCCCTCCTCAGACAGGTAATAATAATAATTAATTCCACCTGCCCTGTCCTCTACATAAACTCAGTGAAACATAGCACCACATAGTACTATGTACTATTTTACTACTTTAGTTTATATTTCTTTTTATCCATTAGAAGCCTTTCAGATACCCCCTGCCTTACCCACTTGATTCTCTCTCTCTCCCTCCCCTCTCTCTCTCACCTTTAATCCACCCACCCCAGGCCCAGATATGATATTTTTCCTTTAAGTCTGTTGTGTTCCTTCAATTCAGTGCAAAGAAGCATGTTTTATTTCTTTCATCATCAAGCACAGACACACACAGTTCTCATCAGTGTCAGTTTTGGTGTTTTATTTGCTCAGATTAATAAAAGAGAAGGGACTCGTCACAGACAGAGACAAATTGGAATGGGAAAGCAAGCACAATGCATCTGCTCTCCCTGAAGTCCTCATTCGAATTGCACTTCCTCTAAGTGGAACACGGAGATACAGCATGTTCCAGAAATCCACCCACTGCATGCATCATCAGTAGCCATGACTGACAGGCAGGCAGTCTACCTTCAGCTATTGGCTGCCTAGCCTGTCAGTCTGGTTGGATATGGCTGGCCACTGGACAAGAAGCAAGGTCCTCCTCACATCAGTTGCGCAAGCTTGTTCACGAGCTGCCCGTTACTTGCTCCGCCTCCTACTGCTCCTGACTTGTGGAGGATGCCACTACCAGCCAGTCACATGACCTGTAATGTGGCGAGCAGGTGACTAGCAATTAAGTCTGACAAACTCAGTGACTCTAGGTCTGCTTGAAGCCACATTTTCGTCTGACCTGCTCCATGATCTGTATGTTGGCTTTTCAACAACCTCTTTGAATGACAAAGAAGCATGCAGACAAAAGGATTTCACATCCTGCATATGCACAGGCACAGTTCATCACCTGCAGGAATTCTAACACATTCTGTGACTCTGGACCTCAGCTGTTGATAATTTCTTTTGGCTTATGACTTAACCACCAGGTATCTACAAGATGCTGAAATCCTTTCTCCTACAAATTCTCCTTATGCTGCTTCTGCTTTCAGGAAATGTTCACCCAACCCAGGACCACCTGGGCAGCCAGCAGTGGCACCAAGCAGAAGGACAGGGACACTCACCATGGCATCCATCAATGCCTGCAGCATCCTCAACAAACTTGACTCCTCAAACATGGATCCTACAGCACAACCCTGATGTCCTCTCAGTTGTGAAAACATGGCTAAACCCTAAAATCCCTGATACCTCAGTCTCTATCTCTGGCTACTGCATTTTTCAGGCAAGACAGGATTGCTGTATCTGATGAGGCTTCATACATCTATCTTAAGGATACCCTTATGGGTCACATCATCCCATCCCCAGCCTGATAACTCCTCTCAGGTCCTCACAATCAAAATCCTCCTTGGTGCACGCATAACAAGGAACTCACTGTCATCTCGGTTTACTTACCCCAAGAGACCAGGCTGCTGGCTTCCATAGCATCATGGAATATCTAGGGTCCAACAACATAATTCTGAAACCATAATCATGGGTGATTTTAACATTAACTGGCTCTCCGCTGAGGCGCTACCTATAAGGATGCAGCGGCGCATCACCTCACTCAACTGGTCAATGCCCCACTAGGTGTAACTATAGGACAGGCTCCTTACGCTTCTAGACTGGATTCTATCTAACCACCCTGAACGCATCTCCAATGTTTCTGTACTCCCGGATACAATAAGTGACCACTCGCCTGTCATCTGTTCCTGGTCAAACAAATACCACAAGCCCCCTCCCAAGCTTATCTATGCCAGGGTTATCAAACAAGGGCACCTCCAACTGTTAAAATCCCATCTAACCAGGCTGAACTGGGCAGTGCTTGACTCCCTCAATGACACCAACAAAGCTCTGGACCTATTTATCAAACGTTTCAACGAAGCCTGTGACATCTATGCACCAGTGAAAAAGATGAAGGTCAAAGGACAGACCAACCCCTGGGTTACTACTGACCTTTTAACTCTGCTCAAGCACAGAGACCACCTCTGGCATTGTGCTCATGCAACTCCGATGCAAGTAAACATACAATTATACAAAGCAGCCAGAAATGATTGCACTCAAAGAATACGGAATGCTAAATGCAGCTATTACAAAGAGGCTCTGACCAACTCTTGGGGCCAGGGAAACAAATTCTGGAACAACATGAAAGAACTCACAGGCAAGGATCCTAAAGCACCACCCACTATGCTCAACATTCATGGCACTCCTACACTCGACCTAGGTATCATCACCAGCACTTTTACTAATGCATTTACAAACCTGGACAGTGTCCTTCCACCAAATTTTTTCAAAGACCTCCCTCCAGCTCCTCCCAAGTTACCCCCCAACTAGAACGTACAACCCCAAAGTTTTTTTTTAAGGAGGTCCCACCACAAGTAGCTAGAAAATACATTCAAAAGGCCATCGGCAAACAAGGGTACAATGGTGACTCCCTTGACCTGAAACTGCTGGCACAAGTCCTCGATGAAATCTTAGAACCCCTTACAAAGATCTTTAATCTCTCGCTTAGTTTGGGCCATTTCCCCTCTCTCTGGAAGAAAGCCACTGTCACACCAATTCACAAAAGCGGAGATAGGACACTGCACACCAATTACAGACCTATCTCACTCCTCCCCCCACTATCCAAAGCGCTGGAGCGAATAGTGTCGGACCAACTAGCTGAATTCCTGGATAAGTACAATGTACAGTGCCCAGAGCAGCATGGCTTCAGAAAAGGGCACAGCACCACCACTGCACTACTGGAATTTTACAACCTTCATCCATGACACGCTTGACAAAGGGAATTGTGGAGGGCAGTATTTATAGACCTTACCAAGGCATTCGACACAGTTAACCACCCCTACTGCTCAAGCAACTGTCCTCCATTGGGATCTCCAGCGATGCCCTTCCATGGTTCACCAGCTACCTTGATAATTGGATCCAACGTGTAAGGATTGCAGGGATCTCTTAGGATGAGAAACGTTCACTCGGAGTCCCCAAGGATCTATTCTGGGCCCTCTACTCTTCTCCCTGCGTCATCAACAATCTCCCCAGTGCCTGCCACAAAAATATTACTATCACGCAGACGATGCAGTCCTGTTTTCCAGCCACCATGACATTACAGTCCTTGAATCCCAGCTGCAGCTCGACTTCAATCGCATCGAAGACTGGTTCAGTTCTCATAAATCTGTACTGAACCACAGCAAGACTAAAGCCATGTCTTTCTGTAACCGACAAACAGGCACAACTCTGTCCCTCACCATCAAGAACCAGCACAGGAACCCCACCGAACATGTCAAGGGTTCAAGTACCTTGGTATTACCCTGGATAGTACCCTCCTACACTCCAGCATATTGATACTGTTGCCAAGACCGCCAATATCTGGATTGGACTACTACACAAACACAAAGCACTGTGTGCGTATGCCCTTAAACTAGCCATCTACAGCTCTGTCACCTCTATCATTGACTACGGCCTTGCCATCTATGGCTCCTCCCCAACAAGTGCCCTCCGCAGGATCTCAGTTGCTCTCAACAAAGCCTGTAAACTACTGACAGGTGCAGCCCGACTAACTCACACCTGTGACCTCTATGCACAGGCCAGCTGGCTACCCTCGCAGCAGGCCAATACCAGACCTGCTTACTTACCAAAAGATTCTCCTTGGTCTCATGCCACCTGGTGTTAGCTCACTCCTTACTACCTACAGTGGCACTCAACAAACACGTGGTGCCCAATCTCTAACCTTTCAGGTTCCCAGATGTCGTACCTCCATGGGTCAGCGGTCCTTTATCTATAGAGCTGCTCAATGGTTCAATTCCCTCAATAATCACTTTCCTCTACTACACTTGGACCCTTCAAAAGGAATCTCAAACTTTACCTCACCTCTACCACTCAATGTGACTGCTTTGTTGAACAGAGATCTCTCTAAACACCTCCCAGCTCACTCATGTCCCACAGCCCGCCCTTTCCCAATCTCATTCCCTCTGGCACTGGGCCTTCCTTGTGACTCCTTTTCCTGCTTCACATCTCCACTGGTACAAGACATTTTCCACTACCATCGGACAGTGGCCCATTAGCCTGCCAACTTCCTCTCCGGTCGCATGCCTGCAAAACTAACTGCCTATATGTGCCCTCTTTCTCTTATTGTTTACAGCCAGCTGCCTACTCAAGCTGCTCGTTTTATGAATATTATCTCAAAAGTATGTTATAAATGAGTATCTTTATTTTTCTTTTAGTTGTTTTGGTTGTTTATTGTGCATTCTTTTACTACCTCTGTATGTATGTTGACCCTCATCCTTTGACGTGGAACCTTTGTAAATGAGCAGTTTCTGCTCAAGGTATTGTAATCCGAAATTTAATAAATAAATAAAATAAATAAATAGTGGCTGGCTGGGATCAGAGGATCGTGATGGCTCCATCTAGAGGAAAGTGAGAGCTCTGTCTAAAAGTGAGTGTTTTTTTTTTAACAATTGCAACTTGTGACCGATGGACCCGGACTCGGTACAAATAAGAGGATGACTCTTATTGCTCCGGGTCCATTGGACCACACTGGATCGGGGGGGGGGGATTCTGATAATTGGTGGGTCAGTCCACCCACCCCTAGTAGGTATATCACAAGCATGCATGTCAGAAGCACGGGTAGATGAGGAATGCATAAATGATTTAAACTGCTACAGAAGGAGAAGTAAATGGCAGTAGAGCAGCAATAAACTGCTATTAAAACAAGCAGGGGAATTGAAAAGTTGGGAGGTGTATGGAGCCAGGCACTGAGGAGCCAGGTGTACACAGGAGACTGCTACAGGCAGGGTAACAGCAAGTAGAACTGAAAAGCACATAGATAACAATGCAGGTAAACTGAGGATTGCTAAAATATGATAAAATCAAGCGGGGAATGCTAACTGTAAGAACAGCAGTATGTAAGCTTGGATAACACACACAAGCAATTGGGACAAAGGAGGTTAGAAAACTAGAAAAGGCCGAAAAGAAACACAAGCAGGAGAGCAGGAGTAAGCAGACACAAACAACAGAGGGGGGAGGGGAGAGAGAGAGAGAGAGAGAAGCACAGATTGCAGTGGGAGGAGAAGCAAAATATATGTAGGAGAGGAGGAGGCACAAACCAAGCAGAAGTTAGTACAAACAAGTAGAAGTCCAGAACAAACCAAGCAGGGTCCAATGCATAAGGGTAAATGCGAAAGAAAGTGAGGAGGAAAGAGACTCCGGCTGCAGCAAAGTCAAAATGTTTCTGAAGGAAGCTGGAAGGCCTGCCTAAATAGTTCAGACAGGGGTGTGGCTGGTTGCTTCAGCCCATTGAACCCGTTCTTTCTTCTCTTTTGTTGCTTGCATTCCATGTTGTGTCTCAAACACCCATCCTTGAGCTTTCCACCTTCATGCCCACTATATCCACTTTTTTCTTTGCTCCTCCTGCCTCACAATAATCACATAATGGATACCAGGTCATTACTCAACCTACTGTCTGTTGCTCTCTTAGTAGGATTCTTGCTGTTCTCTCAGGCCCTGCTAAGATTACTGCTCCCTACTCTGTATGCTCACAGGATGATTTCCTCTTCTCCAACTTACTAATCGTTTTCATCCCATACCCTCTACCTGAGCCAGGGTTATACTTCAATAAATTGGGGTTATTAATTAGACTTCTCCAGGCCAGGTTCGCCATCTCCCCTGGTTATGTGGCTAGGACTTTCATTATAGCTACACTCTGGATATTTATCCTATCCCTCTCACTGGCGGGTGTTGTTGAGTCAAATCCAGGCCCCCCTCAGATCACTAATCCCGCACAGTCTCATCCTTTGCACTGTATGCCCCAGTCTTCTGGACTCTCCTTTGCCCATGTTAATACTAGGAGCCTAATGGACAATTTTCCCGATCTGGTGGCTGGGATTGGGTACCCAGCATTATTTAGCCCTCCTCCTCTTCTCCTGGCCCTCACGATTCTGTCCTCTCTCCCCTACTCACATACTTTCTCCTCTTCCCCTTCCCACACTTGAGATGTATCATAACTGCTGTTATCTATGATAGTTCCATACCTATAGGCCTAACTTATCTTTCACATGTATAATGTCTTGTTTTGTCCACTTTATGTTGCAAATTGTATTGATGTCCAGGACCACTCTGAAAATGAGCCTGCTCAATGGTGTTTACGCCTGGTTAATTAAGTGTGATTGATTGATTGATTGAACAACCTGATATTGTAGCCATATCAGAAATGTGGCTTAAAGCCTCCATTTCTGATTCCCGATGTTCACTTCATGGATATAAAATGCTTATGGTGGATCGGACCAGTGCTAAAAAGGCGGAGGCTTGACTCTATACTACAAAGCCCAGCTGAGCGTCAACTTAGTGCATGATCCCCTCTCACAAACTGTGAGGTTCTTCACTCCCGCCTGCTAGGGGTAAAAAACTCCATATTTTCTGCATATATATACGCTTAGAAACTCTAGACTGGGGCTAGGGGTTGTGGACTACCTGCTATCTGTAACTGGTAAAAATGACATAATGTGCCTGAGGATTTTAACCTAGATTGGGCAGGACCTAGCTCCTCGCTACTATCCTCAATGATAAGCAAGCCAATCTAGCTCAGCTAATACAGGAACCTACCAGGATCTTCAATGGCGGCACCTGTTCCACTCTGTTAGACTGGATCCTGACAAATAGGAAGGAATTTATTACCTTGGCTGGCGTCCTCCCCGACACCTTAAGTGATCACTCCCTATCTACTGTATCTGGGATATTGCCTTCCCATCCTTCCATCAAAAGTGCTAACTTTCTTCAATTTTTCAAACCTAAATATGGAGGCGTTCACCAATGATCTTGACAAAGTGGACTGGTCTCCACTCTATCATACCAATGACATCAACATTGCTTCAGCCTACTTCAACTCTACACTTATCGCACTACAAAATACACATATTCCTGTCACCACTAAGAGGGTAAAAGGGAAGGTTACAAAATGGCTCAAACACCCCCTGCTATACCTACTGAAACTCAGGGATAAACTGTGGTCCGCGTGGAAGGCCTCTCAACTACGTACAGACTTTGAAGTGTACAGAGCTTTACGGAACACATGCAAAAAGGAGATTCGCCTGGCAAAAAGTGCTTATTACAAGAATCTCATAATTTCCTCTGCCTCTAATCCCAAAAGTATTGGTCCCAAATCAAGGAAATACTTGGGAACAACAAGCAGCAGACTCCTGCTGATACGTATCTAAATGATGCCCACTGTAACCACCCTCTCACCATTGCTTATGCTTTCAACTCCCTCTTCTCCTCCCTAATTAATCCTAGCCTCCCCAGCACAACAATACCAGGCCTGCAGCTTCCCCCAGTGCACCCACTCTCCCTACGCTTGAGCTGACTACAGTCTCATACCATGAAGTTCTAAAGCTACTTATAACTATTTCTGCAAGTGGTAGCCCAGGCACAGATGGTATTCACCCTAGGATACTAAAGCAATTTGCATCCAGGCTGGCAGTGCCCATTACCAGGCTTTTCAACCTGTCTATTAGCATTGCCTCTGTCCCCTCGGTCTGGAAATTGGCCAGAACGATTCCCATTTTCAAGAAGGGAGATGATAAAACAACTATCCAACTACCGTCCCATTTCACTGCTCCCTACACTTAGCAAGCTCCTTGAGAAAGTTGTCCATCAACAGGTCTCGGAGCACCTTCTTAAATATGATCTTCAATCCCCCTGTCAACATGGTTTGAGGGCGGGGCATAGCACTACCACAGCACTGACCCAACTGACTAATTATATCAAAGGTAACACGGACAAGGACCAACTCACAGGAGCAGTGTTCATTGACCTTTCTAAGGCATTCAACATGGTCCACCACCCGCTTATTCTGGCTAAGCTGCAAACTCTAGAAGCCTCTGACTCCACCCTATCATGGTTTGGTAGTTAAATTGATAACCACACTCAGGTGGTTGAGTTTCATAGAGCTCTCTCATCCCCATTCATATCACCCGTGGTGTTCCATGAGGTCCCATACTGGTCCTCTACTTTTCCCTGTTCCTTAATGAAATTCCTAGTGCTTCTCATCACAGTAACATCCTCATATGCAGATGATCTTGTGCTCTATCATTCATCCAAAGCGATGGATGACATAAATCGCAAACTCTTACTAGACTTTCAATCCATTCAATCCTGGCTTGTGGATAACCATCAAATTCTTAACAAAGGAAAAACCAGGCTATGCTATCTGGATCCCTAAAGGTGCCCTCTGAGGTACCTAAGCTACTAAATCCACTGTGGTGATGGCACGATGGTAACAAACACCTCTACCTTCAGATACCTGGGGATTACACTTGACCCTGCACTTAACTTTACAATGCATATCAATGACGTGTGTCATACTGTCAATACTAAAATAGGAGCTGCCTATCGAGTGCGCCACTCCCTAACACCAACAGCCAGGCTATCTGTAGCTAAGGGAGTACTACTTCCTCAACTCCTTTATGCCCTCCCAGTCCTGTACCCCACCAATGCCAGTGTGCTGTGCAAGTGGGACACCTCCTACAATAATATCTGTAGGTTCACCTTGTCAGCCCCGCAACTTACTCACCACTGTCTTCTCTACTCTGGACTAAACTGGTTGTCCCCCAAAGACCTCCGTGTATATACCCTTGGGTGTTTTGTTGACTCTTTAACTAGATCACCTTGCCTGGCCACTTTGGCTGACTTGATTACCCCGTCTCCCACTCCCACACCCTAGATTCTCTTCAGGCTCAATACTCTCAGTAAAGCCATTGCGGCCAATATGGGCAAACAGGCATTCTCACATTTTGCTCCTAACCTCTGGAATTAGCTTCCCCATGAGTTAAAAACTCCACCCCCACCTCTTTTTAAGCGTTCACTGTTCTCCCACCTGTATGCCCTAGGTAACTGTAACTGCTCATAAGTGGAATCTCTCACATTGAATAATTTGTGTGCCTCATTAAGCTTGGCTTAGGACCGACCTGAGTGTACTCCTCCTCTGAAAAACTCTCATTTTGAGTGTGTATGATTGGTCTTCATTATCAAATACCTGATGTAGTCAGGCGTCATTCAGCAAAATCATAGGGGTAGCAAGGTGGGGCAGGCATGATGTGGGTGGGGCCACGGTGTGGGTGGGGCCAAGGTGTGGGCGGAGCCAGAGAGGTGGCATTTGTCAATGTGACATAGAGCTAGTTACCAAGTAATTTAAAATAAAAATGGGTATGAATTGGATAGTAAAGTCTGAGTATAAATCTGAAATGGGCCATTACAGATGTTGATTCAACTTAAATAGCTACTTTCATCAAATTATGGAATTATCAGTATAGTGAAAGTCCCATTCCTCAACTGTACAAATATTAAACAATATTAATGCATGGCTAGCCCTTATTACCCATTGAAATCAAACAGATTACAACCTTGTAATCCCACTGTTGTGATGTCAGAACCTTATAAACCTATCTCTATGTCATAGCAGTGGGTTTACAAAATGGAATGCCAGTGTTATTCAGTATTCTACATACCTAGAATGTGATTGTTAGTCTCAGTACAGTATTCAAATAACATTCCAATTGTCACAGTTTATTGTCTAGCAATCACTGTCTGATAGAATTTTAACTCTGGTGCTATTTTGGCCCACTGTCATTCAGTCGTGTATCCTAATAAATTGTTTTCCTAAACAATCATGTGGGTGTAGTGCAGATCCATTAATAAGGTAAGGCTAAATTACTTATGTTGGGGGGACTTCTCATGTCGAGTCCAACACTATAATGACAATGCATGATGTGCAGGTGATAACCAGGGTGTAATCCTCTCGTGGTTGCTAGGGCAATTGTAAACCTCTCAAGCTGTGCATTCTAGGTTTACTGATGCCCTAGACACCACCTGAAGTGATTATACCATGGTTATCACCTGTACATCAGGCATTATCCTCTGTATATTACCATACTGTTTCCAAAAAAATATTACCACACTGTTCATGTCAAATGACTGGTACTATACAAGCTAAGGCACACATTGCTAAAAATAAAGAGCCGTCTCTAAACCAATACCTTACAGTACATAAAAAACACACATCAAAACATGAGAGAAATAATACTGTTATGAAAGCATACTCTGAACCTTGAACCATGGAGAGAACTTTACTTCTCTGTTGAAACAAGAGCTTAGTAAAAGAAATGACAATGAAACTTGTAAAAGAAGTAATAAAAGGAAAATGAACTGATGAAAAAAAAAAAAAAAATCACACCAAAAACCTGTAAAGAAAAAAATAAAAGAAAAGAAAAGATCCTAGTAAAATTGTACACCAAAAAAACCTGTAAAGAAAAACTGTAATAAAAGGAAAAAGAACTGAGTCCCAGGGTTACACAAAGAAAGTCTTCCAGACTTCAATTACTGCAGCAAAGCAAATGAAAGTACTCTAACTCTCACATCAAGGCTACTACCCCTCTTACAATAATTTAAAGAGCATAAACTCCTCCCAAACACCCATGAAAATGGTAAAAGCAAAGGACATAGAGTGTTATTACCTGCCTGGAGGCTGGAGACACTGCTGGCACACTGGAGATTGGGATGGTAGGTGACTGGAAGTGCTGGAAGCTGACTGGTGATTGCTGGCACACTAGACTGCTGTCTAGTCGGGGACACTGCTGGCAAACTGGACTGGTAGCTGACTGGAGACAAAACTGGCAAACTGTCTCTGGACTGGTAGCTAAGCTGACTGGAGACACTGGCTGCTGGCACACTGGACTGCTGGCTGGCTGGTGACACTGCTGGCACACAGATATCTGACTGCAGACTCTGCTAGCACAATGAATTGCTGGCTGACTGGACTGGTATCTGAGTTGAGACTGCTGGCACACTGCTGGCTGACTGGAGACACTGCTAGCACACTGGACTGGTATCTGACTGGAGAAAATGCTGGCTGCCTGGGCTGGAGTTGCAAACTGGTCTTGTTGCTGAGCTGACTGGTACAGAGCTGGCACACTGACTGCTGGCTGACTGGAGACACTACTGGCAGATGGGACTGCTGGTTGGCTGACTGGTGGTAACACTGCTGACATACTGGACTGGTTGCCGACTGGAGGCACAAGTTGCAAACGGGACTCGTTGCTGAGCTGACTGGGACAGAACTGACACACTGACTGCTGGCTGACTGGAGACACTACTGGCAGATGGGACTGCTGGTTGGCTGACTGGTGGTAACACTGCTGACATACTGGACTGATTGCCGACTGGAGGCACAAGTTGCAAACGGGACTCGTTGCTGAGCTGACTGGGACAGAACTGGCACACTGACTGCTGGCTGACTGGAGACACTACTGGCAGATGGGACTGCTGGTTGGCTGACTGGTGGTAACACTGCTGACATACTGGACTGGTTGCTGACTGGAGGCACAAGTCGCAAACGGGACTCGTTGCTGAGCTGACTGGGACAGAACTGGCACACTGACTGCTGGCTGACTGGGACACTACTGGCAGATGGGACTGCTGGTTGGCTGACTGGTGGTAACACTGCTGGCATACTGGACTGGTTGCTGACTGGAGGCACAAGTTGCAAACGGGACTCGTTGCTGAGCTGACTGGGACAGAACTGGCACACTGACTGCTGGCTGACTGGAGACACTACTGGCAGAGGGGACTGCTGGTTGGCTGACTGGTGGTAACACTGCTGGCATACTGTATTGGTTGCTGACTGGAGGCAGAAGTTGCAAACGGGACTCGTTGCTGAGCTGACTGGGACAGAACTGGAACACAGGACTGGTGACTGACTGGAGACACTGGTAGCACACATGACTGATGCTGACTGTAGATAGTAAAGTTACTTCAGTAATGGGTATCTTCTTGAACGCATCTGAGCAAATCTGTCTATTGCTACTGACAAGTCTAGCTGCTTCACCTCCAGTGGCTCACATGCCATCATCATTAAGTCACTGAGTCATCTGTCACCACAACTGTTTCTTAAGTAAGTTTTCACTCTTTTCATGCATGAGAAGAAACGTTCATTTGAAGCTGTGGTCACAGGGAGTGCCAGCACCAGGTTCAAAATGTCCAGGACTTCCGGAAATGCATTACAAAGGCATTGCAACTGTTGTCTGACACAATGAATACTTTGCATATTTTTGTTCTGTAGGTATGCCTTGCTGATTCCAGCTGTGACTCTAACACAATTATGTCTATATTTGCTCCTGGGTAAGATTCTGCTAGGACCTTTAAAACAGAGTAATTCAGAAAACTGTCATCCTTTGGGTTGAGAGCAGCAACAGCTTTAAGAGGTCCAGATTACTTGTGAGCGTGAATCAAGTTCAGTAACAAACCTGTCAATGCAGGCCAGGTATATTTCCTGTTTAAGCCTATCACTGTTAGATCTTGCAGAAATGTCCTGAATTTCTATATTTGCAGTCCGTTTCCCAAAGTGGATGAAACAAAAATTCTGTCAGCTTTGGCTCAACTGATGTTTCGCAGTGGCCTTCCGTGTGCTGAGTGGCTTCTACATCATAATCAATGCCACAGTGATCAGCAGCTTGTTGTGCCTCCTTGTAAATCTTCTGCCACTGTGAATCATTACGTAGAGACAAGAGCTCACTTTTCGAAGACTGGACAAGATTACAAGCACTTGGCAAATCTAGATCTTTTCTCTGAAGTTCCTCAGACACGATTGTATCTTCCTTAAAATTGTTTCTAGGCTGTACAGTGTTACTACAAAGGTGAAGTTCTGAATTTTAAACAGATGACCTTTGCTTCACTACTTGCCTCTTTGTCAGTGTTTTGTGACTGAATAGCATGAAGTGTTATAATAATAGACTCTAGAACGCAACTGAAATTTCTTGACACAGTTGTACCAGTAAAACCACCGTGTACCACACAGTCGTTCCAGTTCCAGAACTTAGACCTTCTTCTTTCTGAGCTTTAACAAACAACTCATGTCTTGGTGAACTTTGAGAAATAAATACATATACAGCGGTAAGATGCTGAAAAATCTTTCACTTCTGATATATTATTAATTGTTTGCACCAAGACAAGATTCAATCTGTGTGCATGACAATGAATATAAACAGCTTGAGCATCTCTCTTATTTTGCTTGTACGCCACTGAAGCACCCACTCATCACAGAGGCTCCATCATAGCACTGTGCACACAGTGCTTCCACTGCAGTCCAGCCTGACATACTGCCTGATTGATTGCACCAGCCAAACTACCAGCATCCAGTTTATCCATGTGGTAGCAGCCAAGTGGTTTTTCACAGATATTACCATCTCCGTCAACAAAACGGATTACAAAGCTGAGCTGCTCTTTGCGTGATACATCCTTAGTTTCATCGACTAAAACAGAGAAATATTTTGTAACTTTACTTACAATTTTCTCTCGTATTAATGTTTCAACTATGTTAATCAAATCATTTTGATACTCTGGAGAGGTATAATGACCGTATCTCCTAGACATTTTTTCTTTTAATTTTGAGTCATGTGCAGATAATGTTTCCAGAAACTCAATAAAATTGCCTTTGTTATCGGAATTTGTCGACTCATCACCACCTCTGAAGGCAAGACCTTGCCGTCCTAGGTAACACACTGCATGTGTAGTAGTAATTCAGCATGGCGTCTGTTTTCTTCAATTTCAATGTCCCTATTTTTTTCAAGCCATCTCGCAACTGACTGATGTCCTGATGAAGACTGTATACGGTTAAATTCACACCATGCTACAACAGATGCTTTGTGTTTCTCAGACTCGCTGTGCTTTCTGAAGGCACGACCAATTTTTTCCCATTTACAGAAACCAATATCGACAAAAGGAACGTTTCCACGTTCACGACCTCCACCTCCAGGTGCAGTACGAGTGCTAGTAAAATGCCTGCATGCAAAACAGTATACAGCATCTCTCTGTACTGAATATTCTACCCACTTATGAGTTTTGTAATCACCATTAAATTTACGTGATTTTGTCACAGGGAAAACACACTTCGGCTGAACTGGAGCTTGGTAAGGACTAGCAGATATGTCACTTGGCACAGTATCGTGATCAACACACTCACCCATTGAAAATGAGTGGCCTTCACTAGATGGCAATGATGTGCTTTCACATGCATCAGAGGATGTGCTTTCACATGCATCAGAGGGTGAGGAGAAGCAACAAGTAATGGGCCTGTAGCAGCAGAACTTCGGCTCTGAAACTATAGTACTACTATCAGATTCATGCATGCCAGCTGACAGAACACTATCTTCAGGTCTTGATTTCTTCACTGTATGTTCAGCATGTGCAGTATCTGCTGTAATTCTTTTCTTAGCAAATAACTGAAGCACTGATGGTTGCTTTGGATCACTGGTTGCCTTCTTCTTAGACAGAGACATTTCAGTAATACTTATTTAGCAGCTAACTTCAAAGAAATTTCAATCAGTGAAGGCTACTAAAGAAGAAATTTAGCAATGTACAGCCTGCCAGCAGCTATGCCCAGTGATTAGCAAATCAGATATCAGTTTTGAAACCCTGAAAACAGCTATGAATTCAAATGTGCACATAGTCTAAAGAAATCACCAGTGTGCGTGTGAAATCTGCAAACAGTGATGACATCAGGAAATTAAAAACTAACATATGGGTGTAAATTTTACATTTAACTGTACCTATGAACCTAAAAAAGGTCTATTATAATTCTGAATTTTAAAAATAATCTTATGAATGCAGGGCATAAAAACATTTCTGTAATGAAACAAAAGTGGGATGCATACAAGTGCTGTAAATCTTTCAAAAAAAATGTTACTTTTGAATCACCAGTTATGTTATGATTTGAAGCACTATTCTTTGGCGTGTGGAGTATGTAAAAATGTTGGTGAGTACTGGTACGCATTAAAAAATTTCTGACGTATTTCCTCAAATGAGGACAGGTGAGTAAAATAGGCTGGTACAGACCTTATCTGGAGCCCTGGCCACGTCTTTAAGCTGCTTTAAGTCTCTTAAAAACCTTAATGTTTCCAATTGCCCTTGGCAGATTAATTGTGACCAGTTTGGAAGTACTTATTGTAACCAGTGAAGGGGTTATGTTTAAAGATGTTGATGTAAGATGGTATCGGACTGGTCTGTGTGGTTTGTTTTTGACTTTCGAGTCCTTGTCAACTGTAAAATACCTTCAACCTCAGATGTTTTTAAATAAAATATCTATTTATATTTATACAATAGGGGTGAGTGGTCAAACCACTGGATAAATGCATATATTCTCACCACTGTGTAATAGAACTGCAGAGCCATTGAATAAATACATTTATCTATAGTCATGATGTCACAGATGGCATTTACCACACAGTCATGACCACGGCTCCAGATAAGGTGTGTGCCAGTCTTTTACACTCACCTCATTTTAGGAACTACTCTTCAGAAATTTTTTAAATGAGTACCTGTACTCACCCAACATTTGCAAATACTCCTCCACCGCATGAAAATAGTGCTTCATAACATAACATAACATAACATAACATAACATAATATAACATAACATAACATAACATAACATAACATAACATAACTGGTGATTCAAAAGTAACAGTTTTTGCCAGATTTACACTTGTATGCATCCCACTTTTGTTTTACTCACTATGTTTTAAAACTGGTGAGTAAATTGACAGCAGTATTTGGAGTATTGTTGGCACCTGAAATTCTTATCTAGAAAAAAAAACTGCATTTTTAAATAAATTTAGTCCTCAGTCCACTCTACCAAGACATTTCTACACATCAGTGTCTTAATAAATGGTCAGCACAGAGTGGTTACAAACTACCAGCATCCAATTTGTTTGAATGCAGCTCAAAACTGTAGTTTGTTTGGACCCACTGGGTTTTAAATAGCGCCTTTCATGTTATAATGTTGCTGCCACTTTTAGCACACAGGGAGATTGAGAGAGCACACAGAAAAAACAGCGAGAGACCACTAAGCAGAGGGAAGTTAACTTACTCGCTCAGGGTCACACAGCAAGTGTCAGTTCCAGGATTCAAACCAGGTCTCAGGATCACATTTCTGTGCTCTAACCACTGGGCCACTGACTGTCTCCCAGTAAGTCATAACGTGCATCAGTTTCTCAACCTCTTCACCAGTGAGATTTTTCTTCTTTTAGTGGGTATTTTTTTTTGGGGGGGGCACCAATGCTGCCTGCCTGCCTACAGCATCACTCTGAAGAAATTTCATTTTCAGAATATAGTTCAGGTAATGTGATAAGTGTACATGAAGCACCATTAAGCTAATTCCTCAGTTTTATTAAATAAAATTATAACAATGGTCTGAGAAATGAAGCTTTCTGATTGGCTGTAAACATTCTAACAGCCTTATATTAATCTTTTATTATACAATAGGCACAAAAAAATTCACACAGTCCTGCATTTTGATTGGCTGGCTGGCACCTTTTCAGCGTTGTAAATCCTCCAGTGTACCCACTGGAAAAGGTGCCAGCCTCCAGTCAGCTGCAGCAGGAACCCTCGCAAAAAAATCACTCCGACTGCCAGAATCCAAATAAGATGCATGAAAAAACAACATATCAAACTGCAAATCTTAATGCTCACAGCAAAAAAAAAAAAAAGAAACACAACCCCCCCCCCACACACACACACAATTCAGTGCAGAGCTTCGACAAACGTGATAAAGAAAAACTAAGGGGGGGGGGCATCACCACTAATTTAACTCTGCTTAGCAACAAGGAACTATTTCGCTTTGGTGCAGCAATAAAATAACAAAAATGATGATTAAAAAGAGAAACAAAAAAGTATTTCTATATTTTTAGTCACCCCAAAAATGTAAGTCATTACATAATAGCAATATACCCTCAGAGGTGGGTATACCAGTGGATTACCTCTTCTGGTGTGGTTAAGTCACCGCCGCGCCTCGTGACCGAACCACACCAGCTGTGGTAAATCAATCCACCAGTATACCCACACCCTGGAGGGGTATATTGCTTTATTATACGATGTGGTAAATCGAATGAGCCAAATCTTGCAACCTGATTGGTTGGCTGGTACCTTTCCCAGTGTGGTAAATCCTCCAGTGTACCCACTGGAAAAAGTACCAGCCAATCTTATATCATGCCAATCCGGTCACTTTCATTTTGATAGAAACCATTTGTCCTGTCGCCGCTTTGCTAAAACACTGCGGTAAATATTACAAAAAAATTACATCTTCCTTCCAACCGTACAGACTTCAGTTACTTATAACATATCTAAAAAAATTAAATAAAACTACATTTGCCGATGTATAATATAAATTTATCCCTCCAGGGTGTGGGTATACTGGAGGACTTAACACGACTGGTGTGGTTCAGTCACGAGGTGCACCAGCTGTGGTAAATCCTCAGTATGCCCACACTGGAAGGATAAATAACATAATGCTATATCTTATGCAACTTACCCTTATATTTAACAAGGTTTAACACTGTTTAAAAAAAACATTTTTATTCTAACAGCAATAAGACACCAGGGGTTATCGCTCTCTAGGGGCATGTGGCACTTGTAAATGCCTCGTGCCACATTATGCGCCTAGAGGGTGATTAACAGACCATTAACATAACCCCTGGTCATGCCTTATTGGTTAAGTGTTGAACGTGGCTGTGCTCAGTACAACAAAGGGCTTCTCTCACTTGTCCAAACACAGCTGCTAACATCTGAAAGCATCATGACATCATGGGACTTTTTTGTAGAAGCAGTGTACAGTTACAAATAAAAAGGGTAATTGTGTCTGCATTCCTTTTCACAGTGACAATTACATTGAGTAAGCTGTTGCACTGCTGCTGCCAAATGTTCAGAGCCCAGCCCAGCAGCCATAAATCAAGGGTGACTGTAATCAACTGTAAGCATTTAGCACTGTCTGAACCACTAACAAACCTGAAATGTCCTGCAGCCTTGTGCCTCTTCATAGGAAGAGGGCCCCCCCCAAACACACTGACACACACACACACACACACCTAAAGCTTAGTTGTCCTGCTTGCTCATTTCTTATCATTTAGGCAGATTTAGCTGAAGCAGGAAAACTGACTGTTGTCCCCGTGGTTAGAGAAGAGCACAAAAAAACTTCAGGTTCAAATCCCACTACAACTCGACACATCTAGCTTGGAGTGAACCCTTGAGCAGGTCAATTGGCCTCCTTATGCTTTAAATCTCTCCCAGATGTAAACTGGACAGAAAGGAGTGGGGGACGCAAATGTTAAGATGTTTCATTATGGACTACTATCCTGGAGCCATGGGTGTAGGCAGGCATCCATGTACACCATGGTGTATATTTGTATTGAAGGGGGCAGCATATAGGCCCTGAACAGCTTCCTAGTCCATGGACACAACACAGAACCAGCAGAACCTCTCTGTATGTTTATATGTCTCAGCACCAGAAGGATTGGCCACTGCTACTGTCTTTGCAGCCCTGGGACTATACAGCTTTACAGGGTCTGGGTTGGTATATTGGTTTCCCAAGGAACAATGCATGACATCTGCATATACCCATGCATGGGGGGGGGGCAGCAACCAGTAACAGGGAGTACAAATGTCGTATTGATTGTGCGTTGTGCCATACAGGGACACACACACAGTCCTGGTGACGGTGTACATATGTATATAGTGTATGGTGGAACGTCGTTCTCCACCGAAATCCATCGTTGTCGAAACCTTGTAGTCACACACTAGTGAGGTTCGCAGTGCAGCAGAACGATTTTTTCTACTGCACTGCGAACATCACACAGTGTCCTCGAGCAACATTTGACAGTTAGGGCTAAGGGCTCACTCCATAGACAAGACACATAGCGAAAGCAGTAATGACGGCAGCAGTACTAATGTTTAGCGATAAAAAATGTAAAGTTCTTTTTTCCTTCTAATAACACAGTAAAACTGTTTTGAAGCAGAAACATGCTGTAGTGATTTTTTTTCCCCAAAAAACGATGTTCCACCATACACTATAAACAAAGGTGCATGGGGAACAGTTGACAACAGGGCATCTTTCACCTCATTGGCACTCTCGAGGTAATCCGTCGTCATAGTGCCAACTCGGTGAAAGAATAGCCCTGTTGTCAACTGTTCCTCATGCATTATCATACATATTGTCTGGCTACACCTACACCCTACCTGGAGCAATATACTGTACCACTAAGAAGGTTCAGGTTGCATGCAGCGTCAGTTGCTTGGGCCCCCACATCATTCCACAGCTCAGTCCAAACAAACACAAGTGAGAAAACAAATGTCCTAGCCTGCTACTTACCTTACCACCTTTGCTGGGCGATGCTGGCTGGCTGTGCTGGCGGATGCTCTCCAACTCCTCTGCTACTGCAGCTTCTCCCCCCTTACCAGCTCGCTTCTCAGTGGCTCCACTCCAGCTCCAACAGAAGAAACCGCTGGCTTCTGCTCCTCCGCTGTCTCACCTCACCTGCTAGATGCCTAAATCCTAGCACCCTCCCAGCTGTGTGCAAGTGTGGCGATCAGGTCAGGGGCAAGGCAAAGGATGGGGACTTCAGGACCGCCAGGCCTCAACAGTAAGAGAGGACAACAGCACGGGACTTATGAGGAAGGCACCTCTTTTTAAAGTACCTTACCCTTCATCCAGTCTGACCACCTCCTGCAGAGTGCTCAATCGTCGCCTGCCTGGCCGTGACCCACTCACCCTATTTTCTCTCTCCCCAGTAGACCCCAGCGTCACCCCTGCAGCTGCAGCACTGGAGTGCCTGGTGGTCACTGGTCTCCCTCCCTACTAGCTGACTGACTCTGACTCCAGTCCTACTCCCAACCCAGTCCTGACCTCACCTCACCTGTCCTGGACAAACGAAGGCTTTCTCCAGTCTCCCCAGAAGACACAGACACACTGCTGCCGACTTTGCCAATAATAAGTAGTCTGTGTGAGTGTGTCCCAGTCCCTACTTGCACTGCAGTTGTTGTCTTTCTTCTCTCTGCCAGGCCGCTCTCGCCCACTGACAGTACTTGCCTGCCCCAGCTGCCCGCATTCTGCCAAATGGATTAGGATAATCGGATCGCCCCGCGGCCGCCTGGATCAGCTGCTCCAGCTCTCGCTGACGCTTATCCTCCCGCTCCCTTCTCTTGTCTTCACAGTACCCACGAATCGCGATACACTTACTGCTGGTTGCCTGCCTAGGACTAGCCCAACTGACTCCGACTAATCTGTCCGTCCGACTGCCTGCACTGCACGAGACCCAGTCAAAATCCCGCCGATCATTCCCCACGCATCGCAGCGTGTCGTATCAGCGCCTAAGCCAATCCCATTCACTCAGTCCTCTCCAGCCAATCGCAGCAGCGCCAGCTCCAGCACCAAGTAAGAGGCACCTTGTGGGGGGTGCAAACTAAGCTGCAGACAGTTGGTACCATCCGTCCCTTCCTCCCTGATTACTAGTCTGTGCTGTGCTAATGCTATTTTTATCATTTATCAGCACAGCAGCAGACTGTCAGGCTTCCAACCCTGTCTGAAACCTCTGGTCCTCCTCCGACCTCTTGGACCTCGAGCCAGCCTGGCAGGCAGGGCAGGGGTCACAAGCCCTGTCATAGGGGTCGCATAATTTTCATAGGGGTCGCGAATGCGACCCCTGGCGACCCCTAAATGATGCCCCTGGATGTAGTCTCAACCTATACTATTATGAGTTTACCTTGTACTTGTATTTGTTATTGCTTATGTGAATGTCATTTAAACTGTTCATATCTGTATTCTCGTTGTTGTAATCTCCCGGGTCGTGCCTGAAAATAGACAGGATTGTTGCCTAATGCACCTACCCGGTTACCAAAAGCTAATAAATAAATAAATTTAAAAAAATCAAACCGTTTATCATAAAATCATGATTTTTCCTTTGTGTTTTATTTTCTCTGCCTTGTTGGCATACCAATACAGATGATTGTGCCTGATTTTTAAAGATTGACACGCTGCTTACACCAAGCCTTGCGTCAACCCCGAAGTTTGACGCAATGGCGTCAAACACATTGCTGCAACTTGCACCTAATTTTATAATGCTTGGTGCAGTTGCAACAGTTTCCATGATTTATGGCAGCATGTACCAAAGTTTTGACGCAAGCTCCATAAAAAGGGTCCCCGAATGGCACAAAGTTGGACCAGGGGGGAGCCGGTCTAACTTTGCTGCTTCCGACACAAGGAACTTGCGTCAGAGAATTAATATTTCAAAGGCAGTCCAGCACTCACCACCACAATAAAAGCTGTCCAAGCATAGGACTGCCTTTGAAATATTTGTACTTTGTTTTGCCTTAGCACCACCAGTCCTGTGCATTCTGTACCTGAATATATTGAATTGCGTTTAGGATTTGCTGCTGCCTGCCTTGCAAAATTGCAATTGCGCCACTGTTTGACACAAGTCGCCACTTGTGTGAAACTCTCTCACTCAAGTCTTCTGTGTCAGTCTAACCCCATTTTAAAATCAGGCCCCTTATCTCTTTTGTGCTGCCCCAGCCTCAGTGGGGTGAACATGCTGACAACCTGTTTACCAACTAACAAACGATGATTTCATGACAAACTGTTCATTTTGTAAAGAAAATCATTTGACCAGTAACTGTTTGCAATGAGGAAGAGGGATTTTTTTCCTTTGAAATGTTGGCCAGTTTAACAGTAAATGGCTATTTAATAAATTTGTGAAAAATCAAGACTGTACGTGGCAAGTGAGTCTGTTACTCCAGAGATTGTACAGGCATAGACAGGTTTTGTCTGTACTAAACTCCTCCCTGTGTTTTTTCATTACAGGTGGTGGGCCACACTGGGTTTCTGTGTGGATAATTGTTTTAAAGCTACCATGTGACTTTTTATGTCTCATGTCTGACTGGTACTGGTGTATGAGTGGGGTAAGATAATTTGTAGGTGGGTTAGGTAATGTGTGAGAGTCTGTTGGATGCAGACTTCTCTGGATGCAAACTCAATGATAGGAAGAAAAATAAAAGTTTATTTTCAGCAGCTGTATTCTGCCACACATGTCAAAGGATCTCTTTAGCTGTGGAATAGGAAATATTTGATCTATAGTTCAGAGCTTTTGTTACATGTTTCTGTGTGAAAGATATAAACATGATGGTAACAATGCCTTTTATTTTGAATACTTTTTATTGGACCAACATAGATGTTACAAAAGAAAATACGTGATGAGCCTTCGGATTACATAGACTCCCTTTTTTGTGGATCTTTTGTCACAAGGACCAATACGGCAACAAAACTACTTTTCTGTGTTTTATTTTGAATTATTACATGGTGTACACAAACATGTGAGATGCTGGTTGTCCCTTCTTAAGCTGCTGATGCATAATTGACAGGGTTCAGACATTCAGTAACTTCTGCTTATTATTAATTATTAGCAGGCTGTCAACTGCTACCTGCCTACTAAAAATGTGGTTTCTACTTTGTCGTCTAAAAAAGAGGATACACTCGATGTCTTAAACGTTTGTATATTACAAAGAAGTACTTAGCTTAAGCCACAGAAAGCTGTGATGCAGGGTTACAATATATGCTTACTAAAACAAGCTTTACTGCATTCATTTTAATGTCATAACAATTCTCTTACCATTAACTCTCAGCGGACAGCCACAAATGCACTCTGACATCCTGCAGGATAATGTTACATGCTGTACTTGTGAGCTTTGTTGAATATTTTTGAGCAAGTCTCAGGATTTTCCTTTGCAGTGTTCAAGGTTCTCATTCAGTGAAAAAAAAACAGCTACAGTATAAATCTCTCAAAGCCTGGCACTTATGGATTTCACAACATTTCTTGCATTAACAAAGCATTAAAGGCACAGATGTTAAAGATGAAATAAGTTGTGCAGTACCTCCACTCAGGGGGAGATTAAATGGATGAGGTTGCACTATAGCACCACCCCAAGGGAAACAGTACCAAACAACCCTCTGTGGTCTCCATTGGCACAGCCCTACCAGCTCACACACAGTGCAACAATAGCTTAGAGAAAATATAAATTGCCATGCTCTACTAATGATGGGGCAATGCATTAAGGTGCATCTTGCCTACACACCATGGATGTGTGGTATGTAGACAACCCTTAGTTAGAATGCCATACACAGGGGGTTCCATGGACCAGCAGCAGCATTCACAGAAAGGACGTGCACCCCTTCCAAACTTGATACCCAGCCATTCTTGCAGCTACCCATGCAGATGGTCCAGAGGGGTGCCTGCACTCTACACCATTCATGAAGACATGGAGTACTGGGCAAGGGGAGCATGGGATATGGCAGCTGGGATCCTGCTGCATCCATTGTATGCCCCCAAATTACACCCACTCGCTGTGGTGGAACAAAGAACCCCCTACCATGCTGCCCCAGAACTCTGGGATGGCAGGGATGGTGCGGGCAGATACTCAGGCACTCACCAGCCAATTTCAGTCCTGTGCTGTCCCACAATCCCTGGCTCTGTGTGGACCAGGGATCAACTATGAGACCAGGTCAGGCATCCCAATTGGATGTACACCTGCATCCTATGATCTACCTCCATGCAGCAGAGGACTGGGGGTGGGCTGAAGATGGTGTCTGGCAGTGGCAACCATTCATGCATGTTGGCCACCATGCACCTATCTGGTGTTGAAAAGCTGCACTGGCTGGGTACGCACCTCTCATCTGTATCCAGATTTCATTAGTGCCTAGCCCCCAATATGCACACAATGCAAGACTGCACACAACAGTGAGGTTTATTATGGGAATGAGGATAAGGGTTCTGAGAAAGGAAAAAGGTTAATACAAGTATACAGGAGCCTTGCAAACTAATAATACTGTAGAGGTCCTATTTTTTGCTGGAACAAAATTTTTGCTATATTCACTATTTTGAATATCCAGTGAAAATTATATGCCAGTGAAAATATATACTACCATTGACAAGTTAGCTTGCTCTTGCACTTCGGCTAAAATAAACTGCTGTGAAAATGTTGGACTGGATGAAACAGTGAAATTTAAGGGCAGTGAATTCATCGTCCTCTACAGTACTTACTTGGCCACAAGCTGACCCTCGCATTTGTGCTCCTGCCTCTCTGTACTGTTGGGTGACTACCTCTTAATCATTACTGGTACCAGTATTCTTACCCCTAGGTCTTAAGGGAATTTCTTTTTATTGCAAAATCATATAAGACAATATATACAGTACATAAATAAACCAACCAAAAGAAACCAGTTTTCATATTTACAAGGTAGAAAGGAAAAAAAATTGTATATTACTGCCATATATATTAAATTATGTTATCGGAACATCACTGTCTGTAATCCATAGAAGATTTCTCCACATTCTTCTCATATATTGTTGATTTTTGCTTTTCATTTCGTTATGGTAAATACATTTTATCTCATCGGTAATTTTAATAGACAATTCGATATAAGAAATAGGTTTCTGCTGTAAAGTAAATAAACTTCTCATGTTCCATATATACCACTTAAAAACTGTGAAGATAATATTTAAAGTGTTTTTTCCCATTTTTACCAACCTATAGTATAACACCCATATATTAAAGCTTTATAGTTTACTTTTGCAATTATTTGCTCATTCCATTGTTCAGCTATAAAAATCCAGAAATCCTGTGTATAAGAACAAGAGAAAAACAAATGCTCCATTGTTTCTAACTTATTAATACAGTTTGGTCTTGAACAAATTCGTTTTTCCAGCATCTTATGTTTCTGATTTGCTTTAACATTCAGACATTCGTGGCAACATAGCCATTTTTGTGGAATTCGAGTGTCTTACATCAAGTTTTTTCAAAACCGATAAACATTCCAGTGGACATTTAGGAAAAGTTTCTGATTCAGTAAAATGAGTATTAATAACTTGTATATATACTTGTTTCTTTATCTTTGTACGAATTAATGAACTAGTAATATTCCATGATTTCATTTTCACGAAAATATCCCTTAAATAGATAGGAACTTTATCTGTTTTAATGACTCATAACATGCCTATTTCCCATGCAGAGAACCAAGTTGAAATAGTTGATAGAACAATTTTCCCCCAGAATTTCCTCGTATTTACTAACAGTGGTTTAATATTAGTATATAGAAATTGACAATAAAAGAAAAGAATCGGATTTATCATATTCTGACCTCCTTGACACAAAGGAAGGTACAAAATATTCCTCTTAATTCAGTTGCGGTAACTGTCCAAAAATGCCTGGAAGAAGACACTCAGAATAGTTGTTTCCCTGGCTCTAGGTGGAGGGAAGATATTACTAATAAATAGAAATAATGGCAAAAGATACGTTTTAATTAAGTGTATTCTTTTCTCTTTGTTCATGGTCTAGTTATTCCACCTCTTTACCATCTGTGATCCAAGCTGTGTTTTACTATCCCAGTTTATAATATCTAAATTGTGATTCCTATATTCAATACCTATAATTTTAATATTATCTTGTCAGTGTTATTCCAGCTACATTTGCCTGAAAGTGTTCTTTCTTCCCTAATTCTCTCCCTATGTATTTTGTCATATTTAGTGCAGCTCCATATATTGTCCCTTACTGTTTGCATATTTCTATTGCCTTTCTGTAGATGAATTATTTTTGACCAATAAACATAGATCGTCCAAGTATGCCATAGCTTTAATGGGAGCTTCCTGTTATTGTACCGTTACATGAGTAATATCTGGGTGTGTATTTAATAGCCTTAAAGTGGATCTATGCTAAAAATGTACAACTGTGGGCTAGTGGAACAGCCTTGCCTCACCCCTTTCCAGATTGTGACCATTGGTCCACAAAACCCATTCACTTGTGGAATTACTACCGCATTTCGATAAAGAATTTTGAACCATATTATAAATAGGTCAGGTATACCATATCTTTTTAAGGTGTACTATAAAAAAATTGTGGGTACTGAGCTGAAGTCCCTTTGATGGTCCAAAGACGGAACAAACCCTTCTAAACCAGAAATATTGTCTAGTTGTATGATGTCTCTTATCCATATTAATTGATCACTAATTAATCTACCAGGTATAGTATAGGACTGTGCTGGTGTTATTAGATAGGATGCCATAGACAATAGTCTTTTATTAAGGATTTTCATTAATATTTTGAAATATATATTAAGGAGACTAATAGGCCTCCAATTTGACATAACTCTTTTGTCTCCTTTTTGTGTAAAAGTGTTAGGATTCCCATTGCCATACTGAAAGGTAGTCCTGTTTGATTTAATAGAAAATTAAACACTATTGCTAGTTCCATAAATACCATTACACAAGAGTGGACCAAGGGATGAACCAGGTAATTATTGCCCAGTAAGTCTCACCTCCATAGTGTGCAAACTCATGGAGACAATACTAAAGGAAAGACTGGTGTCGTACCTGGAGGACAATGGCCTCCAGGATGTGAAACAGCATGGGTTTGTTTCAGGGAAGTCTTGTCAAACCAGCCCGATACAATATTATAACTGGGTGACAGGTGAGCTGGCTAAGGGTCATGCAGTGGACGTTCTTTATTTGGACTTCAGCAAGGACTACGATTCTGTGCCTCATGGGTGGCTTGGAGGGAAGCTAACTGGTGTAGGGGTAGGGGCCAAAATGATGAACTGGATTACAAGCTGGCTGAGAGGGAGGCTGCAGTGGGTGGTGGTGAGAGGAACTCTCAACCCAGGGCCAGTGATGAGTGGGGTGCCACAGGGCTCTGTGTTGGGGCCAGTATTGTTTGGGCTCTTCATATCGTACATTGCACATGGGGTGGTGAGCAAGATAAGTCTGTTTGCTGACAACACCAAAATCAGAGCAGTGGTTAATGGAGAGAAGGGATGGAAGCAGCTGCAGGGAGACCTAAGCAAGATAGAGAAGTGGTCAGAGAGGTGGCAGCTGGGGTTCAATGCAAAGAAGTGTAAGGTTATGCACTTTGGGGTGAAGACCCCAAGGAGAGAATACTGGCTGGGAGGGGTTAAGCTGGGGATCACTGAGGAGGAGAAGGACCTAAGGGTAATGATAACAGGGACCATGAACAACACTGTCCAGTGGAGGAGAGCAGCTGCAAAAGCGAACAAAATGCTGGGGTGTATAGCAAGGGAGTTTTTCGTCCAGGTGAAGAGAGGTGATCTTGCCCCTCTACAAGTCACTGGTAAAGCCACACTTAGAGTATTGTGTGCAGTTTTGGAGGCCATACCTAAAGTCTGATATCAGGCTACTGGAGGGGGTGCAGAGGAGGGCAACAAAGATGATATGTGGAATGGAAGGGACAAACTATGACAGCAGGCTGAGAGACCTGAATATGTACACCCTGGAGGATAGAAGGGACAGGGGGAACATGATAGAGACATTCAAGTATCTGAGGGGAATCAATAAGGATGGGGCAGATGGGGTCTTTAAGTTAAGGAGGGGCAGGGTCACCAGCGGGCATGTGCTAAGAATAGTGTGGGGAAGATTTAGGAAGGAAATGAGGAGACATTATTTCACAGAGAGGGTGGTAGCAAAATGGAACACCCTACCAAAATGGGTGGTATCATTTAAATCTGTTAACAGTTTCAAAAGGGCATGGGACATGGGACATGGAACAGGGGAGAGTGAGGGTAGGGGAGGTGAGGGTGGCAGTGGGATGACAAATGGGAGAGGGGTGGGGCAGCTGCAAACTAGGGGTGCTAGCTGCACACTCGAGCAGACTTAAATATACTGGGTGGTCTGTTTCTGCTGGCACATTTGTATGTTCATATGTAAATAGTTCAGGGCCTATGAATTTATTAATTGCTCTGCTGTTAATTCATCCTTTCCTGTATTTAAGGATGAAATAGCCAGTTCCACTGTTGAAAAAAAGATGGTGCTGTTTGAATATCTAAATTTTCTATTTGAAAGAGAACATGCATAGTCAGAAACTGTCTTTAGAATCCCCGATTTGTAATATGTAATTGAGTCTCGCTATCTAACTATGGAGGCAGTATAGCGCAGTGGTTAAAGCTCCAAACTGCAGATCTGTAGACCTGGGTTTGAATCCCACAGCTGTCTAGGTGTATACTGTGTAATCTTGAGCAAGTCACTTAACTTCCTTGTGCTCCCAGGTCTCATCTGGAAACAAGCTTTGGCTTAGTGTGCTACTCCTAGTTAAACTATATTCCCTTTCCCTAATATTACATCCATATTTTTCTTTTTATCCTGTCAATGCAACTTATAAAGGGCATATGATGTCTGATTTCCCCTGTGTGCCATAAGTCTGTTGCATGACTAATGCATTTGTTTATGGTGATAATCCTGCATCTTGTTTTTATGTTGATGGCTTGCGCAGCCAACATCTTGGGACAGTGCAGCTTTGGAGGCGTGGTCACTGTTGGGCAAATGCAGGGCATGCACCAGTAGGTGTGTCCCTCATTCCCCAATCAGCCTGCATCCCGGCGCCACACCATGCATACATAATGTGGCGAGCACATCTAAGAAAAAGTCCACTACAATCCGAGCAAAGCTCGTCAGATGCAGTGGACCCTTCCTACGTGCTCATTGACATTATCAGCATGGTGGGCATGCACCGTAACTGGCGACTTGAGGTGCCCAATCCCCTGTTGGTTTACCCCGGCTTTCTTTGTGTGCCAGCGGAGGCCCACTCCCGTCGGCATAACTCCCCATTGTTAAATGCGGGGATGCCAATCCCCTCGACTCACCCTCTGCTAGGTGCCGACGGGGTGCCCAATCTCGTCAGGCATAATCTCCTCCACCCCCATGTTGTGTGTCGGTTTAGGGTGCCTAAATCCCCATCAGCTACAGGTCCCCCAAACATTTAGGTGGCATGCTGGAGCCCACCCAGTGTGCCAAATCCCTGAAATACAAAAACTGTCCAGCAATGTTTTTGTTTTTTCCACCTGTAAAATGAAAGCGGTCCCTCGTAGTCTCCCTGGCCCCCACCACACCCACCCTCTGTGCACCTGCCTCCCCATCCCCCCCTCACCCATACTTACCTCCGAGTCTGGCGTGATGATCTTCCGTGGACGGGAACCGTCTGCACTCTTCAAAGCCGACCGCTGAACTGAGGAAATGCGGTAAGCTATATAATGGAATAAATAGGGTTTTTTCAACTTTGCTGCATATCTCAGGAATTTTTGAGAATTTTGGCCCCAAATTTTTAATGTGGGACCCCTCCTCATGAATTTTTGCAGTGTCATGGTGTTATTTGGTCCCGGAAGGTGATTTCGCAGTCATTGCGTGGAATCACCTTTCAGAGCTGAGTAACGAAATGACAGTGCCACTGTTCAGGAGGGGGGCTCTCAAAAAGCCTATGTTGCAAATTCAGTGGGAAAAATTAAAAAATGACTGTTTTACGAGTGTGCGTTGCGCAGTTGCTACGCACGCTCATAAGTTAGCGAATTCACAATATTTTCATGCCAGATTCTCAACATTGGCATTTACCACCTTCTTGTGAACTGTTCAGCTGTCATTTTCATATCCTGGTGAAATGTATTTTCGCACTTCAGGCATGAGAATAACCACGGTTGCTGTGCAAAATCACTGTTCGGGACACATTACAAAAATGACAGTGACACTGTTCATGAGCAGAGGGCCTAAAATGCCTGTGTTGAAAATTTGGTGACAATACTCCATAAAATGACTGTGTTATGAGCGTGTGTTGCACAGTTTGCACGTACGCTCGTAAGTTCGCAAACTTATAATATTTTCACTCCAGATTTTCAACAGTGCCATTGTTCTACACCTCCTAAAGAACAGTACAGCTGTCATTTTTCACATCCTGACCAAAATCTGTTTTTGAAGTTCCCGCGCACAATAGCACAGTCGCTGTGGAAAGCACATGTTCGAGACACAATATGAAAATGGCAGTGACACTGTTCATTAGCAGATGTCCTAAAATGCCTATGTTTAAAATTTGGGGATGACAGTCAATAAAATGAGTGTTTTACAAGCGCGCATTGTGCAGTTTGCATGCATGCTTGTGACTTTGTGAATTTGTAATACTTTCACTCCAGCTGTTCATCATTGGCATTTTTCCATACCTCCTTATGAACAGTACAGCTGGCTGAAATGTGTTTTCGCACGTCCAGTGCAGAAGTGCACAGTCACTGTGCGAAATCACTTTTCAGGACAGTTTGAGGAAATGACGGTGACACTGTTCATCAGCAGAGGTCCTAAAATGCCTATGTTGAAAATTTGGTGCCGAAAGTCCATACAATGACTGTGTTGTAAGCATGCATTGCGCAGTTTCCACGCACCCTTGTAACTTTGTCAATCTGCAATATTTTCATCCCACATTTTCACCACTGGCATTTGTGCACACCTCATTATCAACAGTCCAGCTGCCACTTTCCACAGCCTGCCCAAACGCATTTCCACAGCTGTGCCTCACTATAGGCGTGCCTAAGCTGTACAAAATCACCTTTTGGGACATATTAACAAAATCACAGCGCTATGTGTCTCCACCTCCGCCACTGCCAATGCCAGCATGACAACATTCGGCATTGACAAATGCTTGTTATAGTTTGTATTTGTGCTGTATAATTATGTTTGGTAGTTTGTGCTAGACTCATCAAATGCTGTAATTGCTGTCTGTTTTTTGATACTGTATATACTTTTCATTCCTTTTGGTTTTACTGAGGGTAATAAGAAGTGTCCTAAGTTCTGTTTTTGTATCTTCCCACCATAGGGAAGGGTTTTCATGGATCTCAAATAACAATTTTTTCACTAATAATAAAGTATAAAATCTGTTGTCTGATATTTTCTTGTACTAATAAGGATGACATTTCCAAATACCGTGCCATGCGCTTTTGAGAGGGCCCTAACACAATATATAGTTCATTATGATCAGAGTATTCTACTGTCTGAGAGAACACCTGTTATAATTGTGATGCTTTATTAATAAAAAAAAGAAATCTATCCTATTTGCTAAGTTCCCTTTTTGGAAAGCGGGGTCTGTCCTGTTTGTCTTGGTGAAGTATGCATCCACTAGTGAAGCAGTCTGCACAGTTGTTTGCAGACAAGTCATATCACAAAATATTTTTTGTGTAGTGGTGGTTTTCCCCCTGTCCCTTCATGATAGGCCACAATTAAAATCCCCACCCCACACAGTGTTTTGTGATAAATGCAAATATGGCCTTGTTTATGTGAAAATCATGACCCTGCCTGTTTTTGTTTGAGGTGCATATATGTTTACTAATCTATAGTAAGTATTATGAATTTTAATGTGTAAAATTAAAATTCTCCCTAGAACTAGATCAGTAATTTTCAACACTCATACGTCTGTGTGATGAAACAACATACTCACACCTGAGCATGTTTCAAGTCTCATGGACCAGTAAGATACCCCAGTATGCCATTCTTTCATAGCCTTTGAAATTTCTAATACAGGTATGTAACCCTGTATCCCGTATAAAATCACATTTGCATTGTTTTCCCCAAAGGTGTGTGAGTAAATACATGCCTTTTAACTGCATTGTTGATGCTGTTCACATTAATAGTGAGACATTTAAAAAATGGCTGCATCAGATTAAATTTTGAGAAAATACATGCTCACAAGAAAAAACAAAAACATTTTCTCAGGGAGGTTTCTCTGTCTTATTTTGGGTTTCTCTTTCTTTTTCATTTCAGATGTTACCTCTGACTCACTCATTTCAGATCCTGAACATCCTTCAGTCTGTAGTGACTCAGTCGAGGACCCCTCAGAGTCATTGTCTGACTCCTCACTGCTGTCTGCTAAAGCCTGATATCTATTAGAAACTGTTGTGGCTGAAATTTTAGGTACTTTGGGAGCAGGCTGTAACCAAGCCTGTCTCCTCCTAGTAACCATTTTTTGCCTCAGGTATTTTGCGGGGTAGGGAGGGAGCATGGTAGCAGCAGCTGAGTTCTTCCTTTTTAATGGTGGGGTAGTTTCCATGGCTTCCACCTCTGATCCCTCTCCAATTTCAGATCTCATATTTCAGTTGTGTTGTCTGTTTCTTGGGGGTGGGATGCAATATCCTTATTGTTATCAGAGTCTTGATCTGCTGTAGTACTGGGCATGCCCTGCTGTACTCCTGACCTGGGTTGTTCCTGGGGTGGGGGGTAGGGGTGCTCAACCTATTTAGTACAGTACCTTTACTGTGTGCTCAATAAGCAACTGTTACCAACAACCTTTGCTCTTCAATGTCAGTGGACTCAGGTGTACTGTTGTGCTGCTTTAGGGCATTTTACAGTAGCAATGCCCTGTTGTTCCACAAAGATGCATATTGCCACATTTCTGCATTGCCCCTCATATGCCCCAGGGTATTGTATAGCGTGCAGCGTAAATGGTCACAAGTGCACTGATGTGTGTCCTGGGGCACCACATTTATAGCATGTTCTGGACTGACCTTGGTAAAAAGTACCCTCTAACCCTGCCTAGGAAAAGGAATTAGGGAGATGTTGAAGGCACTGATTATGTGATTGCAAGATTACCCTAATCCTCCATCCACCCATCCAAATACTTTCAGAATCAAAATTACTTGTGGATGGCCTACCACTGTGCACTGCTGCTTAAGCCAGTATGTCAAGTCAGTGACACTGACTCCCTCATTCCTAAATAACACCGGGCCCATTCTATGTGCTGGCTTTGTTAGCAGGATCACCTCAAAAGATGGCCATAGTGGTGTATTTTTAACCTTTTGATACCTTGCCCAGAATATTTCAAAGCCACTACTAAGTTTAAAACTAATGCTGAAGGAGGACTCCCCAGACACATGGATACGTGCATACAATTCTGTAACATTAAATTGTAAAGTGTCCTTTAGCAAGGTTTTCCATACATATACCCTGTCTGGAAAAAGTTCTAAGCCTCCCTTATAGATAATGCAGACAGTGTTATGTCTTTTTACAGAATATACTGGCTGTTGAAAAAGGAGGCATATGGCCTTGACTGTTGTCTGTTTCCAGTTCCTTGGTGTTCATTGGAGGGCTCCTTTTCAGTAAGCCTATTTTGCTCTGGTGCACTTGCTGTAATGCCTGACATAGCTGAATAATCACTGGCATTGTCCTGATGCCTACCCTCTGCCTCTTTCAGTATTTCAGGACAGTCTTGCTCTTTATTTATATTTTGTGATGGTATATTCAGTTTTGGGTTTTGAGTTAAACACAGCTCAGGTGGTAGCTCAATTCCCACAGTTAGGTTTTCTCTGTTTCAGGTACCTGATTTTCCACACAGTTTATGTCATTTCCCCTTTGGTGCTATTACATTTCCCATTTGTTTTGAGAAAGGTTGTTGAGTAATGCTTACCCTAGGGATTCGGACTGGGAAGAACCATGATATCTAGTCGCCATTTTCAGGCCCCGTACTCCATCCAGCTGCCTTTAGAGAGTGTTCACGGTTCAAGGCACTTTTTCCCGGCCCGCTAAACTGCCCATGATTTTTTGAGGGAGTTGGCTTTTTCATTTCTCGCTCCTTGTTTTCTCCATTCTGGCAGTAAATGAAAAATTGTAGCTTTATCTTGCTCATCCTTAGCCATTTAAAAATGATTCTCTGTTCTGGCACTGTTTCATTTATAGTTGTGTCTTGTTTGTCAGTTACTGAGGAACTAAATCCAGCTGTGACTTGGTTGCTAAGGGGCTGCTCCTCGGCATCTGCTCCTCATTCTGCATACTCCGCTATAACTCCTGTTTCTTTCTTAAATATTTCTCTTCTGCTCTAACAAGTCTTGTAACGTTTGACTATTCCCCATAGGTATGTTATTTACCTCCAAAGATCCTGCTCCAGTTGTAAGTCATTCCTTTCCACTGCATTCTGTTCTTGAGACATGAAATCTTTCTCTGCCATTACAATTCTCTCTGGAAGCACTGCAGCATAAGTAAACAAATTTGGTCTCTGAGGCTATGTCAGCTGGGTGGGAGACCAACTCCCCAACTGCCTGCACATCTTGCTGTATTACAGTCTGACGTCTGATCAGAGACTGAGGTGGCCATCCTTCAATGGCCAGAGGTTCCCCCTACAGGAGAGTAGGGCAATTTCCCCAGTGTCCTTAGGGAGCTCCCCCAGTGCTTCACTGGGTTCCCAGCCATTGGATCAGTGTGGGCATGTCAACACTTGCACATGATTGGCCAGCATTGGTGCACTTAAACAACAAGTAAGGTCTGTGTTACAACCAGTAGGACAATTGTAGCTTACATCCAAATCAAATTTTGGCACAATTTCGCTCTTCAGGCTTCATCCCTTCACATCTTGAAGAGTTACAGTAAGTAAGTTGTTTGGACACAAGTCACAAATGTCCATGGGTTCATATTTATAGGATCTGGCTGCAGGGACCCTAAGAATTTATCTGCTCCTTATTTTTATCTTCCCATCACCCCATCACTAATAAAACTCACCCTTGTCAGCTGTCCCCTGGTGTAACTGACAATGCTTCTTCTGGCTGCAGTCAGTCCTTTGACCTTCTCTAATCTAACATCTCTGCTCCTCTTCACCCTACCCCAGCTGCACTTACTCTCTCACCCATACTCTAAATCTCAACCTCAGGGATCAGTCCTGGGCCAGTCCTCTTCAACATCTTCATTAGTGACCTTGCAGATGGACTAGAGGGTAAGGCTTGTCTGTTTGCAGATGACACCAAGATCTGCAACAGAGTAGATGATCCAGATGGGGTGGGCAGAATGAGAAGAGATCTGGATAAACTAGCAAAATGGTCAGAAGAGTGGCAACTGGGATTTAATGCAAAGAAGTGCAAAATCATGCACATAGGAAAGAGAAACCCTGAAGCCATCTATAGGCTGGGAGAGGAGTTGCTAGCAGTCACAAAGGAAGAAAGAGACTTGGGCATCATCATCACTGATGACCTGAAATCATCCAAGCAGACCTCTAAAGCAGTAGGTAAGGCTAGGGGGGTGTTAGGGTGTATTAATAGGGGTATCACAAGTCGTAAGAGGGAGGTAATAATCCCTCTTTACAAGACACTGGTTAGGCCCCATCTGGAGTACTGCGTGCAGTATTGGAGGCCACACCTTCACAAGGACATTAACTAAATTGAGGCAGTCCAGAGAAGGGCAACCAAAATGGTGCAGGGACTGCATCAGAAGACATATGAGGACAGATTAACAGAGCTCAATATGTATACCCTTGAGCAAAGGAGGGAAGAGGTGACATGATCAAGGCATTCAAACACCTTAAGGGCATTAACAAGGTGAAAAGAGTCTAACATGTTTAAATGTAAGAAAAATAGCAGGACAAGAGGACACAGCATGAGATTAGAGGGGCGATTAAGGGGAATGTGAGGAAATTCTTTTCACAGAAAGGGTGGTGGATGCATGGAATGGCTTACCACAAGAAGTGGTGACTATGAATACAGTGCAGGGCTTCAAACAGGCATGGGATAGGCATAAGGGAGCAATACAAATGACTATGTATAGATAGGCCACTGACAGAGCAAAAGCCAATGGCACATTTATAAGGTAGAAAAAGAAAAGGGCAGACTGGATGGGCCTTGCGGTCCTTATCTGCCGTCAACTTCTATGTTTCTATGTTTCTATGTAAAACATGCTACCATTTCTTTTCTACTCTCTGACAGCACCGATCTGTACTGCACTTAGTAACCTCAACCTAAATTGTTACATTTTATCTTAAAAATACCTGATTACTGTTAATAATTGTTAATCCATTGTCCATGTATCTATCTGTGCTCTGTATCCTTGAATGTAACCAATTGTAACTAATGTACTTGTGATGTCCCAATGTTTGACTTGGAGCCTTTGAAAAGAGCCATGCTGGCTCAAAGGTTGTAATCCAAAATGTTCAGTAAATAACTAACTAAATAAAGAAATATTTAGATATCATTTAAGATTTTTGGAAATCCTAAAATACCAGGTTTCTTATTTTGTAAGCCAGAATTGCAGGAAAAGCCACTTTTGGGAAGTTAATATATAAAATACTTTTAAAGTATACATTTTCCAGAAACATAAATGGTGTGTCTTCTATGTAGCAAAACTGGAGGTTGCCTAATTTTTATTTTCCTTCATAAACTCATAGCTTCCTCCTTCTTTGTTTTAAAAGTGCCTACCTTATTTTGGAATTGAAAAAACTTCAGAAATGATGCAGACTGAAATGTTAGCACCATGTCTACTTGTAAAAGAAGTGATTCTCATTTACAGTTGAGGCTGCTTTTCTCTGGATTTTCTGTTGTTCTCATTGGGGGCTATGCACTTCAGTGCTCAGGATACATAGGAGAAGTGTGTACCCAGCCCACATAGCTCAGTGCATGTGAAAAGGCACACAGGGCACGGCATTCACTACAGCTGGCCACCAGAGAGCACCTGTCCACAGCGCGGCCCCTTCCGGCACAGTGGCGTGAGGGAGGTGAATCAGTGGACACAGGTGGGCATCCAATCGGATTCCCATCCTGGTCCATCAGTGGATCCCCCACTTTGATTATTGGACACTGCGCAGCTTGATATTTTGCCTGTAAAGAGCAGTCACCCAAATGCTGCCAACAGCCCTCCCTGCAGGATTAGAGGGCTGGGGCACTAGTGCGGAGGGGGGGGCTATGTGCTTTCACCACCATCGGTAGGTGATATCTGTGAGGGACGCTCAGTAGCTATGGCATGGTACCTGACCGCACAGCCTATGGCCCCCCTAGCCTGACACTCTGTCCCCTTTGTGAATGGAAAGAAGTGCAGGCACACTACCTGGGCACTCCCCTGGACTGTCCATGCATGCAGCTGTGCAAACAGCTAGGGAATGTGCACTGAAAGGGCATGTTCTCCTGTAGTGCATGCCGCATTGGTCCATTGGACCCCTGATGTTCTGCTTTCAGTAGTAGCATTGCATACATATCACATATCTGCCCCCATAGTTCATAAACAATCTTGATCCACTGGTACCTCAGGTAAAAATGCATCCATATGCAGATATCCTTTACTGCAGTGGGTGCCAGATCAGTCTGCTTAAACCACATCTGCAGGCAGATATTCTAAAATCTTTAAAATTATATGTTTTTAACTAATGCCCTACCCCATACATTTATAATCCCTTCCTTTAATTTTGTTTTTGTTTCTGGTGCTCCTAGCAACACCATGTGTGCCTTTAGCTTGAGTACCTCAACTATTGCCCTCTGATCCCATGGTAGTTCTAATTAGAAACATCAAGAATAATGGGTTTGGAATTTGTAAAGTATTATTCATGTTCAAAGTTTAACTCTTTCACTTTTAAATAATAATCTAGGGTATGTCATGATGTGATTTTTAACAATTTCTCTCAGTTTCATGTCATTAATCAAATTAGGATGTAAAGGTTATGTATTATGAACTGGTTGCCATACATGGAGGAAGCTGATTGGCGGGGTCTTTGAAGCCATGATTATGTCAGGCTACATCGTCACAGCTTCAAAAGCCTCCGGCCACCAGCCTCCTCACTGACAATGGTAACAAATACAGCTACACTGAAGTAGTGCTCAGTAGGAGCAGAAAAGTCTCACAACCACAACTCCAGATTATGATAAAAGCCCCAAGTTGTCCTCAGCACTTACTCAGCATTTTTAAAAACAAACTGGCACTCACAAATCTGGCTCCAGTGTCTCAAATTGTACTTTTAGTCAGTACGGCACAGAAGTATTCGACTGGACAGCAGTTTCAGCAAAAACACACACAAAAGAAACCCACAAGTGTTTCAGTAACTACCAATAACTGTTTCTCCCAACTATGACATGTGGCCACCAGAAATAAACAGGAAGTCACATGCAGTCAGCTTACCGGTCCCAGAGCAGGCAGGAGGACCGGGTCAAATCAATGAAAACACAGTTCACATCCTAAAGCAGTGCTTGGAGGGTGAGAAACACTTCACAACTGCACCTCCTCCATGAGCTCCACTTATAACAGCTCGACCTGCTACCCAGAGTCCTCCAGGAACTATTTTATAGAAAGGTACTCCTCCAACACCCCAAAAAGTAATTTTAAAGGTTTAAAACTTCTCTTTCATTTTTACTGATAAATCTTTTAAATCAATTCATAATAGCAATAAGGCACTCCAGGGTGTGGTATATCATGGGATATCATCACTTCTCTGGTCGTTGGACCAACTCGTCCTGCAGCCTTGTGCCAACCACCCAAGGCATGATATACCACACCCTGTCATGCCTTATTGCTTAATTATAATATGGCTATAAAAATCCAAGAATTTGATTGGCTGAGGAGTTCAGAATCAAGTGCTGAAATCCCATGATGACAGCACTGGAAGAAGGTCCAGTAGCCTCTTCACAATAAAATCAGTAGTACCAGTCATTCCTGACTGCCTTTACAAATGTGGCTGTCACCTTTACTCATTAAAACCTTCAACTAGGCCTAAAAATAAAACTGTATTAAATTCATAAACATAAGAATTAAATGTTATTTGTCCTCATAATACTTTTGTTTCACACACTTGCATAACTTAAAAATTAAGTACTACAGTACTTAGAATTGTAATTTATGGTGTTTCTTTGCTGAATATGAAGAATCCCCTCCTATCCTCACCTGCTTACTGGAAATCTGTGTTGTTTAAGCTGTTACAGATTAAAAAAGACCAGGTGCCATCTGAGGCCTTCTGTTGTGTGCTAGTGGGAGTAAACATTCTGCTAGCAGAACTGAACAGAGGTTTGAATTGTTGCATTCCATCTGTAGTAAACATTTTATTTCTTGAATGCTGGCAAGACAGAAAATAAACAAGACAGAGAAAAGGGAGGAATATTATAAAGAAAGAAAGAAAGGTGAGGAATGGGTAAAAGGGTAGGTTGGGGGGAACTAGAGGGCTTAAGAGCTAATTAAAATACATGAATTTTGGTGTACATAATATTTAAACCTGAGATGGCAAGGCAGTTTTAGGATGTGCTGGGACTCTTTTAAAAGTCATAAACATGTTTCTTTTTGATTTGATGCATTTCTTCACCCCCGAAAAAGCATCTTGGACCCATTTTATAATCACAGTAAGATACCCTGGGGTGTACCTTGTGGTGGAGGTAACAGCACTTCTCGGGGGTTGAAGTGAAGGCACTCAGGGATGCATCATGCATCATGGCATACCTGAGGTGTGCCACTATCCAGCACATGCATACAACTGCACTACTTGAATTCTTCAACTTTCTGCACTCTGCTCTTGATGCTGGAAGTCCTGCCAGTGCCATGTTTATTGACCTCTCCAAGGCCTTTGACATGGTTTGCCATCCCCTCCTGCTTGACTCCCTCAGATGCCTTGGTTTCTCCCCCAGCCCCATGCATGGTTCACCAGCTACCTCTCTGCCAGAACTCAGTGTGTAAAAGTCAATAGCACCCTAGCTGACACACAAACTGTCTGCTCTGGGGTTCCCCAGAGCTCCATTTTAGTCCCCCTCCTCTTCAGTCTCTACCTCAACTCCCTCCCCTCAGCCTGCCCAAGTAAGATCCTCCTCTACGCGGATGATGCTGTGCTCTTCGCCTCTGACCGCAACCCCAACACATTCCAGGCCACCCTCCAACAAGCTTTTGATAGAGCTGAGCATTGGTTCACATCACGAAGACTAGTCCTGAACCTAAAAAAGACCAAAGCTATGCTCTTCTTGCATCGCTAAAGCAAAGCCATTGGTGCCCGTCTCGTGATACTGCCTAGCACACTAAACCCCATTGAGCAGGCTTCCTCCTACAAGTATCTGGGCATTACCTTTGATTCGGCACTCTTCTTCCATTCCCATATCAATGCCCTTTCTACTGCCACCAATGTCAGGATTGGACTGTTATACCACCATAGGGACTGCCTACCACAAGAGGCCCTTAGATTGGCAATCACCTCCTCTGTCCTGTCACTAATCAACTATGGACTGCTCATCTGTGCTGCAGCTGACAACACTGTGCTTGCAGAATCAGCTCTCTATAAACAAGGCCTGCAGGCTAATGCTGGGAGCCCTAGGTGCACCCATATGTGCCTGCTGTACTCACCACCAATTTGCTCAACCTTGAAGAAAGACTCCGCTTCAAACCTGCCTTCTTGTAAAAGACCATGCTAGGGCTCCCCCCCGGTCGCCACCTCCCTGCAGCATGCCTCCCCCTCAGTCTCCACCCACAGCACAGTCAAAACCTCCCTTATTGTCCCCAGGGTAAGGACCTCTATGACCCAGAGATCATTTTGCTGTCGGGCTCCCTCCTTGTTCAATTCCCTCCCAGCCAACATAGCTGACTCCACTAAGCTTGGTCCTTTCAAGGTCTCCCTCAGAAGCCATCTGACAAGCACTCGTTGCTGGAACTGCACAAAATCCCCCACCTGCTCCTTACCGTCACCCCTAGGCTGGGTCTGCCTTGTCTACTTTTGCTGTATATGCCTGGGATCTCAGGCAACATCTCCTGACTAATGTAATAAAATATCTCTGGTTGCTACCTGACGTGGTACTCATGTACCTATATTATAACTACTGTGATCTACCTATTACCAAGCTTGTACCACCAGTGAATGCCTGTAACACTGGTTGCCTTTTTAATCTAAGCGTTATGTACTGTACTGTTTTGTTTGCTGTGATGTATTGCTCTCTTGATGAGGTGCCTTTGTAAATGAGTCTCTGACTCAAAGGACTATAATCCAATGATCAAATAAATAAATAAATAAATAAAATACCCTGATATGTCTTTTTGTTTAATTGTTTTTTTCTGTTTGCTAGGACAGTCTTCACTGCTGTTTAAAAAAAAAAACATGGAATCACAGAAAATAACCATATAGATGCCTCTGCCACAGCACGATTGATCTCTATAGGGACACTAAATGGGACTGCCAATATTAATGTGTTCAATTCTATAAAGTGAAAAATGAGATAAAAGCAGGAGTATAAAAATATTGCTAAGCTCAAAGTAATAAAATGGACTATAAAAAAGTCAGTGTAAGCAATATGGAGGTATGCAGTAAAGCTCTTGAAGGGACTATTTTATCTCTATTTTATGTCTAAATTAATTATAATAAACTTACAACTTCTGCTGTGTTTCTTATGTTTATTGCTTAATCATTTAAGTCTTGTCAGATTTTTATAGCCATATTATAATCACAATAAGGCACTCCAGGGTGTGCGTAATCGCTGAGTAAAGTCACACTTAGGGTGATCGAAGCACTTGGCCTGCAGCCTCGTACTTTGACCCACCCTAGGCATGACGTTATTCAAGGACGATGTGCACCCTCTCATGTCTTATTGCTTAAATGCAACAATGTTTATAAAAATATAAAGTGTGCATTTTTGAAAAAGATCAGTAATTCCTGCCACCATTTGTACATAAGTCCAGCACTTTAAGGTAAATGGAATTTAAATATTACAGTAATGACTATTGTATAGGAAATGATAATATTATGGCAAGGTGTCAGAGAATACTTCCTGTGTGTGTTGGATTTCAGTTACTCATAGAACAATAATCTTCCTTTTACTCTTAAACAGGATGAGTTTCTAATTACAAACAATTTGGGATTCTGACTCTGTTCAGCCTTATGTAAGCATTCTGAAATTTGTTATTAATTTTGTGTCTAAAACCACAATCTTATAACCAGTTCTTTGGTTGTTGTATTGTAGTGACTGAAATCATCCCATGACAAGATTACCTCTCTTTACAGTTTAGAGTCTTGTTTAATTGAACCAACACACTCTAGCTGCACATAAATTTAAAGCACGTTTGAATGCTGAGTGGAAGGCACTTACAAAACTGTGCACCTTTTGAGTACATTTCATTTAATTGATTAAAATGTCTACCACTTTATTTATGTACTGCAAATTAATTACACTGTGTAATATTAAAATGGTGAACTAAGGGGCGTGGCCAACAGCCTAGCAGGGTACACATGCTTTGTTGGAGTTCCAGGAACTTTTGCAGTTTCAACTTAACATATACTGCTTTTGCAGATAAAAACATAAAAATTCTACAAGAGTCTGGTGGTGACTTGACTTTGTTCCATGACAGAGTCCTCCATCTAAGAATACAGCGTGATGGTGAGGCCAAAAAATGTAGGAAAGGGAGATGCTGCAGGAATGGGTGCAGGCCCACAGAAAGCACCGAAAGAGTACCAACAGCACGGAGACCTCCACGGAGATCAACCAGCGACACTAGAAACTCTGCAACAGTCATTTACAGAATTTACAGCCATGATTCAACAAATCGACAAAAAGTTGAACCTTCAGAATGAAAAGGTGCTGGTGCTCAAACAGAAAGTAGAGGCATTGGTGGGGTCAGTTACAGAAGCAGAAAAGATGGTGGGGAAAGTGCCAGGAGCCTCCGCTGGCACAATTAAGAGGCTGGGAGCAATTCGTGCCAGATTGGAGCTGCTTGAAAATTTGGCAAGATCAGCCAACATTCATATATTGGATCTACCAGAAAGGTTCAAAAGAGGGAGATCTACTTACCTTTTTGGAATGCTGGCTCACTGAAGCGATCGGACTTGGATTTGCAGTCCCCATTTTGAAAACCTACAGGATTAATCTAAAGAGGGTGGTAAACACTAAAGATTGTTCCTGTACAGTGTTATTTACAACCACCACATCTGTCATTCGGGATCTAATATTAAAATCAGTTAGAGAGCACTCATCAATTATGCCTCGGGATGCAAAACTGCTGTTCTTCCTGACCTACACTTATGCCATGAGGCCATGGTGAAAAGTGTTTGAGGGAGTGATGGCCAAGTTACAAGCAGCAGGCGTCCCTTGTAGAATATTATTTCTGGCCTGCCTTCAGTTCACCTTTAAAGATAAATCCTACAGCTTTACAGATCCTAAGATGGCTGGAGACTTTGCAGGAAAACTTCCATCTCAAATGGAACCTGACTCTGCAGAAATCCAATTGGACAGTGAGTAAACGCTAGACCTGAGACATTCTACTGCTCAAAATGTTTTGTTTATATGGCGGCTTAAACTGAGTACTGGAGCGTGTCAACTCGATAGACATGAAGGGTATTGGTGGATGCCATAGACATTCTTCCCACCTTTATCATGTATTTTTATGTGTCAGTTGTTGTTTATTACAAATTATACCATGGACATAAGTGAACAGACTGGCAGTTTACCACCGGTGTAAATCCTCTGGTAACCACTGGCTGTTGATGAGCGCATGGTGGTCATCTACATCCTAATCATCTGTAGCACAGGAATAAATACAATAAAAATAAAAAACGAAGCACCTCTTTAAAAGTTGTATTTTATTATAGTGAAAAAATGAACCTTGGTATAATCGCAATAAGCCACTCGGAGGATATGTGTTATCGGGGGATTTACTATGGCTGGCGAGGAGTTACCGAAAACCACTCCACCCGTGGTAAATCCCTCGATAACCCACACCCCTCGTAGGCTTATTGCTTAAACATTGTATTGCTCTTGAATGAGTGTAAGTAGGGAAGGTACACCATATAGACGGTTCCATTGGGACTCAGCTAGTGGCCACGAGGCTAAGATGGCATCCTCCATAGGGCAGCTGCAGTTTCCACATGGTGCATACAGTTCAAAGACATAGTTTCTAGGAACCCGAGATAGTTGTGAGGGCACTAGTCTCGTTTGACTCGCCTGATGATTGACATGATCTAAGTGACAATACCGTACCTGGGATCAGACAACATGTTAAGGCTCCCAGGTGGGTAGAGGATATTTGCTTTCTGAATGAAGAGAAAATGTTTAAAGTGTTATGGCTGGAGGTGGTGTTTAAGTTGAAATCATTAACACAAAGTATTTAAATAATAATTATTTAAGTTTCTCTACAGAGCTATTGTTTTAAAAGAGCTAAAATATTGGTGAAATATGGACTCTATGGGTTATAAGCCACAGGACATGTTTTAATTTAAAGAGTTTAACTAACTATTAGAGCAGGAGCCAGGTGCATTTAACTATGTGTCTGGGTCTGAAAAGTTTGATGACTGTTTCTCATGTAAAAAAGTGTGTAGAATTCAGATTTACAACTCTTGTTTGTCCATAGTTGTACGTTTTCTTGAAAATGCACTTTCTTAAGAGTAACTAAATGTTTATTTATGTAGTAGACTTAGTTTACTTAGCTATTTATTTATCTAATTTATTTAATAGACTCAATTTACTCATTTATTAATGTAATTTATTTAATGTTTCAGATATGGTTATGAAGACTTCTCACAAACCATGAAGGCGATACATCCTGCAGCTGATCAGGAGTTAGCACAGACCATGGAAACCGCTGCCTTTTGATACTGCTCATTGGGAGAAAGTAGTTGATGAAAAGGAAAGGCGTTCTAGTCAAACACTATCACAGTACAACATGGTGTGTCTTGAATTGCCGAAGTTACTCAGCAGCAGTGGGTATCATTATATTTGCTACAAGAACTTCACTGCAAATAAGAGTTCCGGTAAACTTGCAGCTGATGAAACTTTAAAAAAAGACATTGTAAAGACTTAACCAAGCAAAATTGCTTTGCTCCCAAGTTCATAGTGCTCTCTCTGAATCTGCAGCATATACATCAGGCATATTCCCAAATGAATGTATATTTTGCAAATCACATAAGTAAAGGAATCCTAAGGGGTCAAAGGAGACTTCTGAATATCCTACAACATGTGTAACTTATGGGGCAGCAGACAGCATAAAAAATGCAGCAAAGCCAGCCCATCGGTGCAGTGGTTGGATTCCCTCTTGCGACGTCGGTGATCCAGGTTCGAGAATGGACTCGGGACGTTGGAGGGCCGGCTTGTGGAGAAGGTTGGAGCATTTGCAGACAGCTCACCTTCTCCGGGGTGAGGGTGGGGTCGATATTGATGAGACAGATTTGCCTAACATGTCAGATAATGAAAACAGTGAACAAGAATACTGATTGTTGTACTTAGGCTCATAAAACATCATAAAAGGTTGATTGTTTCAAGTTAAATATAGAATAAAATAAATAATAACGTTAATATTAAGCCTTTGATATATATGTTGCTTTTTGTTACAATGTCTGTAGTATTTCAATGAAAGCTTATAGAATTTAAATTAAGGAAGGAACCATTAATTAAAATATACACAATTTTCACAGACAGTTCATTTTTTTATTGAAGAAGTGCATTTTCCAAGAAAACATTCAACTCTGAGTGAATAGGAGTTGTAAATCTGGATTCTCCACACTTTTTTACATAAGAAACAGTCATCAAACCTTTCGGACCTAGACACATAGATAAATGCAACTGGCTCCTGGACTATATGGTGAAAGTCCAATGAATGCATTGGCTGTGACTATGGTCACTGGTGTGAAAAAGAGATTGTATTAGGTGCACCTCCATTGTGAAGTTACAGTACGTAAAGGGTCACAGCCGGTCCTATATTAAGTGTAATGCACAAAATCAAATGTAATTGGTGTTGGCCTTTTCTTGGAAGAGATTGCTTGATGCACAGTATATTGCAACTTGATAAAGAAATACAAAAATAGTGAATGAAGACTTGAGGCTCCACCCCTGATGAAGACCAGCAAGGCTGAAGCACTGGAGTTTCTGTTCGGTGTCCTCAAGTTTTGTTATTTTGTATGCTCATTCTCATTTGCTAGATCACAATAAATATTTAAAAACTCACTTGCATCTCCATTCTTTCTTCAGTGCAGTGCCATCTATTACAGATTTTGACCATGTGCAGAGTCTCTAGCCATGAGCAGCTCGGTTCTCAACTCTAAAAGACCCAAAGAATGTTGTTTGATACACAACTAATTTTAGAAGATGTACTAATTTAAACATTGTTGCTTTACTGCTATATAAGGAGCAATCATACTAATAAATCCAAATTTTACACATGGAGACCTGACATGGCCAATGACAAAATAAATATCAATGTAATTTAAAAACAAAAATCACAGTTTAGTAACCTGCCTGGATGGCACTTTATGATATACTGTAATTCAGGAAGGCAGCACACTAATGGGCTTCCCACAGTGCTTCTATGCTAGCATCACTCAAAGAGCAGATTACAGAGGAGTTTAAGACATGAATATCAGCTGTAATTACAATACTCTCTAAACAAAAGTTGGGATATACCCAGCCTGCTGATCTCAGGGTACTTACCCCACTCATTAGTGTGCCCATAAGAATCAAACTTACTAAAGGAGTCCATGCTACTTTGCAGGTGGTAGGTCACTTAGGAGCATGCTCTGTCCCCCCGTGGCAGTTCCCCACTACTAGGACAAAAAGAGTGCTCAAAAAAATGTACATGGCCATCTGCGCCAAGTGATCATATTTAGATGTCACCATTATGGAAGTGCCAGATTTTCTCAAAGTGCCAAGAAATGACTCATGGGGGTAGGGGGAGACACCTTCCTAAATAAACAATCGGGAGATAATGCAAATCAACTTTTGTTTTTTTTCTGCTAACACCAGTGGTAACAGTAGAACACAAGAGAAACTTTTACATAATATGGAAAAAATGGTTCCTATAAAAAAGTTATGAACACAGTGTAATACAGAGTCTCTGCTGATATCACTGTCTCACAACAGGACAAATTTGATGTCATATAAGCTAATGCAAAATTTTCGGCCTTTGGTGAGAATAGCGACAGCCTCTGTCCATACAGTATAACCAAATCTAATGTAGGATAACAACAGCCTTATAGTTAGTTGCTGTGAAAGACTGACCTCTACATACATGCAGAAAATAGTTAATATTCAGTAAACAGGCTTGTAGTCCCAAATGAAGTATCCTCCTCTGACTGCTCAACTTCCTCTGAGGTCAGCTGTTGATTCAGTTTCTCAGCAAAGCCCTATCACCATCGGATCTGTGAAACACTACATCTTGTCTTTCAGGGTGAACTGTAGGCAGTTGGGGAAGCTGAACGGTACTGCACTCCTGCTTCTCCAAGCTTGAGTGTGACTTCCTCAAATGTTTTATGACTCATTTGGGTTGCATAAGCAGAGTCAGGAAAAAACAGAATTTTGTTGTCCTCCAGGGTTGGGGCTTGGTTTTGGGCAGCACAGAGCACCTGGTCTCTTTCCCCACAGAGCCAGTTATATCAGTACAGTATGTGGGCCTTCAGTTTGTGTCCAAGCTCTGTTAGTGTTGATTCTTTAGGCCTTGATGATCTGAAGGCATGACCAAGCCTCCAGGAGCCACTGTTCAAAAAAAGATGGCTACATCCTCACCCTCCAAGACTTCTAGGATCCCCGAAATTCAAATATTTGGGGCCTGTACTGCATTTTCTAGCTGTTACTGATTAAGTTTTACAAGCCCCTGCTCTTTTACAGATGTGTCCACCACAGCCAGCATTTTCTGCACTGTAGCACTTGGTTCAGCCAAAGTCCCTCCCATGTTAACAGTGGAATTAAGGAATTTGAAGATTCTCACCTGGGAAGATGGAGTGCCACACTATAGTAACCAGTTAATTAGTATGCAAAAGAGTAGCTAGCACCTTCTAACAGTTGTAACTGACATCCAAAAATGCTTGTAAACTCAGAGACTTGAAAATAAAGGATGCATACCTTGCTTTGGTCCCAAAGAGTGCTTGATTTTATTTCAGTGACAAGAGTGACGGATAAAATACACAGACTTTGAAAATGTTCTACGTGGGTGAAATCGTCAGGTGACATGTACCATTTGTAGTGAAAGGAAGGGAACAGCATCTGTAAGGAACTTCTTGTTACCATGGTCAAAATGCAAGTCTATGTATTTTATCCAGCACTCTTGTCACTGAAATAAAGTCAAGTACTTTTTGGGACCAAAGCAAGGTATGTATCCTTTATTTTCAAGCTACGGTTTTGCATACTCCCTTCCATGTCCTTAATTTTATTTTCAGCAATCACCAACCTTTCAGTATACAGTATGAATCAAGTTTCTTTTCAATCTGGTTATTAGGGTTAATGCAGCAGCTGTTTTCTGCAGAAGTCTAATGAGGCAGGCTGGTCCCCATCGGGTGGTATCTGTTGTGGTGATGGGCTCCTTCATAGATGACCCTGGAGTTATATCATAGTTTTCACCCTTCAGAGACATCAGATTTTATCAAACTTTCCCAATAGGCACAAAATACTTTCCATTATTGAATGGACTCAAGTCGCTCCCCAATTTCACAAACAAATCACAATAAAACAAGTTTAAATGCCAGTGACTGATACGCTCTGCTAAAAGCAGCTTGCTTGCTGGGCTGCTAGGATCTGCCCTACATATAGATACATACATACATATATATGTTTTTGACTGCATTTTAAATGCTGTCTGGTTACATTCACTGTGATCCTAATTCAGTTCCATTTCTTTGCAGTATTGTGGGACCGAGTGCAGAGGCTTAATTCTGATATGCCTCCAACAAGAGTGAAACTCAACTCTTAAGTAGCCTGTGCAGCTTGAAACTGACTGGTACCACCTGAACATGAGGATTGGTTTTCCTTCCCAGAAACAAGGTACATGCTATTATTTGTGTAATAATGCTGCCTTTTTCAAGTTACTTTGACTCTAAAGCAGTTTCTCTTCTCTCAAAACTGAATAATGAGATCAGACAGCCCCAAAACCCAGTTTATGAAAGTTTGACTTCTCAAAAACTGCAGTAAACTGCAGTTAAGATACTGTAGTATAAAGTCTGGATTCTAAGGAATGTGTATTTTGTTTGTCTGACCATGGTTAAATTTACCCTTAAATGTTTATAGTGTCAGCACAGACAAAGGGCATGAGAGAGAGAGAGAGAGAGAGAGAGAGGGAGTAGAGAGAACTGTGCACATATATCCCATCCTAATTCCAGTTAGAAGTTAATCAGATTGCAGATTGAAGATTTACAGCAATTATCTCGCAGTTCTAACTATCTACATTTAGAGTAAAATGATACATCAGCATTATTACATTATGACAACACATGATCATTATCATCCATTACTTTACTAGTAGCAAGGTTTGTACTGTGGTTTTATGAAGGATAAATCTTCCTGCTCTGGTTTATGAAAATGGCCATTCAGTAGAAAATGAGGGTAAATTATATTAATCTGATTACACTAACTGTGTAAGCAAAACCTTGCTTACATCTTCGTACATCCTAAAAAATGTGAATTGGCACTGGTGTCCTATAATGTGATTCTATGAGGCATATCTTACTGTTCTTGAACCATTCACACCATCATACTGTGTCTGTGTTCCTACATCATATGGTTCCAGAATTGTTATATTTTACCACTTTACAAGATCCCTTGAACCTAAAGGGCTTGTTGGTGTTGTGTATGGCAGAGGAGCAATTAAACTGTTCTCAGCAACAAGATCATTTTAAAGGAAGGTCCACTCAACCTATTTTTCTATACCTGTGTAGTCTGTAGACATGAACAATGATTTCCCCTCTTGCAGCCCCATAATTTCATCCTAGTTTAAATTTAAATGAAGTGGCTTCACTCCATTCTGCCCTGGTGTGAAAACCTGTTTCCTCCATTGCAAAGGTCATGTCCCCACTCATACAAGGCATCATGGGAGTTGTTGATGTGTATGCACAAGCCAGCAGAAGTGCTACTGTCAGTCAGTTCTGTTGTATGTCTTCTGAAGTCCCTGTATTCTAGCCTTGTTCTGGCCACCAACCTTTTCAAATTAAGCTCCCTAATGTTTTCTGTTGTTTAAAGTGTATCTGAGTTGGAAAAATGGAAGGATGCTGGTGTTTGTGATGTTTTTCAGCTGATTAATGCTTATGTGCTAGGAGCTTTTTCCTTACTCCCAGTCCCTTTGGTGTGCAAATACACATTATCAGCTCCCATGTTTCTTTCTATGAGTGGGGTCATGACCTTTACAATGGAGTGAAACAGATTTTCACACCAGGGCAGAACAGAGTGAAGCAACTTCATTTAAATTTAAGTTAAGATGGAATTGGGGAGGATGCAAGAGAGGGAATCATTGTTCATGTCTACCAACTACACAGGCAAATAGAAAGAAAGGTTGAGGGGACTTTCCCTTTAGGATAAAAGAAGTTACAGACAGAGAGATGTGGTTTAAACCATGCTATGACACATTGATATTTGCACTGTAGCAGAACAGCTGCTCATTAATGTAATAGAACACTTACACTGAGCAACAGATCAGCTTCGTTTGTTGTGGGGAATATAGTGTGAAATATACACTTCAAGCAGCAGTATTTATTAGTCATTGTGCCTATTATTTTTTTTTTGGAATATTCTGTTTATTAAAGTTTTCCATCACAGAACAAAAAGACAACATAATACATACTACATCTGACAATAAACAAAAAGTAAATACAGACAGACAGACGAAGAAAGAAAAACCTGGTTATTTCATTAATGCATCACACTTATTCAATTTATAGTGATGTGGCCGAGTGTGCGGGCATATCTTAGGAACCCTATATATTGTTAAACAAAACCCCCACAACCTTGCGTTTCATGCTGTTAAGCTCAGAGGATAATCCCCCGGATTTGCAGCTGCTCTTAATGCACGTGGAGGCCAGGGTCGTAAAAAAGAAAAACACCAACAACCGGTTGTTCATTCCAGATGCTTCTACCCCATGGGGGTGTCCCCCCTAAGTTCATTCAACATCCCGAGACCTAGACATCCCATCCCATGCGGAGCATTATGTTTTCAGAGATGCTCAAAGTCGCCAGAAAGGAGGCCCAGTCCCTCAGAAACCTCTCCTCCCCATCTCTAGCTACTCACGTGAGCCTCTCCAGGGCTAATGACCGCATAACCAACCTCCTCCAGTCAGCCAATGTGGGTCCATTTCCAGTTACCCAAGTATTCTGGATGCAGTGCCTTGCCAACACAAATAATACTCTCACCCACCTAGGTAAAATTTGCCACTACTCTTCCCCTACTATCATTTCCACCCCAAACAGACAAGTCAAGGGATCACGGGTCAAACGACCCCCCTATCCCTTTATTTACCTCCTGTACTACATTTCCCCAAAACTTAACCAAGACCGGGCATGTTCAGAAGCAATGGTAAAAAGTGCCCAAACCCCTACCACATCTCTTACAGTTCGGTGATATTGCAGGGTGCGCACGATGCACCGCTACTGGTGGCCAATAAATTCTGTGCAGGAATTTATAGAAGGCCTCCTTAAATTTGTTACATATCATGATTCCCTCTGGCATTCCCAGTACCAACTCCCAATTTCTCTCCGAAATTTGCAGGCCTAGGTCCCTTTCCCACTGGGCTTTTGTGGGGCCCGTCAAATCTGGCAGATTCAACTTATCTTGCTTAGTGACCTTTCCAATAAACCCTTTCGAGTCTTTCCTAGCCTGACTTACCATCTGCTCTATTCTATTTGGGTACAATCCAACACTTCCCCCCTTATTCAACCCCCTTACATACGCTTTTAGCTGAAGATACCGGAATAAATGTGAAGCCCCTAATTTTATCTCTCTTCTGACCTTGTTAAACTCACTTAACTCCCCCTTCTCCAGCAAAGTTCCTACACATACCACTCCTCCCTTTTCCCATTCCAGAAACCATTTATCTTCCATTCCCGGGATAAAGAAGGGGTTCCTTACAATTGGGAGCAAAACAGTCTCCCTCTGGGCCAGTCCCTTTCGTCGACATAAATGATCCCAGGCCTCCAACGTCTCCTGCACTAGTGGATTAGCATTCCCTAAGCTTCTATATGCCCGTAGCCCCTTACTATGAAGGTATGCTGATAGCCTCCCAAGAGCCCCTTCTTGTTCCAACCCTACCAAGCTAGCTACTTCGGCCCTATGAATCCAATCCATCACACTCCTGAGTTGCACCGATCTGTAATACGTACCCAGGTCAGGAAAATTGAGCCCTCCCCTAGATCTATCTGTCTTAAGCCTTGTGAGGCTTATTCTGGGTTTTTTCCCCTGCCATATGAAATCCACAAACCCCCTCTCTAACCTTTTCATGTCCCCCTGTATTAATCTTACCTGCAGCATTTGCATCGGGTATAATATTCGAGGAATAATGTTCATTTTGATGAGATTTATCCTCCCAATCCAGGATATTGGTAAGTGCAGCCATCTTTTCAAATCCACCAATATCATTTTAATTAAGGGGTGATAGTTCAACTTATACAATTCTTCCCACCTCTGTCCAATATGTATCCCTAAGTATTTAAAGTCTGATTTAACCACCCTAAAACCTCTCTGTCGTACCTCCGAACTAATATCTGGGAATCCCATGACTTCGGACTTCTTGACATTAACCTTATACCCAGAGAAATCTGCAAATTTTCCAATAATATCCATCAGGTGCCTCATAGAGTCACCCATGTCCCCTAAAAAAAGAAGCATATCGTCGGCATAAAGCACCACTTTGTGTTCCCTCCCTTCCCCATCACTTACTCCCACCACTTCCTCATGCTGACGTATCGCTGATGCTAAAGGTTCAATTGCCAGGGCAAATAATAAGGGCGAGAGTGGACACCCCTGCCTCGTCCCCCTCTTCAGTTCAAATTTCCCAGAAAGGCATCCATTTACCATCACCTGTGCGCTGGGCTTCAAGTACATGGCCCTGACCCACCCTATAAACGAGTCCCCCAAACCAAACCGGCCCATCACCTCAAAGAGGTAATCCCATTCTACCCTATCGAACGCTTTTTCTGCGTCCATAGAGAGTACCCCCATCCTGGCTCCAGCCTGCCCTGCCCGCCATATAATATTTAACAGTCTACGTACATTATGATAAGACTGTCATCTCTTAATGAACCCGGTCTGGTCTGGGTGGATCACCTCCGGCAAAAAGTTCTCCAGCCTCATGGCCAAGACCTTAGCCAGAATCTTCATATCCACATTGAGAAGAGATATCGGTCGGTAGGCTGAACACTCCGACTCCTCCTGCCCACTCTTATGAATCAGACAAATATTAGCCTCATAGCATGAGTCAGGTAGTGTCGGAATCTGTCCCTCCTCCCGTCTCTCAAATACTTCCTTCAACACATCTGCCATTTGCCCCCCCAGGATCAATAGTACTCAACGGGGAATCCGTCCGGTCCACAGGCCTTTCCCTCCTGCAGTTTCTGTATGGCGCTTAAGATTTCCATTCATGATATATGCTGACTTAACACCTCCCTCTGCTCATCTGTAATCCTCGGTATGGGTACTTCGTTCAAGAACTCCCGGATACTCTTCTCCTGTCCCACTTGCTCTGCCCTATATAACTTTTCATAAAAACTCGCAAAACACCCTGCTATATCCTTTGACCTTGTAATAACTTGCTCCACCTCCCCCTTAATTCGTAGGATCTAGTTGGGCGCCTCCCCCCTTTCATCAGTCTCACCAACATGGGCCCGGGCTTATTTCCCCTCAAAGACCCTTCTCTGGCAGAAAAACCGCCTTCCTGCTTCCTCCCTCAGGAGAAGGTCCAGGGTTTCCTGCATTGTCCAGCAACCGAGACTTCCCCTTTTCTCCTCCTCCTACCCGTTTTCCAGCTCCTTCACTTGCCTTTCCAATTCTTCCTTTTACTCCTTCTCTACTTTAATTTTTACCCACACACCGTTATTATAGCCCCTCTCATGTAGGCCTTACCCGCCTCCCAGAAAGTACCCCTAGAAACATCACCCGTATTATTCGTCTCTGCATAAAACTTCCATTGTTCTACAAGGTGTTCTTTGAATGCCCGGTCCTTAGCCAGGTATGAAGGGAACCTCCAGGTTGGCGGGCCTCCCTCACCTCCTCTCCCTGTAATTCTCAGCACCACCATGGCATGATCCGAAATAAAGATGGGGCTGTGACTAATCTCCCTTATCCTCCCCACCCAGCTCCTGGGCAGAAATATATAATCTAATCGGGACCACGTCTTATGGGGGTTGAAGTAGAACGTATACTCCCGTACAGTGGGGTTGGCTGCCCTCCAGCTATCCACCATGTCCAGATCTGCTATGCCAACTTGCCACTGGCCCATAGCCTCCATTACCCGCCCCTTCCCTGTCGAATGATCCATCCTCGCATCCATCGCTCAATTGAAATCCCCTCCCATAATGAGACCAGGAAATTGTTCTTTGACAAGCAAGCCAAGCAAAGAGGAGTAGAAACCTGGGTCATATACTGCCGGCGCATAGACACATCCGAACATGAGTGTTTCACCTTGCCAAACCCCAGTAGCAAAAATATATCTACCCTCCTTAGGGTCCCTCACTATCCTTTTCACCTCAAACAATAGGTTCTTATGCAAGAGTATTTCCACCCCTCTTTTATGGGACGAGTAGGAGGTCGCGAAGCACTTCCCCACCCAGTTCTGTGCCAGCTTGGCATGTTCCAGGTCTGTCAGGTGAGTCTCCTGCAGCAAGGCCACTTGTGCGCCCTTACGTCTCAACACCGTCAGAAGTGCAGTCCTCTTTACTGGGCTTGCTATGCCTTTTACATTCCAAGATATAACATTTAGGTTTATCAGGTCACCCATCCCATCCCACAGCATTTTCCATTTTTATGAACATTTCCATTTAACCTTTTGTTGCAGGCACTTCGGGCACCACAGATCTTACAGGCACATATACATCTTTTCTCTTGATTTCCGCACACTCGGCCACTCCTCTCCAAGTATAACCAGGTAACTATCCTATTAACAAACACTATATCAAATCTATCTATTTTAACATTTATAACTATCCCTCCAAAACTTCCCTCCATCCCACCTCCTACCTCTCTCCCTTCCCATCCTTTTGGTTAATTCTCCTTAACGCCCCTCTCATTTACACTAATTGCTAACATAGCACAAGTGTAAGTTTAAAGATAAAAACAACAAGCGTTCAACGATTCTCCACCACAACTGAGATGCGTGTCCGCCATCCCCACCAGGCTCCCAGTTCTCCCTTCCGAGCCTTCCACTCCTGAGTCCCCACCATGCTCCATTCTGGGTCTGAATCATCTCCCTCTCTGTGACCCTTACCTCAGGATTCCCCCTGCACCCGTTACCCCTAACATTATCCCTATCACAACCAGCTATCCTTCCTTTACCCTACCCACTCGAACTACCATTCCACTCCACCTCCACCCTTCATACTCTTCTTCTTACACCATTCCATCCCTTTAGTTCCACTCGTTGCACCCACCCTAACCTCCATCCCTTTCTCAAACCAGCAAGCAGAGGTGTAACAGAATTTGTAATGCCTTCACTGGCCGCCCGGAAGCCTCGCTATCCTCTGGTATTTGCTCATTCCTCCTCCTATAATATAGTCATCCTCCATGTCTTCCCTCGATTCCCACGAGCCCTCACTCCCCATCACACAGCTCCGACGACCCAGGCCAACATAGGCCTGCATGGGAATCCTACCCCCCTCACAGCTAATCCAACATGCCCTCAACTCCACACTGGCACACCCCCTCTCATCCCCAAGCCAACCCCACTAACCTTTCCCATCCCCTCTCCTCCCTATCATGCCCCCCCCCAATTCTCCCTTGACAGCAACAGGTGTAGTTTTCATCGAACCCACAGTAGTATGATCAATGTCGGAGAGGAAAGAGGTGCGGGGGGCTAGGCAGCGCCATCATATAACATGCACAAGGCCCTCCCCCGCTCCTACCTTATGAGCCACAGTACTTTTTTGCAGTTCCGCAGTCCTCAGACCCCTGGGCTTTTAGCAATCCTTCCATAGTCCACCAGGTAGGCAGGAGAGAGCGTGCATCTCAGTCTATTCTCCAACCTGTTTACACCCCACTAGTCCAATTCTCTTCAACTCTGAATAGGCCTCCTACGAGTGTCCTCCTTATAATAACAAAGCACAACAGTGCCAACCGGAACAGTTTGAAACTTATTCAATGTAAAATCCAATTAGCAGGGAACATCACAACATCATAACACCAAGGCAACAGAGACTCCTCATGTTCAGCTTTCTGCCTCTTCATGCTTCCCTTGTCATTGCTCAACTCACATTCCTTTTAAGGCCCTTTACAAACTCCTCTGCTTTCTCAAGCTCCCAAAGCAGATAAATTAAGCCCCTTTATGTTTAATTCGGAGGTAGCAGGTGGAGTCAGAAAGTTTTCCACCTTGAGGTTTCTTAACTGAATCATCACTCCATTAAAGGCTTTCCACTTTTAAGCAGCTGGGCTAAATAATCCTGCGAGAGGAACAGCCTGTGGTCTTCAAAGCTCAGAGGACCTCGGGACCTATACGCCTTCAGTATTGCCTCCCGATCCTGAAAATTGTGAAAACGCATGATGATCTGGCATGGGGGCTGATCCGCAGGGGGCCACGGCATTACCGCCCAATGAGCCCGCTCCAACTTGACCCTGCCATTTTCCAACTTCAGGCCCAGTAACTCGGGTAATACTCTGCTGCAAAAGTCTAAAGCATCATCCCCCTCCAATCCCTCAGGGAGCCCTCTGAGGCGTAAATTCAGCCTACGATGATAATTTTCTTGGTAGTCGTAGGCCTCTTTGAACTCCTCTAATTCTCTTTGTAACGCACGGACTTGCTCTGGGACCGTTAGTACCTCGTCCTCCAGCCTGGAAATCCTTTCCTCCGCTTCCGCCAACCGAGAGCTCTGGTGTGACTGCTGTTCCAAAACCTCCTGCAGTTTACCTTCCAGTTTATCCTCTAACTTGACTAGCCGTGGTTCCAGGGCTGCAATTACCTGCCCCGTCAATTCCTTCCCCGAGGCCGCCACCTCTGCCATGGAGAGCGAGACCAGGCCTGTATTCTCTCCTCCAGAACTCGCCATCCCCTTTGTACTGGCCTTCCCAGTTGTTCGCTGACTTTTAGAGGGCATGGACATTAAATATTCGTCTATGATTCTTTCCGCCACCTATTACTGCCGTTCTTTTCACTCCGGGGCGAGAAACTCCGTATTTTAATGTTTAATTACTGGTTACCCCGGTGGAGCAAGTGGGAGACACGTCTTCTCTGTTAGCTGCTCATTAGCGCCTCCCCCTCGATTATTTTTAATAACAATGTATTTCTGGCAAAAAAAAAAAAACATAACTATACCAATGGTTCTTTTCATTGTCATTGATATATGATTTTCAAGTTTTTAAACATTCTTGCTTCCTTGCAATGACGACCATGAAAAAATCAAACAGCTTGATGTAGTGTGGTGCAATTTACCATCAGAAACATGTACTAGCACTGTCATAATACCTCCACATTATAAGTCCCGTATTTACAGTAAAAAAGTCCTCTCTACAGAAGAGATTTTCAAATATTGCAAGTGGCAACTATCTTTAATAACGAGTCATAAATTACAAAAATAGTTATAAAAGCTGTTTCATAAATATCTGAGGAAATCAAAAAGACGCTCATTATTAATCTAAAGATGCCAGAAATATATTGTTTTCTGAAAAAAACTATATGACGAAATTTCTTGCACTAACAAATTCTGGTGCTTTAAAGAACAACTCTGGACTTCAGCATGTTCATTCATAAACATAATGTCTCAGCCCTTTTACAATTCACTAGAATTAAGTACACCTTTTTATGTTGCTTGTACGCATGTGCAAGAAACATAGTGCCATCATCGGAGATTTCGGAGGTGTGTCACCTCCTCCTCCAATTCAGTCAGTGTGCTGGCAGGCGTGGCCCCTGTAAGCTAATGCATTTTGGAGCTGTCTATGACACGCTCCAAAATGCAGTGGCATACAGCTGAAAGGGGGAGCTACGCTTCAGTGAGCACTGATAAGATATCGGCTGCTCACGCGCGCCCCCCCACAGACACACGCAGGCGCATGCCACCCCGCACGCATTGTATAGCCGACGGGTGCCCAATCCCCGTCGGCTGAGCCGAGTCCCCAGTAGTAGGTTCCATGCTGGAGGCCCACCCCAGCATGGCAGCAGTCCTTTGGCCGATGGGGGTGCCCAATCCCCGTCGGCTGAAACGCCCGTCCTTGTGCCACGCTGGGTACCCACCCAGCGTGGCAACAAATGCCATAGTCGACGGGGTGCCAATCCCCATCGCTGAACGCCTCTATCATCCTTGTGCCATGCTGGGTGCCCACCCCAGCATGGCAAACGCCCCACGCAGTCATTTTTTATTTTAAAAACCTGTAAGCAACGGTCCCAGCGGCGCGTCTCCCAACCCCCACAACCCGCACCCACCCACTGCGCACCAGCCTTCCACACCCTCACCCCATACTTACCTCCGGACTCTGGCGCGACGATCTTCAGTGGACCGAACACGCTGCACTCTTCAAAGCCGACCGCGAACTGAGGAAATGCCGGTAGCTGTATAATGGGCTAGATAGGGGTTTCAACTTTGTTGCATATCTCAGGCATTTTGGGAATTTTGCAAATTTTTAACATAGGGTTTTGGGACCCCTTCTCATGAATGATGTCACTGTCATGGCGTTATTAGGGCCCGAAGGATGATTTGCGCGGTGACTGCGCGGTAACTCTGAAAATCACCCTTTGGGCCCAAATACCACCATGACGGTGACATCATTCTGAAAGGTCCAAATCCATGTTGAAATGGTATCAAATTCAAAAATGTCTGTTTTGGCGTGCTGCGCAGTTCCTCACGCGGGCGCTCGTAAGTTGGCGAGAAATTTCAATATTTTCACTCCAGATTTTCAAAATTGCCATTTTACCACACCTTCTTATGAGTAGTACAGCTGTCATTTTTCACATCTCACCCAAAATGTGTTTCTGCCCATGTAGCACACAATGGACAGTCGGTGTCGTGAGATCAATGTCGGGACAAATTAAGAAAATCACAGTGACACTGTTCATGAGTCAGGTGTTAAAATGGCTATGTTGAAAATTTGGTGAAAAATTCAAAAATGACTGTTTTATGAGCTGCGTTGTACAGTTCCTATGCACGCCTGTAAGTTCGCGAATTTTCAATATTTTCTACCCAGATTTTCAACATTGCCATTTTACCACATCTTCTTAAGAGTAGTACAGCTGTCATTTTTCATATCTCACCCAAAATGTAAGCTTGCTCATGTAGCGACAGTGGCGCAGTTGGTGTGGGAAATCAATGTACGCGATAAATTAAGAAAATCACAGTGACACTGTTCATGAGCAGAGGTCTTAAAATGGCTATGTTGAAAATTTGGTGAAAAATTCCTTCAGATGTTCTGCAATATTACTAATGAAGACATTGAACAGAACTGGCCCCAGGACCGATCCCTGCAGCACCCCACTGGTCGCCCCCTCTCCCTAGACTGCACACCATTTACCACCACTCTCTGCCTCCTGTCTGTTAGCCAGTTTCTAACCCAGTTTACCACCCTTTCCCCATGTCCTGCCTACCCAGCTAGTTTATCAGCCTCCTATATGGGATGGTGTCAAAGGCTTTGCTGAAATCAAGGTAAGCGCTGTCCGCTGCCCCACCCTGATTCACTTCCTTTGTCACCCAGTCAAATAAATCAACCAGATTTATCTGACATGATGTCCCCACTGTGAATCCATGTTGTCTATGGTCCTAGTCCCGACGGCATCTAGATGCCCCACTATCCTTTCTTTAAGCAATGTGTCTCCATGATCTTCCCACTACTGAGGTGAGGCTGAATGGCTCATTGTTCCCTGCCTCCTTCCTGCTGCCGGACTTGTGTAGAGGGACCACATGTGCCCTCCTCCATCGCTCATGTTGAATGACTCAGTGAACGTGGCTGCCAGAGAGTATTGCTACCTCCTTCGCAGTTCTGTTAATATCCTTGGAATGCCATCTGGTTCCATCGCTTGTCTACCCTTCAATTTAGTGAGCTCCTGCAGGACTCTTTTGTCCACCTCTTCACCCCCTTGGCAACTGCTGTACTGCTGTGGCCCTTGCCCCTCCCACTCTTCTGTGAATACTGAACGGAAAGACACAGTGGATATCTTGGGAGGAAGGCATGAAACTGTCACTTCCAAATACCTAAACAGCACATACAAGCAAGCAGCATTCGGCATTGACAAATGCTTGTTATGTCTGCGTGTGTGCATGCCCAAAGTGAATATATTGTTACTATAGTGTAGAGGGCTGTGTAGGTGTGTACTGTATAAGCCAATGGATGTAGAAATGCAAGAGGCTTGCCTCTCAAAAGCCAACGCTCAGAAGGCTGATGATGACAGTGTCTAGCTCACTGATGGGCATAAACTTCTTGTAGTTCAAAGGATAAAGCCCCACTAATCAAATTGGTTTTCTGCCCGTTAGCCAGCTAGCAGAGATCATTGGGCTTTGAAGATAAACATCAAGCCTCACACTGTGTGTGTGCATGCACGCGTGCGTGCACAAGAGCGTGTACACATACATGCGTGTGTATGTGTGTGTTTCCCCCTAATTATAGACAGAAGTACCTATTTGAAAGTACTAAACAGAGCTGAGGGAAAACAGTATGCAGAATGCAAATATAATAGCTTAAAATATGTTAACAGCATGTCGATAATGAACAGAAAACACCAGCAATGGTTTATTTAAATTACGTATCGTGTATGTTCCTTTGTATAGCCTATGATACCAGTTGGATAGCTTTGAAAATATGAGAGTTAGACACAATTCAATTTATCAGTCAAATATTTTGTAATCCTTTTTTAATATGGACTTTATCCTCCTGCCCCTCCCCTTGGCTCTCTTCTGCTGTTGACCCAACTCCTTCACCCCACCTCCAGGACCTTCCCCATCTACTTCTTCCCTCATGTGAGTGGGTGCCATGGATGATGGTGGTGGTGAGGTGCCTTCAGGTTCGGAGCATCATCCTGCAGACAGCAATTATTTTCCACCCATTACTTCCCTTGAGTGACAGCCGGCAGCATGCAATGATGCACACGTAAACCATGAAGATGGTGCATGCTTTCGATGCCTGCCTCTGACTTTCAATTCTGGTGACTGATGCTGTGCCACTTACCCTCTACGAGGTGGCAGCCAAGCAACCATACACACTGTCCACCCACCCTGAGGAGGAGATCCATTGATGGATGCTAAAGCCTTCTCCCCCACCAGTCCCTGAGTGACCCTGGCCCAAGTCCAAACCCAGGTCACCAATGTTGTAGGAAGTGAGGCATCCAGTGCCTCAGCCTTTCATGTCACTGGGCCACCTGAAGGTTTACTGTGGCTCAGTTTGCCTTAGACAGTATTGTCTGTGGTCCTGAGCAGGGCTGAACCTGCAATTCACTGTTTCACAGTTCTGTATTTCTACCCTCTGTACTACTCACCAGAACTATGTTTTTGCAATTCTTTCTCCTTTTTTCTTTATTTCTGAGGGAAGGGACATAAAAAGAAGATTACTATCCCTTGGACTTTTTTAGGTTTGGCTGCTTGTTTACATATGACATCATGATGCCATGTTTGTGACATCATTGTTATCGCCACAGCAACAGATTGGGATGTCATAAACAGAACTGTGACTGCAGAAGTAGACCAGCAGACAGCATATAGGGCAGAGAACCTTTTCCATACAAAGTAATAAATAAATAAGGTGACAGTTACAAAAACAGGTGAAATATAAGCTAAACTGTGTCTAGGTATGAAGTTTTTCAGAGTTGTCCCAGCAACATCAGGGGCTCTTTAAAGCCATGCTACACTGTAACCAAACATTCAGCACTGACAAATGTTTGTTTAATTTTCAGTTTTCTGTTCCAGGGTTTGCAACACATCTAGGTATCTTGTCAAAGAATGAATGTGAACAAAAATCATTTGAATGTCCCCAGTGGACCTCACCATGCTTTTGTTTATGACATCATAGGGTTTACCATGGCAACATACTGTGATGTCACAAACAGCAATTTTAAGTTCAGTTGGGGACATTGAGAGTCTTTTTGAGAGGCATAGTTAAAAAAATATTGAATTAGCTGAATATTTTAAGTTGCCCAATAACTGAAGAAAGCACAAAAAACCTGGAAAACATTTGATATTTTTTTAATTTTTTTGTCTATCGATTTCATGCCAAGCAGTGCATCAAACGTATCAGATAAAAGCAATTCACACATCGAGTACAGCATGAATAACATAGGATACTAGAGTCAGTATCTGTTGGTATAAGATACAGAGGAAATAACTAAATTAACATTTACATTTAATAGTTCACTTGGCTAGTGGAGTCAATGCTACTATATTTCATAACTGTTGCAAATATCTTTGCTGTTAGCCTTTGGTTTTAGCAGAGGCTCAGGGGCAGGATCTTGAAACATGTGTATCCCATTATGGATGTGACTGCATCAGAAGTTTTGATGTGCATTGGAACTTTGGACCCAGTGGCATGCAAAGAAATGGAGTTTGCAGCAAAACATAATGCTTACCTCATTTTTATGTTTCCTTGCACGTGCATAAGAAACATCTTGCAGTAGAATGACATTTCAGAGGTGTGTCGGGGATGAGTCCAATGCAGAGCACTCTACAGTGGGCTCGTCTCTCGCAGACCAATGAGAACACAACCAGACTGTAACACTAGTCTCAGTTTCACAGCTGGAAGCTGTTCTCTAGTTGAAAGAAATGAAGTGCACCAATGAGAGTGCTTCATTTCTTTCCTTTGCATAAAGCGTAAGACAACCGGTTGGCAAGCTGTTCTCTCTCTTGCGCTCCATCACAGAAGAATTAAACACATGGGGCCAGATATTAAAAACTTCCCCCCAGGCTAAATTAGCACTGCCCGGTGGACAAACTTAGCCCAGAGCACAAAACAAGCTATATTCAAAAGGAATAGCCCAGGGCAAACAGTCTCTGAATATAGCTTGGGAATGAGGCCGGGCAAACTGGGCTGGGAGTGCAGGGCAAACTTAGCCCTGGAATAAGACAGCTCTGAATATGGCAACCAGGAAGTGCAAACCATAACAACAACACAGTGCACGCGATGTGAAGGTAGGTAGAGTTGAACTATGTGGCCAATGTGTGCCAGCAAATGCGTGGACCCAGTCCAGCTGCAGGCAGCAGCAGCGTATGTGAAAGTACAGTGTGTAAAACTATAAAATATTCCCCCAACTGTTTGCACAGCACCAACATGTTTGCGTGGGTTTAGCACAGGGCTAAACCATTAGCCTGGTAAAAACATGTTTGCACGGTGCTAAACTTTGCCATATTCAAAACTGACATGCAAATGAGCCTACTTAGGTAGTCTGTGGGCAAACATCCAGATTAGCATCTCATTATGCCCTGATTTGCATGCAGTTGCACTGGCTGATTGTTTAGGCCTCGCGCTTAAAACTCCGCGTAATGTGTTAGCGCCATGCAACAGCTTGGGGAATATTATATAGCTTTGAACACTACTTCGCATGCACTGCTTCAAACAACATGAAGTCTTGCTATATTATGACAATTGCAGTTTGTCCCACCATTAGAACTGCCCGAGGTGAAAGAGTTAACCCCATTCTAAGAATGGAACTTGGAGCGTGAGCTCGGTTAGAGAAGCTCTGTCTGGGTTATTTCAAACCTAAACTGTCAGATTCTTTACTCCGCCTCACTGAACAGTCGCTCCCGAGATTTCTCCTACTGCTCGGTTCATTTCTCGGTTTAAACAGTGTTTTCTCGGTTCAGATCAACCAAGAGTATTATTATTTTAACACCTAAAACCGTTCGGTTCAAGCTCTGTCTGTGGTATTGTAAGTAATTTAAGTTTATTTTCTGTGTGGAACTTGTAAATGTTATCGGTTCGGTTTTGAACCGATCAGCTTGTTTTAAAACTTGAATTGAAGGGTTTTAGAGTGCGGTTCCGGTTCTTATCGGTTCTAAAAACGGATTTCATTACGGTTTTCCAAGACCGTGACATGGTTAGGAACCATAAGGGTGTCTTGCCTGGCACTACCGCTTAAAAAGGCAAGTTTTTGGTTAGCTGGCATTATGTCTGAAAACCCAAAAGAAAACCGGCCCACTGGGTTTCAACACTGTGATGCCTGTGGGGAAGTCTTTGCCAAGGCTGACCCACACACCACATGTGTATATTGTCTGGGGTTTGACCACCTCAATTCAGACTGCCAGATTTGTAAAAATTTCCCTGCAGCCACCCTGGATAAGAGAGTTGGCAGGCTCAGAACGAGAGGCCAAAGTCCGTTGACCGGATGGCCAGCCGGTTCGGTGCCAACCGAACGAGGGAGTGCCCTCTGACCAAGGCGAGACATCCTCGGCAACGTAAAGCTGGCTCGGAGGACCAGTCCCAGTAAAGAAACAAGAAAATCAGCAGGTGTGGAGCCCAAAATTCCTTCTCCAACTGCTGCAGAGATAGCAATAGCTATTCAGATTGTCCAGTCACTTTCTCCGGTTCCGTCCGAACCACCACTGTCTGGTAAAAGGTCGGTTCGGTCGGTTCCACCGGTTCAGGAATATGTTGCTGAAGAATTTTATGAACCAGAGGAGGGGGAGGATGATTATGAACAGTATGAATGTGACTTTGAGGGTCTGGGTGTGCCCATTGAACCGGACATCTCCCCAGACAGACCTTAGAATCTCCCCTTTGCTTTCTGAGTCCCCTCTCACTTTATGTTTTACAAAAAGTTGTTGAACCCTCCAGCTTCCATTGGAGGAAGCTGTGGATGAACAAGAGGAACCTGATTTTGTAGAAATGATGGATATTCCAGAGTCTAGGGAGATTGTCTATTCCTTGCATAAATCATTTAGGAACCAGACAATAAAGATTTTAAAACTCCTAATTCTGTGCCTCCTGTGGACAAAAGATGGACAGGAGGTACACTCTGTCACGCCCCTGATACAGAATTCTTTCACAGCAATGCAGCCACGCTTGTGTGGTTCAGGCTGCAGCCTGTGATAAAGCTAATATTCCTTTGGCTTCACATCCTCCTGACAAGGATTCCAGGAAGATTGATGCCATGGCTAAAAACAATACATGGCAGCATCCTTGGGACTCAGGCAAGCAAATTACATGGCTTATGTAGCAGGTATCAGAAATCTAGATGGGACACTGTCATGGCCTTGGCCAAACAGGCCTCTGGCCAGCTTGCTAGTGAGCTGGAACAGGTGGCTGCTGATGGCATTGAGGCATCTAGGTGCAGTTTCATGCTGCTGTGGATTTTAATGATGTATCCTCTAGAGTCATGGCTACGTCTGTAGCTTTCTGAGTTGGCCTGGCTCCAGGTGTACTAGCTTGTCACAGGATACCCAGACTAAGGCTATGGATTTTCCTGTGGTTGGAAATTCTCTGTTTGGGGAGCAGACAGAGAATTATATGAAGAAATGGATGAATAGGACTACCTATAAGAGTGCTCTGGGTAAGGAGCGGCAAGTCACTCCTCAGAGGTAGGCCCCAGGGGTAGAGGTGAGGCCTTTCACAGGCCTTTTACCAAACCCAGGCCTCTCTGCTTATGCTCAGAGGGGTACTTCAGAGGAGAGGCAGACAGGGCGTGGGCAGGCCTGCTCCCACCCCTCAGCCTAAAGCACCTGCCAAACAGACACCCTGATGGGGTGCCCAGGGCTGATTCTCCTTTACCTGTGCAGGGGCAGGTTTGCTTGCCGTTCAGAACTGGGTGTCTCTAACTTCAGACAAGTGGGTCCTGGAAGTAGTAAGCCAGGGTCAGGTTCTCAGCTTCAAAAAGTTCCCAAAGATGAGAATCAGGTCTTTCCCACCTGCAAACTCTTTAGAGACCTTTACTTTAGAAACAGAGGTCTCAACCCTCCTGGCTCTCGAGCTGTAGAAAGGGTTCCTCCCCTACACCAGGGCAAGGGTCTGTACTCCAGATATTTCCTTACCCAAAAGACAGGAGAATGGCGGCCCATTTTAGACCTGAGATATCTGAACAAACACCTTTTGAAACCAAAGTTCAAAATGGTAACTCTGGCAATGATTTTACCCTCTCTAAGGCCAGGGGACTGGCTAGCCTCCCTGGACCTCAAGGATGCCTATTTTCATGTCCTAATCGGAAGCTCCCACCAAAAGTACCTCAGATTCGAATTGCCCTCAGGTCACTACCAGTTCAGAGCAATGCCCTTCGGCCTCACCTCTGCCCCAAGGGTATTCACAAAATGTCTGGCAGTAGCAGTGGCTCATTTAAGAAGGCAAAGGATTGCTGTCTTTCCCTATCTGGATGACTGGCTCATTGTAGGCCAGTCCCCAGAACAGGTAAGATCTCACCTGCAAGTTACCCAGCAGCTGCTCTCTCCCTGGGCTTCTTGCTCAATCTTCAAAATCAGTTCTGGAACCAGTTCAGGTGCTTACCTTCATAGGTGCAGAATTGGACACAAAACAGGCCAGAGCCTTCCTACCTCTAGAGAGGGTAAGGAACTTGGTGGCTCTGGCCTCATCTTTCACTCTGCAGGTCTCTCGACCAGCAAGACACTTTTTGCAGCTCCTGGGGCACATGGCTGCATCCACAGCCGTAGTGCAAGGAGCAAGATTTCAGATGAGGGACATTCAGTTTCACTTGAGAGCCTTTTGGTCTCAGAGAAGAGACCCCCTTTCCAAGTTGGTCCCAGTGACCCGAACCCTGATCCAGGCTCTCCAGTGGTGGCAGGATCAGAGCAATTTAAGACTGGGGGTTCCCTTCATTCCTCTGTCTCACTCCTTGACCCTCACTACAGATGCTTCCCTCCTGGGGTGGGAGCCCACATGGGCGACCTCTCCACTCAGGGAGTGTGGTCCCCTCAGGAATCTCTGCTCCACATCAATTTGCTGGAACTCAGAGCTGTCTTTTTAGCACTTCAAGTGTTTTCTGTGTCTGTTCAGAACAAAGTGGTGCAAGTCAGAACAGACAACACCACAACAATGTGGTACATCAACAAGCATGGGGGCACTCGGTCTTCGGCCTTGTGCACCGAGGCAATGAAGTTGTGGTCTCTGGCCTATTCCCTGAACACTTCCCTCATAGCAGTTCACCTTCCAGGAAGGACAATGTCCTAGCAGATGCTCTCAGCAGGATTTCCCAGGCCATCACGAATGGTCTTTGGATCCTCAAGTACTGGGATAGTTTTTGCCAGATGGGGCACCCCTCAGATAGATCTTTTTCAGCCCCAGACAATCACCAACTTCCACTGTTCTGTTGCAGGCCCCCAGTGTTGGGCTCAATCCCTGGATGCCTTTCTCCTAGATTGGAAGGAAGTTTCTTTATGCCTTTCCCCTTCCTCTCCTATTCAAGGTGCTAGTCAAAATCAGATCCCAGCCTTGCAGGATGATTCTGATTGCCCCAGATTGGGTCAGGAAGCCCTGGTACCCACTACTTCTGTCACTAGCAGTCCATCTTCCCCTGTGTCTCCCCAGGAATCACAACCTGTTAACCTGTGCACAGGGGAGAGTTTGGTATCCGAACCTCAAATCCCTCAATCTCAAGGCCTGGCTCTTTAGGAGTTAGAATTTGCTGACCTGCTCCTTTCTCAGGGTGTTCTTGAAATCCTAAAGGCTTCTAGGAAGCCTTCCACTAGGGCTACTTACAATTCTAAGTGGAAAAGGTTTTCCATTTGGTGTTCTGGGAAACATATTTCCCCGGAATCTGCTGATTTGCCCATTGTTTGGACTATATGGTCCACCTTAATTCCTTGGGACTGAGACCAGCTACCCTGAAAGTACATTTGGCAGCTGTCTCTGCTTTTGTTTCAGCAGAAGCCCTCCTCTTTCCACTCACCCTGTATTTTCCAAGTTTTTAAAGGATTACTTCATTCTAATCCACCTTTTAGGATCCGCCCCTGCCTGGGACCTTAATGTTTGCATTGCCAGTTAATGCAACTCTCCTTGAACCTCTGTCTTCTGCAGAGCTTAAGTACTTAACTTGGAAAACTGTTTTCCTAGTGGCTATCACTTCTGCCAGGTGCATAAGTGAGTTGCAAGCCCTGTCAGTAGAAAGTGACTTATTTCTTTCCACAGGGACAAGGTAGTCCTCAGGACTAACAGGAAGTTTTTGCCTAAGGTGGTTTCAGATTTCCATCTTAATCAATCTATCTCCCTTCCAGTGTTTTCACTGACCATTCTTCCTCTGGTGAGAGGAGGTTGCACAGTTTAGATGTTAAGAGGGCCCTAAGTTACTATATAGAGCGTACCAAGGGCCACAGGTTGAATCCCTCAACTTTTTCTCACTTATGGTGAGGTGGGAAAAGGAAACCTGCCACTAAGAGATCAATTGCTAGGTGGATTGTCTCTTGTATCCAGTTTTGTTATCAAAAACTGGGGAAAGTTCCCCCTTCAGGCCTAAGGGCTCATTCTACCAGAGGTACAGCTGCGTCTCTAGCTGCTGCCAGAGACATCCCTATCTTAGAGATATGTCAAGCAGCTACTTGGAAAACGGTACATACTTTCACCAAGCATTACTCCCTGGATGTCCAGGCCAGGAGGGATGCTTGGTTTGGCACAGCTGTGCTTCAGAGCCTATTCTAAGTAGGTTCTGTCCCTCCTCCATGGAGGTACTGCTGTGTATCTCTAATTGTTATAATATAGCAAGACTTCATGTTGTTTGAAAAAATTACTCACCTTAGTAATGTTGTTTCTTCTAATGGAGTCTTGCTATATATGACCTCCCCAGCCTGCCCTCTCAGAACTTCTACTTGGTATGGGGTGGGCAGCCTAGTGTGGGCTTAGTTATGCCAATTATATATTTTCTACCCCTTCTTGGGGTTTTGGGGTGTGATGTTTTTATTTTATGTCATATTATAACTTATATTATATTATTACTTCTGGTCCCCTGACTTGAGTCTTTGTGTTGGGACCAGGAGCATGTCGTAATAGTCACATAGCCAGTTGGCTAGTGTAGGTTACAGCTTCCACACAGACCTTAGTGAGTTTTTGCTCGTAAAGATCTGACAGTTTAGGTTTGAAATAACCCAGACAGAGCTTCTCTAACCGAGCTCGCGCTCCAAGTTCCATTCTTAGAATGGGAGTTAACTCTTTCACCTCCGGAGCAGTTCTAATGGTGGGACAAACTGCAATTGTCATAATATAGCAAGACTCCATTAGAAGAAACAACATTACTAAGGTGAGTAATTTTTTCTTCCTGCAGCTGTACTGGGACAACGCAGCATAGGCACAGATGGTGGTGGTGCTGCATGCAACTGTCACACTGTAGGTCATGCTACAGTGCACAGCAGACACTACAGTAGCGAGGGGGCCAGCAGTGTGTTGACATAGCAATGCCTATGGTGTGTAGGGCAGTGATGATGACTGCACTATACACAGTGAGAGGCCCAACCTGCAGGTGTTTACTGACAGTGGACATTACTGTTACACTGTTGTGTGACCCACAGATGCTGCACCTCTGGCATGGGATGCTCACAGTGACATATACATGTCTGGCTGTGTGTGCTGTGGCAGTTGTACAGCTGTGCAGTATGTGGCCAGGGGGCATATATCATCCGAAAGGCACACTGGTGTTGGGGTATTTCCAATACTGGCCCATGTGCACTGCATGATGTGTTCCAGCCTTGTGGCCACACCTGGTCTGTGGCACAGCCTGGTCACCATACACTCTCCCTCAACATCCTCCTGCCCACAGTGCTGCATGTGTGTGCTGGCATCTGTTGGTGTCCACAGAAGTATGGTCTGCAGGTGTGTGCTGTATGGCCACACTGCCATGCTGTCCACTGGTGGCAGGGTCACCACTTACTGCCTGGCATGGCTGGGACTGGTGGCAGATGATGGCATTGTGATGCCATCAGTTAGCAGCATGCTTCCTCTATGTTTGGCTTTGTCTATGTGTCAAAACCGAACCGCAAACTGAAAGGTAAGTACTGCAAGTGTATAATGGCTGTCAATGGTGGTTTCAACATATGTTGATATCTCAGCAATGTTTGAGATTTTTGCACCAGATTTTCAACATGGGGTTCTTGGGATCCCACCACATGAACACTATCACTGTCATTTTGTTACTCGATCTCGAAGTTGATTTCGCCAGTCACTGTGTGGAATCAATTTTGGGACCGATTAATGAAACAACAGTGCCACTGTTTCATCGCGGTGGGGTCCCAAAACCCATATTGAAAATCTGGTCAAAATACTGAACAATGGCTGAGTTACGTGCACTCATTGAAATGTTTATACGCATGCACTAACTTGGTTATTTTTAATATTTCGACTCCACATTTTCAACATAGCCATTGTTTCACACCACCTCATGAACAGTGAAGCTGTCACTTTTCACGTGCTGCCCAAAACATATTTTTGCACCAGTGGCACAGAATGGCGTTGCTGCTTTGCGAAATCAACTTTCAGGATACAGTACAGAAATGATCGTGCCACTGTTCATGAGGTGGGGTCCCAAAAAGCCCATGTTGAAAATTTGGAACAAAAATACCAACAAAAGTCCAAGTTAAATGTGCTCATTTAAATTTTCCTATGCATGAGTGTAACTTGGTCAATTTTTAATATTATTACTCCACATTTTCAACATAGCCATTTTTCACATTACCTCATCCTGCCCAAAATATGTTCTTGCACCTGTGGCATGGAGTGGTGCAGTCACTGCACAAAACCCCCTTTTGGGATTGAATAACAAAATGATAGCACCACTGTTCATGAGGCGGGGTCCCAAAAGCCCAGGTTGAAAATTTGGAGCAAAATACTAACAAGCGACAAAGTTACGCACGTTCATTGAAATTTTCCTGCACATGCATAACTTTGCCAATTTTTGTATTTTGACTCAATTTTCTGCCTAGCCATTTCTTCACACAACCTCATGTACATTACAGCTGTCATTTCACACATCCTGCCCAAAACGAGTTTCCACACCTGTGGCACAGAATGGCATTTAGCCACGGATTAATTTTCATCTATGGAGTTTATGAGGTACGGTGATAAGAAGATTATGTTGAAAATTTGGGGTCAAAATGTGAAAAAATTACAAGGGTTGCATAGGCAGGGATGTCACTAGCAGAAGGAAGGAGGTAGTGATGCCGTTATATAAAACCCTGGTCAGGCATAACAGTGGGTAGGTTGTGTCAGATGAATCTGATAGATTTCTTTGACTGGGTGACAAAGGAAGATAATCCGGGAGGGGGGCCTGGACATCGCCTACCTCAATTTCAGCAAGGTCTTCAACATTATCTCACATAAGAGGCTTGCTAACAAGATTAGTAGTCTGGGCATGGTAGACAAGGTGGTGAACTGGGTTAGGAACTGGCAGACAGGAGACAGAGGATGGTGGCAAATAGGGTACAATCTGGGGAGGGGGGGTGACCAGCGGGGTACCACAGAAATCAGTGCTTGGGACAGTCCTGTTGAATGTCTTAATTAGTGACATTGCAGAAGGGCTAGAAGGAAAGGTCTGCTTGTTTTCAGTTGACACCAAGATCTATAACAGGGTGGATACTCTGGGAGGCGTAGAGAAAATAAGAAAGGAACTAGACAGGCTTCAGAAATGGTCTGAGGAGTGGCAGCTGAGGTTTAATTCAAAGAACTGCAATATTATACACCTGGGCCATAGAAATCCTGGGGAGAGCTACAAGATGGGATGGGAGTTGATGGCAGTCACCAAAAAGTAAACCTAAAAATGCCAAAGCAGAATGTAAAGGCAGTGGGGAGGGCCACTGGCATGCTGGGGTGCATAAGCAGGGGTATCACCAACACAAAGAGGGAGGTGGTGATGCCATTATAGAAAACCCTGGTCAGGCCTCACATGGAGTACTGTGTGCATCTGGAGGCCGCACCATTGAAAAGTCATAAAAAGGTTGGGCACGGTCCAGGGAAGGATGACTAACATGGTACAAGGTTTGTACCACATATCTTGTGAGGATACATTAAGAGACCTCCATATGTACTCACTGGAGGAGAGGAGGGAGAGAGGGGACATGATAAAAACATAATGGTACCTCAAGGGATAAACAAGATGCATCTTCCAATGCAAGAGGAGTACAAGATGGTACTCATACTTTTTCCCATACTCCCAACATTCATACACCCTGCTCAGCAGATCAATTTGGATTTCACCTCATTTACCAAGGACAATTACATGAAAACAAAAGGACCTCCTGGCCCTCCTACTGTAGTCTGCTGTAAGGTCCCTACCTATTGTGCTACCATAGATCCTAATTGCTCTTCAGCCTTACCCGCCACCGCATTATCAAGGTTCCCTTTTGTTGATTACCAGGCATGTTTGACATTGACACCATCACACACACCATGCAAGGAAACATTTGGCATTGACAAATGCTTGTTCTGGACACCGGCTGCCACAAATCATAGACCGTGGTGCAAATACTCAGATGCATGAGTTTTGGTGCGAGCGGACAGATGTGGGCAGAACATGCACCCCTGCATCTGACCCCTTTGAAAATTCTGCTATTGCTCCTTAGGAATGGCAACATTGTTAAATCCCTAACATAACAGGGTTTAATGTTAACATAAAAAGATGGCTTCAAACAGAGTGGCTTCCATGTGTATCTCAAATAGTAATGTGCAAAGTTGGAAAAGTTCACTTTACTGAATTAATTCGTAACTTCGCCTCGTTTCACGAATTTAATTTGCCTCTTGAAGTTTCAGTTTACAGTGTGGTGATAACTTTCCAAAATGTGAAGCTGGGACTTCACTGGCGAAATTTGGTACATATGCAAAGTTTGCAATGTACTATGGGATTGGAGGTCACATAGAAACATAGAATTTGATGGCAAATAAGGACCGCTTGGCCCACCTAGTCTGCCCATTTTTCTACCTAACAGATAAGCTGCAGATCCTAGTTAACCAACAGCTTACTTCCTCCTACCCCCCCACTAGGACTGCCTTATGTCTGTTCCATGCATTCTTGAATTTCCCCACTGTTGTTGACTCCATGACCTCCTCAGGGAGGCTGTTCCATGCATCCACAACCCTCTCCATAAATAAATACTTCCTCACATTACCTCTGAGCCATCCCCCCATCTTCAAATTGTACCCCCTTGTTCTTGCACATCTCTTTTTCTGAAAGATGCTATCCTCTTGGACTTTGTTGATTCCCTTGAGGTACTTGAAAGTTTCTATCATGTCCCCTCTCTCCATTCTTTCCTCAAAGGTATACATATTAAACTCCTTTAGTCTTTCTTTGTATGTCTTCTCTCAAATATCACTGCAGGGCTACAATTTATTTAGAGCAGATAGAGAGTCTAGAGGTGGGGGTGTGGTTATCTATGCCAAATCTAAGTACTTGGTCACCAATATTAGTTGCAAATCTCTAGCCAAGGAATTTGAGTTAGTTTCGCTGAGCCTTCATCTCCCCTCCTCGGAATGTATCACTATCCTAGGTGGCTATAGACCCCCGTCTGGTGGTGATGAAGTCCTTAATCTTTTGAAATCCATGTTCGTAGATGCAAAAACTGAAACAATATTTATAGGAGATCTAAATATGGACTGGCTGTCACCTAAATCACATGGCCTCAAATCCCTTTGTGACGAGCTAGGTCTTGGGCAATTAGTCAGAGAACCTACTTGGAACAACACTCTAAATACTGCCAACAGTTCCATTCTAGATGTGGTACTAACCACCCATTCACACAAAATATCTCATTTGGCAGTGTTTCACAACGACATGAGCGATCATGGAATTGTTGCTTGCATAAGATCTCAAATTAAGGCCCGGCCGCAACCCATCTTTATAACAAAAAAGATCCTTTCGCAAATTCAGTGCAGTAAACTTCCTATCTGACCTGAGCATGATCAGATGGCAAGATCTTTACCTAGCCAAAGATGTCAACAAGGCAGCTTGCATCCTTAATGACAAACTCACTACAATAATAAATAAGCATGCCCCTTTCATCAAAGTAAGGGTACGGAACAATTCCAATCCTGGTTCACCTGGGATCTCAAGCAGCCCTTATAGCTCGAGATAAGCTCTGGGCTAAAGCTAGACATTCCAAAGAATCTTCGGATTGGCAGGCCTTTAGAACAGCCAGGAATAACTGTGTGAAAAATTTCGCTCTGCTAAAGCTAACTATTATATTTCTACTCTCACAAGCCAAAGGTAACCCTCATAAAATATGGAAGACTATCAAAGCTATAGAAGGACGCCCATGGCCCCTCTGTCCCAACAAGATGATACATGAAGTGGCAAGATTGTGGAAAACAAGTCCCTAATCCTGGAGGAACTTAACTCCCACTTTGCCACAGCTGGATTAGCTTTGACTCGTCACCTTATGCTGGTGCTGCGGTGAGCCAGCATACCCTCCATACATCTAGTCCTGCACCCAGTCCCTTCCAACTCGCTGAGATAACTTATAAAGAAGTAGAAGATTCTCTTCTTAACTTAGACACCAAAAAGCGCAGGGACGATGGCTTGGACCCTTTTTCCTAAGGTCAGCTATGCCCATCTCACTGCCCCAATTCTCCACATCTTCAATCTTTCCATTACATCTGCTGCTGTGCCGTCCTGCTGGAAATCAGCACATATCCTCCTCTATTTAAATCTGGTGACCATTCGATGTAAACAACTATAGGCCCATCTCCATATTGCCTATCCTTTCTAAAGTTCTCGAAAACTGATCCATATTCAGTTAAAATCTCACTTGAAACCTTCTCTCTCATTAACCAGCTCAATCTGGCTTCCGGGCTAATCATAGCACAATCACTGCACTAGCAAAAGTAACCAATGTTTGGATCTCTGCTATAGATGCTAAGAAGGTAACTGGTGCAGTCTTTTGGACCTCAGCAAAGCTTTTGATACTGTTGATCACAAACTATTAGTCAATTGCCTTGCAAGATTGGGTGCCACATACCATACCACCCAGTGGTTCTCTAGCTACCTAACTGGAAGATTCCAAAAAGTAAAGGTGGAGGCTTTTCTGCTGCCTTGCCAGTTGCAGAGAGTCCCCCAAGGATCCATCTTAGGCCCTATCTTGTTTTCTCTGTACATCAGTGACTTAGATGCTAACATATCTACGTCAATCTGCACTTTTGCAGATGATACTGTGTTGTCTTCCTGGCTCATCGTTATCTGAAGTCAAGGGTGCTTCAAGCGGACTTCGAACAACGAGCATAATTTAATAAAGGCAAAGCTTCTGCTCAATGCCAAGAAGACTAAAGCGATGATATTCTCCCGCAGTGCTGTCTCAGGCCCCCAATACTCTTGCCCAAGACTTCATTGTCACCACGCTAAACGAGCCTCTGAAGTTGTAACTAAATTTAAATATCTAGGTATCTGGATCGACAATAAATTATCTTTCAGTGACCACATCGAAGATGTCTTTAGAAGGTTAAAAGCAAGGTTAAGTTTCTTCTACAGAAATAGGCCCCTTTTCCCTTGAAACTCGAAACAAACTTGTACAGGCCACTTTTCTCCCTACTGGCCTATGGCGATGTAATCTATCCTCCACCACTCTTGCAAATCTAAGTAAACTGACATCCTTTATCACTGTGCGTGAACGGTTCATTACCAACTCCTTACTGTTCACACCACTGCGACTTATATGCAGCTGTTGGTTGGACATCCTTACTACTAGACGTCTGCTCCATGCTGGGCTATGGACTCTTAAACTGCTCCTGCAGAAATTGCCAAGCTATCTCTTCCTTATTAGTATCTCACATAGTGCATACTCGTTAAGAAAATCTGACTTTATTATGCTTGACATACCAAGGACGCGGACTTCCTTTGGTAAGCATGCTATTGCATATGCCCTTCCCTCCATTTGGAACCAATTACAAACCGTGCATTGAAACTAACTAGCACAGTTTCAATAAACTTCTACAAATCGCTAAGTTCAGCCAAAATAAAAGACACCTGTAACTGTCATTAAGTCTCTTCCTTCCCCATGTGTGCCATATTTATCCACTGGTAAGGTATAATTGATTTGTCATATTAACTGCTTTCCTTCCCCTTCTACTCCTGGCTTTATCTTTTGCTTCGCTCCCTGCTACTCTATCAAATCTCTCCTCCTCCCATATCAGTTGTAGATTTGTTTGTTCTAGCTGCAAAATACTGTATATTTGATTTGATTTGATTTGATTAAATCAAATCACACCAGTCATCATGTTTCATTTATCAGTATCGACCTGTAAGTCGCTTCCTGTCTCATATCAATGTTTACCACCTGCAGTCACCCTATGTGGTACCCTTGTATGTATATCCAGCCTGTATCATGTAACGTGTATTTCATGTATATACTGTTATTACCTATCTGTGTTTGTACTTTAAGTGTTTATGTCACAGGACCTCCTTGTGAATGAGCTTGCTCAATGGAGTTTTCCTGCAATAAACTTGAACTTGAACTTCTGGTGCAGACCCTGCACCATTTTGGTTGTCCTCCTCTGGACAGCCTCCACTCTGTTTATGTCTTTGCGGAGATGGCGTCTCCAGAACTGCACACAGTACTCCACATAGCCATTGCCAGGCGGGGTTCGTCTGGTTCAAAAGAACCCCCCTTTTGAAACTCCCCCTTTATTTTTCATTATTTGTAAAAAAAAGTTTCATAATTTCTATTTTTTTACTGTTATAAAGTGCTAATGCACACATTATGAACCCCAGCACTTTCTCTCTGCATGCACCCCCTTCCTCCTTCTGCTGCCAATCAGCTCCCTCAGTACCAATAAGATGACTGGAGCTGCTTTGTGAGTCTTTCTCTGCACCTTTCCCTTATGACTGGCTGGCCAATTGGAGCTCACATCAGCATCGTGAATGTGACCTCAATACAGCATGGCCACTGCCTACAATTCAGACTGTCAGCTAGCACTGGAGAAAATGGAGCATGGTGGCAGGCTCAGAGATGACGTCACCAGGAGAGCAAAAAAGTAGAGGATCTCTACTTATAATATTATCAGTCACAGGCAGGTAAATTTTGCTGGCCACTACTGCCAAAGATGTGTCCCTAATAACTGTATATTAAGGGATAGGCTGTGCAGTTGAGCAAGAGAAGCTTTTCAGGTGATGGACTGAAAATGTAGAAATAAATTATTTACATCCCCTCTATACAAAAAGCAAAGTTGTCATGTTTTATATGCCTGTTTTAACTTTTCATAAGTAAAGCAAAGAGGTACCACAGTGGAAAGGCAAGCATGAAGTGTTTGGAAGGGGTCTGGCTGGGAACTGCACTGCGTCTCTAATTGTGCTGTTCAGAGGTCTTCACTGTGGTCCCATTTTCATGGACATTCAGTACCACTTTGGTCTGTGTCATCTGTGCCAGATGCCACTAAATCAAATAAGTTGTGATGTGTTTTCTCCAGATGACCACGTGCCAGTAGAATGACATTTGTTGCTACAGTTCCATGTTTTGAACATACCCACTGTACTTTTGGAAGCATGGTGGGGTGGGGTTGGGGGTGGGGGAGTAGACATTTAGGAGATGGTAACTTAACACTGAAAATCCCTGCAGCTGTCAAATTACCTTTCCCTCACTCCTTTGTCATACCTACCACATTGAGAAATGGAGTGGGGACAACAATTGTAGTACTCAATATTGAACTAAGACTTATGTTACAGATTTTTTTCCAAGCAGCGCCTGGAATAGAAACATAGAAATATAGACAATCATGGCAGAAAAAGACCAGAGGTCCATCCAGTCTGTCCAAGTTCCTATATTCAAACAACATGAAGTCTTGCTATATTATGACTAATGCAGTTTGTCCCACCATTAGAACTGCTCCGAGGTGAAAGTTAACTTCCATGCAGTGCATGGAACTTAAGCCTTGAGCTCAGTTAGAAAAGCTCTGTCAGGATATTTCAAACCGAACCATCAGATTCTTCTCCGCCTCACTGAACAGTCGCTCCGGAGATTCCTCCAGCTGCTCGGTTCATTTTCTCGGTTTAAAGAGTTTTTTCTCAGTTAAATTCAACCGCGATTATCATTATTTTAACCGCAAACCGATCGGTTCAAGCTCTGTCTATGGTATTGTAAGTAATAGATAGGTTTTCTGTGTGGAACTTGTAAATGTTTATTGGTTCGATTTGAACCGATCAGATTGTATTTAAACTTCATTCGGAAGTGTTTTAAGGCTTGTTAGAGTGCGGTTCCCGGTTCTTATCGGTTCTAAAAAAAATGGATTTCATTACGGTTTTTTCCACGACCCGTGACATGGTTGGGAACCGTTAAGGGTGTCTTGCCTGGCACTGCCGAAAAAAAGGGCAAGTTTTTGGTTAGGCTGGCATTATGTCTGACAAACCCAAAAGAAAAACCGGGCCCACTGGGTTTCAACACTGTAGTGTCTGTGGGGAAGCCTTTGCAGGCTGACCCACACACATGTGTTTATTGTCCTGGGGTTTGACCACCTCAATGCAGACTGCCAGATTTTTCAAGAATTTCCTGCAGCTACCTTTAGATAAGAGAGTTGGTAGGCCCAGGAACGAGAGGCTAAAAGTCCGCTGACCCGATACACAGCCCGGTTCAGTGCCAACCAACCGGAGGAGGTGCCTCTGACCAGGGCCAGACTTCGGCAAACGTAAAGCTGACTCTGAGGAGCCAGTTCCAGCAAAGAGAACTTGAAAGTCAGCAGGTGTGGAGTCAAAAATTCCTTCTCCAACTGCTGCCAACTGCTGAGAAGACTTGGTTTGCTGGCCAAGGCACCTAGCTTCACCTGAGCTCTTTCCTTCTAAGACTGCTTGAAAGGCAGAGTAGAGAAACTTACCAGAGCAAGGGAGAAGGATTAAGACTTAGTTTGGCTAAGCAGATTTACTGTGTGGTGGTGTTTTGATTTTTTACTCACAGGGATTGCTACTGTTTGTGGCTAACATTTCATTGCTTTATTTTTTCTCTGATTCAAATTGTTGTTGCTGGTATACCTTCTTCTGCATTATTACAAGGTGTGCCTACAGGTGTGCTAACAGATTACTGCTGTAATCTTCTGATTCAAATTGTCTTTTGCAAGGTATATCTTCTGTTACTGCTTTATTTTTCTCTGGAGCAAAGTGTTTCTTACAGGGTATATCTTCTCTGAAATTACTGTATTACAGGTGGAGCTTACATTTTGTGACTTTTTATCATTGGGCTAAGCAAAATTACTGTTTGACACTGTGTTTTATTTTATTCTTGTTTGTTGAAAAGGTTTGTTGTCTCAGAGGTGTTTCAGTCTCCTTCTCACATTGAAGGAGCTAATTGCTTTTCCTCCACAGCTCTTCCAAAGGATTAGGTGTGTATGTGGGGTGGAGCTGGCAAACTGTCAGTAATTTCCAACAGAAAGAAGGGTTAAAAGTCAGGTTAGTTGATATCTTGTAGGTAGAAGACTTGGTTTGCTGGCTCAAGGCACTCTAGCTTCACCTGAGCTTCTTTCCTTCTAAGACTGCTTGAAAGGCAGAGTAGAGAAACTTACCAGAGCAAGGGAGAAGGATTAAGACTTAGTTTGGCTAAGCAGATTTACTGTGTGGTGGTGTTTTGATTTTTTACTCACAGGGATTGCTACTGTTTGTGGCTAACATTTCATTGCTTTATTTTTTCTCTGATTCAAATTGTTGTTGCTGGTATACCTTCTTCTGCATTATTACAAGGTGTGCCTACAGGTGTGTGCTAACAGATTACTGCTGTAATCTTCTGATTCAAATTGTCTTTTGCAAGGTATATCTTCTGTTACTGCTTTATTTTTCTCTGAGCAAAGTGTTTCTTACAGGGTATATCTTCTCTGAAATTACTGTATTACAGGTGGAGCTTACATTTTTGTGACTTTTTTATCATTGGGCTAAGTAAAATTACTGTTTGACACTGTGTTTTATTTTATTCTTGTTTGTTGAAAAGGTTTGTTGTCTCAGAGGTGTTTCAGTCTCCTTCTCACATTGAAGGAGCTAATTGCTTTTCCTCCCACAGCTCTTCCAAAGGATTAGGTGTGTATGTGGGGGTGGAGCTGGCAAACTGTCAGTAATTTCCAACAGAAAGAAGGGTTAAAAAGTCAGGTTAGTTGATATCTTGTAGGTAGAAGACTTGGTTTGCTGGCCAAGGCACCTAGCTTCACCTGAGCTCTTTCCTTCTAAGACTGCTTGAAAGGCAGAGTAGAGAAACTTACCAGAGCAAGGGAGAAGGATTAAGACTTAGTTTGGCTAAGCAGATTTACTGTGTGGTGGTGTTTTGATTTTTTACTCACAGGGATTGCTACTGTTTGTGGCTAACATTTCATTGCTTTATTTTTTCTCTGATTCAAATTGTTGTTGCTGGTATACCTTCTTCTGCATTATTACAAGGTGTGCCTACAGGTGTGTGCTAACAGATTACTGCTGTAATCTTCTGATTCAAATTGTCTTTTGCAAGGTATATCTTCTGTTACTGCTTTATTTTCTCTGGAGCAAAGTGTTTCTTACAGGTATATCTTCTCTGAAATTACTGTATTACAGGTGAGCTTACATTTTTGTGACTTTTTATCATTGGGCTAAGCAAAATTACTGTTTGACACTGTGTTTTATTTTATTCTTGTTTGTTGAAAAGGTTTGTTGTCTCAGAGGTGTTTCAGTCTCCTTCTCACATTGAAGGAGCTAATTGCTTTTCCTCCCACAGCTCTTCCAAAGGATTAGTGTGTGTGTGGGGTGGAGCTGGCAAACTGTCAGTATTTCCAACAGAAAGAAGGGTTAAAAGTCAGGTTAGTTGATATCTTGTAGGTAGAAGACTTGGTTTGCTGGCCAAGGCACCTAGCTTCACCTGAGCTCTTTCCTTCTAAGACTGCTTGAAAGGCAGAGTAGAGAAACTTACTAGAGCAAGGGAGAAGGATTAAGACTTAGTTTGGCTAAGCAGATTTACTGTGTGGTGGTGTTTTGATTTTTACTCACAGGATTGCTACTGTTTGTGGCTAACATTTCATTGCTTTATTTTTCTCTGATTCAAATTGTTGTTGCTGGTATACCTTCTTCTGCATTATTACAAGGTGTGCCTACAGGTGTGTGCTAACAGATTACTGCTGTAATCTTCTGATTCAAATTGTCTTTGCAAGGTATATCTTCTGTTACTGCTTTATTTTTCTCTGGAGCAAAGTGTTTCTTACAGGGTATATCTTCTCTGAAATTACTGTATTACAGGTGGAGCTTACATTTTTGTGACTTTTTTATCATTGGGCTAAGCAAAATTACTGTTTGACACTGTGTTTTATTTTATTCTTGTTTGTTGAAAAGGTTTGTTGTCTCAGAGGTGTTTCAGTCTCCTTCTCACATTGAAGGAGCTAATTGCTTTTCCTCCACAGCTCTTCCAAAGGATTAGGTGTGTATGTGGGGTGGAGCTGGCAAACTGTCAGTAATTTCCAACAGAAAGAAGGGTTAAAAGTCAGGTTAGTTGATATCTTGTAGGTAGAAGACTTGGTTTGCTGGCAGGCACCTAGCTTCACCTGAGCTCTTTCCTTCTAAGACTGCTTGAAAGGCAGGAAGAGAAACTTACCAGAGCAAGGAGAAGGATTAAGACTTAGTTTGCCAAGCAGATTTACTGTGTGGTGGTGTTTTGATTTTTTTACTCACAGGGATTGCTACTGTTTGTGGCTAACATTTCATTGCTTTTATTTTCTCTGATTCAAATTGTTGTTGCTGGTATACCTTCTTCTGCATTATTACAGGTGTGCCTACAGGTTGTGCTAACAGATTACTGCTGTAATCTTCATTCAAATTGTCTTTTGCAAGGTATATCTTCTGTTACTGCTTTATTTTCTCTCGGAGCAAAGTGTTTCTTACAGGGTATATCTTCTCTAAATTATTACAGGTGGTGCTTTACAGGTTTTACAGTTTTATCTAACATTAGGATAAGCTTTCAGGGTTACTCCATTTGTTGTTGACTGATTGTTTCTGCTCTTACCTCCTTGTTCTTTCGTCCGTGGTTCTTCTTTTAGGCGGGAAGGCCCAGCCACCCACCCCATCCCCAACCCCACGCTACACTCCTTTTATAGGGTACCACAGTTGTGACATTTCCTGTGGCAGAGCAGGAAGGAGCGGATCAGTGGGGCCTCCACAAAGTGATCTCATTTACAGGGGCACTAGTAATTTAACTTGTTATAACAAGTTAAACAAAGCACAATTAAACCATTACTTGCATTTTTTCCTTTTTTCCTTCTAAATTACTCTGACTAGGTTACAAACCCAGCAACTTATTTGGAATGGATTTCATTAACTGCAGAGTACTGTGGAACAATTTTCAGAAGGACAGTCTTACAGGATTTAGGACACTGTCCTACATGCTGAGCCTTTGGAGATCTTGGTCTCAGCTCCGGGCAGCATGGGCAGAGATTACGCGCTCTCAAATTTCATATTGAAGAGGAAATACATTATAAGAACCACCCGCCATTTCCCCAGCATCCAACAGAAAACCTCGACCGCAGAGGTAGTTGGTCCAGGAGGTTGGCAGGTGGTTAGGAGGAGCAAATCAGGTGCCCCATCACTCTGCTCTCCAACATTACCTCAAAACCATATAAAGCGCTACAAACAGGTATCTGCCTCTATCTCTGAAATCAAATAAAGAGGCAGAAGACACTGCCGAGCAGGACACTGCGACACAGGAGCTAACAACAACACTCACCCAAATCAGAACAAAACTAAACAAGCACAAAATCAAAAACTTCTGATCATAGGAGACTCCATGATTCGGGAGTTGATACCCATCTCAGCCAGGGTGATGGTCAGATGTCTCCAGGTACATCAGCATGGAGAGACATGACCGCATTATAAATTGTTCACAAAGCAGGAGAAAACATTGATGTCCTAGTACATAGGGACTAATGATCTGCAGCCGGTCAGTTGTGGAGACCAAGAACACCCTGACTAAGCTGGGTGACAAACTATCATCTATTTTAGTCGGCATCTCCTTCTCTGAGATCCTGCCAGTCTGGGAGAAGGGAACAGATGGACAGAAGGTCGAGAAGGAGAGATAGGAGCTAAACACGTGGCTCAAGGACTGGTGCCAGGAAAAAGGACACAGATTTGTAGGGAACTGGCAACAGTTCTGGGAGCGAAAGTTCTTTAAATTTGATGGACTGCATCTGACTAAAGAGAGTCAAGTGCATTGGGGCAGTTTGACGTCTTTGCAGAATATTTAAACTAGCAAATGGGAGAGGTGCAGCACCACACGCCGAATGGGAAGAACACCCTCCCTCAGCTAGTGGTCAAACAGGAATTCAGCGTGTTTGCCATTCATTTGCATCACCAGGTAAGAAAAAAGGTTTGTCTCCCATACGATGACAGGGTAATGCCAAACTTCACAACAACTAACAAACACCAAAATCTGGCCAATGGAAAATCATGTACACAAATGCTCACAGCCTGGGAAATAAGATCCCAGACCTGCAGGCAATAATGTCAGAGGCTAAACTGGACATAGTAGCAATTAGTGAGACGTGGTTTACCAGTAACCACACTTGGGAGACTTCAGTACCTGGCTATGTATTGTTCAGAAGAGACCGAGGTGCAAAAGGGGGAGAGTGGCCCTGTATGGCAATGAAAATATCAAAGCTACAGAAATTCAGAATACACATAAGGAGCCAGAAGAACTGTGGGTCACCCTGGAAACAGGAAATGGGACAGCCATAAGAACTGGGGTTGTCTACAGGCCCCCAGACCAGAGGGAGGACATAGACACATTACTGTTAGAAGATATACAAAACATGACAGCTAAAGGGGAGGTTCTGATAATGGGAGACTTCAACATGCCAGATATAGATTGGTCAATACCAGCAGGAACATCTGCCAGAACTAGACTCATAGTGGATTCCCCTGCAGGGGAGGGCCTCAAACAACTGGTACAGCAACCCACAAGAGACAGGGCTATCCTAGATCTAGTACTGACTAACAAAGAAGGGATCACAGATCTCCAGGTAGAAGGTCACCTGGGGTCCAGTGACCATCACATGGTATGGTTCAATTTGGCTACTACATCTAAATCATCCCATTCCAAGGCAAAAATATGGGACTTCAGAGGAGCTGACTTTGATAAGATGGCCATCAGAGTTAAGCTAGCCCTGGCAAAAGAAACACAGGTGAGGAGGTACAGGCAAAGTGGGCAAGCATTAGGATACAATACTTGAAGCAACATCCCATTGTGTTAGACAGAAAAGGAAGTGCAAAGAAGAAGGAAACCACTTTGGTTCTCAAATACAGTAGCAGAAAGGTCAGAGCGAGGCTGGCTTTCAGAAAATATCAAGGGAACACAGCGGGATGAAGATAGGGAGGCATACCAAACTGCCTAAGGGAAGCAGGTAAGGCAGTAAGGCAGGCAAAGTCCCAAACTGAGGAAACACTATACACGAACAGTAAAAGAAGGTGACAAGACTTTCTATAGATACATTAGTGAAAGGAGAAAGTCCAGAGGGGTATGCTAAGCTTAATGGAGAAAAGGGAGCATGTGAGGAGGAGGACCCTGTAAAGGCATCTATCCTAAATAGATACTTTTGCTCAGTATTTACTGAAGAAGGTAGGGCAGGGCCCACAGCTCAGCATCATGGACACAGGGAGGAGGTGAGCACTACTCCTTCACAAAAGAAAGGGTCCTACAAGAGCTCGTAAGCTCAGGGTGGATAAGGCAATGGGACCTGATGGCATACATCCCAGGGTACTTAAGGAGCTAAAGGAGGAACTAGCAGAGCCATTAGCAGAATTGTTTAGTGAGTCTCTGAGCACAGGAGAGGTCCCAGAAGACTGGAAGAATTATGTGATCCAGCTCCACAAGAGTGGTAGCAGGGAGGAGGCGGAGAACTACAGACCAGTCAGTCTTACCTCAGTAGTGGGCAAGATTATGGAGGCACTCCTTAAGGAAAGGATAGTGCAACACCTGGAATCCATAGGGGCACAGGATCCAAGACAGCATGGGTTTACAAGGAAGGTCCTGTCAAACTAATCTCATAGATTTCTTTGACTGGTAACCAGAGTGGTGGACCAAGGGAGCAGTTGATGTCGCCTACCTTGACTTCAGCAAAGCTTTTGACACTGTTCCATAGAAGATTGATAAATAAGCTAGGTAGGCTCGGGTGGGTCAGAAGTTGGTCAACTGGTGGCAAACTGGTTGACTGGCAGAAACAGAGAGTGGTGGTAAATGGTATACAGTCAGAAGAGATGCAAGTCACAGGGGGTACCTCAGGATCAGTCCTGGGGCCAGTCCTATTCAACATCTTCATTAGTGACCTCAAGATGGACTAGAGGGTAAGGCTTGTCTGTTTGCAGATGACACCAAGATCTGCAACAGAGTAGATGATCCAGATGGGGTGGGCAGAATGAAAGAGATCTGGATAAACTAGCAAAATGGTCAGAAGAGTGGCAACTGGGATTTAATGCAAAGAAGTGCAAAAATCATGCACATGGGAAGAGAAACCCTGAAGCCACTTATAGGCTGGGAGGAGTTGCTAGCAGTCACAAAGGAAGAAAGAGACTTGGGCATCATCATCACTGATGACCTAAAATCATCAACAGACCTCTAAAGCAGTAGGTAAGGCTAGGGGTGTTAGGGGTGTATTAGTAGTGGGGTATCACAAGTCGTGAAAGAGGGAGGTGCACAATCCTCTGTACAAGACATTGGTTGAAGGCCCCATCTGGAGTACTGCGTGCAGTATTGGAGGCCACACCTTCACAAGGACATTAACCAAATTGAGGCAGTCCAGAGAAGGGCAACCAAAATGGTGCAGGGACTGCATCAGAAGACATATGAGGACAGATTAACGGAGCTCAATATGTATACCCTTGAGCAAAGGAGGAGAGAGGTGATATGATCGAGACATTTAAACACCTTAAGGGCATAAACAAGGTGAAAAGAGTCTAACATGTTTAAATATAAGAAAAATTGCAGGACAAGAGACACAGCATGAGATTAGAGGAGGCCGATTAAGGGGAATGTGGAAATTCTTTTCACAGAAAGGGTGGTAGATGCATGGAATAGCTTACCACAAGAAGTGGTGGCTATGAATACAGTGCAGGGCTTCAAACAGGCATGGGATAGGCATAAGGGAGCAATACAAATGACTATGAATAGATAGGTCACTGACAGAGCAAAGGCCGATGGCACATTTATAAGGTAGAAAAAGAAATGGGCAGACTGGATGGGCCTTGCGGTCCTTATCTGCCGTCAACTTCTATGTTTCTATGTTTCTATGTTTCTATGCTGCAGAGATAGCCAGGGCAATACAGATTGTCCAGTCACTTTCCCCGGTTCCGTCCGAACCGCCACTATCTGGCAAAAAGTCGGTTCAGTCGGTTCCAACGGTTCAAGAATATGATATAGAGGAGTTTTATGAACCAGAGGAGGGAGAGGATGATTATGATCAGTGTGAATATGACTTTGAAAGTCTGGATGTGCCCATTGAACCGGACATCTCCCCAGACAGACCTTTAGGAGAATCTCCCCCTAGGCTTGCTGAGTCCCCTTCTCATTTTCTGTTTTATAAAAAAGTTGCTGAAACCCTCCAGCTTCCTTTAGAGGAGGCTGTGGATGAGCAAGAGGAGCCTGACTTTGTAGAGATGATGGATATCCCAGAGTCCAGGAGATTGTCTATTCCTTTACATAAATCTTTTAGGAAACAAATAATAAAAATTTTAAAGGCTCCTAATTCTGTACCTCCTGTGGATAAAAAGATGGACAGGAGGTACACTTTGTCAGGTCCTGATACAGAATTTCTTTCACAGCAATGCAGCCATGTTGGGAGTAGTTCAGGCTGCAGCCTGTGATAAAGCTAATATTCCCTGGCTACATCCTCCTGACAAGGGACTCCAGGAAGATTGATGCCATGGCCAAAAAACAATACATGGCAGCGTCTTTGGGACTCAGACAAGCAAACTATATGGCTTATGTTGCGAGATACCAGAAATCTAGATGGGATACTGTCATGGCTTTAGCCAAACAGGCCCCTAGCCAGCTTGCCAAGGAGCTGGAGCAGGTGGCTGCTGATAGTATCGAGGCATCTAAGGTGTAATTTCATGCTGCAGTGGATTCTAATGATGTATCCTCTAGAGTCATGGCTTCATCTGTGGCTTTTGCAGATTGGCTTGGCTCAGGTGTACTACTTTGTCTGGGATACCCAGTCTAAGGCTATGGATTTTCCTGTGGTGGGAAATTCTCTGTTGGGGAGCAGACAGAGAATTATATGAAGAAAATGGATGATATAGAACCACTTATAGGAGTGCACAAGCCAAGGAACGGCAAGCCACTCCTCAGAGGCAGCCCCCCAGGGGTAAAGGCAGGCCTTTTCACAGGCCTTTTTACCAGACTCAGGCCTCCTCTTCAGCTTATGTTCAGAGGGGGTTCTTCAGAGGGAGAGGCAGACGGGGTACAAGCAGGCCTGCGCCCACCCCTCAGCCTAAAGCCCCTGCCAAACAGGCACCCTGATGGGATGCCCAGGGCCGGTTCTCCATTACTTGTAGGGGGCAGGCTGGCTTACCCAGTCCAGGACTGGAAGTCTTTAACATCAGACAAGTGGGTCCTGGAAGTAGTGAGCCAGGGTCTAGTTCTCAAGCTTCAAAATTTCCAAAGATGAGAATCAGATCTTTCACCTGCAAACCCTTTAGAGACTCTTGCCTTGAAACAAAGTCTCAACCCTCCTGGCTCTCAGAGCTGTAGAAAGGGTTTCTCCCCTACACCAGGGCAAGGGTCTGTACTCCAGGTACTTCCTTACCCCAAAAAAGACAGGAGAGTGGCGGCCCATCCTGGACCTAAGATATCTGAACAAGCACCTTTTAAAACCAAAATTCAAAATGGTGACTCTGGGAATGATTTTACCCTCCCTAAGGCCAGGGGACTGGCTAGCTTCCCTGGACCTCAAGGATGCCTACTTCCATGTTCTTATCAGAAGCTCCCACCGAAAGTACCTCAGATTCGAACTGCCCTCAGGCCATTATCAGTTCAGAGCAATGCCCTTGGCCTTACCTCTGCCCCAAGGGTATTCACAAAATGTCTGGCAGTAGCAGTTGCTCATTTAAGAAGGCAAAAGATTGCCATCTTTCTCTACCTGGATGACTGGCTCATTGTGGGTCAGTCTCCAGACCAGGTCAAATCACACCTGCAAGTTACCCAGCAGCTGCTTGCCTCTCTGGGCTTTCTTCAATCTTCCAAAGTCAGTTCTGGAACCTGTCCAGGTACTCACCTTATAGGTGCAGAACTGGACACAAAGCAGGCCAGAGCCTTCCTTCCCCTAGAAAGGTGAAGGACCCTGGTGGCCCTGGCCTCGTCCTCACTCTGCAGGTCTCTCGACCAGCAAGGCATTTCCTTTAGCTCCTAGGACACATGGCTGCTTCCACAGCTGTAGTGCAAGGAGCAAGATTTCAGATTGAGGGACATTCAGTTCCATTTGAGAGCCTTCTGGTCTCAAGAAGAGATTTCCTATCCAAGTTAATCCCAGTGACTCAGACCCTGATCCAGACCCTTCAGTGGTGGCAGGATCAGAGCAATCTGAGACAAGGGGTGCCCTTCATCCTCTATCTCACTCCTTGACCCTTACTACAGATCGTCCCTCTTGGGATGGGGAGCTCACATGGCGACCTCCTCCCAGGGTTGTGGTCCCTCAGGAATCTCTGCTCCACATCAATCTGTTGGAACTCAGAGCTGTTTTTCTAGCACTTCAGGTTTTTCTGCATCTGTTCAGAACAAGGTGGTACAGGTCAGAACAGACAATACCACTACAATGTGGTACATCAACAAACAAGGGGCACTCGGTCTTGACCTTGTGCACCGAGGCGATAAGTTGTGGTCTCTGGCTTATTCCTGAACACTTCCTCATAGCAGTTCACCTTCCAGGCAAGGACAATGTCCTGGCAGTTGCTCTCAGCAGGATTTCCCAGGGCCATCACGAATGGTCACTGGATCCCTAGTACTGGGGATAGTTTTTGCCAGATGGGGCACCCCTCAGATAGATCTTTTTGCAGCCCCAGACAATCATCAACTTCCACTTTTTGTTGCAGGCCCCCAGTGTTGGCTCAGTCCCCTGGATGCCTTTCTCCTCGATTGGGAAGGGAAGTTTCTCTGACTCCCCCTTCCTCTCCTGTTCAAGGTGCTAGTCAAAATCAGGTCTCAGCCCTGCAAGATGATCCTGATTGCTCCAGACTGGGCCAGGCAGCCCTGGTACCCACTCCTTCTGTCCTTAGCAGTCCATCTTCCCCTGTGTCTCCCCAGGAACCACAATCTGTTAACCTGTGCCCAGGGGAGAGTCTGGTATCCGAATCTCAAATCCCTCAACCTCAAGGCCTGGCTCTTGAGGAGTTAGAGTTTGCTGATCTACAACTTTCTCAGGGTGTTCTCAAAATCTTGAAAGCTTCTAGGAAGCCTTCCACCAGGGCTACCTATAACTCCAAGTGGAAAAGGTTTTCCATATGGTGTTCTGGGGTCATATTTCCTCGGAATCTGCTGATTTGCCCACTGTTTTGGACTATATGGTCCATCTTAATTCTTTGGGACTGAGACCAGCTACCCTGAAAGTGCATTTGGCAGCTGTCTCTGCTTTTATTTCAGCAGGGATGCCCTCTTCTCTTTCTGCTCACTCTGTATTTTCCAAGTTTTTTAAGGGATTGCTTCATACCAATCCTCCATTCAGGGACCCTGCCCCTGCCTGGGATCTTAATGTTTGCATTGCTCAGCTGATGCAACCCCCCTTTGAACCTCTGTCTTAGGCAGAGCTTAAGTATTTACTTGGAAAACTGTATTTCTAGTAGCCATCACTTCTGCCAGGTGCATAAGTGAGTTACAGGCTTTATCAGTGGAGACTGACTTTATTTCCTTTCACAGGATAAGGTAGTCCTCAGGACTAACAGGAAGTTTTGCCTAAGGTGGTTTCAGATTTTCACCTTAACCAATCTATTTCACTTCAGTGTTCTTCACTGACCATTCCTCCTCTGGTAAGAGGAGGCTGCACAACTAGATGTTAAGAGGGCCTAAGTTACTACATAGAGCGTACCAAGGGTCACAGGTTTGACTCCCTCCAACTATTTCTCACTTATGGTGAGGTTGGGAAAGGAAACCTGCCACTAAGAGATCCATTGCCAGGTGGATTGTCTCTTGTATCCAATTTTGCTATCAAAAACTGGGTAAGGTTCCCCCTTCAGGCCTGAGGGCTCACTCTACCAGAGGTACAGCTGCGTCTCTATCTGCTGCCAGAGACATCCCTATCTTAGAGATATGTCAAGCAGCTACTTGGAAAACAGTACACACTTTCACCAAGCATTACTCCCTGGATATCCAGGCCAGGAGGGATGCTCGGTTTGGCACAGCTGTACTTCAGAGCCTATTCCCTAAGTAGGTTCTGTCCCTCCTCCATGGAGGTACTGCTGTGTAGTCTGCATAGTCATAATATAGCAAGACTTCATGTTGTTTGAAGAAAAAATTACTCACCTTAGTAATGTTGTTTCTTCTAATGGAGTCTTGCTATATTATGACCTCCCCAAACCTGCCCCTCTCAGAACTTCTACTTTGGGTATGGGGTGGGCAGTCCACTGTTAGCACTTATTGATGCCCCTTTTATGTTTTCCACCCTTCTTGTTGGGGTGTTTGGGTGTATGTTTTATTTTATCTTATTTTTCTGGTCCCCTGACTTGGAGTCTTGGTGTTGGGGCCAGAAAAATGTGTTAATATTTTAGTAGCCAGTTGGCTAGTGTGAGTTACAGCTTCCACACAGAGCCTTAGTGAGTTTTGCTCGTAAAAGATCTGTGGTTTAGGTTTGAAATATCCCTGACAGAGCTTTTCTAACCTGAGCTCATGATCTATGTTCCATGCACTGCATGGAAGTTAACTCTTTCACCTCGGAGCAGTTCTAATGGTGGGACAAACTCCATTAGTCATAATATGCAAGACTCCATTAGAAGAAACAACATTACTAAGGTGAGTAATTTTTTCATCCCTGGAACCTACAATTTCTCCAGGGTACTAACCCTCCCTGTCCTCTTACTAGTCACCTCCTTGGTCCTGTTGCCTCCGGTAACCACTATTCCCTTCATTATGTCCCAGCCCTGCTTGAATCCTCTGACTGTTTTTAGACCCACCATTTCAGCTGACAGACTGTTCCAAAGTTCCACCACCATTTCCATAAAGTAGTACTTCCTCACATCCCTCCTGAACCTACCTCCTGTTAATTTCCATTAGTGTCCATGTGACCATGAATTGGTACTCAGGCTAAATACTACCGCGTAGTTCACTTTAATTCATTTCAGGAACTTAACGATCTCTATCATATCTCCTCTCTCCCTTTTGGTCTCCAATGAGTACATATTTAGTGCCTTGAGGTGCTCCTCATAGGATTTGCCCTGCTGTCCCTGAATCGTTTTAGTAACTCTGCACAGCACTGTCTCCAACCTAACCTTATTCTTTCTGAGGTGAAGACTCCAGAACTGGGCACAGTACTCTAGGTGAGGCCTCACCAGGTATCTGTAGATGGGAAGTATTACCTCCTTTCTTCTGCTATCACTACCCTACCAATACATCCCAGCATCCTGCTAGCCTTGCTATAGGCCATGTTGCACTGACTCAATTACTTAAATGGCATACTGAGTTGTGGATGGTGGGGGTAACAACAAGGGGTAGAGAGAGTTCAGATATGAGTTATTTAGACTTAAAATAAGCCACAAAAGTGCACCACTGAGCATACCATAGCCCATGGTTTCTGGAGCCTATCAGACCCAGACCCCTGCCCTAGTAGCAAGCCAGCACTGCAGTAAGTTAGTAGTGTACAATACCCAGCCAAGACCAGCTGCAGACTCTATATTGAGGTTCAGTGCATTAGCATTTGCTCTCTCTCTATATGTATCTATCTATAAAGTGTGCAGTCATGCTGTGACATATGCATGCTTGGAGTGCGTTGTTAAGCATGAGTCCGCAGAGCAGTGCATCAACCACCCAAGGCGTGTGTATATCAGAGCACGACCACATATCCTAGAGTGGGTTATCTATCTTATAAAATGGCAAAATTGTTTTGGAGGAGGGTAAAAGTGCAGGTGTGCGGTCGAGCTCTGGCAGATGCATGGTCATGTGATGTGTTTTATACAGTCAGGATGCTGGATTTGTTATTTACTTTGCTTCCCATTTTATAAATACACACACACACACACACACACACACGCACACACAATCTGAACCACCTAGATAGTAATAATTGTCCTTAGAGCAGAAGGTGGAGGAGAGCTCACAGATGAGTTATTCTGGTTTAAAATAATCTACAAAATTAGCCACAGAGTATCTAGTACCCCAAAGCTTCTGGGGCCAAGCAGCCCCCAGACCCCTTTCCTATACACCAGCAGATACAGCTGCAGATATTAGAACCCATAACATAATATATCTGAGACAATGTCTTAGGTATATTACATTAACAGCATCTTGCTGCCCTCCGGTACTGAATACATATGTATTCACCCTGCAGCCAGCTAGATAATAATTTTGTTTAGAGCAAGGAGTGTAGGAGATCTCAGATATGACTTCTTTAGCTTCAAAACAAGCCACAAAATGCACCACAGAGCAATTCTAGGATTCCATGGCTTCCTGGGTACTAGTGGCCCTAAGACCCACAGCTTTTTTTAAAAGGTTGCAGACTGCATAAAAAGAACCCCCCCTTGTGAAAATCCTGGCAACGGCCCTGCTCCAGATGGGGTCTCACCAACTGTCTGTACAGAAGGAGAACAACTTCCTGTTTTCTACTATCGATGCCTCTCCCTGTGCATCCCAGTATCCCCCCAGCATTCCTTACTGCCTTCTCACATTGCTTGCACACCTTTAGGTCATCTGATATAATTACCCCCAGGTCCCTTTCCATTTTTACTGTTGTCAGTATCTCACCCCCATTGTGTACTCTTCCCCTGGATTTTCTTTCCCAGGTGCATTACCTTGCACTTATTTGCACTGAATCTGAGCTGCCATACATTTGACCATTCCTCCAACCTTGCCAAGACCTTTCTCATCCTTTCCAATCCATCTCATGTATCAGCTCTGTTGGAGATCTTTGTGTCATCTGCAAAGGGACATACTTTTCCTTCCAGTTCCTCTGCAATGTCACTTATAAAGACATTAACAAGGACCGGTCCCAGTAGTGAACCCTTCGGTACCCTGCTAGCAACCCTCCTTTCTTCACTGTGGACTCCATTTACTACTACCCTTTGCGTCCTGTTGTCTAGCCAATTTTTTTATCCAGGCTACCACCTTGGGACCCACTCCAAGGCTGGCTATCCTGTGTATTAATCTTTTGTGTGGGACTGTTTCAAATGCCTTGATAAAATCTAGGTAGGCCATGCCACAGCCCATCCCTGGTCTACTATTTTGGTCACCCAGTCAAAAAAATCTATTAGATTCGTCTGACACGACCTTCCCATCGTGAATCCATGCTGCCTTGGGTCCTGTTGATGTTGATGAAATGAGCTATATGCCACAAGGAGGCTGCCTTCAGTACAGTCTTCTGAAAATAAAGTAGGAGAGAAGAGTTGTGTGCATATCTGAGAGAAAAAAATGTTTTAAGCCATTTAAACCTAGCTTTTTGAGGGCAAATCATGCAACAATTTTCCTAGAGGGCCTTGAGCTGCTAGACTTGTTTTTGTTTATTTAAGTGGTTTCTGTTTTGTCTGTCTGTGCAGCAGGGGAGGTAGGTGCGAATCAAGGCAGGCAGCCCAGAACATTCCAGAGCTTTTTAGACTAAGCAGGAGATTAATGTTATATTTTGGTTTTCTCACTCTTTCTTGTTCATTATTTTTGATCTGTAGTCAGTACTTTCTCATTTTTATGTTGATTGCGTGCATGCGCAAGAAACATATTGAGTCAGCTTTCTCCACAAGCAGGTTGTAGAGGCATGGCACTTTTGTGCCCAATGCCCCCACAGCCTGCATAGGCTTGTCCCCCATCCCCGAATGCCGTGGCATGCTGCTGCTAACACTAGTTCAGCCAGCGTGCCACAACTTTCTAAAAAATCAGCCGCTACAATCAGGGGCCACCTCGTCATTGCGGCGTCAGCCATCCGCTGCAATAAGGGAGCAACCCGTCATTGCTGGGCGGGATGTAGGACCTTGATGTTGTTTGTGAACATGGCGGCGGCTTGCCACTGTGTTCACAAACAATATAACCCCCTCCCTCACCACCATGTTTACTTGTTGCCGACGGAGGAGCCCACTCCCCATCGGCATTGTGTCACCCCCCCCCCCCGTTTTGTTCCTGTCGATGGGGTGCCCAATCACCACTGGCATAATGAACCACACCCCCCCTTTTTCTTCCTGCTTAAGGGGTGCCCAATCCCTGTCGGCATAATAACCATCCCCCGATGTGTTCCTGCCGACTGGGGTGCCCAATCCCCCATCGGCTACTGCTTGCCCCCAAACTGAAGCCTCTGCTGGCAGCTGGGAGCCCACCCCAGCGTGCCAGATACCCCTGTGCAGGGAAAAACGGTCCTGCAACTTCTTTTGTTTTTTTTTTTCTACCTGAAAAATGAAACGTCCATCCTTCAGCACTGCCCCCACCAACAACTCCGACCCACCCACTGCGCAACCCCTGCCTCCCCACCCCATACTTACCTCCAGAGCTCGCGCGATGATCTTCGTGGACTGGGAACATGTCTGCACTCTTCAAAGCTGACCGCGAACTGAGGAAATGCCGGTAAGCTGTATAATGTAATAAATAGGGTTTTTCAACTTTCAAACAACATGAAGTCTTGCTGTATTCTGACTATTGCAGTGATATCCAACCTTTGAACTGCCCCGGAGAGGAAAGAGTTAACTTTCCATGCAAGGCATGGAACGCTGAGCTCGAGCTCGGTTGAGACTCTGTCTGTTGTTGTTTGAACCCAAACCACCAGATTCTTTACTCCACCTCACTGAACAGTCGCTCCGGAGATTTCTCCTTCGCTCGGTTCAATTTAGTCGGTTAAAGTGTCGTTTTTTCCCTCGGTTCAACCGAATTTCTTTTATCCAACCTGTCGGTTCAGTCTCTGTCTCTGGTACCGTGAGTACTAGATAGGTTTATTATTATTGGTTTCTGTGTGGAACTTGTAAACATTGGATTGGTTCGGTTTGAACTGATCAGGTTTGTAAGAAAAGTTTGTTCTGCTTTTTAGAGTGTGGTAACCGGTCCTTATCAGTTCTAAAAAAAACGGATTTCATTACGTTTTTTTCCACGAACCGTAACACGGTCAGGAACCGATAGGGGTGTCTTGCCTGGCGGATTGCCGGAAAAAGGGTAAGTTTGGTTAGGATTGGCCATGTCTGAGAAACCCAAGAGAAAACGGGCCCACTGGGTTTCAACACTGTAGTGTGTGTGGGGAAGCCTTTGCTAAGGCTGACCCCCACACCACCTGTGTTTATTGTCTGGGGTTTGACCACCTTGATTTAGACTGCCAGATTTGCAAAAGTTTTCTCACAGCTACCCTGGAAAAGAGAGTAGGTAGGCTGAGGGAAAGGGAGGCCAAGAAGTCCGCTGACCCAGATGGCCAGCCCGGTTCGGTTCCAACCGAACCAGAAGGAGTGCCCTCTGACCAGGGCGAAACTTCTTCGGGCAAAAGGAGAACTGACTCTGAGGAGTTGGTTCCGGTTAAAAGAAAAAGAAGGGATAAGTCAGCCGGTTCGGATCCACAAGTTCTTTCTCCGACTGCTGATGAAATAGCCAAAGCGATAAGGAATGTTCAATCGCTAACTCGGTTCCGACCGAACCGGCACCATCGGTTAGGGGCTCAGTTTGGTCGGTTCACCCGTTTCCGGATTATAATTTAGAGGATTTTTATGAACCGGAGGAGGAGGAGGGAGAGTATGAGGATAGTGATGGTGATTATGAAAGTCTGGATGTGCCCATTGACCAGGACATCTCCCCAGACAGACCTTCAGGTGTTTCTCCTTCTAGGCTTTCTGAGTCCCCTTCCCACTTTATGTTTTACAAAAAAGTGGCTGAAACTCTCCAGCTTCCTATGGAGGAAACAGTAGGGGATCAGGAGGAGCCTGATTATGTTGAGATGATGGACATCTCAGAGTTCAGGAGACTGTCTATTCCCCTCCATAAGCGTTTTAGGAAATAGACATTTGACATTTTAAAGACTCCTAATTCCATACCTCCTGTGGACAGAAGAATGGACAAGAGGTATACTCTTTCAGGCTCAGATACGGAGTTCCTTTCTCAGCAATGCAGCCATGTTGGAGTAGTGCAGGCTGCTGCCTGTGATAAGGCAAATATACCCTTGGCTTCACACCCCCCCAGATAAGGACTCCAGGAGGATTGATGCCATGGCAAAGAAACAGTACATGGCAGCATCTTTGGGACTCAGGCAGGCTAATTATATGGCCTACACAGCTAGATACCAGAAGTCTAGATGGGACACTGTGATGGCTCTAGCTAGACAGGTACCTGACCAGCTTGCCAAGGAGCTGGAGCAGGTGGCTGCAGATGGAACTGAGGCATCCAAGATGCAATTTCATGCTGCAGTGGACTCCAATGATGTTTCATCTAGAGTCATGGCTACATTTGTGGCCCTTCGTAGGATGGCTTGGCTCAGATGTACTAGCCTGTCACAGGATACCCAGACTAAGGCCATGGATTTTCCTTGTTATTGGTAATTCTTTGTTTGGGGAGAAGACAGAGAACTACATGAAGAAAATGGATGAGTACAGGACCACCTATAGGAGTGCTCAGGCCAAGGAAAGGCAAGCCACTCCTCAGAGGCAGCATTCCAGGGGCAGGGGCAGGCCTTTTCATAGGCCTTTCTTCAAAGCCCAGGCCTCCTCTTCCACCTTTGCTCAGAGGGGGTTCTTTAGAGGGAGAGGCAGACGGGGTATAAGCAGGCCTGCTACCACCCCTCAGCCTAAAGCCCCTGCCAAACAGGCACCCTGATGGGTTTGCCCGGGCCGATTCGCCACTACCCGTAGGGGGCAGGCTGGCTTACTTTGTCCAGGACTGGATGTCTTTAACATCAGACAAATGAGTCCTGGAAGTAGTAAGCCAGGGACTGGTTCTCAGCTTCAAACAATTTCCCAAGATGAGAACCAGATCCTTTCCACCTGCAAATCCTTCAGAGGCCCTTGCCGTAGAGGCAGAGGTCTCTTCCCTCTTGGCTCTCAGAGCCATAGAACGGGTTCCACCCCTACACAGGGGAAAAGGATTGTACTCCAGGTACTTCCTAACCCCCCAAAAGACAGGAGAATGGCGGCCCATCTTGGATCTCAGATATTTAAAGAAGCACCTTTTAAAGCCAAAGTTCAAAATGGTGACTCTGGGAATAATTCTACCCTCTCTAAGGCCAGGGTACTGGCTAGTCTCCCTGGACCTCAAGGATGCCTATTTCCACATTCTCATTAGATGCTCCCACAGAAAGTACCTCAGGTTCGAGTTGCCTTCAGGCTACTATCAATTCACAGCAATGCCCTTTGGCCTAACATCAGCTCCAAGGGTGTTGACAAAGTGCCTGGCAGTAGTGGTTGCTTTCCTAAGGAGAAAAAAGATCTCCATCTTTCCCTACCTGGACGACTGGCTCATAGTGGGTCAGTCTCCAGACCAAGTCAAGTCACACCTACAGATAACTCAGCAGCTGCTCTCTTCTCTAGGATGCCTCCTAAATCTTTTCAAGTCAGTTCTAGAGCCAGTGCAGCTCCTCACCTTCATAGGGGCAGAGCTGGATACAATAAGGGCAAGAGCCTTCCTTCCCCTGGACAGGGCAAGGACCCTTGTGACACTGGCCTCTTCATTCGCCCTTCAGGTGTCTTGACCAGCAAGGCATTTTCTGCAGCTGCTGGGCCACTTGGCTGCCTCTATGGCAGCGGTCCAAGGAGCAAGATTTCTGATGAGGGACATTCAGTTCCACTTAAGAGCCTTCTGGTCCCAGAGAAAGGATCCTCTGACCAAGCTAATCCCAGTGACTCGAACACTGATCCAGGCTTTGCAATGGTGGCAGGATCAGGACAACCTAAGGCAAGGAGTCCCCTTTGTCACTCAATCTCATTCTCTAATCTTTACCACAGATGCCTCCCTCTTGGGCTGGGGAGCCCACTTGGGGGATCTGACCACCCAAGGGTTGTGGTCACCTCAAGAATCTCTGCTTCACATCAATCTCTTAGAACTCAGAGCAGTGTTTCTAGCACTTCAAGTTTTTTCCAAGTCTGTTCAGAACAAACTAGTTCAGATCAGGACAGACAATACCACCACAATGTGGTACATCAACAAGCAAGGGGGCATTCGGTCTATGGCCTTGTGCACAGAAGCAATGAAGTTGTGGTCTCTGGCCTATTCCCTGAATACCCCTCTGATAGCAGTGCACCTCCCAGGGAAGGACAATGTCCTGGCAGATGCTCTCAGCAGGAAATCTCAGGGCCATCACGAATGGTCCCTGGATCCCCTAATTTTGAAGGTGATCTTCTCCAGATGAGGCACTCCACAGATAGATCTTTTTGTAGCCCCAGACAATCACCAACTTCCTCTTTTTTGCTGCAGACCCCAAGTGTTGGGCTCAGTCTCCCTGAATGCTCTAGTTCTCAATTGGGAAGGGAAATTCCTGTATGCTTTCCCCCCCTTCCCTCTCCTGTTCAAGGTACTAGTCAGAATCAGGTCTCAACCCTGCAAAGTGATTCTGATTGCTCCAGACTGGGCCAGACAGCCCTGGTACCCGCTCTTGCTGTCCTTAGCAGTCCACCTTCCCCTGTCTCTTCCCAGGAATTACAACCTGCTAACATGTTCTCAGGGGAGGGTTTGGTATCCGAATCTCAAATCTCTCAGTCTCAAGGCCTGGCTCTTGAGGAGTTAGAGTTTGCTGATTTGCATCTCTCTCACGGTGTTCTGGATATTCTAAAGGCTTCTCGAAAGCCTTCCACCAGAAAGACTTACAACTCCAAATGGAAAAGGTTTACTATTTGGTGCTCTGGTAAGCATATTTCTCCAGAGTCTGCTGGGTTGCCTACAGTCCTGGACTATATGGTTCATCTCAATAGCTTGGGACTTAGACCAGCTACACTTAGAGTGCATCTGGCAGTTGTCTCTGCCTTCTTGTCAGCAGGTAAGCCCTCTTCCCTTTCAGCTCATCCTGTATTCTGTAAATTCTTCAAGGGATTGCTGCATACCAATCCCCCCTTCAGGGACCCTGCCCCTGCTTGGTACCTTAATGTTTGCATTGCTCAGCTTATGCTACCCCATTTTGAGCCTTTGTCCTCAGCAGATCTTAAGTACTTGACTTGGAAAACTGTGTTCTTGGTAGCCATTACTTCTGCCAGACGCATAAGTGAGTTACAGGCCCTGTCAGTGGAGCCTGATTTTATCTCTTTCCATAGAGATAAGGTGGCCCTCAGGACTAATAGGAAGTTTTTGCCTAAGGTGGTTTCAGATTTCCACCTTAATCAGTCTATGTCTTTTCCTGTTTTCTTCACTGACCATTCCTCCCCTGGGGAGAGGAGGCTACACAGCCTGGTTGTGAAAAGGGCCCTTAGCTACTACATAGAGTGCACCAAGGATCACAGGTTTGACTCCCTCCAATTGTTCCTCACGTATGGTGACGTTGGTAAGGGAAAACCTGCCACTAAGATATCTATTGCCAGGTGGATTGTCTCTTGTATACAATTCTGCTATGAAAAATTAGGTAGATTCCCACCCTCAGGCCTGAGGGTTCACTCTACTAGAGGTACAGCTGCTTCCCTGGCTGCTGCCAGGGATATTCCTATCTTAGAGATTTGTCAAGCAGCCACCTGGAAAACAGTACATACTTTCACCAAGCATTACTCTCTGGATATCCAGGCTAGGAGTGATGCTTGGTTTGGCACAGCAGTGCTTCAGAGCCTGTTCCCAAAGTAGCTTCTGTCCCTCCTCCATGGAGGTACTGCTTGGTAGTCTGCAATAGTCAGAATACAGCAAGACTTCATGTTGTTTGAAGAAAAAATTACTCACCTTAGTAATGTTGTTTCTTCTAATGGAGTCTTGCTGTATTCTGACCTCCCCCCCCGCCTCCCCTCTCAGAACCTGGGTTTTGGGATGTGGGTGGGCAGTAGCAGTGTTGGCACTCAAGAGGTGCCTCACCCCTAATTTATCACCCCTTTAGTTGGGTGGGTGGGTGTTGTGTTTGTTTCATTTTTGGGGTTTCCTGACTTGAGTCTTTGTTTTGGGACCAAAAAATCTGTTTATTATATCTAGTAGCCAGTTGGCTAGTATAGGTTTACAGCTTCCACACAGGACACTCAGTGAGTATAGCTCGTAAAGATCTGATGGTTTGATTTCAAACAGCAACAGACAGAGTCTAAACCGAGCTCGAGCTCAGCGTTCCATGCCTGGCATGGAAAGTTAACTCTTTCATCTCCGGGGCAGTTCGAAGGTTGGACCTCACTGCAATTTGTCAGAATACAGCAAGACTCCATTAGAAGAAAAGGTGAGTAATTTTTTTCCTTTTGCACTTCTGCCAGATAATAGCATGGTCACTCTGGGACACCAGTGTTTGGGACAGATTGAGATCGACCGAGGTGGGGGGGGGGAGTGACCGAGCTCAGCTGAGTTCTGTCAGGACTGCTGTGGATTTGCTTGTGTTCAGATTGAGGCCCCAACACAAGAGCCCAGTACAAAAGGGCAGCCTGCAGCACTGGGAGAAACAGAACGAGAGAGCGAGTGAGGGAGGGGGAGAGAGCGAACTTATCGAAGTGCTGTCAGGACTGCTGCGGATTTCTTTGTGGGCAGAAAAAGGTGTCAATACAGGCAGGGGCCCAGTACAAAAGGCCAGCCTGCAGCAGTGGGAGAAGAAGTCCGAGCGAGTGAGACAAGGGGACTTAATGAGCTCAACGGCGCTCTATCAGGACTGCTGGATCTTTGTGAGCAGAAAAAGGTGCCAATGCAGGCAGGAGCCCCGTACAAAAGGGCAGCTTGCAGCGCCAGGAAAAACAGAATATGATATGAGAGAGGGAGACTGAGCGACCTCAACGGAACCCTGTCGGGACAGCTGCAGATTTCTTTGTGGACAGACAAAGGTGCCAATGCAGCCAGGAGCCCCATAAAAAAGCGCAGTCTACAGGCGCCAAGAGAAATAGAACGAGCGAGTGACAGAGCGGTAGTGAGCAAGTTCAACGGAGCTCTAGTGTGACTGCTGCAGATTTCTTTTTGGGCAGAAAATGCGGCAACGCAGGCAAGACCGAATCACAAAGGCCAGCTTGCAGCACTGCAGAACGGAATGCTAGAGTGACAGAGGGGGGTGAGCGAGCCCAGTGGAGCTGTGACGGGACTGCTTCAGATTTCTTTCTGACCAGAAAAAGCCGCCAATGCAGGCAGGATCCCAGTACAAAAGGGCAGCCTGCAGCACCAGGAGACACAGAACAAGCGAATGAGGGAAGGGGAGTCAGTGAGCTCAACAGGATTTGTAATATTGTCACACCAGATTTTCAACAGTGCCATTTTTTCACACCTCCTTATAAGCAGTACAGCTGTCATGTTTCACATCCTGACTGAAATGTGTTTTCACAGTTCCGGCGCAGAATAACATGGTCACTGTGGAAAATCAGTGTTTGGGACAGATTAAGAAAATGACAGTGGCACTGTTCATGAGCAGAGGTCTTAAAATCCCCACGTTGAAAATTTGGTGACGACAGTCCATAACATGACTGTGTTTCAAGCGTGCGTTGAACTGTTTCCACGCACCCTTGTAACTTCGCAAATTTGTAATACTGTCATGCCACATTTTCAACAGTGGCATTTTTTCACAGCTCCTTATGAACACTACAGCTGCCATTTTTCACATCCTGCCTAAAATATATTTTTGCACTTCTGCCGGACAATAGCACGGTCACTCTGGGAAATCAGTGTTTGGCACAGATTAAGATCAACTGAGTGAGAGGGGGGAGTGACCGAGCTCAACTGAGCTGTGTCAGGACTGCTGCGGATTTGTTTGTGGGCAGACAAAGGCCCCAACAGAAGAGCCCAGTACAAAAGGCCAGCCTGCAGCATGGGGAGAAACAGAACGAGAGAGCGAGTGAGGGAGGGGGAGTGAGCGAACTCACCGAAGCGTTGTCAGGACTGCTGCGGATTTGTTTGTGGGCAGAAAAAGGCATCAATACAGGCAGGGGCCCAGTACAAAAGGCCAGCCTGCAGCGGTAGGAGAAACAGTATGAGCGAGTGAGACAAGGGGACTTAGTGAGCTCAACTGCACTCTATCAGGACTGCTGGGATTTCTTTGTGGGCAGAAAAAGGCACCAATGCAGGCAGGAGCCCCATACAAAAGGGCAGCTTGCAGCGCCAGGACAAACAGAATGAGTGATGAGAGAGGAAGACTGAGCGACCTCAACGGAGCTCTGTCGGTACAGCTGCAGATTTCTTTGTGGACAGACAAAGGTGCCAATGCAGCCAGGAGCCCCATAAAAAAGCGCAGTCTGCAGCACCAAGAGAAACAGAATGAGCGAGTGACAGAGCTGTAGGCAGTGAACTCAATGGAGCTCTAGTGTGACTGCTGCAGATTTCTTTGTGGGATGACAATGCGGCAACGCAGGCAGGGGCCCAGTACAAAAGGCCAGTTTGCAGCGCCGCCAGAAACGGAATGTGACAGTGACAGAGGGGGAGTGAGCGAGCTTAGTGGAGTTGTGTTGGGACTGCTTTAGATTTCTTTCTGGCCAGAAAAAGCCGCCAATGCAGGCAGGAGCCCAGTACAAAAGGGCAGCCTGCAGCACCAGGAGACACAGAACGAGCGAGTGAGGGAGGGGGAGTCAGTGAGCTCAACGGGGCTCTGTTGGGACTGCTGCAGATTTCTCTGTGGGCATAAAAGGCAGCAATTCATGCAGGGGCCCAGTACAAAAGGGCAGCCTGCAGTGGCAGGAAAACCAGAATGAGCAAGTGACTGAGCTGAACAGAGCTGTATTGTAACTGCTGCAAATTTCTTTGTGGGCATAAGAAGGCAGCAACGCAGGCTCAACGGAGCTTTGTCAGGACTGCTGCAGATTTTTTTGTGGGCAGAAAAAGGCACCAACAGAGGCAGGAGCCCAGTACAAAAGGGCAGCCTGCAGCGCCAGGAGAGCCAGAATGACTGAGTGAGACGGGGGAATGAGCGACCTCAACGGAGCTCTGTCAGGACAGCTGTGGATTTCTTTGTGGGTAGAAAAAGCCACCAACACAGGCAGGAGCCTAGTACAAAATGGCAGCCTGCAGCGCCAGGAGAAACAGAATGAGCGAGTGAGAGAGGGGGAGTGAGCCACCACAATGGAGCTCTGTCGGGACAGCTGCAGATTTCTTCCTCAGCAGAACGAGGTGCCATGCAGGCAGCAGCCCAGTACAAAAGGGCAGCCTGCAGCACCGGGACAAACACACTGAGCCAGTGACACAGGGCCACTGAGCGAGCTCAGCAGACCAACGCAATCAACATTCGGCATTGACAAATGCTTGTTATTTCTGTGGTTCAGTTTGATATGTTTAGTAGAAGTATTTTGTCAGTGTCTTTCTGTAGCAGTTTTAGTGTTGTGTTATATTTTTGTTAAAGTAACGGTGTTCTGTCACTTTTTGTTATACTTAATATTAAAGTGCCCCTGTTACCCCTGTTGTTTTAATCCCTGTGGTGTTTAAAAAAAGTAAGGAAAAACTGAAAAAAAAAATTTGGGGTTGGTTTTAGTAGTATGTTTTAAGATCACACTGCTGATCCCTGATTATCTAGGGGGAGGTGTTGTCTGCTGCTGCTGATAGTAAATAATTTGTTTACCCCGTTACCCCTGTCATGTGTTTCATGTTATTTTATTAATCCCTGTGGCATTTTAAAAAAAGAAATAAAAAAATACTTTTCTGGTTGGTTTTGCTAGATACTGTTACCGCAGAATAGCATTTTTTCAGATAACACTGCTGATCCCTGATTCTCTAGGGGGAGGTGCTGTCTGCTGCTGCTGATAGTTAATAATTTGTTTACCCATTTCACCTGTTGTGCCTGCAGGGCCCTATGCATATATGGGCAAGTAATATGCGCCAGAGGAGTGTAACCTGCCTGTGGAGGTCCGCACCTGCAGACATGTGCATGCTGGTGGTAGTCACCACTGGCCACCACCTTTCTGTGGCCCTGTAACCCTGGCATGCAGGACTCTGTGGGGCGGCAAGGGGTGGAGTCGTGGACCCAGCCAGGCATCCAGTTGAATGCCTGGACCCACAGTGGATCCCATATGTTGCAGGGCGCACGTAGGCAGCACACTCTGTGGATGTCTGAGGGCCGGAGGCTGCGGTGGTGTGAGGAGGGCAATGCTGCCAGCCCTCCGATAGCACTGGAGAGGTACACAGAGACAGGGTTGGGGGATGTCTATCGGTGGTCTGGGGGGAGGCACTGTACCCCGCCATAACTGAGGGTGGGCAGGCAGTGCTCTTTGGGGGGGTTGGGGCAGCATTCATGACCTGTGCCCCTGTGTGGGGGATTGTGCTGGGTGGGGGCCGATGTGTGCTGGTGTGGGTGGGAGGCATCGGGTGGCCATATTTGGTGGCCCAGGAGGGTGGATGGGCTACTCACCCTGTTGTCAGGCAACTTCAGATGTGTTCACAGGGCACATAGTGGGCTTATGGCAGGGTTCTCCCTGGGATACACTGTGCCCCCTGTGCATCCCGTGGCCAGCACTATGCACTGTGGTGCATTGCACGTAGTGCCGGAACGCTGCCCTCCCAACCCTGGCACATTGCTTTCCGTGTGCCTGGGGGATCGGGTGTGTAGGTACCGCACGCCACCCATTTGTGCATTACACATGGGGGCATGCAGGGTGCGGAGTGGCTATGCGCCCCAGCTACGTGGTGTGTAGCTACTCCACCCCATAGTGCATAGGGCCTGCAGTGTTTATCCCTGTGGTGATTTATTTTTTTAGATCACACTGCTGTGCTGATCACTGATTCCCTAGGGGTAGGTGTCGTCGGCTCCTAGTGCTCATTTGTACTGCGGGCTTTATTTACATTTTGACATTTTTCATCCCAAATCAAGATACAAAGCATATAAGAATGACCGGGAAGAGTTGCTCCAGTAAAGGAAGAGGTGCCTGGGAGGCAGCAAAGAAGTGTTCAAGTTCTGTGGGGCAAAACAGTGCTGCAATTGAAAAAACTATGTCTGCAGTACTGTGTTCTGTGGGCTCCGGGGCTGGTAATAGCAAAGGAGTAGTTGGCAGCGGTGACATTAGTGTGGCCAAATTTTTCTCTGCCACATCTGTGGCATCCATGCTGGTGGGTGATGTGGGAGGTGACATGAGGAACAGCAGTAAACAAGGCACAGTGGTTGAGGGGGAGACTGTTGGTGCCCCCGTGGCTGGTGGTGATGGTGGTGGTGACATGAGGAACAGCAGTAAACAAGGCACAGTGGTTGAGGAGGAGACTGTTGGTGTCCCCATGGCTGGTGGTGATGTTGGAGGTGACATGAGGAACAGCAGTAAACAAGGCACAGTGGTTGAGGAGGATACTGTTGGTGTCCCCGTGGCTGGTGGTGATGTGGGAGGTGACATGAGGAACAGCAGTAAACAAGGCACAGTGGTTGAGGAGGAGACTGTTGGTGCCCCCGTGGCTGATGGTGATGGTGGTGGTGCTAAACCTGATAGTCTGGAGCTTGCGTCAGTGCTTGGTGAAGCAGATCTGAAAAATGTGCATCACACGCAGACTACTGAAGATGAGAAAGTCAGAGAGCCTGGAGACGGTGATGATGAGGAGGACAGAGCTTTGGAGGAGGAGGAAGAGGACTTCAGCAGCTGTGCAGATAATGATTTGTTCGATCTCTTATGAGAGCTGGAAGAGAAAAAGTGGAAGGTTGGGGCTACAGAAGGTGCAGGTGACTGGGTTTGCAGTCATTCAACTACCAAAGTCCCCTCCCCAATAGTATTGAACTTAATATATTCCTTTCCCTCATCTGTCCTTCTTCCGCTGCCATGGTAAGTCAAGTGGCATAAAATCCCTAGTTTGGGATTTTTATATACTTGTCTGAGCTGACAAGACAGTCGCTATCTGTCAGCTGTGTCATGTTCGAGTTAATAGGGGGAAAAAGGGCAGCCACCTAGGCACCAGTGGGCAACACACACACCTAAAGACCAGGCACCTGTTATGCTGGTGTTAGCACTGGAAGGAAGACAGTGCATGGGGTCTCTCATCATCATCACTAGCCAAGTCATTCAGAAATGGCAGGGCAGTAGCCCAGATGAAGCAAGGGCCAAGTGAAGAGGACTACAGAGAGGAGGAGGAGGAGGAGGAGGAGGAGGAAGAACAGGATTCTGAGGATCTGCCTAGTAGTGGGCATAGCAGTAATGGTGGGTCAAGTAGTGCCAATCAGAGGCAGAAAAGCACAGGAACATCATTGCAGACCCCCCCCCCACAAAAATCACTGGTTTTGATTGTGCAGCTGCACATGTGAAACCCCAGAGTCAAATACTACCCCACCAACAACGCCGCTACAATGAGTCCAGCTGTTTGGTAGCCCAACCCCCCCAAAAAAGTCCAGCCTAAGCTGCATAGAACGTTTGAGAATCAGTCCAAATTCCCTCTGAATCATGCTACTGCATGCAAACTAAATGCAGCAACAGTTGAAATGCTGGCACTTGCTCTACTGTCATTCTCTTTTGTTGAGAATGTTGGATTTCAAAGGTTAATGGCCCATGCCTGTCTCAAATGGCAGGTTCTGTCAAGAACATACTTTTCTAAACATGCCATTCCTGAACTGTATGGGACAGTGTCACAGATGGTAAACCATGTCCTGAAGCATTCAGCATAACCATACCTACATCTGAACATGGATATGTGGACCAGTGGCCAGACAGCTGGTAGCTCCTATTTGTGCATTACAGAATGCTGGGCACAGGCACCTGCGATAGTAATTGCACCAAACCCAGTTGTGGTGATGGCAGTACTCTGGGAATCTGACAGCACACCTTGCTGACTATGAAGAGTATAAGGGGATCACACACAGGTCAGAAAATGCTGGAAGTTCTCCTTACCAAGAATGATAAGTGGCTTCGCCTCCATTCACTTAAAGCAGGTTTCATTGTGAGCGATAATGGCTCAAATGTTGTGAAATGCATTGGTGATGGGGGTTTGTCAGGGTGCCTTGCTTGGCACACTGTCTTAATCTTATTGTGCAGGAGTTTATAACACATTGTGATATCTAATCCATACTGACTGTGGCTCGTTGCATCTGTGTCTACTTTGCCCATTTCAGAAAGGGCCATGACCAGCTCCTGCATCTGTAGATACAAAACAAACTGCCTCAGCATCATATGAAGCTGGATGTCATCACCAGATGGAACTCAACACTGCACATGATCGACTGCTTGTATGAGCAATATAAAGCCATGTCTGAATATCTGCTGCTACATATAAGCCGTAAGTGCTAGAGTATCCATGTCTCTGACAACAGACCAGTGGTGACAAATGGATAGCCTGATCATGGTTCTCAGGCCATTTGATAATGCAACACAGGCTGAGTGGGGACACTGCCTGTATCATTCAGGCCATTTCACTACTATGTGTGCTGAGGCAGACACTGGTGAGTGTGCAGCAAGTGCTGGAGGCAGGTGGTGGTGATATCGGAAGCTGCACCTTGATGGAACATGCTCCATGCCTTAGACTGAAATAAACATATTTCCAGCATTCTGCAGTCTGAAGATTTTGGGATGGCCACCATGCTGGACCCACACTATAAACATGGGCTGGCATCAATAATTGAAGGTGGGCATAAGCAAGTACAAAAGTTGACCGATCTTCTAATAAGAAGGGTACATGGGGCACAGATGCTAAAGTCAGTTACCTAAGGCACAACATGAAACTCCACAGAGACTGGGTGTTGCTACCACCATCTTACATGGGAAGCGGGCTGAGAAAACATGCAAGGTAAAAGAGAAAATCCCAACAAATCCCATTTGGGATATTTTGTACCAGGTGAGAGTTGAAGACATGGAAGAAAAGGAGCCTGATGATGCAGCAGGACTGGGCAGCACAACACACGGTAGATGTGTATTTGGTGGACACAAGGCACCTTACCTTTGCAGATGACCCCTTGCTATACTAGGGTAGCAAGGTCACTGAGTGGCCAGCACTAACCTCAGTTGCTGTGAAATACCTCAGCTGCTCACCCTCAAGTGTCAGTGTAAGCTGGTATTCAGTTCAGCTGGGGCCATTGTGCAGGACAGGTGCACCAATCTGTCACCTAAAAATGTTGGCATGCTAACATTTATTAAAAAGAATGAGGGGCACATTCTATACAACACAATCATGTCTAAGTTCCTACCACATGAAGGTAGTGGTGGTGAAGATGAAGAGCAAGGTATTGTCGACATTAGCAAATTGCCTTCTACTGAGGTGGATAAAGTGGTAATGGAGGAAGAATTCCCATTTGGTGACAACTCCAGTCTGGAAAACTGTGGGGCTGTTTCCTTGATGAGGCTGAAGCATAAAAAAGCTGTATTGTGGGGGATGGTCTTTGAGGCACTCCACTTACCTGACATCATGGGTTGTGTACACCTGATAGGTTTTCTTGATGCACATGTGACTAGGTTTGAGAACGTCCCCTCTGAGCGTCTCTGGTCACTTCTAGTCAGTTCAAATTGTGCATCTTACACAGGTTGTCGCACTTATCCAGAGCTCCAGATCATACACCTAAGCAACTCGTTATAAGGTAGGCAAACAGCTTTTTACTTATTACTGTACCTACTGCATTTAGCCTGTAGACAGCACAGCTTGTTCTGCGTTTCTTTGATCCGTCGGTTCAAATACTAGCATTACTGTAATTTACTAGCAAGACAGGCAAGGATACAATGTACTTAAATTTCTCTTAAACGACAAGAAATGCTTCTGTACAGGTAATAACATACTTCAGGGTGCTTACAACACAGCATGACAATGTATCCCTTCCCACACTCCAGCTTTCGGCAATTTACAGTGCCTATAGTGCTCTGGGCTCCCCTAACTAGTGGTCCCAGACGCTGATTATATCACTGCTGCCATAAGCCTATGTTACCCATACGCAACTAGCAATGCAGGTCATTTTGGTGCAACAACTTCACTCCAAAACAGCAGATTGACCACAGTGCTCTGATTACCCCTCATGTAGCGGTCTCAGACACTTCCTAATAACCACTGCTAACATTTCTGCACCACGCATCACAGCCGCACCAACCTGCGAGTCACCAGCTTCCTGCGTGCCCGAATTCCCAAATTCCCTTCTCCGCGACTATGGGCCTTCCCGCCCCACAGGCATCCCATCATGGCGCTGCCATACTGTTATTTTATGGCCCCAAACCGGCCCTCGCCCTTGCCTTCCTCTCGCATTACTTCCTGCTTCTGCTCGCCTGTCTCTGTACAGCGCGCATTCCGATTGCACAGGAAACGCTCGCGAGACTTGCACAGGAAACGCTCGCGAGACTTCGACGCAAGTCTCGCGACGACCACAGCGCGCGTCCACTGCCTCACGCTCATACCTGCAAACTGCCATAGATGTTTTATTGCTCATGACTCCCACAGACTGTGGCTACTGTTGTCAGCTTCACATTTAATGGTGCAGCGCTGACTAATGCATGCATAACCCTCACGCTGTCATTATCAGCAGCACAGGGCTCCGGTGTATAGGAGGCACCTATCATATTTAAAACAATTAAAGGGGCAGTACTTAAAGCGCATTTGACTGAGACTAAGCACCTATCATATTTAAAACAATTAAAGGGGCAGTACTTAAAGCGCATTGACTGAGGCTAACACATTTAAAGGTGCAGTGCATCCAGTACATCCTACCAGTCACATATACTACGCAACTACTACACAGATGCTGCAAGTCTCTTACATTCTGCTGCTCATTAACTCACATAACTACTAATGACAGCACAGTGCATTACATAATTTTATACTACTTCTATATAAAACCACCTGAGCCATCACACTAAGCATTTCCTTTCTGTACATTATCAGGTGACCATGCCCAGAACAAAAAGCTGCAAGCAATGCAATGTGCCACTCTCACATCAACACTCAGGCAGACTCTGTGCATCCTGCATCGAAGATTCCACTACTCACACTGAGGCACAAGACACAGATGAGGAATGTTCACCACCATCCACTAGTCAGAGAAACACACAACAGTTGGACACCACTAAAGCACTCCTGGAAAATAACCAGCTTATGCAAGCACAACAGGAAGTCTTAACAGCAATGCTACAAAAGCTGACGGAACTCTCTAAACACCAACCTATACAATCACCTCCTACTAAGATGACACACAGACATACACACGACAATGAACACTCCCTGCCAGACCCGCAGGTAGACTCCAGTGACTCCTCCGATGCGGAAGACGGCAGTCTAGAACAAGACCCACAAACTCTCACAGCAAAGTGGTGCTTCCCAGACCAAATCCCAGCTCTGGTCTGCCACATAATGGAAACAGTGGGGTTTGAGACGGTGACACCAACCCCCACATCCAAACTACTACCATCCCTGCAACCTACAGCAAAACTTGCTGATGCTTTCCCAGTCTGCTAAGCAATAGACGAGATCGTTCTAAAAGAATGGTCTTCCTCTGAACCAGCAAGAATTCCCAAAAGGAAATCCTGGGACAGAATGTACCCATTGCAAGATGATAAGCTGGCACTCTGGTGCACACCTCCTGCCGTGGACCCTCAAATCGCGGCACTAAACAGAAAGACGGTACTCCCCACTGAGTCCGCATCAGATTTAAAAGACCCAATTGACAGAAAACTGAGGAAAACCTAAAGAAGACAGCTGAGTTAGCAGGCTTGGGAAGCAGGGCAGCAGCCACAGCTATCTACGCCACTGGGCCCAGCTAACCTGGCTCCAGGAAATACAGAAGACCATCCCACTAAGTCACACCAGTCCACCCTCTTAGACAATGCCATACTTTCAACAAAATACCTGCGGACATGGCCCGACTCACTGAAAATAAACGCAAGATCAGCAGCTATTACTAATAGAGCCCGAGATCCCTATGGATGAAACTATGGGATGCCGATAGGAATCCAAAGCTACGCCTACACAGACTCCCTTTACAGGCAACATGATATTCGCCAGGCCCTAGAGAAGTATCTCAAGGGAAAAGAGGACGGCAGATTACTTGCCAGAGAACAAACACGATCCAGCTACCTTCCATCGCAGTCCCAGAGGCGGACAACTGTCCTTTCGCGACAAGAGACGAGGCACTCATACTAAGCGGCACTACCTTCTGCCAAAACTAATCCACTCCATACCAATACAACCGATATAGAGGCAGGGCACTACACAAAGAGGCAGAGGTAACTACCATCAAGCAACAATTTCAAAGCATGACTACACAACTCCAGAACTACAACAAATTCCCATGGGAGCAAGACTGTCACTGTTCCTAGAACAATGGCTACACACCACCACGGACAAATGGGTACTAGAGATAATACGACTGGGTTATGCAATACAGTTCACAACCATCCCAAGAGGCCACAGAATGCTCCAATTTCCCTCTTCAAAACACTCATACACAACAGCTCAGATTACTACAGCTATTCAAGAATTAAGAGACAACAATGCCATTGCACCAGTCCCAAGGCACGAACAAGGTACTGGCATCTACTCCCTATTTTTCTTGGTGCCAAAAAAGACAGGGGGGTTCCGACCAGTACTGGATCTCAAACACGTCAACAAGTCAGTACGCTACATACCATTCAAGATGGAGACAACCAAGTCCACACTCAAAGCCCTCCGTCAGGGAGACTTCCTCACTTCCATAGACTTAAAAGACGCTTACCTGCATTCCCATGCGACCCACGCACTGCAGATTCCTATGCTTCTGCATTCTCGGCCAACACTATCAGTACAAGGTCCTGCCATTTGGCCTAGCATCCGCACCGAGAGTGTTCACAAAGGTATCCGTGGTACTCGCAGCACATCTACGACAACAGGGAATACACGTCATACCGTACTTGGATGACTGGCTCATAAGGACAAGATCGCTACAACAATCCTTAAGGGAGACACAACAGGTGGTGCACTGCCTGGAAACCCATGGCTGGATAATCAACGACAAGAAAAGTCAACTGTTTCCCACTCACAAATTAGAACACCTAGGCACTCTCACAGACACAGAAAAAGGAATAGTTACTCCTTCTCTCTCTCCAGAATCAACACAATACTATCAACTGCACACAGACTATGATCTGCAAAGCACACGACACTATGGAACATTTCTCAAATGCTAGGACTCATGTCCTCCACTATAGACACTGTTCCATGGGCAAGATGGAACGCAAGACCTCTCATGCTATTCCTTTTGACTCAAGGACAGGCAGACGATCTCGACCTATCAAGACGTGTCACTCTCCCGCCCCGAGTGAAATCAAGCATCAAATGGTGGACAAACAGACACAAACTGACCCTAGGTATACCGATAGACATAACGCCAGACATCACCATAGAAATGGATGCCAGCCTCTCAGGCTGGGGAGCAGTGCTTGGACATCATACTGCACAAGGAAAATGGTCCGTGCACGACACAAAACTCATGATCAACGTGCTAGAATTGAAGGCAGTATTCAAGGCACTACTGCACTTCTCCAACCTCATCCTACACAAGCACGTGCAAATCAGGTCGGACAATCAGACCACGGTGGCTTACATAAACAAGCAAGGTGGCACAAAAAGCAGGGCTATGATGTCACTAACATCCAAACTACTCAACTGGGCTCAAACAAACTTGAAATCAATATCAGCAATCCACCTGGCGGGGAAACTCAACATCACCGCGGACTGGCTCAGTCGCCAGATGATACACCCAGGAGAATGGAAACTTCACCCACAAGTATTCCAACAAATCGACCACAGATGGGGACCAATACAGATAGACCTCATGGCATCACACAAGAATCACCAATGCCCAAAATACTGGTCCCGCTTCAAGGATCACAGAGCACTAGGAGTCGACGCTCTCTCGGCAAACTGGTCCTTCCACGTGGCATATGTCTTTCCCCCCATTCCACTCATTTCTCAAGTACTACGAAAGATCCACTAATCCAGAGCCAGAGTAATTCTACTGGCACCCCACTGGCCGCGAAGAGCATGGTTCGCTACAATCGTTTCCATGGCACTGACCGATCTCTGGCAACTCCCACTACTACCAGACCTTCTCACACAAGGACCGATTACACATCCGAAACTACGACAATTGCAACTGATGGCATGGCTCCTGAAAGGAAGAGACTGCTGAAAGCGAGATACCACCCTTCCGTCATTCAGACCATGGCCTCCTCACGTCAACCTTCCACGCTTAACACTTACCTAAGACACTGGAACATTTTTGACACATGGTGTCGACACCACAAAATAAACACTGCAGAATGCACCATTCCATATATCCTATTATTTTTACAGGAGGGTCTACAACTAGGCCTCTCCCCTTCATCGCTCAGGGTGCAAGTCATGCCATCGGTGCAGCACGGGACAGATACAGGGTACAATGGCTCCCCACCAAGACGCTATTCGCTTCCTGAAGGCAGCAAATAACCTTCGCCCCACACAAAACCCACGCTCGCACCATGGGATCTACCTTCCGTGCTAACAGCTATGACAAAGCCACCTTTTGAACCAATTGAGTCCATCCACATTGACTGGCTACAACTCAAAACAGTTTTTCTAACAGCCATAGCATCCGCACGACGCATCGGAGAATTACAAGCACTATCACACAAAGAACCCTTTCTGCAGTTTTACCCCGACAGAATATCTATGAGACCAATATCTTCATTCCGACCAAAAATTGCATCCCATTACCACCTGAACCAATCTATCGAAATACCTGCTCAGCTACCACCAGAGGACATTCAAGCCGATCCACAGCTTCGACTACTAGGTGTGACTCGCATACTCTCAACATACTTAGCCAGAACGGAACCTATCCACAAATCAGACAGACTATTCATTATCACACAAGGACACAGACAGGGCCTGGCAGCCTCCAAAGCTTCCATAACGGGGTACCTCAGAAAAGCAATTTCTGAGGCTTACAAGGCTAACAATTTGCAGGTCCCTACCACACTAAAGGCACACTCCACCAGAGCTATTGCGACCTCTTAGGCAGAAAGAAATCTGGCAACTGCAGAAGAAATTTGCACTGCAGACACATGGTTGACCATCCACACCTTCACTAGACATTACAGATTGGACGTGTCCCAACAACACAAGACAAATTTTGCAAGAGCAGTCCTCCTAGCGGCAAGCACAGGACACAATGACATTGCCACGTCTAACCCACCCTAGACTTCATATCACTGCTTTTTAATAACCCATGATGTCAGGTAAGTGGAGTGCCTCAGAGACCATCCCCCACAATGGTAGTTTACTCACCCGGTAAAGGTGATTGTGGGGGAATGGCTCTCTGAGGCACTCCACGCCTCACCCTACAGTACAACGTGACAAAGACACATGGAGCCAACATTGGACACAAGCATCTCATGATTTCTGTCTCACAAGACATGTATAGCTACTTCATCCAATAAATTTTTACATTCCATAACTTCACAGAGACAGTACATTACCATTATTCCAGGTACAGCTGGGGGGGCAATATAAATTTCCTTTCATTTCAGAGACGGCTTTGGAATACATCGAACTGACTAGAAGTGACCAGAGACGCTCAGAGGGGACGTTCTCAAACCTAGTCACATGTGCATCAAGACAACCTATCAGGTGTACACAACCTATGATGTCAGGTAAGTGGAGTGCCTCAGAGAGCCATTCCCCCACAATCACCTTTACCAGGTGAGTAAACTACCATTCTTTCCCTCTTTTCCTCTTCATCAGTAGAATTCTTTACTTTATGATTCACAATTATTTTAGTTTCAGTCATTTTACTGTTCTCCAACCGTTGTGCTACTGTTTCCCTGTGTTCAGTTGATTACCTGCCTCCACTACCTGAATGTGATTCCTAGAGACAATCCCAGCTAGCAAGACACAGCACTGCCTCCCCTCCCCCCCTTCTCCACCAGAGCCATAAACAGCTTGGGCCACTTCCTTCACACTGATGCAACATAAATGCCATTACCAGCAAGCAAGGCGTGCCTGTGTCAGCCAGCAAGACACAGCACTGCCTCCTCCCCCCACCCTCCACCAGAGCCATAAACAGCTTGGGCCACTTCCTCCACACTGATGCAACATAAATGCCATTACCAGCAAGCAAGGTGTGCCTGTGTCAGCCAGCAAGACACAGCACTGCTCCCTCCTCCACCAGAGCCATAAACAGCTTGGGCCACTTCCTCCACACTGATGCAACATAAATGCCATTACCAGCAAGCAAGGCGTGCCTGTGTCAGCCAGCAAGACACAGCACTGCCTCCTTCCCCTCCCCCACCAGAGCCATAAACAGCCTGGACCACTTCCTCCACACTGATGCAACATAAATGCCATTACCAGCAAGCAAGGCGTGCCTGTGTCAGCCAGCAAGGCACAACACTGCCTCCCCTCCCCCCCTTCTCCACCAGAGCCATAAACAGCTTGGGCCACTTCCTCCACACTGATGCAGGATAAATGCCATTACCAGCCTGTGCACTAAATTACAGGAAGGGCAACCTCTGGTTGGGGGAGTGACACGTACAGCAAGCACCAGGTAGCAGCAGCATAAATGCTCATGTGGTTCACATAATTCTGGGAGTACCAATTTTCGGCCCATTTTGTTTTTCTGGACAGTGTGTACTATTGTGTGCACTAAATTACAGGAAGGGCAGCCTGTGGCATGGGACTGACTAGCAATATAATGTTTATTGTGGTAGTTGAGAAAAAATTTAGTGATAGTTTAAGGACTGCGCAGTTGCACAAGAAAGACAATAACAGAGTTGAAATCAGCATTTTTTTCTTTAGAATGGATGAGAACAGCAGAATTTAAATAGACAGAACAAAGCAGTAGCAGAAATCAAGAACAACAGAGAAATTAAGATGAATGTGCAATTGCTTTTCTTTTAAGTTTTTAATTTTTTTGTTTCTTTAATATTGGAGATATAACAGGTAAGTGTGAAAGAGACAGATAAAATAAAATATACTCATGGGGATTCAAGGGCTATGGCCCGGGGACAGAGAGTGCACCACCACTACGGACTCCTGCAGACCCTCAAGAATGCTTTGCTGATTTCTCAGCAACTTCTGCAACATCTTCTTTGTCCCCACAGCTTGCCAGAAGAGCTCCTCTATCTCCCTGCAGAACCATGCCACTTCTCCATGGGTGGATGTGGGAGTAGGGTCTGAGGCTGGTCTCTTAGGTGCCCCTTGCAGCACCCGAGTACACTGGAAGGTCCCACTCTCAGTCCCCTCTATCTCCCCCTCCTTGACTGGCCCACCAGACCCACCACATTGCTTTTTCCTGCCTTTTCCACCCTTCGGCACAGAAGAACCAATAGGGGTGGCACCACCTCCACCCCAATCAGCAACTTTTGTCCAACTACAGACATGCTTCTCCCACTCCTGGCAGTGCCTCACTCTAAGGTGGGTGTGCTGTCCACCTCCCCAGAAATGGATCCCCTGTCTCCCACATCGAACGACAGTTTTACATAATTTACATGTGACCACACTGTTGTCGGTGGGGTCACTATCAAAGAAGTCCCACACTAGGGACTCATACTGTTGATACAGGGAGGAGCAAGATGGTCCAGGATGCATCTCCTCCTACTCCTCCTTGTGGTGCACAGGTGGCGGCAGACCAATGACTGGTGTTTCCTTTAGTGTTGGTAGTGGTGCTATTGCATGCTGCTGCTGGTGGTGCTCTGCTGTTGGGGGGGCTGGGTGCTGCTGTCTCATGCTGCCGTGGGTCCCTTAATATGGAAAGGATGGTGTCTCCCATCTGTTGGCTGCATCGCCCTTTCCTCCTGACCGGTCCAACTCATTTTAATGAAAAAAAAAAAAAGACTAAAAGTAATGAAAAATAGTACAAATAAAAGTGGGGATATAAAGAAAATTACAGCTAAATAACAACTGAATAAAGACTCCCAAACTGTACAGTAAAAATAAAAGGAGTAACAAGCAAAAGAAAGCTGATAAACGTTTTTGTTTGGTAGATTTAAACCTCTCAAAAGAGCAGATCTGTCCTCTTCCACTAACTCAGATTGCAAAGTGAAACTAAGGATGTCAGTACATAGAGCAGTAGCATGAGACCTGCAGGAGTTGTTTCCATGTCCAGCAGCCTCGCTTTGAACAGACTTTGCCTAAGCGTCTTAATGGTACAGTTACCGGTGAAGTGACTAGGTGAATTTCCAAGCCCATGGGAAAAATGTTCGAATTGCTCTGCAAAGGTGAAGTTGGTAACTTCACAGGAGCTTCGCCAACAAAGTAAAACTTTGCAACATCTCTAATCTCAAACCTTCTTGTTCCCCATATCCCAAAATTACATAACAACATTTTTGCTTACTAACAAATACTGCTGCTTAGTGCTGTGTGGAAATAAAATTCCAGCAACAGAATTACTGTGAAATTCAGAATGTTGTGTCTGTGAAATTTCAAATTTCAGAATGCACTTTGGCAACCTTTGTGAAATTCTGACTTAAAGCAGCAGAATGAATGCATGAATTGTGGATTAATGTGATAAACTGCAAAACAGAATTCCAGAGAACTGCTCGCTGAACTGCAGAATGATTGTATGTACTTTGGATGGATGTATTAAATTGCAGAATGGAATTATGCAGAACTATCACTCCACGCAGCCAGCCTGCCGGTGCAGTGGCAAGATGTCCATCTGCGAAGTCAGTTTTCCAGGTTCAGAAATGGATTTGGGAATCAGCCAGCCAGCCCTGGGGGTGAAGGATTGAGCATCCTAGAGATGACGCTTCTTCTCCGGTTCAGGGAGCCAGCAGCCCTGCACTGGGGGGTAGGCCAGGGTGCTTGGAGGGTGCAGGCGGAGGTGTATCCCACAACCGGGTGGTCGAGGCAGAGCAGAAGTGCAGGCGGATGGTGATCGGTCACTATACTAAATTTAAAAAAAAAGAACTATCACTGCACAGTTCGGTTGTACTGTATTATTCCACAATTTAGCCTGAAATGTTATGAAGCGGGGTAAAAATTCACCAAATACATTCACAGTATTCATAGTTTAACAAAGCTGGAATTTCGGAAAATGTAACAAAATTTGTGAAATTACACAAAATGTCTGCAAACTCGGAATTCCTAGTTTCCACTCAGCACTACTGCTGTTTTAAGGGATTTTTGTTTGCATGTTAGTTTCTAATTGAGAGAGTGCTAAATGATTTATTGTGGAAATCTATTATGTGTTTATAATCATTGGGCTCAATATTCAAACACTTTGTGTGGAGCAAAGTGGCTTTCAGCTGCACAAACACGCCTTTGCATGCTAAGATGTATTAAGCACCCTACAGCCTCCACCCTCTGTGTGGAGCCATGTTCCTTGATAATGACGAATGGATGGTAGTTAATTTTGTGGTAAGGACATGGTAAAGGGTGCTTGCTCATGCAGATTGAGTAGGGTCATTAGCATTTTACATACCAGTTTTGCAGTTCAGTGCTAAGGGCTTTCTGCCGCACAAAGTGCCCAGCTTGTACAGTGTGAACAAGTGATTACCGTTTGTGATCACCACTGTGGTTTGCAATGCTGCATGGGTTTGTGCTTTGCACTGCTCTCTTGTGAGGTATAATGGAAACCTGCTCACCATTGTAACCCTTATAGCACACCTCTTCCACTTTACTTTCTGATGGTCTCAAGTGCACAAACACTACATTGCACCCAGGTTCGTGCTCTAAATAAGTATGGTGTCCATTGTTTTTATGTATTATAACTTTTGTAATGTGCTCTAAATGCATGTCAGAAAGGAATAATATAAATAAATAAAGATAAGTTGAATCTTGAAAGACCTAACATCAGACCTCTAACTGGAGAAATCTTTGCAAGACATAACAGTCAGTTGAGTGCTTTACTAGCAGAATTCACAAAAGTAGTTAGAAGCACTGAACTTATTCAAGCAGTTAACTTTACTTATAAAATGCTGCCTCCTGATTGGATGAACATACCACACGACCATGCATTATCCCACAATGACTGCATACCTGCACCCCCCCTTCCCACAAAACAATTTTGACCATTTTTATAAAACAGATAATCCTCTACAGGGTGTGCTCTAATAGACGCACACCTTTGGTGTGGTTGAACACCGCTTCCATGGTCTCATGCTTCACAACACACACCAAGGCGTGCATATATCAGAGCATGACCACATGCCTTGTAGTGGATTATCCATTACTTCTAAAACAGATAAGAAAAACCAAGACCTGTGATTAGCTGGAAGTGAGAACGTGATCATGTGTTATTCCAACACAACAGCACAATTAAGAAATACATAACTTTCTGAACCTCATTACTCGGTTTCTTTCAAAAAGAGGAACCATTTGATAATTGCAAGAAGGCCTTCCAGGCTGTGTGTGATTGTGTGATAATGGCACTTCTTGGGTGTGTAAGGCACTCAGTGTTGTCTCATGCCTTCTTTGCTGGGCGTGTCATTATACCACAATAACACACACCCTGTCAAGTCTTCTGACTTAAATAATGAGGACCCAATTCTCAGCCCTAACAGGGCTGTTCAAAAGATGCATCATGTTCCACTCTGTTATGCTGACACCTGAATGTGCTGTACACAAATGCAGTCTTGTTCCACAGGGAAAGAGTCTAGCCTGCAAGTGAGGTACAATTCTAATCACCAGCCCAAATTATATAATATCTGCTAACAACCCAGGGACTGCTACCAGACACGGCAATATATAACACATGTCTGTGGGATCATACAAGAAACCTTGTTTCTACTTGTCCTCTTGTTTCAATCAATCCCTGGTGTCCAGTGGTACCCCTCAACTCCCTGACACACTGCAACCACTCCCTATTGTCCATTGGCATCCCCACACTCAGTGTCATGTTTCAACTAGTTCTTAGTGTCAGCTGGTTCCCTCGATCCCTAATACAATATTGGAACACTCAGTGCCATCTCCCATCACCCAATTCAGTCCCCTGGTCTTCCAGTGTGGCTGCAGTCACCCAATTGTGATGGGCATCACCCAAACCAGATCCATCCCAATTCGATGTAGGTCCCCCATTTCCAGATATACAGTAAGCCCTTCATTTATAGATGCAATGTCTCCCATTACTGATAAAACCCTTCCTTTACTGATAGTGATTGATTCAATGCACCAGTTATTGAAGCAGACTCCCCAAGGTACAAGTGTAGACCACATCAGTTGCTAATGCAAATTCCACCAGGTACCAATGCAGACTCCACCAGTTACTGATGCAAACTCCCTCAGTTAACATTGTAGCAATGCCATTCCACACTTAGCAATTCATTTATCTCATCCTTGTAACAACAATTAAGTCTGATTTTCTTTCCTGTTTTCATACATTAATCAGTTGATATGAAATAGCTATTTATGAGTTGCTAATGCACAAGGGTGCCTAAAGACTGCAAAAGGTGGAGTGCTGAATATCGGAAGGGCACTTGCTATGATATTAGTGCACTTTTTTCAAACCGGTTTTCGATCCGGAAATACAATAAATGCACATTTGTGATGACAGTAGTAACCTTAAGAATACGTTTATAGCACATGAGAATATTTAATATGGAATTTGAAGACCTCAGCTCCACCGTAATCCATTACCTCCAATAGCTCCGTAGGAAGTCTGAACCATCCATTGCTTAACTTGGTACCAAATGGTCACCCAGGTGAAAATGAAAGATGTCACATAAGCAGAATCTGACAGTATTCCTAATACCTTCTCCAAGGACAATAAATAACCCAGGGCTCAGTGTGCATTGAATCCTTTACATCGCCATCTTAACAGCCATAATACAACTAGCCATTGACTTTTGAAAAATGCATGAGTACACATGGCTAAAACTTGGGTGCAATATTGTATTCCGGGACATGCCATCAGCTCAACACAGTTCAATAAAAATAAATTCCTGGGCATTAGGTATACATCTGAGCAGTACCGTTTCAGTCTACAGTTAACCAAAGAAATCCTCTGGTCATACTTTATTATCTCTAATACTATGCAATAAAATATATTACTGAAATATATTAGCTATGTAGAATCATCAAGGTAGTAGCTAAATCTAAGACAACGTGTGCTTATTCTTTAGCTGTCTTAATTTCAAATTTGAGACCCTATTGCCTATATGTTATGCTTTCAGATAGGAATGGTATCTGTCAAATTTGATTTTCTTTTGGCACATTCTGTAGACATTTTTTATTTTATTTAGTTTTTGTTTACCGGGTAAGTACACTAGACAAGTTTTATGCCTATTTTCAGGAACGACCCGGGAGAGTACAAAAGGGTACAACAGGTACATCAATACAGTAATTGGTTCTGACGAATACATTTAGGTACAGAAACAGGAGAAAAGACAATTTTTGTAGTTATTAACATTTACGTGGAAGGTACACCCAGATACAATGCAGGGGCAAGGTATAAATTAGAGATAAATACAATGACCAACAGGGCTGGTTAGGATTTATGAGCATAGGAACACCAATAGAGTCGGTCGAACAAGGGAGGGAGGATTTGGATGAGGTCATAGCACAAGAGTGGTGACGCCAGAGCAGGAGAGAAAAAGCCAGCACCAGTGGGCACCGGGTGGCTAAGGAGGCTTAGGACATTCACAGCGAGAGGCCAACTTAAGATGATCCCACAGGGAGGACCGGAAAAGCTTGTGGGAGGAGGCAGTGCGGACTCTTTCAGGAAAGGAGTTCCAGAGCCTGGGACCATGGACAGCAAAACTCCTGTCCCCCATGATGGTGCGGGTGGGAGGTACATTTAGTAGGCCAGGGCCTTCGGATCTAAGCAGGTAGGGGGAGAGGTCGGCAGGGCAGAAACCGGACCAGTTCGGGGGTGCCAGAGCTAAGTACTTTACTCGTGAGGCAACCAGTGATAAAGTTAAGGTGATTGAGCGGGAATAGCCAGCCAAGCTTCTCGTAGAGCTCACAGTGATGGGTGAGGCGGGGGGCAGCCAGGGCAAACCGACAGATGTTGTTGTAGTACGTTGTGCTCCACTTGCTTAGGAGGGTCTTAGAAGTATGAGCAAATATGAGGGAGCCGTAGCTGAGGGAGGGAAGTAGTACTTCCCTGGCAAGAGCTAAGCGAGCCGCTGGAGTGAGGTTGTACCGAGCCCTGTAGGCCATCCCCAGTTTACGGTTTACCCCACTGCAGGCATTATGGATATGACTACCAAGGTCCAATTGGGGATCAAGCGTCACTCCAAGATATTTGAGGGAGGTCACATTAGGGAGAGGTGAGCCATCTTCATAGTTGATATGTAGGGGAGTTGAAGAGGCTCGGATTTTGGCAGAGGAACCGAAGAGCATAGCCTGGGTTTTGTTTTGATTGAGGACCAATTTATGGTTGGAGAGCCATGCCTGGATGTTCCAGAGGTCTTCAGATAAGTGCCCGGTTTAGTGTGGCTGTATCACAGGAGGGCCAGGAGAACCAGATCATCCACATACATGATGACACGGCAGCTGGAGACCACATCGGGAGATTGTTGATGAACAGGGAAAAGAGTAGGGGACCCAGCACAGAGCCCTGAGGGACACCAGAGGTAACAGGCCGGGGGGCAGAGAGGACTTTATTGAATTTAGTTAGTTGTTTTCTGCCATATAGGTAGTCAGAGACCCAGTTTAGGGCAGAGGGGGACAAACCAAGGGACCTCATCTGCAAGGCAAGCAGGTCATGGTCAATGAGGTCGAACGCCTGGATAAGTCAATAGATACCACACCTGAGAGTTTTCCTGATCCATAGCAGCTCTGATGCTGGAAGAGACAGAGATGAGAGCCGTGGAGGTGCTGTGCCCCTGCGCAAGCCGTGTTGGGCGGAGGTCAACAGACCATGGGAGTAAGGATATACTCCGAGTTTGTTTGAACCACCTTTTCCAGGAGCTTGCTGACAGCAGAGAGGATAGCTATGGGACGGTAGTTGTCCAGGATTTTGGGGTCACCCTGCTTAGGGACAGGGACGACCTTGGCAACCTTCAGATATCCGGGATCAGTCAGGGTAAGGGATAGGTTGAAAATGTGGGCCACCGGGAGGCTATAAGGGGGCACCTAGTTTGAGAAGCTTGGGCTCTAGGTCATCAGGACGGGCTAGCATTCTGGGAGAGACCAAGAAGGACAGACCAGACTCACACTGATACCCCGCCCCTTAGGTGTGTGGAGGGCGGTCAGCCAGACTCCCGCTGGGACGGGGAGGCAGAGCAGTTTGAGTTCCGGGCTGAGGAACCAAGCGGGAGAGCAGAAGGGAGGTCAGTGAAATGAGAGTTTAGTGCATTGGCAATCACGTGAGGATTGTTGCAGGAGACTCCTTCGATGAGCATGTCAGTGACCCTGGAGTAGGAGCGACCGCCAATCAGTGATTGGATGGTTCTCCAGAACCGTCTGGGGTCTTTAGCAGAGCTGAGAAGGGCGGCCTTGCAGAAGTCGCTTTTTGCCCCCCTGATCATTTTCTTGCACTCATTTCTGAGTTTTCTGTATTGCTGTAACAGGGCAGTATCTTGTGAACGTTTTACCTGATGCCAGCATTTATCTCTCGCTCGCATGTGGGAGAGGAGACCCCCATGCAGCCACCGGGTGGCTGTCCCACGGACCCTTCTGCCGCCAGTGATAGGGGCATGCCTATCTTGTAGATCCACAAAGATGTTGTGGAACGCGGTGATGGCAGATGAGGGATCCAGTGCTCTGTAGACTATTGACCAGTCCGTAAGCCTGAGTTCCTCCAAGAACAGGTCCGGGTTTAATCTGGCAAAGTTTCGAACCTGGATGATTTTGTGGGGAACCTTAGGAGAGGGGATATTCCATATACACAGAACCGGAGAGTGGTCCGATATGGCGTCGGATAGGGCCCTACTGAGGAGATCCTCTCAGGACGGTTTGACATAATCCAGTCCAAGAGGGAGCAGGAAGTGTCGTTTGCCTTGCGGCGGGTGGGCTCCCTTACAAGTTGTGTTAGGGATTTGGTGGCAAGCAGGGCCTCAAACTGCTTGATGTTTTTCCCATCCCAGTTTAGGTTAATGTCCTCCAAGATAAGGAGTTCGTTTACCCCTGTACTTGGGCAGACAGTATCCAGGAGTTGGGAGAGGCCCTGCAGCCCGCCCTTAGGTGAGTTGTAGGAGCATACCACGTGCAGTTTCTTGGTGTTGCCGAGCAGCAGCACGGTGTGGAGGAGCTCACAGGTGGACGGCAGCACGGAGGTGTGGTTTATAAGGGATACATTGAGGTGGGCCCTGTAGTAAATCAGGATACCTCCTCCCCTTTTGCTCCCTGTTCTGTCCAGCAGTTTGAGCTCATAGCCAGGGAGCCTGCAGACCGAGTCGGGAATCTGGGGTTTTAGCCAGGTCTCGGTTATCCCCAGGATGTCAGGCTTGTAGAGAGTGACCCGTGCAGTGAGCTCATCAAGGTTGGAAAGTAGACTCCGAATGTTAATGTGAGCAACTTTCAGGCCCTTTTCCATCCACCATTTCTGAGGAGAGCCAAGGGAGGTGGGGCCAGGATTGACTTCAATGTCGCCAGATAGGGCAAGGGACAGTAGGATTAGCCACAGGAAGGGAACTCTTGGAGGGGACCTTTTGATTTCTGGCCTCCAGACCCGGCGTCGCTCTATGTTGTTTTGGGGCAGGATGAGTCTAGGCAGCAGACCGCTAGGGGGATAGCGGGGACCGTCTGCATTAGCCATAAGGTTAGAGAACGTAAAATCGGTCGTGGAGCAGTGGTGGATGGACCTGCCACTGCCACTGCCCTGTCCAGGGGAAATGTCAGAGATGAGGGGGATGAGTCCCAGGATAACGGTAGCCAGGAGAACAAAGTGGAGAGGGGGGGGAAATGGATTTCTTTAACAGAGATCATGCCGAGAGGCCGATCTAGGATTGAACAGGGGGTATACTGTAGAGGACCTGGGAGCAGTGAGGTGAACAGAGAGCAGAGTCAGGCAGGAGCGCCGAGCAAGCACCAGGGGTGAGGCTACTGACCTGGTGTGATAACGAGCACCAGTGGTATGGCTACTGACCTGGTGTAGTGATAAGAGTGCTAACTGGAGGTCCAGAGACTCTTTAGCAGTGACAGTAACAGTTTGATTTGATAACAGTTTCAGGATACTGAGCGACTGCCTGAAAAGGTCAAAGAATTGTCACATTAGGAATTAGCAGTAACACTTAGTAACAATAAAACACTTTTGGAATTAGCAGTAGTCACAGGATACACGGCAGGTTACTGGAGTGATATTGGATAGAGCAGGGATTTCAGGCTCAGTGGGCACAGAAAAGGCAGGGCGTAGGTGAAAAACCTGGGGGGGGGTACATGCGACTCCACCCCTATCGAGCCAATTAGATGAATTAGCTGGCAGTGGGCGGGGTAAAGGCGATGGGTTAAAAGTCACCTCAAAACCAGGGCGGGTGGTTGGGCTATTAAAAAGCCGTCGCTTCTCCAGGGATCGCCACTGGGCTGCCAAAAACAGTTCTCCTGCAACCAGCAGGGGCACGTTGTGTCCAGAATTTTTGTGCTTTAGATTCAGATTGGGTCCGAGGAGGCCTTACTGCGCTTGCCAGAATGCTTGCACCTCCACCGGGACTTATCGGTTACGATGATGCCAGGCGAGGGGGACCCCTCCAGGTCAAGGTCTCCCTCTCTTCCCTCCAATTGAAAACGAGATAAGTCTTTTAGCAGGGAGCTCTGTTTAAGTCAGGAGGGCTTGGGTGGGGAGCGAAGTCATCAGCCAATCCCCGACAAGAAAGGACAAGGACAGTTTCGGCGCCAAAAGTTGAATGAGGAGCAGACAAAGGACCAGGAGTTCGTCTGCACGTCGTCGCTTCTCCAAGGATCGCCGCTGGGCTGCCGAAAACAGTTCTCCTGCAACCAGCAGGGGCACGTTGTAAGTCCAGAATTTTTGTGCCGGCACCTCCACTCGGGACGCATGAGTTACGATGATGCGAGGGCGAGGGGTGGGGGGGACCCTCCAGGTCAAGGTCTCCCTCTCTCCCCTCCGATTGAAAATGAGACATCTTTCTACACTACACTACATTATCAATTTCCATTGTTTAATATTTCAAATGAAATATTACACTAAACAGTACAGAACAGTACATCCAGATAATTTCTGTTTTACTTAAGCCTGCAAATGGCTAAAATGGTTACAGGATTCAAGAATGCATGGGATAGATACAAGGGAATCTTGGAACTAAGGCGAGGGGTGAAGACTAAAGACTGAGTAAGGTCTGAAGTGTAGCTGCAGGTAGGGAAAAATAAGACAGACTGGATGGACCAAGAGGTCCTTATCTGCCGACATCTTCTGTGTTTCTATATCCAGTATATAATTAAGCAATAAGTCATGACAGGGTGTGGTATATCATGGGATATCGTCACGCCTTGGGTGGTTGGGCAAGAGGCCGCAGGCACCCTGGAGTGACTTATTGCTATTATGAAGTGAGTTTCAAGTTTTATAAATAAAAAAAAATAAAAGAAACAGGTTTTAAAACATTTTATGAATTAGTTTTTGGGCTGTGTAGAAGTACATTTTGAAAAAAATAGTTCTCAGACAGTAGAGAGCAAGGAGGCTGATGGTGCCGGAGCTTTTTTGAAGCCATGATGATGTAGCCCGATATCATCACGGCTTCAAAGAGCTCTTGGCCAATCAGATTCCTCTAGTTATGATCCTCAGTTCATAATAAATATTTAAAGCATTCTAGCTTTCAGCCCCTGAGAAGAGTTCATACTTATTTATATCCAGGTAGATCCTTTACTAGGGACTTTAGACCATGACATACAGAATATGTAGTCAATGTTCATCGTATAAGAAGTTTAATGGGTACGACTTATAGTACTGTATTTTGGAAACACACTACCTCCCTCCCTCCTGCATTAAAAGTAAGGTGTATTCGATTTGAAAATTAAACTACATTGGCTGAAAACATAACACACACACACACACTACAGTATTTTTTTACTTCACTGCTCAATCCCAGTTTACCTAGACTGGCTACCTGCTATATGTTAGCATAGTTGCATAGTTATTTATAAATACAAAGAAATGAAGCATTGCAAGACAACTACTGTATACAACAGAGCAACTCAACACACTTATAGTATTGAATCTTGAGAACACAAACTATACTGCTGTTCCTGGTGGCTGCAATTATTGCCCTGAGGAATGTCAGACGGTGATAATACAGTACATGGTGACTCTACAAGTAATTAGTTTAATCTTGTGAACTTAGGTATGGACTTTCTCATTTTGGTACTAAAGCTTGCATTCAAAAAATGAGTATTACTAGAGATAAACTGCAGTCTAGATTCTGCAGAACTTGTCTCCCACCCTCCCACAAAGGAATGACTCTGTGAAATGCACTGCACATATAAACAAAAGTTTCAGAATGATCACTTGAGCAATCTATTTGGGGTAATCCAAGTACCACATTCAAAGGGAAGAAATCTAAAGCTGAACACTGGGAAGAATATGGTATCTGTACAGCAAGGAACAGCCGGAAAGTGAATGGCTTACTAAATATACAGGAACTGAGACAAAAGTTTGGACTAGATTGGGAAGAATGCTGAGACTTTACTTATGAACATATTCAGAAAGCTGTCAAAAGCCTGTTTGGAAGATGGAGAGGAGATTTAAACCCAGAAGCACAACAGAAATCTTTTTGGTTGTTTTAAAATTGGCACCCAGCATATCAATATTGTATGAATTATTGGGAAAGATAAGGGGCGAAGTGAATTCATCTTACAATAGTAGAGTCAGGCATTAATGAAAGGCACTAGTAAGTAGAACTTGAAAAAAATCTGGAGAATGCCACATAAAGAGTTTACATTGGTCAATTGCTGGAAGTACAGTAAAAAAATAATGCATTTATAACCTACACTTTTATGATAACAGATCAAGACAAGTACAGTATAACGTGTTTCCTTGAACATCTGAGCTATGTCATTTTCACTAGCATCTCTGTGGTGTCTTTTAACTTTAATGTGAGTTGTTTTTGCACTAATCTGTTCTGTTCTGTCTGTCTAGAGTTGGGGGGGGGTACTTTTTGTTGTATTAATTTATTGAATTTTCAGAGTTGTAGTGAGTCAAGTTGTTGCAGATTATGGTTTTAGTGGTGCCAGGAAGGTAAGACAACTAATTAGGTTGCACTGTGCTAATAAACTGGGTCAGTTTCACATGTGTACCATCTTTCATTTTTTATCAGTTTGCTGTGGTGTGCTCATGCCTGTGTATTAGGGCTGAGTAATCACTTTCATGTTAAACCCCAATTTTTGCACCTTGATAATTTTTCCCAATTCAACTGATTTACATGAAACTTACAAAATCTCAGTGTTTGTGTCTGGATCTCTTGATCCTGAAATCTGCATGTAGATTGGTTCAGTGGGGGCTAAGTTACAGGGGTGCAAAAAACATAGAAGTCTCCTTTTTAAGACTTTTTTTTTTGCTCCCCAATAACCGAAAAAGTTTGAGGATTTGTAATCTGAAACTTTCAGGTTTTCCAGAGTTTGGCTCAAGATACATGCTTTTGTGGATTTTATGTATTGGAGTCAAGTAGTTCTTAAATAATTTATAAATTATTTTTCATCGGTGGGCATGCGCAGTGCTAAAAATAAGCATTCTGTGGATAGCTGTTTTTTTGTGACACCAAGATGTCCTGTTGTTGTATTTCATTATGTGTGTTGTATGATATACTGTGGTGTTTTGTATAGAAGAACAGCACAATATATGATATAACACACATAATGAAATTTTTTTAATGTGATGCAACTCCGAAAACTGACAAATTAAAATTTTACCAACCAGGTCTTATGTAACACTTATAAATGTATACACATACTAAGAATAAGGATCTTGTACTGGTTGATTGAAATGTTTATTGCTTGTGTTCCATTCTGTTTGTTGGTTTTCCATTTTAATTTTCATTTAATGTGCTTCCGTTTGTAATAGGAGATACTGCATGGTTTGCTGTTAGCCAATGGGTGCTAGCTTATTTTTACTGCAGTAACTCTCAGCTTTCTAGGGAGTTTCCTCTGGAGCATATTACCGGGGATGTTTCCTTGGCAGTAGGAGCTTACTTTGCTGAACCTGGCATTATTTTCTGAGGATCGCAAGGACTGGACTCCCCCTGCATCACCTGGTTAGCCGCCAACCTGTATAATGAGTGATGATTCTAACAACTGTACTTGGGATGGTAGCCACACTCTGCGCTACCATATGGTGGATACCGCCAAGTGGATTTAGCCTGTGGGTACTCCAAATGGCAACTGACCACATAACCATAACCTGCAGACTCTAGGTTTGCCCTGCAGGGTGAGCATCATGACCTGATAGTGAACTGAATACAGAGCATACAAACAATGCACTATACAGTTCCTTATCTGGTTGGCATTCTCCCCAGTACTTCCTGGACAGGCTTCTTCCATCAGGTAAGCATCCTCAAGACAAGTCAAGCGTAGAGGGGCAAGTGGTGTACCGAGCAGCAATGCAGCAGATGCTAATGAGTGGGCACAGTCATGCTGTTCACCAAGTCAGACGTTTTTGTACAGAATGGTAGGACAGCAATTACAGTGATGCTATTGTGGCCAGACTGGAGTACTCAGATATGCTTAGTGGGTCATTAATTAAAAACTATAACTCAATAAATAAAAAAATAATGTAACACGTGTGAAGGTATGTATTACAACATGAGTAGCTGCCTCAGTCAGTACAGCCATGATGTGAGGGGCGGTAGTATGCTGAAGAAACCTTGCTGGTCCACATGAAGTGAAATTAGCAGACAGATTTTGCCTCCCCAACAGCAACCACAATTGATGGACCCAGAACCTCATGTAAGCTTACTGGAGCATTTGTTGCTGTCATCTGTTGATATTTAATCCTGATCAGGGTGGGTTACTTAGTACCTTGTTTATTGCTGCTGTCATATTATTTCATTATTATATCGCATCAAATACCGAGGTGTTTCGTATAGCAGAACACCACAGCATATGATACTACACACATAATGAAAACTGTTTTTATTATGACACAACTCCAAAAACTGGCAAATTTTAGGTTTACCAAACAGGTTTTATGTAAACACCTATAAATGTATACATATACTAAGAATAGGGATTTCATACTGGTTAATTGAAACATTTATTGCTTGTGTTCCATTTTGTTTGTTGGTTGTCCATTTTAATTTCCATTTAATGTGCTTCTATCTGCAGTGGGAGATACTGCATGGTTTCCCATCAGCGTGGCTCCTTTCTGTTCTGATTATGCAGACAGAGCCAGATGTCTGGGTGCTTTATCGTGTATATATCTGTGCACCTATATCTACATATCTACATGTCAGTGCTTATTTCATGGGGTTGGCTGCTGTCATGCATTCAAAAAAGCAGCCCCAGAATCTAAAAAGAGAACAACAAATCTTTGAGCAGTTGCAGGTGATGCAGTTGTGCTGGATTTCATGAAATGACCTTTTCGATATTGATTTAATAAGTCAGTATTATTGAAGTATATTTAATAAATAAAAGGACAGCCAGTGTGTTAGCTTTGTTTAAGCTGGAAGTCTAAAACCCTATTCCAGTTTTACTAATTGTCACTTGAACGTTTAGCCAGATGACAAAACTCTTAGCCAGACTTAAAAAAAGCAACTTCATTGCATGTTGCCCTGCAGTTTGTGGAGCTGCAGTAGCCATCTAACTACTTGAACTATGGCATTTGTACTAAAATACAAATATACTTACAGCATTGTTACTTGGCTTGTGCCAGCTTAAACACTGCTTCAGTAATATGATGTTTTTCTTTCAGTATGTTAACTACTGTGCCGGTCAGGACTGAAAGCTCAGCAAATGAATTACACATTCACTAGGGGGTTGCAGGCTCCTGCTTGGAGGCAGAGGGCTTATGAAAAGCACTGCTCATGTTGGTGTCCAAGGTTCACCAGGAGAGGCTCCTCTCCTGTCAATGCCCATGCTGTACATTGTTTTACTATTGGTAGCCATAACTGTGACCACCAATCAGAAATCTAACTGGCCAAAACAAAATGCCAGATCGTCAGATTATTATATTTGTATGTTTTGCATATACATATTATACAGGTGCGATTGCACCCGTACATTAGGGTTGAGTACGCACTTTAATGTTAAACCCCACTTGTTGCACCTTAATAACTGCCCCCCATTCAACCGATTTACATGAAATTTGGAAAGCGCAGTCCTGATCCTGAAAATTTTATATAGAATGGTTTAGTGGGGGCAGAGTTACAGAGGTGCAAATGAGGATACAATTCCACTGTCCGAAAAAGAAGGGAAATTAATTGCAAAAAACAATGTTAATGCAGACATTAGGGTTGTAGAATGCAAAGCGCACAATGTAAGGAAATGAGAAAACATTAGGGATTTGGGTCTCCAGAGTACTAGAGATCAGTGGTGTGGTTTTCTTTGGGGTTGTCAACCCTAATGCCCACCCCATCCCCCTAAGCAAAATGAGGTCAGATGTGATCTCTTTTCTTCATGCATAAAGTACAACACATTCTGTTGGCAACATGTATCGAGCCATACCTTTCTACCTTTGAAGAGTGTATCACTTTGAGACATTGACTTGCAGCTGTACCTTGTGCTTTGGACAGGAGGCTATGAGCCTGGCGGATGGAGTGGGCATTAGGGTTGACAACCCCAAGTAAGACACCACCACTGATTTTCCAATACTCCGGAGAGCCAAATCTCTAATGTTTTTTTCATTTCCCATCTTTGTACAATTTGCATTTTTAAAACCCTAATGTCTACATAAACGTAGTTTTTTTGCAAATACTATATATATATGTATATATATATATATATATATATATATGTATGTATATTTCTGTACATACGTGCATACATAGTTGCCAGCAGATTAGGCCTAACAGTCTATCTTGTCTGCCCAACACAGCTCACTGGGTTAGAAACTGGTTAATGGACAGGAGGCAAAAGGTGGTGGTAAATGGGATCCAGTCCGAGGAGATGGGGGTGATCTGTGGGGTTCCTCAGGGATCAGTCATTGAGACAGTCTTGTTTAATGTCTTCATCAGTGACATAGCAGAAGAGCTGGAGGGAAAAGTCTGCCTGTTTGCAGATGACACCAAGATATGCAGTAGAGCTGATACTCTAGATGGGGTGGAGAAAATGAGGAGGGACGTGGGGAGGCTTGAAGAGTGGTCCAAGGAGTGGCAGCTGAGGTTCAGTTCAAAGAAGTGCAAAAAATGGACCTGGGCTGAGGACACCCTGGAAAGACCTACAGGATGGGGGATTTGCTGACAGTCACCAAGGAAGAAAGGGATCTGGGGTTATCATTTTAGACAACCTAAAGGTATCTAGGCAGAGTAGAAAGGCTGCAGGGAGGGCCAGTGGCATGCTGGGGTGCATAAGCAGAGGTATCACTCGCAGAAGGAGGGAGGTAACAGAGTTGATACACAAGGCGGGGTAGAAAGGATGAGAAGGGACTTGGCAAGGTTGAAAGAATGGTCAGACATATGGCAACTTAGATTCAACGCAAAGAAGTGCAAAGTAATGCACCTGAGAAACAAAAACCAGGAGAAGAGTACACAATAGCAGGGGAGGTACTAACAACAACAAAAATGGAAAGGGACCTGGGGGTAGTCATATCAGATGATCTAAAGGTGGGTAAGCAATGTGAGAAGTCAGTAAGGAGAGCCAGGGGGATACTGGGATGCATAGGAAGGGGCATCACAAGTAGAAAAAGGGAAGTGGTTATCCGTCTGTACAGACAGTTGGTGAGACCCCATCTGGAGTACTGTGTGCAGTTTTGGAGACCTCATCTACACAAGGACATAGACAGGATGGAAGCAGTCCAGAGGAGGGCAACTAAAATAGTGCAGGGTCTGCATCAGAAACCATATGAAGAGAGACTGAGAGAGCTTAATATGTATACCCTTGATGAAAGGAGGGACGGGGGGACATGATAGAAATGTTCAGGTACCTCAAGGGAATCAACAAAGTCCAGCAGGGTAGCATCTTTCAGAAAAAGAGATGTGTAAGAACAAGGGGCACAATTTAAAGATAGAGGGGGGATGGTTCAGGGGTAATGTGAGGAAATTTTTTTTCACAGAGAGAGCGGTGGATGCATGGAACCGCCTTCGTGGAGAGGCTGTGGGGTCTAAAACAGTGGAGGAATTCAAACATGCTTGGGACAGACATAAGGCAATTATAGTGGAGGGTGGCAGGAAGTAGGCTGTTGGTTAACTAAAATCTGCAACTTATCCAGTAGGTAGGGAAATGGGCAGACTGGGTGGGCCAAGTGGTACTTATCTGCCGTCAAAGTCTATGTTTCTATGTTTCTAGGTGATATTTCCATTGTATAAAACACTAGTGAGGCCTCACCTATAATACTGTGTACAGTTCTGGGGCTGCATCTTCGTAAGGACATTTACAGGGTGGAGGTGGTCCAGAGAAGGTGACAAAGATGGTACAGGGCTTGCACCAGAAAACATATGAGGAGAGATTAAAGGACCTCAATATGTACTCACTGGAGGAGAGGAGGGAGTGGGGAGACATGATAGAAATCTTCAAGTACCTTAAAGGCATAAATAATGTGCAGGGGGGTGACATCTTCCAATATAGGAGGAGTACAAGAACGGGGGCATGATATAAAATTGAAAGGTGGCAGAATAAGGGGAAATTTGATGAAGTTTTTCTTCACAAAAAGGGTGGTAGACAAATGGAATAGTCTGCCACAGGAGGTGGTGGGAGCGAGCACAGTGGAGGGATTTAAACATGCATGGGACAGGTATAAAGGAACCCTAGAAGTGGGAAGGAGAGGAGAAAGCCATTGATAAAGTAGGGTCAGAGGCTGCAAACAAGGGTAGGGCTGTCAGGCAAACTGGATGTGCCTAGCAGTCCTTATCTGCCGACAATTTCTATGTTTCTAAATGATATCATGATACTAACATACTAAAAGCCAGCAGAATAGGCCTAACAGTCTTTCGTGTCTGCTCGGTAGCCAGCCCTTATTGGGCGTTAGTTCCTCCTCCCCCCGGCCCCCGAGAGGGTCAGCCTTGGCTTCAGTACACCCATGCATCTGTCCCACCCCCTCTTGAAGCCCTCCACAGTGCCTTGCTCGACTAGACACCCGGGCAATGCATTCCATGGCTCCACCACCCTCTCAGTGAATTAATGCCTTCTATGTTCTCCCCTGCAGGTTCCCCCCTCCAACTTCCATTCATGCCCCCTGGTTGTTCCCCCTTTCTTTAGCCTGAACATTTCCTTGGCTCTGCCCCTGTTAATCCCTTTCACATATTTGAATACCTCAATCATGTCCCCTCTGTCTCTCCTCTCCTCCAGCGAGTACAGCCCAAGGGCCTCCAGCCTTTCCTCATAGGTCCTATCACTCATGCCGTGGATCATCCTGGTTGCCCTTCTCTGGACCCTCTCCAACAGTGCTATGTCCTTCCTAAGCTGAGGTTTCCAGAACTGTACACAATACTCAAGATGCAGCCTGACCAAGGCATTATACAGAGATAGGATCACCTTGCTCCTCCTGGACGTTATTCCCCAGGCCAAGGCTCCTAGAATCTTCATGGCCGCAGAATTTTATGCAGAACTTGCAATCTACTGCAGAACTTTGCGGTGCTGCAGAATTCACTCTTCTTGTTGATTTTTTATTAATGTTTCTGTCTTTCCATAGAATCTGGTTCCCTTCCCCTCTTTTTATATCCTAAATCCCCTATATGCTCAGAATGTGATGCTATTATTGCTATAACATCATACATTAGCTAATGAAACGTCTGCATTCTGCAACAGAAATGAACAGTCACTTATCTACCACAGCTCCTACTGCCAGAGACGGTGGCACAGTACATCAGACATGGTGATATTTGCTCAACCTGCACTACAGGCTAATACAATTTTCAGTCTTATATTATTGCACCAGGGCCAACTTAAACAAAACCTTGTCAATAGCACAGACCTGTTAAGTCCATACCTCACTTTGTACAAACCTATTTGTGCCTTTAAGGTATAGAGATGCCATTTGAAATGAATAACTGGTAAAATGAATTTAACTGTCATTTTTAAGAAAAATAAAGTAATTATGCCCAGAATAGTGGAATATAATAATGTGTAGACCTGTTGAAAGAATAGACCCGTTAAATAAATAATTGCACTGTACGCATTTTTGCCAGGGCTATCGATTACATATTGTCATTGGTTGATAAAATCACCTAAAAGTTATGGAGAAATGTTATGTGCAGGGACAGCTGTTGGGCCAGAGGGTAGCATGCTGTGTTCCCGTGCCGGCATCTCAGGTTCAGAGATTAGCTCTTGGAGCTGGCTGGACAGCACAAGGATTGGTGGAACACATCATTGCTCAGAGCCTGGGAAAGTATGGTGCAGTGTTCTGTCACATGGTGGACACATTGTGCTGGTCTGGAGAGCTCTATCTCACAACTGGTTCACATGCATGTCATGGCCTGATGGTGTTACGCAGTGTCAGGGAAAGCAGGTTGACATCAAACATGAGTTTTGCAATAACTCCTCTATTCCATTTCTAATGGGACCTGTATGAATGAGGATGCAAGTTCATGGAAATTAAAAATATATATATATATTTATACACACATACAGTATCTCTGTCTGTCTCACCACACACACACACAGACACACACACACACACACACACACACACACACACATTTGTATGTATGTTACTGATTGCATATAAATATATAAGTGATACACAGTGGGAACCTCATGAGTAGTGTAGAAAGCACATACAAATATATAAGTGATAGACAGTGGAAACCTCATTAGTGGGATAGATAGCATGCATATAGAAATACCTTATTTATCACATAAGATCCCCTCTGCACATGTCATTTATTTAACAGGCTAGGACCTTAAGGGAGAGACATTTGTTTTGCTTTTTTAGGCATACAATTATTTTTATAATTCTGTTATTATTTGAACTAGTGTTACTGTGCTTTCCACCATCCTGATTGCTATAAAAACTGCCATGAAAGTGAAGTCAGGATGGCAAGCTGTCACTGTGATGTGGTAGTTTGTTAGTGCCGCAGAACTTCCGCAGAAATTACAAACCACCGCCGCAGAAGTTCTGTGGCAAATGGTAGTCTTGCCGCAGAACTTGGTCCCACTGTGCCGAAGAAAAGTAGGGGCCCTGCCCCAGGCTATGCAGCCCAGTATCCTGTTTGCCTTTGCCGCCAATCTTCTGCAGTTTTCAGAGCTGTTCATTCTGGTATCTACCACCACCCCCAGGTCCCTTTCACTCAATGTGGCTTGCAGTGAGACACCTCCCAGGGTGTATACATGACCTGGGTTTCTGACTCCCAGATGCAACACCCTACACTTCACCGGATTAAACCTCAGCCCCCACTCCTTGACCAACCCTCCAGGGTATCCAGATCCCTCTGGACTGCCATCCTCGCTTCCTCCCCATCAGCCAGTGCTCCCAGTTTTGAGTCATCCGCAAAGAGACTCATCCTACTTCTAACCCCCATTCCTATATCAGAGACATAGGCGTTGAACAGGAGTGGTCCTAGTACTGAACATTGGGGCACCCCACTGAAGACCTTCCTAGGGGAGGAGACTACCCCACCAACCACTACCCTCTGTGTTCTATCTGTGAACCAGTTTTCTACCCATCTAAGCAACTGTCCTCCCACCCCCATCTCCCCCAACTTTGTCAATAACCCGATGTAGGGTACTAAGTCAAACGCCTTGCTGAAATCCAGATATAAGACATCCACCGGTCTTTGTCTGTCCAGGGTCCCTGTCACCCAGTCGTAAAAATCTATGAGGCTGGTCTGGCATGATCTCCCCAGGATGAAACCATACTGTTTGTCATCCAGGTGCCCCAATCTTTCCAGTTGCCTCCCGATCTTCCCTTTGATGAAGCCCTCCATTAGTTTGCTTACCACCGACGTTAGGCTGACAGGCCTGTAATTTCAAACAACATGCAGTCTTGCTGTATTCAGACATAATGTAGTTAGCCCCAGCACTTGAACTGTCCCAGAGAGGAAAGAGTTAACTCTATGCAGAAGCATAGAACGTTGAGCTTGAGCTCGGTTTTCAAACTTCTGTCTGTGGTACTTCCCAGTGTAACTGTCAGATTCTTTACTCCGCCTAACAGTGAAGTTGTCCGGAGATTTCCTCTGCTCGGTTTGGTAAAAGTAAAGCGTTCAGTTTAAACCGTATAATTTTTTTGTTATTTTTGGATTTCCAGCCTCTGTCTACGGTACAGGTAGTGTGTAGATACTGTAGGTAGTGACTGTGTTTTATTCTGTGAAAAAGTTGGAAATTGTTCTTTTCTTCTGTTTCTTTCCGGTCGGTCCGGTTTGGAACCGACCCATTCTATTTACATTTATTTCTGTATTAGAGTGGTGTTTCGGTACCGATCGGTTTCAAAAGAACCGAGGTTTTTTGCCGGATCTTTTAAAAAGCCTGTGACACAGTTTGTAACCAATCGGTTGTTGTATTACCTGGCTTGAAAGCTGCAATAGGGTAATTTGTTAGGTTGGCCATGTCTGAGAAACCCAAGAAGAAAACCGGTCCCACTAGGTTTCAACACTGTACTGAGTGTGGGGAGGCCTTTGCTAAGGCTGACCCCCACCTCATCTGTGTTTATTGTCTGGGGTTTGACCACCTCAAGTCAGACTGCCAAATCTGTAAAAACTTTCCTAAATCCACTCTAGACAAAAGATTGAGTAGGCTGAAGGAAAGGGAGGCTGAGAAGTCTGTAGATCCAGATGGCCAGCCCAGTTTGGTTGTGGCCGAATCTGAGGAGGTGCCTACTGACCTAGGCGATACCTCCTTGGGCAAAAGGAGAGCCGACCCCGAGGGGTCGGTTTCATCAAAAAAGAAGCATAAGTCTGTCGGTTCAGATCCGGTATCACACTCTCCAACTGCGGACGAAATAGCCAAAGCGATTAGCATTGTTCAATCGCTTAAACCAGTTCCGTCCGAACTGGTACCGCTGGTTAGGCTGTCGGTTCGGTCAGATCCATCTCCTCTGGATTATGATCCAGATGCTTTTTATGAGGAGTGGGAGGGAGACGAAGACTATCCCGAGGATGATGATGATGATGACGACCAGGGAGGTCTGGATGTGCCCATTGAACCGGACATCTCCCCAGACAGGCCCTCAGGTGTCTCTCCTCCCAGGCTCTCTGAGTCCCCTTCACATTTTTTGTTCTACAAAAAGGTGGCAGAAACCCTGCAGCTTCCCTTGGTTGAAGCTGCAGAGAAGGATGAAGAGCCTGATTTTGTGGAAATGATGGACATCCCAGAGTCCAAAAGACTGTCTATCCCTCTTCATAAATCCTTGGGGAAACAGACACACAAAATTTTACAAACCCCTAATTCAATACCTCCTGCGGATAAGAGAATGGACAGGAGGTATTTGTTATCAGGCTCAGCTGCAGAGTTCCTTTATAGTCATTGCAGCCATGTTGGGGTAGTGCAGGCTGCAGCCTGTGTCAGGGTTAACATTCCTTTGGCTTCACACCCCCCAGATAATGACTCCAGGAAAGTGGATGCCATGGCCAAAAAACAGTATTTGTCATCCTCTTTGGGACTCAGGCAGGCTGCTTATATGGCCTATACAGCCAGGTACCAGAAATACAGATGGGATACGGTTCTGGAACTGGCTAAACAGGCCTCTCCCCAGCTAGACGTATGGCAGCTAGGATTCAATGCAAAAAAGTGCAAAATAATGTACCTGGGAAACAAGAACCCAGGGGAAGAATACACAATGGGTGGGGAGGTAGTAACAACAACAAAACAGGAAAGGGACCTGGGGGTAATCATATCAGATGACCTTAAGGTTAGCAAGCAATGTGAGAAGGCAGTAGGGAGGGCCGGGGATATACTGGGATGTATAGGGAGAGGCATCAGCAGCAGAAAACAGGAAGTTGTTATCCCTCTGTACAGACAGTTGGTGAGACCCCATCTGGAATACTGTGTCCAGTTCTGGAGACCCCATCTCCGCAAGGACATAGACAGGATAGAGGCAGTCCAGAGGAGGGCAACTAAAATGGTGCAGGGTCTGCAAGAGAAGCCGTATGAGGAGAGACTAAAGGAGCTTAATATGTATACCCTTGAGGAAAGAAGGGAGAGGGGGACATGATAGAAACTTTCAAGTACCTCAAGGGAATCAACAAAGTCCAAGAGGGTAGCATCTTTCAGAAAAGAGACTTGCAAGAACAAGGGGACACAATTTAAAGGTAGAAGGAGGGCGGTTCAGGGCAATGTGAGAAGTATTATTTCACAGAGGGTAGTGGATGCATGGAACAGCCTTCCTGAGGAAGTTGTGGGGTCTAAAACTGTGGGAGAATTCAAGAATGCATGGGACAGACATAAGGCAATTCTTGTGGGGGGCAGGAAGATATAGGCTGTTGGTTAACTAGGATCTGCGGCCTATCCTGTAGGTAGGGAAATGGGCAGACTAGATGGGCCTAGCGGTCCTTATCTGCCATCAAAGTCTATGTTTCTATGTTTCTATGTAGCCAAGGAGCTGGAGGAGGTGGCTGCTGATGGAACTGAGGCATCCAAAATGCAATTTCATGCTGCTGTGGACTCCAATGATGTGGCATCTAGAGTCATGGCTACATCTGTGTCTCTCAGAAGACATGCTTGGCTCAGATGTACTAGCCTTTCACAGGATACCCAGACTAAGGCTATGGATTTTCCTGTAGTAGGTAACTCTCTGTGTGGGGGAGCAGACAGAGGCTTACATGAAGAAAATGGATGAATACAGGACCATGTACAGGAGTGCACAGGCCAAAAAAAGGCAGGCCACTCCGCACAAGCAGCAATCTAGGGGCAGTGGCAGGCCCTTTAAAAGTCCTTTTTACCAAGCTCAGGCCTCCTCTCCCTTCCCACAGAGGGGGTTCTTCAGAGGGAGGGGCAGGATGGGGATGAGCAGAGCTGCTCCCTCCTCCTCTCAGTCTAAGGCTCCTGCCAAGCAGACACCCTGATGTATCAGCCTGGGTCGACTCCCCATTTCCAGTAGGAGGCAGGCTGGCTTACTACTTCCAGGCCTGGAAGTCTGTGACCTCAGACAAGTGGGTCCTGGAAGTAGTAAGCCAGGGACTGGCCCTCAGCTTCAAAAAATTTCCAAAAAAGAGGGCCAAGTCTTTTCCACCTGCATCACTCTCAGAAACCATTGCCCTAGTGGCAGAGGTTTCCTGTCTTCTAGCTCTCAGAGCTATAGAGAAGGTTCCTACTCAGCACAGGAGAAAAGGACTGTACTCCAGGTACTTTCTTACCCCAAAGAAAACAGGGGAGTGGCGACCCATCCTAGACCTAAGGTATTTGAACAAACACATTTCAAAGCCCAAATTCAAAATGGTAGCTCTGGGAATGATCCTTCCCTCTCTAAGGCCAGGGGATTGGCTAGCATCTCTGGACCTCAAGGATGCCTACTTCCATATTCCTATTAGGTGCTCCCACAAAAAATACCTCCGGTTCGAGTTGTCTTCAGACCATTACCAATTCAGAGCTATGCCATTCGGCCTAACATCAGCTCCAAGGGTGTTCACAAAGTGCCTTGCAGTAGTGGTGGCTTATCTCAGAAGACAGGGTATCACCATCTTCCCGTATCTGGACGATTGGCTCTTAGTGGGTCAGTCAACTTTACAAGTCAAGTCAGCTCTTCAAACTACCCAGGACCTACTCAGCTCCTTGGGGTTTCTTCTCAATCTTCCAAAGTCTGTCCTCGAACCAGTTCAACTTCTCACCTTTATAGGCATAGAGTTGGACACTGTACAAGCAAAAGCCTTCCTTCCCCTGGCAAGGGTGAAGGCCCTAGTGGATCTCGCTTCCTCCTTTTTACCTCAGGTCTCCCGCCCAGCAAGACAGTTTCTCCAGCTCCTGGGCCACATGGTAGCTTCCACGGCAGTAGTGCAGGGAGCAAGGTTCCAGATGAGGGACATTCAGTTTCATCTAAGGTCTTTTTGGTCTCAAAAGAAGGATTCACTTACCAAACTGATCCCAGTGACTCAGACTCTGGTCCAAGCTCTCCAGTGGTGGCTGGACCAGGACAACCTCAGACAAGGGGTTCCATTTCTCCCTCAAGTCCCATCAGTAGTTCTAACTACGGATGCTTCTCTCCTAAGGTGGGGAGCCCACCTGGGAGCCCTGACAGCTCAAGAAGTCTGGTCCCCACAAGAGTCTCTCCTTCAGATCAATCTCCTGGAACTCAGGGCAGTTCTCCTAGCCCTGCAGAGCTTCTCGGATTCAGTCAAGGGCAAGGTGGTCCAAGTCAGAACGGACAACACCGCCACAATGTGATACATCAACAAGCGGGGAGGCACTTGGTCCTCGGCCTTGTGCACAGAAGCCATTAAACTGTGGTCTCTGACCTATTCTGTTCAGACTTCTCTGGTAGCAGTTCACCTTCCTGGGAAGGACAACATACTAGCAGATGCTCTGAGCAGAATTTCACTGGGACACCACAAATGGTCCCTGGATCCTCACATACTGAAGGTCATCTTCTCCAGGTTGGGCACTCCAGAGATAGATCTCTTTGCAGCACCAGACAATCATCAACATCCTCTGTTTTGTTGCAGACCTCCAGTCCTGGGGACGGTTCCCCAGCATGCTCTCATTTTGGACTGGAAGGGCAGGTTTGTCTATGCCTTCCCTCCCTTCCCTCTGCTGTTCAGAGTTCTGATCAAGATCAGGACTCAACCCTGCACAGTGATACTGGTGGCTCCAGATTGGGCTAGACAGCCGTGGTATCCTCTACTGCTGTCCTTGTCAGTGTCACGTCCCCTGTCTCTGCCCAGGACATACAATCTCCTGTCCTCCTCCTCCCAGGTGCAGATCTGGTACCCCAATCTCCAGTCTCTCAATCTCAAGGCCTGGCTTTTGAAGAGTTAGAATATGCAGCACTACATCTTTCTCAGGGAGTTCTGGATATTCTGAAGGTCTCCAGGAAACCTTCCACTAGAAAAACTTACAACTCCAAATGGAAAAGGTTCAGTATTTGGTGCACTCAGAAAGGCATCCTGCCTGATTTTGCAGACATTTCCACAACCTTAGACTATCTAGTTCATCTAAATGGTCTAGGCCTTAGGCCTGCCACTCTGAAGGTTCATCTAGCAGCTGTCTCTGCATTCCTCTCAGCAGGGAAGGGCTCTTCCCTGGCATCTCATCCTGTTTTCAGAAAGTTTTTCAAAGGACTGGTTCACATTAACCCTCCCTTTAGGGAGCCCACTCCGCCTTGGGATCTTAATGTCTGCATAGCTCAGCTTATGCAGCCACCCTTTGAACCTCTGGCTTCGGCCGAATTGAAGTACTTGACCTGTAAAACTGTTCCTGGTAGCTATTACTTCTGCCAGGCGGATTAGTGAGTTACAGGCTCTGTCAGATGAACCTGACTTCATCTCCTTCCATAGGGACAAAGTGGTCCTAAGAACCAATAGGAGGTTCTTGCCCAAAGTGGTATCGGATTTTCATCTGAACCAGTCTGTATCTCTCCCTATGTTTTTCACTGATCATTCTTCTTCAGGTGAAAGAAGGTTATACAGTCTGGATGTTAAGAGGGCCCTTAGCTACTACATTGAGCATACTAAGGCACATAGAAATGACTGCCTTCAATTGTTTCTCACTTATGGTGAAGTGGGGAAAGGTAAGCCTGCCACTAAAAGAACTATTGCCAGGTGGATTGTTTCTTGTATACAATTCTGTTATGACAAGTTGGGTAGAACGCCCCCTTCAGGCCTGAGGGCTCATTCGACTAGGGGTACAGCTGCTTCTCTAGCTGCGGCCAGAGATATACCTTTGTTAGAGATCTGTAAAGCAGCCACCTGGAAAACAGTACATACTTTTACCAAGCATTACTCCCTGGACATCCAGGCTAGGAGTGATGCTAGGTTTGGCATAGCAGTACTGCAGAGCCTCTTCCCAAAGTAGGTTCTGCATTCTCCTCCATGGGAACTGCTTGGTAGTCAGATATATGTCTGAATACAGCAAGACTTCATGTTGTTTGAAGAAAAATTACTCACCATAGTAATGTTGTTTCTTCTAATGGAGTCTTGCTGTATTCAGACCTCCCCCCTGCCTCCCCTCTAAGAACCTGGTTTTTGGGAAGTGGGCTGGCAGGTACAGTGTTGCACCTCAGGGGTGTACCTTGTACCCTCCGTCTTGGGTGGGGTTGATGTTGTTATTATTTTTCTGGTGTTTTATACTTAAATATTGTCACTACTTTTCCTTCTTGGGTTCTCGACTTGAGTCTTTTGGGCTCAAAAATAATTTTTTGCCCTTTGGCTATATATTGAACAATTTCCATACTATAGTATGTTAGTTAGTGTGCTCATAAGAATTTGATGGTTACACTGGGAAGTACCACAGACAGATGTTTGAAAACCGAGCTCGAGCTCAATGTTCTATGCTTCTGCATAGAGTTAACTCGTTCCTCTCCAGGGCAGTTCAAGTGCTGGGGCTAACTGCATTATGTCTGAATACAGCAAGACTCCATTAGAAGAAACAACATCACTATGGTGAGTAATTTTTTCCTCCCATCTCCTCCCTAGAGCCTCCTTTGTGGACAGGCACCACATAAGCCACCCTCCAATCCTGGGACACCCTTCCTGTCTGGAGAGAGGCACTGAACAGCACAGCTAGTGGAGCTGCTAGTTAGCCCGCCAGTTCCTTCAGCGCTCTTGGATGCAGCCTATTCGGTCCTGGTGCCTTGTTAGTTTTCAGCGCCTGTAGGGCCTCCCTCACACTGTCCTCTGTGATTTCTCCCTCCCTAACCCCCCCCCTCAAAAAGGCACCCATCCCTTTTTAGGCCTGGTCCACCCGGTACCCCAGCCTCATCTGGTCCTCTCATCTCCATCTGTTCTCTCTTCTCAGCTGTCCCGCTCCCCCCCTTCCGGTTGAATGGATCCCATGTCTCCTTCCCTAAATACCGAGGCAAAGTACTTGTTAAGTACCTCTGCCTGTTCCCCTGCCTCCTGAGCCCATCCTTCCCCAGTCCTAATCCTGGAGATGTGTGCTCTCCCTTTCCTCTTTTCCCCTATGTATCTATAAAATCCCTTTCCACACCTTCGGATATCCCTGGCCAGGTTTTGCTCCAGCCTTGCCTTGGCTCCCCTCACCACTCTTGTGACCCTTCTAGCTGACAACTCGTACTCACCTCTCTCCTTTTCCCCCCTGGAGCGCTTCATATGTGCATAGGCAACTTTCTTATCCCTCACTGCCTCTTGCACCACCCTGGTCCACCAGCACGGCTTGATGGCCCTCCCATTTTTATGCCTTACCCTTGCACACAAGCTAGTAGCCTCCTGTACCCCTTTTTTAATGGTCTCCCACAAGCTACCAACATCCATGTCTGGCCTAATCTGGCTCAAGCTCCCCCTCAGAATCCTGCCCATGCCCACGAAGTCTGCCCCCTGAAGTCCACCACTGCTGTGTTTGAGCAGTTTTCCACCCCCCCCAGACACAGCAGAAACCAAACCGTGGCATGGTGTCCTCCTGCCAGTGGTCTATACACCTCCAGACCCCCTATCTGGTCGCTGTCTGCAAGAACAACGTCCAGTATCCTCCCCCCCAGTAGGTTCCCCGACCTGTTGGACCAGAAAGGCATCCTGGAACACATCCATCAGCCTCTGCTCCCTGGCCACCACTGATTTCATGGTGTCCCAGTCTGCCCCCGGCATATTTAGATCCCCCATGACCACCACCCTACCCTTTCCATGGTCACAGTGCCCCTTGATGTTCTCCACCAATTTTCTCTCCAATTCCTCATCCATTGCGGGGGGTCTGTACACCACCCCTACTTTCAATCTTTTGCCTCCCACCCGATTGTAGGGTTACCCAAATCACTTCCACTTCCCCTTCTGCTTCCTCCACTCCACTCACCAATATGTCATTCTTGACTATCAGTGCTACCCCCCCCATCTCTACCCTCTTCTCTATCCCTCCTGAATATTGTGTAGCCCTCCAAGTTTAGGTCCCAATCATTCTTCTGGGTGGCCCATGTTTCCGTAATCGCTGCCACATCCACTGATCCCTCTTCCAGCATCACCTGAAGCTTGTGCATTTTGTTGCCCATACTCCTGACGTTGATCAGGACCGTCCTCTACCCCATCCCCCCTTCCCTACACAATTTACTCAGCCCCGCACACTCCCTATTTGCCCTTTCCTGCACAGCTCTTGCTTTGTATACATTGCAGTCACCTGCCCTCATTTGCCGCCCTAGATCAGGGACCTCGTTCAGGCCTGTCTCCATTCTTTCACTCATCCTTCCCCCCTTTACAAGTTTAAACTCCACTTCTCATTTATGAACTCAGCGAGTTTCAGTTTTAAGATCTCCTTCCCCTCTAGGTTAAGATGTATCCTATCCCTAGCATATAACCCCTTGTCAGCCCATGCGTCCCCCCAGTCCCCCACCAGCCCATACCCTTCTGCCCTGCACCAATCTCTGAGCCACTGATTCACACCTCTGAGTTTGTGCTTGGTCTCCCCAGATGCCCTAGGTACTGGCAGGATTTCCGAGAAGGAAACTGAACTCTCTATAGAATTGCAGACTCTGGCCAGTTCCCGAAACCTCACCTGGATTTCCAGATTGCTGTTCCCTTCCAAGTCGTTTGTGCCCAGGTGTACCAGGAAATCCGGGGATCCCCCGCATTCCAATGCTAATGAATATAGCTGGAATTTGGTCTTGTGAACGGATTGGCCCGGGATACATTTAGACCTGACCAGGCTGCTTTTACCCTCCCCTACTCCCTCCTACTGGATGCCCCTGGTCATGGAATCCCCCAGCAGAATCACTTTCACCCTCACCTTACTGGCCCTTTTGACCCCTTCCAGGCTCTTCCTTCTATCCTCAGCCCCCAGCTTACTCCTCTGACCTCCTTCAGTCTGGGGACCACTAGTCTGTGCGTGTCCTTTTATGCTCTTCCTTCTGCATGCGGTTTCCAGTTTACTCTTCACCCCCCTACCTCCTGGTCGGCACTGTTGGCCCCCTGATCCCCCCTGGACTCCCTTTTAGGGTCAGAATCCACAGGCCCCCTCCACTACACCCTTCTACTGCTTTCCTCCCTGCCTCCAACCCTCCTTCCGGTCTTGTCTCCCCCTCCCTTCTGGCATATTTCTCCCTACCCTCCCTCCCATCCTCAGCAGATTTCTCCTCCCTGACACTGGCCCACCTAGAGTGCCCCTACTACCCCCTCCCCTTGCTGTCTTCTCCAGCCTGAGTGCCTGCTCACCCCCATTCCCCTCCCCTCTGTCCCCATCAGCTCTCTTGCCTCCAACCCCTGGCTTACTAGTCCCACCCTCACTGCCTGCCTGCCCCTCCAGTTTCACTACCCCTCTACTCCCACCCCCGGCTTACTGACAAACCCTCTCTGACCGCCTGCTTCCCCCCACCAGCCTCATCCACCTCCTCCCTGGGTACAGCATGGTGTATCTGTTGCTAAGTGCAATGCCTGCCCCGACGCTTTCTCCTGCCCCTCCTTTGCTTCCTGGACTGCCCCTCCCTGAGGTGTTTTCCATCCATTGCTCATATTACACCCTACCCCACTGGAGTTTCCATTGGGCCTATGCCTACCTGCTCCATGGGTATGCTGTAGTGGCCTCGCCTCCCTTCAAGAGACCATTCCACTCCTCCCCTCCCTCCCTCTCCCTCATGCCTTCCAGTGCTCTTCTCTTCCTCTACCTCCGCCCCTAAGTCTCGCCAGCTGAAACACACTGGACACCCTACGTTCCTCCATGCCCAATTTAGGATTATTGCTGTCCTGCACCCTGTCACCCCAGTCCACCCTCATTTTGGTGTGAGCAGTACCAACCACTTGCAGCCCAATTTAGTTCCTGCCCACCTCACGAGATCAGACAGCAATATACAATTCAGCAGATATCACAATTCACAATTATCAAAACCCTCAGCCATATATATATATATATATATATATATATATATATAGCATGCATGTATTCAATGGTGCCCATGCAGACACAGCATACAGTCCCCCTTTCCTGCAACCTGTAACAAACCAGGACAAGCTCCATTTCTGCCTGCCCCCCAAAGTTCAGCAGCAGTAAACAGTTCAGCCCAGAATCAGTTCACATTCATCATATCTCACTGCTGTATAGCAGTTAGTCAATGTCTCCGAAGTAGGCACAGCATACAGTCGCCCTCTCATTTAAATACCCAAAAGTCCAGTCCCACTCGCTTCGCTTGCTCTTCACATATGATCAGTGTTGACCTCACAGGCACAGTGTATAGCTGCTTTGAACCCAGATCCAATCAGCAGCAGCAGCAGTCCGGGACACCCACTCACAGCCTTCCCCCCTTCAAGGCTCCACCCCACCGACTATTTAATAGAGGTCGGGGCTGGGGTGGGGTGGGTGGTGTGGGACAAAAAACAGCTCTGCAGCACTCGAGACTGGGCAAATGCCTTTATAGCCCAGTCGCTCAAGAAAAAAGGTTTGCGCACTTGGCACTGATTGGCCCCACCGCTCCTTGCTCCTGAGTAGCGGCGGCCCTCCGACTCTCCTATCCCCACCGATGCGGTTCCTCCAGCGCTTCTCCGACCACTGATGTGGTCCCTATGCTTCCCACCGCCAATGCGGCTCCTTGATCTCCTGCCCGGTCTCCCCCATGGCAGCTCCAGATGAAAACAGCTCTGCAGCACTCACGACTGGGCTAATGCCTTTACAGCCCAGTTGCTCAACCAAAAGTTTGCATGCTCGGCGCTGATTGGCCCCACCGCTCCTTGCTTCTGAGAGGTGGCGACCCTCCAACTCTCCTATCCCCACCGATGCGGTTCCTCTGGTGCTCCTCTGACCACCGATGTGGTTCCTATGCTTCCTGCTGCTGATGTGGCACCTGGATCTCCTGCCCAGTCTCCCCCATGGCAGCTCCAGATGAAAATGGACACAGTTTATTAGCACAGTACAGCCTAGTGCTGTTTCAGGTAAGAATAGAGTTGCCTTACCTTCCTGGCACCACTAAAGCCATATTCTGCAGCAACTTTTATTTATTTTTTGTTTTATGTGTTGAATTCTTGGATTACAAGTACATTTGAGCCAGGGACTCATTTATAAAGGTTCTAAGTCAGTGGGTAAAGGAGGACAAAACATGAACTGGAATACATGGAGTGGTTAACAGATTGTTTGGATACAATACAGTCGGGGTAGACATAAACCAGTACAACATATTGGGTTTCATACAAACAGCAGACTTCAAAGTAATACTAAATATGTGATAAAGTTTACATACAATGCTACATTAAACATTTTGGAGTAAAGCTTTGCAGCCAAGAGAGCCAGAATTGGTGACGAAGGTGTAGGGGCAAAGAGGGAAGAAGTCAAGAGAGATAGGTTTGGGGAAGGAAATTCTAAGTTGGGTGGGAGTGAGCAGGGACAAATGAGAGAGGTGAGGGAGGTAACTGCGTTGTTGGAGAAAGGGTGGGGTACAGGTAAGTGCCCTAGTACATGCCTTAGGGGATAAGTGCAACAGATGGGCTGAGCATAAAGGACAGTCAGAGTTGAAATTAGGTTTTGCACAGCTCTGCAAGCTGCTTGGCAACAACTCTGCAAATTAAACAAATCAATATAAGGAAAAGCAACCCCCCACATACTCTGGAGAGACAGAACAGATAAACAGAGGTGAGAGAACTGAGCAAATATAGGGGTAGCGGAGTAGCAGGCTTACTATTTTGGAGGACTTCACTTTCACCTATTCAATACTTCCCGGGACACAGGATGCGTACCACAAGATTGGAGGATGACTCACGTGGTGCCCATCAATAAAAGTGGCCCAAAGAATGAACCAGGCAATTACAGACCAGTAAGCTTCACATCCATCATGGGAAAACTAATGGAGACAATCCTGAAAGAGAGGCTAGTGACCTTTTTGGATGACAGTCGACTCCAGGATGGTCAGCAACATGGGTTCATCTCACGAAGATCCTGCCAGACCAACCTAGTTGAGTATTACGACTGGGTGCTGAGGGAACTGGATAACGGCCATGCGGTGGATGTCCTGTAATTGAACTTCAGCAAGGCCTTTGATTCTGTGCCTCATGGGTGGTTGGGGGAAAGTTGGAATATGTGGGGGTGGGGACAAAGACGGTAAACTGGATTGTCAACTGGCTGAAGGGGAGGCAGCAATGGGTGGTGGTGGTGGGGATTCTTATCCCCAAGGGCTGTTATGAGCAGGGTTCCACCGGGCTTGGTACTGGACCCAGTGCTGTTTGGGATATTCATAGCAGATATCTCACATGGCATCAGGAGTAAGAGCTGTTTGTTTGCTGATGATACTAAGATGGGGGCTGGTGGTGGACAACATAGTTGGGTGGCAGGGGCTACAGGACAACCTAACCAAACTGAAGGAGTAGTCGGAAATGTGGCAGTTGGGTTTCAGTGTGAAGAAGTGCAAGGTTCTGCACTTTGGAGCAAGGAACCCGGGGGGGGGGGCTACCAGTTGGGAGGGATTCAGTTAGGTACCACCGAGGATGAAAAAGATCTAGGCATGGTTATAACGGGAAATATGAACAACTGAGCTCAGTGCAGGAAGGCAGCAGCTAAAGCCAAGAAGATGCTGGGGTGTATTGAAAGATGCATCTCATCCAGAAGAAGGGAGGTGATCCTGCCTCTGTACAGGTCACTAGTCAGGCCACACTTGGGAGTACTGCATGCCATATTGGCATCCATTCCTGAAGAGGGATATCAGATTACTGGAGGGGGTACAGTGCAGGGCAACTAGGATGATCCAGGGATTGGAGGATAAATCCTACGAGGACAGGCTGAGTGAGTTAACTATGTTCACCCTGGAAGAGAGGAGGGACTGGGGATATGATTGAGAGCTTTAAATACTTGAAGGGGATAAACAAGACAAGTACAGAAGGGGTCTTTAAGTTGAGGATGGCGAGGGATACAAGAGGGCATGGTCTCAGATTGGATGGGGAAGATATAGGCGAGAGAGGAGGAGGAGACATTTTTTCACGGAGAGGATTGTGGCTAAATCAACACTTTGCCCAAGGAGGTGGTATCCTGTAAGACGGTGGGCAATTTTAAAAGGGGATGGGACAGAGTGAAGGGAGGTAAGTGTGGGGGGGGGTGGACAGCTGCAATGTAAGGGTGCTAGCTGCACATTCGAGCAGACTTGATAGACCATGAGGCCTGTTTCTGCTGGCAGATTCATATGTTCGTATTTACACCACAACACAATATAAAGTCAGATTATTACTTACTTGACTGAGATTGGTCTAAACTAGTCTTCAGTAAACAAAACAGCACACCACTACAGTAGCCACCAGCAGGTAATGGGCAAAGTGCCAAAGAAGCAAAAACCAGGATACAGCCTGACGGAGGCACCACTTTCTTCAGACGGACCAGATGGGGCGGATGGCAATGGACAGCAGCAGGCAGTTGAGTCGTCCTCAGACTAGAGGTTCAGCTGCACAGCTCAAGTAAGTTTGTCAGAGTCAACCAATAAAAAATCTGATCAATCAGTCTAGCAGCAATTTAAGAAAGCAAAGTAGTAGGTACACTGACTGTATACTAGTAAGCATTAACCATTCGGGACCACGAGGGCACATAAATAGAAAGTGATGGGCCAGAGCTCATTGGGCCACTATCTTATACACCATGATTGCTGTGAAATGCAGGCAGAGTACACAGAGTAGACAGTGGTCATCAGGGAGGTGCCACAGCCTGCTAAGGGGCAGCAATAAGATGAGATTGTTACCAGGAACTAGCAAGTGGCTGTTATATTCCTAATCTCTTCATCTCCTCCACTTAATGATTATATGGCCCTGCCCTGAGCTGTGGCAAAGAAGCAGAACACATTACTTTGGTGTGTTGCTGACACTGGCTAGGCCGGGGACAACAGTGTGTCAGCATCAGCACCGCTCAGGAAAAAAATGTGCAAATTGCTGACATTTAACTCTCCTCCCAGCCAGCTGACATCAAACAGTTAACTTAAAGGAAATTTTGTTTCCAGACTCTTACTCAGTAAAGCACTCTGAGGTGGGGAAGGAGAGCTGGCTTCAAAAGGACATTTACTTCTTTGTTTAAAGGGAGGTGCAAAGATGGAAGCTTTAAAAAAGCATTTGTTTATGTTCTGAAAAGGTGGGGGTGCAGTAGCACCCCGCACACCCCGCTTCTGACGTCCCTGGTAATGCATTGTTACATTTTTTTTTTGTTACATATTGTTGCCTCCCTTCCTTATTTATAAATTTTTATGCAACTGCTTATGTGATCTGGAATTATATTGGCCTCTGTGCATTAAGAGGTGTTGTGCCTATGCGCTTCAGATCTGCAGCACGTAGGCAACCCTAAGTCGCTAAGCCATGCATTAGGGGTCCCACAAACCCCTAACAGCATGCATGGAAGGGACGTGTGCCTCTTTTGCACTTGATCTCTTGGCACTTTCACACAGCTAAGTGCAAAGATGGTCAGAGGATGTGTCTTGGTGCGTGCCCGTAGTCTATCCCATTCACGTAGGCACAGAGTGCTGGGTGACGTGGGTGCAGGATATGGCAGCAGCAACCCTGCTGTATCCTCTGTGTGCCTCCCATTGAAGACACCTGCCAGCTGCAGCAAAAAGGCTTAGTCTCATGCTGTGCTGCCCCACCCTTTGGTCAGCAAGGGAGAGCTGGGGGCAGTATTTCAGACACTCATCTGTTCTACAGAGAATACAGAAGTCCTGCCTTCCAACAATCCCCTGCTCTACACAGAGTAGGAAATCCACATCTGATTGGATGCCTAACTGTGTCCTCCACTCCCCCCCCCTTGCACCAATGTGTTGGGCGAGGTGCCACAACAGGCACCACATGGTGGCCAACATTTGTGCATGCCGGCCACCACGTGCCTGTCTGTGGGTGAGGAGCTGTGCAGCCAGGGTATATACCTCTCATGCATACCCTTAGCCGCAAGATGCATTGGCACCTGTTTGAATACACGTGGACTGCACTGCTAAGAATGGCATTTTACTTTCTATTCGTGGGGTATAAATTTTATAAAGGGATGGAAGCACACATTCTGTGAGGGGTTAGTGGTTCATGTTTTGGGAAGCTGTGAGGGGATTTCAGGACTATGAGTGTAAATTTTGGGACACAGTAGGAATGCACATTTTGAAATGGATGGAGGGTTGATTTCAGGACCCTATGTGGTATATGAATACCTTCAGTTAAATATTTGGTGATTACTGGACCACAAAATATTCATTCAAACAACATGAAGTCTTGCTATATTATGACAGTAGCAGTTTGATCCAGCTCTAGAACTGCTCCGGAGGTGAAATGGTTAAAACCATTCCAAAATAGAATTTTGGCCAGGAGCTCTAAGAAGCAGCTCTATCTGTGTTATTTCAAACCTGAACTGTCAGATTCTTTACTCCGCCTCAGTGAACAGTCGCTCCAGAGATTTCTCCTACTGCTCGGTTCATTTCTCGGTTTAAAAAGTGTTTTCTCGGTTGATTCAACCGAGAATAGTTTATTTAACCGCAAAAACGTTCGGTTCAAGCCTATCTGTAAGTAACTGTAAGTAAATTGAAGGTTTTGTCTGTGTGGAACTTGTAAGTTATCGGTTCGGTTTTGAACCGATCAGTTGGGTTTAAAACTCATTTAAAACTAAAAATGTAATATTTTAGAGTGCGGTTCCCGGTTCTTATCGGTTCTAAAAAAAACGGATTTATTACGGTTTTTCCAATACCCGTGACACGGTTAGGAACCGATAAGGGTGTCTTGCCTGGCACTGCCGTTAAAAGGGCAAGTTTTCTGGTTAGGCTGGCATTATGTCTGAGAAACCCAAAAGAAAAACCGGGCCCACTGGGTTTCAACACTGTGATGTTTGTGGGGAAGTCTTTGCCAAGGCTGACCCACACACCACATGTGTTTATTGTCTGGGGTTTGATCACCTCCAGTCAGACTGCCAGATATGTAAGAATTTCCTGCAGCCACCCTGGAAAAAAGATTGGGCAGGCTCAGGAGAGACCAAAAAAGTCGCTGACCCGGATGGCCAGCCGGTTCGGTGCCAACCAGCGAACCGGAGTCTCCCTCTGACCAGGACGAGACTTCGGGCAAAGAAAAGCTGGTTCTGAGGAACCAATTCCAGTAAAGAAAACAAGAAAATCAGCAGGTCTGGAGTCCAAAACCCCTTCTCCAACTGCTGCAGAGATAGCAAAAGCCATACAAATTGTCCAGTCACTGTCTCAGGGTCCGTCCGAACCGCCACTATCTGGCAAAAGGTCGGTTCGTCCGGTCCCAGTGGTTCAGGAATATGATATTGAGGAATTTTATGAACCAGAGGAGGGGGAGGATGATTATGAACAGTATGAATGTGGCTGGGAAGGTCTGGGTGTGCCCATTGAACCGGACATCTCCCCAGACAGACCTTTAGAATCTCCCCCTATGCTGTCTGAGTCCCCATCTCATTTCATGTTTTACAAAAAAGTTGCTGAAACCCTCCAGCTTCCCTTAGAAGAAGCTGTGGATGAGCAAGAGAGCCTGATTTTGTAGAAATGATGGATATTCCAGAGTCTAGGAGATTGTCTATTCCTTTACATAAGTCTTTTAGGAAGCAAACAATAAAAATTTTAAAAACTCCTAATTCTGTGCCTCCTGTAGATAAAAAGATGGACAGAAGGTACACATTGTCAGGTCCTGATACAGAATTCCTTTCTCAGCAATGCAGTCATGTTGGGGTAGTTCAAGCTGCTGCCTGTGATAAAGCTAATATTCCCCTGGCTTCACATCCTGCTGACAAGGATTCCAGGAAGATTGATGCCATGGCAAAAAAACAGTATATGGCAGCCTCTCTGGGAGTCAGGCAAGCAAATTATATGGCTTATGTAGCTAGGTATCAGAAATCTAGATGGGATACTGTGATGCAATTAGCCAAGCAAGCCCATGGCCAGCTGGCTAGTGAACTAGAACAGGTGGCTGCTGATGGCATTGAGGCTTCTAAGGTTCAGTTTTATGCTGCTGTGGATGTTAATGATGTTTCCTCTAGGGTCATGGCCACATCTGTAGCTTTTCATAGGTTGGCCTGGCTCAGGTGTACTAGTCTGTCACAGGATACCCAGACTAAGGCTATGGATTTTCCTGTGGTGGGGAATTCTCTGTTTGGGGAGCAGACAGAGAACTACATGAAAAAGATGGATGAATATAGGACTACTTACAAGAGTGCCCAGGCTAAGGAGCGGCAAGCCACTCCTCAAAGGCATACCCCCAGGGGTAGGGGTAGGCCTTTTCACAGGCCTTTTTACCAGACTCAGGCCTCCTCTGCCTATGCTCAGAGGGGCTTCTTCAGAGGCAGAGGCAGACGAGGGGTGGGCAGACCTGCTCCCACCCCCCAGCCTAAAGCTCCTGCTAAGCAGGCACCCTGGTGGGGTGCCCAGGGCCGATCTCCTGTACGGTGAGGGGGCAGGTAGCTACTTCAGCCAGAATTGGGCTTCTTTAACTCAGACAAGTGGGTGGGTTCTGAGTAGTAGGCCAGCGTCTGGTTCTCAGCTTCAAAAAGTTTCCCAAGTTGAGAAGCAGACTTTTTCTACCTGCAAGTGCCTCAGAGACCCTTGCTCTGGAATCAGAGGTCTCATCCCTGTTAGCTCTCAGAGCAGTAGAAAGGGTTCCTCCACTGCACCAGGGCAGGGGTCTGTTCCAGGTACTTCCTTACCCCAAAAAAGACAGGAGAATGGCGGCCCATATTAGATCTCAGATATCTGAACAAGCATCTTTTGAAACCAAAGTTCAAAATGGTAACTCTGGCAATGATTTACCTCCCTAAGGCCAGGGACTGGCTAGCCTCCCTGGACCTCAAGGATGCCTATTTCCATGTCCTAATCAGAATCTCCCATCGAAAGTACCTCAGATTCGAACTGTCCTCAGGTCATTACCAGTTCAGAGCAATGCCCTTCGGTCTTACCTCTGCCCCAAGGGTATTCACAAAGTGTCTAGCAGTGGCAGTGGCTCACTTAAGGAGGCAAAGGATTGCTGTTTTTCCCTATCTAGATGACTGGCTCATTGTAGGCCAGTCCCCAGAACAGGTAAAATCTCACCTGCAGGTCACCCAGCAGCTTCTCACCTCCTGGGCTTTCTGCTAAATCTACTAAAGTCGGTTCTGGAACCAGTCCAGGTACTCACCTTATAGGGGCAGAATTGGACACAAAGCTAGCCAGAGCCTTTCTTCCCTTAGAAAGGGTAAGGAATTTAGTGGCTCTGGCCTCCTCCTTCACTCTGCAGGTCTCTCGACCAGCAAGACACTTTCTGCAGCTCCTGGGGCAATGGCTGCATCCACAGCTGTTGTGCAGGGAGCAAGATTTCAGATGAGAGACATTCAGTTTCACTTGAGAACCTATTGGTTTCAGAGAAGAGACCCCTTTCCAAGTTGGTCCCAGTGACTCGAACCTTGATCCTAGCCCTCCAGTGGTGGCAGGATCAGAGCAATTTAAGATTGGGTTCCCTTCATTCCTCTACTCATGACTTGACTCTACTACAGATGCTTCCCTTCTGGGTTGGGAGCCCATGGGCGACCTTTTCACTCAGGGAGTGTGGTCCCCAGGAATCTCTGCTCCACATCAATTTGCTGGAACTCAGAGCTGTCTTTTTAGCTCTTCAAGCATTTTCTGCATCTGTCCACGACAAGGTGATACAAGTCAGAACAGACAACACCACAACAATGTGGTACATCAACAAACAGGGGGGCACTCGGTCTTCGGCCTTGTGCACCGAGGCAATGAAGTTGTGGTCTCTGGCCTATTCCTGAACACTTCCCTCATATCAGTTCATCTTCCAGGGAAGGACAATGTCCTAGCGGATGCTCTCAGCAGGATTTCCCAGGGCCATCACGAATGGTCCCTGGATCTTCAAGTGCTGGGGATAGTCTTTGCCAGATGGGGCACCCCTCAGATAGATCTTTTTGCAGCCCCAGACAATCACAAACTTCCTCTGTTCTGTTGCAGGCCTCCAGTGCTGGGCTCAGTTCCCCTGGATGCCCTTCTTCTGGATTGGGAGGGGAAGTTTCTCTATGCTTTCCCCTTCCCTCTCCTATTCAAAGTACTAGTCAAAATCAGATCTCAGCCTTGCAGGGTGATTCTGATTGTCCCGGATTGGGCCAGGCAGCCCTGGTACCCACTCCTTCTGTCACTGACAATCCATCTTCCTCTTTGCCTCCCAGGAATCACAACCTGTTGACTTGTGCCCAGGGAAGGTTTGGTATCGGACCTCAAATCCCTCAACCTCAAGGCCTGGATCTTGAGGAGTTAGAGTTTGCTGATTTACACCTCTCTCAGGGTGTTCTTGAGATCCTAAAGGCTTCTAGAAAGCCTTCCACTAGGGCTACTTATAGTTCTAAATGGAAAAGGTTTTCCATTTGGTGTGCTGGGAAAAATATTTCCCCAGAATCTGCTGATTTGCCCATTGTGTTAGATTACATGGTACATCTTAATTCCTTGGGTCTCAGACCAGCTACCCTGAGAGTTCATTTGGCAGCTGTATCTGCTTTTGTGTCAGCAGGAAAGTCATCCCTCTTTCCTCTCATCCTGTGTTTTCCAAGTTTTTAAGGGATTACTCCATACTAATCCACCCTTTAGGAACCGCCCCTGCTTGGGACCTTAATGTTTGCATTGCCCAGTTAATGCAACCCCTTTGAACCTCTGTCTTCTGCAGAGCTTAAGTACCTAACTTGGAAAACTGTTTTTCTAGTGGCTATCACTTCTGCCAGACGCATAAGTGAGTTGCAAGCCTTGTCAGTGGAAACTGACTTTATTTCTTTCCACAGGGATAAGGTAGTCCTTAGGACTAATAGGAAGTTTTTGCCTAAGGTGGTTTCAGATTTCCATCTTAATCAATCTATCTCCCTTCCAGTATTTTTCACTGATCACTCCTCTTCTGGTGAGAGGAGGTTGCGCAGCCTGGATGTTAAGAGAGCTCTTAGTTACTATATAGAGCGTACCAAAGGTCACAGGTTCGAATCCCTCCAACTTTTCCTTACCTATGGTGAAGTTGGGAAAGGCAAACCTGCCACTAAGAGATCAATTGCCAGGTGGATTGTCTCTTGTATCCAATTTTGTTATCAGAAACTGGGCAGAGCCCCCGGTTTGGGGGCTCATTCTACCAGGGGTACAGCTGCGTCTCTAGCTGCTGCCAGAGACATCCCTATATTAGAGATTTGCCAGGCTGCTATTTGGAAAACGGTACACACTTTTACCAAGCATTACTCCCTGGATGTCCAGGCCAGGAGAGATGCTCGGTTTGGCACAGCTGTTCTTCAGAGCCTATTCCCTAAGTAGGTTCTGCCCCTCCTCCATGGAGGTACTGCTGTGTATTCTGCTACTGTCATAATATAGCAAGACTTCATGTTGTTTGAAGAAAAAATTACTCACCTTAGTAATGTTGTTTCTTCTAATGGAGTCTTGCTATATTATGACCTCTCCCCAACCTGCCCTCTCTCAGAACCTCTACTTGGGTGGGGTGCGGAACTTGGTAAGGCACCTTTATGCCCTGTTAGCATTTTTGTCCCTTTGGGGCTTTGGGGGTGTGTGTGTGTGTGTGTGTTTTATTATACTTATGTTTTATTCTCATATGATTAGAATTGTGTTAGTATTTCTGGTCCCCTGACTTGAGTCTTGGGTGTTGGGACCAGCAATGGTTGTTATTATTTAGGTAGCCATTTGGCTAGTGTAGGTTACAGCTTCCACACAGACCTTAGTGAGTTTGGCTCATAAAGATCTGACAGTTCAGGTTTGAAATAACACAGATAGAGCTGCTTCTTAGAGCTCGTGGCCAAAATTCTATTTTGGAATGGTTTTAACCATTTCACCTACGGAGCAGTTCTAGAGCTGGATCAAACTGCTACTGTCATAATATAGCAAGACTCCATTAGAAGAAACAGCATTACTAAGGTGAGTAATTTTTTCTTATATGGTATGGTGGAATGTTGTTCTGCATGGAGATATATGCTTAGAGCAAGGGTTTTCCAGCTACAGTAGTGACATTCATATGTTGTGTTGCAGTAGTGATGTCACTACTGCAGCACAACAACTTAGACTACTGCCACACAGCTACTTTCCTCTAGCCGATCGAGAAGGGAGCCAGTTTTTAACTTATAGAAACAGCTGAAGCTATAGTCACTAGCCAGCCACAGATTAAATCAATAATTTGAACCTACCACCAACCCTCTAATGTCCCCCAACTGCCAGTTCACTGAAGAACAGAGGAGTGACTAAAATAGGCATGGATGCTCATACACCACGAAATACAATGTATGGGCATCTATACACAGAGAAGCTTACTGTATGTCTTCATCTCCAGATTTCTATGGAAACCCGGGAACCTCTCGAGCTTCACTCTGCCTCCTGACAGCCACTCCATCATTTTAAAGTGTCACCTCTCAAACCTTGCCCCATCCCGTATTATAATAAGCCAGTGGCTCAGTTGGTTTTCACCCTCTCCCAACTCTGATCCATAACTGGGGGGATAACAGTTTCAGTTTGCCTTTGTTCTATGTTCTTACAAATAGGGTAAATTGGCTGTAGCAAATGCATAAAGGAAAGCATATTTTTAAGCCAAGTACAAAATTAACATCGTGTGATCTGTTCCAGGGGGATTATGTACTCCACAAACAACATAGATGAGAGGATTGAGCCCTAGGGAACACCACAGATAAGGAGCTTCAGGAGTAAGGAGAAATTCCCCATCACCATCCTCTGTGCCCTATTTCTGAGAAAGGACTCAAATCAGCTGATGACATTGCTGGCAAGTCCACAGTAACTCCCTTAGGTGATCCAACAACAACTCATGGTCCGCAGTGTCAAATGCTGAAGAGAGATCAAGGAGAATGAGAACGGACCATTCATCTCACTCTCTAGCCCTCAGTAGGTCATTATGTACCCTGACCAATGTAATCTCTGTACTCTGCATCAATCTAAATCTAGATTGGTGTAGCTTGTAGCTGTTTCAAGTTGTAAAATATGCCTCAAGCTGCAGAGCTAGCATTTTCTCAATACCCTGTCCCCAAAATGGAATGTTAGAGATGGGTGTCAGAGTGGCTCAGTTGGTAGCACATCTGCTTCTGGACCAAAAAGTCATGGGTTCTTGTCCCACACCGGGATTGAACTTGCACCTAAAAATCGCTGGCATTTGAGTGCAGTATTGGGAGGTGCTGTACTGCTGGTGTGTGCTGTCCTTCAGATGAGATGTTAAACCGAGGTCCCTTCTGTCCATCCTGGTGTTGTCCAGGTGGAAATAAAAGAACCCAGGGCACTCTTCACAAAAGAGCAGGGAACATTCCCGGTGTCCTGGCCAAAATTCCTCTTCCCATAAACTGGTTCATGCAATTATCCAGGTGATGATGTGGCTGCCACTGCACATTTAGTCACTTCACTACCAGTCTAACATTGCTTGTAAAGTGCTTTGGGATACTGTGTATGAAAAACACTATATAAATGCTGATTCTTCTTCTATAATTCAGTAAGCAAGCTAGGTCAAGAGATATTTTTTTCCAAAGGGGCTTCACCAAGTCCTCTTTCAATGCACTTAGAAAAGGCCCCTCAGAAAAAAAAGAGTACGGGATTATTTTCACAAACACTGAACCCAGGACATCCACACAGCTCACTAGAAGATGTGTTGGAGCTGGGTCCAATTTGCAACAGGTGGGCTGCAGTTCAAAGATCGCCTTACAGACCTCCTTCACCAGTACAGGCCTAAACCTATCCCAAACAGGAGAAGTACCCCCCCTCCCAGTGCCAACCAGCTCTCCTCTCCTCTGCTAAAATGCGACAGCCCAGTTGGGGTTATCCCAGAACTGATCAAGGATACTCGGTCACAGAAGAACTAAGCAAACACTTTGCACCTCGTGGATGAAAATTGCTTTGACTGGTTGGAGACAGGCATGATGTAATAGCCGGTCTACAGTCTGGAAAAGATGACCCAGTCTGTTCTTCCCTGACGCAATCTCCCTGGACAGGAATGCTACCTTCTTATAGGAGATTGCTCTCTGATATTTATCGTAGTGAGTTCTCAGAGCCAATATGTCTTTGTCAATCCTGGACTTCCACCAGCAACATTCCAATCTACAAATCGTGGCCCTACTCTTACAAAAATGAAATATATTTTAAAATATATTATTAACAATATATTTACATACAGTGAAATATATTCCAATCTACTTGTTTTATAATATATTGTAATGCATCAGAAAATCAATATATTTCAATATATTTTAAAATTTACAAATATATTATAATGTACTGCAAATATACATGTTATTGCCACTATTATATATATATATATATATATATATATATATATATATTGCAAAATATATTGATTAAATTCCAAATATATTGAAATAAGGATGGTAAATATATGCTATTGATATATTGCCAATATACAGTATGGCCCGGATATTCAGACTGCACCAGGCAGTGGCTGTGATGCGCTGGGGCCAGGTCCAGGTGATATTCAATGGGGATGTGCCATGGCACAGCATTGTTGAATATGGCAGGGGTCAGCGCACATACTGTGCATGGCGCAGTGGCACTGCGCCAGCACAAGCCGCAGATAGGGAGCACGAGGATGTGCCAGCACAAGTGCGGTTGCACTAGGTGCATCACCCATGATATTCAGCAGGGGGCATGCAAATGAGGCCATGATATATGCAAGGTGCAAATGGAGCCATTTGCATGTCATTATGGCCCCATTTGCATGCCTTGCACAGGGCAGCCCGGCGACTTGTGCCTGGCACCCTGCACAACATGACATGTATTGTTGGGATACCGGGGTATCCCTCACCCCATAGCCATGATCGCGCGGCATATGTGTAAAAATAAATCTCTGGTAGTCTAGTGGCCCTCCCAGTCCACGATTCCCCGATAAATATAATACATGACCATCCCTGGTGGTCTAGTGGTCCCCCTTCCCACCCGAGTCCCCGATATATGTAAATATGTCCATCCCTGGTAATCTAGTGGAACCCCCCTTTGCCTGTTGCCACAATCGTGGTAAATGAAAATTAAAACATTCCCTGGTGGTCCAGTGGACCCCCCCCCTCGGGTCCCCGATCAAGGTAAATCACCCACATGTAATTCCCTGATGATCCAGTGGCACCCCCCACCCCTTCCACCCACACAGGACCCTTGCCCACCCCCTGTCATCCAGCGGACGGATGCATCCCACCCACATGCCGCCCGGCCGCACGCCGAATGACAGTACAGAGAGCCAGAGAGAGACAGATGATTGTCTCAAATATGTGAATAATCATTCACATATTTGGGACTGTCTAGTACAGTATGCCCTGCAAGCCCATTGGTCCACACTGGGACCAATGGGCTTACAGCCCATACTGTACCTGTCATTCGGGTGGGTGGCTGAGTGGTATGCGAGTGATGTAGCCACCCACCAATGACCGGGGAGGGGTGGGTGAAGGGTCCTGTGTGGGTGGGAGGGGTGGAGGTTCCACTGATCACCAGCGAATTACGCGGTGGGTGATTTACTAGTCAGGGACCCAGGAGGGAGGGGGGTCCACTAGACCAACAGGGATTGTATTTTTGGACATCCATCAGGGCATCAGGAGGGAGGGGGGTACCTCTGGACTACCAGGGAATGGTTTATAATACTTTCACCGTGATCGGGGAGTCGGGATGGAGGGGGGTCCACTAGACTACCAGGGAATGTTTTAATTTACATTTACCACGATCGTGGCAATGGGCAGGCAGGCTCCACTAGACCACCAAGGATGGTCATATTTACATATGCTAGGGAATCAGGGACTCTGGTGGGAGGGGGGACCACAAGACCACCAGGGATGGTCATGTATTATATTTATCGGGGAATCGGGAACTGGGGGGGGCCACTAGACTACCAGGGATTTCTTTTTAAACATTTACTGTGCAATCATGGCTATGGGCGGGGGGGTTCTGGGTTCAGTGTGTGCTTGTGGACAGTGTTCTGCGTGGGCAGGTGGCCACCCACGGCTGGGCTGCTGTGCTGCACCCTGCAATACTGCAGCCCACATTTGGGTGGCCAGGAGTTGTTCCTACTCTGCAAGGGCTCAACTTTGAGCCCCCCCCATGCGGTGTAATGCAGGGTTGCGCCAGCATATGCGCCGCACATCCCGGGCTGAATATCAGGACGTGCCGCATATGCATGGGCACGCCCCCTGCATCTGCGCTGCATACCATTACATTGTGCCCCGGCGCATCGGGAGTTGCGCTGCGCCGGGAAGCCTTTTCAATATCCCGCCAGGGCACAATGCGGGGTTGCGCCATATCCGGGCTTATGTATAAATGTATTTTTTTACATTTCAGTTGTTTCCTATCTTTACAAATATAACATATGCATGTATAATAGATATTAATATAACTATTAACTTACTGAGACAAAAACAAAGTAAATTTTTTATGATTTTTACCTACCTCTAACAGTACAATTGCAGTTCATTTTATTATTAATCATGGAGATATATATATATATTTTTTTATAATCATACTTTTTTAATTTTTCAGATAGAAAAAGAAACATATTTTCCAAGAATAAACATAGAGAAATCTTCTCCAAATGAAACAACATGAAAAATAGTCCTAAAAAGTATAAAAATAATATATTTTTTGAGGGAGTAACCAGTTACTTATGTACAAAGAATAAACTAAGAGCTCTCAATACTTCTATCGTAACTTTTTCCCAAACTCTAAGCATTTCATCCCATCTAATAAATTTAATCAGCAAGTTCATCATCTAAGGCAGAAAAAAAAAAAACTCCACATTCACCCATTTGTCCCTTTTGGAACAACCAAACAAAATTTATTATTCAATTAAGAAAAGCAGAATTAAAGTAAAGTCAAATAGGAATATACTGTGTTTTTTCTATGGTATCCACCTCTTCATCTGATTCTTCTTGATCAGATCCCAAATCAGTTGGCAACGCCACATTTTTCTCAAAAAAGAGTCTTGCTGCATCTATATCCTCAAAGAAACAATCCTTAGACTGAAAACTAATTTTTTATTTTGCTGGGGCTTGTAAAATTGCGGTTATTCCGGCTTCCCGAAATTCACCCCTTATTGCCAGAAAGCATTTCCTCCTTCTCTGTGTAGCAATACAAAGAAGAAGAAGAAGAATCAGGATTTATATAGCGCTTTTCATACACAGTATCCCAAAGCGCTTCACAAGCTAGACTGGTAGTGAAGTGACTGAAAGTGTGGTGGCGCCCATATCGCACATCATCACCCACACACAGCCTGGATAATTGCATGAACAAAAATCTGGATAAAAATGCAACTTAGTCCACTCATATATAAACCCCTTCTTTAGTCTCTCCTCATAGAGAACTTTGCTTCTCTGGTCAACTGAAGTAAAAGAGCATATCACATACAGTGGACTCCACATTAGACAGACACTGTTAATGAGGACCGTCGCTTTGCACGGACAGAACAGTATTGCCGAAACCAAAATCTATATGTAGAAAGTAAAATTATACAATGGGCATTAAAACAGAACGTAAATGTTCTATCCTGATTGGCTGACTCATACCCCTCTCCCGCTGTAAAATCTACAATCACCCCATGGGAAGAGGTGCCAGCCACTGATCAATGCATCAGGATGTCCCCCCAAATCACTCCAACAGTCACCAACACAGCACTCGGAAAGACGGCGAAAATCCCTGCTTGATAGCGACTGGCAAATCGAGTTCCGGAATAGTTACTACAACACGAAACCGCATACCTCAGATGAAATTGAAACCGCGACTTTCTACCATGTTCATTGCTATTTCTTTTATACTCTTTTCTGTGCCACACACACAATTTTCAACATTTCCCAGCCCCTCAAAAACACACTGCAACCGGCAATGCTAAGTCAGTACTGTGCATGCACAGTAGCAGCACGGCTCCAGCAACCAGGGAGTATTTTTTCCCAGCAGAACAATAAACACAGTAAAATATAGCTTAAAATGAGTAAAAAACTTTTATTTACTATTTTTCTATGTGCCAAAAATAGGAGGACATTGTATAATTGCAGTATGGCACTTGAAGGTTAGTGATGCCAGGATTTTCACTTCGGTGTTGCTGGTTACCTGCGCCTCGTGACCGAACAACACCCCAAGGCGTGGGTAAATCCTGGCATCACCAACACCCTCTCATGGTATATTGCTTAATTAGCACTTTAAGGCAGACTATGCACACTGCGTAGCATGGACAGTTAATTACAGCAATTACGACTAATCGCACCCTGTCTACACAAGCTCTAGCAGTGATAACTGGTGTTAATTAGAGCTGTTACTTAATCTGTCTTGGTCATTACACCTCATTTCAGAGGTGTTGCTTTGTCTGTGTACAATGGCTTCTTCAAAGTGCCCTGGCATTCCTCTGGCTAGAAAAATTTAACTGATATGGCAGATTGAAAGTCTCCCCTGCATGAGCATATGTGATCTTGCTGCTTATCTCTCTCTCCCCAAATCAACTGTATCAGACTTAATTCAGCAAAAGGAAAGGCATCAGGCAGAATGGCACGGCAACCAAAATCCTGAAAGGAAACGAAAGAGAGATGGTAAGGACCGGGAAATAGAGGAGGGCTTACTGCTGGGGTTTCCTGAGGTCCGTCAGAGAGACGTTATGGTCAGTGGACCTTTGTTGCTACAGAAAGTTAAACAGCTTGCAGTCGCTCTTGAAAAACCTGAATTCAATCCGACTGATGGATGGCTTCAGTGTTGGAAAGTCAGGAACTACATTTGCTTTTGCTGTGCGCACGGTGAAAAGCAAAATGCCGATGGGGAGGGGGCTGTCTCTTGGGTGAGGGATGCCTTACCAGATCTGCTTGAAGGCTACGGGCAAAATGACATTTTTAATGCTGATGAGACCGGCCTGTTCTTCAGGTGTGTCGGCAGCAGCACACTGTCATTTAAAAATGAAATGCTGCAGGGTCAGAAAAAAGCAAAGGATCGTGTTTCTGTCATGGTTTGCTGCAACATGACAGGAACTGAGAAGTGCGAGCTCCTAGTTGTTGGGAAGTCTGCCCAGCCAAGATGTTTCAGGGGTGTAGCCACTTGCCTGTAATCTACAAGCATAATCGGACCGCTTGGATGACCGGGGAAAGTTTCACTGACTGGGTCAGGGGATGGGACCGCAAACTACGTGGGCGAAAGATTGTCCTTCTCTTGGACAGTTTTAGTGGTCATCCTGATGTCAGAGGCCTTCGAAACATAAAATTGGCTTTTCTCCCACTGAACATGACCTCCATTATTCAGCCGCTAGTTCAAGGGGTAATCTACTCCTTGAAGTGGCATTATGTGCGGGAGATGCGAGGTCGTGTTCTGGCAGAAATGGAAAGCGTTGCTGATTTAACAGCTGTTGATTGTGTAAAACGGATCACCCTACTGGATGCAGTTATGCTGCTAAAATGTGCATGGGACTCCGTAACGAGTCAGACCATATTAAATTGCTTTAAGAAATGTAGGACACCTAACCCTGCACCAGAAGATGATGATGTCGCAATAGATGACCCCATCCAGCCACCACAAGGCCTCACACCCGATGAGTTTGAAAGCCTCACTCACCTCGGGGATGATGATCCAGAACCAGAAAGCAGTTTGGATGAAGTTACATGAGTCGTGCAAACGCTTAGACCGGTCATTCAATCTCCGACAGCATCAGGTGATGGCACAGAGGACGCAGAGGAAAAAGAAATTCCAACTGTCTCCACTTCGGATATGCGAAACGCCCTCAGCATCCTGAACTTTGCCATGGCTCAACGAGTGGACATAAACCCAGATTGCGAAATGCTAAGGCGAACTGAGAAAAGTTGGCAAAAATACACGATGGCACCTGAACAGCAGACTAAGATAACCAGTTTTTCTTCAAGAGAACAAAAACAATAACATTACTGTTCACCACTTGTTTTAACCTGCACTCCACAGCTTGTTCCCTGGGAATTAAAGGAACTGTGTTACTGCCACAAAAGTCACAAAGCATCTAACTGTTAAAAAGCATGTCCCTGATCCTTCTACCCTCCTACCCAGCACAGATTTCCTCACAAAAGTCACAAAGCATCTAAATGTTAAAAAGTATGTCCCCGATCCCAATCCTTCTAGCCACCTACCCAACACAGATTTCCTCACAAAAGCATCTAAGCACTGATTTCATAAAAAAAACCAAAAAAACACCACTTTACACAAGATAAAATTAAGAAACGCTGTTCGCGCTCAAGTAAAATAACTTGCTCCGGCTTCTGCAGACAGCGGTTTCGGTGGACAAACTATTCGTGCATGGAATTGTCTGCCTAAACCGTCATGCACTGTATCTCGCTCTAGTTTCTGATGTAGCCATCAACTCCTGTTTCTGTCTCGCTTGCGGCCTAAATACCGAGCCCAGAAGAACCGGGTGATCAGGTGAAAAAAACATTGTTAGAACTCTCTCCACTGCAGCTTTCAATTCTTGATTAGGGACACTAGCTGGAAAACCAATCAGTCATAAGTTCTTCAGCAATAAAGTATTTTCGATCTTTTCCATCTTTGCCATTGTATTAAGCTGTTCATGGAGGGAAGCGTTAACTGCTCCCTCCACAGTCAGGATCCTCGCAGATAAACTTTCAGTACTATTCTCAGCCACTCCAACTCGCTCCTCGATCGATTAAATCTTGGTTTCAACTCTGCCACAACACTGTGAAATCTAAATGAGCGAAGTTTGGACTTTAGCAAATGCTTCTTTCATGTCCATTTGTAATTCCAAAAGAACCGACTGTAAGAACACCAAAGTCGGTTTCTGTGGATTCCTCACCTTAGTGCCCAAATCAGGGTGCGACACAGCCTGGGAAGTTGACTCCACAGTCGGAGGCAGAATTCCTGTTCCCCCACGCTGAGGAGGTACCTTCCTGGTCCAAATCTTAGGGGAAAGAAATCTATCTATTTGTTCTGGTCTAAAATCTGCTCCTTCCTTTAACCTCAGACCTCTCTGGGCAGCCATTTGGTCTCACAAAGCAAGCAAATTATATTATATTTATAGGGGGAATCGGGAACTGGAGGGGGGCCCACTAGACTGCCAGGGATTTCTTTTTAAACATTTACCGTGCGATCATGGCTATGGGTGAGGGTGCTCTGGGTTCAGTGTGTGCTTGTGGACGGTGTTCTCTGTGGGCAGGTGGCCACCCACGGCTGGGCTGCTGTGTTACTCCCTGCAATAACTGCAGCCCACATTTGGGTGGCCAGGAGTTGTTCCTACTCTACAAGGGCTCAACTTTGAGCCCCCCATGTGGTGCAATGCAGGGTTGCGCCAGCATATGCACTGCACATCCTGGGCTGAATATCGGGATGTGCTGCATATGCATGGGCACGCCCCCTGCATCTGCACTGCATACCATTACATTGTGCCCCGGCGCATCGGGAGTTGCACTGCGCCGGGCAGCCTTTTCAATATCCCACCGGGGCGCAATGTGGTGTTGTGCCAGGTGCAACCCCTTTGAATATCTGGGCCTATGTATAAATGTATTTTTTTACATTTCAAATGTTTCCTATATTTACAAATATAACATATACATGTATAATATATATTAATATAACTATTAACTTACTGAGACAAAAACATAGTAAATTATTTAAGATTTTCACCTACCTCTAACAGTACAATTGCAGTTCATTTTGTTATTAATTATGAAGATATTTACATTAAATTATTGTTTTACAGTGCAGCTTTACCTCAAACGTACATTTTATACATTTATATTTACACATGACTTACCTCACAAGCTTGTGTTTGTTAAAGGCTCAGATGGGTATTTATACCACCCCATTTTGTTTCACTTTTAGGTCAGGGTGAGATTCTACATGTACTTGCTTTATAACTTGTGCCTTTCTTTTCAGTCTGTAAGCTAAATGCTGTAAATTTGAAATTATTGTAAAACTAGAAATTATCATGATTTTGGCTGATAAATGAAGTTTTTGCAATATGCAAATTAGTTATGCAAATGTACACATGGGATGAAACTAAGCATTTACAAAAATACATGTAATATATATAAAAAAATATGTGTAACGTATAAAAAATATGTAACATTTATAAAAATATATGTAACACATAAAAAATGTACATAACACAAATAATACAGTATATATTTTGAAATATACAAATAATATATTTTAGACAATGTATTACTAAATAGATTGACATTTTCAAGCAATGCATGAGGCAGAATATATAGTTTCAGTATATGCTAAAGTACGCTGCGTATTATATTTAATTGAAACAATGTATTTCTCAATATAGTGACATATATTTTTGCATACTATGGATTAGAAATATATTATGTCAGTATATTTAAAAATATATTTCATAATACATTATATAATATATTACACTGAGTCGATGTATTTCTCAGTGTATTGACATACATTAACGCATATTTTTCAATATATTGCAACATGTTGAGGGGCAAGAGGGGAGGTTGGCCCTGCAAGAGGACCTGGACACCCTGGAAAGCTGGGCTAACACATGGAAATTAAATTTCGATAACACCAAGTGCAAGGTTTACATCTTGGGCCGGGAAACCCTAAACACAGGTACACCCTGGGAGGGGAGGCGCTGGAGGCCTCAACAGGGGAAAAAGACCTAGGGGTCATGGTGGATGCATGTATGAATAACTCTGAGCAGTGCAGAAGAGAGGCTAGCAAGGCAAACAGGATGTTGGGATGCATCGTAAGGGGGATCACCTCTAGGAACAGGGAAGTGATTCTGCCGCTGTATAATGGACTGGTTAGACCACACCTTGAGAACTGTGTACAGTACTGGAGACCACACTTGAAGAGGGACATACAGCTCCTGGAGAGGGTACAGAGGAGGGCAACTAAGATGATCGAGGACTAGAGTTTGACGTATGAGGACAGACTTGAGGAGCTCTGCCTGTTTTCATTGGAGGAGAGGAGAGACAGGGACATGATTGAGGTCTTCAAGTACCTCAAGGGAATAAATAGGGTAAACATGGAGGGATCTTTAGGCTAAAGCAGGGAGGTATCACCAGAGGGCATGGTTTGAAGTTGGAAGGTGGAAGGGTAAGGGGGGAAAAGAGGAGGAGGTTTTTCACCGAGAGGGTGGTGGACCCTTGAAATGCGCTGCCTGGCGAGCTGGTTCAGAGATCCACAGTGGAGGGCTTCAAGAGAGGGTGGGACAGACACAGAAAGCAGATGTATCAGATGATGGCCTGGCCCAGGGAGGTGGGTATGGATGATAGGGGTTTCTGGAACACAGTGGGGGGAAGGCCTTGGCACCCAACTAGGGATCTGAGGTTTGAACAGACTCAATAGACTGTAAGGCCTAATCTGCTGGCAATTAGTATGTTAGTATATTCCATTTTCATAAGGGTAATCTCCCTAAGCTATGGATTCACAGTGGGAAGATCTTGTCAAACAATTCTGATAGATTTCTTTGACTGGGTGACTAGGGAGGTGGATCAAGGAGGTGCAGTGGATGTGACCTACCTGGATTTCAGCAAGGCCTCTACACCATCCCACATAGGAGGCTAGTAAACAAGCTGGGCAGCCTGGGAGTGGATCCCAGGGTGGTAAACTGGGTCAAAAATTGGCTGAGCAATCCGTAACAATGACTCATTCTCCGTGAAATCCCTCACGGCGATGAGAGGGTAGGGTGACCAGATGGTGGGGGTGGGCAAAATGGGCGACAGGATGTCACTATATGTACATGTGGGGGGGTGAGCATGGTGAGCATGGGCTGGGAGGGGCAGAGAAGCTGTAGGGAGTGGTGCTGTGGTGGGTTGCCAAGCTGCACTGTGGTATTGGGGGTTGGCCTGTGGTTGGGGTGGGTGAGGTAGCGGGTCTGGGCGCTGGTGCGATTTTATTGTGCCCAGCCCGAACCTTTAATTTTACATGCTTTTACCCCCTCACTTACATGCACTCCCTGGAGTTGAGAATCTTAGTAGGGGTCAGCCCCCACAGAAAGCATTGAAAGTATTGAAAGTTATGTCTCTTGGCTTGTCCTGTGCATTGGGGTGTCAGTAGTGCCGAAAATGTTTTTTGCACTCTGACTGCGTGATAATGGAGATCACCTTTAGGCTTTCGCCGTTATCACATAGAACCTCTGAAGAGAGGGGGGTGACCAGCAGGGTCCCACAGAGATCAGAGCTTGGACCAGTCCTCTTTAATATCTTCATAAGTAACATTGCAGAGAGGCTGCAAAAGAAGGTCTGCTCTTCGCAGGTGACACTAAGATCTGCAACAAGGTTGACACTCCAGGAGGGGGTATAGAAAATGAGAAGGGACCTAAGCAAGCTTGAAGAGGGATCAAGGGTGAGGCAGCTAAGATTCAATGCAAATAAGTACAAGATCATGCACTTGGGGCACAGAAATGCAAGGGAGGAGTACATGATGGGCGGGGAGGTACTGACAGCCACCAAACAAGAAAGGGATCTGGGAGTAATAATATTTGATGATCTAAAGGTTACCAAACAATGTGAGAAGGCTGTGAGGACAGCCTGTGGAATGCTGTGGTGCATAGGGAGAGATATCTTCAGCAGAAGGAAGGAGGTGGTGATGCCACTGTATAGAACATTGGTGAGACCTCATCTTTCTAGAGTACTGTGTCCAGTTCTGGAGGCTGCATCTCCAGAAGGACATAGACAGAGTAGAAGCAGTTCAAAGAAGGGTGACAAAAATGGTGCTGGGGCTGCACCAGAAGTCATATGAGGGGAGACTAGAGGATCTCAATATGTATTCCCTAGAGGAGAGGAGATGGGAGGAGGGATATGACAGAGACTTTCAAATACTTCAAGGGTGTAAATAAGGTACAATATGGTAATATCTTACAAAAAAAAGATGTTCAAGAACAAGGGGCCATGATATGAAAATAGAGGGGGCAGACTTAGGAGTAACATGATAAAGTTTTTTTTTTCATGGAAAGGGTGGTGGATCCATGGAACAGCCTCCAGGCAGAGGTTGTAGGGGCAAAAACAGCAGGGGAATTCAAAAACACATGAGACAGACATAAAGGAACTCTAGCTATAAAAAAGAGAGGAAAAGCCACAGATCACTTAGGATCTGTTGTATATGAAACAGGTAGAGAAAACGGGCAGACTAGGTCTGCCAAATGGTCCTTATCCCCTGACCCCCTGCCAGAAATAAATCTCTCCACACTTACTTTATGTTGGATGCTCACTGGCGATATTTATTAAGGCACAGCAATTACAGTTTACATTCCCAACTTCATATTTCAACATTATAAAGTACAGTTCAGTACAACCAAGATTCATCCTCTCCCTCCTTCCCAACTTGATCTTCTTCTTCTTGCTTGTATCGCTTCGGGGTCCTGACACACTGGATCCAGCCCCCCATCACCAGTACCAGGTACCCCCACTAGGCACCACTATAACCAGGTACCCTCACTCGGTACCACCATTTTACCCGGGCCACACCCGAATGGGGACAGTTCCCGGTCCACACCCCACTAGGCCCGGATATGTGATCTGACCTCTAGATTCTATCCCCTTCCTCTCTTACTTCCACACCTGGGTTCCTCTGCCCCCAGCCCGTGCTGCCTACCCCTTCCCCTCCTGTCCCCTTTTCTCTTCTGCTCCCCTTCTCCCCCTTCTTTATTCTGCTGATGTCTCTTCTGGTGGGCAACTCCCTGCCCCCCTTCCGGCAGGGCTCCTTTCCTCCCTCGGGACCATTTGCTGCACTTTTGCAGCTCCCTTGACCCCCTACCAGGGCACACCAGGGTCCATGCTTTATACCTGCCAGTTTCTTGTCAATGCCAGCCAACACTGAGTCATCCTGCCAAGTTCAGGGTTGATGGGTGGGGAATCTTTTCCCAGCAAAAGAGGAAGTCCAGGGGGTTGCAAGCCTTTAAGTATCCTCCCGGCCCCTCTCCCCCACCTTAGCCCCTCCCCAGCCAATTGAAACTTCTCCCATATCCCTGGTCATTTGACCCCCTACTGATGTCACCTATCTCCTCCCCCTTTCCTAACCCCCTCTTCCCCCCCCTTCACCTCTTTCTGGCATTGCCATTAGACAAAAAGACCTGCCTTTTAATGGCAAGCCCCATTATCTGCTGTCATAGTCTATGTTTTTAAGCTCTCATCCCTGGCCATACATGAATCAGTGTGACAGTATCAAAGGCAGAGTTGATAGCCCTGTTATAGGCCATCACCACCTCTCCAATCCTGCCTCACAACATTACTCAACATGCGCTGTGCAACCACCCCATTCCATTTCCTGATCATATCAGTAACTGACATCTAGGATGCAGGCTGTGAAGCACTAATTATAGATTTCTGGAGCCTGAAAGGATGTAGAAGTTATTCCCATCCCCAAGGAGCGCACAGTGGCTGCACTTGAAAGCATCCTGAAACCATCTTACTGACATCTATAATCAGAAACATTTGTGACAGATTTATTTGCGATGTAATTATGACAACCATAAAATCTAAATTGGATGAAAATCAGTTAGACTGTTTAAAAGGTACTTCAGAAGCTCTCATAATGATAAAGCTTCCTAAAAAAAACACAGATCCAGTTCACGTCAGAAAAGAACCACAAGACAGGCTTTGTGCCAGTGGTTTTATTGTAAAGTACATACTGCTGCAGGAGAGCATTGACCACCACTCTAGTGCTTCACCTATCACTAACACTTCACCAGGGGCCAGCTGCTATGCTTCAGTGGGCCCTTACATTTCACCCATTTAAAGATACAGAGTGCTACACAGTTTTAAACATTAGCATGGTCTAAGTCAGAATGGCTTCAAAAAAAAATTAAGTTCCTGGCACAGACAGTGCCAAAGATAGATATTTTTCAAAGAACATATCTTGGCAACACTTTAAGTGTCATTAACTACAGTATAACAACTGTATAACTACACTGTAACTACTGGGCAGTTACATATAACTACTATGTAGTTGTTAACTAGTTTCACATTTGCATGTTGTGTACTTACACAATTTGTATGAAGTAATAGTTACACATGCAACTACTACTGTCTCCCTTTCAGCACAAATCAATTCATTCTTACAAGTGTAACTACTCATTTAATAGCTGTTGCAAAGTGTAACAGAAAATCTGTTGTGCAACTACCACTGTATCTCTTCTGGCATTATGTAATTTGTTCTTACAAGGGCAACTACACATGTAATAGTTATTGCAAATTGTAACAGAAAATGTATTGTGTAACTACTATGTTACTAATTGTTGCATTATTACATTTGTTCTTACAAGTGTAACTACATATGAATGCAGGTCTTGTGCACTGTTTCAACAATCTATGTCTATATGACATTTAAAAGGTAATCACACAGAAACACTTTAAAGTATAATTAGAGTGGTAACTAACATATGATTACAATGCAGCTTCAGTCTGCTACACTTAAATGCACTGACTGGCAACTCTTTAGATGATGTTCCATGTCTGTATTCTAGTTTTCATGAACTTACAGGTTAATAAACCTGCAGTCTAATGCTGTGAATTGGTATATAACTGTACACAACAATATTTCATTTGCATAATTACTAATTGGCATTGCAACAATATTGTGGATGAATGGGGCAGCGACCATGGCACCATCCTTCACACCAAGCTACCCCAGACCTTTGACTATACCATGAGGGTTGGAGGCACAGCAGTGAAAACAGGCTGACCAGTAGGTCCCCTTACTGGAAAACAGCAGCACTGGGAGGACAATCCATATCCTAAAATTCCCCACTCCACACAAAGTGTGGGATCCAGTCTGCTGGTGGCCAGTCCATTTGACTGGATGGCTGCTGTTGATTGCCAGGCCTGGGTATGCACATTTGACACATTCCCTGCCACCTATGTAAAAAGGGTCCAATATTAGATTGCATGTTTAGTATGTTCATGAGGGACTGATTTCTGAATCAGAACTTACACCACAGCTACATTACTGACATTTGGTAAATGTAAGTGTGCACACTTGCAACTACATGTAACATAACACTAGGCGCTAACTTTGTTTTTTTTTCTCTTTTAGATATTTCCTGAAGAAGACCTAAGGTCAAAACATAGATTTTTAACTCTATTTTCTATTTTCAGTGTGCATTTAATATAACCATTTTGTTTTACATGTAACCTAGGCATTAACTGAGAAAACACTATCATTATTTCCTAGCCACAATATTGTTACGACAGTTAGTAATTATGCAAATGAAATATTTTTCTGTACAGTTATATATCAATCCACAATATTAGACACCATGTTTTATTAACCTGTGAGTTCATGAAAAACTGGGATACAGATATGGAACATCATCTAAAGAGTTGCCAGTCAGTGCATTTAAGTGTAGCAGACTGAAGTTACATTGTAATCATATTTTGTTACCATTCCAATTACACTTTTAAGTTTTTATGAACATATGAACATACAAAAGTTGCCAGCAGCAAAGGCCATCCTGGTCTATCTAGGCTGCTTGAGGCTGCTATCTTAGCAGTTAACTCCCTATTCAGCAACTGCCCCACCCCATTCCCTCCCTTTACCCTCCCCCTTTGCCCTGTCCCATCTGTTCTTGAAGCATTCCGCTGTGTTACATACCACCACCTCAGCCGGTAGTGTGTTCCACTTTGCCACCATCCTCTCTGTAAAGAAATCCCTCCTACCTCCCTCCTGAATCTACCTCCCTCTAATCTCATGTCATGGCCCCTATTGTCTTTCCCCACCATCCTCTTGATAGACCCTCTGTGTCTGTTTTGATTATACCCTTCATGTATTTGAAGGTCTCAATCATGTCCCCCCCTGTCTCTCCTCTCCTCCAGTGTGTACCTGCTTAACTCTCTTAGTCTGACCTCATATGGCATTTCCCCCAGGCCCTGAATCATCTTTGTTGCCCTACACTGCACCCCCTCCAGCAACCTGTGTGATTCCCTTTTAATTAAATGTCAGATAGACATAGACTGTTGAAACAGTGCACAAGACCAGCATTCATATGTAGTTACACTTGTAAGAACAAATTTAATAATGCCAAAATGAGTAACACAGTAGTTACACAATAGATTTGCTGTTATAATTTGCAATAACTATTACATGTATAGTTGCCCTTGTAAGAACACATTACATAATGCCAGAAGAGATACAGTGGAAGTTGCACAACAGATTTTCTGTTACACTTTGCAACAGCTATTAAATGTGTAATTATACTTGTAAGAATGAATTGGTTCATGCTGAATGGGAAACAGTAGTAGCTGCATGTGTAACTAATGCTTCATGCAAATTGTGTAAGTACCCAACATGCAAATGTGAAACTAGTTAACAACTACATAGCAGTTACATGTAACTGTCCAGTAGTTACAGTGCAGTTGTGATATAGTTATACAGTAGTTACAGTGCAGTTATGATGTAGTCATATAGTAGTTACAGTGCAGTTATAGTGTAGTCATACAGTAGTTACAGTGCAGTTATAGTATAGTTACTTCATGCAAGGTGTGTGTAAGTACACAACATGCAAATGTGAAACTAGTTAACAACTACATAGCAGTTACATGTAACTGTCCAGTAGTTACAGTGCAGTTATGATGTAGTTATACAGTAGTTACAGTGCAGTTATGATGTAGTCATACAGTAGTTACAGTGCAGTTATAGTGTAGTCATACAGTAGTTACGGTGCAGTTATAGTGTAGTTACTTCATGCAAGGTGTGTGTAAGTACACAACATGCAAATTTGAAACTAGTTAACAACTACATAGTAGTTACATGTAACTGCATAATAATTACAGTGCAGTTACAATGCAGTTATACAGCAGTTACAGTGTAGTTAATGACACTTAAAATAAAGTGTTACCCATATAGTCTTCAAATCACAGGAAATAATTCCATGTCAAACAAGAGAAAATAGTTCTTCACCCAGAGAGTAGTGAACTCCTGAAAAAACTTATCATTAGAAGTCATCATAAGCAAAAAACAAAAGAAATTTAAAAACAGATTGGATAATCACATAGCAATGGAGGGCATTCAGTATGTCATGATTAGAAAAGTGCAACAGAAACCAGTTGTCTCTTAAAGGAGATAGGACTTTTTTTTTTTACATAGTTAACTGCCCTTACAGCTTCCTTTCCATGTCAGTTATATGTTCTACTGTGCTTTGACCCATTTTTGATAAATAAATAATGAAACTTTGGGGTGTCCTCAGATCTATATAGCGTTCCACTCTTCTCACCAGCTACTGCTCTTTCTTTTCACTTTTCTAAGACATTCTATGACATCAATAACACCATTCCATGCTATTCATCTCAGTGGCCTGAAATGGTGTTATTGATGTCATAGCATGTTCAGGCTGCATGAAAAGAGAGATCAGCAGCTGCTGAGGAGAGAGGGATTTGTCATTTGAACAGCATACAAAACATGTTATTAACATAATACATCAGAGATTATGTATTTTATTTAGAATAAAAAAAGGTTTTGGACCCCTGAATCCAGCAAACTGTTGCTCACAGTCTTTTTCTTTTCTATAGTGGACTATGGCCTCACAGTTTACTCTGCGGCTAATGAATGTGGCCTTTCCAAATTACCAGCGGCTTATAATGTAGTAGTCTCTTTATTGGGTGACAGTTTTTTGCATTATAACAACATAATCCATATGAATATCTAAGATCAATATAAAAAGTTTCAAACAACACAATTCTATGATTGACATTTCAAAAAGTTATTTTGCATATTATGCAAAGCTGCACATCCCTTTATAAAATGCAATTTCTTACTACCAACAGTCTTGACGGCATAATAGTGACAATGTTTTTAAGTTTGATTTGAAAGTTTTAAGACTAACACCATTCAATAAAAACACATAGTAAGCTTATCATGGCATTTGTGGATCAGTTTGCCCAGACAGACATAGTTGTAGTTTAGTTTAGTTTATTGTTCTAGGAATTATTACCTTTGAGCCAATGGCTCTTTTACAAAGGTTCCATGTCATCAATGTACAAACAAACAAGACATGTTACATAGAATGGTCAGCAACTTATAAAGGTTTCAATAAGCCAGTATAATACAATATATCACAGGAAAAAAACAAAACATTGGAGGAATGGTCAAGGTAGGAAGAGTAGGAGGAGATATGGGGAGGGGAGCAGACTTAGAGTAGTTACAGGTACTCAGATACCTTTGTCAAGAAAGGAGTAGAAGAGGAGGAGGAGGATGAAAAACGGTAAAAACATCCATGAGGGAAGAATCATTAGTCAAGGCAGTCACAGGAGCTAGAGGCTGAGAGGTGAGAGTAAAGCATAGATTTGAAAGCTCCTAGTGACGTGGAGGATGTAATGAGCGAGCTCAGGGCATCGTACCAGCTAGGGGCACGATAGGCAAAAGATCTTTGGCCCTGTGTGGTCTGGCATCTGGGGACCTGGAAAGGCTGGTGTTCCGATCTTCTGGTGCGACGGATGCTGGTATTTGGGCAAAGTAGGTCTTGGATACACGGCGGAGTGCGGCCCAAGATGGATTTTTTTGCCATCAAGCATGTGAGGTACCTTATGCGATTTGAGAGTTGCAACCATCCTGTTTCAGTGTAGAGCTCACATGTATGAGTACATCTTTGTGCTACAGTGAGCAGCCAACAGGCCTTGTTTAGGGTGGTTATGATGTGCCTTAGTGCTGTGGTAGTGGCAGAGCCATAGATAATTAAGCCATAGTCTATGATTGAGATGATAGGGCTTTGGATAGCAATCCTCAGTGCAGCTTGGGTAAGGAATTGCTGGTTTCGGAACAGGATACCAATGCGCTGGTTCACCGTTTTTGCTGTGTTATCAATGTGGGTCGCAAAGGTAAGACCTTGATCAAAGGTGATTCCAAGGTATTTAAATGTTGACACTTGTTCAAGAGTATTTCCTGGGTATGTTTTGATAGTAAGTGGAATTTGTCTTTTTCTGTTTTGTGGACTGAAGAAAAGCATGGATTTTGTTTTTTTGTGATTTAGGACCAGCTTGTGATCTAGGAACCACTTTTCAACATTGGAGAAAGCAAGTTGCAGGCTCTGGAGTAAGGGTTTTGGGTCCTGAGGAGAGAGAATCCGCATCGCCAGCAAAAGGATTATTTGTTCCGGGCAGAATTTGGGGAAAGAGTTTAGGAAAAGGCTGAAAAGGAGGGGGCCCTAGGATTGACCCCTGTGGAACACCTGAGAGGACCAGTTTTGAGTCTGAGAGAACTTCTGAGATTTTTACTGATTGAGAGCATTGGGCCAGGTAACTTTTAACCCAGGCACCTGGTCCTTCTGAGAGCCCAAGACTGTGTAGTTGTGTGACAAGTAAGCCATGGTGAACAGTATCAAATGACTTTGTTAGGTCATGAAAACAGCTCCGGTTTGATATCCTTTGTCCAAGACAGTGTGAATTTCTCCTGAGAATACTCATCATTGTGCCCTTTATGCTTCTTCCGGTTGCTTTTCTTTAGAAAATAGGTGTAAGTTTAACCTGGCTGTATCAGCGTAAAAAAATTATTTGGGTCTGCTATCATCCTCAAGTTCATGGTTGTTTAAAAGTAATGAGAATGTACATGATACTAGATCTGCTCCCTTCAGGCAATATACTGTTCCATGTTTTAAAAAGTCACAACGCCAACAATCCCTTTCTTATGGGGATCCTCTGTATTATAACTCATTACCAACTGCAATTAGGAACTGTACTACTGTACACGTATTCATAGTTTTACTTAAAGACTGGCTAATTTCTAGATCTGTTTGTATATGTTATGATTCATAATAATTGTTCTATGGTATTTGTGTTTTGTATTGTTTTAATGTTTTATGTTTTTTTATATTGACTTGTTGCTAATGAAAACAGGAATTTATGCCCATTGGCTTACATGAATAGAAAATAAAAATAAAACATGAAATAAATGGATTTAGGGTAGTTAAAAGACAACAAAATTAGAGTATTAATTTAACAAAAATGGTCAAAATCATATCAGAATATTGGATAGACACTTAAGGGACAACAGGAGGGCATATAAATGTGTAAAAACTGTTTCCTATCACCTTTAAGTGGCACTGGATATCTTTCATTTGGAACCTGGCCCATGGAACCACAGCTGAGGATGTGGCCATTTGCCCTAGTAACTACAGAAAGTCTCTTGCATGTCTTGGCTGACCATCTGTGAAAGACTCTGCTGTTGCTATCAAATTTGAAGCTCTGTTCTGCGGAAGGAAAGTATTTCCCTGCAGGGACTTTAGCTATACTCCTATGAAGTTCAGTACTTGAACAGGATCTAGCTGGGACTTCTGCAGGTTTATCAAGAATTCGAGTTTCTCCAGAGTGCTTCTTAACCAACAGAAATGAACATCTTGTCTCTTGTTCTGTTTTCCCTGAGACTAGCTTGTCATCCAGGTTGGGGAAATCCACTTGACTTGTTTTTGCAGATGTGCTGCCAACATAGCCAAGCACTATGTGAAAACCTGTTCAGAAGGAGTAGAGAGAGCACTCACCCCTGACAAAGATTACCTTGCAGAAACAATGCTCACACACTTGTGATCTTAGTTTATTCCTCTTCACCATTGTTTGATGCAATAACAACAGGAGCAGTGTAAAACACTGCGGTCTTAGGTTTCACCCATAGCAATGGTATGGAGACTAGTGAACTAAACATTCAAACTGGTTAAATACCTTTATTACCCACAGCACAAAAGTGTGACAGCCAATCAAAACACGGTGCCTCACAACCAATCACCAGTTTGCAATAAATATTAAAAAAATAAAACAAAGGGATTTTTTTTTGTTTCTATAACAGTAAACAAATGTACTTTTGTATCTTATCAGTACAAAAGGTTTGCAAGCTTTTAACCATATGTTTCTGCTTGGTCACACACCAGGTGCCACCCCACTAGTTTTACTAAATTGTATTGTAAGGGGTTCAGCTTGCAAACCTTTTGTACTGATCTGAATGTAGGAGAATTGTGGCCTTCTTCTAATTGCTAAGCTCCCTATTAAACACCTGTGAGCCTTTCATTGGCCAGAGCACACTATAAGTAATGAAGCCAGGAGAGTGGTCTCTTAAAAAAAATAGAGAAAGCAAGGAGACCTCAGCTCTGATGAAATGTGATGCTTTTTACCTGACCGACGGAGGTGGTCACTTTGCCGAAGTGGTCAGGCTTAATAATGGTTCAGCTGGATAATGAGAACCAAGAGCCCCTCTGAAAACCATGAAAAGTAAGAACATTGGAGTTAATTTGAAAAAGTGCAGGCTTTAATGCAGCAAAATGGGGGGGGGGGCGGATGTGCCCTGGTACTTTAACTATATGCTTTTGTATCTTATAACTTCAAACTGGAATGCTTACTCCATGTTTAGGTTATCTAATATTTCTAAAAACACATCACCATTCCACCTTGTATCCATCAAACCTGCACTGAAAAAACATCAGAAGATGAGTAAAATAAGATGAAACCATCTGTTTTTACTACCTCAAGATGTATTTCCAACATATATTTGATGTAGAAAACAAACACCAATTATTGTAGGCATCCTCAGAACATATATGTATACATCAGGTTTCCTTTAAGTTGGTGGTGGGGGGGTACAATCTGGAGATAGGCGGTTATTATTCAAACACCATGAAGTCTTGCTATATTATGACTATATGCAGTCAGCCACTGCAGCTGAACTGCCCCGGAGAAGAAAGTGTTAACTCCAGAGAGTCTGGAGTTCCACAGCGCGAGGGCGCTATACCAAAGCTCTATCTGGCCAGTTTCAAATGAAACTGTCAGATTCTTTACTCCGCTTCACTGAACAGTCGCTCCGGAGATCAGCTCCTTCACATCGGTTCATTTCTCGGTTCAAGCGAGTATTTTCGGTTCATTTGAACCGGCAAAAAGTATTTATTTTACCGCATTTCGGTTAAAAGCTCTATCTGGTAAACCGTAAGTAGAAAATTTAAAGTCTGTGTGGAAATTCAATTATCGGTTCGGTTTTGAACCGATCGGTTTGGTTAATTTAACGTTTTAAAGTGTGGTTGGGCTTTTAGAGTGCGGTTCCCGGTTCTTATCAGTTCTAAAAAAACCTTGCTTTTAAAATAGGTTTTTTCAAATACCCGTGACACGGTTAGGAACCGATAAGGGTGTCTTGCCTGGCACTGCCATCAAAAGGCAAGTTTTGGTTAGGCTGGCATTATGTCTGAGAAACCCAAAAGAAAAACCGGCCCACTGCTCAACACTGTGATGTTCAGGGGAAGCCTTTGCCAAGGCTGACCCACACACCACTTGTGTTTATTGTCTGGGGGCTGACCACCTCCTGTCAGACTGCCAGGTGTGTAAAAATTTCCCTGCAGCCACCCTGGAAAAGAGATTGGGCCAGCTCAGGGAACGAGAGGCCAAGAAGTCCGCTGACCCGGATGGCCAGCCCGGTCCAGTACCCACTGGACCAGAGGGAGTGCCCTCTGACCAGGGCGAGACTTCCTCGGGCAAAAGGAAGGCTGGTTCAGGGGAACCAGTCTCAGTGAAAAAGACTAAGAAATCAGTAGGTTTGGAGTCCAAAATTGTCTCTCCAACTGCTGCAGAAATAGCTAAAGCCATACAGATTGTTCAGTCACTGTCTCAGGGTCCTGCCGAACCACCTACAGTTGGTAAAAGGTTGGTTCGTTCAGTGCCAGTGGTTCAGGAGTATGATGTTGAGGAATTGTATGAACCACAGGAGAGGGAGGACGAATTTGATCATTACATGTGTGCTGGGAGGGTCTGGCGTGCCTCATTGAACCGGACATTTCTCCAGACAGACCTTTAGAATCTCCTCCTATTCTGTCTGAGCCCCTTCTCATTTTATGTTTTACAAAAGGTTGCAGAAACCCTCCAGCTTCCTTTAGAGGAAGCTGTGGATGAGCAAGAGGAGCCTGATTATGTAGAAATGATGGATATACCAGAGTCTAGGAGGTTGTCTATTCCTTTGCATAAGTCATTTAGGAAGCAAACAACAAAGATTTTAAAAAATCCTCATTCTGTCCCTCCTGTAGATAAAAAAATGGACAGAAGATATACCTTGTCAGGCTCTGATACAGACTTTCTCACTGAGCAGTGTAGTCATGTAGGTGTGGTACAAGCTGCAGCCTGTGACAAGGCTAATATTCCTCTGGCCTCACATCCTCCTGATAAGGATTCCAGGAAGATTGATGCCATGGTGAAAAAACAGTATATGGCAGCTTCTTTGGACTCAGGCAGGCAAATTATATGGCTTATGTGGCTAGATATCAGAAATCTAGGTGGGACACAGTATTGCAGTTAGCCAAGCAGGCCCATGGCCAGCTGGCTAGTGAGTTGGAACAGGTGGCTGCTGATGCCATTGAAGCCTCTAAAGTTCAATTTCATACTGCTGTTGATGTTAATGATGTTTCCTCTAGGGTCATGGCCACTTCTGTAGCTTTCCGTAGGTTGGCATGGCTCAGATGCACTAATCTGTCCCAAGATACTCAATCAAAGGCTATGGATTTTCCTGTTGTGGGTAATTCTCTGTTTGGGGAACAAACAGAAAACTATATGAAAAAGATGGATGAATACAGAACTACCTACAAAAGTGCCCAGGCTAAGGAGAGGCATGCCACTCCACAGAGGCACGCTCCCAGAGGTAGGGGCAGGCCTTTCCATAGGCCTTTTTACCAATTTCAGGCCTCCTCTGCATTTGCACAGAGGGGTTTCTTTAGAGGCAGAGGTAGACGGGGCACAAGTAAACCATCCCCCTCCCCTCAGCCTAAGGCTACTGCCAAGCAGGCACCCTGATGGGGTGCCCAGGGCCGATTCTCCTGTACCAGTGGGGGGCAGGTTGGTTTATTTCAGCCAGAACTGGGTGTCCCTAACTTCGGACAGGTGGGTTCTGGAGGTAATAGGCCAGGGTCTGGTTCTCAGCTTCAAACAGTTTCCAAGATGAGAGCCAGACATTTTCCACCTGCAAATCCTTCAGAAGCCCTTGCTTGGAAGAGAGTTTCTTCTCTTTTGGACTGCAAAGCAGTAGAAAGGGTCCCTCCTTGCCATCAGGGCAGGGGCTGTACTCAAGATACTTTCTTACCCCAAAGACAGGAGAATGGCGGCCCATTTTAGATTTAAGGTACCTGAACAAGCATCTTTTGAAACCAAAGTTCAAAATGTTAACTCTGACAATGATTTTGCCCTCCTGAGGCCAGGGAACTGGTTAGCTTCCTGGACCTCAAGGATGCCTATTTTCATGTTCTGATCAGGCCTTCTCACCGAAAGTACCTCAGGTTCAAACTACCCTCAGGCCACTACCAGTTCAGGGCAATGCCCTTCAGCCTTACCTCTGCACCAAGGGTATTCACGAAATGTCTAGCTGTGGTAGTGGCTCATTTAAGAAGGCAAGGGATTGCTGTGTTTCCCTACCTGGACGACTGGCTCATAGTGGGTCAGTGCCCAGATCAGGTAAAATCCCACTTGCAAGTCACCCAGCAGCTTCTCACTTCCCTGGGATTCCTGCTGAATTTACCAAAGTCAGTTCTCGAACCAGTTCAGGTACTAACTTTCATAGGTGCAGAATAGAACAAAGTTAGCCAGGGCATTTCTCCCTCGAAAGGGTAGACAGACTCATTGCCCTGGCATCCTCCTTTACCCTGCGCGTCTCTCGACCAGCAAGGCATTTTCTGCAACTCCTAGGGCACATGGCTGCTTCCACAGCTGTAGTGCAAGGAGCAAGATTCCAGATGAGGGACATTCAGTTCCATTTGAGGGCCTATTGGTCTCAAAGGAGGGAACCCCTTTCCAAATTGGTTCCAGTGACCCAAACCCTGATCCTGGCCTTACACTGGTGGCAGGATCAAAGCAATCTAAAATAAGGGGTTCCTTTCATTCCCATTTCCCACTCCCTCACCCTCACCACGGATGCTTCCCTGTTAGGGTGGGGAGCTCACTTGGGCGACCTGTCCACTCAGGGAGTGTGGTCTCCCCAGGAATCTCTGCTCCACATCAATCTTTTGGAACTCAGAGCTGTCCTTTTAGCTCTTCAGGCGTTTTCAGCTTCTGTCCAGAACAAAGTAGTTCAAGTCAGGACAGACAACACCACAACAATGTGGTACATCAACAAGCAAGAGGTCTTCGGTCATCAGCCTTGTGCACGAAGCAATGAAGTTGTGGTCTCTGGCTTACTCCCTGAACACCTCCCTGATAGCAGTTCACCTTCCAGGGAAGGACAATGTCCTGGCGGATGCCTCCAGCAGGATTTCTCAGGGCCATCACGAATGGGCTCTGAATCCTCAGGTGCTGGAGTCAGTCTTTGCCAGATGGGCACCCCTCAGATAGATCTTTTTGCAGCCCCAGACAACCACCAATTTCCTCTGTTTTTGTTGCAGGCCTCCAGTGCTGGGATCAGTCCCCTGGATGCCTTTCAGTTGGATTGGAAGGGAAGTTCCTGCATGCCTTTCCCCTTTCCCTTCTTTTCAGGGTACTAGTAAAAATCAGATCTCAGCCCTGCAAGGTGATTCTGATTGCTCCAGATTGGGCCAGACAGCCCTGGTACCCACTGCTTCTGTCCTTGACAGTCCACCCTGCCCTGAGCTTGCCCAGAGTCCACGACTTACTGGCCTGTCACAGGGAGAGTGTGTATCCGGACCTCAAATCCCTCCATCTCAAGGCATGGCTCTTGACGAGTTAGAATTTGCTGACTTACACCTTTCTCAAGGTGTTTTGGATATTTAAAGGCTTCAAGGAAGCCTTCCACTAGGGCCACTTACAATTCTAAGTGGAAAAGGTTTTCCATCTGGTGCTCTGAGAAGCAGATTATCCCAGAATCTGCTGATCTGCCCATTTTACTGGACTATTTGGTCCATTTAAATTCCTTAGGCCTTAGGCCAGCTACCTTAAAGGTTCATCGGCAGCTGTCTCTGCTTTTCTGTCAGCAGGAAGCCTGCTTCCTTTTCTTCTCACCCTGTGCTTCCAAGTTTTTTAAAGGTTACTTCCACCAGCCCTCCTTTTTAGAACCAGCTCCCGCTTGGGACCTGAATGTTTGCAATGCTCAGTTAATGTAACCCCCTTTGAGCCTCTGTCCTCAGCAGAGCTCAAGTTTGACTTGGAAACTGTTTTCCTAGTGGCTATCACTTCTGCCAGATGCATAAGTGAACTACAGGCCCTGTCAGTGGAAGAAGATTTTATCTCTTTCCACAGAGATAAGGTAGTCCTTAGGACTAACAGAAAGTTTTTGCCTAAAGTGGTTTCAGATTTCCACCTGAACCAATCCATCTCTCTTCCAGTATTTTTCACTGAGCATTCTTCCTCAGGTGAGAGGAGTCTGCACAGCTTGGACGTCAAAAGAGCCTTAAGCTACTATTTGGAACGCACCAAGGGTCACAGGTTCGAATCCCTCCAACTCTTCCTTACCTATGGCGAGGTTGGCAAAGGGAAACCTGCCACTAAGAGGACAATTGCAAGGTGGATTGTCTCTTGTATCCAATTTTGTTATCAAAAACTAGGTAGAGAACCCCCCTCAGGACTGAGGGCTCACTCCACCAGGGGTACAGCTGCATCTCTAGCGGGCTGCTAGAGATATTCCCATTCTGGAAATCTGTCAAGCTGCTACTTGGAAAACAGTTCACACTTTTACCAAGCATTATTCCCTGGATATTCAGTCCAGGAGAGATGCTCGTTTTGGCACAGCTGTGCTTCAGAGCCTATTTCCTAAGTAGTTCTGACCCTCCTCCATGGAGGTACTGCTGTGTAATCTGCATATAGTCATAATATAGCAAGACTTCATGGTGTTTGAAGAAAAAATTACTCACCTTAGTAATTGCTTTTCTTCTCATGGAGTCTTGCTATATTATGACCACCTCCTCCTGCCCCTCTCAGAACTTCTACTGGGTAGGTGGCAAATTAGTGCAAGCACTGTGTCATGCCATTTTAGTTCTTCCTTCACCCCTTTATTTAGGTTAGGGAATTAGGTATTTCTGTTTTAAGTAATATGTTGGCCCCTTCCTGGACTTGAGTCTTGGGGAAGGGGGTCTAATAGTGCTTGTTAGGGAGAAACTAATAATACTATTATTCATTGTTATTATTATTATTGCTGTTTATATTGTTGTTTATATTGTTGTTATTCCTACTAGTAGGTAGCCACTTGGCTAGTGTAGAGCTTTCCACACAGACTTGTTGCTTAGTGTTAGCTTCGTAAAGATCTGACAGTTTCATTTGAAACTGGCCAGATAGAGCTTTGGTATAGCGCCCTCGCGCTGTGGAACTCCAGACTCTCTGGAGTTAACTCTTTCCTCTGCGGGGCAGTTCAGCTGCAGTGGCTGACTGCATATAGTCATAATATAGCAAGACTCCATGAGAAGAAAAGCAATTACTAAAGTGAGTAATTTTTTCCTTTCTCTTATTCAGAGAAGATTTTAATTCAGTTTTATCACTGAGTCCTGGGTTTCTTCCTGCACCTAGCCTGTAGATCCATCTTTGTTCCCTTTCATTTAAAATCGCTTCAATGTCCCCTTCTCTCGCATGCCTAGGTACATATTCTAGTCCAAAAGCTTTCACTTTATGATTGTGCCTGTTATTAGACTGTCTGATATGTGATGCCATAGCATACTCAGAATTCTCACTTCTGATAGCCAGAATATGTTCACTGAGTCTAAGTCTAAGCTTTCTCTTGGTGTGCCCTATGTAAAACTTGCCACAGCTACACACAAACATGTACACTACTGCTTCACTGTTACAATTAATCATGCATCTCACTTTCTCTTGCCTACCTGTTTTCGGGTTTTGGAAGGTGTCCATCTTTTCCATAATGTGGCAAGTATTGCAAAAACCACACAGTTTGGAATCCCATTTGGGTCAAATGCCTTAGTTTGTGGATTAGGTAGTAGATCTGCACAAGATTATCTCATAAGTTCTGTCCTCTCCTATAAGAAATCCTTAATGGCTTCTCAAATAGTTTAGCCAGTGGTGTAAGCTCTCTCAGGATAGACAGATTGCTCCTGACTATATTGACCTCTTCTTTAGTCCCTCCACCATAGGTGATTACAAAACTAATAGGTTGTTCACTCTCCTGGTCATTCCTGTCTCTGGTCTGCCTACAGTAAGTTGTTCTCTAGACATGTCGTCCACTGCCATCCTGGCTACCATGATGTTGTTTCTAAGTAGTCCCTTTCTCTGAATCTGTTTGTGAGCTCATCTGCCCTTTTGTTGTACAATTGCTCAATGCCATGGTTTCTTTTCAGCCTCATAAACTGTCCTTTTGGGAGCTTATGCACAACATGAGAAAGGTGACAGCATGTGGTTAACACCAGGCTGTTCCTCTCTGTTGGTTTTGTAAATAAATCTGTTAACAAAGTACCACCAGTTTCTTTCATAATAGTGAGATCCAGGAAATGAATCCTGATCTGGTCTGCTGTAACCTTAAACTTGAGGTTTTTGTTAGAGTTTTCTAGGTATTGCACAAACATGTCTAATTCATTTCTAGTCCCCTTCCAGATCATAAGTACATAATCTATAAAACATTTGTATAGGTCTGTTTTACTGTAAAAAGGGTTAGTGTCTGCATTAAATACACATTCGTCCTCCCATCCTGCCAGATATAAATTTGCCAGACTGGGTGACAAAGTGGCACCCATGGCAGTCCTTTTGCTTTGTCTCAAGATTCTTTCCTGAAACATAAAGATATTGGGCCCTATGTACTAATGGGGCAGAAAGTGGCTACGCATGTGTATCGGGAGCTCTTAGTGCGGGATGCACTAAGGGGTGTGTGCAGCACATATGCACCCGATCCTCTGGCCATGCAAGGAGCATCTCACTGGGGATGGGTGAGGAGCAGGCCAGCACAACGTGCCATGCACTAAGGCATGTAGTACTGGCCACGAGGGTGTGTAGGGACGCAGGGTATGCCAGGGAGAACCCTGCCATAATCCCCCTATGCACCCCGTGCACACCCTGCAGGACAGGGAGAACAGCCCACTGACCCTCCAGGGCCACAGGATATGGCCACCTATGCCACTCACCCATGCCAGCACACAGCGGTGAGTGTGGTGGCCCCCCCAACACTCACAACACCAATGCCCCTCACAGGGGCACTAGCACAAAGCTGCCACCACCCCAGAAGAAATGCATGTCAACACCCCCTCCCCACTACCGGCGGTAATGTTTCCCCTTCCTGCCTGCAGGCATGCCCGCTGCCCCACCGCACCATTTCAGTGCCATCAGAGAGGGCCGGCGACATTGTTCTCTTACCACCTGCCACAGTTGCTGGCCCTAGGACATCCATGGGGCGCGCTGCCAATGCACGCCCCTCTGCATAAGGGATCCACTGTTGGACCCATGCCAGGCATCCGATTGGATGCCTGACTGGGTCCATGACTCCGCCCATGCCCACCCTGTGTGGATCTGCACTCCGCGGGGAGGGGGCCACGGACAGGTGGCCAGTGGTGGTGAATGCCGTTGGTGTGCACCTGTCCATAGGTGCAGAGCCGAGCACGTGGGTTACATGCCTTTGGTGCGTAACTTGCGCCCATTGGTGCATAGGGCCTATTACTTTTGAGTACAATCTCTGTTGTGTCGACTATCGTGTTTACTTTTATGTGTGTGGTAGTTCTATGTATTTCAGCAGGCTATATTCCACTGCTTCAAATCTCCCTTCCTGGGGTATATTTATGTACAGAGAATCCATATCAAGCGTTACCAGCCACCATTCACTTTCTAACTGAATTTCTTGTAGTGTAGTCAAAACACTGCTGGTATCTTTTATGTAACTGTATGTGTGTGGTACAATCGGACTTAGAAAACTATCTACAAGCATGGATATTGGCTCTGTAAGCCACCCTATGCCTGATACAATAGGGAGTCCGGGTGGTTCTGTGGGGTTATTGTGAATATTAGGGATAGTGTAAAATGCTGGTTTCTTTGGATGTTGCACAGTTAAATAATACAATTCATTATTGCTTAACATGTTATTCCAATACGGTTCTAATAGAAACATTTCTATGTCCATTTTCATCTGCATGGTGGGGTCTGACGTAAGGCAAGTGTAAAACATAGTATCTGATAGTTGGCAATTAATTTCAGTAACATATTGTTCCACATTTTGTACCACTGTGCTGCCCCCCCCCCCATTTGTTGGTTTTGTGATGATTCTCTGATTGTTGGCTAGTCTGGTTATAGCTTCCCTTTCTGTATTCATGATATTGTAGTATGGGAGGTGTGGGGGTTGTGAGCAAGCATTTCCTAAATCCCTAGTGCAACACTCTAAAAAGCTCTCAATGTGGGAGTGCGGGGGGGGGGAGAATGTGGAGGGGGGTCTAAAGTCAGGTTGGGGGCTGGTGTGAGATATTTTTACTCCCCTGTGTGTCACTGACCATGTCCTCACTGTTACCCCTTTCATCTATTCTGTTGGAAAAAAACATTTTGAAATTTAACTTCCTAGCAAATTTTTGTATGTCTATATAGGCATCAAACTCATTAAAGTGTATAGGAGGGTACAAAGGAAAGACCTTTGCCCAATACCTGTATCTTGGTATCAATAAGCTCAGTGTCAGAAATGTTAATTACTGTCAGTAAATGTTAACCATTTGCTGGCTGTGTCCTCTTCCTCCCCTTGCCCTCGCTTTTGCTCCTTCTCATCTTCCCCTTCTTGTTTGCTCTCCTTCGGACCGAAACCTCGTTCTCTGGTCGCTCTTCCTGTGACATCTATTTTTTAATTATGTCAAAAATAATTAATTCTATTGTTTTTAAGCTATTTGTGCAGTCTGAATGCTATAAAAATAACTCTTAACCCATAACATATTTTTGATGACAGGTGTTTGGGACACTCACTAATTAGTTGGACCAAAAAGATTTATTGTAAATATTTTATAGTGTTTGCATAGAAACGAACTTTGCAGAATTTGGTTATAACTGCAATGATCCCTGTAGTTATAATCAAGGATCACAAAAATACTGAAAATGAGATTTCATTATTTAAACTATGAGGGACAAGGCTTTGCATGGAATAAATCCATTGGCATTCATGTTGTTCTAGTTTTGTTATTGTGGTCACCTCCTCAAGGGTGGTCTGGGACATATCAAATGCCATAAACCACAGAGAACTGGAATCCCCTTTGTGAATTTCTCTGAAATGTCATCTGACACTGCTGTGACATTTTTCAGTTAATACAGCGCATAAATGTTCCTGTGTATGGGTTTTAATTCCCCTGGTTGTTTTGTCAATATACAGTTTCTTGCAACTGCACCAGATGCCACACACTACATATGAACTCCTACATATTAAAAAATGCTTCCGCTCAATCGTTTTATTTTTAAGCTGTGGATGAATAAAGAGTCTGCCTGAAACTGCATACTGTATTTGCTGACAGTTCCTGCAGCAATGAAAGCCCTTTGGGGAAATTTCTATAAATTAGGGTTTTGTTTTAGGATTCTATGTAGTTACTATGTGTGAGCATATCAGTTATATTTTTACCCCTAGAATATGCTATAAGGAGGTGATTTGCCAATTATCTCTCTCAATGAGGGGCCGCTATTTAGAATTTTCTAATTCTTGCAATTGATGTTACAGGAATGCTACTTTCCATACATAAACTACTTAAGAAGGCCATATCAAAAATCACATCTGCACCCACTGGAGCTGCAGCCATAGGTAAAACAATAGAAGGAAAATACCAGGTGGACAAGCAGGGAGTGGAATACCTGTATGCCCACTCTGATCATCATGGAATGGTCTAGGCAGCTGTTTATGAGAGAGCAAAAATCACTCCATCAGCGCAGGCCACTGAAAATGACTCTAAAAAATTAAATACTGTGGCCAAAGAGGTTTATGCTACAGCTTCCCTACTTATTAGGCAGACAGCTTACTCAGCACATATGGCACAGTACCAGAAAACACTTTGGAATTCAATTCTGGCACTGGAAGAAGGAGCAGATGGTAAACTGGCATAGGACCTGACTGCCACTGCAAGATCAGCTCCGGATGCCACAAAATATTTCCAAACTGCTGAGGACACTAATGACATGCGGCTAGAGTTTTGACTCATGCAGTGTCCTTAAGAAGGTTTTCTTGGCTGAGGACTAGAAACACAGAAACGTAGAAATTGATGGCAGATAAGGACTGCTAGGCCCACCCAGTCTGCTCATTTTCTCTACCTGCTGCAAAAACCTCAGACCCTACTAGATCTCCAGCTTTGCTAAGGCTTCCCTATGCCTATCCCATGCATTTTTGAATTCACCTACTGAATTTTCCCCTACCAGCTCTGCTGGGAGGCTGTTCTATGCATCCACCACCCTTTCTGTAAAGAAATACTTCCTCACATTACTCCTTAGTCTACCCCCTTTCTGCCTCATGTCATGACCCCTTGTTCTAGAACATCTCTCTTTTTGAAAGGTGCTACCCTCCTGTACCTTATTTATGCCCTTGAGATATTTGAAGGTCTCTATCATATCCCCCCATCTCTCCTCTCCTCCAGGGTATACATATTGAGGTCCTCCAGTCTATCCTCATATGACGTTTGGTGCAGGCCTTACACCATTTTTGTTGCCCTTCCCTGAACTGCCTCTAATCTGTCTATGTCCTTTTGGAGTTGTGGCCTGCAGAAATGGACACAGAACTCCAGATGAGGTCTCACTAATGAGTTGTACAGAGGCATCTCCGCCTCCTTTCTTCTGCTGGTGATATCTCTCCCTATGCACCCCAGTACCACACTGGCTCTCTCCGCAGCCTTGCCACATTGCTAGGCCACCTTTAGGTCATCTGATATGATTTGGTGGCCATCAGTATCCCCCCCAGCACTGAATCTTAGCTGCCACACTCTTGACCATTCCTCTAGTTTACCTAGGTCCCTTCTCATTTTTTGCACCCCTCCTGGAGTAGCTAACCTGTTGCAGGTCTTAGTGCCATCTGCAAAGAAGCATACCTATCCTTCTAGAACCTCCACAATGTCACTTATGAAGACATTGAATAGGACTGTTCCCTGAACTGATCCCTGTGGCACCCCGCTGGTCACTCTCCTTTCCTTGGATTAAACTCCATTTACCACCATCCTCTCTGTTCTATCCCTCAATCAAGTTCTAACCCAGTTTACCACCTTGGGACCTAGTACCAGGCTGCCTAGCTTGTTTACAAGCCTCTTATGTGGAACAGTGTTGAACGCCTTGCTGAAATCCAGGTAGGCCACATCCATCGCTCCTCCCTGGTCCTCTTCCTTGGTCATCCAGTCAAGAAATTGATCAGATTTCTTTGACATGACTTTCGCGCTGTGAATCCATGCTGCCTTGAATCCTGTGCTCTGCTGGATTCATGATGTTCCACAATTCTTTCTATTAGCAGTGATTCCCTTATTTTCCCCACCACCAAGGTCAGGCTGACAGGTCTATAGTTTACAGCCTCCTCCCAGCTCCCACTTTTGTGTAGAGAGACTACATCTGGTATCCTTCAATCCTCTGGAACCACTCCCATTTCCACGATTCATTGAACAAGGCTGCCAGTGGTGCTGCCAGACCCTCCCTAAGCTCCTTTACTATCCCATCTGATCCCATTGCCTTGTCCACTGTCAATTTTGCAAGTTCCTTTTGAACTTTCTCCTCCACAAATGGATTGGTGTCTCATCTTTCCTGTCTTCTGTGAATACTGAACAAAAATATTTGTTCAGGATTGTTGCCTTTTCCAAGTCCCCTTCTGCACACTCCCCTTTTCCCCCTTTAGTCTTACAGTCCCACCCCTTGTCTTTCTCCTTTCACTAATGTACCTATGAAAAATCTTGTCCCTTTTCTTTACTGCCAGTGCTACTTTTTCTAATCAATCAATCAATCAGTCAAGTTTATTGGAAAGCAAATTGAGAATAAATTCTCTTTTACAATTGCATCCAATTGATGTACAAATAATTACAATGCAAGATAATACATACTAAAATATATATGGGATAACACACACAAATTTTAACATAAAATACATATTGCACATAGATATCAACAATTCAATAACACATCCAAAACATTTGCACTGTTGCACTCCTGACTGCCTTTCCTGCCTCCCTCTACTTATCCAGAAGCACTACCCTGTCCTCCTCCTTCTGTGTTTCCTTGTACTTTCTGAAAGGCAGTTTTTTTACTCTTACCTTCCTGGCCACTTCCTTTGAGAACCACTGTGGTTTACATTTTCTCTTGCATTTGTTTATTTGCCTGACGCAAAAGTTTGTTGCCTCCACTGTGGCTCCTTTTAGATGGGTCCATGATTCCTCAACTCCCCCCCCGGTCCTCCCTCTCTGCTAGGGCTTTCCTGAGACATATCCCCAACTTTGCAAAGTCTGCCCTTCTGAGGTCTAGGACCCTTGCTTTCATGTGGCTTCACCCTGCCACTGTCCTCATACTGAACCACACCGTGGGATGATCACCGGACTCCAGGTGTCCACCCACCATGACATCAGCAACTCTGTCCCTGTTGGTGAGTACCAGGTCAAAAATTGCACCCTCCCAGGTGGGTTCTAACACTAGCTGCCTGAGGCATGACCCTCGCAGGGAGTCCAGTATGTCCCTGCTCCTGGCTGAGGCTGTGACTGGGATGCTCCTATTAACATCTGGCAAATTGAAGTCACAGCCAGCAGCAATTCCCCTTTAGTCATCTTCTTGTGGATGGCTTCCATTAGAACCTTGTCCAACTCCTCCCCTTGTGCTGGAGGACTATAGATCTCACCTGTACAAATAGCAGTGCAATTGCCCATCTCTAGGGTGACCAACAGGCACTCCACCCCCTTCCCCACAATCCCTGTACCTCAGTTGCTTTTATACCCTCCCTGACACAAAGAGATACCCCTCCTCCCTTTTTACCCTACCCTCCTTGTCTTTCTTGAATAGCTACCATCCTTTCCCAGGTACTCAAAACAAGGCAATTTCTCCTTTGAGGGAAATTCATTATCTGGTGACAAAACAGAGACCTACATGAAAAAAGTAGATGAATACAAAACTACTTTCAAAAGTAACAATGAGAAGGAAAATGCCTCTGCCACTACCTCCTACAGGTCCCACAGAAGGGAAGACAGAGGCAGAGGATACTTTCCAAGAGCCTATGTCTCTTATGCCCCCTATGAGCACCAGTCCTAAAGAGGTTATTATCAGATAAGGGGAAAAAGGGCTTCCAGGTGTAATGCTGCAGCTCCAGTACCTAAGCCCTAGACAAAACAAAACCTATGACAATTTTGTCCAGGTTACCCAACCATTGCTAGTGAGAGGAAGACTGGCACACTACATCCAGGAATGGGGAAACATTACCACAGTCATCTGGGTACTAGAAGTAGTGGGCCAGGTGTTGTGTCTGCAGTTCAAACAATTTCTAAACCAGCAGAAACCCAGAAGCTTTCCAACTCACTTTCCCACAGAAAGAAGTCCACTGTAACTGGAAGTAAAAAACTGTTAATATCAAAAGCCATAGCAAAAGTCCTTGCCTCCCAGTGGGGAAGGGACCTAATCTTAAGGTACTCCCTGACCAACAAGAAAAATTGAGAATGGTGACCCATTTTAGATCTCAGGTTTCTGAACAAGCATTTGGAAAAAAGAGAAATTTAAGATGTTCAGACTAAGGGCAGTGATACCATTTTTTGCAAGCAGGCCATTGGCTGCTATCCCTGGATATGAAAGTTGCCTATTTCCATATCCGTCAGGTTGTCCCACAAAAAATATCTGAGATTTAAGCTGGGAAACTGCCATTCAAACACCATGAAGTCTTGCTATATTAGGACTTATTGCAGTTAGCCACTGCACTTGAACTGCCCCGGAGAGGAAAGAGTTAACTCCAGAGAATCTGGAGTTCTAAAGCGCGAGGGCGCTATACCAAAGCTCTATCTGGGCAGTTTCAAATGAAACTGTCAGATTCTTTACTCCGCTCCAGTGAACAGTGGCTCCGGAGATCAGCTCCTTCAGCTCGGTTCATTTCTCGGTCAAGCGAGTATTTTCGGTTCATTTGAACCGGCAAAAGTAATCATTTTACCGCATTTCGTTAAAGCTCTATCTGGTAAACCTTAAGTACAAAATGTAAAGTCTGTGTGGAATTTAGTTATCGGTTCGGTTTTGAACCGATCGGTTTGCTTATTTTAACGCTTTTAAAGTTTTGGGCTTTAGAGGCGGTACTCCGGTTCTTATTGGTTCTAAAACCTTGATTTTAAATAGGGTTTTTTCAAATACCCGTGAAACGGTTAGGAACCAATAAGGGTGTCTTGCCTGGCACGGCCATAAAAAGGGCAAGTTTTTGGTTAGGCTGGCATTATGTCTGAGAAACCCAAAAAGAAAAACCGGGCCCACTGGGTTTCAACACTGTGATGCTGTGGGGAAGCCTTTGCCAAGGCTGACCCACACACCACTTGTGTTTATTGTCTGGGGGCTGACCACCTCCTGTCAGACTGCCAGGTGTTTAAAATTTCCCTGCAGCCACCCTGAAAAGAGATAGGGCCGGCTCAGGGAACTATTGGCCAAAAGTCCGCTGACCCGGATGGCCAGCCCGGTCCAGTACCCACTGGACCAGAGGGAGTGCCCTCTGACCAGGGCTAGACTTCCTCAGGCAAAAGGATGGTTCAGAGGAACCAGTTTAAAAAAAAAATGAATATGACAGAGAAATCAGTAGGTTTGGAGTCCAAGATTGTCTCTCCAACTGCTGCAGAAGTAGTTAGCCATACAGATTGTCCAGTCACTGTTTCTAGGTCCTGTCGAACCATCTACAGTTGGTAAAAGGTGGCTGTTCAGTTCCAGTGGTTCAGGTTTATGATGTTGAGGAATTGTTATGAACCACAGGAGTGGGAGGAGGAAATTTGATCAATACATGTGTGGCTGGTAGGGTCTGGACATGCCCACTTGCTGGACATTTTCTCCAGACAGACTTTTAGAATCTCCTCCTTTTCTGTCTGAGTCCTTTTCTCAGTTTATGTTTTACAAAAGCTTGCAGAATCCCCCAGCTTCTTTTAGAGGAGGCTATGGATGAGTAAAGGGAGCCTGATTATGTAGGAATGATGGGCTAGGAGGTTGTCTTTCCTTTGCATAAGTCATTTAGGAAGTAAACAACAAAGATTTTATAAGATTCCTCTTCTGTCCCTCCTGTAAGATAAAAAATGGACAGAAGGTGTATTTCTGTCAGGCTCTGTTACAGACTTCCTCACTGAGCAGTGTAGTCATGTAGGTGTGGTACAAGCTGCAGCCTGTGTCAAGGTTAGTTCCCTGGCCTCACATCCTCCTGAATAGGATTCCAGGAGGATTGATGCCATGACAAGAAAACAGTATATGGCAGCTTCTGTGGGACTCAGACAGGCAAGTTGCCTTAGCTTATGTGGCTAGATTTGGAAATCTAGGGTGGGGCCGCAGTATGCAGTTAGCTGCTAGGCCCATGGCCAGCTGGCTAGCGGTTGGAACAGGCGGCTGCTAATGGCACTGAAGCCTCTAAGTTCAAGTTCATACTGCTGTTGGTGTTAATCTTGTTTTCTCTAGGTCATGACCACTTCTGTAGCTTTCCATAGGTTGGCATGGCTCAGATGCACTAATCTGTCCCAAGATACTCTGTCAAAGTCTATGGATTTGTTTTTGTGTAATTCTCTGTTTGAGGAACAAACAGAAAGCTATATGAAAAACAGGGATGATTACCTACAAAGTGCCCAGGTAGAGGCTCAGGCCTCCTCTGCTTTCGCCAGAGGGGTCTCTTCAGAGGCAGAGATAGACGGGCACAAGTAAACTGGCCCCTCCCTTAGCCTAAGACTATTGCCAAGCAGGCACCTGATGGGGTGCCCAGGGCCGATTCTCCTATACCAGTGGGCAGGTTGGTTTTATTTCAGCCAGAATTGGGTGTCCCTAACTCGGACAAGTGGGTTCTGGAAGTAATAGGTCTGGTTCTCAGCTTCAAACAGTTTCCAAAGATGAGAGCCAGACAGGTCCACCTGCAAATCCTTCTCGAATCCCTTGCTTTGGGAGCAGAGGTTTCTTCTCCTCTGAACTGCAAAGCAGTAGAAGGGTCCTCCCTGCCACCGGGGCAAGGGGCTGTACTCATGATACTTTCTTACCCTATAGAAGGCAGGAGATTACGGCCCATCTCAGATTTAAGGTACCTGAACAAGCATCTTTTGAAAACAAAGTTAAAAATGTTAACTCTGGCTGAGGCCAGGGGACTGGCTAGCTTTCCTGGACCTCAAGGATGCCTATTTTTTCATGTTTTGATCAGGCCTTCTCACCGAAAGTACCTCAGGTTACCCTCAGGCCACTACCAGTTCAGGGCAATGCCCTTGGCCTTACCTCTGCGCCAAGGGTATTGAAATTCTAGCTGTGGTAGTGGCTTTAAGAAGGCAAGGATTTTGTTTCCTTTCCTGGATGACTGGCTCTTAGTGGGTCAGTCTCCAGATCAAGTAAAATCCCACTTGCAAGTCACCCAGCAGCTTCTCACCTTTCTGGGATTCCTGCTGAATTTACCAAAGTCAGTTCTCGAACCAGTTCAGGTACTAACTTTCATAGGGGCAGAGTTGAATACAAAGTTAGCCAGGGCTTTTCTCCCTCTGAAAGGGTAGGCAGTCTCTTTGCCCTGGCATCTTCCATTACTCTGCGAGTCTCTTGACCAGCATAGCATTTGCTACAACTACTAGGGCACATGGCTGCTTCCACAGCTGTAGTGCAGGGAGCAAGATTCCAGATGAGGGACATTTAGTTCCATCTGAGGGCCTATTGGTCCCAAAGGAGGATTCCTTTCCAAATTGGTTCTAGTGACCCAATCCCTGATCCTGGCCTTACACTGGTGGCAGGATCAAAGCAATCTAAAACTAGGGTCCTCCTCATTCCCTCACCACGGATGCTCCTGTGTTAGGGTGAGGAGCTCGCTAGGCGACCTGTCCACGAGGGGAGTGTGGTCTCCCTAGGAATCTCTGCTCCACATCAATTTTTGGAACTCAGAGCTGTCTTCTAGCTCTTAGGAGTTTTCAGCTTCTGTCCAGAACAAGGTAGTTCAAGTCAGGACAGACAACACCACAGTAATGTGGTACATCTACAGGCAGGGGGGCACTCGGTCATCAGCCTTGTGCACCGAAGCAATGAAGTGGTGGTCTCTGGCTTACTCCCTGAACACGTCCCTGATAGCAGTTCACCTCCCAGGGAAGGACAATGCCCTGGCAGATGCCCTCAGCAGGATTCTCAGGGCCATCACGATTGGGTCTGAATCCTCAGGTGCTGGGTTCAGTCCTTGCCAGATGGGGCTCATTTTCAGATAGATCTTTCGCAGCCCCAGATAACCACTAACTTTCTCTGTTTTGTTGAGGCCTCCAGTGCTGGGATCAGCCCCCTGGGCGCTTTTCCTTGGATTGGAAGGGAAGTTTCTGTACACCTTTCCTCCTTTTTCCCTTTCTTTCAGGGTACTAGTAAAATCAGATCTCAGCCCTGCAAGCGATTCTGATTGTTCCAAACTGGGCCAGACAGCCCTGGTACCCATTGTCTCTGTCCTTGACAGTCCACCCTACCCTGAGCTTGCCCAGAGTCCACGACTTACTGGCCTTTGCACATGGGAGAGTGTGGTATTCGAACCTCAAATTCCTCCTTCTCAAGGCAGCTCTTGAGGAGTTAGAATTTATTGATTTACACCTTTTCAAGGTGTCGCAATATTTTAAAGGCTTCAAGGAAGCTTTTTCACTGGGGCCACTTACAATTCTAAGTGGAACAGGTTTTCAGTCTGGTGCGCTGAGAAGCAGATTATACCACAGTCTGCTTATCTGCCCATTTTCTGGACTTTTTGGTCCATTTTAAATTCCTTAGGTCTTGGGCCAGCTACCTTAAGGGTTCCTCTGGCAGCTGTCTCTGTTTTTTCTGCAAGCAGGGAAGCCTGCTTCCTTTTCTTCTCAACCTGTGTTTTCCAAGTTTTTAAGGGGTTGCTTCACACCAACCCTCCTTTTTCGGGAACCAGCTCCTGCATGGAGCCTGAATGTTTGCATTGCTCAGTTAATGCAAACCCCTTTGGACCTCTGTCCCCAGCAGAGCTCAAGCTTCTCACTTGGAAAATGTTTTTTTCTGGTGGTTTCACTTCTGCCAGACGCATAAGTGAACTACAGGCCCTGGCAGTGGAAGAAGATTTTTCTCTCCCCACAGGGATAAGACAGTCCCTAGGACTAACACAGGGTTTGTCCCTAAGTGGTTTCAGGTTTCCACCTGAACCAACCCATCTCTCTCCCAGGATTTTTCACTGAGCATTCTTCCTCAGGTGAGAGGAGACTGCACAGCTTGGAAGTCAAAAGAGCCTTATGCTACTATTTGTAACACACCAAGGGTCACAGGTTCGAATCCCTCCAACTCTTCCTTACCTAGGGCGAGGTTGGCAAAAGGAACCTGCCACTAAGAGGACAATTGCAAGGTGGATTGTCTCTTGTATCCATTTTTGTTATCAAAGACTAGGTAGGAGAGCCCCCCTCAGGACTGAGGGCTCACTCCACCAGGTGTATAGCTGCATCTCTAGCGGTTGCTAGAGATATTCCCATTCTGGAAATCTGTCGAGCTGTTACTTGGAAGACAGTTCACACTTTTACTAAGTATTATTCCCTGGATTTCTGTCCAGGAGAGATGCTTTGTTTTTGGCACAGCTGTGCTTCAGAGCCTATTTCCTAAGTAGGTTCTGACCCTCCTCCATGGAGGTACTGCTGTAATCTGCAATAAGTCCTAATATAGCAAGACTTCATGGTGTTTGAAGAAAAATTACTCACCTTAGTAATTGCTTTTTCTTCTCATGGAGTCTTGCTATATTAGGACCACCCAACCTGCCCCTCTCAGAACTTCTACTGGGGTGGGGGTGGCAAATTAGTGCAAGCACTGTGTCATGCCATTGTAGTTCTTCCCTTCACCCTTTTTTATTTAGGGTTAGGGAACTAGGGTTTTCTGTGTTGAGTGATTTGTTGGCCCCCTTCCTGGACTTGAGTCTTTGGGGGAAGGGGGGGTCCTAATAGTGCTTGTCAGGGGGGAAAACTAATAATACCATTATTCATTCTTATTATTGTTATTGTTGTTCCTATTGTTGTTTATATTGTTGTTATTACTACTAGTAGGTAGCCATTTGGCTAGTGTAGAGCTTTCCACACAGACTTGTTGCTTAGTGTTAGCTTTGTAAAGATCTGACAGTTTCATTTGAAACTGCCCAGATAGAGCTTTGGTATAGCGCCCTCGCGCTTTAGAACTCCAGATTCTCTGGAGTTAACTCTTTCCTCTCCGGGGCAGTTCAAGTGCAGTGGCTAACTGCAATAAGTCCTAATATAGCAAGACTCCATGAGAAGAAAAGCAATTACTAAGGTGAGTAATTTTTCATACCAGCTTACAGCTCTTCCATTTAGTCTCACCTCAACTCCAAAGGTTTTCACATAGTTCTGCTTCGGTGGTGGTGATCACTAAGGCAGTGGTGCCTCTCTATAAAGCGTTTCACTGTTCAGAAAGAGTGGAGAGCACTCACCCCTGCCAAAGACTATCTTGCAGAAATGACTCTGACATGCTTGTGATCTTAGTCAGTTTATTCCTCTTCACCATTGTGTGATGCAATAACAACAGGAGCAGTGTAAAACACTGTGGTTTAAGTTGCACCCATAGCAATGGGCTTCTTCAGAGACTAGTGAACTAAACATTCAACCTGGTTAAATACCTTTGTTACCCATAGTGCAAAAGTGTGACAACCAATCAAAACACAGTGTCTCACAACCAATCATCAGTTTACAATAAATATTCAAAAAAATCAAACAAAGGGTTTTTTGTTTCTATGATACTAAACAAATGTCCTTTTATATCTTATAGCTTCAAACTGGAATGCTTATTCCATTTTTAGGTTATCTCATTTTTCTGAAAAACACATCACCATTCCACCTTGTATCCATCAAACCTGAATAGAAAAAACTTTGGAAGATGAATAAACTAAGATGAAGCCATCTGTTTTTACTACCTCAAGATGTATTTCTAACGTACATTTGATGTAGAAAACAAACCCTAAATATCTTAGGCATCCTCAGAACATGTACATCAGGTTTCCTTTAAGTGTGTGTGTGTGGATGGGGTTACACTCTGGAGATAGGCGGTTATTATATTCTTTTACTCAGAAAAGGTTTTAACTCAATTTTATCATTGAGTCCCGGGTTTCTTACTGCACATAGCCTGTGGATCCATCTTTGTTCCCTTTCATTTACAAAATGCTTTAATGTCCCCTCCTCTCACATGCCTTGGTACAGACTCTAGTCCAAAAGGTTTCACTTTATGAATTGGTCTGTCATTAGACTTTTTAATATGTGATGCCATGGCATATTCGCAATTCTCATTTCTGATAGCCAGAATATGTTCACTGAGTCTAAGTCTAAGCTTTCACTTGGTGCGTCCTACGTAAAACTTGCCACAGCTACACACAAACATGTACACTACTGCTTCACTTTTACAATTAATCATGCATCTCACTTTCTCTTGCCTGCCTGTTTTTGGGTTTTGGAAGGTGTCCACCTTCTCCATAATGTGGCAAGTATTGCAAAAACTATACAGTTTTGCACCTCATTTGGGTCTAAACACCTTAGTTTGTGATTTAGGTAGGTAGATTTGGACAACTTTATCTCGTAAGTTCTGTCCTCTCCTATAAGAAATCCTTAATGGCTTCTCAAATAGTTTAGCCAGTGGTGTAAGCTCTCTCAGGATAGACAGATTGCTCCCGACTATATTGACCTCTTCTTTAGTCCCTCCACCATAGGTGGTTACAAAACTAATAGGTTGTTCACTCTCCTGATCTTTCCTGTCTCTGGTCTGCCTACAGTAAGTTGTTCTCTAGACATGTCGTCCACTGCCATCCTGGCTACCATGATGTTGTTTCTAAGTAGTCCCTTTCTCTGAGTCTGTGAGCTCATCTGCCCTTTTGTTGTACAATTGCTCAGTGCCATGGTTTCTTTTCAGCCTCGTAAACTGTCCTTTTGGGAGCTTATGCACAACATGAGAAAGGTGACAGTTTGTGGCTAACACCAGGCTGTTCCTCTCTGTTGGTTTTGTAAATAAATCTGTTAACAAAGTACCATCAGTTTCTTTCATAATAGTGAGATCCAGGAAATGAATCCTGATTTGGTCTGCTGTTACCTTAAACTTGAGGTTTTTGTTAGAATTTTCTAGGTATTGCACAAACATGTCTAACTCATTTCCACACCCCTTCCAGATCATCAGTATATCATCTATAAAACATTTGTATAGGTCTATTTTACTGTAAAAAGGGTTAGTGTCAGCATTAAATACACATTCGTCCTCCCATTCTGCCAGATATAAATTTGCCAAAATGGGTACAAAAGTGGCACCCATGGCAGTCCCCTTGATTTGTCTCTAGATTCTTTCCTGAAACATAAAGATACTGTTTTTGAGTACAAGCTCTGTTATGTCGACTACGATGTTTATTTTTATTTGTGGTAGTTCTGTATATTTCAGCAGGCTGTATTCTACTGCTTCTAATCCCCCTTCCTGGGGGATATTTGAGTACAGAGAAGCCATATCAAGCATTAACAGCCACCATTCGCTTTCTAACTGTTATTTCTTGTAGTGTAGTCAAAACACCGCTGGTATCGTTTATGTAACTGTGTCTGTGGGGTACAATTGGACTTAGAAAACTATCTACAAACATGGATTATTGGCTCTATAAGCCACACTATGCCCAGTACAATAGAGCATCCAGGTGGTTCTGTTTGGCTCTTGTGAATTTTAGGAATAGTGAAAATGCTGGTTTCGTTGGATGTTGCACAGTTAATAATACAATTCATTAGTGCTTATCATGCTATTCTGATGCTGTTCTAATAGAAACATTTCTATGTCCCTTTTCATCTGCATGGTGGGGTCTGATGTAAGACAAGTATAAAATGTAATATCTGATAGTTGGCAATTACTTTCAGTAACGTATTGTTCCACATTTTGTACCACTATGCTACCCCCCCTTATCTGCTGGTTTTATGACGATTCCCTGATTGCTGGCTAGTCTGGATAAAGCTTCCCTTTCTGTATTCCTGGTATTCGAGGTTCAAATGGTTGCCATGGCAACCTCTCGATGAAATAACCAGCTTGTTACCGATAGCTGTGTATCCATTGTTTTTAATAGTGTAGGATGCCAACTGCTACGAAACGTGACTATTTGGGCGACTTACTTAGTTTTTTTTTTCTCCACTTTGCCGCTCGCTTCACTGTTGTTTTCACCACCATGGCCGCTTCCTGTTCTTATAACGCGGCATGCGCTAGCGTGTTTGATGTTGTTATGCTGTGTACTGTATGCGTATACTGTGCACATGTGCATATGCGCCCCCCTGCAGTTCCTCGCTTCCAGGCTGCTTGCCTTCTCCGTAAACCCATAAAGGACACACTAACGGGACCACTGCCACACAGCAACTTGTTTTCATTTTATATAATCGCTGAGGTGAAAAAGGGAAACCCAGCGATCACATAAAATAAAATGTGGTTTGGTGTGTGTAAACTCGAAGTTTACACACACCCTCAGGGTTAGATGCTATACATAAACCTCTTGAGCTTTGCTCTTGGGGGCTTATGTAGCATCTAACCCCTCGGGTGTGTGTAAACTTCTCGTTACAGGCTGACCCATACTTTATTCTATATTTTCAGCATGTTGGAAAGTCGTCTCCAGTCTTTAATGTGGATACCACACAATATTACCATGTTTTTACCAAAGCTATTACTAAGTTGGCATTTTCAAAATTTGTTAGGAACTTAAGTTGAGAACTTGTGAAATGGATTTGCTCATTGCTTTGAAGCTTTGCAATTTGATTTTACATTGTAACATAGACAGGTACTATCTCTGAAATGCACACAATCATGTTGGCACTTGGCAGACTTCATGAACCCGGTTACAAAATATGTTTTGTCATGTTCTAATAAATATTCACACTATTTGGCACACCTCATGCCAAACATATTATTTTTACTTTACTTTGGAAATTGAATTTCCTTCTACCTGCAGGCTTCAGCAAGATTTTGACTGGACCCTGTTTAAAAGTGGCACAAAAACTCGTGATCCTCAATCTCCGTGTACCGCAGTGGTGTCCTGTTTATAGAAAACTCTTTTAAGCCATAACTGCTAAACCACCCATACAGGTGATGTACAAATAAGGCTCTTACTTTGCAAATAAACTGCATGCTGAAACCTTTTTTTTAAATTGCATGTTTTCGTAGACATGGGTTTTGTCTGTAAAAACTGCATTCCTAAGTGACGTTCGAGATAGTGATCCCAATGGTTTTATGTTGGTTTGAATTATTTTTATTGGAATGAAAAGTATTGATTTTTATTGCCAATGTATCTGGTGAAAGTAAACATGTAAGCTGCACTTTAAAATGCAGTTTTAAAATGCGTGTTTTGTTATTCGCTAGACACCACCAGGAAAAGAGACAGAGAAAGAAACGTGTTGTTAAAACCTAAGATTTATATAGTTCTTTCTTTTAAAATAGGATTGCTTGGGGTTTTTTGATAGTACACAGATTGGTTGAGGTCAGTTTCCGTTTTAAGATTAAATAAACATTTATTGCTGCACTTCTGATTACACACTTTACAGGACATCCACTTTTAACGTAAGAATGCCATCCACTGTATACCCTTGGTGCTATCTATGCCCCCAAACTAGAAAGCAAATACAAAGCAAGCAAACATTCCTCATTGATAAATGTCTGCTTAATGTATTATTATGCTGGAAACTGACACGCTGTATTGCACCTTTCCATCAAGCTCAGTAAACTGAAACCAGTGAACTGTCCAAGGAAGCCCCCAATAATACAAAGCATACTGGCATGAATTTCAATAGTTTTATTGGAATGCTATACAAACTTAATTCTGCTGATGCAAACAGTGTTTTTGCCAATGAATACTGCTTTCATTGTAATACTGTAGCTTTGAGATCTGAGGAAAGAACTTTGAATAAAGACTAGGCACTAAGTAGTCAGCAGTTGATGTTACACTTCACTTGAATAAAGGTCAATACAGAGTAGTCCCTGTACAATAGACCCCAGGAATGCAGGCTGAGCAAGGAAAAGGGAGAGATATGTAGGTGTTTTTTTCCCGTGAGCTACTGCTCATTGTCATCATTTGGAGAGTGAATGCCCCACCCTACTACTTGCCCAGCTGTGGCTTTGGTTCTTCTCGCCCCATAATACTTTGTATATAGTGTAAGCATATCCACAGTACACTGTGCAGGTGTCTGGAGAAGCAGGCCTCACTAACACCGTAACTATGAGGTTCTCTACACAGTGAAAATATATTGTATTTTTAGATGCCAGTTTAGTTATCATATCTTTTAAATGGTAGTGCCTGTTGCAATTTGAATCCATGAAGTCAGATCAGTAGAAGTACTCAAAAACAAACAAAAAAGTTATCGTGCGAGTTTGGTAAGATTCCAGGTTCTTCTTGTCAGATGACTTCTACTGTTATGCATGTACTGTAAATGACTGAAATTATTGCACAATAGTTTTTAAGAGTGTTGCTGCTGTTGTTTTCCTTAACACTCCATGTTCCTTTGTAGTATTTGTACTGTCTGCAAACAGACAGCATAAGAATTTTATGATTCTGACATGCACCCACTTACTGAGGTTGAAAGCACTAACAGAATTTCTAATGTTTAAATCAGGACACATAGGGACAAGAGGTATTCGGATTACACCATGTGTATATTTCATTTGGTGCTATATTTCATTTGGTGGCTAATCTAATAAGAAAGATGCATTATCCTTGCTGGAGCTAACTGTCTTGTGAAAATAAAAATTATACACAGGTTGCATCAGCATGGCATACAAGGAGCTTTCCGATGGGAAACATTTTCTTTTGCAGCAGCTCACAGCATGACTTCCAGCTGCGGCTGCAAATGTCAAGAAAGTCCCGCTGTTCTCATGCAGAGAATGTGGGTAAACAACTCCTCTCGCTAAGCTGGGAACCCTGGATTCAAACAACATGAAGTCTTGCTATATTATGACAATTGCAGTATGACCGCAGGTTAGAACTGCTCCGGAAGTGAAATAGTTAACTTTCCATGCAGGCATGGAACTTAGAGCGCGAGCTCGGTTGAAAACTCTTGTCTGTTGTGCTTCAAACGCAAACTGTCAGATTCTTTACTCCGCCTCACTGAACAGTCGCTCCGGAGATTTCTCCTTCTGCTCGGTTCATTTTGTCAGTTTAAAAGTATTAGTTTTCGGTTTTTAGCCAAAATTAAACTGCAACCAGTCGGTTCAAGCTCTATCTGTGGTAATGTAAGTAATAGATAGGTTTTACATTTATTTTTTCTGTGTGGAACTTGTAATTCTTTATCGGTTCGGTTTGAACTGATCAGGCTGTATTTAAAATCTACTAGTCCTTTTTTAGAGTGCGGTTCCCAGTTCTTATCAGTTCTAAAAAAAACAGATTTCATTACGTTTTTTTCCACGACCCGTGACACGGTTGGGAACCGATAAGGGTGTCTTGCTTGGTGGATTGCCATAAACGGGCAAGTTGGTTAGGCTGTCATTATGTCTGAGAAACCCAAAAGAAAAACCGGACCCACTGGGTTTCAACACTGTAGTGTTTGTGGGGAAGCTTTTGCTAAGGCTGACCCACACACCATATGTGTCTATTGTCTGGGGTTGACCACCTCAATTCAGACTGCCAGATTTGTCACAATTTCCCTGCTGCCACCATAGATAAGAGAGTTGGTAGGCTCAGGGAAAGGAGGCCAAAGGTCCGCTGACCTGGATGGCCAGCCCAGTTCGGTGCCAACCGAATCGGAGGGAGTGCCTTCGACCAGCGAGCATACTGGCAAACGAAGAGCCGGTCTGAGGAGCCGGTTCCAGCAAAAGGACTAGAAAGTCAGCTAGTGTAGAGCCAAAAGTTCTCTCCCAACTGCTGAGGAAATAGCTAAAGCAATTCAAATTGTCCAGTCTCTCTCTCCAGTTCGATGAACCGACACCTTCAGGTAAGCGTTCAGTTCGTCAGTTCCACCGGTTCAAGATTATGATTTTGAGGAGTTTTTATGAACCGGGGCAAGGGAAGAGGAATATGAGGAGAGTGAATATGGTTTTGAAGATCTGGATGTGCCCATTGATCTGGACATCTCTCCAGATAGACCCCTAGGGGTTTCTCCTCCAAGGCTTTCTGAGTCCCCTTCTCATTTCATGTTTTATAAAAAAGTTGCTGAAACTCTCCAGCTCCCTGTTGAGGAAGCTGTTGATGACCAAGAGGAACCAGACTATGTAGAAATGATGGATATTCCAGAGTCTAGGAGACTGTCTATTCCTTTGCATAAATCTTTTCGGAAACAGACAGTAAAAGTTTTAAAAACTCCTCACACTATACCTCCTGTGGATAAAAGGATGGACAAGAGGTATACCTTATCAGGCTCTGACACTGATTTCCTCGCTCAACAATGCAGCCATGTGGAGGTAGTGCAGGCTGCAGCCTGTGACAAGGCTAATATTCCCCTAGCTTCACACCCTGAGAAGGACTCCAGGAAGATTGATGCTATGGCAAAGAAACAGTACATGGCAGCATCTTTGGGACTCAGATAAGCAAATTATATGGCTTATGCTGCTAGGTACCACAAATCCAGATGGGATACTGTGCTGGCCCTAGCGAAACAAGTCCCTGACCAGCTTGCCAGGGAGCTGGAACAGGTGGCTATGGATGGTATTGATGCATCCAAGGTGCAATTTCATGCTGCAGTGGACTCTAATGATGTTTCATCAAGAGTCATGGCTACATCTGTGGCACTTCGCAATGATGGCTTGGCTCAGATGTACTACCCTGTCTCAGGATACCCAGTCTAAGGCCATGGATTTTCCTGTTGTAGGAAATTCTCTATTTGGGGAGCAAACAGAGAATTACATGAAGAAAATGGATGAATATAGGACCACCTATAGGAGTGCACAGGCCAAGGAAAGGCAGGCCACCCTCAAAAGCAGCTTCCTAGAGGCAGGGCAGGCCTTTCATAGGCCTTTTACCAAGCCTAAGCTTCCTCCCTCCGCCTATGCTCAGAGGGGTTCTTTAGAGGAGAGGCAGATGGGGTACAAGCAGGTCTGCTTCCACCCCTCAGCCCAAAGTCCCTGCCAAGCAGGCACCCTGATGGGATTGCCAGGGCCGATTCTCCTCTACTTGTAGGGGGCAGGCTGGCTTACTTTGTCCAGGACTGGAAGTCTTTAACATCAGACAAGTGGGTTCTGGAAGTAGTAAGCCAGGGACTGGTTCTCAGCTTCAAAAAATTTCCAAAGCTGAGAACCAGATCTTTTCCACCTGCAACTCCATCAGAGGGACTCGCCCTAGAGGCAGAGGTCTCTACCCTCCTGGCTCTCGGAGCTGTGGAAAGGGTTCCTCCCCTACACCAGGGCAAAGGTTTGTACTCCAGGTACTTCCTTACCCCAAAAAAGACAGGAGAATGGCGGCCCATCCTGGATCTCAGATATTTAAACAAGCACCTTTTAAAGCCAAAGTTCAAAATGGTGACTCTGGGAATTATCCTACCCTCTCTAAGGCCAGGGGACTGGCTAGCTTCCCTGGACCTCAAGGATGCCTACTTCCATATTCCCATCAGAAGCTCCCATCGAAAGTACCTCAGGTTCGAGCTGCCCTCAGGCCACTACCAGTTCAGATCAATGCCCTTCAGCCTTACTTCTGCCCCAAGGGTATTCATCAAATGCCTGGCTGTAGCAGTTGCCTACCTAAGAAGGCAAAAGATTGCCATCTTTCCTTACATGGACGATTGGCTCTTAGTAGGCCAGTCCCCAGACCAGGTCAATTTACACCTTCAGATAACGCAGCAACTGCTTAACTCTCTAGGTTTCCTTCTGAATCTCTCAAAGTCAGTTCTAGAGCGGTCCAGCTTCTTACCTTCATAGGAGCAGAACTGAACACACAGGAAGCCAGGGCCTTCCTCCCCCTTGACAGGGCAAAGACCCTAGTCTCCCTGGCCTCCTCATTTACCCTGCAGGTCTCCCGGCCAGCAAGGCATTTTCTGCAGCTCCTAGGACACATGGCTGCTTCCACAGCAGTTGTGCAAGGAGCAAGATTTCAGATGAGGGACATCCAGTTCCATGTGAGAGCTTTTTGGTCTCAAAGAAAGGATCCTCTTACCAAGCTGATCTCAGTAACTCGAACCCTGATCCAAGCCCTACAGTGGTGGCAGGATCAGAGCAACCTGAGACAAGAGGTTCCTTTTGTCACTCAGTCTCATTCTCTAATCCTTACTACAGATGCGTCCCTCTTGGGCTGGGGAGCTCACATGGCGACCTCACCACCCAGGGTCTGTGGTCTCCCAGGAATCTCTGCTCCACATCAACCTGTTGGAGCTCAGAGCAGTTTTTCTAGCACTTCAAGCTTTTTCCAAATCTGTTCAGAACAAGAGTATTCAGGTCAGAACAGACAACACCACTACAATGTGGTACATCAACAAGCAAGAGGGCACTCGGTCTACGGCCTTGTGCACTGAAGCGATGAATTGTGGTCTCTGGCTTACTCCCTGAACACCTCCCTTACTGCAGTTCACCTCCCAGGCAAGGAGAATGTCCTGGCAGATGCTCTCAGCAGGATTTCCCAGGGCCACCACGAATGGTCACTGGATCCCCTGGTCTTGGGAGTAGTATTTGCCAGATGGGGCACCCCGCAGATAGATCTTTTTGCAGCCCCAGACAATCACCAACTTCCTCTTTTTTGCTGCAGGCCCCCAGTGTTGGGCTCACTCCCACTGGATGCCTTAGCCCTCAGTTGGGAGGAAGTTTCTATGCCTTCCTCCCTTTCCTCTCCTGTTCAAAGTGCTAGTCAAAATCAGATCCCAATCATGCAAAGTCATTCTGATAGCTCCGGATTGGGCCAGACAGCCTGGTATCCACTCCTGCTGTCCTTAGCAGTCCATCCTCCCTGTCCCTTCCAGGAATCACAATCTGTTAACCTGTGCCCAGGGAAGGGTCTGGTACCAGAATCTCAAATCTCTCAATCTCAAGGCTTGGTTCTTGAAGAGTTAGAGTTTGCTGATTACACCTTTCCCAAGGTGTAATGGATATATTGATGGCCTCAAGGAAGCCTTCCACCAGGGTTACTTACAATTCCAAATGGAAAAGGTTTTCCATATGGTGCTCGGAAAAGCATATTTCCCCAGTCTCTGCTGATCTACCCACAGTCCTGGATTATATGGTCCACCTGAATTCTTTGGGGCTGAGACCAGCTACCCTGAAGGTGCACTTGGCAGCTGTGTCTGCTTTTATTTCAGCAGGTAAATCCTCTTCCCTTTCAGCTCATCCAGTATTTTCCAAGTTTTTTAAGGGGTTGTTTCACACCAACCCTCCATTCAGGGATCCTGCCCCTGCCTGGGATCTTAATGTTTGCATTGCTCAGCTTATGCAACCCCCCTTTGAGCCCTTGTCTTCAGCTGAGCTCAAGTACTTGACTTGGAAAACTGTGTTTTTGGTAGCCATCACCTCTGCCAGCCGCATAAGTGAATTACAAGCGTTGTCAGTGGAGCAGGGTTTATCTCTTTTCACAGAGATAGGTGGTCCTTCGGACTAACAGAAAGTTCCTGCCTAAGGTGGTTTCAGATTTCCACCTTAATCAATCTATTTCACTTCCAGTGTACTTCACTGACCACTCCTCCTCTGGGGAGAGGATGCTGCACAGCCTAGATGTGAAGAGAGCCCTTAGTTACTACATAGAGCGTACCAAGGGTCATAGGTTTGACTCCCTTCAACTGTTCCTCACCTATGGTGAAGTTGGTAAAGGGAAGCCAGCCACTAAAAGATCCATTGCCAGGTGGATTGTCTCTTGTATCCAATTCTGCTATGAGAAGTTGGGTAAAGTTCCCCCCTCAGGCCTGAGGGCTCACTCTACCAGAGGTACAGCTGCTTCTCTGGCTGCTGCCAGAGACATTCCTATTCTAGAAATATGTCAAGCAGCTACCTGGAAAACAGTTCACACTTTTACCAAGCATTACTCCCTGGACATCCAGGCTAGTTGTGATGCTCGGTTTGGCACAGCCATGCTTCAGAGCCTATTTCCTAGGTAGGTTCTGTCCCTCCTCCATGGGGGTACTGCTGTGTAGTCTGCAATTGTCATAATATAGCAAGACTTCATGTTGTTTGAAGAAAAAATGACTCACCTTAGTAATGTTGTTTCTTCTAATGGAGTCTTGCTATATTATGACCTCCCTCCCTGCCTGCCCCTCTCAGAACCTCTGTTTCAAACAACATGAAGTCTTGCTATATTATGACTATTGCAATTTGTCCCAGCCTTAGAACTGCTCCGGAGGTGAAAGAGTTAACTTCCATGCAAAGCATGGAGCTTAGAGCGCGAGCTCGGTTCAGAAGCTCTGTTAGGTTGGTTTCAAACCGAAACCGTCAGATTCTTTACTCTGCCTCACTGAACAGTCGCTCTGGAGATTCCTCCTGTTGCTCGGTTCATTTCTTCGGTTTAAAGCGCTATTTCTCAGTTTAATTTAACCGCGATTTAATTATTTTAACCGAAAAACAATCGGTTCAAGCTCTGTCTATTGTAATCGTAAGTAATAGATAGGGTTTTTTCTGTGTAGCACTTGTAAAGTGTTATCTGTTCGGTTGAACCGATCGAATTGTATTAAAATTTAAGTTTAAAGCCTTTTAAGGCTTCTTAGAGTGCGGTTCCCGGTTCTTATCGGTTCTAAAAAAAAATTTCATTACGGTTTATTCCACGACCCGTGACACGGTTTGGAACCGATAAGGGTGTCTTGCCTGGCACTGCCATTAAAAGGGCAAGTTTGTTGGTTAGCTGGCATCATGTCTAGAAACCCAAAAGAAAAACCGGGCCACTGGGTTTCAACACTGTAGTGTCTGTGGGAAGCCTTTGCCAAGGCTGACCCACACACTCTGTCTATGTCTGGGGTTTGACCACCTCAATTCAGACTGCCAGATTTGTAAAATTTCCCTGTAGCCACCCTGGACAAGAGAGTGGGCAGGCTCAGGGAGCGAGAGGCAAAAGTCCGCTGACCGTATGGCCAGCCGGTTGGTGCCAACTGAACGGAGGAGTACTCCCCTCTGACCAGGCGAGACTTCCTCGGGCAAACGAAAAGCTGGTTCTGAGGAGCCAGTTCCAGCAAAGAAAACTAAAAAATCAGCAGGTTTGGAGTCCAAAATTCCTTCTCCAACTGCTGCAGAGATAGCCAGGGCAATACAGATTGTCCAGTCCCTGTCCCCGGTTCCCTCTGAACCGCCGCTGTCTGGCAAAAGGTCGGTTCGGTCGGTTCCAGTGGTTCAGGATTATGATATAGAAGAGTTCTATGAACCAGAGGAGGGGGATGAGGATTATGATCAGTGTGAATGTGACTTTGAAAGTCTGGATGTGCCCATTGAACCGGACATCTCCCCAGACAGACCTTCAGGTGAGTCTCCCCCTAGGCTTTCTGAGTCCCCTTCTCATTTTTTGTTTTATAAAAAAGTTGCTGAGACCCTCCAGCTTCCCTTAGAGGAGGCTTTGGATGAGCAAGAGGAGCCTGACTATGTGGAGATGATGGATATCCCAGAGTCCAGGAGGTTGTCCATCCCTTTACATAAATCTTTTAGAAAACAAACAATAAAAATTTTAAAAGCTCCTAATTCTGTGCCTCCTGTGGATAAAAAGATGGACAGGAGGTACACTTTGTCAGGTCCTGATACAGATTTTCTTTCACAGCAATGCAGTCATGTTGGGGTAGTTCAGGCTGCAGCCTGTGATAAAGCTAATATTCCACTGGCTTCACATCCTCCTGGCAAGGATTCCAGGAAGATTGATGCCATGGCCAAAAAACAATACATGGCAGCATCCTTGGGACTCAGACAAGCAAACTATATGGCTTATGTTGCAAGATACCAGAAATCTAGATGGGATACTGTCATGGCCTTAGCTAAACAGGTCCCTGGCCAGCTTGCAAGGAGCTGGAACAGGTGGCTCTTGATAGTGATGAGGCATCTAAGGTGCAATTCCGTGCTGCAGTGGATTCTGCGATGTATCCTCTAGAGTCATGGCTACTTCTGTGGCTTTTGGAGATTGGCCTGGCTCAGGTGTACTACTTTGTCTGGGATACCCAGTCTAAGGCTATGGATTTTCCTGTGGTGGGAAATTCTCTGTTTGGGAGCAGACAGAGAATTATATGAGAAAATGGATGAATATAGAACCACTTACAGGAGTGCACAAGCCAAGGAACGGCATGCCACTCCTCAGAGGCAGCCCCCCAGGGGTAGGGGTAGGCCTTTTCACAGGCCTTTTTACCAGACCCAGGCCTCCTCCTCTTCAGCCTATGTACAGAGGGGGTTCTTCAGAGGGAGAGGCAGATGGGGTTCGAGCAGGCCTGCTCCCACCCCTCAGCCTAAAGCCCCTGCCAAACAGGCACCCTGATGGGATGCCCAGGGTTGGCTCTCCACTACCTGTAGGGGGCAGGTTGGCTAACTTCGTCCAGGACTGGCAGTCTTTTACTTCAGACAGGTGGGTCCTGGAAGTAGTGAGCCAGGGTCTGGTTCTCAGCTTCAAGAAATTTCCAAAGATGAGAGCCAGATTTTTTCCACCTACAAACCCTTTAGAGACTCTTGCTTTGGAAACAGAAGTCTCAACCCTCTTGGCTCTCAGAGCTGTAGAAAGGGTTTCTCCCCTTCACCAGGGCAAAGGTCTGTACTCCAGGTACTTCCTTACCCCAAAAAAGACAGGAGAGTGGCAGCCTATCCTGGATCTAAGATATCTAAACAAGCACCTTTTAAAGCCAAAGTTCAAAATGGTGACACTGGGAATGAATTTACCCTCCCTAAGGCCAGGGGACTGGCTAGCCTCCCTGGACCTCAAGGATGCCTACTTCCATGTTCTTATCAGAAGCTCCCATCGAAAGTACCTCAGATTCGAACTGCCCTCAGGCCATTATCAGTTCAGAGCAATGCCCTTCGGCCTCACTTCTGCCCCAAGGGTGTTCACAAAATGTCTGGCAGTAGCAGTCGCATCTAAGAAGGCAAAAGATTGCCATTTTCCCTACCTGGATGACTGGCTCATTGTGGGTCAGTCTCCAGACCAGGTCAAATCACACCTGCTAGTTACCCAGCAGCTGCTTACCCCTCTGGGATTTCTTCTCAATCTTCCAAAGTCAGTTTTGGAACCTGTCCAGGTACTCACCTTTATAGGCGCAGAACTGGACACAAAGCAGGACAGAGCCTTCCTTCCCTTGGAAAGGGTAAGGACCTTAGTGGCCCTGGCCGCCTCCTTCACTCTGCAGGTCTCTCGACCAGCAAGGCATTTCCTGCAGCTCCTAGGGCACATGGCTGCCTCCACAGCTGTGGTGCAAGGAGCAAGATTTCAGATGAGGGACATTCAGTTCCATTTGAGAGCTTTCTGGTCTCAAAGAAGAGATCCTCTATCCAAGTTAATCCCAGTGACTCGAACTCTGATCCAGGCCCTTCAGTGGTGGCAGGATCAGAGCAATCTGAGACAGGGGGTGCCTTTCATCCCTCTGTCCCATTCCTTGACCCTTACTACAGATGCATCCCTCTTGGGATGGGGAGCTCACATGGGCGACCTCTCCACCCAGGGGTTATGGTCCCCTCAGGAATCTCTGCTCCACATCAATCTGTTGGAACTCAGAGCTGTTTTTCTAGCACTTCAGGTTTTCTCTGCATCTGTTCAGAACAAGGTGGTACAGGTCAGAACAGACAACACCACTACAATGTGGTACATCAACAAACAAAGGGGCACTCGGTCTTCAGCCTTGTGCACTGAGGCGATGAAGTTGTGGTCTCTGACTTATTCCATGAACACTTCCCTCATAGCAGTTCACCTCCCAGGCAAGGACAATGTCCTGGCAGATGCTCTCAGCAGGATTTCCTAGGGCCATCACGAATGGTCACTGGATCCCCTAGTACTGGGGATAGTGTTTGCCAGATGGGGCACTCCTCAGATAGATCTTTTCGCAGCCAGAGACAATCATCAACTTCCACTGTTTTGTTGCAGGCCCCCAGTGTTGGGCTCAGTTCCCCTGGATGCCTTTCTCCTCGATTGGGAAGGGAAGTTTCTTTATGCCTTCTCCCCCTTTCCTCTCCTGTTCAAAGTACTAGTCAAAATCAGGTCTCAGCCCTGCAAAATGATCCTGATTGCTCCAGACTGGGCCAGGCAGCCCTGGTACCCTCCTTCTGTCCTTAGCAGTCCATCTTCCCCTGTGTCTCCCAGGAACCACAATCTGTTAACCTGTGCTCAGGGAGAGTTTGGTATCCGAATCTCAAACCCCTCAACCTCAAGGCTTGGCTCTTGAGCAGTTAGAGTTGCTGATTTACAGCTTTCTCAAAGTGTTCTCGAAATCCTGAAGGCTGCTAGGAAGCCTTCCACCAGAACTACCTATAACTCCAAGTGGAAAAGGTTTTCCATATGGTGTTCTGGGAAGCATGTTTCCCAGAATCTGCTGATCTACCCACTGTATTGGACTACATGGTCCATCTTAATTCTTTGGGACTGAGACCAGCTACCCTGAAATGTGACTTGGCTGCTGTCTCTGCCTTCATTTCAGCAGGAAGCCCTCTTCTCTTTCTGCTCATCCTGTATTTTCCAAGTTTTTTAAAGGATTGCTTCACACCAATCGTCCATTCAGGGACCCTGCCCCGGCTTGGGATCTTAATGTATGCATTGCTCAGCTAATGCAACCCCCCTTTGAGCCTCTGTCTTCGGCAGAGCTTAAGTATTTGACTTGGAAAACTGTATTTCTGCTAGCCATCACTTCTGCCAGAAGTATAAGTGAGTTACAGGCTTTATCAGTAGAAACTGACTTTATTTCCTTTCACAGGGATAAAGTGGTCCTCAGGACTAACAGGAAGTTTTTGCCTAAGGTGGTTTCAGATTTCCACCTTAACCAGTCTATTTCACTTCCAGTGTTCTTCACTGACCATTCCTCCTCTGGTGAGAATAGGCTGCACAGCTTAGATGTTAAGAGGACCCTAAGTTACTACATAGAGCGTACCAAGGGTCATAGGTTTGACTCCCTCCAACTGTTTCTCACTTATGGTGAGGTTGGGAAAGGAGACCTGCCACTAAGAGATCCATTGCCAGGTGGATCGTTTCTTGTATCCAATTTTGCTATCAAAAGCTGGGTAAGGTTCCCCTCTCAGGCCTGAGGGCTCACTCTACCAGAGGTACAGCTGCATCTCTAGCTGCTGCTAGAGACATCCCTATCTTGGAGATATGTCAGGCAGCTACTTGAAAGACAGTACACACCTTCACCAAGCATTACTCCCTGGATATTCAGGCCAGGAGGGATGCTCGGTTTGGCACAGCCGTGCTTCAGAGCCTATTCCCTAAGTAGGTTCTGTCCCTCCTCCATGGAGGTACTGCTGTGTAGTCTGCAATAGTCATAATATAGCAAGACTTCATGTTGTTTGAAGAAAAAATGACTCACCTTAATAATGTTGTTTCTTCTAATGGAGTCTTGCTATATTATGACCTCCCCCCAGCCTGCCCCTCTCAGAACTCCTACTTTGGCTATGGGGTGGGTAGTCCTCTGTTGGCATTTATTGATGCCCTCTTTCATGTTTGGGTGTTGGGTTTATTTAGTTATTTTATCTTATTTTTCTGGTCCACTGACTTGAGTCTTTGTGTTGGGACCAGGAAAATGTGTTAATATATTAGTGGCCAGTTGGCTAGGGTAGGTTACAGCTTCCACACAGAACCTTAGTGAGTTTTTGCTCGTAAAGATCTGATGGTTTCAGTTTGAAACCAACCTAACAAAGCTTCTGAACCGAGCTCGCGCTCTAAGCTCCATGCTCTGCATGGAAGTTAACTCTTTCACCTCCGGAGCAGTTCTAAGGCCTGGACAGACTGCAATAGTCATAATATAGCAAGACTCCATTAGAAGAAACAACATTAGTAAGGTGAGTAATTTTTTCTTTGGGGATGTGGGTGGGCAGTACAGGGTTGGCACTTTTTTTTGATGCCCACCTTGTTGTTTTTACCTACCTTTTTGGGTGAATTGGTGTTGTGTTTTTGCATCTTTTGGTCTCCTGACTTGAGTCTTTGTTTTAGGCCAAAAATGAGTGTTTATGTTAGTAGCCAGTTGGCTAGTGTAGGTTTACAGCTTCCACACAGAACCTTAGTGAGTTTTAGCTCGTAAAGATCTGACAGTTTGCATTTGAAGCACAACAGACAAGAGTTTTCAACCGAGCTCGCGCTCTAAATTCCATGCCTGCATGGAAAGTTAACTATTTCACCTCCGGAGCAGTTCTAACCTGCGGTCATACTGCAATTGTCATAATATAGCAAGACTCCGTTAGAAGAAACAACATTACTGAGGTGAGTAATTTTTTCTTCTGGTGTGCTCAGAAAAGTTATGTCTGACAAGGTTTTTAAAAAACAAATAGCAGAATCTTATTAAATGGGTCCCGTTAGCTAGGTTCAGCAGTTTGTTTTTTAAAAACAAATAATTTTTTATGCATTTTCAATGTTTGTGAGTTTAAAAAGAGAAAAAAATGATGGCTTACTCTTTTTGTTTTAGCACAAGAGGTAAATCATTAAAATAAGCAGTTGCAATAGGTTCTTTTTTTACTATTCACAACAGGACATTAAGTTTAAAATTTTTATAACTCCAGAACAGTATAATGTTTTTTTACAAAACTTTCCAAAGGCATACCCTTGTCATGGGTCCCTTCAACCCTAAAAATGTCATGAAAAAAATCCACACCATCTAAGGTGTAGGTGAGAGCAAAAAATACACAATGTTAAGTATAGGAAAACCAAACGTGTTTTTTTTCCCCATTTTTTTGGAGCTCCATACCTTAAAAACTGAGCAACATGCTGTCATAAAACTTTCCACATCTTGAGATTCTGGTAGCCTGACTGCACATGTCAGAATTTGGGCTGTTTCATCAAATGGTGCCAAAGTTATTAAGGTACACAAATTGGGGTTTAACATTAAGCAACCTACTCAGCCCTAACTACAGGACTGCTACTGCACCCCTATAACAGGGCAGCACATGCATGAGCTGCAGTAAGAGACGGCCACTTGAATTAACACTTAAGCATGAGCATCCTGCCCAACAATACTAAAATATCTGAAATCAGACCACCAGACATCAACTCAAAAGCAATATTTTTCATTTGGTAGAGACTTGCTCTTATGAAATTTATTCTCAGCTCTCACCTGCTCCCAGTAATCACTGTATTATCATCATGTGAAGTTCATGTTCTACCTCAACATCTTCTGAGTGGTAAGATGGCTACCACTGTGACCGTGGAGGCTTCCTTGTCAACGGACAATAGATTGATATTGAAGAACATGCTCCTGCAGGTGTATAATGAGACCTCATCCTTTAAACAGTCAGTGGGGGGCACTGACACATTCTTATCTTATGCTGATGATAAGGATTCATGTCATGAGGCTCATATCCATGAACTTGAATGGCTTGTGGGGCAACTGTGGCTCAGAGCAGAAGACTCAGAAAATAGAAGCCATAAAAATAATAGCAGGATCCTGGGGTTTCATGAAGGGCTGGAGAGATCAGGCACTGCTGCTTTTCTGCAAAGGGAACTACTGAAAACTATGCATAGCGACTACAGCTGGAAATCGAATGGGCCCACAGAATGCTAGCACCCCCCTCCCCAAAACAGGAGGGAGACACTGGACAACCCTGGCAAAACTGTAAGGTTCCTGGAGAAAGAAAGGACCTTGGCAAGAGAGAGAGAGAGAGAGAGAGAGAGAGAGAGAGAGAGAGAGAGAGAGAGAGAGAGAGAGAGAGAGAGAGAGACACTTTATCCTGGGAAGGCACTGCATTTTTATAGCTAATGGTTACTCAGCTGAATTAGCAACTAAGCAGAAACAATATACCGCTGGGGGAAAAAACTACAGGAACTCAAGATTCAGTACCAACTGCAGTGCCTAGCAAAGCTGAGGACCAGTAGAAATGGAGTAACAACACATTCAAATCCCCTGTTGAGGCAGCATGCTACATCCAGAAGCAATGGCCTCACAAGGCGAGGCTCTTGGTGAACCAGGCAGGAGGGGATAGCTCCAAGAAACAGCCCCCTGCCCATCACTTCACTCGACCTGACGCGAGGTCACCCCAGCATCAGATGAGGCATTGAGAAACATCTGACATGGGCTGGCAAATTGTAAGATCCAAGAGATCCCAAGGGAGAGATAAAAAGAAGATAGGGTCTGTCAAGGCTGCAGGAGATAGAGACGGAAGCAAGGAATGTGGCCTTTTATCTCATGGCTCAGACTCACTTGGGGAACCAGTTCCCAAACAACCAGGTCAGGATCAAACCTACAACCCCAAGAGAGTTGGCCAGAACAGTACAACCCAACATGATTTTCAGCCATCTGGACATTAAGGACAGGCCCATGGGCAAACATGGGCTGAAACTGTGGCAGAAGCATCTACCTCAAATGACAGTCAGCAGCAAGACATTGGTGGGTATGGCCTAATCTGGGCCGAACCTCCTGGGAATCACTTCAGGACAGGCTGACCTCTTTGAACATTGAACTAGGTTCCTTTACAAGAGAACCCTCCTCCAAGAGACTCGTGCGTTTATAATGATGTACCCTTACTGAAGCAATTAATGTTTTAAAATGTCTCCCTACATGTTTACAAGACATCTGACAGGTACTGATTTGGCTCTGTTGTATTGTTGATGGCCCTGTGCTACTGGTCTGAGATGTGCATCCCACATCAGATACTCCCCCGCCTGACACCCTCCCCTCCTATCCCCACATGGCAGGTATGGGAAACAAGTGGCACAATATATCACTGTTAATCAAAAGATCCTCCAGGGCAGTGCATGTGGGAAGAGGGAATGCCTGGAATACAATTATATCACTACAGATGATGTAGAAGCGATATATGTCCTTAGTTCTTTCCACACACCTAAATCTAGCTGGCACTTAGATTCCTGGAATGTTGGGAAGCACCTCATGGCAATAACTATGAGCCAGAACCAGTGGGTCAGGAAATTTACAAACAATGGTGCCAGAGGCCTCTTAAACTACACAGGTGGGGATTCCTACCATCACTGACCAGCTAGGCCCACAAGACAAACGTGGGAGGAGTAGGCTGGTTCTCCAGCATTGGTGCCAAAACCTAAATGGTTGTTCATGATCCTTAGCACCTGACTGGTTGACAGCACTTGCTGTAACATGCCTCCCATGCAACCCTCAACTGGTGTGGTGCTGCAAGGGTGTGATTGTGTGACCTATCCCATGATCGCACAGGTAGCACCAAGCCGACTTGATCTCCTTCTTGACATGGTAACAGCTCTGAAAACCTCCACTCACCTCTGTCATCCTACTTCTTCATAGCTGATTGAAGTAGACCACATTAAAGGTCCTAAAAGCCCCTAAAAATTTCCCCAAGGTGGAACATCATCCTGAGGTACTAGGTACTGCTCCTGCCACAGCCACTGACAGGCTCAGTCTAGCCCACTGTGAAGACCATGGGTTTCTGTCTCCCTATGGATCAGATCTCCTGAACCCATCATTACTAGGATAAGCCTTATGGAGTAGGGGTGCCGAGTAAGCATGGGCTGCCTGATGAGTAGCTGAGTCAGGTAGTGCGGGTATTGCTTTTTTTATCTTGGTAGGGTAGTTTGGGTAATGTACTACCTTAACCGACATAGCAGTGTAATTCTTGGGTTGGGTAGTTTGAGACGGGTAACAGCTAATTAGGGCAGGACTTCCAGACTGGAAACAGGGATTAAAAGGGCAGCCTCTGGGGTCCTTCAATCAGTTTACAGCAGAATAGGAGCACATGACACTGGGTTGACACCTGATTGGTCAGTAGTGTCTAAAGGGCTGTGCTCCATCTGCTGTGAGCCTGTGCGTCATGGAATCCACAGACATAGTGTGGGCATCTGACAGTAGTCTGGAAGCAGCTACATGGGCACTTGCTCTGTGGCACAAATCGTGGCCATATTAAAAACTTGTCTTTAAAAGGTGAATTAATCAACAGTTGAAATTAAAACCTACACTGCATGAAGAAGCAAAGGCAGAAATAGTGGGGGACTGAAATGATCTCAGCCAGGGGAAAGAGGAATCAGTGTCAGTTGAGGAGGTGGTGCTGGGGAGAGAACAGAAAAGGAGCAAGGTGGGGGAAAAGACATAGACAAAAACACAGAAGGCAGCTGTTTGGAAATTAAAAGTTGAAAGTATTACACTGTTTGTCAGGTGCCCCGAGCCCTATCATTTATTACTGTGGCATAGTTAGCTACATTGTCTGCCTCTGCAGCAGTTAATGAAAGCTTTTTATAGCTGTAATACACTGTTTGTTAGGTACCCTGAGTACTGAACCCTGTCATTTACTACTGTGACATAGTTAGTTACACTGTCTGTCTCTGCAGCAGTTAGTGACAGCTGTAATATTACGCTGCTTGTTAGGTGCCCCAGAGGTTGAGCCCTGTAATTTATTACTGTGACATAGCTGCACTGTCTATCTCTGCAGCAGTTAGTGAAAGCCTTTTACAGCTGTATTACACTGTTTGTGAGGTGACCCTGAGGCCCAAGCCCTGTCACTTATTACTGTGACATAGTCAGTTACACTGTCTGTCTCTGCAGCAGTTAATGAAAGCCTTTTATGGCTGTATTACACTGTTTGTTAGGTGCCCTTGAGGCCTTAGCCCTGTCATTTATTTTTTTTTTGGAAATCACTTTTTGTCTCCCCCTGCATCCTGCAGATCTGACCCTTTGTGACCGCCAAGGAGTCATCTTCCTGCCTCGCTCGCCCTACCCAGACTCACCTCTCTTGTCCCCATGTAGTTGTGGCTCCCCCCCCCAAGCGTGGTCAAGGTGGGGTTGGCAAGCACCCCAATATTCACATTTCATCGGACCGGAGGTAGTTGGGCAGGTGAGGGCATATTGGAGGCACAATCCAGGTGCTCCTTCTTCCCAGGAACTGCAGGCATTTTCCATTTTTCTGTGTGGGGGAGTGGCACGCACCCTACGCCAAGGCATCACTGCTGGCATCATCACTCCCCCATCCCTCTACATCTGCTCTGCATTTGCCCTGCCGCTGGCCTCCACCAGAGGCCAGTCAAGCACTGAGTGTGGACCCCCCTCCCTCCCGGGAGAGGAGAGCTGTCCTCTGGATACTCAATTCTCTCCCTCCCCTGCTGACCCCTGACAGCCCGGGCTCACTCCCAAACCCAGGTCGCAGGCATGGTGTGAGGTGTGGCATCCAGTGCTTCAACCCTCAGTGCCACCGGGCCGGCAAGAGCCCTGTCATTTATTATTGGGACACAGCTATGCTCTCTATCTCTGCAGCAGTTAGTGAAATCCTCCTATGGTTGTATTACACTGTTTGTGAGGTGCCTCTGAGGCCCAAGCCCTGTCTCTTATTGCTGTGACACAGTCAGCTATACTGTCTGTCTCTGCAGCAGTTAGTGAAAGCCTTTTATGGCTATATTACACTTTTTGTTAGGTTCTGCTGAGGCCTGAGACCTGTCATTTATTAGTGGAACACAGCTACGCTGTCTATTTCTGCAGCAGTTAGTGAAATCCTCTTACGGCTGTATTACACTTTTTGTGAGGTGCCCCCAAGGCCCAAGCCCATTAATTTATTAGTGTGACATAGCTACACTGTCTATCTCTGCAGCAGTTAGTGAAAGCCTTTCACGGCTGTATTACTCTGTTTGTGAGGTGCCTCTGAGGCCCGAGCCCTGTCATTTATTACTGGGACATAGTCAGATACACTGTCTGTCTCTGCAGCAGTTAGTAAATCTTTTCATGGCCGTATTACACTGTTTATTAGGTGCCCCTGAGCCCTGTCATATATTAATGTGACATAGTCAGCTTTAGATGCACTGTCTGTCTCTGCAGCAGTTAGTGAAATCCTTTTATGGCTGTATTACATTGTTTGTGAGGTGCTGCCAAGGCCAAAGCCCTGTCATTTGTTATACAGCCTACAGTCAAAAACAGTCTTTCACATTTTTGTTATGGTCAGGGTTGGGTAATAGGGTAGTAGAATGATAAGGGTAGTAACTACCCAACCTTAACCAACTACCCATTTTGCATTAGGGTATTTTTAGGGTAACTTAGGGTAGTTTGGAGGTGCCACGGGTAGTGTTTAGTGTAGGGTATTTTACTACCAGCCCATGCCTAGTGCTGAGTCACTATTTGACAGGAAGGGCAGGGAGCTGGGTTTGACAGGTTAGACGAGGTAGTATCTCAGACAGCAAGGCTAAGAAGAGTGTTTAGTGCCCAGTTATGCATAAGAAGGGGGACATCAAGAGCACATCACTGGCAATTAACAGAATGGCCAGGGACAGGATGACCATAGACTAGAGTTCTACATATGGGAGCCAGGGAGCTTGCCCTCACCAGGGCCCACAACAGCACTTCACAGCATGCAGCACTCTGAACATGCATTCAGTGAGTGTACCCCCTGAAGATACTCCATCCAGTCTCCCATCAAGGGGTGCAACCCACTCTTGGACTATGGAGAGGTAAGGAATCTCCTATAGGAATGGGCTTGGGTAAGGGCTACAGCAAAGAAAGAGGGATGTGCTTAGTTCAGTGACAATAACAATGAGATCATTGCATGAGCGTGCTTAGATGCAACTCTGGCCCACGGGTGCATGGTACCATCTGCATTCCAGAGGGGGAGGAACAAGACCCAGAGATCGAGCAGGAATGCAAAATGTACTCACCATGGTGGGTGCTTGCCAAGCTGATGATCTCAAGATTTGGAGAATGGGCACAATAGGTCATCATAGGTAGGAATCACATGGGGGTACTCCAGTTGTGTGGCACCCTTATTTACTTAGGAGAGGGGTCTGCAGGCCTGCCCACCCCCTCTGTGTCTCTACCCTCTACCACATCACTCATCAAGCAATTTACTCCAACCAGGTGCTAGGAACAGAAGCCTAAATAAGGAGAAGAATTGCACAGCACGGGGTCATAATGTCGCAAGACATTATGCCGCATGCAAATATCTCGCTGCTAATACAGTGCGATTTCTTGCATGTGGCATAATTCTTTTTTTTTGCGAGGTGCTCCACCCCCTGACCCCCAATAAGGATTCTCAACTGTGGGGGAAGGGGGTCACCTCTAAATCATACAAAGTGTGAAAAAAAAAGTTTCTGGGACCGGGAATCAAACTCAGTCCCAGACACAGCACCTGGGTTCCTTGCTGCAGTGGCTCAGTCCATTAAGCCATGGCAGCTGCTTGGAAGAACCTCATCCCAGCAGAGGTCTCATCCTCTGTCTGGGATAGTGCGAGTGGTGCAATACCGCATACAGCAGTATTTGCGGTATTGCACCACTCGCTGTCTCGTACAGTGCTATTCCAGGTTAGCACTAATGTCGTACGTTATTAAGCATATGACATTATGACCCAGTAGAGAATTGCACATGTTATTCGGGGTCGAGTCTGAAAAAGGATATTGATTTACCTAGTGCTCTTACCCAGTTTACAAATAGATGAAAAAATGAAATGAAATGAAAATGAAGAGTGGTCTGATACAGGATTAGTGGCTCAAGGTTCTCTAACAGGAATGCTAATAGTACATACTGGGGTCCTGATTAGGTGGTTTCGGGGGGAGGCACTCGGCATTAGGCATGGGCAGGTAGTAAAATATTCTACCCTAAACACTACCCGTGGGCACCTCCAAACTACCCTAAGCTGATCAATCGACTAGATCCCCAAAATGTTTTCTGCTTTGGTATCTTTGCTTAGTTAGCTACTTTCATAGAAACATAAACATAGAAACCTGCCAGCAGAAAAGGTCCCCTTGGCCTATCTAGTTTACCCATTACCCCCCTCCCTGTTTGGTTTATTACCCTTGCAACAAGCAATTTTTGTACTGTTCATTGTTCATTTATTGTGTTCTGTATTATTCATATGACTGTATCTATCTGTGCAATTGCGCTTCTAGACATATATTCTTACGGGGCTAACTAGTGAAAGGCAGTACTATCAGCTTAGCTCGTTTAACCCTCCAGTCATGGGCTCGAGGACATTACAACACATGCCTGGACCACACACAAAACATTTCCTTACTCAGGATTGTTCAATAAGAATGTCAAATAAACCAATTAGATTCACAGTATGTAATGTTAACAGTATTAATTCACTGGTTAAAAGATGGAAGATATTAGATCACTTCAAAAAGCTGGGCATGACAATAGTGTCTCTCCAGGAAACCCACTTGCTGAAGCCTCAAGATGACAAGCTCAAGATAGTGTGGATCGCCCAAGTCATTAGTTGCTCATATAAAACAAAGAGCCGGGGTATCAATTCTAGTGCATAAAGAGAGAGATTTCAAACCTGCATTTACTCACATTGACCAGGAAGGCAAATACCTTATTGTGAGGGGCATGCTGTGTGATAGAGAGCTTACTCTATGCTGTGTACAGTATATGACTCCAATCAAGCAGATGCTTCCTTCTTCACTGCCCATATTCAGAAGTTGCCCAAACTTGGGAAGCATCAAGTGATTGTGTGTGTGTGTGGGGGGATGGACACAGTCGAGATGAATTTCTAGACAGGAGTCATTTCTCTTTGGGAAACAGATCACAAGCATCTCTAGCCCTGCAGGATTTGGCAAAGAAATTGGCACCACAGATTTGTGGAGGCTTATTCATCCTCAGGGCAAGGACTCCTCATTCGATTCAATCCTATACAATGTGTATTCAAGGTTTGATATGTGGCTGATACCCAGCATGTGGCGCAGAGATATCAGTGAGGCCAGAATTGACTCAGCCTTCATATCTGATTGTACTGCTGTTACCTTCAGCTGTTTGCCACCTGATCTTGCTGGCCCAGGAAGAGGCTGCTGGAGGTTCAATATATCCTTCCTCCAGGACCCTGTATTTTGTAAGCAACTAACAGCAGATATGGTAGACTTCCTGGAACACAACAACCCTAATGACATGTCAGCAGCCACAAGATGAGACGTGTTAAAGGCCTTTATATGGGGCAGGTGTATAGTGCATGCCTGAAAAGTAAAGAAGGCTAAGAACCTAGAAATAAAGTTCAGGAGCATGAACTACAGAGACCAAGAGTGTAGCACAAACAGTATGACCAAAATTCAAAATTAATTTATACCTCCACCAAATAGCAGAGTTTGTTCTGCTCAAAATCCGTTAGGCCTTCTGGGCAGCAGGCCACAAACTAGGCCAGCTCTTAGTATAGCAACTGAAAAAGCAGCAGCAGAAATCCAGAAACTACAGCCTGAGGTCTCAGGAGGGATGGCTCATCACAGACCAACTCAGCATCAATAAGGTCTTCCTATAATTCTGTAGTAAGTTATACAGTGCCGAGTAATCCCACTCTGAGGAGGCAATGGCTGCTTTCACTGCTAAGCTCAATCTACCCAGCTTGACATGCAAACAGAAACTCACCTTAGAAAGACCCTTTACTAAGACAGAGTTGGTTGAGGCCCTCTCAAGCACGTCGGCTGGTAAACTCTTGGGGGGCAGGGGTGATAGCCTACCAATGTAATTTTATGAAACATTCATTTACTTTTTTTTTCAATTCTCTATTTTTGTCCTGCACCCCACACCGGGACCAGCTGCCCAGTCACGGACTCTGGCTGAGGCTGCTCACATTAGCCGTCCTCCCTGAACCTCCTGGCTTACCCCCCAGGGAGGGGTCCCGGCACCTTGACCACAGGTGCCGCGAACTTGGGAAAGGTGGGAGTTGGCCTGAGAGTCAAATGCAGCCAGAGAAAGCATCATTAAGGCAGCGGGAGCAGGTTTTTTTTTTTTCCCCTTATTGTGCGCAGGAGGCGGGGACGTGCAATGACGTCCTGCATCTGCCCTGCCTCCTGAATCCTGTCAAGCACCAGTAGCTGTGGTGCTCCCCGGCTTCCGCCAGGGGTCTGTCAAGTGCCGGGTGGTGTCCCCACCCTCCCCCTGGAGAAGGAGAGCAGTCCCTGGGATGCTCCATCCTTCTCCCCCGGCCGGCCCTCCAGCGACCCGGGTCCATTCCCAAACCTGGGTCGTCGGCGCCGCAAGTGGAAATCCAACTGCTGCACCAGTGGGCCGGCCTTTATGAAACATTTAAAGAATGCCTAATTTATTTCTTTATTTATTGAAATGCTTCACCAGGAAGGCACACTGAACAACAAATTGCTCATCTCATGGTGCAAACTGAAGGAGGGGTACATGTGAAATTACATCAGAGAATAACCATTCAAATACAGTGAACATACATAATGGTAAGGTGCATCTTGAAACCAACAGTATCACAATATCACCAACACAGTGCTGGATAGGCGTTACAGTTAAGAATAGGTGGACAGTACATTTATAGACATAAAGTGCAAGGTCTAGGAGCAGAGGGACAGGAGGGGACAGCCCAGACAACAGAATAAAGATAAACCAGCTTACTTAAGTGGGACATAGTGAAGACTTTGGAAATCAGTAGCAACAGCTAGTCAGTACAAAAGGATTGGGCAAAAGGGGAGAAGGTAAGTTGCATACAGTGATAGAGGGTAAGGGGGCTACCTATTAAGTGCTATGTAGTGGGGTACAGTGGAAATAAGGGGATGAGAGGTTAAGTAGAGAAGGAGGAGGCATACCGAGGTCTATACCCTCCAGGGTGCTAGTGAACCCTGCCAGGAGGGCAGAACCAGGCAGAGGTGTTGGATGGAGAGTAGGGAGAGGAGGGGGGCAGGGACAGTAGAGAGGTAGGACCTTGGTGCTGACCCCTCCAGGATGCTGAGAACCCTGCCAGGGGACAGGACAAGGTGGAAGCATTGATGGAGGAAGGAGGCGGATGGGGAGCAGGTGCAGAACAGAGTTAAATGTTGAGGAAGGAGGGGATGAGGATAGGTGAGGAGCTTGGGAGACAGCTCTTATGTGCACATGTCAGGAAGTTAAGGTGGGTTAAAGCAGGAGCAGTTAGAGTAGAGCTAAAGCAAACAAAATGATTATATTAAATGCATGCTGAAAACAGAAAATAGAGTTAAAAATCTACGTTTCGACCTTAGGTCTTCTTCAGGAAATATCTAAAAGAGAAAAAAATCAAAGTTAGTATAGAGGGGAGGTAAAATGAGGGATATATATATATATATATGTGTGTGGGGAAAGAAAAAAAGTGGAGGCTCAGGGAGAAGAAGTGAAAAATGGCAAGATTAAGAGAGAATTTGTGAAACAAAAAGGTGATGATGGGAAAGATAAAGCATAACAGGAGTGAAAGAGCTAGGGAAGTCCCCGGGGGGGTGGGGACTAATTAACAGGGCCTAGTAAGAAGGCTGAAAGGTGATAAATGTGTGGGAAGGAGACAGAGATGGAGACTTATGGTGACAATGGAAAGTAATTAAATGAGTACAAATACAAATAGACTTTAAAGAAAATAAGGGGTGGCTGAAAGATGTTAGTGGAAAATAAGTCTGTCATTTAAACTAGAGGGCTGCTGGGAGCCAAGGTGGATGATCAGCTTGGCTTCCATGTTTTCTCTATGGTCAGAATCCCAGAAGCCCTGCTGAAGGACACAAACAGAAAGGTCATTGACACTGTGGTCCCTGGAGATAAAGTGGGATACAATGGGTTTAGCAGTGTCACCATTCCTGACTGCTCTGTAATGTTCCCTGAAACGGTCAGCAAGACGCCTACCAGTTTCTCTGATGTAAATAGCTGTACACTTCCTGCAAAGAATACAATACACCACATTAGTGGAGGTGCATGAGAACTCCTTGGTGATGTGAAAAACACCTGTAGGCCCCCAAATTTCTGTCACACTGGAAATAAATTTGCAGGTGTAGCAGTGAGTCCTGTTGCAAGGTTTGGTACCTGGGAGGGAGGAACTGTTAGGAGTAGGTAGGCTGCTTTTTACCAGGAGATTCTGCAGGTTAGGTGGCTGGTGGTAGGAGGCAATAGGTGGTTCTGTAAAGGAAGCACCAATGTTGGGGTCAGTTTGCAAAATGGGAAAGTTACTGGTGATGATCCTGTGAAGAGAAGGTGTGCTCTGATGGAAAGGAAGCACTAGTGGAATTCGCCATTGTTCTTGTGTGACAGTATCCTTCCTACGGGGGTCAAGGTTACGAGGCATGTTACTGAACTAGGAGAGTGCTCTGTCCACTGTGCTTTTAAAGTATCCCCTGTTGATAAAAAAACTGCATTATTTGGTTCTGCTCAGCAAAATCATCCTCTTTACTGCATAACCTGCGAAGTCTAAGAAACTGTGAATAAGGCAGGCCATTCTTGACATGTTTAGGATGGAAGGAGCTGTGGAGGAGGAAACTGTGAGAGTCAGTGGGTTTGTAAGAAACTGATGTCTTCAGACCTTTGTTCTGTACTGACAGCTGGATATCCAGAAAAGGCAGTGTAGAGGAGGATACCTCAACAGTGTATTGAAGGGAAGGATGGGCCGTGGTAAACTTGTCAAGGAAGACTTGGAGGGTCTCCCTGGAGCAGGAGGTGGCCCCCACACAGTCATCAATGTAGCATTTGTAGAGTTCAGGCACTGTCCCTGTGAATGAGAAAAAATAACGTTCCTCCACCCAACCCACAAACAGATTAGCAAAGCTGGGACCCATCTTGGTACCCATGGCAACTCCACTGACGTACTGAAAAAACTGTTATTAAAAGAAAAAGCACTGAGCGTAAGAACCAGTTCTGCCAGATGAGTTAGTGTGTGTGTGTGGGCGGCTGCTGGACTTCCTGCTTATTCAAGAAATGCTGCAAAGCTGTCAGACCATCATCATGGGGGATCACTGTGTAAAGAGATTTGATGTCCATGGTGAAGATGAGCTGATGAGAGTCACTGAGTCTGAACCTGTCAAATAACTGGAGAGCATAGTTGGTGTCTTTAACATAGGAGGGCAGGGACTCAACGAGGGGTCTCATAAGGCTGTCCAAAAATGCAGAGATGTGGGATGTGGGGCAGGAGCAGGCAGACACTATAGGACGACCCAGGTTACCTGTTTTGTGGATTTTGAGAAGGATACAAAACCAGGATGTCTGGGGATGCTGAACTATGAGTCTCTTAGCACAAGCAGAGAGCTCTTAGTTTTCAATAGCAGAGGTGGTGGTGGTGGTGACCTCAGTCTGATAGTCAGCAGTGGGGTCCTGTGGAAGAGAAGAATAAAACCTGGTGTCAGAGAGTTGCTGTGTGGCTTCAGTGATGTATAGCTCCTTTTGCCTGACCACAACAGCACCTCCCTTATCAGCTGGTTTGATAACAATGTCATTCCTACACTGCAGAGATCTGAGGGCTGCAAGCTCACCAGGTGTCAGGTTGGAATGGTTGTGCCTGCAATGAAGATTGAAGTTAGTGGGGTTTTCCATGCATTGGTTAACAAAATAATCAACAGCAGCAAAACATCCTGGAGGGGGTGTCCATGCACTCCGCTGTGGATTGATATCGTTGATTGTTCTGGTGATACTGTCATCATCTGTGGTAAGAGGAGAGATAGTTATGTAAGGAAGAGGCAAGTGAGGAGGGGGTAGAGAAGTGCCGAATTTGAGAGGGGAGAGAGTTCCAGAGTTTTGGAAAGTGATGGGCGAAACTAGACTGATTGATGAGAGTTGATCGGTGAGGGACCAGCAACATACAAGTGCCTGAGGATCTGAGAGAGTGGGAGGGAGGCAGAGGGGTAGAAAGGGTGCTTGAGAGGTAGGAGGGAAGTTCACCAAACCAGAATTTAGAAGTGAGTTTTGTACAGTGGGTGTTGGTGAGGGGGGTACTCCTCATGACCCCACTTGCAGATGCTCTTAACGAAGCTTGCACCCATGGAATCCTACACCCCTCTATGAGGACTGTGCAAATCTCCTTGCTGCCAAAACCAGGTGTAAGCCCTCCTCCCCACATCTAGGAATATGCCTGATGTAAACAAACAGGAAGGGGGCACTCCACAACAAAGAACACAATCCAAGAATAAATAGTTCACACCTGGGTGATGATGATACCACCAAGCAGGCAACTTTGGGAGGTGCAGCAAGCTGGTGCAGAGAGTCCTTACGGGGAGAGGGGTGCAGAGATTAACCCCAGGGGAGCTAGGGGGCAAACTGGTTAGTACACTAAAATCTTTTCAGGAAATAAGTCCAATGTCCAGGCACTGATAAAAAATAAAAAAAATTTGATTTAAAGGATAAAACAGGTCCCTTCTGATGGTAGCTGCAACACAGTGTAACCCTGAAGCACACTCGTCTCTCCATCCTGCACTGCACATTGCAGTCCTACTCAGCTGGACTCCACGTTCCCTGCGAAGATGTGAGATGCTCTCACTCACCGGCCTGGGCGACCCAATCCCAACTAATTTCCAGGGATGGCGACCCACACGGCCCAGCACCCAACACACTGCACATCTTCTGAACAGGCCACAGAAGCCTAGAAGATGCACACAGATCTGGATGCTTAGCCCACCTGCAGCCTCTCCCTCTGCCATGGGGAGGGGCAGGGTCCACTGGAGGTGAAGGGCTGAGCAGATGTCTAGTGCCCTTCTTGTCGGGGGTCACCTCACTCACAGTTTTTTCCACCTCTTCCCTGTTCTCCAAGCTGGAAGCATAGGTATTTAGCCACACAGGCATGGGAGACCACACCCAGGATGGCAAAAAGGGTGTGCAGGAGCAGTTGAAGCAAACTGGCAGGTGCTTGATATCAACTCCAGAATGACTACAGATCACAAAAAGGTCTCACTCATTGCTCTTCTCAGCCAGTTCCCACAGCCATGACAGGAGAGAGGATGGCACAGTCACCTCCTTTCCAGTTTTCTCCATGGCACCAGCCATGAGGAACAATTTAGGCCCTCTGATGCACTACACACAATGGTGGTCCAGACACATCGTCTCTGCTAAACAGTCTCCAGTCTCTCCCACAATGGCGAGATGGCACTCCCACCAGCATGGCACAACAGGCACCTCCCTACTTCCCACTGCCTCCTCCAATCAAGTTACAGCTCTCAGCAGCAGTCACACTCCAAACATGTGCAACAGCACTAAAGGTACCAAAACTGGGACCAAGATGGCAGCTCCTGATATTTTCCCAAGTCCAAACCCTGAAGCCAGATGAAAGCCACAGTTTCCACCGCTCCCACTGATGCTGCACCCTAAAATCAAATCCCCGATGAGCTCCCACATTGTAAGGCCCCCTTCCAATGTCTAGGGGTATACCTGGTGTAAACAAATAGGGAGGGGGCACGCCACAACAAAAAACACAATCCAAGAATAAATAAATCATACCTGGGTGATGATGGTGCCACCGAGCCCGTGATTTCAGGGGTGCAGCAGGCTGGTGCAGAGAGTCCTCATGGGGAGAGGGTGCAGAGGTTCCTCCCAGGGGAGCTAGGGGAAAACTGGTTAGCACACTGAAAGTTTTTCAGGAAATAAGTCCAATGTCCAGGCGCAGTTAGAAAATAAAAAAAAACATTTGATTTAATGGATGAAATTGGTCACACACCTTATGGGGCAGCAAAGAACAGTTCAGTGCAGACCCAAAGATCTTTACTGCTCAATACTTTTAAGTTTTTTCCCTTGTGAGCCAGGACTCCCTTCTGATGGTAGCTGCAACACAGTGTAACCCCGAAGCACACCTGTCTATCCCTCCTGTATTGCACATTGCAGTCCTACTCAGTCGGAATCCATGTTCCCTGCAAAGGTGTGAGATGCTGTCACTCACTGGCCTGGGTGTCCTAATCCCAATTCATTTCCAGGAATGGTGACTCCATGGCCCAGTGCCCCACACATTGCATGGCTTCTGAACAGGCAACAAAGGCCTAGAAGATGCATGTGGAGCCACTCCTTCCCAAACTCCACAGCTCTACATCCTGCTACAGACTTTTAACCGGGGATACCAGAGGAAGGCTGCCACCAATGCCTCCCATGGTGCAGGCTCTCTCCACTGCTCTGCATCCAACCCATGGCAACCAGCAGATTTCCCTTGGACACTCTCTGAGGCCTACCACAGTGCTGGGGGCTGCACACTTTCCTCCGGGCCCCAGCTTCCATCTCTACACCGGATGGTTACAAAACTCCACAGCCTAGAGTGCCCCTCACTCCTGACCACTACTACTTTGCTGTTGAGACCAGAATTGACAGGCTGGTGGACCAGGATAGCAATCACCCCACCCCAGCCTCGAACCTCGGCCCTGCAACCGAACTTTGGTACTTGAGCCTGGGAGCCCTATATCCCACTCCCGGGTCTGATGGATCTCCTCAAATGGTGCCAAACCACTCAACTTAAAGGACTCCTGGCCCCAGCAACACCCGCCTGCAGGTTGAACTGAACACTGGACTGCCACAATTAAAGGGCCCTAAATAGTAAGCTCCTTAAGGGGGGCTTACACTAGGAAAGACCTCCAGGCATGTGGCAGCTACCAACCTATTTCCCTTATCCCTGTAGATTGCAAAACATTTGCAAAACTGATTTCAACATAGGTCATAAGGGCTGCGAAACAGCTTGTCAACACAGACCAGGTGAGGTTTGTAGTAGGCAGGTATGGTATAGACAACATGAGGAGATTAACCAACCTGATCTGTAAAGTATCTAAGTTTCTCTCACCCACAGTCCTGTTGTCATTAGATGCCATAAAGGCATTGGATCATGTAGAGTGGAAATTCCTCTTCCACACATTGCTAAGATTTGGGTTTGGTCCCAATATCGTACAGTAGATATCAGTCCTCTGTGAAGAAGCAGTGGTATCAGTGATCACAAATGGGATTTCCTCACCTGGATGTTCCTTGGGCAGGAGCACTAGGTGGGGATGCCTGCTCACCACACTGTTGTACATCCTCACTCTGGAGCCCCTATTACAAGCCATAAGACAGCACCAAGAGATTAGAAGAGTTATCATGGGGGAGGAACATAAAGTCATGGCATTTGCTGATGGTGTCATGTTGACCTTTATTCATTCAGAGACCTTGGTACCGCATCTCCTTAGTGTGATCAAAGCCTACGGCAAACCGTCTGGCTATAAAATTAATGTGGTTAAATTCATGATCTTACCCACCTGCAGCTGGATATCAGCACAGCCTGGTCATCCATGGGGCATGTCAGTAGCACAAGAGCACATTAATCTACTGGGAATCAATTTCTCATGGAACATAATCAATATGTGGAAAATCAATCTTGACCTGCTGTGTACAGCAATCGAGGCAAATATAACAAGATGGAACCACTTCCATCTAACACATTGGAGCAAAGCCCATGCATGTAAAATGATGGTTGTTCCCAGAATACATTACATCTTGGATAACATGCATACCCACATAGATGCAAAAATGATCAAGAAACTCCATAAAGATATGATGGGATTTTTTCTGGGGAACAGGAGCCCATAGATTAAACCACAAAAAAAAATGACTCAGGAATTCACCAGGGGTGGATTCTGTTCCAAGACGTTGACCTTAAAAGGCCCATACTATTTACCAGTTGTCAGTCACTATACAGGATCAGTGGAGCCTCCAACATTGCAAGTGGGTAATCTGTGAAAATAGTGTCCTGGTTGAGTGAACAATATTACCTACCCAGGCAGCATAATTGGAGATACCTTCAATTGAGGAATGCCCTGGCCCCGCTCTTAGGCCCAAGCCTCAGACTCACAAGTGACCACCTCTTTGGCTCAGTGTTTTCCAGTAGCTCTCCACCACAGGGGAAATCAGGATGAGTATACCACCAACTCATCAGACAGGAAGTGAATTCCTCAGACAGGGTCAGAATGCTGGGAAAGAGGAGCTCACTATTGAACTCCTGCCACAAACCTGGGAATGGTGTTGGAAGCACTTAGCCTAAGGAATTAAGGACTCCAAAACAGATCAACTCAGCTGAAAATGTTATACTGATGATACATAGACTCTGCTAAATTACATAAATGGTGTCTGATGAACAATTACAAATGCTGGAGATGTGAGACGCATTCAGGGACCATTACACCCCTTATTTGGTCATGCCCTAAACTACACAGATATTGGGAGGACATCCAGCAAGTATACAGAATAGTCAACTCACAGAATATCATGCTTGTCCAGTCCCTGGTTATGCTTGGACTTGATCTAAACCTAGGACACCATTCTAGGAATACTCTACACAACTTTAGTTCTGCATGTTTCGCAAGGGATCTAATCATGGCCAAAAGAATCATTTTAAGACACTGGAGGGAAAATGAGGCACCAGGGTTACAGGATTCTACTGGAGAAAACAGCCAGTTATGAAAGGGTCCAAGCAGTATCAAGGGGCAAGACCGATGAGTTTACATATATAGGAGGAGTTTCCTAACTTGTGCAGAACCCCACATTTCTATAAGATTCCTGTGGGACACTTTCTACTGGTCTACTTGGTCTCCACTGCCACACAATAAGGATAAGATCAAATGGGCCATAGTCATGGAAGCCACCTATAAGTGGCTATAGCCCAGGCTACAACAAGCCAACAAGTGTGTGCCACACAAATCACACCCCAGTCATACACAGTCAGGGCAAGGTAGGGAGATATAAGGAATACAAGAGGTACAGGCCAATCTTAAAGCATGCAGAATGGTACAGGCATTAGCATAAACATGTCTTTGAATGTTCTTTCTGTCTTAGAGTTGTATCTTCGGGGGTCCTAAGCTAGGAATATTTATTGTCAGAATTGGATTTATGTACTACTCTTCAAGTGCGTTATGCTAGAAAAAATTGTGCATCTTATTGTGACTGAAAATTTGGAAACCGAATAAAAACTGATTATAACAAAAGAATCATTATAGGGCAGACATACTCATTGATATCTCCAGCTTACTGCCAGCTACAGGTAACCCACTGCAGCACCTCATTTACAAGAACTTTTAATGGGCTAATCTACAATGTCTCACTTTAACATTTCACAATGCTGTATTTGTATATGAGTTAAACATTTAATTAAATACATCCTATGAGCAAACAGATGTTTAACACTTGAGTTAGGTAAAGAAGGTGCATAAAGTATTAAACATGTCATGTAGTAATATCTTAACATGACTGATATTAAAAACATTCTTAAGACTGCTCAGGAGTGAGTTACTCCCCCTTTTGCCCTGCACTTGAAAAATTATTTCCCTCCATCTGTTATCTCAGGCAGGGTTCAACAATTTTTTAATTCAAATGTAACTCCAAACCTCCCCCTTTTTACTTTGGGGAGCATGGCCTAGGGAACATACCAGGTCTAGGGGTATTTTATACTTACTGCAAGGTGCCTTGCAGTCCAGCATTTATCCTTGCCCCAGCTGGAGCTTCACCAGGACACACCAAGGCCCGCTCACAGATACTAGCATTTTGAGCACATAATTCATTTATCATGATATAAAATATACAAGTTAATTTAGAGATCCAGAGATCCCAATTTAATTGGCTCTGTTTTCCAAGTATGTTACTCCTTTTTAGTTAATAAATTCATTCATTATAATAACTGGCTTTCCCTTTTTCCCATTGGGAAACCCATGGTGTAATTTGCCGTTATATAAAAGAGTATTTATAATAGCAAACACATGCCGAGTTTCCCTCTCTCTGCATGCGCCACCCGCAGTTTGTCCATTCCTGATCACTCACCGCTTGCCTTCTCACCCACAACTCCACTGCCAGTGGAACACAGCGGTAAGTTATTTTTTTTTAAATTTGGACATTTTGCATGTTTACCTGGCTAAAAAAACATTTAAAAATCTCAGACATTAGAAATATGGGAACCAGGCTAAAACAAAACTGGAGCATGACTGCACCACAGCGTCTTCTATTTTATATAATTGCTGTGGTGAAAAAGGTAAATCCAGCAATTATATAAAATAAAATATGGGGTAGTGTGTAAACTCGAATTTTATGCACACCTTCAATGCTGGATGCCTAGATAAACCCTGCAAGTGAAGCTCTCGGGGGTTTATGTGGCATTCAACACCTCGAGTGTGTGTAAAATTCTTGTTACATACACCACCCCATATATTATTCTAAATTTTATTTTACTGGGTAAGTGTGCTAGACAAAGTAACCTATAGAGTGCCGAGAGGTTACAGGAGGTCATAGTAGCAAAATTTACAAATTGTAGATAGAGCAAAAATACATTCCATGATACCAGGTAGAAAGAGAGAGACCATGGAGAAAACATATGAAAATGGTCAATGAATAACACAGAAATGTTCATAACATTCAATTCATAATACAAACATTAACCAGTTATTTCAAAAATGAAGTTGTGGTTTGTTGGCATTCTATGCATCTTATCTTGCACTTATTGCAATTATTTGCACAGAATGAAGTAATAATACCTCTGTTTATGACATCTTTGTGCTTACCATGGCAACAGATTGTGGTGCCACAAGCAGCAATTGAGAGGTCAGTTGGAGATTGGGGGGAGGAGTTTTAAAACAGATCTCTTTGATATATAGTATATGGTGGAACGTTGTTCTCGTTAAAAATCCCACCATACTGAAATGCTGTTCATCCACAGAGTCAAAAATGAATGGAATGCTGTGCTGACTGTACATGCAGAACAGCGTTCCATTCATTTGGAATGAGAGACTCGATCTTGAAATGTAAGCTGCACAGCACAAGGAACCACCGTGAATCATACATTGTTCTCGTTAAAAATGCCACCATACACTATAAAAATACTGGCTTCTCAATCTCACTGAACCAGTGTGTTTTCAGCCACTTCAGGGTTTATAATTCCTTTGGACCTCGCGAGCTTCGCTCCTGAGGTCGCATGGAATCATAAACCCCTATGTGGCTGAACACACTGGTTCAGCACGATTGCTCAGCCAGTATTCTCTATAAATATTTAAGTGAACATCTTCTCACTCTGTTAGACCTTCTGTTAGATGGTCTAGCAGTGTATGATGCTTGTACACAGTCTTTTTAGGAGCCTAAATATAAGAGAAAGGCGCATTTGAGAAGGTTAAAGGTTTTTTGAAGTGTGATGTGGCACTAGAAAGTGTAACTTTGATACAATTGTCTTTAGTATTGTGTCATCTTAAAAACTACAATTTGTTTGTCTTTTGTGCAGGTAAATGGAAGAGCCAGAGACAAATTTATTCCAAACTCGCAGATCATACAGAGTTGAGCAAATGGTGACAAAATGGCTTCGCCGTTCGAGAGACCATTCACAACGGTGAGGCATTATTTTTCAGTGCTTTTCAATGAATGCTTTAGATTTCTTAAATAATTGTTATAAATTGTAAATGAGTTTCTACAGCACCTCCATTTTACTCTATATGCAGAGCTACCATACCCATTTCTTACAGTGAACTCTGGAAGGTCTGAACTAGATACAGCAGCTAATTTACAGTAGTGTCCATCCTCTTCCCAGTTTTATAGCCGAGAGAGAGACTGAAGGCCAGAACCATTAAGTGATATGTGTAAGATCTTGCAGTGAGCCAACAACTGTTGTTGATTTTTAACCTGTGACCTCTGGGTTCATAGATATGTGCTCTCTAACCACTAGGCTACATTGCTTTTCCAAATAATTTATGAGATGCCTAGTACAGTAGAAATGGTAGTCAATAATTACAAAATAACAGGCTTCGAGGTCTCTGTCAACCTTAGAATTTGGGAAACTATTAGCTTAGGCCAGCCCAAATTAGCAGCTTCCATGGGATTTTCATGTAATTCTATGAATTTTGTGAATAGCCATGGAATAACCGCAAACTTCACCAATATAGTCTACTGGTTGTTACTTAGTCATCCTGTAATCTAGTGCTCTTAACATGTGATATGCTTATCCATGGAGCAAGGAGCTAATAATAGAAACATATACTTTGTCGACAGAAAAGGACTGGCAAGCCCATCTAGTCTGCCACTTTTCTCTGCCTATTCCGACACCTCTGACCTTATTTGGTCACTGGCAACCCTCACTGACCCACTTCCACTACCCAATTTACCCCATGCTTATCCCATGCATGCCTGAAGCTCCTCACAGTCTTTGCCCCCACTACCTCCTCTGGCAGGCTGTTCTAGTCATCACCCACACTTTCCATGAAGTATTTCCTCACATCTCTCCTTAACTTCCCCCTTTAGCTTCATTGCATGCCCCCATGCTCTAGTGCTTTCTTTTCTCTGAAAGAGACACCCCACCTGCACCTTGTTTACCTCTGTGAGATACCTGCAGGTCTCAGTAATGCCTCCTCTCTCTCTTCTCTCCTCCAGGGAGTATGTGTTGAGTTTCTGCACCCTTTCCTTGTATAGCTTTTCATGCAACCCTCGCGTCATTTTGGTTGTCCTCCTCTGTACTGCCTCCACCCTGTCAATGTCCTTGCAGAGGTGCAGCCCACAGAACTGGACACAGTACTCCAGGTGGGGCCTTACTAGTGAGCAATACAATGGCAGCACCACCTCACTCCTCCTGGTAGCAATCCTCCTCTCAGTGCTAGCATCCTACTAGCCTTTTCCACTGCCTTATTACACTGATCAGCTACCTTGAGGTCATCAGATATTATGACCCCCAGGTCTCTTTCTTGTTTGATGACAGTTAGCTCCACTCCCACTTCCCCCATCTTATATACAGCTCCTGGATTCCCCCACCCCAGGTGCATAATCTTGCTCATTTTGGCATTAAAATCCATCTGCCACACCCTAGACCAGTCCTCTTGTTTCCCTAGATCCTTTTGTATTCTCTCTACCTCTTCTTGAGAGTCCACCCTGTTGCAGATTTTTATATCATATGTAAAGAGACACAAATTCCCCTCCATCATCTCAGTAATGCCACTTATGAAAAACATTGAGGAGGACTGGACACTGCACCGATACCTATGGTAGTCTGCTAGTCACTCTCCCATTCCTTGAGTGCCTGCCACTTACCAACACTCTGTCTCCTGTCCCTCAGCCAGTTAGATATGTAGCTTACCACCCCTCCACCCCAAGACTGCTTAGTTTCTTAACTAGCCTCCTGTGTGGCACAGTGATAAAAACATAGAAGCTGACGGCAGATGAGGACTGCAAAGCCCATCCAGTGTGCCCATTTTTTCTACCTTATGAATGTGCCATAGGCCTTTTCTCTGTCAATGGCCTATCTATTCATACTCATCTGTATTGCTCCCTTGTGCCTACCCCATGTCTGTCTGAAGTGCTGCACTGTATTCATATCCACCACTTCCTGAGGTAGGCCGTTCCATGCATCCACCACCCTTTCTGTAAAAAAGAACTTCCTCACATTACCCCTTGATCGGCCTCCCTCTAATCTCATGCTGTGTCCTCTTGTCCTGCTATTTTTCTTATATTGAAACATTAGACTCTTTCACCTTGTTAATATCCTTAAGATGTTTGAATGTTTCAATCATATCACCTCTCTCCCTCCTTTGCTCTAGGGTATACATATTGAGCTCTGTTAATCTGTCCTCATATGTTTTCTGATGCAGTCCCTGCACCATTTTGGTTTCTCTTCTCTGGACTGCCTCCATTTTGTTAATGTCCTTGTGCAGGTGTGACCTCCAGTACTGCATGCAGTACTCCAGATGGCGCCTAACCAGGGTCTTGTAAAGAGGGATTATTACCTCCCTCTTACGACTTGTGATACCCCTACTAATACACCCCAACATCCCTCTAGCCTTACCTACTGCTTTAGTTGTCTGCTTGGATGATTTCAGGTCATCTGTGATGATGATGCACAAGTCTCTTTCTTCCCTTGTGACTGCCAGCAACTCCCTCCCAAACTATAGGTGGTTTCAGGGGTTCTCTTCCCTATGTGCATGATCTTGCACTTCTTTGCGTTAAACCCCAGTTGCCACTCTTCTGACCATTTTGACAGTTTATCCAGATCTCTTATTCTGCTCACCCCATCTGGATCATCTACTCTGTTGCAGATCTTGGTGTCATTTGCAAACAGACAAATCTTACCCTCCAGTCCATCTGCAATGTCACTGATGAAGATATTGAAGATGACTGGCCCCAGAACTGATCCCTGAGGTACCCCACTTGTGACTTGCATCTCTTCTGACTTTATACCATTTACCACCACTCTCTGTTTTCTGCCTACCAACTAATTTGCCACCCAGTTAACCAACTTCTGACCCACCCCTAGCCTACCTAGCTTATTAATCAATCTTCTATGTGGAACAGTATCGAAAGCTTTGCTGAAGTTAAGGTAGGCGACACCAACTGCACCCCCTTGGTCCAAAACTCTGGTTACCCAGTCAAAGAAATCTATGAGACTAGTTTGGCTGGACCTTCCTGTTGTAAACCCATTCTGTCTTGGATCCTGTGCTCCTATGGATTCCAGGTGTTGCACTATCCTTTCCTTATGGAATACCTCCATAATCTTTCCCACTACTGAGGTAAGACTGACTGGTCTGTAGATTCCTAGATAGATTCCAAGAGGGTAGCATCTTTCAGAAAAAGAGATGTGCAAGAACAAGAGGGCACAATTTGAAGATAGACGGGGGGACGGCTCAGAGGTAATGTGAGGAAGTATTTTTTCACAGAGAGGGTTGTGGATGCATGGAACAGCCTCCCTGAGGAGGTCGTGGAGTCAAGAACAGTGGGGAAATTCAAGAATGCATGGGACAGACATAAGGCAGTCCTAGTGGGGGGTAGGAGGAAGTAAGCTGTTGGTTAACTAGGATCTGCAGCTTATCTGTTAGGTAGGAAAATGGGCAGACTAGGTGGGCCAAGCGGTCCTTATCTGCCATCAAATTCTATGTTTTCTGCCTCCTCCCTGCTACCACTCTTGTGGAGGGGGATAACATGAGCCCTTTTCCAGTCTTCTGGGACCTCTCCAGTGCTCAGAGACTCACTAAACAGTTCTGATAATGGCTCTACTAGTTCCACCCTTAGCTGCTTTAGTACCCTGGGAAGTATGCCATCAGGTCCTTTTGCCTTGTCCACCCTGAGCTTAACGAGCTCTTGTAGGACCCTTTCTTTTGCAAAGGGACTTGTGCACACCTCCCTCCCCCGTGTCCATGGTGCTGAGCTGTGGGCCCTACCCTACCTTCTCCTCAGTAAATACTGAGCAGAAGTATCTATTTAGGATAGATGCTTTTCCTTGGTCCTCCTCCACACACTCCCCCTTATCCCCTTTGGTCTTAGCAATACTCTCTCTGGATCTTATCCTTTTACTAATGTTTCTGTAGAAAGTCTTGCTCCCTTCTTTTACCGTTCATGCTAGTGTTTCCTCGGTTTGGGCCTTTGCCTGCCTTACTGCCGTCCCTGCTTCCCTTAGGAAAGTTTGGTATGCTTCCCCATAGAAACATAGAAACATAGAATTTGATGGCAGATAAGGACCGCTTGGCCCACCCAGTCTGCCCATTTCCCTACCTAATAGATAAGCTGCAGATCCTAGTTAACCAGCAGCCTACTTCTTTCTACCCCCACCCCCTAGAATTGCCTTATGACTGTCCCATGCATGCTTAAATTCAACCACTGTTTTTGACTCCACAACCTCCTCCGGAAGGCCGTTCCATGCATCCACAACCCTCTCTGTGAAAAATACTTCCTTACATTACCTCTGAGCCGCCCCTCTAGCTTAAAATTGTGCCCCTTGTTCTTGCACACCTCTTTTTTTGAAAGATGCTACCCTCTTGGACTTTGTTGATTCCCTTGAGATACTTGAAAGTTTCTATCATGTCCCCCCTCTCCCTCTTTTCCTCGAGGCTATACATATTAAGCTGCTTTAGCCTCTCTCCATATGTCTTCTGGTGCAGACCCTGCACCATTTAAGTTGCCCTCCTCTGGACAGCTTCCATCTTGTCTATGTCCTTGCCGAGATTTGGTCTCCAGAACTGCACACAGTACTCCAGATGGGGTCTCACCAGCTGTCTGTACAGAGGGATATCAACTTCCTGTTTTCTACTGGTGATGCCTCTCCCTATGCATCCCAGTATCCCCCCAGCCCTCCTTACTGCTCTCTCACATTGCTTGCCCACCTTTAAGTCATCTGATGGCCCCACCAGGTCCCTTTCCATTTTGTTGTTGTTAGTATCTCACCCCCTATTGTGTACTCTTCCCTGGGTTTTGTTTCCCAGGTGCGTTACCTTGCACTTCTTAGCATTGAATCTAAGCTGCCATACATTTTGACCATTTCTCTAACCTTGCTAAGTCCCTTCTCATCCTTTCCACCCCACCTTGTGCATCAACTCTGTTGCAGATCTTTGTGTCATCTGCAAGAGACATACTTTTCCACCAGTCCCTCTTGCAATGTCGCTTATAAAGACATTGAAGAGGACCGGCCTAATACTGAACTCCCCGCGTACCCCACTAGTAACCCCTTTCTCTCGAGTGGACTCCATTTTGCTATTACCCTCTGTGTCCTATACTCCATCCAATTCTTGATCTAGGCTATCATCTTGGGACCCACTCCCAGGCTGGCTAACTTGTATATTAATCTTTTGTGTGGGACTGAGTCAAATGCCTTGCTAAAGTCTAGGTAGGACATGTCCACAGCTCCTCCCTGATCTACTACTTTGGTCACCCAGTCAAAGAAATCTATTAGATTCGTCTGGCATGACCTTCCTGCTGTGAATTCACACTGCCTTGGGTCCTGTGCCCCTCTGGCCTCTAGGTACTTGACAATTCTTTCTTTCAGAAGTGATTCCATCATTTTACCTATCACTGAGGTTAAACTAACAGGTCTGTAGTTTCCTGCTTCTGCCCTGCTCCCACTTTTGTGAAGGGGAATCACATCTGCCCTCCTCCAGTCCTCAGGTACCACCCCATCCTCCCATGATTTGTTAAAGAGGGTAGTCAGTGGTGTCACTAGTTCTACCCTTAGTTCTTTTAGAATTCTTGGATGAATCCCATCAGGCCCCATTGCTTTGTCCACCTTCAGTTTTAGAGTTCTTTCAGAACCCTTTCTTCTGTAAATGGGCTGGTATCAACTTCTGTATCCAGAGTGTTTCTACTGTTTGTTTTAAGTACCTCCCACTTCCTTTGTAAATACTGAGCAAAAATATTTGTTTAGTATCTCTGCCTTTTCACCGTCACCCTCTGCCCACCCCTCCCTCCCTTTATTAAGCCTCACTGTCCCTCCCTTGGTCTTCCTTCGCTCCCTGATGTACCTATAAAAGGTTTTATCCCCCTTCTTAACTGAGTTGGCAATCTTTTCCTCAGTTTGGGCCTTTGCTGTTCTGACTGCCTTCCTAGCTTCCTTTTGCTTTAACTGATACAGTTTTCTGTCCTGCTCCTTCTGTGATTCCTTGTACTTTCTGAATGCTTTCTTTTTCTCTTGAACCTTTACTGCCACCTCCTTTGAGAACCATAGTGGTTTCTTGCATAATTTTGTTTTGTTTATTTGCTTCACACAAAGGCTTGTTACCTCTGTGATGGTAGTTTTTATTATTCCCCATTGTTCTTCCACCCCTCCTTCCTGCCCATTTGCTAGTGCATTCCCTAGGCACTCGCCCATTTTGGCAAAGTCAGCCCTCCTGAAGTCCAGTACTTTTGCCTTTGTATGGCCTGACTCTGTTGCTGTGTTTATTGTGAACCATACTGTTCGATGGTTGCTAGTTCCCAGATGGCTACCCACTTCATACATCTGTGATCCTCTCTCCATCTCCATTTGAGAGAACCAGGTCTAAGATTGCTCCTCTCGAGTGGGTTCCAATGCTAGTTGTCTAAGGCATGCCCCCTGTAGGGCATCTAGAATAACCCCACTCTTAGAAGTGGCTGCTGCAACTGCACTCCAGTTAACATCTGGCATATTCAGATCACCCATCAGCAGTGTCTCCCCTTTATCTGCCATTCTAAGTATACTTTCTATCATTTCCTTGTCCATTTCCTCCCCCTGAGATGGGGGTCTGTATACAACCTCTGTGCGGATTGTGGTGTCATTGCCTGCCTCCAAATTGACCCACAGTGCTTCTTCTCCTCCCTGTTTTGTTCTGTTGCTTTGATTCCTTCCCTTATGTAGACAGCTACTCCTCCTCCTCTTTTACCCTCCCTGTCCCTCCTGTGGATAGTGTATCCTGGTATGTTTACATCCCAGTCATGGTTCTGTGTGTACCATGTTTCTGTGACTGCCACGACATCCAGATGTTCCTCCTTCATCAAGGCCACTAATTCAGGAAGCTTGTTACCCAGACTACGGGCATTGGTACTCATTGCTCTCCATTTTTTTGATGGCTTTACCTTCTGTAGCAGCATTCCCCACTGACCTTTCTACCTTGGTCTTTTTTTCATTTAGTACCCTGTTTTGTAGGGGGAGGCTGGGATTTTCCTGCTGCTTATCAGTGCCTCCCCCCTGGACTAGTTTAAAAGCTTGCCAATGAAGCATTTAAACTGATTGCCCAAAAGACTTTATCTCGCTGAGTTCTCTTATATTTCCTGAAGGCCAGCCTTTTGGCCCTGACCTTTTCTGCTACTGTTTTTGAGAACCAAAGTGATTTCCTCCTTCTTTTGCTCTTGCTTTTCTCCCTCACACAATGGGATGTTGCTTCAACTATTGCATCCTTGCCCACTTTGCCTGTACCCTCTCACCTGTATTTCTTTTTGCCAGGGCTAGCTTCACTGTGTTGGCCATCTTATCAAAGTCAGCTCCCCTGAAGTCCTACATTTGTGCCTTGGAATGGGATGATTTAGTTCTTGTGGCCAAATTGAACCATACCATGTGATGGTCACTGGCCCCTAGGTGACTTTCTACCTAGAGATCTGTGATCCTTTCCCCGTTAGTCAGTACTAGATCTAGGATAGCCCTGTCTCTTGTGGGTTGTTGTACCAGCTGTTTGAGGCCCTCCCCCTGCAGGAAATCCACTATGTGTCTAGTTCTGGCAGATGTTCCTGCTGGTATTGACCAATCTGCATCTGGCATGTTGAAGTCTCTCATTATCTGAACCTCCCTTTAGCTGTCATGTTTTGTATATCTTCTAACAGTAATGTGTCTATGTCTTCCCTTGGTCTGGAGGCCTGTAGACAACCCCAGTTTGTATGGCTGTCCCATTTCCTGTTTCCAGGGTGACCCACAGTTCTTCTGGCTCCTTATGTGTATTCTGAATTTCTGTAGCTTTGATATTTTCATTGACATAAAGAGCCACTCCCCCCCCCTTTGTACCTCGGACTCTTCTGAACAGTACATAGCCAGGTACTGAAGTCTTCCAAGTGTGGTTAGTGGTGAACCATTTCTTGTTAATGGTTACTATGTCCAATTTAGCTTCTGTCATTGTTGCCTGCAGGTCTGGGATCTTGTTTCCCAGACTGCGGGCATTTGTATACATGATTTTCCATTGGCCAGATTTTGGTGCATTAGTTGTTGGGCAATGAATGGCTTAGGCCATATCCACTGCTCTCCATCAATCCACCTCCCTCTTAACCCAGCCATCGAAATCTATGAGAATTGTTTGACAATACCTCCTCACTGCGAAATCATGCTACTGGTGGTCCTGCAGCCTATTCGCCTCGAGGTACTCCATGAGCTTCTCCTTCAGTACGGTCTCCATTAATTTCTCCACCATTGATGTGAAACTAACAGGCCTGTAGTTGCTAGTCTTCTCCCTGCTGCCACTTTTGTGCAGAGAGACCACATCAGGCCTCCTCCACTCCTCTGGAACTACCCCCATCTACAAGGAGGCTGAATGGCACTACCAAAGGGGTGGCTAGCACTGTGTTCAGTACTTTTAGGACCCTTGAGTGAATGCCATGCAGCCCTATTGCCTTATTCTCCTTTAGGGTTTCCGTCACCTTCCGAACTCTCTCTGTCAAGAATGGACTTGTGTCCACTACCCCCTCCTCTGGTACTTGCTGCTACATGTTGGCCCATCTTCCCCTTCCTTTACTTTGAAGACTGAGCAGAAATAATCATTTAAAATTACAGCTTTCTCTTGATGTTCCTCTGCACAGTACCCCCTGCCTTTCTGATTCTCACTATCCCTTCCCTTGCCTTCCTCTTTTCATTCATGTATCTGAAGAAGGTTTTTTCCCCTTTTTTGACCTCCTTAGCTATTCTCTGCTCTATTATTTAATTACTATTATTATATGGGAGGCCCTAAATTTATCGTAACTGGGAGCAGTAAGCTGATTCAGCCCCCTGAGGGTATCTCGCAGGTGATTCGGTCATAACACGCATACCTCAAACAGGCTAATCTTCCCTCCATTAAGGGACAAAATCCGGTTCCCTGAGTATAATGTACATTATCCACTTACTCCATTTTGTAGTACAAAGTGCTGTTTTATCATTTAGAGAACAAGTGATCCTTTCTGCCTTATATATACTATTTACTATAGCTCTCTAAGTCTCCACAGTGGGGGTGTTATTAGTAAGCCAACATTTAGTTATTGCCTTCTTGGCTGCCAGCAACAAAACTCCCAGGAGGGGACCACTATAAGGGCCTCTTAAATGTCTCGGGAAGATATGTAATAGAAAAAATCCCCTTGTCCATGAGAGCCCTGGGCCCCAAATCACTTCTAATTCCCCTAGGAGAGTCCTCAAAAAGGGTTGCAATTTCGGGCATGCCCAGAACACATGTGTGTGGTGAGCTGTCGTTTCGCCACATTTCCGCCAGCACACAGCAGACCTATTCCTATCATAGTGTGAGGTTATAACCGGAGTATGAAAGTACCTTGTGAGGAGCTGCCAAGAGATCAAACACCATGCGTGCGAGCTAGTGAGTCTGGAAGCAGAACTGCAAACAGTGTCCCATGTTTCTCTTGAGAGGTGGAGGTCCAACTCACCTTTCCATTTCTCCATAGTCCGGTAAGAGTTTTCCCCTGATGTTTCCATCAGCGATCTGTATAGGGCTGAGATAGCGTGTGGAAGATCCTAATGCGAAGAGTCTGAAGTAGCATTTTTACCACGGGTGGGTGTTCCTCTTGGTTTCGTACCCTTGCTGGGAGGTTATTATAGAAGTGTCAAATTTGTAGGTATCGGAAGAAATCCACAGATCTTAAGTTAAACTCTTGTTGGAGTGTGGTGAAAGTCTTAACCTGTGAGCCTGTCACAAATTGTGTCAGGCTAGTGAGGTGTTGGTGTCTCCAGTTATGAAAGGTGTGATCAGTACGTCCGGGGGCGAAGGTTTCCAGCAGCCCTATGGGGAGCAGCAAGGTCGGATATGGGAGGATCTGTGTAGATTTACGGATCGAGCTAAGCTCAGATGGTGAGTGATCCAGGGATCTATCAGGATCTGCCTGGGGGTACAATAAAATAGAGCTTGTTCCACTCTGAATTAGGTGCTGTCACCTCCTCTATTTCTTTCCATTGGGCGGTGGTATCTGGAGCGAACCTTCTAACCAGGAATGTTATATGGGAGGCCCAGTTGTGTAACCTGAGGTTAGGGAGGGCCAGTCCGCCTTTAGATTTTGGTGATGTAAGGGTGCTAAAGCTTACTCTGGGCCATTTGCCCACCCAAAAGAACCTGGAAATTACTTGTTCCATTCCTGAAATAATTTCGTTGGTAGGTTAAGAGGACCTCATAAAAGATTGGAAGTGGAACATAAGAACTCCGGATTTGTTTCTCCCTATGAAGTAAGGACATACAATTTAGCCTGGAGATATAACTAGGTTGATAATACCGTTAAAGATATTGTGTCTGATGAAATGTATCTCTGTAAGTTATAATATAAGCCTACTGATTTATCCTGCATATTGATGAATGGAACTGTGCTGATGTGAAATTTGAAAATATTCAATAAAAATTATATTAAAAAAAAAAAATTTTGTTGACCGCGTAGGCTCACTGAGACTAGAAGTCCCTTTTTCAGGGGCAACCCGGGAGGAGGGGATACAAATGGTAACCAACTGAAATTGAACTGGACTGAGCTGTTGGTGGTATTTTAGTTTTAGCTTTAGCTGCCCTCACCCTCCGTTCTGCCTTCCTTTTGCTTTACTAGATATACCTTCCTGTCTGCTTCCATCTGGGTCTTTTTGTACTTACTAAATGCTGTTTTCTTCTTCTTCTTCTTCTTCTTCTTCTTCTGCACTTGGCCCAATACCCTTGACCCATATTTTCAATATGTCTTTGAACTTAGGTGAATTCCCAGTGGCATAGAAAATGGTTAAAGTCATTCTGATTTATAAATTGAGTGACAAATCAGATATAGAGAATTATTGATCATGTTTAGTTCTTTCAACAGCACCCAAAATTCCGTAATGGTTTATTTCTTTATTTATTTAGTTTTTGATAATGAAGTGAGTGCACTAGGCACAAAAGTGACTATTTTTAGACACAACCTGGGAGGTCACAACAAATGAAGGATAACAGTACAACAAATGGAAGGGCATGACAATGTCACAGTTACAACATATTGGATATACAGTAGTACCAGTTTAACAAAATATTGGTTAGTGTTCATATGTAATGGTTTTTGGAAAATAATAATACAGTAAATAATTTTCAGTCCAGGTTCCACACAAAACACAGTACCACAACAGCCTTAATCAAGGTGGCAGGCAACATTCATCAGGCCTTGTACAGGAGGATTTCATTAGAAGCAGTTTTTATTGATCTATCAAAGGATTTTCATATGCTGCATCATGATGTCCTCCTCTCCAAGCTGAAAGCCCTTGGTTTTTCACCCACCACCTTGAAATAGTTTTCAGACACTACTAGGGGGAGACAACAGATTGTTAGCATGGGAGGTTTTGCCTCAGCTAGGGCACAAATTATATCAGGGGTTCCCCATGGACCCATTTGAGGGCCCCTGTTATTCAATATCTATGTGAATAAACTCATATTACATAACTCTGATGTTAAAACATACTAATATGCGGATGATGCCATGTTATACAAAACGGGAGTTTCTATAAAACAAACTGAAATAAAACTACAATATGTATTTAGTTAGATCTTCCTGGACATAAGTCTCCACCACTCATTCACACTAGTGGGATTAGAGCCGGAGGCACTAAGACCCATCGGGAGCAAACTTTTTGCTGGAGGGTCGGCTCGCGAGGCGGCGCCAGACCTGAGACAGCGCCGCGAGCAGCAGCTCAGCAGTAATGACCATCTGGCGACGACCACTCCAACGCCTCAGTTCCTTTTTCCACGCCGTCGAAGTGCGTTTCAGTGACGCGGCCGCCTGAAATGGAGTCAAACTTCAAACTAGCACATAGTTTTCAGTTTGTTTTTTGTAACTTTATCACGATAAGTAGTATAGCTAATTTTATTCTATTTTCGTTAAATTTTCTAATATTTGAATTTTACTTGAAGAAGTCTCGGCCTACTGGGCGGAGTCGACCATGAGCAGGTCAGGTGACGGTAGGGAGACTTCTTGTAAAGCTGTTCAGTCAGCTGGGCTGGGTCGGTCAGCCTCCTTCTCCTCAGCGGGTTCCGACAACGGTCAGTCCGATGCCGGGGGATGGGCGGTCCCCCGCCAGCATAAAATAAGCAGTCGCATTCTCGGCACCGTTCGGCCTCGAGCTCTTCTTAGTCCCACAGGTCAAAGAAGGCATCACTTCGAGGTCGCCCTCTGGTATGTCTGCTGGCGTCGCGTGGTTATCGTTGCTAGTTGCCGGTCTCCTTCTTCGGAGTCGCCAACTTCCGGTAATCGTCGTCCTCGACATCGGAGTCCCTCCCCGCCTATAGGTAGGACTCCAGATGAGCAGTTTCATCAGTGGGCCGCTCTTATGGAGCAATGGGCTCGGAGGTTGGTTCTTCTGCCTGGCTCGGTTGCCTCGGAGCCCTCGGGCCCCTCCGGCGATCAGGTAGGGTGGTTGGACCTTCCTAGTCGCGTGGCGCCTTCTTCGGTGCCAGCGACTCCGTGCTTAGGTGTTTCCCCCCCTCACATGGCTGCGGCGCAGGGGGCCTCACCGATGCCCTTATCTCCTGGTTTTTTTCCTTCTCTAGCTTTCCAGGTTCCTGGGGCTTTTCCGGTGCCTTCGGCAGGGTCTGTTGGCTTGTCGGCGCCGTTTTCGGTGCCGCTGGGTCTTGCGGCGCCGCGGGGTCTCGCGGCACCGCCGGTGGTGCCGTTGGATAGGGCGGCGCCGTTCGCGGCGCCCGATCGCGACGTCGTCCGCGGTGCCATGCGGCGGCGTCGTCGGCCGCGCCATGCGCGTTCGTCCATAGCGCCGCCGGAGAGCTTCTGCGGAGCAGCGTGCCTCTTGGCGCCGTCGCCTCCTCGATGCCGTCTTCAGCCCGTTTGCTGTCTCGCGCGGCAGCCCTTGGGGACTCTTCTTGTTTTCTGCTATTTCCTCCTCTCTAATTTTCACTCCTTTCCTGTCCAAACAGTCCTTTCTGGACCATCAGGAGATGATGTTGAGCCTGACCCAGACCTTCGGTTGGGTGATGAAGTGGAGGAAACAGGATCTTTCTTTGCTACAGAGCCTGTGGTCGAGGACCTGTCCTTTAAGTCTCTGTTGAAGAACCTGGGATCCACTCTTTCTCTCCAGACTACAGACATCGATCCTGGGAAGATATTAAGACTCCAGTATCTTCATGCTTGGAGATCTGATTTGACTCCTCCGATCCAGCCTTCCTTGAAGACGCTGTCTCAAATGGTATGGAATAATCCTGCTCTTATTCCCTCAGTGGCTAAATCCATTGATAAGAAGTATTCAGCTCCCAAGGATCGTCCCATTTTGGCATCCCAAGCCTTTGCGGATCCTATTGTAGTCCTGGCAGAGAATGACAAGGTCGTTCTTCCTCAAACTACTACAGCTCGACCTATTAACAAAGAGTCTCGTAAGATTGATACATTAGGTAAGAGAGTCTTTGTGCCTCCACTCTAAGTATCGTATTGCCAGTTATCAAGGCTATTTTCTCTCAGTATGAGTATATCCTGTGGCACTCTATGAAAAGAATGGTTGAAGCTCTTCCAGATTCGGATTCCAAGTCAGAGCTTCTTCTGACCGTTATTGAGGTATTGGTCAATAACCAACAGGTCAAAGCTGCCATGGACGCTTTCGACACTGCTTCTCGCTCAGCAGCCGCGGGGATTTGTACTCGGCGCCATTCCTGGCTGCGTACTTCTGGCTTCACGAATGATGCTCAGCAGCAGGTGATGGCGCTGCCTTTTGATGGCTCCTTTCTTTTTGGCCCTCAGGTGGAGCAAGCCTTAGAGGCCACTCAGAAGACTAGATCGGCCATTAAGTTGGCCAGACCTCCGCCTGTTCCCTCTCGGGGGCATGTGAACAGACGTCAGTTTCATAGTCGTCAGTCCTTTCGAGGCAGAGGCAGGGGAAGCTTCCATAAAAGCCAACCTGCCCAACCTCAAAAGAAGACGCAGCAGAAAGCGCAGGGGCCTAAAGCTCCCAGTGCTACCTTATGAGTCGTTGGCCCAAGTTCCATCCACTCTGCCCGAGGTGGAACTTTCTCCTCCGGTGGGAGGTCGTCTGATGTACTTCTACAACCAGTGGAAGTCCATAATTTCGGACAAATGGGTCCTTCGGATAATTCGCGAGGGTTATTCTCTCAATTTCTTGGAAACCCCCCCGAATTGTCCTCCCAGACGACAACCCAGGTTGTCGGCCTCTCAGTCAGACCTCCTCACCGCGGAGATCCAGGGCCTTCTGAACAACAGGGCAATAGAACTGGTGCCCCCGCATCTGCGAAACTCAGGGTTCTACTCCCATTACTTTCTGGTTCCAAAAGAAATCTGGGATGCTTCATTCTAGACCTCAGAAAGTTAAACAAATTCCTCCCAGGGAGAAATTCAAGATGATTTCCTAGGTACCCTGTTACCCTTGCTGCATCAGTGCGATGGCTGGCCTCTCTCTGGATATGCAGGATGCTTACCAGCATATCCCGTCCACCCGACCCACCGCAAGTTCCTCAGGTTTGTAGCTTTGGGTCAGCATTATCAGTTCAGAGTCCTGCCCTTTGGGCTATCCTCGGTGCGCGAGTTTTACAAAGTGTTGTGCAGTTCTCTTGGAGCATCTCAGAAAGTCGGACTCCGGTGTTTCCCTACCTGGACGATTGGCTTCTAGCAACCCTTCCGTCCAAGGGACTTTAGAAGCCGTGCAAGCGACTTCTCGTCTTCTCACGTCCATGGGAGTTCTGCTGAATTTGAAAAATCTCAACTGCAACCCTCCCAGGCTCCTTTTCATAGGGACGCTTCTAGACACCTCTTCAGCGAAGGCTTTCCTTCCAGAGGACAGAAGACTCGACATCCTTCGAATGGCCCGTTACATCAGGGAGAACCAATCGGTTACAGCTCTCTCGATGCAGCGCATGTTGGGTCTCATGGCGTCCTCGGTCTTCACTGTCCCTCTGGCCCGACTGCACATGAGAACCACCCAATGGATGCTCTCCACTCAGTGGTCCCCGACCTCTCACCCCCAGTCTTATCCCATCAAGGTGGAGCCCTTCAAGGTCTCTCACCTGGTGGTCTCAAGAGAGCAATCTCCTGGAAGGATTCCCCTTTGCTCCCCGGATCATCAGATCTCCATCACCACAGGACGATCGCTAATGGGATGGGAGCTCACTGTCTCTCCCTCCACACTCAAGGTGTATGGACTCAGTTGAAACTCATCTCCCATAAATGTCCTGGAGATGAGAAGCGGTCCTCTATGCAATCCGAGCTCTGAAGGATGTCCTTTGTCACAACAACATTCTCCTTCAAGCGGACAACAAAGCAGTGATGTATTACATCAACAAGCAGGCGGTGCTCATTCTTATCCCTTTGCAGGGAAGCAATGAGGGTGTGGGAGTGGTGCTTGGGCACAAGTCTCTGATTCAGCGGTTTATCTGCCGGGTATACAAAACGACCTAGCAGATCACCTCAGCAGAACGGAGGCAGACCCTCACGAGTGGTCTCTCGATCCAGCCGTAGCTCGGTCCCTGTTCAAAGAGTGGGGGACTCCAGACCTGGACCTTTTTGCATCCCCACTCAACGCAAAACTGCCTCTCTTCTGCTCCAGAAATCCAGGGCCTGGCATTTTCTGTCAGGATGCGTTCAGGCTGCGGTGGACAAAACGCTTTCTTTACGCCTTTCCACTGCTTCCTCTAAACCAGAGAGTACTCCTCAAGTTCGAGTCTCAGGGGACCAAGATGATTCTCATTGCTCCTTCCTGGCCTCGGCAACTATGGTTTCCTCTGCTCAACAGTATGTTGGCAGCCTCTCCGAGACCACTTCCTTTGCAAATCAGTCTTTTGACTCAGGGTTCGTTGGTCCATCCCAACCTGAAATCACTTCACCTTCATGCTTGGCTCCTGAAGAGATAGAAGTGAATCGGTTCAACGTCTCTCGTAGAGTCTCAGACATCCTTCTAGCTGCTTTCGGAAGCCAGCCACCAAACGTCACGCTCAAATGGAAACGTTTTCTCTCTGGTGTCAAAATCCTCTTGGAATCCCTTTCCTGTCCTCCTGGCAAGGTTCTGGAGTATCTTTTGGACCTGTCAAACTTAGGTCTTCAGTACTCCACAGTTAAAGTTCACCTTAGTGCCATCTCAGCGTTCCATGAGCCGGTTTCTTCCTTAACTCTGGCTCAGTTACCTATGGTGAAGAGATTTCTTAAGGGGATTCTCCATACCAGACCCCCTGTTAAGCGTCCAGTTGCAGCCTGGGACATTAACCTGGTGCTGGACATGCTCACTCGGAAACCTTTCGAACCCTTAGCTACCTGTGAGCTAAAATTTCTTACCTGGAAGACTGCCTTCCTGGTGGCCATTACCTCAGCCCGCAGGGTCTCTGAGATACATGCCCTGGTTACGGACCCTCCGTATACTGTATTCCATAAAGACAAGGTAGTTCTCCGTACTCATCCTAAATTTCTTCCCAAGGTTGTGTCAGAATTCATCTAAACCAACCTCTGGTACTTCCCTTACTAGCTAATTTCCAAAATGAAGGGAATGAGCTCTTCATTCCTTGGATGTTAAGAGAACCTTGCGGTTCTATTTAGATAGAACCAAGGATGTTCATCAAGACTCAGCAACTGTTCGTTTCTTTCAGCGACACCCGGCTGGGTCAACCTGTCGCTATTAGATGCATCTCTTCATGGTTAGTGGCATGCCTTCGTCATTGCTATTCCATGGCTCAAGTTAAATTAGAAGGTAGAGTGTACGCTCACTCTACTAGAGCGATCATGACATCCCTAAGCGGAAATTGCAATGTTCCAATTGCAGATATATACAACGCCGCCACCTGGAGCTCAGTGCATACCTTGTTAAGCACTATGCACTGGATGTTACGTGCTGGCGACATTCGCGTCGGCAGAACTATCGCCAAATGGGCTTCTATCTTGAACGCGTGACGGCTCTCCTGCCCGCCCTTTGGGATTATCAGCTTGGTACTCTCCCACTAGTGTGAATAGTGGTGGAGACTTATGTCGGGAAGATAGGAAAATTACGTACCTACCGTAATTCTTGATCTTCTTGGGCGAGTCTCCACCACTCATCCCTCCCTCCATCCCGAGCTCACCGCTGTATTGGTCTTCCTCCTCAAATCTTTAGGCCGTGAGGACTTCTTTACTGACCCTTCTTACGGGTCATCTGGACTATCTTATGTCCGTTTTTTAATGTTAGGTTTACTTCTACGTTAGTTGCTTGCACCTCCTTGGTAAAAAGGTACTAGGCGGTTTGGAGGGTCGTCGCCGAGATGGTCATTACCGCTCGAGGCCGCTGCTCGCAGCGCCCGTGTCTCCTGGGCGCCGTCTCGCGCCGACCCTCCAGCAAAAAAGTTTGCTCCCGATGGGTCTTAGTGCCTCGGGCTAATCCACTAGTGTGAATGAGTGGTGGAGACTCGTCCAAGAAGATCAAGAATTACGGTAGGTACGTAATTTTCCTTTTTTGTTGACCGGGTAAGTGCACTAGACAAATTCTGCCTATTTTCAGGCACGACCCGGGGGAGGGGGATACAGATGAATGCCTACTGACCTTGAACCAGATTAAGCTGTTGGTGGTATTTTTTTTAGTGAATGGGGGGAATTTGGCCAGGACACCGGGGAAATTCCCGTAGTCTCCTGTTGGGGAACCTTTGTCATCCTGGTCTTTGGCAAAGATGGCGGCTCCCCTGGATCCTGGTGGAGGAGGTGGACATGTGATGGCTACAGGAGCAGAGGAGCTTGCCTCCTCCTCTGTTCTTTTTTTGCGAGAGGCTTCTTCTGTCTCTGATAAGATGGATGTGGAAGTTAGGAATCTTGACTCTGACTTGATATTTCCTGAGACCGGTGCTTCGGTGGCTAATGTGGAGCGAGGCTTTATTGATCCAAGAGCCTGCAATGTTCTCCCTGTACTACCTACTATTTCAGTGCGCCCACTGCTGAGCGAGGACTTTGACAGCTGTCACTAGTTTAAATCCCGGAGCGAGTACTTGTGGGCGCCATTGACGAAAGAGGGCGCCATGAGTCCCAGGACAAAGTTCATAGCTTCTGAGCAGATTACCTGCTTTAGAGGTTCTGCTACCTACGGATGATCCCTCACCACTTCTGAACCCTGCAGTGGATGCTGCCGGAGAGTGTCTCTCTGGTTCTGCTAAAGTTTCTTCTCAAACTGTTTGCAACTCGCCTGCTGGGGATGAGCTGATGGACCAGCAGTCGCCTCATGAGGGAAGTACTTTTGATTTTTCTACCAATTCTGTTACACAACCCTGCTTAGAGCCTTTTGTGGAGGAAGGGGGGGGCGTTGAGATGGATCTTGTTTCTGGTGGAACGGACTCCCAGATCTTGTCTGATAACATTTGTTGTGCCACAACTCCTGCTTCAGTTGAACGGAGCACTGATTTGATTTCAGAGGAACCTAATTATGATGATAATAGTTTAGTGACTGGACAAACTGTGGCTAAGCCTTACAGGCCGCTGGGTGGGTAAAGTCCACCCCAAAAAGTCCATGGGTGTGTCTTGATCGGCCAGTTGAGGACCAGATGGACCCTTTAGATCTTCCCTCCTCCCTTGCATTGTCTACTATTCCAGTATTATTTCCTGTGGACCGGGTTTTTCCTTTGATTACTCCTCGAATTGACATTCCCACTGAGCTTAGTACCCGCTCAGCTGACCCACTGCAGGGAGTCTGTATCCATTATTCCTAGGCCTGAACCGACTCAATCACCCCCCCCACCCCCATCCACAACGTCCAGCCACTGACAGTTCTGGGGCTTTTGATAATGCTGGCCAGGCCTCTTCTTGCAGATCCTATGTGGGTCTTTTTCATGCACCCCTAGAACCTGCTAAACATAGAAATGCTGTTCGCATCAAATACAAGGGTGGACCTGACATTTATCCTGACCGTGTATACCTGGGTCGTACTCTCTTGAAAGACAGTTTGGGATTCTCAGCACAGGAAATATATGTTTTGATCTATACCTCTGGAGACCCTAACTTTGACACCAGTTTCAAGATGGCTGGTGGGTTAGAGTTGTTTTGGGAAAGATATCAAGGAGTCCAAAGTAGCCCTGAGTGGAAAGCATTTGTTGTCATCCCATTAACAAAACCAGCTTACAGGACTATAACTGTCTTATTTAAAAATGAAGGGGTGGCATTTTCTGATATCTTGTTCTGGCTATGGGCCAAATGCTCTGTACTTGGTCTTCCAAACCCTATTATAGATTCTGAGCACATCTGGACAGGGGGTGGCAGATTTGGGTGAGACTTCCTCAAGAGAAAGGCATTATTCAACATCTGCCCAGTTGCTTCTATCTTGGGAGGGACCGGGGCTTCATTTTTTATGCAGGTCAGCCACGGTCCTGCTTTCGGTGTGGGGCCCACACGCACTTAAGTAGTGCCTGTGATAAAATGAAATGCTCCCTCTGTTAGGGAATTGGCCATGTGGCTTTTGCATGCCAGACCCCTGTGGTCTGTAACCTTTGTGATGAGACCAACCACACTTTCAGGGATTGCCCCTGGATCTCCCATAATGCAGGGGGTGAAGAATCCAAGGATGTGGAGGAGGCTGATCCCCAGCTGCCTAATGAGGTGTCATGTCCTGATCTTTCATGTCAGTCTACCTCTCACCCGCCCCCATCTTCTGTTGTTGATGCCTCTTTTGTGGATTCTCCTATGGGGCAGGTGACTTCTCCTTCCTCTGTCCTTGCCAGATGCCCTTCAGTGGGGGTTGTTTCCTCTGATGGGGATACCTTGGTGGATGTTGTTGCTCCAAGTGTTTCGCTTAATCCTGTGGGAGATGCTGCACCTGTTGATTCTGCTATACTTCCAGGTCTTTCTTCACTACAGGTTTCTACTATGCCACCACCACAGACAGATGAATGGGAACATCAAAAATCTAGACGGATGATGCATAGCACTTCCCAGAAACTGGCAAAAGGTGCTAATGAAGGGGGTGATGCTAGTCTTCGTATGTCCAACAGATTTCTTCCCCTTGCAAAAAGGAAACAATGAGAAAAAGAGGATGATTATTCTGATTCTTCTTCCATGATTTCCTCCCAACCAGAAAATGTGACTGATTCTGAAATTCCTCTCTTGGACACAAAAGAGGGTGTTTAAAAAAAAAGGAAAAATCTAAACGTACTGCTAAAAAAGCCTCAAGGGCAGTGGTTTCTGATGTCACGGTTGCTTCCAACACCTGACCATGGAGTGGCACCTGACTTTGGGCTCTTTGAATGTCAATAGTCTCAAAAATCATAAAAGAAGACTTACCACCTTTTCTATTATTGCGGGTCATTAGCTTGACATTTGCCTAGTACAGGTCATTCGTTTACATACCATCAGGGAAACTTACCGTGCATCAAAGGACTGGTTTCGAGGTTCTTTTTGGTCTTTGGGAGAGGAATTACGCTCAGGGGTGGGGTTCTTAATTTTAAATCCTGACCTCTGAGTCTCCCAGCTTATTGATTTGGTCCCTGGGAGGCTGTGCATTTTGGATGCGAGACTTGGGGTTCATGAAATGAGGTTTATTAATGTGTACAATTATCAAACTAAATATCAAAGGGTTGATTTACTGAAGAAAGTGCAACCGTATTTATATACCACTAAATCTGTGTTTTTGAGAGGGGATTTTAATTGTATTTTGTCACTCTCTGACAAGACTGGCAGAACACAGAAGTTGTACACTGACTCTAATTTTTTGAACAAAATGTACACACAAGCCAGGCTTAAAGATTGTGTGGCTGCTTTTAATCGACTGCCAGAACATACCTATTCTAGGGGGCATTTGTCAACTCGAATTGATTTCTTGTTTGCCTCTGAATGGGTCCCAGTGCAGACTTTTTTGAGACCTCTGACCACAGATTAATTAAAACTGGCATGGGGCAGCCTTTAAATAAACCAGGCCCTAATCCGGTTTGGAGATTGAATTATGCTCTTTTATCAGATGTGGACACCTGGTCTGTCATTCAGGAGGAATTGGAGGCCAGGTATTCCGTCTTTGAATTATATGATAATACTCTTTTCTGGTGGCAGGACACCAAGCGAGATCTGAAAGCCTTATGCAGTTCTTTGGTCAAGAAGACTGCGAATACTGAATATCTTACATATTTGCGTTTGAGAGACAGACTTCAGATGCTATTATCCCAGTCAGTAGAAACTGGAGATGTCCTCACTGAGGACATACAGGCTGTTAAGACTGAGATGAGTAATTATCAGTATGACAAAGCCCACTCCCTATTTCTAGAACAGAAGTTTGGCACTCAAGGTAAAGCTCAAAATATCAACCCATATGATTGTTGTACAAGACGGGTCGAATCTAAATATATGGATGCTTTGAGAACTGATTTTGGTCTGGTGGTAAATACTGGGGATGCAATTGGAAGTGTTGTTCAGGATTTTGTAGAGGCCTCTTTTAGTGACAACTCTCCACCTCTTACTGGGATTACTGGGTTTCTTAGTCAACTGGATATACCTGAGCTATTAGAGGTTGATAAAACAGTGCTGACCTCTCCTATCTCCCAAAAGGAAGTGGAAGAAGTAATTGGTGGATTGCAGAATGGGTCTTCTCCTGGTCCGGATGGTGTTCCAGCGGAATTCTATAAGAAGTCTGTGAAACTACTAAGCACATTTTTGGTTACTGTTTATAATGATATCCTATCTGGATTGGTCCCCATTCCTATGGCCTTAGGAGATAGTCTTTTAATATTTTTGTATAAAAAGGGAGACAGAGTGGATCTCTGAAATTGGAGACCTATTAGTCTCCTTAACGTAGATTGGAAAGTTTTATGCAAAATGTTGTGTAGACGCTTATGCTGGGTGGCTCAGGAAGTTATTTCCCCTGGTCAAACTTGTGCCATTCCCCAACGTGGTATGGGAGATGTAGCAAAATTATTACGAGAAGCTTTTGATGGATCTAGGGGTTCGGTGTATTTAATCTCACTGGACCAAGCTAAGGCTTTTGATGAAGTTCCTCATATCTTTTTGTTCCGGGTATTGGAACATTATGGCATTCCTGAAATTTGTCTTAATTTGCTTAAAATCATTTATAAATATGCTTCTTCTCAGCCCTTGGTGAATGGCAGACTAGAAAGTATGTAAAGATTCGGCAAGGGGGTCAGCAGGGGTGCCTTTTGAGCCCTCTTTTATATGTTTTTTCCCTGGATCCTTTATTGAGGATGTTGACTAGAGAACATGGGATTTTACCCATTCAGGGACTTGGGGGTGGTTCTTTTCCAGTTGTCTTGGCATATGCTGATGATACTACTATATTAGTAGCTGATCAGGTATCTGGGGAGCGGGCTATGGGGGTGGTAGACTCTTTCTCAGTTGTCTCTGGCTCCAAGGTAAACAAACAAAAGAGTAAAGCTATGGGTATCCATATTTTGGGTATTGCTCTGCAGGCAATTGGAGGTATTCCCATGACTGATTTGCCGATTAAGATTTTGGGTTTTTGGTTTGGTGCTCCAGATTCGACTTGTTTGAACTGGGAGCTGGCCTTATCCCAAGCTGAAGAGAAAATAGGTAGATGGAAGAGCTATCCTATGACAAAAAAAAAGGGTGTACATGTATAAACATTTATTGTGCCTCTATTTTTGAATATTGGCCAACTTTATCCTTTACCGGTCAAATTGGAGGTAAAGATGTATAGTGTGGCTTTTCAATTACTTTGGGGGAGCCGGATAAATCCTATAAAATGAAATAGTACTTTTTGGCCTATTAGTGATGGTGGTCTGAATATGTTAAATCATGTGATTTTCTTTTTTTCTATTTTTATTTATGCTAATTTTGTGCCTATTTTAATGCAGAAATAACTTTTCTGGGTTTCGTTGTTAAAAGATAGATGCCTCTATTTTTGGCAGAGGTGGGAAACCCAGCAATGGGGGACATTTTGGGGTATCCCACAAAGTTTGTCTCTTTACTTAATGGAAGTTTGTAGAAAGTTGAAGGTTTGGCATGTATCAACTTTGGAACTTTTACATAACACTAGGAAAATGGAGTACCGCAAACTCCTACATTTCGTATGTTTTGCAGAACCCTGTCTTGTTTTACCTGAGTCTGTGGTACTTTCTGATGTCCTTCAACAATTGTCAGACCCTAGGTTCCCTCCTAAGGTGTGGGATTCTGTATGGCTCTATTGTCATTCTAGATTGAATGTTTGGGGGAATCATTACCACAAAAGTACTCTGGAGTGATTTTGTTTGAGGGAGGGTTGTGGGGTGGAGGTGGAAACAATAACACATTTATTTTTTCAGTGTAAGTATATTACTGATTTGTGGCCATTGTTGCATCTTCTTGGTGTATCCCACAGTTGCGGGATATGGATTATGAAACTTTAATTTATGGACAGTATGGTCAGAATGTGTGGAGGGGTTTTCATATAGGGACAACTCGAGCGGTATTGGCTCTTATAAAATGGGTGACTTGGCAAACAAGATGTCAATTTGTGTTGCAGCAGAAACAACTACCTTTATTGGGTTTGAAAACTCAAAATTGAGCAGAAATTTGTATAGTGTTTAATAAAGAAAGACTTGCTTTTCCCAGACCTATGCTGCAAGCCTGGTGGAGGGGTTGGGGTTCTCTTCCTTTTTTACAGAGTTCTGCCTGATTCTTTTGTGGATACTGCACACTTTTGATCTCCTTAAGTACGATTTCTTTTACGCAGTAATTACAGAAAGGGTGAGTTGTGGGGTGGAATAGCTGTTTCTGTTTTATGTGAAATATACCTACTAGTGGTGCTTGTATCAAGGTTTTATGTACTTTCACTATTGCCCACTATGGGTCGCTGGTTCTATATAATTTATTTGGTTGGTGGTGGGTATTTGGAGTGTTTGTAGGTTATTTTTCTGTTTGGAAGGAGAGGGGTTATTTTTGTTGTATTTTGGGTGTTATATATATTTTTTTCTTACCTTTTCAATGATTATTTTGATGATGATTGTTTTTCTGTTTGTACTTTTCCCTGTATTGTTTTGAAGTTTTGTCCAATAAAAATTCCCCTACTCTTTTCGAGAAGTGCCATGGGATCTTTAACATCCACCTGAACTACCACTAGAACAGGCAGATGGGACCTTGGTTTAATGTCTCATCCGAAAGACGGCACGTCAGGAGTGCAGCATCCCCCTCATGCTGCACTGCAGTGCTAGCATTGATATATTAACCTAAGTGCCTGGTGTGGGGATAGAACCTACAGCCCTCTGATCTCCTGGACTCAAAGGTGATTATTTGTTCAGATTCAGAACTTCTTTTCTAAAAACAAACTAGTTTTGAATCCCAAAAAATTACAAACTATGCTGTTCTAGGGAATTTGTTACTTGAATTTGGCAAAAAAAAAAAAAATTGGTGGTGGCTACAAGGAATAATGTAATCCTGGAACAGACCACATTCTACAAATACTTAGTTGTTTGGTTGGATGAAAAAAGTAAGTGGGACATTCACATAGATAAAACAATGGCCAACATTAGAAGAAATCTTGGGATGTCGTACAAGACGAAAAAATGTCTTCCAAAGGAAAGTTAATTGTGGACTTCATGGTTGTACCAGTGTTACTTACGCTACCTGGGGACGTTGGAAGGGGGCTTGCAAAGCTAGACATAATGTATAATAGATTTGCCTGCTTCATCCTCAGCACCCCTCTGTCAGATACATCATTGCTATCTGTACATAGAATTAGGCTGGCTAAGATTGATTGATAGAAGAAATATGCATCTGGAAAATGTCATGCACTTACACTATAATGCAGGCTTCCATATTACATCTTTAAATAATTTAACTCAGAGGAAAATTAAAGACAGACAAAGGTCTGCACAAGGAATTGAATTTGTAATACCGCCTCAGAAAACTACCATAGGGAGATCTGCCTTTTTGTGAGTGGGCCCAAAAGTTTGGAATCAATCCCCTGTAATTAAGGCCGATAAACAACTTAATAAGTCTACACAAGATAACAGCCTGGATATCAGAGCAGGGTAAGAAAGTGTTGCCTTGCAGTAAAAGTGGGTTAAATGTTTTACTGACGTCAGCTAGTCCTTTCTAATTATTTATATATCTGTATTGGTATGTTTTATGACATTTGAATTGCAATATGTATATGATCTATAATTGTCTTATGTATATATCATGTTATATGTGTTTGAAACATGTTGCAGATTACCAGAATAATGTATATAAGACATGACTAATGTTCTGTTGCAATATTTTGTACCAAGGACCACACTAAAAAATGAACTTTTTTCAATGGGCAATCCATATTCATACCATGAACAAACTACAGTACTACAACCACTACTTCACTGCCTTTGCCACCTCCTTAGAGAACAATTGCAACCTCGTTCTCCTACTTCCTTTGCTCATTTCCTTCAAACAACATGCCATTGCTTTGGTTATTCTACTCCACTGAGTCTCCACCCCCCCCCCCAGCCATCCCTCCATCGAGGTATTTACTGAGGCAGTTTCCCATTTCTTTAAATTCTGCACTCCTGAAGTCTAGGACCCTTGTCTTAGTGTGTTTTTTCTCCTGCCCAAAACATATGCCAAACCACACGATACGGTGATCACGTGTACCAGGGGGAATGCCCATGGTGATGACTACAATGCTGTCCCTGTTAGTAAGTACCTGATCTAGTACTGCTGCATCTCTAGTTGGTTCCATACCAAGCTGCCTGAGAAATGCCCTTTGTAGGGAGTCAAGGATGGCCCTGCTCCTTGTTGTAGTTTTAGCCAGAAACCCCAGTCTACATCCAGCAGATTAAAGTCCCCCCAAATCAATACTTGCTTGCTCTTTTGTTAATGGCTTTCCCCAAAGCTCTGTGTATTTCCTCTTCCTGTGTCAGTGGTCTGTACATCACCCCCATGTGAATATAGCCACTGCCTGTCTGTAGGCTGACCCATAGTACCTCCACCCCTTCCTTATAATCCTGGTGTCCTTGTATCCCTGTGGTCCTTACATCACATATAAAACAACCCTCCACCTTTCCTCCCTGACCTGTCCTCACGTAACATGGTATAGCCTGGGATGGCCATGTCCCAGCTGTGGTTGACAGTGTACCATGACTCTGTGATGGTCACCAAATCCAGTTCTGAATCAGTAGTTACTGCCTCAAGGTCGGGAATTTTGTTTCCCAGGCTCCTTGCACTGGCACACATGCCTCTCCATTCTCTTTGTTCCTCTCCCCCCAACATGTCCAATCCCTCACACCTTCCATTTCCCCGGTCTTGCCCTCCCCTTTTTCACTATCTGTTTGCCTACCCTCCTTACAACTTTAGTTCCTCTTTCTGACCCTCCTGCCCTGCCCAAACTCACTCTGTGTGTATGTGGTGGTTGTGAGACTCAAACCCAGGTCTGCTCAGTGATCTAACCTCTAGGCTGTATTGCCATCTGCTCCATTTCATGACATTTGGATATACAGTTTGGAATTTACAAGGACACAAAATCTGGTAGTTTATTTCATAGTGACATTTCACAAAAGTTAATATTTTCAGCTGATTATAACTGAGTCATTCATTAAGATAAAGAAGGCAATTGGCATGCTCACCCATGGAGGAAGATTCTAAGCACCTGACAGATTTACAGATATTCAGCTCTTTTGTCTTGAATGTGCAGGGGCTCACAATCTGGCAGTTTATTTCATAAATTGTTGCCAATATTTTAGCCACTATAGCTATATTTCAGCCTTCCTTTAGCTACAGGCCACTACATTGGCCTACTGACCCGTGGATTAATGCTCTAAGTACCTGTCAAATTACCAAACAGACAGGGTTTTGGATTTAGCTGATTATAACACAATGACTTTTAAGCTAAAGACCAGAAGACTAGCATGCTCACCCATGGAGTAAGTCTCTATGTACCTGCCAAACTGCCAGGCATTCAATGGAGCTCACAGTCTGGCAGTTTACTTTGTGGTGGAATTTTATACCATTTCTCCAGTATTTTCAGCTGTCTTGATCTTAGCTGTTTTATAAGCTACACATCTTTACATTACAATGCTCACCCATCTATAAGTGCTGTAATTTCCCAGCCCCAAAAAATCTGTAATTAAAACATAAAATAGTACCTTCCATATTTCCAGACATTCAGTTGTGTGGTTTTGATGTGAAATACTATGAAAATGACCTGAATACTTTGCTATTTATAACTCATCCACCTTTGGAGCTAGATACCAGAATTAAGCAATAAGGCATGACCAAGGGTTATGTTAATGGTCTGTTAATCACCTTCTAGGGGTGTACTGTGACACGAGGTGTAGCCAAGTGCCACATGCCCCTAGAGGGTGATTAACTGACCATTAACATAATCCCTGGGAGTGCCTTATTGCTATTATAATAAAAAAATGTTTTTAAACAGTGTTAAACCTTGTTCAGCATATGACTAAGCTCTACATGTATGTTAATAAAAGATTAACATAAGGTTGTTAGAATGTTTGCAGCCAATCAGAAAGCTTCATTTCTCAGACCCTTTTTATAATATCTGTATAGTGTATAGTAGAGTGCTGTTCTGTATAGAATTCCATCTCTTTCAAAATGCTGTTGTACCACAGCAAAGGTCATGAAATGTGATTGTACCCCACTGTGGTACAACAGCATTCTGAAACTTTTAGAGACGGCATGAGTCAGTTTCATTTTGAAAGCGAAAGAACTGACGTGCACACATTTCACACAGTACTATGCACTATAACAAGTATTTGTCAATGCTGAATGTTGTCTTGCTGGCATTGGCATTGGTAGTGCAGGAGTTAGACAGATGAATAATAGGAATGGCAGTGAAGTACTTAACTGATGCCAACCCCACCCCCACCCTGCAGAGACTGACAGGCATTGGGGTGTCCATAAGAAAATACACTGAGATGGATGCTGTATAGGAGAATGGGGTGAACTTTGGGGCTGAAGAGTCCAAGGCACACCTTGATGCCTGTCACTGGCTACAGGGTGGGGGTGGGGTAGAATGGCATAAGCATTACAGCCGACAATCCCAAGTCACACCCCTGATGCCTGTGTCTCTTCAGGGTGGGGTGTTACAGTTGGAAATCCCAACACACCGGGTGTTTGTTGGTATTTTCACTCCAAATGTTCAACATGAGCTTTTTGTGACTCCACCTCATGAACAGTGGCACTATCAGTTTGTTAGCCGGAAGGTGATTTTGCACAGTGGCAGCGCCATTTGGCGCCACAGGTGTGAAAACACATTTTAGGCAGGATGTGAAAAATGACAGCTGTACTGTTCATGAGGAGGTGTAAAAAAATGGCAACGTTGAAAATCTGGAGTGAAAATATTAGAAACTGGCAAAGTTATGAGCGTGCATAGAAACTGTGCAATGCACACCCGTAATGCGGTCATTATTTGGAATCAAATTTTCAACATGGGCTTTTTGGACCTCCCCTCATGAACAGTGGCACTGTGATTTTGTTACTTCATCCTGAAAGTTGATTTCGCACAGTGACAGTGCCATTCTGTGCAACTGGTGCAAAAACATATTTCAGGCAGGATGTGAAAAATGACAGCTGTACTGTTCATAAGGAGGTGTGAAAAGATGGCAATTTTGAAAATCTGGAGTGAAAATATTAAAAACTGTCGAAGTTATGAGTGTGCATGGAACCAGCGCAATGCATGCTCATAACAGTCATTTTTTGAAATTGTTTTCACCAAATTTGCAACATAGACTTTTTGGGAGTCCAACTCATGAACAGTGGCACTGTCATTTCATTAATTGGTCCTGGAAGGTGATTCCATGCAGTAACCGCACAATCACCTTTCGGGACCAAACAATGAGATGACAGTGCATATGTTCATGAGGTAGGATCCCAAGAACCCCATGTTGAAAATTTGGTGCCAAAATTCAAAAAAATGGCTGAGATATCCACCTAAGTTGAAACTCCCCCATTGATGCCATTACATAGCTTACTGGCATTTCTTCATTTTGCAGTTTGGCTTTGAAGTGTCCAGACGTGTTCCCGCTCCACCAAGATGCAGCGCTAGATCTCAAGAGGTAAGTATGGGTGAGGGGGGGTGTGGGGAGGTGGGGTGCACAGAGGGTGGGTGCAGGTTTGGGGAGGGGGCGCTGCGCACAATGAGGGACCGTTTTCTTTTTTCAGGTACAAAAAAAAAACAGACCTAGTGGGACATAGAAACATAGAAGTTGATGGCAGATAAGGACCGCAAGGCCCATCCAGTCTGCCCATTTCTTTTTCTACCTTATAAATGTGCCATTGGCCTTTGCTCTGTCAGTGGCCTATCTATTCATACTCATTTGTATTGTTCCCTTATGCCTATCCCATGCCTGTTTGAAGCCCTGCACTGTATTCATAGCCACCACTTCTTGAGGTAGGCCATTCCATGCATCCACTACCCTTTCTGTGAAAAAGAATTTCCTCACATTCCCCCTTAATCGGCCCCCCTCTAATCTCATGCTGTGTCCTCTTGTCCTGCTATTTTTCTTATATTTAAACATGTTAGACTCTTTCACCTTGTTAATGCCCTTAAGGTGTTTGAATGCCTCGATCACAATACCTCTCTCTCTCTCTCCTTTGCTCAAGGGTATACATATTGAGCTCTGTTAATCTGTCCTCATATGTCTTCTGATGCAGTCCCTGCACCATTTTGGTTGCCCTTCTCTGGACTGCCTCAGACCATTTTCTTTCTTTACAGGTGAAATGAAACAAATGGTGGGCACACTGGAGTGGGCTCCCAGTGTGCTCCATGACTTCTGGGGGGGGGAGATATTGGCCACACTGGGGTGGGCTCCCAGAGTGCCACACAATGGGGGAGGAACATGTTGACATGGTCAGCTTTCTGTGAGTGGTGGCACACTGGGGTGGGCTCCCAGTGTGCCACACAATGTGGGGAAGTGGGGGACATGCCGACACAGGAGTTGCACCCCCGATGTTGGCTGTGTTTCAGGATTGTGTGGCGGCAGCTTCTGCCACCATCTTTATTGAAATGTTTCACTAGGAATGGCATGTATGGGAGGCATGTCATCTGTGCCGCTGCATGACGAGCTTGTCTCTGATTGCAGCAGCACATTTCTTTCAAGTTGGTGGCACTTTACATAATTCTTGCATCAGCGCTAGCATGCCGGCTAATTGGGGAATGAGGGATGCACCTACTAAAGCATGCCTTGCATTCGCCAGCACTGACACACCTCACACTGTGCTAATACTACCACAAGATGTTGCTTGCACCTGTGAAAGACAACATAAAAATTGAAGATGACCAACTTTATGCATAACCAATGTGTTCTGCCACCTCAGGGTTCTGATTCCCATGGACATCTTGAGCTTTGGTCTCGAGGTCAGAGGGAATCAGAACCCATCTGTAGCAGAACACACTGGCTGTGCATAGTTGCCCATCCAGTATTCTCTATGGGCCCTATGCACTATGCCAATGTGCCATGTAACCTAGGCGCATTGGCATAGATACTACTAAAGGCCATGAAACGGCATCCCATGGACCCCATGTGGCATGCACTATGGGTGGCGCAGGATACTTACTCACCCCAACCTCCGGCCACGTGGACAGCTATGCACTGGGGGCCAGCAGGGGATGTGTCGGGGGGGGGTATGCCCACAGTCAGCGCCATTCACAAAGGTACAGAGTGCTGGGAATGGGGGTGCACCTTACGCTTGGTACCCCCATCTGCAAGGGTTACGTGCACCCACAAGATGCTGCCACTGGTAGCAGCCCAGATGTAGTCATGCTGCAGACCCCTGCAACATGCCACCCCTGCCCATGGGGGCCACGAGGAGGGCCGAGGACGGCCGTTCAGGAATCCTGGTCCAAGTGTGGCTGGTGCACTGCATGCCAGCAGCTGGCATCTGCACCCCATGGGCACAGGGGATCCACTGGCAGACCAGGTCTGGGCATCCCATTGGGTGTGTGCCCAGTCTGCATAACACCCCTCCACACATCTGCGTGCCGGGGGTGGGGCCACAGATAGGTGGCTGGCATTAGTGAGTGCCGGTACCAGTGCACCTGTCTGTGGGTGCACAGCTCCGCAGGTGAGGTACACACATTTCACGTGTACCTACGCCCCATTGGTGCATAGCACCCGCATGCATGTTTTTGGAATGGACTTAAAAATTTCTAAATGTGGCAATATTTTGTTGAGGTGTTTTTAAGTTATTGGATCATTTCACATTTTATTTACTCATTAAATGTTGTGAAAATGACCCAAGTGTCTGGATGCTTAGACCTAGGATTAGCAGAACTAGTTAAAAATATTTAAACCTTTTTAGAACTCATGAGTTCAAGTTCTAATTTAGAACTAGAACATTCTTGGGTTCTAAGTACCAAGGGTTCTAAATATTTATAAAAAAGCAGAGAACAATGGAGGAATCTGATTGGTTATGTATAGTGCAATACAGGACAATGTTGCTCTTAAATAACTAGTCCAAGTAAAACAGACGCAGCACAAAATGTGATGGATCATTGATTGATTTTTTGGGGACATTCTAATTAGATTCTTACAGATGTTTCAAGTCGCCATTTTTTAGCCCACTAAACTTTTCATCTTCAGTCCATCAGTTTCAATTGTTCTATGCCATTTTAACCCCCCCCCCGGAATGTGGGAAAACTTATGAACTTTTAAAACATTGGTGAAACACTTATAAATTCCCCCAGCAGTCGTTACATTCCAGTGTATAGCAGAACAGTGTCTCTCATGCCAAGCGTCATCTTGTTTCCTCAGGTAGCCATAATCTTCCTCATTCCCAGTATCACTGATGTCAAACAGAGCCATAAAAAAACACTCCCAAATGCAGCAGTTACACTGCTACGTCAATATTTTTTTTTATTTCATTTTGCAGCCACAAGCCCTTTTGACTTGTAGCGAGCATGTCCCTTAGTGGCCACCATATAGTGCTGCGAAATGTACAGCTCAGTGTCAGGCCATCTCTGTCATTTTCACTCACCCCCCCCAACTGTCAGATACATGCAACTTTGGAACATTATCTCTTAGAATATGTGTTCAACGATCAGTGTGACTAGCATGTAAGTAGCGCACTGTCCACGTGGATCTTGCATTTTATTTCTCTGCTGTAAAACATAGTTTTGTTTACTCTTTCTGTTAGCCTTGATTCTTAATCCCTTCAATGAAACAGAACAAATTCAAGTGTCTCACAAAAACATACTACTCAGAGCCAGCTAAGACAATGTCAGAATGTGTGTACAAATAGGATACTATGTAACACACAGCTACTATATTTATGACAGGGAGACTTGCACTAGAAAAGTGAAGCCTGTCTGACAGCTGTCAAATGTCCATAGCACTTTATGGAAAGCTTGCTGTCAACTGAGAGAAAGTGTTCATAAAAGATTCACCAGACAGAAATGTGACAATACAATGCTACAATTATGAATGCAACAGGAAACATTTTTTAAATTTAAATCATTGTATTCACCTTAAGAGTTAGGAAATGTACCATATCAATGCTGGTAGGAGGTCAGATGATTGACAGTGTAGTAGGCAGAAGGATTATTTTAAGTTAAATACACATGTTCATTTACATTTTTAAATGTTTAAAAGTGTGTCGCTGAAAATAACTACTTTTAAAAACAAAAGGACCATTTTATAAGCGCAATAAGACACTTCGGGGTTGTGCATTGCGGTGTGATAACCACACTCCTAGGGGTGACGGGCAGTCAGCCTTTGGCTTCTTGCCTAACTATGTCCCTAGGAGTGCAGTTATCATGCCGTAATGCACACCCTGTTGTGTCTTATTGCTTACTTAATGAAATGCCTCTTTTGTTCAAACATGTCAAAAACATGAGATGCCAGCATGGAAAGTGAACTTATTATCAGGAATCTGTTGCACAGGTGTTAGTCAGGAAGCATAGGCAGACCAGGAGAAGTTATAAAATACACAAGTAGCATTTTATTATTATCAATAACAAAAAAATAGAAAAAATAAAATTGTATATGTTAACTCTTCATAAAGACAGTACAAACAAAACAAAGAAAGATCCTCCATCTGAGGCTATCCCTGGAAAACCATTGTTCTGTTTATAAGATGCTTTTGCCTGGCGGTTCAAAATCCTATTCTCTGATCATAAGTTACATCTCCAGTTTTTCACAAAATGTATCAAAACTATGCCATTTCCCTTCCTGTGTCCAGCCTGAAGAGTAAATCTAGTCTTAACAGTTGCACAAAATAACACATCCTGTCCCAGAGCTGGTTTCCTGTTAACAGTTCTATAAGAGGTTGAGCTGCATCTCGAAGTAAACCCACTGTGTTCCAGATTATCTTTTCCAATAAACCCAAATAACTTTCTGTAGTCCTTTCAATAGTATAATTATATACATTTGCAAACCAAGGGATCACTGTTTCACATAAAGATTCACATATTTGTAACCACAGTGAAGCAAGGGGAAAAAGAAAAAATAGAAACAGCAAGTGAAGAAAGGGAGAAAACAGGAAACAATTGTGGGACCATCAGAGTGGCCAATTTCTAGGTGGCACAGAAAGAATTTGATTGCACAATTGGACAGCAAGGGACAGACAAGTGGCAGAATAGGGGAGGACACAATAGATCAGTGCTTTTAACTCTCTCTGCATAACAAATGGGACAGGGTCTTACCCAACCTTGTCACAGAATTACATTCTAAAATGTGCTAGACAGTCACACAATGCGTTGCTTATATGCAGATGTGCCAAACTGCAACTTTTTTTTTTTTTTAGTCTTTGGTAATCAGGTAAGACCCACTAGGCACAAGTGCCTGTTTTCAGGGGCGACCTGGGAGCACTGGGTGGTTAAGTGACTTGCTCAGAGTCACACAGTATGCAAGTGGAGGTTGTGAGACTCAAACTCAGGTCTGGTCTACTGGATGTATCAAGCTCGTTCACACCTCGTTCCTCTAACCTCTAGGCTATACTGCCTATGGAATTGTGAATCTTGCCACTTGCATTTTGAAAGGGGCACCGTGCTTGACTTTATTTTCTGCTTGTGCAGTAAGGCAATATTATCGCTGTGCTAACAGAGCAGGTCTTTGTTTTCCTCTCAGTGGCCTGTATTCAGGAATATTACCTCCAGCATCAACACCACTTTATTTTGCCCTAACTCACCCAATGCTGTAATATTCCATTGAACAATATGGGAGATTGCTGAACTGGGCTAGTTAAGGAAACACAGAGTGATATTCATACTGGAGTTAATGTTCCCAAATATACCCCACTACAGAATCTAGCTCTCTTCTTTCTCTCTAGTTATATACACAAAAGAGTCTGAGTTCCAGAGAAGATTAAAACTTTTGAACTATTTGAAAGGTTCTAGACCAGAATCAGAACCCTGGATTTAAGTTGGTTCTGACAACTTGACCTGGAGGACAGGAGAGAGAGAGAGAGAGAGAGAGAGAGAGAGAGGACATGATTAGGACCTTCAAGTACTTGAAAGGAATAAATAAGTTTGATAAGGAGAGTCTCTTTAAGCTGAGTGGCAACCATAACATGAGGGGGCACAGTCTTAAGCTGGAAGGTGGGAGGTTTAGGAGGGAGGTCAGGAAGCACTTCTTCACAGAGAGGGTGGTGGACACTTGGAATGCACTACTGGAAGAAGGCATCTCATTGAAAACAGTGGCAGTGTTAAGAGAGGCTGGGACAGGCATAGGGGGAAGGTAAGGATCATAGGTAGGGAGGATGGGAGGAGTGGGGAGGGAGGGCAGGGACATTAGCTCAAGCTGTGGACCCTGCAACACGAGCAGACTTGATAAACCATATGGCCTTCTTCTGCTGGCTTCTTCATATGTTCATATATATGTGTAACCCTCCCTATATGTTTGCTGCTCTTAGAGGTGTAGAACTGACATTTGGCATTCTTACCCAATGTTGATGGGTCAAAAACATTACAGATCTGAAGAGATTCATGTGAGTAGTTCTAAAGTTGCTGGGGAAATACAGATTACTTAGCAAAATTTCATGAACATTTTCAAAATGTTTTCAACATCTAGTGGAAGTAGAAAAGTGAATGCTAGCACAATTATAGTAGGGGTTATTTTAATCATAATTAGCATTCAAAACCACAACATCCTATCTGGATGCTCTCCTAATTTCCCACTCACTTGGGCATACAATTCTTCTTGGTCTCCCCGTAATTTTCTTCCCACACTAGGGCTCAGTGAATGCTACTAAGTTCTGGCTTTCCAAGTTCATCAGGCTCTCAAACTTGCCAATTTTGCTAGATGTGATTCTCACATTGGCCTGCATTCAAGTGAGAATTATAACCCCGTTAAGCTTCCTTGCTCCCCGTTGGGGAGGTCTCATCTTCTGGTGCTGCCCAGCTCTGGTGTCCTTCCCTTGGTGACCCCCTACATCTGACTCCAGCCCTTGATGAACATCTGTACTTGCCCCTCCTCTCTTTTTTTAATTTAAAGCAATCCCTCTGACTATCTTGTTCATTCTCCTAGCCAGTGCCCCTACTCCTCTTAGAACATGTGCAGCCATCTTGGGTGTACAGGCATACTTTGCCCAATAATGCCCTCCAGTTGGCCAGAAAAAATAAGATCCTCCCTCTTGCAATGGACTCTTTAGTGAGAGTTATCCTGCCTAATGGTCTGCTGCTAATCTTCAAGAGCCTACAGCCATCTTGCTGTCTGTAGCTTAAAAAATGGAGGAACGTGGAACACATTTTTGGACATTTCAATGTATTCTTCCACAACTATAAATCACTATGCCAAATGATATAATATACTCCCTTCTTTCTGTTTAGGATGTTGGAGACAGCATTAAAACTACTTATCAGATACCATTAGGAAACTGAAACAGCTTGTTAAATATTGGTTGCCTATTAAACTGAAGATTTGTTTACCCACTTCGAAATGCAACAACTTGCACATTTAAATACTTAGCATTTAAACATTTTCTTGCTACAAGCTTCAGCTGGGCAAGTATTGTCTTTCAAAAAAGATTCATACCTCATAAATGTCACCCTTTCCCAGGAACAAATCTAAAAAGATTTATATTGTTTTTTGGCCTCTTATGACACTATCTGATAAGCACTGTCTCAGACATATGCCAGGACTTCTGTGAACTACCCAGGCTAATTATATAGCAATCAGCAAGCATTTTTTTTTGCTAGTACTTTTTACCTGCGTGGCCCTTTGGTCTGCCATTCACGTCCCGGCATCCGTCCATCTTCAGCCGCCATCTGATCCTGTCCTGCCCCCAGTGAAGCCCCCACCACCATCTACCCCCGTGTCTTGCCCCCCATGGTGGGGCAGCAGGGAGTTCACTCTCCACAGACACAGGATCCAGTATTGCGCGGTGGTGCCCCCGAGACCAGGCATTCCCTCTGACGGCCATCAAGCCGCCGCAACCGAGCACCATGCTTTTCCCTTTTTCAGCTTGATGTGGGCTGGGGCATGCAATGATGCCAATGGGGGGAGCGTGCACACATCCGCATGCGCTCCCTCCCGGTGCCATGCCACAAAATCAACCCTACCACACAGTGCCAGCACACCACACCCAGCCTCCGCCAGAGGTCGCTAATGCACCGACAGCTGGGAGCCCCCTCCCAGAGAGGGAGAGCAGTCTGCGGATGCTCAATCCCTCTCTGCCCGTGCTGACCCCTGGTGACCTGAGTCTGTTCCCAAACCCGGGTCACCAGCATGGAGCAAGGTGTGGTGTCCAGCACCTCAACCCTCGGTGCCACTGGGCCGGCCCTCAGCAGGCATTTTTTACTATGCTTTTTGAGGGAAAAAATATATTGAGCTGCAGCAAACACACACACACAAACACACGAACACTGAACACACCATCCTCATGTCCACAACATTCAAAATAAATACTGTAATCTAATATATTATAAAACAATAAAGAAACTGTTTGGTTATGTCAGTGAACACAGTGAAGTTCAGTTTACAGAAGAGTTCCTTTAAAGAGTCAGTATACTGCCTAAAACTAGTATCAGATTTTAAAAGCAGCCAACAATTATCTTTTATATCTGAGGTACTTTTTCTTTTCCTTTGTTTAATTAGAAGATTGTTTACCTGATGTTAGTAGGTGTGATGTGTGAAACAGTTCTTAGCCTGGCAGCTGACATATCTTATTCTACTGCCGCACACTATATCATCAGCATTGTGACCTCAATGACTGTGACATCACTGCTACTTAGGAACAGCAAGTGAGAGAATGCCAGGTCATTCACCTGTGATGTCACAGTCAGTGAGATCACAATGCTGATGATGTACTATGGAGCAGTAGTGTTAGATATATGGCTATGAATACTGTTCACACATCCAGCACAATATTATCACATAGAATACTTTCTGATGAGCAAAAGGAAAAAGAAAAATTCTTCAGAAATAAAAAGTTACAACTGACTACTTCTTAAAATTTGTATTATTTTCCTGTCTGCCTGTTTTGGCTCCACTAGCTCTTTAAATATTTCTTATCCTATATTTTGTATCCTGGATAGCATTGGGGAGATGCTACATTTCATTGTCACTGTGATCTTCATTTTACACATTTTTGCATTGTATTTACTCAGGATGACCCAGATTAGATGCTCTATCTTGTTTTCAGTGAGGCCATGATTTTACCATTTTTATAATGTATTTATTCAGGGCAGCCTAGTCCAGATGTAAAATATTGTTTTCAGAAACACAGAAACATAGACTTTGATGACAGATAAGGACTGCTTGGCCCACCTAGTCTGCCATTTCCCAACCTATTGGATAAGCTGCAGATTCCAGTTAACCAACAGCCTACTTCCTCCTACCTCCCAGTTTATTTGCCTTATGTCTGTCCCATACATTTCTGAATTCTCCCACTTTTTTGACCTCATGACCTCAGGAAGCATCCACCACCCTCTCCATGAAAAAATACTTCCTCACATCACCCCTTCAGTGTGTTCAATTTTATGCAATGCAGCATAATATTGTGTAGATGTAGAGCCCCACTGAAAATAAGATGCCATGTCTTCTGTGAACTATCCAGGCTAAACATAAAGCAATCAGCAGGCATATTCTAGGAAAGACGCATTGTAAAAAATGTGTAAAAGGAAGACCACAAGCAGATCTGCATTGTGCAAATTCATTAGAAATAATGTGTACAAGCATCCCAAAAGCTCTCCATAGCCATATCGGCTCTGACCAGAGTTTGTTCTTTTGGGAATATCTCTACAGTAGTGTCCAGAATCAGGTTCCATCATGACTAAAGATACATAGAAGCATAGAATCTGATGCCAGATAAGGACCGCTTGGCCCACCTAGTCTGCCCATTTCCCTACCTAATGGATAAGCTGCAGATTCTAGTTAACCAACAGCCTACTTCCTCCTACCCTCCCACTAGAATTGCTTTATGTCCGTCCCATGCATTCTTGAATTCCCCCACTGTTTTTGACTCTACAACCTCCTCGGGAAGGCTGTTCCATGCATCTACAACCCTCTCTGTGAAGAAATACTTCCTCACATTACCCCTGAGCCATCCCCCCTCTGTCTTCAAATTGTGCCCCCTTGTTCTTCCACATCTCTTTTTCTGAAAGATGCTACCCTCTTGGACTTTGTTGGTTCTCTTGAGGTATTTGAAAGTTTCTATCATGTCCCCCCCTCTCCCTCCTTTCCTCGAGGCTATACATATTAAGCTCCTTTAGTCTTTTTTCATATGTCTTCTGGTGCAGACACTGCACTATTCTCACACTGTCCTCGGCAACAATAAATTGTGATACTTGGTGTCACTGTTTTTAAACGCTTTAAAATGCATTGTCATCTACAGGACTGTTCAAGAGTTATCTGGTGGCACTGTACAAAAACAGTGCAGCATGTGTTTGTTCCTCCACAACCCTTTACCCTGTGGGTGCTAATGGTCAGCTGGCAAATTACAAGAAAACAGGCAGGTGCAAAGTGTTGACCTTGACTATTCTCAATAGTTCTTCATGTAAAATACTGATTGGTATGACTTCTTCTGCCCTCAGGACTTCTGCTTAATATGCCATTTATGCAAATGTGGACAATGGTAGTCTACTTCTCACTCTATCTGCATGGATAGCACTCACTGGACCTTTTGCATGCAGTAGATTGCTTCACCTGCACAGCCATCAAGGTTGTGACATGCCCCTCTGTATCACCCACTGTCCTAACTATGCAGCCCCAAAAATACTACCTTCTTGACACGTCACTCAGACCTTTTTTCCTCCTACATGGTAGGTCAAGTGTATGGGTGGGTAACATCCTTTAAAGAGCAGCTGACGCCTTCAGGAAAATTCTGGAACACATGATATTTAGGTACAATTCAGCTTGTATTTCAAGTATCTTCTATAGAGTTCCCCTCTGCATTATTTATTACTAAAGAAATTCCCACAAAAAAAAGATCTTTATCCCTTGGAGCTCAACTGCTTTTATAATTTTTCCCTACTTGAAATTACAATGCTTTGTTATGACATCACAGACTGTTGCTATGGGAATAACTATGATGTCACAAGCAGAGTATTATGACATCAGGTTGGGAAGAAGCATTGGCAGCTGATGAACTCTCAAAGCACAAATGTCCCGTTTTCATGCATACGACCTCAGTAATAAATACTGGAGAGAAAAAATACAGAGCTAATGAGAAATATAAGCTGTTTTGTGTTCAAATATTATATTTTTTAAACTTTTTTTGGAGGCGTCAGTGGCTCTTTTTGCAAGGGACGTGAAAGTCAATATACTCACTAATTTTACTGGTCTATGCACCTGCCAAATTTAGTAACCTCATTTTATCAAGCTTTAAAATCACTGGGGCTTAATGTCTAGCTGTTTACTGACCCGCAAAAGTTCATAAAAATGTCAAGAAAATGTGGCCCTTATAACTTAGCCACCCACAGAGCTAGTAACTTGAATATTGATAGCACACCCATTGTAATAGGAGCAAAACAGCTTACAAATGCTGAAACATTTTGTTTAGTTGTTCTGATGTTACTGGGGCTCACAATGCTGAAATCTACTTATCTGTTGAATTTTGTACAAAGAATCTGTAAAATATTTAATGGCTAATAACTCAGTCACACTTAGATCTAGAGATCTGAACCTCAGAAAAGAAAACCTCAGGGCTCCCAATGAAGCTCTACATGGGTGAAGCACTGGGATACCTAACCTATGTTTGATGGCAATCCCTTTCATGCACTCTTTCACAGAATAAATGCATTTTTGCATGTAAGCAGTTTTGTGATTGCTTTGTGTTGGACCCTGTCTGTTATGGGTACACAGTGGCATTTTGGACACACTGCTGTTTCATGTTTGGGGGCTGGTTTATCCCCACTACAGCCTCTCCAACCCACACCAGTTAGTGTGTGCACTGTTTTTCATCCAGCAGCCCATCTAGTGTGCAAAGGCCTGTCTAATTTTAGGACTGTGCCCTTGTCAGCCCTCCAGGAAGGGAGAGTGACCTGTCGAGTACCTCAGGGTTCACTACTGGGTTCAGTCCTCTTCAATGTCTTTATAAGTAACATTGCAAAAGAGACTGATGATAAGGAATGTCTCTTTGCAGATGACTCCAAAATCTGCAATAAGGTGGACAACCGCAGAGGGGGGTTGGGAGAATGTGCAGGTACCTGATAAAACTTGAGGAATGGTCAAGAGTAAGGCAGCTGGGTTTCAGTGCAAAAAAAGTGCAAAATCATGCAGCCAAGGGCACAAAACCCAGATGTAGTGTATAAAATGGAGACAGAGGTACTGATGGTCATCAAACAGGAAAGAGACCTGGGGTGACCATATATGATGACTCCAAGGTGGCAAGACAGTGCGACAAGGCAGTATGTAGGGTCACTGGGATGCTGGGGTGCATAGAGAGGAGTATCACCAGCAGAAGGCGGGAAGTGGTATTGCCACTGTATAGGTTGTTGGTGAGACCCCACCTGGCCACCTGGAGTACTGTGTCCAGTTCTGGAGAGTACATCTCGAGAAGAAAAAAGACAAGGTGTCACCTTGGACCCAGGTCTTAACTTCCATGAGGACATCCACCACCTCTCTAAGGCCATAAACCTCAGACTGGGGCTTCTATACCGCTTCAAGCACTGCCTTACCCCTGATGCCCCTAGGCTCACTATCTCCTCGGTCCTCTCGCTGCTAGACTATGGCTTATTGATATATGGGGCAGCATGCACCTCTTCCCTAGACAGACTCCATGTCTCTCTAAACAAAGCTTGTAGCCTCATATTAGGATGTGACCGTCTTACACATACCTGCTCACTTTATAGTGCTACCAACTGGTTTAGTCTCGACAACAGGATTATATTCCATACCTGTCTGCTGGCTAAAAAAAAATCACCTTAGGCCTCTCTCCCTCTGGACTCACCCCTCTAATCCATCCAGTTATAAAGGTTAAGTTTACCCATAGCTCAGCTCATCATCTCTTCTCGATTCCCTCTAGCCGTACCTCACAATTCCAAAGGTCTTTCAGCTATAGGGCCCCCATGTGGATGAACAGCCTTCCCTCCACCCTGGCAAATGAGCAAAGAGTTGGACAATTTAAAACCCTCCTTAGGGCCCACCTTCTGTCTTCAAATCACTGTGACTACAACTGATCCGGGACCTCTACCTCCTCCTTGCGCTATGACAATGGCCCTGGCCTGCCTCTTCTCCATAGTGTCCAACCTGAGTTGCTCCTACGTTATAATGTGTACTGTGTAAATTACCCCATTAAGTAACCCTAGTATTTTGATGGTTGGACTAGCTGACTCCCTGTAAACAAGCTGTATCTTTCCCTATGATCTATTTGCTGTAATCACTGTAATGTCTGTTTATTTATAACCTATGTGACGTGGAATCTTTGTAAATGAGTCTGTGACTCAAAGGTACTCTCCAATTCTGTAATAAAATAAATAAAAATAAAATAAATAAAGGATGGAGGCTGTCCTGAGAAGGGCAACTAAAATGGGGCAGAGGCTGCATCAAAAGCCCTATGAGAAGTGGCTAAGGGATCTTAACATGTACGTCCTGGAAAAGAGGAAGTAGAGATGGGATATGATAGATACCTTACAGGGCTAAACAAGGTACAGGAAGAGAGTATTTTTCAGAGGAGAAGGTGCATGATAACAAGGGGATATGCAATAAAGCTGGAAGGGGGGAGTTTGAAGGGCTGTGAGGAAGTACTTCTTCCCTGAAAGAGTGGTGCATGCCTGGAATGGTCTTTCAGCAGAGTTAGTGGGGACAAAAACAGTACAGGGCTTCAAGCATGCATGGAACAGGCAAAAGGGAATCTTAGTTGAGAAACAAGGGGGAGGTACAGTAGCTAGAGATCGGGAAAGGTCTGTGGTGAAAGTATAAGCAGGGGGAAAAAAGGAGCAGACTGGGTGGACCAGAAAGTCCTTATCTGCCAACAAATCCTATGGTTTCAATTTTTCAAGGAGCCTTAGAGCGATGCAAGTTACATCACTCCAGAGCTGCAGCAAACTCCAGGTGCACTAGGAACCCTGTGCCCAACTTAACAAAAATCAGGGTCCTGGCACCAAACTCCCTGGGTTTGCCACAAACCAACATCTGCACCAAACAGTTGGCGCACCTGCGGGAATTGCCGCAGGGATCCGCCCCACCCAGTGGAACACTAGAGAGGCTGGGATGGTTGTTGGGGGTGGTGAAGTTGCTGGACAGGAGGGGTCGGGGCAGAAGGAGCATGGGGGAGCCAGGGTGATAGCTGGGCATGACAGGGAGTGCAGTGGCACCTGAAGGTGTGGGTCTGCTTTTGTATTAATGTTATTAATGTCTATCAATCTGTAGTAGTGATATACAAAGTACTGTACCTATTACTGACACTACAAATTTATACTCTGATCAAATCCAACACAGCCACCGAGGGGCAAATGATCTATCCGAATAGCACAGCATCATATTGGTACGTAACTCTGCAGACCTTATGGTCTTTATAACATGGCAGTTTTAAGGTCTGCTAAGTTACATATCAATATGATGCCATGTTATTCGGATATATCACTTGCCCTTCTGTGGCTGTATCTAAAAATATTGGAATTGGAACATTTATGGCAAGATTCCTTGAAAAATATAGTAATTTTACATGACTATACTAAACTAATTATGTAAATTTCATATATTTGACAAGGAACGTTTGTAAGTGAGCTAACTAGCTCAATGGGGTATTTCCAAATAAATAAATAAATAAATAAAACCAAACTTAAGATATTTTCTTAGCAAAAGGACATTTGGAGAATTAGAGTGTTAAAATGACACAAATGGTATGCATTGAACAAAATAAACCATGATTTTAGAGCCCTATCTATTATTTCTTACAGACAAAATAGACCAAGCAATATTTATTAAATTTACTTTAGAACTTTACCCATCCAAATTTCTCAAATACATTTATACCAAGAATAAAGAACCGGAATTTAATTTACATTGTAACTGTGGACAGGATTCACTGAAAACCCTTTCTCCTATCATGCTTTATTGCCCAAAATACAATAAAATAAGAAATATCTATTTGGGTCAGTACTTTTTGACTAAAGGAAGCATCCTTAGAATTCTTATGAATCCACCAATTGAACCAGTAGTAAAGGATGTTATACAAAATTGCAATAAATGCAATAAGTAAATCATTGTCAAATAATAAAAATACATGAAATGTGATACACAGGAGGGATGACTTTTTATGACTCATATTGAGTCTTTATAATACCCACAATAAAAGGGTGTCTAAGGGATTACAGGATTAACTACATCAGGACTATACCCGGCTAGAGACATCTTATTTACATGTCATATCTAGGTTATGTATATGACATTAACTAAAGCCTCCCCCTATGTGCCACATTTTAAATTCATATTGAATATACCTATGGTGTTGCTTTAAGTGTTTGTTATGAAATATGCCTCTGTATCTTATTTGCTGTGTTTGTTCTCATTATCTTCTGTATTTGATGTTGTTCATTGTATGACGTGGAGCCTTTATAAATGAGTCCCTGACTCAAAGGGTTGTAATCCCTAGACTTTAGTAAATAAATATATTTCCATCTTAAAAATAAAGTATCATTATAGAAAACCTTGCTGTCTTCATTTAATTCTTATAATATCTTCCTGTTACTCTTAATAATAATTCATTTGGTTAAAGGGAAAATAAGATTACTGCCTAAACTGCCTTTGCAAAAGGCAATATTTCTCAATAGAAATTATTATTGGTGCCAAGGAAATAAGTGCAATAGATGCTCTTGCACTCAATAGGTGACAGTAAATAAACACACTGTAAAGGTACAGGCAGATAGACCCCAAAGAATGTGATATATAAATCAAAGTGCAATGTTTTACCTGGCAGTTTATTATGCTAGGATGGCTTAAAAAATATTATCTGCTATGTGTAATAAAATGTTTTAAAGTTTTAGGTTGTGAAAATGTTATAGCAGTCATTGCTGTAAGCTTATTTGTATTCTGTACAAAGTGGATGTGTATATATATATATATATATATATATATATATATATATATATATATACTTCTCTATTTGACTAATTGTATTGCAATGGCATTTTTGTTGAACAAATAAACTTTAACTTGACTTGACTTGACAGTCCACCAGTTAGGCTTCAGAATAGGATACTCAGTAAGCACTGCCATCACAGACTTCATGAATCAGTAGCCACAGCTTTAGATGCACATGACTTTGAGGGTGCAGTATTCATGGGCATCTCTAAGGCCTCCAACTTGGTGGACTACAACTTTCTATTAGTAATAAAGGAGGCAACTGGAATTGTGACGGACACAAATGTCTGGTTTAAAGAGCCAATGACACCTCGAGGAGAACTTTCAGAAACATAATATTTGGACACGAAGCAGCTTTATATTTCTCATCAGCTCTGTATTTCTTATCTCCATTATTTATTACTGAGGTCATATGCATGAAAACAGGATAGTTGATCCCTGGGAGTTCATCATTTCCTCTTGCTTCTTCCCAACCTGATGTCATAATACTCTCCTTGTGACTTCACAGTTATTCCCATGGCAACAGACTGTGAGGTCACAACAGAGCATTATAATTTCAAGTTGGGAATAAGCTACAGAGGCAGATAAACTCTAAGTATTAAAGATCTTGTTTTTGTGGTAATCTTTCTGTAATAAATGATGGACAGGAGAAATCTATAGAAGATACAGTATATGAAATACAAGCTGAATTGTCTCCAAACGTTATGTTTTCCAAAGTTTTCATAAAGGCATCAGCTGCTCTTTAACTCATCCCTCCAAAATAGATCACGAAGTGTGGTGGTAAAAAGGTTATTTGTCAAAGCCTTATACAGTATGTTGTATAAGGAAGTATCTCAAAATCAATATTAAGCCTCCTGTTGTTTTTAGTACTCTATACTGTACATCAACAATTAACCTAATTACACAACACATTCGGCTAGTAGTTTATAAGCTGATGACATTTTTATCAGCAATTGCCAAAATTAAACTGTAGATAGAGTGCAAATTCAAATGGACATTTACTGTATGCAACACTGGATTGACTAATCAAACTGGTACTGAGTACCAACAAGATTCAGGCAATGGCCTTGTACTACCAGCATGAAAATCAAAACTGTAGTTCTGATCTTAAAATAATATTCTTAATGGGCAGAAAGTAATTAATTCAAAGGAGTACAAATACCTAGGTGTAACAGTAGACAATTCTCTAAGTGTTGCATAGTGCTGCCATTTCTAAAAAGACAGTTCAAGAACTGGTGCACTTCATTGCACTGTTATTGTGCAAGCCATAATACCCAAGAGGGTGGGTAGTATTGGGCGATATCAGATGGCTCAAGGGTGTACTGAGACCTGACGCCATAGGCGGAGGGCCTTATAGCCCCTGGAAGGTCCGGTATTGCCCATACCACTCACCCTGCAGGGTATTATTATGCTTAGAAAATGGGCTGTGTAATTTTCTATAGGATTATCAAAAAAAGTAAAGTAATTCTATAAAAATGACTACAAATCAATTGTCCTTTCTTGGTAAAGTAGTTGCTCTACTTTACTGGCATTGGCAGTAGAAGGTGTTGTTATGTTTGTTGCTCTGCTGTTTCAGGCTCCGCCTCATTAGTGTGTCCCCTTCTTTCTTGTTTTGTTTTCGTACCCTTTTGATGCAATTGTTTTTTGACGTCCTGTCAGTGGTAGTGAGAGGGGAATGTAGGGCAAAGGAAAGAGAAAGCGGAAAGCCATTAGTGGATCAGTGACCACGGTAAGCTGTGTACCCTGCTAAAATCTGACTGAAGTGAAAGCTTTTTGGCTGGTGGCAGTCAGGTATATGGAGGCAGTTTTGATAGATTATGTTAGTGATATGGGGCCGGATATTCAAACTGCGCGCAAAAAGTGCGCAACAGTAGGAACAAGCACAAGTCAATTGCGCATATGTGCAACAGACGCGATATTCAAACATGGAGCAAGACAAACTGCGCAAGCAGCCAACGTCTGAATATCGCACAAACTATGCCATAGCGCAACCAGGAAGGGGAAGCTGAGCAGAAATGATGCGCCATAGCGCAACAAGGCTAGCCCAGCTGAGCAAGTCCAGAGGTGCCATAGCGTAAGCAGAGCCCCCCCAGCAGAGCAGTGGAACTGCACAACCAGGGAGGCAGGCTGGGGCCCACCACCAGCCATGCCACACATGGGCACAGGAACACACTGCAGAACCAACAATACACCCGCACACCCCAAGCACAGCATCACTGGGGAGGGATGGATGATCCAGTGGCCCATGGGGACAAGCCAACAAAGCACAGCAGGGCCATGACACCCCAGCACAACCACTGGCAGGCTGAGACTGCCACACACAGGGGGTCGACAACCACAGTGCACATCAGCCCCCCCTTCTGCACAGCACACCCTGCACCGTGACCCCAAGACACCACCCATGTGCAGTGACTGTCACTGCAGTAAACACCATGCATCCCCCCCCAGCACACTGCAACCCCGTGTAGCACAGAACCATACAAGCCAGACCCACCCTGGGCACCCAGCAGTGGGCGGCAGCAGATGGCAAGACCGACTGAAAGTCACTCCCACACCGGAGACACCTCCCCATGCACACACACACATGCACACACAGACACATACCCAGGACCATACCACCCCAGATGGCATGCACACCACTGCAACTGAGCAACCATAGCCAGCTGCAAATCAGAGACCACCACAGTATTCATAACAATATATATATATATATATATATATTGGAAAACAGAAATTACAACACCAAGATCAAGAACACAACTATATACAGATATGTACAAGACAAGGGGGGTAGGGGTACAAGGTAGGGTGGGTAAGGGGTAGGGTGAACAACTGGGAGAAGGAAGGCAGGTGAGGATGGGCGGCGGGAAGGGAAGCACATTTAGCGCCTTGCAGGCTGGTCTGCTGCTGCCTGTTGCTGTCCCTGTCTCCTCCGCCGCCGCCTGACCCCGTGGCGCTGAATGTCCCTGAGTATGTCATGCGCGCCGCGATCAATACTCTTGTCAGCCGCTGGAGGGCACGGGTCCATCCTCTGAGGGATGCTGAGGCCTAGAAAAGGGAACACAGTCAATGGCTGTGACTGTCCACAACCCTGAACACCACCCATCCTGCAAGGCATATAGCCTAGTGCCCGCACCTGTGATGGTATGCACCCACCCACAGTGACCATGCACATGACATGCCCAACCAGGCAGCACCAGCTATGTGCACCACTGCACACACACACTGCCCTATGTCCATCACAGCACAAACAAGGCTGTCAAGTGACGTGGCAATGTGTGGGATGCCAGTTCCACAGCCATGTGCCCAGTGCATGCATGGACCACCAGTGACGCACACACAGACGTGCAGTGACACTGGACAGTGATGACTGTCGCCTGTGTCATGCATGGTTGTGTTGTCCATGGCTGGTGGTCATGCCCACCCCTCCAGCATGCAATAGCATCCATGATGTAATGACACTCACACTCATCAAGCAGCTGCTGCTGCTGCTGCTGTGGCCCACCCTCACGCCTCCGTCCGCCCACCTGGGCCCCTGCCACGGCCCTCCTCAGCCTGTGCCTGCATCCTCTCCACCAGGCCTGTGGGTGACAAATGTTGAGAAAACATCAGTGTGACCCCAAAGCAGACTGCCCCCTGCCCCAGTGAGTGTGCCTGCCCTCACAGCCAGACCCATGCATCTCACACCTGCACACACTGACACAGCCAACCATGGCAGAGCCATCACCCATGCACTGCCCCAAACACAGTCACACCCCACGGAGAATACAGGCATAGATGGTACACCCACCTGGCCTAGGCACAACGCCTCGTGGCACGTGACCTGAGGCGCCGCAGCACGTCTGCTCCCTCCCGCGGAGGTTACTAAATTCAGCCTGCACTGCCTCCGGCAGACCGGCACCACCCTGTGACCCTCACCAGGTCAGTGGCCACCTGCAGCCACACCTGGGTGCGGGCCACGGTGAGGGGCTCATCACCATATAGTGCCTAAAAGTGGGGCTCAACCAGGGCCACCAGGTTGGCCACCTCCACCTGACTCCATTGGGGAGCTCTTCTGCGTGCCATAATTGCGGTCATACAGCAGGCAATATGGCGCCCCGCAGCGCGGCAACCCCACGTGGAAATGTTGCGCAATAGACCACCATAGGTTCCAATCGTGCTTGTTCAGAGAGCTCGTTGAGCTCACATAGCGCCTGTCACCAAACAGCGCAATAGAGCCGTACACATGGCAGCCAAACAGCGCCAGGGGGCAAAGGTCGGACACCAGGTCAGGGGTCTATGACGCAATGCCACGCACAGCGCCATCTGATGTCTACACATCCTGCGTGACCGATCACCTGCATGCCAGTGCCACAGTGGACTATTGCGCAGTAGTGCCACAGTGCCATATGGTGCCCAGTGCTGTAGTGCCACTGGCACAATGGTGGCCATGGCCTGAATTGCCGATCGCGCACAGCACATAATCAGCGTGGCAGATGCCTGCGTAAGCTACCTGGGCATGCACAATGCAGTGTACCACACAGTCACAGATCTGCGCCATTGGCTCAGCCGGCTCAACCGTATTGCGCAAAGCGCAACAGTACGATATTCAGCCGACACATGCAAATCATCTGATCAGCCATTCAAAGGCGCAGTGGCGCGACGGTATCTCATTACAGTTGCTCCACCTCTAATTTGCATGCATTGCGCTATAAATGTGCGATACTGGCTGCGCTGGCCAGATTCGGTTACTGCAGGTGAGAGGTGGGTTGCATGCTGTGTGATGTTCTGGACAATGGTCATGGGATAACGCTGTAGACTGCACAGTGACAGGTGTCCACTTCCACCCATACAGATCGCCATGACCGAGCAGAGCCAAGGTGAGGGTTTGGATGGTGGGCGGAGGAGGAGGCCCAACTTCACCATGGCGGAGACAGAGGCCCTCTTCCAGGTCTACCTGGAGGAGGAGGCACTACTGAGTGGACGGCGGGGCACCCCTCAGGCCCATGCGGCTGCATGGGAGGGGGTAGCTTGGGCAGTGAACCTGCACGGAAGCCACCAGCGCTCCATGCAGGAATGCAAAAAAAAGATGGGGACAGACCGCAGGAGGGTGAAGGAGAAGGTGGAAGCCCTCAGGGCGGCACGTGCTGGCACTGGCGGGGGCCAGCCAGCGGTGGTGGAGCTGACCCTGGCTGAGAACTGACTGGCTGCATCAATGCAGCGGAGTGCTATTGAGGGCGTACCAGAAGGTGGATTCCAGACAGGTGGAAGCCCATCACTGCACGGTATGACATGGTGGTGGTGTTGGGGGGGGGAGGTTGTTCACATGCACTCACATGTCCTCTCTTTCTGTTACAGATCCTGTTCGTCTTCAGGGGACGGTGGTGGTGGGTCCAGGCAGTGAGGAAGACCTGCTGGACATGGAGGAGGGTCCATCCACCTCTGTCGCCAGCCAGCATGCACTGCACCAGCATGCACGCCGGGCTGCCAACTCTGGTGTTGGCGAGTCGGTGTGGGGTGCACAGTCTGTGTTCAGCAGTCTGGCATGCAAGCATGCCAGCACGCTGTGACTGTGGCTGTAGCACGTACTCTGCACCATTGATGATGCAAGGACTGCAATGGCAGTGACATGTGTGTGTCCCATGATGGACACACAGCAGGCCAGCACGTGCCCCGCCTAGCTGGTTCCAAATGCAGGTGCTAGCATGTCGGCACAGTCCCAGGCTGTGCCTGTCAGCACCGTGGGGCAGCACCGTGGCTGTGCAGGTGTCTGGCACTGTTGCGGCCACAGCAGTGGAATGAGTGGTCCCTGGGGCACAGTGGTTGGAGGGGCAGCAGCAGCAGTCACCCACCAGGTCTGGGGGTACAGTGTCCAGCGGTGGCACATGCCCACCGCCCTTTGATATGCCCATTCCTGGTCCTGGTGAACAGCGCCCACCCTCAAGGGGTGTTGAGCATCAGGACCTTCCATACCCTGGGGGACAGGATGCAGTTGTGGCAGAGTACCCATTTGAAGAGCACACCCGCCTGCTGCGGGAATCAGTACAGCAGCAAAGGCGGGTTGCAACGTCTGTGGAGGCACTATGTGTGGCTGTGGAGCGGCACAGCAGGGACTGTGCTCTGGACCGTGCAGAGATGGTCCATATGCGGATGGATGTGACCGCCGCCATTGACAGGCAGACCCAGGCATTGGTCGCTGTCGTGGCTGCATTGGGCACACAAGCAGGTGCTCCTGTACCGCGCACCCCACACAGTACGCTCTCCACTCCCCGTTCCCGGCATCATGCGACACCAAGCTTGTCGATGCCGGGTTCTGCTGTGGGCATCCTGAGCACCCCTGGTGCAGGTATGTTTGGCATACTACAGACCCCACTGCGGACAAGGTCGCGATCGCGCAGTGGGACCCCTTGTGGTCCATCGGTGCCACCCCATGTGGCCCCTGCTCAGCCTGCCAGTGCTGTTGGGTCATGGCGGGGCCACCCATGCATCTGCGGTGACCGTGGAATGGTGCAATATGACTGACCTGTCTCCCAGTGCGGGCCCTGTCTGGTGCTGCCCTGTGTGCACTGTGCGTCATGGTGGACAGTGCACTGGTGGGTGCCCTGCACATCACGCTGACATACGGACCACCTGCACACCATCCCGACTGCTGTCCACAGGTGCGTGTGCATGATGATGCCTGCATTGTACTGTACACCAAGGTGCAAGGGTGCCCAGCATCTGACACACGTACTTGGACAGTACAGGTGGTGGGTGTGGTCTGTGGATCTGTGTGTTTGCCATGTCTGTTCCTGCTCTGCTGTGCACCTGCCTATGTACACTTTGTGCCTGGTGTGTGTGTGTGTGTGTGTGTGTGTGTGTGTGTGTGTGTGTCCATATGACTGTTCGCCCCTCCCTGATGGTGTGTTTGTGTGCCTGGTCCCTTCCACTCCCCTTGCCATCATGCACCTCCTGGTGTGTTACTCTGTGTGCCTGTGGGTTGCGCCAGGACAGTGTTGGTTGCACATGGCCCCTTGACTTACCTGTGTCGTGCATAATGCTCCTCCGTGATGGTGTCCTGGTGCAGCTGGGCCTGCCGGATCAGTCGGGGGTTCCGCCGTCCAAGGGGGGGCTGCTCATCACCATCATCACTGGCACCGCTGGCATCCCCATCGCTGTCCCCCTCCTCGACCTGAATGGCTATACCACAGTCTTTGGCCATGTTGTGCAGGATACAACAGGCCAGGAATATCCCACAGGCCTTTGAGGGGCTGTACTGTAGGGCACCGCCGGAGGTGTCTAGGCATCGGAAGCATGCCTTGAGCATCCCAAACACCCGTTCGATGATGTTGCATGTTGTGGCATGCACCTCATTATAGCATTACTGCGATGGGGTCATGGGGCGCAGGTATGGTGTGAGCAGCCAGGAACGGAGTGGGTATCTGCTGTCACCTGTGTGGAGATGGTGGAGATGAGTATCATGTTCAGGTCCATATTGCCAATATCCCTGTGTGCCACTGCCATGGCACCTGTGGCATTCCCACCCTTGCCCCACGTTTGCAATTCCTACATACGTACTCACCCACTAGATGGCCTGTGGGGATGTCTCCACTCTCGAATCGATGGCACAGTGTGGACTGATATCATATAAGGCATCATGTGCTCCACCAGGGTGTGTGGCACAGACATTGATTATGCGCCCAGTGGCATCACACACCACCTGGCAGTTGACACTGGAATAGCCCTTCCTGTTCCTATATGCAGCCCCATCGGGGCCAGGTGGCGTGTGTATGGCCACATGGGTGCAGTCTATGGCCCCTAGCACACCAGGCATACGTGCTACCCTGTTGAACTCCTGCATGTTTGCTGTATGCTCTGCCGCGGTGCTGGGGAAATGGATGTGCTCCGCAGCATGTGGCAGCAGTGCGCTGAGGAATTGGGTGAGGATGCATGACATGGCCGACTGTGTGATGCCTGTGGTGTGCCCTGTCGGCCTCTGGAAGGTGCCTGTGGCGAGCAGGCACATGCAGGCTGTCACGTTGGTCTCCACCGACAGAGCATGACTCCGTCGTGAGGGTGCCTGCATCACATCACTGCACAGCTCACAGAGCCATCTCAGTATTGCCCTGTTCAGGCAGTACCGGCCCATGATCTCTACATCTGTGTACAGCTCAAAGCTGATGTGGGCACGGTACTGCCTGTTGGGGGCGTACCGCCGATGGGCCCTTCCACGGCCACGTCCCCCTGCAGCATGCATTCTCACCCCCCTCATTACAGCTTCCATGTGGAAGCTGGCACTGTCCATCTCCCTGGCTTATGACCCCTCCTGGCTGATGTTGCTCTGTTACCCCCGCTGTCCTGACTGCTACCTCCACTGCACCTGGTACACCTACTGGCCTCTGCACTCTGTGGCCCCATACACCTTCCCTTGCCCCTCTTCTGTCCTGTGCACTCCCTGGCCTCCACTGTTTGTTGCACTGGCCTTCTCTGTCTCTCTGCCTCATGTGTCTTCCCTGTCGCGTTCTTGCGCCTCTTCCTTGAGCCTTTTTATTTTGGCTCATTTCCACTGGGGCGCAACTTCACGCTGTTCCGCTTGCTGCATGTGCAAGTCTTTGAATATCGCATTTGGCTCTTGCATAGATCCACCCCTTCGCCGCGCAGATGCCTTCATTTGCATTGCACTGTTGCTTAGCCTGTTTTATTAGGCGCAACTGCCTCCTGCTGAATATCACAGAATGGCACACTTTCGGACTTGCGCTGCATAACCCTATTAACTCATGTAGCCCGCACTGAATATCCGCCTATTATGTCTTTCTCAGAAGTAGCAACTATATGCAAGGCAGGTCAAGCGAGAAAATTTTCACTTTAGCTGCTGAGGAGCCTTGTGCTACACATTTGAAAATGGCAGTGACAAAAGGCAGTTCCATGAAGCCGATCATTCTGACAGCTTCCCTTTTATAATCCTACTTTTCTTTTTTGTATTTATGGCAAAGTCTTTATTTGAAATTGTTAAAAAAAAGTAAGGCAAACTGTGTGTGTGTGGGGGGTGCATCTCTTGCTGGTGGGGGGGAGCTACCTCACTCAGTCATCCGGTTACAGTGACAGGCAGTACCATTCTCAGGAGTGAGCAGGCAGCCAGCTGGAGGAGGAATGAGGGAGAGCGCGGTTGGCTCTCATAGATTGAGAATCAAGAGGCATTGGAGAAGAGGTACTGTAGTAAAATAAAAAAAATAAAAAAAAAAGAAATGTAGCTGGAAATTAGCCCAGCTGAGGTTGTGTGCCATGTGGTCAGCCAGCTGGTATTGGGGGGCCAGTATATCTCATTAAGCAAGAAAAAAATGGCAGTGATTTCAGATCAAAGTGGGTGTTTTCGGCCAATGAGGAAGCAGGGTGGGCACAGGGATATCTGAGTGGGTGAAGGGGCATTGGGGCTGGTACTTTTTGTTTCCTGGGCCTCTATTGAAAGTTAATGTACCCCCCCCCCCCGGTAGGGGTACCAGCCAATCAGATGCCAAAAAATGAAAAGCCCATTTTCTAAATGCAACTAATTTTGCCGGTTCTAGAATGTGAGAACTTGATATATCATTTTGCAGGTCAACAGTGACATGCAGCTTAAAATGCTACATACAATGGGCTGGCTAGGGTTGCATTCTTTAGTCTGTTTGGGAGGCACGATTGTCTAATGTGTGACCAGTTGTGTTGGGACTCCTTGAAAACCTGGAGAAACAAATAGTGGACTATCATAATGTATAAAATGATTAAGACTTTGCTACAAGAAAACTTAAAAAATGCATTGGGGTCACCAAATCAAAATTGGTTTATGATGGATATGCGGTTCCAGGTTATAGTACCCAGGGATAAAACTAAATTTGGACAAATGTTGCAATACAGTGACTTCAAGACATGGATTTATTGACACCAACAAGAAGACATGCTGCAACAACATGCAAATTTCAAAGAGCCCCAATCATGAAATAGGTTTTAAATGTACATACAGTAACTTTTCAAACAAGACCTTTATTTTAGTTATCCTTGATTATAGTGTTATACTTAAAATACCTGCCTTAATGTACTTTATACTTTTTGTGGATACAGTATTGTTTTGCTTGATAATTGATATTTATTGTATTTATGCAAGAATTAGAGGAGCCCTAAATTAAAAAAATATATATATATATATATATATATATATATATATATATCCTCAAAGTAAAAAAAATTCAAACAGCTATGTTGTCCAGTCTGCCCAGTTGAGTCAATCTATGCTGTCTCTGCCAGCAGTAGTGTTTTTGTAAACTGACATTTTTTTGAGCATGCATACCTCCATTTTTAGTGTGGAGATCTCTATTTTCTCATTGTTTCTAATGCTGCTCTCTAACCCTGTTTCCCAGGATGCACACTGCAGCATCACCTGCAAAATCATCCAATCAGAGGGAAGGACTGGGCTGGTACCAATTTTTAAACCCCCTGCTCCTTAAATATCCCACCACACGGCTCCTTGGGCATACTGCGGCTCTTCAGTGGGAACTCTTCCATTCCATCTGTTCATTGGAGGCACTGCCTGCAGCTGCAACACATTCAGTACTCACATGTCCCACCTATTCACCCCTCGGGCCACCCACCCAAAGGAAGTTCCATTTTTATAGGCAATAAAGGTGATTGACAGCAGGCAGCTCCTGGGCAGGAGCAGGAAGTGAAGGAGTAAAAGTCCACAGCACACATGTCACACATGTAACAAAAAAAAAAAATTGTTTTGGTTTTCAGGATGGAGGTGGTAAGTTGCAAGGGCTCCGGGGGAACTCGTCTTCAGGAATCTGCTCTGGAGAATGGGTCAGTGTCCTACTTGCAGTAGTCTGAATGACCTCCGAGCTCAGCTGGAAGCAGCATGGAGGGAGATAGCCAGCCTTTGTCATCAGCTAATCTGGAGTTCATGCCAGCCATGTCCTCTCCCCCAGAGACCCTCTGGCCCTGAGGGTTGGAGGGTAATGGGTCAGGGGAAGGGAAGAGTTCAAGGATAGAGCATGCAGGATCTGGTCGGACCAAAACCATTCCAACGAAGAACCATTTTTAACCACTAGAGATGGTGAAGGATCCTGACTGAGTGAGAGATGACCATGAGCTCATTGAGGGGACCAGGAATAGTGGTGAGATGGCATCCAAAGGCAGCAAGGAATCAAGTGGTGGATCCAGGAATAAGAAATTTCTTGTTCTAGGGGACTCAATGATCAGGGGAGTCGAGTCCCACCTGAGTAAATGTATGCAACCTAAGGTGATGGTTAAATGCCTCCCTAGAGCTTCAGCACAGTGTGACATTGAATGCATCAAGAGGTTGATAGACAAAGTGGAGCAAAGAACCAATATTCTGATTTATCTCGGTGCGAATGATCACGACACGGCTCCTCGGGCATACTGCGGCTCTTCAGTCGAGTCCCACCTGAGTAAAGGTATGCGACCTAAGGTGATAGTTAAATGCCTCCCTAGAGCTTCAGCACAGTGTGACATTGAATGCATAAAGAGGTTGATAGACAAAGTGGAGGAAAGAACCAATATTCTGATTTATCTCGGTGCGAATGACCTGTCTGCTTGAACAGTGGAAGAAACCAAGCAAAATGTCATTAAGCTGGGGGAACGACTGGAGTCTAGAATGACTGCCCTGACATTCTTAAAGATCCTCCCAATGTGGGACAAAGGGGATTGCAAAGACAAAATCAGGAATAAGGACATTGAGGAATTCAATGCTTGGTTACATGGATGGTGTTGTGAAAAAGAATATTACATCATAGGCTCATGGGGGAGCTTCTGGGAGAGAAAGCTATTCAGGTTTGACAGATTTCACCTAACAAAGGGGAACTGTAAAAGAACTCAGGAAGACAGTGCATGGGAAACCTGTGTTCAGAAGAACAAAGAATATGGTGAAATCAGCTAAGACCATAACAGAACTTAGGTTTGCAAAAGGCGTTAAAGAAGGGAACAAAAACTTTTTTCGATATATACAAGAAAAAAGAAAGAAAAGGGGAGGAATAGTTAGACAAAGACAGTGACAAAGTAGTGGAGGAGGACAGGCAGAAGGCCACGGTTCTGAACAACTTTTTTTGCTCAGTGTTCACCGAGGAACACAAAAGCCCAGTACTAGTCACTGGCATCAAGGCTGCTGACAAAGGTGTTCCACTAATGGGAGCACCATCTATCACCAACAGTAGGGTTAGAGAGGTCCTGGATCAACTCAGGGAAGACAAGTCACCAGGGCTTGATGGAATACACCTGAGGGTGCTAAAGAAGCTAGTGAGTGAAGTGGCTGGTCCCTTAGCACATTTATTCAGCAGATTACAACAGATGGAGGCAGTACCTGGAGACTGGAGAAGAGCTGATGTGGTACCCCTCTACAAGGGAGGGAGTTGGGAGGAAGCAAGCAACTACCGACCAGTCAGCCTTACATTGGTAGTGGGGAAACTGATGGAAAACTTAATAAAACAAGACTTGATAGAGTATCTAGATAAGGACAGTCTGCAGGATGACAGGCAACATGGGTTCATGGCAGGAAGATCGTGCTGAATGAACCTAATCACATTTTTTGACTGGGTCACTAGGGAACTAGACAAAGGCCAACCAGTGGACCTCCTCTACTTTGATTTCAGTAAGGCCTTTGATTCGGTGCTGCTCAACTGCCTGCTAAAAAAGGTGGAGTACCTGGGTGCATGCAAATGCATAGTTAGTTGGGGAGGTAATTGGCATAGAGACAGAAAACTGAGAGTAGTGGTCAACAAGTGAGGTCTGATGAAGGCAAGGCACTAGTGATGTGCCCCAAGGCTCAATGTTGTGGCCAGTCCTGTTTAATGTCTTTATCAGTGACATCAGCATTGGTATAAAGGGTAGAATTGCCCTATTCCTGGATGATACCAAGCAAGGAGGAAGCATTGAACATGAAGAGGTAGTTAGGGACCTACAAAAAGACCTACAAAAGCTGGAAAGATGGTCCAACATCTGGCAACTGAAGTTCAATGCAAAAAATGTAACATGATGCATTTGGATAAAGGGAACCCAAGGACAGAGTACTACCTCAGCGGAGTCCAGCTCAATGCCACGCAGGAAGAGCGGGACCTACAGTAGGTATCATCACAAGTAGCACCCTTAAACAGACAAGTCAGTGCAACAAAGCTTGTAGCAAAGCCAACAAAATGCTGGGGTGCATAGGGAGGTGATTCAACAGCAGAAGGAAGGAGGTAATACTGCCACTCTACAGGTCCCTGGTGAGGCCCCATCTGGAGTACTGTGTCCAGTTTTGGAGTCCACATCTGAAAATGAATACAAACAGGTTGGAGGCTGTTCAGAGAAGAGCAACCAAAATGATCCAGGGCCTACACAAGCACTTGTATAAGGTGCGTCTGGAAGCATTAAATATGTCCTCACTGGAGATAAGGAGGGAGAGGGCAGACATGGTTGAAAAGACGTAAACGTTCCTTAGAGGAATAAATTCGGTGCCATCCTCGGGCCTGTTCAACAGAGTCTCAGACTCTAATACTAGGGGGCATGAGTGGAAGTTGGGGGGGGGGAGCTTCAAGAGGGAGCTTAGGAAACACCATTTTACAGAAAGAGTTGTGGAGCCATGGAATAAACTGCCAGCTGATGTAGTGGAAGCAAAGTCTGTGACTTAATTCAAGCTGGGGTGGGACAAGAGTAAAGCATGATCAAAAGCATTAGGAGCAGTTGGAGGCATTAGACAGAAGGGGGGATAGGTCCTGGGTTCTGAGAAGGTCCAAGGAACTCATGGGCAGACTAGATGGACCCTTGTTCTCCTTCTGCCGTCTTTTTTTCCATTTCTAAATCTCACACAATTTTGATATAGACTTGCCCTAGCTTAAACAGTTGCACATTGTAACACTAAGCTGAATAAGTACCATAGTAAATTATATCATTTTGTTCAGCTACTTCCACGCATTACCAGTATATCCACTAATAGCATATGGATTTTTGAGGATTCTTTAAAATGTTATTTGATTCTTGAAGTTTGGAGTGGGACTGTCTGTTATGCCCAGTTACATAGCTGAGTCTGTCTCACTGAACTGCTGGTGGGATCACTGCAGTCACAATCCTGGGGAAAAACATAGTGAAAACAATTAGTCCACCATCGGAACCTGCCCGCAATCTGGCATCAGGAAATTAGGGCGCCAATCGGCAATGTCGCCGATCACGTTTCTTGCAGGGGCTGTGTCCCTGCACCCCTACTGATAGATTCCTATTTGGAGTGGGTGGACTCAGGGAGGAGGGGCGTATCCAGCATTTGGCGTCCTGATTGCCCGGCACCATAATGCTGGTGTTCTGAGCGCCATAAAGGAAAACAATTACAGGCACATATCCTGATCTACTGAGGTTTTGAAGCTAACTGAAGGTAACCCGGATATTTTACACCTTTGCTGTTGCCCGTTTAGTTGCTTTGGTGGTGCAGCTGGTTACTGCAACCGGAATGGTATTCTGAGCAGCCCGGGTTCATGTCTCAGCTGAGGCACTTACTTCTTAGGAGGCGGTATAGGGTAGTGGTTAAGGCACTGAGTTACAAACCTGGAGACTTGGGTTTGAATCTCATTAGCCCCCACTTACATACCGTGTGACCCTGTGCAAGTCACTAAACTTCCTTGTGCTCCCAGGTCACACCTGGAAACAAGCTCTGGCTTAGTGTGCCTTTCCTGGTTAAACAATTTCCCCTTTCCCTTACCTTGTTTGTTTGAATCTATTTAGGCTAGGTTTTAGCAACACCCTATCTGGGTGAGCCCTACAAATCAATTTAGCAGCTTGTTTGTGCTGAAGTGCTCTTTATTGCTACTATTCCTACTACTACTACTGCCAGTTCAATTTAGAAATCTGTACTAAAGTTGATGCTTATTGGCTTTGTTTGAGCTGGGTGATCACTAATAGTTAAATTAGTAGTCTGTTATTTTAGTGGCACATACTGCTAGTTTATTACTATTTTTTTTGTAATTCTTTGGTAGCCAGATAAGGCCCACTAGGCACAAGTGACTGTTTTCAGGGGCAACCCAGGAGCACTTGGGAGGTCACATGACTTGCTCAGAGTCACACAGTGTGCAAGTGGAGGTTGTGGGACTCAAACGCATGTCTGCTAGAGGTATCACGCTCATTCACTGCTCTTTAACCTCTAGACTATACTTCTAGTTTAATTTAGTGACATTTACTGCTATTACTGATATTTCCAGTTTAATTTAGAAGTCAGTGCTAAAGTTGAAGCATATTGCTACACCCTAGCTTGCTGAGCACTACAAGTTCAATTATGCATCTGCTTTAGTAGTAAAGTTTTTGCTGAAGGTACTGGTATGGAATACAGAAGGAAGACTGCCAGGTGTGGCAGCTGTTGAGTGCTGTTCTCTTGGGAGGGGGCACTACCCCATCTGCAGGACCATGGTGGAGCTTCATGCTCAGCTGGTGGCAGCAAGGATGGAAGTATCTCAGCTGCATCATCAGCTCAACTGGAGACCACCCCCACTCCTCCACTTCTGCAGAGGCCCACTAGGTGAGGTGGAAAGTGGTGGGGAAGGAGGTAGGAAAGGAAAGAAGGGTTAGCCACAAAAAGGTTATCCAGCCCAACACCACCCAGACAGCAAATTTTTTTGCACCCTAGAGGAGGTTCAGGTACCAGACTCCACTGGGGGGGGGGACTCCGAGGCAGTTAGTGGTGTGGAGCAGGTCAGCAGAATGACACCCAAGTGGATGAACAGAAAAGCAAGTCTTCTGGGAGAGTCTTATTGTTCAAGTATTCAATGATTAGGGGTGTAGAGAGGGTGGTGGGAAGGGAATGAAAGGGAGGGAGATGGTCAGGTGCCTTTCTGGTGCATCAGTCATCCAGGATTTAGACAGGATAGGAAAGATGGCAGAGAGGGAGCAAGGTGATCTGGAGGTGCTTGTTCTCCTGGGTACCAAAGATCTGGTGAACCTGTCTGTAGAGATGGTGCAGCAGAACTTTCATAGACTGGGGGAGAGACTCGTAGCACACTTGGTCTCCTTGGCCTTTTCTGAGGTCCTCCCTGTGTGTGGCAGAGAGGGGAAGGATAGGATTAGGAGGGTTGAGATAGGGAAATGTAATGTGTGGCCTAAGGGATGGTGTCAGGAGAAGGGGGGGACTTCTGGGATAGGAGGATCTTTAAGAGTGATGGACTCTACCTGACAAGAGAAAGGGCCTGAATGCTGGGGCACAGGTTTGACATCTATATCACATGTTTAAACTGACTTAGGGGAAAGTGGGGCTAGGGGAACCATGGTGACAGGTGAGAAGAAGGGAATCCTAGCTAGTACCCCCCAATATAAGGAGGCTAGTAGCAGCTCAGTGGGTATGGAGAGGGATGAGGTACAGTCTGGGCCAGGTGAGGGGACATTAGAGAGGGGGAACACAAGATGTGCAAACACCAAGGAAAACAAGAGACTAAAAGAACATGAGAAAAACAAAGGTCATAGACAGGGGAACAGCAAAGTGGGCACAGCAGTCAAATGGAAGGGGGCATGTCTTAATACCAGAAGCCTGGGTAATAAAGTCAGTGAGCTACAGGCAGTGATGGCAGACACTGAGGTAAATCTTGTAGCCATCATTTTCAAGGCATATAAGTTATTCATGGGAATGGTAACCAAAAGGAATACGTTCAAGAGGTCAGCTCAGCAAAAGTAAGAGAAGCACTAGGAGCTAAGAAAAAGCCTCTTACATTACAAGGAAAAGCAGGGTGAGGAAAAATCTATCTCTAGCCTATCTGCACCAACTTGAGAGGGCCTCACAAAAAGCATACTGCAAAGATGGAATAGTGTCCAAAGACCTGAACAAGGTGCATCTAGAACAAGTGCTGAAGGCTGCACAATTTTCAGAGTTACTGCTGTTAAAGTGATGCTTAAAGAGAGACTGGTTGATCCATCCTCTTACTGAGTCCTGCGGCAAGAGTTTAGAGAAGCAGAAGAACAAGATGAACAGTGGGGGCCCTTGCATGCTTCCACCACCAATGCCCAAGTGCTGGACAGCAGGAGCTCCCCCGATGGCACTGAACTGCAGAAACTGATTTAGGAAATGAAAAGTGTGATAATTCAACCTGATATGACCAGCCACCCCCCAGAGGGCCTGAACCTTTAGTCTTCAGTATGGTGATGTTAAGTAATGTTGCATCAGCTGCCTTGAGTACTACAGTGAGAACATCAAATGCTATCTCACTGGCAGAAGTCCACATTCAACTGACCAAGCTAAAGAAACAGGAGAGTCAATGAACTGCCAAGTCCCGCAATCATGTAGGACTCTTCGCTGGGAGGATGGGCACTCATGAAACTCTCCATCTGGAACCCCTCAGCAGCCAGTGAGTGGAAACAATTTTCATTGCTACCACTGTGGTGAGGCATATCCAATGTGTCAGTCATAAGGCAACTTTCAGAAGGTCACTTACGTGCTAATCTGTGAGTAACCGGCCAGAAACGCCACCAGGCATTTAAACTTCAGCAAACCCCAGTAAAGGAGTGCTCTGGTGCCCTGGTAACAAGTTGCTCATTAGCAACCATTATTAAAGCTACAGTACATGTCAACACCAATGTTTCAGATACCAAATCCAAAGTGTCAAGGAACTGGTATGAGATTGTGGGTCCTACTATAGATGTAGAAGTTTGAGTGGATGGATGGCCCACCCGAGTGTTCCTGGATAATAGCTTCCAAGTCATTATAGTGTTCAAAGATTATTAGAGATAAATATCAATCATACGAAGGCTTAGATGTGTGAGGTCTCTGTGAAACTTCAGTGAACACTACTGGAACTCTACTGTTGTGGAGACATGTGCCCTTGTGTGCCACAGATGAGTATGTACAAAGAGATTCCAAGCATTTTAAGAACCAAAATTCCACTGCCTGGGACCACTGTGTAAAGAGTTTGAAGCCTGACAAGGAACAGCACCAGTGCTCCTCCATGGATTTGTCAGGCAAGCTTACACTAGAAAGGCCCCTGCCCTACCTTAGAATGAATCTGTGGGAAGTGTTTTTCACCAGGACCAATCTGAAGTGGTGTTGCACCCCAAAGCAGAGTGTGCTGTCACAGGAATAGTGCACCTCAAGAGATCTTGCCACAATTAGCTGATAATGTTGGATGGCTTAGAGGAAACTGATTTGCCAGAAGGCCTCATAGTCAAACCTAGCATACTGTCAACTGAAGCTCATGCATATGTCTAACAAGTGACAGTTTATGTGACAAATGTGGCAGACCAACCAGTGTCCATCTGAAGGGACAAACCATCACCAGGATCTATTGTGCCATAAAAGAGAGATAGCCCAGCTATCAAGAAAGTTGGATCCTTCACTGTTCAGGTTCGGAGACCCCTCTTAGCCTACAGGAGTAGTGGAAAAGAATTTGAAAGAAGCTGGCACAGCAGGCAGATGTTTTCTCCCTGAAGGAATGGGACATTGGGTGTGCCAAGGGGGTACAGAACCACACCTGAGTCACTGCTAAGAGGCTTTTTTTGGTAGAAATCAAGATAACGGGCCCCTACTGACATAGATGATGTCCAGAAGCACTTGTAGCAGATGCTGGCATCATTCAGGAATCTAGGCACCCCTGTGCTTTACCAACAATAGTTGTCAAGAAGAAGAGTAGATCTGTCAGAATGTGCATGGACTACTGGACTCTACACAAAAAAACTGCACTTGACCAATGGACTGTTCAACAAGTCCAAGATGCCCTAGATTGCCTGAACAGAAATCAATTGTTCAGTGTTATGCACTTGAGGTTCGGGTACTATTAAATCCCAGTTGGTGAGCAAGATCAAAAAAAGATGACATGCATCCACCTCATAAGAATCTACAAGTTTCCCCCAAATGCAACAAGGGATCACAGAGGCACCAGTCACATTCCAGTGGTTCACGGGGAGAGCAGTGTGTGACACAAACCTGCTGGAATGCCTTGTAAGCTTGGATGACATTATATTCAAGGAGACCCTGGAAGATCAAGAAGCCCAGCTGTTCAAAGTACTCGACAGACTGGAAGAATATGGACTCTGTGATAGGGCTGAATAAGGCCCTGCCCCATTTGTTATGCAAAAAGTGTTTAAATGCAAGGGTCTGTTCCATCATCTCTTTTTCTGTCTCTTCTATGGTTGCACAACCACATTTTCTTGTGAGATCTAGGAACTGATCACTCTGACAGTTTCACAGTTCTCTACTTCCGCTATCTCTCTGCCTTCTTTTGCTATTTCTGTCTTTTCTTCCCTCTTGCATAGCTGCAGTTATAAAAAATACATGTGAATCTCTGTGTAAAACTGTGTATGATACTGGGATCATTTGTTTAAATTGTGTATATGTATACTGTTGAAATGATTGTAAAAAGCTATTTGGAACTGAAGGCGTTAACCTGAGATAGTTTTTAAGCCTTTTTCAGAGCTGTAAACAAAAGGTCAGTTCTGAGTCACTAGGTTCTTTTTGCTGCACCTGCATTGAAACTGACAACAACATTCTGTAAACTTACAAGAACATTCTGTGAGGAGCAGGCTCTTAGCAAGTTCCCAGACAAAGACTTATAAAAAGAGCAGCAATGCTTTTGCTAGAGAGACAAGAAGAGTGAGATACTGAGAGACTGAAACTTGGAATTATGAGATACCCTCAGAAGAAGAACCTAGTTTTCTCTGTTTGTACTACCGTTGTAAATAATTATACTGAATAATTTTTAATTTTTATTTTGCTGTTTTTAAGAAAAATAAAATGCTATTTGTGAATCTTGAAACTGCTCCTGGTTTTCCTATGCTTCCTGACCTGTGCCTTGATGACAGACTCAAGCTGTCCATTGACAAGTGCCAGTTCTTCAGGACCTCAGTCAAGTATGTGAGTCACATTCTGTCCCAAGATATCACCCATACCAATCCTGACTATGTTTAGGCCATCACGACCCTGTCCAAAGTCCTCCAGCTGAGAGAGCTGCAGAGTTTCTTGGGATTCTTCAGCTATTATCGCAGGTTCATTAAAGACTGCACCAAGATTATCAAGTCTCTGCAGGATCTGACCCAAGGATATTCTCCTGCAAGCCAGAAAAAAGAGTCCACTCCTATAACATTTAACTACAGAGTGCATGAAGAGTTTGGCGTCAGATGGACTCAAATGTGTGATGAAGCATTTGAATAGCTAATCAGACAGTTGACCAATGCCTATGTGTTGGCCTATGCAGACTCCAGGAAGCCATATGTTTTGTACATAGATGTCAGTCTCCATGGTTTGGAGCAGTGCTATATCAGGAATACCCACAAGGACTCCAGCCAGGAGTTTATGCTAGTTGCAGTGTATCATCATCAGTTAGAAATTATCTTGTCCACAGGCTGGAGTTTTTAGCACTTAAATGGGCAACTGATGATCAATTTCATGAGTATTTGTATGGGGCCCACACCACAATCTGCACCGATGACAAACCCCACACCTATGTGCAGATGATAGCAAAGCTGAACACTGCAGGTCATTGTTGATGGTCAGTTCTCTTAACACACGATTACTGTGTGGAGTATCGCCCCAGAAAAAGCAAAATTGACACTGACGTGCTATCTAGAAAACCCCACCCAGGACCCTAATGGAACTGAATCCCAGACACTGCTGCTCAAGCTTTGTACTATACAAATGATATGACCCTGCAGAATTGACAATCTCCAGTGAACCACCTTGCCTGGTGTACAGCTTAGCACCCATCAGGTTGCATTCCTATAGCCTACTGCAATGTCATATCCCTTAGCAAACCCACTTTACCACAAATGAGTCCTCAGGAGTGGTGAAAAGAACAAATGGACAATCCTACAATCAGAAACATTGTTAAAGCCCTCCAGTGAGATGGAGAGCCCAGAATTTGTCAAAGTGAATTACCCCCAACACCTCCCTGCTACTGAGAGAGTGGTGCAAATTGAAAGTGCATGAAAGCGTGATTTACAGAGAGCAACAGAGCAATTCTAGGTAAAGCCGAAAACAGTTGTTAGTGCTAGTCATGTTCTGAAAAAGTGGTTCTCAAATCCCTACATGATGAGTTGGGACTCTTAGGCATCTACATAATGTTGGATCAAGTTACAGGAAGGTTCTATTGGCCCCAGATGAGCACAGAGGTGGAGAACTATTGTAAACAGTATATGGCATTTATCCAGGCAAAAACGCTACCCACCTGAGCAGCCCCTTAGGTTAGCATTATCGCAAATGCCCCCATGGACTTGGTTTGCACTGACTTTTTAAGCTTGCAGCCAGACAAAAATAACATTGCCTACATACTATTGGTGACAGACCACTACTCCAGGTATGCCCATGCATTTCTCACAAAAGATCTAAAGGCCACAACTGTAACCAAGATTCTGGTTACAAAGTATTTTGTTCATTATGGACTGTGAAGCAGAATTAATTTTGACCAGGATAGGCACTTCAAAAGTTGGCTGGATCAAGGAGTTGTTGCTTCTCAGAGGAATCAGGAAGTCACAGATAACTCCCCAGCACCTTCAAGGTAGTCCATAACCAGAAAGATTTAATATAATCATGTTGAACATGTTGGGCATGTTGGACCCTTGTAAAAAATTAAATTGGAGTCCACATATAAGCATACTCATCCCTGCAGCCTGTGGTAATCGTATGACGAACGCCGCCATATCAGCTTATTTTTATAAGGGAGGCCAGGCTTCCACTGGACCTTGTATTTTGAGTGTCATCTAATGGAGACAGTCTACAGACTTACACTCAGTATGTTCACAGACTAAACCAGGAATTGGACTATGCCTACATGCTGACCACAGAACTGTTTACAAAGAGAAACTTGGCAAACAAAGCAAGGTATGACAAAGGTGTCAGAGCTCAAGAGTTACTCTTTGGCAACATAGTCTTGGACCAGAACTTGGGGTTAGCAAGAAAGCATAACACTGCAAATCAGTGGGCAGATACAACATCCCCATGTGGTTACAGAAAAACCTGTGGACTTGCCAGTGTACAGAGCCTGCCCAGAGGGGGACCCCAGTGGAGGTAAAACTTTGTACTGCAACCATTTGCTCCCCATAGGGCAGCTGGGTGCACTAAGTTAAGACAATGGCCCAGCACTCCCCCAGAGAATGGAAACCAGAAGTTCTCATAAATAGAGAAGCAATCCTAGTCAGTCTGCCCCCAACCTGGATACTAGTCCACTCAGGACTCCATAGAGGCCTTTCTCCTGAACCAGCACAAAATGCAATGGATTTGTTTGATGAATAGCATGACATTGTTAATTTCCTTTCAGCAGTGGACATTCCCCATCTGTTAAATGCTTCCAGTGATTGTTGGATGCCAACTACTGTACCCACTCAGTTTAACTCAGATGCAGAAACCTTTGAAACCACAGTTGGACAAGATACCCTTGGACTAAAGCATGTGGAAGATCATGTAGAACCCAACAGGGAGCCAGATAGCACAATGAAACCAGTTCATTCTGAGGAACCTCATTGACTGGCCAGAGAGGAGGGAATTGTACCTTCAGTTGTTAAGGAACTAGAATTACCCCAATTCATGAAGACCTGTAAGACCTTTTTTGAAACTCAGTTCTAACACCTCTGGTGACTCCACTGTCCCGCCCCAATATATTATTTTGTTTTGTTTTTATTTTTTTACAGTTGGAAAGACACACTAAGCCAAGGCTTGTTTCTAGGTGTAGCCAAGGAGCACAGAGAAGTTAAGTGACTTGCTCATAGTCACACAGTATGCAAGTAGTGGCTATAGGATTCAAACCCAGTTCTCCAGATTTGCAGTTCAGTGCTCCTAACCACTACACTATACTGCCTATGTAGTGCATCATGGAATATATTCCACACCCCATTCTATACTTATTGTGTTCAACAGTACCAGGGTTATAACGTTGGGATGTAGAGTCTTGGGAAACATTGGTCAGATAGGAACCAGTTGTCTATATAGAAATGCTATAAACTGTTGTCAATTCTGAAAACCTATTGATTGCATTAGGTGTTTGAACCCTGCAAATACCCTAGCTATGGAGCCTTTGTCTAGGTAGAACTCTTAGCATTGTTGTTGTTGCATGGTTTTGTGTATTCAGATCTGCACTGCCTGGAACTGGTGGAATTGCCAGGATGATAATTCATATCCCTGGGGAGAGTGTAACCCTCACCTCTGAAGGGGGGCTTACCTGAACTGTTGCCTCCTGCCCTACTGAGGCTCTGTAGTGGAACTCTGCTGCTGTTTTGTAACATACTCATGATCATACTCTGGGATTGTCTGATGGCAGCCGGCCAAAAAGGTGAGAAGAGGGCTGTGCCAGTCCATGTCATTTGGAGAAGAACTAGTGATCAGGGTGGAGAGGGTGCTAGGCAGGGGGGCCAGAGCTGGTGGGTGGGTGTTGGGTTGATACTCAACTGGGGGCTGCTAGGGTCAACTGGTTATTTTACAGCATAAGTGATATGGGGAGGGGCGTCCTCTAGGCAACCAGGGTTAATTGTCTATTCTACCTCATGGGCGATTGGGGGAGGGAGGTTCAACTAGACAATTAGGGTTAACTGTTTAGTTTACATCATGGGTGATTGGGGGCATTCATTAGACTGCCAGGTTAACCATTTATTTTACATCATGGGTGATCGGGGGGCCACTAGACTACCACAGTAAACTTTCAATTTTATATGATGGGCAATTGAGGGGGCATGGGGTCTGCTAGATGACCACAATTTTCTGTCTTAACTGTTTATTTTAAATCATAGGCAACTGGGGGGGGATGTGGGTCCGCTAGACTACCAGGGTTAACTGTTTATTTTATATCATGAATGATTGGGGGATGGGGTCCGCTAAACACCAGGGATGTGCTTTTATTTTGACCTAAGCCCAGCATGAATGCAAAAGGGCTGCTGTACAACATGAAAATAAGTCCATAATGGGCATGGAAATGGCCCCTTATCACCTTGCATGTCTAATAAGCTTATTTGCATACTCAGGCTGCATATGGCTTACAGGAGCCTTAGCACTATCCTGTTTTGGGCAATGTTATCTTCAGAAGGCTCCACTTTGCTCATTTACAGCTTTGAGCCATTTCAGCACCATGCACTGTAGTCACTTTATGCAGGCATGGCTCCGTATTTAGACAATTGGCACACTCAGTTGGAGTGCGTTGTTTATATAGCTCAGACCTGGCTGTGCAGTATATGCCACTCAGTGTGACTGGCTGCATGGTGCTGTCAGCTGACTCTGACTATCAGGACCTTTTTCCCCTCTTCAGTCAGGCTTTATGCATTTGCATAGCACCCAATCTGCACTAAATGCATTTCATAATTACCTATCTTAAGCTTTACATGGGATGAACTTATGAGTTTGATCTTTTTTGACTTAGCCAAAGCCCTTGACCTTATTAAATCATCCTGTCAAAATTATGGGTAGCTTATTATGGCATCTGTAGATTAAGAACTAATTTACTTAGACGCACTCATCATTGTGTTGTTTATGACTACTTCGATTGCTTTTCTTTCGAGCATAGATGTAAGTTTAGTCTGGCTGAACTACTATAAAAAATTATCTGTGTTTGCTTCCTTCCTCAATTTCTTGGTTGTTTAAAAGTAATGAAAATGCACATGATACTAGATATGTCCCCTTCAGGCAATATATTGTACCAAGTTTAAAAAAATCACAAAGCCAAAGATCTGTTCTTTACAGGGCTCCACTGTATTACAATTCTTTATCAATTGTAATTAAGAATTCTCCTGTTGTACATTTATTTAAAGTTTTACTTAAGGACAGGTTAAATTGTAGAACTGTTTGTACATGTTATGATTTTTAATTATAGTATCATTGTATTTGTTATTTATATTGTTTTGTTCTATTGTATTGTGTTTTGTATAGACTTGTTACAAATGAAAACAAGCAGTTATGCCCATTGACTCACAAGTATAAAAAATAAAAATGAAATGAATGAAAATGAAGTATAATGTTATTACCTTCACTTAAGCTTTTCTGGGTTTTGTAGGAATGCTATTGAATGGTTCATCTAATATCTTTCAGGTAGATTTTAGGCTGTGCCTTGGAATAACAAACTTTCTCCTTATGTCCTTGTTATTTTTGGTGTCCCCCAGTGTGCATTTTTCAACCATCTCTTTTTCCTTTATTTGTGAATCATCTTCCTTCTTTGCTTTTACAGTGTTCAGGCTGTTTGTTCACAGACAGCACTGTTTTGCTGGTGAGACAGATGTAATCAATCAAAATCTGCAAGCAGACTTCAGTCACATGCAGAACTGATTCTTAAAAAAACAAGCTAGTGCTTAATAATAAGATCAAGACAATGCTATCTGGTACTAAATCTATATTAAGATCTCTGGACTCTTCCCTTTCCATTTCCTGTGCCGGTTTCTTGTTTAATATCACCAGTGACTTTAGGCACCTGGCTCTCACTTTTTATTCTTGCTTACATTTTTCTTCCCATATTTCATCAGTGATTCAAAGAGTCACATTCTATCTTAGACTTTTAAACAGGGCTAAGCACTGTCTGAATCAAACACAGAAACATACAAAAAAGCATAGAATACTAATGAAAGGAAAAAACTTAAGGCTCATCCAGTCTGTCCTGACCCTACCTACTGACCCATTAAAACAGAGCCAGTAGAAGGCATTTGGGTGCCCTGGGCAAGAGACAAATTTGGCGCCCGAAAAGAGCCAGAAGCTCTGAGGGTTTACATGCTCCAGCTCTGTTGTGAGGTTTGGGGCTTTTTGAAGAAAACAAAACACTTTTGCTACATGGTCAGTCCCTAAATTTTCCTGCCATGAATCTGAGGTGTGGGAAGAATCAGATTTATATAGCACTTTTCATATACAGTGTATCCCAAAGTGCTTTAGACGCAATGCTAGACTAGTAGTGAAGGACTAAATGTGTGGTGGTGGCCATATCGCACATCAACACCCACACACAGCCTGGACAATTGCATGAACTGGTTTAAGGAAGGGAAGTTAAGCCAGGACACCGGAATGTCTGCTGCTCTTGCTAAGAGTGCCCTTGGTTCTTTTACTTCCTCCTGGACACCCACCAGGACAACACCGGGATAGGTAGAAGGGACCTCAGTTTAACGTCTCATCCAAAGGACAGCACACCCCAGCAGTTCAGTACCCCCTACTACTGCACTCTGATGCTAGCATTTTAGGTGCAAGTCCAATCCCAACATGGGAAGAGTTCACAACCTTCTGGTCCATAACTGGATGTGCTACCAACTGAGCCAGGAGACTCTGGCTGGCTAGAAGCACATTTAGACAGGCAGTATTTTTTTTATTTTCTTTACAGTTTACTTTAAGTAGGGCACATTGCAGCTATGTTTTTGAGGTCTAGGTTGGGGTGTGGTCCCTGGAAATGTGTCAATCTATTGGGGAGGTTAGTTTGATTCTTTATTAAAAGCAATGCACTGCAGATGCATGATTCATGTAGCATTCATGGGTAAGAGTGACAAACTATTTTTCAGCATACTAAACATTTGAATGAGATAATTGGGCTTAGGAAAACACAGTACACATATTTTCTTATGTCTCCATTTTGAAGATATAGGAATTTCCTATATCTTCAAAATTGAGACATAAGGAAATACACATGCACTTACTGAGGAATCCTCTGAAAATGAAATACTACAACACAGCTACTTCTGTATGTGACTGTTGCTAGAGATGATTTCTAACCCGTCTCCATCTTCAGGGGTCATGCGACCAGTCATTCAGAGACCACAGTCTGCACAGTGTCTGTAACCTGGCATCCAGTCCCAGCGGATGTACAATAAAGAAAAAAAGCATGTACCAACCAACTTGAGGGAGACTGGTCAGTCTAGTGCAATGAAGTCGCAGTATGACTTTGGTCTGACTGCAGGCTTTGCTCTGACTGGGTCTGTCTGTGCCATCCCTCCACCACCCGCCTGAATGGAGTAGAAGGAAACAGCATGGGGTGGGACTGGGGGAGCCTCCTTGGTGTGGAATTGAAGTGCAAGAGGAATGCGGGTCAAGATGAGAGAAGACAATGTGGTGGGCTGGAGTGAGGGTGCCTGTGGCCTGCCCACACCATGGCAATAAGTCAGCACACAAGCAGCAGATTGGAGGGCGTGAACGTCTTCACTCTCATCCCAGTCTCATGAAGTACTAAGTCATCTTATCACACCTGAGTCAGGCCTGGGCCGTGGGTCCCTTAGCCCAGTCCCACAATCAAATTAAAAATCAGATCCAATCCTTCCTCCCGATCACTGAAGTGCAGTGCATTTTTCAAATTCCAATCAAGAATCCCTCCCCCAGTAGCACCACCACTGCCACTGCCACAGTCACACAATACATACAACACACTCACACCTCATTCATTGACACTGTCACATAGACACAACAAACTAAACAGTAAACAGATTTGAAGAATTAATTTTCATTTTAAAACAATACGGAATACAGAATCACACAAATACATGGGAGATGGCTGGGATGGACTTGCACATACTGTAGACGGACTACTACAGTGATGCGCTACATTGCTTTGCTTAAAATCTTCAGGATGGATTTCTCTTGTCTTCTCTATCATCTCTCCCAATCTTCTCTCTCTACATATACTCTATCGCTTTTTTTGCTGCCTGCTAGATACTCCATTTCTAGGCTGTACTGTCAACAATAACATTGTCTTCAATTCCAAGTTTAACTGCCTCTCCATGCTACATACACCGCCCATACCTTTTATACTATTGGGCGGCACTGGCCCACCCAGAGTTTCTCTTTCTTTCTCATCGCAGCAACACCACACCACATGATTATTTGCCTGCAGCTCATGTGACCCCCCCAACCCAACCTGCTGGTCTTTGGTCCACAGATGCACCCCTACTGACAGCCAGACATAATTACAGTTTATCAAGCCAAAATAAATTTTAAAAAAGCAGTAGCGCAGGTTAATAAACAAATGAGCTTCAGTTGAAAATTGCGCCCCCTTGCAGGTTACGCCCAGTGCCAGCGCACCACCCGCCCCACCCTTCCTACGGTACTGCATTAAAACACTGGCCACACTACATTTTCCTGAGCTTCCCAACACCCCTTTGTAGCTGTCTCACCCTGCCTCTAACCCCATCAAATTGCCAGCATTTCCCTTGCTGGGCAAGCCCTTCCAGCCCTCCATCCCCTGCCTGTAAACGAATACTTCCTTGTGTCTTTTTTAAACTTACCTTATCAACTTATACTTCTGCCCTCTAGGGAGTGTAGTCCCTTTTATTATGGACAGCTCTGCCACATCCATCGTGTTAACCCTGTGTAGAAATGTGAATGTTTCTGTCTTGTCACCCTCTTCATCCTAGTTTCCAGAGACTATATACTGTATGGTCAGACTCTCTCACCTTTGCTAACATGCACTATCCTGAAGGCTGCCAATAATCTTTGTTGCATGCCTCTGGACTGGCTGCTTTTTCAGCTGTACTTAAGATATACTCTGCTCATATAGTTTTGCACTGGAGTATTGTTGACTTCGACTCCTGATGTATGTAAGACTGTCTTTGTACAACTGTGCTGCTGTACTACTGTTACTTGATGTTGTACTTCTCCCTGTTCATTCCTGACAATATGAATTGTATTGTCTAGTGCACCTAGCTGGTGAACAAAAACTAAATAAATAATTCCAGCATGTGACTGTCTTTTATTTCAGCTGAGTGGACCAGAACAGGATGCAATACTCCATGTATGGTCTCCCAGAGTACAGGAGTGTTCAGGGAAGAAAGCATGGCAGGGTAACAGGAGAGTAATATTTGTTAGGGACTTTCCTTTGTCAAATGCTAGCAAGGTTGGGTGTCGGGACATCAGAGATGCCAACTCCTTACTATTTTCTGCCTGGTGCATAGGTTATAGACATCATGGCAAGGGTGAACAGCTTGTGTGTGGTGTAGAGGAACTGACTGTCATTGTATATGTTGGTACCAATGACATAGACAGAGGCAGCTCAGATGTTCTGTAGCATAGATTCAGGGAACAAAGAAGGAGCTTGGGAGCAGAACCTCCAAGGCTATGATCGCTAAGATACTACTGGTGCCATGTGCAGGACTGGTGAAGTAGTAGATTAGGCAGGTGAATTTAAGGCAAATGGTTTTATGCAGGGACAAGGGTTTAGGCTCCCTGTACACTGGAAGGCATTCTGGAGTTGGGAAAGCCTATATACTAAGGCTGAGAGTCACCAGAGCTAAGGGGTTGGATGCTGACACACTGGATAGATAGACAGACAGACAGACAGATAAATATAGGAGAATCTTTACACTAAGACAGAGTTGGATAGGGGCAGGAGAACACCTATGCCTCAGTCAAAGAAGAAGTAAAAAATGGCAGATGTAGGGGTCCCAAAAGAGGGGTACCAAGAAACAAAGTCTTTCACTACATGATGGTAATGTGAGGGAAGCCCAACAGAAACCTACAGGTGGAATCAGGATCCACAGGAGGCAAAATGACAACTCTGGAAGTATGTTACATTCTGCCAGGTTATATAGGTTAGCATGACTTGGAATTGGCAAACTAAATTAAATTATCAACTACTCTGGGGCCCTTGATTCTCATGGGGCATTTAAACCTATGTACAGTAACAGTGAGCAGAAGTATGCAGTGACTTCTTGTTAGTCATGGTGGACTGTTTCCTTCTTCAGCATGTCAGGCATGGGATAAGAGCTATGTCATGCTTTATCTGCTGCTGACAAGCAGGGATGATTTGGTCAGAGAAGTAAGGCAACAATGATTATATTACTTCATCAAAAATAAGAGTAGATACTGCACTGTAGAACAGCTGATTTTGGTAAGCTACAAAGTTGATGCTAAACTGACAAATACACCACTGAGCAGGAGTGATAATGTCACGTCAGAAGCCCTAAAAGGCATGAAATAGTGACAGTGACTTGATACATCACTGCGGGCAACAAGTGCAGGTAAGTGAAGCAAAGGACTCCATGGCTGTCTGAGGAACCTGCAGGTAACTATAAATCAGTTAACCTGATGTCTATAGTGTGGAAGGTGCTAGAGGCCATACTTAGAGAATGACTAGCAGGCATCTTCTAGGTAGAAGGGTTGCAGGATGACAAGCAATATGGGATCACAAAGCTGAGATCATTTCAGAGGAACATGATCAAGATCTTCAGTTGGGTGAACAGGGTGCTGACGGTGGACAGGCAGTTGACATACTCTTCCTGGACTTCAGTAAAGCCTTTGATTCAGTCCCGCACAGGAGACTGATCAAGAAAACTGAGGGACATGAGAGTGGAGGAAAGGATAGTAACATGGTTATAAAGCTTGCAGAGGGAGTGAATGCAGAGACTGATAGACAATGGGAAGTTCTCTGATTTTAAGAGGTGCCGTAAGAAGCAGGGTACTGCAGAGTTTGGTCCTTTGACCTGTCCTCTTTATCATATTAATTTCCAAGATAGGGGTGGCTTTCAGGGCAAGATCTGTCTTGTCATAGAGGATACTAAGATGTGCACAAGTGTGACAGCAAGGATGAGATCAGGGCACTAAAGGCAGACCTGGGAAGGCTGGAAAAATGATCCAAGATTGTGCAGCTGAATTTTGTTAAAATAAAAAATGCAAGGTTATGTACATAAGGAACAAAACCTGTTAGAAAGTACAACAGAGGAAAAGGATCAGGGAGTGATAGTATTGGACAGTTTAAAATCTAAGGCACAGTATAAGGCAATGAGGAAGACAAACAGAAAGCTGAGTGATGCCTCTGTCTATTCTCGCCAGTTTTTCACTGAAGATCCTGACTTGACATGACTAGACAAGAAGGAATCTGACACTGAGCATCACTGTACAGGGCATTACAGAAGGAATTCAAGGCCATGTTCATACAGGCCAAGGTAGGGCTGGAAGACAGTATGGTTCAGGTGATCCGGGAGAATAAGAAACCCAAAAAATCTGGAAGACACTCAAGTCCATCGAAGGTTGGCCTGTAGCCCCCTCCATCCCTCTGAAGATCCTCAGAAATGGTAGGGCTGTGGAAAACCGCTGCCTAATCCTTGAGGAAATCAACAATCACTTTGTAACTGCTGGCCTAGCTTTTGACTCTTCACCTTATGCAGCCTGTGGTAGCAACCAAGACTGTAATAACATTGACTCACAAACTGCGACCCGCCCACTCCAGTTGTGCCCACTTAGCTATGAAGAAGTTGAAGATTCACTTCTTAACATAGACATTTGAAAAAGTGCAGGGGACAATGGTCTAGAACCTTTTTTTTCTTAAACTAGGCTGTCAAGACCTCACCACCCCTATCCTCCACATATTCAATCTTTCCATTTCCACTGCTGCTGTTCCCTCCTGCTGAAAATCTGCCCATGTCCTCCAATTATTCAAGTCAGGGGACCCATGAGACCTAAACAACTATAGGCCCATATCAGTCTTACCTGTCCTCTCCTAAGTCGTCGAAAAGCTAGTTTATTCCCAAATAAAACTCCATATCGAATCATCTTCAATCCTCAACCCTGTGCAATCTGGCTTCCGGCACAACCATAGTACAGTCACTGCTCTAGCCAAAGTTACCAATGAATGGATCACAGTCATGGACTCCAAGAAAGTTACTGGTGCAGTATTTTTAGATCTCAGCAAAGTGTTCGACACTGTCGACCACAATCTGTCAGTCTCAAGCCTAACAAAAGTAGGTGCCACCCCTCTTGCTGCCCAGTGGTTTACCAGCTACCTATCTGGAAGGACCCAGAAAGTAAAATCTGGTGGCCTCTTTTCTGCATCCATCCCAGTTGTCAGGGGAGTCCCGCAAGGCTCCATATTAGGTCCCATCCTCTTCTCCCTGTACATCAATAACCTTGACTCACATATATCCCAGTCCCATCTGCATTTCTTTGCTGATGATACTGTACTGTATACATCAGGTCCTACACTGGCTGAAGTGAGGGATGTACTCCAAGCCAACTTTGCACAACTAGAAATCAACCTAATCAATGCCAAAACTACCCCTCAATGTCAAGAAAACTAAGGCCATGATCTTTGCCCCAAACACCACCTCCACTTCCCTTGCAAACACGCACAAAGAATGTATCACTACCTCCCTAGGTGAACCCCTTGAAATCATCTCCAAATTCAAATATCTTGATATGTGGCTAGACAACAAGCTTTCCTTTCACAACCACCTTGATGATCTGGCAAAGAACCAAAAAAATTAGGCTAGGTTTCTTCTTTTGTAACAAGTCCCTCTTTCCATTGGATACCAGAACTAGGCTGGTTCAGGCCACTTTCTTGCCACTACTCGACTATGGCTATCTAATCTATTCCTCTACAGTGGCCTCAGGACTCAACAAACTAGATGTCCTTTACCACCGTGCCATATGGTTCATGACAAACCTATCCTACCAAACCCACCATTGCAATTTGTACATAGCCACTGGCTGGACATCACTCTCAACTAGATGCATGCTTCATGCTGGTATCTGGACTCTTAAGCTACTCCCTGAACAAGCTCCTGAACTATCTCATAACCCTTTTCCGTATTTCCCATAGCACCTACTCTCTTAGGAAAAATGACCTCCTCCTCCTCCTCCTCCTCCTCCTCGATGTACCAGGAACTCGCACCTCACTCAGCAAGCAGGCCATATCGAGTGTACTCCCAACTATCTGGAACCAGCTCCAAGGTGTACTGAAGCTTCCCGGTACTGTCCCTGTCAGCCTATTTAAAAGGTTGGCTGCAGCAAAAGTAAAAAGATATGTGCAGCTGCTTCTAAATCCCAGCTCACTGCTCTAATCCAAGCCCACTGCTTCCTCTTACTTACCTAGAAATTAGCTGCCTTGATACTCCAAAACAAGCACTTTGTACCTTTTTTCCAGTACTTGTATTTTTCTATGTCATCGTCATTTTTATGCAACATGTTAATGCTTGCCCATAATTCTGTACTTGAATTTGTACTGTTTTTTTTTTGATTATACAATCTGTAACTACCTGTCTGTGTCAAAGGACCTCCTTGTGAATGAGCTTGCTCAATGGAGTTTTCCTACAATAAACTTGAACTTGAACTATATATGGGAAACTAAAGGAGAGTCAATGATTAAGTGGGGGCCCTTGATCATTAATGGGTCTTAGAGCAAGGGCAGGGGGAGAGACATTTAATAATTGCCGTGTGTCAGTGTTCAGTCAGCCATGAAGCTAGGGGGCATTCCCAGCTATGGGCGGAAGTCATGGTAGAGGTGCTGGCCAAACAGAAAACAGTGTTGATCATGTCAAAATTAGTAGGTGAGTATCTAGAGGGTGTGAATACAGGACATTGACATGGTCCTGATACTGTTCTCTCGATTGTAACAGTGGAAATAAAAGGGGTTCTGACTAGGCTCCTCACTGATATCTTTCAGGTCACCTTACAGATAGGGAAAGAACCAGAGTACTGGGAAACAGTTGATCTCATTCTTCTAATGCAAAGGGTAGCAGGTCTGGACTCAGGTAACAGATATGTGAGCCTTACATTAGTGGTTGGCAAAGGGTTTTAGTCAGTCACAGGAGATGCTGTGATTATTTACATGGAGGACAATGGGCTGTTCGCTTGCATACAGCCTGGTTTCATAAAACATAGATACTATACTGACTTGATTGCCATCTTTGTGGAGGTAAGTAGGGAGGCTGATAAGATGTGAGGAATGGGTGCAGCCACTCTGGACATCAGCATGGACTTTGATATTGTGCTTCATGGAAAACTCATACAGTTGCCCAATATGGAGATGGCGAAGTGCACAAGAAATTGATAGAACATTGGCTGACGGGTAGGAAGCAGAGCATGGTGTGGGTGGTTACCATTCAGAATGGAGGGAAGTTCTAACTGGAGTTCCCCATGGGCATATGATGGGTCTATTGCTCTTTAATATATTTACTACTGACCTACAGGAGAGGGTCAGCTGCAGACTGCGAATGTTTGCTGATGACGCTAAACTGGCAAGAAACATGGGCACGTTCGAATGATAGTGAGGCACTGCAGGGGGAAGTGATTGTGCACATGAGGGGTGTGGGACAAGAAATGAGGGATTATATTTAATGTGAGGGAGTGTAAGGGACTGCCCATATGATGAGGAATCTGAATCACACATACAACCTGTTCTGTGAAACAGCTGACAGCCAAACTAAGGAAAATGATCTAGGGGTAAATGTGGACAGTAAGTTGAAACCTGGCAGGCTATGTTTTGCCACAGGCAAGAGAGCAGATACAATAAGTTTCTGCATAAGGAGGGTGCAAGGACAGGAGCAGGTCATGGAAGGTGATCCTTCCTTTCTCCCTTTGTGCAAGTTCTTTGCCAGACTGCACCTGGAGTTTGGTGCCAAGTTCTTGACACCCTAGTGCAGAAAGGACACTGATGAGATCAAGAGGGTCAACATTAGGGATGTGCGAAATTGGAAAATTTCGCTCAGCAAAATATTTTGCGTAATTAGCACATTTTGGAAAATATTTCGCTGGGCATAATGCAAAATTTTGCCTGCAGTTGGGCACGAAATTTCACCCCCAAGCCGGAGAAACTTCACTCATGGGCAAAGTTTAGCACCTGCAGGTCAAATTTTACCACCCATGGTGAAATTTCACCACCTGCAGAAGTAATTTCGTCTCCCATGGCGAAATGCTGTGGCCACTGGCCAAAGTTCTCCCTGGTGTCTAGTGGTCCCCCTCCGCCCCCCCGGCTGCTCACTTTCTAAAATGTGTTTTTTCCTGGTGTCCAGTGGTCCATCCCCCGGCTAATCACTGGCCAAAATTACATTAAATAAGCACCCACACACACAAGTTACCTGCTCCCCATTTGTTTCATTTAAAAACAAAATAAAATTCACCTCAGACTTCCTGGTGTCTAGTGGTCCCCAGCTGATCACTGGCCAAACACTATGAAATAAGCACTCCCCCACGTTACCCTTCTGCTTCCCATTTGTTTTTGTTTTATTAAACACTGAGCCTTCACTTTCTCAGCAGCACCACCAGCCGCCCAGGCCGAGTTACACCGGCAGCCTTCCACTCACTTTCACGGCTGGCAGTTTGACTGAGCACCACTGAGCTTGAATGAATATGCACTCATTCATTCATTCATTCATTCATTCAAGCACTTAGTGGTGCTCAGTCAAGCTGCCGGCTGTGGTGGTGAGTGGAGGGCTGTGCCGGTGGCCCTATAGGGGTACTGGGGGGCTGGGTGGGTGCTGCTATCTACTGATGGAGTGGGGGTCCACTAGACACCAGGGAGTAGAGGGTGAGCTTTGTTTTTTTAATAAAACAAATGGAGGTGGCAGGGAACTTGGGGGTGCTTATTTGATGTTATTATAGCCAGTGACGGTCGTGGGGGACCACTAGACACCAGGGAGTGGAGGGTGATTTTTTTAATAAAACAAATGGGGTTGCAGAGCAACTGTGTGTGTGTGTGTGTGTGTGTGTGTGTGTGTGTTGGGGGGGTGGTGTTCAATTCACGGACTTGTGGTGGCCAATGGCGATGGGCGAAATTGTGGGCAAAATTTTATTTCGCTGCATCTTTAGTCAACATAAGGCCACCAAGGTGATTAGCAGCAGGGGGATAAGAGTTATGAGGAAAGAGTGGACATGTTAACCTTCTTTAGCCTAGAAAACAGAAGACTTTTTTTGCAGTTTACCCAGGATAGCTCTGCTGAGAAGCAACATCTCATTATTTAGTATGGTTCTGCTTCTCTGCCCATTGCCACGGCTAGGTGGACGGGAGCATAGGAATGTTTAGTGAAATGCAGAATGTCATATAGTGAGTAGTTTACTCTGGTTTTGGTTCAGACCTGTGATCTTCTGTTATTTTAGTCTGAGAGGGAATACCTTAGCCCCCTGCATTGTTGGTATTTCCCTTGTTACCTATAGTCTTCCTTTGGTACCCTGTTTTGTAACATAATCTTACTTTTTTGCAATAATTGTACTCTACCTTCATGTCCTTGCCTTACCTCACTATATTTTACCGGCAGTGACCCTGGTCATTTATTTCATTACTGTATTCCCATTTACACTGTTTCAGTGCTGTTGCCGTTACTTATTTTTATTTCTAAAAACTGTATGATTGCAAGCTGAGGTTTTGTTTTGTTAACCCCCGTAATTCCTTCCTCTCCGTGTCATACCTAGAAATATGCCTTGGCTCAGTGTACCTTTCCTGGTCACCAATTTGTTAGCAAAAATAAATAAAATAAGCTCCACTTAGGAAAGATTTTATTTGAAAGCAAAACTTAAGGTGGAACTGCTGCCCTTACCAGCCCTCCATACCAAAGAGGATGGCAAGGGACCAGTGTTTGCAAATGTCATTTAAGAACCCTCCTTGATAAGTGTCCCATGGCAGGGTGAGTATAGAAGTCTTGGCTACTCGTCTAGCCTTCCCACCTCTGGGGATGCCCAAAGCTTAGCCTATTCGACTTTGGGCTTACATTATTGTAGCACCATTCGTGTGTGTTCCCCTAACTCTTGCGGAGTGGGAGCAGGTGTCAGAGCAATGTTCATGAGCAGCAGTAGGAATGTAGTATGCTCTGAAAGGATTCATGCCCATTGGCTAATCCCTGAACTCAGATCACTGATGCTGCCAGGAGTGGTAGTGCTACCACTGCACTGACAGGGTAACGCTTTTTAATATTTTCAGTTTAGATTATTTTTTTCGCATTAGTTTGCTGTTTTTTTAGCTTTATTCCTTTCTGTTCTCACATTTTAAACTTTTAAATAAAAACTACTTCGGTTGTGACTCCTGAGTTTTAGGTCATTCACTTATTTAGTACAGGCAAGAGACAAAAAGGAATAGAGTGTGTGGTCTTTAAGATGAACCTTATCTTTCTGTAAAAAGATGGTGAGGTAATTTCAGAAGGAAACATCTGCAATGCATCCACCGCTGTTTTCAAAATAGTAATGTTTGTAGGCTATTAGAACATCTATTAGACAGTCTAACAACATTTGAATTCTAGGACAGCAGAAGACTTAATGATTGCTGCAATAAATGATGCCAACTGCATTTGTGTCATCTTTTACCACAAATCATGACTTTCTGTCACAAATGGACACATCTTTAGAAAACAGCAGCAGGGCTGCTTAGACACATTTGGGCAGATGCAGACACAGACACAGACACAGGCACACCATGCACTTGTGTCCCTGTCCATCCCTTTTAAAAATCCTGCCCTTAATTTTTTAAGAAAAAGTGCCTTTTAAAGCAGCAGTACTACGAAAAAAAATACTGCGCTTTTTTGACAGTTTATTCCCTGCGCCCTGCTAATCATATACCTGGTACTCTTTCTCACCGGCATTGTACTATCGCCGAGTAATTTGCTCAGTTATTCTCTGCTTTTGTTTACATTTCTGCCACCCAGCATGTTGCACTGGAACCCCCTTTGCTGCCAACTGCACATGTGAATGACTTGCAGGGACTTCGGGAATGGTCAGTAGAGGGACCCTCTGCTGTTGTTAAAAGACATGATATGACCTGTAGAAAAAGCGCAGCTGAAAATTAATCAGCCGCCATATTTGTTGTAGCGCTACAACACTTCAAATAAATTGCAAATATCTAAAAAACTAAAGACGACTGGAAAAAAACATTTATAGGTATGGAAGCTGGAACTTTGACCGCATGCTTACAGCCGAGAAACAGAATTTTGATAGGTCACTTCCTGATTTCATAGTACTGCTGCTTTAATGTAAACATGGCCAGTTAGTTATACATGTGTTTTTCTCCAAGTACAGAAAGTCAGTGATTTCCTTGTAAAGAAAAAATTCAGAGTATAAAGACCCTAAGGCATGAGCATAACAGCCTAGCAGCTATTTTCTCCTTTCTGTGTCTAATTGGATGGGAGATGAATGTTAGGAGATCATTTTCTTAAAAAAGAGGAAGGGTGAAAGGCAAAATGTAATAGTATACAAGCAAATGTCAATGCCTTCATGTCTGCTTGCAAGTGTTAGTAGGGAAATAGCTACGCTTAGTGACTAATGATACATTAATTTAAAGATGTGGAGCACTAGTGTGTGAATGTCTGAAGTGTCACTTCTAAAAAGGGGACAGGAAGCCATACTGTCACTCTGGTGGTAATGTATGGAATGTCCCCCTTTGATGATACCGGTATTGGGGAGAAAGGTCAGAAATACAGAGCTGTGTGGCTCTCCATATTGGCCATATATCTGCCTCACACACAGACTGGTATCACAACCAGTGAATCAACAGCCTCACAGACAGCTTGCCACCTCCAATGATAAATCACATCCAAGTAGCATGACTTTAACCAGGAGCATATTGGCATGCAGCAAATTAAATGATTCTACCACATCACAGGTTACAGCTCCCTGCACAAATGATCACAGTGAGGTATTCAAATGAACCCATACCCCCAAAGCACCATAGTAGCCTGAAAAGTGGGAGCAGCTGCCGACTTGTTCTCTCATGGACTAACAGCCTGACACACCTTCAGACCCCAAACACCATACCAACATGTTTGCATTCATTTTGCAAGCAACCATAACATTTTCTACTTCTCTAAATAGTACAGACGAATTACTGTTTCCAGATAAAAGGAAGATAACCCAGTAAATATACAGAGTGAAGGATGCAGGTACTGAAGTTTCTGAAATTAGTTACAAAGTACTGAGGGAGAACTTGTCGGGCATCTAATGAGCAATATGATGGTACAGACAGAAGAAAAATAACCTTTATTGATTAATTGCTATAATGCCCCCCAAGAGTACATGAGTATGAAGGCAGATGTATTGGGAGTACTGAAAGAAACAATTGTAAGAAGCCAATTACAATATCAGAAAAATATATCATACTTTCAGCGATATAAATACAAGAATATTTGCTGAAAATGAATTGGAGCAAGGGGGTGAGGCACTGCATTGGTATTAAAAACAAGAGATGAAAATACCAGATTACTAGCCCCACAGGTAAAGAATTCTGTGCACTCCTAGAAAGAATGAATATGTGCATATTGAATGGGAGAATGACTGGGTATCTGGCAGGGAAGTTCATACATACATACTATGCACATGTAAGTCCCCTTTGGGAGCGTACCAGTTAATTCATCTGCCAGTAAGTCTGGAGCTGGGGCCCTGCCTGCTGGTGGGGGCGGCTGAGACAAGAGGGTATAAAGCGCATTTTCTTGGAGCCAAAGGAGAGAGGTCAAGAGGGAGGAAGAGAGTGGAGTGTGACCCATTGTGTTTTTTTTCTGTGAGGGCTATGGTTTGGGGGCCAGGGTGGACAATTTGTACCCTGGCCCACCACCCTTGAAGATCGGTGGGGCTGGTGAGCAGTCATGCAGCTGTAAACTGTATGGAGTCAGAGAATGGAACCCCCTGTGCAATTTTGGGGATCTGGAGCCCAGGGAGTTAAATATTCAAACAACATGAAGTCTTGCTATATTATAGACATTAGCAGTTTGTTCCAGCTCTAGAACTGCCCCGGAGTGAAATGGTTAAAACCATTCCAAATTAGAATTTTGGCACGAGAGCAGCTCTATCTGTGTCGTTTCAAACTTGAACTGTCAGATTCTTTACTCCGCATCAGTGAACAGTCGCTCCGGAGATTTCTCCTTCTGCTTGGTTCATTTCTCGGTTTAAAAAGTGTTTTCTCTGTTGGATTTAACTGAGAATAGTTTTATTTTAACCGCAAAACCATTCGGTTCAAGCTCTATCTGTGGTAACCGTAAGTAAATGAAGGTTTTGTCTGTGTGGAACTTGTAAGTTATCGGTTCGGTTTTGAACCGATCAGTGGGTTTAAACTCATTTAAAACTAAAAGTTACTATTTTAGAGTGCGGTTCCGGTTCTTATCGGTTCTAAAAAACGGATTTATTACGGTTTTTCCAATACCCGTGACACGGTTAGAACCGATAATGGGTGTCTTTGCTCATAATTATTAAGTAAAAGGGCAAAGTTTCTTGGTTAGGCTGGCATTATGTCTGAGAAACCCAAAAGAAAAACTGGCCCACTGTTTCAACACTGTGATGTTTGTGGGGAAGTCTTTGCCAAGGCTGACCCACACACCACATGTGTTTATTGTCTGGGGTTTGACCACCTCCAGTCAGACTGCCAGGTATAAGAATTTCCCTGCAGCCACCCTGGAAAAAAGATTGGGCAGGCTCCAGGAGCGAGAGGCCAAAAGTCCGGCAGCCGGATGGCCAGCCCGGTTCGGTGCCAACCGAACCAGAGGGAGTGCCCTCTGACCAGGGCCAGACTGGCAAAGAAAAGCTGGTTCTGAGGAACCAATTCCAGTAAAGAAAACAAGAAAATCAGCAGGTCTGAGTCCAAAATTCTTCTCCATCAGCAGGTCTGAGTCCAAAATTCCTTCTCCAACTGCTGCAGAGATAGCAAAAGCCATACAAATTGTCCAGTCACTGTCTCAGGGTCCGTCCGAACCACCACTATCTGGTAAAAGGTCGGTTCGTCCGTCCCAGTGGTTCAGGATTATGATATTGAGGAATTTTATGAACCAGAGGAGGGGGGAGGATTATGAACAGTATGAATGTGGCTGGGAAGGTCTGGGTGTGCCCATTGAACCGGACATCTCCCAGACAGACCTTTAGAATCTCCCCATGCTGTCTGAGTCCCCATCTCGTTTTATGTTTTATAAAAGTTGCTGAAACCTCCAGCTTCCTTTAGAAGAGGCTGTGGATGAGCAAGAGGAGCCTGATTTTGTAGAAATGATGGATATTCCAGAGTCTAGGAGATTGTCTATTCCTTTACATAAGTCTTTTAGGAAACAAACAATTAAAATTTTAAAAGCTCCTAATTCTGTGCCTCCTGTAGATAAAAAGATGGACAGAAGGTATACATTGTCAGGCCCTGATACAGAATTCCTTTCTCAGCAATGCAGTCATGTTAGTAGTTCAGGCTGCTGCCTGTGATAAAGCTAATATTCCCTTGGCTCATCCTCCTGACAAGGATTCCAGGAAGATTGATGCCATGGCAAAAAACAGTATATGGCAGCCTCTGGGACTCAGGCAAGCAAATTATATGGCTTATGTAGCTAGGTATCAGAAATCTAGATGGGATACTGTTATGCAATTGGCCAAGCAGGCCCATGGCTAGCTGGCTAGTGAACTAGAACAGGTGGCTGCTGATGGCATTGAGCCTCTAAGGTTCAGTTTCATGCTGCTGTGGATGTTAATGATGTTTCCTCTGGGTCATGGCCACATCTGTAGCTTTTAGTAGGTTGGCCTGGCTCAGGTGTACTAGTTTGTCACAGGATACCCAGACTAAGGCTATGGATTTTCCTGTGGTGGGAAATTCTCTGTTTGGAGACAGACAGAGAATTACATGAAGAAGATGGATGAATATGGGACTACTTACAAGAGTGCCCAGGCTAAGGGCGGCAAGCCACTCCTCAAGGCATGCCCCAGGGGTAGGGGAGGCCTTTCACAGGCCTTTCTACCAGACTCAGGCCTCCTCTGCCTATGCTCAGAGGGGCTTCTTCAGAGGCAGGGGCAGGCGAGGGGTGGGCAGACCTGCTCCCACCCCCAGCCTAAAGCTCCTGCAGAAACAGGCACCCGATGGGGTGCCCAGGGCCGATTCTCCTGTACCAGTGGGGGGCAGGCTGGCTTACTTCAGTCAGAATTGGCTTCTTTAACCTCAGACAAGTGGGTTCTAAGCAGTAAGCCAGGGTCTGGTTCTCAGCTCAAAAGTTTCCCAAGTTGAGAAGCAGACTTTTTCACCTGCAAGTGCTTCAGAGACCCTCGGTCTGGAAACAGAGGTCTCATCCCTGTTAGCTCTCAGAGCAGTAGAAGGGTTCCTCCCTGCATCAGGGCAGGGGTCTGTATTCCAGATACTTCCTTACCCCAAAAAAGACAGGAGAATGGCGGCCCATTTTAGATCTCAGATATCTGAACAAGCATCTTTTGAAACCAAAGTTCAAAATGGTAACTCTGGCAATGATTTTACCTCCATTAAGGCCAGGGGACTGGCTAGCCTCCCTGGACCTCAAGGATGCCTATTTCCATGTCCTAATCAGAAGATCCCATCGAAAGTACCTCAGATTCGAACTGCCCTCAGGTCATTACCAGTTCAGAGCAATGCCCTTCGGCCTTACCTCTGCTCCAAGGGTATTCACAAAGTGTCTAGCAGTGGCAGTGGCCCACTTAAGGAGGCAGAGGATTGCAGTTTTCCTCTCTAGATGACTGGCTCATTGTAGGCCAGTCCCCAGAACAGGTAAAATCTCACCTGCAGGTCACCCAGCAGCTTCTCCCTCCCTGGGTTTCTGCTAAACCTACTAAAGCCGGGTTCTGGAACCAGTCCAGGTACTCACCTTTATAGGGGCAGAATTGGACACAAAGCTAGCCAGAGCCTTTCTTCCCCCAGAAAGGGTAAGGAATTTAGTGGCTCTGGCCTCTTCCTTCACTCTGCAGGTCTCTCGACCAGCAAGACACTTTCTGCAGCTCCTGGGGCACATGGCTGCATCCACAGCTGTTGTGCAGGGAGCCAGATTTCAGATGAGAGACATTCAGTTTCACTTGAGAACCTTTTGGTCTCAGAGAAGAGACCCCCTTTCCAAGTTGGTCCCAGTGACTCGAACCTTGATCCTAGCTCTCCAGTGGTGGCAGGATCAGAGCAATTTAAGAGCGGGGATCCCCTTCATTTCCCCTTCTCACGACTTGACTCTCACTACAGATGCTTCCCTTCTGGGTTGGGGAGCCCACATGGGCGACCTTTCCACTCAGGGAGTTTGGTCCCCCCAAGAATCTCTGCTCCACATCAATTTGCTGGAACTCAGAGCTGTCTTTTAGCTCTTCAGGCTTTTTCTGCATCTGTCCACGACAAGGTGATACAAGTCAGAACAGACAACACCACAACAATGTGGTACATCAACAACGGGGGCACTGGTCTTGGCCTTGTGCACCGAGGCAATGAAGTTGTGGTCTCTGGCCTATTTCCTGAACACTTCCCTCATAGCAGTTCATCTTCCAGGGAAGGACAATGTCCTAGCGGATGCCCTCAGCAGGATTTCCCAGGGCCATCACGAATGGTCCCTGGATCCTCAAGTGCTGGGGATAGGTTTTGCCAGGTGGGGCATCCCTCAGATAGATCTTTTTGCAGCCCCAGACAATCACAAACTTTCTCTGTTCTGTTGCAGGCCTCCAGTGCTGGGCTCAGTTCCCCTGGATGCCCTTCTTCTGGATTGGGAGGGGAAGTTCCTCTATGCTTCCCCTTTCCTCTCCTATTCAAAGTACTAGTCAAAATCAGATCTCAGCCTTGCAGGGTGATTCTGATTGCCCGGATTGGGCCAGGCAGCCCTGGTACCCACTCCTTCTGTCTCTGACAGTCCATCTTCCCCTGTGCCTCCCCAGGAATCACAATCTGTTGACTTGTGCCCAGGGAAGGGTTTGGTATCCGGACCTCAAATCCCTCAACCTCAAGGCCTGGCTCTTGAGGAGTTAGAGTTTGCTGATTTACACCTCTCTCAGGGTGTTCTTGAGATCCTAAAGGCTTCCAGAAAGCCTTCCACTAGGGCTACTTATAGTTCTAAATGGAAAAGGTTTTCCATTTGGTGTGCTGGGAAAAATATTTCCCCAGAATCTGCTGAATTTCCCATTTTGTTAGATTACATGGTACATCTTAATTCCTTGGGTCTCAGACCAGCTACCCTGAGAGTTCATTTGGCAGCTGTGTCTGCTTTTGTGTCAGCAGGAAAGTCATCCCTCTTTCCTCTCATCCTGTGTTTTCCAAGTTTTTAAGGGATTACTCCATACTAATCTCTCTTTCGGAACCAGCCCTGCTTGGGACCTTAATGTTTGCATTGCCCAGTTAATGCAACCCCTTTGAACCTCTGTCTTCTGCAGAGCTTAAGTACCTAACTTGGAAACTGTTTTCTAGTGGCTATCACTTCTGCCAGACGATAGTGAATTGCAAGCCTTGTCAGTGGAGACTGACTTTATTTCTTTCCACAGGGATAAGGTAGTCCTTAGGACTAATAGGAAGTTTTGCCTAAGGTGGTTTCAGATTTCCATCTTAATCAATCTATCTCCCTTCCAGTATTTTTCACTGATCACTCCTCTTCGGGTGAGAGGAGGTTGCACAGCCTGGATGTTAAGAGAGCTCTTAGTTATTATATAGAGCATACCAAAGGTCACAGGTTCGAATCTCTCCAACTTTTCCTTACCTATGGTGAAGTTGGGAAAGGCAAACCTGCCACTAAGAGATCAAAAGCCAGGTGGATTGTCTCTTGTATCCAATTTTGTTGCCAGAAAGTGGGCAGAGCCCCGGTTTGAGGGCTCATTCTACCAGGGGTACAGCTGCGCTCTAGCTGCTGCCAGAGATATCCCTTTATTAGAGATTTGCCAGGCTGCTACTTGGAAAAGCGGTACACTTTTACCAAGCATTACTCCTGGATGTCAAGGCCAGGAGATGCTCGGTTTGCACAACTGTTCTTCAGAGCCTATTCCCTAAGTAGGTTCTGCCCTCCTCCATGGAGGTACTGCTGTGTATTCTGTTAATGCATCTATAATATAGCAAGACTTCATGTTGTTTGAAGAAAAATTACTCACCTTAGTAATGTTGTTTCTTCTAATGGAGTCTTGCTATATTATAGACCCCCAACCTGCCCCTCTCAGAACCTCTACTTGGTGGGGTGCGGGCAACTTAGTGTGGGCACTACTTATGTCCTGTTAGCATTTTGTCCCTTTGGGACTTTTGGGGTGTATGTGTACGCTGCGTGTGTGTTTTATTATACTTATGTTCCATTTTCATATTATTAGAATGGTGTTAGTATTTCTGGTCCCCTGACTTGAGTCTTGGGTGTTGGGACCATCAATGGTTGTTATTATTTAGGTAGCCATTTGGCTAGTGTAGGTTACAGCTTCCACACAGACCTTAGTGAGTTTGGCTCGTAAAGATCTGACAGTTCAAGTTTGAAATGACACAGATAGAGCTGCTCTCATGCCAAAATTCTATTTTGGAATGGTTTTAACCATTTCACTCCGGGGCAGTTCTAGAGCTGGAACAAACTGCTAATGTCTATAATATAGCAAGACTCCATTAGAAGAAACAACATTACTAAGGTGAGTAATTTTTTTCTTGAAGTTCACCTGGTGCTGTCCTGCACTGAGGTGGGATGGTGTAAGTAGGATCCCATAGCATCCTCATCTCAGTGGCGAGAGCAAGTGGAGTCTCACGTATTGCCAGGCCATTGGGGCAGTGCAGTGGTAGCAGGCAACACTGTAGGTAAGGCAGTGGTAGCACCCTGTCTTCTTTTCCGTGTGGCACTGTGGTCTGGCTGGGAGGTGATCAGGAATTTTTTGCAGCCAATGAGGGGAAAGTGCTCTGTGTCTCCAGGATTACCAGGGGCCTGCCATGTTTATGATGCCCTGGGATGCTCTGAGCTTTGTATTGGTATCAACAAGAGGGGACTTGGCCTTTTCTGTGAGGGGTCTCTGTTTGTTAGGCAGACCATCTCATTGTGAAAGAGCTCCATGATCGAACTGCTACCATAAGGATTTGAAACCGCCTGTATGCAGCATCAGTAAGTCCATAACTGTGTTTGGGGTTCCCATTAAGTTTGTTTTTTTAAAGTAAGAAGTGAAGCCCAAGTAAATTTCATACAGGAGTGCAGCTGGAGGGAAAACTATTGTGGCCTATTTCAGCCCACTGCAAAGTATCGCTGCCAGAATTCTTGGAGCCTCCACGGCTCAGAGGGGAGCACTGTAGAAAGAGCTTTTGGGAAACAAAGGTTAAAAACATTGAAATTGACAGCAGAAGGGGATCGCACTATCCATCTAGACTGACCAATATGGGTAACTACACCCCCACACACTTCTATCCTTTCTGTGAAATGATACCTTTGTGCCTGTCCCAGGCATTTTTTAACCCATTTACCGTTTCAGCCTCCACCACTTCCTGTGGGCAGGCAATTCCATAGGTCGACCACCTTGTCAGTGAAGAAGAACTTCATAACATTGCTCCTGAGTCACCCACCCTTGAGCCTCATATTGTGTCCTCTAGTTCTGATGCTTTTCTTCTCCTGAAGGAGCTCCCGTACCCCTACCTTATTTATACCCTTGATATACTTGAATGTCTCAATCATATCCCCCCTCTCCCTCCTCTGCTCCGGGGAGTACATGTTGAGCTCCCTCAACCTATCCTCCTTTGCCATTTGTTGTAGACCCTGAATGATTTTTGTGGCTCTCCTCTGCACCGTCTCAGTCTTTTTTTTGAAATTTAAAACTTTTATTAAATTTTGAAACATACACAAAGAAAACTCACAATGAGATTGACAGAACGTAAGCTATTCTCAGGAACCCCCAATCCCCGAAATATAATTGAAATGAATCATATCCCCTAGCCTAGACAACAATCATATCTCCTAATCTAGACAACAATAACAAACACCCCCCCTCTTACTACCCCGAGTAATAAACACCTCCCACCCCCCACTCTCTATCCCCCCCCCAGGATGTGTCTTGATGGAGAAAACACTGTTCAAGAAAATTACAAGAACTATTCAATGTATAGTATTCAATATATAGTGTAGTATATGTATTCAATGTATAGTATAGTATAGTACAATAGTATAGTATAGTATAGTAATGTATAGTATAGTGTAGTATAGTAAGGCTCGCAACCAGTTCGAAACTCCATAAACCCCCTGCTACCTTACTGGCACTACAATAATCCCCTGCCTGTCCATTAAGCTGGTACTTTATGACAAAATCCATAACCATACAGCAGGATCATCACCCACTATACATTGGATCTCAAACAAGAAGAAAAAAAAATCCTCTGACTACTCCCTATTCCTATCACTTGATGCCCTCATCAAACTAATCTTCTTTCTGCTGATCTGTGTTGGCACTGTTGAAATCAACCCTGGACCCATAGAGCTCTATCTCCCCATCTGACTTAGCCTCCATAAATGGCCTGAGTTTTCTTCACATCAGCGCCTGCAGCCTCCTAAAAAAGTTATCATTAATACAGGCCTGGGTTGCACACACCTTACCTAACTTTCTGGTTATCTCTGAAACATGGCTCAAATCTGCAACAAAAGACAGTGAAATAAATCTTCCCAACTACCAGCTCTTCAGATCTGACCGTCCATCCAGGGGTGGGTAGCCATCTATGTCAAAGCAAACATCTCTGCATCCTGCCTCAATATTACATCACAGCCAAAGGAATTCAATGCTTATCAATTAAAATAACTCCTCCCAACATATCATCCTTTCAACTGATTGGCTGCTACAGGCCCCCCTCTGCAGGCCTCAAACTCCTATCCCACCTAGGATTTATACTTAATCTAGGCCCTGAAGACACCATCACTTTAGGTGATCTGAATTTAAATTGGCTAGCCAATGCATCTGCACCCCTAGTAACCTTCTGTGACACTTATAGATTCACTCAATTAATCAAAGAACCAACAAGGATTAACCCAAAGAATACTCTCAACAGCACACTCCTGGACATCATGTTGGTAAATAAGCCTCATCTGTATTCTCATGCTGGAGTGCTATTCAGTGACATAAGTGATCACTGTCCCATAGCTGGCATAAGATCAACAATCAAGCCACCCAACCCTGCAAAATTTCTCCCAAGAAGGTCAAAAAAGAACTTTAATATTTCAGGATATCTCCATGATCTGTGCCACACCACACGTTGGCAAGAGTTCTATCTCACAGCTTCAATAGAGACAGCTCTTCAGATCTTAAGTGATATTATCACAAGTGCCCTCAATATACATGCACCCCTCACCAGTGTCAGAACCAAACTCAAATCTTGTCGCTGGTTCTCTGCTGACCTTAAATCCGCACTGCTTGATAGAGATAAACTCTGGAAAAGGGCAAGAAAAACAAAGGATCCAAATGACTGGCTTCAATTCAGAAAAGCCAGAAACTCCTGCACAAAACAAGTAAGAAATGCCAAGGCTGCCTTCTACACAGCTGAATTGGATGCCTTCTATCACAACCCTTCCAGGTTCTGGGGTACCATAAAGGGGATCCTAGGTCAAACTTCCACCCCTGTCTTACCACCCAAAGTGCACCTAAATAGTATTGAAATCACTGACAAGCAAGAAATCTTAAATGCCTTCAACGATCATTTCACTACAGCTGGCCTAGCTTTCGACTCCTCACCTGCAAACCTAATGAGATCATCACTAAACATACAATCTACTGAGGGACAAAAGGTTGCTTCCACATTCTCCTTCAAATCAATACTCTTAAAAGAAGTAGAAGACCTTCTATTCCAACTAGATACAACTAAAAGTGCAGGTGCAGACTCCCTGGATCCCTACTTTCTAAAAGTAGCACTGCACGCCTTAGCTGCCCCCCTCACCCACCTCTTCAATCTGTCCCTAGCCACTGGTTCTATCCCTCAATATGGAAGACAGCTCAAGTGTTTCCACTACTTAAGGCAGGTGATCCCATGGACCTCAACAACTATAGGCCCATTTCCATCTTACCAGTACTGTCCAAGATGCTTGAAAAGTTAGTAAACTCTCAGTTAAGTGCCTACCTTGATACCAACAATCTCCTTAACCCAGCTCAATCTGGGTTTAGATCTATGCACAGCACCATCTCTGCCTTAGCAAAAGTTACAAATGACTGGCAGACTGCCTTAGACAAAAAGAATAACACCTGTGCTGTGTTTCTGGATCTAAGCAAAGCCTTTGACACTGTGGACCATGAACTACTAATCTCCTCTCTGAACTTCATAGGCCTTGACTCACTCTCTCTTAAATGGTTCAGATGCTATCTCTCCGGAAGATTACAACTGGTAAAAAATGAAGGTGACCTATCTACTTCTAAACCACTCCTAAGAGGTGTACCGCAAGGCTCCATCCTGGGCCCCATCCTCTTTGCCATTTACATCAACAATATTGACTCCAATCTCTCACAATCTAATATTCATCTTTTTGCAGATGATACTGTACTATATGTCAGTAATCCCTCACCATCAAAAGCTTGTGAGCTTTTACAGTCTGAGTTCTCCGTCCTACAACATAACTTATTAGAAAAGAAATTACTACTAAATGCCAAGAAAACGAAAGCTATGTTCTTTGCCACCAGGAACTGCTCTTCCACTGTCCCATCACTCACCCTCCCACAATTATCTACCATCCTTGGTGAAAACCTGGAATATGTGGACAAATTCAAATATCTTGGAGTCTGGATTGACAATAAACTTGATTACACTAGCCACATTGAAGAGCTACTGAAAAAGCTTAGACAAAGACTTGGCCTATTTTATAGGATCAAACACTACCTGACCAGAGATTCCAAACAAAGGCTAATCCTGGCATCATTCCTATCCCTCATTGACTATGCTGACTTCCTCTATGGCCACTGCTCCTCTCCCATTTAAATAAATTAGACACCTTGTATCATAGAGCTATTAGATTCATTACAGATCTTCCCTCCAGCACCCATCATTGCTCTCTCTACAATGCAGTCAGTTGGACATCCCTGCAACACAGAAGAAACAAAAATGCTGCTGTCTGGATCTACAAAGCTCTGACAAACAAACTCCCTTCCTACATCTCAGACTGTTTCAACCGGATCACATCCAGGCCTTACACCCTAAGGATCAATAAACTCATCATGGTGAAGATTCCTATCACCTGCACCCGCTATGGAAGGGCTGCAATCAGCTATTCCCTAGCACTTATCTGGAATTCTCTTCAAAAGACCTTGAAATTGGATACCCTCATTCCTTTAACATCCTTCAAAAAACTGTACATTAGTCTATTCCCAGAATCATGCAACTGCTTCCATAAGGCCTAGTCCTCCCACACCCCTCCTTCCCCACCTTTTTATGCTACCCCTATTTCTCTATGTTCTTCTAGCTTGTTCTCCAACCAACTTCATACAAAATGCCCACCCAAGTCCAACTATCCGAGCTTTATCCCTACTATACTGTTTGTTTCTTTCCTTTTAATATGATTTAGGTTTACTGTCATTTTGCCTTGTATATATGTAAATATTTGTATATCTGTCTCATTCATAAATCATTGTATCTGTGTTTATTCAGTACCATGTTTTTTGTGTAAAACTTGTAACCTTATATTGTTATGACCACTCAGGTCCATCTTGTAAATGAGCTATGCTCAATGATGTTCGCCTGAATAAATAAAGATTTTGATTGATTGATTGATTGAGTACTAACACTCAGAGAAACTAGATACACTTCAGATATTTAGAGGTGCTCCCATATGAAACTCAATGCAAATAAAGAGCATACAATTTGCCCCATCTCCTTCTAAAGGATGTCAAACAGTTCCGGGTACTGGCTATTAGTTTCTCAGTCTTAAAATAAAGAGACATTTCTTTAACCCATTCTTCATATGTAATAACTAATTGATCCATCCAATGTCTAAGAACCAGTCTTTTTACTGCAATCGAAATTAAGGCCATATGAAATCTACATTCTAGAACCTGAATACTCGTAAATTGACCTAAAATACAAATTTCTATAGTAAACAAATCATTTAGACCCAAAAGGGGATCCAACTTAGCTTGAATCAAAGACCATAAAGGAGCCACCTTGTCACAGTGCCAGAGAATGTGTACCAGGTTGCCTTCAGCAATACTGCACCTTGTACAGGTATTCAGAGGTAATCTGCCTAATCTAGCCAGTTTAACTGGTGTATAGTATAAGTTGTTTAAAATGTGATATTGAGTAAGCCTATATCTGTCCTGGGTAAGGTATTTATACATATCTCCTCAAATTTGACCCCAAATCCCAGGGGAGTCTGGCAGAAGAGTGTCCCAGATCATGGAGCCCTTGAGAGGGTTCGGATACTTGGCATCTAACAGATAGGAGTAAATCCTAGAAATACTATGAGGACTACTCGCATAAACTTGTATCTGCTCCAAAGTAGGCCTGACTTGAGATGGAGTGAAAATTAAGCCAAAAAAGGAAGCCATAAGGTGTCTCAGTTGAAAGACCTTAAATATGAGTTTCCGAGATATGCTAAACTTAGTCATAATCTCAACTGAGGAAAGAAGGGATTCCTGAGAAAAGAGACTCTCCACACTACAGTCCTGTATCTGCGGGAGCCACTCCGAAGGAATTGGTGAACCACCAATGCTGATATTGGGATTTAAAGTGAGGGGCTGAGCCATATCTCTTTTAACTGAAATATTAAGGAAATTCCAGCACTGAGTCAGGACCCTAATAGAGGTCCCTATGACACTATTTTGTAATTGAAAGGGTAGAGCGGAGTAGGAATGATAAAAAATCCTGAATGACTGAAGTTTATGTTTATCTAACATCCTCTTTTCCAGCTGCAGCCAGACAGGAGAATACCCCTCAGCTTCTGCCTCATGCCACCTCTCCATCTTAGACAGATGGCTCGCCCAATAATATAACTTAAAATTAGGAAGGCGGAGGCCTCCTTTTTCTTTGGGTAGATTAAGTTTGGAAAAGGCTCGCCAGGGGTGTTTACCCTGCCAAATAAATTTAACGATAGCAGAGTGAAGCTGCTGGAAGTAGGACGTGGAAGGTAGATGTTCAGTAGATTTAACGGATAAAAACCCGAGGTAACACATTCATCTTAATGATGCGTATGCGGCCCCACATTGACAGAGGGAGGGCAGTCCATCTCTGAAAATCTTGTTGTATCCTTGAGAAGAGGTCATCCAAGTTAAGTTTCCTAAAGACCTTGGGATCCCAGGTGAGATGAATTCCTTAGTAGTTAAACGAAGAGGAGGCCCACTTCATACCGAATCTAGTGAAGCTGGCACGAGGTGTGCTATCGTTTAGCTGGAAAATAACTGATTTGGATAGGTTAAGCTTATAGTTGGCTACCTTACCAAAATCAGCTATAATTTGTAAATGGATTCTAGGGAACACTCCGGATTAGTTAAATGTAAAAGGATGTCATCTGCATAGGCCGAAAGAGTCAAGGTTTGTTGATGTACTAAGCAACCACTAACTTGGGGATAACTTTTAATACTGAGCCGAAGGGGTTCCAAGTATAGATTAAACAGATAGGAAGAAAGAGGACACCCCTGCCTAGTATCCGTAACGGGAATCGGGACGAAAAGACCCCATTACAGTAAATTCTGGCAGTAGGGAACTTATATACCCTCCGTGTCCACTGGATAAACATGTCCAGGAACCCCATTTTCTTAAGAGTAGCCCAGAGAAAGTCCCAGTGGACTCTGTCGAAGGCTTTTTCTGCGTCTAATGAAACTAAGACCATGGGAACTTGGGACTCTTGGGCAGATTCAAAAACGTGTGACAGGGTACGTAAATGATCTGAAGAGGATCTGCCCTGTACAAACCCCACTTGTTCGGGACTCAGCAGGTTAGCCCAAATTTTCTTGATTCTAAGTGATAGGATTTTAGTTAAAATTTTAATATCATAGTTTAGGAGTGAAATTGGATGATAACTGGCTGGTTCATTCTAGAGTTTATCCGGCTTTAAAATCAAGACAATCGTGGGTTCCAACAGAGAATGATCGAGGAGGTCACTAATGAAGATGTATTCAAACAACCTCAGAAGCAGAGGGGCAATCTCCTTACAAAAAACTTTATAAAAACTAGAGGGGAACCCATCCGGACCTGGGGATTTGTCTGGGGCTAGTCCCCGGATCGACTCCTCCACCTCAGTTAACGTAATAGGGGAAGCCAAGAATTCACGCTGGTGGGTCTGCAGAGAGGGAAGTGGGAGACCGCCCAAAAATTGTTCAATTTGGGAAAGGGAGGGCCGGGACGGTCCAATACTATAAAGGTTCCGGTAAAATGACTCAAAGACTTGAGAAATATCCCGGGGTGACGTCTTGAGTGAGCCATCTGGGGAAGACAAGGCAGGAATCCATCTTGAGCCCTCTACCTCCCGCAACCGGAGGGCTAACAACTTACCCGGCTTGTCCGCTTGGTCAAAATAGTGAGCCTTAGTCTTGAGGATAGCATACTCTATCTTATCTCTTAACAGATCTGAGTACTGATTCCTAAGTTTCATTAGGGCTTCTAAATCCGTCTGGGAAGATGTCGAAGATAGGGTGTTCTTGGCCTGCCTTATCTGACTTAAAAGTGCCAGGATCCTCTCCTCTCTCTCTGGTTTTTCCTCCTGGATGCCAGCTTAATAAATTCACCTCTAATGAAACACTTAAAGGAGCACCAAATTAGGTCCTCCCGATTGATTGAACCTGAATTGGTGATCATGAAAGATGAAATCAGTGACTTGATATGGCAAACAGTGCGCTCCTCCTTTAAAAGTTGCATGTTTAGCCTCCAGGAGGAATCCCTTTGGACCTGTGAGTCCGGTGAGACCATGATCCATGCTACCGAATGATCAGATATAACAATTGGATCTATCCACGTCTGTAAAATGTCCAGCATAAGGGTGTTAATGACCAAAATAAAATTGATTCTAGACCATGACCGGTGAACTTGGGAGTAAAAGGAAAAAAGTTGACTGGAAGGGTTCAGCAAACGCCAAGGGTCACATAGCCCCAGTAAGTCCATGAAGTCTCGTAGGGCAAGCTGTGCGAGGGAAGGAGGTTTTAAAGGTCGGTAAGATCTGTCTAAGTCTTGAGATGGAGTGATGTTCCAGTCCCCCCCAAGTATTATCGGGGAGGGCAGGAAACCACCCAGTTAGTCAGCTAGTCTCATAAGAAAATCTGAGTCCCCACCCACAGGGCCGTAAATAGCACCCATTACTAACTTAAAATTATTAAGGGTACCCAGAACTATAACAAATCTGCCTTCTTGATCTACCAGACACTCCTCTGCCAGAAATAGGACATGTCTTTTCATCAATATGGCCACCCCTCTACTCGCCGATGATCCTGCGGAGGCAAAAATCTGAGAATATCCCTGCCGACGTAACCCACTAATTTCTGAAGTCATTAAGTGAGTTTCATGTAGCAGAAGGATATCAATATTCAAAAGGGAAGAGTTTTTGAGAATCTGATATCTCTTAGACAATTCTCTAGCACCTCTGACATTCCACGTGGCAATTTTATACAACCCCATTGCCATTTAATTTATATTTGAGGAGTCGGTACATGAACAGTTGTATAGGAGAAATCCAACCCAAGAGACACATCCTCCCCTCAAAATCTTAAGGACTATAAGTCCACAAATCCCTCCCATCCCATGATGACTTATACAAATTGAAAAATGCCCAAATGCCCTCAACTTAATAATAACCACTCTAAACAGTATCAGGCAAAAGAAGGACATCAGTATCTCAAAATCCCTCCCCCCTTCAAACTATATACAAAAGAAGTCCCAATTGGGACCTGAGGTATAAATGCACCCTTAAATCTTAAATCGGAGAAACAAAACCTGCAGGCACCCTTCCCGTGGGAGGTACCTCCTGTAAACGGGAGACAATGCCAGTAACCTGAATAGATCCCAAACCCGCCCCATAATCTCAAGACATCCTTAGTAAGAGGTCCCCCAAAGCAGGTGTCCTCCCCCCCCGCACTTCAGTGCGCAATGCTGACCCTCCAGAGCAAGCTCCAATCAGGAGCCCCCATTCCCCCCGCGAATAACATAAGGTAGCCCTACTACTCATCAAGAAGTCGGAAAGCTGACAGTGAAACAGTGGCAGTCAACACATTGGGTAATAACCCTTTCGTTTCATGCTGAGTCAAGCAAAGGAAACTTATGAATTGGATATAAAACCTACTTGAGCCCAGGAAGAAGTGCAAAGGATTGCGGCTATTACTGTCATATTCAGCCCGAGTTGAAATAAGAGGATAAGCCTTCTAGACTTCCTCTTCAGGGTAGCACCATTTCAAAGCACTCGGGCTCCTTCCCGCACCTATAGGCCCTGAGGATATAGCCGGAGAGGAAAAGTCGGCTGGACCAGACTGTCCTTCCAGTCAAAACGTCCTCTGGGAAACACCAACCCCGATAAAAGTTCCTCCCCCCACCCCTTAAAAACGCAGCTCGCGCTTCTCTAACCAGGCTTGAGGCCTGCTAGGCCGCTCCCCGACCTACCCAATCCTGTCCCCCCTCAATGAAAGCTACGAGAAGCAAGAAACAGAGTTAGCCAGCAAACAGGTAAGAATTTGACCTCTCCCCACAAGTAACTCTTATCAGTTCTACAACGCTAAAACTAATCAGCCCGATTTGTACAAATTGGGCAGCTTAATCTGGAGATCTTTTGAGGCTTGGTCAGGAGTATCATAAGCATGCCAAGTCCCTTCAATGGACACTTGGAGTTTAGCTGGATAGCTCATTCTGAAACAGATTCCAGCAGCAATCAGTTTGCTGACCGTCGAGTGAAAGGCTGCTCTCTTCTGCCTTGTTTCATAGGGGAGGTCTTGGGTGATGCATAATTTAGAACCACTCCATGTGATTGATTGTAGCTCCCTTGCCTTGGTCAGAACATGCTGCTTCTCCAAAAAGCTCAAGAATTTCACAATGATGGGTCTTGGAGGTGTACCAGGCGCAGGTCTTGGTCGGAGGGAGCGATGCGCTCGCTCTATGTTGTATTGGGGATTAAGGGGAGACGGGCCGTCCACCTTATACAGGAACTTTTTCAGGAAGAGAATGATGTTGTCTCCTTCTTCTGCTTCAGGAAGGCCCAGTATCAGCAAATTATTTCTTCTGCTTCTCCCCTCTAAGTCCTCCGTTTTTAACTGTAACTTCACAATTTGCTGCCTCAGCTGGACCAGCTCTGGATCTGCTTTCTCCTTCCACCTCTCTAGTAAGGAGGTTCTTGCCTCTGAATCTCCCATTCGGGTTGTGAGTGTGCTAAGATCCCCTCGTAGTGACTTCAACTCCACCGAGATATCTTCCAGTGCCTCCTTAAAAGGTAGCAACTCCTGGAGGAATCGATCTTCCGTAAGAGGAATCGGGGAGACACTGGATGGGGTTGCTTTAGCCGTGGTCCCCGAACTTTGGCTCTTAGTTTTTTAGAAGATTTTTCAGGAGTTGAAGGTGGAGTATGCTTGATCCCAGCTGACTTCATCTCCACTTCCATAGTAGATATGAGCCAATAAAAACGATCATTTCAACCCAAAACACCACTCTGTGAATGCAGCTATGTTAATAAAGTATACAATCACAACACCGTTCACTCTTTGCTTGGTAGGGAGGAAAAAAAACCGTATATAAGAGGGTTAGAAACGGGAGCTCTACAGAAGTGCTGCCTCTAGCTGCCCTGCATCACGTGATCCCTCTGCACTGTCTCAGTCTTATCGATGTCTCTCCTAAGGTGCGGCCTGCAGAACTGTACACGGGTTACTGCGGACTGTGTCAGGCCCTGTGCCTACAAAAACTTGCCCACTCTTTGATTCTGTACCCCATGCTTTATGGAATGGACTGATCAATTCTGCACAATTAAATCATTTCCTTGCACTTTTACCTCAGAGTGGACAATGTATTCAGTTGAAGCACCTTGTGAACTGTTTAAGAGTTTGCCCCTGCAGCTAGTGCACCCCGTATGTATGAACTGCCTGCAGCCTCCCCCCCACCAGAAACAACTCAGCTGAACCCAGGTAACGAGTTTTAATTTCTGTGACTGTATTTCTGGCTGCAAGTACCCCCCTCCTTCATATTTACCATGTGGCATACCCCTAGACACTGGGAGGGGGGCTTATACATACATGCATATTTAGGGGGAAAGACGAGTGTTCCTTCGAGTTCCCCTCTTCCTCTAGCTCAGCGGGAATATCCTTTCACGCCTTTTCACTTGTCTGTTCAGAACTTGAAGGTTATTACCATATCAGCTTATACCACATGCTCTGGCAGTCTATTTCAAGTGTTCATCACTCATTCTGTTAAGTGCAGTAGTTTTTTTCTGATCTTTCCCTTGAATCTTCCTCCCTTCTGTAATACCGTGTGTCACACTGCCCTTTCATCCATGTATATTTTGAAGAGCTGCACTTATTCTGATGATGTTATCCCTTTTACTTACTTTAAGTACTTGAATACTGTAATCCAGTCTCCCCCCGAGTCTTCTCCTTTCCATGGAAAACAAGTCCAGTTCTGCTAGTCGGTCATCATAGCGCATGTTCTTCAAGCCATCAACCAGCTTGGTTGCTCTCCTTTGTACCCTCTCTACTGTGTCAATATCCTTTATCAGATGTGAGGATCAAAACTACATTCAAGATGGGGCCGGAGCAAGGATTTGTATAACGGCACTATAACATCCTCAGATCTACCTACAAAGTTTCTATACACCATGATTTTGTTTGCCTTGCTAGCTGTTGCCTCGCACTGCTGCTGCCCACTTAAAGTTCTTGCTGATCAGTACTCTCAAGTCCTTTTCCTTTTTGATCTTAGACATTCCTGTTTCATTGAGGTGGTATTTTGTATTCATGTTCTTTTTCCAGAATGTATCACATTGCTTTTCTCAGCATTGGAGTTTATCTGCCATTTTGCTGCCCATTTCCCTAAACCTGTCTGGATCTTTTTGTGTATTATTTCATCATACAGATTTATTGAAAACACATTTTATTAGGTAAGCAAGCCCTCAGGAGGCCATTTGCAGTTGTGACCTGCCGGGGGGTGGTGGGGTAGGAGCAACACAAGACACAGAGGAGAATTAACAGGTAATTAATCAGGGATGAGCACAGTAACAGTAAGCTACAAAATGCAGGAGTATACAGCAGGCATACATGTACATAGGTGTATTTAAAATATTATTGAGAATATACAGCCAAAGTAACATCAACATAAACACAATTCAGGTTGGTAACCTGACCAACGTATTAGTAGTAGTAGTAGTAGTGCACCCATTATTGTCGGGGGAGGGGGCAGCTATGGCAAGATAAATGGGCCCTGTAGAACTCCATATGCTTAGACGTGGCAGATCAGAAGCTTAGCAATGAAGTTAGGGTATTTGGTAGGCTATTCCACAGTTGTAGGTGTCTGTGTCTGACGGACACTGAGCAAACGATGTTTAAAGAGAGAGGTCTGGAATCTTGCCTACTTCAGATCTGAGGGAATAGGAAGTGTTGGAAGCTGGAGAGAGGAACACAGAGAGTTTTCAGCCCAGAATGTGGCACCCAAGGAGGCCATATGCAGTGAGTGTTGTACTACAGATGGAGTCCAGCAATACGGATCAAACCTGCAGAAGGCATTGAAGAAGAGGGTAAGTCTGGAGCTAGTAGAGCTGGAGGCAGTGAATAAGATCACATCCCCATAGTCCAGAATAGGGAAAAACATCCTTTCCATGGTGCATTTTCTAGTGCAAAAGGGAGACACAATTTCACCTTATGATAAAGCACAAACCAAGCTACTGGTGTGAGCTGTGTAGTATTTTTATATAATTACTGGTGGTCTTTTGTTTTTGCAGTTAATTTTTTATTGAGTATCATGAGAACTTGATACAAAATTCAGGTGTTCATACATGAACTATATAAAATACATGAAATACCTGATATACATCAAATGCTATTTTCTTTCATTTGTTTACAGTGGTCTACTGTATAAGCAACTTAACATCATGGTTAGTTTGGAGTCAGCTACTTCATCTAGTACACATTTACTGATTTCTATCCATACATTTCATTATTTAGTCACAGTCGTGATGCAGGTTCTATCCAGATTGGGGGGGGGGTCACTTTAGCCAACACTGTTTTGTTAACAGGCCTTCACCTGAATGATGGGGGGGGGGGTACTCTTAGCCCTTAGAATTGTTACTTCTTTAACCAAGTCCATAGGTGGTCGTGGTAGGCCTCATGGAGGTTTCAGAAGGTCTTTCAGCCAGTCGGTTGTATTCTTGGTTTTCTGGGTGTGGATATATTGCAAATATGGGGCCATACCATCTGATATTTGTGAGCTGTTTGCAGGGAGAAGTACAGCAGGTTTGAATTTAATGCTAGCCCTTCCGTGGTCTTATACTATTCCCAGAAGGTGGATGTAATAACCGATCTCCACTTTAGGAGTATAAGCCTTTTGGCCTCCACTGAGGCTTGTAAAAGCCATTGCAGCCATGCCCCTTTCAGTGGTACTCCTTCTGGCAGGATGCCCAGTAATAACAGACAGGGAGTGGGGTTATTATCACCTGCAGGATTTCTGAGCATACTTTAACTATTTGTGACCAGAAAGGGCAGATGAAAGGGTGTTCCCATTATAAGTGCAGTAAATTTGCTCCTGGGGTTCCACATCTCCAGCAATTATCATTTGAAATTAATCTCATTTTATGTAATACTGTGGGAGTGTGGTACCACAGATGCAGAATTTTATTTTGTATCAGGAGATTCTTCTTATCCTTACAAGCTCTATTTGCTAGTCTCCAGCACCCCTTCCATTCTTTGTCCGTGATCTTAGTTTTAAGGATTTTTTGCCAGGCTGGTTGGGAAGGGTTAGGGTCACTCTGTTTGAACACCATTTGGATTCTACCTGCAAGGTCTTTTCACTTTTGAAGCCATACTACTATAGGGAATCTTTGGTGGGTATTTTTGGGGTCCCTCTTACATGTATTGCAGACAAATTTCTTATTCTGCCATGCTGTACATAGGCTTCCGAGTTGGAAGTATTTCCAGAACTCCTGCTTTGGAATGTCATACCTTTGCTGCAAATGTCGGAAGGAGTCTAAAGTTTGTCCTTCTGGCTCCAGCACATCTTTAACCATGTTTAGTCCCCCTTTCTCCCATACCTCCCAGTGTATTGTTTGATAACCTATTAAAACTTAAGGGTTGTTCCAGAGCGGGGTGTATTCTCCAGTGTGAAGGCAGCTCCTGGTTGCCTTCTCCATCTTTTGCCAGATTCCATGTGCTGCTTGGATTGTGTGCCAGGATTGGAACTGCTTAGGAAGGGGGAAATTAAGGTATGTTGCTGGGTGAGCACCCTCCAACACAGCAGTTTCAATTTGTACTCAAGTAGGTGGTGCATTTCCAGACCCTCCAAACATACGGCAAGACATGGCTGTTAGGCTAGAATATGCAAAGTGCTGAAAGTTAGGTAGGTTCCACCCCCCCCCCTTGTCCATTAGCACCCTTAGCTTTGCCCAGCTAAATATAGGTCATGCTGTGCCCCATAAGAATTATTGAATTATCCTGTTCAGATTTGAACCAGTTGTCAGGTATTGCCACTGGCAGATGGGACAGAATGTAATAGATTCTGGGAGCAGCCATCATCTTAAGTGCCTCAATCTTGCCTGTTAGTGGCAGGTTGAGGTGTGTCCACCTATTCATTTCTTCCTGTAAGTTTTGACTAAGAGTGTTAAGGTTCATAGATATCAGCCAATGTGCCTCATTTGGAATTTGTATTCCTAAATACTTTATCCCTTTGGTGGCACAGGGGAGGCCTAATGTGATTACCTGTTGGGGGAGTTGTATTTTATTAAGAGGTATGATTTCTGATTCGTTGATATTGATTCAGAGCCCTGACAAATTGACAAAAAAGTGCAGAAGTTTTAGAATGTGTGGGAGGTCTGTGCCTATATCCTCAGTGACGATGAGGCAGTCATCCGCATACACCTTTGTAAAGTATTCTCCTTACCCTGCTCTGATACCCTGAATGTGTGGATTGGAGAGTATGGCAGTCACCAGGGCCTCCATGGCTATGAAAAAGAGCAAGGGGGATAAAGGGCACCCCCTGCCTCATCCGTATGTGCAGCAAAAATGGATCTGACAGGACATTGTTCATAAGGAGCCTAGCTGATGGGGCCTGGTAGAAGGTGTGTATCCAGGAACAGAAGTTAACTCCGAAATTGTCATGTTCCAAAACTGCATGCAGGTATTCACACTCCACGGAATCGAATGCTTTTTCAAAATCTTCTGCTATAGCTGCTGCAGGAGTGGAAAGTCTGGCTGTAGTTTAGATCAAAGTGAGCAATGCTCTTATGTGGTTGGAGCTCACTCTACCCTTCAGAAAACCCACTTGGGCCAGGTGTATTAAGGAGGGTGAGAGTTGGTCTAGGCGAGAGGCTAGCATTTTTGCCATCACTTTGGTGTCAGCATTGATCAAGGATACGGGCCTAAAGCTAGCCAATTTTGTGAGGTCCTTTCCCTCCTTCGGGAGGACTATAATTATGGCTTCCTGAAGAGTAGGAAGTAGCCTTCCTTGTGCGTGGGCATTCTTTAGCACGCACAACATCGGCTTTGCCACGGAATCCAAGACTTCTTATTATACATGCACAGGGAAGCCATTGCTTCTGGGTGACTTATGTGGGACCATGACCAATATTGCCTTACGGAGTTCTTGTTCTGAGAAGGGTGCCTCTAAGGAATCCCTCTGCCTGTTTGTCAATTTGGGAATGGTGAGATTTTCCATAAGTCTTTAAAGACTTGTTTGTCTCATGTAATATGGGAGTCATACAGATCTTTATAGAATGATACCATGATCCTGCTGATTTCCGTGGGAGAGGCGAACAGTTTGCCTGCTTTGTCAGACAGCTGCGCTATGTGCCTATCTGCCTGCTGCTTCCTAAAATGGAATGCTAGCAGCTTGTTATTTTTCTCCCCACAGGCCCAATTCTTGAATTTTGTGCTCTGTGACTGCAATTCTGCCTTAGTGGTGGTTAAGGAGTTCAGTTTGATTCTTAAGTTAGTGATCTCAAAAATAAGTTTTGGGTTTTGTAGTTTCTTGGCATCTTTCTTATATGTGGCTTTCTTCTCTTTTAGTTGTCTCTCTAGGCTTTCCACTTCTTTCTCTGTTCGTTTTCTTCTGTGTGAGGTGTAGCTGACAATCTTGTCCCTTAGGGTGGCCTTGTAGGATTCCTGTATACTGGCTGGATTTGCTGTTCCCTGGGGATTATCCTGAAAGTATACAGTAGTTGAGATTCAGTTTTTAGCCACTGCTGGAATTCTTTGTCTTAGAGCAGAAGGGGGTCCAACCGCCATTGGGTAGGTTTAGGTAAGGAGGTGTCTAAGGGAAATTTTAGAACTATTGGGGCATGGTCTGACAGATATATTGGGGTTACTAGGGTCTCAGGTGTTGCCCATGTTATATCAGGTGAGGTTAGCCAGAAGTCCAACCTGCTTGCCATGGCTTTCACCACTGAAAAGTATGTGTAATCTCAGTCTGCCGGGTGGGTTGCCCTCCTAATGTCAGTTAGCTGGTGTAGAGCCATAAGGCTCCTTAGGGTGGCTAATGAGTGGACATGTGGTTCAGGTCTGGAGTTTGATCTATCTAGGAAGGGATCCAGTGTCAGATTAAAATCTCCTCTAAATATGACATCTGGTTTCTCAAAAGTTAAGTCCATAATGCATTGTGACACTCATCCATAAAATCCGGACAACCATCATTAGGGACGTGTGCATTAGCTAGAATTAGGGGGCCCTTGGGTGTGGTTAAATTGACCACAATCCATATACTATGAACATCTGATTTCCAGTCAAGAATCCTCCACCTGAGGCTCTTATGGATTAGAATGTAGACACCCCTCTTAGCCGAGCTTGTTACACTGTGCACCTCCCATCCCACCCACTCCCTCTTACATTTCAGTGCTTCTTTCTTAATTTGCTTAGTTTCTTGAAGAAGGGCAATTTGAGTTTTCAGTTTCTTCAGATGGGATAGCACCTTTTTCCTCTTAATATGGGGAATTTAAGCCTCTCACATTCCATGAGGTGGCTGAGACTGTGGTGCTATTAGCCACGATCTAATCTTTTTATTAGCTTAACTATACCTGAGGATGCTATCTCAACTGAGAAGCTTTGCCCTATGCATCGCATGTACCCCCCTGTTGTCCCTTTCCTCCTTTAATTCCCTTTCTTGAGAACCTTGCTTAGGTAGCTGATCTTTGGTTGTGACTGTTGTACTGCTGTAAACATCTCTGTCCCATGGTACAACTTTTTATTTCCTGTTAGACCACCACATGTTTCTTTGCAGGTGTGCCCTCCTTCATGACCACTTACTATTTGCTAGGATTGCTCTTCCTGTGAGGCATGTACATATTTGACAGAACATAAACAAAGTAAACGTAGTGATCAACTTGCCTTCGCCATACAACATGCAATTAATAACAGATTTGACCATAACCATTTTAACTTTAATCGGGGGCCCTACACTCTCTGTCAGATTGCCTGTTCCTAGGCTACCACTTGAACCTGTTGGACCCTTGGGGTGCTCGAGACAGTACCTATGATAGACTGGTTGACTGCCTTTGAGATCCCTTAAAGGAGCACTGTCTGGTTGTTATACCTTTGTGCGAGAGGGGACCTCACTAGGGGACCATGTCATTCAGATTGAGATGCTAAACCCATGGTCCGTCTATTGTGTGAACCCTCCCCGTGGCATAGAATATGATTTTATAAAATGAGGATTTTTCCATATTTGGAAGGGAGTCACTTGTTTGCAACTTCGACCCCTATGTGGCCACCATTATATCAGCTAGAGCCAAGTTTTGGCCCCTTGATGAAACCTTCGAATTGTACCACTGCCCTTTCCCATAATACTGTCTGGGAAAGAGGTCTTCCATTTAAATGTTAAACTTCAGAGCCTTCGAGCTACCTCTTACCTCTGGGAGCCCTTTTGGTTGATCCCTCTTTCTTCCCCCCTTCTCTTATGTTAGTCGTTCCCCATCTGCTGCTATTGCTTATAGCATGGGGGTCAGGAAAAACAGGAGGGAGGAGATAAGTCAAGGTAGAGAGAATGTTCTCCGTTTTACTTTAAGTATCTTTTACCCTTATGTACTCTGCCCTTGTATTTCAGAAGAGGCCATGGGGATGCCTAATCTTTGCCCTTGCCTTCTGTTTGCATTTACTATTGTGTATGCTGGTAGTGGGGTAGCCTGTGACAATGGTGACTGCGATTGAGCACTTTCAAAAAGGGCAACTCAATTGTGGCGCCTGTTCACAGGGCTACCAGGCAGGGAGGGTGACCGAATTGGGGGGGGGTGCGCAAATATAGTGACAGGATGTCGCTACATGTACACACATGAGGGGGAATGAGCATGCTGAGTGACAGGAGGGAGGATTTGTGAGGTGTAGTGCAGTAGTGGGCTGCCGAGCTGGCCCCATGGCATAGTGGGTGGGTGGCAGGCTACAGCTGCAATGGTGCCAGGTTTGGGTCCGGGCGAGTGTTCATTTTGCTGGGCCCAGCCATGAATTTGTTTATCCTATTTTGCATACCCCCCCTGACATGCACCCCCCGGAGTTGAGAATCCTTTAGTAGGGGGATGCAGGGGGAAAATCCCCACGGGGTACTGGGGTGCAGACCCCGCATAAGCAAAAAAAGCCCAAGTCCCCAGTGCCCTTTTGTTGTGTTGGGTGTGTACATCAATGAAACTTGATTTTGGTGATGTACATCACTCCTAACAGCAATAACCTTTCCGTAATTGCCGTTATCACATGGATCCGGTAGTGGCATGGCACATCAGATTCACTTCCTGGAGCCTTTGTAATATTTCTTATGTCATTTTTTGTTTGTTATGTGATGCATTTCCTTTGTTTCACCCTCTTTTATGCCCATACCTGCTGTGCTCCCCACCCTTCCTCTTAGCTCTTAGTGCCATGCCTCCTTTGCTGCCCTGCTCCCAATATATTTGGGTTTCTGTCCCTTCCGGCCTCCCTTATAACTGGAATATTGCCTTGTCAAAAGGATCTGTTAAACTCATTTCCAACAGATGGGTCTGACAATTAACCATTGCTACCTATAGAGGCTATTTGAGAAGTGCTTGTGGTTTATGGGGGTATCCCTGGCCCAGTTTATATTGCATAACCTGTGCTATCGTGAGGCAGTCAAAAGCAGCACAGGAAAATAGCATTTGAAACAGCAAAGCGCCTGCACTGGGTGCTTTCTCTGGCCATTGCTGACTTTTACCAGCTCAAGGAAGCAGTCGCTTTCCTAGTCCAACTATCAGTTGCCACAAAACAGCTCCCTTTCTTGGGAAAGTTTTGGTGTAGGCTCTTGATTGTGCCCTAGTCCAGGAAATATCAACAATTTTTACAATTATTTGGGTGTCTGTCCAAGTCATTGAGTTTAAGTTTGCTTGGAGGAGGCCGATGTGTTGCCGCATGACAGCTCGTAAGGCCACACCATGAGGAGCACATCCAGCCTTTTGCCATTCTGTGATACACTGAGGATCTCTGCTGTTTCTTGGCATGCTCAAGAGTGGGGAACGGGGGAAATTACATCACAAAAGTCAAGGTACTCACAGTTAAGACTCTTTATTGTTTTGCCTGTTGCTCCACAGACAATTCCATTATAAGGGTTGATTCAAGAGAGCGCTCCTCAGATCCCCTCCACCCTTCACGCATTCAGTCCAAGCTTGACAGATTGGGGCCCAGTTTTGGTAAATTTCAGCTGCTGCAAGCTCCTCTGGTAAATTTCTTGACAACGTGTTTGACAGATCGAGTGCTCCACTGGTCGATTTCCATAGAGGCTCAAGACAGTTAGAAGTTTTAACGGGAGTAACACTTGCAGAGTCATTGCTGGGTTTGCATAGTTGGTGGTGACTCTGTCAGTTCTGGGACTGGGCACTAGTTCTCGTTGTGGGTTCTTTCGGTGTCATGGGTGCCTTCAGGTTGTCTGTTGCCTTGTTTCTTTTCCTTTGTTGGCCCGTTGAACCTGCTGCCATCTTTCCCCTTGGTTTGGGTCTCTTGGTAGGAAGTTCTCAGGGTGCTGAATTTCCATCGGGGTAGGAACCGGGGCCTGCCAGGCCGTACCATGATGTGCCAAGGGCTATGGAGGATTTTTATTTCTGTCTTGTTGAGTTTGGCACAGGAATTGTTCCACCTAAGTCAGGTTATTAAACATCAGTAATTCTCCCTGGAACTGCACCTTTAGCATTGATGGGTATCTTAAAGAGGCAGGGATATTTCTGCAATACAGCTCTTGTTTCTCCCCTGCATAAGCTCACTGCCTCCAGGAGAGCTCTTGAGAATAATCTTAAAATAGTTGAATCTGGTGGCCTTCCCATAACAGTTCTCTTCTCTCTCTAGCCATTCAAATGAGCAGGTCTTTTGTTTGGTATTTCAAAACTCTGCAGAGTATTGGCCAGCGTCCGTCTCCTTCCCTGGGCTTGAGTGCAAGAGATCTATGTGCTCTGTCTAGTTCTGAGTGGGGGTGGGGGCATGTTGTTCAGTTTCAGTACAGCCGGCAAAAAGTTTTGCAGGAAAGGTATCATACCTTTTCTTTCCCTTCTGCCCCCTCAGGTACCCAAGTAATTCGAATTTTATTGCACTTGGACCTATTCTCCAGGTCATCCGCATTGTGCAATAGGAGCTGAATTTGAGCATGATACTTCCAGAGATGTCCTTGTTGGGTTTGTAAGATTTCTTTATGGGCATTTACTGTATGTTCCATGCCCACTACTCCTGTTGTCAAAGCTTATACTTCCAAAATTGTTTTAGATGTAGTAACTTTTAGCTCTGCTGTGTCCGTTACTATTCTATTTAGAAGCACAGTAATTTTTGCCATCTCTGCTGATTCCGTATTCTCCATTGCTTGTGCCATCTTCTTTAATTAATGCCCAGTGTAGTCTCCTGCTATATTGAACTGGTACCTTGGGGATGTTGGCCTTACTTCTCCTGTCTTCAATGAGGTGAGAGCTCAAAGTTGTCTCAGCTCAGAACTCCGGATTGCCCAGGACTAAAAGTCCTGTTCTGGTGTCTTTCTGTAGCTACGGTTTGGCGTTTTTTGTCAGTGGTCCACTTAGGTCCAATTCGTTATTCAGATATATGGATGAAACATGAAAGATCCCCCGGTGTTCCGTCTTACAAAATTATGCTGCCACCATTTTGAATGGCAAGCTTCACCCCCTCTGGTGATCATTTTTAATTTCTGGATAACCAGATCCTAAAATCACGTTATAACCAGGCAGTTGTAATCATCAGCTCTCAATCACTCTCGCACTCTCATAGAAGCAAGCACTACCAAACCTCAACTGCCACTTTCACTTTCTCAAGCATGTGAACCCATACTGATTCTAAATGATCACCAGTAATTATAAAAAATAAAACGTGGGTGTGTGTAGAACCAGAATTTTACACAGACCCTCAGCGAGGGATACCTGTATAAACAACTCGAGCTTCACTCTTGGGGTTTACGTAACATCCCACACCACAGATGTGTGTAAAATTCTGATTACACCGACCCACCCATATATTATTCTATATATAAGAATTGGTGAGTTAATTCATTGACTGGACTGACACCACTTTCTAATGCCATAATAGCCTGCTGGTTATTACAAAATGGAACCCAGTTATTACAGTGTAGCTGTCAGCTATTCAAATTGGAAGGGAAAGTTGCTGCCGTCTAGTGCTCACAGGAAAAAAATGCCACAGAAGAGGAAAAAGGACTTTTTTAACACACAGCACTAAACTGACCAGCAATTAGGTAAAATAAAGAATATGTTGTTACAGTATTCATTTTTTACACACCCTCAGTGTGTTATACCATCACAAACCACTCATGCTTTACACACATAGTCTATGTGATATTACACACCTTTGTGTGTATGAAGAGCTCATAATAACTAGTGACCTCCTATAATGACTGGATATCCAGTCCTGATAAAATGCTGTAATAACCCAAGGAATTCCGTAATAACTCGATTGCGGCTTATTACGACATTTTCCTCATCATGCTCTCACGTCACTGAAGCACAAAAGAAAGCACACTGTATTTGTGCGAGTACAGCAACTGTTAAGGAACCCGTTCACTCGCACAAATACAGTTTGCAGTTTTGCTCTCTGAAACCGTGCCCCAATAATTACAAAAAATAATGCCTGTGTAAAGTTTGTATTATGTGGATTTTTCACACACCCTTAGTGTAAGATATAATTTCATAAACCCTTTGAACTTCACTCTTGGGGTTTATGGATTATCACACACCTTGGGTATGTGAAAAATTCTCGTAACATACACCTACACAGGCATTATTCTCTATATAATGTACAACACCCCATCCATTATTCTCTGTTTATTTAGACTTTGGTATCCAATCAGGGACCACTGGGATGAAGCCCATTTCCAGGGACATATGGACTGCTTTAGCATCAAACCAAGGTACCTATAGGAAAATACATTAACAAATAGAGCACTTGAGAAGGAGCAAATGTTCACAGAAGCGGGAGGTTTGGAAAGCCATTGTTTGGAACCGAGTAGCATGGAGACCATTTTCTTTTGATTGCCCACTAGCTGATTAGCGTTGAACCTGTTTTGATATTTGCGTAGTCATGCTGATGGTCACATCTGATGATCTCCTGTTGCTGTAACTGCTGTTCCCATCTTAGTGTCATTAGCAAACTTGGTAATCCAGCTATTAGTACCTACCTCCACATTGTTTATGAATACCTCTTCATCATTTTATATGTTTAAAGTCAATTGTAAGCAATATTTAATGTCTGTTGAATAATTGTGATTGTTTTATGTAATTTTGTTTTTATTTTGTTTTGTTATTGTGTGTGATATTTGTATTATTTTTATGGGCCGGGCCTGAAAATGGACTTGTTCCAGTGCCCTGTCCTTGCTAACAAAATAAAATGAAATGAAAATGTAGGTCCCCAAACTGTCCCCTGTGGAGACCCACAGGTGCCAGTTTCCATGTTGATTAGTCACCATAGAAACAGGTTCTTTTGTCAGCAGAAAAATACCTTCAGGCACATCCAGTCTGCCCCTTGTTCCTGCCTGTTCCCTCACCAAAGATCCTAGTTGATCATAGGCGTCACTTCCTCACCATTCCTCAACCTAAAAACCACTGTGCCTATCGCATGCATGCTTGAAGCTCTCCACAGTCTTTGCCCCACTACTTTCTCTGGCAGGCTGATTCAGTCATCCACCACCTTTTCCATGAAGAAGTATTTCCACACATCTCTCCTAAACTTCCCTCTCTTAGCTTCATTGCATGCTCCCTTGTTCTAGTGTCTTCCTTTATCTGAAATAGACCCTCCACTTGCACACTGTTCAATCCTGTGAAGTATTTGTAGGTTTCAATCATGTCCCCTCTCACTCTCCTCTCTTCCAGGGAATACATGTTGAGTTTCTGCAACCTTTCCTCATATGGCTTCTGGTACAACCCCCTTACCATTTTGGTTGCCCCCCTCTGTACCACTTCTACTCTTTCAATGTCTTTATGGAGGTGTGGCATCCAGAACTGGACACAGTACTCCAGGTAGGACATCACCAGTGAATGATGCAACTGCAGCACCACCTCTCCTCTCCTGCTAGAAATCCCTCTCTCAATGCACCCCAGCATCCTGCTAGCCTTTTCCACTGCTTTGTCACACTGCCCAGCTACCCTGAGGTCATCAGGTGTGATGACCCCGAGGTCTCTTTCTGGCTTGGTGATTAAAAGTTCCAATCCTGCCATTCTATACACAGTCCATGTGTTCTACAGCCCTAAGTACATAATCTTGCTCTTTTTGGCATTGAAATCCAGCTGACCATTAATTATGACTACTTGCCTCATAGCCTAAAACAGGTTTTGAACCCAGTTCAGCTCCTCCTCCCAGTTATACCTAGGTTCTGTAGTTTATGAAATAGCATTCTGTGTGGAATAGCATTAAATACTTTCCTGAAGCCCATATAAGCAACATCCACAAGATTCACCACATCCTGTTCCTTGGTTGCATTGTCCAAATAAAACACTGAGGTTCCTTTGTCATGCACTGTTTTGAATGCTCATGCATTGTAACTAGGTTTACCCATAACACTCTTAATATTTTCTTTATGGTATTGTGTTCACAGTTGTTTGTACTCTGCAATCTCCCGAGCCATGCCTGAAAATAGGCATTTTTTTGTCTAGTGCACCTACCCAGTAATCAAACATCAGATAAATATATGATCTCCCCTTACAGAATCCCTCATTCAAGCTCAAGATGGCACAGTGTGCTAAATATAGTAATTGATGTTGGGGGTGAAGTTCAAATTACACCTGCAAACTAGCATGTTCTTGCCAATGTCACATTAGTGCAATTTTAGCAAATGTGCATAAACAATTACACAAATTCAGAAATGCAGCATTTTGTTCAAATCACACATTGCTTTAAAACCTATTTATAAAAACTGCACAATTTTGGCACTTTTTCGTGGAACATACATAAAATGGGACCATTTCCCCTCACATCGCACATGTTTTTTAAACTTTTTTTAAAGTAGCAGTTTGGAGCATTCATGTTCGAAATATGTGCAGGCAGTATAGCACAGTGGTCTAAGGCTCTGAGCTGCAAATCTGGTGACATCCAGCAGACCAGACCTGGGTTTGAATCCCACAGCTTCCACTTGCATACTGTGTGACCCTGAGCAAGTCACTTAACCTCCTTGTGCTCCCAGGTCACTCCTGTAAAAAAGCTTCCAGCTTAGTGTGCTATACCTGGTTAAACAACTAAAAAATAAAAAAAAATGTGAACATGCGTTCTGTTTTTCAAAATGCTCATAAGAAAACAGGTTCTAAAAATGTGCAACAGGGGACTGGAGATTTCTCCAGTCTCTTGGGTAGTGGCTCAGAAACATTCATTATGTAATAATCAGATGCAGTATCAAGACTTTCAAAAGAAGCCACTTACTTACCTGTGGTTTGCTTTTGTGGTGTTCTTATTATGTTGGCTTGCACGTGCACTAGCAACATCTTGCGGTTGTAGCACTTTTAGAGGTGTGTCAGTGTTGTGGCCAATGCAGGGGATGCTTTGGTGGGTGTGTCCCTCAGACGCCAATCAGTGAGCATGCTGGCAATGGCAGCAGTTTCAAAGAGGACCATGGAGCTGAAAGAAATATGTCACTCCAATGAGGTGCAGTTTCCTCATTGGAGCATCAGATGACAAGGCTCCGTTACATGCCTTTCCTGGTGAAACTTTTCAGTAAATATGGTGGCTTCTGCCACCCGCCACACAATCCCAACACATCTGACATCAGGGATGCTCAGTCCCTGTGTTGGCATGCCCCCCCAGTTCAATTTGTTTGCCACCAGGGATGCCCAATCCCCATTGGCATCATGTCCCCCCCACACACATGCACTTTCTTTGCTGATGGGGGTGCCCAATCCCTGTCATCATCATGTCCCCCCTAATTCGTGGCACACTGGGAGCACACCCCAGTGTGCCCCAAATCATTTTTTTTAACCTGTAAATAAAGAAAACCTTCTCCTGGAGTCCATTTTTTTTTACCTGTGGAAAAAAAAGGTCCCTCATCGTCCCGCCATGCCCCCCCAACCTGCACCCACCTTCTGTGCACTACACCTCCCCGCACCCCCTCACCCCATACTTACCTACAGAGGGATGGCGCTGCGATCTTCTGTGGAGCAGGAACACATCTGAACTCTTCAAAAGCTGTCGGGAACTGAACAAAATGTGGTGAGCTTTATAATAGCAGGCAAAGGGGAGGTTTCAACTTAGGTGGATATCTCATTCATTTTGGGGAATTTTGGTACCAGATTTTCAACATGGGGTTCTTGGGACCCCATCTCATGAACACATGCGCTGTCATCTCATTACTCAGTCCCAAAAGGTGATTTTGTGTTCACTGCATGGAATCATCTTTCGGGACTGATTAACAAAACAAGAGTGATACTGTTCATGAGAGGGGTCCCAAAAAGCCCATGTTGCAAATTTGGTGAAAAAATTCCAAATAATGACTGCTACCAGCATGTGTTGCGTATTTTCCATGTACGCTCATAACTTCAACAATTTTTTATATTTTCACTTCAGATTTTCAACATTGCCATTTTTTCACACCTCCTTATGAACAGTACAGCTGTAATTTTTCACATCCTGTCCAAAATGTGTTTTCGCACCTGTGGCGCACAATGGCACAGTCACTGTGGGAAATCAACTTTTGGGACAGATTAACAAAATCACAGTGCCACTGTTCATGAGGGGAGGTCTGAAAATGCCTGTGTTGAAAATGTGGTTAAAAAAATCCCCAAAATAATTGCATTACGGGTGTGCATTGCGCAGTTTCTACACACGCTCGTGACTTCACCAATTTTTCATATTTTCACTCCAGATTTTCAACATTGACATTTTTTTACACCTTCTCATGAACAATATAGTTGTCGTTTTTCACATCCTGTACAAAATGTGTTTTCATGCCTGTGACGTCAAATGGCGCAGTCACTGTGCAAAATCACCTTTCGGCTAATGAACAGATAGTGTCACTGTTCATGAGGTGGGGTCACAAAAAGTCCATGTAGAGAATTTGGAGTGAAAGTACCAGTAAAGGCCTGGGGCATTAGGGTTTCCCATCATAACGCCCCACCCTGTAGAGACTGACAGGTATCAGGAGTGTGACTTGGAATCGTCAACTGTACTGCTCACGCTATTCCACCCACACCCTGCAACCAGTGACAGGCATCGAGGTGTGCCTTGGAGTCTTCAGCCCAAAAGTTCACCCCATTCTCCCATACTGCACCCATCTCAGTGTATTTCCTAATGGAATGGGGTGAGCATAAAGTCCAAAGACCCCAAGGCACACCGCGACACTTGTCAGTGTCTGCAGGGTAGGGTGAGGTGAAATGGCTTGAGCATTATGGCCGTTGACCCAAAGGCACACCCCAACACCTGTCAGTCTCTGCAGTGTGGGGGTTGGGTTAGAGTCAGTTCAATACTTTACTGCCATTCCTATTATACATCTCTCTAACTCCTGCACTACCAATGCCAATGCCAGCAAAACAACATTTGGCACTGACAAATGCTTGCTTGTGCTGGTGCAGATATTAAATACAGCAATTAAATGGCACTGAGCAGAGCACTGGATAAATGTTTAAAAGAAGTGCAGTTACAAACACCGACAGTCTCGTGGAAATCGCTCTGCACAGATTCAAACTCCCAACATTTCTGAGATCTTGAGATACAACCAGATCATTTGATAGTACCACTTGACATCAAGAACTTGTATATGTGCAGACAGTCCTTCCATTTTTAAACCCTGCAAGGCTTTTTCACACTGTCCACAGTGGGTCTGCTTAAAGGGACTTTTATATGGCTACATGCTCCTGGCAGTACCTGTTTTGACTCCCTCCCAAGCAAGTGGTGCACAGGAACTATAGGCTTTACAACACCAGTGCACCCTGTCACAGTACGCTGTTGTAGAGGAGCAGGGATAAGAGCTCTACAAGCAATCCCCCCCCCAACATGTACAGGCTATGTAAAAGAGAGGAGAAAAGTTAACATCTGTTTTGTAGTATACTTCCTATGATCCCCACTGAAATGAGTTGCTACATCACATGGGGGTCTCTTAGTTGGTGTAATTTCACACAGATATCTAAATCAATTAATCATTTATTCAATCAATCAATATTTAAGGATTTATGCTGCAATTTGGATCTAGTGGTTTTTAAATGGTATACCTTGACAAACACTGTGGGGAGCAATTGATAAGGGTCATAAATTATTCTCAGTCAGCGATTAAAATAGGTTAAAACAAAAAACAGAACAACTCATCAGAACAGAAAGCAGGTTAAGAAATAGGAACGTATATGATAGATTCTTAGAAACATAGCAAATATCTGCAGAAAAAGGCTGCATGGCACATCTAGTCTGCCTGGTGTAATGGGGTGTTCTGGGGGAAAAAAACATTGCTGTAAAAGATAATGAGACAACCTCGGCCTGGTGGCACTAGGGTTGAGACGCTGGATGCCATACCTCACACTACGCTGGGAACCAGGGTTTGGGAACGAGCCCTGGTCATTGAGGGTCAGTTGGGGGAGGAAGGATTGAGCATCCCAATGGATGCTCTCCTTCTCTGGGAGGGAGGGTTACCAGGCAGTGGTCATGCACGTAGCATTGCTGCCAGTGGAAGCATGGGTGGCAGGGCACAACAGCTCCTCAGGAGTCAGGGTGGGGAAGGGTGCTGTGGATACGTGACGACAGCATCTGTCAACATGCTGTACGTCTGGACATAAGTCCTTTGCATTGGTGCCCTCAGGTGTAGGGATAAAGCCAGAAAAAAAAACAAAAGCCAAAATCTTCCTGGTAGCATGCATCATGACGCTTGGTTCCAGTATGTCGGGGCCCAGCTGACAAGACCAGAGGAAGGTAGATTCCTCTGGGCCGAGACCAAGGACAAGTAAAAAAAAAAGATAGTGAAACAACAGTATCTCAAGAAATATTTTTTGAAATAATGCAGTACTCCTACATCTGTTACTTACTGAATTCCACAATGCATAAATACATGTATTTCATATTATCAGTGTTTCTTTATACTGTTCTTGCTTTGGTTTTTGGCATTTGTATAGTAATGTTGATTGAATAATACAAGGAATGCTATGTCAGTGCTTGGAGCATTAGATTACTACATGTGAAACGAGCCAACATCAGGTTCTGCTGCTGGCAATCCTTAATGCAGTCATAAAGGAGATCTTCCAACCCAAGCATTTACCTTTCTCTGCTGTGCTGTACTGTACATTGTACAAAACAATTACACTAAATATTTTAAAAGCTGATGCAGCATGTTATGCATTCTAAGAAACCTATGTGGTTAGTGAAGTAAATAATTAATTTGCAGTTTTAAAGGAGAACTCCTAATATCACTTTTGACTTGACTAACATTGATTTGTTTCATGTGACTTAGATGTTAGGAGCTCTGTGTATCTTGGAATCATGATTCAAGTTTTTCTTTTTTTAAATATATTTTTGAGGAAACCTTTGGATGGAATGTTGACATATTGTAAATCTTCATAAGTGGGATGATCAGGTACTCGCTGCATACACAGCAGACAGACTGATCAGTGATCATCAGTGGAAACCCTATAATGTTTTCATTGGCCTGAGAAGCTCCCCCACTTTGGGCCTGATATTCAAAACATTTGTGGAATATGGATGAACATGTTTCTAAATGCTTGATGTCATGGCATCACTGCTAAATCTCTGATTTTCTGCAAGAACAGCTGAATTATTTGAATATTATTATGAATGTTTTTTGCAGTTGGTTGACAAAATTTTAGATTGTTTTCTAACTTCTAAAATCCATAATGTTAGTAGTTCAGTAGATAGCACCCATGCCTCTAGGAATGGAAGATCAGAAGGCTGTGGGCTCAAGAAACCAACAAAAGAACAGTGCTCTGCCAGTTCTATTAAGCTTGGCAACCTAGAGGATAATGGATGGGCAAGAATGAACAACAACACTGTTTACTTCAAGAAGTTGTCATGACATCCTAGTAGACCTCAAGAGCAAAGCTCAGGAGGTCTATGGTTGTAATGACAACCTCGAGACGTGAATGCAGCATTGTTAGATACATAGATACATAGATTGCTGTTCCCCATCCATTATCTTTTATAGTGTATGAGCATCAATGCAACAATGGAGCATTTGTTGAGGACTTTGTATAACATCAGCATTCATTCTTGCTTCTAGAGAGCGAGCTCAGTAGCTGTTTTTTAACAGTCACACCCTTACCTGATGCCAAGTGATTTTTTAACTGCCTGCTGGTTTTGCTGCTTGTTTATAAACTGGTGCGATCTGTACAAGCTGGTTTAGAAAATACTACAAGAGCCATCGCTGATCACTCATTTCTCTCCTTACAACTTTCAGAATGAAACTAAAAACAACAAGCATTTGTCAATGCCAAATGTTTGCTTGCTGGTATTAGCATTAGAAATGCAGGAGTTAGACAGATGCAGAATAGGAATGGCAGTGAAGTAATGAACTTGACATGAACCGCACCTCCATGCTGTAGAGATGGACAGGATGTGGGGCAAGTTTTTGGATCGTCACCCATGACGGTCAAGCCATGTCACCTCACCCTATTCTGCAGACAGCAAGATGTGTTGTCCTGTGCCTTAGGGTGTTTGGCTTTACAGTCAGCCCATTCCAAAAGGACATACATTGAAATGGGTGCAGCATAGGAGAACTGTGTGAAGTCTTGGGATGAAGAGTCCAAGGTACACCTCGATGCCTGTCTGTGGTGGGGGGTGGGGGTGGGATGGCATGAGCAGTACGGTTGGCAGTCCAAAGGCACACCCCAGTGCCTGTCTGTCTGTACAGGGTAGGACTTCATGGTTAGAAACCCTAATGCCTCAGGCGTTTGCTGGTATTCATAGTACAAATTTTGAACATGGCCTCTTTGTAAGCCCACCTCATGAAAGCATTTGGGACCACTTCTCATGAACAGTGGCAGTGTGATTTTGTTAATGTGTCCCGAAAAGTGACTTCCAACAGTGACAGTGCCATTCTGCACTACATGTACGAAAACACAGATCGGGCAGGATGTGAAGAATGACAGCTGAACCATCCATAGGGAGGTATGAAGAGATGGCAATGTTGAAAATGTGTTGTGGGAATATTAACAATGCTTGCAGTTCCAAGCATACGTGGAAACCACGCAACAAATGCACGTAACACAGTCATTTTATGGAGTTTCATCACCAGATTTTCACCTAGGCATTTAACGACCTGTGCTGATGAACAGCATCACTGTGATTTTGTTACTGTGTCCTGAACACTGATGTCCCACAGCAACCACAGCTGTCTACGCCAGAACTGCAAAAACATATTTCAACCAGGATGTGAAAAAATGACAGCTGTACTGTTCATAAGGAGGCGTGGAAAAATGGCAATGTTGAACATCTGGAGTGAAAATATTACAAATCTGCAAAGTTATAAGCGTGTGTGTTAACTGCGTAGTGCATGCTTGTAACACAGTCACTTTATGGACTTTCATCACCAAATTTTCAACATAGGCATTTTAGGACCTCTGCTAATGAACAGTGTCACTGTGATTTTTGTAATGTGTCTCAAACAGTGATTTCCCACAGCAACCAGGCTATTGTGTGCCGGAAGTGCGAAAACACATTTCGGCCAGGAGGTGCAAAATGACAGCTGCACTGTTCATAAGGAGGTGTGAAAAATGGCAATGTTGACAATATGGTGTGAAAATATTGCAAATGTGCGAAGTTATGAGCGTGCGTGGAAACTGCGCAATATATGCTCATAACACAGTCATTTTATGGACGTTTGTCACCAGATTTTCAACATACCCATTTTAGGACCTCTGCTAATGAACAGTGTCAGTGAGATTTTCCTAATGTGTCCCAAACATGGATTTCTCACAGCAACCGTGTTAGTCTGCGCTGCAAGTGCAAAAACACATTTGGGCCAGGATAAGAAAAATGACAGCTGTACTGCTCATAAGGAGGTGCAGACAAATGGCAGTGTTGACAATCTGGAGTGAAAATATTGCAAAAGTGCGAAGGTACTAGCATGTGTAGAAACTGTGCAACGCACGCTCATAGCACAGTCATTTTATGGACTTTTCTCACCACATTTTCAACATAGGCATTTTAGGACCTCTACTAATGAACAGTGTCACTGTGATTTTTGTAATGTGTCCCAAACATTGATTTTGCACACCTACTGCGCCATTGTGGGCTACATGTGCAGAAACACAGTGTGGGCAAGATGTGCAAAATTAAAGCTGTACTGCTCATAAGGAGGTGTGGTAAAATGGCATTGTTAAAAATCTGGAGTGCAAATATTACAAAGTTGTGCACTTATGAGCGTGCGTAGGACCTGCACAATGCACGCTTGTAAAACAGTAATTTTTAGGAATGTTTTTACCAAATTTTCAACATAGCCATTTTAGGACCTCTGCTCATGAACAGCGTCACTGTGATTTTCTTAATGTGTCCCAAACATTGATTTTGCACACCACCTGCGCCATTGTGCGCTTCATGCGTGGAAACACATTTTGGGTGAGATGTGAAACATGACAGCTGTACTGCTCATATGGAAGTGTGGTAAAATGGCAATGTTGAAAATCTGGAGTGCAAATGTTACAAATTTGCGAACTTACGAGAGTGAGGTAGGAACTGTATAACACATGCTCGAAAAACAGTTATTTTTAGGAATATTTTTACCATATTTTCAACATAGCCATTGTAAGACCTCTGCTCATGAACAGCATCATTGTGATTTTCTTAATCTGTCCAAAACATTGATTTCGCACACCGACTGCGCCATTGTGTGGTACATGCGCGGAAACACATTTTGGGTGAGATATGAAAAATGACAGCTGTACTGCTCATAAGTAGGTGTGATAGAATGGTAATGTTGAAAATCTGGAGTGCAAATGTTACAAATTCACAAACTTACAAGCCTGTGTAGGAACTGCGCAACGCACGCTCGTAAAACAGTCATTTCTTGGAATTTTTTCACCAGATTTGCAACATAGGCTTTTTGAGAGCCCACCTCATGAAAACTGACACTGTCATTTTGTTAATCAGTCCCAAAAAGTGACTTCGTGCAGCGACCACAAAATCACCCTTCAGGCCCGATTAACGCTACAACAGTGACAGAATTCATGAAAAGGGTCCCAAAAACCTCATGTTGAAAATTTGGTGCCAAAATTCCAAAAAATGCTTGAGATATGCAACAAAGTTGAAACAACCCTATCTATCCCATTATACAGCTTACCGGCATTTCCTTAGTTCGTGGTCGTCTTTGAAGAGTGCAGACGTGTTCCCGGCCCACCGAAGATCATTGCGCTGGACTCCGGAGGTAAGTATGGGGTGAGCGGGGTGTGGGGAGGCAGGGTGCGCAGTAGGTGGGTGCGGGTTGCGGGAGGGGGGTCTGGGAGACTGTGAGGGACAGTTTTTTTCTCCGCAAGAAAAAAAAAAGACAACCCGGGATGGTTTTCTATTTTGCTGAGGCATTTGGCATGCTGGGGTGGGCTCCCAGCATGCCAATGGACTGTTTTTTTTTTGAGGGGTCCTGTAGCAGGCAGGGATTGGGCACCCCATCAGCACACAAGAAAAGGGGGCCATCATGCCGATGGGATTGGGCACCTGCTGGGCCAACGAGAACGGGGAATCATGCCGATGGGGATTGGGGCACCCCTGTCAGCACACAACAAAATGGGGGGTGGGTTAGATCATGCCAACAGGGAATGGGCTCCCCCATCAGCAGACAGATGACAGGGACATTTGTGCACTGAAGCCGGTGGGGATTGGGGCCCCCATCGGCAAACAAAGACCGTCTGGGGGGGCACTTGCTGCCAAGGGCATTGGACACCCCCTCGGCATAGAGGCAGCATAATATTGTTTGTGGACATGGTGGAAAGCTGCCCGCCATGTTCACAAACAGTATTATGCTAGTTAACATTCTACCCTGCAATGACGGGTCACTCCCTCATTGCAGCACAATGACTGATACTGCAATGACGAGGTGGCCCTTGATTGCTGCGGCGAAAACGTTAGAAGTTGGTGTACTTTTAGAGACCAGTGTCATCACCACACTATGCCTCCATTGGTCCACCATTGCCAAGCCCCCTAATGCAGTGCCTCCCTTGGCTGTAACAGTGCCGTGCTTCCACAACCCGCTCTTCTCCTAAGCTGTTACATCATGTTTCTTGTGCATGCACGCAAGCAAACATAAAAATGAGTGATTGGCATGGCTGTCAGGGTTAGGGAAGCACAAAGACATTCTGTGTTGTATCACTGTAGTAATGTACTTAAGATAGTACAATAGCAGTCTGATGTCACTACGATGGTACAACAAGCCTAGAAATTCACAGAATTAAATTGAGGAGCACACTCTCCCATACAGTAATTTTATTAGTGGCAAAAGTACGACAAACAGCTTCAGTGCTTTGAGGCACTCCGTCTCTTCCTCAGGAGAGTGCTGTTCTGTTGGTTTCTACTGTTCCCTGGCTCCTACAATAGTAGTAGCTCCCTTTAGCCCAGCATTTCTCTGCTTTTGGTAGCCTTAGGTTCTAGCTCCACATCAGGTACTTGACATAATATCTATAATAGACACTATAGTGCTGTGTGAGGGATGTACTACATTTCTGAGGTACCGTCTTTCAGATGAGATGTTGAACCAAGTTCCCTTTGCTCATCATCTCTGGTCACCGTTCAGGTGGAAGTTAGAGATCTTATATATATATATATATATATTAAGAGTCACTTCCCCAGTGTTATAGACAGCATCCCTCTATTGATAAAACAGGTCCATGTTATTCACCCTCCAGGATGCACCCGGAAAAAAGCTATGAGAGCCTAATGAGCCTTTCCTGGTCAAAAATTACAAATAACTATTGCTGAATTTGGGAATTGCTTTTTTTTACTTCCCTAATCTTGTATCGGGAAATGCTCAATTTAGCAAACTGTGTATTTATTCTTGTTTCAATTGTGCTTAAGCAATTGAATGAGATATATGCTTGTGTGACTTCTATATATTGTGGCTATCCACCTCTCTATCCGTGAGATATACCACCCTGTAGGGGTACGATGCAAGGAACCCTAGAGGAGGGTTCCCCCCCATTGGTGCCGTGGGAAAAATTTCCTTGGCTAAAGATAGCTTAGGAAGAAAACCACAGGAAAGAGAGACTAGCTGCTGGAGGAGGAGGGGTGGATGGTGGGACAATGAAGAGACGAATCCTGGAACGTCCTGGAAGAGTGGCCTTTTAAGGCCTGATGGGGGAGTGACATAGTTGCTCTGCCCATTGAACCTCAGGCTTAAAGCCTTCCCATTCAATTGTGCTTATGTAACTGGATGAGATATATGCTTGTGTGACTTTGATACATTGTGACTATTCACCTCTCTATCCATGGAATATACCACCATGTAGGGGTATGATGCAAGGAACCCTAGAGGAGGGTTCCCCCATATAGGTGCAGTGGGAATAATTCCCTTGGCTAAAGGTAGCTTAGGAAGAAGCCCAACAATAATAATACTCAAAAGGCTGCCGAGCATCGAAGAGGCGAGAAATCAGAAGATATCTAGACCAGAAATAAATATGACAGACATAGATAGGAAGGACAGGAAAAGAATGATGAAAGGTGAGGACAATGAATGAAAGGAAATCTGATGAGATGCAGAAAAGCAGACTTCCTAAGGAGAGAGGGCACAGCCGGGGCCACCACCTGACTCCATCCAACAACACAACCTAACTAAGGAACCTATGAAAGGACTAACCCTTAGTAAAATAATGACCAATGGCACAGAGGAGAAGAAAAACCCCCTTTGAGGAAACCTCTGGGGATCCAAGGCCTAGGTCGCCTTCCCTCCAGGCTGAAAGATGTTTTGATTAGGGACCTTCGTCTACACCATTATAACAAATTAAAGTAGAGATCGAGGAAGGAGGATAAGTCCAGTTTTAGAGGAAGCTCTCACTCTGTCCTTCTAAATGAAAAGCTGTCAAGAGATGCGAGTGTAGTCTGCAACTAGATGCTCAAAAGTAAGAGAGGAAGCACGATGATGGAAAGAAGCCTTGATGACCTGAATGGTTGAAGGTGAGACATGAAATAAACTACGTATAATGATGGAGATGAAGCCAGCCAGCCCCCAGCAAAGGGGTAACAGTCATGAAGGCACGTCTCCGAGTAGAGAGCAGGTAAAGTCGAGGTAGCATGGACCCGATACAGTTATGCTTAGAGACCCGTGTAAATCGCAAATACAAAATAGTGTGAAATAAAACAAATTATACACTAAAAAATGAAATAAAATGAATCTAGGCAATAAAACGAAATGTGCAATTTTTAAAAAAAAATATGCTTTTTGGATATATTTGTGCCGTAGTTCTTTGCTCAGCATTGACAGCGATTGACTCGGTGCCTCATTTAGCCAACAATTAACAGATTTCCTCGCTTTCCTGGCATTCATTCAAATCTCCACTTTTTTAACCTGTTTGCATGCAGAATGCAGCTGCTCTGGTGATCTTAATGACAAATAATTTAGTGAATTACTCACGTTGTTAGCCTCTCCGACAGCTGCTCTCCGACTATACTTAAAAGCTTCACAGTGTATCTTTAGATTTGCATATGCACAGGTAACCACTTGGTATACTTTTTGCATCATTTCTTAGCTGTGTTTCAGCATGCCTAAACCTCACAAAAGTATTGGCCAGAGATACAAGAAGTTGGAAGTTGAGGGACTGTATTTGGCAGGTAGCAGCATTTTAATATGCCGGTTCTGCAACTGCCGTTTGGAGCGAGAGTCAAGAGATACTTCAGTGAAACATTGCCATTCTGAAACTCACTCCCAAAAAAAAGGTAGGGCTGCAGAAAGTTCACGTAAAACAACCACCCAGTCCACTACTGGAGAGTAAATACTGCAATCTAAGAAGGCTAAATTAGACAAGACTGCTTTTATAGAGGAGACCGCATTAATGTGTGCCACTGCTAATATCCCAGTGGAAAAACTGGACCACCCTTCAGTGAGGGAATAGTTCAACAAGTATATACAAGGTGAGATACAATTTCAACTCTGTTTAATAATTGCAACATTTTGTAGATCTCGAGGGTAACAGTGTGTAAATTGTTTTAGGAGCTGGTAACCTGCCAACAGCTGACTATCTTCGGTGTGAATATCTTCCTCGAGCTGGCCAGTTAGCAAAAGAAGAGGTGCAATCTGCAGTACAAGGGAAGCAAATTGCTGTTATCTGCAATGAAATGACTGACAGTGCAGGACATTGTGTGCTTGCTGTTTTATTTAAAACTGTAGAAGCGAATAGTAGCATCCATCTGGGTGCCATTTATTTCTTGGAGACTGCAAATGCAGCCACATGTTCACAAGTAATCGTGGACACACTTACTAACTACAATATTGAGCTCTCAAATATACTTGCTATAGTAAGTGATTCAGCTGCTTATATGTTAAAATGTTTTAGCGCACTAGAAATATTGTTAGGACAACAGGTGCCGCACTTGACATGCTGGGCTCACAAATTACATATTGTTGGGAATGTATATGTTGATAACTTACTGTAGATCAGCTTAATTCTGTTGTTGCTAAAGTAAACACACAGTTCTCTTTTTCAAGAAAACTTAAGTCTGCATATCTACGGTTTCTTAAATCAACATATCCAGAACTACCTCCTATTTTGTGCCCACAGCCTGTCTTGACTAGATGGAACTCCTGGTTCAGGGCAGTTTTTTATCTAACTGATTATTTAGATGCTCTGAAAGAGTTCGTTGAACAAAGTGATCAGAAATCAGCCAACATGAAAGCATTGATTAGTTTACTGAAAGATACTGAGTTTATTCAGCTGTTAAATTTCAGTGCAGTTTCATAAAGGCACACTGTGCAACAGTTGCTGATGTAACTACACAATTGGAGAAAACAAAAAAGGCTTGACACTTGATTTTAGCTCAGATACAGATGCTGCAAAGACATTCTGTGATTCTTAAAACTAATGCTGAGACAGAGTAGAGAACATTGTCACAGATATGGAGACACATGTTCAAGAGAGGGCAGTTCAACAGCTTAAGCTTGCACTTCAGACATCAGTTGAGAAGCTTAAAAAAACACATGCCAGCACATTCACCTACTATAACATTTCTGACTTCTGTCAATTATCTTTTTAACCCTGTAGAGATTGGCACACGTCCATCAGTGGACAAAACTGTTTTAAAACATTGGATGTCAAATGTGCCTTTGCTAAGAGACATAGAGATAAATTATTTTATGCTGTGGTACTTCAAATTTTCTGAAAGTATAAAAGCTGCTGTGATGAGTAATTCTGATGGCTCAGTTGATCTTAAAATTTTGTTTGGTATGAGATGCCAAAATGCACATATTTCCAATACTGATATCTGCTTGCTAATGAACCCTGTTATAAGTGTTGATTGTGAGCGTTTTTTCAGTAGGTACAAATTGATTGTTAGTGACAGAAGGTGAACATGAAGAAAGAAAACATTGAATGTTGCTGTATGCTTGCTTTTAATAGTTAAACACTCAAATAGTGCTGCAATGATATTTTTACTGATCTAGATATCAATTTATAGTGTTTTTTAAATTTCCTATGTCTTTTTTGTACATGAAAAATGATAAAAAGAAATAAAAAGAAATTTTGGAAAAATAACAAGAAATAACAAGAAATTCTTAAAATATTCTAAAAAATTAAAAGAAATTCACGGGAGTAGACCCACATAGAGGTCAGATGAGCAAGGGATATCCACAGGCAAGCAGGAGAAGATTGATGGTGATAATAACCTCAGGAGTGCAGCAGTTTGATTACATAGAAACATAGACTTTGACGGCAGATAAGGACCACTTGGCCCTCCCAGTCTGCCCATTTCCCTACCTACTGGATAAGCTGCAGATTCTAGTTAACCAACAGCCTACATCCTGCAACCCCCAACTATAATTGCCTTGTGTCTGTCCCATGCATGTTTGAATTCCCCCACTGTTTTAGACCCAACGACCTCCTCAGGAAGGCTGTTCCATGTATCCACCACTCTCTCCGTGAAAAAAAATTTCCTCACATTACCCCTGAGCCATCCCCCTCTATCTTTAAATTGTGCCCCCTTGTTCTTACACATCTCTGTTTCTGAAAGATGCTACTCTCCTGGACTTTGTTGATTCCCTTGAGGTACTTGAACATTTCTATCATGTCCCCCCTGCCCTCCTTTCATCAAGTATACATATTAAGCTCTCAATCTCTCTTCATATGGCTTCTGCTGCAGACCCTGCACCATTTTAGTTGCCCTCCTCTGGACTGCTTCCATCCTGTCTATGTCCTTGCAGTGATGAGGTCTCCAAACTGCACAAGTACTCCAGATGGGGTCTCACCAACTGCCTGTACAGAGGGATAACCACTTCCTTTTTCTACTTGTGATGCCCCTTCCTATGCATCCCAGTATCCCCCTGGCTCTCCTTACTGACTTTTCAGATTGCTTACCCACCTTTAGGTCATCTGATATGACTACCCCCAGGTCCCTTTCCATTTTTGTTGTTGTTAGTACCTCCCCTGCTATTGTGTACTCTTCTCCTGGGTTTTTGTTTCCCAGGTGCATTACTTTGCACTTCTTTGTATTGAATCTAAGTTGCCACATGTCTGACCATTCCTCCAACCTTGCCAAGTCCCTTCTCATCTTTTCTACCCCCCCCTTGTGTATCAACTCTGTTACAGATCTTTGTGTCATCTTCAAAGAGGCATACCTTTCCCTCCAGACCCTCTGCAATGTCACCTATAAAGATGTTAAAGAGGACTGGACCCAGTACTGAGCCCTGAGGTACTCCACTAGTAACCCCCCTTTCTTCAGAATGTGTTCCATTCACTATTACCTTCTGTGTCCTGTTGTGCAGCCAGTTTGCTACCCAGGCTACCACCCTGGGACCCACTCCAAGGCTGGCTAACTTGATTATTAATCTTTTGTGCAGGACTGTGTCAAATGCCTTGCTAAAGTCTAGGTAGGCCATATCCACAGCTCCCTCCCTGGTCTATTACTTTGGTCACCCAGTCGAAGAAATCAATTAGATCTGCCTGACATGACCTTCCTGCTGTAAATCCATGCTGCTTTGGGTCCTGTGCCCGCTGGCCTCTAGGTACTCAACAATCTTTATTTCAGAAGTGATTCCATCATTTTCCCTACCACTGAGGTCAAACTTACAGGTCTGTATTTTCCGCACTTCTGCCTTGCTCCCACTTTTGTGAAGGGGAATCACATCTGCCCTCCTCCAGTCCTCAGGTACCAGCCCATCCTGCCATGATCTGTTAAAAAGCATGGTCAGTGGTGTCACTAGGTCCTCCCTTAGTTCTTTTAGGATTCTGGGGTGAATCCCATCAGGCCCCATTGCTTTGTCCACCTTGAGTTTTAGGAGTTCTTTCAGGACTCTTTCTTCTGTGAATGGACTGGTGTCAACCCCTACCCAGAGTGTTTCTATTGTCTGGTTTAGGTAACTCCTCCTCATCTTCTTTTGTGAATACTGAGCAAAGTATTCATTCAGTATCTCTGCCTTTTCACTGTCTCCTCTGCCCACCTCCCCTCTCCTTTATTAATCTTCACTATCCCTCCCTTAACCTTTCTATGCTCCCTAATGTACCTATAAAAGGTTTTATCCCCCTTCTTAACTGAGTTGGCTATTTTTCCTTCAGTTTGGGCCTTTGCTAGTCTGACTGCCTTCCCCACTTCTTTCTGCTCTAATTGATACAGTTCCCTGTCATGCTCCTTCTGTGATTCCTTATACTTTTTGAATGCAGCCTTTTTCTCCTTAACCTTCCCTGCCACCTCGTTTGAAAACCATAGTGGCTTTTTACTCCACTTTGTTTTCTTTATTTGCTTCACACAAAGGCTTGTTGCCTCTATGATGGCAGTTTTGATTTTTCTCCATTGTTCTTCCACCCCTCCTCTTTGGTCATTTGCTAGTGCATTTTTCAGGTATTCACCCATTTTGCCAAAGTCAGCTCTTCTAAAGTCCAGTATCCTTGTTTTTGTATGGCTTATCTCCATGGTTGTGCTCATTGTGAAGCTCACTGTGCAGTGGTCGCTTGTTCCCAGATGTCTACTGACTTCTAAATTTGTGACCCTCTCTCCATTTGAGAGTGCCAGATCTAATATTGCTCCCTCCTTAGTGGGTTCCAACACAAGCTGTCTAAGGCCTGCACCCTGCAGGGCATCGAGAATGACCCTGCTCTTGGATGTGGCTGCAGTACCTGTTATCCAGTTAACATCTGACATATTCAGGTCCCCCATCAACAGTAACTCCCCTTTTTCAGCCCTTTTGAGAATGTCCTCTATCATTTTGTTGTCCATTTCCTTCCCTTGAGATGGAGGTCTATATACAACCCCTGTGCAGATTGTGATGCCATTCCCTGTCTCCAAGGTGACCCAGAGTGCCTCTTGTCCTCCCCCTTTACTTTTTAGTTCTGTAGCTTTGCTCCCTTCCCTTATGTATAGAGCTATTCCACCTCCTCTTTTACCTTCCCTGTCCCTTCTGTAGATTGTGTACCCTGGTATGCTGACATCCCAGTCATGGTGCTCGGTGTACCATGTTTCTGTGACTGCCACAATATCCAACTGTTCATCTTCCATCAGGGCTACTAGCTCAGGAAGCTTGTTTCCCAGACTACGGGCATTGGTACTCATTGCCCTCCATTTAATGTTGGCTTTATTCTTTTTTCAGACAATATAATCTGGGAAATGACAAAGTCTTTATAGACAAAAAAGTCGTTGTATTTCTGTATAAATAATTCTTGTTCTTCAGACTTCGTGGGTGAAATATCAAAAGTATGAAAAAACCAGAACGCTGAAGTCTGTACTTTCCACTTTTATTCCTTTTGAATAACTATGCCCCTACGTTTCGCTGTAATTAGCTTGATCACGGGGCTCTTACACCATCTGTTAAGTAAATCAATTTTCAATTTGTAAATTTCTTATATCCATTCAAAGCTTTGATTGCTTTTTATAGCACTTTCAAAATGAGCTTTCCAAGACCGTATATCCTCACTCTATAACTAAAGTAGATGTATTACACAAAATCGATCTCATTTATTTTTGTTTTAGAAATCCAATATCCTAAATATCCTTATGCTCCAAAAAATACATCGGGAGAAAGGCTCCTAATCCCATAGATTTAATATTTCGAACGGGCTGTTAAACAAGTAACCAATTCGCCCGCGGGCGAATAAAAATTCCCAACTAGCGTGAAAATCCGTTTTGTAATGGGTAACCTCCCATACGGCGTTTTAAGATCACTGAAGAATCAATACTAATGCCGTCTATTTCTACGCCCGGACGAGTCCCACATTAGTGATCTGCACCCGCTCGCACTCTGGCACAAATAAGTAAAAGATTTTCATGCTAGTTGGGAATTTTTATTCACCCGCGGGCGAATTGGTTACTTGTTACATAGTTATTCAAAAGGAATAAAAGTGGAAAGTACAGACTTCAGCGTTCTGGTTTTTTCATAATTTTTATACTTTTTTCCCCATCCCTGCTCTTACTGTCCTTGTCTATTTTTCCATTTACCACTGTCCTGCCCTGTGTTGAGCTCTGTACCTCAGTGTTTACCTTACTACCTGCCATGTTTTGTGGGGGGAGGCTTGAAATTTCCTGCCTTTTATCAGCGCCTCCCCCCTTGGCTAGTTTAAAAGCTTGCCAAGAAAGCATTTAAACCTATCACCTAGGAGCTTGGTTCCCTTCGTGGATAGATGCAGACCATCATGCCAGAATAGACCTTTATCTCTCCAGGTGGCCCCCCAGTCCCCAATGAAGCCAAAGCCCTGTGCTCTGCACCAGTTTTGCAACCATTCATTAAACTGCATTAGGTAGCATAGGACCCAGTGAGAGATATGCTCAATTAAGTGATGTAAATGAGAAGACCCTGAGGTCAGACTGAGTGATGGAGAACTGGACTCAGGCACGTGGACACCATCTGGACTAAAGTAAGAGGAGGATACAAATAAGGAAGGTGATGGCAGGACAGGACTAGATGGACTAGGCTAAGAGGAGGATACGAATAGGGAAGGTGATGGCAGGATAGGGAAAACCCCAAAAGAAAGCAAAGGTCAGAGAAGGAGCAGAAGGGAGGGTGGAGGGAGGAGAGCAGCAAGTGAAGTCGACAGGGGTAGACACCCCCAATACAGTGGAGATAGGCTGAGAGAAGGACCGAGGCAAGCAACTGAGGTTGATGATGGAACAGGCATCATGACCATGAAGAGCACCAACAGCATGAGGGGTGCCTATAGAATTCTCTACTACCATGAAGGACACACATTCATAGCACAGCTAATGGGAGTAAATAGAGGCATAGATGGAGATGCCTTCGCAACATGATAGGAAGGGATATGAGGAGTGAAGGAGAGGTTGGTAAAGGAGAGAGAGAGAGAGAGAGAGAGATTTCGAAGGGAAAGAGGGAGGAAGAGGTTAATGTAGAGGGAGAAATGAAGGGTGTAGGGAGGTGCATTTGTGGAAAAGTGATATAAGGCATGGAAACAAGCATCTGGTCTGGTGAGAGAAGGATTGGGTGCAGCACCCTAAACCACAACCACAAGGTTAAACACTGGAAAGAACGCCTTGGTAAGGACCTCATGGCAGACCAGGGGAGATAAGCAAGACGCACTGTGTTAAAGCACACAAATCCTGGGATGTCCTGGGATGGAGATTATTGTGGATGGCAGTAATGTAGGTTGAAGAATCCATTCACCATGTAAGACACACACTGAGTTGCTCAAAAGAGGAACAATGGCAACTGAAGTAGCATTCATGTTGGCAATGTCTAAAGGGGATGAGATCCTAGTAAGCTTTGACTGGTGCCATGAGTCATAGACACCATCCTTTTAGCATTGATTACAACATGGTGGGACATGAACCAGCATGAGGTATTGTTGAAACCACACTATATAGTGCACAGGTGCAGGACAGGGACTGAGGCATCTGAGGTGAAAAGTAGTATGTAATCAGCATATATATGCTAGTGGAAAGAGGCAACAGACAAGTCCAATAGTTACTGGAGTGATTGACTGATTTCTTAGAAAAGTGGTGAAGGGGGGAAGATGCACTGAATTGTCACCGGCTGCAAGGAGGGCCCCCAGGTTGGGAGAGCAAGCGAACAGACAAAATGGGATGGAGAGAGCTTACGGACAGGCCAGCACACATGAAGAGTGGGGAAAAGATCATAGCAAGTGGGCAGTGAGCAGCCAGCATGTGTGGGTTCGTCCTGGGGAAGGAGAAGCGGCAAGCAACAGAATCCCACAGCAGGCTTGCCCCAGCCACAGCACCCAATGGCACCATAACCATCTCAGTTGACAGGGAGCAAGCCGTTCTTCCCAGTGGACCATGCACACTCACCTGGGGGCACCAAGGTCATCCACTTCATGCTCCTGCCAGCTGTGAGGAAGAATGATGGATGCAGCTGAGCAGGAGAGCAGAAGGAGCAGCACAAACTGAAGCTGGGAACAGGATAAGAGAACAGGAGCGATGCCAGCCTATGGAGGCAACCGCAAACGCATGGGCAAAAGCCCATAATAGAAGTACTGGGAGTGGAAGGCTGACACGTGGCACCTCCAGTCACAATAAAGAGACAAATCCTGGAACATCCACGAAGAGTGGCCTTTTAAGGCCTGATGGGGGAGTGACGTAGTTGCTCCACCTATTGAACTTCAGGTTTAAAGCCTTCTCCCCCAAAAATACAAAACCTGGCAAATAGCACCTTTTCACAGTTATAATTGCACAATTTGTTAAACAGCATTTAAATACTGTTAAATATGCCCAGATAAATGATTTTGTGTATTGTTAACATTGACGACTAAAAGAAAGATCAGTTGATTGTCTTTCTCATGCCATCTGACATATTCCAACATGATGTGGTTTTAGTCACACATTTATGAAACTGCATATGGATTATGGATGTGATTTTGTAAAATAGTACAATTTTGGATGGTGCCACTTTTCCTTTATAAAATTTGAGTGGTTGGAATAGATACTATTTTGATATTCAGGTGAATAACAAACCCTGTTTTTCCACAATTCCTGTTTGTTTCTAATTGAGCATGCATTCCATGTGATCACAGATGATCTGTGAAATTTTGACAAACAGACAGGAAAGTGGCAGACACTGTCTTTCCAGGATTCCTGGTCATTTCTAAACTGACCATGCATTCCTTGTGATCACAGATGGTCTGTACAGTCAAGAGAGAGCTCTTGAAGGAGTCAGGCCTCCAGAACCTTCATTCTGCAAAAATAAACATTTCATTCCTTTTGTTCTGCTCGAAAACCCAAAAGGTCATTCTCTAAATAGTGTAGTTGTCCAAAATGCTGTGGGTCTTTTTTTTTTTTTTCTGGGGGTTATTAAGTGCATATCCATATATGTGTATATTACGGAGGCATGGTAGTACCTCTATAGTTGGGCACCTGCAGACAGTTTAATGATAAAGTGCAACAAATAAAGAATGCAGCACCAGGCTCCATGGTCAAATGTTAAAAACTGATTTTTATTTAAATATTTAAAACCAGACCACATACCAATGCCCAATGTTCCACAACAGTCCATCACCAATGTTTCACGCCCATTCTCGTCATTTTTTCAAGGTGTACTTTGGTGCACGGTGGTGTGGCTCTGTTTTTAAATATTTAAATAAAAATCCATTTTTAACATTTGACCATAGATCCTGGTGCTGGATTCTTTACTTGTGCTTTAGTGGTTATCCATTGCACAGGCATCATGAGGAGCTGTCCTCTGTGTTTTGTTTAATGTTAAACACCAATTTTAGCACCTTAATAACGTTGGTGGAGTTCAACGCACTAGCCCAAAACTTGGCATGCATGGTCTGGCTGGCAGAGTCTCAAAACATGAAAAGTTTCTTGATAGCATCTTGCTTGCTTGTCAAGATACAAAACACTAATAAATGCAAAAAAATGTGTTTGGTTTTGCTATACTTAGCATGTTTTTTTGCTCTCACTAATAGCTTAGATGGTGCATAATATTTTCACAAAACTTTCAGAGAAGTGGCCTGTAGCAAGGTAGTGTCTTTTTTTTTGCATGCTGATGTTTATCACCCCCGCTCACCTGACCGGTCTTCCCCTCAAGCCCCCACATGGATTGCCCCCAGCCCAGGTATCCGCGATGTATCCCTTCATTGGGAGGGTTCCTTACCTTCGTAGGGGATGAGCCTTCTGCCCATGTATCCAACAACCCTGAGTGCTGCTGAGGTGGCTGATGGAGGTCCAGGAGCCCAGGAGTGAGGATCCGGGGGAGGCCATCATCTGATCTGCCAGGGCGCCATTTTCAGTATTTTCCTATGAGGAGAGATGTGCAATGACATCTAGGCTGGCGCTGATGTCTATCTCTCCCCAAACATCATGGATCAGATGTTGTACTGCACCCCCAGCCTCTGCCAGGGGTCAGCAGATGCCGAGCCACATCCCTTCCCTCCCCCCGAAGAAGGTGAGCTGTCGGTAGATGCTCCCTCCTTCTCCCCCTGGCCGGCACTCCAGTGACCCAAGTCCATTCCCGAACCTGAGTCACCAGTGTTGCAAGTGGAAATCCAACTGCTGTGTCGATGGGCCAGATAAGGTAGTGTCTTTTGAAGGTTTCATGAAAAAATATTATACAGTTCCAAAGTTATAAGGATTTAAAGTAAATTTTTTTGATAAACCTCTAGCTTCACCATTAAAAAAACATTGATCGTGAGTGCTTATTTTCATGATTTACGTGTCATGAGAAATTATTTATTTGTTATCAGAAAAAAAATTGTAAGGGCCGCCATCTTGTTTTTTTGAACCAAAAAAAGATCTGGAAAATATATAAAAATGATGTATTTTCAGAAAACACCTAAAACTAGGTCAGCAGGACACGTTTACCTAGATTCTGGCGTTTATTGTTTGAAAATCACCCTGGAAATAATGTTTTTGGGCACCCAGAAATCCTGGGTGCCAAACTTGGCAAGAGGACCCACTCATCCATGTTCTCAGTATGAGAATGGTGGAACTTTCTTGAAATGTGAAGCCACAGCTGGAGTCATGCTGCCAGCTTCAGTTAGAGCAGTAAACCGATGACACACTGCTCTCTCTGTCTCACTCTGTCTCTTTATATCTATCTGTCTGTTTGTCTATCTATCTTGCTAGCTATCTATAGTAGCTATCTATTATGTTTCTCTCTAGCTATTTATCTAGATATCTAGCTATTAAAATTACTAGCAGAGTGGGGTGCCCAGCCCCTTTACCACTTCTTTGTCACCTCTCCCTCCACCCGTCACTTGGACCCATTTCCCATGTTTAATTTCATGTAGAATAAGTGGACTGGGGTGCCTACCCCCAGTACTGCTCCTCTTCACCCCTCTCCCCTCAGGCTCCCCACCCTCTTCCCATTACTGTATATAGGTGTGCCACCAAACAGTAGCCCAACACTTGGGTGCACAGTCCACAGTGTTGGAAAGTCCCCAGAAATTAAGAAAACCATCCCTTTTTTTTTGTTTCAACCTGTAAAAAAAAAACAGTCCCTCATTGACCTGCCCCACCATACACCACCCCACACACCCTACCATGACCTCCCACTCAGCACCTCCCCCCAACACACACACACACACACACATATACTTTCTCACTCGCTTGAACATGTACCACAAGGTAGATCCACTCTCTGATTGAAGACAAGTCTTGCTGCTGGAACCGGTGACACAATGTGAGGAAATCAGCTACATCAAGTCTGGTATAACATATTTCAATGGGGTTTGAACTTTTATTCATAACTTTGATATTTTTGAATATTTTTACAACAAATTTCCAACATGCCTGTTTTGGGACCCCACTTCGTGAACAAGGGCAGTGAATGTTTTTAAATCTATCCTGAAAGTTGATTTTACAGTTGCTGTGCAAAATCACTGACTAGTAATAAGAGAACACGAAGCTGGAGGGAGGGGTAAAAAAGTAGTTGAAACATTGGCACAGTAGTGAATTAGAACAAATGTGGAGAAAGTAAAATATACTAGGCAATGGAGGCTTTTAAGTGGGATAGAGGGGGAAGGGTACGTGGGAGGGGAAGGGGATGGCGGGGAAAAAGTGCAGTATGGGGGAATGATGGAGTGTAGGGCTTGGGAGAAGGAAGAAGGGGAAGGACAGACAGAAAGGGATATCAAAGTATTGGCATTAGAGAGAGAGAGAGAGAGGAGTGAGGGGCAGAATGAGGGCTAGAAGCAGGTGCAGTTTAGGGGCAAAGTAATTGTGAAGGGCTAGGGAGAGGGGAAAGGGGGACAAGGAAAGTTGAATGGGAGAAGAAAGTGAGTTTCAAAGTTTAGGGAACCGACAGGAGAAAGTTTCCTGACCAATTGAAGTGTGGCGATGAGGAATAACGAGGGAGTGAGAATCCAAGGATCTAAGAAAGTGAGAGTTAGAAGCTGGAGCAGAGAGCAGAGAGCAAGGAGGAGAGGTAGGAGGGTTGGGACCAAAACCAGAATTTGGAAGTGAACTCAGTGCAGTGGGAAAGGTGCCTGCACTCCAGGGAAGGTAGAGCAAGAGCATGATATAGGGTGCAGTGGTGAGTGCGAGAGGGGGAGTCAAGGACAAAATGACAGAAAGCATTGAAGAGATAGTCCGATCTGGCAAGGGAAGATTTAAGAGCAGCACTGTAGACAACATCGCCATAGTCAAAGATAGGGAGAACAATTTTACAAACAAATCATGCATTACCGGTAGTGGTAATGCACTCCGGTTTCTGTAAGGATGACGAGCTTGGGGAGCAGTTTTTTAAGGACAGCATCAATATGTTCAGAAAAGTTAAGATGGTGGTCAAGCCAGACATGTAGGTATCTAAAAGAGGTAGAGTTCTCTAATGTAGTCCCATCAAAGGTGTAAAAGGAGGGGAGAGAGGGCAGCCAAGAAAGTATCTGCCTAGTGCCAAAGGTCATGGAGACTGTCTTCTTGGCATTGAGAAAGAGTTGATGAGAGCTTAGCCAGCGTTGAACACTGTTGAAGTCAAGCTGTAGTCTGGTAGTCACATCAGAGGGAGAGGGGCTGCAAGTGAACAGGACAGTGTCATCTGCATACATATGGATAAGGGATGCGGAGCATGCAGATAGAAAGTCAGTTAGGAAAATTGAGAATAGAAGTGGATCAAGAACAGATCCTTGAGGCACACCAGTCAAGATTAGGAGAAGTGGGGACGTAGAGTTAACTATTTTGACAGATTGAGTTCTACCTACTAGGTAGGAGCTGAACCAATTGCAGGCAGGCTGTGACAGGGCAGCAGTTGAGAGTGTTTTGAGGAGGAGGGAGTGAGAGACAGTGTTGAAAGCCTTAGCAAGGTCAACAAAGATGGCAGTCATAACATGGCCTTTATCCATGGCAGAATAGATAGAGCTCGTGAGTCTGAGTAAGGAGGTGGTTGTGGAGTGGTTCTTCCAGAAATGCTATTGGAAGGGAGTGAAGAAGGAGGAATCATCAAGAATGGAAGAGAGCTGAGGGAGAACAAGATGTTCCTGGAGCTTTGCCAGGGTGGGAAGAAGGGAGATTGGGTGGTAGTTACTTGGAGAGGAGAGATCACCACCCTTTGGTAGGGGGAGGACAGTAGCATGTTTCCAGGCAGCAGGTATAGTAGCAGTGCAGAAAGACAGGTTGAGCAGATCAGCTAGTAGGTAGGAGGTAGCATGAGCAGATAAGTACAGCAACTTGGGGTCGAGGCCATCAGGGGAGCTACCCTTTGTAGGATTGAGAGAGAGGAGGGCCTTTAAAGTGTCACGAGGAGAGACTGGTGAAAAGGTAAAGCTTTTTGTTGAAAGATGGTGGAGGAGGGAGGCAGGTAGAGGGTGTGAGGCAGAAGGAGGGGTTGGAAGGGATGCTAGCAGGGAGGAAGTGCAGGAAGTAAAGTAAGTATTGAATTCTGAAGCTACCAAGGGATGGTCATTAGTGAGTTGGTTGTTAATAATAAGTAAAGGAGGAGGAGGTTTAGCTTGGGGTGGAGTGAATGGACAACTTTCCAGACCTTAGATGGGTTATTTATATTCTTATTAAAGGTGGAACAGAAGTACTTGGATTTGGCCTACTGGATGGATTTAATGCAGGCATTTCTGAAAGAGCGGTAGTTAGAGAGGTTGCAAGGGAGTCTGGTGGTTTTGTGAGTTTTCCAAGCTAAGTTACATGCTTGCTGAATGGCCAGGAGCTTAGGGCTGATCCAAGGATGGTGGTAACCATGCACTCTGATTTGCTTCTGGGGAGCATAATTGTTCCAGATAGAGAGAAAATTGTCACTGAAGTATCCAAGAGCAAGATCAATACTTTTGGCAGAAGCTGTAGGGTCCCAGTCAATGAGGGCTAGGTCCTGATGTAGAGAGGCAAGGTCAAGGGTTTTGTAGGAGTGGGTGGTTAGGAGTTTGGGAGGAGATTTAGGTCTATGAACATTCCTGACTAAGTAGATCAGATGATGATTACTAAGAGCATCAGACATCAGGCCAGACTGTATTACCCTGTGTGGGTGAGAGGTAAGGGCCCAGTCTAGGAGAGAGTGATTTTGGGTTTTGTGATTAAGGCGAGTAGGTTCCTTGATTGGTTGGGACAGGTTGAGGGCAGTTATGTCTGTGCAAGTTTTGCCTAGGGAGGGAGACAACCAGTCAAGGTTGAAGTCACCTAGGAGGTAGCGCTCACCTGAGGAGGTGAGGGACCCAATGGAGATGATTAGCTCAGTGGTAACAATGTAGTGTAGGCCAAGGTGGTAGTCAACTCCTGCGATGAAGATAGGGACTGAGAAGGGTAGTGATAAACTTAAGATGAAGGCTTCATAGGTCTTGGGGACAGAGGTTGCTAGAACAGTTGTGATTTGGAGGGAGGCAGAGGAGTAGTTAGCAACACCCCCACCCCTGCTAGCATGGTCCTGTCAGGTGAAGATATACCCAGGGATTGTGATGGATGCGTCTGGGACCTTGTTTGTTAACCAAGTCTCAGTAACTGTTAATATATCAAGAGTAGAAGCAACAAGAGGATGCAACAGGTCTAGTTTGGGGAGAAGACTCCGAATGTTAATGTGTAGGATCTTTAGACCTCAGGGGAGGGTGGTAGGGGTTGATGAGGAAAGCAGTGAAGAGAGAGTGGAAGGGGAGTAGTTTTAGTAAGTGTGGGGCCAGGGTTAGGATTTATGTCACCTACAGAGAACAGAAGGAGAGAAATAATGATGAAGTGAGGCTTGGTACTCATAAACCAAGTTTGACTAGACATTTTGGAAGTGCTGGCTGGATAGCTAAAAATAGTGAGTTGGAATTTGAAGAGGCACAAAAGAGTGTGAGAGTAGCGCAGAGGTAGGAGGGGTGCAGAAGGCCAGGAAGAGCAGTGGGTCCAAATGAAATAGTAAGGTGTAGGAGTTATCGCTAGGGTGTAGCAGGGAGTAAGAGAGGCAGTGGGGTAATCAGGGGATGAGTGGGGCATGGAGTTGTTGAACAGGAGAGGGGATGGAGGGAGAGGAGGATAAGAGATAGTGTGAAGAGGGTCAGGGGTGGCATGGATAGAGAGCATTGTTATTAGAAGAGATTACAGCAGCAGGTTGAGTAAGCAGGGCTGCATGTGTAGTCTGTAGAGCTAGAGAAGAGGTAGGCTAGCAGGGGGTTAGAGACTAGAGTGAAAGGGTTAAGCAGCTAAAGTCTGGCTAGAGGCTAGAGTAGCCAATAGGGAAGAGGGAGAAGTGATCCAGGGTGGAGTGTGTGCACTTTTAATAGAGGTCGGGGCTGGGGAGTGTGGGCAGGACAAAGTAGAGGAGGCTTTAGTATTTAGAGCAGGCAAAATGTTGAATCAGAGCGACCAAAAAGCTGCAGTTCAGATCCGAGACCAGGGCCTGTGGGTGCACCAATCGGAAAGCACCAGAGCAATAAGGCAGCCAATCAGTGGTGCGCAGCTTGAGTGTGCCGAATTATGAAAAATACCGACTCCATACCTGGCTGGGGAGTCGAGCAGCCACGGAGCTGGATTTGGCCAGCAGCAGCTTAGCTAGCCACACCGCCGGGAAGCAGGTGCCTGATTAAGGGCCAGAGCTGTGGGAAGAGGAGAAGATTGCAATTAGTTAAGTAGGTTGAGAGAGGGCAGAGGGAGACAGAAGAAAAGTAGTTATAGGGGGGCGGGAACAGTCCCTAAAGGTGACTGAAAAGCAGTGGGGGTCACAGCCATCCGGAGAAGACAATGGAAGGCACTTAATCAGGGGCTGGAGCACGGGGAGGGGGGCTGTAGGAGGTTAGAGAGGAATTATAACAGGGATGAGGGAAAGAAAGAGACTGGGGGCGTAGGGCAGGTCAATGCCCTGTACCAGGAGAGAGAGAGGGGGGTCAGGTAAGTGAGAGCAGGCTGAGGGAAAATTAAAAAATGCAGGGGGAAGGGTGAAAGAGAGTGAACAGCAGAAAATGAACTGGAAGGTCAACAGCAGCAGTGAATTAGTATCAAGCAGCAGCACTTATCAAATAAACTGTAAGGTAGATGCAATTAAAATATGAATTAGTTCTAGTACAGCATATATAAATAATTTAAACAGTTAGCGCAGAAGATTAGTAAACTTAAAAAATAAACTGTAAATTAGAGGAGGCTTTAGTATTTAGAGCAGGCAAAACATTGAATCAGAGCCAGAAAAAGCTGCAGTTCAGTGCTCCGAGACCAGGACTTGTGGGAGCACCAGTCAGAAAACACCAGAGCGAGAGGGCAGCCAATCAGTGGTGAGCAGCTTGAGAGTGCCAAATTATGAAAAATACTGACTCCGTACTTGGCTGGGGAGTCGAGCGGTCATGAAGCTGGATTTGGCGGGCAGCAGGTTAGCTAGCCACGCTGCCAGGAAGCAAGTGCCCGATCAAGGGCTGGAGCTAGCTGGGGAGTCAAGCGGCCGTGGAGCTGGATTTGGTGGGTGGCAGGTTAGCTAGCCACGCTGCAAGGAAGCAGGTGCCCGATCAAGGGCTGGAGCTGGCTGGGGAGTCGAGCGGCCGTGGAGTTAGATTCTGTGGGCTGCAGGTTAGCTAGCCATGCCGCCAGGAAGCAGGTGCCCAATCAAAGGCCAGAGCTGTGGGGAAATGTTTCAACGCTCTCTCATATGCAGCCATTTTTTCACACTACCTCATGAACATGACAGCTGTCGTTTTTCAAATCCTGATCAAAACATGTTTTCACACTGGTGACATGTTCACCTTTTGGGTGGGATTTGAAACTTTTCACTTACTGGGTTCATGAGGTGGGGTCATAAGAAGGCTATCTTGGAAATTTGGGGTTAAAACATTAAAAAAAATAAAGTTACGAGCGTACATTGAAATTTTTCTACACTCACACATAACTTTGGTAATTTTCAATATTTTGACCCCAATTTTCAACATAGCTATTTTTGCACAACACCTCATGAAAGTAACAGCTGTAATTTTTCAGATCCCATTGGTGCTATTGAACCATCTTTGCCCATTACCAGAATTATTAACCTGTCCCTTATGTCTGGAGCTGTGCGTGAGCTGTGGAAGCTCTTCCATATCATCCCAGTTTTCAAGAAAGGTGACGCTGTACTTGTCAATAACTATAGGCTAATTGCTATATTTCCTGTAATTAACAAAATAATTGAAAACTTTGTCGCCTCTTGATTAACTGAATTCCTAGCCAAGCACAACCTACTGTCTCCGGCACAACATGGTTTCCACAAAAATCACAGTACAACCACTGCTCTCCTCTCCTTCTCTGCACAGATTGCAAAATGCCATGGATAGAGGTAAGTACACAGGAGTGGTGTTTATTGACCTAACTAAGGCTTTCAGTTTGGTTTACAACCAGCTGCTTTGTACCAAGTTAAGCAATCTGGGGGGTATCCCTCTCTGTCTTTAGATAGTTCAGGAATTATCTTGCTGGAAGGAGTCAACGGGTGAAAGATGGAACCACTTTCTCAGATCCTGCCCTTACCTTGGTGGGTGTTGCAGAAGGCTCCATACTTGGAGCGCTCCTTTTCTCCCTCCATATAAATGACATTCCCTAAGCCCTTGCCCATCCTTTATACAGATTACCTGGTTATATACCTAAACTCACCTAGCATGTCTAAGATTAACACAAATATGTCCGCTGACCTCCAGAGAGTGCAGCACTGGCTTCAAGCTAACAAACTTCTTTTAAACATGATACAGTCTCAGGCTATGCTATTTGGGTCAGCTCCCAAAATTAACAGCTGTTCAACCCCCTTAACTGTTCTGTGCGGGGACAGAACCCCTCTTGTGTCTGTGCCCTCTTTCAATTACCTTGGGGTGATACTTAATGCATCCTTTGATTTTTCCCTACATATATTGGGCATTTGTAAATTGTCAAACACCAAACTGAGCCTTTCGTACAAGATCAAGCATAATCTTACTCCTTCTCCCCACTTAGCCATAGCGGGGGGAGGGGGTGGTCCTACTTTCTAAGCTTAGCTATAGGGTGTCCATTATCCATGAATCAGCCAAAACTAACTTGCAGAAGTGGGATGTTACGTACAATATAATTTGTTGTTTCACCACATCTGTAAACCTCCATACCCATTACTGCACTTTATACACTAAACTGGGATGGCTTCCTCCTGCCATCCTCTGGGACCTAAGACTAGGAAGAGTAATTTTTAACATTTTGCTTAGCCTGTCTCCTTATTCACTTGCAAGTTTGCTCCTATCCCCCATTGGTGCCTATCCATTAAGATCCTCTACTCTTGATTTGCTGACCATATCTAGAACAAGGATGCAATTGGGAGACAATTCCTTCTCTGTCATTGCTCCTAGGTTATGGAACTCCATACTAGCTGATCTACGCTTGTGCCAGATTAAGTCCTTCAATAGGGGATACCGCAGACATCACAAGTCTTCTGTATGCTCGTGTGTCTAGATAACTAATTTTGAATTGACTGTTTTGTTAAGTACAACTTTAGTTCTTAACTTTTGTTTGCTCTAATGCCATGAAGGATGCCTTACAGTGCCTTCATAGTATATTTATTTTGACAGCTTTTTTTTGGAACAAGTGTTTGGGCTACATCTCCGGTGTCTTGTAATCTTTTCAACATTCTGCTTAACTATGTGTTTGCTATGAAATCTGTTATATGCACTGTTTATCCATGTAATATACCTTTACTGTATTATGTGTGTTTGTGTACTGACCCTGACCCCATGTAACCTTCTTGGTCCTGCCTAAAAATAGGCATTTAATTGTCTAGTGCACCTACCTGGTAAGTAAAAAAGAGAGAGAAAGAGAGAGAGAAGGAGGGAGGAGGAGAGAGAGGGAGAGAGGAAGAGAGAGAGAGAGGAGGGAGGGAGAGGAAGAGAGAGAGAGAGAGAGAAGGAGGAGGGGAGAGAGGGAGAGAGAAAAAGAAAGAAAGAAAGAAAGAAAGAAAGAAAGAAAGAAAGAAAGAAAGAAAGAAAGAAAGAAAAAGAAAAATGTGTTTTCGCACCTCTGGTGTTAAATGATGTTGAGGCAGGGATTTGAAAATGTTCACCTACTGGGTTCATGATGGGGTAATAAAAAAAGCTCTTTTGAATATTTAGTGTAAACATATGATTAAATGACCAAGTTATAAGTAAACATTGAAATATATTAACAATCACTCACAGCTTCACTAATTTTCAATATTTTTACTCCAAATTTTGAACACAGCTATTTTTTCACACCACCTCATAAACGTGATAGGTGCCACTTTTTAAATGCTGGACAAGACATGTTTTTGCAGTTGTGTTTCGAAATGATGTTTCAGCCAATATACTATAAATGTCACATCTCATGCTTATAAGGGGAGTCATAATTACTGTATCTTGAAAATCTGGGGACAAAATAAAAAAATAATTATTTTTATATATTTATTTTATTTTATTCAAACTCAGATTACAATACCTTTGAGCACAAGGCACTCATTTACAAAGGTTCCACGTCAGTGGGGAAGGTGAACAAACATACAAAGGTGGTAAGACAAAGACAAGGTTTAAACAATGGCAATAGTACATACTTTGTATCTATAATTAAAACTTTAGAATGGGAGTTGAAACAAGGTGAAGGAGGTACAGAAGAAAGTGAGATAAGGGGGTAAGCAGCCAGTAGGCCTTATCAGAATGCGAGTAGAAAAATAGTTGGGTGACTGAGGAGGTGGGAGCTGGAGGTGGTAGGGAGGGGAGGGCAAGATTAGAAGGGTAGAGTAAGGGTACGAAAGGTAATGCTTAGAGGTGACGAGGTGAGGGAAAAGGGTTGGTTGAAACACACAGTTGGTAATAATATTAGGTGAAGCAGTCGCAGGAACTGTTAGCCGTAAGATGCTGATGGAGCATGTGCTTGAAATGGCCAAGTTTTGGTGTGGACGAGATTTCTTTGGGAAGAGCATTGAAACCAAGTGGCACTCTGTATGCAAATGAGCACTGCCCTTGAGATGTCTGGCACCTACAGTAGAAACATGCAGAGATTGGTGGACTGAGCTTCTGGTGTACTGAGAGCTACAGTGAAGGCTTAGGAGGTTGACAGTTCCAGGGAGTAAGAGGCCGAGAAGTGCTTTTTTAGCCAACAAATATGTTTGGTACTGTATCAGTCCACTTAGTTGAAGCCATCTAGTTTGAGCGTACAAGTCACACGTGTGGGTGAGACTTGCAGTAACAGTGAGAAGTCTGCATGCCTTATTTAATGCAATGGATATTCTATGGACAGTGGAAGTAGTAGCAGCACCATCATAGATAACCAGGCCATAGTCGACAGTGGGTAGGACAGAGCTGGTAATTGCGATTCTGAGGGCTTCGGGCATCAAACAGTGTTTATGATGGTGGAGCAAACCAATCTTGATATTGACAGCCTGAGCGACAGTATCAACGTGCTGTGCATTGGAACATGAGCAGTCCAGGGTTACTCCCAGATATTTAAAATGTTGGATTTGTTCAAGTGGTACTCCCAAACAGTTTCTGATGGTGAGGGGCTGAGATTTGTGTTTACTGCAGGTGCTGCTGAACATCATGACTTCAGTTTTTTGGTAGTTCAGGATCAGTTTGTGAGAGCTGAACCAGGCCTCTACTTCATTAAAACTATGCTGTAGTTGACGTTCCAGTTGCAGGGGGTCAGGGTTACTAGTAAAGATGACAGCATCATCTGCATACAGGAGAATCCATTGGTAGCAGGCCTGAGGGAGGTTGTCAAGGAAGATGCTGAAAAGTAAAGGCCCTAAAATAGAGCCCTGTGGCACTCCAGAGAAGACAGGCTGCTTGTCAGAGGTAACATTTGAAATCTTCACCTGTTGGGAGCAACCATCCAAGTAACTCTTGAACCAATGTATCGTGTCGGAGGAGAGACCAATGGATGTTAGCTGCCAGAGAAGTAGAGAGTGGTGAATGATATCAAAGCCCTTTGTTACGTTAATGAAGGCCGCACCCACTAAATGACCTTTGCCAAGTGATTGATGGATGAAGCCAGTGAATTCTAATAATGCTGTGGAGGTGCTATGCCCTTTCAGAGTCCGTGTTGCTGTGGGCATTGGATGGAGTGTTTTTCCAGGTAATCCATCAATTGCTTGACCACTATGCACTCAAGCGCCTTAGATAAAGGTGGGAGGATAGATATGGACCTATAATTTGCATGTAGGGCCCGATACCCAATTTTGTATATAGGAGTTACTAGGGCAGACTTCCAAATTTGTGGAAATTGAGCCAAATTTAGCAAGAGGTTGAGAGTCTTAGTAAGAGGTTCAAGCAGTTCGTCTAACGCAAGGGCAATGATTTTAAAATCCAGCGAGTCTCCACTATTTTTTGACTTCCTTAGCACTTTGCTTATGTATTTCTTGGCTATTAACAATGAGACCTTCCTAAAGTAAAAGAGTGGAGAGGCTGTTGATCTCTCTTCAAGACTGTGTGTAGGAGTAGGGGGTATCATCAAAGAAGTCTTGGGGGAGGACGCTGCTCAGATCAGTGAAAGCATTGTTGAAAACATTCACTATGGTAAGAGTGTCCAAGGTAGTGGTACCATCGATGTTTAGCATTGAAGATGAGGTTTTTGGGACATTGCTGGTAACTTCTTTAATGTGATTCCAGAGGCTCTTACTGTCCCCCCAGGAATTAGCAAGTGCTTCCTGATGTAGTTTTGCTTTCTCAAGGTGGATTGCCTTAGTGCATTCATTTCTGACCTGTTTATATTCCTGCACATCTACTTGTTTGCCAGTGTTTCTTGCTCGATGCCGGAGGTGGTCCCTGTGTTTCATCCTGGTGATGAGCTCAGGGGTTATCCAGGGGTTAATGTTGCCACAAACTTTCATCCTTCTGTAGGGATCATGAATGTTACAGGCAGTAGTGAAGTGCTTAAGGAAATGGTCTAAGGCTAGGTTGATGTCATTGGTGGAGTCAAGTAATGACCAGTCCAGGTTACTCTGGTGCTGTTTGAGGGGCTCAAGGTGCCCATGTTTCAGCACACTACTATATAGTGTCTGAGGAGGAGGCTTTTGGAATTTGTTTGTCCAGCTGCAGATAATGGGGAAGTGGTTGCTTAGTGAGTCCGGGTGAATTATTATGTTGGAAATACAATCAGGTCGGTTAGAGAGGATCACATCAAGGAGGGTACTTGTCCCTATTTTGTAATTGGTCCTAGTAGGGAAGGGAATGAGTTAAGAGAAGTGAAGCACAGAGTTAGAGTCCTTGAAAGGGCCAACATCAGGGGACAGCCAATTGACATTGAGATTGCCAAAGACTACGGATTCAGAGTTGAGTTTCAGGTTACAGATGTAATCCATGATGCAGTGGAAGCCAGTCAAGTGTTCTTTAGGTAGGACATAGACAGATAAAATCATGAGCACCTTATTTTGAGCACCGAGCAGAACTTTAATCGCAAGTGCTTTTGCGGAGCATCCAAGGTCGACCAAAGAATGTCAGAACAAAGGCTATAATATCACTTTTTATAATGCAGCACTTGGATTTGCATCAGGCCTTACCACAGCCAGCCACTAACTGAGCTGTACCGGGTGTGCATATTATACATATACGTGCTCTGTGAATGACAGATGCTGTCATTCATCGAGCACGTATATGTACAATATGCACTCCTGGTACAGCTCAGTCAGCGGCTGGTTGTGGTGGTGAGTGGAGGGCTGTGCCAGTTGCTGGCAGGGTATTGGGGGGAGTTGGGGGGGCTCACACTGTTGGGTGGGGGCAACTAGACTACCAGGGAGTTATGGGAGTGGACCGAGGGGGAGTAGTCATATTAAGGGAGATTGGGGCTAGGGTCCACACCTGATGGGGATCCAGGCAGGCATGGGGGACACCACAGCTCCATTCTGTGGGTGTATCTGCTGCCTGCCCCATTCCACGGCTTGCAGCATATGTGGGGGCTGCACTCTACCTTGCACAGATGCCGCAAGCTGCAGGACGCTGGCTCCTGGACCCTGTTTGTTTCTGCATCGAGTGCAGGGTCCAGGATAAAGGGGCCATTGCCATAAGCTGCCATTGCTGCAGCTTGCAGCAATCCTTTGTGAATCTGATCCCTAAAACAAATTTCTGCAAAACGTGTGTAGTGCAAGATATTACCCCTGCGGGTAGAGCTTTGTGATCCCGTTCTGGTGAGCTGAGTTCAGGGGCAAGCTCAGTGAGCTAGCTGGATGGTGTGAGGCTGAGTGGGTGACTCTGTTATGTGACACCATCCCCCAGTCAGGGAAAGAATGGTGCAGGGTTGCCTGCACTTGCCCAGGTACCATACAGTGAAGTCAACTCTTCTCTTGGCATAGGGCTTTGCACTTCTACACCTGTGGGTGGCAGAGGACCCTGTACATTGGCTAAGAGAAGGACTCTGCTCTGTGCATCTGTATCTGCGTCCACATGGAAACACAGGGCCCAGAGGGATCCATGCTTCTGCAGACCACCAGATAGCCCCATGAATTCTTGACATCTGTCACTGCACTTCCATAGGTGGACACAGTCTTCCCTTGGCATAGAGCCCAGGGGGCCCTGCAGTCTGCAACTGTCCGCACAGGTCCCAAAGGGACCTGTCTGAGTGAGGATAGGAGTCCACTATCTCAAAAAGAAAGGATATTCTTTGCAAACACTGTATTAATGCACCTGTTAAGGTTCAACTTAAAGCAACAAAAGTGAGAAAAAGTGGTGCTAGAGTTTCCAACTCTAAGTTCCAACCCCACCCCACCCCCACCCCAAAATAGCAAAGGAAAGTGCATTAGGGTTTTGGATCTCTGGAGTGTTGGCAAGTCTGTGGTGGGGTCTTCCTTGGGGGTTGTCAACCCCAATGCCCACCTCCCACCTCCCTCCCCTGAGCAAACAAGGTTAGATGTGATCTCTTTTCTTCTTGCATGGCCATTGGGTCCCTGCATGAAGAAAGCTACAACAGATTGTCTTGGCAACATGTGGCAAGAAATGCATCTCTACCTTGGAAGAGTGTTTCCCTGTGAGGCACTGGCTTGGAGCTGTACCTTGTGCTTTGGACAGGAGTCTATGGGCTGGGGGAAAGGGTGATCATTAGGGTTGACAACCCCAAGGAAGACCTTACCACTGATTCACCAACACTACAGAGACTCAAACCCCAACCCACCCTTTTTTTTCCTTTTACGGCTTGGTGGGTGGGAGTTAAGGCTGGAAACCCTATCACCACATTTCCCTACTTAAGTTGCATTAAGTTGAACCCTAACTGGTGCATTCCTGCAGTTTTTTTTTTTTTTGCAAAGAATATATACAATATATATATATATATGGCAAAAACATTGTAAATGCACTAGTTGAGTTAAAGTGACAAAAGCAGGAAATGTGGCATTAGGTTTCCAACCCTACTTTTGGCCCACCTGCAGGCAGCAACAAGGTGGAGTGATGGCTAGGGTTATCAGCCTGTATAACCCCATTCCATGAGTAAGCTGAGATAAGCACAGTATGAGGAATGGGGTAAAGTCAGGGTTGAAACCCCAAGGCACACCCCACGTCTGTTGTTGCCTGCAGTGGGGTGGGGTGATAGGAATGAAAGCTCTAATGCCACATTTCACTACTTTTGTCACTTTAACCCTAACTAGTGCATTAACAAAGTTTTTTCCAATGAATTTCCTTACTAGTGCTTTTTCTGTAATTAGTTTTTACAAACACGTGAGTGTTTTTCTGTAATTAGTTGTTATAAACACACAAGTTACTATAAAAAATTAAAAACTTTTGACCATATTCATTTGAGGCTGTGGGATTCAGACTCAGGCCTCCAGGATCATAGCCCAGAGCCTTAGCCACTACACTACATTGCCTCCTTTGATGCTACTGTGTCAATTTTCTCTTACCCTAAGCCAAGACAGATCCGAACTAAAACAGCCAATAATAATTTCCTGTTTCCCTGTTTTGCCAAAAGTCTTTTTTTTTACTTTGCCTATTTCTGAGCCATTGACTTGTCTGAAACTTTTTTCGGTTCACATGAACACAGAATCAATACTCTAATTCTATTTTAACATACGTTAAAAAATGAGTACTTTACTTCTATAGCTCTAATGTATAACATAGAGGATAATGGCTGGGGATCGGGTGATAACCAAGCTGTAATCACCTCGAGTGGTTGCTAGGGCAACATGGTAAACCTCGAGGCAGCCAGTCAAGAGGTTTACTGTATTGCAACCACGAGAGGATTTCAAAGGGAAAGTAACACCAATCCCCAGTCATCATCTTTATAGTGTATGGTCAAAACAACTCTGTTTACATTCTATGTATGAGAATTATGGAACTCTGGTGCATTTTTTTGTTTGCCACTGTTTGGAAGTTCTGAAGTGTGGTTAACAACTTTTAAAATTCTAAACAGTGCATAACAAAGCTGTGTGACTGCTGATTATGGTGGTTAATAGGCGCTTACCATACATTATATACTGATTTGTAGCCCATGTTTCAAAACAATTCACACTTCCCAAAGAGGGATAGCTTGTAGTTTTCACCCATTTTTTTCTATTTCCCTCAATTGAAAAAAACAGGTATGAAGATAAGCTCATGATTATTCATGAGCTACAGTTACAATGACATTTTTGAAAATGTGGGGCACAAAACAAATGGTTCTTCTTGCAATGTGAACAGGTGAAACCAAAAAGAAATTGTTGTTAACAATGACTTTGAACACACCAAGCTTCCCAAAGAGGGATAGCTTGTAGTTTTCACCAAATTTTTCTAATTCCCTCAATTTAAATGAAATGGGTATGCAAATAAGTTAATTAGTATTCATGAGCTATGAGGTGACTCTAGGTGTCCAAGGCCACACCCCTTTGTACAGCTATTTGCATCTGGGTGCAAGGCGATGACAAACAAAAGCAAAAAACAGTGGTTTGTTACATTTATCTCTATCAGCATCTCAGAATCCACACATCCAACCAGAACAAAACTTGGCATGTCAAGGGATCCACCCCATGAGACCACACATGCAATATTTCATGCACTTCCATTGAACAGTTGCAAAGATATTAAATTGCAAAATTTTATGCTCACTACTGCCATCTGTAGGAATGGATTAATATTTTTCACCAAACCTTTGAAAGGCACATTTTTGGGTGAAGCCCTTTCTACCCTGAAAATTTCTGACTAAAATTCCAAACCATCTGGGTGCAAGGCGATGAGAAATAAAAAGCAAAAAACAGTTTCTTTTACATTTTTTCACTATCCGCATCTTGGAATCTGCACATCCAACAAGAATAAAACTTGACATATCAAGAGATTTACCCAATGAGACCATGCATGCATATTAAAGTGCGATATTTAGCTCTCACTACTGCCATCTGTTGGGCAGTCACTAAATTACATGAGTTCCATTATAACTTATACATGTACCCTGGCTAGAACTGATCCCTCCTGCCATCTGTAGGGCAGTCACTAAATTACATGAATTCCTTTATTAATTGTAATGTGTAGAAAAACTGTTAAATCATAAAACTGCTTTCAAAAACAATATAATTTATTATTGTAGCTGCATTTGGACATAAAGTAGTCCTTTTTTGCTAAATCACTTAATTGTTATTTTGGTGATGGTTACATAGATACATAGATACATAGACAGTGTCGGCAGATAAGGGCCTATGGCCCACCCAGTCTGCCCATTTAAGTTTGTAAGTTCAGTTTATGTTTTCCAGGAAGTCTGTTGCCCCTTACCCCTGACCTCCAGAATTCCTTTATGTCTGTCCCATGCATTCTTAAATCCCGTGATTGTTTCAGCCCCCACCACTTCCTCTGGCAGGGTGTTCCACTTGTCCACCACCCGTTCTGTGAAGAAATTCTTCCTCACGTTTCCTCTGAATCGTCCTCCCTCCAACTTCATCCCATGCTCTCTAGTCCTGGAACATCTTTTTCGCTTAAAAATAGTGCATTCCTGTACCCTGTTCCTCCCTGTAAGATACTTGTATGTCTCTATCATATCCCTCTCTCCTCCTCTCCTCCAGGGAGTACATGTTCAGTGCCTTCAACCTGTCCTCATAGGACTTGTGATGCAATCCATGCACCATCTTTGTTGCCCTCCTCTGAACCTTCTCTACCCTGTCTATGTCCTTACGTGGTAAGGTCTCCAGAACTGCACAGTGTACTCCAGGTGCGGCCTCACTAGTGTCTTGTATAGTGGAATTATGACCTCCCTTTTCCTGCTGGTGATGCCCCTGCCTATGCATCCCAGCATCCTATTTGCTTACCTACTGCCTTGTCACATGTTTCCCTGCCTTGAGGTCATCAGAGATGATAACTCCAAGATCCCTTTCCTGCTTGGTCATGCTATATCCTCACCCCCAACTGATATATTGTGCCAGGGTTTTTGTGCCCCATATGCATTATCTTGCACTTCCTTGCATTGAATTTCAACTGCCAAACCCTGACCATTCTTCAAGTTTCTGCAGGTCCCTTCTCATTCTGTCTACACCCTCTGGTGTGTCTACTCTGTTACAGAGCTTTGTGTCATCAGCGAACAGTGAAATTCTGCCTTCTAGGTCTGTGCAATGTCACTGATGAAGATATTGAATAGTACCGGTCCCAGCACTGATCCCTGTGGTACCCACTGGTCACTCTTCCCTCTGTGGAGTGACAGCCATTTACCACCACCCTCTGTGTCCTGCTGCCCAGCCAGTTACCTACCCACCGCACTACTGTCCTGCCACACCCATATTCCCCAGTTTGTGCAATAGTCTTCTATGTGGCACAGTGTCAAAGGCCTTGCTGAAGTCCAGATAGGCCATGTCCACTGCCCTCCCTGATCCACCTCCCTAGTCACCCAGTCAAAAAATTCAATGAGGTTGGTCTGACATGACCTTCCCCTGGTGAAACCATGCTGCCTTGGGTCCTGTAGTCCATTGACAACCAGATGTTCCACCAATCTCTCCTTCAGTAGTGCTTCCATGATCTTCCCCACTACCGAGGTGAGGCTGACTGGTCTGTAGTTCCCCGCTTCCTCTTTGTTCCCACTTTTGTTACAGTAGCATAACAGCTAATTGACAGATTTACAAACAGCAATGAGGAATTCTTGGTAGGTAATAAAGTTTACTTAAGCAATATACCACAACAGGGTGTGGGTTATGCTGGGATTTACCCACGCCTGGTACGGTTCGGTCACAAGGCCAGAGGCTGAGTGAGTAAACCACACAACAAGTGGCTAAATCCCAGCATAACCCATACCGTGGAGTGGTTTACTGTGATTATACAATGTCCACGTTTTGTTTTTTTTGTTATTTGTTTTCGGTGACTAAGAAAAAATACTTTTTTATTTAAAAGTGTTTTTAAAATTATTGCTGCACCGCATAAAATAGTTCTGGGTTGCTAGGGAGATGGTGTCCTGAGTTGTGTGTTGCTAGGGAGAGTCTCCCTTCACTGTCCATTTGCTCCCATTCAGTGGGCTGTGAAACAGGAAAAGTTGAGCTGTGTTTTTTTTAAACACAAGATGAACCCAGAAAGAGAGAGGGGAAAACAGCATGACAACAGTTTGAAAGGGCTCATTTTGTTGTCTTGATAGGAGCCAGAGAGAGAGAGAGAGAGACTTGCCAGTGTTGTGCCAGATTAATTGGTACTGTGAGTCTGGTTGCAGTTGTTAAGCGCACATACGTGTTGTCCACTGGTATGGTCCCGAAACAGTGCTGCCTTCTCATCCTCGGATACAATCTGTTAAAAAAAGAAGTGGCAATGTAGATTAAATAATGTTGTTTGGTAGTATGGGCATGATTTTATGCAAGAATCTGTTGGAAGTGATACTACTGCATCAAACAGAGGTCAAACACCACCCTTCAGTTGATGTCATCGGACAGTGGGATTGTAAAGGAAAGGAGCTAGTAATGGTTTTTCTTTCTCTTTTTTCAATGCAAAAAATCATTTTGTGGCATGTGAGATGACATTGGGGACTGTTGGGGTCTGTGACTTTTAATTTATACTATATAAACAAACTGAACTTACAAGCTCAAATGGGCAGACTAGGTGGGCCATAGGCCCTTATCTGCCGACACTGTCTATGTATCTATGTATCTATGTATCTATGTATCTATGTATTTGAAACTCCCGCTTTACCATTGCGGTTTTGCAGGAGTCAATATGGTAGTTTTTGCATTTGATCTCTGGGGGCTCGGATGGATTTTTACAAATGATGGATTCTAGATGTGGCTGACTGGCACCTTTTTCTGTGGGTCATGTGAGGATTTACCACGGCTAACAGCTGCCAGTCAGTAAATCAGGTTTGAGTATTTTGAGAACCATTGTATAATTAAATGTTTCTTACTCAGAGGTGCAGTCTCCTATTTTAGTAGTGGTGACTGCAATAGAGCACCTAATATGTAGATGTACATCACAGGGCATTGTGGATACAAATAGGAATTTTTCTGTTTTCCTTACTGGGAGGTGCAGTCTCCTATGTTTGTAGTGATTACAATAATATAACATACATTCGAACATAGAAAATGCCAGCAGAAACCACAGTCTATCGAGTCTGCTCAATTGTGCAGCCAGCCCCTCAACTTGTGGCTTGCCCTTCCCTCTCCTCCTCATAACCACCCCCCCCCACTCTGTCCCACCCTCTCTTAAATCCTCTTACCATTCTACACGACACCACCTTCTCGGGCAGAGTGTTCCATTTATCTACCACCCTTTCTGTGAAAAAGTGTCCCCTGATTCCCCCAGAATCTCCCCTCCAATCTCAGCCGATGCCTCTCATGTCCCCCCTTCTGATCTGAAGACTCCCTTCTGTATTAATCCTGTTAATACCTTTTAGGTACTTAAAAATTTCAATCATATCCCCCCATCCCTCCTCTCTTCCAGGGAATACATTTGCAGCTCTCCCGGCCTCTCCTCATAGGATTCTCCCTCAAGTCCCTATATCATCTTCACTGCCCTATGCTGGACCACCTCCAGCAATCTGATGTCCCTCTTCAGGAATGGACACCAGTACTGCACGCAGTATTCCAGGTGCAGCCTGACCAGTGACCTGTACAGGGGTAGAATCACTTCTCTGTGCCTGGATGAGAGTCCCCTCACTATGCACCCCAGCATCTTGTTTGCCTTTGCAACCACGTTCCTGCACTGCATATAATATCTTAGATGTTTGGTTTCAAAATGAGGCATTGCGTATATAGTATATAGCTGACACAGTTTCTTTAATGAGAGATGCAGTCTACTATTTCTGTAGTGAGTACAAAAATATCTAGGCAGTTTTTCTAATTCCCTCAATTTAAAAAAAAGTATGCAAATAAGCTCATGATTATTTATATACTAGGCTTACACTGACATGTTTGAAAATGTGTGGCACATAAGAAACTGTTCTTCTTGCAATGTGAACAGGTGAAATCAAAAATAAATTGTTGTAAACAGTGACTTTGAACAGACCAACCTTCCCAAGGAGGGATAGCTCGTAGTTTTCACCCGATTTTTCTAGTTCCCTCAATTTTAAAAAATAGGTATGCAAATAACCTCATTATTATTTGTGCACTGTGAGATGACTCTAGGCATCTTGACTTGGACATCTAGCCATCTCATAGCTCATGAATAATAATTTTTACAGCTATTTTGAAGTACTGACTGAGCATGCTCAGAACCCAAATTGTTTAAATTTGATAACTTTGGAACAGATTAATATTTTTTCACCAAACCACCAAAGGAAATCATTTTGAGGCAAGCCCTTTCTTCCTTGAAAATTTCAGTCAAAAATTCCAAACCATCTGGGTGCTATGCGATAGCAAAAAAAAGCAAAAAACAGCAATTTTTTAATGTTTTTTCACTATCTGCATCTCAGAATTCACAAATTCAGCCAGAACAAAACTTGCAATGTCAAGAGACCTCTTCCACGAGACTGCGTGTGCAAAATTTCCTGCAAATCTGTTGAATGGTTGTGAAGACATTAATGTGCAAAAATTGGGATGTAACATTAAACTGCCTACTCAACCGTAACTATAGTGTCACTACTGTGCCACTATAGCACACACACACACACACACACACACACACACAATGCAAGTGGGTATGCAAAATTGCAAATAAATGCATTCATTTTCATGGGCAGGGGAACTGGACTAAAAATAAATCATTTATTTCCACTGCAACTACATAATATTCTGAGTGAAATCTCCCTTTATACCTATCTTTCTGTCCAGACTTGCCAGTAAAAAAAAAAATGCCACAAAAACATTATTTTACAAACTGCCCTGGCATTGTATAAATGGCACGTGCCATGGCTCTGCCACTCATTAGGTCAACAGAGGTTATAACCAGCCTTTTAAAATAAATCATTTATTTTCATGCAACCTGTGGCATATCCCATATAATAATTGAATGACAGTACAAGTATAGTTAGGACTGAGCGGAAGTCTCAATGTTAACCCCAGTCTTTGCATCATAATAACTTTGGCAGGGTTTGATGAGATTACAATAAGTGTGGTATGCATGGTCTGGGTGGCAAGTTCTCAAGACATAAGCAGTTTTGTTGTGTCCGTTTATCCAGATTCTGAAACTCTGAAAATGTCAAAAATACATAAAAAGCACACTGTTTTTGCAATTTTTTTCTGCTCTCGCTTATAGCCAAAACAGTTTGGAAATTAGTTCCAAAACTTTCAGGGTCCAGTGCAGAGGAGTTGCCCTTCAAAGATTTCATGAAAAAATATGAATCCGTTCCAGAGTTATATGGTTTTGAAATTTGGCTTCTAAACATGCTCAGTATTGTTTTCAGGATAATCCTAATATAACCCATTTTGTAAACAGTTTTTGGGGCATGTCTAATTGTGTTTTAAGGTCATGAGAAAAAAAATTCAGGTTGTGACAACTGCCATCTTGTTTTTTCTTTTAAGAAAAAATCAAAAATATATGAAAATGAGAATTTTCACAAAACAAACACCTGAACCTAGGTAAACAGGAACGATTTGTCTAGACTTTGATATTTGTTTTTTGAAAATCAGCCCAGAAATACATTTTCTTGACACCCCAAAAAATCTTGGGTGCACCGCTTAGTGGTGGGGCTGATTTATAGGCTGTGAGCCGATAATTCTCTGGTCACATATAAAGTGTTGCAACCAACACATGTTTGATTTGTACCTAAAATATTGTTTAATAATGTCACTGCAGTTGATTTCCTTTCATTTTTTAAGAGGCTGGTTGAGTCCTGGTACAGTAGCTGTATTATGTTATGAGTGTTTAGTGCACACACCAGGGCAGTGATATTCAGGACATCTTTCTCTCCATTTCTTTGACTTCTCTTATGTTTTTAAGCATTAAAACATGCCCAGCATTTGGGTTGCTGGTCACCCCACTAAGCTAAGTCTCAGGGAACTGTGAAACTTTTATTTAGTGCCTGCACAGATTGGGTCCTGGCTACCTCAGAAACATTTTGGCTTGATATACCTCCAGCTGCTTAGCTTTCCCCGCGATCATGCATGAAACAGTCGGGCAACAGAGAATTCTCAGTGGTGGCTCAACTGATTTGGAACTCACTTCCTAGCCATCTAAGGAGTTCACCCACAGTGGAAGCATTCAAAATGGGACTACAAAATTATCTGCTCCTCTCAGCATTTGGGGATCAATGGTGTGGTATCCCCTCCTTCAACATTTTTTATTGTGTGTAATTTCACTGAAAAAACTGTTTATGTGTTGTTGTAACACTAGTTTCCGTGTTGTGAAGCACCATGAGCCCTTGGAATAGGGAACAGTATAAATAAAGATGCCTTGCCTAAAGAATCTCTTAAAGAGATAGGAATGCCTTTTGGCAAGTATAGTGCTAGGGCTGCTATTATAGTGAATAGTCTAACTTTACAATGGGTAATGGTTATGCAGAGAATCGTCAGTTTTAAGCATAGTAAATTCACTTATCATATGGGGGGAGCTATACTGTAAATTAGATTTGCAAGCTAAATGCTTCCCTTCCCCCCATACTGATCCTGTCATACTGTTCCCCACAATTCACAGCTATGCCCCTCTGGCACAACATCCAATACTGAACAGGGAGTGGGTAAGCTGGACAACAAGGCAGAGTAATATTTCTGCCTTTTCATTCCTTCAGTTCAGTGGGGTATGAATGGACTCTGCCAGGGTAAAGATTTATGCCATTGCAGACTGCTCCCAATGGCACTACACAAACATTCAACTATCTCTCCTTTCCATGTATTCTCCATGTTAGACTGCAGTAGTGGAGTTTAACAATAGCAAGTATAGGTAGTGAATACTTGGGCTTTCACTCGACTGTCCTTTGCCACATTCAATTTGGTGTCACACAAATCTCCTCCCCTCCAGATCACCCAATGTAGCTGGCATTACTAGAGTGCCCAACCCCAGTGCTACCAAAGAGTCTGCCAACACTGGGGTGCCAAATCAAAAGTGTTCATCCAATGCCCCTGAGAAAAAGAAAACTGTCCCTTGCAGATCTCTTCTTTTTTATTTCAACCTGAAAAGAAGAAAACAGTCCTTTGTCAATCTCTGAACCCCCCAACCTCACTCACTCCTCCCTGACCCCCACTACACCAGACACCCTCACTCACCTACAGTGAGTCCTTCAGTGTAGATTCACTCTCACTGAAAAAGATGTCCTCTTCCTTGAAGTGCGACCATGAACTGAAGAAACAAGTTAAGTGCCATCAATGTATTTTCAATGTGTTTTGAACTTTTACTCATAACTCTATCATTTTTAAATATTTTTGCACCGAATCCAACTTGCTTACTACCCTCCTATGTAGAACAGTTTTTAAAACCTTACTGGAATCTAGGTAGGCCATGTCCACTGCTCCATTCTGAACTAATTCCTTGGTCATCCAGTCAAAGAAATCTATCAGATTCATTTGACACAACCTCCCCCAACCCATGAATTCATGCTGCCTTGGGTCTTGTATCCCACTGGATTCAAGATATTCCACAATCTTTTCCTTCAGCAGTGACTCCATTAAATTTCCCACCACCGATGTCAGGCTGACTTGTCTATAATTGCCAGCCTCTTCCCTGCTACTGAAAGATACTGAAATCTGTATCATTCATCTTTTTCCTTAGGTTTTCCTCTTCTCCCTATAGCTCCTCAGATAACCAGTTGTGCTCTACTATAATAGCTTTCAATAATGCATACTGTACATAAAATCTACACCACAACAAGTGTGTGTATGCCATTCCATTTCTTGGTTACCTATGATGTTCCAAGTAATATGTTAGAGTAAGATCATGCCACTCATGCAAGGTGAGTGTCCCTAGTTTTGAAATTTTCTATTCTAGTCCTCATACCCTGAGTAGTATTCTCCCCTAGTGTTGCAAAGTTCCTGTTGCCTTGCATTTCTTTAGTGAGACATTCTTGGTCTGCCTCACTGAAACTAGTAAATGAAAATTAACTTTTTACACTAGCCCCAATCTCTGTAAAGTCATCCACCTTCCCTATTTAACATGCACTGCAGATGCAGGTGCATGGTATGACAATAATCAATTATACAATTAAAAAGAAAATGTCCAGTATTGGTGTAAATAAAGTCTCTTATTATGCCTCTGGCACCATATTACTCATTGTTTCTGAATGTCTGCAGGTAATCAGGAGTCCATCAATCTGGAAAATAATCCATTAATGAAACACAAAAGTCCCACGGGTAGTCACATACAGCCTGAAACAGTGTTTGGGGGAACGTCCTCTGACAGATGTATAATGCATTCCATACTTCAAGTTGAGCCACTCAGAGCCCAGTGATTAGGCCATGACTCAAGAATCCTCAAGGAAAAGATATTTTTTTATTTTACTTCATACCCCAATGTTTCTTCCCTGAAGGCTTCCTCAGGAGACACTAAAAATAACTTTTAAAAATGTATATTTTTTGTAATTTTATTTATTATGTTTTCCAATATATTGACAATATATTGCCATGTTATATTCAAAAATGTCCCATTTTGTTACTATACAAAAACAGAAATAAAATCAATTATCAAGAGAAATGAAAAAAAAATTACAGAATAACAATAAGTTCTACCAATGTGATGGGGTTCCATAATACAGATACCTCTTAAAGGGACACTGTCAGTTTTTTTAATGATTTCCATTTCAATTACAGCATATGTTGCCTGTCATCTTGTTACAAACTACTCTGCCCACAGAAAACAAAGATGTCAATACGCTGGCTAAAAAGTAACTTGTAGCCTTTATTTAAACTAAAAATACACTTAAGTCATCCTGACCTGAATGCCTCCTGTGTGTGCATGAGGTGACATGGTACTGAGCCACGGGCTACAGTCATTCACAAGTGAGTTTCTAATTTTAGTAGACATATCACAAAAACACCCCCTCTATTGCTAAATCATTCTCCGAGCTCAGGAAATGTGCCCCCATTTGAAAACAAGCACTCTAACCATTTGAAATAATTTCTTGAAAATTCAAGTCGGGACTCTGGGCATGTGCAGTGTACCGCAAGTGTATTGCACATGCCGGAGTCTTGAATTTGCAAGCCCTTGTTTCAAACCATTAGAGCACTTGTTTTCAAATGGGAAAACATTTCCTGGGCTCAGAGAATGATTTAGCAACAGAGGGGGATGTTTTAGTGTTATGTCTTCCAAAATTACAAACTCACTTGTGAACAAGTATAGCCCATGGCATGCCATGTCACTTTGTGGATATACGGGGAACATTGTGGGAGGCATTCAGACTGGGATGACTTAAATGTACTTGTAGTTTAAATAAAGGCTGTAGATTACTTTTTAGCCAATATATTTACATTTTTAAATTCTGTGGACAGAGTAGTTTGCAACAAGATGCCAGGCAACATGTGATGTGATTGAGCTGGAAATCATAAAAAAAGCTGACAATGTCCTTTAAGATAACATCCAGAAGTCAGATGACAGGGTGACTATAAAATAGATCCCCATCCCCCTGCTTATTCTAGCTATACATTACATTAATAGCATATCTGCCTTTATAGGCCACAGTAAGACTTATTCACTGAAAAGTGACTGTGTTAATATTATATCCTCTCCCAATTCCGAGGAAGAAAACAAAAAGAAAAATAAAATGAGTGAAAAAAAAAATACCTGAAATAAATTATTATTTGGGTCGTCTTATAGTATATGTCATTATCATAAGACTGTAGAAATACTTCAACTATACTACTTTACAGTTTATTGACATCTTACTTTTTAGTAATAAAAGGAAGAATGAGCAAAGATTCCTATGGTACAGGTATTATCAGTCAATATTTATAATATTCAGTTCACCATAGTCTCAGCTGATAATCTCAGAACAGAAGAGTTAAGTCAAGGATTGTGCTTCTGTGCCCATACCAGTCGGATTCTCCAGAAGCTGGACCTTCGAGGATAGCAGTAATTCACTATCTAAAGACAACTTAGTATTACATGCCTTTTCTGAATCATCTTGCTCTTTAGAGCCATTCTGGTCAAGAAGTTTAGACTCTTTAATTTCTGTTGCAGAAATAGAAAGAGGTACTGAAACACTTGTTTTTGCAAGAATATTGACACTAGCGTAATTAGAGTCAAATGGTTTGGCAATAAGATATGTAGCAGAATCAGAATCCATCTCTTCATCAGAATCAGCTAATGAAAGTGTTTCTGAAGCCTTTGCTTTTTCATTTTGAATAAAAATCCGCAATTTAGTCCAGATCAAAGAAAGCATATTTCTGGCCTTTAAGTATAATCCTTGTGTGACAAAGGGTATAGTACTGCAAATTTTCCCCTCCCAGCCATTTCATATCTTCTCTGAAACTTGGAAATCTTCTTCCTCTGGCTTGTCTAGCCAGACTCATATCTAGATACAGGAAAACCTTTACCGCATTGTACATTATAGCTGAAAATATTTTCAAACACAACTTAATAGACATTCAGTGCAAAACAAAATACTCTTTTGCTTTTACATCATTACTGCATATGACATTTTACCTATTCATTAGTCTTTTTATATTGTGTATAGCAAATATATTCATCAATTTTTCATGACTGCATTTGCAGTTTTAACAAATAAAAATTGATTAGTATCTGCAATTTATGTATGAAACATATCAACCAGTGCCACATTAACATTCTGAATCACAAATCTGTACATATAAACCAGTGCCACATTAACATTCTGAATCACAAATGTGTACATATAACCCAGTGCCACATTAACATTCTGAATCACTAGTGTGTACATATAACCCAGTGCCACATTAACATTCTGAATCACTAATGTGTACATATAACCCAGTGCCACATTAACAATCTGAATCACAAATCTGTACATATAAACCAGTGCCACATTAACATTCTGAATCACAAATGTGTACATATAACCCAGTGCCACATTAACATTCTGAATCACTAGTGTGTACATATAACCCAGTGCCACATTAACATTCTGAATCACTAGTGTGTACATATAACCCAGTGCCACATTAACATTCTGAATCACTAGTGAGTACATATAACCCAGTGGCACATTACCATTCTGAATCACTAGTGAGTACATTTAACCCAGTGCCACATTACCATTCTGAATCACTAATGTGTACATATAACCCAGTGCCACATTACCTTTCTGAATCACTAGTGTGTACATATAAACCAGTGCCACATTACCATTCTGAATCACTAGTGTGTACATATAACCCAGTGCTACATTACCATTCTGAATCACTAGTGTGTTCATATAACCCAGTGCCACATTACCATTCTGAATCACTAATGTGTACATATAACCCAGTGCCACATTACCATTCTGAATCACTAGTGTGTACATACAACCCAGTGCCACATTACCATTCTGAATCACAAATGTGTACATACAACCCAGTGCTACATTACCATTCTGAATCGCTAGTGTGTACATACAACCCAGTGCCACATTACCATTCTGAATCGCTAGTGTGTATACGTAACCCAGTGCCACATTACCATTCTGAATCGCTAGTGTGTACACGTAACCCAGTGCCACATTACCATTCTAAATCGCTAGTGTGTACACGTAACCCAGTGCCACATTACCATTCTGAATCACTAGTGTGTACACGTAACCCAGTGCCACATTACCATTCTGAATCGCTAGTGTGTACACGTAACCCAGTGCCACATTGCCATTCTGAATCGCTATTGTGTACATGTAACCCAGTACCACATCACCATTCTGAATCACTAGTGTGTACACGTAACCCAGTGCCACATTACCATTCTGAATAGCTAGTGTGTACATGTAAACCAGTGCCACATCACCATTCTGAAATGCTAGTTTGTACATGTAACCCAGTGCCACATTACCATTCTGAATAGCTAGTGTGTACATGTAAACCAGTGCCACATCACCATTCTGAAATGCTAGTTTGTACATGTAACCCAGTGCCACATCACCATTCTGAATCGCTAGCATGTACACGTAAACCAGTGCCACATCACCATTCTGAATCGCTAGTGTGTACACGTAAACCAGTGCCACATCACCATTCTGAATCACTAGCGTGTACACGTAAACCAGTGCCACATCACCATTCTGAATCGCTAGTGTGTACACGTAAACCAGTGCCACATCACCATTCTGAATCACTAGCGTGTACACGTAAACCAGTGCCACATCAACATTCTGAATCAACAACGTGTACATATCAAGTAGTGCCACATTAACATTCCAAATCACCAATGTGTGCATGCAAACCAGTGTCACATTAATACTCAGAATCACTAATGTGTGCATATAAATCAGTGTCACATTAACACTCAGAATCACCAACGTTTGCACATAAACCAGTGCCACATTAACACTCTGAATCACTAATGTGTACATATAAACCAGTGCCACATTAACATTCTGAATCAACAATGTGTACATATAAACCAGTGCCACATTAACATTCTGAATCAACAATGTGTACATATAAACCAGTGCCACATTAACATTCTGAATCAACAATGTGTACATGTAAACCAGTGCCACATTAACATTCTGAATCAACAATGTGTACATATCAAGTAGTGCCACATTAACATTCTGAATCACCAATGTGTGCATACAAACCAGTGCCACATTAACACTCGGAATCACCAACGTGTGCGTATAAATCAGTGTCACATTAACACTCAGAATCACCAACATTTGCATATAAACCAGTGCCACATTAACACTCGGAATCACCAACATTTGCATATAAACCAATGCTACATTAACACTCGGAATCACCAACATTTGCATATAAACCAATGCTACATTAACACTCCAAATCACCAAAGTGTGCATATAAACCTGTGCCACATTAACACTTCGAATCACCAACATGTGCATATAAACCAATGCCACATTAACACTCCAAATCACCAAGGTGTGCATATCAACCAGTGCCACATTACATTCTGAATCACTAATGTGCACATATAAATCAGTGCCACATTAACGCTCCAAATCACCAATGTGTGCATATAAACCAGTGCCACATTAACACTCTAAATAACCAACATGTGCATATAAACCAGTGCCACATTAACACTCCAAATCACCATTTGCATATAAACCAGTGCCACATTAACACTCCAAATTACCAACATGTACATATAAACCAATGCCACATTTGCACTCTGAATCACCAATATGTGCATACAAACCAGTGCCACATTAACACCCTGAATCACCAAAGTGTGCATATAAACCTGTGCCACATTAACACTCCGAATCACCAACATGTGCATATAAACCAATGCCACATTAACACTCCAGATCACCAAGGTGTGCATATCAACCAGTGCCACATTACATTCTGAATCACTAATGTGTACATATAAATCAGTGCCACATTAACTCTCCAAATCACCAATGTGTGCATATAAACCAGTGACACATTAACACTCTAAATAACCAACATGTGCATATAAACCAGTGCCACATTAACACTCCAAATCACCATTTGCATATAAACCAGTGCCACATTAACACTCCAAATCACCAACGTGTACATATAAACCAATGCCACATTAGCACTCTGAACCACCAATATGTGCATATAAACCAGTGCCACATTAAAACCCTGAATCACCAATGTGTGCATATAAACCAGTGCACACTGACAATCCAAATCACCAACATGTGCATATAAACCAGTGTCACATTAGCACTCTGAATCACCAACATGTGCTGTTAGTTTACATAAACTCGCACATGTTGCTTCTGCACAATTCACCTACCTAGTCCTATGGGGTCACCAGGATGTTTAATATTTTTTTATAACCCTGCCCTCAGTACAGACCAATCTGGAAAATGATATGAGTCATCAAAACCCCACTATCTGGAATGATGACTGCATACCATGGTTCAAATTTCATCTGATAAAACAAAAGAACTAAACAGATCAATAAGAATGTTGAACTCCCATAAATATGGGGGGATATACCACCTTGATAGGAGAGTGTTAAAATATGTAGGTGTCTCTCTTGCCTCAGTTATCACAAAGCTTTTTTAACTGGAGCTTAGTTAAAAATTATTTTCTGCCTGTATGGAAAAAATCTGATATAGAAACATAGACTTTGATGGCAGATAAGGACAGTTTGGCCCACCCAGTCAGCCCATTTCCTACCTATTGAATAAGCTGCAGATCCTAGTTAACCTTCATCCTACTTTCTCCCACCCCCCCACTAGAATTGCCTTATGTCTGTCCCATGCATTCTTGAATTCCCCCACTGTTTTTGACCCCACAGCCTCCTCAGGGAGGCCGTTCCATGCATCCACCACCCTCTCTATGAAAAAACACTTTATCATGTTGCCCCTGAGATGTCCCCCCTCTATCTTCAAATTGTGCCCCCTTGTTCTTGCACCTCTTTTTCTGAAATATGCTACCCTCTTGGACTTTGTTGATTCCCTTGAGGTACTTGACATTTTCTATCATGTCCCCCCTCTTCCTCCTTTCCTCGATGATATGCATATTAAGCTTCTTTAGTCTCTCTTCGTATGATTTCTGGTGCAGACCCTGCACCATTTTAGTTGCCCTCCTCTGGACTGCCTCCATCCTGTCTATGTCCTTGTGGAGATGGGGTCCCCAGAACTGCATGCAGTACTTCTAGATGGGGTTTCACCAACTGTCTATACAGAGGGATGACAACTTCCTGTTTTCTACTGGTGATGCCCCTCTCTATGCAACTCAGTATCCCCACAGCCATTCTTACTGCCTTCTCACATTGTCTGCCTACCTTTAGGTCATCTGATATGACTACCCCCAGGTCCTTTTCCATTTTTTTTGTTGTTAGTACCCCCCCATTGTGTACTCTTCCCTTGGGTTTTTGTTTCCCAGGTGCATTACTTTGTACTTCTTTGTACTTGACATATGTAAAATGGAGCCCAATAAGTTCTTGATAATTATAAGCCAATTGTCTTATTACCAGTTTTGTCTAAATTACTGGAGCATCAGGTTTATTCACAGCTCTCTGCATATCTTGAACAATATACACTGATCACATCATATTGTCATCAAGGCACAGGTCAGGAAGCATAGGAAGACCAGGAGAAGCTGTAAAATTTGTAAGTAATGTTTTATTATTATCAACAAAAATAAAAAATAAAAATAAAAATTGTTCAGTATAACAATTTGCAAAGGCACTACAGACGGAGAAAACAAAGTTCTTTGAGGGTATCTCTAATTCCAATTTTCAGTCTATGTCTCTCTCTTTTTAGGAAAAGTATTGCTGCTCTTTTTATAAGTCTTTGGGAGCTCATTAAGAGACATCCTGTTTCTCACAAAATGTTATTGCCAGTTTCATTGCAGAGCAGGCTTGCAAACAGAACAATGTCCCAAGCTGGCCCCCTGCTGACAGCTCAGCAAAAGAGTTTGCAAACAAGCCTGAGAGGAGCTCAAACAGCATCTCGGGTTAACCCCCTAAATTCCAAATAGCTTTTTGAAATCATTTCAACAATATAATTATATACATTCTAACCCTTCAGAATATTCATAACTTTGTGCAATCAGCCTGGTGGGTTGGACTGCCCGGAGAGATGGAACACATGCAAATGATGGAATTCTTTGCACGTGAGCATCTTTCAAATACTGCCTCTACCAACTGTAGTGTTCTAAGCCCTTCAGATTTTTCTCGCCGCCTGAAAGTCTGGTTGCTCGGAGTCTCTGTCGCCTCTTCGCATGAGAAGAAGATAGAAAAATCACCAAAACCATAAGTATATTTAGTTTCTTTTACTGCCTCTACTAATTGTCAGTTTACATCTAGTTTATTATTTAAATAGTTGTTTTCTCGGTTCCTCGTGGTTCGGCATAACCGTGAGGGATCCGAGTTAGTTTAATTTTATTTCGGTTCTCTGACTAAAGAACCTATTCATTATCGCTAATTTTTGGTCCTTAAAAACTTTAGTTCTAACTGCTTTTTTATCGGTTACAGAACCGCTGAACCAGTTCACATTTCATCTCCTCTCTCGGTTCCATCGGTTCTCTATCGGTTTATCGGTTCCGGAACCGACTGCAAAAAAAAAAAAAAAAAAAACCCTTTTTAAGTTGTTTAAATAACCGCAGCAGCATTTAGCATTTAGCGGCTGGGGTTTTTCACTTTGTCTTTCACCATGACTGAGAAACCTAAGAAGAGAACCGGGGAGCCCGGTTTTAAAAACTGTTTGAAGTGTGGAGATGTGTTTGCCAAGGCAGACAAGCACACTTTATGTGTAGCTTGTCTGGGTTTTGAACATTTGGACCAGGAATGTGAGATATGTAAAACATTCCAGAAAAACTGTTGAAAAGTGCCTTGAAAGGCTTAATAAAAAGTTTCCTAGGGGTCCCTCAGGCTCTGAACAGCTGACACCCCAGTCAGTTGTGGTTGAAGCAACCAGTGCTACTACCCTGCCCCGACACGGGTGAAAAAGGGCAAGAGAAAGAACCATTGACTCTTCTGGTTCCTTAAAGAAATTAAAGAGCTCAAGCATGCAGAACCCTCCTGCTAAACCAGGGACCTCACGCAGCTGCCTGTAATGCCTTCAGCTCAGGAGATAGCTCAGGCGTTTAAAATTATTCAGGCTCTGCAGGGCATCATCCTTCAGCCTCCTGCCCCTTCCCAGGGTCCCCAGGTTGCTGCTACTGTGTTGCCCCCTGCTCCAGAGTAACACTATTTCGAAGTGGATGAGAAGCCTTATGAGGAGGATGAACCTATCCCCCCAGAGGTGTCCCCTGAGCAGGAATTTGGCTCGCCTCCCAGAGTGTCTGAGGAATTTTCCTGCCATTTTTCTTTCGTAAGGAAAATGGCAGATGCTCTGGATAGTGCCACAACAGAACAAGTGGAAGATGAGGAGGAGATTGAGTACCTTAATATGATGGGTTTAACACCCACAAAGGCCCTCCTGCTCCCAGTATATAAATTTTTCAAGAAGGGTGCTATGAAGCTCCTGCAGACCCCAAATTCTATTCCTCCAATTGACAAGTGAATAGATAAAAAATACCAGCTGGACAGGGAAGGAGCTGACTTCCTTTTCTCCCATCTTGATCATCAAGGGGTAATACAGCAAGCTGCTTGTGATAAAGCTAAAGTCCCTCTGTCCTCACACCCACCGGACTAGGAATCCAGAAAATTGGACAGTATGGCCACAAAAAGGGCTATTTGTCAGCCTCATTGGCCATGAGACAGGCTACTTTTCAGAAAGCATAAGAAATCCCTGTGGCAGTCGGTACTGGCAATGTCCATGAAGGCCACCTCACCTTTGTCAGATGACCTGACTGAAACTGCCAGGTTTGGGCTAGAGGCGGCCAAGTACCAATTCCAAATGGCTGCTGATCTAAATGACACTGCAGCCAGATGGATGGCTAATACAGTGGCTCAGAGGAGGTTTGCTTGGCTTAGGGCTACAAACCTTACTCAGGATACCCAGTCAAAGGCCCTGGATTTCCCATTAGAGGTAAATGTGCTCTTTGGGGAGTCCACAGTGGCCTATATGAAAAAGGTGGATGAATATAAGGCTACTTATAGAAGTAACTTTGCTAGAGACAGAGCTTCTTCATCCTCCAGGCCCTATGGAAGGGGGGCTAGGGGTCGTTGTTTCTTTTCAAGACCCTTTTTCCAGCCAGTAGCCATGCCCCAATACCAGCAGTACCCCCCACAGGGCTACTCAAGTGCTAAGGGTAGAAGGAGCTTTAGGCGAGGGGCTCAGGCACAACCTCAACCCCAGCCTAAACAGAATCCCTGAGATGCAAGCTGCCTTCTCCCTACCTGTTGGAGGCAGACTGTCCCATTTCCTCCCCCTCTGGTCAACCATCACCACAGACAAGTGGGTGTTGGAGGTAGTGGGCAAAGGTCTGTCTCTGGAATTCAAATTTCTTCCTCGAAAAAACCCCAGGGTTTCCACCTCCCCACCCCCAGCACAAATTTCGTTGCTAGAGGCAGAAGTTCAGAAGTTGCTTCAGCTCAAAGCAGTGGAACTAGTCCCTGCAACCCTGAGAGGAAGAGGTTTTTACTCCAGATACTTCCTAACAACAAAGAAAAATGGGGAGTGGTGGCCAATTTTGGATCTTAGAGCTTTAAACAAGCACCTGAAAAAGCCAAAGCTCAAGATGGTAACTTTGGCTCGGATTCTGCCAACAATCCAAAAAGGGGACTGACTGGCATCTCTGGACTTACAGGACACTTATTTCCACATCCCCATAAAAGAATCTTTCAGGAAATTTCTCAGATTCAAACTCCCATCAGGTCATTATCAGTTTGCAACCCTGCCCTTCGGCCTTTGCTTGGCACCAAGGGTGTTTACAAAATGCCTAGCAGCTGTGGTGGCATTTCTTCGAAGACAAGGAGTGACTGTTTTCCCATACCTGGACGACTGGCTGGTGGTGGGCAAATCACCAGAACAAGTCACAACCTCTCTAAAGCTCACACAGGATCTTTTGGAGTCCTTGGGTTTCATAGTAAACCTGGAAAAATCTGTCTTCACCCCTACACAGACTTTACAGTTCATAGGGGCAGACATCAGTACTCTACAGGCCAGGGCCTTTTTACCACTAGACAGGGTGCAAAGCCTTCAGGCCATAGCAAATTCTTTCAAGTTGCACGGTCAAAAAACAGCCAGGCAATTCCTACAGCTCTTGGGTCATATGGCTGCATCCACGGGCACAGTGCAGGGTTCCAGGTTTCACATTAGAGACATCCAGTTTCACCTCAGGAATCACTGGAGTCAGAAAAAAGATCCCTTTTCAAAACTCATTCCAGTGACAAGGCCTCTGTTACAAGCCCTCTTGTGGTGGAAAAAGGAATCCAACCTAAGGCAGGGAGTCCCCTTCCAGAAGGAGGATCCTTCACTAGTCCTTACAACAGATGCATCCCTTCTGGGCTGGGGTGCCAATCTAGGGGAGCACACAACTCAGGGTACCTGGTCAGAGGCAGAGTCCCTCCAGCATATAAATTTGCTGGAACTCAGAGCAGTGCGGCTGGCACTAAAAGTTTTCTCTACACTGGTAATGGGCAAGGTGGTACAGGTCAGAAAAGACAATACCACCACTATGTATTACATAAACAAGCAGGGTGGCACCAGATCAGGTCTCCTATGCACAGAAGCCATGAAAATTTGGACTCTGGCATATTCTCTAAAGGTGTCCCTGCAAGCCATCCATCTGCCAGGAAAGGACAATATCTTGGCAGACACACTGAGTCGGATCAATCAGTCCCATCATGAATGGACACAGAACAAGCAGGTGGTGCAGGTAATTTTCAGCAGGTGGGGCGTTCCGTTCCAGAGATAGATTTGTTCGCATCCCACCAGAACCACCAGTTGCCTCAGTATTGTTGGAGGCCACCAGCCCAGGGCACAATCCCTGTGGACGCCCTGGTACTGGACTGGTCAGGCACGTTTCTCTATGCCTTTCCCCCCTTTCCTCTGGTCTTCAGGGTACTGCTGAAGCTCAGATTCCTCTTAGCTTCTCTGATCTTGATAGCTCTAGATTGGCCCAGGCAGCCATGGTACTCTCTTCTGCTCTCCATGTCAGTGAGCAAGCCAATAAGCTTGCCTCTCAGGCACAATCTTCTGACCTCCAATCAGGGAACTTTGCTGTTCCCAAATCTCAAGTCCCTCCACCTTAAGGCATGGCTCTTGAGGAGTTAGAGTATGCAGACTTAAACCTTTCTGAAGCTATATTAAACATCTTGAAAGGTTATAGGAAGCCTGCCACTAAGAAAACTTATTCTGCTAAGTGGAAAAGATTCTTCTTCTGGTGCTCTGGTAGAAACTTCGCCCCAAATGATGCAGAGGTCTCAGTGGTGTTGGATTATCTGACTCACATTCACAAGGTCTACAACCCAGCTCTTTAAGAGTTCACCTTGCTGCAGTATCTGCATACCTTTCTGCTAGGACAAAGGTGTCAGTAGGATCAGCTCCCATTTTCAAAAGATTTTTTAAAGGCCTGATGCATTTGCACTCTCCTCACAGGGCACCAGTGCCCGCTTGGGATCTTAATATATGTTTAGCCAGATTGATGCGGGCTCCTTTTGAGCCCATGGCTATAGCCCATTTAAAGTATGTTACCTGGAAAACAGTTTTCCTGGTAGCAATTACCTCAGCAAGAAGAATCAGTGAACTTCAGGCTCTCTGAGTTGAGCAGGACTACATTTCCTTCCATAGGGATAAGGTAGTCCTCAGAACAAACAGACAATTCCTTCCCAAGGTTGTTTCAGATTTCCATCTGAACCAATCAATCACTCTGCCTGTCTTCTTCACAGACTATACAAGCTCTAGTGAAAGAAGGCTCCACAGTCTGGATGTGAAAAGAGCTCTCAGCTACTACATGACAGCTACTAAAGGCCATAGGCAAGACAAGAAACAACTTTTCCTTACATATGGGGATGTCAGAATGGGCAAACCAGCCTCAAAAAGATCCATTTCTCGGTGGATTGTCCAGTGTATTCAATTCTACTACATTAAAGCAGGTAGGGAGTCCCCAGCTGAGCTGAGGGCTCCCTCAACAAGAGGAACAGCTGCCACTCTTGCAGCTGCTAGGGAGGTGCCATTATTGGACATTTGTAAAGCAGCTACTTGGAAATCAGTGCACACCTTTACAAAGCATTATAACTTGGATGTTTTGTCCAGAAGTGATGCCAGGTTTGGCAGAGCAGTCCTGCAAAATCTGTTTGCAAAATATAGTTCTGTGCCCACCTCCAGGGGGTACTGCTTGGTAGTCTGCACAAAGTTATGAATATTCTGAGCATTACTGGGGTTAGAAGAAAAAATTACTTACCATAGTAATCTTCTTTCTTCCCAGTGATGCTCAGATGTTCATAACTCCCTCCCATCCTCCCCTTCCAGAACTTCAGCCTCTGCATTCCGCATGCTAGTGCCACGTAGCCATACCCTTCTGGGTACACTTCTGTATGCTAAATAGGTTTTAACAGAGTTTTCTGTCTCTCTTAATAGTTTTCTCACTGTCTGGTGAACAACATTATTATAGATATAGTTTTATTAGGCTAATACTAAAAAATGTTTTAAATAATTAGTTGTCAAATTTTTTCATATTGCCTGACTTCCAGGCTTCTTACAAATCTGAAGGGCTTAAAACACTACAGTTGGTAGAGGCAGTATTTGAAAGATGCTCACGTGCAAAGAATTCCATCATTTGCATGTGTTCCATCTCTCCGGGCAGTCCAACCCACCAAGCTGACTGTACAAAGTTATGAATATTTGAGCATCACTGGGAAGAAAGAAGATTACTATGGTAAGTAATTTTTTCTTCTCAAACCAAGGGATCCCAGTTTCACATACAGATTCACATACATTTTGTAACCACAGATATGCAAGGGGAAAGAAAAGACAGAAACAGCAAGTGAAGGTAGAGAGATAGTGAGAGGCAGAGAATCGTCAGACCATCAGAGTGATCAGTTCCTAGGTCTTACCAGAACATTTGGTTGCACAACCAGACAGACAAGAGACAGAAAAGGAGAGGCTAGAACAGATCCTTGTGTTTAACTCTTTCTGCATAACAAATAGGACAGGGTCATATTCAACTCTGCCACATATATCAATACAGATTCAGGCCTGGAAAGTCCATGAGCATGACACTTTTAGACCTTAATTCTGACTTTGGAGAGGGGGAACACAAACAGTGCAAGCACCAAGAAAACAAGGCTGAGAGGACATATGAAGCACAAGGGTAGCAGCAAAGTAGGATCAGGGGGTCAGATGGAAGGGGTATGCCTTAATGCCAAGAGCCTAGGTAATAAAATCAGTTAGCTCCAGGCACTGATGGCACATACTGAGGTGGCCATAACAGAAATGTGGGCTTTGGAAAATAACGACTGTGAACTGACAGTCCTTGAGTACTCAATGTTCAGGAAGGATAGAGGAACAGATAGAGGAGGAGGAGTAGCCTTTTATGTCAAGGACAGCATAGATGTTCTGGAAGATGGGTGCATCAAGGGTAGTAACTGGGAGACTGGGTCACTGAGGATGCAACTCATGGCAGCCTCAGGCAAGAAACTGCACTTGGGGATGATCTATAGACTGTCAGGACAAGGGGAAGATAGGGACACAGAGCTCAGGGAAGAACTGGGAAGAGGGATTACTAAGAAGGAAATAGTGGTGGTGGGTGATCTGAACCTGCCAGACATTGATTGGGATGTTCCAGTGGCCAGGAGCACCAGACGTCAGGTCTTGCTGGATGCATTCCTGGACTGTCTGCTGGTACAGTTAGTTAGGAGCCCACCAGGCAGACTGCAATTCTCAATGTGGTGCTCACCAACTCAGAGCTGGTAGGAGCTGTGGGAGTAGGGGAGCTGTTAGGGAACAGTGGCCATAACTCCATTTGGTTTGAACTGGCCCTCAGGTCTGGTAAGCAGCATTTGAAAGCTGAAGTCCTTGTTTTAGAAGGGCATACTTCAATAGGCTGAAAGAGCTGATCAGGGATAAGTTAGTAGGGGTGAAACAACATACATGGGGTAGAAAAGAGAGGGGAGCAATTAAGGGGCCCTTCTCAGGACATCTAAGGTATGCGTGAGAACAGTAATCAAAAATAACAGGTTCAAGAGACCACTGTGGTTCTCAGCAAGGGTCAGGGAATTGGTGAGAGCAAAGAAAAAGGCTATTTATACAGTTAAAGAAAATCAGGGGGAGGAAGAATGGGAAGAATTTATTTATTTACATGACACAGGTCACGATTAAGGGAAACCGAATCAAGTACAGCAAAATTCGAGAAAGTTAGCACTTTGGGTGGATTTGAAGGTGTAGAGGCATCCCATACACAGTAAACTGGGCAGTGGTTGCTGATAGAGTCCAGGAGTACCCCAACTGAGGCGAGTCAGTCTTTTCTGTTTGTTAATACCCAGTCTATAAGAGTTTGCCTGGTACCATTGGCAGAGATCCTTGTGGGTGACTGGATGAGCTGAGCTAGGTTTGCCTTGTTGATAGTTGATGCGAGGTGAGAGGCATTAGGGCCAAGCCAGTCAAGGTTAAATTCCCCCAGATGTATGATTTCATTTTTCATAGTGACCATAGGTAGTAGGTCAATGAGTTCCTCAAGACTGAGTTTTCTATCATGAGGGGGTAAAGTAAACGTTAAATATGTGGAGTTTCTTTGTGCTTCCCAGGAGTAGGAGAGAGTGTAGGACTTTTCAATTATTCAGCTGTTGTTTAGGTAGAAGGGTCACATTTAAGTGGGCTTGTGGTACAGGGCAAGACCACCTCCTCTTCTATTTACTGAAAAACAGGGAGGCAAAGAGGGCAGTTAGGGAGGCAAGTGAGGTATATTGAGGCATATTATGGAGGGGGGACAAGAACAGAGAAAAACAGTTCTTCAGGTATATTAGTGAAAAAAGGAAGAAAAGAGGGGGAATTATACAGCTAACAGAGGGGATAGGGTGATTGAAGTGGATGGGCAAAAGGCCACCATCCTTAATGATTACTTTTTGCTCAGTTTTCACTAGGGATGATGGTGGCTCCTTGTCAGAGTGGCATCAAAGAGGCCATTAAGGGGACCCCAGAGATGAGGCAGTAAGCATTTACTAGCAAAAGGGTCCTGAAAAGGCTGGCAGCCCTAAAGATTGATAAGGCCCCAGAACCAGATGGGTTTCATCCAGGGACACTCAGTGAATTGGCAGTGGAACTGGTTGATTCTCTGGTTGGTCTGTTCAACAGCTCTCTAAGGACAGGGGTGGTTCCAAAGGATTGGAGGGTAGCAGACACAGTTCTCCATATAATGGGAGACATAAGAACAAGCATGGAACTACAGACATTTCAGTCTTACCTCTATTGTAGGAAAACTGATGGAGTCACTGATCAACAAGGATCTCATGGACTACTTGGAGAGCAACGGTCTCCAGGATAGTAAGGAGCATGGATTGGTAGCAGGGAGGTCTTGTCAGACTAATCTGATCATTTTCTTTGACTGAGTGATGGGAAAATGAGGTAGGGGCCACGCTGTGGATTTGTTCTACTTCAGCTTCAGCACAGCTTTTGACTTGCTAAACTGACAGATGCTTGCTGAAGAAGATGGAAGATCTGATGGCAGCTAAGTTCATAGTAAACCTGGTAGGTAACTGGCTAAAGGGGAGACAGCAGAGGGTAGTGGTCAATGGAGTTAAGTCAGAAGAGAGGGAGGTCACAAGCAGGGTTCCACAGATATCTGTCCTGGGTCCTGTCCTCTAAACATGCTCATTGGCAACATTGGTGAGGGGATTCAAGGCAGGTTGTGTCTCTTTGCAGATGACACTAAGGTCTGTAGGAGGGCTGACAGTGATCAGGAAATAAAGGAAGTGCAGAGAGACTTGCAAAAGCTGGAGGAATGGTCAAGGGTTTGGCACTTGAAATTCAGTGCCAAAAATGCAATATGATGCACCTAGGGAACAAGAACCCCAAGACAGAGTACTGAGTGGTAGGGGTAATATTCAGTACCACAGCTGAGGAATGAGACCTTAGAGTTACAGTATCATCAGCAACTCCCTAAAGCAATCAAACGAGTGCAACAAGGCCTATAGCAAGTCAAATAGACTGCTCAGATGTAGCTGGTGGGGTATTGATAACAGAAAGAGGGAGGCAATACTGTACGTCTTCTGTATAGATCCATGATGAAGGTCACACCTGGCGTACTATGCCCAGTTCTGGGATCCTCAACTTAGGAAGGATAGGGATAGGCTCGAGATGGTGTAGTGCACAGCAACAAAAATGATTTAGGGCCAGCAAAGTATGTTCTATGAGGAGCATCTCAAGGCACTGAACATGTGCTCGCTGGAGACCAAAATGGAGATAGGAGATATGATAGAGACCTTCAAATTCCTACATGGAATTAACAGGGTGAACTGTGAGGAACTATTTAACATGAATACCAGCTCATGGTCACATGGTCATAAGTGGAAACTAACAGAAGGGAGGTTCTGGAGGGACATGAGGAAATACTGTTTTACAGAAAGGGTGGTGGAGCCATGAAACAGGCTGCCAGCCTAGGTGGTGGGTGCAAAAACTATATTAGTGGCTTTAAGCAAGGCTGGGAAAAAATGAAGGGTATAGTGGTTACTCAAGGTGTCTGAATCAGGGAGCAGAATGGGAGGGGTGGGGAAGGCAAGGACCCTGGAGGAAGAGTAGGCCCCAGGGCTAAATAGGGAACTCAGGCAGACTGGATGAACCTTTGGTCTTTTTCTGCAATCCCTGTCTATGTTTCTATGTAACAATATTTTTATTTATTTAAGGATTCGGAGAAGACCTTTGAGCATAAGCTCTTTTACAAAGGTTCCACGTCAGGTTGACAGACAATAGACATATTACATCAAGCAGGTATAGAACATATATAGGTTACAATAGTACAGTGTTATCACTAGTACCATGTAATTAGTACAGTGTCAGTAAAGGGTACAGAAAGGCAGTGGTGAGCTATGTGGGGAAAGCAGGGGAGGACCTTCTTTTGAGTTAATGGGAGACTTAGGAAGGGTAAGCAGCCTTGTGTTTGGGTTTTGTCAAAACTAGAAGGGCAAAATAGTGACTGGGGGTGCCAGCTGGGAGGGGTAATGGGAAGGTGGCACCAGAGGGGAAAAGTGCTTGACTAAATGGTCATACAGGGGAAATGGGGAGGGAAGTGGTGCGGGGATGGAGTTATGATGAAGGGAGTACTCAAGGGGAACAGCAGGGGCGGCATGCTGAAAGCCACATGGGGGTGGGGTTGGCCCTAGGCATGTCAGAAGAAGTATGGGGGCAGGAGGGATGGGGGGGTGAGGGGAAACGGAGTGGATAGCCTAGTGTCAGTTTGGGGAGCAGGGTGTAGGTTAATGGAGGGGGAGAGTACCAAAAGAGTGGAAGAGTGGCTACTATGGAGAGCACACACTAGCTGTGTGGGGGAGCAGAGTGCAGTAGGGCTGCCATATGAGCAACTAGGGAGGCTAAGGAGAGGGAAGGACTAGCCTTCAGAGACAGTCCCACTCTGTGATTGATTTAAGGTGTTGCCTTAGTCCAGTTTTGAAGTGGGATAGGCATTTGGAGGTTGAATGGGCACAGGGATTTCGTTAAGCCACTGGAGGTCCCTGTAGGTGAATATCATCTGTACTGTACTGGATAGATGTTTGAGGGTGCGTGCCATATTTGTAAACTTGTCCAAAGTATTTGATATGGTGGATCGTGCAATATTGTTAAATAGATTCATGGAATCGGGTATTGCTGGAGATACTCTTCAGTGGTTTGGGTTCTTATTTGCAGATGCATGTACAGCATAGAGCTGTGCGAAAAAAACTTCCTTGGGCAGAATTTGCATGAAAGTCTGACTGTCGCTTTTGCAAAAGTTTGGAAATCAAATTAGCAACTTTCGTGGAAATTCTGACTTAAAGTGGCAGAATAAATGTATGAATGGAGGAGATTAATGTATTAAACTGCAGGGAACAAAATTCCACAGAACTGATCACTGTCAGAGGTCAGTTATGTGGAATTTCTTTTGGCAGTTTAATACAATTGCTCTGTAATTCATACAATCATTCTGCAGTTCAGTGAGTCACTGAACTGCAAAATGAAAGTATGAATTGTGTTATGTATCACTGGCCCCATATTAATTTGTTTCCTTGGTGTCTAGTGGTACCCCCACCCTCTGATTGCTTGCCCTGCCCCATATTGTTTATCTGTTGTCTAGTGGCACCCCACCACCTTCCAATCGCTCACCCCAGCTCTAATTAATATTGTTTCCCTGGTGTCTAGTGGCACCCCCCCATCCTCCGATCACTCACCCAGTCCATAATTAATATTTCCCTTGTGTCTAGTGGCACCCCTTCCTTTGATCATTCACCTCAGCCATAACTAATATATCCCTGGTGTCTAGTGGCAAACCCCACCCTGCAATCACTTACCTCAGCCATAACTAATATTTCCATGGTGTCTAGTGGCATCCCCACCCTCAGATCGCTCACCCACGCTATAATTAATGTTTCCCTGGTGTCTAGTGGCACCCCCGCCCTCCGATCGCTCATCCCAGCCATAATTAATATTTCCCTGGTGTGTAGTACCACCCCCTACCCTCTGATCACTAGCCCCAGCCATAATTATTATTTCCTTGCTGTCTAGTGGCTCCCCCCCAATCACTCACCCTTGTCATCAATAATATTTCCCTGGTGTCCAGTAACCCCCCACCACACTGTACACACTGGGTTAGGTACGCCAAACTGCAAGCCCCTTCCATACATAGTCACGACTGCCTGGGTCAGATAGATTAGAGCCAGACGGCTCATCACAGTCTCTTCCACCACCTCAGCCGGCCACCATATATAATGACAGAGAATGCACGATGGGCTGCATGCTCCTGTCATTACATACAGTGGTCAGCTGAGGCGGTGAGAGGAGGGCTGTGATGGTCACCGTCTGGGCTCCCCAATCCCTGTTTTCTGACCCAGGCACTGACTGTATGGAAGGGGAGTGGCAGGTTGGTATACCCAGCCCGTTAGAGGCAGGGCCACTAGACACCAGGGAAATATTAATTATGGCTGGGGCGAGTGATCGGAAGGTGAGGGGTGCCACTAGACACCAAGGAAATATTAATTATGAGTGGGGTGAGTGATTGGAGGGTGGGGGGGTGGCACTAGACTCCAGGGAAACAATATTTATGGCCAGGGTGAGAGATCAGAGGGTGGGGGTGCTTCTAGACACAAGGGGAATAATAATTATGGGGTGGCACTGGCTAGCGATTGGAAAGTGGGGGTGCCACTGAACACTGTGTAAGTTTTTTTTCTATTTTCTATGGGGATGGCACAGAAATGATCACTGAACTGAAGAATAATCACATGAACTGCAATTCTACGGCTGATGTGTTTTATTTTGCAGTTCAGTGTGTGAAAAACTAATGCAGAACAGGGTGAAAATTCACCAGACACTTTCGGAAGATTTCCGATTCATCAAAGGCAAAAGTTTGGAAAATTCTGTGAAAGTTGTGAAAGTTCCGCTCAAAGCGGAATTGGGAACTTTCACCTAGCCCTAGTACAGCAGGTTCAAGAACAGCAGAGCGAGTCATCATGCAACACAATAACTTGCACAAAATACTACATTACAAAAGGGTTTAATTGCCTTTGAATTATACCATTCCCTGCAGCATACTAAGGAATTTTTTGATATACTGCAGCATTACTGTATTGCATCCTGGTTGGTGCTGCTGTATCCAACGTATTATCCAGTTGTAGGGCTGTTAGCAAGGGAATAACCCATGGATCCATCCTGGGTCCTTTCTTGCTTAAAATTTTTAAAAACTAATTTCTCTCATGTCTGTAGTCACTGGAACTTGACATTATGCAGATGAGGTGGTCCTCATAGCTACAGGACCAAGTTTTGATACAATGAGAGCTAATTAACAGCCTGATGTTTTAACTATGGCATGGTAGTATTAGATCTCCAACTTAAAATTAAACCTCAAAAAGATCTAAATGATGATTTTTGGTTTTAGAATAAGACATGGATCTTATTCAAGTTAGATACTGTAATTGAGATTTTCAGATCACCAGAGAATTAATAAGACTGACTCCTATGAGTATCTGGGAGTCACTCTTGACAATTGCCTGATTTTTAAGGAACATATTGATAACCTGTGTAAATGCCTACATTCATGGCTGGGAGCATTAAGGTGCCGGTTGTTTAATGAACAAACAAAGCACACGTAGCACAACAAACACGATTGCCCACGTCGGACTACTGTATGCTTGTGTTATTTATAGACTTGTCCCTAAAACACATGTACTGTTGAAGAACTTGATAACATTTATCACAAGAGAATGCACTTTTGTTCTTGCATGACCCTATGACACACATACATGTGTGATGCTCAGGTCATTGAGATGGCCTAAGTTGGCCGATAGAAGAACGATGTGGTTATCCCTAGTATTTAAATCGATTAGACAAAAAGCCCAAGTTCCTTCGCAGAAAGTTGTGGATACAATTCTCCCCATTTCACAACTACAGTATATGCTATAGCTTACTGTCCACTGATAATTATACATTAACTGTACCTAAAGTTTAAACTAGTTTGGGGCAGCACTCAATGCAGCAAGGTCCTGGAACCGCATGGAAAGCAAAATTAGAATCCTGAACTCTTTCTCCCTTTTTTAGGCAAAAGTAAGTTTGTGTATAAACTGTGAATGTTTCTGATGTTCGAGATGTTCATTCTTATTATAATATAATTGAATGCATTGAACAAGTATGCAATAACTTTCATCTCCTTATTTAATATAACTAGGTATTTATATGCATAGAAAGGTGAGTAAATGGGAGGAGACATGATGGTTATGTAAGGGTCCTAGGAAAAGCAGATGGGGTGGGCACTATCAAGATAGTGAGAACCAGGAGACACCTGGGGATGGGACAAAGAGAAAGGCCAGATGTGTTTGGTTTGCATACCTAGAGTTTCCATTATATGATGTGGACAGGTAGCTGTGGGTCTGGATGCCTCATCCCTAGCATTCCATCCCTCCCCCCCCCAGTCCTCTACTTCCCTGTTCTCCCCAGTGCCTTCTGCCTAACCTCCCACCCCCTCAATCCCTCCTCTGCCACCACCTTCTCACCTTTTACCCTGCCCCTTCACCCTCAGCATCCTTCCCTCCTTCTAATATTCCCCCACTTCCCGGCTCTCCTCTGAGCTTCCTGCCCCATCACACACTACCTCCTTCCCTCATTGGCTACCACCCTCTTCCCTTATTCACCCCCTCCACCTCACCCTACCCTCCTCTTCTTCTAAAAATCTCTATTGGTCCTTGGTCTCATACCAAATCTGTCCAAATGTTTATTCCTTATGTCTACCTCATGTTCTCACCTTTTCTTATCCTTTACTTAGGGATTTACTGTACATATCCTTGCAAAGCTTATTGTTATTGTTACTCATTGTTACTCACTTGTATACCTTATTGTTGTTACCCTCCCTACTGAATGTATAATTGTTGATTATGTTTTGATCCTTCTTATTCACTCAGGGCCTACCTGTAAATAAGCTTGCTCAACGGAGTATCTCCTGCCAATAAACTTTGACTTTGACGTTGGGTAACTCTTTATATTGTCAGGTCGATGATAAAAAAGACTGCTATAATGGAGGATTTTAGTTCCAGTTCCTCAGCTGACCTGGTGGGTATCACGGAGACCTGGTTGGGGAACAATTCCAGACCTGTACTGGAGATGGCCATCCTGACAGGTTATTCCGTGGTACACTGTCCAAGGAGGCATCATGGGGAGGTGGCCATCTGTGTTAGAGTTGGATTTAACTTAATGATGAACTCAGTGGGACAGACATTGTTATTTGAATGTGTGGGGGTCCAGGTGCAGGTCTGGGATCCACTTTGTGTACTAGCCTTTGGAACATGGGGGGGATTTTTTGTAGGAAATGCAGACTTTATTGACAGGGTGTTGGAATCACTTGGATGGTTAATTCTGGGAGATTTCAATTTCTGGATCAATGACAAATCCTCACAATTTTGTCAAGATTTCCTCCAGTTGATGAACTCACTGGGTTTACACAAGTGGTTATTACTGTGACCCATCAACACGGCCATGCCTTGAACATGGTCTTTTCCCTGTGGCTCTAGATTAATAATCTCATGACTGATCTGGTCATTTAGTCAGAACATTTCACAGTGACATTCTGCTTCATCTCCCATCCCCTTGGAGCCCACCCTCTGTGGAGATGGTTAGGTACTGCCCTTTAAGAGGCTTGGAGCCAGAAAGCCTCCAAATGGAACTGGATGTCTCAGGTATGTTAGCGCCTGTGAGTTGGGGCCAAGGAAGCAGTGGGATCCTATATTATTACTGCTGGTGCCTCATTCAGCTCCACTACACTGTACTGTGTACATCCCCAGGTCCATCGTTAAACTTGCTATGGTTTGATAGTGAGCTAAGGTGGATAAAGACCAGGGGACTAAGGGTGGAACTCTTGACTCCCTACTCACCCTGCTGCCCTCTCTGCTCCAACAACATGGGTCTGCTGAAGATACTGAGGGCTCATTTGGAATTTGTCCAGTGACTGGGCATTTGCAGTAGCAAATTCACTCCTGGGAGCCCTAAGAGAGGTCCCGTTTGGTGAGGCCTTTATGAGGGGCCTCATATTCCATCTGTTTAATGGGGTATCTGAAAGATGTCCCATGGAATTACTTGCTGTGTTTACATTTCCTGCAACTTGTAAACAGAGCATCTGGGGAAGGAAGCCATAATATATTTCATAAAATCTACTACTACTACTACTACTACTACTACTACTACTAATACTATGTGTAACTAAACAGTCTACTGTCTTTACCGTATAAAAATAAATGTTACTTACTTTACTTATATTACTATAAGTATTTGCTTGACATCTAACTGAAAATCACTCAAACAGCTGTATCTATATAACAGCTTGTGGGTGGGAATTTTAGTTAGACATCATACAAACAGCTTGGTAAATATCAATATAATGGGGTAATTAAGTTAGATGGGGGCCAGCCAAGGAGGTAAGCATAGGGTAATGCTGGATGCCATCGCTGGCCCTGAGGGGCATTTAAGTATCTAAGCAGTTACAAATCATTTCTAAGTTCTAGTAAACATTCAGGCAACAGTACATGAGAGGGTGGGCAATCTTTGGCTATATCCGTCTCCCAGGGGAGTAATGAGGCCCAACACCACGAGTGGAGAGCCTTATACCCCTGGAAGGGTGTATTAGACCACCCCACCCACCCTGTAGTGTATTATTATTATTATTAGAAAATAGGTATTTGTTTAAATGTTCAATTAAATGTTTAAAAAAAGAAAGTAAAAAAAAAGAATAAAAATAAATTGCAAAGCGTTTACATGCAAAATAGTCTCTCTATTGGTAATATTACCAGTAGTGGGCAGTGATGTTTTTGAAAGCTTTTTTTATGTCATTGTATGCCTTGTTCTCAACCCTGCCCCCCCCCCAAGTAGCACCATGGTGTGTAAGCTATTTTTTTATTCTTTTGAATTCTTTTTTATTGTTTATTGCAGTCATTCCCGTTAGATTGCAGTCCTTAAGTGTGCCTGATACACATAGTCAGGACTGTAGTGAGTAAAGCCAGAATGGTAGAGTGACTGTGACATGAGACCAGGAATGATGCTGCAGAAGTGTGCAAATGGCATTAGTGGCAGTGCTAAGGTCATTTGGGGGACTCTTATTAAAACAAAGCTTTTTCTCACACTGATTTTTTTTTATTGTTACTGATTTGTGGGGGGTTGGGGCAGGACAGAGTGGTGCGAAGTGAAGAGAAGCCGTTCAGATGGCAGAGTGGCAGAGCTATGGAGTGAAGGTACAGATAATGTGGAAAAATCAAGCAATAATACCTGACAGGGTGGGAGGTGTTGGGCTATACTATACCATTCAGCAGTGTAATCAGGCCCAACAATGCAGGCAGAGGTCCTAATAGCCCCTGGAAGGTCCGGTATAGCCCATACCATTCACCTTGGAGGGTATTATTGCATTTAGAAAATGGGCTACATGTGTCATTTTTTATAGGATTTAAAAAATAAAATAGGATAAAAGAATGAGTAAATGCAAGTTTTAGTAAACATTTTGTTAAAGTAGTCTCTCTACTGGTATATATGCTAGTAGAGGACACTGCAGTGTTTGATAGCTATTTTAGTTATGTTTTTGCTAATGTTCATTTTATGTTCACCCTTGCGCTTGTGCAAAGCGAACATATTGGTATGATAGTGGATTTGGAGAAGTGTGTCACTGTCAGTCCAATGCAAGGCCGTCTGCAAGGGACTCAACAGTGTCAGACCAATTCATCAGCCAGGCTGATCATGACACCATTCTGGTCTTGCTGGGTGGAAACTTTCTGTAATTGAAAGAAAAGAGTAGGTAGAATCATAGGGCAGCTCTTTATTTTGATCTGCATGAGGCTGCCCAGCAAGCAGAGCTGATCAGCGTAATGATCAGCCTACACTGGCTCTCCCCTCAATGTAAAAACAATCCCTCTTACCCTCTGCCAAGTATCCCTCCCACTTTCATTGCTTCTCCCTTCTTAATTGTCCCAACCCAACCCCTGTTGACAGTTAGTACCTCCCACCCCACCGGTTTTCACTGTGCAACACCCAGGGAGCCCACACCCAGCGCCGCCAAACATAACATCAACACTGGGGTGCCCAATCCCCAGTGTCAGTACCTGAAATAAAGAAAGCCATCTCTCATAGTTTTTTTAATTATTATTGTCATACACACTGTAAAAAAAAGAAAACCATCCATCAATGTCTGCTGCTGCCACTGGCACATGGCCACCATTACCTTCCCCCACCCAACCTTCCCACTCAGCACCCACCACCCCACATCCCCCACCACTTACTTTTAATTTTCTGACACTGGGGTGCCCAGTCTGTGGTGTGAGCTAATACCCCTCACCCCCCCATCTTCACTGTGCAACACTGGGGAGCCCACCCCCCCCATGCTGCCACACATATCACCGACACTGCGGTGCCTAGTCCCCAGTGTTGGTACCTGAAATAAAGAAAATCATCCCTAATAGTCTTTTTTTTTAATTTTATACACCCTGTGAAAAAGAAACCCCTCCATCAATGTCTGTTGCGTATATAAAGAAAGCAAGTGAGGGAGAGCACTTGTAAGCTGACAGATGCTGACATAGTTATTTGCAGTTAGTGGGATAACCTAAAGGTGTCCTGCATGGTTGATTGATCAGCTGTGACTATCTCTGTATCAACTTGGTATGTGTCATACCAGGTTGATGCAGAGAATACAGGGGGCTTGATTCTCAAAGCCCCCATGTGACAGGGTTGATTAAGGCCCTGCCCCATTTGTTATGCAGAAAGAGTTTAAATGCAAGGGTCTGTTCTATCCTCTGCAGTCTCTTCTCTGTCTGGTTGCGCAATCAAATTTTCTTGTGAGACCTAGGAACTGATCACGCCAATGGTTTCGCAATTCTCCACCTCTTGCTATCTCTCTGCCTTCCCTTGATATTTATGTCTTTTATTTTCTTCCCTTTGCATATCTGCAGTTATAAAATATATGTGAATCTTTGTGTGAAGCTGTAAGTGATACTGGGATCCCTTTGTTTGAAACTGTATCCCTTTGTTTAAAACTGTATATAGTTATACTGTTGAAATGATTGCAAAAAGCTATTTGGAACTCAAGGGGTTAACCTGAGATGCAGTTTTTAAGCCTTCTGCAGAGCTGTAAACAAGAGGTTAATTCTGGGTCACTATGTTCTTTTTGTTGCACCTGCATCGAAACTGACAAAAACATTCTGTAAACTTACAAGAACATTTTGTGAGAAGCAGGCTCTCTTAACAAGTTCCCGAAGACTTATAAAAAGAGCAGCAATGTTTTTGCTAGAAAGACTAGGAGAGTGAGAGACTGAAACTTGGAATTAAGAGATAACCTCAGAAGAAGGACTTAGTTTTCTCTGTCTGTACTGTCTTTGTAAATAGTTATACTAAATAATTTTTTTGTTGCTGTTATTGAGAAAAATGAAACACAATCTGTGAATTTTGAAACTGTTCTTGGTTTCCCTATGCTTCCTGATCTGCGTCTCGATGACAGATGGTTTTAGAAGTGGGATTTATGCCATGCATAATCTAAGCCAGAAGTTTTGTGCATGGGTACCAGACCTAGTACCAGGGAAGCATAGCAGAAAGGTATGGATTCTGCAGCAGCAAGCCCAGGAGTCATTACCAGAAAGATGGCAGCCAAACTAGCAGAGACAGAAGTCTAAGCTGAGACTGTACAGCCAGCACAAGTGATGGAAAAAAAAGAACAGGAAGTGACAGAACCTGAAAGCCTGTCTGCCTTCTTCAAATGGTGGGCTGTACAACAAAGAGAGACAGAGAAGCAGGGAAAATAAGAGATGCAGCAACAGGAGCGGCAGAGAAAAGAAGAGATGCAATGACTGGAGCAGCAGAGGAAAGAAGAGATGCAGCGAGCTGACTTTGTACTTGTAACAGATCACAATCCTTTCTGTTGGCTTAACCAAATGAAGGATAACAATTCTAGAATCACATGGTGGTACCTGGCACTACAGCCATTTAAATTTAAAGTGATGCACAAATCTGGGAAAGAGAATGTCAATGTTGATTTTCTGTCAAGATATGAATCAGGAATTGAGAATGCTGAAGGTTGAAAAAATGGGAGTTGAAACTTCTCTGTTTGCTATACCGCATATGCACTGAACTGCAAAGATTATTAGCTACTGTAATGTTGAAGGAGAATTTAAGGAATGTTTTGGAAACCTGTTTTTTTAAAACAGGTTCCCTTTTAAAGAGGGGGGTATGTGACAGGGTTGATTAAGGCCCTGCCCCATTTGTTATGCAGAAAGAGTTTAAATGCAAGGGTCTATTCTATCCTCTGTGGTCTCTTCTCTGTCTGGTTGAGCAACCAGATTTTCTTGTGAGACCTAGGAACTGATTACTCTAACAGTTTTGCGACTCTCCACCTCTCGCTGTCTCTGCTTTCCCTTGCTATTTATCTCTTTTCCCCTCTCCCCCTTGTATATCTCCAGTTATAAAATATATGTGAATCTTTGTGTAAAACTGTTAGTGATACTGGGATCCCTTTGTTTGAAACTGTATCCCTTTGTTTAAAACTGTATATAGTTATACTGTTGAAATGATTGCAAAAAACTATTTGGAATGCAAGGGGTTAACCTGAGATGCAGTTTTTAAGCCTTCTGCAGAGCTGCAAACAAGAGGTCAGTTCTGGGTCACTGTGTTCTTTTTGCTGCATGTGCATCGAAACTGGCAAGAACATTCTGTAAACTTACAAGAAAATTCTATGAGAAGCAACCTCTCTTAATGAGTTCCCAAAGACTTATAAAAAGAGCGGCAATGTTTTTACTAGAGAGACTAGGAGACTGAGAGAATGAAACCTGGAATAAAGAGATACCCTCAGAATGACTTTGTTTTCTCTGTGTGTACTGCTTTTGTAAATAGTTATACTGAATAATTTTAATTTTTTAATTTTGCTGTTATTGTGACAAATAAAATGCTATTTGCGAATTGTGAAACTGCTCTTGGTTTTCCTGTGCTTCCTGACCTGTGCCTTGGTGACAGCCCAGCACAATGCAAGGGGCTTGAGCCACGAAGAATGGTACAAAGTGCCCCTTATGCCAAACAATGCACTGGGAGTGATTCTCAATAGCAGCCTGTGTGAACTGCAGGCTGCCTGCCCTAAATGGTGCTTGCACCACCCATGCACCTAAAAATGGGCTGTGACCTGACACTAGGGGGCATGTGGCAGATGCTATCTGCCACAACCCTGAAAATAGGATTAACAGAAATCTCCCAGAGGAAGAAATTCTAAGTACCCTTAGACCAACCCCTCTAAGTACCCTTAGACCAGTCAGGGCTGGTTTAAGGGTACTTAGAATATTCTCCTCAGGGAGAGTAGTCAGTTTGCAGCAATGTGCCGTGGTCCCCCCTTCCCGATCCCTGATGTGACATCTTATAATAATTAACATCAAAGCCCCCATCCCAAGTGGTCTAGTGGCCCCCATCCCTGATTCCCAATTGCGCAAGATAATAATAAATATACATGTGTAATCCCCTCATCCCTAATGATCTAGTGGCCCCCCTTTCCTGATCCCTGATTGCCCCTGATAAATATAAATATATTTGTAATTCCCCATCCCTAGTGGTCTAGTGGCCCTCCTCCCCAATCCTGGATGCCGCCCTCCCATTCCTGTACAAACTGCATGTAACCCATGCCTGGTGGTCTAATGAACCCCAACCCCTCCACCCCACCTGGTAGTGCCCACCACTCCACTCCTCTCCATACTCCGAGTCAGTAACCGGCACAGCCCTCCTCTCACCACCATGGCCGGCTGCTGACTGACCTGTCAGTGAGCACATTTCATATAATACTATACACACTCATTGAATGACAGCTGCACAGCAAGGCTCAGGGACAGGGGATTAAAAATATATTTATATTTATTCAGGGTAATTGAGGAAGGGGGAGCTATGTGGAATGTGTTCTTCCACTGTAACCCATTATGTATTCCCTATATATATTTACTTAAAATAAATATTTATTCCACAATAACATGACCTTTTACCCAATGTATTCACCACTAGTGTAATATGTGTAAGTAATAAACCACAACAGGGTGCACATTACAGTATTTTAATGCACGCCCCAGAGGTGTAGTAAGGCATGAGGCCAAAGGTGGAGTGTCCTTATGCCCCTGGAAAGTGCATTAAACTCCTACGATGCACAGCCTGGAGAGACTTATTACACTTATAAAATGGCTCTATGTAGTTTGTTGGGGGGGGGGAGGAAAATAAGATTCAGCACCTTACCATGCATTTATATAGATATAATGCATGGTAAGATGATGGCTCTCAGCCAATGAAAATTCTAGATTTTTTCTTGCCATTTTATAAATCAAAATAATTGCACATACTGTATGTACCAAATTACTAGGGATGGGTGAATAATTAATTTAGTAAAGCAACACCTGCCCCCACCCCCAAAAAAATAATCAAGGGAGGAGATCATTTTTTTCAAGCCAACTAAATTTTGATGTCAAAGTTTGGTTCAGTGGTTCATTTCAGTTTGAAAAAAAAACTAAAACCCTGCAGCAACTGGAAGACAAACTTGCACCATGGTGCTTAAGTGTCATACCCCCTCCCTCCATCTCCCTATCCCATTCAAAATACTCCCTGGTGTCTTAGTGGCACCCCCTTCCTCTCCCCATCCTGTGCAAAGTGATTACTGGTGTCCAGGATTCTTACTTTATGTCATTTAAAACCACAATTCTTTGTAGCCAGCAAGAATGGAATTGTGGGTGGCATTTGTAAACCCATATACAAAAAGCTGCTCACTGGGACTGTTTCTATGTAATACTTAGTAGTAATAACATAATAATTACTGGCCACAATTTTTTTCCATAGAGAAAGCCAGTTATAAACATTTTACATTCAAGGGGCCAGATTCTAGAAGGGTTACACCTGGCATAACAGCAGTTAGGCCAAGCAGAATGGCACATGTAGCAACTTACGCCAGCAGTTGCGACATGCACGATTCTACAAAGTGGCCTGCAACATGTTGCAGGCCACTTGCAACCAACAGCTGTTATGCCACATAAACCCCCTGCCTCATGGCGCTAGGGCGTTTACGGCAGCAGTTGTGCCCCATTCTAGAAGGGTAGCCACAAAGAGCTCACATCGAGATTCTACAAGAACCCCCAGAGGAGATCCGGCAACGTAAGTTATACCAGCATTTAGCTGGTATAACTTACAGATGCCCTCCAGGGTCCTGTAGACCCATCGGCTGTCCAGAAGACAGTGCAGGTTTCCCTTCCTCCCATGCCCAGCACACCCCAGTGGGGCCCCACAGGGCTACCCATACCCCCAGCCCCCCAAAAAACCCATTGGCAGAAGCCCCACAGGGCGGCACTGCCATCCCCCACCCGTGCTCCTATATTTTTTGTCAGTGCATGTTCTAGGAGTTTCAAAAGAACCTCAGTTGGTACATCTCCTGTTTCTTCACTTTGATTTAAAAAATATGCTACAGCATCTAATGCCCCCTCATGGGGTACATTCGTATACAATGATTCTATGTCTAACATGACTAACAGGCAATCATTTCCTATCTCCACATCATCTAACTTATTTAAAACACCCTTTGTATCTTTAAAATATGAATCCAAACCTTTTATATATTTACACAAAAAAAGAGTCCATATATTGAGATAAAGGTTCAGTTAAAAAAATTTTTGAAAGTAGACAAAGGCGGGTATATTGTGATTTGGGACGTTGATAAATATAAGAGAGAAGTTATGAGACAATTAGATAATGCAACTTTTTATGAAAAATTTAATTATGATCCGATATGGGAATATAAATCTTGCATTGATGATACAGTTGACAGAGCATTTGACCAAAGCTGGATCAGTGAGCATGTAAAAAATTTCTGGAAAGTAGACCAACCGTGAAACCAACATTTTATGTGTTGCCAAAGGTTCATAAAGATCGTGAAAACCCACTAGGACATCCCATAATCAATGGCATTGGTGGTCTAACTGAACCTTTATCTCAATATGTGGACTCTTTTTTGTGTAAATATGTAAAAGGTTTGGATTCATATATTAAAGATACAAAGGATGTTTTAAATAAGTTAGATGATGTGGTGATAGGAAATGATTACCTATTAGTCACGTTAGACATAGAATCATTGTATACGAATCTACCCCATGGGGGTTGTTAGATGCTGTAGCATATTTTTTAAATCAAGATGAAGAAACAGGAGCTGTACCAACTGAGGTTCTTTTGAAACTCCTAGAACATGTATTGACAAAAAATATTTTTACCTTTGATGGTAATTTGTTCCACCAAACAAAGGGGACTGCTATGGGAGCCACGTGTGCTCCATCAGTGGCTAGCCTATATGTAGGCAAATGGGAATATGATGTCGTCTATAACCACCATAGCATCCCTTATTTTTATAATGTGCTGCTATGGAAATGGTTTATTGATGACATCACACTTGTATGGAAAGGCAGCTCAAAGATGTTGCATGAGTTTGTTGAATATTTACATGGGACGAAAAAGAACCTTAGATTTACATTTGCTGCAAGTAACAAACAGATTAACTACCTGGATGTTACTATTATTAAGGAAAATGAGGGACAGGTTAGCACGGATCATTTTAGAAAAGAGACAGATGGTAACACGTTGTTATATGCCACAAGCTGCCATCCAAGACACACAGTGGAAAATGTCCCTATGGGACAATTTCTAAGGATCAAACGAAATTGTAGCAGAGTAGAAGATTATGAAAAAGGGGCACCAGATTTGAAAAATAGACTGTTAAATAGAGGTTATACACAAAAAAATATAGAAATGGTGTATGAAGTAACAGCTACTAAAGAAAGGAGGGAGCTACTACAAGATAGGGAGAAAATAGTAACAACCGCTTTCATTATGTCACAACTTTCAGTGCACATAACAAAGATACTGAAAAAATTATTCAGAGACATTGGAATGTTTTGTTTTGTGAAGGGGGTTTACAACAATATGCCCTATGTAACCCAATTATGTCCTATAGACATGCTTCCACCTTAAGAGGTACACTTGAAAGGAGCCATTTTTCGGCACAGATGGGACACACCAATAATTGGTTAAGTAACAGTAAAGGGTGTGTACAATGCAAGAACTGTACAGCATGCAAATATGTGGATCAAGGAAAGGAATTTTTTATACAGGATGAGAAACATTCTGGAATTAGGCAGCTAATAACGTGTAATACCCAATGAGAGATTTACTTGGCAAAATGTAATTGTGGAGCATTTTATGTGGGGAAAACAGAAAGGGCATTTAAAGTAGGAGTGCTAGAGCACATTTGAGCAATAGAGAGAAAAGATATAACATATTCAACCGCAGCACATGTTCTAGAAAAAGAAAGTGAAATGCACATTTTTAAATTTATGGGAATTGAAAACGTTTTTTTCAATCAGAGGGGTGGTAACTTTTGGAACAAGATCCTGAGGAAAGAAAATGGATGGATCCTCAGATTGGGGGCTCATAAAAAACAGGCAGCAATGCAAATTTAGAATTTAAACCATATTTGGAGCAGAGATAGATCAATAATTAATTTTTATGAGTTTTGTAAGAATTCTTATGTATGAATGTTTATACACTGTAGTTTCTGTATTTTATGTTGTATTTAAGTATATTTAAAGTGTGGATTTTTGAATTTTTGCAATAAGTATGGTATCCAATGAAATGTGTCATAATGACGTCATGTCTGGATCAGTATTTAACTGGAGTCTTTTGGAGTATTTGTTTAACCTTTGATAAAGGACTTGGTGTCTGAAACGCGTCAGGTGTTTGGTGTTGGTGCAATAAAGTAATATTTTTTAGTAGTTCCGTGTTCAGTTTCATTAATGGGATGTGTCTGTGCCACAGCTTGTTGAGAAATTATGCCGTTACAGCTGGGAGCACCACATTCACCTTGTGCACGGTTTTTAGAAGAAAATACTGTTGAAAAGCCCAGGATTCCACAAAATGGCAGATGCTGCATGGTTCCATTTCAAGTGAAAGCATGGCAGAGCACTGCTCACTTCAATGCACTTATATTGAAGTGAGCAGTACGGCGCTGCACTTTCACTTGAAGTGGAACTGTGCAGCATCCACCATTTTGCAGAATCTGAGACTTTTCAACAATAAAATAAAGTAAGTTAAAACACCTGTGTAACCTCTAGATGGCGCTATCCCAGGGGCTACTACCCCTGCCTGATTTGCCACTAACAGGTTGAGGGGCCTGGATCCAATGGAGGGTGCCTCCACCCAGATGTCAGGGTTTGTAATAGTTAAACTTACTTGGTCACAGCCCTCTGGGACACTGCAACCCCCCTTTCTTCCCACTAGTGGCCCACACAATATATCAGAATTACCTTCACAGTATACACTTACCCCAGGGCTGGTTCAGGCACTGGGACCGCCTGTAAAATAAGATACAGTGCAACAATCACAGTACAATACTTTAACATGAGACAAATACCTCAGGCAGTATAACTTTGCTGAAACAAGCAGCTCTGATTTATTTAGGGGAATATAACGAGGACAGGGGAAATCAGGTTAATTAGCTTATCACTTTACTCATCTACCTATGGCTCTGTGCACAGGCCTATCCTCACCAGTTACTGTCCCTTGGTACCCAAGCCCTAGTGGTTAGTCCAAACTGGCAGCTGGTAGGGCCCTTTCCCACAAAGAAAAGAAAATTAGTTTAAACAGTCAGCAGTACAGTGATTCCATTTGGATTCAATGTGGCAATTCAACAGGGAGCGGCCCTGAATTAGTACTCACGACCTCCAAACAAGACAGGGTCCTTCAATGTCAGCAGGGCTACTCTTGAGCTCCACGAGACTCCTCACACATTTATATGGCAAACTGCAACAGGCAAAAAGTCCTTTAATGGCAGCAGGATTCACTTGAGCTAACCAAGCCTCCTCACACATTTATATGGTGAACAGTAACAGGCAAAAGTCCTTTAATGGCAGCAGGATTCACTTGAGGTACACAAGCCTCTTCACACATTTATATGGTAAAACAGAAAGTACTATACCAGGCAGGCTGCTTCTCTATCCCGATCGCAATTACTGCACAATACCGGGAGAACACAGCAGATTCAGTTCCTGACAGACCGAGTGCAATTCAGCAATCTCTCCAGTCTTCTACAGGGTGAGCCTGGTTTCTACTTCAGATATCCTTTGATTCTCTTCACAGGACGGATTCAGTCCTAACAAGCAGTTACACAAGCTGCAGACCGGAACTCTGGGCCTTACACGTTTCCCAACTAAAACTGCACACTGAAAAACAGGGCTCCTTCCTTCTTCACTGCCAGAGCTCAACTGAAACTCCAACAGACAAAACCGGGCACTTCCTTTGAGTTCCTCCCAGTTCTTGACTGGATTGGCTGTCACTCACAATAGACTGCTCCTGTTGGTCCAAAAGGCGCGAAGTCTAAACTACATCTCCCAGAGTCACTGCCCATACAATCCTCTTGTGGCTGGCTCAGATTATGAGTCCAAGTTCTGATTTGTCCAAGGCACCATTTTAGAGCTAGCTTACCCCACACTAGATTGGTCCAGTTCAGCAGTTCAAAACTAGAATGGGGAACTAGGCAAACACAGTTCTGACTGCAAAGAAAGCAGGTTAGACAAACTGTAATTTCATTATTACTCTAAATGGTTTCTGACAAACAGTTACATCTTTCAGATAGGTTCCCTTGCACTCCTAGTGACTGCAAAATGGAGTGAATTGGCAGCAGCTCGAGTGGTACTCAATCAAAGAAACACACAGTCCCCATACAAACTAATTATGTCTGCAAGCAGACAGCTCTTAAAGAGACAGTACCAGAGGTTCTAAAACACTCACTGATAAATGGCTAAACACCAAACACCATTCAGGCTTGGAGCATTCAAGCAAGCTCCTGGAAGTCTTTTGGGAACCCCCATTTGCAGGGGGGTTACACCCTTCCTGGCCTGGGAAAGCTTGATGTCCGCGTCAAGCAAGTACCCCCATAGGTTTTAACTGCAACCATATACATTTGCATTAGGCTCACACATGTAATCATCAGTCAATATATAATTTTACCAAGAACACATTTCTGAAACATTGCAGTACGTCACTCTTTACACAGTATTACATACACATTGTACCATAACTCAAGTTATTACCTCTTGTACATGAAACCTGAAGAGAGGGGGCCCTTCCTATCAGTTACCTTGGGGGCTGGATGGGGCAAGGGCACCATACTTAGAGGGCAACACAAGTAACTTGGAGTTAGCACTGATGCTCAGTTTGGGCAATGAGCTCGGGGACACATACACTTTTATGGACAACATTGAGAGGCAAGTCCACAGGCCTCCCAAGTGAATCATAACTGAGGTGCACCACAGGCTTTACAGCTCGACCAGTCTTTCTAGGGGAACTGTTACAGTCTCTGCACTCTGAGCCTCATTTTCAGCATTGTCCTCACTTGTCAGGAGTCTCCATGGGGGTAGAGAGGCTAGAACTTGGGGCACTTTCAGCTCCAGGAGTTACAGTTTCTGAGTCCACAACATTTGGCTCGCATGGAGAGCTTCGGACACTGGCAGTGGACTGTCAGGGCACTCAAAATACTCTTCTTGTTCTGGTGTATCACCAGTCTGACCTAATCCATCATTTTCCTCCCTGAAAGCTCAAACAGTTCAACCATGCACAATGATTCCATTTCATCTGATCTGATGCTTTGCACTTCACTTTCTGGGAGCATTGGCTCCAGGGATGAAGCTGGGGCTTGACAGTCCAGAAGGTCCAGCTTCATCTCCAGTATTGACTAGAGGATTGCCCCAAACAATTGACTCAGTTCGTAAGAAGGATAGTATTCAAAGTCACTCTCACTTTCTTCCGATATGGACTGACAGTCATGCTCAACTGGCACTTGTGGAGGGAAACACTTTAACTTTGCTTCTGTAGGTGCAGACTTTCTTGATCTTTTCTTGCAGCAGCTCTAGTCACTGGTCCAGAGGGCATCTTCTAGGGCTCAGACTCAATTAAGATTTGTCCAATGGCAGTAAATGATTTCTATGCATTGTTTTTACATCTTTTGAATTATTCTCAGGCCTTACTTTGTACACTGGCAGATCATCTAGTTTGCCCACTACAATGTGAGGGAGATGGTGCCATCTGTCAGCAATCTTGTGCTTGCCACATGAGTCCCAGATTTCTTAGCAATACCGATCTCCCTCCTGGAGTTCCTGTGCTTTCACCTTTTTATCATACCTTTCTTTGTTGGCCAGATTTCTTTTGGCAGCCATGGTTTGAGCCAGTTGGTACGCATGAGTTAGCTGGGCCTTTAACTTTTGCACATACTGTAAATAGTTGTCAGCTTGAACCCCATCAGGAGAGACCCCAAAACACACATCTACCGGTAGTCGAGCTTCTCTTCCAAACATCAGGCGGTAGGGGGAGAACCCAGTGGCATCACTTTTGGTGCAGTTATAAGCATGTACCAGGGTGCTAATTTGTTGGCTCCATCTAGGCTTGTCCTTTGGGTGCAGGGTGCCTAGCATATCTAGCAAAGTGCGGTTGAAACGTTCAGGCTGTGGTCCCCTGGGGGTGGTAAGGAGTGGTTCTGGACTTTCGCACTCCCCACAGAGAAAGCATCTCTTTGATCAGACGACTCTCAAAGTCTCTCCCTTAATCAGAATGGATTCTTTGTGGAGCCCCATAGTGAACAAAAAAGTTTTCTACAAGTACTTTGGCTACAGTGGATGCTTTCTGGTCTTTGGTGGGGAAAGCTTGGGCATATCTCGTGAAATGGTCAGTGACCACCAGCACATTACTGATATTTCTTTGATCTGACTCCAAACTCAGAAAATCAATACAGACCAGCTCCATGGGTGCACTGGTGGTTATGTTAACAAGGGGCAGCCTCTGGGGCAACTTTCTCTGTAAGCAGCGACTACAAGTTCGAATGTGTTGCTCCACATCAGCCCCCCATCTTAGGCCAATAGAATCTGGATCTCACCAAGTCAGGTGTTCTGTCTATACCAAGGTGCCCCATGTGGTTGTGCAAGGACCTCATTACTAAGTCTCGAAAGGCAGTGGGCAGCACTAGCTGTTGTTTGTCTACTTGTCCCCCTCTGTATACTGTTTCTCTGTATAACAGTTTATTGATCAGTTTCAACTTAGGACCTTCTTTGTATAACAGTGCAGTTCTCAAATCAGTGGAGCGTAATTTGGACACATATTTTCCTGCATAGAGGGCTTCTAAAGCTGATTTGATCATGGGATCGCGGGATTGAGCCTGCTGAATACTGTCATTGTCCAGCTGAGGCAGTGCACCAATGTCTATTGCAGAAAAGTGGCAATAAGCAGCAGGTATGCAATTCTCAGAGGGTCCCAAGCAATCCACCATGCAGTCCACTGCGTCCGTGGACATTTGTTCCTCCCTGTCAAACTTCCAGCAGAGTGCCTGAATGTCAGGTTCTGCCAATCTGACCCAATCATTCTGGGGAACAGGCCTCCGGGAGAGAGCATCAGCATCTATGTGGTTCAGACCTGCTCGGTATTCGAGAGCATAGTCATATGTAGATAATGCAGAAAGCCACCTATGGCCAGTGGCATCCAACTTAGCTGAGGTCTGCACATAGGTCAAAGGATTATTGTCAGTTTTACTAGTATTTTAGCCCCATACAAGTACTCATGGAATTGGTCAACAATAGCCCACTTCAAAGCTAGGAACTCTAACTTATGTACAGGATAGTTCTTTTCAGATGGGGTCAGGCTTCTACTGGCAAAGGCCACTGGTCTCAGACCATTCTGGTCTCTTGGTGCAACTACGCCCCCAACCCTTGCAAGCTAGCATCAGTGTGCAGGACGAAGGTTTTCTTGGATCAGCATAGGCCAGCACTGGAGCATGGGTAAGTTGATATATGATCTCATGAAAATCAGTCTCACAATCAGGAGTCCAGCGGCCCCAAATACTTCACTGGACGAAAATACACTCTTTCAGTCTTGAGGGACGCTGACTTTGGTATTTTTGTGGGTTGTGGGGATACCCTTGAGTAAGGTTAAGTAAAAGGTGGATCACTCTTGAATAGTCCTTGATGAAACGCGATAATAACCACAGAATCCAGGAATCTTTGCAGTTCTTTTAGATTTTTGGCTGTGGCCAGGTGGTCAAGGCCTCAACTTTACTTGGGTCGGTCTCTATTCCTCGGTGGATACTATGTGTCCCACATACTTTACTGATGTTTGAAAGAACTGACACTTATCAATGGACAGTTTAAGGCCAAAGTCCTCCAGTAGGTCCAATACCTTAAATAATCTGCTCTCATGTTCCTCCAGTGAGCTGCCAAACACAATAACATCATCTAGGTATACCAGGCACTCTAGTAGTTCATGTCCCCACTGCACGCTCCATCAATCGTTGAAAAGTGGCTGGGGCACCTGAAATCCCTTGAGGCATCCTCATGAATTCATAGAAACAGCCCGGACAGATAAAGGCTGTCTTCTCACGGTCCTCTGGGGCCATCGGGATCTAGTAGTACCCACCGCGGAGATCCAGCACAGAGAACCACTTGCTCCCCGCTTAGGCAGTCCAAAGCATCCTGAATGCGGGCATTGTGTACTGATCAGGATAGTCCGCCAGTTTAAGGTGCGATAATCCACACACATCCTTACTGTTCCATTCTTTTTCCTCACTACCACAATGGGGAAGCATAAGGGCTTCTGGATTCTTGTATTACACCAGCAGCTAACATCTCTTGCAGATGCCGCTCTCACATCATCTATGTCAGCAGGTGCCAGGCGCCGAGACCTCTCACGAAATGGTCTTCGTCATGCAGCCGGATATTGTGCTCAGCTCCTGCACACATCCTACATCCCATTCCTTTAAAGAAAACACCTGGTCTCTCTGGGCAAGCTTCTCACTGATCCTCAGGGAGTCACCAAAATCAAACAAGTCAGGCATTACTCTGTCATTCTTCCTTGAACTCTTGCTGCTGGGTAGCACTGCAGTGTCTGCACAATGCACATTAGCCAGGATGCAACCTCTATTTACTCGAATGTCTCTTTCAGACACATTATGAACTTGGACCATTACCCTTCTGGCATAAGCATGGGATCTAGCGGGCAAAATACTGAGGCTTGACCAGCAGTCCTCTGGCACTTTTCCATCGCCTGGGCATCCAACATTAATATTTTATTCTTAACATCCTTTCTGATACGGACCTCTCCTGTAAGGTACACTGGCATTTGGCGCCAGGATCAGAGAACTCAGGATCCTTCTTCCATACAATTCCAACCGGTTCCTCTGGTTCTATTTTTTCAGCATCTCTCTGTGCCTCATAGGCCTTCTTAATTAAAGCCGAACTCTTAAGCTCTACTAGTCTTTGACCCCTGTTTTTCATAACACAACTGTGCCAGCCTTCCGAACATATGAGCATTTGTTCCAATCAACAAAGGGACACCATCATGTCCAGTGGGGGGACACACTAAGGCTAGGGTCTCTACTTGTTCGCCACTCCAGCCACGGAGGTGGGAAAGACAGCCAAATTCGATATACCCGGAATAGGGTAGGCCTTCTTCTCACTTAACCCCATACGCAGTCCTTCTAATGGTTGTAATGGTACGCCTGACAAATGCTTCTGATACCAATCCTGGAACATAATTGTCACTGGGAGCCACTGTCTAATATAGCTCTTGTAGACACTCCATTCACCTTTACAGTGGTCTCCATGGAGGGACCCACTATTCTGACCATTCTGGAGAGGCGGTAGTGGGGACCTGGGCAACTGACCTTGCCACAAAAGGGCTTGAGTTAGCATTTTTGGTGCCCTCACTGGGATCATTTCGTGCACCTCTTAACCACTGATTTGTTCTCCGAAGCTCTCCTTGTAGCCTATATGCAACTTTGTCAGTGTCTTTTGGGGACCGCCATTCCCTTTTCATGTGCCCATCTTTCCCACAATTATAGCAAAACATACTTTCTGGAGTTTGAGCTGGCCGAGGCGCCACACTGGGAGCCAGGGTCGGGGTATTACTAACTGGAAACCTTGGTGCCATCTCTGTCTGCGGCATGATAAGCATTTGAGACATCTCGTCAGTTTCTCCACTTCCATGGTCAAGGAATCGAGTTCGGAGCTGTTATCAGCAGGAGATACATGGGTGGGTACCTCACCCCATAGCAGATGCAGTCGGATATAGGTCAGGGGCCTGTACTTGCAGGCGTGGCCTTCATAAAGAGACTGTTTTTGAATTCCGGATCTCTCTCAACAGTTCAGCTCATTGTATGATCTTTTCCTTGTCAAAGCACTCATTTACTGCCAACCTCTGCCCCTGAACTTCACTTGATGGGTCACCCTCAGTCACTCGGGTGTGTATAGCTGTTGGTGCAAGTCCCTCCGAGGTAGCCTTTTCTCAACTCCTCAATTTCTCTCATTAACTCATCATAGGAGGGTGGGGATTCCAGTCGATTTGCCAGGCATAACTGAAGCAACAGCAGTTCTGAGAAGGGGGCAGACTTAAGGATCCTGTCCAGCCTGGTTCGGTCCAGTTCAATCGCTGGCAAACTACCTTTTATGAGGCATTCTTGCAACAATTTTTCCAGCCGAGATACATACACAGACAACAACTCCCCTTGGTACTGTTGTGCATCTCTTACTCTCCACCATAGGTCTTCATCAGAATCTGGGCTCCCATACATTCTCCAGGGCCTCAAGATAGGCCTGTGCAGTCACTTCAGGGTTACTGGCCCATTTAGCACGGATGGTAGCCAGGCTGGGACCTGGAGGCTCTCACTAACCCTCTTTCACTTTTCCGGCTCGAGTACTGCCATTCTAGCACTTGGGGGCAACATAGTCTATCCAGGTCTCCCAGTCATCCTCCCTTGGGGGGTGGGAGGGTGCCAGAGAAGATCCTCAACCTTCGTAAGAGTCGTGACTAATGGCAGGTGCAGAAATAGGAGTCTGCATTGGTTCAGCCACCATTACGGGTACTGGGCGGGAGAGGGTGTTGGGGAGGAACACCCTCAGGTGGCAAGAATAGTTTCTTCAAGTCCTCCACAGTTTTCCTTCCCCAGCAACCATTTAGCAAATTTCTCCTCAAAGTTTCAGATAGTGGTGGGGGCTCATTCCCCAGGTCTTTACTGTCCATAGTTATCACTCTCCAAGCAGTGAGGGCTCCCTCTGGGGTAATAGTCTGTGGCACTTGAGCTATCTATGGGATCCTTAAACTCTACTGGGCCAGAAAAGTGTGGGTGAGCAGATTAGCATGCAGGCCCACCACCACAGAGTTTTGTAAACCTTCCACCTTGGAAAGTACTCCTGTACAATGTCCGTATTGATACCCAAGGGATGTCCAGTATAAGCATAGCATTTTGGGGATCGATCTCCTCCCCAGTACACCACTCCACCAGCGGTGCACCACTTCTGTCGGGTACCCATTTTTCTTAACAGTGGTTCGTAATATGGCCACTAGAGGACACACAATACCAGCGGTGAGCCTCCAAGATGTAACCCCTAGATGGCGCTATCCCAGGGGCTACTACCCCTGCCTGATTTGCCACTAACAGGTTGAGGGGCCTGGATCCAATGGCGAGTGCCTCCACCCAGAGGTCAGGGTTTGCAATAGTTAAACTTACTTGGTCACAGCCCTCTGGGACACTACAACCCCCCTTTCTTCCCACTAGTGGCCCACACAATATATCAGAATTACCTTCACAGTATACACTTACCCCCAGGGCTGGTTCAGGCACTGGGACCTCCTGTAAAATAAGATGCAGTGCAACAATCACAGTACAATACTTTAACATAGACAAATACCTCAGGCAGTATAACTTTGCTGAAACAAGCAGCTCTGATTTATTTAGGGGAATATAACAAGGACGGGGAAATCAGGTTAATTAACTTATCACTTACTCATCTACCTATGGCTCTGTGCATTAGCCTATCCTTACCAGTTACTGTCCCTGGGTACCCAAGCCCTAGTGGCTAGTCCAAACCGTGGCAGCTGGTAGGGGCCCTTTCCCACAAAGAAAAGAAAATTAGTTTAAACAGTCAGCAGTACAGTGATTCCATTTGGATTCAATGTGGCAATTCAACAGGAGCGGCCCTGAATTAGTACTCACGACCTCCAAACAAGACAGGGTCCTTCAATGTCAGCAGGGCTACTCTTGAGCTCCACGAGACTCCTCACACATTTATATGGCAAACTGCAACAGGCAAAAGTCCTTAATGGCAGCAGGATTCACTGAGCTAACCAAACCTCCTCACACATTTATATGGTGAACAGTAACAGGCAAAGTCCTTAATGGCAGCAGGATTCACTGAGGTACACAAGCCTCTTCACACATTTATATGGTAAAACAGAAAGTACTATACCAGGCAGGCTGCTTCTCTATCGATGCTTAATTACTGCACAATACCGGGAGAACACAAGCAGATTCAGTTCCTGACAGACCGAGTGCAATTCAGCAATTTCTACAGTCTTCTACAGGGTGAGCCTGGTTTCTACTCTTCAGAGATCCTTTGATTCTCTTCACAGGACGGATTCAGTCCTAACAAGCAGTTACACAAGCTGCAGACCGGAACTCTGGGCCTTACACACGTTTCCCGACTAAAACTGCACACTGAAAAAGCACAGGGCTCCTTCCTTCTTCACTGCCAGAGCTCAACTGAAACTCCAACAGACAAAACCGGGCACTTCCTTTGAGTTCCTCCCAGTTCTTGACTGGATTGGCTGTCACTCACAATAGTCTGCTCCTGTTGGTCCAAAAAGGCGCCAAAGTCTAAACTACATCTCCCAGAGTCACTGCCCATACAATCCTCTTGTGGCTGGCTCAGATTATGAGTCCAAGTTCTGATTCGTCCAAGGCACCATTTTAGAGCTAGCTTACCCACACTGATTGGTCCAGTTCAGCAGTTCAAAACTAGAATGGGGAACTAGGCAAACACAGTTCTGACTGCAAAGAAAGCAGGTTAGACAAACTGTAATTTCATTATTACTCTAAATGGTTTCTGACAAACAGTTACATCTTTCAGATAGGTTCCTTTGCACTCCTAGTGACTGCAAAATGGAGTGAATTGGCAGCAGCTCGAGTGGTACTCAATCAAAGAAACACACAGTCCCCCATACAAACTAATTATGTCTGCAAGCAGACAGCTCTTAAAGAGACAGTACCAGAGGTTCTAAACACACTCACTGATAAATGGCTTAAACGCCAAACACCATTCAGGCTTGGAGCATTCAAGCAAGCTCCTGAAAGTCTTTTGGGAACCCCCATTTGCAGGGGGGTTACACCTGCAAAAAGGTGTTTTCATTGCAAAATGCCTAATCAGGGAGTAAGGCTTTGGGGGGTGGGGAGAGTCTGATTATGACTGCTTTATCTAAAGTGGACAGGAAATCTGTATACATTTACAGCTATTGTTAAGCTAGTAATGTTATGTGTTCAGAACTGTTATTCATAGCCTCAACTCTTGTAACTGCATTCTGCATTTCTGTAATAGTAGGACACCCTGGCTGTATAATGAGGAGGCAGCTGAGATAGTTGTTAGCAATACAAAGCATCTGAATGCAGTTTAATGGTTGGGAATGAGTAGTGTTGGCTAGTGGATAATGCCCTCCATCTTGTGGTAAATTGATCCGTGAAGGTTGTGAATGGTGTTAGGGGGTGTTGCTTGGTTTTTAGAGTGAAATTACATAAGCCACAGGTTTTCACTGTACTGCATGTGTGCTGGATTACATTTCCCGAATTGCCATTGTGTGTTTGTTGAGAAAACTACCCTTTCCATGCTTCCCATCATGGTGCATGCACATTTGTCTTGCCTCCAGTGGGATTTGTCCCTATATCATGAACACTCTCGGTGCTGGGCCAGTGCTTGGTAAAACAGGGCAGCCAGTCCCAGTAAACTAGAATAAAGGTCAGTAGATATCGAGAACTCAAACAGAGCAACAGATGAGCTGAAACAAACAAATGCTGTGCTGTGAATGTTGTAATAAGCAAGAGCCCTGGCTGTGCTGAAACAATCCAGGGTCCATAATCCATCCAGTTATAGCAGATGTACAATACAGATCCAAAGAGCTGAGTGCAAAACACTGTTACAGCCGCAAACAAAAATCACTTGGCTGGCTGATGCCTTAAAGCCTCAGTGCCTTGACTCTTGTTGAATCTTGGTAACAAATCTTCCTCAGGGGACTTGGATCTGTAGTGTATATTTTCCGTAACTGGATCCTGGATTGTTTCAGTGCAGCTAGTGCTTTTGCTTATTAAAACATTCACAGCACAGCATTTGTTTCTTTCAGCAACACCTGTTCCTCCATTCAAGTGCTTGTTCTCTTTTGACCTTTGTCCGTATGACCATTACTCTTTTCTGTTACGTTTGGTTTTGATTTTTATTTTGCAGTGTATTGTCATGCTTAATTTAAACCTACAGTACTCAACTGTAAAAAAGAACTGCATTGCCCCATGCCTGAAAAAGTGAGCTTTAAAAGCCTGTGAACCGGTATTTGAGAAGCAGCATACACAGGTTCAAAGTAGTTCCTCATTATGGAAAGTAATTTTTGTGTCTTGAGGGGCTAACATTTTGCACATTGGCCCTCATACTGTAGTTTGAAGGTCATTGATACTGTAAACCCAACATCTCCATTTAATGTTCATAACACACTTTTTCATCCTTAGCCCACCAGTCAGACTTCCTTCTGCCATCACCACTAGCCACAGGCCAGTCATGGAGCCTCTTCCCACCATCCCTGAACTGAATCTTCATTATCCACAGCCTTGTCACTCCCTCCCAGTTTACTCACTGAAGTGGGGCTCCACCTATCAGTGCCTTGGCAGGTAACGCATTCCTGGATGGCTATCATGGAATCCTGTAAAGGCTGATCCTCTGGGCAATGGCTGAGTAAGGCCCATGTTGGCCATAGTGGCAAGTGCAGCTTCATCTGCCTCCTGGCTGCTGAGTGTTTCCACCAGTCTTTAAATCCAGTGTCCTTCCTGAAACCACACACACAAAGAACAAAGTTCTGGCATGCCTGATGCACCAAAGTCAGTTCACTCTCTTCTCTCAACTGCCTGGACTCACTGCACTGCCACATGGTGTCCCCAAGGTGGCAGTACAGTAGCTGGCAGTGCTACCCATCCATCCTTGTGGGATGCTTGATCCTTATAATGTCAGATGGTGGCCAGAAGTGCAAAAAGGTCAAACAACTTGCTGAAGGTCACAGAGTGAGTCAGAGGCTCTCAGACTTCACCATTGGACTGCACCACGTTCCCAGTATGAAACACCTTTGGTCAGAAAGGTGCAGTCCATCCTTTTATTATTTATTTTTTCTTAGTGAAGAAGTCCTATCTGGATTCTGTTCTAGATGCAGTTTTCTTCATTTTGCATTTATTTATCTCATCCTATTTGTAGTGCTAGCTAAATCTGAAATGATATATTGGTTAACCTTATCAGTATCCTGTAGGGTTCTACAAACCTTGGTTTAATGACCCTATTTTTATTTTTTGTATACACAGAGATTCAAGTAACCTATTGTTGTACAGAAGCTCATACCTTTCTGGTGCTGAGATCAGTCTAGTTGATGCAGGCATTTGCTGTTCCTTATTTACCTGAAAATAAGGTGGTGGATATGGGGAAATTGTCCCGCATAAATCCTAGTACCGTAATGTCTCTGAAGAACTGTATGCAGCTGGAAACTGCATAATGTTATTGCAAGTGCTAAAATGTATTCAAGTACTTTTCTGTGCTTTTGTGATGAAATATAAGTAGACCAGGTGTAGGTGGAGGTGGGATGTCACCTGAAAGCTAAATAATTGCTGATGGTTGTTTAATGTACCAGATATAGCCAAAATTAATGATCTGTCTGTTGATCACATGAACACTGGGGCAAAATGGTAGTTTGCAATTTTGTACTGACACCTTTACAAATTTTGTGATTTTTCAGCTCCAAATACTTAATGCAGATTCTTGGGCCATTACTTCAAGAGTAAGTGAAATATGCATTCAAGTGTGGTCTCAATGAATAGATGGGAGTTAGGGCTTTAAAATGCATACCCATACGTTACCTCAAAAAATAAATATTAAAAGTTATAGGGTTAAATACCAACCACCACCCCCACCCCCCCCAATTTCTTGTGAAAGTTCAAAATATTCTTATATTTATTCTTGTCAGACAGGACTTATTGTGCTTAATAACACAATGTTCAAACAACATGAAGTCTGGCTGTATTCTGACAATTTGCAGTTAGCTCCAGCTCTTGAACTGCCCGGAGAGTGAAGGGTTAAAATTCTATGCCAGGCATAGAACGTTGGGCTCGAGCTCAGTTGAAAACTCTGTGTCGTTTTGAAACCAAACCGTCAGATTCTTTACTCCGCCTCACTGAACAGTTGCTCCGGAGATTTCTCCTTCTGCTTGGTTCAAATGCAGTTAAAGTGTCGGTTTTAGTCTGATTTTTCATTTCGTTTCTCAGTTCGAGACTCTGTCTGTGGTACTGTAAGTACTTAGATTAGTATTGTGGACAGTTATTGGGTGGAAATTGTAAATTGTTCGATCGGTTCGGCTGAATCGGTCCTTTAGTCAAATCCTTGCAAAAAGTTAGTGTGTGGTTACCGGTCCGTATCGGTTTAAAAAAAAACGTGATTTGAATGTTTTTTTCTGTCACCCGTGACACGGTGAGAAACCGATAGGGGAGTCTTGCCTGGTGGTTGCCATAAAAAGGGTAAGTTGGTTAGGTTGGCCATGTCTGAGAAACCCAAGAAAAAAAACAGGCACACTGGGTTTCAACACTGCAGTGTGTGTGGGGAGGTCTTTGCTAAGGCCGATCCCCACACCACCTGTGTTTACTGTCTGGGGTTTGAGCACCTTGATTCAGACTGCCAAATTTGTAAGAATTTCCCTAAGTCTACCCTGGAAAAAAGATTAGGTAGACTTAGGGTTAAGGAGGCCGAGAAATCTGCTGACCCGGAAGGCCAGCCCGGTTCGGATCCTACCAAACCAGAAGGAGTGCCCTCTGACCAGGGCGATACTTCTTTGGGCAAGAGGAGAGCCGATCCTGAGGGATCAGTTCCTACAAAAAGAAAACGAAAGGATAAATTGGCTGGTTCGGATCCAGAACTGCATGTTCCGACCGCCGAAGAAATAGCCAAAGTGATTTGGATTGTGGAATCGCTTTGTCCGGTTCTGACCGATCTGGCGCCTTCTGGCAGGGGTTTGGTTCGGTCGGTTCCCCTGGTTCAGGATTATTCCCCCGAAGATTTTTACAAACCAGAGTTTGATGAGGAGGGGGATTTTGAAGAGGATGATTACGACAGTGAAAGTCTGGATGTGCCTGTGGAACCGGACATCTCCCCAGACAGACCCTCTGGTGTTTCCCCTCCTAGACTTTCTGAGTCCCCTTCCCACTTTCTGTTCTACAGAAAAGTGGCTCAAACCCTCCAGCTTCCTATTGAGGAGGCTGCAGAGGATCAAGACGAGCCTGACTTCATAGAGATGATGGACATCCCAGAGTCTAAGAGACTGTCTGTTCCCCTTCATAGGTCATTTGGGAAACAGACACAAAAAATTCTTAGGTTTCCTAACTCTGTACCTCCTGTTGACAACAGAATGGACAAGAGGTACACCTTATCAGGCTCAGATATGGAGTTTCTTTATCAGCAATGCAGCCATGTTGGGGTAGTGCAGGCTGCTGCCTGTGACAAGGCAAACATCCCCTTGGCTTCACACCCCCCAGATAAAGACTCCAGGAAGATAGAGGCCATGGCAAAGAAGCAGTACATGGCATCATCTTTGGGACTCAGGCAGGCTAATTACAGCCAGGTACCAGAAGAACAGGTGGGACACTGTACTGGCACTGGCTAAACAGGCTTCCCCCCAGCTAGCCAAGGAGCTGGAGGGGGTGGCTGCTGATGCGATCGAGGAATCAAAGGTGCAGTTTCATGTTGCTGTGGACTCCAATGATGTGTCATCAAGAGTCATGGCTACATCTGTGGCTGTTCGGAGAATGACTTGGCTCAGATGTACTAGCCTTTCACAGGATACCCAGGCCAAGGCCATGGATTTCCCTGTGGTGGGTAATTCTCTGTTTAGGGAGCAGACAGAGAATTACGTGAAGAAAATGGATGAGTACAGGACCACTTACAGGAGTGCCCAGGCCAAGGAGAGGCAGGCAACTCCTCAAAGGCAGCAAGCTAGGGGCAGGGGCAGGCCTTTTCACAAGCCTTTCTACCAAGCACAGGCCTCTTCTTCCTTTTCTCAGAGGAGGTTCTTCAGAGGGAGAGGCAGAAGGGGGATGAGTAGGGCTGCATCCACCCCTCAGCCTAAGGCTCCTGCCAAGCAGACACCCTGATGTGTCAGCCTGAGTCGACTCCCCCATTCCAGTAGGAGGCAGGCTGGCTTACTTCGTCCAGGACTGGATGTCTGTTACCTCAGACAAGTGGGTCCTCGAGGTTGTAGGCCAGGGGCTGGTTCTCAGTTTCAAAAATGTTCCGAAACTGAGACCCAGATCCTTTCCACCTGCAAATACTTCAGAAACCCTTGCTTTAGAGGCAGAGGTTTCATCTCTACTGGCCTTAAAGGCCATAGAGATAGTTTCTACTCCATACAGGGGCAAAGGTCTGTACTCCAGGTACTTCCTTACCCCCAAAAAAGACAGGGGAGTGGTGACCCATCCTAGATCTAAGATACCTAAACAAGCACCTAATAAAGCCAAAATTCAAAATGGTGACTCTGGGAACAATTCTTCCATCTCTGAGGCCAGGAGATTGGCTAGCCTCCCTGGACCTCAGGCATGCCTATTTTCACATTCCCATCAGGTGCTCCCACAGAAAGTACCTCAGGTTCGAATTGCCCTCAGGCCATTACCAGTTCAGAGCAATGCCCTTCGGTCTAACTTCAGCTCCAAGGGTGTTTACAAAGTGCCTAGCAGTAGTGGTGGCCTTTTTAAGAAGGAAAAGGATTTATATTTTTCCATACCTGGACGACTGGCTTCAGGTGGGCCAGTCTTCAGACCAAGTCAAGTCAGATCTGCAGGTCACCCAGCAAGTTCTCACTTCCATGGGGTTCCTTCTCAATCTTCCCAAGTCAGTTCTCGAACCAGTACAGCTCCTCACTTTTGTAGGGGCAGAGCTGGACACCCTCAAGGCAAGAGCCTTCCTTCCTTTGGAAAGGGCAAAAGCCATCTCTCAGCTGGCCTCTTCCTTTCTCCCTCTGGTTTCTCAACCAGCAAGACATTTTCTGCAGCTTCTGGCCCACAGTGGCAGCTTCCACAGCAGTGGTCCAAGGGGCCAGGTTTCAGATGAGGGACATTCAGTTCCAACTGAGAACCTTTTGGTCCCAAAGGAAAGATCCTCTCTCCAAGCTAGTTCCTGTTACTCAGACCTTAATTCAGGCCCTTCAGTGGTGGCAGGACCTGGGCAATCTGAGGCAAGGTGTTCCATTTGTCTCTCAGACTCACTCTGTGGTTCTTACCACAGATGCTCCCCTTTTGGGGTTGGGAGTCCATCTGGGGGCTCTCATGGCCCATGGACTGTGGTCCCCTCAGGAATCCCTTCTTCACATTAACCTCCTGGAGCTCAGGGCAGTACTTCTTGCCCTACAAGCTTTCTCTCAGTCAATACAAAACAAGGTGGTTCAGGTCAGGACGGACAGCACTACTACCATGTGGTATATCAACAAGCAGGGAGGCACTCTGTCCATGGCCTTGTGCATGGAGGCCATGAAAGTATGGTCCCTGGATTATTCCCTGCAGATCTCTCTAGTAGCGGTCCACCTCCCAGGAAAGGACAATGTGATAGCAGATGCATTGAGCAGGATTTCCCAGGGCCATCACGAATGGTCTCTGGATCCTTTGGTGTTGAAGGTGATTTTCTCAAGGTGGGGCACTCCGGAGATAGATCTCTTTGCAGCCCCAGACAATCACCAACTTCCTCTGTTTTGTTGCAGACCCCCAGTCTTGGCCTCAGTCCCTCTGGATGCTCTCATTTTGAACTGGGAAGGGAAGTTTCTTTATGCCTTCCCTCCTTTTCCTCTATTGTTCAAGGTTCTAGTCAAGGTAAGGTCACAACCATGCAAAGTGATTCTGATTGCTCCAGACTGGGCCAGGCAGCCTTGGTACCCCCTGTTGCTTTCCTTTACAGTCTATCTTTCCCTGTCTCTTCCCAGGAATTACAATCTGCTAACTTCTTCTCAGGGGAGGATTTGTTACCCCAGTCTCCAGTTGCTCAATCTCAAGGCATGGCTCTTGAAGAGTTAGAGTATGCAGATTTACATCTGCCCCAAGGGGTTCTGGATATCCTCAAGGCTTTTCAAAAGCCTGCCACCAGAAAAACCTACAACTCCAAATGGAAAAGGTTTAGTATTTGGTGTTCCAAAAAGCATATGTCCCCAGATACTGCTGATTTGTCTACAGTTCTGGATTACGTGGTTTACCTTAATGGCCTAGGCCTCAAACCAGCTTCTCTCAAAGTTCATTTGTCAGCTATTCCTGCTTTCCTGTCAGTGGGGAACTCTTCCTCTCTGTCATCTCACCCTGTATTCTGTACATTTTTCAAAGGATTGCTTCATACCAATCTCCCTTTTAGGGATCCTGATCCTGCCTGGGATTTGAATATTTGTATTGCTCAGCTGATGCAACCCCCTTTGAGCCTATGTCCTCAGCAGAGCTCAAGTACTTGACTTAGAAAACTGTGTTTTTGGTTGCTGTTACTTCTGCCAGATGTATCAGTGAATTGCAAGCCCTGTCAGTGGAACCTGACTTAATTTCTTTCCATAGAGATAAGGTGGTCCTTAGAACCAATAGAAGGTTCCTACCTAAAGTGGTTTCTGATTTCCACTTAAACCAATCTATGTCTCTTCCTGTGTTCTTCACTGATCACACCTCCTCAGGGGAATGGCGGCTACACAGTTTAGATGTTAAAAGAGCTCTTAGTTACTACATAGAACATACAAAGAGTCACAGGTTTGACTCCCTCCAGTTGTGCCTTACTTATGGGGAAGTCGGTAAGGGAAAACCTGCCACCAAGAGAACCATCCCCAGGTGGGTTGTGTCCTGTATTCAGTTCTGCAATGAAAAACTGGAAAAAAATGCACCCTCAGGCCTGAGGGCTCATTCCACTAGAGGTACAGCTGCCTCTCTGGCTGCAGCTAGGGATATCCCCTTGTTAGAAATCTGTCAAGCAGCCACCTGGAAAACAGTTCATACCTTCACCAAGCATTACTCTCTGGATATGCAGGCTAGGAGTGATGCTAGGTTTGGCACAGCAGTACTTCAGAGCCTATTCCCAAAGTAGGTTCTGTCCCTCCTCCTTGGAGGTACTGCTTGGTAGTCTTCAAATTGTCAGAATACAGCAAGACTTCATGTTGTTTGAAAAAAAATTACTCACCTTAGTAATTGTGTTTCTTCTAATGGAGTCTTGCTGTATTCTGACCTCCCTCCCTTCCTCCCCTCTCAGAACCTGTTTTGGGAAGTGGGTGGGCAGGTGCAGTGTTGCACCCCTGGGGTGTCTTTAGCCCACTCCTGTTGTGTTGGGTGTTTTGTATTTGTTTAATTAAGAGTTTTTAGTTCTTATTGCCTGGTTTTTGTTCTTTGGGCTTCCTAACTTGAGTCTTTTAGGGAATCCAAAGTCTTTGTTGCCAGTTGGCTACTAGGAGTTTTACAATTTCCATATTATATAGTCAGTGAGTTTAGCTCATAAGAATCTGATGGTTTGGTTTCAAAAGGACACAGACAGAGCTTTCAACTGAGCTCGAGCCCAACGTTCTATGCCTGGAATAATATTTTAACCCTTCACTCTCCGGGGCAGTTCAAGAGCTGGAGCTAACTGCAAATTGTCAGAATACAGCAAGACTCCATTAGAAGAAACACAATTACTAAGGTGAGTAATGTTTTCTTATGCTGTCTAAAAGGGCAAGGATTCTGCTTTGAAATGCATGTGGTTTTGAATTTTAAGGTAATATAAAAGGATAAACTGATAAAAGTGAAGATATCATTAATAAACAAAATGTTAGCAAGTTTATACCTTGCCAAATTTTGTGATTTTCAGCAATGTGTACTTAATGCAGGTTCTTGGGCCATTACTTTGAGACTAATTTAAGTATGCATTCAAGTGTGATCTCAATGAATAGACGGGCGTTAGAGCTTTAAATTGCATACCCATAAGTTGCCTCACAGGTTCATTTTAAAAGATTTTTTTAAAGAAGGAAATTTATCTAAAAGAAAAAAAACACCTTTGTTTACTCAAAACATTTTTATTTCGAAAAATGTAAAATTTAAAATGTGACTGTTGGTAAAGTAGTGGAACAAAGTCTTGTCCATCTAGGAAAAATCTTCGTCATCGTCAGGTACGCCAATATCATCTTGGTAATCACATACATCTTGATCCTACTAATAGTGGATTGATAGGTAAGGTCCTAGCGAAAATATTGCAAGCCTTGGAATAAGAAAGAGTAGAGATAACTTCTATAGAAACATCTGAGGGCCAGATTGTAACAAATCAGGAAGGGATTTTGTTGGAGATTTCAAAGTTTTACTCTACATTATATACTTCCGAATGCTCCCCAACACAGGATGACCTGAGATATTATGAAAGATTTGCTGGGGGAAAAATTAGCACTGATAAAGCAAAAGTCCTCACTCAGCTGATTTCTGAAAATGAAATTAAAACAGCTGTTCACCAAATGGCGAAATCTAAAGCACCAGGGTGGATGGCCTTACACTGGAGTTCTTTTGGGTTTTTGAAAATAAGATTGTTCCTCTCTTATATAACCTTTTCAATTGGATTCAGCAGCTAAAAAGAATTCCATTGTCCTTCTCTCAGGCATATATCTCTATATTGTTAAAGCAGGGAAAACAAAGCAATAAAGTGGAAAATTACAGACCCATAGCAATTTTAAATATTGATTATAAAATATTTGCGAAAATACTGAATAATAGGATACTCTCTTATTAGGCAAACTAATACATGAAAACTGTACAGGATTTATTTCTGCTAGATCTATTCAATCTGGCCTGCTTAAAATACATTTTTTGATAGAATATTTGGAAAAGTCAGATATTTCGGCAGCCTTGATGGCACTGGATGCCACCAAGGCATTCAATATGTTAGCATGGCCCTACTTAATTAATATACTTAAATTGTTTGGATTTCCACCAGAATTTGTCTCAATCACTAAAATAATTTACTGTAAACTTCTGGTTCAGGTAAAAGTAAATGGGAATTTCTCTGATTTTCTAGAACTCCGTAGGGTAGTCCGTCAGGGGTGTCCCCTATCACCCTCTCTTTTTGTCACAGGACTAGAACCCTTGTTAAATGAAATCAGGGCAAGTATTAAAATCCAAGTATCAAAATAGGTGCTGGAGAGTTAAAACTGAATGTATTTGCAGACGATATTTTCTTAACTCTGCAAAACCCAGAACAAAGTATACCGGATTTGATTTCAGTAATTAAAAGATTTTCAAAGGTGGCAGGATATAGAGTAAATGAAAAGATGGAAATTATCCTCTTTCATTTACAGGACCAACACTAATACAACAACATATAAATGCAACCAATAAAGAGCAGGGTATGAAATATTTGGGTGTGAATATTCACAACAATATAAATAGCATGTTTAGGCTGAATTTAAAAAAATTATATGACTCCTTTAGGGACAGATTCCAACTTTGGGGCAAAATACCTTTATCTCTAAGGGGAAAAATACAGATAATAAAAATGATGGCAGTACCATATCTGTCTTATAGAATGCAAATGGTGGTGACCCCCATTCCAGGTACTTGGTTCAAACAAATAACGAGTTCAGGAAATTTATATGGAACAAAAAAATGGCTATAATTTCTTGGAATTAATTATGCCTTCCATTAGAGCAGGGAGGATTAGCCTTAACAAATTGTTAACAGATTAGATACTTAACAAAATATCACCTGGCCTGCACAATGAAGATGGTAATTAGATGGGCATACAATAAAGAACCTAATCAAACAATTCTACCCTACTTATGACACCGTATTCCGAACAGATGGACATTATCCAAATGCTGTTTATGGTCAGGAAGTTTAGGAAATTCATAAGTATAATAATAAGACACATAGCCAATGGGGGGATTAGATACACAAGCAGAACTAAATGGGACCTGCATTTCTCCCCTGAAAATAAAATATGGAACGATCCCAATTAAAAATTGAATGTGGCTGTATTATTTAATAAAAAGTGGGAGGGGAAATGAATTAATATGTGGAAAGATCTTTATGAAAATGGAAATAAGTTGAACTGGGATTCCTTTAAGGCAAAATATCAGCTGGGTGCAAACCAGTTTCTTTATTTTAATCAACTAAGCAGAATGTACAGCAAAGATTATAAAAGGTGGGTGCGTACTCCGAATAATACAGATATGGGACAGGCTGTATTGAGACTTCCTGATAATAAATCAACTAAAGTTGTTGCTTGACTAATGAGCAATCTCCATAAACCATATATGCTAATTTATCAAACAACAATCCAAAAATGGGATAAAGAGTTGAAATATGAATTTCTAAGCCTAGTAAAACTCAGGAATTCCTAACTTTCTGCTGTGTGCCTTTAAACCAGAACTGCCCAGAGAGGATAGAACACCATGCAAATGATGGACCTCTTTGCATGTGACAATTATTCAAATGCTGCCTTGAACTAACTGCCTTAGTTCTAAAACCCCTCAGATTTCACTCTCCACATGTAAAGTCTCGCTCTTCAACTTGTTCCTGTGACGTGGAGAAACCGTCAGTTCCTCCCAGTTCGATATAACTGGTGCGGAACCGATTTCATTTAGTTATTTTCAGAGTTTTCTGATTAAAAAAACTGTTAGTTTACTTTAAACGTTATTTTAAAAATTTATTTTTGTAACCGCTTTACCGGTTACTGATCCACTAGTCTCAGTTCACTTTCTTCATCGGTTCTGGTTCCCATCGGTTCATTATTGGTTTGGGAACCGACTACAACTGCTAATTTTTTTTGTAAAAACCTTTAAATTACTTAGCGGTTAACATTTTTATCGGTTACCGATAAAATGTCAGAGAAACCTTAAAAGAAAACGGGTGAACCTGGTTTTAAAAATTGTTCTGATTGTGGGGAAGTGTTTGCTAAGGCAGACAAACGTAGTCTATCTATGGCTTGCCTTGGATATGATCACCTTAATGAAGAATGTGATATTTGTAAAACCTTCCCAGAAAAAACAATGGAGAAATGCCTTGAACGGCTTAAGAAAAAACGTCCTCCACCTAAGGGTCCCTCTGGCTCTGACCAGCTGATGTCCTCTTCTGCTGTGAGTGAAACCACTTCAATAATTGCCTCAACCACTGAGATGGGTGACACGGGCACTAAGAGGCTTGCTGAACTGGCTAACTCCCTGGTTCCCTCAAAAAAGACAATGAAAACAAAGCACACAGAACCCCCAGCTGAGAAAAAGGGGACTTCTGTGGGTGCTCTAGTACTACCTTCTCCTCTTGATATTGCTCAGGCCTTTAAAGTGGTCCAGGCCTTACAAGGTCTTTTTCTTACTGGCCAGCAGCCACCTGTCCCAGTGCCAGCTGGACAGACTGGCAGCACTAGTAAATCCTCTTTTATTGAGGAAGAAGATTATGATGAAGAGGAGTATGAAAGGGAACCCATTGAGCCTGAGGTCTCCTCTGAGCAAGATTTTGGTTCACCTCCTAGAACCACTGAGTATTATTCCTCACATTTTACTTTTGTGAGGAAAATGGCTGATGCCTTGGACATCACCACAAGAGAACAAATAAAGGATGAAAAAGAGGTGGAATACCTCGAAATGATGTGGTTAACACCCACAAAGACACTCCACTTGCCTGTTAAATTCTTCAAGGATACCTTGAAGATGTTACAGACCTCTAATTCTGTCCCCCCTCTTGATAAGAGGCTGGATAAGAAGTACCAATTGGAAAGGGAAGGGGCAGAGTTTCTGTTTTCCCACCCTGACCACCAGGGGGTGGTGCAGGCAGCTGCCTGTGACAAGGCTAAAGTGCCTTTGGCTTCTCATCCACCAGATAAGGAGTCCAGGAAGATTGACAGTATGGCCAAAAAAGGATACTAGTCAGCTTCTTTGGCTATTAGACAGGCAAATTTCCAGGCCAACGCTGCCCAGTACCAGAAGTCCTTATGGCAGTCTGTATTGGCCATGGCACAAAAAGGCCCTTCACCCTTGACTGATGACCTGGCAGAAACTGCCAGATTTGGCATAGAGGCAGCCAAGTATCAGTTCCAAATGGCTGCTGATACCAACGATACAGTAACCAGATGGATGGCAAACACTGTTGCTCAAAGAAGGTTTGCCTGGCTAAGAACTACAAATCTTATCCAGGATACCCAAACAAAGGCTCTAGACTTCCCCCTGGAGGAAAATTCACTTTTTGGTGAATCAATAGTGGCTTACATGCAGAAGGTGGATGAATACAAAGCCACCTTCAAGAGTAACTCTGCTAAAGAGAAAGCCTCTCCATCCACCAGACCCTATGGAAGGGGAGGCAGGGGCAGGTCCTTTCATACTAGGCCCTTTTTCCAGCCAATGGCTGCACCCCAATACCAACAGTGCCCCCAGCAAGGGTACTTCAGAGGTAGGGGCAGACGGGGTTCCAGGCAGGGATCTCAAACCCAGCCTCAACCCCAAAGCAAGCAAACACCCTGACGTGTCTTCACAGGCCACCTCCTCTCTACCTGTCGGAGGCAGACTGTCTCACTACCTCCAGGCTTGGCAAAGGATCACCACGAAAAGTATTCCTGGAGGTAGTGAGTCAGGGACTGTCTCTGAATTTCAAATCCCTTCCTCTTCTCAGAACCAAGGTGTTCAGTTCACCCTCCTTCGCAGAAAAGAAACCACTGGAGGCAGAGGTTCAAAACCTGCTGCTGTCAAAGGCAATGGAACCTTTCCCAGTTCAGCAGAAAGGAAAGGGTTTCTATTCCAGGTATTTCCTTACCACAAAGAAAAATGGGGAGTGGCGGCATTTCTTGGACCTCAGGGTACTAAACAAGCATTTGAAAAAGCCAAAGTTCAAAATGGTAACTTTGGCACTGATTCTGCCAACACTCCAGAAAGGAGACTGGTTGGCAATACTGGACTTAAAAGATGCCTATTTCCACATCCCTATAAGGGAATTTCACGTAAAATATCTCAGGTTCAGACTCCCATCAGGTCACTATCAGTTTTTGGCCCTGATTTTTTCCTTAACTTCGGCCCCAAGGGTATTCACAAAATGCTTGGCAGCGGTTGAGGCACACCTTCGAAGACTGGATGTCACAGTGTTCCCATATTTGGACGACTGGCTGGGAGGAAAATCACCAGACCAGGTCAGACAGCATCTGCAGACCATCCAGGAGCTTCTACAGTCCCTGGGATTCCTGATAAATCACAAAAAATCAGTCCTCCTACCTGCACAGGAGTTGTGGTTCATAGGGGCAGAGATCAACACTCTGCAAGACAGGGCCTACCTTCCTCTGGACAGGGTAAGAAGTCTCCAGCTGAATACAAACTCATTCAGCCTGCACGAGAAAAAAACTGCAAGGTGGTTCCTACAACTCCTGGGCACATGGCTACAGCCACAGGCACAGTCCTAGGATCCAGATTCTAAATGAGAGACATCCAGTTCCACCAAAGGGCACACTGGTGCCAGAAAAGAGATTCCTTCTCAAAGCTGATTCCAGTAACAAAAACTTTGTTACAAGCACTTCAGTGGTGGAAAGAGGAATCCAACTTGAGGGAAGAGGTTCCTTTCCAATGAGAGTCCCCATCAGTTGTTCTCACAACAGATGCATCCATCTAGGGGACCACACAACCCAGGGCACTTGGTCAAGTGCAGAATCACTCCAGCTCATTAACTTGCTGGAACTCAGAGCAGTGTTTTTGGCACTAAAAGCCTTCACAACATTGGTACAAGGGAAGGTGATACAGGTCAGGACAGACAATACCACCACAATGTTCTACATAAACAAGCAGGGAGGCACCAGGTCGGGTCCTCTCTGCACAGAGGCTAAGAAAATTTGGAGCCTGGCTTACTCATTGGGAGTTTCCCTGCAGGCAATCCATCTGCCTGGAAAGGACAACACCCTAGCAGATGCTCTGAGTCGAATCAACCAGGCCCATCACAAATGGGATCTGAACAGGCAAGTGGTAGAAGTAATCTTTAAGAGGTGAGGCATCCCAGAGATAGACTTGTTCACATTCCACCAGAACCACCACCTGCCACAGTACTGTTGCAGACCACCAGATCAGGGTACACTACCCCTGGATGCTCTGGCTTTGGACTAGTTAGTGAAACACCTATATGCTTTTCCTCCCTTCCCTCTGGTGTACAGGGTATTGCTCAAGCTCAGGTCCCAGTCAGCATCAATAATCTTGATAGCCCCAGACTGGCACAGGCAGCCATGGTACTGTCTTCTGTTCTCCATGTCTATAGCTGAACCAATACATCTCCCATGAAGGCACAATCTGTTAACCTCCAACCAAGGGAGCCTTCTGTATCTGAATCTCAGGTCTCTCAATCTCTAAGCCTGGCTTTTGAAGACCTAGAACATGTAGGTTTATACCTCTCTGAAGCTGTTTTAGGCATCCTGAGAGTTTACAGGAAGTCTTCCACTAAAAAAAACTATGCCTCAAAATGGAAAAGGTTCTCTATCTGGTGCTGTTCCAGCTGTTCTTGATTACCTCTCTTGTTTACATTCCCCTGGGGCTGCATCCAGCACTCTTAAGGTCCACCTGGCTGTGACAATAGATTCAGACCCTATCTTCAGGAGATTATTCAAGGGCTTAACCCATCTGCATCCCTCTCATAGGGAACCGGTGACAGCATGGAACCTCAATGTGTGCATAGCTAAGCTCATTGGACCTCCTTTCGAGCCCATGTCCTCTACTCATCTGAAATACGTCACTTGGAAAACAGTTTTCTTAGTGGCACTTGCTTCTGCAAGAAGAATCAGTGAGCTTCAGGCTCTTTGCATTGAACAGGACTACATTTCATTCCACAGGTATAAAGTGGTCCTGAGGACAAACAGGAAATTTCTCCCTAAAGTGGTTTCTTTGATTTCCACCTGAACCAGTCCATTACCCTACCTGTCTTTTTCACTGAGCATTGCACTTCTGGTGAAAGAAGGCTTCACAGTCTGGATGTCAAGAGAGCTCTCAGTTACTACATGACAGCCTCTAAGGATCATAGGCAGGACAAAAAAAACATCTGTTCCTAACTTATGGGGATGTGAGAAAGGGTAGCCCAGCATCGAAAAGGTCCATTCCTCAATGGATAGTCCAGTGTATCCATTTCTGTTACACTAAAGCTGGAAGGGAACCTCCAACAGGATTAAAGGCCCATTCCACAAGAGGGACAGCTGCTACCTTAGCAGCTGCCAGTGATGTTCCACTAGTTGACATGTGTAAAGCAGCTACCTGGAAAACAGTACACACATTTACGAAGCACTACAACCTGGATGTTCTGTTCAGAGATGATGCTAGGTTTGGTGCAGTAGTCCTGCAAAGTCTGCTTCCAAAATAAGGTTCTGTGCCCACCTCCAAAGGTACTGCTTCATAGTCTGCAGAAAGTTAGGAATACCTGAGTATTACTGAGGTTAGAAGAAAAAAATACTTAATATAGTAATATTGTTTCTTCCCAGTGATACTCAGGTATTCATAACTTTCCAGCCTTCCTCCCATTCCAGAACCTTTAGCCTCTGCACTCCTGCATACTGTGCTCTCAGGGGTGTACATGCCACTTTCTGGCACAATTTGAAAGTCAAGGTTCATGTTGTGTTCCCCTCCCCCACCCTTCTTTCAGGTGACTGACATTTTTGGGTTATCTGTTGTGTTTTCCTCCAGTTGGGGAGGTTATTTAGGGGGTTATGGGTTTAACTATTATTAAATTTGATTATTATTGATTACTAATACTATTCAGTATTTATAGTTCTTTGGGGCATGCCTTTCCAGGCATCCAGGAAATCTGAGGGGTTTTAGAACTAAGGCAGTTAATTCAGGGCAGCATTTGAATAGTTGTCACATGCAAAGAGTTCCATTATTTGCATGTGTTCTATCCTCTCCGGGCAGTGCTAGCTTAAAGGCACACTGCAGAAAGTTAGGAACACCTGAGTATCACTGGGAAGAAACAAGATTACTATGGTAAGTAATTGTTTCATACAGTACAACAATGGGCTTTGGTCTGTAAATCAATTACCCAGTACAAATTGACTAGAGATCAGGTTAGTCAATATAAAACCCTTAATACGGCATGTTATTCCCCGTATAGACTATATAAAATGAAGGTGGCAGACAAAAATCTTTGCTGGCACTGTGGGACACCCAATGCTGATATTTTGCATGTCTTTTGGGAGTGCAAATTAAGTTCTGGTTAGTGGTCAAATGCCTTTGCAGTCTTAAGCCAAATAGGCTTTAAATTTTCACACTGGAAAGATCCTAAATTCACAATTCTAGCAATGTACAATATTATGGGGTTAAAAATGGAAGACAGATTAATTCTAAAAGCCAATATAACGGTGGTTAAAAGACTGATATTGAAAAATTGGAAACATGAGAATTCTTCCATCCCTTTCCAAAATATGAATGGAGACAGCTTTTTCAGGTAGCACTTTATAACAGGTTACTTTCGTGATTTTGAGCCAGTGTGGAAATTGTTCAATAAGGAAATAGAGCAATGATCCACAAATGACTTTCCAACATCACGTTAATAAAAATTAAATTATACAAAGTATGTATTCCTATTTACAAGTATACCTCCTTACTTTTTTACTGCATCTTTTTAAAGGTAAATGTAGGAAATTATTACATATTTATCATTTACTGTCCCTGATTTTGGAATGTAAAATGTGAACTATTATGGATGACTCTTCCCTCACCTGTTTGTAAATTTTATCTGAATGCTTATTGTAATGTATGGACAGTGTCTATTAGCCCCTGTTTTCAATAAGTTTATAACCTGATAATCCCATCATTATGATATCAGTATGCTGTAAACCTTGCTTAACTATGTCATAATGATGGGAATTACTGGATAGAATGTCACCACCTGTCAAAACTCTTGGAAAGGAAAGGTGATCTGCTGCTTGGACATTCATTCAAAATACACACTTTCCATTCTGACAGTTATAGACCTGCTGCAGTATAGATCGCAATGGCTAATTTCAGCACTTCAGTTGCTCAACATTCAAACCAGGAGTCATTCATAGCCGAGCAAGAGAACAAACGCACACTGAAAAAAACTGAATTTTTTTCCCACAGTGGCTAGTTTTTCCATACACTATAAAATACAAATGCCTGAGTAATGGTGGTCAACCATGGATGTAATCACCTCTCGCCATTGCCATGACAACAGTAAACCTCTCGAACTGTGCTCTCAAGGTTTACTTGGTTGTCCTGGCAACTATCTGAAGTGATTACATAGAGAATAAAGTATGGGTCGGGGTGTGTAACAAGATTTTACACACACCCGAGTTGTGGGATACTACATAAACCCCAAGGAAGCCCGAGGGGTTTGTGAAAAGCATCCCACAACGAGGGTGTGTGTAAAATCGAGTTTCACACATATCCGACCCATATTTTATTTTATATAATTGCTGGGTTTCCCTTTTTTGCCTCAGCAATTATATAAAATAAAAAGCTTCCGGTGCATCTGCCGTGTGGCTTCTCAGGTATCGATTTGAATCGGCATATTTTAAAACATTTTGTTTTTTGTCCTGGTTTGTGAGGTTTTCACTGTGTAGGGGGGAAAAAAGAACTTACCGCCGAGTTCTTCTGGTGGTGGCAGTGCTTTTTCCGGAGAGATGGAAGTGGTCAGCGGTCTTGAGTGGTGGCGCTGCTGCATGAGGATGTGCACAGCAAGGGAAATAGTGTGCGTGTTTGCCATTATAAATACTCCTTTATAACGGCAAATTATGCCACGGTTTCCCTATGGGAAAAAGGGGAAGCTGGTTATTATATCATGGTTAACCACTGTTACTCAGGCATTATCCTCTATATTCCCAATAAAAAATGTGATTAAAAAAAAAAACATACATGTTGATCCTCATCTGAGTCCTCATCATTTGTATTATAGAGCAGAGACATAGCATAATCTGAAACTGATGTGTCTATCCACTTTAAATTGAAGAGATCATCAGTCTAACCATGCAAAGCTGCATTTGGGGCACTGATAACTGCAACAGAAGAAAGCCTCCACAATCAGCAGACGTAGTTGGTTCTTAGAATATGTAACTAACTTCAGGGTTTCCTGGCAGGGTGGTAGCAAAGACAGATCCAGTTATTCTGTTGTCTTTGTTATATTTATCCCAGAAGATCTGCTGCCTCACTATATTTAAACTAGTAACTTCCTTCCATACAGTTTACAAACATACTCCTTCAACAGAGCTACAACATCCATATCCACTTCCCAGTCACTCCCAAGTTTCTGAAAGGCATCCAGGAATTTCAGGTGCTTTTGAAAGACGTTCCAGCAAATCTTCTTACCCTTTTTGAAGCATACAGAAACATAGTCATTGCCTGTGAATGTATGAAAACCGACTAAGGCTTTCTTTGTTGCAGTGGTCCTTTCACACTTGCTAATGTCGAAAATGTTCCTACTGTTACCATGACCATTATCCAGTTCTGTACTTTGCTCACATTCTGAAAATAGTGACAGTAAAATTACTGGCATATCGGTATGCCCAGATGGTGAATGGATGATGACAGGGCCTGGATGTATTGTAATGGCATGTTGCATGTGAAGAGCAATTTTTGTGTCTGCTTCCTCCTAGTCACAACAGAGAACATCCACAACAACAGTCCCATCTTTGGTAATCATGTAGCATTTGTCTCTCTTCAAAAAAAACAGATCACTTGGCCCTCTAGCAAACTCATGCAATTTTTTCCCTAGACCTGCATGATCAAATCAGTCAGGCGCTCTTTGTTCGATCCATTAGAAAGGGACTAAATGAAATTCTTAGGCACTTTGTTGTTGGGACCTTTGATAATATGCTTCTCACTAAATCCTCATTGAAATCTCTCAGCCTCTTTAATTGACTGCTCTCTATATGTATCTACAACAACATCCAATCTTGCAAAACCCTTTTAGAAGACTATTCAGGACTTTCATTGCCAGATCACTGAAGATTTCAAGGATTCTTGTCATAACCTGCACTTTTGCCATTAGATCAACTATGTATGCAGAGACACTTTTCTTGTGGGGGGGGGGGGGGGCTTCAAAGTGTCTAACACTGAACAGTATTCTGCTAACACCTCAAGTAACTTGCTCTTTGGTGTTGTCTCTCTAGTTCCATCTGCATTGGCTTGACTCAGTGGGACTGGGCCCAAGCAATATGTTAATAACTTGTTTATATCTACTGGGAAGTTGTGCTTGTTTGAAAGGGTTAAAGGTTTTCCCAATATATCTCTATCAAATTTAAGTTCTGTAATTTTTCCTTTGGTAGTTACTTGTGCTTTTCTGTTTGCATCATTGAAGGTTTTCACTGGGGCTTTTGAAATTGGATAAAAAATATTTGGGCTGGCAGTATAACCTAGAGGTTAGTGGAACGGGGTGGGAACAAGCTTTTTACATCCAGCAGACCAGACCTGAGTTTGATTCTCACAACCTCCACTTGCATACTGTGTGACTCTGAGCAAGTCACTTAACCACCCAGTGCTCCCAGGTCACCCCTGAAAACAGGCACTTGTGCCTAATGGGCCATACCCAGTTACCAAAGATTAAAAAAAAAAGATTTCTTTTTACCACTTTCCAGTCTTTCTTTGACAAACTGTTCATATACTTCTGTACCTCGTTCAATGATACTGGTGAGGTTCTCTTTCATATCAGTCGCAACAGGTGCGATTTCCTGGAACCAGTGTTTATGGAGATCGTCCATGGATCATTAAGTGAGGGAGTTTTTCCTGTGCCTCTGAAAGAGGCTCGTAGTGAGATCCCTCCTTAAAAAGCTATCTTTCGACCCTGACATTCTTGCAAACCATATGCCTGTCTCTAATCTTCCCTTTCTGGGTAAGCTTATTGAGAAGGTGGTGGTGGTTGACCAGCTGGTTGAGTGCCTGGAGACATTATCCACCTATGAACCTCTCCAGTTGGGTTTGTGGCCACAGCACAGCACAGAGATGGCTTTGGTACAGGTGGCACACGATCCTTTCTTGATAGAAACTTTCAAGTACCTCAAGGGAATTAACAAAGTTCAAGAGGGTAGCATCTTTCAGAAAAAGAGATGTGCAAGAACAAGGGGACATAATTTGAAGATGGAGGGGGGATGGCTGAGGGGTAATGTGAGGAAGTATTTTTTCACAGAGAGGGTGGTGGATGCATGGAATGGCCTTCCTGAGGAGGTCATGGGGCCAAAAACAGTGGAGAATTCAAGAATGCATGGGACAGATATAAGGCAATTCTGGTGGGGGGTAGGAAGAAGTAGGCTATTGGTTAACTATGATCTGCAGCTTAGCCAATAGATAGGGAAATGGGCAGACTAGGTGGGCCAAGTGGTCCTTCTCTGCTGTCAAAGTTTATGTTTATGTCTATCCCAAGGATGATCCAGGGAATTACAGACCAGTCAGTCTGACCTCCATTGTGGGCAAGCTCATGGAGACCATACTAAAAGAAAGGTTGGTGAAATATCTAGAGGAACATGGTCTCCAGGATGAGAGGCAGCATGGGTTCATGGGGGGAGATCATGTCAAACAAATCTGATTGACTTCTTTGACTGTGTCACTAAAACAGTAGACAGGGGCCAAGCAGTAGACATCCTCTATCTTGATTTCAGCAAGGCCTTTGACTCTGTGCCCCACAAAAGGTTAATCAGGAAGTTGGTGGATCTTGGAGTTGGGGAAAAGATGGTCAGTTGGGTGGAAAACTGGCTGAGGGACAGAACCCAGAGGGTGGAAGTAGGGGGAGAGTTATCTGGCACCAGAGAGGTAACCAGTGGGGTCCCACAGGGCTCTGTGCTGGGGCCAGTGTTGTTCAATGTCTTCATCAATGACATTGGGGATGGCATTAAAGGCAAAATGTTCCTATTCACAGATGACACCAAGCTTTGTGGGAGAGTGGACACAGGTGAAGGGATATGGGACCTTCAGGAAGATCTAGAAAAGCTGGGGTGTGGTCCAGGATCTGGCAGCTTGGTTTCAATGCCAAGAAATGCAAAGTTATGCATATTGGAGCCAAGAATCCCAGCACAGAGTATTACCTGGGTGGAGTTCGAGTATCTGCTCAGAGGAGAAGAAGGACCTGGAAGTGATGATCACTAGTGACCTAAAGCACTCCACGCAGTGCAAGAAAGCAGCAGCAAAGGCAAAAAAGATGCTGGGATGCATAGCTAGGGGGAATCAATAGTAGGAGAGAAGAGGTTATACTGCCCTTGTACAGGCCACTGGTAAGGCCGCATCTAGAGTATGGAGTTCAATACTGGTGCCCACACCTCAAAAAGGACATTAACCTGCTAGAGAAGGTACAGAGGAGGGCTACAAAGATGATAGCCAATCAGCAAGGCAAGGCACACGAGGAGAGGTTGAGGGCACTGAACATGTATTCCCTGGAAGACAGGCGAGAGAGAGAAGACATGATTGGGACATTCAAGTACTTGAAAGGGATAAATAAGGTTGATAAGGAGAGTCTCTTTAAGCTGAGTGGCAATCATATCACAAAGGGGCACAGTCTTAAGCTGGAGGGTGGGAGGTTTAGGAGGGAGGTCTGGATGCACTTCTTCACAGAGAGGGTGGTAGACACTCGGAATGCACTGCTGGAAGAGGTCATCTCATTGAATACAGTAGGCAGCTTTAAGAGGGGCATTGATAGACATGGGGGAAGATAAGAATCGTGTGTAAGGAGAGTGGGAGCAGTGGGGAGGGAGGGCAGGGACATTAGCTCAAGCTGTGGATCCTGCAATACGAGCAGACTTGATAGACCAAATGGCCTTCTTCTGCTGGCTTCTTCGTATGTTCGTATGTTTCTATGTTTCTAAGGGCAGTGAAGATTTCCAACACACTAGTCTAAGATCAAAGTTGTTTTCTTTTATTGCTGTGTGGAGCAAATGCTGCTGATCCACTATATCCAGATATGTCATCCAGAGCTGTGGGGTTTTCCCCAGCTCACCGTGACAAAAACACTCCCTGAAGGCCTCATATTTAGTCTGGAAAGTGGCAATCTCATCTTCCTGAAACAGTTTATGGATGTCTGTGGGTTGAGGTGATGATCTGATCAGGTCAAGCAATACTGCAGGGGTGGCAGTCAATTCTGTTGACTTTTCTAGAAATATAACCTGAAGCAATAGCTCTAAGACATCTGCAAAATGCTCATGTACAGTCCATGTCTGATTGTAATGCTTTCCACACAAAGCTCCCCTTATGCTGCCAGAGGCAGAAAGACCAGCCTGAAATACTATGTCCTCAAAGCCGCTGCTTATTTACTTACTGTAGCGTGTAAGGTTGTTAACACATGGAAAGGGGTGAGAGTTAGGCCTGATGACCCCATGGCACACCCCGACACCTGTTGGTGTGTGGAGGGTGGGGGGTGGGGGTAGGGTGTTAGGGTTGGAAACCCTAACGCTTCTTTTCCCTGCTTTTGTCACTGTGGTATTCACCCTAACTGATGCATTAACAAAGTTTTTTGCAAAGAATATATATATATACTGTGTGTGTGTATACATATATATATATATATATATATATATATATATACACACATATACAGTGGCATCCCCCAGGTTGCAATACAATTCTGCAGCATTTTGCAGCACTCTGAAGAATGCTGCAGAAGATCTACTGAATAAAGCAATGTAATTTCAATGGTAATTAGTCCCCTTTGTCATTCAGGAAAATGTGACACTGCCAGGATGAAGTGAATGCCACAGTTTGCTGCATGACAAAGAGGACTAATTGCCATTGAAACTACATTATTTTATTCAGTAGCTCTGCTGCAGCATAGTGCAGAGTGAGTTAAAAGTACATTTCATCCTGGGTAGGGTTACCACCTGTCCTGATTTTCGCAGGACAGTCCTGATTTGGACAGCTGTGTCCTGCAAAAAAACATGAAAAATACTGCATGTCCTGACTTTATAGTAGAAAAAATATTTTCTAACTTTCCATTACATGTTGCAAAAAACTATAATACCTTAACTAAAATACCTTAAAATGGTAAGAAACAATAGAAGCTACTAGGAAACTACAATACTTAGCCTTAATTCTGATTATATAGAGAAAACAAGTTTGTTGCATTGGTCGAGGTTATGTACTGTCCTGCGAAAAATCATGTTTCAGTAAGAAATGTCCCACTTTGGGCTTCTTAAAAGGTGGTAACCCTAATCCTGGGGGATACCACTGTGTATGTATATATATATATATATATATATATATATATAAAACATAAACATATACATGTATTACATACATATGCCACACACATATAAACACAGAAGGTATGGTGTGAAGAGCTTAAAAAGTATAAACTTGCTAAAATGTAATCTGTTAATGGTGTCTTCCCTTTTATCTTGAAGCTGAAGGTGGATAAAGCTATAGGGCCAGATGGCATACACCCAAGGATATTGTGAGAGCTATGCAGTGAACTAGCAGCACCTCTGGCAGCTTTGTTCACAGAGTCGCTTAACACAGAAGTGGTTCCAGAGGACTGGAAGAGGGCAAATATAGTTCCTTTACACAAAAGTGGAAGTAGGGAGCAGCCAGGGAACTACAGGCTGGTCAGCCAAACCTCAGTGGTGGGGAAGATCATGGAGGCACTGCTGAAAGAAAGAATTGTGGCACACCTGAAAGCCTACAGTACCCAGGATCCAAGGCAGCATGGATTTACAGCAGGAAGGTTGTATCAAATGAATCTTTTAGATTTTTTTGATGGGTGACGAAGGAACTAAATCGGGGGGGAAGGGCAGTGGACGTCGCCTACCTTGATTTCAGCAAAGCCTTTGACACCATCCCACATAAAAGGCTGCTTAACAAGATGGTTAATCTGGACATGGGACACAGGATGGTAGACTGGGTTAGAAGCTGGCTAGCAGACAGGAGACAGAGGGTGGTGGTAAATGAGATCCAGTACAGGGAGAGGGGGGTGACCAGGGGGGTACCTCAGGTATCTGTCTTCAGACCAGTGCTGTTCAATGTCTACATCAGTGACATTACACAAGGGCTGGAAGGAAAGGTCTGCCTGTTTGTAGATGACACCAAGATCTGCAACAGGATGGATATTTCAGATGGGGTAGAGAAAATAAAAAGGGACCTGAGGAAGCTTGAAAAATGGTGTGAGGTGTGGCGGCTGGGGTTCAATGCAAAGAAGTGTGAAATAATGCACCTGGGAAGAGGGAACCCTGGAGAAACATACAGGATGGGGGGAGATGTTAACAATCACCAAGGAAGAAAGGGACCTTGGGGTCATCATTTCAGACAACCTAAAGGTGTCCAAGCAGAGCACAAAGGCTGTAAGAAGGGCCAGTGGCATGCTGGGATACGTAGGCAGAGGTATCACTAGCAGAAGGCAGGAGGTGGTAATGCCACTGTATAAAACACTGATAAGGCCTCACTTGGAGTACTGTGTACAGTTCTGGAGGCCACACCTTTGCAAAGTCATCAACAGGGTGGAAGCAGTCCAGAGAAGGGCAACCAACATGGTACATGGCTTCACCACAAAATGTATGAAGACAGATTAAAGGACCTCAATATGTACTCAGTGGAGGAAAGGAGGGAATGGGGGGACATGACAGAAACATTTAAATACCTCAAGGACATTAATATGGTACAGAGGGGAGACATCTTCCAGTACAGATGGAGTGTAAGAACAAGGGGGTGTGATATGAAATTGGAGGGGGCAGGTTAAGAGTAAATGTGAGAAAGGTTTTCTTCACAGAGAGGGTGGTGGACAAATGGAGTAGCCTGCCACAGGAGGTGGTGGGAGCAAGCACAATGGAGGGTTTTGAACATGCCTAGGATAGGCACAAGGGAACCTTGAGGAAGTATGGAGAGATGGGAAACCACTGACCACTTAGGGTCAGACGGCACAAACAAGTATAGGACTTAAGGGCAGGTGAGATGGGCCTAGCGGTCCTTATCTGCTGACAATTTCTACAGTTCTATTCATCCTCTTATATTACCTTAAAACTTCACAACCAGCTGGCCTGGTGGTGCTGAGGGCTGAGGTGCTGGACGCCTTACCTCATGCTACACTGGTGATCCAGATTCAGGAAAGACCTTGGGTCGTTGGGGTGCCGGCATGGGGGGGGGCAGGGTGGTAGCAGGATTGAGCATTGTCTCTCCTCTCCTCTCCTGGGAGGGGGGGGTTGCTGGTCCATAGTCCCACTGTCCCCGGATGTAGGTCCAGTGGCAGGCAGTAATAGAATGACTGGTAGGGTGCGGCATCCCATAGTGCGTGACATGCATGTGCCTCCACACACATGCGCTACGAAGGATGCAAGGGGTTGGGGAGAAAAATGAAAAACCTACAAAAAATACATATGGAAAAAAAAAGTCACAACCATATATGCATTTCAAAGCAGAAATCTTTCCCTTTTAGACCACGTAAAATTATATTATAAAGTGCAATAAATCCTGTCTGGCAAGATTAAATATAAGAATATTTTTAAATTTCGCAAGAAATTATGGGGTTGGAGTTGGTATTTAACCCTATAACTTGCAACATTAATCTTTTGAGGTAACATATGGGTATGCATTTTAAAGCTCTAACTCCTGCCTATTCATTGAGACCACACTTGAATGTATATTCTACTTACTCTTGGAGTAATGGCCCAAGAATTTGCATTAAGTACGTGTAGCTGAAAATCACAACATTTGTCAAGGTATCAGTACAAAATTGATGCAAACAACCATTTTTCCCCAGCATTCATGGAATCAACAGACAGAACATGAATTTTTGGTGTATCTGCTACATTAAACAACCATCGGAATTTATTTAACTCCCAGGTGACACCCCAGCTCCATCTATACCTGGTCTAAAGGGACCAACAGCAGAGTAAGGCACAGCATTGCTCCTTCCAACACTGCCGTGTCAATGTAGCTCAGCTCTGATGTGGCGGGATTAGCTTCCCTTGTCCTAATGGGATCATTTTGTTTTTGTGCTTATTTATTACCTTAGGATTCCTTTAAGCTAGGACTGATTTGCAAGAATTCTGATTGGGAGGTAGAATGCAGCTCATGGTTTGATGAACTTAGAGTAGAATTGTGTGAATACTCTGCATGATTCAGATAGTTTGGATTGCTGCACAAGTTTGCAAATAAGGATTAGCTAGACCTCTGTTGGAATCAGTTATCCTTAAAGACTTAATGTTATACCATCATTTGGTGCACTGCCCCCTCATCTTGATAGCCAGGCAAATGGTAAAATTTACTATCCTCAAAAGCCTAACCTAGACTGCCAGAGTCATTGCATTTATAAACTAGAGTTACACCTAAGCCAAAGAGCAGCTGTTCATAAACCCATCTCCCTTCAATCCACCATATCATTACCCTTAGGAAAGTGTTTAACCATAACCAGTATGTGATATATTTAAATAAAGCTTATTATATGCTTGAGTTGTTATTCTTTATATTTTCTCTATTTTTTTAGGCGAAGATCTTCAGTTGATGAGGTTTCAGCTAATAACAGCCTTTCTAATGTCCCTGTGAGACTGAGGGTTGAGATTCACAAAGATCTGCGGCTCGGTCATCATGGATTTGACATTTCAGAGCATCCTCCACTCTCTGTCACTTATGTAACTGCAGGTAGGATCCTGCAATCAAGTCACAGCTCAGCAGTCCAGATGTACATTTCTAAAAATGACACCGGTCATGACAAAAGTGTCAAACAACATAGGCCACTGACTGTTTTAAAGGAAAACCTTATCCATTATAACTTTTCATCTTTCCATGCCATTCTTTGCAGATGACTGGCTAAGTCTTACCTTCTTATCATAGATGTTTTATTTATTTTTATTTTATTAAACTCTAGGATTACAAATACCTTTGAGCAGGAACTGCTCATTTACAAAGATTCCACGTCAAATGATGCAGGGTAACATACATACAAAGGTCAACAATGGTTACAGTTTTAAAAACAGAAAGATGTCTAAGCATTTATTATACAGCCAAAAATGGAGAGAGGCAACTTAAGATGGAGTATGCTCAGTGACAGTGATGGGATTACGCGTTATGATCTTTGAGCGCTATGAGGGCAAATCATGGTCCTATCTTAAAACTGAGCCTGATTCTGATTATAAGTCAATGGCAGTGATGTGTGAGCTGCCAGGGTTCACATCAGAACTAGGAGGCTGAGCCCTGGCAAGTCCCCAGTAATTGCAACCTTGGCAGGTGAGTAGTGCATATAAGCAACAGTGCTTATTAGCCAGAAGAAAAACAAATCACACCTTTTTATAACAGTAATGTATCCCCAGCATGCTTAGATTCTTCAGTGGGGCTTTTTAAATTTACTCATCTGTTTCATATTAGTTTCTGTTTTCCGTTGGGTCATGGAATTTTTTTCCAGCCCACTAATAGTTCTTCTCTTATACAAGGTAACCCACTCATGACACCCAGTGGCCTCCTGGATACCCCTCCCTTGTGCCTTCTCAGACTTAACCCCCCAATGATGTAACAAGACTGCTCTCCCAGATCAGTCTAAAGATTAGGGAAGAAATGATCCTTCATCACTCCTTTTGCTCATTACAATGTCTGGAAAGCTCAAATAGTAGGTTTGCCATCTGTCCATTTTTTTTCCTGATAATCTGGTTTTCAGGTTTCCTGTCTGGGTATCTGGTTTTGCTCAGAGTTAGGTAGGTTTTTAAGTAGGGATGTCATGCCAACAGAATTTCGGGGGGGGGGGTACACAATTAAAAATTATTCAAGGTAGTGCACTTAGCTATACTTTTTCAAGACCCTCCTTGATTCAAAAAGCAATATACGGATGGGAATTTGGTATTTTTTTTGGCGGAGGCGCATGTTCCCAGGCTCCTTGGACATGATGGCCCTATTTCTGAGCCATTTTGATTATGCACATCCTCTTAAAAAGTGAATCTGTCAAATCATTCACAGTTTTAACTCTGTGCCCAATTTATAAACAAAATCTGTTATCATACACTTCTTTGTTTGTAAAAGCAGTCAACCTGAGAATTGTGATATACGGTCATAAGATCATTAGCATTAAATTAACCTAATCTTTTCCACTTTGAATCATGAAGCAGCTCAGCAACAAACATGTGCAAGAAAAGTATGACTATACCTTTTGTAATAGGAAAGTATTCGGTTATCTTCGACTTTCATTTGCTAATGAACTTTTCCATCCTTACCAGAATGTACGCATTTTTAAATGTTTAAATTAGCTGTATTTTTCCCCTCAAAAAAGGATGATCGCTTTGTTTTTTTTAGAAATGCTATTGTGGACTTGAAAAGGGATAAGATCCAGAAAACAACAAATATGCTATATATAGTGCACTTTACAGGAAGCACATAACGGCCCAGATATTCAAACTGCACCAGTCTGAGGCGCAAGCCCCTTCGCCGCTCAAAATAGTTGCGCAGGGGTGTGGCCGGGGTGATATTCAAAGGAGTTGCGCTGTTGAGCAGCTCGCTGAGACCCAGCCCCCAACATGAGCATGGCAGATGCGCAGTGGAACTTGCGCATCCGCAAGTTGCCAGAGTTGAGCATTAAACTTGCGGTGGCACAGTACCATTGCGCCATGCGCAAATTTCCGATATTCAAAGAGGTGACATGCAAATGGGGCCATAATTTATGCAAAGCAGGGGGGCCATTTGCATCTATTTATAGCCCATTGCATGCCATTTGCATGTAATGAGCGATCCCGAGGACTTGCTCCTGGCCACCCTGCCAGGCAGTAGCAGTCGAGGACCGGCGCCTAATGCCAGCCAATCGCGGGCATCACAGTTATGACACCCCACACATCTCCACAGCCCGATCGCGGGCAGAACACGTACATGTCGCCCACACACATCTCCAGCCCGATCGTGGGCAGAACGCGTACATGTCGCCCCCACATATCTCCCACAGCCCGATCGCGGGCAGAACACGTACTGTGCCCCCCCACACATCTCCCACAGCCCGATCGCGGACAGAACCGTACATGTCCCCCCACATCTCCCACAGCCCGATCGCGGGCAGAACACATCATGCCCCCCCCACACACACATCTCCCACAGCCCGATCGGCGGGCAGAACCTGTAGCCCCAGTGCCCGATCGCGGGCAGAACCTGTATGACCCCCCAGTGCCCGATCGCGGGCAGGGGAATGTAACCCTCCAACCCGAATAACTCCTGGTGGTCAGTGGACGTAAAGCCCGATCGCGGGCAGAATGTCCAAGCACAACCCCCAAACATCTCCTGGTGTCTAGTGTCCCCCACCCACCCACGAAGCCCCTCCACCCGCTCCCCCTGCAGCGGCGGGCGACAGCATCCCACCCGCCTGCCGCCCGCGCCTCGCCCGACTGACTGTCGGTGGGGCTGCCGCCCACTGGTGCAGAGCTACAGCCAATGGTCGTGCAGCCCGCCTATTCTGACTGACTGAGAATGACTCACAAGATAGAAGTGGAACCAATTAGTGGCAGGGATGGAAAACTCCAGCTGTAGATTGGTCACAACAGCAGAGGGGGAGGCACATGAGCCATAGAGAACAGTGCCATCCACATACATGTGGAAGAGCAGGCAGCAGGGAGGTCATTTAGGAAGACCGAAAAAAGTACCAGACCAAGGACTGACCCTTGAGGGACTCCAGTGTTTATGGGGAGTGGGGGGATAAGAAGTTGCCTATTCTGACTGACTGAGAACGACTCACAAGATAGAAGTGGAACCAGTTAGTGGTGGGGATGGAAAGCCCTGCTTCTGCAAGCTTATCTAGGAGGAGGGAGTGGGATATGGTATCAAAGGCTTTGGCCAAATCAACAAAAATGGCAGAGGTGACACAGCCCTGATCCATCCCAGAGAGAACAGAGTCAGTAAGATGGAGAAGGGAGGTAGAGGTGGAGTGGGACTTGCAAAACCCAGACTGGAAAAGGGTGAAAAAGGAGGAAGAGTCGAGAAATGCAGAAAGTTGAGAGAGGATGAGTTGCTCTTGGAGTTTGGCAAGAGTGGGTAGTAGGAATAAGTGGTAGTAGTTACCTGGCTTGGAAGAGTCATCACCCTTGTGGAGGGGAATGACTGTGGTGTGCTTCCAGGCATCAGGGACAGTGGCAAAGGATAAAGAGAGGTTTAGAAGGGAGGTTAGAGAAAGGGTAGTGGTAGGAGCAGAGAGGTGAAGGAGTTTGGGGTCAAGCTAGGAGAGCCTTCAGGGTGTCTCCAGGAGAGATAGGAGAGAATGAGAAATAGGAGGACATAGGGAGTGAGCATGAGGCAGGTGGAGAGGGAGAGGAGGGGTGAAGGAGGGGAGAAGGGAGGATGTACAGATGGTGAAGAAAGTGTTGACTTCAGAGACCACCCCAAAGGGGTTGGAGATAATGGTGTCTCTTACCTTCAAGACTGGGATTAGTGGCTTAGGGACAGGGAGACTAAGGCATGAACAACCTTCCAGAAATTAGAAGGGTGGTTAATGTTTTCCTGGAAGGTGGAAGAGAAATATTCAGATCTTGCTAACCTGGTGGCCCTGGTGCAGGCATTACAGAAGGCATGGTACTTAAGTAGATCTACATGGGATCCAGAGGTTTTATGCACCTTCCACGCTATGTCACATGCACACAGACAGGCCATCAGTTCGGCTGACATCCAAGGGAGGTGGGAGCTTCTGACCCTGGTCTTTCTAATGGGAGCGTGTTGGTCTCAGATCTTTAGGAACTTGGTCTTAATGTAACTGGAGGCAGAATCAACTGAGGAGGCAGTGGACATAGGAGACCAGTCGGCGTTTGCTAAATCATCATGGAGGGAGGACATGTCCAAGGATCTGAAGGAACAAATCAGGAAGATATTTGAAGGGGCTTTTGTTTGTGATGGTCACTTAGTGTATCCAGTAGGATCCCTGCAGCAATTACCTGGTGAGGGGGTGAGGTAAGTGCCCAATCCAGAAGGGTATATTAAGGGATTTGTGGTTGAGGCGGGTAGTTTCTGAGATTTAATTGTGTGAGGTTGAGGGATTTGATATTGTTACAAAATTTGGATTGGGTGGTCGAGAGCCAACTGAAGTTAAAATCACCAAGGATGAAGAGCTTACCAGAGGAGGAGTGGGTAGTAAGAGTTGAGATGAGGTTGTGGATTGAGGCACCACAAAGACCTTGACAGCTATAGATACCACCCATGAAGACTGGGAGGGTGAAAGGGAGGGAAAGTTTTAAGAGCAGTAGTTCATAGGCAGAAGGGGAGGAAACAGAGAATGGTGGTGAATTGGATAGACAAGGAGATGTAAATGGCCATCCCACCTAGAAACATAGAAACATAGAATTTGACGGCAGATAAGGATAGCTTGGCCCACCTAGTCTGCCCATTTCCCTACCTAACGGATAAGCTGTAGATCCTAGTTAACCAACAGCCTACTTCCTCCTACCCCCCACTAGAATTGCCTTATGTCTGTCCCATGCATTCTTAAATTCCCCCACTGTTTTTGACTCTACGACCTCCTCAGGAAGTCTGTTCCATGTATCCACAACCCTGTCTGTGAAGAAATACTTCCTCACATTACCTCTGAGCCGTCCCCTCTATCTTCAAATTGTGCCCCTTGTTTTGTACATCTCTTTTCTGAAAGATGCTACCCTCTTGGACTTTATTGATTCCTTGAGGTATTTGAAAGTTTCTATCATGTCCCCCCTCTCCCTCCTTTCCTCGAGGCTATACATCTTTAGTTCCTTTAGTCTTTCTTCATATGTCTTCTGATGCAGACCCTACATCATTTTGGTTGCCCTCCTCTGGACAGCCTCCACCCTGTCTATGTCTTTGTGGAGATTGGATCTCCAGAACTGTACACAGTACTCCAGATGTGGTCTTACCAACTGTCTGTACAGAGGGTCAACAACTTCCTGTTTTCTACTGGTGATGCCTCTCCCTATGCATCCCAGTATCCCCCCAGCTCTCCTTACTGCCTTCTCACATTGCTGGCCCACCTTTAGGTCATCTAAGATGACTACCTCCAGGTCCCTTTCCATTTTTGTTGTTGTCAGTATCTCACCCCACATTGTGTACTCTTCCCCTGGGTTTTTGTTTCCCAGGTGCATTACTTTGCACTTCTTTGCATTGAATCTAAGCTGCCATACATTTGACCATTCCTCCAACCTTGCCAAGTCCCTTTTCATCCTTTCCACCTCACCTTGTGCATCAACCCTGTTGCAGATCTTTGTGTCATCTGCAAGAGACATACTTCCCTTCCAGTCCCTCTGCAATGTCACTTATAAAGACATTAAAGAGGACTGCCCAGTACTGAACCCTGAGGTGCCCCACTAGTAACCTCCTTTCTTCACTGTGGACTCCATTTACTATTACCCGCTGTGTCCTGTTGTCCAACCAGTATTTTACAGGCTACCCCCTGGGACCCCTCCCAGGCTGGCTAATTTGTTTATTAATCTTTGTGCGGGACTGTGTCAAATGCCTTGCTAAAGTCTAGGTAGGTCATGTCCACAGCCCTCCTAGTCTACTGCTTTGGTCACCCAGTCAAAGAAATCAATTAGATTTGTCTGACATGACATTCCCGCTGTGAATCCATGCTGCTCTCTTGGGTCCTGTGCCCCACTGACCTCTAGGTACTCAACAATTCTTTCCTTCAGAAGTGATTCCATCATTTTCCCTACCACTGAGGTCAAACTGACAGGTCTGTAGTTTCCTGCCTCTGTCTTGCTCCCACTTTTGTGAAGGGGAATCACATCCGCCCTCCTCCAGTCCTCAGGTACCACCCCATCCTCCCATGATTTATTAAAAAGGGTAGTCAGTGGTGTTACTAGTTCTTCCCTTAGTTCTTTTAAAATCCTGGGGTGAATCCCATCAGGCCCCATTGCTTTATCCACCTTCAGTTTTAAGAGTTCTTTCAGAACCCTTTCTTCTGTGAAAGGACTAATATCAACCCCCCTATCCAGAATGCTTCTATTGACTGGATTAGGTATTTACCCCTGCTTTTCCATTGTGAATACTGAGCAGAAGTATTGGTTCAGTATCCCTGCTTTTTCACTGTCACTCTCTGCCCAACCACTTTCCTCTTTGTTCAGCCTCAGTATCCCTGCCTTAGTCTTTCTTTGCTCCCTAATGTACCTATAAAAGGTTTTATCCTCCTTCTTAACTGAGTTGGCTATCTTTTCCTTGGTTTGGGCCTTTGCTATTCTGACTGCCTTACCCACTTCCTTCTGCTTTAACTGGTACAGTTCTCTGTCCTGCTCCTTCTGTGTTTCCTTATACTTCCTGAATGCCATCTTTTTGTCCCTTACCTTCCCCGCCACTTCTTTTGAGAACCATAGTGTTTTTTTCTTTCATTTTGATTTGTTTATTTGCTTCACACAAAGACTTGTTGCCTCTGTGATGGCGGTTTTGATGTTTCCCCATTGTTGCTCCACCCCACCTTCTTGCCTGTTTGCTAGTGCTTTTCTGAGGCACTCTCCCATTTTGACAAAATCAGCCCGCCTGAAGTCCAGTACCTTCACTTTTGTGTGGCTTGACTCTACAGCTAAGTTTATCATGAACCACACTGTTTAGTGGTCGCTTGTTCCCAGATGGCTACCCACTTCAAGATCAGAGATCCTCTCTCCATCCCCACTTGAGAGTACCAGGTCTAAGACTGCTCTCTCCCGAGTGGGTTCCAAAACTAGCTGTCTAAGGCATGCCCCCGTAGGGCATCGAGCACTGCCCTGCTCTTGGATGTGGCTGCAGCAAAGGTGCTCCAGACAACATCTGGCATATTCAGGTCCCCCATCAGCAATATCTCCCCTTTCTCTGCCATCCCAAGGATGCCTTCTATCATTTCCTTGTCCATTTCCTCCCCCTGAGACAGGGGTCTGTATACAACCCCTGTGCGGTTTGTGGAGCCATTTCCAGTCTCCAGGGTGACCCACAGTGCCTCCTCTCCTCCCTGTTTACCCTTTAGTTCTGTTGCTTTGATCCCTTCCCTTACATAGAGAGCTACTCCTCCTCCTCTTCTTCCTTCTCTGTCCCTACTGTATATTGTGTACCCTGGTATGTTGACATCCCAGTCATGGTTCTCTGTGTACCATGTTTCTGTGACTGCCACAATATCCAGGCATCCCTCTTCCATCAAGGCCACCATTTCAGGGAGCTTTTTACCTAGACTGCGGGCATTGGTACTCATTACCCTCCATTTTTTTATGGCTTTATTTCTTTTTGCCCCATCCCTGTCCCTACTGCCTTTGTCTTTTTCTCCATTTACCCCTGCCCTTCTCCCTATCGACTGCTCTATTTTGGTGTTTACCTCACTAATTACCCTGATTTTTTGGGGGGGCTAGGATTTCCCTTCTCCTCTTCAGTGCCTCCCCCCTTGGATAGTTTAAACGCTTGCCACTGAAGCATTTAAACCTATCACCTAGGATCCTGGTTCCCCTCCAGGATAGATGCAGACCATCATGCCTGTATAGGCCTGCATCCCTCCAGGTGGAGCCCCAGTCCCCAATGAAGCCAAATCCCTGAGCTCTGCACCAGTTTTTCAACCAGTCATTGAATCCCATGCTGAGTAGTGCCCTAGCCTCATCCATGCCATAGACAGGTAGCACTTCGGAAAAAGTTACCGTGTGTGCTACTTGTCTAAGGCCCCTCCCCAACTCCACAAATTCCTGTTGCACTGCTCTGATCCCATTCTCAGCCAGGTCATTCATTCCTAGGTGGATAATGACATCAAGCTCCTTCCCCCTTGCCACTGCTCCCACGATCCTAAGGATTTGTTTCCTGTCCCTCCAAGCCTTGGCACCAGGCAGGCACCTTACCTCCCTTTCCCATCCCTCCCCCAGTTCTACCCGCTAACAATTGAGACCCCACTAGGAGTTGTTTCCTTCCCCTGTGGGGTCCTGGGCCACCCTCCTGTGGGTTTCCATTGTGGAAGTTCCCAGCATCCTCCTTGGTCTCCACTGCAGGTGCCTCCATAGAGGAACCATGCTTTGCCAGAGTGGTGAATGAATTGTGAAGAGGCACAACTGGAGGGATGCGCCTCTGTTCCACCACCCTCACCCTCCCTGAGCCCACTGTGGTCCAACCACTCCTCTTTCTTGGCAACCTCTGAGGTAGTGGTGGTGGCCTGGGTGGTCCCGGGGGGGAGCAGGTTTCCCGAATCCTTTCCAGGTCAGCATGGAGACGAACAACCTCCTCCCTCAGACCAGAGAGGTGCCTGCAAATAGGGCAGCAATGCAGTTTCCAGAATGTCTCCCGAAAGACTGCTGCTCCACAGCCAGTGCATTGCACCACTCCCCACATGTCTGTGTCCCTTCCAGTTACTGATGATTTTTGGTTTTTTTAATCTTGTTTTAGTGTGTGCAAGCTGGTGAGCGTCTCTACCCCCTATTCAGTGTGCTGTGCTTTTAAGGATATGAACAGGTGTATGTTGCTAGCAGTTTTGAGGAAGTGATGTCAGAACCCCTGCTATAAAGGAAGTTATGCGCTTGGGGTGGGTGAGGTGACGGAAAGGGGTGGGTGGGAGTAAACCTATTCTGTCCAGAAACAATCACCTACAACTCTTACCCTCCACACCGGGGAGTGCCTTCCTTCCTTTCAGACACCTATTTCACAAAGGCTAAGTAACAGGTCTAGTCACAACTGACTGCAAATATCTTCCAGCTACAGTTCCTCCCTGATATCAACTAACCTGACCTTTTAACCCTTCTTTCTGTTGGAAGTTGCTGGCAGTTTGCCAGCTCCACCCACAGATACACACCTAATCCCCTGGAAGAGCTGTGGGAGGAAAGCAATTAGCTCCTTCAGTATGAGAAGGAGACTGCAACACCTCTGAGACAAAAAAAAACCTTTTCAGCAAAAAATAAATTAATAAAATAGGGGAAAACAGTAATTTTGCTTAGCCTAATGATAAAAAGACACAAAAATTTAAGCACCACCTGTAAAAATTTCACAGAAGATATACCCTGTAAGCCTGTACCACCTCCCCTACTACCACAATCCTGTCAGGTGAGGGAGTAGCTAGGGATGTGGATGTCAGTGACAGAGATCTTTGGGGAAAGCCATGATTCTGTGAAGATTAACATATATGGTTTGAGGTTGATCACTAGTGACCGTACTAGGTCAATCTTGGGGAGGAGGCATCTGATGTGAAGGTGAGCTACTTTTAAACCTTTGGGAAGATCGGTGGGGGAAGAGTGTGCAGGGCCTGGGTTGGGTTCTACATCACTTGCCATCAGTAGCAGCAGAAGAATGAGGAGCTTAGTGGGGATTGGCAAGCGTTTGTAGTGCAAGAGGATAGGAGAGGAGGGGTGTGCATAAAGGAACTGTGTGAAGGCAGTATGGAGCTGAGAAATGCTAAGTATAGGCAGGGGGATGGGAGGAACGATGGAGCGATGGATGATAGAGATCTTCAAGCTCCTGAAGAGAATAAACAAGGTGAACTGTGGGGACCTATTTAGCAGGAGTATACAGACAAGAACCTAAAGTCATAAGTGAAAGATGGAAAGTTTAAGAGGGATGTGAGGATGTTCTGTTTTATGGAAAGGATGATGAAGCCATGGAACAGTCTGCCAAGTGTTGGTGGGCACCAAGACTGTAAATGGTTTCAAGTATGGCTGGAAAGGAGTAAAAGGTTTGGTGACTGCTCAGGTTGGTAGCAGTAGGGAGGGGAGCAGGGGAGTGGACTGTGAGGGATAGAACCCTGTATATACAATGGTCCTGGGGCTGATAGGGAACTCTGGGCAGACTAGATGGACCTTTGGTCTTTTGCTGCCATTATTGTCTATGTTTCAGAAATAGAGACTATCTCTGTAACCAAGCTGCTGCCTCTGAAAGTAATCCTGTCTCTGGGCCTAGGATTTGCTATTGGAGATTGTGATTTGCAATGTGTGTGCATTTTCTAGGATATACAGTAGTTATTTGTACAATTTCACAGTCCTGTGTATCTGCATAGTCTCTTTCTTAATTTCAGCATACCCCCATTCTAAATCAGGGCATAAAAAGTGTATCCTATATGTTTTTGTTTGTTCTCTTTGTAATTTCTATTTATGCCCCCTCTCGCTCTACCCCCGTGTTCCCTCCAGACCCTCAAGACCAACTGCCAATCCTGATCCTAGCTTGGTCCTGAGGTGCCATCCTCCACAGAATCACAGATTGCCCCACAGGTGGGGATGGGTGCAGGGGATACATATTTATTTCAAGAGTTACACCAGGGAAGACATACTGAGCTTGTAACAGCTTGTTTCCAGATGCGCTCTAGGTGGATGGGGGAAGAGGAGTATTACAGTAAATGATGTGTAAGTGAAAATATGTATTATAAGGTGCAGTAGTTATACCAATAAGTACAGTAAAAATTCATACAATAAAACAGAAAAAAATAAATAACAGTGCACAGTCGCAATTTACAGGCAGACTATTCAGGGCTACAGAAACAAAGCTTAGCCATAATGCAAATAAGATACATGTGCTAAACAATGCAGGCAGCAGTGCCAGCTAGTAGTAGGATTATGCAATTCCAAAAGGTTTGGTAACCTGTGCTCAGTTTGAGTAGCGGTGCGCTGTAGTGAGCGGCCAGCCCAAAACAACAGTAAAGTTCCAAAGTAACAGCACTTCCCAAGATCAGCAAAAAATTCACAAAATATTATGTGCCAACAAGTTGTTGATGTATTTTTCACCAAAGTAGTGAGCCCCTAGAGCCTTGGCAAACTGCCTTCCTTGGGCTCACAACTTTGGTGAAAAATAAATCAACAACTTGTTGTCACATAATTTGCAAATTTTTAGCTGATATTGGGAAGTGTTGTTACTTTGTAATTCTAGTAGCAGGATTAGCACCTCCAAGACTGCTAAGGAATGAGGTAGCAAAGCCAGTGCAAGAGGTAGACACAGGACCATGATATAACCAATATAACCAGAAGGAAATATCTGATGAGGCAGTTAATCTGTGGGGTTGGGGGGAGGTGCAGAAGTTGCTCACAGCTGTGGGGGTGGGGGTAGACCAGACGGAATGTTAAAAACACAGGAGGAGGAAGTGCAGGGGAAGGGATCAGGAATAGTAGCAGGAGGGGGTGGCAAGAACTTCAAGAAGGGATTCGAGGCTAGAGAATGAAAAGACTGAGCAGTTAGACAGGGGCAGGGAGGACCAGAGTTTAGGAAAATGATACGAGAAGACAGCCTTTCCAATGGAAAGTTACCTGGAGGGAGGGAGAGGGACTGGGAAGCAATGTGCCTGAGGGTTAGGAGGAAGGGGGGACAAAATATGGGTAGATAGTGGGGAGAGAGCCAAACCCACAGCCAGAGGATGTAAAACTGAGGGGGCATGCAAGAGATATGGCATTGTCCCTGCTGTATTATACTACAGCCACACCCTGTGCCTCCGTCTTGAGGTACACCCAGATGTGCCCCTGTAGTGGCCATACCGTAGTTGCATGACTGACCTGGGGATCCTGTACAGAAGCGATGCATGTCTCTTCCATGAATGCCAGCAGGGGACTACGGGATCCCCAGTTTGTGGCATTCAGACATAGGCTTGCCTTTGTGCTGCAGATCCACAATGCATAGTTGATCCACCCCTTAATGCATAGGGACCATTGGTAGCAGAAATCCATATCCAGATTACTGCATCATGGAGTAAGGGTGGAGCACTCAAAAGAGGAACAGGAACTGGGGAATAATTATTAGCAATATTCTAAAAACATCTAACTAATGCAATAAAGTGTATGAGGAAGGCAAGCAGGATGTTAGGATTCACCAGTTGCAGAATGGAGGTAATACTGCCACTATACAGTTCACTGGTTCAACCACATCTGGAGTTCTGTGTGCGATTTTTAAAGCCTATATTTGAAGGACAGAGTGATGTTGGAAACCATACAGAGAAGGGCAATGGAAATGATTCGGGGAAGCAGGGAAGATCCTATGAGGAGAGACTGGAAATTCTCAATATGTACTCTCTGCAGCTATACCCTGTAACTCCTAATTTCATCAGGAGGCAACCCCTGGCAAGGCCTGGGGGATGTGGCAGCACCAGATGCCCTTTGTTGTTGGGCACATGGCTCAGCCATTTTCCTAATTTCTGTTCCTTTCCCACAGGAACCTTGCGTGCAATGGCTGCAAGGATGCATGCATGCAAGTGTGACATCTTTCACGGGTAGTGCAGCTCCTCCCACCCCTAGTCTCACCATACCTTACTATCCCCTGCATCCAGGGAGTGGTGTGGTAACTAGAGATGGGTGAAGTTGGCAAAATTCACTCCATGAATTAATCCACAAATTTAGCACAATACGTGAAGTGTGGCCCAATCTACAAAGTGCGGAATTTTGCCCACAAATGGCAAAATTTCACCTGCGAACGATGCAAATGTTGCCATTTGTGGGTGAAATTCTGCCATTTGAGGGCAAAATTCTGCAGTTCATAGGCAGAATTCCACTGTTCGCATGGAACACTTTGCAATTTCGGGAGAAATCAAAGTTGCTGAGGGTAGGAAAAACTTTGTGAAACTGCGAATGCGAATTTTGGCCACTTCACGGCAACTTTGCTAGGGAATTAAACGTTGGCATATCTCTAGTGGTGGTAACAGCAGATGGGACCCTCTCTCTCAGGAAAGGAGAGCATCCTCTGGGATGCTCAATCCTCCTCCCACCGCCAGCCGGAAAACCCAGGCTCATTCCCTAACCAAGGTTGCCGGCATCATAAGCAGTAGTACGACTGCTGTGCTGATGGACCCGTCATTTATAGGGTTTTTAAATACTATCTGGCATGTAAAAGGAAAGAACCTACAGTACAAAATTGCTGGCAAAGTTGCTTCAAAATGTACTATTCCAGGGATTGTAGACAGCTGTTTTTACACAGACCCAAAAGATACTTCCCACTGATTTGACCATACCCATTTCTGATCTCATGGTTACAGTTACCTCATGGGTCGTATATAAGTTTTAATGTGTTTATGCTTTTCCAAAATTAATTTAACAATACCAGAAATTATCTCAATTTATTCAAATGCAGGCCGTCCATTGGCGCAGCAGTAGCCCTACCGCTCGTGACGCTGATGACCCGGGTTCAAAAGTGAGCCTGAGGCATCAGAGGGCTGGCCAGGGTGAGAAGGATTGAGCATCCACAGGACTGTTCTCCTCCTCTGGGGGTGAGGGTGGGCAAGAGCTCAGAGCTTGACTGACCCCTGGTGGAGGCCAGTGAAGATGCAGCCCAGGCTACAGAGGTAAGGGGCATGGCAGACATTGGCACATGCACCTTGATATCAGTGCATGTCACATCTCCTGAGGGACAAAAGAGGAAAATCCCCAGTCACGCACTATGACCGCCGGCCTCTGCAGGCCGCACACCTGCTGATTCAGGTGCCTCCCAGAATCTGGATTTGGTTCTGGTGGGTCAAGGGACCCCCTGCCATAGAGAGCAAGCCATGTGGGATACAGGAGAGGTAAGTCCTAAGAGAAGTTGAGGTGATGAGGCTGTGAGGACATGCGGGAATGAGGGCTGGCCTGGATAGGGAGAAAAAAACAATTTATTCAGATGCATTATCTTGGATGAAAAGTTACTCACAGCATCATATCTATTTGATAAGTAATTTATACTACCTTGGGAAAATGTAATTTTTTAAAATTTTTTGACATATAGCCCATCTTTTCTACTGTTTTCTGAAAATGTGTACTGCAGAGAAAACAGAAACAGAGTTTAGAAAGGAACATTTCTTATCAGGCCGCAAATCCCCGAAGATGGACAAAGCACTGGATGCTGGAGGCTGATTTCTGAGGCCTAAATTGTTGATTCCCATGTTGAAATGTTGTCTCTATGTAATGATGCCAAAAAGTACTTGACCTGTTTTTAAAGCCTGCATAAGCTAAAAAATTCACAGTGAACTTTAAGAGACCTTTCATTTGAACTTATGTTTTTCTAAAGTGCTGACAAGGCTTTACAGGAGACAAAATCACAAGGACGTTGTTCCACTAACTCCCAAGACTTACGCCGGAAAGAAAATCTAATATTATCTGAAAGGCTAACTGATTTTTTGAAGCAGACATCCTTGTGGTCAAAACCAGGGGAGCCGAAACCAGGGACAAAATACCCTCCAACAGAACAATGACAAGTCCTTAGATATGAGATTTATCCAAAGTTTGTCAAAAACAACTTTTGGACCAACGGAAGATCACGTGTCATTTTCAGTAGAATTCTGTTTCCTATGAAGACTGCAAGCTAAGAACAAACCATTGTATACCAATCATACTTCTGCTAGAAGCGAACATAACCTCAACCTCAAGTATACTTTACCGTGCCAAAGCTACTGATACAATTCAGTTTCTGAACTTTTGCTTATAAAACTTTAGCTAAACACTGTTTATCTCTCTGAGGTGTTACTGCTCATACATTGTCAGACAGGAGCCATCCAAAGCTTTTGACAACTTATGAACATTGTTTGAACTGAACTTTTCCCTTGAAAAAAAAAATAGTAACAAAGAAAAGAAACTAAGCCAAGAACTACAAAGGTATCAGAAAAGGAACATTTCTTATCAGGAAAAACAGCAAGACTCCCCATCTCAGGACGAAAGGAGCCAGGCTGAGAATTTGCCTGATCTTGTCAGACCCCATGGACATTGAGCAGGGAATATTCATAAATACTTATATAAGACTCCAGTACAATGAAACATTTGAGAGAATTGTTGTGCTAATATAAGTATATAGAGAAATATTTTTAGTATTGCAATGCACAGAATTGACCAATTGAAAAATATTGCTGTCACTGGAAACAATATGATTCAATCTCCAGCAATTAAACATACAAAATGGGTAGTATGGGAGGTTTAGTAGTTTATGTTAAAATGAATGAGTATCTTAATGTAATTGAGTATAGAATTAATCAAAATTATATCCTTGTTAATATGAAGGTGCAGGGAAAGATTCTACTATTGATAAATGTATATAACCCCCATGAAATCCCCACTGTATGACAAGCTATTGTGTGATAACATAGTAAAGGATATACAATTCTTATTAAATGAAAATGTACAAATGGAAATCTTACTTGTGGAGGATTTAAACATCAGATTTGGAAAGAGATTTACTCTAGACCCAAATGATTCTATATGTCAGGCTCTGAATATTCTAACCAGAACCTCTAAGGACATAAAAAATACTGATAGTTATAAGCAAATTAAATTCCTAATAGATTCATTGCAATTGTTAATCTTAAATGGTAGACACCCATCTGATAGTGAGGGGAAAATGACCTGTACAAATGCAAGAGGGTCCACAATAATATATTATGTTCTTGCAACAGTGTATGATTATTATAAAAATAATGACATAAAGAGCTGCTGACATCTTCAGGATAACTTACATAAAACATACTATTGTGACACAGTTCAGTTTATATTTCACATCAGTTCTGTATTTTCCTCCTCATTATTCATTACTGAGGTCATTTTCATGTAAACAGGATCTCTGCTCCTGAAGAAATCATCTATTCTTGTTACTTTCTCTCCACCTGAGGTCATAATGCACTGTTTGTGTCATCACAGTTACTCCCATGGCAACAGACTGTGATGTCACAACAGAGGATTATGACATGAATAAAGTAGAATGAAGTAGGGAGTAAGCTATAGAGGCAGATAAATTCTAACCGATAAAGATCACTTATTCATGCAAATCTCCTCTGTAATAAAAGACGGGGATGAGACATCTATAGAATATATTTGGAATGCAAGCTGAATTGTAACTAATTATTATGTTTTTCAAAGTTTTCTTTGGGGTGACAGCAGTTCTTTAAAAGTTATCCATAGAATAGAAAGTAATCACTTACCAATAGTTCTCTACAGGCAAAAGGCAGCCCAGTGTGAGGGCTCAGAGGAAAATGAAAATATTGAGATAGTAAACAACAATATTCGATGGGATCCCAAAAAAATATTGAATGACAACTAATTTAAGTAAACAAATAATTGCGAGCCTTACCCCCCTTATTGAAAATTTGCTGCAGCCAGGTGATATTTACAATCAGATTGTGACAATTTTTCAGTCACATACCAACAATCAAATGCAGAAAAAGAATAATAAAAAACAACAACCACATGACTACTGGTTCTATAAGAACTGTAGGACAGTAAAAAGAAGCTTATCTAAACTAGTGAGAAAAGTTAAAAAAACTTCCCACTAGACTGAATCTAAAAGAATTCAATAAAGCAAGGAAATAATAAAAAGACTTCATTAATATCCACTGTATGCAGCACCAAAAAGAACTATGGGACTGTATGATTGAAGCAATAAGGAATAAAGATGATAAAAAAAGTCTGAACGTTGGTGGCTAGGGGAACCTGTACATATAAAAGTCAAATTGATACATATATTGCCCCTAGCACCTGGGCGAAGTACTTTGCAATTATCTTAAAGACATAAATAAATAAATAAATAAATAAATACAACTTTCAGGAAACTATGTACACTGAATTGAGGGTGGAATTAAATGAAGATTTTAAATGGTTTACAGCACAAGAGGTGAGGGCAGCTATAGATAGCTTTAAGAAAAATAAAGCCACAGGGCCTGAAAATATTTCAATTGATTTTTACAAACTAAATTTGTATTGGTGGTCAGTTACATTTGCTGATTTTTTTAAAAAAGCTGCTATGTATGCTTTTGTTCCAGATTCCTGGTTAGGGAGTTTTATAGTTCCCATTCATAAGAAAGGATCTCATTCTAATCCTGCAAATTATAAGCCTATTAGCCTATTAGATGGTATGTCAAAAATCTATGCCCAAATACTTTTAAATAGACTTCTAACATGGCTCAATCAACATGGGATTATTTCAGAATTCCAAGCAGGGTTTAAAAAGGAAACAGGCACACGAGCCAAGGTATTTCTTCTCTCCCACCTAATAGGGAAATACTGCAAAGTAAAGAAACAATTACTATTTGTAGCCTTTGTGGATTTTCCCTCAGTATTTGATACTATCTCGATGTCTTTTCTGTGGGAGAAAATAGAACAACTAGGTCTTGATCATAACCTTATAATTTTGATAAAAAGGCATTATACAAATACTTGGTCTAGAATCAAATACTTTAAATCTGGTGCCCTTACAAAAAAATTAATACAAAAGTGGGAGTAAGACATGGATGTGTATTAGCTCTGATGCTGTTCAACTTGTATATTAATGATATTCTTCATTAGATAATCAGTTATTTCACCCTCCTACTATTTTATAAAACAAGATCCCAGCTTGCATGTGCAGATGATCTGGCAATAATCTCTACTACCATGTTAGGCCTACAAAGAGCACTGGAGAAGCTAGTTGGACTTTGCACAAAACGTCATTTTAATTCAAATACAAAGAAAACCAAAATAATTATTTTTGGTACCTCTAAGAAATATAGGAAATTAACTCTGTCTCATAAAAAACTGGAATTTGTGCAGGAATTCCCCTACTTGAGGGTTCTCTTTACTAGCAACACCAAATGGTCAAGACACATAAGTGGATTTAAAAATAAGCTGGATAATTCTGTGAAAGCACTTAAAAGATTTAATAGTATACTGTATATGGTGGACTGACACTGATGCCTATGATCAAAGCAATTAATGCTGAAATGATTAATCAAGCCCTGTATGTATCAGAAGTATGGGGAATAGAAAATGTGCAAAATATTGAATCTCTGCTAAACAAAACTTACAAACAGATTTTAAGACTACCTCTAAGTGTACCTAGCACTTTAGTAAGAACTGAAGTAGGACATGTAAGATATGAACATATGGTTCATATTAGGATGATAAAAAAGCACTCCTTAAGGAAAGGATAGTGCAACACCTGGAATCTATAGGGGCACAGGATCCAAGACAGCATGGGTTTACAAAAGGAAGGTCCTGTCAAACTAATCTCATAGATTTCTTTGACTGGGTAGCCAGAGTGGTGGACCAAGGGGGAGCAGTTGATGTCACCTACCTTGACTTCAGCAAAGCTTTTGACACTGTTCCACATAGAAGATTGATAAATAAGCTGGGTAGGCTCGAGGTGGGTTAGAAGTTGGTCAACTGGGTGGCAAACTGGTTGACGGGCAGAAAACAGAGAGTGGTGGTAAATGGTATACAGTCAGAAGAGATGCAAGTCACAAGTGGGGTACCTCAGGGATCAGTCCTTGGGCCAGTCCTCTTCAACATCTTCATTAGTGACCTTGCAGATGGACTAGAGGTAAGGCTTGTCTGTTTGCAGATGACACCAAGATCTGCAACAGAGTAGATGATCTAGATGGGGTGGGCAGAATGAGAAGAGATCTGGATAAACTAGCAAAATGGTCAGAAGAGTGGCAACTGGGATTTAATGCAAGAAGTGCAAAATCATGCACATAGGAAGAGAAACCCTGAAGCCACCTATAGACTGGGAGGAGTTGCTAGCAGTCACAAAGGAAGAAAGAGACTTGGGCATCATCATCACTGATGACCTGAAATCATCAAACAGACCTCTAAAGCAGTAGGTAAGGCTAGGGGGGTGTTAGGGTGTATTAGTAGAGAGTATCACAAGTCGTAAAGAGGAGGTAATAATCCCTCTTTACAAGACACTAGTTAGGCCCCATCTGGAGTACTGCGTGCAGTATTGAGCTCACACCTTCACAAGGACATTAACCAAATTGAGGCAGTCCAGAGAAGGGCAACTAAAATGGTGCAGGGACTGCATCAGAAGACATATGAGGACAGATTAACAGAGCTCAATATGTATACCCTTGAGCAAAGGAGGGAGAGAGGTGATATGTTCGAGGCATTCAAACACCTTAAGGGCATTAACAAGGTGAAAGAGTCTAACATGTTTAAATATAATAAAAATAGCAGGACAAGAGGACACAGCATGAGATTAGAGGGGGGCCAATTAAGGGGGAATGTGAGGAAATTCTTTTTCACAGAAAGAGTGGTGGATGCATGGAATGGCTTACCACAAGAAGTGGTGGCTATGAATACAGTGCAGGGCTTCAAACAGGCATGGGATAGGCATAAGGGAGCAATACAAATGACTATGAATAGATAGGCCACTGACAGAGCAAAGGTCGATGGCACATTTATAAGGTAGAAAAACAAATGGGCAGACTGGATGGGCCTTGCGGTCCTTATCTGCCGTCAACTTCTATGTATGTTTCTATGTTAAACTATTGGGTTAAACTAACATCATAAAAAAAAAAAAAAAATTCTGGGAAAAGCCTATAGGGAGAAGAAAAACTGACTCCCATTTTGTAAGGGTGCATGGCTGTCCATCATCTACTCCCTATTAAGAAAGTACGAACTTAATCAGCTAAACAATTGGGTTGAAAACAATATTCATTTAAATTTAGCACACATAAAAATATATCTAGGCATATGCAGAATAAATCTAAAGAAAAAGACCTAGAAGAAATTAAAACCTTGAAAGTGACTCCATGGCTAGTAATTAACACAAAGGAACATCATTTAAAATTATTTTTGGATTCTTTCCAACTCCCAGAATATAGATTTATCTTGACTAAATTTAGATTTGAGATATTTCCCAGTAACATCTTAGAAAATAGATTCAATAAAGGAACAGCTCTTAGGACCACATGTTATTGTCCACTAAAAGAAGACGAGGATCTTGTGAATGTGATCCTTCACTGCCCCTGGTATTCAAGACTTAGACATACATTTCTGGGAGAACATTTGAAAGACATGACCTTTCTTCCCAGATTTATTTTAGATATATTATTTAATGCAGAAAATAAGGAAGTAATAAATGACCTAGCAACTTATCTATTGGAAATCACCAACTCCAGGAAGAAACATATACAGAATGCTTTGAATATATAAAAGTATAATTCGGAAGTCAGCTTGAGACTGTCTGTAAGAGCTGAGCTGGGCCTGCTCTTGGTTGCCTATTTAAGGACCCATGGAAATATTTATTAATTTGTATCTTCTAAATCAAATTTTCTGTAATTGAGTGCTGGATGTATAATGTATGTCAAATGTTTATTTGTGAAATAATTTTGTCTTTTATCTGTATTTTAACTGGATATGTGTAATGACTATGTATATCGAACAATTAAACTGAACTAACTAGTATTGCAATATAAAGAGTTGGTTAGCTACTGTAAGAAGGAAGTAATACACACGCATATAAAGAGTTACTGACGCATTTATAGTTTGTTTCTTAGAAGTAGGAAGCCTGAGGTTATAATCGAACCATAGTTTGTTTTTGTTACATGAAACTGAAGTCAAATGAAAGTCAAGGGGGGGGGAACTTTGAGTAATACTCAGGAAAGTTTTGAACTCTAAGAACAGTTAAATGTGTGTAAAGTGAGTATGACACCATAAATAAACTTCCAATCTAATTTGTACCATGAAAGGTGAAGCCATTTCAGTTCTGTACCACTCTTATGCAGACTTACAAATTACAAGTATAATTGAATACAAATGTAGTCTATGCTAGTTACCTTTTGCATAAAGCATTTTACCTATACAGCCTATAGAGATATACAGAGTCATATTTGTAAAACTAGCTACTAGGCATTTGTGACTACAGTCCTGACTGATTGCACCCAGGGTGCTGAAGGAGATGGATCAGACACTGGCAGCATCATTGACAAATCTGTTAAACTGTCCCCTTGAGAAGGAGATGGTTCCAGCCAACTGGTAGCTAATATGCTACCATTACATGAGAGTTGGGACCTGGATGATCCAGAAAAATTACAGACAGGTCAGTCTAACCTTGATTATAGGCAAATTCTTGGAAACTATCATTAAGGAACAAATTATGGAATTCTTGGTAGCAAATGGGTTGCAAAACGGAAGGTGGCATGGGTACATAGCAGGGAGATCTTCCCAAATTAACCTGATCGACTTCTTTGAATGGTCACAAAGGCAGTAGAATGGGGCCAAGCAGTAGATGTGTTGTACCTCAACTTTAGCAATGCCTTCAGTTCTGCTCCAAACAGATGGTTAGTAAAACAGCTGAGTGAATGGGGGGTAGAGGACAGAATTATCAGGTGGATAGGAAGTTGTCTGGGATGCCGTATGCAGAGGGTACTTATCAACGGGGCATGCTCAGAGTTTAGGGAAGTCATGAGTTGGGTACCACAAGGATCAGTTCTGGGATTGGTGCTCTTCCATATCTTTACTTGCGATGCAGGAGAGAGAATCCAGAATAAGATAAGTCTCTTTGCTGACACCACTAAGATCTGCAGCATAGTGGACACTGAAAAGGGAGTTAGAGAAATGAAAAGTTGGAAGAGTGATCCAGATTATGACAACAAAAGTTAAGTGCAAAAAAGTGCAAAGTAATACATATTGGTAAAATGAACCCTAAAACAGACTACTGCACGGGGGAAGTAAGGGTGGGGCAGACAACTGAGGAGAGAGAGAGAGAGAAAGAGAGAGAGAGAGAGAGAGACCTGGGGTCATCATTAGTGATAGCCTCAAGTCCACTGCTGAATGTAACAAAGCATACAGGATGACAAACAGGATATCAGGATGTGTAAGAAGGGGATTTGATAGTAGAAGGATAGAGGTGATACTGCCCCTCTACAGGTCTCTAGTAACGCCGCACCTAGTGTACTGCACTCAGTTCTGGATTCCTCACCTCAAGAAATATGTGGAAAGTATAAGGGCCATACAATGGAAGGCCATGAAGATGATCCCGAGCAGCAGGGGAGGTTGTATGAGAAATGGCTGGCAGATCTTAACATTTATACATTGGAGGCCATGAGGTAAAAAGGGGATATGATTGAGACAAACAAGATCTTGTGAGGAATCAACAAAGTGGATTGTAAGATGTTTTCACAAGGAGCAAGGACACAGTAACGAACATGGCTGGAGACTGGCGGGGGAGGGAGGGAGATTCAGGAAGGGTGTGAGGAAGTTCTTCATGGAGTCTGTGGTGGAAGAATGGAATAGACTGCTCAGGGATATGGTTGAAGCCAAGACTGTTACAGGGTTTAAACTTGTGTAGGACAGATATAAGAGAAAGTGGAACCTACAGGCAGAGCCTAAGAAGAGAAAGGATACCTGGCGAAGGTGGGGAGATGATCAGCCACTAAGGTTATCGGATCTAAATGTGTAGACTGAGGGGGAGCTCTGGGCCTTTTTCTGCTGACATCTGATTAGAGGAGAAAAAAAATTAATAAAAAGGGGGGCGATTTTGCACAGATGATGCTATGTTGTTTGTACCTGCTGGGTAGAGTTGCCACCATTGGAAACTGTGGAGGCTGCCCTCCTCCAATGGTTCATGGTGAGCAGGGCAGTAGACACACCTGTAAGTGGTCCAATTCTTTTAAAACAGGCAGAACAGCTTTCAGCCATCATGGGACAGCCCTTTCATGCCACAAATGGAGTGGAATGGGATTGTTTTTAGGTATTGCTAGGGGAAGAAGAAAAAAGATGCCAACAGTGACTTGGCGGATCAGTGGCTGAGCAGCGTGCTACCAGAGATTTTAAAAGAGTCCCCCCCCCATCCGAGTCTACGTACAGTTTTGACAAGCCTGGATTATATTTTTGTGCCACTCCAGTGGGAGCTCTAGCATTTAAATCCTCCCTTCCATGCGGTGGAAAAAAGCACGGGAGAAGATTTCAGTTCTTTTGTGTAGCAACATGGATGAGTCAGATAAAATGAAGTCAGTTTTCATCGGCAAATAAAAAGCTGAAGTGCTTTGCCAGTGTCTTAATATGAACCTTACCAGTGGATTATTAAGCTAACAGCAATTTTTGGATGGCAAGGGAGATTTTTTTCTAACTGACTGAAGGAATTTAACATACAGAGAAAGGAGAAAGGTGGCATTGTTTTTAAATAACTGCAGCACATATCCTAAGCTGACTTTATCTAATGTTAAACTTTACTTTCTCCCCCCAACTCAACACTGCTGCCCTCATTCAGCCCATTGATATGGACATAGTTCATAATTTCAGACATCATCACTGCTGAAAGACAAGAAATGTCTTCTGTTTTGCAGTTTTATGTTTCCATGTGTGTGTTCCCCCTCCTCCTAATAGTGTTTGCCTCCTTTTTCACAGATGGAGGAGAGGCTCTTACTCCACATAGATGAAGGTGGTGAAAGTTCAGTTGCCAATCTGGCCAAGAAGATCTCGATGTTTGATGTAGGGTTTCCAACACTGGATTTCAAAAATAAGGGACAGACCCTCCCTGTCCTGCCCCCAGCTACCCCCCAGAGAAGTGAAGCAGGTGACCCCTGGTGTTGATTTTGCATCATTCTGGCAGCTGGCTGGCTGCATCCATCCAACAGTTCCCCATGTTACCTAAATCTTTTTCAGTAGCTATTGATCTTATGTTGGATCCATTGAGAAAGTATGCAGCCGTTTGGTTATTTTTGCCCAGATGCCCCACTGCACAGTTTTAAGCATTAAATCTCATCTCTATGGTATCTGCCTAGCAGACAAGGTGATCTATATCTTTTGGTAATGTATTTTTTTATTCATCCTATCTCCAGTTTGTGATTTTTAGCCACTGATCTTATACTTCCTAACCAAAGTGGAGGTGGTGGTGGCGGGGTTGACTGGGACTGGAATTTGTTGAAAAAGAAAGCTTAGTGGGTAGGATTGGGCACATTAGACAAACTTTATAGTCTCAGTAAAGAGATTGATTCTGTGTACAGGATGGACGCTGACTGTGTTTACATACAGTCAGCCATAGAACAGCCCGCTGCCCTGCCCCTGGCCTGCTAGCTGCACTGTGGCCCTGGAACCCTTGCCTTGTGGCTTGTCCTCTCTGACAATATCCTTGCACCTTGCTTGACCCCAGCTGGCCTCCTCTCCTGCTAGTCCTCATCCATCCTCCCTCCTCCAACCCTCCCCTGGCTGCCCTGTGTCCTGGCTGATATCCTCCTCCCTCCTCCAGGCTCCTCAGACTCCCAGGCCCAGCCCAGATGACCTACCCCCAGACTGGTCATCACAGTCTCACATAAATCACTTCAGGTGCCCACTCACCACTCACTTTTTGCTACAGCAGCAGCACAGCAAATATTTCCTCTCTTCTCCTCTGTACATACTTGAGACTAATGATGGTTCAAGTCGGGGCAGGTGAGCAGCTCAGTTAGGCACTCACTCAGCTCAGCAGTGCACAGTCCAGATACAGCAGTCCTCAGCATGCAGCCCACCGGCAAATTTGTACAGCACAACACTCAGCTCAGTAGTGGCACTTCACAAGTCCTCACCGTGGCACAGCCAGTCTGCCATGGTCAGGGAGACAGATGGATGGTCCACAGTCACCTTGTCCATGGAAACTAGGCAGTGCTGTAGCAAGGCATTTTGGTGCCCTGGGCAAGAGACTCATTTTGCGCCCCCCCCCCCCAGAAAAGAGCTGGGAGTCTAGGTGACGCAAGGTCCACAAAAGCTCTAAGGGATTTGCATTCTCTGTGGTGAGTTTTAGGGCTTTTCTTGAAGAAAAAAAACATACTTCCAATTATGTACAGTATCATTTTGCTGTCCTCTCAGGTTCCAGAGAAGCCTACTGTACCTGTTTCTTAAAGTTTAAGAAATAGGTACAGTAGTAAGAGACAATGTTCTTTAATAAGCCATATATTAAACTGGATTCAGTGTGAGAGACAGTGGAGTGGACAAGTGTATCTGTCATCAGATGGCCGGATGCCAGGTAAACCCAACCCCAGCAAATTCATTAATTTGCATCTTTTGATATTTACTGGCAGTACTAGACTGAACATATCAGAGTACTGTGAAACCAGTAAATATCAAAAGATGTCTAATTCTGTGAAAAAAGTGGACAACAGCATGAACAGCAGTGTCCAGCTGACTCAACACATCAGCCCCTGCCCCTTACAATATAATTACATAATACTACTTCACCACACCATGTCCCCTTTTTCCCCATGACCCCAGTCAGCTGGGATGCAGTATAATTGCAGGGCATTTGTAGAGGACGTTGGACCGGTGGTGCGCTTTTCTGGAAACTCAACACAGTACGGTGGAGACGTGATCACGCTGTGGGCATGCACCTGTTGCAAAGTCCAACGTTCTCCACAATCACTGAAAACTAGCAACAAGGGAACTCATAATTATTGACGGGGGGGTTGGCCCCCGATTACAAGAATTACATTTACAATAAGAGACTGCTTGTTTACCCTCCCTGTATAATGTAATGCAATAATTACAACTGACTGACAATTTGCTGGAGCACATTCCGATGTGCCAGGCTGCCAAACAGGCAGAGGAGAATGAGGCTCTGCAGTAATTTAACTGCCTAACTAGTTGTGAGATTGCTTCATGTTTTGTACTATTCAGTGATATTCTTTCTGTGGGGGCGCTCTGCCCCCCACCCCCCAGTTAAAAAATACAACTTCATTGGTGCAACTGAGGGGGTGGAGTGCCCACAAAATATAATATCATGGAATATCACAAAACATAAGACCAAAAACCCTAAAACTAAAAACATTGTTGTAAATTTTCTTCTGATTTGCCAGTAATGTAACAGGGTCAGCTGCAGTGCTTGTGGAAGATGTTGGACCTGTTGCAATTATTGCATTGGGTAGTTCTTGTATGGGGAGGTTAAATAAGCAGTCTCTTATTGTAAATGTAATTCTTGTCATTGAGGGGCTCTGCCCCCACACCTCCCCCATCAATAATTATGAAATATCAATTAATTTAATTATTGACAAGGGGTTGTTGGGGGACAGAGCCCCACAATTACAAGAATGTCATTAACAAGCAGGTAGACTCTCAAAGGAAAGGGCATTTCAATTACATCAACAACAAGGAAATTACAGGGGTGCATGTGTGTTAGTTCTGTGCTTGTGCTTATTTCTTACAGTGCTTGTGCAGTTTATTTGCTCAGTGTTAATAATATTGTTATTGTGCCCTGGCTAGTCCTAATGCTAATTATTGCTATAACTTAAGCCACCTATTCCCCATTAAATGAGGTCTGCTCATCATCCATCTATGTCCTTATGAGGAGACAGGAGGTTATGCTACCGGCCATCTGCCTGGAAGAGAGCAGCGTGGTTGGTTTGGCCCGTGAGCTTAAGAAGCACTGTGGTCACTAGGTCAGCAGTCAGGTCAAGAAAAGAATCATGTGAGGGCACTTGCCCATCACCCTCCTCACAGATTCAGCCTGCCTGGCTGCTGAGTCTGTGAGGAGAGCTATGGGCGAGTGCCCTCACATGATTCTTTCTTGACTCCGACTGCTAACCCACCCAGCCACTCATGTATTCCACAAAAAAAAAAAAAAAAAATGAGCCGGAGATGGACTCACAGTCACTGCTGCCAGGTGTGGAGCTAAAATTTACTATGTGGAAACCTGGCTTGAGTCCCCAACCCAGTTCACTGAAATCTTATCAACCAGATTGGATCAAGGGGAGAATCTGGTTGATAGGATTTCAGTGAACTGCCAGAGTTGGGGACTCAAGCCAGGTTTCCACATAGGACATTTTAGCTCCACACCAGCCCCACACCCGGCAGCAGCCTTGGTAATGAGGACATTTAAAAGAACTGACTCTACAAGCTGCTGCCTTACTGTATATCCTCAGTTCCTCATTACACCATATTATAGATTTTCTCACTATCCACCCTCCTAACACAGAATTAATTAGGGGATTTCAATACTGACTTGCTCAGTACTTAAGACCCAGTCAGCTACAGGAGACTGGACCACAGAATAAAATCTGGAACAAACTTGATTCTTTGAGTGATCATAGACCAGACCCATTTACTGTGATTCACCTTTACAAGGCTCATCGGAGTAAGAGCTTTATACCCAGATATGAATAAAATCTCTTTCATTCTGAACTTAAAAAAGTGAATAGGACAGGTAACGATCATCCCTGATGTGAACACTGCATGAGTTTATTTTATATATGAACTCAGGAGAGGATCTGCGATAGAACTCCTCACAGTAAAATTATAACATCCAAACTGGATGTGGAGGGGACTTGGGGAGAATGGGGTCAGGGAATCTGAACTTGGAAGCCATGCAATCGGAGCAGTGAAGGTCCCAGCAGGTAGGCACCCCGGCAAGGACTACTGGAGTGCTGCACAGGGCTGGCCGGGAAGAGTCACTTAGGGATGGGACGGTGAGTGAACGAGGGGATACAGCCACCCCTGCAGAGACTTCAGGACGCGGAATGGACAAGTAGTCGACCACCATCCCCTCACACAAAGTCGGAGAACTAAGGAGGGAGCCAGCAGCCACCCAGGGAGGAGTATGGAGGTCGGAGGACACATCATGAATAATTGCGGTCGGAATCGATCAGTAAGTTCCATAGGAAGGGTGGGCCCTGGGACGGAATCAATCGCAAAAAAAAAATCCACAGTAAAATTAAAAGCAGACATTGAGTCAGAGTCTCAGTCTACCTCCCTCCGAATAAAGGAAAAGACAGTGCTTACACAATTAATTAATACAAATAATCTCAGACTCCGAGTCCCGACCCTCCTCACTCTTTTATCTATCTCTAGTCTGTCTAGTCTCTCTTCCTCCGCACTCCACCACGGCTCTCTACTCTACTCTACTCTACTCTGCTATCTAATATGCAGGCTCCAGCTCACCTCGCTCCTTTGTGTTTTCTCTCCGTCTCGCTAGTACACTACTACCGCCTCTCTCACACTACAAATCACTCCACGAGTCTCCGATGCCCATTACTTTTACACTGGGACCCCACCACATGATTGTTTACTTGCAGAGACAGCTGACCATGTGACCCCCCCCCCCCACACACACACACTTGCTCGTCCTTCCATGGGAATGCGCCCCTACTGGAAGCTGTTAATAATCACATTAAAACAAATGAAAAATGTTTTTAAAGTTACAGCAGCTTGATTTGTAAATTGCGTCAGTACGCCCCTCGGAGGCATGCGCCCGGGGCGGGTGCACCACCGGCCCCACCCTTCCTACGGTACTGAAACTAGGGACACTCTCAGCTCACTTGCCTTGCACATGCACATGACAAGGAGTCAATGATGCATGCTGACAGATTCCCCAGGCTCTCGCTCTCAATTTATGTACCCGATGTCCCGACAAGCATACTGTGGTGGTGCGGCTGCTGCCAGCCGCTGTGAAAAATGGGAAACTGAGTCTTTTAGTTAGCCCAACCCAAAATATGAGGTAAAAGGTGTTCTGTATTTATTTAATATGGAACAGGCAATTTTGCCTTCAAATACGGGATGTCCCTTAAGCCACCGGCCATTCGAATACTCGACAGTGCCTGGCATGAAGTGAGGTTGGAGATCATCGTAAATTGTTAAAAAAAAAGTCAGCTTCACTCAGTCAGCCAAAAGGCTAGTGGATGTGCTTGAAGATGACACCCCCCTGCTACCACTCCTACAAAGCATGATTGCCAAGGACATCGACTCATACCTCAGAATAGATGCTGATGTAGTTATGAGCAGGCCTGTTAGTGAAACAGAGACCTGCTCAGGACTCAGTCTTGAGTCCAACATAAAAGACCTTGAGGCAGGTGAAGATGAGCCTGTAATAGAAAACCTGGTGACAACTGCAGAAGAACTAAACTGCATGGAAACAATTAATTTGTAGAAACATAGGGCACGATTTTAGAAGGGTGGCACAAGTCGCCACCAAATGCAATGTGCACCACCCGCACCTGTAACATTGACCCTGCGCCCTATTCTAGAAGGGGCAGGGTCTCAGCAGCTAAGTCCTGCGACTTGCGACATGCGGCCAGGTACACCAATTGTTGGGCGCACCTGGCGAGTATGTCGCAAGCTGCAACGCAGATCGCAAGTGCCCCTCCATGCCCAGCTAGCCTTAATAGGCACTCCGCAGGGCTGCCCACAGCAACTGCCCCCCCAGGTGTACACATAGAGCCCCTGCACGGCTGCCCACCCTCCGCCTCCCCGAAACTCATCACAACCGCCCAGGGCTACCCACACCAACTGCCACCCCAAATCCCTGTGTAAGTAATGCCCCTTGCGTACCCCACACCTCCAGCCCCCAGAAGTGTGCAAACAGAGCCCACAGGGCTGCCCACACCCCAAGTACCCCAAATCCCACTAAAATGCCTGCAGGGCGCTGACATCCCCTACCCGTGCTCCTGACCTCGAGTCATGGCCGCAAATGCAGCAAATAACCTGACAAGCCCTGGTAGTCTAGTGGCCCCACCCAACCGTGCCAACCCACCCAGCACCCCCACCCATCCCCAGCTGGCGACTGGCACAGCCCACCTCTCACCTCCATGGCCAGCCACCGACTGAGTTATGTAGGAGCACTACTGGAAAGATGTGCTCAGATATTAATTTCTGCCATAAACCACCTAGCGCCATGTCGCAGGGGGTTTATGGCACAACTGCCGGTGTAACAGCTGTTCAGTGCAAGTGGCCTGCAACATGTCGCAGGCCACTTTTAGAATAGCATAAGTCGCAACTGTTGGCGTAAGTTGCTACTTGTGCCATTCTACTTGGCTCAAGTGCTGTTATGCAAGGCGTAACCTTTCTAGAATCAGGGCCATAGAATTTGACAGCAGATAAGGATCACTTGGCCCACTCAGTCAGCCCATTTTTCCCTACATATAGTATCACTGCAGATCCTACTTGATCTCCGGCTCTTTCTCCTTCCCCTCTTCCTTTCCACTAAGACTCCCTTAGGCCTATCCAATGCATTCTTGAACCCCACTACTGTTTTCACCTCCACCACCTCCTCCGTTGGAAAGCTGTTCCAGGAATCCACAACTCTTTTTGTGAAGAAGTATTTCCTCACATGTCTCCTGAATCTACCGCCCCCCCCAGCTTCATTGCATATCCCCTTGTTCTAGTATGATATTTTAAAGAAAAATATTTCCCTCCTGTATCTTATTTACCCCGTGAGGTATTTAAAGGTTTTTATCATATACTCCTTCCCTCCTGTCTTCCAGGGTGTACATACTGAGGTCCTTTAATCTCTCCTCACAGAGTTTTTGATGCAAACTCTGCACCATTTTAGTTGCCTTCCTCTAGATTACCTCCATTCTATGTATTTCCATAGATGTAGGGTCCAATTCTCAAAGCCCTTAGACTGATGCAAGGTGCTTGCATCAAACATAAATGATGCAAGTGGCACCTTGCATCAAAAAATGCACCCTGAGCTATTCTCTAAAGCAGCTTGCATCAAATGCAGGCTGCATGCACCAAAAGAGGCTTGTGCCAGCCTTTCAACACAAAATGGGTAGTGGCATGTGCAAGAGGGCTTGCAGAAAACACAGGCTGCCATATCCCCTCAGTATTCTCAAAACCCTCCCAGGGGGCAATGGTCTAAGTACCAAGGGCTGGTCTAATGGTACTTAGAAATCCTCTGGGAGGGTGCACCAATGTGCTGCCCCCAGGCCCCACTCTCCCGTTATAATATTTTATAAGATTTATACTACAGATGTTTATATTCCCTGCTAGTCTAGCGGCCCCCCAAACCCTGATCCCCCGTAATGTTTCAATCTATTATCCCTGTTAGTCTAGTGTCCCACCAGTCCCGAGCTCCTGTGATCATATTTAGTAATATTTAATATTTATTATTCCTGGTAGTCTAGTGCCCCCCCCCCAGCCCCAATCTCCTGCTATGATATTTGGTAATATTTAATATTTATTATCCCTGGTAGTCTAGTGGCCCCCCCAGTCCCAGTCTCACATTATGATATTAAGTAATATGTAATATTTATTATCCCTAGCAGTCAAGCACCCCTCAAGTCCTGATCCCCCATAATGTTTTAATCTCCTGTTATGATATTTACTAATATTGATAATATAGTTATAGAGGAGAACACGTGATGTCTTCAGCCTGAGTAGACGCTGTCCAACTTGGCCCTCTCCCTGACTCTCCAAAAGCATTAAATGCAGCAATTTTCTGACCGAGATTGGTGAATTTATCACTGCTAATAACTCCCAGTAACTAAGGAGAACTTCAATCAGCTTTAAGAAGGTAGTATTCAACGTTCAGCGGGTGCAGAGATGGTTTCAGAAATGCGCCAGGCCCTCCCAGCCCGGACACCTCCTCAGACGCCGGATAAATCAGCTAAATGATCCAAAAAGCAGACCGCAACCCCCAGCAACATGGCAGCGCTACGTAACAGCCCCACTCCCCTGTCTGAGGACAAATTCTTAGCTGAAATGGCCATTATCAAAGACACTTTCCGGGAGTTTGCTTTGGACCTGAAAAATATTCAAGCTGATCTGAAAGAGACTAACAAAAAAATCTCCTACGTCTCAACCCGCACGGCCTCGCTGGAAAATGGGCAGACAAGGCTGGAACCAGAGGTAGTAGCACTAAGGCAGAGGCTAAATAAAATAGAAGGCAAGCTAGAGAACCTTGAAGGGAGAAATAGGAGAAATAACATTGTGATTTTTGGCTTGCCGGAGGAAGCCGAAGGATCTTCCATTATCCAATTTACCTAAAAGCTTCTGGCAAAGATAACGGGCCCTCCACCACAGTCTACAGTATATCAGGTTGAATGGGCCCATCGCTCACTGAAACCTTGACCTCCCCCCGGTGCCAAGCCTAGACCATTTATTATTCGTCTCCTAAGCTATATCGATTGGCAGCATATCCTGTCAAAATCCAAGGAGCTGCAGGAGATTAGATGGGAGAATGCCCAGCTCAGATTTTCTCAAGACCTGCCAGTTACTGTTAGACAGAAGCAGGCTGCATATCATAGCTCCATCACAAAGTTGATAGCTGCCGGAATTCAATTCCGGATGATCTACCCAGCTAAACTGATGGTCCAGTACCATGGCAGCTGGAGAAGTTTTGAGGAGGCAAAGCAAGCAGCGGAAGAATTACCCACTATGTTTCCCAACCTGTTTGCCCACCACTGATCAAGTAAGGGAGTGCCTATCGATTTGGCTATTTTCTGCAGTTGTCCCAAGTTTGGCAAGAAGAATTAGCGTAAACAGTTAAAATTTTCTACATTTCTCCTCGTGAACCCCTATCCATCTATGGGTCTGCATTTTTTTGGGGATCCGCGTTGCATGGGAGCCCATTTAAGCGGCGGCAAAAGAACAGTTTGAATTAAGTACTACAGTTCTACCCCCCTTTGATCTGTCAGCTGTTTCCCCTTTAACATGATGCGCCTCCCGGACACTGTGGCTGGTTTCGCTAGTCAGCGTATGTCTTCTCTTAAGTCCTATAGCTCGTCCATTTATTCTCCCTCCTTTTGAATGTGCAATCACACCGGTCTATTGGAATGTGCACAGCATTGCAAAGATTTGCCATTCGGAAGTGGGACTTCACAGCAATTCCTCGTAAGAGACTGACACATTTTTTGGCTACCTTTCCGGGACATTTTTGTTCGCATTGTTAATCTCCCTTCCCCCTACCATTTTTGGTTATCTGTTCCCCCTTTTCCCGCACATTGTTTAACTTAATTGAACCTTCTTTTTTTTTTTTCTTTTTTTTCTTTTTTTTTTCTTTCTCTTCTTCTTTTTAGTATTGGATATCACCATGTAAATCGGGGATGCAAGGGCCTGACTCAAGCTCCATTGGGTTATCATGAGACCCTTCTTCTCGTATTGAATTTACCTGGACCAGTAATATTCTGGGTTAAGCCCAGCACCTAATGGGAGCAGTTGGCTATATTAAACTAAAAGGGGAGGGGGGAGATAGGATGACAAAGAGAAGAGACTGATCACCAATGCTTGGGTATGATCTGTAATAAGGTACATAGTTTGTGGTTCAGTTGTTGCAGGATTGTTATAATCCAAGTTCATAAGGTAAAAGAAGACTGTTGAGTACTGTTATTACTTTTTGTTGCAAGAAGCAGAGTATGTGAAGGGGACTACTCCTGATAGAGTTTTTTTTCAATATGTTGATGTTCATGTTCTTTGGAGGGCTGGGGGGGGGCGAGTCGGGACGCGCTATCCTGGGTGGAGTAGTTACTGCTTGGCAAAGGGGGATTGAGCCTCCACAGTCATTTGTTTACTTTGGAGCATATGCTTCAATTTCCTTTAATTTGTTCATGTGGGGCTCAGGGTTATATTCTGTGGGGCATGATTTTTTGAGATGGGGGTTAGGGAGAATTGGGAGGTTATAAAGATTTTTTGGGGGGAGAGTACCACCACAAATAATAGGGTCAAGGTTGACATCTCACTTATGGGTTTCTTTCTCCTTACATATTCGGACTTTAGTATTTTAATAGATAGCTAAAATGTCTGGCTACCACTTTTGTACATGGAACATCAAGGGGGCACAAACCCCAGCGAAACGAATGAAGGTACTGATACATCTCCGCAATATACATGCAGATGTGGTCTTTTTACAGGAGACACACCTTCTACCCACTCAAGTGCACTACCTTCGTAGGCTCTGGGTAGGACAAGTTTCTGGTTCTGGTTTTAACTCTTGTAAAAGGGGAACTGCCATCCTAGTTGCCTGCAAAATCCCATTCCGTTTACTACAAGAAATTTCAGATTTGGAAGGCCGCTATGTTATATTACGGGCTGTTCTAGGTCACTCTGAGGTTATTCTTGGTTCCATCTATGGCCCTAACTCTGAAGACCCAAAATTTTTTTATGGATCTCACGTCCACACTGGCTCCCTGGTCCACTATCCCAATAATCTTGGGAGGGGATTGGAACCAAGTACTGTCAAATAACCTTGATAGAACGGACCTCTCCAGATTATCCTTATCTTCAGGTCAAAAAGCCCAGCTTGAGCTAATGCACTCAATAGGTTTGGCTGACCCCTGGAGAATCACTTACCCAATCAGGAAAGAATATTTATTCCACTCACTTGTTTACAATACACTTTCCTGTATTATTTTCTAGTGAGTACTGATCATCTTTCTGGAATCACATCAGTTTTTTACTCTTCGAAAACCATGTCTGATCATCATATGGTCCAGTTATTTGCAGACTTCACACCCAATATTCAACGAGACAAACTTTGGAGGATTAATAACCAAATTCTAAAATCTGAAGACCATGTACAACATTTATAATCCTTCATTTCTAATTTTATGATAGATAACTCCCCATCCATGTCTAAAATGGACGTCTTATGGTGCTCATTAAAGTGTGCCTTAAGGGGTGCATTAATACACCTAGCAGTTAAACGTAAAAAGCAGAGGGAACAGGCCCTCTCTTCTCTTATTGATCAGATCACATTAGCTGAGGCAAATCTCTCAGTCCTATCTCCCGATGCAGACTGGGAAAAAGTTGAGTCCCTTAGAGCCCAGTATAATCAGCTGCTGGCTGAAAAGGCTGAATTCCTCATGCTTAGATCTAGGGCAACATACTTTGACCAAGGTGAAAGGGCGGGGAAGCTCCTAGCTCTCAGAATTAGGTCCCAGATGTCTGACAGGATCGTTACCTCCCTTCAGTTACCTACCGGTACTGTCCTGACTTCGCCTAAAGATATCTGTGAAGCTTTTAAACATTATTATGAAGGCTTGTATACCCCCACTAACTCCTCTTTCTCTCAACAAATGTTTGATTCCTTCACTACTGGTATCAATCTTCCAACACTTACTGAGGTGCAATCTTCTACATTAAAAGCCTCTATTGAAATAAAAGAAATAATGGAAGCCATTGACTCACTCACACTGGATAAATCCCCAGGTCCAGATGGATTCTCCCCTAATTTTTATAAGGCCCTAAAAAGTACATTAGCACCTATCCTTCTAAACACTTTTCAATATTTTTATGAAAATGGTATCTCTGACAAGTCTTTAACCCAGGCTACTATTGTGGTTCTACCCAAACCTGGTATGGATCCTCTATTCACACACAATTACAGGCCATTTCACTCATTAATGTGGATCTTAAAATCCTGACTAAGATACTGGTTTTAAGACTGGGTCGGGTCTGGGACTCTTTAATCAGTGCAGAACAGGTAGGTTTTGTTAAGGGCCGTCACTCATCTGACCATCTTAGGAAGTTGGCCCATCTATTTTCTGTGTCCAAGGATTCTCTCATCTTGGCTGCCTTAGTTTCCTTGGATGCAGAAAAAGCCTTTGACAGAGTGTCCTGGGACTATCTGTTTTTCTTACTCCCCAAATATGGCATCCCTCAGGAATTTATAACTTGGATTAAAATACTCCTCTCCTTCAGCACGTGTCCAATGTAATGGGGTACTTTCCACACCCTTTACTTTAAGACAGGGCACTTGTCAAGGCTGCCCTCTTTCACCATACTTATTCAATCTTTTTCTAGAACCCCTCATCAGAAAACTTAATTCCTCTCCCTTAGTTTCGGGGATTACAATAGGGAACTCGGAATATAAACTTTCCGTGTAGGCGGATGATATCCTATTGCATATTTCATCTCCTTCGCAATCCCTCCCGGCTGCACTCACAATAATCTTCCAGTTTAGTTTAATCTCCAATTATAAACTGAATCTGGATAAAACAGAAGTACTCCCTCTTAATCAGTACTTCCAAAAAACAGAGATAGTTAATCTGGGCCTACAGTGGCGATCAGATAGACTTAAATATTTGGGTATTTTCCTCCACCCTTCCCCCAAGATAATGAAAAAGCTTAACCTCAACACTACTCTAAGTAATATACAAGATGATATTAAACATTGGTCTTTACAACCCCTCTCTCTGTGGGGGCGTATGAGTATAGTAAAAATGAACATATTACCCCGTATACTATACCCCTTGCAAATGTACAACTGGGATTTGCCCAGTTCCTGGTTTACTCAGGCTCATAAAATCATCAACTCCTTCTTGTGGGCTGGGAAGAAATCAAGAAGAAACTACTGTAAGCTTACTCAGGCAAAATTCGATGGTGGCCTACACGCTCCCAACTTTTATTTGTATTATCTTGCAATACATCTAACTAGATTGAGGTACTGGATATTCCCATCAAAGTACCCCTCTGACTCCCTTTATTCCCCTCTTTGGTTAGAAATCGAGAAGTCCTTGTGTGTGTTATATGATATGGTCCCAGAAGTCCTCCCTTTTTTAAATAGGAAAAATCTCCCAAATAAGCTGAAAGGATCCCCGCTAGACGCCCTTCTGATTACACAACACCAACTCAACATCTTTTTTAAGATCACAAGGTATACAAATATAACACAACCCCTTTTTAATAATCCCAATTTGTTAATTTCGGGTAAACCAATTAGGCCTAATAATTTTTGGCCTAACATGGGGATTGGAAGGGTGGATGAGTTAGTTATCAACCATAAATTGATGCGATTTCAGGAAGCCTGTACCCGATACCATTGGTCTTCCACCCATGTTTTCAAGTACTTGCAGATTACCCACATGTTATTACAGCATTTTGGCACTGGGATGTAGACTACGCCTTTTTTAATTGTCCTGACCCCATATCTTAATTCCCTTCCATCCACTCATTTAATTTCATATGCCTACAGGTTTCTACAAACTACGACTGCTGGGTTAGAAGGACAGAGAAGCTACTGGTGGGACCACTCTCTTCCAACTTCTGTTCCCCCTAGATGTTGGCAAAGAATTTGGAAGCACTTATATAGATATATCAAATGGGAAAAGTATAGATACATGCAGTTCCAAATCATCCACAACATGTACTATACCCCAATTAAACTATATCGGATGGGGTTCTTATCATCTAATCTCTGTGCCAAATGTTCGCAAGTCCAGGGGGATCTGCTGCATATGTTGTGGTCATGTGATAAGGATTCCCCATTATGGAATTGTATTAAATCCCAGTTGGACCCGTTATTAGCTCTCTCAGATACGTTTACCCCTGAGATCTGTATTTTAGGGAATTACTCGACCCTCCGGGGCCGTACTCAAAGGGCCTATATAGCACTCATCTCTGTTTGTGCCAAAAGGGTACTACTCAGACATTGGGTAGGTGCTCTCACACCTTCTTATACTGAATAGTATAAAGAAATAATGTTTGCTATCCAGGCAGAATGTGTTATTGCTGGGTTCACCCATAGAATGGAAAAATAAAAAACAACTTTGGGATCCCCTTTTTAATTTGCTATTAATCCAGCCTAATACAACAACTTCTAGTATAAGTGCTCCTTCCTACATTAACCATCCTTTTTATTATGGTTTCCTACAGACATATATTCATAATTAGATAGGCTCTTATTTGTGGCGGTTGGGGTAGGAGGGAAGGGGGTTTTGGGAAGGTGACGATTTGGGGAAGACTGTGGAGCAGAGGGTGGGGGGGATACAGGCATCAAGATACATGCTTACTTGACAATGGCTGTACGTTAATGTTGTTAGAAGTTCTGTTTGGTAGATATGCATCCAGCATTGTATGACTTCTTTGATTAATGATGTCTGTATGTTGGACTTAGAAACTTAATAAAATATACTTAATATTAAAAAAAAATAATAATATAGTTATATACCCTGGTGGTCTAGCAGACCGTCCCAGCCCTGATCTGCCATTAAAAGATATACCAAAATTCCTGGTGGTTAAGTGGACCCCCCTACCCCCACCCCACAGTGCCCTACCACCCCGCTCCTCCCCAACCCATAACTGAGCCAGCAGCTGGCACAACCCACCACTCACCACCATGGCCAGCCACCTACTGAGCTCTGAATGAGCACATACTGTATATAATACTCGCTCAGTGATTGACAGCTGCTGTCAATCACTGAGTGCGTACTGTATACAGTACACATTCATTCAGAGCTCAGTTGGTGGCGGGCCTTGGTGGTGAGTGGTGGGCTGTGCCAGTCACCGGCTTGGTTACGGGTTGGTGGTGTGGGTTGGTAGGGCACTGCGGGGTGGGAGGTCTACTAGACTACCACAAATTTTGGTATATCTTTTAATGGTGGGTTGGGGCTGGGGTGGTTCACTAGACCACCAGAGCATACAACTATTATATTACTAATATTACTAAATATCATAATGGGAGATTGGGGCTGGGTGGGGGCGCTAGACTACCAGGTATAACAGATTAAAACATTACGGTGGATTGGGGCTGGGGGGCACTAGACCACCAGGGATAATAAATATTACATATTACTAAATATCGTAATGGGAGATCGGGGCTTGGGGGGGCCACTAGACTACCAGGGATATTAAATATTAAATATTACTAAATATCATAACTGAAGATTGGGGCTGGAGGGGCATTAGACTACCAGGGAATGCTAGGGGACATTGCTACATGGACACCCACAGCTTGTGGCAACCTGTTCAGGTTCACCCTCTGTTTGACGCACTGCTATGGTAGCTGCAAGCCGCTTGACCTTACATAGAAACATAGAAGTTGACGGCAGATAAGGACCGCAAGGCCCATCCAGTCTGCCCATTTCTTTTTCTACCTTATAAATGTGCCATCGGCCTTTGCTCTGTCAGTGACCTATCTATTCATAGTCATTTGTATTGCTCCCTTATGCCTATCCCATGCCTGTTTGAAGCCCTGCACTGTATTCATAGCCACCACTTCTTGTGGTAAGCTATTCCATGCATCTACCACCCTTTCTGTGAAAAAGAATTTCCTCACTTCCCCTTAATGGCCTCCTCTAATCTCATGCTGTGTCCTCTTGTCCTGCTATTTTTCTTATATTTAAACATGTTAGACTCTTTCACCTTGTTTATGCCCTTAAGGTGTTTAAATGTCTCGATCATATCACCTCTCTCCTCCTTTGCTCAAGGGTATACATATTGAGCTCCATTAATCTGTCCTCATATGTCTTCTGATGCAGTCCCTGCACCATTTTGGTTGCCTTCTCTGGACTGCCTCAATTTGGTTAATGTCCTTGTGAAGGTGTGGCCTCCAATACTGCCGCAGTACTCCAGATGGGGCCTAACCAATGTCTTGTACAGAGGATTATTACCTCCCTCTTACGACTTGGATACCCCTACTAATACACCCTAACACCCCCTAGCCTTACCTACTGCTTTAGAGGTCTGCTTGGATGATTTTAGGTCATCAGTGATGATGATCCAAGTCTCTTTCTTCCTTTGTGACTGCTAGCAACTCCTCCCCAGCCTATAAGTGGCTTCAGGGTTTCTCTTCCCTATGTGCATGATTTTGCACTTCTTTGCATTAAATCCCAGTTGCACTCTTCTGACCATTCTGCTAGTTTATCCAGATCTCTTCTCATTCTGCCCACCCCATCTGGATCATCTACTCTGTTGCAGATCTTGGTGTCATCTGCAAACAGACAAGCCTTCCCTCTAGTCCATCTGCGAGGTCACTAATGAAGATGTTGAATAGGACTGGCCCCAGGACTGATCCCTGAGGTACCCCACTTGTGACTTGCATCTCTTCTGACTGTATACCATTTACCACCACTCTCTGTTTTCTGCCAGTCAACCAGTTTGCCACCCAGTTGACCAACTTCTGACCCACCACGAGCCTACCTAGCTTATTTATCAATCTTCTATGTGGAACAGTGTCAAAAGCTTTGCTGAAGTCAAGGTAGGCGACATCAACTGCTCCCCCTTGGTCCACCACTCTGGTTACCCAGTCAAAGAAATCTATGAGATTAGTTTGACAGGACCTTCTTTGTAAACCCATGCTGTCTTGGATCCTGTGCCCCTATGGATTCCAGGTGTTGCACTATCCTTTCCTTAAGGAGTGCCTCCATAATCTTGCCCACTACTGAGGTAAGACTGACCGGTCTGTAGTTCCCGCCTCCTCCCTGCTACCACTCTTGTGGAGTGGGATCACATGAGCCCTTCTCCAGTCTTCTGGGACCTCTCTGTGCTCAGAGACTCACTAAACAATTCTGCTAATGGCTCTGCTAGTTCCTCCTTTAGCTCCTTAAGTACCCTGGGATGTATGCCATCAGGTCCCATTGCCTTATCCACCCTGGGCTTAGCAAGCTCTTGTAGGACCCTTTCTTTTGTGAGGGAGTAGTGCTCACCTCCCTCCCCTGTGTCCATGATGCTTGAGCTGTGGGCCCTGCCCTACCTTCTCTTCAGTAAATACTGAGCAAAAGTATCTATTTAGGATAGATGCCTTTACAGGGTCCTCCTCCTCACATGCTCCTTTTCTCCATTAAGCTTAGCAATACCCCCTCTGGACTTTCTCCTTTCACTAATGTATCTATAGAAAGTCTTGTCACCTTCTTTTACTGTTCGTGCTAGTGTTTCCTCAGTTTGGGACTTTGCCTGCCTTACTGCCTTACCTGCTTCCCTTAGGGCAGTTTGGTATGCCTCCCTATCTTCATCCCGCTGTGTTCCCTTATATTTTCTGAAGGCCAGCCTTTTGGCTCTGACCTTTTCTGCTACTGTATTTGAGAACCAAAGTGGTTTCCTTCTTCTTTTGCACTTCCTTTTCTGTCTAACACCATGGGATGTTGCTTCAAGTATTGTATCCTTAATGCTTGCCCACTTTGCCTGTACCTTCACCTGTGTTTCTTTTTGCCAGGGCTAGCTTAACTCTGTTGGCCATCTTATCAAAGTCAGCTCCTCTGAAGTCCCATATTTTTGCTTTGGAATGGGATGATTTAGATGTAGTAGCCAAATTGAACCATACCATGTGATGGTCACTGGCCCCCAGGTGACCTTCTACCTGGAGATCTGTGATCCTCTTTGTTAGTCAGTACTAGATCTAGGATAGCCCTGTCTCTTGTGGGTTGCTGTACCAGTTGTTTGAGGCCCTCCCCTGCAGGGAATCCACTATGAGTCTAGTTCTGGCAGATGTTCCTGCTGGTATTGACCAATCTGTATCTGGCATGTTGAAGTCTCCCATTATCAGAACCTCCCTTTAGCTGTCATGTTTTGTATATCTTCTAACAGTAATGTGTCTATGTCCTCCTCTGGTCTGGGGCCTGTAGACAACCCCAGTTCTTATGGCTGTCCCATTTCCTGTTTCCAGGGTGACCCACAGTTCTTCTGGCTCCTTATGTGTATTCTGAATTTCTGTAGCTTTGATATTTTCATTAACATACAGGGCCACCCTCCCCTTTTGCACTTCGGTCTCTTCTGAACAATACATAGCCAGGTACTGAAGTCTCCTAAGTGTGGTTACTGGTAAACCACGTCTCACTAATTGCTACTATGTCCAGTTTAGCCTCTGACATTATTGCCTGCAGGTCTGGGATCTTATTTCCCAGGCTGTGAGCATTTGTGTACATGATTTTCCATTGGCCAGATTTTGGTGTGTTAGTTGTTGGGTGAAGTTTGGCATTACCCCTGTGCATCGTATGGGGAGACAAACCTTTTTTCTTACCTGGTGATGCAAATGAACGGCAAACACGCTGAATTCCTGTTTGACCACTAGCTGAGGGGAGGGTGTTCTTCCCATTTGACGTAGGGTGCACCCCTCTCCCCATTTGCTAGTTTAAATATTCTGCAAAGACGTCAAACTTCTGCCCCAATGCACTGACTCTCTTTAGTCAGATGCAGTCCATCAAATTTAAAGAACTTCGCCTCCCAGAACTGTTGCCAGTTCCCCAAATCTGTGTCCTTTTCATGGCACCAGTCCTTGAGCCACGTGTTTAGCTCCCTATCTCCCCTCTCTGACCTTCCGTCCATCTGCTCCTTCTCCCAGACTGGCAGGATCTCAGAGAAGGAGATGCCGGACGAAATAGATGATAGTTTGTCACCCAGCCTAGTCAGGTGTTCCTTGGTCTCCACAACTGACCGGCTGGCGAGATCATTAGTCCCTATGTGTACTAGGACATCAATGTTTTCTCCTGCTTTGTGAACAATTTTAGCAATGCGGTCAGTGTCTCTCCATGCTGATGTACTGGGAGACATCTGACCATCACCCTGGCTGGAGATGGGTATCAACTCCCGAATCATGGAGTCTCCTATGATCAGAAGTTTTTGGATTTCCTTTGTGCTTGTTTAGTTTTGGTTCCTGATTTGGGTAGTATTGTTGTGCTAGCTCCTGTGCCACAGTGTCCTGCTCTGCAGTGTCTTCTGCCTCTTTATTTGATTTCAGAGATAGAGGCAGATACCTGTTTGTAGTGTTTATATGGTTTTGGAGGTAATGTGTTGAGAGTAGAGAGTGATGGGGCACCTGATTTGTTCCTCCTAACCACCTGCCAACCTCCTGGACCAACTACCCTCTGCGGTCGAGGTTTTTCTGTTGGATGCTGGGGAAATGGCGTGGTGGTTCTTATAATGTATTTCCTCTTCAATATGAAATTTGAGGCGTGCAATCTCTGCCCATGCTGCCTGGAGCTGAGACCTAAGATCTCCAAAGGCCCAGCATGTAGGACAGTGTCCTAAATCTTGTAAGACTGTCCTTCTGAAAATTGTTCCACAGTACCTGCAGTTAATGAAATCCATTCCAAATAAGTTGCTGGGTTTGTAACCTAGTCAGAGTAATTAGAAGAAAAAAATGCAAGTAATGGTTTAATTGTGCTTTGTTTAACTTGTTATAACAAGTTAAATTACTAGTGCCCTGTAAATGAGATCACCTTGTGGAGGCCCCACTGATCCGCCCTTCCTGCTCTGCCACAGGAAATGTCACAACTGTGGTACCCTATAAAAGGAGTGTAGCGTGGGGTGGTTGGGGATGGGGTGGGTGGCTGGGCCCTTCCCTGCCCTAAAGAAGAACCACAGACGAAAGAACAAGGAGGTAAGAGCAGAAACAATCAGTCAACAACAAATGCAGTAACCCTGAAAGCTTATCCTAATGTTAGATAAAACTGTAAAACCTGTAAAGCACCACCTGTAATAATTTCAGAGAAGATATACCCTGTAAGAAACACTTTGCTCCAGAGAAAAATAAAGCAGTAACAGAAGATATACCTTGCAAAAGACAATTTGACTCAGAAGATTACAGCAGTAATCTGTTAGCACACACCTGTAGGCACACCTTGTAATAATGCAGAAGAAGGTATACCAGCAACAACAATTTGAATCAGAGAAAAATAAAGCAATGAAATGTTAGCAACAAACAGTAGCAATCCTGTGAGTAAAAATAAAAACACCACCACACAGTAAATCTGCTTAGCCAAACTAAGTCTTAATCCTTCTCCCTTGCTCTGGTAAGTTTCTCTACTCTGCCTTTCAAGCAGTCTTAGAAGGAAAGAGCTCAGGTGAAGCTAGGTGCCTTGGCCAGCAAACCAAGTCTTCTACCTCCAAGATATCAACTAACCTGACTTTTAACCCTTCTTTCTGTTGGAAATTACTGACAGTTTGCCAGCTCCACCCCCACATACACCTAATCCTTTGGAAGAGCTGTGGGAGGAAAGCAATTAGCTCCTTCAATGTGAGAAGGAGACTGAAACACCTCTGAGACAACAAACCTTTTCAACAAACAAGAATAAAATAAAACACAGTGTCAAACAGTAATTTTGCTTAGCCCAATGATAAAAAGTCACAAAAATGTAAGCTCCACCTGTAATACAGTAATTTCAGAGAAGATATACCCTGTAAGAAACACTTTGCTCCAGAGAAAATAAAGCAGTAACAGAAGATATACCTTGCAAAAGACAATTTGACTCAGAAGATTACAGCAGTAATCTGTTAGCACACACCTGTAGGCACACCTTGTAATAATGCAGAAGAAGGTATACCAGCAACAACAATTTGAATCAGAGAAAAATAAAGCAATGAAATGTTAGCAACAAACAGTAGCAATCCCTGTGAGTAAAAATAAAACACCACCACACAGTAAATCTGCTTAGCCAAACTAAGTCTTAATCCTTCTCCCTTGCTCTGGTAAGTTTCTACTCTGCCTTTCAAGCAGTCTTAGAAGGAAAGAGCTCAGGTGAAGCTAGGTGCCTTGGCCAGCAAACCAAGTCTTCTACCTCCAAGATATCAACTAACCTGACTTTTTAACCCTTCTTTCTGTTGGAAATTACTGACAGTTTGCCAGCTCCACCCCCACATACACACCTAATCCTTTGGAAGAGCTGTGGGAGGAAAAGCAATTAGCTCCTTCAATGTGAGAAGGAGACTGAAACACCTCTGAGACAACAAACCTTTTCAACAAACAAGAATAAAATAAAACACAGTGTCAAACAGTAATTTTGCTTAGCCCAATGATAAAAAGTCACAAAAATGTAAGCTCCACCTGTAATACAGTAATTTCAGAGAAGATATACCTGTAAGAAACACTTTGCTCCAGAGAAAAATAAAGCAGTAACAGAAGATATACCTGCAAAAGACAATTTGACTCAGAAGATTACAGCAGTAATCTGTTAGCACACACCTGTAGGCACACCTTGTAATAATGCAGAAGAAGGTATACCAGCAACAACAATTTGAATCAGAGAAAAATAAAGCAATGAAATGTTAGCAACAAACAGTAGCAATCCCTGTGAGTAAAAAATAAAAAACACCACCACACAGTAAATCTGCTTAGCCAAACTAAGTCTTAATCCTTCTCCCTTGCTCTGGTAAGTTTCTCTACTCTGCCTTTCAAGCAGTCTTAGAAGGAAAGAGCTCAGGTGAAGCTAGGTGCCTTGGCCAGCAAACCAAGTCTTCTACCTCCAAGATATCAACTAACCTGACTTTTTAACCCTTCTTTCTGTTGGAAATTACTGACAGTTTGCCAGCTCCCCCCACATACACACCTAATCCTTTGGAAGAGCTGTGGGAGGAAAAGCAATTAGCTCCTTCAATGTGAGAAGGAGACTGAAACACCTCTGAGACAACAAACCTTTTCAACAACAAGAATAAAATAAAACACAGTGTCAAACAGTAATTTTGCTTAGCCCAATGATAAAAAAGTCACAAAAATGTAAGCTCCACCTGTAATACAGTAATTTCAGAGAAGATATACCCTGTAAGAAACACTTTGCTCCAGAGAAAAATAAAGCAGTTACAGAAGATATACCTTGCAAAAGACAATTTGACTCAGAAGATTACAGCAGTAATCTGTTAGCACACACCTGTAGGCACACCTTGTAATAATGCAGAAGAAGGTATACCAGCAACAACAATTTGAATCAGAGAAAAAATAAAGCAATGAAATGTTAGCAACAAACAGTAGCAATCCCTGTGAGTAAAAAATAAAACACCACCACACAGTAAATCTGTTAGCCAAACTAAGTCTTAATCCTTCTCCCTTGCTCTGGTAAGTTTCTCTACTCTGCCTTTCAAGCAGTCTTAGAAGGAAAGAGCTCAGGTGAAGCTAGGTGCCTTGGCCAGCAAACCAAGTCTTCTACCTCCAAGATATCAACTAACCTGACTTTTAACCCTTCTTTCTGTTGGAAATTACTGACAGTTTGCCAGCTCCACCCCCACATACACACCTAATCCTTTGGAAGAGCTGTGGGAGGAAAAGCAATTAGCTCCTTCAATGTGAGAAGGAGACTGAAACACCTCTGAGACAACAAACCTTTTCAACAAACAAGAATAAAATAAAACACAGTGTCAAACAGTAATTTTGCTTAGCCCAATGATAAAAAAGTCACAAAAATGTAAGCTCCACCTGTAATACAGTAATTTCAGAGAAGATATACCCTGTAAGAAACACTTTGCTCCAGAGAAAAATAAAGCAGTAACAGAAGATATACCTTGCAAAAGACAATTTGACTCAGAAGATTACAGCAGTAATCTGTTAGCACACACCTGTAGGCACACCTTGTAATAATGCAGAAGAAGGTATACCAGCAACAACAATTTGAATCAGAGAAAAATAAAGCAATGAAATGTTAGCAACAAACAGTAGCAATCCCTGTGAGTAAAAATTAAAAACACCACCACACAGTAAATCTGCTTAGCCAAACTAAGTCTTAATCCTTCTCCCTTGCTCTGGTAAGTTTCTCTACTCTGCCTTTCAAGCAGTCTTAGAAGGAAAGAGCTCAGGTGAAGCTAGGTGCCTTGGCCAGCAAACCAAGTCTTCTCCTTGCCACTGGGACCTTACCCAATCTAGAATTGGGCATAGGGTTCCTAGCACATTGGCAATCAGTGAAAGCCACCTTTGGCATGGCTTGCACCAACTTTTGAGAATCGAGCCCATGGTCTCCAGAACTGGACACAGTACTCGGTGGGGTCTCATCAGTGATCTATACAGAGGCAAAACCTCCTCCATCTTTCTGCTGGTGATACACCTCCCTATGCACTCCAGTATCCTACTAGCCCTCCAAACTGCTTTGTAACACTGCCTGGTCACCTGTAGGTCATTGGATATGATTACCCCCAGGTCTCTTTCCTGTTTGGAGGTCATCAATACCACTCCACCCATTTTGTACTCCGTCCCTGGGTTTCTGTGTCCTAAGTGCATTATTTTACACTTTTTTACATTGAAACCCAGCTGCATTGTCCTTGATCACTCCTTGAGTTTTCTCAGGTCTCTGTTCCTCCTTTCGATACACCCTGGAGTATCCACCCTAGTGCAGATTTTGGTGTAATTTTCGGAGGCAGACCTTCCCTTCCAGCTCCTCTACAATGTCACTTATAAAGACATTAAAAAGGACCAATCCAAGCAATGACCCCTGAAGTGCCCCACTGGTCACCCTCTTTTCCCTGGAGTTAACTTTGGTTACCATAACCCTCTTTTGCCTATCTCCTAACCAATTTCTTACCCAGTTTACCACTTTTGCATCCACTCAAAAGTTACCCAGCTTGCTTACTAGCTTCCTATGAGGAATGGTGTTGAAAGCCTTATTGAAATCTAAGTAGCCCACGTCCCCTGCCCCACCATGATCTAATTCTCTGTTCCTGCAGTCAAAGAAATCTATCAGATTTGACATGCCCTCCCCTCATGAATCCATGCTACCTCATGTCTTGTAACTCGATGGATTCAAGATATTCCACAGTTTTTCCTCCAGCGGTGATTCCATTAACTTCCCTACCACCAATGTCAGGCTGACAGGCCTATAATTGCCATCCTTCTCCCTGTTACCACTTTGTGAAGTGGGACTAGGTCTGCCCTCCTCCAATCCTCCAGAACCACTCCTATTTACAGTGAGCTGTTAAACGGAACTATCAGAGGTGCAGCCAGTACCCCTATGAGCTCCCTCAGTACCCTTGGATGAACACCATCTGGCCCCACCACTTTGTCTACTTTCAGATTAGCGAGTCCCTTAAGGACTCTGTCCTCTAAAAAAGGACTCGTGTCCACTTTCCTCTCTACAAAACTCCTGTTACTTTTTTTTACCCATCCCCTTCCATTTTCTCTTTGAACACTGAACAAAAGTATTTGCTCAGGATATTTCCCTTTTCCTGATTCCACTCTGCACAGTCCCCCTTCTTTTTTTTAACCTTCAGATCCCTCCCCTGGTTTTCCTCTTTTCACTAACACACCTCAAAAATGTCTTGTCCCCCTTTTGTTACTGCATGGGGTATTCTCTCTTCAGGTTTCTCCTTCATGCTCCTTGCTGATTTCCCTGCTTCCCTGTTCCTCCCCTGATACACCTCCTTATTCTCCTCTCTCTGTGTCTCCTTAAACCTTCTGAATGCTACCCTTTAACCTTTACCATTTCAGCCACCTCTTTCAAGAACCATAGCAGCCTCTTTTTCCTCTTGCATTTGCTCACTTGCTTGATGCAGAGATTTGTTGCCTTCACTATGTCCCCAACCAAGAGAGAAAAAGGTTATTGCTGCTCTATTTAATTTCAAAGCATACCTCTTTCAGCTAGCTGTCAGTAATCAAGGGGGAGGAATTGGACGGAGTCTTGGGGGAGGCCATTAGTGAAATGGCAAGCAAGGGGGAAGTACTGGTTTTGGGGGATTTTAACATGCTGGATGTATACTGTGGCATTCTGGCTGCAGCTACAACAAGACGCAGGACCATCCTCGACTCCCAAAAGAGGGCATTTGTGAGCCAACTGGTTACAGAAGCCACTAGAGATGGGGCAGTGTTAGACCTGCTACTAACAAACTGGGACAGCACTGCAGACATCACAGTGGGCAGTCCCCTGGGTATAAGTGATAACCGTACTGTGTGGTTTGACATATGGATCAGGCAGAAGAGAAACTACAAGGAACAGGGTCCTAGACTTCAGAAGTGCAGATTTTAGAGAAATGAGCAGCTGTCTCAGAGGTTACCTTGAAGGAGGGGCTGCCCGGAGGGGTGTGGAGACCCTATGGAGTAGGATTAAGGAGGGTACAGATAAGACAATGGCATGCTGTATAAAAGAAGTTTGTAAGAAAGGAAGAGGAAGAGGCCACTGTGGTTTTCCAAGGATGTAGCAAAAGCAGTGAAAGAGGAAAAGGTAGCCTTCAGGAAATATAAGGGGACAAAGAAGGAGAAGGACTGGGAGCTATACTTGGCAAAGCAAAGGGAGACAGAAAAGAGGGTGAGAGCAGCAAAAGTGCAGGCAGAAGAGAAAATAGCCAGGGAGCTGAAGAAGGGGGACAACACTTTTTTATAGATCTGTGAGTGAGAAGAGGAAGTCAAGGGGAGGGGCAGTGAGAATCAGAAGGACAGGGTGAGGTGGGACTGTGCAGAGGAGGATCAGGAGAATTGGAATTTTAAATGATTACTTTTGCTCAGTCTTCACATGGAGGAGGGGGAGAAAAGACAAGCATATAGTAGAAAGCTCCAGGGGGTGGGAGAAGTGGACACTAGTCTCTTTATGGAAGAGAGGTCAAGGGTTTGGCAGTTGAAATTCAATGCAAAGTAGTACAAGATAATGCATATGGGGCACAAAAACACTGGAACAACATATCAGTTGGGGGTAAGGATATAGCATGCACCAAGCAGGTAAGGGACCTTGGGGTCATCACCTCTGATGACCTCAAGGTAGGGAAAAAGTGCGACAAAGCAGCAGGTAAAGCAAATAGGATGCTGAGATGCATAGGCAGAGGCATCACCAGCAGGAAAAGGGAGGCTATAATTTCACTATTCAAGACACTAGTGAGGCCCCACCTGGAGTACAGTGTCCAGTACTGGAGACCTTACCTACGTAAGGACATAGGGTAGAGAAGGTTCAGAGGAGGGCAACAAAGATGGTATAGGGATTGCATCACAAGTCCTACAAGGACAGGCTGAAGGACTTGAATATGTACTCCCTGGAGGAGAGGAGGGAGAGAAGAGATATGATAGAGACATACAAGTACCTTACAAGGAGGAGCAGGGTGCAGGAATACACTATTTTCCAGTGAAAAAGATGTTCCAGGACTAGAGGGCATGGGATGAAGTTGGAGGGAGGGTGATTCAGAGGAAATATGAGGAAATATTTCTTCACAGAAAGGGTGGTAGGCAAGTGGAACACCCTGCCAGAGGAAGTGGTGGGGACTGAAACAATCACGGGATTTAAGAATGCATGGGATAGACATAAGGGAATTCTGGATGTCAGGGGTAAGGGGCAACAGACTTCTAGAAAAATGTAAACTTATCCTCCACCAAAGAAGCATTAAATTTGCTTTACATTACCCTTCGACACTATGCCTTTTCTCAGGCTCTTCCTTCAAGGATTTTGAACCCCCTGATGCCTTAGCCAACTATCTGGAGGTCTCTCTCTCTGTAATCTTACCCTGAGAGGTTCAGCAGCAATTGGCAACCTGAACACAGCTTTGGTATCCGCACGGAGGGCAGACGACGAGGTACAGGAATGTGGGAAAAGTGTTGCAAAACTCGCAGCCCCAAGCAGCAATGCTGCAACTGATTTGACCCCAAGACAATCAACACTGCTGCAAGAGAAGCTTCTATCGGGGCATTATTCTTTAAGACTTTCATGCTGTTCTAGCGAGGTTTCACCCCAAACACCCCAAGCTGCAGCCTCTCACTTTCAAATCAACCCTTCTATTCCCTTGAGCAATAAGTTTGCTCTCTTGGAGGATGACATGCGCTTCTCACAGGAGGATCTTTCCCAGCAAATTTCAGACAAACATCCCTCTAATTTGGGCCCTGTGCCTCAGGGATGTATTTCTGCCAATACTTCATAGGCAGAAGTTGTTGCAAGTTCCCCCCTCAAATCTTTAGAGCCACCCAAAAAGATACGTATGGCAAAGACCAAAAGTAAGAACATCAATAGTCACAATCCTGCTAATAAATCTAAGATGTCATGAGCTTATATGGTCAGTAATATGGTCACAGTTGCTATATCTTGGTAGGTTCTGCTTCCAGGATACTTAAAGGGAGTGCCAGTACACTTTTTCTGCCTAGCCATCTGCTCTACAGTCTATGCTACCTGATTGCTTTCGCTCCATGCGGATGCAGAAAGCAAAGGCTGTACATCGCGGCATGATCAATTTACTTTTTGTTGCAGTGTTTAAACGAGCAGCATAAAGGTTTTCAAGGGAACTTTGGTATATCAGCAATGCTTTTCTAACCCATTATTTTAGTATTAGACCTTACACATTACCTCACTAAACAGGCTCTCTGTATCTAGCCTTTTACACTCCAATTTAGCAGTGCATCAGGTTTACAGTCTTTTGGCTGTTCAGTTGCATATCTTCAATTGGTATACATCCTGATTATTGCCTTTCTTTTCTCATCTGTGAATTATTATATATTACAAGGCAGTTTACCCCTTCCCTCTCCTGGTGACAGGTTCTTAAGTACTATTGGCAACTACATTTAATCTATCTCCTTCCCTACGCTCCATTATTCTTACTACCTCCTGTTTACAATATGGAACTATCATTAGAACCCAAAGAGGTGGGCTATGTTTGGTGTACTGTTGCAAAGGATTGCCAATCTACATCTTCCTTATGCTCCTTATTTTACTCGAAGCCTACAGATATTACAGAAATCCATTGCTCTGTAGTCCCTCCTGTTTTGGGGCTCACTGGGCCTAGTCTTCTAGACCTAGTCACCCCATATAACACCTATTAAGGCGATTTTCAAGTAATCGGAGCTGATCTTTACTATGACCATCTCTTCTGTCTACAGTTATCACCGAAGCCTATACCTCTCCACATAATCCCGATTTGCATTTGGCTCAGTGTGTAAGGGCTTAAATTGACCTCCCCTTTCTTCTTTCCCCCTCAATATTGTAGTTATGTACTTATTCTGTTGCACTGCAAAGTATACTCAGAGTCACTCTAATGTGGTAATGATCTACTTTTCCTTTTATATTTGTTCATTTACACTCCACCTGGCTCCCTGAATTCCTTGCTCTATGTCTAGGCTGTACTAGCATCTTGTACATGGTTCTTTAATTTACTGTTATTTCGAGTTGGTATATCTTGTACTATTACTACTAATGGCCTGGATATTCAAACTGCGCCATTCTGAGGCGCAAGCCCTTGCGCTGCTCAAAATAGTTGCGCAGGGGGGTGGCCGGGGTGATATTCAAAGGTTGCGCCATTGCGCAACTCCTTTGAATATCACTCCCCAGCCACAGCACTTGCGCATGGCTCAGTGGAACTTGCGCCACCGCAAGTTGCCAGAGATGAGCATTAAACTTGCGGTGGCGCAAGTACCATTGCGCCATGCGCAAATTTCCGATATTCAAAAGGTGACATGCAAATGGGGCCATAATTTATGCAAGGCGCAGGGGGGGCCATTTGCATCTATTTATGGCCCCATTTGCATGCCATTTGCATGTAGGTGCGCCGATCCCGAGGACTTGTGCCTGGCCACCCTGCCAGGCAGCAGCGTCGAGGACCGGCGCCTAATGCAACCAGTGCGGGCATTACAGGTACATGTAACGCACCCCACATGTACGAAGCCCGTCAGCGGGCATAGCGTGTGAACCCCCCGAGTGCCCGATCGCGGGCAGAATCTAACCCCAACCCAAATATCTCCCTGGTGGTCCAGTGGACCGTAAAAGCCGATCGCGGGCAGAATCATCTAACCCCAAACATCTCTCTGGTGTCTAGTGTCCCCCCACCCACGAAGCCCCTCACCCGCTCCCCCGCGGCCGGCGGGCGACAGCATCCACCGCCTGCCGCCCCGCCCGCCCCGACTGACTGTCGGTAGGGCTGCGCCGATGGTGCAGAGCTACAGCCAATGGGCTTGCAGCCCATACCGTACATGACAGTCCAGATTTGTGAATAGAACATCATTCTCAGACTGGAATGTCGTGTGACTGCTGCAAGCCCATTAATAACTCACACCAATAAACGAACGATCGTCATCGGCCAGCTTAGCGAGGTGGCAAGCCGGGTGGGATGCTGTCGCCAGCTGGCTGGGGAGCAGGTGGGAGGCTTCATGGAGCAGGACCACTAACCTGGGGAGATGTTTGGGGGTTGTGATGATTCTGCCGCGATGGGCTTCGATCCACTGGACCACCAGGAGATATTTGGGTTGGGGGTTACATTCTACGCGATCGGGCACTGGGGGGTTCATACACATTATGCCTTGATCGGGCCGCGGATAGGGGGGTGTACATGTACCTGCACTGCCCGCGATCGGCTGTGGGAGATCAACAATGGGCGAGGGGGAAATCATGACACACTATGCCCGCGATCGGGCTGTGGGAGATGTGTGGGTGCCGGAGTCGTGTTACACTATGCCAGCGATCGGGCTGGTGGGGGCACAGGAAAGAGTTGGGGGCCAGCCAGGGGTGGCAGCTGCTGTCTTGCCCTCGCAATGCAGCAGCTCACCTGTGGTGGCCCTCAACTCAAGCCTTTTTTGGGCTCACAGGTTGTGTAGGCAAGGTTGGGGTTGCGCATGCACAACTCTGCACTAACCCGACTGAATATCGGGGTTGCGCAGGTTGATGGATCCTCCCCTCCTGTTGAGCATGCATTCATTTGCATTGCTCTCTTAGCAACCTGATGCCAGTGGGCGTAACTGCCTCCTGCTGAATATCAACAGAATGGCGCATTTTGGACTTGCGCATGCGCAACCCTGTTGCGCATGGCACAACCCTTTTGAATATCCAGGCCAATGTTTATAAACAAGTTCTGGTGTTTAGCTTTATCCTTATACCTTGTCCTGTTAGCTTAGAATTAAGCTGAGGTTATTACAGTCCCCTGCCTTTCTTGGTATTATTCCCTTTCAGTTTAGCTTATCAGGAATACTTACTTTATTATATTACTGGGATCAGACTTATGTTTGGGCCGATATTTATAACCGGTCCTCCCTAGTCTCCTCCCTACATCGACGCCCCAGAGTGTGGTGAGAGAGTCTCTTAGCCAGTTGGCTGACTCATATCTCCTCGCACCAATAAAATGTTTTCTTTGTTATTTAGCTTACTAGTATTGTTGTTGTTGTTGTTAATGACTTTTCTCCTTCCCTATTTCTATTCTAACTTTAATAAGATATCTGTGCCACTCATGTATCATACATCTCACTTTTTTTGGCTTGAATGTTCTTGCCACTCTCTGCACATACATAAGCTCTCTATATTGTATTCTAATCATCTTCTGCCTCATTTATTTGTCCCTTCACACTCCAGTGATTATTCCCTTTCTTTAACACTAACAATATGAGTGACATACTTTTATATACATGGAATATGAAGGGACTTAATTCTCCTTGTAAGCAGAAGCAAATTCTTTCACATCTCAAAAAACATAAAACACAAATTGCTTTCCTTTAAGAAACAAAATTATTAGCAGAGCATGTTCATAGACTTAAAAAGATTGGTCGGTCAGATCTGAATCATCCTATACCTCAGAAAAAAAGGAGTTACTATTCTTATTCTAAGAGTCTCAAATGGTCCCTTGTAAACTCGGTTTCTGATACTGACCGTAGATGGGTGATGGTCAAACTGAATACCAATTCTGGTCATCTTCTGCTTGTTAATGTCTATGCACCCAACTCAATTCCCAGAATTTTTCATAATTTAGCTCAACAGATTCTATCCTTTAACACTGATAATACACCAGTTATTCTTGGAGGGATCTTAACTAGCTTTAGAAGCCAGCATTGACAGAAGAGCCCCAACCACAGAGGCCCACCCTTAGAAGTATTAAAGCTCTCTATTACTAATGCCAAGATGTTGGATTAGCTGATGTATGCCTCCTTCACCGCGATCAAAATTCACTTTTTACTCCTCTCTACATAAGACATACAGTAGAATTAACTACTGGTTAGCCTCTCCTATTATAATGGAAAAAAATATTGATTCATCCATCTCTCCCATCATAATCTGGATTCATTCCTGTCAAACTGCAACTTTTGTAGGGCCCATTAGCACCTAAATCTCTTACTGGTGGCTGGACCCTCTCCTTCTCAAGGATCACGTTTTCTTACCATGATCAAAGCACAAATTCAGGACTTCCTCTTTCACAATACACATGTGAATCTTCTGTGTCCTCTGTATGGAAGCTCTTAAAGCTATGATTCAAGGAAAATTATCAGTTATGTTGCACTATAGGAAAATAGTAAGGGAACAACAGCTGGCTGACTTGGAAAAATCTCTTAAGGCTAAAAGAATTTATACTTTTCTTCTAATAAGCACTGTCCTGATTCTCAACTTCATCTTGAAATTCTTCAACTTAGATTAAAATTAATGAATTAATTTCACGTAAAACAGAACTGAGCCTTGTTTAAACTTAAATATAAGTTTTGGGAACAAAGCATAAAAATGAAAAACTCCTCTTACCAGCTCAAAGCACAACAAATGGAACAACACATCCTAAGCCTAAAAGATGAACATGGTACGATTCACTCCGACAACCCCTCTAAAACCGTATCATGAAAACCTTTTATCAAAAACTATACTCTAACACAAACCCTCCATCTACTTTACAAATTCAACAGTTCCTTAAATCGTTACATCTTCTCATCTTTCTGCTCTTGAAACAAAATTCTTTAGATGAACCCTTCACTTCAGAAATCCAGAAAGCTTTGTATCTTCCTTGAAATCCATGCAAATCCCCTGGGGTAGGATTCCTGTCATTCTATAAAATGTTTTCCGACACCTTATGTCCCCTTCTTCTTATCGTTTGTCAAGAAGCTTCCTTAATACTGGCAAGCTTCCCCCATCTTGCACTTCTGAAGCAATCACAACCTCTAATCCCCAAGAAAGAAAAAACCCTACTCACCCCGTAAATTACAGGCCCATCTCTTTATTAAACACGGATAGGAAGATATTTGCTAAACTACTAACTTCTTGACTTGAATCCTTGATTCCCAAGCTGACTCATTGTTCGCAAGCTGGTTTTATTAAACATAAATCTGGTTCTCATCACCTGCGTTCCTTATTTAATTTAATTCACAAAGCCAAATCCCTCAAGACACCAGCTGCAGCCATAGCTATTGATTTCAAGAAGGCCTTTGATTCCTTAAACTGGGACTACCTTCATCAAGTTTTATCTTATTTCAGTATTTCTCATACCTTTTGCTCCTGGATCAAGCTATTATATAACTCCCCTGTTGCTAAAGTACTTACTAATTCCACCCTTTCCTCCTACTTTCATCTAGCAAGGGGAACTAGACACCTTCCCTGTTTATTTTAGCCATGGAACCCCTGACTGCTTGTTTATGTCAATCTGCTGGCATTATGGGTATACCGGTGAGCAATTCAAGATATGTCTCTCTCTCCTATGCGGATGATCTCTTAATCTTACTCCAAAACTTGAATGAGGCAATAATGTCAGAGGCTAAACTGGACATAGTAGCAATTAGTGAGACGTGGTTTACCAGTAACCACACTTGGGAGACTTCAGTACCTGGCTATGTATTGTTCAAAAGAGACCGAGTGCAAAAGGAGGAGTAGCCTATGTTAATGAAAATATCAAAGCTACAGAAATTCAGAATACACATAAGGAGCCAGAAGAACTGTGGGTCACCCTGGAAACAGGAAATGGGACAGCCATAAGAACTGAGTTGTCTACAGGCCCCAGACCAGAGGAGGACATAGACACATTACTGTTAGAAGATATACAAAACATGACAGCTAAAGGGAGGTTCTGATATGGAGACTTCAACCATGAATACAGATTAGTTAATACCAGCAGGAACATCTGCCAGAACTAGAACTCATAGTGGATTCCCTGCAGGGGAGGGCCTCAAACAACTGGTACAGCAACCCACAAGAGACAGGGCTATCCTAGATCTAGTACTGACTAACAAAGAAGGGATCACAGATCTCCAGGTAGAAAGGTCACCTGGGGACCAGTGACCATCACATGGTATGGTTCAATTTGGCTACTACATCTAAATCATCCCATTCCAAGAGCAACATATGGGACTTCAGAGGAGCTGACTTTGATAAGATGGCCAACAGAGTTAAGCTAGCCCTGGCAAAAAGAAACACAGGTGAGGGGTACAGGCAAAGTGGGCAAGCATTAAGGATGCAATACTTGAAGCAACATCCCATTGTGTTAGAACAGAAAGGAAGTGCAAAGAAGAAGGAAACCACTTTGGTTCTCAAAACAGTAGCAGAAAAGGTCAGAGCCAAAAGCTGGCCTTCAGAAATATAAGGGAACACAGCGGGATGAAGATAGGGAGGCATACCAAACTGCCCTAAGGGAAGCAGGTAAGGCAGTAAGGCAGGCAAAGTCCCAAACTGAGGAAACACTAGCACGAACAGTAAAGAAGGTGACAAGACTTTCTATAGATACATTAGTAGAAAGGAGAAAGTCCAGAGGGGTATTGCTAAGCTTAATGGAGAAAAGGAGCATGTGAGGAGGAGGACCCTGTAAACGCATCTATCCTAAATAGATACTTTTGCTCAGTATTTACTGAAGAGAAGGTAGGTGCAGGCCTACAGCAGCATCATGGACACAGTGGGAGGAGGTGAGCACTACTCCCTTCACAAAAGAAAGGGTCCTACAAGAGCTTGCTAAGCTCAGGTGGATAAGGCAATGGGACCTGATGGCATACATCCCAGGGTACTTAAGGAGCTAAAGGAGGAACTAGCAGAGCCATTAGCAGAATTGTTTAGTGAGTCTCTGAGCACAGGAGAGGTCCCAGAAGACTGGAGAAGGGATCATGTGATCCCGCCCACAAGAGTGGTAGCAGGAGGAGGCGGGAACTACAGACCGTCAGTCTTACCTCATGTAGTGGGCAAGATTATGGAGGCACTCCTTAAGGAAAGGATAGTGCAACACCTGGAATCCATAGGGCACAGGATCCAAGACAGCATGGGTTTACAAAGGAAGGTCCTGTCAAACTAATCTCATAGATTTCTTTGACTGGGTAACCAGAGTGGTGGACCAAGGGGGAGCAGTTGATGTCACCTACCTTGACTTCAGCAAAGCTTTTGACACTGTTCCACATAGAAGATTGATAAATAAGCTGGGTAGGCTCGGGGTGGGTTAGAAGTTGGTCAACTGGGTGGCAAACTGGTTGACGGGCAGAAAACAGAGTGGTGGTAAATGGTATACAGTCAGAAGAGATGCAAGTCACAAGTGGGGTACCTCAGGGATCAGTCCTGGGGCCAGTCCTCTTCAACATCTTCATTAGTGACCTTGCAGAAGGACTAGAGGTAAGGCTTGTCTGTTTGCAGATGACACCAAGATCTGCAACAAAGTAGATGATCCAGATGGGGTGGGCAGAATGAGAAGAGATCTGGATAAACTAGCAGAATGGTCAGAGAGTGGCAACTGGGATTTAATGCAAAGAGTGCAAAATCATGACATATAGGAAGAGAAACCTGAAGCCACCTATAGGCTGGGAGGAGTTGCTAGCAGTCACAAAGGAAGAAAGAGACTTGGGCATCATCATCACTGATGACCTAAAATCATCCAAGCAGACCTCTAAAGCAGTAGGTAAGGCTAGGGGGGTGTTAGGGTGTATTAGTAGGGGTATCACCAGTCATAAGAGGAGGTAATAATCCTCTGTACAAGACACTGGTTAGGCCCCATCTGGAGTCTCGTGCAGTATTGGAGGCCACACCTTCACAAGGACATTAACCAAATTGAGGCAGTCCAGAGAAGGGCAACAAAATGGTGCAGGGACTGCATCAGAAGACATATGAGGACAGATTAACGGAGCTCAATATGTATACCCTTGAGCAAAGGAGGAGAGAGTGATATGATCGAGGCATTCAAACACCTTAAGGGCATAAACAAGGTGAAAGAGTCTAACATGTTTAAATATAAGAAAATAGCAGGACAAGAGGACACAGCATGAGATTAGAGGAGGCCGATTAAGGGGAATGTGAGGAAATTCTTTTTCACAGAAAGGGTGGTGGATGCATGGAATGGCTTACCACAAGAAGTGGTGGCTATGAATACAGTGCAGGGCTTCAAACAGGCATGGGATAGGCATAAGGGAGCAATACAAATGACTATGAATAGATAGGCCACTGACAGAGCAAAGGCCGATGGTACATTTATAAGGTAGAAAAAGAAATGGGCAGACTGGATGGGCCTTGCGGTCCTTATCTGCCATCAACTTCTATGTTTCTATGTTTCTATGTAGGCTGGGTGCCTGTTGGTTGATTTGCTTAATAATTTTACTAAAATTTCTGGCCTTGCTTTGAATTATGGCAAATCACAAACTATGCCCCTTAACGACCACTGTAAAGCATTTATGAACATACCTCTTGGATTCCGCTGGTCACCACAGGGTATAACATATCTAGCAATCAAAATTACTAGTAACTTAGGGAAGATATGGGACATTAGCTTTAACCCCTTATTTGATAACATCAAAACATTTCTGGACAGATGGAAGCTTCTTAATCTCTCTTTCATGGGGAAAATTGCTGCCATTAATACGTCAATTTCTCCCAAGATTCTTTACCTCTTTGCCAATATTCCTTTAGTCTTACCATCCTCCTTTTTTGCTAAAATTGATAAATTAATAGGTAACTTTATTTGGAATGGGAAACCACCGAGATTTAACAGCAACAAACTTTGATCACATTGGAAAAAAGGGGGATTCGGACTTCCCTGGTTCACAGGTTACCTCTGGGCTTTCCAAATGGCCCAAACCATTATATGTTTTCAGAAACCCTCCCCTCACTTACCACTATGGGTTGCAATGGAATCCGCATTGTGCCCGGAAGGAGTTCCCACTTCCTTCATTTTTAATCCCATTTCCTCTAAACTAAAATCTCACCCAACTATATCATCCTCTGTTCTTTATTGGAAATTAACCCACAAATTCCTGAAATCCAATCCAACACCCTGGTTTTATGCCCCCTTATGGGGAAATCCACTGCTCACTCTAGAAGATCACCCAATTTTCTGTCGTACATGGAGGAACAAAGGCATTTTCTTTCTCGGAGATATCTTGGACCAGAATTCACTCACGCTTAGATTATTCTCAGACTTGCAGGTCACATGGAAACATCCTAAACAGGACTTCTGTAAGTTTTTACAAATTCAGGCAGCTTATAACTCTCTTTCTAGTTTACTGTATAGGCATACTCTTCTAAACCCATGCATCTCGCACTGGACTAATTTATCCGTAAAATTAAATAACTCCATTTACAAAGACATTATTGATAATCTACCTGATCAGTCTATACAGGCCAAAAATAAATGGAGTACTCATCTTAACTACAATATTTCAGACGCACAATGGAGTAATTGTTGGCGTATTGCACATAATACCTTTAAAGATGCCTGTAGTTCTTTAATACAAACTAAAATCCTACATCTTTGGCATAGAACCCTGTCTGTGCTTCAGCTAATGAGCCTATTAAATAATAATAATTGCTGGAGCTGCAATTTTGCCAGCGGGGATCTACTTCATATCTTGTGGTCTTGCACTCCCATTAATAAGCTCTGGCATAAAGTCTGTTTACTTGCCTCCAGAGTAACAGGACAAAAACTACTTTTTGACCCCAAGCTATTCCTTCTAGGCATCCTTATCTCCAATAGCTCTCTCCTCTCACATGCACATTTTGGATGGCTAAACATACTTTCTCTTCTCGTCAAATGTCTGATTCTTATGAAATGGAAATCAACTCTGGTGCCTTCTCTTTCAGATGTTCTTCAAAGCCTCTTTCACTATGCCTCTCTAGACTGATTATCTCATGTTACTCATAACCGACTCACTGTATATGACAGATGTTGGCAGGAGTACTTCAAGTACATGAACCTAGTTCTTCTAGACCCTAATTCTTAAGGATATTTAGCCCTCCTTCTTATTTTGCTCTCAGATTAGGTTTTCTCAAAACTTTTGTGCATAGATTTCTCCTCTTTTTTTCCCTTCGTCCCTGTTTTCTCCCTCTCTCCTTCCCTTCTTCCTTGCTTTTTTCTCTCTTCTTTCTTTCCTTGCACACTTTTCTCATATCTTCACCTCTCCTTTACTGAACATTGTTCATATTACCACATTTATCACTTTTTGCAATTTACTGAATGCCTTGACATAGCCTGCCCTAGCATGTATTTCATACATGGTTGCTATTTCTGATCCTATAATACCCTATTGATTGTAACCCTTCTGCTCTCCACTTACATCCTGTCTAGGTTTGTGTTTTATTATCAATACATGTAAATAAGGCTTCTCCAGTATGTTTACCCTAAATACTGTGTTTTGTTAAGTGATATTTTATACCTTACATGGAGGACAGTCTTCTATTGTATAAGGTGTGTGCTTTCTTATATACTCGAATTTCAATAAAAAGATAAAGTGAAAAATGTAAACTTACAAGCTAAAATGGGCAGACTGGGTGGGCCATAGGCCCTTATCTGCCAACAGTGTCTATGTATCTGTGAGAGAGTCTAAAGGGTCTGGAAGCCCTTAATGTGAGTAGGATGATGGGGCCAGATGAGATTCACCCAAGGATCCTAAAGGTGCTGAGGAATATGCTAGCTGCCTTTCAGGCAACACTATTCAGTATCTTGTCAGAGACAGGGGTAGTACCAGAGGATTGGAGGAGGGCTGATGTGGTCTCTCTGCACAAGAACAGCAACAATGAGGGGGCTAGGAACTACAAGCCAGTCAGTCTGACTTTAGTGGTGGGTAAATTGATGGAAACCCTACTGAAGGAGAAGATGATGGAGTACCTGGAGACAAAGGGGCTGTGAGACAACTGGCAGCATGACTTAATAGAAGGGAGGTCATGTCAAATGAATCTTATAGACTTCTTTGACTGGGTGACTAGGGAGGTGGACCAGGGAAGGGCAGTGGAGCTGGCCTCTCTGGACTTCAGTAAGGCCTTCAGTACTGTGCCACACATAAGGCTAATTTAGAAACTAAGCAGCCCATGGAGTAGGGGAGAAAGTGGTAACCTGGGTATTAAATTGGCTGAAGGATAGGAGGCAGAGGGTGGTGGTGAATGGCAGGCACTCAGGAGAAAGAGGAGTGACTTATGGGGTGCCACAGGGATCAGTGCTGGGACCTGTCCTCTTCAATGTCTTCATAAGTGACACTGTGGAGGTGTATCTCTTTGCAGTTGATACAAAAATGTGCAACAGAGTGGACACTCAGGAAGGGTGGAGAGAATGCAGCAGGATCTAGGGAGGCTGAAAGAGTGGTCTAAGGTGTGGCAACTGGATTTAAATTCCAAAAAGTGCAAGGTTATGCACTTGGGGTGGAAAAACTCAAGAACTATGTATGGGATGGGGTCGGTACTTATGGTCACCAAGCAATAAAGGGACCTTGGGGTCATCATAGCTAATGACCTCAGGTAGCTGGTCAGTCTGAAAAGGTAGTTGGAAAAGTTAGTGGGATACTGGGATATACAGGAAGGGGATATCTAGCAGGAGGAGAGAGGTGGTGTTGCCATTGTATCGTTCACTAGTGAGACCCCACCTGAAGTACTGTGTCGAGTGCTGTCAGGCCGCACCTCCAAAAGGACTTAAGACACAGTAGAAGCGGTATAGAGGAGGGCCACCAAAATAGTACAGGGTCTGCATGAGAAGCTGTATGAGAAAGGCTGGGGGATCTCAACATGTATCCTTGGAAGAGAGGAGAGCACAAGATGACATGATTGAGACCAATAAGTACCTCACAGTGGTGAACAAGGTGAGTTGTCTCAGATAAAGGAAGGCACAAGGACATGGGGGCCTACAATGAAGCTTAAGGGGTGGAAGTTTAAAAGGGACTAGAGGAAAAACTTCTTCACAGAGAGAGGTGTGGATGACTGGCACAGCCTACCAGCAGAAGTTGTGGGGCTAAAACTGTGGGAAGCTTCAAGCATGCCTGTGACAGGCACAGGGGAAAACTAGTTAGCAGAAAGGGAGGAGGAAGGATGCCAGTGATCAAGAAGGGTCAGAGGTGTCAGAATAGGCAGGTGAAATTCGGGCAGACTAGATGGGCCAATAGATCCCTTTTTTGCTATCAAAATCTATATTTCTAACCAGAAACAACAGAAGATAACTTCCTACTTTGCAAAGCAAAATTAAAACCCATAACACAGAATACTTTTTTTAAAGGCTTTTAATGTTTTTGACAAAATATATTGTAAATAACTCTTAACAAATTAAATGAGTGTGTTTCTTTGTCATTCCAGAGTACATTCTAATGGAGTCCAATGTAAATCATCTCCTTAAATGCATTTTTTTCATGCAAAACGTGTGTTCATTAAGTGGGCTTCACCGAATTAAATCACACCCCAAACTCAGCAAAAGCTATGCCCCTTTTATGATTGATTGTGCATTGTTCCTTCTCCAAAGCCATTTGTTATGTCAGTGAAAATTTTAATGGAGCAGTGAAGGACAATACTTTGAGCAGGAGGACAACCAAAATGATAACATAATGTACCTGTTAAATTAACTTTCCAATGTGCTTCTTATTTAGTTATTGAAATTTCTTACCAGGTAAACATACACGATAAAGGAAACCTAGTTTAAAGATGTGACCTGGGAGGGGGATAAGGGAAATACTGGAAATACTATACAAGGATATATAATAAACACATTGGCTCAGATATTCAAAAGGGTTGCTCCATGCGCAACAGGGTTGCGCATGCTCAAGTCCTACATTGCGCCATTCTGCGATATTCAGCAGGAGGCAGTTGCTCCACTGGCAACAGGTTGTGCAAAAGAGCAATGCAAATGAATGCATGCTCAACAGGAGGGGGAGGAACCATGCATAACCTGCGCAACCTGATATTCAGTCGGGTTATGCAGAGTTGTGCATGCGCAACCCCCAACCTGCGCCTGCACAACCTTGAGCCAAAAAAAAAAGGATCAAGTTGAGGGCCACCCACAGGTGAGCTGCTGTATTGCAGGGCGCAACACAGCAGCTGCCACCCCTGCCTGGCCCCCAACTCGGTCCCTGTGCCCCCCCACCAGCCCGATCGTGGGCATCACAGTTACATGAACCCCCACACATCTCCCACAGCCCGATCGCGGGCAGTACACGACATGAACCCCCACACACACACACATCTCCCACAGCCCGATCGCCGGGCAGTACAAATACATGAACCCCCACACACACACACATCTCCACAGCCCGATCGCGGGCAGTACGATACATGAACCCGCCCCCACACACACATCTCCCACAACCCGATCGCGGGCAGTACAAATACATGAACCCCCACACACACATCTCCCACAGCCCGATCGCAGGCAGTACAAGTACATGAACCCCCCACACACACACACACATCTCCCACAGCCCGATCGCGGGCAGTACAAATCACATGAACCCCCACACACACACATCTCCCACAGCCAGATCAGCGGGGCAGAACCTGTATAGAATCCCCAGTGCCCGATGCGGCGAATGTAACCATCCCCCAACTCGAATAACTCCCTGGTGGTCTCACCACTTGGCCATACATCATCTGACATGGAATGCTGAATTCCTGCAGTTGTGTTTCTGCCTGTCTCTGTTGGAAACTTCGTGTGTGTGTGTGTGTGTGTGTGTGTGTATGTAAGTGTGTGTAGCCCCATCCCACATCAAGACGATGTTGGCAATAGAAGTTTCAACTATCAGTGAGCAGAGATGTCCCTGTGCTGTACCCTCTGACACATTGAGCATTTTGGACCGGTGGCAAGAGTGTGGTTCAGGCACGTGTTCCAATGAATGAATGAATACTTTATTTTTAAGAAGCGCCTTTCCAAAACCAAGGCACTTTTACAATAGATCAATACACAAAATTAAAACAAATTCCTAAAATCAATCCATAAATATATTTTAAAAGTCTGGATATGCTAGAGTAAACAAATAAGTCTTTAGTGCCGACTTGAAACTTTGGACAGTCAGGCAATCTCTCACCCAATGAGGTAGAGAATTCCACAGGGTTAGGGCCATAAAACCAAATGATCTTGCCCCGATGTCTTTAAATGAACCCTGGGAATCTCTAGTAATCCCTCATTGATGGATTGTAGCTGACGGGAAGGACAGTAGGGACAAAGAAGATCTTGCAGGTAACTAGGTCCCTGATCGTGTAGGGCCTTATAGGTCAGAAGACCGACCTTGAAGGTAATCCACCATTGAATTGGCAGCCAGTGCAGTCCATGGAGGACAAGCGTTATATGACTGGTCCTTGATGTACCAGTCAAAAGCCTGGCCGCTGCGTTCTGCACTAGCTGCAAACGGCGGATATCTACCCCCGGTAGCCCAATGGTTTTGCCTTTCTCTCTGTGCTATGACTTGTGTGAGAGAGAGACAGAGAGAGAGACAGCAAGCGAGCAGTGGATCATGGTGCTTCCAGAGAGAGAGAGAGACCCAGAGGCAGCAACACATATAACAGTGAGCAGACGTGCTGCTTCAGTGTGTGCTGTACCCCCATCCCACATGCACTGTGGTACCATACTGGCGTGCTGCTGCCACCAAGGGTGTGCCTCATGGTAGTGTGATGTGCTGTGTGGCATGATTAGTACTGACAATTCTGTTCAGCTCTCATATGTGATGTAGGAATGGACGGTGTTCAGCAGGATGTGTATCTTTTTGGGGGGGAACTCTACAGGGTCAGCAAACAGTCTCACTTCCCTAATGCTCAGTAGCACCCATGCAACACTGTAATTGTCATGTGCTGTGTGGTATTACAGTATAGCATCAGGCACATGTCCTGCAGCAGTTATGCGGCACCACCACCAACACCACCACCAACAACAACAACAACAACACAGTGCATCAGGACACGGAGAAAGTGTTCTGCTCCTCAATACTGGGCTGTTGGGAAATGTTACAACTGCTCCTCAATACATGTAGCAGTTATGAGGATAACCTGAGGACTGTTGTGTGTGGCTGGGGGGGAGTGGGGTTGGGGAGGAGGCAAGAACCAGGGTGACATCTGCATCAAAGGAGCAACACAGTCAGTGTGGCAGACTGATGGTGTCCTGCACAGCAGTATTCATTTGGAGTATTATATTTTAGCACTGTACAAGCTTGCTTATGGTGAACAGCAAGCTATGGCATGTGTGTAGAGTCATCGTACAGGGGTCTGAAGTTGGTGACTGTTAGCATGCTCATGTGCTGCAGAGGAGTGGGACTGTAGCTTGCTCACTACAGGAGTGTAACTTTGCGATCTGACTGTTATCACTGTGCACTGAGACAGTTGTGCCTCATGACAGTTCACTTCGGGACCACAATGTAGCAGTACTGTACAGCTGCAGAGTTCTGTCACAGTGAACGTATGTCGCGATCCAACTCTGTCAGTCTGCATCAAGAGATTTGTGCTACACGATAGTTCACATCAGCACCACAATGTTGCATTGGTGTGCAGGTGCTGAGTTCCATCATGGTAAACATGTCATCTGTGCATGCAGTAGAATGGGCACGAACAGGTATGTGGAGCACTGGAACTGGGGAAGCAAATGGTCAGTAAGCAACAAAGGCAGGAGGGTATGTGAGTGTTGAGGACTGTGTTGTTCTTTGCTAGGTGGGGGGGCACCACAGCAGGGTGAGCAGCATTGAGCTGCAGTACAAAAGATGGGAAAATGAGGCACTGTAAATCATGGTAGTAGTGTTCTCTGGTTATGTCAGTCAACATTTCACAGAGTTGTTGTGCATCCTCACATAGGGACTATTTTTAGGCTTCCCCCATATTTTATATGCACTGTATTATAATAATAATAATGTGCTTTATTTTTAATGCACCTTTCAAATATCAAGGCGCAGTACCATTAAAACAGTTAAAACAAGTAAAAACAATGCTGTAATCACATTAAAATATTTAATACAGTCAGAATCTGCCATCTTCATCACCATATGCCTTTTTCTAAAGGTAGGTTTTTAAGGCCTGTTTGAATCCCCCCACGGTCATGCACTCCCTAATCCGACAGGGTCGAGAATTCTAGAGGGTAGGGGCCACGAACATAAATGCCCGAGCCCCAGAATATTTTAAAGACACCCTCAGAATCTCCAGCAACCCCTCGTCGGCCGAGCGGAGCAGTTGCTCAGGGCAGTAAGGAACTAGGAGCTCTTTCAGGTAGTTAGAGCCCAGTCCTTGTAGGGCTTTATATGTCAGTAAACCGACTTTGAAGGTGATCCACCATTGAACAGGCAGCCAGTGCAGTTCCCGCAGCACTGGTGTGATATGGGAAGATCTAGGAATCCCCATCAACAACTGGGCTGCAGAATTCTGCACCAGCTGCAAGCAGTGGATATTGATCCCTGGTAGCCCAAAGTAAAACGAGTTACAATAATCCAGACACGAGGCCACAAAGGCGTGGATCAATGTAGGAAGGTCACCAGATGGAACAAGGTGCTTGATTCTAGTGATGTTTCTCAGATGATAAAAAGATGATTTAATGACAGCCGACACCTGCGCTCTAAGTGTCAACCCATCATCAAGTATCACCCCTAGGTCTCACACCTGTTCAGAGGTAGGAAGTTCGGAGTCCCCAAGGAATAATCCTATGGGTTGACCTGCCCCCAACCCCCCTATCCGACGACCTGGATCCACAACCATCACCTCCGTCTTCCCAGGGTTCAACTTCAACCAGCTGGACTTCATCCCAATCCTGGATTTCAGCGAGGCAGTCATTACATACCGAGAGTGCTCCATCCTGGTCGGGCGCAAAAGACAGGTAGAGCTGGGTATCATCAGCATAACAATGAAACCTCAGCCCATACCATCTTACAATGTCTCCGAGGGAAGCATGTACACTGCAAACAACAAGGGGGACAGCACTGAGCCCTGAGCCACCCCACAAGATAGAGAAATAGGGTCAGAGGAAAAGACCCCCGACACCACCCTCTAAGTTCTCCCAGTGAGGAAAGATGTAAACCATCTGTGGACCAAACCAGAAAGCCCACAGATGAATCTCAGGTGCTCAAGCAGAACCCCATGGTCAACGGTGTCAAAAGCTGATGACAGATCAAAAAGTACCAAAATGGACCGTTTTCTCTGGTTTCTCGCCATCAGGAGATCATTGAGCACCCGAACCAGCGCAGTCTTGGTACTGTGCCTCTTTCGGAAACCGTATTGGAGAGGTTCGTAAATGCTATGGATGGTCAAATGGTTCTCCAGCTGAGCAGCCACTACTTTCTCAATCACCTTCCCCACAAATGGAAGGTTAGAGATAGGCCTGTAGTTTGCGGAGAGAGTCTGGGTCCAATGAAGTCTTCTTCAACAAAGGTGTCACCACTGCCTCTTTCAAAGAGCAGGGATACTCACCAGAGTCAAAGGAGCACCAGGCTATCTGCACCAGAACAGGGCCGATAGCATCATCACAACCCATTATCAGGGATGTAGGACCCAGATCTAAACTACAACATGTAGGGCGCATCCCCTGGACAATCCGCATAACATCCACGACTTCCAGCCGGTCGAAGAAACTCCAGGAAAAAGGAGGGGTAGTGACCAAGCATCGATCATCAACAACTCGCATAGAGTGTGCCGCACTAGTCTCCAACCTGATGTCGGCCACTTTATCAGCAAAGAACCAAGCAAGATCTTCACACTGCAATTGTGAAAAAGCTCTTCGGACCTGCAGACAGGCTGGGTTGCACAGCCTGTTCACAGTTGTGAAGAGCTGAACAGGTCGGTTCTGAGCAGCAGCAATTTCCTCGGACAGGAACTTTGCCTTCTTATAGGAAATTTCTGACTGATAGAGTTGATAATGCTCTAGCAGTCTAAGATGGTCAGCATCTAAGCCAGATTTCCGCCAGCACCGCTCTAACCTTCGTCCTAGTCGCTGCAACTCCCTCAAGGCTCCATCAAACCATGGAGACTGAGGGTGAAGGGAGAGAGGATGCACACGGACTGGAGCAATAGAGTCCAGTGCTGAGGTAATGGCCTTATTTTAGGCCAGAACCAAAACCTCTGGATCTCTGCTAGCCACAGGAAATTCTGATAGATCAAGCACTGCTGCTAGGCCATCGGGAGTAACATCCCGTTAAGGGCGGTACTTGACCATCTCCACAGGGGTTGGCCTACGAGGAGGAGTGCAAAAATTGAATCGCACAGTGTAGTGATCAGACCATTTGACAGGTTCCACCCCCACGTCAAAGGCCTCGATCCCCAGGAGGAAAACCAGGTGAAGAGAATGGCCAAATTATAGGCTTCCCCTGTATTTCATATGCACTGCATTACAGTCTTCCCCTGTATTTCATACACACTGCATTACAGGCTTCACCTGTATTTTATATGCACTGCATTACAGGCTTCCCCATATTTTATACACACTACATTATAGGCTTCCCCCATATTTTTATGTACTGCATTACAGGCATCTACCATATTTTATATGCACTGCATTACAGGCATCTACCATATTTTATATGCACTGCATTACAGGCTTCCCCAGTATTTTATATGCACTGCATTACAGGCTTCCCCCATATTTTATACACATTGCATTACAGGCTTCTCCTGTATTTTATATGTACTGCATTACAGGCTTTCTCCGTATTTTATATGCACTGCATTACAGACTTCCCCCATATTTTATATGCACTGCATTACAGGCTTTAGATGGTTCAGCAGTGGGTCTGAAACAGTCTGCATGACTTCTCTGTGCACAAGGCCTGGGGGGCACCTGTAAATATCGTACTGGGCTGGTGTTAGGCTAAGGGTCTGTGCATCTTTTCATAGAGTGGTGGTAGCTGTGGGGCCTGTGCTGGGGAAAGACACCTCCCCAGTCATTTGTTCAATAGCTGTGTCCTGAGCAGAGTCTCCCTGAGATAAAGAAATTTCACTATGGTGGACACATGACTATGCATTCAACTCAGGGTTCTCAGAAAAAAAATGACAGTTTCAATCAAGGTGTGGGAAACTCACTGAATTACAAGACACTGTGGCTGAAATAGTCAGACTGTTGGGGGGATGGGGAACACAGACCGTAGACATGCCTGCAGCAGCTTGTTTAAACAACTGGGGATCTGACCCTGCAGCAAACTGAAAAGAGGTAGGAACATTGAGAGCAAAAGATTACATCGAGGTACCTCAGTTGGGCACATCTGTCTAACAGCAGCAGTATCAGAAATGGTCTTACTCTGAGGAGCATCTCCTCCCTCCCTCACCGACATGTCCTTTCCCAGCTCTTTGGCACTTTCCAGGCTTGGCAATCTTCATGGTGAGCCAACTGTGTTTCTCACCCAACCAGCTTTCCTTAGTGCAGATTTCACCAACCATTATGAAGCTTCTTTTCCTTTCAGGTTACATCAGTGCGCTGTACCAGAAACAGTATCGCTTTCCAGCAGCACCTGGCTATCAGCTGGTGGTGAAAAAGACAAACCTTTGATGTTCAGAATAATAGCAGAACCCTTTCTCTGACAATGCAACTGTTCTCTTTGACAGCTCTCAGTCCCTGCCATGTTGGCAGGCTGTTGCAGGGTCTCATCTTAGGGTGATTGGTACATAGCAGTATTCATCACTGAGTCACTCAGTGTAGTGGCATCAGAAGCCTTCTGCACTTTAGAAGCAAGAGATTTAAGCAATATACCATGAGAAGGTGTGGGTGATGGCAGGATTTACCCACCCCTGGTGTGTTGTTCAGTTACAAGGCCATCAGCCGAGTGAGTGAACCACATCAGTAGTGGGTAAATCCTGCCATCACCCACACCGTCGAGTGGGATATTGCTATTATACAATGACCACTTGTTTCTGGTGGAAAAAAAAGAAAATGTTTTCATTTTCATTTTTAATTATTTGTATTGATTTCATTGGTAAACTAAAATAGTCCCAGCATACACGGACTGCTGACGCTCCGTCGCTCGTGGAAAAAAAAATATGGCAATGGACTGGTTCGGACATTAATGAAAAGGTTTTGAGGTGAGCCTGGTTAAGTGGTTATAGGGGAGAGAGAAAAGTGAAATATATTGTTTTGTTCCCCCATTTGCGTTTTGTGGCTGTTGTGAGGTTCTTTTTTTTTTGTGTGTGTTGTACCCTTGCGGTTTAACCGCCATTTACAGGTGACTTCACGAGATGTTAGTAGCAGGCATGCTATACTCTGTAGAAATGGTGTGAACTTCCAGCACCCAGTTCGAGTTCAGGAGTTTTAACATCATGAGACCTCAGTAATGCCAAATGCAGACTATCAACTGAATTCTTCTGGAGAGATGCATCATATATGTGTATATGTGTGTGTGTGTGTGTGTGTGTGTATATTATGGTAGCACGGTAGTGCTACCATAGTTAGGGTTGAGGAGCCATTTACATGTTAATCCCAAAATTGTGCACCTTAATAACTTTGCAACCATTTGACAGATTTGCCTGAAATTTGGAATACACAATCAAGACCCGTACGCCTTGGGATCTGCCAAGTTTCGTACCAGTTGGATACACAGCTGTGGAGTTATTAAGCGTGATCTGCGCGTGCGTTTACGCTTTTTCTGGAATTCTACGGTCACGCCTACAGGTCGCACGGTTTGCACGACCGGCCCAAAATCTTCAGGCAACATGTGGCCAGGGTCCCCGATGTGCCTTTCGAAGATTTCATGAAAAATTATTAAACGGTTCAAAAGTTATTCAAAAAACAATTTCCCATTATAAGTCAATGGGAAAAGTTAACAAAAAGTTCAACAGTGTCGCAAATGCATTTTTACTTTTGCAAATGGCCCTCTTACTTTCACAAATCCGCCATTTTGTTTTCAGTTAGTGATCAGAAAAAATGCTTGGCATTTAAAATTGAGACCCTCTAGCAACCTAATTATTTTTGTATTCACCTAGCTGGAGCCTGAGGATGCTAGCCATGTCTTTATTTTGGGGTAAAACACCCCAGAAATATGTTTTTCAAATTTCTGGAAAAAGTATTTCACAAAGTACTTTCGCGGGTTCATTTAAAGTAAGTTGTACCTTATGAAAGTCAAATTGCGACAATACTTTTCTAGGCTGTGGGGAAATTACAGCAATTCTTTGGCACCCCCCTGCAAAAGAACAGTTTGGAGTTTTGTGATGAAATTTGAAAGGAACGCAGCTGACATCTCACAGATGTGTCTTTCAGTGTTGTGTTGAAAAAATATTACACAGTGGCAAAGTTACAGCACTCCAAAGTTGACACTTTTTCCCATAGGATAACATTACGGCAGCTGACGCATTGCAGCAATCGTTTGGCGCCCTGCTGCAAAATAATGGTTTGGTCTTTTGGGCTGAAATTTGCAGGAGATACAGCCAACATCTGACAGATGTGCCTTTCAGTGGTTTGGTGAAAAAATATTACAGGGAGGCAAAGTTATGGCACTCCGAACTTCTGTTTTTTCCCCATAGGATAACATTACGGCATTCGCTGCGCCTTTGAGGGCCCGTATCTCGAAAATGGTGCAAGATATGGAGTTTTTGTCAAAAAATCCTTAGCCCCCTTTTGGGGCTAAGTATAAAACTAGCCAGGAAAGTGATAATACATATGACTTTTAAATGTTTTTCTATGTCATACGGTTACTGAGATATAAACAATTTACTATTCCAACTCCTGATTTTTGTGTTCCGAGAGTCATTATTTTGCATACATTCTTGCTACTCACTGTCTTTCTCTATACAGCTTTTGGGGAAAACCAGCCTGTGCACTTACATTACTGTTACCATTACCATTTCTGCTTGCGGTTCCGTAACCGTTTCACTTACCGTTCACGTTTACGCCACTATGTGCGTTACCCTTTGCGTTTTCATTTGCGGTTGCGTTTCCGTTGTTTTTAACATTTCTGTCTACAGTACTGTTTCTCTTTCTGTTTCACTTTGCGTAACCATGCGCATTACGATTTGCGTTTGCGGGCACAATGTTACTATGTGACAAGACGTCACGTGGCGCGGGCCCCGCGCTTCCACCACCGCATTACATTCACTATTTCTCATTATCATTCTCAAAAAGAAGGAAAATTAGAGGCAAAAAACTCCATTTAATGCATCAGTTAGGGTTGATCCAACGCGACAAAAGCGAGGAAATTCGATGTTAGGGTTGAAACCCCTTTGCACCCTCAGCCCACCCCCAACTGGAATCTGGGTGCATTGGGGTCATCGTCCTAACTGTCACCCCATTCTCCTATTCCTCAGCTTCTTTCCACATGTGATGGTGACAGTTAGGCTGATGACTCCCAATGTGCACCCCGATTCCAGTTGGGGGTATGCTGAGGGTGCAAGGGCTTCAACCCTAACATCGAATTCCTCGCTTTTGTCGCTGTGGAACAACCCTAACTGATGCATTAAACTGAGTTTCTTGCCCTAATAAATATATATATATATATATATATATATATATATATATACACACACACACACATATACATACATGTATATTTAAGAGATATGTGGCAAACAGCCAAAGGTAGTGCTGGTACAATAACCTGACTGTAAATCATCCAGTACTGGCAAAGAGCCTTGTTTCCATCTCCACAGTCAAGGCTGCTGGGCTCTGCTACACCCTAGGGTCCATTGTATCTTGCCTCAACATTTGGGGCTGCTACACTATGCTGCTCCATGCCACCAGAGGTGGAGCTTTTGCTTCAACATGTGCATACATAAAAGCCAACAAAATGTTGGGTTGTATTGCCAGGAGTATATCTTCAAGGAGAGGGGAGGTGAACCTGCTGTTGTATAGGTCACTGGTTAAGCCACGCCGGGAGTACTGCATGCAGTACTGGCGCTCATACCTGAAGAGGGACATTAAGTTACTGGTGGGGGTGCAGCGCAGGGCAACAAAGATGATCCAGGGACTAGGGAACATGCCCTACGTGAGCAGGCTGAGGGAGTTGAACATGTATTCACTGGAGGTGAGAAGAGACGGGGGGATATGATTGAAACCTTCAAGTACATGAAGGGAATAAACAAGACAGGCATGGAGGGACTATTCAAGTTAAGGGAGGGTAGGGACACTCCGAGGTCACGATATCAGATTGGAGGGGGGAAGCTTCAAGGGGGAAATGAGAAGACACTTTTTCATGGAGAAAGTGGTGTCTGGGTGAAACACGTTGCCTGCAGAAGTGATATCCTGTAGAACAGTGAACTGCTTCAAAAGGAGATAGGATAGGGTAAGAGGGAGGGTCAGGGGAGGGGCAGCTGCAGTATAAGGGTTGCTAGCTACACACTCGAGCAGACTCGGTAGACCATAAGGCCTTTATCTGATGGCAAATTTGTATGTGCGTATGTTCGTATGTTCATATGTTCACCCCTGTAAATGTTAAGGAACCAATAACTGACAGACAGCAGCTTTTTATGACACAGCCAAAGGTAGTGCTGGTACAATAACCTGACTGTAAATTGCCCAGTAATGGCAAAGAGCCAGATGATTTATAGTCATGATATTCTACCAGTTCTGCTTCTTGCATGTAGACTTCCCAAAAAACATTAAATGGGATTCTTCTTTGTAAACCTCTATCAATACAAACAAATTAAACGTGAGACATGAAGCCATTTATTATAGCTTTTCTTAAATAGCTAGTTTCAATTCTGTGACACATCAGCCACAGGTAAACACTGCAGTGCATCACACAGTCTGATGTCAACTACATGTAAGGTCCCTCATAGAGAAACACTATGAATCAGAGTTCTCTCTAGAAGAGAATGTCTACAGTGATTGGGATATACAGCACAAAAATGTTCAGGCAGTGAGAATATCCAGTATGAGCAGACTGGGAACCCAGTAGAACATATCAGCCCTATGCACTCACATAGGGCTCTCCTGAGTGGGCCCTAAGTTGGTCAAGGAGCTTTTTGACCAGTTAAAACTTTGGCCTAGTGGTAAATATTTCAGAACTAGGTTCTAGTACAGTACAACCTCATACTTTTATTGTTCCTTAGGCATTACTTGAGGCATTCTAGTATCTTTTAATGGAATATTCTTGGTGCATCACGTGATGTACCACCTCATCTAGAAACCCTGGACAGCCTCCTTCTCATAGCGGGAATGCCCCCTGAGGACCTCAATGGTACATAACAGTCAACCAGATTCAGCAAGTTTCATTCTGCAACAGTGGAGACTGCTGAATCAGATACATAGAATTTGACAGCAGATGGAGACTGAAGGTCCATCGTTTTTGCCCTTACTATACTACCTCAACCCACTGGCCTCCTGCTCTGGAGCGCTGTATCCCTCCCCCCACTAGTCCACCCCTCAAACCCTTGCTGCCCCCCATGGGGACTATGAGTCCCTTTCCCCTGTCCCAACATGTTTAAACTTATTTACTGTAGCTACCCTCACCTTTCGCTGGCAGTCTGTTCCACAGATCCACTAACCTCTCAGTGAAGTAGAGCTTCCTCAAGTTTCTCCTGCATTTGCCCCTTACCAACCTCCAGTTATTCCCCTTAGTGACTGCATCCTTATTTCTTACCAATGGGTCATCACATTTTACCTTGTTTATACAAGTGAGAACATTTGCAGGATGCTTTAATCATGTCTCCTTGTTCCCGCCTGGTTTCTAGTGAATACATGTTATGGGCCTCCAGCTGTTCCTAATAGACTCTGTCCTGCTGATCTGTATCATCTTGGTGATCCCCCTCTATATACCGACTCTTGCCTGTCAATGTCCTTCCTAAGGTGAGGGGTCCAGAACTGGGCTCAGTACCCCATATGAGGCATCACAAGGGATCTGTGCTGTAGCAAAATCACCTGGCTTCTCCTACTGTCAAAACCCCTCCCTACTCAACCCAGTATCCTCAACGCCTTACTTTATGCTTTATTGCCTTGCCTAGTTTGCTTGAGAGAGTCATTGATTATGACTGACAAATCTTTTTCCTCTGCTGAAGTGGCCAGTCTAACTCCTCCCATCCAGAATTTTCTGCCTGGATTTAGTCTACCTAACTGCATTACTCTGCACTTCTTGGCACCGAACCTCAGCTGTCAGAACTTAGACCACGTCTCTAGTTTCTCTAGGTCCTTATGGAGCTCCTACACCCCTCCTCATCATCCACCCTGCCGCATAGCTTTGTGTCATCAAAAAAGAGACACAACTTTTCCTGGATACACCCCTCAATATCACTTATGAACATATTAAATAGGAGAAGTTCCAGGGCCAGTCCCAGCAGCATTCCACTTGTAACTTCCCTGTTCCTTGATTTAGCTCCGGTAATCACTATACTTTGTTGCCTCTCCCTTAGCCAATTACCTACCCATCTAACTACGCCCCACTCTACTCCCAAGTCCTCCAACCTCAACAGCAACCTCCTGTATGGTACCAAATTGAAAGTTTTGCTCAAATCAAAGTAGAACAGATCTACTGCCTGTTCCGTCTACCACTTTGGTGACCCAATTGAAATGCAGTATCTGATTGATATGGCAATACCTTCCTGACACAAACCCATACTGCTTTTTATCCTGTACTCCATCGTCTTCTAGGTAGGCCACCAAATTCTTCTTCAGTATGGTCTCTGTCAGCTTACCTACAATAGAAGTAAGGCTAACAGGCCTATAGTTGCCTGAATCCCCCGTGCCCCAGCCGCCTTGTGGAGTGGTACTACATAGGTGGAGCTCCAACCCACTGGCACCACTCTGGACTGCAGAAAGTAAATTTAGGTTAGGGTTGGGTTGATCAAGTTAGTGAACAGAGAATGGGGTGATCTTAAAGGGGAAGGTAGGTGTGCAGGGTTCCTCAAAGTCTGAAAACCCATACAACCTCTTTAAAATATGGTATAGGGTTTATCTGTAGGTTACAGCAATCTAGACAGATCCATTTTTAAATCAGACGTATATTAAATAAAAGAAGTAGACATAGCAAGGAAACATCAGGCAGGAAGGGATGTCTTACTTGAAGTAACTGTGACTTTATAAATAGGGGAGTCAACATAGTCTAGTAGCTAGAGCACAGAGTTGTCAACCTGAAGGTCCAGTAGACCTGGGTTTGAATCCCACAACTACCACTTGCATACTGTCTGACTGAGCATGCCACTTAACCTTCCTGGGCTTTATTATCTCACTGGTCATACCTAGAGATCAGCATTTGCTCAGAGAGACTTTCCTGGCCAAACACTTATAATCTAAAATAGCATGTGCCTAGTAAGGATTTATATTAAACAATGGATGTGTTGTGCCATTGGATATCTTACTAATAAATGTTTATACTTCTTTCTTTCCTCACTTTTGTTATTATTTTTATTTTATTTTGACAAATGCTAGTAACCAAGACATCAACAGATGTGATGTCAGACTATCTTAACTGGTGAGGTAGACCGTGTGTTTCAATGGGAAGCTACAAACTAGGTTTCAGATTTTTTTCAATTCATGTATTTATTACTTTTGTGAAAAAAAATGAGAAAAACATTATTCGTACAAGATAACACAATTATTTCAGAGTGCAGACTTTTATACATTGAATGAAATTTGTTTCACATTTAGCTTAACCCTTCCACTCCCACTCCTCTAGTTAGTTTTAAGGGCTAGGCAGATGAGTGAACGCGTACAACAATGCTGAAGCCTCCTAGTAAAAAATCAAAAGTAATGCTGGAAAGAAGAACCCAGTCCATAAGTATTCATGTCGAATAAAGTGCAAGGGCTATAATTCATTCCATTTGGACTTCCACAGCAAAGTAGAAATGCTTTATAATGCTGAACAATGGAGGTATAACAGGAACCTCTGCAACAGGCAAACACCCCTAGCGCCTCAACTCTCGTGAGTCTTCAAAGGGGGTAAAGCAAACAGACATTCAAGTCCTTTCTGACTGCTAAACTCATTAATATGCACAAGCTATTGCACTAGACCATCTGAAATTTAAAGTGCACTACAACAAACAGTACACAAGTCTATATCTCATACAAAATACAAAGTCATAATTATAAAGTGTAGACAGAATTAAAATTATTTAAATATTTTTTAAAACGAGCTGAGGATATCAACTCACATATCTTTAATGTCATTGCTATACAATTCCACGTCTTAGAGACTGATGATGTCAATGTTTTTTCATCATATCCAGAATTGCATCTAGGAACACAGAACGTGATCTCAGATGTAGTCCTAAGTGAATATTTTAGGTCTGTTCTAATTTGTAACAGGTCCAAGAGAAATACTGGCAATAGGCGTAAAACAAATTTATAAACAAAAAGATTCCAGTGAATGTCACGTCGATCCTGCAAAGATGTAAGACCTGTTTTTTCGTACAGGGTACAACTATGTGTTCTATAAGGTAAATTTGTAATAAACCTTAGTGCACTTTTATAAAGGAGTTCTAAGGCTACTAATACTGATTTTTTAGCATTTTTGTATATACAATCCCCATAATCCAAAACCGCCAAAAATAGTGAGGTAACCATTAATTTCCTTACTTTACTCGTAAACATTGTTTTATTCCTATAGAAAAATACAAGCAATCGTTTCAGCTTATTCAAGATGTTATTTATATGTAAATCAAAAGATAAATGGCAATCAAGCCTCAATCCTAGATACCTATAAGAGGTTACCTGTCCAAACACCACCCCAGATAATGTATGAATATTCCCTTTATAAACATGTTTATTATTCTTTTTTTGGAATATCATCCAAAGTGATTTCTTTTTATTCAGCAAAAGCCTCAAATCAAGAAGCATATCCTGAACTTTAAAAATATCCCCTTGCAATACCCCAAATGCCTCATCCATATCACTTCCTACAGTATATATAATAGTATCGTCAGCATAGAAATACATTCTGGTGCCAGTAGAACAGCACTCAGGTAATCTATTCACATACAGTAAGAATAACAGGGGACCCAGGACTGAACCTTGAGGTACCCCGATTCTGTATTAATGAATTCAGAACTAATGCTGTCCATTCTGACGCTCTGCTGTCTATTATGCAGATATGAACAGAACCAGCTTACAGCAGTCATGCCCAATCCTGCTGATTTTAATCGATTTAGTATTATTGTGTGATGAACTGTGTCGAATGCCTTCGACAGATCCAAAAACACAGCTGGTACACTACAACTTCTGTTGAAGGCATTCGTCACATCGCCAGCAACCTTAGCTATCACATTAGTGGTGTTATATCCCTTCCTAAACCCAGATTGCTCCTTAGCAATCAGATTATGCTTAAACAAGTAATGGCTAAGCTAGTCATGTACCAATCTTTCAAAGATCTTAGCACAAGTAGGCAAGCGTGAAATTGGTCTATTGGAACCAGGGACAGAAGGACAGCCATCTCCTCCCTTGAAAACAGGAACAATGTATGCAGTTTTCCAATCCTGGGGAATTTCAGAACAAGCAAAAGAATAGTTAAACAAATATCGTAAAGGTTGAGATATGATAGCTGATGCTATCTTCAAAATGAAAGGAGGGATTCCATCATACCCTGGTCCCTTATTAGGATCCAATCTTTGGAGCTGTTTATAAACATATTCAGCAGTTATTGGTTGCATAACAAAAATAGGTCTAGAAACACCCAAAGAAAAATCAGTATCCAAAACTGGGATATCCTGATCTGGATTTTTCATAATTTTTCTTTATAATTGCATCCCTATCTATCCCTTTTACTTTCTCGTAAGCACTTTCCAGTAACTGTAGATCATAGCCTCTGTTCTGAAATCTCTCCAACAATTCCATTGACTGTGTCTCAAAGTCTATGTATGAGCTACAATTCCTCCTTAGGCATAAAAGTTGGCTATAGGGGATCGATTTCTTTAATTTTGGGGGGTGGGCACTCTCAGCATGTAACACTGCATTTGTGGCTGTTTCTTTTCTAAAAGTTTTTGTCCTAATGCAGTGTTTATTATCCCCATCTGTGTCAATATTAAGATTAAGATCCAAAAAATTAAGGACTTTGTTATCAAACACATATGTAAATCTTAGATTTAAATCATTTGAGTGTAACTAGTCAATGAAAGCATGAACTTTATTTTCCTCCCTTTCCATACACAAACAATGTCATCAGTAAAACAGAACCATTTAACTATATAATTAAAAAAATGATTTGATGTTTCATTAAGCACTTCTGTCATTTCCCAGCTGCCTAAGAAGAGGTTGGCATAACTGGGTGCCATGGAGGCATCCATAGCCGTGTCACATTTCTGCTCAAAGAAAACACCTTCGCATTCAAAATAGTTATGTGTCAGAATGAAATTTAGAGCATCCAAAATAAATTCCTTAGTTACTTCGTCTGACTCTCCATAAAATTCTGAATGTTTTCTCATAGCTCTCAAACCGTCTATATGGCATATGCTGGTATAAAGGGATTCAACATCGATCCCTAACCAGCTGTCCCCCTCTTCCCAGGCGAATTCACTTAACCTTCTTAACAGATCTGATGTATCCTTAATATATGAACTAAGATTTTCTACTAGTGGCTGCAAGAAGAAATCTACAAATATGCCTAACTTCTGAGTCAATGATCCCACCCCTGAGATAATTGGATGCCCTGGAGGTATTTCTTTATTCTTATGCACTTTAGGTAGTGCATAAAAACCAGGAACCCTAGGATATTCTTTCCATAGGTAACCAAACTCAGTCTCAGATATCTGTGTTTTAGTAACTGCTTCCCTAAGAAATAGACTTAATTCTTTCCTATATTGGATGGTAGAGTCAAAAGAAAGTTGTTTATAGTTGGCTACCTTTGATAATAGCTCCCAAATAATACCTTCATACATTTCTTTGCTCAAGACAACAATGTTACCACCTTTATCGGCTTGGCTTTATTACTGTTATATCTTTGCACAATTTATTCAAAGCTTCTCTCTCTCCGACCAAAATTCTGCCTCTTAGGTGTGGTGATATCATTTAATAAACTCAGAACTTGTCTCGTCACTGTTTTTTCATATGCATTTAAAGCACCATTATATACCCTTGGGCAAAATTCAGACAGGGTAAAACAGGTATTTCCTTAATTTTTTTAAATCATGCCCTACATTAAACATGTTATTACCTCTTACACCACAAGGGATAGGTAAATCCACTATTTCTTCTTGCTCCATAAGTAAATCTTCAAGAATGTTCATGTCCTGTTCTAGATCAACAGAATCTGAAGTGGGACTTGAACATGCAGACTCCACAACCCCTGTCTCAAACTATTTGACTGATTCCAAATCCATAGGCATTTGCATTCTTTCTTCATTAAAATCAACCTGCAAAACATCTCCAGTTCTTTCAACCAATAAAGAATCTGTGGTTCCAAGTTTCATGTCTCTGCGTTGTATCTCTGTTAATTATAAGTCCAGGTCCAAATCATCGGGAAAAAAGGCAGCTTCTTCAATATTGAATCCCATATTTGTGTTTATAAGATCTTCTCCAGAGAGGAATTCTTCTTGATTTTTTTTTCTAAAGTGCAGTTTTAGATGCAATTTCTTGAAGAATTTATGCAAGTCTACAAACGTCTGGAATTCATTCATTTTTGGGGTCGGGATAAAACTGAGACCTCTTTTTAGCACTGGTTCTTCATATGGATCTAAACTCCTTTCAAAAAGATTTAGTATCTGTAGGTTATGTCCCATCTCCTTTTCCTCAAAATCCTTTCTGTTCCAGTATTTGTACTTGTGGCCCCCGCCCCCACCCCCCATTTTCCTTTCCTTTCCTTGTTTTCCTTTTTCTTTTTCTGTTGGGTAGGGCGTTTCTGAAAATTCTGAGTGCGTCTAGGCATTTGTTTCTTGTTTGAATGTCTACAGCCCCCTGCAGCAGTATTTGTATCTGTGTCTCAATCTTTATTTGAAAATCTGACCTTTGAGCTTGTTCTACTGTGACTCTGAGATCGCTGTCTACCCCAGCTCAGTACATCACCCGGCTCATAATCTCCTGCATCTCTTTTCAATTTCATAATTTTTCTTTGGATAACTTCAGCTTTGTGATCTCTAATATTGTTATTGAGCTGTGTGTTAAAATGTTGAAACTCAACGTTTGTCTTGAATTTCTGGATATTATTTTTTATTAATGTCAGTTCCTTTTTTAACTCAGTGTATTTGGAAAGATCGTCTTTAAGCGTAAGCTTGAATACTAAGTTTAAAAATTTTAACCTAATACGGATAAAATAAATGTGCTATAAATGTATTATAAATGTGCTCCAATAAATTAGAGGGCCTTTAACTTTAAGCTTAAGCTTGAATATTAAGTTTAAATAATTTGAATTCTGTCTATAATTATGATTTTGTATTTTGTATGAGATGTAGACTTGTGTACTGTTTGTTGTAGTGCACTTTAAATTTCAGATGGTCTAGTGCAGTAGCTCATGCATATTAATGAGCTTAGCAATCAAAAAGGGCTTGAATGTCTGTTTGCTTTACCCCCTTTGAAGACTTGTGAAAGTCGAGGCGCTAGGGGTGTTTGCCTGTTGCAGAGGTTCCTGTTATACCTCCACTGTTGAGCGTTATAAAGCATTTCTACTTTTCTGTGGAAGTTCAAATGGAATGAATTACAGCCCTTGCACTTTATTCAACATGAGTACTTGAGGACTGTGTTCTTTTTTCCAACATTACTTTTGATTTTTTACTAGGCGGCTTTGGCGTTGTTGTGCACTTTCACTCATTTGCTTGTTCTGTTTTCAAGGCTAGCCACCATATTTTGAAGTGCTGCATGGCTGGACATTTGGTTCATTGGTTTTTGCAGTGTCTCTTTTTGGATTTAGTTTTAAGGATTGCAGTCTTAACTTATGTTACTTAACAAACTCATAACCTCTTATACTACCGGGGGTATACAAAAATTGGTATCCGGTCAAAACCGCGTGTACTAAAACAGCTACAATGGAATTTCAAACAGCGATTATACCACAGTTTCTCTAAAAACTTGTAACGTTCAATACAGAATCCCATTTGGGGGGATTTCCCCTATCAAATTCTGTGCAAACCATTCTAAGATTCATCCCCGTGGAGTTGTAATAATTAACTTATGTGGAGTCCAAGGTTGTGGGTGGACAGCATGCTCTAAGTCCTCTGGCGTACTCCACATAAATTAACAAATAAAACTTCACGGTGGAGAAATACTGTTTAATGCATAATTCATTAGGGAAAATTCACCCCAAATGAACTCTGTATTGAATGCTACAAGTTTTTACAGAAATTCTGCTACAATCACCATTTGAAGTTCTATTGTAGCTCTTTTGGTCTGCACAGTTTTGACCTACTTCCAAAAAAATTCATACAATCAGAAATCATAATTGCAAAAGTGGGGGAAGCATACTTAGTATAACAGTCCAAGTGATGTAAAAAATGTTCCCAGTTTCTGAAACAAGGTCCATTAATCTTTTCATTACAAAGTTGTATTTAAAATTATGTGCCCATTTGAACATATTGAATTCTGGTAGCTTTAGCTGAGTTCCAGTCTGCAAGAATCATTCTTTTTGTAGTAATCATTGCTAAAGCAAGAATTGTTTGTTCTTTGGGTTGTAAATCCAAACCATCAAAATAATTTAATAAAAAAATATGAGGTAGTAATGGTATGTATTGGTTTAGAATTTTATTTACTTTGTTTTGCACTCTTTTCCACCACTGAAATATTTCTGTACATTTACAATGTAAACGAAAATTATCTATTTTTTCCTATGCATGGCAATTATGCCAACACGCTAACTTGTTAGATTGGGAGATATACTTCAGTTTGTTTGGGGTTATATAAGCACGGTCTATTATCTTATATTGTATTGATTTATTTTTGTTGTATGTATATAGCTTATTAACTTTATTGTGGATTTGTTTCCAATTGTTATTTCAAAATTTTAAGTTTAATTCAGTTTCCCAGCTCTTTTGTGTTTTTGAATTGGCCTTATCCATTTTTTTTATATAAAATCTTATTAAAATGGCTTTAGAGAAAGGCTGTAATGCTGGTTTTCACTTTCATATTTACTCTCTCAAAACAGTGGTAATGTCTAAAAAATATGTGTTTGTAATTACTGAGTTTTGTGGTTTAATATGTTTTTTTACCTCACTCGACATATTACACAAAATCCAGGAATTTCTGTTGGCTCCTATTCTTTTAAGCTATCCACTTATGTCGACATTTTAATGCGTTTAGCTTACCCCACCACATCTTTACCAGCTGCTCTCCAGGCCCTTGTGGAATTCGAGTCATTATCGGGATGTAAGCTGAACCTAACTAAAATGGTTATTATATCCCTGAATCCTAAGACATATAAATGTGATTTACCCTTAGAATTAAGGAGTTGTTGGTCTGCATCGGATCTCACATATTTGGATATTAAATTGACTCTGGTACTCAATTTTTTGATTAATCATAACTTGACCCCACTTTTGTGTACTATAATGGTCGACCTCACTCGTTGGCAAACCCTTCTGTTGTCTTTATGGGGAAGGATAGCACTTATTCGCATGAATGTATTGCCACAAGTACGTTACCCTCTTAGCATGATGAGCATCCTCCTACCTCAGTCATGATTTTCTCAACTTCATTGTCTAATCTCAGACTTTCTATGGAAAGGAAAAAAAGCCCCATGTTGCTTTTTCTAAATTAAATTTGGTGAAGTGTAATGGGGGACTCCAGCTACCCAACTTTTATTGGTACTGTACAGTATCTCAAGCTAGTAAATTTCTGGCCTGGTGTCACTCAGATCTGGGAATGGGACCTGATTTTCCCTGTCCCTTTTGGAAAGATATTGAGGTATATTTATGCAAGTCTCATGGTATTGCCCCAAGTGCATTGCCATATTTATCCTGGTCCAACCTACCTCTTCCTTTTTGCCACTGCCCCATATGGTGGTCAGTCTGAATCAATTCTCGGTTATGTCGGGTTTTGAGATATGTTCCCCAGAAAGACCCCTTTCAGCCTATTCGCCTTAACCTTAATTTTAAGATGGACAACAAACCCATCCCCTTATCTTTTTTGCCATTAGCTAATTTGGATCATCTTTCCTGCCTTTTGCGGGGTGAACATGATTATTTTTGAACAGTTTTGGACAGTTAACACCCTAACCCAGTCAACATTGTTTGTCTTTTTTCAACTTATTCACTCGGTTCAACATCATCTTCCTTGGCAGTTGTCAGATGGTGTAATTTATCACGACTTAGCAGCATTAGTGAATAAGGCACATGTTTTTTCATTGTTATATAAAACTCTTTGAAACATTGTAGGAAAACAAGTGCAATTGAAAAGTGTTTATTGGGAAAGAGAATTTTTGGCCCATCCTGCTTTTTTTGGATCATCAGCCCCTTGGGACTACATTTATCATTGCATTAAGTTGGATAAATTGCACCTTATACAATGTAAGATATTGCATACTGCTTATCTCATGCCACAGAAGATGTATAAGTTTGGGCGGCTATCTCGCTCTGCCTGTAGGAGATGTAACCTACAAGCGGGTACTCTCCATCATTTTGTATGGGCTTGCCCTTTAGTTCAACATTTCTGGGTTCAAATTCAGACTCACTTAGACCTGCTTTTGGGATTACAGGAAGCATTTACACCAGAATTTTGTCATCTGGGTTTAGGCATTGAACAATTATTGGGCCCTCAAAGATATCATATAGCCCTCATTGTTGCAGTGGCAAAATTGATTTTATTATGTCATTGTACTGACAATTACCCTGCACACTTTTAGGGAGTGGCGTGATGAAATGTTAACCATTCTCTGAATGGAGAAATCTGTTGCAGATTTACAACATGCCCTTCCCACGTATCAAAATGAATGGGAAAAGTTATTCACTCTTCTACTAATTTCATAATATATACAGTGCTTTTTTTTCTTCATTTTAGATTTTGCCTTTTTAAATATACGGTCTAGATGGAACAGGGGTCTATGGTGCCCCAGCTGGAAATTAGTTTTTATCTAGTTTTGTGAGTATGTTTAGCACTTCATATGCGCTGCCTATTTGATGTGTATTAATCTGTTGGATAAGCACCCCATATGATGATTTTTATAATATAGTTACGTTCTCACATCCTGACTGTCTGATTGCTTTACATATTTGATTTGGTTTTGTTGTTCTTTCTGTCTGTGTATTATTTTGTTGCTCTTTGTTGCTATCTTAACATTTTCTAATAAAGTGGATTAAGTTAAAAATATGTATTTGTTTTTTAACATTGACCATTTAAGTCTGGGGCTTTTAATTTGATTTTCTACAGAACGTTTTTCAAATTCCTCCCAAGGCATTTCAGAGTTGTTTTCACTAAGTACATCCACTTTATTAAATTTCATTTCTTTAAATCTTTTAAATTGGGTTTCAGATTTAAAGAAAGAAAAGTTTTCATCCACTAAAATACTACACATTTCAAAGAAATATGTGGTGTGAATTTATTTTGTTGATTCCAACTACTGCTGCTTACCACCTCCATTTTTCTGTTCCTCCTGTTTGTGAGCCTGCCACTCATCAAGGTTCCATGCTGACATTGTGTTGCCAGTCTAGATCATCGCATGCTGCCACCTCACACAGCAGGAAAAGATCCATCTGTGGCAGGGCAATGCATGTCTGGCAAGGACCAGGAGCCCAAATGCTCAAAGAGGCACTAACACCAGGGGGAGCAAGGAGTGGACCAATGGCCTGGTGATATAGGCACTGAGTGGTGGACGTCATGTGCCAACACAGCTGATTTGTCCCCGTTTTACTCCCTTGCTCACATGTAAATGCTGTGGCATCCTGAGTGGTGCAGTGGCACGTGGTCACTCATACCACTGAGCCCCAAACCCCCATCACCCCACCAAGAGTCACTCCAAAGAGGGAGACAGCTCAGTCCTGATCAGGAGGAGAGCATCCATGCAGAAGCTCCATCACCCTTTCTGCAACATAGATTTTTGATAATCTGTGAGATTGTGTTATTATTTACACAAAGTTCCATCTAAACCATATTTTACTAGACTAGAAAAAAAAAGAAGATAAATACTTGTTTATTAATTGCAGAATTACTCAGATGGACAGAAATGTTACAAACATTTAAAAAGTACAGTGTGTTGTGGAAAGGAATACCTGTCTCTATTGCAAAATGTTGAAATAAGTCTATGGTTTTTCATTCAAAAACCTTGGATTCCTTAGCAGTTGAGGTTTTCTGACATCACGATACAAGAATTATATTGATATCTTTTTAAATTGCTTCAGATTTTATCTAATGTTATTTGAGGCAGTAAAGCGTAGTGGTTTAAGGCTTGGCGCTGCAAATCTGGAGACCTGGGTTTGAATCCCACAGCCCCCACTTGCAAACTGTGTGACTCTGAGCAAGTCACTTAACTTCCTTGTGCTCCCAGGTCACACCTGTAAACAAGCTTTCAGCTTAGTGTGTCTCTCCTGGTTAACAACAACAAAAAAAAAACACTCTTCTGTCACTGAAACCCAATTTAAAACAAGGCTGCAGTTACTTACTCTGGTGTTTTCCATTAAACCCTTTTTAAATAAATACTAAGCAAAGAACAGAAACAACATGACATTACATTGCATTCTACATTATGCTTTTCCATAGTAATGTAACTAACATTTAATCTCACAGGAGGTCCAGCAGATGGGAAGCTGCTACCAGGAGATCAGATCCTGAAGATCAACAACAGTCTTGTCGAGAATATCTCTTGTGAACAAGCGGCTGATATTTTCAGGTAGTTTACTTAGCTTGCTAGGAATTTTGTTGTACTGCCAGTGGAAAAAAGTATGAGAAATGACAATCTTACAGGAAATCTCTTTCAATGATACCTCTCAATTATCCCACTTTGTAAAATGGCATGGATAAATGAAGCCAGTCAATTGGCTGACGTTAGACACGTGACAATGTAATTATTCACTCGAACTACATGGGGACATTTTCACATATATTCTTTGCTTCAAAGGTCATGTTATGGGCTGTGCAATGGGGTGGCACATTACACTCCCCCACTGGTGATCCTAGTTCAGGAGCGAACTCCGGAGCTGAGGTGGGCAGGGCGACGGCTGGGAAGCACTGCCATGCAGCAAATCTCCCATCTCAGGGAGAGAGAGCATTGTGTTGGGGTGCTCTAGCAACTCCTGCTGTGGGCCAGGCAGCTGGCACCTCTGCAGGGACTCCAGATGTGTGATGAGGCCAGTTGTGTGCTGTGCTTTACACTGGGGAGGGTGGGGTGAAAACGCCAACTAAGCATGATGAAGACACAGTCCACTGCAGGCCCTGCATCTGTCACAGGCACCTCATTCTGATCTGAATTGGGCTCTGAGGGCCTGGTCACTCCCATGGCCCCACCACAAGGGTAGCTGAAGGGGGACCTTGGAGGAGAAGGTAAGTCCTGGGGATGGCAGGGGGACAGGCCAGATGGACTGAGTAGCCTGATGGGGGCTGGTTGTAATTAAAGGGAAGAAAAAGATCAATTAAAAAAGTAATGTTATAAGCATAATATAGAGAATAATGCACCCCCAACTGTGTGGTACAAGATGGTATTGCACATCAAGTTAGTGTGGTGACATCACAGGCATGAGAGGGAAGCTCAAGTGTCCTTATGATGTCACCAAACTAACAAGGTTTCAAGTTCCTGCTTGCATGTCACCTTTGGGTGGGTCATATATAGAAACATAGAAACATAGAAACATAGAATTTAATGGCAGATAAGGACCGCTTGGCCCACCTAGTCTGCCCATTTCCGTACCTAATGGGTAGGCTGCAGATCCTAGTTAACCAACAGCCTACTTCCTCCTACCCCCCACTAGAATTGCCTTATGTCTGGCCCATGCATTCTTGAATACCCCCACTGTTCTTGACTCTACGACCTCCTCAGGAAGGTTGTTCCATGCATCCACAACCCTCTCCATGAAAAAATACTTCCTCACTTTACCTCTGAGCCATCCCCCCTCAATCTTCAAATTGTGCCCCCTTGTTCTTGCACATCTCTTTTTCCTAAAGATGCTACCCTCTTGGACTTTGTTGATTAACTTGAGGTACTTCAAAGTTTCTATCATGTCCCCCCTCTCCCTCCTTTCCTCGAGGGCATACGTATTAATCTCCTTTAGACTCTGTTCGTATGTCTTCTGGTGCAGACCCTGCATCATTTTGGTTGCCCTCCTCCGGACAGCCTCCACTCTATATATTATTACTATATATATATTATTACTATATATATATTATTATTATTATTATTATTATATTATTATATATATATTACTCTATATAATATTGTCATATTGTATGTAGTACAAGAGGAGCACGTTTCAAAAACACTCCTCTAAAAATTTTACTGTTTTCAAAACACTGCTCCCTTAATACATTTACTAGCTAAACAAACACACAAAATAATGTCTATGGGTCACTGCTACTACTTGCAGCCCTAATACAGTACATTCCATTTTTTACCAAGTAAGGAGTAACACAAAATAGTGTGTCCTGTTTCATCTGTGGGTTACTCACACCAGAGACTGTTTCGAAACAGCAGATTTAGATTTTGATTCAGGTGCTTCTGAGAACTCAGTGTGTGTGTGTGGGGGGGGGAGGAGGGGCTTTCTAAGAGCTCGATGAGAGCCGTTACTGTGCCACTCATGATGAGTAACTGGCAGCAGTTACGGTAATGAGCTTGCAGTATGTGCTGACTGGTCCAGAGAATGGAGCTCATTACCGCAGCTGCACAAAGAAATAATTCACATTCTAGAACTTAAATTATTTCCTTGAAATGTTAATCACAACATTTCAGTGCCACCATTGAAATGGACGAATCATGTACTGTACTATAAATAGAATAACAGATGGGCCTGGTCATCCATCTGTTATTATGAACTAAATCCATCAAAGGATTCCTGTGATGTCATAAACTTCGAGAGCACAGCTTGAGATGTTTATTTGTCACAGGAATCCCAAGATGGATTAATAGCGCCATGAACAGATGGATGCCCATCTGTTATTTTTTGTAATACAACGGTACCATTTTTTTTTTAAGACTGTCACCTTTAAGTGACTTTCCACTGTGCTGTGGTTCCCCCTCTCTCTCTCTCTCTCTCCAACTCCAATAGTTGCATGCAGTTCAGGCAGACAGAAAGCAGAACTGATTGAGATGTTTCAACCCTTCCCCTTCCACCCAATCACACATAGCCACTCTCAATTAACACAAACAAGATGTATCTCAATGGCAAGAATGAATTTATGTAAGGGACAGGTTTTCAAACAGGGAGAAAAAAAAATCGTTAAATCAAGTTCACAGTCCCGGAGCTTCAGTGACAGTTGATTTAGGAAATTACGCCAACCACTGCAGCGGTTTACAACATTCCTGTCACTTGCCAATGGAGATTTGACAGTAGCGACAGGAGCAACCACTGACAACAGCTGAGCACAAGCAGCATTCCAATCTGTAATATCATTGTTTTGACGTCAAGTCGATAGTATTATGGTTTCCTGATGTCAGAATGATTGGATTTCTATCTGCCTGATTGTTACTGAGAAAAAAATGGCATCCATACATTATACAACACTTCAGTGATGCATAATTATGGCAAATGATTGTCTTCTCAGGTGTGTTTAAAGGCATTCAGTTGCACCTCATGCCTAACAACATGCCCAAGGTGTGCGATTATCATGCCCTAATTACACATCCTGTTGTGTCTTATTACTTACACAAGAGGAAGCCCCTCATTATATCACTCAGAAGTCCCTCTGTTCCACATGGAAAAAGCATGGCCCTGCACTGTACACTGAGACTACATCAATTCAGAGATTCATACTAGCGTGTGTTGTTCCATAACAACAAACTTTATGAACATTAACTCTCTAGTTGTCACAAGGTTCTGATATTCTATTTCCGTGGTATGATGATGTGCCCCATATATTTAGGGTCAGTGTCCCACATGTGGGTGGCAACCTGTAGTGATGATGCATGCTGTTGACCCTGTACTGAATGTCATGCATCCAAAAAAAACTGTTACGGGCAACTCTGTGCCACCAACATACCTCAACTATGAATGAATGGTGTACAAGGAGACATTGCGTACTGTGTAGACAGGCTGACATGGATGTGCAGACATTTTAAGGATAGATGGATGTATGCCATAAGACATGCCTGGGTGTGTAACTATGGGTCAGTAACTGCACACCTCTCCAGTGTGTTGCTGACAGGCATGAGGCATGCGAGCCAAGTGCCTTTAATCCCATGAGAGAGATGAGCGATTACTGGCCATAATTACACATCCCTGAAACATCTGATTTCACTTATAACATATAGAAAAATGTATTATTAAAAAAAAGATGTCTTCTGTTTAAAGAAAAAATCAAGGTGTGACTATGAAAGCTGTTGGAAATGGACACAGCTCATTCAATATAAGGTAATGAAGATTGCTGTTTCTACTGTAGTATCTATAACTATGATGCCAAGGTTAGGTATGGGGTCCAAGAGTTCTAGATAGCATCCTGAGGTGTATGCTACAGTTTGTCTCTGTTCTGTGATGTCTCCCCCCATCCTAACTTCTGGGGATTTGGGCACCATGAGCTCTCCAGCATGAATGATGGTGCCACCACCCACCCAGCCCATGTCCCAACCAGCTTAACAAGGCACTGAGGATATTTTATTCCACTGGCCACCAGGGGGCAGCAAAGCTAAACTTGTGGGTGCTGGGGGGGAGGAGGGTGGGAGTTGGCTTATTACAGAGGGTGAGGGGACAGTGAGTTGCTTAGTCATTGTACATTATAAAACACCAAATAATTGCGATATTAAAATTTTAAACCAACTTAAATCAATAATAAATAAACTTGGTCAAAATAATTATAAATATAAATGTCAATACAGATCTAAACAGCCGGTAGTCTAAAGTAAATTAAAAGCTGCCTTACAAAGATGGGACTTCAGACCCCTCTTAAAAGGTTCCAGTGAGGGGGCCTCCCTCAATGACCTTGGAAGTGAGTTCCACAGGGTTGGGCAGCTATGTCAAAGGCCTGGCCATCAGAGGAATGGAGACGGGCCACCTTGTATTTCCCAGGGCATGGCTGAAATCTTCAGGCAATTTTTTAATGTGATTGGGCCAGGGAGAAGAGGTGGGGGCCTTTTTTTTTACCCACAACCCCCACAGGTACACAAATATGAATATAGTACTGAATTTCCCAATATTTGGGGCCCTGAATATGAATACTCATCTGAATATTCAAAATAAGATATTCACTCACCTCTAATCGCTATATTTCTTTGAATTCTGTCTCTTGTCTGCTTTATCAACCTTCACTGAACTGTTCCTCCATGACCCCAAACTCTGTGAAGAATTGTTTTATCAGTTAGCACTGTAGCAGTGTTTGAGTGCAGGGATTCTCTTGTGAGTGAGTCTTTTGAGACTCAATAAACCTCTCCTGTTAGCAGATTTTAATAAGTAAATAAGTAAATGCATGCTCCCTGTTGAATTTCTGACACCTTTCTCATTAGAATGTATTGACATTGGAAAACTACTATTAGCGGTACTCACATCAATAGACATATTTGTGGATTCTCTCCTGGTGGCAAACACAGTTCAGCCTTGACTGGGGCTTACATGAGCTGCACTCAGTAAAAATCCACCCTATCTTGTTTTGTAGTATTCAAAACAAAGGGTTCTTTAGATTCTTTTCACATCACTTTATTTCAGCATAACTTGTACTACATATTGTGCAGAGGAGCAAACTGGTCTTTTCAGCTGTGCAGGCAGATTGTCTCACTTTGCATTCTGCTTCTCACATGCCGTGTAACTCTCTACATGTGACTTACAACACAGACACATTTGCATTTATTAATATTCATACCTTTACTTGTATCTTACCAACACACTCCCCAGCCCCCATTTTGGCAGCAGAGGAGCTGTACTAGGTTGCAGCCATACTCTTATCCCAATCAAGCCTTCTGTAAGGCCATATTGTTGGCTGTCATGCTTTGGTTCCAACTGAACCTCCCAGCATCCAGGTTCAGTGGCAGCTACTCCCCTGCACTGACAAGGGATCCCTGAAGACATACTGGGCAGTAGTAACTTTCAAGCCCTGATCAGGCCTCCCAGAACCATGCTTAGTGACAGCCACTCTCCAGCTCTAATTGAGCCTCATTGGAGCCTCACTTAGTGGCAGCTATGATCTAGCCTTCACTGAGCCCATGCAGGGAAGCTATGCCAGCAGCCATAATCTTGCCCAGTTGGGCCTCACAAGATTCACACTTGGTGGCAATCCCACTCTGGTTCTGACTGGCACACACAGGAGCCACATTGTGCTGTAACCACATTCAGGCCCTATTTGGGCCCAAAGGAGCTATACTCAGCAGCAGCCATAATTTGGATCACTTAGGCCTCCTAAAATGTGTACTCAGTTGCTGCCACACTGCAGTCCTAATTGAGCCTCACAGGTGCCATGCTAGGATGCAGTCACTCAGAGTCACAAGTGAAGACTGTGTGGAAATGGACAGGGGCCCAGTTCAAGTAAATGTTACATTGAGGGGAGACCTGTGTAAAGTGTGGTGGGTTAGAATATCTGTTAAGTAAATTACAGAAAATTCTAAAAGGTGGATTGCACCGGGGGGCGGGGGGATGGGTTAGGGTTTGGGGGAAAAATTACTTGGAAAGAACACAAAATCCTGAAAGGTGGGGGGAGGGGTTGCAAACCATGGAAATAGTAATACAATGGCATATATTTTCAAAGATTTGGATGCAGAATTTGCAGCAGTTCTGCCATAGCTGCATCACTGTAAATGCACCACAGTGTTTGTCGTCGATTTTCAAACATTTTGACTAGGGCTGGGACGAATACCATTTTTTACTATTCGTCCGAATAGCAAATATTACAAAATGGTATTCGATGAGTAATGAATATGAATACAAATAGTAAAAGAACACCCTTGCTTACTGTTATGAGCTACTGTGCCCAGGTAAGTGCAGTTTACTGATGTGTTTTATCCATGCCGGGGGGGGGGGGGACTGAGAGACAGACAGAAGCGAAAACCTTGGCAGATATTAAATTTCATAATAGCCCCAAAACAGCCTCTAGATGCAGGAAGGTGCTGAACGGGCTCCCATTAACACCTAGCTCAGTGATTAAGTAGATGCATGAATGCGATGAATGGGCTATCATTAACATGTAGCTCAGTGATTAAGTAGGTGCAGGAATGAGGTGAATGGGCTATCATTAACATCTAGCTCAGTGATTAAGTAGGTGCAGGAATGCGATGAATGGGCTATCATTAACATGTAGCTCAGTGATTAAGTAGGTGCAGGAATGCGATGAATGGGCTCCCATTAACACCTAGCTCAGTGATTAAGTAACATAGAAACATAGAATTTGATGGCAGATAAGGACCGCTTGGCCCACCCAGTCTGCCCATTTCCCTACCTACTGGATAAGTTGCAGATCCTAGTTAACCAGCAGCCTACTTCTTCCTACCCCCACCCCCTAGAACTGCCTTATGACTGTCCCATGCATGCTTGAATTCCACCACTGTTTTTGACTCCACAACCTCCTCTGGAAGGCTGTTCCATGCATCCACAACCCTCTCTGTGAAAAATACTTCTAAATTACCTCTGAGCCGCCCCCTCTATCTCTTCAAATTGTGCCTCTTGTTCTTGCACACCTCTTTTTTGAAAGATGCTACCCTCTTGACTTTGTTGATTCCCTTGAGGTACTTGAACGCTTTTATCATGTCCCCCTCTCCTCCTTTCCTCGAGGCTATACATATTAAGCTACTTAAGTCTCTCTTCATATGTCTTCCGTGCAGACCCTGCACCATTTTAGTTGCCCTCCTGGACAGCTTCCATCCTGTCTATGTCTTTATGAGATTGGGTCTCCAGAACTGCACACAGTACTCCAGATGGGGTCTCACCAGCTGTCTGTACAGAGGGATAATGACTTCTTGTTTTCTACTGGTGATGCCTCTCCTATGCATCCCAGTATCCCCCAGCCCTCCTTGCTGCCTCTCACATTGCTTGCCCACCTTTAGGTCATCTAATATGACTACCCCAGGTCCCTTTCCATTTTTGTTGTTGTTAGTATCTCACCCCCCATTGTGTACTCTTCCCCTGGGTTTTTGTTTCCCAGGTGCATTACCTTGCACTTCTTAGCATTGAATCTAAGCTGCCATACATTTGACCATTCCTCTAACCTTGCCAAGTCCCTTCTCATCCTTTCCACCCCACCCTGTGCATCAACTCTGTTGCAGATCTTTGTGTCAGTGCAGGAATGCGATGAATGGGCTATCAGTAACACGTAGCTCAGTGATTAAGTAGGTGCAGGAATGCGATGAATGGGCTATCATTAACACATAGCTCAGTGATTTAAGTAGGTTGCAGATGCAATGAATGAGCCATCACAATGACGAGCTCAGTGATTAAAGTAGGTGCAGGAATGCTATGAATGGGCTATCAATAACACGTGAGCTCGCGGGATTAAGCAGGGTGCAGGAAATGCGATGAATGGGCTATCATTAACACGTAGCTCAGTGATTAAGTAGGTGCAGGAATGCGATGAATGGGCTATCATTAACACGTAGCTCAGTGATTAAGTAGGTGCAGGAATGCGATGAATGGGCTATCATTAACACGTAGCTCAGTGATTTAGTAGGTGCAGGAATGCGATGAATGGGCTATCATTAACACATAGCTCAGTGATTAAGTAGGTGCAGGAATGCAATGAATGGGCTATCATTAACACGTAGTTCAGTGATTAAGTAGGTGCAGGAATGAGATGAATGGGCTATCATTAACATGTAGCTCAGTGATTAAGTAGGTGCAGGAATGCGATGAATGGGCTATCATTAACATGTAGCTCAGTGACCAAGTAGGTTAATAGCCACAGCAGAGCAGCTGGTGATGTGTGACAGATATTGGAGAGGTCAGAGTGAACTTTGCTGACATCTGCAAGAGAAAAGTATTACCTTAATTACATTTTGGGTGCTCTGCCCACTCACAACCTTACAAACCGTTGCTTGCTCACTCAGTTCCCCATTCCCATACATACATACATAGATGATTAAAAACAAATGAGAAGTTTCATCCATGTAGTCTGCCCTGTCATTCTGTCTAATTAAACTGCTCCCACTTAATCCTGACTGTCCTTAAATCTGGTGCGCTGCCTACTCACAAACTTATCGACAGCTGCTTGCTCACTCAGTTCTCCGCTCCCCGTTCCCAATACTGACCACTACTGCTGTCTCCCACATATGAATTGCTGCTTCCTGCTTCTGTGTTTAGGATTAAAAACTGTTTTTTTTCCCTCTGTTGTACTTCTGCCTTTCCCACTGTCCCACCTTCTGGTGCTGCAGTGCGCCTTGCCCATTGGGACACTATCTCACTAAGGGTTCCCGCCTCTCCAGGTCCCTGAGAGATTCACCCTCCACATTTCTTTCTCGCACATTTATTCACACATACAGTAGATGGTTAAAGACAGATGAGGAGTTTCATCCATGTAGTTTGCCCTGTCAATCTATCTAGTTAAACTGCCTCCACTTAATCCTGACTGTCCTTAAATTTGGTGCTCTGGTCACACTCACAAACTTACTGACCGCAGTTTGCTCACTCAGTTCCCCATTAACAATACCAACTACTGCTGCTGTCTCCCACACATGGATTGCTGCCTCCTGCTTCTGTACTTGGGGGAGAAAACACAGGAGCACTAACTCTATCATCAGATAAACAGCACATACCACACTCCCAATCGCTCACTCAGGATTTTACATGCAGCCGATCGCTGCTCATAAAATTATTCAGTATTCGATCTTTATTTAAAGTAGGTATTTGACCGAATACAAATAGTGGAGAGGGTGCACTATCCATATACGAATAGAATACGAATCGAATATTCGTCCCATCCCTAATTTTGACGCATTTGGCAAAAAATGATGCAGATGTCTTATTTTTTACACTCGCATCATTTTTGACTCATAGTTTGTGACATAAAGTTAGATAATGTTCTATGTGTTCTGAAATGTCACAATTAGCTCTGATGTGGCAAAATCATGCCATAATTCATTTAAAATCTAGTCCAATATCTCTTAACTGCTCCTCTCTGGAACTATTTATGAGTAAGAGGGTTTCTTTAATCATTAGAAAACATTAAAAATTGTATTTCTGTGTTCTATCCTTCTTAAAAGTCATGGCTCCATTTTTTAATTGCAATAATACACTTTAGTGTGTACATTTTTGAGGAACAATAGCACATACTGGGTGTATTGAAAGCACTTGGCTTTGCCTTATGTCTCACAACACACCCACAGCATGCCATTATACCACAACAGCACTCACCCTGCCATGTCTTACTGTTTTTAAAGTAAGTGAATATTTTACATCACACAGTGAAACCTAGGCCACCAGCAGTTCTCAGATTTATCGATTTTGATATCATCTTAAGATATCCACTACTGTTTGAGACTTAAGACAAAATGTCAGGATAGACCAAAGGCCCTTATGGAAGATGGCCCAACCCCAAGGAGAGAGAGGTGCCGCAGGAGCAGGATGGGAGGAAGGTGGCAAGAAAAATCAGAGCATCCAGAGGATGCTTGGACATACACAGTTATATACCACTCAATGGGAGGATGTGGCATGTGTTGCCTGTTGTCCCTCCGAGCTGCAGGCAAAGACTTTTAATTCAAAGGCTCATTGGGCTCTCATGGATTAAGATAGATTGGTAGATTGAATATATGATGATTGTGCAACTGTGTACAAATGTACATAACAACATACAAATTAGCCAGCAGAAAAAGCATTAGGCCTATGTAGACTGCTCGTAACTGCAGGGTCCATAGCTTGAACTACTGACCCTTCCCCCCATCTTCCCAACCTTTCCATCCACCCCTCCCATAACCATTACTTTTCCCTTACATCTATCATACCCCTTTTTGAAGCTTCCCACCATTGTCAACAAGATCACCTCTTCCAGAAGTTTATGCCAGCTGTCCACCACTCTGTCAGTGAAGTAGTGCCTTCTAGATTCCCTGCTAAACTTTCCACCATCCAGTTTAAGACAGTGCCCCCTTGTATTATGTTTGCCACTAGCCTAAAGAGAGCCTTCTTATCCACCCTATTTATTCCTTTCAAGTATTTGAAAGTCTCTATCATGTCCCCTCTCCCCCTTCTCTCCTCTAGTGAGTACATATTCAGGTCTCCCAACCTCTCCTCATAGGTTTTCCCTTGCTGACTTGCAGTCATCTTTGTTGCCCTCCTCTGTACCTTCTCCAGCAAAATAATGTATTTTTTAAGGTAAGGTTGTCAAAGCTGTACTCCATACTCCATATGTGGCCTCACCAGTGACCTGTACGAGGGCAGAGTGATCTTCTTATGCTTACAGTTAATCCCCCTAGCAATGCACCCCAACATCTTGTTTGCCTTGGTTGCCACTCTTCTGCACTGCATGAAGTGCTTTAGGTCACTAGTTATTATCACACCCAGATCTCATCTGTTACAGATAATTGGACTCCTCCCAGGCAGTACTCCATCCTGGAATTCTTCACTCCCAAATGCATAACCTTGCATTTTTGGCATTGAATCCAAGTTGCCAAGTCCCTGACTACCTCTCAAGCTTTTTCAGATCATTCCTTATATCCTGTATCCCTTCAGCAGAGTCCACCCTCCCATCAAGCTTGATGTCATCTGTGAAAAGGCACATTTCACCCTTAATGCAATCCCCAACACCATTAAAAAATAAAAATTGAACAACACCAACCCTAGCATCAATCCCTGTAGAACCCCACTTGTGGCCTCTGTAGTGTTAGATACTTCTCCCTCCACCAATACCTTCTGGGTTCTGCTCCCCAATTTTCCACCCATCTTATCATCTTCTCTCTAACCCCTAGATCTGGCAAGTTCCTAATTAGCCTTTTGTGGGGCAGAGAATCAAAGGCTTTACTAAAATCTAGATAGAGGATGTCCACTGCCTGACCCTTATCCACTGTTTTGGTGACACAATCAAAACATTCAATAAGATTTGTCTGACATGACCTCTCTCCCATAAAACCATTCTGCTTAGCATCATGAAGACACTGCTCCTTTAAATACTCGGCCAATTCTTTAAGTATAGTCTCCATGAGCTTACATATGACTGAAGTCAAACTGACCAGTCTAGTTCCCTAGGTCATCCTTAGGACCGCTCTTATGGAGGGCATCAAATGACCATCCTCCAGTCTTGTGGAACCACACCTGACTCAAGTGAGCTACTGAACAGATCCACCAGTGGTTCTGCAGGTTCATCTATCAGCTCCCTGAGCACTCTTGGATGTATTCCATCTGGACTTGGAGGTTTGTCCACCTTCAATGCTAGTAGTCCATTCCTCACTTTATCCCCCTTTATTACTACCTCCATACTCCCTTCTCCTCATGCACCTCTTCTCCCCCCTGTTGGGACAGGTCCATCATTCTCCTTGTTGGAGAGGGAGCAGAAGTATTCATTCAGCATGTCTACTTTTTCACCATTCTCCTCCACCCACCCACCCATTCCCTTTTTGAAGCCTAACTATCCTGTCCTTCTTATCCCTTTTTTCACTTATATATTTATTTATTTAGCTTTTGTTGACCAGGTAGGTACACTGGACAATCTGTATGCCTATTTTCAGGTACGACCCGGGACAGTACAATGAAAATACAGGTTCAAACAAGGTACATAACAACAAGAGGGGCAATGTACAGAGTTACAGGAGAGCAAGATAAACATAGATAGTATACAGTGAGTAGTAATAGGTAAAATATACTTATACAAAAAGAATAAATAGACTAACACATTCAATGATAATTACATTGCATGAGTGACCCTATTTACCAGGGCCACTTAATACATAAGCAGATGACAATCAATCACATGCTACACAGAGATTAAAGGACAGTAGGTAGTGGATCAGAAAGGGACCAATTTGGAGACCTGGTTAGGGCGGCTTGGGACACCCACACACCGAGGACAGTTTCAAGTGCTCCCACAGGGAATTCCGGAGACACAGTTGGGAGAGGGAGGAACGTACATGGTCAGGAAGGGAGTTCCATAGCCTCAGAGCACATGTAGCAAAGTCCCTATCCCACATTAGGGTTTGAGTATATGGAACTTTGAGCACCGCCAGACCCTGAGACCTGAGGGAGTAGGAGGAGGATACAGCAGGCAGGAGAAACTGTGCAAGCCCCCGGTGGGGTGCCAGTTCTGAGCACCTTTCCTACGAAGCAGCCCAGCCCATATTTCAAGTGATTGGCCAGGGAAAGCCAGCTCAGTTTGTCGTATAATTGACAATGGTGGGTGAGACGTGGGACGGCCAGGGCAAAGCGACAGATGTTGTTATAGGTTGTGTTCCACCTGGCAAGGTGGATCTTGGAGGTGCCAGTGAACAGGAGAAGACCATAGCTTAGTAAAGGGAGCAGCACACATCTGGCCAGTGCCAAGTGAGCTGCAGACGTCAAGTTTTTCTTTGCCCTGTAGGCAAGACCCAGTTTGCAGTTTACAGTTCTACAGACATTTAGGATGTGACTCCCCCAGGTCGAGTTGGGGTCAAGTGTAACCCCAAGATATTTTATTGAAACTGTGTTTAGGAGGGGAGAGCCATCCACACCACTGACACATAGAGGGATGGGGAGGCCTTGATCTTGGCTGCTGACCCAAAGAGTATGGCCTGAGTTTTTTTCAGATTGAGGACCAGCTTGTAGGATGTTACCCAGGCTTGAGTATTCTTAAAGGCCTCACTCAGCTGAAGGTTAAGAACCCCAATGTCTCGGGAATGTGCAAGGATGACAAGATCATCTGCATAAAGGGTGGCACTACAGTTGGAAGCAGCAGCAGCAGGGAGGTTGTTAACAAATGCGGAAAAGAGAAGGGGCCCCAAAACTGATCCCTGTGGGACACCAGAGGTCACCGGAGTGGGGTCAGAGAGGACCTTGTTGAATTTAGTCTGCTGTGTTCTGCCCTGGAGGTAGTTTCTTAGCCAACTCAAGACAGTGGGGGAACAGGCCTAAGGACTGCATCTGTGAGCAGAGTAATGCATGGTCTACAAAGTCAAAGGCTTTGGATAAGTCAATGAACATAGCCCCAGAGAGTTCACCCTGGTCCATGGCCGCCCTGATGCTGGAAGAGACAGAGACAAGGGCAGTGGTCATGCCGTACCCTTTTTGATATCCATGCTGTGCAGGGGACAGCAACTGATGAGTCTGAGTATACTCTGTAAGCTGTTCAGCCACAGTTTTCTCTAGGAGTTTACTAATGGCCGACAGGATGGCAACTGGACGATAGTTGTCCAGGACTTTGGGGTTACCTTGCTTTGGAACAGGGACAACCCTTGCTACTTTCCAAATGCCAGGGATAACACAGTGGCAAGGGACAGATTGAAGATATGTGCCACTGGGATGGCAATGTAGGGAGCACCCAGGTTCAGAAGCTTGGGTTCCATGTAATCATGGCCAGCGCTGGAGTGTGGGGAGAGACTCGAGAGAAGTCTCTCTGTGTCTCCTTGACAGACACAGCCCTGAGAGAAAATAATGGGCGAGAGGGGTGAGCCTCCTGAGGGACAGCGGCCGAGGGGTCTCTAATATCCCGTACAGCAGGGAAAGAGGAGGTGAGCGTGGACAAGTTCGAAAAGTGGGAATTTAAAGCATTAGCAATCATGAGTGGATTATTACAACTTGACATTCCAATGATCATGTCAGAAACTCCCAAGTTGGAGGAGCTGCTGCCTAAGTTTTTTATGTTCCTCCAGAACCTTCGTGGGTCCTTAGCAGAGCTAAGCAGGGCAGATTTACAATATTCACTTTTTGCCGCCCTGATGGCATTTTTGCACTTGTTTCTGAGCTTCCTATACTGTTGGAAGATGGACTGAAGTGAGCCCAACACTTGTCCCTTGCATGCATAATGGCTAGGAGGCTCCTATGCAGCCATTTTGTGGCAGTCCCCCTCACTCTCCCTCTAATAAGTGGGGCATGTTTGTCCTGCAGGGTGTGCCGAAAACAATGAGAAACTGGGAGACAGCTGTGGACAGGTCATGGGCACTGAGCACTCCTGACCAGTCAGTGGTCCTCAGATCATCATGAAAAGACCCCAGATCAAACTTAGAGAAATCCCTAACATGAATGATTTTGTGGCAAATTTTTGGGGAGGGAACCTTCCACACACAAAACACTGGGGTGTGATCTGAGATGGAGTCAGGTAGGGTTCCAGCTGAGCTGATCCTATCTAGGCGGTTAGATAGAACCCAGTCCAGTAGGGAGCTAGTGCCACCTTTAGCAGCCCATCTAGTGGGCTCCTGGATAAGCTGAGTCAGGGCAAGACTGGCCAACAGAGGTTCAAACTGCTTGGAGTTACTTTCTGTCCAGTTTAAGTTCACATCACCTAGGATCAAAAGTTCATTATCCCCAACAGAAGGGCCAATGGTATCCAGGAGGTGGGTAAGTCCAGGCAGACCACCCTTGGGGGGGGATTATGTGTGCATACAACATGCAGCTTCTTTGTATTTCCGTGCAGCAGCTCACAGGTAGACAGAGAGGACTGCTGATGGATTACCGCACATACACTAAGGTGACTCTTATAGTAAATTAGGATACCACCCCCCTGCTTTTTTTCCGGCTGATCTTGTCTAATAAACTCATAGCCAGGAAGTGCACAGGCCAAGTCTGGAATTGAGGGTTTCAGCCAGGACTCTGTAATATCTAGTATGTCAGGCTTGCAGTGGACGACCCAGGCAGATAGTTCATCATGGTTGGGTAGTAGACTATGAATATTAAGGTGAGCAATTTTTAGCCCCTTTCCTAATTTACAACATTCAGGGATTGAGGAGGCCTGATCTGTGGGACCAGGGCTTAGCTTGATGTCACCCGCAAGGGCCAGTATCACAATGAAGAGCCAGAGGAGAAACCTTATGGGGGGGGAGGGGTACCACTGGCCGAGGGCCTTCGTGATAGACGTCTTCTCACCAAGGCAGTGCCCATAAGGCATCTGAGGTCAATACAGCAGGCAGGCCAGGGAGGCAGTCTGTCTTGAGCTAGAAGGTTAGAGAAGGTGAAATCAAACCCCTTGAGTGGGACAGTAGTTCCCCAGTGGACCCCATTTGACCGAGAAGAGTCTATGACCATTGGGGAAAAAGAAGAGGCTGGCAAGGAGACCAACAGCGAGGACAGTACAAGGCAAGAAGGGCAGGACACCATTCCTGATAGGCCTTGGAGTATCCATTTCCCCTTTTTCTACAGCGGCGACTAGTGACACCCAACTCAAGGAGACAGCCGTGACTGGTGGGTCAGCTTGAGAGGGGACAGACCAGAGTTCTTAGTGTGCAAGTTCAGCCACTCCGGACAGGGTCTGTCCAAGAGTGAAGGCTTACAGCGTAGACAGACAAACAATGACCTGGACTAATTGCAAAGCACTCACCCCAATGATACTGACAGTTAGGTAAGGGCAAGTAGGAGACCTGAAAACCCTAACTTATACCTAGATAGTCTAGCAAACATTCAAAGCAACATCCCTTGCAGTACTGAACTGCTCGGGTATTTCTAACATGAAACCAGGAGAATACTAACTTATTGCTATTGTTAGTCAGGCTAACACCGGAAGTAACAGTTCTGGGTAATTTTAAAGAGTAAGCAGAAGCATTCAATAATCACATGAAACCTGGAGAACACTAACATATTGCCATTGTTAGCTGGGCTAACTCCTGAAGTAGCAATTCTAGGTAATTTTAAAGAGTAGGCAGAAGCATTCAATAATCATATGGTACAGGAAAGTATAAGCAGACCAAGGAATGAAGCCACATGCAATGTAGTGAAAGCAGACAAAATACAAGAAACATTTTTTTTTTTTTTTTAGCCACTCCAAATCACCCAATAGGATCCCCGAAACATTAAGGGAGGGGCTTGCGAGCATTAAAGGGGAGGAGGGAACAGGCTGGGTGGGGGGCAGAATTTTTTTTTTCTCCATCTCTCTCACGATCTCTCTCTCTCTCTCCACGGTCCGACTCCTCTGTGGCAGGAGCCCCGAGGGAGAGCAACACCAGTCCATGTGGGGAAGGAGGGGGTCCCAGCGAGGACCAGTACACACCTCCAGCCCCCAATCCAAAAAAGTCCCACTGCGATCCTGGGCTGAAGCCCTGCTATTTAAACTGCACCAGCAGTTTAAATTTGGCACCCTTTTTCTCCATCTCTTGCTCGCTCTCTCTCTCCGTGGTCCGACTCCTCTGCGGCAGGAGCCTCGCGGGAGAGCAACACCTGTCCATGTGGGGAAGGAGGGGGTTCTCCCCCTTCTCAATTCCCTCTGCTATCTGTAGTTCTTGCTTAGCTTTAGCTTGCCTGACTACTTTACTTGTTTCAATAGGCATCTTTAGATACATTTCTCTGTCTTCTTCCCTATTGGTTATCTTGAATTTCTTAAAGGCTAACCTTTTCTCTCTTACTGCCTGGGCAACCTCAATACTAAACCAGCTTGCTTTTCTGACCCTTGAGTTTTTTTCTTGAGCCTCACACACTCATCCATTGCAGATCACATCCCCTCCTTAATGATAGACCACTTTTGGTCCACCCCCATATCTGCTATGATGCCCCTCAGATGCATTCTTAACAATTTGCCCATCTTCCTAAAGTCCACCCTTCTAAATTCCAGTACTAGTCTTAGTGATTATGTTTTCCCTACCCATATCTAGCTGGAGTCACACTGTGTTATGATCACTCCTACCCAAGGGTTCCTTGCTCTTTAATTCTTGTACATGCTCCCCATTTGTGAGCACTAGATCAAGGACTGCTCCCTCATGGTTGGGTTCTAAGACTCCCTGAGTCAGGAACCCATTCTAAAATGCTTCAGGAATCGCCTGACTTCTGACGCATGGCATGATCGGTATGCTTTAATTTATCTTGGGCATGTTGAAGTCTCCCACTATTACCACCTTGCCCTTTCTTGCAGCTTTCAATAATTGTGAGCATAATTCCTTGTCTGTATCCTCATCCTGGTTGGGAAGTCTATAAACCACCCCCAACCTTACCTTCCTTCCTCTATTGTACATTAACTGAACCCACACTACCTCTGCCCTCCCTTCGTCTGATTCCTCCCTCATACATAATATACCCTCTCTAATGTAAACTGCCACCCTTGCCCTTTCCCTATCACTCCGTCTATCCTATACAAATTATACCCAGGGGTCAGCAGATCCTAGTCATGGTAAGGTTTGGCCCAAGTCTCAGTTACTACCGCAATTCTCATCCTTCTTCCAATAATAGTGCTTGCAGGTCATCCATTTTATTACTGAGACTTCTTGAGTCCAGGGACACTACCCTCCACCAGGAATCTGAGCCCCATTTTTTCCCCAACTACTTCCCTTACTTTCACTTCCCTCTGTGTGTTCATCTCTCCCTCCCATTTCTGAGTGTTTTGCTCCCACTCCACCCTCCAGACCCCTTCTGCTATTATGGAGAGTATGTCTGTTGCACTCCCCCTCAGAGGTTTAAATTTAGTTTGTGTTATATACCCCCAGACCCCTGAACTTATCCTTGAGTACCCTCAAGCCCTCTCTGCTGAGGTGTAATCTGTCTGGTGCATAAAGTGATTTATCTGACCAAGTATCTCCCAGTCCCTGATACATATTGTACGAGCCCTTCCTCCTTGCACCACTCTCTCAGCCAGACATTGAAATCCTCTACCCATTTCTTCTTGACCATACTGGCCCATGGCACTGGTAGTACTTCTGAGAATGTCAGTGAACTTGTTATCTCCCTGCAGGTGCTCCCTAGTGCACTGAATCTAATTTTTACTACTTCCACCTCCTCTACAGCTAGATCATGGGTACCTAGGAATATAACAATATTTGGTTCCCCCCCACCTCCCTTACCATTTCCCCTATTTTTGGGCACACCTTCCCAGCTGTCATCCCAGGCATGTAGATCAACTTCCTTCTTGCATTCTGTTGCCCCTTCAATCCCCATTGAATTTCCTTAATTATAGAGTCCCCCAGGATTACTACCCTCCCATCCCCTCCATTCATGTCTCCCTTTCTTCCCTCCTTGACTATTCTGCTAGCTGTTCCCACACCTAATTGCTTCCCCTCTTCTCTGGATAATGTCTCACCATAGCCTTCACTCATCCCTCCAATTATGTCTCCATTCCCCAGTATGCCTTTCTCTTTCTGACTAAGTACAGTATGTCTGCTCACATTTTACTCTCACTTCCACCTACCCTACCCTGTACCTCCCCCTCACTCTCTTCCCCACTTTGTCTTACTCCCAACCCAGTGCCCACCTTGCTTAGTTTCACCCTGATTCTACTGTCTTTCAAGCCCTGACCTCATGGTTTTAATTTGATCCACTGCCCCACATCCTATTGCCCTCCCTCTCCATTTCAAGATAGTGCATCAAATCTATTAATCAAAGACACCCCTTCAAAAGTTCCTACCTCTGATGCCACCATTGAATTCCTGTTCTTTCCCCTTACCACTTGCCATTCAATATCCCATGGCTCCCTGGCCCTCTGAGGAAGAGGTGTCCCCTGATACTGGGTGATCCTACAAGTAGCACATTCCTGCCAGAGACCACCTTTCCTCTGTATAAAGCCCGAGTGCCTTTCTGTCCCATGCCCTGCTTCTCTGACTCTCCATCCACCATTCTCAGCTCCCATCTGAGCTCTCTTACTTCTGCCCATTTTTATGATTTAAATTGTATTGCATTTCAGTAAATCAACATAGCAATGACCACTATTAGAGTAATCATAATTTCTGGGGGTAACACCATGGAGGTACAACTCTAAGTGTGGTGTAAACATAGTGCATTTAGCATCTGTAACAGCATAAAACCTACAGTATACAGCCATGTGGCTGAAGACATACCTGGCTAAAACAAACTATGACGTTATACAGTCTGTAGTTGACAGTTAAAAAAACAGATAAGAATTAACCACAATTTTAATTAACCACAATTTTTTATTGCCTTGTATAAAAGAGAGCACTGCCATGGAAGGTAGGGAGAAGGCCAAGTATGGGGTCATTCAGAGAGACTCAGAGACTCAATCCATTGGTTACATAATGCCTTAGTTTTCTGAAGCTCCTAGAGTGTGCACCGGGGAAACATAGAACAGCAGCTTTTTGGGATTGCACAGTAGGGAGAAGCTAGATATAGGCCCCACACTTTATAATAAAGGTCGAGTTAATGATGAGTGACATACAGAACTTTGTCAAAGCGAGCTACCTTGCCAAGCTCTGGGAGCCATTCTGTCAGTGCTTGGAGGTGGGGAGGGTGACATCCCTCCAGTGCCTAATTATAAATAATTCTCCTTGCAGAAACCAAAGCTCCTTGGAGCCAAAGAATTTTGGTAGTTGGGGTCTGTTGACCCACCTCCATTTCTCGCGTGAAGCCTAGTATACAGTATCTAAGCTGGGTGTGAGGGTTAGGCCTGCACCCACAATGGTTCTGCAGACTTCGGCATTTTGGACCAAAACAGCTGGAGCCTGAATCAGAACCAGAGGATGTGAGAAATATCACCTTTTAAGGAAGAGTATCTCCAAAGGTGTCCGATGGTGTCAACCCACATTTGTGGAGTTTTGACGGGGTTCTGTGCCACCTATGTAAGATTTCGAATTGGGTGAAATGATTATGGGTGTCCCTTACATAGAAACATAGAAGTTGACGGCAGATAAGGACCACAAGGTCCATCCAGTCTGCCCATTTTTTCTACCTTATGAATGTGCCATAGACCTTTACTCTGTCAGTGGCCTATCTATTCATACGCATCTGTATTGCTCCCTTATGCCTATCCCATGCCTGTTTGAAGCCCTGCACTGTATTCTTATCCACCACTTCCTGAGGTAGGTCATTCCATGCATCCACCACTCTTTCAGTAAAAGAACTTCCTCACATTACTCCTTAATCGGCCTCCCTCTAATCTCATGCTGTGTCCTCTTATCCTGCTATTTTTCTTATATTGAAACATGTTAGACTCTTTCACCTTGTTAATGCCCTTAAGATGTTTGAATGTTTCAATCATATCACCTCTCTCCCTCCTTTGCTCTAGGGTATGCATATTGAGCTCCGTTAATCTGTCCTCATATGTTTTCTGATGCAGTCCCTGCGCCACTTTGATTGCCTTCTCTGGACTGCCTCCATTTTGTTAATGTCCTTGTGCAGGTGCAGCCTCCAGTACTGCATGCAGTACTCCAGATAGGGCCTAACCAGTGTCTTGTAAAGAGGGATTATTACCTCCCTCTTACGACTTTTGATACCTCTACTAATGCACCCCAACATCCCTCTAGCCTTACCTACTGCTTTTGTGGTCTGCTTGGATGATGTCCAAGTCTCTTTCTTCTCTTGTGATTGCCAGCAACTCCCCTCCCAACCTATAGGAAGCTTCAGGGTTTCTCTTCCCTATGTGCATGATCTTGCACTTCTTTGCATTAAACCCCAGTTGCCACTCTTCTGACCATTTTGCCAGTTTATCCAGATCTCTTCTCATTCTGCCCACCCCATCTGGATCATCTACTCTGTTGCAGATCTTGGTGTCATCTGCAAACAGACAAATCTTACCCTCCAGTCCATCTGCAATGTCACTGATGAAGATATTGAAGAGGACTGGCCCCAGAACTGATCCCCCGAGGTACCAAACTTGTGACTTGCGTCTCTTCTGACTGTATACTGTTTACCACCACTCTTTGTTTTCTGCCCACCAACTAATTTGCCACCCAGTTGACCAACCTCTGACCCACCCCGAGCCTACCCAGCTTATTAATCAATCTTCTGTGTGGAACAGTATCGAAAGCTTTGCTGAAGTCAAGGTAGGCGACATCAACTGCACCCCCTTGGTTCACCAATCTGGTTACCCAGTCAAAGAAATCTATGAGATTAGTTTGACAGGAACTTCCTGTTGTAAACCCATGCTGTCTTGGATCCTGTGCTCCTATGGATTCCAGGTGTTGCACTATCCTTTTCTTAAGGAGTGCATCCATAATCTTGCCCATTACTGAGGTAAGACTGACAGGTCTGTAGTTCCCTGCCTCCTCCCTGCTGCCACTCTTGTGGAGCGGGATCACATGAGCCCTTCTCCAGTCTTCTGGGACCTCTCCTGTGCTCAGAGACTCACTAAACAGTTCTGATAATGACTCTGCTAGTGCTACCCTTAGCTCCTTTAGTACCCTGAGATGTATGCCATCAGGTCCTGTTGCCTTATCCACCCTGAGCTTAGCGAGCTCTTGTACAACCCTTTCTTTTGTGAAGGGACTTGTGTACACCTCCCTCCCCCCTGTGTCCATGATGCTGAGCTGTGGGCCCTACCCTACCTTCTCCTTAGTAAATACTGAGCAGAAGTATCTGTTTAGGATAGATGCTTTTCCTTGGTTCTCCTCCACACACTCTTCCTTATCCCCTTTGATCTGAGCAATACCCCCTCTGGACTTTCTTCTTTCACTAAAGTATCTGTAGAAAGTCTTGTCCCTTTCCTTTACTGATCGTGCTAGTGTTTCCTCAGTTTGGGCCTTTGCCTGCCTTACTGCCTTCCCTGCTTCTCTTAGGGAAGTTTGGTATGCCTCCCTATCTTCATCCTGCTGAGTTCCCTTATATTTCCTGAAGGCCAGCCTTTTGGCTTTGATCTTTTTTGCTACTGTTTTTGAGAACCAAAGTGGTTTCCTCATTCTTTTGCTCTTACTTTTCTCCTTAACACAATGGGACATTGCTTCAAGTACTGCATCCTTAATGCTTGCCCACTTTGCCTGTACCCCCTCACCTGTATTTGTTCTTGCCTAGGCTAGCTTAACTCTGCTAGCCATCTTATCAAAGTCAGCTCCTCTGAAGTCCCATATTTTTGCTTTGGAATGGGATGATTTAGTTCTAGTGGCCAAATTGAACCATACCATGTGATGGTCACTGGCCCCAGGTGACCTTCTACTTGGAGATCTGTGACCCTTTCCCTGTTAGTCAGTACTAGATCCAGGATAGCCCTTCCAGTAGACTTCCCAATCATTCTGTTGTACAGTAGGTCAGTACCCAATTTGTCACTCCATTTAACCTGGAGCCTTTCCATACCAGCTGTCTCCATAGTGGACAGCTTGCTGTAGATATGGCTGGCCTTGGGGAGCATACCATCCTCTTGAGCAATGAGTTTCTTGAACCCATTAATGTTGACAAGCTGAAGCTTAGGCCCAAGAAGAGGGGTTAGTGCGGACTGAAGCTGGAGATATTGCCAATGCCTCTGTTTCACTAGTCTAGACTCCTGCTGAAGCTGCCCAAAGGTCTTTAGGTATCCTGTCTGTGTGTCAATTAAATGGGATAACTGCTGGATGCCTCTAGAGGACCATATCTTTCAGTTTACTGGAGTGCCACCAATTTTTAAAAGGAGGTTCTTCCAGAGGGGAAAGGTGGGCGAGCTTCTTGGGCAGCAATCTGAACGTTTGGTAACACTGGTCCAAATTTTCCCTATAAACCCAATAGTGGGATGGGTGTACAGGCCAGATGGGACTCCCCCATACAACACTGTATAATGGAGATCTCTACCCTGCAGGTGACCCTCACATTGTGCCCATCTAGGTAGCATTGTTAGCACCATGAGAAGTAAGGCCTGAGACAACTATAGCAAGATATGTACCTTGTGTCTCAGCTCAAAGTCTGGCAGACCTAATCTGCTTTTTTCTAGAGGAAAGACTAGCTTCTTGTAGTTGATCCATTGTGGACCTTCCCCCAAAAGAGGTGAAGCATCTTCTAATGCTCTTGCCAAATCAACTCAGTTTGATTCTTAATGGAAGGTTATCAAGAATATACTGAATTTTGGCAGTTGGCATAATTTTAAATGCCTAAGCTTTCCCCCAATATGACAGAGGGAAGCAGCTCCATCTGGCCATGTCTTTAGTCAGAGAGGCCATCATGGGGGTTAAGCCCACCAAGAGCTTTGAGATCCCAGGTGAAATTTATCCCAAGATACTTCAAAAATCCTTGTGCCTCTTAAAGTCCCCATGGGAAGCCCAGCATATGTGTAGTCTCCCGCAACTATGGCAGGATCAGTGTGACTTGGCCACATTTTTCTTGTAACTGGATAAGGAGCCAAATCATGACAAAAGGGACAGTACAGAAAGGATGGATTCTTCTGGCCTTGTAAGGGTCAGAAGAATGTCATCCGCATAGGCTAAAGCCATATGCTCCTCTCCCATATCTATGCCATTGATATCTGGGTGATTCCAGATGGCCTGTAGTAGGGGTTCCAAGGCAAGGATGAATAAAAGAGGGGAGTGTGAGCAACACTGTTGCATTCCTCTTCCTAACAAAAAAGGCGGAGAGGCCAGCGAGTTAGTAAGCACCAAGGCCGATGCCCCATTATAAAGGGTGTGGATATACTTAGGGAAAGGTTCCCTGAAACCAAATACGTGTAACACTTGGAACAGGTATTTCCACTCCGCCCTATCAAATGCCTTTTTGGCATCAAGAGAGAGTAATGCAGATAAGGGATGGAGACAAGATGCCCACCAAATTAGACTGAGTAAACACCTTGTGTTTTCTGTGCTGCGCTACAGTGGGACAAAGCCAACCTGGTCCCCATTAATTAAATGGGGGATGACTCTCCAGAGCCTAGTGGCTATCATCTTGGTATATGTTTTGCAATCTGCTGTGGTTAGTGAGACTGGCTGGTAGCTACCACATTGGAGGGGGTCTTTCCCAGGCTTACGGATAAGAGAGATTATTGCTGTATGCATAGAGACAGGAAGGGATCCTGTCTGGATGGCCTCATTAAGGGCAGCCATCGGTGGTCCAGGAGTATTTGTTTACAGTGCCTGAAAAATTCCACCGGGAGACCATTACTCCCTAGTGCTTTTCCGGGTAGCATTGAGCTCATTGCCTCATCCAGTTCCTTCAGGGTGAAAGGCTCATCCAACTTCTTGCAGATCTCTGAGGCTATTTTGGGCAAGTCCAGTCTGGAGGTGATGGAAGCCAATTCCTCCTGAGTAAGGTTTACTTCTTGCCCATAGAGAGGCTCATAGAACTTCCGAAATGTAGCATTGATGCCTTCCATTTTCCTGCAGACCTCCCCAAATGCATCCTTGATCCTTGGAATTGTCTTACTTCTGCCCTTAGCTGATACAGGTTCCTACACACTGAACATCCACCTGTACTCCACATCTTCCCCAGAAGGACTGCTGCTCCACAGTTATTACAACCAACCACTCTGCTCCCCCTATTCTCATACTCATACATGTTCCTATTTCCCCACATCTCCCAGCCCCAGCTTCACCTAACTGCTAGGTAAATGTCTTCATACTTAAGCCAATTAGGAATACCTACAGCAATCCCTGAATCCCCTCATTTCACCTTCCTCTTCCTGCTTCACTAATGCTCAGAACAGTTATTAGCTGACTCTAGACAGAAATCAGTTGCAATCCCCCTCCAACCATTTACTCTGTACTAGTTTGAACTTTAGATTAAACTCTAAAAATGTGAATTAAATAGAATTGATCTATAACTAGCTACAGTGGATAATTTAAATAATTAAACCAGGGCAAATGTGAGTTAACCCTAGATGGAGATCAGCTGTAATCCCCTACCAACCCTTTATTCAGTACTAACTTGCAATCGATACTAAACTCTAAAAATGTGCCTGCCGCTGTGTACTTAACTTGAGGCAGGATTCTCATACATGCACACTATATAATAATTTAGGGTGGATGAATCTAGAGTCACGATTACAATATAGTACCATAGTCAAAGGCAAAAAAGCCTTACTGGGACTGTTATCCTCTAGGGTCCTGGCCTTACTGTGCCCTGTTAACATCAGTTACCCCATGCAAGGTGTTGAAAACAACTCCTTGGTGCTCCCTCACAGGAAAACCTCACTGGGGTAGGCTTGTTTCTCCTTCAGAGTCCCTAAATTATGAAACCCCTTACCCCATCCCTCAATGTTACTGACTCCCTAACCAACTTTAAATCCCATCTCCTGTCTTCACTTACTCCTCCTAACCCATGTGTCTGCTTTCAGTGATCACTTGATCCTCCTCCCCCACATCCCCGTAGGCCACTCTGGCCTCTGAACCTTTCACCACTAAGCCCTGTTTCTACCCATCATTACGTGCATTTACAATATGTCCCACTATTTATGTATGCCTGACCTGGTGATTAAACTTACTTAACTTAAAATATCTTATTCATTTGTGCTTACCTAATTCCCTTTTGTACTGTGAAAATATGTTAAATCTCCTTTATAGTGCTTTCTCTAACCTTAAGACCATAGACCCTTTGAAAATAGGCTTAGCCTAAAGGGTCTTGTGTGTAACAAACAAACAAATAAACAAACAGACAAAGTAAATAAATGGATAAAGTAAATAAATAATTAGTAATAAATAGTGTAATTTGGCATACGCTTTCTGTACCCTTGTTACGGTTACTACCGCCCTATCGGGGTGTCATGAGGGCACAGGAACACTTGTGAAAGCTTTCCAACCCCTCAAATCATCACAGGGATGAAGTCCCTGAGGCCAAAGATACCTTAGGGAGGAAGACCCAGAAGCATAACGTAATAGACAGTCACATTCATCTTAAGGAGGAGCGATGTCACCAGACTGAGACCTAGAGAAAGGTAAATGACCATCCACCTCCAGCTCCTGTGACAACAAAAATTACGACCTTCAGCACAGAGAAGAGAAAGACCCCCTTTTGTTAGGAGAAAGCCTCTGGGAATACAAGGCCCAGGTTGCCATTCCTCCAGGCTATGGTTAGTATTAGCGATGACCTGGCTTCTGCAATTTAGAAATCTAATTCAAGAGAAGACATTTAGAGGAAGGGCTCTCACTGTATCCCTCTAATGGGAATAACAAGAGGTATTTCAACCTGATCTCTGCAGCTAACGGAGGTTCGCTGGCATGGGGTCATGATGTTGTGGCAAAAACAGCGTGGCAAACAATGCTGCAGTCAAAATGCTGCTTACAAAACAGAGTCAGTGAAAACACTGACCGAAACAAAAATAGCACACACTACAGAAACAAACAGGATACATTGAGATTTTCCATGTTTTTGTGGGGGCTCATGCCCCCCCAGATGGGAGCTATTCTACACCCCCAAACTAAATTAACTAACTCCAAGGGGGTGTGGACCGAGGGGATAAGGGGAAATTCAGGAGGGAGAAACTTAGTCTGTGGCAGCAGAAAAAATAAAATAAAACTATCAGTGGACAGGGAATCAAATCCTGATCCCCAGGTCTACACTGCCTCAGGTGTCTCTGCCTTAGCCACTCAACCACAGGAGCAGCTCAGCCAGGCACAGCACCTGAGGCTTCTTCAGCACTTCCTGTAGTCTGCAGTCAGCAACAGGGGTAGCGGTAGTTCCCTACCGCTGTTATATCTCTGTCACTCTAGATACAGCCATGTTTTACACCACATGGTTATTGCTGCACTGTTTCAGCAGCACTATATTTCCCTCATCCCTCAAGGCTATCTTTCCCTCATCAACAGGATACACTTTAAAATGAGTATTTTTCTGTTTAAAATCAAAGTTGGTCTTTTGCCTAAATCAATAAGTGTACTTTTTCCCAAATATCTAATTCCTAATGGTACCAGATCTCAGTCATTGTTCACATTTCACTTACCCTCCATTAAGAAAGCTTCCGGCCAACGCTCCTTATTATATAGGGGCCCACACTTTTTTAATTCACTCCCTCAGGATGTGTTAAAATGTAATACATTACTGTCTTTTAAAACCAGCTTGAAAAAGTACTTAAAACTGTCTCAGGAATGCACATGTTGATTTAATATTGTTTTAATATATGATGTTTGTATTGTATTTTGTCATTATATGAAGTCTGTATTGTTTGCTGTAATTGTAATGTATTTTTGTAATGCTTGTCATCCGTGAAAATGGGCAGTCATGCTCATCAGACTTACAAGGATAAAAAATAAAATGAAATTAAATTTATTGATCCGCTACCAGGTTCCCCCCAAGGAGGCCCACCCTCCCCAGCAGGGATAGGGGGGTATTACTTCCTTTATTTGGAGCTTTGGTGAGACCTGTCCTAGAGTATGGAGTTCAGGTCTGGTCCCCCCACCATAAATATGAGATCATAGCTATTGAAAAAATAAAAAAAAAGAGCTACAAGAGCAATTAGTGGCTTGAAAGGCAAGGATTACCAAGATAGGTTAAAAGAGTTGGGGCTGTTCTCGTTGGAATATAGAAGATGGAGAGGCAACATGTGCCTGATCTATAGGGCTTGTTCAGATCAGGATCTGTGTAATAGGCTAGGTCTGCAATATCAGCAGAAATAGTACTCCACTAGGTCAAACTTCTTCCAGCTGAAAAGTGAAAACTGTAGGACAGAAAAAAATGGTTCAGCCAAAGAATTACAGCATCTTGGAATGCTCTGCCACTTTTGGTGATAAACAGCACCTCCATGGACAGTTTTAAACACAACCTAGACCTCTTTTCAGCATCTACTTTCCACTAGGTTATGGCGAGCCCTATGGACGTTTTTGTATGCTCCGTACTTACCTATGAAACCTATGAAAGGTGGTAAACAGATAGCAACAGCCACTGAAGGGCACTCACTTGGCCTCCAGCACAAGGGAAGGCCTACAATAGGAAACCATAACCTTGAGGGTCAGATCATTTGAGTAGATGTGTGACTCTTCACCTCTGAGGGGCAGACAAAGGGGAATCAGAGAAGACCAGGTCAACCTTAGGCGGCTGTGGGGAGAATAGGTTTTGAAGGTGCTGCCGACATTGTCTGCACAGCTAAAAGAGCCTCTGGGGACTGAGACTTCCCACCGTACAGCAGCGGAAGTCTTAAATGCTACATTAACAGGTGCTGCCACGTTGATCTGCCTGGCTAAAGTTTCCCCTGGAATGTGGGACATTCTCACCTGAAGGGCAGAAAGAGAAGGACTTTGCTCAAGTCAAGGGACCCATTCTAAAGATGCAGACTTGAAGGGGGCAAAGAGAGGCTATTTGCTTCTGGGGTAGGGATGCCCTGGAAGCCAGAAAATGGTAATGGCTGGCATGTGTTAGCTACAAGAATGTAGTGGAAGGCTGATGGCAAATCCTGACAGGTGTAGGAGTAAAATCAGGGTAGGACTGATCAAAGGCAAGACTGAAAGACCGAAGGCATGATATGCTGACTGAAGGTGTACGTTGAAGCTTGAATGACAGGACAATAAACCAATGCTGGTGGACACATACCAACCACTATCAAAGGGCAAAGTTTAAATAAAAATAAAGAGCACAGTACTGATAGGAAAAATGGAGTTTACTGATTTGTGATTGTAACTGCCAAAGCAGGGGTACTGCTATGATTGCTGCAGCTGAAAAACAAAACTGAAGCAGGCAGAATACAGCAAAAGGATTATGGGTGAACAAACAAAGTATTGGAGCAAGCTATGACTGACTGCAGGAGGAAAGGGGAAACAGCAAGCAATTGATTGGGTTTCAGGAGGATCTAAAGAGCAGTTGGGACTTCTTTGTAAATGAGCTATGCTTAATTGAGTGCTTCCCTTATTCTTATGAATAAAAAAGATTTACTACTATAGCTACTACAGTTGAGATTAGGAGGGACTTAGGACCCTAGTGCTGCAGCCAGTGTTGGAGGAGGGCACAGGACCCTGTGGTGGCAGCCTGAGCAGGGCAATGGAGTGCATACTCCCCAACCACTAAGTTATGCCTGCTCTGCTGTCACAAACTATAACTGTCTTTCTTGGATGGCAGGTAGATAACCTAGTCCCAGAACTTGGGGAGACCAGAGGGGAGAGCAAGGTAGGGTAAAACTGCCAGAGCCCCGCAGAAAATCCAGGGATTCCAGGGTCCAAAAAACAGATCAGGAGCCAGATGGCAATGTCAAAGCTGAGCACAGGATAAGAAGGGGAGGCATACCAGCAGGAGGCATGCCAAAGGCAGCCATGTGGCAGCAAAGGTACAGAAGGGGAGACGGAAGTGGATAGCTGCAGCACAGCAAGCTAAAGAAAAATCTGAGCATAAAAAGATGGATGCTTGAACATGCGCAATTATATCCGCACAGAAGGGGGCACTGCATGTGTTGCCCGCTGCCCCTCTGAACAGCAGGCAAAGCCTTTTAATTAGTATCTTTCCATGGACAGATTGCATCCCTAAAACGTACAAAGCATTAATCACTTAATTAAAAAAATTTGGTTCTATTAGTAGTATCTTCTGCATATTCCACATTACTCATGCCCAGTAATTTAGGAAATTATAGAGCTTTTGCCCATGGTTCAGTGGGGCAGTGAGTGACAATCCCAATTCCCTCCCATGGAACAGTATTTAAACCATGCACAGCTAAGTGCCCTTTGGATGCTTGTTTCTTTTCAGCAGCCATTTGCTTTGCCCACCTGTTTGCCTTAGCCCTGCCTGTTTACTTCCTACCTCCTGCTTTGCTGAATACCTGCTCCTCACTCTCATTGGCAGCAACTTGCACAGCTATGACTGCTACTTTGGGCGTCCCACCCACTCTGGACCATTGCTGCTTGGGGGAGTTTGTTGCCTTGCAGCTACGTCTCCTCCTTCCATTATTGTTCACGTAGTGTTCCTTGTGCTCCACTTGTCTGCATTTTCTTTTCTTGGTGCCTGTAGTACTCTGCCTCTCAGTTCCTACTGCTTCTCAATGCTGTTTGACCTTTGACCTTTGCCTGGCTCCAGTTTCCTGGGGTGTCCTTCTCTACTGCTGCTGGCCATCTCACACTACTGAGCCATTATGCTACTTGGGTCCGGCTCCCTGCTTCCTGCTGTGCCTGTCCTGCTGTACCTCCCCCACCCCTATCTTGTTCTGGCTGTTCTTCGTCCAGCACTCCAGCTTCCTGTTCCTGCTTCCTTCCTCACTTCAAATCTCTGGCTCATCCTGTTGGTTCTTTCTCCCCTTGCCCCCCCCCCCATCCTAGCTGACTTTTCCCCCCGGCATCCTATACTGTGCTGTCTCCCCTTCCTCCTGCCATCCAACCTTTTGCTTTCCCCTGCCTCTTGGCTGTTGTCTGGGCCAGCCACACTGCATGGACATACTCTGCCCCTTATGTTTTTTGGCTTTTCTGCCTGGACTGGCCCTCAGCCTGCCATTTTGCCCGTACTTCTATGTCCACCAGCATGCCCAGTCCATCGTCCAAGCCCTCTTATCAGAGCTTACTGTATTCAACCCATTGAGGGATACACCCTTCTGTTATGCTACCTACTTGGGAAGTCACCCCCTTCTCATACTTATTCTACTACCTTCTGGGCAATCACCCCCCCCCCCCATCCTACCTACAGTACCTATCCAGGCTTTCCTTCCTCCTCATTCCCTCAGATCCCAGGTAGATGCCCAGCTCAGCCTTCACCCCATCCTCATTGTCTACCTGTCTGCCCCTGTCCCTCAAGGGCTTCTCCATCACCCCTCAAGGGGTCATCCATTCAGGCCTTGTCCCTCAAGGGCTTGGCGCCGTCTGTACCATGAGCCTCGTTCTCAGAGGACAGCTACGCCTGAAACATATGACAGAAAGGCTTCCTTCTCCTTTGGTTTCCTCAGTAATTCACAGAAACATAGAATGTGATGGCAGGGCCACCAGGTCCGCCTAGTCTGCCCATATATTTTTATCCTTCATTTTTTTCTGCAGACCGTTACCTGATATACAGCACCATCTCTTCCCCTCTTTTTCCCTTTCCCTTACCATTCCCTTGTGCCTATCCCAGACATTTTTTAACCCCACCACTGCCTTCACCCCCACTGCCTCTGCTGGAAGGCTGTTCCAGGCATGTACCACCCTTTCTGTGAAAAAGTGCTTCCTCATATCCCTCCTGAATTTACTCCCCTATATATTCATAGCATGCCCCCTTGTCCTAGAGCACTTTTTTTCTCTGAGAAATACCCTCTCCTGTACCTGTATGTCTTGATCCCTAGCACTTCTGCAGAGGTGATGTCCTTTCTCTTATGACTCCAATAGTTGTACAGCCAGCCCTATTGCACCTTCAGGAAGTTGCACATTTTTGGATAGGAAAGATCCTACATCCTCTAAGTGAAGTCTTCAGATGAGACATTAAACCAAGGTCCCTTCTGCCCATATCAGGTCACTGTCCAGGTGGAAGTTAAAGATCCCATGGCACTTATTGATGAAGAGTAGGGAATTTTCCCCAATGTCATGGCCAACATTCTCCCATCAATAAAACAGGTCCACATAATACCCTCCCACACACACACACACACAACGCACCTAAAAACAGCTGTCACAGCTTAGTGTGCCTTTCCTGGTCAAAAAAGATAAATGAATACAGATTTTTTTTTTTTAAAATAGCACATCTGAGTCTGGCCTGGTGGTGCTGAGGGTTGAAGCACTGGCCGCCACACCTTGCACCACACTGGCGACCTGGGTTCGGAAACGAGCCTGGGTCGTCAGGGGCTGGCCAGGGGGGAGAAGGATTAAATGTCCTAATGACTGCTCTCCTTCTCCAGAGAGGGTGGGATGGGGTAACCACAGCTTTGCCAGCTCCTGGTGGTGGCCTGAAGTCATTGCAGGCAGACGGCTCAAAACAGTGGGTCGGTGCGGGCGGCATCTGATGTGCAGTGCATGGGAGTATGCACGGCGGCGTCATTGGTGCTGTTGCACACCCGTGCTGGAGGGGAAAAAGGGGTTACATAAAAAATACTCCTCGGCATGCAGGATGAGGGTCAGTCCGACAGCACTGCGCCACTCCGACTCCAGATGCTCCCCTGACCCGACCCCCCCCCGACCCCACAGTGGTGAGGTATGTACCCACTGCGGCCATTGTGCGGATCAGTGGAGGGGGTAGAGCCTGGTATTTGGAGCAGCGTGGGAGCTGTGAGACCAGCCTGACTGGGGGGAGCCATAGATAACACCCCCCAGTTGTAGAGGACTCCAAACAATGTATATAAAAAAAATAGCACATCTGATGTTCTTTCTTGGAAATAATAAATAACCCTTAGCCAGTAGGGATGGCAACCTTCAACCTTGTTTCCCCATATGTTTTCTCCACAGGATTTTGCCTCTCCTCCATGCTGAAGGTCAAAATCAAAATATTACTTACATTATTATTCAGCAGAGTATAGGAGTTAAATAGTGGTCTCACTCCACTCACTGAAAGATCTTTTTTGTACAGTATCTCCTTCACTAGGCTGAGTCTCCTCTCTATGTGGAAGGAGGTGTCCTATCCATCATCCACTGTGCTTTTGGCTTCTTACCTAAAATACCTTTGGTCTAAGGGGGTCTTCATAAATGCAGCACCTCCATGGATTGAACACGCCTCAAGAGGATGCATACAGTATGTCTTCACAGCACTCCAAAAAGGGTGGTAGGCCCCATAGCAGTGACAGAGAGATTGTATATCAAATTTCCACTCATGTTGTACAAGCTTTCTACATGCTACCGGCTTTCCTGGCTATCCCAATACCTATCAGTCCCTTACCCTACATACCACCTTCCCTACAGTCAGTCCAGAACCTTCACTCCCCCTATCAACCATCTTCCTGCTTTCAATAATTGCTTCCATCAGCATTCCAGTCCTCTCATTTCCTACCAACACCTCCTTATGTTCCCTAAGTATACCAGCACAGCAGCCCACTAGCCAACTCGATCATCACTTTCCCATTTCTTGCAAACAATCATGAAAGTTAAAGGTGGCAAAGATACAGGATCAACTTCATAAGTCTGATCAGTATGGTTTACATGCAGCAATACATGTCAAGACACTTGTAAGCATAATGTTATGAGTAAGTTTGTATAGTGATGCATACTGGCATGTATTGAAGTATATCAGCACATAGACGCTATTGTATCAACAGGACAAACCATCCTGACGTGACTCCCAAGTTTTCATTTAAAAGCAGTTATAAGCCTAATTAAATATTCATAAGCCTAGCGAGGCTCCTGATTGGCTACTGGATCAGTCAGTCATTAGCATCTTAGAACTGACTGATCAAGCTGACAATGGACCCTGACCTAAATTTAAACAAACAAAAAAAGGCAAAGACAAAAGTTATCGCAATTAGACTTATAATCAGAATAAGGACCTCAAAGTCAGTCATTTTCTTAGATTAACAACTGGCTGGAGGGAGGTGGCCCCAACTGGTCATTAATACTTCATAAATGATCGACTTCTCGGTCATTATTGCTTAAATGAAGTTTCTAGTCTTAATGGTTCCAAAGTTAGCTTTTTTTTTAATGCAAATTCTTTATTCTTCTCACCAAAAGCATGCCCCTCCTTTAGGCTTTCAATGGGTCAGATCCTGCTGCCCACCTGTCACACCCACCACTGATGGACTTTGTCTCCAGAATCCCTTGGGTCTCTCACCGCTCACACTGGCTGATTTTTCACATTTTTCTGCCAGCCCACCATTTCAGTGCATGAATGCTGGGTATCTGTGGGACAATTACTATGGGGTACAGGAAGCCTCTGAAACTCCTTGTAAGTAGCAGTAGTAGTAAAATAGTTTTATTCATTTCATAATGAACAGAGATATATACACTCAGCTGAGCCACAGGCTCATTTACAATGAGGTCCCTTAGTATACTTCATTGCATGTAGCCAGCTTTTACACTGGTCATTTAGTTACAAAGTATAAAAAAACACACAATAAAATCTACAGGAATAAATACATACACATACAAGTAAAACACCACAACTACACATACATGTGATAAAAAAATGCCACAAATTAAAACTGGAGTCTGTAAATAGTGGCCACTGGCTAGCTATTGGCAACAAGGTAGAGTTCTACCAACCTGTTGTGTAAACCATTTTTTTATTTCCCATAAATGGAAATTGCCATCCTCCAATCTTTAAGTAGAATAGTATTCCATAAAGCAGTTCCCAGGTAGTAGAGAAGCCCTTCCCACTTCTAAATTACATTTAGGCACCCTGAATTCCAGCCCTTAGCAGTTCTTAAGTTATCCTTCCATGGCATTTTTATGATGATTTCCAAAATAAATTGAAAGGAACGGCAGCAGCAGCTGAAAGACCGGAGTGAAACTGGCTCCACAGAGGTTGCAGCAAATCAAGCTGCACTCCTGGATTGGCACCAAATTCAAAGGCTGAACAAAGGACTGAGCCCTATTTAAAGGACTGTGGAGAGCAGCCATCACTTCAGCGGAGCAGCAGGACTGAGGATGGTTGCCTGTACTGTTGGGACCCCCTCTCCCCTCCAAAGGACCATCAAGACTGGTAAGGCTGCGTTGGAGTTACCCTCTCTCCCACCCCCCACCCATGGCTAGTTAGTCTAAATTTATAGGCTAGCAGGTGATTGGCAGTATGAACCAAAGCAGGAGACATTGGAAAAATTTGACTTGGGTGAAATTAAGCTGCTTATTTGGTTAGGGAAAACACGGAGCTCAGTGGTAAACTCATTAGGGGTTGAACCTTTGTTGTTGAATCTTGTGCTTAACTGCTTATTTAGATTAGGGAAAACAGGGGGCTCAATGGTGACAGGATTGTGCTTAAATGTACTTAAGCTGTTGAATCTTGTGCCTAGCTGTACTTAACTTTAGTGCTGAAGTGTACCTGACTGTTGAGTTGGGCTGCCTATGTCGCCTATTTTAGTGGTACTTAACTTCAGTGCTTAACTGTACTTAGCTGTTGAGTTGAGCTGCCTGTTTTGCCAGTTTTGATAAGGGAAAACAGGAGGCTCAACTATTGCAAGATTGTACTGAACTGGATCATCAAAACTGTATTTTGACAGGATTATACTCAAACATTATTGTGATATCTAGAGCTGCTTCTGGGTGGTATGAGATTTGCTACACTATTGTAGCTAGTTGCTCCTATTGATTAGGGGAAAACAGAGAACTAAATTATTACAGGATAGAGCTTAACTAAATCACAGGTTGTATGGTACTTTAACTATAGCGGTGTTGTAGCTAGCTGCTTCCTATGAGTAGGGAAAACGGGGCTCAACGATTTCAGGATAGGGCTTATCTGAACCAACTAAACTGCAATTTCATTACTATACATGATAAATAGTCAGATTTGAGGATCATGAAAGGACGTGGGAGCCATGCAGGGGGTACAATATGAGGGGTAGAAGGGAGGGGTGGGGCAAAGTCGATCAGGAGAGTGGGCACCGGGGCAGGAGGGAAGGGGAAGGGTAGAAAACTGTAATGGATGTGGGGCAGCAGTATTTCTTGATGTAATGTGGAGAGCGGGGGAATGCTGGCTATCCAGTTACCTGGGACAGCTAGAGACAGAGATCACCTGGTTAAGAAGGTACATAGAGAGGGGGCGGTGGGGCGGGAGAGGGCAAAATGGAGAACAGAACAGGGGAGACAAGGTGTGGGCCAGACAGACAGTGTAAGCAAGGAGACATTGGGAAGATGCAAGAGGGCATGAGAGTAGAGTCCGCCCATGAACCAGTCAGCTCAAGAACTGGGGAGTGGCAGGAGGTGTTGAGAAAAGGATGGAGGGGAGGACAAGCTGAGCAGGTACATGGCACTACAGTGAAGGTAGGTAACACGGAAGTGTGTACTGATGTTGAGGGACTGATATCAAATAGATATGCAGTACTGGAGAGGCTCGAGGACCAGGGGCACAGGGAGAGTTAAGGGCCCAGGGCAGCCAGGTGAGGAAGACAAACCTACTAGAGGTGGGATAGGAAGAAAGCACCAGGGGGCACAGAGGGAGATTGGGGCTCACAAAAGCATAGGTAAGGAAGCCAGAGTTAGAGGAGGAGAGACTGGATGGACACACAGGTTGGAAGGAGCAGAAACTAAGAGTCATGGGAGCATAGACAGAGCCCAAGGGGGGTGATTGCTGCAATGGATGGCAGAGGACAACAAGGGGAAGGCGGACAAGTGGAGGCAAAGAATGGAGTGGGCGGGAGAAATGGGAATGCAACTAGGGGGGCAAGCAGGGAGGAAATAGAAAGAACAAGGGAAGGGGGCTGGATCATCAGGGGCAGCTGGGAGGTACTAGCAAAGGCAGAGGAAGCAGAAAGGTTGATGGTCATGGGGGACTCCATCAGCAAGGGTATTCACTGGGGAAGGAAATAAGACCCAAACAAAAAGAGGGTAATTATCTGTGTACCACAGATGGAAGTAGAGAGGGCAGGGCCTAGAATCAAGGATGAAATAAGAGAAGTGGGGGGCAGACCTCACATGATCATTCACCTGGGGACAAATGGCCTGGCAGAAAATGAGGTCAGGGTAGTGCAGCAGAGGTTTAAGGATCTAGCAGGGTGCTGCAGGGGTTCAGTGAGTTCTCTGACATTCTCTGAGGTGCTACCAGTTCACAGAGCCAGTACAGTAAGGAAGGGGAGGATAATGGAATTTAACAACTGGCTAAGGGGCTGGTGCGAGATGAGGTGTTCAAATTTATTGGGGAATGGGGAGACATGTGGGTGGATGATCGACTGTACTCAGATGGGCTACACCTAAATGAGGAGGGGTCTGGAGTGCTGGGGGGAGACTAAGGGGATGTGTGATGCAAGCAGTTACAGGAAAGGGGGGGAGCATATGGAGGGCCATGTGTGTGAATGCTTGTAGCCCAAACAAGTAGATTACAGACCTGGAGGCCACCATGATGGTGGAGAACTTGGACATAGCAGCCATAATGGAGACCTCATGCATGGAAAACCAGGGATGGGATATGGTCATTCCAGGTTTTTACACTATTCAGAAAGGGCAGAGTAGGAAGGAAAGGAGGAGGGGTAGCACTTTATGTGCGTGACCACATAAAGGCTATAGAGATACAGGGGGAACAGGGTGCTACGGAGTTACTGTGGATCACCCTCGAGTAGAGGAAATGGGCCTTTATATGAGCAGGGGTGATATACAGACCTCCGTGCTGGGGAGTAGACAGGAAGTTAATGACAGAGATGCAGAAGATGGCCCGTAAAGGGGATTTGCTGCTGATGGGAGATTTCAATCTTCCAGACGTGGATTGGAGTCTCCCGTCTGTGAAAATGGCTAGGAGCAGGGTCATCCTGGACTCCCTGCAGGGGGAGTACTCAAACAACTGGTAATGGAACCCACTCATGAGGGGGTGACTCTGGACCTCGTTTTTAGCAATGGGGACAGTGTAGCCAACATCACTGTGGAGGACCACCTTGGGACCAGTGACCATAGAACAGTGCAGTTTAGTATAACAACTGAGGTAGAGTCGAATCACATAAGAACAAGGGTTATAGACTTCAGGAGAGCCAATTTTGAAAAAATGGTGATAGTCGTCCGGGAAGCTCTGGTAGGGGTACAGGAGCTAGGGGGTGTAGAAGACCAGTAGGCAGCAATCTTAAAGGGGGAATTGAAACAGCTACAAGATTTTGTGCCAGACATGTCATCAAATGCAGGAGAAGAAGGAGGTCACAATGGTTCACTTGGGAGGTGGCAAAAATAGTAAATGCAAAGAAAATTTCGTTTAGGCACTTCAAAGAAACACAGAAGGACGAGGATAGGAGAACTTAACAGGAAAGGGCAAAGGGAGGCAGGGAGGGAAGCAAGGAGGGCAAAAGAAGAAACAGAGCAAAAGATAGCCAAATTGGTCAAGAGGGGGAATAAAACATTTTTCAGCTACATTGGGGAAAGGAGAAAGGCAAGAAGAGGGGTATTCAGGCTCCTGGGGGAAGGAGGGACCACCATGGAGGAGGATGACCAAAAGACTGATATATTGAACAAATACTTCCTGTCTGTCTTCACAGTGAAGGGGGTGGGGAACAAGCCTGAAATATACAACAAAGGCATGAAGGGTCAGGAGGTAGACACTAGCCCCTTTAATGTGCACAGGGTCCTAAGGGAATTGTCCCAGATAAGGGCAGACAAGGCCATGGGCCTTGATGCAGTGCACCTCAGGCTGCTGATAGAGCTCAGAGAGGTACTGGCTGAGCTCCTGGCAGCCCTGTTCAACTGGTCTCTGGAAACTGGTGAGGTACCAGGGGACTGGAGGAGGGCTGATATTGTTCCACTCCACAAAGGGGGAAATAGGGAGGAGCCATGAAATTGCAGGTCAGTCAGCCTGACGTCAGCTGTTGGTAAGGTAATGGAATCGTTCCTCAAGGAAAGAATAGGGGAATACTTCGAGACCAGTTGTCTGCAGGATCAGAAACAACATGGGTTCACAAGGGGGAGATCCTGTCAGACCAACCTGATAGAGTTCTTTGATGAAGTAACCTGTGTAGTGGACCAGGACAGGGTGATGGACATGGCCTATCTAGATTTCAGCAAGACCTTCTACACCATTCCACATAAAAGGTTGGTAATGAAACTGAGAAGCCTGGTGGTGGGGCCTAAGATCGTAAAGTGAGTGGAAACTGGCTTAGGGATAGGAGCCAAAGAATGGTGGCAAACAGGGTGCACTCTGAGGAGGGGATAGTGACTAGCAGGGTACCACAGGGGTCAGGGTTGGGCCCAATACTCTTTAGCATCTACATTAGTGACATGGCAGATGGACTGGGAGGGAGGGTATGCCTGTTTGCAGATGACACAAACATCTGCAACAGGGTGGACACGCATGAGTTGTGGAGAGGATGAGAGAGGACCTATAAAAGTTGGAAGAGTGGGCAGAAAAGTGGCAACTGTGATCCAACACAAAGAAGTGCAAGAATGTTATGCACCTAGGGCACAGGAACCCAGGGGCAGAGTATACACTTGGGGGGGAAGTATTGGCTGTCACAAGGCAAGAAAGGCACCTGGGAGTTATCATTACTGATGACCTGAAGGTGGTGAAGCAGTGTGGGAAGGCAGTGGAAAAGGCAAATCAAATGCCTGGTTACATATGGAGGGGTGTCAGCAGCAGAAGGAGGAAGGTAATACTTCCCCTGTATAAATCACTAGTGAGACCACACCTCGAGTACTGCATGCAATTCTGGAGGCCCCACCTTCAAAAGAACAAAGACAGGCTGGATACGGTACAGAGGAGAGCAACCAAAATGGTGTAGGGCCTGCACCAGAAGCCCTATGGAGACAGGCTTAGAGAATTAAACCTGTACTCCATGGAAGACAGGAGGAGGTGGGGGGATAAGATAGAAACATTTGGATATCTCAAGGGAATAAACATAGTGCAGGAGGAGAGTATGTTCCAGAAGAAAGGAGCTTCTAAGACTAGGGTTCACAATATGAAGTTGGAAGGGGGGGTAGGATCAGGGACAATGTGAGGAAGTTCTTTTTCATAGAGAGGGTGTCGAATGACTGGAACTGCCTCCTGGTGAAGGTATTGGGGGCTAAAACAATCATGGTGTTTAAGTATGCATAGGATGAACACATGGGTATATTGGGTAAAAGAGGAAAGTGGAAAATTGCCTCCCAGTAGTGACTTGAGAGCACTATTGGGGGAAATTTATGGGCAGACTAGGTGGGCCAAGCGGTCCTTATCTGCTGACAGCATCTATGAATCTATGATGTTGTGGGAATTTCTCTTTATGGCACCTACAGTAAACATAAATGTCAAAATATGGATATTTTTATGATCATTCAAGCTTAACCAGCTCAGGTCTGCATATAAGTTACAGTGGTGTGTATCACGGGGGACATCAAGGATAAAGTGGGCAAGTCTGTTATATATAACATCTAACCTAGCCATCTCCCTTCCTGATGCCCCAGTGTACAGCATGTCACTGTTATCCAAGACTGCTAACACCATTGCATTTACAATGTATCTGCTAATCTCTCCAGAAAAGCAAGGTTTCACTCCATATAACATGCAGATCTGTTGTCCAATATTACTCACAATTTTGTCAATATGCACATTTCATTTTAACTTTTCATCTACCCACATTCCTAAATATTTATATGAATTCACTAGCTGCAAGATTGTTCCCTGCAGTGTGGCAAACTTCAAGGTTTCATTTGCACTAGTCTTTTGGTTCCTACTAAATAGAAGTATTTGAGTTTTTTTCTAATTAAGCACTAATTTGTATTCCTTAAAAAATACTGAAGCTGATCAAATGCTTCCTGAAGTTTAGACTGAATCTGTTAACTGTGTTGCCACCTGCATATACAATTATATCGTCTGCATACAGATGATATTTGATTATCGGATCACTAAAACCAATATCATTTATACAAACATTAAACAAAAGTGGTCCTAAAACTGAACCCTGTGGGATACCAGTAGTTGCAGGAATTGGCCCTGATTCAGAATTGCCCAATACTACCTTCTGTTGGTGTTCTTTTAGGTACAGTAGGAATTAAACCACCTCAAACTGGAATCATTTAGATCTTTGGAAGTCAGTCTGGACAGGAGGACATCATGGTCAAGGGTGTCGAATGCTTTGGACAAATCAACAAAAATTGCCCTTACCGATGTCCTCCCCATCCAGGCCGAGCTGCACATTGTTGACCATCTTTGTCAATGCTGACAACATACTGTAGTTGGTAGTGTTGCTCAGATAGTATCCTAGAAACTAGGATACCAACAGATACATTTCATTTGGCCATATAGATGCTGTGGTAGGATAGCAGTGCTATCTGACCATGTATCCTACCCTCTAGGGCCCAGTGCATGGATCCTACAAACATTGTAGATCCTGTGGATCCTAGCAACAAATGTAGATCCTATGGATCCTACCAACAGAACCATCATGGATCCTAACTATATGACCTAGGATCCATCACTTTCTGACCCTGGATCCTAACTATCTGACCTCGGATCCCTGGATCTGACCTAGGATCCATTGTTATCTGACCCTGGATCCTACATCTGTCTTTGGTAGGATTTCTGGTAGGATCTTAGGTAGGATACCAGCACTATCTGACAAATAGTGGTAGGATCCACAAAAATCTGAGCAACACTAGTTGTTGCAACCAAAGCGAGACAAAAAATTATTTAGTTTCCTGTGGGTGTCCAACAATGTTTTGCATTGTTTACTCATTTTTCAAGAATATTTGACACCTGTGGGAACAGCAAAATGTGTCTATAATTTTTAATTTCTGATTTAGAATCAGATTTGAAAATTGGTATAACTTTCGACTTTTCCATGCATTTGGGAAATCTCCCATTTCAAGAGACAGATTAAATATACATGTTAATAGCCGAGTGGGAATGTTGTCCAATCCCACGGCTTTGGAGATATCCAATTTCAATAACATCGTAATAATCCAGAAAGGATCTAGAGTACAGGCATTCCAGAGGAAAGCAACTACAATGGTGCAGACTTGCATCAAAAGCCCCTTGAGAAGAGAATAAAGGACCTCAACATGTACACACTGGAGGAAAGGAGGAAGAGGTGGGATATGATAGAGACTTTCACCTACATCACGGGTATAAACAGGGTACAAGAGGGAAGCATTTTTCAGAAAAAAAGATGTTCAAGAACAAGCGATCATGCTATGAAGCTGGAGGGGGGTAGAAATGTGAGGTCGTACTTCTTCACAGAAAGAGTGGTGGGCACCTGGAACAGCCTCCCAGTGGAGGTGGTTGGGGCACAAACTGTAACGGGATTCTAACCCCAGTAATACTCAGGTATTCATAACTTCTGCAGTGTACCTTTAAGACTGAACTGTCCAGAGAGAATTTGGAATGGTATGCAAATGATGGAATCTTTGCGCATGCTATTTTCAAATGCTGCCTTAAACTAACTGCCTAGGTTCTAAACCCTCAGATTTCACTCTCTGCCTGTCAAGACCAGAAGCTCGGAGATCCTCTCCTCATCTATTTGTCCTGATGCAATAAAACCTATAAAACTACATAAGTATTTTTCTCCTTTTCATTTGCTACCTTTCACTATTTGTTAATCTTAGCTAAACCATTGTTTTTGTATTTAAAATATATTTTTCAAACAACATGAAGTCTTGCTGTATTCTGACATATGCAGTGATCCCCAACCTTTAAACTGCCCCAGAGAACGAAGAGTTAACTTTCTATGCAGAGCATAGAATGCTGAGCTTGAGCTCGGTTGGAGTCTCTGTCTGGAATGTTTCAAACTCAAACTGTCAGATTCTTTACTCTGCCTCACTGAACTGTCACTCTGGAGATTTCTCCTTCAGCTTGGTTCGAGAGTCAGTTAAAGTTTCAGTTTTCGTCGGTTTTTAAATCGAAAAAGTTATCCGCATAGTTGGTTCAGTCTCTGTCTGTGGTGCCGTGAGTACTAGATGGGAATTGTTCTGTTTTTCTGTGTGGGACTTGTAAAAGTGCAGGTCGGTTCGGCTGAACCGACTATTTGATAGTGAAATCTTGTGTTTTGTGTTTTACTTAGTGTGTGGTTACCGGTTCTTATCGGTTCTAAAAATAACATGTTTTTACTACATTTTTTTCCAATACCCGTGACACGGTTAGGAACCGATAAGGGAGTCTTGCCTGGCGGTTGCCATAAAAAGGGTAAGTTGGTTAGGTTGGCCATGTCTGAGAAACCCAAGAAAAAAAACGGGCCCACTGGGTTTCAACACTGCAGTGAGCGTGGGGAGGTCTTTGCAAAGGCCGATCCCCACACCACCTGTGTTTATTGTCTGGGGTTTGACCACCTCAATTCAGACTGCCAAATATGTAAAAATGTTCCCAAATCTACCCTTGAGAAGAGATTAGGTAGACTGAGGGGAAAAGGAGGCCGAGAAGTCCGCTGACCTGGATGGCCAGCCTGGTTCGGTTCTGACCGAACCAGAAGCAGTACCCTCTGACCAGGGCGATACTTCTTCTGGCAAAAGGAGAGCCCATTCCAAGGGATCGGTTCTGACAAAAGGAAAAAGCAAAGAAAAACTGTCCGTTCGGATCCAGAGGTTCATGTTCCGATTGCCGAAGAGATAGCCAGAGCAATTCAGATTGTGGAATCTCTTCGCTCGGTTCCTACCGATCCGGCACCTTCTGGCAGGGGTTTGGTTCGGTTGATTCCCCCGCTTCAAGATTATACCCTTGAAGATTTCTATGAACCGGAGTTTGAAGAGGAAGGGGAATTTGAGGATGATGATGGTGAAAGTGAGGGTCTGGATGTGCCTATGGAACCAGACATCTCCCCAGATAGACCTTCAGGTGTTTCCCCTGCTAGGCTTTCTGAGTCCCCTTCTCACTTTATGTTATACAGAAAGGTGGCTGAAACCCTCCAGCTTCCTATGGAGGAGGCATTGGAGGATCAAGAGGAGCCTGATTATGTAGAAATGATGGACATCCCAGAGTCCAGGAGACTATCTATTCCTCCACAAATCTTTGGGAAGCAGACACAAAAAATTCTAAAGTCTCCTAACACTATACCTCCTGTGGATAGAAGAATGAACAAGAGGTATACACTTTCAGGCTCAGACACAGAGTTCTTATACCAGCAATACAGCCATGTTGGGGTGGTGCAGGCTGCTGCCTGTGACAAGGCAACTATTCCCTTGGCTTCATACCCCCCAGACAGGGACTCCAGGAAGATTGTTGCCATTGCAAAGAAACAGTACATGACATCTTCTTTGGGACTCAGGCAGGCGAATTATATGGCTTATACAGCCAGGTACCAGAAGTCCAGGTGGAACACTGTACTGGCTAAAGAGGCCTCCCCCCAGCTAGCCAAGGAACTGGAGGAGGTGGCTGCAGATGGGATTGAGGCATCAAAAGTACAGTTTCATGCTGCTGTGGACTCTAATGATGTGTCATCAAGAGTCATGGCTATGTCTGTGGCTCTTCGGAGAATGGCTTGGCTCAGATGTACTAGCCTCTCACAGGATACCCAGGCTAAGGCCATGTATTTTCCTGTAGTGGGTAATTCTCTGTTTGGGGAGCAGACAGAGAATTACATGAAGAAAATGGATGAGTACAGGACCACTTATAGGAGTGCTCAGGCGAAGGAAAGGCAGGCAACTCCTCAAAGGCAGCAGTCTAGGGCAGGGCAGGCCTTTCATAGGCCTTTTTACCAAGCACAGGCCTCTTCTCCTTTTTCACAGAGGGCGTTCTTCAGAGGGAGAGGCAGAAGGGGGATGAGCAGGGCTGCATCCACTCCTCAGCCTAAGGCCCCTGCCAAGCAGACACCCTGATGGGTCTGCCCGAGTCAACTCTCCTATTCCAGCAGGAGGCAGGCTGGTTTACTTTGTCCAGGACTGGATGTCTATTACATTAGACAAGTGGGTCCTGGAAGTAGTAAGCCAAGGACTGGTTCTCAGCTTCAAAAAATTTCTGAAGATGAGAGCCAGATCTTTTCCACCTGCAGGTCTCTCAGAAACCCTTGCCCTAGAGGAAGAGGTTTCATCTCTTCTGGCCTTAAGAGCCATAGAGAGAGTTCCTACCCTACACAGGGACAAAGGTCTGTACTCCAGGTACTTCCTTACCCCAAAAAAGACAGGGGAGTGGCGATCCATCCTAGACCTAAGATACCTGAACAAACATCTTTTAAAACCAAAGTTCAAGATGGTAACTCTGGGAATAATTCTTCCCTCTCTAAGGCCAGGGGACTGGCTAGCCTCCCTAGACCTCAAAGATGCCTATTTTCACATTCCCATCAGGTGCTCCCACAGAAAGTACTTCAGGTTCGAGTTGTCCTCAGGCCACTATCAGTTCAAAGCAATGCCCTTTGGTCTAACATCAGCCCCAAGGGTTTTCACAAAGTGCTTGGCAGTAGTCGTTGCCTTTCTAAGAAGGCAAAAGATTTCCATTTTTCCATATCTGGATGACTGGCTCATAGTGGGCCAGTTTCTAGACCAAGTCAAGTCAGACCTGCAAGTGACCCAGCAAGTGCTCACTTCTCTAGGATTTCTTCTCAACCTTCCCAAGTCAGTTCTCGAGCCAGTGCAGCTCCTTACCTTTATAGGGGCAGAGCTGGATACTGTCAAAGCAAGAGCCTTTCTTCCCCTGGAAAGGGCAAGAGTTCTTATAGAACTGGCTTCTTCCTTCAGCCTTCAGGTGTCTCGACCAGCAAGGCATTTCCTCCAGCTCTTGGGCCACATGGCAGCTTCTACAGCAGTGGTCCAAGGGGAAAGATTCCAGATGAGGGATATTCAGTTCTATCTGAGGGCCTTTTGGTCCCAAAGGAAGGATTCCCTTACCAAACTGATTCCTATGACTCGGACCCTGATCCAAGCCCTTCAATGGTGGCAGGATCAGGACAACTTAAGGCAAGGGGTCCCATTTGCCACTCAGTCTCATTCAGTCCTTACCACAGATGCTTACCATGGATGCTTCCCTTCTGGGCTGGGGAGCCCATCTGGGGGCCCTCACTGCCCAGGGACTATGGTCCCCTCAGGAATCCCTTCTCCATATCAATCTCCTAGAACTCAGGGCAGTTTTTCTGGCCCTGCAAGCTTTCTCTCAGTCAATGCAGAACAAGGTGGTTTAAGTCAGAACAGACAACACCACCACCATGTGGTACATCAACAAGCAGGGAGGCACTCAATCTATGGCCTTGTGCACAGAAGCCATGAAGTTGTGGTCCCTGGATTATTCCCTGCAAACCTCTCTGATAGCAGTCCACCTTCCAGGGAAGAACAATGTGTTAGCAGATGCACTGAACAGGATCTCACAGGGCCATCACGAATGGTCCCTGGACCCTCTGGTCTTGAAGGTGATTTTTTTCAAGGTGGGCACTCCAGAGATAGATCTCTTTGCAGCCCCAGACAATCACCAACTTCCTCTCTTTTGTTGCAGACCCCAAGTCTTGGGCTCAGTCCCTCTGGATGCTCTGATTCTGAACTGGGAAGGGAAATTTCTGTATGCCTTCCCTCCTTTTCCTCTACTGTTCAAAGTTTTAGTCGAGATAAGGTCACAACCTTGCAAAGTGATTCTGATTGCTCCAGACTGGGCCAGACAGCCTTGGTACCCCCTGTTGCTGTCCCTAGCAGTCCATCTTCCCCTGTCTCTTCCCAGGAATTACAACCTGTTAACCTCCTCTCAGGGGAGGATTTGGTACCCAAATCGTCAGTCTCTCAATCTCAAGGCATGGCTCTTGAAGAGTTAGAGTATGCAGATTTGCATCTGTCTCAGGGGGTTCTAGATATTCTCAAAGCCTCTCGAAAGCCCGCCACTAGAAAAACCTATAACTCCAAATGGAAGAGATTCAGCATTTGGTGTTCCAAGCAACATATTTCCCCAGACACTGCTGAACTGCCTACAGTTCTGGATTATATGGTCCATTTGAATGGTTTAGGTCTCAGACCAGCGACTCTCAAGGTGCACTTGTCAGCTGTTTATGCTTTTCTGTCAGTGGGGAAGTCTTCCTCACTATCATCTCATTCTGTGTTCTGTAAATTTTTAAGGGATTGCTTCATACCAATCCTCCCTTTAGAGACCCTGCCCCTGCCTGGGACTTAAATGTTTGCATTGCTCAACTTATGCAACCTCCCTTTGAACCTATGTCTTCAGCAGAGCTTAAGTACTTGACTTGGAAAACTGTGTTTTTAGTAGCCATTACCTCTGCCAGACGTATCAGTGAATTGCAAGACCTGTCAGTGGATCCTGATTTTATCTCCTTTCATAGGCATAAAGTGGTCCTTAGAACCAATAGAAGGTTCTTGCCCAAAGTGGTTTCAGATTTCCACTTGAATCAGTCTATGCCTCTGCCTGTCTTCTTCACTGATCATTCTTCTTCAGGAGAGAGGAGACCACACCATTTAGATGTTAAAAGGGCCCCTAGTTACTACATAGAGCATACCAAGGGTCACAGGTTTGACTCCCTCCAGTTGTTCCTCACTTATGGAGAAGTGGGAAAGGGCAAACCTGCCACTAAGAGAACCATTGCCAGGTGGATTGTACCTTGTATACAATTCTGCTATGAAAAACTGGGAAAGATTCCTCCCTCAGGCCTGAGGGCTCACTCCACAAGAGGTACAGCTGCTTCCCTGGCTGCTGCCAGGGATATTCCGCTCTTAGAAATCTGTCGGGCAGCCACCTGGAAAACAGTCCATACCTTTACCAAGCATTACTCTCTGGATATCCAGGCTAGAAGTGATGCTCAGTTTGGCACAGCAGTACTTCAGAGCCTATTCCCAAAGTAGGTTCTGTCCCTCCTCCATGGAGGTACTGCTTTGTAGTCTGCATATGTCAGAATACAGCAAGACTTCATGTTGTTTGAAGAAAAATTACTCACCTTAGTAATTGTGTTTCTTCTAATGGAGTCTTGCTGTATTCTGACTTCCCTCCCTGCCTCCACTCTCAGAACCTGTTTTTGGGAAGTGGGTGGGCAGGTGCAGTGTTGCACCCCAGGGGTGCTCCTTTTTTTACACCCTCCTCCTTTTGTTTGGGTGTTGATTTATTATTGTTATTTTGTATTAGATTGGTTTTAGGTTTTCGGGTTTCCTGACTTGAATCTTCCTTTGGGAATCCAAAACTTTTTACTGCCAGTTGGCTAGTAGGAATTTTACAATTTCCACATAGAATTTTTAGTTAGTGGGCTCGTAAGAATCTGACAGTTTGAGTTTGAAACACTCCAGACAGAGAATCCAACCGAGCTCGAGCTCAGCATTCTATGCTCTGTATAGAAAGTTAACTCTTTGTTCTCCGGGGCAGTTTAAAGGTTGGGGATCACTGCATATGTCAGAATACAGCAAGACTCCATTAGAAGAAACACAATTACTAAGGTGAGTAATTTTTTCTTCTCGGTTTCTCCTGGTTCAGTATAACCGGTGGGTAACTGGGGTTTATACTGTATTTATTGGAGTTCCCTGATTAAGGAAATAGTCAAAATTTATTTTAAAATATTTATTTTGTGAACCGTTAAGCTCTGGTTCATTTTCTGTCCTGTTCCCGGTTCCGATCGGTTTCTCATCGGTTCCGGAACCAACCGCAATGGCTAAATAAGTTTTCAAAATCATTCTTATTTAGCGGTTGTTAATTTGAGGGATTTTTTACCCACAAAATGTCTGAAAAACCTAAAAGAAGAACCAGTGAACCCAGTTTCAAACCTTGTATCGATTGCGGTGAGATTTTTGCCAAGGCAGACAAACATAATTTACGTATTGTCTGCCTAGGCTATGAACATTTAAAAGCAGATTGTGATATTTGCAAAACTTTTCCAGATAAAACTGTTGAGAAACACCTTGTAAGACTCAAGAAAAAGCTTTCTGCTCCTAAGGGTCCCTCGAACTCTGACCGGCTGACACCCTCTGATTCTGTGGGTGAAACCACAATAACAACAGCTGTAACTGCCACCCCTGAGACAGGTATACAAGCAGTTCAAAAGAGGCTTGCTGAACCAGCTGCCTCTCTGGTTCCCTCTAAGAAATCTAAGAAAATAAAGCACACAGAACTGCCCACTGAGCATCATTTGGGGACTTCTGTGCTTGCAATAAAAATGCCAACTGCTGAAGAGATTGCACAGGCCTTTCAAGTTATTCAGGCTTTACTGGGGCTGACTGCTCCTCTGCCTCAGACTCCTGCCAAGCAGACTGGCTCTTCTTCTCAAGCTTCCCTTTTTGAACAAGAAGAGTATGCTGATATTGATGTGGAGGACGATGGGGACCCTATTGAACCGGAGGTTTTCTCTGAACAAGACTTTGGTTCTCCTCCTAGGGCATCAGAGGATTTTTCCTCACACTTTACTTTTGTAAGAAGGATGGTGGATGCTTTAGACATCCCCACAAGTGAAGTGACTGAGGATGAAGAAGAAGCTGAGAACATGGAAATGATGGTCTGACACCCACTAAAAAGCTTCTTCTTCCTGTTAACAAGTTCTTTAAGAAGGATGCTTTAAAGATCTTGCAAACACCTAATACTGCCCCCCCCCCCCAGATAAGAGGTTGGATAAAAAGTATCAGTTGGAAAGGCAGGGTGTTGAAGTCTTGTTCTCCCACCCTGACCACCAAGGGCTGGTGCAAGTGGCAGCCTGTGACAAGGCAAGGGTTCCACTAGCCTCCCACCCCCCAGACAAAGACTCTAGGAAGACTGATAGCATGGCCAAGAAAGGTTACCTTTCAGCCTCTTTGGCCATCAGGCAGACAAACTTCCAGGCCTATGCTGCTCAATACCAAAAATCTCTTTGGCAGTCGGTTCTTGCCATGGCAGACAAGGCATAGTCTCCCCTTTCAGCTGATTTAGCTGAAAAAGCCAGGTTTGGTTTGGAAGCAGCCAAAAATCAGTTCCAAATGGCTGCTGATTTGAACAACACTGCTGCCAGATGGATGACAATCACTGTGGCTCAGAGAAGGTTTGCTTGGGTAACAGCCACAAACCTTACCCAGGCTACACAAACCAAGGCATTAGATTTCCCATTGGAGGAAAACTCCCTATTCAGGGAAAAGACAGAGGCTTACATGAAAAAGGTGGCTGAATACAAGGCCACCAACAGAAGCAATTCTACAAAAAACAAAACTTCCCCATCCACCAGACCCTATGGAAGAGGAGGCAGGGGCAGGTCTTTTCAAAGCAGGCCCTTTTTCCAGTTGTGGCTATGCCTCAGTACCAAGAGTATCCACAGCTGGGATACTTCAGGGGCTGGGGTAGAAGGAGTTCCAGGCATGGTTCCCACTCCCAGGCCCAGCCTCGAGCAAAGCAGGCACCCTGACATGTCTGTACAGGCCACCTCCCTACTGCCTGTAGGAGGCAGACTGGCTCACTGTCTTCATGCTTGGCAAAAAATCACCACAGACAAGTGGGTCCTGGAAGTAGTGAGCCAGGGGTTGTCTCTAAGCTTCAAATCCCTTCCACCTTTAAGAACCCGAGTTTTCAAGCCATCCACAAATGCTGAGAGAAAACTCCTGGAAGCAGAGGCTCAGAAACTGCTTCTGTCACAAGCAGTGGAACCAGTGCCAGTCCATTTAAAGGGAAAGGGATTTTACTCAAGATACTCTGAACAGGCAAGTGGTGGAAGTGATTTTCAGGAGGTGGGGCACTCCAGAGGTAGACTTATTTGCCTCCCACCAGAACCACCACCTGCCACAATATTGTTGCAGACCACCTGATCGGGGAACAGTCCCCCTGGATGCTCTAGTTCTGGATTGGTCAGGGAAACATCTGTATGCTTTTCCTCCCTTCCCCCTGGTGTACAGGGTATTGCTCATGCTCAGGTTCCAGTCAGCATTCATGATCTTGATAGCACCAGATTTGCCCAGGCAGCCACAGTACTCTCTACTGCTCTCCATGTCTGTGGCTGATCCGATACACCTTCTCAAGAGGCACACCCTATTAGCCTCCAATCGAGAGAGGCTCCTGTACATGAACCTCAGATCCCTCAGGCTCATGGCCTGGCTCTTGAGGACCTAGAATATGCAGGACTAAACCTTACTGAAAGTGTCCTGGATATTTTGAGGGATTATTTATTGAATTGTTTCACCAGGAAAGATACACTGAGCAACTTAATGCTCGTCTCACGGTACTTCTTGGGGGGTTAGAGGAAGCCCTCCACTAAGAAAACCTATGCTGCAAAATGGAAAAGTTATTTGGTGTTCCACCCAAAACATTGTACCAACTCAGGCTGGGGTCCCAGCCATGCTGGATTGTCTTATCTATTTGAATTCATTCGGCTTACAGCCCAGTGACCTGAAAGTACACCTGGCTGCAGCATCTGCTTACATTTCAGCCAGGCAAAGGATTTCTCTTGACCCAGGCCCTATCTTCAAAAGGTTCTTTAAGAGTCTTTCCCATTTGCACCCCCCTCACAGGGAGCCATTGCCAGCATGGGATCTCAATGTATGTATAGCCAAGATCAAGGGGCCTCTTTTTTAGCCCATGTCTTCAGATCAGCTAAAGTGTCACATGGAAAGCAGTTTTCCTAGTGGCAATGACTTCTGCCAGAAGAATAAGCAAGCTCCAGGCTCTCTGCATTGAACATGACTATATTTCCTTCCACAAGGACGAAGTGGTCCTGAGAACAAATAGGAATTTTCTCTGTAAAGTGGTTTCTAATTTCCACTTGAACCAAACCATTACCCTACCTGTCTTTTTCACTGAGCACTCTACTTCTGGTGAAAGGAGGCTCCACAGTCTGGATGTCAAGAGAGCTCTTAGCTACTACATTACAGCCACTAAGGACCATAGGCAGGACAAAAAACAGCTGTTCTTGGCTTATGGGGATGTGGGAATGGGTAACCCAGCATCTAAAAGGTCAATTTCTTGCTGGATAGTACAGTGTATCCAGTTTTGTTACTCTAAGGTGGGAAAAGAACCCCCAACAGGCTTGAGGGCCCATTCCACAAAGGCACAGCTGCTACCATAGCAGCTGCCAGGGATGTCCCGTTAGTGGACATTTGAAAAGCAGCTACCTGGAAAACAGTACACACCTTCACAAAGCATTACAGTTTGGGCATCCTGTCCAGGAGTGATGAGTGATGCCAGGTTTGGCACAGCAGTCCTGCAGAGTTTGGGCATGATTCTAGAAGGGCGGTGCAAGTTGCTGCCAAACGCAACCTGCGCCACCTGCAACTGCGACATTGACCCTGAACCCTATTCTAGAAAGGGGCAGGGTCTTCGACTTGTGACATGTGGCAAGGTACGCTGCACAGAGGGCGTACCTGGCCAGCATGTCGCAAGCTGCAACAGCAGGGTGGCGCGGTCAACCCCCACACCTGTGCCCTGACCCAGCGTTGCCAGCCGCATATGCGCCATATACCCCATAGTCTAGTGCCCCCCCCCATCAGTGTCCAAATCTGAATCCCTAAAATTCCCTGGTAGTCTAGTGGCCCCCCTAACTGTATAATAATTAATAGGATCCCCAAATCCTTGGTAGTCTAGTGCCCCCGAACAGTATAATAATGAATCCGATCCCCACATCCCTAGTAGTCTAGTGGCCCCCTGATCATCATAAATGAAATATAGACAGCCCCAACTCCCTGGTAGTCTAGTGCCTCCCCAGCAATATAAAATACATATTGCAAGCTCCATACCCCTGGTAGTCTAGTGGACCCCGATGATTATGCAGTAATGTATACCTCCAATTCCCTGGTAGTCTAGGGGCCCCCACCCCCACCCAACTGTGCCAGCCCACCCCACATCCCCCACCTGTCACTAGCCAGCGATTGGCACAGCCCACCTCCTCACCTCCACGGCCAGCTGCAGACTGAGATCTGTATGAGCGCTACTGGAAAGACACACTCAGAAATTAATTAATTAGAAGTAATTAATTTATGAGTATTACTGGGGTTAGAAGAAAAAATTACTTGCCATAGTAATATGTTTCTTCCTAGTGATACTCAGGTATTTAGAACTTCCCACCCTGCCTCCCCTTCAAGAATCAGTAGCCTCTGCATTCCCGTCCCGGGAATGTTTTTGTAACCTACTATGTAGGTGCCACAATCAGGCACTATGGCTTGTTATTTGGGTTCATTTTTGCTGTTTTTCCCCTTCAGGTGATTCTGACATTCCGGGGTAATGTTATATGTTATGATCTCCAGTTTTTTTTTTCCCTTTTGGGGGGCATTAGGGTGTTGTTCCATTATTATATTTCTAATTATTGAGGGTTTTTACATATAGATGTTTAGTTTTTTGCGGGTTTTTTTTAAATCCCTTTTTATCCTCCTGCACCCCATCAGCCCTGCTTCCTCAGGAGTACCATGGAGTCTACCCCCTGCAAGCCACTTTACCTGGTCTGTCGTCAGTCTCCCACGGAGCCTCGGTTTACCCTCCGGGCAGGGACGGGATGGGGCCTCTACACCCCGGCAATCGGAATTTCGTCGGTCCCGGGCAGCCAGGCAGGTGGATGCATATCTGAGGGCTAGCTCCTCAGAACTCCGTCTCCCCGGGGATGGCAGGTATTTTCCCAGTTGCTGAGATGTCACGAGTCCCTGAAGTCAGGCGCTAACGCTGATGTCTGCAATGTCCTACCCTGTGCTGCTGAAGCCTTTGGTGCCCACAAAGCCCCAGACCTCCATCCAAGACCAGCCCAGCACGTAAGGTGCTGACATCCTGCTAAGCTCCCAGCCTCCACCAGGGGTCAGCAGACGCCGAGCCGCATCCCCACCCTCCCCCTGGAGAAGGCGAGCTGTTGCGGAATGCTACAGCCTTCTCCCCTGGCCGGTCCTCTGACAACCCGGGCTCGCTCCCAAACCCAGATCACCAGCGTTGCAGATGGAAATACATCCGCTGTGCCGGCGGGCCGGCCATTGATGTTTAGTTTTTTGATGCCTGTCTTTCCAGGCTCCAAGGAAATCTGAGGGTTTAGAACCTAGGCAGTTAGTTTAAGGCAGCATTTGAAAATAGCACACGCAAAGATTACATAATTTGCATACCATTCCAAATTCTTTCCGGGCAGTTCAGTCTTAAAGGGACACTGCAGAAGTTCTGAATATCTGAGTATCACTGGAAAGAAACAAGATTACTATGGTAAGTAATTTTTTCTTCAAGAGCACATGGGATAGGTAAAAAGGAACCTTAGTGGTTAGAAAAGGGAGGGTAAAGCCAGCGACCAAGTAAGATCTGTGGTATTACAGTAGGTAGGAACAATGGGCAGACTGGGTGGACCAAGTGGTCCTTATCTGCCATCATATTCTATGTTTCTATGTAACACATCCCTGACATCATCTACTTCTATATTAGTAAATTCAAACTGTGGCTGAGTTGAAGTCCCGATTTTTAAGAGATAGTAGATAGTTGATAGTTTGTTCCACTACACACATTATTTACAATATTCCCCAAGGCATCCAGATCCATCCTTGCAAAGTAGTTATTATATTTTTCAACCTCATCTATACCCAAGGGTGTGATGTATCCCTCTATTAAGAACGTTTTCATTACATTATTGTTCTTTGTCTTTATGAGACCTGTCATTGTTTTCCAGAAATCTTTATGATCATGTTTGTAACTGCCATCAAACTTTTGTTTATAATATTTCTGCTTTGCTAACTTTATTTCATAGGTATATTTATTACATGCCTGTCTGTTATTACCCTTTTAATTTGGGAAATATGGTAATTGTACTGTGATATATTCAATGTGCCACCTCTCTGGCCAATGTTTCGTGGCCAAAGAGGTCGCTTCCTCAGGACCCTTGGTGGTCCTGTTTGCTAGACATTACCACTGTTAATTCAATTTTCATATCAAGCACTGTACAGTGCAACCTATTAGCAAGTAGCCGTCATTAAGAATATATCAAAATAAGTAATAATGTTGCTTATCACGCTACATATAATAGTGAAAGCATATAATGCTTAATCTGTGTTGATTCTTGGCAAACATCTCATGTCAAGCTCACAGAAAATGCCCTTATTACATCATAACCATACTGCGCTTATGTGGAAAATTGTTTCAGATGATAAAACTGATGCGTGCTCTGTGTGACACTGTTTCCAGCTATTGCTAATAAATGAATGTGCACGTGCTGTGGGAGCCACAAACAGATCTTATCTGTGTCAATTTTCACCATTCATCACCTTTAGGTAATGTGGCCGGAGGTCACAACCCTGCAGGAGCTTTTATTTATTTTTTGGATGGTGGAGTCAATGCACCATCGGCACCACCCTCGAGGCCGACGCACTGTGTGGTGCTCGCAGATTGGCCGTTAGGTGTCGTCGACCCCGCCCACCCACCAGTTCTTCGTCTCCTGCCATAGAGTTCGAATCTCGTGAGGAGCTGCTGCTGCGCAAGAGGCCTAGTTCTTCTGAAAAGCCTTCGATGATGAAATCCCATTGACGCCGAAATTCCTTCGATGCCAAAATCCCTTCGACACCTGCCAGTTCCGTTATCGCCACCACTTGACGCCGCTGGTAAGACTGTTCTTTTTATTTATTTTGTCAGCGACGTCGAGTCTTTTTTAGCTTGTTTTACCATAAGGCATGTCTCAGTCGGGGGGGCAAGAAATCTTGGAAGACGGGACGGCCTCCTATGCGATGGTGCCCATGCAGCCGTAAACACTCCATCACCACCCAACATGACTGTTGTCTCACGTGTTTTGGCCCACTTCACGACATGGATTTGTGTGACGCCTGCTTCTCCATGGACTGTCATGTAATCAAGCAACGTGCGTTGAAAGTAGGACGAGCTCCGCCGACTTTCAGGTATTGGGCACACTCTCGTCGGGCCAAGCTACGGTCTCTTGGCCTTTCCTCCAGGTCCCCTCCCAGTTCTATACGGACTGTGGAGGAGGGGGCTTCTGCTTCTAGTAGCCTCATTGTTGCAGAAGCCCCTTCCGTGGTGCAGGAGGCTCAGTCTGATCCCCCCAGGGAGCGGACAGGAGGCACCACACCAGCAATCACCCCTTCGGGGCGAAGGCTCCCCTGGTGTCGTTTCCTCGGGCTGGGAAGCCTGGGTCTTCACCGTCCTCAACACCGTCTGTCGGTGCTGTCTTGGGCCCTGGCATCATGGGCTCTGTTAGCGCCGTGGTCGACACCGGTCCATCGCTCAGCGCCATCTCTACTTTCAACGCCGTTCTTGGCGCTGATGGTGCTGACAGCACCATGGGAGGTTTTATGGCACCGTCTTCGACCGCTTCTCACCTTGGTGCCATTCGCATCACCAAGGCTTAGGACAGCGCCGTGTCTAGCTCTGGTACCACTTGTGGCACAGAGTGATGACACAGCACCGTGGGGGGTGCCGTCATCCTCAGTGCCGCTAGTGGCACCGAGGGAGTTGTTGGGGCCATCATCGGCGCTGTCCCTGACTGTGGCACTGTGAGTTGGGACGGTGCCATGGCAGGCATCGACATCACTTCTGCTACCACTCTCGGCGCCATGTCTTCTTCGGGCATCATTCGTGGTGCGGTTGGAGAAGTTGGTGCCGGCTTTGGTGCAGACACCTGGACTGGTACCCCCTTTGGTCGGGATGGCAGCGGGAGCCCGCATACTGTCTGGCATCGGACTTCGGTCTCTTCCTCCTCGGAGATGGAGTCAGAGTCTGATTCTGACAGGCTGACTGACTGTTTGGAGTTGGCGGCCCACGTGGGCACCCTGTTAGTTTTCTCGACTGACCAGAGCCAGCCCCCCTCTGAGGGGTGGTCAGTTGCCCCTGTGTCCAGGGTCAGGGGTGCTGACCAGCAGACAGTGGTGCAGGCCACTATTGCTCTGCAGCCTGGGCTCAGAAGGATTTCTGCCCCCTCAGTGGTGGTACCCCCTCAAGTGGTGTGCCTGGCTCGCCCAACTTTATGGCTGATCAGAGCACCCACAGGAGTGGAGGGTGCTACTCCCTGGGTGGTCCCTTCGGTGACTGACCAAGAGTGTCAGCTGCCTAGGCTGGTTTGTATGGGAAGGAGGGCTCTTTCAGACTCCGAGGGATCAAGGGGTCGGGGTTTGATGCAGTGACCCTTTTCTGGGACCACCCGGATTCAGGAAGGAGTCATTGCGCAGACCCTCGTCCTTCTCTCTCAATCTCTTTGAGAGGGCCCTGGTCTTTGGAGGGTAGGGACCGTCTTTTTGGAATCTCACAGTCCCGGTCACCTCACAGGGGAGAATCTTCAGGGCACAGCCTAGGCAGTTCCAGTATGGTTGATCAGCTGTTGGCTGTAGGGTCTTCCGCAGCCCTTTCTACTCTAGGGGCCCCTGGTGCACTCTTTTGCCTGGACAGAGGACTGTTGCCTTCTGCCTTGGCCTCATTCCCACTCCTCTGTCACCTTCTCCTGCTCTCCCAGGCATTCTTGGCCCTAGTGAACCTCTGTCCTAGGAGCAATTCAGGGTTGTGGCTGCTCATTTCCCTTCATATGTCTGGGCCATGAACAGGCAGGTGTTCCAACCTCCCCCTGAGCAACCAGCCACTGAATCTACAAGGTCCTCCGCTTCCTCATCCTCCTCTTTAGGAAGAGAGGAGCCCTCTGTCCACATCTCCCCTGTTGCTGATCTCGTGGAGTATCAGTGTATCCTCATGAGGATGTTGGAGGACCTGCGTGTCACCCCACCCGCTCAGCACAATCAGGAGCACTCGTCGCACACCTTTCTAGGTGATTTCAGTGTGGAGACCCTTGTGGTGCCCCCCCTGGCCTGCTCCCTTTTGGGAGGTGTTGTTGCGTTTCTGGCAGAGACCCTTTTCCGGAGTCCCAGCCCCTAGGGATCTACACCAGAGGTATCGTACCCCCCCCCCCGGAGTCTCTAGGTAGTTTGCCTCATACTCAATCAGGACTGATGCAGCTGGACACTCCTGATGAGTTTCACGCCCTTCACCGTGACTGTCCCCCAAATGCAGATTCCATGGATTTCGACTTCTGGGGAGGAGGACTTTCTAATTGGCACGGTTGCGTCTGTCAATTTCAGGACATCAGGCCCACTATGCTACCTATGATAGGTTCCTGTGGTCCAGACTAGGTCAACTCTTAGCCTCTATGCCTGATTCCGAGGTAACCAGACAAGCCATTGCACTCTCCGCATGTGGCCTGGAGCTAGCAAGGCACCAAGTGAGGGCATCTTACAATGCCAAAGAGGTAGCTTCCAGGATCGTAGGGATAGTGATCTGCACTAGGTGGACGGCATGGCTACATCTCTCCTGGTTGTCACCCTTGGCCTGGCATAGGGTGATTTTCTCCTCATACCAGAGAACCCATCTTCAAACAACATGAAGTCTTGCTATATTATGACAATTGCAGTTTGTCCTACCATTAGAACTGCTCCGGAGGTGAAAGAGTTAACTCCATTCCATGAATGGAACTTAGAGCACGAGCTCTAAAGAGAAGCTCTGTCTGTGTAGTTTCAAACCTAAACTGTCAGATTCTTTACTCCGCCTCACTGAACAGTCGCTCCGGAGATTTCTCCTACTGCTCGGTTCATTTCTCGGTTTAAACAGTGTTTTCTCAGTTCGATTCAACCGAGAATAGTTTTATTTAACCATAAAACCAATCGGTTCAAAGCTCTGTCTGTGGTATAAGTAAGTAATTCATATTTTAATTCTGTGTGGAACTTGTAAGTTTTATCGGTTCGGTTTTGAACCGATCAACTAGTTAAAACTTAAAGTTTTAAACTTGAGATTTTAGAGTGCGGTTCCGGTTCTTATCGGTTCTAAAAAGCGGATTTCATTACGGTTTTCCAATACCTGTGACGGTTAGGAACCGATAAAGTGTCTTGCCTAGCACTGCCGTTTAAAGAGCAAGTTTTTTCTACGTTAGAGCTGGCATTATGTCTGAGAAACCCAAAAGAAAACCGGGCCCACTGGGTTTCAACACTGTGATGTCTGTGGGGAAGTCTTTGCCAAGGCTGACCCACACACCACATGTGTTTATTGTCTGGGGTTTGACCACCTCCATTCAGAATGCCAGATTTGTAAGAATTTCCCTGCAGCCACCCTGGGAAAGAGTTGGGCAGGCTCAGGGAGCGAGAGGCCAAAAAGTCCACTGACCCGGATAGCAGCCTGCCCGGTGCCAACCGGACCGAGGGAGTGCCCTCTGACCAGGGCGCGCAGACTTCTCGGCAACTGAAAGCTGGCTCGGATGAACCAGTTCAGTAAAGAGAACAAGAAAGTCAGCAGGTTTGGAGCCCAAATTCTTACTCCAACTGCTGCAGAGATAGAAAGCTATTCAGATTGTCCAGTCACTTTCTCCGGTTCCGTCCGAACCGCCACTATCTGGTAAAAGGTCGGTTCGGTCGGTTCCATCGGTTCAGGAATATGATGTTAAGGAGTTTTATGAACCAGAGGAGGGGGAGGATGATTATGAACAGTATGAATGTGATTTGGAGGGTCTGGGTGTGCCCATTGAACCGGACATCTCCCCAGACAGACCTTTAGAATCTCCCCCTATGCTTTCTGAGTCCCCCTCTCATTTTATGTTTTACAAAAACGTTGCTGAAACCCTCCAGCTTCCTTTGGAGGAAGCTGTGGATGAGCAAGAGGAGCCTGATTTTGTAGAAATGATGGATATACCAGAGTCTAGGAGTTGTCTATTCCTTTGCATAAGTCATTTAGGAAACAAACAATAAAAATCTTAAAAACTCCTAATTCTGTCCTCCTGTAGATAAAAGATGGACAGGAGGTACACACTGTCAGAGTCCTGATACAGAATTCCTTTCTCAGCAATGCAGTCATGTTGAGGTTGTTCAGGCTGCAGCCTGTGATAAAGCTAATATTCCCCTGGCTTCACATCCTCCTGACAAGGATTCAAGGAAGATTGATGCCATGGCGAAAAAACAGTACATGGCAGCGTCCTTGGGACTCAGGCAAGCAAATTATATGGCTTATGTAGCAAGGTATCAGAAATCTAGATGGGATACTGTTATGGATTTAACCAAACAAGCCCCTGGCCAGCTTGCTAGTGAGCTGGGCAGGTGGCTGCTGATAACATTGAGGCTTCTAAGGTGCAGTTTCATGCTGCTGTGGTTTAATGATGTTTCTTCTAGAGTCATGGCCACATCTGTAGCTTTTCGTAGGTTGGCCTGGCTCAGGTGTACTAGCTTGTCAGAGGATACCCAGACTAAGGCTATGGATTTTCCTGTGGTGGGAAATTCTCTGTTTGGGGAGCAGACAGAGAATTATATGAAGAAGATGGATGAATATAGGACTACCTATAAAAGTGCCCAAGCCAAGGAGCAGCAAGCCACTCCTCAGAGGCACACCCCCAGGGGTAGGGGTAGGCCTTTCCACAGGCCTTTTTACCAAACCCAGGCCTCCTCTGCTTATGCTCAGAGGGGGTTCTTCAGAGGCAGAGGCAGACGGGGCGTGGGCAGGCCTGCCCCCACCCTTCAGCCTAAAGCACCTGCCAAGCAGGCACCCTGATGGGGTGCCCAGGGCCGATTCTCCTTTACCAGTAGGGGGCAGGTTGGCTTACTTCAGTCAGAACTGGGTGTCTTTAACTTCAGACAAGTGGGTTCTGGCAGTAGTAAGCCAGGGTCTGGTTCTCAGCTTCAAAAAGTTCCCAAAGATGAGAATCAGGTCTTTTCCACCTGCAAGCTCTTTAGAGACCTTTACTCTAGAAGCAGAGGTCTCAACCCTGTTAGCTCTCAGAGCGGTAGAAAGGTTCCTCCCCTACACCAGGGCAAGGGTCTGTACTCCAGATACTTCCTTACCCCAAAAAAGACAGGAGAATGGCGGCCCATTTTAGACCTCAGATATCTGAACAAGCATCTTTTGAAACCAAAGTTCAAAATGGTAACTCTGGCAATGATTTTACCCTCTCTAAGGCCAGGGGACTGGCTAGCTTCCCTGGACCTCAAGGATGCCTATTTTCACGTCCTAATCAGAAGCTCCCACCGAAAGTACCTCAGATTCGATCTTCCCTCAGGTCACTACCAGTTCAGAGCAATGCCCTTCGGCCTTACCTCTGCCTCAAGGGTATTCACAAAATGTCTGGCAGTAGCAGTGGCTCACTTAAGGAGGCAGAGGATTGCTGTTTTTCCCTATCTGGACGACTGGCTCATTGTAGGCCAGTCCCCAGAACAGGTAAAATCTCACCTGCAAGTCACCCAGCAGCTTCTCACCTCCCTGGGCTTCCTGCTAAATCTACAAAGTCGGTTCTGGAACCAGTTCAGGTACTCACCTTCATAGGTGCAGAATTGGACACAAATCTGGCCAGAGCTTTCTTCCTTAGAGAGGTAAGGAACTTGGTGGCTCTGGCCTCCTCCTTCACTCTTCAGGTCTCTCGATCAGCAAGACACTTTTTGCAGCTCCTGGGGCACATGGCTGCGTCCACAGCTGTAGTGCAGGGAGCAAGATTTCAGATGAGAGACATTCAGTTTCACTTGAGAGCCTATTGGTCTCAAGAGAAGAGACCCCCTTTCCAAGTTGGTCCCAGTGACCCGAACCTTGATCCAGGCCCTCCAGTGGTGGCAGGATCAGAGCAATTTAAGACTGGGGGTCCCCTTCATTCCCCTTTCTCACACTTTGACCCTCACTACAGATGCTTCCCTCCTGGGGTGGGGAGCCCACATGGGCGACCTCTCCACTCAGGGAGTGTGGTCCCCCCAGGAATCTCTGCTCCGCATCAATTTGCTGGAACTCAGAGCTGTCTTTTTAGCACTTCAAGCGTTTTCTGCTTCCGTCCAGAACAAAGTGGTACAAGTCAGAACAGACAACACCACAACAATGTGGTACATCAACAAGCAGGGGGGCACTCGGTCTTCGGCCTTGTGCACTGAGGCAATGAAGTTGTGGTCTTTGGCCTATTTCCTGAACACGTCCCTCATAGCAGTTCACCTTCCAGGAAAGGACAATGTCCTAGCAGATGCTCTCAGCAGGATTTCTCAGTGCCATCACGAATGGTCTCTGGATCCTCAAGTACTGGGGATAGTCTTTGCCAGATGGGGCACCCCTCAGATAGATCTTTTTGCAGCCCCAGACAATCACCAACTTCCACTGTTCTGTTGCAGACCCCCAGTGTTGGGCTCAGTCCCCCTAGACGCCCTTCTCCTGGATTGGGAAGAGAAGTTTCTTTATGCTTTTCCCCCCTTCCCTCTCCTATTCAAGGTGTTAGTAAAAATCAGATCCCAGCCTTGCAGGGTGATTCTGATTGCCCCAGTTTGGGCCAGGCAGCCCTGGTACCCACTCCTTCTGTCCCTGACAGTCCTTCTCCCCCTGTGTCTCCCCAGGAATCACAACCTATTTACCTGTGCCCAGGGGAGAGTTTAGTATCTGAACCTCAAATCCCTCAACCTCAAGGCCTGGCTCTTGAGGAGTTAGAATTTGCTGACCTACACCTCTCTCAGGGTGTTCTTGAAATCCTAAAGGCTTCTAGGAAGCCTTCCACTAGGGCTCCTTATAATTCTAAGTGGAAAAGATTCTCCATTTGGTGTTCTGGGAAACATATTTCCCAGAATCTGCTGATTGCCCATTGTGTTAGACTACATGGTCCATCTTAATTCTTTGGGCCTGAGACCAGCTACCCTGAGAGTTCATTTGGCAGCTGTCTCTGCTTTTGTTTCAGCAGGAAAGCCATCCTCTCTTTCCGCTCACCCTGTATTTTCCAAGTTTTTTAAGGGATTACTTCATACTAATCCACCTTTTCGGGACCCGGCCCCTGCCTGGGACCTTAATGTTTGTATTGCCCAGTTAATGTAACACCCTTTTGAACCTCTGTTTTCTGCAGAGCTTAAGCATCTAACCTGGAAAACTGTTTTCCTAGTGGCTATCACTTCTGCTAGATGCATAAGTGAGTTGCAAGCCTTGTCAGTAGAAACTGACTTTATTTCTTTCCACAGGGATAAGGTAGTCCTCAGGACTAACAGGAAGTTTTGCCTAAGGTGGTTTCAGATTTCCATCTTAACCAATCTATCTCCCTTCCAGTGTTTTCACTGAACATTCCTCTTCTGGTGAGAGGAGATTGCACAGTTGGATGTTAGAGGGCCTAAGTTACTATATAGAGCGTACCAAGGGTCACAGGTTCGAATCCTCCAACTTTTTCTCACTTATGGTGAGGTTGGGAAAGGAAACCTGCCACTAAGAGATCAATTGCCAGGTGGATTGTCTCTTGTATCCAATTTTGTTATCAGAAACTGGGCAGAGATCCCCCTCTGGCTTGAGGGCTCATTCTACCAGAGGGTACAGCCGTCTCTAGCTGCTGCCAGAGACATCCTATATTGGAGATATGTCAAGCTGCTACTTGGAAAGCAGTACACACTTTCACCAAGCATTACTCCTGGATGTCCAGGCTAGGAGAAATGCTCGGTTCTAGCACAACCGTGCGTCAGAGCCTATTCCCTAAGTAGGTTCTGTCCCTTCTCCATGGAGAGTACTGCTGTGTAGTCTGCAATTGTCATAATATAAGACTTCATGTTGTTTGAAGAAAAATTACTCACCTTAGTTATGTTGTTTCTTCTAATGGAGTCTTGCTATATTATGACCTCCCCAACCTGCCCCTCTCAGAACTTCTACTTGGGTATGGGGTGGGCAGCCTAGTATGAGCACTATTTTATGCCCTTTTTATGTGTTTTCACCCTTCTTGGGGTTGGGGGTGTGGTGTTTTCATTTTTTCCTTATATTTCTCTCATATTTAAATTATACTATTAGTTCTGGTCCCCTGACTTGAGTCTTTGGTGTTGGGACCAGCAATGGAGTGTTAATATTTAGGTAGCCAGTTGGCTAGTGTAGGTTACAGCTTCCACACAGACCTTAGTGAGTTTTTGCTCCTAAAGATCTGACAGTTTAGGTTTGAAACTACACAGACAGAGCTTCTCTTTAGAGCTCGTGCTCTAAGTTCCATTCATGAAATGGAGTTAACTCTTTCACCTCCGGAGCAGTTCTAATGGTAGGACAAACTGCAATTGTCATAATATAGCAAGACTCCATTAGAAGAAACAACATTACTAAGGTGAGTAATTTTTTCTTTTCTCCCGTAGGGTGAGGCGGCGTCTCTCGGGGCAACCTCATGCCCCCTCTGGGGGGTCCCCGTCTCACTCTTCCCAATCTCAGGCCTCTCCAGACCCATAAAGGTTCTCTCTCCCAGTGTGCCACCTACTGAGAGCTAAGCAGCTTAGTCCTTTAGTCCAGGGCCCCCTTCGGAGGGGCTAGGTACTCACCCAAAGGTGATGAATGGTGAAGATTGACACAGATAAGATATGAAAATGTTGTACCTACTGTAATTCCTGATCTTTCTGTGTATCTTCACCATTCATCACATTCCCACCCTCCATTACCCTGGGGTCTCAGTTTCAGCTTCTGTGTGCCCTCCTTCCCCCCCCCTTCCTTTCCGCTGGTCAGGAGTGGGGTGAGCTTGGGCACACAGGGGGATTTCTACATTCTGTCAGAGGGGAGAGGGATCAGGGTACAGGGCACTTCTTTCCTCAGAGCCTCGGCGGGTTGGTGCTTGCCCTCTCTTCTTTTCTCTCTCTCTCTGTCTCTCTCTCTCTTTCTCTTTCCGCTATTCTCCCTCGTTCTTGTCCATAGGGACTCAATCCTCAAATTAATTTAAGAAACTTTTTTTTTACCACCAAATTTGGTTTCGGGGGTGGGGTACAGCCCTGTATCCTGTCTTTCTTCCAGAATAGCCACTCCTGCTTATGTTGTAGTGTATTGCCAGTGATTCTGTGCCTTGAATTCTGGCAGTGCAGCCTTCTGGCTACTCCTTCGCAGTTCCTATACAATCTGGAGACAGGTCAAGGGTTCAGGGTCGTTCCCCACATCCTTATTTCTACTTCTTCCTCCTCCCTCCCTCCCTCCCTCTCTTCTACTTCCAGAGACTGGGGCCACTTCCCAATCCCTTAGATTTTTAACTGTCTTTCTGCCCTCTCACTCATTTATTTCTCCTTTTAGTTTGTATATATTTTCCTTTAGCTGTCCCTTGGACTCTCTTGTCCCTCCCTTCCAACTCTTTCTTACTCTCGGTGACTCAGAACTGCCAGGAGGGCAGGAGTCCTTCCAGCGGCGCATGCAGTGCGCCAGCCTCGAGGCGGCGCTGATTGTGCGTCGACTCTGCCCATCAAAAAATAAATAAAATAAAGCTCCTGCGGGGTCATGACCTCCGACCACAGTACCCAAAGGTGATGAATGGTGAAGATACACAGAAAGATCAGGAATTATGGTAGGCACGTAATTTCTTTCATGGTTGTAGAAATTCATCCTGCTACTCTGTATTCCGCGACAAAAATGGATTTTAAATTTTTGTTACTATTTTCTATCATTTTTGCCACTACTTCTGTAGCAGACTGACAGGCTAGGGTGTCTGAGTAAGCAGATTGCGTGAACAGCTCAACGGCAGTTGAAGCCTGCTTCAGAGACAAAATAAAAAAACAGTACCAAAACGGGGACAAAAGTTAAGTAGTTGTTTATGGTACAGTACTGTGTTTTCTGTGACTGCTTTAGTTGGTGGTGGAAGTGGTGTTTCGGAGTGGTGACATTCTCGGGGGGTCTTGGGGAGAGGAGCATGACTTCATGCTCTGCCATGCGGTCATGTGTGTGCCATGACTTCATGCAGTGTAGTTGTTGTTCAACAACATCACTCTCCCAGGCACACAGTAACCAATCAGGATACAAGAAATGTTCTTGCCATTGTGTGATATAGTACAATAAACATATTTTCCCAACTGACAAGGAGTGTCAGTCCTCCTCTACCCCTTAGCAATTTTCCTTTGACTACCTGCACAACAGGGGTTGCACTCTTCCGAATTATAATTTCTTTTCAGTCTGGTCCAACTTCTAGGCTAGGTGACTATCCAGGACTGACCACTCTGTCCAAAATATCCTGAGGGATGCCTGGCCATGCTTGGTCACCCATACTGCCTAGAGCACCGATGCAAAGTCCGTTAATCAGATTCCCTGCACACAGCTGTGGTGCAACACATCTCTAATACCCTGGGGTGGGGTGGGGGGGAAGAGTGTCCAGTGGATGCTCTAAATTGTCCATGACATCCTCTGCTCATGACATCCTGGGCTTGTGATGTTACCAAGGCTGCCAGAATGCCACAGCAGTTCCTCATTGCTTCTAGCACCACAAAGCTAACTAGTGAGCTCTTTCTAAAACATTTATTGAAAAGACCTAAGTTTAGAACTGTTATAGCTGTATATTTAGATATATTTTTAAATACTGATGATTTTCAAACTGTGTCAGTATACAATAACTATTCTACTTTGCCCTGACTCCAAGTTTTCATTAAAAAAAGGCATGGAATGTACTGTATAGCCCGAACAGTTCCAAAGTCAACCATTTTCAACTAGGAACCCATTTCTTGATTTTTCCTGGTTGCAGGATGTGCAATACCAGAAAAAGGCAGTGTGTCCAGGAACCCCAGTTCCAACCATGTGAGCCTGTAGCTCAGTGATTAGAGCATTGGGATGGTATTCTGGGAACCTGAGTTCTACTCCCAGTAGGTCACATTATGTCCTTCTCTTTTGTCATTTAAATTGTTTAGCAGTGGCTAATACTGCACCAAAAAACATCTAATTGTCTTCTTGATTCTTCCTAGTTGCAGGATATGCAATACCAGAGAAAGGAAGTGTGTCTGGGAACCTCAGGTCCAGCCATGTGAGCCTATAGTTAAGTGGTTACAGAACTGGGATGGTATTCCTGGGGCCTGGGCTTAATTGCCAGAAGGTCACATTATTTCTTTCTCACTGCAATATGTGCCTTTTCAAAGAAATACTTTTTGGAAAGCACTTACTTTAGAGCCAGTAAGGCTAGAACAGTTTTTGAATAAAAGCATTGAGTCAGGGCAACATGGAGTAATTATATCAGTACAGTTTTCATGTATCAATAATTAAAAATATTATTGATCATTTTAGAAGCTTATAAAACGTTGTAACTCTAATGTTAGAAAAGTTATAGCAATAGTTTTAATGTATCAATAATTAAAATATTATTGCTAGAGTTTGCAATTAATGTTTTAAAATGATGTTGTAATTTCAGTTTTCTTTTTTTTTTCAAAGTTTTTTTTTTTTTTGTTCATAACCAGAGCAATTAAATAAGTTCCCACTTATTTTGGTAATCACAGTCCATTTCCAAAGTACTGCAGTTACATCATGAAAACTGCAAAATTCTTCAGTGTTATGTTCAGTAATTAGAGATGCAGTGGAGTTTAACTTCACTAGCATAGCAGAGGTGAAGTAGTCCACTGCAGCTCAACATATAGCTACATGAAGTGCCTGTTGAAATGCAGTACTTTGCCACTTTGCATCATAATGACTTTGTGTTATGATGACTCTGCGTGACTTTGATTTATTTTCTTTTAAAGGTGGAGTGAATGAACATTGTAACAGCCCACAGATCACATGGCTCACAGTTTGCAGGTCACATGCTTCAGGCAGGAAGTTACTCATGCAAGAGAGTGAAAGCCTTTCACTTTCACCTTACCTGGTGTGGGAGAAAGAGCTGTGTTTGAGAGGATACAGAGAGATAGCAAAAAATATAAACCCCACATCTGAACTGGACCACCTTCCAGGCTAGTGGTCCCCTTCCTGAAGCAGGAGGTGGTGATGCTATGGAAGCACCACCTCCAGTGGCACCTACCAGTGCCCCCAACCAGTGCCACCACCTGCCACGGTTCCTGTGCCAGTGGCTCAGCAGGAAGTGAGAGAGGTGCCACAGCAGTCACAGCCACAGCAGCAGCAACAGGTTTCCCTACCCCCAGCCCCAACTGAGCACCAGCAGCAGCCGGCAACAACATCTGGGCCCCCCCCACCTGTGCCTGGTCCTTCCCGCAGCTCATTAGTGTGGGAGTTCTTCACTGCACTGCCTGAGGACACCACTGTAGTGAAGTGCAATCTGTGTGATGAGGTGGTGAGCCATGGCCCCAAGGGAAGTCATCTGGGCACAGGTGGTCAGTGCACCCACCTATACAACCACCACCATGCAGATTGGCAGGCCAAGCTTGCTGAACAGGGAAGGAATGCACCTGCTGGCCCTGCTGGGCAACAGGTGGCAGCACAGCCTCCACCTGCATGTGGTGTCAAGCGGGGGCAGGCCATGGAGCAAGTGGCTGCTCCACAGACTCCAGGTGATGGTGGCAACCCTGCATGAATACCTGCCACACATGCCGATTTGGGCCTGATGTGGAGTAAGTTGGACCATGTGAACCACCAGATTGACAGCGTGGAGCAGTGGTTTATTCTGCCCTACATATCACACACTGGTTCTACCATAAAGCAGAAGATCACCCACAAACCTTGGTAGGTATCTGCATGGAGGTGCACCAACTCCAAATAATGGGCATTCTTCAACTGCTGCTCTCACACCATAACATTGATCATTAGTTTTTGTTTGTCCTTGTACCCACCACCCTCTCCATGAAAAAAAATGTGACAATCCCCCTGATCTGTCCTCCCCTCTATCTTCAAATTTTGCCCCTTTGTTCATGCACATCTCTTTTTCTGAAAGATACTACCCTCTTGTATGTTGTTGATTCCCTTTTGGTACTTGATAGTTTCTATCATGCTCCCCTTTCCTTGTGGTTATACATATTAAGCTTTAGACTCCACGATATTTGGGAAACTGGTTAACTCGTTGTCACGGGTTGAACTTGGGGCAATACTCATGACATCAGCAACTTCATTACCACTGGTGGGGATAACAGCATCTTCAACCATGATTGAAGTTACTGATTACGCTGCGAAAAACATAGTCAGAGAAATCCCTTTACTGGCATCAACTATGCAGGAGACCTGGGTTTGAATCCCAGAGCCCCCACTTGCATACTGTGTGACCCTGAGCAAGTCACTTAACTTCCTTGTGTTCCCAGGTTGCACCTGTAAACAAGCTTCCAGCTTAGTGTGTCTTTCCCGGTTAAAAAAAAAAAAAAAATTCTGCTGCATACTACCATGCCCATGGCCACTCTTGCCACTGGCAGCAGTGCCATGGCCAGAAGCATCATTGCATGCATGTCTCTTTGCAGGCGGTTTTTGGGATTACACAGAAAATTCACAACAAATTGAGATTTCTGAAATTTGGGGTGGATAGGAAGCCAAAAAACAACTGTGGTTTACAGATGCAGATTGGGCACTAAACAGATGCAAATGCACAAATGCAAATTGCACACTATAAAGAGATGCAGCCGCACAGGCACAAAAACACCTTAACCAGTGGTCACACAAATCCCAAACTGGAAAAATAAATTATACCTTTTACGGCATACCTCTCAACTGTACCACATTAGGAGGAACGTTCCTCATTTTACTTCAAAATATCTCCCTGTTCCACATTGTGAGGACTTGTTCCTCATTCAAAGTCAACATTTGAAAGCAAAAATCCATAGTAAATGATAGAAAAAAATAAATTATTCAATTGATAGCAGACATTCTGAACATAAATGCAACATTTTAACAGTCTTTTGAGCTGCTTAGGTAAAGATTTGATTAAGTGTTCCACATTTTGCCCATTTGTTCCACATTTTGACAGGCAATGTTCCACATTTGGAGGACAAAAGGTTGAGAGGTATGTTTTACGGGTTGGGGGGGGTGCTGTAGTAGCAGTCCACTAGCTAGATAGAAGGAAGTAGTAAAAAATACCGCAGATGGATAACCAATTCAGAGTGCGACAGTTACTGTGTGGCACAATAAAATTAGTCTTACGTGATGGCACACACACACACACACACATACACACACACACTCACACACAACACATAATGTGCAGAAAATTTAAAAGTGCAGTACACTATATAAACAAATCTTTTAAACAGAATGAAAATATGCACTGCACCATAACAGAAAATAATTATCAAAAATTACTGCAAGTATTACTGTGTGTACATAAACATACAAATACTAACACACACTACTAGTACAAAACAGTTAGACTGCCTTTCTCATGTGAATCTCACTCTATCACAGATATGCCCCTCCCCCGAAGCACACTTCAACAGTGTCTGTCAGTACACAGGCTGAATATTCTAAATTAACATTCAAAATGCACACAAAAACAATCAAAACTCGATGATCTAAGCACAGGAGGGTTTCCTACAGTCGATGTACTAATTTTGGAACAAAATAATTGGATCAGTGGTGATTTTTTTTAAAGCTTTTTCAATGGTTCGATTCTCGGAGCTCTGAGAACAAACTGTCTTCAGCTTTCCACTACATACACTACGCAGAACTGAGGTTGTGCAAGACAATATAGAGCCCATGTGACCTGCCATCCCATGAATCAATGCAAAATTCACCTCAAATAGCAATACACAGGTGAAGCAAAGCGAAGTCCATTAAAATCAATGACACTTCACGTTAAAATTAAGGGGAAGTCTGTACTTCAAGGTGAAGTAACTTGAAGTCCATTGGAAACAATGCACTTCATATTCAAATTTATTGGCTGAGTAATTCACTTCACGTTGTGGAGCACTACACGGATTGGGGATAATACGTGAAGAACTCTGCGTAGCAAAGTGGGAGTACTTTGCCTGCCTCTATCAGTAATCCCAGTAGCCACTGTTTTTGCTAGGTTTTATCTACAAAAGCTACAGAAGACAAAAAACAGGTGCTATCCAAAATTGCTGTCAGAAGTTGTTTAGAACGCAAATTTAAAAAATGCAAAGCATGCCCGAAATCTGCAGGAACCGAAAGAAAACTGGTAGACAGAGCAAAACAAAACAAAAAAAAAAAGCATTGCTCTATAAACTCTGCCATTTGCATCAGCAGAGGTAAAAAACACAATCTACGTGTAATGCCCACATAGAACCTTGAAAAACAGTGCACAACATTGCAAAATAAAGACACATTACAGGCTGGTGTGTCAACATTTTGAAAAGTGGACACATATTTCAAAGGCGAAATATTGGTTTTGCATACTCCAGGTTTATTTAAAACTCGTTTTCACCTAGGTGACCATTTTGTATAAAGCTCAAGCATTGGATGGTTTGGACTTCTAACAGAGGTATTGAATGTAATGAGAAGAATGTACAGTCTGAGCCAAGAAAGGTATCCACAAGTTCAGAGATCAGATCTGGACCGTTCTTGTCTAAATCTGAACCTTAAATCATCTATAATTAAAAAATGCAGCACATTATCTTTGCACCAGATGTTGCTGCTTACCCTCCTTGCATGAAATAGACTAGGATATGTGCAGTTATAGTTTTGTGTATCACTTCTTTGACCCACAAAGTACACAATACTTGCAATTAATTGCCATGCAAGATCTCTGAAAACCATTTGGATCTCTGAGTACAGGCATCTGATGTTGAAATGGATTTGAATCTGGAAAAAGATTTGGAGCCCAGAACCAGAAAAATGCTGATTTTAGAGGGCATGTTATATCTTTTGAGAAGTATTATGGGAATAAATATTCTTTTTATATCAGTTTTAAGAAAGAGCTTCTGATTGTGGCAAATTAAAGTCCTCTTAATGAAATGGAATTTTAGTAGGCAGATACAAATGTAAAGGTTTTACATGTATTAAATGGAAAGAATTTACAAAAATTCAGTTCTGAAAGAATAAATGCAAACTGGTATCCTAATCTAGTGCATTGTCTTTTACAGGGAATCAGAGCACTCTGTCTTGGTGACCGTACTTAGACACAGCTCGGTAAGTTTCATATTTTATTCACTTTCAGAAATATTGGCCTCTGTTTATAAATATAACTCCACTGTTAGCACCTTATTCTTTAATGTCCTATGTTGTTCATTTTAAGGGGGTCTGCATATACCCTAATTTGAATATTCAGCCAAGTATTTGTATGCAAGCCAAAATATTCAGGTATTCATCAAAAAGTTTGAAAGCCTTTCCCTCTATCACTGGAGCAAGGCTAGTCCCTTGGCCACTCCCTTGAGGTTCTTCTACATTTCGTCCCCTATCCTCACATACTATGTTAATCTGAAATCCATGCAAAGGCCTGCTGGCAGTATGCCAGAACTGATTTACATATTTGTAAGACATCACCCTCCCTAGCCCAACTTACCCTTTGCCTCCAAGGGCCATATATGTTAATTAACTTCCTCCTGATTCCCTGGCATAAAGATTCTAGATGCTCAGTGGGTCTTCTCTTCATAACCCAGAGATTGCTGCTGTATGATTGTTAAATCTTCAGCATACTTGGAGGGGGGAGCCTCATGAACTATCCATGACACTAGTAAACTGACCTATCAGTCTGCTTAGCATCACTAATGATGTGAAGATTGCTGCCACCATTTCCGGCACATGAACTAAATAAGGCTGCTATCTGACAGCTTTAGTAAAAAGAGCTAGAGTCAGTGGCACAATGATGGTTAGGGAGTGGAGAACACTGGCTAGTTAGTAGTGTTGTTTCAAACAACATGAAGTCTTGCTATATTATAGACATTAGCAGTTTGTTCCAGCTCTAGAACTGCCCCGGAGTGAAATGGTTAAAACCATTCCAAAATAGAATTTTGGCACGAGAGCAGCTCTATCTGTGTCATTTCAAACTTGAACTGTCAGATTCTTTACTCCGCCTCAGTGAACAGTCGCTCCGGAGATTCCTCCTTCTGCTCAGTTCATTTCTCGGTTTAAAAAGTTTTCCGTTGGATTTAACCGAGAATAGTTTTATTTTAACTGCAAACCGGTTTCGGTTCAAGTTTGTCTGTGGTAACCGTAATAAATGAAGGTTTTATCTGTGTGGAACTTGTGGGTTATCGGTTCGGTTTTGAACCGATCAGTGGGTTTAAAACTCATTTAAAACTAAAAGTTACTATTTTAGAGTACGGTTCCCAGTTCTTATCGGTTCTAAAAAAACGGTTTATTACGTTTTTTCCAATACCGTGACACGGTTAGGAACCCGATAAGGTGTCTTGCCTGGCACTGCCGTTAAAAGGCAAGTTTTTGGTTAGGCTGGCATACAGTGTCTGAGAAACCCAAAGAAAACCGGGCTCACTGGGTTTCAACACTATGATGTTTGTGGGGGAAGTCTTTGCTAAGGCTGACCCACACACCACATGTGTTTATTGTCTGGGGTTTGACCACCTCCAGTCAGACTGCCAGGTATGTAAGAATTTCCTGCAGCCACCCTGGAAAAAGATTGGGCAGGCTCGGGAACGAGAGGCTAAAAGTCCGCTGACCAGATGGATAGCCCGGTTCGGCGCTAACCGAATTAGAGGGAGTGCCCTCTGACCAGGGCCAGACTTCCTCGGCAAGAAAAGCTGGTTCTGAGGGAACCAATTCCAGTAAAGAAAACAAGTAAATCAGCAGGTCTGGAGTCCAAAATTTTTCTCCAACTGCTGCAGATAGCAAAAGCCATACAAATTGTCCAGTCACTGTTCTGGGTCCGTCCAACCACCACTATCTGGTAAAAGGTCGGTTCGTCCGTCCCAGTGGTTCAGGATTATGATATTGAGGAATTTTATGAACCAGAGGAGGAGGAGGATTATGAACAGTATGAATGTGGCTGGGAAGGTCTGGATGTGCCCACTGAACCGGACATCTCCCCAGACAGACCTTTAGAATCTCCCCCTATGCTGTCTGAGTCCCCATCTCATTTTATGTTTTATAAAAAAGTTGTTGAAACCCTCCAGCTTCCTTTAGAAGAGGCTGTGGATGAGTAAGAGGAGCCTGATTTTGTAGAAATGATGTATATTCCAGAGTCTAGGAGATTGTCTATTCCTTTACATAAGTCTTTTAGGAAACAAACAATTAAAATTTTAAAAGCTCCTAATTCTGTGCCTCCTGTAGATAAAAGATGGACAGAAGGTATACATTGTCAGGCCCTGATACAGAATTCCTTTCTCAGCAATGCAGTCATGTTAGTAGTTCAGGCTGCTGCCTGTGATAAAGCTTATATTCCTTGGCTTCACATCCTCCTGACAAGGATTCCAGGAAGATTGATGCCATGGCAAAAAGTATATGGCAGCCTCTCTGGGACTCAGGCAAGCAAATTATATGGCTTATGTAGCTAGGTATCAGAAATCTAGATGGGATACTGTTATGCAATTGGCTAACAGGTCCATGGCCAGCTGGCTAGTGAACTAGAACAGGTGGCTGCTGATGGCATTGAAGCCTCTAAGGTTCAGTTTCATGCTGCTGTGGATGTTAATGATGTTTCCTCTAGGGTCATGGCCACATCTGTAGCTTTCGTAGGTTGGCCTGGCTCAGGTGTACTAGTTTGTCACAGGATTCCCAGACTAAGGCTATGGATTTTCCTGGTGGGAAATTCTCTGTTTGGAGAGCAGACAGAGAATTACATGAAGAAGATGGATGAATATAGGACTACTTACAAGAGTGCACAGGCTAAGGAGCGCAAGCCACTCCTCAAAGGCATGCCCCCAGGGGTAGGGGTAGGCCTTTTCACAGGCCTTTCTACCAGACTCAGGCCTCCTCTGCCTATGCTCAGAGGGGTTTCTTCAGAGGCAGGGGCAGACAAGGGGTGGGCAGACCTGCTCCCACCCCCCAGCCTAAAGCTCCTGCGAAACAGGCACCCTGATGGGGTGCCCAGGGCCGATTCTCCTGTACCAGTGGGGGGCAGGTTGGCTTACTTCAGTCAGAATTGGGCTTCTTTAACCTCAGACAAGTGGGTTCTGGAAGTAGTAAGCCAGGGTCTGGTTCTCAGCTTCAAAAAGTTTCCCAAGTTGAGAAGCAGACTTTTTCTACCTGCAAGTGCTTCAGAGACCCTCGCTCTGGAAACAGAGGTCTCGTCCCTGTTAGCTCTCAGAGCAGTAGAAAGGGTTCCTCCCCTGCATCAGGGCAGGGGTCTGTATTCAGATACTTCCTTACCCCAAAAAGACAGGAGAATGGGTGCCCATTTTAGATCTCGGATATCTAAACAAGCATCTTTTGAAACCAAAGTTCAAAATGGTAACTCTGGCAATGATTTTACCTTTCCCTAAGGCCAGGGACTGGCTAGCCTCCTGGACCTCAAGGATGCCTATTTCCATGTCCTCATCAGAAGATCTCATCGAAAGTACCTCAGATTCGAACTGCCCTCAGGTCATTACCAGTTCAGAGCAATGCCCTTCGGCCTTACCTCTGCTCCAAGGGTATTCACAAAGTGTCTAGCAGTGGCAGTGGCCACTTAGGAGGCAGAGAGATTGCTGTTTTTCCCTATCTAGACGACTGGCTCATTGTAGGCCAGTCCCCAGAACAGGTAAAATCTCACCTGCAGGTCACCCAGCAGCTTCTCACCTCCCTGGGTTTTCTGCTAAACCTACCAAAGTCGGTTCTGGAACCAGTCCAGGTACTCACCTTTATAGGGGCAGAATTGACACAGCTAGCCAGAGCCTTTCTTCCCCAGAAAGGGTAAGGAATTTAGTGGCTCCTGGCCTCTTCCTTCACTCTGCAGGTCTTTCGACCAGCAAGACACTTCTGCAGCTCCTGGGGCACATGGCTGCATCCACAGCTGTTGTGCAGGGAGCCAGATTTCAGATGAGAGACATTCAGTTTCACTTGAGAACCTTTTGGTCTCAGAGAAGACCCCCTTTCCAAGTTGGTCCCAGTGACTCGAACCTTGATCCTAGCTCTCCAGTGGTGGCAGGATCAGAGCAATTTAGGCGGGGTCCCTTCATTTCCTCTTCTCGACTTGACTCTCACTACAGATGCTTCCCTTCTGGGTTGGGAGCCCATGGGTGACCTTTCACTCAGGGAGTTTGGTCCCCAGGAATCTCTGCTCCACATCAATTTGCTGGAACTCAGAGCTGTCTTTTAGCTCTTCAGCTTTTTCTGCATCTGTCCACACAAGGTGATACAAGTCAGAACAGACAACACCACAACAATGTGGTACATCAACAAACAGGGGGCACTCGGTCTTCGCCTTCTGCACCGAGGCAATGAAGTTGTGGTCTCTGGCCTATTCCCTGAACACTTCCCTCATAGCAGTTCATCTTCCAGGGAAGGACAATGTCCTAGCGGATGCCCTCAGCAGGATTTCCCAGGGCCATCACGAATGGTCCCTGGATCCTCAAGTGCTGGGGATAGTTTTTGCCAGGTGGGGCATCCTCAGATAGATCTTTTGCAGCCCCAGACAATCACAAACTTCCTCTGTTCTGTTGCAGGCCTCCAGTGCTGGGCTCAGTTCCCTGGATGCCCTTCTTCTGGATTGGGAGGAAGTTCCTCCATGCTTCCCTTCCTCTCCTATTCAAAGTACTAGTCAAAATCAGATCTCAGCCTTGCAGGGTGATTCTGATTGCCCGGATTGGGCCAGGCAGCCCTGGTACCACTCCTTCTGTCTCGACAGTCCATCTTCCCCTGTGCCTCCCCTTGAATCACAAATCTGTTGACTTGTGCCCAGGGAAGGGTTTGGTATCCGGACCTCAATCCTCAACCTCAAGGCCTGGCTCTTGAGGAGTTAGAGTTTGCTGATTTACACCTCTCTCAGGGTGTTCTTGAGATCCTAAAGGCTTCCAGAAAGCCTTCCACTAGGGCTATTTATAGTTCTAAATGGAAAAGGTTTTCCATTTGGTGTGCTGGGAAAAATATTTCCCCAGAATCTGCTGAATTGCCCATTTTGTTAGATTACATGGTACATCTTAATTCCTTGGGTCTCAGACCAGCTACCCTGAGAGTTCATTTGGCAGCTGTGTCTGCTTTTGTGTCAGCAGGAAAGTCATCCCTCTTTCCTCTCATCCTGTGTTTTCCAAGTTTTTAAGGGATTACTCAGTACTAATCCTCCCTTTCGGGAACGGCGCCTGCTTGGGACCTTAATGTTTGCATTGCCCAGTTAATGCAACCCCTTTTGAACCTCTGTCTTCTGCAGAGCTTAAGTACCTAACTTGGAAAACTGTTTTTCTAGGTGGCTATCACTTCTGCCAGACGATAAGTGAATTGCAAGCCTTGTCAGTGGAGACTGACTTTATTTCTTTCCACAGGGATAAGGTAGTCCTTAGGACTAATAGGAAGTTTTTGCCTAAGGTGGTTTCAGATTTCATCTTAATCAATCTATCTCCTTCCAGTATTTTTCACTGATCACCCTCTTCGGGTGAGAGAAGGTTGCACAGCCTGGATGTTAAGAGAGCTCTTAGTTATTATATAGAGCATACCAAAGGTCACAGGTTTGAATCCTCCAAATTTTCCTTACCTATGGTGAAGTTGGGAAAGGCAAACCTGCCACTAAGAGATCAATAGCCAGGTGGATTGTCTCTGTATCCAATTTGTTATCAGAAAGTGGGCAGAGCCCCAGTTTGAGGGCTCATTCTACCAGGGGTACAGCTGCGCTCTAGCTGCTGCCAGAGATATCCCTTTATTAGAGATTTGCCAGGCTGCTACTTGAAAACGGTACACACTTTTACCAAGCATTACTCCCTGGATGTCCAGGCCAGGAGGGATGCTCGCTTAGCACAGCTGTTCTTCAGAGCCTATTCCTAAGTAGGTTCTGCCCTCCTCCATGGAGGTACTGCTGTGTATTCTGCTAATGTCTATAATATAGCAAGACTTCATGTTGTTTGAAGAAAAATTACTCACCTTAGTAATGTTGTTTCTTCTAATGGAGCCTGCTATATTATGAACCTCCCCCAACCTGCCCCTCTCAGAACCTCTACTTGGTGGGGTGCGGGCAACTTAGTGTGGGCACTGCTTATGTCCTGTTAGCATTTTGTCCCTTTGGGACTTTGGGGGTGTGTATGTGTACGCGTGTGTGTGTTTTATTATACTTATGTTCCATTTTCATATTATTAGAATGGTGTTAGTATTTCTGGTCCCCTGACTTGAGTCTTGGGTGTTGGGACCATCAATGGTTGTTATTATTTAGGTAGCCATTTGGCTAGTGTAGGTTACAGCTTCCACACAGACCTTAGTGAGTTTGGCTCTTAAAGATCTGACAGTTCAAGTTTGAAATGACACAGATAGAGCTGCTCTCGTGCCAAAATTCTATTTTGGAATGGTTTTAACCATTTCACTTCCGGGGCAGTTCTAGAGCTGGAACAAACTGCTAATGTCTATAATATAGCAAGACTCCATTAGAAGAAACAACATTACTAAGGTGAGTAATTTTTTCTTGGATATTACCCAGCGGATGTCGGATAGCATCAGATACCATTGGTATCCGACTTCTGTATCGTATCACCTAGGATCCAGTATGATACCAGCTATCCAATGTGACTAACCAGGAGCCAAGGGGAGCCAAGGCAGACAACTGACCTTGGATCCCACTATCCAAACTTCAGTTCAAAGAATCCAAGTCAAATATCTGACCGTGGATCCCACAATCTGACCTAAGATCCCATTGTCCAACCTTGGATCCAGAATCCTAATGGGATCAGATAGGATATCAGGATTTAGAGCTGGCTACGTGTGCTATCCATCAGATCACATTAGGATAGTCAAAAGCACTATCTGAGCTTCACTACTATTTAGAATTCTGACTACTATTGCTCCCCCCATCATGGATCGGGATGGTTAATTGAATTAGTCAGGCTAGCGTAGGTGGAGCCTAGAAATGATGTTCCCACTGGCCACCTGATTATTTAGAAATAGACTTAGGAGTTGGCCCATGTAGCCAAGGGGACTGGGGTGGCACTGCAGCATGGTTGCACTCTCAACTGGGCAGGGATGGCTCTGTGATTCTACAGTGGCAGCAACCCTCTGTGGTGGGCTAGGAAGCTTGCCTCCTCCTCAGGGAATTGCTATGTGCTTGCTTGGCTTGCAGGGCACTGCTTGGTTCCAACTAGAAGGTGGGTGAGTCTAAGGGAGAAAACCTGAGCAAGGCAATGTGCACTGGGCTGCCTGAATGGCAGTTACTGGCACCTTTAGGCCCTGCTCCATGTTGTTCTCCAACAGCTTTGATGGTGAAGTGGCAGACAGGGTTGAGAGGTTGCCAGCAGAGAACCTGAACAGGCAAAGGTGATGGACTGGGGGAACAAACAGCTATATACAGAAACAAAGAAATGACAGTACGTGGGGCTGACAAAGTACCAGAACATTGATGTTATATATAATTGTAGGGAAGAACAGGAAGGGTAGTGCATGTTGAAGGATGAAAGAGTGCTGGAGTGATCATTGTAATAGCCCTGTTAACCAAGAGAGGGTTAGAGGTAGGGCAGTGTACTCTATTATTGGTGGTATTTAGGATTCACTGTTCAGAATGTGCACACCCCTAAAAATCCACTCAAGAGGTCTGAATGGCTTCAATCTGTTTGATATGCTTATATATTGTGGAAATTCCATATTCATATCCATACTGTGGAAGCATACAGTACAGTGCTATATTAATATACACATCTGACTAATCACAAACCTTGATTTCTCATACTCATTTTGTAATGAATTTTAGAGAAGGTAAGCAATCGTAAAATGTGGATTTCAACTAAAAATAATATGATGCAAAAAGGGTTTATCAGTGTCCCTTTAAGACATGGCTAGGACTTTGGTTACCATCTGCTAATCTAATCCTAAAGAGGTCATGAGACCAAAGGTGTAGCCGACTGCCTTAGGCCCAAAGGGTTAGAATAACAAAGATAATGCACCCCTGGAGCACCTTAATTCTATCATTATACAAATGCACAGTTAGTCTGTGTAAGCAAGGTAGAAAAGTTTCTTAGTGCTGTTAGTTAGGTTCCGCATGAAAATGAGGTGTCATTGATCCATGTACTGCATAGAATTTAGGTTCATCAATCCAGATACCACAGAAAGGAAATGCCACTATTTTACTTATACAGAACATGTAGAGTTAGGGTCTTTCTGTCCTAAATGAACATTTCCTGACTTTTTATGGGTTGTCTGCAACCCTAACATCACCATAATGTAGTCTTTTTTAAAAGAATGTCCTTACTTTAAAAAAAAAGGAAAATTTCCTTAACTTAGTCCAAAGAAAATCTAAGGGGTTCACTGATGCCCCTTCCCTCACCCTTCCCCAAAGAAAGTCCTTGCCATTTAGTAGTACCCCTTCCCCACTATACCCTCAAAAATGTCTCTATCATCCAATGGTTCCCCCTTCCTCATACCTCTCAGAGGGTGGCTGGTCCAGTAGCACCTCCCTTCTGCCACTCTCATTTCATAAATTAATGTTCCCCTATGGGAGCACTGCAATCTGTACTGTTGGGGAGACATTCCCCCATGCACTAATATTTCTTAAATTACTCAGTAGGGTTTAGAGCCACTGGCTGCCCTGCTTCCAAGGGGACAAAGAAACCCCTTTTTAATGTGTATTTTAGTTTCCTCTCAGGAGCACTGCATGCCCTTCTCCAAGGGGGGCAGAGAAACCTTTTATTTAAGTATTTTCCCCTCTGGAGCCCTGCCTGCCCTGCTCCCAAGAGATGGAGGAAATCTTTTTTTTTTTTTTCTCTTGGGAGAACTGTCTGCCCTGCTCCTGACGGGACTAAAGAAACCTATTTCTACAATTAGAAAATGGGGAGTCTGAAACAGGCATTCTGACTGGCTGAAAACACCAACTAGCCGGTACGATATGAGGCAACAGAGACCATGAAATAACGAATCCCAGTCTCTTCCTCATTTCGTTCCATTTTCATTCCAATATTACTGTGCTCATAGAATGTTTTTTAAAAACATTTCGCCATGTTTTGCCTCTCGCTTAGTGGGTGAGAGCCTTACCCACCCCACTGAAACTGTCACCGGGTGCAATAAAACAAAAGAAAACTTGTATATAAAATGCAGAGTTACTGATCAAAATGTAAGGTAAATCATATCAGTAATGATCTCTTTAGGAATTGGTTCTTCTGCTCGTTATCACTTGTTCACATTTCCCCACTGCCCCCACCAGCCGACCGTACACACCCTTCCACTGCCAACAAGTTAGCAAATCATACAGGCACTCTGAAAAGGATGAGGGAGACAGTGTACATAATGATTGATTTTTTTTTTACTTAAACGATCAAAGTACGCTGCTCCGCTTCTCCGCCAGCATACTCCTGGGTCTCAGGGTCATGGGCGCAGCATCTTATGACTTCAATTAAAAAAAAAACTGCTCATCAGTGTGGCAAAATGAAAAACCACTTCATATTTCAAACGAGTACCGTGGCTGCCTGAAGATAATTCCCAAGCCAGTGGATCTCTGTGTAGGAAGGGGTGAGAATACCAGGGGTAGGCACTGGGGCTGAATGGGAGGCCAGGACATGTAACACAATCATGCAACACAAAACAAAACAAAACAGTGACATTGATTGAAAATGAGGGATTAGAGGGACTACTTTACAGGGAATTATTTCATCATAAAAATTAAGCATTGGCAGTATTTTTAAATTTTGTAAAACTTTTTTTTTGTAAACTACAACCCAAATCCCATTTCTTAAGTGCAATAATATCCTCCAGGGTAGGTGGTATGAGATATACCAAACCTTCCAGGGGCTATAAGGCCCTCCATCTGCAGTGTCGGGCCTCATCACGCCCCTGGGCAGTCCGGTATAGTCCAATACCGCCCACCCTGTCAGGTATTATTGCTTATTTTCTTCTTGGGAACAATGCCTGCCCTACTCCTGAGGGGACAGAGAAACCCTTTTTTATTTAATGATTTCCCCTTGGGAGCATTGCCTGCTCTGCTCCTGAGAAGACACAGAAACATTTTTCTCCTCTTGAGCATTTTTTTGATATTTCATTTTCCACATGGGAGCTCTGCCTGCTCTGCTTCTGGGGTACACAAAAACAATTTTTTTGTTTAATGTTCTACCTAGATGTGATGTCTCCTCAACTCCTGAAGGGATAGATGAAAAAAATGTTTTCATTTTATTATTTTCTGATTTGGTGCACTGCCTGCCCTGCTCTCAAGGAAGCAATATAGTGGCAAAACCACCTGTCTTCTCTAAGTAGTCCCTGCTAGCACATATGTTCCCACTTAACGTTATTTTGAGATTCCCTGTACTACTGTGCTGTATTTTCATCATACTGTTGTAAATCTATTTGTATTTGTTGTCAAAATTAACTCTGTACTGTACTGCTTTTATGTGCTGCGTCACATACACAGTCTTGTATATCTAAAATGTACTCTCCCGGGTCATGCCTGAAAATAGGCATTTTTGTGCCTAGTGCACTTACCCGGTTACCAAAAGCAAATAAATAAATAAATAAGAGGACAGAGAAATCCTTTTGTATTTAATTATTTAAGCCACCAAAGATCTGCCTGCCCTGCTCCCAAGGAAACAGAGAAACTCCTTTTTTGTTTAATTATTTTAGCTTCAAGAGATCTGCTTGTCCTGCTCCTTAAGGGACAGGAAAGCATTTTTTACTTAATTTTTCACTTGGAAGTCCTGCTGGCCCAGGGACAGAGAAAACTCTCTTTTTATTTAATTATTTTACCTCTTGAGCACTGCCTACCCAGCTCCTAAGGGTGCAGAAGAAACTCTTTTTTAATGTAATTTTTTCTTCTTAAGACTCAGAGCAATGCTTGCCCTGTGTCCAACATAGAAACATAGAATTTGTCAACAAAAAAGGACCTCTTAACCCACCCAGTCTGCCCAGATGGTCCTAGCCTAGTCTGTCTGCATAGATCCAGATCCTAACTGGTCTCCTGTGATCCTCCCTCCTCCTTGTCCATTTGCTAATATTCCCCGTGTCTATCCCACGCATACTTAAAGCACTCTACTATTTCCGCCTCCACCACTTCCACTGGCAGTGTATTCCAGACAAATTCTTTCAGTGAAGTAGTACATCCTCTCATCACTCTTAAACATCCCCCCCTCCAGCTTTATTGCATGCCATCTGGTCCTGGTGCTCTTTCTCATTGGAGAGAGACTGCACTCCTGCACCCCGTTTACCCCTGCGAGGCACTTGTAGGTCTCCATCATGTCCCCTCTTGTTCTCCTCTCTTCTCTGGTGTACATGTTGAGATCCTTCAGTCTTTCCCCTTGCGGCTTTTGGTGCAACCCCTACAGTATTTTAGTTGCCCACCTCTGGACTGCCTCTACCCAGTCTATGTCCTTTCTGAGGTGCGACCTCCAGAACTGGACACAATACTCCATGTGGGATCTCACTAGCAAGCAATATAGTGGCAAAACCACCTCCCTTCTCCTGCTGGTATACAGTATGTCTCCCTATGCATCCCAGCATTTCATTGGCCCCACTGACTGCTTTGCCACACTGCCCTGCCACTTTGAGGTCATCAGATATAACAGCACAGCTGCAGGCACGACCTCCAAACACGTCCATCTTTCCTTTCAAATCTCTGATTTTGTTATTTGGGCATGCTTCTCTTCTATGGATGTATACTACAGTACTTTTGAATAGCAGCATGTGATGGATTACATGGAGAGGTGTCCTGAGTATGGAGTTCTGAAAGACATTGCAGTATCTACTGCTGGACGTGTGAGCCTGTATCTCACCATTTATGCTGCTTTTTGGCCTTCACATTGCTAACAATTGCTTATTTACACACATGTCCTGTTTTTGTATGATGCAATGTTTTTATATAATGGCTAGTCTTCAATAAAAGTGGTGTTCTTGAGGTTAGAATGCTTGAGGGATTACCCTCCCCTCAGCTGCACTGCTTGCCCCACTGTTGAGGGGACACAGAAAAACATCCCCCCCCCCAAGTATCAATGTCTGCTCAGATCCTGAGGGAACAGAAGAAACACTTTTCTTATGTCATTAGTTTCATCTCAGTAGCACTGCCTGCCCTGCTCCCAAAGGGAAAGAGGAAACATTTTTTTGATTTAATTATATTACCCATGGGAGTGCTGCCTACCCCGCTCCTGAGCTGACAGATAACCCCCTTTTTATTTCATTATTTTTCCCTGAGGAGCACTGCATGCTAGGTTTCAAATGTAACCCCACAAGAATACTTTTCTAATTCAGTTATTGCCCCCTCAGGCATGCTACCTGCTCTTCTTCTTATGGGAAATCCCCTACTCAGCACAAACAGTCGTCAGCACCCCCAAAAACACATTTCGGGGTATTTACAATTGACCACTTATGTGGTTGTGAGGGGGGGGGTTCTGACTAAGGCATGACCCAAGTATGGGTCAAAAATGTCTTGAATAACAAATGCTACGAGCCCAAAAAAGTATTTTTGGGATAAAAAGAGAAGTTCAACAGAGTGCTAACTATGCATACGTGCAATCATCCCCCTCAAATGTGTTGTTGGGGGGTTTCAGTTGGGATTTATGATTGGCCACGTTTGTGGTTGTGGGGTGGGGATGCGGAATCCTAGCTAAGACATGACTTGAGCTTGGACCAAAAATGCATTAAACTACAAAAGTTATGAGCCCAACAAAACTCCTTCTGAAAACAAAACAAGTCTGTGCACAATGGCAGTACATGCTTTTTTGGGCTTAGTTTTTATCAGGTGGTGAAGAGAGGAGGGTGTAAGCTGATCACTGTTTGTGCTGGGTGGGGGGATGTCCACTCAGAGCAGGGCAGAAAGTGTTTCCAATGGAAACATAACTAAATTGCCAAAGCGTCATTCTCATTTCCTCGGGGGCAGACCAGGCAGTGCTCTCAAGGGGAAAAAAATAAATAAAATTAACAATCCAGGTGGTCCCCTCAGAAGCAAGATATTTCGGTGCTCACAAGGGGAAAATAAATTAGAAAGGTTTCCTTCTCAGGTCCCTTTTGGAGCAGGGCAGGCAGTGCTTTGGAGGAAAAAACATTATTTATTTAATTTTTGTTTACCGGGTAAGATGCACTACCCATAGAGATGACTATTTTCAGACACGACTCGGGAGGTTACAATAGAGAGTATACAATACAGAGGGAGAAAGAATATTACAAAAGAGTTAGGTAAATACAATAATAACTTGAATAATACACAGTATCACTTGATGACAGAGACAAAATATGATATACTATCACAGACTTAGTTTCACAAACCAGTACCTATAGAAGAAAAAAGATGCAGTCACATAAAGCATTTGAAAGTAGCATTTAGAGGTATAATATAAAGTAGTAACAAATAGTTCCAGGTGACAAAAGGGTGTTGTGTAAACAGTACACAGTCAGTTGGGTAAAATATAAAGGTAAGTGCAGATGTAATAATGGACAAAAAGGAAAGGGAGGGGAGTAGGTTAACAGTGGAAGGGGAAGCAATCAAGGGAGAGAGACACACAGTGGAGCAGAAACAAGGTAAGTGCAATCAAATAGAAAATAAGCAGAGATATAAAGAGGGATGGGGGCCACTGCTGGCAAGGTCAAATCAACTGAGAAACAAGCAAGGAGAGTAGTTCAGAGAGGCAGGAGTTTGTTTGGGAAGGATAGATAGGGGTAGGGTAGTGGAAATAGAATAAGATGGGGTAGGACTAGATAGGATCAAAGCACATACAAATGGCAGATTTAGTTAGGAAATTTCTCAGCTCCTTTTTAAATGTAGCATGAGTTGCTGAGTGACAGATAGCAAGGGGAAAGGAGTTCCAGTGCACAGGGGCAATATGAGATTAAGCACAGGTACCCTTGGAGGTTTTACATCTTGGGACATGTAGGAGAGATAGGTCAGCCGAGCATAGACTATAGGAGGAGGCTTGAGGGAGTAGTAAAGACACCAGAGATGAGGGTGTTTGTGATCTGATGACAGCATCTGTCAGAGATCCAAGGGAGAGGAGCCCGAGGCAGAAAGGGAGAGCCAGTTTAGGTCAGCATAGAGCTGACAGTGGTGCTTATGCCGATGGGATGAGGAGGCAAACTGGCAGATGTTATTGTAGGTGATATCCCATTTGCAAAGAATAGACTTAGCCACAGCAGTATAGGCGGCAACCCCATAAGTAAGGGAAGGGAGCAGGATGCCCCTGGCAATGGCCACTTTAGTGAATGGAGTTAACACATAACTAGTTTTGTACACAATCCCTAGTTTGGTGTTAACAGATTTACAGATGGACTGGATGTGGAGGTCAAAGTCAAGGGACTCATCAAGTAGGTACCCAGATATTTGAAGGAATTTACTGTTTCTATGAGAAAGCTATCAGAACTGGACACCTTGAGTGGGAATTCTATTGTTTGTGAAGCTACCAATTTTCCCAGGATTTTGCTGAGCACTGAGAGAATAGCTATGGGCTGGTAGTTCAAGATGTCCTTTGAATCTCCTTTTTTAAAGACTGGGGTGACGCGGGCAATTTTCCAGATGTCCAGGACTTGACTTTGACACAGGGACACGGTAAAAAGTTGAGCGAGGGGAGAGGCAATAAAAGGAGTAGCAAGTTTCAAGAGCCTAGGTTCAAGACTATCAGAGCCAGTGTTGGTAGTGTCCGAGGTAGTGTTTAGGAGTTTTAGTACTTGAGACCTGGTTACAGCTTTGAAAGCAAAAGGTTGGGCAATGGAGGTGGGAGTAGAGCATGGGTTTGCAAGTGGAGTGGAGGGGAAGGAGGAAGTGTATTTGGAGAGGTCGTCGAAATGTTAATTGAAAGAATTTGCTATGGTAGCAGGATCATTGCAGTGTACTCCATTTAGAACCATGTCATTTGAGGTAAGGGATTGATGCTTGCCAAGAAAGGTTTTGATATGGGACCAGAATTTCTCAGGGTCACCAGCAGCATCAAGAAGGAGACGTTTGCAGTAGTTGCTTTTGGCTAGTCTAATCTGTTTTCTGCAGGTATTACATAGGTCCGTATAGTGATTGAAATCAGACTACAGGCCTGAGGCCTTGTAATGCATCCAGCTTTTGTCCCTGGTACGATGGAGCGAAAGTAAGTCCTTTTGCAGCCATCTAGTGCATTTATCCAGAACACAACGAGAGATCTGGGGGTCATGCTTATCCTGAAGAGCCCCGAAATTAGCGAGAAAGTTGCTGAGGTTAGCCTGGGTATTCTGTGCCTGGAAGAGGCTGGACAAGTCAACTGAAGAGACATTAAGAAGAAACTGTCCCTGGTCAAGGCTGGCAAGATTTCTGATGGTGATGTAGTGCGTGGGGGGTGAGGGGAAGGGTGAGTGATTAAAGATACGAAAGACAGGGGAGTGGTCACTTATGACGTTGGCAAGTGTACCAGCTAAGGAGATATGGTCAGTTCGATTTGTCAGTATCTAATCAATCAAGGTGTGGGTTCTTGAGTTGTTAGAGACACTGGTAGGCTTATCAATAAGATGAGCCTACTAGTGTCCCCTAGATAAATAATGATCTAGGGGGTCTCCTCAGGAGCAGGGTAGGTAGCACTCCTTAGAGAAAAATTTTAAATAATGATGATACAGGGGGTTCTCTCAGAAGCAGGACAGGCAGTGCTCCCGAGGGGAAAATTAAAAACACATATTCCAGGGATCCCTTTGGGAGCAGGGCAGGCTGCACTCCCATGGGGGAACTAGAAAATATTAACAATTCAGGGGGTAGGCAGCACTCCTGAGGACAATATTTAAAAAAACTAACAGTCCATGGGTCCCCTTGGAATTAGGGAAAGCATGCTCCCAATTTGAATTATGTGTTTTTGGAGAAAAACACTGATTTATAGTACATTGGTAATTGGCAAATAGTTACATACTGTAGCTTGTCAGTTAGCAATATAGAGCAGTATAAAACCTAAAATTAAATATTTTAAAAAGTAATAAAGCCTTATACTTGTGATCCCTCCAGCAAATCCTTCAACATCACTCTATATAGCCATACCAATGGTAGTAATTTGAACGTTTATACTTTTCCCTCTATACTGTGGCAAAAATGTTTTGCAAAACATGGATGCATTTAAATAAACAGTTCAGGATTGTAAAACAATACTACATAAAGCTTAAAGTTCAATATTTTAAAAAATGAATTGAAACTTATACTCCCAACCTTCCTAGGAAGTTCTTCCATACCATCCTACACTACCATACCAATGTTCATAATTTACTCTTTTATACTTTTCCAACACACAATGGCAAAAAAACACAAATGTTAAAAAATACTAATCAGTTCAAAAACACAGTTGGTGATATTATACCAAAGTTTACAGTTGAATATTTTAAAAACTAACAACACTAGGTTTGAAACGCGAAAGCATCAACATCACTGGCCAGAACAGTGCATCAGCAATGGCGCCTGCAATAACAGCGCCCACCAAAAACAAAGAAATCCACATGGTAGCAATCCAGGCATACACCAAGGACCACTACCATGGATTCAATACAAAATAGTAAATTTCTGTTTTTGCCAGGGTATCTGCCCCCTGCACCTCTGTAACTAAAATAATCAACTCTGAGTCAGAGTTGGATTGTGAGGAAAAAGTGAAATGAGACAGGACTTGTAAAAATTTGGGAAACCGTCTCACAGAAAAAAGATCAGAAACTGGGACTAGAACCCTGGTCTCCAGCACTATGCTGGCCGAGCTGCTCTCTGCCTTAGCTGTCTCCACCACAGGAGCAGCTTGGCTAGCCACCACTTTTTCTAGCTCTTCTTAATGCCCTCTAGTCCCATGATGTGACAGCTACAGGGGTAGCAGTTACTGCAGTTCGCTGTTCTACCCCTGTCGCTGTCCATGATACGCTCTTGTAACAGCATGCTTCTTACATACACTGTTCAAAATGCGCTATTCTGACTGGATACCAAAACTAATTAAACCTTATACTTCTGACCCCCAAATAAATCCTTCCACACCATCCTATACCACCATACTAGTTTTCAGAATTTACATGACACCAGCCTCTTACACGCAGATTTGAGGCCATTTACTAGCAAGCATTCTAAAGGTTGACTTGTTCACTTAGGGCTCTTTCCTGTTGGGCCCCAGACCTTTTTGAGACCAGAGAAGGCAGAAAAAGGGAGGTGTAGGTCCAGAGGGAAGCGTTGCTTTCCTTGCTCCTGCAGGTGTAGGAAGAGGCCTCTCCTACACCAGCCTGATGAAGATCCCAGTAACCTTGCCACGACAAGGGCATACCAGCTAATCACCATGTGAGAGACACCAAAGAAGCATCAGGGAGTAGTGTTGAAACACCTCTCAAAGGAGGTCACTGGGCTGGGGGATCTTGTAGGCCCACTTCCAGTTAAGCAGCAGCAGTGAAGCATAGGAGTTCACCTGCTGGGAAACGCTGGTAAACCAAGTAACCTAGGTAAAGCATGACTGGATTGAACCTCCAGAGGGTCAAGGAATTGATTGGTAGGTATAGAGGTAGTGTTTGGGTAATCACCATTGCACCTGTGTGCATGGTAGGAGTCAGGGTCAATCAAGTCTCACTGTGGTTGGAACATGTGATGGAGTCTGATTTGGTTACATCATAGCAGGTGTCCAAGGTTGTATAGTGCAAGTGAAGCATTATGCAAGGGCTGGACTGACTGGTGTGATATTTTAAGCCGTTCCCAAAATTTCTATTATGTGTCAATACCTGGCACTTTAGTTAAGCACAGGCATTGCCATCCCCTGATTAGTACCTCACTATGCCTGGGGAAGGGGCCACTAATGTATGGTCCTGTGACATAACAAAAAAAAAAAACAGGCTGCAATCTACAAAACCATTTTTGGATCCATTCTGGAAGAGGGCGATCTGCAGAGATAAAAGGAAATGTCTGGGATGTGATGTCAGAGAGGCATATATGATGATGCGTGTGTAGTGGGCTGGCCAGTTGAAGGGATTTCTGTTTGTGTGTTTGTTCTTAGAGTTAGTTATGTTTGGAATTTTGAACTAGCAACATCATGTTCAAGTCTGTCATAGCTCGCCAGTTTGCAATTGGGTTAAGCTTCTTCTACTCCACTTTGAATTTAGATAGCTTTGAGTTAGTTTCTTCTGTCTGACCTCTAAATGTGTTTATTTTTTATTTTTGTAGAAATACTGTATTACCCATAGTCTTTAGTGTGTATTATCCTGTAATAAATTTCATGAAGTATTAAATGTTATTTTTATATACAGTACTTCATGCTTTCTGTGACCGAGTCATTTTAGGTATAGATAACCAGGGGTAAATTTGCAAGTCTGTGATCTGTTTCCAAAGAGACATGCTTTAGTTACTATATCTAGTGCAGTGTTCTCAGCTGGGACAAAAGGGGTGGTTTATTTGCCCTTAGGGGAGAACGCTGTACTGTGTGAGCAGTGGCTCTATTGGAATTCAAACCTACAGATACTCTGAGTGACAGTCATACAGAGATCATACCAAGGTAACTCTTTCAGGTGTCTGAGGGACTGTGAAAACTGGTAGCAGTGTAGACTGAATTTAGGGAGAGAACCAGTCTGTGACATAAAGTTTTACATATTTTTTCCCACTGGATGAGAGCAAACAGTTGGAGAAGCAACTTGAAAATGGCCTAACCAAGTCTCATGAAACTTTTAGGGTTTACAGATTGAAGGCTTTATTCAATAATAGGCCTGGTATGTGGTGGCAGGGGTGTGTATTGGGCTGTGCAGGTGCACACTGTGTAACCGGTCCCCATGGGATGCACAAGGCCAATATGTACATCACCCTGGACAAACCCAGGCAGCACTAGCATGGCCACATAGCTCCATGCTGGTGGGGGGACTGGCCAGGGGAATAGATTTGGGGCAGACTGGAGGCTTTCTTTCAGACTGGGCCCCATAGTGGATCCCACTCTCCATGGGAGCAGGGGATCATTGGACATGGCAGCCCATGTACAGGCTGCCATGTATTTGACTGATGTATAAAAAATATACAGTTTTAAAATTCAGCACTGTTGTGCCATGGGATCTCCTTTTGGGAGGGGGCACACAGCCATTATGGTAGCCCTTTTCCTGGCCTAACAGTAAGCTCCTCTGACATCAACCCGGCATAGTGCAATTGGTATCATACATGCAGGCTCTGAAGGGTCTCCACGGGTATGCCTACACCCTAACCCACTGTCTGGATTGGCTCATGCATGGTCCTAGGCAGGGGTGCGTAGCAGGTGTATACCATTAGTACATACGCAGGTGCCATCAGACAGCCAGGATTTGTGTATCCTGGCCCTATGTGCCACTTAAAAGTGCATAGGGTCAGGATACCCTTAATGCACAGAACCCTCTGTCACCAATAACAAACCCTGAAAGGTTTTATTAAATTTTTCAAGCCATTTTTCTGCAAGAAGCAAACAAAGAATATGTTTTACAAAGACCAGACTAGTGACCCTAACTATTCTGGTGCTACTGCACCAGTATGATAATGATAACAATTACCAAAAGTTAAGTGCATGTTTCACTTACGACATACACAAAGAAAGACTATTTCTAATTGTCATGTACAGCTCAGCAATGAGCAGCATATAGTGGTGTAACATGTTGCCTATTATTTTAAGACTTTACAAGTGGCAGAACCAGGTGACTATGTCATTGAATGTCACGAACTTCTTTACCTTTTAGGGCCCCAAGTCATCTTTCCTTACTGCAGAGAAGAGAGCCAGACTACGAAGTAACCCTGTGAAAGTGCGCTTTTCAGAAGAAGTGATTGTCAATGGACACACCCAGGTTCTTGCTTTCATATTTTATATATTAATCATTTTATTTGATGGAAGCAGTATAGTTTTACTGGACAGGCTATTTGTTAAAGGCACAGTAAACATTGCAGGGGTCAATCAAATTGTGAAAGCCCATGAAAAGATATTTCAAACAAGGCACTGGACTTCCTTATTCATGTCAGGAGTCCTGAGATATGACTATCTAATTAATCTGTAAATCAACACAAGGCATCAGCCATTTTAAAACAGGAAGTGGTGTCAGTGAGGTGCAAGCTGCATGTTGTTAATTACAGTTTGCCCCTCACTGTTGGTCTCATGATTCAATGAAATGACTGCTGCCTTGTTTTGATTTACAGATGATTTAGGTATTCATAAGTCAGGACTCCTGATTCCTACAGGTAAGCCCAGTACCTTATTTGAAATATATTTTTATGGGCTTTCACAATCTGAGTGACACCTGCAATGATTACTGTCCCTTTAAGGGAGGCAGTGAAACCTGGAGACCTGTAGACCCAACAGAATTGGGCTAGAAACCCACAACTGCCACTTTTATACTTTATGAACCTGAGCAAGTCATTTAACCTCCTGGTGCCCTTGGATCATGCCTGGAAGCAGTTTCAGCTCAGTGTGCATTTCCAAGTCAAAAATTCAAAAAAAAAAAAATTATAGATTGGATTTCCAGAGACTTGCATTATAATTTGTGTGCAGCTGTGATACTTGCAACATAGATGTTAGGCCATAGAAACCATGATCCAGCTCAGTACCAGGTCATAACAGCACACAAAAAAGAGCGCTGCAACAATTGTGCTGTGCAAAGCGTGAAAGGCTTGAGAGTGACAGAGGAATAATACCATTAGAGAATTACCACGGCCCCAGGTCGCTCTACGCTTCAGCTGCAAAGGATCAAGTTGCCATGTGCTGGGGTGTCTGGTTAAGCCACTCCTGTGGTGGAGTGGCTAGAGCACCAGCACACAGCAAGGCAGGAGACCTAGGACCATGGTTCGAATCCAGCTAGGACTCCTGCTCAAACATTTTTTTTGGCAAAACATAACTTTTCCCCCTCCCAATTTTCACCCCATCCCCAAAGTCCACAACCCCCTGGAGTTGGTTATTGTAAGTCCGGGGGTGTGGGGTGCAAAGCCCACTGCTTGGGGGGGGTGCGAGTGGTGCAGCCCACCACAAAAATACAGCAGTCCCATAGTTTACTATGGGGCTGCACTTTTGTTGTCGGGTCACTATAGTACCCGATGCTGTACTGCAAGCCATTGTTTTCCTTGCAGCATTTATTGCCACGCGGTTTTCCATTGCATGGTTATGACCCCATGCCATCTAGTTCTTGTGTCACATCTGCCATAAGTTGGGCTCTGAAAAGAAAGTGTGTGGCAGTATAATGACGCACGCATGATTTTTGCACTGTAAAATTAGGAAAATGTTGCAAATGGGTCAAAAAATTTTAAAATAGTGTACAAACATTTTAGTACATTTGTCATGGTGCAAACTGTGCCCAAAGTCAGGAATTGTAGCATGAGCTTTAAAAATCCAGCCATAGTTATTTCATTTAAAATATTTGGCCAGGAGGGCACACTCAACTGGGAACAGATCATTAGTGACCCTGGAGGAAGGGGAATAGGACTTCATAAATACAGAAACAAGATAAAGTAAATTACAAATAAAATCATAAAAATATGATAGTAAGTTCAATACATGACCTACAGTGTAAATAACATCAATAGAGTAGGCATGAAAGCTGCACAAATTGAAATATATAGTAGATGATGATGAAAAGATGTATACTGAGGAGCAGGGTAATCTTTAGAGATAACAAGGCATGCTTGAGGTGACCTGAAATGTAGAAGGGAAAGGTGAAAGTGAAAAAAAAGGTAAGGAAAGAATAAGGTAGTGGAGGTATGAGTATTGTGCTCCTGGTCCCAGAACAGGGCTGTCAGAGTGGAAGGGGGGTGGAGGAACAGTAGTGGGAGAGGAGCAAATTAGTCTAGAAAAGGGAAACATATAGGAGAATGTGGCTTGTCCAGCTGAGATCTTAGGGAAGGGGAAGGAGAAAGATAGGCAGTCAGCATTTTTATATGGTAGGCAGAGGCATCATTTCATTTCATTTTATTAAAATATAAATACCATTATTATAAAGCAAGAAATATTCAAGTACTCTGATTGGTTGCCGGAGTTCTAGCAGGGTTACATTAACTCATGTTACCCTACCATCTAGAGCCAGCTCACAATGTATGTTTTTATGCAAAGCTGTGAAAGAAGTCCCAGTAATTGTAACAAAACTTCAAATTTTCTGTAAGAAAAAAATGGCTATTGCTGGTCAATTGAAACAGAACACTCCACTGCCACAATGATCCAAACACTTCTTCTGTACTATGCGGTCTTCCATCTTAAGCATGACCCCTTCTATTAAGTGGCACTGTCCTGAGCCCGAGATATTTAGTCAAAAGACATATAGGACAGTGTATGGAAAACCATACCTAACAAGGCTATTCTTCTCCTGAGTGGATACCATGATGACTGATGACCTTGAGAGTGAAGCTCGAGAGGTCCCTCAGTCAGCATGGTAGCCACAAGGGGAAAGATTAGCCATGCCATGTTTGGTTTTCCATAAACTGTTCTATATAGTGTATGGTGGACCACAATCATGTCAACCTTCAAGAAAACAACAATACAGACCGGATACAATTACTTTTATTTTGGTTCATCAACCGCACTTAAGCAGAACTGCCCGCTGGCCAGCACACACACACGACTCTCCACTAGCCACTGACCAATGAGGAGTGCTGACAGGGTCACTTGTATTATGATGTCAGGTGCAAAACCAGCCCAGCCAATCTTAGTGAAAAAACAAAAACGAGAGAAATCAAAAACCAGGAGAGACCCGAACCAAGCACAGCAATAATGAGCTAGACACAGATTAGAAAAATGGGTCCACTCACCAATATTAAATCAAAATATTTTCAATATTTATTTGTAACTCCCAGCTCATATTCCTACATTTTGGGGAAAAACTTATCCCCTTCCTCAGGAAGTCTGGTTCACTGTTTCTAAAAAAACATATATAAACATATCATGAATTTTTAAATGTATCTAAACTTCTCGATAATGAAGTTTCCTTCATAGGGAAGGAGCTTTACTTACATGTTCCACTACAGAAGTGTAAATATTTATACTGCGTCCACATTTCAAAATTCAGTATCGGGCTTACTGCATTCAAACAAATGGATCTTGTTACTATTATGTAATTTCCTTTTATCACAAACAGGTTTATAGTGTTAATAAAATATATTTAAAGAATGTTGTTATGGTGGTTCCACATTGTCACTAACCGTAATGTGCAAGAGACATTCATTTTAAGACTTCTTACTTGTAACTGCATTAAAGTTCTGCATTTTCCAGATAAGTAAATACTGACAGCTTAACATTTCAGAATTTCAGTTTCAAAAGACAGAGTGAGTTAAACACTTCAGTACTTCGCACTAACTGTATAACCTCAAATGACCTCCAAGCTCCTTGAACGTCTGTACCATAAGCAGGGTATCGGCCACAGAGCAGCTCCTTTTGTTGTGGACTAAAACCAGAATCTGTCAATCAGATCCAAGCTCCTTGGTGACGTGAAAACTGTCACAGTAGAGCACACTCACGGGTGGGCGCGTGAACGCCCGCCTGGGTGCCAGACCTGAATGTTATAGCAGCACCTGTGGTAGGTGTCTGGTAAATCATTTACTGCTGTTAATTTTAACTGTATTAAATTATTTTTTATATAAAAGGACACAAATTTAAAACTGGAGCAGGTAGAGCATTGTTTACCTGTTAATTGTTAGCTCCCATGCGAGCGTTTTTAGATTGCTTCAAGACTGTACTAGGTTGTTTATAGTACAAGTGCTGTGTTTCCCTGGGGTATTGTGTGCCTCTGGAGAGAGGTGGTAAATCTCGGGCCATTGCCACGGGATACATTGAGGAGTGCTTCCTAGTTGTGGTGCATTGTGGGGCTGTGGAGGTCTGTCTTCTCCCAGCACAGCACATCGCTAGGGCTTGAGCACTAAACTCCTTACTGGAGCTCATAATTGCAACAGAAGCAGGAGAAAGGCTTCTACTAACCTTACTAAGACCACTGCATGAGGTGGCAAATATAAACTTTTGTGTGTATTTTTGCGAGGGAGCTAAGCACAGGAAGTGACTCGGAGGGACTTCCTGTTGCTCTGGGGATCAATTCTAGCTCCCACATGAGCATGAGTGAGCATGAGCGGGGTGAGTGCACATAGCAGTGTGTAGAGACATGCACGTCGTGTGTCTGCTGTGTCCGCTGGGGACACTGGAGGACCACTGGGGAACAATATAAAAGCAAAGATTTCAGTAGTAATCATTCAAAGTTTGGTGAGTAATCAAGTACTAACTATGGCTCAAGGTAGACTAAAGAAAGGGAAAGGGAGGAAAGTGTGCAGAGAATGTAATATGTATACTGAGGAAACTGTCAGCCAAGAATTCACCTGTGACAAATGTATAAAGATCTCTGCCCTATAAAGGGAAATACAAGACTTAGAACAAAGGCTGCAAATGCAAAAAGAGATCACCAGATTGGAGGAATTCACTGACAAAGCAGCTAGTGATATTATCTATAGGATGATAGATAAAGCAAATCATACAGATATTCCCCAGACTCCTGAAGTAAGAACTGATGATGGAGAAGATCCACGAGGACTGGGTAATGAATCTACCATAGTTTGTAGGCTGGGGCCCACATTGAATACCCCTATTAAGTTAAATAACAGATATGAGGGCTTACTAAATGACTGTCCAGAAGAGCTAATTGAAAAAGCGGAGTGAAATTCAGAGAATTATCATGCCAAAAATAAAAAACCATGCAGACAGGAAATCATGGATCAAAATGGGGAACAGGGGGTTAGAAACAAATATATTCTAGTAATTGGAGACTCTATTATTAGGGGGATAGACACCCAGGTATGCTATAAACGTAATGAACATACAACAGTCAGCTCATTACCTGGAGCCAAACTCCATGATATTACATCACTGCTAGATGGGCTTTTTGAAAATACAGTCAACCCCCTGGTAATCCTTCATATAGGAGCTAATGATGCAGGAAGAACTAAACTAAAGGACATCCAATCTGAATATAGGGACATAGTAAGAAGGATAAAAAACAAAGGTGGGGAAATTATTATCTCTGGTATCCTACGAATGCATGGGCATAATTCCTACAGGAACAGGCAGATCATGTTAATAAATAGTTGGTTAAGACAATATTGTAAGGAAGAAGGTATAGGTTACATGGATAATTCAATAACATTTAGCAGAATTGCCTTGTTTAGACAGGATGGCTTACATCTAAATTCTTTAGGGATTAGGATTTTAGGCAAAAGAATTATAGATGTAGTTAAATTCCATTTAAACTGGAACATAGGGAAGGGGACATGGTCAATAACTTAAACATAATATCACCAAATCCACCCAACAAAGTACCTGAATGGAATGTCATAATTACAAATGCAAGGAGTCTTGTTAACAAATGCATACACAAAATATACATATTGCACTAGTGACTGAGACTTGGTGGAGTGAGAATGACCACTGGGAAAAAGAAGCCACAGGGTATAAATTGTTTTCCAAATCTAGAGGGTATAGAAAGGGAGGTGAGGTAGCGATATACATGCACGAAGCTTTAAATTGTGACAAATTAACATGGGATACAGTTTCTCTGGAAATATTATGGGTAAAGCTGCTCCCATATAATAGTCCAAAAAATAATTTTAGGATTAAGCTACAGGCCCCCCTCCACTTCATTAGATGACGACATGGCAATTTTAAGAGGAATCAGTGAATTAAACCAAGCAGACAGAATATTGTTGACTGGTGAATTCAATCTGCCGAATATTGATTGGGCAAATGGGAAAGGGAAGTGTCCCCTTGATAGACAGTATTTGGATGTCATGGACCAGGTGGGACTAGAACAAAGGGTCCTAGATTGTACTAGAGGAAATAATAACCTGGATTTGGTTTTTATGAATAAGGGGATCATAGTAAATACAGTCCTGGTTAAAAGTCCCCTGAGTAATAGTGACCATAACTTTGTCCATTTCAAAATAAACGAAACAGTACATCTAAACCCTATTGGAACCACTACTAAATTAAACTTCCATAGAGCATACTTTCATAGTATTAAAAAAGTTCTCCAACATTGGGACTGGTCATCAGACTTCAAGCATAAAACAGTCCAAAGTATGTGGGACATCTTAAAACTTAAATTGGAAAGTTTGATTCTTAAATTTATCCCTAGTACCCTGAAGTATAATACAGTATGCACCACTTATTGCGGTCTCCATTAGTGCGGTCAGTCGGTATTGGCGGATGCATGTTGTTATCCAAACACCCAAACCTATACCTACAGAGTAATACTACAGTGTTATTGCGGACCTTGCCCATCGGCAATAGCGGACATGCCTGCCACTCGTTTCACACTCTCTCAAAAATGAAATAAACTTTTTTCCAAAAAATGTGCTCTTTCATTAGCAGAACACAACACAGGTTACATACCAATTCAAATGAATCCTCCACTTTTGTCAAAAAACGATGATTGCAGCTCGACGCCCGGCATGTGACATCACTGAGCTTGTGGTTCGTCAGCCAATGAGCTGACTTCATCCCACATAATTGTTGTCCCCTAGACTAAAGTTGCCATGAGCAACACAAAACAAGGAAGTTATGGCATCCTCATCCAAACAATGTGCTTTAACCCTGCAGAGAAAGGCAGAGATGCTGCAGGAAATAGCATGCCAAAAATTAGTGTTCGAAACCTGGCACTCCACTTTGGCCTCCCCAAATCAACAATGGGTGATCTTTTGTGAGTGAAGGATGACATCCTCACTCAATGGCATGGCAACCAGAACCCTGATCACAAGAGAAAGCGGGAGGGGAAGGATGACGATGTGGTGGATGAGCTTCTGCGTTGGTTCTCCAACGCTAGGGGTATGGAAGCAATGCTGAGTGGGCCACTGCTTAAACAAAAGGCACAGCAACTCGCAGCTGCTCTTGGGAAGCAGAATTTCATTGCAACAGAAGGTTCATTGCAATGTTGGAAGAGCAGACGCAACATCGGCTTTAAGCTGGCTCACGGTGAGAAAATGAGCGCTGACCACGACAGTGCTCATTGGTGGGTCTCTCATGTTCTGCCAGGGTTGCTGCTTGGATATGCTGATGACGACATCTATAATGCTGATGAGACCGGCATGTTTTTCTGATGCATAGGATATGGCACATTAACTTTCAAATCAGACACCTCAATGGGCATGAGGCATGCCAAAGAGAGAGTTTCATTGATGTGTTGTTGCAACATGTCAGGCTCTGATAAAATCTGCCAAGCCCCAATGTTTTAGGAGAGTACACCACCTGCCTGTTGTCTATCGCAACAAAAGAACAGCATGGATGACAGGCGAAATATTCTCTGCCTAGCTAAAGGATTGGGACAAACATATTTGTCGTCGCATGGTAGCGCTGTTGGTGGACAACTTTAGTGGGCACCTGGATGTCCAAGGGCTCTGTAACATTTGTCTCATCTTCCTACCACCCAACACCACTTGTATAGTTCAATCTCTAGACATGGGTGTCACAATGTCACTGAAACAACATTATGTGCATGCCATGTGCACCAGAGTGCTTGAAGCTATTGATTCAGCTGGAGAGCTTACAGCTGCTGATTGCATCAAAAAGATCAACCTGCTTGATGCAGTGCACCTCATGAAGACCACATGGGACAATGTCAGCAGTGACACAATTTGAAACTACTTTCATAAAGCAGGTTTTGCCAGGGTAAACACTTCCAAGGAGGTTCATGTTCCTGATGTCCCTGATGTTATAGATGCAGTCCCACCTCCGAATGGACTTACGGAGGAGTTCCAAGCAGTGTTTCCTGGGAGAGTCAGAGGAAGACCAAATGCCTTCAGATGACATCGGTGAAGTTGATTGATGCAATGTCACAGCTGATAGCTGTAACAAATGAAAGCAGGGACCAGGAAGATGTCGATCTGATCAATGAAGAGCAACCAGTGGTGAGCGCTAATGATGTTAAGGCAGCCTTGCAGACACTACGAAGGGCGATGGAGCAAAGAGACGACATTGCACCAAAGTGGTATAAGCTGATGGTAACTGAACGTATGTGGCAACCTTACTGCACCGCTAAGCCCCGACAAGCAACAATTACCACTTTTTTTAAACAAGATAAAAAATAAAGAAAATGCACAAGCACTCCCACCAGTTAAAGCACTACCTACTTCCCTCCACAGCACCACCACAATCATGGTAAAAAGAGGAACACAATCACAGAAGCAAAAAAAAAAATAAAAAATATGAAAAAAATAAAGAACAGTAAAACGGACAATGCCAATAACGGACATTCAGCATATGCACAATTGTGTCCATTCTAAGTGGTTTATACTATAATAACAAAAAAAGAAAGAAACCATTTTGGATGAATATCTCTATAAAAAGACTTATTAACAGAAAGAATAGATTGTTTAAAAAAACTAAAATTAACTAAAAAATAGGAAACATTTCAAAACTACAAAGACTGCCTAAGGAAGGTCAAAATTCAAATAAGGAAAGCCAAAGCACAAACTGAGTTCAGTCTAGCAAACAAGGTTAATGATAATAAAAAAAGCGTTATTTTCCTATATCAATAGCAATAGAAATGTGCAAAGCAATATTGGTCCCTTCATTAAAGAAACTGGTCAGACAGCATCAATGGAGGAAATGGCAGACACACAAAATGATTACTTCGGCTCAGGTTATAAAACCTACGATCCTAAAGTACACAGAGGTAGTAGGCCTTCTATACCTGGAAGGATAACCTTTGACCCTAAAAATGTCTATGATTACCTAAGCAAGCTCAAACTTAATAACTCTCCCAGCCCAGATGGTATGCACCCTAGGGTTTTACAAGAACTAGCAGATGTACTAGTTTTGCCAATCACTTATATCCTACCAGCATCTATAGACTCAGTTACGGTCCCTAATGACTGGAAAATAGCTACAATTGTTCCCATCTTGAAAAAAGGGCCAAGAGCAAAGCCAGAAAATTTTAGACCTATTAGTCTAACGTCCCTGATCGGAACAACTATGGAAGGCCTAATCAAAGACTTAATTTTGGAACATTTAACAGCTCATGATATGATAGACCTAGTACAGTACGGGTTCGCAAAGTCTAGATCATGTCAAACAAACTTGTTGACCTTTTATGAAAACATCAGCAGAGAATTGGACGTAGGTAATACAGTCGATGTGATCTTTTTAGACTTTGCGAAAGCGTTTGACAAACTGCCCCATTATGAATTATTAGCTGTATTGGAAAACATCAACCTTAATGGGAACATCTGTAATCGGGTATCAGACTGGCTCCAGGGTAGAAAACAGAGAGTGGTTATAAATGGTGTCCTTTCCAACTGGGCCCCCATTACTAGTGGTGTCCCCAAGGGTCCTGTACTGGGCCCTTGCCTTTTTAATATATATATATCACTTCCTTAAAATTATGTAACCCCAACATCTGGCTGTACAAATTTGCCGATGACTGTAGGGTAGGGACACTAGCAAATACACAGGACCATACAACAGCTTTACAAGAGGCCATGAATGAGATCCTGGATTGGACACTTAGTAATAAACTAGTATTAAATACTGCTAAATGTAAAGCCATGCACCTCGGTAAAAATAATGAAAGAAGGATCTATAAACTAGCCAACTCACCACTGGAAGTTACCAATGAAGAAAGAGATCTAGGGGTTATAATTACTAATGACCTCAAATTTAAATCCCGCTGTAGGGTACAGTTCAAGAAAGCAAATCACAATCTAAACTGCATCCTTAGGCACATAGCCAGTAGGGATGAGAGAGTGCTCATTCCTCTCTATAGTACATTGGTTAGACTACATTTGGAATACTGTTCCCAGGTTTGGTCACCACAGAACAGGGAGGACATTAACCTGTTGGAGGGGGTACAAAGAAGACTAACTGGATCTGTGACGGTATTAAAAAACAAGGCTTATCAAGAGAGGTTGGCTTCCCTCAATTTATAGTCCCTATATTACAGAAGAATTAGGGGGGATTTATGTTTACTATTTAGATTGATGGAAGATAATAATCTCCTAGCAGAAATTGGTCTTAAGCACAATCTGGGGAGGATCAGTACCAGAAAGCATAATAGGCAGCTCCTTCTTCAGACTTGGAATCATAACCTGCGTACATTCTGGTTCAGTCACAGAGTAGTGGCACTATGGAATGACCTTCCACATGATGTAGTGAGCAGTTCTAACATGACTAGTTTTAAAAATGGTGTAGATAGGCACTTTGGGGATAAGATTTTACAATTTTAAAGAAAATTCGGGATCTGCAAGCTTTAAAGCACTACTGACTACAAACTTGATTATACTTATGATACCTATGATATCATAGTTACTGGCTTCATAAAAGTAATATGTCCACAGAAAACTGTGCCAAAGGAGTCACGTGATGCAGAGCACCAGCTAACAGCTTTCCCCGACAGCTCCAGCCGACTGACCATCTATTTTACATTTAAAACTTGTTTCCGCATGGTGTGTTGGACAGAATTTGTAGCAGTATATAGTCAAAACCTGTTCCTACCATCCAGCGGAGTTAATGGAGATTGAAATGAAGAAAGCGATGCTGAAACACACTCCGCCATTTACACCCGAGAAGGCCCTTAAAAAGTCCAAGGCCACATCTGCTGCAGGTACCCAAAGGGCGTCTTCCTCAAACCCAGATCTGGAATCCCTCACAGTGGCCCAATTCCTCGAAGAATTCAAGCCCTTTAAAGAAGAGCTAAGGCTTATTACAGGGGAATTCAAATTTCTTGCCCAAGCCCTGAGGGCGTCACTACCGAACCTCTCGGACAACAAAGCTCGTATTCACTCATAGGCGCCAAGCAAGCTAAAATGGAACCCTGACTTAGCTATGGTCCATCAGCGGATTTCCAAACTTGAGAGCAAGGTCAAAGATCTGGAGGGCCGCAGCTGCCGCAATAATGCTGTCCTGATTGGATTACCTAAAAAGGAGGAAGGTCCTGATCTGATTACATTTGCCCAAAAATTTGTGAAGAAAGTGGCCAGTCCTTCCCCCCTTCAGCTCCAAGTATATAATTGAGAGAGCCCACCGTGCCCTATGACCAACTCCAGCACAAGGCGCCCCCCCATGCACCTTCATCTTCAGGTTCTTAAACTACCAAGAATGACATCACTTTTTGTCCAAGGTGCGTGACATACACGAGCTAAAGTGGGAGGGAGCAGCAATCAGGGTTGCTCAAGACCTCCCGCTCTCCATGTGGCAATGGAGGGCTGCCTTTCACTAGTTTGTTACCAAATTAATTGAGGTGGCGGTCAAGTTTAGAACGGGGTACCTGGCCAGGCTCCAAGTTCTCCTTTCTGGCTCCTGGGTAACCTATGAAGAGGTGGATGCTGTGACAACCAGTCTCAAAGCTGCGCTCCCAGACCTTTTTCATGATTCTTGAGTGCCATGATGCTGAAATTAGGACCTTAGTCCTCAGTGAATGAAGTTACATGAAAGATTTAATTTTTACAACAAATTTCTACATACCTACAAGACTGGGTATTGCAGGCCAGATTTCCTATGCCTATGGACTGTACTGATCATGAGCTTAGTTTTGGCTCAACTTGGATGAACGTGCATTGGCAGTTGTAAACGCTCCAGAATACCGCCTTTGGTGGAGTGCCAGGCTTTTGGTTTATCTCCAGATATTTGCACAGTGTCCCAGGACTCAATTTAATTTCATCCCTGCTGCAATGCAATGCCAACCCACGTAGCACTCACATGTTTCAAACAACATGAAGTCTTGCTGTATTCTGACAATCTGCAGTTAGCCCCAGCCTTTAAACTGCCCTGGAGAGTATAGGGTTAATTTTCTATGCAGTGCATAGAACGTTGAGCTCGAGCTCGGTTGAGGTCTCTGTCTGCAGCACTTTGATACCCAACCGTCAGAATCTTTGCTCCATCTCACTGAACACTCACTCTGGAGATTTCTCCTTCTGCTCGGTTCAAAGTCGGTTAAAGTTGTCGTTTTTATTCTGAATTTAATTCCGCATTGTCGGTTCAGGCTCTGACTGTGGTACCGTGAGTACTTAGATAGTTTCTCTGATTATTGTGGAAATTGTAAACTTGTATTTCAATCGGTTCGGCTGAACCGATCCCTTATATTGAATTCTTGTTTACTTTCTTAGTGTGTGGTTACTGGTCCTTATCGGTTTTAAAAGAAATGTGTTTCAATGTTTTTTCCCAATACCCGTAACACGGTTAGAAACCGATAAGGGAGTCTTGCCTGGTGGTTGCCGAAAAAAGGGTACGTTTGGTTAGGTTGGCGATGTCTGAGAAACCCAAGAAAAAAACCGGGCCCACTGGGTTTCAACACTGCAGTGAGTGTGAGGAGGTCTTTGCAAAGGCCGATCCCCACACCACCTGTGTTTATTGTCTGGGGTTTGACCACCTTGATACAAACTGCCAAATTTGTAAAAACTTTCCTAAGTCTACCCTGGAAAAAAGATTAGGTAGACTTAGGGAAAAGGAAGCCGAGAAGTCCACTGACCTGGATGGCCAGCCTAGTTTGGTTCTGACCGAAACAGAAGGAGTGCCCTCTGACCAGGGCGATACTTCTTCGGGCAAGAGGAGAGCTGATCCTTAGGGATCAGTTCCTATAAAAAGAAAACGCAAAGAGAAATCGACTGGTTCAGATCCAGAGGTTTATGTTCCACCGCCGAGGAATAGCCAGAGCGATTCGGATTGTTGAACGCCACTTGGTTCTCACCAATCAGCCTTTGGCAGGGGTTTGTTCTGGCCATGTTTCCGTTCAAGATTATACCCCTGAAGAATTTTATGAACCAGAGTTTGAGGAGGAGGGGGATTTTGAGGATGAGGGTGATGATGGTGAAAGTCTAGATGTGCCCGTGGAACCGGACATCTCCCCAGACAGACCTTCTGGTGTTTCCCCTCTTAGGCTCTCTGAGTCTCCTCCCCACTATCTGTTTTACAGAAAAGTGGCTGAAACCCTTCAGCTTCCTATGGAGGAGGCTGTGGAGGATCAGGAGAAGCCTGATTTTGTTGAAATGATGGACATCCCAGAGTCCAGGAGACTGTCTATTCCCCTTCATAAGTCCTTTGGGAAGCAGACACAAAAAATTCTAAAGTCTCCTAATTCTGTACCTCCTGTTGACAGAAGGATGGATAAGAGGTACACCTTATCAGGCTTGGATACGGAGTTTGTATACCAGCAATGCAGCCATGTTGGGGTAGTGCAGGCTGCAGCTTGTGACAAGGCAAATATTCCCTTGGCTTCACACACCCCCAGACAAAGACTCCAGGAAGATGGATGCCATGGCTAAGAAACAGTACATGGCATCCTCCTTGGGACTCAGGCAGGCTAACTATATGGTCTATACAGCCAGGTATCAGAAGTCCAGGTGGGACACTGTACTGGCACTGGCTAAACAGGCCTCCCCTCAGCTGGCCAAGGAGCTGAAGGAGGTGGCTGCTGATGGGATTGAGGCATCAAAGGTACAATTTCGTGTTGCTGTGGACTCCAATGATGTGTCATCAAGAGTCATGGCTACATCTGTGACTCTTCAGAGGATGGCTTGGCTCAGATGTACTAGCCTCTCACAGGACACCCAGGCTAAGGCCATGGATTTTCCTGTGGTGGGTAATTCTCTGTTTGGGGAGCAGACAGAGAATTATATGAGGAAAATGGATGAGTACAGGACCACTTATAGGAGTGCTCAGGACAAGGAGAGGCAGGCAACTCCTCAAAGGCAGCAATCTAGGGGCAGGGGCAGGCCTTTTTATAGGCCTTTCTACCAAACACAGGCCTCTTCTCCCTTTTCACAGAGGGGTTCTTCAGAGGGAGAGGCAAAAGGGGGATGAGAAGGGCTACATCCACTCCTCAGCCTAAGGCCCCTGCCAAGCAGACACCCTGATGGGTCTGCCTGGGTCGACTCTCCTATCCCTGTAGGGGGCAGGCTGGCTTACTTCGTCCAGGACTAGATGTCTGTTACTTCAGACAAGTGGGTCCTGGAAGTAGTAAGCCAGGCACTGGTTCTCAGCTTCAAAGATTTCCGAAGATGAGAGCCAGATCTTTTCCACTGCAGGTCTCTCAAAACCCTTGCCCTAGAGGCAGAGGTTTCATCTCTTCTGGCCTTAAGAGCCATAGAGAGAGTTCCTATCCTACACTGGGGCAAAGGTCTGTACTCCAGGTACTTCCTTACCGGGGGAGTGGCGACCCATCCTAAATCTAAGATACCTGAACAAACATCTTTTAAAACCAAGGTTCAAGATGGTGACTCTGGGAATAATTCTTCCCTCTCTAAGGCCGGGGGACTGGTAAGCCTCCCTGGACCTCAAAGATGCCTACTTTCACATTCCCATTAGGTGCTCCCACAGAAAGTACCTCAGGTTCAAGTTGCCCTCAGGCCATTATCAGTTCAAAGCAATGCCCTTTGGTCTAACATCAGCTCCAAGGGTTTTCACAAAGTGCCTGGCAGTAGTAGTTGCCTTTTTAAGAAGGCAAAAGATTTCAATTTTTCCATATCTGGATGACTGGCTCCTAGTGGGTCAGTCTCCAGACCAAGTCAAGTCAGACCTGCAAGTGACCCAGCAAGTGCTCACTTCCCTGGGATTTCTTCTCAACCTCTCCAAGTCAGTTCTTGAACTGGTGCAGCTTCTTGCCTTTATAGGGGCAGAGCTTGATACTGTCAAAGCAAGAGCCTTTCTTCCCCTGAAAAGAACAAGAGTTCTTATAGAACTGGCTTCCTCCTTCAGCCTTCAGGTGTCCCGACCAGCAAGGCATTTCCTTCAACTCTTGGGCCACATGGCAGCTTCCACAGCAGTGGTCCAAGGGGTAAGATTCCAGATGAGGGACATTCAGTTCCATCTGAGGGCCTTTTGGTCCCAAAGGAAGGATCCTCTTACCAAACTGATTCCAGTGACTCAGACACTGATTCAAGCTCTTCAGTGGTGGCAGGATCAGGACAATTTAAGGCAAGGGGTTCCATTTGTTACTCAGTCTCATTCGGTGGTTCTTACCACGGATGCTTCCATTTTGGGGGGGGGGACCCATCTGGGGGCTCTCACAGCCCAGGGACTGTGGTCCCCTCAGGAATCCCTTCTTCATATCAATCTCCTAGAACTCAGGGCAGTTTTTCTGGCCCTGCAAGCTTTCTCTCAGTCAGTGCAGAACAAGGTGGTTCAGGTCAGAACCGACAACACCACCACCATGTGGTACATCAACAAGCAGGGAGGCACTTGGTCCACAGCCTTGTGCACAGAAGCCATGAAATTGTGGTCCCTGGTTTATTCTCTGCAGACCTCTCTGATAACAGTCCACATTCCAGGGAAGGACAATGTGCTAGCAGATACACTGAGCAAGATCTCCTAGGGCCATCACCAATGGACCCTGGACTCTCTGGTATTAAAAGTAATTTTCTTAAGGTAGGGCACTCCAGAGATAGATCTCTTTGCAGCCCCAATCACCAACTTCCTCTGTTTTGTTGCAGACCCCCGGTCTTGGGCTCAGTCCCTCTGGATGCTCTGATGTTGAACTGGGAAGGGAAATTTCTTTATGCCTTCCCTCCCTTTCCCCTACTGTTCAAGGTTCTGGTCAAAGTGAGGTCACAACCCTGCAAATTGATTCTGATTGCTCCAGATTGGGCCAGGCAGCCCTGGAACCCCTTCTTACTGTCCCTGGCAGTCCATCTTCCCCTGTCTCTTCCCAGGAATTACAACCTGTTAACCTCCTCTCAGGGGAGGATTTGGTATCCCAATCTTCGGTCCCTCAAGAGCTAGAGTATGCAGATTTGCATCTGTCCCAAGGGGTTCTGGATATTCTCAAAGCCTCTCAAAAGCCTGCCACCAGAAAGACTTATGACTCCAAATGGAAAAGATTCCGCATTTGGTGTTCCAAGAAGCATATATCCCGGTTACGGGAATGCTCCTCCGTGGAGATTTTCAAGAAGGAACTGAAAACTTATCTTTGGAGAATGGCCTTCTCGGAAAGTTAAATGCACTGTTAAGTGTGTGAAATTTTATCGTAATTTATTATGCTTTTAGAACATATTTTATAATCTTTATGGTTTTGATGTTTGTGTTGTGTGTTGAAGCTTTTATTGATCTGTTCAGCGCCTTGATATAGTGAAAGGTGCTATATAAATAAAATTATTATTATTATTATATATCCCCAGACACTGCTGAATTGCCTACAGTTCTGGATTATTTGGTCCATCTTAATGGTCTAGGCCTCAGACCAGCTACTCTCAAGGTACACTTGTCAGCTCTTTCTGCTTTTCTGTCAGTGGGAAAGCCTTCCTCACTGTCATCTCACCCTGTATTCTGGAAGTTTTTCAAGGGATTGCTTCATACCAATCCTCCCTTTAGGGATCCTGCCCCTGCCTGGGACTTAAATGTTTGCATTGTTCAACTTATGCAACCCCCATTTGAACCTATGTCTTCAGCAGAGCTTAAGTACTTGACTTGGAAAACTATGTTTTTGGTAGCCATTACCTCTGCCAGACGTATCAGTGAATTGAAAGCCCTGTCAGTGGAACCTGATTTTATCTCATTCCATAGTGATAAAGTGGTCCTTAGAACCAGTAGGAGGTTCTTGCCCAAAGTGGTTTCAGACTTCCATTTGAATCAGTCCAAATCTCTCCCAGTTTTCTTCACCGATCATTCTTCCTCAGGGGAGAGGAGGCTACACAGTTTAGAGGTTAAAAGAGCCCTTAGCTACTACATAGAGCATAGGAAGGGTCACAGGTTTGATTCCCTCCAGTTGTTCCTCACTTATGAGGAAGTGGGAAAGGGCAAATCTGCTACCAAGAGAACTATTGCCAGGTGAATTGTTTCTTGTATACAATTCTGCTATGAGAAACTGGGAAAAATTCCACCCTCAGGCCTGAGGGCTCATTCCACAAGAGGTACAGTTGCTTCCCTGGCTGCTGCCAGGGATATCCCTCTGTTAGAAATTTGTCAAGCAGCCACCTGGAAAACAGTCCATACCTTTACCAAGCATTACTCTCTGGATATCCAGGCTAGGAGTGATGCTCAGTCTGGCACAGCAGTACTTCAGAGCCTATTCCCAAAGTAGGTTTGGTCCCTCCTCCATGGAGGCACTGCTTGGTAGTCTGCAGATTGTCAGAATACAGCAAGACTTCATGTTGTTTGAAGAAAAAATTACTCACCTTAGTAATTGTGTTTCTTCTAATGGAGTCTTGCTGTATTCTGACCTCCCTCCCTGCCTCCCCTCTCAGAACCTGTTTTTGGGAAGTGGGTGGGCAGGTGCAGTGTTGCACCCCAGGGGTGTCTTCAGCACACCCTCCTTTTACTTGGGTGCTTATATTATAATCTTTATTTGGACAGGTTTTCAAACAACATGAAGTCTTGCTATATTATAGACATTTGCAGTTTGATCCAGCTCTAGAACTGCCCTGGAGTGAAATGGTTAAAACCATTCCAAAATAGAATTTTGGCACGAGAGCAGCTCTATCTGTGTCATTTCAAACTTGAACTGTCAGATTCTTTACTCCGCCTCAGTAAACAGTTGCTCCGGAGATTTCTCCTTCTGCTCGGTTCATTTCTCATTTAAAAAGTGTTTTCTCGGTTGGATTTAACGAGAATAGTTTATTTTAACACATAAAACCGTTCGGTTCAAGCTCTATCTGTGGTAACCGTAAGTAAATGAAGGTTTTGTCTGTGTGGAACTTGTAAGTTATCGGTTCGGTTTTGAACCGATCAGTGGATTTAAAACTCATTTAAAACTAAAAGTTACTATTTTAGAGTGCGGTTCCGGTTCTTATCGGTTCTAAAAAATACGGATTTATTATGGTTTTTTCCAATACCCGTGACACGGTTAGGAACCGATAAGGGTGTCTTGCCTGGCACTGCCGTTAAAAGGGCAAGTTTTTGGTTAGGCTGGCATTAAGTCTGAGAAACCCAAAAGAAAAACCGGGCCCACTGGGTTTCAACACTGTGATGTTTGTGGGGAAGTCTTTGCCAAGGCTGACCCACACACCACATGTGTTTATTGTCTGGGGTTTGACCACCTCCAGTCAGACTGCCAGGTATGTAAGAATTTCCCTGCAGCCACCCTGGAAAAAAGATTGGACAGGCTCAGGGCACGAGAGGCCAAAAAGTCCGCTGACCCGGATGGCCAGCCCGGTTCGATGCCAACCGAACCAGAGGGAGTGCCCTCTGACCAGGGCCAGACTTCCTCGGGCAAAAGAAAAGCTGGTTCTGAGGAACCAATTCCAGTAAAGAAAACAAGAAAATAAGCAGGTCTGAGTCCAAAATTCCTTCTCCAACTGCTGCAGAGATAGCAAAAGCCATACAAATTGTCAGTCACTGTCTCAGGGTCCATCCGAACCACCACTATCTGGTAAAAGGTCGGTTCGTCTGGTCCCAGTGGTTCAGGATTATGATATTGAGAATTTTATGAACCAGAGGAGGGAGGAGGATTATGAACAGTATGAATGTGGCTGGGAAGGTCTGGGTGTGCCCATTGAACCGGACATCTCCCAGACAGACCTTTAGAATCTCCCCTATGCTGTCTGAGTCCCATTTCATTTTATGTTTTATAAAAAGTTGCTGAAACCCTCCAGCTTCCTTTAGAAGAGGCTGTGGATGAGCAAGAGGAGCCTGATTTTGTAGAAATGATGGATATTCCAGAGTCTAGAGATTGTCTATTCCTTACATAAGTCTTTTAGGAAACAAACAATTAAAAATTTAAAAGCTCCTAATTCTGTGCCTCCTGTAGATAAAAAGATGGACAGAAGGTATACATTGTCAGGCCCTGATACAGAATTCCTTTCTCAGCAATGCAGTCATGTTGGGGTAGTTCAGGCTGCTGCCTGTGATAAAGCTAATATTCCCTTGGCTTCACATCCTCCTGACAAGGATTCCAGGAAGATTGATGCCATGGCAAAAAAAACAGTATATGGCAGCCTCTCTGGGACTCAGGCAAGCAAATTATATGGCTTATGTAGCTAGGTATCAGAAATCTAGATGGGATACTGTTATGCAATTGGCCAAGCAGGCCCATGGCCAGCTGGCTAGTGAACTAGAACAGGTGGCTGCTGATGGCATTGAAGCCTCTAAGCTTCAGTTTCATGCTGCTGTGGATGTTAATGATGTTTCCTCTAGGGTCATGGCCACATCTGTAGCTTTTCGTAGGTTGGCCTGGCTCAGGTGTACTAGTTTGTCACAGGATACCCAGACTAAGGCTATGGATTTTCCTGTGGTGGGAAATTCTCTGTTTGGAGAGCAGACAGAGAACTACATGAAGAAGATGGATGAATATAGGACTACTTACAAGAGTGCCCAGGCTAAGGAGCGGCAAGCCACTCCTCAAAGGCATGCCCCCAGGGGTAGGGGTAGGCCTTTTCACAGGCCTTTCTACCAGACTCAGGCCTCCTCTGCCTATGCTTAGAGGGGCTTCTTCAGAGGCAGGGGTAGACGAGGGGTGGGAAGACCTGCTCCAACCCCCCAGCCTAAAGCTCCTGCAAAACAGGCACCCTGATGGGGTGCCCAGGGCCGATTCTCCTGTACCAGTGGGGGGCATGCAGGCTTACTTCAGTCAGAATTGGGCTTCTTTAACCTCAGACAAATGGGTTCTGGAAGCAGTAAGCCAGGGTCTGGTTCTCAGCTTCAAAAAGTTTCCCAAGTTGAGAAGCAGAATTTTTCTACCTGCAAGTGCTTCAGAGACCCTCGCTCTGGAAACAGAGGTCTCATCCCTGTTAGCTCTCAGAGCAGTAGAAAGGGTTCCTCCCCTGCATCAGGGCAGGGGTCTGTATTCCAGATACTTCCTTACCCCAAAAAAGACAGGAGAGTGGCGGCCCATTTTAGATGTCAGATATCTGAACAAGCATCTTTTGAAACCAAAGTTCAAAATGGTAACTCTGGCAATGATTTTACCTTCCCTAAGGCCAAGGGACTGGCTAGCCTCCCTGGACCTCAAGGATGCCTATTTCCATGTCCTAATCAGAAGATCCCATCGAAAGTACCTGAGATTCGAACTGCTCTCAGGTCATTACCAGTTCAGAGCAATGCCCTTCGGCCTTACCTCTGCTCCAAGGGTATTCACAAAGTGTCTAGCAGTGGCAGTGGCCCACTTAAGGAGGCAGAGGATTGCTGTTTTCCCTATCTAGTCGACTGGCTCATTGTAGGCCAGTCCCAGAACGAGTAAAATCTCACCTGCAGGTCACCCAGCAGCTTCTCACCTCCCTGGGTTTCTGCTAAACCTACCAAAGTCGGTTCTGGAACCAGTCCAGGTACTCACCTTTATAGGGGCAGAATTGGACACAAAGCTAGCCAGATCCTTTCTTCCCCCAGAAAGGGTAAGGAATTTAGTGGCTCTGGCCTCTTCCTTCACTCTGCAGGTCTCTTGACCAGCAAGACACGTTCTGCAGTGCCTGGGGCACATGGCTGCATCCACAGCTGTTGTGCAGGGAGCCAGATTTCAGATGAGAGACATTCAGTTTCACTTGAGAACCTTTTGGTCTCAGAGAAGAGACCCCTTCCAAGTTGGTCCCAGTGACTCGAACCTTGATCCTAGCTCTCCAGTGGTGGCAGGATCAGAGCAATTTTAAGAGCGGGGTCCCTTACTTTCCCTTTCTCACGACTTGACTCTCACTACAGATGCTTCCCTTCTGGGTTGGGAGCCCACATGGTGACCTTTCACTCAGGGAGTTTGGTCCCCCAGGAATCTCTGCTCCACATCAGTTTGCTGGAACTCAGAGCTGTCTTTTAGCTCTTCAAGCTTTTCTGCATCTGTCCACGACAAGGTGATACAAGTCAGAACAGACAACACCACAACAATGTGGTACATCAACAAACAGGGGCACTCGGTCTTGACCTTGCACCCGAGGCAATGAAGTTGTGGTCTCTGGCCTATTCCTGAACACTTCCCTCATAGCAGTTCATCTTCCAGGGAAGGACAATGTCCTAGCGGATGCACTCAGCAGGATTTCCCAGGGCCATCACGAATGGTCCCTGGATCCTCAAGTGCTAGGGGATAGTTTTGCCAGGTGGGGCATCCCTCAGATAGATCTTTTGCAGCCCCAGACAATCACAAACTTCCTCTGTTCTGTTGCAGGCCTCCAGTGCTGGGCTCAGTTCCCTGGATGCCCTTCTTCTGGATTGGGAGGAAGTTCCTCTATGCTTTCCCCTTTCCTCTCCTATTCAAAGTACTAGTCAAAATCAGATCTCAGCCTTGCAGGGTGATTCTGATTGCCCGGATTGGGCCAGGCAGCCCTGGTACCCACTCCTTCTGTCTCGGACAGTCCATCTTCCCTGTGCCTCCCCAGGAATCACAATCTGTTGACTTGTGCCCAGGGAAGGGTTTGGTATCCGGACCTCAATCCCTCAACCTCAAGGCCTGGCTCTTGAGGAGTTAGAGTTGCTGATTTACACCTCTCTCAGGGTGTTCTTGAGATCCTAAAGGCTTCCAAAGCCTTCCACTAGAGCTACTTATAGTTCTAAATGGAAAAGGTTTTCCATTTGGTGTGCTAGGAAAAATTAATTTCCCAGAATCTGCTGAATTGCCCATTTTGTTAGATTACATGGTACATCTTAATTCCTTGGGTCTCAGACCAGCTACCCTGAGAGTTCATTTGGCAGCTGTGTCTGCTTTTGTGTCAAGCAGGAAAGTCATCCCTCTTTCCTCTCATCCTGTGTTTTCCAAGTTTTTAAGGGATTACTCCATACTAATCCTCCCTTTGAGAACCGGCCCCTGCTTGGGACCTTAATGTTTGCATTGCCCAGTTAATGCAACCTCCTTTTGAACCTCTGTCTTCTGCAGAGCTTAAGTACCCTAACTTGGAAAACTGTTTTTCTAGTCGCTATCACTTCTGCCAGGCGCATAAGTGATTGCAAGCCTTGTCAGTGGAGACTGACTTTATTTCTTTCCACAGGGATAAGGTAGTCCTTAGGACTAATAGGAAGTTTTGCCTAAGGTGGTTTCAGATTTCCATCTTAATCAATCTATCTCCTTCAGTATTTTCACTGATCACTCCTCTTGGGTGAGAGGAGGTTGCACAACCTGGATGTTAAGGGCTCTTAGTTATTATATAGAGCATACCAAAGGTCACAGGTTCGAATCCTCCAACTTTTCCTTACCTATGGTGAAGTTGGGAAAGGCAAACCTGCCACTAAGAGATCAATAGCCAGGTGGATTGTCTCTTGTATCAATTTTGTTATCAGAAAGTGGGCAGAGCCCAGTTTGAGGGCCTCATTCTACCAGGGTACAGCTGCGTCTCTAGCTGCTGCCAGAGATATCCTTTATTAGAGATTTGCCAGGCTGCTACTTGGAAAACAGTACACACTTTTACCAAGCATTACTCCTGGATGTCCAGGCCATGAGAGATGCTCGGTTTGGCACAGCTGTTCTTCAGAGCCTATTCCTAAGTAGGTTCTGCCCTCCTCCATGGAGGTACTGCTGTGTATTCTGCTAATGTCTATAATATAGCAAGACTTCATGTTGTTTGAAGAAAAATTACTCACCTTAGTAATGTTGTTTCTTCTAATGGAGTCTTGCTATATTATAACCTCCCCAACCTGCCCCTCTCAGAACCTCTACTTGGTGGGGTCTGGGCAACTTAGTGTGGGCACTACTTATGTCCTGTTAGCATTTTGTCCCTTTGGGACTTTGGGGAATGTGTATGTATCTGGCGTGTGTGTGTTTTATTATACTTATGTTCCATTTTCATATTATTAGAATGGTGTTAGTATTTCTGGTCCCCTGACTTGAGTCTTGGGTGTTGGGACCATCAATGGTTGTTATTATTTAGGTAGCCATTTGGCTAGTGTAGGTTATAGCTTCCACACAGACCTTAGTGAGTTTGGCCTGTAAAGATCTGACAGTTCAAGTTTGAAATGACACAGATAGAGCTGCTCTCGTGCCAAAATTCTATTTTGGAATGGTTTTAACCATTTCACTCCGGGGCAGTTCTAGAGCTGGATCAAACTGCTAATGTCTATAATATAGCAAGACTCCATTAGAAGAAACAACATTACTAAGGTGAGTAATTTTTTCTTTGGGTTTGGGTTTCCTGACTTGAGTCTTCCTTTGGGAATCCAAAACTTTTTGTTGCCAGTTGGCTAGTCAAAAAATTTTACAATTTCCATATAGTCAGTGATTGTTTGCTCATAAGAATCTGACGGTTGGGTTTCAAAGTGTTGCGGACAGAGACCTCAACTGAGCTCGAGCTCAACGTTCTATGCACTGCATAGAAAATTAACCCTATACTCTCCGGGGCAGTTTAAAGGCTGGGGCTATCTGCAGATTGTCAGAATACAGCAAGACTCCATTAGAAGAAACACAATTACTAAGGTGAGTAATTTTTTCTTGCAGTGCGTCTGCATCCTCCTCGAGTGTTGTGACTAGTGCTTTCGGCCACAAGAGGGAGCCATAGATGGATTCTTATGCAGCGTTAATGATCATTCTGCATACTCCCTATTGTTTGAAATAGTGAGGAGAAGTCTATCCTAAGTTTTTCATTTGCCTGTTCATTTTGGTTACTATGCACTCTCTTTTCCCTGAAATAGAAAGGATTGTTTACTACAAGAACTGTCCGACTGTTGATGGATGCTGCCCTGATTTTTTTTTTTTTTTTTAACACATAGAGGGTTTATTGGCTGCCTGTAACCTTCTTGGGGAGTGAAGGGGTTCTTTTTCATCGTAACTCATCAAGCAGCAGGTTCAGTTTTCCACCAGTGCCTCTCAGAATCAAGCTGGCTGCCTATGTTTTGTCGTATTCTTTTCAGCTTAAGAATAGCTATGGGGTTGAATGTACTTGATATGTTGTGCTAATCCGGGTTACAATTACTAATAGATTAGAAACAACCCTATTCTCTCATTAAGGGTCTTCATGTGTGTTGATATGAGTAATTTACTGTGGTGTTAAGTTAGCACTATAAAGGTTTGGGCAGCTGGGGAAGGGGAGGGTCTGGGATTGGTGGACTGTTTATCATGGGCCATAGCAGAAGGGAGGGGTTGGGGGCTGGGAGGGAGGGTGGGGGTTTCTCTGTTCTACATGAGTGTTGTTTCAGTAGTGTTAGTTATTGGTATGTGTTTACAAGATGGGAAGTTAGCACAGAGACTACATTCCTAGAGGTAATAAAGTCGTGTTTTTACTTCAAGGTGTCAGAGGTTATATCTCTTGACATAGTCAGGAAAAATGGCTAGAGATCTAAGGATGATTACATGGAACGTAAAAGAGGCCAGACAAAAGATTGAGCAGTACAAAAGTTTGAAACACTTAGGACTAATGAAAGCATGACATCATGTTTATACAAGAATCTTACTTATTAAATTCAGAAACAGTTAAGCTAAGGGGTCAGCAGATAGGGCAAGTCTTCTCTGCTGAGGGGAGCTCTCAGAGTTGGAGGGTACTGATTTTAATAAATAAATCTGTTCCATTTTCTTCACTTCAAACCACCAGTGACCCACAGGGCAGATTCCTCCTTATTCAGGGCAGACTTCACACAACTGAGATCCTATTGGGTAGTGAGTATGGGCCAAATGTTGGCACCCCAGGATTTTTTATGCAATTACTCAGCGCCCTGATCCCCTTCCTGTCTATTCCGATAATCATTGGTGGGGATCTGAATTTAACTTTTGATCTGACTATGGATCGGTCAGGAAGTTCTCGTAAGGGTCTCGTCCCAGCTCAACAAGCACTCCACGACCTGATAGACCAGGCAGGTCTTTGTGACATTTGGAGAGTCCTCCACCCTTCTGATAGGGAATACACTTTTACCTCCCAGGTGTATGGGACTTCTTCATGTATTGATTACCTGCTCACCTCCCAATCCCTTATTCCTGGGGTATTAGACTTTTCTATTCACCCAGGTCCCCCCTTGGATCACTCTCTGGTCATTTACCAGATCTCCTTCTCATTCTTCCCAAAATCGGAGGGGCGATGGAAGATTAATAACCAACTATTAAAGGATCTGGGAATAGTTTCATATATTTCAGACCAAATCACACACTTTATTTCAGTTAATGGCAACTCCACAGGTAAACCAGATGTGGAATGGTGCACCTTGAAGGCCTTCCTAAGGGGGATATTAATTGGTTTGGCTTCCCAGCAGAAGAGAAAGCGGGATAACTAACTCTCCTCTCTCAAATTTGGGACCTAGAATCTAAATTTTCACCCCAATCCTCTGAGCAATATAGACTGGATCTGGTGAAATTGAAGGATTCCTATCGTGACCTACTGAGAGAGAGGGCAGAATTTGCAATCCTGAAAACCAAAGCCTCGTATACGGATCAGGGAGAAGAAGCAGGCCGTTTGTTGGCCTTAAGAGTTAAACAACAAGACTCCTCCCATCTAACTGGGGATGATTCTTTAAAGACAGCTCCAGCTGAAATTGTTGCTGAGTTCACTCGCTATTATACACACTTATAAGGTCCCATGGTGAATCCACCAGCAGAGCAAGACCTGGATAGTTATTTAATCGAATCTCACCTGCCCTCTCTCTCAGTAGAGCAACAAACCTCTCTGACTACTGATATCTCCCAGACTGAATTGGAGAGAGTCATCAAAGATCTTACTACCGATAAAACCCCTGGGCCAGATGGGTTTTCTCCCAATTTTTACAAGATATTTGCAAAACAATTAATCCCTGCCCTTTTACCACTCTTTCAACACATCCTTTCTGGTGCTGACTCTGATAAGTCTCTGTTCGAGGCACTGATTGTCCTCCCCCCAAAGTCTGATAAGTGTCTGGAGCTAGGATCAAGTTAAAGGCCAATTTCACTTTTAAATCAAGATATTAAAATTTTATCGAAACTTCTGGCTGACCATGTGAGTAAGGTCTGGCCAGATCTTATAGGGCCGGAGCAAGTCGACTTTATGAAGGGTAGGTCCACCTACCGTACTCTGGCTCATGTCTTCTCGATCTCCAGGGATGCCAACTTTCCAGCAGTCTTGGTGTCCCTGGATGCCGAGAAGGCCTTCAACATGGTTAATTGGTGCTACTTTTTGCACACTCTAAAAGCATTTAGTTTCCCTTCTGAGTTTCAAAAGTGGATTGGATCCGTTTACAAATCCCCAACTGCCCAGATATCTAGCAATGGTGTAATATCTGACTTATTCCCTCTGTATTCTGGCATGAGACAGGGCTGTCCCTTGTCCCCTCTCCTCATCAATCTGTATCTACAGCCCCTTATACGTAGACTAACAGATTCCCAGGAATTCCATGGCATCACTATCCAAGATCAATTAATTAAGGTCTCGGCCTACGCAGATGACTTACTTCTCCAATTGTCTCAGCCAGCGGAATCTATCCCACCCATGCTGGCGATTATTAAGGAATTCAGTAAAGTATCTAATTATAAATTAAATGTTGAAAAAACAGTGGTTTTCCCTCTTAAATATTTATTTTTATTTTAGTCTTTGGTAACTGGGTAAGGCCACTAGGCACAAGTGCCTTTTTTCCAGGGCGACCTGGGAGCACTGGGTGGTTAAGTGACTTGCTCAGAGTCACACAGTATGCAGATGGAGGTTGTGAGAATCAAACTCAGGTCTGGTCTGCTGGATGTACCACACTAGTTCACACCTTGTTCCTCTAACCTCTAGACTATACTGCCAATACAGAGTCCAAAAGTACACAATTTCTGAGCTGGGACTCTCCTGGAAGTCTGACTCTCTGAGATACCTAGACATCGAACTCACGAGGAACTCGGCATGTCTCCAACAACTAAACTTAGATTCCCTCATTCACACGGTCAACCAGGACTTGAAAAGATAGTCCCTCCTCCCGATATCCCTCTGGGAGAGAATCAGTCTGATTAAAATGAATGTCTTTCCTCGTCTCTTCTACCCTCTCAGTCTTCTGAACATCGGGCTCCCTTTGGCATGGTTTAGAAAGGTTCACAGTCTCATCACAGAATTTATATGGGCCAGTAAAAAGCCAAGACTGGCGTTTCACAAATTGGCAGCTTCTAAACTGAAGGGAGGACTGAGATTACCACATATAGGTCTCTACTACTGGTCAAGTCATGCTGGTAAGTATCTCAGGTGGATGACTACAGGGGCTCCTCAGGCTCCTCTTCCCTTTTCCCCAGTTTGGCTTAACACAGAATTAGCCCTGATAAAAGGACAGGGTATTTCCCCATCAACACTCTTATTCACCAGGCTGAGTTCACTGCCCACTCAACTACAGGTTCCTCCGATCGCAACATCTACTAGGGTACACACCCACCTATGTTCTTTTTTAAAATACAGTCACACAAGGGACCTCACTCAAACTTTGAGGAACAACCCTAATATCCAGCTTGGGGATTGCCAGCTCTCGTACTTTGTATCGGAGGCCGGAACTTGGCTCTCCTCTTCTGAAATTCTGCACAAAACAGACATACGTAAAACCAGGATTTTTAAAGTCTTTCAGTTATGTCACTTCTTAACTAAGGTCATCGGAGCCACTCCCCTGCAATCCCCAAAGTTTTCCTTCCAAGTAGACTTAGGCTCCTTAGCAGGACTCCCACAAGCAGTATCTAAAATCTATAGTGTTCTCTATGATTGGATCTGTCTGGAGAGTTTTGGTCTCACAGCTTACTGGTCCTCACTCTTCCCAGATAAAGTTCTAAATTGGCCTCTTCTATGGCAAAATTGTCACAAGTTTCTTTCTCAGGACAGGCTCAGACTTCTGCAGGTTTCAAATCCTGCATAACCTTTACTATTTCCCTCAAAAACTAGCTAAACTGAGTGGTGCAGCTTCCTCCACTTGTACTCAATGTCTGCAAGAGGAGGATAACCTGCTCCATATTTTCTAGACCTGCCCGAAAGTTGCCCCATTATGGGCCTTGATCAAGCAAAGGGTGGATCCCCTCTTAGGCCTGTCTAATTTATTTTCTGCAGACATATGTCTATTGGGGGACTACTCTTCTATCCCATTACTTAACCATAAATACCATGTAGCACTGATTTCCATGTCTGTTAAAAAAGTGGTCCTAAGACACTGGAAAGATAGCTTAGAAATCTCTTACATGGAATGGTTACAGGAGCTTTGGGCAAATCTTAGAACGGAGAGGTCCATCGCTAGTCTTTATAACAGATCCAAAAAATTTAGTAAGATATGGGGCCCACTTCAAACCCTTTACTCATTGTAACCTCTGGACAGAGTTACTTCATCCTTTACATGCTGATGTTTTAATACTTTGCTCTGCTGGATGGTTGGGATGGGTGGGAGCTGGGAGGGGAGGGAGAGGGGTGGGGAGAGGATATATCTTTTATCTTCACGGTTTTAATTTTAATTTTTTTATTTTAGTCTTTGGTAACTGGTTAAGGCCCACTAGGCACAAGTGCCTGTTTTCAGGGGCAACCTGGGAGCACTGGGCAGTTAAGTAACTTGCTCAGAGTCACACAGTATGCAGGTGGAGGTTGTGAGAATCAAACTCAGGTCTGGTCTGCTGGATGTATCAAGCTCGTTTACGCCTCGTTCCTCTAACCTCTAGGCTATACTGCCAGCCCGGTTAATAAACTGTATTTGCCATGTATGTTCTGGATCTATTCTCTATATTGTAAAACATCTAATAAAGTTTGAATTTAAAAAAAAAGAAAACTGTGCCAAAAATTAATTTTTAATATATAAAAGCTGTGTGTGTGTGGGGATTTTCAGGCAGGGGAACTTGTACTTCACCCCCAGACTTGGTAGGTACCCCAGACTGTCAGGAAGTCAGATAAGATAGTAAGGGCACAACCTATTTTTTTTTTTGTACTTTCTTTATCCCCCATCCTGGGCAACCCTCCATCTTGCCGACCTCCCAGCCTCATGCTCCCTGCTCACAGTGGACCTCCTGTTGTCCTCCATGGCTTACCCCCTGTGGTGGGGGTGGCAGGGATCTGTCAACCCATTGACACACATTCAGTTTCGGAAGGTGCCTCCCATTCATGGGAGCAGCACCTGTGGGGATCGGCATTCATCCAGCTGCCAGGGTCATTTTCTCCTCTGACTTTTTTTCTCCACCACCACCCCTGGCGGCAGAGCATTTTTGCCATTGTCAATGGCCAAGCTGTGCATGCTTCCGCCCACAATACACTGGCTGTCTACTCCACCCCCATCCCTAATGTATAGGACCCAGGTGCTCCAACACACAACCACCGCTAGGTGTCAGAGGTGCGCTGGCCTCCTTGTCTCTTCCTCCATGGGAGAGAAGAGCTGTCCTCTGGACACTCAATCCTCTCCCACCCTGGCCAACCCCTGGCAACCCACTTGCACCACAAACACAGGTCACCAGCATGGCAAGAGGTAAGTCATGATGCCTCAGCCCTTCACACCACTGGGCTGGCTAAGGGCACAACTTTTAAAGAATTGGTCACCAATCTATGCAGTCATTGAGGCCATATCTTGGACATGTTGATTAAAACAAATTAACATAGACGGCTTCCCTTAATAGGAGTTTTTGCCTATAGTTACCTCCTGTCCTGTCTGTTTCAACTTTCTCAATTCCAAAAAATCTCACAGAAGGTAATTGGTGTGATGCTTCCATAAAGTAGAGATGGGAGAAGTGGCCCCAATTCGCCCCACAAAGTGATTTGTGGAGTGAAGGCAAATTCGCAGAGTGCTCCGCAATGCGAAGCGGAGTACTTCACGTTTTAATGGGTAACACGAAGTCCATTGAAAACAATGACTTCACGTTACTCCACCTTCCCAAACCACTACTCCACCAATTCTTAAGGCGAAGTACATTGAAAACAATATACTTTGCCTCACTTCACCTTGTTTTTAATCTCCAAAGGTGAATTTTACAGTGATTCATGGGATTTCGGGTCACATGGGCTCTAGATTATTCTGCACAGCCTCAGTTTGGGGTAGTGTGTGTAGGAAGCTACAGGAGACCATCTGCTCTGAGAGCTCTCTGTGATTCAAACCTTCTAAAAGCTGTTAAAAAAGCCCTTTTGAGTCATTTTTTTTGCTGAAACTTTAGTTCATCGATTATAGAAAACCCTCCTGTGCTCATATCATCGAGCATTTATTGTTTGTGCATGGATTTTGAATGTTAATGTACAACATTCAGTCTGTGTACTGAGAGACAGTGGAAGTGTGATTTGGGGGGGTTGTATCTGTGGTGTAGGTAGATTGACTTGGAGAAAAAGACAGTGCTTTCTGTTTTGGTGATATTTTCTTGTATAACTGTGTTAATGTACACACAGTAATATTTTCAATATTTCTTGCCATTTTTGCTGATTGTTGTGGTGCAGCAGTGCATAATTTTAGTTTGTTTAAAATATGTCGTTATATTACTGAAGTTTTCAATTTGCTACGCATTACTTAGAGTGTGTGTGAGTATGTGTGTGATGCGTGTCATCAAATCAGACACCTTTTATTGTGCCACATAATAATTTCAGCAATGTGAACCTGCTATCCACTGCAGCTGTGTGATTTTTGTACTTTTTTGTGGTATCTTTACTGGTACTAGCACTAGTGACTGTAACTGCAGCAGTGCAGTACACTCCCTCCCTGCCCGTGCCCTGCCCCAACCGGCAAAGATATACTTTTCCAGATTTGAATTTCTAATGGTGAGCACTGGTTAGGTGTTGTACCTTTGCATCTGCATCTCTTCAGTGCACAGCGTAATCTTAATCTGTCTGTGCATTTGCATCTCTTTAGGGCCCAATCTCCACCTGTAACTTAAGTCACAGTTGTTTCTTTGACTTCCCTTCAGAGTACTGGAATGGTGTGGTGCTTAATTCTGCATGAACATTGTACTCATTAATATGCATTTTTAAGTCAGGACTATCATCACGAGTCACTCGTGATACAAATCACGTTCTTCACCATCATAGTCACAAATGCAGTCACAAATCAAACACTAATTTTTTGACTAGTTACTTGGATGTATTGTAAGCATGTTTTGTAGTATCTCTCCAGGCTTCACCACCCCGCCATTGTACTCATTAATGAGCATTTTTAAGTCAGGGAGTTTTTGCTACAGCTCAGTGGGGAAGTACAGCCATAGGCATTTGCATTCGCAATACAGTTCCATATTGTTTATCTCACACCGTTGACACCAAATCACGTTCTTCATCAACATGGTCACAAATGCAGTCACATATCATGATTCAAGATCACGTCACGAATCACAACATTAATTTTTTTACTAGTTACTTGGATATATTGTAAGCATGTTTTGTAGTATCTCTCCAGGCTTCACCACTCCACCATTAAAACATAGAAACATAGACTTTGACGGCAGATAAGGACTGCTTGGCCCACCTAGTCTGCCCATTTCCCTACCTAGAGGATAAACTGCAGATCCTATTTAACCAACAGCCTATTTCTTCCTACCCCCCACAAAAATCACCTTATGTCTGTCCCATGCATTCTTGAATTCTCCCACAGTTTTAGACCCCACAACCTCCTCAGGAAGGTTATTCCATGCATCCACCACCCTCTCTGTGAAAAAATACTTCCTCACATTGCCCCTGAGCCGTCCCCCTTCTATCTTCAAATTGTGTCACCTTGTTCTTGCACTTCTCTTTATCTGAAAGATGCTACCCTCTTGGACTTTGTTGATTCCACTAAGGTACTTAAATATTTCTATCATGTCCCCTCTTTCCCTCCTTTCCTCATGGGTATACATATTAAGCTCCTTTAGTCTCTCCTCATATGGCTTCTTTTGCAGACCCTGCACCATTTTAGTTGTCCTCCTCTGAACTGCCTCCATCCTGTCTATGTCCTTGCAGAGATGGGGTCTCCAGAACTGAATGTAGTACTCCAGATGGGGTCTCACCCACTGTCTGTACAGAGGGATAACAACTTCCTGTTTTCTGCTGATGATGCCTCTCCCTATATATCCCAGTATCCCCCCAACCCTCCCTACTGCCTTCTCACATTGCTTACCAACAGGGGTTGACCTTAACTTTTTTTTGCACTAGCCAGCAGGACAGGTCAGTCTAAAATTGCACTAGCCCGCAGTGATTTGCACTAGTCCGCAGTCAGACTCATCATGTGCTTTCTACGCACAACACAATGAATAAATGTAGAAAGCAGTGCAGTTTAAAAATTTATTTACGTTTATACAAAGATGAAGTAACACACAAAATGACCAAATGACCAATTGTTTCAAAATATAAGCATTCTGTGACTCATAATAAATATCAAGACAACTCCCTCCAAATGCTCTTTTCAAGGATTGACATGACATGACTCGAGGTTCAGATTTGTGCATCTTCATCTTGGGAGTCAGAGAGATACTCAATCACACTACTAATGTCACTCACATCACTGTCACAGTCAGTGTTATAGTCACTTTGTGAGTCTGCTGAATAGTCATCCTGCTCGTGTCGCAACACTGTTCCAGTCTGTACACCTCCTCCTTTGTCCCCACTGTTCCAAAGGCAGATTGCTTTTGGGATTGAACTTGTCAATGTCTGGGGAATTCATTTGTACCACCATGAGGTCCATCACCGAGTCCGACTGTAGCTTGGAACGCAGGTTGACTTTGTCAGCTTCAACTGGCTGAAACCTCGCCTGCCTCAGCTTAACTTGCAGGCAGTGTCAACAGAAGATCCATAAGAGCTAGGATGTGGGATACTTCTGTTGGTAAGCAGCATTCCCCCTCTCCCAAGTCAGACTGTGAATCTGCTCAAATCTGGAAAATAAAAAAAAGGCAAATGAGAAGCATTCAACACACTGACAACTTACACACATATTAACCTTCTTTCTCCATAAATAAGGCAATAAGTTCTTTAAATATACATTCAACTCAGAATTGACAACGAAACGTTCACATACCTTGTATACAGTTTGGATTTCAACATAGTCCACTCTGTTTTGATCATGTCCATTTTCACAGTAGCACCTTCTAGGACTGGTTCGTAGTGTTCTACAATCAAGGCCACTTCCTGGTTTCCAAATTCTGAAACACCCCCCAAAATAAAAATGTTAGATTTTTTTTTGTCGTTGCCATCCCATGCCATTCCCAGCACAATTATCTAATTGCCCACAATAAATTCTGTTCTACCTTGCTGACTGTCCTTGCCTGGCCATAGGGTGAAGCTGGCAACTGTTGCAGCACGAAAAGCTGTGGGCTTGCATCAAGGAAACGATCCTGCAGACTTTCCTCCAAACTTTTGAATACCTTTTATGGACAGCAGTGATATCTGAATTCCCTACCAGTGTTTGTCCATGCAGCTCTGTGACACCCTCCACTTGTCGTTCCTTTGGTCCCAGCCTAAAGGAGAAAAAAAAAAAAGGAAATACATTGAAAAATGAAATACTACTAGGCTAGCTGCTAGCAGATCATGCTAGCAGATCATTGCATCTTTCTTTAGCTCATACCACAGTACTCACCTTGTATTACATGTTTTTAAAGTTTCCAGGGTTGACTGCATAGTTGCAAACACATCAGCTACAGTTGCATCCCTCTCCTGGGCCACACAGGATAGAACTGAAAGAACACCGACGACATCAAACATAAAGTGTGCGAATTTCATGACATCTGCCTGCCGAAGGATCTTCACTATGCTTGCAGCTTTGTTCATCTGCTCCAGATTCACACCCTGCCTTTGCTGCATCTGTAACACAAAACAGAAACATTAAAAATGCACAACAAAATGCACACAAATTAAAACCACAGAATCATGTAAAATGTACCTGAGTCATGTGTAGAACTACAGCAGGACACCCCTTCAGCAGAATCTGCAGAGCCGTATGGAGGTGAGGAAGCCATCGCATGCCACCAACTCTAGTCGGAAGTAAAGGACGCATCTGTAGTGCTTCATGTGCTTCTTTTAGTTTGCTCCTATTTAGCGGTGAGTTGTGGTAGAAGCAGAACACATGCAGCGACAGATTGCTTAATCTGTTATAAATGGGGATGGTTTTCAAAGCTCCCTTGTAGGCCAACTCAAGGCGATGGGCAAAGCAGTGTACTGATTGCACGCAAGGCTGCATTTGTTTCAGGAGGGTAGCTACCCCATTGGTCCTGCCGACCATCACAGCTGCTCCATCACTGCCAAAACCTACCAGTTTTCTTGTCCACCCCTCAGCTGGTATATTGAGCTTTGTTTCCACAACTTTTTGTATATCCCCTTTTATTGACTGGGCATCAGCTTTTGCCACGGTCTGCAGGCCCACCAGCTGATTACACACTATGCCTGCGGTGGCAAACCGCACATAGACAATTTCAGCCTCTGTAACAGAAGAGTCAGTGGTGCCATCACTGATGAGGGAAAGGAACTTTGTGCTGCTTATCTTCTCTCTCAGGGAGATCTGTTCCACCTCTGCAATATAGTGAATGAAACGGCGTGCATACTTGTCATTTCGGTATGTTGAGCCGAAGTCCAATCCCTTCATATCGTCCAGACTGCACATCCATGCAAAGTCTTAAGGGCGCCTTTCTTCGCAATGGCGTGACAAGTCCGAATAGTTTTTCCAGCCGATCTAGAGTTGCCTGGTTCATAGTCTTCAGCATGCGCTCTGCAGTGCTCGTACCTGGGATGGCGGAGATGGCATACTCTTTTTTTTTGGCCCTAATGTGACATTCACTTATGCCATGTGAAGTAACAGATTCCAGTATGAAGTTGTCAGTTCCATGGCAAAAATTATTTTTATTTCCCCCCTTTTTTACTGGCATTGTATCTGAGCCATTCATATTTTTCTAGCCAGGCTGTCTGAAAGCAACGGCTTATCTTACTTCGATCATATTCCCGATCCCTAATTTTTTTCTCTTCTTCTGTTGGCTTTCTTTTATTATCAGCTGGATTGCTCACTTCCTTGAAGTATTTCCACATTGTACTAACTTGTTGTTATGGATGGTGCAGGTCTGTGTATTAAGTGTCTGTCTTTTTTGACTGACTTCCCAACCGCAGACCCCTGCCCACACCACTCCCTTACACTGACTTTGGTGAAGATTCTATGATGTACAAAAAAAAACAATTTATAAAATAAAAAAGTTCAGCTATCACTGCTAGCTCTATAATGATAGAACCTCACTACAAAAACACTGCCCCAAACTCCGCAAAACATACCAGGATACGGTTACCATACTTTGTAATTGTAGCCAGAATGATTCAACTAAGCAGTACATTTTAGGTCTGAAATGGCACCCCAAAGCATTAGCTCCACAACATAACAGAAACTGCGGGAAGAAGCTGTAAAGCAGAACACAATGTAACTAGCCAATGTGTCATACTGTTTTGCAAAATGCAAAATATATTTGATATCAGATGAGAACAATGGCAAATCCAGACCAGAACACACTTTCAGAGAGTTCCCCACTGCCCCCACGCAACCTCAGAAAGCCCCAAACAGCTGTGATTTAAAGAAACACATTTACCTGAGCTTGGCATAATCAGTTTGGAAGCTGCAAAGAAAGACTGGCGCACTGACAGTTTGCCCTCAGCCCCACCCCCCCGCACAGAACTTCAGAACAACACACCACCCACTCCCCACAACCACACTCAAACATGAATGAACTAAGCAGCACAACAAATTAGAACAACCTCATGAGATGACCAGCCCCACAGTAAGCACAGTACTCCCACCGTTTGCAGACAATGAACAAACAGAAGACAATATCGGTAAAATTAGACATTTACACACCCAGCACCCCCCACTCCCCACAGTTGCTGGGCAGGCTTTAATCAAATGGCAAGAAGTTAGCTTAACAAGCAATCGGAGGGATAGGCAGTAAAAAAAAAAAAATCACACAGTGAGCACACTAGCACAGCTATTCCTCTCCTGAAACCTGCCCACCACAACATCGTTGCCGCCCAAAACCTCTGAAAATAAATGAATGACCGTACCTGTCTGACCCTGGCGTTCTTCTGTAGCAGTCGAGTGATCCAGCTCCCAGTCTGCCCCTCTGATATTCAAATCCACACCCCCGGAGAAGATCAGAAAACAACAGTCCCGAGTCCCGAAACTGATTTGGACCATCACTGTATGCTGCCGCAACCGCCACGCCGTAGTTGAGCTTCCGTGGCGTGAATCCCCGGCAAGATCCAGTCCGACGATGCCAAAGAGTGTTCGCGACACTGACCGATCGTCCTCAAGTTTGCCACCAGCCTTCTGCTTCAAATCTTCTTCCATGGTTTGGCGTTTCGGCATCCCAAACACCACCCTTTATTCCCCATTCCAGCACTTAAGCCCCTCCCCAGCCATGCTTGCTGCCAATGACAAGGCTCAACAACACTGTACTGACCAATCACATTATCAGCCTGCCCATCCATGTCACCACGCTCTTCTCTTCTCCTGCCCCTACTCCCTGCAGCTCAATTCACTTGGTAGCCTCTGCTCTGACGTCGGCTACCAGTGCTGTTCCGATTACAATTGCTTCGCCCTCCCTGCCGGCTTGTGTAACATTACGCTGCTAGGCTAGCCAATCGGAATATCGGGGGAATATCGGGCTTTGCTGCCACGGAAGCTGACATCAGATGCCAAAACCGCACTAGCCCACATGGACAGGTAGGGAGGCATCTGCACTAGTCCGAGGCAATCTGCACTATGCCCCAGACTAGTAATTCTATGTTAAGGTTGAACCCTGCTTACCAACCTTAAGGTCATCTGATATGATTATCCCCAGGTCCCTTTCCATTTTTGTTGTTGTAACTACTCCCCCCCCCCCCATTGTGTAATCTTTCACTGGGTTCTTGTTTCCCAGGTGCATTATTTTGCACTTCTTTGCATTGAATCCAAGCTGCCATCTCTCTGACCATTCCTCCAATCTTGCCAAGTCCCTTCTCATCCTTTCCACACCTCCTTGTGTATCAACCCTGTTGCAGATCTTTGTGTCATCTGCAAAGAGGCATACTTTTCCTTCCAGTCCCTCTGCAATGTCACTTATAAAGACATTAAAAAGGACTAGACTCAGTACTGAACCCTGCGGTACCCCACTAGTAACCCCTCTTTCTTCAGAGTGGACTCCATTTACAATTACCTTCTGTGTCCTGCTGTCCAGCCAATGTTTTACCCAGGCTACCACCCTGGGACCCACTCCCAGGCTGGTTAATTTGACTATTAATCTTTTGTGTGGGACTGTGTCAAATGCTTTGATAAAGTCTAGATAGGCCATGTCCACAGACCCTCCCTGGTCTACTACTTTGGTCACCCAGTCAAAGAAATCAATTAGATTTGCCTGACATGACTTTCCCGCTGTGAACCCTTGCTGCTTTGGGTCCTGTGCCCCACTGGCCTCTAGGTACTCAACAGTTCTTTCCTTCAGAAGTGATTCCATCACTTACCCTACCACAGAGGTCAAACTGACAGGTCTGTAGTTTCCTGCCTCTGTCTTGCTCACACTTTTGAGAAGGGGAATCACATCTGCCTTCCTCCAGTCCTCAGGTACCACACAATCATCCCATGATTTGCTAAAAAGGGTAGTCAGTGGTGTCACTAGTTCTCTGCTTCAATCTTTTAGAATTCTGGCGTGAATTCCATCTGGCCCCATTGCTTTGTCCACCTTCAGTTTTAAGAGTTCTTTCAGAACCTTTTCTTCTGTGAAAGGACTGGGATCGACCCCCCTATCCAGAGTGCTTCTGTTAATTGGATTAGGCACCTCCCCCACCTCCTCTTTTGTGAATACTGAACAGAAGTATTCATTCAGTATCCCTGATTTTTCACTGTCCCTCTCTGCCCACCCACCATCCATTCTGTTCAGCCTCACTATCCCTCCCTTTGTCTTTCTATGCTCCCTGATATACCTATAAAAGGTTTTATCCCCCTTCTTAACCGAGTTGACTATCTTTTCCTCAGTTTGGGCATTTGCTATTCTGACTAACCTCCCTGCTTCCTTCTGCCTTAACTGGTACAGTTCTCTGTTCTGCTCCTTCTGTGTTTTCTTATACTTACTAAATGCTATCTTTTTTCCCCTAACCTTCACCGCCACCTCTTTTGAGAACCATAGTGGCTTTTTCTTTCATTTTGATTTGTTTATTTGCTTCACACAAAGGCTTGTTACCTCTGTGATGGCAGTTTTGATATTTCCCCATTGTTGCTCCACCCCTCCTTCTAGCCTGTTTGCTAGAGCTTTTCTAAGGCACTCTCCCATCTTGCCAAAGTCAGCCCTCCTGAAGTCCAGAACCCACACTTTTGTATGGCTTGACTCTGTAGCTGAGTTTATTGTGAATCACTCTGTTTGGTGGTCACTTGTTCCCAAATGGCTACCCACTTCTAGATCTGAGATCCTGTCATAATGTACTCATTAATCATTTTTTTTAAGTAGGGGAGTTTTGTGCTACAGTTCATCGGGGAAGTACAGCCATAGGCATTTGCGCTCCTTCCCGTACAGCATGTGAGTTACAGTACTGTAAGTAGTGGTGGGTGAAGTGGCCCCAATTTCCTCCGCGAAGTGATTCACTGAGTAACATGGAATCCACAGAGAACTCCACAATGTGAAGTGGAATACTGCGCTTCATAATGAGGAATGCGAAGTCTATTGAAACCAATGACTTTGCATTATTCTGCCTTCTCCAAACCAGTTTTCCACCAATTTTAAGCTGAAGTACATTGAAATCAATGTAATTCACCTCACTTCACCCTGTAATTGAGCTCCAAATGAAATTCTGCAGTTATTCATGGGATTGCAGGTCACATGGGCTCTAGATTGTTTGGCACAGCCTCAGTTCGGGCCTGGGTAGTGTGTGTGCAGTGGTAGCTGGAGACAGTTTGCTCTCAGAGCTCTGTGATTCAGAACCTCTAAAAGCTGTTTAAAATGCCTTTTTGAGTAATATTTTTTGCTCAAAATTTAGTACATCGATTGTAGGAAACCCTTCTGTACTCATATCATCAAGTGTTTATTGTTGTGTGTGGATTTTGAATGTTAATTTAGAACAGTCAGTCTGTGTACTATGAAGTGAGCTTTGGGAGGCGAATTTGTGGTGTAGATAAATTAACTGGGAGAAAAAAGGCAGTCTTTCTGTTTCGGTTATATTTAACTGTGTTAATGTACACTCAGTAATATTTTTCAGTAATTCTTGAAATTTTTTGCTGATTGTTGTGGTGTAGCAGTGTACAATTTGTCTGTTTAAAACATTTGGTTATATTACTAAAGGTTTTCAATTTGCTACGCATTACTTGGGTGTTCATGTGAGTGTGTGTGTGATGCGTACCATTAAATCAGACACCTTTTATTGTGTTACAGAGTAATTGCAGCAGTGTGAACCTGCTATCCACCGCACCTGCATGAATTTTTTATACTGCTTTGTGGTATCTTTACTGGTAGTGGATTGTTACTACCGTGCACTAATCCCCCAACTGGCAAATGTATTCCTTTCCAGATTTGGATTTGTGACTTGTGAGCACTGGTTAGGTGTTGTTGTGCCTTTTCGTATGCATCCTTTGAGTGTGCAGCACAATCTTAATCTGTGTATTTGCATGGCATCATTAATTCTGGGAGACTGCATTTCTTGTTACGCTCTCATTTTACTTCTTCAGCACTGGGGAATTTTCTGGACACAAGACAGTAGCATTTTGGGGATGCACATTAATTCTGGTGACTCTGTGTGTGACCTGACCACTGTGCGCATGACTGAGTGTGCTATTAATTCTGGGAGACTTTGCATTTCTTCATCTGCACTGGGGAGTTTTCTGGACACAAGACAGTAGCACTTTGGGGATGCACATTCATTCTGGTGACTGTGTGGGTGGGATGGTGTCAATATTGTTGTCACTCCGCCTTACTTCGCGTTTAAGGTGGAATGACAATGCAAAGTAATAATAACAAGGCGAAGTGAGCCTTTCCTGTGGAGCACTCCGCATAGCGAAGTGTCAACGCAAAGTAGCCACTTCGCGTTCACTTCGCCGGTGGATTTTAAATTTGCTGCATCTCTACCATAAAGTGACGGGAACTATGAAAATTCTCATCTAGTCTCCTAACATACCCCTTATTTTCACCAATTCTTGTTTTAAGTGGCTGTTCAGGTTTACCTTTGCAAATTAGATCACAGGGGCACTTGATTCCATAGATCACCCCTGTTTTTTGGCATGTGATAAATTCCCTGATCTCAATGTCCTTATCTTTTGATATACATAATTAGTTTAGTTGCCATATTGGTCCTTGTAAGAACAGATCCAGAAGCAAATGGTTTTATACCTTTTATTGGACCAACACAGGTGTTACAAAATAAAACAATGCTTAAAGATCAACTGCAGCTATATTATAAACATATTACAAACTTTACTCCTTTTCCCTAACATAAGGATAACAAGACCTTATTTATTACATGTGAAATAAAGAAATTGCCATTTGTCATGCTCAAATACTATTTTAATGCTCTCCTATTTGATGGTTTAACAGAAAATCTCTCATACATTTTTTTTGACCAACTAACAGAACCTTGGGTGAGTGCTGATTCCAATCAAGCAAGAATGATGTCATTTTCCTTCAGTTCCTTGCAGCTCACTACCTGGAACTTGAGGAAAATGACATCATTCTTGCTTGATTGGAATCAGCACTCACCCAAAGTTCCGCTAGCTGGTCAAAAAATGTCTGAAAGATTTTCTGTGAAACCATCAAATAGGAGAGCATTAAAATAGTGTCTGAGCATGACACATATCAATTTCTTCATTTCACATGTAATAAATAAGGTCTGGTTGTCCTTATGTTAGGGAAAAGGAGTAACATTTGTAATATGATTTTAATATAGCTGCAGTTGATCTTTAAGCTTTTAGACCAACCAAGTCCTTGTTAAGCTTTCAAGGAAGGATTTGGTTTGGTTTGAAAGCTTAAGCACTGTTTTCTTTTTGTAACATCTATGTTGGTCCAATAAAAGATGTCAAATCATTTGCTTCTGGATCTGTTCTCATCTTTTGAGACATTTCTGATCTTTTTCAGTCTTCTTGTATTATTGCAGTGGATGCATCTCCCACAGGGGAATTTACCTTTAAAATCTGCTCTCATAGATAACCCAATGTTTCTTTGTGTTGATATCCTGTGGTCTGTATGTGCTATCATATCTTATATGGATCTCGCTTTCTTTTCTACCACTAGCGAATCTTTAGCAAAAGCTCTTTCACCTATTTCAGTGGATTTAAGTATATGCCAATGTCTGGAAATAATATTTTTTATATTGTAAAAATAATCATTAAACTTCACTGAAACATAATCCTATTCTCCGTGGACTGTTGGTTCCTTCCTTGTGTTTCTAAAAGTTCCACCCTTTCACATTCTTCCATTTTTATGTTTGCCCTTTTCAATACCTGTTGAGTATAACCCCTTTGTAAGAACCTAATTTCCATTTCATCAGTAGCTTCTTTCAAATCAAGTTCCAGGCTACAATTCCTTTTTGCCCTTAACATTTAACTATACGGAATTGAATAATTTAAGGCTTTAGGGTGAAAACAGCTTGCCTCTCAAATCGTATTTCTGTGTGTTATTTTTCAGAAGAGTTAAGTACATAGTTTTCCTTTGTTTTTAAAAATCAGTAAATCCAATAAAGGTATCATATCTGAATCATGATTTTTTAACAAATTTCAAATGGTATATTTTCACATTTAAATATTAATGAAACTCTTCTAGTTCTGTTTCGGTGCCTTTCCAAATGACCAAACTATCATCAATAAAATGTTTCCATAACAAGATTTTGTCATAAAATGGATTATTGTTGTGAATGTATCTAGTTTCAAAGAGGTTCATATAGAGGTTGTTATAAAATGGGGTCATACCTGACCCCATCGCTGTATCTTTATTTGGACAAAATGATCTTTTTCAAATCTGAAATAATTCTGCATAGGGACTAATTCCACTAGTTTAATTAAAAATTCATTAGGAGGTTTAGTTTCCATTCTTTTTTCTTCCTGCTTAGATCTAAGGCTCTCACATCCGAGGTTATATGGGATCGATGTGTATAAATTTTTTACATCCCACCTTACTAACAGAGTTTGTTCTAGATCTAACAACATCTCATTTAGTTCTTCCAAAATGTTGATAACATGTGTACTGACTCTAAGATATGCATTTGTTTGTTCTACATACTCTCTAATGTGATGATCAACAAAAATAGAAAGGAGTTCTAATACTGACCCCATCTCGGAAACTATAAATCTACCTGGAGGATGAAAGGGGTCTTTATGGATTTATTTTTGGAAGTGTATAGAACACAGAAGTAACCAGATGTTGTTTCAGTAAAGCACCCTTCTCCCAGTCTGTGATCCACCCACTGTCTAAAGCTCGATCCAGGACTCCCTTGATCAAGTTTTTTATGTCTGTCATTGAGTCTTTAACTATTTTTAAATAGTCAGTGTAAGCCAGAAGACTTTTACATTTTTCAGCATACATTTTGTAATCACCAATAACCAATGCCCCTCCTTTATCAGCTTTTATAATTATAATGGTATTATCATTTTCCAAGGATCTCAGAGCTGCACACTCTTTTGGTGAAAGGTTAAACCTGCTTCTACAATCCATATTCCATGCCTGTTTAAGTAAAGCTTCAATATATTTGTTAACTATTGCCATGTAAGTTTCAATGGCATGTGGAATGCTCCCAGGAGGATTGGATTCAGATTTAAGTTTTAACCACTGACTTAAAATTTTTCATTTCTCAGCCAGTGTTTGGTTAACTGTTTGCTCTGGATAATTTTCAAAATAGTATCTTAATCTTAATTTTCTAAAAAAGTGATTTAATTTCAATTTAATTTCAAATTCACTCGTTTTCTCATGAGGGCAGAAAGATAATCCCTTTCCCAATATTTGCATTTCAGTTTCATTAGGAGTTCTCTTAGATAAGCAAAAGCAGGGATTCCTTGACAGCAGTTCTACTTGAATCCTCCTTGGAGTGCACAGTCCGCGCTTATTTCTCCACTGAGGCAGTTTCTCTCCTCGCATGCTCTGCTCAGACACAGCCAGCGACTGCTCCCTCAGCATAAGGAGCTGTTGGAATACTTAACCAGAATTCCTAACTGCTGTATGTAAATCAGCATTTGTACATGGCTAATAGAAAGCTCTCAGCTGGAAGCAACAGCTCAGACACAAAGGGCACCCCTAGGAGGCATACGCCAAGAGTGGTCCAGCCCCTAGCCGTACTGTCTGCTCAGCTTCACTGATCTTCACTGACTGCTGTAGCCACTACTGAAATAGCAGTCAGCTAATAGAAAGTTCTCAGCCAGAAACAACCAGAAGTAACAGCTCAGACACAAAGGGCAACCCTAGGGAGGCATATGCCAAGTGCGGTCCAGTCCCTAGCCTTACTGTCTGCTGAGCTTCACTGATCTTCACCAACTGGGAGCGAGACCAATCAGAGAGGGAAGGCAGATTCTGACAGGTGCAGAAGCAGGGATTCCTTGACAGCAGTTCTACCTGAATCCTCCTTGAAGTGCACAGTCCGGGCTTCTTTCTCCACTGAGGCAGCTTCTCTCCTCACTCCCTCTGCTCAGATACAGCCAGCAACTGCTCTGTCAGCATAAGGAGCTGTTGGAACACTTACTCCCCACCCCCTTAACATAAAAACAAGTTTTCTTTCCATCCTATCAGTTCTGTGTGTACTTTAGTTTTATGTGCAGTTGATGTAACAAGATCTTGATACATCTAAAAGGCTGAACATTACTGATTGTTTTTACAGGTAGCAGAAACAAAGGTTCTGCCTACCCATCCTACTCCCTAATCCAACCCACCTCCTGGGTGATCCTCCTTCATAGGGTCTACGTGGCCCCACCCCCTTCCTGCCTCTCCTAATTACATAGGCTTGTTTTTTAACTCAGCGGCAGAGGAAACTTAGCTTAACCTTCAAACTCACCCCAAGCACTTCACTCCTACAGGTGACCTACCTGTACCACATTCTGCTGTGAAACAGGAAGAGGTAGGGTAACCCCCACCAAAAAAAGCATATTTGTTTTCATTTTGTCTTGTCGCTCTAAACTCCTATTTGCTTCCTCCTTACTTTTACCCGGAGTATAGACAAGTAGGCACCTTCCTTAGACAACCTTTTTCTTTAGTCCACACTTCCTCCCCAGGACAAAAAAATATTAATTATCATTTTCACTTGTCCACTTCTACATCCGCACTTCTTCCGTCCTCATACTACTGTCATCTGTACTCAAATGGAGCTCATAAACTGCAACACCTGTGGTTCACTCTTCATGAGAACATACATCCTGAGAGTGAAATACTGTCCAATATGCTCTTCCCTAAGGGACCTAAGAACTCAGCTCCATGCAACAAGAACCGAGATAAACTATCTAAGAACAATTGTCCATTATACACAACAAAACAGCACCAACAAACAGTCCTTTACCAAACAGGTCCAATTGCCCTAAAGGAAAAACAGACCAGGAGGTTGGAAACTGGTCAAAAACCACAATGCTCTAAAGCCTACAGCTACTGGAACAATCACACCTGTGCACACAACAAACAGATACTCTCCATTGACAGCTAGCACAGAGACGTTGGAGAGTAAGGAACAGGTGGATTCAATACAGCAAAACATTAAAAAGTCCCCCAAAAGAGCAAACAAACCAACCACCAAAAAACAAGTACTAATAGTCAGATACTCCATTACTCATGGTGTGGAGTCTCACCTGCAGCAATCCGGCCATACAAAAGTTGCTGTTAGGTGTCTCCCAGATATGTCTGTGTGGAAGGACACTGACCACATTCTGAATAACGTATGCAACGTGAACCATAAACCGCATGTCATCATAATATGCACAAATGACATAGGCTCTCACACGGTAGAAGAGACTAAACAAAACATAACAAATATGGCCAGCAAAATTAATCCTCTTTCATCCAACCTCTCTTTCTCAGAAATCCTGTCTGTATGGAAAAGGGGAAGAATCAGGCACAGGATCAGAGAGAGAGAGAGAGAGAGACATCTCCAGATTCAATGCCTGGCTTAAACAATGGTACCAGTAAAATGGACACAGCTTTACTGGCAATTGGCACAACTTCTGGGAGTGGTACTTCTACAAATTCGATGGTCAACAACTAAAGAAACAAGGAACTTGGGCACTCAGACAAAAACTCGACGTGCACATAGAGCATTTAAATTATTGAGTGAGGAGGGGCAGCAAGAACACCTCGTGGCAAGAAGGGTGTCAGGAGCTCCTTCTCCACCAACAGCTAGTTTGACACAGGTCTCTTTTAGTGATCTCAGAACCAGTAGTTATCAAGACACTTCCCATAACAAGCAAAGGGATAAGCGTAATAGGCACAAGAGAAGCAACACTGATATACAGCAGAATGATTCTACTACTTCACCACGTCACACAAAACAGGGATGGAGAGCTAAGTGTGTCAATGCACGTGGTCTGTCAAATAAAATTTCTGACCTCTCCATTTTAATGACAGAAGCCAAATTAGACTGGGAAGCAGTCACTGAAACTTGGTTTATGGAGAACCATACCTGGGACATTGCTATACCAGGTTACACACTTTTTAGGAAGGACTGCATTCGAAAAAAGGGAGGGCATTATATGTAAGAGAAAGAATCTTGGCAACAGAAGTCCAAGCAAAACAGGGAAGACCAGAAGCTCGATAGGTCACCCAAGGAGCAGGGCACAAAACCCCCATCCGTGTGGGAGTCATATATAGACTTCCCTCCCAAGACTCTGACATAGACTAGGAGCTCCTCAAAATCATCTTCTTGATGGCTGACAAGGGAGACCTGTTATTAGTGGGGGATTTCAATCTACCTGATGTAGATTGTTCCTCATTCACGACATTGTCTGAATGCAGCAAAGAGTTCCTACTTGCCCTGAAGGGGGCAGGACTTAATCAGCTGGTGCAGTCCCCCACCAGAGAACAGACTATCTTGGACCTGGTGCTGACAAACAGCACCAGAATCTCAGATGTAACCATAGGGGCAAATCTGGGAACCAGCGACCACAGGTCAGTCTGGGCAACAGTGGAAAGGGTAGCAGAATCAAGTCACACAAAGCTCAAAATACTTGATTTCCACAAGGCAGACTTCAACACCATGAAAACCCAGTTAAGAAACTTGGTAGAAATCAACAACTCGTGATGTGGAGAGAAGCTGGGAAGCCTTGAAGACAACTTTACTTCAAGTTACTGAACAGTGCACAAAGCACATCAGCAAGTCAAAAAGGAGAAAAAAGCCGCTGTGGTTCTTCAAAGAAACAGCAACAATAGTAAAACACAAGAAAAGGGCCTTCAAGCAGTATAAGCAGACAAAGAAAGAAGCAGACAGGCAGCATTACATATCAAAGCTGAGAGAAATGGGAAAGGCTATTAGGATAGCCTAAGCCCAGACAGAGGAGAAAATAGCACAGAGAGTAACAAAGGGGGACAAAACATTTTTTAAGTACATAAGCAAAAGAAAAAAGAGTAAGGGTGGGATGATCAGGCTAAAATCAACTGAAGGACAAATAGTTGAAAAGGACGAAGACAAGGCAGAAGTGCTAAAATTCTTCTGCACAGTTTTCACCATTGAAAATCAAGGCAGTGGCCCTACTATGAGAAAGGCAGTGTGCAACAGTAGAACAGCAGATGACTTCCACTTCTCATGAGAAAGAGTCCTAGAAGAGCTTAGCAAACTAAAAGTAGACAAAGCAATGGGACCCAATTGAATCCACCCTAGGATTCTAAAGGAATTACAGGAAGAAATTGCAGCACCACTCACTGACCTTTTTAATGAGTCGCTGGAAAGTGGCACAATACCACTAGACTTGAAAAAGGCTGTGGTGGTACCCTTATATAAATGTTGAGGCAGGGAAGTGCCTGGGAACTACCGCCCAGTCAGTCTGACCTCAGTGGTAGGCAAACTTATGGAAACATTGCTGAAAGATAGAATAGTGGATCATCTAAAAGAATCTGCAAAGCTTGATCCCAAGAAACATGGATTTATGGCAGGAAAATCATGCCTAACAAACATGATAGAATTCTTCGACTGGATGACCAGAACAGTGGATCAGGGAGGGGTAGTTGATGTGGTGTACCTAGACTTCAGCAAAGCCTTCAACACCATACCCCATAGAAGGCCTATGAATAAGCTAGGGAATACAGGACTTAGAAGACAGTCAACTGGATTGCAAACTGGGTCAAGTATAGGACACAGAGGGTCTTAGTTAAGGGAGCTCAGTCAGGAGAGGGCAAGATGACCAGTGGAGTGCCACAAGGGTCAGTATTAGGCCCCATCCTCTTCAACATTTTCATCAGCGACATCGTTGATGAGCTGGAGAGGAAAGTTTGCTGTTTTCAGATGATACAAAACTCTGCAACCGGGTGGACACCCAAGAGGGAGTCTTGAAGATGGAAAAGGATCTGAATAGGCTTGAAGGATGAGCCAAAAAATTGGCAATTGAAGTTCAGTGCCAAAAAATGCAAGGTCATGCATCTGGGTAAAAGAAACCCCAGGAAGGAATATATGTTGCTAGGACACCAGCTTGAGGTAGCACAGGTGGAGAGGAATCTTGACAGAATCATTACAGATGACCTTAGGATGAGCAAGCAATGTGAAAGAGCATTGCAGAAAGCAAATGACATTCTCGGATGCATTGGAAGGGGTATAACTAGCAAAAACAGAGAGGTGATAATGCCACTCTACAGATCACTGGTCAGGTCACACATGAAATATTACGTCTAGTTTTGGAGGCCGCACCTGAAGAAGGATATCAACAGACTGGAGGCGGTGCAGAGAAGGGCTACAAAGATGGTGCAGGGTTTGCACCAGGAGCTATATGAAACTAGACAGGCTGTACCTACTTGAACAGAGAAGAGACAGGGGGGACATGATCAAAATGTTTAAGTATATGAAGGGAATTAACACGATGCGGAAGGAAAACCTGTTTCAGATGAAATCAGAGAGTCGTACAAGAGGCCACAATCTATGACTGGCAGGAGGTAAATTTAGGGGAAACATCAGGAAGTACTTTTTCTGAGAGGGTGGTCAACCCTTGGAATAGCCTACCACCAGAGGTAGTAGATTCAAAAAATGTAAGGGAATTCAAAGTTGTGTGTATAAACACTACGCGCAAAAAAGGAAATAGTCTAAGAGGAGGGGTAGGTATTCTGGGCAGACTAGATGGATCAAGAGGTCCCCTTCTGCTGGCAAAGTCTTATGTTCTTATAAATTTAAAATCACATTTTCTGTTGTGATCTGGTGGCAACCTGAGTAACTTGCTCTTTTTGCTTGTCTCTTCTTTTTCCTATTAACTCTTTACCTTCTTCTGTTCTCACTATTTCTGATTCTCCTTCCTCTGGGCCTATTCCTCATTCTATTTTTGTATTAGTTCTTATAAACTGGTCACCTCTCCTGTTTCTGCCTTGAAAGTACCTTCTGCCCTGTAGGTGCCCCACCCCCCAAAAAACGGTTCTCTGTATTAGTTTTGGTTTAATCAGTATCCGTACCACTCCCAGAAGTACAGAGAGTAGAATCTGAATCAAAATTGTAAATAAAGCCTAATTTGTTTTTATTTTGTTTATTTTTGAACCATGAATAAACTTTGTTATTCTTGTAATCATTAAGGTCCCATTTAAACTTGTATAGTTTAGTGGCTCTTATCTCATTTTCAAAATCATCCAACTGTCTATTCACTTTTAAAAGGAAATCATCAAATTCATCTACTGTATATTTCTTTTTAACTTCTTTTTGTAGCTTTATGTCGATTCTCTATATCTGTATCAAGGCTTAATAATTCCTTTGTGATGGCTCCTACTAAAATGAGCACAACATCTCTAGAGCGACTGTCCCATGTTGCATCCCATTTATGTTCTAGTTCTTCCATTATGAAACCAAGATTTGGTCCAACCAATATTTTCAAACCTCTCGGGATTCTCTTTTGCTTTAGATATTCTGTTAGTGTTAAAGCGTGCCAGTCTAGTCTTAAGCGTTTATGTTTCCTATACTCATAGTCATTAGTGATTGACTTAGAAGTTACTGGTCCTGAAACTGTCTTTGTGTTTTACAGCCTTCTAAGATTTTTTTTCACCTCCGAAGCTGAGATAATTTGGGGGATAGATCTATTCTCTGTAATATGGTCTAACTCATCTAAATTGCTCATGTTGAAAGAACAAATTAGAATAATAAGGGAAAGGTACTTTTGATACAAAAATGGTGGCAATGGAGAGCGAAAGGGTTGGAAGTGCTTTCTATGATCCTAATTCAGTAAATAACTTTGTAACATGTTATCCACCATAACAGGCAATTAACTCTTATATTTGTGATTGCTGTAACATACACATATCGTTATAACAAAGTTATAAAGATAATTCTTTACTTAGTATCACAATTCGTATAATGTCTTTTGCACAATGTCTTTGCACAGCTAGAATAAGTTGTTCCTTTCTCCGAGATCTGCAGCCCAGAGGTCTTTCATAATACTCACAGGAAATTTTTCGTTATGCAAAAGAATAATCCAAAAGATAATTTTGTTAGCAATGGTTCTTTCCTGTCCAAAAGTCGAATTAGTCCTCGTTTTAGATTTCCACATCAACCAAGTTCATATAAATTTTAATATATAGTAAAGTCCTGCCATGTTCCCTCTTCTATTGGGTCGGTCCTCCAGAGTAGGCAAAGTGCCAAAAGTGCTTTTCAATGAAAGTCACAAAACTGGCCCAGCCAACCTCAGTGAAAAATGAAAGAAATCAAAAACCTGGAGAGACCCAAACAAATCACAGCAATAATGAACTAGACACAGATTGGAAAAATGGGTCCACTCACCAATATTAAATCAAAAATATTTTCAATATTTATTTGTTTCTATTGCAGTTCCATGTAGCCACGGGGGCACCTGCATAAGGCTTACAAGCATATTGTCAATACTGCTTATTGTTGTAAATGAATACCACCTGTATAAACCCAAATAACCTCCAAGCTCCTTGAACATCTGTACTGTAAGCAGGGTATCAGCCACAAAGCAACTCCTTTTGTGGTGGACCAAAACCAAAATCCAGAAATCAGATGCAAGCTCCTTGGTGATGTGCAAACTATCACCATAGATCGCGTTCATGGGTGGCATGGGAATGCCCACCTGGGTGCCAGAACCACATGTTATAGCAGCACCTGTGGTAGGTGTCTGGTAAATCATTTACTACTGTTAATTTGAAATGTATTAAATTATTATATACAAAGACACAAACTTAAAACTGGAGCAGGTAGAACATTGTCAGCCTGTTAATATTATAATTACTGACTTCGTAAAAGTAATGTGTCCAAAGAAAACTGTGCCAAAAATAAACTTTTTAATATATAAAGAGGTGTGTGTTTGTGTGTGGGGGGGTTATTTTCAGGCAGGGGAACTCATACCTCACCCCGGACTAGGTGGGTACCCCAGACTGTTGGGAAGTTAGATTGGACAGTAAGGGCACAACTTTTAAAGGACTGGCAACCCATCTATGCAGTCATTAAGGCCGTATCTTGGATCTATCGATTGAAGCAAATTGGCCTGCCAGCCAGCACACTTGCATGACTCTCCACCAGCCACCGACCAATGAAGAGCACTGACTATTATGACATCCTCACTAGCACAGAATGAAAAGTCATTTTGCATTAGTGAGGATGTCACTACTGCAGCAGAATGACTTTCTAAAGCATACACAGATTCAGCTTTTGTCGTATTGGTCCTTGTAAGAACAGATCCAGAAGCAAATGGTTTGATATCTTTTATTGGACTGACATAGATGTTGCAAAAAGAACAAAGTGCTTAAGCTTTTGGACTACTGAAGCCCTTCCTCGGAGGTCTGCTCCTTCCTCGGAGGTCTGCTCGGAAGGTTGTTATCTTATTCAGATGACATTTGGCCTTGAAGGTATCTCAGCTAACAGCAAACTGGTGAGGTCTGGTTGATCTGTTTCTAACTTCAGTGATGGTTTAAATGTGTACTTTAAACCAATGAGAATTCTTTCTGTTTTTTATGTATGATCTGGGTGTTGATAGTATGTGAGTTTCTGAATAACTGTCATAAGCTTCCGAGGAAGGACTTCGTTAGTCTGAAAGCTTAAGCACGTTGTTCTTTTTGTAACATCTATGTTGGTCCAATAAAATATATCAAACCATTTGCTTCTCTTTCTAAAGTGTAAGGATTTCCATACACAATCATGTTCCACCATACACTATAATTTTTGTTTGCTTCATATACTGCATAGGCAGTGTAAATCTAGCTGCCGTTATGTACAACTGCCTGATATTTAAATTGGAAAAGGAGTTTTGTAAGTGGTATTTTTAATCTCATTTTTAAATCAACTGTTTACAATGACCATATGATGTAGCTTTCCTGATATACGTGCTGTGAACTTGCGTCTGTGGACTGTTGTTTAACTGACACTTTGGTGAGATCAGATTTTTATTAAGCAGTATAGACAAAGTATCCAGTCCGAAAGCAGATGGTATTCTGTCCTAGTGGATGAAACTTTTTTTTTAAACGTACAGTGTAAGTGTCACTTCCAACAGTTTTGAACTCAGGATTTTGGGCAACAAGCATGTTCATTACTGTTTGCTGATTTGCTTACTCGACTATAATGCACACACTCGTTGCCAAAGTCCCCATTTCAAAACTGTAGGAAATGACAATTACACTACAAGTTTAAAAAAAATCATCTACTGGGACAGAATACCATCTGCTTTCAGACTAGATACTTAGTTTATGCAGTTTAAAAATCAGATCTTGTCAAAGCGCGAAGTAAACTACTGCACATGCTCTTTGTTCTTCATAAACCAGATGTTTTAAAAACAAAAATACCACTTCCAATACTCATTTTCTGATTTAAATAACAGGCAGTTGTACAGTTGAAGCATTACTACCAGGTGTTATATATTCTGCTTAAGGAAATTGTACAGTAACTGACAGTAAACAAGTTTACCAGCTTTTGACAGACTTGTGTTTATATCTACCATACAAAAAAGGCAGCAGAACTATGTAGCTACAAAATGGGCATTTCTGGATAAATTGTACCCCAGATATGAAACAAGTTTTTTATTCCAATTATAATAATAGCAACAAGGTATGTACAGGGGTTAGATTAACTGTCAGTTAATCACCCCCTTGAGCAATATGGCACTGACTGCACCTTGGGCTACAATACACCCAAAGGGGGTGATTAACAGACTGTTAGTCTAATCCTTGTACATATCTTATTGCTTAAATGTTCAGACCTCATTTGCAATGGTGTCCTATATGCAAATCTTAAAAATAGTGCCAGAGCTGGCAAGAGAATTAGGGGCAGGAAGCCAAACCAGAATTTGGAGAATAAAAAATACAGTATAAGAGATACCTACCCATGTGGGAAAAGAGAGACTGAGTATAATGAGCTGTTAATAATGAATAATAAATGGATTTATGAACCATTTAAAGCCACACCATTTGTAGAAGCTTTGTTTTTAAAACAATGCACTTTACCCATTTGGGGAAAGTATAATAGATTGGGACCAAGGACATTATGAGGAATTTTCCGTTGGGGGGGGTATTTAGTTGGGTGCACAACTTTAGTGCACAAGTTAGGGTTTATTATTAAAGCACAAAAAGTAAGGAAATTAGATATTAGGGGTTTTGAACCCTAACTCTACTCAACCCCATTAACCACCCCTGTGAACCCCACCAAACTGAATGCAAAATCACAATATGGGTTTAATACATATGTTTTGACACCATAAATAAAAAACATAGTTTTTGGAATGCAGTTATACCCCACAGCAAACACGGTACACAAACAGTATGTTGTGAGGTCAACAGCAGCTTCCAGTTTGGTGACTAGAAAATCCGTTGACATTAGCTATTTCTTTGACCCTTAGCAGTCATGATAACGGCCCTATGCCCAGTCTCTCTAGATTGTGGCAATGTGTGCAAACCCCACTACTGGAACCCCCATCCACCTGATTTGTAAATATCCCGATGGTGGATGTTCAACCCCACAGCCAGTACAACCCCCTCAAGCACCCACTCAATGCGTTAAGATAAATTGTTGGTAGGGGGCCAACCCTACTGCCTGTATCCCCCTCCCTCCCACATGCCCAAAGTGTTAAGATACACCAGTGACGAGTGCACAACCTTGCTTCCAGTAATCCCTACCATCCAGCATGCATTAAGAAAAAAACATCCTTGCCCACCCTCTAACAACCACACTATCCTCCTCCCAGCTATTGACCACCTCTGGTTCTCATCACGGTTCTCAATGTTCCACACCAAAATACTCAATGCCCTTCAATGTGCTCCTTTACCTGAAAATAAAAAAAATGGAAAATAAAATCTCAAAATGCCCGTACTGTATCTAGACTTCATTTTCTTTTCTAGTCTTTTTTTTCTGTTGGTCATAATGTTTCCAGTTTGGCCCATTTTGGCACCAACTTTTCAGGGTGGGCAACTCACCAACCCATCTCATGCACACATATGTGGTACCTTGTAAATCTGATCTGAAATGTGTTTTGTGGTTGTCCCCGAAAACACATTTCAGGTTACATTTAAAAGATGCCATGTATCTGGTGATGAGGTGGGTTGTGATATGATCAACCAGAATATTTGGGGGCAATGTGTCCAAAAATGTCAAAGTTATGACCAAAAGAAAGACAATAGAAAAAACTAAGCCGTATGTATGTACAGTATGCATGTAAAGGGGTTTTCATAGAGCAAGCCCCACCTTGCACAACCACCAGGTAGTTGGAGATTTTGCTATGACTCCTAGGTTCAGGGTTTCACTACCTGTGATAAGAGTTTGTTTTTCACAGCGCTATACAGCATGCGCATGGTACCTCTATCCAGAGATGCCTGATAGTGGGTTAGCTGACAAGTTAGCATAACCCTTTGTGAAGCTATACCTACCCACCTCCCTTCTAGAGCAAATACCTCCCACCAATGCCGAACAGTGTGAATGTCCAGACAAAAATACTCAAAGTAACATAAACACAGCTTTATTATAGCACCAGCACCTGCAAAGGGGATACTTATGTAGCGCAGATGCTCCCAGACCATTTACCCCCTCCAGTTAGATGCCCGCTTAGGCAGGGTGCAATACATTTCTAAACCACTGTTTAGAGAAGTTCTACTGGGATAGTAGTAGGAAGCACAATCTTAGCTGCAGTTAACAAGGCCCAGCTAGATGCATCTTTACTTTATTACTAGACATGTCAATCAAGAGCCCCATGTCACAAACGCACTCTGCAAGTCAGACCCTCTGCTGCCACAGTGCCAACCTTAAAGTGCAATAGTGTACAGGAGACAGACAGGGTAATCCTCCTGTCTGTTTTTGGTCTGAATCACCTACTAGTCTTGAGTCCTGGGGGTCAAAATATGAAACTTATGCTAGTATAGCCAGTTAACAAGCTCAGATATGTACATTCTTTGGGAATGCAGTGCAATCCTTTGCCCAGTGGCACCCAGCCAGGTTTCCAAAATGTACCCTTATGACTCAATATGAGAATTAGGTATAATCTTACCTTTTTTGCAAGATTAGCAACACATTCAAGCCCTTAACAGCTGTCAGAATTAACCACTGGTTCAGCATTCACATACAAAATAAAATTGAGAAGAGACATGCAGTATTTCAAGGAAAATATTGTTTACTAAAAATTGTAAAACAGGTAAAATCAAACACAGAACAATTATATCAATAACTTACAGTCACATAAAAAAAATGAGAATGAGCCAGCCTGGTGGCGCTGAGGGTTAAGGCGCTGGACGCCACACCTCACGCCACGCTGGTGACCCAGGTTCAGGAATGAGCTCGGGTCATCGGGGGTCGGCTGGGGAGGACTAGGATCAAGCATCTGTAGACTGCTGTCCTAGTCCTGGGGTGGGCTAGGGCACTTCACTGTGCTGTAGTGGCCCTTGGGGATGCCCAGGACACTACTAGCATCAGTGACATAGAGGGGGAGCGTGGCGGATGTTGGCATGTAGTGCCTGGACATCATTGCACTTCTGCGCTCCAAGGGGGGCCAACTGGAGGAAAAATGACTGGGTGCGACTGTGCAGCTTGATGGCCATGCTCCTAGCTGCCCGGAGGACTTTGGCGGAGTCCTGTCGGGGAGGGTCTTGGGCTGTCCTGGCTGGTAGAGGCAGAAGGGAGCACTCCAGCAGGATGGCATGATGGCTGTTCCAGATTCTCCTGGGTGCAGTTCGAGCTACCCAGCTCTCAGGGTGAGCGGAGCTGGCGGCTGGATGCCCCAAGCTGGAGTGTGCCACAGCGGGGAGATAAAAATAGCCATAATAAAAAAAAGGGAAGTTACAGAACACAAATATGCCTACCACCAATACTTAAGTTCTTGCCTAGCTAGTTGCTACCATTAAGTGCCTTCTTAAGTCTAGAGAACTGTGTCTCTCTTGAGTCCAGAATAATAAGCTCTGTTTCCCTCTGATGGCTGTTCATTTCAAAATCCATCTCCCCACCCCTTTTGGTGAGGTCACAGTTATTTCCTCCTAGCTTTAACTTAGGGGTCAGCCTTAACTTTTTTTTGCACTAGCCAGCCGGGCTAGTGAACCAAAGATTGCACTAGCACGCAGAATTTAGCACTAGTCCACAGTCAGTATGGTTCACAGTGATTTGTTAAACAAAAGGCAAAATCAAAATGTATCGAGCACGTGTCTGAATTTGAAACCTACTGTAAATTACAAATGAACTTTGTAAATAACACTCATTGTAGTCAGTGTCTTAACATCATTGTCTTCAGGTTCTAAATGTAAAAGTAAAATTATCCTTAAATGTTGCTGGATTGTGTGGTGTCAGGGGGGAGTGTGGCTCACTCTCAAGCACACTTGTATCTCTATCATAGTCACTCTCAGCTCACGCAGACCACAGGGACAAGGTTGAATAGAACAGAGGAGGTCAGAATGCTGGTTTAACCTCCCTGTGTTCCTGGGCTGTAGCTTGTTAGTCTCTTGTTTGATTAGCGCTGCGGTCTCTCACTGTTCTGTCTGCACCCTGGTGTGAATGCTGGTGAATCTAGCAATGTTGTTTTACTTTGGGGGGGGGGCGGACTTGGGGGTCTGTATTTGTACCATTACTGCCTGTGGGGATAGAGACCAGCTGTTACAGTTAGGACGGAGGAGCCCGTTTTCTCACTGGCCCATATTTGCTGCAGCTGCTGCTTCAGAGTTTTTGGAAGCAGCTTCTCAGAATGATGGTGACCACAGGGTGACAGGGTTGGGACAAGGCATCTTATTGTTCTGACCGCGCTGTATCCTGACCCATGAGTGCTGCGGGGTGTTGACTGTTCAGTTTGGGGGCCGGGGTGCTCCAGTTGCATTTTTTTCTTTAGAGGAGCCCATTTTCTCACTTGCACATATTATCTGCTGCTTCACAACTTCTCAGACAGTGACCACAGCACAGGGGGAGAGGGACAAGGCTAAAACAAATGGAACAGTGGAGATGAGATCAGAGTGCATTACTAGCTAAGCTAACTTTATTTCAGCTTCAGCAGTCTGTCTTGATTTACTTCCGACCCAACTTTACGGCGCAAATGCTGCCCTACCACTAGTCCTGACTTAAAAGCTGAGCTGCTTGTCTTTAATTATGTATAGTTTGTGGTCTCACTTTTCCAACCGCACTGTGTCCTGAATGCAGTCTGCTACTGGGATGTTGTTCAGTTTAACTGGGGGGGGGGGGCTTCTTTGTGGTCTAAGTCAGTTGCCCGATCCCAATTTTTCACCACGCTTCATGCTGGTGTTTCTTTTTCTTTGCAACCACATGAGCGCCACACAACACAACAGGCAGAGAAATGGGCCGCAGCTTTCCACCAGAGGAACTGCACTAGCCCAATGCCCAACCGGGCAAGTGACAGAGATCCTGCACTAGCCCACGGCAATCTGCACTAGTACCTGGGCTTGTAAATGAATGTTAAGATCGACCCCTGCTTTAACTTCTTAACATAACTATCCACAAGGATGTATGTTATTACTGTAAAAAATCAGCAACTAGCCATTTCCCAAATATGACAGTCTTTGATCAAAACATCCCCTTTTGTTTCACGATCCCACAACCATGTCACTAGTTCTCAGCTAGGTGAGAAAACCATAAAGGATCAGCCAGATGGCTTCCCTTCCTGCTAGGGTCATAAAATTTATATTTCGTTTCAACTTCAAAAGTAGGAGCAGGTTATAAGGGGTAACAAACTGTCCGTCTGAAAGGAAGGATTTTAATTAGGGGTTTCCCTGGTCAGTTTAACACATCTTGCAGCTTTTAGCCACACTGACACCTTGGAGGTCAAAGGTCACTTCTCACTGCTAGGCTGTTTTCTTGCCTAAGCAGACCTTCACATACCATGTATTTATTTTACAAATATTATACAATAATAATACTGGAGGGTTTATCACATTACACCCCATACTAGACATTGCTACCCTTTTCCCTTGGTACCAAACTCTTGCATAAAAACTGAGGCACTCCCTTTCAGTAGTTCTTGGGTAGTGCTGTAGGCCCAAAGATGTTGACATGGGTTGGCTAGTGCTAGTGCACTTAGAATGCCGAAACAATGGAGCAGACTCCTTTAGAATTCCCCCCACAGGCTATGCAGTTGTTAAAATGGCTTTCCACCTCTGCAAATGAGGTGTTTGTAATCCACCCTGATGGCCAGCTTGAAACCCCATCTTAAAACTCATGTTGGGTTTAGAAGAGACACACTTCCCACAGTTGCTCACAGTTACTGAGAATGGCTCTGCAAGCCTGCAACCTTGCTTGGTTGTTTTGGTTCAGCAAAATGTATGACTCTCCAATACCAGACCCAAACCTCCACAATTGTATTCACCACTAATCCTCACAGACTTCCCCCAGAGTCATCTCTCAGGTGCAGTAAATGTTTGAGACTGTAATCCTCAGCTGAGGGCTACACACTCATCTTCAGTTGTTGTCTGTTGCATAGGTTAGCATATATATGCCGCTCAAGCTACAGATACTTTAGACACACAGCCTAGGATAACACACTTGCTTCATGATCTCAACACACCATCTGCTCACTTTGGGATCCTGCACAGATCTGCTTGCCCTGAGCCATGCCCCTTTTATACAGGGCCCTAACCCAGGGTTCCAGTTGTTTTTCACCCCTTGTCATTCATCTTCCTCAACACCTGATGGGGATACAAATGTCCCACCTTTGCAATGGGGCCAATTCACAAAAGTGCAGATTGTGTATGTGTGCATATATGAGATGTGTAGACAACCCTAGGTTGGAATGCCACACAGCAGGAGTCCAGAGGAGCCTTGGCAGCATTCACAGCTAGTGCATGATCCCAGTGTGCACTCGATCCCCTCACTGCCCACACAGCTACAGGCCATTCACTATGGCACAGAGTTGGTGCGGACTGCAAGGCAAGGGCAAGAGTTATGTGAGGGTAGATCCTGTACATGACATACATTAGTCCTCAGTTTCTTGACTCATTTTGGCCACTAAAACCAGGCCAGATCCCAAATCAGTTAAGCTCTCAAGTGTCCCATTTCATGACAAATGGCTTGGAGTACCAGATGTCAGAATGTGAAGGGTAAGAGCAATGGCTGCTGAGAGTCAGGAGTCTATCAATAAAATAAGTCATCATGCACTTTAAAGTGAGCCCATTCTCTTAAAAACAACTTATCTTCAGGATTTTTCAGAAGGTTCTTGTGGATGGCTCTCCCTTTGCTCACAGTCCCCAGAATGTCTTTCAGCCCCAAGTCTTGTCTTTGCTCCTGTAGAAGGTCAGACCAGGTCAGATGCAGCAATGTGGCTTTCCAAAAGGAAATAAACCTAGAATAAGCAGGAGGCAAGCAAGCAGTAGAGGGCTCCAGGCTGTCCACAATCATTGGCCATTGGTTGGTGAGACATGTTCATCTGTGTTAACACTCTTACACAAAGTTCTCAAAGCACAGTCAGAGATTGCTACCCATTCAGAGGTCACAGGATCACAGCCCAAAGGACATCTTGACAACACATCATTGTCCACATGATCTAATCCAGGGCGAAATTCTACATACAGTAATAATCACAAGCAGACAAAGCAGATAACCAGTGGTGTCCAGTGGCATCCCATTTAGCAGAGTTCTACACATGCTGTAGCAGAATTTTGTCAGTTTTGATGGTTATCTTTGTCCCATGCAAGTAATCATGGCATTCTTCAACTATGGCTCATTTAATATCAAGGAATTCTGATTTATGCACATGATAGTGCTACTCACTGGGTGTTAAGCTCTGACTAGCAAAAGTAGCTGTCAGGAGAGCCTTGGTGCAATATTGCCCCTAACCTGTGTAGACTAGAGTCTGTGTGCAACATATAGGGTTTCAGGGGGTCAGCATAGCCCAAAATGGGGGTCAGACACCTAGTGATTTCGTTAAAGGCTTAATCATATGCAGCATCTCATCTAGGCCTGAAAAATTCACTGACTTTGACACAAACATAAGGGTCTTTTCCTCTCCTGAATTTCTGAGCTGCAGTTGTATTTTTATTTATTTTATTTATTAGGATTTCAGATAACACCTTTGAGCCAAGGCTCTTTTACAAAGGCTCCACGTCATAAGACAAGAACAGACAAAAACAGAGCATTTATATACTACAGACATACAAATGGTTTCATAGATGGAGCTGCCAAAGGCTTTGTCAGTAAATACATGAGATTAAAGTAAGAAAATCAGTAGGAACAGTGCTCCAGGCATTGTACAATGTATGCATGGGGCAGCTGCTTTAGAGGTGAGAAGACTGTAAGTGCTTACAGGGCAGTGGGTACCTTAGGGTGAGAGCATGGTAGCAAAAAAAGGGGGGGGGGCAGCAAGATGACAAAAATTAAAGTCTGAGAAAAATAAAAGGAGAGAGGGAGGTGACACTGGAGAGAGTAACGGTGGGAGTAGAATATGGGTGTAAGGTATAGAGGAGGTAGAAGAGAGGGAGAGTTGGGTGAAGAGAAAGAAGGGGAAGGATAGGTTGGGGGAGTGGCGGTGATTGGGTGATTTTGTACAAGGGGGAGGATGTATGTATGTATGAAAGGGGGGAAGCAGTGCGGGGAGGGAGTATAATGGATATATAAGTAGTTGGGCTGTCAAGAGTGGGATGCGGAAATTACTATCACAGAGTTGGGAGGTAAGGAGAGAGCACTTGTCGGGGGGCAGGGTAACATTAGGGAGCAGTTTAAGTGAAGCAGTCACAGTAAGCACTGGCCACTAAATGTTGGCATAGTTTGGGTTTAAAGGAGCCAAGATTAGTAGAGTTGGTGATTTACGTCGGAAGCGAGTTGAAACAATTGGGGGCTCTGACTTTATAGGTGGGTGGATACCCTTGGGTCAAACTTAACAAAGGCTGCACTACCCAGATGTAATTTTTGATGAACTGATGATAATATCCACAGAATCCCAGGAATCACTTCATATCCTTGAGAGGCTGAGCCATGGAGAAGCAGAAGGTCAAGACTTCCAACTTGCTAGGATCCATCTGACTTCCTTCTCCTGACACAATATGCCCAACATATTTCACTGAGGCCTGAAATAAATGGCATTTGTGTAAGGACAACTTCAGTCCAAACTCTTCCAGCCGGTCCAGCACTTTGAATAAATGGGCTTCATGCTATTCTAGGGGTCTTTCCAAATATAATAACACTGTCCAGATACACCAGGTATTCAAGCAAATTCATATCTCCCACCGCTCATTCCATGAGGCATTGCAAAGTGGTCAGCACCCCAGAAATGCCTTCAGGTATGTATACTAACTCATAAAATCCCAACCAGCATTTCCAGTACTGAGAACCAGCAACTGCCATGGAGATAAATGGAGATAAATCAAAGTATCCTGCATATGAGACATAGTTTTGTTTCATTTCATTTATTAATTACCCTGGTAGGCAATTTTCAAATGTGATCAGCAAACAATAGTGTATTGGTCATGTATTGTGCATTTGTTTAATGTCCTATGGTCCACACACATTCACACCACACGACTCCTCTTCTGGACTGTGACAATGGGGGAAGCGTAGGGACTCCTCAACTCTTGAATGATTCCACATGCCAGTAACTCTTGAAGATAGCACAAAACATCATCTACTATATGTCAATCAATCAATCAATCAATCAAAGTCTTTATTTAACCAGGCGATCACCGTTGAACAAGCTCATTTTCGAGGTGGACCTGGGTTTGTTAACAAGGTAAACAAGGGACAATATATATGGGCTGCAACACACAAGAAAATAGTAATAATACAAATAAAGTGAGATACAATAATACAGTATATACAAGGTATCAGCAGGTAGCATTGACAGTAGTATATCTTTGGAACAGAAGATACAGCTAGTTTTGGGTAGGACACAATTTTTCAAAAAAGTAAAGAAATATACGTATCAGGTGTACCGAACATAAATAAAACCTAATATAAAAAGATATATAGTGATACGGTGTGGAGAATTTAGAGCTGGAACCAGGGTCAAAGGAATGTGGAAGGGACAGATATGGGGGTAGAAAAAGGGGAGAGGGAAGAGTCGATTATAGATGTGATCAGTCTTTTAACAGCAGTAATTAGAGTGTGCTTGGACTTATAGGAGTCACTATTTAGGGTAGACAGGCACAGGACTCTTTATTATGATGTAGTTATAGAGATTTAAAAGCTGCTAGGCTGATGGGGTGAGTTAATTTCAAAGTTTTTTGCAGCTTGTTCTACAGTTGAGGGAGCACAAAGCTGATGGCTGCTCTGCCAATGCGAGATTTTGGTTTGTAAACATAAAGGTAGATAGATATATGAGGTGCTTCTCAGGGCATACTTCCCCAGAGTGCACAAAGGTAAACAGACAGAGATATACTGGGGCAGTTTATTTGAGATAGCTTTGTATGTACAAACCGCAGCATTTTTTTGCCATCTGTAAGCAAGGGATGACCATCCCACTGCCATGTATAATGCACAGTGGTGGATTGAGTATGGAAGACCCATGATAAATCTTATGGCTCTGTGATAAAGTGTATCAAGTTTGGCTAGGGTACCTGCAGGTCCCTGACTATATAGAAAGTCTGCATAATCCAATAGGGAAAGAAAGGTAGTTTGAACCAGTTTCAGTTAAGCATCTCTTGGGAGGAGATTATTAATCCTAAAGAACAGACCAAGTCTTTGTCTAAGTTTATTTGCCAGTTCTTCTAAGTGATCTGTGAAAGTAAGTCTATGGTCTAACCAGACCCCCAGGTACTTGAACTTTGGTACGTAGTCCAGCTGCTCACCTAGAATGGTAGTGACCTGCAGGAGTGTCCCAGCAATCGCAGGATTTATTGTATTTTGAAGGGGAGAGAGGAACATTGCTTTGGTTTTTTTTGCATGTAAGAGCAGTTTCTGGTTTATAAGCTGATATTGCAGCAGATTAAATTCATTTTGAAGGGCTTTTCAGGCCGCTTCAGGTGTGGGGCTACTAGCATAGAGTACCGTATTATCCGCGAATAGGTGTATTTGTGCTTCTTTGATGGGGCATCTACATTGTTAATATAAATGGTGAAGAGCAAGGACCAAGAATGGAACCTGCGGTACACCCTCAATAGGGGTTTTGGTGGAGAACTTCCCCTTCTGCCTTTACTTGTTGAAGTCGTCCTGAGAGGTAGTTGGAGAACCATTTAAGGGATAGAGAATCCAAACCAATGTTCCGGAGGGAAAACAGAAGCAGTCTGTGATCAACGGTATTGAACGCCTTGCTTAGGTCCAAGAAAACTGCGCAGACAAAGTTTTTTTTGGTCTAATTCAAGCTGCCAGTCATTTGTCATCTTGGCTAGAGCAGAGATTGTACTGTGCTGTGCTCTAAAACCGGATTGTAACGGGTTGAGCAATATTTCTGATTCCAGGTACTTCCGAAGCTGGGAGTTCACTATTTTCTCCAGCATCTTTAACAGGATTGGATGTAGGGAGATTGGCCTGTAGTTATTGAGGTCACTAGGATCTCCTGACTTAAACAAAGGGACCACAAATGCATTTTTCTGAAAGTATGGGTCAATGATGTCAGCCCCAGCACTTTTTCTATTGTCCAGCTGAAGGAGAAGATCTTCGACTTCTTTCAGGGAGGTAGGCTGCAGAGAGAAGGAAGGACTGGGGATGGGTTTTTCTTGTGTATCCTATCTAAGTTGTTGGCGGAGGATATTCATGGGAGAGGAGTCAAAGGCTAGCCCTGCAGTGGCAAAATAATTATTGAGAGCACTGAGGATAGACGGTCTGTTGGAGATGACAGTATTGTCGATCAATAATTTAGTAGGTAGGGAATTTACAGTGATGTGACCTTCAATGTCTTTGATAGTCCTCCAGAATTTGGAGGCATTTCTTGAGGAGCTTTCCAACTGAGAGTGGTAGAAATTGGCTTTGGCTTCTCTGACCATTTTGGTGCAGAGGTTCCTCGCCCTCCGGAAAGAATTCCAGTCATTTATTACATTAGTTTTCCTAGCAGTTCTCCAGAGTACATCTCTACTCTGCAAAGCATCTTTCAGGTCTTCTGTAAACCACCGATAGGATTTGTTTCTGGCACGAACTTTTACTATGGGAGCATACTTGTTGAGAGCCCCTAGCACAATTTCTGAGAAAATATCATAAGCCATAGTCAGGGACTTGGCTAGAATGAAGTCCTGCCATCGCATGGAGTCTTTTAGGTCTGATATATACCCATGGAGATCAAAGTTGCGTATGCACCTTTTAAAGAAGAATTTTGGTACAGTTGTGGATTTAAGAGTGGATCTTACACACTCAATGAAGCAATGGTCGCTAATATCAGAGAAAAGATGCCAGCATGGGAGAATAAATGAGGTTTGTTAACTAAAATGATATCCAAGAGAGTACAGTTATTAGGGTTGAGCTTGTTAGGACGAGTAGATTCGTTTATTAGCTGTGACAACCCAAGGGAATCACAGAACATTTTAAGTGGGGTGGATGCACTGGAGAGCCAGTCTAAGTTGAAGTCCCCTAGTATGATACACTCTGAAGATGCCAAACCCAGGATGTTTTCGAGATGTTTTAACAACTGTAGTCCAGCTGATGGGGGTCTGTAGCATCCTGTTATACATAATGAGACACTGGTGGCAATTTCAATCTTTAATGACAAGCTTTTGAATTCTTTTGGGACAGAGGTTGAATCAGTTATGGAGGCAGGGAATTTATCCTTGATGTAAATAGCTACTCCACCACCTCTGGTTTGCCTGTCGGCTCTGAACAAAGAGTAGGAGGGGATGTTAACCTCGTTGTTACTGGTTGTCGGTCGGAGCCAGGACTCCGTAATCACCAGAACATCTGGAGCAGTATGATATACCCAGGCCTGAACAGAAGTGATTTTTTTTAATAGGCTACATACATTAACATGCAAAAATGTAAGCCCCTTGAGGCTTTGTAGCTCTGCTGGGGATTCCATGGGTGCCAGAGGGCCTGGATTAAGCTCAAAATTTCCTGAGCGTAGTAAAAGCAGGAACAAGAGTTTCCTGCAGAGTCCTAGGAGAAGTGTGGGTGGCTGGATCTTCTTTCGGTTACGTGATTTGTCTGCGGCAGTATAGGGAGTTCTGAGGCTATTTCCCAGTTTTTCTGATGCTACATGCAATAATACCCTGACCAAGAGAGTCAATGGGAGTAGGGGGAAGTATGCAGAAGGTGGTGTAGCACTGTGAGCAGGCTCTAGGAGAGTTCCTGTATGCCGGTGCAGGTGAAGGACCAGCAGTGGGCTAGGGGAAGTTAGAGCACATACAAGTTCTTCTACTTGATAGGAAAAGTCCCGGTCGGACAATGTAAAAAAAATTTATGTCAGCTGGATCTAAGTGCCTCGGCTGGTCTCGAAAAGAGTGCTGATCCTGCAACTGGGTTCGATGTTCTTAACTAGTCATGCAGCTCGCATCCCACTCCTGGCTAGAAAAGACCGGTGTCCTGGTGGCTAACTTCTGACTTATACGATGTCACCATTCTGCTGGCGATAAGGATGTGCTTGACTCAAAGCTGACTGGATCAATTCATTTGGTGGGCCCTTGTTCTCTACTCTTGTACGAAACTGTAGTATGCCCACAATATATTTTAGCCCAAAGTCTTTCCCAGCCTTGTGGTTAATGGACACTCTGACACATTTCTTACCTGAACATTGATTCATCTCACACTGGTATGGGGCCTCACCGGCAGTGCCACTGGCTTCATTATCAACCCTTCATGCCTTCTGGTACTTCCACCATTAAGATTTGGTTAGTGATATCCATCCTTAGCCGCACCACATCACTGATTCTGCATTCAGAATTGAGGGGCAGCATGAGCATCTCTTCATCTCGGCACCAGACAATGCCAACTTCACCACCCTCCTCCAGTGGTGCAATTCTCTAATACATTCAACAGGTCTCTCTCACAAGGACATGTACTGGAAAACTTGTCGTCTCTCGCTAGTTTCCCATTCGTCACACAGTTGTTTTAAACATCCAAACATTTAAACATTGATGCAATTGATGACAGGGATGTCATTGTAAATCTCTGATTCAGGACAAACCAGTGGCAGGGTCTCCATGGGTCCCCCAGCTCCCACCACTTTATCCAGGAAATCAGTGTTCACTGTCACACATGCCAGGTAGGGGTAGGCCTTTTCACTCAACCCTTATAGATCCAAACCTCCCAGGGGCAACTTTGGAAGATGATTCAGGTACTCATCATAAAACTGAAGATTAGCGTAACTTGAGAGTCACTACCTGGCACTGCACTAGCCCTGTGCTCCTTTTGTTTCAGTAGCAGGTCCAATAATCATATCGTAATAATGTATCATAGGATAGGACACTTTGCCACAGTTGCCACCCCCCGACAGCATCACTGCACTGTACTTACATCTCTAGGTTGGCTGTAGCTGGAACATGACTTCCTCTATACCTCCCTCTGCCTTAACTTTAAGCTCACTCACCTATATACCCCATTGAGTCTTTCTGATATTGTGGTAAGAAAACTGGCCTGCCAGGCCTTACGCTCCTCATCCTCTCTCCCTCTCCTAGCTGTGCCGTCCTATCGACTAGCTGCAAGTAAGAGATCATTTGCCTATGTTGCACCCTTGGCATGGAACTCCCTCCCCCCATCTCCTCTCTCTTGCTCTTCCTAACCCAGTTTCAAAAGTGCCCTTTGACACTATCTGATTAACTTAGGGACCTGCTCCTGCTTACCTAATCAACCTTGTAGTTTCTATGTTTCACGCTGTCAGTGCCTAGCCTACCTGTATTATTTGTGGGACGACTTGTCTCTGAAGGGTTGAATGTTATGTTAGCTCTGTAAATTAAATATGTGCTTAAATACTGTATGTATGCTACTACACTAATAGGTACAACTGCTGTTCTGATCTGTAGCCAGACTTACATGGATTACATAGACGTGTACAGGCTCTGTGAAGACCGATAGGTCCATTATAGCTTGCCAAAAAAAATTTCTAATTATACCCTGTTATGTTCGTATGAATTAGGAGGTTATCTAATTTGATATTGAATTTAGCCATGTTTTTGCTTGCCGCCACCTCAATAGGCAGTTCATTCCTAACTTTAACAGCTCTAACACTGAACCAGCACTTCCTTTTATCGGTTTAATATTTCTCACCATGTAATTGTAGCAGGTGAGCCCTTGTACAATATGCCCTATCCCTTAGGGCCAGTCCTAATTGCTCCCATAAAAGGGTATCTGTCAGTGCTCTGAAACTGAAACACATATCTCCCCTGAGTCTACGATATTCCAGTGAATACAAGCCCAGTGTCTGCAATCTATCTTGGTATGATTTGCCTGCTACTTCCTTGATACAGTGTGTTGCTCTCCTTTAGATCTTTTCAAGGGCAATTATATCCCCTTTGGCCCCTGGAGCCCAAAACTGGGACCAGTACTCAACATGGGGCCTAACCAAGGATTTGTATAGTGGGAGCCGTACATCTATGACCTTGCTTTTAATCTTCCTATTGATGCAGTGCAAAATGCCACTGGCTTTTTTAACTACTTGATTACAGTGAAGTCTGAAATCAAGGTCATTGCTTACCCTGATACCCAGATCCCTTTCATCCAAGACAGATTTGAGTTCAGCCCCTCCTAATACATACTTAAACATCTGGTTACTCTCCCAGGTGCATTACCTTGCATTTGTTTACATTAAAGGTCAGTCTTTTGATTATAGCTCAATGTTCAAGGTCCCTCAGTGCTGCCTGTAAGGTTAGTGCATCATCTTTCGTATTAACCACCCACCTGAGTCTGGTATCATCAGCAAATTTAGAGAGCCATGCCCCTATTTTAGAACCCATTGATGATATATATATAGTAAACAAGCAAGGACCCAGTACAGAACCCTGTGGAACCCCACTAGACACTTCCACCAAATCTAAATAATCCCCTTTGATGCAAACTCTCAGAGTCCTGTTGGGCAGCCATGCCTCTATCCAGCACGAAAGGTTCCCTGGTATACCTTGATCTATTAATGCATCAACTAATTCTCCATGAGGGACCTTATCGAAGGCCTTAGTGAAGTCCAGAAAAATAACAGCCACAGAGTTTCTGTCATCCAGTGCCTTACTGACCCTGCCATAGAAATCTAACAGGTTTGTCTGGCACAAATGCCCCTTAGTAAACTTGTGCTGTGACTGATCAGTAATGCCTACTTTGTGAAACAAATCCGTAATATGATCTTCTATAACACCCTCCAAAACTTTATCCAGTATGGTAGTCAAACTCACTGGCCTGTAATTGCCAACCTCCTGTCTTGAACCCTTTTTGTGAATTGGGACCACCCCAACTTGTCTCCAAACCTATACAATCTCACCCTGGTTAATAAATTCTTGGAATAAAAAGGTTAAGGGGAGGTGCCAGGGCTATCGCAAGCTCCTTCATGACTCTAGGGTGCAATCCATCTGGGTCGGGAGACTCATTTTGATCCAACTTCTGTAGTCTATCTCTTACATCAGATTCTCCCAACTGTATGCTGTGCTCATCGTAGCTAATTAAGTGCTTATTAGTGCTTTTTGTTCTTATGTTAAAAACAGAAGAAAAATAAGTGTTAAAGTGCTCCACCATGCCCTTATAATTTGAGATGAGAGACCCATCCCTTTCTTTAAGAGGCCCTAATTCCTTGCTATTACCTTTTTTCTTGTTGACATAAGAATAAAAGGATTTGTAGTTATCCTTTACTCTGGTGGCTAACTTTAATTTGTGTGTTTTTTTAGCATTTGAATTAGTTCCTTAGATTCTTTTAGGACTTTTTGATAGGCTTCCCAGCAATCCTTGTAAAAAGTCTGTTCTTTTTCTTAATAACTTTCCTTACCCTAAATGACATCCGGGGTGGGGAATTTTTCCTGGTCTTGGTGTATTTCATACAGGAAGGTACATGTCTTTTTGTTACACTAGTGATTTTGTTTAGTAATAGACATCACATTTGTTGGACTGATAAACTGGTAAAATCATCCAAACACTTCCATAATTCATTTCTCATACTATTAAAGTTGGCTTTATCATATTTATAAATTAAAGTTTTACCGTCTGGTTTGCCTAAGTTCCCCTTATACTGAAAACTGACCATCAAATGGTCACTAGAACCTAGGGGTGCTAAAACCTGGCAATCCCAGATGTTATTTGTCATATTACTCAAAACTAGGTCCAGTATGCTATCACCCCTAGTGCCTTCCATTACAAACTGCTTAAAACCGGCTAAGTTAAATAAATCCAGGTGCCGCTGTTCTACTTTAGTTTTAACTTTTAGGTTGCTCCAGTTAATCCCAGGCAGATTATAAATGCCCAACAGAATAGTTCTGTCTGATGAATCCAGTTTCTTTAACAAGTCTAGAAGTTGTATATCCTCGCTATGAGAGTAAGACGGTGGCCTATAGACAACGACTGTATTAGTACTGGAGTCATGTGGTAGTGAAATTTTCACCCAGATTATCTCCGCAGGATCCCACTGAGTGCTATCCATAAAAAATGATTGAATATTATCAAAGATGTAAAGGGCCACGCCACCTCCCTTTATATTGACCCTTTCCCTACTGAATAAATTATAGCCTGGGATATGCCTATCCCAGGTATCCTCTTTATGCCGCCATGTCTCTGTAATACCACAGATTTGAACATTGGACACTCTGGACCAGATATTCAAAACTTTGCCCCATGGCTAAATTAGCACTGCCCGGCGGGCAAACTTAGCCCGAAGCAAAATGCAAACTATATTCAAAAGAAATAGCCCAGTGCAAAACCAGCTGAATATAGCAAGCAAAGGAAGCTGGGCAAACAGGGCCAGGAGTGCTGGGCAAAAACAGCCCAGGAATAAGACAGCACTGAATATAGCAAATAAGACAGCGCTGAATATAGTATGCAGGCAGTGCAAACACACAATGGAACACAGTGTAGAGGTGAGACAGCCTGACCCTGGGACACATGCAATGAAACACAAGTTGGAATGAGGTCTCAGGAGCAGACCATAGTGCACATCCTGGAAGATGACACACATGCACGGGAATGGCAAGCAACAACCTGGACCCCTGTGGGGAACCCAAGGAACAGTACAAACCAAGTGAAACCCCAGCACCCAAGAACGACACAGGACACAGTAAAATGTAGTAAATGCAATGTAATAATAAATAATCAAAAGGAAAGGTAACAGGAACAGAACAGTAATGCAAACCAATACTAAACCAAAGACAAAACCAAACATAGAACAACCAATGTCCCAACCACCATTGGACGACCCACCCCAAAACAAAGAAAGACAATGGAACAAATCTCACTGAGTGACATGCCAAGCCCCCCTCCCCCCACAACACACAACCCAATCAACAATAAGCTCACTATGGAACAACTGGAACACACAATAATCAAACCAAAGAGTTAAATGTCAAACATATATACAAATATATACAGAATGTACAATAAGGCACAGGAGAAGGGTGCAAAGGGGAGGAGAACTCACACAGGGACACAGGAACAGAGGCCAGAAAACAATATCAAGTCCAGTAAGGGGGGGGGGGAGCCAACACAATACGGGAAGAAGGGCATGGCTAACTGCCCGCTGGATCTGGGAGACGAGCCTCCAACACAGACGCCACCCTCCTGGTCTCAGTGACGATGATGGCTTGCTGCTCTATAAGGGTTCTCTGTTGCCAGATGATGTGGTGCAGTAGATCTTCCATCCCCTCCAATTCCTCTGGCCTGGTTGCCCACAATGATGAATGGAGTGGACCTACAGGAGGAAGTGGGAGACCGTGAGGATGGGACACTGGCCAGGGGGCATACTGCAGCCACAGGTGGCCATACAGGGATGGACAGCATGTCCCGACAGACATTCCTGAGTGGAGGTGAGTGCTGCACCGGTAGGCCCACCCGGAAGGTACCCACACAGCAGGCCTGGGTGACACAGGCACCAACCCAATACCCAACAGACACACTGACGACATGCCTGACAGCACCATGGCACAGGTGACACTGCCCACCCCAGCACAGCACACAGCAACAATGGGCAGACACACAGCCGGTCCCTTGGAGAGCTGTGTGCAAGGGCCATTCCACAACATGCACAAGGGCACCCACATGTCGGGACATGCTGCCCAATGACAGATGGCAATATACCGGAATGCAGAGCACAACAACATCAACCAAAGGTGCACTGGAGCAGCGCTATGCAGTCACAGTGGCCAGCCAATGACTGACCCAGGCCCAGTCTGAACAGGCATACAGGGTGCAGATGGTGGCAGGGGTGGGCTGACACATGCCACAAAGCAAGGCTCCTGGATGGCATGGGCTGTGGCATCCTGCAGCCACAACAGGCACACAGGCGGTGATATTCAGACCCTGTCCAGTGAAGCCCGTCAACAGCAAGATAATGCCAACTGTGCACACGCGGATGAACTGTGGGGGACAGCACACTGAGATGAGCATGGCAACCGACAGCGTGTGTGCCCCACCAAACCTCCACCGCTACAGTCCACACCACCATCTGGCACCCTCACAGCAATGCAAGCCAACAGTGGCCCAGAGCCCCCCCCCACAGGGCACAGCGGCCAGTCAGCCAGCACCCGTCTGTGGTGTGCAACACTGGTGCACAGCACAGCACTGCACAGTACCACAACACCACTGGACCAACGCCTGTGGCAGCCATGCCACCAACCCTGTCACTGGCAGAACACAGAATGAACCACACATCACAGTGAAACACCATAGAGTAACAAGACAGATACTCACGCAACAGGCCCCTGTCCTCAGGGCTGCTCTTCTGCACCCCGCCGCGGCATGGCTGGCACCCTCAGGCTGCCTCTCTGCCTGTCCTGGGGCACCTCCCAGCCCCCTTCTCCGGCCATGGGCTGCTCAATCCACTCTACAGAGGACAGGTGAAACATCAGCATTAGCGCAAGACACAGCATACACTGCGTACAGCAATGCAAGATGCACATGCAACCCCCACAACACTGCACGCACAGGGACGCCCAGCATCAGTGGCTGAGCATAGAGGACACCCACACGGAGGGTGGCATGGCCCATGGAGCATTCTCCAGGCACACACAACATGTCAGCATGGCAGTGCAGTTGTACGACAGTGCCAGTCACAGGTGTCCTGCAACACTCCGCACACCTGTGTGTGTAGTCCATCATTGTCCCAGGGACAGCACCCCTGCACCACGGTGCCATCGGCCGAGGCCAGTGCTGCACCAGAACCCACCATCAACAATGTCCCAACCCACCACCCACACCGGTGTCACCCCCATGGACACAGCATGCACCGTGCCCCCACCGTGCATGCTGCCACACACCCTGTACCATGATGCCCCCCTAGGTGCCCAACATGTGTGTCCCTGCCATGTCACATGCACACAAGCACCATGCAGAGTGGCACACCTATGCACACACACACACACAAACACATGCACAGGCACACATGCAGTCCGACAGGCACATGATAGAGGTGGTCAATGTGCAACACCACTTACCCGGCACAGTGCCCTCACGCACCATGTGCTTGTAGTGCTCAAGCTACTGACGCTGCTGCCGTTGCATGTCAGTGTACCGATGCCGACAGTTCTCTGCATCATGGGCAATGCCCATGCAGGCACACAGTTTCCTGGTGACAGAGGCCCACACCTGCATGCGTGGGAGGTCACCCTCCCTGGCCTCCCCAAAGAGCTGTCGGTGCCTCTGCTGTACCAGCTCCACCAGGTTAGCAGTCTCCACCTCCCCCCAACGTCTGTCCCTGTGCACCACTGCTCTTTGCCGCCTACCCTCTGGCATTGCCCAAACTGCACAGTATGCCTGCCACCTGTACCACTGCACTGCCTGCACCACACCCTGCTCCCACCAGCAATGTGCTGTGGTGCCGTACTATCACATGACATAGTGCGGCGCTACCCGGAAGTGGCCCCACCGCACATGCATGACCCCATCATGACCCTGGGCCACAACACCACGCATGTGCGGAGCACTGCACTGTGATCCTAGTTCAGTGCTACGCTGTGCTAACTGGGGCACTAGTGTGGCACAGGGGACACATGTGCATGCATAGGGACCGCGCTATGCCTCATAGTGCTGCGCTACAGGGTCAGCACAATGCTGGCCACCACATAGCCCGGCGCTAATGTTTGCACTGTGTTAAGCAGTTAGCCCGGCGCTAGTCAGGCCCATATTCAACTGGCATATGCAAATGAGGGTACTTGTGCATGCACGGTGCAAACACCGTGATTAGCATATTATTATCCGATAATTTGCATGCTTCACAGGCTGGATTGCCCAGCTAGGCTATAAAAGGGCAAGCAGTGCTCCACCAGTGTTGTGATGTGGGATTGCAGCACACAGCCATGGCTGCAGACGTACACACACAACAGGAAGAGCCATGCAACAGGAGGCAGAGCAGCAAGAGGCAAGTCTGTATAGCAGACAGGGGCCAGGTGGAGGGGGACCGGTGCAACACAGGGCTGTGGCGTACACATGGCATGCCTGCTGACCACAACTGTACAGACTGGGGACAGGGCCGCTGGAAAAGGGTGCACATGGCCATTGGGCCAGCTGTCCAGCAGACAGGTCCATGTGCCGGGCATGTGCACCAGCGTCAGCCAGCACCACCTGCACACTGTGTGTGCCAGGCCCAGGGGGGCCCACAGGTATGCCCCGCAACAGTGGTTCACTGACATGTGGTCCATGGACCCTCGGCAGTCACCCTGGACATGGGACGTGGAGGGTTGCAGATGCTTCTATGGTGGTACACGGCTGCAGCCCAGGGGTCATGACTGTGAGGCCCCCAATGTGACATCAACAGCACCGTGTGGTCTGACCTGCTGTGCCGAGCTAAGAAGGAGGATGCACAGTGGCTCTGCGATAGGCTACTTACTGGTGGTGGCCCGTAATCCACACAACAGTGAGAGGAGAACCCACTCATGGCCGTGGTGGCATCCACACTGCACCCGGTAGCCGTTGCTGGTGTACCAGGAAGTGGATGTAAAATGCCTCTCACACCACCTAGGACAGGTCTGCATCTGCATGTGTGCACCCTGCATGGTGTGCCAGCACAGGTGCTGGGTGTTGGTGTTGGCATCGTGCCTGGGGTGCACTGTGGGGGTGCTCTGCTGTGCACTCTGTGCACCTGGAGCGGGTTTGCATGTGAACAGTGCCCAGCATGGCTGCCACCACAGTTGACAGGCCAGGGCATGTGCACTGTGAGGTGGGTGCATGCATGTGGGCACAGTCTATGGCTGTGGGGCTGGGTGTGGGGTGGCACATTTCCTAGGGTGTGCATGTACTGGTGGTGGTGTGGCGTACCGTGCACGTACCGGTCAGTGACCCTGTCCCATTTTCTTCCACAGTGGTGTCTGCAGGGCCTGCAGCACGCCAGGACTAGGCTGGGATGATTGTCTTGGGACCGGAGGCAGAGACGGAGGAGGAGAACCTGCCGTCGACGTCAGGACTTGGTGCTGGTCATGGACCCTCAGACACGCACCATGTGGGGCACACACCAGGACATGGGATACAGCTGCCGGGGGGGGGCTCCAATGATGGTGGGGACCTGGACATCAGTGCTGCCCTGAAGGATGCCCAGGTGGAGGATCTCGGTGGTGGGCAAGTGATCCTGCTTACAGTCACCAGCGACATGGAGATGGATGTGTCAGAGGGGGGTTACATCCTGCCTGTGGAGGGGGGCACAGAGGTGGGGCAGGGTGCAATCCATGGCACGGGTGCCAGGGGAGTTGTTTGCCATGCTAGCATGGGTGTATCTGTGCAGCCGGTGGTTGGCCATGTGGGGGATGGGTGTGTCCCGCTGGACATGCGCTGCCCTCCACCTGGTGGGGTGCAGGTCCCGCAGGGATCACGGCCCACCGCCACTGGCCTGCAGTGGCAGGACAGGCTGCTGGTGCAATGTCGTCCCCACCCTGGTGAGCTGCAGGCACCAGTGCCAGCTGCCAATGAGGGTGCTGTGGCTGTGGAGCCAGATGCCCAAGGGGCCCGCCCTCTGCTCCAGGCTGCACTCACATCCCAGCAGGAGGCACAGCTGGACCTGCATGGCTTGTGGCGGGAGCTCAGGCATGAGCTCTCACAGATGCGGGAGTCACCATCCCTGGGCTTCACATGAGTGGAACAGAGGGCCGAGGACAGGATGGGCTGCATGGTTGCTACACTGGACTGTGGCTTTGCTGGGCTCATGGCCACAGTGGTCAACCTCACCACAGTGCTGCACGGGGTGCATAGCAGGCAGCAGGTTGTGCAAGGGGGTCAGTATGCCGTGGCACAGGGGCCCGGGCCCACAGGTGGGTCACTTGCAGCCGGAGGACTGGCACTGGCTCAAGCACCACTGCATCATGCTCTTCAACAGGCACCCAGTGCCACCATGGCCATCTGACCACCCTGTCCAGCTCCGCTGATCACCAGGGGCACAGGCGGTCTGCCCTGCTTGCCTCACTGTGGTCCTCCCCTACTGTGTCCTCAGCTCTGAGCACCCCTGGATCTGCATCCTGCACACGTGGTGTGGCGCCGTGTGCATGGTGGTTGTCGCCAGAGATAGGCACGGCCGCCATGCACTTGTGCATGGTTGACACTCTCATGTGCACACTAGCACTCCTACACACCTGCTCACACTTGCACTCACGCTGACACACACACTCACACACACCGTCACTTGCACGGTCTCACATGCACTGCCATGGTGTCCCTCCCCACACTGCCACCACACATCAGGCATCGCCCACATCACTGTACCCATGGCTATGTGTCCTCTTCACATGTGTGAACTGCACAACCCTCCCATCGCACCACCCTCACACATGCATTCAGTGCCACTGTATGTTTCACCTGTTGTGTTTGTTGTCAGCACTGTCGTGGATGTCTGTACACATTAAACTATTCACCATTGTACTGTATCATGTTGCCGTGCAGTTTGTACTCACCCTCTGGCTTGTGACAGTGTCCTGATGATTGCAGCCTGCGCTCTAGGGCCCTGCAGGCCATACAAGGATCACTCCTTTTGAGTTGCTCCACTATCCCCGTGACCGCTGGCTCTGTGTCACTGTTGGCCTGTCCCTCAGGTTCAGGTGCCTGTATCCCATGGTTCATTGCCATGTTGTGCAGCATACAACAGGCTAGAAAGATACGGCATACCTTATGAGGCCTATACTGTAGGGCACTGCCTGACGTGTCTAGGCATCGGAAGTGCGTCTTCAGTATGCCAAACACCCTCTCTATGATGTTTCTGGTGCTGGCATGTGCCTCGTTGTACATTTCTTTGGCCACTGTGGCTGGCCTGGGTACCGGTGTCAGCAGCCAGGATCACAGGGGATAGGCACTGTCACCTGTCAAGAGATGTGCATCTGTAGTGATGTACTGCTGTCTGCCCATTGCTGTCTTGCACCACCTGTGTTTCACTCCCATGCCCCTTCCTTGGCCTCCCATGCCTATCCCCACCCCTGCTGTGGTGTGTGTGTGCATGCCTTGTTTGCTGCTACTCACCGAATAGATGCACACTGGGTATCCTGCCCTCCTCAAATGCCTGGCACAGCTGGGACTGGTGCCAGATGAAGGCGTCGTGGGCACTGCCAGTGTACTGTGCATAGACATTGCTGATGTGCCCAGTCACATCGCACACCACCTGGCAATTGATGGAGAGGTACCCCTTCCTGTTGACATATACCTCACTGCCATCGCCAGGTGGTGCACGGATGGGGACATGGGTGCAGTCAATGGCACTTAGTACCACTGGTAGGTGTGCAACTTGATGGAATTGCTGCATGGTTTCTCTGTGCTCTGCTGCCGTGCTGGGGAATACTATGAACTCCCCAGTGTGTGGCAGGAAAGCCTCAAGGAACTGGATCAGGAGGCATGAGGTGGCAGACTGCGATACCCCGATGGTGTCCCCCGTTGGTTATTGGAACGTCCCTATGGCTAGGAAGCACATCGCTGCTGTCACCTTCTCCTCTACTGTCATGGCATGGCTGCGTCTGGTGTTGGGGCGCAGCTGCTCATGCAGCAGTTCACATAGCTGCCTCAACATACCCCTGTTCATCTTGTACCGGCCAGTGATGTGCTCATCTGGCAGGGTCTCGAAGGAGACCCTGGGCCGGTGTCACCTGTTTGCAGCGTACCGTCTCCTTGGCCTGCGTTGTGGCCCATGTTGAGCCTGCTTCCTCTCCTCCTCCTCCACTACTGCTGCCATCAGTGGCAGCATCACGGCTATCGGTGCAGCACACATTTCTACTTCCTGATGTGGTCACTCCCCCAGGTGGTTTGCCCTGGATTAAGACCAGCCTTTTATAGGTGATAGCTTGTGTTGCACTATGTGTCCTTGCATGGCGCTATGGCTTTGAATATCCCATAACGCGTGTATGTAGGCCACCTCCCCTTGCCCCTTGCATACATTATCGGTTTGCCCCGCGCTACTGGGGTTAGCGTGCACTAACGGTCCTTAGAATATTGCTGCTCCGTGCTAGTCCTGCGCTATTCCCATGCTATTGGCTTGCCTGCTGTGCTAAGCTTTGAATATCTGGCCCTCTGAGAGCTAATATGAGTTCATCTTGTTTATTAGTGAGACTGTGTGCATTAACTATTAAGCAATTCCATACTTCCTGGGTCGGATGTTTGGGCGGTTCCCTCTCCTGTATGGAGAGCCCCTCTTCCCCCCTCCTTCTGAGTTTAAATATTCATCAGTTTCCTTCTTAAGTCTATTAGACAACATCCTCTTCCCTTTGTAATTTAGATGTAATTTGTCTTTAGCGAACAGCCTTGGATCCTGGAAACAGTTCCAATGATCAATGAATGTATGGGCCTCCCTGAAGCACCACGTTTTCAGCCACCCATTTAACATCATAATGTCCTTAGTTGCAACTTCAGTGCAGCACTCTGCACACTTAGAGCCCTCAGTGGCAAACTCCCTCAATACATCGATGACTGTCTGTCTCCGATTGTGCCCAGGAATTATTCCCTTAGAAGCTGCTCACAACTCCTGCTAAATATACCAAGGGCACTCACACGAGTCGGAAGAGCTGCCTTTGGATTCTCACTCCCATCAATATGGAATAAAACCCAAATAATACTTCAGCTGAAAACCCCAGTAAGTACTCTTTTGTTCAAAAGGCTTTACCGTGATGGCATTACGGAAATTTTCAACTGCATTACTAGGCACTAACTAACCTCCCTCCCTCAAACGGCGGCCTACAAATGGCGGCCCCCCCAGCTAAAATGTGTGCCTCTGCCTCTAGCATGCCCACCAACAGAGCCACAGGATTTATTGTCGAACTCCCATATCTTATTCTTTGATGCTCTGAACAGCTGCAGCCTGATTCTAGCACATGCTACCGCACTTGGGGATAATTATCATCTTTCACCCCAAAAAATATTCGGTCCCTCGTCCATCCAACACCTCCCTCTGCCCCAACCTCCAGAACCCTCCCAGTTACGCCCCAGCTACTATATTCCTCCTCTTGCACTTAGTACAGCGGCAGCTTTTTTTCCTCCATATGTCGCGCATTTTGGGCAAAATAAACCGTTGCCTTCATCACAGTTCTCCCCACTTGCCCTCCCAATTCCTCACTCTGCTCTAACAATTGGGTCCTCTTCGCTTGCACCCCTGTTCCCCACCTCTCCCTACATTATGCGCTTGATATCTTCTATCTCATATGCCTACCCTCTCCCTAACATTTCCCACTACAAAATGCACAGTTTTGGGGCTTGGATCCAGCACAAGTTCAATATTCACGACTCCTTGTAGTTCTATGTTCAATGTATATTACTTGTAAATGTGCATTTTTACTGTAATAGCAGCTATTTTTACTGTTTGTACTATTGTAACTTGTCTTTCTGTATTATTACTGTAGGACCGCAGGTCCACCTTGTAAATGAGCTTGGTCAATGGTGCCCGCCTGGATAAATAAAGATATTGATTGATTGATTGATTGATTGAGTTGTATTAGGGTTTGCTCTAGGTACAGGGCGAAGTCCCGAAATTAGCAGTTCACACTCTTTTCCTTTTAAGGAATCACCTACTAATTTGAAATCATTCTGAATATTAGTTATGCCTCTCCTGCCTACATCGTTAATGCCCATATGAAGTAATGTAACAGGTTTAACTGTGTTGGAGAGAAAGCCTGGCAGTAGTTGCTTAACATTCCCAGTCCCAGCCCCGGCAAGACACTAACAGTGGTATAGGTATTTCGGTCTTTTCATAGTGTATAGAAACATAGAATTTGACAGCAGATAAGGACCGCTTGGCCCACCCAGTCTGCCCATTTCCCTACCTAATGGATAAACTGCAGATCCTAGTTAACCAGTAGCCTACTTCTTCCTACCCCAACCCCCTAGAATTGCCTTATGACTGTCCCATGCATGCTTGAATTCTACCACTGTTTTTGACTCCACAACCTCCTCTGGAAGGCCGTTCCATGCATCCACAACCCTCTCTATGAAAAAATACTTCCTTAAATTACCTTTAAACCGCCTCCCCATCTTCAAATTGTGCCCCCTTGTTCTTGCACACCTCTTTTTGTGAAAGATGCTACCCTCTTGGACTTTGTTGATTCCCTTGAGGTACTTGAAAGTTTCTATCATGTTCCCCCTCTCCCTCCTTTCCTCGAGGCTATACATATTAAGCTCCTTAAGTCTCTCTTCATATGTCTTCCGGTGCAGACCCTGCACCATTTTAGTTGCCCTCCTCTGGACAGCTTCCATCCTGTCTATGTCTTTGTGGAGATTGGGTCTCCAGAACTGCACACAGTACTCCAGATGGGGTCTCACCAGCTGTCTGTACAGAGGGATAATAACTTCCTCAGCTCAAAAGTGTGAGCCACTCCTATGCCCAGCCAACAAGCAGAGAACATGCCCCCCACTCCCCACCACTCTGGCTTAGCGTTCACCCTCTGCCTCCCCATTTCCATTCTCTGCACTACTTTAGTGTACTTGCTGCAGTTCATTTTCTCGGATGCTTCCATCAGCAGAGTCAATGGTGATACACTCTGTGAGGGACTCCCCTAAAGGTGGGCTCCTGGCAGGAAAACAAGCTCTTCCTGACAGCCATTTGTGATCAACGATGAAACACCATCTGCTTTTGTATAGCTAATAATAATAATAATAAAATGTTATTTATTAAGCACCTTATCAACAACCAAGGTGCCTCACAATTCATAAATAAACATACATTAAAATATTAACAGACAAAAATAAGACAACAGTTAAAAAAGAGAACATTAATTAATAAAATCAGCTGTATCAATTAACCAAAGGCCTGAAGCCACAAATACATTTTTAGAAGTTGTGCACTCCCGAAGCCGGCGGGGTAGAGAATTCAAAGGGTAGGGGCAGCATATTCAAAAGCCCTTGCTCTGGATGTTTTTAAACATACCCTTGGAACCTCTAGCAACCCCTCGTCAGCCGAGCGGAGAGATCATCCGGGGCGGAAGAAAACCAGGAGCTTTTTTCAGGTAATCTGGGCCCTGTCCATGTAGAGCTTTAAAAGTCATCAAGCCGACTTTAAAGGTGATCTGCCACTGAACAGGAAGCCAGTGCGTTTCGCGCAGAACCGCCGAAATATGACAGGATCGGGGAGACCCCATCAATAGCTGGACTGCTGCATTCTGCACTAGCTGCAAGCAGCAGATTTCAACCCCAGGCAGCCCTAGGTAGAGTTAGTTGCAATAATCCAAGCGCGAGGACACAAAGGCATGGATCAAGGTAGGAAGGTCTCCAGATGGAACCAGGTGCCTAATCCTGGCAATACTCCTAAATTGGTAAAAGGAAGATTTGACAACGGCCGACACCTATGAATACAGGGTCAGCCCTTCATCAAAATTACTCCCAGGTTATGCACCTGTTTAGAGGCTGGGAGTGAAGCACCATTGAGAAAAATTCCCGAAGGTGCACCAGCTCCCAACCCCCCTATCCGGTGACCCGGATTCACTACCACCACCTCCGTCTTTCCTGAGTTCAACTTCAGCCAGCTGGCATCCATCCACTCCTGAATTTCCTTCAGACAATTGTTTAAGACCAAGACAGCTCCAGCCTGGTTGGGTGTGAAAGACAGGTAGAGCTGGGTATCATCAGCATAGCAGTGAAACCTCAGCCCATACCTTCTTACAATGTCTCCGATGGGAAGCATGTACACCGCGAACAACATGGGGGAAAGCACCGAGCCCTGAGGGACTCCACACGACAGAGAAATGGGGTATGAAGAATAAACTCCCGACACCACTCTCTGTGTTCTACCCATGAGGAATGATGTAAACTTCCTAAGGAACATACCTGACAGTCCACAGATGTACCTCAGCTGCCCCAGCAATACTCCATGGTCCACGGTGTTGAACGCTGATGAGAGATCCAGAAGGACTAAGATAGAATGACTCTTAACAATCTCTGGCCATCAGGAGATCATTGAACATCTGAACCAGCACTGTCTCGGTACTGTGTCTCTTATGGAAACCGGACTGGAGCGGTTCATAGACGTCATGGATGGTCAAATGGTCCTCCAGTTGTGCTGCCACTACTTTCTCAATCACTTTCCCTAAAAAGCGAAGGTTCAAGATGGGTCTGCAGTTTGCGTGGCAGTCTGGGTCCAAGGTAGCTTTCTTCAAGAGAGGTGTTACCACCGCTTCCTTCCTTCAGTGAACTAGGAAACTCTCCAGATTCCAAGGAGCACCAGACTATCCATGCTAGGACTGGACTGATGACATCAATACAGCCCAAAATTAGGGATGTTAGTCCGGGATCCAAACTACAGTACATAGGGCACACAGCCTGGATAATCCGCATGACGTCCGAGAACTCCGGTCGGCTGAAGGTACTCCAAGAAAACCGTGGTGTAGTGACCTCAGACTGATCAAAAGCAATGCCCTTAGAGTGTGTTGGTTGAAGAGCTGCTCTGATGTCAGCCACCTTATTAGCAAAGAATTGAGCAAGCTCATTGCACTCTTATTGCAAAAAAGCTTTCCACACCTGCAGGCAGGCTGGGTTGCACAGTCTGTCTACAGTGCGGAAAAGCTGAACCGGTCGATTCTGAGCTGTTACAATCTACCCAGACAGGAACTCTGCCTTCTTACGGGAGACTGCAGATTGATAGGCTTCATAATGGTCCATCAATCTAAGATACAGGTATAGACGGAACATCTCCAGGAAGTGATAGCATTGAAATGAGTGATGAATGATCGTTTCTGTAGTTACACAGTATGGCATTTAGGTGGTCCTAAAAGGCAAACTTATTCTTGTTTATGAACATTTTTGTTGGTAAATTCAGTGGAAGTACCCATACCTCCCCATAAGCTCCATATATACAGTAGAGATGAATTTCCAGGTACTCGCCTATACATTACAGGGAGTAACACTGAGGCAATTTTCTTCAACATAGGCTTATAATTAAAAACCTTTAAACTATCAGATCAAATTTTATTACCGGAAAAATAACGCAAAGTCAGTCTATAACATTATTATTATGCACTCTGCCAATATAACTCTGTCCTCAAAATGTTCAGCTTTGAGCAAACACAACAGAGGATTTTTTAAAGTATAGCTTTGCTTAATTTCATATATGGTTTTAAACAGTAAGAGATATTATTAGGAATAAACTGAGGGATACCTAAAGAATCACGTTTGTGCATATGCATAATAATTCATGGCAAGCTGCATCTTACATTCCCATACAATAATTTCTTAAACGAGACAGTTGCATGTTCTATGTATGGAACACAAGATTTGCCTTTTTGATACAAGTCAGCAAAATCATGCAGTTTCCAACCGTATTTATTATAAAAGTGGGCGCCAACAAGAGTGAAGCATGGAAGCCTCGCAGTCCAATGTTTGAAAGTGTCCATGCAGTTTTATAGAACGGAAAGTGAAACCTAACATCAAAAAACCATTACCAAATATGTGACAAATTGTTGTTGCTAATCTTGCTGAAGTAGCTTTCTCTACACCTAAAATCAATATGTTATAGAAATTTCAGTTGAGTGCATTTTTCTAACTGCAGACAAATCCTTCTTGACAGCCATTTGTGACCAACAATGAAACACCATCTGCTGCTTGATAGCTGCAGGTATAGAAGGAACATCTCCAGGAAGTGATAACATTGAAATGAGTGACCGTTTCTGTGTTTACATCTTACGGTGTTTAGACAGCCCTAAAGGACAAACACATTCTTCTTTATAAACATTTTGTTGGTAAATTCAGTGGAAGTACCTCCCCACAAGCTGCATATATAGAGATGAACTTGCAGGTACTCACCTGTACAATACAGGAAGTAATACTGAGGCAGTTTTCTTCCAAATAACCTTATAATTAAGAACCTTAAAGCTATAAGATCAAATTTCATCACCAGAAAAATAATGCAGTCGGTGTATAACATTGTTATAATTAATGGGTTTCATTTTCTACTATAGGGAAACCCATTGCGTAACTTGCTGTTATAAAGGAGTGTTTATAATGGCAATCAAGCGCCGAGTTTCCCTTGCTCTGTGCATGCTCCCCCGCAGCTCTTCCTTGATCTTTGGCTTGACTACCTCAATGGAACCCCTGGCACTCGCTGGTCGCTCCCTGCCTTCTCTCTCTCTCAATACTGCACCACCACTCAGACTGCGCAGTAAGTTATTTATTTATTTATTTTAAGTAGCTACCCTTTCACAAACCACATGAAGAAAAAAAAAAATGTCAGCTAGCGACCAGACCACAAACTGTGCTACAGCCAAGCAGACCCGCGGCCACACTGCAATGTCTTTTATTTTATTTAATTGCTGTGGCCAGAAAGTAAAACCCAGCAATTATATAAAATAAAATATGGGGTAGTGTGTAAAACTCGAAGTTTACACACACCCTCAGTGTCAAATACTTTAATGAACCCCTCAAGCTTTGCTCTTGGGGTTTACGTAGCATCTAACACCTTGGGGCATAAACTTTTGTTACACACACCACCCCATACTTTATTCTGTTTCTTATACACTCTGCTAATGTAACTGTGTTCTCAAAATGATCAGCTTTGAGCAGATAGCAACAGAGGATTGTTTAAAGCATAACCTTGCTTAATCTAATACTGTATATGATTTTTAACAATAAGATATACCATTAGGAATAAACAGAGGAATGCCTAAAGGAATGCATTTGTTCATAAGCATAATCATTTATGGTAAGCTACATCCTACATTCTCATATGGTAATTTCTTACATGAGACAGTTGTATTTTTTGTGTCCTGGATACAAGATCAGCCTTTTTCGATATAAGTCAGTAACATCATGCAGTTTCCAACTGTATTTATTATAAAAGTGGGCCCCAGCAAGAATTAAATACAGTACATGTAAGCCTTGCAGTCCAAGGCTGGAAAGTGTCCATGTAGTTTTATAGAATGGAAATTGAAACCTAACATTAACAAACCATTACCAAATATATAACAAATTGCTGTTGCTGACCTTGCTGGAGCAACTTTCTCTGCACCTAAAATCAATATGTTATACAAATTTCTGTTGTGTGCATTTTTCTAACTTAGAAACACACAAGTGCAACACATAAGGGATATGCCATGGGCGTACTGTGAATATTGTTGATTATTTGCCTGAGTGGTCTTTGACTGTGTGACATCATGAGTGATGAAGCTACTCACGATGTCCCTGAGGTCAAATATCCAGAGGTCATATTCACAGAATGTCCGTGGCCTGTGCAAGTTATGCAATACCACCTACCATTAGGCTTAACATGCACCTTATCTTACATTTAGTGACCACTTTTAAAGTTGTATTTGACTTGATCCACTCTTAATTCAGCTGACCATTGCTCAAGCACGTTCACCGTGCATGCGCATTGCTAAACAGTGCCCGAAAGTGCTGATAAACACTTGCACTTTAGAGTTTATCATTCTGTATGCAATATTTTAGAAAGGGATTATCCAACAGAGGTGAATGTGTTGATTTTCACTACGTAATTCATTTAGCAAAACAAGCAGTCTAACATACTTAAATTATGGTTTGAATAGTACAGCCAAGACTTGAAGCATGCGCATTGAGTGGTCGTGCTGAATGTGCATACTCCAAGTCTCGCCCGTACAATTCAAACAGTTTTGTTAAAATAATTGCATTGTCCAACCAAACTCACTCCCCTCTGTTGGATATCACCTTTCTAAAATACTAAATACAAAATAATAAACACCAAAGTGAAATGAAAAATGACAGTAGATGGGGGGTTGAATGTCGTGCACTTCCTTGTGGCCTGGTTCAAGGTGATCTGCAGCAGCTCACGATGGTACTTCTGACCTGACATGACACCATTTATCTCTGTTCAGAAGTGAAGAGGCTTCTGTTTTCATCTGGAATTTATTCTTCTTGTATCGGGTCCAGCGGCATTCTCTGGTTGGGGCGCCTACTACGTGTGATGACATTTTAAGGATTTTTTTCATGTTTGTTTTATTAATTTTATTGATAATATGCTTTCATGACTCCAATCGCTGCTGCTGAAATGAACTCCATTCGAATTTCTGGCAGTTGCATGCTCTCAGCATAAGTTAAGCTGACTTCTCTGTTCTAAGGGATAGAGCAGGCTGCCTCGTGCCGACCTCTATTCTTTTGAGGTTTGCCAGTGTATTTTATTCAATAATATTATCCTCTGTACAAATGCTTGCTTTTATAATGTTTGCATTGTATTTTTTGTTTATATTTTCCTGTATATCTATTTCCTTTGCTATCTGACAATTATGTATTCTGCATATGTCTTACCCAGTCTGCAAGTTGTAAATACCTGTTTATGAAATTTATTATTTTTGTTGTTAATAATTGCTCTTCATGGCCTTTTGTAATGATCTGTAAACTGGTCCTTTGTGAAAATGTGAATTTTTGGTCACATACTCTCCAGTATAAAATACGTTTTATTTGATTTGACCTTTTGCAGTGCAAAAAAAAATCCATTTATTTCAGACAGACCTAGAGTGAGAATATCAAGACATTCTCCCTCTAACTTCATAGCACAGAAAAGTATCATTAATGTGTGCACTTTAGATGCTACACAGATATTGCATACATAAGGATTGTGCATGTTGTAGACTCTAACCAAATAGACAGGCAACCTTAAATATCTCCACTATTCTGTTTACTGCATTTCTAAAGCGGCCTGCCTGCATGAGTGAGGATACACTATCACGATCACAAAAAGGGACAGTTATTAAAAAAATACAATAATGTATGCAATTTTACTATTATGACTTTTGTTATTAATTTGTTACTTTTTGCCTTTGTGCTCTCTATACTCAATAACTACACAGCAGATACATGCAAGCAAATATTCTGCATTACCAGATGCTTGCTTCTCCTATTTTTTTCTCATTTCTTTTGTGCAGAGATTTGTTGCTTTCATTATGCCATTCCTTAATTTGGCCTACTGGCCCTCTACCCTACCCAGCCCACCCTCGCTAGGTCATCTCTCAAGCATTAACTCATTTTAAATGTGTGCACAGCGAACATGTTATAAAGAACAGCATTTCAGAGCTGTGTCACTGCCAAGCATATTGCAGCTCAAGGGCTCACCAGTGACAAACCAATGATTAGCCACTCTGGTCGTGACACTACTCATTACTTGGTGGGTGGAAACTGCACATAGTTAAAAGGAGCCAGCCACTCTAATCAGGTAGCATCTGGCTTGATTCATCTACATAATGCCACCCAGCAACCAGATGAGCAGTGCAAAGGAGGGTGCTCCCTCTATCCCACCATGTCCCCAAACTAGTAACAACAGGTAAATCATTCTCTCTCTTGTGCAGTTCAGTGGACTACCTGTGTAATTTGCCTGTGCCTAGTATGAGACTGTAAACTATATAAATAAAATATTTAATGTGCATGTGCACCAGATATTCAAGTACCTACATCAGCACTCCTGCATTTCACAATTGTTTACCATGGAGAGATCTAGGAATACCACAGGAACAATAGATTGGTTGTAAAAAGATCTTAAAGAAGGAAATAAGGCTCATCAGGAGAGATCATAAGCCCCCAGCAGTTGTTTTTATTCTTATGCATCCAACAAACAGAAATTTCTGGAAGAGTCTTCAAGGCAGAATGGTATTTGTTGCAAATGTGAGATCAGTTTTTTCAGGTATCAGAATTTGCCATCTCCCAACACTGGGGTGCTGAATCCCCAGTGCTGGCTAGTACCCCATGCCCATTTCCACTGTGAAGCACCTAGGAGCCCATCCCTAGTGTCACCAAAAATGACACTGACACTGGGATGTCAAAACCCAAGCGTCGGTACTTCAAATAAAGAAACTGTCTCTTGTGGTCTTTTTTAATTTTTTAAATCCCTGTAAAAAAGAAAATGGTACATCAATGTCTGTTGCCACTGCCATTACTTTTCCCTCACCCAACCCTCCCACTCAGCACCCACCACCCCACACACACCCTTGGCCCTTCCTTACCTACCAGGGTCCAATGCCGTAATCTTCTTTGGACCAGAGAAACATCTTCAGTCGTCAATGCCGGATCAGGAACTGAGTTAATCAGGTATGCAGACAATGTATTTCAATGCATTTTGGACTTGTAACTTGGTCATTTTTTAATATTATTCCCTCGGATTTTCAATATGGCCCTTTTGGGACCCCATCTCATGAACAAGTAGGTGAAATTCTTCATCTTGGGCCAAAAGGTGATTTCGCATTTGCTCCAAGAAATCACCTTTTGGGCAGGATTTGAAAGTAGTCATCTATTGGGTTCATGACATAGGATCATAAGAAGCCTAAGATGAAAATCTGGGGTAAACGTATTAAAAAACAACAAAGTTATGAACATATGTTGAACTTTTTCAACGCTCGCTCATAAGTTTGACAATTTTCAATATTTTGACGCCAAATTTTCAACATAGCCATTTTTTCACACTACATCATGAACATGACAGCTATTAATTTTCAAATCCTGGCCAAAATGTGTTTTCACACCTGTATAGCAAAAATGACATTTTGGTGGGGATTCAAACATGTTTACTACCAGGTGTGTGAGGTGGGATCATAAGAAGACTATGTTGAAAATTTGGGGTCAAGTGCTGATATTTTTCAACGCTCACACATAACTTTGGTAATTTTCAATATTTTGACCCCAAATTTTCAATACAGACATTTTTTCACACCACCTCACAAAGGTGACAGCTGTTGTTTTTCAAGTCCTGGCCAACATGTGATTTTGCACTTCTAGTGTGAAATTACATTTTGCGCAGTATGTTATTAAATTACATGTCATGTTCACAGTTTTGGGGTCAAAACTATTACAAAAAAATGATAAAGTAACATTGTTTCCAGGAATAGTCATTGACCCAGTGGGGACCAAATTGCCTTCCCATGACAGTGACCTCAGTTTGGGTGCAAGATCAGTGAGCCGCAAAAAAGGCAGAGGATAATAGAAAGGTGCCACAGAGCTGTGGGGGTATGCACTGTGTCTGGACAATTAGGTTAGCCTGACAGTGTTAAATTACAGTACAGCCACAGACCTACACATAGTATAAGTCAAGAAAGATTCACCACAAAGTATTCATATCACTATGCATGATCACACACACCACGTCAGTAACACCATACACACAGATAATTGACATTGACAAGTGCTTGTTTTTTTCAGTCTGCTCTCCTGAAGTTCAGGACCCTTATCCTTGTGCAGTTTGCTTCTGTTGCCATACTTATGTTGAACCACACTGAAGGGTGATTACTGGTTCCCAAGTGGCCTCCCACCTTTACGTCAGTAACACTGTATGACACTGCCCCTGTCAGTGAGAACCATGTCCAGTATTGCTCCATCATGACTAGCTGTCTGAGAAATGCCTCCTGCAGGAAGTATAGAATGTCCCTGCTTCCAGCTGTAGTTGTGGCAAAGAGGTATTTAATGTGCCTAAGCTGAAGTGGGTGCCCCCTATTGCCTTTAGTATTATTTTTGAATTGGAGATTTAGCTCGCCTGATAAATAGTCGTCTCTCATAATGTTGTAGCACAGTAGTAAATCCCCCTAACTCTTCTTGTTAGACTGAGAAGTTACATAAACAACTTTTTAAACTAGGTGATAGGAGGAGAGGTAATACATCTGATTTGTATAAACAGATAGTGGTGAATAGATCAAAATTCTAGTTGCATAATAATAGAAAAACACTAAAGGTTGTCTCATTAAACGCTAGAAGCTTAAATCAATTACAAATTTCTGAACTACAGGTTATCCCACTTAAAAAAAAACATCAATATCTGTGGTGTTTGTGAAACATGGTGGGATAATAATATAGAATAAGGCAAACATATTCCTGGTTATCAGTTGTTCCATAAGGATAGACAGAATAAGAAAGTGGAGGGGTAGCGTTCTATATTAATGATGGGACTGAATGCTCAGTCACAGATCCTATAAATACTCCCACCCAGTCCTATGAGTCACTGTGGATCAGTCTGTTTGGTAGACACAGGAAAAAGCTAAATTTAGCTATTTAATATAGGCCTCCAAGTATATCTGAGAGTGCAGATAACAGTATAAGAGAAGAATTGATACATATGGTTAAGAGAGGAGACACAGTTAATCTTCCTGGACATAAAGTCTCCTCCGCTCATTCACACTAGTGGGACTACACCGGAGGTGCTAGAACTCAGCAGGAGCTAAAAATCTTCAGTAGGGCTGGTGCCAGGATATGTCTGCGCATGCGCAGTGCCATGAGGCTGACTCGTGCCATATAGGCTGTCTTGGCATCGACCCTCCAGCCGCCTCAGTTCCTTTTTTCCCACCGTCGAGTGCACTTCAGTGATGACGTCGCTCAACTGCTGAGAGTTAAATCTTCACATCTATATGACAGCAGCATAGCCATTCAGTAATTGACTAGTGTAATTTATTTTCTTAAAAAAGTTGTTTATTATGTAATGAAGAAAGGAAGTCTTTTTTTAGCCTGTCTTCGATGGAGTCGACCATGAATGGGGCCAGTGACAGTAGAAAGACTTAGCTTGAAAGCTGTTTTAGCAGCAGGGCAGGAACTGGTACACCACCCTCTTTTGGGGGGGGTCTGACCACGACCAGTCCGGTGCTCGGAAGGAAAGGCGGTCCTCCCGAAAGCACAAAAGGAAGCAGGACCATTCCCAATCAAGGTCAGGAACCCAGCACCACTCAGCCTCAAGCTCTTCCTCATCCCACCAGTCGAAGAAGAAGCAGTACTGCTCAAGGTCACCCACTGGTATGTCTGCACAGTGATCACCAGTAGTGGGGGACAGGAGGCCGACCCTGGCACCATCTGGGTCGCCTGCAGTTCTGGTTCCTAGCAGCCACACTTCTCGGCTCTGGAGTCCTTCCCTGCCTCTTGGGAGGTCTTCCAGTGAGCTGTTTCATCATTGGGCCACTCTTATGGAGCAATGGATCAGGCGGTTATCCTGACTGCCCTTGTTTGCAGACCTGACTCTGGGGCCTTCAGGCCTGGGAGCAGTGGACTCATGGGTGGAGCAGTTGGGCCAACCTGATCACACGACACCTTCTTTTGTGCCATTGACTCTGCTCCCTCATGCTTTCCCCCTCACATGGCTGTGGTGCAGGGCCAGCACAGGTACTATCTTCTCCTACTTCTTATCATTCTTTCTGATCTCCAACTTCGGGTATCCTGTTGTAGAGTTTGGGGACCCCGGGTGCTTGGATGGTGCTGGTTGTGGCGCCGCCCTCAGCTCCGGCCTTGGTGCTCCTCCTGCGTGCTGCGCTAGTGCCATTGTCAGCAGTGGTGCTGCCACAGGTGACCGTGTTTTCGACTCTGATGTGGGGAGCACCTCCTCCTGCTCTTCTTCCTGCCTTTTCCTTCTATACTATCACTTCTGGGTTAGTAGGAGACTATATTGAGTCTGATCCTGACCTACGATTAGGGGAGGATCTGGATGAGGATTCATCCTTTGGAGTGGAAAGTAAGCCCTCCAATTCAGCAGAGCCTTTGGTTGAGGATCTCTCTTTTAAGCCTCTTCTGAGGAATATGAATTTCACCCTTTCTCTTCAGACTTCTGAGGTGGATCCTAATAAGCTTTTGCACCTTCAATATCTTCATGTCCCTGAAATTCCTGTGGAATTGACAACACAGGTGCAACCCTCTTTCGAGACTTTTTCACAAATGATGTGGGACAGACCGGCACTCATTCCTTCAGTGACTAAGTCCGTAGACAGGAAATACACTCCCCCTAAGGATAGGCCAATACTTGCTTCTTAAGCCTTTGCAGACCACATAGCGGTCTTGACAGACAATGACAAAGCTGTTCTTTCCAGGAATTCACGGCCCGTCCAGTAAATAAAGAGTCCCAAAAAACAGACACTCTGGGGAAGCGAGTGTTCGCTGCTGCTACCTTAGGCATGGGTATTGCTAGCTATCAGGGTTATTTCTCTCAGTATGAGTATTAGGGATGGGGGAACTCGGTGAAGTTCTGACCCTTATTAAATAAGAACTGGAACATGGTGGGGTTCTGATTTGTTCTGAATAGTTCTGATTTATTGACCAATATTTGAAAAAAATTTGAAAAAAAAATGCTTAAAAGTGGCCAAAGTTGCTCACATTTGACACAGAGGCCCAAAGGAAATAATTTAATGGATTTTTTGTATAATAATTAAAGTAAAGCTGCTAAATAAAAAAATAATTTGTCACTACTAGACCCTTCATGGCTGGCCTGTAATGGTAGCATATCATGCTCAGACCCATGACTTGAGTGTGCTGGGAGAGACGGAGAGAGAGACAGACAGACAGACAGACAGATGCGAATACCCACAGTATATCATAGCACCACCAAGCACTGCAGGCACTGCCAGGCAGCTAAGATTACTTTTTTTATTAATGGTGCTGTGTGGGTATTATTTTGATGGATGTTCCATTCAGAGCCAAACAAGCCAATAAAATGGATATGAATAATCAAATGAGCAGCACTAAGAGATCCCACCCACCTACCCATGTGAATGATGCAACTGCTTTGCATGCGTCAGTGTACTGTGGTATATAGTACAGTATCTGGTCCAAGAGGTGGTAATGTATTCTAGTACTACAACTACTTCTACTGAATCTGATCAACATGCTGAGGAATGGATGCTGAATCCTTAAAGAAGAAAACCGAAAGACATAGTGATCACCACACAGACAGGCAGCCAGACACACATTGCATTGGTCAAGTGCAGTGCAGTCATAAAAAAGTTTGCCACTGCCACCTGAAGACCTGATGACACACAACACAACACAAAGACATCCTTCCTAGTTCCGCAATTGCTTGCTGCCAGCCACTGCCAAGTAATTTAAGTATCACAAATAAAATATAGTAATGTAATAATCTCAGCCCAGTTACAGTAAGTGAGATGTAACCAGGCTAGCATACCACGCACACACAAACAATAAAGGAATTATATGAATTTTCAATTTAGTAGCATTTTTTTCTGTGAAGTATTCACAGCCAAATATTGGGGATGTGAGAAATATACAAAGAGTATTCAGTTTCTGAACTTTCAGGCACCTGCTAATCCACGCATGCACTGTCTGAAAATTAAAATTTAGAGAATACTGGATGGGCAACTATGCACAACCAGTGTGTTCTGCTACAGAGGGGTTCTGATTCCCTCTGACCTCGAGAGCGAAGCTCGAGAGGTCCATGGGGATCAGGATCCAGAGGTGACAGAACATACAGGTTGTGCATAAAGTTGCTCATCCTGTATTTTTTATATTATATAGTAGTGTTATGTGAAATGTGTGCATTGTGTTTTTTTTTCTCTTTCTCATAATGAAATTGACTTGAAAAGTCTCTAGAAGTTCTAGAATACTGTCACCTTAGAATTAAACAGAGGTAAGCAACAATGTGGCAGCATTCCAAGTGGTTCTGCTGCAGTAGTGACATCACTGCTGCAGCAGAACAACAAAATGACATCACTATTGCAGCAGAACAAGCATATATTTCAGGCATGGCATTTCATGCATAATAGCATTCCACTGGACACTATAGTACAGTTAGGATCACTTTGAGAAAAAACAAGTGACAAGTAGTAGTAGTAGTAAGGAGGACTGGAGTAAGGACTAAAAGTGACAAGTAGTTGTCGTGGCTCGTAACTATGACTCGTGACAACAAAAAGTGACAGTAGTAGTAGTAGTAGACAGCAGTACCCTATCTTACAGATCAGACAGTGGTACTTGGTACCACCAAGTAAGTTTGTGACATGAAATGCAGTTGCTTGCTGTATCTGGACTCTGAACCCACTGATGTTATTATTTTTCTTTATATTCTGTGCTGCTCATGTGATCATAGTGGCCTGGCCTAGCCTGTCCTGACCTGACTTGTTGCAGTTAGTTGCAGCCTCATGTAGTAGACCCTATTCACAAAAGATTTTCACCACAGGCACAAATTCTTGAAAGTGTTTTGTGCATAGGGCCTGCTTGGAGCTGTTACTGTATGCTTTGTTCAGGTATCATATTTGAAATCAAAGTAAGGAATGTTGACTTTGAGAAATGTGAGGCACTCAGCATTTTCTGGTGTCAAATGGGAACATATGTCAGTAATGATGTTACCAGCTGAACTGAACAATCGTTCTGAACAGATACTAGTTGGAGGGCAATCCATGTACTTCACTGAAATGTTTACTAAAGCAGGCCACATATTTTGTTTGGATTTCCAGTATTTCAAGGGATCAGCATTCCAGCTGATATTGGGCTCTGCCAGGTACATTTCAACAATGGTCTATGCTGAGGCTGTGTTACAAGAGGTAGATGAAGATGTTCAGCTTCAATAAAGTCCTCTCAGAGTCCCTTCCAGTGACCTCTGGTGTCCCTCAGGGTTCGGTACTGGGCCCCCTCCTCTTCTTCCTCTTTATCAACCAGTTACCTATGGTGACAACAACCTGCAGGGCCACCCTTTATGCTGATGACCTGGTGATTCTGGCTCACGCCCAGGATGTCACTACTCTAAACAAGCACATGTCTGAAGACTTTAACAATGTCCTAACCTGGGTTACTAAAAACAAACTGGTCCTGAACCTGAAAAAAAACACAGGCCATGCTCTTCGGCTCAACAGCCCAAATCAAAGCCTTGTCAGCATTGCTAAATATTACCAGTCCTGACGGATCTCCCTTCCCCTCCCTGTAGTGAACTCTGCCAAATACCTAGGGGTCACCCTTGACCCCCAACTTGACATGGGCAGTCACATCCAAAACATCTGTAGGGCAGTGAACTGCAAGCTGGGCCTGGCCTACAGGGCCAAGTACAACCTTACACCAGGCTAGACTAGCCCTTGCGAGAGGTGTACTTCTTCCCTCTCTCAGCTATGGGCTGCACCTATTCGCTCGCTCTTCCAAGACTCATCTCACTCGTTGGCACACAACATATAATAACATCTGTTGCTTTGCCCTGGCTGTCCCCCGTCTCACCCATTGCTATGAGCTATATGATAAACTTTGCTGGCTCTCCCCAGCCAGGTACCTGGACTTCGGGGTGGGCTGTCTCTCGGGCAAAGTGATCAGAATCGGCACCCCCCCCAGAGCTGGCCCTGCTTCTGCCGCAAATTGACACTACTACCTACCACCTTAGGTCCCAGGCCCCAGGGATGCTCAAAGTCCCCTCCACCCGTACCCTCATGGGTGACCAGGACTTTGCCGTATGTGCGCCCAGACTCTGGAACTCCCTTCCTGTGTATATTCATTTGGCCTCCTCCCATCAGTGCTTTCGCAATTCCCTCTGGGGGTTCCTGAAACAAGCCTCAGTGTGTGACTGCCCTAAACCTCCCTAGAGTAATTATCAACAGTTGTCTTTCCAGTCCAAAGTTGCCTCCCATAGATGCTGCCCGAAACTCCTGCTGTTTTCCACGATTCTATTAATTACCTGGGTACCTCACCTAGGGCAAACTGTCTATGCCAAGATTCCCTGGTCATGCCTTACTTAATTGTCTCTAATGTGTTTATGGCTTGTTAGAATTTGTAGGTGACCTACTCACCCTGGGGGTGCATTAACCTTAAAGTTATAAGTTATATTATGACCTTCCATACCCCTGGACAATGTTACTATTCCTATATGTTGTCATGATGTACTTACATTCTTCTGTAAAAATGTCTGTATCCCTATGTTGTACTCTCCCAGGTCGTTCCTGAAAATAGGCATAATACTTGTCTAGTGTACTTACCCGGTCAACAAAAGCTAAAATAAAATAAAATGTTACAATAACATCTTTTAAGTGACTCCAGATACATGAAGCTGAACCAAGTGACTGTGGGACAGTGCTATCTTTCTTGGCTGGTGGTGAAGAAGAAGATTCAGCTGCGGTGGCTGAGGAGGAAGAGGGAGAAGATGCCACAACAGTAGAAGATAGGCCACCTGATGCTGTGCTGCTGTGTCGTGAAGAAGATTCTGAATATGGTGCTGCTGTTGTTGTACCCTGTTCAGTGACAGCATGCACCTCGTCAATCATTTCTTGTTTGTTTCTCTCAAAACGAGTGACATCATCATCACTCAATAGTTGCTTCGATTTGTATCATGGGTCCAAGATTGTTGCTTTAATGTAGTAATCAGAATGAAGCATTTTACAGAGTTTGTCATCTTCTTCAACTTTTTTGATCATACGTCTCGTTGGATCTTGTTGTATTCTGGAGGGCAACCTGCATGTGTCAGTGCCACTGGCAGCCTGTGTGATCATGGAACTGTCTTGCTTCTCTAACTTTTCCCTAATCAGATTCAATCTGAATTTAAAAATTTTTATTAGGGGTATTACCTGGCTCAGAGTTGCTGTGTTTTCACTAACCTCCCTGATGATTTCTTCAAATGGCTGGAGCAGTACAATGAGAAAGTCCAGCATGGTCCATTGTAGTGGCGTGATATAGACATTTATATCACCAATTTTATTTTCTAAGGTGTACTGCCTGACAGCTTTCTTTTGTTCCAGCAGCCCTTGGAACATATAAAAGGTCGAGTTCCATTCAGTAGAAATATCATATCAGTCTGTGGAAAGGTAAACTGTGCTCCTGATGTATTTTTTCAAACAAGTGATGGGCTCTGCTTGAGTGACTGAAATGAGTGCATATTCTCTTACCAGTGCTAACGAGAGCCTTAATCTCTCTGTTGTCATTGAGAAAACCATAAACTATTAACTTTACGCAAAGCCCCCCTCTTCCAAGGCCATCCTTATGTTGGACCCATTATCTGCAACTATAAAGCCAAATAACAGTCCCTGTGAAATGAGCCATTGCTGTATTGGTTTTTGGAGCTCTTCATTGATGTTGTATGAGGTGTGTACAGATGGAAAATAAAACATTCTTAGAACAGCGAACTGTGATGCTTCACTGTCCCCAGTCCCACTTGACTTATCGAAACATGCCCAATGGGTCGTGACAGACATGAAGGGTTCAGGCTGACAGCTTGTCCAGATATCTGTTGTGAGATGCACCACCCTCCCAACAGCACTGCACAAGACGTGTCTTAATTTTTTTACATTTGACATCGTAAAGATCGAGAATCCCTGTTGCCAAGAAGTATTTCCGTGATGGTATACTATATCAAAGTTCGAGGTACTCAAGCAGCTGCCTGAATTCTATATGTTCAACCACGTTATATGGTAGCGAATCAACAGCTATCATTTCGGAAATTATTTTGGTTATTGTAACAGCAACAGGGAGAGTCGAGGCATATTTGGCCTTATGCTCATATGTTTTTGAGATGGTAAGCTGTCTCCTTGAAGGAGGAGGGCTTTTGAACACAAGGTCACTTTCAGTAACAGTTGGAGGAGTCCTTCGAATGGCAGCAAGTGGTGGTGTAGGTATAGTGCTGCGGGGGCTGCCACTGCTTTCTTTTTTTGAAATTTAATCAACTTTATTAGTTTTCCAAAAGAAATACACAAACAACCAACCACAGAACAAAGATAGAAACACATTAAACAAGGGATACAAACTGTCCCCCTCCCCCACATCCTTACCCCCCACCTCCCCCAATGGAATGTGAGTAAACCCAACAGGAATTATCAGTGAGCTATTATATATGGTAACCACAGCTGCAGAAATCTGAATGGAGAAATCAGGGAACGCTCAGAGAGAATCAGGTCAAGTAAAGGGCATGAAGTTTGCCCCATTTCTTAATAAAAAGGGGTAAGTGGTGATGAAAGCTGGCAATCAGACACTCAGTCCTGAGAGAAAAAGAGAGCTCAGTCATGAAGGCACTCGCAGTATGAGATATGCACTTGATCCAGCCAATGTCTAAGGACCAGTTTTTTGACCACCAAGGAGATGAGAGCCATATGGTACCTCCTTTCCTTGACTGGAATCTGGGAGTAATCACCAACAATACATATTTCAGGGGAGAAAAGGCCTGCCAGCCCCAAAAGGGGATCAGCCCGCTCCTCGATTTGTACCAACAGGGAAGATATTTTCTCACAGAACCAGAAAACATGTAATAGGGTACCATCCGCTTTTCCACATCTAGTGCAGGTGGGAGAGGGGAGGCAACCCATCTTAGCCAATCTGACAGGAGTGTAATACATACAGTTCAGAATATGGTACTGGGTGAGTCTTAACCGGTCTTGAGTTAGATATGTGTAGAGATCTTTCCAAAGATGTGGCCAGTTAAAATTGAAGTCTGGCAACAGAGATTCCCATACCTTGGAGCCAGTCGGGGAAGAGGAATGGGAAGAGGTAAGCAGCCACAAATATGAACCAGAAATGTCACGGGGTTTAAGGGCCAACTCTTGAGACTGGGTAAGTAGATCCCTAAGTTCAGAGGGTTTCAGGGCGGGGCCAAATTGTTGCAATATCAGGTGCTGCAGTTGGTAAATTTTAAAGATGCACGATGGACCTAGTTGGAATTTCTCTAGTAGCTCCGGACATGTAAGAAGAGAGGATTGAGAGAAGAAATCCACGACACTAGCTTCCTGGAGCAAGGGAAGCCAACCTGGAGTCAACAGCTGATCCCCAATCTTAATGTTTAGGTTAGAGAAGTTAGGTTGTGCAACATCTTTAGAGGGGGACACTTTCAGAGAGGTACAAATTTGTGAGAAGACTTTGATGGAGACACTGACTGGAGAAGCGGCCAATGGCTCCGGGATTGATTTCCATGGAATGAAAAGAATTGCAGCAGGTGAGAGATTATGTGCAGCAATCAGACAGGACTCTGTAACCAGATAGGAATATAATCAGATTCAGGTATGGATTGAGGCCTGGAAAGCCATTTCCCACATTTATAAAGATGGCTGGCCCAATAATAGAATAGGAAATTAGGAAGTCGAAGTCCACTGGATTCTTTGGGGAGCCCTAACTTAAAGTAAGATCATTTGGGAGATTTGCCCAACCAAATAAAAGAGGTAATAAGAGAGTGGATACATTTAAAGAAGGAAAGGGGAGGACAATATTAAGCATACTTAGGGGGTAGAAAAGTCTAGGAAGAAAATTAATTTTAATGATGTTAACTCTACCCCATAATGAGATTGGGAAGTCCTTCCAATGTGATAAATCCTACCGTATCACCATCAGAAGGTCCTCCAAGTTCATTTTTATCAATAGAAAGGGCTCAGAAGTAAGAGAAATACCAAGATATTTAATGGATCGAGGAGACAATCGCATACCAAAGGAAGTAAAATCCTGACTACAAACAAGATGGTTAAGGGGTAAATTTTGGTTTTGTTGAGATTTACCTTTTAGTTAGAGTGACGACTAAACTGGTCAATCACCTTCAAAGCCTCAGTGAGGGAGGGCGACAGATCGGAAAGGTGCAATAAAATGTCATCGGCATGCACTAAGAGAGATGGTGTCAGGTTATTGATGGGTATGCCACAAATGTTGGGGGAAGATCTGAGATGTCAAAGGAGCAGTTCAAGGTATAGATTGAAAAGAAAGGGAGAGAGGGGGCAACCCTGGCGCGTGCCAGTATGCAGAGGGAAAGCGGAAGAGAAGACACCATTACAGTAGATTTTTGCCAAAGGGGAGGAATAGATCACTTTAAGCCATTGTAGAAATGAGGAGAGAAAGTCCATCCTCTTTAGGGTCACCTCCCACTGGCCCATAAATACTGCCCAAAACCAGTTCATGGCGGTCAAGCAGGCCCTTAATGAGCACATATCTTCCCTGAGGGTCAGAAACAGTTTGGTCCACCTGAAAAGAAACATTGTGATTTACTAAGATGGCTACACTTTTGCTTGAAGACAAATTTCCAGAGGCAAACACCTGGCCAGTGCCCTGTCTGCGGAGTTTAACCACCTCATGGAAGAGAAGGTGAGTTTCCTGAAGAAACACTATGTGAATATGGAGTAAGACGTGATATCTCTTGAGCTGATCCCTGACTCCCCTAACGTTCCAAGTTGCAGACTTAATTAGGTTACTAGCCATAATCACCACAGTTGGCCAGATTAATATTGTAACTAATCTAATGAGCACACACTCTGTCCCACCCCCCCGGCCTCCCTACACCCCCATTTCTCAAGCAAAATGGTCAACTGATATGCCAGACCAATGTAGAAACATTGCAATGAGGGAAGACTTACATAACTAAGAGTAAAAAAACTCTCACAACCACAACAAAGAAGGGGCCGGTGAGGAAGCCACCTCCCCCAGCAATAAACAGTTGTACAGGCAGTGCCCACAGCTGAATAAATTGTGACAGGTACTCCCCCCCCCTCGTCAAATTAACGGGACAGGCACTAGGAAGAAGGCATACCACGGTGCAAATAGTCCGCCCCCCAATACCATCCCTCCCACCCCACCCCTCATCCCCATGATGGATCTTGGCCCTCCCTCCCACACTAGAACTATATGCATAGGTCCCCCAAGTGTACCAACTGTCTGAAAACTTTGTGCAAAACTGAAAGGAGGAGGACTGAACCCTCAAGGCCCTAGTAACTTTAAAGCCCCGACTAAGCCAAATTAAGCTCGCACCCACCAGGGCAGTAGGAGTGGGAGTATGAGAATGGGAACTTTCCCATTGAAATGGGAGAAAGGACTCACCACACCATTTCACTATCCAGTTGTTAAACCTATTAAGTGTAACTGGAGATCGGGCATGTAGGATAAGGTACAGGGCCCACCCCTCTATAACCCAGGTTGTGAGGAAAGACAGCCCACAGTAGGATCCCACCTGAGTCCCTCCCATCCCAACCCATCCAGCCACCCAGCAACCCTGTAAACAAACCACAAACAAGTGGAAACATTTTTAACAGTGAAATTACAATGAGACCAGATGGCCTACCTGAACATGCACTTGTTGGGGTTGTCCCAGGTACATGCCACAACTGGTGCTCCCCCCAGCAAGGTGATCAATGCAAGGGTTGGAAACTGAAAGTAAACCAAGGATGTGGAGGGGAAATAAAGAAAAGAAAAGAAAAGAAAAGTAGGAAGTCTGAGCCAGAAGATAAGGGAGACATCGAGAGGGAGACAATTGAACAGAACTATTGAAGTCAATTTAACAAGGGGAAAAAGGTTAGCTCAGTGACAGATAGGTTAGGGAAAGCAACCCAACATGCCCGGAGGGGATAACCAGCAGAGGCAGATAGAACTGGCACTTCCAAATAGCCGTTCAGTAGGAAAACAGCTGGTCACAAGTAACAAAAATAAACAATTTTGACATTGGTCCAAACCCATTGTCCCCGGTGAAGTTATTAGTGGTAGAGTCTAAATGGGTCGAGTAGGATCCAGAACAAAGCCGGAGCAGGTCCATGGTGAAATCGCCCCCTATTGACCCTGGGAACCTGAAACTAATGTTCCTTACAAACCAAACTAGGCAAACAGCAGGGTGGGTCTGCTTTGGATGAAACTTGGTTACAAGGTCCAGAGATGAGTTCGGGTGTCCAGAGCCAGAATAAAGGCCAAGAGCCAGAACAATGAATCAAGAGCAACCACCCCCGGACTATTTCTAGTTTCTCCACGGAGCCAAGCCAGAACATGCCAGAGAGCAATAGCAACAAATCATGTATGTCCCCACTAAATCTACCAACGAAGCCAGGAGAGCACTGTCCGAGTGTTCATGGGTCCTTAAACAAGTCGGGTAGGCCAGTAGATAGGTCCTTGGAGGCCTGGGCTGGGGAATCAAAAGACAGCCAGGAGCCCGCTATGTAAGGCTGAAGTCACACAGGATAAGACATTTTAAACTTGATTCCTGCAGTGATGAGCTTACTGACGATCGGGTGAAAGGCAGCCCTCTTTTGCCTGATCATGAATGGCAGGACTTGGGTAATATGGAGCTGCTTCCCCTCCCAGAGAATCACATGCAGCTCCTTGGTCTTTGTTAATACATGCTGTTTCTCGAGATAATTGAGGAAGCGGACTGTGATGGGTCTGGGAGGAGCAGTGTCTGGGGGTTGAGGGCGCAGTGAGCAGTCGGCTCTTTTGAGCTGGCAAGTCAGGTTGTGGGGAGATGGGCCCAGCACGTCTTTAGTTTTTTAACTATAAAACTTTTTTTTACTTGAAACTGAAGATAATGATGATCCAAGACATTCACCTTTTTTGGATTCAATCATTCACTTGGAAGACAAAACCTTATTTGATGTGAAAAAATCCCTTTCTGGGGTCTGATTTTGTTTTCCCTTTTCAGGCTGATTATTGTCTTTTGCAGTACCACTGCCTACCTGAGAAATAGAAAGTGCCTCATCAATACTTTGATCCATTTTGGAACAAAAGATTCCTCTAATGTGAAATGTGATGTCCTTCTGATGACTCCCACTGACACAGACCAGGGACAAATTTACTGTTGTGATTCATGACTGTACACAGCACACAGACATCACAGCAGTCCACCACCACTTCCTTTCAAGATTGCCGGACTGGCTCCTATAATACTTACTGTTAAGTGAAAGTGGCCAAATTCAGCAACTGTTAAGTGTGCCTCAGAATTTGAATTGGAGATGCAGACACATCTGGTGCATTAGCCATACACAGCACAGTCCCACACTAGGGGTTGGTTAATGCTTATACATAATGTAATTTTGTAACGCAATATACTATAAAACTAATGATAATAAGAAATAATGGGGAATGAGTGATGATGATGACACTTGTGTGTAGTGCTTGTGCTTTACTTGTGTTGTACTGTAAACACTCAGCCGTTACAACTCACAGTCAGATTATCCCTTGGGCCATCCACAGCCAGCAACACAGGGCAGGCACATTAACTTGTATGTTGTTTGAACAGTATTTTTTTTTAATACATGAAATCGTGATTGAATATAGGTGATGATGATCGTTATTCATGATTGGACTGTACACACAGCTGCACCGAAGCCAGGAAAAAAAATTATTTGGGATTTCTGGCACTGTCAGATTTATTGTGGGCCACCCTGCAGTCTCTTTCCCTCTCCTCTTTTTACGTCACAAATATTTATTTTGCCACCCTACTGCCAAGAAAAAAGAAACTTTAATTTGCGATTTTCTATAACTGTAATTTCAAACAACATGAAGTCTTGCTGTATTCTGACTATATGCAGTTAGCCCAAGCACTTTGAACTGCTCCGGAGAGTAATGGGCTAACTCTATGCAAAGGCATAGAACGTTGAGCTCGAGCTCGGTTTTCAAATCTCTCTGTTGGAGTAGGCTGAGGGAGAAGGAGGCCGAGAAGTCCACTGACCGGGATGGCCAGCCCGGTTCGGTTGTGACCGAACCTGAGGAGATGCCCACTGACCTGGGCAATACCTCCTCAGGCAAATGGAGAGCCAATTCTGTGGCAGTTCCAGCTAAGAGAAAGAGAAAGTCAGCCGGTTCGGATCCCACTTCCCATGGTCCGACGGCTGAGGAGATAGCAAAAGCGATTTCCATAGAAGAATCGCATTTGCCCGGTTCCGATCGAACCGGTATCAGTTCAGAGCCGATCGGTGCGGTCAGAAGTAGCTGCTTCAGATATTGATCCTGAAGCATACTATGAGAGTGATTGGGAGGAGGATGAAGATTATGAAGAAGAGTGTGAAGGCCTAGATGAGCCAGTAGAGCCTGACATCTCCACAGACAGGCCTTCTCAGGCTTCTTCTCCCAGGCTTTCTGAGTCCCCTTCCCATTTCTTTTTTACAAGAAAGTGGCTGAGACTCTTCAGCTTCCTATGGAAGAGGCTGAACAGGATCAGGAAGAACCTGACTATCTGGAAATGATGGATGTCCCAGAGTCAAAAAGGGTGTCTATCCCCTTACACAAATCCTTGGGGAAACAGACACAAAAATTTGTATAGTTTTTTTACATCTATTCCTCCTGTGGAAAAAAGAATGGACAAAAGGTATGCTTTGTCAGGTCCTGGGATGGAATTCCTTTCAAATCATAGCAGCCATGTTGGGGTAGTACAAGCTGTAGCCTGTGACAAGGCTAAAATCCCCCTGGCATCTCACCCCCAGATAAGGATTCCAGGAAAGTGGATGCCATGGCACAAAAACTGTACTTGGCATCCTCTTTGAGACTCAGGGAATCGAATTACATGGCATATACAGCCAGGTACCAGAAATCTATGTGGGATGCAGTTCTGGAGCTGACTAGGAATGCCCTTCCCCAGCTAGCCGAGGAACTAGAGCAGGTGGCTGCAAATGGCATTGAGGCATCCAAGGTGCAATTCCATGCTGCTGTAGACTCAAATGATGTTCATTCCAGGGTCATGGCTACATCTATCTCCATGAGGAGATTTGCTTGGCTTAGGTGTACCAACCTCTCACAGGATACCCAGGCTAAGGCCATGGATTTTCCTATAACTGGTAATTCTCTCTTTGGGGACCAAACAGAGAATTACATGAAGAAGATGGATGAATACAGGACCACCTATAGGAGTGCTGCAACCAAAGAAAAGCAGACCACTCCTCCCCTCCTCTTCTTTCCAGCAGAGGGGGTTCTTTAGGGGAAGAGGCAGACAAGGGGTGACTAGGACCCCATCATCCACTCAGTCTAAGCCCCCTGCCAAGCAGACACCCTGAGGTGTCGGTCAGGGTCGCCTCTCCAGTTTCAGTAAGGGGCAGGCTGGCTCACTACTCCCAGGTCTGGGAGTCTATTACTTCAGACAGATGGGTCCTGGAAGTAGCAAGCCAGGGACTTGCTCTCAGTTTCAAAAGGTTCCCAAGAATGAGAGCAAGGTCCTTCAGTCCTCCCTCTCCCTTGGAGACAAAGGCCTTAGAGGCAGAATTCTCCTCTCTTCAGCTTCTGCAAGCAGTAGAGAAGGTACCTCTTTGTCACAGAGGGAAAGGACTGTATTCCAGATACTTCCTTGCCTCAAAAAAGACAGGGGAGTGGTGACCCATCCTAGACTTAAGGTACCTGAACAAACATTTAACAAAACCAAAATTCAAGATGGTGACTCTGGGAGTACTTCTTCCCTTTCTGAGACCAGGAGACTGGCTAGCTTCTCTGGATCTCAAGGATGCCTACTTCCACATACCTATCAGACATTCCCACAGAAAGCACCTCAGGTTCGAGTTGCCCTCAGGCCATTACCAATTCAGAGCTATGCCCTTCAGCCTAACATCTGCTCCAAGGGTGTTCACCAAGTGTCTTGCAGTAGTGGAGGCATTCCTCAGGAGACAGGGTATCCTTCTGTTCCCATACCTGGACGATTGGCTCCTAGTGGGCCAGTCCTCAGATCAAGTCAAGTCAGCCTTAGAGGTCACTCAAAGACTTCTGGAATCCCTGGGTTTCATTCTGAATCTAGAAAAGTCTGTTATGGAACCAGCCTAGCTTCTCACCTGCATAGGGGTGGAAATAGACACTATTCATGCAAGAACATTTCTCCCTCTCTCAAGAGTTCAGTCCCTAGTCACTCTGGCTTCCTCTTTTCATCCTCTAGTTTCTCATCCAGACAGACACTTTCTACAGTTGCTGGGTCACATGGCAGCATCCACAGAGGTGGTCCAGGGAGCAAGGTTTCAGATGAGAGATATTCAGTTTCATCTCAGATCTTATTGGTCTCAGAAAAGAGACCCTCTCTCCAAATTGGTTCCAGTGTCTCAAACTCTAGTTCAGGCCCTCCCGTGGTGGCTGGAGGAGGACAATCTTGACAAGGTGTTTCATTTATCAGTCAGGCTCCTTCTGTGATTCTCACCACAGATGCCTCCCTACTAGGTTGGGGGGCTCACCTAGATCATCTTACAGCTCAGGGAACCTGGTCACACCAGGACTCCCTTCTACACATACATACATCTTCTTGAATTGAGAGCTGTCTTTCTAGCACTTCAGACATTCTCAAATATTGTTCAATGGAAAGTGGTGCAGATCAGGACAGACAATACCACAACCATGTGGTACATCAACAAGCAGGGAGGCATTCAGTCCTTGGCCTTGTGCACAGAGGTCATGAAAGTATGGTCTCTACCTTATTCCCTTCAGGCTTCCCTGATGGCTGTGCATCTCCCAGTGAAGGACAACATTCTAGCAGATGCTCTCAGCAGGATTTCCCAGGGCCACGACAAATGTACCCTGAATCCTCTAGTTCTTCAAGTCATTTTCAAGAGATGGGGCACTCCAGAGATAGATCTCTTTGCAACCCTGGACAATCATCAACTTCCTCTTTATTGTTGCAGACCACCTTTTCTGGGTCCTGTTCCTCAGGATGCTCTCTTGCTGAATTGGACAAGCAGGTTTCTGTATGCATTTCCTCCCTTTCCTCTGATATTCAGGGTCCTGATCAAGATCTGGTCTCAACCTTCTAAAGTGATTGTGGTGGCTCCAGCTTGGGCCAGACAGCCTTGGTATCCTCTACTGCTGTCTTTGTCAGCAACAATGCCTTGGTGTCTTCCCAGACAATACAATCTCCTCACTTCCTCCCGGGGAGGATTCTGTATCCCAACCTTCAGACTCTCAGGCTCAAAGCCTAGCTTTTGAAGAGCTAGAATATGTAAACTTGCACCTGTCCCAATCAGTCTTGGATATTTTAAAGGTTAGCAGAAAACCTACTGCTAGAAAGACTTACAACTCCAAATGGAAAATATTTGGGTTAAGGTGTTCCCAAAAGCATGTCAAGCCAGAGCTGGCTGATATTGCCAGTGTTTTGTACTATTTGGTGCATCTTAACAGTTTAGGCCTCCGGCCTACTACTCTCAAAGTACATTTGGCAGCTGTGTCTGCCTTCCTTTCAGCTGGTGAGGGATCTTCCCTAGCTTCTCATCCAATTTTCAAGAAATTTTTCAAGTGTTTAGTACATGTTAATCCTCCCTTCAGGGAGCCTATCCCTTCTTGGGATCTGAATATCTGTATAGCACAGCTTATGCAGCCCTCTTTTGAGCCTTTATCCTCAGCTAAGTTGAAATACTTGACTTGGAAAACTGTGTTTCTGGTAGCCATTACTTCTGCCAGGAGAATCAGTGAATTACAGGCTTTATCAGTGGAACCTAATTTCATTTCATTTCACAGGAATAAGGTGGTTCTTCGAACCAAGAGAAAGTTTCTTCCTAAGGTGGTATCAGACTTTCATTTGAATCAGTCTATGTCATTGCCTGTATTTTTCACTGACCATTCTTCCTCTGGAGAGAGAAGATTACACAGTCTTGATGTAAAGAGGGTTTTTAGTTACTATGTGGAGCATACTAAGGCCTATAGGAATGACTGCTCTCAGTTGTTTCTCACTTATGGTGAAGTGGGAAAGGGCAAACCTGCTACCAAGAGAACAATTGGCAGGTGGATTTTCCCTGTATCCAGCTCTGCTATTCAAAGCTTGGGAAAGAACCTTCATCAGGCCTGAGGGCTCATTCTACCAGAAGTACAGCTGCTTCGGTCGTAGCAGCTAGAGATATACCTTTAGTGGACATCTATAAAGCAGCCACCTGGAAATCTGTTCACACATTTACCAAGCATTACTCTCTGGACATTCAGTCACGAAGTGATGCTAGGTTTGACACGGCTGTGCAGCACAGTCTGTTCCCAAAATAGGTTCTGTGACTCCCTCCTCCAAGGGGGTACTGCTTGGTAGTCTGCATATAGTCAGAATACAGAAAGACTTCATGTTGTTTAAAGAAAAAATTACTCACCATAGTAATGTTGTCTCTCCTAATGGAGTCTTGCTGTATTCTGACCTCCCTCCTTGCCTCCCCTCCTGGAACCCTAGTAGTTTTGGGATGTGGTGGGGCAGACACAGTGCTGCACCCCAGAGGTGTACTGGACATGTCTCCATCTCATTAGGGGTTTCTTCTAGTTATTATTATTAAAGTTTTTGGGTTAGTTCACTACCTGCTTGTGTTCTTTTTGGGGTTCTCGGCTTGAGTCTTTTGACCCTAAAAACCTTGTTTTGCCACTTGGCAGAAAAATTTTAGAAACAATTTCTATCTTTGAGTTAGTTAGTTTAGTGCTTGTAAGAATCTGATGGTTACACTTCAGAGTACCACAGACAGAGGTTTGAAAACCGAGCTCGAGCTCAACGTTCTATGCCTTTGCATAGAGTTAACCCTTTGATCTCTGGAGCAGTTCAAGTGCTGGGGCTAACTGCATATAGTCAGAATACAGCAATACTCCATTAGAAGAAACAACATTACTATGGTAAGTAATTTTTTCCACTGGGCCATTAGTACTCTCTCCTCTGGATCTGGAATGGCACAAGTCAGATTTTGCCAGCCTGCACTTTTTGTACACACAGCTATTGTCTGAGGCCAAGAAAAAGGTTTCATTTAGGATTTTCTGTAACTGTAATCTCTGGGATCCCCCAGCACTCTGGATCTGGAATGGCATAAGTCAGATTTTGCCAGCCTGCCCTTTTTGTACACACACCTACACTCTCTGAGGCTCTGTAACTATAATCTCTGGGCCACCACCACCACCAGTACTCTCCCCTCTCTGGATCTGGAATAGCACAAGTCAGATTTTGAAAGTGGCCAGCCTGCCCTTTTTGTACACTCAGCTACTACTGTCTGAGGCTGAGAAAGAGTTTCATTTGGGATTTTCTGTAACTATAGTCATTCTTGCCCCCCCCACTCCCGACGCTTCCTCCCATCATCAACTGACTGACTTTACCCACCACACATCCTCCATGATCGGGAATCTCTCCACCTCCCTCCCCTAATTTTAGTGTTTTGGCACTTCTGGTGTCCAGTCTCTCTCTTCTGCTGCTTCATCAGCAGCTCCTCCACCCAGCTCAGTGATTCTCCTCCTCCTTCTGGGCTGTGTGGCGCACTCACCAGCCTTATATACTGGTGAGTGCATTATGTGACCTTCTGTTGCCTGATTGGATGCCGCCAGCTGCCTGTATGTCCTGATGGCATCCCCCAGACAACAGAAAAAAAAATGCATAAACAGCATCTCCACGGACCCATAACCATACTTCTACCATGAATTCCATATTTATCCAGGTCCATGGATTGTGGGTTTGATCTGGGGGCTAGCTATCCTATGTAACAGTCTACACTCTGGCATCCACTCAAGGAAACTGTGGAGTCTCTTTGAGAGTCAGACATTAGCTCAGAGCTTCTTCAGGTCATTACTAGGGGCATTGAGTCCAACAATTAGCAACTTAAGGCTGCTATGGATGCTTCTGACACTGATTCTAGAGCATCAGTGGCTGGGAAATGCACTCAGCGTCACTCATCGCTAAAGACTTCAGGATTCACAAATGATGCTCAACAGAGCATCATGAATTTTCCATTTGATGGGGTTTATCTGTTTAGCCCACAGGTGGAGCAGGCACTAGAGGTCACTCAGAAAACTATGACTGTTATTAAGATGGCCAAACCGGTTCCTGCTGCCCCTCAGTGGGGTGGAAACCCCCAGCAGTTTCATAACAATCAGTCCTTTTGTGGTAAAGGCCGAGGGGCCTTTAACAAGAACCAAGCCTCTCAGCTACAAAAGAAAGTACAGCAGAAGGTACAGGGCCCGAAGGCACCAAGTGCCATCCTCTGAAGACCCAGCCCAGGTCCCACCTCAACTGCCCGAGGGGGACTTCTCTTCAGCAGTAGAGGGACATCTGACTCAGTTCTACAACCAGTAGAGGTCCATCACAATGGACAAATGGGTCCCCAGGATAATTTGAGAGGGATACTCTCTAAATTTTTCGGAGACCCCTCCAGATCATACAACCAAATGACAACCCAAACTGTTTACCACTCAGTCAGACCTCCTTGCTTCTGAGATTGAGGGCCTTCTAAATATGGCAGTAGAAATAGTTCTGCAAGCAGAACAGAACACAGGTTTCTACTCCCACTACTTCCTAGTTCCAAAGAAAACAGGCGGTATGCGCCCTATTCTAGACCTAAGGAAGTTAAACAAATTCATGTTCAAAGAGAAGTTCAAGATGATATCACTAGGAATGTTCCTACCTCTGATTCATGCAAATGATTGGTTGGCTTCTATGGGCATGCAGGACACCTACCACTACATCCCAGTGCACCCAAGCCACCACAAGTACCTAAGCTTTGTGTCCCTAGCCCAGCACTACCAATTCAGAGTCCTGCCCTTTGGTCTATCCTCAATGCTGCGAGTCTTTACAAAGCGCTTTGCGGTGCTTGTGGCACATCTCAGAAAAATCAGAATTCAAGTGTTCCCATACCTGGATGATTGGCTACTAGCAAGCTCCTCCAGACAAGGGACACATAAAGTGGTTGCCATGGCTTGCAAGTTCCTCACATCCATAGAAGTCCTTCTGAACCTGGAAAAATGGCAGCTTCAACCCTCCCAACAACTTCTCTTCATAGGAGCTTTTATGGATACCTCCAGGGCAAGAGTCTTCCTCCAAGAAGACATGAGAAATAACGTTCTCCAGATGGCTCACTTCATCAGGAAGAACAAATCAGTTCAAGCTCTATCGATGCAGCAGATGCTGGGTCTCATGGCGTCATCTGTGTTTATGGTGCCCCTGGCTGGCCTGCATATAAGAACTGGTCAGTGGATGCTCAGCACTCAGTGGTCCCCAACCATTCATAATCATTCCACATCAAGGTGACAGAGCCCCTAACGAGGTCGTTCACTTGGTGGATTCAGGAAGACAAACTTCTTTAAGGTTTTCCCTTTGCCCCACTGGAGATGCAGATCACCATCACCACGGATACATCTCTCACTGGTTGGGGAGCTCACTGTCAGGATCTCCACACCCAGGGCATGTGGTGTCAGGATGAGTCCCAGCTGCACATAAATGTGCTGGAGATAAGAGCTGTATAGTGCACTGTCTGAGCCCTGAAGGATGTCCTCTGTCACAAGGTAATTCTCCTTCAAACTGACAACAAGGCGGTGATGTATTACATCAACATCAGGATGGAACACACGCTTACCCTCTGTGCAGGGAAGCCATGAGAGTGTGGGAATGGTGTCTCAAGCATGAAGCCCTGATCCAGGCAGTCCACCTGCCAGGAATCCAGAATGATCTAGCAGATCACCTCAGCAGAACGGAGGCAGATCCACATGAATGGTCTCTCGACTCAAATGTCATGCAGTCGCTATTCAAAGAGTGGGGTACTCTGGACTGGGACCTTGTTGTGTCCCCACTCAGCACAAAACTGCCTCTATTCTGCTCCAGAAATCTAGAACCTGGCATTTTCTGTCAGGATGCATTCAGAATGTGGTGGACAAGATGCTTTCTGTACACATTTCTCCTCTTCCCTTAATTCAGAGGGTGCTGCTCAAGCTGGAGGCACAGCAGAGCAGTATGATTCTCATCACCCCATACTGGCCTCATCAGATATGGTTTCCGTTAATCAACAGATTATCGGAGGTTCCACCGAGACAACTTCCACTTGTGGTCCCTTCATCTCCATGCCTGGCTCCTGAGGAGATAGAAGTGGGTAGGTTCAATGTATCCTATAGAATCTCAGACATTCTCCTAGAAGCAAATAAGGCATCCAATAGGAAGACCTACACAGCAAAGTGGAAACGATTCTCCATTTGGTGTGCAGAGTCCTCCCTGGACCCCTTTGCTTGCTCACCAAACAAAGTGCTGGAGTACCTTTTAGACATGTCAAATGCAGGACTGCAATACTCAACAGTGGAAGTGGGTAGGTTCAATGTATCACATAGAATCTCAGACATTCTCCTAGAAGTAAGTAAGGCATCCACTAGGAAGACCTACATGGCAAAGTGGAAATAATTCTCCATTTGGTGTGCACAGTCCTCCCTGGACCCCTTTGCTTGCTCACCAAACAAAGTGTTGGAGTACCTTCTAGACTCAACAGTGGAAGTACATCTTTGTGTGATTTTGGCCTACCACGAGCCTACCCACAATATGTCGGTGGCTCAGCTACCCTCAGTTAAGAGATTCCTTAAAGGTATACTTCACACTAGACCACCAGTCAGAAGACCGGTAGCTGCTTGGGATATTAACCTTGTGCTAGACATGCTCACTCATAAACTTTTTGAGCCTCTAGCAACCTGCGATTTGAAATTCCTGACCTGGAAAGTTGCCTTCCTTGTGACCATTGCAGGGTCTCTGAAATACATGCCCTGGTCATGGACCTCCCATACACAGTATTTCACACGGACAAGGTGATTCTCAGAACTCACCCTAAATTCTTTCCCAAAGTGGTCTTGGAATTCCACCTGAACCAGCCCCTGGTCCTTCCAACCTACTTCGCAAATTTTCAGAATGAAGGGGAGCGTACCCTACATTCGTTGGATGTAAAGAGGGTTTTGTGATTCTACACTGACAGAACAAGAGAGATTCGCAAATCCAAACAACCCTTTGTCTCTTTGAGCATGGCCTGGCTGGGTCAGCCTGTTGCCATCAGGTGCATTTCAGCATGGCTGGTAGCATGTCTGCGCCATTGCTATTCAATGGCACAGGTCAAGCTGGAAGGTGGGGTGTACGCTCACTCTACCAGATCGGTCATGGCATCTCTGACAGAGATTCAGAACTTGCCCATTGCAGGCATCTACAATGCGGCCACTTGGAGATATGTGCACACTTTTGTGAAGCATTACGCATTGGATGTCCATGCCAGACAACATCCTTCCTTTGGAAGGACAATCCTTAGTGGACTTCAATCCTGAGCATGCTCCTCTCTCCTGCTGCCCTTCTTGGGGGATTATTTTAGCTCAGTACTCTCCCACTAGTGTGAATGAGTGGTGGAGACTTTATGTCCAGGAAGATATGAAAATTGTGTACCTACCGTAATTCTTGATCTTCTTGGACGAAGTCTCCACCACACATTCACACGCCCACCAACCATCACCAAGCTCACTCATCCTGTTTTTGGTCTTCACTCCCTGGTTGACTGGGCTGTGAAGACACTGTTGAGTTGACCCTTCTTACATGGGTCACACGGACTATCTTACGTCCGGCATACAGTAGGTTAAGTTAGTTTACACTGCACCTCCTCAGTAAAAAATGTACTGAGTCAGTTGGAGGGCCGATGCTGAGATAGCCTATATGGTGAGAGCCAGCCTCACTGTGCTGCATATGCACAGTCCTATCCCAGTGCCAGCACTCCTGAAGATTTTTGGCTCCCGTTGGGTCCTAGCACCTCCAGTGTAGTCCTTCTAGTGTGAGTGAGTGGTGGAGACTTCATCCAAGAACATCAAGAATTATGGTAGGTATGTAATTTTCATTTATGGTCAACTTTAATTTCCCTAACATAAAATGGGGGAATATGGAACCTAAGTCAGCTGTTGAAAATCACTTTGTTGATACACTATTAGGGTTAGGATTCTTAAAACTGGTTAGTGTACCTACTAGAGCCTTAAACATTCTTGACCTTGTTCTAACAATTGTCACATACATGGTAAAAGACTTTCATATAAGGGATACTCTAAGTAATGCAGACCATTTTATTGTTGAGTTTGTAATTAGCTTTGGTACCGATTGTAATCGGGGTAAGACTACTATTAGAAACTTTAACAAAGCTAATTTTATCAAAATGAAGGAAGAATTAGGTGGGATTGGAGAGGGGAATTTTACTCTAAGGGTAAAAGGGAAATGTAGAACATTTTAAAAAATAAGTGGCTGGATTTAGAAAATAAATATGTACTTACTAGGGCTTTATACAATAAAAAGGCAAAATTCCCTTGTGGTGTACTGGGAGAGTTTTGAAAAAAATAAATAGAAAACAATTGGCTTTCAAGAAAATGAAAAAGAAATCTGATGTCCACAATACATCTTGCTATAAAGCAGAAGTAAGAAAATTAAAACAGCTTATTAAATCGGAAAGATGAAAGCTAGAATTTAGAATGGTGCATACAAAAGATAATAAAACATTTTACTCCTATATTAACAGCCTAAAGTCAACTGATAATTCAGTGGGTTCAGTACTTTCTGAGGGTGCAGAAATATATGACCCACTAGAAATGGCAAATGCTATTAATAAGTATTTTTGTGAGGTATTTAATACTGAACTGCAGTTAAATCAGATCCATTCCCAACACAATATTACATCATGCGAGAATTTTTTACAAGCATGTGAGAATTCTTTTCAACCTAAGTATGTTTTGAAATTGTTGGATGGGGTGAAACCTAATAAGTTTATTGGTCCAGATATGTTACATCCTAGAATGATCTGTGAGTTAAGATCTTTAATAGTTTATCCGTTAACTTGTATTTATAGTAATTCATTTACTAAAGGTGACATTCCTTCTGATTGGAAAAAGGCAATACTAATGCCTTTTCTTAAAAAAGGGTTAGGAAAAAATGTCTAATTATAGACCAATTAGTATGACTGCTATACTGTATAAGGTAGGAGAAAAATTAAAAGCAAAATTGAACAGAACTTGTTATGGTTAAACATCAAAGATGAATTTCAGCAAGGATTTTAAAAGAACAGGACCAGCATAACCAACATGCTCTGCTTTTATGAAAAGGTTAATAAATGCATTAATAATAGCATTCTTGTTGACAGCATATTCCTTAACTTTCAAAACGCTTTTCACAAAGTCTCCCATTCAATTTTAGTAAATAAGATGGGTAAGTTAGGTTTGGATAAGCAAATTATCAAGTGGCTTAATAACTGGCTGAGAGGAAGGGTACAGTCGGTCCATATTAAAGAGGGGTCATGAGTGGGGTCCCCAAGGGGTCGGTTTTGGGCCTGGTTTTGTTTTCACTGTTTACCAATGATATTGATGTTGACATTCACAGTTATATAGTAAAGTTTGCTGATGATATTAAAATAGGAGGACCGGTAAAAAATAGTGAGGATGCTCTCAAATTGGCACAGGATCTTCTCAAAATCCAACAATATGCCATAGATAATACGCTGTATTTTGGGATTGAAAAATGTTCTGTGTTACATCTGGGAAAAAATTATCCAAATAAAACTTACTATTTGAATAACATCTAAATTAAACAGGTGGATCATGAAAGGGACATTGGAGTCATTATTGATAAAGATTTGAAGTTTAGCACACACTGCATTAATTTAGTATGTAGAAGCAATTACTTGGCCTACTGTGTTAAAAAATCATTTCTTTCTAGGAATAAGCAGTGCATTATTCCTATATACCAAGCCTTTATAAGACCACATCTGGACTATTGCTCTCAGTTGTGAAGTCCATATTTGAAGAGGGATATTGTTAGAGTGGAGAGGGTATAAAGACAATTAACAAAGTTGGTCTCAGGCTTGCAGGATCGGCCTTTCGAGGAAAGGTTAGACACTCTGGGTATGTAATCATTGGAACAGAGACATATACAGAGAGACCTATTATTGATGTATAATATTATGCAACATCAGGAATTTATGGTTGAAATGGGGATTGAGTTATAAACCAAATCAACTGGACTGAGATCTCAAAAAATGCAATTGCTGTTGGAACACACTAAAAGAAATGGTCGATTATACTCATTTGTCCTAAGGACAGGAAGTGTGCAGACTACATTACCCAATATCATTGTCCAAAGCAGCAACAAAGATATCTTTAAAAAATGACTTGATAACTATTTACTTAATACTGGAGTAAAATGTGCCCACTGATGTGGGTGGACAGACTCGATGAGCAATTTGGCGGTTTTCTGTCCATAAAACCTAGACTGAAACCTACAGTAGTATAATGTTTTGACCCCAATTTTTGAAGAGACTTGTTTTAGGATTCACGTTATAGACATGACATACACCATTTATAGTATAGTGGCTGAAATGTCATTTCTCACCAGAGGTGTGAAAACATATCATGTGCAGCATTTTTAAAATGCCACGTCATGTTTATGAGGTGATGTGCAGAAATTGCTATCTTGATAGTTTAGGGTCAAAATATTGAAAATGACCAAAGTTATGAGCCTGCATTCATATATTCCAACATAGGCTCATAACTTTATTGTTTTTTAACATTTTTGTCCCAGATCTTTAACATAGCCTTCTCATGATCCCACCTCATGAACCAGTGCAGAGAAAATTTTCAACTCCTTCCTGAAAGGTGATTTCATTCAGCAAATTGTGAAATCACCTTCAAGGATGCAAAAACACATTTTGTCAAGGATTTGAAATGTGACTGCTGTCACATTCATGACGTGTTGTAAAGACATGATTATGTTGAACATTTGGGGACAAAATATTGAAAACTGCCAACGTTACGAGCCTGCATTCACAAACTTCAATATAGGCTCATAACGTTGTTGTTTTTAATATTTTTACGCCAAATTCTCAACATAGCCTTCTTATGACCCCACCTCATGAACAATAATACAGAAAAATTTTAACTCCAGCCCAAGAGGTGATCTCGTGCAGTGACTGCGAAATCACCTTTCGGGATGCGAAAACACATTTTGGCCCGGAGTTGAAAAATGGCAGATGTTGCATTCATGAGGTGCTGAGAAGAAATGGCAATATTGAAAGTGTGGGGTCCAAATACTGGAAATTGCCAAAGTTACGAGCCTGTGTTTGTAAATTCCAGTATAGGCTTATAACATTATTGCTTTGTACAATTTTTGCCCCAAATTTTTAACAATGCCTTCTTATGACCCCACCTAGTGAGCAATAGTACAAAAGATGTTCAACTCCTGCCTGAAAGGTGATTTTTTTTTTTGTGCAGTGACTGCAAAATCACCTCTTGGGATGTGACAACATATTTTGGACAGGCTCTGAAAAATGACAGCTATCACATTCATGAGGTGCTGTGAAGAAATGGTTATTCTGAAAATTTGGAGGCAAAATATTGAAAATTACTAAAGTTACGAGCCTGCACTTGCAAACTTCAATGTAGGCTTATAACTTTGTTGTTTTTTAATATTTTTATGCCAAATTTTCAACATAGCCTTCTTATGATGCTACCTCATGAACAATGGTGGAAAAAATGTAACTCCTGCCCAAAAGGTGATTTCGTGCAGCGACCATGAAATCACCTTTCAGGACAGATTTACCTAACGTCACTTGCATTGTTCATGAGGTGGTGTCCCAAAAAAGGTATGTTGAAATTTGGGACAAAAATATTGAAAAATGGCCAAGTTCTGCTACTAAGTTCAAAACCCCATTGAAATATATTGAATCACATACCTGATTTCCTCAGTTCATGGTCAGGTTTGAAAAGTGAAGATGTGTCTGCAGTTGAGAAAGGACTACAGCATCGGACTCCCAGTGGGTAAGGGCTGGGGGTTATGGGGTGGTGGGTGCTGAGTGGGAGGGTTGGGTGGGGGTGGAATTATGGCACAACAGACATTGATAGATGGTTTTCTTTTTAGAGGTTTATAAAACAAAGCAGAAAAATAAAAATGTTGAGGGACAGTTTTCTTTCTTACAGGTAGTGGCGCTGGGGGATTGGGAACCCCCAGTATCACTATTATATTTAGCAGTACAGGGTGAACTCCTGCAGCAGCAGTACTAAAGAAGCAGGGCAGGGAGTTGCAGTTAGTAATAGGATTGGGCACCCCATGCCCTAATAATAACATGGGCTGGACGGGAGGGGTAGTTATGGCTGGGACTGGAACAGTCATTAATTGACCTTTTTCCTTTTTTACAGGTTTTATATTATAAAAAAAGAAAAACAAACAAGGAGGGAGGGACGTTGGTGGATTGGGCACCCCCAGTGTCACTGTTACATTTGGCAGCACCGGGGGTGGGCGCCCCAGTGCCAGCTAACTAAAACAGGCAGGGTGGGTGTAGAAGCTGGCATGGGGAATTGGGCACTCCCATGCCATTATAATAACATGGGTTGGGCTGGGGAGGGGCAGCTAATACAGACATCAATGGACGGTTTCATTTTGTACAGGCTAACAGGATCCTGCCCTTAAAAGTCGCTCAGCTGTTTGCTGACTGGCTTCATGTAAATCAAATGACTGAAGCCCTCTGTGATTAGAGCAGCTCAGTTCTTTGAAGTACACAACATTTCTGCCCACCAGGCAGAGAGTAATGTTAGGACCACAGTGCATGGTCATTGGTGTAGACTGCTGAGCCCATTCTTTTGTGAACTGCAATGGGCTTGGCAGTGCCACACCCCTGAATCCCCAGTCACTCCTGACTAAATGTTTGGTGTGCACTCATGCATCACATGCAAAAAAAAAATAATGAATTCTGGCAGGGAAAAGGCTGTATTAATGTAGGGCCCTAAATATGGAAGAATAGAAACCATTTCAAAGAAAAATACACAAAACAATATACTGGGGTTATTAATCTGACTTCAGACTTGTCCAAATGTACAATTACATTAAAAATGTAAACAACATAATGCTCCCCTTTAAGTAACAAGCAATGAAAGAAAACATAATATTTAAACTATAGCCCATACTCAGCTTGAAAAGTGAACACATAAGTAAATGCTTGCTCTTTAAAATCATACATTTGCCATCAATGAATGGACTGATGTAGAATATAACCTTACTTTTTAAGTGCTTGTGTTTTGAGCCCTCTTCAAATGACAGGGTAGAATGAACAAAGGGTCACAGAATTGTATAGATAATGAACTGTGATGGATGGAGACACATTTCTTGCCATGTATTGGCACTGCGAGCCCAGAAACCAACAGAAGAAAAGTAGAAATTGGTTAAAATTTTCATCAACTAAAGTGCTGTATTGTACCCCGGAATCTGCACAATGGGGGTCATACTGAGGACTTACAGTAGTCTGATCCCAGAAGAGCAAGGACTACTGAGCCAGTTTACAGAAGGAGGGCAGTGTAAAAACTTCACTCCATGGCAAGAAACATATTTTCTGTCTTGAGAACTAGAGTTACACGAAGATCAGGTCTTCTTTTAAGACTCAAATCTTCACTTTTAAGTGGCAGGTCAAATTTAGGCGTGACTGCAGAAATGTTTGAGGCAAAATCCTAAACATTCCATAAAATGAAGGAAAGTTGATAGGTCACTCTTCTTTCTGAGGTCCTGCTCACATTATCACACAAAATCATGAGAAAAACTGTTTATCGTGCATTTTTGAGCTTTCGGATGTTCTGGTGGAATTCAGAATTCCTATGGTGAAACTAAATTGCAAGGTCAAACAACCAGAGTCATACTGTTCCATTCTTGCCCCTTATACCTGGTGTCCTGGGTGCCAGGCAGGGGTCCCTGCATTGTGAGTGCAATTACCCTTTGCATGCTGCCAGTGAAAAGTATACCTCTGGAGCTATACCAGCAGTATAGAGCCTGAGCTTGTAAAAGCAGTGCATCCCATAGGAGTTCACGAAAGAGCCCCCCTCAAGTTTCATAAAAATCTTATATTGTCTCAATTTAACAAATGAAACCTCATCTCACAGCCTGAGCCATGCCTGCATGTCCATATTCATATTAGTAGGGGTTGGAGGATGGAGTTCAGGGGTTAGAACCTCGACTTTGCAACCCTTATACTGCCCTAAAGAAGAATGTTTATCTTCCCAGACCTCACTATATGCGGCCCCCCGGACTGTGGTCTCCAGTGATTAGCCATGCAGGTGCTGCAGAGCTTTATTTGCAGGCCCCTGTAGAGACTGCTGTTACTGACCAGTTGCACCCCAATAGCACTCACTGTGCAGGTGTCCCCAAACCAGGAAGGGGCAAAAGTTCCCTCCTCCTGCAGTGAGGCTGCCAGAGTTTGAAACCCCACTCTGATCAAACGCAATACTGAGCCTCAGCAGCAGAATGATGTCATTGGGAGAGCACTAGTGGGGGTATGAGGTGTTTCTTGATGTTTGCTGACCACCACAATTATGTAATATGGATAGCGTTAATGGGTAGATCTTGAGTTTTTGGTGTTTCCTGACTACCACATAGCAGTATAGCAGACATCAAAGAGCAACGGAATCTCTCTCTCCATCACATAGTCTGTTCCCCATCCCCCTTGCCATGTAATTCAAGAACCAATGTGCTATGGGTTGACCATGCACTTGCAATCGATGTCCCACTCCGTATCACTCTTACCACTAGCTAATCCCGCAACTCACGATTCATTTGCACAGCCTCTGGACACACTAAAAAATAGTAGTCTCTCTTACATCCATACCAGTATGCTTCTGAATGCTTACCCTTCTCCTTTGCCTGCTTCAGGGTTGCCCAATTGTCACTTCAATGCAAGCTACAGGTGCAGCTTTTGGAAACAAGTCACTGAACAGCTTCTTGCCCCAGTTGTCACGTTCCTGCTACTTAATGCTCACTTAGTTCAGGACTAAAGGGAAGCATGGGAACACGGATGACCTTCTTCACCAACCCAGTTCATTCCACTGCTCAGATTCTACAAACAACTCTATGAACAGCTCATCTCCCTATTCCACACCAGGCTGTGTCTTTGGCTGTTACAGTCAGGACCGGGAAGGGGGGTGCTGCGTAGCAATCAGGAAGGACAAGAATGAGTGAGCATCACTGCTGCAGAGTTGGAGAGTGGGTGCAGTACAGGAGCAGCTGAGCAGTTTCTGGACACCCACAGTGACCAACCTTGTGAGATATTGGAGGTGTTAGGGAAGCTTTTACCATAAAGTTTAACAGTGGGAGGGAGGTGATGAGTGCATGGAACTGCCAACGCATAGCAGTTGGGAACACCACCAGTTACAGGGATAGTACACAAAGTACAGCACAGAACTTGAAATCTCAAGTGAGCAGTGTTTTTATGCTGAACTAGGTGGGTGGAAAGGAGGGAGCTGCAGGGAGTGGCATTTCACTGTTGAACCAGGTGGGTGGGTGGGTGGGAGGGAGTGGAACTGCAGGGAGTGACATTTCACTGCTTTATGGTGTGGAGAGAGTCACAGGGACCAGCATTTCATTCCTCAACCAGGAAGGAGGGAGGGAAGCTGCAAGGAGTGGCATTTCAGTGCTGAACTGGGGGTGGGAGGGAGGGAACCTGTTGGCGTAAGTGATCAGACACAGACAGATTACAGAAGAGAGATGCAGCATGAGAACAGAATGCCATAAATTATGATGTTCTGTTCTCATGCTGTGTGTCTTTTCTTAGTCAAAAGCTGCTTTGCTAGCCAGCTCAGTGGTGTTGAGGGTTGAGGTGCTGGACGCCACACCTCGTGCCATGCTGGCGACCCGGGTTCGGACGCGAGCCTGGCCCATCAGGGGCTGGTAGGGGAGGAAAAGGATCGAGCATCCAGTGGACTGCTCGCCTATCCTGGGGAGGGATCCAGGGAGCCATCGCTCTGTAGCGGCCCCTGGTGATGACCAGGGGCACTATCAGAGTGTTGGCAGCAAGGGGAGCAGAGTGGGCAGACATCAGCACATTGTGCCTCCAATGTCACTGCACATCCACTCTGCAGGGGGTGAAAAATTGGTGGAAACATGGCGGAGTGACGATTTTGACGGCTGATGGCGGCGCCCGGCACCCCCCGGTTCTCGAGAGGATTCTGCCACAGAGTGCGTGAGTGACAATGGCTAGCTCTGTGGGGGTGCCAGACCAGGCCCAGGGGGGTGCGGGTTCTGGTGGCTAGAGATCGCAGGGATCTGCGCCACTAGGAGGAGTATAAAGAAATATAAGATAAAAAAAAAAAGCTGCTTAGCTGATTGCTGGCTGGCTTCATGCAAATGAAAGAACTGAAGCACTATCTTATACTAGTGCTTTGATCCTTTCAACTACACAAAATTTCCTCCCAGCAAACAGTGACCAGTGTCATAATCGGCTTACCTGGTCATTGGTCTGTCATGGCCATGCCCACTGCAGCTTGAGCTGCACGGGACTTGACAGTGACACACCTCTGAAATGTGATTCATCATAACAAAATATTTGCTGCATACACATGCGCAAGCAAACATACCTGTAAAACAAGTGACAAAAATGGCTCAGGGAGAGTCAGTGGGTGATGTGAGAAGAATCTGCAGCAAAATCACTTGAGTGACTTACTTACTGAAATCCATGGAGACTGGTGAGCAGCAAGTGGTGAGATCTGATGGCCAATAATGGCCCAGAGAACTCCAATGGACAGCGTCAGCAGCCAGTTGAGTTGAGCACCATTTTTGCACTAGCGAAAGTTGTGCTCTTGCACTGCAGCCACTCAACGTCTGCTGCTGAGCTGTTGAGATTGGGATCTCATTCTGTAAGCTAAAAAAAACTCTCTCTGCTGACTACTAGTTCTTGAATTTAATAAGATTTAAAAATAATTAGAAAGAGTAGACTAAAGAGTGTGAGTCATTTGTGACTGAATTTGCAGTTGCAGGGAAAGGGGGAGAGAGAGAATCTCACATGTTGTGTATGGGGAGCCAAGCTGTAGGGGGTGAAAGTAAAAACTGTACAATGTCTCACTCAGATTCTCAATTTCTGGCTTAAAAAATGTAAAAACAAAACTGAGAGACACGGCTTGAATCGATTTGCTGTTGTGGGGAAGGGGGAGGGGGAGAGAGAATCTCACGCTGTGTGGGAAGCCAAGCTGTATGGGAAAAAGTAAAAATCCTGCAATCTCTCACTCATATTCTGACTTATTATTTAATTTACTAAATTCAAAAACAGCATCTCTGAGCACATCGGAACCCCAGAGATATCTGCAATACTATTTCCCAAATGTCGGCTACACTCTTCACCTCAGCATCATGACACAATCCATGCTGAAATCCAAAGTCTAAATTGAAAACTTCTGTGTCTCGAAGCATAAATATGCAATAAAAATGCACTCACAGGACAGCAGTAGCAGTGAAATCCTCAGTGCCAAAGTTTCACGTGTGTGTGCGCTTTGTCAAGGCTCCACACTGCCACATAGTGGATGTCATCTATACTAAAGTGTGCATACCCATACTTGTATCTCTCATGCAAATTCTCACAGGTAGCAGCAGAACTATTTGCATTATTTTAACAAAACATACACAATTTAAATTCTAAAACAAGGTCACATGAATAGATGTTCTATATGTAATAACCAATGTTATTTTTTAAGTTGCCACATGCTAAATCAGCAGTTTCATTCAAATGACTTAATTTAAATAACTTCATTTGAGAAGTTAAAATAGTTCATGTCAACAGTTCTCGGTCCTTTATCAGGTCCAGCAGTTTTCAGTGCCAAAATTGCAATCACACAACTTCTCTTTACCAATTGAAAATGTCTGCTAACACAAAAAAGAACAATCATTGGTAATAACCAAGTGTTTCTATTTCCTTACTACTTTCTTGTCATTCCTTGTTACCAAATAATTCTTTCAAATAATATTAATATAAATGTTATTTTCTAAGATGTGTCTAGCAAGAAAATTAATAAGCATCATTAAACACAACAAAGGCACAATTATTTTGCTTCATTACAGCCAGATTAATTGAAAGTGAAATAGCAGATGTGACTGATATAACCACTTCCTGCTACTATACGAACATACGAAAATGCCAGCAGATTAGGCCTTAAGGTCTATCACGTTTGTTTGAGATACAGCTTATAGTATGGTTACTGCTGCTATTATTGTATATGTACATATGTACACTTTATCCTTGAACCAAAAAATGCCTCCAAATCAAATCTGTAAATCCAGAAATACTTCTTTCTTTAACAGTATGTTATCCATGAGAGTATTCCTAACTCCCTTTCAATTCTCATAAATTTAAACCTATGTTAGCACCATTTTCTGTACAGTTAAAACCGCTTATAGCGGGTGTGTTTGTGATTAGACATTAAGCCCGTTATACAGGGTGGACGATTTAACCAAAAAGTATGCCACTTCAGAACTTCATTCACTCCAGCACTTCTCCTTTAAAAAAACGGTAGGTCCATCTCATACTGAGTCACTCCTTCACCTCTGCTGTCTGACTGATCATGATCATTTTGCCCTCCTTTGCCCATTTTAATGTGCAGTTTCACAAGATGTTACAGTACAGTACCTTGAGAGCATGCTCTTGCTCACCCCAGCACTCCTTAAAAAAACAGCATAATTTTAATGTTTAATTTCTCAAGGTATTACCTTGAGATCATGCTCTCGCTCACTCCGGCACTTCCACCTCATACTGAGTTGCTCCTTCACCTCTGCTGTCTGACTGACTGTGATCGCGATCACTTTGCCCTGCTTTGTCCTGCCTAGTAAGTTTCTTAAAAAAAGGCGTCATTTAAATTTTTTACTGAGTCGCTCCTACAAGGGCTGCATCCTAGAAGTTCAGAAGAAATGGGGGAAAAGGACAAAGAAATAGGCAGAAACAGACGAAATAGCAGGCGGGTAACATCCATTATACGTCAATGTTTTATAAAGCAATCCCTTTAAATGACAAATGGATTTTGGTTTCCGCCCATTAAAAATGGCTGATCGTGGTAAGCGTGGGTGCTATAAGTGGCAGCTACTGTATATGACATGCTAGTGCATTACCAATTTTTTTTTCTATTGTACTAAGATGTTCTCCACTTCTAAATGATTGCTTTTACCTGGTATTCACAGTAGAGGGTAGGGTGGACATACCAGCATGCTGCAGTAAACACCGGGGGTGGGAGGAGTGGACACAAGTCCATTCGTGGTGGAGAGTGTCCAGAAAGGGTTGGAAACCGTAAAGGAGAATAAAGCTATGGGGCCAGATGGGATTCATCTAAGAGTCCTAAAGGAACTGTACATGGTGCTGACCGCTCCTCGGGCAGCACTTTTTAGCATCTCACTGGAGACTGGGGAAGTTCCTGAGGACTGGAGGAGGGTCAATGTGGTCCCTCTGCATGAAAGCGGCAGTGGGGAGCATGTTAGTAACTACAGGCCAGTCAGTCTCACATCAGTGGTTGGGAATGTAATGGAGACACTACTAAAGGAGAGACTAGTGAAACACTTGGATGCAAAAGGGCTGCAGGACCACCGGCAGAATGGTTTCACAGGGGGGAGGTCATGTCAAACTAATATCATACATTTCTTTAACTGGGTTACCAGTGAGGTGGATCAAGGGAGAACAGTGGTTATGGACTATCTGGACTTCTGTAAGTTCAATAAGGCTTTTCACACTGTGCTGCATGGGAGCCTAGTTAAGAAATTAAGCAGCCTGGAGGTGGAGGAGAAGGTAACAAGCTGGGTATCAAACTTGTTAGGAAATAGGAGGCAAAGGATGGTGGCAAATGGTAACCACTCAAGTGATAGGAGAGTGACTATTGGGGTGCCGCAGGTCCAGTGCTGGGACCTGTCCTGTTCAATGTCTTCATGAGCGACATTGCAGAGAAGCTTGAGGGGAAGGTGGGTCTCTTTGCAGATGGTACAAAAATCTGCAACACAGTTGACATTTAAGAAGTGGTGGAGAGAATGCAAAGGGATCTGAAGACACTAGAGGAATAGTCTAAGGGGTGGCTGCTGGTTTTTAATGCCAAAAAGTGCAAGGTTATGCTCTTAGGGTTGTGGAATCCAGAGGCTGTGTATAAGATGGTGGGAGGGGAGCTTACAGACCCCAAGCAAGAAAAAGACCTGAGGAGGGAGCTGGTGCTGTCATTGTATCACTCACTGGTGAGGCCTCACCTGGAATACTGTGTCCAGTTCTGAAGGCAGCACCTCTGCAAGGACATTGAAAGAGTGGAGGCAGTACAGAGGAGGCAACCAAAATGGTGGTGGTGGGGGGTTGCAAAAGAAGACATATGAGGAAAGCCTGCAGGAACTCAACATGTACTCCCTGGAAAAGAGGAGAGCAAGAGGGGACATGATTGAAACCTACAAATACCCCCACAGGAGTGAACAAGGTACAAATGGAGGGGCTATTTCAGAGAAAGGAAGACACTAGAACAAGCAGGCATGCAATAAAGCTAAGAGGGGGAATGTTTAGGAGAGATGTGCAGAAATACTTCTTCATGGAAAGGGTGGTGGATGACTAGAACAGCTTGCCAAAGGAGGTAGTGGGGGCAAAGATAGTGGAGAGCTTCAAGCATGCATGGCTTAGGCCCAGGGGCATATTAAGTAGAGGAACAGGGGATGAAGTGACATCTATGACCAACTAGGGGCAGTGGTGATAAAACAGGCAGGGATAAGGGGCAGACCAGATGGGCCTAAAGATCCTTTTCTTTTGACAAAATCGATGTTTCTAACTTTTCACTTGTTAGTTGTTTTCCCAACAGAAATTGCTCCCACACCCATATGTCACCTGGTACACCACAAGAGCTGTATTACAGTTTATAAATTGTTTCACTTCTGATTTCAACCCCATGTTAGGAATTTCATAAGTATCCTGGTTTTACATAACACTGTAAAATTTGCAGTACCTTCATTTACAACTTCCTTTTGGTAAGAGACAACACAGTTTGTGTTGGGGTATTTCTTTTCCCCTGTAGTGAATGTAGTACTCTGTCTCCAGTATCAGCCCTTTTTTATAGAAACATAGACAATGACAGCAGAAAAAGACCAACAGTCCATCCAGTCTGCCCAAAATTCCCTATTTAGCCCTTGAACTTACTGTCCCTTCAGGGTCTTAGTCCTCCCCATCCTTCCCTCAGGTCCCTCTAGCTTCTGCCACCCCGAGCAACCATTATACCCTTCATTCCATCCCAACCATGCTTTAACTCACCAACAGTTTTAGCACCCACCACTTTGGCAGGCAGACTGTTCCACGGCTCCACTACCCTTTCTGTAAAATAATACTTTCTCATGTCCCTTCTGAGCCTCCCTCCCTCTTATCAGTTTCCACTTATGTCCATGAGACCGTGAACTAATACTCAATAAAATATTTCCCCACAGTTCACCTTATTAATTACCTTAAGGAACTTGAAGGTCTTTGACATATCTCCCCTTTCCCTTCTGGTCTACAGTGACTACATGTACAGTTCATTGCCTTGAGACACTCCTCATAGGACCTGCCCTGTTGGCCCTAAATCATTCTGTTACCCTGTGTTGTACCGTCTCCAACCCATCTACAGTATATCCTTCCTGAGGTGAGGACTCCAGAACAGGACACAGTACTCCAGGTGTGGCCTCACTAAGGATCAATGTGGTAGAAGTACTACCACTTTCCTTCGGCTATCAATAACCCTCCCAATACATACCAGCATCCTACGTGCTTTGCTGTATGCCTTGTTGCACTGACTCAATTGTTTGAGGGAGTCTCTGATGATAACGCCATGGTCCCATTCCTCAGCCATAGTGCTAAGTCTCACCCCACTCATCCAGTACTCTGTCCTGGAGTTCTTGTTCCCTAGGTGCACTATCTTGCACTTTTTGGCATTGAATTCAACTGCCAAACCTTAGACCACCCCTCTAGCTTTAGTACATCACTCTACTTTTCCCCCCAATTCCCTTGTTGCTATCCACCTTCCCACAGAGCATAGTGTCATCGCTAATGAATGCATTGAAGAGGACTGGTCCCACATCAGATCCCTGTGGCACCCTGTTCATGATCTCCCTCTCTGCTGACTTGACCCCAGTGACTACAGCCCTCTATTGCCTCCTCTTTTGCCAGTTACCTACCCAGTTTACTATGACCTTATCTGCACTCAGATCCTCTATCTTCTTCAGCAAGAGTTTGTGAGGCACCGAGCTGAAAGTCTTGCTGAAATCAAAGTAGAGCAAATCCCGTGTGGCCCCATCCAATTCTCTCATCACCCAGTCAAAGAAAGCTATCTGGTTAGTCTGACAAGACCTCCCTGCCACAAATCTGTGCTGTTTACTATCCTGTAGCCCATTGCTCTTCAGGTAGTCCGCGAGGTCCTCCCTGACCGCCATCAGCTTCCCTATGATAAAGGTAAGACTGACAGATCTGTAGTACCCTGCATGTTCCTTTTCCCTTCCCCTCCCCTATGGAGCAAAACTATGTCTACCACCCCCAAATCCTTCAGAACTATCCGTGTCCATAGAGATCTGTTGAATAGATCTACCAGGGGTTCAGCAAGTTCTGCTTCCAGCTCTCTGAGTAACCTTGGATGCAAACCATCCAGTCTCAGGGCTTTATCTAATTTTAGTGCTGCCAGCATTTTCTAAATTCTTTCACTTGTAAATATTGGCTGCCTCATTTTCGGGACCACCTTAGTGGCCGCTTTACACTCTGGTAAGGGTCCACTGTTCTCTTTAGAGAAAACTGAGCTGAAGTAATCATTAAGGATAGCGGCCTTTTGCTCATCCTCCTTTATTACCCTACCCCCTTTTGCTAACCTTACAATTTCCCTGCATTTCTTCCTTTCTTCCCTAACATAGCTGAAGAACTGTTTACCTAGGCCGTTTACCCCCGTCTGCAGTATGTGGCTCTATGTCTACTTTTGCCTCCCTAACCACCCTCTTTGCCCTCCCTATTTTTTCAGTATGTATTCTCCACCTTCTTCTTCCTGCTGCTTTTCTTTATGCTTGTAGAAGGCCTTTTTCATTGCCCTCACCACTTCCTGGACTTTTGCCAAGAACTGCAACAGTTTCTTGAACCTGTTCCTTTTGGTTACCATTCTCATGCATAACGTAGATGCCTCAAAGAATGGCTCCCATTATTGCCCCCAACCTCTCTTCCACTCCCCCACATGTAGTCCACTCTGACTAACTTTTTCCTGACCAGCTCCCTTAGCCTGTTGAAGTCTGCCATTCTGAAATCCCGGACTTCAGCTTTCTATTGGGGTTTTCTAGACCCAAGGGCAAGTTCAAACAAAATGGAGTTATGGTTTCTGTTCCCCTGTGACTCCCCTATTTTCACAGCTCCAAACACCACATTGAGAATTGCAGGCTGCCTGGTGTGTTCCTTAACTGGCTCTACCAGCAAACAGTAATGGAAGGCATCTAGAAAAGGCCTGTCTTCTAGCATTCTTTGACACTGAAATCTCAGTCTGTGTCTTGCAGGTTCAGATCACCCACCACCACTACTTCCCCTGTGCCAACCCTCTTTCAAGTTCTTCTCTGAGCTCTCTGTCCCTCTCTTTCCCTTGCTCCAGAGTCTATAGATCACCCTGAAGTGCAGTTTCTTGCCAGGCACTGCCTTGGGTTGCACCAGCAGTGACTCAGTCTCTCCATTATTACCCCCCAATGCACCCATCTTCTGCCACCTTGATGCCTTCCTTGACAAAAAGGGCTACTCCCCCACCTCTACCTGTTCCTCTATCATTCCTACACAATGAGTGCTAAGTGACCATCAGGTCCCAGTCATTATTTTTTCAAAGCCCACATTTCTGTGATGACTACTAGGTCCACCTCAGTGTCTGCCATCATAAAGGCATACCCCTTCCATCTGAACCTGTTCCTCCACTGCTACTACCCTTGTGCTTTCCTTGTCCTCTCACCCTTTTTTTATGTTTATTGCGCGCATGTGCAAGAAACATATTTCGGCAGCATTCTTCACAAGCAGGCTGTGGAGGCATGGCACTGTTGTGGCCAATGCCCCCACAGCCTTTAAAGGCTAGTCTAGTTCAGCCAGCGTGCCACCAACTTGTAAAAATTTAGCCACTGCCATCAGGGGCCGCCTTGTCATTGCAGTGTAAGCCATTCGCTGCAATGAGGGACTGACCTGTCATTGCAGGGCGGGATCTTGACACACTGATATTGTTTGTGAACATGGCGGTGGTTTATCGCCGTGTTCACAAACAATATTAACCACCATCATGTTTGTTGCCGATGGGGACCCCAATCCCCATCGGCTTCAGTCCCCGAATGTTTATGTTTCTGACAGAGGGCCACTCCCCATCGGCGTATGTAAACCCCCGCTTATATTGTCTGCCGGCGAGGTGCCCAATCCCTGTCGGCATTATATCACCCCTTTTGTTGTGTGCTGACGGGGATGCCTAATCCCCGCTGGCTACAGCTTCCCCCAAAAGAAAGACTCTGGTGGCATGCTGGAGCCCACCACAGCGTGCCACATGCCCCTGTAAAATAAAAATGGTCCCTGATGTCTTTTTTTAACACAAAAAGAACTGTCCTTGCGGTCTCCCTGCCCCCTCCGCAACTGCGCCACCCACTGTGCACCCTGCCTCCCCACACACCCCCCCTCAACCCATACTTACCTCTGGAACTCAGCGCGACAATCTTCGGCGGACCGGGAACACATCTGCACCCTTCAAAGCCGACCGCGAACTGAGGAAATGCCGGTAAGCTGTATAATGGAATAAATGTTTTTTTCCAACTTTAATGCATATCTCAGCAATGTTTTGGAATTTTGGCACCAAATTTTCAACATGGGGTTTTTGAGACCCCTCCTCATGAATTCTGGAACTGTCATGGCGTTAATCGGCCCCGAAAGGTGATTTCATGGTCACTGCACGAAATCACCTTTCGGGGCTGATTAATGAAACGACAGTGCCAGTGTTCATGAGGTGGGCTCTCAAAAAGCCTATGTTGCAAATTTGGTGGAAAAAATCCAAAAAATGACTGTTTTACTAGTGCGCACGCTCGTAAGTTCGCGAATTTGCAATATTTTCACGCCAGATTTTCAACATTGATATTTTTTAACACCTCCTTGTGAACAGTACAGCTGTCATTGTTCACATCCTGACCGAAATGTGTTTTCGTACTTCCAACACAGAATAGCGCAGTAGCTGTGGGAAATTAAAATGCCTATATTGAAAATTTGGTGACGATACTCCATAAAATGACTGTTACGAGTGTGCATTGTGCAGTTTGCACAGACGCTCATAACTTCCCGAATTTGTAATATTTTCACTCCAGATTTTCAACATTGCCATTTTCCCACACCTACTTATGAACAGTACAGCTGTAATTTTTCCCATCCTGGCTGAAATGTATTTTCGCACTTCCGGCGCAGAATAGAGTGGTCACTGTGGGAAATCACTGTTCGGGACAGATTAAAAAAATGACAGTGATACTGTTCATGAGCAGAAATCCTAAATGCCTATGTTGAAAATTTGGGAATGATAGCCCATCAAATGACTGTGTTACAAGTGTGCGTTGCGCACTTTCCACGCACCCTTGTAACTTCGCAGATTTGTAATATTGTCATGCCAGATTTTCAACACTGGCATTTTTTCACACCTCCTTATGAGCAGTACAGCTGTCATTTTTCACATCCTGACTGAAATGTGTTTTCACAGTTCTGGCGCAGAATAACGTGGTTGCTGTGGGAAATCAGTGTTCGAGACAGATTAAGAAAATGACAGTGGCACTGTTCATGAGCAGAGGTCCTAAAATCCCTATGTTGAAAATTTGGTGATTAAACTCCATAACATGACTGTGTTACAAGCGTGTGTTGAACTGTTTCCACACGCCTTTGTAACTTTGCAAATTTGTAATATTTTCACGTCACATTTTCAGCAGTGGCATTTTTTCACACCTCCTTATGAACAGTACAGCTGTAATTTTTCACATCTTGGCTAAAATATGTTTATTTATTTATTTAGACAGCAGTTTGGAAAACCTTTGAGCCATAGGCTCATTTACAAAGGTACCTTGTCACAGTAAGACAAACAAAAATACACAGTATAACAGTATAACACAGTATAACAGTAACTTAAGACATAGATACAAACAAGCTGGTACAGGTAGGTACAGGTGTTTTTGCACTCCTGCCGGAGAATAGCACGGTCACTGTGGGAAATCAGTGTTTGGGACAGATTAAGATTGAGCGAGTGAGAGGGGGAGTGACCGGGCTCAACTGAGCTCTGTCGGGACTGCTGCGGATTTGTTTATGGGCAGAAAAAGGCCCCAATGCAAGAGCCCAGTACAAAAGGGCAGCCTGCAGCACTGGGAGAAACAGAATAAGAGACTGAGTGAGGGAGAGGGAGTGAGCGAAGTCACCGGAGCGCTGTCAGGACTGCTGCGGATTTCTCTGTGGGCAGAAAAGGCTTCAATGCAGGCAGGGGCCCAGTACAAAAGGCCAGCCTGCAGCTGTGGGAGAAACAGTATGAGTGAGTGAGACAGGGGGACTAAGTGAGCTCAACAGAGCTCTATCAGGACTGCTGTGGATTTCTTTGTGGGCAGAAAAAGGCACCAATGCAGGCAGGAGCCCCATAGAAAAGGGCAGCTTGCAGTGCCAGGACAAATAGAATGAGCACATGAGAGAGAGAGAGACTGAGCAACCTCAATGGAGCTCTGTCGGGACAGCTGCAGAGTTCTTTGTGGACAGACAAAGGTGATAACACAGCCAGGAGCCCCATACAAAAGGGCAGCCTGCAGCGCCAAGAGAAACAGAACGAGCGAGTGACAGAGCAGTAGTGAGCAAGCTCAATGGAGCTCTATTGTGACTGCTGCAGATTTCTTTGTGGGCAGAAAAAGGTGGCAACACAAGCAGGAGCCCAGTACAAAAGGCCAGCTTGCAGCGCCAGCAGAAACAGAATGAGTGAATGAGAGAGGGGGAGTGAGCGAGCTCAATGGAGCTGTGTCGGGACTGCTTCAGATTTCTTTGTGGCCAGAAAAAGCCGCCAACGCAGGCAGGAGCCCAGTACAAAAGGGCAGCCTGCAGCAGTGGGAGACACGGAATGAGTGAGTGAGGGAGGGGGAGTGAGTGAGCTCAACGGAGCTCTGTTGGGACTGCTGCAGATTTGTTTGTGGGGAGAAAAGGGCAGCAATGCACACAGGGGCCCAGTACAAAAGGGCAGCCTGCAGTGGCGAGAAAACCAGAATGAGTGAGTGAGTGAGAGAGGGGGAGTGAGCAAGCTCAATGGAGCTCTATTGTAACTGCTGCAAATTTCTTTGTGGGCAGAAGAAGGCGGCAATGCAGGCAGGAGCCCAGTAGAAAAAGGCAGCCTGCAGTGCCAGCAGAAATGGAAAGAGCAAGTGAGAGAAGGGGAGTGAGCGAACTCAACGGAACTTTGTCAGGACTGCTGCAGATTTCTTTGTGGGCAGAAAAAGGCACCAACAGAGGCAGGAGCCCAGTACAAAAGGACAGCCTGCAGCGCCAGGAGAAACAGAATGAGTGAGTGAGACAGCGGGAGAGAGCGACCTCAACGGAGCTCTGTCGGAACAGCTGCGGATTTCTTAGTGGGCAGAAAAAGATGTCGACGCAGGCAGGAGCCCAGTACAAAAGAGCAGTCTGCAGCACTGGGAGAAACAGACTGAGCGAGTGACAGAGGGGCAGTGAACGAGCTCAACAGACCAACGCAATCAACATTTAGCATTGACAAATGCTTGTTTTTTTTTTTGCACTCAGTTTTTGTTCTGTTTTGAAAAAGGTTTTAAGACTTAACAGTCTATTGAATTTATAGAAATCCACCATAGTATTGAAACCAATGATGCTTCTAGTAGGTACAAAATGTAGGCCTTTTTGCAACACTCGCATCTCTGGATCTGCAAACACATATAACAAAATATTAACCACATTTTTCTTTTCACCTTTAATTGCATCTAGTATTTCAAGCTCTAATATAGTTTATTCCCCCTGTCTCAGTCACCTCTTCTTAGTCCTCCATCCTCATCCCTGTGTCTTTCATTTGGAATGCTGAATCTGATCAGCAGGGTCTCTCTTATTGCTGACCCTGATATCAGTATTGGCCCTTGGTCGATATTGAGTATGTGGGGCTCTTTGTAAAAAGGATGGAGCATCACTTTTGTTTCTGGAGCCACTGGTCTCTGCATCACTCACCTGTGGGGTTTCTTTAAAACAGATCTCAGCACATTCGTATTCTTTTGCTGACATACTCCTTTTATCATATTTAGTAATAGGCTGTTATGCTGATCAGTATTCACTGTATTCTGCTGACCTAGCAAACTGTTTCACTGGTTCCACTTTCTCTATTATTTCAGCTCTAATCCTGACTTCAGTTTCTATAGCATCACTCAGAATTAATTTAATTAACACCACTGCAACATTAATATACCTATTTTTTTTTCACTCCTGAAGTGAGATACAGGATTTTGATGTTTTTAAACATTCCTGTTCCTTTGCTGTGCCCACCATGAAAACAATTTGACATCTTAGTGTGGTTCTATGCTGTTTATCATCAGAAACAAGTGACAGTGCCATCCTAATGCATATGTAACCCCCCTGCAAATGGGGGTTCCCAAAAGACTTCCAGGAGCTTGCTTGAATGCTCCAAGCCTGAATGGTGTTTGGCATTTAAGCCATTTATCAGTGAGTGTTTTTAAAACCTCTGGTACTGTCTCTTTAAGAGCTGTCTGCTTGCAGACATAATTAGTTTGTATGGGGGACTGTGTGTTTCTTTGATTGAGTACCACTCAAGCTGCTGCCAATTCACTCCATTTTGCAGTCACTAGGAGTGCAAAGGAACCTATCTGAAAGATGTAACTGTTTGCCAGAAATTATTTAGAGTAATAATGAAATTACAGTTTGTCTAACCTGCTTTCTTTGCAGTCAGAACTGTGTCTGCTAGTTCCCATTCTAGTTTTGAACTGCTGAACTGGACCAATCAGTGTGGGGTAAGCTAGCTCTAAAATGGTGCCTTGGACGAATCAGAACTTGGACTCATAATCTGAGCCAGCCACAAGAGGATTGTATGGGCAGTGACTCTGGGAGATGTAGTTTAGACTTCAGCACCTTTTGGACCAACAGCAGCAGTCTATTGTGGTGACAGCCAATCCAGTCAAGAACTGGGAGGAACTCAAAGAAGTGCCCGGTTTTGTCAGTTGGGGTTTCAGTTGAGCTTTGGCAGTGAAGAAGGAAGGAGCCCTGTGCTTTTCAGTGTGCAGTTTTAGTCAAAAACGTGTGTAAGGCCCAGAGTTCCAGTCTGCAGCTTGTGTAACAGCTTGTTAGGACTGAATCCGTCCTGAAAAGAATCAAGGATCTCTGAAGAGTAGAAACCAGGCTCACCCTGTAGAAGACTGGAGGAATTGCTGAAAATTGCACTCTGTCTGTCAGGAACTGAATCTGCTGTGTGTTCTCCCGGGTATTGTGCAGTAATTGCGATCGGGATACAGATGCAGCCTGCCTGGTATAGTGCTTTCTTTTATATGGATGTGTGAAGAGGTTTGTGTACCTCAAGTAGGCCCTACTGACATTGAAGACCCTATCTTATTTGGAGGTCGTGAGTACTAATTCAGGAATTAAGCTCCCTGTTGGATTGCCACATTAAATCCAAATGGAATTACTGTACTGCTGACTGTTTAATTCCTCCTTTTCTCTGTGTGAAAGGGCCCTACCAGCTGCCATGCGTTTGGACTAGCCACTAGGGCTTGGGTACCCAGGGACAGTAATCTGATAGGGATAGGCCTGTGCACAGAGCCATAGGTAGATTATTAGAGTGATAAGCTAATTAACCTGATTTCCCTGTCCTTGTTATATCCCCTAAATAAATCAGAGCTGCTTGTTTGCAAGTTAACTGCCTGAGTGTTGTCTATGTTAAGTACTGTACTGTGATTGTTGCACTGTATCTCATTTCACAGGAGGTCCCAGTGCGGAACCAGACCTGGGGTAAGTGTATACTGTGAAGGTAATTCTGATATATTGTGTGGGCCACTAGTGGGAAGAAAGGGGGTTGCAGTGTCCCAGAGGCTGTGACCAAGTTAGTTTAACTATTGCAAACCCTGACCTCTGGGTGGAGGCACCCGCCATTGGATCCAGGCCCCTCAACCTGTTAGTGGCAAATCAGGCAGGGGTAGTAGCCCCTGGGATAGCGCCATCTAGGGGTTACACATACACATACACAGTATGGCTCTGTTATGAACATTCAGACAGCTAACTCAGATTTTTGAGAACTGGGAGTGGTGTCAATCTTCTTTGACTTGAGTCATTAATTATTAAATTAGTTACAACAGCTGTTTTAAAATTATCAGGGAAAGTAAAAAATACACTGAGGATGAATTTAAGGATGTCACAAACATATTTTTACTAAAAAAAAACTAAATGATATTTTTTTCCCAACCTACAAATTCTGCTGCTTTAAGAAGTCAGCCTTCCCTATTTGATTCTTGGCAACAACACTTGGTGAGTCTGCCCAGTCAAACGACAGGCAAAATATAGTATGGCCTGTTTCTGCTGGCATTTTTGTATGTCCGTATGTAGTATCTCAGTAAAAAACCTATGCTGGTGGCTAACACATTTTGAATGACTTTAAAGAGGTCTCTGGCAATTTCAAGCAAGCTGCACATTGTTAAACCACTATAAAATTTAATGAAGGAAGCATTGTAACATCTGTGTTACTTTAAAACTTAGATTTGTGGGTACTCATGGTTAATTTTGAAAAATTAGAAAGATCCATCAGATTCCACACCCTTCCCTGAAGGAGAGAGGAAACAACTAGTTCTACGTTTTTTATTTAATTATAATTTTTCACAGGATGAGAACAGATTTGGAAATTGTATAACAAAAAAACAAAGGACTGGGTCCACTCTGACTTCATTTGATCCAATTGTATCTCAAAGATGATTTTCATACATATTTATACTATATCAGTTCGAGTCACTATGCACTTTCTTCTTTCCTTATGGTGTAAACTTAGTATATTCTTACTGTCTTAGTAAGTGTCTACCACTTCTGCTGGTATCTTCAGTGTTCTTCTCTAGGGTGAGAACACACTACCCTAATTTTGAAGTAGCTCTATGACAGAGCTAGGCTCTGAGGGGCTATCAACTGCAGCACACCTCCTGCTTCTCTTGAATCTCCCTCTAGACTGACTTTAAAACCCCAACATTCTAACCTAACTCACTGCTGCAGCATTCCACTGTGGCTTATGCTGATGCAAGAATTCTATAGTGATGTCATCCCTCCAGCTCAACTGAGACTGAGGACAGAGTTAGACAGTGTGAAACCCATTTAACTGGTGTCTCTCAAGCTGCTTTTCCCTGCCTGCCACTAGATCTAAGTGGGATTCTAGTAACCCCAGGTGACAAGGGGGTTACATAAATATGGCTCCAAGTTCTTTAGGGTCCACACTATGGCAAGACACTCTTTTTCTACAGTAGAGTAAGCCTGCTCCTTGGAAAGTAACTTTTTTCTCAGGTACACTATAGGGTGATTTTCCCTTGGTTGGATGTCTGACTCAGTACAGCCCCAATACCCACATCTGAGGCATCAGTCTGGACTATAAAGGGTCTGCTATAGTCAGAACTTATCAATACAGGAGCACTGCACAGTGCCTTCTTCAGTCTGGTAAAGGCTTTTTCACAGGCTGGTTCCCAGGCAATTTTCTTAGGCATCCTTTTCTTTACCAGGTCAGACAGCGGAGCAGCTAGGGCACTGTAATTGGGTAAAAATTTCCTATAGTACCCTGCTGTCCCTAGAAAACTCCTGACCTGCTTCTGCATTTCTGGTCTGGGCCATGGCTTGAACACCTCTATTTTTACTTGGTTAAGAAGGAGCTGTCCCTGGCTTACAACATGCCTGAAGTATGCCACTTCAACCATGGCCACCTGGTACTTCTCAGCTTTTACAGTAAGCCCAGCTCTCTGTATCCAGCCCAGCACTTCCCTAAGGTGGGACAGGTGTTCCTCCCAGCTGGCACTAAAGATGGCAGTGTCATCCAGGTATGCCACGGCATACTCCTCAGCTCCATTTAACACCTGGTTCACCAACCTTTGGAAAGTGGCTGGGGCATTCTTCATTCTGAAAGGCATTACTTTAAATTCAGATAAGCCTATCAGAGTGATGAAGGCTGACCTCTCCCTAGCTCTGTCAGTTAACTCTACCTGCCAATACCCCTTGGTCAGGTCAGTAGTTGTAAGGTAGGTCGCCCCTCCCAACTTGTCCAGGAGTTCATCCGTCCAGGGCATTGTGTGGGCATCTGACTTCATGACTGCATTCAGTCCATGATAGTCCATACAGAAATGAGTAGAGCCATCTGGCTTGGGCATGAGGACTATGGGTGAGGCCCAGGGATTGTGGGATCTCTGGATTACCCCTAAAGCCAGCATTTCCTCCACCTCCCTCCTAATGTCCTTTTGGACAGCCTCTGACACCCAACATGCTGTCTGCAGTATGGGCGTGTATCCCTGTCTCCACATCGTGTGTCGCTAACGAGGTTATTCCAGGCTTAACGCTAAACAGTGGGGCAAAGTCTGCTAAAACCTCCCTTACTTCCTGGATCTTGTCTGGGGCCAGCTGGGGAGACAATTTAACTACCTACACAGAGGATTCCCACTTGCTTTCTTCCAGCAAGTCCAGAAGGGGGTCTCCTTTGTCCGTCCCCTCCCCAGGACTACATATTCCAAACACCATGTCAGCCCTATTAGCATATGGCTTCATCATGTTGACATAATAATAATAATAACTTTATTTGTATGGCACCTTTCCAATTCCAAGGTGCCTTACAGCTTTAACATCAATTAAAACAAACATTAAAATCCACAGTCTTAAATATAAATGAGAATCATATTCAAAAATCAATTCAAGTTCCCAGGAAGGCCATTTGCCAAAGAAAGGTTTTTAGTCCTCTCTTAAATTCATCCATGGAGGTGCACTCCCATAACCGATGGGGTAGAGAATTCCAAAGGGTGGGCACAGCATAAGAAAAAGCTCTAGAGCCTGATGATTTAAGGTTCACCCTTGGAATTTCTAGCAACCCCTCATCGGCCAAGCAGAGTGATCAGCCAGGGGAGTAAGGAATCAGAAGTTCTTTCAGATAGGCTGGACCCTGACCGTGAAGGGCTTTAAAAGTCAGTAAACTGACTTTAAAGGTGATCTGCCACCGTACAGGCAGCCAGTGTACTTCACCCAGCACCGGGGTAATGTGACAGGACCTACTAGAGCCTGTCAAAACCTGGGCCACTGCATTCTGCACTAGCTGCAGGTGGTGAATTTAAACCCCTGAAAGCCCAAAGTAAAGAGAGTTGCAATAGTACAAGCGCGAGGACACAAAGGTGTGTACCAATGTTGGAAGATCATCAGACGGAACTAGATGCTTAACTCTGGCGATGTTCCTAAGATGGTAAAAGGAGGTCTTGATGACAGCTGACACCTGCGATTGCAGTGTCAGTCTGTCATTAAAGATCACCCCCAGACTACGCACCCATTCAGAGGTCGGTAGAGAAACACCACCAAGAAAAACTCCTGAAGGCGTACCAACACCCGCCCCCTCTGTCGACCCAGGTCCACAACCAATACCTCTGTCTTTTCTGAGTTCAACTTCAGCCAGCTAGAATCCATCCATTCCAGGATTTCTTTCAGACAGTTGTTAAAGTCCGAGAGAGCTCCATCCTGGTCGGGTGCAAAAGACAGGTATAGTTGGGTATCATCTGCATAACAGTGAAACCTCAGCCCATACCTTCTTACAATGTCTCCTAGGGGTAGCATATACACCATGAAAAGCATGGGTGACAGCACAGAACCCTGAGGCACCCCACACAACAGAGCTGTTGGTTCCAAGGAACTCTTTGTGATCCCCCGTGAAGAAAGGGATGAACCATCTAAGGACGGTTCCCAATATTCCACATATATGCCTCAGGCATGCTATCAATACCATGTGATCTACGGTGTCAAAAGCTGAAGAGAGATCTAGTAGAACCAAGACTGAACATCTCTTCTGATCTCTCACCCTCAGGAGATCATTGAGCACCCGAACCAGCGCTGTCTCGGTACTATCTTATTTACGAAAACCGGACTGGAGGGGTTTATAGATGTCATGGATGGTTAAATGGTCCTCCAGTTGCGCTGCCTCTACTTTCTCAATCACTTTCCCAACAAAGGGAAGGTTAGAGATAGGTCTGTAGTTCGTGAAACAGTCTGGGTCCAAGGTAACTTTGTTCAAGAGTGGTGTCACCACTGCCTCTTTCAGGGAGCTAGGGAACTCACCTGACTCCAAGGAGCACCAGACTATTTGCACGAGGACTGGACCAATGATATCACTACAACCCAAGATTAGGGAAGTTAGTCCAGGATCCAAACTACAGCATGTAGGGCACACACTCTGGATAATCCTCATGGCATCCATGAAATCTAGCCGACTGAAGAAACTCCATAAAAACTGAGGTACAGTGAGCTTGCACTGTCCAACAGCAACCCCCTTAGAGGATGCTGGCTGCAAATATGCCCTGATATCGGCCACCATATTTGCAAAGAATCGAGCAAGCTCATGGTACATTCTTTCTGTCTGTCTTCTGTCAGATAACTCTTATGATATAGTTCATGTCATTTACCTTCCTAACTACTTTGTACGGTCCTGCCAACTCAGCCTGCAGCTTGTCTTTCCGGAAGGGAATAAGGACCATGACTTTCTGACCCACCATGTACGAGCGAGTTCTGGCTCTGCAGTTGTACTGCACTTTTTGTTTCTGTTAGGCAGCTGTCAGGTTGCTCTGGACTGTCCCCATAAGCTCCTTCAGCCTTTCTCTAAACCTAGGGACATAATCCACTATGGGAGTTCCCTGGGTGGTGTGCTTGCCTTCCCAGTCCTCCTGGATCAGGTCTTGGGGCCCATGTACCCGGCATCCATATAAGAGCTCAAAGGGGGAAAATCCTGTTGACTCTTGGGGCACCTCCCTGTATGCAAACAACAGGTGGGGAAGATATTTCTCCCAGTCCCTCCCATGCTGTTCAGCAAATGCTTGGAGCATTGAATTCAGGGTACCATTAAATCTTTCCACAAGCCCATTGGCTTGCGGGTGATAAAGTGTCATGTGCCTCTGCACCACCCCACACTTCTTCCACAAACATTTTATCAGGTCCGACATGAAGGAACCCCCTCGATCGGTGATAACCTCCTGTGGAAATCCAACACGGGATAAAATCCCAAGTAAGGCATCTGCCACTTTGTCTGTCCTCAGTGAGGATAGGGTGACTGTCTCAGGGTACCGGGTGGCATAATCCACCATAGTCAGGATGAACCACTTCCCCAAGGAGCTGGGGGTATTTAAAGGCCCCACAATATCCATTCCCACCCTCTGGAATGGTCCCTCCACTATGGGCAATGAAATTAGGGCAGCTTGGGTTTTCTTACCTGCCTTCCCTATTTCTTGGCACCAGTGACAAGACCTGCAATACTCCTTCACCTTCTAGGTGAAGTTGGGAAATAAAAATTCTGGTCCAACCGTTGCATAGTGCACATGATTCCCAGATGACCAGACAAGGGAATATCATGTGCAACCTTGAGCAACTGCTCACGGTACCCCTGGGACCGACAAGCTGCCTGCCTATCACCCATCCCTCTGTCTTTATAGCCTGAGTATACATCAGTCCATTTTCCCAGTAAACCTTATGATTACCGTCATCTCCCTGTGCTCTGTCAGAGTCTGCCCAAACCCTCAGCTTCTCCAGACTAGGGTCACTTTTTAGAGCAGCTGCAAACACCTTACACATTCCCAAAGCATGGGACAGGTCCCCTTCAGTCTCTAAACTAGGGTCCCTAGCACTAGTGTCAGGGCACTTAGGATCACTGTCATCCCTAACCCTCTGACAATGGGTCACCCCTCCTTCTTTGAAGTAACCCTCCATAGCTGTGTGGTTAACTGCTACTGGGGGAAATTTCTACCCCCTTTTCATTAGTCTCCATATCAGGAGACACAGGCTGGGGAATCAGCCTCCCAGTGATTTCCACACTGCCTTCTGTGGGGTCCAGGGAACTACAATTTCCCTTTCCCGCTTGGCTACGAGTAACTGCACACACCATCCCCTGTTTGAGATTGTTGCCAAGGATGATGTCAACTGCTAAAGTTTCAGCTACAGCCACCTGTTGCACAGTTCCCCCTGTTTCACCCCAGTCTAGGAGAACACTAGTGAGTGGCAATGTTTTCTTCCCCTAGTGAAGTCTTGCACAATTACAAATTCATTGGGTATAAGCTGACCAGGCTCTACCAGATCCCCTTTTACCAGCATCAGGGATGCCCCTGTGTCTCTTAACCCTTGTGTCTGTACACCATTCACCGTGACTAGGTGCATGTGTTCCCTCATGTTCACAGGCATGCTTCCAGGGACACACAAACAACCCACTTCTTTCCTAGCCCCATTGTGCATATTGCTCACCCTTTTGGGACACTGTCTGGCAATATGCCCAGTCTCTTTAGAAACCCAACATTTATTTCTTTTCTCAGAGAAATCTTTTCTCTGAAACCTGGGGCTAACTGGTTTCGGTGGAGGCAGTGAGGGTTTTAGCTGCCCTGAAGGTGCACTTTTCCCTTTCTGCACTGCCACATCCACTCCATTCGCTCTCAGAACAGGTCTGCTCTTGGCATAGTGATCCGAGAGTTCTGCAGCCTCTTGCACTGTTTTGGGATCTCGGTCCTCCAGCCAGGTTTTCAGCTCTGCTGGGCATGCCCAAAAAAACTGTCCTAACAAAATAACATTTTCAATTTTATCTACAGACTTTGCTTCAATTCCTTCCCACCAACGTTTTAAAAACTGACGTTTCGTGGCTTGCTCCTCATAGCTCATAACAGGGCTTCTCCTGAGCTTACAAAATTTAGCTCTGTATGCTTCTGCAGTTAAATCAAACTTTTTTAAAAGTGCAGCTTTAAGTTTGCCTATAATCATTACTGTCCTCATTGTGCATTTGGCCCAATGCATTCCGAGCTTTCCCAATAAGTAGCAGGGATAGCTGGAAGCTCCAGGACCCTCTAGGAATTTTAGCCTGAATACAAACTTTTTCAAAGGAATTTAAAAAGGCATCCATATCCTCCCCCTCTTTAAATTCAACTATCAATTTGGAATTCAGTTTGTAACCCAGTCATGTAGTTCCAGTTAAATCCAAGCCACTTACTTTTCTCTGGTGCTGGTGGTTGGAGTCGTAACTTCTCCAGTTCATATCACCTCTGGTGCTCACGCTCTTCATGGTCCGCCTCTCGCTGTTCATGCTTCTCTTCTCTCTGGAACTCCAGCTCCATTCTGTGCAACTCAATCTGCAGCTTGATTTCTTCTGGCTCCAGAATGCTGGTGACCTTCCCCTGCTGCTGTGGCTCTTCACTGGCACTGGCCCTGCTGTCATCCTCACTGGATCTGGACACTGCACTGGCCGCTGGCCCCTCCATGCTCAAGGTTTGGTCCTTTACAGTCACAGTCTGTGACTTGATGCTCTGGGCATCTGTTACCATCAGGGCATCCATGAGGTTCTGCTTGGTGGCTCTCCCCTCATACAGGACTCCTCTGTCCTGGCACAACTGCCTCAAATAGTCTACAGTGTGCCCACTGTAGTTGGAAGCCATCTTCTTCCCTAAATATGGCTACTCTAACTTGCACTTTAGAAAAAAAATAAAACGGTAGGAACTTGACTGTAAGCAAAATGATACAGTTCTGTTTCCTTTTTAAAAATAAATCAGTGCCTTATTTTGCAAGTGAGCTGTACAGTATTAAGCTGACACACCGAACAGTTAAAGCTTGTGTTACCAAATTTATCCATACTGCTGCCAACCAAATCTGTCACAAACGCACTCAGCAGGTCAGGCCCTCTGCTCCCACAGTGCCAACCTCCAAGTGCAGTATTGTGAACAGGTAACAGACAGGGTAACTCTCTTGTCTGCTTGTGGGTCTGAATCACCTTTAGTCTCAAGTTCTGGGGGGATTCAAACTGTGAACCTTATGCTAGTGTACCCAATGTACAGGCACAGAGTTGTACCCTCTTCGGGGATTGCGGTACAATCTTATGCCAGGAGGCACCCAGCCAGGCTTCCAAAATGAACCTTTAAATCTCTATAAAATACCTTAGATATATTCTTACCTTTTCCCAGTTTAGTAACACCATCAAGCTTCTAAACAGTTTTTGTCAGTCTTAGCCCGCTATATGTCACATGCAAAAAAAGAACTGACAGACCCAGGCAGTCTTTTCAAAATAAAGATTTTACTGAAGATGATAAAAATATAAAAAGTGTAAACAGAGAACAATATATCAAAGAGCATACAATCACTTAAAAGAAAAGCAAAGACAACTACAGACAAACTCCTACCAACATACAGTTAGACTTTTTCTATCTAATATATTACCTCTATAGTGCCTATAGTTTGATCTTGCTTCTTAAGAGCCCAAAAAGATATGTCAACAAGTTCAAACACAGTATATAGTTTAAACACTATGTTTCTACACCCCTTCCATGATGTCATCTAGCTTCTCCTTTAAGAATATAAAAAATATACAAACAGGATGTCCTATCAAGAGGTATATTAAATAAGGTGACATCAGCAAAAACTAATTTCCCAATATGACTCCTTAATTAACATTTTCTCTGATCCTGGGTAGTTCCTGTTTTCCCAAGAAACATCAAAGGTTTTTATAACTTTTAGCACCATGGTGGTATCACATGTTTTTCCTCCAAGACGTCATAAAACTTTACGAGTCCTATATCCTAGCAGCTGGGTCAATTCTAATTAAGGCAGAAAAAACAGGAGACCCTTAATTAAGTCTCTCTAGTCTTTTAATTGCCTCCTGGTTTCAGGTTAATATATTCTGTAGCTTCCTCTGAAACCTGTGGGGGAGAGAGACCCATTGCACAGCTGCCTTATGGACACAATCACACACTATATTCTTATATTACAAATATCATAGAACAATCATAACCAGCTGGCCAAGCATCACAGTGGGTACTCATTATATGATCCCACAGCATTGCATTAAAAATTTAAAACACAATACATTTTTTGCATAATAAAAAAAAAATACACCTTATGTCATGCCCTACTGCTCTTAATCTGTGTCATCAAGGCAATTTCTTCTCAGATCCACTCCATTCATTCAAACAGTGACAACAAGCATGAGAGGGACTGAAGGTTCAATGTGAAAATCGCGATCACTGTATAGCGCCAGAAAAAACAGCGAGTGAAATATAGCGAGTCGCAATATCACTACAGTACATCCTAGCGATAAGCATTATTGCTACACTGTATTAATGGCAAATGGTTACCTTTCTTATCCAGATCACTCATGGTCCACTGTGTTCACTTAGATACTTCCTGTTTTCCTTATTGGATGGACACAGAAAATGTAGCGAAGTGTGGTTGCTAAACAAATATTCGGTGGTAAGACTAAACGAAACACTAACTAAACCCACGTCAGCACCATGTTGGTGCTACCATAACAGCAATGTCAACTTTTTACCTTGCTTGTCCAGATCACCCCTGTTCAGCTTCCTGTTTACACTATCAGCATGCATAGCACTTGCTCCACCCACATAGATACTTTTAAATGTAGAAGTGCAGGGTCTTGCTTACCTGGAGGAATGTATTAGTAGAATGGAGGTGTTGACTGAGAGAATGGAGTGTGAGCAGATTCTCAGTCAAAAAGGTAGGCTGCTTGCTCTGTTTCGGGGCTATGTGTACAGAAAAGATAAAGAGACACCTGAAGAAACATACTGGCATTGTGTGGAGTCTCATAAGTATAACTGTTAGGCATGCATTCATACTACTGGGAATACAGTGTTAAGTCTCCTACAAGAGCACACACATGCCCCTGATGCTGGTGATACGGGGTCTCATAAAATTATGGCGTAAATTGGGGAAAGAGCAAGATACAGTGTGGAGACTACGTCTCAAGTGGTTGTGCAGTGCACCAGTAGTGCACCAGATTGTTTGGCTGGTCGCTTACCAGCAGTACCACTAATTAAACAGACAGTGCAACAAATCCGACAAGTGAAGTGAGGTTGCCCAGCAACACCAGCCACCATACAGGAAATGGTAATTCCATTTGAATTCAGTCACTAAATCTGGTAAGCCATTCCTGCTTTATGATAGTGGCAGTGATTCAGACCATTTTTTTATTTTCAGTACAGTTGCTAACCTCAAGCTACTAGAGGATAGCACTGACTGGATGGTGGATGGTACTTTCAAGGCATGTCCTGCATTGTTTAAGCAGCTTTATACCATTCACCGCATGCGAACAGGCACCATATGCACAGCTATATATGTGCTTATGTCCTCTCTAAAAAGCAGCTCATATGCATGTGTTTTCACCAAATTGCAGGAATTAGGGTACACACTTAAACCGGCCACCACCATAATAGACTTCGAGAAGTCTGCTTGGAAGGCATTCAGCTCTGCCTTCCCAGATACAGAGATAAGAGGGTGTTTTTTCCATTTTGCACAGGTGGTGTGGTGAAATATTCAAAAATATCCAGATATCCACAAAAAGTATTGCGATGACCCAGATTTTGCCTTGCACCTTAGAATGCTACTCTCCTTAGCATTCGTGCCAGCAGGTGATGTGGAGCGGTGATGTGGTGGACACCTTTGATGAGATGAGAGAATGGGAGTTCTTTGCAGCTACTGAGGAGTTACTAACTCTGCTTCTAGACTACTATGAATCTACATGGGTGGGAAGACCCAGAGGATGTGCTGGTCATAGAACAGCTGCTTTTCAACTGGACAAATGGAATTGCTATGAAGCCACCATCAGAGGGATTGCATGCACAAACAATGCGGTTGAGGGTTGGCATCATGGGTTCAATGTTCGCCTTGGTGCATGTCATCCAAGCATTTGGAAATTAATTAAATGCTTGAGAGAAGAGCAGAGGCTCACCGAGCTAAAGGTTGAGCAAATGGTGTCTGGTGTCAGAGTATGTCCTCAAAAAAGAAAGTACAAGGATATGAATAGTAGAGTTGAAGCAGTCGTGGCTCAGTACTCAGAAAGGAGCAAATATGACTATCTGAGCGGATTAGCGTATAATTTTCAGTTCAGGGTGTAAACAGATTTAAAAGCAGAAGGATCTCCTGGATGATTTTGTTTGTTTATCAGTAAAGGCTGAGTTTTAATGCAGGAACAGCTCGCATCGCAATCATTGTGATTGTGTTTTTTTTTTTCCTAACACAAAAGTCGCTATTTTTACACCCTCACCAGGAGTTGCTCTGCTTGCTTATACTGGAAATCAGCTGAGATATGATTTCTGGTAAACTCCAGGCACTGCCCTGCTTGTTCCTTGTTCCTTGTTCTGCTACTGCTGGTAGGTACTACACGTGCTTGCTGTTTTTGCTGACACCTCACAAAAATTTTCATCTCAAAGAGGCACATTTCTCACTGAGGGTAAACAATCCGGTGCTACTGCTTGCTATTTTGACAGCATCACTATTGTTGTTAGCCATTTCTGCAATCGCTCGCTGTTTTTGCTGACAAGCTATTATGTATAGGTAGCTGAAATCACACTCACTGATTTGTACTCGCTATAGTTTAGTCGTGATTATTACCACACTAATATCACAGTATACTGGATTGAATATTGCCAGCTTAGAGGGCAGTGGATGTGATATTTACAATTTACAGTGCATTGCTACTGAGACTGGGTCTCCCAAACTACTAGCAGACATTTCTTTCCTCTGCACTATCCCTAACCCTCAATCCATGTCTACACCCAGTACCTGCCCCACAAAAAAGTACTTCCTTTATCCATCAGCTAGTAATCCATCAAAAAAGACATCCCCTAGTAAAACCAACTCTTCCCCCCAATAATCACCACTTCCACAAACATACACAAACCGCTTAATTGAACATCCAGAGATGTTTGAGCTGAGATTTTCCAATAGGATGCTGGGACATACCCTACAGCTCACAGGTGATAAATACAGTCATAATGTTAGAAGACACTTCTTTCAGTGAGTGATTAATCTGTGGAATAGCCTACCAGTGTAGATAGTGAATATGAAGACAGTATATGCCTTAAATTTAAGTCTGGACAAATTTCTGCTTACCTAGGGAATCATTCAGTATGCTGTGTAGAAGGGCTTGGCAGACTGTTCTACCCAAAATCCGAACCCTGGATCGAATCCATTAACCATGGACCCAGATAAATAAGGGCCTCGCTACAGAAGTCTAGTTTTGGGTCCGTGGTAAGCCACAAAGTATGTGTTTGTTTGTTTGTGTTGACTGTTGCCATGCAGATGACATCAGCATGCTCTTTTCACATACAGGTGGCTGGCAGCATCCAATCAGGCAACAGTCATGTGAAGCTGCAAGGGGAAAGTCATGTAATGCACCCACTCATGGTATATAGCCATGGTGAGTGCTCAATGCAGTGGAAAGATGCAGCAGGGGCAGGTGACCAACAGAGAAAGAGTGGGGAGTGTTATGAGTGATGCATTAAGTTTAACTACAATCAGAGGAAGGAGCTGGAGGAGATTTTTTTTTTTGTGATTGTGGCAGTGGCTGGTAACAGTACAGTTCCTGAAGGGCATTCAGAGGTAGGAGACTTACTTGGGGGGTGCATAGAGAAAGTCATCGGGGGAGGGAGAGGATCAGACAGAGATAGAGTAGGTGGGGGGGCCAATTAGAGAAATCACAAAATAACGAACTACATCTTGGCCTGTGTGTAGGAGCAGGTTAGCAAAATAATACATCTTTGATTTTCTGTGTTTGTTCCATCCAGAGAAGAAAGAGGCAGAGAGAGACTACTGGGGACCAAAAAATACAGTCACAGAAATCACAAATAAAGAAATACATCTTGGCCTCTGTGTGCACAGGCCAGGGTAGGCAGGCAAAATAAATCTTTGACATTGTTTCATCCAGAGGAGGAGACAGAGCGAGATGACTGGGGGCCAAATAGAAAGTTATAGTCACAGAAATCACAAGTAAAGAAATTGATATTGGCCTCAGTGTGGCTGTGTACAGGGCAGGCTGGCAAAATAAATCTTTGACTTTATTGGTTCCATCCAGAGGAGAAAGAGACAGAGAGAGAGACTACTGGGGGCCCAAATAATAATACAGTCACAGAAATCACAAATAATACCCATACATATTGGCCTCAGTGTGTAGGGCAGGAAGGCAAAATAAATGTTTGACTTTATTTGCTCCATCTAGATGAGAAAGAGATGGACAGAGACTACTACTGGGGGCCAAATAGAAATTACAGTCACAGAAATCACAGATAAAGAAACTCATCTTGCTCTCAGTGTGGCTGTGTACAGGGCAGGCTGGCAAAATCTTTGACTTTATTTGTTCCATCCAAAGAAGAAAGAGACAGAGAGAGGGAGAGAGACTACTGGAGGCCAAATAATACAGTCACAGAAATCACAAATAAAGACATTTATCTTGGCCTCAGTGTGTACACGGCAGGCAGGCAAAATAAATCTTTGACCTTATTTGTTACATCCAGAGGAGAAAGAGACCAAGAGGGAGACTACTAGGGGAGAAAGAGATGGACAGAGACTACTACTGGGGGCCAAATAGACATTACAGTCACAGAAATCACAAATAAAGAAATGTATCTTGGCCTCAGTGTGGCTGTGTACAGGGCAGGCTGGCAAAAAAAATCTTTGACTTTATTTGTTCCATCCAGAGGAGAAAGAGACAGAGAGAGAGAGAGAGAGAGAGAGAGAGAGAGAGAGAGAGAGAGACTACTGGGGGCCAAATAATACCGTCACAGAAATCACAAATAAAGAAATACAATACATTTTCTTGTCCTCAGTGTGTACAGAGCAGACAGCCAAAATAAATCTTTGACTTTATCTGTTCCATCCAGAGGAGAAAGAGACAGAGAGATACTACTGGGGAGTGGGGGCCAAATAGAAATTACAGTCACAGAAATAACAAATGAAGAAATTCATCTTTGCCTCAGTGTGGCTGTGTACAGCGCAGGCTGGCAAAATAAATCCCTGACTTTGTTCCATCCATCCAGAGGAGAAAGAGACAGAGGGAGACTACTGGGAGCCTAATAATACGCTTAGGAGGTTCCAGCTCAGCCAATCTCAAAGTAAAAATTAAGAGAATAACATTTTTAGGGAGTAGCCTGATTCCAATCAACGCAATCAACCAGTGAAAATCATATTGGACAATATAGACCCACTTACCCAGTATAATAAATGAAACAGATACTTATTAGGTAGAAAGAAATGTATAGGTACAGAAATGAATCTGTCCTCTTCCTACATTTCAGATTATTCCTTCTTCAGGATACAGTGTTAGTTACTCTAAAGTTAAACAGATATTTATAGTCATGTAGTTCTTTTATATAATGATCAAATCATGAAATCTGTATTCAACACCTGGATAATCAGGCTAACTCATATTCACACAATGCTATTAGCAATCTCTGGTTAGCTCCATTAATACTTTATCATTCCTATTGTTCCCTCTATATTCACAAGTCCAAAAGCACAAACTTTCTTTAGTCTTTTTCTTAACCAAACAAAATTATTCAGGTACATTTAAAAGACAAAATCCAAAATAATGGTATGCATACACTTAAGTAGCTACATCACCATTATACTTTTTCTCTTAAATATCTTATAACTCTCTCTGTGGCTACCAAGCCCTGTAAAATAAAAGTTAATTATCTTATGGTGCAATTCCTGCCCCTTTTATTTATATTGTTAACACCGTATTACCGAAGACGCATTCCTCAGTGTGCTTCCGAAGAAAAAGACTTACTGCTTAGTAGCTTAACCATTCCTTATTCATTTTTTTGTGTCCTCTAATGTTTCTTATATCTTTCACTGTGTTAGTATCTAGAAGTAACCAAAAATACATATGTTCTATTTTCATTATAATTTCATCATATTATAGACCTCGCTTCAGTGTTATAAAGTTTCTACTTACATTCTTATAATTCATTTTAATTTTATTTTGTTAATCAGATAAGTACATTGGGCCAATAGGCATTTTTACAGGCATGACCCAGGATACAGTACATTTACAACTTACATATGCACACAGTGCATTTACAACTTACATATGCACACAGTGCATTTATAACTTACATATGCACACAGTACATTTACAACTTACATATGCACACAGTGCATTTACAACTTACATATGCACACAGTGCATTTATAACTTACATATGCACACAATACATTTATAACTTACATATGCACACAGTACATTTATAACTTACATATGCACACAGTGCATTTACAACTTACGTATGCACACAGTGCATTTATAACTTACATATGCACACAGAACATTTACAACTTACATATGCACACAGTACATTTATAACTTACATATGCACACAGTGCATTTACAACTTACATGTGCACACAGTACATTTACAACTTACATATGCACACAGTACATTTACAACTTACATATGCACACAATTAACTGTTAAAACAATTAGAATTAGCCTCAATCAACAAACATTGTTTATACAATTTCTTAAATAAAATTACTAACATTCTTTATATCAGAAAGAATATTATTCCAGTGCTTTGCAGCATTGTAAGCAAAGGACGTTTGACCTTTCATTGTCCTAAAATGGAGTGAATATAGTGTCAATGTCTTGTCAGATTTTAAATGTTGTGACATTTTTTTCAACTTGATAATATTTGTCAAGGACCCATTCATTCCCTTCTCCAATTCACTGCATACTAAACAATTCATGTAATACTTATCCCTAAGTTCTAGCGGAAGCCAATGTAGCCTATCATATAAGTTACAATGATGTTCAATATATCTCGCCCTCAAGGCAAACCTAGTAATTGCATTATACATTACAATTCTCTTACAACGAACCCTTTCAGAAGCCCCACCCCATATAACACTCCCATAATCCATAATGGGCAAGAGACAGGATTGCGCTGTTACATTCCTTGATGAGTCTGCCAAAAAGTCTTTAACAGAGTACAAAGCACCCACCTTTTTGTGTAATGTGTTACAAGTGTAACCCCTCACCCCTTAGAGTCTGCGACTCCTAGAGAGATTTTCCAATTTGCGACCCACGTCTGGGTACCTAACTCATCACTGGCCAGGCGCATGAGGCAAGTAGCAATCACAGTAGAAATCCGTAGAGGTGGACCTGGTCACCAAAGATGGGGGGTGTTCCCACCTCCAGCTCCCACAACCCATACCCGGCCATTTCTCTGGACAAACAGAAACTAAAACTGCGAAATGTAGATTAAACGGTGGATGACCTGGAGCACCCCCTCTACAACATTACTTGAATCCATAAAGACTTTAGATTTTTAAACTACAGTACTCCATTTGTTTGTCCTAGTACAATAGGCCTCCCAAATAGTAGTTCACATCCCAGCTTTCTTCACATTTTCCAAACTGAAGAAACATATTGTTTGCCCTCTCAAAATAGAGCCAAACACTCACCCTTTCGTTGCAGGTGCCCCACAGGCGAAATACAACTTCTTTCACTGTTATCATACCAAAACAGAAACTGTAGAAAAAAAAGGCAGCTTTCTTCTTGTAGTAGAAATTAGGGGACTGCCCCTGGAATCCACAGCGGGACACTTTATTTTCTCCCCCCCCCGGAGGGAGGGGGGCACTGAGACCTGGACAGCGGTCTCCCCCACTTAAAACTGGACACTGATCTTCTCCCACAGAAGGTAAACAAAAGACACTTCCTTCCTGCTGGACAATAAACAGGAGACTGACTTTGAAAACTCCCAAAGTTCTATCTCACTCGCTGTGATGCAGATTCCAATGTGGCTTATGCAGCTGCGAAAGTTCTACGGTGATGTCATCTCTCAGTCTCAGCTGTGACTGAGAACAGAGTGAGACAGTGTGAAACCCATTTAACTGAAGTTTCACAAGCTGCCTTCCCTGCCTACCACTAGGTCTTACTGGGATTCTAGTAACCCCGGGTAACAAGGGGGTTACACTCGCCCCTGACCAGGAAAATGACTGTCCCCAGTCATTATGCACCAGCCTTAGGCCATCCCACCCTATGTGCTACCTGCGGAGGGGGGTGATCAGGCCCCCTCCTACCATGTGCAAGCACAGGCAGGCAACACTAAGGACCTAGAGGCCTGTAGCTGACATCTCAGCCGCTACTCTATCCACTTACTATGGACACCTAGTGGCTCTGGAAGAACCGTCCAGAGCATAGCCCTGATAGATCAGTACTCCAGTCCCTATGGCCACTGAGGACCACAGCCTGTCTATCCCCCCTAACCCTCTAGGGAAAACTTATCTGCCTCTAACATAACATCCCAAAACAAAAACAAAACCCGGGGACCTCCCCAACCTTGGGCAACCTGCAACCCACCATTAAAATACCAATTACTGCCTCCTATCTACCCCCACAACCACACCTGTGGAAGGAAAAGGGTTAATACAGTAACAACCATAACAATAACAACACAGTACTTTAAATTCTACACAATAAAGCACTGACGAGGAACTCCGATGAGCCCCTCCTCCTCTTCTTGTCTTCTCTTCTGTCTTCCCAGGAACACCTGTAAGAAAAAGACAAAACAAACACACTCCTAATCTGCATACACAGTCTACCTAAAACAACAACCCCTACCATACAAAAACACTGAACAATCCCAAAAAATATTTTTTAGAAAAAGGTAGAAAAACAGTATTTACATTAGAGTACAATGACATTATTTACAATACACATTTGGGGGGATGGAGTGCCCTAGAAGTCCCAACTAGTGACCACAAGGCCCGAAGGCTAGTCCAATAAAGAGTCACTCCTGGGCCGGAGCCCCGTGAAACACAGTTCTAAAAGGCCAAAGTCCCGAAGGGGTGAGTCTTTTCGGACAGTTCACACATTTTTGAAGTCTGTAGTGTAGGGTGTGTACTGCAATGTCATAAAGATAGAAAAGGGTTTCGGACTTACCAGCCATTTGTAGTATACGAACTGCACAAACCTGGTCCACGGCCGAAGACTCTCCCTGGCAGCATTTCTTCTGATACAGCTGGGCAGACATCTTCCGGGAACCACAGGAGGGCACATCTGGAAACAGCTGGGCTGATGTTATCTCTGGAGAAGGAACCTTAGAACAGGAACAAAAAGAAAAACAGCTGGTCCGACGTCATCCGATTACCAGGCGATGAACAGGAAACAGCTGGGATGATGTCCTCTCTGGATCTGAAGTCATCTGGTGGGCCAGTAGATGGTTGCTGGACAGGACAGTACACTGTAGACAGATGAATGTGGAGCACCTGAGTCCTTGGTTATTCATATTGGCGGATCAATAAGGGCACTTCTACAGTCTAGTGTGCGGTATTGACTACCACTGCTCGGCTCTCCATTTTGTAGGCACGGGCTTAATTACTGGGAGGTCCTTGCACTGAGGCCAATAGTACACGGGTCAGGGGCTTGAATTATTACCCCGTCTGGGCGCACATAACTCACACAGTGGGAGACTTCACGTCCCTCTCCATCCACTATTCTCACTCTGTCCATAAACAGTGTCCTGCCTCTCTTCCACTGCATATACTTTTCGTGGAACAGTCTATTTTTTACATGCTGGTTGGCCCCAGGATGCACATTTTCATTGCTTCATCCCAGATCCAGGATTTCCTGCAGTCCTCAATCTCCTCCCAGACTCTCCGAGGAAAGGTAGGAAAGGTCATACCATAGATTTCATTGGCCTTTCTACGAACCAGTCTCTCCTCTTTACTTGCTTTGGTCAATCTAAGACCGCTGGCCTGGCTTGGGGTGGCCAGTCCTGGTTCTGCCAGCTTCACATTCTCAAAGAAATTAAAAATGGATCCCTGACTTCTTCTTCTTGTAAAGCCAGGGCAGTGGCATCACCACCTTCTTCAACACATTCCTCCGAGGCAAGATCTTGAGGCTGTGTACCCGTTCCTTTCTCACAAGGCCACATAGGTTCCCCCTCATCTTCCTCTTCACTGAGGATCTGAGCCCAGGAGTGAGCAGTCGTTCTCACCCCTGAGACTATCCATTCATCACTAGGCATGGAGGTTGACACCTCCCATTCAAAGGCCTCCCGCATCTCATCTTCACCTCACGAGACTTGGGCTAGGCCCCCCCACCCAGGGGTCTATTGATGCTTTATCCGAACTTTCTTTCTGAGATCCAGCATCCAAAACTTCAACTTCAGGTTCAGTCTCTAACTCTGCACCCTCTAGCTTTGTGCCACACTCCCCCGAGGGACCTTCCTCCACAGGCTCCGCCTGATGCTGTGTGCTGCCAACTGCAGATTCCTGAATTTTTGTCCATGTGGGAGCCAAACGAATTGGAGGCGCTTTATACAAGCCATATTTTTGAAGGAATCCAGCACAGTGAAGAATCATGAAGACATCCCTTCCAGCACTTAAGCATATTTGGCATACACGCACTGGATAATTAGGAATTGCCACATCAGGAGGCAGTTGCCCTCCATAGCACCACTTTTCAATATCTCTCAGTCTATTTACTGCTGCTGTTACTGCAACCCGGGCATGATCCGGGTAATGAGCTGGTCCTGAGGCCATAACTGCAGAAAAATAAACAAAAGTTCACTGTAACTGAAAGTCCCACTTTAATGAACACACTCTGTAGCTTTAAAATGGCTCCTCTGCTGCTGTGTTTACTTTACTTACCCCACCCTGTAATGGCGGCGGCAGCACTCCTGTGCATCAACATTTAGAATCTGGGTCAAGCCACTGCGCACCCGATTTACACCAGCTACTGATAACTTTTACTCAACTGCATAACTTGCTCTGATTTGGCTGTTCACACATTTACAGGATTCTCCTTGGACTTTTCACATGCTGGTTACATTCATTTAATTCACAGTCCCTTAAAAAATTCAGGTTTCAGCTCAGGATTGCCTGCTTCTACTAGTGTTGCATTTTGCTACAACCCACAGTCTCTCTCTGGTTGCAAACTTTAAACTGAGGCTAATTTTCACTTCCATGCACACATTCAATGGCTTTACAGACTTGCACTTGCTGGCAGGACATCACACAGTCGTTACTTGCAAAGCGACTATACTGCTGCACACACATTTTATATGGCATTACTGAAAATCACTGTTTGAGCAGTTTTTGGGACATTTACTCACTGTTATTGTAGCAACTTGCTGCGATGGGGTAAAACGGCCTGCAGCCAGATTTTGAAGGCCTCTGAATGCAAACGGGTGGGCAGTCTCTCCGATCGTCATTTTCAACACTAAATTCACTATTTCCATGATTGATTTGCGGGTTGAGCCCGATTTTAAACTAAAAAGTCAATTTTTGAATGTTTACAGCGCTTTGAATCCTTTGCGACGCTCCTCCACTGCCAGTACACGCACTACTCTCTGTCTCCCTCTCGAATGCTGAGGCAGTCTCAGAAGAGCTGGCTGAGGGGCGGGACTAATGGCAAACTGACCAACCACACGACGCCATGCAAATGAGCCTCTTCTTCCTCGCGAGGGCTTCTCTCCTCACAGCGATCGTCGAGCAGGCAAATTTAAACTGTAGAATGTACTTTTTTTTTTCAACCATGTAACATTGCCATTAACTCTGCAGTCTCTCCATTTACACAGAAAGCATTTTCAACGTCCAGGGCATAATTTCTCTGTTGCTACCCCTAGTTTTCCACACTTTCCTTCACAGAATTCACTTTAAAAGCTGACAAAAACACTGTAAACTTTTTTGATGCTGGACAAGGGCACACTCTTTGGCTTTACAGCTGCTTGGTAAACAGTTGGCATTTTTTAAACAGCATCACAAGATTCACAGCACACAGCAACACACTAGGGAAATTGCTTCAGCTTTTTGGGCTACCCACTGCCAGATAGCCAAAACGCTAGCCCACTTGCCCAAGCACCTTCCTTCCTGAACAAATCCAAAGCGGTGCCTCCATTTTGTAACCCCTCACCCTTAGAGTCTGCGACTCCCAGAGAGATTTTCCAATTTGTGACCCACGTTTGGGTACCTACCTCATCACTGGCCAGGCGCATGAGGCAAGTAGCAATCACAGTAGAAATCCGTAGAGGTGGACCTGGTCACCAAAGATGGGGGGTGTTCCTACCTCCAGCTCCCACAACCCATACCCGGCCATTTCTCTGGACAAACAGAAACTAAAACTTGAAATGTAGATTAAACGGTGGATGACCTGAGCACCCTCTACAACATTACTTGAATCCATAAAGACTTTAGATTTTAAACCACAGTACTCATTTGTTTGTCCTAGTACAATAGGCCTCCCGAATAGTAGTTCACATCCCAGCTTTCTTCACATTTTCCAAACTGAAGAAACATATTGTTTGCCCTCTCAAAATAGAGCCAAACACTCACCCTTTCGTTGCAGGTGCCCCACAGGCGAAATACAACTTCTTTCACTGTTATCATACAAAACAGAAACAGAAAAAAAGGCAGCTTTCTTTTGTAGTAGAAATTAGGATTGCCCTGGAATCCACAGCGATTTTACTTCCCCTGGAGAGGGAGGGGGGGCACTGAGACCTGACAGCAGTCTCCCCACTTAAAACTGACACTGATCTTCTCCCACAGAAGGTAAACAAAAGACACTTCCTTCCTGCTGGACAATAAACAGGAGACTGACTTTGAAAACTCCCAAAGTTCTATCTCACTCCCTGTGCTGCAGATTCCAATGTGGCTTATGCAGCTGCGAAAGTTCTATGGTGATGTCATCTCTCAGTCTCAGCTGTGACTGAGAACAGAGTGAGACAGTGTGAAACCCATTTAACTGGAGTTTCACAAGCTGCCTTCCCTGCCTACCACTAGGTCTTACTGGGATTCTAGTAACCCCGGGTAACAAGGGGGTTACACAAGTAACATCAACATGGCTATCAAATGTTAAATGTGAATCTAAAGTTACCCCCAAATATCTGAAATGATTTGTGTTTTCTACATCACTCCCATCCAAATGTTTAACAACCAAATCACATAGATTTCTATTTGCTTTCTGTACTGCACAACATGTCATCAGTTTTGTTTTATTTTTTTCATCAGTAATTTATTTTGTATAATCCAATGAGATAGTTCTTTGAAACTGGAAGACAATTTGTTACTCAGGACTTCTACTTCTTTATCGGTTTAATATAAAACTGCATCATCTGCATATAATATTACACTAGATGAACCACAGTTATCAGGTAAGTCATTTATAAACAATGTGAACAACAGGGGTCCAAGAATGGAACCCTGTGGTACTCCATGTGTCACAACTTATTTATTTGATAAAACACCATTCACCTTAACCACTTGTTCCCTGTTTATTAGGTAACTCGAAAACCACTTCACAACTGGAATATTGAAGCCCAGTCTAAGTTTTTGAAACAGGAGGTGATGGTCCACAGGATGGAATACCTTGGTTTGGTCCACAAATGCTGCTCCAGTATACAGTCCTCCCTTCATGTTCATATGCAGATCATCAGTGAACCTGACCAAGACAGTCATAGTTCAATGCTCCTTCCTGAAGCCATGTTTTTTATTTGTCAGAATTTCATATTTATTTATATATTCCATAAATTGTAAATGTAATAAATGCTCCTGTACTTTTCCTAATGCAGACAAAATGGAAATCGGTCTGTAGTTGAATGCTTCCCTTTTTGAATTGGCTATAAAAAGTGGAATTACACAGGCCTTGGAGGAGGGGGCTTTGTTCACATCTGCTGTTTTGCGCATTGCTCAAATTTAATAGTTCACAGTTTTCTTGATGAAGACAGGGACATTAAGGCTCTTGTTAGCACTACTAAAAGAATATGCACTCACGTCAGTCACTCAAGCAAAGCCCATCACTTGTTTGAAAAAATACTGCAGAAGCACAGTTTACCATTGCACAGCCTGATCCAAGATATTTCTGCTCAATGGAATTCGACCTTTCTTATGTTTCAAAGGCTGCTGGAACAAAAGAAAGCTGTCAGACAATACACTATGGAAAATAAATTGGCGATGCAGACGTCTATATTACTTCACCACAGTGGGCCATGCTAGAGTTTCTAATTTTACTCCTCCAACCATTTGAGGAAATCACCAGAGAGGTCAGTGCAAACACAGCAACTCTGAGCCAGGTGATACCCCTAATAAAAATTAAAAAATGTTGATTGAATCAGATTAGCGAAAAGTTAGAGAACCAAGACAATTCTATCACACAGGCAACCAGTGGTGCTGCTGACACATATAGGTTGCCCCCAGAATACAATAAGATCTAATGAGACATATGATCAAAAAAGTTGATGAAGATGACAAACTATGTAAAAAGTTTCATTCTGAGTACTACATTAAAGCAACAATCTTGGATCCACAATACAAATTAAATCAGAGCAACTTTTGAGGTTTAATAACCCTCTTTTGAGATAAACAAACAAGAAATAATTGATGAGGTGCATGCTGTCATGGAAGAGTACAACAGCAGCACCACATTCAGAATCTTCTTCACAACACAGCACCGCATCAGGTGGCTCATCCTCTAGTGTTGCAGCATTTTCTCCCTCTTCCTCCTCAGCCACTGCAGCAGGATCTTCTTCTTCACCATCATCCAAATATAGCACTGTCCCACAGTCACTTGATTCAGCTTTATATCTCTGGAAGGAGTCACTTACAAGATGTAATTGTAACATCTTCTTCATCTACTTCTTCTAACACAGCCTCAGCACAGACCATTGTTGAAATATACCTGGCAGAGCCCAATATCAGCTGAAATGATGATCCCTTGAAATACTGGAAATCCAAATAAAGTATGTGGCCTGCTTTAGTAAACATTGCAATAAAGTACACAAATTGCCCTCCAATTACTGTCTGTTCAGAACGATTCTGCTGGTAACATCATTACTAACACACAATCCTGTTTGACACCAGAAAACACTGAGCATTTGACATTTCTGAAAGTCAACATTCCTCACCTTTAATTTCAAATATGATACCTGAATGAAATGTCCACAAAACACTTTCGAATTTGTGCCTGTGGTGAAAATCTTTTGTGAATAGGGTCTACTACATGAGACAGCAATTAATTGCAACAAGTGAGGTCAGGATGGACTAGGCCAGGCCAGAATTACTTGAATGATCACAATTAACAAAGATACATGAAAAATAACATCAGTGGGCTCAGAGTCCAAATACAGCAAGCAACTGCATTTCATGTCACAAACTTACTTGGTGGTAGTAGGTACCATTATCTGATCTGAAAGGTAGGGGTACTGCTGTCTACCACCACTACTTGTCACTTTTTGTCCTCAGCAACTGATTAAAAGAATATTATTCTATCACCCACCTGACTGTAGTATTACTGTTTAAAACATTTTTGTACAATGGATGGCTTAGCAGAAGCCTGAACTCTGAAACTGAATGCTCTTTGTATAATGTATTTCTCACATCCCCCATATTTGGTTGCGATTACTTCACAGAGAAAAATGTAACTTAATTAATTTGTTTATTGTGTGTGCACGGTATTATAGCCTGGCTGCAACACTACATCTCACTTACAGTAACTGGGGTGAGGTTATTATATTTTACATACTTCAATTACTTGGCACTAACTGGCAGTGACTGTGTAACTAGGAGGGATGCAACTGTATGTCATCAGGTCTCGAGGTGGCAGTGGCAAATTTTATTTTATGACTGCACCAAACTGATGAGATGTGACTGCCTGCCTGGGTGGTGATCAGTATGTCTTTCATTTCTTGTTTAATAAATGTATTCAGCATGTTGATCAGTAGAAGTAGTCACAGAAAACATTACCACCTGTTGGACCAGGTAGGGTACCATATCACAGTACACCAGGACATACGAAGCAGTTGCATAATTCACATGTGTAGGGTGGGTGGGCTCTTACTGCTGCTCATTTTGTCATTCATTATATCCATTTCATTGGCCTGATTTGCTCTGACTGGAACATCCATTAAAATAATATACACAAACAGCAGCATTAATAAAGATATCTTAGCTGCCTACAGTGCTTCGTTTTGCTTTGTGGTACAATATAGGTACTTGCATCTGTCTGTCTCTCTCTCCATTCCTCTCTCTTTCTATCTCTCTCTCTCTCTCTCTCCCTCTCCCCCTCCCCCAACACACTCATGTCATGGGCCCGAGCAGGATATGATACCAGTACAGCCCAGCTATGAAGGAGCTAGTAGTGATTGCTTTTAGTTAGCAGTTTTACTTTCATTTTTATACAAATAATGCATCAAATTATTTCCTTTGGGCCTCCATGTTACATATGACTGACTTTAGCCACTTTTATACATTTTATCATATTTTTTCAAATTTTTATAAATAATCAGAACCCCACCATTTTCCAGTTCTTATTTAATAAGGGTCATAACTTCACCGAGTTCGCTCAGCTCTAGTCTGTATTAGTGCAGCTCAGATAAATAGTATCTATCGAACTCAGATAAAGCTCCATTTGTCAGATTTTGGATGCCATTGAATAGTGATGACAGCTGACAATGGATCTGCAAACCTTGGATCCCATGTATGGATCTGATTGGAGTACTAGGATTCATTGTATCCAATGGTTGAATCTAACTATCTAGCCTACAGTCTGGATCTGACCTCAGATCCAAAATTCTAGCCTCAGATCCAAGAAATCTGTCCTTAGATCTGAAACATGAATTTGGTTGGATGTATCTCGGATTTGGATGAGGATAGCAGCACTATCTGTTGGAGGTGAGTCAGATCCCTAAAAGTGCTACTTGAGCACCACTAGTCTGTATCTTCCTACACGTCAAACCTCACATTCCATCTACCATCACGCTGGGATATGGGCATGGGCCACACCTTGGATACTGTGTCCAGTTCTGGACGCCTCATCTACGTAAGGACATAGATAGGGTGGAGGCGGTTCAGAGGAGGGCAACCAAAATGGTACAGGGACTACATTGCAAGCCCTATAAGGACAGGCTGATGGAATTAAATATGTACTCCCTGGAGGAGAGGAGGAAGAGGGGGGATATGACTTAGACATTTAATTACCTCACAGGGAAGAATAAAGTACAGGAGAATACTGTATTCCAAAGAAAAAGATGCTCAAGAATGAAGGGGCACAAGATGAAACTGGAGGGAGGGAGGTTCAGCGGGAATGTAAGGAAATACTTTTTCACAGAGAGGGTGGTGGACAAGTGGAACAGCCTGCCAATGCAGGTGGTTGGGGAAAAAACAATTACAGGTTTTAAACATGCTTGGGATAGGCATAGAAGATTGCTGGTAGTCGGGGGAGGGTACAACCTAATGCCAGCAGGACATGGTAGAGCACAATTGCTACTGGTAATAGGGCAGACTAGATGGGCCGAAGGCCCTTATCTACTGACAGTTTCTATGTTTCTGTGTTTCTATGGTGTTGATGCCTCGTCATCCACCACCTAAAGGTCTCTCCCTTCCGTTGAAGGAGTGATGCAATTGAGACTAGTGGATTCCTCATGGAATGTCTCCTCTCTGTCTGGATCATCAGCTGGAAGTTGTTCCACGAGGAGTGCAGTGGGCCCCTCCTGGAGTGGAGAGCACATCCATCTGGCAATATAACCTAGAAGTTAGAGTAATGAGCTGTGAATGAGCTTGGTACATCCAGCAGACCTGGGCTTGATTCCCACAACCTCCACTTGCATGCTGTGTAACACTGAGCAAGTCACTTAACCTTCCCAATGTTCCTGGGTTGCCCCTGAAAACAGACCTTGGGCCTAGTGGGCTTTAACCAGTTACCAAAAGAATTTAAACTGAAGTCATCAACCAGTTTTCAGAAAATAAAGTATTCTATCAGCTTTAGTATCTTTTTCAATGTAAAAGAAAAAAACATTGCACTTAGGGCACAGAAACCCAGGGGCAGAGTACAAAAAGGGTGGGGTGGTATTGATGACTACCAAGCAGATAGAAGACTTGGGGGTGATCATATCTGATGACCTGAAGGTGGCCAAGCAGTGTGACAAGGCAGTCAGGAGGGCTAGTGGGACATGGGGGTGTACAGGAAGGGGTATCACCAGTAGAAAGAGGGAGGTAATGTTGCCTCTGTAAAGATTGCTGGTAAGAACCCATGAAGAGTATTCTGTCCAGTTCTGGAGACCACATCTCCAGAAGGACATAGAATGTAGGCAATAGAGAGGAGGCCAACTAAAATGGTGCAGGTCTGCATCGAAAGCCCTACGAAGAGAGACTAAAGGACCTCAGTATGTACATCCTGGAAGAGAGGAGGGGGGATATGATGGAGACATATAAATACCTCACAGGAGTAAACAAGGTACAGGAGAGAAGCATTTTTCAGAAACAAAAAGGTGCTCAAGAACAAAGGGGCATGTTATGAAGCTGGGGGGGGTAGATTCAGGAGAGATGAGAGGAAGTATTTCTCCACAGAGCGAGGTGTGGATTCCTTGAACAACCTTCCAGTGAAGATGGTGGGGTTAAAAACCGTGGTGGGTTTCAAGAATGCATGGAATAGGCACAAAGGAATCATAATGGAAAGGGAGGGGGGAGAGAAAAAGAGCTGTAGATCAAGTACAGTCTGCGGTAATAATGTAGGTAAGGAAAAATGGGCAAACTGTGTGGGCGAAGAGGTCCTTATCTGCCATCAAATTCTGTGATTCTGTGTTTCAGTAGACTGCTTCACCAGCTTTTGCCAAAGCTGTCTGGAATTGTGGGTTGAAGACAAAAACCTATAATCCCCTATTTGAAACCGGGTGCCTTAGCCCCTTGACTGGTGGGGTGACTAAGTTGTGGGAATTCTAATGTCATTCATCATAATGGTACTTCAGCATGACCAGGCATAAAGCTTTGTCTGACACAGGTTTAATTTTTTTAACAGTTTTTATACTGGGAATAGCCTGGCTGAGATGTAACATCTCATTTTCAGTAGTGTCCTGTTTCTACCAGTTTATGCAGCTAGGTGAACTGGAACACTGGGAGGTTAAGTGATTTACTGTACTCAGGTTCACACAGTGACTATTTTGCTCTGGTGAGGTTTAAATCCATGATCTCAAGATTTCAAGCCAGTACTCACATCACCAGACCACACTACCTCCACCAATATAATTTAGCTGGTAGAACGGAATATAAGGGCACTCCTGTGGGGAGTAACGGCTCCCTTTTCAGTAGCATTGAAAGGCCAGTTTCCTTCAACTGTGCTCCCAGGTAAGGAAGCTTACAGCTCTATGATCTGACCTCTTTTCTTCTGTGCAAGAGAACAACGGCAGATAATAGGGCATAAGGAGACAATCCAAAGTTGGCTACACTATACAAACGTTAATCACACTAACACATTTACATTTATATTGTATTAATTTATCCAACAATAAAAAAAAATGTTTATGCTCTGATGCAACCACTACAGCTTTTTTCCTCATCTTACAACATGCATTTATCACCTCCAGTGATTTATTACTATTTGGCAAAAGGACACTGAAAAATCCTTCAAACCAATACAATAATGTAGTTGAGAAATCACACAGTGCACCAATTAGAGGCATTTACTGCCATTCCTGTCCATGATGGAATGCTATTACTGTGCAAAACAGGATTTGGAGAGACTCCAAAGGTCCAATCATGCTATTCCAAATCGATCTTTCAGTATAAATTGTTGATGAGAGTAATGGCTCTCAGGCCTTCACTCCTACGAGAATGTGTTGGCTATGCTGTAAAATATGAAGCGGCAGGTATAGAAAATATAGCACTGTGTTTTGATATATTTGTGTGTGTGTGTGCATAACCTGAGCTCTGATTTTCTGCAGGGGAATTCTCTACTCTTCATGCCTAACGTTCTCAAGGTGTACCTGGAAAATGGACAAACAAAAGCTTTTAAGTTTGAGAACAAAACAACTGTTAAGGTAAACTTTTTTTTTTTCCTATACACATATTAATGGTGCCAACCTAACAGGAGAAAAAATAAATAACATTATACAATGACAAGAAATAATCTTGGACTGTGATTGGTCAGTTTGGGGCTGGACTCGTGGCGTTATCCCAGCATAACACCACAGGTCTAGTCTCAGCACTGCGACCCAATGCAGATGACCTCTTGGAACATTATCATATTCTCTTTTTTTGCATCTCCTCTTAAGAAACAAAAATATTTTTCCACACTAATAAAAACATTCTTTAAAATTATTTTTTTATTTTATATATAACAACAAGCCACTGTATAATAGGAATAATGCACTCCAGGGTGTGTGTCGTGCTGGGATGACACCACGCCTGGGGCATTGGATGCACTCAGCCTGCGGCCTCGTGCCCACCCTCCCCAGGCCTTGCGTCATCCCAGCATGACACACACCGTGCCGTGCATTATTCCTTTAATGCCCTCCCCAAAAAAAAGCTGGGTATGCTCATCAGTAGGAAGTGAACAACATAAACCATACTGTACATCTACACGGCTAGCTGATGCTGTGTGGTGAGTGGTCCACCAGTGTTCTGGGGTTTGTAATTAAGCAATAAGGCATGACAGAGGGTGTGTTATGGTGGATAATGGCCCACCTCGAGGTAGGTTGAAGCACGAGGCATAGTCGAGGGCTTCCACCACCCGAGAAGGGCCGTTAGCCCACCATAACACACCCCCTGGAGTGCCTTATTGCGATTATGAAATGGGTAATTTTTAGTAATTTTTATGCATTTTTAAACATAATACTTTCAGTTGGGCCGTTGTGCTGGGATAATGGCCCAGCTGAAAGCAGCTCTCGGCCAATCAGAATTCAGCATTCTTTCTACCCATTTCATAATATGTAGTAAAACAGTACAACAGTAAGTATTAACAAGCATTTGTCAATGCCGAATGTTTGCTTGCTGGCATTAGCAGTGGAAGTGCAGGAGTTAGACAGATGTAGTATAGGAATGGAAGTGAAGTATTGAACTGTTGCCAACTCCACCATCACTCTGCAGAGATGGACAAGCATTGGGGTGTGCCTTTGGGTCGTCGCCCATGACGGTCACGACATTTCACCTCACCCTACCCTTCAGACACTGACAAGTGTCGAGGTGTGCCTTGGGGTGTTTGGGCTTTACATTCACCTCATTCCATAAGGAAATATGCTGAATTGGGTGCAGTACAGAAGAATGGGGTAGACTGTGGGGGCAAAGGGTCCAAGGTGCACCTTGATGCCTGTCAATGGCTGCAGGATGGGTTGAGGGTGAAATGGCATGAGCATTACTGTCAACAATCCCAAGTCACACCCCTGACGCCAGTCAGTCCCTACAGGGTAGGCGTTATGGTTAAAAACCATAATGCCCTGGGAGTTTCTTTGTATTTTTACTCCACGTTTTCCACATGGGTTTTTTGTGACCCCTCCACATGAACAGTGACACTATCAGTTTGTTACGGGAAAGGTGATTTTGCAGAGCGACTGTGCCATTTGACGCCACAGGTGCGAAAACACATTTTGAACAGTATGTGAAAAGTGACAGGTGTACTGTTCATGAGGAGGTGTAAAACATGGCATTGTTTAAAATCTGGAGTGAAAATATACAAAAACTGGTATAGTCACATGCGTGCGTAGAAACTGCGCAACGCATACCCATAATGTAAGTAGTTTGGGGATTTTTTACAGCAGATTTTCAACACAGGCATTTTTGGATCTCTGCTCATGAATAGTGTCACTGTGATTTTCGTAATCTGTCCTGAACACTAATTTCCCACAGTGAACGCGCTATTCTGTGCCAGAAGTGCGAAAACCCATTTCGGCCAGGGTGTGAAAAATAACAGCTGTAGTGTTCATAAGGAGGTGTGAAAAAATGCCAATGTTGAAAATCTGGACTGAAAATATTACAAATTCGTGAACTTACGAAGGTGCATGGAAATTGCACAATGCACGCTCGTAACAGAGTCATTTTATGGACTTTTGTCACCAAATTTTCAACATAACCATTTTAACACCTCTGCTCATGACCAGTGTCACTGTGATTTTCTTAATGTGTCCCGAACATTGATTTCACACACCGACCGAACTAATGTGCGCTACATGTTCGCAAACACATTTTGGGCAAGATATGAAAAATGACAGCTGGACTGTTCATAAGGAGGTGTGGTAAAATGGCAATGTGGAAAATCTGGAGTGAAAATATTTAAACATTCTCAAAGTTACAAGCGTGCGTAGGAACTGCGCAATGCATCCTCATAAAACAGTCATTTTATGGAATTTTTCCACCAAATTTTCAACATAGGGTTTTTGGGGGTCTACCACATGAACTGTGACACTGTTGTTTCGTTACTCAGTCCTGAAAGGTGGTTCCGCACAGTGACCGTGAAATCACCTTTCGGAACCGAATAACAAAATGACAGTGACTGAGTTCAGGAGATAGAGCCCCAAGAACCCCATGTTGAAAATCTGGTGAAAAATATCCCCAAAATGGCTGAGATATGCACCAAAGTTGAAAAAAAAATTATGCCATTATACAGCTTACCAGCATTTCTTCAGTTCGCGGTCAGCTTTGAAGAGTGCAGATGTGTTCGGTCCACGAAGATCATCGCACCAGCCTCCAGAGTAAATATGGGGTCGGGAGTGTGGGAGGTGGGTGCGCAGAGGTAGGCGCGGGTTGGGGAGGAAGAGACAGTCAACGAGGACCGTTTTTTCAGGTGTTTTTACACTGTGGGACTTTTGCCATGCTGGTGTGGGTTCCCAGCTGTGGCAGCTGAAAAGTATTTTTGGAGGTCAGTGAAACCGGCCAGGGGATGAGGCACCCCTGGTCGGCCCATCTGGTGTGGCTGGGGGAGCACATGAACATGCTGGCGTGGGCTCTCAGCATGCTACTTTGGTGTTTGTTGGGGGTTATGGCCATCACGTGAGTGGGGGAGGGTGCATGAGCATGCTGGGGTGAGCTCCCAGTGTGCTACTTCAGAGTTTGTTGGGGGGGAGAAGACAACAATGGAGCTGTCTATGACGGCTGTACAGTTGCAGTACAGAGTGTAGGCACTTTGCATACTGCCAATGGCAGTATGTAAATTGCCTACTGACAGCAGTATGCAAATTGGCTACACATTACCACCGCTGATTGCAGCATTTTTTCGCTTTCAACTGTACAGCACTGCATCTGAATGGCTGTCATAGACAGCTCCGACCTTCACTGGTATGGTGCAGCCACACCTGCAAAAGGGAGCAGGACACTGGAAGTGGGGGAGGCACACCTACGAAAACTCATATGGTGGCACTATGTCTCTTGCACATGCGTGCAAGCAAACATAAAAAGAAGGGAAGCCCTGTGTGAAAGAGTGGTGCTAGCTCATAGGGAGTGCAGTAACACATAGGAAAACACTCCATGGCAGGAGCAAATTAGCAGCACTCCACAACAAGGGACAAATGAATTTATGCCAGCAAACTTACTGTGAGCATTCCTTCTTTACTTCAGTATTTCCAGTCAGCACAGTTAAACAGACATGTTTGTGACTTGATAAAGCTCTGAGGAAGAAGTCACAATTTACATCAAAAGATTATTAACACATATGCCAGGCGGACCCTTATCAAGTCCAAGGACATGCTAACGAGTAAGCAATAAGACACGACAGGGTATGGATTAGACAGTTCTAATGCTCGACTAGGGGGCATAGTGAGGCCTGAAGGCCAGCAGGTTAGTATGTCAAGCCTCTAGCTGTGCATTAGAACTGCTCCACACACCTGGAGTTTCTTATTGTGATTATAAAATAGGACTCTGCTTTTTAATTTACAGTGGATATTAAAATTAATAGATTTAAATAGAAAAAAAAATAAGTTTTGAATGTAATTTTACATTAACTAGTTCCTCCACCTGTTATGGGTTTGCTTTTTTTTTATCTGTCCTTAGAAGGGTTCCATAATTGTAGTTTGATGTTGCCACTACACACACACACACAAGTTCTGGTTTTATATTTTGTTCCTAGTTTCTTTTCAGCAGGCTGAAAGTGGCGTCTCTTGTGTAACGGGACATAGACAGCGCACAGGGAGAATGTGTGCAGCACAGTCAGAAGGCTTTGTTTTTTTTCTTTTAAATTATTTTCACTAAAATACTGTGGCTACACAATTGATTGGGAGGATAGTACTGAAAATTATTACTCACAATGGAGGTTGTACTTTATAAGCATGAGTGAGAGACCGGATGTCCAGTAGTCGGCGATCCTAGTACAAGGGGGGAGTCTCTGCAATGCTGTTAATGGCTGCAGTGGTGCTATAAAATAAGATAAAACAAGGTGTGTTTCATTTTTTTTGTTTTGGTACTGAGCTGTGATGGTTACACGCAAAGGATGCGAGCAGGAAGGAAAGGGAGTGGTTGGGTTAACAGGTCGGACATGGGGTGAACAGTGTAACATGAAAAAAAGTGCAGGTTTGAAATGTATCATTCAAAGTTTTGATTAACATCCAATGAGCCTTAAAACAGAGTACTGATGGGAAGGACACTGCGTTTGTCTGAATGAGTTGGGAGGTATGTTTGTGCTTATGTTTATGTTTTGGCTAACCCAGGGAAAAAATGGCATCTAATAGTTTTTAAAAATTCTACTGACCCATTCATTTCTTACTTAACCTGTGTCCACCTGGCCAAGACTAGTTTTAGCTGTGCATTAGGCAGTTCTAACACATGGCTAACAACCAAATTGTTCAAAATCCTTAGCCCATTTTATAAGAAATTTGTAAAGCAGGGTTGGGAAAAACTGACTCGCACAATCACACATTTGCAAAGTTGACATTTTTGTGAAAATCTTTTGTGAAAAAATATGAAGTGGGGAATAATATCATTACAGGCCATTTGGCATGTGAAACTGGTGATTTTACACAAAATTGTAAAGCTTTACTTAGGATCTATCACATGACCTGCAGAACTGGTACACACAGCATTCTTTGCAAGGATTTGTTGCAGAGCAAAAAAGCAGTGACTAGGGTTCTCGGATTCATTAGAATCATTCTGTCCAGAGTCTATTGGAATTTTATTAATTCCAGTTCTGATTCTGATTCAAGTTCAAGTTTATTGCAGGAAAACTCCATTGAGCAAGCTCATTCACAAGGAGGTCCTGTGACATATAGACTTTAACAATGTACAAACATAGATAGGTCGTAAACAGTATATACAAAAAGTACGCATAACATAATACAGGCAAGATATACATGCAAGGGCACCACATAGGATGACCGCAGGTGGTAGACAACTAATGTAACACAGTGAAGCGACTTACAGGATGTATACTGATAATTGAAACATGGTGACTGGTGTGTGGAATACATACATTTTGGCAGCTGGAGCAAACAACAGAATGTAACTGATAAGGGGGGTCGGAGTGATTTGATAGTGTGAACAGTGGAGCGTAAACATAGATAAAGCCAGGAGTAGAAGGGGAAGGGAAAGCAGTAGTTGGGTAGCTGCTGCAAGGTAGCAGATATGAGCCAGGTGCCAGATAGTGGAATAATATCTTAATGTAAATGAAAGTGCAAGCAATAAGTAGTTAATATGACAAAGCAATTATGTCTTACCAATGGATGCACATGGCACACATGGGGAAGGAAGAGGCTTAATGACAGTTACATGTGTCTTTTATTTTGGCTGAACTTAGCAATTTGTAGGATTTTATTGAGACTGGGCTAGTTAGTTTCAGTACGGTTTGTAATTGGTTCCAAATGGAGGGAAGGGCATGTGCAATTGCACATTTACCAAAGGAGGTCCGCGTCCTTGGTATATTAAGCATAATAAAGTCAGATTTTCTTAACAAGTATGCACTATGTGAGATACTAATGAGGGATGAGAGACAGCTTGGCAATTTCTGCAGGAGCAGTCTAAGAGTCCATAGCCCAGCATGGAGCAGGCGTCTAGTAGTAAGGGATGTCCGACCAACAGCTGCATATGAGTCACAGTGATGCGAACGGTAAGGGAAGTTGGTAATGAACCATAATGCATGGTGATAAAGGATGTCCAGTTTACTTAGATTTGCAAGAGTGGTGGAGGAATAGATTACATCGCCATAGTCGAGCAGGGGGAGAAAAGTGGCCTGGACAAGCTTATTTCGAGTTTCAAGGGGGAAGAGGGGACTATTTCTATAGAAGAAACCTAACCTGGCTTTTAGCCTTCTAGAGACATCTTCGACGTGGTCATTGAAAGATAATTTATTGTCGATCCAGATACCCAAGTATTTAAATTTGGGTACAACTTCCAGTGGCTCATTTAGCGTGGTGACAATGAAATCTTGGGCAAGGGTATTGGGGGGAACTGTGGAAGCACTACGGGAGAATATCATCGCTTCAGTCTTCTTGGCATTAAGCAGAAGCTTTGCCTTTCTTAGATTATGCTCAAGTTGTGCGAAGTCCGCCTGAAGCACTCCCTTGACTTCAAATAGCAATGAGCCAGAAGTATACAGCACAGTATCATCCGCGAAAAAGTGCAGCTTGGATGTAGATATGTTAGAATCTAGGTCATTAATGTATAAGGAAAACAAAATAGGGCCTAAGATGGATCCTTGGGGGACTCCTCTTGTAACTGGCAAGGCAGCAGAAAAACAGCCTTCCGCCTTTACTTTTTGGGATCTCCCAGTTAAGTAACTAGAGAACCACTGGGTGGTATGGTATGTGGCACCCAACTTTGCAAGGCAATTGACTAATAGTTTGTGATCAACAGTATCAAAAGCTTTGCTTAGATCCAGAAAGACTGCACCAGTTACCTTCTTTGCATCTATCAAAATCAAAATCAAATCAAATCAAAATCAAATCAGCTTTATTTATATAGCGCCTTTCACAACCAAAGCACTGCACATAAAACATAACATAAATAGATTAAAACAGCATTATAGTGCATCAACTATATTTAAATAAAAGCTAAATTAAATAAATATGTTTTTAAACCAACTTTAAAACTATCGACAGTTGGGCATTCTCTCAACCAATGAGGTAGAGAATTCCACAGGATTGGTGCTGAAAAAGCAAGAGCATGTGATCCTGATGTTTTCAATCGAACCCTGGGAATCTCCAGCAATCCCTCATTGGCAGAACAGAGAGGGCGAAGGGGGCAATAGGGAATCAGGAGATCTTTCAGGTAGCTGGGTCCCTGGTCGTGTGGGCTTTAAGGTTAGTAAACCAACCTTAAGGTGATCCGCCACCTAACAGGCAGCCAGTGCAGTTCGTGGAGCACGGGTGTGATATGACTGGTCCTAGATGTCCCAGTCAAAAGCCTAGCTGCCGCGTTCTGCACTAGCTGCAGGCGGCAGATATCAACCCTAGGTAGCCCTAGGTAAAGGGAATTGCAGTAATCAAGGCGAGCAGTGACAAAGGCGTGGACCAGTGTTGGAAGATTGTCCGACGGAACCAGGTGTTTCACCCGGGCGATATTCCTCAGATGGAAAAAAGAGGTTTTGGTGACAGCTGATACCTGAGATTTTAAGGTCAGCCCCTCATCAAAAATAACACCCAGATTTTGCACCTGATCGGAGGTAGGGAGTGGCATACCACCAAGTAACAAACCTGAGGGTTGTCCAACTCTCAAACCCACCCCCGGATAACCTGGGTCCACTACCAGTACCTCAGTCTTAGTCAGCTAGAATTCATCCAAAGTCTGATCTCAGCAAGGCAGTTGTTTAGCACGGAGAGTGCATCACCCTGGCTGGGGAGAAAGGACAAATACAACTGGGTATCATCTGCATAGCAGTGAAAACCCAGATTGTATCGCCTAATGATTTCTCCCAATGGTAGCATATACACTGCAAACAGCATGGGAGCCAAGATGGAATCCTGCGGTACCCCACAAGGCAGGGAGTGAGTGCCAGAGGAATATATTTCAGTGGCAACTCTCTGAGACCTGCCTGTGAGGTAAGAATGAAACCACTTGAGGACTGTACCAGACAGCCCACAATAAACCCGCAGGCGGTCCAATAGCACACCATGGTCTACAGTGTCAAATGCAGCAGAGAGATCGAGAAGGACCAGAATGGTACATGCCTTTCGATCTCTAGCCATTAGGAGATCACTCAATACCCAGACAAGGGCAGTCTCCGTGCTATGCTTCTTCCTTAAACCAGACTGGAGAGTATCATAGACATTGTGAGTCGTAAGATGATCATCTAGTTGCAGCGCAACTGCCTTTTCAATAACCTTACCAACAAATGGCAGGTTAGAGATAGGACGGTAGTTAGCTAGACAATCTGGATCCAAGGAGGATTTTTTAAGGAGTGGTCGAACGACCGCCTCCTTGAGGGTGTCGAGAAAGACCCCCTTCTCCAAGGACTTCCAGACAATGTCAGCAAGGATTGAGCAGATAGCTTCTACACATCCTACTAAAAGGGGTGTAGGGCCTGGATCCAAACTACAACTTGTTGGGCGTAATGTCTGGATGATCTTTACAATGTCACTGAACTCCAGTTGGCAAAAGTCTGACCAGACAGACTGAGCACATGCCACTTCCCGCCGATCACCGCAGTCCCCCAAAGGAGAGGTTAGACCGATGCCAGATCTGATGCTGGCAACCTTCTCTGCAAAGAACCAGTGAACTCCTCTCATCTTAGCTGAGAAAAAGCTTCTTTAGGCTGGAGACAGACTGGACTGCACAGTCTGTCCACAGTCTGAAAAAGCTGAGCCGGTCAGTTCTGTGCAGCAGAAATCTCCCTGGACAGGAATTCTGCCTTCTTACGGGTGATTTCTGATTGATAGCAATCATAATGTGCCATCAACCTAAGCCTGTCAGCATGATTGCAGGACTTCCGCCAAACTCTCTCCAACCTTTGGCCAACTCGCCTCAACTCCTTCAAGGAGCCATCAAACCAGGGGCTCCTTGGGCGGAGGGTGAGAGGCTGAACATGAACAGGAACAATTTTGTCCAGAGCATCTCCCACAGCCTTATTATAGGCTTGTACGAGATAATCTGGACTAATGCATTCACCCGACAAACCCGATAGATCCAGTACCGCCATTAGGTCACTGGGGTTAACACCCCTTAAAGGGCGGTACCGAACCATCTCCGTAGGGGTAGACCTAATTGGGGGGGGGGGCCTGAAACTGAACCTTATGGTGTGATGGTCAGACCATATAGCAGAGATCCAGTCATTGGTTACTTTTGCTAGCGCAGTGATTGTGCTATGATTTGCCCAGAAGCCGGATTGAGCTGGGTTGATGAGAGAGAAGGTTTCCCAAGTGAGATTTTAACTGAATGTGGATCAGTTTTTCGAGAACTTTAGAAAGGATAGGCAATATGGAGATAGGCCTATAGTTGCTTAGGTCGCACAGGTCACCAGATTTAAATAGAGGGAGGATATGTGCTGCGTTCCATCAGGACAGCACAGTAGCAGATGTAATGGAAAGATTGAAGATGTGGATTCCATTCCTTTTCTGTTAAGGTGCTGAAATCAGAGTCAGAATTGGAATTGACAATATGCCTCTAAAATCCAGACAATATTCAAAAAACATCTTCTCCTACGTGGAACACAAAAGCGCCTGAGTCACATGATGTGGCATGCCCCCCATGTCAGACACCCTCCCACCCTCACCATGCTCTTGCCTTGGACCTTAGAAGGCTGCAGAAATGCCACTGCCCACTGCCCTGTGCACGGCCAGTTGACTGTCCAAAGCAGGCTCTGACAAGTCCTTCCCAACAGTATCCATCTTGCTGTGCCCGTCCAGTGGTCCAGATGGGTGAGAACTGAGACTGTCGTCATGTCAGATGGAGGCTATCTCCTCCTATCAGCAACAGCGTAACTAAAATAAATATATTATCCTCCAATGTGCTGCATCCGCTATCACAATAATCACTTGCTACACAAACACACACACACACACACACACACACACACACATGCACGCGCGCACACACACACACACAATCACACACACACACACACACACACATATACACACACACACACTGTGGGATGTGGCACTGTTGTCTTCATTCAGTCTTCTGCAGACAAATATTTTGTGAATTTTTTGCAGGTTTACACAAGCCAAATAAATAATTTTTGGGGTAACGTTGCCCATGAAACCAGTGTGTACAACATTTATCTACAGCATAACGGGATGTCTTATCCATGTGTGACACTCTTCCAATGGGCACACAGTTTTTGCAACCAGTAGCCTACGCTGTGGATTCTGCACTGTTGTCTTCACTCAGTCTTCTTCATCAAGCGCAGACTGGAGAGAAAGAAAGACTGCTGGAGGCCTATCTGCACAGAACTGGGGGGGGGGGGGCAGCCATTCCACTTACTGTGAGAGGAGTATTTGGGCTCCTTTCCCAGGATGTTTCCTTAGTAGGCCTCTCAAGGATGGTTAGTGTCTTGCAAGGGCAGGAGAAAAAACATGATGGCAGGAAGCAACAAACTGCCACCAGTTGACTTCCATGCCAGGACTTGGGTCATGAGGACAGAGCTCTACAATGGGGCTTTCACTCCCCCCACTGATAGACTCACTACCCAGGGGGACAGCAGAACTTCACCATGAGCCCTTGTAAGTCAGCAGCCAATTGTGTTGCAGGGTGTGCAGCCATTCAGGCAGGAACATTCAAACACTTCCACTGTTGCAGCGGCCAGGCACTCTCAAATTTCCACCAGCGGACATCCATATCAGGACTTTGGTCATGAGGATGAGCTTGACAGCTTGGCTCTACCTCCCCCCACTGATCACCTCGCTAGCCTAGGGAGACAGCAGGACTTCACCAGAAACCCTTGTAAGCCATCAGCCAGTGAGGCTGCAGGGAATGTGGCCAATCAAACAGGAACTTTCAAACACTACACTGCAGTGCCAGCCCTGCACTTTTAAACTGCCACCTGCTGTCTTTTGTGCTAGGACTTGAGTCATGAGGGAAGAACACGATAATTGGCTCTACTTCCCTCCACCAATCACCTCACTAACCCGAGGGACTGCAGGATTTCACCAGGATCCCTTGAAAGCCAGCAGGCAATCAGGCTGTAAATGCCATGGCTGTCAGGTGGGATCTTTCAAACACTACACTGCAGTGGTACCACAGCTCTTTCAAACCACCATAAGCCGACTTTCATGCCGGGACTTGAGTTGTGAGGGGTGAGCTCGACAGCTTGACTCTCCCTCCCACCAACAATCACCTCATTAACTAAGAAAAACAGCAATACTTCACTGGGACCCCTTGTAAGCCAGCAGGCAATCAGGTTGCATGGGGTGTGTGACCAATCAGGCAGGAACTTTCAAACACTACACTGCAGCAGTGGCCCAGTGCTTTCTTTTTTTTTTTTTACTTTCTATTTATGCTCCTTCCTCCCATGGCACTCCCCTCTCTTCGGGAGTGACCTATGGCCGTTCTAGTCCCCACCTCCTACTTGGATCCCATGGCAGTCCGTCCTCCACGTAGCCTTGGCTTACCCCCCAGGCGGGGAAGTGGTGGGGGGAGGCAAGCACCCCGAATTCCTTGTCTCATCAGGACACCGGTCACCGGGGCAGGTAGGGGTATTGGGGAGCAGGGCCTGGCGCTCCATCTACGTGGGAGTGCCGTAAGGTATTTCCTGATGTTCCATGGGAGTGGCCTCCGCCTTGACGTCACGGCGTCTCCGCCGACGTCCGCCACTAAACCCCTTTGTGCACTCATGTCTACTATGCCCAAGCTCCATCAGAGAAGGTCAGTCAGACGCCGAGCATGTGTCCCCCTCCCTCCCAGGAGAGCCCCGTCTCCCGGACGCTCAATCCTCTCCCTCCCTGCCGACCCCTGATGTCCCGGGCTCGTTCCCGAAACTGGGTCGCCAGCATGGCGCAAAGTGTGGCGTCTGGTGCCTCAACCCTCAGTGCCACCGGGCTGGACGGCCCAGTGCTTTCTAACCACCTCCAGCTGAATTCCATGCTAGGAGTTGGGTCATAAGGGAGGAACCTGAAAACTTGCCTCTCTCTCTCTCTCCCCCCACTAATTGCCTCACTAGCCCTGGGGGACAACAGGACTTCACTAGGAGCCTTTGTAAGCCAGTAGTCAATTGGGTTGCAGGGCATGTGGACAACTGGATGGGAACTTTCAATTGCTATACTGCAGTGATGGCCCAGCACTCTCAAACTGTCACCAGCCAACTTTCATGCCACGACTTGGGTCAACAGGGGTGAGCTTGACAACTAGGCTCTCCCTCCCCTCGCTGATTGCCTCACTAGCTCAGGGGTACAGTAGGACTTCATTGGGAGCCCTTGTCAGCCACCAGCCAATCAGGTTGCAGAGGGCACCTGGCCAGCTTTCCTTGTAAGCTTGAGGTCCTGCACAAGTGGGCCTTCACACTGCAGACCATAGTGCTAAGGGCTGGTGAGCAAAGGGTGTTACACTGATGATGCCAGCTGTGGAATCGGCCATCAGCTAGTCACTCTACCCTACAGCTGTGCACCCCCTGACCCCACTGGAAGGAACCTAAGGTACTGCTTCTTTGTAGTAATGTTGTACTAGGCTTAATGTTTAGACCACAGTTGACCCTTCACACAGAACTGTTAAAAACAGTTGTTTCATCACCACAGTACTAAAACTAACTTGCAACCTCTCTGGATGATCCTATCATAGTAGGTTTTCCCTTGTACGCTTTTAGCTGTGTCCTAAGTTACTCCCTATCTGGGTAACACTGATGTAGTGGTTCATTAGTTAATTTCTTGAATAGGCACTGTCAGATGCCCTACTTGGGGGGGTCCCTGCTGATGTTAATACCACCTGCTGTACTATTTATTGTAGTTTATATAGCTGTGTGCTCACTCTGCTCTCCTCATATCAGTCAGTAGGCAGAACTATGTCTCTACTATCTCACCTGGTCATCTACTATGTAACCTAAGCAAAATGTATAGTTCACTGCTGACCCTGACTAAACTGAGTTGTACACTGTCTGAGGGGTACACACTATGTACACCTCAACTGCACTTTCTATACACCTCCAAAATATTGTAAACCTCAACTGCACTGTAAACACTTGTACTTATATTGATATACACCTCAACTGCACCTTACAAACTTTACATTTAGTAGTATGCACTTCAACTAGGGGAGGTGGACTCAAAGGAAGGGAGGCGGACTTAAGTCCATTTTCAGAGGAAAGAGTCCTGAAGACTCTTGCAGCTCTAAATGTGAACAGGGCTCTGGGACCAGACAAGATACATCCAAGGCTACTAAAAGAACTCAGGTAGGTGCTGGCTGCCCCACTGACAGCATTATTCAGCAGCTCACAGCAATCAGGCATGGTTCCAGAGGACTGCAGGAGAGCAAATGTTGTCCCTCTACTTAAAGACAGCAGCAGGGAAGAGGCTAATAACTGTATGCTGCATTATCTGTGTCTGGTTTAATTTACTCCTGTATTTGGTTACCAATCTACCCACTAATCATGATCAGGGCCCTCCTCTTCTGCCTTTTTCTGTTTCCCCTTCCCCCTCCCCTTTCAGTCCCTCTTCTCCCTCTCCCCCTCTTTCCCTTCCATAGTCCTCCCCACCCAAATACCTCCTTCTTCCCCATCCATCCTAGCTTCTTTCCTCTTCCTTGCTTAACCTAGACTTTATCCACCTCCCCCTCCTGTCCTTTTACTGTTCTCCAACCCCCTTTCTCCTCCCTAGCCTAGGGGCTGCAAGTCCCACACCTTCTCCTCCTTGCTGGCAATGTGGAGTTATGTCCTGGTCCCTTGCCTTCCACTCCCCCCCGTGAGGCCTTAGTTTTTTCCACCTGAATACTAGGAGCCTCCTCCCTAAATTAGATGCTCTTACTGTATGGGTCTCTCAACACTCCCCAGACTTCCTCCGTGTCAGGGACTCCTGACTCTCTTCCAGGACTCCTGATTCTACCCTGGCCATTCCAGATTATTACCTCTTCAAGCAGGACAGAGGTAAACATGGGGGTGTCATTTCCCTTTATGCCCACCAGAGTTTCTCTTACACCATCACTTTCAGGGAGGCTATATCCCCCCATGAGTTCCTGCTAGCAAAACTTTCCTTTCCCACTTCATTAACTGTTTTTATTGCAGTTACTATACCTCACCCAGAATTTTCCCCTCTTCTCTGGTGAATTCACTCTCAACTCTCTCTTCACACTCCTCTACTAGGGAGTTTATCTTCATGGGTGACTTCAACATTAATTGGCCTTCACCAAACTGCAGGTTGACTACCCATAGGACTGAGTCCCTTAACCTTTCACAACTCACCACTGAATCCACCTGACTCAGTCCTTATTCATCAAACCACACTGTCTTGGACTGGGTTCTCACCTCACACCCCCACTACCTGGTTACATCAGGTATACTGCCAAAAGGCTTCAGTGACCATTGTATGACATTCTGTGTCAGAAAAATCCAGCTCCCTCCCTCTTCACCAAAGTACATCTGGTCAAGGTCTCTCCAGTCCCTGAATATAGAGGCTCTACTGAGAGACCTGGTTTCACTGAATGGTCCCCATGATCTCCACCACATACATTAATTAGTTTCTATCCGGCTTCCACTCATTATTCACTTCTGTCTGCGATAAACATGCCCCATCAGGAAATCTGGGGTAAAATCGTCTCACCACCCCTTCATCACTTGTGATCTCATTGACTTGTGCAAGACTCAAGACTAAGATTGGGCCAAATGCTAATTATCCCAGTCCCTGTTGGAACTCCTCCCCTACAGGGTACTTAGAAACTCATGCACTAGGGCCATTCATACCACCAATTTCCTCAGTTTCAAGGCCATTCTCCAGAATAACATTAACTCCCCAGCCAAATTCTGGAAGGTGATTCACTTCCTTTATGACCTTCTCACCCAGTCTGCTCCCTTGGTCCTCTTGGTAAATTGCTCATCACTATAGCCACTCACTTCAATGAGTTTATCACCACTTGTGCTCTCCCCTGCCCCACCCACCTCCAGGTTTCTCCCCACTCCCCCCTCTACCTCATTCTTCACTGGGTTTTGATTTTCCACCTGTCACTCCACAGGAGACCCTTTCCTCACTCAATCCTTCCAAATCCAGCCCAGATGGCTTGGACCTCAAACTGTTCTATCTGTCATCTCCAGCCATTGCCTGCCCCTTCACTCACCTCCTAAATCTCTCCTTCACCCTTTGCATTGTACCTCAGTCTTAGAAGTTTGCCAATGTTTTCCCCTCCACAAAGGGGGTGATCTCTCCACTGCTGGCAACTTTGGCCCCATCTCCCTCCTCCCTTCTCCTGCAAAGCTTCAAGAGAAACTGGTTTACTCACAAATCTCTGACTGCCTCCACTCCTCCAACTTCCTCTCCCCCTTCGACTGGTTTTTGAAAGGATCTCCATACCATCACCTTCCTACTCAGAGTCACTGATTCCATCCTCTCATGGATGGACCGGGGCACGTTACCATGGCTATTTTCATAGATCTGGCCAAACCTTTTGATTTGGTGTCCCACTGCCTCCTCCTGGATAAGTTGTGGAGGAAGCAGCCACCAGGCTGAGTGTCTGTCGTCTGTGCTCTTGGCTAGCACAGATCAAATCGGCCTCCTGTACTTTTATTCAGCCAAGTTTTTACTTCTTCTGGCAGATTGAGGAGAATCCTGACTTAGTTAGCAATCCTTTCCAGAAATGTTATTGTCTGGTGAGTGTGGCATTTTGAGGCAATAAGTAGTAGTAATGTTGAGGTTAAGGGAAAATAGGTTTAGGCAAGGGTTTGCAAGTGAGACAGTACCAGAGACAATTTTATTATTTTTAGTGTTACAGAACCTACTAATTTAACTCCAGAGGACTTTAATAAATTTCAAATTTAGCGCTGCTTTGGCAGTGTCTATGTAAAGAGAACTGACCAGGAACAAGGACTTCTGTGGAGTGACTGAACTGATTGGCTGGGAACCCATGGTAGAGGGGTTCAGTTATAGGGAGGAGAAAACGTTGTCCAGAAGATCACGCTGCGGCGTTGGAGTTTGAAACTCTTGGTGTGTGGCTGTGATTGCTGATAAGAACAGAGCGGACTCTGTGTTATTTGTGGGCTGGGTAGCTCTACAAGATCCAAGCCTGGTTATGAAGTCTTAGGACCAGGCTGTGAGCAGAGTACAGCGGTGAGCCAAGAGGTGTTGGTCCCGGGGCGTTTGCCCTTTTCATCCATGAATTGTTTCATCTGTGGACTGTGGACTGTTTCAGGATGCACTGGCTGCGGTGGGCAGAGATTCTAAGGACTGCATCCAGCAATTTAATCGCACATCTGTGGTAGACCCCCCCACCTCTTCTGTGGACCTTATCCCTGTAAGTACTGTGCATCTTCCATCTTTCCAGTGAGTGGTGGTGGGAGCCCCACTCATAGGATTCTAGTGTTACATAACTTGTCTGGTTGTACACCATCTACTGAAGACAGTGGTGAGAGCACTCTCTTTATCTGGCCCTGCACTTCCTAGTCAGCAGTGGTGAGAATACTGCTGTGAACCCTAATCCATTGATCCTCTGTGGCTTTGGACTTAGTTGCTGATTAAATCCCATTTTCCGATGGACTTCTCTGGTTTGTCCTCTGGACTTAAAAGTAGTTGGTTTCTCCTTATGTTTAAGTATTAAATTGGTTGAGGTTATTTTCTGGGGTGGTGAGTGGGCTTAAATAGTGAATGTGTATGGTATGAATGTGGTTAGGCTGTTATTTTGTAATATTGAAAGGAAGAAATTGGCCACCCCGATACTGGTAGTGCAGTGTGGCAACAAAATGACTAGGAAGCAAGAAAAAAGCCTCACACTTACCAACAGACCTTATATTATAAGGCCCGAGCCCACTCCATGCTATTGGAGTTAAAAGTCAAAGTTTATTAAATATGCAGATTGAAAACAGGTACTAAAGGACATACCTGTATATACTCCCCCCACAGTGCAAAAAAAGCAAACTCTCCCCAATGATATTTAGTACCCCTGCGGGTATTTTTTTCAAGGGGTTATTTTCTGGGGTGGTGTGTGGGGTTAGATAGTGTATGTGTATGATGTGAATGTGGTTAGGCTGCTATTTTGTAATATATTGTATGGATGTTGGATGTATGTTTAGGTTAGGATTTAATCTGATATGAATTTTATCAACTGAGTTGTACAGGGTATTTTTAGTAAGATTTGTTTGAGTTCCAGACACCTCTGTATCATCTACACAGCGTCCCTGCTGTGTGACCTCTGCCCCTTTTTTGACCTTCCCCTCCCAGCAACAGCAGTGAGATGCTGTTGGGAGGTGGGTATTAGTAGGGGGCAGGAAGGTTGGTGGTGATGCGCTGTGGGTACAGCAGAGGTGAGTAGTATTGGGGTGGTTATGAGCAGGAGGTGCCCTAGGGCTAAATGGAGCCATGAGAGAGGCCTGACATGTTTGGTGCCCATCCCCAGGGTTCCCACCAGATTAAGTGGGCAGGTAGCTGTAGGGCTTGCAGTCTCCACCGGTCCCTTTAGGCTGTGCTGTGCAATGCCAGGTCGATGAGGAACAAGACCACAATAACAGCGGACTTGATATTCCTTGGTCAATCTGGCTTGCATCACTGAGACTTGGCTGAGGGGTGATGCAGGCCCAATTTTAGAGGCTTTGGTCCCCACTGGGTACTTGGTAATGCATTTCCTGAGGAGGGAATGCAGTTGTGGGGGTGTGTCCATCTGTTTTAGATCCAGGTTGAACTTCACCTTGTACTCAGTGGGTTCTACCTCATCATTTGAATGTGTGGTGGTGCATGGGGGTCCAGGTAAGAGCTACAAGATTCTCCTTGGTTACCGTCCTCCAGGATGGGGGGGGGAGAATTCCTGCAGGAGGTCATGATTTTCATCGCTGACAGGGTGTTGGAGTCACCTAGATGGTTATTCTGGGGGACTTCAATGCCCAGCTCAACGATGGATCCTCGTATTTTGGACATGACCTCCTCCAGTTGATGACATCACTGGGCCTAGCACAAGCAGTGGCTTCTGTGACTCACCACCACAGCCACACCTTGGACTTGGTATTCTTGCTGGGGTTTGAGGTCACAGGGCCCAATTCCAGGAAGGGATATGCTGCGTTAGGAGAGCTACGCCAAACTCCATGGCATATATCCTTACTTACGCCATGCGATATGCAAGCCCCTATTCCAAGTTGCAAGATGCACCATGGTGGCTGTGGGCTATGACACTCATGGGTTATGCCACCCACTATGCCACAGCCTGCAATGCCTGGTGCAAGTGCAAGTTACAACAGCCAGAATGCCCAATTCCAGTAGGAAGGCTGTCATAACCCGCAGTTGCCACTCCGAGAGGTGCAGTGGTGTACTGAACTTATGGCAGCTTGGAACTGTCCTAAGTGGCATCCGATGGCTGGCACCATTGGATGCCATCATGCAGCACCACAGCAATGATGCCATACTGTCCTCCAAGCCCCCTGAAGTACACCCTTGCCCCCAACCCCCGATCGTCTGGGACCTCCGGGGGTCTGTTTCTGGTGCACCCCCGATGCCTGTGCCATCTGCCCTGCCCCACCATGCCCTCTGGTGTGTGCCAAGGTGGTCTGGGGTGGGGGGCTTCGGGGGCCACCTGTCAGCAGCTGCGAGTTGTGACATGCAGCTGCGATAAGCCATGCATGTGACGGTAGCCCATGCATGGCATATCCTGCATGTCGGAAGTGTGGGGACCCTGCTGCTCTTGGAATGTGGCGTAGGGTCCCTGGCGTACAGTCGAATGGCGTAACTTGCAATCACGTGCAAGTTATGCCATTTGTCTTGGAATTGGCCACACCGTCCTCAAGACTGATCGGGTCACTTGGTCTGATCATTGCACAGTGGAGTTCTTGTTTGGGGCCACCTGATAATCTCTCCCATCAAGATGGTCCGCTATCACCCTTTAAGGGGATTGTGCCCAGAGGTACTTTTGGCAGTAGCTGATTTTTCTGGTGTGAGTGCTGCATGTGTGAGTGGCATGGGTTAGGCGGTGGCTGACTTAAATAGGGCCGTCTCTGAGGCACTTGGCATCATTGCACTGATCTGTATATGAAACAGGTCTTCTCGCTTGAGACCCCTGTAGTTAAATGGGGCTCTCAAGGAGATGAAGACCAAGGGTCGGAAGTTAGAACATTGCTGGCAGAGGACCTGGTCCATGGAGGATAAACTGGCTTTGAGAAATCACTACGGTGACTATAAAAGGGTAATCTACCATAAGAAGGCAGAGTTCCTGTCCAGGGAGATTGCTGCAGGGAAGAACAGACCAGCTCCGCTCTTTTGGACTGTAGACATACTACTTCATCCAGTCTGTCTACAGCTGAAAAGGGTATTTTCAGCCATGCTGTGCAAAGTGTTTGCTCTGTTCTTCTCTGACAGGGTGTCCTCTGTTCGGTCTGGGATGTCCCCAGTGGGGCAAAATCAGCCCCGCGGTAGGGGGCTTGGTAGGGATGGGGTATGCCTATTGTCTGGGAGGAATTTCAGCCTTTGGAGGTGACTGAGGTCATTGAGGTGAATTCAAAGCTATGGCCCACCTTTTGTGAACTGGACCCTGCCTCAACTCATCTCCTAGTGGGATGTGCTGGGGCTATTGGTCCAGTGTTCAACAGGATAGGCCAGTGTTCACTCTCAAAGGAGTTCTTCCCCAATGCCTTGAAGGAGGTGTTGGTGAAGCGCCTCCTGAAGAAACCATCACTCAACCCTGACATCCTGGTGAATTATAGACCTATCTCCATCCTCCCATTTTTAGGGAAGGTTATTGAGAAAGCACTACAGCTTGAGTCACACCTCATGGGCTTTGACATCTATGAGTCATTCCAGTCTGGATTTAGGGCTATGCATAGCACTGAGATGGTGTTGGTTTGGATGCAAAATGACCTCCTCAGGGCAAGGGATAGAGAAGACCAGTCAATTCTCATTCTCCTCGATCTCTCTTCAGTGTTTGACACCATGGACCACATTGGATTGCCTTAGAGTGTACTGTGGACTTGCTGGATCCGTCATTCACTGGTTTGAGTCCTATCTCTTGGGCAGGAGGCAACTGGTGGTGATGGGGAATTTCTCCTCCTCTCTGAAGCCCCTGTCACGTGGAGTTCCTCAGAGTTCAATCCTATCACTGATGTTGTTCATGGTGTACATGCTGCCCCTGGGAGAGCTCATTAGACATTACAGTCTGGGTTTTCACTGTTATGCAGATGATACCCAGTATATGTCGTTTTCCCCAGGAATGAATAACACCGTTGAAGTGCTGAATAAGTGCCTGGCCAAGATCCAGGATTGGTTATCCTCTAACTGGCTGAGGCTGAACCCTGACAAGATGGAAGTACTGGTGACTGAACCTGGTCGTGGGCATGATGGGGGTGCCTCCAGAATGGTACCAGGGTTGGTCTTGGGATCTACCCTGTTGATGGCATCCACTAGGGTGAAAAATCTGGGCATCGTCTTTGATGACAGGCTGACACTTAATGCTCAAGTGCCGTCTGTTGTCCAAAGCGTTTTTTACCACTTAAGGAATGTCACCCAGATTAAACCCCTAATTCTGCCCAAGGACTTGCTTTCACTAGTGCATGCCTTTGTTACATTCAGGCTAGATTACTGTAATGCTCTGTACTTCAGTGTCAGTGGAGGGAACTTCCGCTGACTGCAACTAGTGTAGAACACAGTGACCAGGTTGATGACTGGCCTGCCTAGGTCTTGTCATGTGACCTCTGTCCTGCGAGACCTGCATTGGCTGCCTGTCAGGTGGAGGATCATCTTCAAGGTGGGTTTGCTCAGCTGTAAGGCCCTATATGGCTTGAGCCCTGGCTACATGTCTGACGTCCTTGCACCTGCCATCCCGGTACGCTCCTTCCTCTCCTTCACTGAGGGCCTCCTAGCAGTTTCAAGGGCCAGTTTGAAAACCTCGGGTGGTCGTTCAATAGAGGTGGCCAGCCTGGTCCTCTGGAACTGGGTTCCCAGATCACTGAGGAAGGCCCCGTTGGTGGAGGCACTTTAGGAGGGGTCTGAAAACCTATCTTTTTAAGAAAGCATATCTTGAAAATTGCTGCTGATTTTAATGTGACTTATTTATTATTTTATTTATTACTGTATTGCATAACTTATATACCCTATATGTTCTGTCTGTTCAACCCTGCTTGTTTGACTTTTCGTAAGGCACCCAGAGCCTCTGGGATTGGGAGCCATGTAAATAAACATTTACTTACTTACCTACTTAAGCTGTGCCAGCCTCTTAGTCTCTGCTGTCAACTGGTTCTGATCTTACCTCACAGGCCATAAATAGTCAGTACAGGTAGGAGACACCCATTGCCCACCACTCCCTATCCAATTCAGAGTCCCACAGGACTCCATGCTGTGTCCAATCCTTTTCTTGTTCTTCCTCAGTAACCTCTCCTCTGCCTGTGCCAATTCACATATTCACATGAATGCAGATGACAAAGACCTCTACACCTCAGGTCCCTCAACTGTGTCTGTGGAAGTCTTACTCCAGCATGACTTTCACAGTGTTATGCACTGGTTCCAGGTCAACCAGCTATGGGTCAACGCACAAAAAAAAATGTGTCTATGACCTTTGCTACCAGCCAAAAATTGGCTTGGCTCGGATCACATCTCCCTTTTCTCAATGCTAGATGGCTCCCCGCTTGAGGTTGTCCCAGCCTTCAAGTACCTCAGTGTGTGTGACTAGATAGCAGACTCGACTTCTTGGCTCACATTGGTGCCATCCGTGCCAAGCTCCGCCCCAAACTCAGTGTCCTGTACCGCAACAAGGAATGCCTCTCTCTGATAGTCTGCCAGGAGTTAGTCACCAAAATGGTTATCCCGGTCTTTGTCTATACAGATGTGGTCTATGGCACTGTCTGTCCACTAATCTGGCCAGACTGGAACCCTCTGCAACACCTTCTGCCACTTTGCTACAAACTCACCTTCTCGCACTGATCACTGCTTCCTTTACTCCTCCTTATCCATCCTCCCACTCTACGTACATCGCCAGTTCCACTGTGCTTCCCTCATCTCTAAATACTGGTTTGGATCCCTCCACTCCTATTTATAGCATCTCCTCTCCTCCATCCCCTCCTCCTCCTCCTACTCCTTGCACTCCAGGGACTCGTGCCCATTCTCCCTCCTCCACCTGCACACCTAAGGTGGGAAATCTGCATTCTCATACCATCTCCTCTCCTTCTAGAATCAGTTTCCATCCTCCATCCATCTCTCTCCCCACTGCCATTCCCTCAAATGCTAACTAAAACTTATTCCTCCTCCACCTTGCCTCCTGCCTACCCTCTTCCTTACCTCACCTGACCCCAGCTCTCAGCATTGATGTCAGCAGCCCACTATCTGGGTTCCCCTGCATGTTTTGAATTCTGTCTTATTTGGCACCTTTGCTCTTGATTTGTACACTATTTGGCACTCAGCTACAATGTTTGACATTACTGTCTGTACTGCACTTGACATGTGCACTTTATGCTATTGATCTTGTAATTTCATATCAGCCTGGATTTTATTTCTTGGTAACTGTATTCTCTACTCCCTTTCCCCCCAAGTCACACCTGAAAAGGAGCCTTGGTTCAGTGTGCCTCTCCCAGAAACCAGTTTTGAAATAAAATTAATAAATACGCTGGTGAGCTTCACCTTAGTGGTAGGGAAATTAATGGAAACACTGTTAAAGGAAAGGTTAGCAGAGTATCTTAAATCCAATGGGCTGCAAGACCAAAGGCAGCACTGATTCATGTGGTGATGAGGGGAGTCATGCCAGACAAACCTAATTGAGTTCTTTGACTGGGTGACCAGGGAAGTAGATCGGGGAGGGCAGTGGACATGACCTATCTGGACTTCAGCAAGGCCTTCGACATTGTGCTGCACAGGAGACTGGTTAAGAAACTGAGCAGCCTGGGTTGGGATGAAAACTGGTGAATTTGGTTAGAAACTGATTAACAGGTAAGCAACAGAGGATAGTGGGTAACAGCACTCACTCTAATGATGGGAGAGTGAATAGCAGGTTGCCGAAGGGATCAGTACTAGTGCTGTGCAAGCCTCCCAAAGTTTGACCATGCAAACTTTGACCATAGGATAAGGTAAAATTTGCCAAAGTTCTCCTACTGTCAGAATAGTTCGCACTGGTTTGACCATTAAAAAGCATTAGAAAATAGGATAAAGTTAAATAACATATTGCACTGGGCTAATGAAGCATACAAAACAGCATAATGATGTGGTGGGCCACATTGAGGGATACTGGTTCCAAAAATTGTGTCCGTTCAGTCAATGCAAAACACGGACAATGCTAGAGGTAAACATGAGTACATGGCCAATGATGCTCTAATAAAATGGTTTGTAGTTGTAATGCCCTAGTATGCCCACAAATATCAGTACAGAATCCCATAGTGCAGGCTACCAGTTCCAAACATTTTATTTATTTGTTTATTTATTTGAACATTGGTGAACAGGAAAGGCACACTGAGTCAAGGTTCATTTCCAGTTGTGACCCAGGGGAGGGGAACAAAGGGTAAAAAACAATACATGGCTTAGACAAATACAGTGATTACAGAAAGAGTGCAAAGTCATGGTCAACAGAGACTATGGAAAGTGCATAATGCCGAAATAAATAAAACTGGAAGTTAAGCACTACAGCAGGTATAAATTAACTGTTTAGGAGAGAGGAAACAGAAGCAAGGGGGGAAGGGAAGGTGTCTCGGGTTATATCTGAGTGAGGCAGGGGAAACAGCGAAATGGAGGGAAGAGGTAAGTTGGTTCCAAAGAGAAGGGAGACGCTAGGCAAATGCTGATTGGCCAGCTGAGGTCTTGGGATGTGTCAAAGCAAAGGTACAATGGTCCCTGGAGCAGAGGGAGCATGAGGCACAGGGAACAATGGAGAGTAGTGATGAAAGGTAGAAGGGAAGTGATGAAAGGTGGAAGGGAAGGGACCCAAACCATTTGTTAGATATAAGGAGGCACAGTGCATTCAGTGAGAGGATGGAAGGGAAGAATGGATAGTGATGAGTACAGTGAGCAGCGATGAGTACGAGAGGGAGAGTTGGTTGCAAAGTGACAGAAAGAGTTACAGAGAGTATCCAGTCTGGCCAGGGAGGTGCAGGGGGTGGGACCATAGACCACATCCATATAATCAAAGACAGGAAGCAATATTCTGGTGGCAAGCTCTCAGCTAATATGTAGGGAAAGACAGTCTTCATTTTGGCACAAGCCACCAAGTTTAGGCCAGAGCTTGGCATGAATAGTGTTGATGTGGATAGAGAAGTCAAGCTTGCCGTCAAGCTACACACAAAGGTACTTGAAGGAAGGAACCACATCAAGGGGGGAGCCATCCACGGTGGAGAAAGTGGGAACTGATGTGAATTTGGCCAGTTTTTGGCATAGTGCTAAAGGTCATGGATACAGTTTTTTAGCACTGACCCCAAGCAGATTAGACTGGAACCATCTTAAGACATTATGGAAGTCTTGCTAAAGTAGACCTTCTACATCAATGGTTGAGGGGCCAGAAGTATATATCCCTGTGTCATCTGCATACATGTCAATATGTGAGTTGGCACAGGCTGAAGGGAGGTCATTGAGGAAGATGGGAAAGAGTATGGGCCACAGTATAGAGCCCTGTGGGATCCCCATCTGGATGGGAAGAGGGGATGACTGGGCACTACCTACTTGTATTGATTGAAGATGGGCCATGGGATACAAACACAACCAATTAACAGTAGGAGCTGAGAAGCCAGCAGAACCCAATTTTTCCAGAAGGAGAGGATGAGACACTGAGTCAAAGGCCTTAGCCAGATCAATGAAGATGGGTGCCATGATGGGGCCCTGAAAAATTGTGTCGATTGGGACAATGCCACATATGGACAAGGCTTGCTGTTAAGCCATGGATAAGTGTTATACAACTGGTTTCATGGGCAGTGTTGCCCTAGAAAATTATTTGACCTGTGTAGGCCTGGCAAAAATTCACAAAACATTTAAAATACTGAGTGAAGACAACAGTGCAGCATCCCACAGTGTAGGCTACTGGTTTCAAAAACTGTGTGCCCATTCAGGCTTTTCCTGCTGTATTTTAAATTGTTTATTTTATATATTTTATTTGTTGTATTGCTATTGCTTGTTTGGTTATGTTAAATGTAATGATGTTTGTACAGTGCCTTGAAATATTTGAAAGGCGCTCAATCAAATAAATTTTATTATTATTATTATTATTATTAATTTGGCACAGTGCCACACATTAACAAAGCTTCCCATTATGCCATACATAAGTGTTTTACTCACTGGTTTCACAGGCAACGTTGCCCCAAAAATTATTTATTTGGCCTGAACAGACCTGGTAAAAAATCACAAAACATTCATCTGAAGAAGGCTGAGTGAAGACAACAATGCAGAATCCCACAGAGTAGCATGGTTGCAAAACTTTTGTGCAAACTGGGAGACTGCCACACATGGAGACGACACCCCATTATGCTGTAGATAAGTGTTGTACACACTGGTTTCATGGACAACATTATCCCAAATATTATTTATTTGGCTTGCGTAAACCTGCCAAAAATTCATAAAACATTAATCTGCAGAAGACTGAATGAAGACAACAGTGCCACATCCCACAGTGTGTGTGTGTGTGTGTGTGTGTAGGCTAATAGTTCCAAAAACTATTAGACATAGAAGCACTCCCCATCCACCTCATCATACTTCTTGTGAAAATATAGGAACCCCCCCCCCCCATTCATAGCACCACTGGACAGCCTCCTTTTCCTATAACCCCTTTCTGAATCTACTGCAATAGTACAATCTCATTCTTTTTCTGGTCTCTCTCTTGAACTCTTTCAAATTTCTGCCATGTTGGGGTGGCCTCCTAATATGGTGTCTTGCTACTCTCTAACCCCTCTGATTTCCTCTTTTCGTCCAAGTGGTTGCAAATCACAAAAATGCTGTTATCATGGTAATTTTGTTTTGTGATTTAATTAACTGTCTTTTTGACTGGTTCAGTGTTGTGCTGTGCAGTGAATAAAGAATGTTTTCTTTATGGCAAGGGCCATATACGCTGCTGTAATACATACGTTTATAACCCCCGTTGGCTTTATGCAATATTTACTTTTTCTCTTCTGAAAAAAAACATGAAAAAGGCTATGTAGGTTGATTTTTATCTACCTGGGTGGTATATATACTACTCCTCTGTTTCTGCCCCGGTGTTTACGTCTGTAGGGTGGTATTTGATGTCCGAATCAGCTAACACATTTAGCACAGAGACACAGAGTGGGAAGGTGTAGGTACTTTGTACCCATTTGCCTGGAAAAAGAGATAGGCAGGTTTTGAAGCTCTTGGACGGTCTAGTCGCACTTGCCGTCTCCTTCTAAGCTGGGGTTGCACATATTTAGACCACTGAGAACTCATCCTTAGGGTGGTGTGGTTGTGAGCGCATGGCTTAAGGAAGGGAGTTGCCGAAAGCTCCAGACAGCACTGAGGGAACAAAACAGGCATAGGAATTAATTTCTTAGGGCGAGTGCCTGTGTTTTAAAAATATAAACAATTTGGGGTTATTTGTAGCCCATAATATCTGCATTCCATTACCCGGATGCATATCTAGGATACCGGGTAAACGTGATACACTTGTCCACCGGTACTCTTGGGGATAGAACGTAATGCAGAATAGAAGCAAGGTAGAGACATACCTATTATTCTAGTCATCTCCAAGGTACACTGATGGAGAATCCCTCTTTAGGGTCAGCGGCCCCCTGGTGGAATATATTTATGAGCCATGCATGTGGTGAGGTCATCTGTACAAGACGGGCTAAATCCTTAAGTGACCCTTGCTTATGCATTGTTACAAATGGGTGATTACATGATGAATTTGCTCAATAAACTTGTTTCATTATATTAAATAAAGATAGAAATGTTGTTTGGTACCTGATGTTGCCCCATATTATGTATTAGAATAGATAATTTGTTGTATTAGGAATAGGGGGCAGATCAGGTGACCCATGATGTCATCAGCCAAAGAAATATAAAAGGCTTGCAAAGTACTTGTGCAGACAGATAGGCGTTATGCACAGAGGATAGTGATCCTGTTGCATTGAAGAAAGCACTCTGTGGCAGTACTCCAGTTGTGAATACTGAAGTTCAGGAAAAGAACTGTTTTTGTTTTATTCTGAAGTAAGAATATATTTATTTTGGAATTCATTTCCTTTAAATAAATTGTTGACACACAAAGTCCTGTGTGTTCTTCAAAATCTTCTTGTGTTGTGTGTTGTCACTACCTCGGGCTTTACCACACTCCTCTGTCTTTAGCCCAGCCAGAAGTGTAGTGGATTCATCATCCATAAACCATGGCAAAAAGCACTTTGGGAAAAGGGGCAGGTTAATTTTTTTTTTTAGTATTGTGGTGAGTTGGCCACTGCCGTAATATTGCAGACATATTTTTATTATATTTTTCTGTGATTTTGTTTATAAATAAATTCCCAAACAGGCCAGGATAAGGTTTGACAGGAAGATGCCCATGTTTTTTTTAAAACAGATGACAGTAGGAGGATGTGTATGCCATAGCCTGGGAAAGGATTACTTGACAGGAAACCTAAAGTTACATTTCAAAAAAGATTGGAATTTCCTGGTAAACTAGTCAAAGGAAACAGGGGTCGTAAACTGTCAAGGATATGGGAGAAACTATCCCACCATAAACCTTTAAAATCAAGAGGAAAATACTTTACGTTCCAGGAACTGTCATGGTATATTTACATTTTATTAGGTGGCAGGAAGGACAGGGATATCAAAGGTCTGGAAGTGTATTGTGAATTCACTTCAAGTGTCATATTCACCTCCACTTAAAAGTGGCAGAAGGGAGACCGTTTTTTTTGGAGGGAGTCACCTAAAATTTGCGAAAGAGCAAGAGAGACCCCTACTGGCCTAAAAGATATGACCACTAGCGCACCCAGGCCCAGGTTATATAAGGCAGCTCAAAACAGGAGCTCAGAGCACTGCATTGGATACTATTTCCTGAGACATATAAGAGGAAACAATCTGTCTGATACACAGAGCTAAACTGCCAGGCATCCACAAGAAGAAAGGAACTTTGCAGACTTCATTTATGTTCTTGACTTTCTAATTCACCTCAGACAAGGTAGAAATGAGACAGTTACATTTCACAGTGTGCTTTGTAATTGTATTTCTTTCAAACTTTGTTTTGTTATTCTGTGACCAAATTTATGAATCTTTTGTTTGTAAGTCATGTATGATAATTATTTAGTCAGTAAAAGCATTTGCTTTTAAAACACTGCCTGAAAGAGATGTTATTGTGCATGTATTGTGGGAAGGTTTAACTCAAATCTGAGACCAGCCTAGTTTAATGCAAGGTGCCACCATTGCTACCAAAGGCTAGGATCCTGGAAAGGGAATCTGAGTGCCTAAAGTAGGGGAAATACATGGGTCTCAGGAGGGGTCTGAAAGGAGGAACTAGGTCACTGCACCACCCGTGGGAGAAGACACAATCAGGGTTATGAGGGCAAACCCCGAAGAGCTCGTAACACCTGACTCTTTCCCCCAGTACAGCAACCAAGGAAGGTTCTCACCTGGCTATAGACTTGAAACTGTATTTTACCCTTACCCAGATTAGAGAGGAAGCCCTGGGACCTTGTGTTCAGTTGTGAAGTCAGTGAGCATTCTAGGAGGACACGTGGAGGGTATTTCTGCCCCCCCATCATGGATTGCACTTAAGGGTGGGTGGTGTGAGCTCAGTGGACCCAGCCCCCAGAAGTGGGTTCATGACAGGTATCTCTACATTTTGGGTCTACAGGCATATTCTCAGTTGGTGACAATATTGCCTTCAGCACTGAAAATTCTCTCCAAGTATGTACTTACAGATGGGCAACTGAGGTGTTCAGCAGCTACCTGTGTCAAAGAGAATCAAATGGTCAATCTGCACCATTTTGTTTGCTGGCATTTCAAGCAACCCTGTGTCAGAAAGTGACTTGCCATGCTTCTTCATCAAGCCATAGTTAGACAGTTGTAACCATAGTGGTTTGTTTTCAATTGCTGTCCTTCTGTGGGGTGAAGCAGCAAAAGTAGTAGCAGATTGACCCAGAGACAAAAATGAGTGACTACTGTGTCATCCAGTAGTAGCAGTAGAAACACACCATTATCCTTTTTTTTTTATTTTATGTTTTGTTCCCTTTTTTTCACCCAGACCCTGGCAGACATGTACATGAGCGTGCGTGGAGGCGCATGCTGGGTACCAGCTCAGCCCCTTCCGCCCCACCCTTGGCATTCACTGCCACCCCCTCCTCACCCATGCTTCCCATTGGAACTCCACACACTGGGAGAGAACCTACTGGGGGAGTGGACAATCTCCCCCGGGAGGGGAGAGCTGCCTACAGTAGCTCAATCCCGCTCCAACCCTCCTCACCCCAAGCCAGCTCCCCGGTGACCCAAGGTAATTCCAGAACTTGAATTGCTGGCGTAGCTTGAGGTAAGATGTCCAGCACCTCAGCCTTCAGCGCCACTGGGCCGGCACCGTGCTCCTCCTTCTTCCCTCTCCTCCACTGGGCCTGTCAGTGCAATTGCAAGGGATGATGATGAATGTTATTCCTTTGCTCTGTTTCTGTTCCTGTTCTTGTTTTGTGCAATACATGCAGAGACAACATGGATAAGCCAGGCTTAATAGGACTGCTGATCCTTACCCCATTCTTGTGCATCAAAGAATGTCTCAAATGTGTCTTTGAGCCGAGGGTCCAAGAGAGCAGCCATGATGTAGTGGTCATCTGTATGCATCCTTGAAATGCGAGTGTCATTCTAGAAATGTGATCGTATCCTTTCTACTAGACTGAGTGTAGTGGTATACTCCTTCTCCTCATGTTGAGTTTTCACACGAAGACGTCACAGGTTAATGAGGGCAATGAGAGGGAGTACCTGCCCTAGATCAGCTGCATCAGCACTTACCACTCTTGTGGCCTCCTCAAAGGTCTTCAGCAGGGTGCAGGGGGTCTCAGTCAGGTGTCATAGATTTGGGCCAAAGTTTACCTCTCCCTTGTCAATATCATGCTCAACGACATACCGGTGGATAGTCTTCTGTTGTTCTAGGAGCTATTCCATCATGTAATAAGTGGAATTTCATCTAGTTGCCACATCTTGTTTCAGGTTGTGGAAGGCAAGGTGATTCTGCTGCTGAATGTTTCATAAAAACTTCTGTGCCTTTACAGAATAGCTAAAATGCCCACACATTTTTTTGGTCAAACCTACAAATGTCTGCATAGTGGTGCCTTCCTTCACTAGGAATCCCTGAACTACCAGATTCATACAGTAAACAAAACATACATGGAACACATGTATAATTCTCATTGTCAACTGCCATTACAATGTTCTTTGCATTGTTTGAAATTATAAAGCCTGGTGCTAAGGAGTGTGGTATCAGCCTCTCATTTAACTTCTGTTGAAGGGAGTGTAACAAGTTTTCTGCATGATGGTCATTGTCAAAGTCAGCAATACATAAAGCTACCTGCTTGTGAAGGTTGGGGGGACAGTGACTTGTGGCTACTGAGGAGGAAAAGGAGAAGGAAGAGGGGAAACAGAATCAATGGACAGTCACTGCCAAGTAATCAGTAGTCTGACCACTGGTCCAAACATCAGTAGTGATGTGAATGGCTGGTACAAATGATGTTTTCAGTGCATGTGACACAGTCTTTGAGACATTGTGATACAAATCAGGAAAAGACGCTGTGGAAAAGTAGGAATGGCTGGGCACTTGATACATTGGCACTGTATCTTGCATTAGTGATGAAAAACCTGTGTTGCTCAAAAAGAGGGATGGCAGCAAGTTTGTGGCTAGCATTTATACAACTGCTCTTGTTAACTTTTTTGCCTCTGTCTGTTGGCTTTATATTTCTAGCATATTTTCAGGGCCTCTTTCCTCTTGGCACTGTTGGCTGTTGCCTAATGGATGGGCTACTGTGGGCTGCTTCCACATCATCACCCACCTTGTCTATCTCCACCAGTTCTTCAGGGTCAGGGAATGGTTCTTCTTCCTCTACCGTGCGTCATGGGCCACCAGTTATGCCTGTGTCTTCTTTATCTGCTGTCATTTCACATGCTTCTTATTGTATTTTCCCTTGTTTTGTGGCCGTTTTTTTTTTTTATCGCCACTTTTGGTCTTTTTTTATTTCTTAAGTACACCTGACCCAAATTGAACTCCTACCTGTTCCACCTCCTCCTCCTCCTCCCCAGAATTGCTGCTGCTGCTATCACTTTTGCCAAGTATAAAATCACAATCTCTGTCTCTGTCCCCAAGCTCCACCAAATTACTTTTCTCCTCCTCCTCCTCCTATGTGTGTGTCACTATCTGATGCACTCCTTTCTCATCCCTTTTTTTGCTACAATGATTGCTCGTGTTGCAGTGCTTGCAGTGCCACTGCAAGTGGTTCCTTTAATGTGTGCTACTTAATGCACTGTTAGACCACTACTGTCATCTTCCTTTGCACGTGTAGTTCCCACTGAGGCAGCGGGTCTATGACTAAGCTCACTCTGTTTTGTTTTTTCTTTGATGTAACTGGATGATCCCATTCCATCATCACCTTGACCTCTTTCTGTTTCTTCATTTCCTAATGCTTGCTACAGGACTCAGCCATTAGGGTGATGAATGATGACGAGTAAGATTTAATTTTTTGGTATTATTTTTTCTTATTTTTTTAATGTTTTAATTTTTATTTTACCAATGGGATGTCACCAAGGTCAACCAGAAGCCAGGCAACAACTTGCTGCCTGATGGCACATCCTTGCTGCCTACTGCCCAGAACACACTGCAACAGACCAGTTGAGGATGACACACGCACACAGACAGGGACATACACACACACACACACACACACACATTGCTTCAGGACTCAGGAAAAGAATTATTAATGTATTTTTACTTTTTTATGGGATGCCACTAAGGTGCCAATTAATAGGGGCCGAGCACCAGCACGCTGGCAGCTGGCACACACTCGCTGCCCACTACCCATATCACACTGCAGTAGCACCGCTCATTCAGGACAACACACACATAGGCTGCTGCAGGATTCAGGGGAGAAGAAAGGGACTTCAGCAACTTACTTGGGGAAATGTGGATATTTTTTGTTTCTATTTCTACTTTTATTTTACTTTTTTATGGAATGCCTCTAAGGTGCCAACAACCAGCTGCCGGGCACCAGCATGCTGTACCCCACACACACACACATATGCTGTTTCAGGCTTAATGAGGAGGAGGAGGAGGAACTAGCAACTTGAGAGAATGTGATAATTTGTTTTATTTATTTGTTATTACTTGTTCATGGGATGCCACCAGGGTGCCAGCTACTGTGGGCCTGACACCAGCACACTACCAGATGGCACACCCTTGCTGCCCACTGCCCAGATCACACTGCAACAGCATAGTTCAGAACAACACAGACACAGGCAGCTTCAGGAGGAAGGAGAAAGGAACCACAGCAACTTGGGGGAATGTGACCAGCTGAAAACGGTCACAAAAAGAAGAAATAATTTAAATTTTTATGGGAGACAACCAAACTACCAACTACTAGGGGCTGGGCACTGTCACACTGCCAGCTGGCACAAACTTGTGGCCCACTGACCAGATTATACTGCAAAAGGCTGCTTCAGGCCTCAGGACGAGGAAGAAGGAACAGCTGCAAGCAAGCCTAAAACTCAGGTGAATATAAAGAGTTTGAAACTGCCACAAAAAAGAAACCAGAATGTGAATTATGACTTATTTAACATTTTTTATGGGATGTCATCATGCTGCCAACTTGCCTGTGACTATGTACTGTCCAGCTGCCAACTGGCATACACTTGCTGCCCAGTGAAATTAGTAAATAAAAGTAACTGCCCCCCAAAAAAATAAACTCTGGTCATAGCCAATATGGTTGCAAAATATTTTACAGGGATTAGAAGCCATCTACAGGGAAATTCTTCCTATAGACTTGCATTGGTTATATGGGAAAATACAGCAATTAGGCTTCCATAGGAAACAATCTAATGGACGTGTCTGTGGTGTATTTACAGTCACGTGGTACCAAGCTTGCCTTTTCAATGTAATTGCACTGCTCATGCATAGCTCTCACTATGCAGCCATAAAAACAGCAGTACACTCAATCTGCCCCTTCCCTTATCATGTACCAGTCAATCCTCTCCCAGACCCTGACTGTTTTTTTTATTTAAAAAAAATCCTCACACTTCTAAGCATAGCTAAACTGCAGAAACTGTACCCTCTCCAGAATTTCCATTTTCACACAGCCTTTCATTGTTTAATTGCTTTACTGTTATTGTAAATAATTAGTGCCAGTGATGTGCTGTTGTTTCTGACTGGCCGAGTGTTGTAATCCAACCCTCCCCCAAGCATCAATGGACCATGACGCATGTGTGGACTCACGTTCCTAATGCTCAACATGGCTTTATGCTGTGCGATCAAAGAGGAATAGACCAGCAATGAAAATAAAAAAAATACAGTACCTCCAAGGAGACTGTTGGTGCACCAGGAGAAGGTCATTTAACTATGCAAAGGTACACAACACAGTAAAACAGAGAAAGGGAGATGCTATCTCAAGCTAGCAGTGCAGCACTGTGAGGACACTAAGCAGTCTAAGTAGATGTTTTTCTGGAATGAACATGAGTACTGCAAGTGCATATGAAACGTTTATAAAACAGAGCCGAGATCCTGAACACTTTGCACATGTTTGGTATCTGGATTCATTTTTCAAACATGTTTTAAATGCACTTCCAATGCTCATTTGCATTTCAGAAAGACATCTACATGTTCAGGATCACTCATTCTTTTGGGCTGTTGCCTCAGTATTACCCTGAAAAAGTGAAAAAAACAGCCATACAGTATGGCCATTTTTACACCATTCAGGGTGATACTAAGTAAGACGATAGTCCAAAAAAGTAAGTGATCCAAGGGTGAAGCCAGGAATTTCAAAATTGTACACAGAACTGCCCACGCTGCTGCCCTTCCCCCATCATGCCCGCCTCCAGCACTTCAGTGTCTGTGGCATGTACTCAAAATGAAAATATATAACACACATACTCATACAGTAAGAAAATCTTTCAATCACCAACAATGTCAGACTAACAGACTAGCTTTTAGTTACAATGTTACATAGTGACAAGCCTCTGTACCACATCAAGGTAGCCAGCCCCACAGAGGTCCATTCATATCAGTACTTTATTTTATTTTTATTTAGTTTTTGTTGACCGGTTAAGTGCACTAGACAAATCCTGCCTATTTTCAGGCATGACCCAGGGAAGGGGGATACAGATGAATGCCAACTGACCTTGAACCAGATTAAGATGTTGGTGGTATTTTTTTTAGTAAATGAGGGAAATTTGGCCAGGACACTGGGGAAATTCCCCTACTCTTTTCGATAAGTGCCATGGGATCTTTAACATCCATCTGAACTACCACCAATCCAGGCAGATGGGACCTTGGTTTAACGTCTCATCCGAAAGACGGCACCTCAGAAGTGCAGCACCCCTTTCATGCTGCACTACAGTGTTAGTACTGGGATTTTAACCCAAGTGCCAGATGTGGGAACTGAACCCACAACCCTCTGATCTCCCGGCCTCAGAGGCGAGTGTGCTACCTACTGAGCCACTTGTGCTCACACACTGTCTTTTCACTCATACAAATATGGACCCAAGCACATTAAAGGTGTGCACCCACACCTGCCAAAAATCATTCACATGCTCATTCATGTCCAAAGTACCTGAAATCAACCAGTTAGCAGAACCAAATGGTAAAGTGCCCACAACAACTTACAACTGCTGGGAAGACACACTTGTGTTTTCACTTAGTTGGTTCTCCCCCTCCTCTTTTTTTTTTGTCCACATGTGCATCATCTTGCATTTGTATATGATAAACTACATCTGCCAATTTGCTCATTTAACCCATTCTATAGCTCATTCATCTAGACCGGCTCTATGATGCCAGTTCGACAACACTTTTGTCGACCGGCATCTCATTGACAGGAATTATGTTGACCGCAAGTTGTAGTTGACGTAATTCCCATTTGTCTCCCGGTCCACTTTTTTCATTGGGGGGCTTCACCCCCAAACCCCCCATTTTTAGGATTATCAACTCCAGTCAGAGTTGATTCAGGGTGGGGATGCAGGACCAGGAGACAGTGTGCCCCTTTATTAGGTGCACCAACACAGTGACCTGTCGGAAACTTGTCAGTGGGTTGGTAGGTCGCTGTGTTAGTATCGCTGTCGGGGGGGCATACCATCTAGACCACTCTGCTTATTTTGGAGCCATGTACAATTGTGGGTAACTGGAATTATACAATGGTAAGAACATTTCCTGGGCTCTTATTGGTCAGTGTGTGCCTGGGACAGTGAAGTTATCTGAGTATAACCTCACTGTATGAAGTCCAGGCACACACATTACCATCTTACATGAAGAACTAAATTACTACACACAGCTCCATCTACAAATTCTCTCCCACATGATCTCACTGACAGTTTAAGCTTTTGAGTTTACAGAAGAAAGGGTTCTGAAAGAACTCTTAAAACTGAAGGTGGACAAAGCAATGGGGCCTGATGGGATTCATCCCAGAATTCTAAAAGAACTAAGGGTAGAATTAGTGACACCACTGACTACCCTGTTTAACAAATCATGGGAGGATGGGGTGGTACCCGAGGACTGGAGGAGGGCAGATGTGATTCCCCTTCACAAAAGTGGGAGCAAGGCAGAAGCAGGAAGCTACAGACCTGTTAGTTTAACCTCAGTGATAGGGAAAATGATGGAATCACTTCTGAAGGAAAGAATTGTCAAGTATCTAGATGCCAGAGGGGCACAGGACCCAAGGCAGCATGGATTCACAGCAGGAAGGTCATGCCAGACAAATCTGATAGATTTCTTTGACTGGGTGACCAAAGTAGTAGATCAGGGAGGGGCTGTGGACATGGCCTACCTAGAATTGTAAGGCATTTGACACAGTCCCACACAAAAGATTAATATACAAGTTAGCTAGCCTGGAGTGGGTCCCAAGATGACAGCCTGGGTAAAAATTGGCTGGAAAAAGGACACAGAGAGTAATAGTAAATGGAGTCCACTCTGATGAAAGGGGGGTTACTAGTGGGGTACCGCAGGGTTCAGTATTAGGACCAGTCCTCTTCAATGTCTTTATAAGTGACATTGCAGAGGGACTGGAAGGAAAAGTATGTCTCTTTGCAGATGACACAAAGATCTGCAACAGAGTTGATGCACAAGGTGGGGTGGAAAGGATGAAAAGGGACTTGGCAAGGTTAGAAGAATGGTCAAATGTATGGCAGCTTAGATTCAATGCTAAGAAGTGCAAGGTAATGCACCTGGGAAACAAAACCCAGGGAAGAGTACACAATGGGGGGTGAGATACTAACAACAACAAAAATGGAAAGGGACCTGGGGGTAGTCATATCAGATGACCTAAAGGTGGGCAAGCAATGTGAGAGGGCAGCAATGAGGGCTGGGGGGATATTGGGATGCATAGGGAGAGGCATCACCAGTAGAAAACAGGAAGTTATTATCCCTCTGTACAGACAGCTGGTCAGACCCCATCTGGAGTACTGCGTGCAGTTCTGGAGACCCAGTCTTCGCAAAGACATAGACAGGATGGAAGCTGTCCAGAGGAGGGCAACTAAAATGGTGCAGGGTCTGCACCGGAAGACATATGAAGAGAGACTAAAGAAGCTTAATATGTATAGCCTCGAGGAAAGGAGGGAGAGGGGGGACATGATAGAAACTTTCAAGTACCTCAAGGGAATCAACAAAGTCCAAGAGGGTAGCATCTTTCAAAAAAAGAGGTGTGCAAGAACAAGGGGCACAATTTGAAGAAATGAGGGGCAGCTCAGAGGTAATTTGGAAGTATTTTTTCTGAGAGGGTTGTGGATGCATGAACGGCCTCCGGAGGAGGTCGTGGAGTCAAAAACAGTGGTGGAATTCAAGCATGCATGGGACAGTCATAAGGCAATTCTAGGGGATGGGGGTAGGAAAAAGTAGGCTGCTGGTTAACTAGGATCTGCAGCTTATCCAGTAGGCAGGGAAATGGGCAGACTGGGTGGGCCAAGCGGTCCTTATCTGCCGTCAAATTCTATGTTTCTATGAGTTGCATCATCACTGCTTTGGCCACACATACTGTAGCACCCAGCAATGTCCTGTCTGCCCCGATATTATTAGCGACAATAAAAATTTAAAATAAGTTTAAAACAAAGCCGTAGCTCAAATTCACTTTCTCCCCACTTGCACAACACACTTCCCAATGCAATTATTCCGACCATACTGTTGCAGTCATTCGAGAACAAACCAGCACAGAAACCAGATCCTGTTAATTAATTCCCCATGTATTTTCACGGCAGTCCTCCTGTGCTCTCACCACTATTGTGACAGTCACCAACAATGCAACATTTTAAACCACAGTTTCCACCATACAAAAAAATAGAAGTGAATTTCCAAGAAAGCTTTTCACCCGTGCACCGAGTGGCTTCAGTGAACCCGTAACTGCCTGTCTTGCAGATCACTGATGCCACTCGCTTCGCAGTAATAAAGCAGCCATGCAATTGTATTTTTTTTGACTGTGTAACAGTTTGAGCCTTTGTCTCCTAATGGGGGTTGAGTCTATTGTGATGCAAGATGGGCAAAAGGGAGTACAGGTACGGCTTCAGTTTTTGTAGGAGCGGGGTCAAGATGCAGAATGTGTGCCACTTCAGAGTCAGAAACTAAACTGAATTTTTATGGCAGTGTTTGTACTTCGAGGGTCAGGATATGTGAGAGAGGAAGAAAACTGAATTATTGTGACAGACAAGCGCATATAGAGGTCAGAGACAGAATACAGTATGATGTGGCAGCACCATCTAGTGGGCAAAAGAAAAACTGAGGACTTTCTTTCCTAAAGATGTTTCTACATCAAAAATAACAAATAAAAATGTATTTTAAACATATTTTTTAATCTTTTTTTTTGTTCTTTACAACTGAGCCATTGAACAATAGCAATAATGCACTCCAGGGTATGGGTCGTGCTGGGGTAATCTCACTTCTGGGGTGTTGGATGCACTCGGCCTGTGGCCTCGTGCCCAACCACCACAGGCGTGAGGTTATCCCAGCATAACCCACACCCTGCAGTGCATCATTGCTTAATTCTACCCCTTTTTTCAAGTAATTTTGACTATATTAAATGGTAGCAGTCTTAGAACTGATTCATGTGGCACCCACTAATGTGACTGCTTTGCACCCTGGATTGCTCAATTTTGCCTCCGAAATATCCTTGCTCCAGAAAAAATGTTAATCTCTGCCACTCAAGAGTAGTGATTTGAAGTGTAAAAGCATGTCATCTATTAGTGTTACTGTATAGTTCTCCTTAAGAAAATGTTTTTTATATTAAGCCACACATGGTTTTAAACTTTTTAAATTAATATTACTATTTTGTAGAATGTGCCCCTGATTTGGTCATTTGCCCCAGCTTTTTACACTTTGGTCCACATATTCAAAGGAAATACAAGGCCCAAACTGGAGATACGTGGCACATTGCAGAAAATGTGCGGAAGCACGATATTCAAAAGGGAGTGATGGGTTGTGCATTTCTGAATGCGTGATCATGCAGAAATAATTTATGCGGAGCAAAAATAGGGGGCTGGTACGTGAATATGACACACATCCATATATATTCAGCCAAAATGTGTGGCACATCTGCCGCACATCCCAAAAGTGTGTCATGCAAAGTTAGGCAAACAAATGGATGGCCCAAATCAGCCAGCCAGCCACAGGAAGGCCGTGGGACTGCAGACAGGCCATCCTGAGACAGCCCTTGGAAGTGCACCAGGACGTGCTTCAGGCATCCACACACAGCAGTCATGCCAGGATGGAAGTACCCAAAGCCACAGGTGCCAGAACATCATGGGTACTACCCAGAGAGCCATCCACCACACCACACCGAGGATGTAGACACCCAGCTGCCACATGTCAGTGCTGCTGGGTGCCCTCCAGCACACCAGTGGAGCAGATGGCCACACTGCAGCACATGTACCAGGGCCATGGCCTGCACCCATGTGACCTGCAGGATATTACCCAGTGGTGGCATGTGCCCAGGGTGAAGTCTGGGGTAACAGTGCCCAGGTAGCCTAGTGGTATTAGTGGCAGCATGGCACTAGCCAGGGACCGACCTGTGGCACATACCCTCGGCGGTACACCATAGGTGCACACAGGTGGGACCCACCCACTCAGGTACCTGGTCACCTTCTGCACACTGCCATTCTTTGCAGTTATCACCATTTCCTCTCATATGGGGGGTGTGGGACACTGCCGGTGACTGTACACTGCATACAAAGCTGGTGTATCACATGCATGTGGTATACCAATCACAGTGTGCCACACTGTGCCCTCCCCTGTTGCTTGTCCAGGTGGGCCCCCTGTGGCCAGTGGCCAGGTGGGTCCCCTGTACCCCTGTCCGACCCTGTACATGGCTATGGGTGATAGCACTGTACTCAGGCCAGTGCAGTCCACCCACCTATACATAAACATTCCATCACACCTGCCTGCTAAGCTGCAGTACCTCTTGTTCGCCTTTATGGGGTGGTGAGGCAGCCCTGCAAAGTTTGAACTGCCCATGCCTTGGGTATGCAAATGGAATGAATACATTCCAGTAATGAGCTGCTCATGTGGGGAATGGGCTCGGAATGTGCAATGAGGCCATTTGCATATCCTGGCTGGATACTGCAACTTTGTGTGCCACGCATGTGGCCACCTATCGCGCATTTCTCTATGCTCCGCACAGGTTTCGGGTCACCTGCCATGCTACGCATCTCCCACTGCATGATTGCACATGTTCAGGATATTCAGCCAGACATGCGTGATCGCATCTTATGATGCATCATCTGAATATGCCATTATTTTGTGCCAGCGCATCTCAGTTGCATGGCACAGGCACTGGCGTGATGCAGCCTGGGACTTTCGAATATGGGGCTCCTTTATCCCTGATTTCTGAGGCAGGAGGTTGAGAAATATTCACCTATGCCAGTCTGATTGTAGATCAGGTCCTAAGTTTTTAAAATTCCATTTAATAAATGGATCACTATTAATATAATTTATAATAAAAAGCTTAAAAAACACTAGATTTGCACCAAATATGTTTTAACTTTATTGTGTTGTAGTTATTATTTTTTTTCTTTCCCCTGTTGCTGGTCTACTAAATATTGTACATAATGCAGCAGTTATTTCACTGAGTATTTCAAACTGCTGTATCTGTCTCTGCCCTGCTAACCACACAATTGCTGTTTGTGACATTACATTCTGTTGTCAAGGTGAGAACTATAATTTCATAAACAAAAGTGATTTGAGGTTAACAGGAGAAAAGCAAATGTTTTCAAATGTTTTCTATATAGGATTTTTCAGATGCACTACCAAGACGTGCTGTAAATGTTGGAAAGGTACATTGAAAATGAAAAAAAAGATACATTCTTTAGTAAATTATAACAGCTGACACATTTATAAAAGCACATCTTGAAGTGCAGAGGTGCTCTTTAAAAAGTCCTCAGTCTGGAAAATAGGTCTGCAAAGCAGCAGTGACATTTCTAAACAAAAAAAAAAACTTGCAATGTCCCTGCAACTGTCATCATCATCATCATCATGTTACATTACATTCTGTACCACTAATCAACAAATAGATCTGAAGCTGTAATTCCTAAACTACATAAATGTTGAGTACCAGGCAGGCTGAACTGATCATGCACAAAGGATTTGCTAAAGCAAATAATTGTGTACCATTCTGATTCATCAGTAATCACCATCACCACATTTTATACAACTTAACTATACTGATTCTGATATCCAGCACAATAAAACAGTTTCCTTAGCAGATTCCTGAAAATTGCAGTTTGAAAGTCATATAAGCAGTCTGCACATTCACCTTTACTTCCACGTCTGCCTTGCAAAAATCAGTCTGCAGCACAAATAAAAACACATTTAACACAGTTGGAGGACTTCAGATTTACATTTCCCAAGCTCCAGGAAAAAAGTTTAAAATTATTTGAAAGCATATGAGGACTTGAGGATTACAACACGTGGGGGTTTCATCAATAGAGCATGTAAATCATGTAGTCCCCCCTTGAATCCAATGACTTACCTTCAGTCAGAAATGCAAACAGCCTGACAAAGTAGAAAATAGCAGTTTAAGGATAATTCAAATAGGATTCAATCTCTCTGCTCCCCCAGTGCCATGACTGACCACGCTGCTGTATCGCCAAAAGTTTATGAGCTCGATTCTCAAAGCCCTTAGATTGACACAAGGTGCCTGCACCAAACATAAATGGCGCAAGTGGCACCTTGCGGCAAACATTGCCCCCAGAGCTATTCTCATAAGCAGCCTGCATCAACTGCAGCCTGCTTGCCCTAGGCTTGCGCTGACCATGTGCCCAAAAACAGCTGCGACCTGGTGCAAGGGGGCATGTGGCAGATGCAGGCTGCCACATCCCCGATAGTGGTATTCTCAGAAATCTCCCCGAGGCAGAAATTCTAAGTACCCTTAGACAAGCCAGGGCTGGTCTAAAGGTACTTAGAATATTTCCCTCTGTGAGAGTTCACTGTTAGCGACAATGTGTCGGTGGTCCCTGAACCACGATAATGCCAGAAAAAAGAATAATTAACAAGTACCATGCCTCCTCCCTGATCCCCAATGGTGCCAGTTATTAGAATAAATAACATGTCCATTCCTCTCTCCGATCCCCAATGGTGCCCTGTTTACAAATAAGTATTATCCCCATCTCAGGTGGTAGAGTGCCCCCATCCCCTATCCTCAATCCCCGATGTTGCCCAGTTTTAAAAAAGTAATTCTATTCCCTGACCCAGGTGGCTGAGTGACCCCCTCGCCAACTCCCATCCCCACATGTAATGCCCTCCAACCCGGTTCCTTCCCCCCATCCTGATACAGATCTGATGGCAGCACAACCCTCCTCTCACCTCCGTGGCTGGTGTCAATTGAACTGTCAATGAGTGCCTACTGTAATGTGTACATGCACACATTACAGTAGGCACTCATTGACAGCTCAGTCAGCACAGGCAGCGGAGGTGAGAGGAGGGCTGTGCTGGTGTTGGCCCTGTATCAGGATGGGGGGGAGGAACCAGGTTGGAGGGCACTAAATGCAGGGGTGGGGGGGGCCACTCAGCCACCTGGGTCGGGAATAGAATTACTATTTTAAAATCAGGCAACTTCAGGATTGGGGATGGGGGGACACTCTACAACCTGGGATGAGGATAATACTTATTTGTAAATGGGGCAACATCGGGGATCGCGGTTGGGGGACGCTCTAAAACCAATGTCAGGGGCTACAATTAATTTGTTTATACCGGACAACTTCAGCAACTGGGGTTGGGAGAATGCTCTGCAACCTGGGTCGGGGGATATAATACTTAGTTTTAAACGGGGCTTCATCGGGATCAGGGTGTTGGCAGTGTAATCCACATTCAGTACAGGCAACATTGGGATAGGGGTCACTAGATCACCAGGCTTGTGGTTTGTGTTTTTATGTGTAATAGGTACATCATGGGATGGCATTGGGGATGGGGGCCCTCTTGCCCTGGTGCAAGTAGCAGGTATGGAGACTTAGGCACTGGGATCTCTCCAGTACCAGAATCTGGTGCAGGGTCCCTGGTACACTGGGCTTTGGTGCAAGCTGCTGTTTACTGCAGCTTGCACCGATCTATGCCATTTTAAGAATTGGGTCCTATGATCTGTGTGCTCTGAATGGTTCAGACAATCTCTCTGCTAAAGTGCTGCTGCTTGATTATTGATTTTTCTCTGACTCCACCAATGTTGGGTCTGGGTCAAAATATTACTGTTTCCGCCACTAGTACTGCTTGAGACACAGTCACTGGTGATTCGTCTATGTCCTCCAAGGGGAAGAAACTAAGGAACCAAAGAATTAAACAACTTCCCTTGTAATTACCACTATTGTGCTGGGTCTGAAAAGCCCATGGACCCCCCCCAACTAATAGCACTAGGAAGCTATTGTTTACCTCATTCACCAGTCACAACCCCAATGCTATCCTCTCACCCACTACCACCACCCCCTAAAGTATGCAGCACCATATATAGGAGATTAGGGTACAGCGTGGCTGCAAGCTGTGACAGAACAAAGGAGCAGGCTAGATGGCAGCTTGATGAAAACATTAAAAATGCTACCCCATGTCTTAAAAAAGTTTACACAGTAGCTTACACTGCATACACCTGCTGCCATACAACAAGTGTTGGTATCAGCACAGCCTCATTACAGATGTGCATTCACAGAGTTATGCAAGAAAATAGTGTGGTGCAGTGGAGGGAGGAAGCAATGATACTGTACTGAATGGAGAGGCTGTGGTGAGATATGATTCAAGGGTAGCAGCCAGGAAGAGCGCTATATCCACAACGCCGTCAGGGCAGGTGATTGCTAATGAGTGGCTGCCGAAGGGCAACCACCCAAATATACAGAATGACAGTACAAGAGCACCTGTAGCTGCAGCCCGGTAAGGGCGAGACCCAGAGCAGCTACAGGCACCTGTGTGAGCCCACCAAGCTCCTGCAGCATAGAAGCGAGTGCCGGGTGCAGTCTATGGGAAAGGCGAGAGCCGGCAAGAAGGGGCCTGGGATGGCACATAGCACAAAGGTGACCATGACTGCACAGGATGGACAGGTGGCATGGAACAACCATTGGAAGAGCAGTGGGATAATGAGACTCGGGCACCAGCCACACACGGCCTGACTGCACAAACCTCACCCCCCCAGGTCTAGTGGACCATCACCACCATGGCAGAGCCCCCCCCAACAGCAGGCCCATGGGAGCTCCTACCATGACCGGACCATAGTCCACACCTATGCAGCACTGTTTCAGATGTCCGCCCACCCTGACAGCACTGTAGATATAGTGCTCATCCTGGCTGCTACCCAGTACGGGCACCATGCTTAGTGTCTGTGCCCCCACGGCTGTCCATTGTGGTCTGCTGCAGCCCCCCTGCCATGCACTGCGTGACACTGCCCTGCCATGGCATGCCTGCACTTTGCATAGGCATTGCCACACAGTTTGCATCCACCCATGGAGGTCTCATGCCTCCACCTGTACTGTCTACATCTGGCCACCCCTGCACTATCCTGCCAGATGCCCAGGGCATATCACCTACTGTTGTTCCCCCCCCATCCTGTCACCCATCACAGGGCGCTCACTTCCTGGTGCATTGGTGCACATGCTCTGTGCCCATCACCATGGTGAGTTTGCCCTTACTTGTCACCCCGTGGCACTGCCGCACATTGTGATGCATCCTTGCAGCCTGTGCCTCCTGCATGTGTTCTTTCTACCGCTTGCTGTATACCCCCGTGACCCTTTCAGCATTCCGCATCCTGCATTCACTCTTTGGGGACTCGCTCACACGGAGTCACCCATATCACATAAAACTGATTCAAGTCCACTCTGGTGGAAGAACACCAATGTGGTGTATTCACAGTCATGTGGTACCAAACTTGTAATTACACTAAGTCATGCATAGCTCTCACTATTCAGCCATAATTACAGTGGCTGCTATAGATAAGTTGCCCAGTACTTTGTTATTCCACGACAGGTGCGGTGTGCCGAGAGGTTCCGAGCAATGCCGCAGTACCGTGTTAGTATGGCTTAACAAATTTGCCAAGGTACAGTATGCCGAAGTCTGATTTAATTAGCTCATTCTTATCCGTAGCAGAAATGTGCCAGGTGGCGCTGTTTACAGTTAAATTTTTGGCCATAATTGAAATACGCCAGTAGGTAGCCCCATCCCCATTCCCTGATTCCCGATCAGCTGTAATAGCTGTTTTAAGTGAACCTTATGTCTGCCACAATGTCAGTAGCAACTTTCTACTGGTAGAATTGCAAGTACATACAGTAGGACATTACAGTCTCCTGATACAGTACATGCTGAACTAAAATGATCTCCTGTGTTTTTATTTCCAAAATGTAAACTTTTGTAAAAAAAATTGTACCTATAACTGAACGGAAATGATCTGTGTTTTTTTCCGCAATGTAAATGTTTGAAAAAATTGTACCCAAACTCATGACACACCACTGCCCTGAATTCATTAGTCTATCCTTCAGGTGCTGTTCAGCGATATGTCCCTACAGTATGTGTAAAATATAAAATAATCCACCAATGGGACTATAGTGGCACTCCTGAAACTGATCTCCGATGTGCCACTACTGTACTGTATACGTAAAAGTAAAAATAGCTGCTGACTGGCAGTAAACTGGAAACCACGCCCCCACACACACACACACTACCCAGGTCTCTATCCATGATGTACCCAGCAGTGCCTGCCACTCCACTCCCACAACCCATCCTGAGACACTGGAAACAGTCCTTCACAGTGGCAGATAACAGAGAGGTTAGCTCGAGGGCACATGGACCTTATTATGATTTACGTAATTAACACTAACTGCATCTGACCCCGAACCTTAAAAATCAAAACTATGTCAACCACAGGGCTGTACTATTTGAGTATGTCAGTCCTCCTTTGCATCTGAACATTGCATCCATGTATTTTATGATGTTCTATTCTTTTGTAGCTAGTTGTCGGCTACTGTTGTCTCCCTGTTTCATATACTGTATTCCATGTGGCTGCATCGCAAAAAAAGAAAATCATTTTGGATCACATTGCTTTGACAAATTGTTACATTTTAAGTGACTAAAAGTCCCTTATAAGATGGTGGCGACAGATAAAGTATTGTTCCACTGTGATGCAAGCTATCCCTGAGTGTCCTGGCACCTTATTTAGATGATGGAGCAGTCAATTTTTGGTTGTTGCTGAACAGCAATCCGAGGGGTGCTACAGTACCTGCATTACCAGTTGTTGTTTTTTTGCCACTATTTTATTTTAATTTTTAAACCCCATTTCCTAATAGCACTGCTGAATGTAATGTACCGGCAGTCATCAGAACATGAAAACCCTCCGTTTTATTGTTTTATTTTTCCCATTATTCACATCTGCATTGAAGAATATGAGCTACAGTAAATGGAATTTGATTGTTGTTGGGATCACTGGGTAGAATTACTTTTGAGAAGCCTCACAACTGGTGATGATGCTACTACATCAGAAGTACAGTGCATGAACCAAGACAAGTGATTTCAGAGAACATTCTGCTTTGGTGTCGGGATATAAAAAAATGAAAGGCTATAACAAAGTGCATGTTAAAAACAATCATCCATAGAAAATCAGTCTGGTTCAGCCTGTGTCATGTATAAACACAGCATGCAAGAGATGAAATAAAAAACACATAAAGATGACAGAAAATAATCAGGGAAGAACAGCTATAACAGGAGAATGGAGAACGTCATCTACCGCTTGAGATAATCAACTTTCAACTCTACTTTTAAGCAATAAGGCATGACCAAGGGTTATGTTAATGGTCTGTTAATCACCTTCTTGGGGTGTACTATGGCACAAGGTGTAGCCGAGTGCCACATGCCTCTAGAGGGTGATTAACAGACCATTAACATAATCCCAGGGAGTGCCTTATTGCTATTATAATAAAAATATTTTTTAAACAGTGTTAAACCTTGTTCAGCACATGATTAAGCTCTACCTGTGTGTTAATAAAAGTTTAACATAAGGCTGTTAGAATGTTTGCAGCCAATCAGAAAGATCCGTTTCTCAGACCCTTTTTTATAATTGATGACACAGTGGGCAGACATTTATTTACCCCTTTCCACATTGCAAGAGCACATTAGAAGTAGCCAACCACAAGACAGAGGGCAGTTAGAATTCTAGTGGGACATGGGGGTGAGCTTGAGCTACAGTAAGTGTGCCACTCCTGGTAACCGGTTATCAAATATACTGTATGCATATATAGGCACCTCACAGGGTTGGAACTATGATAAAGTGTAGTGCTATCGCCCATCTGAAACATTATTCATACACTTTTTTTTTTGCAAAGAAACATGTGCATCCACAAACATGGATTCATGAAGTGCACTGGTGCCTGATATTGGGCCAAGATCAGTTTTAATTCTGTGAGTGACAACTGGGAAAAGAACATAACTGCTCTGCCAATGCAAGAAGCCTATACCTGCCATGAGGAGCCATGTCATAATTTTGATCCAAATGTCACAAAAAGAGTCACATTTTGTGTTTTCCCCAATTTGTACATTGATCCAAAGGACAGCTCATCAGTAACATGCAGGGTTACATTCTGACTTCATTACAGCTGCAGATTGGTCCAAAACAGGGAAAGGTGCATATTACAAAGAATTAGAGTTAGAAGAGAGACAGGTATTAGTGCAGCAACTGACCACTGTCTCTGTGTGCAGAGTTTGGATGGTATATTTCTTTTTGAGCAAGTGAAAGATTGGTTCAGAAACATCCGAATAATAGATAGCATTTGCTGTGAATCCTCAGAGTTTATGTGTATTTGGCAGGTTACCAGTTATGCAAAGAGCTGGATGTGGGCATGCAACAGACAAGATTATCTCCCTTTGAAAAGCCACTGTTCATTGTTGGCCACTCAGTTGTGACTTTCGGTGAGGGTGGGGAAACACTAGAGTTGCCACCTATCCAGTTTTTGACTGGATAATCCGGTTTTTCGGGTCCTTACCCAGTCATCCAATTTTGAATAAATGTAGTCTGGTTTTTGGGCCATTTTGAGTGCTCACATACTCTTAAAACTGCTGTATCAAATCAATCACTGTTTTGGCTGCATTGCATGTCCAGGTTACAAAGAAGTTCTGATGTCATTCAGAACTGCCTTGGTTTGTAAAACCAGTCTGTCTGGGAGGTGTAAAGTATGGCCATTAAGACCATTAGCAGTAAATTAACCTAATCTTTTCCACTCTGAATGTTAAGTATGGTCTTTTACTGCTATGACAAGAAACAGCTTTTACACTTTTATGTGCTCACATGTGTTTCTTTTTGTTTACCCTATATTCTGGTATGTTTTAGACCCATCTTTGTTAACGTAATGATCTAACTTTTATTGCCTTTATCACCACATCTGCTTCCATTTTTTGTATTACCTGAACATTCCATGACATTAGCTACACTTTTACAGGTCATTCCGATAAACAGCATGTAATGGTGTGTGTGAAATTGTGGAATGTCTTAGAAATATGAAAAGAAACAGCAGTAGCTGCTGAGGTAAAGGGCAGTATTAAGGGTACCACAAGCACCAATATTTAAGTTATCAAACATTGGTCAACGCATATCGGAATGACTGATATGGAAAGGAAAATGGGAGAGTGTTTAACAGAGGGTTGAGCAATAAGCTGTGAATGAGCTTGGCACATCCAGCAGACCTGAGTTTAATTCCTACAGCCTCCACTTGCATACTGTGAGACCCTGAGCAAGTCACTTAACCTTCCTGTGCTCCTGGGTCACTCCTGTAAAATGGGCTATGGAGCCTATGGGAGTTAACCTGGTTGTCAAAGAAAAAAAATAAACAATTGAATAAATAAATCAAATAAATAACAGTATAAAAATGATTTCCTATCACTAGTAATGTCTATTCCAACATTACAAATGACTTTGGAGGAGGAGTGATATACTCGCCAGTCATAAAAGGGGGTGGAGCCAGAGGCAGAGTTTGGGGTGTGGTTTAGCATTTGGTTTTTACCTTATCCAAAGGTGGTGACCCTAGGAAACACAACACTACCACAATCCATTGATCTATAAGTTAAAGAACAGAGAGATTTGTCCACAGAAAGGATGCTACATTCTCAGTGTTGAATGTACTGTAGTGTCTGTGGTTTTCTAGCTGTGAAGGAGTGATAAGGAGCTCCTGACCTTGTGGGAAACTCTTATTACAAAAAGGGTCTGAGAAATGGAGCTTTCTGATTGGCTGCAAACATTCTAACAGCCTTATGTTAATCTTTTATTAACACACATGTAGAGCTTAACCATGTGCTGAACAAGGTTTAACACTGTTTAAAAAATATTTTTATTATAATAGCAATAAGGCACTCCCTGGGATTATGTTAATGGTCTGTTAATCAATCCCTAGGGGCATGTGGCACTCGGCTACACCTCGTGCCACAGTACACCCCAGAAGGTGATTAACAAACCAGTAATATAACCCTTGGTCATGCCTTATTGCTTAATTATTAGACATGTGTGTGTTTCAAACACCATGAAGTCTTGCTTATATTAGGACTTATTGCAGTCAGCCTCAGCCTCTGAACTGCCCCGGAGATGAAATGGTTAACTCCAGAGTAATCTGGAGTTCCACAGCGCGAGGGCGCTATTCAAAGCTCTATCTGGGTTGTTTAAACCCAAACTGTCAGATTCTTTACTCCGCTTTCACTGAACAGTCGCTCCGGAGACCAGCTCCTTCACCTCGGTTCGTTTTGCGGTTTATTGTATTTTTATCAGTTCTTTGAACCGGCAAAGTGTTTAAAATTACCGCGGTTTTCGGTTTGAAGCTCTATCTGGTAACCGTAAGTAAAAGAAATTAAGTCTGTGTGGAAACTCACTATCGGTTCACTCTGAACCGATCGGTTTGTTTTAAAACTCATTTTCTTTGCATTTAGAGTGAGGTACCCGGTTCTTATCGGTCCTAAAAAAACCTATTATTTTATTGTTTTTTTTCCAATACCTGTGACACGGTTAGGGACCGATAAGGGTGTCTTGTCCTGGCAAGGCCGGAAAAAGGGCAAGTTTGGATAGGCTGGCATTATGTCTGAGAAACCCAAAAGAAAATCCGCCCACTGGGTTTCAACACTGTGATGTCTGTGGGGAAGCCTTTGCCAAGGCTGACCCACACACCACTTGTGTCTATTGTCTGGGGGCTGACCACCTCCTGTCAGACTGCCAGGTGTGTAAGAATTTCCCTGCAGCCACCCTGGAAAAGAGATTGGGCCGGCTCAGGGAACGAGAGGCCAAAAAGTCCGCTGACCTGGATGGCCAGCCTGGTCCAGCTCCGGCTGGACCAGAGGGAGTGCCCTCTGACCAGGGCAAGACTTCCTCGGCCAAAAGAAAGGCTGGTCCTGAGGAACCAGTCAAAGTAAAAAAGACAAAGAAATCAGCTAGTGTGGAGTCCAGTTTTGTCTCTCCTTCTGCTACAGAAATAGCTAAAGCCATACAGTTTGTCCAGTCTTTGTCTCAGGGACTTGTCGAACCCTCTATGCTTGGAAGAAGGGGGTCTCATTCAGGTCCAGTGGTTCAGGATTATGATGTTGAGGATTTTTATGAACCACAGGAGGGGGAGGAGGATTTGGATGATTGTAATTGTGATTGGGAAGGTCTGGAAGTGCCCATAGAACCGGACATTTCTCCAGACAGACCCTTTGAGTCTCCCCCTTTGTTGTCTGAGTCTCCCTCACATTTCAGATTTTATAAGAAGGTAGCAGAAACTCTCCAGCTCCCCTTAGAAGAGGCTGTGGATGAGCAAGAGGAGCCTGATTATGTGGAAATGATGGATATTCCAGAGTCTAGAAGGTTGTCTATTCCTTTGCATAAGTCATTTAGGAGGCAAACCACTAAGATTAAAAAATCCTTTTTCTGTCCCTCCTGTAGATAAAAAAATGGACAGAAGGTATACTTTGTCAGGCCCTAATATAGACTTCCTTACTGAGCAGTGTAGTCACGTAGGTGTTGTTCAAGCTGCAGCCTGTGACAAGGCTAATATTCCCCTGGCCTCACATCCTCCTGATAAAGATTCCAGGAAGATTGATGCCATGGTGAAAAAACAGTATGTGGCAGCTTCTTTGGGACTCAGACAAGCTAATTATATGGCTTATGTGGCTAGATATCAGAAATCTAGATGGGACACTATATTGCAGTTGGCCACACAGGCTCAGGGCCAGCTGGCTGGTGAGTTGGAACAGGTGGCTGCTGATGGCATTGAAGCCTCTAAAGTTCAATTTCATGCTGCTGTTGATGTTAATGATGTTTCCTCTAGGGTCATGGCCACTTCTGTAGCTCTCCGTAGGTTGGCATGGCTCAGATGCACTAATCTGTCCCAAGATACCCAGTCAAAGGCTATAGATTTTCCTGTCATAGGAAATTCTCTGTTTGGGAACAAACAGAAAATTACATGAAAAGATGGATGAATACAGAACTACTTACAAAAAGTGCCCAAGCTAAGGAGGGCATGCCACTCCACAAGGCATGCCCCAGAGGTAGGGGCAGGCTTTTCCATAGGCCTTTTATCAATTTCAGGCATCCTCTGCTTTTGCACAGAGGGGATTTTTCAGAGGCAGAGGCAGACGGGGCACAGGCAGGCCCTCTCCCTCTCCCCAGCCTAAAGCCGCTCCTGCCAAGCAGGCACCCTGACGGGGTGTCTGGGGCCGACTCTCCTGTACCGGTGGGGGGCAGACTGGCTTATTTCTGCAAAACTGGTTGTCCCTAACCTCGGACAAATGGGTTCTGGAGGTGGTAAGCCAAGGCCTGGTTCTCAGCTTCAAACAATTTCCCAAGATGAGAGCCAGACACTTTCCCCCTTCAAGTCTTTTAGAAACCCTTGCACTAGAAGCAGAGGTTTCTTCTCTTTTAGACTGCAAAGCAGTAGAAAGGGTCCCCCCTTGCCACCAGGGCAAGGGTCTGTACTCAAGGTATTTCCTGACCCCAAAAAAGACAGGAGACTGGAGGCCCATCTTGGATTTAAGATTTCTGAACAAGCATCTTGTAAAACCAAAGTTCAGAATGCTAACTTTGGCAATGATTTTGCCATCCTTGAGACCAGGGGACTGGTTAGCTTCCCTGGACCTCAAGGATGCCTATTCTAATATCTAATCAGGGCCTCTCACGAAAGTACCTCAGGTTCGAACTGCCCTCTGGCCACTACCAGTTCAGGGCAATGCCCTTCGGACTCACTTCTGCACCAAGAGTGTTCACAAAATGTCTAGCTGTAGTAGTGGCCCACCCTAAGAGACAAAAGGGTAGCTGTGTTTCCCTACTTGGACGACTGGCTCATTTTGGGTCAGTCACCAGAGCAGGTAAAATCCCACTTGCAAATCACCCAGGAACTTCTCACCTTTCTGGGGTTCCTGTTGAATATTCCAAAGTCAGTTCTCGAACCAGTTCAGGTACTAACTTTTATAGGTGCAGAGCTGAACACAAAGTTAGTCAGGGCATTCCTCCCCTCCGAAAGAGTGGACAAAATCATTGCCCTGGCATCTTCCTTCACCCTGCAGGTCTCTCGACCAGCAAGGCACTTTCTACAACTCCTAGGGCACATGGCTGCTTCTACAGCTGTCGTGCCAGGAGCGAGATTTCAGATGAGGGACATTCAGTTCCACTTGAGGTCCTATTGGTCTCAAAGGAGGGACCCCCTTACCAAACTGGTCCCAGTGACCAAGACCTTGATCCTAGCTCTACAATGGTGGCTGGATCAAAGCAACCTGTCCACAGGGGTCCCATTCCTACCTGTTCTTCATTCCTCACCCTCACCATGGGCGCTTCCCTGCTGGGTTGGGGCTCACCTGGGCGACCTTTCCACTCAGGAGTCTGGTCCCCTCAGGAATCTCTGCTTCATATCAATCTACTGGAGCTCAGAGCTGTCTTCCTAGCTCTCCAGGTTTTTTCAGAAGCTGTCCAGAACAAGGTAGTTCAAGTCAGGACAGACAATACCACAACAATGTGGTACATCAACAAGCAAGGAGGCACTCGCTCTTCAGCCTTGTGCACCGAAGCAATGAAGTTGTGGTCTCTGGCCTACTCCCTGAACACCTCTCTGATAGCGGTTCACCTCCCAGGGAAGGACAATGTCCTAGCGGACGCCCTCAGCAGGATTTCTCAGGGCCATCACGAATGGGCTCTGAACCCTCAAGTACTGAGGTCGGTCTTTGCCAGTTGGGGCACCCCTCAGATAGATCTCTTTGCAGCCCCAGACAACCACCAACTTCCTCTGTTTTGCTGCAGGCCTCCAGTTCTGGGATCAGTTCCTCTGGATGCTTTTCAACTGAATTGGGAAGGAAAGTTCCTCTATGCTTTCCCTCCGTTCCCCCTCCTCTTCAGGGTATTGGTGAAAATCAGAACTCAGCCTTGCAGAGTGATTCTGATTGCTCCAGACTGGGCCAGGCAGCCTTGGTACCCTCTTCTCCTGTCCCTCTCTTTTCACCCTCCCCTGACCTTGCCCAGGACCCACGACCTGCTGACCTGTGCACAGGGGAGAGTGTGGTATCCGGACCTCAATTCCCTCCACCTCAAGGCCTGGTTCTTGAGGAGCTAGAATTTGCCAATTTACACCTTTCTCAAGGTGTCCTGGATATTTGAAGGCTTCTAGGAAGCCTTCCACTAGAGCCACTTATAATTCTAAATGGAAGAGATTCTCATTTTGGTGTTCTGAGAGGCAGATTATTCCAGAATCTGCTGACCTGCCTATTTTGTTGGACTATTTGGTCCACTTAAATTCTTTAGGCCTCAAACCAGCTACCTTGAAGGTTCATTTGGCAGCTGTTTCTGTTTTTATTTCCGAAGGGAAACCAGTTTCCCTTTCTTCTCACCCTGTGTTCTCCAAGTTTTTCAAAGGGTTACTTCATACTAACCCTCCCTTTCGGGAACCAACTCCTGCATGGGACCTGAATGTTTGCATTGCCCAGCTAATGCAACCCCCCTTTGAGCCCCTGGTTTCAGCAGACCTCAAGTTTTTAACTTGGAAAACTGTTTTTCTAGTGGCTATCACTTCTGCTAGGCGTATAAGTGAATTACAAGCTTTGTCAGTGGAAAAGGATTTTATTTCTTTCCACAGGGATAAAGTGGTCCTCAGGACTAACAGAAAGTTTTTACCTAAAGTGGTTTCAGATTTTCATCTTAACCAATCCATCTCTCTTCCAGTATTTTTTACTGAGCACTCTTCCTCTGGTGAGAGAAGGCTGCACAGTTTGGACGTTAAAAGAGCTCTTAGCTACTATTTGGAACGTACCAGGGGTCACAGGTTCGAATCCCTCCAGCTCTTCCTTACCTATGGAGATGTGGGTAAGGAAGACCTGCTACTAGGAGGACAATTGCTAGGTGGATGCGTCTCTTGTATCCAGTTCTGTTACCAAAAACTGGGTATGGAACCTCCCTCAGGCTTGAGGGCTCATTCCACCAGGGGTACAGCTGCATCTCTAGCGGCTGCTAGAGATATTCCTATCTTGGAGATCTGTCAAGATGCTACCTGGAAAACAGTCCACACTTTCACTAAGCATTATTCTCTGGATGTCCAGTCCAGGAGAGATGCTCGTTTTGGCACAGCTGTGCTTCAGAGCCTATTCCCTAAGTAGTTTCTGACCCTCCTCCATGGAGGTACTGCTGTATAATCTGCAATAAGTCCTAATATAAGCAAGACTTCATGGTGTTTGAAGAAAAAATTACTCACCTTAGTAATTGCTTTTCTTCTCATGGAGTCTTGCTATATTAGGACAACCCTCCCTCCTACCCCTCTCAGAATCCCTACTTGGGTATGGGTTGACAATTGGTGCGAGCACTGTGTCATGCTTTTTTAGCTTTCTAGTCCCCCCCCCCTTTCTTCTTTTGGGTTTAGGAACTAGATAATTTCTGTTTTGTTAAGTGGTAGATGGGCCCCTCTCTGGACTTGAGTCTTTTGGGAGAGGGGCCTAGTAATGATTGTCAAGGGTTATTCTAACAATAATAGGTAATTTGTTCTTATTATTATGTGTTTGTTGTTGTGTTCTGTTGTTCTACTACTAGTAGGTAGACAATGGCTAGTGTAGGGTTTTTTCCACACAGACTTGCTATATTAGTTTAGCTTCATAAAGAACCTGACAGTTTGGGTTCAAACAACCCAGATAGAGCTTTGAATAGCGCCCTCGCGCTGTGGAACTCCAGATTACTCTGGAGTTAACCATTTCATCTCCGGGGCAGTTCAGAGGCTGAGGCTGACTGCAATAAGTCCTAATATAGCAAGACTCCATGAGAAGAAAAGCAATTACTAAGGTGAGTAATTTTTTCTTCTGTTCCATTAGTTGTATTTGGTTTCCATTATTCATTGTCCGCACATTAACATGAAAGAAGCATCACCGTCTCTTACACTCGTAGTGTGTACTGCTTGTCTGCTCTAAAACCTATAGTACAGTATATGGTGCACAGTGGCTAAAAATATAACTCCCACAAAAATGTTTTTCTTTTTTTTAATTATGATAGATTACCAATCAGTTCTTGAAAGTACGGTATGGCCACTTTTATAGTGTGTGGCTCCTCTGTTTCCTCGACTGCATCACGGTTATTTCCCTCAAATAAAGAAGCCATCATGCTGTAAGTTAAGTTTTACACTGCACCCAATACTGCACCAAAACATAAAACAACAGCATTGTCAGGTGCTCTTTAATGCTAAGGTTTATTAAACCTTATAAAATGGGCACAAAAATTTCTAAAACCTGATTGGCTAAGAGCCTCTCAGAGCCGTGTCCTTATAGTGCCATATTGCTGCAACCTGCACTTCTTCAAAGAGACCCGCCGCTGCACAAGTGGGATATCGTTGTGCCCGCGCTATCACTATCTGACAAAGCAAGCAGCTCAGCGGGTTGTCAAGGAAGGCTCGCACATTCACACAGTGTCTCCTCACAGCAGCGGCACCTACACAGTGCCTCGGTACTCAAATAAACCACCATTTGCCACTGCCTATGACCGAAACCCCCTTTCTACATCCCTAAGCATAAATGTTTGGAGTATAATTTTTTATTTAATTTTATTTCATTCTTCCCATTTTACTCACTGCTGGCCATTTCCTCCACGTGCTGCTGCTACTCAGCAAAACCACAGTAAGCGCTTCTCCATCTCCACACTCCATTTCTCCATCACTCCATGTCCTCTCCTTTCAATATCAATATTAGTCTAAAACTGTTTACTCGCAAAATCATATATTTTCCTGTTACTGTTGCACTTTGACATCGGGGAAACAGGAAACTGCACGAGTCGTGACGGTAAAGTGCACGCTTCACTCCTCAAATCATCCCAACTGAAACTGATACAACCAGACAGAAAAATATAACAAAACAACTAAAATGTACACTACATAAATAGTTTTATACATGTTTTGTCTTGGAGGAGAACCTTCACAGTAGATGTGTTCCCTTCTATGAAACACGATCGCTCTTATACCCTTGGTGCCAGTAGCTGTAACTCGAACTGGTGGGCAAACAAAACAATTTAAACAAAAAAGAAAACAAAACACATGGTTTCAAGTCTTTCTCTGGGTCACTATGTGATGATTGGAGTCACTCACACACCACTGCCCTGTAGTAACTTTCAATGAAAGACCTCATTCCAAGACAATGATAAGGACTATTTTTTTTTTTACTTTTTACTCCAATTATCACATTTTTTACTATTTTTATGCACATTTCTGTCTGCATTTTTTTTAATTAACTTCTTTGGGGAGGGACCCATTTTATAAGTGGAATAAGACACTCCGAGGTGTGGTTTATGGCCTGATAAGAGCACTTCCCAGGTGCTAAAGGCACTCGGCGCAAGCGCCTCGTGCCTCATTACGCACCAGGGGCGTGCTGTTATCAGGCCATAAACCACACCTCGTCATGTCTTATTCCTTACAAATCACTTAGCTACTGCACACAACCTCTTTTTGTCAACATGATAACAACACTTTTACCACAACTACTGTAGCAGTGGAGTATTGGAAGAAGTATTCTGAATAAATCAAACAGCAATTTTTTTTTTTTTTACATTGAGTACATTAGTTCAAACTAGTGATTTAAGAAACACAAAAATAAATACAGTACATAAAACATATAATTAAAGCAGCCAGTTGTACCTTCATTTCACAATTCATTATCATATAAAAGGGTCTTGGTTCAGCATAACCTTTCCGCCATTTATATAGATATACTGTACCCAGCCATGTAATTAATTAAACTAAAAAGAAAAAACTACAACAACAGCAACAAAACTGTTCTCCTGGTCACTTGCCTCCTCTTCTCTTTTGTCAGTATGGTTGGACAGCAAAATATATTGGCTTTCATGTCAGTAGATCATGCTTACAGGGCATACACCCGAATCCCTTTTTCTGAATCTATTACTTAGTGGCTTATTCCTTTTTTTTCTGATTTTGAAATTATTTAAAAAATCATTTACAAAAAATATATGTCAAAACTGTTATTTGCAAAACAGAGTGTGCCTTCTGCCAGCATGTTCATGGGGATGCTGTTTACTGAAGCTAGAGAAAAGATTGGCATGCTCCATTACTTTGGGAGTTCCTTAGGAACAGCTGTCTTTTTTGCACTGTAAGTAGGGAACTCTAAAAGTAATGCCACATGCCAATGTTATTTCTAGAACCACACAGGTGCACAGGGAGGGGGCAACACAGTTCATAACATTCAGTAGTTGTTAGGGGAAAAAGATGACACAGAAGCAAGAACTTTCATTCTAATTTATAAACGAAGGTGGAATTGAGGTCCCTTTACTCTACCTTCTCTTCCCTGTCCCTCCCTTTCGTTAATTTTGGTCACCTCTGGAAAACATTAGGTTAAGTAGCTGCTAATGGTCTTAATGGCCATACCTTACACTTCCCAGGTTGGCTATGTTTTTACAAAGAAAAGGCTAAACTACTTGCAGTTCCTACACAACCCCTCCCCCATACGGTGTAGTCTCTGCAGTCACATCTGAGGGGTGAGGAGTTGCAGTGCAGGGCACTTGGTTGGTGGTGGATCACAGGCTTCCTTTTACTTGACTTTAATCTAGTCATTACAGATAGGGTCAAGCTGGTCTCTCCATACAACCCTTTACCGGCCCCCCCACACCCCATCAGCACATCAGTAGTCATTGTTCACAAGAAGAATGGACAGAGATGACTGTCCTGTTTTCCATCATGTCCCAAGACAAGTACAGGCAAAGCAGTTAAATAATACCTGGTGGGTTGATGGGCTTAGCCCATTTATAATAATTGTCGCAAGTCAACCCCCTTCCTTCTTTTTATTAGCTTGGTAGTGATTTTTTTTATAGAGGGCGTAACAGACAGAATCAATAGGGTGTGTGTGTGTTTGCTGGTTTAGAATATGTACAGTATGTGGACTATTAAGCTGTAAAATAAAATCTGAACCTGAACTGGACCATACTATTTAAAACATATTGTATCTCCATGTACAGTAAGTGGTAGGGCAAAACAAATTGCAGAATCGGGATCACATTTTAATGTTCTAATAGAAATAATTGTAATGTGCATACAGTATGTTGCTTTAAACAAATGGCAGCATCATACTTTATCAGTGGTGGCCTTTGGCAATGATATTCCTGAACTAAAACAAAAGAAACAAATATTCAGATGAAAGGTAAAAATTGCAAAATTTATTGTTTTCCTAATTTAAGTGTCCATTGCTGTTGGCAGCCAAGTGTAAACAGTCACTAACATCCATCAAATAGCATGCCATTCTTAAAGTATGCCATGAAATTGAAATCACATGAAATGCAAAATATACTGTAGCTTTTTTTTGGTTTCTGGGTGGCTGCCTTATCACAACAATGAGATACATTTTTAGCAGAGCACATTTGATTAACGTTTTGATTTCTGTTATAATTTATGTAAACTGTATACTGTAATCATCTTTTGACTTTCCTGGTCCTGCTCACCCCACTAGTGTCAGGCCCATCAATTTATTGAGCCTTTACAGATGCACACTCTGTAACTCACTTCCAACGGAGAGGTAAATACCTACAAACCGCAAATAACATGGCAATGCACCCCATTCACCACGCTAGTTATTATTATCAAACTGTTTTGCCTTCTCCTACTCTGTGTCATTAAAAAACCTAATTGCCTTGCAGCTTCTTATTTTAGTTTATCAAGAAGTAAATACTTTCAGCTACAAAAGACAAACGGCAAACCCTAAGCGGTTTCTCAGGGTGGTATGCCCACTGAGAATGTGTTTGCACAACCGTATACATAGAGAATAATGGACAGTTACCTATCAGTAACAAGCTGGTTAGTTCATCGAGAGGTTGCCATGGCGACTGCATTAACCTTGAGAGTGCAGCTCGAGAGGTTAGGTCACCATTCGTAACCTCAAGATGAACTAACACGGCTTGTTACCGTTAGGTAACTATCCATGGTTTTTTATAGTGTAGGATGCCCCCACAACCAGCAAAAAAACATTTTTAAATGGTCCTACGGTTTTTGTCTCTCCCTCGGTGCCACTTTCCTTTGCTCTCCTTTTCGCCACTGCCGCTTCCTGGACGTGTAACACGCATGCACTAGCGCATTCGATGTTGTTATGCTGCAGTAGCTACGTAGCTAGTGCAGCATAACAACTATGATGACATAGCTACTACAGCATAACAATGTTTTGAAAAGTGCCGATTTTTATCGGTATGAACGTTCCATCATACACTATATGCAACTTTGTGTCTACTGTATGTGCTTGTTACTACTTAGGGTGAATGTTACAGATGTTCAACACTGTATGTGCTTGTTACTACTTAGGGCAATGGTTCTTAGACTTTGTCAAAGTGAGCCTCCCCAAATCCATGGAAAAGATTTTGAGCCTCCCCCAAAAACTGAAATAATCTTGGACTTCCTCAAGGAAAAATAACATGCTGTACTATGCGCAGTACACCATGAATAAATTGAAACCCCTTTGAGTACTTGGCTCACATTCAGTTCTTTGTCTTATACTGATGTGGAACCTTTGAAAAAGAGCTCTTGTGTTCAAAGGTGCTATCTGAATAACAAGTAAATAAAATAAACAAATATTATTATTCAGTTTATTGTAACACCCCACACACACCCCTCCCGGCCAGCCTACTTGCTCCGCTATTTTCATTCTTGAACCATTGTTACCCCTTGTTGCAGTACCTTCATGGGTCAGACTACTTCCTCTGTTTCCTCTCTATATAAAATAACCTTTCTGCATACTTTGCCTCTCCCCCTTTTTCCCTGCTCCTAAGCAACTTCTCTGGGATTGCGTTGCTCCTTCCTGCTATTGCTCTTAGCACTTCTATGCTCAACCATTGTATTTGGGCTGTTCTGCCATCAGTCTACAAATTGATCAATTACCACCACTCATTATTAGTTTATTGTTCATATTCATTTGCACTATTGTACATTGTGTATTTCTTGATTGTTTTGCAGTTACCTTTTGAAATGTATTCACTACCTACCCTTCCTTGGGTACACCTGAAATGAGCTTTGGCTCATTCACCTTTCCTTGTCACCTATTAGTAAATAAATACATAACATTCCCCTACTATTATCTTCTTCAGTTTACTTAATCTCTTCACACAAAATTTATAAAATTAAAAATTTTAATACTGTACTTTTTCAGACTTGCTTGAGCCTCCCCTGGAACAGATTGGGGCCTCCCCAGGAAGGCTGGCCTCACCATTTGAGAACCCCTGACTTAGGGTGAATGTTACAGATGTTCAACAAACTGGATACTCTGTATCATAAGCACCTGTCTCATAGATATCAGATACTACAGTATGTTTAACTAAGATTGTAACATAGCATGAAAATGAAATGAAGCACTCAGATAGGTGCAAACACACCATGTGGTACAGTAGAAACCATGGTCTAATATCATAGAAGATCATGCTTTGTATTGTAATACCTTGGCAATCTATTACAGGTAAAAAGCAGTATACAAGTGAAAGCAATATGCAAATAGCTTACAGTGGGTAGTTGTCCCAAGTTGTATTTACTAAGAATGTTCCTGGCACAGGATTTTTGACTTTTTCAAGACTGTTCTATATTGTGACTACAACAGAAGGTCATGAGTTACTAAAGATTGTACATTTAAACTCCACATATACTGTTAATTATGCTGCAGCAATATTTCTATAGAAGTGAACAGTTACATACTGTTACCGTCCCTTCTGATCTACTGCTTTCTAAGCAACTGTGGGTGCAATGCATTGTGGATGACTGAATAACATTATCTGGCCTAGCCTTGTCTTGGTGAATACACAATAGCAAAGAGAAGTATGCAGCTTCTAGAACCGAAAGCAAAAGTAACAGACACTGAGATAAACAAAGCAAAATGAAAGAGAGAGGATACTTCTGTGGGTGAAAAGAAAAATAAATTGAGAGAAACAAAAAGAAATCAAAGAAACAGACTAACAGTAGTAGTCAAAACAAGTATTTGAAAGATGAAAGCAGTGAACGTTATGTTGTTCTATGCCCTGCTGAGTTAGGTAGCTTAGAGGAAAAAAAGTGAAATAATATTCCATAAAATAGTAGTTGTTCAATAAAGTGTTTTCAGATTGGCTTAATTCAGTACATTTGGAGAAAAGGTGCTTGTGCTACTAGGATTGTGTGATAGCCACCTGTTGGTCTGCAAAGGAACTGGACAAAAAAACTAAAATGTACCATAGCACACTCCCATCGTGCAGTGCAGCCCATATCTTCTAATACATAGAGAGGAAAATCAAAGCACCCAGAATAGAAAGTGAATTGCTAGTTTTTGAAAAGTTGTAAAATATGTTTTGATGTTAGAAAGCTTAAAACTTGTAATGAAAGTTATTTTAACAACAGTGAAATAGTAGCCATGATATTTCCAATAGGTGTGTTCCAATTGTTTTCAAGTCTATGACCATCATGTTTAATAGCTCAATTTATAGTATTCTGAAAGTGAATCAGTGTGATTGTACTCATTTATTCAAAGACTATTAGTCATACACTCATTGTCATGTTACAAGTGGATTAAGCCACTCGAAAAATTGGGTGTACAGTGGAATTAATCCATGGTTGGTTGGTTGGACCTACTCGGTCTTCACCTCGTGTCCAACTCCGCCTTCAACCATGGATTAATACCACAGTAAACCCATGCTTTCTCGTGGCTTAATCCTTACGTGTCTTGATCTCTGTGTTTCTATTCTGAATACTGTGGGAAAACAGTAACTGTAGCAACTTACAGTAGACAAATATGGTTGCACAAGTAAGGCTGGCATGAGATGCATGCTGTATTTTTATTCTAGACACCCCTACATCTTCCTAATTGATGGTTAAATAACAAGTGGCTCTCTTACAATATGAGAAGAAGCTGTCTTGTGATTCATTCAATTATCCCAATCTACTTTTGCCATTTCTTATTCTCTCTAATAATTTGAAAAGGCCCCTGGCAGCCTATTCATTTCCTCACACCCCCCCTCACACTATACTCCTCTATCACTGTCCAACCTTCCCCCTTCCACTACTCCTCCCTCTTCATAAGCTTCTGACAAAGCCCATGGCTGCTTCCTCCTGCTGTCCCCCTCAGCAGCTCTTATTCTCCCTCCTCATTTAACTTCTTCCTCCTCTTATTCTGTAACAAATGTTTTATGAACAATATATATGGACTTTAACTGGCTGTTTTGTTGAAACTATGTATTATGCCTTCCCTACATGTTTGTCTCCCCTCACCACTGACATGAAAACTTTCTAAAGAAACTGTTTGTGCTCAGAAATGTTCATAATCTAAGGGTAAACAAAAAAAAAATCAGAACTGTGGTATTTAGCTCAAACTTTAGAGTTGGCCAAATAATTCCCTCATTTTAGCAATACATTTCCAGCTCTCTCTAGGCTGATGTATGGGTCTAACAGTGTGTTGTTGCAAAAACAGTAAATACACAGAACTGCTGGGCTTCAGACTCTGGTGTTTTTTTCCTCCTATATGCTAGTCATCCTGGACCCAGGAACCCTTCCCACAACTGCATGGAAGGTTTTTGATTGCTAGTAAACTGTGCAAGGTGGGGCTATGCAGTGGTTTAAGGCTCTGAGCTGCAAACCTGGAGACCTGGGTTTGAATCCCATGGCCCTCCACTTGCATACTGTGTGAACAAGACACTTAACTTCCTTATGTTCCCATGTCACATCTGGAAATAAGCTTCAGCTTAGTGTGCTACTCCTGGGTAAACAATTTTCCCTTGCCTTCCTCACTCCTGTCTATCTATCAATCTAAAGTATCTATCTATCCTTGCCAGCAAGGTCTTGGAATAAACTCATTTTCAGCAACACCTGACATAAAAACCATATGCCACAGATCTCACCAAGTAGTAAAATAGGCTTTTACAACTACAGAATGTCCACCATTCTGCTTGTCTATTTAGTTACAGCAGTTCTCTCTCTCTCCCTCCCTGTCACTTCCCAAACTAGGTGTCAAAATGTGTGCTCATGTTTCAGTCTGTTTGGATACTGGTGTACTTTAGGGGATCCCTGTAAAGCAATGTTTTGGTTCATGTCTGTCATTTGGTACCTTGACTTGCATGGATCAAGCTTATGTTTTTGCCAGTCGGGAAGTCCTGAGTATCACACCTTGAACTCAAATGAACTATAGGTGTTAATAAGTAGTCTGGATCCTTCAAATCCCCAAAGTGCCCTAACTGTACATAGCAAGATAGTTATGTAGTTCACACTGTACTGCTGCTTATTTACCAATACAAGGACAAAACTGAAATTTATTCCAATATTTAATATGGTATCATTTTTACCTGTCGTCTAATTTTATTATACACCCCCATATTTGATTTTTTTTCCCTTCTGTGATGTAAATTCTTCATTTTTTTCACATGTTCCCCTTATAAGGATTTCCAAAATAAAAAATGAAAAGGGGCTGGGAAATGGTTGGGAAACATACAGGTTGTCAGGTTGGGGTTATAGCAGGTGACTTGTCTATGGATTTAATTGACAGCACCAGTATTCTGAATTCATAATTAAGCACCAATATATTACATAAATCACAGTGCAGAGAGAGACATGCATGCAGACATTATTCAGAAAGCAAGTAAAATACTGTCACTCTGCCATTGTAGAGAGTACTGAGAATGCCATTTTTTTATTTTTAACTTTTCATCAGCTGTATTTTTCTCAGGAACATCATTTTTGGAAACATCCCATGCACAGATGTATTTACGGTATTTATTTATTTAGGCTCAATTCCAAGCGTGACCCAAATGTATGAAAATATATATTGATATCCACTGTCCCCCTTATATGGGTATCCAAATAAAAAGGGCTTGGAAAGCATACAGGTTGTCAGGTTGGGGTTATAGCAGGTGACTTGCCTATGGATTTAACTGACAGCACCAGTATTCTGAATTAATGATGGACAAACGGGGGATTGATTCTGTGCTACAGGTAATAAGCCATAAATAATTATCTGCTTGCATACTGAACTGAAACATATTGGCTGATAAAGCCAGTGCCCATTGTACAGATTTGACAATGCACTGAACAAAAAAAAAAAAAATGTTGGGAATCTGAATTATCAAGAGCAAAATAACAAGAAATGTCCTTATAAAAATAATACATCTCAAGTCAGTATAGACAGTGATTCATGCAGTAACATCAATAAATAATGTTTTAAGCAGTTTAAACAGTTATTTTGAGTTCTGCGCTGAGACGGTATAGATTGCAGAACTTTATCTCAATGATCGTAACACTACGATCAATAGTAATCAGACAAAGTTCAGTAACACAGTCAACATCTGAAAAAAATAATAAGTAACACATGTAAACAACATATTAGCTTGGAATACCTTAAAGTTTAAGCCCAACTGTATGACGTACCACTGCCTCAAACAAGGACATCATTCAGAACTAAAATTTTACCAAGCAGCTCTTGTGCCATGAAAAGAATTTCCATTAATGGGGCTGCAACGTGATTGCGAATTTATTAAATAAAACATTACAAATTAAGGACAGGAGTCATAATAGAATGAAAAATGTGTTTTATTAACAGATCTGCCAGTATTCATGTTATCAAAACCATCCAAACCATTTCCTGTTCCCTTTGTGCATATAGCTGCACTGCTTCTGACAGTCCCCAGGACTTGCAAGCTTCTTCATTAAAAAAAACAAAATAAGACAGATCTAGAAACTCCTCTTCATAGCATCCAACATTTTTCTGTGAGAAAGTGAGGTGAGTGTCTTTGAGGGAGATTTTCAGATCTGTACTGCAGCATGTATTGGGTGAGCCACTACACTGGATGATAATAATTAATGGACAGCAGGGAAAAGACCAAATGAAAGCTCCCTAATGGATGTGAGATAGGATTCTGCTACTGGGAAGGTGTATTGAAGTCAGCAATAATGCTGGAGACAGTCTGATCACCAGAGATGCACTTTCTATTATGCGCAGATGTTCAGTCTGCCTGTGGCATAATTTCTCACTTCAGTGTGTAAATGTGTCAGTGAGCAGCTTCTAAGGACCGACCACCTCGTGGGACTACTACAAACTACAGACATTGTTGAACTGGCAAAATATTTTGGGCTCAGTGAATTGCTGTTCCACAGAGGAATTTCAACTTGTGGGAAGTGGGATTTACAACTAAATATGCACTTTACAAGCTAAAGCCATGTTTCTCTAGGCATTGTTAAATACAGGACCCTAGAGTGATTGAGTATTTGCAGTGTGGAGTACTTGTTTTTGTAGCCCTTTGAATTGCTGTTATGAGGCCATGTTTAGATAATTTATGTATTTGTTCACATTTAATTAACTATTAAAATGAAGCCTCATAACACCAAACACAATTACTGCACACCACAAAAACTCAAGCACTCTAGGGTCCCATGTTTAACAAAGCTGGCTTTAACTTGTAAAGTGCATAGTTAGTTGTAAGTCCCACTTCTCACAAGATAAAATTCCTCCTTTGAGCATCTGCTCACTCAGTCAAACACCATTTAACCAATTAGTCAATACTGTCTCAGTTCCTCCAGGGTCCCAACAAAACAGTTCATATCTTTCAGTTCATAGAATGTATTTATTTATTTATTTATTTATTTATTTATTTATTTATGTTTTTGGTAACCAGGTAAGTGCACTGATCCAGTGGACCATTTTCAGTCATGACCCGGGCCACAAGGTGACAATACAGGGAAATCACAGTGAGCTCAAATTACATTTTAGTACATAGTCAAACAACATTTTAGAAATAGTGAGAACAGTCATTTATACGTGATATATACAGGCATGGAGGTGACATTTGACAGAGAATATAGCCAGGGATAAGAGGGAAACAGATCAGGCATCGGCACAGATTAGTTAACAATTGCACAACTAGACAAGGACCAGTATGACAAACCAGCAGACCACCTTTAATCTAGTCTAGATAGACACTCGTGTACTGTCAGATTACTGGAACAGGCTGAGTTGGGTGAGCATGTCAGATAGGCCACGCGATTCATCATGAAAGTCATGCATGTTTTCAGCGCTCAGGGGAGAAGGGGGCAATGACTACAGAGATGGAAGATTTAAGGTGGTTTGTGGGGATCCATGCCTCTCAGTGAGCTTTTGCAGTTGGACTTTTCCATTAGCCAGGCCTTAAGGTTAGATTTGAAAGACACATGGGATGGAGATGCACGAATGGAAGTGAGAAAGCTATTCCAAAGGGAGGGCGCACCTACAGAGAAAGCTTTGCTGCCCATCACCGTGGAGATATGAGGAACTTCAAGGGTGGGATTGGCGGCGGCCCTCAGGGGTCTAGTGGCTGCTCTAGGTATGAGTAGGGGGGCATAGGGAGATAGCTGGTTACTTCTGAGAGTGCTATCCCCCAGGCAGCCAGTAGTGTAGTCAAGGTATGCCTGGACAGGGAGCCATCCTAGGGACTGGCAGAGCGCGCAGTGGTGGGTTAAGGAGGGGGCTTTAAGTACAAAGCGACATATAGCATTATATGCCGTGTTTAGGCAGGAGTGTTGCCTTATGGACATGAGGGAGTAGATGGGGGGAGCAGTTGTCCAGGAGAGGGAGTAGGTTGCCTTGCACAATGGCGAGTTGAGCTTCTGGTGAACGCAGGTGAATTGCATGGAAAGCCATGCCTAGCTTCTGATTGATCTTTTTTATGGTCAGGGTTGTGTGATCATTAAATGTGAGGGAGGGGTCAAGGGTGATTCTGAGGTATTTAAAAGAGGTGACCTGCTCGAGTAGGGGGCCTGTGGATGTACTTGCGGTGAGGGAGATGTTATATCTGGTGGTTTTGTTTAGGAAGGGCTTAGATCCAAAGAGCATGGCCTTCATCTTTTCCCCATTGACTAGGAGTTTCCTGAATGTGAACCAGCTTTCAGTCACCTGGTAGTTGTCAGTGAGGGTGGAGGAGATGGTTTCCCAAGGACTTATCGCTGTGGTACAGGACTAGGTCATCCACATAAAGGAGCGCATCGCAGTTTAGACACTCCACTGGTAGTGCATTGATAAATATGGAGAAGAGAAGGGTGCCAAGAATTGATCCTTGGAGAACTCCGATATTTGTAGGAAGGGAAACTGAGGCAACTTTGCCTATGTGCAAGGATTGGGACCTGTTTGTGAGGTAGCTATGGAACCAGGCTTCAGTCCAGGGGCACAGCCAAGTAGTCGAAGTGTGGAGAGAAGGAGGTGGTGGTCTACGAGGTCGAACACCTTTGGCAGGTCAACGAAGACTGCACCCATACCCTTTCCCATGTCCATGTTTTTGAGGATATGGTTTGAGAAAACTGTCAGGGCAGATGGGGTGCTATGATGCTTATGGAAACAATGCTGGAGGGGGCTGAGGAGGTTTAATTTGTTGAGGTGTTTGGATAGTTGGGTGTGGACAATCTTCTCAAGCAGTTTGCTGAGATATGGAAGCAGGGAAATGGGTCTATAGTTTACTGGGGATAGAGGGTCTCCTGCCTTGAAATTGGGGATAACATTAGCATATTTCCAGGTGTCTGGCACTGTTGATGTAGACAGCGCAAGGTTAAAAATGTATGTTAGTGGTCTGACCAGGGCTGGGGAGATGATCCTCAGGAAAGCAGGGTAGAGCCCATCACTTCCAGGGCTGCCCATAGGAGGAAGGGTTTTCAGTAGCTTTTTGATGATAGTGGTACCAATAGCTCTGAAATAGAAAGGGGGAGGTGTAGGCACCAGGTTATAGAGGAGAGGGGGGCTACCATTGCTGTTTTGGTTGGAGGGAGAGTGTGGAGGAAGCTTGCTAAGGTATGGAGTTATGTCGCTAAACATAGCATTGAAAAGGTTTGTGATGTCCTCGGGGTCAATGATTGTGTCTGATGGGGATGTGAGTTGTGTAATTTGCTTACTGGACTTAGGATTTAGGATGGACCCAATTGATGCCCAGAATTTACGAGGATTTCCCAGGGTGTTTTGTTGAAGGTTGTTAAAGTATTTCCTTTTGAGTGACTTTGTCATCTGCTTACACGTGTTACGTAGCTGCCTATAGGTGCGCCATAAATGGGGGGATGGGGATGCTTTGAAAGCTTTCCAACTGGAATCCCTGTTCTTCATTAGCCATAACAGTTCTTTTGTTAACCAGTGGGTACAACCACCATTAACCCTTCTGGATTTGATGGGAAAGTAGTGATCCTGTAACTTCCGAAGGGTGCTGGTCAAGAGGCTGACAGCAGAAAAGATGTCTTCTGTCAGATATAGGGAGGACCAGTTTAAGGACACTGCATCTCTGGTAACGAGGTCATGGTTTTGAGTGTTGAAGTTTCTGAAGGACAGTATTTTTGGTGGGGGGCAAACAGACTTATTGTTCACAGCTATGTAGGTGGGAGTGTGGTCACTAATCGCGTTGGACATGGTCCCTGCTTGGAGTATTAGATCAGGTCGGTTTGTTAAAATCCAGTCAAGGATTGAGTGGTTGGTTGTGTGTTGGTTGTACCTGGTTGAGGTTGAGATTACTTGCTCCAAATTATGGGACTTTAGTAGTGTTGAGCAATCCGGGTCAGGATTTGCAGCCTAGTTTAGATTAAAATCCCCAAGCATGAATGCATCCCTAGATGTGGTGGAGCATGCTAGACCAGAGAGAAAACTAGACAGTCCCTGAGAATTAGCTGGAGGGCGGTTGTAGCAACAGCCAACATAAAGTTTTCTTCAGGATTTATTGTCATCATTTCAATAAAGAGCCATAATCCATAACATTTCAATTATTAGAAAAGTCAATTTCAAGGGGTTGTAGGAGAGGGTAACCTACTGTATGGGAATGAAGGAAATTCTACTAGCAGACTCAAAACACCATTCCCAGTTATCTGTAAAATTCTAAAAATCACAGGTTAGTAAATCAAAATACATTAACAAAGTTACAGACAATATAATGGCTCCCAGGGTGAGTGAATCACTCTCCATGCTACACCACACCTCCTTCACATACTATTTATAAAAAAACTATTTTTAAATATGCAGACACTGACAAAATAGCACTTATCAATTTCATATGCAGTTTCCCATTCAGTGTGCCCCCAGCAAAACAAAGGACCAAATGTGTGCATTCAGTTCGTGCAGTTGGGACAGTGGGGCGGTAGTATTGAGAACCTTACGTTAAAATGTGAGGTGCTCTGGACTTACAGCCCTGGAGTTTGACATCCTGCACTTTACATAAAAGATTATTGGTGTCCCCGATTTCATAAATAACCCTATGGCTATGAAATCTGGACACATCCATTTTCTTGTGGTCACGCTCGGTGAGAGTGTACCTAAAATACTGGTAGATGCAATTCTGCCAATGTCTGTAAATATTTACAGTTTTTTTTTTATGCAGACTGTATGTGGAGGTGGTGTGGTCTAGAACATGAGTGGCTCCCTCACTCTCACAGCCATTACATGAATTGTAACTTTTTTGTATGTTTCAAAATGCTGTGAATTTTGGCTCTTTACTGAATCCAATAAAAATTGTTTTGAAGGAACCCTGGAGGAACTGATACGATGTTGCATAATTGGATGCATGTACTGCATTTTCATCCTTTTACAACACAGACACTTAAATGAGCATTACAATGTAAAGGAATGCTATAACAAAGTTGATCACTGCTGTGGAAACTGGAGTTCTTGAAACTTGCATTGTTTTTATTTTTTGCCATTTACTTTCATTCGCAAAAATAACAGCAATCAAGAAACCTAATTATCTGTCTTGGAAATTTAATATGGGCACTTAGGACATTTTTGATGCTCCCACCCCTTGTATTGACTGCAATTTGAAATGTCCCACAGAAACCAGAGACTGATATTATTTTCAGTGGGGTTCTACTTGTATTCCAGATAGTGTAAAACTGGTTAAATGTTTCTGGTTCAGTGAACTGCTGTTTCACAGAGAAATCTCATCGTGTGAGAAGTGGGACTTATAACTTTATATGCACTTTACAAGCTAAAGTCATGTTTCTCTTGGCATTGTTAAATACAGAACTCTACCATGATTGAGTCTTTGTGGTGTGGAGTAATTGGGTTTCTTAGGGCTTTGGGTTGCTGTTCTGTGGCTATGTTTAAGAAATCTATGTATTAGTTTAGATATAATTAATTATTAAAATGCAGCCTCATAAATCAACCCAAAGGGCTAAAACCCACAATTAATGCACACCACAAAAACTCACTCGCTCTATTGTCCCATATCTAACAACACCTAGAGAAACATGGCTTTAGCTTGTGAGGTTCATATATAGTTGTGCTGTTTCTTGCAGTCACCACGTCCTTGCAAGCTTCTTTATTTTGTTATCATATTTCTTTTTATTGTAGTTATTTAATATATTTCTTTCCAAAAGTATATGGTAACACAGTTCTACATAAACAAGTCCAGTTCATCTGGAGAGATAAACAAAAAATCATATATACATTCCATATTAACTTTTCCTAATTAAACTAAAGTGTGCCAACTATTAATTCATTCAGCTCACAAAATTTACAACAAAAATACTACTTAGCCCTAACCTCGCATATGAAGTAGACGCTGTAATTCCCTTAACCATTAACAGTTACATTGTCCAATAAAGAAAATAAAGAAAAACGAAACCCCTCAGACCTCAGAAGCCCTTAAAACTCCTCTAATGCCTCCATCTCTACCATTTCATCCATCTGGGACATTTCTTTATCAGATATTGACTCTCCATCAGAGCTTTGATTCTTAAATTGTGCTCTTAAAAAATCAGAAATCTGATCAGGATCAAAGAAAATATATTCCTTGTTTTTAAACATAACCTGAACTTTTGCAGGAGGTAACTTTTGAAATTTGGCATCGGACTCCAATATATCCTGCCTGAATGCTAACGGCTTCCTCCTCCTTTGCTGTGTTGCAAAAGAGAAATCTGGATAAAAAAACGAAATGTCTTATAAATCAGAATGCCTTTGACCTTGGAGAGTTTAACAATCAAGTCTCTGTCCGATTCAAATGCAAATGATATAAAGACAGTAATTTTTGCCTCAGAATCAGTCTCAGCATTTTTCCGTTCATTAGCCCTGTCCTTCTTAGGCACTGTAAATGCTTTTGTCAGGAATGGGAGATTGTCAGCTGGTAAGTCATATACCTGTATAAAAAGATCCTTGACCATTTCTCTAGTACTATCAAATTCTGAATCCAGTTTTAAAGGAAGTCCAACAATCCTCAAATTCTTTATTTAAAAAAAATCCAAAGAGAGATTTAGAAACTCCCTTTCATGGCATCCAGAATTTTACGACAGAAAGTGAGGTGAGCCACTTTGAGGGAGACTATCAGATCTATACTGCAGCGTGTATTGGGCAAGTAACAGATGATACGGTTGTGGTGGGGGTGAGTAATTCTTGACATAGTAAACTAAATAAGTACATCAGATTAATTTCCTACCACCTTTCCTCTTACTACTGACTATAATACACTTTTTTTTATTAATAAGCTGTCAGACCTTAACCCTGTAAATGTGAGTTTACCTTTGCAAAATCACTTGCTGCTCCTGAAGGTCTGCTGTGCAGCACCATACATCCTTGACTTAGCTTGATTTTCTTTTTTTTGTTGTTTTCATGCAGAATCTTTTTGGTAGCAACATGGTCAGGTCATCCTTACAGTGATTGAGTCTCAAGTGTTGTGGTGTGGAGTAATTGGGTTTTTAGCGCTTTGGGTTGCGTAATGTGGCTACAGTATGTTTAGATAATTCCTTCTACTGGTACATGCATATATACCAACAGCCATTCATTGAGCACTCATTGGGCTGCCAGCCGATGTGGTGAAATAAGAGAAGTGCTGGCCACCGACGGTAGGTCAGGTGGGGGGGCTGTGGGGAAGGGGGAGTTAACTGAAAGTGATGGAGGTACTAGATTAAATAAACTACTGTTGAGTTTAGTAAAGTACTTAATTGTGGTAGATCAGGGCTGGTGTTTTTATTGTGTGTGTGTGGGGGGATGAGGGAGGGTGAACAATTTGATCACCTTGTGAAATGTACATAGTGTGTAATTTATGGAATTCAGGGTTTGAGTGTTGGTTGGAGTTAGATCAATGTGTGCATGTGTGTGTGTGTGTGTGTGTGTGTGTGTGTGTGTGTGTGTGTGTGTGGTCATCCAGATGTATGTATACAGAAATAAATAGACACGATTTGAGACCAGCGTTATGGGGAAGGGACAACCAGTCTATAAATATTTTCATTTCTGACAAGGGTGAAAATGGTAGAGAGCATCCCATTTGTAGAAAAAGAAATGAGTATGTCGGGATAGGGTTGGAACTCTGCCTTGGGTTGGTGGGGCGGGTGAGAGAGGAGAATGGGTGATTGGATGAACTGCATGACTCGATTAAATAAATCCACTATTGTAATGTGGGATTGTCTATTGAGGGTGAGTGACCAAAATCCACCAGGAGATCCGTTATGTATAAATCTGAGATGTGTCTGGCGAGAAGATGGACCACTAGTCATCAGATTGATTCTGAACATGCTGCCAGATAAGTTTCAGCTTGTGTTCAATATCTAGAGGATTAAGATTGATTTTTCTGCAAACATTCACATGCAACTATCACACATATAATTAAGTTTATACAGTGGGACTCTTACAAGCAATACAGGCATATTGTAACCCACAAGTGTGCGTGTGGTGGCCTTCCAACAGGCAGTCCATATTTCTGAAATTATGTTCCATGAGCGGTTCATCCCCATCAAATATTGACAGATCCCATGGAAATCTAGTGGTTCAACACCCCCACCCCACCCCACCTGAACCCCCCACACAAGTAACAGATCTTGCAGCATATTCAATTTTTGTCAATATGTATTGCATCTACAGTCGCACAGCCATAATTTAGTATGCCGCCTGCCTACACCCACACAAAATCAGCCCAACAACCAGCGACCAGCACAGTCCTCCTCTCACCATTTGAGCTGGCCACCATCAGAGCACTTTGTGAGTGGTCACTGTATACTGTACATGTCCCTTGACATTGATTGACATATATTGTAAATGTCAGTGAGCGCTACAGTATATGGTACCTAACCATTCAGTTATTAGTCAATGTCCAGCAGAGATGAATATATGGGTGTCCAAAATAAAAAATCAAAAGGGGTTGGGAAACGTACAGGTTGCCAGGTTGAGGTTATAGCAGGTGACTTTCTTATAGATTTAATTGACAGCACCAGTATTCTGAATTCATAATTAAGCACTGATATATTATACAAATCACAGTGCAGAGAGAGAGAGAGACATGCATGCAGACATTATTCAGAAAGCAAGTAAAATACTGACACTCTGCCATTGTAGAGAGTACTGAGAATGCCAATTTTGTTAACTTTTTTTAACTTTTCATCAGCTATATTTTTCTCAGGATCATCACTTTTGGAATCATCCCATATACAGATGCATTTTCAGTATTTATTTATTTAGGCTCAATTCCAGGCATGACCCGGATGTATGAAAAGATATATTGATATCCACTGTCCCCCTTATATGGGTATCCAAATAAAAAGGGGTTGGGAAACGGAGGCAGCATAGCTGAAAGCGGGTTGGCAATACCCGTATTTCCTCATCCTATTTCATAAAAGAAAAACATAATTTACTTCCCTGATGTTGACAATGTCTTTTCCAAAAATTGTGATATGTGGAAAACTGATCCCCAGCTTCAGAGTTCTCATGTTAGTTATTTTATTCCAACGTTTTGCTTAGCTCTAAGAACACACTTGAAACCTACCCTATTTACTACTCCTTTACTGATTCTCCCATAAACACCTAAGAGGTACAAAAATCTCTACCAATTATTAATAAGATGAAGTACTTGTGCAGTAAATACTGTAAACTATGAACTGTAATTGAAAAACTGGTGAAAGAATTACAAGAGAACTAGGTCCATTCTGTGCAGAAATTACATAGTCAGCATCATACTTGAAGGTCCCATCACAGAACCAAATGTACTGTATATCAATGTAAGGTGTCAGACCAGGGAGGGGGGAGTGGGTTGGGAAAGGAAAGGAAAGATAGCATAAATATTACATATTGTTCCCTAAAAATCAAATTTACTGTATACACACAACATCAGGGATGGGGATGGAAAACTAGCAGGGAATGTTATACTGTATATCCCTTGTAAGTCAGCATGCCTGACTCCCAGGAAAATGTATTCCTTGGAGCGAGTCACATTGGATAAACAAGGGATGTATTGGAGAAGTGGCTTCTGCTACCAGGGAAAGTTTTTTTATTTTAATTTATTGCACAGTTAGGGCAACCTACTGTAGTGCTTCCCATTCCCTCTTTTTTCCACAGAACATGCTGTAACATTTTCAAACTAAAAATATGAAGCTCATGTTTAAAACCAGCAATTTACCATGAAAAATCACTGATGAATTCATCATGAAATTCTGCTAAGCTTAGGGGAAGCAGTATTGCCGTTCTACCAGAACCTGACTGCAGGATTTTATTCTGCACAAGACTACCCAAAATCACACTGACATGGTCTCATATGTGGTCGTATGGGGTAGTGGGACAGATCTCTCACACCCAGGTACAGAAACTAAAATGTTGTTTGTCAGTTTATTCCAAAATGGTTCTACCATGGTACACACTCACAGATTATGAAACACAGGGACAGTGAGAGAGGTATGTTCCACTGCCCCATATGACCACATATGAGACCATGTCATTTTTAGCTTCCAAAATCACCAATTGTCAAAATACAGGCATAAACTGATAGCTGTAACACATGGAAAACTGAAGAAAAAATATATAATTAAAAATGTCAGGTTCTCATTTAGGGTCGAATGGGGCGGTGGGATGGACTTCTCACAACCAGGTACCAGGGATCAACCACTGTGCACACACACAGATTATGAAAAACACAGGGACAGTGAGAGAGGTCTCTACCACTGCCCCATACAACCACATACAGTATGAGGCAAAGTAAATGTTATCTTCCAAAATCATAAAGTTATAAAATACTAGTAATGGTGCCTTTTTTTCAGCACAGCATAAGCTGCTCTAAGGAATGGAAAACTAAATCCGGGAAGTTTTTTATTTTTTTTGTTATTTTATTGAAATCTAGGATTACAAATACCTTTGAGCAGGAACTGCTCATTTACAAAGGTTCCATGTCGAAGGAATGGGGGTATACACACATACAAGGTCAACATAATAATACATAGTTACACAATAAAAAGAAGTACGAAACTGAGGCTTAGGAAATTCCAGTAATTCAAAATGTGCCAAATGTTAGGTAGCATGACATACCAGCCAAGGGCAATCTTAGAAATAAGCACTGTAGGCGAGAGAGAAGGGGGTATGCAGGCAGGAAGGCCATTGACAGAGGGTAGAGGGCGAGGGTAAGAGCTCTAAAAGCCGAGGGGAGGGATAAAAGTCAGGTAATGCCCAGGGGAAGGGGAGGAAAGGGAGAGGGGGCAAGGGGGTAGGCAGGTAGAAGGGGGCAAGGTGGGGAGAGGTAGCTGTCAAGACTGAAGTGGAGGGCAGTGAGCGGTGGGCCCCTGATTAGGCGAGGCAGTCACAACGACTAGTTGAAATGAGATGAAGTTGGAGTTGTCTCTTAAAAGGCCAAGAGCAGCAGCAGTAAGAGTTTCTTTGTTGAGAGTATTGTACCACTGTGGTGCTCTGTGGGCAAAGGCCCTCTGGCCCATGGTAGTCCGGCATCTGGGGACAAGGAAGGTTAGTTGTAGTGAACTTCTAGTTCGCTGGGTGCTGTGGTAGTCATTAAGGAACTTTTCAATGCCCGGGGGCATGACCCCGAGGAGGACTTTTTTGGCTAAGAGGCAGCTGTATACAATAAAATGCAAGCAGCTCCTCTTGTAGAACACGTGTATGCTTGTGTAAAATATTACGTACTGTAAATAATATTGTCTGCCGATGATCCATCAGCTGACTTGAGCCATAGTACCCTAATGCATACCAATGTATCCGCAAAAATATCTAATGTAAAAATATCAGACTCTCATTTTTGGTTGTATGGGGCAGTGGGCAGTGTGCTGTAGTGGTAGGTGGGGGAAAGGGGGTAGCAAGTGTCCCTCACGCTGTCACTATGCACCTTTCTACATACAGTATCAACGGTATGCCAGTTCTAACTACCGGGGCAATGAAACTGATGTTCCAACAACACAGATTATCTGATTGTGGGGTAACAGAGTTGGGTCTAAGTGGTTATGAGTTCATGTACTGTGAGTTGCTTTACATGACTGCAGGAGATTATAGGTAAATGCATAACACGGAGCAATATTAACCCTTGCATTGCCATGATTGTACAGTAGTGCCTTGGGTTAGCTTGGGACACCCATCGTATTCACTTACATGCTCACATTTCTACCACTATGAACTTATACAGTATGTTTTTGAATAACTTGAATTTTAGAGTAGGGTTGTATTATTTCTCACGGTAATACTAGTATTGTGTTTTATTTATCTTCTTTCTCTTTTGTCAGTATCTTTCAGAATTCATAATCGTATATACATAAATTGCTTGGGCATCAGGTATAACATGCTGTCACTGAAAATCGACTAACTCATGATGGCAACTAGAACTTTGATAGAATCACATTTTTTCCCTTTTTTATTTATGTTAAACAGACTTTTACATTTAATCAGTTAGTATTTCGCCTTGGCTGAAGGAGTAATTTGGCAGGTCAGATACATGCTTGTGAATGGTCTTGGACTGTACTGTCTATATTATAATTATGATGGAGGAGTACTGAGCATGCCTGTGATCAATTTAGAAAAAGCAATGTTTAGCAAGTACTCCTAGAGGCACCATGCTCATTTATTGCATTTACGGCTGGTTTTATCTGTACAAACAAAAACAAGCGCTAATCAAGATCTGCAATTAAAATAAGATACTCGCATACAGCCTGTGTTATAAACAAGTACTGTAATAAACTTCTCCTGCTGGTGCACCTGTATTAGCAGTGAACATAGGTTGATTCGGGAACTTCAGACTGTAAATGAGTGGCAGTCGCCATCTGGTGGATTAACACTAAATTACACTGCAATGATAACTATAGGGCAACGCAGAACTACAGGACCTGCTGCACCGAGCAGCATACCGAATGGTAGCGTGCCACACTAGTTGGCACAAAGAGGTACTGGGCAACTTATCTATAGGAACCACTGTACATCTCAGGCTTCTGCCAAATCCATACAGCAGCCTTGCTGTTTGCAGAACTAGTACAGGTCAAAGTTGTTGAACTTTTGAAGATTTTATGATTTTCTTTTGCTGTTTGAAGACCTTCCTAGCTTATCTAACAAAGTGAATCACAGCCCTGCTTGAGCTACCAAACAGCCTAGCGATGAGTGTGTGAGTGAGCTTCCATACTGTCTCATGTCATCAAGCTGAGTCGGTCACACTTGGACCACTGATTCTGATCCATGTATCAATTTTTTTTTGTATTGCATATAATTTATGTAAGGGAAGGGCAGTCAGAAGACCCACAGTCTTGCTGAACTGACACATCCAAAAAAGAAAACAGGGATAAGTTCAAAGAACAGGACATAGCTAAATCTGCAGCTATTTAAAATGCAATTTCTTTGTTAAATTTTCTTATTTTCTTTGAAGTCAGGAACCAAAGTATCCACTTTATAATGCCCTCAGGGAGATCCTTTGACTTGCAATAGTTGCCAGGAAGAACATGTGTTGGGAGGGGTGTCGTAGGGAGCCCTTTAATTACATCAGAAAGACCTTTGATGTGTAGATAACAAGGATCCAGATGAATTTGGAAGGTTCAGTACACATTCCTAGGATACTTTGGAAGGACATCACAGAAACTGTGTGTGTGTGTGTGTGTGTGTGTGTGTGTGTGTGTGTGTGTGTGAACAAAAAACAGTTCTGACCAGTTAACCTAAGGAGAGGAAGTTGAATATGTCACTTATCATTATTTTAAAATCTTGTTGGGACATCCTGTGCTGTAAAATATAACTTTTAATACTCCAAGGCGGAGTTTAATGACCTCAGAGAGGAGGCCATCTTAGGACTGCTTTTATCCAGCTGAGCAAGCCTTAGAGAGACACATTTTATTTTATTCCTGACTGAGAGAAGAAGGACAACATCAGCACTGTAGGAGATAAGTATTATGTGGATAAGAGAGCTTAGTTTGTACTTTAAAAACCTGTTTTGTTTTTAAGATGTTATGTGTTTGGGATATTTGTTCTGTATTTATTGTTCTGTTTTGATATTTTAAAGTAAAGAAATATTTTACAACGGAAACTACCTGGAGTGCCTTGACATTTCTTTTTATTTAAGTGGAGCTTTTAAAAAGGTTACAGTTAACACTGTGTATGGGCTTATTGATATACCAAACTGGGAAATGGATAGAGTTCTCTAAGGTCTTGCATAGAGTTCTAAGGGTTCATTTGAAAAACCTGGTTGGGTGCCCATAGGCAAAGATATCTGGCCCCCTGAAGACAGAATTATCTGAGCCTGATAATTGGGTATGCTAACAAGAGGTTATCAGTTTGAATCCCTCCAGAACTTGAGACTAAGGTGACTTGAACCCACAAAACAGACAAGAGGGTTACCTTGTTCTGTTCACTGTCCACAAATCATACGCTCAGAGGTTGGCATTTTGGGAGTAGAGGGCTGAACGGCTGAGCGAGTTTGTGACAGATTGGTTGGCAGCGGTGGCATAAAAAGTTTGGTGGTATAAGCTTCATTGTTCAGTGTGCCAGCTTGAGACCGTTTAGCTCACTTGAAAAAAAAAGAAAGGCAGTGTTTTATTTCAAAAGGAAACAGAACTATATCCCTTGACTTATAGTTAAGTTCCCACTCATTTTATTTTTTTTCTCTGAAGTGCCAGTCAGAATAGTATTAGTAGTGAGGGAAGAAGAAAATGGCTTCTGACTACAGCAGGCACACTGTGGATTTCTTAAAGCAGTTGTGCGGGGACAAGGGAGTCCTGTTTGGGGTGAAAAGCCAGTAAGCAGAACCTCATAGAGGCCCTGATGCTAGCAGATGCCCAGAGCAGCAAGTCACAGACCATGAATGAAAGGGACCAAACCTCAAGTCTGGAAGGGCTAGAGGCCAGTGAGGCATCCTGAGCCAATGAGGTGGACAGCAGGGCCACTGTCAGTGAAGGGCCACAGCAGCAGGGACAAGTTACCAGTATCCTGAATCCAGAAGTTCTCAGGTTGCCAGTTGAGTTGTGCAGGATGGAACTGGAGTCCCAGGAGAGGACAGAAAGGGAACAGTGAGAGGCAGACTGTGAGGAGTGTGAGCTTCAGTGAGCTGCAGAGGAGAAGAGAGAGCAAGAACGCAGAGAGGCAGAGGAGAGAGGAGCACCAGTGGCAAAACAAACTGGAGAAGCTGCGACTCCAACCAGTGGCACCAGGGCAGGTAAGTGACTTGGGTTTAACTGGGACTGCAGGACTGGGTTACAAATTGAACTCCAAATTAATAGCTGAGTTTAAGGAAGGGGAGGACATGGATGCCTTTTTAAATTCTTTTGAAAAAGTTTGTATTCAGGCTAAAATTCCTAGAGAGTTCTGGAGCTTCCATCTATCCCTACTACTTACCGGAAAAGCTCGGGATGCATTGGGTCAAATGAACAATGAAGACAGGTGATGATTACAGCAAGTTAAAAGCTGCACTGTTAAAAAGTTTGAATTAACTGCTGAATCATATAGAGCTAAATTCGAAGCTCAGGAGAAGCCCTGATATGAGCTATGAGGAGCTAGCCATGAAACAACATCAGTTTTTAAAACATTGGTGGGAAGGAATTGAGGCAAACACTGTTGATAAAATTGAAAATGTGATTTTATTAGAACAGTTTTATTGGCATGCCCAGCAGAGTTAAAAACCTGGCTAGAGGACCGAGATCCAAAAAACAGTGCAAGAGGCTGCTGAACTCTCAGACCCTCTGAGAGTGAATGGGGCGAGTGTGGCAGTGCAGAAAGGGAAAAGCGCACCTTCAGGACAGCTAAAACCCTCACTGCCTCCACCGAAACCAGTTAGCCCTAGGTTTCAAAGAAAAGATTTCTCTGAAGTAAGAAATGTTTGTTGGTTATGTAAAGAAACTGGGCACATTGCCAGACAGTGTCCAAGAAGGAAAAGCAATAATACGCAAAGTAGTACCAGAAAGGAAGTGGGTTGTTTGTGTGTCCCTGGAAGCATGCCAGTAAACATGAGGGAACACATGCACCAAGTCATGGTAAATGGTGTACAGATGCAGGGGTTAAGGGACACAGGGGCATCCCTGACAGTGGTAAAGGGGGATCTGGTATAGCCTGGTCAGCTCATACCCAATAAATACGTAACTGTACAAGGGTTTACTGGTGAAGAGAAAACATTCCTACTCGCTAGTGTTCTCCTTGACTGGGGTGAAATGGGGAACTGTGCAACAGGTGGCTATAGCCAACACATTAGCAGTGGATGTGATCCTGAGTAACAATCTCGAGCAGGGGGTGGTATGTGCAGTTACCCATAGCCAAACGGCCAGGGAAAATTGTAGTTCCCTGAGCCCCCCCAGAAGCCATTGGGGAAGATACTGAGAGGCTGGTTCCCCAGCCTGTGTCTCCAGAGGGGGAGACTGATAAAAAGAGGGTAGAAATTTCCCCAGTAGCAAGTAACCACATAGCTATAGAGGGTTACTCCGAAGAGGGAGGGGTGACCTCTTGTCAGAGGGTTGAGATTGACAGTGATCCTGAGGGCCATGATGCTAGTGCTAGGGAACCTAGTTTAGCGACTGAAGGGGACCTGTCTCATGCCTTGGGAAGGTTGAGGAGTTTGTAGCCGCCCAGAGGAGTGACCCTAGTTTAGAGAAGCTGAGGGCTTAGGCAGACTCGGAAGGTGCACAGAGTGGTAACTGCAGATATAAGGTTTATTGGGAAGATGGACTTATGTATAAATAGGCAGTACAGGCCAAGGGAGGGATGCTAGGCAGGCAGCTTGTTGTTCCCCAGGGATATCGTGAGCAGTTGCTCAAGGTTGCCCATGATATTCCCTTGTCTGGTCATCTGGGAATCATGTGCACAATGTAGCGGTTAGCCCAGAATTTCTACTGGCCTAACTTCACCCAGCAGATGAAGGAGTATTGCAGGTCTTGTCATTGGTGCCAAGAAATAGGGAAAGCGGGCAAGAAAACCCAAGCCACCCTGATTCCATTGCCCATAGTCGAGGAGCCATTCCAGAGGGTGGGAATGAATATTGTGGGGCCTTTAAATACCCCCAGCTCCTCAGGGAAGAGATTCATCCTGACTGTGGTGGATTATGCCACCCGGTATCCAGAGGCAGTTGCCCTATCCTCACTGAGGACAGATAAAGTGGCCAATGCCTTACCTGGGATTTTCTCCCGTGTTGGGTTTCCGCAGGAGGTTATCACCAATCGAGGGGGTTCCTTCATGTCGAACCTAATGAAATGTCTATGGAAGAAGTGTGGGGTGTTGCAGAGGTGCATGACACCGTATCACCCACAAGCCAATGGACTTGTGGAACAATTCAATGGTACCCTAAAGTCAATGCTCCAGGTGTTTGCTGAACAGCATTGTTGGGACTGGGAGAAATACCTTCCCCACCTGTTGTTCGCATACAGGGAGGTACCCCAAGAGTCAACAGGGTTTTTCCCCTTCAAACTCCTATATGGACGCTGGGTATGTGGGCCCCTAGACTTGATCCGGGAGGACTGGGAAGGCAAGAACACTAGCCAGGGAACTCCCATTGTGGATTACGTCCTACGGTTTAGGGAAAGGCTGAAGGAGCTTATGGGGACAGCCCAGAGCAACTTGGCAGCTGCCCAACAGAAACAAAAAGTATGGTACGACCGCAGAGCCAGAGCTCGCTCGTACATGGTAGGTCAGGAAGTCATGGTCCTTATTCCGGTCCAGAAAGACAAGCTGCAAGCTGAGTGGGCAGGACCGCACAAAGTGGTTAGGAAGGTAACTGAAGTAAATTACATTGTGGAGTTACCTGACCGTAGACAGAAAGAAAGGATGTACCATGTTAACATGGTGAAGCCATATGCAAATAGGGCTGACATGGGTCCCGATGGTAGTCATGGGGAGGGATGGACGAAGAGACCCTTCTGACTTAAGGAGGAAAGTAAGCGAGAGTCCTCTGTGGAGGCAATAAAATTGTCTCCCCAGCTGAACCTGGACCAGAACCAGAAAGTGAGGGAGGTTTTAGTAGACTTTGCCCCCTTGTTTAGCACCAAACCTGGACTAACCCCCTTAACAACACACGATGTGGAGACAGGGACACAGACGCCCATATGGCAAATAGCATATTAGATGTCAGACTGAGGCTGTCCAAAAGGACATTAGGAGGGAAGTGGAGGAGATGCTGGATTTAAGGGTAACCCAGAGATCCCACAGTCCCTGGGCCTCACCCGTAGTCCTTGTACCCAAGCCAGATGGCTCGACCTATTTCTGTGTAGACTATCGTGGACAGAATGCAGTCATGACATCAGACGCCCACCCGATGCCCCGGACGGACAAACTCCTGGACAGTTTGGGAGGGGCGACCTACCTTACGACCATTGACCTGACAAATGGGTATTGGCAGGTACAGTTGATGGACAGAGCTAGGGACAGGTCGGCCTTCATTACTCTGATAGGCTTATTTGAGTTCAAAGTAATGCCTTTCGGAATGAAGAACACCCCGGCCACTTTCCAAAGGTTGGTGAACCAAATGTTAAATGTTGCTGAGGAGTATGCCATGGCGTATCTGGATGACATTGCCATCTTCAGTACCAGCTGGGAGGAACACCTTTCACAGCTTAGAGAAGTGCTGGACAGAATACAGAGGGCTGGGCTCACTGTCAAAGCCAAGAAGTGCCAGGTGGCAATGGGAGAAATGGCATACCTCGGGCATGTGGTAGGCCAAGGACAGCTCTGTCCTAGCTAAATAAAGATAGAGGTGATCCAGGCATGGCCCAGACCAGAAACCCAGAAGCAGGTCAGGAGCTTTCTAGGGACAGCAGGGTACTACAGAAAGTTTGTACCTAATTACAGTGCCCTGGCTGCTCCCCTATCTGACCTGACAAGAAAAAAATGCCAAGGAAAATCACCTGGAGCCCAGCCTATGAGGAAGCCTTTACCAAACTGAAGGAGGCACTGTGTAGTGCTCCTGTTTTGACAAGTCCGGACTATAGCAAAACCTTTATAGTTCAGATGGACACCTCACACGTGGGTATTGGGGCAGTACTAAGTCAGACATCCAGAGAAGGAAGGGACCACCCCATTGCCTACCTGAGTAAAAAACTGCTTCCCAGGGAGCAAGTGTACTCCACTGTGGAAAAGGAGTGTCTTGCCATAGTATGGGCCCTAAAGAAGTTGGAGCCATACTTGTATGGGCAGCCTTTTGTGGTGCAGCTTGACCACAACCCCCTGGTTTGGCTGACGCAGATGGGGAAAAACAATGGCAGACTGCTCAAATGGAGTCTTGCTTTACAAGGGTATGATTTGAAAATCATACTTGGGGCAGAGCCAAGAATCAGAACTCAGATGGTTTGTCCCGTGTGTATGAGGAATGAACTGATTTGGGAAGCTCATCCCATGTAGGGGATAGTTCCCCTAAATTCAGTCTAGGTGGGGAGAAATTGTCACACTTGGACCACTGATTCTGATCCATGTATCACATATTTTGTTTGTATTACATATAATTTATGTAAGGGAAGGGCAGTCAGAAGACCCACAGTCTTGCTGAACTGACACATCCAAAAAAAAAAAACAGGGATAAGTTCAAAGAACAGGACATAGCTAAATCTGCAGCTATTTAAAATGCAATTTCTTTATTAAATTTTCTTTGAAGGCAGGAACCAAAGTATCCACTTTATAATGCCCTCAGGGAGATCCTTTGACTTGCAATAGTTGCCAGGAAGAACCTGTGTTGGGAGGGGTGTCGCAGGGGGCCCTTGAATTACATCAGAAAGACCTTTGATGTGTAGATGACAAGGATCCAGACGAATTTGGAAGGTCCAGTACACATTCCCAGGATGCTTTGGAAGGACATCACAGAATCTGTGTGTGTGTGTGTGTGTGTGTGTGTGTGTGTGTGCGTGTGTGTGGCAGAACAAAAACCAGTTCTGACCAGTTAACCTGAGGAGAGGAAATTGAGTATGTCACTTATCATTTTTTTAAAATCTTGTTGGGACATCCTGTGCTGTAAAATTTAACTTTTAATACTCCAAGGCGGAGTTTAATGACCTCAGAGAGGAGGCTGGCTCAGGACTGCTTTTATCCAACTGAGCAAGCCTTAGAGAGACACATTTTATTTTATTTCTGACTGAGAGAAGGATAACATCAGCACTGTAGGAGATAAGTATTATGTTGATAAGAGAGCTTAGTCTGTGCTTTAAAAACCTGTTTTGTTTTTAAGATTGTATGTATTTGGAATGTTTGTTCTGTATTTATTGTTCTGTTTTGATATTTTAAAGTAAAGATATATTTTACAACGGAAACTGCCTGGAGTGCCTTGACATTTCTTTTTATTTAAGTGGAGCTTTTAAAAAGGTTACAGTTAACACTGCGTATAGGCTTACTGATATACCAAACTGGGAAACAGATAGAGCTCTCTCAAGTTTTGCATAGAGTTCTAAGGATTCATTTGAAAGACCTGGTTGGGTGCCCATAGGCAAAGATATCTGGCCCCCTGAAGACAGAATTATCTGAGCCTGATAACTGGGTACGCTAACAAGAGGTTATCAGTTTGAATCCCTCCAGAACTTGAGACTAAGGTACTTGAACCCATAAAATAGACAAGAGGGTTACCTTGTTCTGTTCATTGTCCACAAATCATACGCTCAGAGGTTGGCACTTTGGGAGTAGAGGGCTGACCGGCTGAGTGAGTTTGTGACAGAGTCCAGCTCCAACATGAGGCTGTGACTCACACCCTGCCCTATTTAAATGTTTCAGGTGGGAACTGCAGTTCGCAGTTTGATTGGTTCACTTGATCCACACCATTCTTACAGGGTGAACCAGTACAACCATAAGTCCACCTATTTCCCCTAAAGTTCACTACAGTCCAGTAGAATCAAACACCCAAAGTTTGAGGTGTTCAATTCTTTTATAGTACCACACTTGCAGCCCTAGTCAGTACAGGACCAGTCCTCTTCAATGTCTTCATAAGTAACATTGCAGATGACCGGAAAGGGAAGGTATGTCTTTTTGAAGATAATTCCAAAATCTGAAATTGTTGGGCAATAAGGAAGGCTTGGAAAAAATGTTTAGGAATCTTGGGAAACTCAAGGAGTGGTCAAGAGAATGAAAGTTGGGGTTCAGTGCCAAAAAGTGCAAATCATGCACTTAGGGCATAGGAACCCAAGATCTGAGCATAGTATGGGGGGGAGTACTGTCAGTCACTAAGCAGGGAAGAAACATTAGGGTTATCATATCTGATTACCTCAAAGTGGTATGGCAGTGTGATAAAGCAGTGGGTAGGGCCAGTGGGATACTGAGTCATATAGGGAAAGGCATCTCTAGCAAGAAGAGGGAGGTGGTGTTGCCACTGAATTGCTCTCTGGTGAGACCCTACTTGGAGTACTTTATCCAGTTCTGAAGGTTACACCTCAGAAAGGACATAGACAGGGTGGAGGCAGTGTAGAAGAGAGCAACTAACAAGATGCATGGGTTGTACCAAAAGCGGCATGAGGAGAGACTGAGGAATCTCAACATGTACACCCTGGAAGACAGGAGAGTGAGAGGGGACACAATAGAGACCTACAAGTACTTCACATGAATTGAACAGGATGCAAGAGGGGAGTCTCTTTCAAATGAGGAAGATCACTAGAACAAAAAAGTACGCAGTGAAGCTGTAGGGGGAAATATAGAAAGGATGTGAGGTAGTACGACTTCACTGAAATTGTGGTGGGATAGACATAGGAGAACATTAGGAAATGAGCAGTGAGGAGGGAGGGTAACCAGAGACTAGTTAGTGTCTGCAGAGACAGATTAGGCAGGGACCATCTGGCAGACTGGGTGAGCAAAGCGGACCATTTCTGGCCAAACATTCTGTGTTTCTAACTGCACCTTAAAAATGTAGGGCCAGATTTTCAAAATGAAGTGGGACTAGGTCCCATTCCACAGCTGCAGTTGCAATGTGAAATCTCTGCAACAGCAGAGATTTGTATTTTCAATCTGTCAGAGCTGTGGGAGATGTTATGCTGGGTCCCACTGGGTGTAACATTTTCTCACAGCTGCTGGGAAAAAACAGCCGCTAGCTGCCAGAAATTGTGAAGTCGGTCATAAACCAGCTCCACCTTTGAAAATACCACAGCTGTAGGAAAAACTGCAGCTCCGCAAGTGGCAGCCTACTTGTGCCAAGTTTTTCCCACAGCTGCAGGATTTTCAAGGGCTCTGAAAATCTAGCCCTTAATATTTAGCAAAGTACACCTCAACTGCACCTCACAAATTTAACTTTTAGCTGTATGCACACCAACTGCACCTCAATTTCTGCTTTGTAATACTGAGTAGATCCTTCTGGCTCTGTAGGGACACCATTGGCAGTTTGGATTTTTGAACTCCCTTGAAGTACTTCTGGGTTAGCAGCAGTTTGCTCTCAGGCAGCAGTTGGAGCTCTATGTTAAGTTGGGCAGTTCCTGTAAAATAACCAATCTTTTCTCAGCGTAAGATAATATCTTGTTTATAGTAATAGTTAGGGCTGTGCATGGTCCAAATATTATTTTCTAAATACCACAGATAATACACTACTCATCTTTCAGATCCCAAATAATGAATAGTAGTGCTATTTGTCTGGTACTCGGGAAACACCGTTTAAAAAAAAAAAAAGAAAGAAAGAAAAAAAGAAATAGCTCTCACCCTCCTCCCTAGCCCAGATCAGCAGCCAGTCACATGGAAGAGTGGAAGAAGGTGACCGACACAGCCCACCCTCCTCAGTCCATGGCCGGCTACCTTCTTGTGAAAGAAGATACTACCGTCATGTGCTTTATTGCACAGTAAAACCAGCTGGTCATGTGATCAGCTGGTTTTACTATGCAACCAAGGCAAGCACGGTAGTATCCTCATTCACAAGAAGGCGTTTAGTGGTGGACAGAGGAGGGCTAGCTGTGTCAGTCACCTTCTTCCACTCTTCGATGTGGCTGGCTGCTGATGCGGCAGTGGGGGGGGGGTAGCTAATACCGACTATGAAGAACTGGATCCTGTGCTTGGAGATGGCACTGTGCCTTAAACAGCTGAATGGACACTGTTGATGATGCAGTAGTGAAAGTCAGCGTCCGGCCATTGGGGCAGGTAGGTTGTGTCAGCTGCTCATCATTGACTTAATTTATTTTTTTTTTAACAGAATGTGGGTGCTGCTGTGGGGGAGGGGAATTGGGTGCCACCTGAGGGTGGGGATGGGGGCTTATATTGAAACAATTGGGGGGGGGCGACTATGAGGGACTGGATCCTGTGCTTGGTACCTTGCCTTAAACGGTCAACAGATGGTGAAGCAAGCAGTAATAAAAATGAATGGTTAGCTATGGGGGCAGGCGGGTTGTACTTGTGCTGGCCACCCGTAATTGACTTACTTTTTAATTTTTAATGTGGGTGCTGCTACTGCTGGGGAAGGAGGAGGGGGGATTTGGGTGCTTCGTGAGGGTGGGGAGATGGGGGCTTCTATATTGAATCAATTTGGGCTAGGGAGGAGTGTGGGGGCTGTTTCTTTTCTTCCTTTTTTTTAAAGCCGAATATCGAATATTCGGCCAAATAATGAATTCCTGATGCCCAAATACCACATATTCAGCTGAATATTCAGCAAAAGGTATTCACACAGCCTTAATAATAGTCTGTTCATGTTGCAGAAAGTGGTAAGATCTTACTATGGTGTGCAGGGTTTTTCATGTTTGCATCTCTTTTGTTCATTTAATAGAGGTGGGGATAGGGACTTGTAACTTTATAGTACTTTTCTTGTGCTTTTTATAAAGTTCACTAATTTCAGTGACAAATGTACAAAATAAATATCTTTTGAATGCTGTTCTGGTAGACACTGCTTCATCTGTTTAATGCAGGAATTGCTAAGTGTTTTGTCTATTTCTGTAATGAGGCTGTGGTGGTAAAGAAATATGGGACTTCCCCTTTGCCAATACTTTTTTAAAGTTCAGCTTAAAATTACTTAATTAAGCAAATGGTACACTTTTTCTTTTAGACAAGATATCTGCCCTGTATTTTTTAGAGTTTATTTTTTATAGCTCTGGCCATATTGATGCGTGTACATCAACTACATCTCTTGACTACACCTCTGGAGGAGGTGTACACCTCACCGAGCTGTACATAATTGGCATTGTGTAGATACACATCAACAACTCTTCCTGACTGCACCTCATGTCAAAACATATACCTCACTGAGGTGAATTTAGTTAGCATTTTTAAAATGCATAACAACTACGCCTAAACTACACTACTAATTACACTATAAGTTTCTGTCCAGGAAGAATGCTGCAGGAAGGAACAGATCAGCTCAGCTCTTTCGGACTGTGGACAGGCTTCTCCATCCTGTCTGTCTACAGCCAAACAAACCTTTTTCAGTAGCACTTTGTGAAGAGTTTGCCCTGTTCTTCTCTGACAGGGTGTCCTCTATTCGGGGCAGGATCTTGCCAGTGCATCTAGATCAGTCCTGCAGGGTGAGGTCTGGGTGGAGCAGGGGCACTTCTATTGTCTGGATGGAGATCTTATCTGTGTCAATCTTCACCATTCATCACTGTTAGGTACATGGCCAGAGGTCATGACCCCATAGGAGCTCTTTTTTTTTTGGTAGGCGGAGCCGACACACCTCAGTGCTGCCCTCGAGGCTGACATATTGCATGGCGCTTGCAGGTTGGCCGTTAGGTGCTGTCGACTCTGACCGCCAGCCAGTTCTTCGTCTCCCGCCATAGAGGTCACCTCGTGGGAAGCAAGCCCTGGTTGAGGCTTGCCACCTACGCAGTCGTTTCACCACAATTTCCCATGCCGCAGTCCATCGGTGCCATGTTCTACCGGTTCTAGTTGCTTACTCGATGTCGCTGGTAAGATCTTTCCATATATTTTATTTCTTGGCGACTTCAAGTCTGTTTTTGGTGTTTTTTTCTCTGTAGGTCATGTCTCAGTTGGAGGGCAAGAAGACTTCCAGGCCCGGTGCCCATGGGGCCGAAAATATTCCGTCACTGACCAGCATGACCATTGCCTTTTGTGTCTTGGCCCGCTTCACGACATGGATTCATGCGATGCCTGTTTCTCCATGGACCGCTGGGTCATCAAGCAACGCGCGTGGAAAGTGGGGCGAGCTCCGCTGACTTTTGGGGGTCGGGCACACACTCGTCGGGCCAAGCCACGCACTCTCGGCCTCTCCTCTGGGTCCCCTCCCAGTTCTACACGGACTGAGGAGGAGGGAGCCTCAGCTACTAGTAGCCTGGCCGTTGCTGAGGCTCCTTCCACAGTGCAGGAGGCCTGTCTCACTCCTTTTGGGGGGCAGGCAGGAGGCACCTCCATGGCAATCGCTCCTTTGGGGGTGAAGGCTCCCCCGGTGTTGACCTGAAGTTCGCAAGGCCCGGGTCAGCACTGTCCTCAATGCCATCGATTGGTGCCGTTGTGGGCCTCGGTGCCATTTGTGGCACCGTGGGCCCTGACAGAGCTGTTGTTGGTGCTGGGTTGTCATGCGGTGCCATGGCTACTGTCAGAGCTGTTTGTGGCACCGATACTGCTAGCGGCACCGTGTAAGTTTCTATGGTGCTGTTCTTGTCTGTGTCTCACCTTGGCACCATCTGCGGTGCAGAGGTTGAGCATGGTGCCATGTCCTCTTGACTCGGCACTGTGGGGCCTTCGGAATCTGCTGTCGGTGCCTCCTCTGCCCTCGGCACCATTTGCGGCACCGTGGAGCCGTCAGCACCATCCTTGGCACCGATGGTGCCATCAGGGTCATCGTTGGTGCCATCTCCACCCTCGGCGCCGCTCGTGGTGCTGTGGAGCTGGATGGTGCCGTGGCTGGTCCCGAGTCTGGAGCTCCTGTTTGAGCTGGAGGCATGCCCCCTGTAGATTCCACTTGCAGTGCTGTAGGGTGCACTGGCACTGGCATGGTTTTGGTTTCTGGCACCCCTTTGGCAAAGATGGCAGTGGACGCCCTCCTATGATCTGGCACAGGGCCTTGGCCCCTACCGCTTCAGAGGCAGAGTCGGGCTCTGAGTCAGATGGACAGTCTGACTCTTTGGGGTTGACTGTTGGAGTGGGCAGCCCTGTAGTATCCTCGACAAGCCAGAGTCAGCCCCCTTCTGAGGTGGGGTTGGTGTCTACTAAGACTGGGGTCAGGGGTGCTGACCAGCGGGCAGTGGTGCAGGCCACCATTGCTCTGCAGCCTGGTCTTGGTGGGTTCACTGACCCCTCGGCAGTGGTACCCCCACCTGTGGTGTGCCTGGATCGCCCAACTTTGGGGCCGATTGGAGCACCTACAGGAGGGGAGGGTACTGTGCCCTGGATAGCTCCTTCGGGTGTTGCCCAGGGCTGTCAGCTACCTAGGCTGGCCCTCTCAAGGAGGAGGGCTCTTTTGGACTCCGAGGGGTCGAGGGGTGTGAGGTCGGCACAGCAGCCTTTTTTGGGGGCCCACCCGGGCTCTGGAAGAAGCCGTAGTGATGACCTCTGCTCTTCCTCCTCCTCGGTTTCTTTGAGAGAGCCCCATTCTTTTGAGGTAGGGGACCATCCTTCTGGACCTATATGGCCCTGGTCGCCTCACAGTTGGGATTCTTCTGTGCGCAGCCAAGGCAGTACCGAAATGGTTGTTCAGCTGTCAGCTGTGGGGTCTTCCACGACACCTTTCTCCTCGGGTGCTCCCGGTCCACTCCTTAGCCCAGGCGGAGGTCAGATGACATCTATTCTTGGCTCTGTCCCCATTCCTCTGCTACATTCTCCTGCGCTCCCAGGCATCCTTGGTCCTAGCAGGCCTCTCTCCTGGGAGCAGTTCAGGGCTGTGGCTGCTCAGTTCCCAGCTTATGTTAGGGCAATGGACAGTCAGGCTTTTCAACCTCCCCCCGAGCAGCCGCCCTCTGAGCAGCCGGTGCCCTCCAGCTCTTCATACCCCTCTCTGGGGGAGAGGAACCTTCTGTCCACATCTCTCCAGCCACTGATCTCGCTGAATATCAACGCTTCCTCATGAGGACGTTGGAGGACTTGCACCTCACCCCTGCCACTATTAGCAATCCAGAGCACTCAGTGCATGCCTTTCTAGGTGATTTTGGCGAGGCTACCCTTGTGGTGCCCCCCTGTCCTGCTCCCTTTTGGGAGGCGTCATTGCACTCCTGGCAGAGGCCCTTCTCTGGAGTTCCCTGCCCCTAGGGATCTCAGCCAGAGGTATTTCACCTCCCGGAGTCTCCAGGTTCCATGCCTCATCTGCAGTCTGGATTGTCACAGTTGGATACTCCTGATGGGTTTCACACCCTTCACCGTGACCGGCCCCCAGATCAAGATTCCTCAGATTTTGACTTCTGGGGTAGGAGGACTTTCTACTCAGCATGGTTGTTACTTTCCATTTCTGTACATCAGGCCTGCTATGTAGCCTATGACAGGTTCTTGTGGTCCAGGCTGGGTCAACCTCTAGACTCATTGTCTGATACGGAGCAAACCAGACAAGCCATTGCACTCTCTGCGCGTGTGCTTGGAGCTAGCAAGGCACCAGGCGAGAGCATCCTATGATGCCAATGAGGTAGCTACCATGGTCGTAGGGACAGCTGTCTGCACTAGGCAGACAGCATGGCTGCGTCTTTCCTGGTTGTCACCCTTGGCCCAGCATAGGGTGATTAACTCCACTCACCAGAGAACCCACCTTTTCTCCCGTAGAGCGAGACAACGTTTGTCAGGGCAACTTCCTTATCCCTCCGGTTGGTCCCCTTCTCACTCTCCCCACTCTTGGGTCTCTCCAGGCCCTGAAGGTTCACCCTCTTATTGTGTCACCCAGTGAGAGCTTAGGGACTTTGTCCCTTAGGGTGTAAAAGAAAACCCCCTTTGGGGGGACTCGGCACTCACCCAACAGTGATGAATGGTGAAGATTGACACAGATAAGATATGAAAGTTACGTACCTACCGTAATTATGATCTTTCTGTGTATCTTCACCATTCATTACAATCCCACCCTCCATCCCCTGGGGGCCTCAGTCTCTGGGTCCCCTTCCCTCTCTGTGCCTACCCCTTCCCCCCCTCCTTTGTTGTCAGGAGTGGGGTAAAACAGGGGCACATAGGGGGATAATGTTCTGGGGAGAGTGGTCAGCATGGGAGCACTTCTTCTCCAGTGTGTTAGCTCCACCCCGTGGGGTGAGAGTTGGCCGTTGCCCTCCATTCTCTCCTCCTCCTTGTTCCTGTTCAACTTATTTCTCTCTTGTCCTTGGACTATCTTTTATTAAAAAAAAAAAATCCTCTTTCTTTTTTTTCACCAATAATCTTTCCTTGAGAGGGTGTTAATTCTCTGTACCCTGTCCTTCTTCCAGAATAGCCAACTCTGCTCATCTGGAGTTTTTTGCAAGCCATTCTGTGCCTTGAATTCTGGCAAGAAGCCTTTGGCTACTCCTTGCAGTTCCTACTTAATCTGGAGATGGGCCAGGGTCTGGGATGTGTTTAACTCCCTCCCTCCTCCTAAATTCTCTATCCCACCCTACCTCCCTCTTCTATTTCCAGAGGTTGGGGTCCCTCCCAATCCCCTTAGTTTCTATCTTCTCCCTCTTCTGTCCTCTCTGTCATTATTTATCCTTTTAGTTCATATATCTTTTCCTTTTTCTATACCTTGGACTTCCTTGTCCCACCCTCCACTCCCTTCCTCTTACCTCTCCGATGACTCAGAACTGGCAGGCAGGCGGAGTCGACAGCACCTAATGGCCAACCCGTGAGCTCCACACAATGCGTCGGCCTCAAGGGTGGCGCCGATGGTGCGTAGGCTCCGCCTACCAAAAAAAAAAAGAGCTCCTGCGGGGTCATGACCTCTGGCCATGTACCCAACAGTGATGAATGGTGAAGATACACAGAAAGATCATAATTATGGTAGGTACGTAATCTTCATTTTCAACCAGTGTAGGTGGATGAGGTCTCTAAGGTGATTTCAAAGCTGTGACCCAGTTGTTGTGAACTAGACCCTGGACCGACACATCTTCTAGAGGGCTACATCGGAGCTATTGGTTCAGTGCTCGCCAGGATAGCCAGGTGTTCACTTTCGGAAGGGGTTATCCCTGACACCTTCAAGGAGGTGCTAGTGAAGCCCCTTCTGAAAAAAAACATCTCTTGGCCTGACATCCTGGCTAATTATAGAGCAATGTCCACCCTCCCATTTTTAGGGAAGGTTGTTGAGAAGATAGTGGCTCTGCAGCTTGAGGAACATCTGCAGACCTTTGACATCTACGAGCCATTCCAGTCTGGGTTTAGTAAGAGGCACTGCAAAGAGATGGCATTGGTCCAGGTGCATAATGACCTCCTCATGGCAACAGATCGAGGAGAAAGGTCAATTCCCATTATTCTTGATCTGTTATCAATATTTGACACTGTGGACCACATCATACTGTTGGATTGCCTTAGAGGGTGTTGTGGATTCACCGGTACTGTCATCAACTGGTTTAAGTCCTTTCTCTCAGACAGAAGGCAGAGGGTAGTAATGGGGGACTTCTCTTCCTCCCCAATGCCCCTGACCTGTGAAGTTCCTCAAGGCTCGATCCCATCACCGATGTTGTTCGTGGTGTACATGCTGCCCCTGGGGAGGATCATTAGTCTGGGTTTTCACTGTTATGCAAATGATACTCGACTGTACATGTCTTTTGCACCAAGGACAAATGGTGCCATCGAAGTGCTGAATAAATGCCTTGCTGAGATCAAGGACTGGATGAACTCTAACTGGCTGAGACTTAACCCAGATAAGACGGATGTATTGGTGATTGAGCCAGGTCATGGGCATGATGGGGATGTCTCTGGGACAACAACAGGTTTGTTCCTGGGGTTGACACCATTGACGGTGTCCTCTAGGGTGAGAAATCTGGGTGTGATCCTCGATAACAAGCTATCATTTGAAGCACAGGTGTTGGCTGTCTTCAGAAGTGTTTTTTACCACCTGAGGAATACCACCAGGATTAAATCCCTAATTCAAACAACATGAAGTCTTGCTATATTATGACATATGCAGTTTGTCCCAGCCTTAGAACTGCTCCGGAGGTGAAAGAGTTAACTTCCATGCCAAGCATGGAATCCTGAGCACGAGCTTGGTTGAAAAAAACTCTGTCTGTTGATCTTCAAACTGAAACTGTCAGATTCTTTACTCCGCCTCACTGAACAGTCGCTCCGGAGATTCCTCCTACTGCTCGGTTCATTTCTCGGTTAAAAAAGTGTTATTCTCGGTTTGTTCAAACTGCAATTATATTTATTTTAACCGCAAACCGGTCGGTTCAAGCTCTGTCTGTGGTATCGTAAGTAATAGATAGGTTTACTTTCTCTGTGTGGAACTTGCAAGCGTTGTTATCGGTTGGGTTTGAACCGATCAGGTTATTGTTAAAACTTATCAAATTGCATTTGTTTGCAGTTCCTGGTTCTTATGGTTCTAAAAAAGCGAGTTCATTACGTTTTTCCACGACCAGTGACACGGATGGGAACCGATAAGGGTGTCTTAGCAGCATTTTGCGGAAAAGGGCAAGTTTTGGTTAGGCTGGCATTATGTCTGAAACCCAAAGAAAAACCGGGCCCACTGGGTTTCAACACTGTAGTGTCTGTGGGGAAGCCTTTGCCAAGGCTGACCCACACACCACATGTGTTTATTGTCTGGGGTTTGACCACCTCAATGCAGACTGCCAAATTTGCAAGAATTTCCCTGCAGCTACCCTGGATAAGAGAGTTGGTAGGCTCAGGGAAGAGAGACCAAAGTGTCCGCTGACCGGATGACAGCCCGGTTCAGTGCTAACCGAATCGAGGGAGTGCCCTCTGACCAGGGCGACTCTCGGCAACGAAGAGCTGACCAGAGGAGCCAGTTCAGGAAAGAGGACTAGAAAACAGCAGGTGTGGAGCCAAAATTTCCTTCTCCAACCACTGCAGAGATAGCCAAAGTGATCCAGATTGTCCAGTCGCTTTTCCCGGTTCCGTCCGAACCGCCACTATCAGGTAAACGGTCGGATCGGTCGGTTCCACCGGTTCAAGAATATGATATAGAGGAATTTTATGAACCGGTGGAGGGGGAGGAGGATTATGAAGAGTGTGAATGTGATTTTGAAAGTCTGGATGTGCCCATTGAACCGGACATCTCCCAAGACAAGACTTCAGGAGTGTCTCCCCCTAGGCTTTCTGAGTCCCCTTCTCATTTTCTGTTTTATAAAAAAGTTGCTGAAACCCTCCAGCTCCCTTTGGAAGAAGCTGTGGATGAACAGGAGGAGCCTGACTATGTGGAAATGATGGATATCCCAGAGTCCAGGAGATTGTCTATTCCTTTACATAAATCCTTTAGAAACAGACAATAAAAATTTTAAAGCTCCTAATTCTTTACCTCCTGTGGATAAAAGATGGACAGGAGGTACATTTTGTCCAGGCCCTGATACGGAGTTCCTTTCACAACAATGCAGCCATGTTGGGGTAGTGCAGGCTGCAGCCTGTGATAAGGCAAATATTCCCTTGGCTTCACACCCTGACAAGGATTCCAGGAGGATTGATGCCATGGCAAAGAAACAATACATGGCAGCATCCTTGGGACTCAGACAGGCAAATTATATGGCCTATGTTGCAAGATACAGAAATCAGATGGGATACTATTATGGCTTTAGCGAAACAGGTCCCTGGCTAGCTTGCCAGGAGCTGGAACAGGTGGCTGCTGATGGTATTGAGGCATCCAAGGTGCAATTCCATGCTGCAGTGGACTCTAATGATGTATCTTCAAGAGTCATGGATACATCTGTGGCTTTTCGTAGAATGGCTTGGCTCAGGTGTACTAGCCTGTCACAGGATACCCAGGCTAAGGCCATGGATTTTCCTGTTGTGGGTAATTCTCTGTTTGGGGAGCAGACAGAGAATTACATGAAGAAAATGGATGAGTATAGGACCACTTATAGGAGTGCACAGGCCAAGGAGAGGCAAGCCACTCCTCAGAGGCAGCCTTCCAGGGGCAGGGGCAGGCCTTTTCACAGGCCTTTTTACCAAGCTCAGGCCTCCTCTTCAGCTTATGCCCAGAGGGGGTTCTTCAGAGGGAGAGGCAGACGGGGTACGAGCAGGCCTGCTCCCACCCCTCACCCTAATGCCCCTGCCAAACAGGCACCCTGATGGGATGCCCAGGGCTGATTCTCCATTACCTGTAGGGGGCAGGCTGGCTTACTTCGTCCAGGACTGGGAGTCTTTAACATCAGACAAGTGGGTCCTGGAAGTAGTAAGCCAGGGACTGGTTCTCAGCTTCAAAAAATTTCCAAAGATGAGAACCAGATCTTTTCCACCTGCAAATCCATTAGAGGGTCTTGCTTTAGAAACAGAAGTCTCAATCCTCCTGGCTCTCAGAGCTGTGGAAAGAGTTCCTCCCCTACACCAGGGCAAAGGACTGTACTCCAGGTACTTCCTTACACCAAAAAAGACAGGAGAATGGCGGACCATCCTGGATCTAAGATACCTAAACAAGCACCTTTTAAAACCAAAATTCAAAATGGTGACTCTGGGAATGATTTTACCCTCCCTGAGGCCAGGGGACCTCAAGGATGCCTACTTCCATGTTCTCATCAGAAGCTCCCACCGAAAGTACCTCAGATTCGAACTGCCCTCAGGCCATTACCAGTTCAGAGCAATGTCCTTCGGCCTTACCTCTGCCCCAAGGGTATTCACAAAATGCCTGGCAGTAGCAGTTGCTCACTTAAGAAGGCAAAAGATTGCCATCTTTCCTTACCTGGACGACTGGCTCATAGTGGGTCAGTCTCCAGACCAAGTCAAATCACACCTTCAGGTTACCCAGCAGCTGCTTACATCTCTAAGTTTTCTTCTCAATCTCCCACAGTCAGTTCTAGAGTCTGTTCAGCTACTCACCTTCATAGGCACAGAACTGGACACAAAGCAGGCCAGAGCTTTCCTTCCTCTAGAAAGAGTAAAGACCCTGGTGGCTCTGGCCTCCTCCTTCACTCTGCAGGTCTCTCGACCAGCAAGGCACTTTCTACAGCTCCTTGGACACATGGCTGCCTCCACAGCTGTAGTGCAAGGAGCAAGATTTCAGATGAGAGACATTCAGTTCCATTTGAGAGCCTTCTGGTCTCAAAGGAGAGATCCCCTAACCAAATTGATCCCAGTAACTCGAACCCTGATCCAGGCCCTGCAGTGGTGGCGGGATCAGAGCAATCTGAGACAGGGGGTTCCTTTCATCCCTCAATCTCACTCCTTGACCTTTACTACAGATCGTCCCTCTTGGGATGGGGAGCTCACATGGGCGACCTCACCACCCAGGGATTGTGGTCCCCTCAGGAATCTCTGCTCCAAATCAATCTGTTGGAACTCAGAGCTGTTTTTCTAGCACTTCAGGTTTTTTCTGCATCTGTTCAGAACAAAGTGGTACAGGTCAGAACAGACAACACCACTACAATGTGGTACATCAACAAGCAAGTGGGCACTCGGTCTTCGGCCTTGTGCACCGAGGCAATGAAGTTGTGGTCTCTGGCTTATTCCCTGAACACCTCCCTCATAGCAGTTTACCTCCCAGGCAAGGACAATGTCCTGGCAGATGCTCTCAGCAGGATTTCCCAGGGTCATCACGAATGGTCACTGGATCCCCTAGTACTGGGGTTAGTATTTGCCAGGTGGGGCACCCCTCAGATAGATCTTTTTGCAGCCCCAGACAATCACCAACTTCCGCTTTTTTGTTGCAGGCCCCCAGTGTTGGGCTCAGTCCCTCTGGATGCCTTCCTTCTCGATTGGGAAGGGAAGTTCCTCTATGCCTTCCCCCCTTCCTTCTCTTGTTCAAGGTGCTAGTCAAAATCAGATCTCAACCTTGCAAGATGATTCTGATTGCTCCAGATTGGGCCAGGCAGCCCTGGTATCCGCTCCTTCTGTCCTTAGCAGTCCATCTTCCCCTGTGTCTCCCCAGGAACCACAATTTGTTAACCTGTGCCCAGGGGAGAGTTTGGTATCCAAATCTCAAATCCCTCAACCTCAAGGCCTGGCTCTTGAGGAATTAGAGTTTGCTGACCTACACCTTTCTCAAGGTGTACTCGAAATCTTGAAAGCTTCTAGGAAGCCTTCCACCAGGGCTACTTATAATTCTAAATGGAAAAGGTTTTCCATATGGTGCTCTAGGAAGCATATTTCCCAGAATCTGTTGATTTGCCCACAGTCTTGGACTATATGGTCCATCTAAATACTTTGGGGCTGAGGCCAGCTACCCTGAAAGTGTATTTGGCAGCTGTTTCTGCTTTTATTTCAGCAGGAAAGCCCTCTTCTCTTTCTGTTCACCCTGTATTCTCCAAGTTTTCAAGGGATTGTTTCACACCAACCTCCATTCAGGGACCCTGCTCCTACCTGGCATCTTAATGTTTGCATTGCTCAGCTGATGCAACCCCTTTGAACCTTTGTCTTCAGCAGAGCTTAAGTACTTGACTTGGAAAACTGTGTTTCTAGTAGCCATCACTTCTGCCAGGCGATAAGTGAATTACAAGCTTTGTCAGTGGAGCCTGATTTTATCTCCTTTCACAGAGATAAAGTAGTCCTCAGGACTAACAGGAAGTTCTTGCCTAAGGTGGTTTCAGATTTCCACCTTAATCAATCTGTATCTCTTCCAGTGTACTTCACTGACCATTCCTCCTCTGGCGAGAGGAGGCTGCACAGTTTAGATGTGAAGAGATCCCTTAGTTACTACATAGAGCATACCAAGGGTCACAGGTTTGTCTCCTTCCAACTGTTCCTCACTTATGGTGAGGTTGGGAAAGGGAAACCTGCCACTAAAAGATCCATTGCCAGGTGGATTGTCTCTTGTATCCAATTTTGCTATCAAAAACTGGGTAAGGTTCCCCCTTCAGGCCTGAGGGCTCACTCTACCAGAGGTACAGCTGCGTCCCTAGCTGCGGCCAGGGACATCCCTATCTTAGAGATATGTCAAGCAGCTACCTGGAAAACAGTACACACTTTCACCAAGCATTACTCCCTGGACATCCAGGCTAGGAGGGATGCTCGGTTTGGCACAGCTGTGCTTCACAGCCTATTTCCTAAGTAGGTTCTGTCCCTCCTCCATGGAGGTACTGCTGTGTAGTCTGCATATGTCATAATATAGCAAGACTTCATGTTGTTTGAAGAAAAAATTACTCACCTTAGTAATGTTGTTTCTTCTAATGGAGTCTTACTATATTATGACCTCCCCTCAACCTGCCCCTCTCAGAACCTCTGCTCTTGGGATGTGGGTGGGAAGTGCAGTGTTGGCACTTAATGATGCCCACCTTGTGTTTTTCACTCCTCCTTTTTGGGGTGTTTGGGTGTTGTATTTTATTTTATTTTCTGGGTCCCCTGACTTGAGTCTTAGTTTTGGGACCAGAAAAGTGTGTTAATATTTTAGTAGCCAGTTGGCTAGTGTAGGTTTACAGCTTCCACACAGAACCTTAGTGAGTTTTTGCTCGTAAAGATCTGACAGTTTCAGTTTGAAGATCAACAGACAGAGTTTTTTTCAACCGAGCTCGTGCTCAAGATTCCATGCCTGGCATGGAAGTTAACTCTTTCACCTCCGGAGCAGTTCTAAGGCTGGGACAAACTGCATATGTCATAATATAGCAAGACTCCATTAGAAGAAACAACATTACTAAGGTGAGTAATTTTTTCTTCTGCCTGAAGACCTTCCATCACTAGCACAAGCCTTTGTGACATCCAGGCTTGACTATTGTAATGCTCTGTACCTTAGGGTCAGTGGAGGGAACCTCTCTCTGCTGTAGCTAGTGCAGAATGCAGCAGCCAGGCCGGTGACAGGACTGTCTAGGTCCTGCCATGTGAACATGGTCCTGCAGGGTCTGCACTGATTGCCAGTCAGGTGGCGGGTTCTCTTCAAGGTGGGCTTGCTCACCTATAAGGCCCCATATGGTTCAGATCCTGGCTACCTGTCAGACCTCCTTACTCCTGCTATCCTGGCTCACTCCCTTCGTTCCTCCACCCAGGACCTCCTGGTGGTTCTGAGGACTGAGTTGAAAACCTCGGGTGATCGTTCATTCAGAATGGCCAGCCCAGTCCTCTGGAACTCCTTGCCAAGGCCTTTGAGGGAGGCCCCTAAGGTGGAGGTATTTAGGAGGGGCCTAAAGACTCATCTTTTTAGCCTAGCCTTTCCTGAAAATGTCTTTCAATTTACATAAAATCTTTTAAATAGTTTTATCTATTGTTCATTGTTTTATATTGCTCTATAACTCTGTTAAACTGTTTTGACTGTACAGCACCCAGAGCCCCTGGGATTGGGAGCCAATAAAATAAAATGTTACTTACTTACTATCAAATCTTATGTTCAACCCTAAGACAGTAGTGTTTTTGAGGTGCACACCCTTTAGCAGCACATCAAATACACTTCAGTTGGTCAGGGGAACCACTGCTTCAGACTTGCTTCAGGATTTCTTATACTATGGGCATTGGTATCTAGTTTTTCTCTTACCTATCCCCCATGTCAGTACTGGGATAATTGAACTCCTCTTGCTCTAGTACATGTGACCTCTCACTCTAAGCCAGTACTAGATTCTAAAAATCACCCCAATGTCTTATACAGTGCTACTGCCAAAGGGACACTGGCACAACTAAGCTAAAAAAAACTTGGCCAGGGACCCATTACTGAAATTAATTAGGAGCTTTTGCTTAGTATCTAAAAAGGCTAAATGCCCAAGTAGAGTAACAGCTAACTCCTATAAAGTGAGCCTCGCTGATAACATACATCCCAATCCTGGTCCAGCTGTGCCTGCAACGTCCTACAGGAGTTTCAAACTACATGAAGTCTTGCTGTATTCTGACTATTGCAGTTAGTCCCAGCACTTGAACAGCCTTGGAGAGTAGAGGGTTAATTTCTATGCAGAGCATAGGACATTGAGCTCGAGCTCAGTTCAAACCTCTGTCTGCTGCACTTTGAAGCACAACTGTCAGATTCTTTACTCTGCCTAATTGAACATTCGCTCCAGAGATTTCTCCTTTGCTCGCGGTTCGAAGGTCGGTTAAAGTCCTCGGTTTTACCAATGATCTTTTGCAAATTTCGGTTCAGATCTCTGTCTGTGGTACAGTAAGTACTAGGTAGTGAACTAGACATAGTAAACTTGTGGAAATTGTAAAAATTGATTTCTGGACCGGTTCGGCTGAACCGGCCGTTTAGTGAATTATATATTCTGTCTTTGTTTCTAAACTTTGAGTGTGGTTACCGGTCCTAATTGGTTTAAAAAAAACACACATTTTCTTGTGTTTTTTTTCCAATACCCGTGACATGGTTAGAAATCGATAAGGGTGTCTTGCCTGGTTGTTTGCCATAAAAAGGGTAAGTTTGTGGTTAGGATGGCTACGTCTGAAAAACCCAAAAGAAAAACCAGGCCCACTGGATTTCAACACTGCAGTGTGTGTGGGGAGCTCTTTGCTAAGGCTGGTCCCCACACCACCTGTGTTGATTGTCTGGGGTTTGACCACCTCGATTCAGACTGCCAAATCTGTGAAAAATTCCCTAAGTCTACCCTGGAAAAAAGATTAGGTAGGCTTAGGGATAAGGAGGCCAAGAAGTCCGCTGACCTCTATGGCCAGCCTGGTTCGGTTCCAACCGAACTTGAGGGAGTGCCCTCTGACTAGGGCGATACTTCTTCGGCCAAGAGGAGAGTCGATCCTGAGGGATCGGTTCCTACAAAAAGAAAAAGAAAAGAAAAATTGGCTGGTTTGGATCCAGAGACCCATTTTCTGACCGCCGAAGAGATTGCCAATTCGATATGGATTGTGGAATCACTTCGCCCGGTTCCGTCTGATCCGGCACCTTCTGGCAGGCATTCGGTTTGGTAGGTTCCTCTGGTTCAAGATTATGCCCCTGAAGATTTCTATTAACCGGATTTGGAGGGGGATGAAGATTATGATGATGATGATGATCATGATGATGATGGTGTGGAAGGTCTGGTTGAGCCCACTGAACTGGACATCTCCCCAGACAGGCCTTCTGGTGTTTCCCCTTCTAGGCTTTCTGAGTCCCCTTCCCACTACATGTTTTACAGGAAAGTAGCAGAAACCCTCCAGCTCCCTGTGGAAGAAGCTGTAGAGGAACAAGAGGAACCTGATTATTTGGAGATGATGGACATCCCAGAGTCCACGAGACTGTCTATTCCCCTTCATAAGTCTTTTGGGAAACAGACACAAAAGACTTAAAAAACTCCATATTCTGTACCTCCTGTCGACAGAAGGATGGACAAAAGGTACACCTTATAGGTTCAGGTACAGAGTATTTGTATCAAGAATGCAGCCATGTTGGGGTTGTGCAGGCTGCAGCCTGTGATAATGCTAATATACCCTTGGCTTCACACACCCCAGATAAAGACTCTAGGAAGCTGGATGCCTTGGAAATGAAACAGTACATGGCATCCACCTTGGGACTCAGGCAGGTTAATTATATGGCCTATGCAGCCAGGTACCAGTAGTCTAGGTGGAACACTGTACTGGCACTGGCTAAACAGGCCTCCCCCCAGCTAGCCTCGGAGCTGGAGGGGATGGTTGCTGATGGGATTGAGGCATCTAAGGTACAGTTCCATGCTGCTGTGGACTCCAGTGATGTGTTATCTAGAGTCATGGCTACATCTGTGGCTCTTTGGAGAATGGCTTGGCTCAGATGTACTAGTCTCTCACAGGACACCCAAGCTAAGGCCATGGATTTCCCTGTGGTGGGTAATTCTCTGTTTGTGGAGCAGACAGAGAATGACATGAAAAAGATGGATGAGTATAGGACCACCTATAGGAATGCACAGGCTAAGGAAAGTCAGGCAACTCCTCAAAGGCAGCAAGCTTGGGGCAGGGGCAGGCCTTTTCATAGGCCTTTCTACCAAGCACAGGCCTCTTCTTTCTTTCCTCAGAGGGGGTTCTTCAGAGGGAGAGGCAGAAGGGGGGTGAGCAGGGCTGTATCCATCCCTCAACCTAAGGCTTCTGCCAAGCAGACACCCTGATGTGTCAGCCCGGGTCAACTCCCACATTCCTGTAGGAGGCAGGCTGGCTTACTTCGTCCAGGACTGGATTTCTGTTACCTCAGACAAGTGTGTCCTTGAGGTGATAAGCAAGGGGCTGGTTCTCAGCTTCAAGAAATTTCCAAAGCTGAGGGCCAGATCTTTTCCACCTGCAAGCATCTCTGAAACCATTGCCCTAGAGGCAGAGGTTTCATCTCTCCTGGCTCTAAAGGCTGTAGAAAGAGTTGCTACATTGCACGGGGCAAAGGTCTGTACTCCAGGTACTTCCTTACCCCAAAAAAGACAGGTGACTGGCGACCCATCCTAGACTTAAGATACCTGAACGAACATCTTTGAAAACCAAAATTCAAAATGGTGACTCTGGGAATAATCCTTCCCTCTCTAAGGCCAGGGGACTGGCTAGCCTCCCTGGACTTAAAAGATGCCTACTTTTACATTCCCATCAGGCGCTCCCACAGAAAGTACCTCTGGTTCGAATTGCCTTCAGACCATTATCAGTTCAAAGCTATGCCCTTTGGCCTGACATCAGCTCCAAGGGTATTCACAAAATGCCTAGCAGTAGTAGTGACCTTTTTAAGAAGGAAAAATATTTCCATATTTCCATACCTGGATGACTGGCTCATTGTGGGGCAGTCCCCAGACCAAGTCAAGTCACACCTGCAAGTGACCCAGCAAGTGCTCACTTCTCTGGGATTTCTTCTCAACCTTCCCAAGTCAGTTCTCGAACCAGTCCAGCTTCTTACCTTTATAGGGACAGAACTGGATACAGTCAGAGCAAGAGCCTTTCTTCCCCTGGAAAAGGCAAGTGTTCTTATAGAACTAGCCTCTTCCTTCAGCCTTCAGGTATCTCAACCAGCAAGGCATTTCCTCCAGGTCTTGGGCCACATGGCAGCTTCAACAGCAGTGGTCCAAGGGGCAAGATTCCAGATGAGAGATATTCAATTCCATCTGAGGGCTTTTTGATCTCAGAGGAAGGATTCCCTTACCAAACTGATACCAGTGACTCTTACCTTGATCCAAGCCCTTCAATGGTGGCAGGATCAGGACAATTTAAGACAAGGGGTCCTATTTGCCACTCAGTCTCATTCAGTGGTCCTTACCACGGTTGCTTCCCTTCTGGGCTGGGGAGCCCATCTGGGGGCCCTCACTGCCCAGAGACTGTGGTCCCCACAGGAATCCCTTCTTCATATCAGTCTCCTAGAATTCAGGGCAGTTTTTCTGGCCCTGAAAGCTTTCTCTCAGTCAGTGCAGAACAATGTAGTTCAGGTTAGAACAGACAACACCACCACCATGTGGTACATCAACAAGCATGGAGGCACTCGGTCCACAGCCTTGTGCATAGAAGCCATGAAATTGTGGTCCCTGGCTTATTCCCTGCAAACCTCTCTGATAGCAGTTCACCTTCCAGGAAGGACAATGTGCTAGCACATGCACTGTGCAGGATGTCTCAGGGCCATCACAAATGGTCCCTGGACCCTCAGGTGTTGAAAGTGATTTTTTCAAAATGGGGCACTCTAGAGATAGCTCTTTTTGCAGCCCCAGAAAATCACCAACTTCCTCTGTTTTGTTGCAGACCCCCAGTCTTGGGCTCAGTCCCCCTGGATGCTCTGATTCTGAACTGGGAATGGAAATTTCTGTATGCCTTCCCACCCTTCCCATTTCTGTTCAAAGTTTTAGTCAAGATAAGGTCTCAACCTTGCAAAGTGATTTGAATTGCTCCAGATTGGGCCAGACAGCCTTGGTACCCCCTGTTGTTGTCCCTAGCAGTCCATCTTCCCCTGTCCCTTCCCAGGAATTACAACCTGTTAACATCCTCTCAGGGGAAGGTTTGGTACCCCAATCTTCAGTCTCTCAACCTCAAGGCATGGCTCTTGAAGAGCTAAGAGTTTGCAGATTTGCATATTTCTCAGGGGGTTCTGGATATTTTCAAAGCTTCTCGAAAGCCCTCCACCAGAAAGACTTATAACTCCAAATGGAAGAGATTCAGCATTTGGTGTTCTAAGAAGCATATTTCTCCAGATACTGCTGAATTGCCTATGGTTCTGGATTATATGGTCCATCTTAATGGCCTAGGTCTCAGACCAGCTACTCTCAAGGCACACTTGTCAGCTATTTCTGACTTTCTGTCAGTGGGGAAGTCTTCCTCACTATCTTCTCATCCTGTGTTCTGTAAATTTTGTAAAGGATTGCTCCACACCAATCCTCCCTTTAGAGACCCTGCCCCCGCCTGGAATTTGAATGTTTGCATTGCTCAACTTATGCAACCTCCTTTTGAGCCTATGTCCTTAGCACAGCTTAAGTACTTGATGCGGAAAACTGTGTTCTTGGTAGCCATTACCTCTGCCAGGCGTATCAGTGAATTGCAAGCCCTGTCAGTGGAACCTGACTTTACCTCCTTTCACAGGGATAAAGTGGTCCTTAGAACCAATAGAAGGTTCTTGCCCAAAGTGGTTTCAGACTTCCATTTAAATCAGTCTATGTCTCTTCCTGTTTACTAATCATTCTTCCTCAGGAGAGAGGAGGCTACACAGTTTAGATGTTGGAAGAGCCCTTAGTTACTACATAGAGCGTACCAAGGGTCATAGGTTTGATTCCTTCCAGTTGTTCCTCCCTTATGGAGAAGTAGAAAAGGGCAAACCTGCCACCAAGAGAACTATTGCCAGGTGGATTGTGTCTTGTATACAATTCTGCTATGAAAAACTGGGAAAGATTCCACCCTCAGGCCTGAGGGCTCACTCTACAAGACATACAGCTGCTTCTCTGGCTGCTGCTAGAGATATCCCTCTCTTAGAAATTTGTCAAGCAGCCATCTGGAAAACAGTCCACGCCTTTACCAAGCATTACTCTCTGGATATCCAGGCTAGGAGTGATGCTCGGTTTGGCACAGCAGTACTTCAGAGCCTATTCCCAAAGTGGGTTCTGTCCCTCCTCCATGGAGGTACTGCTTGGTAGTCTGCACTTGTCAGAATACAGCAAGACTTCAAGTTGTTTGAAGAAAAAATTACTCACCTTAGTAACTATGTTTCTTCTATTGGAGTCTTGCTGTATTCTGACCTCCCTCCCTGCCTCCCCTCTCAGAACCTGGTTTTGGGAAGTGGGGGGGGCAGGTGCAGTGTTGCACCTCAGGTGTACTCCTTTTACACCCTCATCTTTGTTGGGTGTTTATTTTATTCTATTCCTGTTTGGTTTGGTTTTTGAGTTTTCGGTTTCCTGACTTCAGTCTTCCTTTGGTAATCCAAAACTTTTTGTTGCCAGTTGGCTATTAACATTTTTTTATAATTTCCACATAGAATAGCTATTAGAGTTTTGCTCGTAAGAATCTAATGGTTAGATTTCAAAGGAAAACAGACAGAGACATCAACCGAGCTCGAGCTCAGCATTCTATGCTCTGCATAGAAAGTTTAACCCTTTCTTCTCCGGGGCAGTTTGAAGGCTGGGGCTAACTGCACTTGTCAGAATACAGCAAGACTCTAATAGAAGAAACATAATTACTAAGTTGAGTATTTTTTCCTTTTGTAACAATAGACTGTATAAATACTATTTTTTGTATGTATACATAAAAACACATGATGATTTAAAAACATCTTAATAAAACTTTTTTTCGGCTTTTTCTGAATTTTACAACATAATATTTAATTAGTAGCTGTGTGGTTTTCAAATTAATTTTCATTCATCTTATGACCTTAATCACATGGCAAACATTTCGGTCCCTCCCAGCAATGCCAAATCTTTCTTGTTTTCACAGGCTTTGCCTGCAAAAGTGTCAGAAGATAACAATTTCCAGTGAATTCCTACCTAACTTTAAAGTGACCACTCCCTTGTCACCTGTAGATGGTCTGCCAAGTACAATAAAAATGACCCAACTAAAACAACCACCCATGCATTCCACATGTAAAAGATGTGACCATATCACCCTGGCGCTCCGCGAACTGCACTGGCTACCGGTCCGGTGAAGAGCTTTCTTCAAGATAGGGCTATTAACCTATAAGACCCTGCGTGAGGGAGGTCCAGTTTATCTGCAAGAGCAACTTGTGCCTTACCATCCAGCCCGGGCCCTCTGTTCTGCTGGGGGTGGCCTTCTTGGAGTTCCCAGGGCTAGACTGCTGCACTCAGGAGACGGAGCATTTGTGGTAGCTGCGCCTACCCTGTGGAACTCTCTGCTTGGTTATCTAAGGGAGGCCCCCTCAGTAGAAGCCTTTAAGAAGGGCCTCAAAATATTTTTATTCTGTCAAGCTTTTAACTGAGTATGTTTTAAAGTGGATTGTATTTCACGATAGATAGATAAGTTTATGCTCTCAGTTGCATTCTGCTGATGTTTTAATTTTGTCATCACTGCATTTTTAAAATGTTTTGTATGATTTATATGCTTGCATTGTGCAGCACCCAGACTCCATGGAGTTGGGTGCTATATAAACAAAATATCTATCTATCTATCTATCTATCTATCTATCTATCTATCTACCTATCTGAAAGCTTTCCTATTTTAAAGCTCTCTTGCATCAAATTGATTGGCTTTCTTCTAAGCCAAACTCAGGAGGTTAACTCAGCCATTGCATACTTTATCCAGCAGTTAGAGATGCAGCGAAGTTTAATTTTTCTGGTGAAGTTCCCACGAAATTGAGAATTTCACCCCACAGAATATTTCATGAAATTTCCGCATTTTGCAAAATATTTTGCAGAAACTAAATGCATGATTTTATCCATGAAATGTTGAATTTTACCCCGCAAATGATAGAATTTCATCAACGAGTGGTGAAATTCCACCAATTGCGTGCAAAATTTCGCACCCACAAAATATTTTGCGAAATGCGCAAATTTTGCTAAATATTTTGTGGAGTGAAATTTGCGGACTTCACACATCTCTATCAGCAGTTCAACAAAGTTTGCAACATTTTGCCCCTTTCAGACATACTGTTAAGAAGGGAAATTCACAGGAATGGTTCAATTCTGGAATTAAGAGTAGGATTTGAGAGAGACATTAGATTTTGGAATCTCTATAAAGGGCTTAGCCAACAAAAACACCTTCAAAGATATAAGGAGCTGAGGAACTCCATGAAAATTCAGATCTGAATTGCTAAAACAGACTTCTATAAATGTCAACAAAACAACCTGCTGAATCAGAAAAAAATAAATAAATAAACTGAGACGATATCAAGGAGTTCATGGGGAATTCTAAATGTACCCTACACTGTCTTGCAAGATGGATCTGCTACTGAAGGTGATAAAAATATTGCCAATGCCAAACCGCTAGTGAGTGGTTTAAATGTTTCCTTGGCCCTTGGCAAGCTTATTTAGACTAGCTGGGGGTGGAAAGAAGAAGGGAGAATCAAACTGCCTAACCCCACAGGATAATATAATCAGCAGGGAAGGACCTAAGGTTGGGAATTTGAAAATGGTGGTGGAACTAGGAAAAGGCAGAACAGAGGAGAAAAGAGATATGGGGATTAAAGGCAGGGATGGTGGTGGAGGAAGGCATGAGGATACAAGGGGGGGATGGCTGGAGGGAAAGCAGCAAAATATGGAAGGCCATGTGTGTGAATGCCCGTAGCCTGGAAAACAAAATTCTGGACCTGATGGCCTTGATGGCTGATGCTGTTCTGGACTTTGTTGCTATTACTGAGACATGGTATAATGGGAACCATGACTTGAATGTAGCTATACCAGGTTATACTCTGTTCAGAAGGGACAGGGAGGGTAACAAGGGAGGAGGGGTGGCTCTTTATGTAAGGGAGAATATAAAGACAACTGAGGTAAAGAGATTGCAAGGGGGTTGGAGGTCCTGTGGTTCACATTGGAGATGAGCAATGGCACCACTACTCACACAGGCATGATCTATAGACCTCCAGTGCAGGAGAAGAGTTGGACAGGCTCCTAGTGGAAGACATCCATAAGATGGTGACTAAAGGGGAGGTGCTGCTGCTGGGTGACTTCAGTCTGCCAGATGTTGACCGGAGCATCCCAGCAGCAGCCTCAGCCAGGAGCAGGGATGTACAGGACTCCCTACAAGAGGCATGCCTCAGGCAGCTAGTGCTAGAGCCCACACAGGAGGGTGTGACTTTGGACCTGGTACTCACCAATGGGGACAGAATTACAGATGTCATGATGGGTGGACACCTGGGGTCCAGTGATCATCCCACATTGTGTTCAATATGAATATAGGGACAGAGTCAAGCCAAAGAAAATGAGGGTCCTGGACTTCAGGAGGGCAAAGTTCCCAAAGTCAGGGATATGTCTCAAGAAAGCGCTACCAGGGAGTGGGGACCGGAAGGGAGTTGAGGGACAGTGAGCCCATCTAAAAGGAGCAATAGTGGAGGCAACAAGCCTTTGCCTTAAGCAAATAAACAAAGGCAAGAGAAAAAAAACAACACTATGTTTCTCAAATAAAGTGGCCGGGAAGGTAAGAGCAAAAAAGTTGGCTTTCAGGAAATACTAGGAAACACAGAAGGACAAGGACAGAGTAGTGTGGCTGGGTAAGCAGAGGGAGGCTTGGAAGGCAGTCAGCAGTGCAAAGGCACAAATGGAGGAAAAAATAGCCTAGGCAGTAAAGAAGGGGGACAAGACTTTTTGCAGGTACGTTTGTGAAAGGAGAAAGACAAAGGGGGGATTGTAAGGCTTAAGAGTAAAGAAGAGAAGTTGCGGAAGGGAACCTGGAAAAAGTAGCAATCCAGAACAAATATTTTTGTTTAGTATTCTCAGAAGAGGAGGAAGGTGAGGGACCACAATTCAGTGGCAGGAGCAATGGGGGGGGGGGAGGTGGGCACTAGTCCATTTATGGAGGAGAGAGTTCTAAAGGAACTCACAAAAACTGAAAATGGACAAGGCAATGGGGCCAGATGGGATACTTCCTAGAATACTGAAGGAGCTCAGGGAGGTTCTATGGGATACTTCCTAGAATACTGAAGGAGCTCAGGGAGGTTCTGGCAGCATTACTGGCAGTCCTGTTCAATAAATCATTGGAAACAGGAGTGGTTCCAGAGGACTGGAGAAGAGCTGATGTAATCCCTGTACACAAAAGTGGGAGAAGGGAGGAGAATGGAAGCTACAGACCAGCCATCTTGACCTTGGTGGTGGGAAAAATACTGGAATCACTACTAAAAGAAAGGATCATGGAACATCTTGAATCCAGTGGAGCACAGAATCCAAGGCAACATGGATTCACAGCAGGACAGTCATGTCGAACAAATTTGATTTCTTTGACTGGGTGACCAGGGTAGGGGATTGGGGGGAGCAGTGGATGTAGTCTACCTGGATTTCAGCAAGGCCTTTGACACTGTTCCACATAGGAGGCTTGTAGAAAAGCTGGGCAACCTGGAAATGGGTCCCAAGGTGGTGAACTGGGTAAGAATTCGGTTGAGGAATAGAACACAAAGGGTGGTGGTAAATGAAGCTCCTTCTAAGGAGAGCAGGGGCACCACAGGGATCAGTTCTGGGGCCAGTGCTATTCAATGTCTTCAAAAGTGACATTTCAGAGGGACTGGAAGGAAAGGTATGCCTCTTTGTGGATGACACTAAAATCTGCAAAAGGTAGACACTCTGTGAGGGTGGAGAAAATGAGGAGGGTCCTATTGTAAGTAAACTAGAGGAATGGTTGAGAGTGGGCAGCTAAGGTTCAATGCAAAAAAGTGCAAATTCATGCACTTGGGGCACAGGAACCCAGAGGAAGCTTACATGTTGGGGAGTGGAAGATACTGACAGCCACTAAACAGGAAAGGGATCTGGGGGTGATCATATTAGATGACCTAAAAGTGGCCAAACAATGTGCCAAGATCGTGAGGAGAGCCAGTGGTATGTTGGGGTGCATAGGGAGGGGTATCACCAGCAGAAAAAGAGAGATGGTGATGCCACTGTGCAGATCATTGCTGAGACCTCATCTGCAGTACTGTGTCTAGTTCTGGAGGACACATCTATGAAAGGACATAGACAGGGTAGAGGAAGTTCAGAAAAGGGCAACAAAAATTGTGCAGGGCCTGCAACAAAAGTCATATGAAGAGAGACTGAAGGACCTAAATATGTATACTCTGCAGGAGAGGAGAGAGAGGGGTGATATGATAAAGACCTTCAAATATATCAAGGGCATAAACAAGGTACAGGAAGGTAGCATTTTTCAGAAAAAGATGTTCTAGAACAAGGGGTCATGACATGAGGCTGGAAGGTAGACTGAGGGGCAATGTGAGGAAGTATTTCTTCACAGAAAGGGTGGTGGATGCATGGAACAGCCTCCCTGCTGAGGTGGTGGGGGCAAATTCAGTAGGGTAATTTAAAAAATGCATGGGATAGGCACAGGAGAACCCTAGCAATAGAAAGGGGAACAAAGCCAGAGATCAAGTAGAGTCTGTGGTTTTTGCAGCAGGTAAATAAAATCGGCAGAGTAGGTGGGCCGATTGGTCCTTATCTGCCATCAATTTCTATGTTTCTATGCATTTAATAAAACCTTTAATGGTTTATCCGTGTACATATCTGACACTAACAAGACCGCTGCTCCTTCAGGATACATACATATAAGTCCAACTAAATTCTGTTTTTTTTTGTTTTTTTTTTTACTTTGTGGTGCTTGCACACCTACTTTATCCACCTGTACTACCCCCTTGGTCCACTCCTTCGGACCATTGATCAACCCCCCGGAACACCCGACCCCGAGTCTGCCCCTAGAGTGCTCTCCTGTTCTCCCCTGTATTACCTTGGATGGGGTGAGGATGAACCTTCCTCAACCTTACTGGAGGAGAACTTTGGCACAGCGAGGTCTGCCCGTAGTCTGGTGGATCCCCAGGAGACACTGATCAGTCTTCATCTAGGACCGAGAGGGCTCTTTTCTGGTTTTCTTGTTTTCCCCACCCAACCCCTAGAGGTGCCGATGCGAGGACCAATGTCCAGAGAGTGATGTGCTGACACATGTCTGCCTCCCAAGCACCCAACAGTGTCTTTCCCTCCCCAAATCCACTGTACAGAGCCGCCAGAGCCCTTTGAGAGCCCATGTTTCCACCGGCTTTCTTCGGGACATCAGGTACCTCCTGGTACCCCTGGTATCCCTCCCCAAGGAAGGACAGCATCCACTGGGATGCTCAATCCTCCCTCTCCCCACTGACCCCCATTGGCCCGAGTCCATTCCCAAACCCAGGTCGCTAGCACAGCGCGAGGTGTGGCGTCCAGCTCCTCAACCCTCAGCACCACCGGGCCGGCCTACTAAATTCTGTTTTAAATAACTTACCTGATCTGAAGTCCATGGCTACCTGTCCAATCTTAAAATTAGGTCCAGACTGGATATTGATAATATTGCTATGAAACTCCTGAAGCTTGGCCTTACAGAAATTACATACCCAACTGAATTAATTTTTAATATATCCTTGAAAATTGATAAAATCCTTGACATTTGGGAAAAAGACATATGTAGTCCCAGTATTCAAAGGTGGCGATACTAATACGCCTACTAGTTATCACCCTGTCTCTATCCTCTCCCCCCCATCCAAGACACTCGAGAGGATAGTGAATGACTTGCTTGTGGAATTCCTTTAACAAATATGAGCTTCAGACAAAAAAACAGCATGGAGTCAGGAAAAAATTTAGCACCAATACTATTTTGCATGAATTCACTGAATTCTTACATGGTGCCTTGGACAGAAAAAAGTTGGCAGGCTCCATAGATATAGACCTAACAAAGGTCTTCAACCTTGTCGACCATGCCTCATTGTGCCAAATATTACTATTGCTATTGGCTGGTTCAATGACTATCTGCCTTGTAGAATACAAACTGTAAAATGCATTAACACATTGTCTGATGACAGGGAAGTCTCTGTAGGGGTTCCCAGGGATCCATATTTGGTCCCATGTGGTTTAGTCTGTTCATCAACCATCTTCCATTGATTTGTTAATCAGCTGATATTATTCTATATGCAGATGATGCTGTAATCGTTGCAAACAATAAAATCCCTGACCACCTGCAACTGAGGCTACAGCAAGACTCTGGACCTGATTTTCAAGGGCTTTAGATAGACGTAAGGGACTTGTGTCAAAGAGTTTGACACAAGGGGTGACTTGCATCAAGTATTGCACCAATGTTACAAGTTAGACCAACTCCATCCTGGTCTAACTTTGCATCATTTGGGGACCCCTTTTGTAGGGCTTGCACCAATGCTTTGGTGCAAGCTGGTGTAAAGTGTGAAAAAGTCGCAACTGCACCAAACTTTCTAAAACTGGGTACAGTTATGTCAAACATCGGGGTTGACACAGGGCTTCACACAAGTCCTGTGTCAACTTCTGAAAATCAGGTCTTCTATCATAATTCAGGTCAGAGTTTCAGAAAGTCTCATAGTCATGAATGACAAGAAAACTGAGAGTATGCTATTTGGTACCCACAGTAAGCTTGTTTCCTCTCCAGCTCTAATCGTTAATACCTCCACGAGTGCTATCCTAGAACTGGTTATTAAATTCAAATACTTTGGTGTTATCTTCGACTATATGCTGTCCATTGCCGAACACATAGACCATGGTAACAGATGAAATTTCCTTCCTGAAATTAAAAAAACTCCTGGTCCAGTGGTTTATCCTAAGTATCATTGACTATGGCATCATGGTCTGTGGTTTGGCAAAAGACAGTATGCTGTCAAGAGTCAAAGGCCTTATGAACAGGGCCTTCCATTTTGTTCTTGACCTTAAGCTGTGTGCTCACACCTGTCTACCATACAATACCTCAGAATGGCTAAATTTTAACTTAAGGGAGCAATTCCATACTACAGTCATGGGCAAAAAAGCTTTGCTTGGCTACTTTCCCCGGGACTACATTCCATCTTCAAGTTTGTTGATAATAAATCCTCTACCAGGGGCTTGGTGCATAACTCTCTCTTATTATATAAGGACAGCAGTGGAAGTGAACCACCAAGGATGAGTGTCCTGGATTGCAGGAGGAGAGATTTATAAAGAATGGGTGAATGCCTCAGGGATGACTGAATAGGGAAGAATGACCTGGGTCGGGTGGAGGAACAGTCATTTAAGATATGGGAAGACATAGTGCAGGCAACAAACCACTGCACGAAGGAAGTGAGTGAAAACAAGAGGAAAAAGAGACCTTTATGGTTCTAGAAGGAAGTAGATGAGAAGGTGAAGACTTAAAGTAAAGTAAAGGAAGTATCAAGAGATACAGAGAGAGAACACAGGGAAGGGGAAGGGGGAAAAGGAACATTTTGTAACCAGGAGTAGCACACTAAGCCAAAGCTTGTTTCCAGATGCGACCTGGGAGCACAAGGAAGTTAAGTGACTTGCTCAGGGTCACACAGTATGCACTTAGGCAGCCGCGGGATTCAAACCCAGATCTCCAGATCTGCAGCTCAGAGCCTTAACCACTGTTCTATACTGCCTCCAAAGAAAAGGAGGGAGGCAGGGAAAGCAGTGAGGAGTACAAAGCCACAAACCATAGGAAACTAGCATAAGGGGTAACAAAAGGGGACAAAACATTTTTTAGGTACATAAGTGAAAAGGGGAAGACTAGGAGAGGAACTGTGAGGTTAAGAAGGGCACTTGTTTGCATGTGATCAGTTGTTTTACTGTGTGAGCAAGGGCAGGAGTGCTTTCAGTCACAAGAAGGTGGCTGGTCGTGGAGGAGGGTGAGTTGTTTCAGTTGTCTTCCCATGCCTGGGGTGTGGGCTTCCCAAAAAGGAAATGTGGGTGCTGGTAAAGAGGAGACTGGGAGTTGGGTGCTGTTGCTGGGTTGGGGAGTTATTTCTTTACTAAGAGGACCTGCATAAAAAAATCACAAAAGTGCTACAAGAGATGGCGGGAGGGTTGTGCTGATGATCATGCATCGTGGGATCATTTTTTGAACAACAAATTATGGGTGCTGAGGAAGAGGAGTGTGGGGGATGGGGTTGTGGATCTTTAAACAGTTGGGCTGGAGAGGAGGATGGGGCTTTTTTCTATTTTTTTTAACATTTTCCAAATACGAATAATAGTGCCACTGTTCATTATTCATAGCTGAATAACAAATAGTGCATTATCCATAGTATTCAGGAAATACTATTCATCTCTTGCACACTCCTAGTGTACATCTGTTGTGGTGCATACTGGGTTGATTAGTGCATAGAGCCCTATAACTCTTATTATGCTCATAGTGAAGTGAAGGGGGAAAGAAATTTAAATAAGCTGGAAAAACAGTATGTAGAATTCATAGATGATCCAAAGAAGACAGATCATTTCCAGTTTGTTTGGTTCCTCTTAACACACATAGGGCCTGAAGAGCAGTAATAATTTTATGGGACACAAAATGGAACACAGAAGTCACCACATTATGCCAACTATGTAACTTGATGTTCTAAAAGAAATAGTTTTGCACCAATGGGCAAAGATGTCACACCCCTGTGTGCAAATCCAAAAATACTAATTATGCTCCCCAGATGTTACAGAGTGCAAATATGGTGTGTACACAATAATTGCATCAATCACCACTATACACATGTATGCACATGGTGAGTGTCATGCATGTACAGTATTTGTTTGTGTTGCTCTGCAGTCAACATCATCCTTCTGCACCCCTAACCCATACCTTCAGTCCACTTCTGTCCCTCCATATCTGTCTGACCATGTGTCCCCCAACATTTTATTTGTGTCCCCAGAAAATCTGAAGTAAAATTTCCTTCCCTGGTAGTCTAGTGTATCCTTCCTCCCTAGCCTCATGTGGCAACAGATTCCTTCAATGCTTCAGTCCCTCACTGATTTCCATACCCCACCATCACCATTGGTTCTGTCCACACTTTTGTGACCAGTTGGAGTGGGCTCACAATGTTATTTGTGTGTGACACTGAATGCCACTTAAATGGTGACCCCACCAGAGCCCTTTACTGCGCAATGGCACAGAAGGAGCCTGCAACTCCCTTGAAGCATAGATCAGGGGTCACATAGATTGAGACCACAGAAAATGACTGAAAGGGCCATTGAGTTTGCCCATTTTCCAGCCTAGCTCTGTGCTCAGCCTAATTTTGGGCTGGACTGATTTACAGACCAATAGCCCTAAACCCTCTTCACCAGATATCCCTTCCCCTCTTCTGCCTATGAGTCCCACTATTCCCTTATCTCTGTCCCATTCAGGTTTAAACCTTGTTACACTCCTGGCTTCAACAAGCTCCCTGGGCAGTCTGTTCCATCCACAGCCTGCTGCATGAGGAAGAACTTCATTACGTCCCCCCTGAACCTCCCCCACTAGTCTTTACCTGTGTCCTCTAGTGGCTGTGTCCTCATTCATAAACCAGTCCTTACAATCCACCCTGTTGATTCTTTGAAAGAGCTTGTGTGTCTCAGTCATACCCCTCCTCTTCCCTACTGGCCTGCAGTGTATGCTGTACATGATAACGTCTATTGTACATTTTACTGAAGTTCATATTTGTGAAGTGCTCTGAGCCCCAAGCAATGGGTGCTAAAGAAACAAAAATACTACTACTACTACTACTACTACCATTGTTTCCTCATACAACCTCCCCTGCTACCCCTGAATCATCTTTGTGGGCATCCTTTGTATAATCTCCATGTAGTCCCTGAAATGTCTTTATGAGCAATATGAGTCCACAAATGATTACGTTATGTCAATGCCCCAGGGTCATAGTACATGCAGCAGCACTTGCAGGGCAGTGTTGCTGACCAGTGGTCTCTGATGAAGAAAGCAATCAAAGTACTGGGGCCCTTTTAGAATGCTACAGAAGCAGACCGTGGCAATGACACTGGAATCAGTCAGATACTGTAATATCATTAATTACTCTGGTAAAACACAGAATATCCAGAATGCAGGAGGTGTACTGTATGAAGCTCATGATGAGGTTGAAGCATGAGGAAAGGTTGACCCATTACTGCACAGCTTAGAGGTGACCAAACCTCAAGTTAACGAATATCTCTGAGCACAACATTCTTGCTACCATAGTGGACCCTCAGTTCAAGAACACAATGCATCTCTTTTTTCCCAAATAGGGGGAGTGATAAGGAATGGTACACAAGGATTCTCTTTAGGGAAAGGGAAGGGGGAAATTGCTCAACCAGGAAAGGCATACTAAACTGAAACTTGTTTCCAGGTGCAACCTGGGAGCACAAGGAAGTTAAGTTACTTGCTTTGGATCACACTTGTATGCAAGTGGGGGCTGTGGGATTCAAACCCATGTATCCAGGTTTGCAGCTCAGTGCCCTAAACCACATCGCTATACTGCATTAAAAAGGTTTTGGAGTCCAGAAAACAGATGAGAGCAGAACAAAAAAGAAAAGAACAAAAATCATGTACGAAAGAGGAAGGGAATCCTTTAGAGAGAGATGATCTGAGACTAGAGATGACCTGAGAGTAGAGATGTTGCAAATTAAAATATCACTGCAAAGTTCATGCCAAGTTAGGGAATGTTGAGCTATGCACAGCATAGCAAAGTTCTTGACTTTTGCCTGAACTTCACATCTGTGAAGTTTAAAAAAAAGATGTTGCATTCAGACCCTCCACTCATAGTACATACATCACCACCCCCCCACCTCCCAGAAACATTTAACACCTCTCCCCCCACCGCACCACCACTAACACCCACCTCCCTATCCCCCAGTCAGGGCAATGAATAGTTTGTTATTGTAATTTTAGGAAGCCGCCATGCTGTACAACATCCTACCCCCCTACCCACTCCAAACAAGTAACTACCAACTTTCCCAACTCTGTCCAAAGACCCAACCCAACCCCTATAGTCCAACAAACCAGCCACTACACTACCCCCCCACATGACACAACCTCCATCCTCCTCCTCCCAAGCACCCAAAAATGTTTAAGGATACATGGTGGGCGGGTTAAATGTGCTCCAATATAGGGAGTGGTTAGCTTGCATTTGCTATTCAAAGCTGAATGAACAAATGTTGACATCCTTCTGAGTAATAATGCCTGATTGTCTGAATTCCAGTGGGTGGGCAGGTGGTGGATGATATGTGCTCATTGGGTGAGGGAGATGAGAATGTAACAATAGTGTTTTTTCTGCACAAATGCTGGCCAAGTGCCACCATGTGTAGACATTACTGGGTGAAGTAGGCACTTAGCCAGGCAAACAACTATGCATAGTGACACTGCAGTATGTAAAGTCTATAAACTTTGCAAAGGTTTTCATGATGCAGTTTTCTGACTTTGCAAACCTCTACTTGGGGTTTGATGACGTCAGCTTTTCACCTGCTGATGTACAGAATGAAAGCAGTTGAAGCTGCTGAGGATGAGCCTATCATTGACATCCACTGTTGGGGAGGACTGTGGTTTGGGAATGTCGCACAAGCAGCATTATTCTTTTTCAGTACGTTTGGGAGGGGTGGTTATGACATTGCAAGATTATAGTACTCTTTTAAAAAAACAAGATCAAATAACCCTCCTAGCAGTGTAAAGTAGTAGCAGCCAACTAGATTTGGTGTGTGAATCTGACTGGCAAATATTTCCCCATGTAACATCAGTTGCACATGGGTGAGTGGGGGACTTTCCAGCAAAACACTTGTGAAATTGTTATTGCCAGCAGAATCCAGGAAGTGATCCTCCCATTGTACAGGTCACTGGTGTGACCACATCTACAAAGCAATGCAAGGTACTGGAGAACACACCTGAAGAAAGACTGTCACTGGGTGGAAGCAGTACAGCTCATGGCAACCAAGATGGTCAGTGGACTAAGAGGCAAGACATGCAAGGAGAGGCTGTGCAGAAACAACTAAACTGGTGGTTGTTTCGTGGGGATTACTGACTGGGTGGGGGGGGGTCAGTAGCTCAAGGCACAGCTAAGGGCCACCATCTGCCACCAACAATTCCTTGGAAACAGCCATCAATGAGGTTGTTAATTACTATTATCAAGAGAATACAGCCATTGATTAACATTATTATAAAACATTTACTTTTTGCTACTTTTTTTGTTTGGAGTGGGCACACAACCTTACATACGTCTGCACATTGTGTGGTCACAGCATGCATGCATGCATGTGCTGCCGCTGATTGAGCTGAAAAGACAGTGTTGTTGCAGCATAGCTTCTCATCTGCCACATGTTTTTTTACAAATCACATTTACTTTTTGTGAGGCAGCCCCTTTTAGTATTGTGTGATTCTGTTGTGGTGCCCTCAGTCAAAAAGCAGCTTGCAGCTGAACTCATGTGTGGCATCAAGGTGTGGGAACTAGGAACACGAATACCCATGTCAGTGTGAGGTGGGCTCTTGTCCCTGTTTGGCAGCTGGATTGGTCATTCGCTGACCATTAATGTCCAATCCAGTAGCCATTCAGAGACTTAGGAAGCCTCATGAATAAATAATTAGCCTTATAAATAGAAACATTGACTGTAATGGCAGAAAGAGGCCATTCAGCTCATCCTGTCTGCCTAACCCTACCTAGTACTTGAGTGATGGCACTGTTGACCATCCACCCTTTCTCAAACGTATCTTTATCATTTACTGATCTGATCAGATCACTGTGCCTGTCCCACCCCAGGTTGAACCCCTCCACTGTTTTTGCATATGCTATCTCTTTTGACAAGTTGTTCCATCTGTTTTTCCATTAAAAAGTACATTCAGGCATCCACCCTGAATTTTCCTCCACCCAACATCAGCGAATTTCCCATTGTGTTTGTGTTTGTATTAAAAGTATACAATGCATTCCAGCTTATCCTATTAATCTTATTAATCCCATAAAGATACAAATATTTATTTAGTTTTGTTGTATATGTTTCTATCATGTCCCCTCATCCCTCCTTGTTTCCAAAGTATATACATAGAAACATAGAAACATAGAATTTGACGGCAGATAAGGACCGCTTGGCCCACCCAGTCTGCCCATTTCCCTACCTACTGGATAAACTGCAGATCCTAGTTAACCAGCAGCCTACTTCTTCTTACCCCCACCCCCCAGAATTGCCTTATGACTGTCCCATGCATGCTTGAATTCCACCACTGATTTTGACTCCACAACCTTCCTCCGAAGGCCGCTCCATGCATCCACAACCCCTCCATGAAAAATACTTCCTTAAATTACCTCTGAGCCGCCTCTATCTTCAAATTGTGCCCTCTTGTTCTTGCACACCTCTTTTTGAAAGATGCTACCTCTTGGACTTTGTTGATTCCTTTGAGGTACTTGAAAGTTTCTATCATGTCCCCTCTCCCTCCTTTCTCGAGGCTATACATATTAAGCTCCTTAAGTCTCTCTTCATATGTCTTCTGGTGCAGACCCTGCACCATTTTAGTTGCCCTCCTCTGGACAGCTTCCATCCTGTCTATGTCTTTGCGGAGATTGGGTCTCCAGAACTGCACACAGTACTCCAGATGGGGTCTCACCAGCTGTCTGTACAGAGGGATAATAACTTCCTGTTTTCTACTGGTGATGCCTCTCCCTATGCATCCCAGCAACCCCCCAGCCCTCCTTGCTGCCCTCTCACATTGCTTGCCCACCTTTAGGTCATCTGATATGACTACCCCCAGGTCCCTTTCCATTTTTGTTGTTGTTAGTATCTCACCCCCCATTTTGTACTCTTCCCCTGGGTTTTTGTTTCCCAGGTGCATTACCTTGCACTTTTTAGCATTGAATCTAAGCTGCCGTACATTTGACCATTCTTCTAACCTTGCCAAGTCCCTTCTCATCCTTTCCACCCCACCCTGTGCATCAGCTGTGTTGCAGATCTTAGTGTCATCTGCAAAGAGACATACTTTTCCTTCCAGTTCTTCCGCAATGTCACTTATAAAGACATTGAAGAGGACCGGTCCTAATACTGAACCCTGCGGTACCCCACTAGTAACCCTCCTTTCTTCTGAGTGGACTCCATTTACTATTACTCTCTGTGTCCTATTCTCCAGCCAATTCTTTACCCAGGCTGTCATCTTGGGACCCACTCCCAGGCTGGCTAACTTGTATATTAATCTTTTGTGTGGGACTGTGTCAAATGCCTTGCTAAAGTCTAGGTAGGCCATGTCCACAGCCCCTCCCTGATCGACTACTTTGGTCACCCAGTCAAAGAAATCTATCAGATTTGTCTGGCATGACCTTCCCGCTGTGAATCCATGCTGCCTAGGGTCCTGTGCCCCTCTGGCCTCTAGATACTCGACAGTTCTTTCCTTCAGAAGTGATTCCATCATTTTCCCTATCACTGAGGTTAAACTAACAGGTCTGTAGTTTTCTGCTTCTGCCTTGCTCCCACTTTTGTGAAGGGGAATCACATCTGCCCTCCTCCAGTCCTCGGGTACCACCCCATCCTCCCATGATTTGTTAAAAAGGGTAGTCAGTGGTGTCACTAGTTCTACCCTTAGCTCTTTTAGAATTCTGGGATGTTGTGATATCTTAGCCTTTCCTCATATGAGTTATCCCATCTCCCCTGGATCATTTTGGTTGCCTTCCTCTGCACTGCCTTGAACATGTACACCCTTGAACAAAGGATGAAAAAGGCATTAAAACATAAGTACCTGAGTGGGATGAATACTGTGGATGCCAAGGTGCTTTTTCCCTTGAGCTCAAATACAGGGACAAGGGGGAACTCACTGAAACTCACAGTGGGGGAGATTCAGAAATGACATCTGTGAGCACTGGACAAGTGGAAGAAGCTGCCAGAGGAACTGGCACAGGCCAAATCAGACAGCAGCTTCAAACATGGATAGGACAGGCATATGGGATTAGTTAGAAATGGGCTGACAGAAACAAAGCGGGGGATGTCCACAAAGTCATGCACTGAGTAGTTAGGTTGCATGGGCAGACAGGATGGGCCTATGGGTCTTACTCAGCTACCAATATCAATGTATCTATGTATCAATGTATCTGTGTATCTATGTATTTATGTATCTATGTATCGATGTATTTATGTATCTATGTATCAATGTATCTATGTATCTATGCTACCATACTCCATTTTTCTTTTCAAATGGATGCCCAGTACTATATTCATTCATTAATGCATCTTAGGAGTGGAGTGTTCACTGGTAATTATAGCTACAGTGTAGTGTCTAACTGTAAGAAACACAATAGACCAACTCCAATAACATAGCATGCTTAGCTTTAGATCACTCTTGTGAATTAAATTTCAAGAAACACAATAGGCCTCTTTCTCAGCCTTTTCTGTTTACTCCAGAGGGCCTATCTGTCTCTCTCCACTGTTTTAAATCCAATACAAACAAAAGGGCTGCTATAGAGAGTCACGCAGTGCATGGCAAAAAAGCACACTGAAAGAACTGATGCACCTAGACCGAGAAAACAAAACATTCATGCTAAGGAGTCCTGCATGAAGGCATATGCTTTATTGGTGTTGTTAGAGCAAAACATGGTAAGAGTGGCAGTGCTTCCATTAACCCCAACATTTCATGCTATATTCAGCGCTTTGTCCAATGAATGCAAATATAGCATTCCTTCATGCATAGCTCCCTTGCTTGATTTTTTTTTCTGCAAAGGTATGGCAATTCTGTTTTACTGTTTTAAATCCCTGAGATCTTGAAGAAAAACACCAAACCTACTCCGACAAAGCGGGTCACTGCTGTTGCTTATAATGTTTTTTTACCAGGCTGCTAAGCTACCTAACTTTATAAAATGTCCTTCAGATTTTCCTGCTTTTGACTGAGACAGAGGGATGCTCACCAGTTCATTGCTCATTTCCCCTGCAATAAATGCTTTGCTGCTTGAAACAAGTAATAGAAATGCAAACAATGATGAGCACAGTTGAGTAAATATCAAGAAGTCAAATATACAGTATCTTCAGGGGAAGGATAATGAGGGAAGTGTGCAACTGAAATAACATTTCTTGAAAAATAGTCCAACAGAGGGAAAATTATCTTGATAGCTGACTGACACCATGACTCAACCCTTGCTAAGGACACCAGTATTTGTTTTTGCCAGTCCAGGATTGTGTCCCTTACACACATTAGTAACTCAACAGCTAGGGCTGGCTAACACCATGACTCAGCCCTTGCTAAGGACAGCAGTATTTGTTTTTGCCAGTCCAGGATTGCATTCATTGGACAAAGCGCTGAATATAGCATGAAATGTTGGGGTTAATGGAAGCACTGCCACTCTTACCATGTTTTGCTCATATGAAGAGAGACTTAAGGAGCTTAATATGTATAGCCTCGAGGAAAGGAGGGAGAGGGGGGACATGATAGAAACTTTCAAGTACCTCAAGGGAATCAACAAAGTCCAAGAGGGTAGCATCTTTCAAAAAAAGAGGTGTGCAAGAACAAGGGGGCACAATTTGAAGATAGAAGGGGAGCAGCTCAGAGGTAATTTAAGGAAGTATTTTTTCACAGAGAGGGTTGTGGATATATGGAATGGCCTTCCAGAGGAGGTTGTGGAGTCAAAAACAGTGGTGGAATTCAAGCATGCATGGGACAGTCATAAGGCAATTCTAGGGGGTGGGGGTAGGAAGAAGTAGGCTGCTGGTTAACTAGGATCTGCATCTTATCCATCAGGTAGGGAAATGGGCAGACTGAGTGGGTCTAGCGGTCCTTATCTGCCATCAAATTCTATGTTTCTATGTTTCTATGTTAGGATTGTGTGCATTACACACATTAGTAACTCAACAGCTAGAGCTGGCTCTGCTTCAGCTGCTTCATCTTCCATATTAGAACACGATCATGCTGCTGCATAAACTTTTTGGCCAACTGGTCTTGTCTGGACAATGGTGAAACAGGGGTGGCTCCAGGCCTTCAATGTCCTCCACCTCTTTCCTTTCCTCATGAGTGCCCCCTTCCTTCTGGTGACACTGGATTGTCCTTACAATTTTTTTATGCCACCTTATGTGTCTTCTGAAATGTCATCTTGCAAGGACTGGGACACCTGGCACTGCCAGTGGCTCCGTACTCTCCTCCTTAGAAAAGGAGTAGAAGAGAAGTAGCAAACCTATCACATCTATATAGTAAATATACTACTAGATGAATACTTGTGCAAAATTTGCACAAAACCAAGGCTTTGGTCCCCTCTCCCTAGTCCAACCCTCCTGGCCCCTAAAATATTTGTTTGCATCATGCCCCACTGCCCCGATGATGGATGATTGAAGGCAGTAGTAGCTTTGACTAATTCAACTAGTCCAGTCAGACAGAGGTGTCCTACAGTGTACCCACCCCACTGTAAATATTGTGAGAGTTGTGAGCAAGTGGGCATGTGACAAGGAGGAGGAGTGTAGTGAACCTGCATCACTGAAGGTGGTAGGCCGTCCAGTGCCCATAGTGAGGCAACTGCTTCACCCCTCCTTCCCAGTCACATGCTTTCTCTCTTCCATGCCTCAATCCTTACAACTAGGTGGGTTCACTGGTGGGGGTGGCAACTAGGCTGACCAGATTATTTGAAACTACTACTACTATCACAAGATCATCCATCAGGGGATTGAGGGGAGACATCCTCCACGTAAAGATGAACCAGTGTTGAATTTGTATTTGATAAATGTGTCGAGCTTCAACTCTTTTGCCTTCAATTCATCTAAAACTTTTGAGCCACTTTAGATTACTTCGACCTTCAGCAAAAATTGTTTTGGAAAAAACACTGTAGCCCATCCCAGGTGGTCACCCCAGTCACTTTCTACATTCTTCCCCCATCCACAGACATTTGTTTTACAAAATTAAATTTCCAGCTCCTGGGACTGTGTTAGATACTGATTAAGCTTTTTTTATTTGTTTAAACTGGCTAGAGGAAAAGGAGAGTGTGCGTGGCTGAAATTGACTGTAGGTGAGGGGTAGAGGAGTAGTCCTCTTTTCCCTATTTTTATCCTACTAGACACAATACCAAGAACCTAAAGCATCTTGTTAAAGTGTTGAAGCAGAACTGAAGTCAAAGGGTCTGAATCAAAGCCAGACTGAAGTTGCTAATTTTCACATTCACTGAAACTGAAAAAACGTCACTGGTCACAGAAAAAGAATCTGGCTGTTACTTTATATCACAGCAAACTGTGCAAATACAAATCAAAATATGCAAATGCAAATCAAAATGTGCAAATACTAATCAGACTCACATGCTCCTTCTGGACACTGAGCATGTGAGTTTGATTTGTATATTTGAGCATTTTTCTGTGATAAAGCAACAGCCAGATTATTTTTCCGTGACTGGTGCCAATTTAATTTTTTTTAATTTCATTCTATAGTTTTTTAACCTGGCACAGTGGTGGTGGAGCTGCCATTTCTGATCGCAAATTTTTACATTCACTCATCCTTACCTCCATGCCACCACACATATTCTTGGGGTGGGGTCAAGTTGTGAGGAAAATTCCCACAGCTTGGGTATGAGTATGTACCTAGGTAGTTCACATTTGAACAATGCTGCCATGGTGAATCAACAAACGCTCCAAACCTAGGCTATCATTTTTTAGAAAATGTGTTATGAAAATCAAGTAATCAAGGAACTCAAATGACTGACAGCAGTCATGAGGGGTACAGGTATCAGTCAACACTGCTACTTGCTGCTGCCCTCTGCTCAGCATGGCATTGTTTGCAGTGCTTTAAAATCCATCCTATCATGGTTAGAAAATTAGCCGTGTCAGGCCAACACAGCCCATTTTCCAAGCATGATAAGACCCTTTAGGGAGTGCAGTGTCAAGGGACACCCACACTTCCAGTGCTGTAAGGACCTCCTCCTCCTCCTGTGGCATTAGGACTCACTGCTCCCAGAGTGTGCATGAATCCCCCCCAACATTGCACACCCTGCCGGGTCTTACTGCTTACATGGATATGATCTTTATCTCCTGTTCAACTTCCCATCTCCCATTTCATTCTCTATCACATGTAGGGATTGTGTTGACATAGCACTAGTAAAGTAGAGGTCGTTTTGATCTTCTTCAAATGTTTTGGAGCAGCGCAGAAAATCTGACAGTCAGAAATTTCCTAGAGTGAGTTTGTGCTACATTACCAACACATTTTCTGCCATTGCTACTGCTGCAAAAAAAAAACAACCATTTATCCAGGGTCAGTGCTGAAGTAAATCTTATAAATATTATTCACAGGTGGTCACAATCTCCTGTTCAGTCTTCCATGTAACCTCATTCTCTATTACGCTATGTGTTGCAAAAATTCTTAGACTCTAGTATATTAGCATCCTATACAGCTTCTTTTCTCCCACACTTTGCAGCTTGCCTTCCTGCTTCAGCTAAAAAAACATGAGACAACTTACTTAGCAACATAAAAGCAAAATAAAATGTATGCTTCATGAGCTTGCTGTATTCACATTACACCTCCCTTTCTACAAACAGGTAATATGCATTGTGGCAAGCTAGCACAACCAACGCAGTTACCGCTTTACACGTTCAGAAATATGCATGCCATTTATAACTTAGGCATTGCCATTAAGCAATTGCATATACTGTATGTCATCATTTAGAATCCATGGCCACTATTAATTACATTTACATTACATTTACTATTTTCAGCCACATCTTTTAAATGGGGGCAGTTAGTAAATGGGGTGGCTTCAGTTACTAAGCTGCCAATAGGGCTTGTGCTCATGTTCCAGAGATTGGCCACTATTCTCTTCCTCTCATTCCTTGCATGTTCTCAGAGTACCTACTACTGTCACAGGAACAGGGACCAATTTCACCATTTAGAATAAAAAGGTTGCATTACATACTGAGCTGTATTGGGATCCTGTGGATCGGTAACCGAGTCAGCTGACTTGAAAGAGGAACAGGAGCAGGCAAGTGGGAGGAAAGAGAGCCTGTCACTGCTGCTGCCCAGAGTTGTTGTTTGGCAGTTGTCAGACTACCAGCAGCAGTCATGGAAAGAGGTATCCTATACAAACTGTGCTGTGCATGATAGACTTATTAACTGCTATCCTACAAATTGACACAGTTCAGCCATTGCTGGGCAAGTGAGGTCATCACTGTCCACTGTCTTGAGATCAAACCCATTACCAACACATTGCCAGCTTGACCATGGTTTGTATGAAAAGATCAGATGATCAGTTATCGTTAGGATAATGGCAATTAGATGTTTTTTGGTGCAGTATTAGCCACTGCTAAGAAATTTAGATCACAAACTGTAGTGAGAAAAAAAATAATGTGACCTACTGGGAATTGAACCCATGCCCCCCAGAATACCATCTAAGTGCTCTAAATACTAAGTGATAGGCTCACATGGTTGGACCTGATTCTTGCTGGACACACTTCAACTTGGAACAATCAAGATGACAGTTAGATGTTTTTGGTGAAGCATTAGCCGCTGATAAGCAATTTAGATCACAAATTGCAGTGAGAAGAAAATAATGTGACCTACTAGGAGTTGAACCCAGGCCTCCAGAACACCATCCTCTAGCTGTAGCTCTAGCTCTGTAGGCTCAGCTCTTCAGGCTGATGGAAAATGGTTAAGCAGAGCAATCATGGAAACAGGAAACCAATTTCACTATTTAGAAGCCGTGGCCACAGGATGGGGATGGCTTCTATTTATAAAGTTTTTTCAGTCATGGCTTATATTTTGGGGGTGGCTATTAAGCAAGAACAGCTTCTAAATAGAGTAATACGGTATCCTTGTAAAGTGGTCCATGAAAATCTTATAGCCTCATTAGTCGAGACACATTATCTGACTGTTGATTATTTTCTGACAAACGCACACCACAAAGAAATAAAAACCAGTTTTATTAGTGGAATAATACACTCCAGGGTGTGACTTCATAAGGGAATCATGCTTGGCTACACCTTGTGCCTGTCAACAACCCCAGGCATGCATTGTCACTTATAATTGCACTCCCTGTCATGTGTTATTCGTTACCAGTCTCACTGACACAAACAGTGACATCTAACACTGATTGGCCACCTGTTGTTTTTTGCAATGTACTGTATGTGTGGTACCATTTTATTTAATAAACTTTGTTTCAGTTTTGGCCCATATCTCTTTGCAGCACCAGTCTAATGCTCTTTCATGTATACAATCATCTCCCCTCCAAATGTTTATGTTTCTTTCTCTCTCTCTCTCTCTCTCTCTCTCTCTCTCTCAGAAAAAAAGGTCAGATTACAACTTCAGAAAATAAATACAAATCAAGCTGTGTTTCCTGCTCAGTTCTGCTGATCATCTTACCTTAGAAGATGCCTTTGTGTTCTTTCAACTCAGCTTCTGTTGTTTGCTCTATTAAGACTTACAGTAGCGGGGGGTCACTTGTATTGTCTGCAGGTGATCCAGAACTCAAACGATGTTCCTGCCCTCTCTTTGGAGATCACAGCATATCACTGCATTTATAAGTGATGTGGGCTGGATGCTTGTTAGACGGCACATGGTTTCTGGTTCTTTCACTAACATACAAAGCCATGGTCTGGCTCCAATACCTCAGTGAGCTTTTGACTCCCTATGGGCCTACTAGGGATTTGAGGTGTGGGGCAGGGTTTGCTTTGGGTCTCACCTTTCAGGTAATATTCTGCTGGAGACTAGTCTTTTTTATGTTTGCTTGCACGTGCACAAGAAACATGATCTGGCAGCTTAGGAGAGAAGCGGGTTGTGGAGGTGCGGCACTGTGGCAGCCAACGCAGGCACTACTTTTGTGGGCTTGGCACTGTTCACCCAATGCAGGCTCAGTGTCCTGATGACACTGGTTCTGCATAAGTGCCACCAAGTTGAAATGATTTGGCCACTGCAATGAGGGGCCGCCTCATCATTGCAGTGTCAGCCATCCTGCTGCAATGAGGGAGTGACCCATCATTGCAGGGTGGTACCTTGCGTGGTGTAACATGTCCGCAAACATGGCAGCAGAGGGAAAGCCAACTGACTGTGGTGCCCAATCCCCCTGTTGGCATGCCCCTGGCCCAGTTAATTTGCCAACGGGGGAGCCCATTCTCCATCGGCATAATGCCCCCCATTTGTTGAGTGCTGAGGAGGGTGCCCAATCCCCCTCAGCATCATGCCCCCCAAACAGTTGTTCTTTGCCAATGGGGGCCCAATCCCCATCAGCTTAAGTCCCCCTACCCCAAAAGGCAGGTGGCACACTGGGAGCCCACCCCAGTGTGCCGAAAAGAAGCCTGCAAAAAAAAAAAAATCTTCCTGTGACGTCTTTTTTTTTTTCTGTCCCTGAAAGAAAGGAAATGGTCCCATAGCGGTCAGGTCCCTCCCCAACCCCCATCCACCCACTGTGCACCCTAACTCCCCACACCCCCACCCTATACTTACCTCCGGAGCCCAGCGCGATGATCTTCGTGGACTGGGAACACGTCGGCACTTTTCAAAGCCGACCACGAACTGAAGAAATGACGGTAAGCTGTATAATGGCATAAATAGGGTATTTTCAAGTTTGGTGCATATCTCAGGCATTGTTGGGAATTTTGGCACCAAATTTTCAACATGGGGTTATTGGAACCCCTCCTCATGAATTCAGTCACTGTCATGGCATTATTCAGTCCCGAAAGATGACTTCACGGTCACTGCGCGGAATCACCTTTCAGGACCGAGTAATGAAACAACCATGCCACTGTTCATGAGATGGGCTCTCAAAAAGTGAATTGGATGAAAAACATCCAAAAAATGACTGTTTTACGCGTGTGCATTGCGCAGTTTCCAGGCAAGCACATAACTTCACGAATTTGTAATATTTTCACTCCAGATTTTCAACATTGGCACTTGTCCACACCTCCTTATGAACAGTACAGCTGTCATTTTTCTTATACTGGCCAAAATGTGTTTTCACACTTCTGGCACAGGATAGCATGATCATTGTGGAAAATCAGTGTTCAGGACACATTAAGAAAATCACAGTGACACTGTTCATGAGCAGAGGTCCTAAAATGCCTTTGTTGAAAATTTGGTGATGAAAGTCCATAAAATGACTGTGTTACAAGCGTGCGTTGCGCAGTTTCCATGCACCCTTGTAATTTTGCAAATTTGTAATATTTTCACTCCAAATGTTCAACATTGGCATTTTTTCATAGCTCCTTATGAACAGTACAGCTCTCATTTTTCACATCCTGGCCAAAATGTGTTTTCACACTTCTGGCTCAGAATAGCACGGTCGCTGTGGGAAATAAGTGTTTGGGACAGATTAGGAAAATCACAGTGACTCTGTTCATGAGCAAAGGTCCTAAAATGCCTATGTTGAAAATTAGGTGACAAACATCTATAAAATGACTGTGTTACGAGCCTGTGTTGTGCAGTTTCCATGCACCCTTGTAACTTCATAAATTTGTAGTATTTTCACTCCAGATTTTCAATATTTGCATTTTTTCAGACCTCCTTATAAACAGTACAGCTGTCATTTTTCACATCCTAGCCAAAATGTGTTTTTGCACTTCTGGCACACAACAGCACAGTCGCTGTGGGAAGTCAGTATTTGGGACAGACTGAAAATATCACAGTGACACAGTTCATGAGCAGAGGTGCTAAAATGTCTATGTTGAAAATTTAGTGACAAAAGTCCATAAAATGACTGTGTTATGTGCGTACGTTGTTCAATTTCCATGCACCTCGTAATTTCACGCATTTGTAAAATTTTCATTCCAGATTTTCAACATTGGCATTTTTTCACACTTCCTTATGAACAGTACAGCTGTCATTTTTCATATCCTGCCTGAAATATGCATTTACACATCTGGTGCAGAATAGCATGGTCACTGTGGGAAATCAATGTTTGGGACAGATTAAGAAAATTACAGTGACAGTGCTCATGAGCATAGGTCACAAAATGCCTATTTTGAAAATTTGGTGAAATAATTCCACTAAATGACTGTGTTATGCACTTGCATTGTGCAGTTTCCACGCATGTTCGGAAGTGCGAGGATTTTTAATATTTCCACTACAGATTTTCAACATTGCCATCCCTTCACACCTCCCTATGGATGGTACAGCTGTCATTCTTCACATCTTGTTTGATCTGTGTTTTCATACATCTGGCGCAGAATGGCACGGCCGCTGTGGGAACTCAAAGTTTGGGACACATTAACAAAATCACACTGCCACTCTTCATGAGAAGAGGTCCCAAATTCTTTCATGAGGTAGGGTCACAAAAAGGCCATATTGAAAATTTGTAGTGCAAATACTAACAAACGCCAAGGGCGTTAGGGTTTCTAACCATAATGTCCTACCCTGTACAGATTGACAGGCATCGGGGTGTGCCTTTGGACTGCGGACTGTAATGCTCATGCCATCCCACACCCACCCCCCAGCCAGTGACAGGCATCGAGGTGTGCCTTGGACTCTCTGGCCCCAGAGTTTGACCCATTCTCCTATACTGCACCCATTTCAGCATATGTCTCTATGGAATGGGGTGACTGTAAAGCCAAACATCCCAAGGCACACCTCAACACATGTCGGTGTCTGCAGGATAGGGTGAAGTGACATGGCATGAACGTTATGGGTGATGACCCAAACACATACCCCAATGCCTGTCCATCTCTGCAGGGTGGAAGTGGGGTTGGAGTGAAGTTCAATACTTCAGTGCCATTCCTATTCTGCATCTATCTAACTCCTGCATTTCCAACGCTAATACCAGCAAGCAAACATTCGGCATTGACAAATGCTTGTTTGGTGGATGCCCTTGCCCTCGGTAATACGCTCCCTGTGGGGAATCACACTTCAGGTACCATCTTATCTTTCTGACATAAACAAAAAATATATCTACTCTTCCAAGCATTTGGGTATTTTTTTTTTTTTTTTTCAGAAACAAAATGGTATGTATTTTAGTTATCTGAAATGAGATCTGCTATTTATTTTTTCTGTTTATGTGGATGTATGTCCTTTTCTATCCTGTAATTCTGTGCACAGGTGCTCCAAGCTTTGAAGGTGTGCATTATAGAAATAACTAAACTAACCAACCAGTATTAATATGCTGTGCTGTTGTGCTGGAATAACCGTGGCCAAGTGATCACATTTTCTTACCAATCACACAACTTATATTATTGTACCCATTTCAAAATGATATTTAACCTGTTTAAGCATGCAACTCACCAATAAGCAATGGCACATATCTCATTCTTATTGACACAACCACTGTCTTTAAACAGAAACTGACCTTGTTTTCCTTATTGTACTTTTTTGGACTGTCTGCCATGCCCCCATCTGTTCCTGAGCCGCTCCCTGCCCATATACCCCTATCTGTGGCCCATTGGCCTTTTCAAATGCCTCAAGTTGACCCTCTGCGGTGGGGTGGAGATGGGTCTTACCCATCTGGCAGTGGTGCAGTGGAAATCATCTCCTCCCCTCCATGGAAAAGGAGTGAGGGTATTTTTCTCTGTTACTCCTCCTACTCAGGTTCATTCCTAAACTGGGTTGCTTGTGGCACAGCTACTGCTGTCAGGAAGGCCACTCCAAGGTGGCAGTACCCTTTAGAACAAAAATGAAACATTTATTTTAAGTAGTGGGAGGACTGGGATGGAGGGTAGAAGATAATAGGGAGGATGGGTGGTAGCCATGAGACTAGTCCTGACAAAGGGGAGAGGAAGGAAAGGCTTTTAAAGGTTTTTTTTGCTTTCATCCCTCACTAATGATTAACTGAATATTTGGTACCCTGAACATGTATATTCGGTTGAATATTCGAAATAAGGCATTCACACACCCGTAAGATAACTTGGTCTGGATTTCCAAAGAGATCTATCACTTTTGGGACAACCATGCGTCTGACGTTCAAACACTGCTAGGCCTGCATCTGATCTTTATACATAATGAAATCCATAAAAAAATGTAATTGCATTAAAAAATGACACAAATCAAATTTGCATAATTTATTTTTACCACTAACTATTTTTTTTATCACAAATAGATCTTTTGAAAATCCCAGTAAAGCACTGTGGATACAATCTGGTGGAACATACCTCTTAACTACTATGAAGTTTGCATAGCGCTATGAATTTTACACTCAAATTTACCTTGGTCTGTGGTGATTTATTGATGTTCCTCATAATGTCTGAGCTATTTCTGGACACATAGACTGTTAAAGCATTTAACTAATGTGCCAGTATCACATGGGACCCACTGTTCTTAGAAATATCATTCTTTAAAGTACTGTAGAAAAACATGCTACACATTCTGGCCATTTGCTCTGAATTTTGAAAGTCAGTGCTGTGCATGTCAGTGCTGGGGGGTTGAAAGGTATGGTTCTGATGATGCAGATGCAGGTGGATCTTGCCTTTGCATCTGCATCTGACGGTTTTCAAATTCCAGCCCTTAATTTCTGTAGGCATACAGAGCATTTTGGAGACTTTAAATGATATTGCATGTGGCATTTGTCATTGACAGGACATCATCTTAACCCTAAAGGAGAAGCTCTCCATCCGGTGCATTGACCACTTTGCCCTAGCACTAGAAGAGCAGTATAATATCTCTAAGCTGCACCTTCTGCACGAGGATGAACTCATCGAGCAGGTAAACGGCTCACTGTAGTTTAAACTCTGCACAAATTCTATAGCCCTCTAGCACATTACTGTACTTGATATGTTTCGTTGAAACTGTCTCTCACAGATTCAAAATCTAACACCTTTTAGTGGTTATCCTGGATTGTAAAAGCCCCCAGGTTTAAAATGAGTGAACATTAGGAAAACTGATGTATGTTCTCTGGTCAAAAATTGGTAGGGGGATTTCTGTCTTCTCTGAGTCAGAGAATTGATTTTTGCTGAAAATGTATTATAAATTTATGAACTATAACTAGTATAAAGGCAATACAGTCTGTGAAAGTTTAAAAATTAGTTTGCATTTAGTTATAACTCAGGGGATGTGTACTGTGGTTTGTGGGGGGGTTAACATTCATCCCTCTTTCCCTTACAGTGCCATAAAAGGGTGCTTCTCATAAATCCTCCATACATGCTTGTTTCTTTGGTATGGCTTCTGTGAGGTGTACCATCTGCCTGCCTGCCTGCATACCCGCTTACCCATCTACCTACCTTGTTTCCTGCTATCTGCTCCAGTCCCACTGAGTCACTGGCACTAACTTTGGCCTGTTCCTGGACCCAGGCTGTGATTCCTGCTGCCTCCCACCCTTCCTTTTTTGGGTGTTTGACACTGCCTTCTCCATACTCGTGTAACCAGATAGCCATGCAGATGTTACAGTCTTGCTTCTTGATTAGTACCCTGCCTTGTGCCGGGGGGGGGCCAAACTAAGTTGAGAGGCTTGGATGCACTCAACTCCTCATGCAGGGGTTTGGTTGGGAAGGGGAACAAGAAGAATAATGTGGTGCCTCCCTCCAGAGAAGGAAATAGTGGGTCTGATAACAAGCACAGCAACCAACCCACCTCTGCAATAGCTATCTGACACCACCCTGAGACTCACTAGTACCAAAACCCACACTTTACTTTCAATTTCAAATACTTATTTACAGTACCAGCTAGGGTTGATAACTAATAATGTGCTCACACACCAATTTTCAGAGACTAATAACAGGGCTATGAAGAAATAGGAAATGTACAACGAACAGTTTGAGCAATGATTTTAGCAATAAGAACATATATCAACACTTTCAATATTTTTCTAGTGTATCACCCCAAGCAATGTGATCTCAGATGTCCTGACCTCTCTGCAAAGATGATTTAGTATGCCTCCCAACACTCACACATAAGATTTCAGATAAAGTGTACTGTACTGTAAAGCCTCCCACTACAATCAGTATCAGACCTCCACAGGTTCAATGCACTTTGGTAATAAAACTTTTTAACTTCAGTTCTGTTCCAGCTACTAGGTACCCAGATAAATTATACAAAGTTGCAGGCTTTATGACATGATGCTCGGGATCTTGGATTGGTGAATTTACAGACACGCGAGCTTGCTTTACCCCATCTGACTGACTTTTGGCCGGGACTTTTTTATTAGAGCAAATTGTAATCCAACAGAGAAAATACAACTAAAATTGCATTCCAACAGGGGAACTTTAGCAGCAGAGATTTCTGACTGGCAGACCAGTACTCATGCATCCTGTATCGAAATAAAGGCAGCCACAGACAGATCTGCACAGGCAATGTCACAGCAGCAGACAGTTTGTGGATGTAAGCCCAGGCTAGGCTCGATCACAGTGCTGCAGTCTTGTTCCTCTTTCATTTGGTAGATTGTGACAGTATGGCAAAGCCAGAAGGGCTGATATCAAGGAGCTACCCTGACTTACCCCAGTGGACATTCACTTGATTGTGGGTACAAGTACTGAAGCCAGGCTCCTGATCATCACCTCGCTTGGCACACCAGACAGGGTAGAATGGCTTGTTCCTACCTCTGATTTCAGCAAGTCTGCAGATGGCTTCAGCAGATTCGATCTTAAATGCAGCACTTCAGTCTTTTCACGGCTTTAAAAGATTTACAGCATTTTTCTCAGCTCGGATGGAACTTCCAGCTACCAGAATCTCTGGCACTGAAGCCTGGCTAGGCCCTAAGTTGTTCTCCTCTAGGGCTGTGCAGGGGCCAAATATTATTTCCAGAATACCAAGAAGAGTAGGACTCATGAATATTTGGAAGCCCTTCCTGAATGAAGGGACCATTCGTATTCGGGAAAGAGTATTCAGCAAGCAACAAAATAAAAAAATAAAAATAAAATAAACTCTTGTCCCTCCTTCCCCTCCCTCAAAACAGCATAATGCAAACCTCATCCCCCCACCCTCTATCGGCAGGCCAGTCCCACGCCCCCCAGCACCCACAATTTGTTATATTTAATTATAAAATGTTAAAGGAATCCCTCGAGGGATGACCTGCACAACCCACCCACCTCCACGGCTGGCTGCCATTATTCTTATCATATAGCTCATTTTGTATCTAGAAAAATCAGCTGGTTTTACTATACAGAGAGAGCATGCGCACATTTATTCATGAGAGGAGACTGGCTGTGGAGGAGGGTGGGTTTGTGCCAGTTGCCTTCACCTATCAAGAATTGGTGGCCGGAGGGTGGTAGTAGGATGCTGCCAGGGTGGGAGATATAACTGATTTGTTGTTTGTTTGTTTTTACAAAATGAACGCAATAAGAAAGCTGGCAGCCAGCCATGGAGGCGGGTGGGTTGTGCAGGTCGTCCATCGATGGATTTATTTAACATTTTATAAATAAATATAACAAATTGTGGGTGCTCGGTAGAGGAGGGTGGGCTTGGATTGCTGAAGAGGGTGGTGTGATGGGGTTACTGTTTTTTGGGCTGGTAAAGAGGGGGAGGGGCTCTTTTTAAATTTTATTTAGTTTTAATGGGCGTCGAATACGAATACCTAAATGCCTGAATATTTGGCTGCCAAATACGAATATTCAGGCTGAATTTTTGGAAAAAGGTATTCACACAGCCCTGTTCTCCTCAACACATCTCTTCTCTCCAATCACTCAGAAAGGACTGCCCTTCCTGAGCTCCTCCTTGACTGGGGGAAGGATTCAGCTCAGCTCACTCCCATCTCAGTCTTATTTGTTGTCAGGTTTGTCACTCACAATCTGGCTCCCTCAGTGGCTGGAAATGGCATGAGTTACTCTGTCACTGTTCCTCTAAAATGTCTGACTCTTTACCAGGACCCCTTGCATTCCAGTTGGTTGATCGTGGGGGTCAAAGGTCAAAATGATGGCATCATCCATATATTTACGCATAAACAGCCAGCTGCTTTCTTGCACAGCTTTATTGCTGCTCACTGCTACTTTAACTGTTTTTCAAGCACTTAATCCAGCTATAATTACAGTTCAGTTTGCAGTGATGATAGTAGCAATTCCTCCAGTTTGTCTTGAGGTGCAAAGGTACCAATTTCATTGGTGGCATGCAACAAAAGAACAGCAAGGCAACAGTAACTCCATTTCACCTTGCCTCCAGCACCAACCTCAGCCAGAGGATGCAGGCATTGCAAGGGAACTCACCTTGAGCCTCTGGTGGCTCACAAGGTAAGCCCCACCTTTGAGGGGGTTACACTCACAGCTCCAAAGCTTCATGCCTCTGCTGCTACTCTGGGTTTCATTAGCCTAAGCATCTATGACTACTGCTTGCTAACTAGGAAATGTGTGGCTCTCTGTTGACTGCTGCAAATGGACTGCTCCTCACTGTCTGCAAGTCCCAGGTGTTCCTTATAGAACACACTATCCAGGTTCACTTCTCTTGTCTGGGCCAGGAATAGCTTTACTGCATTGCCTGTAGTTGACAAGCAAGACCATTGTTGCTGTCCCTTTACACAAAATGTTTTTTCCCCGCCAACTTTCAAGCACTCCACACATCCACTTACACTACAGGATGCATGCCTGCTGATCTCCCATGCTATATGTCCCTACCTGTGCAGCTCTGTATTTATATCCTTGGCTTCGTCTGTCTTCTGTGCCCACATTTGGATTTGTGCTGCTATTGGTCAGTGGCCCTGGCTGTCTCCAGTACTTCTCCCCAGCTGGTGTTTTGTTCCTTGTTTTGTGCTCCAGTTTTTCTGTTCATTTTCTCCTGCTTGCTTTGGTATACGATGCTACTTAACCACCATTAGGGTTACCACCTGTCCCTACTTTCGCAGGACAGTCTTGATTTGGGCAGCTGTGTCCTGCAGAAAAACATGAAAAATACTAAATGTCCTGACATTATAGTACAAAAGAATATTTTCAGACTTTCCTCTAAATGTGGCAAAAAGTATAGTACCTTAACTAAAATACCTTAAAATGATTAGAAACACTAGGGAACATCTAAAAAAACTGCAACACTTGGCCTTAATTCTGATTATTTAGAGAAAAAAATATGTTGTGTTGGTTGAGGTTACTTATTGTCCTGCGAAAAATCATGTTTCAGTAAGAAATGTCCCACTTTGGGCTTCTTAAAAGGTGGTAACCCTATCCACCATGGTTTTCATGCTCTGCTTTCACTGTTTGTTGGGAAGGGGGTTCTCAGCTCCCTTCCACTGCTTTGGTCCTGCCTTACTCAAATCCTACTTTAACAGCCTGTGTTAGTGGCAGTTCTGTCTCTCTCCATCTCCACAGCCCCTCAGTGTTCTGCTAGCTTAGGTGACATCAAGGTAGTAGGTAGCTGAGATGGAAGAAAAGAGGTAGGGGAGGCAAGTAGAGTACAAGGGAATGGGCAGAATAACTTGGGAAGGAGTGGGGGAGATGATAGGAAAGGCAATAAAGAGAACAGGAGGATGAGGAAGATTATGAGAAAGTTGGGAGGGTACGCAGAATAAGGGCAGGTAGAGAGCAGAAAAGCAGGGAGGAGAAAATTCATCTGAGGAACCAAAGCTAGGACAGTGGTACGGGGGAGCAAGTTAAATTCTACAACTAGGGGGAGTGGTGGAGAGGTTGGAAACTAAGATGATTGGTGGGAGCAGTACACAGGAGGAAGAGAATCAAATTCTACAATAGCACTAACCTTTTGATACAGGTACAGTGTGTATCTGCTTATTACAGTGTGATTGGATAGCACATACTGGAAGCTAGTACTGAAGGGGTCAAGGGTAAAAGTGTAAAAAGGTTTGATGTTATGAAGTAGATGCATAAGTTAAACAAGTAAGCTACACTGTAAAATAAGCATAAGTGAGGGTAGTGGCACAGGCACTCAAGCATAACAAAAAGGTGGCAGGGGGCCCACCTGTTGGCACTGAAGGCTGAATCACTGGATGCCTTACCTCATGTTGCACTGGCAACCTGAGTTCAGGAACAACCTTAGGTAATCAGGGAGCCGGCATGTTGGGGGAGGGAGGGAGCAGGATTGAGCAACCAAAAGGCAGCTCTCCCCTCCCAGGGGAGGTTGCTTGCCCTTCCCCTGTAGTTCTGCTCCCATTGGGTGGAGGTCCAATGGGAAAGTGTAGGTGGAGGGGGCGGCAGACAATTGCCAGGGGTGGGGTGGAAGGGACCGAGCTGGTATCCGGCATGTGTGTGCACCTCTACATGAACACGCGTGTCTGCCAGAGTTCAGGGCAGGGGAGAAAAGTCAAAAAAATTATAAATTAAAAAAGGTGGCAAGAGCTAGAGAAGGAATAGGTATGGGTGCATTGCAAGTCAACCAGGAACAAAGGATGGTGCAGGGTTAGTTATAAAATGCTACAGGTGTGGGGAAGAGTTCTAATCCACTACAACTAGCCATAAAGAAATGTTTAATATAGTTAGTTCAATTCCAAGATAAGACAAAGTAACATAGTAATTTAAGGTCCGAAGGGACTTAAGTGACAACATGCCCCTCATTTCATAAGCAGGACTGCAGTGGAAACATGTACTATACTAATTTATATAGATTCCCCACCCATGCAAACCTTTACCCAGGGTGCCCAGGCTTACTTTGAAGGCCTGTGCTGTCTTCATCTCCACACCTCTGGTAGGCTGTTCCATGGGTTTTCCACCCTCTGTGAGTGTCTCTTTATGTTACCCCTGAGCTTACCACCTCTGAGCATCAGTGCATGCGCATGCATCCTGCCTGGGGACACCTTCAAACTTCTCTATTTCAGCTTGTTGATAAACTTGAGTGTCTGGAAGATGGAGATCATGTCCCCTCTCAGCTTCCTTTTGTCCTAGGTGAACATGGTAATGGCCACTAGCTTTTCCTCATAACTTTTGTCCCCCATACCCCTGATCCTTCTGTTGGCCCTACATGACACCCTCTCTACTGCCACAATGTCCTTTCTGATTTGAGGGGCCCAGAACTGCATGTAGTATTCTAGGTGAGGCCTGACCAAGGCCTCGTAACATGGAAGGATTGATCCCCATTCTCCTCTGCTAACCCTGACCCCCTTTTCATACACCCTGGCATCCTTCTGGCCCTCTTAACAGAGGCTACACACTGACTGTCATGCTTCAGACTCTTCTGAACCCCAAATCCTTTTCCTTCTCCTTCTCTACTTTATCAAGAGGAGCCTCACACAGTGTATAGGTCCTACCTCTTGTTCCCCATGTGTAACATTTTGCATCTGTCTACACTGCATCTAAGACTCTGGGAGTCTGACCAATTACCCAGCTTGTTCATGTCCTCTTATACTTTGTCCCTCATCCACAAGGAAGTACACAACCCTGGCTACTGTAGCTTAGCAACATCAACAAATGTAAGAAACCTGCTGGTGACTCCAACTTTCAGACTGTTGATGAAAATGGTGAACACCAGTGGCCCCTACACCAATCCCTCTGGAATGCAAATGAGTATCCCAGTCTACTCAGAGTAGTGCCTGTGCACCACAACCCTATGCTTCCTTTTCCCAAGACCAGTTAGCAATACACCTTCCCTATGCTTCCTGTATTCCACACCGGTGTACTTTTCTTGGAAGCACATAGTGGACCACAGTGTCAAAGGCCTCGCTGATGGAGTATGTCCATGCCCCTGCCACTGTGCACCTCACAGGCCACTCCTACAAAGAAGGTGATCAGATTTGGTTTGGCAGGATTTGTTTTTTGAAGCCATACAGTACTGAAAGGCAGCAAAAACCTTGGCCTCAGCCAAGAGCTCTATTATTCTGTTCTTGATCATGGTGCCAGGACCTTCTCAGCAATGATGTCAGGCTGACCAGCCTGTGGTTGGTTTGACTATGCCCCCTTCTTAAAGATGGGATGAAACTGGCCACTTTCCAGTCCACTGGCACCACTTTTTTCTAGACAGAATCATGAAAGATTACTGCAAGCAGGCCTGCCAATTGCTCACAAAGTTCCACTATGATCTTGAAGTATCCTGTCTGCCCCTTAGTACTTATCTTTCTTGATCTTCACCAGGCTACTGGCTTCCAGGGCAGGGTGTGATGTTTACAGGCTACATAACAGCTACTCCTGATGTCATAGGCCCCTCCCAATGGGAAGCCTCCCTCCCCCAGCAGCGCTTTGGTGAACACAAAAGCAAAATAATCATTTGGCATCTCAGTCATCGCCCTTAGCTCTCTCAAAAGTCCCCCCCATGTGTTTCTTGGACACAGGAGAGAGCAGAGCCTAACTACAGAATTGTAAAACTATAACAAATCAGATGGGTTGAGATTAAACATATATATAAAATGTATGTGGGGATTCCACTACTTAAATAAATGCATTATTTCCCAAGACTCTGACCCAAGTGAAAGATAAACAATGTTATTCACTCAATGGATAAATAACACTTTATTTTTCACTTGCCTACATCACATTCAACTTGATTGACAGCCCATTCTGCTAATCCCACAATGATTCTGCCCTCAATTGTCACACATAACACAGACATTGCATGTATAGAACATACAATGGCCTGTGCTCAAATATGCTATATATTTCCATTCATGAGGTGGCAGACATTCATAACTTACTTATGGCTTCGCCACTCATGAGTTATGGTCCCATGGTCCCACCACATCACTCATGGAAATAAATGGCATATTTGAACACAAGTCATTGTATATCCACTATATATACACACCAGTGGGACATAACAATGAAACAATTAGCATGAAGACTGCAGGTGATGCAGGGACACCTGTACACACCAGTATGCACACCATGTGGCTTAGGTTTATATAATAAATACAGTAAGTTGCAAAAAAATTTGTTGATGCTCCAGTTGGGGTCAAAGTGACAAAAGTTGGGAAATGAGGCGTTAGGGTTTCCCTACTACCCCACCCTCCCAAACTAGGCAGGAGAGCAGGTGTGGGGTATGCCTTGAGCTTCTCAAGCCTAATATTCACCCCATTTCATCTGTAAATAAGGCCAGATGTGTAGACTTTATGAGAATGGGATGAGCATTAGGCTTGAGAAGCCCAAGGCACACCCCATACCTGCTTTCCTGCCTGGCTTGGGAGAGTGGAATGTTAGGGAAACCCTAATGCCTCATTTCCCAACTTTTGTCACGTTGACCCTAACAGGAGCAATAAAAAGTTTTTTGCAACTTATTTCCTTACTTTTTGAGATAGTATAAGTACCTTTATTTTATTATGGGAGTGCAGGTTCCTTTGGACCCTGCGCTCCCATCCCTCCATAGATGCGTAAATGTATGTAGCTGTGGAATCACAGGGCCCTCCAGGCCCTGCACTTCTGTTTATAGGACAACAGTGACCAAATTGTCAGCATAGTCACCTTATTATCCCACAGTACCTCATGTACCCAGTACAGAACATTTTCGAATCCTCACCAAAACGTAATTCTGCTCAACTGCAAAGCCATTCCACACCACAGGTGCAAAAACACATTTTGGCCAGGATTTGAAAAATGACAGCTATGGCATACATGAGGTGGGGTAATAAGAAGGCTATGTTGAAAATCCGGGGTAAAAATGTTCAACATTTCTGAAGTTATGAGCAGGCATAACAAAATTGCAATGAATGGTCATAACTTTGGCATTTTTTCATATTTTGACCACAAATTTTTTACATAATCTTCTTATGACCCCACCTCATAAATCCCATAGCTGAACATTTTCAAATCCATACCAAAATGCCATTGCGTGTCACAGGTGCAAAAGCATATTTCGGACAGGATGTGAAAAATGATAGCTGTACAGTTCATGTGATAGTGTGAAAAAAATGGCTATGTTGAAAATTTGTACTCAAAATATTAAAAATTACCAAAGTTATGCGCGTGTGTAGAAAAATTTCAATGAACGCTCATAACTCAGCCATTTTTAGGAATTATTTCACCAAATTTTCAACAAGGCATTTTTGGGATCTCATTTCATGAATACTGAGCACTATCATTTCATTAATTGGGCCCAAAAAGGGATTTTGTGCAGCGAGCATGAAATCACCTTCCGGGACCAATTAACGAAATGCCAGTGACAGTGTTCAATGGGGGGGGGGGGGGTCTCAAAAAGGCCATGTTGACAGTTTGATGAAAAAATTCCTAAAAATGGTGAAGTTATGAATATAACTTCAAAATACCATACAAATACATTATGCAACACTTACCCTGATTCCTCAATGCACGGTTCGGCTTTGAAGAGTGCAGACATGTCCTGGGCCACAGCAGATGACAACCTACAGCCTCCAGTGGTAAGTATAGGGTGGGGTGGTGGGTACTCAGTGGGAGAGTTGGGATGGGGGAGGGGGACGGTGGGGATGACGAGGGATCATTTTCCTTTTTTCAGGTTTAAAACAAAAATAAGACATTGGGGGACTGTTTTCCTTTTACAGGGTTGGTAAAGAAATATTTCGGGACACTGGGGGTGGGCTCCCCAAGTCACTAGTGTCCCACACTGCTGGGGGTGGAGCTAAATGCTGACACATGGATTGGGCCCCCAATATTGTCTAATTATAAAAACAATGGGTGGGGCATCCAACACCAGGGGTGGGCATCCCGGTGTCGGATTGTATAAATAAATAAACAAGGGACTAGGGGAACAGCGATTGCAGGGTGGGGGGGTGCCACTAGACTCAGGGAAAATGGGGGCTCACATCTCAAACTGCAGCCAGCAGCAGGAGTTCAGCTGTGGCTGCATAACTAAATAAAATACACTGTTCTCATACAGAGAATGCTGTGGAAGGCTTCTCTTGCTAAGCTGGGTACCCGGGATTTCAGGTGCTCAGAAAAAAATATTCTGGCCCTAATTGTAAAACAAACACCAGAATCTATCTAAATGGGTCCCTTTTACCTAGGTTCTGATGTTTGTATTTTTGAAATGACATTTTTATATATTTTCCATGTTGTTTAGTTGGTGGAAGAAAAAAACATGATGGTGGTTCACAAAAAAGGATTTTTGTCTCACGAAAAAAGGATTTTATTCTCACAAAGAAGGAATAGTTCTTGCTAGAAAGAATCCTTTTTCGCAAGTTCAATCCTTTGATTAACCTTATCTCTTTATTCTGGACTGTGCACTTCCCATTGAAAACAATGAGAATTTAAAAATTGAATAATTTTGCAACAGATTAATATTTTTTCACCACACAAAGCATGGCAGTTCTGTTACCCAAACTGTATCTACAATAGAAAAATCATACCAAAATTCCACAGTTTGGATGCAAGGCGATGAGGAAACAAAATGGCAAAAAATGGCGACTTTCTAAGATTTTTGCACTATCTGGATCTTAGAATTTGTACATCTGACTGGATCAAAACTTGCCACATCAAGAGATCTACCCCATGGGACAGTGCATTCTAATTTTGTGCAAATCCATTGATTGATTGCAAAGTTATTAAAGTGCAAAATGAGGTTTAACATTAAGCAGGCTACGCAATCCTAACTATAGGGGCACGACTGTGCCCCTATAATAAGACCTGTCATAAAAAGGATCTCAAAAATGCTGCAATGAAATTGGCTGTCAACATTCAGAGTGTGTTACATCAATTTCTATTACACCATCACGTACAGTCTGATCACCATAGCGCATGAATCCTTCCTGTCAGCATTCCATTCTCTAGCACTGCTGAATGATTGGAATGATGCATGCTGATTATGAACCAGCATTCTGAAACTATTGGTGGATTTTACTAAAAAATCTCCCATTCAGTGGGGAAAACATTCAAAGGTTCACTTTCAACAAAGCGCCTCGTGCCACATTACACCCCTAGGGGATGATTAACAGACTATTAATCTAACCCCTGGTCCTGCCTTATTGCTGAAACTGACAGTACCTTACAGCCAGGAGAATTAAGCAATAAGGCAGGACCAGGGGCTAGATTAACAGTCTGTTAATCATCCTCTAGGGGCATAATGTGGCACAAGGCACAGCTGAGTGCCATACTGCCCCTAAGGGGTGGTTGGGGAAGCTCATGGAGTCAGTCCTAAAGGAGTGACTGGTGACCTTTCTGGAGGACAATGGGCTCCAAGATGGCCATCAGTCCGGTTTTGTATTAGGCAGATCCTGCCAGATGAACCTAGTCGAGTACTATGTCTGGGTTACCAGGGAACTGGACAGGAGCCATGCAGTGGATATCCTATATTTGGACTTCAGGAAGACCTTTGATTCAGTGCCGCATATGAGGCTGGGGGGGGGGAAACTGGACTACATTGGGAAAATGGTCAACTGGATCACCAACTGGCTGAGGGGTAGGCAGCAAAGGGTGGTGGTGGTGGGGGACTCTCATCACCAAGGGACGTTATGAGTGGGGTGCCCCAGTGTTCAGTACTGGAACCAGTGCCATTTGGTATATTCATATCCAATATCTCAAACGGGATCCAGAGTAGGATCAGTCTGTCCGCAGATGATACTCAGATCGGTGCAGTGGTAGATGACATAGAGGGGGTGGACGGGGCTGCAGGAAGACCTGACCAAATTACAGGAATGGTCAGAGACATGGCAGTTGGGGTTCAATGCCAAGAAGTGCAAGGTACTGTACTTCGGAGCAAAGAACCAGGGGAGGAAATATCAGTTGGGAGGGGTACAGTTGATAAGCACAGTGGAGGAAAAGGATCTAGAGGTACTAATAATGGGGAGTATGAACCACTCAACTCAGTGCAGGAAGGCGGCTGCAATGGCAAACAAGATGCTGGGGTGCATAAGGAGGGGACTCTCCTCCAGGCACAGAGAAGTGATCCTACCCCTGTACAGGTCACTGGTCAGGCCACACCTGGAATACTGCATGCAATACTGGCATCCATTCCTGAAGAGGGACATCAGATTGCTGGAGGGGGTGCAGCGTAGGGCAATGAAGATGACACAGGGACTTGAGGGTAAATCCTATGAGGAGAGGCTGGGAGAGCTGCAAATGTATTCCCTGGAAGAGAGGAGGGATAGGGGGTATATGATCGAAATCTTTAAATACCTAAAGGGTACTAACAGGATTAATACAGAAGGGATTCTTCAGATCAGAAGGGGGAGGGACGCGAGAGGGCATCAGCTGAGATTGGAGGGGGGAGATTCAGGAGGGCAATCAGGAGACACTTTTTCATAGAAAGGGTGGTAGATGAGTGGAACACTCTGCCCGAGGAGGTGGTATTGTGTAGAAAGGTGGGAGAATTTAAAAGAGGGTGGGACAGAGTGAGGGGGGGTAGTTATGAGGAGGGGAGGGTGGGGCAGCTGCAAGTTGAGGGGCTAGCTGCACAATCGGGCAGACTCGGTAGACCATGAGGCCTGTTTCTGCTGGCATTTTGCATGTTTGTATGTGTGTAATCTAACTCCTGGGGGTGACTTATTGCCATTGTAAAAGAAACTGATTTAAAAAAGTATAAGACGTATGCATTTTGAATGTTTTCCTTATCAGAAGAGAGATTGTTAATAAAATAGTTCATCCACCAACTGTTTAAGAATGCTGGTTCAGAATCAAAATGCATCATTCCAATCATTCAGAATGGAATGCTGACAGAGAATTCCTGCACATGGTGATCAGGCTGTAGATGACAGTGTAACAGAGATTAGAAAATGGGCTTGAAAAATAAAGCATCCTGACTGGCTGAAAGCCATGGTCAGGCGTGCATTTATTTTTCAATACAGCCCGGTTAAAAAAAGAGCGAGTGCCAACCGACCGCATTACCAATATCAAAGGGCACTGGCAAATTTAGAAAATTGAGTTGCAGCCATTTTTTTTCTCTTTGTTAGCAGGTGAGTTGGAGGCCAGCCAATACTCCCACCCCTCGAGTCTGTTTTAGTTTAACTTCAACAAATTAACTAAGAATAATTAAAAAAAAACTGCCTGTTGTCAACCCTGTGGCACTGAGGGTTGAAGCGCGGGATGCCACACCTCACGCCACGTCAGTGACCCAGGTTCAGGAACAAACTCAGACCGCCAGGGGTCAGCAGGGGAGGGAAGGGATTGAGCATCCAGAGGACTGCTGTCCCTTCCCGGGGAGGGATCCAGGGGTATGCGCCACTCCTGGGGGGCCCATGACAGTGGTCGGGGCAGTGCAAGGAACTGGAGGCACAAGCAAATGCAAGGGCGGAGCTGTGGCAGACATTGGCATGTAAGTGCCACTGATGTCATTGGACGTCTGAGCTCTGAGGGGCATCCAGTAAAGAGAACCCTCCCTTGGTCTAGGGAGGTGACAAGGGATCCAGTGGACTGTGCACACATCCCCAATGCCGGGCCAACTCCCCAACTGCTGGCCGAGCCCCTCACTGGACAGATCTTCTAATCTCAGAAAGGTTGCCAGGTAGCAGAGACAGGCCCTTCCCAAGGGGGGGATCCGGGGGGCTTGAAAGTCTGGTTAGGGGGTGCTGAAGGGGAGGAGGCTTCAAGTAGGGGAGTAGAGGTGACAGGCTGAGAGATCACCTCTGAAAATGGAACTCCCACTGGTGAGAGACATGGAAGTGCAGCAAACTACCAGCTTAGTGAGAGATGACACCTTCACTCATGATATATATATATAATAAAAAACTTTCCTCACCACACAGTGTCCCCCCCCACCACCACCACCACTGTAGCAACAATCATTCTTATTTTTTAAACAAATTTTTAACAGCTTCTCCTTTAGCAACAGTACCTTGGATTATAAGTGACTGTGCTGCGGATGACTGCTTTCAACTACGATAATCCTATTCAGTGCTGGAGACACATGATTTTGGAAAGTCACTGCCAGCATGCTTTCCGGTCACAACACCGGACTTAATAAAATAGCCACTACTTTTTAAAACCCCTGATCGCTTCAACTTAGGTCATGCTCCAAAGACACATACATCCATTTTCAAAAGCCCACCACTGATCGGTGAGTAGCAGCTGGTCCCACCTTTGGCATCAGTGTCATGCTGCAAATGTTGGCACTCCATTGCGACCACAGCTGATCGTGGCTGAGAATAAAATTAAAACAAACAGGCTACTACTCCGGGTGAGGTCAGTGACTTTGTGGGGGGGGAGGGGACAGGAAAGCTTATTTATTATTGATGTGGCCTGATTGGGGGGAGCAAAAGTGAAAGTACAAAACAAGACACAGTCTCTCAGAACAGCAGTGCCCTCTACTGGCAAAGAGGGACTGTTTTACAAATAAGTCATGTTTTTTTCTTTAGTTTTAGTCATTTTAAGGGGCTTTCTTTATTTGTAATTTTTTTTTTTTTACAGCTCAACAAATGACCCATTTCTACAGTAAGTGCGATAATACCCTCCAGGTTGGCTGATATTGGGTTATACCGGACCTTCCAGGGACTATAAGGCCCTCTGCCTGTGGCGTTGGGCCTCAGTATGCCCCTGGGTGGTCCACTATAGCCCAATACCACCCACCTTGTTGGGTATTATTGCTTACCTGATCAACTGTCAGTTGGGAACTGTTGCTCCGACAGCGGCACTGTGTATGAGAGCAGCATTATAGTGCTTTCTGAGTTTTCCATACTGCAGGTGGATGTCCATGTGCGGTATGGAAAATGGAAAAAATAACGATCCTCTCACACACAGTCACACAGACACACAGTCATGGTACCAAATCTAGCGGTCTCCCTCTCTCTTAACCCAGTGTGGGATTTTGCAGCCAAGAAGGTCTTTTTTGTGCCAGAATAGTGCCAATCTTTATCTGGCGAACAAGAAAATAGAATTTAAAAAGTGATCACCAAAGTACCTCACTCCCACTACTCTGAAACAGGTGTCTCTGTAGCTAATAGCATTGTGGTTCACAGACACTTGGTGATACTGGTGCACTCTATTGTCAGGTCCAATTTCACATGGGCCAGTACTGTTAAACAGAAGGAATAAAAAAAAATCACAATTATTTTTGTTTCTTGTTCTGTTTATTTAAATTTAAAACAGCTATCAGCAGCAATCTGGTTGGTCTAGGCACACTCTCACCTCCTTACTTTGCTTCCCCACTTATCACACTCTTCCCCACTCTTGCCATACCAAACATATTGGGGGAAAAAACAATGGGTTGCTGTCTGTTGATTCAGTGGCTGTCTCAAGTTCCTGTTGTTATGTTGAAGGGACTGCTGCTGGAGGGAGCACACTGCAGTCTTAATTGACTGAATAAATAAATAAACAGTAAAAAAAAGGCCTTTTACTAATGTAAGCCGTGTGTGTGTGTGTGTGGGAGGGGGTAACCATGACAACACAGCACTCTAACGCAGATGGAGGAACTATTTTATTACAAAATAAATCAAATACCAATGACTTTTAACAGTTAAACATAATTATTTTTCAAACATATATAATACAGTGCACATTTTCTAAGCACAATAATACCCTCCAGGGTGGGCGATATTGTGCTATACTGAACTTTCCAGGAGCTATAGGGCCCTCTGCCAGTGGCCTTGGGCCTCATTACACCCTTGGGCTGTCTGGTACAGTGGAGCCCTGTTATATGCACACCCTAAATGCCAAGCAAAACTGTTCTTATAACCAGTATGTTCTTATAAGAGGGCTTCACTGAAAACAGTGAAAATCCATGTAAAATCTATGGCTAACATGATGAAACTGGGCTCAAGCTAGTTTTTAAAGGACTCATTATTAATAATAATATAATACAGCCTTTTAAAAGAGGTCTTGCTCAAGCACTTACAGAACTGTTGTAAAAATCTGTTAGGTAGGAAAATGGGCAGACTAGGTGGGCCAAGCAGTCCTTATCTGCTGTCAAATTCTATGTTTCTATGTAAATTCATTCAGTGTTTCACTTTACTATGAAGGAAAGTGTGCTGCCCCTCTTCACAGGGCATGTTCCTCACATCCATTCACTACTTAAGTGACTGGTAATGAGGAAACTTGATGGTGTATCAGCCCAGGCTTAGTGCATTCAGAGGTGATGATGACCATCTACCACAACCTCTGGAAAAAAAACTGTTCTTATAAATGGGCTTCACTGCCATTAAAATAACAGGCAAAAATTGGGACATCCAAGAAATGTTCTTATAAATAGGATGTTCTTATATCTGATGTTCTTATAAGTGGCTCCACTGTATAGCACAATACAACCAACCCTATCAGGTATTATTGCTTACTTAATATAAGGCTGTCACAATGCTGACAGCCAATAAGAATGCAGCATTTCTGAGACCCTTTTTATAATGGAAGAAATGCTGAGCAGAGTGGTTTGCAGACGTGCAGACACTCCAGGCAGACACCCATGTTAGATACTCTCCTGCTGTGTGGCCTTCACACTTGGGAGATGCTCACACAGGTGATGTTTGTAAGGAGTGGTTAAAAGTTCTGTGTGGCATTGAACTGGTGTGGGGAGCCTCTGGTCACTTGGTGGGTCCCCTGTTCAGTGGTAGCTCTAACTATGGGAGAGAAATGCTGAGTATCCTTAAATCTATATATGGGGATTGAGGACTGCTAATCAGGTGGATTGCCTCCTTGCACTTCTCCTAGCCCATCTGGCCAGGAGAGGTGAATAGTAAGAGTGTTGTTGGTTGTCTATCCCTTGATGGTGAGTGGGAGAGCATCTGATGGCTTAGTAACCCCTTCCCCCAGTAATGGTTCTGGAAAGACCATAAGAAAGACATGCACAACATCATCAAATCAATTTCTGGGGATCAAGCTTACGTGAATCCATACCCTTGTATTTGTCCTGACCTGATCATCCAGGAAAGGGGACCTCTTTTCCAAATGTTACATCACATGAAGTCTTTAAAAATGTTTGCAGCAACATTTGTTTCATGAATCTAAATGCAATTCTTAAAATTGTGTATGTATATCTGTTTTTGTATGATTTTTATTTTTTACGTCACTCTGCCTGGATGGAGTCTGAAAAAGGAGTATGATCCAGTACTTCTAATTAGTAAACACATTGAAAATAAAAATTAAACATTGCTGGGCATCTGTCAAGTTGTTGGCAGCCTGGAACTGGTGTGAGGAGTCTCTGAGGGCTCAGTGGACCCCATCCTCTGAAAAAGTGGCTCCAACTCCAAGAGAGATAGATCAGCTGTGATGTAGTTCATGTCCTTGTTAAGCTCCTACTTTATAGATACAGTGCAGCTGTGTTCTACTACAGCACTCAGTGGCAGAAAGGGACATAAACGACACCATACAGATGTAAACTATTACTCACACCACCGATGTGTACAGTAAATCAGTATCCCCCACTAAGCTTACTGAAAGCACCATAAATACAGAACAATATCAGAACTGCAGCCAGTGTTTAAAAAACAGCTCCTACTGGGAAAAAAAATTACTTAAATATTTAGCGAAGTTCTCCTTTGAATATAATTTCAGTACATGAAGTTGCTGAAGTAAGTAAAGAATTCAGCACTGAAGATATGTTGCCCTAAAGGAAATCATGATATTGCTGATTATGTTGGGTGGAAGAATGGAACCATAACTTGCAGAAAAATGCAGCTTTGGATGCATGACTGAATTCCACATCCTGGTTTTATCCCTTCTTCAAATCAGGCATTCCCTAGCCAAGTAGTCGCCATTCTAGCATGGCTTGTAAAGCGCTTTGGGATACAATGTGTATGAAAAGTGCTATATAAATGCTTCTTCTGCTTCATTTCACAGTTTGTTTTCTAACACTGTCTGACATGTTGGTAGTTTGGCTCATGTTTGTACACCAAAACTATTTCATACCTCCTTATGAAGCAGTGAGGAGACAAATATGAGACAACTAACACCTCTTCCAACCTTAAATTACTATGCTACTTTGTTACTAACTGTACGTTTACTCGACTTGGTTTGCTGCCATCACCCATGTCAAGCGACGTTATACATGAAGTCAGCTGTAACTTGATTTTGTTGTCTTGCATTTTGTATTACTTGCTAATAAACTTTTGTCATAAATTATATCAGTCCCCATAAACTATGTCTGATTGTGATTGTTAAGTGACTCTGGTTTCAACCTGTTTACATCGGTGCTTTATGCAACTGTTTCTGGTTTACTACAGGTAGTGCAGAAGAGAGAGTCACATGATTACCGGTGCCTCTTCAGGGTGTGCTTTGTCCCAAAAGATCCCCTCACTCTCTTTCAAGAGGATCCAGTTGCATTTGAGTATCTCTACTTACAGGTAAAGAATACATAAATATAATGGGAAAGTATGCTTTCTTTCAAGTGAGTGATGAAATGTGATAACACAGTAACACATATATTTGGGTGAGCAAATGCCTTGACACAAATATTTGGTGAAAATGCATACCTGGGACCATAAAATATTTGGTATCATTCATTATTTGGTATTTATTATTTGGCCCAAGCTGTTCTACAGAGCATCTGATGCAAAACATAGTTTGCGGCATCCAGGAGGCTTGGATTTTCTCCACATTCCCCCAACCCTCCTAGTTATCTCCCCCCCCCCCCATCCTCCTTGGTCCTCCTGTGCCATACATTATTCATATCTGAGCTCCAGTCAGGACTTCTTCTAACTCAACATATGTTTTTAAACGCTACACCCACTCTGACTAGACTCTCCCTGTGCCATATTGTAAAAGTGAATAGCCCCTTTCTGTTTTCACCCTCCACCCAACCACAATCCATGATGGGGTCAAACGATGAAATCTCAATGGCTCAGTTAGTAAACCCCCTCCTCTCCACAGTGCTCTCAAAAAGATCTGAGGTGCACACAGGAGGAAGCGCTCTCCCATTGGCTGCCTTTGCACCTGGCCTACTCTCCATTGGCTCACAACAGCAAGGCTCCAATTTTGGATTCTTGGACTGCTGGCTTTGCCTAGATTCCTCCGATGACTTTACATTTCACCCTATAATTTTGTCCCGCCCACCTTCCCCAGCTCCGCCCTGTATTAAATGCTCTTTGCTTGGAGTATATCCTGCCTCCAACCCACCTTACTGGTTCACTCGGCTGGCTGCACCAAACTTAAAGAGATGTTTATACACACTCTTTGCTCAAGTCATCTAAACTACCACACAATCTAGTCAGGCCACACAAATTCTAAATTCTTATCACGATCCTCAAGCTCTAGTCCTGCACACAGCTCCAGTGACAGAAGCTTAATTTTATATTTTCAAAGTGCAGCACAGGTGGCCCAATAACCTACAGCCTCAGCTTCAGTGATGCTACTTTTAAATTGTTAGCTGCCAACATGTGGCCATTTAAACTTGCCCAGCAGAATTCCCCCTGCAAACATCAGTACCAACCTCCGACATGTCCCTTGCTAGTGCCTTTCTACTGAGTGGTGTTCTACTGCTCATCTTCTCTAGTATCCCGGGACACCTAACCATGGGCCCTCGGATCAACCTTGCCAGTACTGCACAACTACATTTGGAATGCTTATAGCACTGATACCACAATGGACAGACTCAACTTCTAGGTGCCGCCTAGCTCAAGGGTGGAATACAAACTCAAAGGCAATGTACCAGCCCAACTGGCCTTATTACCTGGTATCTTTAGTATCCAGGTAAAATACCCCATCTACTGCAACCAGATGAGGTAAACGAAACCAAGCAACAAACTTCTTAAAGAACATCTATATCGCCTAACACTTCTACTACTGCTGCTCTCAGGCAATATCCACCTCAACCCTGGCCCACCTCAAAAATTCTCCATCCAGCAGAGAACGACAGGGCACCTAACCATTGCCTCAATCAACATATGCAGTCTCCTTACTAAAATGGACATCCTGAATGCATGAGTTCTGCAACACAATCCTGATATTCTTTCAGTGGTAGAGGCATGGCTCTCCCGTAATGTAGCAGGCTCCGCAGTCGCAATTCCAGGATATAGCTTCTACAGACTGGATTGCATAACCAAGCGTGGTAGTGGCTGTGCAATTTATATGAGGGATAACATTCAATGCTTAGTACTACCATTGCCCAGCACTGGGGTTCATAAGCAAGCCCTTGTGGTAAAAGTGCTCTTAGGTGGTTGTAACAAAACCCTCACTGTCCTTACAGGTTACATCCCACCTAGGCGTAAGGCCGCTGGTCGGGACTCCCTCATGGAGTGTCTCGGTAGCCTAAATATCTACACAGAAACCATACTTTTGGGGAATTTTAACATCAACTAGCTTGCCCCTACCATGAGCCTGTACAAGGATGCCGTCTCAGCTGTTCACCTCTCCCAGCTAGTGGACGCACCCACCAGAATGAACTACAAGACTGGGACATCCACTCTACTTGACTGGGTGTTGTCTAACCGACCTGAGCAAATATCTCTGTTATCCCCGATGCTTGCAGTGACCAGTCTCCTGTCCTTTTCCAATGGGCTAACTATTACACTGAACCCCCAGCTAGAACTATTACTAACAGGGTCCTTAGACATGGATATTTGGACCGACTAAAAGCAGGAGCGTCAACACAGATAAAAAAAAAAGTAGTAAACCATCAAAATGATAACATAGAAGGATGGAGATGTTTATTATTAAATGCTAGGAACTTGCCCAAAAAAGTGGAAGAACTGAAACACGTAATTGAAACAAACAAAATTCAAGTATGCGCTATTACTGAGACATAGTGGAACCAGAAGCAAAATTGGGGTATGCACATAAAGGGTTATCAACTATTTTACAAATCTAGGGAATACAGAAAGGGAGGAGGGGTAGCCCTGTATATTCAGGATGATATACAGGTAGAAGAGATGGAACTGGAGCTAAATAATTTGGAACAGGTATGGGTAAAAATTACCCCTACTAAGTCACCAAAATTCCTTTTAGAGGTACTCTACAGGCCACCATCCATTAGTAGGGAAGATGATCAAGAAATACAGAGCTACATCTTGAATTTAAATCCTGCTGATAGGATTATTCTATTGGGAGATTTTAATCTTGCAGGCATCTCCTGGGATTCCCTTCAAGGGACAAGCAGGGTCGAAAGGGAATACATAGATGTTTTTGATCATGCAGGTTTGGAACAGTTGGTCCATAAACAGACAAGGGGCTCAAATACTTTAGATCTTGTACGAACTAATACGTCAACCAACATTCATAATTGTGATATTACTGCTCCTCGGGGAAACAGTGACCACTGTATGGTCACTTTTGACATACAAATAGAGAACCCAGCTATAACAGGAGACACACGTGTACTAGCATGGAATAAAGCACATTTTTGTGCAATTAAAAACAAACTGGTGAAGTGGGATTGGAAAAATGATTTTACAAACAAAACAACTCAGCAAATGTAGGAGGCACTAGAAACAATATTAAAAATGTGCATTAAAGATCATATCCCCATAAAAAAGAAATATCAGGGAGGAGCAAGATCTCCAAGCTGGATGAGTCATAAAATAAAACAGCTGATTAAAAGAAAACAAAACTCTTTAAAACCATAAGAACAGATAGAAATAGTGCTGCTTGGCTGGAATATAGACATCTACAAAACATTGTAAAAAAAGAAATTACAAAGGCAAAGAAAGCATTTGAAGTCAAACTAGCAGTAAAAACAAAGGATAATTACAAAGTGTTTTTTTGCTTATATAAACGAAGCTAAGAGCAATGGGCGAAAGATTGGACGATAGAAGGGCCAGATGGGGGCTAGCAACAACAAGTAAAGATACGGCGAACATACAGAACAACTATTTTGCCTCAGTCTTTAATAAAAATGGGGGTATGACAAGCATAAAACATCAGGGAAGTAGCAGCGCAAACTGCCCTATTAAAATTGAGACTGGTGATATACAACAATGTCTAGCAGCACTTAATCCTATGAAATCTACAGGACCAGATGGCTTACACTCAAGGTTATTAAAGGAGCTGGACAAGGAACTTGCACCACCACTAGGCCATCTCTTTCAGACATTCCTAAATAGAGGAGAGATAGCAACCCCATGGAAGGAAGCAGTAGTAATCCCACTCTATAGAAAGGGGATCAAAAAAAGGCCCTCAAACTATAGACCAGTGAGCTTGACAAGTGTGGTATGTAAAATACTGGAAGGAATCATAAAGGATTTTATCACTGCTTTTCTGCAGAAAAACAAGCTGAACGATAATACCCAGCATAGTTTTAGGAAGGGAAGATCGTGTCAAACTAATATGTTGGACTTTTACAATAGTGTGAGTAGAAGACTGGATCGGGGGGGGGGTGTCAGTGGATGTGGTGTATTTGGATTTTACAAAGGCATTTGATAAGCTCCCACATTCAGAGCTGATGGAATGACTTCAAGCAATGGGGATACATAGCAACATCATACACTGGATATCCTCATGGCTTTCAGAGAGGAAACAAAGGGTCAGCATAAGAGGGGCAGTGTCAGACTGGATGGGGGTGACTAGTGGAGTACCACAAGGTTCAATACTTGGACCCTGCCTGTTTAATATATATGTATCTTCTCTACAGTTCCATCATGAGAGTATATGGCTTACGAAGCTTGTGGATGATTGTTGCTTGGGGGTGGACTTACTGGATCAAAACAATCATTTGAAACTTCAGATGGTGTTGGACCATGTTGATACATGGTGCAATACTTACAATCTGTACCTTAATCCAGACAAGTGCACAGTGATGCATTTGGACACAAAAAAATTCAGAAGCCAAATGTAAACTAGGCAATATATACTTAAAGTCAACAAGAGGAAAAAGACCTGGGGATTACCATTTCAAATGATTTATAGTTTAGAACACATAAACACATATAAAGTAAGGAAAGAGGGGTATTAGTGCCCTTGTATGGAGCCTTGGTAAGACCCCTGCTGGAGTACGGGGCTCAGGTCTGGACCCCACACCTAAAGGTGACATCACCAAATTGGAAAGTTTGCAAAGAAGGGCCACACATGCAGTAATAGGGATGGAGGGCAAGGATTGCACACATAGATTGGTTGATGTAAATACGTTCTCACTGGAGTATAGAAGGTTGAGGGAGGACATGTGTTTGCTGTTCAAAGCATTTAAGGATCGGGACTTATGGATAAAGCTAGGGCTTGCACAAAAATGTAGGCAGCATGATACCAGGACACATGCTTTACAACTGGTGGGAGAAACTTGTAGAACAAGGCAAAGGCAAATGTAGTATACCCAAAGGATTATAGATATACGAAACAAACTTACAACAGAAATAGTGGCTAGTTCTTCTATTGATGTTTTTAAACACAACTTGGATAGGCTGCATATAGCAGGTAAAATTGAAATAAGTGAGAAAGTCTCCAATAAAACAAAACAAAACAAACAAAAACAAAATCAGAAAGCGAGCACTATGGACATGCGTCCCCCTCTGCTCTGTACCTACTTATGTAACCTATGTAACTCCTTCACCATGACTGGTCCCTAGTCTACTCCTCCTGCATGGTAGATGCTACTCTCGAACAATTCATTCAACAATTCAACTCAGTGTGCGATAGACATGCCCTGAACAAAATGCGAAAGGTCAAAGGCCACAGTAACCCGTGGTTCTCCCCAGAACTCCAAGACTGTATGAGGACAAGAGACCGCCTTTGGCATCATGCCAGAACATCGGGTAAGCAGGCCGACATCCAGGCATATAAAGAGGCAAGAAATGACTGCACTAGGGCAATACAAGTGGATAAAAAACAGTACTTCAAGGACGCTCTCACAAGGACTTGAAGTGAGAGATGAACATTCTGGTCCAACATGAAAGATATCACAGGGAAAGATAACAAGTCAGCACTCACAATGTTCACTACTGATGGCGAACCCACACTTGATCCATAAACCATCGCTAATGCTCTTAACACAGTCTTCTCAGACCTGAGTGGTGTTCTACCCCCAGACTTCTTCCTCCACCACAACTTGGGGCACAATGCCAGCCCTGATGACCACCCAACAACATACCCTCCTTTCCGCTTTACAGTCATCACTATGGGTGAAGCCAGAAAATACTTTCTAAAAGTCCTTGGGAAGTCTAGATATAGTGGTGACTCCCTTGACCTTAAATTTATTGCATTAACCTTGGATGAAATAATTGCACCTCTTACTCACATCATCAATACCTCCCTGTGTTTGTCTCAGTTCCCACAAAAATGGAAGTTAGCTTTAGTCACACTGATCTTTACGAGTGGGGATCATACAGTACAAGGTAATTATAGGCCTATCTCAAGCCTCCCACCATTATCAAAGGCACTTGATAGAATTGTTACCGATCAACTGCTGGAATACTTAGAAAAGTACCAAATTCAATGCCCGCAGCAACACGGATTCCGCAAAGGCCACAGCACCACCACTGCTCTCTTGGAGTTAACTGGTTATATCTACAATGCTCTGGACCAAGGCAACCTTGTTGGTGCTGCTTTCATTAATCTAACGAAAGCATTCAACACAGTTAATCACATCCTTCTTGTCGAACAACTTTCCTCAATTGGCCTGTCAAATGATACTGTGGCCTGGTTCAAGAGCTATCTTTCCAACCGCTCACAGTAAGTTAAGATTAACAACACCCTATCCAAAAGCAGATCTGTGTGCTCTGGTGTTCCACAAGTCTCAATCTTGGGCCCACTTCTGTTTAGCATATTCCTTAACCGACTCCTGTCTGCCTGTCAATGTCAAATTCTACTTTACACAGATGATGCAGTCCTGTTTACAAAGGACTCTGACCCAGAGCAGCTGGAGAGGAAGCTTCAAGATTGTTTCTAACCCCAGTAATGCTCAGAATATTCATAACTTTATGCAGCAAGCCAGGAGGGTTGGACTGCCCAGACAGATGCAACACATGCAAATGAGTAGAATTCTTTGCATGTGAGCAACTTTCAAATACTGCCTCTACCAACTGTGGTGTTCTAACCTCTTCAGATTTTTCTCTCCGCCTGAAAGTCTGGTCACTTGGAGTGGTCATCTTACTCTTTCACATGAAAGAAGATTCAAAACCTTAAAAAACTTAAGTATTTTCTATTTCTTTTATTGCCTCTACTAACTGTTAGTGTAAATCTTGTTTATTGCTTAAATTACATATTTTTTCCGGTTCCTCGCGGTTTGGTATAACCATGGAGGAACCGGGTTAGTCGTTTTAAGTTATAGGGGTTCTCTGATTAAAGAGCCTTGTTTTGGTTTATTGTTATTTTAGTTTTTTAGTCTATTGTATTGTTTTTTTAACTGCTTTTTATCGGTTACAGAACCGCTGATCCGTTTCACCTGTCATCTCCTGGGTTCGGTTCCTCCGGTTCCCATCGGTTCCGGAACCAACCGCAAAAAAAAAAAAAAAAAAAAAAAAAGGTTTTAGCTTTTAAATAACCTCATTTTATTCTTTATTTAGCGGTTACTGTATTTTCTCATTTTTAGACATTACCATGTCAGAGAAACCCAAAAAGAGAACCGGAGAACCCGGTTTCAAGAATTGTTTAAAATGTGGAGATGTTTTTGCTAAAGCAGACAAGCACATCTTATGTGTAGCTTGTCTGGGATTTGAACATCTGGATCAGGATGATGAAGTCTGTAAAACTTTCCCGGAAACAAACATGGAAAAACGCCTTGAAAGGTTGAACAAAAAATTTCCTAGGGGTCCCTCCGGCTCTGACCAGCTGACACCCCAATCTGCTGTGGCTGAACCCACAAGTTTGCTTACCCCTGCCCCTGATAAGGGCGAAAAAGGGGCAAAAAGAGGGAAAGAACTGGCTGACTCCCTGATTCCCTCAAAGAAACTCAAAAAAAACAAGCATGCAGAATCCTCCCCTGCTAAACCAGGGACTTCTACACAGATGCCTGTTATGTCCTCGGCTCAAGAGATAGCCCAAGCTTTTAAGGTTATCCCAGCACTGCAAAACATTGTTCCCAGCAGCCTGCCCCTACACAGGGTCCCCAGGCCAGCAGTGGGGTGTTGCCCTCTTTACAGGAGGAGCAATATTATGAAGAGGAGGATGATCCTTTTCAGGATGATGAACCAATTCCTGCAGAGGTATCTCCTGAGCAGGTTTTTGGTTCTCCTCCCAGGGTGTCAGAGGATTACTCCTCACATTTTACATTTGTGAGGAGAATGGCAGATGCTCTTGATATTGCTACCACAGAGCAGATCGAGGGTGAGGAAGAAACTGAATATTTAAATATGATGGGTTTGACACCCACGAAAACCCTTCTCTTGCCAGTATACAAATTTTTCAAAAAAAGACACCCTAAAACTTCTACAGACCCCTAATTCTGTTCCTCCTATTCATAGGAGAATAGATAAAAAATATCAGTTGGACAGGACAGGAGCGGATTTCCTTTTATCCCATCCTGACCATCAGGGGGTTATACAGCAGGCAGCCTGCGACAAAGCCAGAGTCCCCCTGTCCTCCCACCCTCCGGACAAGGACTCCAGAAAAATGGATAGCATGGCAAAAAAAGGCTACTTATCAGCCTCTCTGGCCATGAGACAGGCTACTTTTCAAGCTTATGCGGCCCAGTATCAAAAATCTCTGTGGCAGTCAGTACTGGACATGTCCATGAAAGCCCCCTCACCCTTGTCTGAAGACCTGACTGAAACTGCCAGGTTTGGGCTGGAGGTGGCTAAGTACCAGTTCCAGATGGCTGCTGATTCTAATGACACTGCAGCCAGATGGATGGCTAACACCGTGGCACAGAGAAGGTTTGCTTGGCTCAGGGCCACTAACCTTACTCAGGATACTCAATCCAAGGCCCTGGATTTTCCTTTAGAAGGAAACTCTCTTTTTGGGGAATCCACGGTTGCATACATGAAAAAAGTAGATGAGTATAAGGCAACATATAGAAGCAACTCTGCTAAGAAGCATGCTTCTCCATCCATTAGGCCCTATGGAAGGGGGGGCAGAGGAAGGTCTTTTATGACCAGACCCTTTTACCAGCCAGTACCCATGCCCCAGTACCAGCAGTATCCACATCAGGGATACTCTAGGGATAGGGGCAGAAGGGGCTCTAGGAGGGGCTTTCAAGCCCAATCTCACCTCCAACCAAAGCAGAACCCCTGAGGCTCAGGCTGCCTCCTCCCTCCCTCCCTGTCAGAGGCAGACTCTCCCACTTCCTTCAGGCTTGGCTAAGCACCACCACAGACAAGTGGGTGCTGGAGGTAGTGGGTCAGGGTCTGTCTGTGGATTTCAAATCTTTTCCTCCACAAAAGACCAGGGTTTACTGCTCACCTCCTCTAGCAGAGAGAACACTACTAGAAGCAGAGATTCAGAAACTGTTGCATCTCAGAGCAGTGGAGTTAGTCCCTACCACCCTGAGAAGAAGAGGTTTTTACTCCAGATACTTCCTAACAACAAAGAAAAGTGGAGAGTGGAGGCCAATATTGGATCTCAGAGCTTTGAACAAGCATCTAAAAAAAACAAAGTTCAAAATGGTAACTTTGGCTCAAATATTGCCAACAATCCAAAAAGGGGACTGGCTGGCATCACTGGACTTGAAAGACGCCTATTTCCACATCCCCATAAAGGAATCTTACAGAAAATATCTCAGATTCAGACTCCCTTAAGGCCACTATCAGTTTTCAACTCTTCCTTTTGGTCTCTCCTCAGCACCAAGGGTATTCACAAAGTGCCTAGTTGCTGTAGTGGCATATCTAAGAAGACAGGGAGTGACTGTCTTTCCTTACCTGGATGATTGGCTGGTGGTGGGAAACTCATCAGACCAAGTAAGGAACTCCCTAAGAATCACCCAGGCCCTCTTAGAGTCTCTGGGTTTCATAATAAACCAGAAGAAATCAGTTCTAACCCCTGCTCAAACTTTGCAGTTTACAGGGACAGAAATCAACACACTTCAGGGCAGAGTCTTTTTACTCTTAGACGGGGTGCAAGGTCTTCAGTCAATAGCAAACTTCTTCATCCTGAACAGGTCAAAAACTGCAAGGCAGTTCCTGCAGTTACTAGGCCATATGGCTGCATCCACAGGCACAGTGCAAGGATCCAGATTCCATATGCGAGACATCCAGTTTCATCTCAGGTCTCACTGGAGTCAGAAAAAAGACCCTTTTTCAAAGCTCGTACCAGTAACAAGGCCTCTATTAAGGGCCCTCTTGTGGTGGAAACAGGAATCCAACTTAAGGCAGGGAGTGCCTTTCCAGAGAGAAAACCCCTCTCTGGTACTCACAATAGATGCATCCCTATTGGGCTGGGGTGCCCACTTAGGAAAGCACACACCTCAGGGAATCTGGTCAGCAGCAGAGTCCCTTCAGCACATAAACTTACTGGAGCTGAGAGCAGTCTTCCTAGCACTAAAGGCTTTTTCTACACTGGTAATAGGCAGGGTGGTCCAGATCAGAACAGACAATACCACCACAATGTATTACATAAACAAACAGGGAGGCACCAGGTCAGGCTTCCTCTGCACAGAGTCCATGAAGATTTGGACACATGCGAACTCTCTGAAGGTCTCTTTACAGGCAATTCACTTGCCAGGAAAGGACAATACTTTGGCAGATGCACTAAGCAGCATCAACCAGGCCCATCACGAATGGACTCTGAACAAGCAGGTGGTGCAAGTTATTTTCAGAAGGTGGGGCACTCCAGAGATAGACTTGCTCTCATTCCACCAGAACCACCAACTACCTCAATATTGCTACAGGCCACCAGCACAGGGCACAGTTCCTCTGGATGCCCTGATTCTGGACTGGACAGACAAGCACCTGTATGCTTTCCCCCCCTTTCCCCTGGTTTTCAGGGTGTAACTGAAGCTAAAGTCCCTCTCAGCATCTCTGATCTTGATAGCTCCGGATTGGCCCAGGCAGCCATGGTACTCTCTTCTGCTCTCCATGTCTGTCAGCAAACTGATACAGTTGCCCCTCAGACACAATCTCCTGACTTCCAATCAGGGAACATTGTTGTTTCCGAATCTCAAGTCCCTTCATCTCAAAGCATGGCTCTTGAGGAATTAGAGTATGCAGATTTAAATCTGTCAGAAGCTGTCCTAAATATTTTAAAGGGTTATAGAAAACCCTCCACACAGAAAACTTATTCTTCCAAATGGAAGAGATTTTCTTTCTGGTGTTCCAGCATGAACCTTATGCCACAAAAGGCTGGAGTTTCAGTTGTCCTGGACTATCTCACTCATTTGCACTCACAAGGTTTGCAACCCAGTTCCCTTAGGGTTCATTTAGCAGCAGTATCTGCCTACCTTTCTGTGGGGACCAAGGTGTCAGTAGCATCTGATAAACTTTTCAAAAGATTTTTTAAAGGACTGATGCATTTACACCCACCTCACAGGGCTCCAGTGCCCGCTTGGGATTTAAATGTGTGTATAGCCAAGCCCATAGGTCCTCCCTTTGAGCCCATGGCTACTGCCCACTTGAAATACCTTACTTGGAAAACAGTCTTCCTAGTGGCTATTACTTCTGCAAGGAGAATTAGTGAGCTCCAAGCTCTCTGCATTGACCAAGACTATATCTCATTTCACAGAGATAAGGTAGTCCTCAGAACTAACAGACAGTTTCTCCCTAAAGTGGTTTCAGATTTTCATCTGAATCAGTCTATCACCCTACCTGTCTTTTTCAGAGACCATACCAGTTCTGGTGAAAGAAGATTACACAGTCTGGATGTGAAAAGGGCTATCAGCTATTACATGACAGCCACTAAAGACCATAGGAAAAATGAAAACCAACTTTTCCTTACATATGGGGATGTAGGAAAGGGTAAACCAGCTTCAAAAAGATCCATTTCTCGGGGGATAGTCCAGTGTATTCAGTTCTGCTACACTAAGGCAGGTAAAGAGCCCTCAACCGGTTTGAGGGCTCATTCTACAAGAGGAACTACTGCTACCCTTGCAGCAGCCAGGGAGGTTCCCTTGGTGGACATTTGCAAAGCAGCTACCTGAAAACAGTACACCTTTACAAAACACTATAACCTGGATATTTTATAAAGGGTGATGCCAAGTTTGGCACAGCAGTCCTGGCAGAGCCTGTTTCCAAAATAAAGTTCTGTGCCCACCTCCAGTGGTACTGCTTGGTAGCCTGCATAAAGTTATGAATATCCTGAGCATTACTGGGGTTAGAAGAAAAATGTACTTACCATAGTAGTTTTTTTTTCTTCCCAGTGATGCTCAGGAATTCATAACTCCCTCCCTTCCTCCCCTTTAGAACTTCAGCCTCTGCACTCTGCATGCTGGTGCCACCAAGCCATATTGATTTTGTTGCAATTCTCTGCTTTAAATCATTTTTAAACTGGAGTTTTTCAATGTTCTCCTCTTAGAGTTTTATTTGATGTGGTTTTTGTCAAGAGTTATCCTCCCTTTGGAGGTTTTATCTAAATTCTATGCTTTAATTAGGGGACATCCTTCTTTTATAGAATGTTACTTACATTAGTTCCTAATGCCTAACTTCCAGGCTTCTCACAAGTCTGAAGAGGTTAGAACACCACAGTTGGTAGAGACAGTATTTGAAAGATGCTCTCGTGCAAAGAATTCAACTCATTTGCATGTGTTCCATCTCTCCGGGCAGTCCAACCCTCCAGGCTTACTGCATAAAGTTATGAATTCCTGAGCATCACTGGGAAGAAATAAGATTACTATGGTAAGTAATTTTTTCTTCTTGGATGCAGAACATTGGTTTGGTGAGCAAAAACTCATTCTTAACTATAAGAAAACTAACCTAATGTTGTTCTCCAGCACCCAGAACAGGCAGCGCTCATACCCTTTCAACATCACCAACAGGGCCAGGATCCCACTGGAATTAGTCCAACACTTTAAATATCTAGGGATTATGCTGGACAGCAACATGACTTACTCACTACACATAGATAACACAGCTAAGGCTGTCAACAGGAGAATCGGGGTCCTTTATAGACACAAGCAAAGTCTCCCTCAGGAAGCTCCCAATCTGGCCATCCACAGCTCAGTGAGCTCGTTCATTGACTATGGACTCATAATCTATGGCTCTGTAATGATCATGGCCCTATGCTGTATCACAGTAGCTTTAAACAAAGTTTTCCATCTGACTACCAGTTCTCCCTAGGCTTACGCACACCTGCGAGTTGTACGAACAAAGAAACTGGCTGCAGTTTGATGCCAGACTCAGGTACCAAACCTGTCTTCTGGCCAAAAAGATTAGGCAAGGCATGACTCCTTTTGGGGTGCTGAAGCTCTTCACCACTATTGAACCTCATTGAATCACCAGGAGGTCCAACAGCATGACCTTCAAAGTTCCCCGCTGTCGCACCTTACTAGGCCAGAAGGCCTTAACCTACCGTGCACCGTCGTGGTTGAATGCCCTGCCCACTGACATCTCTTCTGTCTCATCTCTAGGCACTTTAAAACAACAACTTAGGAAGCATCTGGTCTCCATGGCCTGTTGTGACTGCACACCCTAATCACCACCTGGCTCTAAAATGTGATTACCCTAACACTCCCTACCCGGGTCTTCCACCTCTCATCTCACTGGACATGTTCCCATCTCCTGACGTGGTCCTCTGGACTGAATCTCTCTTTGCTAAACCTTCACACTTTCCTGCTCAATTCCTCATCCCTCCTTGCCTTAGCCCTGCCCAGACTTGAATCTCTTACTCTGCTACTCATACCTTTCCTTCCCAGGCTGCTCCCTTGAATTTACATATTTGCACATTGCCTGATCACTGTTTTGTTTCGTGGGAATGTAATGCTAAAATGTACTGCACTTTATGTATAGTCCTGCATGTACCTATTGACTGTATAACCAGTCCTGTTGATACTGTCCTAATTGCTGTTACTGTCTTTATTTTATTTTTTTTTTACTACTTTATCTGACATGGAACCTATGTAATGAGCTTTTTCTCAAAGGTGTTAATCCAGGATCATAAATAAACAAATAAAATAAATAAATAAATACCTAAAGTGAAGGAGTGAAACCAAGTAAACTGCAATAGAGAATCTGCAGGGCTGGCCTTGGGAGGGGGCAGTAGGGGCAGCTGCCCTGTGCCCCACACTTCTGGGTGGCTACGCACTTTGAAGCAAAACTTTCCATCTGGCCATCAGATGATTCAGTTATTAAGACCCAGCTGAGAGCAGCCCTGCAGACAGCTAAGGTAAGTCACTTGGTCATGTGGTTACCATTGGAGCACCGAGTAAGGTCACATGATCAGGAGTCTTGCACATGCACACACTTTCCATCTCCACGCCAGACCAAGAGACCAGACCCCACAGTAGGCACTTTTGCTCGGGATCGACCTCTCATCCCAAACTGAGCCACGTGCCTCACTGACTTGAAGTAGTCGCTCTTAGAAGTGCCAACACTGCGAGACCTGTCCTCTGCAAATTTGCACTGGGCCGCTGGCATTTGGCATAAAAAAAAAAAAAGAATTTAATTGGCAAGGCACCATGGCCTTCTCTTTCCTCCTTGGACCCTTGGCTGGGCTCTGTGACAGTGAGTCTTGAGTGTGTTGGTCTCTCTCTCTCTTGGTGTAGGGTGGGTGAATGGGTCACAGGTGTTGGTATTGGTAGTAGGGGTGGAGACTTTTTAGTGGTCTTTTGGGGCGATTCAGAACAAAGATCAGGTGCTCAGTGGCCTCAGCCACTTCCAGTCCAGATGCTGTCTCAGAACAAACATGCAAGTCAAATTCAGCCTGTGAGGTGTGGCAGGAGGCAGTGTGTAATCTCTCCAGAAGCATCACAGGGATTGCAGAGATGGGACCCACTGCAGTACAACTGTAATCTGTCATGGCCTGCAAAAGTTTACCGATATCCTGAAAGATTTATGAATCTAATGACTATCATGGTTACAAGTCAGCTACAAACATGGGGATTGCAATTACCTATATATCTCCACAACCCTAAAGGGCTTTTTGCTTTGAGATGCCCACTGCAGCAGGTCTCTATAGCTCCAAAGGTTTTTTTTTCCTGTAAGCAGTTTTCTGTGGTGGCTCTCCACAGCCACAATGAGCTTTTTTCTTTCAGCTGCCCACAGTGGTGGGTCTCCACAGCCCTGAAGGGCTTTTTTTCTTTTAGCTGCTCACTGGCATGGTGGTCTTCGGCCCACCCTCAAATACAGGCAGCACAGGTTCTTTTAATTCCCACTCAGCAGCACTGAAGTCTCCTGCCTGCCCCCAATACTTGCAGTGTGGGTTCTTTTATTTACCTCTCAGTGGCACTGAGGTCTCCTGCCCACCTCCCAAAACTACAGACAGTACCAATTCTGCTGTGAATACAACAGTAAGAAAACACCAGACTGCCGATTGCCGGTTATAGGGGGCCCCATGTTTTACCTCTGCACAGGCCCCTGAAAAGTCTAAAGCCAGCTCTGAGAATTTGTTCAGAGTTCATCAATGTAATGAGGATGTGTGCCACAAGTTACGGTAACTCCCAGCCACCGCCAGGAGCTGCTCAAAATGCAGTCAGTGACCCAACCTTCCCCCAGAAAAGGAGAGCAGTCCACAGACACTCAGTCCTTTCCTGTCCCTGCTGACCCCCAATGACCTGAGTCCATTCCTGAACCCAGGTTGCCGGCATGGCACGAGGTGTGACATCCAGCCCCTCAACCTTCAGCACCACCGGGCCAGCCAGCTTCCTTTTCTTTGTATTGAAAATGTTAAGGGTCTCCAGTCTCTCCTCCAAATCTTGCCCTTAATTTCTCTGATCATTAAGTGACCCTTTGTTGCATGTTCTAAACTGCCTTATGTCCTCTTTGTACTGTGGACCCCAAAACTATATGAAGTACTCCAACTGGGGCCTGATCAAAGCCTTGTAAAGTGTCAGGAATACTGTTACTGCTCTGCTGGTCCCCCCTCTCTTTTTGATGCACCCCATTGTTCTTCAACCATCTCAAAAAAGGGCCACACATGCTGTTTGTCATGCTTTAGCCTCTTGTATATTGCGGTATGATCCCCAGGTACTTTTCCATCTCTGCTGCAGCAAGAGGAAATCTCCCCACAGTCCTATATGACCTACCTCTGATTTCCTCCCAGGTGCAGCACCTTGTATTTGGATACTGTACATTGCATCTAAGATGGCAGGAATTTGTCCAGCTACCCAGCTTGTTCAGGACCTTCTGAATATTGTCCTAATTCTCAAGGGAGTCCACCATCCTGGTCAGCGTAGTGTTATCAGTGAACTTAAGCTAAATGCTGCCAACTTAAGCATCCAGATCACCTATGACAATGTTATAAAGTAGGGCTACAACACTGATCTTTGAGGAACATTACTGAGCACCCTTGACCCATCAGAGAAGTGCAATATTCCACTACCGTCTGCTACCTGCCCTGAATCCAGTTAACAATCCACCTTACGCATGCTTGTGAGTACTGCACTGGCATACTTTGTCCAGATGTTTATCATGCTCCACAGTATCAAAGGTCTTGCTGAAGTCCAAAGAGACAATGTCTATGACCCCATGCCCCTGTACACCTCCTTGGTTACCTCCTTGAAGAAGCTGATCAGACTGATTTTCTGCAATCTGCCCCGCATAAAGCCATGCTGACAGGAGGTTGGAACCTTGGCCTCAATCATGTGATCCATTTTTCTGTCCTTGATAATGGATTCCAGGACCTTACCAAGCACCGATGTCAGACTGACCTGCCTCTAGGTGTCCTAGCCCAATCTTAGCCCCTTTCTGAAGATGGAGACTACACTGGCTACCTTCCACTCCTCTGGCACCATAGCTATGCATACAAGCTCATCAAAGATTACAGCAAGGGGCCCCCGCTAATTGTTCCTTTAACTCCACTATTATCCTGGGGAGTATCCCATCTGCCACTTAGGATATACCTTGCTTGATCTTCACCAGGTAGTCATCTACCAGGGTGGATGTAATTTCTGAAGGCTGCACCGTGGCTACCCCTGATGTCATGGGTCCCCCTGCTAACAACTAATGAATAACAGACATTAAGGTGTTCATATGAATCCTTACTAAGTATTTGCCTGAAGGAACTCACAAACTCCTACCTCCCATTGCCAGTGGGTCTATTCTATAGAGGGGTCCTGGCCCTCCCTCTTACCACCTTTATCATTCTTTAAAGTAGTTTGTGATTTCAGTCTAAATTTCTGCCCATATCAGTAAGTGAATGGAGAAAGGTACAAATGCTGCAGCCTAGCATTGGCAATTTGAAAACCTCCAGCTTCTACCTGTCCATGACATATATAAACCCCCACCCACAACCACTCTGACCCACCCTGTCCATCCCAAGGAGACAGTACCCTTTTACTTTTGTATCCCAGCATATTCTGTCATTCCACCAGAACTGTTACAGTCCTGCAACATCATAGCTCACTTCAGGGAAGCTCACCCTCCGGTTAATTCATCTTTAGCCACACTTACTGAATTCTCAGCGAAGGGCTGTTACTTCCCTGCCCTGCTTGTGAACCCTTAATACTGGCCTTGTTACACAACTGCCATATTGTTCCTATGTCGGGTGTGGGTGTTCACCTACTCTTACCCTTATCCACCTCCATCTCGTAGTTTAAAGTAAACTTAGAGCCCAGTCTATAATGAGATTTTACTCTTACGCATGTGCAGAAGGCCAGCAAATGTCAAAGATTGCCTCCTCCACACATGTGAAGCACCTTATGACACTTAGATTCTCATTGACAGTGGCCCTCTGCACTTCATCCCACCCTATCCATGTATCTAGGCAGGGGTCTGTTATGGGTCAGGCACAGCTGTGTGGCCACACTTCCACACAAAATATGAAATAAAAATATGCACCTCAGAGGGGGTATGCAGGGTATCAGCTTTACTGTGGAGTTTGCCAGGATGAAGTACAGTGTCACAGTTACCTACGTGAGAAAAGGGATTAACTCACATTGAATCTGCCTTGTTTCCTACAGTAAACTGCTGCATAATTCAGCAGAATTGGCTTTAATTGTGGCGGCTTCACCGTACATCTGGGGAGGGGGGGGCCCACAGTAACTCTTTACATCCTCTGTGCCAGGGCCAAGACCTACCTGAGGACTGTTCTGCTTCAGCATCTGTTGCCTCTAGCTCTCCAACCTGACATTTTATTTATTTATTTATTTGAGTTTTGGTAACCGAGTAAGTCCACTGAGACAATTGCAGTCCCTTTTTCAGGGATGACTCAGAAGTGCAGTAAGTTTATAGTAAAGTGCAGTAACATAGCAACGACAGTTACAACAGAAAAATTGATTTACAGCTTACAAGGATCAATTGAATTACAATCAGACAGATATTTCCACAGGTTTAAAAGATAATGACCAGATAAGCTACACAGTACTACACAGCAAGAGTGACAAATACATGGCACAGACCATTGAGTCCACTACATATAAATATGTATTAGCTAACAGCAGGGCAAACCACATAGTGGTAGTGTTTAATGGTGAGTCACTGAGGGCAAAGATAAGGAGCAAGGGTTAGGGGTAGGACGAGGACGAAAAAAAAAGTATAGCTAGTGGGATTAGGGACTATCGTCATCGGTAGCAGGAGCAAGATGTGGCAGCAGAGAGGAAAGAGAGGATATTGGACTGGAACATAGGGACGGCGCAGCATGACAGGATGGGGTGGTGAAGGGAGTTCCAGTCAGACACAGTCGCATTGGTGAATGATTTACAGGCCACTGCTAAATGCAGTTTTGCTTTATGAAAAGGGGGAGGGAGGGAGGCAGATCTCAGGACATGTTTAGGTTGTCTCAGGCAAATAGACTCAGTGAGGTATGGAGGAATAAATTTGTGGAGCAGCTTGTGCATTTAACTAAGGGTTGCATATCTTAGTTTAGATTCATACAATAACCAATCCAGTGAAGAGAGGATATCACAGTGATGGTGATGGGGATTAAACCCCAGGGCAAACCTACCCACCCGGTGATAAGCCTGTTAGAGGAAAGATAATGTGGTAGCAATTAGTTGTGAGTAGGAGCGGGACACCATAAGCTAGAAGAGGGAGGAGAGAGGAGGACGCAATCTTATGGCAAAAGGCCAAGGTGCGGAAGGGGCGGATATGAAAAGGAGGCCTAGCTTTTGGTTAAGAGTTTTGATTAGGATGTTAACATGAGAACTGAGGGATAGCGAGGTATGGGGAGCATAATTTTAATTGCTTTTTGTTAAATTTATGATTGGTGTAACATGCATGTTGTTTTGTCATCTGACTTTCCCTGTTAGTATAGTAAGTAAGCAAGTAACCTTTATTTATCAAGCACTCATTCCCAGGGGCTCAGAGCACAGCACAAAATATCCTGTATAACATAAATAAACAATGGACATACGGTAAATAAACAATGGACATACTGTAAATAAATAGATCAATAATAGACAATATCAACTACAACAATAATAAAAATGGCTAGAATTAAATAAGAAGAATTATACAGTCCCTAAAAACAACCAGCCAGTGAGCGATTGATTATGGTTCAAACACTTCCTTAAAAAGATGGGATTTCAGACCCTCTTAAAGGTCATCAATGTGGGGGCCTCCCTCAAAGATCTTGGAAGTGAGTTCCACAGGGCTACCTCAGAAGCTCTATCCATGGAGGATTTTAGCTGGACCCTGGGAACCACCTGGAGGTCCTCGGAGGAGGAGCAGAGAGGGTGGAGGGGATGATGAGCGTTCAGGAGGTCATGCAGATAGCTAGGCCCCTGTCCATGTCGGACTTTATAGGTCAACAGAGCAACCTTGACGATAATTCACCAACTCAGCAGCAGCCATTGCAAATCACGCAGAATTGGGGTCACACGGCAGGACATAGAAAGGTCCATCAGCAACCTGACTACCACATTCTGTACCAGCTGCAGGTAATGTAAGGCACCTCCTTTCACCCTGAGGTACAGAGCATTGCTGTTTTCAAGTCTGGAGGTCACAAAAACATGTAGTATTGAGGGCACGTCATCAGGTGGGATGAAAGGTTTGATCCAGGTGATGTTTCTAAGGTGTTTCAAAGTATGTTGGAATACTTTCAATAAAAAGAATAAAAAAAATATGATTGGGATATGGCAGTTCTTGGAGGACATCCATATCCCACTATCAGAGAAGTCAGGAGAAACGGGCCCACTCTGCAGTACAGAGGATTAACATAACTTAACAGTCTCATGATTGATGCGCTTCAGTGCCCCCACCAACCACAACATTTTTTACCCTATGCCAATGCTTTCTTAAGGATAAGAAAGCACTGGCATAGGATGTGAACAGATGTGTTTAGTGGGGACACACAGGCACTTTTAATCTTTGAACTGTTAAGTTGTATTGTGAACTCCCGACCATGATAAAGGAACTTTAAAGTGGATCAATAAGCACAGCATGCTTTCTTCAGTATTTAACATGTGTTGAGAAAAAAGGTCCTTCAGCGTAAGTCCAGCGGTGCTGCTGCCTGCCTGCAAGAATCAATTTTGGGACCAGATATGGGCTCTGAGGCCTCACACTATGAAAATGTAATTGTACTGCAGAGGTACTATATTCCTCTTTCCCTCCCTCCTGGGAAGAGTGCGGGAGCCAACAAGCCTCTTGAGGCACTTGTTCGTGTAGCTGCTTTGTTATTATTGGCTGCTTGCCCACTTCTCTATCTAGAGGATCAGTGCTAGTGTGGCAGTAGTGCCCTGGGATAAGAAGGGTGAAGTAAAGGGAAAGCAACAGCAAGAAAATGTATAACCAGCCACTTTTTTTATCCAGCTTAAGGCACGTTACTAGTGAGCCTTCAGAATTAAGCCTGGTCTGGAGGGTAGTTCTATAGTGGGCCACAGTTTAGAGACATGGTGTCTTGAGTTTTTGCCTAGAGCTGCCTTATTCAGCCAGAAATGGGAAAAATCAGGCATGAATATTCATGGCCTGCCCTTTTCTTCCTTTATCCTATAAGAAGGGAAGGCAAACTCTGGGTCCAGAGGAAGCAGTCCTGTAAAGACCAGAGAGACAGAGAAAGAGGGCAGCCTCCCCTTCTGCAACCAACCCAAGAAGGCTTGTGGGCTGAGAAATGATGGCAGGATTCCTGGGTCCGGGTGGCACTGGTTCTCTCTGGTGAGGTCTCTGCAGGCTCGGTACCCAGTCAGAGTCCCAGAACAGAAGCCTCCTATAGCACATCAGAGGATAGGAGGAAGACCTGGAAGATGTCCTGCCTGTGAGAAGTGAAAGATTGAGTAACCCCAGTACACAGAAGTAATGGAGGGCAACCCCCAAGGGAGGTCACTGAGATCCATGAGGCTACACTCCTATCATCTGTACTCAAAGGAGGTAGCAACTATGTAAATTAATCTTCACTGTGTTGCTCTTTGGAAATTAATGATGATGATGACTCCTTATGAAGACCTGAGGAAGGTGAGGGTAATGCCCTTCAAAGCTGTGTTACACTGTAACAGCTCAGTAAAATACATCCTGCTTGATGCCAGCACCCAGAAAGGACATTGAGTTTGTGTGTCTCATAGTTTGTCAGCCCCACAAATGTGCATTGGTTGCTCTGGTCCTGATTAGCCCTGACCTGTGGTGGCGGAGGTAAAGGTAAACCAGAGAGAGACAGTGTTTCATGGTGCAAGGCAGGTAGCCTTCTGAATGAGAAGTGCCACCATATACCCTAGATATGGGGAAGCCCAACCCTTACAACTACATCCCACGAACACCTTCTTCTATGGTTGAAAGGGTATGTCGTGTGCTTACTGTACTTTTTCAAAAATTTTTCCTGTTGTTTCTTTTGTTCCCCCACCTCAATGTTAAGGGCCATCCATGGCTGCCCCATTCCACAGCCAATGCTGACACAGCCTATGCCAATGCTGCTCCTTAGTTGGCCATTGGGGGTTGCAGGAATGCCAGGCAACCTGTGCATACTCTTCCAAGAGCCAAATGACCAAGTCAGTTGACCTTTGACCCCAGTATCCTGGTTGGCAGCACGTGACTAAGTCGTCATCATGGTTCCCTTTACATTTCATTTTCATTTCATTTTATTAGGCATAACATCCTTTAGGCAGGAACCTATTTGCAAAGAATCTAGAGTGTATCATATATATTATGTGAAAATTACAAGAGACAAAAATTTCATAAAAAACATACAAAGCAGTATAAAGGCTACATTGTCAAGATTAACAAAAAAACTAAACAGAATTGCAAGTTTTCGAGACAGTTCAGTCAGTAACCGATTTTTAAAAGAGGAGACAGATCACAACCCTTCAACCAATCAGATGAGACACTTCAGGATGTAGCAAATCCATAGGTAAATGAGTTCTGACCTAGGATTGACTCTCCAAGTGACAACAGTATGCAGCCTCAGAGTAAGCAAGCCAAGTATAGCTTTTTCCCCATAACCATAGAGTGAAATTGCTTATGGGAGTTAAAAGTTAGCCATTCCATGCAGTCATAGAGAGTACAGTTGTGAGTATCTAGCTTAAGGTCTAATCAGAAATCAGCAGGTCCTATTCAATGACTTTTGATGCTAGACAGTACACTGTCACTCACAGAACCATAGACCACAGTGCCATAATCAATGTTTCTAAGAACAAAACTCTGAGCCAGACATTTTTGAAATTTCAGGTAGGAAGTTTTGTTTGGTTTTCTCAAGCAAACCAGTTTTAATGTTAACAGCCTTTACCAAGAAGTCCACATGGTCAGCGACTGACAGTCTAGTGTCAAGGAACACCCCCATGAAATTTAATTTGTTCACCTGTTCAGGAACAGAGCCAGATAAAATACAAATGTTCAGGGCGGGTGAGGAATCCAGTTTGCTGTGGGCTCCAAAGAGTATACATTTTGTTTTGGTTTTGAGAACCAGTTCTGTATTAAAGTCAGGTTGGAGGGTTTGTCTCAAGATATCGAAATTAACACTCATGAAAACAACTGCATCATCTTCATGTAAAATTATATTTATTGACTGACATACTGAAGGTAACTGATTCAAAAACAAGCTAAATAACTGGGTTTTGTGAATGGACCCCTGTGGGACACATACTGATACTTCTCTATCATCAGAAATTACCTTCCTACGCTTTGCAACTTGGGCTCTGAGACTCAGATAATCACTAAACCAACTGACTGTCCAGTGGCCAGTCCAGTGAGAGTAATTTGTTGCAAAGTAAACCAAGATCTGCTGTGTTAAAGGCCTTCATAAGATCTACTGTACATATGTTGAGCAGGCAAACTCACATCTGTTCAAGGCTTTGTGAAGGACATGGTGTATTCAAGCAAAGCAGTGCAAGCAATTACATTTTTTCTGAAGTCATCCTGTTCATTTACCTGAACTTCATATTTATTCAGATGTTCCACAAGCGGGACATTCACAATCCTCTCCAGGGCTTTTGGCGGGGGGAATAGAAATAGGGTGATAGTTTATAGGAATATTAATATCACCACTTTTAAAGACAGGAATTATGCATGCCTGCTTCCGAAATTCAGGAATATTACCAAATCTGAATGAAAAGTGGAAAATTAATTCAATGGGCTTATGCAACTTAGTGTAGTGTTATGCTTGTGCAACTTGTTGATAAACCTTTGTGGCCGTTCTCCTCTCTATTCCACAGGGAATACCTCCCTGTAGGGGTGCCGAAGGCAAGGAACCCTGGAGGAGGGTCCACCCCAGAGGTGCCTCAGGAAGGATGCCCTTGGCTATAGGTACCTTAGGAAGGAGCCCCGAGGAGAAAGGCGAGCTACTGGAGGAGGAGGAGGAGGGGAAGATGTTGAGGCAAAATAAGAATGCTTCTGAGTAAAGCTGGAAGGACTGATTTATATAGCTTAGTCGGGGGGGGGGTGGCTGGTTGCTCCTGCTCATTGAATCACAGGTAAAGCCTTTTACTTCAACAGGCTTAGGCAACTTAGTGTACTATTATGCTTGTGTAACTTGTTTGATAAACCTTTGTGACCGTATGCCTCTCTAGTCCATGGGGGAATACCACACTGTAGGGGTACTGAAAGTAAGGAACCCCCGAGGAGGGTTTCACCCATAGAGGTACTATGGGAAGGATTCCCTTAAGCAAAAGATACCTTTGGAAGGAGCCCCCAAAAGAGTGTTGAGCAGCAAGCATTGCCTAAGAAGGCCGAGGAGCACAAATTGACAACAACTGGTGGGTTAACAGCCACCGGTGATGAGTAGAAATGGAAACAGACTGAGAGCTGGTAGGTATAGAAACTGAGCAGGAGGGTATGACTTCCAAAGAAGTGAGGGAATGGCAAAGGACAGCCACCTTACAATTCTATCCAACAGATGAACCTACCTAGATAACCTAAGAATCTACTATGATATAAACTAACTAGGCATTATGACCTTCAGCATGGAGGAGAGGGAAAAAACCCTATGAGGAGGAAACCTCTGGGATCCAAGGCCTAGGCTGACTTCCCCCCAGGTCTGGGATCTTTTTTAGTGATGGCTCTGCTGCTGCAATTTAGAAACACAATTCAGGGGAAGAGTCAGTTTGGAGGAAGGTTGTCACTCTGTCCCTCTAACAGGAATGCCGTGAGGGGCTGTGAGCAAACTCTGCAGCAAAAGGGGTCCCACATGGGAGGCCCTCCCCAAGGCAGGAGGAGAGCAACAACAGCTGAAGGCACTCATCTGGCCTTCACAAAGCAACCAATGGGTCAGCAGCCACCGGTGATGACGAGCATAAGAGCAGACCAGCTGAACCTTAGGTGGTTGTAGGGAGAATAGCTTATGAAGAAGAAGAATCAGCATGTATATAGCACTTTTCATACACAATGTATCCGAAAGCACTTTACAAGCAATGCTAGACTGGTAGTGAAGGTGCTGCCAAACCCACTTGGCAGCTAAAGGAGCCCCCTTGAGTTTAAGGGCCCTATCCTGTGGCAGCTGAAGTCTTAAATTCTACATCAAGAGGTGGCAGCAACCAATGGGTTAACAGATATCAATGACAGCTAAAGCTCCGCCTGGAGAGAGGACATTCCCACTGGGATCAACCAGTGGGTCAACAGCCACCAGTGATGCAAGGTAAGAAGGACCCTACCCCGAGTTTCGCATGCTCAAGACGCAGACTTCGTGGGTACAGAGTAAGACTGCTGGCTGCATGGCAGGACCTGGGCCATAGTAATTTATGGTCGTGGTCAGCATGTATCCATTTCTGAAAGCAAGCAACAGATGACAAGTCAGATACAGCAGACGTAAGACCCACACGTAGTTCACACAGTGTATATAAGACCCACACTTAGGTCAGTAATGTGTAAAAAGACTTCCACATAGGTCTAAGTACAAGAATGGTAAATGATGAATGCAGACAACCACTGGGTTAACAGCCACCAGTGATGTAAGTCAAGCTGGAATGTGATACCTTCATGTAGGTGTGTCACGACATGTATGTCATGAGCGTGGAGTGCATGCCAACCAGCTCCATTTATTTAGTTAGTTAGTTAGTTAGTTAGTTAAAGGTTTTACCAGGAAGGCATACTGAGTAGACTACTGCTCGATTCCAGATGCACAATGGGGGTAGGGTGAGAGGGAGTACAGACATAATTATACATGTTCAGACATATTATACATGGTCAGACACATTGCAAGATAATCATATGAGGTAAAGTGCAGTACTACAGGCAGACGTACAAATCATAAGACATAAGATATGGTAACAGGTTAAGATTACAGTGGCGAGGCATATGACAGATAAAATAAAGGAACAGTACAAGTAATATAACAGACGCATTACAAGATAATTGTACAAGGTACAGTGCAGTACACAGGCAGTTGTACACGTCACATGACAGTGAGATATAGTACCCAGATAGATTACAGTGGCAAGGCATAGGACAAGAAAATAAAGGATCAGTACATAGTATGGGTTCAACCCTATTTTTGACAGTTCTGTTTACCGAGTCATGAGCTCGCATGGGTGCATGTGCAGATGGGGTAGAAGTGCTTTTTGAGCTGTTGCCTTGGCTACTGGGGCTTGGCGCAAGTTCCAGAGCCATTGATCCTCTTTTCATTTCCAGTGTCAACATTTGTAACCTTTTTTTCCTTTCCTTTTTTTACCTCCCCTTTTATTAATAATTTACTCATAGAGTTTGTCCCTGCACAAAGATAGTAGACCTCTGAATTACAGAAGTCCTTTATCTTGAGGTCATTTTATTAGGTAATTCCTTCTTGGTACTGTACTAGGGGGTTGTGTTAGTAATGTGGGTAGGATGGGAGGACTGGGGACTGTTGGGGGGGCAGAGTGCATGGTTATTTTTTAGTTATTTTACGTTTTTTTTTTTAATTAACCAATTGATCTTCCAGGACATAAAGTCTCCTCCACTCATTCACACTGATGGGATCTACGCCAGAGGCACTAGGACTCAGCATGAGCAAATTTTTTGTAAGAGGGTCGGAGCCAGAGATGGAGCCACGAGGATTGGCGCCGCAAGCCTTGGCTAGTGCAGCAATGACTATCTTGACGTCGACCCTCCAACTGCCTCAGTTCCTTTTTTCCCACCATCGACTGTGCTACAGTGACGATGTTGCTCGCCCGTCAGGAGTCAAACTTCAAACTAGCAGCATAGTTTTTAGTTTATTATTTAGTAGCATTTCTCGAATAAGTACCTCTTACTATAATTTATTCTTATTACAAGAAAGAAGTCTCAGCTTACATTGATGGAGTCAACCATGAGCGGGTCAGGTGACGGTAGGGAGACATCGTATGAAAAGGTGTTCAGTCAGCCGGGCTGGGTCTGGTCCGCCGCCCTCTCCGGAGGGGGGAGGTCTGACAACGGAGGGTCCAATGCCCGAAGGGAGGGGCAGTCCCCCCAGAAGCATAAAAGAAAACAGTCATATTTTCGGCACCGTTCAGCCTCAAGCTCTTCTTCAGCCCACAGGTCAAAAAAGAGAAGGCATCACTCGAGGTCGCCCTCTGGTATGTCTGCGGTAGATGGTCGGTCATTGGGGTCAGTTGCTGGTCTCCTCCTCCACAGTCTCCAGTTTCTGTTTCCAGTCACCGACCTCTTCAACATTGGAGCCCTTTCCCACCTTCTGGTAGGGCTTCAGATGAGCAGTTTCATCAGTGGGCCACTCTGATGGAGCAATGGGCTCGAAGGTTGGTCCAGCTGCCTGGCCTGGTCACTCCAGGGCTCTCAGAGGATCGGGTAGGGCAGTTGGGCCTCCCTCTTCATGCGGCACCTTCTTCGGTGCCGTCGACTCCGTGCTCAGGTGTTTTACCCCTCACATGGCTGCGGTGAAGGGGGCCACACCGATGCGTCTATCTCCTGGTATTCCTATTTCTTTCTCCCCAAATCCTAGTTTTCGGAGCCCTGTTTTGGTTTCGGCACCTTCGGCATCGATGGGTTGCTTGGCGCTGTCCTCGGCACCGATACGTCTGCAGGCGCTGTCCTCTGTGCCTTTGGGATTGCTGGTGCCATTCTCGGCGCAGAGGGCTCTGTTGGCACTGTGCGCGGTGCTGGGTCAGATGGTGCCATGCTCTTCTTCGGTGCCGAGACTTGGTGTGACGTCTTCCAGTTGTCAGGGCTTCTCGACTCTGAACCCTTTTCCTTCCTATTTTCCTTCCGATTTTCACTCCTTTCCTGTCCATACAATCCCTCCTGGGCTGTCAGGAGATGATATTGAGCCTGATCCAGACCTTAGGCTGGGTGATGAAGTGGAAGGAACAGAATCTAATCCTACTGCAGAGCCTGTGGTCAAGAATCTGTCATTTAAGTCGCTGCTGAAAAATTTGAACTCCCCTCTTTCTCTCCAGACTACGGAAATCGATCCTGAGAAGCTTTTAAGACTCCAATACCTTCATGTCCCGGACATCCCTATGGATTTAACTCCTCCGGTACAGCCTTCCTATGAAACGTTTTCTCAAATGGTATGGAATAATCCTGCTCTCATTCCTTCTGTGGCTAAGTCCATAGATAGAAAGTATGCTGCTCCCAAGGATCGACCCATTTTGGCCTCCCAAGCCTTTGCGGACCCTATTGTAGTCTTGGCAGAGAATGATAAGGTCATCCTTCCTCAGACTACTACAGCCTGACCTATAAACAAAGAATCTCATAAGATAGATACTTTAGGTAAGATAATCTTTGCTGCATCCACCCTGGGTATACATATTGCCAGCTACCAGGGCTATTTCTATCAATATGAGTATATTCTTTGGCATGCACCCAAACAAATGGTAGAAGCTCTGCCAGAGTCGGACACTAATTCAGAGCTTCTTCAAACCATAACCAGGGGTATCAAGTCCAACAACTAACAGGTTAAAGCAGCTATGGACACGCTTTCGATACTGCCTCCCGAGCAGCGGCGGCAGGCATTTGTACCCACCGTCACTCCTGACTGCACACTTCAGGATTCACGAATGATGCCCAGCAACAGGTCATGGCATTACCTTTCGACGGTGTGTATCTCTTCAGTCCTCAAGTAGAACAAGCTCTAGAGGCCACACAAAAGACTAGGTCTGCCATTAATTTGTCTCGACCTGCTCCCGCCCCTTCTCGAGGGGCTATTAATAAGCGCCAGTTTCACAACCGTCAAGTCCTTTTGAGGCAAAGGCAGGGGACGTTTTAATAAAAACCAAGCCCCCCAGCCTCAGAAGAAAATGCAACAGAAAGCACAAGGGCCTAAAGCGCCCAGTGCCACCTTCTGAGTTTCTGGCCCAAGTCCCACCTCAGCTGCCCAAGGGGGACTCTTCCTCAGCGGTGGAAGGTCATCTGACTCAGTTCTACAGCCAGTAGAAGTCCATAACATCAGACAAATGGGTCCTCTGGATAATCCACGAGGGGTATTCCCTCAATCTTTCAGAGACCCCTCCGGATCATCCCCCCAAACGACAGCCCAGGCTGTCAGTACTTCAGTCAGAACTTCTCGCTTCGGAGATACAAGGCCTTCTGAACAACAGGGCAGTAGAAATAGTTCTGCTGGATCAACGGAACACAGGGTTCTACTCCCATTACTTTCTAGTTCCAAAGAAAACCAGGGGCATGAGCCCCATTTTGGACCTCAGAAAATTGAACAAATGTCTTCCCAAGGAGAAGTTCAAAATGATATCGCTAGGAACCCTGTTACCTCTGCTTCATCAGCATGACTGGCTAGCCACCCTGGACATGCAGAATGCTTGCCAACATATTCCTATTCACCCAAAGCATCACAAATACCTAAGGTTCATGGCTTTGGGCCAACATTATCAGTTCAGAGTCCTGCCCTTTGGGTTATTCTCGGTGCCACGAGTTTTTACAAAGTGTTGTGCAATTCTCGCAGTGCACCTCAGAAAGATTGGAATACAAGTGTTCCCATATCTGGACGACTGGCTTCTAGCAAGTCCTTCCAGGCAAGGAACTCTCAACGCCATATCCACGGCCTCAGACTTTCTCATGTCCATGGGAGTTCTGCTAAATCTCAAGAAGTTACAGTTGCAGCCCTCCCAGAAGCTCCTTTTTATAGGAACTCTTCTGGACACCTCCTGTGCGAAAGCCTTTCTTCCAGAGGACAGAAGGAGCGATATCCTACAGATGGCCCGATACATCAGAGAGAACAGCTCGGTTCAAGCTATCTCGATGCAATGGATGCTGGGTCTCATGGCATCCTTGGTGTTCACTGTACCCCAGCTCACCTCCACATGAGAACCTCTCAATGGATGCTCAGTACTCAGTGGTCCCCAGCCACTCACCCTCTGTCCTTTCTCATCAAGGTGACAGAACCTCTGAAAAGGTTGCTCACCTGGTGGTTGCAGGACAACCTTCTGGAAGGGTATCCCTTTGCTCCCCTGGATCACCAGATCTCCATTACCATGGATGTGTCCCTGATGGGGTGGGGAGCTCACTGTCAGAATCTCCACACCCAAGGTACGTGGACTCAGGATGAGTCCCAGCTTCATATAAATGTCCTAGAAATGAAAGCCGTCCTTTATGCAGTCTGGGCTTTGAAGGACATTCTCTGTCACAAGAACATTCTCCTTCAAATGGACAACAAAGCAGTGATGTATTACATCAACAAGCAGGGCGGTGCACACTCTTACCCCTTATGCAGGGAAGTGATGAGCATGTGGGAATGGTGCTTGGAGCACAAGGCTCTAATCCAGGTGGTCTACCTGCCGGGAGTGCAGAACAACTGGCAGACCATCTCAGCAGAACGGAGGCAGATCCTCACGAATGGTTCCTCGACTCAACTATAGTTCAGTCACTATTCACAGAGTGGGGAACTCCAGACCTGGACCTTTTTGCATCCCCATTCAACACAAAACTGCCTCTCTTCTGCTCCAGAAATCCAGGGCCTGGCATTTCTGTCAGGATGCGTTCAGGCTGCAGTGGACAAAATGCTTTCTATATGCCTTTCCTCCTCTTCCTCTAATTCAGAGGGTACTTCTCAAGTTCGAGTCCCAGGGGGACAGAATGATCCTCATTGCTCCCTTCTGGCCTCGACTGATATGGTTTCCGTTACTCAACAGTATGTCGAAAACCTCCTCCGAAAGCACTTCCCCTTCAGATGAACCTTCTGACTCAGGGGCCTGTGGTCCATCCCAATCTGAGATCGCTTCACCTTCATGCTTGGCTCCTGAAGCGATAGAAGTGAACAGGTTCAATGTCCCTAGCAGAGTTTCAGATATTCTTTTGGCTGCATGCAAGCCAACCACTAGAAAAACTTACACAGCCAAATGGAAGCGTTTCTCTCTCTAGTGTGCAAAATCCTCTTTGAATCCTTTTTCTTGCCCATCAAATAAAGTTCTAGAGTACCTTTTAGACCTCTCAAATTCAGGTCTACAATACTCTACAGTCAAAGTTCACCTTTGTGCCATTTCAGCTTATCATAAGCCAGTACATTCCTTGTCACTGGCTCAGTTACCAGTAGTTAAGAGGTTTCTTAAGGGAATTCTGCATACCAGACCTCCCATTAGACGTCCAGTCGCAGCCTGGGACATTAATCTTGTACTAGATGTACTCACTTGAAAGCCTTTCGAGCCTCTAGCTACCTGTGAGCTGAAATTTCTCACTTTTGAAAACTGCCTTCCTGGTGGCCATCACCTCAGCCCGCAGGATCTCTGTAATACATGCCTTGGTCACAGACCCTCCGTATACTGTGTTTGATAAGGACAAAGTAGTTCGTAGGACCCATCCTAAGTTTCTCCCTATGGTTGTTTCAGAATTCCATCTAAACCAACCTTTAGTCCTTCCTACTTACTTCACGAACTTCCAAAATGAAGGAGAGTGTACCCTTCATTCTTTAGATGTTGAAAGATCTCTACATTTCTATTTAGATAGAACAAAACAAATTCGCAAAGCTCAACAGCTGTTTGTTTCCTTCAGTGAGATGTGGCTGGATCAACCTGTCACTATCAGATGCATTTCAGCGTGGCTGGTGGCATGCCTTCACCACTGCTATTCCATGGCACAGGTTAAGCTGGAGGGCAGAGTGTACGCTCACTCTACTAGAGCAGTCGCGGCATCCCTGGCGGAAATCCGCAATGTGCCCATTGCAGACATTTGCAATGTGGCTACCTGGAGCTCAGTGCATACTTTCGTCAAGCACTATGCCCTGGATATCCATGCCAGGCAACATCTCTCGTTCAGCAGGACCATCCATAACAGACTTCTGTCCTAAATTGTGAGCTCTTGGTCTGTCCTGCCACCCTCTCGGGGGATTATTGGCTCGGTACTCTCCCATCAGTGTGAATGAGTGGTGGAGACTTTATGTCCAGGAAGATATGGAAATTATATACCTATCATAATTCTTGATCTTCTTGGACCAAGTCTCCACCACTCACTCACTCACACGCCCACCCGCCATCCCCCGAGCTCACCTCTGTTGTTGGTCTTCACTCCCTCAATCTTTAGGCTGTGAAGACTTCTTTGTTGACTCTTCTTATATGGGTTGCCTGGACTATCTTATGCCTGTTTTTTGTTAGGCTATCCTTCTAGGTTAGTTACGCTGCACCTCCTTGGAAAAAAAGGTACTGAGGTGGTTGGAGGATCGATGCTGATAGGCATTGCTGCACAAGCCGAGGCTCATGATGCCGCTCCTCGCGGCTCCATCTCTGGCGCCAACCTTCTTGCAAAAATGTTTGCTCCCACTGGGTCCTAGCACCTCTCTGGCATAGATCCCATCAGTGTGAATGAGTGGTGGAGACTTCGTCCTAGAAGATCAAGAATTACTGTAGGTACGTAATTTCCATTTTTATTCTTCAAGGTAATAGTCCTCAAATGCATTGTTATACTCAAGGTATCTTGTTATTGTGTGACTTGTTTCTACTTTGTAATTGTTTTTGTTACAATTATATAAGAAAATTAATAAAGTTCAATTAATTGCAAAAAAAAAAGAAGTGCTTTTTGAGAAGGAAGTTAATGTGTTGACCGGGGCAAGTGTGTCGGATATCTGAAGGGAGTGAGTTCCAAAGTTTATGCATCCGATATGTGAATGCTGACTGGCCTGTCAAGGTTGACATGATCGGCATGGACAGTAGAAGTGAATTGTTTTTCCTTAGTTCGTAGCCCTGGAAAGTAGGAGTCGAGAGGATGGAGGCGAGATAGGGAAGCCAAATTATTGTGAAATAAAGATTTCTCATTACTGTCCAAATTCATAAGATTTACACCAAAACACATTAAACACTGTCCCAGAACTAGAGAGGCTAGTGGTAGTTGCAGACTTTTCTGTCAGTAGATTAAATAAAGTATATGAGACATGCCATAATGAATAGAGAGACTCACCACATAGTTAGGTCGTCAATCACTAGAAACAGTACTACATGCACTGTGGTGCACAAATGATTTTAAACTGCTAAGGAGCAGGGCATAACTAATTTAACTACTAAGGAGCAGGGATAGTTACTAAGGTATGGAAGCAACAGACCTCCGCTAAGGAAGTAGTAGTAAATGGCAATAGAGCAAAAATAAAACTCTTAGAAAAGCAAACACATGAGAACTGAAAAGTTGGGAGTTGTAACTGCTGAGTGGAGCCGTGTGTAAACAGTTAAGGAAGGATGTGTACAGGGAGACTGCTACAGGCAGGAAGAACAGCAAGTGGGAGCTGAACAAGACAGATAACAATTGCAGGTAAACTGAGGGATTGCTAAAAGTATAATACAACTAAATGGGAGCCTGAATAGCACAATGCGTGAATAGCACAATGCAAGAAAAGGGGAGCAGCAGGATACTAGTAAAACAAGTAGCCCCCCCCCAAAGTAAAACTGAGAAACCCAAGTACAGGAGAACAGGAGAGCAGATGCAGATGATGGGGAGAGAAGCACAGGCAGCAGCCAGAGGCAAAAACAAAAGAAAGGCAGGAGTAACACAAACCAGCAGAAAGTCCAGCACAAACCAAGCAGAAAAGCCAAAAACATTAAAGGAGGGAGACAAATGCTGAAGGTGGGGTGGAACAGCCTCTGGCTGGGGAAGGCAGAATCCAACAGAGCTTCCTGCTGCAAAGAAAACATGCTTCTGAGTGAAGCTGGACATGAAGCCTTATATAGCTCCGGCAGGGGGTGTGGCTGGTTGCTCTGGCTCATTGAACCACAGTTGAAGCCTTTCAATTGAACAAGATATGAAATGTCTCTAGGACTGAATTTCAATGGTTTCATACTGATATTGTCAAAACTAGAGTTGCTTAGAATCCATCCAACAGTATCGGATACCTCGGATTCTGGCCATTTTTTTCAGTATTCAGATTTTCTGTGTTTAAGGCCAAAAATCTGAATCCTAAAACCTGGTCAGATGTGGAATTAGAATCTGATTCTGATTCCACATCCGACTACGCTGCAAAAAATTATACTTCCTTCACCCTCCCTTCTTCTACCCTCTACCCCCTCCCTTACCTTGATTGCTGGCTTTGCTGCTGTGCCTGGTTGCAGCAGGATGGTCCATTTTTCAAGGCTGTGACCCTCACTGGTTTGTCTCCATCCATTGGGTGCATGTCTGGTGTGTTTGTGAAGGGCAAGTTAAGTTAGCCAACTACTTGCCCAGTAGCCTCCTGACCAAATCAAACTATACCATTTAGTTGCTGTCATTCCAGCAGCCACCAAGTGCTACTCCCCCTGCCCCCAATATTCTGGTTCCCAGCCCGATCCCCTGAGTGATTATGAATTAAAAAAATCAAGTGTAGCAGCCAGTCACCAGCCTGGTGTCTGCTGGTAGTTACCTCCCCCACAAACTCCCCAGCATTCCCTGGCTGCTCCATCCTCCGCATTTGGTAAGGAATCAGATCTCATTGTAGTACTTCTCCCCTGCTAAAAACCCTCCCAGAAGCCCTGGTTCTCCTGGAGTGGCAGTGGCCAACCTTAAGAAAGCCCTTGGGTTCTACCACCAGACGCCTTAGTAGTATGGCATCTGGAGGTGGCTACCCCAAGGCTTTCTTAAGGTTGGCCAGCTCCACTCCAGGAGAAGCAGGGCTTCAAGGAGGGTTTTTGTTAGGGGGGAGTGCTATGATAAGATCCAATTCCTTACCAGATGCAAAGGATGGAGCAGCCTGGGGAGGCTGGGAAGTTTGTTGGGGGCAGGGTGGTACTCACTACTACCATCTACAGGAGGGCTTGTTAGATTGAGTGCTGTATTTTTGCTCTGCTGCTCAGCATGTTTTTTTTTTAACTTAATTGTGCTGCTGACTGAGCTGCGCTGCATCACGTGTGGTCCAGATGGGGGACCTAGGATCAGAGTACAGGGGGTTTAGCAGCTAGCTAGCGCTATCAATCTCAGTCAGAGCTGGAGGAGTGGACTGGGCTGGAGGCTTGAGGGGAAATGAGGTACTTCATTGGGTGGGAATCATGGTAGGAGTGTCTTGGATGCTGCCAGGGATGCACTACCAGTTGGACTCATTGGAGAAGAGGACAGGAAGATGGGAAAAATGAAGTTGGACTACGCAGTGTGACCCCCAGGACAGGACAGAATACTGTTCCTTCTATGGCCACCTAAGCCTCCAGGAACACAGCCAGCAGTAATGACAGACAGGTTAGAGGAAGGGGAGACCTTCAGGAGATGTTTGGGTGGGGGGGAGTTAATATTGCATAAGTAGTAAAATGGATGCAGAATCAGAAAAACACAGTTACGTAAGAACTTACCATAACATTAGATCTTTGAGGGAATTGCTTTCATCAGGTCATACCTATGGAACTTAGCTGTCAGGCACTAGGATCTGATGGAAGCTTTTTCTGTAGCAGTCTATCAGGGGCTGCCTACACCGATGTCACCTGCTGACATCACTCACAATATAAAGGTGTAGATAGACCCACTCCCTCCTCAGTCCCCCCACCCCAAGACCATTCTCGCCCGGCTACTCCTGGGAAATCAAGGAGAGAGACAGAGTGCCTAGCCTTGGTCAAGGCAGGAGCACAAACAAGCAAGTGTGGAAACAAAGGATAACCTAAAGGGGGAAGGACAGACAACATGACCTGATGAAAGAAATTCCCTTGAAAATCTACTGTTATGTTAAGTTCTTATGTAACTGTTCTATCTTCTTTGGAGATATCTCTTTCATCAGGTCACACCTATGGAACAAGTCCCAAGTAGTTCTGACAACTGAACCAAGAGGGTGGCAAGAGGCCCAAAAGCCTAAGAATAGAGGCCCTAAAGCACTGTTAGGCCAAAATCTGCCCACCTGCAAGAGGCCTGGTGAAAGTATGGACAGTACTCCAAATAGCAGCAGCACAGATGTCTGCAGCTGATGCATTCCTGAAACAAGCAACAGAAGTGTCCATACCGCAGGTGGAGTGGCTTAACAACCCCAGGAAGTTCCTTACCATACTTCCTATAATAAAAAATAATGCAGTTGGCCAACCATTTGGACAAACTGCTTAGAAACTGGTGGCACCCTCTCACCCAAGGGCAAAAGAAACAAATAATTGCTTGGACTTTCTGCAGTTCCTAGTATAGTGTGTACAGTAATGTAAAATTCTACGCGCATCTAGAGTGTGGAACAGTGCTTCCCACTGGATTGGCATGCTCTGGGTAATAAAATGGAAGGTGGATAGACTGATTTAAAGTGAACTCAGAGACCACCTTAGGAAGGAAACTGGTATTATTGCACAAAGAGACCCTTCCTTTGAACAGAAGTAATAGCAGCTAAAAACAATGGTTTCTATGAAAGAAAGCGCAGCTCACGAGATGTGGCATGTTCAAAAGGAGGCAGGGTCAATTTGTACAGTACAAAATTCAGGTCCCATGGTGGGACAGGATCTCAGATAGCAGGCTTCAAGTGAAGGATGCCCCTCAGAAAAGTACGAGCCACATCTAGCTGGACTACCGTACAACCTTTGACAGGCACATGAAAGGCTGAAATAGCAGACAGGTGCACCATGATGGAGGAGTAACTCAGGCCCAAGTCTGAAAGGCTCAGAAGATACTCTAGGACCTGATTCACCTGGCACGTGAAAGGGTCCAAGTGATAGGCTGATGCCCAAATGGCAAAACACTTCCATTTCATTAAATATGTGGCTCTAGTGGAGGGTTTCCTAGCAGCCACTAAGACATCAGTCACTCTTTGAGAAACCCCCAAAGTGAGCTGTGGCTATGTCCTCAGGAGCCAAGCCTGTAGATGAAGGGATCTGAGGTCTGGATGGAGGGTCCCATAAGCCTGTGTAAATAAGTCCCTGCAAAGAGAGGAACCTGAGGTTCCACAGCCAGCTGTTGCAGTAATGGAAACCAAATTTACCAAGGCCAGAATGGTGCCACATGAATGGAAGAGGCCCCTCCATTTGTAGTTTGAAGAGCAGCACCCTCTGGATCAGAGGGAAGGAAGGGAATGCATAAAGAAACCTTCCTTTCCAGGAGAAGGATAACCAATCTCACCAGAAAACTCCAAGCCATGGATCTAGTGAGCTGAAATGCAGCAGTTTTGCATTGTGTGGGGATGCAAAAAGGTCCAGCTCTGGGCATCCCTTCCTTTCAAACAGGTGTTCTGGGACCATGGACAGCAGTTCCCATTCATGTTTTCTGGACTGCAACCTGCTGAGGCTATCTGCCAAGATGTTTTGGTCACCTGGAACATGGACGGCTGACAACTCTAGTTCTTGGTCCAGAGCCCAGTAACAGATTCTTATCACTTCCCTGCATGGGGGTTAAGAGTGTGTTCCTCCCTGCTGGTTATAATAATAAATAATAATAAACTTTATTTTGTTGTAAGCATAATTCAAACAAATACCAACGTGCATTTACAATAAAATCTTAAAAACTGTAAAAAAGTCCAAAATTTAAAACCACCATAATGTCAAAATGTTGTTGTTGATATAATATACCACACTGAAACTGTTCAACTGCACCAGCAGAGGGCTCGGGGACAGGTGGTTCTGAAAGGCCTGTAAAGCATACACCACTAACGTAATTTCTAGCACATTTATGTGCAGGTGAGTCTCTACCAGAGACCAGGACCCCTGAGTCTGGAAAGGACCGAGGCTGAGCTCCCCACCCCATTCCCAAGGCATCCATAGTAAGGATCTGCTCGGGGGAAGAAATGAGGAAAGGGACACCCTACAAAAGGTTAAGCAGGTTCTACCACACTGCAGGACCTTGCAAACTGGGGAGGAAACAAGGATCAATTGATCCAAGTCGTCCAAGTGCCAGTCCAACTGAACTCAGAGGTTCTATTGGGGTATGCGCATATGAAATCTGGCTAGGGAAACTGTGGCTATAGCCACTGTCATAAGGCTCAGGAGTCTCAGATAGGACCTGGCTGTGACACACCTCTCTCAAACCACAAGAGAGGTGTGAGCTATCAGGCAGTCCACGCTGTCCTGAGGCAGGAAGGCCTGGCCCTGGGTCATTTCCAGAACCGTACCAATGTACTGGAGGCTCTGGGATGGAAAAAGGACAGACTTGGGCAGACTGACTGCAATGCCCAGTGAATGAAACAACTGTAGAGTCCTGAGCAGTGCGGCTAGAAAGAAGTCCCTGGATGGTGCCAGTCATCCAGATATGGGAACACATAGAGGCCCTCTCATCTGAGAGCCACTGCTACTACTGCTAAGCACTTGGTAAAGATCTGTGGTACAGAGGACAAACTAAAGGACAAGACCCTGAACTGGTTATGTTCCTCCTGGAACAAGAACCTGAGATACCACCTGTGCTGGGACAGATCAGGATATGCAGATAAGCATCTTGCATGTCCAGGGAACAAAGCCAATCTCCTTGTTTGAATAGGGGCAGCAAGCCCTGAGGGGTGACCATACAGTACTTCTTGTACTGAATGTACTGATTTAGCTCCTTGAGCTCTAGAATGGGACACAGATCCTCTGTTCTTTTGGGGACCAGAAAAAACCTGGAGTAGAACCCTGTGTTTTGCTGAGCATACAGGACAGGCTTTATGGCCTCTCTGCACAACAGGGGAAAGGACTTTGTCCTGGAGCAAAGGAATAAGGTCTGGGGGGGTATGAGGCTGGAACAGATAGGAAATCTGGGGGCTGTTTCAGAAGCTCTAGAGTGTGGCCCCACTTATTATTTGCAGAATCCAAGCATCTGTGGTAACAGTCCTCCACTGGTTGGGATGGAGGGGAAAAATGACCCAATACAGCCACCTCCTGGCTTAGAGCAAAAGGAGGGGAGCTGGGCAAGGTGTCAGACTGAGGTGGGGCCAGGGGTCGAGGTGGTACCACTGGCTCTGGGGCTTTTGGCTGATGGACCAATGGTGGCAGAAGGGGTAGACAGAGAGGAGGTAGATCTGCATTTCCCCCTGAAGATGTGTGCCAGACCCTGGTTTCTGAGAGACATTGCAAAAGGGAAGATTTCGGTTGGTTTCTGTGTTGAGTATGATAGGAAGAGTGGAGTGACCTGATTGCCCTCCCTGAGGCCTGCAACTCATTGATAATGTCCTGTAAATCAAGGTCAAAGAGCTTGCAGCCCACAAAAGGGGAATCCTGGACTTTCTGTTGCACGACTGCAGCAAACCCAGAAACACTGAGCCAGGAGTGCCGCCTTAGACAAATCCTTGTGGCAGCAGTCCCAGCTGTAGTATCTGACATATCATAGATGGCTCAGAGGAGGTGTTTACTGATGTCCTCTGCCACCTGGAGAACCTTGAGGAACTTCTGCTTCTCAGGCCCTTCTGGGAGGGGCTGGACAGCCACCCTGCCCTTCTTCCACAAGATATGCTGGTACTTATCCAGATGAGATAAATAGTTGGAGATCTGAAGGCCTAAAGTAGCTGAGACAAATGTTCTCTTACCCTACAAATCAAGCCTTCTGTACTCCTTGTCAGGAGGGAGAGAGCTAAGGTGTTTGGGTGCCTTAGAGCAGTCATGGGCAGCCTTAATGACCACTGAGTCTGTTTCAGGCTGGGCAGAATAAAAAGGCTTCCTGAGGGGGGGCCTGATACAGTCTGTCTGCTTTTCTAGGCATGGCAGGACTGAGTTAGGTCTGTACAAAACAGCCTGGGCAGCATCATCCAGAGCTGGAAGCAGCGGTGGAATGACCTTGGGGGGAGATTTGGGGATCTCCATAAAGTCCACCAGATTTTAGCTGGTGATGTCATCCTTTTCAGTCTGGAACCTCACAATGAACTGGAGCTGCTTCATTATATTATAGAAGCTGAGGTCCTCAGGGGGATCTTGGCGTATTTCTTTCTGAGTCTCCACTCCTGGAAGAGCCATGGACCTATCAGAGGAATAGGCGCCAATGTCCTCCTCTTTCTTCTCCTCCTCCTCCTCCTCCTCGGGGAGGATGAGATCAGGGTGATACTCCTCCTCATCATCAACCTGTTTAGAAGCAGGTACTGACAGAGCAGATGCCAATGATGCTTGAGAGGGCGCAGGGTGAGAAGGCTGGATCCACAAAGAAGTGCAGAGAGGCCCTGAAGGAGGCACCAATGCAGGGCAGGCATAGGAGTAAACTGCCTAACAAGAGCTGTCATTACAGAGGTCAGAATAGAATTAAGGTCAATGACCAGGTAGGGGATGGAGGTCATGACTGGGAGAGATGGTGAAGGCCCGAACCCCGCTGAAGATGGCCCCACTGGGACTGAGGGTGACGGCGCTTGAGAATGACCAGCCATCGATGGCCCAGCCATAGAAGATAGTGACAGGTTGACAACCCCCTGTCCATGATGGGAGCAGCGGGGCTTGGTGCCAAGGAGCCCTGTGAAGGAGCAAGCAGAGTCAGCCGGTGACCTAGAGGGCGATGGGCTAACGTCCAAAGATGCTGGAGAAGGACCCCCCTCCCAGATTGACCTGGAAGAAACTGAGGCCCAGGCAGCAGAGGAAGTCAGCTGTGAAGGTACTGCCGATGCAGCCCTGGAGGAATGGGGAGAAGGCAGTGGAGATGAGGACTGGAGACATGGGAAACGGTCCTTGTGATGGTCCTTGTCCCTATGCTTCCCTGAGGATTTGTCCTTGGCCCTTGGTGCCAGTGAGCCTGAAGAGCACACTGGAGAGGGGGAAGAAGAAGCCCCTGAGCCCCCCCCCGTTCCATATTTGCTAGCTTTTTCTCCATTAAAAATACCTTGAGGGCCCAATTTCAGCACCAAAGAGTGGTGAGATTAAACATCTGGCAGAGCATACAGGTGAGGGTATTATGTGAAGGCCTGAGACAACAGAAACAAAGTTGATGTTCATCCTCATGATAAATCTTCTTTCTGTAGCAGCAGCGATGGAAGAGAGAGGATGACTCAACAGTTCTAGACATAAAAATAATGAAAATAAAACTTGAGAAAGTTTTGGCAGTCGACTGAACGATGAAGTTTCCTACAGAGTCCGTGCAAGAATGGTCAATGGTAGGAAAAGAACAGAGGAGGGAGTGGGGCCACCTATGCCTTTATATGGTGAGTGATGTTGGCAGGTGACATTGATGTAGGTGGCCCCTGATAGACTGCTACAGAAAAAGCTTCTGTGAGATCCTAGTGCCTGACAGCTAAGTTCCATTGGTGTGACCTGATGAAAGAGGAGGCAGTATGGCGCAGTGGTTTAAGGCTCTGAGCTGCAAATCTGGAGACCTAGGTTTGAATCCCACAGCCCCCACTTGCATACTGTGTGACCCTGAGCAAGTCACTTAACTTCCTCGTGCTTCCAGGTTGTACCTGCAAACAAGCTTTCAGCTTAGTGTGTCTCACCTGGTAAAATAATTGGTAAAAAAAAAGAGATAGCCCCGAAGAAGATCTTCCAATTTTGTCTCCAGTTCAGTTCAGATGCCTGAATCAGAGGCAGAATGAAATTGGATATGGAATTGAAATTTTCAAAATTCTGAATTCAGCACACCAGAACAAATTCCTGAGAATCCAAGCACCCTAGTCTATACCCAGTCTAGATTTTACTTTAAGCCTTTTTAAGCAGCCATATACTTCAGACCAGGTAAGTTGTTTAGAATAAAATTGAGTAGATTGTTTTCACAATGTATGATACTGGGTAGAACCAAGGCCTTTTTTCAGTCTAGTATATAAGCTGACAAGTTACTAAAAACATTATTAAACCTGTTGGCAACATCCTTAGTCCCATTTATCTCAGTCCTGTCTATCTTGATGACATAGGGTAGTGTTTTTTTTAATTACCTAGGAGGTCATTGATGTTATGTCAGAGCTAGTGATTCTCTTATATCTTTGGATACTTAATCTTCTAGGTGCCCCAGCTCAATACAATTAACACTATCTGCCTTTGACTCCCATGAAGTCCTTGAAGGGCTGTTGACCTTAAAGCCTTAAAGGTGGGTGACTGCAATGGGATGAACAATAAATTGTTACTGTACATTGTTTCAGTAATTAACCTATCTCGAGCCTCTACTACTTGCCCTGCCAGCTGGAAAACTGCCCAGGTGATATCAGTAGTAAACGTAGTAGTAGTAAATGTAATTTATATGACACCCATCCCACACAGGCTCTGGGCTCCTTGAATATGAATAAATAACATTGGAAAGACATAGCATACAATCTAAAATATAAGTACTTAATTAGACACAACATAAATAATGGTCAGATAGTCAATAACAATGTAAATACTCTCCTTATGGATCAATGTAGACTGACTGGAAAAGATGACATTTCAGTCATGATGTTATAATGACATCAGCATGGGGACCTCTGTAAGGTTCTGAAGTAAAGTTCCCACAGAGTTGGAGCTGCTATAGTAAATGCTTAAATTCCTAGATTGTTTTAACCTTGACCTTGGGACCTCGAGGTGGCCTTGCTCGGCAGACCAGAGAGGGTAATTTGGCATGCAGGGATTCAGGAGCTCTGACAGGTAACCAAGGTTTATACCATGTAGGTACCATACTAGATGCAGCTGCACTCCTCTGCTGAAATTTCTGACACCAGACTACAAACAACAATGCACACTTCTTGGCTCTTATCAAAGTGCAAATTTATTTCTTATTGCTTTCAATACGCAAAGTGCAAAATCTACAGAAACCTCCCCAATGAAGCTGTAATGAACAAAGCGCCAGGGCATCTGGCTGTTGTTGGAGTCAGCAACTCTGACCCCAGTAATGCTTGACATTTTACCATTTGGCAGGCTTTCTGTACATCTTGCACTCTGCGCATTGAAAGCACAGTACATTTGCACATTAATGAGACCCAAGAAGAGTGCATTATTATTTGTGGTCTGGGGTCAGAAACCTCAGAAGAGGAGTACAGCAGCATATTTTACTGTTTTAACGAAACTGGGGCTCAGCCCCACTGCTGCAGCACCCTACCTTCATTTCCGTTTGATGTATAATCTTTCCAGTGTCCATGCCATGGGGTGGTTTATAGATCAACAAGCTCACCTTAAGTTTGATGTGCTACCGAATGGGCAACCAATTCAGTTCCCAGAGTGCCAGCATGATATGGTTAGAGTGAAATGTTCCAACAATCAGTCAGGGCACCGCGTTCTGCAGCAACTGCAAGTAGCACATCAACCCTGCTGACAGCCTAAGAAATGGAGCACTGCAGTAATCTAGCTGCACTGTCACAAAGGCATGCACAAGGGTCTTCAGTTCATTTATTGCCAAGTAGGGCTTAATCAGAGAGATGTCTCTTATGTGATAAAAGACACTGTGAACCACAGCTGACACCTGGTAGTCAAGAGTCAGGCCACAATCTACAGTGACCTCTAGATTCTTCACTTTCTCAGCGGCAAGACGCAAGGAGGAATCCAGTTTTACCACAGTATCAGCACTGCCCATGCTGAGAGGCCTGTGATGACCTGAATCAACCACTAGCACCTTTGTCTTATCTGAGTTCAGTTTTAGCCAGCTAGAAGCCATCCAACCATAAATTTTGGTCAGGCTTTGATTAAGTAGAGACAACATTAACAGTCCTAGTCACAATGGACAAGTACAACTGAGTATCATCTGCATAGCAGTACCTAATAACCTCACCCAATGGTAACATATACACTGTGAACACCATGGGGACAGGCTTCAGCCTTGTGGGAAAATGCAGCACAGGGGTACTGGCTGAAAGAACGTGAAACTATCAAACTCAGGTCATGACTGGCATAACAAGATATCTCTTGCATATGGGTGTGTATAAAAGGCTGGGGACTCCAAATTGTTATCCAACTATAGGCATAATTCCCTTCTATCAGCTGTCTTCAAATTATTGGAAAACCATGCCTCTAAATAACTGACCAACCACCTAATAGACAATAATCTGTTTAGTCCTAGTCAGTCTGGTTTCCTCCCTAAGCAGGCATTCTACCAGCTGTAACCTCAGTTATGATGATACTCTAAATTCTATGGATCAGGAATTAATGACCGGGCTACTTTTCACAACCTTAGTAAAGCCTTTGACACTGTAGATCACGTCATCCTGGTAAGAACATAAGCTGATTATGGCTCAGCCCTCTTCCACTGTGCAGTGGTTTCAAAGCTACTTATGTGACCATTGTCAATTTGTTATCATCAGGGGCTGCAAGGCCAGTCTGTCTTGTCTGTACTGGTGTTCCCTGTTATTTTTGATACATATCAATGACCTAGATAAACAACCTGTATGCTCAAAAACTCATTTATATACAGACAACACTGTTGTATACTTTAGCAATAAAGAAATACAATGGGAATTATCCAAACTGGGCTACCAAATGATTTTGTCAGGATTCAGTACTTCCTAGAGCAAAAGAGGCTGGTCCTTAATGCTAATAGAACAAATTCTGGTCAGAGCCAACACGGCTGCAGTAGCACTATAAGGGACTGAGACAAAGAGTGTGAATGTAACTGAATGATGGGGTTTTCCATTTTGTATTCCCTCCCTGAGGGCTCCTTCACAAACAACAAATCCTGCCATTGATATGACAATTGCACCCACCCATTCCAGTCTCTGGCAGATCTCCTGTCCCCTTCCATCACTCAGTTACATCCATACTCTTTGTGTTGGTTCTTTATAACACTGATGCAGTTGTGTTGGCTATGACCAGAACTTGTTCAGTGTAGGATCTGCCTTGATCCAGTTTTACAGTTGAGGGTGAGTGAAGTTCAGTGAAATCAAATGATTGTCAGTGGCTGTGTTAGGATTCGATACCATATCTCCTAGGTTCAATACTAGCACTTTATGAAAGGAAGTTTTAGCCCATTTTTGTATTTTACCTTAACAAACATCCTTTCTACAGTCTGTGTTTCCTAAATGTCTTGTTTACACCAGGTCTGAGTAGAAAAGTTATGCTATTGTTCCAACAGATCCCCACTGTACTGAAATATATATGGAAAAACAACAGTTTGTTGCTGGTTTCTTTGATACATTTGGAATCATCACTGCATTTCCATGCAAGTTTGGGGGTCAGGAAACAGAAACTGTATCCAATAAACTATTGACAAAATGCTAGCAGTTGTCTTTTGGTACACTGACATGAGGGTCTGTCACCATGGGGGGGGGGGGGCATCTTGCAGCACTGGCTAAGCTGCCTGTCGAAACAGCCCATTGCAGAAGTGTTTCATTTTCAGTGTATGATCTGCTTCAACCCAATTCTAAAGCAGGGGATGAGTTAAGCACTTGGAAAGTCAAGTGACTGTCAGTTACTGGGATGGGATTCGAACATCCTACCTCCTAGATACAATACCAGCACCTTATCGAAGGAAGTTTTATCACATTTGAATATTCATTTTACTCTCAAAACAGCCTTTCTAGTGCCAGGTCCAGTGTGTGAGCTGCAGGAGTATACAATCCAATTTATTTCAGGGGTTGTGTATCCAAGGTCTTTCTCATGTGGCCCCTTATTTTGCTGAATTAATCTGAAATATCTGATTGTCTTAACAGTAAACAGCCCAACCAAGGAGCATCTAATTTTAAGTATAGTATCTGCAGAATAGTCTGGAGCTGCCAGCAATGAGTTGTAAACGAGCTTGGTACATTCAGCAGATCTGGGTTTGATATCCACAACCTCCACTTGCATACTGTGTGACCCTGAGCAAGTCACTTAACCTCCCTGTGCTTCCTGGTCACTCCTATAAATGGGCCTTGTGCCCAGTGGGGCTTACCCAGTTAGCAAAGAATAAAAAATAATTGTATGATCTCAGCGGTCCCTAGACTCCAGAAAGCAGGCCTACGTTCAGGCAGCTGTGCTAGTGTAGTCATCAGGTGGGTTTAAATGTGATTTATGCAGAAATGCAGCATTTGTTCATATGAATAGGTCCCATATCCTTTCCCCCCTCTGCATGGAATGAATGAGATGGTATGGAGGAGGTGTTGTTTTTTGTTACTATCTGTCTCTTGTTTGACAGCTCTCTTGTGATGGTTCTTTACTCTCACATATTCTTCACATGTATTGATTACTTTTTAACATCCATTCTGCCCGTTTTGTTTAGCACCTTCTTTGTTTATTACCACACATTGTTAAGTTTATACAACCAGGCTTTGCCCATTTATGGAGCTAGGGGGATCCTCCCATACTTTTTCTTGTTTGGACTGGATTTCTACTGACCGGGCGGCCCAGGGTGACGTCACTTCTGTGACGTTTGAATGTTTCGCATGCTTACCCTCGGCCTGGCCCCTTCCTCTGTTTTTCAGCTCTGTTAAGAGTGTGGTACATAATTTTAAATGCTTTAACATTATTTGAACCAGGTTAGGCCCCCCTATGGAGCTAGGGGGATCCTCCCATGCTTTGAGATGAATTTCTTTTGACCAGGCCGCCCAGGGTTACGTCACTTTGTGATGTTTTCATGCCTTGACATGCTTACCCTTGGCCCGGTCCCTTCCTCCACCTTTCAGCTCTGTTAAGAGCATGAGATTCATTTTAAACACTTCAGCGTTCCCTTAGAGGGTTTGTTTGGGTCCATTGGTGGTGTTTGTTCGGTGCGTGTGCTGCCCGTTTTACAATTCAGCATTTAAGCTTTACATTTTGTATTGTTGGAACGTGCTGGGATGCCAACAAATTAAGGTATTTAATTCTTTCTTTACTCCAAATCCAAAAAAACCTGCTAAAAGTTAGATTTTTTGAGGGGGTTAACTATAGGTATGTGCTTTTGATTTGCAGGCTTCCTGTTCAAAAAATAAATGACTTGAAGCAATTTTTTTCCGAAACGCGAGGTAACTGGTCCTGACACAGGTCAGAACTGTTCTTTCTGGCACAAATATAAGATTAAATACAAACTAATTAATGTGTATGTCTGTGGTGGTTTGTAAAAATTAAGACAAACCCCTCCCTTATCTTGTTCCGATTAGGTTATTATGCGGATGCACGGGCAGCACCCCCTTCCCCATCAACGTTGTGTTCTGGTCCCTTCATTTTGAAAAATATGTATTAGTCTGAATAGACTGGGGCCTTTATAGAGTTTTTCTGATACAGGTGTTCCTCCTGTTTTGAATTTTTTGTTATTAGCAATATTCATAAATATATTTTTTTATCAAGAGGAATTCAGTTTAAAGAATTTGTTTTTCTACTCTCTTTTGATTTCAGATATACTGGCTATCTTATATACAGTGGTGGTTGTATTATTGAAAAAGCTCCCTGTCTGTCGAAGGAACTTCTTGTTCTGAAACGTTACATTCTGAATTGAATAAATTCTTTGGAGTAAAAAAGTGATACAAAGACATAAAAGATTTATGTATGTTTAAGTAGTGGATTGAATAAATAAATAACCACTTTTCTTCACACACATCACTGGCTTTTTTATTTTCTAGCGGTTGAGTGAGAGCTCTCATTTTGACTGCATCTATAGTTTTCCGGTTGGCCCTCACTCCTCAGCTTTATATTGCTAGTACTTAATTATTAAAAGGAACCCTGGGACTCTCTGTGCGGAGCTAGATGGGGGAGGTACTGCCATGCAGGTACAATATGTCACCAAGGGGGCACCCAGCAGCACCAACTGAGTTGCCTATCAATAAAACCCAACTGAGAAGCATCTCTTTTTCAGTGCAGGATCTGCTTCAAAGTAATTTTACAGCTGGGGGTAAGTGGATCACAAGGAAGTCAAGTGGCTGTCATTGGCTGGGGTGGGATGAAACGCTATATCCCCTCAGTACAGTACTAACATCTTACCAAAGACAGTTTTAGCACATTTAAATATTTATTTTCCTCTAACAAAAAAAAAAAAACTTTCTACAGCTTGTGATTCCTGTATGTCTTGCTTACACCAGGTTTGAGTAGAAATGTTGTGATATTGTTCCAACAGAGCCCTAGAGTACTGCAATATAAAAGAAAGAATGCAGTATAGATCTGTGAAAATCTAATCCTTGGGTTTACTGTCTGGGTACAATGTTTAAAGAGACAAATATTGGGTTAATGCTGTTATTGTTTTAAAAGTGCTAATAATTATATGTGTTGAGATTATAAATTACCTAACAAGTCTCTGACTTATGAAAGTGAAGGATTCATTTAGCAGTAACCTTATTCACCAATATGGCATTGTAGAGAATAGTTGCTGGATCAGAAGCAGGAAACTTTTCCCTCAGCAGGGTATAAAAAGTGATCTAACATGTAGTTTCAGTCTGTGGCCTTTTCATTTTTCCTGCATATATCTTGAGATACATGTTGACTAGTAACATAGCCTAAATTCTTAAATAATTCTAAGTTGAGGAGTTTAGGAGAAATAATAGCGAAATAATTATTCTTTCTTCGATATAGGATGTGTTAAGTGGAACTAGTGACTTAAGCTGGGTCACGTTAGATGTTTGTTGTATTTTCAATGTAGTTTTATTCCATTAGTCATGGCTTGGTGAGCATGTCTGAAATATAATATGAATATCCAGCTATGTTGATTTCCCTCATATGGGGTAACAAATGTAATAGATTAATCAATCAGGGTGCTAACATGATGTTGCATTGTTTATAACTAGAATCGATTGCTGTATGTATTATTGATTTTCAGTGGCGTACACATGAAAGCTTAATAAAAATAAAGTTTAAAAGAAAGAACAATTTTATTGGATACATTTGCAACCAACAATGCATTTCATGCAGCTTTGGTTATAGGAAAGTTCTTCGTTCCAGCATTTATCTTTCACTACACTGTATTCACCACGGTGTGTGTGTGTGGGGGGGGGGAGGGTGCTACAGCTCTGGCTAAGCTTCCTGTAAAGATAGCCCAATGGAGAAGGGTCTCAGTTTCAGGTCTGGATCTACTGTAACTCTATTTTTCAGGTGGGGATGGAAAATGAGTGAAGATCAGGAAATTCCAGTGACTGTCAGACACTGTGGTGGGATTTGAACACCACAGCTTTTGGCTCTGTGCACCACCACTGGATGATGCTAGCTGCCAGGTACCTGATTACAGAAACAACCTGTTCCTGATCTCATTGCTTCTGCTCTAGCGGCAGTAAATGTTTTAAAGATTTCCAAAATCATTCCAGAAGGTAAACTTGATATTGCTCTTCATCTAGAAGGTAAACTTGATTTTGCTCTTAATCTAGAAGGATAATGACAATACTCAAATTTGATAAGCAACACTTTGTAAATCCAGAAGATATCATGTCACTCCAATTGATTCTAAATCCAGAACAGGTTATTCCCATCCAATCCATTCCATCACAACCATGAAACAATGTCTCATGAAATATCTGAGCTAAATAATAAACAGAGATCAGAGCTCACAACCTGTAGATCTAAAGTGTCTATTATTGCAGTGAAGTGATTCCAGTTTCTAGATCTCCTGTCCCCCTTCATCATCAAGTTACATCCACATTCTTTGTGTTGGTCCCTTGTAGCACCGATGCAGCTGTGTTGGCTATGACCAGAATTTGTTCAGTGTAGGATCTGCTTTGATCCAGTTATACCATTGAGGGTGAGTGAAGTACAGAGAAATCAAATGATTGTCAGTGGCTGTGTTGGGATTTGAACATCATATTTCATAGGTTCAATACTAGCACTTTATGAAAGGTAGTTTTAGCCCATTTTAGTATTTTACCCTAACAAGCAACCTTTCTACACTCTGTGATTCCTGAATGTCTTGTTTACATCAGGTTTGAGTAAAATAGTTGTGCTATTGTTCCAACAGAACCCCACTGTACTGAAATATATATGGAAAAACAACACAGTTTGTTGCTGGTTTCTGTGATACATTTGGAACCATCATTGCATTTCCATGCAAGTTTGCTTATCAGGAAATAGAAACTGCATCGAATAAACTATTGACAAAATGCTAGCGGTTATCTTTCAGTACACTGACATGAGGGTCTGTCGCCACGTGGAGGGGGGGCATCTTGCAGCACTGGCTAAGCTGTCTGTCAAAACAGCCCATTTGAGAAGTGTCTCATTTTCAGTGTGGGATCTGCTTTGATGCAGTTCTGCAGCTGGGGATGAATTGAGCACTTGGGAAGTCAAGTGACTGTCAGTGGCTGGGGCAGGATTCAAAAACATCCTACCTCCTAGATACAATACTAGCACCTTATTGAAGGAAGTTTTAGCACATTTGAATATTCATTTTACTCTCAAAACAGCCTTTCTAGTGCCAGGTCCAGCATGTGAGCTGCAGGAGTATGGAAACAAATTTATTTTGGGGGTTGTGTTTCCAAGGTCTTTCTCATGTGGCCCCTCACTTTGCTGAATTAATCTGAAATATCTGATTGTCTTAACAGTAAACAGCCCAACCAAGAAGCATCTCATTTTAAGTGCAGTATCTGCAGAATAGCTTGGAGCTTCCAGAAACGAGTTATGAATGAGCTTGGTACATTCAGCAGATCTGGATTTGATACTCACAGACTCCACTTGCATACTGTGTGACCCTGAACAAGCCACTTAACACCTCCCCCCCCCGTGCTTCCTGGTCACTCCTATAAATGGGACTTATGCCCAGTGGGTTTTACCCAGTTAGCAAAAATTAAAAAAGAATTGGAAGATCTCAGCAGTCCCTCGACTCCAGAAAGCAGGCCTAAGTTCAGACAGCTGTGCTAGTGCAGTCATCAGGTGGGTTTAAAGTGATTTATGCAGAAATGCAGCATTTGATCATATGAACAGGTTGCCATATTCTTTGCCCCCTCTGCATGGAGCGAATAAGATGATATGGGGGAGGTACTGCCATGCAGATACAGTATGTCACCAAGGGGGCACCTGGCAGCACCAGCTGAGCTGCTTGTCAATAAAACTCAACCGAGAAGCATCTCTTTTTCAATGCAGGTTCTGCTTCAAAGTAATTTTACAGCTGGGAGTAAGTGAATCATAAAGAAGTCAAGTGGCTGTCTTTGGCTGGCGGGAGAGGGATTGAACACCATATCCCCTCAGTACAGTACTAACATCTTACCAAAGGCAGTTTTAGCACATTTAAGTATTTATTTTCCTCTAACAAAAAAAAAACATTCACCTTTTGGAAACTACCATTTTCTGTTCCATTCAGAAACATAAAGATGATTCTTCTTACTACCATTCTATTATCTCTCTGCTCTACGTCTTGACCTCTTAATAATGACCTCATCTCTACCTCACTACCCCACTGCCCAAACCTCTCCATCATTCTTCCTCCCCCCCAGCTGCCTTTCTGTCCCCCAACCCTCCTCTAGCACCCCATCACTCCTTGCCCACCCTTTGCTTTCCACCTCCTCCCCATACCAGTCAAACTACCTCTCCCTAACCTCTGTCCAACTCACACATCTGCCACCGCTTCCACCTCCTCCCTGGGATTTTTCCATTACAACTATGCCTCCTACACAAATTTTCACCCTTCCTCTCCTCCCTACAAATTACCTTTAGACCTCTTACTATACGATCTTCACATAAACTGTCCATCCTTGCACACAATAGAAATAGGAGGCTTCTCCTTCTCCTCCTACTCATTTCCAGGTCCATCCACCCCAACCCAGGCCCTCCCTTTGCTAAAGACAAAAAACATGTTACACCCCCCATGCATTCCAGGCAGCTAAACATTTTGCACCTCAATATCCATAGTTTACTAGCTAGAAAAACTGAGCTTGAATCATGGCTATCCACCAACACGTTTCACATAATTGCCCTTACCAAAATCTGGCTCACCTATAAAATCCCTTCCAATGAAATAAACCTTGATGGGTACTACTTTTTCAGGAAGGACAGACGTGGTAAAAGAGGAGGTGGTTGCCTCTTTTGGATAGCAAATCACCTCTCCACCGCACCTCTGAATTAGTAACACCTCTTGTGACACCCAACCTTGAATCCCTATCATTCAATCTCCTACTTGGCAACAGTAAAATAACCCTCAGTGTCACCTAGCTCCCCCAGGCACCCCCCACCCAAAAGAGCTTGATGATTTTCTCAACATTAAAAAATTGTTTCCCCTTGGAAGGGAATAGATAATCCTTGTGATTTTAATCTAAATTGACAGTCCCCTCAGTCCCTCGCTACCAAGGAATCCCTCATCAGCCTAGGCCTCCATCAGCTCATCACCTCCCCCACTCGTACGAACTCTAAGACAGGCACCGACTCCCTACTAGATTGGATCCTTGTTTCTCATCCTTCTCTTGTTATCTCCTCTAGGGTTCTTCTTGATTCCATTAATGACCACTGTGTGGTCTACTGCTGCTGGTCTGTTAAACCCCTTCCCTGGAAGCACAAATACATCCAAACCAGACAGTTCAAAAAACTCAATCCATTACAGTTTCACCAAGCGGCCCTAGCCCCTGACTGTTCTTTTACCGAATCTATTAAGGATATTGACACCGCCGTTAATTAGTTCAGCTACAGATTCCTTGCCATTTGTGACCTCCTTGTCCCCTTAAAAAAAATTGGTGTCAAAAGTAACAGCCATGAATGAATATCCTCTGATATCCTCAAGCTCATGAGGGAAAGAGACCGTGCATGGATGAAATACAGGAAACAGAAGCTTCCCCACCTTCTTCAACTATACAAAACTGTCCCTAACAAATGTAAATCCACCATCAGGTCTCCCCAAATCACCTACCTCACTGAGAAGCAAAGTAGCTCCTGGGAAAACCCAAAGCACACATGGAACTTCCTTAACAACTTCATCGGTAGAGGGCAGACTGATGAGCAGTTCAGCCTTTCCTCCAGTGGACTTACAGTCACTGATATGATGGAAGTTGCCTCCCTTTGCAACCACTACTTCAGTGATCTTGATAAATACATGCCCAACTATGCTCCATCTCCCAGACCTTCCTCCCCACCCCTGACCCCAGCTTCAGTTTTTGTTACCTCTCCCCCTTTGAAGTGGGAAAACTTAGCAAGGCACATGCCCCCAGGCCTTCCATTGGGCTTGACAACATTGACTACAGGGTCCTTAAATTGGTCTGTGATTCCATTGCCATCCCACTCACTAATATCTTCAACTACTCCCTCTGCACCAGGTCCTAGCCACTCAAATGGAAATATACATAATCAAACCCCTCCACAAAACCAGGCCAAAAGATGATGTCTCTAACCATAGACCAATCTCTCTCTTGGCCCATCTATTCAAAATTCTGGAAAAAAAAGTGTGCACAAGCAAACCACTGAATTTCTCAAGGTATTGGAATTTCAGACAGAAGCCCAACATGGGTTCAGGGCCATCCATAATACCGAGACCGCCCTTATCAAATTCACCAGCTATATCAATAGAGTAAATGATGAATGCTGTATACTGTATACTGGTTCATTTTTGGTTGACCTCACAAAGCGTTCGATCTCATAGACCACAAAGTCCTACTCTCCATCATATCTAAGCTACACTTTTCATCCAAAGTCTCTAACTGATTTTGAAACTACCTTAGTCTCAGGTCCCATGAAACCACTATCAATGGTATCTTGTCTAACCCCTGCCCTATAAAGTTGGGAGTACCCCAAGGGTCCATTCTGGGTCCCCTCCTTTTCTCACTGGTTGTTAATTCACTCCACGAAATCTGCATGAACATCAAACTCATCTTGTTTGCCGATGATGCTGCCCTTGTCTGCAAGGATAAAGACCCCTCTTCCCTATTCAACAAGTTACAGAATGATTTCTGTAACCTCCAGTCCTTGTTCATGTCCAAAGGGCTTGTGCTTAATGTAAAAAAAAACAAAAAAACTCATGGTTTTCTCCAGCCCATGGAAAACGCTTTCTTTCAGTTTTTCACTACTTGACAATGACGGCAACACAATTAAAAGAGTCAGCAAATTCAGATACCTTGGTTTGCCCCTTGACAGCCACTTCAACTTTGATTCACATGTAAATTAGCTAATTAAAAAAGTCCACCAACGGCTAGACATAGGTTCATATTTTTAGTTCAAGTTCAGTGAGCCAAGGACTTTTAGCGAACTTACCACCCTCTCATGGGTGGAATGCAAACTTTTTTTCTCCCATGTAGTTGTCCAGTTTTTGTTTGAATATGGCTAAGCTGTTACTTTCAATTGTCTCTTTTGGCAGAGTATTCCACTTTGTTATAACTCTTTGAGTGTATAATTTACTCCTTTTAATTGTTAATGAGTGCTGTCCTAATAATTTTTGGGTGTGGGACCTAGCAGAGTCGCTGGCCATGTGTCTTGTAAGTTCTATTGTCCCTAAGGCACAAGGATCGTTGATGAATTTATAGATGAGAAAAAGCTCTGCCCTGGTACATCTATATTGTGTTGAGTACAAATTCAGTCTTTAAAGTCTGATCTTCCTAGACATAAAGTCTCCACCACTCATTCACACTGATGTGAGTACGCCGGAGGCGCTAGAACCTAGCGTGAGCAAATTTTTTCAAGAGGGCTGCGAGGAAGTGACCCAGCGAGCCAGGCACATCCAGTATAGACCATCTCGGCATTGACCCTCCAACCGCCTCAGTTCCTTTTTTTCTCGCCATCGAGTGCATTTCAGTGACGACGACGCTCGACCTCCGGGAGTCAAGCTTCAAACTAGCAGCTTAGTTTTCAGTTTTATTATTTCATATTTTATCATGATAAGTACCGATTATATTTTAATAAATTTCTTACTTGTACAAAAGACAAGTCTTCAGCCCTCCAGTGACTGAGTCGACCATGAGTGGGGCAGGTGACAGTAGGGAGACTTCATAAAAAAGCTGTTCAGTCAGCTGGGCCGGGTCTGGTCCACCGCCCTCTCCGGAGGGGTGCTCTGACAACAGACGGTCCAGTGCTCAGGGAGATGGGCGGTCTCGGAGAAAGCATAAAAAGAAACAGTCCCATTCCTGGCATGTCTGCAGATAGGTGGTCGGTTGTGAGGGTCAGGAGCTGGTCTCAGCTTCTTTTGGTGTCACCAGTTTCTGTCTCTGGTAGCCTGCCTCTTCGACACTGGAGCTCCTGTCTGCCTATTGGAGGGGCTTCCAATGAGCAGTTTCACCATTGGACAGCTCTTATGGAGCAGTGGGCTCAGAGGTTGTCCTGACTGCCCAAACCGGCCAGTCTGTCACCGAGGCCTTTGGGCCTGTCAGTTTCAGAATGGCAGGCAGGGCAGTTAAGACTTCCTAGTTATGCTGCACCTTCTTTGGTGCCGTTGACTCCATGCTCTGGTGTCTCTCCCCTCACATGGCTGCGGCGCAGGGGTCCACACTGATGCCTTTATCTCCTGCCATTTTTCATCCTTTAACTTCAAATCACAGTTCTCGGACTTCTGCAAAGGTCCCATTGACTGTGGTGCTGGCTTCTCCGGCGCTGAGGTCCTTTGCGGAGCCGCAGGTGGTGTTGGCATCATCTGCTGTGCTACATACTCTGTCAGTGCCGTCATCAGCACTGGGGCTGTCATTGGCACCATGTGTGGTGCCACACTACCCGTCGGTGCCTCTGGCACTAGGGTGGTGGCATCTGCACCGTGTGCGGTGTCGCGTTCCCTGTCAACACCATGCATGACACCGTTTTCAATGTCAGCATCCTCTCTGTTCTTGGCACCATTCTCTTCGGTGGCGCCAGGGATGTGTACAGCACCATCTAGTTTTCAGCGGTTTTAGACTCCAATTCTTTCTCCTTCTCTTCCTTCTCCTGGTTTTCATCCCATTCCTGTCTATACAGTTCCCCCTGGACTGTCAGGAGATGATTTTGAGCCCAATCCAGATCTTTGGCTGGGTGATGATGTTGATGCCGATTCTTCCCTGGGAGCAGGGATCAATCCTCATGCAGAGCCTGTTGTTGAAAACCTTCCTTTTATGTCTCTGATCAAGAATTTAAAATCTACTCTTTCTCTCCAATCTACAGAAATAGATCCTGGAAAGCTTCTGCATCTCCAATATCTACAAGTTCCGGAATTCCCTGTGGATTTAACCCCCTCTGGTATAGCCCTCTTTCGAGACTCTTTCTCAGATGATGTGGAAGAGTCCGACACTTATTCTTTCTGTGGCCAAGTCCATAGACAGGAAATATGCCCCTCCCGAGGATCACCCCATATTGGCCTCACAAGCCTTTGCTGATGCCATTGTAGGCCTGGCAGAGAATGATAAGACTGTCCTCCCTCAGGAATCTAGAGCCCATCCTATAAACAAAGAATCTCACAAGATAGATGCCTTGGGTAAGACAGTCTTTGCTGCCTCAACCCTGGGCATGCGCATTGCCAGCTACCAGGGCTATTTTTCACAATATGAGTATGTTCTTTGGCATTCACTCAAAGCAATGGTAGAAGCCCTACCCGAGTCGGAGGTTAACTCAGAGCTACTACAGACCATAACTACAGGTATCGAGTACAATAACCAACAAATTAAAGCTGCGATGGACGCTTTCAATACTACTTCCTGGGTGGCGGCAGCTGGCATTTGCACCTGTCACCACTCTTGGCTGCATACTTCTGGCTTCACAAATGATGCCCAACAGAAAGTCATGGCCTTACCTTTCAACGGTATGTATCTGTTTGGGCCTCAGGTGGAACAAGCACTAGAGGACAGAAGACTAGATCTGTCATTAAGACAGCCAGATCTCTGCCGGCTCCCTCTCGAGGAGGTGGGAATAAGCGTCAGTTTCACAACCATCAGTCCTTTCATGGCAAAGGCAGAGGAGGTTTTAACAGAAACCAGACCCCTCAGCAGCAAAAGAAAATGCAGTAAAAGGCACAAGGCTCAAAAGCGCCCAGTGCCACCTTCTGAATTTCCAGCCTAAGTCCCACCTCAGCTGCCCAAGGGGGACTCTTTTTCAGCAGTGGGAGGACATCTGACTCAGTTCTATGACCAGTGGAAATCTATAACATCAGAAAAATGGGTCCTCAGGATAATCCGCAAGGGGTACTCTCTCAATCTGTTGGAAACCCTTCCAGATCATCCTCCCAGGCTGTCTGTGGCACAGTCAGACCTTTTTGCTTCCGAGGTACAAGGTCTTCTGAACAACAGGGCCGTAGAAGTAGTTCCACTGGATCAACCAAACACAGGTTTCTACTCCCAATACTTTCTGGTCCCAAAGAAAACTGGCAGCATGCTCCCTATTCTGGATCTCAGAAAGTTAAACAAATTCCTGTACAAGAAAAAGTTCAAGATGATATCACTCGGTACCCTGCTGCCCTTGATTCATCAATACGATTGGCTAGCCTCCCTGAACATGCAGGACACCTACCAGCACATTCTCATATACCCAAATCACCAAATTCCTAAGGTTCGAGGCGTTGGGTCAACACTATCAATTCAGGGTCCTGCCCTTTGGGCTATCTTAGGCTCCTCGGGTTTTTACAAAGTGTTGTGCAGTTCTCACGGCACATCGAAGGAAAATTGGAAACCAAGTATTCCTGCATCTGGATGACTGGCTTCTAGCAAGCCCTTCCAGTCAAGAGACTCTAGAGGCCATGGCCACAACTTTTGACTTCCTCACATCCATGGGAGTCCTACCGAACCTCAAGAAGTCACAGTTGTAGCCCTCCCAGAAGCTCCTCTTCATAGAGACCTTTCTGGACACTTCCTGTGTGAAAGCTTTCTTTCCGGAAGACAGAAGGAGTGCTATCTTACAGATGGCCTGATTCATCAGAGAACACAGCTTGGTATGAGCTCTCTTGATGCTGGGCCTCATGGCATCCTCGGTGTTCACTGTACCATTGGCTCATCTTCATGAGAACATCTCAGTGAATGCTCAGTACTCAGTGGTCCCCAACCACTCACTCACTCTCAGTCCTTTCTCTTCAAGGTGACAGAACCTCTGAAGAGGTCACTCACCCGGTGGTCTCAATAGGACAAACTTCTGGAAGGATATCCCTTCGCCCCTCTGGATCATCAGATTTCCATGACCACGGATGCGTCTCTGATGGATTGGGGAGCTCACTGCCGGGATCTCCACACCCAGGGTACGTGGACTCAGGATGAGTCTCAACTTCACATAAACGTCCTGGAAATGAAAGTCGTCATGGAAATGAAAGTCGTCCTCTATGCAGTCCGAGCTTTGAAGGACATACTCTGTCACAAGAACATCCTCCTTCAAATGAGCAACAAGGCAGGGATGTACTACATTAACAAACAGGGCAGTGCACATTCTTATCCATTATGCAGGGAAGCAATGAGAGTGTGGGAATGGTGCATGGAGAACAAGGCTCTGATTCAGGTGGTTTACCTGCCAGGTGTACAAAATGAGCTGGCAGACCATCTCAGCAGAATGGAGACAGATCCTCACGAGTGGTTCCTTGACTTTATCATCATTCAGTCACTCTTCAAACAGTGGGGAACTCCAGACCTGGACCTTTTGTGTCCCCACTCAAGGCAAAACTACCTCTCTACTGCTCAAGAAATCCAGGCCTGGCATTTTTTGTCAGGATGCATTCAGGCTGCAGTGGACAAAATGCTTTCTATATGCATTTCCTCTTCTTCCCCTAATTCAGAGGTTACTTCTCAAACTGGAGACTCAGGGTGGGAGAATGATTCTCATTGCCCCATTCTGGCCTCATCAGATCTGGTTTCCTCAAATCAACAGACTATCGGAAACCTCCCTGAAAATGCTTCCCCTTCAGATGAACCTTCTGACCCAGGGTCCTGTGGTCCATCCCAAAATGAGGTCACTTCACCTTCATGCTTGGCTCCTGAGGAGATAGAGGTGAATAGGTTTAATGTTTCTTGCAGAGTTTCAGATATTCTTTTGGCCGGGTGCAAGCCGGCCACCAGAAAAACCTACACAGCTAAATGGAAGCGTTTCTCTATCTGGTGTGCAAAATCCTCTTGGAATCCTTTTTTCTGCCCACAGAATAAAGTCTTGGAGTATATCTTAGACCTCTCAAACACAGGTCGGCAATACTCCACAGTCAAAGTTCATCTTTGTGCCATTTCGGCATATCATGAGCCAGTACTCTTCATGTCGCTGGCTCAGCTACCCATAGTTAAGAAGTTTATTAAAGTGATTCTGCATACTAGACCTCCTATTAGGCATCCAGTTGCAGCCCGGGACATTAATCTTGTGCTAGATATGCTCACTGGTAAACCTTTCGAGCCTCTAGCTACTTGCGAGTTGAAATTCCTCACTTGGAAAATAGCCTTCCTAGTGGCCATTACTTCTGCTCGTAGGGTTTCTGAAATACACAGACCCCCCATATACTGTACAGTATTTCACACGGACAAAGTAGTTCTTAGGACTCATCCTAAGTTCCTGCCTAAGGTTGTCTCAGAATTCCATCTGAGTCAACCTTTAGTCCTTCCTACCTACTTTGCAAACTTCCAGAATGAAGGGGAGTGTACCCTTCATTCCCTGGACATAAAAAGAGCTTTGTGGTTCTATCTTGATAGAATAAAGGAAATTCGCAAGGCTTAACAACTGTTCATTTCCTTCAGCTCGACCTGGCTGGATTAACCTGTTGCTATCAGGTGCATTTCAGCGAGGCTGGTGGCATGCCTTCGCCACTGCTATTCTATGGCACAGGTCAAGCTGGAAGGCAGAGTGTACGCTCACTCTACCAGAGCAGTCGCGGCATCTCTGATGGAAATCCGTAATGTCCCCATTGCAGATATTTGTAATGTGGCTACCTGGAGCTCCGTGCATACATTTGTTAAGCACTATGCCTTGGATTCCATGCCAGACAGCATAGAGTCATTTGGCAGGACAATTCTTAATGGACTTCTGTCCTATGAAAGTGAGCTCCTTTCTCTCCTGCCACCCATCTTGGGGGATTATTTAGCTCGGTACTCTCCCATCAGTGTGAATGAGTGGTGGAGACTTTATGTCCAGGAAGATATGGAAATTACATACCTACCGTAATTCTTGATCTTGAACGAAGTCTCCACCACTCATTCACATGCCCACCCACCATCCCCTGAGCTCTCTTCTCTGTTTCTGGTCTTCACTCCCTAATTGGCTGGGCTGTGAAGACTTTGTTGTTGACCCTTCTTACACAGGTCATTCGAACTGTCTTATGTCCGGTTTTTAGGTTAGCCCTCACTAGGTTAGTTACTCTGCACCTTCTCGGAAAAAAGGTACTGCGGTGGTTGGAGGGTCAACGACAATATAGTCTATACTGCACGCGCCTGGCTTGTGGTGCCACTTCCTCGTGGCTCCATCTCAGTGCTGTCCTTCCTGGAAACATTTGCTCCCCCTGAGTCCTAGCACCTCTGGTGTACTCCCATCAGTGTGAATGAGTGGTGGAGACTTCATCCAAGAAGATCAAGAATTATGGTAGGTACATCATTTCCATTTATTGAAGCCCAAGTGATGTATTGACCTGATTTTTTTGGTTATCCTTCTTTGGACCTTCTCTACTAATGTCTGTTTTTTTTTTTTATTCTGAGGTGCACAAAATTGGGTACAGTATTCCAAGTGGTATCGAACTAAACTGGTATACAGCGGTATTATGACCTCATTATCTCTACTCTTAATATTACTAAGAATACAGTACATCCTGTTAACTTCTGGCATTTTTTAACTATTTCTTGATTATGCCTACTGAATGATGTCTGTTACGAATACCCCCAAGTCCCTTTCTTCCTTTATTTCTAATAGCGGGATATTATTTATATTGTATTTATACATAGAGTTATTTTTCCCCATGTGTGTCACCTTACCTTTTCCTGTGTTAAACTGCATTTTATGGGCCGGCCCGGTGGCACTGAGGGTTGAGGCACTGGATGGCACACCTCGCTCCACGCCAGCGACCCAGGTTTGGGAATGGACTCCAGTCACTGGGGGTTGGCAGGGGCAGAGAGGGACTGAGTGCCTGAAGGCTGCTGTCTGAGGGAGGGGTTTCAGTGGTCGGTGCATTGGCACCTAGCAGAGGCTGGGGGACATTGCACTGACGCTGTGCTAGGGGAGTAAGTTGGGGCATGGCGCCAGGAGGGAGTGCATGTGAACATGTGCGCACTCCCTCCCTTGGCATCATTGCACGCCCCACTCACACAAGCCACTAGTAGAGGAGGAAAATGGTGACTAATCGCGGTGGCTTGATGGCCGTCCACGGGACGTTCGACCCTGGGAGCACTGCTATGATGCTGGATCCTGTGTCGGCAGGAGTAAGGGGGACTCTCTGCCACCCTGCTGTGGGGGAAAGCTGCGGGGGTATTTGGCAGAGGGGGCTCCATAGTGGCTGAAGTGGACCAGACGGTGGCTTGATGACTGGGGATGCCAAGACGTAATGTGCAGATCGGGAGCCACAAGGTAAAAAGTACTAAGAAAAAAAACAAAAAACTACATTTTATTCATTTCTGCCCATAATACTAAATTGTCAAAGTTATTTTGGAACATTTTAGCTTCAGATTTAGAATGTACATAGCCCCCCACTTTACTATCATCTGCGTGTAACCCCCCTGCAAATGGGGGTTCCCAAAAGACTTCCAGGAGCTTGCTTGAATGCTCCAAGCCTGAATGGTGTTTGGCATTTAAGCCATTTATCAGTGAGTGTTTTTAGAACCTCTGGTACTGTCTCTTTAAGAGCTGTCTGCTTGCAGACATAATTAGTTTGTATGGGGACTGTGTGTTTCTTTGATTGAGTACCACCAAGCTGCTGCCAATTCACTTCATTTTGCAGTCACTAGGAGTGCAAAGGAACCTATCTGAAAGATGTAACTGTTTGCCAGAAATTATTTAGAGTAATAATGAAATTACAGTTTGTCTAACCTGCTTTCTTTGCAGTCAGAACTGTGTCTGCTAGTTCCCCATTCTAGTTTTGAACTGCTGAACTGGACCAATCAGTGTGGGGTAAGCTAGCTCTAAAATGGTGCCCTGGACGAATCAGAACTTGGACTCATAATCTGAGCCAGCCACAAGAGGATTGTATAGGGCAGTGACTCTGGGAGATGTAGTTTAGACTTCAGTGCCTTTTTGGACCAACAGCAGCAGTCTATTGTGGTGACAGCCAATCCAGTCAAGAACTGGGAGGAACTCAAAGGAAGTGCCGGTTTTGTCGGTTGGAGTTTCAGTTGAGCTTTGGCAGAGAAGAAGGAAGGAGCCCTGTGCTTTTCAGTGTGCAGTTTTAGTCAAAAACGTGTAAGGCCCAGAGTTCTGGTCTGCAGCTTGTGTAACAGCTTGTTAGGACTGAATCCGTCCTGTGAAAAGAATCAAAGGATCTCTGAAGAGTAGAAACCAGGCTCACCCTGTAGAAGACTGGATGAATTGCTGAAAATTGCACTCGGTCTGTCAGGAACTGAATCTGCTATGTGTTCTCCCGGAATTGTGCAGTAATTGCGATCGGGATACAGATGCAGCCTGCCTGGTATAGTGCTTTCTTTTATATGGATGTGTGAAGAGGTTTGTGTACCTCAAGTGAGCCCTGCTGACATTGAAGGACCCTATCTTATTTGGAGGTCGTGAGTACTAATTCAGGGTCGCTCCCTGTTGAATTGCCACATTAAATCCAAATGGAATTACTGTACTGCTGACTGTTTAATTCTCCTTTCTCTGTGTGAAAGGGCCCCTACCAGCTGCCACGGTTTGGACTAGCCACTAGGGCTTGGGTACCCAGGGACAGTAACTGATAGGGATAGGCCTGTGCACAGAGCCATAGGTAGATTATTAGAGTGATAAGCTAATTAACCTGATTTCCCCTGTCCTTGTTATATCCCCTAAATAAATCAGAGCTGCTTGTTTCAGCAAAGTTATACTGCCTGAGGTATTTGTCTATGTTAAAGTACTGTACTGTGATTGTTGCACTGTATCTCATTTCACAGGAGGTCCCAGTGTCGGAACCAGACCTGGGGTAAGTGTATACTGTGAAGGTAATTCTGATATATTGTGTGGGCCACTAGTGGGAAGAAAGGGGGGTTGCAGTGTCCCAGAGGGCTGTGACCAAGTTAGTTTAACTATTGCAAACCCTGACCTCTGGGTGGAGGCACCCGCCATTGGATCCAGGCCTCTCAACCTGTTAGTGGCAAATCAGGCAGGGGTAGTAGCCCCTGGGATAGCACCATCTAGGGGTTACATGCGTATTTGCAGATCTATGTATTTCCAGATGTTTGCAGAGTTGAGACCATGATGTTAAATAAGGTGAGGCTTAGAACTGAACCCTGTGGGACTTCACTAGTCACTTGTCCACACATGGACAAATGCCCCTTTATTGATACTCTCTGAGTTTTGTTCTCCAACCAAGACTCTATCCACTTAATGATATTACTGTGCAATTTTATTTTGCATATGTGTTCTAGCAATGATGGGTGGGAGACTTTATCAAAGGCCTTAGCATAATCCAAAAACACCATGTCCACAGGGACATCCTTGTCCAATGCAGCACTCACAGGTTCAAAGAAATGTGATAAATTGGTTAGACAAGACCTTCCAGAAATAAACCTATGTTGTGTAATATCAACAGTACCTGTTTTCTGTAAATTATTTAATATCTGTTTTAGTAATAGTCTTTCCATCAGTTTTTCTATTACCGATGTAAGGCTGATGGGCCTATAATTTATTACATCTGTCCTGCTACCATTTTTATATATTGGGGTGACTTTAGCTTCCCTCCATTCTTTCAATGTTTTCCCTTCCTGTACAGAAGTAGTAAACATTAATGTAAGTGGACCCACCAGTTCTGTAGCTAATTGTTTAATAAAAAGGGTAGTGATACTATCTGGACCGGGTCCGCTTGTTGATTTTAAGTTATCAACAAGGTCCCTGGTTTCCTCTGTGGTGAAGGTTGGACAGTCTTTGGGTGTTAAAGGGACCTGAAGAATTATGCTAACCTTTGTGTGATATACACTCAGGAAATAGTCATTAAACTCATTCACTATGTCTGTCTCATCATCCATGATACCTGAGATGGTTTGTAGTGGACCTATTTTTGGTTGTTTCCCTTTTAGAGACCCCAGATAACTATAAAACTGTTTGTATTATCCTTTGCTCTTTTCACTACGTCTAATTCAATGTTTGATTTAGCCATTTTAATACTGTGTTTGGTTTTCTTGGCTAGTTGCTTGAATTTCTGCCAATTATTTCTTGATGGAGTCCTTTTATATTTATTATAATATATATATATTTTTTGTGATTAGTCTAGATATTTTAGTTGTCCACCATAGGGGAATCATTTTGGATTTGCAATATTTTATTCTTGTTGGGACACAACGGTCTACACAATATTTGATATGTTTCTGAAATATTTAAAAATAATAAATGGTCCCTTTAAGTTCCTCAGACCATTTCCAGTTGTTTAAGTAATTTTTAATACTATCATAATCAGCTTTTCAATAGTCCTTAATTATAGTTCTACCTTTGGTATCACTATATTTAATTCTATATTCAAAGTAGACCATATTATGGTCTTTGTCTCCACGAGGTAGTAACATTTTTATGTTGTCTGTATTTTCAGGTGTGTTGGTAAGCACTAGGTCCAATATATTATTTCCCCTAGTAGGCTTAGTAATTATCTGATCTAAATTCTAAAGGGTCATTATATCTAAAAATTTACTTTCAAGCTGACTCAGTCCCTTATGTGTTTTCCAACATATTTTTGGAAAATTAAAATCACTCATCAAGATGTAGTCTCCTGCCATGTCTTTGTCCTCCAGGGCTAACTGCAGCATGTCATTTTCTAATGCAGTGAGATAAGGGGGGCGGTAAACCAGTCCTATGTTTAATAATTTTGGTGGGGTTTTAAGTTGTACCCAAATGGTTTTAATTTCTGATTCCATGCTTTTGTTTACTTCAAGCACCTTAATGGTGTTTTTTGTGCACCTCCTCTTCTCCCTGGCTGCCCACTCCTTTGGGTCTCTTAATGCCCCTCCCGACTGCCTGCCCTGACTCCCATACCGGCTATCACTTCATATGGCAGTCCCCACGGGTAACCCGGTGTAACCCTTTGCCAGGTGGGTCCCCCTCCTCCGAGGGGGAAGGCACCGGTGGGGTGGCCAGCGCACTTTGTTTTTTTCATTGGCCCGGGGTACTGCTGAGGTGTGCCGGTCATGGGATCGGTGGCAGTGGAGGACAGAGAGACTGTCATCCGGCCAGCCAGGAATCATTTTCCTGGTTTTCTGTGGGGAGTGATGTCCTGATGTCAAGGCATACGCCGACATCTGTCACTCCCCTTGAGCTTCAGACCAGGCATCACTGCTGTGCTCCCAGCCTCCGCCAGGAGTCAGCATGTGCAAGCACGCATCCCCACCCTCCCCCTGGAGAAGGAGCACTGTCCCCGGACGCTCCATCCTTCTCTCCCCGGCCGGCCCTCCAGCGACCTGAGTCTGTTCCTGAACCTGGGTCACCGGTGTCGCAGATGGAAATCCAACCGCTGTGTCGATCAGTCGGATAATGGTGTTTTTAATAAACAGTGCAATTCCCCCACCAGTATTCTTTCTATTTTTGTTTATTTTGCAAAACCCTAGAACATCAGTATTCCAACCCCTGTCTCTAAACCATGTTTCAGTCACAACGCAGATGTCGATGTTGTACTCTTGTAATATATATTCTAGTTCCTCTATTTTTGTTCTTAGGCTTCTAGCATGCCATACAGCGTGAAGCCTTTCCTGACCAATGAATCCTAGACTCTGCTCACTGCCAGTTTTCTGATCCCTATGTCCGACTATGGTGCTCTAGTTTACCCCCCACTCAGAGTAATTTCAACAAACTCTGGTCCACCTATCATAACATCATCCATTTTGTTACTGGTCTCCCCAAACTTACCCACTACTGCATCTTCTACAGAATCTCCAAGTGGACCTCCCTCGAAGACAGATTCAACAGCAAAATAGTCACTTTCTTTCACAAACTATCTCTGAGCTTCCTCCCTGACAGCTTTGTGTCCCTCTTCCCTAAGTCTGACCTCTTTTGGACCACTAGAAGTTCCTCCACCCTCTCCTTCTCCATCCCATTTTGTTGCACCACCCAAGGCCAAAACACCCTCTCCTACAAGGGGACTAAACTATTCAGTAGTCTTCCCCCTGCTATCATTGAATGCCCCTCTATGGCCTCCTTTAAGCACAACCCAAAGTTATACCTTTCTCAGGCCACCATCTGCAAATGTCCCACTACATGATATTCCCTCAAGGTGCTTGTTCACCTCCACTTAAATGGATGAATCATACCCCTTTTAGTACGGAGGCCAGATCACCAGGTCTGAGAATTTCTAAGCACTTTTCTCACCTCTGCACTTGTTATTGTTTTCTCTGTTTATATATAAATTGGTTAGTGTCACATCCGTACTTAAACTGTTTCATATCTAGTTTGCATGTATCCCCAATTGTGAACCTTTGACTGTTTTCCTTAAATTATGTAACCCCTGTTGTATTTGTTCAAAACTGGACACTTGTGAAAACAGGTAATTTTTGCTCACATGCCTTTCGGCATAATTAATAAACTGAACTGAACTGAACAGATTTCTACAGCTTGTGATTCCTGTATGTCTTACTTACACCAGGTTTGAGTAGAAAAGTTGTGGTATGTTCCAACAGAGCCCTAGTGTACTGAAATCTAAAAGAAAGAACAATTTTATTGGATACATTTTCAACCACCACTGTGTTTTCTTGCAGGTTTAGTTATAGGAAAGTTCTTTGTTTTAGCATTTATCTTTCAGCACACTGCATTCGCGGGGGGGGGGGGGGATGCTACAGCTCTGGCTAAGCTACCTGTCAAGACAGCTCAATGGAGAAGGGTATCAATTTCAGTGCTGGATCTGCTGTAACCCTGTTTTACAGGTGGGGTTGGGGGAATGAGTGAAGCACAGGGAAGTCACGTAACTGTCAGAGGCTGTGGTGGGATTTGAACACCACAGCTCTTGGCTCTATGCACCACCACTGGATGATGCTAGCTTCCAGGTACCTGACTACAGAAACAACCTGTTCCGGATCTCATTGGTTCTGCCCTAGTGACCGTAAAAGTTTTAAAGATTCTCAAAATCATTCCAGAAGGTAAACTTTATTTTGTTCTTAATCTAGAGGGATGATGACAATACTCACATTTTATAAGCAACGCTTTGTAAATCCAGAAGATGTTATGTTAGTCCAATCCATTCTAAATCCAGAATAGGTCATGCCCCTCCAATCCATTCTTTTTATGTACAATTTATTTACCAAAGACATCACAACCAAGAAACAATGTCTCATGAAATATCTACGCTAAATAATAAAAAGTAATCAGAACTCACAACCTGTAGATCTAAAGTGTCTGTATTAATGCAGTGAAGTAATATTACATTTTCAGTAAGAGATGAGATAGGTAGTTTACACTAAATAACAGTCCTCTGTCACCACATTGACGGCTGAAGCTAAACTACCAGTATAATCCAGGGTTAAAACTAAGCTCTGTAAACTTGAGAGTATTAGGGGCATGGAAATGCAAGTAATTAAACAGCTATGCTCAGAGAGACAGGCATGTGAAATTGAAAGCACTTCGGTCTCTGGTCTGAATCTCCATTCACTAAGCTGTAGCTATTTTTTTCTTTTTTAATGCTGCTTCACTAAGTTAAATAAACTAGAGACTGATATTTGAGACGGGGAAGGAATAGCTGGCTGACTTCAAAAGAAAGAAGCAGTTTAAAATTATTAATTTATTTACAATAACACAATGTTGCAAATGTGTCATGCAAATGAGAGGACAAGAAGGATTCTCTCATTGGTTCTGTTGCTGGGGTGGGGGGGCATGTCAAGAGTCAGTTTCACTTTTCAAACAGCAAACTCCAAACTTTGAGAACATGTATTTTGTCATTCATGCAAAAATGAGTAACTCCTGTTCTTGAACGAGTTTAGCTCTACCTGGCCAGCTGCAGAGAGAGAGAGAGAGAGAGAGAGCAATTAAATAAGAATCCAGATGTAGTGTGCACAAAGAAAGAGATAACAATGAAGTAAGAGTTCAGATGTAGTGCAGACAGAATGACAAGAAATAAAGGAGAAGGCAAACACAAACAGATCATAGCTTTAAATGACATAATCTGGACTGAAGTACTGATGTATGTCTACTCTGAAGCACTCAGTGGAAGAACACAGTCATTGTACCCTGTCAGTCCTCTCTCTCTCTCTCTTTCTCCCAGTGATCCCAAAATGCCAGCAGGGCTCCATAAAAAAAAAATCTTCTAACCCCAGGAATCACTCATTATGATTAAACTTAATGCAGTCAGTCTCCTGTATTGAACTGCCTGGAGAGATGGAATTTTATGTAAATTATGGAACTCTCAGTTGGCTCATGCCACTTTCAAACTGCTGCCCTAGCAACTGCTGCACTCTGAGTGCTTCAGATTCTTTACTCTGCCTGCCTAATAAGGATGTCCTAGAGAGCTCTCCTTGAACTGTCTCTGATTAAAATTTATCTGTAGATAAGTACTCATTTTCAGTTTATTTTTACATTGCTGCCTTAGAAACATTGTTTAGTATACTAAATTAGTGTTTTAGTAGTTTATTATTTATATTTGCGGTTCCCTCATGGTTCCTTGGAACCTAGGGTTCCGCGTCTATTTTAAAGGTTTCTTATCTCAAATTATTATTATTTAGAGTGATTTAGCGATCTTTTTCTTGAACCGCTTTAGATCTTCCCTTGTCAATCTTCACCATTCATTACTGCTTGGGTTAGTGCGGATAGCATACCCCTACAGGAGTGTTTTTTTTTTTTTGAGTCGGCTCAACGGCGCCGCTTTCACGCCGGACGCACTGCGTCATGCACAAGAGGCGGACGTTAGGTGCCGCAGACTCCTCCTCTACCTCAATTCTGTTTCTCCCACCATCGAGGCTGCACCTGCTGTGCGGTAGTTGAACTAGGCCTTCTGCATCACTCAAGCCAGACTCCTCATATTCTCATATTCGCTCGAAGCCATCTCCTGGTAAGACCGTTTCTTTTATTTCTGTCGACGGCGCCAAGTGCTTTGTTGCTAATATTAGTCTTATTTAGTTTGCATCATGTCAGGTTCGAGGGCAAAATGTAAGTCGAAGGCAGGCCGTGCCCCTATGCGTCGGTGCTCCTGTGGCCGGCATTTCTCTGTCACGGATCGGCATGATGTTTGTCTTCGTTGCCTGGGACCCAACCACGATATGAATGCGTACGATGCCTGTTTCTCCATGGACCGTCGTGTCCTTACAGTCCATGCATTCAAGATCGGCAAGGCCCCGCCGACTTCCGGGGGACAGCATCGCTCCAGAGATTCCCAGGTAAGGTCTCTAGGCCCTTCCTCCTGGTCCCCTCTCGGGCCTATACGGTCCGTAGAGGAGGAGGCTTCCTCATCTTCTCTTGCCGAAGAGGAAGCTTCTTTTGCAGTGTCGGAGGAACGTCAAGGTCCGTTCTGGGGCCGCGGAGGAGACACCGCTTCAGCAGTCACCTCCTCGGAGGTGCAGGCTCCCCCAGTGTCGAGGCCCATGCCTGCTGGGCCTGGCACCGGTGGACCCTCGACGCTGCCTTCTGGTGCCATTTCGGATCCTGGCACTGCCAGTGGCGCCGCTGATCAAGACAGTGCCACTGGCGGCACCGTTCTGGCCTTCGGCACCGTTTGCAGTGCTGTGGGCCCAGTTCACTCTCCTGGCAGTGCCGGGTTGGATTCTGGTGCCGATGGCGGTGCCGTGGGCCTGGCCAGTGCCAGTGGGGAGCAGGGGCTGGGCTTAGCTGGTGCGGGGGGTCTCAGGTCATCCGGCACCGCCTCCGGCACCGGCGCTGTTCACAGCGCCGTTTCACCGGGGACCCCCGGGGTTGCTAGTATTGTGGTCCAGCTGATCTCTTCCTCTTCGGAGGCTGATGATTCAGATGTGGACCTGTCCTGGCAACCTGATTCCTCGAGTCAGGGTCCACAGTGGCACGAGGTGCTAGGCGGCCCAGCGGGCATCTTCCTCTGTCCCCGTTGTTGTCCTCACCCAAGGCCCCCCAGGCTAGGGGTGGTCTGGGGTCCCTGGAGGCAATGGAGTGGGGGTGGAGGGAGCGGCTTCCCTCCTGAGGGGCTCATGGCAGCTACCAACCCTGGTGCTGCTGCAGCCCCTCAGGATGGGAGATTGTTGGGGTCGAGGAGGAGGGCATTCTCAGAGTCCGAGGGGTCGAGGGGCAGGGTTCAGGTGTCTTGGTCTCTGTCGGCCACCCCTCGCGGTGTGGCTAGGAGCCGTAGTGCTGGGCCCCGCCTTTCCCTCTTGGACCCCGGGGTCCCCTCCGGTGGCGTTGCTGTGGGCTGCCCTTCTGGATCCATGCAGTCCCAGGTTCATCACAGGGGAGGATCCCCTTCTGGGCTCTTCCAGGCTTCACATCCCCAGGGTTTCATTTTGCGACCTGGTCTGTTGTCCGGGATCCCGCCAGCCCGGGTTCCGTTCCCCGGATTTCAGAGCCCTAGCAGAGGACAGTTGCCTCTCCATAGGTGCCCATCTTCCATTCCTCTGCAGCCACCCTCCACTCTCCCAGGCCATGTCGGTCCTACGGGTCCGTTATCCTGGGAGCAGTTCAGAGGTTCTCCGGCGGCCTTCCCCTCATATGTCAGGTACATCAATGAGCAGGTCTTTCACCTATCCCCACCGCCACAAGAATCCTCTGGACACTCGAGTTCTCCATCATCCTCATCTCCCTTCTCTGAGGGAGAGGAACCCTCTGCTCATCTCTCCTCCGATGCTGATTTCACTGAATATCAGCATTTCCTTTCGAGGATGGTGAGGGATCTTCAAATTTTCTATGTTAGGTGAGACAATACCGAATGGGAGACACGTGAATTCCCTGGCGAATTCAGTGCCCAGCACCTGGTGGTACTATCCTGGCCTATTCTCTTCCAGGAGGCGTCTATCTGTTCCTGGCAGTCGCCAGCCACCCTTTCTCCTGCCCCGGCAGACTGCCGATGTAGGTATTGTGCCCCTTTGGAATCCCTGGGTACTCTCCCCAACCCACCCTCGGGTTTGGCATACCTAGAGACTCCCTCCGGGTGCTGCTGCCTGGTGCACGACTGTCCACCTGACTCGGATTCCCTGCAATTCGACCGGTGGGGGCGAAGAGTGTTCTCTTCCTCTCGTGCGATGTCTTGCATCGCATCTCATCAGGCTCATCACGCTGCCTACAGTAGGCATTTGTGGTCGATGCTTTCTCAGATCTTAGCATCAATGCCTGATACGGAGCAAACCAGGCAAGCTATTGCCCTCTCTGCTATAGGCCTGCCGCTTGCAAGACACCAAGCAAGAGCATCTTATGATGCCAATGAGGTGGCTTCCAGGCTTGCAGGGACAGCAATCTGCATTAGACGGACGGGATGGCTTCGTCTATCAAGGTTTATCACCCCTGGCCCGGCGTAGGGTGATTTGTTCTGCTTTCTGGGGGACCCGTCTCTTTTCCTCCAGCACTAGGAGACTACTGCAGGGGCTTCCTCCATCTCCCCGTCCTCGGGGGGCACCTCCTAGCTCTTCTTCCCCATAGACTTCTCGCTAGATTAGCCCAGGGTCTTCCCCTTCTGTTTCTCACCAACAGGAAGCTGGGGTCTTGTTCCCTCAGGGTTTCTTCCCCCCCCCTTTTTAGGAGGGGGGGCATGGTACTCACCCAAGCAGTAATGAATGGTGAAGACTGACAAGGGAAGATATGAAAATTACGTACTGTACCTACCGTAATTCTTGATCTTTTCTTGTATCTTCACCATTCATTACTGATACCCACCCACCTTCCCCTCAGTGGCCTCCTACTGTGGCGTCTCCCCCTCCCATCTCATTCCTCTTCCTTCCTTCCTTTGGCCTTTATGCCAAAAAAAAAAAAAATAACTTTCTGTTTTCCATTCTTAGTGAATGGTTCCTTTTTTCCTCAAGGTAAAAAGGAACGAGCACGGTCTGTATTTTTCACTTATTCTGAGGGAACTTTCTGACTGCCCTTAGGGTGCGACTTCTAAGTACCTTGATCATGTTATACAGTTGCACAGCTTAAGAGACCGTGCCCTGGCTTGGCCGCTACAAAAATTTAGAATCCCCCTGGCAGGTATTATCTTTAAGCTCATTGTAGCTGGTGCTTTGCACTTGTCAGCCTTCAGCGACTGCGCTTGCCTTGCCTTAGGGAGTCTGATTGAGTTCCCACTCTATCCTTTCATACAAAGCTGCCTTCAGTAAGGCATAATCTTTCCCCATACACTGCTGTGTTAGCACTTAACAGGGTGCTAAGGGACATAGTCCCCTTCGTGGGTGGGCACTCTGCCCGGAACAGGTTCTGCCCGGGCAGTCTATGAGCCCTCAGCTAGGATGTAGGGACTTGGCATGTTGAGAGATCAGAGAATCTGCCCTTGTGTCTGATCTGTTCAGGTGGTTCAGTTGAACCTTCTCTCAGTCCTATCAACAGGGATTCTTGCTCCTTTGTTAGTCTCAAACTTATAAGCCTCTCAACCAATGCTCGATGGGCACTGTTCTCCCTCTCAACATGCCTCCTTTTCTTCTTCTTCTTCTTCTTCTTCTTTCTCTTTCCCTCTCTCTGTTCCTCCCCTAGAGCCGCCCCGGAAAGGAGGCCCTGCAGTCCCTTAGGGTAGGAATTTTCTCTCTCCTCTGTCTATCCTCTACTGGCTTATGCCTTTTTCAGTTAATATCCTTTCCTTTTTCTGTCCCTCGGCTCTCTTGCCTCACTTTCCTTTTTTCCTTACCCTTTATTTTCGCTTCTCCGGCTACCAGAACTGAGATAGAGGAGGAGTCTGTGGCACCTAACGGCCGCCCCTGCATGCATGACGCAGTGTGTCGTGCTCGAGGGCCCATTCCCTCTGTATTTCTTGTTTGGGTACAAATCACATATTTGCCAATTGTGATATTTGTAAGACCTTTTGCCCAAAAACATTAAAGAAAAGGTCTAAAATTTTGGAAGAGATGGCTTCTGCTTCCGCTTCTGGAGATAATTCTGCTTCTTCCTCCTCCCACAAAAAGGATGGAGGTAAAGCCAAGGATCCTGACAGGAGTTCAGATAAATCTGAGCAAGGTAAAACAAAAAGGGCTGTGGAAACAGGCATTGAACCTGTTTCATTAAAGAAAAAGTGTAATGAAAAACATGTTGCTGCACCTCCAGCCGAGAAGGCTAAAGAGCTCCCAGCAGACAAGCATATTATGCCCTCGGTTTAGGACATTGCTTAGGCATTACAAGTATTACAAGCCCTACAGCGTGCAATCCCGGTTCCTACACTGACTGCCCCGGTTCCTCCTATAGCCCCAGCAAGGCAAGAAGTGCTGGAAGTGTTTGGGAAGGAGGAGGAGGAGGATGACTTTGAAGGGGAACCTATAGATCCAGAGGTTTCTCCTGATCAAGAGTTTGGATCTCCTCCCAGGGGTCCTGAGGAATACTGCTCCCACTATGCTTTTATTAAGAACATGGTGGAAACTCGGAACCTTCCTCTTCAGGAAACCAAGGAGGATATGGAGGAGGCAGATTTTCTAGAAATGATGGGGTTAACCCCCATGAAACATTTACTTCTGCCCATGCATAAATCTTTAAGGAAGGCTACAGTGCAGATTTTTAAAACTCCAACCTCCATTCCTGGTGTGGATAAGAAAACTGACAAGAAATACCAGCTGGACAGAACTACAGCTAATTTTCTATTTACACATCCTGATCCTGAGGGAGTAGTCCAAGCTGCTGCCTGTGACAAGGCCAGGATCCCATTGGCTACCCATCCACCAGACAAAGACTCAAGAAAAATGGATGCTATGGGAAATAAAGGGTACATGGCTGCCTCTTTATTAGTTCGGCAGGCCAGTTACATGGCATATTCAGTGCAGTATCAAAAAGCTCTATGGAACACTGTTCTAGCTTTGGCTAATAGGGTCCCAGATGAAGTGGCTATAGACTTGCAAGATACAGCAAAGGTTGCACTTGATGCTACCAGGAACCAATTTCATATGGCAGTGGATGCCAATGATACTGCATCCAGGTTAATGGCTTTGTCAGTTTCACTCAGAAGGTTTGCATGGCTTAGAGCCACCAACCTAACCTTAGACACCCAGGCCAAAGCAATGGATTTCCCCCTGGAGAACAACTCCTTCTTTGGGGATAAAACTGAGGCATACATGAAAAATGTGGAGGAATATATATCCACCTATCAGAGCAATTCCAAGGATAGGCCCTTCACCTCTTATAGATCCCAGAGTAGGGGAGGTAGGGGCAGGGGTTTTTACCCCAGATCTTTCTTTTAGGCACAAGCCTCCCAGCCTCAGCAGCAGGCTAGAGGTTATTTTAGAGGAAGGAGAAGGAGAGCCATGAGAAGAGCAGCTCCTGCACCACAGGTTCAGGCACAGCCTGCACAGAATCCCTGACGGGCTAGTGCCGGTTGCATCCCCTATTAGAGATCCACCAGTAGGTGGCAGACTGGCTCATTACCTTCACGCTTGGCAGTCCATCACCACAGACAAGTGGGTGCTGGAGGTAGTGAGCCAGGGCTTGGCACTCAGTTTCAAATCATTCCCAAAGCTGAGAACAAGGACCTTTGCTCTGGCAACGGCTGCACAAAGGATTTTGTTGGAAGCAGAGGTAAAACATCTGCTAACAATCAAAGCAGTAGAGGTAGTGCCTCTAATAAGCAGGGGAAAAGGTTTTTATTCCAGATACTTCCTCATAAGGAAGAAAAACGGGGATTGGCGGCTATTTGGATCTAAGACTTCTGAACAAGCACACTTTGAAACCAAAGTTCAAAATGGTCACTCTTGCCATAATCATTCCTTCCTTGCAAAAGGGAGAATGGCTAGCCTCCCTAGATCTAAGGGATGCTTATTTCCATATTCCCATCAGACCTTCTAACAGAAAATTCTTGAGATTCAGGCTGGCTTCAGGCCATTATCAGTTTGCAACTCTCCCCTTTGGGCTAACTTCAGCACCAAGAGTTTTTACAAAGTGCCTATCAGTGGTGGTAGAGTTTTTGAGAAAACAACGTATAACAGTCTTCCCCTACCTGGATGACTGGTTAATAGTAGGACAGTCTCTGCAGCATGCAGTACAGTCACTGGCACTCACAAAATCCACACTAGAGTCCCTGGGATTTCTGATAAATGAAGAAAAATCTCAGCAGGTACCACTTCAGGTGCTGGAGTTTATTGGAGCAGAACAAAATACCAGACAGGGCAGAGCCCTCCTGCCACAAGACAAGGCAACAAGCATTCTGCAAATTGCAAAATCCTTTGTCTCTGGGAGAACCAGAACAGCCAGAGAATTTCTCAGGTTACTAGGCCACATGGCATCTGCCACAGCAGTGGTAATGGGCTTCAGATTTCAAATGAGAGATATTCAGTTCCATCTCAGACAGTATTGGTCTCAAAGAATGGATCCTATGTCCAAACTGCTTCCAGTCACAGAAAGTTTAGTCTAGGCCTTACAATGGTGGCTGGACGAGCACAACCTCAGGGTGGGTGTGCCTTTTATAAGGAAACAACCTTCAGTAATCCTCACAACAGATGCCTCTCTTCTAGGCAGGGGGGCACACATGTTAGAGCACACAGCAAGTGGCACATATTCCCACAAGAGTCTCTGTTGCACATAATCTCTAGAACTCAGGGCTGTTTACCTGGCTTTGAAAACATTTGCTCCTTACTCACAGAAACAGGGTGGTGCAGGTCAGAACAGACAACACCACAACCATGTATTACATCAACAAGCAAGGAGGCACCAGCTCACATCTACTGTGCACAGAAGCAATGAGACTGTGGTCCCTGGTATACTCCATGGGAGTATCTCTGTCAGCCATACATCTTCCAGGGAAGGACAATGTGCTGGCAGACTTTTTAAGTGGGATAAGTCAGGACCACCACGAGTGGTGCCTGAATACTCAGGTACTCAGTACAATTTTCAGAAAATGGGGCACTCCAGAGGTGGATCTCTTCGCCTCCACAGAAAACCACCAGCTTCCAATGTACTGTTGAAGGCCTCCTCAAGAGGCACAATCCCTCTGGATGCCTTGGCCCTGGATTGACAGGGACATTTCTGTATGCATTCCCTCTTTTCCCTATGATATTCAGGACCCTACTGAAATTGAGGTCCCAACTAGCAAAAATGATACTGGTGGCTCCGGATTGGGTGAGACAGCACTAGTACTCTTTTCTGCTGTCTCTGTCAGTGGTTTCCCCAATCCATCTGCCCAGCAGGCAAAACCTGTTAACCTCCTCTTAGGGCAGGATCCTGTACCCCAATCTCAAATCACTGAGGCTCAAGGTGTGGCTCTTGAGGACTTAGAGTTTGCTAACATTAATCTATCAGAACCGGTGCTGACAGTGCTTAGGGGTTCCAGGAAGCCTTCTGCTAAGAAGACATATGCCTCTAAGTGGAAAAGAATTACAATATGGTATAGAAGTAAAGGCTTGAGCCCTTTCAGGGCTAATTTGGCTATTCTTCTAGATTACCTTACACATTTACATTCCTTAGGCCTGAGGCCTTCCACCCTCAAGGTTCACTTAGCTTCAGTCTCATCTTACCTGTCAGTTGGTAAGGAGAGTTCTATGGCTTCTCACCCAGTATCTAGAAAATATTTTAAAGGCCTTAATCTTCTGCACCCTCCCCTAAGGGAACCGGTTCCAGCCTGGAATCTAAATATTTGCATTGCTAAACTCATGGATGCACCATTCGAACCTATGGCAGCCACATATTTGAAGTATGTCACTTGGAAAACTGTTTTCCTGGTTGCCATTACTTCAGCCAGAAGGATCACTAAATTACAAGCCCTGTGCACAGATGTGGACTACATCTCATTGCAGAGGGACAAGGTAGTCCTTAGGACTAACAGAAAATTCCTTCCCAAGGTGGTATCTGATTTTCACTTAAATCAGTCTATCACTCTACCTGTCTTCTTTACAGACAACTCCAGTTCTCCAGAAAGGAGACTTCACTCCCTTGATGTCAAAAGGGCTCTCAGCCACTACATTGACAGAATCAAATCTTACAGGACAAGTCAATCACAGCTCTTTCTCACATATGGTGAAGTTGGTAAGGGCAGAGCTGCAACAAAACGTACAATTGCTCGCTGGATAGTGGCATGTATACAGTTTTGTTATAGTTAAGTGGGTAAACGGGTACCTCTGGGCCTGAAAGCACACTCCACAAGGGGCACAGCTGCTTCACTGGCAGCTTCAAGAGAAATTCTGCTACTGGAAATCTGTAAAGGAGCTACATGGAAAACAGTACACACCTTCACAGTGCATTACAGCCTGGACTTGCAATCCAGAGGTGATGCTAGGTTTGGTACAGCAGTACTGCAGAACCTGTTTCCAAAATAGGTTCTCTGTCCAGCCTCCAAAGGTACTGCTTGGTAGTCTGCATTAAGTTTAATCATAATGAGTGATTCTTGGGGTTAGAAGAAAAAATTACTCACCATAGTAATCTTGTTTCTTCAAAGGGATCACTCATTATGATTAAAGACCCTCCCTCCCTACCTCCCCTACTAGAACCTATAGAAGTTGCTTTGCATCCCTGCATTGGGTTTTTTTCTTTCTCCTATATTGGTTAAGATAGAGACTCACTTTGTTTAGCCAGTTGGTGTCCAGGTCATCTCAAGTTTCTTAGGTTTGTTGGTTAAGGCTGTTTTGACCTGAAAGGGCAAAAAATATTATTTTTAAGGTTTGTTAATTTTAGCTAGTGGGTCTTTTACCCAGTTAGGCTCTGTAAGAATCTGAAGCACTCAGAGTGCAGCAGTTTCTAAGGCAGCAGTTTGAAAGTGGCATGAGCCAACTTGAGAGTTCTATAATTTACATAAAATTCCATCTCTCCGGGCAGTTCAACACAGGAGGCTTACTGCATTAAGTTTAATCATAATGAGTGATCCCTTTGAAGAAACAAGATTACTACGGTGAGTAATTTTTTTTCTTATGGCCCACCCTTAGAAAAGTGACTTGTTTTCAAATTTTGGCCATTCTGAATGGTATCCACTTGTCAATAGCACAATCCTACAAATACTTAGGTGTCTAATTGGGCCTCTGCTTAAAGTGGGAGACCCATATTAATGAAATAATTAGAAAAGTCAGACTGATAGTTTTCTATTTAAAATAAAGACTGCCTCTCTATAGTCACCATCCTGAAAATAGTTAACTGCATGATGACTCCCATCTTGGACTATGGGGCTACCTTCTATAGGCATGCCCCAATCTCTTACTGCACAAACGTGATGTCCTGTGTAACACCCTGGCTCCATTTATTCTAGCTGCTCTGAGGGACTTTCATCACTGTGATATGTGCAGACAGCTATAGTGAACCTCGCTGGCTGATTGCAGATGCTTACATCTGCTGGAGGTAAAACATCTGCTAGCAATCAAAGCAGCAGAGGTAGTACCTCTAATACGCAGGGGAAAAGGTTTTTATTCCAGATACTTCCTCATAAGGAAAAACAACGGGGATTGGCGGCCCATTTGGATCTAAGACTTCTGAACAAGCACATTTTGAAACCAAAGTTCAAAATGGTCACTCTTGCCATAATCATTCCTTCCTTGCAAAAGGGAGAATGGCTAGCCTCCCTAGATCTAAGGGATGCTTATTTCCATATTCCCATCAGACCTTCTCTCAGAAAATTCTTGAGATTCAGGCTGGCTTCAGGCCATTATCAATTTGCAACTCTCCCCTTTGGGCTAACTTCGGCACCAAGAGTTTTTGCAAAGTGCCTATCAGTGGTGGTAGAGTTTTTGAGGAAACAAGGTATAACAGTCTTCCCCTACCTGGATGATTGGTTAATAGTAGAACAGTCTCTGCAGCATGCAGTACAGTCACTGGCACTAACAAAATCCACACTAGAGTCCCTGTGATTTCTGATAAATGAAGAAAAATCTCAGCAGGTACCACTCCGGGTGCTGGAGTTTATTGGAGCAGAACAAAATACCAGACAGGGCAGAGCCCTACTGCCACAAGACAGGGCAATAAGCATTCTGCAAATTGCGAAATCATTTTTCTCTGGGAGAACCAGAACAGCCAGAGAATTTCTCAGGTTACTAGGCCACATGGCATCTACCACAGCAGTGGTAATGGGCTTCAGATTTCAAATGAGAGATATTCAGTTCCATCTCAGACAGTATTGGTCTCAAAGGACGGATCCTATGTCCAAACAGGTTCCAGTCAGAGAAAGTTTAGTCCAGGCCTTACAGCGGTGGCTGGACGAGCACAACCTCAGGGTGGGTGTGCCTTTTATAAGGGAACAACCTTCAGTAATCCTCACAACAGATGCCTCTCTTCTAGGCTGGGGGACACACATGTTAGAGCACACAGCAAGTGGCACATGTTCCCCGCAGGAGTCTCTGTTGCACATAAATCTCTAGGAACTCAGGGCTGTTTAACTGGCTTTGAAAACATTTGCTCCTTACCTGCAAAACAGGGTGGTGCAAGTCAGAACAGACAACACCACAACCATGTATTACATCAACAAGCAAGGAGGCACCAGGTCACATCTACTGTGCACAGAAGCAATGAGACTGTGGTCCCTGGTATACTCCATGGGAGTATCCCTGTCAGCCATACACCTTCCAGGGAAGGACAATGTGCTGGCAGATTCTCTAAGCAGGATAAGTCAGGACCACCACGAGTGGTGCCTGAATACTCAGATACTCAGTACAATTTTCAGAAAATGGGGCACTCCAGAGGTGGATCTCTTCGCCTCCACAGAAAACCACCAGCTTCCAATGTACTGTTGAAGGCCTCCTCTAAGAGGCACAATCCCCCTGGATGCCTTGGCCCTGGATTGGACAGGGAAATTTCTGTATGCATTCCCTCCTTTCCCTATGATATTCAGGACCCTACTGAAATTGAGGTCCCAACCAGCAAAAATGATACTGGTGGCTCTGCATTGGGCGAGACAGCACTGGTACTCTTTTCTGCTGTCTCTGTCAGTGGTTTCCCCAATCCCTCTGCCCAGGAGGCACAACCTGTTAACCTCCTCTCAGGGCAGGATCCTGTACCCTGATCTCAAATTACTGAGGCTTAAGGCATGGCTCTTGAGGAGTTAGAGTATGCTAACCTCAATCTATCAGAACCGGTGCTGACAGTGCTTAGGGGTTCCAGGAAGCCTTCTACTAAGAAGACATATGCCTCTAAGTTGAAAAGATTTACAATATGGCGTACAGGTAAAGGCTTGAGCCCTTTCAGGGCTGATTTGGCTATTCTTCTAGATTACCTTACACATTTACATTCCTTAGGCATGAGGCCTTCCACCCCCAAGGTTCACTTAGCTTCAGTCTCTGCTTACTTGTCAGTTGGTAAGGAGAGTTCCATGGCTTCTCATCCGGTATTTAGAAAATATTTTAAAGGCCTTAATCTTCTGTACCCTCCCCTAAGAGAACCGGTTCCGGCCTGGAATCTAAATATTTGCATTGCTAAACTCATGGATGCACCATTCGAACCTATGGCAGCCACAGATTTGAAGTATGTCACTTGGAAAACTGTTTTCCTGGTTGCCATTACTTCAGCCAGAAGGATCACTGAATTACAAGCCCTGTGCACAGATGTGGACTACATCTCATTCCACAGGGACAAGGTAGTCCTTAGGACTAATAGAAAATTCCTTCCCAAGGTGGTATCTGATTTTCACTTAAATCAGTCTATCACTCTGCCTGTCTTCTTTACAGACAACTCCAGTTCTCCAGAAAGGAGACTTCACTCCCTTGATGTCAAAAGGGCTCTCAGCCACTACATTGACCGAACCAAATCTTACAGGACAAGTCATTCACAGCTCTTTCTCACATATGGTGAAGTTGGTAAGGGCAGAGCTGCAACAAAACGTACAATTGCTCACTGGATAGTGGCATGTATGCAATTATGTTATAGTAAAGTGGGTAAACGGGTGCCTCTGGGCCTGAGAGCACACTCCACCAGGGGCACAGCTGCTTCACTGGCAGCTTCAAGAGAAATTCCACTACTGGAAATCTGTAAAGGAGCTACATGGAAAACAGTACACACCTTCACATAGCATTACAGCCTGGACTTGCAATCCAGAGGTGATGCTAGGTTTGGTACAGCAGTACTGCAGAGCCTGTTTCCAAAATAGGTTCTCTGCCCAACCTCCAAAGGTACTTCTTGGTAGTTCAGTATTAAGTTTAATCATAATGAGTGATTCCTAGGGTTAGAAGAAAAAATTACTCACCATAGTAATCTTGTTTCTTCAAAGGGATCACTCGTTATGATTAAAGACCCTCCCTACTTCCCCTATTAGAACCTATAGAAGTTGCTCTGCATCCCTGCATTGGGTTTTTTTCTTTCTCCTATATAGGTTAAGAAAGAGACACACTTTGTTTAGCCAGTTGGTGTCCAGGTGGTCTCAAGTTTCTTAGGTTTGTTGGTTAAGGCTGTTTTGACCTGAAAGGGCAAAAAACATTATTTTTAAGGTTTGTTAATTTTAGCTAGTGGGTCTTTTACCCAGTTAGGTTCCGTAAGAATCTGAAGCACTCAGAGTGCAGCAGTTGCTAAGGCAGCAGTTTGAAAGTGGCATGAGCCAACTGAGAGTTCCATAATTTACATAAAATTCCATCTTTCCGGGCAGTTCAACACAGGAGGCTGACTGCATTAAGTTTAATCATAATGAGTGATCCCTTTGAAGAAACAAGATTACTATGGTGAGTAGTTTTTTCTTATGGCCCACCCTTAGAAAAGTGACTTGTTTGCAAATTTTGGCCATTCTGAATGGTATTCACTTGTCAATAGCACAATCCTACAAATACTTAGGTGTCTAACTGGGCCTCTGCTTAAAGTGGGAGACCCATATTAATGAAATAATTAGAAAAGTCAGACTGATAGTTTTCTATTTAAAATAAAGACTGCCTCTCTATAGTCACCATCCTGAAAATAGTTAACTGCATGATGACTCCCATCTTGGATTATGGGGCTACCTTCTATAGGCATGCCCCAATCTCTTACTGCACAAACGTGATGTCCTGTGTAACACCCTGGCTCCATTTATTCTAGCTGCTCTGAGGGACTCTCATCACTGTGATATGTGCAGACAGCTATAGTGAACCTCGCTGGCTGATTGCAGATGCTTACATCTGCTGGTGCTAAGGTATGAAGGGCACTGCCCCTCCTTACTTGTGCATCAATGGCCTTTTACTCTGACCTAAGGTTTGCTGTTGGCCATGAACTTGCAATCCAAGCAGTAGAAAGCAATTTGGCTGGAAATCGTCCTCATTTACCATACCCAACATCTGGAACTCCCTTCCAGCTGATTCCCCAGTAGTGGCCTTTTTTCTCAACCTCACTAATGTCCCACTAGTTCAGAAATCAAGCAAGTGCTCCTTGGGACTGCTGCTGAGAGGATATACTACAGTATGTTACCAGTAACTTTGATACCTCTCTGCCTTGGACTGGTATTGCATCCTACCGGGGTCATAATGTTGTATGCTTAATAGCGTATGACATTATAGCTAACCCGAAACAGCACTGTCCATAACAGCAAATGCTGCAATACTGCATATACTGCTGTACATGGTACTGCACCATTCACACAATCCTAGGCAGAGGATAAGACCTCTTCTGGGAGTGGGTTCCACCAAGCAGATGCCGTGGCTCATTAGACTGAGCCACAGCAGTAGGAACACAGGCGCTGCATCTAGGACCAGGTTTGATTCTGGTCCTAGACATTTTATTTTTTCCAAAATTTGTGCGCTGCCTGAGTTGGACCCCCTCACTAGAGTTGAGAATCTTTAGTGGGGGGGTCCGGGGGCACAGCCCCCCGTAACGGGAGGGGGTGGGAACGGAGCCCCCCCACAGAAAATAGACATGCCACATGGCAATAATGCACTGTATTGGTGCGTGATTTTGCCATGCAGCATAATGTCTTGCGACATTATGACCCTGTGCCCTATTGCATCAGCACTTTGTGTCTAGCTTTTACTGAAACAATCTGGCTGTATCTGTTGTATACTATACATGTGCAGCATAGTCAGCATTAAACTTTAATTAATTTTAGTGTGTTGCTAACTTATTGTTTAATGAATTGGTTTTGGGTTGTTTTGTATTTTAATTATGAGATTTTTAAGCATTGGATTTGTATATTTATGTATTGTATGAATGTTAATATATTTAAAGCATATTAAAAATTATATTGCTGCAAAAAGGCTGACAATCCATTGTCTGGATGCCTAGAAGAACCATCATAGATTGAGGAAGCAGTCCTGACCAATCAGAGTGCTCCTTTCATCTGCATGTGAGGCACTCTTATTCTGTGAAGAGTGTCTCAGGCACAGTTGGTCTGGTAACAGGCACGCTCCAGTAAGATTTTTAAAATTAATATATTATTGAGTTTAAGTTTGCAGTTCTCGTACCCTAAAATGTGTATAAGACCACTCTTTTCAACTGTAGAGAGGTCTCTGTGGTGTATTGTGACACGTTGACAGCCAGTTCTGAGTACACTATGATTTTTTGTAATATAAAATGTGTTATGGACTGTCTCTCATGAGAGATGCTGAGACAGCATGTGAGATTACACACACAGACCCAGGTTTTAGATACAAGGTGTTACTGGGAAGGCCAGAAGCTAATTACAGACTAGAACAGGCCTTAATCAATGATCTCCTATTTATCTAAGTTAAATATAGCTTTTACTGCTAAGAGGGAAATCAGTAACCATTTTATGACATTTTGAGGAGGAAACCAGGTTTGGCACCCTGGTGCGAAATCATAAATGCTTTGATGTCTGTGTGAGAGGGGATACTGCTTATAGATGAAAGGAAATTTACAGACTTGATTGGGGAAGTCACATGGGGAAAAGAGTTTCTGCTGATGTAACCTTAATTAACTTTCCTTCTAAAATGATAAAACTTCCTGGGTGTATGATTTTTAATAAACAGAGGAGGAGCTAGGTGACCTCACACTAAGGGGTTGGCAAAAGGTTTTTTTTTAAACAGTATTCTGTTTTCCTTCAGAGGCTCTTTTATCTGCACTCTGACAAAGAAACATCTTTGAGCACTTTAAGCAGGTATTTAGAGAGAGAGACAAATCTAAGTACTATAGTAGGAATTGCACTGTTAAAACCTTGTTCTTTTAAACGATTGTATGGTTCTTGTGATATATGGTTCTGTATTTTTTGTTTTACATACTTTTATCTATTTTAGTAAAACTCTATTTTTAGAGTCTACTTTGTCTTTGAATTTCTTTTCTTTAACAAGTGAAGTATATATGGTTAAAGCAGACACTGTGCATAAGCTTGAATGGTGATACCAAACTGGAAAAAGGTAAGAGTAATCTGAGGTCTTTATTAGCGTTTTTAAGGGTTCATTTTGTACACCTGGTTAGGTGCCCATAGGCAAAGATATCTGGCCCCCTGAAGACAGAATTATCTGAGCCTGTGCATTGGGTACACTAGCAAGAGGTTCACAGTTTGAATCCCTCCAGAACTGAGACCAAAGGTTGAGTCAAACCCACAAAACAGACAGGAGGGTTACCCTGTTTCTGTTAACTGTTCACAAGACTGCGCTCGGAGGTTGGCACTGTCAGAGTAGAGGGCTGACCTGCTGAGTGGGTTTGTGACAGTATTAACATACAATTTTTTTCTATATAGATTTTTATCGGCTTTTTTCCCTATTTTCTCCCCAACCTCATGCCCCAGGCATGTGAGAGCATGTGGAGGCATGCGCGCATCATGCCCCGAGGCACCCTCCAATTACACTGTCACCCCCTCCTGCCTATGCTACCCACAGGACCTCCACCCACTGGGAGCAGAACTATGGGGGGGTGATGACCACCCCGGGAGATGAGAGCTGCCTTTCGGCTGCTCAATCCTGCTCCCCCCATGGCAGCTATCCAAAGACCTGAGATAATTCCAAAACCTGGGTCACCAGCGTGGCACAAGGTAAGGCATCCAGCACCTCAACCCTCAGTGCCACTGGGCTGGCATATTAACATACAATTTACATCATGTTTCAGACTTACTGCTATTGAGTTCATACAATGAGTCACCAACTCAGTATAAATGATGTTACTTTAAATGTAATGCTTACTGTACCTAGCACTGTACCTGCACCTACTTTTGAAGCTTTTCTAAATGAGCCTAGCTCAAGGGCTTGTAAATGAATTTATTTTTTCTTTAATATGTAATAGCATTTGGTTTTTCTTTGTTTTCCTTCCTCTGTGAGAGAGAGTGAGGAGTGAATTTTATTTATTTTCTTTTCAGTTATTTGATATTGATAGGTTTTGTTAATTAATTTTATTTTATTTTTGTTTATTATGTGTTGGGGAGGTTTAGCAACGATTGGGCGCTATTCCCCCACCAGGCTCAGGGAATTATGTCCCTTTGAATGCCCTCCTTTGTCATTCGACACCTATTTTAGGTGTCGTGTGCTGGGCATTCTTAGGAAGCTCGGTCGAAAGGGGAGAGCTGGACCTGTTGGGGGACAATAGGGGGGCAGGTGAATTGGGGTTTTGGGGTCCAGAAGAAGCCCTGGGGTGAAATGGGGTCAGGATAGGAGTTCCTCATGTCTTGTCCCCATACCCAAGGGTTCCGAATCTAATGGACAGGTGCCGAGGTCTTCCTCGACAGCTCATCCAACCTTGGCAGTGTTATGCAATGTCAAATCTATTAAAAACAAGACAGCTGTTATAGCTGATCTTGTTGGATCAACTGATCTGGCTTGCATCACCGAGACCTGGCTGGATGAAAACCCATGTCCTATATTGGCCTCAGCAGTTCCAATCGGTTTCTTGGTGATACACTGTCCAAGGTTGGATTGTAGGGGTGGAGGTGTGGCCATTATGTTTAAGACTGAGCTGGGTCTTGTGGATGTGCCAATGGGAAGTACTAGATCCTTTGAATATATCCTGGGAGAGGGTGTAGGTTGTGGGAGTCTCCTCATTTACCGTCCACCAGGTGACGGTGGAGAATTCCTGCAGGAGATACAGTAGCAGACTTCATCGTCGACATGGTGCTGAGGTTTCCCAGACTGATAGTTCTGGGGGACTTCAATGCCTGGGTCGAAGATGAACTCTCTCATTTTGGTCAAAATCTCCTCCAGCTGATGATGATGCTGGGCCTAACACAGGTTATTACCTCCTCGACCCATGTAAAAGGTCATTCATTGGATCTGATCTTCCTTTTGGTTATGGAGATCACTGATTTGGGGGTGGAACCAGTCAGCTGGTTTGACCATCACACTATAAGGTTCAGTTTCAGGGCCCCCCCAATAGGTCTGCCCCTATGGAGATGGTTCGATACCGCCCTTTAAGGGGTATAGAACCCATTGACCTAACGGCGGTACTGGACCTATCAGGCTTGTCGAGTGAATGCATGAGTCCAGATAGTCTCGTACTAGCCTATAATAAGGCTGTGGGAGATGCTCTGGACAAGATTGCTCCTGTTTGTATTCGGCCTCTCGCCATCCGTCCAAGGAGCCCTTGGTTTGATGGTTCCTTGAAGGAGTTAAGGCGTATTGGCCAAAGGTTGGAGAGAGTCTAGTGGAAGTCCGGAGATGATGCTGACAGGCTTAGGTTGATGGCATATTACGACTGCTATCAATCATAAATCACCCGTAAGAAGACAGAGTTCCTGTCCAGGGAGATTTCTGCTGCAGAACATCGACCGGCTCAGCTTTTCTGTACTGTGGACAGACTGTGCAATCCAATCTGCCTCCAGCCCAGAGAAGCCTATTTTCAGTTAAGATGTGAGGAGTTCATTTGTTTCTTTGCAGATAAGGTTGCCAGCAACAGGTCTGGCATCGGTCTGACCTCTCCTATAGGGGTTTGCAGTGGTCGACGAAGTGAAGTGACATGTACTCAGTCTGTCTGGTCAGGGTTTCGCCAGCTGGAGTTCAGTGACATTGTGAAAATCATACAAATACTGTGACCAACCAGTTGTAGTTTGCATCTGGGCCCCACACCTCTCTTAGTAGGATGTGTGGAAGTTATCTGCCCGATCCTTGCTGACATTGTCTGGAAGTCTTTGGAGATGGGGGTCTTTCCTGACTCCCTCAAGGAGGAGGTCGTTCGACCACTCCTTAAAAAATCCTCCTTAGATCCAGATTGTCTAGCTAACTACTGGCCTATTTCTAACCTGTCGTTTTTTTGGTAAGGTTATTGAAAAGGCGGTTGCATTGCAGTTGGAAGATCATCTTATAACTCACAATGTCTATGATACTCTTCAGTCTGGTTTTAGGAAGAAGCATAGCACGGAGACTGCCCTTGTCCAGGTATTGAGTGATCTCCTAATGGCCAGAGATCGAAAGGCATGTACCATTCTGGTCCTTCTCGATCTCTCTGCTGCATTTGACACTGTAGACCATGGTGTGCTATTGGATCGCCTGCGGGTTTATTACGGGCTGTCTGGTACAGTCCTCAAATGGTTTCATTCTTACCTCACAGACAGGTTTCAGAGAGTTGCCACTGGAATTTATTCCTCTGGCACTCACTCCCTGCCTTGTGGGGTACCGCAGGGCTCCATTTTAGCTCCCATGTTGTTTGCAGTGTATATGCTGCCATTGGGAGAAATCATCAGGTGATACAGTTTGGGTTTTCACTGCTATGCAGATGATACCCAGCTGTATCTGTCCTTTCTGCCCGGCCGGGATGATGCACTCTCCATGCTAAATAATTGCTTTGCTGAGATCAGACTTTGGATGAGTTCCAGCTGGCCGAGACTGAATCCGGACAAGACTGAGGTATTGGTAGTCGTCTGGGGGCAGGTTTGGGAGCTGGACAACCATCAGGCTTGTCACTTGGTGGTATGTCACTCCCTACCTCCAATCAGGTGTGAAATCTGGGCATTCCTTTTGATGGCAGCTTGACCCTAAAATCTCAGGTGTCAGCTGTCGTCAAATCCTCTTTTTACCATCTGAGGAATATCGCCCGGGTAAAACACCTGGTTCCTCCGGGTGATCTTCCAACATTGGTCCATGCCTTTGTCACTGCCCGTCTTGATTACTGCAACTCCCTTTACCTAGGGCTACCTGGGGTTGATATCCGCCGCCTGCAGCTGCTGCAGAACGCGGCGGCCAGGCTCTTGACTGGTACATTTAGAACCAGTCATATTACACCTGTGCTCCATGAACTGCACTGGCTGCCTGTTAGATGACGGATCACCTTTAAGGTTGGTTTACTAACCTTCAAAGCCCTACATGACCAGGGACCCGGTTACCTGAAAGATCTCCTGATTCCCTACTGCCCCCTCCGTCCTCTCCGCTCTGCCAATGAGGGATTGTTAGAGATTCCCAGGGTTCGATTGAAGACACCAGGATCTCATGCTTTTGCTTTTGCAGCACCAACCCTGTGAAATTCTCTACCTCGTTGACTGAGAGAATGCCCAACCGTCGATAGTTTTAAAACCAGTTTGAAAACATGTTTATTAAGTTTAGCATTTCTTTAATTATGGTTACTATATTTTAATGTTGGTTTTAAAATTCTTATTAGTATGTATATGTTTTATGTAAAGTGCCTTGGTTTTGAAAGGCACTATAGAAATAAAGTTGACTTGACTTGACTTGAATGAGTGAGTGATCACAAACCTTCAGCCCTCCTCCAACTGAAGGGGACGTGTACTGAGACAATGCCACAACAGGGTCTTGGAAGGGGCTACACTGGGAACAATGATGGGTGATGTGTGTAAGCATAACACATCCCCTGATCCCTATACCCCAGTGCACCATTGTACTAGCCACTTCACAAAGTTCCCATGCCACATTGGAGATCAGCATGGGAAAAGGCCCATCTATAGAAGGGGCTGCAAGGGTGACTAATTAGGAAATAAGTATCTAGAAGAAGGAGTATAGCAGGAAGACTAAGAGGAAAGAGTTAAGCAGCAAAATGGGCAGAGAAATATAGCTTAAAAAAGGTCAGTGAATTAACTGAGTAAGGACACTTCAGTATTACACGTATATTGAAAGATAATTAAATGTACAGTATTTTGCTTATTTGAGGGTTGATTTTTGGTGTGTCCTTCGTGGGACAAATGCTTTTTTTTCTTCTGTTGCTGAGATATAGAAGTTTGTTGTACCCAGTAATGGGGGCCGGGGGGGGTAGGAAGGAACAGTCCTGCATCACTGATGACACTATGCAGACTGATTGTCCTGTCTGCCTAGTAGTGTCATCAAGAATTTAGGACTACTCCTCTCTCTCCATCATGGGTAGACATGCTGCTTAGCATGTCAGATCAAATGACAATGTGAAAGGCATGATGCAGGTTAGGGAGGGTGACTTGTTAGCCTGGATTGGAGTATTGTTGGCCCTCCTCAAAAATCTTGAACTGGGGATGGGGGTACACTTGTAAAAAAATGCCCCTTTGGGGGTGGAGGAAAGCTAAGGTAAAAGGATTGGATAAAATACACTCTGCTGGTTCCCAGTAGAACGCCAGGAACCTTTTTTTTTAAAGAATCAGTGTATGGGGAAATGAAGAAGTGAGTGAAGGATGGGAGTTTACTGGTGTGAGGGAGGCAGTGGCCCCTGGACTAGCTCTGGTCATTAGAGGAGGGCTGGGGGGGAGGCACTTCAGTTTTATGACTTAAAAACAAACACTGAATATCAGGTGGTGCCAAGTACAGATACATACTAAGCATTCACATAAAGTAACTCGCACACCTGTAGTAGCATTGTACAGAAGTGGACTTCATGCACTCATGCTCACTGAAAGCAAGAGCTTTCACAATGTTACTTTCAGTGGGCTGAATTCTGTAGCACCACCCTTACTTCTGGGTTGAAGTTTTCTGCAAAGACTGTGTGTACACAGGGGCCAATGCAGCAGCATGTGGTGACACCAGACTCCTGCTGTCTTATTGTCTTTACTGTAATTGTACTTAAATTGCGGGCACAGCCTAATATTTTTTGTTTCATCACTTACGGGCTGATTTGAGCTTCACTAGGATTTTATTTTGTCTTTTTTCATCATAACCACATGATTTCCTCTAAGTCCCAAATGGCATTTTTTTCTGTGGCAAAGTTGAAATCTGTATAATGATTCATACAGACTGCTTTTGTTTTCTGTAAGCTACGGATTACATGAGTTATTGTAGTTCTTGGAACTCTGCTACAGTGCATTCACATTTTCCAAGAAAGCATTAACAAGCTAAAGGTGGCTTACTGTTAAAGATGCAGACCTTTTTACACACATCAAGGAAATAGGGTTCTCCTACAGTTCTGGGGAAAAGGTTGCTATTGTGTGTATTTTATTGTTAGCATTACAGATAAATAAATACATACTTCAAAGTAACTTTACATTTATACAAACGGTGTCCACACAAAAAATTTACAGAAAGAAAAATAATGCTTGTAAGCACAAAACTTAACCCAGGTGAACATCTGAACTTGAAAGAAGAAGTCAGCCCAGCCTAGTAGTGTAGAGCTCTGGGCCCCTTTACCTGCCACCACGCTGGATACCCAGGTTTGGGAATGGGCCAGGGTCACTGAGGGTTGGCCGGGGTGAGGGGGGGATTGAATATCCCATGGAATGCTCTCCCCTCTCAGGGAGGAAGACATGTTGTCTTGGTCTATGGCTGCCACCAGGAGAACACCTGGTGCTAGTGCAGGTGCGAGAGACATAGAAGGGAGGGGCTGTAGTTCTGTAGTGCATGTCTTCACATGCACATACTTACATGCTGCCATGGCTCAAGACAGAAGGGAAGAGGGGGGAAGGTAATATGTGGGCTTAATGCAGCCCTGCCTGCTTTTCCTTGATCCATGCCACTGCTCAGTCACTGGATAATTTGGAGTACTGGTACGTGTACCATAGGGAGGATGTCTCTCCTTCTCCTAGAACCACTATACAGGGCAATCTGTGGGGGACTGCTTCCAGTGAATACTGGGGAGCAAAGCCTCAGAAGCAGCAGGGACAGGGCTGATTCCTGCCTGCATGGACCTACTGTAAGACAGAAAAAGCTTTGTAGAGAAAAAAAAATTCTTATGACCTCTTCCAGCACCCTGAGATTCAAGTCTTAGAGATCTGTAATGAAACCAAGTTAAACAGAATTTACTTTTGTCACATATACTGCAGTAACAGAGAAACATCACTCCCAAAACAAATTATTATTCAGGCAAGTAATGTTGTTTACATTCCCAGAATATCTGTCATGATGGACATTAAACCAATTAACTCTCCTCTATCCTAAACAAATTACAAAAGAGGATTTAGGGTCCATCTTGTCTACCCCTCGCCTCACACAGCAGTGACTCATGTATAACTATAAAGTGTTATCTAAGAGTAGATTTCCCCTGTTAAGTTAGCCTTATAACATGGCTATGGAAAATCAAGCAATCTGATTGTCAACTCACATTCTAATTCTCGTGTTTCTATTTTGCAAGATCACACTGCTGTGAGGTATAGCCTCATTGCCTTATTTAAAAAAAGTTCTAATTTTAACAGTGCAGTATCATGACAGAGTGAACTCACTTCTTGAGTGCTGTAATGGCACTTATAAAATGTCAAGATAAATCTAGTAATTTCTTTGGCCAAGAGATGCTAGCTAACTGTATATTAATTATCTATAAATACATGGTCACCTGCCAAATCTCATTTTCCTCTTAAAAAAAATCCTTACTGAACAATATCACTAAGCCTCAAAACAGAAAGTACAAAAAAAATCCATTGGCTGCCATATTGAAAATCATAGCCTTTCCTACTACAGTTTTTCAAACTAAATTCTTGTAAAGGAGGCAAAGCCTTTTTTTAGCCCACAAACTACACTGTCAAAATCAAAGCACATTAAAAGACCTGTCACTCTATGTTAAACAAAAAAATTATATTCTGGAGCGGTAATCAGACCTCTGTCAAAAAAGACACTGTTTTCACTAAGTTCCCTGTTAACTAAAAAATACTGCACAGTACAAAAGTATGAAATCCCTTTTCTCAAACCTTTTTCCCACCATCATTCTCCACAGAAACCCTCCTGCTTCACTTTTACACTCATTACAAAGCAGGGTGTCCTCTGCTGCTGACTGCCATTTATAAAGAAAATAGAAAGTGCAGTGCAACGAGGGAGGTGGCATCCTCAGTGGACCAAAGGAGCTGGTGTCTTCAGAATGTGAGCCACCATCCATGCCACAGAACGGCCATAGTGGAGGGGGAGCTCAGGGCACCATATGAAACACAGCTTCCACATATTTCTGCCACCCACTATTAATCAGAACAGCAACATTTCCAAACAAACTATTTTCCCCCAAAATAAAAAATCTAAAAAAGTTGTTTCCTTCATATATGTATGAACTTTATATGCGCTAATATAACAGTGCCACCTGCTGCATTCTTATGATACAACACCCTCTCTTAGATTGAAAGCAGCACTATTTACCAGAACTGCTTTCATTCTCCAATAGTCACTCATAACAATTAAATAATGCAATTTTTACCTTTTTTTGTTTTGCTTGTCTAAAGGTATTTTCCTTTTTTCTCCCTGTTGTTCTAACAAAAAGAGCAATTTTATAAGTGTAATATGCCACTCAAGGATATGCATTATAGGATTTTAATGAATTTCCCAGTGATGTAAGGACACTCGGCTTTTGCCCTAATGCCTTAGCATGCCCTGGGGCATGCATTAAAATCTTGTAATGCACACCCTGTCATGGCTTATTACTTACTTGGTAACACCTTGTGCTAAACCACTACTTGAGGCGAGTGGTTATTCTGCATGACTACACACAGTGGTGTGTGTTATTGCTTACTTATAAAATGGCCATGGCAAATCAAAGCATTCGTATCGGTTACCCACATTCCAAGACCAGTAGTTTTTTTTTTTTGCATTGCAGTTCTTGAGTGGTTTAATGCATGAGGTGCACTAGAGGAGTAATGAGAACAAGAACACTTCAGTTCCTATATCGAAACAAGTTGGCCACTATCCTGCATTTAGAAGAGCTACCTAGTATCATAAGCATTCCATACATTATCAAGTAGCTGGAGATTTAAAGAGCTAGTAGCACCACAAATAACAGGCAGAATATTGTATTATTTTTTAAAATAGTTGTTATTTTTTATTTCTGAAATATTTTTTGTTTTTGCATTTGCTCATTAGAAGATATTCTACCCAGTTACTACACAATTACCTCCGCCTACTTGGGCTGTGTGGCTGGGTGTTTGTGTTTGTCTCTGTCCATAGTTTAGTTTTGTGGATTTTCATGTGTTTTGGCTTGGAGGAACTAGACCATTCTTGGATATATGATCTGTGAAAGTTTCCTGGACTAAGAAACTGGAAACATCACCAGCAGATATTGGGATTCTCATTATAAATCAACTTTTTTGGAAGTCATCACAATCAAAGTAAGTACAGCTAAGAAATTCTATAAGCTCTGACCTGGGAAGTGCAAACTAAATCCACATTTCTGTCTACCTTGTTGCTAAAGGGAACTGCATGTCTTTGAGAACCATTCACAACTATTTAAACAAAGGGAAGACACTGACAAAGGGTTTTAACTTCCTGCATATGTCCCAGGCCAGTGTTCCAAGAATTTAACACATCCTTTGTCTTGTTACCATAGATCAAACAGTTTACTGGTCATTTTCCTGTGGATTTGATTATTTTACATCATTTGACAATGGGGCAAATCTTCCCCCTGGAAGCACACCACCTAAATTGATCTGTCCCTGCTCATGTGTGAGCCTTGAGTTTACCCATGTAAACCTCCTCCTGTCTTTTCTAGCTCTCTCCATTTGTTATCCACTGTGTCAACTTCCTCTCTTCTCCTACCCCACGCAACCCCCCCCCCCACTGTAAGCATCTTGACATCCTACCTTCATTATGGAACCATGACAAATACCCTTTATTTCTATCTGAGGCACCCCATTACTAAGGACTGGGTGCAAACGACCACCCTGGTTGGAAAAATCATATTTCAGCACCTGTCATTAGAAACCCTCCTTTGTTGGGACCCTAGGCAACTGCACTGTATCCAAACCTGCAGCATGCAGAGGAAAGACGTTACATGGTATGAGCTACAGGAGATATCCCTCAAACTGCTGCTCATCCTACTTCTCATGTCTGGTGGGATCCACCCAAACCCTGGCCCTGGCTCAAACATTAAGATAAAGCCTGCAAAAACTGAAAACGGGCTATCCATTGTTGCCTTAAATATCTGCAGCCTCCTTCCTAAGCTGGCATCTCTTCAAGCCTTTATTGGACAACATAATCCTGACATACTTGTAATTGTTGAGACCTGGCTAACACCTAGCACTCCAGATCATGCAATCTCGCTCCAAGGCTACAACCTCTTCAGACTTGACCGGTTAAAAAAGAAAGGGGGGCAGATGTGTTATCTATATAAAGGACTACCTCTCATGCCACCTTGCCAGTTTTTCCCCAGAAAACACCCTAGTACAACTTCTCCCTGTCAAGCTCCTCCTTGGTGCCCATAACAAAGTACTTACCATGGCTGCAGTCTATATCCCCCCTAAAGACTCACGAGCCGGGCTCCAGTCTATCCTTGAATTTGCAAGATTACAACCTCCTGACTCTGAGCTCCTCCTTCTCTGTGATTTCAATATAAATTGGCTTGCCTCAGATATCGGACCCAGCAGGGATACTATCCTAGCAACCAACCTAACACAGATGGTCAACTCCCCTACTAGAAGAAACTACAAGACTGAAACTAGCACTCTCATTGACTGGATTCTTACTAATCGCCCGGACCGGATAAAAAACACCACCGTTCTCTCCGACCCCCTCAGTGACCATTCCCCTGTGATCTGTATCTGGACAAATAAATTCCACAAATCACTTCCTAAAACCATCCTAAGTCGAATGCTACCACACGGAAACCTTGCTAAGCTAAAGACCTGCCTCCTACAACAAGACTGGTCCCCTATCTACAATACGCTGGATGTGGACGCTGCCCTAAACTTCTTCATTAAAACTTTCAACACTGCCTGTGACACCTACGCACCTTTCAAAAAATGTAAAATCAAAGCCCTCTCTAATCCCTGGCTAACAGCCAAACTACTGGCTCAGCTTAAAGCACGTGACCATCTTTGGGCTATAGCCAGGGCCACAGGCTCCATAACAGACTCACTTAACTATAAACAGGCGCGCAACCTATGCACTTCACAAATCAGGCAAATGAGGAGCTCCTATTTCAAGAACGCTCTAGAAACCACCTGGGGTGACTGGAGATCCTTCTGGGACAATATACGTAATATTATGGGCAAACAGTCTAAATCCTCTCCCACAGCAATGAACATTGATGGCTCCACTACCCGTGACCCTAAGACTATAGCCGATGCCCTAAATAAAACCTTCACTGACCTCAGTGGTATCCTCTCAGCAGACTTCTTCCAGGACTTGTCAGTTCCAAAACTCGTACCCCAAACCACCTTGCCAGACAAACCGCTATTTCACTTTAAAATAGTTAAGACATATGAAGCCTACAGATACATAAAAAAGGCCTGCTCTAAATCTAGAAATAGCAGTGACACCATTGATCTAAAACTTCTGTCCCTCACCTTGGAAGAAGTGATCCACTCCCTCACCAAAATTCTCAACCTCTCCCTGTGCCAAAGTCAATTCCCCAACACATGGAAGGCTGCTATAGTCACACCAATGCATAAAGGGGGCAACAAATCCACACCAGGGAACTATCGGCCCATATCTATACTTCCACCCATCTCCAAAGCTCTTGAACGGATCGTGGCAGATCAACTATCAGACTACCTGCAAAAGTACGATCTACTCTGCATTCAGCAACACAAATTTAGGAAAGGACACAGTACAGCGATGGCCCTACTTGATTTCTCTAGTGAAACTCACAAAGCCTTGAATAAGGCTTATTTAGCCAGAGCTGTTTTCATAGACCTCACAAAGGCCTTTGACACTGTTCACCGTAGCCTTCTAATCTCTCTTCTGCTGAACATTGGGCTAGCCGAGGGACCTGGAGCCTGGGTAAAAAGTTACCTGGCACAACGTTCTCAAACAGTACAAATCTCTGAGGTTCTCTCTGACTCCAAACCGGTCCTCACTGGTGTCCCCCAGGGCTCAATTTTAGGTCCTCTCTTCTTCAGCCTATTTCTAAGCTTGCTTCCCAAATCCTGCCCTGAAAAATTAATACTCTATGCTGATGACGCTGTAATTCTCTCCTCCCATAAGGATCCAAATCCACTATGACAGAGCTTGCAGCTTGCTTTCTCATTTGTTGAAAAGTGGTTCCTTGAGCACATACTGGTCCTAAATAAAAAAAAATCAAAAGTCATGCTTTTCGCCAGTCATCAAAACAGAAATAGGCATACTCCACTCGTCATAAAAACTTCTCTTGGAAATACACTAGAACAAGTGAACACCTTCAAATACTTTGGTATCACTTTTGATGAATGTCTTACTTTTGTGGCCCATATTGATAACACTGCAAAAACAGTGCACCAATGCATTGGAATTTTGTACCGGAACCGTCAATTTTTCAACCAAGCTGCCTTGAGGATTGCTGTTCAAAGCTCCATCATCTCAATCATAGACTATGGTCTAATTGTCTATGGCTCAGCTACTACCACTGCACTAAAGCACATCTCAACAGCACTAAACAAAACCTGTCGACTCCTCACTGGAGCACAGAGATGGACCCACACTTGTGACCTCTACATGGAAACCGGTTAGTTGCATCTTTCCAATCGCCTCATGTATCTCACCTGTGTGATGGCAAAAAAAATCAATCTTGGGACTCACTCCTCCATGTATCCGGGACCTGCTCTGCCTGAACAATGGCACTCATACCACCAGAAGATCTGACCACCAACCTTTCCCTGTCCCTAGATGCCGGACTGCTCAGGGACAAAGATCTTTTACATACTGTGCCCCTACCTGGTACAATGCCCTTAACCTGCCCTCCCTATCCTCCACGACATTGGGAGCTTTCAAATCCATACTTTACGCTCACCTCACAGCCTCCAGCTCCTGTGACTGCTTTGACTAAAGTCTCATCCCACTGAGTGCACTTACATTTGTTTCACTCAACCACCATGGTCTCCTCTTTGACAAAGACAACCTGAGTACCACTAACCTGGTTCTGTCTGCTCCTAAACTTCTTATTTCTCCCTCTTTCCTCTCAAGCTCTGCAATCCTTATTCCTTGCCCTTGACACTGCCTCTGAGTTCCTTTTCCTTTTCTGTACATAAATGTTACTGTTTATGTTGTGGCCTTGTTAAACGGCTTACTGATTGTTTGTAACACTGTCTACTATGTTTTTGTACTGAATGACATGGAACCTTTGTAAAAGAGCCTTGGCTCAAAGGTATTAATTCCTAGAACAATAAACTTCAACTTCAGCTTCAACTTCAAACTTCAACTACCCATTAGAAGTGATGTAAAAAGCAGTACTTTACCTGGAGATGGCCATATCTAGTTCTGTTCCTCTCCATTCCACATTGGCATTGTGACCTTACTTATTGTGAAGTCACAAGTGACTGATCTTACAAAGGTGATAGCCTCTTTGTACATTCACTTGCAATACATGAAAACATATTGGTGTCAGTCTGAGATGCAAGAGGGCTTTAGGGGCATAACTCTCCTCCATCTATCACAGCTTCAGAATACTGAATTTCTTCCCCAATTTCTGCCTTCTCTTCATCTTTTCCCTTTGAAGTCCTTGCCTAATCAGAAGGCTGGAAAATGCAAGGTGGAAGTAGGATTTCTTGCGCAAATCCTAATTCCTGCCTAAAACCTTTTTCCTGCTTTTAACATAAAAACATAGAATTTGTTGGCAGATAAGGGCCACTTAGCCCATCTGTTCTGCCTGTTTTTGTCCTGCCTACAGTATCTTCATAGACCCTACCTGATCTCAGGTTCTTTCTTCCTCCCCCAATTCCTTTCCACAAAGATTCTCTTAAGCCTATTCCATGCATTCTTGAACCACACCACTGTTTTTGCCCCCACCAAATCATCTGGTAGAATGTTCCAGGAATACTCCACTCTTTCCTTGAAAACACTTCCTCACATCTCTCCTGAATGTACCCCCTCAACTTCATAGCATGACCCCTTGTTGCTGTGCACCTAATTTTCTGAAAAATACTTTCCTGCTATACTATATTTATTCCCTTGAGGTATTTAAAGCTCTCTGTCAAATCGCCCCTCTCCCCTCTCTCTCTTCCAGGGTGTATATATTGAGTTCCCTTAGCCTTTCCTCATAGGTCTTTTGATGCAGACTCCTCACCATTTTAGTGCCCTCTTCTGAACTGCCTTCATCCTGTCTATGTCCTTGTGGAGATGGGGTCTCCAGAACTGCATGCAGTACTCCTGATGGGGTCTCACCAACTGTCTGTACAGAGGGATAACAGCTTCCTGTTTTCTACTGGTGATGCCTCTCCCTGTGCATCCCAGTATCCCCCCAGCCCTCCTTACTGCCTTCTCACATTGCTTGCCTACCTTTACGTCATCTGACATGACTACTCGTAGGTCCATTTCTACTTTTGTTATTGTTAGTACCACCCCCCTCCCCACTGTGTACTCTTCTCCTGGGTTTTTGTTTCCCAGGTGCACTACTTTGCACTTCTTTGCATTGAGTCTAAGCTTCCATACTTTTGACCATTCCTCCAACCTTGCCAAGTCCCTTCTCATCCTTTCCACCCCCATGTGTATCAACCCTGAGGCAGATCTTTGTGTCATCTGCAAAGAGGCATACTTTTCCTTCCAGTTCCTCCACAATGTCACTTATAAAGACATTAAAAAGGATCTGTCCCAGTACTGAACCCTACGGTACCCCACTAGTAACCCCCCTTTCTTCAGAGTGAACTCTGTTTACTATTACCCTCTGTGTCCTGTTGTCCAGCCAATTTTTTACCCAGGCTACCATCCTGGGACTTACTCCCAGGCTGGCTAACTTCTTTATTAATTTTTTGTGTGGGACTGTGTCAAATGTCTTGCTAAAGTCTAGGTAGGCCATGTCTACAGCCCCTAACTGGTCTACTACTTTGGTCACCCAGTCAAAGAAATCTGTTAAATTTGTCTGACATGACCTTCCCACTGTGAATCCATGCTGCCTTGGGTCCTGTGCCCCACTGGCCTCTAGGTACTCAACAATTCTTTCTTTCAGAAGTGATTCCATCATTTTCCCTACCACTGAGGTCAAACTAACAGGTCTGTAGTTTCCTGCCTCTGCTTTGCTCCCACTTTTGTGAAAGGGAATCACATCTGCCCTCCTCCAGTCCTCAGGTACCACATCATCACCCATGATTTGTTAAAAAGGGTAGTCAGTGGTGTCACTACTTCTCCCCTTAGTTCTTTTAGAATTCTGGGGTGAATTCTGTCAGGCCCCGTTACTTTATCCACCTTTAGTTTTAGGAGTTCTTTCAGGACCCTTTCTTCTGTGAATGGACTGGTATTGACCCCCCAATCAAGAGTGCTTCTATTGATTGGTTTAGTTACCTCCCCCCCCTCCTCTTCTTTTGTGAATACTGAGCAAAATTATTTGTTCAGTATCCCTGCTTTTTCACTGTCACCCTCTGCCCACCCACACTGCACTTTATTAAGCCTCACTATCCCTTCTGTGGTCTTTCTCCGCTCCCTAATGTACCTATAAAAGGTTTTATCCCTCTTCTTAACTGAGTTGGCTGTCTTTTCCTTGGTGTGGGCCTTTGCTATTCTGACTGCCTTCCCCGCTTCCTTCTGCTTTAACTGGTACAGTTCTCTGTCCTGCTCCTTCTGTGTTTCCTTATATTTCCTGAATGCTATCTTTTTCTCCCTTACCTTCTCCACAACCTCTTTTGAGAACCATAGTGGTTTTTTGCTTCATTTTGATTTGTTTATTTCACACAAAGGCTTGTTGCCTCTGTGATAGCAGTTTTGAATTTTCCCATTGTTCCTCCACCCCTCCTTCTTGCCCATTTGCTAGTGCTTTTCTGATGCATTCTCTCATTTTGCCAAAGTCAGTCCTCCTAAAGTCCAGTACCCTCACTTTTGCATGGCTTAACTCTATGGCTGTGTTTATCGTGAACCACACTGTTTGGTGGTCACTTGTTCCAAGATGGCTACCCACTTCTGAATATGAGATCCTTTCTTCTTCCCCATTTGTGAGTACTAGATCTAAGATTGCTTCCTCCTGAGTGGGTTCCAACACTAGCTATCTGAGGCATGCCCCCTGTAGGGCATTGAGAATGACTCTGCTCTTGGATGTGGCTGCAGCAAAGACGCTCCAGTTAACATCTGGCATATTCAGGTCCCCATCAACAATATTTCCCCTTTTTCTGCCATCCTAAGGATGCCTTCTATCATTTCCTTGTCTGTTTCTTCCCCCTGAGTCATGGGTCTGTATACAACCCTCATGCAGACTGTGGTGCCATTTGCTGTCTTCAGGGTGACCCACAGTGCCTCCTCTCCTCTCCTCCCTGTTTACCCTTTAGTTCTGTTGCTTTTATCCTTTCACTTAGATAGAGATCTACTCCTCCTCCTCTTTTACCCTCCCTGTCCCTCCTGTAGATTGTGTTCCCTGGTATGTTGACATCCCAGTCCTGGTTCTCTGTGTACCATGTTTCTGTGACTGCCACACTATCCAGGCATTCATCTTCCATCAAGGCCACTAGCTCAGGGAGCTTGTTACCCAAACTACAGGCATTGGTACTCATTGCCCTCCATTTTTTGATTGCCTTACCACTTTTAGCCCCATCCCTTTCCTTACTGTGTTTGCCTTTTTCTCAATTTATCCATGTCCCTCTCTCCATGGAATTATCTACCTTGGTGTTTGCTTCACTTATTACCCTGTTTTGTTGGGGGGGCTGGGATTTCTCTGCTCCTTTTCAGTGCCCCCCCCTTGGCTAGTTTAAATGCTTGCCAATGAAGCATTTAAACCTGTCACCTAGGATTCTGGCTCCCCTCCCAGACAGATGCAGACCATGGTGCCAGTATAGACCTGCATCCCTCCAGGTGGACCCACAGTCTCCAATGAAGCCAAAATTCTGAGCTCTGCACCAGTTTTTCAACCATTCATTGACTCCCATGGTGCAGAGCACCCTAGCCTCACCCATGCCATAGACAGGCAATACCTCCGAGAAGGTTACTGTGCATGCTACTTGTCTAAGGCCCTTCCCCAACTCCACAAATTCCTCCTGCACTGCTCTGATCCCGTTCTCAGCCAGGTCATCTGTCCCAAGGTGGGCAATGACATCAAGCTCCCTCTCCTGTGATGCTGCTCTTGCAATCCTGAGGATTCCCTCCCTGTACCTCCAAGCCATGGCACTGGGAAGGCACCTTACCTCCCTCTTCCCTCCCTCCCACAGTTCTATACTCTTAACAATTGAGTCCCCACTAGGAGTTGTTTCCTTCCCCTGTGGGGTCCCATGCCACCCTCCTGTGTGTCTCCTTTGTGGAGGTTCCCATCATCCTCCTTGGTCTCCACTGTGGGTGCCTCCATAGAGGAACTGTTCTTCACCAGAACAGTGTATGAATTGCAGAGAGGTACAACTGGAGGGATGCGCCTCTGTTCCACCACTGTCACCCTCTGTGAGCCCACCATGTTCCAATCATTCCTTCTTCTTGGCAACCTCTGAGGCAGCAGCCCTGGTGATCCCTGGGTGGTAGAGGAGGTCCATCAAATGCTGGCCAACTCAACCTGGAGATGAGCAACCTCCTCCCTCAGCCCAGAGAGGTACCTACAGATGGGACAGCACCGCATCCACCAGAATGTCTCCCGGCAGACTGCCGATCCACAGCCACTGCACTACACAACTCCCATCATGTCTTATTTATGGCCCCTTGCCTGTTGCTTTGTATGCTTACTCTTTCCTCTTTCTGTTTCCTCTTTTTTGTTTGTTTGTTTGTTTTTTTCTCCCTACTTTCCTACTGCCTTTGTGCCCTAACAACTCTTGCCTTTCCTGTTCTGGGACAGGAAGTTCCTATATTCCTCAGTAGTCTCCTTCTTACTTGCTCAGAGTCAAACTTCCAGCAGCTGGGGGGGGAGGGAGAGCTACTCTTTTCCTTCTAGGATGGTGAGTCTTTGTGCCTCTGTGATCACTCCCTTCCTGCTGCCAAACAGGAAGTTCCTGATGTCAGTCAAATCCACTGCCTATAAAAGTGGAGCTGGCTAAGGGTAGGGGGTAGGGAGGGAGGGGGTATATAGTACCAGTAGTACAGAAGTATAGGTTGAGGGAGCTCAACATGTACTCCTTGGAAGAGAGAAGGGAAAGGGGTGATATGATAGAAACCTTCAAGTACTTAAAGGGCATTAACAATATTAGTACTGAGGGCATGTTTCATTCAAAAGGGAAGGGGATCACTAGGGAGCATAGTCTGAGATTGGAGGGGAGAAGGTTCAAGAGTGAAATGAGGAGACATTACTTCATGGAGAGAGTGGTTGCAAGCTGGAACACATTGCCTGAAGAAGTGATATCTCTGAAATCAGTAAGGAGCTTTAAGAGGGGGGTGGGATAGGGTCAGGGCAAGATACTAATAGGGAGGAATTTGAGCAGGAAAAGGGTAGCACCAGGGAAAATGACGATGAGGGTTGGTCACAGGGTGGGGGGGGAAGAAGTAGTAGTAGTCTAAGTTGTGAGCTGCACAATTGAGCAAACACGATAGACCGCTTAGCCTGTATCTACTGGCATTTTCGTATGTTCGTATGTAATTATATTGCTAGCTGGCTTGACCACACCTGGAGAACTGTGTTCAATTTTGAGGGCCACACCTCAGAAAGGATATAGATAGGGTAGAGGCAGTCCAAAGGAGGACAACTAAAATGGTGCAGGGTTTGCATGAGAAGCCCTGTGAGAAGACACTAAGAAATCTCAACATAAACACCCTGGAAAACAGTGTGTATGGGGGGGAGAGGTGACATGACAGAGACCTACAAGTACATCAGAGTGGTAGACAGAGTGCAGGTGGGGAATCTCTTACAAATGAGAACAAGAACCACCACCAAGAGGCATTCAGTGAAGCTTGGGGTAGCCCAAGAGTGATATGAGGAAATATATATTCACTGAAAGGGTGGTAGACACCTGGAATACATGTCCATGTATCTAAGCAAACATCCAAATGCCCCATATTATTTAATTGATTGGTCAAGGCTGTTAGGAAGTCCCATAAATAAATGATTTGGATGAGCATAAATTTATGGATGAAATACCATCTTGGTCATTCTTTGACAATATTATTGATATTGATGTAGCCTACCAAATGTTTTGTGAGAATTATTCAAGTTGCTAAAATTGAATTTTACAAGTATAAACTAATGGAATCCAAAGGAAGCTCACAGTCCACTTGGAAAAGTTTAAATACCCTAATGTGAAAGACGCAAGTACAAGAAAACTTTGCTCTAGAATTGGATGGCCATATAGTAACGACTCAAAAAAGTGACCAAAGCATTTAATTCACATTTTTCCAATCTTAAACAATACAAAGAAAGGTTTTAAGAGTAAGGATAGGGCAGGGGTTATCTCTGATGCACTACACTAGAAACTAATAAATAATATACCAAATAACACAGTGCCTAATTTTTATTTTCAGTTTTTACAACCTGCTGATCTCATCAACTATGTCACCAAAATGAACCCAAAGCCAGTTTTTGGCACTGATAATTTGGACTTCAGTGTCATCAAAAAGGTTATACATTTGATAGTAGAACCACTGATCAAATTGTTTAATTATTCTCTCTGCTATGGTGTCTACCTCAGGACTTGGAAGAGTTCTATTGTTAAACCTATTTTTAAATCTGGTTCCAGGTCCAGTATCAATAATTATCATCCAATTTCCCTCCTGGCTCCCCTCTTAAACATTTTAGAGAAAACTGTGCTTGATCAAGTTACTGAGCATCTGGAAAAGTACAATTTATGGACAGACTCTCAACATGGGTTTAGACTCCACCACAGTGCTGAGACTGCCTTGGTGAGGTTCACAAGCCAAGCTATTAGGGCTATTGATGAAGGGAAATATGTTGCAGCTGCTTTTGCGGACCTCACCAAGGCATTCGACCTGGCTGACCATACTGAACTCCTTAAGTGTTTACCTGGAGTTTCTTTTTCCAGGGAGGCAATTTCCTGGTTTGGAAATTATCGTTCATTTAGAAGTCAAAACACAGTGGTTAATGGTTCCTTTTGGGATCAATCTCAGTTAAGGTGTGGAGTCCTCCAGGGCTCCATACTTGGGCCATTTTTATTTTCTGGTTTTGTGAATTCATTCTCAACTATCTTCTCCAAAACAGAATTAATTCTCTATGCAGATGATGCGGTATTGTTTTATACAGGGACCAGCTTACCATCTCTTAAAGAGTCTCTACAAACTGATTTCAGCCTACTGTATCACTGGTTTGATCTACATTGGTTTTGAACTCTGTCAAGACCAAAACCATGTTTTTTTTTCCACACACAGGATACCCCCATTTCCTGAATTTAGTATTTTGGATAATGATGGTTTATCTATAGAACAGGTCAAGCAGTTCAAATATTTTGGGCTAATTTTGCATTCTTATTTTTCATCTGAAGTCCATATCTTGTACTTAATCAGTAGACTTCATAAAAGATTGGGTTTCCTTTATCGAACAAGAAAACATCTCACAGTTGAAACCAGAACTATGTTAACTCAGAGTCTTCTTTCTTCTATTATTGATTACAGTTTGTTAGTTTATTCACATACCTCAGAAAGATTGATAACGAAACTCCAGACAACCTATCATTCTGCAATATGTCTGTGACTTTTGTAGCACCAAAACTTTATAATGATTTACCCAGTAATGTTGTATGTTGTTCAAAAATCTCAATTTTTAAGACAACCCTTAGAAGGAGTGTGTTTATTAATTCTGTCTCTAGGTGTTTTACCTAGTTTCTAATTATGTTGTAATTGTTTTACACTGCCCTGGTTAGCCTGTACATTTTTAAATGTGTTTATTTTGTTACAATGTCTTTTTATGTTTAATGTTTTGAAACTGGAAATCTGTGAAAATGAGCTTTAGCCCACAGACTTTTCAGTATAAAATAAAGGAAATGAAATGAAAAGAGTGTTTAAAACTAGATCCTTTTTTCCCCAAACTCTGAAGGCTGCATCTTCCCCTTTTCAGAGCTCACTAAATCAGTTTTTCCTTGAAGCTCAGGTAAACAAGGATGATGACCAGATGTTTATTGTATGCCTCCCTTAACTTAACAACTCAGCATTTATAAAGAATATAGAATAGTAATTAATCACGTAAAATAATAATATAATAAACTATTTTAATAACTAAGTTTTGTTCCTACATTGCACACCTTTTGAATTAAAAATGCACCCCAAAAAATGCATTTTGTAATTCAAAACTGCAATTCTACTATATGGGTATATAGTTTAAGCATTATAGGAAAACAAAACACAGAACACACAGTTGTATCATCATGTAATAACTTATGACATCATCAGTGCATGACATCATCACTTGTGACATAATCAGATGTGACATCATAAGACGTAACATCACTAGATTACATCATTGAATTTGAACCTTTTGGCATAGAAATATTTACAGTACTACATGAATAAACATGATTACAGCAATGTACACTTTCCTTTAACTGCTTTAACAATCTTTGACATTGTTTTAAACATTTTACATATACAAATTAACTCTTTGTTTATCACTTTCAAAGATTAGTAGTACAACCAACTTTTTAACCCAACTCTTTTTCTTGATCACCATTTTGAGGTTCGCTTGAAGTATTTTGCAGTGTCTTGTTGCGTTCATGATATTGCCTCAACTGATTAATGTGAACCCATTTAGATACTTCTCCAGTGTTTTTCTTTTTGAGTTCAATTTGGTATGCTACAAGTGAGACTTTATTAGTGATCACAAATGATCCTTGCCAGCTTGGAAGAAACTTTTTGACCTTAGTTTTATCCCTACCGTAGTTAAAGTAAAACGCCTTGTCTCCAGTTTGATAATCTTTTGGATTGATTTTTACGTTCGCATGTGCGCATGCACAAGGAATGTTTTGGGAGAGTAGCACACTTTGGAGGTGTGCCTCTCCCATCCAATGCACTGCTCCCTTGAGCAGGCGTGGTGGTCCTGCACCAATGGGTGCAGGAGCTCTGTATGACAGCGGTGTTCCTCTGCTTCAAAGCAAAACACCGCTGTCATACTGAGCACCGCCGCCATCCCCCCCTCGCATCACGTGCACGTCATGCCGCCCCCCCAAAGCTTTGGTGCCACGCTGGAAGCCCACCCCAACATGGCAAACGCTGTTTGCCAACCAGGGTGCCCAATCCCCTGGCCGGCTTCACGGCCCCCAAGCCATCCTGCTGCCATGCTGGTAGCCCACCCCAGCATGGCAACGCTCGCGTTTTGTTGCCGATAGGTGCCCAATCCCTGTTGGCCTTCTGCCCCGCATAAGTTTGCCGACGGGGTGCCCAACTTCGCCGACCTCGGCCCCAGCCATCCTTCTGCCATGCTGAGCTCACCCCAGCGTGGCAATGTCCCACGTTGTTGTTTTTTTTAACCTGTAAAATAAAACGGTCCCGCTGGCACGCCTCCCAGCCCCCACAACTCGCACCCACCCACTGCGCACCCAGCCTCCCCACACCCCTCACCCCATACTTACCTCCAGACTTATCACGACGACCGTGGACCGGGAACACATCTGCACTCTTCAAAGCTGACCGCGAACTGAGGAAATGCCGTAAGCTGTATAATGGGCTAGATAGGGGGTTTCAACTTTATTGATATCTCAGTCATGTTTTTTTTTTGATGCCACTACCAACATGGATTTTTGAATTTCTTCATAACATGTCATGGTGTTGCTAGGTCCCAAGGGTGATTTCACAGGCACTGTGCAGTCGCTGTGTGAAATCACCCTTAGGCTTGAATAACACCATGACAGTGACATCATTCATGAGAAGGGGTCCCAAAAATCCCATGTTGAAAATTTGATGCAAAAATTCCAGAAAATGACTGTTTTATGAGCGTGCATTGCGCAGTTCCTATGCAGGCTCGTAAGTTCACAAATTTTCAATATTTTCACTCCAGATTTTCAACATTGCCATTTTATCACACCTTCTTATGAGTTGCACAGCTGTCATTTTTCACATCTCACCCAAAAAGTGTTTCCGCCCATGTAGCACACAATGGCACAGTCGGTGTTCGAAATAAATGTATGGGACACATTAAGAAAATCACAGTGACACTGTTCATGAGCAGAGGTCTGAAAATGGCTATGTTGAAAATTTGGTGAAAAAATTCCTAAAAATGACTGTTTTACGAGTGTGCATTGCGCAGTTCCTACGCGCCTCGTGCGCTTGCGAATTTTCAATATTTGCACTCCAGATTTTCAACATTGCCATTTTACCACAGCTCCTCATGAGTAGTACAGCTGTCATTTTTCACATCCTGCCCAAAATGTGTTTCTGCCCATGTAGCACACAATGGCACAGTCGGTGTGCGAACTCAATGTATGGGACACATTAAGAAAATCACAGTGACACTGATAATGAGCAGAGGTCTTAAAATGGCTGTGCTGAAAATTTGGTGAAAAAATTCCTAAAAATGACTGTTTTACGAGTGCTGCGCAGTTCCTACGCATGCTCGTAAGTTTGTGAATTTTCAATATTTTCACTCCAGATTTTCAACATTGCCATTTTACCACACCTCCTTATGAGCAGTGCAGCTGTCATTTTTCACATCTTGCCCAAAACGTGTTTCCGCCCATGTAGCGCACAATGGCACAGTCGGTGTGCGAACTCAGTGTATGGGACACATTAAGAAAATCACAGTGTCACTGTTCATGAGCAGAGATCTTAAAATGGCTATGTTGAAAATTTGGTGAAAAAATTCCTACAAATAACTGTTTTACGAGCGTCGCTAGCAGTTCCCTTACGCATCGTAAGTTTGCGTAATTTCAATATTTTCACTCCAGATTTTCAACATTGCCATTTTACCACACCTCCTTATGAGCAGTACAGCTGTCATTTTTCACATCCTGCCCAAAACATCTTTCCGCCCATGTAGTGCACAATGGTGCAGTCGGTGTGCGAAATCAATGTATGGGACATAGTAAGAAAATCACAGTGACACTGTTCATTAGCAGAGATTTTAAAATGGCAATGTTGAAAATTTGGTGAAAAAATTCCTAAAAGACTGTTTTACGAGTGTGCGTTACGCAGTTCCTACGCACTCTCGTAAGTTTGCAAATTTTCAATATTTTCACTCCAGATTTTCAACATTGCTATTTTACCACACCTCCTCATGAGCAGTACAGCTGTCATTTTTCACATCCTGCCCAAAACATGTTTCACTTGTAGCACACAATGGCGCAGTCTGTGTGAAACTCAATGTATGGGACACTTTAAGAAAATCACAGTGACACTGTTCATGAGCAGAGATCTTAAAATGGCTGTGTTGAAAATTTGTGACAAAATTTCTAGAAATGACTGTTTTCATTTAGTGTTCATTGCAGTTCCTATGCACTGTAAGTTTGCTAATTTTCAATATTTTCACTCCACATTTTCAACATTGCCATTTTACCACACCTCCTTATGACCACTGCAGCTGTCATGTTTCACATCTTGCCCAAAATGCGTTTCCGCCCATGTAGTGCACAATAGCGCAGTCAGTGTGCAAAATCAATGTATGTCACACAGTAAGACAATCACAGTGACACTGTTCATTAGCAAAGGTTTAAAAATGCCAATGTTGACAATTTGGTGAAAAAATCTCTAACAATGACTGTTTTACGAGTGTGCATTGCACAGTTCCCACGCACGCTCCTAGGTTTGCGAATTTTCAATATTTCCACTCCAGATTTTCAACATTGCCATTTTACCACACTTCCTTATGAGCAGTACAGCTGTCATTTTTCACATCCTGCCCAAAATGTGTTTCCGCCTATGTAGCACACAAAGGGGGTAACAAAAAGGTCATGCTGACAATTTATTGTCCAAATACCAGCAATCGCACAGGGCATTAGGGTAAAGCACCATACATGCCAAACACCACTGAAAATACCTGCAAGCGAACGTTCGGCATTGACAAATGCTTGTTTGGTCATAATATGACTTAGAAGTTTCAACGCTTTTCTCTAAGTTCTTTTGAGCAAATGCAAAAGTTTCTTGCAAGTGCTGTTTTAAATGGGTTACATATTCATGTGTTGTAATAGCACATGTTGAATTTCCATTTCCTTTTGTATACAGTAGATGTACAGATAACACCACTCATCTTCCTGTCATCATTTCAAAAGGAGATATACCTGTTGACTTACTAGGCATAGCCTGTATGGCCATTAATACTAGTGGCAATTTTACATCTCAATCTTTTCCTGAAGAACTGAGATATTTCTTCAGTATATACATGATTGTTTGATTAGCACGTTGCACCTGTCCAGATGATTGTGGATGGAGGGACACATGTAGTTTTCTCTGCATCACCAGCATTTTCCACATGTTTTCTATAACCTCCCCTATGAAATGAGGACCTCTGTCAGATTATGCTCTTAATGGTAATCCCCAGTGACTAAACACATGATTTATTAATAAGAAAGCTATGGTTTTGGCTGTGTTTTTTTTTGAGTAGGTAGACACTCAACCCATTTTGTGAACAGACAAGTAGCTGTCAAAAGGTATTGATTACCCCTTGAAGATCTTGTAACAGGGCCAATCTAGTCAATCTGGATGTCTGACCAAGGCATGAGGATCCCTTTGGACGGTAGTGGTGCTTTCTATCTGGGAGGAGCCGACTGAAGTGTGCAACATGTTATACTCCCTTGCACATACTCTACAACTTTACTGTACATGCAGGGCCAGTAGGCTACCTCTTTTAAGGTTTCATAAGTTCTTCTATCCCCTTTATGTGCTCCCAATGGTTCATCATGAGCATGCTGTAACATAATTCCCCTGTAGCCTAAAGAAACCACCCATTTGTCCTCATGTGAGTTTTTATCAGCTCTCACTAACAGATCATCCCTTATTTGAAATTTACCCTTGTGGTTATGCATGGCTCTCAAGTCACAGTTATAATGTAGGTCAATTTCAGAAATCATGTTTACAGTGGGATCCTTGATGAAATGATGAAACTTTCCTACTGCCTTGCCATCTTGTTACATTGTCACCAAATCAAACTCAGGCTTTTCACTATACAAGTGCAAAACCTCATTTTCCTGTTCTTGTTGCTTTGGTCTGTGGGAAACCACCTCCACACTAGCTTGCACAGGAGGAACAAAGTTCCATTGTTCTCCATTTAAAGCACTCTCCCTAGCCAGAGCATCTGCTAGGTCATTCCCTGTTTTGTCTGGTCCCTGAATTTTTGAAATCCATTTTACCTTTTTCCAATAAACAACCAAATTATGTTCCTGAACTAACTGATCTGTAGCTAAGATACGTTCTACATGCATCACCTTATTGCCTCATGAACTGATCATACCCTTCACCTTCCAACCTGATAAATGTGTAAGGAAGCTATGCCTAACATAATCAGAATCAGCACAAATTACAAAGTCTGTAAGTCTGTTATGTTGTACGGTAGTCTGTACCGCTATATAGGTGGCTGGCAATTCTGCATAGTGATTAGACTTGGGACCGAGCTTGTATTTGATCAGAGGACATGGTATATTTTCATGCCATACCACTCCTAAACCAGAATACTGCTCTTCACCTTGCTAGAATGAACAACCATCAACATATACTCTAGGAAAATTCTCACATACATTTTCTTCATAGTGGTGGTGCCTGTTATGTTGGTGTACCATATCCAATTCAGGAGATATGTCAGGATCTTGTACTGGATGTTCATCTACAGTACAATCATGCGTCTCCAGGTCTGCTATCCCTTGAGCTACTGTAATTTTCTTGTTCTTTGCATACTTGATCTCTAAGAGTAGGCACTGGAGTGCTAAGGTCCAGGCCACAATTCTGCTGCTAGATACATTACCATGCTTATGCTTCTGTCTCCCCAGAAATGTACTAGTTTGGTGACAGGTCTCTGCAACAACTTTCTTACCACAGATGTAGTTTTTCAACCATCGTACTGCCTTTTCACACTCAGAAAATTTTTTCTCAACATCACTTAATGTTTTACTCGCATAAGCAATAACACGGGTGTCTGGATCATATTTCTGATATAACACTGCACTGATGCTGCTGTCAGTGAACCCTGTTTCTAGATAAAAATCCTTATCCATCTGTGGGTAAGCAAGACATGGTGCTTGACTCAGACTTTAAAGCTTGCATGGCTTTCTCTTAACACCTCTCCCCCCACACACACACCCAGGGTTCTGCCTTTTTCAGTAGCCTGGTGAGAGGATTAGCAATTTCAGCACAGTCCTGGATAAACTGTCTTGAGTAGTTACAGATTCCAAGGAAGCTGTGTAACTCCTTTAAAGTTTTGGGTAGTCCAGTTTTTTGGACCACCTCTACTTTGTTGTGCTGTGGTCATAACCCATCAGGCCCAATTTCATGGCCAAGACAGTTTATCTTATTTTTGAACCACTGCCCCTTTGGTAAGGACAATTTGGTACCAGCATTTTTCAGCTGGTTCAATATATGGGTTACTTCCGCTAGGTGTTCCTCAAAAGTGTTGCTTTTGATTAGTACATCATCCACGTATACCAGATTTCCTCTATTTTCAGCATCAGGTATGGCCTTATGCAGAAAGATGTTAAAATCTGCTGGTGAATTTAAGTACCCAAAAGGACACCTGTTCCATGTATATTGCCTCCTTCCAAAGGTAAAAGCCAGTTTTTACTGATCTTTTGGAACTACCCTTTAATGTCCAGAATCCATTTATTTTTTATTTAAGCATTTAACCAGGAAGGCATGCTGAGCAGGCTACTGCTCATATCCAGATGTGTCCTGGGGGGAGGGGGTACAAATACATTGTTGAAACAGACATAATACAAATGTGGTTACATAATGGGAATACCTGCTAGCACAATAGGTCCTGGTTTAAAATACAGAAAGATTGAGATAACAGCAGATACAGGCATAGTTTAGATGCATTACCATATAATATAGTCGGATAGGTAGAACATAAAGTGTTGTATTTACAGCTTGAAATATTTTGCACCCTCAACTTTGGCCAGACTTTTGTCCAAATATGTCATGGGCCAGTGAGACAAGGGTACCTGTTGGTTCAACTTTCTGTAGTCAATAGTGAGCTTCCACTTTCCTGTAGGTTTTAATACAGGCCAAATGTGGGAATTATAAACAGAGTTCACTTGTCTTATAATTCCTCGCTCCATGGAGGTATCCAATATCTCTTGTATATGTTCATAAGATGCTAGAGGTATTCTGTACTGGCGTACATAAACTGGACCTTTACTGGGGTCGGTAGGTACCCCGGTAACATGGAGGTCAGTTACCCCACAATCATTAGCATCTTTTGTAAACATATCCTTAAACTGAAGGAACACTTCATGAACCTTTTCTTTTTCGGCTTCAGTTTCACAATTACAATAGTAAAAGTAAGTAGTAAAAAGTTTATTCATTATAAATAATGAAATGGTTACTCAACTGAGTCAAAACTCATTTTCAGTGAGATCCATAAAAATACATACAGTTGCATAATACAGTTCCATTCATATTGTGATAAATACATACATACATACATATAAAACATAGTTAGATTCTAGACAATAAAGAAACTTCAAAGTCATCAGACAACAATCACTAAAGTGCAAACAATATATCATTAAAACAACACATAAGTCACTATTGCACAGTTTCATTGAATTTATGTTTTTTATATTCCTGATCAAATTTTTATCCTATTTAGCCCATACAATTTCTTAATCTGATCTGATTTCCTGTTTCCATCATGGATTCTTAATTCTACTGGCAAAGAGTTCCATAGAGATGGACCATGATAAAAAAAATGACCCCTCCCCAAATTTGTATTACATTTTGGTAAAACATATTCTACTCCTTTTGCTGCTCTTAAACTGGGATTAATTCTTCTTTCTTGTAAACAGTCTGTTATATATCCTAGTGTTCTCATAGAAAAGCAATTTCCATGTAGAGCAATATATGCAAAGATCTCCTATCCCCCAAAGTAAACCCACCTAGTACCTCGGATAATTCCTCCCTATGTGTTCTTTTAGGTGCCATCGTAATAAATCGAGCCATTTTATTATATAAAATGTCCAGTTTGCCCAGTAATGTTAAATTTGCCCCTGAGTAAATCAAGTCATCAAAATCCAATAAGGGTAACACTGTGGTATTTATCAAGTGGCTTCTAATTTCATATGTTGTGTACTGTTTAATCCTGTACAAGGCCTCCAGTCAACTATTAATTGTTTTGGATACATGTTCTATATGCTTATCCCATTTTAATAGGGAATCAAGATAAACCTCTAAGTATTTGTAGTTATCCACTTGATCTAAAATATGTCCCTCTAATGTTTTTATTTGCAGAGGCTACTTAAGTCTGTCACTACTAGATTTTTTTATGGAAAAGCATAGATTGTGATTTTTTTACATTAAATTTGAGTTTAGATAGAGTTAGAAAGTCCTGCAGTTCATCAAATACCTTTTGTAGTTTATTCTCTATCTGATCCCATTTATCCCCTGATGTATAGATGAATGTATCATCAGCATACAAGTGAAATTTTATTTCTGGATTAGAAAACTTTATATTATTGACATATACGTTGTACAACAATGGGCCTAAAAGTGAACCCTGAGGGACACCCATTTTTATTGAGCGAAGTTGAGATTTCCAGTTATTAATAACCACAAACTATTTCCTATCATGTAAATATGATTGGAACCAATCCATCACCTGAGTTGATAGCCCAATGCACTGAAGCCTGGACAGGAGGATATCATGGTGAATAGAATCAAACGCCTTTGAAAGATCAACGTAGATAGCTCCCACAGATGACCCCCTGTCCAGGCAATTGGATAGGGTTCCAGTTACTTGCAGAAGTGCAGAAGTAGTGCCATGCTTGGCTCTGAATCCCGACTGATACTTATTCAAAATGTTATGTTTTTCCAGAAAGCCCTATATCTGCTTTGCAACCATCCTCTCAAAGATCTTTGCAACACTGGTAAAAGGGAAATAGGTCTGTAATTGCCCATTGCTTCCTTATTCCCAGCTTTAAAGATTGGTGCTACCTTAGCAATTTTCCACAATCTTGCATAGCTTGTCCAATTTGTTCTTTAAGATCAGGGAAAGGTACATTTTCACCTACTTCTATCTCATCTTCTATTATCTCAGAAACATTTTCAGCATTAATCACATGTACTTCTTTAAATTGCTCTACTTCATTAACCATTGTGGACAGTACAAGATAATCATTTTCAACTTTACATGCATGTATTTCTTCATTATCTATTGAACAAATTTGTTGTAAAACAATTAAACCATTTGATAAAGACATAATTTCTTCATCTGTCTTTTCTTCCTGAATAATGTCCTCTGGTAACTCCCCAATAACTGGAACAACTAATTCCAAATCATATAAGGATTCCCCTATCATTACTCCTAACTCACAGTTAGTGTCTACAGTGATAGACTCTGCTGTTGGGTTCTGTGCCAAGATGTGCATTACTCTGCTGCCCATGTCCAAGTAGAGTGGATTTTTAAACCCGTATCACTAAGTTGCTTGTCAAGCACAAATAGTGTAGTTTTGTCAGACACTTCTTGGCCTTTCTTTACATTAACCCTGAAAGAGAACTCATTTGCAGTGCCTGGAATTGTTGTAGTGAACTCCCTCGCCATCTGGCATACTTGAGGAACCGTTTGTCCAAACTTCAAGGCCTGTGGTGTCACTTTTATTGGGTAAGGCCCCCCCCCATTTTTGACCAAAGAACATCATTGGCTAGATCAACATAGACACCCAGTCATACAAAGATGTCTTACTCAAGGTACATGGGGGATTCTAGGCCTTGTACTACCTTCACAGGTGTTGTATTTTCTTTTGCGCTATTTGGAGGTTCAAAGCACAGATATCTTTGCTTGTCAAGCTGTTTTTCAGGTATGGAACATTCTCCAACCACTCCTGTTTCTTTACATATGTTTAACTAGGCCTCCACCTTTTTAACACCTTGTAAAACAGTTCACTAATTAGATAGTGCTCATAACCTAAGCATAACACAGAATTAGTAGTCTTCAAATTCTCTGCCTTGATGGGCACCTTTAATCTGCTTTCCTTTGTTCTTATATTGCAGATAAAGGACCCGTGATTTAGTGGCAGCATTTCCTTTCCACCATCCTCAGAGCGGGTTTGGTACTCAGAATCCAATGTCCCTGTGTCAGATGCAGGATGGGTCTCTGAGATAACAGGGTTCACTTCCTTTGTGAAGAAAGTTAGGCCTCTTGCATTAACCTCTCACTTTACCACATCATGCTTTGACAGACAAACCACATGAGCTCTACTTTTCCATGGAGCCAAATTTTTAGAATTACCTAGTACAGGTACATCAGGTACATCAGAACATACAAAATTCAGTTTAATCATTGCATCATTTATCTCAAGATAACATGATTCTGATTGTTTAGCAACCTTAAGACTCTTCCCAAATGGAATGGGCCTTATTGCCTGTGACCACAACATTCCATGAAAAGAGTCATTGATGGGCTGAAATCTTTTCAGGAAATCATTCCCAATTAAGAAATCATCCCCAGTTCTATCAGTGATATACAGTGGGTGGTTGACTTCCATTTTGCCAAACCTTAACTTCAGCCACGCTCTATTGACCCCCCCACCACAACCTACAACTTGTAAGCCATCAAAGAGGGTTTTCAGTACCTTGGCATCACCTACTGCATCGACCAGCTTGTGACAGACGTTTCTGGACACCAGGATCACTTCTGCCCCAGAGTCCTCCAAAGTTTCATGATTAAGGCTGTTTTCAATGTTTATGTCAAAGCAAAACCTATCTCCCCCTTTAGGGATTAAGTTGCCCAGGTAGAATTTGTTTTTCTTAAAACCTAGCAACATGGCAGGTTCACTGTGACACTCTACACTGCTTACTGTAGTAACTTGGGATGCATAGGCATAGGAACTCGGGGGGGCAGGAGGGGTGGCAGCCCCCACTTTTTATTTTTGTATAGCAAAAACTAGTTTACAAAATCTGCTCTTTGTACTCTCATAAGTGCCCTTCCAATTCTCTACCCCCTCAGCCTTTACTATCTTCTAGCACCCTTGTTGGGATGCCTCTAGGGAAAGGTCAGATTCTGAGCTAATACTTCCATTTTCAAATTCCATAGCAGTTTCATTACCATTCTCAGCAATTGCAATTTCATTTACCTGTGCAGAATTAAGTGGGTACAGAAGACACTAGTCAGTTGCCATGATTGGCTCCACTTGCACTGAATGTTGCAGAGGAACTTTGCACAGGAGTATGGAAACCAGATGGCAGCTGGAGAGTAGGAAGCAAGTGAGTTTGAACAAGTGCTCTTAAGTCCCCATCTGGTTTCTCATTTCTTCCTGTGATTTCTTCATTTTCTCTCTCATTTCCTCTATCTTTGAGGGACTACAGTAAGTCTAGATCTGTCTTGATCATTACAATAATTTAGATGGTCCCCACGGTTACCGCTACCACCTCTATAGCCATTGCAGTGTCCCCTATGATAACCTCTATTGTCATTATAGTATCCCCTTCCATACCCTGGCCATGTCCTCTACCGGGATCATATCGTCCATGGGAGGGACCCTGGTTTTGGTATGGCTGAGGTTCTGGGAATTGCAGAAGGCTTTGATAGAACTGTGGCTCAGGACCAGGTGGTAGAACCACAACAGGAGAAGTTTGGGTAGGGTTGGTAGGTTGGGTCACCAATGTGGGGTCCTATACAGCCTTGGGCTGCTCCACAGCTTTTACTGGTGGAGTGGTGTTTCCCTTTTTCTTCCTTTGTCTCCTGTTTTTGGGAGTAGATAGCTCACCCACTCCATAGTCAAGGTATTCCAGGTAGTCACATCTGACACTTGGACTTTGGGAGTGGGGCCCCCCTCTTTTTCTTTGGAGGAGAGTCATCATCTCTTCCAGAGTCCCAGATGTGTTCTGCATTTCTAACAATCTAATGGGCATCCCTGGGCCTCTTTTTAAGCTCAATTACCAATTGTGTCCTAATAGAAGAGGGTAAACCTTGATATACATCTTGGAAGTTATCTGAGTCACTGTCTGAGTGATCTTCTGCTCCAAAGTACACATCGTTCAGCTTACAATAATATTCCCTGGGCTTTGGTCAATACCACGTCGCATCTGATAGGCAGCATGCCTGGCTGCCCCTTAGTGTGATATTTACCTAACTCCTTTTTCAGGAATTTGTACAGCCTATCTGGTTTATTCCTACTGTCTATAGGCATTCTTGACCACTCAGCTTGAGGGTCATCGACAGACCACCTGATCACAAAACGCTGTTCTCCCTATCAGTTATGGACAATGATTCAAAACATTCTTTCAATTTTTGAATATGCTGCTCAATACCTCCTTTCTCAGTTTAGAATTGTACCTATCCCCTACCAACTTCAGGGCCTGTGTAACAGTTTTTGACTTTAAATACCCATGTGCCTTTTCAGACACCTTTTTATTTCTTTGGGACCTATCAGGTGGCTCATCTTCGGAAACAGAACTTCTTTTTTGTTTAGTTTCATGCCCCTTTTTATGCTTATCACATGTTTCCCATTTCTGACCAGAGATATTCCTTTTCAGGGGAGGAGTCACCAGTGCCTGATTCCTCAGATGCTCTCGTTCTTACCTGGTTTTTATTTTTACTTTTGGTACCTCCTTTTTAGGCCTTTAAATCTCTAACTTCTTTTCCTAATTCAAAGACATAGAAACCTAGAAAATGACGGCAGAAGGGGACCACATGGTCCATTTGGTCTAGACATGTTTTTCCAAAAGGGTATACTGCTCATTCCATTGTCTATCCTCACTCAGTTCACTTGGTGAAGCTGCACCTTTAGACCTACCCTTTTCTGTCTGTATATCTGATCTTAATATTTTCTTTATCCCTTTCACTACTGGTATGCTGATATCTCTGTCTCCATGTATTTTCTCTTCTTGCACTATTTCTTCTTGCTCTAACTCTTCTTCAGCACTAAATTGAGGAGGGAAGGGTCCTAGGTAGGGGCCTGTAGCTCCTGCAGGTCATGCACAGAGAGAATTCCAAGAAAGATAATCTCCCTGCCCATTACTCTGGAGCAGATACTTTGGGAGTGACCAATTTAGGCTTCTTACCCTGGAGGTTTCCTCCTTCTTTTTGCCTAACAGGTACTTCTCCTTCTGTGCCCACTCTTCCTCTTTACTTTCAAATTGTTCCTTTAAATCTCTACACTTTTTTTTTTACTCTTGGCTAAATCTTTATTGACCTGCTCATTAGCCTTTAGTATTTTGGCACTCTCTTTTTCCAAAGCTGAACACCACTCGTTTAGCTGTTCATCAGAATTTTGTAAAACAGCAATGTCAGGCTTTAGGCTGACCAAGTCACAGTCTTTGTCAGTCATTCTCTCATTACTTTCATCTAACTGTTTCTTGAGCAATTGGATCTGGCCTACAAGTCTACTGCATTCATGAGATTTCTCCTGAAGTTGTTGATGTAGCTGTTTTACTTCATTAAATAAACTTAATTTATCAGTATGCAGATCCTCAAGCAGACCTATAGTAAGTATTGTTAAGTTTCTTTAAACCTTCAACTTTTTTAATCTTGGCTGCAGCTCGGATACAGAGGTGTCAGTGGCTTCACTTTAATGGGAGGCATTGGAAGCTCTAAAGGCAGCACCTCTGTGTTTGTCTGAACCCTATCTGCATTTGCAACTGTCATTTTTTTACACACTAGTTACCAGAATCCAACAACAATAATAATATTCTCTTGAACAACTCTTAAATACCAATAACATTTTACCCAACACAATAGTTTAAAACAAGTGATCAAGTATTTCTTGTGATGCTTTAAAAGTCTTCTCATGCAGCTTTATTGAGTAGGCAATTACTCCTTTCTGTCTTTTATTCACTTTCATCTAGGGGTTACTAATGCTCATTGAAACAAGAACAGAAAAAAGATTACTTATGCCATTCAGTAACTTTGCAAATGAATACTCATAATAATATCTATTTCTCATACATGCTCGGGTGTGGTCTGTTATTCACTAACAATTATCCCTACAAACAAGCCCCCCAAAATGTTGTAGCAATAGGTTATAATGCAATTTTTTATTACAAACACTTGGACCTGCCTTGGGCCTTACCACAAACATTTTCAAAAATGCTCATAAATAATTATAAAGTTCAAATATGATATTATCCCTATTGTCCAGGTTCTAGATAATGGTAAAAATGTTTCTGCCACACCTAGAAGTATGAACAATAAATTTTATTAATACCTATATACAAATATTTCTAATTTGCATAAATATACCTTGTAAATATAAAGTAAAGAAACACACAAATAGCAAATGTTTCAGAAAATCAAATAAAACAGAGAAATAAGCAAAAACAAAACAAAACAACTTGCAGTTTTGATAACTTTTACAAACAGTAAAATTGTTTGTTTTTTTTTGTGAAAATATTTAAAATGGCTTTGTTTAACTATTAATGCTGACTTTTCTTTGTAACGTGTTCAAATGTATTTTCTCATGCAAAAATGTTTATCTTTTATTTAAACTCAAGCTTAAACTATATCCCAAGATTTTGTATTTAAAAGTTAAGTTTACTATGTTACCTTCCCAGATAATCCAAATTAAAATATTATAAATTAAAATAGTTAGAATAATACTTAAACTTCTGGTTATTGGTAGAGGTGGGGTCTTCTTTTCTTCTAACTTTAAAACCTTGGTGAGAATTTTTAATTCTGGATGATAAAAGTTCTGCAGTATCTGGCTTGGCTGTAGTACTTGTCTTTTTCCTGTTCACACTTGAACCTAGGACTTTTGGACTTTCCTGGCATCAGTTCAGCAGTGCAGACCAGCTCCTCCTGGCTATGGAAGTCACAAATCATCAAAAGTCACTTATTAAGATTTTGGCAGGAGCATCAGACAGTAAGATACCTACAGTTCAGCAGCACAAATGTAGATTCTTTTACCATCTCAGTTGATTGTAAAAAAAGATTCCTCTGTGGATAGCAAAGTTCTTTTTGGTAACTTGATTTTATAACTGTCTCTGTTGTTCAACTCATTTCCACTTAAACTCAGGACCTCAAACTCATCTGTTATCAAACAGTACTATAGACTTGCTCTGGCTAATGAAATTTAACAGTTAGTCTCTGTCTACTCTTGGCTTTAGCAGACGTTCCAAAACATTACTCCAGTCAGGATGCTCAGCACTTAAACTACATGCTTTGCTCCTCCAAAACTGGAAAAAGTCCCTTTTAACAAGTTGTTCTTGTAGCTGGCCCTCGTTACAATTTTGTGTCAGCTTCCAGGCTTGACCTCAGCACCACTGGTGGATACATCAATGGTTTAACCAAATGCTGGTCTCAGATATCCAAGGCAGGCATGGCTATAGGCTTTTGGCCTCGTAGAAGTCTCAAAAACAACAAAATCACTTAGTTCACTTGGCATAGATTTGCACAGCTTGAAGGTTTAAGAAATTCTGGGTGGGCTTAGCAGGATTTGGGTGTATCTTTCAGACTCAGAGTGACATCATTGCCAGTTCAAATTGGTCCTAGCAGATGATGTAGGTGCGGTTCTTTACTCCTCTCATGAACCATTTTTTTTTTTTAGAAAGTCTCTTAGTTCAAAACAAATTTTCTGTTTAAAACCATGTTTCTCTCTTGCATCCTGAGGCATTTTGACACAAACTTGTAACTTATAGTTTCATGCCCAGCTAGAAATTTGAATTATTTAGATACCAAACATATTTTTAATATAAATTCCACAGTTCACAGGCTTTTATAAAACTTGATTTTCTATAGATGTCTTAAAAATGCTTTCAGTGGCTTAATCTATATGTTTTGCAGTTCAAAAGGATATGTTTCTTTCTTAGCTGCCATTTTCACAGAGTTTATAAAGTTGAAAAACTTCCTTCTGAGGATTAATTCTTTCATCTGAGCTCAATGAGGCATGGCACCATGCTGTTTACAGTTTGTTGAAGAAACTTTTTAGACAAGTGACATTTCATGGTTTTCAGGCACCTAATTAAGAGTTATATCTCTAGACTGGTCACTAATCCAGTTTTCATTTAAGACTAAGCAATGTTGTTTATTTATGGTAGATCTGATACCACAGTGCTTTGCCGATAGCAAGGCTGTCATAAATGCTACATCCTTTAAATTCAGCCATCTTACAGACCCCTGCATTCCCTATTAAGTGGTATAATTTGGTTCATGTAGGATTTAAAACTGCTTTGCAATGTGTAAAAGTCTTTTCACTTCCATGGAAGTTAATGTACTTTCCAAAAGACTGCAGATTTCTTTTCTTGACCATAGCTGGTAACAGCTATAGCCCAGCATGGAATTCAGCTGGAATCCATCACCTGTCAAGTTTTCTGATAATTATCTCCCAAAACAAAACCTAAGTTCTTCCAGTTCTGTTAAGAGTGTTTAAAACTAGACCGATTTTTATTCCAGACTCTGAAGGCTGCATCTTCCCCTTTTCAGAGCTCACTTAAGCAGTTTTTCATTGAAGCTAAGCTAAACAAGAATGATGACCAGATGTTTATAGAATGCCTCCCTTAACTTAACAACAAAGCATTTATAAAGAATATAGAATAGTAAATAATAATGTAAAAAAATAATATAATAAAGAGAATAATGGATACAGCAGGTCACTGGGCATTACCTGTGAGTAATACCATCGAGAGATTCTGAACACGTAGGAACCTCAAGAGTGAAGCTCGAGAGGTTCCTGTGTCTAGAACCTTGAGATGGTATGTCACCGATAATGTCCAGTGACCTGTCTATTATTTTGTTTAATATATGGATTGGATTTCTTTTAGTATTTTGTTAGGGGCTATCAGCCGCTTAAGGACTGTCCCAGTCCGGGCCAACCACCTCACTGTATCGCGCTGTCTCATTCATCCCCTCCCTCCCACTCACTTGCTCGCAGCACGGCATAATAAAATTGGTAGGCAATTCTACCTTTTCTTGTTTTGGGGGATGGGAAATGCAGGATCAACCAGATATTTCCATTTTCCAAAAAAAAAAATAACCCGGAAAAGCTTCTTGATGAGAAACCTTCTCACTAAGCGAGAGACTGGCTGCCATGTTTTGAAAGTCTTCTGTCCGCCCAAACAGGAAAAGTGGCCAATCGGAAGGTATGCTTTGGAAGATGTGGGGAGGCAGGATAGCGCATGCAATGTTGTCTTTTGGTGATAATACTATCATTCAGGTCCTGAACAATGGTATTACCAGATCTGAACTATAGTATTATCACTTGTGTAGGATGGTATTATCAGTGCTGAACTGTTGTATTATCACTTTGTTGCTGGTAGTATTACCAGGATTTTTTTAATATGCTTTAGTATGGTATTAAATTGCATATCCATATATTAAAAAACATAATAAAATCTTTTAATAACTAAGTTTTGTTCCTACAACAGCACATCAGGTCTTATTAGTGAAGTGCTGTTACCCTGTGTTACAGTTCAGCATATCAGGTCTTATTACTGAAATGCTAATGCGTGATAAAACACAGCATATCGAGTCATTACTAAAAATGTTAACATGGTACAATATGGCATTTTGGGTCTTATTACTGAAATGTTAACATGTGCTACAGTACAGCATTTCTGGTCTTTGTACTAAAGTGTTAACTTGTGGTACAATACTGTAACTCGGGTCTTATTATTAAAATGCTAACTTGTGGTACAAAACAGTATTTCAGATGTTATTACTAAAATGTTAACATGTGGTACAGTACAGTATATTGGGTTTTATTACTGAAATATTAACATGTGGTACAGTACAAACTATAGAGTCTTATTCCTAAAATGTTAACATGCGGCACAGTACAACATTCTGAGTCTTATTTCTAAAATGTTAACATACGGCACAATACAGATTAGGGGTCTTAGTACTAAAACGTTAACATGTGGCACAGTACAGATTTTGAGTCTTAGTACTAAAATGTTAACATGCGGCACAGTACAGATTTTGAGTCTTAGTACTGAAATGTTAACAAGCAGCACAGTACAGATTTTGGGTCTTAGTACTAAAATGTTAACATATGGTACAGTACAGTATATTGGGTCTTATTAGTAAAATGTTAACTTGTGTTACAAAACAGTTTATTGGGTCCTATTAATGAAATGATAATATGTGGTACACATTTGTCCAGTTGGGGAAAAATGACCTGGCAAGGGACAGGATAGGTGTAGTGCAAGGAAATTTCAGGGAACTGGGGAGGCGCCTCAAGCAGGTGGCACACATGGTGGCTTTTGCCAATGTGTTACCTGTATACAGCTATGGAGAGGAAGAACACTCCACACTAGGGCTTTTAACAATTGGTTGAAGGTACTGTACGATGCATGGAGGAGGGCTTTGGCTACATTGAGGACTGAGGGCCAACCCAGGAAGATATGCACCTCTATAAGGGAGATGGCCTGCATCCTTCCAGGGAAGGGACCACAGTCCTTAGTGGAAGGTTTAAATGCTACTTGGATGAGCACTGAAAGTAGCTGGGGAGGGCTGTAGAACTAAGAGGGGCATCAATTGCCCCTTCCAGATAATGAAGCAGCAGGGAGGGTCCAAGGGTAGCAAACTCCACCAAGGTAAGGGTGCAAGAAGACAGGGGTATGGACAAGGCACAGTACAAGGTGCGGTATAATTCAAAGAAGTGAGAAGGAAGGAGTAAAGGAGGCAAGTAACAGAGAAGATAAGAGAAAAAGTGAGCCAGGGAATGTCAGTGAACATCACAGGCTGGGAGAAGCATGGAAGCAGGCTAGGAGGAGTAAGGTATGGGGAGCCATGTGCACCAATGCAAAGAGACTAGGAAATAAATTTCCAGACCTGGAGGCCTTCATGGCAGAGGCTAGTCTTGATTTGGTGGCCATAATCCAGTCAAGGTGCACTGACAGCCACGACTAGGACATGGCTATACTGGGCAGTTCTCTTTCCAGGAGACACAGGAAAGGGAAGAGAAGAGAGGAGCAGGGATTGTACTATATAAGGGAGGAAATCAAGGCCACAGAGGTGCAGGGGCACCCACAGCAAAAATAAGGGATGGGGATGCTGTGGGTCATCCTGCAGATGGGTGCTGGGACTGCTATTGGTACAGAGATGGTCTACAGACCTCCAGCACAGAGAGAGGAGATGTATAAGGCACTTGGGGAAGCCATCATCAGGATGGCAGGTAAGGGGAGGTGCTGCTAGTTGAGGACTTCTATCTGCCAGCTGTGGATTGAAGCCTTCCAACTGTAGCTTTGGCAAGCAGTAGGACCATCCTTGACTCTCGACAAGAGGCTTCTCCCAGGAAGCTAGTGGAGGAGCACATTAGGAACAGGGCAATGCTGGACCTGACACTTACAAACAGGGACAGCACTGTAGCCATCACAGACAGCAGTCCCCTAGGTACAGTGTGGTTTAACATTAAGACAGGAACAGAGGCAAAGCACACAAAGACAAGGGTCTTGGACTTTAGGAGGGTGGATTTTAAAGAAATGGAAGACTGCCTCAGAAACTATCTTGTCAGGGGATGGGAGATTGCCAAGGAGGGGTAGAGGTACAATGGGAAAAAATAATGCAGGGCATAATTAAGGCAACCAGCCTCTGCAAGAAGGAAGTTAGTAAAAGCAGAATAAAAAAGAATCTGTGATTGTTCTCTAGGGACGGAAAAAAAGAGTGGCATTCAGGAGTTATAAGGAAATGCAGAGTGAGCAAGATAGGTAGGTATACCAAGTGAAACAGAGGGAAGTAGAAAAGGCATTGAGGGGAGCAAAGACCGAGACAGAGGAAAGGACAGCCAAGGAGGTAGCTAAATGGATAAAACTTTCCTCAGGTACATAAGTAAGAAGAGGAAGGCAAGGGAAGGGATAGTAAGGATAAGGAGGATGGCAGTGGGGACTGCACAGAAGAGGACCAGGAAAACAGACATCCTGAACTGGTACTTCTGTTCAGTCTTCACAGTGAAGGGAGGGAGGGAGGGACAGACCACCATGGAGCAGCAGGAACAAAGGGGGGGCGGAGATGGACACAAGTCCATTTTCAGATGAAAGAGTCCTGAAGGGACTTGCAGTTTTGAAAATGGACAAGGTTATGTGACCAGACAGGATAAACCCATGGATACTAAAGGAACTTAGGCAGGTGCTAGCTGTCTGCTGATGGCCTTATTCAACAACTCTCGAAAGCAGGTGTGGTTCTGGTGAACTGAAGGAGTACCTCTACATAAAAGTGGCAGCAAGGAAGAGACTAGTTACTATAGGCTGGTTAGTCTCACCTCAGTGGTGGGGAAATTAATGGAAACCCTGTTAAAGGAAAGTTTGGTTGAGTATCATGAATCCAATGGGTTGCAAGACAACAGGCAGCATGAATTCATGGGGAAGGGGGTTCATTCCAGATGAACCTAATTGATTTATTTGACTGGGTGACCAGGGAAATAGATCAGTGGAGAGCAGTGGACATGGTCTATCTGGACTTTTGTTAGACCTTCAACACTGTACTGCAAAGGAGATTGATAAAGGGGGTTACACCAAAACCCCTACTAGGAAAGATCGAGTTATCTAAACATGTACAACCTGGAAGAGAGGGGAGCAACAAAGTCTTTCAAATAAGAAGGAGCACCAGGATCAGAGGGCATGTGATGAAGCTTGAGGGGGTAATGTTTAAAAGGAATGAGAGGAAGTACTACTTTACTGAAATAATTGTAGCTGCCTGGAATAGACTGCCAGTGGAAGTGGAGAAGGTGACAAAAAGGGGACTTTAAGCATGTATGGGATGGACATGGGGTGAATATTAGTAACTAGGCAGAAAGGGGGGTCACCAAAAACTAGTTAGGGTCAGTGGAGACAGATTAGGCAGGGTCCATCCGTGCAGACTGGATGGGTCAAGCATTCCTTTTCTGTTGACAAATTCTATGTTTTTATGTTTCCATGGTACAGTACAGTATTTCAGATCTTATTACTAAAATGTTAATGTGTAGTACAGTATAGTATTTTGGTTATTACTAAAATATTAATGTGTTGTACAGTATATTGAGTCTTATTTATAAAATATTAATGCGTGGTTCAGTACAGTAAATTGGATCATATTGCAGAAATGTTAACATGTGGCACAGTACTGTACATACCACATTTAGAGTATGGGGTACAATTCTGGAGACTACACTTGCAAAAGGATATAAAAAGCATGGAGAAAGTTCAGAGAAGGGCGACCAAGATGGTAAAAGGGATGCAGGGGAAACTTTACGAGCAGAGATGTAAAGAACTGGACCTATACACGCTCGAAACCAGGAGGGAGAGGGGTAACATGATTGAAACTTTTAAATATGTTAAGGGGTCAATAAAGTTAGGGAAGGGAGCTTATTTAAAAGAAAGTAGGGTTAAAAACAAGAGGGCATAACCAAAGGATAGAAGGTGGAAGATACTGAGGAAATGTGAGGGTACGTTTCTTCATGGAGAGGGTGGTGGAGCCATGGAACAACCTGCCAGGGGAGGTGGTAGGGGCTGATACAGTGGGGGGATTCAAGAGGTCATGGGACAGACACATGGGGTTGAGAGGAGGAGAAAAGGGGGGATAGTGCTGTGGGAAATGTGTGAAGGGAGGGCAAGGGCAGATTAGATGGGCCATAGTATGTTGCTGAAACATTTCCTACTATTTCAGAGCTGCAGTGATGTCCTGCAGGAGAGATTTGCTGCAGAAATGAAGTGTGGTATAGCTCTACGCCTGGCAGCTTTGCATATTCAAGAGCGGATCTTTACTTGTGCTCAACCACAAAAAATCTCTTTCAAATACATTGAGTGAGTATTCTTTCACCTCATGTTCAAAAGCAGTGTGCCCATGTACAGTTAGAGTAATGTGTTGTGAATGATTAATAGAGGAACAACCTGTATATAATGTAGTTTCAACTGTCAACAATTTATCTTTTCTTTTGTGGCGATGAAGGTTTAAACAGCAGTTTAAAAAAATTAATGTTCCTATCATTAAAAAACTTGATCAGCATTAATTCTAAGTGCTAGTCATATCTGTATGATTTTATGCACTTCTGTGCAATACTCTAAACTGAACAGGAGATACATTATCAACCTTTCTCTAGAATTAAGAATGTAATAGTCCGCAAAAGCATGCCGTGATCCCTATTACACTGATTGTTCCAAGTATTTTCTGTTTATCGTGTTTACAGGAAGGACTGGGGAATAGAAAATTTCATATCTCCTACTCTACTCCGTAATATGAAGGGTAAAGACATTAAAAAAGCTATCAGCTTTCATATGAAGAGGAACCAAAGCTTATTAGAACCGAGGCAAAAGGTACAGATTTTTCTCAGTTGTAATAATCCGTTCCTTCTATTTTCAACTTTACACCAATATAACCTAGCATAGTTTCCCAGATGTTGTATGTCAAGCATGTATCTTTTAATATTATATATTCTTTGCAAAAAAAAAAACTGTGTTGATGCACCAGTTAGGGTAACAACACCACAAAAGTATGGAAATGTGGCATTAGGGTTTCCAACCCTAACTCCTCCCCCACACACCCTCAAGCAGCACTAGGAAAAAACATTAGGGTTTGGGTCTCAAGCATCTTGGCAAATCAGTGGTGGAGCCTTCCTTTGGGTTGTCAACCCTAATGCTCTCGCCCCTACCCCCCAGCCCATACCCTCCAGAATGAAGCAGAAGGTACATCTCCAAGCCACTGCCTCACAGTGATACACTCTTCAGACGTAAATAAGTATGTCTCAATGCATGTTGCCAACACCATTTATTGTAGTTTTCTTCAAGCAAGACTCTGGGGTCCTGCGTGTACAAAGGAGATCATGTATGACTTTGTTTGTTTTGGAACACAGTGGGCATTAGGGTTGACAACCCCAAGGAAGACCCCACCACTGATTCAACAAGACTCCGGAGACCCAAAATCCTAATTTTTTTTCTTGTGCTGTTTGGGGGGGGGGTTGTGGATGGGGAGTTAGGGTTGAAAACTCTACTACCACATTTCCCTACCTTTGTGGCATTATGATACCTTAACTACTGTATTAACAAAATCTTTTCCAAAAAATTTCCTTTCTTTTTGAGATAGTGGAATGGTAGCCTCATCCATGCAGGTCCTGAACAGATGTAGATGTTCTGCACCAAGGGAAGACTCCATTCGCCAGTGGAAGTACAGAGCCCTTGTGGTCCCTGCACTCCTATGTAGAGATGCATGTGAAGAATTTATGGGGCTGTCTGGTGGGCTGCCGAAGCACAGAGCCCTGTGGTTGTTGCAGTTCCATGTGGCTATGGATACAGATGCAAAGGCACTCTGCCACCCATGGGGGGAGATGTGCATAGTCCTATACCAAGAGGACAGTTGTCTTCAGTATATGGTGCCCAGTCCTGTGCTGACAACCCTGCAACTTTAATTCTAAGACTGGGGGTGGATGTTGCATAACAGTGCAATCCCCCCACCCTCACTCCATTCAGCTGGGTCACTGAGCTCACCCCCAAGCTCAGTTCACTGGCATGGGATCAGAAAGCATACCCACTGGGGCCAAGACTAACAGTACACAAAAAGTTTGCTAACAATTATATCCTTTTTTAAAAAAAAATTGACACCAAATTTTCAAGATACTCATGTTATAATTTGCCTTATAGACATGGCATGTACCATTCTATTTTTTATCTTTATTTATTTTAGTCTTTGGTAACCAGGTAAGTCCCACTAGGCACAAGTGCCTGTTTTCAGGGGTGACCTGGGAACACTGGGTGGTTAAGTGACTTGCTCAGAGTCACACAGTATGCAAGTGGAGGTTGTGAGAATCAAACCAAGGTCTGGTCTGCTGGATGTGCCAAGCTCATTCACAGCTCATTACTCTAACCTGTAGGCTATACTGCCAGCCCAAGACCAGTACTCTAACCCCTGAGCTATGGAGCCCTTTTATAATACATTTGCCAAAATGTCATTTCACACAAGAAGTATGAAAACACATCTTGTCTAGAATTTAAAAAATGATGTTTTGTTTTTATGAGATGGTGTAAAAAATGGCTATGTTGAAAGTTTGGAATCAAAATTTTGAAAATTTGTGAAGTTGTGAGTGAATGTTGAAGTACGGCAACTTTCACTCATAACCTGGGCATTTTATTGTATTTGCACTCCAAATTTTCAGCATAGCTTTCTTATTACCCCAACTCATGACATGGTAGGTGAAAATTTTCAAATCCCTTCCGAAATGTAATTCCACATCACCAAAGTGTCATTCCGTACCACATGCGTGAAAACACATTTTGGCCAGAATTTGAAAAATGACAGCTATCACGTTCATTATGTGGTGTAAAAACAAAGGCTATACTGAAAATTTGGAGTTAAAATATTTAAAATTACCAAAGTTTTGAGCAAGCATAGAACATTTTCAAAGTATGCTCATAACTTCACCATTTTTACATATTTTTACCCCAAAGTTTTCAACATAGCCTTATTATGATGCTACCTCATGAACAAGGGTGGTGAAAATGTTCAAATCCCACTCAAAAGGTGATTTTGCCAAGTGACTTTGAAATCGCTTTTTTGGTCTGATTTGCATAAGTCCACCACCATTAGTCATGAGGTGGGGTCCAAAAAGGCCATGTTGAAAAATGTGGGGTCAAAATATGCAAAAATGCCAAAGTTAGACATTAAAGTTCAAAACCCCACTGAAATATATTGAACCACACTTACCTTAGTTTCTCATACAGCACCCATCAGTTCCAGCAGCAAGACATGTTTTCGAACAGACAGTAGTTCTTCACCATGGGATATATATTCAGGTGAGTGAGGGTGTGTGGGAGGGTGTGGTGGGGGTGAGGTAGTGGGTGCTGAGTTGGAGGTTGGGATGGGGTGTCAGATTGGCAAGGGACGATTTTCTTTTTTGCAGGTACAAAAAAAAAATGAGTGAGGGTTTTCTTCTTTACAAGGGATAGTGACATTCCGATACTGAGGATTGGGAACCCTAGTGTCAGGCTACTGTTTGGTGGCACCAGGGGTGGGCACCTCAGTGCTGCCATGTACAATGTAGGAACAGGGGAATGACCTGAAAGGGGGGGTAAGACAAGTGATACTAGGGGTGGGCAACCCAATCCTCTTATAAAATAACTTCCAATAAGGATGGATAGATAGATATACAGACAGACAGATAGACAGACTGAGAGACAGAGAAAGTGAAAGACAGAAAGACAGAGATAGGCAACAGAATGGGATCAGTGGGTCATTGCTCTCAAGCTGCAGCTGCAGAGCTCAAGAAAGTACTGTTGTTCTCATATATAGAGAACATGGGTGAATGGTTTCTCTTGCAAAACTAGGCACCCAGCATTGTGGAATGCCCAGAAAGTGTGTTTCTGTCAACTTTTTTAAACACATAGCAGAATTTAGTTAAATGGTTCCTGTTTAGCTAGCTTCAAATGTTTGTTTTTTTAGAGAGAAAAGTTTTATGTATTTTCAATGTTTGTGAGTTTAAAAGGACAAAAAAAAGATGGTGGCCACCATGATTGGTATTTTTTTGAGCATGAGAGGCAAATCATGAAAATAAGTACTTGTGAAAGGTTTATCTTATCTGTGTCAGTCTTCACCATTCATCACAGATGGGTACTGGCCGGAGATCAGGACCATCAAGGTCGCCTCGTGGGTAGCCTGTGTAGAAGATTTTCAAAGATTTTTTCCCGTTAGGTCATGTCACGGTCGGAGGACAAAAAGTCGTCTAAGGTGGGGCGGCCCCCCCATGTGTTGGTGCCCATGTGGCCGCAAGTACTCCGTTACCGACCAGCATGACCAGTGTCTCTCGTGTCTTGGCCCACTTCATGACATGGATTCGTGCGATGCCTGCTTCTCCATGGACCACCGCATCCTCGAACAGCGCACGTTTAAAGTAGGGTGAGCTCCGCCAACTTTTGGGGGTAGGTCTCGCACTTGTCGGGCCATGCCTCGCTCTCTTGGCCTTTCCTCCGGATCCCCTCACAGTTCTATATGGACCGAGAGCCTAGCCTTGGCCGAGCCTCCTTCTGTGGTGCAGGAGGCCCATCCCGCTTCCTCCCGGGAGCGGGCAGGAGGTGCCGCTATGGCAATCACTCCTTTGGGGGTGAAGGCTCCCCCGGTGTCTCTGCCATGGTCCAGAAGGCCCAGGTCGATGCTGTCCTCGACGCCGTCACTCGGTGCTGTCGGGGCCGTCGGCGCCGTTTGCAGCGCCGTGGGTCCTGTCAGCACCGACGGCAGCACTGACTCATCTCTTGGTGCCATGGGCCTTGTCGGCGCCATTCGCAGTGCCAACCCTGCTTGCGGCGCCGTGACCCTGGAATCAGCATTGACTTTCGCCATGTCTCACCTCAGTGCCGTCCTCGGCGCTGAGGTTGAGCACAGTGCCGTGGGGCCTTCGGAGTCATCCATCGGTGCCGTCCTCAGTGCCGTTGGTGCTCTCGGTGCTGCTCACAGTGCCGAGGGATCTGGCGGTGCGGTTCGGCACCGAGTCCCGCCTCGGGTCATCGGCGTTACCGTCCTCGGCACCGCTCGCAGTGCTGAAGGGCCTGGTAGCAGTGTCGGTGCCGAGGCTGTGGCTGGGGTTTCTGTCGGTGCCATCTCTGTTACTGATACCGCCCCTGGTGCTGGTGGGCTTGACGGTGCTGCAGCTGGCCCTAGTTGGGGACCTTTGGCCCGTGCTGCCCTGCCGCTGTCTGCCAGCACCGCTTGCGGGGCTGTGGAGGGTGCAGGTGCTGCCTTGACCACTGCTTGGACTTCTGGGCCCTTTGGTAAGGTCACCCTCCCTCACCCTCCTACTGTCTGGCTTAGGGCCTCAGACTCTACCTCTTCGGAGTCGGAGTCAGGCTCAGAGTTGAGCAGGCAGTCATACCCTTCGGGGTTGCCTGCAGAGGAGGATGAGCCGGTGGTGTCCACGACGGGTCTCATTCAGCCCCCTTCTGAGGTGCGTCTGGTTCCCCCCAAGGTTAGGGTCAGTGGTACTGACCAGCAGGCTGTGGTGTGTGCCACCATTACCATGAAACCTGGCCTTGGGGGGTTCCTTGACCCCTAGGCGGTGGTACCCCCTCTGCTGGTGTGTCTCAATCTCCCAACTTTGAGGCCTATCGGGAAGCCCACAGGAGGGAAGGGTGCTGCTCCCTGGGTCTCCCCTTTGGGGGCAGCCCAGAGCTGCCAGCTTCCTAGGCTGGCCCTTTCGAGGACTAGGACTCTCTCGGACTCCGAGGGGTCGATGGGTGTGGGGTCGGCACGTTGACCTTTCTCTGGGACCCACCTGGGCCCTGGACGAAGCCAAAGCATGGACTTTCGCCCTTCCCCTTCTGGTTCCTTGAGGGGGTCCCATTCTTTGGAGGCAGGGGACCGTCCTTCTGGATCTATATGGCCCCGGTCACCTCACTTGGGGGATTCTTCTGGGCGCAGCCTAGGCAGTACCAACGTGGTTGTACAGCTGTCGGCTGTGGAGTCTTCCAGGACACCATCCACAGGGGTCCTTGGTCTGCTCCCTAGCCCTGGCAGAGGTCAGCCGACTTCCTCTCTTGGCTCTGCCCCCTCCTCTCTGCCGCCTTCTCCAGCATTCCCAGGTATTCTTGGTCCTAGCGGTCCTCTCACCTGGGAACAGTTCAGAGCAGTGGCTGCTTGGTTCCCTGCCTACGTTAGGGCCATGGACAGCCAGGTTTTTCAACCTCCCCCCGAGCAGCCACTCTCAGAGCACATGGTGACCTCCAGCTCCTCATCCCCCTCTTCAGGGGGAAAGGAACCGTCTGTCCATATCTCTCCTGCTGCTGATGTCTCTGAGTATGAACGTTTCCTGGTGAGGATGCTGGAGGACCTTCACCTCTCTCCCCTTTCCATGAGCAATCCCGAGCATGCGGCGCATGCCTTTCTAGGTGATTTTGGTGCAGCCACCCTTGTGGTGCCACCCTGGCCTGCTCCCTTTCGGGAGGCATCCATGCGTTTCTGGCAGAGGCCCTTCTCCAGAGTTCCTGCCCCTAGGGACCTCAGCCAGAGGTATTGCACTCCCCCAGAGTCTCCAGGTTCTATGCCTCATCCACAGTCTGGATTGAGGCACCAGGACACTCCTGACGGGCTTCGTGCCCTCCACCGTGACCGGACCCCAGATCAGGACTCTTCGGATTTTGATTTCTGGGGGAGGAGGACTTTCTACTCAGCACGGTTGCTTCTGTCCATCTCTGCTCATCAGGTCCACTATGCAGCCTACAACAGGTTCTTGTGGTCAGCGCTGGGTCAGATCCTAGCTGCTTTGCCTGACTCAGAGCAAATCAGGCAAGCCATCGCACTCTCTGCATGTGGCCTGGAGCTAGCAAGGCACCAAGCAAGGGCATCTTACAATGCCAATGAGGTAGCTACTAGGGTAGTAGGGACAGTGATCTGCACCAGGAGATCGGTGTGGCTTCGCCTTTCCCGGTTGTCACCCTTGGCCTGGCGTAGGGTGATTTGCTCCGCTCACCAGGGAACCTATCTCTTTTCCTGTAGGGCGAGACGACGTTTGTCGGGGAAAATTCCTTCCCCCTCTGGGGGGGGACCCCATCTCACTCTCCCCACTCTTGGGCCTCCTCAGGCCCAGAAGGTTCCCCCCCTTAGTGTGTCACCCACTGAGGGCTAAGGGACACTGTCCCTTAGGGTGCAATTAATCAACCCCCTTCGGGGGGGCTTGGTACTCACCCATCTGTGATGAATGGTGAAGATTGACACAGATAAGATATAGAAATTATGTACTTACCATAATTATGATCTTTCTGTGTACCTTCAACATTCATCACAATCCCGCCCGCCATCCCCCTGGGGCTCCAGTCTCTGGATCCTCCTCCCTCTGTGCCTACCCCTATTTTTGAGCGGGGTAAAGTTGGGACACACAGGGGGGTAATTTTCTTCCCCAAGGGGTACAGTTCGAGTGGCACTTCCTCTCTACTATTTATCCTCACGCCTACGGGGTGAGAACCGGTGGTTGCCCTCCTTCTGTTATCCTTCTATTTAAAAAAAATAAAAAAAGACATCCCTTTTTTCACCAAAAATCTTTACAGAGAGAGTACTGAGTCCCTGTACCCTGTCCTTCTCCAGAATAGCCGACTCTGCTTTTGGGGTTTGCCAGTTATTCTGTGCCTTGAATTCTGGCAGATGAGCTTTGCCACTCCTTGCAGTTCCTATACAGTCTGGTGACAGACAAGGGTCCTGGATCCTTGTTACCTCTCACTTTCTCCTAAATTCTCCCCCCCCTCCCTTCTTCCTTTTCCAGAGATTGTGGCCCCTACCCAATCCCCTTAGTTTTACTTCTTCTATGCTGTCCTCTCAGTCATTATTTCTCCTTTTAGTTCAGTTTTCTCTTCCTTTTTCTGTCCCTTGGACTCTCTTGTCCCACCCTCCATCCCTTCCTCTTACCTCTCTGGCGACTCAGAACTGGTAGGCAGGTGGAGTTGACACAGCTTAATGGCTAATCCTCGAGCGCCACGTAGTACGTCGGCCTCGAGGGCGGCGCCGATGCTGCGTCGGCTCCACCTATCCTTTTTTTTTAAAAAAAGGCTCCCGCAGGGTCCTGATCTCCAGCCAGTAACCATCTGTGATGAATGGTGAAGATACACAGAAAGATCATAATTACGGTAAGTACGTAATTTCTATTTTTCTATCAGTTAAACCTGGACGTTAACTCAAAAAGTATTATAACTCTAAAACAGTATAATATTTTTTCACTAAACATTTGAAAGGCACACCCTTGGCACCAGTCCCTTCAAACCTGAAAATTTTATGAAAAAATGCCACACTGTCTAGGCTGCAGGTGAGAGCAAAAAATACGTAATGTTAAGTATGGTTTCTTCCCCATTTTATGGCGCTCTGTATCTCAAAAACAGTACAAGGTGCCATCACAAAACTTTTCACATCTTCAGACTCTGACAACTTGACTGTGCATGTCAAATTTTGTGCTATTTCATCAAAGAATGTCAAAAGCTGAGTTTTAACATTGAACAGCCAATTCAACCCTAACTATAGGGGTTATACCACAACCCTATAATATTATGTGGTTGGGACTTTCATGGTTGGGACTTTTCCCCATTATAAAAAAACATCAGATATTTCCATATATCTGATGATAATTAACATAATAACGTATTAACATATTAACGTAATAGGTAATAGGTAATAGCTTGGCAGAAGACACCAGGAGAAAGGACTGCTGTGTGACTGAACTTCTCTGCTGGGACTAAAGTAGAAGAACTTTTGTATTTGACTTTTAATTTAGGGTAAAAAAACTAACATACAAAAAAAAAGTGTGTGTTTGGGTTAACTGAACTGAATGGGTATCTGAAGAGTTATCTAGGTGTAAATCTCAGGTGACTGAAAGGACTTAACTGCTGTGAGCTTTAAATTACTTGTAGAAAGATCTGGTAAGTAGAGGGAGTGGCTTAGCTAGAAGGAAGTTACATTTAAAGACTGCCTTAGAAAGTTTCTGCTAATAGCTTGGCAGAAGACACCAGGAGAAAGGATTGCTGTGTGACTGAACTTCTCTGCTGGGACTAAAGTAGAAGAACTTTTGTATTTGACTTTTAATTTAGGGTAAAAAAACTAACATACAAAAAAAAGTGTGTGTTTGGGTTAACTGAACTGAATGGGTATCTGAAGAGTTATCTAGGTGTAAATCTCAGGTGACTGAAATGACTTAACTGCTGTGAGGTTTAAATTACTTGTAGAAAGATCTGGTAAGTAGGGGGAGTGGCTTAGCTAGAAGGAAGCTACATTTAAAGACTGCCTTAGAAAGCTTCTGCTAATAGCTTGGCAGAAGACACCAGGAGAAAGGACTGCTGTGTGACTGAACTTCTCTGCTGGGACTAAAGTAGAAGAACTTTTGTATTTGACTTTCAATTTAGGGTAAAAAAACTAACATACAAAAAAAAGTGTGTGTTTGGGTAAACTGAACTGAATGGGTATCTGAAGAGTTATCTAGGTGTAAATCTCAGGTGACTGAAAGGACTTAACTGCTGTGAGGTTTAAATTACTTGTAGAAAGATCAGGTAAGTAGGGGGAGTGGTTTAGCTAGAAGGAAGCTACATTTAAAGACTGCCTTAGAAAGCTTCTGCTAATAGCTTGGCAGAAGACACCAGGAGAAAGGACTGCTGTGTGACTGAACTGCTGGGACTATACTGCCCTCCTTCCCTCCCCTCCACCCAAAGCTAGTTCTATTTTTATAGGCACAGAATTTGACTGACAACAGGAACTTCCTGTTTAGAGGCAGGAAGTGAGTGATCACAGAACCACCAAGGACCCACCATCCTAGAAGGGCAAGAGTAGCTCTCCGGCCCCCTCTAGCTGCTGGAGGTCTGCCTCTGAGCAAGTAAGTGGTCTACTGAGAAATATAGGATATTCTTGTCTCAGAACAGGACAATCAGGAGCTTAAAGGGCACACAGGCAGAAAGTAAGGAGAGAGAAAAAACAGAGGAAAGAGTAGCGATTGCAAACAGTTAAGGGGCCAGAAATAAGACATGACTGGAGTGGTGCAGTGCAGTGGCTGTCGAGCAGCAGTCTTCCGGGAGGTGTTCTGGAGGATGCGGTGTTGTCCCATCTGCAGGCACCTCTCTGGGCTGAGGGAGAAGGTTGCTCATCTCCAGGCTGAGTTGGCCAGGATTTGTGGGACCTCCTCATGCATCCAGGGACCACCAGTGCCACTGCCGTTGCCTCAGAGGTTGCCAAGAAGAGGAGCGGTTGGACCACAGTGGGCTCAGGGAGGGTGACGGTGGTGGAACAGAGATGCATCCCTCCCATTGTACCTCTCCACAATTCCTATGCCATTCTGGCAAAGTGTGGTTCCTCTGGAGGCACCCACAGTGGAGACCAAGGAGGATGCTGGGAACCTCCAAAAGGAGACCCACAGGAGGGTGGCAGGGGACCCAGCAGGAAGGAAACAACTCCTGGTGGGGACTCCATTGTTAGGAAGGTAGAACTGGGGAGGAAGGAGAGGGAGATAAGGTGCCTGCCTGGCACCATGGCTTGCAGGGACAAAAGCGAATCCTCAGGATTGCTGGAGCAGCTGCACAGGGAGGGAGCTGGATGTCACTGTCCACCTAGGGACAAATGACCTGGCTAAGAAGGGATTAGAAAAGTGCAGGAAGAGTTTGTGGAATTGGGAGGGGCCTTAGTCAAGTAGCACGCACAGTAACCTTCTCGGAGGTGCTACCCATCTATGGCATAGGAGAGGCTAGGTGTTCTGCACCATGGGATTCAATCAGTGCTTGAAAACTGGTGTGAAGCTCAGGATTTGGCTTCATTGGGGACTGGGGTCCACCTGGAGTGATGCAAGCCTATACTGGCATGATGGGCTGCATCTGTCTGGGAGGAACCAGGATCCTAGGTGATAGGTTTAAATGCTTCATTGGCAAGCTTTTAAACTAGCCAAGGGGGGAGGCACTGGAAAGGAGCAGGAAAATCCTAGCCCCTAAATAATCATGGTAGTAAGTGCAGCAAACACCAACATAGAGGTGTCGAGAGAAGGGCAGGGGTAAATGAAGAAAGTGACAAAGGCAAGAAGGACAGGGATGGGGCAAAAGGGAGTAAGGCCATCAGGAAATGGAGGGTAATGAGTACCAATGCCCATAGTCTGGGCAACAAGCTCCCTGAGCTGATGGTCTTAATGGAAGAAGGATGCCTGGATATCGTAGCGGTCACAGAAACATGGTACACAGAGAACCATGACTGGGATGTTAACATACCAGGGTACATAACCTACAGGAGAGACAGGCAGGGGAGAAGAGGGAGAAGTAGCTCTCTATGTAAAGGAAGGGATAAAAACTGAACAAAAAGAGTAAACAGGAGAGAGGAGGCACTGTGGGTCACCTTGGAGACTGGAAAGGGCACCACAATCCGCACAGGGGTTGTGTACAGACCCCCATGTCAGGGGGAAGGAATGGACAAGGATATGATAGAAGGCATTCTTAGAATGGCAGAGAAAGGGGAGATACTGTTGATGGGAGACCTGAATATGCCAGATGTTAACTGGAGCACATTTGCTGCAGCCACATCCAAGACCAGAGCCATTCTTGATGCCCTACAGGTGGCAGGCATTAGCTAGTTTCGGAACCCACTCGTGGGGAGCAATCTTAGACCTCGTGCTCTCAAGCGGGGCAGTGAGAGGATCTCAGATCTAGAAGTGGGTTGCCATCTGGGGACAAGTGACCATCAAACAGTGTGGTTCCGTTAAACTCAGCCACTAGAGTCAAGCCATACAAAAGTGAGGGTACTGGACTTTAGGAGGGCTGACTTTGGCAAGATGGGAGAGTGCCTCAGAAAAGCACTAGCAAACAGGCAAGAAGGAGGTGTGGAGCAACAATGGGGAATTATCAAAACTGCCATCACAGAGGCAACAAACCTTTGTGTGAAGCAAATGAACAAATCAAAACGAAAGAAAAAGCCACTATGGTTCTCAAAAGAGGTGGCTGTGAAAGTCAGGAAGAAAAAGATAGCATTCCGGAAGTTTAAGGAAACACAGAAGAAGCAGGACAGAGAGCTGTACCAGTTAAGGCAGAAGGAAGCAGGAAGGGAAGTCAGAATAGCAAAGGCCCAAACTGAGGAAAAGATAGCCAACTCAGTTAAGAATGGGGATAAAACCTTTTATAGGTACATCAGCGAGCGTAGAAAGACAAAGGGAGGGATAGTGAGGCTGAATAGAATGAACAGTAGGTGGGCAGAGGGGGATAGTGAAAAAGCAGGAATACTGAACGAATATTTCTGCTCAGTATTCACAAAAGAGGAGGGGGAAGTGCCTAATCCAATTAACAGAAGCACTCTTGATAGGGGGGTCGATCCCAGTCCTTTCACAGAAGAAAGGGTTCTGCAAGAACTCCTAAAACTGAAGGTGGACAAAGCAATGGGGCCTGATGGAATTCACCCCAGAATTCTAAAAGAATTAAGGGAGGAACTAGTGAAACCACTGGCAACTCTTTTTAATAAATCATGGGAGAATGGTGTGATACCCGAGGACTGGAGGAAGGCAGATGTGATTCCCCTTCACAAAAGTGGGTCCAAGACAGAGACAGGAAACTACAGACCTGTCAGTTTGACCTCTGTGGTAGGGAAAGTGATGGAGTCACTTCTGAAGGAAAAAATAGTCGAGTACCTAGAGGCCAGTGGAGCACAGGACCCAAGGCAGCATGGGTTCACAGTAGGAAGGTCATGTCAGACGAATCTAATAGATTTCTTTGACTGGGTGACCAAAGTAGTAGACCAGGAAGGGGCTGTGGACATGGCCTACCTAGACTTTAGCAAGGCATTTGACACAGTCCCACACAAAAGATTAATAGTCAAATTAACCAGCCTGGGAGTGGGACCCAGGGTGGTAGTCTGGGTAAAACATTGGCTGGACAACAGGACACAGAAGGTAATTGTAAATGGAGTCCATTCTGAAGAAAGGGGGGTTACTAGTGGGGTACCGCAGGGTTCAGTATTGGGTCCAGTCCTTTTTAATGTCTTCATCAGTGACATTGCAGAGGGACTGGAAGGAAAAGTATGCCTTTTTGCAGATGACACAAAAATCTGCAACAGGGTTGATACACAAGGAGGCGTGAAAAGGATGAAAAGGGACTTGGCAAGGTTGGAGGAATGGTCAGAAGTATGGCAGCTAGGATTCAATGCAAAGAAGTGCAAAATAATGCACCTGGGAAACAAGAACCCAGGGGAAGAATACACAATGGGTGGGGAGGTAGTAACAACAACAAAAAAAGGAAAGGGACCTGGGGTAATCATATCAGATGACCTTAAGGTTAGCAAGCAATGTGAGAAGGCAGTAGGGAGGGCTGGGGGTATACTGGGATGTATAGGGAGAGGCATCAGCAGCAGAAAACAGGAAGTTGTTATCCCTCTGTACAGACAGTTGGTGAGACCCCATCTGGAGTACTGTGTCCAGTTCTGGAGACCCCATCTCCGCAAGGACATAGACAGGATAGAGGCAGTCCAGAGGAGGGCAACTAAATGGTGCAGGGTCTGCAAGAGAAGCCGTATGAGGAGAGACTAAAGGAGCTTAATATGTATACCCTTGAGGAAAGAAGGAGAGGGAGACATGATAGAAACTTTTAAGTATCTCAGTGGAATCAACAAAGTCCAAGAGGGTAGCATTTTTCAGAAAAGAGACTTGCAAGAACAAGGGACACAATTTAAAGATAGAAGGAGGGCGGTTCAGGGCAATGTGAGTATTATTTCACAGAGAGGGTAGTGGATGCATGGAACAGCCTTCCTGAGGAGGTTTGGGGTCTAAAACTGTGGAGAATTCAAGAATGAATGGGACAGACATAAGGCAATTCTTGTGGGGGGTAGGAAGAAACAGGCTGTTGGTTAACTAGGATTTGCGGCCTATCCTGTAGGTAGGGAAATGGGCAGACTAGATGGGCCTAGTGGTCCTTATCTGCCGTCAAAGTCTATGTTTCTAACACTACTTATGTAACCACACAGCTTATTACAAAATAATGAACAACCTATTTATTAACTATTGCAAGTGTGGACACAATATATATACATTATTACAACACTAACATGTGGAACAACCACCTGAATAACACATGTAACAACAACTTACTGTGTACCTACATTTCAACCCTAAAGCCTATCCAACTACAGCCCCTGCAAAAAAAGAAACAGCCCCTCCAGATCTTTACCAACCACTTTTGCTGCTGCCTCCATATCATTTGCCAACCTAACAGCTTCACATGGAAATCAAAGTTTATCTGTGTAAAAATGTGTCTCTGTACAACAGACTTTGCCCCAACCCCCTTACTGCTACCTCTATATCACTTGCCAACCTAACAGCCACACATGGAAATCAAAGTTAAACTGTGTACAAAATGTGTCACTGAGCAACAAACTCAGCCAACCCCCAACCGCTGCCTCCAGATAGCATGCCAAATTAACAGATACTCATGGAACTCAAAGTTAAACTGTGTAAAAATCCCCAAGCAACAAACTCAGCCCCTCCCCCCAGTTTTACTTCTTCCTTTATATCAGTGGCCAAACTAAAAGCCACATGTGAAAATCTAAGTTAGACTATGTAAAAAAAAAAGTGTTCCGAATCACCAAAGATTGTAGTTGTTTCCTTCCAAGCTGCAGTCCTTAAAACATTAAAGAGAGAAATGCTAGAACCACACCTCCTTTTATAGGAAATACATTATAGAAACCTAAAAGGGACAAAACTACGCAGCCCAAACCAGAATGCTTTTTCTTACAGCCAAACCAGCACACTTTTTTTCTTAAAGCCAAACAGGCCAACCTTATGTAATATATAAAACATCTGGTAGGTAAGTCCCAGATATTCGTGAAATATCACCATCTTGGGCACACGCATGCTCATTGGGTCACTCTCTGAGTGATATTTCCTCATATCTGACACTTACCTATCAGGTATTCTCTCTGTCTCTCTCTCCCTCCCTCCTCCCTCTCTCTCTCTCTCTATATATATATTTATACAACACATGTTTTGGGATACATGAATGGATAAAAAGTGATATCTCAGACAGGCAGTGAAGATATCACTGATATCTCCATGTTCCTATACGTCATAGTGATATCTCCATGTTCCTATACATCATGGAGACATTTCTATGTTCCTGTACATCATGGAGATATTTCTATGTTCCTGTACGTCATCCTAATGATAGTGAAACTCTTTCACTTTCCAGCGCTAGTCTCCTTCTGTCACCTGTAAGCATCCCCCGCCCCCAAAACTTCTCAGACATCTATCTGGTTGATCCTGCCATTATAGAAGTCATTAAAAAAGTGTGTGATCCTGCCATTACTTTTAAACAAATCAGTATTTTTAACACGTATCTGGTTGATCCTGCCACTTACTACACTTTTGCTTTCTTCCTTGAAACATACAGCAACATGACCGAGTGCAATCTGCATTAATACTTGACATGGTGCCAGACGTTTTCTACAAGGCACCCTGTGTTACCACATTTAGAAAATGATGAGTTTTATCCTCATCTCACTGTTTGTTTGCCTTGCCTTGCCATCCTTCAAAGACTGTGCAGACTGTAGAGACTCTTGAGTGTCCCCGCTTCAGAACAGCAGACAGAACTGCGAATGAGTGAGCGAGTGTTGCTATAGCAGCACTCACTCGTGCGTCCCTCTGCAGTACTGAAGCTGAAGCGGTGAACACTCGCTGTGGAGTCTCTACAGTCTGCACTTTCTTTGAAAAAACAAACCAACAGTAAGAGTAGTTTTTAACATCAGTTTCTAAGTGTGGTAACAGAGAGTGCCTTGTAGTAAACGTCTGGCACCACATCATGTATCAGTGTAGCTAGCGCTCTGTCACAGCGCAACATTTTGGGGGAAAAACAAAAGTGCAGTAAGTAGCAGGATCAATCAGATATGTATTAAAAATACTAATTTGATTAAAATTAATGGCAGGATCAACCAGATATGTTTTTAATCACTTCTAGAATGCCAGCTTCAACCAGATATGTTTTTTTAAATAACTTGAACATGGCAGAATTAACCACACAATACATCGAAATAACACATATACTCTGCTGTGTTCGTGTGCGTGTGTGGTGGGGGACATGAGACATTGTGTTAGGAGGGAGCATGGCAGGGTCAACCAAATGAGGTTTATGAATGACTATGAAACTGCAGCATCAAACAGCTATTTTTAAACTACAACTGCCAGAGGGTTATGTTGCCATGGCCATCACCTCTATGTGGTTGATTGTATTAAGGGGGGTCATGTGGGGGGTTGTGCTGGATTGGACCCAAAACATATGTTGTGTAAACAGAACATGACATGACCTGACTGAAGATATCATATTTATCTTCACTCGAGGCCAGTGACATCAAGATATCTCACTCGTGGCTTCGCCAATTATGAGATATCATGATATCACTGGCCTTTCATGAAGATAAATATGATATCTTCAGTCAGGTCATCTCATATCATATAATATATAATATATATATATATATATATATATATATATATATATATATATACAGTATATATATAAGGTGGGATATTCAAAGGGTTGTGCATGCAGTGTTGCGTCATCGCAACCCACTGATGAGCCCAGGCGCGATATTCAAAAGGGGATGTTGTGCTGTGCAATTCCTGATGTGCCAGGGTGCACCAGTAATGTATGCGGCGCAAGTGCGGGGGGGGCATGCCCAGGCATATCTGGCATATTCCGATATTCAGCCCAGAATGTGTGGCGCATATGCAGGCACAAACCCACCTTGGCTGCACGGGGTGGGGGGGTACAAAGATCCCCCGCCCGAAAAGCAGTAGCAAGTCCTGGCCACCCACAGGTGAGTTGCCATGTTGCAGGGTGCAACACAGCAGCCGCCAGCTGTGGGTGGCCACCCGACTACCCCACACACAGGCTGAGCATCGTGCCCCCCTTCCCGAACGCGGGCATAATGTATCAATATCCCTGGTGGTCCAGTGGACCCTACCCCCATGCCCTATCACAGGCAAATGAATGTATACTGTCCCTGGTGGTCCAGTGGACCTGCTCCCCAGCCCGATCATGGGCTTAAGTAAACTAAATTATTCCCTGGTGGTCCAGTGGACCCGCTGCCCTGCCCGATCATGGGCTTAAGTAAAATAAATGATTCCCTGGTGGTCCAGTGGACCTGCTCTCCTGCCTGATCGTGGGCTTGATAACTAACACTAATGCCATGTGGTCCAGTGGACCTGCTCCCTTGCCCGATCACGGGCTTTATGAATAATACAATTCCATGGTGGTCCAGTGGACCTGCTCCCATGCCTGATTGTGGGCTTTCAAAATGGAATTATTCCATGGTGATCCAGTGGACCTGAACCCCAGCCCGATCGCGGGCTTTAGAAGTATAGTACATAAAAGCCCTGGTGGGCCATCTGTACCCCCCCCTCCTCACCCGCTCACTTAGAGCCACCACCCTGCTCCCCCCGGTCAGCGGCAGGCGGCAACTCCCCTCCCGCAAGCTGCCCAGCCTCCTTCCGACTGACAGTGTACAGATGCGGCTGTACAACCATTGGTCCCCTGCGTGGGCCAATGGGGCGTGCGACTGTGCTGTATTACCTGATCCCAAAATAGCCAGATGGTTCGATCACATTCGGGACTGTGAGTACAATAGTCTGCACACCCATTATTACGCGTAGAAGAGACAATGGGCTAGTCGTGCTGTATGATGTGTCAGTCGGGCTGCAGAGGCGGCTTGTGGGAGGTGAGCTGCCACCCGCCGTGACATGAAGATCGGTGGTGAGGCGGGTGGGAAGAGTGCCGGGCGGATTTATGTACTGCTAAAGCCCGCGATCAGGCTGGGGTTCGGATCCACTGGACCACCATGGAATAATTCCATTTCAAAAGCCCAAGATCGAGCATGGGAGCAGGTCCACTGGACCACCAGGGATTAGTTTTATTTATCAAGCCCATGACTGGGCAGAGGAGCAGGTCCACTGGACCACCAGAGATTTAAATTCTTTCTTTGCCCATGATCGGGCATTGGGGTAGGGTCCACTAGACCACAAGGGAATTAGCTTCTAACCACAGAATGCGATCGGGCGAGGGGCAGGGGGCATCAGTCCCCGACGTCTGCATCCTGGCAGGGCACCAGGCGCAAGTAGCCAGGGATCGGCGCACCTGCATGCAAATGGGACCATAATGACATGCAAATGGCCCCATTTGTGCCTTGCATTCATAATGGCCTCATTTGCATTCACACATCTGAATATCGCTCTTGCTGCACCTTAGCGCAGCTGCACTTGCGGTGGTGCAGCCCCCTGCTCTTCACCTGCCACTTGCACTGGCGCAGTGCCACTGCACCGTGTGCAGCAAGGGTGCTCCCAGTGCCATATTCAATGGTGCTGAGCCATGGTGCAGCACCGCTGAATATTGCCTAGTCCATGCCCTGGCACAGCCCAGTTGCGCTGCGCCTAGGCTTGCGCCCCTGCTTGGCACATTCTGAATATCCCGCCCTCAGTGTATGTATATATCAGTTCTTTTGAAATTGTACCCAAAAGCTACTGTCCATGAGTTCACATTCCAGCTAAGTCTTTGTTGCTTTGTGAGAGAACAGACTTATTAAAGGGGCTCACACTGACACAGCATGACGACATTTCTGTTTGGTCTTTTTTGTCTCCTTGTTCTCTTTAACCATTTGTTATAAAATGTATAGAATAACAGAATGAAGGTATTAACAGTTCATTTTGTAATCCTAACCTAATGAATCAGTTTTCTGTATAATTTATATTTTGGCTTTCCATTTATGTAATGTATGTTTTAGCTTTCATTTAATCAACCAATTGTGCGCTATGTCTCCCGCAGTCATGAAGTTTAAAATCTAATATAGGATGGATCAGTACAAAAAAGCAAAAATTCCTACTACATGCAAATGACATGTGTCTGCCTAAAATGAACTAATTTCATAAGCAGGCATTGTATACAACTTTGTATCCCACGAAAGCCATTTATCATGTATATTCCACACACTGTTCAGTAGGGACGAGGGGATTAATCATGTACAATATTTGAAGTCACTTAGCCTTAAAGATCATGTGCAATGGTTTTTACATATTGTTAATAAAAGCTTGAAAAGCTGAAATTCAAGTCCCTTTGTCATGATTAGCATTTCCTGAAAATTTCATGCTGTTTGGTTTTGTATTTTTCTTTAAATCAGCATTTGGTATCTTGATCTACAGTGGCTGAAAACAGTGGAGTTATTTATGTCCCTCTCAGTCAGGCTTGGAGAGTGATGACATCATCTTGGAGAAGCTTGCTGCTTCAGATTCCCAATCAGAGTAGCAGTCTCTCTGTTGAATTGAAGTAGTGGAAATCTTTCTCTGTGAGAAATCAGATTGTCTGTATCACAGCTGTCAGTTCTTTCTCATCAAAACTGATTTTTTTCTCTAACTATATACAGTAACACAGCATTGTTTAATGAATATAAAATAAATATAAATGTTGCTCAGTCATAGAAATAGTTTGTCTCTGATGTAGCCTTCATAAATACATTCATGTAAGAACATTTTTTTTTCATGTCAGATTGACAAACAGGTGCCTGTCATACTCTACTATTTCAAGCACATGTACTTGTCTGAGATCACAAATTTCAGTTCTTTGGTGGTTTCTGTGTGAAAATACATCTTGTATGTGTATAAATAGAAACACTATATGGCATCCTGATGCACTGTATTTCTGCCCCACAGTTGAGGCTGCTGCACCCTGCTGCCCACTGTCTTCTCCCACACAGTGCTGCCTCCACCCCCTGCCTAAAGAATCAGGGCTGCTGCCCCCTGCTGCCCCTGCCAAACAGTTGGGGTGCTTCCCCCTGCTACCCTCTCTCCCCCCCACCCTCACAGTTAGAGATGCTGCAGCTGTTGCCCTCTGTTACTGTCTCCACAGTCAGGGCTGCTATGCTCTGCTAAGCCGTAGAATCCTAGGTATCCTGCCTCCACAGTTGATGCTGCTGCACCATGTTGCCCTAGGCCACCAGAGGTGGGGCTTTTGCTGCACCTTGCTACCTACTTCCATTGTCCCAAATGATCAGGGCTACTGCACCACATGTACTCCATCTCACAGTCAGGGCTGCTGTACCCGGATACCCCCCTGTGTCCTGCCCTACAATCCAGGCTTCTGCACCATGCTGTCCTCTGTCCCCTGTCACTACAGCCAGGGCTGCTGCACCCTGCTCCTGTCTACACAGTTGTGGTTGTTGTGACCTGCTGTACCCTAGAGCCCCATGCCTCTACAGTTAGGGGTGCTTCACCATGCTGCCACTTGCCACAAGATTCAGGGCATTTACTGCACCCTGTTGTGTGCCTCCATAGTTGAGGCAGTTGCACCCTGCTGTTTCTCTGCTACCAGAATCAGATCCTTTGCTACACCCTGCTGCCCACATCCCTTGTCCTAAACAGGCATGGCTGCTGCACCCTGTCCCACAGTTTGGGCTGCTGTATTCTGATGCCACCCCTGTCTCCTGCCCGAATATTCTGGGCTGCTGCACCCTGCTGCACTCTGTCCCCACCCCACAGTTATGGCCATGACACCCTGTCTCCACAGTCAGGGCTCCTGTGCTGTGCTATACCCTAGAGTTCCATGCCCCCTGCCTTCACAGTTGGGACTGCTGAATCCTGCTATGCATTTCCATTGCCTCAAATGGGCTGGGCTGCTGCACCATGTGCACCCTGTGCCAGTGTCAGGGCTGTTGTACCCTGATGCCCCATGTGTCCTGCCCCACAGGCAAGGCTTCTGCACCATGCTGTCCTCTGTCCCTGCCACCACTGGGCTCTGCTGCACTATAGAGCCCCCTGCCTCCACAGTTAGGGTTATTGCACTATGCTGCTCCCTTCTGCCAGAGTCGGATACTTTGTTACACTTCCCAAACTGCTTGAAATAAAAAATGGAAAAATACTTTCATTTTTATTATGGGGTGGGGGAAAGAGGATACAGGGTGTAGTAGCCCCAACTTTTTGAGCAGGAGTCAGGGGAGGCATCAGGGTACTGCAGCCCAAACTGTGGAACAGGGTGCAGCAGTCACACCTTTTGGGGACATGGGCAGCAGAGTGTAGCAAAGGATCTGACTCTGGTGGCAGGGGGCAACAGGGAGAAACTGCCCCAACTGTGGAAGCAGGGGACAGGGTGCAGCAAATGCCCCCACTCATGTGGAAAATTGCAGCTTGGTGCAGCAGCCCTAACTGCAGAGGCATGGGACTCTAGAGCACAGCAGGCCACAGCAGCCTTGACAGTGTAGACAGGAGCAGGGTGCTACACCAACTTCCACAGTTGGGGTAGTTTCTCCCAGCTGCCCCCTATGCAATGTCAACTGAGGAGCTGTGGCAATACAAGCAGGAAGAGGTTGATTTTTGATTGTTTCTTTACACTGTGTGTGCTGCTCTGTTATAAGTGTGTGCAACAGTTTCTACTTGATATAGTAGATATGCACAGGGGGAATGCACATGTATTTATATCTGGGATCAATGTGTATTTATGTCTGTAGCAGTACTGTATATTATGCTAACAAAAATATTGTTTGTAGTATGTTTGCACATGTTTTTAATGAATGGGTTAGAAATTATAGAAGATGTGACTTTTAACCAATCAGCTTTTAGGATTCTTTTTTTTTTTTGCTTGTTTCTTTGTCTCCTCCCAGATCAGCCCCCTTCCTCCGGCCCTCCCAGCCCCATCACCCCGGTGTCCACTGGTACTCACCCCTTGCTTGAGATGCGAGCTAGCCGGGTGTGGTGCCTGCAGAGGGTAGAAATCATCCCACCGGTCTATGGTATTTTTGTCCACCAGTTTTCTTCCCTGCCCCCGAGTGTGGGACAAGCATGTAATGATGCCAATGGCCGAGCCATGCTCGCTTCCGCATGTGGCATGCTGGGCGTCTGCTTCATCTCCGCCCCCCCATCTGTGAAATCTGTGTGCCAGCCTTCAGCCACCGCTAGGGGACAGGCATGTGCCAATCTACAGTTCCACACTTCCCCAGGACAGGACAGCTGTCCTTCAAACGCTTGATCCTCCCCCTCCCTCGCTGACCCCGATGACCCACTCGCACCACGAACATGGGTCACTGGCATGGCAGGAGATAAGGTTTCACTGCCTCAACCCTCCACATCACCGGGCTGGCAGCTTTTAGGATTCTTGATGACTACATGACGATGTCACATATAATGTGTATTTAAAGTGTGCCTGAATGAATGAGCTTCAGCCTTTGATAAAGGACTGAATAGTCCAAAATGCATCAAGCTAGGCCAGTGTTTGCTTGGATGCCTTTTCTTTTTTTGAATGAATTTTCAAATAAATAAGTTTCAACTCCAGAAGAGCTGTTTGGTATTGCATATAGTAGGGTGGTGAGTGCCCGAGTTTTAAATTTGCATGTACATTGATTGTCTCGCTGAGCACCACCAGTCCCAGTATGAAGTTTTTTTTGTTTTGATATCGGGGATCAAGTAGTACTGCCATGCCAAATTGTGTGTCCAATCTAATGTTTTAAAACCTAGCTGTAAGTTGTGTCAGAAACATCTCTGCTCCTCCAATAATAAGTATGGCATCTTGCTTGTGCTGCTGCTGAGATGACTCAAATGAACCAGTGGTTTCATCCCTACCTGTTTCACAACTACCATCATCGTCTCTGTCATTCTCCCTTCTGCCACCAGTGTCACCACCTTGGGGGGCCACCACCACCTGTTTTGGTTTGTTGGGTTGCTGCAGAAGATCTTAAATAACAACATGTGTCATTCAAGTAGACTCTCCAAGGGAAGGACCATGTAAGGGTTGCTGATTCAGCACTGACATCTTTGGTGGTTGGTTCATAAGGTCTCATAAAAAGAACAAGAAAAGCTTTTGCAGCACATACCACTGCACCCTGGACAGATATCACCAATAGGCCACAGTGTCAAATTCCATAGGAGAGAATACATCTTTTTGTTCCAACAGTCTTTCCAAACTATAAAACACAGAGCTCTGCCTTACCACCACATCTTTAATCAAACAATGCTGTGAAACATTGTGCTTTTTCTGGTACTGACAGAGGAGCTCAGCATGTTGGGGGGGGGGGAATGATGGAAATATCTAGCGATGTCCCATTCAGTGTAAAGTATTTTTTTTAGCTGTGCATGTCTGTCAAGCGCAACTCACCACCAGAGTCCATGGATGTGCAAGCAAGGCACATGGAAGAATTCCCCATCATTCATGGCATTCAGCATTTTACTTCCACTGTCCATCATGAATACTCCACCTTCAGATCACGAAAGTATATTCAGATGTTCAGCAAGGTCTTGATGAACTGCAGAATGTTGCCCTCACTGTGTTTCTCCTCCATGATCGGCTCATTAAGTAAGGCACTTCCTCTACTGGCATGACTCTATGAGGTTGCCTGCATAAACATAGATTCTGTGGGGTCAGGTGGTGGCAAAGTCAGGATGGGAATGACAGTGGAGATTGATTTGGATACAGCTCAATAGGTAATGAGATGTAGGAAGCTTTGGTTTGCACTACTGCTCCAGATCATCCTAGTGAAACACACATGACTGCCTCAGCCTCCTTCAGAACTGTACCCATCTGCGTGCATGCTGACTCCTACATACATACCTGGAAAATATAAAGTTTAGTAGAATGTTGCATTTGGGCTTCTGTTCATGCAACAGTCTTCAAATGCAAGTGTTCTCTTCAATAGAGAACACCTGAATATCAAGGCCTATCATCTCCACAGTCAGTTGTGTGATTGGGACAGAGTGGGTGAGATAATAGCAGTTTTGTGTTGACATGTCATGACTCAAGCAATGTGCAGTAGTTCATTTTGTTGCAAAAAAGTCTGGATTAATATTGGTAGTGCACACACTTCTGAACCTTGATGGTGGTGGTGCTTAGATTGTGCTTTTGAACGGGCATCAGTACTGGCATCAGTTAACTGCTGTCATGGCGAGTCATGACTGCATAAGTTGAACAAACATCTTATCCCACCACCCATGACCAACTATCACTGCTGCTACAGCTGGCCTATATAACAGGGGTATTGGGAATCAACATGCGTGTTAGGAAGAGGCTTTAGATGATCAGCCAGAACACTAGTTCCCAATGTCTAAATAGACTGACTCCAGCTGATCCTTCCATCATACAGACTGCAACTTGCTCTCAGTGGATTTGTGAGGTCATTGGTAAAATGCTGTCATGCAGCAGAAGATCTCTTGATTTTTTTAGCTACATGACTGGACTGCTGGGGTTCTTTGGGAGCAATAGGATGGTGACTGCAGGATGATTTATTTATTTTTTTTCTGCCACAGTGGAATGACGTGGATGGGCTGGATGTCTTGGCAGGGCAACACTGGCAGCAGCAGCACTAGGGTTACAAAGAGGCTGATTATCTGGGGGGGGGGCAGACATGGTCTTTAGATTTCTCTGCCTGACCAACTCTTTTTCTTTCTGTTCTGTTCTGCATTTGTTATAATGTGTCCGTATTCTCCTGTGATGGCTTCCTCTATTCTGTATCACAGCCATCATCAGAACTAGTTGTAACTTATAGCCTACTTTTAACCTCATCTGCTTCATTCTCTTTCTATTCTACATGTGTTTCCTCCTCTCTTGCTTCTTTCCCCTGCCTCTACTACTCTTTGACTTCTTCTTCCCCTTATCCATGCCGCTCTGTCTTGGTCTTCCATGATTCTCCAGCTTTTCCTGGCTCTTCTTCTGCCTCCTCTTTGTGTACATCTGCTTCCCTTCCTCTACCACCTGACTGTAATTCCCCCACCCCAACAGCTCCACTTCCTTTTTTTTTTAAATGGGGACATTTTTCCCAACTGCCAGCGAGGCTTAGTGGTGGTGCACTGACCATCTGCTCCATCCCCCCCTTGCAGGGATCACAGGACGTGGCAGGAGGTGTGGGTTTTTTCATAGTTACGGAGGTGGCTATGGGAAGCCCTAACTCACTCCCCAGAGGGCACCAGCACAAAGGACCAAGGTCCAGGTGAGAAGCCATGCAGAGACACGACTTCCACCAAGCACCTAACAGTGCCCTCCCCTCTCCTCCTGACACCATCCACTAGTCGGATCGGCACCCAGTCCTTCCCCTAGAGAGGAGAGCTGCCTAATGGTGGCTCAATCCTGCTCCTTCCTCTCCCCGCCAATTCCTGACAACCCAGGCTCATTCTCAAACCCGGGTCATCAGTGCAATGCGAGGTGGGTGTTCAGCACCTCAGCCCTCAGTGCCACTGGGCCGGCCTAACAGCTCCACTTCCATATCAGCCTCACTGTATGCTTCTTTGGTGGTGGCAGTGGTGCTACTAGCATGATTTTATTTGCTTTTATAAAGTTGTGAGGTTGGTATACCTCACCCTACCTCCAACAATTATTTTTTTCTTTTTCCACAGTTGACAATATTACAGTTTTATGAGTACCAGATTCAGACACAATGTCACCATCCTTACACAGTGACTAAATATCAGCAAGGAGCTTGGTACTGCTGCTATTGCTGATACCTGATTTAGGGGCTGGGTCAGAGGGGGCATCATATGATACCTCAAGGTGGACAAAGCACAGAGATGGATGTGGTGGTGCTAGTGCCACTGTCTCTGGCAGCTGGTGTAGTGTTCATATAAAATGGATGGGAGAGGGGTTGTCTTTACAGATTTGGATGGATCTCTTGTACCCAGCAGTGTAAAAGACTTTAAAGAGAATTTCTGACCAAACAGCATAAGGTATTGGGCTTCATAGCCTTACGCCACCTTGAGCTCATTTGAGCAAAAATTTATTTTTTAAATCACTCTGTTAAGTATACGAAGGGATCGTAGCCTGCTCTGTAGCCACTGCCAGCCGATCCCATTCAGCTTCCTAGTATGGCTGCTCTGCATTTTTGTGACGTGAGCAGGGAGAGCGCGGGGGTGTGCCCTATATGAGTCTATAGGGTGTTTTTTTAAAACAATTTCATGATGCTTTAGGCAATCTGAGAGGGCTTTGAAAGCCACCGCTGTACTAATAGGGTCCATATTAGTAGAGCGGTGGCTTTCATTGCCCTCTCAGATTGCTTAAAGCTTCATAAAACATTTTTAAAAAACACTCTATAGACTTGTATAGGGCTCAACCCTGTACTCTCCCTACTTACACATCACAAAAACACTGAGTGCAGGTTCAGAGCAGCCATACTAGGAAGCTGGAAGGAATCAGCTGGTGATGGCTATGGAGTCAGCTACGATCCCTTTGTATTCTTAACAAAGTAAGTAAAAAAATAATTTTTGTTCAAATGAGTTCACACTGGCATAAGGTATTGGGCTATGAAGCCCAGTACCTTATGCCAGAAACTTCCTTTAAAGTACTAAAAGGAGGAACAGCATGAGACCAGTGTGCTTCTGGTTTGCTCATGGTGCTTTCATTATCAGAGTGACTGGATGACAGGGACTGGCTAGGAAGCCATTGCTTGCAGTGGGTGTGGTAGAACAGTTGACATGGTAGAACCTCTCTCCTCCTTTACTACCCCTTGCATCCCTTTCTCCTCCAGTACATTTCATTATGGTTTCTACACCACACAACAGCAGATGCACACAGACTCTGCAGAGTTTGATGCCTTAGAAAGGAAGCTTTTTTCCTCTGCACACTCTCCTGTCTGTGTTTCTGTGCATTAAGCCACGTGATGACCTACAATCATCAACTGTGCTTGTAGATGTATAGTCTGTCGGCTGCTATGCTTCAAAGTGAATTAGCTAGGCAGGCCACTGACCTTTCTACTTGAGGCCTAGAAGTAGCACTGTTCAAGGTGTGGGCATCTCATGACACCAACAAGGTGGCTTCTAGGAAACACAGTCTCATATAGACAGCATGGCTTCACCTATTCTGGCTGACGCCATTGGCCTAGTAAAAGGTGCTGAGCTCTCACTTCCAAGGGGCTCAGTGCTTCTTCATTTTGGTCAGGTGGCAGCACTAGTGGAACCCTTCTGCTCCTGTGTCACAGGAGTACCTGCCACAACCTGATGAGTCACAGGTGCCTTTGTCACTACCCATCTTGATTACTGCAGATCCCTTTGATAGCCATTACTTGCAACTGTTGCAGAACGTGGCAGCCAGGCTTTTGACTGGGACCTTTAGTACCAGTCATATTATGCCTGTGCTCCACGAGCTGCACTGGCTGCCTGTTCAGGGGCGGATCACCTTTAAGGTTGGTTTGCTAACCTTTAAAGCCCTACATGATCAGGGATCCAGCTACCTGCAAGATCTCCTGGTACCCTACTGCCCCCTCAGTCCTCTCTGATCCACCAACAAGGAATTGCTAGAGATTCCCAGGGTGCGACTGAAGACATCTGGTTGCCATGCCTTTTCTTTTTCAGCTCCAACCCTGTGGAATTCTCTACCTCATCGGTTAAGAGAATGCCTGATCATCGATAGGTTTAAAACTGAGCTATTTATTTAATTTAGCCTTCTCTAATTATGGATAATTTGTTTTACTGTTCCTGTTTTAACTTGATTTATATTTGTTATATTTGGTTTTATGTACAGTGCCTTGGTTTGGAAAGGCGCTATATAGATAAAGTTTGATTTGATTTGATCTGCAGACGCCTCTTCTGGCAGGTTTTCGCCCCACTCAGAGGTGCACTGTACCCTCAGGATAAGTCAGAAAACTTGGTACTCTCACCATAAGTAGGACTCAATGGAAAAGATTGATTCTGGGGATGATATAAGAATTACATACCATAACTGGTGGTCTTCCAAAATATCCTTTACTTACTGTGAACTGCCCACCATCAACCTCTCTAGCAGAGCCAGGGCCTCTGAGCAGCTTAGCCTTCAGGCCCAAGGCTGTAATTGCTATTGAGAACCCTAGTCACCCTCCCTCTTTTACTCTCTGTTTCCCCATCACCTCTTTTTCCTTGGAGGAACTGAGACTTGAGAAGAAAATGCAAAAATATATATTGAAGAAAAAAAATGTTTTCCCTTTTCCTGCCTGGGGTACACCCCCTACCATGGGAATATCCCCATTAGTTGCTATGGGTATATCCCTATTAGTTGCTGAATGTGACCTGGCACCCTCTAGGTATTTTGACTCAGACCCCACTCCATGTGATAGTAGCCCTATCAGTGGTCCCTTGCTGTGTGATCAGCAAAGGTGAGTAAACTTTGGAGCAGCAGGCTCCATCTCTGGGATAAATCTCTCTACTTTCTTGCAAGAAAGGGACATCAACTGATAGTTGGCCTGATTGCCACTATTTTTCTCTTTCAGAAAACTCTCTCTAATGACATTTTTCTCTCAGCCTTAACTCCATGAGGGGTTCCAAATTCAAGGACCCCCTGCTAACAGTGAGCATGTTACAGGAAAACTAGGAGGGACATAGGAGAATGACAGTTATGGGCTAACCTGTTCTGAGTTTGGGGGCTTCTGCTTCTTGCTCCTTAGGTTCTGCAGCAACCACATCCACCAGTAGGTTTCATTGCTTCTGCTCCCCTGAGTGGGGCAGACGCTTGTCTACTTCTTTTCAAAATAAAAAGAGAAAAAAAAAGAAAGAAAAAAGACTTTTCCTCTGGGTGGAAATGTGATGTCAGTATACCTAGAAACATAGAATTTAATGGCAGATAAAGACCGCTTGGCCCACCTAGTCTGCTCATTTTCCCTACCTGTTTCTTGTACCACAGATCCTAAACAATCTGCAGCTTACCCTCTCTTTCCTGTTGCTAGAGTTCCTTTATGTCTGTCCCATACATTTTTGAATTCCCTTTCCATTTTTGCCACTAAAACCTCTGCTGGGAGACCTACTGGCCACAGTTTAGTTGTGTTGGCACACGTTTTTCCAGTGCTGCCTTAGATGAAGGGGATGTCACCCTTGACTGCCCCTAATTTTTTATGTTTGCTTGTGCACATGCGCAATAAACATTTTGTGGCATCTTGTGGTAGTAGCAGGTTTCAGAGGTTTTGCAGTGTTGTGGCCAGTACCACCAATTCTTTTTTCAGCTCATTTGTTTGGCACCAATGAATGAGCACGCTGTCTGTGACAGCAATTTTAAAGCATGCCACCAACGTGAAAGAAATTCGCCGCTGCAATCAGGGAGCACCCCATCACTGCTGTGCATAGCCACTGATACACCTGGCATGCCACGGCGTGCAGCAGTCCCTCTTACAACAGGAATACAAGCACATGTAGTTCTATGTTCGGAACAGCAGAGTCTCAGCAGTAGACAAGTAAATGTTCATCTTACAATTGAAAATCCATGGGTAACAACAAGTTAGAGGTTTCAATTTTTAAAGACTTCTAAGCAATGAAAACTTATGCATTTGCAGCTCACTCTCTGTCCCTTTGAACATTACCCACACTGCCTTGCACTTGTACTTCAGGGTTCAGGTTCCATTCATGTAGCCTGGAATCAGCTGATATGCAGAAAGCTGGTGACATCCCGCTTATGTGCCCTTCCTATCCTAGTTCTGTTTACTGCTGATGTGTACAGAAAGGGATTCAGAACTGTGGAAATACAAGCACATGTAGTTCTATGTTCGTAATGACACAGAATCGGCAGTAGGGGGACTTGGCCCTGTTGATGACAGACAGCTTCACAAGTGCTGCTACTTTTACAGTGTCGGAAGTCCATGTCTGTCATTCAGTTGAGTTACAGATGTCACAAGGGTTTTCTGGGCTTTCCCCTTCAAATGAACTTTTCATTTATGGGGGAAAAACAGGCTACAGTTTTATTGTCTGTGTGTAAACCATTATATAATACAATACTTATTACAACAGTTAACAACCACGTGGCCAGCCATGCACACAGAGCAGCACAGCAAGTAAGCAGGCCCTAGACATTCAATGATCTGTCCATGGGTTGGGGGGCAGAACTCATATTAGAGTGTCCAGATTACAGAGGATGTTTTTACATTAGTCCCACTCCTAGACATGTCACTGAATGTCAAGCAACTGCTTATTTACTCTAACACCCGAAGCAATTAAAAATTGGATTTTGTAGTTATGAATTGCCTACTGCCTTAGTATACCTAAATGGGGAGCAGTAAAAAAATTAAGTCTTAAAAAGCACCAAAAAGTGACTACTGTAGTATCTAGTGAAAAAAAGTACAAAAAACTTTTAACACCCTCACAGCAAGCCATACAGTCTCTTGCTGTTTCTGAAGCATCATTCGCAAGATTCAGAACTGAGTATTCTTGATGAGAAAAATTCCTATTCATGTTTTACCCCAGGGTTTTCGGTCTTCCATAAAAAAAAAAAAGAAAAAACAGAGGACACTTGATTAAGTATCATGGCTCGCTCGTTTATACTACTATGTAATGGGGGGTAGGATCTAAGTTTCTACTGCAAGTTCAGTTACCAGTATTTGCAACTGCTACCATTTGGACTGCTTTTCTCTGGCTCATGTGGCAACTGGGCATCGTTGTGCTTGCATTCCTCACTGCACGCATTTCTCCTTTCCTAGCCATTCCTTCCGAGCACCTCAGTCACAATCGAGCTGAGTCTGCAGGCTGCCAGGGCATGTGGAAACTAACCAACATGCACAGGAGACAAGCAGGAAGGGGGGCATCTGCACCGAGAAGAGTGTGTATGACAAACCAGTCTGCATACAGCCACATAGATTCTAAAATGGTGCAAAGTAGTAAAGCAAAACACTAAAAGTGTTTGAAGAAGAACATAGTAAAGTACCTTGCCTGCGTTTTTCAAGCTATGTAAGTTATGACATCAGTTTTGGGGTCTAGACGAGCTATGGGGAATCCTGGCGGTCAGATGAAATGAAAGTTCAAGAGGAATAGGAAATGGAGGTGAAAGAGAAAAGGTAAGGCTGGGCAACTTTCTGGTTGTTCTTGTGCTGTGTCTGGTTGGGGCGAACGGAGTGAGTGGTAGGGCTGACCAAGGGACCAGTGGTACAGTAATCTCTCCCTCCCTCCCTACCTGTGATGATACTCTGCAGTTGCAGGTAGAGGAGGAGGAGGAGGAGGAGGAGGATGACTGAGTGGCAGTGCTAGATGTTGTCAGGTACTGCAAGGTGTGCCAAGTTTGGACCAAACCGAGAGGCCCCTTCTTGTTTTTTGCAGCTATTGCTATTTTTTTTCAGAAGTGAAATGTTTGGAGTTGCCAGAAGAATGCTGAGACTCCAACGCATCAGAGCTGGTGCAATTTTCCTGTAAGCTGACCTGCAGGATGGAGCTGATGCTCTTTGTAACACACAGGGTCATTCCACAAATGCAAATAATGTACATAAACACAATCAGTTGTTGGAGCTGTTCACCACCTAACCTGTTTACGTTATTTTCTTCATCTTAACCTTTCATCCTGTTGGAAATTCACCAGGGCATGGTGCTGTATATATTCTAATTTATGATAACCGTTTCCAGTGGAAAACAGAGTTTTCAGTGCCACGTCCTTATTTTACTAGATCTGGAGAGTTTATAAAATGGCCAGGTATACAGTGTCAGATTTTACTTATGTCAGTTGGAGGGTGGGGGTGCCACAGGACACCAGGGAAACATAAAAAATTACATGGAGGACAATCAGAGGTTGGTGTGCCACTACACACCTGGGGAACATTAAAAAATATGGGGACAGCAATCAAAGGGTGGGTGGGTGCCACTAGACACCAGGGAAACAACATACTGAGCATGCTCAGAACTGAAATTTTAAACATTAATGACTGGAACAGATTAATAGTTTTTCATTATACCAATGAAAGGCACATTAGTGGGCCAAAGCAATATCAATCCTGAAAATTTCAGACCAAAATTCCAAATCTTTTGGGCACTAGGGGCAGACCAAGAAACACCAAAAACCCTGCAAAATCACTTTTTCACTGTCTGGATCTCTTAAATCCTTACATTCCAATCTGAATGAAAGTTGGCATGTCAAAAGACTACCCCACGTGATCATGCATGCAAAATTTTGTGCAAATCTGTTGAACAGTTGTGAAGTTATTAATGTGCAAAAATTGGGGTTTAACATTAAACAGCCTAGTGAACCCTAAATATAGTGGCATGACTGCACTACTATAATATATATCTATATATTATAGGTGCATGGTCACACCTCTATAGTTAGGATTAAATCTTCACTTCTGTGTTAAACTGAAAATGTTATGCTTTAATAACTTCACAGCCGTTCAAGTGATTACCATGAAATTTGGCATGCACCATCAGAGACCAAAGATCTCTTGATGTGGCAAGCTTCATTCCAGTCGTTGTACACTTGCCGAGATACAGATTGTCAAAAAAAGTGTAAATTACAGTTTATTTTTTGTCATATTCTTTGTCACCACGTTGTGTAAGAGCTATGCAGAATTTTGGTCTGCCATTTTTAGGGTATATAGGTCTTGGGTCACAGTGGTGCCTTTTGAAGGTTTGGTGAAAAAATATTAATCCATTCCAAAGTTATTACATTTTTAAGTTTCCCATTATTTCCTATGGGAAAAGTTAGATGTTAGGCTTGACAAAGGATTCTTGATCGCAAATGGGTAATCCTGAGCCGCAAATGGGAAATCCTTTTTCATGCTGCCGCCATCTTGTTTTCAGTTAGCAGTGGCAACAAAGTTAAATTACTTGAAAAATACAGGGGTTACTGGCAAAAGAATACTTGCATTTAGGTAATGGGGAGTCCTGTTCTGTAGTTAAAATCCGATTCTGTAGTTAGTTTTGCAATATTTTCTTTTGAAATGTTTTTTTTTTTAACTTTTGTTAATCCTTTTACCCAAATCCTGGGAAAGCTATGCCATGAAAGGAGATACTTTTCCACAATTTATGTAAAAGGATCTTCTTTTATAGTAAATTGCAGCAAAGGAATCTCAAAAAAGGTTATTTTGTTGCAAATTTGCAGGAAAGGGTTTCCCTGGTAGTCTAGTTGTCCCTCCTCCCTCCCCTGGTGTCAAATGCCCATCCCTGTGCAAAATATATTTCCCTGGTAGTCTAGTGGTCCTTCTCACCTCCCGTGATGTCTAGTCACCCTTGCTGTGAAAACAAATGCATCTGTTGGTATTATGGTGTCTCTCCCCCCCCCCACCCCCCAGTGTGTGATCAACTTCCCCGAATAATAATAAATGTCCCTGGTTGTCTAGTGGTCCTTGTAGATATCCTTTGCTAGTAATTTACTTGCTGGCAGCACATCAGAATGCAGTGTTCTTCTTCATGAGGTAGAGTCCCCAGGACATGCTGCTGGCATTTTGGAAGATATTACCTGCTGCCTGCCACCTACCCACCAACACTATAGCAGGATACTCCAAATGGCACAGGGTAACTCAGTAAGACTACTGAGTTTTGGTTGGGACCACCCCGATTTGTTTTGGGGGGACTGGATTTCCTTTTTAAAACAATTTCTGAGCATGTTTTACCATAGTTTAGAATCAGGCTACTTGTGAAATATGTTACTTAAAACTGACCACATGTGAAAAATATATTAATTCAGTGCTGGTGATAGAGGACAATTGGAATAATGGCTGATATTATGCAATAACAATATTTAAGCTAACACTTGGTAACTTGTGCAGCTCCACTCTCAACCCCCGAAGTACCTGAAGGGTATGATCAGAGTAAGCACCGGACATATTTTCAAATTAAAAGGTGGAAGGGAAACCAGGGGGCACAGTTTGAAATTGGAAGGAGGCAGATTCAGGAGGGAAATGAGGAGGCACTATTTCACTGAAAGGGTGGTGGCAGGGTGGAATGCATTGACGGAGGAGGTGATATCACTGTGGATGGTGGGCAGCTCCAAAAGGGGGTGGGATAGGTTCAGAGGGAGGGTTCAAATTGTGAGGAGTACTGGTGGGAGTGAAGGATACATGGGCAAAATCAATGGGTGGGGACTCAAGGGAAGGGGGCAGCTGCAGTCTGCAAGACTGAAGTGCTGCACAACTGAGCAGACTAGATAGACCACTAGGCCTGCATCTGCTGGCAATTTCATATGGTCATAATATATTGCCAATGGAAGGGGGGGGGGACACTTTACACACTCTCCTAGGGGTAGCGTTTTTTACCTATGAATATATGCAGAATGGAGCTCTTTAGAGATGCGGCACATCTATTTTTTTTTTTTTTGAAGAAAAGGTTTCAATTCAAATCCATGGTTTAATCCTGGTCTTTTGGCTGTATCTAAGCTGATAATCCAAAATGGCTGTCTTGTTACTAGCAAATCATTAAACTTGCCCCCTCTTGGTTTAGGATTAACTTTATCAGTTCCCTGGAATTTAAATCCATGTCCCTCCTGATCTTTATACTTTACAATGTGTGTTGCTATGGCTTAAGTAATCATTCCACACTGCTCTGCTATAGGGGATGGAGAAGGTGGCCAGAAAGGGTTAACATCTAACTCCTTGCTCTGAATGTGAGGGGCCCATTCTGAGACGAAAATATTTTTGTACAGGAAAAGTTGCCCAAGAACTCCCAGCCCTATCAGGGCTCATTTTCATTTTCCTTGGCTGCTTTTGCAAATTTTTGGGACTGTTTTTGCAGTTGAGAAAAGTACAGCTATATGGTTTTCATGTTGCATAATTCAAGCATTCTTTGCTCCCCCTTCTGCAGACAGTAACTTTCTTGAAAATTTTTTTCTTCACCACCTCAGGATTACTTTCAGCTGTGTTTTACCCCTTGCTACATCAGTACAATTAACGATAAAGGCTTTGGCTTATAAAGGTGGAGGACAAAACCAAAGGAAGCATCAAAATGCTGTGGGAGATGTCTTCTTACTGATGTATCAGTTTGAAATTCACAGTTTTCTTACCAGGTAGCACCACAGACGGAAAACACCCAGTAGGTATGGGGCCTCTTTGAGAACTGGCTCTCTGTCTTCATTCCCTGACATTTCCTTGGTTTCCTACCAAACACACCTGACCTGCTATTTAAGGAGCTGACTTTTTGTTTGAGTAGAAAACCAAAACAGCTATTCTCAAAAGAGTGGGAAATCTCCCCTTGATCTTGAGTGGTGACATTAGTTCAGCAGCTGAAGGAACAACAGCAGTAGCACCACTTCCTCACTTATTTTTAAAGGCACATTGTCAGCCCTCTTAGCCCTCTAAGTGTCTGTAGTTTAAAAAAATATACAATATGATTGGTCACATTCTGTAGAGATTGCTGATGTAGCTGCCTGGTAGTTTGATTCTGATTCCTTTTTTCTATTTAAAAGTGAAAAATAGACTACCCAACATTCTGCTGTCAACACACAAAAATATGTTTGTTTACAGTCCTTGATCAACTCCCACTGTATCTTGAACTTAGGATCATCCCCAACACAGTCTAGCACTCATGATGCAATAGGACGAGAGAAGACTATTACATCCTGAGTGTCTGCACTGTTTAGGGGGTTCCTCGTGTCCAGTAAGTAGGCAGTAAGAGTAGATCAACGATTTGAAACTGAACAAGGTTCATTGAAATTATACCATTAACCTGCATTTATTTCTACTAAAAAGAGAGGCAGATGGAGCAACCAGCAGCACCAAAGATTTTAGAGAAAGTAACCAGTCATAAAATGTGGATTTTCAACTAGAAATAATGTAATACAGAAATGGTTGACAAAGTCTTTTTAAAGAGCCCCTGGCACCTCAATGGAAAGTTTGAAAATATATAACTTGTATACCCAGTTCTGTGAATAGTTCATATATTCTCTCTCTTTTATTTATGTCTTGGTAATTATTTGACCAGGCAAGGCTCACTGAACTGTGACAGCTCATTCCCAGGTGCATCTTGGGGGGTGGGTTATGTGAACCTCTTTTATTGACAGAGGGAGTGTTGACCTGGACGCTACAGAAAAATCCCCTACCCTTGCAATAAGTTCCATGGGGTAAAGCCAGACAAGAAAAAATGCACTGGACTGGGGTGCTCAGGATATGAGGCAGTAATACGAAAGCAGAAAAATCCAGCACTCACCACCACATATATAAACGATGCTGCTCACCAGGTAAATATCATGCCCAAAATTTATTGAGGTGCCATATGAAAGAAGAACACACCTTGATGCATTTCAGATCAAATTCCTTTTTCAAAAGGCATGTTTAACAAAGAATGTCATGGGATCTTTAACTTCCATCTGGACAGCCATTGGAGATGGATAGAAGGGAGCTTGGTCTGACGTCTCATCCAAACAACGGCACCCCAACAATGCCATATCACCCTTAGTGCCACAATGCAGTGTCAGTACTGGGTATCAGCTAGGGATGGGAGAACCAGTTTGAATAAGTTTAGAACCATGCAGAATGTATACCATTTCATATATGGCTCATAGGAGGGCCTCTTATGGATATGAGTGTCTCCTCTTGTGTCCTTAGGGCACTAGTACTGCTAATCTTCGGTTTGTAGTTCTAGTGCCCTAACAACATGCAAGACAACACTCATATCCATAAAAGACCCTTACTAGCATTCCTATAAAGTTATATTATAAATCACTATCATAAAGTAGGTATAAAAATCTAAGAAATATAATTGGGTAAAACCAGTCAGGTGACCATGTATTAATACAGCTTGTTTCCCTGATCATCGCACTCTCCTTACACACATAAACAAATTAGAAACAAAGTATTGTTCATAGTTTTTATGCACGTGCAAGAAACATTTTGAGGAGAGTAGAGTATTGCAGAGGTGTGGTAGTGTTTGGCTAATCCAGCCAACGCTTTCAGGGGGCTCAGCCCTCGGCCACCAATCAACAGGGAAGCTGCAAATGATGGCAGTTTCAGAGCAAGCGCAGGACTTGAAAGAAATCTGCCTCTCCAATCATGGATAGTTTTGTCATTGCAGTGGCAGATCACTTCTCCCCCCTCCCAGCAACCAGACAAATTTCAGCCATGCACATTACAGTGTACAGTAATGCGTATGGCTAGACTTATGAGCAACTCGTTTGCTCAGTGTGTCTTTCCTGGTGAAATAAATAAATGAGCCCCGCTGTGCATAATTGGTGGCTCCTGCTGCCCACCACACTCTCCCCCACAAGTCAACATCGGGGTGCCCAATCCCTGTGTCGGTATGCCCCCCCCAAGCCCGAACATATATTTTGATGACAATGGGGTGCCCAATCGCCATGTCACCATGCCCCCCCACACTATTTTGGCACACTGGGTGCCCACCCCATGTGCTAAAGTAATTCTTATGTTTTTTCTGATACTGGGATGCCCACTCCTAGTGTCGGATGTGCCCCTCACGCCCTTTTTTTGTCAGCCAACACTGGGGTGCCCAATCCCCAGATCAGCATTGATTCCCCCCCTCCACTAGTCTGGCACACTGGGAGCCCACCCTAGTGTGCCAAAATCCATTTTATTTTCACCTGTAAAAAATAAAACAGTCCCACAATGTATTTTTTTAAAAACCTGAAAAAAAAGAAAACGGTCCCTCATCGTTCCCACCGGCCCTCCTCCCCCAACCCACACCCTCCTTCTGTGCACCCCACCTCCCCACACCCCCTCACCCATACCTACTTCTGGAAGTTGGGAACAGTGATCTTCTGTGGACTGGGAACATGTCTGTACTCTTCAAAGACCAACCGGGAACTGAAGAAATGACGGTAAGCCCTATAATGGCAGTGAATAGGGAGTTTTCAATTGAGGTTGATAGCTCAGCCAATTTTTGGAGTTTTGGTCCCAAATTTTCAGCATGGGGTTCTTGAGACCCCTCCTTGTGAACACTGGCACTGTCATTTCATTTCTCAGTCCTGAAAGGTGATTTCGCAGTTGCTGCGCAGAATTACCTTTTGGGACTGATTAACGAAATGACAGCACCACTGTTCATGAGTTGGGGTCCAAAAAGCCCATGTTTTGAGTTTGGTGAACAAACTCCAAAAATGACTGTGTTACAAGCATGCGTTACACAGTTTGTATGCATGCTCATAACTTCACCATTTTTTAATATTTGCACTTCAAATTTCCAACATTGCCATTTTTTCACACCTCATTATGAACAGTACAGCTGTCGGTTTTTGCATCCTGCCCAAAATGTGTTTTCACACCTGTGGTGCAGAATGGTGCAGTCGCTGTGTGAAATCAACTTTTGGGACAGATTAATGAAATCACAGTGCTACTGTTCATGAGAGGAGGTCCCAGAAATGCCATGTTGAAAATTAGGTGAACAAATTCAAAAAAATGACTGCGTTACGAGTGTGTGTTATGCTATTGTTATTTCTATATTCTATATGTTATTTCTATGCATGCTCATAACTTCGACATGTTTTCATATTTTCACTCCAGATTTTTAACATTGCCATTTTTGCACACCTCCTCATGAACAGTACAGATGCCATTTTTCACATCCTGCCCAAAATGTCTTTTCGCACCTATTGTTTCACTGTGCAAAATCACCTTTTGGGATGCAGTAATGAACTGATAGTGCTGCTCTTCATGAGGTGGAGTCCCAAAAAGCACATGTTGAAAATTTGGAGTGAACATACCAACAAACACCCGGGGCGTTAGGTTTCCCAACCCATAACACAGCACCCTGTACAGACTGACAGGTGTCGAGGTGTGACTTGGGGTCATCGGCCATAATGCTCATGCCATTCCACCCACAGCCCCACCCTGCAGCCACTGACAGGCACTGAGGTGTGCCCTGGGGTCTTTGGCCCTAATGTTCACCCCATTCTCCTATACTGCAGTAATCTCAGCTTATTGTCTTATGGAATGGGGTGAACGTAAGGGATGGAGACCCCAAGGCACACCGTGACACCTGTCAGTGTCTGCAGGGTGGGGTGAAGTGGAATGGTGTGAGTGTTATGGCCGATGGCTACAAGGCACACCCTAATCTCAGCTAAAGGTGGGGTTGGCGTTACTTCAATACTTCACTGCCATTCCTATTATGCATCTCTCTAATTCATACAGTACCAATGCCAATACCAGCAAGCAGACATTTGATATTGACAAATGGTTGTTTAAACTAGCCAGAGCCAGTATGCCTTTAAAGGTTACTGCCCTTTTTGTCCACTGCCACCTGAGAGCAAGCCTGGCATGTGCCTACTGGGCAGTGGGTTCTCTTTTTCTCGAGGCTCTTGCTCATATTCTCAGACTACATGTCATTTATGCCACCTACATACATGCCTTCCTCTCCTCTCTATAAAGTTGGTAGTTGGATTATCTTAGTTGTTTAATTCCTATATTTTTTTCCTATCCTTTAGGCTAGCTTACCACAATTCCCAGCTTTTGTCCCACTTCCTGCTCTTCTCAGAACAGAACTGAGGAAGGTGAGAGAGCCGGCAACAGTTATTGGTAGGCACGTGGCACCATGCTGTGTCATGTAGACACCATAGCCAATGGCTGTTGTTGGCCCCTTGGCAAAAATATTTAATCCCACAGTGTCCTTGGCTTCCAGCTTAGACCCATAAGTGGTACTCAGTAAAGAAGATATTCTGGAAGATCATCAGTTACTGTAAGTACATAACTTTTATTTTCTACTCAGAGACAACACAAATTAAAACAAAATGAAGATGTGATTTTGTGACCATGCACCAGCAGCAGTCAAACTATTTGTTAAAATCATTCAAACTCCCTCCTGCACCTTTCACAGTCTGCCAAATATACTCTGCCCTGCTCCTGCTGCAGGAGGCAAAAACAAATTATACAATGGTGCTTCAAAATCAAAATATCTGATTGGTTGACTGGTGTCTTTACAATGTTGTAAAATTCAGCATTACCAACGCAAAAGGTGCCAGCCAGCCACATCTCACTAACTGAAAAAAGAAAATTTTTAAATCATTCCGAGCCGCCATCTTGTTTTCTTCGGTAAACATTGCCTGCTGTGCCACTCCATTACCCCATAATTCATAATAAAAACAAAAAAATGCCAATTTTTCCAGAAAAAGACCTTTACAATACATTTCCTTCTACACCTTTCTGGCCGCATACTCGGAAGCTAAACAGAAAACCACGATCTTGGATGCTCCACTCACAGCGCTGAAGACACCCTGCTCTGTGCCTGTTTCAGCCTGATACCTGTTCACAACATGTTAGCAAAACTGACAGACACGAACTTTAAAAAAAAAAACCCTGAAGCCTGAAACCTTGCCTTCTGTCTTTCTCCATAACTGAGCAGCAATGGACATTTAATTTCCACACTGCGCTCTCTCCCTTCATTCGGGGAACAGAAACGTTTTAAAGAAACAAAGCTTCACAGCCTCTCTTGCTTTCTGAGCTCCACCCCGCTGACCTCTCATTTGCTGTCCATTACTTACAGCCCTCTCTTTCTGTCTCATGTACATATTACTCTCTCTCCATCGGAGAACACAAATATTTTTAAAAACAAACCTTCGCAGTCTCTCTCTCTCTCTCACCCTGCAGCATGTTCGATCTTATAAGCCAGCACAAATCAAATGGCTCCCATAACCTACATTTTTTTTAACCCAAATACACTGGACTATTTTTTCTAGCGTAACAGCAAATTAAATACAAACGTATAAAAAATGAGAAATAATTATTTTTCTCTTCATTTTTTGAGCACAAATTTAAGGGGGACATTGTGTAATGGCAATAAACCACTCCAGGGTGTGGGTGATGCTGGGATTTACCCATACCTGGATGGTTTGGTCACTCGGTCTGTGGCCTCGTGACCGATCCACGCCAGGCGTGGGTAAACCCAGCATCACCCACACACTGTCATGGTTTATTGCTTAAATAAAACAGGATAAATATGGATTTCTATACTCTCTACACCAACACCAATTTGATCAACTGTATTTATCAAATAAATCATTCACAAATCTCCCTTGAACTTCCCTAGTCTGCTAAATTCTCCCTGCCCTGCTCCTGCTACAGGGGTCAAAAAAAGTTATTGAAATAAATAAATATGGATGTAAAATATGGCTAGCAGTATAACCTAGAGGTTAGAGCTATGAATGAGCCTGGTACAGTATATAAATCCAGCAGACCTTGAAATGATTCCCACAACCTCCGCTTGCATAATGTGTAGCCTTGAGCAAGTCACTTAACCTCCCAGAGCTGCCAGGTCACCCCTGTAAATGGCCCTTGTGCCCAGTGGGCCTTACAAGGTTGCCTGCGTTACCCCTGAAAATGGGATTTGTGGCAAGTGGGCCTTAAAAGGTTAACAAAGAAGTAAAAAAGAATTGTGCCCTGTACTCCACCAGCACTCAGTACAAAAGAAAATTGTCAAAAAAATATTTTACAAATCTGTCCTGCACCTTTTCTTGTCCTCTAAATCCACACAGCCATGCTCCTGCTGCAGGGGACCAAAAAAACTATATATACTGTATATATTGCAAAAAAAGCTGCATTAATGCAGCAGTTAGGGTTCAGATTAAAATGACAAATGTATTCAAATGTGCCATTAGGGTTTCCAACCTTAACTCCTCACTCCTACCTCCAAGCACCAAAAGGGAAGAGCATCATGATTTTTGCTGTCGTCACTCTTGGCAAATCAGGGGTGGGATGTTCATTGGGGTTCTCAACCCTAATACTCATTGTGATATAGTCTTCAAAGATACAGAAATGTGTCTACCCACATGTTGCCAATAACCAGTACACCTTGTATGAAGAAAACAGATTAGATCTAATCTTCTTTGTGCATGGAATGGAGTGAGCATTATAGTTGAGAACCCCAAGGAACATCCCACCCCTGATTCACCAAGAATGATGACAGCAAAAATCATAATGTTCTTCCCTTTTGGTGCTTGGGGTGGGACCGTAATGTTCTTCCCTTTTGGTGCTTGGGTTGGGAGTGGGGAGTTAGGTTTGGAAACCCTAATGCCTCATTTTCCTACATTTTGTCACCTTAATCCGAACCTTAGCTAGTGCATTAATGCAGTACTTTGGCAAAGAAATTCCTTACTTTTTGAGATAGTAGAATGGTATCCTCATTCATGCAGGTCCCTTTGTCATCTGCGTGAACACATCCATTTGACTAGGGAAGCACAGAGCCCCCTGGGCTCTTTGCCTCCGTCCCTCCATAGGTGTACACATCCCTCTGGCTGCAGAAGTGCAGGTCCCTCCATGCCTCCAGAAAAGCAGTTTATGTGGTTGGTTGTAATTTTTTTTTTTTTTTTGTGGAGCTTAATTCAAAGAAAAAGCATATTAAGTTTCCCTCTTAATTGCCAGCGGTTGATTATAATGTATATGGGCAAAAATATGTTTTCTATTTTTTTTTACCTATAAATTGGTAAATTGTTGTTGGTTTACTCTGCAAGTTGCTGTGGTTATAGTGCAAGACGAGCTACACATTTGGTGCATTTTTGGTGAAGGTCAGACATTCACTGGGGATTTGGCACCATGGTGAAGACTGGAAGTAATTTGGGGGTTCAGTGCATACCACATGAATGTTTAGGGGGGATTATGTGTTAGTATTGTAGTACTCATTGACATCTTTTTTTTACATATATTCTCCCTTAACTCCAGTTATTGATGGACATATGTCTTCTTAAAGTTGCAAAAAGAGGTGGCGGGAAAGGTTAGGGAGAAAAAAATAGCATTCAGAAAGTATAAGGAAACACAGAAGGAGCAGGACAGAGAACTGTAGCAGTCAAAGCAGAAGGAAGCAGGGAAGGCAGTCAGAATAGCAAAGGCCCACACCAAGGAAAGGATAGCTAACTCAGTTGAGAAGGGGGATAAAACCTTGTATAGGTACATTGTGGAGTGAAGAAAGACCAAGGGAGGGATAGTAAGGTTTAATAAAGGGAAGGGGGTGGGCAGAGGGTAACAGTGAAAAAGCAGGGATACAGAATGAATACTTCTGCTCAGTATTCACAAAAGAAGAGATGGGGGAGGTACCAAAACCAAACAATAGAACTACTCTGGATAAGGGGGTCAATACCAGTCCATTCACAGAAGAAATGGTCCCGAAAGAACTCCTAAAACTGAAGATGGACAAAGCAATGGGGCCTGATGGGATTCACCCCAGAATTCTAAAAAAACTAAGGGGAGAACTGGTAACACCACTGACTACCCTTTTTAACAAATCATGGGAGAATGGTGTGGTACCTGAGGACTGGAGGAGGGTGGATGTGATTACCCTTCACAAAATTGGGAGCAAGGCAGAGGCAGAAAACTATAGAACTGTTAGTTTGACCTCAGTGGTAGGGAGAATGATGGAACCACTTCTGAAAGAAAGAATTGTTGAGTACCTAGAGGCCAGCGGGGCACAGGACCCAAGGCAGCATGGATTCACAGTGGGAAGGTCATGTCAGATGAATCTAATAGATTTTTTTGACTGGGTGACCAAAGTAGTAGACCTTGGAGGGGCTGTGGACATGGTCTACCTAGACTTTAGCAAGGCATTTGACACAGTCCCACACAAAAGATTAATAAACAGGATGGCCAGCCTGGGAGTGAGTCCCAGGGTGGTAGCCAGGGTAAACAATTGGCTGGACAACAGGACACAGAGTGTAATAGTAAATGGAGTCCAAACCGAAGAAAGGGGGGGTTACTAGCGGGGTACCGCAGGGTTCAGTGCTGGGACTGGTCCTCTTTAATGTCTTTATTGGTGACATTGCAAAGGGACTGGAAGGAAAAGCGTGCCTCTTTGCTGATGACACAAAGATCTGCAACAGGGTTGGTACACAAGGGGGGTAGAAAGGATGAGAAGAGGCTTGGCAAGGTTGGAGGAATGGTCAAAAGTATAGCAGCTTAGATTCAATGCAAAGAAGTGCAAAATAATGTACCTGGGAAACAAAAACCCAAGGGAAGAGTACACAATTGGGGAAGGGGGGGTTACTAACAACAACAAAAATGGAAAGAGACCTGAGGGTAGTCATATCAGATGATATAAACGTAGGCAAGCAGTGTGAGAAGGCAATAAGAAGGGTTGGGGGAATACTGGGATGCATACGGAGAGACATCACCAGTAGAAATCAGGAAGCTGTTATCCTTCTGTACAGACAGTTGGTGAGACCTCATCTGGGGTACTGCATGCAGTTCTGGAGACCCCATCTCTATAAGAACATAGACAGGATGGAGGCAATCCAGAGGAGGGCAACTAAAATGGTGCAGGGTCTGCACCAGAAGCCATACAAAGAGAGACTAAAGAAGCATAATATGTATACCCTCTAGGAAGGGGGGGGGGCATGATAGAAACTTTCAAGTAGCTCAGGGGAATCAACAAAGTCCAATAGGGTAGCATCTTTTAGAAAAAGAGATGTGCAAGAACAATGAAGCACAATTTGAAGACAGAGGGGGGGAAGCTCAGGGGCAACATGATGAAGTATTTTTTCACAGAGAGGGTGGTGGACACATGGAACGGCCTTCCTGAGGAGGTTGTGGGGTTCAAAACAGTGGGGGAATTCAAGAATGCATGGGACAGACGTAAGGCAATTCTAGTGGGTGGTAGGAGGAAGTAGGCTGTTGGTTAACTAGGAGCTGCAGCTTATGTAATAGGTAGGGAATTGGGAAGACTGGGTGGGCCAAGAGGTCCTTATCTGCCATCAAGTCTATGTTTATTTATTTTATTTATTTATTTATTTATTCAGTCTCAGATTACAATACATTTGAGCACAAGGTGGCTCATTTACAAAGGTTCCATGTCAGCGGGGAAGGGAGAACAAACAAATAAGGGGTAAAACAATGTTACAGAAAATCAGTCAGCAATACTTACATACTTTAAATAAAAATCAATTAGATGAGCGGGGAAGAGGGTAAAGCAATGGACCTAGAAACAGTGTAGCCCAAAGGCCTTGTCATAACCTGGGAAGATAGGGAAGGGGTACTCAGGGTCGAGGCAAGAGGTGTTCATTCCCCAGCTGTAAATAGGAAGGGTAGGGGTTAGAAGGGCTGAAGGGAAGGTGGGCAAAGGTAGGAGGCACTACGGATAGCAGAGGAAGTGAGGGAACAGTGGGTTGATCACACCGGTAGAAGGTGGAGCCTAGATACAGCAGTCACAGGAGCCATTAGCCATGAGATCCTGGCAAAGAAAATGTTTGAAAGGCCCTAGCTTTGATTTTTTTTTCCCAATTGTTTAACCAGGTGAGACACACTAAGCTGAAAACTTTTTACAGGTGCAACCTGGGAGCATAGGGAAGTTAAGTGACTTGCTTAGGGTCACACAGTATGCAAGTGGGGGCTGTGGGATTCAAATCCAAGTCTCCAGATTTGCAGCTCAGCGCCTTAAACCACTGCACTATACTGCCTCCATTGATTGGGTTGAGATTTCTTTGTTAAGTGCATTTCTATGTTATCCTATGGGAATTTTCGTTTTTAAATTTTCATTTTTTATATGTCTGTTCTCAGTTAGTATTTCATAGGGACTTCGTCTTGCAGTACTTATTGGCACCTTTTGTTTGAAGCAGAGGTTGTCCCTTAAAGGGACACTGTCAACCCCCTTAGGTCTCAAAACGTCCCTAGTTTAAAAAACACATTTTATGATTGCCAACATTCTGCAAAGATTGCTGATGTAGCTGGTAGTTTGATTCTGACTCTTTTTTCTTTAAAAACGTGAAAAACAGACTGCCCACCATACTGATGTTACCACACAAACACAGGTTTGTTTACATTCCTTGATCAGCTCCAACTGCATCTTTCCTGGACTTGGGAACACCCACAACACAGTCTAGCCCTCCATAATGCAGTGGGAGTTTAGAGGCTACTGCCTCATGAGTGACTGCAGTGTTAGTGGGTGTTTCTAATGCTCAGGAAGTATGCAGTAAGAACAGACCCAGGATTGTAAACAAAACAAGGTTGTTTATAAATATACATTAGCATGCATTTCAGTTCTACGAATCAAGGAGACAGACAAAAAAAAAGCAACATCTATGAAATTTAGAGAAGGTAAGCAATCATGAAATGTAAGATTTAAACTAGAAATAATATTATGAAAACAGGTTGACAGTGTCCTTTAATTGCAAAGACTGGTGGAGTTACAGCTTGTTAAAGCTACAGTGTTATCCTACGAGAATTTTAATTTTTTAAATGTTTATGTTTTTATACGGCCCCTGAATTTTTTGATGGTATCACGTGTTAATGTTACACTGCTCACTGAGGCCTTTTTTGATATATACATACATTGTCCCTTAACTTCAAATATTGACGGAGTTATAGCTTAAGGTAGCAATATTATCCTATGGGAATTTTCATTTCTTAATTGTTATGTTTCTTATATGTGTGTTTTCAGTTGGTATTCCTTAGTGACTTAGTATTGTAGTATTCAGAGAAACCTTTCTTCTGATATATAGCTTCTCCCCTAACTCAAAATATTGACGGAATTACAGCTTGTTAAAGTTGCAATGTTATCCTACGATCATTTTCTTTTTTTTTTAAGTTTTATGTTTTTTTATATGGCCCCTACATTTTTTGGAGGTATTATGTGTTAGCATTGTAGTACTCTTTAAGACCATTTTTTTCATATATAAATTATCCCTTGACTCCAAAGACTGACAGTTACAGCCTTTTAAAGTTGAAATGTAATCCTATGGGGATTGTAATTTTTAAATGTTTATGTTTTTTTATATGGTCCTTGAATTATTTTGTAAGGTATTATGTGTTATTTATTTATTTATTTATTTATTTATTTATTGAATTTTGTTGACCTGGTAAGCCCACTGGGCCTAGAAGTCCCTTTTTCAGAGGCGACCGGGGGAGGGGGGATACAGATGGTAAGCAACTGAAATTGAACCAGATTAAGCTGTTGGTGGTATTTTTAGTGAATGGGAGAAATTTGGCCAGGACACCGGGGAAATTCTCCTACTCTGCCAGTAGGGGGCTTGACTTCCTGCAGAGTGGAGGGGCTCAGTTTGGAGCCGGACAGCAGAAAATGGCTGACGTCCAAGATGGAGGATGTGAGGTGGAAGGAGAACCTAGCAGGGCTGTTGCAAACTTACCAAACTCAGCAAGACCTAATGGAATGGAATCTGAAGCTGGAAATGCTACTTTTAATGCAGAAGACAACTGTAACCCCCCCATGGCTCCTCTCATTCAGGATAGAAGAGATGTACAAGGTACTGACTTTCATTCAGTTCCTGTATCTTCACCTGATCTTTCTCAAGAGAGCTTAAGACAAGTCTTCAATATGCAGAGGGAGTTTATGAAGCAACTGGTACAAGAGGAAAATGCCTCAAATGTTGATATACCAGAAGCAACTTATCCTGCTGCTGCAGGACACTCTGCTGAAACTATTCCCTCACCCTGTAATGCTGAGACAAACTTTTCTGTTGAGACTTCTAATCGACCTGCCTCTTTAAACCTTAGGCAGACAACCAGGAATCAGCATGACTTCTCTACCACTTGGTCCCCTGCAGCTGCATTAAAAGCAGCCGGATGGCAGAGACCTAGCGAAACAGATCCCTGGTCCTCATCGGGACCTGTCGGTGCTGCAAAGATAATCTCTGCAGCTCAACCAGCTAGCCAAACTTCTCACTCAACAGCAGCTTTCTTGCAACAATCCTCTAAGGCTCCCAGGAGCACTCAGGACTATTCTAAAACAGCAGAAGAATATTTACAGTCTCAGGATTTACCTTCTATGGGCCCCAACAGAGCACAACTGGAATCTTCTTCTTCTGAAGATGAAATGCCTCCTGAACTTACACAGAGAGACTCATTCCCTCAAGCAGGTACCAGGAACACAGACAAACTATTTAAATTAAGTGACTTGTTTACAGCTGTAGGACAGCCTGCTCAGTGGCGTAACGCTGTAAGGCTGAAGTATTTAGGAGATGTGTCCACTGCTCCAACCAGGAAAACAGTTCTTCACAATATGCTGAAGGACATGTTAGGTATTAGCCCATCTGAATTGTTTGCTTTTATTCATGTACATGGGGAACTAACTTATGATATTAGTTTCAAAACTATGACAACTTTGGAATCATTTTGGGCAAAGTATGAGCTAGTGAAAACTTCTCCTTTATGGGCTGCTTTTCTCCTTATTTCCCTTACAAAGCCTGCTGTGAAATTTATCACACTGTTGTTTAGGAGTGAGGGGGTCAGCATTGTTGATGTGCAGTACTGGCTGCACCAGAGGTGTGAGATTCTAGATTCCCCCCAACCTATTTTGAATGATGATTTTACGTGGACCAGGGGGTGGAAAATTAAGGTCCAACTGCGTAAGAATGAAAGAGGCATTGTACATCTCCCCAGTAGTTTTTTACATCGGGAGGGATAAGGGCATTTGTTTTTACCCAGGGCAGCCCCAAACTTGCCATAAGTGTGAGTCTCGGACTCATCTTAGTTACTCCTGTGACAAACCTCATTGCACTTTATGCTTGGCCTATGGACATGTTAGTTTAGGCTGCCCTAACCCACTACTCTGCAATCTGTGCAATGTGAAAGGTTACACGTATCAGCAATGCTCATGGGCTGACCGTAACAGGTTAGACAGGCCCCCACAGGACCAAGTGGCTCTCATATCGGATTCTCAGACAGAGGCCCTCAAATGCAGAGAAGAGATAGCATCTCTAACTGTAGCCCCTCCAGCCCAGCAAGACACAGAGACACCTGGCACCTCAGCTTCTGAACCTATGCCCCCTCCCCCCCGTAGCAGTCATGGAAACAGAATAAGATGCCCCCCACTGGCAATGAATCAACCCCCATAATAGAAGATGCTGTTTCAAATCAGGGCCATATGCAGCACCCCCCCCCAGCCCAGGGATTTACTTCAGTGAAGAGCTCTAGAAGAGGGAAGGGGAAAGGAAATCTGATGCCTGCACTCCTAGGAAGACAATCCTAACCAGGAACAAATTCCGGGCTCTAGCAAAAAAGCATAAACATTGGAGGGATACTGAAGAGGAAGAGGAAGAGAACTCTGACTCCTCCGGGGCATCCTGTTCCAAAATGGAGGTCCCCGTGGAGGAACAGGATAAAACTTCCAAAGCTGAGAAAAGACTCCCTCCCAAAAGGTGAATTTTCCTTTAATTTTTTCCTCTCTCCCTAACCCTGTATACATACTGCCATTAAAATAAGGTGTCTCACTTTAAATGTATGCAGTATGAAGTCCTTCTGCAAACAGCTTACCACCATACAATGTTTAGCAGACTTGCCTCATGATATTTACCTACTACAGGATACCAGAATGAAAACAAGGCATGAAATCACACAGGCTAAATTTAAATGGTCAAGGGGTCCCTCATTTTGGGCTCATGGGGAGGATTTATGCGATGGGTTAGGGATTCTTTTTTCTGGATATCACTTTCACATAACTAAAGTGCTGGTTATTCTCCCCGGGTGGGCTATGCTTCTTGATTGCATCTTTAGGAAACTAAAATTAAGAATCATTAATGTATATGCTCCCTAGAGTATTGCTGCCAGATCAGAGCTTCTTCACCTAATCCAACCGTACCTGCACACCTCCAGGCAAGTAATCTTGGGAGGAGACTTTTTAACTGTGGATCACCCCTGAGTGATAGAGGGGGTACTACAAAAAAATGTTTGGAGACTCTGCTGCCCTGAAAAATTTTTTAGCTACTGCTAAAATGAATGATGGAATGAGTGCAATACATCCAAAAGGAAAAAAAACATATAGGAGCACACACGCCATGAGAATTGACTTTCTGTTTTTATCTAAAATCATTGCTGTGTCTTATGGGACAGTTATCCCTTGTGAGACCTCGGACCATATGGCAGTCTCCTTAACCTGCTCTCCTGCAGGGGGACCTCTGTATTGGGATACTAACCCAAGTGCTAGATGTGGGAACTGAACCCACAGCTTTCTGATCTCCTGGTCTCAGAGGTGAGTGTGCTACCTACTGAGCCACTGACACTGAGTTCTCATTAAAGGGACACTGTCAGCCTTTTTTGCATCATATTTTTTTAGGAAAAACCCACATTTTATGATTGCTTACTTTCTCAAAAATCCATTGATGTTGCTGTTTTTTTTGTCTACCTGTTTGCTTATTAGAACTGAAATGCATGGTAATGTACAGCCCTCCTCTCTCCTCCACAGGCCAGCCTACCGTTATCCACGACGAGCTGTCAATGAAGCTCATTCATTGACAGCTCAGTTCTGAAAGCCGGCCATGGAGGGGAGGAGGGCTGTGCCGGTCTGCCGCTGCCGGCTGGATTTAGGATGGGGTTGGGAGTGGGGTTGTGGCACGGACATCTGGCTACTGAGTGTTCGGGGGGCACTGGATCACCGGGGATTTATTTTGAACTGGGGATCGGGAGGAAGGGGGTTTAATTTTTACCAAAACCACTGGACCACCTCAGATTTTTTTTTTAACAGGAGGAATCAGAGAAGGGAATACGGACTCGGAGGGATGCAGGTGGGGGGGTTACTGTATATTTCCATGGCAGGTGGATTACCGGTGGGGAGGGAGGGACCACTAGCCACCAGGGATCTAGTTTTATAACTTTAGTTTATTTTTATTTATACGAAATTTTTGCCCGTGTACAGAAGGCAAAATTTTGTTGGGGAAGGTGAATTTCAACCTTCTGCGGGAAAAATTCGTGAAATGCTCTGCGATGCAGATTTGACCACTTCGCAAGCACTCCATGGGTGAAATTTAAATTTACCGCATCACTATCAGCGAGTAAACCCATTCTGATGCACAAGAGACAGAATCAGACTTTTAGTCTGAGAGTACAGTTCAAATCCCCAAATAACTGAAGTCAGGGAAGAATGAGGGAGGGATGGCTAAGCTAGGAGGGGGAAGGAAATAAAAACATAAAAAAACAAAGATTAGACAGACAGACAGATAGATAAATAGATAGATAAATGAAGAGAGAGAGAGGTTGAAATTGCTAGCTCACTACTGATACACAAGTGGGAGCAGCACATCTCCATCTGTAGCTGCAGATGTCAAGAAAGTCCCAGTTTTCTCATACTGAAAGTGTGGGTAAATGGCTCCTCTTGTTAAGCTGGGCACCCAGGATTTTCGGGTGCACAGAAGTGTTATTCCCAGGGCAATTTCTATAAAACAAACACCAAAACCTATCTAAATGGGACCCATTTACCTAGGTTCACGTGTTTGTTTTTGGAAAATACAACATGTGTATCTATTTCAGTTTTTTATTTAACACTTGCAGGGCCATGGACTGATATATCAGTTCAGAATTCCTATACGTTCTAACTCTGCAGGCAGCCTAAGGGTTAAAAGAAAAGATGGCAGCCACCACAATTGGTTTTGTTTTTCTCACGACAAGTAAATAATTTCTCATGACAAGTATATCATGACAGTAAGCATTCATGATAGGTGTTTTTTTAACAATCAAGGTAGAGGGATAGCAAAAAAAAACAAAAAAACTTTAAATCCTTATAGCCCTGTAATTGTATAATATTTTTTCATGAACTCTTCAAAAGGCACTACCTTGGCACAGGCCGTGTCTACCATGAATGTTTTGTAAAAAAATTCTGCAAGGTCACAACTATGCGTGAGAGCACAAAAAAAAAAAACACCTTAAGTATAGAAAAAACAAAACCCATTTTTTTGTTTACATTTTTTGGCATTCAGTATCTCAAAAATGGAACAACATGCCATCACAAAACTGTTCACATCTTAAGACTCTGACAGCCAGACCATGCATGCCAAATGTCGGGCTATTTTGTTGAATGCCGCCAAAGTTATTTTTTATTTATTTTATTTTTGTATACTTTCTTTCTTTCCCAGAGCTCTTGTGGAACTCTTTCCAGCTACCCCCTATCTCCTCTGCTCTACCTCCCATATCTGAGACATGCTGTTTTAGGCCGACCCAGCCCAGTCAATCCCCTGGCTCTGAGCCCCCTGAGGTGGGGCCGCTTTGTGCCCTGGTGCTCTATCTACAATGTAATGCACTGGGCTGGAGTCAGGAGGGGGGTCCTGGACAGCGGGCTTGACTGTGGGAGTGTGGCAGAGACACACAGGAAGTGCCTTCGCCTATCCCCAAGGTTGTTTTTTTTTCTGTTTTTCCTTGTTTCCTGGGAGCTTGGATGTGCCATGACATCCAGCGCATGATGGGCACGCTCCTGCACCCACCCACAGGACAACCACCGATGCTGCCATACCCCTTACATTGCAGTCTCTGCATTGTGCGAACCCCAACATCTGCCAGAGGTCGTTTCAGCTGAGAAAGATGATGCCTCCCCCTCCAGGAGAGGACAGCAGTCCTACGGATGCTTAATCATCTCCTGCCCCTGCCAACCCCTGGCAGCCCAAGGTCATTCCCGAACCCGGGTCACCAGTGTGGCGCAAAGTGTGGCATCCAGCGCCTCAAACCTCAACGCCACTGGGTTGGTTGACACCAAAGTTATTAAGGTGTAGAAATTGGGATTTAACATTAAACAGCCCACCCAATCCTAACTATAGGGGCACTATCACACCCCTATAATATAGCAGTGGTGAGCAGGGGGCTATTTCCCAATTACCAAGACTTGTAGCCCTTCCTGAATAGGGGACTATTCATATTTGAGGAAATGCTATTTTCTTTCAACAACAACAACAAAAAAAAGAAACAGCCACCCACCCTCCTCCCCAACCCAACTTTTTAAATACAGCTTCCTGTCTCCCCACCCTCTGTTAGATGCCCATTCCCACCCTCCTCCCAGCACCCACAATTTGATAATTTTATGGCTATTTAAAAAAACTCCCACAATGGGTGGTCAGCACAACCTGTCTGGCTCGCAGCCAGTCATTGTCTTTCAGCAGTTGTTTGCACTTAAACAACTATTATATCCCCCCCACCCTCTCAACCTTGCAGCACACTCTTCCCACTTTTCACCCCCCATGAATACCTAACTCTTTGTAGGAGAAGGTGACTGACACAACCTGCCCTCTCCTGAATGAAAGCACTTGTGTACTTTCTCGCTATGTAATGGTAAAACCATCTGATCATTTCATTCAGGAGAAGGTGTTCAGCTGTGGATGAGAGTGTGTTGTGTCACTCACCTTTTCCTACAAAGCACCGGGTGCTGGGGGAAGGAGAACACTGCCAGGGTGGGGGATGGGGGATATAATATGTGTTTAAGCACAAATGAGGGCTAAAAGACACTGGCCAGCCATGGAAGTCAGTAGGCTGTGCCAGTCACCCATAGTGGGAGTTTTTTTAAATAATCATAACATTTTCAAAGTGTGAGTGCTGGGGGGGAGGAGAACTTTGGCTTCTAACAGAAGATGGAGGACAGGGCTTGTATTTAAGAATTTGGGCTGGGAGAGAAGAGTGGGAGGCTATTTTTTTTAATAAATCACCTGACTACCCTAACATGAATACCTTGTCCCGAAAAATTGGCTGCTGAATACCAATATGCACAGCCCTAATATAAAGATTTATCTGTCCTCTGCCCACCCACATTCAGTAAAAAAAATAACAAATCTTTCCTCAAACTCTCCTGCACCTTTCCCAGTCTGCTGCATTCACTCTGCCTGCTCTTGCTGAAGGGCCTGCAGCTGCCAGCACAAACTCACACTGCGCACTCTCTCTTCTGCAGCACGATTTCACTAGCCTGCCTACATGAAATTACAGAATTGTAGCCAAAAATAGTTAATTGGAATAATAAAAGAGCAGGACATTATTCTGTGATAATTTCAAGTTTTCTGATTAAAAGTCACTCTTTTCCCCTTCTCTGTTCATATATATATATATATATATATATATATATCACTTGTTTATCCCGCTTCAATAAAAATATTTTACAAAAGAAAAGAAGCTCCTTCAGTAGCTACAACACATCCTTCCCCTGTGAAAGATGGTAGAAAATGACATAGAAACATAGAAGCTGATGGCAGATAGGACCGCAAGGCCCATCCAGTCTGCCCATTTCTTTTTCTACCTTATGAATGTGACATCGGCCTTTGCTCTGTCAATGGCCTATCTATTCATACTCATCTGTATTGCTTCCTTATGCCTATCCCATGCCTGCTTGAAGCCCTGCACTGTATTCATATCCATCACTTCCTGAGGTAGGCTATTCCATGCATCCACCACCCTTTCTGTGAAAAAGAACTTCCTCACATTACCCCTTAATCGGTCTCCCTCTAATCTCATGCTGTGTCCTCTTGTCCTGCTCTTTTTCTAATATTGAAACATGTTAGACTCTTTCACCTTGTTAATGCCCTTAAGGTGTTTGAATGTTTTGATCATATCACCTCTCTCTCTCGTTTGCTCTAGGGTATACATATTGAGCTCCGTTAATCTGTCCTCATATGTTTTCTGATGCAGTCCCTGCACCATTTTGGTTGCCCTTCTCTGGACTGCCTCAATTTGGTTAATGAACTTGTGAAGGTGTGGCCTCCAGTACTGCATGCAGTACTCCAGATGGGGCCTAACCAGTGTCTTGTAAAGAGGGATTATTGCCTCCCTCTTCCAACTCGTGATATCCCTACTAATACACCCCAACATCCCTCTAGCCTTACTTACTTCTTTAGTGGTCTGCTTGGATGATTTCAGGTCATCGGTGATGACCTTGGGCAAGTCTCTTTCTTCCCTTGTGATGGCCAGCAACTCCCCTCCCAGGCTATAGGTGGCTTCTGTGTTTCTCTTCCCTATGTGCATGATCTTGCGCTTCTTTACGTTAAACTCCAGTTGCCACTCTTCTGACCATTTTGCCAGTTTATCCAGATCTCTTCTCATTCTGCCCACCCCATCTGGATCATCTACTCTGTTGCAGATCTTGGTGTCATCTGCAAACAGACAAACCTTACCCTCCAGTCCATCTGCAATGTCACTGATGAAGATACTGAAGATGACTGGCCCCAGGACTGATCCCTGAGGTACCCCACTTGTGACTTGCATCTCTTCTGACTGTATACCGTTTACCTCCACTCTCTGTTTTCTGCCCATCAACCAGTTTGCCACCCAGTTGACCAACTTCTGACCCACCCTGAGCCTACCCAACTTACTAATCAATCTTTTATATGGAACAGTATCGAAAGCTTTGCTGAAGTCAAGGTAGGCGACATCAACTGCTCCCCCTTGGTCCACCACTGGTTACCCAGTCAAAGAAATCTATCAGATTAGTTTGACATGAACTTCCTGTTGTAAACCCATGTTGTCTTGGATCCTGTGCTCCTATGGATTCCAGGTGTTGCACTATCCTTTCCTTAAGGTGTGCCTCCATAATCTTGTCCACTACTGAGGTACTGTAAGACTGACTGGTCTGTAGTTCCCTGCCTCCTCCCTGCTACCACTCTTGTGGAGCGGGATCACATAAGCCCTTCTCCAGTCTTCTGGGACCTCTACTGTGCTCAGAGACTCATATGACACCAAGATTTGCTCAGCATGAGGAGTTGTCAATCTTCAGCATCACTGATTGGCTGCTGCAGGTCATGTGGCTTGCCAACAACTTAGACATGCTCAGTGTATGCTCCCTGGAAAATGAGCTGCTTTGTTAGGTCAAAGTGCCAAATGGAAAATGTGTCCCTGTGGACCTAAATTGCCAGTGTTCAAAACACTGAATTTTGGCATGTTCACTGAATACAAATTCAGCATTGGCTTATCATTCTTGCGGAGTATGTACCAAACATTTGTGAGAGTTTAACAGAGTACATGGTTCAAGTTCAAGTTCTTTTTATTGTATAACAAAATTAAAAATTTGTTTTTACAATTAATTTATAGAAAATTTAAAGCACATCAATACAATATACATCATGTAACAAGATTTATAGAATTTCCTTCATATCTTTTACACTTTATATAAATACACAAATCCCTTATTACACAAATCACTTATCATTTCGCAGATGCTTCTGTTTCCTCATTATTACCCTACAAAATCTAGCTATTTTATCTAACCAAGAGGTGTCCTCCAGTTTCAATAATGCATTAAACTGATATTGGGGCTCCATATCGAGCTCTTTAAGAACATTTGCAATAATCTTTTCTCTTTCAAATGTATATAATAGGCACAAAATCAGTAGGTGAAATCGGGGATCTTTTCCACCTTTACAGTCACACATTGCTGAATCAATCTTTTTATAATGTTTCATTAAGGTTTGTGAATTAACATATCCAAACCTAAATCTGGTTATTGCCTTCCTATTGTTTGGGTTAGAAATTTTGTACAAATACTTTTCAAACAACACAAAGTCTTGCGGTATTCTGACAATATGCAGTTAGCCCCAGCACTTGAACTGCTCCGGACAGGAAAGAGTTAACTCTATGCCAGAGCATAGAACGTTGAGCTTCAGCTTGGTTCAAACCTCTGTCTGCTGCACATCCAAGTGTTACCATCAGATTCTTTACTCCGCCTAACTGAACAGTCGCTCCGGAGATCTCTCCTACGCTTTCGGTTCGGTACAAGTAAAACGTTGGTTTTATACTGTTTTTTCTGTTTATTCATACAGTTCAGATCCCTGTCTGCGGTACAGTAAGTGTGTAGGTAGGGGACTGATTGCTTAGAACTCTATGTTTTGTGTAGAAATTGAAAAAAAAAAGTTTATTTATCGGTTTGGCTGAACCGACTGTTCGGTTTCTTTATTTTGAATTGTGGGTTAGTGTGAGGTACCGGTACTTATTGGTTCTAAAAAAAAACTGTTTTTAGCATTTTTTCCAATACCCGTAACATAGTTAGGAACTGATAAGGGAGTCTTGCCTGGCTGAACTGTAAAAGGTAAGTTTTGTTTAGGATGGCTACATCTGAGAAACCCAAAAGAAAAACCGGGCCCACTGGGTTTCAGCACTGCAGTGTGTGTGGGGAGGCCTATGCTAAGGCTGATCCCCACACCACCTGTGTTTACTGTCTGGGGTTTGACCACCTCGATTCAGACTGCCAAATCTGTAAAATATTTCCCAAGGCCACCCTTGATAGAAGATTGGACAGGCTTAGGGAAAAGGAGGCCGAGAAATCTGCTGACCTGGATGGCCAGCCCGGTTCGGTTCCGACCAAACCGGAGGGAGTGCCCTCTGACCAGGGTGATACTCCTTCGGTTAAAAGGAGAGCCAATCCTGAGGGATCGGTTCCAGCAAAAAGAAAGAAGAAAGACAAATCGGCCAGTTCGGATCTAGAACCGCATCGTCCAACCGCTGAAGAAATTGCCAGGGCGATTAGTATTGTGGAATCGCTCCATCCAGTTCTGACTGATCTGGCACCATCAGGTAGGCATTCGAATCGGTCAGTTCCTCCAGTTCTGGATTATTCCCCTGAAGAGTATTATGAAACGGACCTGGAGGGGGATGACGAGTATGATGATAATGATGATGATGGTATAGAAGGTCTGGATGAGCCCATAGAACTGGACATCTCCCCAGACAGACCTTCTGGTATTTCCCCTCCTAGGCTTTCTGAGTCCCCTTCCCACTTTGTGTTCTACAAAAAAGTAGTAGAAACCCTCCAGCTCTGTTTGGTTGAAGCTGTTGAGTAACAAGAGGAGCCTGTCTATGTGGAGATGATGGACATCCCAGAGTCCAAGAGACTGTCTATTCCCCTCCATAAATCTTTTGCGAAACAGATACAAACACTGCTTAAGACACAAAATTCTCTACCTCCTGTGGACAAACAAATGGACAAGAGGTATGTGCTGTCAGGCTCAGGTACGGATTTCTTGCACCAGCAATGCAGCCATGTTGGGGTTGTGCAGGCTGCAGTCTGTGATAAGGCTGACATACCCTTGGCTTCAAACCCCCAGATAAGGATTTCAGGAAGATAGATGCCATGCCTAAAAAACAGTATTTGGCATCCTGTTTGGGACTCAGGCAGGCTAACTACATGGCCTATACAGCCAGATACTAGAAGTCCAGATGGGATACTGTTCTGGAACTGGCTAAAGAGGCTTCCCCCAGCTAGCCAAGGAGCTGGAGGAGGTGGCTGCTGATGGGATAGAGGCATCAAAGATCCAATTTCATGCTGCTGTGGACTCCAATGATGTATCATCATGAGTCATGGCTACATCTGTGGCTCTTCAGAGACTGGCTTGGCTCAGATGTACTTGCCTTTCACAGGACACCCAGGCTAAGGCCATGGATTTCTCTGTGGTAGATAATTCTCTGTTTGGGGAGCAGACAGAGAATTATATGAAGAAAATGGATGAATACAGGACCACTTATAGGAGTGCACAGGCCAAGGAAAGGCAGGCAACTCCTCAAAAGCAGCAATCTAGTGGAAGGGGCAGGTTTTGTCACAGGCCTTTCTACCAGGCACAGGCCTCCTCTCCTTTTCCTCAGAGGGGGTTCTTCAGAGGGAGAGGCAGAAGGGGGATGAGCAGCGCTGCATCCTCCTCTCAGTCCAAGGCTCCTGCCAAGCAGACACCCTGATGTGTCAGCCTGGGTCAACTTCCCCCCTCCAGGAGGAGGCAGGCTGGCTTACTACTTTCCGACCTGGAAGTCTGTTTACCCAGACAAGTGGGTCCTGGAGATAATAAGCCAGGGACTGGCCCTCAGCTTCAAAAGATTCCCAAAGCTGAGGGTCAAGTCTTTTCCACCTGCAAACATCTCTGAAACCATTGCCCTAGAGGCAGAGGTTTCCTCTATACTGGCTCTCAGAGCTGTAGAGAGAGTTCCTACAGTACACAGGGGCAAAGGTCTGTATTCCAGATACTTCCTTACTCTGAAAAGATAGGGGAGTGGTGACCCATCCTAGATCTAACATACCTAAACAAGCACCTACTAAAGCCAAAATTCAAAATGGTGACGCTGGGAATAATTCTTCCCTCTCTGAGTCCAGGGGATTGGCTAGCCTCCCTGGACCTCTAAGATGCCTACTTTCACATTACCATCAGGTGCTCCTTCAGAAAGTACCTCAGGTTTGAATTGCCTTCAAGCCATTATTAGTTCAGAGCAATGCCCTTTAGGCTTACATCAGCACCAAGGGTATTTACAAAATGCCTAGCGGTAGTAGTGGCCTTCCTAAGGAGACAAAACATCTCCATACTCCCGTACCTGGACGACTGGCTCATTGTGGGGCAGTCTTCAGACCAAGTCAAGTCAGACCTACTAGTGATTCAGCAATTGCTCACTTCTCTAGGATTCCTCCTCAGTCTTCCAAAGTCAGTTCTTGAACCAGTGCAACTCATGACCTTCATAGGGTAGACTTGGACACTGTCCAAGCAAGAGCCTTTCTTCCTCTAGCAAGGGTAAAGGCCCTCACAGACCTGGCTTCTTCCTTTCGCCATCTGGTCTCTCGACCAGCAATTCATTTTCTTCAACTTCTGGACCACATGGCAGCGTCCACTGCAATGGTACAAGGTGCCAGATTTCAGATGAGGGACATTCAGTTCCACTTGAGGGCTTTTTGGTCCCAGAAAAAAGACCCTCTAACCAAACTGATTCCTGTGATTTAGACTCAGATCCAAGTTCTCCAGTGGTGGTTGGACCAGAACAACTTCAGACAAAGAGTCCCATTCATCACCCAGTCTCATTCTGTGGTTCTCACCAAAGATGCCTCTCTCCTGGGATGGGGTGCTCACTTGGGAGCACTTACAGCACAGACAGTGTGGCTCCCTCCAGAGTCTCTACTTCACATCAGTCTTCTAGAGCTAAGGTTGGTGTATCTGGCTCTACAAGCCTTCTCAGAATCAGTACAGAACAATGTGGTTCAGGTCAGAATGGAAAACACCACCACTATGTAGTACATCAACAAGCAGGGAGGCACTCAGTCTATGGCCTTGTGCACAGAAGCCATGAAATTATGGTCCCTGGCTTATTCTCTACAGACTTCTCTGGTAGCAGTCCACCTTCCAGGGAAGGACAATGTCCTAGCAGATGCTTTGAGCAGGATTTCTCAGGGCCATCACGAGTGGTCCCTGGGCCCCTTAGTGTTGAAGGTGATATTTTTATGGTGGGGCACTCTAGAGATAGACCTCTTTGCAGTCCCAGACAATCACCAGCTTCCTCTGTTTTGTTGCAGACCCCCAGTATTGGGCTTAGTCTCCCTGGATGCTTTACTTCTGGATTGGCAGGGGAAATTTCTGTATGCCTTTCCCCCCTTTCCCCTGTTATTCAGAGTTCTGGTCAAGATAAGGTCACAGTCTTGCAAAGTGATCCTGATTGCTCCAGACTGGGTCAGACAGCCTTGGTATCCTCTATTTCTGCCACTGGCAGTCCATCTCCCCTTAGCTCTTCCCAAGAATCACAATCTGCTAACCTCCTCTCATGGCAGAATTTGGTACCCCAACCTTTGGTCTCTCAACCTCAAGGCATGGTTCTTAAAGAGCTAGAATATGCAAGCCTGAATTTGTCTCAAGGCCTCTCGAAAATCTGCCACCAGAAAAGCTTATAATTCCAAATGGAAAAGATTCAGCATTTGGTGTTCCAATAAGCAGATATCCCCAGATTCTGCTGACTTGGCTACAGTTCTGGATTATATGGTTCATCATAATGGCTTAGGCCTCAGACCAGCTACCCTCAAAGTACACTTGTCAGCTGTTTCTGCATTTCTATCAGTGGGAAAGCCCTCCTCACTGGCATCTCACCCTGTTTTCTCTAAATTCTTCAAATAATTGCTTCATACCAATCCCCCCCCTTTAGGGATCCTACTCCTTCTTGGGATCTTAATGTTTGCATTGCTCAGCTTATGCAACCCCCCTTTGAGTCTTTGGCTTCAGCAGAACTTAAGTACTTGACTTGGAAAACGGTGTTCCTGGTAGCTATTACCTCTGCCAGGTGTATCAGTGAATTACAAGCTCTGCCAGTAGAGCCTGATTTTATCTCATTCCATAGAGATAAGGTGGTCCTTGGAACCAACAGGAGGTTCTTACCCAAAGTGGTTTCAGACTTTCATCTGAACCAATCCATGTCTCTTCCTGTGTTCTTCATTGATCATTCTTCTTCAGGAGAGAGAAGATTACACAGTTTGGATGTTAAAAGGGCTCTTAGCTACTACATTGAGCGTACTAAGGCACTTAGGTTTGACTCCCTTCAGTTGTTCCTCACTTATGGTGAAGTGGGGAAGGGTAAACCTGCTACTAAGGGAACTATTGCCAGCTGGATTGTCTCTAGTATACAATTCTGCTATGAAAAGCTAGGCAAAGTACCCCCCTCAGGCCTGAGGGCTCATTTGACTAGAGGTACAGCTGCTTCCCTGGCTGCTGCCAGGGATACACCCTTATTAAAGATATGCAAAGCAGCCACCTGGAAAACAGTCCATACATTCACCAAGCGTAACTCTCTGGATATCCAGGCTAGGAGTGATGCTAGGTTTGGTACAGTAGTACTGTAGAGCCTATTCCCAAAATATGTTCCATCCCTCCTCCATGGAGGTGCTGCTTGGTAGTCTGCATATTGTCAGAATACAGCAAGACTTCATGTTGTTTGAAGAAAAAATTACTCACCTTAGTAATTGTGTTTCTTCTAATGGAGTCTTGCTGTATTCTGACCTCCTCCCCAACTCCACTCTCAGAACCTGGTTTTTGAGAACTGGGCTGACAGGCACAGTGCTGCTCCTCAGGGGTGCACTTGACATGCTCCCTTTTTAGAAAGGGGGAGTGGGTTTTGTTATATTGCTTTTGATAGTTAGAGTTGTTCACTACCTAGTTTTTCTTTTGGATTTCTCGACTTGAGTCTTTTGGGATCCAAAATACTTGGTTGCCCTTTGGGCTAGTAATTTTTGCAATTTACACACAGTAGGTTTAGTAACCTTTGTATACTTTCTGGTTGTAAGGATTTACCACCTGATACCATTTTAGTGACAATGGATGTAACATCCCTCTACACTAATATTCCACACACAGATGGCATTGCAGCATGCCTTAAATACATACATGAGAAAGGACCGGAACAAAACATCAACCCTAGAGTGGTGGGGGAACTTATGGAATTCATTTTGACACATAACAACTTCAACTTCAATGGTAAACATTATGTTCAAACTGTGGGAACAGCAATGGGCACCAGAATGGCTCCACAGTATGCTAACCTCTTTATGGCTGACTTGGAGGAGGATTTTTTAAGGCAGTATCCCCACAAACCACTAGCTTATTTCCGTTACATTGATGATTTGTTTATCATCTGGATGGAGGGCACAGATGCACTCAAAGATTTTCATCACAAACTTAATAATCTCCACCCTACCATAAAACTTACCCTAGAGTACTCCACCACCAAGGTTAACTTTCTGGACACCACAGTCACCATTAAGGATGGAACCTTACATACATGTATTTACAGGAAGCCAACAGACAGACGGAGATACCTGCACAAGAAAAGTAATCACCCAAACCATACAAAAAAATCTGTCATATACAGTCAAGCACTCCGTTGTCACCATATTTGTTCAAATGAGGATGACAGAGATACACATTTGGCTATGTTGAAAACCACCTTTATTGAGCAGGGACACTCTTCCAGGGAAATTGACAGGATAACAGAACGGGCAACGCAATTACCAAGACAACAACTACTTCAATATAAAGAAAAGACAGCTACAGACAGAATACCCTTGGTAGTCACATATCATCCAGACCTTGAACGTCTGCGTAAGGTTATTAAAGATCTACACCCAATATTTAGTGAGGATGAAACCCTTAATTGTATTTTTAAGGAACTCCTACTACTATCTTTTAAACAACCACCAAATTTATCCAGCCTAATTATTAGGAGCAAACTTTCACCGGAACAGAATACCATGTCACACAATGGCACACGACCGTGCAATCAACGCCCCTGTAAGACTTGTGGGCTCATTTCTACCTCGGACTGTGTGGTTACATCACAAAACAGACAATTCCAGGTGCATGGGAGTTATACATGCATGTCACAACATGTTGTTTATTTCATTCAGTGCAAGAGATGTCTACAAACAGGTTATGTTGGAGAGACACGCCAACAGCTCCGCACTAGGATGAACTCACACAGACATACTATTACAGCAAGGAAGACTGAAAAACCAGTGGGGCACCACTTCTCCCAGCCTGACCACTCAGTCTCAGATATGTCAGTAATGGTCTTAAAAGGAAATCTCAAAAACACACAATGGAGACGAGCTTTTGAGATTAAACTTATTTTACATCTCAATATGGTAGCAGATGGGATGAACTTGGATATTGGCTTTATGGGACACTACAGAAACTAACATCCACAGACCTTTTCTTCTTCAGACTGACATATTATAGGACTTCAGCATGTGTAGAATGTGGGTGTGTGTGTATGTATGTGTGAGTATATGTTGTGAGGTATGTGATATAACAGATGTGGGGCTTGCTGTCACATTGAGGTAAGTCTCTATTTAGATATATGGAGTTATAATGTGTTACTATTCTTACTTCACACACGTAATGAATATTAATTCCTCCTTACTTTTTATCTTTGTCTGGGGGTGGGATTGATTCCATTGCACCATATTCAGATTACCTAGCCTGCTACTGTACATACAGGAGTGTTATCATACAGTATACTGTCACATATAATTTTTGTAACTGTACATATTGGGGTGCGTGATCTCATTTGCATGGGGGTCCTGCACAGATCTTTTTACATTAGGCTAATATTGTAGTAATTTGTGGATATGTAGATATGTTCATACCTCTCAACTGTCCCTGATTTTCAGGGATGTCCCTGATTTTGCCTCAAAATTTTACTCTGTCCCTCCTAAAAATTGTGTTTCTGTGACCAAACAGTGGAATTTGTAAGCACAAAATAATGTTAAACATTCAAATTGCAGACTTGTTCCTCCTTAGAAAATGCATTTTACACTAAGACCATTATCCTACCAGCTCCCTGAGTTGATATCTCCAATTTTGAAGATGTGTCCCTGATTTTGGTCCTTTGTCCCTGATTTTTTTAAGCCTTGTCCCTGATTTATGAGGCAGTAGGTTGAGAGGTATGGGTATGTTAGACTTCTGGTCTTACACACATACTTTATATTCACTTCTAGTTACCTTATCCTGAGGAGGGTGGCAGGTTTATTTCATGGTAGTTCTATCCAGTATCCTTGGAAATGTTACTATGCAGATAGTAGTATGGTTAAATAGTGTCACATTTTTGCTCTGTAGGTATTAGGAGACATAGGCCCTTTTACTCAGGATTTCATGCAAGTTGAATTCCTTTGGGGAACAATTGCAGTGACTAAAGTGAATATAGGTTCTCTTGGAGAGAGAGTGTGTGTGTGCGTGTGTGTCTGTGGGAGAGAGAGAGAGAGAGAGAGAGGGAGAAAAAAAAAAGGGGGAGAGAGAGAGAGAAAGACAACATCTCCTTAAAGCTATGTATCTCCCCCACCCACATTATGGTGATGTGGGGTGGGTTAGGGTGTATTGTTTGTATGAAGAGGAGGAGAGAAATTACATTTTTATCTCTTTTTCAGATTCCTTAGACACTTGTGGTACATCAAGTTGTTACATTCTCAGTGTATATTGACATCAATACAAATCAAGCTACATGGTCTTAATTCCTTGAGGTTCCTCGATTGGAGTTTTTTGTTTGACACTAATATTATCAATTTATATTTAAATTATCATTTATATAGTCCTGAGGTTTTTGAAATTTCTTGGGCCTTATATCGAGCTGGAGAGTGCAGCTGGGTGACAGGTCCAGCTAGGTATTACACATCACACAGTGTGCACTGATGTCTTTAAGACAACTTTACTGGTAAATTCTTGTCTGTAATGCAGATATTGAAACTTCATGAGCCCTATAACAATCTTAGTTTGTCTTTAATCTGGGTGGGGGTTGCCTTTCAGTAATCACATCCTTATACTAACTGTGACACTCATAGCTTGATTTAGGAGTTATCTGCTTCTGCAGTGTTATCTTATGTCAATTACATTTATATGCAGCAGGATTCTATGTATGTGTGTTCCACAAAGCACGTTTAACCCAAGGTTGCTTCTGGCAGAAGGCAGTATGGTACTGTTAAACTTCTCTGACGTCATCTTCTGTTTTTTTTTTTTTTTTGAGTACTTTAAACCAATAGGGTTTTTTTTCTGTTTTTCTCTGCATTATCTAGCTGTTATAAGTATTGTATTTTCTAAACAACTGCCATGAGTTTCTGAAGAAGGACTGGTTGGTCTGAACGCTAGAGCACTTTGTTCTTGTTGTTACATCTATGTTGGTCCATTAAAAGGTATCAAATCACCGGCCTGGTGGCGCTGAGGGTTGAGGCGCTGGATGCCACACCTCGCTCCACGCCGGTGACCCAGGTTCGGGAGCGGACTTGGGTCTTTGGTGGTTCGGTCAGGGGGAGATAGGCTTGAGTGTTCAATGACAGCTCGCCTTCTCCGGGGAGGGATTCAGCCATTGCAAGACCCCGAGTGGAGGCTCGAGGAACTGCAAGCTCCACCTGGGAGATGGGTGGCTATTGAGCAGCACGGACGTCAGCATATGCGTCATGACATCGGGGAGGGTACTTGCTGCTCAGGAGGGAGAAAATTGTGGAAAAAAAGCCTGCCACAGCCGGGAAGATGGGGGGACCATGGCCATGCCCACGATTTGCCTGTGCCCGCCCAGCAGACCACAGACCAACGTAAGTAATGGGGTTTGACCCCTTGCCTCATCCCCGCCCGGGGGGTAATCCGATGCTCCATGGGGCCTGTGGGTCTGTGTGGGTAGGGTTCTGAGCAGTGGGATGTCCAGTTGTTGTCCCCTGAAGGGTCGGAGGTGGCAGGCTGGAAGGAGAAATAAACAGTAATTTCAAAAAAAAAAAAGGTATCAAATCATTTGCTTCTGGATCACACAGTAGGTGTAATTAGTTAGTATTAGCTCATAAGAATCTGACGGTCACACTTAGAAGTGCAGTAGAAAGACGTCTGAACCAAGCTCGAGCTCAACGTTCTATGCTCTGCCATAGAATTAACTCTTTCCTCTCCAGAGCAGTTCAAGTGCTGGGGCTAACCGCATATTGTCAGAATACAGCAAGACTCCATTAGAAGAAACACAGTTACTAAGGTGAGTAATTTTTTCTTCTAACCCTTCATTTCTTTTTCTGTTTTCTGTCGGCCAACTACTAATTTTGTACTTCTTTACATTATTGACTTCATAATTATAATTTATATCCTGAATTAGCTTTCATGGTCGCCTAATCAATTCAGTTATGCATTCCAGAAGTCCATATGGTTTTATTATTTTTTCAAGAATTTCAACACTTGGACAAACAAATGCCATTTCTCTATAATTCAAAGATTTTTCTACACATATTCTTGGGAAGCTTTTTCCTTGTTTATTGTATGCTTTTACCCAATAATTACATTGCCTCTGTTCTATTATTTGTTGAATCTGGGCTTTCCCCAGTTCCAGTATAACTAGATCCGAAGGTGCACAATTTGGTAATCCCAATATTCTTTCATATACCTCATTGAGGGCACTCTCTAATTTTTTATTATTCTGTATACCCCAGATTTCTGCTCCATAAAGTATCTGGGATTAGAGTTTTGCATTTACAACTGACATACTTCCAACAGAGTACATGGACTTTGCACATGAGTATCTTCTGCAAGCCCAAAACTAGCAGCAACTATGGTATGATCATTGTGTGAGAGCTCAAGCATATCTGGTTGGGCAGAAAGTAATAGCACAGATTGCTAACTACAGGCTGCCTGGTAGGTACTTTAGTTCCTACTTATAAACTAAATGATGTGCTTGAACTACTAGGCCAAACTATAAGCACTGACCCTACCAAATGAATGTGCTCAAGCCATACCATGCCTGAGAGGAGCTGAGTTTGGTGGCAATATGTTCTCCAGCAGAGGATCTGCTCAAAGGGAAAAAAGGTGAGATTTCACTGGATACTCTCAAGCTTCCTACTCAATGGAAACTGGAACAGGGGGCATACATTTTTTTATTTAGTTTTTGTTGACTGGGTACATGCACTAGACAAATCCTGCCTATTTTCAGGCACGACCTGGGGAAGGGGGACACAGATGAATGCCAACTGACCCTGAACCAGATAAAGCAGTTGGTGGTATCTTTTAGTGAATGAGGGAAATTTGGCCAGGACACCGGGGAAATTCCCCTGCTCTTTTCGATAAGTGCCATGGGATCTTTAACATCCACCTGAACTACCACCAATCCAGTCAGATGGGACCTTGGTTTAACGTCTCATCCGAAAGATGGCACCTCAGAAGTGCAGCACCCCTCTCATGCTGCACTACAGTGTCAGTACTGGGATATTAACCCAAGTGCCAGATGTGGGATCTGAACCTACAGCCCTCTGATCTCCTGGCCTCAAAGGCAAGTGTGCTACCTACTAAGCCACTGACACTGACACATTGCAGGGGTGCTACAAACCTATGAAGCTCTGCTCACTTCCACACCTGGGTACACTAGATTGGCAGAACATGAGGTCAAGGCAATATTAGAAAAAACTATTGGACAAAGTGCATACAGAATCCCTGCTTGATACATACATGGATTAGAATACAAAATACATGGGTACAAGCCTTTTTTTTTGGAGGGAGGGGAGATATGTGACAAGCAGTCATGGGCATAGAGATACTGCAGTTGCTCACGCTTTTGGCACATAGAGTGCAGGTATACAGCACAAGGCATTTTTTTTTAAAGTTATCTTCCCAACTAATGTGGGCTCTGTAGACTGAGGGAATGCTCCTGACCAATCAGAGTACTCCTTTACTATGTGCATGAAACACTTTTATTCTGTAAAGAGTGTTTCATGTGTAACTGCCCTTGGAATGGGCATGTTTGGGCATTTTTTTTTTTAATTTTAATATATTATTAATAGATCTTGATCAATAATATATTAATACCACCACCAAGACCACTCTTATGGTTGTAAGACTAGTCTCATGTACATCCCTAGATAATCAGAACTGTTCACTTTTAACTCACGGTTCTCATACCCTAAGACTGGCAATGAAACCATTCTTACAATCATAAGAGTGGTCTTGGCAGTGGTATTAATATACACAGCAGCAGCTATGTGAATGTGTATTTACTGAATCCTGGATCAATCATGCTGTGGAATGGTTTGCTATGATTGCACCTCCTTGTAGCATATGGTCAACCAAGTAATCAATTGATCTTCCCTTGTCAGTCTTCACCATTCATTACTGCTTGGGGTAGTGCCAGAGGTGCACACCCCGCTACTGGAGATCTTCCTGGACTAAGTCTCCATCACTCATTCACACTAGTGGGATAGCGACGGAGGCACTAGGACCAAGTGGGAGCCTAACATTTTCTGAAGGGTTGGCGCCGAGACAGGACCATGCATGCGCAGTGCCACGAGACTAGCTCGGGCCTATGTAGGCTATCTCAGCGTCGATCTTCCAACTGCCTCAGTACCTTTTTGACCAAGGAGGTGCAGCGTAACTGATGAGAATAACTCATCCCGCGTTTCTGGGCCTGAGAGGGCCCAGATGGCTTTGCAAGAAATGTCAAAGAATAATGTCCTCACAGTCTGAACCATAGGATCATGAAGACCAGCAAAGAAAATGAGTAAACCCAGGGGATGGTGGGTGGGCATGTGAATGAGTGATGGAGACTGTCCAAGAAGATCAATAATTAGGGTAACTATGTAATTTCCATATCTTCCTGGACTAAGTCTCCATCACTCATTCACACTAGTGGGAGAGTACCAAGCTAAAACCAACAACCCTGAGTAGGGTGGTAGGAGACAGGGTTAACTCAGAAAGGACAGCCAATGACTATTCTGCTAATAAAAAGAGCTGTCTCGTAAAGAGCAACTAGAACATAGTGCCTACAAGATAAGCACTCAAGTTGTAACTCATCACTTTGCAGACCACTGCAACGGACACAAAAATGAAAGTCTACCAGGAAGCCGCAACCACTCTAGAAGAGCGGCAAGAACCTGGCCTCACAATTTGGTTTATGACCAAAATTAATAGCATCAAAGACATGTACTAATGTAACGTAATGTGACCTCCAGAACTGAGTCAGAGGTAAAGTCTACTGGTTCAGGGTAGACCGGAAAGTGCAGATGGAAACCCCCACTATCAAGTATGGCTGACCTGTAAACAACAGGTCTAGGAGCACTTGAACCCCTTACTTGGTGAGCAAGGTGGTCCAGGTGGGGTTAGCCCATCAAGGAGAATGCCTTGCCTTCAGGGAGTCCGGTTGAGTTCCCACTCTATCCTTCATACAAAGCTGCCTTTTGTAGGGCCTAACCCCTACCCACACACTTCAGTGTTAGCACTTAACAAGGTGCTAAGGAGCTAACCCCCCCCCCTTCATAGTTGGGTGTTCTCTTTCCGGAACAGATTTCTGTCCAGGCAGTCTGTAAGCTCTCAGCTAGAGTGTATGGGGTTGAGATGATGAGATGTTAGCGAATCTGCCCTTTGTGTCCAATCTATACAAGCAGTTCAGTTGAACATTTTCTCAGTCCTATTAGGAGGGATTCTTGCTCCCTTGGTTTTGGTTTCGAGCTTATAACCCTCTCAACCAATATATCTATGGGTAGTGTTCTCCCTTCTCAGCATCCCGTCTTTCTTCTCTTTCTTCTTCTTCTTCATCTTCTCTTTATCTATTCCTTCCTTAGAGCCACCCCAGATGGGAGGCCCTGCGGTCCCTTAGGGTAGGTATTCTCCCTCTTCTATCTTTCCTCTACCGGCTTATTCCTTCTTCAGTTTATATCTTTTCCTTTTTCTGTCCCTCAGCTCTCTTGCCTCTCTCTCCCCTTTTTTTCCTTTACCCTTTATTTTGCCTCTCCGGCTACCAGAACTGAGATGGAGGGGAAGTCTGCAGCATCTAACGGCCGCCCCTTGCGCATGACGCAGTGCATCGCTCTCATGGGTGGTGCCATTGGAGCCGACTCAAAAAAAAAAAAAAATTATCCCATAGTGGGTGCACACCTCCAGCACTACCCCAAGCAGTAATGAATGGTGAAGATACAAGAGAAGATAAAGAATACAGTAGGTATGTAATTTTCATATTTCTGCAGCACTATTGCTAACATGAGAAATAACCAATAAAGAGGCACTGCATGCCTCCTTTTGGGCCATAACAATCCATCTCTCATCCACCAATGCTTTTAAACAGCACAGATCACTACCTGTTTTCTCATTTTGATCACAGTAAGAGCTTGGCTGCTTAGCAGACCAGCCCTAAAAAGTAGAGAGACTGCTGTTTGAAAAGTAAAATGCTTTTCCTGTGGCTTGCTTTGGGTGTCTTGAAACAGTGGAATAGGTAAACGAAATTGGATTTTAGAATGTAATTTAGTTGGGATTCCTTGAAACAAATTGTTTTGTCCAATTGCCATGCTTGGGGGTGCCTTGAAACTATGAATGCTCACAATTGTAGATTCAGAATCAGAATCATTGGATTCTGATCCAAGTTTTAGAATTTGGAGTTCTTGAATTGCAGTCTGAAAATCCTTATTCCAAAATTAATGTTTGTGCATTGGAAATTAGGACTTTCTAGATCTATGTGGAATTTTCAAATTCCATTTCTGCCAGAATTCTGTGGAATTTCTGAAATTCCAGCTAACTCAGTGGAATTCCATCAGAAGTGGAATTGCAAAATGAAAAAAAACAGAGTATTAACTGTGGAATCATATTGTGAAGTTTATGTTAACAGCAAATTAATTTTCTGCAAATGACAGAATATCTGGTCTATGAAATAAGTTTACATAGAAATGCTTTTTGAGAATTCTGTAGAGTTAAGTAATAAATTCTGAAAAGAATTTCAGAAGCAAAATTGCTGTTCTGCATGAATTCCACTGTCAGAATACTTCATTCCGCACAGCTCTAGGATTTAGGTATGAAGATTTAGGAATCTAATTCTTACCGAAGTTCCTATTAAGAGGTCCTTCTAAGAATCTGAAATACATAGGATTAGGAACTGGAAATTCATAAATTTCTATAAAATCCTAATGAATTCAAACTCAGATAATTCTGAGCATCCCTACAGACACAGGATCAAGTAGTTATTTAATAGCCAACTGAGCATAATTATTTTGGAGTTCCTTGAATTAAAACCAAACTGTGGTTAATATTGGATTAAACAATAGTTCTAAACCAATCAGATTTAATGATTTTTGGAATCAGTACATGATCCATCTTGTGATACCATATCATTTAGCCTATAACATCTCATTCATGGGAATTAAAAGCAGCAGTTATTAAAGAAGGAAATACAGTACATTTTGGGGGACTGGTACTGCTAATGCCAGTTTGATCAAAAGGCATATCATGCTCAGAGTACAATATCTTGGACTTAGCACAGTCATCGTCACAAAATAATGACAACTACAGCTCTAAAGTGCAAGATGTTTTATCAATGTGTAATTTCACAAAAATAACTGAAGCTGAATTCAAGGTGATCAGGCAGAGCATCTATTAGAGGATCAAAAAGAGTGCTTAGTCATGGAAAAGGTAAACAGAATCTGATTATTAACAACTTGTGGTAGAGGGAGACAAAACAGTGGGAAATATTAATACAACACAGTAGTTCAATAAACTGACAACTCAGCAGATGAGATTAGCAAACATGACTAACTGAAAAATATGCAGTGTTAAATAAACTACTAATAAATCTAGAAGTAACTCAGTGTACAGTATGTCAAACAGAACAGTATCACAAAAAAGGAGTGTAGTCAATTTGTTCATTTAAGCTATTCAGTTGTAGCATATTCAAATCAATTATCTGTTTTGTCTCTGTTCTTAGCAATGGAATGAAGTTGTCCCTGGTATGCCATCCAAACAGCAACAATTCAAAATCGAATGACATTACAGCGACAATTTGCTGTTGCTGCTGTAATGTCACCGTAGGACCTGGCACTGCTGTCTGGAGGTCTTGCACCCCCTCCATGAATCAACTCCAACTTGGAATTGATTATCTATATAATGGGGAGTGTTGGGGGCAGAACCCTCTGCATGGGGGGTTTGGGGGTGAAGCCCCCCAAAATTAAAATAACTTTCTTTGGATGGGTTTATGCCAACTGCAATTGCGATCGACATAAATCCATCGCTGTGTCAGTCGACAACTTTGTTGTTGTACTAGCATTATGGATCCATGATCCCCTCCTCTTTGTCTTTCTTTAATATGCTGCAGCACTACACATTTTAATCTGTTAGGATTACAGTTATGATTTGCCCAAAAAATGCTTTCCTAGGGCATTGTTTTCTGCACATTCTCGTATTGCTCCTATGTGCTTTTGAACTCTCAGTTTTATACTTCTTTTTGACCCCTGACACATGCAAAAGAGCTTTCACACCAGCTGGCAAAAATTACATGGGATGTATTGTCTGTCACAAAGGAACTGAGCACAATCCCTTTGTTGTTATTCAGTATACAAAATTTGGCTCCAGATAACACCACTTTGCAAATTAACCAGTTGTGGCATATAAAAAAGCCATTAGGCTTTGTGTGCCATCACTCTGAGCAAGAAGCCCTCTCAGAATGGCTAATCACCAAAATGTCTTAAGTTGTGGCCACACAAAAACTGATCCATGTGGTGTGGAGCACTAGGACTCTCTGAAACTGTGGTGGTCATGACTGATAAATCCCATTTCTGCCAAATAATGCTCTTCCCCTTAATAGACATAGCAGTGTATCTGATGACAAAATTCAGACATGACTGAATTCTAACTAACTGTGAGCTGGTTATCGTGGGGTTCATTTTATTCCTATTTTTGTTTTCAGAATCAGGGTACTGTATTAGCTCTGTCCAATTCACGAGCTCCATCATATGTTTCCTGATGATGGTGTAGGAATGTCCTCTATTTCTAAAATGACTCCACAAATCCATTGCTTGTTCTTCAAAGGACATATCAATAGATGCATGCCTATGAATTCTCACAAGCTGATCGTGTGGTATACTTCTGATAAAATGTGAGGGATGTCATGAATTTATTTTCAAAAGAGAGTTAATAGCAGTTGACTTTCTGTCAGTTTCTGTTTCAATTTGATAATCTTCACCTACATTAAAAATGATGTCCAGAAAATCTATAGTTTTGAAATGACAAGTATGGGTAAATGCCAAATTGAGATCATTTTTATTTGGCCACCTCAAAAATGTTTCCAATTCTTTGATAATACCTGCCCAAATACAGATAATGTCATTGATAAAGTGATGCTATCTGATGAGTCTTGGAAGGAACAGGTAATAGTAGGAGGCTTGAGGGCTCTGACTTTGGATGATAGTTGGCCAGCCTGTTCTTGTGTGATGGGAGTCCAAACCTTAAAAGTGCAACAAGCTAAATTGGAAGCCTGGGACAAAGAGAGATATGCAGCAGTGGTTGCACTGGACAAATCAGGGCTTTTTATTAAAATACTGTGGTGATAAATGGATGCCGGGATAGCCATATCAAGTGAGTAAAGGAGGGTAGAGTACTGTGAAGGCAAGTGAAAAAGTTGCTGGCTGGCACTTTTTTTTCTAAGCAGTAAGTTTTGGTAAATGTACATTAACCATATTAATCTCAGTGCTGGTAAGACTACATCTGGTTTTCCCCTGATTGTAGTAGATGGGGTTAGTAGTCTTGAAGTGGTAGCTGGCTGACTGTCTCTCTCTGATGGGCTGCCCTCTGCTCTGGCCTGGTGCTGTTTTTGTGTTCCTGGCTTCTTCTTCATTACTCAATTGAGAGACATTCATAGTGGTGCCTGTGCCTGTTGAGAAATAGAAATTACTACTCTTAATAACTTATACACAGTATTAGTACTATTTTCTTAAATGTCAAAAACAGAAGAGTGATTAGAGAGCATTCTGGGAGTTACCTGCCTTTTGACAAAACAATCTCACAGACAGTATGTGGTGGGTAGCTGTCAGAGTTTCTTGGTGCACACTGGTGCTTTAACTAGTAAGCTATAAGGGTTGGTCAGAGTTCTCTGTCTTGCCTTTCTTTGCACAAATTTATCATCACCATCTTAGAAGTTGGTGACAGTTGTACTGTACATATTACAGCACTGCCACTTCCAGTAAGCTTGTCCACAGTCACATTGTTCACTCCTTCTCATTTCATTTTTACTAATCCTGCTGTTTTGGTTTTTCTATAGATAGTGTATGTTGATTTAACATCAGTTTACACTATTTTTTTAACATAAAATAATAAAGAGTATAAAATGTTTGGATAAGGATCTGAACCTTGGTTTACTTATCAGATCCTTTTAGAACCTCAGAACCTTTAGCGGTTCTTCCATCCCTATTTCTCAGTCATCTTGGGGAAATAGGTGGCAATAATGAGTGGATGTCTTAAGACAAGGTAACAACTGGCTAACAATAGCAAGACTACAAGTTGTGGCTGCTACTCAGCTGCTAAATGTGTGTCCCTCCCCATCCCAAAAAGGCTTCACCTTTTCTGCAAGCCTTAACCTGCTCTGCTTTCAGAATTTATTTTTTGCTGGATTACACAAAACAAAAATGACCTTGTAGTTGCACATTAAAAGGCTGGTGACACTATAGACAGGAGGCTACTTCACACCTGCCAAATGGCTACCCCGTCCCTCCAAAATGGGTTCACATGTGACACAAACCTTTACTGGCTCTGCTTTCACAGTTTGCTTTTTATCAAACTGCACAAAGCCAAAATGGTCCTGTGCTCGTATGGGAAATGACTGATGATGCTGAAGACAGGGGCTACTATGCAACTGCCAAGGGGCTGTTCCTATCCCCAAAAAGGTTTCACACTTGAAACAATCCTTTCCCGGCTCTGCTTTGACAGTATTTTATTTTTGTTTGTTTGTTTACTAGGGTACACAAAACAAAAATGGTCCTGTACTTCCATAGGGAATGGCTGGTGATGCTAGAGATGGGGGCTACTGTGCAACTAACACCTCATTTGAATGTCTTCTTTAGGTTTCTACACTGTTTTGCAGATAGCACGTTAAAACAGTGTGAGTCTAAATATTCACAAATAATACTGACAAATGAGCAGACAGAGCTGTGTTTTATATATTTCTAATTAATATGTTTCAGCACACACATACATTTTCTTTGGCTTCAGTGAGATTTAGAACATCTGAGGAGTCAATTCATATAATTCCATTCTGTGACCTTTGACTTACTAGTCTCAGGGATGTTTGCAAACCTCTGTATTTATTGACTAATGGCTAATCTTTCACACTCATGTTTTAAATGTTTTTTTTCCTTGTTTAAAGCAGCTCATTTATTTGGCAACCATTACCATTGTACAGTTTTTTAGCAAAAAAAAAAAGGAAAAGATATTTCTGACATCCAGCCAAAATCTAAGAAGCTGAAATTGCTAAGAAGCTCTGATCATTATAGTCTGGTGCCGTCTGGAAGATTTGACATCCCATTTACTTTAGGCTATAGGGTTTTTACTTAGCTGCTGAAAGAACTAGAATGAATCTGTTTGATTGAGCACTGGACAGATGTTCAGTCTACAGCCCTGCAAGGGAGTATTTCATTCAATTAGCATAGTGATTTGTAGTTGTGGAAAGATACACTGAAAACTCAAAAACCTGTGTGCTTCAGTATCCCATTTTCCAGCTACAGCGAGATGGCTGCAGGCTCCGCTCACAGCTATAAAAACCACCCAAAGCACTTATTATTCCCTTCAAAATATACCCTGTCACATGTTATCCCTCACAGTCCTCATGTGCTACTAAAGGGTCAATAGTTTATTTCCCCTCAACTCCACTCTTTCTGATGCCTGTCAGAAGCCAATTGCCAAAGGTAATAAAAAAGGGGTGGAGCCAGCTATACCTAGGTACTTTTAACCTACCTCAAGCAATAAGTGCATACTATGTACAGTACACAGTCATTGACAGTTCAGTCGGTGGTTGGCCATGGTGGTGGTGTGTGGAGGGCTGCACCAGTCAGTGGCTCTGGTTAGGTTGGGAGGAGGCGGGGTTGGGGGCTCCAGACCTGACAGGGTGGGAGGGTTGGGGGCCACTGCACTGTGGAAATACTGTGGGGACAGTCTCTTATTGCAGACATTGGGGTTTGGGGCCAGATGAAGGGTTGTTTCTTTTTCGATCGGGATTTGTGGCTGGGTGGGTGATTTGTTTCTAGTTTGATCAGGGAATCAGGGCCAGGTGGGGGGGTGTTTCCAGTGCATTCAGGGATCGGGGCTGGGTCGGGGGCACACTACACTATGGAAAATGGGTTTGGGCAATATTTTTATTTCAGGCGGGGATCAGGGATGGGAGGGGGTACCACTACACTATGGAACAGGGTTCGGGCAAAGTTTGTACTGTGATCAGCAATCGGTGATGGGAGGGGGGACCCTACACTATGAAACAGGGTTTGGGCAATGTTTGTACAGGGATGGGAGGGGGACCCTACACTATGGAATAGGGTTCAGGCAATGCTTGTACAGTGATCAGGGATCAGGGATGGGAGAGGGGACCCTAGACTATGGAACATGGTTTGGGCAATGTTTGTACTGTGATCAGGGATTGGAGATGGGGGGGACCCTACACTATGGAACAGGGTTTGGGCAATGTTTTTACAGTAATTGGGGAAGGGGGGGACACTTCACTATGGAAAAGGGTTTCAGAGGGCTATGTCCCTCAATCAGGGAACGGGTACAGGGTGGAGCAATTAACTAGGGATGGGACAGGGAAGGTGCCACTTAGTGCTTCCGTGACATGGTTTGGGGCTGACCTGGCACATTCAGCCAGGCGTAGCCATGCTAATGAGCCCATAATGAGCGTACACAAAGCCTGTTTGTGCCATGTATGCCCAATGAGCTCATTAGCAAACTCAGGCTAAATATCGCCCATGGGGGATATGGCACATCCAGGTATGTGCCACACATCCTCCATTGGTGGTCTTCAGCCCCAACCCCTGGATGCGCTGCACACATATGGTGGCTGGCCACTTTGTGCCGCACATCCAAGGTCCCATATTCACACAGTTTGTGTGATCTGTGCCACTCACACATTCTGGGTGAATATGGCAACAAAGCTGGCCGGCACATCTGTTTTGCATGGCACACTTTATGTGCACACAACCAGCTGGCTCTGAATATGTCCCACTAGCTCTTTAATTTTGTGCCCTTACATAATCTTTTCCCAGTATCAGTAGTGATATTTATACTATAAAGGTATGATTTGGGGGGAACTTTATGTAAGAGAAATTACTTTAAAAAATACATCTTTTTCTATGGGACTTCAGAACATTTTTAATGTTTCAAGGTTTAATGCAAGTATGATTTGGAATTACATTTACAAAATAGAACTATTTCCCTACTGATCCTTTCTTATTTTCTCATTTTTCAAAGCACCTGGTATCAGCAGCACAAGCTCGTCTAAGTTATCTGAAAATACTAAGTGATATGAAAACGTATGGGGGTAAAATATTTACCACAACTTTACTGGTAAGTGAAACTTGTGGATTATATTTTCTTTTCATTTGATTAAAACTTTATAATTTAATAAAGTGCTAAACATGTGTTCTTTCCTCAGAATAATACCCAGTGCTAATCAAAGTTTATTACCAAATATTAAAACGATGCTTTGGATCAAATGCTTATTAAAACTGAATTTCCAGATTTACCTGTTTCCATGCAAAGATAATAATGTACAATTTAAGTGGCAGGCTTCAAAGCTTTCATCTATCCAATGTAACAACAATTAGAATATGTGGTCTGTTTACACTACTTCTGTATCTTCTTGTTACTTTTTCATTTACAGTGCTCAGGTAAGGAAAATTAATACATTTGGTTAATCAGATTTAATTTTTTTATAATCAGAGTTCAGAGTTCGTCAAATTTTTCTGATGTATACAAAGACACAACAGCACAACAACAATGCACAGCAGGGAAGAGAGTAGTAGTAATTCTTTATTGTTCGGCCATAAAGCCATTACATATCAATATTGCACATCTCATTTTAGCATTGCATTTATAATTTACATACCAAATATAAATATGGATATTGCACAAAATACATCTTACAAATATTTCAATAATTAGACCACACAACATACTCAGGGCAATGCAAGATGCTAACCACAGACATTTACATATAAACAAAGTCTCAGGGGTCCTGAACTACTGTTATATACCCCATCATAATAACACATTTATGAAAGTGAAGTGTATTAGAAAATGCAATCTATAAAGCCTGTAAACCAGAAATATACAAAAAAATGGTAATCTCCTTTCCTATTGACTGAACAAGTCCTTTGAGAAAAAAAAAATATTTCCAGTCAGGGTCCAGGTAACAGTCAAAACAAGAAGTATCACTGGATCATGAGAAGTATAGTCACTGGAAAATGTTGCTGAAGCAGCATGTAATACTATTAAATGTAACTGGAAATCCCATATATATAGGAAAAAAGTCCTTTGGCCTGTAAAAAAAAATAACAGATCACCTTGATATACTTATTTATAAGATGCTTTTAACTTTTATTAATCTAAAATTGAAAAGTTATGATGGTATAAATGTATGAACAGGATACAATAAGAGCATAAATACCTATTTCTATTAATGTCACCCTAAACCAGGTAAGGGTAAGAGACGTGAATGATATATGTGAACATTTGAAAAAAAAAACAGCCCATTTAAATTCCTTTTTTGTTTTATGATTATATCCAGAAAGTGGGCTTACTTCATAGTTAATATCAGCTGTTCTCCTAAAAGTAAATATACTGGTTGTTTAAAGAAGGATTAGGCAGAGCAACCCAGAACAATGTTCCCATTCAGTACATTTTCATAAAGTTTCTCAATATCTCAGAATGACTTGTGGCTGTATAAAGCTACCTTTCATCTGAGAAAACTCTGTGTGCCCCTGATGGGTGTTGACCATCTTAATCACCCTCCACTATTATATGCTTCCCCCTCAGGGTACAAAGGATGGGTCTGCATTCATAATATAGAGAAGCCACCTTCTCCTCTTGATCTCTCACTGCATATGCCAATGTTTCTATGGAATGTGTAGCACTGACTAGCGTTATCCAATCCTCTATGGTTGGGGCCCCTGCCAATAGCCATCTCTTTGTGATATACTTTTTGGCCATTTTAGTAAGAATCCCTAAGAGATATCTAGTGGCTGAGTCCCTCTGGTGCTGTGGGTACAGCATAAAGAGGAACAGGTGTTCATTTAGAATTAGCTGTGGAGAAAACATTTCTTTCAGTGCTTCTTCAATTGAGGTGACGAAGGAGGTCAGCTGGGGACAGGCCCAGAATATATGGTAGTGTTCAGCCTGCTTCTCACCACAATGTCTCCAGCAGTGGCTGCTTTGTGCTGTCTTTCTATGTACCTGTTGGATCGGAGTTAAGAAGTAACATATGAGACATTTCTAACTGAACTTCCTCTAGAACACTGAAGAGATTTTGTTAGTGTTACAACAGGGTATCTGCCATTGACTGGGACAAAGTGCATTGGAGCTTCTGATTCCACCTATCCAGTACTTGGAGTTGGGGGAGAGATTTAAGGTGGAGTAGTACGGAGTAAAGTTGTGAAATGAGATGGAGCATGGTATTTTCCACTACTGCTGTGATTGTGAGATAGAGTAGGGGGTTTCTAGAAGCCATTATGGGGCTCCTTCAGATCCAGCTGGTGACATAAGCTGGAACCTAGAAGAAAAAATTACTCACCTTAGTAATGTTGTTTCTTCTAATGGAGTCTTGCTATATTATGACATATGCAGTTTGACCCAGCCTTCGAACTGCTCCGGAGGTGAAAGAGTTAACTTTCCATGCCAGGCATGAAATCTTGAGCTCGAGCTCAGTTGAGAACTCTGTCTGTTGTTCTTCAAACTCAAACTGTCAGATCTTTACGAGCAAAACTCACTAAGATTCTGTGTGGAAGCTGTAAACCTACACTAGCCAACTGGCTACTAAAATATTAACCATTTTTTGGTCCCAAAACAAAGACTCAAGTCAGGGGATCCAAAAATAAAACACAACACCCAAACACCCCAAAAAAGGGGTGAAAAAACAAGGTGGGCATCTACTAAGTGCCAACACTGCACTGCCCACCCACATCCCAAAAGCAGAGGTTCTGAGAGGGGCAGGCAGGAGGAGGTCATAATATAGCAAGACTCCATTAGAAGAAACAACATTACTAAGGTGAGTAATTTTTTCTTCAAACAACATGAAGTCTTGCTATATTATGACATATGCAGACCACACAGCAGTACCTCCATGGAGGAGGGACAGAACCTACTTAGGAAATAGGCTCTGAAGCACAGCTGTGCCAAACTGAGCATCACTCCTAGCCTGGATGTCCAGAGAGTAATGCTTGGTAAAAGTGTGAGCTGTTTTCCAGGTAGCTGCTTGACATATCTCTATGATAGGGATGTCCCTGGCTGCAGCCAGGGACGCAGCTGTACCTCTGGTAGAGTGAGCCCTCAGGCCTGAAGGGGGGACCTTACCCAGTTTTTGATAACAAAATTGGATACAAGAGACAATCCACCTGGCAATGGATCTTTTAGTGGCAGGTTTCCCTTTACCAACCTCACCATAAGTGAGGAATAGTTGGAGGGAGTCAAACCTGTGACCCTTGGTACGCTCTATGTAGTAACTAAGGGCTCTCTTCACAACTAAGCTGTGCAGCCTCCTCTTATCAGAGGAGGAATGGTCAGTGAAGTAAACTGGAAGAGATATAGATTGATTAAGGTGGAAATCTGAAACCACCTTAGGCAAGAACTTTCTTTTAGTCCTGAGGACCACCTTATCTCTGTGAAAGGAGATAAAATCAGACTCCACTGACAAAGCTTGTAACTCACTTATGCGTCTGGCAGAAGTGATGGCTACCGGAAACACAGTTTTCCAAGTCAAGTACTTAAGCTCTGCTGAAGACAAAGGCTCAAAGGGGGGTTGCATAAGCTGAGCAATGCAAACATTAAGATCCCAGGCGGGAGCAGAGTCCCTGAATGGAGGGTTGGTGAGAAGCAATCCCTTGAAAAACTTGGAGAATACAGGGTGAGCAGAAAGAGAAGAGGGCTTTCCTGCTGATATAAAAGCAGAGACAGCTGCCAAGTGCACTTTCAGGGTAGCTGGCCTCAGCCCCAAAGTATTTAAGTGGACCATATAATCCAGGACTGTGGGCAAATCAGCAGATTCTGGGGAAATATGCTTTCCAGAGCACCATATGGAAAACCTTTTCCATTTAGAATTATAAGTAGCCCTGGTGGAAGGCTTCCTAGAAGCTTTCAAGATATCGAGTACACCTTGAGAAAGGTGTAGGTCAGCAAACTCTAACTCTTCAGGAGCCAGGCCTTGAGGTTGAGGGATTTGAGATTTGGATACCAAACTCTCCCCTGGGCACAGGTTAACAGATTGTGATTCCTGGAAAGACACAGGGGAAGGTGGACTGCTAAGGACAGAAGGAGTGGATACCAGGGCTGTCTGGCCCAATCTGGAGCAATCAGAATCATCTTGCAAGGTTGAGATCTAATTTTGACTAGCACCTTGAACAAGAGAGGGAAGGGGGGGAAGGCATAGAGAAACTTCCCTTCCCAGTTGAGAAGGAAGGCATCCAGAGGGACTGAGCCCAGCACTGGGGGCCTGCAGCAAAATAGCGGAAGTTGGTGATTGTCTGGGGCTGCAAAAAGATCTATCTGAGAGGTGCCCCTCCTGGCAAATACTACCTCCAGTACTAGGGGATACAGAGCCCATTCATGATGGCCCTGGGAAATCCTGCTGAGAGCATCTGCCAGGACATTGTCCTTGCCTGGGAGGTGAACTGCCATGAGGGAGGTGTTCAAGGAATAAGCCAGAGACCACAACTTCATTGCCTCAGTGCACAAGGCCGAAGACCGAGTACCCCCATGCTTGTTGATGTACCACATTGTAGTGGTGTTGTCTGTTCTGACCTCTACCACTTTGTTCTGAACAGATGCAGAAAAAACCTGAAGTGCTAGAAAAAACTACTCTGAGTTCCAACAGATCGATGTGGAGCAGAGACTCCTGAGGGGACCACAATCCCTGGGTGGTGAGGTTGCCCACGTGAGCTCCCAACCCCAAGAGGGACGCATCTGTAGTAAGGGTCAAGGAGTGAGATTGAGGGATGAAAGAAACCCCTTGTCTCAGATTGCTCTGATCCTGCCACCACTGTAGGGCCTGGATCAGGGTTCGAGTTACTGGGATCAATTTGGTTAGAGGATCTCTCCTTTGAGAACAGAAGGCTCTCAAATGGAACTGAATGTCCCTCATCTGAAATCTTGCTCCCTGCACTACTGCTGTGGAGGCAGCCATGTGCCCAAGGAGCTGCAGAAAATGCCTTGCTGGTCGAGAGACCTGCAGAGTGAAGGAGGAGGCCAGAGCCACCAAGGTCTTTGCTCTTTCCAGAGGGAGGAAAGCTCTGGCCTGCTTTGTGTCCAGTTCTGCGCCTAAGAAGGTGAGTAGCTGAACAGGCTCTAGAACTGCCTTTGGGAGATTGAGAAGGAAACCTAGAGAGGTAAGCAGCTGCTGGGTAACCTGAAGGTGTAATTTGACTTGGTCTGGAGACTGGCCCACTATGAGCCAGTCGTCCAAGTAAGGAAAGATGGCAATCTTTTGCCTTCTTAAATGAGCAACTGCTACTGCCAGGCATTTTGTGAATACCCTTGGGGCAGAGGTGAGGCCGAAGGGCATTGCTCTGAACTGGTAATGGCCTGAGGGCAGTTTGAATCTGAGGTACTTTCGGTGGGAGCTTCTGATGAGAACATGGAAGTAGGCATTCTTGAGGTCCAGGGACGCTAGCCAGTCCCCTGGCCTTAGAGAGGGAAAAATAATTCCCAGAGTCACCATTTTGAATTTTGGTTTTAAAAGGTGTTTGTTTAGGTATCTGAGATCCAGGATGGGCCGCCATTCTCCTGTCTTTTTTGGGGTAAGGAAGTACCTGGAGTACAGTCCTTTGCCCTGGTGTAGGGGAGGTACCCTTTCTACAGCTCTGAGAGCCAGGAGGGTAGAAACTTCTGTTTCCAGAGCAAGAGCCTCTGATGGATTTGCAGGTGGAAAGGATCTGGTTCTCATCTTTGGAAATTTTTTGAAGCTGAGAACCAGTCCCTGGCTTACTACTTCCAGGACCCACTTGTCTGATGTTAAAGACTCCCAGTCCTGGATGAAGTAAGCCAGCCTGCCCCCTACAGATAATGGAGAATCGGCCATGGGCCTGTTTGGCAGGGGCTTTAGGCTGAGGGGTGGGAGCAGGCCTGCTCATACCCCGTCTGCCTCTCCCTCTGAAGAACCCCCTCTGGGCATAGGCTGAAGAGGAGGCCTGGGCTTGGCAAAAAAGTCTGTGAAAAGGCTTGCCCCTGCCCCTGGAAAGCTGCCTCTGAGGAGTGGCCTGCCTTTCCTTGGCCTGTGCACTCCTATAAGTGGTCCTATACTCATCCATTTTCTTCATGTAATTCTCTGTCTGCTCCCCAAACAGAGAGTTACCCACAACAGGAAAATCCATGGCCTTAGCCTGGGTATCCTGTAACAGGCTAGTACACCTGAGCCAAGCCATTCTGCGAAAAGCAACAGATGTAGCCATGACTCTTGAAGATACATCATTAGAGTCCACTGCAGCATGGAATTGCACCTTGGATGCCTCAATACCATCAGCAGCCACCTGCTCCAGCTCCTTGGCAAGCTGGCCAGGAACCTGTTTCGCCAGGGCCATAACAGTATCCCATCTGGATTTCTGGTATCTTGCCACATAGGCCATATAATTTGCCTGTCTGAGTCCCAAGGATGCTGCCATGTACTGTTTCTTTGCCCTGGCATCAATCCTCCTGGAGTCCTTGTCAGGGGGGTGTGAAGCCAAGGGAATATTTGCCTTATCACAGGCTGCAGCCTGCACTACCCCAACATGGCTGCATTGTTATGAAAGGAACTCCATATCAGGGCCTGACAATGTGTACCTCTTGTCCATTTTTTTATCCACATGAGGTATAGTGTGAGGAACTTTTAAAATTTTTATTGTCTGTTTCCTAAAAGATTTATGTAAAGGGATAGACAATCTCCTAGACTCTGGGATATCCATCATTTCTACATAGTCAGGCTCCTCCTGTTCATCCACAGCTTCTTCCAAAGGGAGCTGGAGGTTTCAGCCACTTTCTTATAAAACATAAAATGAGAAGGGGACTCAGAAAGCCTAGGGGGAGACACTCCTGAAGGTCTGTCTGGGGAGATGTCCGGTTCAATGGGCACATCCAGACTTTCAAAATCACATTCACTCTCTTCATAATCTTCCTCCCCCTCCTCCGGTTCATAAAATTCCTCTATATCATATTCTTGAACCAGTGGCACCAACCGAACCGACCACTTACCTGATGCTGCCGGTTCAGTCGGAACCGGGGAAAGCGACTGGACAATTTTGATTGCTTTGGCTATCTCTGCAGCGGTTGGAGAAGGAAATTTTGGCTCCACACCTGCTGATTTTCTAGTCCTTTTTGCTGGGACTGACTCCTCCTAGTCAGTCCTCCGTTTATCCAAGGAAGTCTCGCCCTGGTCAGAGGGCACTCCCTCCGGTTCGGTTGGCACCGAACTGGGCTGGCCATCTGGGTCAGCGGACGTTTTGGCCTCTCGTTCCCTGAGCCTACCAACTCTCTTATCCAGGGTAGCTGCAGGGAAATTCTTGCAAATCTGGCAGTCTGCATTGAGGTGGTCAAACCCCAGACAATAAACACATGTGGTGTGTGGGCCAGCCTTGGCAAAGGCTTCCCCACAGACACTACAGTGCTGAAATCCAGTGGGCCGGTTTTTTCTTTTGGGTTTCTCAGACATAGTGCCAGCCTAACCAAAAACTTGCCTGTTTATGGCACCGCCAAGCAAGACACCCTTATCGGTTCCCAACCATGTCACGGGTCGTGGAAAAAAACGTAATGAAATCCGTTTTTTTTAGAACCGATAAGAACCGGGAACTGCACTCTAAATGCAATTTAATAAAGTTTAACAACAACCTGATCGGTTCAAACCGAACCGATAATATCATTTACAAGTTCCACACAGAAATAATGTAAAACCTATCTATTACTTACGATACCACAGACAGAGCTTGAACCGACTGGTTGCGGTTAAATATAGACAAAATGCGGTTTAAAAACTGAGAATTTACACTTTTTTAACCGAGAAAATGAACTGAGCAGTAGGAGAAATCTCCGGCGCGACTGTTCAGTGAGGCGGAGTAAAGAATCTGACAGTTTGAGTTTGAAGAACAACAGACAGAGTTCTCAACCGAGCTCGCGCTCAAGATTCCATGCCTGGCATGGAAAGTTAACTCTTTCACCTCCGGAGCAGTTCGAAGGCTGGGTCAAACTGCATATGTCATAATATAGCAAGACTTCATGTTGTTTGAAATGTTGAAACATATCCATTTGCGGTATACCTACGCTCTATTTTAACATCTGAAATGTTTTGATATCAGTCCCTTGTTTTTATGTTGTACTCTGTACAGTGCCCTGAGCCTCAGAGAAAGAGTGCTTAATAAATAAAACCCTTACTTATGTACTTACTTGTAACAGCTGATACAGGTATCTGAGTCTCCTGTGGTACCAGACCTTGTAGCCAGTGTCCAGTCAAGCTGGCAAAATGTCATGATGAAGTTGAAGAGGAAATAGTTATAATGACTTGTCTCAGGTCCATCCATGTTGTCAACCACCTCCATATTCTGAGTGGTATGGAAACAAAGGGAAACACAGTTGGCCAGTGTATTAATTTGCTGCCAGTCCAAGATTCCTCTTTCTGGGGCAGTTTGGCAGCTCTTTCAAGCTGTACTTCTTGTTGTGTATTGGTGGCTAATCAGGTTTCAAATGGCAGGTGTTAATATTTGACAGTATAACTGGAGGGCTCATCAGAAGGTGAACAGTACAGGTATTTTCCATGCATGAGCATGCAGGTCACTATCTAATGCATTCTTGTCTCGTGTACAATTTCAAAATGGTGGTCATTTAAAAACAGCTATTTGCACAGTGCAATGAAACTCATCAAAACAAACGCAACCTCAGAATGAGTAAAATATTATGAAACAGCTCTTCCGTTTTTTTTATACTAAGAATTCATGCAACATGACAGGTACATCTGGGTCAGACTATCATTTTTGAATCATAACTGACAGCCTGTTCAAGTTGACTGAAGAAATAATTCAGCATGAAGAAGATGCTGAAACTGACACTACCGACTTTTGATTATTCAGTGATGTGGCTGATAGATGGCACATCCAACAATGACAATGCAGTAAATAGGCAGCATACTGAAAACACCAAGAATAACAGTTTTATGGAACAGCCAAACACCATCCATTCATACTATGTCAGCAGCATGCCCACGCTGAACAATCACCTGAATTCATAGCACATCAACAAACCAACGGCAGGACACACAGATACTGTTAGTCTTCATAGTTTTCTGTTATCTAGGTTAGCAACAATATGAACGCATGATCGGTTTATGGTACTTGTTTATTGTCCTCTTGCTACTCTTTGGATTCTTTGCAGCACCCAGAGTCCTTGGGATAGGGTGCTTTGTAAATAAAAGGTCCCTTTCATTGCCTTCATTTAGGATGTTAAAACCTTATTGTGATGCTACTGCAGTGTTAATGGCACAGTAAAAAAGTGTGAACCATCTATAGAACTCTGAGATTCTGCAAACTTTGTTAACATTTTGAAGAATTTTCAAATGTGTAAAACCTGACAATGCTTTTCATCTTTACATTGTAATTTTCCCATTTGGCAGGTGAGAATCTTGCAAAATGCCCTGCAACAATGAAAAATAGGAAATATATCCAATAAATAATACATAAATGCAGAAAAGTAAAGCATCTGCAAAATTCCAAACTATTAAATTCTATAGGCTTCAGTCCTTCACCATAATACTGCAATAGCTCTAGTTGAAAATCACTGCATGCATGACCTGGTCCTGCCCCCAATAACTCATCAACTTATACCAGGCCAGATCACCCTTTTGGATCAATAAAAGTGACAGCCTATAACATTTTGTACACCATCCATTAGCAAAGCATGTTTTTGTGCCCCCAAACATCACAGATCCAGCCGTATCCCTACTTGGAATGACACGAGCAAGACATAAGCCCTGCAGACTATACCAGAGCTGGTCATTGGCCTGTCTCTGCCAACAGCCAAGCCAACTTTTCTTACAAGATTTCCTGTGGTGTGGGAGACCACCCAATCTAGGGGACCTGCAAAAACTCTGCCATACTAACTTGTATCAGTGCCATAATTGATTTTTGGACAGCCAAGGACCCTGCAAATCCAGGCTCTTTTGTTTAAAAATCTACATCATTCACCTAAAGTTATTCATTCACTTTAAGAATTACTAATCATCTGTTCAGCTAACAACAATTTGAGTGCATAGTGCACTACGAACTGTTGCATATAAGAAATGATAACTAGTTGGCTTGATAGTGCAACACTAGTCCTGCCACTCTCTACTCTGGTATACCAGGTTTGGGAATGGACTCAGGTCACTTGTGGGCTGGCTGGGAGATGGAGGAGTGCCCTCAGGAAAGCTCTCCTCCATGAAATATGGGGGCATTGTGTCCCGCTGCTTGACTGCCAGCAGGCAGAGGCCAGGTGACAGCAATGCAGAAGCCCCTAAATGGGGTGAGGACCAGCCGCAAAGCATGAATGCATGCCGCTGCACGCATGTGTGCACGTCATTGCACAGTGACACTCTCAGAGGGAAAGCCAAGAGCTGGAGAAAACAATTCCTTGTCTGTTGTGCCAGTACCCCCTCAGGCCGATGCATGATTGACATGACAGGCTGCCCATCATTACTGTGCTCCTGAGCAAGAGTGGAATAACTGGTATGTTCATGAGAAGGTCAGTGAAGGAGCTAGTGGGGGGTGCCATTGGGCAAATGGAGGGGGGAGTTTGATTAATTAAAAAAAGAAAAAAAAATGTTAACTGCCAGCCAAGGTATTTTCTGACAGTTGATATCTGGAGGAGCTTGACCCTGTACCCTAAATACAGAGACAGTCAGTAATCTGCCTCAAACAGCTCTTCAACTAGAAGTCAGTATTTTTCAATTAAATGTCTACATTTTAATATGTGTTACACTTTGTTTTGTGTTACAACCTGCACTGCAGATACTCTTGGTGGAAAAAGAGTGGTTTCATACATCGTTTTAGAGTGAAAAAACACTGAAGAAAACTGAAGCTTCTGTTACTATAAGCATGCAAGTGAAACCAGTCTTGTTTTGCCAATGGTGTCTGCAAGGCAGGTACCATCACATAAGAGACCCATCAACAATGTTTTAAATAATAATTTCTCCACTAACATGAAGCTGTCATAAAACTTGAACTTACCTTTTTGTGCATTGGTTTCCTTTTCAATTGTTGGCTTTCTGCTTGTCCCATTTTCTCAGAATGTCTGTCACTAAGAGCTGGTAACAAAGAGCAGGTAGTCATGAACAAGGGTACTATATGATCCCATCAAGCAAGCAGCAGGAGGGGGTAGTTCTTTTTGGCATGGGTATAGGCAGGCATACTCCAAGCACTCCATGGTGTGCAATTTTATTTAAGGGGGGGTAGCAAAAAAGCTCTGAACTGCTTCCTTTTTCCATAAAAAGTAAAACAGAAAATACTGAACCTTTCTGTAATTTTATTCATAGGAGTCAGAACTAGAAGGACTGGTCACTAATACTCTTTGCATCCCAAGGGCAATATTACTTCACAGGCTCTGGGCTGGTATGTGGGTGTCTTAGGGAACAATGCATGGCATTTGTATTTACCCTACGATGGCAACAACCATTGTCATTAGATAAAAAGTTGTATTTATTGTGCCAAATGAGGCAACAAACACAGTCCTGGTGTACATTTGTATATTGTCTGGCTGGGTGGGAGGTAGCAGTGAGGCCACTTGGTGTGCAGATCTGAAATCCCTGGCTACACCCGTGCTTTTTGGGCTGGTGTTGTGACTTGAAATTAAGCTATTCCTCATTGACAATCCAATCCCCCGCCACTGTTATCAGGTAAATGATGTGGTTCAATTGCAGTTTTTCAATCAGCTTCTGTGTCTCCCATTACTTTTTCTTAGTTTAATGGCACTTATTTTGAGTTTTGTTTCATGCTTTTTACTCACGTTTTATTTTTTGGTAATATCTACAGTGAGAAATATTTTATTGTGATTTCAGCTAGTCACTGTGTTGAGCCAGTAAGTCATTTTTAGTTCTGTCACATGTGCGTATAAGCTGGGGGGAGGGTCCTGGAAGGTGCTCTTATTCCAGAAGTAAATTCAGTCATCCTCTGTGCCATTGTCACTCAGCTGTAGCACAAAAGGTTAGCGTGAAAATAATCAGGTAGTCAAAGCAATGTGTGAGGTACTCTTGACAATATAAGAGTGCCTGTCATGAGCTGTCAAGTCAACTGCTCTGTTTAGGTAACTGAAAAAGTATTGAAGATTTCTTATTTCCTTACCAGTCATTTCTAAGTAATTTATTGGCTGTAAGTCAGCCAATCAGAACACATTCCAACATCCTATGTTGGTGTATGCCATAAATCTTTTTATTATGTTATTACTAGACTACTTGTTAAGTTATCTCATCACCAACTGGCATGATGTAGTAGTCATTGCAGGCTTTGTATCAGATTCTATACATGGTCCCTCACCCACTTTTGCTGTCTGGAGTTAGAAACATAGAAAGATGACGGCAGATGGAGACCAGTGGTCCATCTAGTCTGCCCATTATGGTTTTTGGAACCCTTGTGGCCCCAGAGAGTAGCACATCAGTTACAATAGTATAAGGCTACACTTCCCTCTTCCATTTGTGTGCCTGAATACTCTATCCCCTCCATGTTTGAAGACAGTGACTATATTGGCCTCAATCACCTCTTGGAGTAATCTATTCCATGGTTCAATTACATGCACAGAAAATAAATGTTTACTGAGTTCATGTTTGAAGTTCCCTCCCCTGAGTTTCCTGTTGTGCCTTCTTGTGCTGTAATTAGTGGATCTAGTTAAAAGATCCAAGAAGGGTACTTTGTTTATGCCTTTTATGTACTTGAATATCTCTATCATGCCCCCCCCTCCTAGTTTCAAGCGAGAAAATATTGAGCTCCAAGCATTTGTTATATGATAGCTCATTCAAACCGGGTAATCATCTTAGTAGTTCTTCTCTGCACTGACTCCAGTCCATTAATGTCCCTCTTCAGGAGCAGACTCTAAAACTGGACACAGCACTCCAAGAGGAGTCTCACCAGGGACCTGTAGACAGGAAGAATGAAGCTCCTGTTCCTGCTATAGAAACTTCTGCTGATACATCCCAACATTCTGCTGGCCTTACCATATGCAGAGTTGCACTGAGTGGACATCTTAAGATTGCTCGAGATCAACACCCCGAGGTCTCTTTCCTCAGACGATGTGCTGAGTTGGATGCCCTTCAGCCAGTATTCTGTTCTAGGGTTGTTCCTGTTCACCAAGAGCTCCTACAAGGGTACTGTGTTTTAGGGATTTCTTCAAGCTTTAGCTTGACAACTTTATTCATGTTCTTGTCCACCTTGACTAGTCATGCCTGTATATCAATTCTCGTAAAAATGCTGACTTAGCTTCATTCATAGGTATTTTCTCTGTGATGCAAAATAAGCATGCACCTGTCACCAAATGTAAACTTCACAAATCTGTCACCAAATGTATCACAGATGAGTTTCTTGGCCAAATAAAAGCAAGAGATAAGTACTGAAAAAGGTTCAAGAAATCTGGCCGGCTGTTTGACTGGGTTGATTACTGAAAATGGCATAACTTTTGCAAATCAGGATTGAGATCCAGAAAGAGCTCCTTCTGTAGGGAGCAGTTTGATACTTCCACTGGTAGCCCCCACAAATTCTGGAAAAACAGAATGATATAATGCAATGAAAAAGATTTCCCCATTTCTGATGTAAACATTGATGGTGTGAACTATAATATACCCACTACCTTTATCAGTGCATTCAATATCCAGTTCTCAGACTGTGGGCTTTTACCACTGGCCCTGACATGGCTTTGACTGGCTCTTCATCAATCTCTCCTCCTCCTCCTCCTGCTATTTGTCCTCATTTCCATTTCTTCTACCTTAGGGAGGTAAGGGTCTCAGAGGTTCTGAAATTGCTGGTCAGTAATACCCCTAATAAGAATGCAGGGGGCCGATTCCAAGTCAGCATACACTGGCATAAGTGGAGATACACCAAACCCCTTGGCGTATCTCGCGACTTACACCAAGCATTACACCTGCCCTGTTTACAAGAGGTGCCTTGCACCATGGCAGCTGCGGGCTAGGACAACCATGGGTTATGCCACCCACTACGCTACAGCCTGCAACGCCATGGTGTAAGGGCAGGTTATGACAGCGTCTGCACCCTATTACAAGAGGGCAGCTGCCATAACCTGCTGGCGTGATTCTAAGAGCTGCAGTGGCAGGCCTAAGATAGAGCAGCTCGGAGCTGCTCTAATGGGCATCTGATGGTGCCATCCATCGGATGCCCATTCTGCAGCACCATGACAACATCACCAATGTGATCCCCATGCCCCCACAAGCACCCCCAAAAGTCTGGGACCCACAGGGTCCGATCTCCAATGCACCCCCGGACTCCTGTACCACCTGTTCTGCCCCCCATGCCCCCTGGTGTGTGTGCTGTGGTGTTCTGGAGCAGGGGGGCTTCAGGGGGCTGCTGGGAGCGGGCTGCATCTTGTGACATGTGGGGCTTCTATGCCATGCCTGTGGCATTAGCCTCCACATGGCATAACCCGCATGTCACAAGCGCTGGGACCCCGCCACTCTTGGAATGTGGTGCAAGGTCCCTGGCGTAGCAGCGAATGTCACAACTCGCATACGTTGGACAGTTGCGACATTCGACTTGGAATCAGGCCCCAGGTTCTTATGGCTTGGCACCCAAATTTCTAAAAATGGCAGCCCCGTACATATCACAGTGACTTATGAAAACCTTTAACTTCTCCCTGTCATCTGGAGATTGTCCCAGATGTGTGAAACATGCCAGGGTTGTTCCTGTCTTCAAGTCAAGTGATCCAAAATGTATGGAAAACTATCAGCTAATAGCTATTCTCTCTGTTGTTGACAAGACTCCAGAGAAACTGGCGGCCTCATCACTCACTGATCACATAACTAAGTCCACATGGTACTTTTGGCCTTCAGTGTATTTGTTCCAAGGTTCTGAAATTGACTTCTTCCTCAAGTGAGGTTTTCTGATTTTCATGGTTCCTTTAAACCGGCCCTCCTTAGGCACTAACATGATTAATTTACCTGTACTTGTTACTGATCTACTACATACTATAGTCTTACATGCACCTTGAGCCATCACTCAGAACTGTAGTTTATTTTTCAACGATATTGTCCTGTCACAAACTTGTAACCTATTTATTGTGTCTTGTTTGCAAGCTGTGCTCACCAAGGTCATATCTAAAATAGGCACTTCATTGCCTAGTGTACATAACCGGTTAACAAAAATTACATACTGTATAATAAATAAATATAACCTCTTGTCTGCTGCTCACCCTGGGTACAAGAAAGGCCATGGCACTGCCTCAGCACTAATAGTACTCGCTAATGCTATTAGCCATGATATGGACGCTGGCCTTTTAATTGGTGTGGTGTTCACTAAAGTGTTTGACCTGATTTTTGTTTTGTTTTTTATTACATGAGAGTAAACAAACACAATAAACAAGTATCAAGTAAACAAAGACAAAATACCGAATCACAAAGTATAAATAACAGGGATAAGTACAGTAATGAAATACGATCACTGTTACATGGGGCATTACTACCTCTCGGTATTATCTCTTAGAGCTATACATTTAGGGAATATATCTTTTAAATCAAGTTCTTCTTGTTTTAAACTCATCTTTATTCAAAAATAAGCTGGTCATATCATTGGACAAGGCTTGCTAGAATCACCCATGTACAGACAGGTACAAAGTAGACAGCAGCACTGTATGTGTGGTAAATGTCTGCTTCTGTCCTTGTGACTTCTGGGCTGGTAGGTACAGTTGTTTTGCTGCCAGTCTTCTTTCTGTGGTTATCAGTCGATCAGTTGGAAGGTTTAGAAACATCAAAGTGTTAAGGACATGCATAACTGGGTAAACTGAAGAAGCAACAGTAGAGCAACAGCAACAACTGGCTGCTGTCGGCAGCGTGGTACCATCACTAGGTTTCTGCAGATAAAGGGATAAGGAGAATCCCTGGGGCTAAGGGTTCAGACTGGGAGGGTTTCCCCCTTTTACTCTGTTGTGTCCATCTACCACCCTACCGTCCTGGAAACCACACCCTAGAGTGCTGCTGTTCTCACACATACCCCACACAGTATTGTATTGTTCTATGGTTAAGGCTTGAAAGGAGCCTCCATCAGCTATGCAATGCACATATTTAAGTCACAGGGAGGGACAGGGGCCTTTATTGGAGGGTATGGATGAATAAGGCCATTGAAAAATCTTTTGAAAATGGGCTGTGGGGCCAGTGACTTATCTTTGCCAACTGATGCATAAGCCGATACTGCTGCCAAATGAACATTCAGGGTTGAGATCCTGAGGCCAAAGGACTACAGATGGACTATGTGGTCCAGGTTGTAGACAGACTTTCTCGTAGTGGATAGAGCTGTCTAGGGGAACACCAAAAGGATTTTTTTCCATTTTAAAGCATATGTTTTCCTGGTTGCTGGTTTCCTGGAGATCTTCAACACAGATTGAGTCCAAAGAACTCAAGCTCTTCAAGAACCATGCTTTGAAAAGCAGAGTTTTCGGATCTGGAAATGTGATACTGCCATGGGATAGTATTAGTAGATTGTATCTCAGGGGTAGACTAATAGGAGGCCTGCTTGAGAGGGACAGAAGCATGAATTACTATATCTGCCTGGCCCAGTCTGGAGCTACGAGAATCATTGATGCTGACACCCTTCTCAGTTTGAGCAGTATCCTCAGCAAAAGTGGGAAGGGTGAGAAGGCATATAAAAACATTCTTGACCAGTTGACAACTAGAGCATCCTGAGGGACTGTATCTACTACTGGGGGTCTACAATGAAACAGAGGGAGCTGGTTGTTCTCCCAGGAAACAAATAGGTCTATTTGTGGTGCACCACACTGTCTGAACACTGCTGCCAGCACCTGCTAGTTCAGGGTTCATTCGTCATTTCCCTGGCTGATTCTGCTCAGGGAATCTACCAGCACATTGTCTTTCCCTGGCAGGTGTACTGCTGAAAGATGAACTTATTTATGTATTTATTAATTAATCATCTTGGAGTAACACATTTGAGCTTGGAGCTCATTTACAAAGGTTCCACATCAGGAAAAGGTACAATTACATGTGCAGACAGACATTAGATATGTACAAGAAGTACAAAAATATATATCAGAACAATTCAAATATATACATAAATAATGCACAGAACAATTCTTTTTACATTCGATTGCGCGCATGCGCAAGGAACGTCTTGGGAGAATAGCACACTTTGGAGGTGTGACTCTCCTGTGCAATGCACTGTTCCGTTGAGCAGGCATGGCGGTCCTGCACCAATGGATGCGGGTGCTGTGTATGACAGCAGTGGTCTTCACTTCAAAGAAAACCACCGCTTTCTGCTTGCAGCGCCTCACGCCCCCCCCCCAAAGCTTTGGTGCCACGCTGGAGCCCACCCTAGTGTGGCAAATCTTGTTTGGCCGATGGGGGTGCCCAATCCCCGTCGGCTCCAAGTCCCCAAACTGCTTTCCCTGCTGCCACGCTGGGAGCCCACCCCAGTGTGGCAACGCCAGGTCCGCACCGCCTCCACCCCCAAAGCTTTGGTGCCACGCTGGGAGCCCACCCCAGCATGGCAAACCTTGTTTTGCCAGAGGGGTGCCCAATCTCGTCGGTTCCAAGCCCCACCAGCGTCTTCTGCCACGCTGGGAGCCCACCCCAGCGTGGCAAACGCCCGCTGCCTTTTTTTTTTTTTACAACCTGTAAATTAAAACGGTCCCACGGCGCTTCTCCCTGGCCCCTCCCACAACCCGCACCCAGCCTCCCTACACCCCCTCACCCCTGCCACTTACCTCCGACCTCGTGCGAAGGATCTTCGTGGACCGGGAACACATCTGCACTCTTCAAAGCCGACCCCTGAACTGAGGAAATGCTGGTAAGCTGTATAATGGGCTAGATAGGGGTTTTCAACTTTATTGCATATCTCAGGCATTTTAGAATTTTGCACCAAATTTTCAACATGGGTTTTTGGGATCCTTCATGAATGATGTCACTGTCATGGCGTTATTCAAGCCCGAAGGGTGATTTACAGTCACCGCGTGAAATCATCTTTCGGCCTGATTAATGAAATGACACTGCCAGCATTCATAAGGTGGATCTCAAAAGCCTATTTTGAAAATTTGGTGAAAAATTCTAAAATGACTGTTTTACAAGCGTATACTGCAGTTCCTACGTCAGGCTTGTAAGTTCGCAAATTTTCAATATTTTCACTCCAGATTTTCAACATTGCCATTTTACCACACCTTCTTATGAGTAGTACAGCTATCATTTTTCACATCTTACTCAAAATGTGTTTCCGTCCATGTAGCGCACAATAGCGCAGTTGGTGTGCGAAATCAATGTATGGGACACATTAAGAAAATCACAGTGACACTTGTTCATTAGCAAAGGTCTTAAAATGGCTGTGTTGAAAATTTGGTGAAAAATTCCTAAAAATGACTGTTTTACAAGCGTGCGTTGCGCAGTTCCTATGCATGCTCGTAAGTTTGCGAATTTTCAATATTTTTGTTTATTTTTGTTTATTGAATACTAGGAATTAATACCTTTGAGCCAAGGCTCTTTTACAAAGGTTCCGTGTCAAATTAGGTACAAGCAATAAGGTTACAATGAGTGACACAAGTAAAGTACATTATGGAATGCTACATACATGGACAGAACAAATATCAAAAACATTAGTGCAGGGATAAGTACTTACCAGGTGAAACACTTTAATTCAATAAGCAATCAAATGGGGGGGGAAGACAGGAAAAGTAAAGTGAGAGATGGGGCATATAAATGAAAGGAGGGAGGAGCCGACCACAGGTAGTGGAAAGGAATCATCTACCAGGCCTTTGTCAGGTAAAGTGGGCTGCAGAGAAACAACTTAAATAGAGAGGAATTAGTCAAGGTAGTCGCAGGAGTTGGAGGTGGCAAGGTGAGAGAATAGGTTAGATTTAAATTATCTAAAGAGGTAGAGGAGGTAATAGAGGTGCTAAGTGTATTAGCCAGGAGGGGGCACGATAGGCAAATGATCTCTGGCCCTGGGAAGTCCGGCAACGGGGGACCTGAAGGGGCTGATTTTCTGATCTTCTGGTGGGTCGAACACTTGTGTTCTGGCATATCAGGTCTTGAATGCAAGGTGGAGTAAGGCCCATGATGGATTTTTTAGCCATAAGACAGGTAAGGTACTTTAGGAGGTTTGAGAGTTGTTGCCATCCAGTTTCAGCATATAGCTCGCAGGTGTGAGTATGTTGATGAGCACCAGTAAGCAGCCGACAGGCCTTGTTAAAGGAGGTTGTAATACGTTTAAGAGCACTAGTAGAGGCAGACCCATAGACAATTAGGCCATAGTCAATAATTGAGATGATTGAGGATTGAATAGCTAGCTTCAGTGCTGGTAGGGTGAGAAGCTATCTGTTTCGGTACAGTATCCCTAGCTGCTGATTGATAGTTTTGGCTGTACTGTCAATATGAGTTGCAAAGGTGAGGCCCTGATCAAAGGTGATTCCAAGATATTTGAAAATAGCCACCTGTTCAAGAGTGGATCCCAAGGATGTGTTGATGGTGAGTGGTGTTTGCCTTTTCTTGTTTTGCGGACTTGAGAAAAGCATGGATTTTGTTTTTTTATGGTTTAGGACTAGCTTATGCGCCACGAACCACTTTTCAACACTGGCAAATGCATGCTGGAGGCTAAGGCATAAGGGGATAGGATCTTTATGAGAAGATAGAATCACAGCATTGTCAGCATAGAGAATAATTTGCTCGGAGCAGGATTTAGGGAGGGAGCTTAGAAAAAGGCTGAAGAGGAGAGGGCCTAAGATGGATCCCTGTGGAACTCCCGAGAGGACAGGCTTAGGTTCTGAGAGCACACCTGCTATTTTTACAACTTGGGAGCGCTGGGCGCGGTAACTTTTTATCCAGGTCCCTGAACCCAGGGAGAGCCCAAGAGACTGCAGCTGACTGATGAGTAGGCCATGATGTACCGTGTCAAAAGCCTTCATTAGATCAATGTACACAGCTCCAGTTAGGAGTCCCTTGTCCAAGGCCTTGTGGATAGCGCCTGAGAATTCAAGGAGGGCTGTCGATGTGCAATGCCCTTGTCTGAATCCATGTTGCTGGGCACAGAGGATGTTATATTTCTGCAGGTAGTCTGTAAGCTGGTCTGCACAATACATTCAAGAGCCTTTGAGAGGGGAGGTAGTATTGAAATAGGTCTATAGTTGCCAGGCAGGGACTTGTCACCATTTTTGTGCACAGGAGTGACAATTGCAGCTTTCCATTTACTAGGGAACTTGCTGGAGCAGAGGGAGAGATTGAATAATCTGGTGAGGGAGAGTAGTACTTCATCCAGAGTAAGGGACTGTAATTTAAGGTCAATAGAGTCACTGCTTGCCTGGGATTTAGATATAGCCTTCTTTATGTATTTATGGACTTCATGTGCTTTAACTATTTTAAGATGGAAGGGCGGTATGTTTGGAGAGGCAGAAGGGGATATGGAGATAGGAGGGTCAGTGTTAGAGAAGTAGTCAGATGAGAGGACACCGCTAAGGTCAGTGAATGTCTCATTAAGGGTGTTTGCGATGACCAAAGGGTCAAGGATGGTAGTACCATCCATGGTCAGTATAGTAGGAGAGGACTTGAAAATTCGCAAACTTACGAGCGTGCATAGGAACTGCGCAATGCACACTCGTAAAACAGTCATTTTTAGGAACTCCAGATTTTCAACATTGCCATTTTACCACACCTCCTCATGAGCAGTATAGCTGTCATTTTTCACATCCTGCCTAAAACGTGTTTCGGCCCATGTAGCGCACAATGGCGCAGTCGGTTTGCGAACTCCATGTATGGGACACATTAAGAAAATCTCAGTGACACTGTTCATGAGCAGAGGTCTTAAAATGGCTGTGTTAGAAAATCTGGTGAAAAGTCCCTAAAATGACTGTTTTAGATGTAAGTGCGCTTATGCAGTTCCTACACACGCCTCATAAGCTTCATGAATTTTCAATATTTTCTCCAGATTTTCAACATTGGCGATTTACCACACCTCCTCATGAGCAGTACAGCTGTCATTTTCATCCTGCTCAAAACGTGTTTCCACCATGTAGCCATCAATGGCGCAGTCGGCGTACGAACTCAATGTATGGGACACATTAAGAAAATCACAGTGACACTGTTCATGAGCAGAGGTCTTAAAAATGGCTGTGTTGGAAAATTGGTGAAAAAATTCCTAAAATGACACTGATTCTACGAGCACTTTGCGCAGTTCCTCACATGCCTTCGTAAGTTTCTGAATTTTCAATAGTTGCCTTCCAGATTTTCAACATTGCTATTTTACCCCACCTCCTTATGAGCTGTCCAGATGTCATTTTTCACATCTTGCCCAAAACATATTTCCGCCCATGTAGCGCACAATGGCGCAGTCGGTGTGCGAAATCAATGTATGGGACACATTAAGAAAATCACAGTGACACTGTTCATGAGCAGAGGTCTTAAAATGGCTATGTTGAAAATTTGGTGAAAAAATTCCTAAAAATGACTGTTTTACAAGTGTGCGTTGCGCAGTTCCTACGCATGCTCGTAAGTTCGTGAATTTTCAATATTTGCACTCCAATGACTTCCAAATACCTAAACAGCACATAGAAGCAAGCAACATTCGGCATTGACAAATGCTTGTACTTCTTTGTCACTGATTTTTTTAAGCCATGTCCAAGTACCAAATACCACTGCAAATACCTACAAGCAACATTCGGCATTGACAAATGCTTGTACTTCTTTGTCACTGATTTTTTTAAGCCATGTCCAAGTGCCAAATACCACTGCAAATACCTGCAAGTGAACGTTCTGCATTGACAAATGCTTGTTTTTTAGTGTGACTAGATTAGACTAGTAGTTCTAAAGCACAAGACTTAGAAGGTGGATTAATTAGGTAATGAGGTGTGGAATAGAGAGCAGCCAGAGGATTGTTTTGTCAAGAGGCTGTGAAGGGGGAGATGGAGTGGATGGGGAGGTAGGGAACAGGTGGGGGTGGTCGATAACGGAGAGGCAGAAATGGGGGGATTTATTAAGTGGTAAAGACAAATTAAAGGAGGGGTGAGGAATATGGGAGGGTATGGGGTGTATGTTGGAGAGAGAAGGGGTGACGGGGAGGAAGGGACAAACTAGTGAGCTGGGGTAGATGGGAATGGGAAAGAGGGGATAAGGGAATTAGGACAGGCAGTCACAAACACTTAGAGCAGTCAAGTGTCAGTGGAGTTTTTTTCTTAAAGGTCCAAGCTTTGGCACATTATGTCAAAAGGGAGATAATTGAGCCAAAGGGGTGCTTTATAGGCAAAGGACCGCTGGTCTAGAGCAGTGTGACATAAGGGGATATGTAGGACATTTCTTGCCTTACCTCTTATCTGGTGAGAGTTGGATGCAGGTTTAAGGTTTTGGATGGATGGTGGAGTTAATACAAGGATGGATTTTGTCCCTAGAAGGCAGACCTGGTACTTAATCCTCCCCTGGAGGTTTAGCCACTTGGTCTGGACATATAGGCCACATGTGTGGGTAAGCCTGTGCTTACCTTGGACCAGCCTGTAGGATTTCTTTAGGGCCATTCTGACCCTTTTAAGAGCAGTGGCAGTGGCAGTGCCATACACAACTAGTCCATAATCGATGACAGAGAGAACTGAGCTTTTGATAGCCAGAGATAGGGCTTCAGCAGTCATACAATGCCGGTGCCTATAAAGCAAGTTCATTCTGGTGTTGACTATCTTTACAACACAATCTATATGATGGGTATAGGATAGAGAGCTATCAAGTGCGATGCCTAAATACTTAAAGGTGTTAACCTGGTCAAGTGGTTCATGTTTGTTGTTTAGAATTGTCAGCTGGCTGGATTTATATCTGCTTTGAGGGTTTGCAAACAGCATTACTTTTGTTTTGTTATAGTTTAGAAGGAGTTTGCATTGATTAAATTAGTTCTCAATTGTGGCAAAGCTTTTCTGAAGATTAGTTTCTAGCAGGTGTGGGTGTAGACTTCTGGAGAAAATGACCACGTCATCTGCATAAAGTAGAATTTTTTCAGGGCATACTCTAGGGAGGGAGTTGAGGAGCAGGCTGAATAAGAGAGGACCAAGAATGGAACCTTGCCAGTGGTCACCTGCCTGCTATCAGAGAGGGTATCTTTTATTTTTACTTGTGTTCTGTGGGCAAGGTAGTTTTAGAACCACCCCACAGTTTCTGGAGATAGCTCAGTAGCATGAAGTTTGTTCAGCAGAATGTTACGATTGATGGCGTCAAATGCTTTTGTGAGATCAATGTATATCGACCCCACTATTCCAGGGAGTATGCCAGGTTCCAGATTGTCATTGCTTCTCTACACAGCTTTGAAGATCCTGTTGCTCCCTGCTTGTTTATGTAATTCATTGTTGTGGTGTTGTCTGTTGTAACCTGGACCAACTGACCCCTGATTTGGGAGGAAAAATCTTGCATTGCTAGATACACTGCCCTGAAATCTAGGAGATTTATGTGCTCCTAAGTCTCCTGTGTACTACAAGTACCATTTAGAGTGAGGATCTCCAGGTGGGCGCCCCAGCCTAGGAGAGAGGCATCAGTTCTGAGTATACTCATAGTTGACTACTGAAGGAAGGGAATTCCTTCTCTGAGGTTTCAGTCTTCCTTCCACCATTCTAGTGCCTTTAGCAAAGACTTTGTGACAGGCACCAACTGGACAGCAGATACCACTTCTGAGACCAATGGTCCCCCTAGGTGATACTAAACATCTCTCATTTGGAACCTGGACTCAGGTACCACTGCAAGTGGATGAGGTCATGTGGCCCAGTAAATGCAGAAAATCCCTTGCAGGTCTTGGCTGATTGGCCTTGCAGGATTCTGCAGTTGCAGTCAGATTTGTTACCCTTGCATGGGGGAGGAATGCCCAGAACTTGAACTGGTTCTGTCTGTGACTTTTGAAAATTTATGAGGAAGCCCAGGTCCCTCAATGTGCCTTATGTCAACAATAGGGTGGACTTTGCTTCCTGCTTTGTTTTTCCTGAGACCAACTAGTCATCTAGCTAGGGAAGAAACCACCACCTCCTTGCTTCTCAAATGTGCTGCTGCCACAGCTAGGCACTTTGTAAATGCTCTTGGAGTTGAGATGAGGCCAAAGGGAAGGCTGTGAACTGATATTGGCAGTTCATTTTCTAAACCCTGAGGTACTTTCTGTGGCTGGGCCTGACTGGTATATGAAAGTAAGTGTCCTTCAGATCCAGTGACCCTAGCCAGTCTTCTTTTTACAGAGATGGAATCACTGAGCCCAGTGTTACCATCTTGAATGTTTCTTCAAGTGTTTGTTCAGATATCTCAGGTCTAAAATGTGTCACCACTGCCCCTCTTTCTTATGGGTCAGGAAGTACCTGGAATAAAGTCCTCTGCTCCACTGTGAGGAAGGTACTTTCTCATTTGCATTTGCTTGCAAGAATTTCTTAATCTTCATCTATAACAGGATTTGTTTGTGTAGGAGTTGAGGGTAGAAAACCTTGTGGTTCTACAGCTTTGTGAATTTTCTGAACTGCAGGGACAAAGCTTGACTCAGTACTTCTAGGACCCACTAGTCTGTGGGTATTGTTGTCCATTCATGGAAATAATCAATCTTCCTCCCTCTGGCAATGGATGGGTGACCTGTGCAGACTTGTTATGGGTTTTGCTTTGCTTGGGTTTTTGAGCTTGTGGTACAGCTGCCCGCCTGGTGCACCTTCTACCCCTACTCCTATAGTAGCCTCTCTATGGAGGGCAGTCTTAGGAGATATCAGCATAGGGAAAGTATCCCCTACCTTTCCTTCCATAAGGTCTGTAGGAAGTGAAGGCCTTTTCTTTCTCAGTGTTACTCTTGATGGTAGTTTTGTATTCATCCACCCTTTTCACATAAGCCTCTGTCTTGTCACCAAATAGTGAATTTCCCTCACAGGGGAAATCCTTTGCTTTTGTTTGAGTGTCTTGGGTTAGATTGGTAGTTCAAAGCCAGGCAAACCTCCTTAAGGGCACTGCATGGGCCATGACCTAGATACAGTGTAATTTGTATCCACTTCCATATGGAACTGCTACTTTGTGGCATCTATGGCTGGCCTTGCTGTGGCAGTCATATCCTGTACCATGTCTCCAGTAGCCTTTTTTTCAGTGCCAGTATGGCATTCCATAGGGGTTTTTGGTACTGTGCTTTGGAATTCCTTAGGGCTTTTTGGTACCATGCTGCGTAGGCCAGGTAAGCTGCTTGCCTTAGAAACAGGGACGTTGATGTAAACATTTTGCCCATGCTGTTCAGTTTCATCGGATCTTTTTCAGGAGGCTGGGAGGATAGGTGTACTTTGGCCATGTCACAGGCAACAGTCTGAACCACTCCCTCATGATCAGGGATGGAATACAGGTACTCAGAGCCTTGTTTGTCCACCTGATACTTTTTCTAAGTTTCATTATCTATGTCAGCAGCTGAGGTGGGTGCTGACATGGTTTTACAAGTGACTTTTGTAAGGGACTTATGGATGGGCAGCATCAACCTCTTTGTCGGACCTAAGCCCATCATATCCATGAATTCTTCCTCATCCTCCTCAGTTTCCTGAGAGTATTTACCATATACCAAGATACAGTGGGAGGTACAGTATAACCATCTGAAGGCCTAGAAGGAGAGACAAATTTCTGCTCAGGATAACCATTTTGTTCTACGGGTTCTTCTTCCTCATTTTCATAGTACATTTCTACCTCCTCCTCCACGGGCACTGGAAATGGAACCAGAGCCAGGTGGGCAGGAATATTAATGAAATTCCCCATACCCTGGAATGCCTGGAAGAATTGCCATGCCATTGACATGTCTTCTAGTGAGGGCATTTTATATGTGCCACCGGTGACTTCTTTCCTTGTTTAGGAGACGGGAGAGTGACATGTTTTTCTTTTTGTTATTTTCTTGGCAGGCACAGTCTCTGGTGACTACTCTGAGGCTCTTTTATTTTTACTGGGTTCAGGGTTCTACATTTCAGACACCTTAAGTTCTGATCCATCTTTTGCAACTTGATCTTTCTTTTCTGTCCCCTTTTACAGAGACTGCCTCTTCCTTTTAAGGGCTGGAGCCTCCTGCGAGCCTTTAGGTGATGTGGATGCAGACTTAGACTCCATAATATCTTCAAATTTTTTAACACTTTTCGTTTGTGTTTTAGGGCAAAATGTAATACAGAGCTCACAATTGGCTAAATCATGACCACAACTCATGGCAGTCTGCCTTTTTCAGGAGATGAAAACAAAATTTACCAATTTTAAAGCCTGCAGGTCCTGTTTTTTGGGGGGTCTGTCATTCATGCCAAACACTGATGGCCCAGGGAAGATGATGGCAGTTCACAAAAGAAAAAAATTGTAATTATAAAAGGCTCAACAATTGTTCAAAGGGCTTTAATAGAACAAAATGTGGTTTGGTCCCTCAAAAATTACAACCTCATGTTAAATATATCTCAAAGGAGATTTCTCAGTGAAATTATCAAATTCTCATCTTGGTTCCTGAAAAACAAGTAACCAAGAATAAAATAAAGTAAAAACCACAAAGTGGTTTAAGTGAAAGTAATTTTATTTGTTTTTTTAAGGAAAAAAATAACAGTTTTCTAAAGGCGAGAACTGTGTAGAAAACTGCCTTCGGCTCCTGGGAAACAATGGGGAACTGGAGGAAACATGACATTTACACACAAAAAAATTACAAATAACACCCTAAGTAATGCAGAATATTGAACAGTTAACTAACAGCATTAAACATCTTAAAATAAATAGTAAACTGTAAACCAGCCAGAAGTAAAGAGAAGACTTCAGATTGACTGCTTTCTTCAGGCAGAGAAATAAATTTGATGTTGAAGTGTAGGGGTGAGCATGATTGCACAGCAGTGTTTGAATATCTGTCTGAATTCCATAATTAGCATAACATTCTAAAAACTCCAGGGTGGCTCATTCCAAGTGAAGAATTGTAGCTGTTAAGTATAAGTGAGGGATTGCTGGGGTTTTGACGAAGCGGTCCAACTAGTTACCATTTACTTTGACCACTGCCTGAGGCAATGCACAGATAGTCTGGATGCTATTTCAAAATGTGTCTCCCATCCTTATCTCCTCCAGAGTGTGATATAAGAATTTCCAGTCTACTCTGCCAAAGGCCTTTTCTACATCCACGAAAACTGCCAACACAAACACATGGTGAGTGCGTTGCCACGAGAGAATATTAAGCAGATGGCACAGATTATCATGGTTGAGATGCTTATTTATGAAGCCAGTTTGATCTGGGTGGATTAAGAGATCCCACCTACCTCTGTAGCCAGTATGCCAAGATGGCCATGAAGATCTTCAAATCGACATTAATGAGGGAGATTGGGCACTAGGACCCACACAATGTCAGATCCTTGCTGGGTTTGGGATTACTGAAATGTGGGCATACTAGGATGGTGGTGTTGTTCTCCCTGCTGGACTACCCCAAACACACTTCCTAGCCTCGGGGCAAGAGACTGTGAAAAACCTTGAAGAATTCTGAGGCTAGGTCATTTGGACCTGGAGCCTTCCCCGACCTTAAACTATTAATTGCCACGTGTATTTTGGTCAGGCCAATGGAAGAGTCAAGGCACTCCTTTTTGTAATCTCTTAAGTGGTTCACCTACACTCTGGCAAAAAAACAGACAGAATCCAGCACACACACACACACACACACACACACACACACACACCATGGTAAAACTAAGAAGTAAAACATTTTTACTGCCTGAATTGTCTATTTTCTTACTTTGATCACCTATGAAATTACCTGGATGGAAGCACTTTATTTTAAAGGAGCCAGTTTAGGCACTGCACTCTATTTAAGAGTAGGCATTTCATAGTTATGACCAAACTGTGGGGCTTCACCTTGGTAGCCAGTTCAGGCAGTACAAATGTTTAATCCTCTGTTTTACCATGGGGGTTGGGGGGCACTGGACTCTATCTGTTACATGCATCAAAACCAGTAGCACCCCTCAGCAGAAATGTGATTTTAACTTTGTGAACAGTGCAAAGGTTAGAGCGTGCTAGTTTTGGAGTGTACTCTGGCAAAGACTCCATCTAGTTTGTCTGGGAGGTCTACCACTGACTCCTGGGTATACTGTACATGTTAAAGTCTTTGAACATCCCTGAAGTTCTGCTGGGATCTGTCTCAAAGGAGAAAGGAGATTTCTGGTTTGTGTAGGTGCAGTACTGCACAACTGGCGGCCTCCTTCTATAGCTTCCAAGCCAGCAGTCTCCACACCCACTTCCCTGATTCAAAAATCGTTGCCGGGAATAGTGTATTGCCCCTTCTACCTTCACCTCTAGCAGGCAGTTTGGCTGTGCCCTGCTAGCCTCCCCAACTGTTTCACCTGATCATCTAGCACTATCTTGTTCTCAGTCTCTAAGTCAAAACGTTTTTGCTCAAGGGGCAGCTGCTCCTGCAGTCTCTCCTTTTTCTTGTTACAGGCAAAACTAATGGTTCAGCAGTTATTATGGCTTATTGACCATCCCACCATACTGCCCCCTAGGGCAAGCCCTGGGGATTGCGATCTCCATAGTCTTTTATTCACTCTTCGACCATCTTAACATAGGTGGGGTCTCCAAGGAGGGAGACGTTTAGTCTCCAGCTAGATTTCCATTGCGCTGGAGCCACCACCATATCCAGAACTACCGAGATGTGGTCTGAGACTTTGTTACTCTTGATATTGCATGCCTCCACCACATGTGTCCTGTTCACAGAGACAAGAACAAAGTCAATTTGGGAATATGCCTTGTGTGGGGCCAACCAGCACGTGTAATCTCGCATTGCGGGATGGAGATGCTTCCAAATCTCAAGCAAACCCAGTTCCTTGGATGTTTCTTAATGCAGATGCCTACTCTAGAGACCGCTGAGTCCAATCTACCAGACCAATCCAGATGGGGCTGCATAACATCATTGAAATCACCACCCACCAGGAACAACTCCATGGGGGACAGGGCCCAGGAGACAAATTTGTCCTATAGAAACTGCACATTTTCAGATTCCTGATTGAGGGCATACAGGTACACCAGGTTGCATGGGTCCAAGTGGTATGTCCTCTTGAGAACTATGAACCAGCCCTCTGTGTCATCAAGAACAGATGTTGCCACCAGGGGGCATGTGCAATAGACCATATGACTGCTGTAGCTTGGAGTGTTCCACTTGGGTCAGGTGCGTCTCCTGGATGCATGTCATCATAGCACCCAGGTGCTGAAGTTCCTGGAGTATTCTGGTTCACATAACCAGACTGTTTTAGGTCACATACATTATAAGTCACTACCCGTCCATCCACCATTTTAGCGTTATCAATAACAGGCCCCCTCCCTGGGCAGGGTCCTCATTTCCCAAGGAATCTCACAACACCAACCAACAAACGTGTGTGTAACAATAGAACAACAACTATATACAACATATGCAACCTCTGTGAAGGAACAAACCTTAAATAGTCTCTCGTCCACTCATGTGGCTGCAAAGAAATTAGTTGAGCCTGCCAGTGGTACTGATCAAATGTCAGCCATGTGCCAGACTGACACCGGATGAAACGCTCTTCACCTTTAATACTCCTGGCAGCTTTTTTTTTTTCCCTTTCTTTTTCCCTCCAGTCACCAGTCCTAAAGCATCCCTCAGACATCCCCAGCGTGTCCCACCCCATTCCAGGTCCTTTCAGAACCCCGACCTGGCACCCCGAACCACCATATACCCCCTGGCTTGTGCCTCCCAGGGCAGGGCCACCCTCCACTTACCTGGGCACTCCATTCAATCTAGCCTGGTGGACTGGTGTGAGCCAGAGGATATCAGGACTGGAGGAGGTGGGGTCCAATGGTGGGCATGGGACTGGTGTGCTGTTGTCTCCTGCAGAAGCCAGGGTTTTTCCCTTTATGTTCATGACTCCGTGATGTCCCCCAAAGGTGCCAACATGCAAGGACATCCAGCGCAACTTAAGCATGTTCCCGCACCCCACTCACAGACGTCTGCCAATGCCTCCACCCCTGTGCATGCGACCCCCGGCTGATGCACTCCCAGTCTCAACTGGGATTCGCTGCTGGGGCACTGTGAACCCACCCTCCCCCGGAGAGGAAAACTATCCTCTGGACGCTTGATCCTGTCCCTCCCAGCTGACCCCCAGCAACCCAAGCTTGCTCCCGAACATGAGCCACCAACATGGTGTGAGGTGTGGTATCCAGCACCTCAGCCCTCAGCACTACCAGGCTGGCTACTCCTAGCAGCTTGAGTAGATCATCCTTCCTCCCGCATTACAAAATTTGAAGCAATCACCAAAAAGGTTCTCCTCCCCTGGCTATGTAAAAGCATTTTTCTGGGTGACCCAGGATTGGTGGAGCCTCCCCTCAAACCTTTTGTGTCTCAGATATGGCACTCACTTAGCTGTGAGCCTTACACCTCCATGTGTGTTTCTCTCTCAGGAGGTCCGACCCCACCCTGTCATGGCTTCCATTTCACCAAGGGAAATGGATGTGACCAAATGGGTGAAAAATATGTGTAGATTGTTAGACCAGTAGCCCTCCAAAATCTGCCCCCCCAACTCCCACCTCCAAGCTGCGGCCATGCTATGCCCCTCGAATCAAGGGGTTCTCCTCCTGCCTCTGTGGTTGGCCCTCTCCAACCATCGTTAGTTAGCATGCTCACATGGCCCTGGTGGCCCAATGCCCTGCAGAAAGCTGTGACTGCTAGGTCAGCCCCCCACTCCAGTTCCACTAGGCCCCCCTGCCCTCACCTGATATCTGTATCTCAAAATTAAGTTATTACTAATAGCATCTTGCAATGAGTTCTACATTGATGAGCAAAGTCTAAGGTGTTCTATACAATGATACGTTTCTTCTAGCCTCATATAGTCTAGAACTAGATTTTTCTATAACTCCCTAAGAAGGGAGATAAGGATCCTTCCACAACCAAGTTATGCAATATTGGATATTGATTAAAATAATGCTCAATAGTTTTTGTCTTGGGAACTTCTGGAAGAGTTTGGGTTGAGGAGGAGCCCAGTAGACATAATTCAGGCTTGACAACAAGATCACTAGCCCATATCATGGAGAAGATATCCTTCCTAAAAGGAATAAATAATTGTGTAAGATGGTATAACATGTACAATAGGTCCAATTTCACCACTGCATATATCACAGAATGATGATATGATATGGGTGACTTTATTAAGAAGATAGCATGTATAGTAGATGTTATGCGATATAGAGAATATAATTTGGATCAGCCTGTTATTAATAGAGATCCTGCAGTGTTTGACCTGGTTGATCACTCTCTGATCTGCTCTAAGCTGACACCTTTGATGTTTTTCCTGCTACAACTGAATGATTTTCAGATTACTTTTATGGCAGAAATAGCAAGTTAAGTTGGATTCCCCCATGTCAGCCTTAGCGGATATCAATACTGGGCCCCTCCATTTCTCTTAATATACTAATCATCTCCCTGACATTGCCCCTCGGGTATTTTACATGTAGTTGATACCACTTTATGCTACACCATGATATCCTTCTGAGATTACATGTAATTAATATAGGTCACAAAATTGCTACCAGGTATTTTAGAAAAGCTTTAAAAATGGACTTAATTTCTATTGTATTAAATGTTTGTTCATAATAATAGAGGTTTACACACTGAATCACGTTCAGTCTGTTTTTAAAGTGTACTTTATTGCTCTTTATAAAAACAGTGTTCACATTTATTTCTGCATGTCCACAAATGCAAACCAATGACAAACCATTGTTTATAGCATTTGCTGACAATTGCAATTTGTGTTTTGTTCTAAAAGACTGAGGAAAACATAAAAAACTATGAGAGAGATTCCACTTGAAAATCTACATCAATATGAATATATAAAAGTGAGAAGTGAAGCTTACTTTTAAAGTTGCTCTATAAACTCTGTACTTTTCTTTAACTTTATTTGTATTCTTTTATCATACACATAACATGAAAGAAAGCATATAGCAAGCAGACCATCAAGTAAAATAGCCAGCCATTGGGAAATACATCCATTAATCAAAGGAAACCTTATGCATCTGCTATACAGTGGTACATCATTGGGAGGATCTATAATAACTATACCCAAAGTTAAGTCCATATTGTGAACTCTGTACTTTATGTGATGAGTACGAGCTAGTGCTAGGTGTAAACTGCTAATTCCAATTTCATGAAATTTGCCTGACATTCTGCTAACTTTGCAATTTTCCAAATGTCCACCTTTGAAGAAAACCAAATTCTCAGAATCTGTTCCACACTTTCATCTCATTCCACAAAATTTTCTGGTTGACTTGTGGAATGACACAGATAAACCATGGAATGACAGTTCTGCAGAATTCCAATCTGTATTTTAAAACACTGATCCACAAAACAGGCAATCATTCTGCAGTCCAGTAGGTAACAGAGTGGTCAGTTCTGCAGAATTTTAATCTGCAATTTAATACATCAATCCAACACACATTCGTTCTCTGGTTCTAAGTCAGAATTTTGAGACAGTTGACCAGGTGCAGTCCCAAATTTCACACATGCAAAATTCAAACTTTTGCAGTAATTCCACTGGTAGAATAATTTTTTTGCACAGCACTGGTATCAGCTACATGTAATTCATAGTGTGTAGGATAGTACTTGTAATGTCATCATGTAATTATCCTTAATGTAACACATTGTTGTACAGTACAGTGATGATCTAGTCCTGTATAGAGATGTTGTGATGTTTTACTTACCTGGCAAATTTCCGGTGAAGTCACCAACTATGCCTCCATGTAGCAAGCTGCAAATTTTTGCTATCAGCTTGTAAATTTGCCCATATGGCTTCGCTGGTGACTTCACGGTAACTGCCATTAAGACAGTCAGGAAAAGTATGTTAACTTCACCACTAACTTCTCCAGTAAGGCAGTACAGTATGGCAAAGTCCATTCCAAACATGGCTACTTCCTGGTGGTAAACAAGTGCTTGAGATCACATGGAACCAACTCCTGCAGTTCACATGATACTGCTCTGTGTACTGACTCATCTTTAGTTTCACTTTGCAGTCTGAACTAATGAGTGGAATGGGGCACTTCTGCTTTTTTTTTTCATGCCAAAAGTTAGGACAAATTTTTTTTTCCAGCTTTCTTTAGCTTCATCTACATCTTATTTGTACTGTAGAGTATGTGAGTCTTTGTTTAGTTGTTCTTTACATGTTATTTTCTTTATATTGAACCAGAAGCAAATGATTTGATACCTTTTAATGGACCAACATAGATGTAACAACAAGAACAAAGTGCTCCAGCTTTCGGACCAACCAGTCCTTCTTCAGAAGCTCATGGCAGTTGTTTAGAAAATACAATACTTATAACAGCTAGATAATGCAGAGAAAAACAGAAGAAAATCCCCATTGGTTTAAAATACTCATTTAAAAACAAAACAAAAAAAAAAAAAACAGAAGATGATGTCAGAGAAGTTTAACAGTACAATACTGCCTTCAGCCAGAAAGAACCTTGGGTCAGATTGTGCTTGGTGGAACACACATACAAAGAATCCTACTGCATATAAATTTAATTAACATAAGATAACACTGCTGAAACAGATAACTCCTAAATCAAGCTATGAGTGTCACAGTTAGTATAAGGATGTGATTACTGAAAGGCAACCCCCACCCAGATTAAAGACAAACTAAGATTGTTATAGGGCTCATGAAATTTCAGTGTTAGCATTATAGACAAGAATTTACCAGTAAGGTTGTCTTAAAAACATCAGTGCACACTGTGTGATGTGTAAAACCTAGCTGGACCTGTCACTCAGCTGTATTCTCAAGCTAGATATAAGGCCCAAGAAATTTCAAAAACCTCAGGACTATATAAATGATAATTTAAATATAAATTGATAATATTAGTGTCAAACAAAAAACTCTAGTTGAGGAACCTCAAGGAATTAAGATCATGTAGCCTGATATGTACTGATGTCAATATATACTGAGAATGTAGCAACTTGATGTACCACAAGTGTCTAAGGACTCTGAAAAAGAGATAAAAATGTAATTTCTCTCCTCCTCTTCATACAAACAATACAACCTAACCCATCCCACATCACAATAATGTGGGTGGGGGATATACATAGCTTAAATGAGATGTTGTCTCTCTCTCTCCCCCCTTTTTTCTCTCTCTCTCTCTCTCTCTCGCAGACACACACACACACACACACTCTCTCTCTCTCTCTCTCTCCTAGTGAACCTGTATTAACTTCAGTCACTGCAATTGTTCCCCAAAGGAATTCAACTTGTCATGAAATCCTGAGTAAAAGGGCTTGTGTCTCCTAATATCTACAGAGTAAAAATGTAAAACTATTTAACCGTACTACTATCTGCAAGTAACATTTCCAAGGATACTAGATATAATTACAATGGAATAAACCTGCCACCCTCCCCAGGATAAGGTAACTAGAAGTAAATATAAAGTATATGTGTAAGACCAGAGGTCTAACATACCTACATATCCACAAATTACTACAATATTAGCCTAATGTAAAAAGATCTGTGCAGGACCCCCATGCAAATGAGATCACACACCCTAATATGCACAGAGTTACAATTTATATTGAATACATTTATTTGTGTTATTTTTTCATCTCTGTTAACATTTTGTTTACTGTTTTTATGGGGTGGTTAAAATGAGTGGTAGTGGCCATCAGAAGGAGAGGGGGTGCAGGCAGGTGAAGCAGTAGATGGAAGATGTGCCTTTTGGATCAAGAGGACCTGGGCCATGGCACTTGGCAGTGGGCAGAGACAGCAGCAGCACCCAAACCTTCCCCTCACAGTGCAGCACCCACAGCAATGAGAAGAGGCAAGGGCACCACTACCACTATTACCTAAGGAAGCTGTTACCCAGTCAGGTATCATGCCACCACCATCACCACCACCACCACCACCACCACCTCCTGCATACCATGAGTAGGAGGAGATGCAGCAGCCAGGACCGTCTTGCTCTTCCTCTCATCAGTAGCGGCCAAAGTCCCTCATCTGGGACTTCTTTGATATGGACCCCACTGACAACAGTGAGGTCACCTGCAAGTTACGCCACACTGTAGTTCAGCATGGGAAATGGGAGGATCCATTTGGGGACAGGTGGGCAGCACACACACCTTAGAGGGAGGCATAACAAAGAGTGGGAGGAGCATCAGGGAAAAAAGGTGGCGAGAGAGATGGGGGGGTGCCACCCTGCCAGGTAAGGGCAAAAAAAGGAAACATGGTGTGCAACTGCAGAAGAGGGAGATGAAGGGGACTGGGACAGGGACCCCCAGTTGGACTCCAGTGCTGCAGCAGGGGAGCATCTGAGAGACCAGTCTCAGATCTTCCTCCCACATCCACCAATGTTGAAATAGAACAGCTCACAGGGAGGTAGGGGAGCTCTCCCAGCAAGTTGTGGGCATGCAGGAGCTGTTGGAGGTGGTGGTTTGCAATCAACAAACCATTCTGGGGAGTGTCTCTTTCTGGTCACTCTTCTATACTAATTTTAACTTGATTTGAGATAAAAAAAAAATGACAAAATATAAATAAAGCCTGCAGTACAAATAAATACCAGAAGCAGACAACACCTCCCCCTAGGGAATCAGGGATCAGCAGTGTGATCTGAAAAAAATAAAACACCACAGGGATTAAATTCACACACACACACACACACACACACACACACACACACACACACACACACAACAGGGGTAAAAGGGTTAAACAACTACCAGCAGCAGAAAACACCTCCCCCTTGGGAATCAGGGATGAGCAGTGTGATTTGAAAACAATTTACTAAAAACAACCAAAAAATTATTTTTTTTTAAACAGAATAAGAATTACAATGACAGGAGTAACAGGGGTAATTAGTATAAGAAACAATGACAGACAGAACACATTTTTTGTTTAATTAAACAGCCCTTCTCTAACATACAATGCAGTTGCAATGCAGTTACATGCAACAAATGCGTAGGTACAGTGTAATGACCCCTGTTGAAGGTAATTAATTGATTGCCTACCCTGCAGTTAGATTGAAACTGACACTTTAAAGTGTAACCATTTCTGCAGCTTTGCCATTTGTAGTATGCCAAAGCTGCGTTTGGTAGGGCAATCTAAAACCACCATTTCTGGGTTCCAGTAAGGAAGATTCAGAGCTTTCTCCCTGCCCTTCAGTGCTCTTTGGCACTTTGACCAAATGATTTAGCATTTTGAAGGGATCTGAAACTGAGCTTGTGCAGGTCACATTAACTGTAGCAGCCAATCCACGATGCTGAAGATCATGATCCCCTCACACTGCCATGTCCAATTCTCTCTTGGAAGAAAAGTACATGTGTGAACTGAGAGGCATAACTCTTCAATTCTCTTGAAAAACAGTCATTTTTGATTAAGAAACTTTTTGAAATCATCAAAGGATCCTCATTATTGTGATTATGATTATTATAGCTATAGTAACTGGTTAACAGAAATTAACTAGTTTCTGTGCAAGATAGGCCAGTAATATGAGTGCTACTGCACAAGGGAGTCAAGTAGAGGGAAATGCGTGCATGCTGCAGCCTGTAGTAGGGCAGGGTCTTAGTATCACCCCAGAAGGGAACAGGGAGAGGGCAGGTGGGGCTTTTGAATGTTTCATTTTACAGTCAGTTTTTATTTAATTGATTGGTAGTGGCACAGGGCACTAAATCTTTTTATGTTTTTTTTCCTGTGTGTGAATCAGTCAGGTGCCAACCAGTCAGTGAACACAAAGTAGGGAACTGCTGTGAAACTTCACTGAGAGTGTGTTAGGTCTCTTGACTAAGTATCTCTTAATGACTGTCAGTGGAGTTGGTCAGGGACACAGGGAAGGGTGGCCTTGCTCTTGCTAATTCTCGCCCTCTCTAAGACTCTCATTTGGGCCTGGGAATTTACACATTTTCTGCAATAGTTATATTAAAGCAGACAGCCTCACAGAGGCACAGCAGTAGATGAAGTGAACCACTTAATGTGTCAGTAATAGAGGGGAAGCACAGTGGGAAAACATTCTGTAGTTCAGCTGACCACTGCTATACATCTTGATATACCCTCATAATATGTATATGGACACCTCTGTGATGGACAGTGGCAGTAACATCTTGAACTTGATGAGTGATGGGGCTTTCAATTGTGTACCTTGTGTTTTACACATACACACACACACACATATGCATGCACGCACACATGCGCACACACACGCACACACACACACGCACAGTTAAAGGAAATCCTTAATCAGAACATTTCTAATTAGTTTCATTGCCCTTCCAAACATGTGTCCTCCTCTGTCATAACCAGCAGAGCAAAACATTCCCCTCAACATTTACAGTTTTTGGCCAGGAAAGGCACACCAAGCCAAGGCTTGTTTCCAGGTATGTCTTGGCAGCACAGGGATGGCTTGCTCATGGTCACACAGTACACAAGTGGTGGCTGTGAGATTCAAACCCTGGTCTCTAGGCTTGCAGCTCAGTGCTCTTAACCACTATGATATACTGCACCCCACAATTATTGCATACAGTGGACTCCATCTTTTATATGGTAAAGAGAATCATGGAACAGAAAGCTATGTCCCAGGCTATGAAATGTGATGATCTTATCTGTGTGGATGGATACAGCAAAGTGTTCAATTCATTCTGCTTCAGTGACCATGTGTACAGGCAAGAAGCAACCAAAAATTTCAGTGTAGAACTGGCAACCTTTTTTTTTTTTTTTTTTTTGTTACCAGGAGGTGAACTGGGCACAGTCTGTTTTCTGACATGCCTGACAGATAATAAAATAATACAAAACAGAACAGTATAAAATACAAATGTATAGGAATGCAAAAGTGTTAAGTACAATATAGAATAGCATCTAAGACACATCATAATAAATACATTTACATTGTTCAGAATATAATTTCAGCAAGCGCTTTCTGAAATAAACTGTGTTCTAAATGGACTTAACCAAAGCTGCCAAACCATTCAAAATGTTAGGGGCACACCAAGTAAAAGATCATTTACTGTTTATCAAGATAAGAACTCAAACTGAAAAGCAAGATGATTTAGTTTTTTTTGAGTTACATGGACCATTAAATAATGTACAAATCTGGGATGATAGAATACTAGGAGTAGATTTTTTTTCTAGTTAGACAGACAGCACACTATAACCCTCGTGTAAGTCCCTTTGAAGTTGCAGTGGGCAGGGGCTTGAGTCAAGGATGACTGCCATCAGCATATAGAAAGCTCGTCACAGTAGAAAAGGTACTCGGCAAGCCATTAATAAAAATCAAGCATGGTAACGGTCCTAGTACTGATCCCTGGGGGACTGCAGCATACTCTCCCAGCAGCTTGGACAGGGTGCTCCCTAGCTCCCATAACATGGTGAATCTACTTGAAGGCTCAAATCAATCAAATCAGCTTTTATTCATAAAAAGCGCAATTCTGATTCATCCAAAACGCTTGTACAAAATTCCTAAAACATATACCACAATTAAAACAGTATAATTTAAAACCAATCAACACAATATCTAAAAATTCAGACATGAATTACAAAGTTTTTCTCAACTTACAACTAATAAAATTTAAATAACTGCTCCAAATTCATATGCAGTCAGAAAAAGCCAAGCTAAATAGATATGTTTTCAGAGTGGTCTTGAAACTCTGAACAGTCAGGCACTCCCTAATCCAACGAGGGGTATCCAGTGAACAGGGTGACTGAGATTGAGCAACTGCAATAACGGTGACTCAATCTCAGCACCTGCGTTGTGGGCTACCCTTAAAGGGTGGCGACAAGCGAGAAGGAAAGCAACCAGAACCACACCTCAGAGGATGGAAGGAGAGGGAAGGTATGTGGGAGGCAATGCAGTGGAAGGTTGCTGAGATGGCCATGTGGTGTGGTGGTGAGGGTGGCCGGCTATGGTGGGGAGGGTGCCCGGCTAAGGTGAGGAGGGTGCAGGGTTCAGGTCTGGGGTGGTGTGACAATTTGTTTTGGTCACGCCATTCGTTTATTTTGTTTACAAGTTTCACCACCCCCCGACATGCACCCCCTTGGAGTTGAGAATCTTTAGTTGGAGGGGTGAAGGGGGTGAAGCCCCTGGGAAGGGGAGTAGAGATCCTGTTGCCACTTTATTTTCACTGCAAGTGTACATTGCCATTTTTATTTTCAGTGATGTACACTTGCCCTAATGGCAATCGCCATTTAGCGATCATTGTTATCACATAGAACCCCAATGAGGTAGGGAATTCCACAGGGTAGGGGCCACAAAAGCAAAAGAGGAGGCCCCAGAGGTCTTAAGATGAACCCTGGGAAACTCTTGCAATCCCTCATCTGTGGAGCGGAGCGGGCAGAGGGGGTGGTAGGGACACAGGAGATCTTGCAGTTACCGAGGTCCCTGCCCATGTAGGGCTTTATAGGTCAGTAACCCAACCTTGAAGGTGATCTGCCACTGTACTGGCAGCCAGTGCAGTCTGCAGAGCACAGGCATTATATGGCAAGATCTTGAAATGCCAGTCAACAACTTGGTCACCACATTCTGCACCAGCTGAAAGCAGCAGGTATCAACCCCTGGAAGCCCTAGGTAGAGGGCATTGCAATAGTCAAGGCGAGAAGTCACGAAGACGTAGACCAAAGTTGGAAGATCATTGGGTGGGACCAGATGCTACACCCGAGCGATATTATTCAGAGGGAAAAACGAGGTCTTGACAACGGTCGACACCTGATATTTAAGTACTAGAGTGTCATCACAAATATTGCCCAGGTTTTGCACCCAGTCAGAAGTCTTCAGCTGGAGGACCCCAAGCCGGAGGGCTGTCCTGCCGATGACCCCATACCCTGATGACCTGGGTCCACCACCAACACCTCAGTCTTATCTGGGTTCAGCCACAGCAAGCTGGCATTCATCCAATCCTGAATCTCAAAGAGACAGTTATTAAAGGCCAAGACAGAACCACACTGTTTGGGTACAAAGGACATGTATAGCTGAGTATCATCTGCACAGCAGTGAAAACTCACACCATATCACCTAATAATGTCTCCCAACGGCAGCATATAAACTGCAAACAACATGGGTGACGAGATGGAACTCTGCGGCATCCCGCAGAATAAGAGGAGAGAGGCCGAGGAATAAATCCCCTAAACCACTCTCTGTGTCCTACCCTTGAGAAAAGATTGAAATCAACTGAGGACTGTACCAGACAGTCTGCAGAAAAGCTGCAGGCACTCCAACAATACACCATGGTCCACACTGTTGAACACTGCAGAGAGATCAAGGAGGATCAAGATCGAAAGGGTCCTCCGATCTTTTGCTATAAGGAGATCATTAAGAACCCAAACCAGTGCCATCTTGGTACTATGTCTCTTCCTGAATCTGGACTAGAGAGGATCATAGACATCATGGATGGTCAAATGACCATTCAGCTGCATGGTCACCACCTTCTCAATAACCTTGCTCACAAAGGGTAGGTTAGAGATGGGCCTGTAGTGAGCCAGACAGTCTGGGTCAAGGGGGTGTTTTTTAAGCAGTGGTCGCACAACCACCTCCTTCAGTGGGTCAGGTAAAACCCCCATCTCCAATGACCTCCAGACTATCTTAGCTAGGACCAGGCCAATGTCCTCAACACACCCCACCAGGAGGCATGTTGGGCCTGGGTCCAAACTACAGCAGGTTGGTCACAGCTTCTGAATGATCCTCACAATGTCAACAATCACTGACAGGCTGAACTCAGACCCGGTAAACAGGGTGCTCACATCCTCCTGCCGACCTCCGCAACGCCCAATAGAGGGGGCTTATCAGATTCCAGACCTGATGATGGCAACCTTATCTGCAAAGAATCGAGCAAGCTCATCACACTTATCTTGTGACAAAACTCCTCCAGACTGAAGACAAATTGGATTGCACAATCTGTCAACAGTCCAGAAGAGTTGAGCCATTCAATTCTGTGCAGCGGCAGTCTCCCTGGACATGAACTCTGCCTTCTTATGGGTGACTGCCGATTGATAGACTTTATAATGATCCATCAATCTAAGTTTGTCCTCAGCCAGATCTGACTTCTGCCAGTGCCTCGCCAACCTTTGTCCCACTCTCCTCAGCTCCTCCAGGGTCCCATCAAACCACGAGGACCTCGAGCAAAGAGTGAGGGGGCAAACACAGACAGGAGCTATAGAATCCAGGGCCACTGTCACTGCCTTATAATAGGCCAGTACCAGATCCCCTGGATCCAAGCATTCACTTGGCATGCTCCATAGGTCCAGTACCACCATTAGACCATCTGGGGTCACACCCCTTAAAGGGCAGTACCGGACCATCTCCATGGGGGCAGGTCTGTTTTTGGGGAGGCCACGAAACTGAACCCTATGGTGTGATGGTCAGACCATCTGACTGGTTCCACCACCAAGTCAGAGATCTCCATCCTAAGAAGGAACACCAGATCCAATGAGTGACCTTTATTGTAGGTTGCAGAGGTAATTACCTGTGTGAGGCCCAATGAAGTCATCAGTTGGAGGAAGTCTTGACCAAATTGTGAGAGTTCATCATTGACCCAGGCATTGAAATCCCCCAGAATTAACCATCTGGGGGATTCCAACCCTATGTCGATGATGAAGTCTGCGACTTCCTGCAAGAACTCTTTCCCATCACCGGGTGGACGGTAGATGAGAAGTATCCTGCATCCTACACCTGTGCCCATGATACACTTAAAGGATCTGGTCACCCCCACTGGAACATCCATAAGGCCCAGTTCCAATTTTAAAACAAATGGCTACACCCCCGCCCCTACAATCCACCCTCAGGCAGTGTATCACTGAGTACCTGGCCGGAACTGCAGATTCTAATACTGGGCCAGCGTTCTCATCCAGCCAGGTCTCAGTGATGCAAGCCAGATCAGATGTACCAACAAGATCCATTATCACAGCAAACTTGTTTTTATTGACCTGGCATGTCATAACACTGCCCAAGTAGGATGGGCAGCTGAGGAAGACCACACTACTTATCTGCATAACGCAGAGCCCTTGGGTGTGAGAACCAGACAGGGAGGACCCCTGTCTTGATCCCATTTTGCCCCAGGGAATCTGCTAGCCCCCAGAACTCCAATCCACCCACTCCCCTCCATGCCCCTCCTGGGCCCAGTTCCCCACTCCCTTCTTTTCTTCCTCGCTGTCCCTAAGGCACAGCACCATCTATACACCTCTGCTGGTAAAGGGGGGGACAGCTAAAAGAGTGGCGATCCCTGAGCCAGGCAGGAGAGTAGCGTCTGACCATCTGTACTCCAAACTGACATATCATTAACCAGCAATATACAAGCAAAAAACCACAAACACACATCTAAATACTACACACACCCACACAGTGACAGACGCACTCACAATCACACACCATCCAACCCACAATTAACCCCACAATATCCAACAACCAACAAACTTCTACCCTTCCCTTACATAGTAACTCCAACTAATTACTTTATTTTTTATTTATTTGTATTTATTGAATACTAGGATTACAAACACCTTTGAACCAGAGGTTCTTTTACAAAGGTGCTGCATCAGTAAAACATTGTGATAATAAAGAGTAGAGGATACAATACAGTGTAGAATTAACAGAGTAAGATACAACAGAAAGTATATAATTTGTCATACATCATACAAAAACCATAATTTTTTTTTCATTCAACCAATAAACTACAGAAACACAAAACTGATAAATGTAAAATAAAGTCTTATGGCAGTGTATTCCACAGGTCAATAAGGGTCACGGAGTCTCTTAAACAGTTTTAGTGAAGGTCCATCAGAGCTCCCACCTCTTCAAAAGAATAATACCAAAAAACGCTCAAATCCAAAACTCAGCCATTACTTAGAGTCTAAAGAAATAAGCAAGCTGAGATTATTCAGTGTTAATAATCTTTGTAGGCACTCTCATTGCCAGAGAGAATAATCAAACTCAATAAAGTTCAAATCAGTAGGAAGATTAAGTGTGGTGTCCTTCAGTATCTCCTACTGTGGGCTTCCTTTCCAGTGGCATCTCCTCCTCCGGGGAATACTGCAATGTGGTCTGCTACCTTGTGTAGCCCTTCCACTTGATAACTGCCTCCACAGCTACCATGGGCACTGCACCAGCAGTGGGCAGGAATGCTGGCTAAGGGGCAAAAGAGATCACCCAAAACACACACACCCCAGGATGTAGTCACCTCACCCTAGCTGGACCCACAACTGCAGCCCTGGTCTGTCATCCACTTACCAGCAGACCCTCCGGGAACGCTTAAGAGCTACCAGTAACAGATGTCTGCTCTTCAGCAGACCTGAAACTGGCTGCCCCGCTGTGGACCCAATCCAGTAACAGCAACCACTCCTTGATGGTGTTCAGGTAGATCCCCAATTGCTCCCACCAACCTCCAAGATCTCAGGTCCCTGCAGCACTTCAGGAACTTTATGGCATACAGTCCCCCAAGAATAACAGGCCCATGATAGTCCGCTAAGGTGTCTGACCACCAGAGAAAGCCACACATACCACCACTTCAGATTCTCTACAGCAACCCAACAAGGAAATAACCCCTCCCCATTGGTTTTGCCTTTGTGTTACACCTATAGGACCCAACATGTGTCAGATTCACACCATACACCAGCCATTATATAGACGGAGGACCGCGCATGGCATGATGCATACACCCAGCATGTTGGTACAGGATGCACTATGCCTACCTCTGTCTTTCCACTTCTCCTCCTCTATAACTGTGTGTTGTGTTCAGCATAAATATGCACATTTATTTACATACTTGATGTAAAATATTTAAAACGTTTCCATCAATGGATGGTAAAATATTGTGATAGCCAATATAATTCCCTAAACTTAATTTGTTTTAATTTATTTTGTCCATTTATTGATTCATTTTTGGCGAGCTTTTAAACTAGTCAAAGGGGGAGGCACTGACAAGCAGCAGGAAAATCCCAGCTTCTCCCTACAAAACAGGGTACTAAATGAGAAAAAGACTGAGGTAGAACGGTCAGTGGGGGATGCTGCAACAGAAGGTAAAGCCATCAAAAAATGGAGCGCAATGAGTACTAATGCCCGTAGTCTGGGTAACAAGCTTCCTGAATTTGTGGCCTTGATGGAGGAGGAACATCTGGATATCGTGGCAGTCACAGAAACATGGTACACACAAAACCACGACTGGGACATAAACATACCAGGATACACTGTCTACAGAAGGGACAGGGAGGGTAAAAGAGGAGGAGGAGGAGTTCTTTACATAAGGGAAGGAATAAAAACAACAGAACAAAAGGGTAAACAGGGAGGAGAAGAAGCACTGTGGGTAAATTTGGAGACAGGCAACGGCACCACAATATGCACAGGGGTTGTATACAGACCCCCTTCTCAGGGGGAGGAAATGGACAGGGAAATGATAGAAAGTATACTTAGAATGGCAGAAAGAGGGGAGATATATTGCTGATGGGTGATCTGAATATGCCAGATGTTAACTGGAGTGCAGTTGCAGCTGCCACTTCGAAGAGTGCAGTTATTCTAGATGCCCTACAGGGGGCATGCCTTAGTCAATTAGTACTGGAGCCCACTCGAGAGGGAGCAATATTAGACTTGATTCTCTCAAATGGAGATGGAGAGAGGATCACAGATGTAGAAGTGGGTAGCCATCTGGGAACTAGCGACCATCCAACAGTATGGTTCTACAATAAACACAGCAATAGAGTCAAGCCATACAAAGACAAAAGTACTGGACTTTAGGAGGGCTGATTTTGCCAAAATGGGTGAGTGCCTAAGGAATGCACTAGCAAATGGGCAGGGAGGAGGTGGAAGAACAATGAGAATAATAAAAACTGCCATCACAGAGGTAACGAGCCTTTGTGTGAAGCAAATAAACAAAACAAGACGACGAAGAAACCACTATGGTTCTCAAAGGAAGTGGCAGTGAAGGTTCAAGAGAAAAGAAAGCATTCAGGAAGTACAAGGAATCGCAGAAGGAGCAGGACAGAGAACTGTATCAGTTAAAGCAAAAGGAGGCTGGGAAGGCAGTCAGAACAGCAAAGGCCCAAACCGAGGAAAAGATAGCCAACTCAGTTAAGAAGGGGATAAAACCTTTTATAGGTACATCAGGGAGCAAAGGAAGACCAAGGGAGGATAGTGAGGCTTAATAAAGGGAGGGAGGGTGGGCAGAGGAGATTGTGAAAAGGCAGAGATACTAAACAAATATTTTTGCTCAGTATTTACAAATGAAGAGGAGGTACATAAAACAAACAGTAGTAACACTCTGGATACAGAAGTTGATACCAGCCCATTTACAGAAGAAAGGTTCTAAAAGAACTCTTAAAACTGAAGGTGGACAAAGCAATGGGGCCTGATGGGATTCATCCCAGAATTCTAAAAGAGCTAAGGGTAGAACTAGTGACACCACTGACTACCCTTTTAACAAATCATGGGAGGATGGGGTGGTACCCAAGGACTGGAGGAGGGCAGATGTGATTCCCCTTCACAAAAGTGGGAGCAAGGTAGAAGCAGGAAACTACAGACCTGTTAGTTTAACCTCAGTGATAGGGAAATGATGGAATCACTTCTGAAGGAAAAGAACTGTCAGTATCTAGAGGCCAGAGGGCACAGGACCCTAGGCAGCATGGATTCACAGCGGAAGGTCATGCCAGACAAATCTGATAGATTTTTGACTGGGTGACCAAAGTAGTAGATCAGGGAGGGACTGTGGACATGGCCTGCCTAGACTTTAGCAAGGCATTTGACACAGTCCCACACAAAAGATTAATATACAAGTTAGCCAGCCTGGGAGTGGGTCCCAAGATGACAGCCTGGGTAAAGAATTGGCTGGAGAATAGGACACAGACTGTAATAGTAAATGGAGTCCACTCAGAAGAAAGGAGGGTTACTAGTGGGGTACTGCAGGGTTCAGTATTAGGACTGGTCCTCTTCAATGTCTTTATAAGCGACATTGCGGAAGGACTGGAAGGAAAAGTATGTCTCTTTGCAGATGACACTAAGATCTGCAACAGAGTTGATGCACAGGGTGGGGTGGAAAGGATGAGAAGGGACTTGGCAAGGTTAGAGGAATGGTCAAATGTATGGCAGCTTAGATTCAATGCTAAGAAGTGCAAGGTAATGCACCTGGGAAACAAAAACCCAGGGGAAGAGTACACAACGGGGGGTGAGATACTAACAACAACAAAAATGGAAAGGGACCTGGGGGTAGTCATATCAGATGACCTAAAGGTGGGCAAGCAATGTGAGAGGGCAGCAAGGAGGGCTGGGGGGTTACTGGGATGCATAGGGAGAGGCATCCCCAGTAGAAAACAAAACGTTATTATCCCTCTGTACAGACAGCTGGTAAGACCCCATCTGGAGTACTGTGTGCAGTTCTGGAGACCCAATCTCTGCAAAGACATAGACAGGCTGGAAGCTGTCCAGAGGAGGGCAACTAAAATGGTGCAGGGTCTGCACCGGAAGACATATGAAGAGAGACTTAAGGAGCATAATATGTATAGCCTCGAGGAAAGGAGGGAGAGGGGGGACATGATAGAAACTTTCAAGTACCTCAAGGGAATCAACAAAGTCCAAGAGGGTAGCATCTTTCAAAAAAAGAGGTGTGCAAGAACAAGAGGGCACAATTTGAAGATAGAGGCGGGGTGGCTCAGAGGTAATTTAAGGAAGTATTTTTTCACAGAGAGGGTTGTGGATGCACGGGACGGCCTTCCAGAGGAGGTTGTGGAGTCAAAATCAGTGGTGGAATTCAAGCATGCATGGGACAGTCATAAGGCAATTCTAGGGTGTGGGGGTAAGAAGAAGTAGGCTGCTGGTTAACTAGGATCTGCAGCTTATCCAGTAGGTAGGGAAATGGGCAGACTGGGTGGGCCAAGCGGTCCTTATCTGCTGTCAAATTCTATGTTTCTATGTTTCTATGAGGGGGTAATTAATATTTATACCATGGAAGAGATGAATAACAGAGTTGAATAAAAAGTGTTATTCATACCCGTTATGCAACTATTAGATGAATAATGTTTTTTTTTTTGTGACCCATGTTATTGTCCCTGTAGCTGTCAATTCTGTTGATTCTCCTGCTATATCAGTTTGAATTGTGGTCCATGGTATAAATAGTGCATTGCATTGAAGAGTGCACAAAAATCAGCATTTTATACACTCTAGCATGTTGTCTGCTGCCTTGGCACTTGTGGCTTTATTTTGTTCCACTACTCATTGATAGGCAACATTGTTGGCAACATTACAGTGTGAATAAATAGCTTATCCCTGCATGCCCTATGAGATATCTTCTATATCAGTTGAACATTCGTGAGACCAGGGAGAATACCATAATTGTCATGGAGGTAAAGCGGAGACTCTAGGGGTGTATAAGCCTTGAGGTAAGCAATGAGTTATTTATCACTCTAAGTGGCTGCACCACTTAGTCATTGCAGTCTCCATCACACCACCACAGATATTCCTGGCAGTGACAAGCCAACATCACCTGTCACAAGAAAGCTTGAGCAATAAGAAGGTACACTCATGCCCTGCATACCTTTCTCACTGCCTCATAACCAGCCACAAGCCTGGGAGGTCTCCCTTCTCCTCTTAGCACCCCCAGGGAATATGCAGAGGATTGTCCAGCTTGCTGGGTCAAAAGGTGCAGAGGTAAGGAGTGGAGTGAGCTGGAACAACAAGGCTGGGTGTTTGTTGGAGGGCTGGCAGAGGGTCAGGGTGGTGACAAAGGTAGAAACAGAAAGTAAACAAAAAAAGTGACGCATGGGTCTTTTTTTTTTGTATGCAAACTGCCACAAATTGCAGAAAATGCCATATATTCCCAAAACACCTGAAAATAGGTTTCAAGCATTTAGGAGGATTTCTTTCACATATGCACACTTACATGTTCATAGGGCATTGGAACCATCTCTTATGGCTGATAGAGTGTCACCTATTGTGTCTTTAGGGTGCCATAATCACTCACCAACAGCCTGCAGTTCTTGTACCCTAAGAACGCATGACGATACACTCTTGCAGCCATGAGTGATAGACAGTTCCAGTGCACCCCATAAACACATTACGAGAGAAGCACACATTTATTTATTTATTTTATTTATTTGTAAAATCAGTTTACAACCTTTGAACCAGAGGCTCGTTTCCAAAGGTACTTCGTCACATTAAAGACATACATGATGTTTTTGGTTACATAGCATAGGTTTGCAAAACAATAGGCGTTCAACAGAGGCACCACTTCATACTGAGGTCAGACAAATACATTTAGGTTACAGGGTACATGTAATTGAGAACAGGTGTTACACAAGTTGGCATCAAAATTGAGCAATCTAATAGGTAAACACTGAAACAGCTGGCACTGGCCAGGTTAGACATAGGCACGGTGTACCGGGAAGCGGTGGTGAGGATGGCTAGACGGAGAGCCGCCCGGAGGGCGTGGTCATGAGAAGTAGAGGTGGAGGCTACTTTCAGAGACAGGAGCAGCTACGAGTGTTGAAGATTTGGTTTTGAAGGGTGGTTTTGAACTTGGAGATGGTGGTGGCATTGGTGATGGGGCAGGGAGACAGTTAAACCATGATGGGGCTCTATAGCAGAAGGACCTCTGGCCATGGCTGGTTCTTGATCTGGGGACCATTAGAGTGGTCTTGTTGGATGACCGTGTTGCAACAGTGGGAGGGCTCTGGTGGATGGATGCCGTTACCCCGGGGGGGAGAGCCCGAGTACGGTTTTATTTGTGAGGAGACAGGTTTGATATCGGAGCCGTTCATCCAGGGTAAGAAGTTTAGCCTCGACATACAGCTGACAGGTGTGTGTGAGCCTGGGGAGCACCAGTAATCAATCTGCAGGCTTTATTCAGGGAGTTAGTGAATTTTTTGAGTGCAGTGGTGTCAGCAGCACCATAGACAGGTAGACCATAGTCTACAAGGGACAAAACAGATGACGTAACAGCGAGCCGGGAGGAAGGCAGGTTCTATGGTGGAAGAGGATGCCAAGCCGTGTGTTAGTGGTGGATGTTAGGGCATCGATGTGGTTGTGAAATGTGAGGGCTGAGTCGAAGGTAACCCCAAGGTATTTGTAGGAGCAGACTTGTTCCAGTGGCTGATTGGTACTAGGAAGGATATAGAGGATAGGATACACATACATTCAGTGTGCAAGTCAAGTCAAAAACAAATTTATTGATCAGCTAAAATGCCATTACAATACACTACAAAAACAATAAAAAATACAATCTAAAATGAAAATATTTTAAAACAGCCTACAATTTTGTTCACCTAATTACAAAGTAATTAATTACAAATAACATCAGAAGGTGCAAGTAGAGCAAAAGGTTAAGGTTTCCTGTCCACAGATGACTTGTAAGTCTACAAAAAGGGTAGTCAAGAGAAACCTTGCAGTCATTTCCAGGGTTGGTCTATCCCTTGAAGTAAAGAGATACTCAATAACTTTTGCGGGAGGGAGACTGAGCCCACCCAGCAACCCACCCAGCCATTTCTTCTTGCTGCGCTCTTAAAATGGACGAATTAATACCATGTGTTTAATGTCATCATATTCTGGGGCTCCACATTTACAATATGGTGCCAAAATTCCTTTTCTTTTTTGCCTATACATAATGTACTCAGCATTATATCCTTCTATTCTAAACCTTGTGAAGAGTCTTCTCAGTTTGGGGCAAGTCAGTTGGGTAAGATAGTCCTCAAAACCACTTATGATCTTAATAGATTTGTAAAAATCATGCATTTTAAGCATGGAAAGTTGGCTAAGAAGGTAATTATTATCCAAATCTTTAAGCCTTAAGTGTACATCTGAGGTAACTTCCCTCATAGGTCTAATAAAGATCATATGAAGGAGATGTCCCAAACTTGTTGGCATAAGTATCTTTTGTATAAGCTGAATAGAAGGATGAACGAATCCTAACAATGCAAAACTAATACCTTTCTCCAGGTATATTCTAGGGTACCTGTCTTCTGACATTAAAAAGATCTTAAGCTGGAAAATACTTTGTCTTTCATTGATTAGTGATGATTAGGATTGCTGTCCCAGCTCTATCTTGAGAATACAGTTTGGTGTACCCTGAACAAGCATCATTATTTGTCTGTATGTTGGCGAGCTTTTAAACTAGTCAAAGGGGGAGGCACTGACAAGCGGCTCAGAGGTAATGTAAGGAAGTATTTTTTCACAGAGAGGGTTGTGGATGTATGGAACGGCCTACTGGAGAAGGTTGTGGTGTCAAAAACAGTGGTGGAATTCAAGCATGCATGGGGCAGTCATAAGGCAATTCTAGGGGGCGGGGGTAAGAAAAAGTAGGCTGCTGGTTAACTAGGATCTGCAGTTTATCCATTAGGTAGGGAAATGGGCAGACTGGGTGGGCCAAGTGGTCCTTATCTGCCGTCAAATTCTATGTTTCTATCTGTGTATTTGCAAGGATGTAATTATGTACTTCTAACAACTTTCCGGAACCAAATATTATTTCAAATTGAGTTTTCTATGAAGGTCCCCATTTGATTCTTTTTTCATTAATTATTTCTAAATTCACTCCTAAGAGCACCTCTTTATGGCCAAAACAGCCAAAAGGATTTTTTAAGATTAATGCCAATGGGAAATGAGTAGATTCTAGCTGTTTAAGTATCTGTAGTTTTAAAACCAATTTGACAGCTTCTGAGTTACCCCAAATGGGGTCAGGAGTAGAAGCTCCAAGGACCCCACTGAATGTAAATTCCCCCAGTATATCACCCTCTGTTCTCCCATTCAAGATGCAAACATTTCTCTTAGCAAACCCTGCAACTAGATCTTTACCTCTTTTGTTGATTTTCTGATCTTTAGTTTCCCTTATAGTCAGCATTTTAGGGTTAATATCAGGTAGAAAGAGAAAAAGACCAGAATAGGGTTCTTCAGAGAACCTTGAGGCAAACCTTGAATTAAAATCCCCTAAGAGAATTATAGGGTAGTTTATTTCACCTAAAGCCAAGCAATCTAGGAGAAAATTCAAGTGTGATATATAGAGATCTCCTGAGGACTTAGTGCCTGAAGGAAAGTAGATGTTGCACAAAATAATTTTATTTACCCCATCTGAAATTATCACAGTCTGTGTATTATCAAATTTGAGTGGATATTCTTAAATATTCAGATTTAGTTTAGTTTTAATAAAAAAGGAAAGACCTCCGTTATATCTGCCAATTCAGTATGCTTGCAATCATACATATCGAGTGATTTTCAATATAAAATGGGCCAGGAAAATCCTGTAACTTCATTGGTCAAAGCACATCACAAGACCATTGATTATTTTCTGACAACTGCAAACTTCACCTGAACTATGTATTTTGTTAACAAATAAAAGCCCATTTTATAAGTGGACTAACACACTGCTGGGTGTGCTTTCATATGGGAATAAAGCACTTCTTGGGTGATTGTAGCACTCAACTGTGCCTCATGCCTAACAACCTCTCAAGGTGTGCATTATTCCCATGTAACTCCACACCTTGTGATGTGTTATCCCTTATATAAGGATCATAGATGGTACAAGTGGCTCTCTGTGTTGATTCCAATCTGTGAACGTCAGGTGGCCCATGCCCTACCCAAGTATGTATCAAGTGTGTTACTATGTACGACCCCTCTGTTAACCTCAGTATGGTATACTGGGGCTTGACTATGAAGTCCATTCCCCTAGGTGGCAGTGCAGTTCATTACTGCCATGACACTGGACCAACCCCAGGCCTGATTTTTTAAAGAAATGTCCTTTCCTAACTGCACAATTAGTTTAGGGCAAAGGGGTCACAGACCCAATTTCAATATATATGAACATGTCTGCAGCTTATCTCCTGGTAGCATGAACTGATAGACCCAATCTACCAGAAAGGGGGCATTGACTCATTGGACTGCAATGGCAGACTATATGTAATGCCACCAAGGATCCACAAGGTGACTATGTGCACAGGTGGAGGAAGCGTCAAGTAAGGCTTATCTATGCACCAGTGCGCACACAAGACCCCCAGGGCCAGATAAAATAATTAAAGAAACAGGGTGTAGTTTTTGACATTAATTATAAACACATGGAATTAATGGCAGTGGTATGGGTTAGGGACAGACCAGGCTTTGCAGGAGAGGCAACCTCATTTGTATTTTGAAGGTGCTGAAATTCAGTATAATGGTGGCTAGTACAACTATTGCACCGGTCTGCTTTGGGAAAGATACAGGCAAGTAGTAGAAATGTTAGTCGCCATAATGAAGGAAAATATGGGTTAAAATGGTGGCCCATACGCATGAATGTGCCAGTGTACAGACTGTTAAAACTGGTACCCCCCCAAAAAAAAAAATTAGCACAGCTGCATTAGCCTTAGTTGCATGCAAGTATCATGAATGTGGAAGTTCTTCCCTGTCTGTACTATATGTCCCTAGCATATTCAGCCATCCATGTTAATGGAGCGCTCATACAGTGTCTTTCCATGCATGATAAGCCAAGAGCTAAAAAATCTGGCCTCACTTGTTTTTCTCAGGGTTTACAATTGAATAATAGACAGGTAATAATGTATAATGAGTTACAATACCATCAAGAGGTTCTGGTGACATGAGAACTATGAAAGCAAAACTTGAGAGGTTCCAGCATGTAAGCAGAACCTTGACATGGGTTTATAACTACATTTTTGCATCTGTCTCTATTTATGTTTTGTAATATAGGGACCTCAGTCAGCAGCACTTGCGGAGCCCAAGATTGTTTTCACCCCCTCGAAACTCCTGCTCACATCCAGTTCCAGTGCTCATGGAGCCCAAGTTTTTAACCCCCCTTAAAACTCTTGCTTATGTCAAGTTCCACTGCTCAAGGAGCCATCACAACTGCCACTCATGTCCCGTTCCAGTGCTTGAGTAGTCTAAGCTTGCTTTCCCCATCACAACTTCCACTCACATCACATTCCAGCACATTCAAGATGCACTAAACTTGTTTTTTCTCCCTCACAGCTCTCGCTCATGTTAAGTTCCAGCACTTGAGAAGCCCGCTGACAAAAGTTTTAAAACAAAATACCACTTGTGGAAAGCAAACTCCTCCTTTTCTGTAGTGCATATAGCTAACCTATCATAGAGACCCTGTTTTTTTAAAGCCCAACATGAAGCTGACTAGGGCTAGGCATAAGGGTTTTATGAATGCTCGATTCGTTTGTACTATTGTACTCATATGCAATGATAGTATTTCAAGAAAGACACTGCAAGGACAGTATGACAAGATTTTGATCCCCCTCTTTGTCTATGGCAAAATAAAGCATCCCTATATTACAATACATTCTTCTTTAGCAACCATGAAATTTGTATAAAAAGCACTGATGGCAATATTTTGACCTCAGAGTGTGTGTTTGTTTGTGGCATTAGAGTGATTTCAATGACAGCTGAGCATGCTATCAATGAGAATTTATCAGGTTAGTTGCTGGCAAACAGATGGTTTTGAAACAGACATATGAATAAAAATTAGTTTTTTAAACACATCCAATAGTTTATTGCATATTGCTTTTCATCAGTTGCAAGACAAACAGAAAGAAGCTAATGAAATACTTGTTTCTTAACTAACACAATTTGTTGTGCCCATATTTACCATGATTTATGGCAACACAGAAAGCAGAACATTTTAACTTGGACACAAATACCTATATTGTAAAGTTTTACAGAGAAAGTACCTGAGGTCTGACGTTCAGTCTTCCTGATCTGGTTCTAGTCTCGCATTTTTTTTTTTTTTATGAAATTCTTTTTGCCTCTGCGGGATCCAGCCGCACAGGATTCTCAGCCCTGTACCCATTCCCCTGGCCATCACACACCTCATCAGTCCTGCCGTTGAATGTGGCACCAGTGGGGAAGGGTCATCCTCCCCGGTACATAATCAAGATGTACCCGGGAAACCAGCTGGTCACACAGACCAAGAGGGAGTGGGTGGGGCTTCATGAAGCCTGCCTGACTCCCATTTTCTGTTTTCTGCCTGAGTTCCTGCAGTTAGACGTGCTGTTGTGGGTGTGGGGGCACATACAGCACACGTCATGATAGCCCCTTCATGCTGTCCACAGCTGCACTGCCACAAGGCCTCCACCTGGCAGCAGCCTAAGACTGAAATGACAAGCCAGCCCTCCCCTGGAGAGGAGAGCAGTCTGTTGGATGCTCAGTCCTCTCCTGCCCTGGTCAACCTCCAGCAACCTGATCTCATTCCTAAACTCAGGTTGTCGATGTGGCAGGAGGTGAGGCACATAGCACCTCAGTCCTTTACACCACTGGACTCTGGTTCTAGTCTCTTGATTCGCACATGATGAACAGGAGTACGTAAATGGGGTACCACCAAAACAATCTCTGGTAAGGGATTTGTCTCCACAGGTAAAAGTACCTGACAGTTGTCCTGCAGACTAGTATTTGGGTTTGTATTTGTTGGCAAAGGGCTAGTAAGCTCTAGAGGGCACTGGCTGCAAATTACAGATCTGTGAAATGAATCCACAAGGTATTAATGGGGAGTGGAGTGGGATAGCTACAGACTTCTGTACCTTGTACATTGGCATCTGATACCCAACCCTTGTCTCCAAGCTGCAGTTTTCCCAATCATTGTGCTCTGTGGCACCTGTCCTAATATTCCTTCTGAGCCGCTGTGTTTTCCCTGAGACACTCTAAGACTGACTTCAACTGAAAGGCTATGCATTAACAAGGCGGGTACAGAAGTACATTTTTCCCATTAGAAGCTGGTCTAGACTATCCATTCCTGAGAGAAGTAGTTCTGCAGGAAAGAAGTGCAAGGTGGGGATTGTTAGATTTCTTTAGTAGATGTTTCACTGTCTGGACAGCACATTCTTCCTCTCTTTTACTTTAAGGAAATTTGGGGCTGCTACAGACATGTCTGAAACAATATCCATTGACATACACAGCAAAAAAATAACAAGCAAACTTACCGCTATTGTGAGTCGCAAGGATGTCAGGATTCCCATGGCATGACAAAATAGGCTTTAAATGCCCAATGACTGAAGTAGTATGAAATGTGGAATTCTACCTGCAGAATGTGGAATTCCACTGGCAGAATTCATGCAGAATTTCAATTTTGCTTCCAAAATGCTTGTCAGAATTTTACCGAATTCCAAAAAGCATTTCTGTGTAAACTGTGGAATAATAGTCGGTGTGCGGAAAATTGATCCACAGTTTCAGTAAACTGTTGAATACTATTCTGTTGTTTATGTAAAGAAACATTCTGCTTTTGGAATCTAGGAATTCTGCTTCTGATGGAATTTCTCAGAATTGGGCAGAATTTTAGGATCTTCCTGGACTAAGTCTCCATCACTCATTCACACTAGTGGGATAGCACCAGAGGGGCTAGAACCAAGCGGGAGCCTAAACCTTTCAGAAGGGTCAGTGCCGAGAGAGGACCATGCATGCACGGCACCATGAGACCAGCTCACACCTGTGTAGGCTATCTCGGTGTCGACCCTATAACTGCCTCAGTTCCTTTTCTCCCACCATCGAGTGAGCTTGGATGTCGAAGTCGCTCGTCTGCCGGAGTCTAAGTTTTCGTCTATACAACAACAGCTCTTAATGTTTTAATATTTTAAAGTAGTAATTTATTATTTTACAAACAAGAAGAAGATTATGAAGAAGAAGAAAAATAAATTCTTTCCTGCCATCAACGGAGTCGTCCTTAGATGTTAGCGGTGACAGTAGGAGGACTTCGTTTGAAAGTTTTTATGGCAGAGGGGCTGTGTTTGGTCCACCGCCCTTAATTAATGGGGGGGTCTGACTATGGACAGTCCTGTGCTTGAGGGGGGGAGGACAGTCCTTCAAAGCACAAATCTAATGGTTCCAGTGATCCGGCTCCGCTTGACCTCGAGCTCCTCTTTCTCGTTCGGGGAAGAAGAATCGGTGCCGCTCAAGGTTGCCCGTTGGTATGTCTGCACGAGGAATGTTCGTCTGGAGGGGCGATGGGCCCGAACTGACTTTGGTGGGTTCCTCTTGGCCCCTCTCCTAATGACTGCTTTCTCGACTCCGAGCTCCATCTCTGTCCTCGCTGGAGCTCCGGTGAGCAGTTTCACCTTTGGGTCGCTCCTTCAGAGCAGGGGGTTTGACTTTCCAGTTTTCCTGGCTCTGTTCCTGATTTCAGGACCTTTGGGCCTCTGAGCCATTGGATCGGAGCCGGGTTTATCGGATCTCGTAGGTGAGGTGCCCTCTGGGTGCCTTTGCCATCGTGTCAACCCCTCGTGCCTACCCCCCTCTCCCTTTTCCATGCAGGGGCCGGCATGGTCACCACCTTTTTCCTTCTCCCCTTTTCAGGATTTCCATTGGCATTTTTCTTAGCCGCCATGGCTCTATTCCTTGGTTGGCGCCGTGGCTTGGTGCCTTGGTTGGCGCCGTGGCTTGGTGCCATGGTCGGCACCATGCCTCGGAACCGTGGCTCGGTGCCTTGGTTGGTGCCATGGCTCAGGGCCTTGGTCGGCACCATGGATCTGTGCCTTGGTTGGCGCCGAGCCTTGGGGCCTTGCTCGGTGCCATGCCTTAATCGGCGCTGTGCCTTAGTCGGTGCCGTGGGTCAGCACCATCACTCTATGCGGTACCGTGGGTGCTCTCTTTGCTGCCACTGGTTGTCGGCACCATCAGTGGTGCCATGCACCCGCGGGCAGCGCCATGCTCCTGTGGGTGGCACCATGCCATGGGTGCCAGGGATGCCAGGGGTGGTGCCGGGAGCAACCGTGGGTGCTGCAGGTGACGCTGTGGGCACCCATGGGTCCATGGATGCTTCAGGTGCCATGGGTGCCACTGGTGCCTTGGGTACCAAGGTGACACCCATGGGTGCCGTGGGTGGCACCGCGGTGCCATTCTTGCCATGGGTGCCATTGGTGCCATGGGCGTCAGAGGTGCCCTCGAGTGCCATTGCTACATGGGTGCCAGGAGTACCTGCGGATACTGCCATGGCTGCCCTTGGGTATAGCCCAGGTTGACATAGGCACTGCTTGGTGCCCTCCTGTGCCATGAGTGCTGCTGATGCCACACAGGTGCTAGTGGGTGTTGTATGGCAGAATTAGTGACGCATTTTTCCTTTCAGACTCCTTTGCACAGAACTTGTGGCAGGATGTTTCCCTCAGAATGAACTCCTGTTCTGAGGATTATTTTTTCCACACATTTTAGTGAGTGGTGGTCTGTGAGGAATCTTGTGTCATCCAGCGGTTTTCTGCTATGGAATTCTGCTGTACTGTTCTGCCAGCGGAATCTCATTCTGCTCAGCACTTTCTCTGCTCCCTATGTGGTACCAAGCTCCTCAACATCCTTCCTGATGGCGGAGTCTCTAGTGGCTCTGACCTAGACCTCTCTTGGAGGTCCTTCTGGGGTAGAAGTGCATCTAGATGGGTCTTTCTCTGTCCTTCTGGTTAGTAATGCAGTGGACGGCTCATTTTATATACTAGAGGATGCGTCATCTCTATCTTCAGAGTCCGTGATGGAAAATCCTCTCAGTAGTTCCTCAGTAACGGTGTCCACTATAGTATTTCACACTGCGTCCGTGGACCATACTCTTCTGCGTCTAGACTTTTTCAATCGTCAAGACAGTTACACTCTGTGGAACATTTTAATTTAATGGTCGGGGGCCGCTCTGACTCTTCCACTCCTTTGATAGGGTTATATAGCTCCCTTGTGATATTGCCTCTTCGGTGGCTTCTTCGGCACAGGTGGTTAACTCCTCTCCAGCTGTGATTGTTAGTCCGGTCATGATTTCAGTATGGACACTCAGGCTCTTTCCACACTCAGATGGAGAACATCTTCGTCTTTTTGTATCAATACAATCCTCAAAATAGCAGCCTGAAGGCCTTGTTAGGCTCGGACTAAAAAAAAAAAAAAATTTATACCATATGGTTTTTATCACAGCACAGGGCCTAGCTGAAATTACCGGATACCCCCCCTTTTATTTGGGGGGGATTTGGTCAGATTCCTCATCAGCCCCGAGGCGGTCGTCTTCGGGATACGTTAAAGAGTACCTGATTTCTTCTTCCCCTACGGGGAGTCCAATCCGGCAATGATATGGGTCATCTCTTCCTCTGAGAGATTTCTCTCATTCAGAGACATTTCCTAGACCTAGGTGACTGCCCAGTCTGTTAATTCCTTTTCTTTTTATCAGGCTTTCTTCTCTTGAACAGAGCCTTACAGCAGCAGAAGCGACTCTCCACTGAGTCAGAACTCAGGTTCCTGCTTCCTTACTTGCTTAATTTAACAGGCGATTTTCTCCTTCTTGATGGATGGTCAAGTAGGTCCCTTTTTCTGAGGAAGCTTCTCAAATATTCACACCTTCGGTTCCTGTGCTCTGGTCCATGCCAGTCACTCACGAAGCTATCCTCTTCAAGTGCAAGAAGTAGTGGTGATGTTTCTTTTTCAGCAAATGAACTAGAATCCTTTCCTACTCCTTTCAGGAAAGCCAGAGTGGCTAGTGCCTCACCGCATTGAGTCACTGCCTCTTTCAGTTACTTCAACAAATGGGTTAGCCCTAACTTGGTCCTGCTGTGTCCCTCCTCGACGCACATCTACCTTTATTGACCTTAGAAATCCAGCCTCTGCTTTTTTTTCTGTCGGAATGTTTTTTTCCACAGTGGACACATCCTCCTGTACACCTTTATCCTTTCTTCCCTGAGTTCAGGGACTGCTGCTACAGTTGTATACACAGGGGCAGGATTATTCTTCTTGGAATATACAGTGGGTAGGATCTGTTTTTTCTAAACCACCACAAGAGGCTTCTAGGTCGTACTTGGCCTTCCATCAGGAAGATCCTGTGACTAAGTGGAGACCATTCTCCTTGATGGGTTAACCCCACCTGGACCCCCTTGCTCACCAAGTAAGGGGTTCAAGTGCTTCTGGACCTGTTATTTACAGGTCAACCATACTGGATAGTGGGGGTTTCCATCTGCACTTTCCGGTCTACCCTGAACCAGTAGACTTTACCTCAGACTATTTCAGTTCCTGAGGTCCCTTTATGTTACATTAGTACATGTCTTTGATACGATTAATTTTGGTCCTAGATCAAATTGTGAGGCCAGGTTCTTGCTGCTATCCTAGAGTGGTTGTGGCTGCCTGGCAGCCTTTCATTTTGTGCCCATTGTAGTCGTCGGCAAGGTGACAAGTTACAACTCGAGCGTTTATCTTGTAGGCACTATGTTATAGATGCTCTTACAAGACAGCTCTTCTTATTAACAGGACAGTCCTTGGCTGTCCTTCAGATGAACCCTATCTTCTACCACCCTACTCAGGGTTGTTGGTTTAGCCTGGTACTCTCCCACTAGTGTGAATGAGTGATGGAAACTTAGTCCAGGAAGATATGGAAATTACTTACTAACCATAATTATTGATCTTCTTGGACAGTCTCCATCACTCATTCACACGCCAACCCACCATCCCCTGGGTTCACTCATTTTCTTTCCTGGTCTTCGCGGTCCTATGATTCAGACTGTGAGGACATTATTCTTTAGCCTTTCTTGCAAAGGCCATCTGGGCCCTCTCAGGCCCAGAAACTCAGAATAAGTTATTCTCATTAGTCACACTGCACCTCCTTGGTCGAAAAGGTACTGAGGCGGTTGGAGGGTCGACGCCGAGATAGCCTACACAAGCATGAGCTAGTCTCACGGTGCCGTGCATGCATAGACCTCTCTCGGCGCCGACCCTTCTGAAAACTTTAGGCTCTCGCTTGGTCCTAGTGTCTCCGGCGCTATCCCACTAGTGTGAATGAGTGATGGAGACTGTCCAAGAAGATCAATAATTACGGTAAGTACGTAATTTCCATTTCTGGTCAGTAACATCACAGAACAAAATAAAGTGGACAAAAATAAAGTGACAAAAACAGTGTCACCATCAATACTGGTGCACAAAAAGCAGAGTGCCAGAACAGTGCAGGCCACACGACACGCAGGTAGCAAACAACATCCACTGCATGGAGGCAATGCACTGGAACACACAGCAGCAGGCACCCATGCACAGGAATGGCACAGGGGTGCAGGGAGATTGAACAGGGCAGGGTGCAACCACCACTGGGGGAAGCAGGCCACTGGACACCTACCATGGAAATCTAATGGCACAGGCACCCACATGGTGGGGTACCCCCACCCAGAATGCTGAGTGATGGAGAACATGCACCGGGGTAACCACTGGAGGACAGGTGGACCATGGCCACCTTAAGGATGGCCATGTATAATGCAAGGGGCCAGGAGCACAAGCCAGTATTTTCCCAGCAACACACACAACACACAGGACAGGGGAAATGGCATGCTGGCTTGTGTTCCTGGCCCCTGTGGTTCCAGTGCAGTGTCTCCATGTGGTGGACATTGTTTGCTACCTACGTGTCATATGGCCTGCATTGTTCTGGCACGCTACAGTTTTTGCTGCAAATATTGATGGTGACACTGTTTTTGCTGCTTTATTTTAGTCCACTTTATTTTGTTCCGCGATGTTACTGACCGGAACCGAATTTTTGAAATTCCACAGAATTTCTGTGGAAGTCAAGTGGGATTTTAAAAACTCTGCACAGCTCCACCAATGACATCAGGAGATCTAGTTGGTGTTAATTTGGCTATTTCCACATACCTTGAGTAACTGTCCACAATGAAGTCAACTGTTTTCAGCAAGCAGGAGCAGGTCAACTCCAAACTTTTACCATGGCTGCTCTGACAATTCAGATGGTATGAAAGCATTAGCCTGAGTAACCCACTGGGCATAGTGCTCACTGTTTAGTAGGAGTCAGAGAGTAGGAGTCTGAGAATGCCAAGCTCATGCGACAGGTTTCAAAATATCACAAAACCAACAGGCCTGAACTGAATCCAGGCTCTGTTGGTAAAATGCCAGCGCCTAAAATGAGATATTGTCCAGTCATTCATTTTGCTTGAAGCATTCATTTATTAAAAATTACCAGGAAAATGTTTTGCAGTAGATAATGCATATGGTCTGTCCAGACTCTATTAGCTTATAAACAGCTTTAGTTCTTTATATTTTTATAATGTTGGTCATTCACAGTGTATTGCATCCCATTAGATTTAAAAAAATGTGTAAATACACATCACACAGTTGTGAAGAAAGTGCAAGAGTAGGTGCAGGTAATAAATATTCAAAATTAACTTGTACACTTGAGGTTGTATGGTGTCCCTTTGTGGGAAAAGGGGTTAGCTATTCATTGAATTTGTGGCCCAAAAAGAGAGGAGCAACTATCCATGTAGCTGAAATTAGACTCCCCAATCTAGAAAAACTTTGATGAGACTGATGGAGTGATAGTGGCAGCCTAAAGCACTCAGTCTGGAAGTAGTTACAAATTTAGGGCCCTATGCACCATTTGGGTGTAGGTATGCATGACATGTACATACCCCGCCAGCGTAGTTGTGCACCCGCAGACAAGTGTGCACCACTGCGGCCCCACTGGAGCACAGGACTCCGCAGGGTGGCCAGGGGTGGGGTCACGGGACGGTCCGGGCATCCAATCGGCTGCCCAGCCTGGGTCCTGCACTGGATCCCGTGCACAGCAGGGCGAGCGATGGCATTCAAACAACATGAAGTCTTGCTGTATTCTGACTATTGCAGTTAGCCCCAGCACTTGAACTGACCCAGAGAGTAGAGGGTTAAATTCTATGCAGAGCATAGAACGTTGAGCTCGAGCTCATTTCAAATCTCTGTCTGCAGCACTTTGAAGTGCAACCATCAGATTCTTTACTCTGCCTAACTCAACAGTCACTCGTTAGATTTTCTCCTCTGCTCGCAGTTCAACAGTTGGTTAAAGTCATCAGTTTTCCAATTATTTCGCAAATTTTGGTTCAGATCTCTGTCTGTGGTACAGTAAGTACTAGGTAGTGAACTAGCCATAGTAAAAACTTGTGAAAATTGTAAAACTTGGTATTTTGACCGGTTCAACTGGACCGGTCGTCTAGTGTGTTTGTGTTTCTTATCTTTCTTTAACTTTAGTGTGTGGTTACCAGTCCTTATCGGTTTAAAAAAAAAACGCTTTTCTTGTGTTTTTTTTCCAATACTCGTGACACAGTTAGAAACCGATAAGGGAGTCTTGCCTGGCTGTTTCCGTAAAAAGGGTAAGTTTTGTTGGTTAGGATGGCTATGTCTGACAAACCCAAAAGAAAAACTGGGCCCACTAGGTTTCAACACTGCAGTGTGTGTGGGGAGGTCTTTGCTAAGGCTGATTCCCACTCCACCTGTGTTTATTGTCTGGGGTTTGACCACCTCGATTCAGACTGCCAAATTTGTAAAAATTTCCCTAAGTCTACCCTGGAAAAAAGATTGGGCAGGCTTAGGGATAAGGAGGCCGAGAAGTCCACTGACCCAGATGGCCAGCCCGGTTCAGTTCTGACCGAACCAGAAGGGGTGTCCTCTGACCAGGGTGATACTTCTTCAGGCAAGAGGAGAGCCGATCCTGAGGGATCGGTTCCTACAAAAAGAAAACATAAAGATAAATCAGCCAGTTCAGATCCAGAGACCCATGTTCCAACCGCTAAGGAGATTGCCAGAGCGATTAGGATTGTGGAATCGTTTTGTCTGGTTCCATCTGATCCGGCACCTTCGGACAGGCGCTCAGTTCGGTTGGTTCCTCTGGTTCAGGATTATGCCCCTGAAGACTTTTATGAACTGGATTTGGAGGGGGACAAGGATTATGAAGGTGATGATGATGATGATGATGATGGTATGGAAGGTCTGGATGAGCACATCGAACCGGACATCTCCCCAGACAGGCCTTCTGGTGTTTCCCCTCATAGGCTTTCTGAGTCCCCTTCCCACTACATGTTTTACAGGAAAGTGGCAGAAACCCTCCAGCTCCCCTGTGGAAGAAGCTGTGGAAGAACAAGAGGAGCCTGATTACATGGAGATGATGGACATCCCAGAGTCCAAGAGACTGTCTATTCTCCTTCATAAGTCCTTTGGGAAACAGACACAAAAATTGTTATAGACTCCAAATTCTGTACCTCCTGTTGACAGAAGGATGGACAAGAGGTACACCTTATCAGCCTCAGGTACAGAGTATTTGTATCAGCAATGCAGCCATGTTGGGGTTGTGCAGGCTGCAGCCTGTGATAAGGCTAATACACCCTTGGATTCACCCCCCCCGACAAAGACTCTAGGAAGCTGGATGCCATGGCTAGGAAACAGTACATGGCATCCGCCTTGGGACTCAGGCAGGCTAATTACATGGCCTATGCAGCCAGATATCAGAAGTCCAGGTGGGACACTGTACTGGCACTGGCTAAGCAGGCATCCCCCCAGGTTGACAGGGAGCTGGAGGAGGTGGCTGCTGATGGGATTGAGGCATCAAAGGTACAGTTTCATGCTGCTGTGGACTCCAATGATGTATCATCAAGAGTCATGGCTACATCTGTGGCTCTTCAGAGAATGGCTTAGCTCACAAGTACAGTACTAGCCTCTCACAGGACACCCAGGCTAAGGCCATGGATTTCCCTGTGGTGGGTAATTCTCTGTTTGGGGAACAGACAGAGAATTACATGAAAAAGATGGATAAGTATAGGACCACCTATAGGAGTGCACAGGCCAAGGAAAGGCAGGCAACTCCTCAAAGGCAGCAGGCTAGGGGCAGGAGCAGGCCTTTTCACAGGCCTTTATACCAAGCACAGTCCTCTTCTCCCTTTCCTCAGAAGGGGTTCTTCAGAGGGAGAGGCAGAAGGGGGATGAGGACAACTGCATCCACCCCTCAGCCTAAGGCTCCTGCCAAGCAGACACCCTGATGTGTCAACCCTGGTCGACTCCCCTATTCCAGTAGAAGGCAGGCTGGCTTACTACTGTACGTCCAGGCCTGGAAGTCTGTTACCTCAGACAAGTGGGTCCTGGAGGTAGTAAGACAGGGACTGGCCCTCAGCTTCAAAAAATTTTAAAAACTGAGGGTTAGATCTTTTCCACCTGCAAACATCTCCGAAACCATTGCCCTAGAGGCAGAGGTTTCATCTCTGCTGGCCTTAAGGGCTATAGAGAGAGTTCCTACATTACACAGGGGCAAAGGTCTAAACTCCAGGTACTTCCTTACCCCAAAAAAGACAGGGGAGTTGCGACCCATCCTAGACTTAAGATACCTGAACAAACATCTTTTAAAACCAAAATTCAAAATGGTGACTCTGGGAATAATCCTTCCGTTCTAAGGCCAGGGCACTGGCTAGCCTTCCTGGACGTAAAAGATGCCTACTTTCACATTCCCATCAGGTGCTCCACAGAAAGTACCTCAGGTTCGAATTGCCTTCAGGCCATTATCAGTTCAAAGCAATGCCCTTCGGCCCAACATCAGCTGCAAGGGTATTCACAAAATGCCTAGCAGTAGTAGTGGCCTTTTTAAGAAGGAATATTTCCATATTTCCATACCTGGACGACTGGCTCATTGTGGGTCAGTCTCCAGACCAAGTCAAGTCAGACCTGCAAGTGACCCAGCAAGTGCTCACTTCCCTAGGATTTCTTCTCAGTCTCCCCAAGTCAGTTCTCGAGCCTGTACAGCTTCTCACCTTCATAGGGGCAGAGCTGGATACTGTCAAAGCAAGAGCTTGTCCTCCCCTGGAAAGGGTGAGGGCTATTATAGAGCTGCCTTCTTCCTTTCACCAACTGGTTTCTCGGCCAGCAAGGCACTTCCTTCAGCTTTTGGGCCACATGGCAGCCTCTACAGCAGTGGTCCAAGGGGCCAGATTTCAGATGAGGAACATTCAGTTCCATCTGAGGATTTTTTGGTCACAGAGGAAAGACCCTCTAACCAAGCTAATTCCAGTGACTCAGACTCTGATCCAGGCTCTCCAATGGTGGCAGGATCAGGACAACCTCAGGCAAGGAGTCCCATTCATCACTCAGTTTCATTCTGTGGTCCTAACCACAGATGCTTCTCTACTGGGGTGGGGGGGCATCTGGAGGCTCTCACAGCCCAGGGACTGTGGTCCCTCATGAATCCCTTCTTCATATCAATTTCTTGGAACTCAGGGTGGTCTTTCTGGCCCTGCTAGCTTTCTCTCAGTCAGTGCAGAACACGGTGGTTCAGTTCAGGACAGACAACACCACCACCATGTGGTACATCAACAAGCAGGGAGGCACTAAGTCCACGGCCTTGTGAACGGAAGCCATGAAACTGTGGTCCCTGGCTTATTCTCTACAGACCTCTTTGATAGCAGTCCACCTTCCAGGAAAAGACAATGTGCTAGCAGATGCATTGAGCAGGATTTCCTAGGGCCATCACAAATGGTCCCTGGACGCTCTGGTGTTAAAACTGATTCTTTCAAGGTGGGGCACTCCAGAGATAGATCTCTTTGCAGCCCCAGACAATCACCAACTTCCTCTGTTTTGTTGCAGACCCCCAGTCTTGGGCTCAGTCCCTGTGGATGCTCTGATACTAAACTGGGATGGGAAATTTCTATATGTCTTCCCTCCTTTTCCTCTACTGTTCAAGGTCCTGTTCAAGATAAGGTCACAACCCTGCAAAGTGATCCTGATTGGTCCAGGCTGGTGGCACCCCCTGTTGCTGTCCCTAACAGTCCATCTTCCCCTGTCTCTTCCCAGGAATTACAACCTGTTAACCTCCTCTCAGGGGGAGGATTTGGTACCCCAATCTTTGGTGTCTCAATCTCAAGGCATGGCTCTCGAAGAGTTAGAGTATGCAGATTTGCATCTGTCTCAAGAGGTTCTGGACATTCTCAAAGCCTCTCGAAAACCTGCCACCAGAAAAACTTATAACTCCAAATGGGAAAGATTTGGCATTTGGTGTTCCAAGACGCATATATCCCCAGACACTGCTGAATTGTCTACAGTTCTGGATTATATGATTCATCTTAATGGCCTAGACCTCAGACCGGCTACCCTCAAAGTACACTTGTCAGCTGTTTCTGCTTTTCTGTCAGTGGGGAAGCCTTCCTCACTGTTATCTCCCCCTGTTTTCTTTAAATTTTTCAGGGGATTGCTTCATACCAGTCTCCCCGTAGGGGTCCTACTCCTGCTTGGGACCTTAATGTTTGCATTGCTTAGCTAATGCAACCCCTCTTTGAGCCTTTGTCTTCAGCACAGCTTAAGTACTTGACTTGGAAAACTGTGTTCCTGGTAGCTATTACCTCTGCCAGACTTATCACAGAATTACAAGCCCTGTCAGTGGAACTTGATTTTAACTCATTCTGTAGAGATAAGGTGTTCCTTAGAACCAATAAGAGGTTCTTACCTAAAGTGGTTTCTGATTTTCACCTGAACCAATCCATGGTACAAAGGCTCAAAGAGGGGTTGCATTAGCTAAGCAATGCAAACATTAAGGTCCCAAGCAGGGGTAGGATCCCTAAAGGGGAGACTGGTATGAAGCAATCTCCTGAAGTAGGGGAAGTGGCTTAGCTAGAAGGAAGCTACATTTAAAGACTGCCTTAGAAAGATTCTGCTAATATCTTGGCAGAACACACCAGGAGAAAGGACTGCTGTGTGACTGGACTTCTCTGCTGGGACTAAAGTAGAAGAACTTTTGTACTTGGACCTTTAATTTAGGGTAAAAAAAACTAACATACAAAACAAAAAAAAAATGTGTGTGTGTGTCTGTCTGGGTTAACTGAACTGAATAGGTATCTGAACAGTTATAGGTGTAAATATCAGGTGATTGGAAGGACTTAACTGCTGTGAGGTTTAAATTACTGGTAGAAAGATATAGTAAGTAGGGAGAGTGGCTTAGCTAGAAGGAAGCTACATTTAAAGACTGCCTTAGAAAGATTCTGCTAATATCTTGGCAGAAGACACCAGGAGAAAGGACTGCTGTGTGACCAGACTTCTCTGCTGGGACTATATTGCCCTCCTTCCCTCCCCTCCACCCCCCACCCAAAGCTAGTTTTATTTTTATAGGCACAGGATTTGACTGACAACAGGAACTTCCTGTTTGGGAGCAGGAAGTGAGTGATCACAGAACCACCAAAGACCCACCATCCTAGAAGGGCAGGAGTAGCTCTCCGGCCCCTCTATTGCTTGGAGGTCTGCCTCTGAGCAAGTAAGTGGTCTACTGAGAAATATAGGATATTCTTGTCTCAGAACAGGACAATCAGGACTTAAAGGCACACAGGCAGAAAGTAAGGGAAGAGAAAAAAAAACAGAGGAAAGAGTAAGGATTGAAAACAGTTAGGGACCAGAAATAAGACATGATTGGAGTGGTGCAGTGCAGTGGCTGTGAGCAGCAGTCTTCGGGAGAGCGTTCTGGAGGATGCGGTGTTGTTCCATCTGCAGGCACCTCTCTGGGCTGAGGAGGAGGTTGCTTATCTCAGGCTGGGTTGACCAGGATTTGTGGGACCTCCTCTTCCATCCAGAGGACCACCAGTGCCACTGCCGTTGCCTCCAGAGGTTGCCAAGAAAGAGGCGGTTGGACCACAGTGGGCTCAGGAAGGGTGAGGGTGGTGGAACAGGCGCATCCCTCAGTTGTACCTCTGCACAATTCCTATGCCATTCTGGCAAAGTGTGGTTCCTCTATGGAGGCACCTGATGGAGACCAAGGAGGATGCTGGGAACCTCCACAAGGAGCAGGAGGGTGGCAGGGGACCCAGCAGGGAAGAAACAACTCCTGGTGGGGACTCCATTGTTAGGAAGGTAGAACTGGGGAGGAAGGGAGAGGAGGTAAGGTGCCTGCCTGGCGCCATGGCTTGGAGGGACAGGGAGGCGAATCCTCAGGATTGCCAGAGCAGCTGCACAGGGAGGAGCTGGATGTCATTGTCCACCTAGGGACAAATGACCTGGCTAAGAAAGGATTAGAGAAGTGCAGGAAGAGTTTGTGGAATTGGGGAGGGACTTAGTCAAGTAGCATGCGGTAACCTTCTCGGAGGTGCTGCCCATCTATGGCATAGGAGGCTAGGGTGTTCCGCACCATGGGATTCAATCAGTGGTTGAAAACTGGTGTGGGCTCGGGATTTGGCTTCATTGGGGACTGGGGGTCCACCTGGAGTGATGCAAGCCTATACTGGCATGATGGGCTTCATCTGTCCGGGAGGGGAACCAGGATCCTAGGTGATAGGTTTAAATGCTTCATTGGCAAGCTTTTAAACTAGCCAAGGGGTAGGCACTGGAAAGGAGCAGGGAAATCCTTGCCCCCCCAAATAATCACGGTAGTAATTGCGGCAAACACCAACATAGAGGTGTCACTAGGGAGAAGGGCAGGGGTAAATGGAGAAAGTGACAAAGGCAAGAAGGACAGGGATGGGGCAAAAGGGAGTAAGGCCATCAGGAAATGGAGGGTAATGAGTACCAATGCCCATAGTCTGGGCAACAAGCTCCCTGAGCTGGTGGCCTTGATGCAAGAGGATGCCTGGATATCGTAGCAGATCACAGAAACATGGTACCAGAGAACCATGACTGGGATGTTAACATACCAGGGTACATAACCTACAGGAGAGAGACAGACAGGGAGAAGAGGGGAGGAGTAGCTCTCATGTAAAGGAAGGGATAAAAGCAACTGAACAAAAGAGTAAACAGGGAGGAGAGAGGCACTGTGGGTCACCTTGGAGACTGGAAAGGAGTACCACAATCTGCACGGGGTTGTGTACAGACCCCAAGTCAGGGGAGGGAATGGACAAGGATATGATAGAAGGCATTCTTAGAATGGCAGAGAAAGGGAGATACTATTGATGGGAGACCTGAATATGCCACATGTTAACTGGAGCACATTGCTGCAGCCACATCCAAAACAGGGCCATTCTTGATGCCCTACAGGTGGCAGGCATTAGACAGCTAGTTTCGGAACCCACTCGTGAGGGAGCAATCTTAGACCTCATACTTTCAAACGGGGGCAGTGAGAGAATCTCGGATCTAGAAGTGGGTTGCCATCTGGGGACAATTGACCATCAAACAGTGTGGTTCACATTAAACTCAGCTACAGAGTCAAGCCATACAAAAGTGAGGGTACTGGACTTTAGGAGAGCTGACTTTGGCAAGATGGGAGAGTGCCTCAGAAATGCACTAGCAAACAGGCTAAAAGGAGGTGTGCAGCAACAATGGGGAATCATCAAAACTGCCATCACAGAGGCAACAAGCCCTTGTGTGAAGCAAATAAACAAATCAAAACGAAGAAAAAGCCACTATGGTTCTCAAAAGGGTGGCTGTGAAAGTCAGGAAGAAAAGATAGCATTCCGGAGTATAAGGAAACACAGAAGGAGCAGGACAGAGAGCTGTACAGTTAAGGCAGAAGGAAGCAGGGAGGGAAGTCAGAATAGCAAGGCCCAAACTGAGGAAAAGATAGCCAACTCAGTTAAGAAGGGGATAAAACCTTTTATAGGTACATCAGTGAGCGTAGAAAGACAAAGGGAGGGATAGTGAGGCTGAATAGAATGAGCGGTGGGTAGCAGAGGGGACAGTGAAAAGCAGGGATACTGAACGAATATTTCTGCTCAGTATTCACAAAGGAGGAGAAGTGCCTAATCCAATTAACAGAAGCACTCTTGATAGGGGTCGATCCCAGTCCTTTCACAGAAGAAAGGGTTCTGCAAGAACTTCTAAAACTGAAGGTGGACAAAGCAATGGTTCCTGATGGAATTCACCCCAGAATTCTAAAAGAATTAAGGGAGGAACTAGTGAAACCACTGGCTACTCTTTTTAATAAATCTTGGGAGGATGGTGTGGTACCCGAGGACTGGAGGAAGGCAGATGTGATTCCCCTTCACAAAAGTGGGACAAAGACAGAGGCAGAAAACTACAGACCTGTCAGTCTGACCTCTATGGTAGGGAAAGTGATGGAGTCACTTCTGAAGGAAAGAATAGTTGAGTACCTAGAGGCCAGTAGAGCACAGGACCCAAGGCAGCATGGATTCACAGCGGGAAGGTCATGTCAGACGAATCTAATAGATTTCTTTGACTGGGTGACCAAAGTAGTAGACCAGGGAGGGGCTGTGGACATGGCCTACCTAGACTTTAGCAAGGCATTTGACACAGTCCCACACAAAAGATTAATAGTCAAATTAACCAGCCTGGGAGTGGGTCCCAGGGTGGTAGCCTAAGTAAACACTGGCTGCACAACAGGACACAGAAGGTAATTGTAAATGGAGTCCTCTGAAGAAAGAGGGTTACTAAGTAGGGTACCTCAGGGTTCAGTATTGGGTCCAGTCCTTTTTAATGTCTTCATCAGTGACATTGCAGAGGGACTGGAAGGAAAAGTATGCCTTTTTGCAGATGACGCAAAGATCTGCAACAGGGTTGATACACAAGGAGGCGTGGAAAGGATGAAAAGGGACTTGCCAAGGTTGGAGGAATGGTCAGAAGTATGGCAGCTAGGATTCAATGCAAAGAAGTGCAAAATAATGCACCTGGTAAACAAAAACCCAGGGTAATCATATCAGATGACCTTAAGGTTAGCAAGCAATGTGAGAAGGCAGTAGGGAGGGCTGGGTGGATACTGGGATGTATAGGGAGAGGCATCAGCAGCAGAAAACAGGAAGTTGTTATCCCTCTGTACAGACAGTTGGTGAGACCCCATCTGGAGTACTGTGTCCCGTTCTGGAGAACCCATCTCCGAGGACATAGACAGGATAGAAGTAGTCCAGAGAGGGCAACTAAAATGGTGCAGGGTCTGCAAAAAAGCGTATGAGGAAAGACTAAAGAAGCTTAATATGTATACCCTTGAGGAAAGAAGGAGAGGGGGACATGATAGAAACTTTAAGTACCTCAGTGGAATCAACAAAGTCCAAGAGGGTAGCACCTTTCAGAAAAAGAGACTTGCAAGAACAAGGGACACAATTTAAAGACAGAAGGAGAGGCGGTTCAGGGGCAATGTGAGGAAGTATTTCACAGAGAGGTAGTGGATGCATGGAACAGCCTTCCTGAGGAGGTTGTGGGGTCTAAAACTGTGGGAGAATTCAAGAATGCATGGGTCAGACATAAGGCAATTCTTGTGGGGGCAGGAAGAAATAGGCTGTTGGTTAACTAGGATCTATGGCCTATCCTGTAGGTGAGAAATGGGCAGACCAGATGGGCAAGCGGTCCTTATCTGCTGTCAAAGTCTATGTTTCTATGTTTCTATGTCTCTCCCTGTGTTTTCACTGATCATTCTTCTTCAGGAGAGAATATTACACAGTTTGGATGTTAAAAGAGCCCTTAGTTACTAATTGAGCGTACTAAGGCACAAGGTTTGACTCCCTCCAGTTGTTTCTCACTTATGGGGAAGTGGGAAAGGGCAAACCTGCCAGTAAGAGAACTACTGCCAGGTGGATTGTCTCTTGTATTCAATTCTGCTATGAGAAGTTAGGCAAAATACCTCCCTCAGGCCTGAGGGCTCACTTGACTAGAGGTACAGCTGCTTCCCTGGCTGCTGCCAGGGATATTCCTTTGCTAGAGATATGTAAAGCAGCCACCTGGAAAACAGTCCATACGTTCACCAAGCATTACTCCCTGGATGTCCAGGCTAGGACTGATGCTCGGTTTGGTGCAGCAGTACTGCAGAACCTATTCCCAAAGTAGGTTTGAATCCCTCCTCCATGGAGGTACTGCTTGGTGGTCTGCAATAGTCAGAATACAGCAAGACTTCATGTTGTTTGAAGAAAAAATTACTCACCTTAGTAATTATGTTTCTTCTAATGGAGTCTTGCTATATTCTGACCTCTCTCCCCTGCCTCCCCTCTCAGAACCTGTTTTTGAGAAGTGGGCTGGCAGGTGCAGTGTTGCACCTCAGGGGTGCATTTGGGCACTTCCTCTTTTTAGAGAGGGGGAGTGGGTTATTTTTATTATTTTAATAGTCTTGATTTGTTAATTACCTGATTTTTTTATTTTTGATTTCTTGACTTGAGTCTTTTGGGGATCCAAAATATTTGGTTGCCTTTTGGCTAGTAAAAAAATTTACAATTTCCACATAGTGATAGTTAGTACTAGCTCATAAGAATCTGACGGTTGCACTTCAAAGTGCTGCAGACAGAGGTTTGAACCGAGCTCGAGCCCAGCGTTCTATGCTCTGCATAGAATTTAACCCTCTACTCTCCAGGGCAGTTCAAGTACTGGGGTGAACTGCAATAGTCAGAATACAGCAAGACTCCATTAGAAGAAACATAGTTACTAAGGTGAGTAATTTTTTTTGTGCAGCCGCGAAGTCAATGGCCGGTGGCTGCAGGGTGAGAGGTGGGTATCCCACTGGCTCATCCGTGATGGGGCACTGAAGTGGTGCGCCTGGAGATGGCGGAGGGTTCGCTGTGGATGTCCACTGTAGGGTCAGAGGTGGTAATGTTGGCACAGAGGCACAAGAGTGTGCCCAGAAGCAGACATGGAGCAACGAGGAGAGGCAGCAGACCTGCTGTACCAGGTCAGTGTTTCGCTGGGGGGGTACTGCCATGACCGGTGGGTGCCGCCATGTGTTGGAGTGGGGGGCACAGGACCTTACAGGGGCGGGTTTCGATGTGTTGGGGGTGCCTGTACACAAACTGGGTGGCAGGTGCAGTGCAATGAAGGCGGCACCTTGTGCCATGATGTGCAGACACTCGCCCGATCGGTTGTCCCAGCCCTCCCTCTCCTCCTTGTGGGCTGAGGCAGCACAGAGGGCTGCTTCACAGTCCTTTGCTTCGGCTGAGTGGTTCTTGTGGGGTGCACAGTGGGCTATGGCAGGGGTCCCTGCTGCTGTAACCTGCTCTGCACTGCACCCCCCTACAGATCGCACTATGCGCCTTTGTGACTGGCATGTAGTGCTGACCAGCCCCTTGCCTACCCCTGATGCATTACTCCTCGTGCAGCCAGGGGATCGGGTGTGTCTGAGCTATGCAACCCCCTTTGTGCATCCCGCGCAAGGGTGTGTAGGGTGTGGAGTGGTTGCATGCCCCAGATACACTTGTGTAGCCACTGTGCCCCATTAGTGCATAGGGGCCTTAGTTTGTTAAAGTTGCACAAGCAGTTTTTTTTAAATTGAGCCGCTGATTTTATCCTTGGTCCCTCTGCTGTAAGTATACCTATGGTTGAACCTAGTACAGCATGGAATGGCATGAACCACTCAGTCTGAGTATAATTATAAGTTCAATACATTTTAAAAAATTATAGAATTGCTGAATAGTTGGTTTTATCTAGGTCCCTCTGCTAAAGCATATACTGTATATGGTTAAACCTGGTACAGCGTATCTAAAACAATAGAGTGCTGCTTTTCCACCTTTCCACTCCACTATTTTCCATTGTAATGCAGTTAATTAATCGATAAATCACTTATATATGTTCAAATGTTGTTGGCGTGACACAGGTAGTTACCTCCGCAACCCACAGAGGGAGGCACTCATTGGAGTGGGTGTGCCTCCTGGGGATAGAAATCTCCGATGTGGAGGTGGATACCATTGGATGGTCTGACCATCACACCCTGAGATTCAGTTTCGTGACATAGAAACATAGACTTTGACGGCAGATAAGGAATGCTTGGCCCACCCAGTCTGCCCATTTCCCTACCTGTTGGATAAGCTGCAGATTCTAGTTAACCAGCAGCCTACTTCTTCCTACCCCAACCCCCTAGAATTGCCTTATGACTGTCCCATGCATGCTTAGATTCCACCACTGTTTTGACTGCACAGCCTCCTCTGGAAGGCCATTCCATACATCCACAAGCCTCTCTGTGAAAAAATACTTCCTTAAATTACCTCTGAGCCGCCCCCTTCTATCTTCAAATTGGCCTTTGTTCTTGCACACCTCTTTTTTTGAAAGATGCTACCCTCTTGGACTTTGTTGATTCCCTTGAGGTACTTGAAAGTTTCTATCATGTCCCCCCTCTCCCTCCTTTCCTCGAGGCTATACATATTAAGCTCCTTAAGTCTCTCTTCATATGTCTTCGGTGCAGACCCTGCACCATTTTAGTGCCCTCCTCTGGGCGTTTCCATCCTGTCTATGTCTTTCGAGATTGGGTCTCCAGAACTGAACGCAGTACTCCAGATGTGGTCTCACCAGCTGTCTGTACAGAGGGATAATAACTTCTTGTTTTCTACTGGTGATGCCTCTCCTATGCATCCCAGTATCCCCCCAGCCCTCCTTACTGCCCTCTCACATTGCTTGCCCACCTTTAGGTCATCTGATATGACTACCCCCAGGTCCCTTTCCATTTTTGTTGTTGTTAGTATCTCACCCCCCATTGTGTACTCTTCCCCTGGGTTTTTGTTTCCCAGGTGCATTACCTTGCACTTCTTAGCATTGAATCTAAGCTGTCATACATTTGACCATTCCTCTAACCTTGCCAAGTTCCTTCTCATCCTTTCCACCCCACCTTGTGCATCAACTCTGTTGCAGATCTTTGTGTCATCTGCAAAGAGACATACTTTTCCTTCCAGTCCCTCTGCAATGTCGCTTATAAAGACATTGAAGAGGACCAGTCCTAATACCGAACCCTGCAGGACCCCACTACTCACCTCCCTTTTTTCAGAGTGGACTCCATTTACTATTACTCTCTGTGTCCTATTCTCCAGCCAATTCTTTACCCAGGCTGTCATCTTGGGACCCACTCCCAGGCTGGCTAACTTGTATATTAATCTTTTGTGTGGGACTGTGTCAAATGCCTTGCTAAAGTCTAGGTAGGCCATGTCCACAGCCCCTCCTGATCAACTACTTTGGTCACCCAGTCAAAGAAATCTATCAGATTTGTCTGGCATGACCTTCCCACTGTGAATCCATGCTGCCTTGGGTCCCAGCCCTCTGGCCTCTAGATACTCAACAATTCTTTCCTTCAGAAGTGATTCCATCATTTTCCCTACCACTGAGGTTAAACTAACAGGTCTGTAGTTTCCTGCTTCAAACATTGCTGAGAGATCTAGGAGAACTAAGAAGGTGTTGGCCCTCCGATCTCTGGCCATCAGGAGATCATTTAGTACCCGAACCTGAGCCATCTCAGTGCTATGCCTTTTCCTGAAACCTGACTGGAGAGGATCATGGATACTGTGGCTGGATAAACGATCCTGCAGCAGCAGAGCAACCACTTTCTCAATAAGAGGGGTTACCTTAGAAAGCCTAATGATGGTACTTGACCTTTCGGGAATTCCGAATGATAGCAGTGACCTAGAGGACCTGGGTGTCGCCTATAATTGGGCAATATCAGGGGCCCTGGATATCATTGCCCCAGTGCATGTTTGCCCTTTAATCCTTCATCTGGGTACCCAATGGTGTGATGGGACACTGCGAGAGTTGAAGAGATTGGGGCGAAGATTGGAGAGACACTGGCAGAAAATTAACCTGGAGGAGGACAGGCTTAGATCGTTAGACCATTATAAGGTTTACCAATTGGCAATTTCCCTTAAGAAGGCAGAATTCCTGTCCAGGGAAATTGCCACAGCTAAAAAACAGATCAGCTCAGCTCTTCCAGACTGTGGACAGACTGTGCAATCCAGCTTGTCTGCAGTCCGGTCATGCATTGTCACAAGAAAAGTGTGATGAGTTTGCGCAGATTTTTGCTGATAAGATTGCCTCCATCAGGGATAAGATCAGCCAGTGCCTCCCCATTGGTCCTTGAGTGACCAGATATGTGGTACTAACACCCAGATAACCTGGTTTACCTTCAGCCAACTGCTAATCATGGCTATAGTAAGGATCATTCAGACTTTGCAGTCAACTTGTTATAGTCTGAACCCGGGCCCAACACACCTTCTTGAAGGGTGTGTTGAGATGATCACCTCGATCCTTACTGGAATAGTGAGGCTGTCACTGGAGAGAGGGATCTTTCCAGATCCCTTAAAGGAGGCAGTGGTCCGACCCCTCCTGAAAAAGCCCTTCCTTGACCTGGACTGTCCAGTAAACAACAGACCAGTCCCAAACTTACCATTTGCAGGTAAAGTTATTGAGAAAGTGGTTGCTTTGCAGCTGCAGGATCATTTATCCAGCCGTAGTATCCATGATCCTCTCCAGTCGGGTTTCAGGAAAAGGCATAGCACTGAGATGGCTCAGGTTCGGGTACTAAATGATCTCCTGATGGCCAGAGATCGGAGGTCCAACACCATTTTGGTTCTCCTAGATCTCTCAGCAATGTTTGAAACTGTAGACCATGGTGTGCTACTTGAGCTCCTGCATTTTTTCTGTAGAGTGGGGACAGTCCTCAGCTGGTTCAATCCTTCCTTGAGGGCAGAACTCAGAGAGTGGTGTTGGGGATTTATTCCTCGGCCCTCACTGTCTGCCCTGTGGGGTCTCCACAGGGCTCGGTGTTATCGTCAATGTTGTTTGCAGTGTACATGTTGCCATTGGGAGACATAATAAGATGATATGGCTTGAGTTTTCACTGCTATGCAGATGATTCTCAGCTATATATGACTTTTGTGCCCAAGCAGGGGATAGATACTGTCTCAGTGTTTAACAACTGCCTAAATGAGATACAGGACTGGATGAGTGCTAACTGGCTGCAGTTAAACCCTGGGAAGACAGAGGTGTTGGTGATGGACCCAGATCATAGGACAGTTGGGGCAGGGACAGGACAATCCACTGGGCTGAGGCTGGGGGGTGTCCCGCTGTGTGCCTCGAGTCAGGTGCGTAACTTAGGCATGATCTTCAATGATTGAAATCACAGGTGTTGGCAGTGGTTAAATCTTCTTTTTATCTTCTAAGAAATACCACCAGGGTGAAGCATCTGGTTCCTTTTGAAGATCTTCCTACCTTGGTCCATGCCTTTGTCACCACCTATCTTTATTGCTGCAACACCCTCTACCTAGGGCTACTGGGGGTGGCTATCCGCCACTTGCAGCTAGTGCAGAACACAATGGCCAGGTTGTTAACTGGAGCCCCTAGATCCAGTCATATAACACCTGTGCTGCGTGAACTGCACTGGCTGCCAGTACAGTGGTGGATAACCTTCAAGGTCGCGTTGTTGACCTGTAAAGCCCTACATGACCAGGGACCCCACTACATGCAAGATCTTCTTCAGGTTACTGCCCCTTCTGCCAACTCTGATCCTCCAACAAGGGATTGCTAGATTCCCACGGTATCTTTGAAGACATCTGGAGCACGATCTTTTGCCTTTATGGCTCCTACCCTGTGTAATTCTCTACCTCATGATACACAAGATAGCCTGACCATTGAAGGATTTAAGTCTGCCCTTAAAACTCACCTGTTTTGTCAGGCCCTTAATGGGGCTTGATTGGGACTAATGTTACTGATTTTATAAGGAAATACTGAATTATATTTAAGGGATTGTTTGATATTTGGTTTTATGACAACTGCAATGTTTTATCTGTGTATGGATTGTCCAGGTGCCCTGAGCTTGGGAAGAGCATCTTTTATAGATAAACCGATGATGATAACGATGATGATGATGAAATCTGGAAAGTTTTCAGATTACTTATCAAAGGTCGGTCACCAGTTCAGAATCCCCTTCTGGATTCCCAGTTTGGAAATGTCCTTGGTTTGTAGTCTCACAAAGGAACAAATGTAGAATAACTCAGCAACAGAACAACACTTAGAAGCACAAAAAACACTCAAAGCATCAAAGGTGAGTAATGTTTTGTGCGACAGAATCCAATGGCTGCAGGGTGAGAGGTGGGTATGCTGCTGGCTCATCCGTGAGGAGACAACTCAAAGTAAATCCATAAGCGAAGAAAAGTCCCACACCATGCGCCAAAGGAATGCCACTGAGCAACAGCAAGAAAGCAGCTACACAATGGATGGTAATGTTTGGAAACCCTTCATTGGACCAAAGGACATTTCGAATAGGGAATCCATAAGGATAAAACCAGCTATTCAGCAATTCTATAATTTTTAAAAAAATGTATTGAACCTATAATTATACTCAGACTGAGCAGTTCATGCCATTCCACACTGTACCAGATTCAACCATATGTTTGCTTACAGCAGAGGGGACCTAGGATAAAATCAGCGGCTCCGAGCCAGCCTGGTGGTGCAGAGGGCTGAGGCACTGGTGTCTTACCTTGAACCATGCCAGCAACCCTGGTTTGAGAACGGACTTGGGACTCCAGAGGTCGGCAGGGGGAGGATAGGACTGAGCATCCAAAGGACTGCTCTCCTATCCTGGGGTGGGGTTTGAGGACTGCCTCACTAAGCAGTGGCCCCCAGTGGAGACTGGAGACCCTGCATGAGCGACGCAAATGAGGAAACCGAGAAAACCAGAATACCACTCGGTGGTGGCCACAGATGATGGCTGTCCATCCCACAATTCCTCCGGTGCCCTTGGAGAGCCTCCTTCCCTCAGCAGCACCCCTGGGCCCTATCGAGAGTATGCTGAACTCCTCCCAGTGTCTTCCTCCTCGGAGGTGGGGGACCCGCCCGGTGAAGGGTTACATCTAGGATATCCCAGGGACTGGCTGCATTGTGAGGAGAAGGAGCTCGGGTAAGGCCAGTGGGAATCAGTGAGGACTTGGAAGGAGCCTGAAGGAGTGGGGGTCACCAGGAGCATGAAGGGGAATAACAAATAATGCAAAAAAAAATCAGCGGCTCCAATTTCAAAAAAACTGCTGGAGCAACTTTAACAAACTAAATTTGTAACTAGTTCCAGATTGAGTGCTTTAGGCTGCCACTATCACTTCATCAGTCTCATCAAAGTTTTTCTAGATTGAGGAGTCTAATTTCAGATACATGGATAGTTGCTCCTCTCTTTTTGGGCCACAAATTCAATGACTAGCTAACCCTTCTCCCACAAGGGACACCATACAACATAAGTGCACAAGTTCACTTTGAATATTTATTACCTGCACTTATTCTTGCATTTTCTTCAGAATTGTGTGATGTGTATTTACACATTTTTTAAAAACGAATGGGATGCGCTACACTGTGAATGACCAACATTATGAAAATAAAAAACTAAAGCTGTTTATAAGCTAATAGAGTCTGGCAGACCATATGCATTATCTGCTGCAAAAAACATTTTCTTGGTACTTTTTAATAAATGAATGCTTAAAGCAAAAAGAATGACTGGACAATATCTCATTTTAGGTGCTGGCATTTCACCAACAGAGGCTGGATTCAGTTCAGGAATGTTGATTTTGCGATTTATGATTTACTCTGCTTCGTAAACACAAATGAGTGCACTTTTGAGCTAGGGAGCTGGGAGATTTGTTGCTTTTACTGATTTAGGTTTCAAATATCTTCATAGTTTGGCATCACTACTGCTTCCAAACTATTGGACAGTGCATCTGCAACACCTTCAGCTTTTTATTAGGATCATACAGGACTCACCGGTACTAGACTTAAGTCACTCATCAGAACTTCAAAGACTTTGTCCTAATAAATGCCCCAAAATCACTGATTATTTTTGGATAGCAAATAACACTTCCCAGCTCATTCACCATACCCAAGCAGTAGAATTCTCAGTTCACTCACATTAGTCAGTTTAGCCATGCTACTAATGGCAGGTGCTTTATTAGGGTCAAGCTTGACTCCATTTGCAGACAAAATATGTACTACAAATCTCACCTCATGCTTCCCAGGTTCACATTTCCCAGAGTCCAGAGTGATAGCAGCTGTTTGGATCTTTTCAAGTATAGCACACTTGCTCATCATGTGCTATGTGCTTCCCCACAATCACAGCTTAACTGAATCTGCCAATGGCCAATTTCTATCATCCTTTTTTGGAGGTACACAATTTGTGATATTACAGCTATATCTGTATTAGTATTGAATTTAAAAGTAAAAATAGTTGTATCTATACAAATATCAACTTCAACACCTCATCATCAAGATCCTCAGCAAGTGCACGTATGTTGTCTTCCTCCTTGATGTCAGGAATTAACTGCTGAGACCTGCAAACAAACTGATAATGACCCTTTTTTCCTCATCTGTGGCATGTGACATTGTTTGCTATGCTACTGCTGTATTACAGACTTTTCATCAGACTTTCCCACTTACTTTGCTGCTGCTGTTACCACTGCTGCTGCCTAGGTGTTCTGCTTGGTAGCCCATTTGCATTCTCATACATTCTTTTTGGCATAGAATGCACAAAATCAGCACTGTCTGGGGGTGAAGTCTTCGCTCCTTCACAGGCCTCATTTATCAGACTAGTCTGTTGCCATCAAACTGCTTCTAACTGTCTAGCCACAGGTACCACCTTTTCTAATGGCAAGTCTTTATCAAATTGCATTCTCTCTGATAATGTGATGTCTCTTAAAAAAGGATATACTCCCACTGCTAAACCATAAGATCCCTCTCTCCCAGCACAAGCCACAGTGCCACACCTCTCCTATTATAAAATGAGAACCACCAACCCAACACATGCACTGTCCCCACATCACTCTCACCCACCCAGCCAACACCCAAAACACTTTTTAAAGTATGTCATGTCCCAAGGAGGATCAGTTGCCTTGCACTCATCATTCCGGTATGAATGAAAATATGTCCTACAGTAGTAATAATAACCTTACTGGTCAACTGTTAGCCAATCAGGTGTTACTTCTATTGTAAGATATCTTTTCATTCATACTGGAATGGCCATGAGAGCACGACAGTCACTCCAATGTGGGACTCATCACCCAACTCACATTACAAGGTGTTTTGGGTGCTATTCGGGGGAAAATGGAGGTGGGGCTAGTGGGTATGTTGGGTGGAGGGTTCTCACTTAATAATAGGTGAGCTGGGCATTGTGGCTTGTGCTGGGTGGAGGGATCTTATGATTTAGTGGTGGTGGGGGGTTATTTATCATAACATGAGTACAGCAGCTGACAGGATCCATAAGGCCCAAATACACTTTAAAAGGTATTTTTGGATGCTAAGAGGGAAGAGGAAGATGGGAGGTAACTGGTGTGCTGGGTGGGGGAGTTCTCTTACTAGTAAGTGAGATGGGCATTGTGGCTTGTCCTGGGGGCTTATGATTTAGAGGAGGGGGTACATCAGTGTTAGGGAGGAAGAGTTAGAGGACAATGACAAATGAGTTTAGGATATCACGTCAGAAAATCCAATTTGACTTCTGAGGTGACTTTTAGGATATCATATTTTGATAACCAATATCCTAAAATCCTAATCTCTAAAAATACGCTCACTATATTAACTATTCATTTTATCATGGATTATCTGAGCAATCCCATTCTAAATTAACAACCAACCTATTACACATTACATCAGTAATCGTGAAGGAGACCATGGGCAGGATTGTCAAATGGTCCTTAGACCAACACAAGGTGCAGCAAACATCCTGCTTGCATCAAATCCAAGTGCATCAAATACTGTGTGCCATATTTTGCAAGAAAAGCATTCACTATGACAAAGTCCACTAAAATGATGAAAGAGGTCTGCTGTGTTAAAATATGACACATGGGACAAGAATGACAGAAGTTGCATCAAAAATATGGTTGAAGAAATAGCCTAGACAATGGCATTTTCACCCCTCAAAAAGCTCTTTACTAGTCCATGAAGAATATTGTCTCTATCAATAAACCTCTACATAATTTACCCTCTCCATTTCAGTCATAGCACTCACATGACAGCACTGCCAGGTACTATATGGGTTTGTTTCTGGAAGCTATATTTTGCATGCTACGATATGTGAGTTACCATTACGATGCAGGACTCTTGCAGCAGAATCCCATTCATAATAACATAGTGAAGTCTGTCCTCCTGCTGTGGACCTCTTTATATCTTCTAGTGCCAGTTAGACCAGCTCTGGCTGGTCTAATTATTGACAGAAACTACATGCTTTGAAAATCCCAAATAAAGGGATGGTGCATCATTTTTTGGATGCAGATCCCCTTTCTAACATAGAGCAGCCATTGTTTTGATGCAAGCATGGTGCAAGCCAGTCTGTCACAAGCAGACCTGTTTTTGATGCAAGTACCATTATAAAATCAGAATTGATGCAATTTTTGATGCAGCTTGCTCCTTGTGTTATGTAGTTAGTTAGTTAGTTAGTTAGTTAGTTAGTTAATTAGTTGGACATTATGTCTGTTACAGAAACATGGTGCACGAGAAACCATGACTGGGCTATTACCATACCAGGATTCGTACTGTTCAGGAAGGATAGGGAAGACAAAAGGGAGGTGGGGTGGTTGGGTATGTGGGGAAGAATCAAAGCAACAGAGGTTCAAGGGGAGCAGGACGGAGCAGAGGCAATGTAGGTTACCCTGGAGACAGGATATGGGACCACCATTTGCAAATGAGTAATATACAGGCCTCCAGCACAGGCGAGGATGCAGGCAGATTACTAGTGGAAGCCATAGACAAAATGGCAGCCAAAGAAGGACTACTGCTGTTAGGAGACTTCAGTCCGCCAGATATAGATTGGATGAACAGACTGCAAATACTGCCAGAAGCAGAAACATCCCGACTGCCCTGCAGTGAGCATGCCTGAGACAGCTAGTGGAGGAAACAACCCATGAGGGGGCTATACTAAACCTAGTGCTCACAAATGGGGACTGGAGCAAAAAGGTTAAGGTGGGCAGTCACATAGGTTCCAGCAACCATAAAATGGTGTGGTTTAAAATAACCACCATAGAGGAGGCACACCACACAAGAATAAAGGCCCTAGACTTCAGATGGGCTGACTTTCTCAAAATGGGGAAATGTCTTAGTGAAAGCCCTGGTGAAGGAGGATGGAAGAGGAGATATGGAGAAGCAATGGACTAGTCTAAAGGAGCTATAACAGAGGCAGCAAGCAACCGTATTAAACTGCTAAAAAGAGTAAGGAGGAAATTACCACTTTGATTCTCTAGGGATGTGGCAAAGAAAGTAAGAGCAAAACACAGCCCATTCAGGAGATAAGAAAACACAAAGGGTGGAGGACAGGAGAAATAGCTGGAAAACTAAGGAAGCAGGAAGGCAGTCAAGCGAGCAAAGGTGCAAGCTGAGGAAAACATAACCCATGACATTAAGAAAGGTGACAAGACCTTCAGATATATCAGAGAGAGGAGGAAGACTAGTAGTGGGATTGCCAGGGTAAAAGAGAGGAGGAGCATGTGCTAAGGAGGATATTGAAAAGGCAGCAATACTGAATGAATGCTTTGCTCAGTATTCACCAAAGAGGGAAGGTGACCTACCACAAGTCAGGAATAAAAAAAAACAATGCGTGGAGGTGGATACCAGTCTGTTCACAGTGGAAAGAGTTCTAGAGGAACTCGGAAACTGAAAACAGACAAAGCAATGGGGCCAGATGGGATTCACCCCAGAATATGGATCAAGTCACCTCCACACCCTTTTTAACAAAGCTCCCACAGGGCCACTGCCCACATCCCTGGATCCCCACCCCCAACTCTCTACATCAATTCCACTACATAGATGGATCTAGCTCCCTAGCTACTGAAGATTATACCTTTGTGCCTAGCCTTTAGCTGTTGTAAATGATATCTGTGTGCAGGAGAACATTTGGCCTTGTCATATTTCTTTGCACTTACCAGATAGCTTATGTCTCTGTTAGTACTGTTTCAGCCTTGTAATTTGTTTACAGTGGGGCTCCACCCACCTTTGTTTTCTTGTTCTCAGTTGTTCACACTTTGTTGTACCTGACATGGAACCTTTGTAAAAGAGCTTTTGCTCAAAGGTAATGTCGGAATCTTGAAACAAATAAATAAAATAAATAAATATTAAAAGAGCTCGAGGAAGTACTGTCAGCCCAACTTACCAGCCTGTTCAATGGCTCATAGGAGACAGGAGGGGTCCCAGAAGACTGGAGGAAGAAACATGTGATCCTTCTCCACAACAGTGGTAGAAAAGAAGAGGCAGGTAACTACAGACAAGTCAGCCTGACCTCGGTGGTGGCTGAACTGATGGAGTCACTCCTTAAAGAGAGGATTATGCTATTCCAGGAAGCCAGTGGGGCATAGGCTCCAAGTCAGCACTAATTCACAAAAGGAAGGTCTTGTCAAACAAATCTAATAGATTTCTGCAACTCGGTCACCAGGGAGGTAGACCAAGGAGGGGCAGTGGGTGTGGCCTACCTTGATTTAGCAAGGCCTTCAACACTGTCCCACATAGAAAATTAGCACATAAGCTACTTAGACTGGGAGTGGGTTCCAAGGTGGTAAACTGGGTTAGAAATTGATTGTGTGACAGGACACAAAGGGTGATAGTAAATGGTGTTCAATCTGGGGAGAGGGAGGTGACCAGCAGGATGCCACAGGGGTTGGTGCTGGGACCTGTTCTGTTCAACGTCTTTATAAGTGATATTGCAGAGGGGCATGAAGGGAAGGTATGCCTATTTGTACACGACACTAAGATCTGCAAGAGGGTAGACACTCCAAAGGGGGTGTATAAAATGAGAAAGGACTTAAACACATTGGAGTAGTGGTCAAGAGTGTGGCACCTCAGATTCAATGCAAAAAAGTGCAAAACCACGCACTTGGGGCACAGGAATCCTGAGGTGGAGTGCAGAATGGGGAGAAGTACTAGAGGTCACCAAGCAGGAATTGGACCTGGGGTTATCATATCTGATGACCTTATGGTAACCAAGCAATGTGAAAAAGATGTGGGGAAACTCAGTGGGATGCTAGGGTGCATAGAGAGTGGTAATACCAGTAGAAAAAAGGAGGTTATTATGCTGCGATACAGATCACTAGTGAGACTTCAGTTAGAGTATTGTGTCCAGTTCTGGAGACCACATCTCCAGAAAGACATAGATAAATTAGAGTTTGTCCAGAGGAGGGGCTGCCAAGATGGTCCAAGGACTGCATGGAAAGCCCTACAAGGAGAGGTTAAAGGAACTCAATATGTACTCCCTGGAGGACCGGAGAGAGAGAGAGAAGAGGAGATATGATTGAACTTTTAAGTAACTGAGGGGTATAAACAAGGTAAAGAAGGCCATCTTTCAGAAAGAGATGTACAAGAACTAGGAGGCATGAAATTAAACTGAGGGAGGTCGGCTCAGGTAAATGTAAAAAGTACTTTTCACAGACAGGGTGGTAAATAAGTGGAACAGCCTCCTGAGGGAAAATGGTTAGAGAATACAAGACTGCATGCTATAAACATAAAGATACCCTGGCATTAAGGAAAAGAAATAACCCACAGATAAACTTTTTGTAATTTTGGGCAGACTAGATGGGTCTACGGTTCTTATCCGCTGTCACTTTCTATGTTTCTAGTTAGTTAGTTATCTTGGCACAAGCATTGTCGTCATTCTCTGATCTTTGGAAATCCAGCCCCATAATTCCAATGCTCCACTATAAATCTAGAGTTAGAGTATCCACTGGTTCATCCTACTTTCCTTTTTCTGGCTCTGGTTATTTATTTATTTATTGAAAAGTTTCACCAGGAAAGGCACACTGAACAATTTAAATTGCTGATTTCACTGAGCGTCCTGGGGAAGGGGAACATGGGAGCACAGTTATCAAAAGCACATTTCCGTGCAGTATTATAGAAAAGTACATATACAATCAGGGCTTCAGATAATTATTTTTGGGTGGAAGTCAAATACTTCCATGGGTTGAAATTTGGAAGTCATTTCAGTTTGACTGGAGTCAAAATACTCCAACTTTCAATTTTTTGGAAGTCAAAATAATTTCAGTTGACAAATTTTGGCAGTCAAAATACTCCAAGCCCTATAGTTTTGGAAGTCAACTCATTGACCTTCTGAATACGTCACTGGCTGCAGGCAGTTAAAAAGGAGTTCAACTTACTTAACAGGTGCAAACTGCACAGTAGCACTGGAGTAAAATACTAATAGCTATAGCAGGGCAGGGCAGGCTGATCTTGCAGATGCAGGCACTGCACAACACAAACTATCACTTATTCACTCGATGATGAATAATATCCAGCCACCTGCTCACTACTGAGAGCCAGACAGGCTTAGCTGTATGGTGAACCAGTCTGCTGCCAACTGGGGAACAAGGTTTTTACATTTTGTCGTGGCCATTTTGCTCTGGAACTGGCTGGGGGAATCAGAAGCAAATTGGAGGTACTACTACTTACTACTACTAAGGTACTCAGCTCCCTGGGAGAAGGTACTTCTATTGAAGTGGTTGCTAGTTTTACTTTGGGGAAAGTAACTGGCAGCCCTATAGTCACGTCACATGTTACCTGGCTTCCTCCAGAGATGCCTCCTCCACTCCACCGCAGTCCACCTTCCTTGTTTCAGTTCTGACCATAGTGCGACCGATCATGCACCTCAGGCTCCTCCAGCTCCCAGTCTCACCCTCTCTCCACTCTACCTGTTATCACACCCTGGGCCACGAGGAGCCCACCCCACACCATCCGCACGTGTGGTCTATAGCCCTTTGTTCTCTCTGAATCCTTGAGTCAACTGGCATCTGGGATAAGCGCAGGCAGTGGAGTAAACTCGTCATGTGGCTGCATCACTCCACACTAGATTCATAGGTCCCAAGTTTCAGCAACTGGAATGCTGGTCACCACGGCCAAGGAGCAGGGGTGGGAGTGGGGCCTTGGAAATGAATCTTTTAAATTAAATTAAATCATGGTCTAGTCATCTGGTCTCTTCTCCCCCCAGTCAGGCCAGTTCTCAGTGAGCAAGCCCAACTGTCAGAGCAGTGGGCAGACTTGACATAATCCATATACTCCAGTAAGTATGATCCTTTTCCACCACTCTGTTTCATTTATATGATCTCTGTCTCTCCCCTCAGGCCATGACTGAGCAAATGCTGACATCAAGAGCTGCAGAGCACCAAGAAATAAACCTGACTGAATTTTAGGACAAAATTCTTGTTGAGAGAGAGCTCACTGTGCTGCACCTCAGACAAGACAGTGACCCAGATTTTAAGCCCTTGCAGACTTGACTTAAGTTCTACATTAAAAGTTAATTTAAATCAATACTGCCAAATTTTCACCCTCTTCCTTCAGAGCTGCACTGCACTAAATCGTGTCAGAATTTAAAGCGAGGACTTACTGTGCTACGCTTTCTCTGGGTTCCTTTGACAGGCGGCACTGCCTGTACTGAAGGCCACTCGATGACCACTCCTTCTGGAAGCTGGTCAAAGAATGCTTCCTCCTCTTCTTCTTGCCCACCACAGTGCCCGACACCCCAGGCTGGTCCAGGCCATCCCCCACCTCACTATTTTGGCTATCCACGTCAAACATCGTGACCCGAATTTGTGAGTGCAGCTTAACTAAAATTCTGCACTAATCAGACTGTCCCTTGCTGCAGAGCTGCTCTCCATGGTGAATTGCCCGCTCAAAAACATCCACACAGCACATTCTGTGGCTGCACAGTGGAGCCAAGAGGCCAGGAACTAGCACTGTGGGGGTGTGCGCTGTCATTGTGCTTCTGCATGGACTCAGAAAAGGATCCGTAAAGCAGGTTTGGCCATGGACTTGCAGGAAAGCGGGTTTAAAGGTCCAAAATAGCAACACTGAAAATGATACTTTTCTGACACCAGAAGTCAGAATAATCGGGGACATCTGGTAACAATACCTTTTCAGATTTGTTCAAAAATAAGTTGGAACAAGCCCCAGGAAAAATGCAGTAGGTTAAGATATAGGAGGCTTGCAGGAGCGTGAGGTCTTGTGATCTGCAAATTACATTGTGCAGGACTGGTAAATTCATGTCAGGGATTTTGTGATGTGATATAATCCAGGATTAGTATAACTTTCAGTGTTGCTATTACTAGGTTCTGTTGTGCCTCCTCTATTTGTGACATTAGCCGGTCATTGTAAACAGCATTTTGAGTGCCACCTTTGGTCACGTTTCTCCTTGGTGGTAACGCTACTCCTCTTTATTTGACAGATATTGTGTCAGGTTTCACCTTGCTTGCTGTCTGCTCTCCAGTCAGCTGTGTATTATTACAGCCATCTCTTGTGTCAGCTCTGGGTCAACGGTGCAGAGCTCATTAACACAGACTCCGAAAAACAAGGTTCTGGTTCCGTGTCTGAATTTAATTCACCTGCCGACTCACACATACCTTGCCGTTAGGTGAGTCTTTGTCCAGGTATATGCCTTTCTCCATCGGTACCACTGTTTTAACTATTGTAACAGGCACGTTGCCTTCTTTCTGCAAACGTTTGTAACAGAACTCATGGGGGAGGTATCATGGGTGAGGAGATGAGGAGGGAGGGAGGAGGGAGAGCCCTCATGGATGAGGAGATGGCGATGCCTAGTAAACTTGTGAGCTCTGTTGGAGGCTTTGTTTGAAATCCTGTAATCAGCATTGTTGGGCAAATGACTGCCTGTGATTTTTTTTTGATGGTAGCTTATCCTCAGTGGTCAATTGCTGGTGGGGAAAGATTTGTTGGGTGAGTGTATGTTGGGAAAACATATGGATCTCATTCAATCTATGTCCAGAATAAACCTCATGGGTCATCCTCCCTCTCAGAGCGTGCGTTCAGGGATTCTCTCACTGTGGTCAGTGCCGTCTCACAACAGGTCAGGTTGACAGCATTTTATAATGAATACAGTTGACAAACAAACAAGCAGCCAAATAATAAATGAAGTGGCCATGAGAAGCTGGGAGTAAGCCATCCCAGAAACCAAAGTTTGTGAGTCAGTTTGGGTTTTGTGCTCTGGGAACACAAGGGTTGGGGTGGAAAGGTCACACTGTAAAGGGACAGGCCCGACTGCACACCCCACCTGATCTTTACAGACCCCATACTTCTTCCTCTCAGATCAGTCAGTGACTTTTAATCACTGCTGGCCTGGCTGGTTCCACACTATGCGGCTCCTAAATTTACAGCATGGGGTCTGACTTGTTAGTCGCTCGTCTGCGCCTCACTCTGATCAACTCTGGTTCCTCACAGTCACAATGACTGAAAGACAGCTTAGGCATCAAATGGACTGTGCATGTGAGAATCGAATGCTGCTGACAGTTTACGGGGCGGGGGGGGCAGCCGGCATTTGGAAAGAAAAAAAGACGACTACCACAGCAACCCCAGGGCAACTGACAACCCTCCACACAGGATTAAAAAAAAGCGTAAAAACCCGACATCCACACCATGAAAAACAGACGTCAGCCTTAAACAATGTTGTTGGACGTCAATGAATCCAGAGACTACATTTTTTTGCATTTTGAGCTACATTATGCACATAAAATACGTCCAAAAAGGAGTTATCTGAAGGGCTGTATACAATACTCAACAACACATTTCCAAAGGTAATATAAACTAGAGAAGCCACAAAGTGAAAAAACAATACATCAGCAGCATTAGATAAACATTGGGATTTGATTTGAAAGGAGCAAATTAACAGCACTGCAGACTAATGCATACAATGCAGACAAGGAAGTGCAATAAAGTACATTGGTTTCTCCTCACATTAAGTGCTAGGCTGGGAAAGGAGATGGGAAGCCAGAGGAAAAATTAGGAGGAATGAGAGCCAGAAGGAAATTAGGAGCAGCTGCAGAATGGAGAGGAAGTTGAGGAGGGAGGTCGAGATGGACCATGGGGAGGAGGGAGTGCCTGATTTGATGAGGCATTGAGTTTCAGAGCTTAGGGAACCTATAGAAGAATGACGATTGACCTATAGTGGTGGTGCATCATGTATAGCTAGGGTGCTGGAGTCACTGGATCTAAGGGAGAGGGGGCAGTGGGGCAGGAGGGCAGTGGGGTGGGAGGACAGTGAGGAGGCAAGGCAAGAGGGGAGTGTATCAAACCAGAACTTAGAGACAAATTTTATGCAGTGGGCTAGACAGCAGTTTTCTGGAGAAGGAAAAGCTAGAGAGTGATATAGATCACAGTGGTGGGTAAAGGAAGGGGCATGCAGAGTAAAACGACAGAAAGCATTGAAAATGGTGTCCAGTCTAGTTAAGGTTGTCTTTGGTGCGGCACTGTAGACTACATCACAGTAGTCAAAGATGGGTAGTATAATTTTCTGGACAATCTCCTGCCTGGCCTGTAGAGGTAGGCAGCTTCACTTCCTGTAAAGGGCACCCAATTTGGGGCATACTTTTTCAGGATGGAGTCTATGTGTCCAGTGACATTTAGGTGCTGGTCTAGTCAAACCCTGAGATACCTAAAGGAGGAGGTGTCCTCTACAGTAGAGCCATCAAGGGTGTGGAAGAAGGGCAATTTAGTTAGCCTAGAGAATCTCTGTCTAGTGCAGAAGGTCACGGAGACTGTTTTCTTGGCATTGAGGAAAAGCTGATGGGAACTTAGCCATTGCTGAACTTTCAGGTGGCGATTGGCCAGAGTAGAAAAGGACAGTATCGTCAGCATACATAAACCTTGCCCTTTTGTTAATCATATTTCTCCTTACTACAAAGTAGTCAACAAATTTTGCTTTTATAAGTTCATACTTCACCCTGTGGACATCATTAAGGGACAGGCCTCTACAAGATTGTCTGCTTCATTTCTCTTGCAGTCAGTATGGGTGCTTACCTGATTTTCCTCTGAGGAACTGTGCAGGTTACTTGCCTGATGCAATGTCTTGACTCTGTGGATCCATTTTGTCCACTGTTGGTAAAGTCATAGGGCTCAGAATGCAGGGCTGCCATTATGGGGGGGACAACCGGGACCTTTTCCCAGGTCCTGAGCTATGGGGGGGCCGCCTGTGCAGCGCTTATATATATTTATTTGAGTTAGCCTTTTACATTGCTGGCTGCTCTGCAGTGCCACTGTAATACCTTTTTCCTTTGACGTCCAGGCAGAGGGGGGTCATTTATGCAACAGTTCTCATAGGACTGTTGCATAAATGATCCCCCCAGACAGCAAAGAAAAATGTACTACAATGGTGCCATGCAGACTCCTACCCTACACGTGATGATGTGTTTTTGCGGCGTTGTGAGCAGGAGCGGCTCCTCTATAGTGCTTAGCGTGTGCTGCTATGCATCACTCGCCGATTCTCTCAGAATGATTCACATCACTGTTGCCCATAAAAAATTGATTAAAATGACAAGGGCAGGCAGCCAAAGCAACAAGTCGCTGGGTTGGGCCACCGCTGGAGTACATCAGGACAGCAGCTGTCCAGTAGTGTGGTCGGGTCGCTGGCCCATCGTCTTCATGCAACACCAATAATGAGGATTATCCTATCATGGCAGAACAGGTAAGCTCCCTTCCTAGCCCTTAGCAACCTTTTTTAAGAATACTTTCTTATTTATTTCAGTTCTTCACTGATTCACTCATGTCCTGGAGGATGTCTTTGTTTTTAGCAATATCATTGTTTTTGTTCAGACTGTCTAGATGTTCCAACTGTCTATATTCTTTTAATCTGGGGTTATTTATGTGTTTTACTGAACCCCCATTACTAGCCTTTTTTTATTCTGTATTATTGTTACTTCTGAATTTGTATTACACTGTCATAATAGTGTCTGTTAAAACATGGATTACAAACTAGAAATGTGATTAAGAAATGAAAAATTAGTTAAAGGACATATGAAAGCAGAGGCTAAAAATAACTGAAAAATAACAGCTTTGTCACATTTAAATACTCAGTTCCATGTTAGTGTTCTAGCTTAAAGTCGAGGTATGTCTACATACAGTAAATATGTAATTTAAGGACTACTCTGCAAAGTATTTTTGGTTACAATATGAGTGGGCCATTACGGCACTCTGAATCCCAAGGCAAACTTTTAGGGCCAAATTAGTATGGGGCCCTATTTGGCAGCGTTGGACTCCCTCTGGATAAGCACCGTGAAGTCAGTTTTGGACTACTTAGCATGCCTGTCTTTTGGTAAAACACACACACAGCAGTAAGTGCTGCAGACTGTTATTGAAAATGAGACTGGGAGCTGATCTGCATCTTGGCAGCAGATGAGGACTGTCACTGGACTACCAATCCTAGTCATTGGGTATTTGGCTACTCACAGTGGTACTAATGAAAAGTTACCCCTGTTTTTTAAACCCAGGGGTAACTACTACATTGGCTCAGCTTGGTAAAACTTACCTGACTTGGGAAGGGGTGCTATCAGATGGACCTCTATCTAAAACATGGCGAGGTGCTCATTGTGGCAGATTTTCAGGTAACCCTGGGACAGCCGTGATGTGGGGTGTAAACCAGAGGTAGCCCCAGAAAGGCAATGCATTCTGTCAATCCGCAAGGGCTGTCCCAGGGTGTTACCTCCCCAGACATACGGTGTTTCTGTGCTGGGTTTGGTACTTCTGGAAGGTTAGCCCATGTTGCTATATGGCAAGCAACTGAGCTGCAGATTGTAAGAACAGACTGAGCCTACAATGCCTCTGACACCTGGTTAAAAAAAATTCTTTCATTGGTTATGGGTTAGGGAACGCTTCACAAAATCTTGTTTTTAGCTTCACTAAAAGCCCTAAAACTCATCAGAGAGCATCAAACAACCCAGAGCTTCTGGGGGCCTGGTGGCCCACAGATCCCCGGCTTACTTGGTTAGGGATACAGGGGCTCTAATCAAACTGCCTGCCTGGGGCCCTGGAATTACTAGCTGCAGCCCTGTCAGAATCGAATATGAGCAGTGAATGTTGTATTCATAGCCATGCTCCTCCTTGCAGATCATACTGTTTACACTTTGGAAAGCTTGCAATTTCAGCACATTGGTCACTGTAGTTCACTCCTGACATCATGTGTTATTACCGGTTCAGAAATAATTGGAAAAATGACCAGCATTAATTTGTACTACAGCAGAGCTTTTTATTGCAAGCTGAACAGACCCCGCTCTCTTAGCAGTGACCAAGCAGGAAGTTCATCTCTGCTCTCTGCTGTATTTTCTGTAGCTGAAATCTTTTGGCTCAGAAGTTAACATAATGACATCACAGTTAAACTAGTATAATCCTACACCTACTACTTGCATGTAAGAGTTCTACAGGCTGAGGGTGTCACAAAGCTGTACAACGGGGATAGCAATATTCACCATGCTTTCTGTATGGCCTTGTGGACCATTAGCATGGTGATCTCACCCCAGTCTCTCCATGGTCACAATGTGTTTTGTGACTGTGTAGGGAAGGTTTGTGATCCCCGCTTTGCGTAGTATAATACAGCACAAATTAAGGGATTGGCACTAAGTGGCTATTGTTACCACTTAGCCTTGTGACATAAAAAGGAGTCAAAACTTGATGACTGGAAAGAGCAAATAGTATATCTCCCTCTCAGCCTTGGGCATCCAACAAACAGATAAGATCACGTTTGGCTGGATTTCTGTCAGCTGTATTGAACTTGGAATTAATGTACTTTATGTTCTGGTCTTGTTTAGTTAGTGATATGCCTTAACAGACTTTTGGATTGCTTGCTGCACCAAACTGGCTATCTTATTAGTTAATGTACAAACATTTTTCCTTGCTTCCATTCTATTGGAGTAAAGACTCACCCTCGTTTGCGATATTAGGTGATATTTAGTATTGCTGTCCCCACCCTAAGCAAACTAAGGGATATAACTTGTATGGGGTCTAGAAATGCAATGTCCATCTTTTAATTTGTATTCTACTGATGCAATATTGTTTCAGGATGAATTACTACCCCTGTTCCTTACTCAATGTAATATGTGAAACTCAATAGAATATATATTCAAAATAACTAAAACAGATACCATGCCAGTATCATTGAGTAAAGCATTAATATTGAATGGAGTTGTCAATGTAATAGTTTAAAACGTTGTATTTTACAGATATTTGTTCTTTAATCTGATGTTTCACAAAACAGACAAAATACTGGCACTTAGATTTTATTATTTTTTATTTATTTAGAAATGGTGGCCAGGAAATGCATACTGAGCTGAGTCTCACATCTGTGTGTGATCTGGGAGGAATGGGCATTATATGAAGTATAATTGAACTTAGATAAAAAAAAGTTTATTGCAAGACTATTATCAAATTGACAAATCCTGTCGGCACCCACATTACTTCATTTTGGACAGACTAAGCTTTATCAAAAAAAAGCTGTCCGTCTGACTGTAAAGGCTGAGTTATTGCAATAATCAAAGTTCAATAATGGGTGTTTACTCACCTAGTAAAGGTGATTGTGTTAGTTGCATCCATGACACTCCAGATATTACCTCTTTTGTTTCCAACCCACCTGATAGGCTAGTGATGCACATGTGACCCACATCAAATTTCGCAATACACTCTGGTCCCAGGAGTCCCCTTTCCTCAGTTCGAATCTTCCATAGCTGAAAACAAACAATACAGCCTTGGCCAAAAGAGAAAACATTCCTTCCTGTGATTCTCTTACTACAAACCCCTTAACATGAACAGACTGAAGCTCTGACAAACAGATTTTCCACCACCTTAATTTTATTCCCTTTATGTACAATTCTAGACTCGGCCCCATAGGGTACTGACAGCATCCTTCAGACAGATATCGCTATAAATTTCAGATACTTAAAGTATACTAGTGTGCGACATTGCTGCCGTGATCAGCCTGAAGGGAGGGTCATGGAGTGTCATGGATGCAACTAACACAATCACCTTTACCAGGTGAGTAAGCACCCATTGTGTTAGTTGCAATCCGCCTCAAACATACAGGTTATAATAATAAGCAGTACCAATCCTTCAGGGCAGAACAGGGCGATCAGAAGGCAAGCTGTTGTGGCACGCTGTGGATAAGACTTGATTGGCAAATTCAGTTCTTTGTCTATATAGTGACTCAAGCCTGTAATGTCTCATGAAGGTATGTACTGAAGTCCAAGTTGCCACCCTGCAGATGTCCTCCATGGACTCTTTCCGCCCAGGATGTGGCCACTGCCCTTGTGGAGTGGGCTCTTATTCCCTCCGGTGGAGTGAGGCTCTTAGATCTGTATGCCTCTTGTATTGTCCTTTTTAACCAGCTGGTGATGGTGGTCTTGGATGCTGCCATTCCCTGTCTGTGACCCTTCGATATAATAAAGAGTCTCTCTGATCGGCGAATCAGTTGTGTTTTATTGATATATTGTTTTACCATGCTACCTACATCCAGGGGATGGTGAGCCCTTATCTGTCCCTGCGGTGGCTGATTGTAAAAGGTTGGCAGTTCCACGGGTTGTTTCCTATGGAATGTGGACATGACCTTGGAGAGGAAGGCTGGAACAGTTTTCAAGAACACCCCTTCTGCTGTGAAGATGGTGTACGGCTCTTTACAAGAGAGCGCTCCTAGCTCACTAATCCAGCGGGCGGAGCAAATGGCCACCAGGAAGTAGGTTTTTAGACCCAACCAGTAAAGTTCTGAATGTGTGAGGGCTCGAATGGTGCTTCCCCTAGAAACTCCAGTATCAATGGAAGGTCCCAAGGGGTCACTGGTGCTTGAGAGTGCGGCCTAATGGGTTCTGCAGCTCTGAGGACTCTGATGGTGTCTGGATGGGCTCTGGGCTGTGTAGGCCCCATGTTTCCTCTGGCTGCTCCTATGGCAGATAGTTGACTCTTAGCGAAGAGGGGGATAGCCCTTTGTCCAGTCTCTGTTGTAAGAATAGCAGTATCAGGGACATGTCCATGGGACATGTAGTGGATCAATCTGTTCCGCCTTGCACCATCTTGTAAAAATGTTCCACTTCCTACCGTAGGTGGTCGTGGTAGATGACTTTCTGGACTGCAGAATGGTTGAGATAACGGATTTGTGATACCCAGCAGCTAACAATCTTTGCCTCTCAGGAGTCAGGCCGATAACTTTAGAGTGTGGGGTGCTGGGTGCATCATCGGACCCTGTGACAGCATATCCATTCGGAATGGGAGGGGCCATCTGTCCAGACTCATGGCTACTGCTGAGGCAAACCATGCCCTCTGTGTCCAGTATGGGGCGACCAGGATGCTCAGCCTCTGAGACAGTCTGATCTTTGTTAGCACCTGCGGGATCAGGGGAATTGGTGGGAAGACTTAGGAAAGATCTTGATCCCATGCCTGGGATAAGGCATCCACTCCTAGAGACTGCCTCTCCCTGAATCTGGAGAAGTAAGCAGTGACTTGGGCATTTGACTTGGATGCCGTTAGATCGATGGGAATGTGTCCCCACCTGTTCTGAATAAAATTGAACAGATCGGGGTGCAGCTGCCACTCCCCTGGGTGCACTTGCTGTCTGCTGAGCCAGTCTGCCCTGATGTTCAGCTTGCCTGCCAGATGGATGGCCTGAATGTGGGACAGATTTGCCTGGGCCCAGTTTAGCATCTTTGGCTGCTTCCTCGTTTACTGCCTTGCTGCGGGTTCCCCTTTGCTTGGCTATGTATGCCACTGTGACCTTGTTGTCGGACTTTATTAGGACTGATTTTCTGAGAATGTTGTCTCAGAATGCCTTTAGAACATGAAGAACTGCCCTCATCTCCAGAATGTTGATAGACAGCCTGGACTCCGCCGTTATCCAACGGCCTTGAGCAGAATGTGTGCCCATGCATTCTCCCCAGCCTGACAGGCTGGCGTCAGTCTCCAGTGATGCCTGATGCGACAACTCTAGTGGGGCACCCCTCAGGAGATGAGGGCGATGTATCCACCATCTCAAGGATTCCCTGACCAAGTGTGGTAGGACTACCTTCATGCTGAGGTTGTCCTCCGAAGGGGAACCATGCTGTAGAATACAATTCTGTAACAGACGCATGTTCCATCTTGCCCATGGGACTAGGTTGATGCACAAAGCCATGCATCCCAAGACCTGTGCCGTCTGACCCATCATTGGTTCGGGATTGGCGCGAAGGGAACAAACCAGTGAGATGATCATGTCTATTCACTTGCCTGATGGCCTCGCCATTCCCTCAGCCGTGTTTATCTCTGTGCCGAGGTGCTGTATGATTTGAGAGAGGTGTAAGGAACTCTTGCTCCGATTGACCACCCAGCCGTGCTGTGAAAGGGCCATCAGCACTAGATCTGTGTCTTTTTGAGATTGTTCGCTGAAGCGTGATCGTGTCAGCCAATCGTCCAGGTATGGGACAACGTCCAAGCCCTTCTCCCATAACCGTGCCACCAGAACAATGGATACCTTTGTAAACACCCTTGGTTCTGATGTGAGACCAAAGGGTAGGGCCTGATATTGAAAATGTTGGCCCAGTATGTGAAACCGGAGGAACTGTTGGTGATTGTGTCTGATAGGGATGTGGGTGTATGCATCCTTCAGGTCCACCGACGTGAGGTAATCGCCTACCTGGAAGCTCCTCAGTGTGGTTCTGAGGGTTTTCATCTTGAACTTCGGGGTATTTATGAATTTGTTCAAGAATTTTAGGTCTAGAATCCGCCTGAGGTCTCCGTTCTTCTTCGGAACTAGGAAGAAGATAGAATAAACCACGGTGCCCACCTCGTTGTCGGGCACCACTTGGATTGCCTGTTCTTGAGCAAGTCTCGGAGAACTTCCTGAACCTGGTGGGCTGTGGCCCTTCTCTTTGAGATGGGTGATAGCACCACCCTGTCTCTGCAGAGCTTTTTTGAAAACTCTATAGCGTATCCCCGAGACATGATCTCTAGGACCCACTTGTCTGTGGTTGTTTGCTGCCACTGTTGGAGGAACAATGACAGTCTTTGCACCACCGATGGATATTGGTGTAGTGGGCTGAAAGGGTGGGTGTATGGTGGATGGTAGTCAAAACTGTTTTGGCTTGCCGCCTCTGCCTCTGCCTCTGAATCTGGGGTTTCTGCCTCTGAAGGAGGAGATGGCACCCTGCATGAGGTTTCTGAAATTACCATCGTGGCCTTTCCCTCGAAAGGAGTTGTTAGTGTATGTTTGCCTTCTGTTCTGTTGGAATTTTCCATTCCCCCGAAACCTACGTCGATTGGATGGTAGGTAAAGGGTTCTCTGCTTGTCCTTTGTAAGGTCTTTCCCTTCCTCTTTTTGTTTGAGGAACTCCTTTAAGCCTTCCCCAAAGAGGTTGTTTCCCTTCAGGGGTACAGTTTGCAACAGTGTTTTTGATTCACTGTCTGCTTCCCAGAGTTTTAGCCATAGGGCCCGTCTAGCCCTGTTTGCTAGGGCCCCTGCCTTGGCTTACAGTTTTAGAGTGTCTACGGCCATGTCCCTCAGGTATTTTGCTGTATCCAGAGTGGATTCTAGAAGTTCTGCTTCTCTGGATTTGGAGTCAGCTTTTTCCAATACTTCTTCCAGCCAGTGGATTTGAGCTCTGGTAGAGTACACTGCTGACACAGCTGCTTTGGTTGCCATTCCTGTGATCTCAAACAGTTTTTTTACTATGTCTTCCACTTTCTTATCAGTGGGATCCTTGAGCGAGATAGTGCCGCTCAGCAGCACTGTTTTCTTACTTAGTGCTGCAATTTAGGGGTCTCTATGCCAGGCACTGTGCACCACAGTGTGGCCTTTTCCTGCTGTATCAGATACATCCAGTCCATGTTCCTTTTCTCGGACAGTCAACCCAGTTCTGAGGACTCCCATTCTTTTGATATTATGTCATCAATGGCTGGACAGCTTGGAAAGGTGTCCTTGACCTGCTGATTTTGCTGGCTCATGGGATCAAGCTTGGACTCTGGCTTTGTAGCTTCTGTGTCAAACCCCATAGTGGATTTGATGGCCCTCAGCCCTGGAACCAGGTCAAAAGAGTAGAGTTTAGATGTCAGTGAGGGGCAATCTGATACGATCTTCATGTCATTGTCCCCCAACTCTGTGTTCTCCACATCTTCTGGAGTATCCCCATGGTCCTCGTCTGTTGGATCGGGGGGAGCTGTGTCCTCATCACTGCCCGGGTGAGGAACTGGTTGAGCTGGGGGGGTTAGGCACTGGTGTGGGCGTTGGTAGAGGCCTAGCCATGGTTAGCGACTCCAACTTCTCCATGACCTTGAGCATGAAGTTCTGCTGACTCTCCATCATGGTGACCATTGTTTGCTGTGTCTGGATGAGGAGGGCCCCCGGATCCATCCAGGACAATGTGCTCAGTCCCTGAGTATTGAGGTCTGTGCTGGGAGCCTGCTTCACCACTAACTCCTCATCCAAGTGTTCGCAGGTGGTGCATCGTGGACCTGGGTTGTGGGGCAAGAGGGTGGCACTGCAGGAGGTGCATTTCTTTGCCTCCACCATCTGGGGATGAGAGAAGGATAGAGGGGAAGAAAGTTAGAAGGAGCACATCTCCAAAGGAAGTTACATGCAAAGGTATCGGATTATGAGAGATGGCAGGGCATTTTGGCTCATTAGCATATCTAGCAAATGCCTGTACACAGATGAGAGACAGAAAAAATGTTCTCATATAAATATAAAACCTTGGCGTTTGAGTGGGCTTCCATTGATCCAAGTCATTGCTCCCATCGAAAAAGAATTTTTTTGTAAATCATAAATAATCTGCCCCTTTAACATCCTAACACACTTGAGACAAATGACAAAAAGGTTATGTTGTTTGTCCAAGAGATCAAAGGTGGAGAAACAGGAACATTTGCAGTGATTCTAGGGGGCATGATTTTGCTAAGCAAAATGGTGGATATGCTTTTTCAAACAAAATGGTGGCTATTCCCCCTAGGAAAGAAGGTCTCCCCACCTAAGATGGCGACCCATGGAAGAGAAAGCCATCCTATTAAAATGGTGGCTGAATCCACTGCTAGAGGCCCCTTACTATATTTTGTTTTATTCCTTTTTTTCATTGAAAGCATAATACTTAGGAATAATGGCCATGTCCCCCTAATTGAGTTCGAGATCTGTGGGTAACCTAGGGATGCGCTACAAGGAGTGCATGGATCCCAGGTTGCTGCCATGAGGTGCCTGCGGTGTTTAAAAGAAAAAAAATGGCTTGCTGCTGAGGAAACTGCAGCTTTACTTGTTGCTGCCGCTTAGTCCGCTAGGTAGGGGATTTTGTGAGTGTTGCCTTAAAGCCCAAGAACCCCGCTTGGGAGGGGGAGACTGGAGCTGCAAGTGCTTCTCGAGTGCGATCTCCAGAGTAAAGAATTTGGCCCATTAAGCTGTTGCCAGAGTGCCCCCAGGATCCCGCTTGTGAGGAGGAGACTGGAGCTGCAAGCGCTTCTTTAAATCGATATAACAAGAGGCCCATGCAACCGCAAGCATACCGCTTGGGAGAGGCATACCAGAAGCTGCAGGGTGTTCCAGAGCTGTGCGGTGATTTTGAATCCCTGAGTAGAGTGAGGAGAGCACCACCCATGCCCTCGAGGGATCGCGCTTTGCACGTGTGTTAGCTGAACAGCGATTGGAGCTGACACAGAAATACTTTATTAAACTGGTGGATTCCAAACTGTTTAGCTATATATTTTACAGGTCTAACGATTAAATAAACAGCTGACTAGCGATCCCAGTGCAAAACACACAAAAAAATAGGCTTCTAGCTATAAACTGAAATGGATTCACAACCTACAGCATGAACACACTACCATTTAAAACAGGAAAACAACGAAGGGCAGTACTAAGACCTAACAGGCATAGGTCAACAAATTAATTTGTCCCACAACCTAAAAGCCAAAAACACAGACCACAGAACTAGGCCTTTTGAATAGTATGTGCCCTAAGAACTTCTTTTAACAATGCATTTCAAACAATTAAAACCTTGAGGAGATTACACAGGCTTTTGGCCTACCTTAGTTAATTAGCTGAACAGGGACTCCTGGTGTGCTGATAGGCTCTCAGATGCAAAGGTTGAACTGAGGGAAGAGGATTCCTGGGACCAGAGTGTACTGTGAAATGTGATCTGGGTCACATGTGCATCACTAGCCTATCAGGTGGGTTGGAAACCCAAGAGGTAATGTCTGGAGTGTCATGGATTGCAACTAACACAATGCAAAAGGCTATCCCCTCACTGTGAGCAATTCTATACCCAGTGTATGTACAGTATACATACATATACCAACGAAAACATTAGTCACATTCCACTAATGTCAAAATATTCACACCATTGTTTTATTTATGTCTGTCTGTGTGTATGTATGTATTTATTTGTAAAGTTTTTAGTGAGGAAAGGCCTGCAAAGCTGTGCCACAACTTATTTCCAGATGTATCTGAAGGAGAGGTACATTGAAGTAATATGAATTACAGTGGATGAGACGTTAGACCGAGGTCCCATCTACCTGTTCCGGTGGTAGTTCAGGTGGATGTTAAAGATCCCATGGCACTTCTCGAACAGAGCAGGGGAATTTCCCTGGTGTCCTGGCCAAATTTCCCCCCATTCACTAAAAAATACCACCAACAAATGAATCTGGTTCAAGGTCAGTTGGCATTCATCTGTATCTCCTCCCCCAGGTCGTGCCTGAAAATAGGCAGGATTTGTCTAGTGCACTTACCCGGTCAACAAAAACTAAATAAAATAAAAAAAAAAAACAGTAAAACAGTACAGCATGAAACGTTGTAAAATAAATAAAAAATATAGTTCATACAAGTCAAAGTATACAACTACTCCCCTACTGTACTTCAAAATGCATGTTAAGGAAAAAGCTGTTTGTCCATCTGCCAAATGAAATTTTCAACCAAGATACTGTCACACATTTATATCTCGCAGGATACATGTGTTGGAATGTCTTTACCATCTTTTAGGTGGTACAGAGTCCAAGCAGGAACATAAGACCTGTATGAATGAACACCTGCCTATGAGAAACTATTGAGTCTCATTGACATTACAAAGATGGGACAAAAAGAGTATGGACATTGTTGTATGCGACATTGCAAAAGAAGATGGAGACACTGGCTTACTCAGGAGAACATAAGAAATGTGTTACACACTGAAAAGTTTTAGGAAGAAAAATATGGCTTGAATGAGAACCGAGACCTCACCAAATTCATTTAGATTTGGCTCATCTATAGTAACCAAGATGGCATAGAACTCAGGAGAGATGTCACTGTGACATGTTTGAGATTTATAATTGATGCCTCTACAACAAGAATACAAGAAAGAATTGTATCAGTCGACAACTCTTTACGTTCTAATACCTAACCACTTTCTTCCTTCCCTCCCTCTTACTTTCTTCCCATTATTTCCCACCTTGGACTTCCTTCTACAGGTTGCAGGTTCTTCTGGTCTACAGCTGCACTCTCTGTGACTTCACAACTGACCTAAACAGCTGCTGAGGTACCCGTAACAGATGCCATGTCCATCAGCATTTTCATTAATAGTAGTTCATCACTATCAACTGATGCACAGCAATGTTCTCATTCTTTATTTACTGTGACCCAAAACTAGCTGTGTTTCTAACAGATGACCCACCCATTAACATCATTAAGTGTTGTTCATTGTCTTAATCCAACCATACACCATGAAACAGTTGCACACTTTATTCTCTCTACTTAGTGCATAAAAAAGTAGCTGACACAAGTCTGGGGAAATCTGCTGCTGTACAACCAAAGTGCCAGTGACTTGGAGGTTTATACCAGTGAATATCAATGGTCTCTTACTTTCGTAATCCTGCACTTGTCCTCTGTTATATTTTTCTTTTTAAAGATGAAAAAAATGACATTTCAAAGAAAATGAGTGCTTTACTCTTGTTTCACATAAACAGAAAAGCCAAATATGCAGCCTTGGTATACAGCATTTTGATCAATCATCTATCAATCAATCAATCCATCAATCAATCATCTTTATTTTACCAAAATGCCTTTGCCATTTATGCCCCTTACTCATCAGATAAAAATGTACACCACAAAGCAAGAGCATGAAACACAAGAGAACATCGACAATATCTCATTTTTTGTAGCACTTTATTAATGCTGCATAGAACTGGATAGGAAACTGCTGTTGGTTACATGTTTGTTTTTGGCATAATGTTTCTGAGGTTTAGATACAGCAGTTCCAATCTGCTACTAAAAATGCTGCTCCAGCATCTTATCTGTAAGCCTGAGCTTGCTATGATGCTGTATCTTGCTAGAGTCCAAGATTTAATACAACCAGTGTAGTAACAGAATCATTGAGTAATGGGGGAGAAAACTAGATGGAAAAAGGTCTCCATGCCATCCTACTTCCTATGTAAAACAAAGTCAGTGGTCAATCACCATTTATAAGTTAACACTGGACACCAAACCTATTTGAGTCACGTATGTTCATTCATGACTACGGTCATAACAAAGTACAGCCTGGGCCACCAGGTATGTTGCCTTCATAGTCTCCTGACTGTATGTGGCTCTGCTGGGGTCCATGCTTTTCAGTGTGTATGTGTTTCCACTAGGGAGATAAGACTGCTGGTAGGTATAGCATGATATTGATGTTGTACAATCAGTTGTACCTGTCTTTCATTCCCAACTCTGAACTATCAACTTCCACTTGTGAAACTGTTTAGCTATAGTTAGGAGTTAGATGATTCACAGTTAGTCATGGTTAACCCCATACAAGAAAGAGGTGATGCAAGCCTGCCCGCTGGTGCAGCGGTTGGATTTCTGCTTGCGACACCGGCGACTTGGGTTCAGGAACAGGCTCAGGTTGTCGGAGGGCCAGTGGGGGGGGGGGAGAAGGATTGAGCGTCCCTAGGACTGCTCTCATTCTCTGGGGTGGAAGGAGGGAACCCGCGATCGTACAGGAGTGACACCTGTCGGAACCCGGGTTGCCGCCCTGTATGTGATGCAAAATCGATGCTCTCTGGAGTGGGACAGACGCTGGTGTCATTGCACGTCTCCATCCCAGTGTACAGGGGAAGGAAAAAACATGGTGGGACCCCTGTCTCTCTGAAGCTCTCCCTGGGACTTCAATTAGCCTCTGCCACCAGAAGCTCTCCCAACTAGATACTAGCCCATGGCACTGAATACCAGAGACTGATGCCATGACCCCATCCTCCTGGAGGTAAGCCAGGGGTGACAGGGAGCAGCAGCGGCAATGGGCAGTAGGTGGGAGTCCCGGGGGCTGTGACCAAAGCTGATTCCGACAGAAGGGTCCTGCCAGGGAAAAAGCAGAATAAACATAAAAAAAAAAAAAAAAAAAGAAAGAGGTGATGCTGTTTAGAACTAGCAGCTATGTTGGTAACATTACCAGTGGCTGGAGTTACTAGTTTTTGATGGATCTGCCTCCGACAAGAGCCAGAGTAATGTACAACCTAGCCTTGATTCTTGGCGAAGGCTTATTATTTTGAGTAATGTACAACCTAGCCTTGATTCTTGGTGAAAACTTATTATTGAAAGATAACATGATGGCTTTGGTCAGGAATAATTTTTTACCAACTATGAAAAATTGTCAGCTTGTGTCTCTTCCTCTTACCAAATGATCTGTTGACTACATTCTATGTATTTATGATATTAGCACTGAACTATTGCAACCACCTCTATGTGGGCATCCCTTGAGGTTAATCCTTTACTTTTAGAATGCTGCTGTGAATATGGTGACTGGTGTCTTATACATGCCCTATAAAATCTGCACTGGCTGTGGGTTTGGATGCAGCATCCTATGTTTGGTTCCGTTTATTCTAGCACAACTTCTTCAGGGAACCAATACAGATGTGCCTGTAGCAGCCAAGTCAAAATTGAAGTTTTGTAGGGATCATTTTACTGCTTCTGGATTGTGGAATGGACTCCCAAATTCAATTAGACAGAGTCTCACAAAAGATTTTTAAAATCAAAATGTGAATGATCATACAAGGTGCCAAATAGTCCATTCAAACACCATGAAGTCTTGCTATATTATAACAATAGCAGTCAGCCACTGCAGCTGAACTGCCCCGGAGAGGAAGGAGTTAACTCCAGAAGATCTGGAGTTCTACAGCGCGAGGGCGCTGTGCCCAAAGCTCTATCTGGCAGTTTCAAATGAAACTGTCAGATTCTTTACTCCGCTTCACTGAACAGTCGCTCCGGAGATCAGCTCCTTCAGCTCGGTTCATTCTCGGTTTAAAAGAGTAGTTTTCGGTTCATTTGAACCGGCAAAAGTCATTATTTTAACCGCATTTCGGTTCTAAAGCTCTATCTGGTAACCATAAGTACAAAAATTCAAGTCTGTGTGGAAAATTAATTATCGGTTCGGTTTTGAACCGATCGCTTGGTTTTTTCTGTCTTTTAAAACTGTACTGTGGGTTTTAGAGTGCGGTTCCCGGTTCTTATCGGTTCTAAAAACAACGAAATTATTACGGTTTTTTCAAATACCCGTGACACGGTTAGGAACCAATAAGGGTGTCTTGCCTGGCACTGCCATCAAAAGGGCAAGTTTTGGTTAGGCTGGCATAGTCTGAGAAACCCAAAAGAAAAACCGGCCACTGGGTTTCAACACTGTGATGTCTGTGGGGACGCCTTTGCCAAGGCTGACCCACACACCTGTGTCTATTGTCTGAGGGCTGACCACCTCCTGTCAGACTGCCAGGTGTGTAAAATTTCCCTGCAGCCACCCTGGAGAAGAGATTGGGCGGCTCAGGGAGCGAGGTAAAGAATCAGCTGACCCGGATGGCCAGCCGGTTCAGTACCCACTGGACCAGAGGAGTGCCCTCTGACCAGGCGAGACTTCCTCGGGCAAAGGAAGACTGGTTCAGAGGAACCAGTCCCAAGTAAAGACAAAGAAATCAGGAGGTTTGGGTCCAGAATTGTGTCTCCAACTGCTGCAGAGATAGCTAAAGCCATTCAGATTGTCCAGTCACTGTCTCAGGGATCTGTAGAACCACCAACAGTTGGTAAAGGTTGGTCTTTCAGTCCCAGTGGTTCAGGATTTTGAAGTTGAGGATTTTATGAACCACAAGAGGGGGAGGAGGAATTTGATCAATATATGTGTGGCTGGGAGGGTCTGGACGTGCCCATCGAACCGGGCATTTCTCCAGACAGACCTTTAGAATCTCCCCCTATTCTGTCTGAGTCCCCTTCTTTCTTTATTTTTTACAAAAAGGTTGCAGAAACCCTCCAGCTTCCTTTAGAGGAGGCTGTGGATGAGCAAGAGGAGCCTGATTATGTGGAAATGATGGATATTCCAGAGTCTAGGAGGTTGTCTATTCCTTTGCATAAGTCATTTAGGAAGCAAACAACAAAGATTTTAAAAATCCTCATTCTGTCCCTCCTGTAGATAAAAATGGACAGAAGGTATACTTTGTCAGGCTCGGATACAGACTTCCTTATTGAGCAGTGTAGTCATGTGAGGTGTGGTACAAGCTGCAGCCTGTGACAAGGCTAATATTCCTCTGGCCTCCATCCTCCTGATAAGGATTCTAGGAAGATTGATGCCATGGCGAAGAAACAGTATATGGCAGCTTCTTTGGGACTCAGGCAGGCAAATTATATGGCTTATGTGGCTAGATATCAGAAATCTAGGTGGGACACAGTATTGCAGTTAGCCAAGCAGGCCCATGGCCAGCTGGCTAGTGAGTTGGAACAGGTGGCTGCTGATGGCATTGAAGCCTCTAAGTTCAATTTCATACTGCTGTTGATGTTAATGATGTTTCCTCTAGGGTCATGGCCACTTCTGTAGCTTCCGTAGGTTGGCATGGCTCAGATGCACTAATCTGTCCCAAGATACTCAGTCAAAGGCTATGGATTTTCCTGTAGTGGAAATTCTCTGTTTGAGGAGCAAACAGAAAATTATATGAAAAAGATGGATGAATACAGAACTACCACAAAAGTGCCCAGGCTAAGGAGAAGCATGCCATGCCACAAGGCATGCTCCCAGAGAGCAGGGGCAGACCTTTTCAGGCCTTTTACCAATTTCAAGCCTCCTCTGCTGTCTGCAGAGGGGTTTCTTCAGAGGCAGGGGTAGACGTGGCGCTAGTAGACCGTCTCCCTCCCCTCAGCCTAAGGCTGCTGCTAAGCAGGCACCCTGATGGGGTGCCCAGGGCCGATTCTCCTGTACCAGTGGGGGGCAGGTTGGCCTATTTCAGCCAGAGCTGGCTGTCCCTAACTTCGGACAGATGGGTTCTGGAGGTAATAGGCCAGGGTCTGGTTCTCAGCTTCAAATATTTTCCAAAGATGAGAGCCAGGCATTTCCCACCTGCAAGTCCTTCAGAAGCCCTTGCTTTGGAAGCAGAGGTTTCTTCTCTTCTGGTCTGCAAAGCAGTGGAAAGGGTTCCTCCTTGCCATCAGGGCAAGGGGCTTTATTCAAGATACTTTCTTACCCCAAAAGACAGGAGAATGGCGGCCCATTCTGGATTTAAGATACTTGAACAAGCATCTGTTGAAACAAAGTTCAGAATGTTAACCCTGGCAATGATATTGCCTTCCCTAAGACCAGGGGACTGGCTAGCTTCCCTGGACCTCAAGGATGCCTATTTTCATGTTCTGATCAGGCCTTCCCACCGAAAGTACCTCCAGGTTCGAACTGCCCTCAGGCCACTACCAGTTCAGGGCAATGCCCTTCGGCCTTACCTCTGCCAAGGGTATTCACAAAATGTCTCGCTGTAGTAGTGGCTCATTTAAAGAGCAAGGGTTGCTGTGTTTCCCTACCTGACGACTGGCTCATTGTGGGTCAGTCTCAGGTCAGGTGAATCCACTTACAAGTCACCCAGCAGCTTCTCACTTCTCTGGGATTTCTGCTAAACTTACCAAAGTCAGTTCTGGAACCAGTTCAGGCCCTAACTTTCATAGGCGCGAATTGAACACAAGGTTAGCCAGGGCCTTTCTTCCCTCGGAAAGGGTGGACAGACTCATCGCCTGGCATCCTCCTACCCTCTTGGTCTCTCGACCAGCAAGGCATTTCCTGCAACTCCTCGGACACATGGCTGCTTCCACAGCTGTTGTGCAGGAGCAAGATTCCAGATGAGGGACATTCAGTTCCATTTGAGGGCCTATTGGTCTCAGAGGAAGGACCCTTACCAAATTGGTCCCAGTTACTCAATCCCTGATCCTGGCCCTACACTGGTGGCAGGATCAAAGCAATCTGAAACAAGGGTTCCTTCATTCCCATTTCTCCCTCCCTCACCCTCACCACGGATGCCTCCCTGTTAGGGTGGGGGCTCACCTAGGCGACCTTACCACTCAGGGTGTGGTCTCCTCAGGAATCTCTGCTCCACATCAATCTTCTGGAACTCAGAGCTGTCTTTTTAGCTCTTGGATCTTTTCAGATTCTGTCCAGAACAAAGTGGTTCAAGTCAGGACAGACAATACCACCACAATGTGGTACATCAACAAGCAAGGGGCACTCGGTCTTCAGCCTTGTGCACCGAAGCAATGAAGTTGTGGTCTCTGGCTTATTCCTGAACACCTCCTGATAGCGGTTCATCTCCAGGGAAGGACAATGTGCTGGCGGGACGCCCTCAGCAGAATTTCTCAGGGCCATCACGAATGGGCTCTGAATCCACAAGTACTGGGTCCGTCTTTGCCAGTTGGGGCACTCCTCAGATAGATCTTTTCGCGACCCCAGACAACCACCAACTTCCTCTTTTTGCTGCAGGCCTCCAGTACTGGGCTCAGTCCCTCTGGATGCCTTTCTGTTGGATTGGAAAGGAAGTTCCTGTATTGCTTTCCCCTTTCCTCTCCTTTTCAGGGTACTAGTGAAAATCAGATCTCAACCTTGCAGAGTGATTCTGATTGCCCCAGATTGGGCCAGACAGCCCTGGTACCCTCTGCTCCTGTCCCTGGCAGTCCACCTGCCCTGAGCCTGCCCAGAGTTCACGACTTACTGGCCTGTGCACAGGGAGAGTGTGGTATCCGGACCTCAAGTCCCTCCACCTCAAGGCTTGGCTCTTGAGGAGCTAGAATGCTGATTTACACCTTTCTCAAGGTGTTATGGATATTTTAAAGGCTTCAAGGAAGCCTTCCACTAGGCCACTTATAATTCTAAGTGGAAGAGGTTTTCCATCTGGTGCTCTGAGAGGCAGATTACCCCAGAATCTGCTGATCTTCCCATTCTTTTGGACTATTTGGTCCATCTGAATTCCTAGGCCTTAGACCAGCTACCCTGAAGGTTCATCTGGCAGCTGTCTCTGCTTTTGTGTCAGCAGGAAGCCTGCCTCCTTTCTTCTCACCCTGTGTTCTCCAAGTTTTTAAAGGGTTACTTCCACTAACCCTCCCTTTGGAACCAGCTCCGCCTGGGATCTGAATATTTGCATTGCTCAGTTAATGCAACCTCCTTTTGAGCCTCTGTCTTCAGCAGAGCTCAAGTATTTAACTTGGAAAACCGTTTTCTAGTAGCTATCACCTCTGCCAGACGCATAAGTGAGTTACAGGCCCTGTCAGTGGAAGAAGATTTTATCTCTTTCCACAGAGATAAGGTAGTCCTTAGGACTAATAGAAAGTTTTGCCTAAGGTGGTTTCTGATTTCCACCTGAATCAATCTATCTCCCTCCCAGTATTTTCACTGAGCATTCTTCCTCAGGTGAGAGGACTGCACAGCTTGGATGTCAAAGGGCATTAAGTTACTATCTAGGCGCACCAGGGTCATAGGTTGAATCCTCCAACTGTTTCTTACCTATGGCGAGGTTGGCAAAGGAAACCTGCCACTAAGAGAACAATTGCAAGGTGGATTGTCTCTTGTATCCAATTTTGTTATCAGAAACTGGGTAGAGTACCCCTCAGGATTGAGGGCCCACTCCACCAGGGGTACAGCTGCCTAGCGGCTGCTAGAGACATTCCTATTCTGGAGATTTGTCAAGCTGCTACCTGGAAGACAGTTCACACCTTTACAAGCATTATTCCTGGATATCCAGTCCAGGAGAGATGCTCGGTTTGGCACAGCTGTGCTTCAGAGCCTATTTCCTAAGTAGGTTCTGACCCTCCTCCATGGAGGTACTGCTGTGTAATCTGCTATTGTTATAATATAGCAAGACTTCATGGTGTTTGAAGAAAAATTACTCACCTTAGTAATTGCTTTTCTTCTCATGGAGTCTTGCTTTATCCACCCTCCTCCTGCCCCTCTCTAGAACTCCTACTTGGGTAGAGGTGGCAAATTGGCAAGCACTGTGTCATGCCATTTTAGTTTCCTCTAACCCTGTTTTCCTTTGGGTTAGGGATCTAGATTGTTCTTTTAGGTTATTTTTATTGCCCCTTCTTGGACTTGAGTCTTGGGGGAAGGGGTTCATATGTGCTTGTCAAGGGTGGTAAAATGAACCATAATACCATCAATCTTTGTTATTATGGTTCTGGGTGTTTCTTTGTTGTTTATATTGTTGTTATTACTACTAGTAGGTAGCCATAGGCTAGTGTAGTTTTCCACACAGACTTTTCCGTCCTTTGATGTTGGCTCGTAAAGATCTGACAGTTTCATTTGAAACTGCCAGATAGAAACTTTGGGCACAGCGCCCTCGCTGTAGAACTCAGATCTTCTGGGAGTTAACTCCTTCCTCTCCGGGGCAGTTCAGCTGCAGTGGCTGACTGCTATTGTTATAATATAGCAAGACTCCATGAGAAGAAAAGCAATTACTAAGGTGAGTAATTTTTTCTTTTGGGGGATTTGTTCAACTTGATTTTGTTAATGTGTTTTTTCTGTCAAAACGGAATGTGGCCATAGGTATAGTCCATTCATTTTCCAGCAAGGCATCCAGAGAACAGTTTTCAAAGAGTGATGCAGGGCTTGCCAGCCCTTGCACTGATACAGCTACATCAGTTCCCTTTTGTGCAACTGCATCTGATTTTGGTAGGGCAGATGCAGTTGCAACATTTCACCCGATTCATGGCAGCTTGCATCAAAACTGTTGCACAAGCACTGTAAAATGGGGCCCGCAGTCTAGATTGGACAAAAATTGGTCTAACTTGTGACAATTGCCTCACAGGATCAAAAATCATGAGCGTTAGCTGGGAGAATGCTGTAAGCCTGGTGCACCATATCTTCAGTGACCCGGGGGCTTGAGGCATTCCCGCCATTCCGAAAATTGAATCCCAAATGTCAAGAAAAAAAACATAATGTCCTTAAAGCAAAATCACACTTGGGTACTTTTTGCACTGTTTCATACCTTTAGGAAGTTTTCTCTTTAAATCAATACTGAGACGCTTACTGGTATGTACCTTTACTGTGTCTTATCCTAAAGGCACCCTCCTTGTGTCCCTGTGTAATCTCTTCTTCTTTTGGCTCTTCCCAATCTGATGCCCACTGAAGTTGCTAAAATGAATTCAATTATGTCAGGTATATATTTATTCCTTCTACAGACTTACATTTGTTAGGTATAGTGAAACAATAATGCAGATGTTAACCTGGGGTAATCAAATGTAATTCCCAATAATCAAATTTTTTTATCGTAATCTAAATTCTGATATATTGGAAATTAAATGAAATCATACCATAGTAGCTAGTGCAAAACAATAATATAAAATGTAGTACTTTGTAGGGAATTATGAGGCTGTGTAGTGTCTGAGTTCAGCTACTACTCTTGTCATGTTTTGGTCAGTTTCTTATCAACAACCAAGATAATGATGTTCCAAGATCATGCACTTTTTTATATTAAATCTATTCAACTCCAATATGTATGGACAACACAACATGGTAAAAGTTTTTAATTTGCCTATAGGGAAATGTACAACTACCATCTCCTACTACAAATCTTCTCCTTCCCTTTCTAGGGCCTAGGGTATAAAAGTTGTCCGCTCGAATATCAAGAGTCTGATCACAAACATCGGCCTTCTAAAATTTTGGGTGTCTCTTATCTCAACTGATATCCTGTTTCAGAAACTAGCTTGACCCTAGCATTGGAAACTCTGAGACTGGTCTTCCTGGCATCATTGTCTATACTGTTCTTATGACAGAAAAAGGAGAGGGGAAGGCTTAGTCACCTACATTAAGGCTCTCTCTCTCTCTCTTCCTCCTCCAGTACATTACCACAGGATTAACCTTTGATTGAACAGTTTACAGTCAAAATTTGTTTCCCTAACAGCGCACCTCACCTGCATTCTCAAAACTGTGGACAACTACAACTTATTTATAATAACATAGTAATTTAAGGTCAGAAGGGACTCTAAGGCCATCATATCTGCCCCACACCTCATAAGCAAGGATACACAAGTACACTCTGACAATTTATAGGAGTTTTCTACCCCCTCTACTACCCAGGGTACAAGATGATTCAATTGGCAAGCAGAAATGTGTCCAGGCTTGCTCCACTGGTAGACTGTTCCATATGTTTGCCATCCTCTCAGAGGAAAAGTGTTTCCTAAAATTACCCCTGAATTTATCGCCTCTGAGGCTTTTGGGCACACCCTTGGGTCCTGCTGCTGGACACCAGATTAAACATCTATGACTGTTTGATCTTGCTGTTACCCTTGAGTATGCAAAAGACTGAGATCATGCACCCTCTCAGCCTCCTTCTTTCCAGGATGCACATGTTAAGGCCCTCCAATCTCTTGCAGTACCTTTCATCCCATACAGATTATCATTTTGGTGGCCATTACTAGCACCATCTTGACTGCCTCAGTATCCTTTTTGTATTGAGGAGATCAGAACTGCATGGAGTACTCCAGGTGTGCCTGAGCAGATGACAGAATTATTTCCCCTGCTCTGTGGGTCACCCTACTTTTAGATGCACCCCCACATTCAGTTGGTCCTTTTGATGGTGTCCATGCACTGCTTGTCCGGTGCTAGCTCCTTGTCTATTATAAACCCCAGGCCATTTTCCTCCTCTACTACAGAAAGAGGATCACTACTCACTGTGTGAGTCCTACTGTACCTCCATAATTGCTACTCAGATGTTGCACCTTGTACTTGGCTACATTGAATATCAGTCCCCAAAAGTCAGACCAATTGCATAGCTTGTTCAGATCCTTCTAAAGTTTGTCCCCTCCCTCAATGGAGTCCATGACCTTGGCCACCTTAGTGTCATCCATGAACTTAAGTAGCCTACTGGAGACCCAGATTGTTGATGAAGATATTGTAGGGCAGTGGCTCCAGCACTGAGCGCTGAGGGATACCACTCTGTACTCAACTCCTTCTGGAGCAGTGACCACCTACCATCATCCTCTGCTTCCTGTTCCCAAGTTAGTTAGCAGTCCACCTTGTGTACATCTCATGTATACTGCTCTGGTTTACTCTGCACTCTGCCCAGATGTTTTCAAGCACCACTTTACCAAAGAACTTGCTGAAGTCCAGATAGCCTACATTCATGACCCTGTCTCTGTCTTCCTCCCTGGTTGCAACCTTAAAGAAGGTGAGCTGGTTGGTTTGGCATGATCATCCCCTGATGAAGCCATGCTGAGAGGGGCAAAACCCAAGCCTCAGTCAACTGCTGCATTATTCTGCCCTTAATAATGGCTTCCAGGACATTGCCCAGAACTGAAGTCAGGATGATCGGCCTGTAGTTGCTTGAGTCTGACCTGGCCCCTTCTTTAACATGGGGACCACACTGATCACGTTCCAGTCCTATGGCACCACACCTGTCAGGACAGGCTCCTGAAATACTACTGCAAGTGACACCATGAGTTGTTCCTTTAGATGCCTTTGGAGTCTAAATTATATCCCGACCAACCCTTGTGGCTTACTTGGCTTGATCTTTTGCAGGTGGTCAGCTACTAGGAAAGATGTGATGTCCATTAGCTCTATCATGGCTATCCCAGATCCTATAGGTCATCCCAATGAGACCCCTCCCCTCACCAGTGGCTCTTTGGTAAACACTGAAGCAAAGTATTCATTAGTCATCTCAATCACTGCCTCTGACTTTCTCACAGGTTCCTTCCTCTTCCCTTGCTTTCAAGGGCCCAGTCCCTCCTTCATCTTTCTCCTTCCATTTATGTTCCAAACAATGGCTTTAGTGTCTGCAGCTCCAGCTATTATCCTGACTTCCAGACCTCTAATGGCTTTCTCAATTCTAGTTTTATGGTCCATCAGTGTTGCTCTGTACTTTTCTTTGGACTGGAAGTAACCTGCCTTTCTCCAGCAGACATGGCCCTTCTTTTTGTTCAGAATCAGTTGCCTTATGTTCTTATTAGGCAAGGGGCCACATCAAGGTCACTTTTTCCCTTACTGTCTATAGGAATGCAATGAAGATCTCTGCAACTGTTTTGAGAACTTCTGTAAGTGAATGCCAGATGTGCTCTGTATTACCAACTCAATGCAGTCAGTCTAGACCATTGGACACCAGGTCCTTCTTTATGGCAAAGTTTGCTTTTCTAATGTTTCTGATCCTAGTGGTTTAAGTCCTGCTAGTTTTCTCTGTCACTAGAGAGAAAGTCTCCTGGTTGGGTTCACTGCCTCCAACCAGTTTCTTGACTTTTACATAGGAGATAACCCCATTACCACTGCAGAGAACAAGGTCAAGAGTGGCCTCAAACCTAGTACACTAAAGGACATACTGCTCCGGGAAGCAGTCCTTGAAGTGGGAAAGAAATTCAGTATCAAACCTGCTGTTAGCCTTCTCTAGACATCAGTCTATACCCGGGAGACTGAAGTCCCAAAGGATCAACTCTGCATCCAGTTTGACTGCTCACATAATTTCTTCAACCAGCTAAGCTGTTTGTGGGCCTTTAGCACAACAGCAGGAAGACTCTTTGACCACCTTTACCCATAGATCAACTTTTCTTCCACAGTGACCCCTTCCCTTACAAAGAGAGCCACCTCCCTTCCTCACCAGGTCTCCATGAGGACAGCTAAGTCCTGGCCTTCAAAGTGCATTAAGCACTTGATTTCTCCCATTTTGTTGGGTGTGCTTCTCATGTTGGCCTTAATGCAATTAAGGGTAGTTGTTCTCCACGCTTTGTTGACCCCCTGGGGGGTCTCTTTTCCTTGTGCTCAACTGCTTTGCTGTCCTTCCCTTAATGTTCCCCTGTGTCTACCTTCTTCTACTGGTGATCTCAACTCCTTCTGGTGCAGGTGCAGCCCATACTAGGCCCAGAGGTATCTCTTGCCAGATAAATCTCTCCAGTTGACTAGAAAAACAAAACCATCCCTTTTGCACAAAAAACTTAACCAAGTATTAGCCAGCCTAGTGGTCCACTGCCACTCCTAACTAGCTCCATGGACATGGTGGGATCTCAGAAAAGATCACCCAGGATACCAAGAAAGGGGACAAAACTTTCTTCCACTATATTAAAGAGCTAGTGGAACCAAAACAGACAGGCAGGAAAATATTACAAATTTTAAGTAGCCAGTTGTAACTTTTTATTTCTGAAATATTTTTCTTTTTCATTTTGCTCATTAGAAAGTTGTCTATGTGGTAATGTTGGGCTAGATGCATGGAACTGTTCTCAGCCTGATAGCTGACATACTTGTATCTATCTCTAGTCCCCCCACTATACCATCAGTATTGTGATCTCACTGACAATGACATCACAGGTGACTGACCTGGAAGCTACTGAGTGGCTGTTTCTAAGTAGCAGTGATGTCACAGTCAGTGAGGTCACAATGCTGATGATATAATGGATGGAACAGAGCTAGATATGTCAGCTACCAAGTGTTGATTGGGAGTGGAGGTGAGGTGGAATAAGAAATGTTTACAGACTGAGTGCTGCCTTGCAGGTAGGCTCTGAACCACTTGGTGGCAGTCATGGATAGACCAGCTTCAGATAGGCAGGATAACAGCAGGGGGTGCGAGACAGTGTCAAAAGCTTTGGCTAAGTCGACAAAGATGGCTGATGTAATAAGACCTTTGTCCATCCCCAAGAGGATGGAGTCCGAGAGTCTTAGTAGGGAAGTGGTGGTAGAGTGTTCTTTCCTAAATCCAGACTGGAAAGGCATGAAGAAGTTGGATTCTGAGAGGTAGTTGAACAGTTGTGAAAGCACGAGGTGCTCCTGAAGTTTCGCGAGGGTGGGGAGGTGGGAGATGGGGCAGTAATTTGCTGTGGTGGTGGGGTCCCCTCCTTTTGGAAGTGGAAGGACTGTGGCATGCTTCCATCCCAATACTGACACTGTAGTGCAGCATGAGGGGGGTGCTGTACTCCTGAGGTGCCATCTTTCAGATCACATGGTAAACCGAGATCCCATCTGTCTGTTCTGGTGGTAGTTCAGGTTGATTTTAAAGATCCCATGGCAATTCTCAAAAAGAGTAGGGGAATTTTTTTTATTATAACTTCAAAGCAAATGACATACAAATTAGTATTTCTTCACACAAAATCAGAAAAGGAGTAAGAAAACATAAATATTACCTTATACATAGCAACAGTTCTATGTTCATAACCCCCTTTTTTCCCCCCAAGCAAGTTATAAACAAATTAGTGTTTCTTCACACAAATCATAAAAGAAGATAAGGAAATATAAATAGGTATTAGATCATACTTCAAAAATATAGAATTCTGTGTTCCTAACCTCAGTAATTAAATAAATTTACTAAAAGCCGTCCATCCCCCCCCCCCCCACTAAAAGAGTGCGGGAATTTTTTATTATAATTTAAAAATAAATCATAACAGCAGTATTGAGTCATACAGAATAAAGAAAAAACAAATCCAAAATGAGAAGAAATGGAAATTAAATATTTCAGACATACTTTCAGCCGTATCCTTCTAAAAGAAAGAAAACAATACCTTAAACCAAAATTACATATTAGTCCCCTCCCAGAGAATGTTTAAAACATATTTTGTAATCTATAACATATCCCCCCCCACCCCAGCAACTGAATTAATCATTTATAAATATTGTTAATGCACACGAACAATAAGGAAACAAAGCAAAATAAATACATAAAGCAAATAAGTATTGCTGTCATACATTGGTTAGAATATTGTAATAACCCTACAAGCCAAAATACAAGAAAAAATGAAACTACAAATCAGAGTCCCCCCTCCCCCACTAAGGAAAAAAAAAGAATAATACACACTACCATATCTATCAAAGATGGTAATCATTAAATACTGAGGTAAATATACATTGGTATGATCACAGAACCAAGTGGTAAGTACCAGAAACAATCCCCCCCCCCATAAAGGTGGGGCTATAATCTGTGAACTACAAGTCTTAAAGTAAAATGGAAAAAAAAACAATTCTCACAGCAATGATGGACATTACAACTGATGCTGCCCAGCCTACCTTCCTTTCAGCACTGGGGAGAACAACAGGACATTCCCACCTTTCATAACTGCAAGGCAACACCAGACCTCTGGGCTCCTGGTAGCTTCCATGGTTCAAGGGATCGAAAGGATACTCCCCCACAGGTTCTGAAATACCTGAGTAGAGAACAGACATTCCTCTTGAGATTTTATTCGAATTACGGCTGATTCTATCATATGAAATAGTTGTACTTCAGTGAGTTCTATTTGTTGGATATACAACTGGCATCTCACAGTCCAAATATAATATTTGAAACATGCCAATGTAACCCATATGGTCAGAACATTGTGTACTACCCACATCCGAGGAAGGATACCCCAAAGCAGTATGTCATGAGTCAGATCCTGGAAAGGTGAATTACCCCAGCTTTGACATACTAAAGTCCAGAAGGTATAAATGAATGGACAGGTGAAAAACAAATGGTTCATAGTTTCGATAGTAGTTACACAAGAATGTCTGGGGAAGTACCTTTCCTCCATCCCCTTGTGTTTAAGATTTCCCTTCACATTCAATTTCTCAAGAACAGACAGCCACATCACATCCCACATCTGTGGGGTAGGCGGAAGCAAGTAAGCATTTTCACAATATTTTCTTTATCAGATCTAGGGCTATTGGCAAAGGGTGTGGGTTCCAAAAAATGTACCCATAATATATTCATACAGTTATTTTCTAGGAAGGGATATAACATGATTTTTCAACAACAACCATAATTTAGTTTTTCCAAAACAGGAGGTAAAATGGCCCAGGAGGGCTTGAAGAGACCTTTGTTTGGGAATCTCCCCATGTAAGGGCCAAACTTGCAATATGGGATTCAGGCCATCACTTACCCATGGATTCCATACTTTATTTTTACTTAATAGAACAGGACAGAGATTAATATTAGTAAACATAGTTAAAAAGAAGGTTTTGGGGTTGATCATTTTAAGGCCCCCATGAGCCTTATCCAAAAATAGAATCCCACATTTGACCGGGTTCAGCCAGCTCCCCAAAATACAGGAGAAGAAGCAACCATACATTCTTGTCTCTAATGGTTTAGGGAGGGAACATATTACACTGATGTGTAAAAACAGAGAGAAAGTAAAAAGGTCTTTACCATATATACCCATTTTGATTTAGCCATTTTCCATTTATTCCATAGGTTAACCTTAGCATGTGCTTGTTGAAGTTTAATTTGCAATTCAATAGGGCCATATCTCCCTTACCAAAGGTCAACCCCAGGATATTACAAGGGTCATCCATCACTGGAATACCAATGATGTGGTCCACTGGGGGATGATCTTCCCCAATGACCAGCCATTTACTTTTTTGAAGGTTAATCATGGAATCGGTACAAAGTGAAAATCGAGACTAAATCCGACCAGCCTGCGTATTAGAAGCAATATCTGCCAAAAGAAGACACAGGTCATCTGCAAAGGCAATGGTCCTGATTTCAGGGTCCATGCTGGAAAAGGACATACCTGTAATACCTGTCACTTGATTAAGTTTACGGATCAATGGGTCCAAGGAGAATATGTAGAGTAGTGGGCTGAGGGGGCAACCCTGATACAAATCCCTGCGTACCTTTATTCCCTTTCCAGTCCAGCCACTACAATAAGGTTTGATAATGTTTTTTCATAGCCTGTTTTTAACCAGCCAATAAATCTGGGGAAATACCATATTTATCCAGACACTTCCATGTATAAGTATAAAGGACTTTATCAAATGCTTTGCTTTGGTCCAAAGCTAAGAGGGGAAACCAGACAGTTCCCCCATTTGTCCTCTGTCCCAGCTTTCCCTAAGGAGAATTAAATTGTCATAAATAGATCTTCCTGGAATATTACAGGTTTGGGAGGGGTGGATAAGGTCACCAGCCACTGGAACCAATCTGTTTACCAGTAATTTAGATAATATCTTGAGGTCAGTGTTAAGTAAAGATATGGCTCTCCAATTTGCTAGTAGGGACCTGTCTCCAGATTTAAATAATAACACTACCAAACCCTCCCAAATACTTGGGGGTAAGTTATCTTCAGCTAACATAGTATTAAAAAGTGTTACCAGTTCCTCCAATAAGATGTCAGTGATGTGTTTGTACATCTCGTAAGGGATACCATCAGGACCAGGGGCCAAACCCACTTTCATGGAGTTGACGACTCCCAGAAGTTCTGTGTTTGTGATTGGTTGTACCATCAATTTTTGGTGAGAAGAAGAAAAATATGTTAAATCACAGCTCTGTAACCATCGTTTGATCAGACCGTCTTCATGTCGGGGAGCCTGAAATGTGTGTAAGGTGGAGGTCAAGCTCCATCAAAATATCTGATCTCTTTGTTACAACCTACCTTCCATGGTCGTAACTTTGGAGTGGCTTTTAGTACAGTGTTGTGAGAGACTGAATTGGAAGGGGTTGGTGAAATCCTGTTTGCCCTGAGTCCCAAAACATTGTTCGGTTTCTAGGGATTTATATCTATTGTATTGAATGTCAGTCATTTTTTGTTTTACCAAAGAGATTTGGTCTGACAAGTCAGTACGAAACTGATTCTGTGTGGACATCAAGGATTGTAGTTCTTCCCGCTACAGTATGTATTGGTCAGTTTTATGTTTACCAATGCATTTCCCAATCAGTTTAAAATAAGTCTGTATGTCTCCCTTAGTCTCTTCCCACCAGGTTTGGATGTCATCATACAAAAAGCTGACTGATTTCCTAACTTGCAAAAGTCCCAGAAACCCATCATAAAACTAGGGGGATGGTAAGCAAGGTAAGATTCATCCTCTAATACCCCAGCCCCTTCCCCATTTTCTCAAAATTAGACACAGTGAGACTTAATAAAACATGATCCAAAGAAGACACGTGATGTTTGTGTCTAAATAATAATCCAGATTATCTGAAATAAACCAGTAGTCCATCCTGGTAGCATGTGAACCCCTAAAGTACGTTTTGGGAGGGAATGAGTCCAAGTTTGTCAAAAGCGTCTATCAAGCCACTGCTGGACAAAAGGTTATTTAAATAGGAAACATCACAAAAAAACATATTTGTTTGTGACCCCTGTCAGATTTATATCTGCTGCAGTTAAAATCCCCACCCAACAGGACATATCCAGATGTAAAGAGATATGGCTGGATTGCCTGAAACAATTCAATTCTGGCTTTTTTTGACTGAGGAGCATACATATTTATACATCTGAAATCTGCATCATGTAACTGAATATCTAGCAAAAAGGCTCTACCCAGGACAATATCCACCTGGTGAATTACCTTAATGTCCACATTATTCAGGCAGATCCCCACCCTACTGCAAGCATCTTTCCCCATAGACCAGAAGATGTCCCCCTTGTACCAAGCTGAACTAGCAGAGCGCATGTCCTCAATGGAGTGTAACCTAGTGTGTCCTGTAAAAAAAACAATATTATAAGGAACCGAATCAAACTGTGCATAGGTTAACACTCTTTTGTGTTCAGATTGGATGCTGTTAGCATTCAAGGAGGCTACAGCAATGTTATATAGTGGAGCAGTCACAGGAGCCACTCATCATTGTTTTTTTCAGATCCATGCTCTAGTCTCCATCCATCTAGCCTGAGGCTTAGGGTCAGGATCTTCGGCAGGGAGTTCCCCCTCTGATCCCGCATCAGTTTGAGAAGAGTGAAAGAATGTTGAATTGGATTCAGTACCAGGGTTTCCCTCTTCCATAAGTAAAGCATCAAATTTGTTTTGTGTAGGTATTGGGCACTCAGCTACAGGTCTCTTATCTGTGCTGTTCTTTCTGGTACTCCCATGCCTCCTTACCACTTGGAAGATTTCTGTTTCGGGGGGGGGGAGGCATAGTCTTGGTGTAGGCCTCAACCGAGGCCACTGTTGACAAAGCTGGAAATTCAGAGTCTGATATATTAGGCACAGGGTTCAGAGGAACAGGCGGAGTCACAGATATGGGGTCCAGTACTGGAGTATCCTGACAAGCTATTACCTCCTGTGGAAGAGGGGGCTGAGGCCTGATAAAGTGTCTATTATTCTGCTTCAATGCAGTGTTAATGTAGTAGTCCTGACTAGCATAGTCATTATTTGAAGTATTATGCGACGCCCAGGGGCAGTCAGTGAAGGAATGGCCATCCTCACACAAAATGCACTTCAGGGGCCTCTACAATGGAAAATTGAGTGCCCAGAGTCCCCGCATTGAGCACATTTAACAACGTTGCATGTGTGACTCAAGTGTCTTGGAGACCCACATTTATAGCAATGGTGGAGCTGTCCAGGATAGAAAATAAAGCCCTTGTCTCACCCTATGTAAAAGCAATTTGGGAGATGCAATAATCCTGAATCATTCTGCTGGAGATTGATTTTCACTCCCCCCCCCCATTCCAGAAGCCTTTGTGGTCCAGTATTGGCTCTGGATTATCTTGCACCTTACACTTCTTTTCAAGCCAATACAAAATATCAGTAACACTGATCCCTTCGTTGTGGAAGAGAACCGTAGTCACCTTGAAAGACTGTTTGGTCAGGGGGATAGCTTGAAATCTTTCCCATGCAGGATTCGTTTTTAGGGTTGCATACTTAATCCAAAACCTGTCCCAAATGTCAGGGGTCCGGAAACTTAGATTAAAAGACTGGTCCCCCAGTGAGTGAATAAGGGCATATACCTCTGCAAGGGAAAAGCCCATCTGTTGCTTTAACAATACTTTACCCACATAAAACCTGCTGGGTGTTTCTTCAGAGGACCCCAAAAACCGGAGGCATACAGCATTACACTGTTTTGCTAGTTCAACCATTTTTTTTTAGAAGACTGGCATAAGTGGAGGTCTCTATGGGCTCCTGTTAGACTGGGATGCTAGGTTGTTCTTCAGGGTTGTCATTCAGGAAGTAGAAGGAGCAACAGTGTATGACATTTTAGGAGATGTAGACTCTCCCCCGGCTGTGAGGAAAAACAGCAGTAGCATAAAAACACCAAGTGCTAGGTGTGAAGGGGAAAGGATAAAGTACCTGGTGTGGAGACACGCTCCAAATCTGTAGGAGCAGCATGCCCCAAAACCGCTTATTGCTTCAAGGCAGAATGTGTGGGTTCAGTGTGAGGTAATTGCTCTATGCCTAGAATGGCGGCAGTTGGAGGAGGTGCAGGGGACCCACATAGCAGTATTTCCGGATCTGAAATCCACGTTCCCGATTCCCGATGAGTTCATCCTGCCCTTGCTAGTGCCGTTTCTGCAGACCAAGAAGAAGTGGCCGATAAATTAATGGAAGTCGACCCTTCCTGTTGCGGGCCTTTTTCCACCATATCTGGAGTCACTGCAGAAGAAATAAACATTTTGGAGCTGGATTCAGGCATTTGATGAGGCGAGGCAAGCTCAGAATGTTTCCATTTGTGATCATCTTCCACAAGTCATTTTGCCGCAGAATATTCCAACTCAGCTTTTCTAATGTTGTCTCAGAGGAGCTGCATATGGACTGTTTCAGCATTCTCTGCCATTTCAAGGATAATATCCTGCTGAAGAGGCGGGGGGGGGTCACTTGAACCATATCCCCCAAGACAGCATCATTCATGCTCAGTGTTCCCAAGTGAGAGGAGCACATCCAGAGACCTGAGGCTGGCCACCTACCAGGTGCTCTCCAGCAGTCTTCAGTGCCTTCTCTAGTACTGGTGCATGACCTCCTCCTCTGTCATCCTCCATGATGACTGAGATCCAGAACTCTGACGGAAAGAGACACAGCACCCTCTGTCTGCAGAGTAGGGGAATTTCCCTGGTGCCCTGGCCAAATTTCACCAGTTCACTAAAAATACCACCAACAGCTTAATCTGGTTCAATGTCAGTTGTCATCCATCTGTATCCCCCTTCCCCGGGGTCAAGACTAAAAATAGGCAGAATTGTCTAGTCCTCCTTTCACGGTCAACAAAAAATAAATAAATGAAATATAGTCAATGCCAAAAAATAAATAAATCTGCTTGATCGCAAAAACTGATGACATTTATGAAAAACTCCCCATACTCCACATACATCCACTACAGCAATAAACCTGTTCCATTTTCCCAAGTAGTGTCACGTGTAAATTAATAACTGGATTAAGGATCCTCCCTCACCAGAAAATGCCCTGACTTTATGAGGAAAATGGAAATGGTATACTATTGTAGTGGATATAGATGGTGGATTTTAATACATTTTAACACATTTTAACACATTTTGCAATCAAGCAGATTGATTTTTTTTGCACTTTCTATAATTTAAGACTTTAAAAGTAGGAATGTGAGCCTTGTGATCTGTAGACTGTGCTTTTTCAGGCTGGCCACCCATCCACTTCACCTTCTTCCTGCACTGAGTGCATTTCTTTGTTGTGTGAACAGTTGGAGTGCAGAGACATGTGTTCTCTATGCTAGCACAAAGTCCCTGCTTTTTATTTGTTTAAGGATCAACACTAAACCTCCTTTCCCCTCCTATTTTTAACAGCTAGTCAAATCTGATTAACTCAGCAAAATAGCCCTGACTTTAGAGTACTACAGTCAAAATATGCAAAAGCGTATGCTGTGTGGAGTGCTTTGATTTGTGTGTGTAGTCCTGATATGTCCTTCCCCTTGTTTGCTATTAAGAGTTTTTTTTTCCTAAATTAGCCTGCTAGTTGTATGATAGTTTTAGGGCCCTGTAGATATCTATCTTAACAAGATTTGTTGCTTTTCTTTTTCCTACAATGCCTCCTTTCCCATGTGACAGTGATGTGTCTGGGACCACTGATTCAGCAAGTACTAGATATAGGAGCCTGGTGTTCTGGCCTCCACTTAATTACTCTAATTCAATATTTTTGTTTTCTATGTGTGTGACAGGGCTAGACAGCAGGAGTAAATGTTTTGCCTTTAAAACTTTTCATTTCATCAAACTACACACAGACACAACAAAGCAAACAAATCACTCCAGATCATCAGTGCTGTAATTAGTAAAGACTCTAGCTTTTGTCTTGCAGAATAACCCACTCAATTAGCCCTCAGGTATTTGTTAAACTGTAAATGTAGCCATTAGTGCTTACTTGATAAGAAATGCTACTTAATAGCACAGCTCTGCTGTTGTAAAATTGACTCTAAACCAGTTTTTGCTGAATTCATGGTCCTCTATACATCACTGTCATATGGAACAGGAAGCATTGTATTAACAAGAAAAACAATAACCCATGCTAAGATGGAGATTTCCTGGGGCCATAAAACTATCATAAAACTAGCAGGCCAATTTAGAAAAAAAACTCCTAGTAGCAGACAAAGGGAATGACATACTAGGACTACGCACACAAATCAAAACACTCTGCATAACATATGTTTTTGCAAATACTGACTGTAGTACTCCTTTTAGTAACCAGTTTTATCTGTTAAAGAGAAATGTCCATGTATGATTAAATTTATCAATATTGTTACCAATGGAAATCTGCTTTATATAAGCTATTGACTGAACCAGTAACACTTTAAGGGCCAGCATTGTAACCCATTCAGTTGCTCCTCCTTTTATAGCTGCAGGCATCCATTTTCTAAATCACAGGCACAGGAAATGACATCACATCAGGGGAAAACACATATAGCTGATAATTGTTTTAACCAGGAGAGGCACATTAAGCTGAAGCTTGAGTCTAGGTGTGACCTGAATGCACAAGAAAGTTGCTTAGGGTCACACAGTAATGCAAGTGGGGAATTGTGGAATTCAAACCCAGGTTTTCAGGGTTGCAGCTCAGAGTCTTCAACCACAGCACTATACTGCCTCTTTGAAGGTAGAAGAAAAAAAAGACATGTTTTTACCCAGTCCCTGGGGATGTCTCTAATCCTGAAGGAGTTGGGCCTCTTGATGAGCTATCACAACTAGCCACTTAATAATTTAGTGATTGTACCTGGGAGCATCAAGGAAGTGAAAAGGTTTTATCTCAAAAAGAAGGGGTCTACTGGAGATTTCCTGCTGGAAAGACAGAGTGAAACAGTTGGAATCATGAAATGAAAAAAAATCTGCTGTGTTTCTTTTCTCTTACTTTGGTGAAAGGAAATGTATTTCTGGATGGTGTTCAAATAAAGATTTTTTGTTGTTATTTTGTAACTTTCAGAAGGAGTGGTGCTGGAACATGGGGAAAAGTGTGTGGGGGCACTGTAGTAATAAGAGACTGGGATTGCTTCCCTTCTGACATTGTATGCATGAAAGGGGCACTTTGAATGCTCATGGACAAAAGTGGGGGGTTTCCACCCCCCCAACACCTATAGGTTCTGGCACCTATGTTCAGATAGGTCCTCTACTGACAGCCATCTATCCTATCACACACCAACACAAAACAATTATTTTTTTACAACTTATTTACCCAGGATAGTCCAGCAGAGATGTGCCACATCATTTCCAGTGGGATCCTGCTGCTATTCATTTCTGCTGCTAGGTGAACAGGAGCACTGGGTGTCATGTGACTTACTCGAGGTCACACAGTTAGTATCTGACTTTAGTGAGGTTTGACACTCTCATCTCCTGGACCCCTAGCTTGTGCTTGAGCCACTAGATGACACTCCTACAAATGACAGAACATGATGCCAACAAAAAAAATTAAAACACAACTACTTCAGTGCTAACAAATACTTTATTTATTTATTTATTTGATATATCAGTTTACAACCTTTGAGCCAGAGGCTCATTTACAGAGGTACCTCATCACATGTAAGACAGATGGCAATATAGAAAATGGTATAACAATTACATTAAGCATGTGTTACAGACATTTGTCACAGGCGTTATTTACAGTATTTGGATGTAGATATTTTCAGACATTATTTATAATATTTGGATGACGATATTTACAACATAACAGCAGAAGACATTATAAGCTTGAGAAAGCATCTAAACATAGCAGTCAGTCCTATTCATGGGTTTGGTGTTATTGAACAGAGGTTGCAATCCATAATGGACTTTGTCAGAGAATTTGGATCAGAGTGGGTGAGACAGTGAAATATTAGTAGCAGTTACAGGAGCGGATATTGAAGAGGTGGTTGCAAAGACTGGTTTTGAAGTGGGCGATCTTGGGTGCGCTAGTGATGGTGCTTGGGAGTGCATTAAACCATAGGGGGGCCCTGTGCTGGAAAGATCTCTGGGCAAGGGAGGTTTTTACCCTGGGCACAACCAGAGGTGCTTTCTCTGAGTTGCAGGTGAAGATAGTGGGGGTTGCAGGATGAAGACAGGTGGTGACCCCAGGCGGGGAGAGTCCGAGCAGTATTTTCTTGGACAGTAAGCAGGTCTGGTAGTGGAGCCTTTCATCAAGGTTGAGAAGATTGGCAGAGGTACAGAGGGAGCAGGTGTGAGTGAGCCTAGGTGCATCAGTTAGGAGCCTGCAGGCCTTGTTTAGGGAGGCCTGGATTTTCTGGAGTGCGGAGTTATCTGCTGCCCCATATACAGGGAGCCCATAGTCCACTAGGGACAGTACTGATGAGGTGATGGCAAGCCTAAGGGCATGGGGGAGGCAGTCTCTGTGTCGTAAGGAGTCCAATCGGGTGTTTGTTGTGGCAGCAAGGGTATTTATGTGGTCATGGAAGGTAAGGGCCGAGTCAAGGGTAAGTCCAAGATATTTGTAGTAGGATACCTGTTCAAGGGGGTGCTGGGTGCTGGGGAGGATGTGGAGAGGTGCATTTTTTGCTTTGTTTTGCCGGTGAGAGAAAATCATTGACTTCGTCTTTTTTAAGTTTATGACCAGTCTACAGTCCTTAAACAATGTTTCAGCCTGGGAGAAGGCATGCTGGAGGGAGTCCTGAAGGAGTGTGGGTTTATGATGCGAAGTAAATACTGGAACTAAATAGGTACAGGAATAAAAATTATTTACAGTGTTACCACAGTAGCATAATATTCTGCAAATCACATAGGTACTAAACATTTTACTAAACTGAAATCTCACAAAACATTGTACAAAGCAATTGAACCCCAAAGGAGCTTGGAAACTGTTGGCACTGGCTGTAAACAACTTTTGTATATGGCAACCCCTTCAAGGTTAGAGACAAGTTCACATCCCCAGGGACTGGATAAAAACATTTATTTTTTTGTTTTCCTCTTACCTTCAAGGAGGCAGTATAGCACAGGGGTTTAAGGCTCTGAACTGCAAACCTGGAGACCTGGGTTTGAATCCCACAGTTCCCACTTGCATTACTGTGCAACCCTGAGCAACTTTCTTGTGCTTTCAGGTCACACCTGGACTCAAGCTTAGGCTTAGCGTGCCTCTCCTAATTAAAAAATTTAACAGCTATATGTGTTTTCCCTCGATATGATGTAATTTCCTATGATTTAGAAAATGGATGCCTGCAGCTATACAGGGAGGGGCAACTGAATGGGTTATAATGCTGGCCCTGAAAGTGTTATGGGTTCTGTCAATAGCTTATGTAAAGCAGATTTCCATTGATAACAATACTGATAAATTGTATTCTATGTGGACGTTTCCCTTTAAGTTAATACTTTGCTATTTTCCAGACAGATGACCCAGTTGTCCCTAAAGTTCTTGGTATCTTACATTTTAAATCCATCAACTGGCCACTTAGATTAAACTAGACCCAGTTCTACCTTAGATGAATATTCTTTTGTTTCGCTCCTAAAGAATATCATACCTCACACTACCACCTTGCTGCCCCAGTTTAAACTGCCTATCCACAAATTGCAGCTCTGTCTGATCTAGACTTTCAACCACTCACTTCTCTTGCAGTAAGTAAGTAAGTAAAAATGTATTTATTTCAAGCACCCTTCCCAAGCTCAGGACGCTTTTGCAATAGTTCAAAACACTTTAGAAACACACCATATAAAATAATAAATACAGCAGCCATGGATAACCCCAATTATTATGTCCCAGCAAATGCTTGGGCAAAGAGAAAAGTTTTTAGCTGTTTTTTGAAACTTTTCACAGTCAGGCAATCTCGTATCTGACGAGGTAGAGAATTCCATAGGGTAGATGCCATAAAGGCAAAAGATCTACCTCCAAACGTCTTTAAACCTACACTGGTTATCTCTAGCAATCCCTCATCAGAGGATCGAAGTGAGCAGACAGGACAATAAGGCACCAGGAGCTCTTTCAGGTAGTGAGGTCCCAAATCATGTAGGGCCTTGAAGGTCAGCAATGCGACCTTGAAGGTGATCCACCACTGTATTGGCAGCCAGTGTAGATCGCGCAGCACAGGTGTCATATGGCTAGATCTTGAAACTTCCATCAACAACCTGGCCATCACATTCTGCACAAGCTGCAAGCGGCGGATATCCACCCCCGGCAGCCCTAGATAGAGGGCGTTGCAGTAATCAATACGGCTGGTGACAAAGGTGTAGACCAGGATAGGAAGATCTTCAGGTGGGACCAAGTGTTTCACCTGGGCTATGTTTCTCAGATGGAAAAAGGCAGATTTGACTATGGCCGACACCTGCGCCCTCATGGTTAGGCCCTCATCAAATATCACACCTAGGTTACGCACTTAGCCTGAGGCCAAAAGCGAGGCCCCCCCAAGATATAAACCTGAGGGTTTCCCAGTCCAAACCCCTATTGTCCTCACTCCAGGGTCCACAACCAATACCTCAGTTTTCCCTGAATTCAACCTAAGCCAACTAGTACTCATCCAGTCCTGAATCTCCAGCAGGCAGTTATTAAACACTGTGGTGGAATCAGACTCCTGTTCAGGCATGAAAGATAGATAGAGCTGAGAATCATCAGCATAACAATGAAAACTCAGCCCATACCATCTTATAATGTCCCCCAGTGGAAGCATATACACCGCAAATAGCATAGGGGACAGCACCGACCCCTACGGTACCCCACAGGGCAGCCAGTGAGGGGCCGAGGTATAAATCCTGGACACCACTCTCTGTGATCTGCCCTCCAGGAAAGATCGAAACCAGCTGTGGACTGCCCCCCTCAGACCACAGAAAAACCGCAGGCAGTCGAGCAGCACCCCATGATCCACGGTGTCAAATGCTGCTGAGAGATCCAGGAGAACCAAGATGGAACAGGTCCTCCGATCTCTTGACATCAGGAGATCATTTAATACCTGAACAAGAGCCGTCTCTGTGCTATGCCTTTTCCTGAAGCCGGATCGGAGAGGGTCATAGATATTGTAGCTAGATAAATGATCCTCCAGCTGCAAAGCAGCCACCTTCTCAATAACTTTCCCTACAAAGGGTAGGTTAGAGACCCGTCTGTAATTTTCTGGGCAGTCGGGGGTCAAGAGAGGGTTTTTTCAAAAGGGGGCGTACCACCGCCTCCTTTAAGGGATCCGGAAAGATCCCGCTCTGTAATGAAGCCACCACTATCCCAGCCAGGACTGGACTGATAGCATCTACACACCTCACCAACAGGTGAGTAGGGCCTGGATCCAACTTACAGTAGGTAGGTCGCAGAGTCTGGATGATCCTCACTATATCTATCACTGCTGGTAGGCTAAAGGTGGACCAGGACAACTGGGCATTAGTACCACCCGATTGACCAGTGCAAGGTCCAATGGAAGGGCGCTGGCAGATCTCATCCCTGATGGTGGATACCTTGTCAGCAAAGAATTTCACAAATTCTTCACACTGTACCTGTGATAACGCTCTACCAGTCTGAAGACAGACTGGATTGCACAGTCTCTCCACAGTCTGGAAGAGCTGGGCTGGTCTATTCCTTGCTGCAGTAATTTCCCTGGACAGGAACTCTGCCTTCTTATGGGAAATTGCTGATTGGTAGACCTTATAATGTTCTAACAATCCAAGTCTATCCACCTCCAGTTGAGTTTTCAGCCAGCGTCTTTCCAGTCTTTGTCCCCGCCTCTTCAACTCATGGACCTCCCCATCAAACCAGGGAGCCCTCAAGTGGAGAGTGCGGGGATGAACACGAATTGGAGCAATGACATCCAGGGCCCTCTACCACAGCCCTATTATAGGCCAGGACCAGAGGCCCTGGATCCATGCTATCCCTTGGAAGACCCGAGAAGTCCAGCTCCGTCAATAGGGCTTCTGAGGTAACCCCTCTTAAAGGACGGAACTGTACTGACTCCCTAGGGGCAGGCTTATTTCAGGGGTCCAAAAATCTAAACCTCAAGGCGTGATAGTCAGACCATCCAATTGGCTCCACCTTCACATGGGATATCTCCATCCCCAGATGGAACAACAAGTCCAATGTGTGCCCCCCCCCCATGGGTTGCAGAGGTAATAACCCATGACAGGCCCAATGAATCCATCAATTGGAAGAGGTTTTGACCAAATGGTGAGAGGTTAGGGTGAATTAATTATTTACAAGGTCTTCTTTGCAGAAAATCTTACAGTAGATACATTGGCTGACACCAGGGTCCTGGAACAGGTAGAGGATCACAGGTGGTCTGGTACCTTGCTGGGATTACGTGTTTTTTAGTTGGAGGAGTCAGTCTTGTGACATCACAGACAAACGCACGAGGATGTTCAAATCCTTTTATTAGTTGTCGTATTCACTAGCCTCCATTTTCAGCAAATTGATGTTTGTGAACGCCATGCCACTTCACTCTCGGTGTGAGGTGGTGATCTGGTCACACAAAAACATGCCAGTAAATTTGACTTGACTGGGTGGTGAATATTCACCAGTTCCATTTTTGCTATAATTTCTACCATAATATTTATTTGCTGAGTGGAAAATACTTCAAAAAAAGATAATTTTATAAAAGTACTGATTAGCACTCCTGGCAGAGTGATAATGACATTCTTGCCTGTCTTACATTCATTAATTTCTGTTACATCCTAGAATTCTTTTTATAATAATACACTGTTTTTGTATGTTACAAACAGAAGGCAAATTGATTTTACCTGTTCAGGTTCCTTACCTTTCTTTTTATGTTTATTTATTTTCAAGTGCAGTACACATAAGAACAAATGACAGTAAATAAATATATCAACAGGATTTTATATTCTTCATCCAGTGTTATCCCATAATGAAATCTGACCACTGCCCTTTCTATTTCTTCCTTAATGTTCTTCTCTGCACTGTAATTTTGAAATGTTATAGCCATGTGAGAGTAAAGGATACTCTGTTTTAGGTGTGGACAACGAAAGGTCTTCCCATGTAGCCCAGTGTTCCTGTTTGTATCTTTCCCATTTAAGGTTGTTTCCAACCCATATTTGACTTTACAAATTAGAAGGACAAAGAATGTTTTTTTTTGTACCTGTCCCAGCTTATGGGGAATGTTAAAATGGGGGGTTATTGAGTTAAGATATTTATGGAATGCTTCCAGACTGCTCACTTCTCCTTTTCATTTGACCAAAATATCAAGTATGTACCTGTACTTGTGCCTTACAAGTAGTTCTGCAAACCATGAGTCTGTGACTGATTCTTCAACCTCCAAAGGGATACATAATTCTTGTTTAGAAGCATCTTATCCAACTGATGTTTACATTTTAGGGGGTGTCTATACCTGTTCCTCAGGCTGACTGGAGGGATTTCATGCCTTTGGTTATACTTGTATATACTGTATGTCTTTGACATCAAAGCTTGTATGTATCACATTTTGCCAGGTAACATCTGAGTTACTGATTTCCTTGATGATCTGCAACATATGGTAAATGAAGTATCTACAACGCATGTGGCCATTTTCTGCACAGACAGTTGTGTATGAAAATTGATGTAGCTTGACAGGGGCTCCCACATCAAGTTGATTCCTGATACGTTGGGGCACCCTAGGAGTTGCTGAAGTCCTTGTGGATTTGGAGGATTGTGAAGAAAACTGGGGTACATTAATCCTGGTTTAAAAGAATTTCATGTCCCTAGTCAATAATTAATACTGGATTGACTTCTTTTTCTAGTATGTTCTGTATTTCAGCTCTGATTTCTTCCACCAGGTTTAAGCTGAGTTAAATGTGATTCCCCCATCACTTAACTGTCTCATATACTCCCATTGATATATTGCATAGTTTTTTATTACAGTCCCTTCTCCTTGTTTGCTAGTTTGATGACAATTCTTCTGTTCTCTTCCAAGTTCCTGAAAACAACCATTTGTGCTAGAGAAAGGTTGTATATGCTTTGTTGGTGATTATTGTTATTCTTTTGAATTATGTTCTTATTGTGTCCCCATTACTTAAATATAACTCTTGATACTACTGTATATTAAAGGCTTTAGGTGGACTATATTTAGATTTAGTGTGCAAGGCTTGTTTTCTGCCACTGTTTTCTCATTGCATGATTTACAACACTCCTTGAATTGGAATTGCTTAATTAGTCCAAATTTGTTGAAGAAGTACTGCAAATTTACTTGCATTTTAAAATTGACCAATCTGAAAGTTAGGGGAAAAGGCCTGCATTAGTTTCTGCTGTCTGTATTTGAAATCTGGTACCCTTCTCCCAGGTCACACCTGGAAACAAATCTTGGCTCCGTGTGTGTTTCCCATTTATCAATTTTAAATAAATAAATAGGACTCCAGACTCTCCCTAGGTTGCCAGGCTCTTTAATATATTGAAGGTGACTGTCTTCCTCTGGCCTTCTAGTACCCTTTTCCTCTTCCTATTCCTAATTCTCCTTCATCTCTGTTGTAGGACTGATACTTGTACTTTCTGCCTATGCTACAGCTCTTCATTGCAGGAAATCTTATTGCTCTGGCTATACCAAGGTTCTCCCATGTGATCTGCTAGCACGAAGTTACTACTAAGAGAGCCATTTGCATTTTATTTAGGGTGCTACACTACCTCCTTGTCATACCTCCTAGTTAACAACGTGTTGAAACTAGTTCTATCAGCACAAACGCCCTGTTTTTTAAGCAACTGATTTCAGCTGGTGACATATTCCACGATGTGCAACTAAAATGGGGGAGCATGCTTTGCTTCAGCTGCCCAGAGGCTCTGGAACTCCCATCCAGATCATATTTGATGCTCCCAGTCACATCAGACCTTTAAGAAGGAACTTCACTCTTTTCTCTAAGCCAATGACAAATTCTCCTGCACTGTACCCTGAATCCCCTTCCTAACTACTTATACTTTTTGGTAATCCCGCACTTAAAACACTAAGACCTGGATTTTAAATGCACCTGGAAAGGGTGTAAGTGGCTACTCTGTGCAACTGAGTTGTGCCGTAGGAAAAAAGTGATATATTCAAACAACATGAGCAATCGCGCATCACGTCTGAATATACCAAAAATGAGATCTGCACAAATGGTGGCTGCCAAGGATGTGCTGGCACATCCCACTAGTTGGTCTGAATACCTGGAATGGGGATAGCCATGTGCAAATTCAGATATTCAGACGTGACTACTCTAAATGGGGCCATTAACCATGCAAAGGTACAAATGGGGCCATTTCCATGTCGTATATTGTTGCATGTCTGGGGCAGGGATGTGCCCGGCAGAATCGCTGGGTGCCCTGCAAGGCCTAGGCGGACTTACAAGCTCACATCATATCCTCCGGTAGTCCAGTGCCCCCCCAGCCCAGATCGCACAACAAAAGTTATGACCCCACATCTCCCTAGTAGTCTAGTGGCCCGCCTCCCATCCCTGAACCCTGTACAATTGATATTTCTCCATTTAGTCACCCTGGTAGTCTAGAGGTACCACTCTCCCTTCTCCGAACCATGTATGTAGCAACAATCTAAACCGAACCACCCTGATGGTCTAGTGGTACCCCCCTTCCAGCCCCAATCAAAACGTGTAATGAAATCCCAAGTCCTCTCTGGTAGTCCAGTGGACCCCCCACCCACTGAGACACCCACACCCCACCCTACTCCCCCCCCATCCCAGCATGGCCATTTTAGCCAGCAGGCAGCAAAACCACCCCGCGCACCTCCACGGCTGCCCGCCAACTGCGCTGTCACTGAATGACAGCTTACAGTAAGCACAGCAATACCAATGGTCTACACTAGTCGACCAATGGGCTTGCAGTGTGTACTAAAGCTTTCATTCACACTTTGTGAATGGCAGCTTACAGGTACACACTGCAAGCCCATTGACTGACAGTGTAGAACAATAAAATTGCTGTGCTTACTGTAAGCTGTCATTCAGTGACAATGTAGTCGGCGGGCAGCTGTGGGTATTCAAGTGGGTTTTTCTGCCATCAGCTAAACTGGCCATGCTAGGATGGGGAGTGGGGTGGGGTGTCGTCCAGTGAGTGAAGAGTCCACTGGTTCTAACCAGGGAGGGCTTGGATTTCATTACATGTTTCAATCAGGGCTTGGAGGGGTCACTACTAGACCACCAGGGTGGTTTGGTTTAGGTTGCTGCTACGGACGGTTTGGGGAAGGGAGGGTATCACTAGACTACCTGGGTGACTCAATGGAGCAATATCAATCAGGCAGGGAGTTTGGGGATGGGAGGGGGGCCACTAGACTACCAGGGATTGTGTGGGGTTATATGTTGTATTTTGATTGGGCTGGGGGGGGACACTAGACTACCAGCGATATGTGGAGTTATATCATTTATATTACGATCGGGGCTTGGGGGGTTGGCCACCCACGGGCTTGGCTGCTGTGTTGTGTTGTGCTGTGCAATACAGCAGCCTGCCAGTGGGTGGCTAAGACTTAGGCATGGTTTTTCCTTGTCTATCTTTGCGAGCACATCTCAAAGATGTGCAGGCAGCTGCGTCACACATCTTGGCTGAATAAGGAGATGTGCTGCATATACAGGGGAACACCCCCTCCGGATGCGCCACATACATTATCTTTGTGCTGTGGCGCATCTGGACTTGCATGGCACATCACCCTCTTTTGAATATTGCCCAGGGGTGCATTTTGGAGTTGTGCTGGTGCAACTCAGTTGCACCGGGTGCATCTTCTTTGAATATCTGGGCCTAAGTACTTAGGAATTTGCTTTATCTGTAAGGCTCTCTTGCCAATTGCTTTCCTGGCTGTTACACCTGTACTTCATATATGTTTGCATCCCTATGTCATACAAGGTTTGTGTTGTGTTCCATTGTCATTTTATTTTTTCAGTACTGCATTATCTCTTGTAATTTGCTTTCTTGCTGTTTTTGTAACTCTCCCAGGTCATGCCTAAAAATAGGCAGTCTCTGTCTAGTGCACCTACCTAGCAAACAAAAACTAAGTAAATAAATAAATAATCCCTGACTATTATATGCACACTTGACCCAATTGCCCTTAAAATAACTGAGGCCTTAAAGTTAACAAGAATCACTAGGACCCTTGCATTAAATTTGACTTCCTTCTACCACTACATCAATGTACTTTGGGTTAGCTCCTTAGGGTTAGTGTCCCTCACACTCTCACCTTGCTAACTCGGTTTCAACTGCTCCTCCACAAATTACAAATCCAACCCTCCAAAAATTTCACACCACTCACTTCTCTTATAATAGAGTGAAGTACTTGCAATCTCCTATTTGCAGGAAATCTTACAGCAGATATGCAGTACTAGCAGACATCAAGTCTAACCCCATTGTCCACTATTCCTTCTTGGTTACCTCAGTGCTACTGTAACTGGTGCTCTGCCCAGGGCCTGCTTTTAAGGGGCAACCTTTTCTTCTTACCTTTCCTCAACATATTTCCAGCCCCACCAAATAGGTTGCTGTAAGTCCTTGGTAAGCACAGCTTTGATTCTTGACCTAATTTTTATAAATTTCCCAGACAGATCACACATACAATTGTTAGTTCTCCTGATCTTAAAGAATAAATAGCGTAATTTACTCCATCAGGAACATTTGGAAAAATCCAACTTCCCCCAAAATTATTTTAGTCACGGTTCCAAAATTCTTCAACACCCTGCATTCCATTCTAACCGTCTGTCAGAACTTTAACTATAGCTGAGCCTCATTCTCATTGTGAATCTTTCCCATTCTGAATTTTTTAAAATATTTTTTATCAACTTGCAACATTCATGCTCCCACCTTTAAAATGTGGATCAAGGGTTGCAATGTTCTTTGGTTAAACAGGAAACATCACTCACTAGAAAAAAAGATACTGCATCTTTACTAAGGCTAAAAACTCTGATAACCCCTCCATAGGGAACCGATGTAAAAATAAAAATGAAATTCCATTAAACTTATGTTTAAGAACACAAAGGCTGATTTCTCCCAATCTAATCTTGCAAATACCAAATTCTTGTAAATTTTGGAAGTTCTTACTGTACATTTCTTCATGCTGATGTTTATTCTAAATGTGTTAATGGTCTTATCAAAAATGGGAAATGTCTTGATGACAAGCTCCACTGAAAACTCGTTCAACTCTTTCTTCTCGTTCATTGTTGGTACTCTTGTCTCCTCACTCCCTAAGCCTGCCTTCTCCTCCTAGGCCCTGAACCCCTCTCCTTTTCATTTAACCCTTTATCCTCACCTCCTCTCACATTAAACATGAGTTTCTCACCCTCAACAGATCTCACTCCCATGACCTGATAGACTGGATAACTACTGTATTTGTTATCTATAGCAGCCCCAGTCATCTTCTAACCCCTAGCTGATATCCTTGATCTATCTCTTTCCTCTGGTGTCTTCCCAACAACATGGCAATTGGCTTCAGTCACCCCCAGTTTCAAAGGTGGTCTCTGCACTGAGCTTAATAACTACAGACCAACAGCAATCCAGGCGTCTCTAGATCATGGATGGCTAATTCACATACAAGTAGAAAATACTGAAATGATCACAAACTTATTAACCAGGGTCAACTGTTCATGTCCTAATTGAATTTATAGACTTTCGCCAGAATTTTCAGAATGGATCTATCTTGGATCCAGCAACTCATCAGCTGTAGTTTCTAAGTGGGTTTAAATCTGCGCGGTTAAACCATCAAGTAGGTGGTCTACCAGCATCAGAAAGTCAGAGACATTTGTTTCAAATGAAACAGCCTTTGTGTCAGAAAACTGATGAATGTATCAGTTTGCTGACACAAATCACAACTTTTGTCTGTAAACGCCTGCACCCTTTAAAAATATAAACTGGTGAGCTGGGCACAAGTGGTTGTTCACAGATGCAGGCAGATGATGCTTCTGCGTCCCTGGTTGACATGTTCAGAAATTCCACCCTTCATATATAATGCAACAGTGTCTATGTTCGTTGAAAAATGTCATCATATAGTTCTTTAGTTATAATGAATTTCTGGGGAAATGTTAATATATCCATTTTTCTTTTCACCGTTTTCATTCCTGAACTGAAACACTGATGTAGATTATGGGGGTGGGAGTGGGGAGGCAGCCTGCCCCACCCTGAGATGTTCCAAGCTCTCAGAGCAGTACTTTTAAAGCTCTGACAGTTTTTTTATTTCATATTGGTCTAGGTTAGGAGTCAGAGCCAAGTCCTTTTTCTCACACTTCAAGTTTTCACTTGGTAGCAGATGATCACTAGTCAAGTGAGCAAGGGTGCCTCCTCCTGCCCTCATCAATATGCGAATGAAGGTGTTGCAGCTTGGAGGGAACGCGAACCGGCAACTTCCGTTCTGTGGCCCATGCCACAGTTGTTTGGGGTGGGCGCACAGTTGGTATCATCACCCGAGTGCTGCGAATTGCTGGTTTTGGCAGGGGTGGCAGGTTGCGATGAAGGCTCCAAGGTGTGTAAGCGCGTGGCCATGGCATGGAGGATGTGAGGTCATGAGGGTTGTAGTGAGCAATGCTGGGGAGGGGCCATGGGCAGGTGGTGCAGATTCTCTGCATAGAGAACTTCACCACAGGAGGATGCCTGGCCAATGACAACTTGCTGCAGGTAAGCCATGGCCTGTGGTGCAGCTCCTCACCTTGCGGATGATAGTTTTAAGTTGGAGCAACTGCAAGTAGGAAAGGAATTTGGGCACTAAACACCAAGCACTGAAGTTAGCCCTTTTTCCCTTCTTTTACAAACGGATCCTTGTAAAAATGTAATACTGCATTCCATTAGGCCAGAGCCACATTTGACTGCAAAATGCTGCTTCATTCTGTGGAATTTCAGAAATGTAATGGAACTCTGCTTGTGGCAGAATAGACATTTTCTACCTGCTAGTAATTTGACTTTCCATTGTGTATGACAAGTAAAAGTGGCTTTGCTTAATCTGACTGTTTGCAGTGCTCTGCTATCTTAAGGGTACTGTGGTGCAACATATGTGGTAATTATTGTAGCAGTGTATTGTATTCTATGTATAATGTGTTAAAGTGAGTTGGACACATTTGAGAAATCTTTGGGAAAAAAACTATTTTGTCATAATTCAGCTTTTATATTCTACATGTTCTGTATTTCTATTGATCTTCCTGGACATAAAGTCTCCGCCACTCATTCACACTAACTGGACCATGCCAGAGGCGGTAGGGCCCAACAGGAACCAAAAATCTTCAGGAGAACCGCCACCTGGGTAGGGCTGCGAGGAAGTGGCACCACAAGCTCTGCTCGTGCCATATAGGCTACCTCAGTGTTGACCCTCCAGTCACCTCAGTTCCTTTTTTCCTGCTGTCAAGTGCACTTTAGTGACAACGTCGCTCGCCCGCAGGGAGTCAAAACTTCACGTCTAAATGACAGCAGCTATAGAGTTTCAGTATTGATTAGGTTTATTATTTTTGTTAACAGTTTAAGAGAAAATAAGTTAATAAGTAAATTTTCATCAGAGAAGTCTTCAGCCCTTCTTTGACGGAGTTGACCATGAGTGGGGCAGGTAACGGTAGGGAGACTTCGCATGAAAGCTGTGTTGTCAGCAGGGCTGGGTCTGGCCTGCCACCCTCTACAGAGGCGGGGTCTGACTACAGGCAGTCCGGTGCTCACGAGGATAGGCAGTCTTCCCGAATGCACAAAAAGAAGTGGTCCCATTCTCGATCCTCGTTGAGGACTCGGCACTGCTCGACCTCGAGTTCTTCTTCAACCTCCCGGTCGAAAGAAGAAAGCGGTACTACCAAAGTGCGCCTTCTGGTATGTTTGCATGTTGATCGTTGGTTACCGGTGACAGGGGCCTACTCCATCTCCTCTGGGGCTCCTTCGGCTTCTGTTTCTAGTGACTGGCATCCTCGACTCTGGGTTCCCCCAGAGGGTCCTCCAGTGAGCAGTTTCACCATTAAACCCCGCTCTTATGGAACTTCCAATGGGATCCAGCGGTTTCCTGTCTGACCGAGCCAGTGAGTCCATCACCAGGGCCTTGAGCCTTTCGATTTCAGATCTGCGGGCAGGGCAGTTGTGGCTTCCTAGTCATGTGGTGCCTTCTTCGGTGCTATCACCACTGCACTCTGGTGTTTTTCCCCCTCATAAGGCTGTGGCGCAGGGATCTACACTGGTGCCTTTATCTTCTGCTGAATTTCTCAGACTTTCCTCAGCTAGCCAGGGGGGTGGGAACCTCAGGTTCAGTGCAGCACCTGACACCGCGTCATGTGCCGGCACCGCCTGTTTTCTCGGCATCACCTTCTGTTCTGGCGCCAGGATCGCCTGTGGTGCCGCATGTGACACTGGGGTTCTTGTGCTCCTTCTCCTCTTTTTCCTCCCTTTCCTATCTATACAGTCCCTTCTGGACTAGTAGGAGATGATATTGAGCCTGATCCTGATCTTTGATTAGAGGATGACTTCGACGACGAATCCTCCCTAGGGGTGGTCAATAAACCTTCTCTTATGGCAGAGCCTCTGGTCAAGGACCTTTCCTTTAAGTCTCTGCTTAGAAATGTAAATACCATTCTTTCTCTCCAGACTTCGGAGATCAATCCTGGAAAATTGCTGTGTCTACAGTACCTGCACATCCTGGAGATTCCTGTGGAACTGACTTCCCCCATGCAGCCCTCTTTTGTGACTCTCTCACAAATGGTGTGGGATAATCTGGTGCTTATTCCCTCTGTGGCTAAGTCCATAGATAGGAAATATGCCCCTCCCAAGTATCAGCCCATTCTGGCTTCCAAGCCTTTGCTGATACCATAGTTGTCCTGGCAGAGAATGACAAGGCCATTCTTCCACAAGAATCTACGGTACATCCGATAAACAAGGAATCTCACAAAACTGACACTTTGGGAAAGAGAGTCTTTGCTGCTTCCATCCTGGGCATGCACATTGCTAGCTACCACGTGTCAGCTTGGTTCAGTTGGTAGCACATCTGCCTCTGGACCAGAAGGTCATGGGTTCTCGTCCCACACCGGGATGGACTTGCACCTAAAAATAGCTGGCATCTGAGTGCAGTATTGGGGGGTGCTGTACTGCTGGGGTGTGCCATTCTTTGGTTGAGACGTTAAACCGAGGTCCCTTCTGCCCATCCTGGTGTTGTCCTGGTGGGTGTCCAGGTGGAAGTAAAAGAACCCAGGGTACTCTTCATAAGGAGCAGGGAACATTCCCGGTGTCCTGGCCAACATTTCCCTTCCCATAAACCGGTTCATGCAATTATCCAGGCTGTGTGTGGGTGATGATGTGCAATATGGCTGCCACCACACATTAGGTCACTTCACTGCCAGTCTAGCATTGCTTGTAAAGCGCTTTGGGATACTGTGTATGAAAAATGCTATATAAATGCTGATTCTTCTTCTTCTTATTTCTCTCAGTATGAATATACACTCTGGCATTCGCTCAAGGCCATGGTAGAAGCTCTCCCAGAATCAAAGGTTAGCACAGAGCTTCTTCAAACCATTACTAGAGGCAATGAATCCAATAACCATTCCACCATGGATGCCTTTGACACTGCCTCCACAAGCAGCAGCAGCCGGTATATGCACCTGACGCCACTCTTGGTTGCGCACGTCGGGATTCACAAATGATGCCCAGCAGAGAGTTATGGCTTTGCCTTTTGATGGTACGTACCTGTTTGGTCCTCAGGTCGAGCAGGCACTAGAGGCCACACAGAAAACTAGAATGGCTATCAAAACGGCCAGATCACCATCTGCAGCCCCTCAAAGGGGCAGGACCCAGTGTCAGTTTCATAACCATCAGTCCTTTTGTGGTAAAGGCAGAGGGGGCTTTAACAGAAACCAGTCCCCTCAGCTGCAAAAGAAAATGAAGCAGAAGGCACAGGGCCCAAAAGCACCTAGTGCCACCCTGTGAGATTCTGGCCCAAGTCCCACCTCAGCTGTCTGAGAGGGACTCTTTCTTGGCAGTAGGAGAGCATCTGACTCAGTTTTACAACAAGTGGAAGTCAATCACATCAGACAAGTGGGTACTCAGGGTAATCTCCAAGGGTTACTCTCAATCTTACAGAAACCCCTACGGATCATCCACCCAAATGACAGCCCAAGCGGTCTGTCTCTCAGTCAGACCTTCTTGCTTCTGAGATTCAAGGCCTTCTAAACAACAGGGCAGTAGAAGTAGTCACACTAGATCAGTGAAACACAGGTTTCTACTCCCATTACTTCCTAGTTCCAAAGAAATCAGGCAGCATGCACCCAATTCTCGATTTCAGGAAGTTAAACAAATTCCTTTACAAGGAAAAGTTCAAGATGATATCACTCGGTACATTCTTACTTCTGATTCATCAAAACGATTGACTGGCCTCCTTGGATATGCAAGATGCCTACCAGCATGTTGTCATACACCCAAACTACCACAAATACCTCAGATTTGTGGCATTGGATCAACACTACCAGTTCAGAGTCCTGCCCTTTAGGCTATCCTCTGCACCTCAAGTCTTACAAAGTGCTTTGCAGTTCTCGCAGTGCATCTCAGGAAGCTCAGAATTCAGGTGTTCCCATATCTGGACAATTGGTTCGTAGCAAGTCCCTCCAGACAAAAGACTCAGGAAGCTATGGCTACGGTTTCAAAATTCCTGACGTCCATGGGAGTCCTGCTAAAGTTGGGAAAGTCACACCTACAGCCCTCTCAACAGCTCCTCTTCATAGGAGCTCTTCTGGATGCCTCCAGCACAAAAGCCTTTCTGCGGAGGACAGAAGGAATTACATCCTTCAGATGGCCCACTTCGTCAGGAGAATGACTCGGTTCGAGCTCTCTCAATGCAGCAGATGCTGGGTCTCATGGCATCCTCAGTGTTCACCATACCCCTGGCTCGCCTTCACATGAGGACTACCCAGTGGATGCTCAGCACTCAGTGGTCACTGACCACGCACCCTCAGACCTTTCACATCAAGGTAATGGAACCTGTGAAATGGTCACTCACCTGGTGGACTCAGGAAGACAACCTTCTGGAAGGTTAGCCCTTTCCCCCTCAAGAATCTCAGATCTCCATCACCACAGATGCATCCCTACTGGGATGGGGAGCTCACTGCCAAGATCTCCACACCCAGGGTCCTTGGAATCAGGATGAGTCTCAACTCCACATAAATGTTCTAGAAATGAGAGCCATTCTGTATGCAGTCTGAGCCTTGAAGAACATTCTCTGCCACAAGTTCATTCTCCTCCAAATGGACAACAAAGCAGTGATGTACTACATCGACAAGCAGGGCAGAGCACACTCTTACCCCTTATGCAGGGAAGCAATGAGAGTGTGGGAGTGGTGCCTGGAGCACAAAGCACTGATCCAGGTGGTCTACCTGCTGGGAGTACAGAACAATCTGGCAGATCATCTCAGCAGAACGGAGACAGACCCTCATGAGTGGTCCCTCGACACAAGTGTCGTGCAATCATTCTTCAAAGAGTGGGGAACTCCAGACCTGGACCTTTTTATTTATTTATTTATTTATTAAATTTTGGTGAGGGGTAGGCCCACTGAACCCCGAAGGTCCCTTTTTGCATCCCCACTAAATGCAAAACTGCCTCTCTTCTGTTCCAGAAATCCAGAACCTGGTGTTTTTTGTCAGGATGCATTCAGACTGTGGTGGACAAGACGCTTTCTGTATGCATTGCCTTCTCTTCCCCTAGTTCAGAGGGTGCTGCTCAAACTGGAGGCACAGGGGGCAGAATGATCCTCATCATCCCATTCTGGCCTCATCAGATCTGGTTTCCATTAATCAACAGATTGTCGGAAACTTCTCAGAGACAGCTTCCACTTCATACAAACCTGCTGACCCAGGGTCCTGTGGTCCATCCCAACCTGAAGTCCCTTTGTCTCCTTGCCTGGCTCCTGAAGAGATAGAGGTGAACAGGTTCAACGTTTCACGTAGGGTCTCAGATATTCTCTTAGCTGCACACAAGCCAGCTACTTGGAAAACTTACATGGCTAAGTGGAAGCGGTTCTCCATCTGGTGCACAAAATCCTCTTGGAATCCTTTTTCCTGCCCAAAAACAAAGTCCTAGAGTATCTTCTAGATCTCTCAAACACAGGCCTACAATACTCAACCATGAAGGTTCACCTTTTCGCGATGTCAGTGTACCATAAGCCCATACACTCCGTGTTCCTGGCTCAACTACCTGTGGTCAAGAGGTTTCTTAAAGGCATAATGCATACTAGTCCACCGGGCAGATGACCGGTAGCCACCTGGGACATTAATCTTGTGCTAGACATGCTCTCCCATAAACCTTTCAAGACCCTAGCTACTTGTGAGCTGAAGTTTCTGACTTGGAAGACTGCCTTCCTTGTAGCCATTACCTCCACTTGCAGAGTGTATGAAATACATGCTTTGGTCACAGACCCTCTGTATACTGTATTTCACAAAGACAAGGTGGTTCTTAGGACCCACCATAAGTTTCTCCCCAAGGTTGTCTCAGAATTCCATCTGAATCAGCCCTGGTCCTTCCAACCTACCGTGAACTTCCAGAATGAGGGGAGTGTACCTGCATTCTGTGGATGTGAAGAGAGCCTTGTAGTTCTATTTAGACAGAACTAAAGAAATCCACATGTCAAAACAACTATTTGTCTCCTTCAACATGGCCCAGCTGGGTCAGCCTGTTGCTATCACATGCATTTCAGCGTGGCCAGTGGCATGCCTTCAGCCAATGCTACTTCATGGCACAGGTTAAGCTGGAAGGCAGAGTATACATATTCTACCAGAGTAGTTGTGGCATCTCTGGCAGAAATCTGACATGTGCCCATCACGGACATCTGCACTGCAGCCACGTGGAGCTCCGTGCACACTTTAATAAAGCACTACACTTTGGATGACCATGCCAGGCAGCATCAGTCCTTTGGCAGGGCAATCCTTAATGGACTTCTTTCCTAAGTGAGCTCCTCTCTCCTGCCGCCCATCTCGGGGGATTATTTTAGCTCAGTACTCTTCCATTAGTGGGAATGAATGGTGAAGACTTTATGTTCAGGAAGATATGGAAATTACATACCTACCGTAGTTCTTGATCTTCTTGGATGAAGTCTCCACCACTCATTCACATGTCCACCCTCCATCCCCCAAGCTCACTCATCCTGTTTTAGGTCTTCACCCCCTCATTTTTGGGCTGCGAAGACTCTGTTGAGTTGACCCTTCTTACGCGGGTCATTCTTATTTCCAACATAGGTTAGTTTCACTGGGTTAATTTATGCTGCACCTCCTTGGTAAAAAAGGTACTGAGTTGGTTGGAGGGTCGATTCTGAGGTAGCCTACATGGTGCGAGCCGAGCTTGCGATGCCGCTTCCTCATGGACCTACCTAGGCGCTGGCCTTTCTGAACATTTTTGGCTCCCGCTGGGTCCTAGTGCCTCTGGTGTAGTCCTGTTAGTGTGAATGAGTGGTGGAGACTTCGTCCAAGAAGATCAAGAATTACTGTAGTTATATAATTTCCATTTTTTGTTCCTCGTTACTAGTGTCACTTGCATGGGAACACAGGATCTCTGTTCTCTGTAGATGATCTACTCTTCTACTGCAGTTTAATCCTTTGCTGAAGTCATACTCCTCCTCTGTTTGGGACACTGCAAAATTTCCACAGCAACAATCTATCATGTCACAAACAGAAGATGATGACCTCATCAAGGGTTAAGTAACAGAAGCAGCTGAACTGTAAAATACCAGAACATCCAGAATTTTGCCTGACCAGGGTGTATTTTTTCCTGGAATAGCCAGAAAACCAGCACCAACAGAGCAAGGTGCAGAACTGTTTGTTTATTTACTGTGTGTCTGAGCCTGTCAGCCAGTAAAGTGAAGTAGTAGTGGGCTGGGGTGTGAATATGTCTGTGAAGTCTTGATGTGTGGCCTGGTGTGGTAGCTCTTCCTTGTTAAATGTCATGCAGAACATTGGCATGTCTGTCTCATCATGGAAATCTAGGTATTACTGACTTTTGTGAGTCACCCATAGCGATTCGTATCTTGCAGCAGTTGAGTTTCATCATGATCTGTACTGTGTGCATCACTGGTGCATGTGGAATATATGAGGGGGAAAAACAGGAGAAAGGAATACAGAAGAGGAAGACAAGGAGTAGATAAAGGCTTCACCATGCCAATTCCACTATTTTTAAATTCCAATTTTCTAAAGAAAAACAAAAGCTAGTTATTTTGATAAGAATTTTGATTATTTGTAACAAGTTAAAGAAGGCTTTAAAGCAGCCAACTAGTGTCAAAATGACCCTCAAAATGCATTAGAATGTATCTAAAACCTGATAGTTTCTGGAGGCCTAGGCGGCCCCCAGACCCCCATCCTATTTATTTGGTATTTACTTGGAAAACCAGGACTTTTACCAGTCTTTGCCCCCCCCAAAAAAGCTAGCTACGCCCCTGAACTGAGATATGGGATTTTTAAGTTTTTAGAAGTAGAAAGTCACTGGCAATGCTAATTTTGAATAAATGAAACATCTTGGTGTGGTGTTATGATGTTTACCATCAGAAATGTTTGCTAGTATCCTGCTTATATAGCCATAGTATGACTACAGTATGTAAAGTCAAAAAGTAACCCAGACGGAAGGAATTTTTAAAAATTGCTAATGATGCCATCTTTAATAAATTGATTCATTATTTATAAAATTAGGAATAAAAGTTGTTTTAAAAACATCAGACAGAAATCAAAATATACTGATGATGAATTTGTCAGACATGTATTATAGCTAAAAAAATAGGTAACCCCAGGCTGGCATGCCATTTGTATCTGACAGCAATACCAGGTGGTCTGGGTTCGGGGAGGAATAGGTCACTTGGCACAAAGGCTAGGTTTGGCTACTCTGCACAGGGACACCCAAGTAACTCCGAACACAGGAAGCAATAACTGTAATGTCCAATACCAGAAGTGGGATTCTAAAGTGTGGCTTTTATTCACATCCAAACAGAACAAACAAAGCACAGATGTTCCCCCACGGGGCTACACTCCTGGTAATGCAGATTAAAAGAGACCAGAACACTTCCTCAACACTTCAGCCCTCAGGCTCTGAACCCACTGGGCACACAGCCCGGACTTGCACACTGCTTTGGGTTACACAGCCCGAACTTGTACACTGTTCTGGGTTTTCCCTGGCTTGGCTTCCTTGCCAGCCACTTGGACACCTTCCATACTTCATGGAAACATTTTCTGGTGGCTCCCTAAACCACCTAAGAGCACCTCAACTCCATCAGGGAATCTTCCTTTCAATCCCATGTCTGGGTACTTTCCTCAGGCACTGGCCAAGAACCTGAGAGAAAGCAAAAGGTGTCTCAGAGCAAATCCGTAGAGGTGAATTTGGTTACTACTGATGGGGGTCTCCCACCTCTCACTCCCACAATTCATTCCTGGCCATTTCTCTGGACAGTAAACACCTCATCCTGTAAAGCTTTGCAATGTAGATTCTTGCTAAATGTATTTCACATTCCATCTACTTCTCTTGCTTCCCACTTGTGCTGGACTTGAACATACTTAAATTAAGTGGCATTGTCCATTACTCTAGACCCCCCCCACAGGTTAAGCAGTCCAATCCCCACTTTCTTTCTTTCTCTTTGTGCCGAACTTGAACATACTTATAAGTGGCATTGTCCTTTACTCTAGACCCCCCACTGAGTTAAGCAGTCCAATCCCCACATCTTCCAGCTGTACTTGGGTGTCTTTTCCTGACCCCCACAGTAACACTTGGCCCTTTTTCAGAGCGAACTCACCCTTTGGTTGCAGGTGCCCCACAGGCGTTTCCTTCACAAGGAATCTTCCTCTCAGAGCTTCTGGTGCCTCAGCACAAGTCAGACAGGCAGCTTCTTTCCCTTAGCTGGACCCAGGGGGTTTGCCCCTGGAAAACAGGCAAACACCTTCCCCCCATCCCCTCAGGGATGGGGCTACTAAACCATTGAAAGCGGTCTCCACCACTTCAATTACCAGTTCCTGTGTTCCTCTTCAGTTGGAAACACACACCTTACCAAAAGTAGCTCTTAAACAGAGCTTAAAGCTCTGAGAGCCTGCACACACTCTGCTGCACTACAGTCTCTCTCTAAGACTGCACACAGACTGGCTTCAAATTCCCCAACGTTCTACTGTAACCTCCAACTGCAACATTCCAGAGTGGCTTATGCAGCTGCGACAGTTCTAAAATGATGTCATCCCTCAGTCTCAGCAGAGACTGAGAACAGAGTGAGACAGTGTAAAATCCATTTAACTGGAGTTTCACAAGCTGCCTTCCCTGCCTACCACTAGGTGTTACTGGGATTCTAGTAACCCCGGGTGACAGGAGGGTTACAAATATATGAGGAAATTGCTTGCCAACCAGCAAATACTGCTGCTTTAACAACCTTGACAAAAGCAACATAGTGAACTCCACTTTTATTGATCTCAAAAACCTTTGATGTTATTTACTACTCAATACTACTGTCTAGACTAAAACAAATTGGTTTCTGAAACTTGCCTACCCTGTGGCTCAAATTGTATTTGACAAACCAACCCCACTACATCAAAATTTAAGACATCTCCTCAGCATGTTCGCCTCTGACTTACTGTATGTAATTCCCCCCAACGCTCCATTCTGGGGCCCTCCTATTTAAAATTTACATACATGACTTCTGAAATGCATATACCAGCTGCAAGGTATAGTTACTTGCTGATGACATGGTTATCGCCACTGCTAACAAAAGTCCTGATTTCCTCTGTATCTCTGCACTAGATGAACTACTCAATAATAATAAGTGACTGGTGGATAACAAACTGTCCCTAAATGTTTCCATTACTAAGGCCATGTTATTCACTCTACAAAGTCCTTTGACTACCCTGATTTTCTCTCTGTCCATCCTGGGCAAATATTTGTTGAATGTGTCACTAGCTTTAAATACCCTGGTCTGTTGATGAATTCCAGATTGAAATTCAAAGATTACCTCAATGGCATCCATATGAAATCCCGACAAACAAAAGTCAGACAGTTTTTAAAAATTTTTTTATACATATTATTTAAGCACCTACCTCCTCGGCAGGGGTGGTCCTATGGTCCCCCTTTCAGATCCACTGGCAGCTAGCACACCGGATGCCATGCCCAAGTCTCAACCTCCTCCCATCTCCCTCTCTATAGGCCTCATCGTGGACCCCATCATGGAAGACCGAAGGGTCAGGGCCAGAGGGAGCTCCTGGAGCATCCAGTGCAGTGCGGCAGGTGGATCCTCATGAGTGCCGGAGGATTCGGCTAAGTTTCTTCCCCTGAGTTTCTCCCCACATCGCACACATGCAGGGACACCAAGGATGCAGTGGTGCATATTCCCACGTGTTGCACATCAGATGTCCACCCATGCCATCTCTTCCATTGCTCTGCAGCCAGCACTACCCCCCCAGCCACCGCCAGGAGCCAGCACCTTCATGGAAGTCCATCCTCACCCTCCCTGGAGAAGGAAGTCCCAGAGATGCTCAATCCTTCTCCTCCAGGCCAACCCCCAATGACCCAAATCCACTCCCAAATCCAGGTCACTGGTGTGGCGCAAGGCATGGCATCCAGCACCTCAACCCTCAGCACCACCGGGCTGGCCAAAAGTCTGACATTTAAAATCCCAACACCGGTTTCCCATCAGGTATGAAATCCCGTTAGACTGTTTCCTGACATCCGAAATCCTGACAAATGCGCAACAGAGCTTTCACTTGTATTTACTAAAATCTTTTCTACTGCGGTACCTACAATTACAGATGGATCTCTTAAATACATCGATCGGACACAGCAGAGCTTGTAATTATGCAATATACACCGTGTTCAGTATAATCCACAGAAAAAAATAAATACATAATTACATCGATCAGAATGACACTAAAAACTAACTAGGGCAGGTGCAGTGCTTTCTAGCTGTATTGCCAGATAGTTTGGAGAATAGCTACAGTGACCATTAGCATTAAGCAGCTAGTCGTCCACTTGATTGACTTAGCTGGTCACTAGGGGCAATATTTAAGTAGAAGGATTCTACCCAATGTGTAGACCTCTGACGAAGCTTATCAGCGAAGCATTAGGGTTTTGGATTGCATCGATCAGAATGACACTGAAAACTAACTATGGCAGGTGCAGTGCTTTCTTACTGTGTTGCCAGATAGTTTGGAGTGTAGAAATAATCAGTTTGCCGCACTTGCTTCATTTGCTTTACTGTCAGTGTATATCATTTTCTTTTTTAAGAGATCCATCTGTATTTGTAGGTACTGCAGTAGATAAGTTTTTGAAAATGATTGCCAGAGAGTTTGGAATCTAACACAATTTGTCGCACTGGCTTCACTTGTTTTGCTGTCAGCCCACTCCTTATGTAACGTCAAGTGCCATGCACTATATCTGTAAATTTACACTGTTGAGTGTTTGTTTAATATATATTTTTCTGAAACTGCACAAATATAATAGTTAAAACATTTAGGCATACGAGTGAAAGTTCTGGTGTGTCCGATCTGTGCCACTGCTGAGATTTTGGGATTTCATTTAGTCGGTATTAAGTACTCATCGGTTTTATGACATTCAGGAATTTGGTGTTGGGCTTTTGTCTGACGGGATTTGTCATGTCAGGATTTCGTACCTTACCCACATCAACAGTATGTGCAAACTGATCACCTTAGAACTCTATACTTTTTAGTGTGCTAGAACATGGCTCTCATTTAGCTTGAGAAACCAGAGCTTCCTAAGTTCCGTCATATCCTACATAGAATACGACGATATTGCCTTCTCCTTGGCAGTTGTCTTTTCCCTAAAAGAAATAATGTCCTGTACCACTGCACCACTATATTTATTCTGGGTGTTAACAAAATGTAAACAAGTGTATGGTTCATACAGCTCCCATCACAACTAGCCATTCCTTCTATACCACAGTATTTGTATCTTTTTCAAGGGTATTCAGAAACAACCCTTTGATTATATAAACTCCCTTGTAATGTACGTCATCTCCACATATGCCATGAGAAGCATTGACTAATTAAGCAATAAACCATGACATGGTGTTGGTTATGCTGGGATTTACCCACGTCTTGTGCGGTTTAGTCACGAGATTGCAGGCCAAGTGAGTAAACTACACCAGAAGTGGGTAAAACCCAGCATAACTCACACCCTGGAGTGGTTCATTCTGATTATACAATGGCCCCCTTCACTTTCTGTTACAAAAAATAAAAGAAAAATGCAGTTTGTGCAACTTTAAATAATTTTTATTGAATTTATTTTTGCAACAAAAAGAAAATAGTTCCCTGTTGCTAGGTAGAAGTTTCCTCAGCCCACTATATGTTTGCAGGATGACAGAGGGTATAAGGGGTCCATTTTTTGATTGTCCTCACCCCCCCCCCGTGAGTAATCCAAGAGAGAGAGAGCTGCAAGGCTTCAGTTTCTTTTTTTTTCTTCTTAAACAGTCAGCCTGACAGTTTGCAGTATGTCTTTACACAGTGCCATGCAAGCATTGAGGTTGCTGTTGTGTGCTTTCAGGTTTGCTGTGGATTTAGTGGTTCAGGGTTTTTGTGGTGTGGAGGAACTAATGGTCGTTTCATTGGGTGATGTTTTTTACTTCCATGTGATTGCGAGATCAGGCATGTGTAGTTAATTGGGGATTTAAGTGCATCTGCTAGGTACTGACATCATGAGATTGGGAACTGATGGGCAGTTGCAGGGTCTGTGCTGTGGACTGGAGCAATCTTACTTTACCAGCTGTACTGACCGGTAGCGGAGGGTTGACAGGAGCAGTGTCTCCTTATGTGGAATGAGGCATATCTTTATTTATTTTTTTGGCTACTGTGAGTTGTGTGGATATCATCAACAGTAATAGAGCTGAACATCGCCTTCAGTATCAATCTCCTCAAAGCTTGTCTCCATTTTTAAAAGTTGAAGGATTTTTTTGTGACCCTGTTTAGTTAGCACGAAACCGGTCGGGAGTTTGCCTTGCTGTACATCCTGTAGCTGTTTGGCTCTGAATGGCGTTCTGTTTCATTAAATTATGCTCCTTTTATACGCCAACTATTGAGTGCTGAGTCTTGTTCTTTAGAGTTTTCGGTGTGGACTCGAGCACCTTGGTCTCACGGAGGAGCTGTTTCTGCTATAAATGATTTAGTGGAACAGCAACATGGTAGCTTCACCGTTTGTGTTTTGGGGGGTCAGAGTGATTTAGAAATGGGGGGATTACATATGTGGCTAACTATCACCTTTTGCATGGGTTGTGCAGGAATTTACCATGCTAAAAAGGTGCCAGTCAGTCAGTCAGATTCCTGGAAATAATACTGCCATTGTATAATGGTTGTTATAAAATGGCAAGGAAAAATCTTGAAACCTCATTGTTTAAGAGACATCTCCTTACTGTGAATTAAAAAGCTAGTGATGCATTGTCAGGTGTAGGATCTTATTACTAAGGAAACAAAGCCTCATTACAAGTAAGCAATAAGACACAATGGGGTGTGCATGGAACAGATTTTACCACACGCTCAGGGGTGTGGTGAGGCACAAGGCCGCAGGCTGAATGTCTTTAGTTCTGGAAGTACAGTAAAATGTGTTCCAGATAACCACGGCTGGGAGATGACTATACCTGGCTACAACATATTCAGAAGACACAGGGCAGGCAGAAAGGGAGGAGGAGTGGCACTTTATGTGAAAGATGGCATAAAGGTCACAGAGATCCAGGAGGAACAAAATGGGGAAGAGATACTGTGGGTTAATCTGGAAAGGAAAATGGGGTCAGCCATCCACACAGGGGTGGTCTACAGACCACCAGGCCAGGAGGAAGAAACAGATAGGGAGTTGATGCTAGCCATCCAAAAGATGGGAGACAAGGGGGAAATGGTGCTGTTTGGAGACCTCAGTATTCCAGACCTGGACTGGAGCCTCCCAGCAGCATCAACCAGGAGCAGATTTATCCTGGGCTCCCTTCAAGGTGCCTTCCTTAAGCAACTGGTCATGGAACCAGCTCAGCAGAAGGCAATACTGGACCTTGTGCTGACAAATGGGGACAGTGTGATGGGGTAACAGTGGGGGAGCACGTGTGGTTTGAAATCACAGAAGGAGCAGAACCAACCCACACCAAAACATGTATCCTGGATTTTAGGAGGGCACACTTTGGGAAAATGGAAAGATGCTTGAAAGAGGCACTAATGGGAATGGGGAGGGAATCGGATGGAGAAACAGTGGGCAATATTTAAAACAGGGATTACAAGAGCAACATAATTATGCATTAATCAGGTTAGCAAAGGGAAAAGGAAGAGGAGGCCATTATGGTTTTCCAAGGAGGTAGCGGAGAAATTGAAAGCCAAAAAGACTGCATTTGGGCAATAAAAAAAGGCGCAGGCAGAAGGGGATAGGGAGAAGTACCAGGAGAAGCAAAGGGAGGCAGGGAGATCAGTAAGGGAAGCCAAAGCTCAGACAGAAGACCGCATCGCAAAATCAGTGGGTAGAGGGGACAAAACCTTTTACAGGTACATAAGCGAAAAAAGAAGGGCAAAGGGAGGGATAGTGAGACTGAAGGGAAAGGACAGGGGTCACATGGAGGATGACAATGGTAAAGCTGACATACTGAACAGATATTTTTGCTCAGTCTTTACTGAAGAAGAGGAGGGTAATGGGCCTGAAGGGAGTATAAGAGGTCGGAATGGCGCAGAAATGGACACAAGTCCCTTTACACGGGAAAGGGTCCTAAAGGAACTGGAAGGAATAAGAGTCGATAAAGCAATGGGGCCAGATGGGGTGCACCCCAGGGTCCTAAAGGAACTAAGAGTGGTGGTGGCTGAACCTCTGGCAATCCTGTTTAGCCGATCACTGTAAACAGGGGAGGTACCCAAAGACTGGAGGACAGCAGATGTAGTCCCCTTATACAAAAGCGGGAACAAAGAGGAAGTGGGGAACTACAGACCAGTCAGCTTGACCTCGGTAGTGGGTAAGATCACGGAAGCACTACTGAAGGAGAGATTGGTGGGACATCTGGTTACCAACAGACTACAGGACCCAAGGCAGCATGGTTTCACCAGGGGGGAGGTCATGCCAGACCAACCTCATTGAATTTTTCGACTGGGTGACAAGGGGTGTGGATCAGGGGAGAGCAGTGGATGTAGCCTATCTGGACTTCAGCAAGGCCTTTGAAACAGTGCTGCATAGAAGGCTCTTAAACAAACTGGGGAATATGGAAGTGGGCAGGAGAGTAGTGCGGTGGGTGAGTAATTGGCTGGGTGGTAGGACACAGCAGGTGGTGGTAAATGGCTGTCACTCCACAGAGGGAAGAGTGACCAGTGGGGTACCACAGGGATCAGTGCTGGGGCCAGTTCTATTCAGCGTCTTCATCAGTGATCATTGCACAGGACCTATAAGGCAGAATTTCCCTGTTCGTTGATGACACAAAGCTCTGTAACAGAGTGGACACGCCAGAGAGTGTAGACAGAATGAGGAGGGACCTGCAGAAGCTTGAAGAATGGTCAAGGGTTTGTCAGTTGAAATTCAATGCAAAGAAGTGCAAGATAATGCATATGGGGCACAAAAACCCTGGAACAACATATCAGTTGGGGGCTGAGGATATAGCATGCATCAAGCAGGAAAGGGACCTTGGGGTTATTATCTCTGATGACCTCAAGGTAGGGAAACAGTGTGACAAGGCAGCAGGTAAAGCAAATAGGATACTGGGATGCATAGGCAGGAGTATCACCAGCAGGAAAAGGGAGGTCATAACTCCACTTTGTAAGACACTAGTGAGGCCCCACCTGGAGTACAGTGTACAGTTCTGGAGACCTCACCTATGTAAGGACATAGACAGGGTAGAGAAGGTTCAAAGGAGGGCAACAAAGATGGTACAAGGATTGCATCACAAGTCCCATGAGGACAGGCTGAAGGACTTGAATATTTACTCCCTGGAGGAGAGGAAGGAGAGAGGAGATATGATAGAGACACACAAGTACCTTACAGGGAGGAACAGGGTGCAGGAATACACTATTTTCCAGTGAAAAAGATGTTCCAGGACTAGAGTTCATGGGATGACGTTGGAGGGTGGGCAATTCAGAGGAAACGTGAGGAAGAATTTCTTCACGGTAAAGGTGGTGGACAAGTGGAACACCCTGCAAGAGGAAGTGGTGGGGGCTAAAACAATCATGGGATATAAAAATGCATGGGATAGACATAAGGGAATTCTGGAGGTCAGGGGTAAGAGGCAACAGACTTCTAGAAAAACATAAAGGGAAAGCACAAACTCAAATGGGCAGACTGGGTGGGCCATAGGCCCTTATCTGCCGACAGTGTTTATGTATGCACACCCCAGGAGTGTCTTATTGCACTTACAAAATGGGCTCAAGGTCAGAGGGGAATCAGAACCCCTCTGTGGCAGAACACACTGGTTGTGTATAGAGTTGCTCATCCTGTATTTTTTATAGTGTATAGTACTGTGTGAAATATGTGTTTGTGAGTTCTTTTGCTTTCAAAATGAAACTGACTCATGGAGTCTCTAGAATGCTGTTCTACCACAGTAGGATAGAATCACATTCCATGACCTTTGAACTTTGGTACAACATTTAGAAAGACATGGAATTCTATACAGAACAAACACTCCACTATACACTATAAAAGCCTCTTCTACAGCAGAGATTCAGTTACAGAACCTCCCTGTCAGGGCAAGCAGAAGAGATTTTCCTAATGAGCAGGTAAAGATGGCAGGGGGAGATTTCATTGTCAGCAAAGAATCAGTTGTAAAGAAAACTATAAACAAAACTTAATGTTTCTAACTTGTTTATATGTGTAAGGAAAGTATGAGATCAGGGGAAACAACATTAAATTTTCTATTTTTTATTTAAGGTAGTTTTATTTTTATGGCCCAGTTGAAGTTTTTTTACAATGTAAAGGTAGCAGCCATGTTTGTGACGGAAGATCAGTTCTGGTTGTAGGGGGACTGATGGATAATAGTTCTGGTTGTAGGAGGACTGATTTGCTCATTGTGTGATGTGATTTAGGACCAGGATGACTGCATAAAACAGATTTCATGACCAGTCACATGATATATTTTGACCAACGAGACTTCTTTATTTTTGATGTCCATTTTATAAAACATTACATTACATTACAAAATCAAGGACAGGTGCATGTATTTAATCTTGCCATTTAAAACCTATGTAAACCAATGAGTTTAGGGAAAAAAATCATATTAAAAATGCTTCACTTCGCACACAATACCAAAGAGCAGTGATACATTTATAGCTGCAATCAATTGACGACAGAGTCACTAAAGGGTATGCAATAAACTATGTGAATGCACTTCCCAGGGCCATAAAGCCACTTAGCCTTTAGTCTCATGCCTCACTCCCTTGGGGAGTGTATTAAAAATAAAATAAAGTAAGGGGTGGTGTATTTAACGAGAATTTTACACACATCCAGGTGTGGATGCCACATAAACCCCGAGAGCGAAGCTCGAGGGGTTTATTTAGACATCCAGCACTGAGGGTGTGTGTAAAATTCGAGTTTACACACCACCCCATTATTTTATTTTATATAATTGCTGGGTTTACCTTTCTTGTCACAGCAGTTATACAAAATAAATGTTGTTCTGCTGCAGCCGCCGTACAGTTTACTTTCAGAGCTGTCCATTTGGGCAATTAGTTTTTTTTTTGTTTTGTTTTTTCTTGCCGCTGCCCTTTAGAGGGTTTTTTTCCCCCCCAGTAAATTACCAGCAAGTCATCTGTGGCACGGTCTCTGAGGCATAGTTGGGAGCAGAGAAAACCCGGAAGAGTTGTGACTTTGGCATGCTCAGAGCCAGGGAAACCCATTGCGTGTTTGCCATTATAAACGCTCCTTTATAATGGCAAATTATGTGACGGGTTTCCCTATAGGAGAAAGGTAAACCCATTAATTATAATCCTTTAATGCGCACCCTGTTGTGGGTTATTGCTTACCTAAGAGTGCCCAAAACCTGTACCTACATCAGCTCATGAATCTGTACAATATCTGTCTTGATGCACCAAGAGCTTGGGATTTTTAATCATATTGGCACCTTAAAATATTGATTGCGGGTTTTCTTTCTATGTCACTTTAAATATAACTATTGACGCCATGATTAGTATTTTCATTTATATTACTGTATCTTATTTTATTCATTGATCATGTATTGCACTTATGTTTTTGGCAGCCTAGGTACTGTACTTGTCTTGCCTTTGTGTATCTGGGACCTCACAGGGAATGACACCTTGGGTCTTACTGAATAACAGCTCAGTTAAAGAGTTCCTGACACTACTGGAAACATTTGGAAAAATATAAGATTAAATACAATTCTGTTTGCATTTTATATATTTTCTGTAATTCTTTCCTCCTTTTTCTTTAGTACCGATAACAGCTGCATGAAAACAGGATCACAGCCTCCCTAGACTGCATCTACTCTGGCTGCTTGTCTACACCTGACATCACAAGCCTGTCTTTCTGAGATCATAATTATCTCCACAGTGACAAACTGTGATATCATAAATAGAATTGTGATGTCCGGTATATATAAAAAATCAGAACATAAAGGGCAGATATCCTGAGCTCAATTTTCAAAGCCCCAAAACTGACTCAAGGTGCCTGCGTCAAACAGAATTGACTCAAGGGACACCTTGTATCAAAAGCTGCAACAATCCTGATTTTAGAATGCAGGCTGTGTTGACATCGGGTGCCCTTGCCCCAGACAGGCCCTGTGCCAGCCCTGCCCCCAACACAGTGTGCACCATGATGGAGTGGGCTGTGTGCCACAATATTATTGCCATATCCCCTAATGTGGGATTTTCAGTCATCTCCAAAGTCCACAGAACCCACCCAGAGTTAGACCAGCCCAGAGCTAGTCTAACGAATCCTCAGAAGTGGGGCCGTGGTACAGAGGAAGCCCAAGAGGCAGTCAACTGCACGGGGGGGATCCAGAGAGCTAGCAGCAAACTGCCATAAAGCCCAAAAACAGTGTAACAGGTAGCCAAGGTCTCTGGTGCCACTCATGTCAGTGGTGTCCTCAGGTGCCCCCAATGGTGCAGGTCAGAGTGCTGCCTGTCCACCAAGATCACCTGCCTACCTATCCCTCCCCAAGACCATGCCAGCACCACAGTCCACCTGACCTTTGGCAGTACCACAGCCTCTGCTGCCCTCCTAGGCACATGTCCAACATGCTCTGGCTCTTTAAAGACTGCTGCATGTCTTTCCCAGAGCCTGCGGCGTTCCCCTCCTGTGCGTCCATTGTTTGGGCCATGTGAGCACTTGTGGCAGTTGTGCTGACTGTGACACCGGGACCCCACCTTTTACTTGCAGCATTCCCCTCCTGTGCGTCCATTGTTTGGGCCATGTCAGCACTTGTGGCAGTTATGCTGACTGTGGCACCGGGACCCCACCTTTTACAAAATTGGGTTCAGGCTCCCTGACATGCTGGGTTCCAGAGCAAGCTGCTATTTGCCACAGTTTGCATTGATCTAGGGAGCCATTTAAAAATCAAGCCCCCTGTTTTTAAGGGAATGTTCTTGGTGATAAAGAAATATGGGAGAGAATTACAGAAACAATATGAAATGTAAACTGAATTGCATCTAAATGTGTGTGCATATATAGTAACTGTGTGAGACAGAGTGTTCCAACATATATATATATTAGAATTTTTGAAGCAAGGAATTTAAAGGAAAGGGCTGAGCTCCTTGAACAATATAGTTTTTTGTTTCAGTATGTTGAAACAGAAAAGGCCTTGCAGCCTTTTCATCTTCTGGTCCATGTGCCTGGAACAATTTCCCCTTGCAGCGTGAGAAGTCTTGTCCAATCCTTGCTTCACTGGGAGCCTATAAAATCTTGACTACTTGCATCAGCTGCTAAACCAACAATCTGTTGTAGTTATTTAGATAACAGTTAGAAGTGTTACTAGAGCAAGTACTATGTCTTAGAATATCTCAGCTAATAGGTTAACCCATACCTTTGTAATATGTTAATCAACTGCATGTATTGTTTTTTGTATACTTCCTGGATTTGCATAATGAACACTGTTTGATAATGTTGTTCTGTTCTTTGATGTACTATGGAAATTCTCATTGACCCACCAGTGCAGTGTTAGCACTACCACTTGCATCACCATTGACTCAAGTTTGGAAGAGAGCCCAGGTGTCAGAGAGCTGGCCGGGGAGGGGGGGGGAGGAAGAGGCTCTAACGTCCTATGGGCTACTCTCCTCCTCTAGGGGTGGGGGTGGGGAAGCTGTCGGTGCCTGTATGACACCTAGTGGAGGCTGGGGATCTGGCAAGCTCACTGTGTTGAGAGGTGTGACAGACGCATGGCGTTCTTCATGCCTTGGTGTCATTGCACGTCATGCCTCTCCCACCATCAGCATTACAAAAATGCCAGACATGCACAATGCAGCCCACCTTGCCCCAACTCCACAATAGCTGACAGTGGAACCTCCCCAGACACCGGATGTGGCATCCAAGGGGGTGAGTGGGGAGCCCTTGAGGCCTGGCTCTGGGGGGGTAAGCCAGGAAGTAACACTGGGGACGGTCAGCCCTGGAGACTAACAGAGTACGGTCAGGGGTAGGGCTGAAGGGGAAAGCTACTCCTGCTCCCACCCCCCAAAAAAAAACAGACACATGGAAATTCTCTATTTATTTCAACTCTGTGTCGGAATGCTGGGACCCTGTTGAAAATGAGCTCTGGATCAATTGAGTCATTCTCCTTCTGTTTTTTTAATGAATCCATTTATTTACTACTAAATATTACATTTGTAAATGTTGCCCCAGTGGTGTCAGGAACTCTTTAAAACCCACAGTAAAAAAGCTGTTATTAGAGCTAAGTATTCTGATTTGTGCTATACAAAATTATATCCCAAACATTTTAGTTGCCATAGGTCAGTCTTGTATGACTTGACTGACCAAGTTTCACAAAATTGTCAGGCAATATAGTAGATAGTTTGAACAACTACTCTTTTAAATTTTTAAGCCTGATTGCCCAAAAGACAGGAGAAATATAAATGTTTAAAGAGCAGGATTTATTTGATAAAACATCATCAAATTGAGAGGGTATAGGTTGATATAGAGTAGTAGCACACAACTGTACAATAGTGTATGGCAGAACCTGATTGTGTATGGGAAATCCATACACATGAAAAAGTCATTCTGCTGCACTAGTGATGTACCTACTAACGCAGAACAACTTTTCGTTCTGTGTTAGTAGGCACATAACAATGCAAAACAAAATGGTTATATTAAATGCACACTGAAAATAGAAAATAGAGTTAAAAATCTATGTTTCGACCTTAGGTCTTCTTCAGGAAATATCTAAAAGAGAAAAAAAAAAGTTAGTGTAGAGGGGAGGTAAAATGATATATATATATATATATGTAGGGAAAGAAAAAAAGGGGAGGCTCAGGGAGAAGAAGTGATAAATGGCAAGATTAGGAGAGAATCTGTGAAACAAAAAGGTGATGGGAAAGATAAAGCATAATAGGACTGAAAGAGCTAGGGAAGTCCCCAGGTGGGCACTAATTAACAGGGCCTCGTTAAGCCTGATTGCCCTAAAGACAGGAGAAACATAAATGTTTAAAGAGCAGGATTTCTTTAATACAACATCATCAAATTGATAGGGTATGGGTTGATACAGAGTAGTAGCACACAACTGTACAATATCTTTCCCATCATCACCATCAACCACCCACAAACAGCGCTGTTCATTGTACAAGGGGTGGTTGACAAGCTGCATGGGCAAGCTGTCTGGGTGGGCTGCTAGTGGAAAAGGGATGGTCTCTGGTGGCAAGAACTGACATTGGGAGCCACAGAAAGTAAGTTAACTTTTTGGGGGGCTCCATACACTATATAGAAAAGTGTATGAGAGCCCAAATACACAACCCACTATTCAAATACCTAGTAGTTTCCATGACTATCGGGACCTCTCGAGCTTCGCTCTCGAGGTCCTCATCGTCATGGAAACCACCCGGTATCAGAATAGCCTGGTTGTGTATGGGCTCCCATACACTATCCTATATATTGTATGCATGTTTAATATTAGAAGAGATAACCTAATGAACATGCAATATATGGAGCATATGGAGGAAACACGAAAAACCAAAGGACATAGCAGGCAAATTAAAAGCTGTAATTTCATAATGAACAGGAGTATGTTTTTCTACATGCAGAGAATTTTGGGATCTATGTAATTGTGTGCCGGGGCAGTGGTAGATAGTAAAGACAAAAACATATTTAAAAGCAAAACAGATGAAATGATAATCAGGGAGGTTGCCTGAAATTCTATCATGTATTTCGGAAAAAATCAAAGCCACCGCTTGACTAACAAAGGCCTTGTTAGTCAAGCAGTGGCTATGAATATTTCCAAAATATATCCTAACTTATAAAACATGCCAATTAAAATGGTCTAATTCACTTCAGTGGAGCATGCCCCCATGCTCACCCTGCTTAGACTTGATAACGTGTCTGAGAGCGGGGCAGAACCAGAACAATGGGAAGTGAAAGGTATTAACTGGCTGCCTTCTCAGGTCAAAAATATGATCCCTTCCCTCCCGAGGACCATTGTATGAATTTTTCTTTATTTTATGGGCACCTAACTCCTGCAAGAGAGAGACCCTATGTTATTTCAAATTTAAAAAGAGATTATCTAAGATATTTCCTATAAAATAAAGAATATTATTTTATACATACATCTCAGTATTGAAAATTATACAACATATTTTTTATTTTCATTTATAATTGTCAGACTAATATGTGTTTTGTTTCATTTTTTCTTCACAGATTCTTTTGCAACAAATTGCTCTTTATTCTAGATAATTCATTTAGTAATGTTTATAATACTATGTGTTGCTACTACTGCTGTAGCTTGCCTGAATTCTCAGAGCTGCAGCATTCCATAGGCAGCAGTATGATGTCATTTTTGTCACAACCCAGGAAATTTAACTTCTGAATATACAGAGAAAAAACAAGGTAGTGTACTGGCTTTATTATTGTAGTGTAGGGTTTCTCAGATGGTGAGTCCAGACTCCCTAGGGAGGCCCCAAACTATTCCAGGGAAGGCTCAAGCAAGTCTGAAAAAGAACTGTATTTGAATTTTGAGTTTTAGACATTCTGTGTGAAGGGATGAGGCAAAGTGAAAGATGATATAGTAGGTGAATTTATATATGTATTTACATGTGGGGGACCAGGAAAGACAAACCGAGCTAAGGCTCATTTCAGGTGCACCCGGGTAAGGTTAGGGAGTGACTGCAATTCAAAAGGTAACTGCAAAACAGTAAAGCAATACAAAATGAACAATAGTGCAAATAGGAACAATGAACAAATTATGATAGTTAACAATTGGCCATTTAGACTGGTAGCAGAACAGCCCAAACACAAAGGTTAAGCACAGAGGTACTAGGAACAAAAGCAGGAGGGAGCAAAAGGATCCCTGAGAATTTGCTTAAGAGCAGGGTAAGAAGGGGAGAGGCAGAAGTGGATAGGAAGGTTCATCCAGATAGAGGGGAAACAGAGAATGCAGTCTTACCCATGAAAATATTGCAACATAGGTTACAATGGGTCAAGCGCCAAGATAGTGGCACAAGTAGGCTTGTCTGCGGGGGGCGGGGGGTTACTTGGGTGGGGTTACATTCTTTATGCACTGTGAAATATATGTTATTCTGTGGGGAGGCCCAAGTTTTGTTTCAGTATTTGGGGGAGGCTCAAGATCTTTTCCATGGCTTGGGGGAGGCCACTATGACAAAGCCCGAGAACTAATGCATTAGTGGATGGTTACTATTAAACAATCAGCCTTCTTAAACCATCAATATTTGTTAAGCAGTAAACAATGCCATTATATTATTTTTTAGTAGTTATGTATTTCTATTTCAAAACATCAGCATAAATATTTTATTTTTATTTTATTCCATTTCTAAACTTAAAATATTTGGCTGTGACATTTTGAAAATGTCTTGCTCTTCTGCCACACACCCACCATAAAAATTTTTTTACCACAAGTTATGTGAGCTAGCACTATTCTACTTGTCTGTACTACACTGGAACCTGATCCCATTAGATCTCAGAAGCTAAGCAGCGCCAGGCCTTGCCAGTAGTAGGATGGGAGACTTCCAGTGAATACCAGGTGTTACAGAAGATAGTGTTGGTAGCACTGCAGGAGGCACTCTTCCTTTGGTTAAAAGTAACCATACCAGTGCCCCAGCATTGTATCAGGGGGACAATGTTCTGCTGGAGGTGTCGTCTTTTTGATGAGACATTAAATAGAAAATAATGGATAGGTACATGTATAGTATGGATTTTTTTCACACACCCGAGGTGTGTGATGATCCATAAGCAGACCGAGGGTGTGTAAAAAAATCCATCAATACACATGTACCTATACTTTATATTTTATAATTGCTGGTGTGTGGTTTTTGTTATGTTTCAATTTCCTCTGTGACTATAGCGTGACTGAGCGTGTTTGCTCTTGTAAAAAATATTGTAGTAATTGTACAGAAACTAGCAGTGCTTAGTATAAAGAACATGCCAGCTCTGTTCCTCAAGGTTATTTTTTTATGTTTCTTAGGAAAGAAGTCGCTGAGTGCAGAGCGAGCAGAGTGAGTGACTCGGCGGCTTCAGAAGACTTGACGCAAGCATTAGCGAGTGTTGCTATTGCAACACTCTCTAACCTGCCGAGTCTTCTGAAGTCACCGAGTCACTCACTCTGCTCACTCTGCACTCAGCAGCTTCTTTCCTAAGAAACTTAAAAAAATAACCTTGAGGAACAGAACTGGCATGTTCTTTATACTAAACACTGCTAGTTTCTGTACAATTTCTACAATATTTTTTACAACAGTGAACAATGCTCGGTCACACTACAAGCACAGTGAAAACTGATGGAAAGTGAAAGTTGTTTTGAACACTGTAATAACTGGATTTCAGGTTATTATGGCTTCTTGGAGCGTAATAACCCCAAATCCGCTTAGTACGGTGTTTGACAAGCACCATAATCCAGCTGACGTTATAGATCACCAGTAATTATACTGAGATCCCATCTGCTTGCTCTAGTTGTTGTTCAGTTAGACGTTAAAGATCTCATGACACTTCTCAAAAAGAGTAGGGACATTCTCCTGGTGTCCTGACCAAAATTCCCCCCATTCACTGAAATCACAAATAGCTTAATCGGGTTCCGTATTAGTTAGTTAGAATTTGTATTTCCCCACCCCTACCTCAGGACAAGAGTAAAGAGGAAATATTCCTAGTTCTATTTTCTTGGTCCTCAAAAGCTAGCAAATATATACACAGTATGAATTTAGCTCATGCAGTCAAAATGTAACCTCAGTGGAAGAGATGTTTGTAAACTGCTAGAGTTGGCCATACTTATTAAATTGAGTCATTGGTTACAAAACAAGTAATACAAACTGTTCTAAAATGTCTGAGGAAATTAAAAATACATTGATGATGAATCTAAGGACTTCAGGAATATATTATTGCTAAAAAACCTATATAATGACTTTTTTGCTGACTAACAAATACTACTGCTTTAAGTACATGGTCATATTTGAATCAAAACTAACAGCCGCATTTGCTTTATTTTCTTGATGTTCAGCTGGACTTACTTACTGGGCATCATAAAATGAAAATTATGAACTGAGGAGTGTAAATAGAGCAATCTGATTGGCAGAGAACTCTTTGAGGCCGTGATGATATCGGGCTACATCATCACGGCTTCAAAAAAGTTCTGGCGCCACCAGCCTCCTTGCTCTGTTCTGCCTTAGAACTATTTTTTCAAAATGTACTCCTACATCACCCAAACACTTGTTCATAAAACATTTAAAAACCTGTTTATTTTTTTTATTTATGAAAATTCAAGCTCGGTTCATAATAGCAATAAGTCACTCCAGGGTGTGGTATATCATGGGATATCACCACTTCTCGGGTCATTGGACGCACTCGGCCTGTGGCCTCGTGCCCAACCACCCAAGGCATGACGATATCCCATGATATACCACACCCTGTCGTGCCTTATTGCTCAATTATACAATGGGTCTTAAAAATCCTAAAACCTGATTGACTGACTGGTATATTTTACCCATGGTAAATCCTACGATATACCAATGGGTGAAGTGCCAGTCAGCCAAATCTGCCCAAAAATCAATGCGGCCCCTAAAATCAAAACAAATGCCACCATCTTTTATCACTGCTAAATGGCAACTCCCACTATAAACAGCCAAACAGCTTGCCTTGAGTGAGAGACACTTCACTGTTAAACTTTACTGCAAAATCTGCGTCTCTCTGATTGTCTCTGCCCAAACAGTGGTAAAGTTTCTGATTCCCCTGTAACTGAGTTATGTTTTAAAATAAAACACTTGAAGTTGAAATGTCAACAGTCAGTACCTCCGAAACTCAGGCCAAACTTAGACCATGGTATTCTCTTGCTCAGACCATGGATTCCTTTTCTCTTCCTGCCGACAAAAGACGGCTACTGCGCTCACCCTCCAGTTTGCTGTGCCCCGTATCTCTTTACTCCAACTGCACAATGACAATGGATCCCTGTAATTCCAACTCCACTCTGACCCGCTCCACTGACAGCAAACCCCATGCTTCATATAACAGTAAGTGCCTGTCTTTGCACTAGTTACTTATGTCAGCCACCATCTATGCAGACTTGCCACTTTTAATGATGACGCCCCCATGAAACCTTGGTCTCAACCACCATGAACTGTCTTGAACTTCTGCTTGACGTTCACTGCAGCTGTCATGCTAGCAGCATAGAAAAATTAAAAATCACTGCTGCCGAACCCCCTCTGTCTCAAAAATCTTACAATTCAGTGGCACCTGTGGTACTTATCAATGGAGTAAACGAGGATCACACACAGCCTTTTCATCTGTCGATCAGGTGGTTGTCTCTGCCGACATACATCTGAGTCTCTTTGTTAAAAAATAAATAAGTAAAAACAGCAATGTGCTATTACTATAAACATATCCTCAGTTGGGAAGGGGGCATCTCCATAATATTCTACCTAGTTAGACGGAACTATTTTTCTATGGCATAAGAATGAATTGAAGAAAAAATATTGAAAGTACCAAAAAAAAAAACTGTCTTTTTTTTCAATAAAAAAATTTAGGGTAACATTGTATAATGCAAATAAACCACTTTGAGGTGGTTATGCTGATTTCACCATGGCTGTCGGTTTGGCCACGGCTGCTGCGTCAACCCTGGCCAGCCATGGTAAACCCAGCATAACCCACACACTCAAATGGTTTATTGCTTAATGATACAATGGCTTGAAAAATCCTGTGTTCAGATTGGCTGGCTGGTACGATGTACCCATCGTAAATCCTCATATGACCAACGGGGAAAAGTGCCAGCAGCCAGTCAGCCACATCAGGAACCCCCTTTCTGAAATCACTCTGAACCCTCCAAAGATCAAACAGGAAAACTGTCACTTTCCCTGTGACAGAAAGCACGAAATTCAAATGCATGGTACTCTCTTTAAATAATAAACACTGGCCTCCCAGAACAACATAATAAGGAAAAAGATTAAGCTCCCATAACACTTGGGCAAGCAGCCTGAGACAAACAGTATTTTATAAATCATTCCCTGCAACTGCTTCCATGCCGCTCACCTAAGAATTTAGTCTGGTTCCACTCCCTTGCCACACTGATCACCATGTTCCCCAAAACATTAACCACTTGTTCCAGTGACAGCTCCCTTTAAAAAAAAAAAAGTTGTACGATAACCCCTTTCATAAAAACTGATTATCTCTGGTACTCCACAGCGAAAATCACATGGAGCCACACAACATAGGAAGACAGCATGGTCACATCATATTGACTCATACCATCATGGAAACAGTCACTTCTCTCAGTCCCAGGCTGTCTTGAAAATGTCTGTTTAAAAAAAAAAAAAAAAGAACTCGCAGGCTCTACAAAAGAAAAAAAACACTACAGCATTTCACTATGTGAATGCAGCTACATTAAGAACTCAGCCGGTGTGTGTGTGTGTGTGTGTATGTGTGTGTTGGGGGGGGATGGATTAGGAGCTCTGCAGTAGGTAAAACTGCGGACTATTCTTCTTGTGCAGCAATAACGTAAATAAAAAATAATTAAAAGGGGGGAAAATATAACTTTCCCTTTATTTTTTCTTCCAGAAATAAAGAGGACCATTGTATAATCATAACATACCACTCCAGGGTGTGGGCCATGCTGGGATTTACCCACTTCTGGTGTGATTTACTCACTCAGTCTGCATCCTCGTGACCAAACCACACCATACATGGGTAAATCCCAGCATAACCCACACCCTGTCATGGTATATTGCTTAACTCTAAACCATGTTTTAGCTTACTGGATCTATTTTTAATGGTTGTACTTATCTGAATCATTTCAAGCTGTTGTATGGTAGTTTGCATCCAAATTTGGGATAACACAGCCAGACGAAATGTCAATGTAAATCATAGACGAGGTTAAACTCGGACCATTAATTGTGTCCAGGCATATTTATATCTGAACTTTGCAACAAGACTTAACTAAGTCAAAGTTTTGAAAACTGGACTTAGCTATGCCCTAGCTTTGACAATTAGAAAGAGAGGCAATTTGTTCTTATGTTCAGTTCGGTACCCAGTAGAAAGCTGAATCTAGACGTAGGCTGTAAAAATCTCCCCAAAGGATATGATTTGCAGTTTGCACTGTTCTGATTCACTCCCCTGTCCTGTATTGTACTGCTGCTTACATACTGGATACACTTTAATGTACCATTGTAATTAATAGTAACATTTTTGTATCACCTTACAATGTATTGTACTATTTTCTCACCTGTACCCTTTCCCTCAGGATGCCTCTAAAGGAGTTGTTCTCAGCTCCACAGGTCCTTCCTGGTAAAATGTTTCACATTAATACTGTACATTAACTGTCATAGTATGGAATTATTAAATTAGTAATTTTGTATAGTTTGAGGAAAAAATCATTATGTCTGTATCCATAAGTTATTACAATACATATGAATAATTTGTTATATAAACAAATTTGGGATGTTTTTATATTAATGTTATAGAATTGCATTCCTAAATCATTAACTTGATGCATTTTGAGTAATCTATTTTTATAATTTTATATCTCAACCTTGTACCTTTAGCAATGTAATATATTTTATAAAAATATAAATACTAGTGTTTATGATGTATATTACAATATCATTTTAAGAAAGGCAAGCCTGAAAGGTTAACGCAGATCACAAAGCAAAACTATGGCTCAGTAATTATGTCTTTGACAGTGAAATGTAAAGTTACTGTTGCGGTTAAGAACTTTGTTAATAGATCTTAATGTTTCACATTATGTCCTTAAAGCAACAGTTCATGTTAGTAAAAAAATGACTGCATGAGCTGCTCTTGCCTAAATGATGCCATCTGCTGATATGGAGGAATCACAGCATTACATTTGAAAACTTTGCAGAACTGTTTAATATATTTTGAATTACTGTGGATCCAAAAAAATAATAGTATTCCAAATCCCTAGACTTGTCCTGTCGATGCTTCACCACACTGCTGGTGGGTTGTGAAACCACCACCTCTGGCTGACCTCACAGCTGCTGCATTTATAGCTTTCCTGTCTTTTATGATGGAATACGTTTTAATGTAAAAAATAAGTGCATCAGCTGTCTTGTAAACATGCACATTGGAGTCAGACTGAAACTCCAATATCAGTGGAATTGAAGCAGCAGTCCTCAATTGGAAGCTCATGTAAACTCATTCAGAGTCGGACTACTGTTTGATTTGAATCAGATTCAGGTACAGTAGATGAGATATAGGTGGGGTAGATGGGCCAGTTGCCCCTCTTTGGGCCCTGGCTGTGAAACTGTTGATCCTTGCCAATACATGTGTAGAGTCCCAACATCACCTCTCTGAGATGATGTAAGTTCTAAATCTGTATTGTGCTGCATATGGCTTCTAGATGTGTGCAACAGATCAAATTGCCCAAATCTGTGTGTAAAAACACAACAGCAGGCAGGTGAGGTAGCCATGAGTCCATGTGCATGCTGCACTATCCTAGTTTGAAATTAAAAGAGGCTTTGGCCAGGCACCCAGTGATGTGGAGTGAGTACCCCTCTCAACCTCTGTCTTCAGCTGCACTTCTCAAAAATAGGAATCTCTCATTTTCACTGGACTCCTACAGTTTGTTTAAACTCCTCCCCTCTCATCGAACTCAGGACTTACTTTTCCCATAGGGAAGGGGGTACAGAAATGAGACACAATTACTGTTCCCATGAGACAAAATGGACATGAAATTCAAAATCCTATCAGTATCCTTTTAATACATATCTCATGCATTAGGGCCAGTGGGATTATTAGTTAAAGGAAAACTACACCCGCATATCTTGTAAATTTCATTTGTTCCATGGTAACAGTCAACACTTTTCATGTAGCTCTTAGGGATATATGTGATTGCTTTAGTTCATTTTCATTAACTATCCTGGGGGTCCCATTTTCTGGTTGTTGAAATCTCATTGTCCCTGAGAGTTGCATTAGCATATGAGAACATGATGTGTCAGCACTCTTTAGACTCTACAGAATGTCTGTCTACTTAATTAGAGTTCAACAAAACAATTTGAGGCAAGGTGTGAAATATCACATTTGCCTTCAGTTAGCTTTGCAAACTGTCCGGGTTGTAATGAAAGGTTTTCTCTTTAAACTGCATTCAGTCTGTGTTTTTCCAGAGAGTTTTTTTCAGGATCTTTGTACTGTCAGCATAGAGATACATTGTATAAATGGGTATTGTGACATCATGTTCACATATGCTAATACAGCTCTCATGGGCAATGACATTTTTACAGCCATAAAGTGGAGACCCACAGAACAGTTACAGGGACTAGTATGAACAGTAAAAATACACTAAAGCAAACACATATATCCCTAACTGCTACATGAAAAGCGTTGTCTGTTGATATGGAAACAAATAACATTTACATGATATGAGGATTTAGTTTTCCCCTAAGTTACATATGTGAAGTGCAGTTTTTTCAAGTTTCCAGAAAGGTTGTTTACTTTATTACCCTTATTTGATTAAAAAAAAGCAACAAAACACTGATTATGCATAAGACCACATTACTTTTTCAAACTGACACTCGCTTGCTGCCATCTTAGTGTCCCTTACTGACTGTCGCCCCACCCCCACCCCGACTCCCAAACCTGGCTTTGCCACTGCTTAGGTGTAACATTTAAAGTGCTTTGATTGTTACTTTTTACATGTAAACTTGATCTGGGTGTTGGGATTTTACTGTTTTTTCTGTTAAAATGTCAGCAAAAGGAATGCATTCAGGTTCAAGATCCTCAGTTGCTGTATGTTTTTAATCGTACATTTTGCTCCCTAACCTGATGTCCTGCTCTTTTGTTACCTGTAATTACGTTCAGTTTATTTATAGAGTATGCATATAAAAAAAACTTTTGCACATACAAATGTTTATATCCAACGTGTACAATATACATTAAAACCATCTAATATTTGCTAAATTTACATTTAAAATTTCCCAGTTCCACAGACTCCCAGAAAAGAAACTAAACAAGTTACAAGTCTATCACAGAAGTGTTATGCATTAAACATTCCATTTAAATTTTATCACTAATTTGTGTGCAAAACTTGCAAGTGCAAAGATCTGTTTCAATTTTTTACAGTTTAAGATGAAAATTAGTTTCTCATTTCAACTCATATATGTAAGGTTATTAAAATGCTGATTAATAAATAACTTCCTTTCTGTTGTGAATCATTGCATTCAAAAATTAAATGTGCACTTGTCATGATTGCATTATTGCAATCAGGGCAAACATTAATACTATTATTACCATGGGATTTATTCCTCCACCCTGTAAAAAATCCAAACCTTATTCTTGTTAATGCTTTCCTATTTTTCGATAAATCACATTTTAACAAATATTTCTCTGCCTTAAATTCTGTTTTTATAATTTTTAGTGGGTCATTTTCCCATGCATCCTGAATCTTGATATAATCTGAATTTTTTCCAATATCATCTATCCTTTGCAATGTAGACTCCACAAAGTTAACTGGGTTTAACATACGATCTGCTTGTCCCAAAATATAGTTATACTCTAAACCATTTGTGTTCAGTTCTTGATTTAATATGCCAAACCAGGTTGAGTCCTTCGTATCTTGACTTTTAATTGCATCAAGCCTGCAATTTTGTATTATAGTTTCTCTTGGTGCAATTATTATTTTTTCCAGAAGAGTAATGCTCTCTTAACTATCCTAGCAAATATTGAAAGTGAACCGGTTTCCATTCTAACCCCTGCCGCAGATGCAAAATTTGGTAATCCCAGTAGATTTTTCAAATATTTATTTTGAACCATTTCTAAGTCTTTTATATTACTTTTGCTTGTCAGTCCCCAGACGTCTGCCCCATATAACATTTGTGAATCAATTTGGCTTTTAGGCATCTGTATTGGGCAATAAAAGAATTCCCTGCTGTTGTATATGCAAAATGCTTAATTCCATTAAACATTTTGACTGCATTCTCACAAACTTTCTCTATATGTTTCTTCCATTTTAAATTATAATTAAATATGACCCCTAAGTAAAATAATTCATTCACTTCTTCTATTTGCATATCTCTAATTTTCCAACTTTGTCGTTTTATTGCTTTTTGTTTTTTTTAACCAGACACCATCACTTTGGTTTTCTCTTGATTCAACAACATATCCAATTTCTTTCTTTCTTTATTTATTTTATTTATTTAGACAGCAGTTTGGAAAACCTTTGAGCCATAGGCTCATTTACAAAGGTACCTTGTTGTTAAGGTATCTACTGTGGATATAATGGCACGTTTTAACCCCAGAGGGGTCTGTGCCAGTATTATTGCATCATCTGTGTATAACAGTATTTGTATGTCCATCCCATTTATTTTAGTGGGAAAAGTCTCCACCTGTGTTAAATCTTCTACCGTTTTATCTATGTATACAGATTGAATAATGTGGGGGCCAAGATGCATCCTTGCTTAACTCCCACATTAACATCTATTGTATTTGTTATATTTCCTTCTTTATTGTATTTTATTACCAATTTGTTGTCCATGTGTAATAGTTTAATAATATTCAGCAACTTCTTGCTCATTCCCTTTTCTGTCAAGATTTCCCACAAGGTTGTACGATTAACCAAATCGAAGGCTGACTTAATGTCAATAAACACTGCATACATTTTTCTCTTCTTTATAATCACATACTTTTCTACTATATACCTTAGAGTAAAGATGTGATCTACAATAGATCATCCTCTACAGAAACCTGCCTGAACAGATGATATTTTGTTATCCTCTATCCAGTACAAAATCCTATTTAAAATTACTTTGGAGAAGATTTTTTGATTAATATTTAATAATGTAATAGGTCTATAGTTTTCCAGACTCACTGTAGATCCTTTTTTATGTATGGGAACTATCACTCCCACATTTCAATTATTTGGTAATATCATGTATTTTATTATATTCTTATATGAACCTAATAGTATTTCAGCCTACCATTCAATATTTACATGATACAACTCTGCACCAATGTTATAAATTCCAGCTGCCTTATTTTTCTTTTGATTTTGTATGGCACATAATATTTCTTCCTTCAAAATCTCTATCCAGTTTTTATTTATTTATTTGAAGTATCAGATTTACAACCTTTGAGCCATCGGCTCATTTACAAAGGTACTTTGTCACATGGAGGACAGAAAGAACAGAGAGGGTACAGTTACAATTGAATAGCTGTCCTGTATAGGTTACAGACATTGTTTACAAACATTATGTACAATTTTGGGTACAGATATTTGCATAAGCACAGCAAAAACATTGTTACCATGAGAGAGCATCCGTTACAGTATAATCCATCTAGTCATGGGCCAGAGGTGGATTAGACATTGTTGTAAATGGTGGCAGTCCATAATGGACTTTGTCAGAGGTTTGGACCCTAGAGGGCATAGGAGCACAGACTAGTTGCAGTTACAGGAGTGGACATTGAAGAGGTGGTTGTGGAGGGCAACTTTGAAAGGGGCAGTCTTGGGTGTGCTGGTGATGGTGGCTGGGAGTGCATTAAACCAGACAGGGGCCCTGTAGTGGAAGGATCTCTGGGCAATGGAGTTTTTTTTTACCCTGGGTACTGCCAGTATAGCTTTGTCTGAGTTCTGGGTGGAGATAGCGGGGGGTGGCAAGTTGGAGAGCAGTGGTGACCCCAGGAGGGGAGAGACCTAGCAGAATTTTCTTGGTCAGTAGCCAGGTCTGGTAGTGGAGTCTTTCATCAAAGTTGAGGAGATTGGCTGTGGAATAGAGGGAGCAGTGCAATAGAGGGAGCAGGTGTGGGTGAGCCTAGGGGCACCAGTTAGGAGCCTGCAGGCCTTGTTGAGGGAGATTTGAATTTTCTGGAGAGTGGAATTATCTGCTGCCCCATACACAGGGAGCGCATAGTCTACAAGGGACAGTATACAGGAAGTAATGGCAGGCCTAAGGGCATCAGGAGGGAGGCAATCCTTGTGCCGGTAAAGGAGTCCAATCCGAGTGTTTGCAGTGGCCGCTAGGGTGTTTATATGGTCATGGAAGGTAAGGGCAGAGTCGAGGGTAAGCCCAAGATATTTGTAGATGGATACCTGTTCAAGGGGGTGCTGGGTGCTAGGGAGGATGAGGAGAGGTGAACTTTTTGCTTTGTTTTGGTGGTGGGAGAAAATCATCGATTTTGTCTTTTTTAGGTTTATGACCAGTTTACGGTACTTGACCATGTTTTGGTCTGGAAGAAGGCATGCTTGAGGGAGTCCTGGAGGGGAGTAGGTTTATGATGTGAGGCATAGAGCACTGCATCATCCGCATACAGTAGGATTTTTTTTTTGAGCAGGCCTTTGGCAAGGTGTTTAGGTAGAGGATGAAGAATAGAGGACCCAGGTTGGAGCCCTAGGGCACCCCGGAGTGGACAGATAGTGTGTCGGATAGGGTCCCATTTATTTTGACACATTGGATCCAGGTGGAGAGTTAACTGGCAGACCATGCCAGGGAGTCCGTGGAGAAGCCAAGTTGGTAGAGGGAGTCAAGAAGGAGTGGATGGCAGACCATGTCAAAGGCCTTGGAAAGGTCTATGAACACAGCTCCAGCAATGTTACCGGAGTCTAGAGAGGAGTGTAGGAAGTTGGTGAATTCTAGGAGGGCTGTGGTAGTGCTATGGCCATGCTGCTCTGGGCATACTATGTCATGCTTGGCTAGGTATTCTGTGAGCTGTGTGGCAACCACTTTTTCTAAAGTTTTAGAGAGGGGAGAGAATGGAGATGGGTCAATAGTTACTGGGGGGAGGATTTGTCACTACATTTATGAATGGGGGTAATGAAGGCTGTCTTCCAGGCACTGGGGAATTGCCCCAGGCAAAGGGATCTGTTGAGTAGGTCCGTTAGAGGGACTAGGACCTCATTGAGGACTAGCCGAAGGAGCCTAGCGTCTAGGGGGTAATTGCTAGGGTTATTGCTGTTTAGTGCATTTTGCAGGTATGGACGGGTTTCATGGGGAGATATTTTGTGCAGGAGGAAACGAGGGCGCTGCAGGGTTGGGGGTTGGGATTCAGGCACAGGGTCAAAGAAGCAACTGGGGAGAACAGTACTGAGATCTGTGAAGGTGGTTTTTAGACAGTTTGCTATGGTAAGTGTGTCAGTGGAAATGGTGCTGTCTATGGAGAGCTGGGAGGGAGGGAGGTAGGGAGCGTGATTTCCCATTAAGTTCTTTGATATTATTTCTGTTATTAATAAATCTATTTTTGTCCTTAGGTTTACTGTTTGTTTATTAAAAATTCCTACACAGTGTTCCATCCACTTCTCAGGTGGAATCACTGCAAGAATATTAAACTTGCTGTCATTTGTTCCATGAGCAACAAGGTTCCAGAAAATCACTGCCATCTTTTTATTGAATAGCTATTTGTAGCTTGTCCTGTATATCTTGTTGATAATTTTTTTTCTTTTTCTGTATAAGGATTTTATACACAGATTTTAAATTTAGCAGTGCTCTTCGACTTTCAATGTCATTGTATTTTCTTCTACCCACTTGTATTGATTTCCTTTTTTGTATACATTTGATATCAAACCAATTAGCTATATAGGCATTATTTTTATTTGGTTTTGCTTTCTGCTGTCCCTCTAATTCTTTTACTGTTCTTCGTTCAATCTGCTGAAATGTAAGAAATATATTTTTTGTCCTGTTACTCAACCCTTCAAAATTTAAATGTTCATTTAATTGTAAGATAAATTTTGTTTCATATCCAAAATCTCTTTTGTCTTAATAACATTATAAAGATGTTCTAAATTCACTTTTCGCCATCTTATCCATTTATTCTTTCTGATCTCCATAATTTTATCTATTCACTCCCTCTTATTTTTATCTTCTTTATATGTGCCAATACTACCATCCATTTATATCTGGATTGGTCTATGGTCACTATCCCAGTTATTTACACTACCAATTTTTGTACCTTGTTATAGGAAAAAACATCCACTATTCCATAGTCCAATACACTCCTTCCATTTTTTTACACAAATGTACATTTACCATTTCTATCTCCACTGCACCTACCATTCAGGAAGCTCAGATTTAACCTACTTAATAATTTTAAGAACTTTTCTCCAGCCTTGTTTTTTTTTTTTTTTTTTTATTTTTTTGTCCATTGAAGTTCTAATTGGAATAGGAAATGCATCATCCAGGTTCCAATTTGTTCCTTTTTCTTCTTGCTCACTACCTACCCTCACATTACAGTCACCTGTCATCAATATCATAACACCTGGGTATTGGTTTTTTTATGTTCTTAATTATTTTTGTATGTGTATTCAAACATCCTGAACTAGGTGACACAGTAGTATCTGCAGGAACATAGGCATTCAACAATAAACATTTTGGTCTATTAGGCTCAGACAGTTCCAACACTTGAATATAATGTATAGTAACACTCCATATACTTTTACAGTTCAAGATAGCACTCATTTTTATAAAGGTGTTTATTCATCCTGAGAGTCTCCCAAATTTGGATGTTTTTTTTTGGCTTGAATATGCCACCCTTGGAAGCCTTCAATGTAACAGTCATTTAATTTGTTTACCCTAGTTTCATGTAATATGATTATATGTGCTTCTTTCAGAAACTTCACAATACCATTATTTCTGAATTGGCATAATGCACCTGATATATTCCAATTTAAGACTACCAAATGCTCCTCTATTCCTTTATCCCCTGCCTCTGCTAGTCAAAGTCCCTCTGTTATTTCACTTATGACATAATGAACCTCCTTCTCTCGTTCACTTACTTCCTCATCTCCATCTAGTAGTATAATTTCCTCATTTGATGTTTCAGAGATGTGAGTTTCTTCAAAAAGAATACTATTATTTATTCTAGGTCCTCTTTGTTGTCTGCCTCTGATCACCCTTTCCTATATTTCCTCTGATAACAGAGTATGTTCTTTCTCATTAGGCCTCATATAGTTGGATATCCTTTGTTGAACTTTATTCTCAGTCATCCTTTGTTTGTTTGCTTTTCCCTTTTTATTGCTGTCTCGTGGGTAGATTTCTCTACCAATTTATCAGCAGGGATTGTCACATCTGCATTTATTCCTAATTCTCTCAATTGTTCTCTAGCTTCTAATATCTTTTTCCTGGTGTTTTTATTTTTCAACACCAGGCAAATCCACCCCTTTTCTTTGCCTCCAGGGTATCTATAAGTGGAACCTATCTCATTCCAGGTAAATGTATTGCCCATCATTCCTTTACACACATTGTATACTGCCAGTTTTAATGTCACATAATTTTCATTCTTTGCTTTTGGAATGCCTCTGAGGAAAACTGTAGGTAAAATGTCCCCCTTTTCTATTAAATTTTCTTTTCCCTTTTCATTGCTTACATTCTCCAAACAACTTTCTTCCTTTCTATTTTCCTCTTTATTTTTTTCTTCTCTTATAGGTAGAGATGGGCGAAGTGGACACAATTTGCTCCGCAAAGTGATTCGCGGAATGAAGGCAAATTTACGGAGTGCTCCTCAACACGAAGCGGAGTACTTCACGTTAAAATGAGTAGCCCGAAGTCCATTGAAAATAATGACTTCACATTACTTCGCCTTCCCAAACCACTACTGCACCAATTCTTAAGGTGAAGTACATTGAAAAAATGTACCTCACCTCACTTCGCCTTGTTTTTACGCTCCAAAGGCAAATTTTGCAGTGATTCATGGGATTTCAGGTCACATGGGCTCTAGATTGTTCTGCACAGCCTCAGTTTGGAGTAGTGTGGGTAGGAAGCTGTAGAAGACAATCTGCTCTGAGAGCTCTCTGTGACTCAAACCTTCTAAAAGCTGTTAAAAAAGCCTTTTTGAGTCATTTTTTTTGCTGAAACTTTAGCTCAACGATTATAGAAAACCCTCCTGTGCTCATATCATCAAGTGTTTATTGTTTGTGTGTGGATTTTGAATGTTAATGTACAACATTCAGTCCATGTACTGAGAGACAGTGGACGTGTGCTTTGGGGGAGGGGCGTATCTGTGGTGTAGGTAACTTGCAGAAAAAGACAGTGCTTTCTGTTTTGGTGATATTTTTCTTGTATAACTGTGTTAATGTACACACAGTAATATTTTCAATAATTCTTGCAATGTTTTTGCTGATTGTTGTGGTGCAGCAGTGCATAATTTTAGTTTATTTAAAATATGTGGTTATATTACTGAAGTTTTCAATTTGCTACGCATTACTTAGTGTGTGTGTGAGTATGTGTGTGACGCGTCATCAAATCAGACACCTTTTATTGTGCCACATAATAATTTCAGCAATGTGAACCTGCTATCCACTGCAGCTGTGTGATTTTTGTACTTCTTTGTGATGTCTTTACTGGTACTAGTACTAGTGACTGTTACTGCAGCAGTGCAGTACACTGCCCCCCATGGCCTGCTCCAACCAGCAAAGGTATTCTTTTCCAGATTTGAATTTCTAATGGTGAGCACTGGTTAGGTGTTGTGCCTTTGTGTCTGCATCTCTTCAGTGTGCAGCGCAATCTTAATCTGTCTGTGCATTTGCATCTCTTTAGGGCCCAATCTCCATCTGTAACTTAAGTCACAGTTGCTTCTTTGGCTTCCCTTCAGAGTACTGGACAGGTGTGGTGCATAATTCTGCATGAACATTGTACTCATTAATACGCATTTTTAAGTCAGGACCATCATCATGAGTCACTTGTGATACAAATCACGTTCTTCATCATCAGGGTCACAAATGCAGTCACAAATCACTATTCACGATCATGTCACGAATCAGAACATTCATTTTTTTACTAGTTACTTGGATGTATTGTAAGCCTGTTTTGTAGTATCTCTCCAGGCTTCTCCACCCCACCATTGTACTCATTAATACGTGTTTTTAAGTCGGGGAGTTTTGTGCTACAGCTCATCAGGGAAGTACAGCCGTAGGCATTCGTGTTCCCAATACAGTTCCATATTGGTTATCTCACACCGTTGACACTGAATCATGTTCTTCATCATCATGGTTACAAATGCAGTCACAAATCACGATTCACGATCACGTTACGAATCACAACATTAATTTTTTTGCTAGTTACTTGGATGTAATGTAAGCCTGTTTTGTAGTATCTCTTCAGGCTTCACCACTCCACCATTGTACTCATTAATAAATGTGTTTAAGTTGAGGAGTTTTGTGCTTCAGCTCATCAGGGAAGTACAGCCATAGGCATTCTCGTTCCTTCCCGTACAGCACGTGAGTTACAGTACTGTAAGTAGTGGTGGAGGAAGTGACCCCAGTTTGCTCCGTGAAGTGATTCACTGAGTAATGCGGAATCAGCGGAGAACTCCACAATGTGAAGTGGAATACTTCGCGTCATAATGAGGAATGCAAAGTCCATTGAAACCAATGACTTTGCATTATTCCGCCTTCCCCAAACCACTTCTCCACCAATTTTAAGGTGAAGTACATTGAAATCAATGTAATTCACCTCACTTCACCCTGTAATTGAGCTCCAAATGAAATTCTGCAGTTATTCATGGGATTGCAGGTCACATGGGCTCTAGATTGTTCGGCACAGCCTCAGTTCTGGCCTGGGTAGTGTGTGTGTGCAGTGGTAGCTGGAGACAGTTTGCTCTCAGAGCTCTGTGATTCAGAACCTCTAAAAGCTGTTTAAAATGCCTTTTTGAGTAATATTTTTTGCTCAAAATTTAGTACATCGATTGTAGGAAACCTTTCTGTGCTCATATCATCAAGTGTTTATTGTGTGTGGATTTTGAATGTTAATTTCGAACAGTCAGTCTGTGTACTGTGAAGTGTGCTTTGGGGAGGGGCATATTTGCGGTGTAGGTAGATTAACTGGGAGAAAAAGGCAGTCTTTCTGTTTTGGTTATATTTTTCTTGTATAACTGTGTTAATGTACACACTAATATTTTCAGTAATTCTTGACCTTTTTTTGCTGATTGTTGTGGTGCAGCAGTGTAAAATATGTATGTTTAAAACATTTGGTTATCTTACTAAAGGTTTTCAATTTGCTGCGCATTACTTGAGTGTGCGTGTGAGTGTGTGTGCAATGTGTGCCATTAAATCAGACACCTTTTATTGTGTTACAGAGTAATTGCAGCAATGTGAACCTGCTATCCACCTCACCTGCTTGAATATTTTATACTGCTTTGTGGTATCTTTACTGGTAGTGGATTGTTACTGCAGTGCACTAATCCCCCAACTGGCAAAATGTATTTCTTTCCAGATTTGGATTTGTGACTTGTGAGCACTGGTTAGGTAGTGTTGTGCCTTTTCGTATGCATCCCTTGAGTGTGCAGTGCAATCTTAATCTGTCTGAGCATTTGCATGGCACCATTAATTCTGGGAGACTGCATTTCTTGTTGCGCTCTCATTTCACTTCGTCAGCACTGGGGAATTTTCTGGATACAAGACAGTAGCACTTTGGGGATGCACATTAGTTCTGGTGACTCTGTGTGTGACCTGACCACTGCATGCATGACTGAGTGTGCCATTAATTCTGGGAGACTTTGCATTTCTTGTTACACTCTCATTTCACTTCAACAGCACTGGGGAGTTTTCTGGACACAAGACAGTAGCATTTTGGGGATGCACATTCATTCTGGTGACTGTGTTGGTGGGATGCTGCCAATACTGTTGTCACTCTGCCTTACTTTGCGTTTAAGGTGGAATGACAACGATAATAATAACAAGACAAGTAAGCCTTTCCTGTAGGGCACTCTATGTGGCGTCATCATGTATGGCCACTTCGTATTCACTTCTGGCCAGGATTTAAATTACAGTATCTCTACTTATAGTGTATATTCTTCTTAATTCTATATATTTTTTAAGTATTCCTCCTTCTTCTATCTGTATTATCTTTCCTCTCTCTTTTCCACAGTTCCCTTTCCTGTTTTGTTCTTTATTGTGTTCCATTCTCTTATTTTCCTTTTTTTTCCCCCTTTCACCCTGTTCTGTCCTTTTCCCAGTGATCTTTTTTTGTTTTATCCAATTCTGCTTCTCTTTTCTTACTTTGAATGTCCATTAAGAGTTGCCTTGTTTACGTTAACTCTTTTTTGCCAATAGCCTCTGTGTTTTTTCTAATAATTTCCTTATTTTTATTTTTATCAGCTGTTCTGTGTTGTTTTCCCTCTCGCTCTTTTGGCTTTTCATGTGTCACAACCTCCTCTCCTTCTTTAGTTATGTATGCACTTAGTAAGGAAGTAAAATTAATCAATAATTCATTATTCAGAAGGATTCCATTTCTTATTTCTCTTAGTAAATCTAATATGTTACTATATTCAGCTTTTATTATTTCAGACATTTCTTCATTTTCTAAAATTTCCAAACTTTTTTCCCTTCCTGTGCTTATACTATCTTGTATGATATGTGAAATGTCTGGTGGAAATTGTGTAGGTGGATCTAGCTTAGGCCTCAACATATAAAGAGTAAGGAATGACTCAAAGTCACCTAGAAATGATGCACTGGGACATTGATGAGAGGCATCCTTAAAAGACTTTCTCCCTTTTCCATACTTTGTTGATGATTTTTATATTCCTGGTTTTCCTTTTTTATTTTTTGCTGCCAGCCACCCATCCCATCAGTGCCAGCCCTGAGCATCTGCCTTGCTCCCTGATCGCCTTGCCCCTGCAGATATCCCCTGACTTATCCCCCAGGGTGGGGCTACGGCACCGAGCAGACCCGTCTATGATGGGAGAAGGTGTCAGTGAACTAACATTGTCTCCCTGGCTTCCCCTCCAGGATGGGGTTCAGGGCCTGGTGGTGCCACGGGGCCTTAATTGGTCAGCAGAGAGGCAGGGAGCTACGGAGGCCAAGTGCCAGGTGGGCTTCATCTGTGGCAGCCGGCAATTATTTTCTAGGCTGCCCCGGGCTGGGGACATGCAATGACATACAGTGTCTACCCCACCCCCATTAGCGTGCTAGCACCATTTGCCTGTGGTTCCCCAGCCTCCACCAGGGGTCCATCAGGCACCAGATACTCTATCCCCCCCCCCAAAGAAGGAGAGCAGTCCATAGGATACTCAGTCCTTCTCCCCCAGCCAGCCCTCTGACTCCTTGGGTCTGTTCCTGAACCCAGGTCATCAGTGTTGCAAGTGGAAATCCAACCGCTGCATCAGCGGGCTGGCCCAGTCCTGGTTTTCCTTTACTCCTCCCTCTTTACCAGCTCTGTCTCATTCACTATATTTTCTGCACTCTGATTTCCTAGACGTACTACTACTTTTACATGCTCTTGCTGTTTTACATTTTCTTCCCTACTTTGTCTCTCTTTTTCTAAAATCCTAATGGTTTTCATCAATGGATGTTTTGTCTCTGGAATATGATCACTCTCTGAATCATTCTTTATTGGAGATGAGCTCAAAGGAGGCAATGAGGAGCTTTGTATTCTGAAAACTTTGTTCTTGCCTACCAAATTTATTAGACCACCTGGGGCCAAAATATAACTTGTTATTTTCTTCTCTGTTCCGGTTGTTTTCCAGTCTACATTACCCTTGGTATTTTTCTTTTTATTCTTATGACTTATCAAGTTAGCAGACATTTTCCTTTTGATCAATCTTGTATTCATTTCCCAATATTATGCAAGAATTTCTACACACACTTCACACACATCAATAATATACATTTCAACAGCAGCCCAATTGTACACACACTAACATTTTATTCAATAATCAAAATCCATCGAAATACTCCTGTAAAATGACTGTCCTTATTTTCCTTTCTTCTGAGTAGCTTTCCCGGTCCTCAGTCCTTTTTGTTTGAATTAGTTTCCACTAAACTCAACTTTCTTATCACAAGCACATTTTCTACAATGCGGGTTCTCAAAAGGTGCCCCTTTTCTGGTTGTATATCTGCAACTATAAGAATATGCCTTTTGTAACTCTAGAGCATTTACTGCCCTCAATAGAAGTGTAAAAGCCCTATTATTAAAAACTATAAAATATAACTTAAAACCAGAAGTATCAGAATTAATTCTACCTGAGTTCCAATTAAAAAGACCTTCTCTTTTTTTTTCTTGCCATCTTTCAAGTGCCCTCCACCAGAATCTGTATATCGCATCTACAAGTTAGGACAAAACCAAATTAACTTTAGTTCACCGCATCTAATTTAACACTGAGGGTATGGGCTTTAAATAATGTCAAACATTTTACCATTGCTATTCTTGTTATTTTAAAACATAGAGTTACTGCGCAAACTTCAGTTCAAAGTGCCTCTGTTCTGCTTCTCGGCATATGTTCTACAGCTCAAAATGGTGACTCTCTCCATTCAGATGCCACTCGTGCACAGTAAGACTAACTTCCTAACTTCTTTAAATTTAAAAGAGGGCGTATATAGATGTGATGACGTCACCCAAGCCTGGGACAATTTAAGTATATCAAAGCAAATATATCCCTTTTCAACACAATTATGTAAATCTATCGAGGCTAAATATTCGTTCCTAATAGTTGTGGACACCTTCTATATCAAAAGCATACACTTAGAAGCAGCTAAAATGCTAGCTGAGCTGTTAAATGCGGCCACAGTTCATAAAATTCACAAAGCTACAGTGAGCTGTAAAAGTTGTAAAACAGCCAAAGTCCACAAAGTTCACAGAGTTACCAAGTTCAGAAAGTTCAGAAAGCATCGCGTTCCTGTTTCTCCAGTCCCCCAGTTTGTCGCGTCCTCTTCACTCTCCACCGAGCTCTGCCCAAGCTCTGTTGGAATTTCTTCCCTGATCCCGTTGTTTCCACAGCTCTAAAAATATTTCTACAGTGCTATCATGTGACACCACCATCTTCCATGCTTTTCTCCTTCCTCCTCTGTGTCTCATTGGCCTTGCTCCTGTCACAACTTTGGATAACTTCTAAGAAAGTCATATTCAAATTCCCTTGCCTTTGTCTCTGGTTCTCCGCAGAACCCTCCTTTTTCACCCAAACGGGCCTGGGCTCCCCCACCATTAGGGCTCTATTGGCACCCTATAGTGAAACAAGAAAGGAGAGGGCAGGGAAAATATCCCAAAATGGCCTTACAAGTTGGTCTGGAAAGTGCTGTAAATTTAAATTAATTGTCTAGGCAATAGTGGCATACCTGTTTTAACCTTCAAAAAGGCCTTTTACAGCACCTGCTCCTGTCTGTTCCACTCAAACATAGTGTACAGCGACCATCTTGGAACTCTGTCCTCTGCCAGCCAGCTTCACAGGAACCTTTCTGCTGCCTCTGCCTCAGAACTGCCCTGCTAGTCTGTATACCCCACAGAAACTCATCAGGTATCCCAATGTACTGAGGCATTATAACTGTATCTTTAAAGGGCTTTTAAGGGGAAGAGATGGTGCTGGTGCGCTGGAGCTGGAAACATGGAGGTAGAGATGGCATCATGAACCAATCAATGTGTTTTCCCTTGTTTGTTGTGGTCTCTCCTTCTGCACACTCTCTAGGGACACCATGACTGACCTGAGGGCAGATGTTGTGTGGTCACCACATGTCCAAGGCCACCCTGAACCCATCACAGGAGATTCCACTGGCTCAGAGTGGTGGGATCAGTTTGTATCACAAACCTTGGTTACCCATACTGAAGTATGTTGCTCTCTACCAGTGCCAGTGCTACCGGGCCAGGCTTTTGCTATAAGTTTGAATGAAGCAAGTATCAATTCAGTTTATTCTCCACAATCCAACAGCATGTAAACCCAAAAGGATTATTATCTGAACTGAACTGATTACTAACAAAGCAATACTGAGGTCAGAAAATCATTAATGTGTTTTGTACTGAATTCACAGAAACCTAGAAAGTTGTCAACAAAAAAAAGACCTGTGCTGTATTGTGTCTTCCAAGTTCCTACCTGAGTCGCTCCTACCTATCATTGGTCTGACCTACTATAGGTCAAGTCCCCTAGCAGCAGTTACCCAACCCCCTATAATTTAGGTAAGAGCAGCTCATAAGTAAGTTGGCAAAATAAGTCACTACGCATGGGCAGTGGAACAGAAATGTAAAAAATGTTCTCTAGTACTTTGTAATAGCTAAGTATATTATGTTTATGAAGGCACATAGTGAAATGGAATCCAGTTCTTTAACCCTCTTAAATCTTTATATAATGTATGGTAGAACGCTGTTAACCTTAGGAAATCATCATTTCCTAAGGTTGTTAACCTATCGATGTGACGTAGACATGTTGTTAACCTATCGATGCTACGTCACATCGATAGGTTAACAACAGCGATTGGTCTGAGCATGTGCGCTTTTTTTTTCAGCGGGGAACCGACGGATGAACAGCAGCAGTTAGAAGGACTGAACGCCGAGGCGGTGACTAGTTAGCAAAAGTAAGCAGCCTTTTATGTGGGACCATACACTATAAAAATATGTATGGTCCCTCTTTCGGCAACTCGGTCAATGTACTATCTCGAGGTTAAGTGAGGACGTAAACCTCTCGAGCTTCGCTCGAGGCGTTTGACGGTCGCCTGGCAACCTCGACAGTTAACTGACCGGTTACCGATAGAGGACCATACATTATCCTCTATGTTACTAGTGGTTTTGGCATACTGTATCTCTCCAGACCACACACACACATACTGTACCCCTGAAAGCCTCAAACCCAGCCCAAACTACGCATTTATCTGGAATTTCATTATTCCTTTACATTTCTTTAAAGCAGCAGTGCAATGAAATTTGGCAAGCACCTTGACCCCACCTTCTTTTTCACTATAAAAGATTCCAAGTACCTTCCAGTTTTACTTTGTGGTAAAATCTTCTAGTTCCACCAAAATTTGAGTATTTTATTAATGTTTCAATTTATTTTTTCTAAACAAAAAAGATGGGCCACAACATTTGCCTTTGAAATACCACTGTATACCTGTTAAAGGTTAGGACTGAGAGAATAAGAAGAACCCATGGTGTGCAACATAGGAGATAGCTAGAAAAGTAGAGTTGAAGGTATGCTTGCATTTGTATTAACTGTGGCTGACACTAGCTTTTTGGAAAACCATGATCTTCCCTTGTCAATCTTCACCATTCATTACTGCTGGGTGTATGCCAGAGGCGTGCACCCGTAATGGGAGTTTTTTTTTTTAAAAGGAGTCAGCAGCGACGGCGCCGCCCCCGACAGTGACGCACCTTGTGATGCGCGAGGGGGACCATTAGGCACCGCAGACTCCTCCTCCATCCCAGTTCTGTTTCTCCCACCATCGAGGTTGCACCTGCTATGCAGATCTGAGTTAAGTGCTGCATCATAGGCCACATTTTTCTCAAAGCCTTCATCCTGTTTTCTCAACGTCGTCGACTGGTAAGATCATTCTGTTTTCTATAGTATTTCGACGACGTCGAGAGCTTTTCTGTTTTTTCCTTAATTGTTTCGCATCATGTCTGGTTCGGGGGCAAAACGCAAGTCTAAGGCGGGCAATGCCCCTATGCGTCGGTGCCCTTGTGGCCGGGCAGTTTTCCATCATGGACCATCATGATGTTTATCTATAGTGCCTGGGACCCTACAATGATATGGATCATTGCGATGCCTGCTTCTCCATGGATTGCCGTGTGTTGGAAGTCCGTGCGTTTAAAGTCAGACGAGCTCCACCGACTTTCGGAGGATGACGTCGCCCGAGGGCTTCACAGGCCAGATCTCTCGACCCTTCCTCCGGGTCCTCTCCTGGGTCTATACAGCCCAGTGAGGAGGAAGCCTCCTCCACTTCCAGCCTTGCCAAGGAGGAGGTTTCTTCTTTGGCACCGGAGGAACGGTGTGATCCCTCCTGGGGTCACACCATTGGCACCGTTCAGGCAGTCACCTCCGTGGAGGCGCAGACTCCCCAGGTGTCATGACCCCCGGTTTTGGGGCCCAGCTCTGGTGGACCCTCGTTCCCATCTGCCCTTGTCATCACAGAGTCTGGTGCAGCTTTTGGCGCTGGTGACTTGCACAGGCTGTTGGAGGTGCCGTTCAGGGTCTTGGCACCGTCTACAGTACCAGGTACTCAGGCGGTGCCACTGGCAGTGCTGTTCTGAGTCTCAGTGCCATCCGCAGTGCCAGGGATTCGGGCAATGCCATTGGCGGTGCCGCACTGGGCCTCGGCACCGTCCATGGTGCTGGGGACTTGGGCGGTGCCGTCAACGGTGCCATCTTGGGCCTCTGCACCGTTTGTGGCACCGGGGACTTGGGCAGTGCCTTTCGAGGTGTGGCCCAACTACCTGGTGCTGCCGAAGGTGTGGATGACTCTGCGGATGTGGTTGGCATCGTGGCCTACAGCGGTACCAGGCCTGGTGCCACCTCTGGGCAGGTTTCTGTGGCTGTTGCAATGGAGTTTTCCCTTGTCGACTCCTCCTCAGTGGAGGAGGAGGATGATTCAGGTGAGGACCCAGACCAATGGCTAGAATCCTTGGGCTCGGAACCTTCTGTAGGCTGCAGGGCTAGACGTTCTAGTGTTCCTCTCCCAGAGTCCCCAGAGCTGGTTAGCCCAGATAATTCCATGGCTAGAGGTGGCCTGGAGTCTTCCATGGTGAACCCTTCAAGTGTTCCAGAGAGGATACCCTCTTCTCAGAGGTCCCTGGCAGCTGCCGTTACTGGTGCTGCTCGGGTCCTTCAGCAGAGGGGGGAGGACTCTGCCTCGGAGATTTCCCTTCGGGGTCTCACTCAGCAGGGACCTCCACCACTGGTCACGAGGAAGACAGCTGCTTCGGAGTCCGAAGAATTGAGGGTCAGAGGTCAGGAGTGGCGATGATCCTCCACCACCCTACGGGGTGTGGGGAGGAGTCGCAGCGCTGATCCTCGCCTTTCTCTTAAGGTCTCTAAAGCACCTTCTGGTGGCTGTTCTGAGGGTTGCCCTGCACTCATGCAATCCCAGGTGCGTCACAAGGGAGATTCCCCTTCAGGGCTCTTTCCGGAGTTGCCTCTTACCCTTTCTACTACGCAACACAGCACGATCTCAGGGTCTCCAATCTTGGCAGCATCCTTATCTGGATCCCAGAGCCCTGGCGGAGGCCGGGCACGTGCTATTAGGTGCCACTCACCCATCCCTCTGCAACCACCTCCCTCTCTCCCAGGCCATGTGAGGCCCACTAGGTCATTAATTTGGGAGATGTTCAGAGCTTCTGCAGTGGCTTTCCCCTCCTATGTCAGGGCCATGGACGAACAGGTTTTCTGCCTGTCCCCCCCACCGCAGGAGTCTTCTGAGCATTCGAGCTACACTTCCTCCTCGTCTTCCTCCTCTGAGGAAGAGGAACCTTCTGTACTTCTTTTCTCTGATGCTGATTTCACAGACTACCAGTGTTTCCTTTCGAGGATGGTTTCGGAGCTTTGCATCTCCTACATCTGTAGGGACAATACCGAGTGGCAGATGTGTGCTTTCCTTAGTGAATTCAGTGCTCGCCATCTGATGGTGCCTTCCTGGCTGATCCCCTTCCAGGAGGTGTCTATCCACACCTGGCAGTCTCCAGTCACTCCTTCTCCAGCCCCGGGAGACTGCAGAAGATGTTATTGTGTCCCTCATGAGTCTCTAGGTTCTCTGCCTTACCCTCCTTCATGTTTGAAGTCCCTAGACACTCCTTCTGGGCTTCGGCGCCTGGGGCACGACAGGCCTTCGGATTTGGATTCTGCTGAATTCGACCAGTGGGGATGAAGGGTTTTCTCTTACGGTCGTGCGTTGTTATGCATCTCATCCCATCAGGCTCACCACGCTGCTTACAACAGGCATCTGTGGTCTATGCTGGCTCAGGTCTTAGCCTCTTTGCCTGACTCAGAGCAATCTAGACAAGCCACTGTCCTCTCTGTACAGGGTCTGGAGCTTGCAAGGCACCAAGCGAGGGCATCCTATGATACCAATGAGGTGGCGCCCAGACTAGTAGGGACAGCGATCTGCATTAGGTGGATGGCATGGCTTCATCTCTCCAGACTGTCATCCATTGCCTGGCATAGGGTGGCTAACTCTGCCTTCTGGGGAACCCGCCTTTTTTCCTGCAGGACAAGGAGGCTTCTTCACGGGCAACCTCCCTCCCCCAGCCCACGGGGGACACCTCCTCCTCCTCACCCACCTTAGACTTCCTAGTCTATTGGTTAGGGTCTCCCCTTTCCTACTTTTCACCAGTAGGAGGCTGAGGGATCTGTTCCCTCAGGGTCTATCCAGACCCCCTTTGGGGGACTTGGTACTCACCCAGCAGTAATGAATGGTGAAGACTGACAAGGGAAGATGTGAAAATTACGTACCTACCATAATTCTTGATCTTCTCTTGTATCTTCACCATTCATTACCGATTCCCACCGATCATCCCCCCATTGCCTCCCCCTTCTTTGGTGTCTCCCCCTCTCTGCTTGATCTTCCTGGACATAAGTCTCCACCACTCATTCACACTATTGGGATCTGTGCCGGAGGCACCGGACCCATCAGGTGCAAACTTTGCTGGAGGTCGGGCGCCAGAGATGGAGCCGAGGAATGGCACTGTGAGCCTCAGTTCGCTGTGCAATGACTATCTCGGCGTCGACCCTCCAACTGCCTCAGTTCCTTTTTTCCCGCCGTCAAGTGCACTTCAGTAACAACGTCGCTCGCCCGCCGTGAGTCAAACTTCAAACTAGCAGCATAGTTTTCAGTTTTTGTTATTTTGTAGTATTATTATCTCGATAAAGTATCGCTTAGTTTATTCTTATTTTAACAATAAAGAAGTCTCAGTCTACTTTGACGGAGTCGAACATGTGCAGGTCAGGTGACGGTAGGGAGACTTCATATGAAAGCTGTTCAGTCAGTGGGGCTGGGTCCGGTCCGCCACCTTCTCCGGAAGGGGGGGTCTGACAACAGTCAGTCCAATGCCCGGGGGGATGGGCGGTCCCCGTGGAAACATAAAAATAAACGGTCGCATTCTCGGCACCGTTTATCCTCGGAAGGCTCTATCTTGACCCACAGGTCTAAAAGAGAAGGCATCATTCGAGGTCGCCCTCTGATATGTCTCGAGTAGATGTTCGGTTATCGGGACTGGTTGCCAATCTCCTCCTTGGTCGTAATCCCTCTGCTTCTGGTAGCCAACGGCTTCGACATCGGAGCCCTACCCCGCCCGCAGGTAGATCTTCAGATGAGCAGTTTCATCAGTGGGCCGCTCTTATGGAGCAATGGGCTCGGAGGTTGGTTCAGCTACCTGGTTCGGTCACACGTGGGCCATTGGGCTTATTGGGAGATCAGGTAGGGCGGTTGGATTTTCCTGGTCGTGCGGCATCTTCTTCGGTGCGTCGACTCCGCGCTTAGGTGTTCCCCCCTCACATGGCTACGGCGCAGGGGGCCAGAACGATGCCCTTATCTCCTGCTCTTCTTTCTTCAAAACCTGTTTTTCAGAGTCTGGGGGTGTTTTCAGTGCCCTCAGCATCGATGGTGTGCTCGGCACCGTCCTCGGCACCGTGTGGCTTCTTGGCACCATCCTCGGCGCCATGCGGCTTCACGGCACCGTCCTCAGCACCGTGCAGCTGTGCGGCACCATCCTCAGCACCGTGCAGGTCCTCTGCGCCGTTTTCAGCGCTGCTTGGTCCCTCGGCGTCGTTCTCGGTGCCGTGCGCCTCCTCGGCGCCGGGGGCTCTAGGGGGTTCCTCTGCGTTTCAGGACTCCTCCTTTCACTCTTTTCCTTCTTCCCTCTCTTCTGATTTTCATTCCTTTCCTGTCCATACAGTCCCTCCTGGACTGTCAGAAGATGACATTGAGCCTGACCCAAACCTTCGGTTGGGTGATGAAGTGGACGAAGCAGGATCTATTACTGCTACAGAGCCTGTGGTCAAGGACCTGTCCTTTAAGTCTCTGCTAAAAAATCTGAGTTCCACTCTTTCTCTCCAGACTACAGACATCGATCCTGAGAAATTGTTAAGACTCCAATACCTTGATGCCCCAGAGATCCCTACGGATTTGACTCCTCCGGTTCAGCCTTCCTTCGAGATGCTGTCTCAAATGGTATGGAATAATCCTGCTCTCACCCCTTTGGTGGATAAATCCACAGATAGGAAATATTCAGCCCCAAGGATCGTCCTATTTTGGCATCTCAAGCCTTTGCGGATCCTATTGTAGTCCTGACAGAGAATGATAAGGTCGTTCTTCCTCAAACTACTACAGCTCGACCTATTAACAAAGAATCTCGTAAGATAGACACCTTAGGTAAGAGAGTCTTTGCTGCTTCTACCCTAAGTATGCATATTGCCAGTTACCAGGGCTATTTCTCCCAGTATGAATATATCCTGTGGCATTCTATCAAGCAAATGGTTGAAGCTCTGCCGGAATCGGATACAAAGCCAGAGCTTCTTCAAACCATTACTAGAGGTATCGAATCTAACAACCAACAGGTTAAAGCAGCCATGGATGCTTTCGACACTGCTTCCCGTTCAGCGGCTGCTGGTATTTGCACCCGCCGTCATTCCTGGCTGCGCACTTCGGGCTTCACGAATGACGCACAGCAGCAGGTAATGGCGTTGCCCTTTGATGGTGCATATCTCTTTGGTCCTCAGGTAGAGCCAGCTCTAGAAGCTACACAAAAGACTAGGTCAGCCATTAAGTTGGCTCGACCCCCTCCTGCCCCCTCTCGAGGGAATGTCAATAAACGTCAGTTTCATAATCGTCAGTCCTTTCGAGGCAGAGGCAGAGGAGGTTTCCATAAAAACCAACCTGCCCAACCTCAAAAGAAGACGCAACAGAAAGCGCAAGGGCCCAAAGCGCCCAGTGCTACCTTATGAATTGCTGGCCCAAGTCCCATCTCAGCTGCCCGAGGTGGGCTTTTCCTCTCCGGTGGGAGGTCGTCTGATGCACTTCTACAACCAGTGGAAGTCCATAACCTCAGACAAATGGGTCCTTCGGATAATTCGCGAGGGGTATTCACTCAATCTTGTGGAGACCTCTCTGGATCGTCCTCCCAAACGGCAGCCCAGGCTGTCAATCCTTCAGTCAGACCTTCTGGCCACCGAGATTCAGGGCCTTCTGAACAACAGGGCAGTAGAAGTGGTGCCACTGCTTCAACGAAACACGGGGTTCTACTCCCATTACTTTCTGATTCCAAAGAAGTCCGGGGGAATGCGCCCCATTCTAGATCTCAGAAAGCTAAACAAATTTCTCCCCAAGGAGAAATTCAAAATGATTTCTCTGGGAACCCTGTTACCCTTGCTTCATCAACACGACTGGCTAGCCTCCCTGGACATGCAGGATGCTTACCAGCACATTCCTATTCACCCGAGGCATCACAAATTCCTGAGGTTTGTGGCTCTGGGACAACATTATCAGTTCAGAGTCCTGCCCTTTGGGCTATCCTCGGTGCCGTGAGTTTTTACAAAGTGTTGTGCAGTTCTCGCAGCGCATCTCAGAAAGGTCAGAATACAGGTGTTCCCTTATCTGGACGATTGGCTTCTAGCAAGCCCTTCCAGGCAAGGGACTCTGGATGCCATAGAGATGGCCTCTCGCCTCCTTACGTCCATGGGAGTTCTGCTGAACCTCAAGAAATCGCAACTGCAGCCCTCCCAGAGGCTCCTTTTTATAGGGACTCTTCTAGACACCTTCTGTGCGAAGGCTTTTCTTCCAGAAGACAGAAGGGCGATATCCTTCAAATGGCCCGTCACATCGGGAGAACAGCTCAGTTACAGCTCTCTCAATGCAGCGGATGCTAGGCCTCATGGCATCCTCCGTTCACTGTACCCTAGCACGTCGCACATGAGAACCACTCAGTGGATGCTCAGTACTCAGTGGTCCCCAACCACTCACCCATGACAGTCCTATCTCATCAAGGTGACAGAACCTTTAAAGAGGTCACTCACCTGGTGGTCTCAAGAGAGCAATCTCCTGGAAGGTATCCCTTTGCTCCTCTGGACCATCAAATCTCCATTACCACGGATGCATCCCTAATGGGGTGGGAGCTCACTGTCAGGATCTCCACACTCAAGGTGTGTGGACTCAACTCGAGTCCCAACCACATAAACATCCTAGAAATGAGCCGTCCTTTATGCGGTCCAAGCGTTGAGGACATTCTCTGTCTGAACATTCTCCTTCAAACGGACAACAAAGCAGTGATATATTACATCAACAAGCAGGGCGGTGTTCATTCTTACCCCTTAGGCAGGGAAGCAATGAGGGTATGGGAATGGTGCTTGGAGCACAAGGCTCTAATTCAAGCGGTCTACCTGCCAGGTGTTCAGAACGACTTGGCAGACCATCTCAGCAGAACAGAGACAGATCCTCACGAGTGGTCTCTCGACTCAACCATAGTTCAGTCACTATTCGAAGAGTGGGTAACTCCAGACCTGGACCTTTTTGCATCCCCACTCAACGCAAAACTGCCTCTCTTCTGCTCCAGAAATCCAGGGCCTGGCATTTTCTGTCAGGATCCGTTCAGGCTACGGTGGACAAAGCGCTTTCTTTCCTTCACCTCTTACGTCTAATTCAGAGGGACTCCTCAAGTTCGAATCAGGGGACAAGATGATTCTCATTGCTCCCTTTTGGCCTCGGCAGCTGTGGTTTCCACTACTCAACAATATGTTGGCAGTTGCTCCGAGACCACTTCCCCTGCAGATGAACCTTTTGATTCAGGGACCGGTGGTCCATCCCAACCTGAAATCGCTTCACCTTCACGCTTGGCTCCTGAAGAGGTAGAAGTGAACCGGTTCAATGTCTCTCGAAGGGTTTCAGATATTCTTCTGGCTGCATGGAAGCCAGCCACTCGGAAAACTTACACAGCCAAGTGGAAGCGTTTTACGCTCTGGTGTGCAAAGTCCTCTTTGAATCCCTTTTCCTGCCCACCAGATAAGGTTTTGGAGTACCTCTTGGACCTCTCAAATTCAGGTCTGCAGTACTCTACAGTCAAAGTTCACCTTAGTGCCATTTCAGCGTATCATGAGCCAGTTTTTTCCTTAACACTGGCTCAGTTGCCTGTGGTTAAGAGATTTCTTAAGGGAATTCTGCATACCAGACCTCCTACAAGACGTCCAGTTGCAGCCTGGGACATTAATCTTGTCCTAGACATGCTCACTCGGAAACCTTTCGAACCTCTGGCTACCTGTGAGCTAAAGTTTCGCACCTGGAAGACTGCCTTCCTAGTGGCCATTACCTCAGCCCGTAGGGTCTCTGAGATTCATGACCTGGTCACAGACCCTCTGTATACTGTGTTCCATAAGGAAAAAGTAGTTCTTCGTACTCATCCTAAATTTCTTCCTAAGGTTGTGTCAGAATTTCATCTAAACCAACCTTTGGTCCTTCCCTCTTACTTTGCGGACTTCCAAAATGAAGGAGAATGTTCTCTTCATTCTTTGGATGTTAAGAGGGCCTTGCGTTTCTATCTAGATAGAACCAAGGATTTTCGCAAAGCCCAGCAACTGTTTGTTTCCTTCAGCGAGACCCGCCTGGGTCAACCTGTCTCTATCAGATGTATCTCAGCATGGCTAGTGGCATGCCTTCACCACTGCTATTCCATGGCACAGGTTAAGTTGGAGGGTAGAGTTTACGCTCACTCTACTAGAGCGGTCGCGGCATCCCTAGCGGAAATTCACAACATGCCCGTTGCAGATATTTGCAACGTGGCCACCTGGAGCTCAGTGCATACTTTTGTTAAACATTATGCACTGGATGTCCATGCCAGACGACATTCTTCCTTTGGCAGAGGCATCCTTAATGGACTTCTGTCCTAGAAACGTGAGCTCTTGGTCTCTCCTGCTGCCCTCTCGGGGGATTATTAGCTCGGTACTCTCCCAATAGTGTGAATGAGTGGTGGAGACTTCACGTCCGGAAGATATGAAAATTACATTACCTACGTAATTCTTGATCTTCTTAGACAGTCTCCACCACTCATTCTATCTTACCCTCCGTCCCTAGGCTCACCTCTGTTGTTGGTCTTCACTCCCTCAAATCTTTAGGCTGTGAAGGCTTCTTTGTTGATCCTTCTTATACTGGTCACCCGGACTATCTTATGTCCGGTTTTTAGGTTAGGCCACCCTTCTAGGTTAGTTACACTGCATCTCCTTGGTAAAAAAGGTACTGAGGCGGTTGGAGGGTCGAATCCGAGATAGTCATTGCCTTGCGAGCTGAGGCTCGCGGTGCCATTCCTCGTGGCTCCATCTCTGGTGCCGACCCTCCAGCAAAAAGTTTGCTCCCGATGGGTCCTGGTGCCTCCGGCGCAGATCCCAATAGTGTGAATGAGTGGTGGAGACTCGTCCAAGAAGATCAAGAATTACGGTAGGTACGTAATTTTCATTTCCTCCTCCTCCTCCTTTGTCCTTTAAGCCAAAAAAAAAAAAAACTATCTTGGGTTTCTTCCGTCTTTCTGAACGGATCCCTCCCCTCTGGGGAATGGAGGAACGAGTGGAATTTATCTATCCTGAGAGAACTCTTTCTGATTACCCTTAGGGGTGACCTCTTGGCTCTTTTTAGCTATGTTGTTCAATTCACAGTTAAAGAGGCTGCTCCTTACTCGGTCTGGTCCCCTTTTTCCAGGTACCCTCTGACAGGTCTCAGTCACCTACTGTGTCAGCTTCTGCTACTTGGCACTGTCCTGGCGCTACAATTTCTTGAGTTGGTGTTCTTTGCCTTGCCTCCAGGGAGTCCAACTGCATTCCCACTCTACCCGTTACGTAAAGAGATGTCCTCTGTAGGGCACCCCCCACACACACTTCTGTGTTAGCATGTAACAAGGTGCTAGTGGGCTTCTCCCCTTCCTAGTTGGAACAGAATTTCTGCCTTGGCAGTCTGTGAGCTCTCAGCTAGAGTTTAAGGGGTTGAGGATGGCGGGAGGTGTAGAGAATCTGCCTTTTGTGTCCAAGCAGTTCAAGTGGTTCAGTTGAACCTCCACTTCAGTTTTACTAAATGGGATCCTTGCTCCCTTGTTTTTGGTTCCCGAGCTTATAAGCCTTAAACCATTTCCTCAATTGGCAGACTTTTTCTTCCCTCCCTACATCCCTCTTCCTTTTTTCCTCTCTTCTTCTACCTTCTTCTTTCTCTCCTTTATCTGTTCCTCCCTTGGAGCCACCCTAGGAGTGAGGCCCTGTGGTCCCTTAGGGTAGGTGTCCTTTTTCTGTCCTCTACCAGCTTAATCCTTTTTCAGTTTATATCCTTTCCTTTTTCTATTCCTCGGCTCTTTTGCCTCACTCTTCTTTTTTCTTATGCTTATTTCACCTCTCCGGCTAACAGAACTGGGATGGAGGAGGAGGAGTCTGTGGTGCCTAACGGCCCCCCTCGCACATCACGCGGTGCATCACTCTCGAGGGTGGTGCCGGCACCGCCAACTCCTTTTAAAAAAAAAACTCACATGGCGAGTGTGCGCCTCCAGCTTACACCCATCAGTAATGAATGGTGAAGATACAAGAGAAGATCAAGAATTACGGTAGCTATGTAATTTTCATTTTTGTGGCACTGCTGCTTTAAATATGATCATATTTATTTATAATGTATGGTGGAATGGTGTTTTCCACAATTTTCTATCCCTAGAACAGTGTGTTGTACCACTGTAGAGACATAAAGATGCTGTTGTGCTGCAGTAGAATTGTCACTTCTGTAGCACAACATGATAGAATGCCAGTATCTATTGAATGCCAATGTGTGGCAAAACTCCTTGAGCCTTGGCTGTAGTCTTAACAATTAATGTTAGCATTGAAGGTGCAATATTTTCAAAAACATGACAGTTCTAGGCACCAGTTTCTTGCAGGTTGCCCCACAAGGCCCCCTTGACAAGATGGTAGAGCAAAGTAGAAAACAAGAATGTTATCTGTTCTGTGTTTTCATCTTTTTGTGACTGGTTGAATTGTTGCCTAATAACATAGTGAAACAATGTTATTTTTTACTCTTTACTTTAACCATGCCAAGTTGAATAAGCATTCATTTATTTACTGTAGTTTTATAGAGTGGAGCTAAGTAAAAGCAGTGTTTAGCTATAACTAAATAAATCAAATAAGTAACTGAAACTGAAAAAGTTGGTCTTATTGATACCGATTGAAAAAACATGGTTCCCCAATGTAAAAGACAATATAAGGCCAGCTATGCACAAACAAGCCCTGCTCTTGAGGCTGAGTGGTTACCATGGCAACCTTTCAGTGCCAACACAGGCTTGCTGTGCATGGCTATCCATACCTTATCCTCTACATTAGTTATATTTATGTAGTATGTTTTTGTGGATATTTAACTTTATTGATAATGTTATTGGTGGTATTACAGTTAGTGAGTTTAAAACACTGATGAGTCACTGCATAAAAGAGAATAGTATTTGATAAGTGAATCTATGGGTAATGTGCTGGGTAAAGTGTCATTGCACAACTCATATCATGTACACAAACTCTGACTGAAAAAGTATTTTAGAAGAATATAAGTTAACGAGGAGTCACGTGATGGCAGCCTGAGCGTCGGTAGTGCACTCCCGGAGCTCCGCCGCATTGCCGTAGGTTTCGGTGTTTTAAAATTATTCCTCGTTGACTTAAGCCGCCCGAAACAGAAGAGAGAGGACTCCGATCCACTTTAAGCCACTCGTTGCTTTCCAGGATGGAGGTTTTCGTTAAAAAACCATGCCGAAACACTACGCCTCCACAGGCGCCCGAAAAACAGCAGGCACAAAGCAGAGCTAAGCAGCAGGCCGCTAGTCTATCACAGCTTCCCATTGTCGATTCGCCGCTTACAGGCGAGATTTTTGGAAATAATGCAGCGCTGCAAACCTCCATATCATCCTTGGCTGAAGATGTGCAGGATATCAAAAATCTGTGGATTCCTCACAAGAAGGATTGGGGATGTAGAGATAAAGATGGCTTCTATGGAAACCAGGCAAGCAGGGGCTGATTCAGAATTAGTGCTGGCTAAGAGGAGAATCAAAAAGCTCGAAGAAAAACTGGAAGATTTGGGCGTAGCAGAAGGAACAATTTAGTGGTCATTGGTATACCTGAAAAGGAAGAAGGGAATGCCCCAATTACATTTATGCAAAAGCTTTGCCACAAAGTCGCATGAGTTCTCCTGGAGGGGCGAATACATAATAAGAGAGCACATCGAGCCCACGCCTCCTCCTACACAAGGGCAGCCTCCCAGACCTTTAATCCTAAGGTTTCTAAATTTTCTGGATAAACAACATGTGTTTTAGATAAGGTCAGAGGATGAAGGAGCTCTCATGGGAGGCGCAAGCAAATACAGGATTATACAGGTTTGCCCCATTCTGCGAGGGTCAGAAGGCAAGAATTGCACCCTATTGTCTCCAGACTCATTGCTGCGTCTAAGCCATTTAAAGTTAAATATCCTGCAACATTAATGGTCTCTCATTGTGGGAAATGGTTATCTTTTGAATCATATCAGCAGGCATTACAGGAATTGCAGCGGCTCTTCCCACACCTCTTCAAGTGAAAGCTTGACTCACTCATCTGGTATTAAATGACTTATTATCTTGAACATTCTGGACATAACCTTCTGAGTGCAGAGAAGATGTGTTTCCCCCCCCCCTTCCCCCTTTTTTTTTCCTCTTCCCCCTTGGCCTGGCTTGTTATAATAACCCATCTTTCCAATTTAGTGGCCTCTCTAACTGCTGACCCTGCTCAGGGTGTATCCTGGTGTGGTTCCTTCCTAAGAGAAAAGTTGCTTTGGTTACATTCATCCTTCCTGCTCTGGAAATGTTGGTCACTTCTTAAGGAGTCACAGACGGAATTTGGAATTTATATCAGGATTTGGGCATGTGGACTCTTATCTGGGGCAATGTACGTAGTATATAGTCTGAACTGCGATAACCAGATCCTAGAGGATTATAGCAAAAGAAGAAAAGAGAGAGAAAAAAGAAAGAAGGGAAGAAGGAAAGGAAAAAAGGAGAAAAGCAAGCAAGAAAGCAAGAAGAAAAAAAAAGGAAAGTAAAAGGAATAAAAGAATGGAAGAGGAAAGTGTTTTTTGTTTTTTTTTTTTACCTTTATTATCTTGTCTACCTAGAGGATGTTCAATCGGGATTGAGGGGGCCTCATAATATGAACTGATTTCTCTAGTAATAGCTTTGTCCTTCGGCGGGGTGGGGGGGGCTCCGGAAGGTGACTAGGTGGTAATAAGTCTTGGGCTGTTCGGATGTATATCATGTGGCAGGTTTATCATAGGCGTGCAGTTCTAGGGAACTGGGGGTTTGGTATCAAAGGGGGGGAAGAGGAAACATTTGGGATGTCTGTTATAAGGGATGGGGATGGGGAGGTGCTGTTAGGTGGGCGGAGAGGGTGGGTTGTGGGGAGGGGGGTACTCAAGATTCTTTGATAAGAGAGGGGTGGGTTTCTCTTAGTCTTCTGGGTGTTGGTATTGTTCAGGTTGGGTTTTATATTGTAATACCCCAAATAACTGTTTACATAGGTCCTCATTATAATTTTCCTCGTCACTATGATCTTACCTTATAAATTTGTTAGTTGGAATATCAAAGGAGCCAAGGATAGGGTTAAGAGGCAGGTGGTATTAAAACACCTTTCTCATCTAGGAGGGCTAAATTGTGTTTCTCCAGGAGACCCATCTAAAAGAGCTGATCTTCACTATCTCAGGAGAATGTGGGTAGCCCAAGTTTTGGCACTGGATCTTCGACCAAGAGGGCAGGGTTGCTATACTCATTGCTAGAGGGTCAAGCTTTTAAATTGGGGCATGAGTGTTGGGACCGGAAGGTCGATATGTTTTGTACAAGCCATCTTAGCATCTCAGCCGGTGATCTTAGGCTCAGTCTATGGTCCTAATAGTGATTCACCCTCCTTTTTAAGAATCTTTTGATAAGATGAACCTAGCTGCTCATAAAATCACCATTCTTGGAGGAGATTGGAACTTGGTACTTCAAAATGACTTGGATGGGTCCATAACAGGTAGAGGCTTTCCCAGCCAAAGGGCCCTGAAGATTTTATTAATAAAGCCGCCTTAGTTGATATTTGGCGTATATTCAACCCTGAGGACGGCAGTATTCCTTCTACTCTCCCGTACATTATTCTCTCGAGAATTGATTATATTTTAGTTAGCTCATCGGCGGTGCCCAACATGATTCAGGCAGATATCTCCGCCAGAGTAATTTCAGATCATGCTCCGGTTAGCATAACTTATAGGCCTTTTCCAGAGTTTCGACGATCAACACAATGGAGATTAAATTCTCAAATGTTAAAAGAAGAACCCTCTTTAAGGGTCATGAAGGACTTTATTGTACACTTCCTGGTGGATAATAAAGATTCCATAACCAAAGAGACCTGATCTGGGCTGCATTAAAATGTTCATTAAGGGAATTAATCAAGATGGCATCTAGGAGGAAGCGAGCAGAGGGATAAATTAAGCTCTGTTTTATCCTCAATTAAATGTTTGGAATCCAGTTTATCTTGGAATTCATCTGATTCTGAGTGGGTTAAGTTACATCAACTACAGGCTCAATATTAGGTATGGTCTTTCAACAAGCAGAGTTAGCTCTCTCTCAGCGAAACTTCAATACTTGGATATAGGGAAAAGGCCAGTAAACTCCTAGCTTTGCGCGTAAAACAACTTGACTCGGCCCACCACATAGTGAGTGTCTGAGTTGGTCAGGGGATCAGATTTGTACAGAACCGAGAGAAATACCCAAGATCTTTGGGAATACTTTCAGAAATTATATGCACAGGAACCCGACTCCAGGCCTTGATTCTGAAATTGCAGCATATTTAAGTGTATCTAATTTGCCAAAGTTAACAGAAGCCGAATCCAAGTCTTAGATGCACCAATTGTGATTTCTGAGATACATCAGGTTATCCAGCAGCTGCCCCTGATAAATCTCCTGGACCTGATGGATTCCGGTAAATTTTATAAAGCCTTTCTCCCAGATATCTCTCCAATTTTGCTAGACACATTTAGGTATTGGTCCAATGTTGGTATCTCTGATCCAAGCTTCCTGGAGCCACAATATCTCTAATTTTAAAACCAGGAAAGGATCCTCTAGCTTAGATAGCTACCGGCCAATATCTCTCCTTAATCGGATATTAAAATATTAGCGAAAATTCTGCAATAGATTATCAAAGTCATGGATCACCTCGTGTGTAGGGAACAAGTGGTGTTCATGAAGAGGAGATTATCCATGATCATTTAAGAAAATTATTGCATCTTATCGCAAAGGCCAAAGAATCCAAAACTCCAGCAGCTCTTCTGTCACTTGACCTGAAAAGCCTTCGACCGGGTGTCCTGGCCCTTTTATTTGCTACCCTTTGGCTTTTGGCATACCCGAACTTTCTAAGATGGATTAGAATCTTGTATTCTTTTCCTCAGTGGAGTGAAGTGCAATGGAATATTATCACCGGCTTTCAAACTTGAGCGTGGTACCAGACAGGGTTGCCCTTGTCCCTTTATTATTTAATCTGTATTTAGAGCCGCTAAGGCGTAGGGTTGATGAAGAACCACTCATAAAAGGCATACAAATAGGGAGTCTAGATATATATGCTCGGCCTATGTTGATGATGTGTTATTACATATTGAGAACCCAGGGGCTTCTATACCACCTATATCAGAAGAAATCAATAGTTTTTCCAGAGTATCTTTTTATAAATTGAATTGTTCCAAAACAAAAGTCTTCCCTTTAAATCACTACACCAGGAAAACAGATTTGAAGGATTTAGGTTTGAGCTGGGAAACCAAATCCATTACATTTTTAGGTATTGCCATCAGCGCAAGTCTCGCTCTAATGGTTAAGGATAATTTAGGTGCGCTAGTTCAAGAGATCTCGGAAGATCTTAAGAGATGAGCACAATTTCCTTATCTTTGTGGTGAAGTTGAATCTCCTAAAATGATTGCTCTTCTGAGGATACTATATCCATTAGACATGCTTGGAACCTACCTCTCAAAGGAATGGTTTGCTAAGGTACAGAAGTTATTTAATTCCTTTTGTGGCAAGACAAAACAACCCCGTCGATCATATCTTAATCTGACAGCTCCCAAATCTAAAAGGTGGCTTAGCTGCCCCTCCTGTTTATGTATTACTTGGCCCAACATATGTGTAAGTTGGCCTTATGGAGCAAGGAGCATGGAAGGTAGCATATTCACCTCTCTGGCTGGATATTGAACAGGACCTGGCGAAGATGGTGAAAAGCTCCTTGTATGCTTTACTGTTCGTTCCTTGGCCACCAGTACCTAAACTTCTCAAAAATAACCCTATGGGATGGTCAATCAGGGCTTATCATCAGCTACAACGCTATTTGGGGGTTCGCTGGTGGTATCGGGTTCCCAACCTATTTGGAAAATCTCCAAATTAAAATTACTAAAACTCCCATACCCATAACTTTTTGGCGCAAATAAGCAATTTGACCGTAGCCGACTTTTAGGACCAGGATAGCCCGTCTCGTTTGAGGTTCTGAAAAGATCTTTGGTTTACGTGGGCTCGGATTTCTTTAAGTGGCTACAGCTCAGTAAAGCTTTAGCTCAGGTATTTTAAATCGGTCTCCTTGTTTAATCAGGGGAAAAATTGTTGACACTCTTCTGAAGGCATGAGGCAATCACATGCAGTGTCCAAGGTTCAAGCTCCTCAGGAATGGGATCACAGGCTCCTTCAGGTACATGTTATTATTGGGTAAAGTTTTGAACATACAAGACTCCCGGAGGTCTGGAAAGCACTCTGGATGACCGTATAGGTATATTAAGCAAGACAGGCTAAGATTGGTACATTTCAATATCATGCATCATCTATACCTGACTCCTACCCACTTATTCAGAAGGCGCACTCAGCTCACCTTGTTGTTGGAATTGTAAAAGGAAGAGGAACCCTATATCATTTTACTGTGGTTGTGCCTGGAGATTCGCACTCTTTGGAGAACTATGAGTAGTTTATTAGACCCTATCCTTGCTCAAATAAAATGGACACTCGAGATTTGTTTGTTGCTTGCTTTCCAATGACCACTCCTAAAGTTTGGAGGCACGTGTCTCTCTTGTTTCAGCTGTTATGAAGTTGTTAATCTTAAGACATTGGTCGTGGATAAGGTCCCAACTCTTTTGGAGTGGCATAGGGAATGTACTTTAGCATTACAACTTGAAAAACACATTGCTTGTACGGGGTAAGCTTGAGTATTATGTATCTTTATGGGGCTCTTTGGAGCATTTTTTGATGACCTGGAAGCCGTTAAACTAAGAAGTTTTCTATATTGTGATAACCTCTGATTTCTTTATCTGACTTGACTGTTTATAACTTAGGGGTAGGGGGTTGGGGGAGGGTGGTGGGTTTTGGGGTATATATTTTCTTTGTTGTTATTGCAGCAGAAAGTGCGAGACTTACAAAAATTGTATAACAGAGGATATATTATGCACTTTCAGTGTAACACCTCTTTGGTTATGTATCTGATGCTTTGTTGTAGTTAAAACTAATAAAATATTAATTATAAAAAAAAAAGAATATAAGTTAACAACTGGCTATTTTGAAAAACTAATATGTTTGATCTGCTACAGTGTTTCAGGTGGTATTAGTTCTTTACAAATATAATGATTTTTTTGTAAATCCACTAACTTAAAAAATGTTTGCATCAATCTAATCATAGTTTTTGTTTCTTTGTGTCACAATCATTTCACCTCCTCTTCATTGTACCCATATTTTATTTTGCATTATTGAAAGCTAAATTAATTCTAGTAACTCCAGGTGAGAAGAGAGCGCTGACTAAATGGATACAAATCCTTACCTGACCATAAACATCTGTGTATCTATGTACAAATATAAATCTGTTGGCAGATGCATGGCTTAGTGGGTAATATAATAGCATGTCACCTTTGAAGAGCATGCAGACAAGACCCTATTTTGAATAGGCATGGAAAACTAAAGTGCTGTCTCACTCCAAAGCAGTGTGTGTGTGTGTGTGTGTGGTAGGTACTAAGATACATTAGTAAAGCATTGTGTGGGAACCTTCAGTGCATCTGCCCACACTGTGCCTGCATTATGGACAGAGTACTTTGGGTTCTGATGTCACCTGTCTTGAGTGCTGAATTCATCACACGCATGAAAAACATGTGAATTAGTCGAATAGGAATAATTCACCAATATTACCTGAAATGCAATGAAATCTACAGATGATTTAACTCTTAACAATCCCCATTAAGCATTGTTGCTCTTTATTGAGAGAAGGCAAAAACTGCTTAAAAATACAGAATATTAACTTGATAAAACTTCATAGTTAGAGCCCCCACATTTGAAACATTGCATACTGGTGATTTACAATAAGGCGCAGCAGCAAATGGTCCTGACTCAGTTTTGAAAATGTTTCTTTTTTTATGCAGTGCTAACTAATGCACATTATTAACCACAGTTGCAGGACAGAGAATCGTACATCACTCTGCTGGTTGGAGCCAAGTACGGAGTTAGCCAGATTATAAACAACAAGCTTAACATCATAACCACACTGACAGAGTTCGCCAACATCAGCAGGATTGAGATGACCCAAGAGTCGGAGAAAGTGAGCATGGTCAAACTGTATCTACAAGACATAAAGGTACGTGATATCTTATAATTGCTTTTATGATGGTACCTGTTGCTCACTCCACTGTATTCAGTTTCCACAATTTTATTGCTTTAAATAATGGGGCCTGGTATTTTCAGTACTGCAGCCCAGTTTGAGTTAAGACTTTTCTATTTACCCTATGATTTTGAAATCAAGCTAGTTCTTCAGGCAGACATGTTTTACAGCCCCTTTGTATGGAAGTAATAGATTAATTAGGCTTCTTTGTTCACACATTAGTAGCATTCATGTGCCACTATCATTCCTCCAAACAGCCCAAACAGTGAAGTGCAGAATCAACCATTTTGTTCAGTGGAAGAAATATCTATCCATTGAGGTGTGATGGCCTAAAACAGCCTTCAGCATTATTTATGCAAGGTCTAGCAATTGAAAAGTTTTCAAAAACTCCTTAACCAAGCTACAAGCCCTCATCACACCCGTGGAATGTCCATCCAGACTTTCTAAGCCCCATTCTGTCGAACCTCCATGGCCCACCCCTCATTTCACGTTAGGGTACCTAGGTGGCTAAATGATATCCCCTTGTCAATCCGTGACCAACCTACGATCAGCCCTTTTAATCACCAGCTTCACCAATACCTTACTGCTCAGTGCAGCTGTGATTGTCTTCCCTAAGGCAATCCCCCCTATTTGAGACCTAGCCCTCTTTCTGCCACCACTTGCATACAACCCCTGTTCACAGTATGCATCCCTTCACCCTCAAACATATTCCCAGTATGCCTTTCCTTACACTCACTACCTATCTGCAGTTTCATACTTCACCTCAGCTCTTTAACCCCTCATACCACTTGTAATTTCACATCCTTCCCCTTCTGTCTTTCTGCCCCATGTTTCAAAGCAATTTCTGCCCCTGCTTTCCTCCCCTCCCTCCCTCCTTTCTCTGCCCCTTGCACCTCTGATCTGCATCACCTACCCCACCATCACTTCCCCTCCCATTCCTTTTTCTCTCACCCCCAATCTTGACAAAGCCATTCCTGGGCCACTGTAGCCCCTCAAGTTGCACTTTACTCTGACTTATCAGCCTTTATGTAGCACTATGCACCCTATTTGTAATGCCTAATTGATACAGTATATAAACTGTTTTTGTAATGTCTAATTGTTATGTAAGCTGTTTTGTACTTGGTCTGTCATGTAACCTCTGTAAAATGTAAACTGTTGAGTCTTAACTGATATGGACTCTCTGTAAAAAAGCCGCTGGTTCATAGGTATTGTAATCCGAGTGTAACCCCCCCTGTTACCCGGGGTTACTAGAATCCCAGCAAGACCTAGTGGTAGGCAGGGAAGGCAGCTTGTGAAACTCCAGTTAAATGGGTTTCATACTGTCTCACTCTGTTCTCAGTCTCAGCTGAGACGGAGGGATGACATCACCATAGAACTATCGCAGCTGCATGAGCCACATTGGAATCTGCAGATGGGAGTTAGGTTAGAATGTTGGGAGTTTTTGAACAGTGAGCAGCAGCAGTTGTGTGTGAGCTGTCTTGAACAGAGGAGCACAGCAGTCTGTGCACAGGCTCTTGGAGCCTAAGCTCTGATATAGAGCTACTTCTAGGGAAAGGTGTGTGTTTCCACCTAAAGAGGAACACAGTAAGCTGTTCTTGAAGTGGTGGAGACTGCTGATACAGGTCTCTGTGCCCCATCCCTGAGGGGATGGGGTGGAAGGTTTGCCTGTTATTCCAGGGGCAACCTCCTGGTCCCGGCTAGGGAAGAAGCTGCCTTATTTTCTGAGATGTGTTGTGGCACAGAAAGCTGTCAAGATTTGCCTGTGGGGCACCTGCAACCAAAGGATGAGTTCTGCTCTTGTCAAAGGGCCTATGTTTCACCTGAGCTGTGTTAAAGTGGGGAATGGACTGCTGAATTAGTGGGAGGCCTAGAGGAATAGGCTTAGCCAAAGTAAAAGTATGTTCAAGTCCAGCACAAGGGGAAAGTCAAGACATGTAGAGGAGATGTGCTATACATTTACCCTTTAATCTACATTGCCAAGCTTTCAAAAAAGAGTTGTTTAATGTCCAGAGAAATGGCTTGTGGAAGCTGGAGGTGGGAGACCCCCCATCTTTAGCAACCAGGTCCACCTCATCGGATTTGCTCTGTGGATTTCTACTTTGCCTCAGGCACTTGGCCAATGCTGAGGGAAGTACCCAGACGTGGGATTGAAAGGAAATTTCCCTTAAGGAGTCGAAGGCTCTAAGGTGACTTGGGGAGCCACCAACAGAAAATGTGGTCCACTGCCATATAGACCCAGATCGAGTGGCCGGCAGGGGAGCCGGGCCAGGAAAAACCCAAACAGTGTACAAGTCGGGCTGTGTACCCAAAGCAGCATGCAAGTCCGGGCTGTGTGCCTGGTGGGTTCAGAGCCTGAGGGCTGAAGTGCTGAAGAAGTGTTCTGTTATCTCTTATCTGCATTACCAGGAATGTAGCCCCGTGGGGGTCCGTCTATGCTTTGTTTGTTCAGTTTGAATGTGAATAAAAGCCACACTTCAGAATCCCATCCCTGGTATTGGACATTACAGTTATTGCTTCCTGTGTTCGGAGTTACTTGGGTGCTCCTGTGCAGAGTAGCCAAACCTAGGCCCCCCTGTGCCGAGTAACCTCATCCTTCCCGTACCCAGTCCCCACCAGGTACTGCTGTCAGCTTCAACAGCATACCAGCTGTCGTTTGCAAAAAGGCAGGGGTGAGGGGTTACATGAGAAATAAATAAATCAAATAAAAGCTAACAACTAGTTCAAACACCATGAAGTCTTGCTATATTATGACAGAAGCAGTTAGCCACAGCACTTGAACTGCCCCAGAGAGGAAACAGTTAACTCCAGGCAGACTGGAGTTCTAAAGTGCGAGCGCTGTACCCAAAGCTCTATCTGGCTAGTTTCAAACTGAAACTGTCAGATTCTTTACTCTGCTTCACTGAACAGTCGCTCCGGAGATCAGCTCCTTCATCTCGGTTCATATCTCGGTTAAAGAGAGTATTTTGGTTCATTTGAACCGGCAATAAGTATTTTATTTTACCGCATTTCGGTTCAAAGCTCTATCTGGTAAACCGTAAGTACAGGATTTCAAAGTCTGTGGAAATTAATTATCAGTTCGGTTTTGAACCGATCGGTTTACTAAAAAAGTATTTTAAACATTATATTGGGCTTTTAAAGTGTGGTTCCCGGTTCTTATCGGTTCTAAAAAAACCTATTTATTTCATTGGGTTTTTTCAAATACCCGTGACACGGTTAGGAACCGATAAGGTTGTCTTGCCTGGCACTGCCATAAAAAGGGCACGTTTTTGGATAGGCTGGCATTATGTCTGAGAAACCCAAAAGAAAAACCGGGCCCACTGGGTTTCAACACTGTGATGTCTGTGGGGAAGCCTTTGCCAAGGCTGACCCACACACCCCTTGTGTTTATTGTCTGGGGGCTGACCACCTCCTGTCAGACTGCCGGGTGTGTAAAAATTTCCCTGCAGCCACCCTGGAGAAGAGATTGGGCCGGCTCAGGGAACGAGAGGCCAAAAAGTCTGCTGACCCGGATGGCCAGCCCGGTCCAGCACCCACTGGACCAGAGGGAGTGCCCTCTGACCAGGGCGAGACTTCCTTGGGCAAAAGGAAGGCTGGTTCAGAGGAACCAGTCCCAGTAAAAAAGTCAAAGAAATCAGCAGGTCTGCAGTCCAAAATTGCCTCTCCAACTGCTGCAGAGATAGCTAAAGCCATACAGATTGTCCAGTCACTGTCTCAGGAACCTGTCGAACCACCAACAGTTGGCAAAAGGCTGGTTCGTTCGGTTCCAGTGGTTCAAGAGTATGATGTTGAGGAATTTTATGAACCACAGGAGGGAGGAAGATTTTGATCATTATGTATGTGGCTGGGAGGGTCTGGGCGTGCCCATTGAACCGGACATTTCTCCAGACAGACCTTTAGAAACTCCCTATGCTGTCTGAGTCCCTTCTCATTTATGTTTTACAAAAGGTTGCAGAAACCCTCCAGCTTCCTTTAGAAGAGGCTGTGGATGAGCAAGAGGAGCCTGATTATGTAGAAATGATGGATATACCAGAGTCTAGGACGTTGTCTATTCCTTTGCATAAGTCATTTAGGAAGCAAACAACAAAAATTTTAAAAAATCCTCATTCTGTCCCTCCTGTAGATAGAAAAATGGACAGAAGGTATACTTTATCAGGCCCTGATATAGACTTCCTCACTGAGCAGTGTAGTCATGTAGGTATGGTACAAGCTGCAGCCTGTGACAAGGCTAATATTCCTCTGGCCTCACATCCTCCTGATAAGGATTCCAGGAAGATTGATGCCATGGCGAAAAAACAATATGGCAGCTTCTTTGGGACTCAGGCAGGCAAATTATATGGCTTATGTGCTAGATATCAGAAATCTAGATGGGACACAGTATTGCAGTTAGCCAAGCAGACCCATGGCCAGCTGGCTAGTGAGTTGGAACAGGTGGCTGCTGATGGCATTGAAGCTTCTAAAGTTCAATTTCATACTGCTGTGGATGTTAATGATGTTTCCTCTAGGGTCATGGCCACTTCTCTAGCTTTCCGTGAGGTTGGCATGGCTCAGGTGCACTAATCTGTCCCAAGATACTCAGTCAAAAGCTATGGATTTTCCTGTAGTGGGAAATTCTCTGTTTGGAGAGCAAACAGAAAATTATATGAAAAGATGGATGAGTACAGAACTACCTACAAAAAGTGCCCAGGCTAAGGAGAGGCATGCCACTCCACAAGGCACACTCCCAGAGGTGAGGCAGGCCTTTCCACAGGCCTTTTATCAATCTCAAGCCTCCTCTGCTTTTGCACAGAGGGTTTTCAGAGCAGAGTGAGCAGGGCGCAGGTAAACCGTCCCCTCCCTCAGCCTAAGGCTGCTGCTGCCAAGCAGGCATCCTGATGTGGTGCCCAGGGCTGATTCTCCTGTACTGGTGGGAGGCAGGTTGGCTTATTTCAGCCAGAACTGGGTGTCCCTAACTTCGGACAAATGGGTTCTGGAGGTAGTAAGCCAGGGTCTGGTTCTCAGCTTCAAACAGTTTCAAAGATGAGAACCAGACATTTTCCACCTGCAAATCCTTCAGAAACCCTTGCCTTGGAAGCAGAGGTTTCTTCTCTTCTAGACTGCAAAGCAGTGGAAAGGTTCCTCCTTGTCACCAGGGCAAGGGCTGTACTCAGATACTTTCTTACCCCAAAAAGACAGGAGAATGGTGGCCCATTCTAGATTTAAGGTACCTGAACAAGCATCTTTTGAAACCAAAGTTCAAAATGTTAACTCTGGCAATGATTTTGCCCTCCCTGAGAGCCAGGGACTGGCTAGCCTCCCTGGACCTCAAGGATGCCTATTTTCATGTCCTGATCAGGCCTTCTTACCGAAAATACCTCAGGTTCGAGACTGCCCTCAGGCCACTACCAGTTCAGAGCAATGCCCTTCGCCTTACCTCTGCTCCAAGGGTATTCAAAAATGTCTAGCTGTGGTAGTGGCTCATTTAAGAAGGCAAAGGATTGCTGTGTTTCCCTACCTGGACGACTGGCTCATTGTGGGTCAGTCTCCAGATCAGGTAAAATCCACTTGTAAGTCACCCAGCAGCTTCTACTTCCTGGGATTCCTGCTGAATTTACCAAAGTCAGTTCTAGAACCAGTCAGGTACTAACTTTCATAGGTCGAATTGAACACAAAGTTGGCCAGGGCATTTCTCCCTCGAAGAAGGGTAGAGACTCATTGCCCTGGTATCCTCTTTCACCCCTGCGGGTCTCTCGACCAGCAAGGCATTTTCTGCAACTCCTAGGACACATGGCTGCTTCCACAGCTGTAGTGCAAGGAGCAAGATTCAGATGAGGACATTCAGTTCCATTTGAGGGCCTATTGGTCTCAAGGAGGGACCCCTTTCAAATTGGTTCCAGTGACCCAAACTCTGATTCTGGCTCTCCAGTGGTGGCAGGATCAGAGCAACTTAAGACAAGGGTCCCCTTCATTCTTGTTCCCACTCTCACCCTCACCACGGATGCCTCCTTGCTAGGGTGGGGGCTCACTTGAGGCGACCTTTCCACTCAGGGAGTGTGGTCCCCTCAGGAATCTCTGCTCCACATCAACCTATTGGAACTCAGAGCTGTCTTTTGGCTCTTCAGGTTTCTCAGCATCTGTCCAGAACAAGGTAGTTCAGGTCAGGACAGACAACACCACGACAATGTGGTACATCAACAAGCAGGGGGGCACTCGGTCATCAGCCTTGTGCACCGAAGCAATGAAGTTGTGGTCTCTGGCTTATTCCCTGAACACCTCCCTAATAGCAGTTCACCTTCCAGGGAAAGACAATGTCCTGGTGGATGCCCTCAGCAGGATTTCTCAAGGCCATCACGAATGGTCTCTGAATCCTCTGGTGCTGGGGTCAGTCTTTGCCAGATGGGGCACTCCTCAGATAGATCTTTTCGCAGCCCCAGACAACCACCAACTTCCTCTATTTTGTTGCAGGCCTCCAGTGCTGGGCTCAGTCCCCTGGATGCCTTTCTGTTGGATTGGAAGGGAAGTTCCTATGCCTTCCCCTTCCCCCTTCTCTTCAGGGTATTAGTAAAAATCAGATCCCAGCCCTGCAAAGTGATCCTGATTGCACCAGACTGGGCCAGACAGCCCTGGTACCCACTGCTTCTGTCCCTTTCAGTCCACCCTCCGCTGAGCCTGCCCAGGGTCCACAACTGCTGGCCTGTGCCCAGGGAGAGTGTGGTATCCGGACCTCAAATCCCTCCACCTCAAGGCTTGGCTCTTGAGGAGTTAGAAACTTGCTGATTACACCTTTCTCAAGGTGTCCTTGATATTTTAAAGGCTTCAGGAAGCCTTCCACTAAAGTCCACTTATAATTCCAAATGGAAGAGCTTCCATCTGGTGTTCTGGGAAGCAAATTGTCCCAGAATCTGCTGATTTGCCCATTTTACTGGACTATTTGGTCCATCTAAATTCCTTAGGCCTTAGGCCAGCTACCTTAAAGGTTCATCTGGCAGCTGTCTCTGCTTTTGTATCAGCAGGGAAGCCTGCCTCCCTTTCTTCTCACCCTGTGTTTTCCAAGTTTTTTAAGGGGTTACTTCACACTAACCCTCCTTTTCGGGACCCAGCTCCTGCCTGGGACCTGAATGTTTGCATTGCTCAGTTAATGCAACCCCCTTTTGAACCTCTGTCTTCAGCAGATCTCAAGTTTCTAACTTGGAAAACTGTTTTCCTAGTGGCCATCACTTCTGCCAGACGCATAAGTGAATTACAAGCCCTGTCAGTGGAAAAGGATTTTATTTCTTTTCACAGAGATAAGGTAGTCCTCAGGACTAACAGAAGATTTTTACCTAAAGTGGTTTCAGATTTCCATCTGAACCAATCCATCTCCTTCAGTATTTTTACTGAGCACTCTTCCTCGGGTGAGAGAGAGTTGCACAGTTTAGAGCGTCAAAGAGCCTTAAGCTACTATTTGGAACACACCAAGGGTCACAGGTTGAATCCCTCCAACTCTTCCTTACCTATGGCGAGGTTGGCAAGGGAAACCTGCCACTAAGAGGACAATTGCAAGGTGGATTGTCTCTTGTATCCAGTTCTGTTACCAAAAACTAGGTAGAGAACCCCCTCAGGACTGAGGGCCACTCCCTAGGGGTACAGCTGCATCTCTAGCGGCTGCTAGGATATTCCCATTCTGGAAATTTGTCAAGCTGCTACCTGGAAGACAGTTCACACTTTTACCAAGCATTATTAGCTGGATGTCAGTCCAGGAGATGCTCGGTTTGGCATAGCTGTGCTTCAGAGCCTATTTCCTAAGTAGGTTCTGACCCTCCTCCATGGAGGTACTGCTGTGTAATCTGCTTCTGTCATAATATAGCAAGACTTCATGGTGTTTGAAGAAAAAATTACTCACCTTAGTAATTGCTTTTCTTCTCATGGAGTCTTGCTATATTATGACCACCCCCATCCTGCCCCTCTCAGAACTTCTACTTGGGTAAGGGGTTGGCAAATTAGTGCAAGCACTGTGTCATGCCATTTTAGTTCTTTTCCCTTTCCCCCCTTTTCTTTAGGGTTAGGGAACTAGGTATTTCTGTTTTTGGGTAATATGTTGGCCCTCCTCCTGGACTTGAGTCTTTTGGGGAAGGGGGGCCTAATAGCGCTTGTTGGGGGTGATATTATTATTATTATTATTATTATTATTGTTGTTGTTTCTGTTATTGTTTTTTCCTACTAGTAGGTAGCCACTTGGCTAGTGTAGGGTTTTTCCACACAGACTTGTTGCTTAGTGTTAGCTACGTAAAGATCTGACAGTTTCAGTTTGAAACTAGCCAGATAGAGCTTTGGGTACAGCGCTCGCGCTTTAGAACTCCAGTCTGCCTGGAGTTAACTGTTTCCTCTCCGGGGCAGTTCAAGTGCTGTGGCTAACTGCTTCTGTCATAATATAGCAAGACTCCATGAGAAGAAAAGCAATTACTAAGGTGAGTAATTTTTTCATCTTTACTATCACACCTTTAGAGCTCTGTCTAAGGTAGGGCAGTGTGGTCCATTGGATAGAGCACATACTGTTTGGGGCAGGGCTGTAGGGATTTTCAGATGTCATAAATAGATGCAACTTCCATATCTTCTTTGAATATTTCTCCTCCATAGAGCCACGCCTTTGGAACTGTAAGCCATCAGCATCAGGCCCACTCTGAAATGTTTGCCACCTAGTGAGTTGACATACGTCAACACTGTCTATATTGGGTGGGCTGCTTCATCTCTCTTTTGCCTTTTCTCTCAGTGTGGACTGCTTGTCAGATCCACGAGGAACCACCATTGTAATTTTACTTATTTTTTCTTTTATTGTGCTGTTGCATGCCACTATCATGTTGCATAAAAGCTAGAACCACTTTTTTGCTGGTGTCAGTCTGGCAGGAAGATTTTCAAGGATGTCGCTCACTCTATGTGTGTCAGTTGCTTGGGCCTCTCACTTGATGTAAAGAACTGCACCATTTGCCAAAGCTGCAGCCACACTATGCAAAGACCATCATAAGGCTTTGGAGGCCTTTCTGCAGAAGATGGAGAATGTCAAACATGCAACACTGGCTTTCAGCCTATTCTTGTCTTCCCATTCATTGGATTCAGCTCAGGTGATGACCCATCATTCTCCTTATCAGGCAGCCACATTGTCACCCCACAATATTCTTCTAAACTGATGGACAAATATCAGAAGTCCTAGTCATTAGACCAGTATAATAGCAGGGGTCCAATGAGAAGTGTACCATTTATTTTTCTCATTCCTGGTCATCTCATTGCTCTAGTGCTGGGGGTAAGGCAACAGACACATCCACAGCCTCTGATCCTGTTGCCTGTCTTACCATCATTACAATGCCAAAGTCAGGGTCTCACTATGGCTCTCCCACTGACAGTGGTATGCAGTCATCAATGACAAACATTGTCCAGTTGTTATCTATGTCTTTGACTTTGCCAGCTGGTGTCATCAGCCTACAGTTGCTTATGGGTACTGTATCTAAAATATTCAGACAACTAGTTCCATCCCTGATGTCAATAATGCCCCAGTCATTGGTGCTTTCCTCTCATCCATCGATGACATTGCTGTTGGATGTTGTTTTTTCTGAGTCTGGCCTTATTGTCAACCCATGCCTTTTCTGTCCCTAACCCCTAGGCAGTTGTTGGGCCCTGTGCTTCCTCTACCTCAGCTGGAGGCAGTAGAAGAGGAGGAGCATAATCCTGACCTTATCCACATACAGGAGGATTCTGACAGTGGTAAATAGGACCTGGACATGCCTGCATACATCATCTCTAGCTCCACATTGTCCTCTTGCAGCAAGGACACTGTGTTATATACTCTATGCCCCCCTTGGAGGATGCTTCTTTTCATGACCTGCTCAACAATATGCAGCAGGCTCTGGGCTTTGCTGCTGAGGATGAGGAATATTCCTCAAAGCATGCTTTTTATGAGTTCCTGGAGGAGTCTACCACCCCATCTGTGGTGGTTCCCTCTTTATCCAGCTCTGAAGAATTCCACAATGGATGCTAGGTATAGGTCTGGTTGCCTGCCTGCTGTGCCTTGTAAGGTGGATAAGCAATATCCTCCCCCCTCTATGAAGTTCTTATATGCCTCATAGCCATAGACTGTCTCAGTGGTCATCATGGTAGCCCATGATTGGCCCAAGGCCCTCTATCATATGACCTCTCTGCCTCCTGATAAGAATCTAGGAAGTTTGATGTTCTGTACAAGAGGACATATGCCTTTGCCTCTTTGGACCTTCATATTATGTTTTTATTATTGTAAAGCATCTTGATACTTTGAAAGGCGCTTAAAAATAAAGTTTATTATTATTATTATTATATTGCTAATTATGAGGCCTACATGTTAAAGTATCAGAACAGCCAGGGGTAATCCCTCTCCACCGTAATTGACAAATGCCTGATGTTCCTTTTAAACGTTCGATCCATCAGACTGTCACTTATGGTTTGGACATGGTGAAGCATCTACTCTGCTCTGCTTATGATGCCTCAGATACTCTGATGCATATGACTGCTTCTGGTATTTTCCTCAGTTATTATTCTTGGCCCTAGGTAGCTGTGATTTCCTCTGACATGCAAAGGTCACTCCTTAACTCCAGTTTCCATGGCCAGAAGCATTATAGTCACTATGTGGAGCTCATCTTTAAGGACCTGCAGTCCTCCAGAATGATGCTCCCATCTTTGAATTCTCCCACACCTCAGTCTGCTACCTTACAAGGCCATTACATTTTTTTAGATGTGTCATTCAATTTTCCCCTGGTGTCCCTTTAGGGGACACTGTGCCTCATGCCCAAGCAGGCCTTCTGGTGCCCATTCAAAGACCCAAGGGGTGCTGATTCAGGTAGTGTTCCCATTGCTCCTGGGGCTTCCTGATTCTTTCTGTCCTAACCCCCCTCCATCTCTTTTGTTATGGGGGAGACTTGGGCTCTAGTATCCAGATCCTTCTACTTTTTATTGTGTGCCCTGATGTGGTGGGCATAATTCTTTTTGTAGTGAGATGCCTTCCCAGATTGCTTGTCTTGCCTGTTGTTTGTATTTATGACAGTATAGTAAAGAGCTTCAGTGTTCTGTCAATGGCCATGCCAAGCATGCTGTGACCTCCTGTGGGTCATTAATTTGATTTCATTTATACCCTGTGGCCCCTATGTTATGTGACTGGACAGGTGTGACTTTCTTGTCAATGTATGCCCTTTGTCCTCAAGCCTTATTTGTCCTTTTCTTGGGGCCACCCTCCCACTGTGCTTTACATACTGCTTGGTACTCATTCCAAAATTGTTACAGTATGGAGGAAATATCCTCAAAGGAGATAGTTTAGTTATTTACTATAACAGTAGATCTTCTAGACCATTTCCTCTAGAGAACCACAGATCGCCCTTCCACCTGGCACCCATTTTCTCTTTCTCTGGTTATATATTGTGGCAGTCTCTCCGACTACTGCATACTGGGTGTCCTTCATCCCCATCTGCTTTTCCTGGGATTCCAGTTTCCCAGTACCATCACCTCTCCTGCATACCTGGTTGAGGTTCTGGTTTCTTTGTTTCTGCCAGCATAGCATACCATATGAGCTTATCTCCAGCAAAGAAACTGAAGAAAGGAGGGGCCACTCATGTTATGTAGGTGGTGCTGACATACATCAACGTGGGTAGCCCCAGCTTACCAAAATTTCTGAGTGATCCTGATGTTGACTGCTTCCAGTTCCAAAGGTGTGATTCTATGGAGTAGAGTCTCTCAAAGATCTACTGTTTTGGAAAATAACTAAGCTTAATGCCAATGTCACAAACTGCCCTGGTATGTCTAGACCATGTTTCATTTTACTGGAGCTGTTTTCAAACACACTGGACTTACGTGCAGATGTTTGTGGTGCGATAAAAATGGTAGCCATAGCTGTAAATGATAGACCAGGTTACATTTGGTCTGACAAGTCTCTCCAGGTGCTGCTGAGACTGAGACAGGGAGAGTGAGAAAGCAGCCATAGCTTTCTTGAATCAAGGAGATTATTTTCTAGACTATACTGAACTGAATTATTACTTTTTGGATCTGTGTAAGTAACTAGCATTGATTCTGTTTTGGGGTGGACTTTTCTTAGTTTTAACTTTAATTTGCCAGGGAGGAACTGTAGCTGGGAGATATTTGCAGTCAGTTGTGACTAGACCTGTTACTTAGCCTTTGTGAAATAGGTGTCTGTTAAGGGGAGGAGCTGAAAGGGGTCTAGTTGAACTGAGGATTTATAACTGAAGTTGTTTGTGGTCTCTGTCTGCTGAGACTGAGACAGGGAGAGTGAGAAAGCAGCCACAGCTTCCTTAAATCAAGGAGGTTGTTTTCTAGACTACAGTGAACTAAATTATTCCTTTTTGGACCTGTGTAAATAACTAGTATTGATTCTGTTTTTGGGGTGGACTTTTCTTAGTTTTAACTTTAATTTGCCAGGGAGGAACTGTAGCTGGGAGATATTTGCAGTCAGCTGTGACTAGACCTGTTACTTAGCCTTTGTGAAATAGGCGTCTGAAAGAAAGGAAGGCACTCCCTGGGGTGGAGGGTAAAAGTTGTAGGTGATTGTTTCTGGACGGCATAGGTTTACTCCCACCCACCCTTCCCTCACCCCACCTGCCCCAAGTGCATAACTTCCTTTATAGCAGGGCTCTGACATCACTTCCCAAACTGCTAACAACATACACCTGTTCATATCCTTAAATGCACAACACACTGAATGGGGTAGAGACACTCACACGCATGCACACACTAAAACATGAACAAAAACCAAAAAAGCATCTGTAACTGGAAGGGACACAGACATGAAGGGAGTGGTGCAATGCACTGGCTGTGGAGCAGCAGTCTTCCTGGAGACATTCTGGAGACTGCGTTGCTGCCCTATTTGCAGGCACCTCTCTGGTCTGAGGGAGGAGGTTGTTCGTCTCCATGCTGACCTGGCAAGGATTCAGAAAACCTGCTCCCCCACCCAGACCACCACCACTACCTCAGAGATTGCCAAGAAAGAGGAATGGTTGGACCACGGTGGGCTCAGAGAGGGTGAGGGTGGTGGAACAGAGGTGCATCCCTCCAGTTGTGCCTCTCCACAATTCATTCACCACTCTGGCGAAGCACCGTTCCTCTATGGAGGCACCTGCAGTGGAGACCAAGGAGGATGCTGGGAACCTCCACAATGGAGACTTACAGGAGGGTGGCCCAGGACCCCACAGGGGAAGGAAACAACTCCTGGTGGGGGACTCAATTGTTAGGGGGTAGAACTAGGGGAGGAAGGGGAAAGGGAGGTAAGGTGCCTGCCCAGTGCCAAGGCTTGGAGGGACAGGAAACAAATCCTCAGGATCATGGGAGCAGCAGCAAGGGAGAGGGAGCTGGATGTCATTATCCACCTAGGGACGAATGACCTGGCTGAGAATGGGATCAGAGCAGTGCAACAGGAGTTTGTGGAGTTAGGGAGGGGCCTCAGACAAGTAGAACACACGGTAACTTTCTCGGAAGTGCTACCTGTCTATGGCATGGAGGAGGCTAGGTCACTCCACACCATGGGATTCAATGACTGGTTGAAAAGCTGGTGCAGAGCTCAGGGATTTGGCTTCATTGGGGACTGGGGCTCCACCTGGAGGGATGCAGGCCTATACAGGCACGATGGTCTGCATCTATCCTGGAGAGGAACCAGGATCCTAGGTGATAGGTTTAAATGCTTCAATGGCAAGCATTTAAACTAGCCAAGGGGGGAGGTACTGAAGAGGAGAAGGGAAATCCTAGCCCCCAAAATCAGGGTAATTAGTGAGGTAAACACCAAGATAGAGCAGTCGATAGGGAGAAGGGCAGGGGTAAATGGAGAAAAAAAAACAAAGGCAGTAGGGACAGGGATGGGGCAAAAAGAAATAAAGCCATAAAAAATGGAGGGTAATGAGTACCAATGCCTGTAGTCTAGATAAAAAGCTCCCTGAAATGGTGGCCTTGATGGAAGAAGGATGCCTGGATATTGTGGCAGTCTCAGAAACATGGTACATGGAGAACCATGACTGGGATGTCAACATACCGGGTACACAATCTACAGGAGGGGCAGGGAGGGAAGAAGAGGAGGAGGAGGAGTAGTAGCTCTCTATGTAAGGGAAGGGATCAAAGCAACAGAACTAAAGGGTAAACAAGGAGGAGAGGAGGCACTGTGGGTCACCCTGGAGACTGGAAATGGCTCCACAATCCGCACAGGGGTTGTATACAGACCCCCATCTCAGGGGGAGGAAATGGACAAGGAAATGATAGAAGGCATCCTTGGGATGGCAGAGAAAGAAGAGATATTGCTGATGGGGGATCTGACTATGCCAGATGTGGACTGGAGCACCTTTGCTGCAGCCACATCCAAGAGCAGGGCAATTCTCAATGCTCTACAGGCAGCATGCCTCAGACAGCTAGTTTTGGAACCCACTCAGGAGAGAGCAGTCTTGGACCTGGTACTTTCAAATGGGGACAGAGAGAGGATCTCTGATCTTGAAGTGGGTAGCCATCTGGGAACAAGCGACCACCAAACAGTGTGGTTCATGATAAATTTAGCTGTAGAGTCAAGCCACACAAAAGTGAAGGTACTGGACTTCAGGAGGGCTGATTTTGTCAAAATGGGAGCGTGCCTCAGAAAAGCACTAGCAAACAGGCAAGAAGGTGGGGTGGAGCAACAATGGGGAAACATCAAAACCGCCATCACAGAGGCAACAAGCCTTTGTGTGAAGCAAATAAACAAATCAAAATGAAAGAAAAAAACACTATGGTTCTCAAAAGAAGTGGCGGGGAAGGTAAGGGAGAAAAGATAGCATTCAGGAAGTATAAGGAAACACAGAAGGAGCAGGACAGAGAACTGTACCAGTTAAAGCAGAAGGAAGCAGGTAAGGCAGTCAGAAGAGCAAAGGCCCAAACTGAGGAAAAGATAGCTAACTCGGTTAAGAAAGGGGATAAAACCTTTTATAGGTACATTAGGGAGCAAAGAAAGACTAAGGCAGGATACTGAGGCTGAACAAAGAGGAAGGTGGTTGGGCAGAGAGCGACAGTGAAAAAGCAGAGACACTGAATGAACACTTCTGCTCAGTATTCACAATGGAAAAGCAGGGGGAAATACCTAATCCGGTCAATAGAAGCACTCTGGATAGGGGGGTTGATATTAGTCCTTTCACAGAAGAAAGGGTTCTGAAAGAACTCTTAAAACTGAATGTGGATAAAGCAATGGGACATGATGGGATTCACCCCCAGAATTCTAAAAGAACTAAGGGAAGAACTAGTAACACCAGTGACTACCCTTTTTAATAAATCATGGGAGGATGGTGTGGTACCTGAGGACTGGAGGAGGGTGGATGTGATTCCCCTTCACAAAAGTGGGAGCAAGACAGAGGCAGGAAACTACAGACCCGTCAGTTTGACCTCAGTAGTAGGAAAAATGATGGAATCACTTCTGAAGGTAAGAATTGTTGAGTACCTAGAGGCCAGTGGGACACAGGACCCAAGGCAGCATGGATTCACAACGGGAAGGTGATGTCAAACAAATCTAATTGATTTCTTTGACTGGGTGACCAGTCATTAATAACAAATTAGCCAGCCTGGGAGTGGGTCCCAGGGTGGTAGCCTGGCTAAAACACTGGTTGGACAGCAGGACATAGAGGGTACTAGTAAATGGAGTCCACAGTGAGGAAAGGAGGGTTACTAGTGGGGTACTGTAGAGTTCAGTACTGGGGCCGGTCCTTTTTAATGTCTTTGTAAGTGACATTGCAGAGGGACTGGAAGGGAAAGTATGTCTCTTTGCAGATGACACAAAGATCTGCAACAGGGTTGATACACAAGGTGGGGTGGAAAGGATGAAAAGGGACTTGGCAAGGTTGGAGGAATGGTCAAATGTATGGCAGCTTAGATTCAATGCAAAGAAGTGCAAAGTAATGCACCTGGGAAACAAAAACCCAGGGGAAGAGTACACAATGGGGGGGGTGAGATACTGACAACAACAAAAATGGAAAGGGACCTGGGGTAGTCATATCAGATGACCTAAAGGTGGGCCAGCAATGTGAGAAGGCAGTAAGGAGGGCTGGGGGGATACTGGGATGCATAGGGAGAGGCATCACCAGTAGAAAACAGGAAGTTGTTGGCCCTCTGTACAGACAGTTGGTAAGACCACATCTGGAGTACTGTGTACAGTTCTGGAGATCCCATCTCCACAAAGACATAGACAGGGTGGAGGCTGTCCAGAAGAGAGCAACCAAAATGATGCAGGGTCTGCATCAGAAGACATATGAAGAAAGACCAAAGGAACTAAAGATGTATAGCCTCGAGGAAAGGAGGGAGAGGGGGACATGATAGAAACTTTCAAATACCTCAAGGGAATCAACAAAGTCCAAGAGGGTAGCATCTTTCAGAAAAAGAGATGTGCAAAAACAAAGGGGCACAATTTGAAGATAAAGGGGGACGGCTCAGAGGTAATGTGAGGAAGTATTTCTTCACAGAGAGGGTTGTGGATACTTGGAACAGCCTTCCTGAGGCAGTCGTAGAGTCAAAAACAGTGAGGGAATTCAAGAATGCATGGGACAGACATAAGGCAATTCTAGTGGGGGTTAGGAGGAAGTAGTCTGTTGGTTAACTAGGATCTGCAGCTTATCCAACAGGTAGGGAAATGGGAAGACTAAGTGGGCCAAGCGGTCCTTATCTGCTGTCAAATTCTATGGGTCTATGTTCCAGGTACATTTATATCTGAACTTTGCAACCGGGGCATAACTAAGTCAGCATTTTTAAAATTGGGCTTAACCATGTCCTAGCTTTGAAAACTGGACATAGTGACAACTTGCTCTTACCTCCAAATTTGTTCACAAAATAAAATTATATGTTCATGACTTTAACCTCCCCCCGTATCTGTAAACCAGGAAAGTCCAGGTTTCAATCCCATCACACTGACTAGTTCAGTGAGAGACAGTGAGCACATCCTTGCTCTCCCAGAGTTTCAGTCCTCCCAGGTACAAACTAGTGTGAATGCAGGACCCCCACTGTAAATAAAATATTACAACTCAACTATGCAATCCAGGGAAATATATCACGAAGTATAAAATATACAGTACATTCTTAAAATGTCATTCAGAAGAGTCTGCTTTATATTGTACCTAATACAGTGCTCCCTCCTTTATCCACTCCCTTATCTGCAACCCTTGCTTACCACCAGTGCAAGCTCCTGTCCTGTTTTTCAGAAATGTTATCTCCCGCATTAACTCCTACCCTTTATTCAAACAACATGAAGTCTTGCTGTATTCTGACATATGCAGTTAGCCCCAGCACTTGAACTGCCCCGAGAGGAAAGAGTTAACTCTATGCAGGAAGCATAGAACGATGAGCTCGAGCTCGATTTCAAACCTCTGTCTGCAGCACTTCAAAGTGTAACCGTCAGATTCTTTACTCCGCCTAACTGTTCAGTCGCTCTGGAGATTGCTCCTTCGCTACGGTCAGTTCGGTTAAGAATCCGTCGGTTTATTCAACCGGTTTGTTGTTTTTACAGCTTCAGATCCCTGTCTGCGGTACAGTAAGTGGTAGTAGGTAGTGGACAGTATTGTTGAAACAAAATATTCTGTGGAAATTGTAAAACCTGTGGATTGATCCGGTTCGGAACTGATTGTTTTTCGGGTTTCTTTTATTTCTTCAGTGTAGTGTGAGGTACCGGTTCCTATCGGTTTAAAAAAAAAATGATTTACGCGTTTTTTCCACGACCCGTAACACAGTTGGTAACCGATAGGAGTGTCTTGCCTGGCAATTGAGCTGTAAAGGGTAAGTTTTGTAGTCTGGCCATGTTTGAGAAACCCAAGGAAAAAAATGGGCCCACTGGGTTTCAACACTGTGGTGAGTGTGGGGATGCCTTTGCTAAGGCAGACCCTCACACCATTTGTGTTTATTGTCTGGGGTTTGACCACCTCGATTCAGACTGTCAAATTTTTAAGAATTTCCCAAAGGCCACCCTAGAGAAGAGGTTGGATAGGCTCAGGGAAAAGGAGGCCGAGAAGTCCGGTAATCCGGATGGCCAGCCCGGTTCGGTTCCTACCGAACCTGAGGGAGTGCCCACTGACCTGGGCGATCCTCCCTCGGGCAAGAGGAGATCCGACCCTGAGGGGTCAGTTTAGTTGAAATGCAAAAGGAAATCGGCTGGTTCAGATCCAGAACCGCGTAATCCAACTGCCGAGAAATAGCCAGGACGATAAGTATTGTGGAATCGCTCTGTCCGGTTCCATCCGATCCGGCGCCTCTCAATAGGCGCTTGGTTTGGTCAGTTCCCTCAGTTCCGGAATATGTTCTGGATGAATTTTATGAACCGGAGTGGGAGGGGGAGGAAGAACAAGATGATGATGATGATGATAACGGTGATGAAGGTCTGGATGAGTCCATTGAACTGGACATCTCATCCAGACAGGCCTTCCAATGTTTCCCCTCCCAGGCTTTCTGAGTCCCCATCCCACTATTTGTTCTACAAGAAAGTGGCTGATACCCTCCAGCTTCACTTGGTTGAAGCTGTCGAGGAACAAGAGGAGCCTGATTTTATGGAAATGATGGACATCCCAGAGTCCAAGAGATTGTCTGTTTGCCTGCATAAATCCTTTGGGAAACAGACACAGAAAATTCTTCAAACTCCAAATTCTTTACCTCCTGTAGATAAAAGAATGGACAGGAGGTATATGCTTTCAGGCTCAGGTACAGAGTTCTTGTTCCACCAATGCAGCCATGTTGGGGTAGTACAGGCTGCAGCCTGTGACAAGGCTAACATACCCTTGGCTTCACACCCTCCCAGAGAAAGACTCTAGGAAGGTGGATGCTATGGCCAAAAAACAGTACTTAGCATCCTTCTTGGGACTCAGGCAGGCTAGTTATATGGCCTACACAGCCAGATACCAGAAGTCCAGATAGGATACTGTTCTGGAGCTGGCTAAACAGGCCTCCCCCCAGCTAGCCAAGAAGCTGGAGGAGGTGGCTACTGATGGGCTTGAGGCATCCAAAATACAATTCTATGCTGCTGTGGACTCGAATGATGTGGCACCATGAGTCATGACTACATCTCTGTCTCTTAGGAGGCTTGCTTGGCTCAGATGTACTAGCCTCTCACAGGACACCCAGGCTAAGGTAATGGATTTCCTTGTGGTGGGTAATTCCCTGTTTGGGGAGCAGACAGAGAATTACATGAAGAAGATGGACGAGTATCGGACCACCTACAGAAGTGCACAGGCCAAGAAAAGGCAGGCAACTCCTCAGAGGCAGCAATCTAGGGGCAGGGACAAGCCTTTTCACAGGCCTTTCTACCAAGCGCAGGCCTCCTCTTCCTTTCCAAAGAGGGAGTTCTTCAGAGAGAGAGAGGTAGGAGGGGGATAAGCAGGGCTGCATCCTCCTCTCAGTCAAGGCTCCTGCCAAGCAGACACCCTGATGTGTCAGCCCGGGTCGACTCCCCAATCCCAGTAGGAGGCAGGCTGGCTTACTGCTTCCAGGTCTGGAAGTCTGTTACCTCAGACAAGTGGGTCCTGGAGGTAGTAAGTCAGGGATTGGCCCTCAGTTTTGCAAAGTTCCCAATATTGAGGGCCGAATTCTTTCCACCTGCAAACCTTTCCGAGACCACTGCTTTAGAAGCAGAGGTTTCCTCTCTGCTAACCCTCAGGGCTGTAGAGAGAGTTCCTACTCTGCACAGGGGCAAAGGTCTGTATTCCAGATAGTTTCTTACCCCAAAAAAGAAAGGGGAGTGGCTGCCCATTCTAGACCTAAGATATCTAAACAAGCACATCTTAAAACCAAAATTCAAAATGGTGACTCTGGGAATAATTCTTCCCTCTCTAAGGCCAGGGGATTGGCTAGCTTCCCTGGACCTCAAGGATGCCTACTTTCACATCCCAATCAGGTGCTCCCACAGAAAGTACCTCAGGTTTGAGTTGCCTTCAGGCCATTATCAGTTCAGAGCAATGCTCTTCGGTCTAACATCAGTTCCAAGGGTGTTCACAAAGTACCTAGCAGTAGTAGTGCCCTTCCTCAGGAGACAGGGGATCTCCATATTCCCATACCTGGATGACTGGCTCGTCGTGGGGCAGTCTCCAGACCAAGTCAAGTCAGGCCTACAAGTTACTCAACAGCTGCTCACTTCTCTAGGTTTTCTTCTCAATCTTCCAAAGTCGGTTCTCGAACTAGTGCAACTCCTCACCTTCATAGGGACAGAGTTGGATACTATACAGACAAAGGCTTTTCTCCCCTTGGCAAGGGTGAAGGCCCTTACAGATCTTGCTTCTTCTTTCCGCCTTCTGGTGTCTCGACCAGCAAGGCATTTTCTTCAGCTCCTGGGCCACATGGCAGCTTCCACTGCGGTGGTACAGGGAGCCAGATTTCAAAAGAAGGACATTCAGTTCCACCTGAGGTTCTTTTGGTCCCAGAAAAAAGATCCTTTAACCAAATTGATTCCAGTGACTTAGACTATGGTCCAAGCTCTCCAATGGTGGTTGGATCAGGACAATCTCAGACAAGGAATCCTATTCATCAGTCAGACTCATTCACTGGTACTAACCACAGATGCCTCCCTCCTAGGTTGGGGAGCCCACCTGGGAGCCCTTACAGCACAAGGCGTTTGGTCTCCTCAGGAGTCTGTACTCCATATCAACCTTCTGGAACTCAGGGCAGTATTCCTGGTGCTCCAAGCCTTCTTGGGCTCAGTGAGGAACAAAGTGGTTCAGGTCAGAACAGACAACACCACCACCATGTGGTACATCAACAAGCAAGAAGGCACTCGGTCTACGGCCTTGTGCATGGAAGCCATGAAGATATGGTCTCCAGCTTATGCTACAAGCATCATTGGTTGCAGTCCATCTACCAGGGAGGGACAATGTGCTAGCAGATGCCCTGAGCAGAATATCTCAGGGCCACCACGAATGGACCCTAGATCCCTTCATACTGAAAGTAATCTTCTCCAGGTAGTGCACTCCAGAGATAGATCGCTTTGCAGCCCCAGACAATCATCAACTTCCTCTCTTCTGTTGCAGGCCTTCAGTCCTGGGCACAGTTCCCCTGGATGCTCTGATTCTGGATTGGTTGGGGGGGCAAATTCCTTTATGCCTTTCCTCCCTTTCCTCTGTTATTCAGGGCCCTGGTCAAGATCAGGTCGCAACCATGCAGAGTGATCCTGATTGCTCCAGACTGGGCCAGACAGCCTTGGTATCCTCTGTTGTTGTCCCTAGCAGTCCATCTTCCCCTATCTCTCCTCAAGAGGCACAATCTGCTAACCTCCTCTCAGGGAAGAATCTGGTACCCCAACCTTTAGTCTCTCAACCTCAAGGCTTGGTTCTTGAAGAGTTAGAGTATGCAGGTCTGCACCTGTCTCTGGGGGTGCTGGATATTCTCAAGGCCTCTTGAAAACCTGCCACCAGAAAAACGTATAATTCCAAATGGAAGAGATTCAGCATTTGGTGTTCCAATAAGGATATTTTACCAATACTGCTGATCTGGCTACAGTTCTGGATTACATGGTTCATCTTCTGTAAGTTCTTTAAAGGTTTGGTTCATACCAACCCTCCCTTTAGGGACCCTACCCCTGCTTGGGATCTTAATGTTTGCATTGCTCAGCTCATGCAACCCCATTTCGAGCCTTTGGCTCCAGCCGAACTCAAGTATTTGACCTGGAAAACTGTGTTCCTGGTAGCTATCACTTCTACCAGGCATATTGATGAATTGCAAGCCCTGTCAGTGGAGCCATATTTTATCTCATTCCACAGAGATAAGGTGGTCCTTAGAACCAATAGGAGGTTCTTACCCAAAGTGGTCTCAGATTTTCATCTGAACCAGTCCTTGTCTCTTCTTGTGTTTTTCACTGATCATTCTTCTTCAGGAGAAAGAAGATTACATAGTTTGGATGTTAAGAGGGCACTTAGCTACTACACTGAGCATACTCAGGCACATAGGAATGAATGTCTCCAATTGTTTCTCACATGTGGTGAAGTGGGGAAAGGTAAGCCTGCTACTAAGAGAACTATTGCCAGGTGGATTGTCTCTTATATACAATTCTGCTATGACAAGCTAGGCAAAACACCTCCCTCAGGCCTGAGGGCTCATTCAATTAGGGGTACAGCTGTTTCCCTGGCTGCTGCCAGGGATATACCTTTACTAGAGATATGCAAAGCAGCCACCTGGAAAACTGTTCATACTTTCACCAAGCATTACGCTCTGGATGTCCAGGCTAGGAGTGATGCTCGGTTTGGAACAGCAGTACTGCAGAGCCTATTCCCAAAATAGGTTCGGTACCCCACTCCATGGCGGTACTGCTTGGTAGTCTGCATATGTCAGAATACAGCAAGACTTCATGTTGTTTGAAGAAAAAATTACTCACCTTAGTAATTGTGTTTCTTCTAATGGAGTCTTGCTGTATTCTGACCTCCTCCTGCCTCCCCTCTCAGAACCTGCTTTTGGGAAGTGGGCTGGCAGGTACAGTGTTGCACCTCAGGGGTGTACTTGGCACCCCTCCTTTCTAGAAGGGGGGGTGGGTTATTGCTATGTTGTCTTTTATAGTTATATGATGATTCACTAACTGGTTATTTATCTTGGGTTCTCAACTTGAGTCTTTTGGGGAACCCAATCTGTGGCCTGTTGGCTTATGTTCCTTTACAATTTCCACTATAGAAGTATGGTTAGTTAGTAATAGCTCATAAGAATCTGACAGTTACACTTTGAAGTGCTGCATACAGAGGTCTGAAACCGAGCTCAAGCTCAACGTTCTATGCTTCCTGCATAGAGTTAACTCTCTTCTCTCTGGGGCAGTTCAAGTGCTGGGGCTAACTGCATATGTCAGAATACAGCAAGACTCCATTAGCAGAAACACAATTACTAAGGTAAGTAATTTTTTCTTATCTGCCACCCTCTTTTATCCACCAAAATTAAGAATGTATGGAGGTTGGCAGATAAAAGAGGGAGTACTGTAACTTGCTGTTACCTCATGTATGGTGGATTTTGTTTCTATATTAGTGCTAACCAATGTTGTCCACTGTGCCAAAAAAAAAATAGTTTAATGGCCACAAAATGAGAACAGTACACATCAGGAAATGATCAAGATATAACCTAAACCTTCCTAAAATTGCCAGTCAGCTGTCACTGTAACTGTACACTAAATAGCTGTAAAACAGGTACATGCTTAAAGTAATTTTCCAGTTTCCTGGAAAAATCGATGGCAGCCGGCATAAACAGGACTCCCATCTATTAGCATTGCAGACAAATCTGAATTTCAGGATGCTCCATTTTTTATTCCAAAAAATATTTCCAGAAAAACAAACTCTTATGCTCTGATATTTAGAATCGACCACTAGTACAGTGCAGCTGCATGGCAAATAACACACAGCTGGCCCTATGCAATATTCAGACAGGTAATGCACTCCATCGGAGCATGTTATCTGTCTGAATATGGGACATGCTGGTGCATACTGACTATGCACTGCATCAGCACAGCCCAGTGCTGGATATGGCCCAGAGGGGAGCCCACAAGAGCTAGCACTGCCCAAATGGGATAGTGCCAGGGCTCCTGCAGGCCATATTCAGTCCTAACATGCTAAAGAACCTGTGGGCATGCATGGCACTAAGGAGTCATTAGCACGCCCATTATGGGCAGATTAGCATGTCACACAGCCCCTCAGTGCCCATGCTGAGCTTAGGAACACTTCATCCCTGGTGTCTAGTAGTCCCCCCATCCCCCGGATAATTCATGCTGTCATCCAGTCTTAGTTTCCCTAGTGTCTAGTGGTCCCCCCACCCTGATCCCCTATGTTGCTGCATTTCATCAAATACCCTGGTGTCTAGAGGCCCTGTGATCACCCATGCTGTACATATCCTATATTAAAACAGTGGGAAGTCTTTTAAAAGTGAAAGTGTTTTGAATTAAAACAGCTTCTTTGGTGCTTATGTGATTTTGTACTGGTTCTACAGGGGGGTCCTAACATAGAATATTGAAACATAAACCATGACAGCAGAAAGAGACCAGAGGTCCATCCATTCTGCCCATATTCCCTATAATCCCTGAAACCTTCTCTGAAACCTATTGTTCCTCCAGGGTACTAACTCACCCCATCCTATCCCCATTCTTCTCCTGAGTCTTGTCGCCCTGGGTGACCACTGTTTCCTTTATTCCATCCCATGCCTGTTTGAATCCCATGACTGTGTTTTCACCCACCACCTCAGCTGACATACTGTTCCAAGATTCCACTACCCTTTCCGTAAAGAAGTATTTCCTCATGTCCTCCCTGAACCTCCCTCCTGTAAATTTCCACTCTTGACCATGTGACCTCTAGTTGATATTCAGGGTAAATAATTCCCCACAGTTTACCTTATTAATTCCTTTAAGAAACTTGAAGGTCGCTATCATATCTCCCCTCTCCCTTCTGGTCTCCACTGAGTACATGTTTAGTGCCTTGAGGTGCTCCTTATAAGGTCTGCCCTGCTGGCCTTGAATCATTTTTGTTACTCTGTGCTGCACTGTTTCCAACCTACCCCTGTCCTTTCTGAGGTGAGGGCTCCAGAACCTGGACACAGTACTCCAGGTGAGGCCTCACCAGTGATCTGTACAGGGGAAGTATCACCTCTTTTCTTCTGCTAGCAATATCCCTCCCAATACATCCCAGCATCCTGTTAGCCTTGCTATAGGCCTTGTTGCACTGACTTGTTTGTTTAAGGGAGTTACTGATGATAACTCCTAGATCCCATTCCTCTTTTTTAGTGCTAGGTCTCACCCCACCCATCCAGTACTCTGTCTTGGGGTTCCTTTTCTCTAGGTGCATTACCTTGCACTTTTTGGCATTGAAATTTAACTGCCAGACCTTTGAACATCCCTCTAGTTTTTGTAGGTCCCGCTGCATATCCCTTATTCCCTCATCATTATCCACCCTCTCACATAGTTTTGTGTCATCCCCGAAGAGACACAGCCTGCCCTTGATTCCCTCATCAATGTCACTAATGAACATGTGGAAGATGATCAGAACCAGGACAGATCCCTGTAGAACCCTCCTCGTAACCTCCCTTTCCTCTAATTCAACCCCATTGACTACCCCCTCTTCTGCCTCCCTTCCAGCCAACTACCCACCTAGTTCACTACGGTTTTAGCCGCACCAGGCCTTCCACCTTTTTGAGCAACCTTTTGTGTGGTACCAAATCAAAAGCCTTGCTGAAGTCAAAGTACAGCAGATCCACAGAATGGCCCTTGTCCACTTCCTTGGTCACCCAGTGAAAGAAAAAAAATCAGGTTAGTCTGACCAGACCTTCCTGTATGAAACTATGTTTTTTATTATCCTGGAGCCTGTTGCTTGCTAGGTAGTTCATGAGGTCCTGTTTGGTTAGTGATTCCATCAGCTTCCCCACAATGAAGGTCAGACTGACAGACCTGTAGTTCCCTGGTTGCTCCCTATCCCCCCTTATGAAGCCATACAATGTCTGCCATTCTCAAATCCCTTGAACTTCCCTGGACCTAAGTAAGCTGTTGAACAGACAAGCCAGTGGTCCAGCCAGTTCTGCTGCTAATTCCATGAGTATCCTCAAATGCAATCCACCTGGTCATGGGGCCTTATCTATCTTATGGGCTGCCAGCCCTTTCAGGACCCTCTCACTAGTAAGTATTGGTTGCCTCATTTCCAGGACTCCCTTAGTGGCTGCTTTGATGCCACTTTTTTGCATGAACCCGCAGTCCTCCTTAGTGAATACTGAGCAAAAATAGTCATTCAGGACAGCGGGAGCCTTTTGCTCATCCGCCTCTATTGCCTTACCCCCCTCAACTAGCCATGTGATTCCCCCTTTTTTCCTTTTTTCACTGTTATATCTAAAAAACTGTTTTTCTCAGTTCTTGGCCTCCTCTGCGATATGCAGCTCCATGTCTGCTTTCGCCTCCCTGATGACTCTATTTGCCTCCCTATTTTTCTGTAGATAATCCTCTCTTTCTGCCTCCCCCAGCTTTTCCTTGTATTTATAGAAGGTCTTCTATTTGTCCCTAACTGCCTCCCTCCCCTAGCTGAGAACCATAGTGGTCTCTTAAACCTGTTTTTTTTTAAATACTGTTTTTACGCTTGCCTTTGATGCCTGGAGGATGGCTCCCTTTATTGCCCCCCACCTTTATGTCCTCCACCCCTACTAACTTATCCCTGACCAGTTCTCTCAACCTATCGAAGTCTGCCCTTCTAAAGTAAAGGACTTCAGTTCTTGCTTGTGGGTTGCCGGCCCCAGGGGCCAATTCAAACCACATGGAGTTGTGGTCACTCTTCCCTAGTGGCTCCCCTACTCCCACGGTACCCACCATCTCTGAGTTGATGAGCATCACATCAATGATTGTGTTCTTCCTGGTAGGTTCCTTAACAAGCTGCACCAGTAGACAATCTTGAAAGGTATTCAGTAATGTCTGACTCCTGTCACTGTTGACTGCTGGGACCTCCCAATCAACGTCAGGCAGCTGCAGATTACCCACCACCACTACTCTCCCCCTTTGCTGCTCCTCTTTTATGTTCCTTGTCAGGTTCTCTGTCCCTTTCTTCCCCTTGCCCTGGAGGCTTGTAGATCACACCTAAGTGCACTTTCCTGCCTGAGGCTACCGTGAGTGGCACCCATACTGATGCAGCCTCCTCACTGCCACCTCTAAAACTTCCATCTTATGCCACTTCAGTGCCCTCCTTGACAAAAAGGGGAACTTCTTTCTCCACCAGTTCTTCTATCCCATCTGAACTGTGAATACCCAGAGACCATCATCTCCCAGTCATTTTTATCTGTGACCTATGTTTCAGTGATGGCCACCAGGTCCACTTCAGTGTCTGTCATCAGCACCTGGAGCTTACCGAATTTGGTGCCTAGACTTCTGCTGTTAAGGCACACACCCCTCCTTTTTGACCCCTGCTCGAACTCTATCACTGTCCTTTTGCTTTTTGCATTTTCTTCCCTCCTTGTTTGTACTTATACATTTTACTTTCCTCCTCTCTGGTATTCCTCCCCTTGGTGCTAACTGCTGCCCTTTTTTGATATCCTGTATTATCCCTGGTGTCAAGTTTCCCCCAGCCCCCAAACAGTTGTAAATCCCCCTTCCTGACCTGACTGATCCATATCCCCTGCCCCACACCCCCTTACCATGGACCCTGGCCATACACTGTGGCAGCAACCTCGACCAGCACAGCCCTCTGCTCACCTCTTCAGCTGGATGCCTTCTGGCTGTTAGTGAGCAATCATGAGTGCTTTGTACTCATGCTTGCTCACCAACACTCAGGTGGCGGAGGGCCAAGGAGGTGATTAGAGGGCTGTTCTGGTCACCCTCACTGCCCATGTGTATTACTGGTGTTGAGGGTGTGGGCTAGTGGGTACCAGGCAGGTGGGATTTACAACTCTTGTGGGGGGCACTAGATACCAGGGATAATATGGAATATGCACAGCATGGGTGATCGGGGGGGTGGGGAACCACTAGACACCAGGGTATTTGATGGCATACAGCAAGATGGGTAATCGGGGGGGAAGGAGGACCACTAGACACCAGGGTATTTGATGAAATGCAGCAACATGGGGGATTGGGGATCCACTAGACACCAGGGTATTTGATGAAACACAACATGGATGATCTGGGGTGGTGGACCAGAGACACCACAGAAGGTTAAGAAATGCATCAACACAGGAGCTTGAGGGGGTGCTGCCACTGCACCCAGTTAAGAGCAGGGTTTCAGCAGTGGGAAACAATGCTGCAATGACCGCTGTTTTACATTGCTGGGATTGTTGAATATACCACTGCACCCCTTGTGCATGATGGATTCTTCATTTGTAGAGGTGCTGCAGTATATTCTGATCAGTCACATTGTCAGGATAGCACACCATGGGCCTCTGAATATGACCCCTAATCACTAGCACTGTTCACAGTTAGCGTGGCGCTAATTTGGTTAGAGCCACACTAACCATTTGATTATGAAGGCCTTGACTCATTAGACTTCATCTCTTCCTGCTGGTTCTTCCTGCACTGAAATCATAATCCTCTGCTGTGACATCTGAGCCTGTTGCCATGAGATATCACAAGCAGAAGGTGTAACTTCAGAGCAGGAACAGATAAAGAAAAATGGTATGCAAACCTCTTTTTCATGCAAAATAACTTCAATTATTAAAAAAAAAAGGGATGTCCAGAATTTCAAATTTTGGGAGACTGTAGTATAACAGTTCTACTGATGCCAACTATGGGAGGACATGAACCAGAGAGTAGTGGGGGGGGGGACTGTCTAAACCTAGACCTGTAACCAGTGGTGTCTCACAGGGTAAGTACTCAGTCCTGTCCTGTGCAACATATTTATAGGTGACATAACAGAGGGGGTCAAGAGTAAAATCTGCCTTTTTGCCGATGATACTAAGCTCTGTGGGAGAGTGGACATGGAGGAGGGGAGACAGGATTTAAGGGATGACCTGGCTAAACTGGAGAAATGGTTGGACATCTGGCAGTTGGGTTTTAATGCTAAGAAACGTGAGGTGATGCACATGGGAGCCAGAAATCCAAAGGTCAGGGAATACAGGTGACAGTGTCAGAGGAGAAAAAGAACCTAGGAGTAATGGTCAGGGATGACATGGCATTAGCCAAAGGAAATAAAATGCTGGGCTGCATCATCAGGGGAGTCACCTCTAGGAGGGAGGAAGTTATTCTGCCACTGTACAGGTCACTGGTGAGACCACACCTGGAGTATTATGTTCAGTTCTGGTGCCCTTACCTGATGAAGGATGTCAAACTAGTGGAGGGGGTCCAGCGGAGGGCAACCAAAATGATCCAGGGCATGGGGACAGAACATACGTGGAGAGGCTGAGGGTGCTAAACATGTACTTCCTGGACGATAGGAGGGAGAGGGGGGATATTATTGAAACCTTCAAGTACCTAAAGGGCATCAACAGAGTTGGTACAGAGGGCATCTTTAACTTACGAAAGGAGGTATAGCTTTAGAGTGGTGGGGGAAAATATGAGGAGGAAATGAGGAGACAATTTTTCACCTATAGGGTGTTAAAGGGGTGGAGCGTGTTGCCAGAGGAAGTAGTGGTAGCAAAGATGGTGACAAGCTTCATGGGGGGCTGACAGGGTAAAGAAGAAGATTAGGACAGAAGGGGGCACTGTTAGGAGGGGGTTGGGGAGGGGATTTGAATGGAGGGGTATGATTCCAGGAGGAGGAGTAGGGAAGGGGGGGGTGACAGGGAGATCCTGCCACTCTTGAGGACCAACCTTTTCTTAAATATGTTGCAACAGTTCTTCTATTTCTTAGCCTAATCTGTCCTTTACAATTTTTAGTCCATAAGGTTGGCCACCTATGGGCACCTCTTCCCCTTTCTTGACTATGCTATTGTGTCCTCTTTAATTTTCCTTTTCCCTCTCAGGTCCTCGTACAGGGGGTTATTGTGGTGACCTTTGAGCTGATGTAAAACAACAGGTTGTGTTCCTCATTGTTGGATTTAGTATGCGATAGCACTATGTCATAAAATACCTTGCTGTATATACCTTATGTGTATGACACCTGTAAATGTTGAAAATACCATGGCACTAGGTGTTTTTGATAAAGGTAAAACGTACTAGGTGACTGTATTATAGAAATTAAGTTTCTGGGGTAGAAATATCAGAAAAAAACCCTGTTGTGTTGTTAAATTCATGTAAATTGCTACCATGCACTCCTGCTGTAAACTGAGCCAGTCTTAAATTTCATGGTGATTTGCATATACATTACATGATGCTTTCCATTATGGGACTATGTGTGATGTGTTTCTTTGAAACTTGGTTTATTGACAGTGCCCTTTGGGGTAACCCTTGCTTCAGTGCTTCTGCACTGAGGTTCTTTGTCTTTAGCCTTTTTTTTTTTTTATTTGAGCCCCACCACCCAAGCAAACAAGGCCCACATAGGGGAAGCTGAATCTCAACTGAAAAGATAGATCAGTGGGTTGGTAGGTGCTGACCAAGTGCAGAGGAAAGATTTGCATTGTCTAGTGCTGCAAACAGATGTATTGAAAAAGCCATTGCTGAAGGTTATCTACTGTATTTTGAATAAACATCACACAGAGATTGTGTGTTGAACTTGATGTTCGCTGTCTGGTCCATCTGTTATTTCACAACCCCTCCACAGGGGGCAGCTCCAGGGTATTAACCAACTGCACAGTCGAGCAGACTTGATAGACCATTATGGCCTAATTTTGCTAGCAATTTCGTATGTTCATATATTCTTTTCTTTGTTGTAAAATGGCAAAGCACTTTAAGGAACAGTGTATAGTATGAGTCTAAGATTATTTCAAACCCCAAAATTAAGGAAGTCCAAACTTTACCTAGTAGAAGTATTTTACTTCCATTTTCCTTTTTTTTGGGGGGGGGGACTGAAATTATGTACCTACCATAATTCTTGATCTTCTTGAACGAACTCTCCACCACTCATTCACACTAATGGGACTACATTGGAGGCACTAGGACCCAGCAGCAGCCAAAAATGTTCAGGAGGGCTGGCGCAGGGATAGGACCGCACATGCTTGGCACCATGAGACTAGCTTGTGCCTGTATAGGCTATCTCGGCGTCGACCCCCAAACCACCTCAATACCTTAAGACCAAGGAGTTGCAGCGTAAACTAATTTAAGAAAACCTAATCCTAACTTTTGGGCATAAGATGACCTGGATGACTCATGTAAGAAGCGCCCATTCAACAATGTCTTTACAGCCCAAACAACAAGGAAGTGAAGACCAAAACAGAATGAGTGAGCTCGAGGAATGGTGGGTGGGTGAATGTGTGAATGAATGGTGGAGACTTCATCCAAGAAGATCAAGAATTACGGTAGGTACGTAATTTCCATATCTTCCTGGACTAAAAGTCTCCACCACTCATTCACACTAATGGGAGAGTACCGTGCTAAAAATCAACCCCCCCCCCGAGTAGGGTAGCAAGAGACAGAGCTCACTCAGGACAGAAGTCCATAAGGACTATCCTGCTGAGGAAAGTGAGCTATCTGGCAAGGACATCCAGAATGTAGTGCTTCACAAAGGTATGCACTCAGTTCCAAGTCGCCGCCTTGCAGATGCCTGCAATGGGTACATTACGAATCTCTGCCAGGGGAGCTGCAACCGCCCCGGTACAGTAGGTGTAAACCCAGCCTTCCAGCTTGACCTGCTCCATGGATTAGTAGTGTCGAAGACATGCTACTAACCATACAGAAATACATCTCATGGCAAAAGGCTGATACAGCTGAGGCGTATTGAAAGATACAGTAGTTGCCTGGACTGCATATCTGTCTCGTTCTGTCAATGTAGGCTCACAGAACCCTATTAACATCCAGAGAATGAAGGGAGCATTCCACTTCATTCTGGAATTAGTGAAGTAAGAAGGGAGAAGAAAAAGGCTGGTTGAGGTGAAAGTCCAAAACCACTCTGGGTACGAATTTAGGGTGAGTACGGAGTACCACCCTGTCCTCGTGAAAGATGGAGTAAGAGGGTCCGACACCAAAGCATGGATTTCGGGGACCCTGCAAGTGAAAGTGACAGCCACTAAGAAGGATATCTTCCAGGTCAGAAATTTCAATTTACAGGTGGCTAGCAGCTCAAAGAGTTTACGGGTGAGTAAACTTGCACCAAGTTAATATCCCATACAGCTACCAGTCTGCTGACCAAGGGTTTAGTGTGTAGGATACCTTTTAGGAATCTCTTGATGAACAGTAAATCAGCCAGTGACATGCTCTCTACTGGCTCAAGATAGACCGAAAATGCATAGAGGTGTATCTTCACTGCCGAGTATTGCAGACCTGCATTCGACAGGTCCAAGAGTCACCCCAACACCTTAGTTGGTGGGCAACCGAAAGGGTCCAGATGGGACTTTGCACACCAGATGAAGATGAGATTCCACTTAGCCGCTCAATACTTCCTGGTGGAAGGCCTATGCATGGCTAAGATTTCTGCAATTGTCTGGGAAAGCTAAAACCTGGCCATGTCTATCTCCTCAGGAGTCCTGCATGGAGATGAAGGGAACACAGGTTGGGATGGACCAAAGTCCCTGTGTCAAAAGGTCTGCTCGTAGAGGGAGTTGCCTTGGGGGAACTTCTGACAGACTGTTGATCAATGCCAATCATATCTGCCGAGGTCAGTCTGGGATGATGAGAATCATCCTGCCCCCCTGCCTCCAACTTGAGCAGCACCCTCTGAACTATGGGAAGAGCAGGAAAGCATACAGGAAGCGTCTTGTCCACTGCAGTGATACATCCCAACAGAAAACACCAGGTTCTTAATTTCTAAAGCAGGATGGGGCAGTTTTGTGTTGAGAGGGGACGCAAAAAGGACCAGGTCCGGATTACCTCACTCATCAAAGAGTGACTGCACAACATCTGAATTGACGCATCATGCTCGAGGCACCACTCTCACATTCTCATGGCCTTTGTGACAGAAGGCATCCTTTAGGACTCGGAAGCGTATAAGATAGCTCTCTTCTCTAAGATATTTATGAGAAGATGAGGCTCCTCCTGGCTCCACACCTGAGTGTGGAGGTCCTGACAGTGAGCTCCCCAACCGATCAGGAGAGCAACTGTGATGACGATGATGTGACATCTCAGAGGGCAAGGGTAGACCTTGCAGAAGCTTGCCCAATGCATCTACCATGCGAGTGATTTTGTCCACGGTTCTGTCATTTATGCAGAGGATTGCAGACACATGGTCGGAGACCACTGCTTGTTGCAGATGATGCCATGATTCCCAGCATCCACTGCATCAAAAAAGGCCCGAACAGAGTCATTTTCCGTGATGTAATGAGACATCTGAAGATGTTGTTTCCCCCATTTTCCAGAAGGAAAAACCCTCACCCTGGGGGTATCCCAGAGGGTTCCTATGAAAAGGAACTGCTGGGAAGGTGAATCTGGCACCTTCCCTGAATCAGAAAACCCCTCCTGGAAGTGAGCAACTGAGAAGCTGTGGCAACTGCTTCCTGTTACTCCAGCCCGGATGATCTGTCTAGGAGCCAAATGTCCAGGAAGTGAAGACTTGAACGTTGAGGTTTAGTGGACTCCCCCCTGAGCAGGCACTTGTTTACTCTTCCAAAGTCGAGTATTGGGTGCAAGCCACCTGGTTTCTTGGAACCAAGCAAGGAAATAGGAACCTGTGTTCCAATCGACTGTGGAACAACTTCTACTGCCCTGTTTCCACAGAGGCCCCAGATCTCGGAAGCATGAGGGTCTGACTGAGAGGTGGCAGACTGGGCTGCTGTTTGGGTCTGGGAAAAACTCTGTGAAACTGGGAGGGTATCCCTCTCAGAAAATCCTGATGACCCAAACACCCGCTGAAATGGACTTCAACTGGTTGTAAAGCCTACCAGAAACCTACTGCCAAGAGGCGTCCACCTCAGACAGCTATGGGGAGACCTCTGCCCGATCCACAGAGGTTGGTACAGGGCATTGTGCCCTCTACTGTGATTTCTTCACAGCTGAGGAGTTGGTTCCTGACAAAGACTTCTAGTCCTCTACCTTGAAAGGACTGTTACTAGAATGTTGATGGTTCCCATCCCTCTGAGGGGCAGCAGGGGCTGGTCTGCTGTTTAAATGGCAGCCCTGATGTTCTGAGCAGCCTCCAGAGCTCAACCTGAGGGTTGGACAGATAAGCACTGTCAAGGAGAAGTTAACCACCTGCTGCCAACAGCAGCTGCCCTAGAAGCAGTGTCATAGGTGTCCATGAAAGCTGTTAGCTAGTTATTGGGCTATATGCCCCTAGCAATGGAGCATTAGAATCTGGGAGACTCTTGACCATTGAATTGAGTGTGTTCCACAGGGTGCATTCATACTGAGGAATGCAGGAACTCAAGACGTAGAAGTCTGCTTTGATCCACGGATGAAGACTGAAATGTTATGGTGGACTCCATATCCCTGAGGAAAAACAGGAAAGAGAATTTCCATCACAGGCTCTGCTTGTACAGAAGGCTTACATTCCAGTCCCTAAAATGAGTGATTCACTGTGTCTTCGACAAAGAAGGAAAGGGGGAGACTCATCCAGATCCACTTCTACCCCAGAAGAACCTCCAAAAGACAGGTCTAGGCCAGCTTCACGGGAGATGCTGACACCAGGAATGGCACCAAGGAATTTGGTGCCATCCATGATGTGGGCACCATCTGTAGCACTGGCGCCATCTGTGGTGCCAGCACCACTTGATAGCGCCATCACTCCCATTGTGCTGGCACCATATATGGCACCAGCACCATAACAATGCACTAGCACTGACACGGGCGCCCAGCACCACTGCTGGCTCTAGGACCTAAAGAAAGGGGGGAAGAAAAACAATACCCATGCCAGCTCCTGCAGGGAAAAAGATGAGGGGGTAGGCACGTTGAGTCAGTATCGATGGTGCTGGCACCAGAGAGGGACCACACACACATTCTGACCTAACTGACCCAGCCACAGCCAACAGCTCCAAGGCCCGAAGGCCCCAGAACCGAGTCCACAGGCCAGGACAGCCAGGTAGATGCTGTACCCACTGCTCAAAAAGAGTGGTCCCGAGGTGAAACTGCTCACCAGAGCACCATTGAGGACAGAGATGGGATCTGGTGTCGAAGATTGCAGCTGTTAACAAGAGAGCCACAGAGGACCCCACTGGGGTGGGGTCAGGCCTACCGCTCTCTACCACCTATGATCCCCACGCAGACGTACCAGAGGGCAACCTCGAGTGGTACCAATTCTTCTTCCACTCACAGAGGGAAGAAGAGCTCAAGGTCGAGCAGAGCTGAGTCCCCAGTTGAGGTCGGGAATGGGCCAACTACTTTTGTGCTTCAGGTGGAATGCCCTCCCCTGAACACCAGATGGCCTATGGTCGAATCACCCTCTGCAAAGGGGGGGGTAGACCGGATATAGCCCCACTGCCATCACAGCTTTCAAATGAAGTCTCCCTACCATCAGCACTACTGTCTAAGGTCGACTCCGTTGATGGCAGGCTGAGAATTTCTTCCGATTCTTCTTTTTTTTTTTTAAATAAGAAAAGCACACTAAAAGTAGTAAGTTAAACGAATACTGAACAGCTATAGCTGCTGTCGTATAGACGAAGACTTGACTCCCGGCAGCCGAGTGACGTCGTCACTGAAGCCACTCGATGGCTGGAAAAAAGGAACTGAGGTGGTTGGAGGGTCAATGCCGAGATAGCCTATGTGGGTGTGAGCTAGTCTTGCAGTGCCACGCATGCGAGGTCCTATCCTGGTGCCTGCCCTCCTGAAGATTTTTGGCTCCCACAGGGTCCTAGCACCTCCAGCGTAGTCCCATTAGTGCGAATGAGTGGTGGAGATTTTTAGTCCAGTAAGATTTGTCATATCTGATTTTACTTCCAAATAATGAGCAATACTTCCAGGCTTGAACCTATAGATGTTCTAGGAGACAGTGTAATCTAATGGTTAGAGAATAGACCTCTGACCCTGGAAACCTGATTCCCACCACTGCCATTTGCTCTTCACTGAGTAAACAATAAAGCTGGAATTTCAACAAAAAAAAAGAATCTAGGGAAAATAATTATTCAGTATATTTATACCTCCACTGACAGCACTCTTAGAAGTTATAAGAACGGTCTCCTGGACATTCTTAAAGTATGTGAATTGCGACCTAGAGCTAAGTGAGTGTGACACACTAAGACAGTGAGTCCATTCCTCAATTGCTATGAGTGCTGTCAGGATATGTAAAACTTAAAAAAATGTAAAACCTCCCTTGAATGTGTCAATTTCAAGTATATCTGTTGTATGAGATAATCTTTACAGAATACAAGTGTCTCATGGACAGAAGAAAAGAGCACTCCAATTGGCCAGGAGATCTCCCTTGATCTATAAAAAATAGAAAATTAGAAAAAGAATGTGTTTGATACATTTTATAAAGAATATTAAGTACTAACACACAATTCACCCTCTGAACAGTCACTGAAATGCAGTCTTCTCTCGATTGGAACACAGCAGCCATTTTGTACCAGCACACTACACAACAATTTCCATTTTCTGTGCCCAGATATGAACTATAACCAGAAATGCAACTAGGGATGGCCAAAGCTGGGGTAGATTTGGGTTTGGTTTTGGATTTGCCAAATCCAGGCTGAGTTTGGATTTGGACTTGCAAAGGATCTGGATTTGGATTTGCCAGATTCGGCCTGTATGTATAACTGCAGGAAAAAGGGAGTTATCAAGAGAAGAGCGCCAGAATATATCAGTGAAGTGACAGTAATATTAAAATGGGGTCCACTGCCTGAGATACATTGCATTCTGCTATTTAAAGTGTTAATTTCTGAACAACCTGCATTTTTGACCCCAAATTTTGAACATGTGCCTTTTTTGACCCCACCTCATGAACTAGACATGTGTTGTTCAAATCCCAGCAGAAACATCATTTCACAGAATGATGGTGAAATAGTGTTTCTGGTGGGACTTGAAAAATGACATCTGTCTATTTCTTGAGGCAGGGTAAGAAAAAGGCCATGGTGAAAATGTGGGGCCGAAATGTTTAAAAACTATGAAGTTATAGTGTAAGTTAAAATGCACTGAAGAAACCTAAGTGCAAAAACAGTTTTAGACTTAGGTTTCTTCTCAGTTTGGGGTTGGACATGGTTTGGAGAGGTCGCACGCTGGAATAAGAGGATTATCATGAGGGACCTTATTGAGGTAAATGGGTGACTGGGGGGGTGAGGGGTGGTGGGGTGCATCAATGGACTGTTTTCTTTTTACAAGTTATAAAGGTTAGTGAGGGGGAGAATGAGCACAGCATTGGACTATTTCCTTTTTTACAGGATTTGATTTGGGTCAGGGGGAGGTGGGTGGCATGGGTGGTAAGAGGGTGGGAGAGGGTGGGGATGTTTGCTTTACTGGCCATTGAGCTTGGACATCCCGGTGACTGAAAGAGATTGGGGGAGCAGCTATATGGCCAACGGGCATGGGCAAACCGATTGTCAAAAAAAAGGTAGACGGTGTCTCTGTGGCCACTGGGCTTGGGAAACCAGTGGCTGAAAAGGAAATTGCATGGGTATATATGTGGCCACTAGACTTGGGCAACCTGGTGGCCAAAAATGAGATGAGGGGACTGGGGACATTGGGGGGACCACATATTCTGTGTGACCACCAGGCTTGGGCAACTTGGTGGCCCCCCCAAAAAAATGAGGCTGCGTCCTGGCATCTCCGCTGCCACCAACAGACCCAGTCCCTCCCTCCCCTGTATTCCCTAGCAGAATGGTACTGTGAGCAGCTGTGCCACCTGCTATACACCGAGTTTGTGCACATGCACTGCTCAGACAACCTCCAACCTCTTCCACAGCCTCCTAAGCTATTTACAAGACAGGGAGGCTGGGGAGTGTGAGATCTGAGCTGAGTCGGCTGTGTTTGGTTTGGGTCTCACAAAAACTGAGCCACCTGTGTTCAAAGTGGCTCAGTTTTAAAAGGAAGGTTTTGGCCCATCCCTAAATGCAACATCCCCTAATAAAGATATGGAGGCTGACCAAGTACAGTGGAGCCAGCCATGATGCAATGCAGTAGCTTGCAATAAATGACATCACAAAATACTGCATGACAAAAGGGCATAATATTATTTCTTGATGAGTTGATAGGTTTTGAACACAGTGGGCCTGAAAAAATGGCGTGGGCCATGAAACGTTACACACTGATTGGTGTCATGTAATGAAATAAATATAAAATGGATTGTATTTCGTGGTAATTCTGAACTACTGAAAAGGGCTCAATTGCCATTGAATCACACTGTTCCCTGCAGTATACTTCAGCATTTTGTGATAAACTTAAGTATTACTGCATTGTGTCCTGGCTAAGGGTGTAGTGGTCAGAACGAGCAGGAACAAGGCAGGTCCAACCATGCCTCCAAACTGCACTGAACAACATGCTGGGGCTAAACCCCAGCTGAGGAACATTAATACTATGTATCTGTTATTCTTGTAGATTATCTGCCCTGTACTAAACTCCCCACTTCTAGATGTCTGGTCAGTATGTACCTATGTCTCAAATGTCTTATGCTGTCTACCACTGAATGTATGTATGTATGATTTTCAGTACTGTCAACACTGTCAAATGATTGTATCTGTAACTAACTCTGGGTTGCCCCTGAAAAAGGGATCTTTTGGTCTCAGTGGTCTTACCTGGTTAACAAAATTGAAATAAATAAATAATAAATTGTGGGTCAATCTCAAAGGTGTTCAGTGAAAGGGAAACAAATCTGGAAGGGTATATATTATTCAGATGGAACCAAAATGGAAAGGGGCTGTGTAGCAATGAGTACTGAACAGGAACCAATTGTTTAGGTAAGGGGATGGAGAAATTGAACCTTTTATGATTGTAGTTTACTGATGGGGATAGGGGTAAGATGTTACTGGAAGTATACTATAGACTCCCCCGACAAAGCTGGAGACCTCAGTCATGAATGATGAGATGAAATTAGGATTGTGGTTTAGAAGCACCTAGCAGTAATTATGTAAGATATTAATTTTCCTGGCATTAATTGGATAATGTCTCTTTCAAACAGTGGTACCATAGGACGTGACTTACACAATTGCATAGGGAGTTGCTTTTATCCCAACATGTGAAAGAGGGCACTATAAGGAAAAAGGTAATGGATCTGATTCTGAGCAATGCAGACTCTCAGGATAGGTGAACATGTGGGTCCAGTGACCATAATATGCTACAGTTTGAACTAATAAGGGATAGGGTGGAAGCTAAAGCTAAGACAACATACTCTAGTGAGAGCCAATATGGCTGCAAAATGATTTTAGTGAATGTTCATGGATTAGTACAGTGTTTTGTTGTTAAATGTTCTATTTAAAATGTGTCATATTACATGTAATATGGCATAAAGTGTTGTATATGAAAGAGACATTAGCAGTCTGTTACTAATGTGACACATCCTCAGGATATGAGGAGGTTCATAAAGTTACAACTGGCAATGAAGGTAATTAAAAGTATAGCATCAAACCTGGTATTAACTACCCACAAGGCATATTTTTAACAGTTGGTTAGTAGATGTAATTATTAAAAAAAGCTGTACATATAAACCACAATATCAGTAAATATAAATTTATGTAGAAGTCCATTTTGCACATGATGGGGTGAAGCACTGAGGATATAAAATGTTCAGGTGTTCATCCATATATATTCCTTCTCTTGAGAGAAATTTCCTCTAGCATTGTGCATCCAATGAACTCTGTAATACAAAATACGAATGTCAGGCATGTATTCTAAAAAAACAACAAAAAGCAGGACATTATTATATCAGCCTGTCCTGGGAAGCAACCCATGATTCTGCTATTGCAAATTAGCAGACTCTGAGGCTTCCTTCCCCTGTTGAAACTGCCGCCCGGGATGTTCCGAACTCTGGTTCATTGCAGGGCCCAGAAATCTACAGAAACAGCCAAAAGCTGTATACCCCCTCAGGTACATTGCTATTTGGCACCTTTGGACATTCTGAATTTTCAGCGTCAACTCTCTGATTGAAGGATCTCAGCCTCACTGACTTCTTCCTGCTGGTCTCCATTTCACCTTGCTTCATTAGAGACATTTATCAGCACTGCTGTCTACTTTCTCATTTGCAAATTATACTACATAGCCACTAGAGGGCTACAACAGCTGTCTTTTCTGTTAAAGAGGAAACCCATTATATTTTCTACTTCCTCTTCTGCTCTAGAGAACCTGGGATACCTCACTTTCTGAGCTCCATCCCTGGGGTTTTTCTGCCTGTTTCTCAGGCTGAACCATGCTCATCCACTAAAGCTGCAAGACTTGAACGCCTTCCCCCACTTCCATTCTGTACTGGTGGAGAAGGGCCAGAAACAGAGACGAAAACTACAGACCGATCTTGCCACACCGTATTGCAGCCTTGAACCACCACACTGGCTCAGCTGCAAAGAGTTGCTTCACAGGTACATTCAGCACCAAAACCGCCTCTCAGCCAACAAAAGGATTTTGAACTTATGACACCTGATCACCGATTGGTCTAGGCTTCTAGTGGCTTTTACTGCCTGCTGTTGTGGTGTTTAGATCTACCATGGGAAATTACAGCTGGTTCCTCGGTGTGTCACTAGCTTTACTAGCGCTCAGCTCAATTCTTGAACCCTCATCCCTCCCTAAAGTGGAATGACCTTGCACTTCTCCCTGTCCTGCGTCCAACAGCTCCTTTCAGGTAGCCATTTTGGGCTTCTCAGCTGTCTCTGCTGGGGAGTGGGACATCTTCCGAGCTGCCTCTGCAGATTACTCCCCCATCCAGACTTGAGACTTCCTACTCATGGCAAATTTCTGCCAGGACACTAGTGGCTGCAACACTAGGCCAGTATAACACCAGGAGTGGGTACAGGCCTACCCATCAACACCGCCTCCCCCTATCACCCAAAAAATAGTGTTTACAAATTACAGTTCGCTGCCTTAAAAAGAATTCTGCTTCTTTTACTATTGTGCTCAGGCAATGTCGAACTCAACCCAGGACCATTAGACACCCTTGCTTCTCCATCAGACCTGGCAGGTATCAAAGGAATGTCTCTCATGCATCTTAATGCCTGTAGTTTGCTGAAAAAGTTCACCCTTATCCAGGCTTGGGTGAGCCACATCTTACCTGACATCCTAGTGATCACTGAGACCTGGCTTAGGCCAGCCACCCCAAACAATGAAATCAATATCCCAAATTATTTACTCTTCTGAGCGGATAGGCAATCAAGAGGAAGTGGGGTGGCAATTTATGTAAGGGACAAATACTCAGCCGCATGCATAGACACATCATCCTCCCCCCAAAGAATTTGAGTGCTTGACCCTAAAGATCAAACTTTCTCCTTCCAGTGCACTCTGTGTAATAGGCTGCTACAGGCCCCCTTCTGCCGGGCCGCATCTAATGTCTCACCTCAGTTCCGTACTGGGGCTCAGTTCCTTGGAAACCATTATTCTTGGCGACCTGAACTATGATTGGTTATCAAGTGCATCAGCTCCCTTGAAATCCTTTTGTGACACTCTAGGGCTGGTGCAACTCATTAGTGAGCCTACTCGCCCAAATAAAAAGAACCTTAACAACAGCTCCCTCTTAGATGTAATTTTGGTTAGCAACCCAAACCTGTTCTCTCATGTCGGAACATTTTTCTCAGACATTAGCGATCATTGTATAATCACCACCATTAAATCCGTGCACAACCCACAGTTTGTGGCAAAGTTCTCTATCAAGAGGTGCAAACGCAACTTTGATTTGTTTGCTTATGTCCATGACTTGAAACATTCACCGCGATGGCAGGAATTCTTCCTAGCCAAAACAGTTAACAGGGCATATACTATTTTTTACGATATTTTAAGTGAGGCTTTAAATAAGCATGCACCCTTGGTTAAGGTGCGGGTCAGCAGCAGCACCTGCCGTTGGTTCTCACCTGAGCTCAAAGCTTCCCTGTTAGAAAGGGATACTTTATGGAAAAAAGCCTGAAGAAGCAAGAACGACTCAGATTGGTGCCTTTTTAAGAGAGCACGTAACAAGTGCACCAAGTTGGTCAGAGCAGCCAAGGCCGCCTACTATTGTTCGGAGCTAGCCTCTGCCTCAAGAAATCCTTTAAAGCTCTGGAAAACATTAAAAGACATGTCTGGACACGCACCTGGTGATTCCATTCCAACAAAAATTAAGTCCGGTGGCAGCGTTATCTCTAACCGATCGGAGATATTGGAAGCCCTCAATAACCATTTTGCAATGGCAGGGCTAGCATTTGATACATCTTCTGCCAATGACCTCTGCACAGCTCAGGGCCCACCAACCCACAAGTCCCCCTCTACCGAGGAGGCCTTCTCCCTCCTGCCTGTCTCTCTAAAAGAGTTATTTATTTATTTATTTGCTTTTGTTGACCGGGTAAGTCACACTAGACAGCCAAGTGCCTATTTTCAGGTGCGACCTACTGCTGCAACTGGACACCAGGAAGGGAGCAGGCTCCGACTTCATAGAGCCATAGTATCTGAAATGTGCCTACCATGTGCTTGCAGTGCCAATCACCCACCTATTCAACATGTCACTCTCCCAGGGTAGCCTCCCCCCTCAATGGAAAATAGCCCATGTCATCCCTCTATTAAAAGCAGGTGACCCCTGCGATCCAAATAATTACAGACTGATCTCCCTCCTCCCCATCCTGTCTAAATTACTAGAAAAAATAGTGTGTGGCCAGCTAGGGGTATACTTACAATCCAGAAACCTATTAAACCCGGTTCAGTCTGGATTCAGAGCAAAGCAGAGCACCATACCAGCCCCTAGCTAAGGTGACCAATGATTGGCTCCTAGACCTTGACAACAGGAAGCATGTCTGTGCCTTTTCTTGGATCTTAGTAAGGCTTTTGACACAGTCAATCACAGCCTGCTTCTTTTCTCCCTAAGCACCTTAGGCCTGGACCATAAATCTATGTGCTGGTTTGCAGACTACCTCGGAGAACGGAAACAGCAGGTTAAAGCTGAAGGTGAGCTTTCTCCATTAAAACCTATGCTGAGGGGCGTGCCCCAGGGCTCTATCCTTGGTCCCCTTCTCTTTGCAGTCTACATTAACAACATCAATGACCCCATCAAAAAAGCCAACATCCACTTATTCGTGGATGACACTGTACTGTACTTGAGTCGTCCCATGCTGGAAGCAGCCTGTGAAGACCTCCAAGCTGAATTTAACATTCTACAGTACCAGCTCATAAACAAAATGCTTTTGCTCAATGTGAAAAAGACAAAAGCCATGCTCTTCTCCCCCTCCTTGCATGCGGCAATTCCTGCTGGGGGGAGCTATCCCACAAATTACCACTGTTCTTGGAGAAACACTAGAGTATGTAGCTAAATTCAAATATCTAGGAGTTTGGCTCGATCATAAACTTTCCTTCACCGACCATCTCGAAGAACTACAGAAGAAACTAAGGCAAAGATTAGGACTATTCTGCAGAATTAACCACCTGCTCACAAAGGAGGCCAAGATTCAACTGGTTCAAGCTACCTTCCTATCGTTAATAGATTATGCAGACCTGCTCTACAGCCACTGCACTGCCTCTGCACTGGCTAAGTTGGACACCCTCAACCACAGAGCTATCAGGTTCATTACTGGCCTTCCACTTTCCACACACCACTGCTCCCTGTACTCATCGTTAGGCTGGACTTCCCTTCACTATAGAAGGAATAGAAATGCCGCCCTATGGGCCTTCAGAGCGGTGACCAACAAGCTCCCCTCATATGTCTCAGATTGTATTCCCCAGAGTGTGTTAGGCACCTACGCTCTAAGGAGCTATTCCCTAATTGCCCTCCAAGTTCCAAGGGTCAAAACTCATTTCGGCAAAACTGCTCTAAGCTTCTCTTTACCCACATTGTAGAACAGTTTAAAAGGAACTTGAAGCTGAGCTGCCCTGTTAGCCTGAATATCTTCAATGCACTCTACGATAGCTACATGAAAGCACCTTGCAAATGTTTTCCTCACCGCTAGCCCACTAATTCCGCAATTCCCCCTTTCCATCCTGATGCTCGCCATGTTTCTACCCCTGACTCTCACTCTTTCCCTATTAACTCTTCCTGCTGCACCCACCCTTCCCTGTCCGCTCCAGCCTGGCTAAAGTCCCACCCCATCCATAGTAGTGTTCCAATTATCTACCCCTCCTCCGTCATTATCATAATAAACAAGTACCACGACAGCCATCGTCATTTCTGTGGTTTAGCTCAATTTTTTCCCCAGTGGTCGGTAATATATCCCTCCTCTTCTTTACCTCTCTAACCTGCCACCCCATACATGGCCTCTTTCCCCTATATGTGTAGTTGCCAGCTGCCTCACTCAGAAGATCTCTGCTTATCACCCTTGTATGCCTATGGTTGATTGCACATCTGCTGACTTCTTCAATTGTAAAATAATGCTGTTTTTTTTTAATTTATTTCAACCTTGTACTCGTACTGTATACACTGTATATACTTTTTCTTCCTCGTATATTATTGCTTTTTGTATACCTGCTTCTGTACTGTACTTTGATGTACTCATGACCAGGTCCACCTTGCAAATGAGCCTTGCTCAATGGTGCCCGCCTGGATAAATAAAGATTTTGATTGATTGATTAATTGATTGATTGACTGATATCAGATGCTCATTTAGTCATAATCATAATACAAAAAAAAATACTTCTATTGCAAAGTATGCTATCTTTATATACTGGAAATAAATATTGTCTATAGAAATCTTATAGAAAGTGCACAAGTTCAAAGCAATCTTTCACAGCTGGGCTATAGTGAGCCCCACCCCCACCCCCCAAGTTATACATCCATTATGGCTGAGCATCTGATATAATAATGCCCTGCTTTTTATCTGTTTTTTTAGAATAGATTCCTGACATTTGAAATCATTGTACTGCAGAGTTCATTGGTTCCATAGTCCTAAAGAAAATGTCTCTTAAGAGAAGGGATATATAAATGAATACCTGTACATTTTATATCCTCAGTGCTTTACTCCAACATCCAGAAAATGGATTTCTATGTTGTTTATATTTCCTGATATTGTAGTTTATATCTAACGCTTTTTTTCCAATTACATGCATTAACCACCTGTGAAAATATGCCTTGTGGGTAGTTAATACCAGATTTGATATTATACTTTTAATTTCCTTATTTGCCAGTTACAATTTTATAAGTGCCTCCTTGTATCCTGAGGATGTGTCACATTCATTGTTTAAAATGTTTACTTTGTACACATCACTGGTGGTGGCTAATATGGTAACCAGTTACAATAGTGCTACAAATATAGTACAAGGAAAAACAGCGATGTCCAAATGGCATACCATGGACAGCGACAGGGATTAAACAGCATTGTGCAGTAAGCACTACCCAGGTCGCTGGCCATGGTACTAGGAAGAAAACAAGGGCTGGGGAAATGAGAAGGCTAGCTGAGCTGCTCCTGTGGTAAAGAGGACTGAGACATGCAGCTGCTCAGCTATAATAGTAGTAGAAACCAGGGTTCTAATCCTGGTCTCTGAAATTTTCTTTTTACCCTGTAATCCAACTCTGACTCAGAGTTGATTATTTTAGTTGGGGGGGGGTGGCTGGCAGAGACCCTGGTCAAATAAGTATTTGGACAAGTAGCGGTTGTCTGTGCTTTCAACTGCTACCAGTGGCGCTGCCCTCACTTGCAGCATTTGTTCCTGCCACTGTTCTGCATAGCGCTGTATGGATGGCGATGTTATTGACACCGCTGTTCATACATGTGCTACTCAGACCTAGTGCCAGATAATATAAGGGCATTTCTGTATTAAGTTACTAACTCTGATGAGGCTCTGCTTCTGGAGTGAAACGTTAGTTGTTTGTGCCCCAATCTGGCGTAGCATAGCTCCCTGCTATTCATTGCACTATTGCACTTTTGCTGTATTTAGTATTCATCCTATGAATTTGCATATGCTTTTTTATGAAACTGTTTAAAATTTTACTGCTGACTAAGGAATAAAGCTGCTTTTTATTTGATGTGCAAGTGGCAAGTACACAAAAGTGCAATAGTACAATGAATAGCAGGGACCAGTGATACAATATATTAGTGAAAAAAGCAACTAACATTTCTTTCCGAAACATCACTGGAGTTTGGCTCCTACTGTCTGCTTAATTTTTTTCATTGACTCTTGGATCTGGGGGCTGGGCATCTAATGTCAGAATGGTGGGTTGGCAGCACCGGAGTTTGGCTATCATTATCCGCTTACTTTTTTTCATTTATGGTCTGACTCCAGGGTTGGGCACTTGGTGTCAGAATGGAGGGAGTTTGGCGGCACCAGGGTTGAGCAGCAAGTGGCTACTTACTTTTTATTTTAGTTTACCATCCAACCCCAGAATTGGGCACCCAGTGTTGGGGGCAGTTAGCAGCACTGGGGTTTGGCTCCTGGTGACTGCCTAGCTGTATTAATAGTGGCAGCTTCAAGTTTTTAAACAGAAGCAAGATACATATGCCTCTGAATGCTCTGTGTTTATGTCACAAATCCCCCACCCGTGCCTTAACCAGCATGCCTCTCATACCTGGCTGCCACAGACCGTCACCTGTGTTTGCCTCTCACCATTTCCTGTACCCACACTCAGCCCTCTCAGTAAAAGTGATATGCTCTGGACTCCTGGATAGTTGAAGCCCAGTCATCAGTCCCCTGCATCAAGCCAAGGCTGACTGTTCAAACCCCAGGTGAAATGTGTGCCTGGTTTTACACAATCGCCTTCCACTGACTTCCGTGTATCAGGAGGCATTAACTTTTCTTCAATTAATTAAAATAAAGTAACAAGTCTCTTTTGGAATGCAGATACCTCCTGAGACTTACAATACCTTGTGTTAAACTATGAGGGATTGGACATGATGGCCTAGAATCCTTTATTTATTTATTGAATTTTGGTAACTGGGTAGGCCCACTGAGACAATACAGTCGCTTTTCCTGGGCAAACTAGAGAGAACAATACAAGCACATACATTCATCATACATGTGAACAGCAGCAACAACATCTGCTTATTTAAAAGCATACAAGAACCCAGCCCGATGGCACTGAGGGTTGAGGCACTGGACACCACACCTCACACCACACTGGCGATCCAGCTTTGGGAATGGACTCGGGCTGCCGGGGGTCAGCAGGGGAGAGGGTGGATTGAGCATCTGAAGGACTGCTCTCCTCCCTCTGGGGTGGGTTTGTGGGATGCATCATGCTTGAGCGGCCCCTGGTGATGACCCTGGGCAGCACAGGTGTGGTGCAGCATTGGGGGGGAACTCGGCAGATGCCTGCATCAATGCGTTGTGCATCACTGCACTGTCAGCTCCAAGGGGCTACTGGAGGAAAAATGGCTGGGCATGACCGTGCAGCTTGATGGTTATGCTCCCACCAACCTGGAGACCTGATGAGGAGTCGCATCTGGGGGGAGTGTCTGGGCCAGTTCTGGAGTGCAGAGGTAAGGGGAGACCCTCTGCTGGGCTGGGTGTGGCCATACTGGACCCCTTTCAAATCAAGTGAGCCCAGATGTCCTCCAGGTCAGTGGGGGCTGACGGCTGGATGCCCCTGCCGGTGCTCCACAGTGAGGCATAAAAATAAGAAGAATATAAAAATAAAAGAACACAAGAAGGCTGAAGATTAATGACCAGGATAATCAAAGGTTAAGACTCAAATGTCTTGCAAGATAATCTGAGAGCAGGGGGAGATGGAAGTAATAAAAAACTAGAAAAAGAACACAGCTTCATTACCTATGTAATTATTATAACTATCTTTGTTTTAAAGACACATTTTGCAGGAAAGCAACAGATATACCACAGAATCAAGAGAATATGCCGCAATAAAAAAATTATAAGCTCATAATAGGAGCAATTTCTTTAAAGACAAAATCTTATAATGTTGAATCAAGCTAAAGCAGAGACTGGAATGCTACTACACAATGGAATGCAGTGCCAGAGTGCAGGGAAAGAAGTGCGATTGAAAAGAAATCATCTTCTCATTGTTTATGGAAGTTAGCTGTTCCAAAGCTATTTATCTTATATGCTCTTAAAATGATGAATGTGTTTTAATAGGAATTACAGCCACTACTGCTTTAAGTTCTTTTAACAGGCACAATTATTAAAGAAGTTCTAGAAATAGTGTTATCTACTGCAAGCAGGGTTGCAGACACACACACAACTGTAGTAAATGGAGAGAACAGCAGAGTAATACAAGTCATGCAGCCCAACCAAACTACTGAGTGGAAGACCACACTCTCACAATCCTGTCAGTCCTCAGTCCCCTACTCACAGCAATACATCAGCATGGTGACATCACCATGCAGCCGTAAAAATCAGAAATTCAATTGTGGGTACTCGGGCTGTGATTTTTTAGAAGTCATTGGAAATTAATTGAAGGAGTGCAAATATAATCCCTCTGTTTAAAAAGGGCAATAGAAGTGGCCAAAGTGCAGGCCTGCAGATGCAGCCATAGAGCTACTGCTTGTGATGCCGATGACCCAGGTTCAGCAGAGAACCATGTGAGTCAAATGAATGGCTGGGAGGAGGAGGATTGAGTATCTTATGGACTGCTATCCTTCTCTGGGGGGGAGCATCCAGTGTTCAACTGGCCCCTAGCAGTAGCTGGGAGTCTGACTGCCAGAGCATGGAAGTTTTGTGAGGCATGCCAGACATTCAGACAGAGTCCTTAATGTCATTGCTTGCCACACCTCCCTGGGGAAGAAGTAAAAACAATGTGGAAAAAACAATCTGTCCACAACACAAGGACGTCTGCCCATGTAACAGGTTCTGCATCACAGTCCATGGCACTCTCTCTCCAATGTACCGACCAAGTCTGTTGCAGGGGAAGGGCCCCCCTCTGGCAGCCCCACCCTGGGGGGGCAAGCAATGGTGCCAAGAAGTAGAGGTATGTCCCCGGGTGGCAGAGGACAGGGCAGGGCATAAGGATCCAGACTAATGAGGGCTGGTCAGACAGTGGAGAAAGTACACGAAATTCAAGAAGAAGTGGACCCAGGTAACTACAGAGTGATGACAGCACAGTTCAAGCGCGCTAAACGGTTATGTCTGGAGGGTCAGGTGAAATAACGGCAAATGGTAATGTAGAAACAAAAAAGCAGTGAAGCACACACAGGGTCAGACTTCCAAAAGGAGCATTTGTTAAATGGGCATCCAACAAAGTTTCCCCAGCGCTTCAAGTGGGCAATCCCTCTTCATCGGGGTGGAGTCACCAAATGTATAACACACTTAAATATTAATCACAGCATGATGTATTTCAAAATTGATGACGTGTGAAGACAAAGTGTTAATTCAATCATACCTGTAAATAAAAAATGCCCAAGTGTTGCAGTGCAAAGGTAAAAAGTGAGATACACATAACAAGTGATCAAATTGCACCAATAGCATAAATATCAAAGATGTTAAAAAGGATTACACCTATTATATTATAATAATAATAATGCCATATTGGCTCACTGTATATTCTAGCAGTAAAAAGCATCCTTTGACTGCCTGCTGTCCCCTCTTGTAGAAAACATATATTATAATGAGTCCATGATGTATGAAGATTATAACATCTGTCTGATTAGAATTACCTAAAATAAGAGAGAGGATGATAAAGGGAAAGGAAAGAAAAAAAAACTGAAAATAACTTATTGAAAACACATTACAAAAATATTCATCACAACTCAGATATATCCATATTAGGTATGTACAATGTCCTCCCTCATTGTGCAGGTGGGTATATGCAATGTCTATATCTTAATAATATAATTAATAAATGAAATCCAGTTTTATGGTATGGATCTGCAAAAAGCGATAAGCAAAAATATATAGATTAACACTAATGTAATACCTCCAAACATGTCACAATGAAGGAAGCCATAAAAATGGGGATAGAAAGGAAAAGAATGGAGGGAGAGCAAAGAGAATTAGAAGAGAGTAGAAAAGAATGGGGGGTAGAAAGGGATGTGGAGGGCAGGGAAGGTAACCTGTGAGGTGGGTGCATGTGGAAGGGCGCTGTCCATAATGGCAACTCCTTCCCGGTGCAATCCCTCACTGTGATGCGGGGAGGGGCGACCGGATGAGGGGGTGGAGAACTGGGCGACAGGATGTCACAATGTGTACGCATGCGCGGGGGGGAGCGAGCATGGCAAGCGTGGACTGGGAGGGGGCAGAGGGGCTGTAGTAGGTGGCACTGCAGTGGATGGCCAAGCTGTGTTGTGGTATCAAGGGTTGGCTAGTGGTTGGGGTGGGTGAGGGACCGGGTTCGGGTCCAGGCGCTGGTGCGATTTTATTGTGCCCGGCCCGAACCTTTATTTTTACTGCTCACCCTCCACCAACATGCACCACCCTGGAGTTGAGAATCCTTAAGTAGAGTGCGTGGGGTGGACCCCCCACAGAAAGCAGTAAAAAATCTCCTGGCACCGTTGTCCTATACGCCAGGGTTGTCAGAGTGCCAATAAGCTTTTCAGCACTTGGACTGTGCGATAACTGTGATCGCCTTTAGGCGTTCGCCATTATCACATAGACCCGGCAGGGAAGGAAAAAATATCACTCTCCCAGAAGGGAATGGTGCAAGTGATAAATAAAAAAAACTTACAATTAGAGAAGAAGAATCCATTTCTCTAATTAAGGGGTTAGTGTTATGTACAGTTTATCAGTAGGAACTACTTATAAATAAACTATATTCTCAATATCAAATAACAAGGCTTCTCAATAGGAGGTCAAGAGTCAAACAGTTTATAGATAGTAAGGTCCAAGTCTCTGTTTAAATCTTTCGGAAATAGTGAATTCAAGTTCAAGTTCAGGTTTATTGTGAAGGGATAAATCCATTGAGCAAGCTCATTTTCAAGGAGGACCCTTTTTTAACAATAACAAACCATACATACAGTCAGTATGGGAATACACAATTAATTAAGAGACACCATTTAACAAAATGCATAATATGAGCTATACAAGGCAGGTGTGTACAGCCAATGCTTGGAATCATATAATCAATACATGAGGATGGTATATACATAAACAATATAAATAGGAATAATTACTGTGGTACAACAAGGTAAACATAGAGCGATGTTGGACAAAACAGTAAATATATACATATATACAAAGCAACAGGAGAAGAATCATCATTAGGCATACTGTAGTACTAATGAGAGTTTGGTATAATGGGCAAATGACAGAGAGGAGAAAACAGACTAGCACCTAAGACAAGTATACAAGAGTGATGGTTTAGAAGTAAGCTAAGGAGATAGGTGAGCTCTACTGGATTAATTGTAGTGGCAAGCATTGTTGATTAGATTGGTTTTTCGAGTTTTGAATGCCCTTAGAGGAAGGAGGGTGCTCAATTTAAGGCTTGTTCCAAGCGGTAGGGAGGGCATAAATAATGGCCAGTTAACCAAAGCAGGTACGGACTTTGGGCACATCTAAGGAAATGTAAAAAGTATTTCTAAGAGCATAAGGAGTTTGGGGGTGAGAAATAAGACTAGTGATATAGGCTGGGAGTTTGTTCAAGAGAGATTTATATGCCCATAGATAGGCATATAAGAGTCTCCTGGTAGTCCGAGAGACCCCCCCCACCCCCACCAGCTGTATATAGGGTGCAATGGTGTGTTCTTGCAGGGGCATTAATGACAAAATGGATGGCTCTGTGATAAAGGGTATCACAATTTTGTAAATGATGTCTGCATTGTCCAGGAGAGGGAGGACCAGTCTTAATCTGGAGTTTAGAGAAAACAAGGCCTTACTTCTATAGAAAAATCCCAACCTTAGTTTAAGCTTTTTAGAAAAGGTTTCAATGTGAGGAAGGAAGGAGGGCTTAGAATCAAGGGGGAAGCCTAAGTTTTTAAACCTATCCATGATCTCAAGCTTATCACCAAGCAAGGTAGTGATAGGCATGGGAGGGCAGTGTAAGGATGATGATCTGGCATAGTGAAAACACATTACTTTGGTTTTGTTGACATTTAATAGAAGTTTGGAGTAGAGCAGATTAATTTACAATTAGTAAAATTCTGATTGAAGCGCAGAGGAGGTATCTAGGAATGAAAGTTTAGAGATATAGAGGACCATGTCGTCTTCAAAAAAGTGAAGTTGTGAGTGGGTAATGTTATTACCTAGATTGTTGACATATATTAGAAAGAACAGGGGGCCCAGTATTGAGCCCTGAGGTACCCCTTTCACCAAGGGAAGTAAGGAGGATAAAGTCTCACTGGCCTTAACCTGATGCTTTCTCTCTGCCAGGTTACTGGCCAACCAATTTGACACAGAAGGCCCAAGGCCATCATCTTTTAATTTCTCCAGACAAAGACCATGATCGACTGTGTCAAAGGCCTTGCTAAGGTCTAAGATCACAGCCCCCGTGACTTGTTTGTGATCCATGGCTACCAACCAGTCATTAGATACATTAGCTAGGGCGGATGTGGTACTGTGATGACTTCTAAAGCCAGACTGCAGTAGATTGACCAACTGGTGTTTGTCCAAGAAATCCCTAATCTGAATGTCAACCAATTTCTCAAGAAGCTTGGACAGTACCAGCAGAAGAGAGATAGGCAATAGTTATTTAAGTTGCTAGGGTCACCTGATTTAAAAAGGGGCAATATGTGGGCTACCTTCCATACGTGTAGCACTAAACCTTCTGACAGGGACATGTTGAATAGATGAGTGATAAGGGCAGTCATTGTAAAAATCCATCTTGATTCTTTCTGTTATAAGATCTACTTCTTATTCCCTCTTCTTGCTAATGGTTTCACATGGTCTATAATTATAAACCTGAGAGACCGTGGGGCACTGTTATGCCAGTTTTTCAAATGGGTGCCTAAAGCAGAGCTCAAATTCACATACAAATTCACTCAGTTCATAGTTTATGTAGCACAGTGCTCATGTGAATTTTTGTATTTGTGTAAAACTATCAGGCAAAAGAAAGATTTTTGGAACATCCGAGAGATATCCGAAATGTGAATCTGAGCTATGTCCAGACCTAGATCCCGACTGGAGGGGCTCATAGATGCCAAAGGCTGTGAGGTGTGTCTCAAGCTGCAGAGCCACAATGTTTTTAATAACCTTACCCAACAAGGGTAAGTTAGAGACTGGTCTATAATTCGCCAAGATGACCGGGTCAAGAGGTGTTCTTTTCAGAAGGCACTTTACCAGTACCTCTTTCAAGGCGTCAGGAAATATCCCCTCTGAAAGCAAGCAACAGACAATCTTGATGAACACTGGGCCAACAGACTCCTCATATCTCACTAGGAAATGGGTTGGGCCTGGGTCCATTTCACAAAATGTGGTCCGCAACTTCGAACTTACCTCACATACCTCTTCCACCCCTACTGGTCTAAACTCATTCCAGGCAAGGGGAGTGCTCTCAGGGACGTCCAACACACCACTGCTGGGTTGAGAAAGCCCAGTCAGGGAAATAACAGCTCTGATGGAGGACACTCTGACAGAGAAGAACGGGGCAAACTTGTCACACTTTGCCACCAAAACATCTTTAACCAGCTGCTTTCAGGCTGGATAGAGCAGCCTGTCCACAGTCTGAAAGAGCTGAGCTGGTCTGTTCTTCCCTGCAGCAATCTTCATGGACAGAAAAGCTGCCTTCTTATGGCAGGTTGCCCTCTGATACTCACCATAGTGAGTTCTCAAAGCCAGTTCATCCTCCTCGGATCATGACTTATGCCAATGACACTCCAATCTCTGACCTCTGGTCTTCATCTTCTTGAGCTCCCCATCAAACCAGGGGGACCTAAAGTGAGAAGACCTAGGTCATATATGGATCAGTGATACAGAATGAGTGTGGAGGTGACAGCTCTATTATAGGTCACCACTGCCTCACTCATGCTGACCACACAGGCAGCACTCACTGCCAAGAGGTTCATTACTGCCATTAGACTCTCTGGAGACAATCCCCTTAAAGGAAGGTAGAGTACCAACTCCACAGGGGAAGGGCTCAATGGGGGGCAAATGAGAACCATACTGTGCAATAATCAGATCAAAAGATTGGATAACTCTTGAGATCATAAATCTCATGCCCCAGTGAGAATACTAAGTCCAAGGTGTGACTGTAGCTGTGGGTCACAGAAGCAACCACTTGTGCAAAGCTCAGTGATGTCATCAGCTGGAGGACATCACGTCCAAATTGTGATCATTCCTTTGTTGATCCAAACATTGAAGTCACCCATAACCAACCACCTGGGTGACTCCAACGCTCTCTGAGTGATGAATTCTGTGACTTTCTGCAGAAACTCTTTCTCGTGCCCTGGAGGCCAGTACACATGAATGATTCTGCAGCCTGTACCTGGACCCCAGTGCATGGCCATACACTCAAATGACGAAGTAGCTCCCACTGGGTAAACAGAGAAGTTCAGGTCAGATCTAAAACAGATGACCATACCTCCTGCCCCTGTGTTCCCTCCTTGGGCAGTGTACCATGGAGAACCCAGCTGGGATGGATGCCTCCAAAACTGGACTTGCATCATCTCCCAGCCATGTCTTCATGTTGCAAGCCAGATCATCTGAGGAAATCCAAGTACACTATAACTGTGGTCTTGTTCCAGATTGATCTTACATTATGCAACACTGCCAGCAGGGGACTGGCTAAGGCTGTCAGCCCAACAGCTACCTGTCGCTCAGTCCAGTGGAAACCCTGGGAATGGGAACCAGCCAAATGTGACCTCTTCCATGGTCCCATTTTCCCCCAGGACACCTCCTGGTCTTGACCACCCCAATGTGAGACTCTCCCACTACAACACCATTACTCCACCACCTACAATTCCGCCCTCACACAATCCTAGCCTCCCTACAGCACCTAATACCTGCAGGTGGCAGAGGGGGATCGGTGAAGGGATGGAGGTCCCATAGCAGGGATCCTGAGTAAGTGATGCTATGGGGTCTCAACCTGGCACACATCCTCTTCCACAGCTGTGACCGAAACATTAAATTACCCCATATACTCCTAAAATCCACAATAAAACAAAAATAAATAACATAAAATCCTAACTACCATATACACAATCAGCCACTTATACTAATACACATAAACTCCTTAACCCACACAAGCCTACAACCCCCCCCCTCCGCTACTCGGCTCCCTTTCCACCCAAAATGTTTTGCTTGTTTGTTTGTTTTACTTTAAATAATAATAAAACAATAAGTGATACAATAGAAGAATCCTAATAAGGTGCTGTGGAAGAGTAATGTTCAAAAGGTTGAGCTCCTATTAAGGAGCAATATCCAAGCTTAACTGCAATTTAATGTTCACAACTTAGCAATCAAAGAGCTAAAGTCTCAGCAGTTACTGGCAGGTCCTTCCAGCGTTGCTCTCACCAATGTGGAGGAAAATAACAACTTACAAATAGGAAAACAGTGCTCTCACCACCATAATCCAGAAACTGCCAGAAGGGTGCAAAGTTATAGCTGCTCAATAGATAAAGGTCAACACACACAGAGAGGTCAAGGAAAGCACTTCTTCACACTTCTCAACACTGCTCTCACCAATGTTGAAACATAGCTATTCAAATATCAAGCAGTTCACATATAGCTAAAACAGAGCTCTCACCTTCAGGATCCAGAGACTGTAGAAGAGAGTTCAGGGGACACACCTCTGGAGTTTTTCAACACTCCTTTCACCAGTGTTGAAACATGGTCTTTGAAAGATCAAGCAGTTTGGCTATAGTTAAAAGCAGAGCTCTCACCCTCAGGATCCAGAAGGCTGTATACTATAAAACTGCTTGAACACACAGAGAGTGGCCACTTAGACCACTGAATACACTTTGCCTGTTCTGTTGGCTCCAACCCTGCAGCTGCAAATCAGTGGCTACTGACAGCACAGTTTCCAAAGTTTACACATTTACTATGCAATACCTGCCTGTCTAGCCAGGGAAACAAATCCATGGGAAGCAGCAATGGGCATCTCAACCACAGTCTTCCTAGTGCAGTCCAGACAGCTATTACTCTGTTCAGGTGAACTCTCATCCCGTATATAATGGCATGCCATCCTCCAGATAGGCTTTCCCACAGTCAGATTCCACTCAATGGAGAGCAGCAATAACAGCAGCAACTAGATGTTAAGCAGCAAACAGATGTTAAACTAGTTATTAAACAGAAAGCTCCTCTGCTCCGCTCCTATCTACTGATAGTTAAAACTCCATCACATCTTAAACTTTCCAAACTGAGTGTTATGCCACCCTTTTGTGACTAGTGTTTCTTTAGCAAATTTTGAGCTACTGGATTATTTTAGCATAAAGAAATGAATAGCCAGCTTCAAATTCCGATCAGCATCTGTCATTTAAAAAAAAAACTAGAGAAGTGTTTGTTCATTAAGTAAGCAATAAGACACAACAGGGTGTGCATGGAACATATTTTATTGCACGGCCAGGGGCATAATAAGGCATGAGGCCTTGGCCGAGTGCCTTCAGCCCCTGGGTGTGATAAAATATGTTCCATGCCCACACCTGGAGTGTCTTATTGCGCTTATAAAATGGGCACCTATATTTATTTTTATTTTTACTGGTAGAAAAATCTTCCTTGCATGTAGAAAAAAAGACTTAAAGATGCTAATGTATGATAAAATAGTCCTTCCGCAGACATTGAGTTATATTATTCATGAGCTCATTTGCATTTATGTGACTCCAGGTTATGTGTGCTGTGCAGTCTGTGCTGCAAATGAGTGCTGAAACGTATTTGAGCAGATTTGCATTTATATGACTCCAGTTTGCTATAATTGTAGTGTGCACAGTCTACAAATGAGTGCAGAAGCGTCTTTTTTTTTAAACACGCCTGCTGAAGCCCACTGAAGTACGCTATCCTGAGTCCATGTACCTCCCACCAGCAGTTGTTTCTTTGTGCTGCTCTCATACAGTCGCTCCCCCTCCGTTATTGGCCGAGCCTTTCTCTTAATTGTAGTGTGCACAATCTGTGCTGTAAACGACTGCTGAAGTGTCATTTTTTTTTTAACATGCCTGCTGAAGCTGACTGAAGTACGCTATCCCAAGTATATGTAGCTCCCACCAGCAGTTCTTTCTTTGTGCTGGCCTCATAGGGTCGCTCCCTCTCTGTTATTGACCGAGCCTTTCTCTACATTTACAAGGGCATTTTGATTTCTCTGCTAAAGAGACCCACAGCAAGTAGAGAAGAGTAATTGCTACAGTTAACTACCTGGGAGCAAGCCGCAGAAAAACAGACTAGACAGCAACAGGGGCTGACTGCCGTACAAGATGTGAAATAGCGCTGTTTCACAGGGGCTGACTGCCGGAAAGAGACTTGTGACGGGGTTTAATGGACAACAATCTTTAGAGGGAATTTGTAAACTGCATTCTATTCAAAACACACACAGCTGTTCAAATGTTGATAACATAAAATGAAATTATAAAAAGGGTCTAAGAAATGGAGCTTTCTGATTGGCTGCAAACATTCTAACAGCCTTATGTTAATCTTTTATTAACATACATGTAGAGCTTAGCCATATGCTGAACAATGTTTAACACTGTTTAAAAACATTTTTATTATAATAGCAATAAGGCACTCTAGGATTAAAGATGAGCCACATCACCTCTAGGCATGTGGCACTTGGCTACACCTCGTGCCACAGCACACCCCTAGAAGGTGATTAACAGACCATTAACATAACCCTCAGTCATGCCTTATTGCTTAATAATCGGAGCGTTAGCGTGGGAATATAAGATGGCGGCATTTTAAATGCCAACATTCTAATGCTCCTGATTTCATTTGGAAATGCGGTTCTGCTTCTCTGACCTTTTTTTTAGCCATGCATGGAACAGATGTCATGCATGCCGAGCTCAGTCTCTGATTGGCTGGTTTAGCATACCCATTTTATAATGTAACAAAAACTACTATCTTCTAATCTCAATTGATTTTGTATGGGTGTGTTTTTTTGTTGTTTTTTTTGCTACAATTTCATTATGCATTCTGTTATAAAATGTTGGTAAAATCAACAGGATCTTAAAAATGTTTTACACCATTGTATGTTTTTATTTAACAAGATATGGAAAAGGTAGTAACATGATACTGTATATTGATACATTAACACCTGCCCATTCTAGCCATAACAGTTCCAAAGTTAGTCCAACTTAAAGAAATGGGGCCAGATTTTCAAAGGCTTTAGATTGCCACAAGCCAGGGTATGTCAAAGATATTACATACGGGGCTTGCAGCAGTCTAAGGGGATTTTCCATCCCATGCAGCAGCTGATGCAAGTTAGACCGTCATTTTATAGTCTCGCTTGCATCAGTCTTGGGGACCATTTTTAAAGAGCTTGCGCCACAAGTTTGGCACAAGCTGCCATAAACTGGGAAAATCAAACACAGAAACATAGAAGCTGTCAGCAGGTAAGGACCACTGGGCCCATCCAGTCTGCCCGTAGGCCCTATACTTTGAGTGTGGCCACTGACCCTGTATGATCAATGGCTTATCATCACTCCCTCCCCTCTCAGGCTTCCCTTGTGCCTGTCCCAAGCATGCTTTAACCCCTTCACTCTGCTTCCCCCCACTACCTTCTGTGGCAGACTATTCCATGTGTTGACTACCCTCTCTGTGTAGAAAAACTTCCTCACATTACCTCTTAATCTACCCCCTTCCAATTTCATATTGTGCCCCCTTGTTCTAGTACTTTTTCTACACTGGAAAAGCTCCCCTGCCTGTACCTTGTTTATGCCCTTGAGGTACTTGAAAGTTTCAATCATGTCCCCCCACTGTCTCCTCTCCTCCAGTGAGTACATATTGAGATCCCTTAGTCTCTCCTCATATGTTTTGTGGTGTAAGCCCTGCACCATCTTTGTTGCCCTTCTCTGGATAGTCTCTACCTTATCTATGTCCTTGTGCAGGTGTGGTCTCCAGAACTGCATGCAGTACTCCAAGTGAGGCCTTACCAATGTTTTATACAATGGCATTACCACCTCCCACCTCCTGCTAGTGATACCCCTGCTTCTGCACCCCAGCATACCACTGGCCCTCTCTGCTGCCTTTGTAGACTGCCTTGATACCTTAAGGTCATCAGAGATGATAACCCCTAGGTCCCTTTATTCTTTGGTGACAGTCAGCTCCTCCACCCACCCCCCATCCTGTAGCTCTCTCCAGGGTTCCCTCTACCCAGGTGCATTATTTTGCATTTCTTTACATTGAACCTCAGTTGCCACATCTCCAACCATCTTTCAAGTTTCTCCTGGTCCCTCTTCATTTTCTGCATCCCTTCTGGAGTATCCACCCTGTTGCAGATCTTGGTGTCATCTGCAAACAGGCAGAACTTTCTTTATAGCCCCTCTGCAATGTCACTAACGAAGACATTGAACAGGACTGGTCCTAGTACTGATCCCTGTGGTACCCCACTGGTCACCCGCTTCTCCCCAGATTGTACCCCATTTACCACCACCCTCTGTCTCCTGTCTGTTAACCAGTTCCTAACCCAGTTTACTACCTTGTCTCCCATGCCCAGACTACCCATCTTGTTAATCAGCCTTATATGTGGGACTGTGTTGAAGGCTTTTCTGAAATCCAGGTGCATGAGCTGAAATCCAGGTAGGCGACATCTACTGCCCCTCCCTGATTAAGTTCCCAAGTCACCCAATCTAAAAAAAAAATGTTAGATTCATTTGACATGATCTTCCTGCTGTGAATCTGTGTTGCTTCAGATCCTGAGCATCACTGGATTCCAAATGTGCCACTATCTTTTTTTTCAGCAGTGTCTCCATGATCTTTCCCACCACTGAGGTGAGGCTGACTGGCCTGTAGTTCCCCACCTCCTCCCTACTGCCGCTTTTGTGCAGTGGGACTACATGTGCCCTCCTCCTGTCCTCTGGAACAACACCCTTGTTGATTGACTCTATGAACAGGGACACCAGAGGCGCTGCTAGTTCCTTTGCAGCTCCTTTAATATCCTCGGGTGGATGCCATCTGGCCCCATGGCCTTATCCACCTTCAACTTTGTGAGTTCTTCCAGAACTCTGTCCACTGTGAATGGACTGTGTTCACCTCCCCCCCCCATTACCTCTGCAACCCAACTGTGGTCCTTGATCCACCCCTTCCTTAGTGAATACTGAGCAGAAGTATTTGTTCAGTATTTCTGCCTTGTCCAGATCCTCGTCCTTACACTTGCCCTTCTCCCCTTTGAGTCTCTTAATCCCACCCCCCTATTTTTTCATTTTTCACTTTTCACTGATGTACCTATAAAATGCCTTTTCCCCTTTGTTTACAGACAGTGCTAAGCTCTCTTCTGTCTGCGCCTTTGCCCTCCTAATGACCTTCCCTGCTTCCCTTAGACATTCAAGGTACACCGCCCTGTTCTCCTCCCTTTGGCTTCCCTTATATTTCCTGAAACTCAGCCTTTTAGCCCTGACTTTGTCCCTCGCCTCTTTGGAGAACCATAGTGGTTTCCTTCTTTTTCCTTGTGGCCACTATCCTAACACATTGGTTTGTTATATCCACCATGGCTCCTTTCAGTTTCTTCCATTGTTCTTCCACTCCTCTACTATCTCTCCCTTCCCCAGGACTGCTTGTATACATCTACCCATTTCAGTGAAATCTGCTCTCCTGAAATCTAGTATTCTTGCCCTTGTATGGCTTGATTGAGTCCATGTCTCCATGCTGAACCACACCATGTGGTGGTCATTGGACTCCAGCTGCCCTTCAACCTGTATTTCTTTGACTCTGTACCCCTTGTACCATACCTGGTCCAGAATTTACTTGTCCCTGGTTGGCTCATGCACCAGCTGCCTGAATCCAGCCCCCTGCAGGGATTCTAAAATGGCTGTGCTTCTGGCTGAAGCGGCCACCTGGGTGGCCCAATCCACATCTGGCATATTGAAATTCCCCAGGAGCAGGATTTCACCCTTAGCTGCCATGTCATGTATGTTCTCCACTAGTTCCCTGCCTACTTCATCCCTCTGCGCTGAGGTCTATAGATCACCCTAGTGCGTATTGCTGTTCCATTCTCTGGCTCCAGGGTGACCCATATTACCTCAGCCTCCCCCTGTCTTCCCTGAACTTCTGTAGCCTTTATACCATCTCTGATGTACAGGGCCACTCTGCCACCTTTTTTACCCTCCCTGTCCCGCCTGAACAATGCATAGCCTGGTACATTGACTTCCCAGCCATGATTAGCAAAGTACCATGTCTCTGTTATTGCTGCTGTGTCAAGGTCTGCATCTGCCAACAAGGCCTCCAGGTCTGGAACCTTATTTCCTAGTCTACAACATTCATTAGCATGACCTTCCATGTTTTACAGTCTGCCCTCCCTCTGCTCTTGTTCTCCCTCACCAGCATCTTCCCCCCACCCCGGTTTCCCTTCCTATGTCCTCCTGCCCCCCCATATCACTCATTATACATTCTTCACCTGCCTTCCCTTCCCTGCCTGCTTTTGCTGTTCCCATAGTCAACTTTTGTTCCTGCATGTTCCCATGGGGGGGGTGTTCCAATGCCTCCTGGCTCTCCCCCCTTGGCCAGTTTAAATGCTCACAGCTGAAGCATTTAAACTTCTCTCAAAGGACCAAGGTCCCTTTCTTGGACAGATGCAGTCCGTCCTCCTTATATAAGCCTGCATCTGCCCAGGTCAGGCCCTATTTTATTTATTTATTTCATTTATTGAAATGTTTCACCAGGAGGGCACACTGAACAACAAGTTGCTCATCTCATGGTGTGACCTGAGGGGAGGGGTTACATAGGGTTGTGTAGGATGATCAGTTACAATAGTATGTGGGTAGTACAAACAATACAACATTATAAGATTATACAACAGCTGGAACACAAGGTATTGTACAATAAACAGCAGTGGAACATTGGGTAAATTACAATACATGTCCAAAATCATACAAAAGAACATGTGAACGTAGAAAATAGAATAATGCGATAGAACCATTTATCGTGCATGAGTGTACCAGGAGCAGGCTTGAGGTAGTACGCAAGTCTTGTTGGAGTAAAAAGGATGGGGTTAGGTTGTGCACACTGGTGACCCAGAAGGGCAGGTGGAGAAGAGAGGGGGGAGCGGCAAGATCTGAATATGAGGAGAAGGGGAAGCCATTTCCTGATTTCCCCTTCAGGATGTTGAGAACCCTGCCAGGGTGGGGGGGCATGGTAGGGAGGCAGAAACTGGGGATAGGTATTAAGGAGGGTTAAAGCAGGAAAAGCTGAGGGAAAGGTAATTGTGTAAGGCAGAGGCAATGGAGTAGTTGGAGGAGTAGTGCGTATTTTGGGGGGGGGGATTCCAGATTTTAGGGAAACAATGGCCCTAGTCCCCTGTGAAGCCAAAACCCTCCCTTCTACACCAATCCTTCAACCAGGAGTTGAAGGTATGGATATGGAGTGCTCTAGCTTCCCCTATGCCCATGTCAGATAGCACCTCTGAGAATGAGATGGAGCATGCTATCTGTTTCAGGTTTCCCACCAGCTTCCTGAAATCATCCTGGACTCTGGCTAACTCTACACTTCTCCTGGCTAGGTCATTGGTCCCCATGTGGACAATGACATCCAGCTGCTCCCTCATAGCTATTGCTGTAGCAGCTCTATGGATCCGCTTCCCATCCCTCCATGCAGCACTTCCTGGGAAGCACTTGACCTCCCTCTCTCCCCTGCTAGGTGACCCTAACTCCATTCCCCAGACAACAGAGTTCACCACTAGGAGAAGCTTCCCCCCCTCCAGGGTTTCTTGCTTCCCTTCCCTAGGGCTCCATCCTGGAAGACCCTCCCATCCTCCCTGGATGCAGCCTCTGGTTCCTGAGTGGGGCTATCCCATTCCTCCAAAACAGTGTAGGTATTAGTAAGCGGGACCAGTTGGGGGATGTGCTTTTGACCACCCTCCCTCACCCTCCCTGAGCCCACTGTAGTCCAATTGTTCCTCTTCCCTGGCATCCTTTGAGGTAAAGGTTGTGGACCCAGTGGTCTCTGAGTGGGGCTGGATGCAGCCTTCAGCTTGGCCAACTCTGCTTGGAGACGGGGCAACCTCCTCCCTCAGCCCAGAGAGGTGCCTGCAGATAGAGCAGCATCGCAGCCTCCAGAATGTCTCCCTGAAGACCTCCGCTCCACAAACACTGCACTGCACCTCTCCCATCATGTCTGATTCCCTCCTCAATCAACTGTCTACTTAAAATAGCTATTTGATATCCCTCGAATATAGATTGTATTTCTGTTGTGTTCTGTTATGCTTCCTCTCTTTGCTACTTCCTGTATGGATGCAGGATGTTGCAAGGTCTTATGGGACCCACCCAGTAAATGTAGGGCAAGCCCTAGGGTGGGTGGGTAGTGGGTTGTGAGGGTGGGACTACCCCACAGGCTATGTCCAAAAAACAATCAGCCAAGGAGTCCTCTGGCAGTGACACCTCACTCCACTCACAGACTTGTCTGCTAGAATCCCTCAATCTTGCCCAAACTAAATGGAAAAGCACCCCAAATGGCAGTTAAGAAAAGACCTTAAATACAAGTTCAAACACACAGAAATGGCAGCTAAGAAAATACCTCAAATACACTTACAAACACAGTAACCAAGTCACCAGCTGGAGTCTCTTCCTCCCAACTAACTGAAGACTAAACTGAGATGGCAGTTAAAACCTCACATTCAGACTACACTAATCCCTGTAATATGATGCCTGCACTTAAAGGCCAGACAGCAACTTTTAAACTCACAGTCACAAACTTGTCTGCTAGAATCCCTCAATCCTGCCCAAACTAAATGGAAAAGCACAACTGTGCCCACCTTTGAATACTGAGCACAGTTGTGGCAAAAGAGATTGGTGCACCAGTGAGTTCAAAGTGTTGGGGTGTAGAGTATGATGCAGGCCCTGCACCACCCTTTGAACATTTTGCCCCTGATCTTTTGAAAGGTTGAACTTTGGAAACATTAGGGCTAGAAACATAGTAGTGTTTTTAAAGTGACAGCTTGGAGTCAGATCAGCATGCATAGATCAGTACAATACAGTCTTCATGTGCCTATACTTGTTGATTCATGCTGATATCTGTTGGTAAAAACAACAGGATTTAAAAATGTTGTTAAACCATTTTACATATCCATATATGAAAGTTGTAGCAGCATATCAATATATCAACTTAGCTAACTCCAACTTTTTATTAGGTTCCAATGTATAACGGCTCAAACGTTAACCTAATTTAAAGAACTGCTCTTTACAAAAGGTCTAACTTTTTAACCATTAGGCCTGAACATTTTTTTTTAAATCATAGTTTGGAGTAAGGTTGTAAAGATTGCCTTAACTCATTCTATCATGTATGGCCATTTTGGGTCGGGTTAAGCAATGGATGGTTCCGACATCATATAGTACTTCCGGTAAGAATAGGATAGTTTGTACATGTTGAAACTATTTTTCTAGATCAATGCTATTTTGAATCTACTTTCTGAATATAATATCAATGCAATTTTTTGTTGTGAAATAGGCAAAAATGACACACATTGCATCAATACTATGTCATGTACTGTCAGATTATATCTATACTGGTTTTTTTTTGTAATTATACATAAAATCACATGACAGTTTTTGAAAGAATTTTGCAAACACCTTTAAAAGATTATTGATTTTTTATTCTATTTTTGCCAGTTGTATGAGGAGCTGTGTAGGTCTTAAACTTCTAACTCTGTAACTTAAAACTCTTCAAGGTACCGCAAGAATTTCACTCTCCCCTCAAGCAAGCCCTACTCGTCCTTGCTGTCACAGGCTTGGCCGGCAAAAGTATTAGAAGATAAAAATGGAGACCCTGGTGATTGCACTAATGCTGGAGGTGGAGCAACAGTGTGCCTAAAATATTTTTCCAGTTTCTGTTAGGACCTTCTGAATGTTTCAGAATCCTGCAAATTAACAGCAATCCATTTATCATTCTTCAATTACAGTCAGAAATGGCCAACTGCTAGGAACAATCATTGCAGCCCTAAATTACTTGAAAACATAACTGTGCCATCTAAAATGATTCAGCTTACAGCAAGCTTTTTCTACTAAGCAGGAGTATTACCGTAGAAACCATGTGTCTGCCAATCAGCAGAAGAGATCGTTTCAGACCTGCACAGTAGTAGTGCCTGTAGACTTCATGTATGTGCACAGTTCACAGCCGCCCAGTGCAGAGTCCACCCCAGGAAAAAACAATTGCTGTGGTGCAACAGTCTCAAGAAATGCAGCTTCTATACTGTCCCATCAGCATCTCCCTTATGAATACTGTATCCCTCCTTGTCATACTTCTCAACTACTATGCATTTTGCATACTAATATGTGTGTTATACCCCAACTTACACTTGCTCTGCAAAGATTTACTGTTGCTCCTCAGAAATTTATAGCTATGTCTGAACATTCAAACTATTAAAAAATGTAACCTAACTTCATACGAAAAGTCTTTAATACTAATATAAGTTTAATTAAATATTTATGCACCTTTTCAGCTTTCTTATTGGCTAGAGAACTGGTCATTAATTTCTAAGAAAGGACTGATCCAGCTGCCAATGACATGCTCCATGGCACACAATGTGAAATGTCCTCATGCCACAACTGCTTATGCCACTTAGACATTTTACTTTGCCAACAAAGTTCTGGCCAGATTCCGAAAGTCACCTTTGTCAAAAACCTCATGAAGTTGCCACCTTGCCACTTCCCCACTTTGCAATGAGTTTTCCTGGTAAAGTAGCACCTTTTCAGGAGAAGTCAGATGAAGTCACGTAAAGTTGCAATTTCATCAGTATGTTTTAGTGAAGTTGGATGAAAAAGTGCCACTATGCCTGCTGAAAACTTTGTAAAGTTGGTGCTTTGCAAATCTGGCAAACTTCGCAAATTCATTTGTAAAGCAAAGTTTGACAACTTTGCACATCTCTAGTGCCAATATGCTTGGCTCAAGAAAAATGACAAAGTAAGAAAAAGAAATTCCCCAAAACGCTATTAATCTTCCTGGACTCAAGTCTCCACCACTCATTCACACTAATGGGAGTACACTGGAGGCACTAGGACTCCACGGGAGCTAAAAAACTTCAGGAGGGCTGGTGCCAGTATATGACCATGCATGTGTGGCACCATGAGGCTAGCTCATACCTGTATAGGCTATCTCGGCATCGGCCCTCCAACCGTCTCAGTTCCTTTTCACCCACAGTCGAGTGCACTTTGATGATGACATCACTCACCCACCAGGAGTCTGGTCTTTATTTATACAACAACAGCTATATAGTCGTTCAGTATTCACTTAACTTACCATTTTTAGTGTTCTTTTATTTAAAAAAAAAAAAAGAAGAAGTAGCTATTCTCAGCCTGTATCAACAGAGTCGACCTTTGACAGTAGCGGTGACGGTAGGGAGACGTCATTTGAAAGCTGTGGTGGCAGTGGGGCTGCCCTTTTCGGGGGGGGGTCTGACCATGGGCAGTCCAGTGCTCGGGGAGGAGGAGGACAGTCCTCCCATAGCACAAATGTAGCGGTTCCAGGACCCAGCTCCACTTGACCACAAGTTCTTCTTCCTCTGGTCAGTGGAAGAAGAATCGGTACCTCTTGAGGTCACCCTCTGGTATGTCTGTGCATTGATTGTAGCTGGTTGAGAGCGGTAAGCCTGAACTGTCCCTGGTGGGTTCCCCTGTGGCTCCACTCTTAATGGCCATGATCTTCAACTCCAGTTCCCATCTCTGTTCTCGATGGGGTTCCAGTGAGCAATTTCACCTCTGGACCGCTCTTTTAGAGCAGGGGGTATGGCATCTGCCCAGTTGTCCTGGCTGTGATCCTGGGTCCTAGGCTTCTAAACCTTGGAGCTGCTGGGCCGTGGCCGGGTCTGCCAGGCAAGAATGTATGTAGTGCCCTCTCTGGTGCTAACATCATCGATGCCGACCTCTCGTTTCCTCCCTCTCATTTTTCTCTACAGGGGCCAGCATGGGTACCACTTCCTTCTTCCCCTTCCTCAGGTCTAGTTCCAGTAGTGATTCTATGCTGCCACCTTGTGCAGTGCCATGTGGTGCGGCATCACCTTGTGGCACCTGTGCCATCCGTAGTGCCATGCGCTGCCATTGGTGGTGCCGTGCGCTGCTGTTGGTGGTACAGGGTGCTGCCCCCAGTGGTGCCGGGCATTGGTGTCAGCAGCGCCATGTGCTGGTATTGGCGGACTTGGGCACCAGTGGCACTGTGCATCAGTGCCAGGCAGTGCCAGTGCTGGGTGTGGTGCCATGTGTGGTGCTGGCACCGCGGATGGCACTGAGCTCCTCCCCTATCCAGGTTGTGGCGTCTCCCTGGTCCTGACCTGTCCTTGGAGGCTATTTTGGGGTAGAAGTGGATCTGGATGAGTCTCTCCCTCTTCTGCTTTATTGTAGATGCAGTGGATGAATCATTTTATGGGCTGGAATGCAAACTCTCTGTATCAGTATGATGGAAGATCTTCTATCCAGTTCCTTTTCCTCAGGGATATGGGGTCCACCTAACATTTCAGTATTCATCTGTTGACTAAAGCACTTGAGTTTCTACATTCCTCAGCATGAGTACACCCTGTGTAACACACTTAATGCAATGGTTAAGAGCCTCCCAAAATCTAATGCTCCATTGCTAGGGGCATATAGCCCTATAATCAACTAAAGCTTTATGGACACCTACGTCTCTGCCTCTAGGGCAGCAGCCACTGGCAGCAGATGGTTAACGTCTCCTTGACTGTGCTTATTTGTTTGGTTAAAGGCCACTCAGAACAATATGACTGCCACTTAAACCTCATGACATCCTCGTGACAAACAGTCCTGTCAAGGTAGTGGCCTAGGTGTCCTTCTCAGAAACCAACCCCTCAGCCACTAAGAGAACGCAGTAGAGGGCACATGAAGTGAAAGTGCCCTAAACTAACCTCTCTGGATACAGCCCAGACCCCCCTCAGCTGTCTGGGGGGGGCACCTCTTGGCGGTAGGAGGGTCATCTAATTCGGTTTCACAACCAGTGGAAGTCCATTACAGCGGACATATCAGACATCAGGATTGTCCGAGAGGGATACTCTCCCAATTTCGCAGCTTTCCCCATACCTTCTACCCAGATGGCAGCCAGTCTGTCAGCCTCTCAGTCACATACTCCCTTGAGATACAGAGCCTCTACAGGTACTGGGCAGTAAAAATCATTCCACAGCAGGAATGAAGCACAGGTTCCTATTTCCTTTGCTTCTGGTTCTAAGTTAACAAATGGCATGCGCCCATGGGTCGTCCTTAGAAGGTTAAGCAAGTTCCTGTTCAGCGAATAGTTCCCTAAATCTCGGCGTCCAAGTCTTCCCTTCCTGGACATTTGGCTCCTAGCCAGCCCTTCAGGTTAAAAGACACAGGAAGCAGTCGCTGCAGCTTCTTAGTTGTCCTCTCCAGGTTCAAGGAAGGTGCCAGTTCATCTTCCCAAAAGCTCCTCTTCTTAGGAGTCCTCCTGGATATCTCCAAGTCGTCAACTTAGTTCCAGAGTATGGGAGAAACGACATCTTAGATGGCTCGTTACAATACGAAAAATGACTCTATTCAGCCTCCTTTTTGGTTGAGCAAATGCAGGGACTCAGGTCATCCTCCACAGCAAGTAGTGGTCTCTGACCACACATCCATATCCTCCATACAAGTTGACAGAGCCTCGGACAAAATCTGTAGGGGACACTACCTAGGCCACCACACTCAGGTGTGGAGCCAGAAGGATCCTCATCTTGTCACAAAATTCGTAGAGATGAGAGTTATCTTATAAGCAAAGTACTGGAGTATGCCCCCCTGCCACGAAGTGTTCCTACTTCAGAAGGACGACAAAGCTGTGATGTATTACATCAGCAAACAAGGTGAGATGTCCTCCTACCCTCTCTCCAGTAGGGACGAGAGGTCATGAGAATGGTACCTCAAGTACTATGCGTCAGTTCAGATTCCGTGCAGTTGCTTTTGATGAATGGGGCAGTTCAGACCTGGTCCTTTTGCGTCCCCTCTAATGCAAATCTGCTTCTATCCTGCTACAGAAACCTGACCCTGGTGTTTCTGTCAGGATGTGTTCACTGCAATCTTCAAGATGCTCCCTGTATGTTTTCCTCCTCTTCCCTTTATTCAGAGTGCTGATCAAGTTGTATGCTCGGGGGGAGGCAGGATGATTCTCATCGTCCCAGACTGACCTCGGCAGATGCATTTGCATTGATCTGCAGTATGTCAGAGGTTCCCTCGAGGTGATTACCTCTGGGAGTGGACTCTCTGGCACAGGGACTTTAGTCCATCCTAGCCTGCGCTCCCATCATCTCCATGCTGGGCCCGGAGGAAATGGAAGTGGGTAAGCTCTGTTTTTTCCCAGACCATCACAGATGTCTTCTAAGTTGTGCATAGTGCTTCCACCAGGAAGGCTTACATGGCTAAGTGGAAACCCTTCTCCATGTGGTGTGCAAGTCCCATCTGGACCCTTCAGTTGCCCACCAAGTAAGGTGCTGGAGTGCCTCTTGGATCTGTCATTCACAGGTTGGCCATACTTGGCAGTGAAGGTGCACCTCTACGCATTTTCGATCTAGATTGAGCCAGTAGACATTTTGTCACTGGCTCAATTTCTGTTAATCAAGTTTTGCTTGTTAACTCCAGAAGGAAGGGGAGTGCTCCCTTAACTCTCTGAATGTTAGGATGGTTCTGCAATTCTTATTGACAGAACGAAGAGACACACATCCGAACAACTATTGTATCTTCAGTATGCCTCAGCTGGGTCAACCTCTTGCCATGAGATGTTTTCAGCTTGGTTATTAGCATGTCTTATTGAAAGGCCGGGTTCACACCACTCTGTCAGAGCATTTGCGGCTCCCTGGCGGAGATTCATACTGTACCCATTGCAGTCTTCTGCAAGGCGGTGAGTTGGAGCTCAGTGCATGCCTTTGTAAAGCACTACGTTCTGGATGTCCATTCCAGACAGCTCTTTTCTTTGGCAGGACAGTCCTTTTGGACTTCTGTTCTGAGTGAGCTCTGTCTCCGACCGCCCTACTAGGGGTGGATTGATTTTTAGCTCAATACTCTCCCATTAGTGTGACTGAGTGGTGAAGACTTAAGTCCAGGAAGATATGAAAATTACATACTTACCATAATTCTTGATTTTCTTGGACAGAGTCTCCACCACTCAGTCACACGCTCACCCACCATTCCCCGGGCTCACACATTCTGTTTCTTTGGTCTTCACTACCTTGTTGTTCGGGCTGTGAAGACATTGTTTATTTGACCCTTCTTACAGGGGTCATCCAGGCCTTCACATGCCCAGAGGTTAGGATTAGGTTTTCTTTCATTAGTTTAAGCTGCACCTCCTCAGTTGAAAAGGTACTGAGGCAGTTGGAGGGTTGACGCTGAGATAGCCTATATGGCACGAGCTAGCCTCGCAGCACCACACATGCATGGTCCTATCCTGGCGCCAGCCCTTCTGAAGATTTTTGGCTCCCTCGGGGTCCTAACGCCTCCAGCATACTCCCATTAGTGTGAATGAGTGGTGGAGACTCCGTCCAAGAAGATCAAGAATTACGGTAAGTACGTAATTTTCATTTATTGCAATTAGGCATATAATCACAATAACAACCTCAGAGCTGGTCACTTCCAGGAATTAGTAACCAGCTGGTGTGAGGTGACCATCAGCTGTGCCTCAGAAAACACATCCCCCCATCCGGTTGTTAATCTCAGGGCGATGACTGGCTCCTCAGATATTGGGTCCCACAATCAAAGGGCCTGGCATGGCCCCGTGTTCAACTTGCCAGTGTAAGAAATAATCCCCACACCAGTAAAAATGCAACTGTCATAGTTTTTTTGTGCATGGGTGCATTTTCTGTTTTTGTGCAGAGGCAGTAAAATGTGAAAAAGGTCACAAAAAGGCAATCTGTTTTAAAATTGGGAGTCTGTAGTATAAATTGCTGTTGCACTAGGGCACTCTACCTTTTGCAACTTTTTTACCACATGTGCACAGTTTTTCCACTTTTGAAAATCCAGCTGCATGGTGCCCACTATTCTCAAACTTATTTGTCTTTAAAAATGCGCCATACATTCTGGCTACTTTCAATGACGCAATAAAGCTTGACAGGGTATGCTTTGTGCTGAGATAATGGCATGACTTAGGTGGGTTAAAGCACAAAGCTGAGTGTTTCCACCACCTGAGAAGTTTTTTTTCCAGCACAAAGCACACCCTGGAGTGCCTTAGCATGATTAAGAAATAAGACCATCTGGATTAGTCACGAAATCCTTTTTGCTTAATTGAAATAAACAAAAATTTGAAAAAAGATTATAATAGAGAAAAAAAGCAGTTCTATTAAACCTCATAATTTTGCTTTTTGGCCAGTAGGTAGCAGGTGCTACATTTTTATGTTTACTTGCACACGTGCGAAGGTATTGCTACAATAATGGGCTTCAGAGGTGTGTCACTGTCGGGTCCAGTGCAGCTCCGGCTGCAAGGGTTTCAGCAGTGACAGCCTAATGATCTGCAAGGTTGAGCATGACCATGTTCTCTTCTTGCAGGGTGGAAGCATCCCCTACTCTAATCTCCCACAATAACATCAATATCACAGACCCAAGCAACACTGCAGATATCTTTAACTCTACATTCACTGACCTTAGCCAAATACTGACCACCTTGGACTCAATTAGCACATCTCCTAACCCTTCCAGGGCTCAAGCCAAGGTAGGCTTTGCCTGTCCAACCTGCCCAGCTTTCTACTTCAAATCGGTTTCCACATCTGACACCCTCCACCACGTCAAGAAGGTACTCGGGAGGGGGGGGGAACAAGAATGAGCAGCGACACAATAGATATGAAGCTTCTTGCACCTGCCTTGGATGTCCTTATCTTGCCTATAACAAAGCTCTTTAACAACTCATTACAGTATGCCCAGTTCCCAAGTGTCTGGAAGACAGCCTTGGTCACCCCGTACACAAAGAGGGGACAAAAATTTTGTATCAAACTATCGCCCAGTCTCTATTCTATCCCCGCTTTCTAAAGCATTGGAGAAGATAGTTTCTGAACAAATGGTAACCCACCTAAGTTAATATGACATACAATGCCAGCAACAGCATGGCTTTAGAAAACAGCATAGCATCATAACAGTGCTACTAGAATACACCAGCCTCACTCACAGTGCCATTGAAAACCGCCAGCTGGTAGGCTCCATCTTCATTGATTTAACAAAGGCTTTTGGCCTTGTTAATCACACCCTCCTGCTTAACAAACTCACTACTCTAAGGCTTGCCCAGGTCTCGGTATCCTGGTTCAAAGAATATCCGACAAGTCATGCACAGAAAGTAAGAATCAATGGGACAGTCTCCAACACAGGGCATGTCTCAGTAGGGGTACCACAAGGCTCAATCCTGGGACCCCTTCTTTTCAGTCTATTTATCAATGATCTCCTGTTGGCTTGCCTGGACTCTCCAGTACTGTACTGCTCTATGCAGATGACACTGGTGTCTCCTATTGCAGCAGAAGCCAGCATGATATCACACATAACCTTCAGCAAAGCTTCACAGCTTTGGAGCACTGGTTCCACCAAAACAAGCTAATATTAAACTGCAAGAAAACTAAGACAATGCTTATTTCACATCCACAAAAAAAGAAGGGACTCCAACCCCTTATTATCCTTGATAAGGTGGGAGCTGTCTTGGAGCAGGTCAGCACCTTCAAATACCTAGGTGTATATCTTGATGACAACCTTTCCTTTGCACATCATAAAGAACAAATGGTGAAATCAGTGAATAAAAAATGTGGTGTCTTCTACCGTTACAAATCTCTTATGACAGAGGAGACAAGACAACTGGCGGTTGCCTCCTCAGTACTCCCGATAAGTGACTACGGACTAGTACTTTATGCTGCCACTGCTGACTCAATCCTAAATAGAGTAAGAGTAGCCCTGAATAATGTGTGTCGCCTCATCCTAGGAGCTGACAGATTGGCTCACACCTGCAACCTCTACACCAACATGGATTAGCTTCCTCTGGACCTACGCATCAACTACCAAGCATGCCTGCTGGGAATTAAAGCTCACCAGGGCTGCTCCTCCCCCACCCTTCAGTCTTTCTTCCTCCCTCCCTCCCTGCCAAAAGCAAGCATGCAACCCATAGAACCCTCAGGAACCTCTTTCATGTCTGCTTCTGTAGGACTAACCAGACTATGCACTCCTTTTCTGTTAGATCCCCGGCAGTGATAAATGTGCTCCCATCCTCCATCATGTGGTTAACTGACCCCACCCAAATCAAACCAACACTGAAAAGATACTTCTCAGGTAAAACCACCTGCACTTGCACTTAACTACCACCACTGCCATTTGGGGCATCTACTCCTCTTCTTTCCATCCCCTCTCAACTACTCTATCACATTCTCTACCTCCTTACTTCTCCATTCCTCCTCACCTCTCCCTTCGACAATGCTTCCATGAAGTTCATCATCATCATCATCATCATTTATTGAAAGCAAATTGAGAGAAATCTCTCATTTACAATTGTGTTCAATGAGGACAAGCAATAGAAATGCATAAAATACAAGGACATGTACTTATATACATACATACAAAGTCAGCACAAAATGTATTTGTTCCATATAGTTAATAAAATTACATTGTATACAAAGTAGTTAACATCTGATCACATACCTATCACCCAAAACAATCGCAGTGATTGTATACCAAACTATCTAAGGAAGCTCTAAATTGAGCAAAGGAAGGGAGGGTAATTATCCTGAGTTTTTTTTGCAAATACTCCCCCTGTTTTAGGAACAGATACAGCTAAAGCAAAGTCTCCCATCTTAGTTTTATGCATAGGCACATGATAAGTCAGTCTCTTAGATAAGCAAAGGGAATGTTTTGATATGTTTTTACATTTAAGTATTTGTAACAGATACATTGGTAATTGTTTTATAATGAATTTATAATCCCCACAAAACATGGTAATTAGTGAGGTAAACACCAAGGTAGATAAGTTATTAGGAGCAGGACAGAGGTAAATGTAAAAAAAGTCAAAGGCAGTAAGGACAGGAATGGGGCTAAAAGGGGTAAGGCTATCAAAAAATGGAGGGTGATGAGTACCAATGCCCGTAGTCTGTGTAACAAGCTCCCTGAACTAGTGGCCTTGATGGAAGAGGGTTGCCTGGATATTGTGACAGTCACAGAAACATGGTACACAGAGAACCATGACTGGGATGTCAACATACCAGGATACACAATCTACAGGAGGGACAGGGAGGGTAAAAGAGGAGGAGGAGGAGGAGGAGTAGCTCTCTATGTAAAGGAAGGGATCAAAGCAACAGAACTAAAGAGTAAACAGGGAGCAGATGAGGCACTCTGGGTCACCCTAGAGACAGGAAATGGCACCACAATCCACACGGGGTTGTATACAGACCCCCATCTCAGGGGGAGGAAATGGACAAGGAAATGATAGAAGGCTTCCTTAGAATGGCAGAAAAAGGGGAGATATTGTTGATGGGGGACCTGAATATGCCAGATGTTAACTGGAGCACCTTTGCTGCAGGCACATCCAAGAGCAGGGTCATTCTTGATGCCCTACAGGGGTATGCCTCAGACAGCTAGTATTGGAACCCACTCGGGAGGAAGCAATCTTAGATCTGGTACTCTCAAATGGGGATGGAGAAAGAATCTCGGATTTAGACGTGGGTAGCCATCTGGGAACAAGCGACCACCAAACAGTGTGGTTCACGATAAACACAGCCATACAATCAAGCCATACAAAAGCAAGAGTATTGGACTTTAGGAGGGCTGACTTTGGGAAAATGTGAGAGTGCCTTAGAAAAGCACTAGCAAACAGGCAAGAAGGAGGGGTGGAGGAACAATAGGGAGTAATCAAAACAGCCATCACAGAGGCAACAAGCCTTTGTGTAAAGCAAATCAATAAAACACAACGAAGGAAAAAAACGCTATGGTTCTTAAAAGAGGTGGCAGGGAAGGTTAAGGAGAAAAGGATAGCATTCAGGAAATATAAGGAAACAGAGAAGGAGCAGGACAGATGACTTTATCAGTTAAAGCAGAAAGAGGGTGGGAAGGCAGTCAGAATAGCAAAGGCCCAAACCAAGGAAAGGATAGCCAATTTTGTTAAGAAGGGGGATAAGACCTTTTTATAGGTACATTAGGGAGCGAAGAAAGACCAAAGGAGGGATACTGAGGCTTAATAAAGGGGAGGGAATGTGGGTAGAGGGGGACTGTGAAAAAGCAGAGATACTGAACGAATATTTCTGCTCAGTATTCACAAAGGAAGAAGAGGGAGAGGTACCTAAACCAAACAAGAGAAACAGTCTGAAGACAGGGGTCGATACCAGTCCATTTACAGAAGAAAGGGTTCTGAAAAGAAACTAATAAAATTGAAGGTGGACAAAGCAATGGGGCCTGATGGGATTCACCCAAGAATTCTAAAAGAACTAAGGGTAGAACTAGTGACACCGCTGACTATTCTCTTTAACAAATCATGGGAGGATGGGGTGGTACCTGAGGACTGGAGGAGGGCAGATGTGATTCCTCTTCACAAAAGTGGGAGCAGGACAGAGGCAGGAAGCTACAGACCAGTTAATTTGATCTCAGTGGTAGGGAAAATGATGGAATCACTTCTGAAGGAAAGAATTGTTGAGTACCTAGAGGCCAGTGGGGCACAGGACCCAAGGCAGCATGGATTCATGATGGGAAGGTTGTGTCAGATGAATCTAATAGATTTCTTTGACTGTGTGACCAAAGTAGTAGACCAGGGAGGGGGGTGTGGACATGGCCTACCTAGATTTTAGCAAGGCATTTGATACAGTCCCACACAAAAGATTAATACACAAGTTAGCCAGCATTGGAGTGGGCCCCAAGGTGGTAGCCTGGATAAAAAATTGGCTAGACAACAGGACGTAAAGGGTAGAAGTAAATTGAGTACACAGTGAAGAAAGGAGGGTTACTAGTGGGGTACTGCAGGATTCAGTACTGGGACCGGTCCTTTTTAATGACTTTATAAGTGACATTGCAGAGGAACTGGAAGGAAAAGTATGTCTCTTTGCAGACGACACAAAGATCTGCAACAGGGTTGATACACAAGATGGAGTGGAAAGGATGAGAAGGGACTTGACAAGGTTGGAGGAATGGTCAAATGTATTGCAGCTCAGATTCAATGTAAAGAAGTGCAAGGTAATGCACATGGGAAACAAAAACCCAGGGGAAGAGTACACAATGGGGAGTGAGATACTGACAACAGTAAAAATGGAAAGGGACCTAGGGGTAATTATATCAGATGACCTAAAGGTGGGCAAGCAATGTGAGAAGGCAGTAAGGAAGGCTGGGGGGATACTGGGATGCATTGGAAGAGGCATCAGTAGTAGAAAACAGGAAGTTGTTATCCCTCTGTACAGACAGTTGGCGAGACCCCATCTGGAGTACTGCGTGCAGTTCTGGAGACCCCATCTCCGTAAAGACATAGACAGAGTGGAGGCTGTCCAGAGGAGGGCAACCAAAATGGTGCAGGGTCTGCACCAGAAGACATACGAAGAAAGACTAAAGGAGCTTAATATGTATACCCTTGAGGAAAGGAGGGAGAGAGAGGACATGATAGAAACCTCAAGTACCTCAAGGAATCAACAAAGTCCAAGAGGGTAGCATCTTTCAGAAAAGAGAATTGCAAGAACAAGGGGCACAATTTGAAGATAGAGGGGGGACAGCTCAGAGGTAATGTGAAAGTATTTTTTCATGGAGAGGGTTGTGGATGCATGGAACAGCCTCCCTGAGGAGGTCGTGGAGTCAAGAACAGTGGGGGAATTCAAGAATGCATGGGACAGACATAAGGCAGTCCTAGTGGGGGGTAAGAGGAAGTAAGCTGTTGGTTAACTAGGATCTGCAGCTTCTAACCCCAGTAATGCTCAGACCATTCATAACTTTGTGCAGTCATCCTGATGGGTTGGACTGCCCGGAGAGATGGAACACATGCAAATGATGGAATTCTTTGCACGTGAGCATCTTTCAAATACTGCCTCTACCAACTGAAGTGTTCTAAACCCTTCAGATTTTTCTCCCTGCCTGAAAGTCTGGTCGCTTGGAGTCTCTGTCGCCCTCTTTCGCATGAAAGAAGAAAGAAAAGTCATAAAAACCATAAGTATTTTAGTTTTCTTTTACTGCCTCTATTAATTGTTAGTTATTATTGTTTAAATTGCTGTTTTTCTCGGTTCCTCATGGTTCGGGATAACCGTGAGGGATCCGAGTTAGTTTTAAGTTAGTTTTAACTTAGTATCGGTTCTCTGATTAAAGAACCTGTTCATTATCTCAAAAATTTGGTCCTAAAAAGATTTTATTGTAACCGCTTTTTATCGGTTACAGAACCGCTGAACCGGTTCATTTTTTCATCTCCTTTCTCGGTTCCATCGGTTCCTTATCGGTTCAGGAACTGACCGCAAAAAGAAAAAAAAAAAAGGCAAAGCTGTTTAGATTACCACATTAGCTTTTGGTATTTAGCGGTTGGAGGTTTTTCACTTTATCTTTCACCATGAGTGAGAAACCTAAAAAGAGAACCAGGGAGCCTGGTTTTAAAAACTGTTTGAAGTGTGGAGATGTGTTTGCCAAGGCAGACAAGCACACCTTATGTGTGGCTTGTCTGGGTTTTGAACATTTGGACCAGGAATGTGATATATGTAAAACATTCCCAGAAAAAACTGTTGAGAAGCGCCTTGAAAGGCTTAATAAAAAGTTTCCAAGGGGTCCCTCAGGCTCTGACCAGCTGACACCCCAGTCTGTTGTGGCTGAATTAACCAGTGCTTCTACCCCTGCCCCTGATACGGGCGGAAAAGGGGCAAAAAGAGGAAAAGAACCGGCTGACTCTCTGGTTCCCTCAAAGAAATTAAAGAAGCTCAAACATGCAGAACCTCTCCTGCTAAACCAGGGACTTCTGCAGCAGCCTGTAATGCCTTGGCTCAGGACATAGCCCAGGCATTTAAAATTATTCAGGCTCTGCAGAGCATCATTCCTCAGCCTCCTGCCCTTCCCAGGGTCCCCAGGTTGCTGCTACTGTGTTACCCCTGATCCAGAGCAACACTTTTGAAGAGGTTGAGCTTTACAAGGAGGACGAACCTATTCCCCAGAGGTTTCACCTGAACAGGAATTTGGCTCGCCTCCCAGAGTGTCTGAGGATTTTCCTCTCATTTTTCTTTTGTAAGGAAAATGGCAGATGCTCTGGATATTGCCACAACAGAGCAGGTTGAGGATGAGGAGGAGATTGAGTACTCAGTATGATGGGTTTACACCCACAAAGGCCCTCCTCCTCCCAGTGTATAAATTCTTCAAAAGGATGCTATGAAGCTCCTGCAAACCCCAAATTCTATTCCTCCTATTGACAAGCCGAATAAATAAAAGTACCAGCTCGACAGGGAGGAGCTGACTTCCTTTTTCCTGCCTGATCATCAGGGGTAATACAGCAAGCTGCCTGTGATAAGGCTAAAGTCCTCTGTCTCACACCCACCAGACAAGGACTCCAGAAAACTGGACAGTATGGCCAAAAGGCTATTTATCAGCCTGCTGGCCATGAGACAGGCCACTTTTCGATTTATGCTGCCCAGTACCAGAAATCCCTGTGGCAGTCGATACTGGCAATGTCCATGAAGGCCACCCACCCTTGTCAGATGACCTGGCTGAAACTGCCAGGTTTGGGCTAGAGGCGCCATACCAGTTCCAGATGGCTGCCGACCTGAATGACACTGCAGCCAGATGGATGGCTAATACAGTGGCTCAGAGGAGGTTTGCTTGGCTTAGGGCTACAAACCTACTCAGGATACCCAGTCAAGGCCTGGATTTCCATTGGAGGAAATGCCCTTTTGGGGAGTCCACAGTGGCCTATATGAAAAAGTGGATGAATATAAGGCTACTTATAGAAGTAACTCTGCTAGAGACAGAGCTTCCTCATCCACTAGGCCCTATGGAAGGGGGCTAGGGTCATTTCTTTTATCAAGACCCTTTTCCAGCCAGTAGCCATGCCCCAATACCAGCAGTACCCACAGGGCTACTCAAGGGGTAGGGGTAGGAGGAGGCGAGGGGCTCAGCCACAACCTCAACCCCAGCCTAAACAGAACCCCTGAGATGCAAGCCACCTCCTCCCTACCTGTTGGAGGCAGACTGTCCCATTTCTTCCCCCTCTGGTCAACCATCACCACAGACAAGTGGGTATTGGAGGTAGTGGGCAAGGGTCTGTCTCTGCAGTTCAAATTTCTTCCTCAAAGACATCCCAGGGTTTCCACCTCCCCACCCCTAGCACAAATCTCGTTGCTAGAGGCAGAGGTTCAGAAGCTGCTTCAGCTCAAGGCAGTGGAACTAGTCCCTACAACCCTGAGAGGAAGAGGTTTTTACTCCAGATACTTCCTAACAATAAAGAAAATTGGGGAGTGGTGGCCAATTTTGGATCTCAGAGCTTTAAACAAGCACCTAAAAAAGCCAAAGTTCAAAATGGTCACTTTGGCTCGGATTCTGCCAACAATCCAAAAAGGGGACTGGCTGGCATCTCTGGACTTACAGGACGCTTATTTCCACATCCCCATAAAGGAATCTTACAGAAAATATCTCAGATTCAGACTCCCATCAGGTCATTATCAATTTGCAACCCTACCCTTCAGCCTTTCCTCGGCACCAAGGGTGTTTACAAAATGCCTAGCAGCTGTGGTGGCATTTCTTTGAAGACAGGGAGTGACTGTCTTTCCATACCTGGACGACTGGCTGATAGTGGGCAAATCACCAGAGCAGGTTTCAACTTCTCTAAGGCTCACACAGGATCTTTTGGAGTCCCTGGGTTTCATAGTAAACCAGAAAAAATCTGTCTTCACCCCAACACAGACTTTACAGTTCATAGGGCCGGAGATCAGCACCCTACAGGTCAGGGCATTTTTACCACTAGACAGGGTGCAAAGTCTTCAGACCATAGCAAACTCTTTCAGATTGCACGGTCAAAAAACAGCCAGGCAATTTCTGCAGCTCTTGGGTCATATGGCTGCATCCACAGGTACAGTGCAGGGTTCCAGGTTTCACATGAGACACATCCAGTTTCAGCTCAGGACTCATTGGAGTCAGAAAAAAGACCCCTTTTCAAAACTCATTCCAGTGACAAGGCCCCTATTACAAGTCCTCTTGTGGTGGAAAAAGGAATCCAACCTAAGACAAGGAGTCCCCTTCCAGAAGGAGGATCCTTCACTAATCCTCACAACAGATGCATCCCTGCTGGGCTGGGGTGCCCATCTAGGGGAGCACACAACTCAGGGTACCTGGTCAGAAGCAGAGTCCCTCCAGCATATAAATCTGCTGGAACTCAGAGCAGTGCGGCTGGCACTAAAAATTTTCTCTACACTGGTAATGGGCAAGGTGGTACAGGTCAGAACAGACAATACCACCACTATGTATTACATAAACAAGCAGGGTGGCACCAGATCAGGTCCCCTATGCACAGAAGCGATGAGAATTTGGGCTCTGGCATATTCTTTAAAGGTGTCCCTGCAAGCCATCCATCTGCCAGGAAAGGACAATATCTTGGCAGACACACTGAGTCGGATCAATCAGTCCCATCACGAATGGACACTGAACAAGCAGGTAGTACAGGTAATTTTCAACAGGTGGGGCGTTCCAGAGATAGACTTGTTCGCATCCCACCAGAACCACCAGTTGCCTCAGTACTGTTGCAGGCCACCAGCCCAAGGCACAATCCCTCTGGACGCCTTGCTACTGGATTGGTCGGGCAAGTTTCTCTATGCATTCCCCCCTTTTCCTCTAGTTTTCAGGGTACTGCTGAAACTCAGATCCCTCTCAGCTTCTCTGATATTGATAGCTCCAGATTGGCCCAGGCAGCCATGGTACTCTCTTCTGCTTTCCATGGCAGTGAGCAGGCCAATAAGCTTGCTTCTCAGGCAATCTTCTAACCTCCAATCAGGGAACATTGCTATTCCCAAATCTCAAGTCTCTTCACCTCAAAGCATGGCTGCTGAGGAGTTAGAGTATGCAGGCTTGAACCTTTCTGAAGCTGTATTAAACATCTTGAAAGGTTACAGGAAGCCTTCAACTAAGAAAACTTATTCTGCTAAGTGGAAAAGATTCTCTTTCTGGTGCTCTACTAGAAACTTCACCCCAAATGATGCAGGGGTCTCAGTGGTGTTGGATTATCTAACTCATTTGCATTCACAAGGTCTGCAACCCAGTTCCTTAAGAGTTCACCTTGCAGCAGTATCTGCATACCTGTCTGCTGGGACAAAGGTATCCGTAGCATCAGATCCCATTTTCAAAAGATTTTTCAAAGGCCTAATGCATTTGCACCCCCCTCACAGGGCACCAGTGCCTGCTTGGGATCTTAATGTATGTATAGCAAGGTTGATGCGGGCTCCTTTTGAGCCCATGGCTACAGCCCATTTAAAGTATGTTACCTGGAAAACAGTTTTCCTGGTAGCAATTACTTCATCAAGAAGAATTAGTGAGCTTCAGGCTCTCTGTGTTGACCAAGACTACATTTCCTTCCACAGGGACAAAGTAGTCCTCAGAACAAACAGACAATTCCTTCCCAAAGTGGTTTCAGACTTCCATCTGAACCAATCAATCACTTTGCCTGTCTTTTTCACAGATCATGCCAGCTCTGGTGACAGAAGGCTTCACAGCCTGGAAGAGCTATCAGCTACTACATGACAGCTACTAAAGGCCATAGGCAAGACAGGAAACAACTTTTCCTTACATATGGGGATGTTGGAATGAGCAAAGCAGCATCAAAAAGATCCATTTCTCGGCGGATTGTCCAGTGTATTCAATTCTGCTACACTAAAGCAGGTAGAGAGTCCCCAACTGGGCTGAGGGCTCATTCAACAAGAGGAACAGCTGCCACTATTGCAGCTGCTAGGGAGGTGCCATTGTTGGACATTTGTAAAGCAGCTACTTGGAAATCAGTACACACCTTTACAAAGCATTATAATTTAGATATTTTGTCCAGAAGTGACGCCAAATTTGGCACAGCAGTCCTGCAAAGTCGGTGTTTCCAAAATAAGTTCTGTGCCCACCACCAGGGGGTACTGCTTGGTAGTCTGCACAAAGTTATGAATGGTCTGAGCATTACTGGGGTTAGAAGAAAAAATTACTTACCATAGTAATCTTCTTTCTTCCCAGTGATGCTCAGACATTCTAACTCCCTCCCATCCTCCCCTTCCAGAACTTCAGCCTCTGCATTCAGCATGCTAGTGCCACATAGCCATTCCTTCTGGATGCATTTTCTCTATGCTTGATAGTTTTTAACAGAGTTTTCTGTCTCTCTTAATAGTTTTTCTCACTGTATGGTGAACATCATTATTATATATAGATAAAGTTCCTCCCTTGGAGGTTTTTTGTAGCAAGTTTTATTAGGCTAATCCTAAAAAAATGTTTATTATTAGATGTCGTATTTTTCCCACGTTGCCTGACTTCCAGGCTTCTTACAAATCTGAAGGGTTTAGAACACTACAGTTGGTAGAGGCAGTATTTGAAAGATGCTCACGTGCAAAGAATTCCATCATTTGCATGTGTTCCATCTCTCCAGGCAGTCCAACCCATCAGGATGACTGCACAAAGTTAGGAATGTCTGAGCATCACTGGGAAGAAAGAAGATTACTATGGTAAGTAATTTTTTCTTATCTGTTAGGTAGGAAAATGGGCAGACTAGGTGGGCCAAGAGGTCCTTATCTGCCATCAAATTCTATGTTTCTATGTTTCTACTTAGTGTTTTGGGGCACTTTTGATTCTGAGCATCGTCCTGTGACCTCCCAGTTAATTCCAGGTCACCTCCTGTTATTTAACTTGGCCCTGTTGTGAGCAGGGCGAGCACTAGCAGGGTGAGCATGATAAAGTGTGCGGCAACACCGCGCAAAGATGCACGCAAAGACACGCATATCTTGCGCGTGTTTTGCGTGTTTAGTGTAGTTGAGGTTTGTCAGAGCATACTGACCATCCCTCTCACAAAGGACACTTAACGGGTAAGAGAGTCCAGCTAAACTAAGTTTGCTATACCCTGCCATATGAACTTGGACTAGACCTTATAATTGACATCAACCATTAATACTGGTTGAGATATCAAATTACATAACTGTATCACGTCCACCATCTTGGATAAAAGTTAGGTACTATATTAAACTGTAGCTAGCCCAATTGCCTATTAATGTTTTTAGTTTCCTATTAGTCATGGCTGACACACTTATGACACTAAAGGGAGATATGGGAACTAAATGTGTTTCATGCCACATGTACCAACTTACAAAAGTCATTTCCAAAACTTCATTTAAATGTGGGAAGTGTAATGAGAATGAAGAACTAAGAAGTGAAATTAATCTCTTTAGCTCTAGATTAAAGTCACTGGAGGCAAGTCAAAAAGCCATGGCATCATGATTACAGGTTCATTTATGTAATACACTAAGTATTAATCAACCTGCAGTAAAAAAGGCAAATTCTGTAAACACTATCCTCACTTACAGTGGCCCAAGTTCCTCACTATAACAAAAAAAAGATCTAGAGATGAGGAAATTACTAGTTGCCCTGATGAGGAGTGCTATATGGTGCAAAGTGCTAAGGTTGCAAAAAGGGGACATAAGGCTGATATTTTCACACTCCCCCTACAGAGTCACTTTGATTCCATTAGCCTTTTAACCCTAGAACCAGATTAAAGTCCATCTACCTCACAAGAACTTCCCTTCTTACCGTCACTAGTGGTACATGAACAAACTGAAAAAGAGCCGACTAAGGGTAAGCAAAGTAATACAACTACAAAGACAAGGGGAAATTGTTTAACCAGGAAAGGCACACTAAGCCAGAGCTTGTTTCCAGGTGTGACCTGGGAGCACAAGGAAGTTAAGTGACTTGCTCAGGATCACACAGTATGCAAATGGAAGCTGTGGGATTCAAACCCAGGTCTGGTCTGCTGGATGTCACCAGATTTGCAGTTCAGAGCCTTAGACCACTGCGCTATACAAAAGATAACATTGCAAACACTACTGAAAATAGTCATGAAACTATTTCACAAGAGTTAACTATAAACCCTGAAATAGCCTGCAACATGGACATAGGTAGCGACAACTTAATAAAGCCAAAGGAAATTATTGTGCTGGGTGACTCAATTGTGAAATATTTGGATGGGGCTATCTGTAATCCAGACAAAACTTGTAGAACTCTATCCAGTTTTAGTGGTGCTAAGATAGCGAACATCACAAGGATGTCCAACACAATCCTCAAAAATACTGAGGATGCACCCCTAGTTATCACACATGCTGGGAAAACAGTATCTGTCATGACTCAAAGAATAACATTAAACAGGGCTGGCCCTGTGGCGCTGAGGGTTGAGGCAATGGATGTCACACCTCGCGCTATGCCGACAACCTGGGTTTGGGAATGGGCTCGGGTCACCGGGGGTTCGGCCGTGGGAGGTAGGACTGAGTGTCCCAACAGATGCTCTCCTCCTCTGGGGAGGTGGGTTACATGGGCAGCAATGCCCGCAAGTGTTTCTGCCTGTGGAAGCATGGGTGGTAAGACACAGATGGCTCCTTATGAGGGGTCCGGGGGTGGGGAGGGTGCTGTGGATGCTTGACAGTGGCGTGCACAAGCACACAGTTTGTCTGGATGTAAGTCCTCTGCGTCGGTACCCTCAGGGGGTAGGGACCGGGAGAAAAACCAAAGGCAAAAAATCTCCTGGTCTTGTGCACAATGACGCCGGGTCTTGCTACGATGAAGTGGCCTGGCTGAAAAAAACAGAGGATAGAAATCCTCTGGGCAAAGACCAGGAGGAAGTAAAAAAAAATTAAATAGGACTTTGTTTTCATGACTAATAAACTTATAGATGTGGGCTGTGAAGTTGCATTGTCTGAGGTATTACCAATACCCAGAGCATCTCAGTATCAAAACAACAAAATAAAATCAATAAATGAATGGTTGAGAAAATGGACTCTTAAACAAAACATCGGTTGCATTACACATTGGGAAGAATTCAGTAACCATGATAAGCTTTTTTGCTGGGATGGAATTCATCTGAGTAGGAGAAGTAGTGCCCTCCTTGGTAAACATATAATATCTTTTATCACTAGGCATTTAAACTAAAAACCAAGGGGAAGGGGCAGGAATCTCCTGTCTCTCTTAACAAAAGTAACAAATATCAAAAGGCATACCACCAAAATACCCCTGATCAGAGATAAAAAATGCACTGAGACAAAGCAATAACCAAAAAATAGAACACGTAGATATAGAGTCCAATGCCAAAAACTCATATGGGCAACTGAATTTCTTACTACTTAATGCCCATAGTCTAGCTAACAAAATAGACAAACTAAAAGTTATTCTCTTGACTGAGGATATACATATTTGTAGAGTAACTGAAACATGGTTCCAGGATACTGACTGGAATACAGGCATACCTGGTTACATAAAATTATCTAAAAATCCTATTCAAAAAAAGAGGTGGTGGTATTGCTTTATATACAGGCCCAGATATTCAAAAGGGTTGCGCCATGCGCAATAGGGTTGCGCCTGCGCAAGTCCGAACTTGCTCCATTCTGCGATATTCAGCAGGAGGCAGTTGCGCCACTGAAAACAGGCTGAGCAACAGCGCAATGCAAATGAATGCATGCTGAACTGGAGGGGGAGGAACCATGCATAAACTGCACAGCCCGATATTCAGCGGGCTGTGCAAGTCGTTGAGGCACAACCCCAACCTGCGCCTGCACAACTTTGAGCCCCAAAAAGGCTTAAGTCGAGGGCCACCCACAGGTGAGCTGCTGCATTGCAGGCGCAACACAGCAGCTGCCACCTGTGGCTATTTCACCCACTCCCTGTGCCCCCTGCAGCCCGATCGCTGGCAAGGCAGTCTAGAATTCTCACCACCCCCCACTGGCCCGATCGCGGGCATGGTTTAATCCCCTCACTAGCCGATTGCGGGCAGCAATGCTCCCGACGTATCCCTGGTGGTCAGTGGACCGTAAATCCGATCAGCGGATGGTATTAAGTAAACCCCGAACATATCCCTGGTGGTCCAGTGGACTGTAAATCCCGATCGTGGGATGGTGGTCAGTAAACACCCCGAACACATCCTGGTGGCTGGTGCCCCACCCACCCACACGAGCCCCACCACCGCTCCCCGGCGGCGGTGGCAGCATCAACCGCCTGCCGTCCGCGCCTGCCGACTGACTGCCCAGTAGGGCTGCGCCCAGTGGTGCAGAGCAAGAGCCAATGGCGTGCAGCCCATACCCGTACAAGACAGTCCAGTTTATGAATACATTCATTCACAAAACTGGACTGTCTTCATCGATAGCTGCATGCCCATTGGCTCTTGCTCTGCACCAACGGGCATGCAGCCCTACTGGCAGTCAGTCGGCGGGCGGGCGGGCAGGCGGTGGGATGCTGCCGCCCGCCGCCGCCGGGGAGCGGAGTGGTGGGGCTGGGTGGGTGGGTGGACACTAGCCACCAGGGATGTGTTCGGGGTTTACTGACCATCATCCCGCTGATCGGATTTATGGTCCACTGGACCACCAGGGATACGCTCAGGGGGTTACTTAATACCATCCCGCGATCGGGATGTACGGTCCACTGACCACCAGGATACGCTTGGGGGTTACTTAATACCATCCTGTGATCGGGATGTACGGTCCACTGACCACCAGGGATACGCTCGGGAGGAGCCACATTGCTGCCCGCGATAGGGCTGGTGGGGAATTAAACCATGCCCGTGATCGGGCCAGTGGGGGTGGTGGGGATTCTACACTGTTTGCCCATTTATCAGGCTGCAGGGGCGCCGGGCCTGACGGCTGCTGCCTGGCAGGCGCCAGGCGCAAGTCCTCGGGGATCAGCGCACCTGCATGCTAATGGCATGCAAATGGGGCCATAACCAGATGCAAATGGCCCCCGTGCCTTGCATGAATTATGGTCCATTTGCATGTCACCTTTTGAATATCGAGTTTTGCACATGGCGCAATGGTACTTCTTGTAACCGCAAGTTGAATGCTCCTCTGACAACTTGCAGTGGCGCAAGTTCCACTGCGCCATGCACAGTGGCTGTGGCCGGGGGTGATATTCAAGGAGTTGCTCAAGGCGCAACTCCTTTGAATATCGCTCTGGACACCCCTGCGCAACTATTTTGTGCAGCACAGAAGGCTGCGCCACAAAATAGCGCAGTTTGAATATCCGGCCCACAGTGTGTATATATATAGATATATAGATATATATATATATATATGTATATACAAATCACTGTACTCAATCGTGGGCAATATGGCCTGCATTATCATTCTACTTCTTTCCCGGTGCTGCTACAAGGGGAGATTGTAGTTTGAGGTTCCCCTAAGCTCCACTGAACAGGCTGACAACTTCCTTAAAACTGCCTGTGCGACAGCTCTGCAGCTGAAAACAGGAAGCCCTCAGTGTCTGCCATCCACCCTTCAGATTCAAGTCAGATAGACTCTGAGCACCCTATTCTTACCTACGCTACGCTGACATCATCCAATAATAATGCCTTACTTACTATTTGCTTCCTTCCGCCCTCCTTGGTGTGCTAGGAACCCAAGTGTCCCTCCACCTAATAGGGGTGTACTACTTGCCATAATCTACTCACTGACCCTACTCTGGGTGGACAGGCTCATAGACCCATTCCCCCCAGAACCAGTGAGCAATCTACATAATATCCCCCCACACGACTTCCTTAGCAGCTACCCTATCTCAAATATATCTAGTCTCTTAACAGAGCATGAGATCCTAAAAAGGTGTATGCTATGACCTGCTTTACTATATGAGCAGGACTCATCGAAGACACCTCATCTCAATACCTAGCACTAAACTGCTCAGGTTACTAGTCTTGCTACTTCTCCTATCAGGTGATATCCAACCTAACCCTGGCCTCAGTGCCCAATACCTTGGTAGCATCCCCCAGGACCATCAAGGGTGGGCCACCAAGGGTCTGAAGATAGCACATATGAACATATGTAGTCTTAGACCAAAATACATGAAGTCCAGGCCTGGTTGGACCTCTACAAACCGGACTTACTAGCCATCTCTGAAACCTGGCTAAAAGCCCACATCTATGACCACGAGATTCAGGTCGTGGGCTACAATAGCTACCGCAATGACAGAGAAACCAAAAAAGGGGGTGGGGTCTTAATCTATGCTAAGGATGACCTCTCCGTGTCACCTCTACCCCTGCAGACTAATCCTACTGCTGAGGGAGAGAGCATATACATCCGGATAACCCTAGGGCATGCCAAACAATTAACAATTGGCTGCGTCTACCACCCACCAAAATCAGCCCTCAAATCCCTTGAAGCCATCACAAACAATACGGCTATCAAGGTAACAATGGAGCAACTAATCCTGGGTGACTAAACATTAACTGGGCCCAGGACCCTGGTCATGCCTCGAAGTCACCTACCCATGAAGCAGGTCTGACGCAGGTCATCTCTGAACCGACCAGACTTAATTACAAAACTGGGAACCACACCACCATTGACTGGGCTCTGATGTCTAACCCCACTAATATACAGAGTGCGGGCACAATGGCAGACTCCCTGAGTGACCATTCCCCAATCTTCTGTATATGGAAAAACAAACCACCCAAGGTCCAACCTAGAATTCTCTCTGCCCGTGACTTCTGCAAGTTCTCTGAACTACAATACAATCGCTACCTAGGTAGTCTGGACTGGAACCCCATAAATCTTCTCCCTACTCTTACTGAGGCCGTGCAATACTTCCAGGATGAACTAACTACAGCGGCCAACCTCTTTGCTCCAATGAAGAGAATGAGGGCTAAAGGCAGCTGCTACAAGTGGATCTCTCCTTCCCTCCCTCAAAGCCCTAATGGCTACTTGGGGAAAAAGCCTGGAAAAAGTTTAGGCTCTCCTCCCTCCCGCCAGATCTTGCTGAATACAAAGCCCTGAGGAACAAAGCCAAGAGAGCCATAAAACTCGCTAAGAGAGATTACTTAACACACCTCCAGAAAACCAGTCTGGGCAACCCCAAGCAATTCTGGAATCATATCAATGACCTGATCAAGGGCAGCAAAAATCCTGAGTCCTGTCCCATGGAGATTAATGGTCAGCTCACAACTGACCCTTCTCAAATATCGGCTGCCCTTAACAGGCACTTCTCAGACCTCGAGGCCTACAAGACCTGCCTGTCTCCCCAGACTCTCCCCCCTACCTCAGATGAACCACCTCACATGGAAAGACCCCCATTTCACCTGAGACTGGCTAAATGCACTGAAGTACTAAACCTCTAAGGAACCTGAAACCGAAAGGGTCAGGGGGACCCGACGGTATCAACCCTCGGCTACTCAAGGCAGGAGCTACCTCCTTAGCCTGGCCTATAACCATGCTCCTCAATCAATCACTGAGGGAAGGAGCAGTCCCTGACCCGTGGAAACATGCCAATGTTGTCCCTATTCACAAAGGGGGGGCTCAGGAAAAAACTCAACAACTACAGGCCCATCTCCCTCCTCAGCTTACTTGCTAAGGTGCAAGAAAGAGTCATCTACAGTCAACTCAGGGACTACCTGGAAGCTCATCAGCTCCTTGCCCCCTCCCAACATGGATTTAGAACAAACCATGTTACTGACACTGCCCTCATTAACTTCACGGATGAAGTTCTCAGGGCAATGGACAAAGGGATACCCACTGGTGCAGTCTTTATAGACTTATCCAGGGTGTTCGACCTCGTCGACCACAACTTGCTGCTACGGAAGCTGCAAAATATAGGCCTAGACAATCATGCCCTGAAGTGGCTTGGGAGCTACTTATCAGGCAGGGCACAGAGGTCTCATGGAAAGGACCATGTCTGACCCACTACCCCTAAACCAGGGTGTACCTCAGGGCTCAATTCTAGGCCCCCTCCTGTTTTCCTTGTTTACCAACGACCTGCGTACCCTGCGGGAGAGCTCAGTTGTGCAGTACACTGATGATACTGTCATCTTCCGACCCCTGCATGACGTGGTTGTCCTAGGCCCTCTACTCCAAAAGGATCTCACTTCACTAGAGACTGGCTATGTAAGAACAGAATGGTACTAAATGCCGACAAGACCAAGGCAATGCTATTAGGGCCAAGATCCCTGGGATTTGACAGGTCCTCATCCATCTCTTTAACCTCACTCTCTGGTAAAGCCATTAACGTAGTCCCCTCCCTTAAATACTTAGGTCTCACGTTGGATCAGAATATCACATACAAGGAACACGTGGACCAGGTCACCAGGACCCTACATCGGAAACTTGGCACCCTGTACCAACTCAGGGACCAACTCATCCATAAAGCCAGGCTCTCCGTAGGTACCAGCGTCCTTCTACCCAACCTGACCTTTGCAGCCCCTATTATATAGGGCATGGCTAAACAAGAGATTACCAGGATGCAAACCCTATATAATAAAATAGCTCATTTCGCAACCTTAGACCACCTGAGATGTCACCACTGTGACACTTTGGCCAATCTTCATTGGCCCACATTGGTCACCCGCCTCCAACACCCCTTGCTTGTCCAGGCCTACAAGCTTCTCAAACCCCACGCTCCGCCAAGCATTGCCGGGACCATAACCCTCAAACACAACCCAAGGAACCTAAGGACCTCAGATAGAACGCTATTAGAAGTTCCTCAGGTAAGGACAAACACTGGCAGAAGATCCTTTTCCTCCCAAGCAGCCTGCCAATGGAACAAGCTCCTCCCAGGTCCAGGCCTCCTCCTCACTCAAGAACTTCCGCGGGCTTAAGCCCCATCTGCTGACTTCAACATGCCACTGTCATGGCACTTAAAGCTTCTAAGGTACTCCCCTCCTCTCCAACTCCCGTCTCCTAGCTTAACCTTCCTACTACCTGCCTTATATAGACTGCTCACCAGAGGCCAAGTGAAACCCCTGAATAAACTATATGCAAAGTACTACCAATTGCTTACATGTCATGATGATAACCATGCCTGTACCCATGCCTGCATCCACTGCTTTTCTTTTACTATGCCTGTAACCATGCCTATATCCACTATTTTTCTTTACTGTAACCACCTCATGATGTAACTCACAATGCCTCAAATGTTCCTTATGTCCTTGTTCATTCTTATAACTTGTATTGTTATCCCGGGTCGCCCCTGAAAAAGGGACCTTCGGGGCTCAGTGGGCCTACCCGGTCACCAAAATGTAATAAATAAATAAAATAAATATATATATATATATATATATATATATATATATATATATATATCAGAAAAATATCATGTACACATGGTATCCCCACCAACAAGTATGAACACAGAGACCAAACTTATCTGGGCTGAAATAATATTACCTACAACAAAATTGCTGATAGGCTTGGGATATCGATCCCCTAATTTAAATGCAGAACAAAATGCCAACTTTCTGTTAGCAATAGATAATATGGTGACACCATCAGAATACATTTTTTTTTTAATTCAAGTTTATTAGCTTTTCATTATTACAGAGTAAGAAGCATTCCAGGCATATAATATACATTATCATTGTAACAATATGTACACAAACATGCCACTTCTTACTCTCCTTCCCCCACCCTCCTCCTATTCCCCCTCCCCTTGCAGGTAACAATGCAGTTAGAAAGATGTCAGAGCGTTCAATGACCGCAAACCTTGGCCAGGTGCAGTCTTAAACATTACAACCAACTTACACCAATCTACCCAGAAGACTGAATCCCTGTTTGAAGCGAGTATAGAGTGTGTAGATATTCCCATGTAGAGACATGCCTGGGGAGGCAGTTCCTCCTGCTTTCCCCCACTTTCTCCATATTCAGATTGAACAGCAACTCCTGCACCCATTCTGTGTAAGTTTTTGGGAGGTCATCCAGCCAATGTCTCAGTACCACCTTTTTGAGGGAGGATGATGTCATGGTCATGTAATATCTCCTAGCCTTTACATTGATCTTGGCATAATTCCCCAATAAACACACCTCTGGAGTGAAGTGCTGTTCAATCCCCAGCAGGGGGTCCACTTTAGATTTGATCGACTCCCATAATTCTTTAATTGAGGGGCATTCTCAAAAGATATGACGTAATGACCCCTCCTCTTTGTGGCATCTATTACATGAAGGGTCAGATATACGACCAATTTTATATAGTTTAACTGGGGTCCAGAACAAGTTATTTAAAAATTGAAACTGCATAACCCTTAGTCTATCCTGGGTGATATGCCGGTAGGTGTGTTGCCAAATCACCTCCCAATTTCTGCCCTGGTCATTGAATTGGGCTGACCAATAGTGGGGTATACCAGCAAGCTTCGCATATGCTTGATTAAATAAAAGACTGTATAATTTGGATACCACGTGCAGTTCCCAGACAACTTGAGAGATGGACTCAAAAAAAAAACTGGTAGTCCTTTCACCTCTAAGCTTATCCTGTATTTGTACCAACAGATGCCTTAACTGAAGGATCTTAAATGTCTGATTAGATCTAATTTGATGCTTGTGGAGAAGGGCTTCAACCAGGCAACACTTCTTATCCTGTAATAGGTCTTTAATCCTTAAGCCCTTTAATTGAGGTATCCAGGTATCTAAAATTATTTCCATCCCCTCAATTTTTAAATTAGGATTTTGACACAGCGATTGGTTGCTGTCCTTGCTAGGAGAGTATCGTAGCAAGGAACATAGCTGAGTATGAATTCTTAATGAAACTTTAATTGGAGTAGACGCCAATTTGGAGGGAAAAGACTTCACTGTTGAATAAAGGAGGGAAATCGGATCAATACCAGCTTCTTTGATCAATTCAGTTTCTAATTTAACCCATGAAGGGACATAAGGTAAAGAGATCTCCTCTGTGGGGGTCAATAACCATTTGAGATACTTACTAGCACTACTTGCCCAGTAATATAGACCACAATGTGGCAGTCTTAAGCCAGCTTTCTCTCTGGGGGCTGCTAATTTATGGTAAGCTCTGGGGGGGATCTTCCTGGACTAAGTCTCCATCATTCATTCACACTAGTGGGATAGTGCCGGAGGCGCTAGAACCAAGCGGGGCTACTTTTCTGAAGGGTCGGCGCGAGACAGGACCCTTGTCACGCCTTTCACGAGACTTAAGCTCATGCCTGTGTAGGCTGTCTAAGTGTTGACCCTCCAACTGCCTCAGTTCCTTTTCTCCTGCCGTTGAGTGTGCTTGGATGTTGACGTCGCTCATCTGCCGAAGTCTAAGTTTTCATCTATACTACAGCAGCTTTTAATGTTTAATTTAATATTTTAAGTAGTAATTTCTTATTTTACAAACAAGAAGAAGATTATGAAGAAGAACAAAAAGGAATTCTTTCCTGTGATCAATGGAGTCGTCCTTAGACGGTAGCGGTGATGGTAGGAGGACTTAGTTTGAAAGTTTTTATGGCAGAGGGGCTGTGTCCAGTCCGCCGCCCTTAATTAACGGGGAGGGGTCCGACTATGGACAGTCCTGTGCTTGGGGGGAGGACAGTCCTCTGAAGCACAAATCTAGCAGTTCCAGGGATCTGGCTCCGCTTAACCTCGAGCTCTTCTTCCTCGTTAGGGGAAGAAGAATCGGTGTCGCTCGAGGTTGCCCGTTGGTATGTCTGTACGAGGATTGTTCGTCAGGAGGGGCGATGGGCCTGAACCAACTTTGCTGGGTTCCTCTTGGCCTCTCTCCTAATGGCTGCATTCTTGACTCTGAGCTCCTTCTCTGTCCTCACTGGAGCTCTGGTGGGCAGTTTCACCTCTCGGCCGCTCCTATGGAGCAGGGGGTTTGACTTTCCAGTTTTTCCTGGCTCTGTTCCGGATTTCGGGACCTCCGTGCCTTGGAGCCATTGGACTGGAGCTGGGGCAATTGGATCACGATGGGTGAGGTGCCGTCTTGGTGCCTTTGCCATCGTGTCGACCCTCGTGCCTACCCCCATCTCTCTTTTCCATGCAGGGGCCAGCATGGGCACCACATTTTTCCTTCTCTCCTTCTCAGGATTTCCATTGCCATTTTCCTTTAGTGGCATGGTTCAGCACTGTGGCTCAGTGCCTTAGTCGGTGCATGCCTGGGAGCCATGGCTCAGTGCCTTGGTCGGCGCCATGCCTCTGTGCCTTGGTTGGTGCTGTGCCTTAGTTGGTGCCGTGGGTTGGCGCCATCACTCTGTGTGTGCTCTTGTTGCTGCTGTTGGTTGTCGGTGCCATCAGTGGTGCCATGGGTGTCTGGGTGGCACCGAGCACCCGTGGTTGCTGCAGGTGGTGCCATGAGCACCCACAGGTGCCAAGGGTGCCACAGGTGCCATGGGTGCCACTGGTGCCATTGGTACCATGGGTGGCACCAGGGGCACATGGGTGCTGTGGGTGGCACCACAGGTGCCCATGAGTGCCACTGGTGCCCTCAGGTGCCATGGGTACCATGGTGCCATGGGTGCCATGGTACTATGGGTTTTGGGGGTGCCCTAGGTTGCCATTGCTACATGGATGCCGGGGGTGCCTGCAGGTACTGCCGCAGCTGCCCTCAGGCATCACCCAGGTTGGCATAGGCACTGCTTGGTGCCCTCCTGTGCCACGAGTGATGCTGGTGCCGCACGGGTGCTAGTGGGTGCTGTATGGCAGAATTAGTGACACATTTTTCCTTTTCGGACTTCCTTTCCACAGAACTTGTGGCGGGATGTTTATCGCAGAATGAACTCCTGTTCTGCGGATTATTTTTTTCCACACATCTTAGTGAGTGGCGGAATATGTAGGATCTTGTGTCATCCAGCGGTTTTCTGCTGATGGAACTCTGCTGTACTGCTCTGCCAGTGGAATCTCATTCTGCTCAGCACTTTCTCAGTTCCCAATGTGGTACCAAGCTCCTCAACATCCTTCTTGATGGCAGAGTCTCTAGTGGCTCTGACCTAGACCTCTCTTGGAGGTCCTTCTGGGGTAGAAGTGCATCTAGATGGGCTTTTCCATGTCCTTCTGGTCAGTAATACAGCGGACGACTCATTTTATATACTGAAGGGCATGTCCTCTCTATCATCAGAGTCCGGGATGGAATTTTCTTTTTAGTAGTTCCTCAGTAATGGGGTCCACTATAGTATTTCACACTGCGTCCGTGGACCATACACTTCTGCGCCTAGACTTTTTCAATTGTCAGGACAGTTACACTCTGTGGAACATTCTAATTTTATGGTCGGGAGCTGTTCTGGCTCTTCCGCTCCTTTGACAGGGGTATGTAGCCCCCTTGTGATATTGCCCCTTCGGTGGCTTTTTCAGCACAGGTGGTTAACATCTCTCCAGCTGTGATTATTAGTCCAGTCATGATTTCAGTATGGACGCTCAGGCTTCTTCTGCACTCAGATGGAGAACATCTTTGTCATTTTGTATCAAGACAATCCTAGCGAAATAGCAGCCTGAAAGCCTTGTTATGCTCGGACTTTTATCACAGCACGGAGCCTAACCGAAATTACCCGATACCTCCTTTTTGGATCTGGTCAGGTTCCGCCTCAGCCCCTGAGGCGCTCATCTCCAGAGTTCAGTAAAGAGTACCTGACTTCTTCTTCACCTAAGGGGAGTCCGATCCAACGGCGGTATGGGTCATCTCTTTCTCTAAGAGAGATTTCTCTCATTCAGAGACATTTCCTAGACCTAGGCAACTGCCCAGTCTGTTAATTCCCCTTTTTTTTTAATCAGGTTTTCTTCTCTTGAGCAGAGCCTTGCAGCAGCAGAAGCGACTCTCCACCGAGTCGGAGCTCAGGTTCCTATTTCCTTGCTTGCTTAACTTAATAGGCAATTTTCTCCTTCTTGATGGAAGGTCAAGTAGGTCTTTTTTCTGAGGTAGCTTCTCAAATATTCACACTTTCGGTTCCTGTGCACGGGTGAATGCCAGTCAATCACGAAGCTGTCCTCTTCAAGTGCGTGATGGAGTTGTGATGTTTGTTTTTCAGCAAACAAACACAAATCCTTTCCTACACCCTTCAGGTAGGCCAGAGTGGGTAGTGCCTCACTGCATTGAGTCACTGCCTCTTTCTGTCACTTCAACAAATGGGTTAGCCCTGACTTGGTCCTGCTGTGTCCCTCCTCGACACACACATCTGCCTCTATTTGCCTTAGAAATCCAGCCCCTGTTTTTTTCTGTCGGAATGTTTTTTTCTGCAGTGGACATGTCCTCCTGTACACTTTTTACTTGCTTCCCTGAGTTCAGAGACTGCTACTACAGTTGTCCACACAGAGGCAGGATGATTCATTTTGGAATATGCAGTGGGTAGGGTATGGTTCTACTAGACCACCATGAGAGGTTTCTAAGTCGTGCTTGGCTTTCCATCAGGAAGGTTCCTGTGACTAAGTGGAGACCATTCTCCTTAATAGGCTAACCCCACCTGGACCTCCTTGCTCACCAAGTAAGTGGTTCAAGTGCTCCTGGACCTATTGTTTACAGGTCAGCCACACTTGGTAGTGGGAGTTTCCATCTGCACATTCCGGTCTACCCTGAACCAGTAGACTTTACCTCCGACTCTTTCAGTTCCTGGGGTCCCTTTACATTACATTAGTACATGTCTTTGGCACTATTAATTTAGGTCCTAGACCAAATTGTGAGGCCAGGTTCTTGCCACTCTCCTAGAGTGGTTGCGGCTTCCTGGCAGACTTTCATTTTGTGCCCATTGCAGTTGTCAGCAAAGTGGTGAGTTACAACTTGAGCGCTTATCTTGTAGGCACTATGTTCTAGATGTTCTTTACAAGACAGCTCTTTTTATTAGCTGGACAGTCCTTGGCTGTCCTTTCTGAGTGAACCCTATCTCCTGCCACCCTACTCAGGGTTGTTGGTTTTAGCTCGGTACTCTCCCACTAGTGTGAATGAGTGATGGAGACTTAGTCCAGGAAGATATGGAAATTACGTACTTACCGTAATTATTGATCTTCTTGGACAGTCTCCATCACTCATTCACACGCCCTCCCACCATCCCCTGGGTTCACTGTTTTTCTTTCCTGGTCTTCATGGTCCTATGGTTCAGACTGTGAGGACATTATTCTTTGACCTTTCTTGCAAAGGCCATCTGGGCCCTCACGGGCCCAGAAACTCAGGATGAGTTATTCTCATTAGTTACGCTGCACCTCTTCGGTCGATAAGGTACTGAGGCAGTTGGAGGGTCAATGCCGAGATAGCCTACACAGGCGCGAGCTAGTCTTGTGGTGCCGTGCATGCGTGGTCCTGTCTCAGTGCCAACCCTTCAGAAAATTTTAGCCTCCCGCTTGGTCCTAGCGCCTCCGGCACTATCCCACTAGTGTGAATGAGTGATGGAGACTGCCCAAGAAGATCAATAATTACGGTAAGTACGTAATTTCCATTTTTCCCCTGTCAGATAAAATCTGAGACTATATAGTGTACCTTCTTGTACCAATTCAGTGGTAACCAAATGTTAAGCACACTAAGAGGATAAAACACCCTTGGTAACACATTCATTTTGATTAAATTGATTAGTCCCCAGAGAGATAAGGGAAGTCTGCGCCACCTTAATAAATCCTGTTGAATCGTAGTTCTGATGGAGTCTAAATTTCATTTCACCATTTTAGAGTCACTCCTTGCCAGAACAATACCTAGATATGTAAGGGTGTGGGGGCTCCACTGCAATCCTAATTCTATAATTTTGTTCTTATATAACATAGAGTTAAGCGGGAACACCAAGGTTTTCCTTACGTTTATTTTATAATTAGACATTTTGCTGTAATCCTCTATAATTTCCAGCACTGTCGGTATGGTTTGTCTGGGGTGGGTCAAATGGAGGAGAATATTGTCCGCATAAGTGGAAATTTTGGATTCCTGTGTTCCTATCACTATTCCTTGAACCTTCAGGTCTAGCCTGATTTTAGAAAGAAGTGGCTCCAGGTAAAGGTTAAATAGGAGGGGTGAAAGGGGACACCCTTGTCTGGTCCCTGAAAATAGGGGAAACCCTGAAGAAAAAACCCCATTACAATATATCCTTGCTCTAGGTTGATTATATAAGGAGAACAAACTATTAATAAAAGGGAGGGGGAACCAAATTTCTCCATGGTCAAAGATAGAAATTGCCAATCAACCCTGTCAAACGCCTTCTCTGCATCCAGCGACATTAGCCCACATGGAGTATTGGCATCCCTGGATGCAGAGAAGACGTGAGACAGTTTGTGCATGTGGTCAGAAGCCATTCTACCTGTCATAAACCCAACTTGGTCCTTCTGTATTAATACAGCCATAACCGTCGCTAGTCGAGTCACCAGGATTTTAGCCAGAATCTTGACATCGTAATTAATTAACGAAATGGGCCTATAACTGGATACCTTATCTGTGGCCTTCCCCTCTTTGGGAATCACAATGATAAGGGCTTCGAAAAGATATTTATCTACCCTGTCTGAATTAAGTATACAAGCAAACAACCTTTTTAATCCTGGTACCAATTGTTTAGCAAATGATTTATAAAAATTTGGGGAGAATCCATCTGGGCCTGGGGCTTTATCCGGAGAGAGTGACTGAATTGCCTTTAGAATTTCCACTTCAGAAATAGGAGAGGAAAGTCCATCTCTCATTTCCACCGGCACCGACGGTAATTGACAGGAAGCAAGATATTTCACTACCTCCTCCCTCTCCCCGGTCGGAGACTCATCGGGCTGTACAGATCCCTATAATATTGATCGAACTCCAGAGCAATCTCTTGAGGAAGAACCTTAATGGCTCCGGCCCTATGGGATGTGATGCTCTGAATTATTTTGGAGGATTCCACCACCGTTAATCTCATAGCCAATAAGTGACCGGATTTTTCCCCTTGATCTAAATACAATGCCTTGGTTTTGAGAATAGCATAGTCTGCTTTCTCTCACAGAATTTCTCCATATTGACTTCTTAATCGAATCAGCCTCTCCTTAATTTCAGCTGGGGTGGTCGATGATAGGGTCTATTCCGTTTTCCTAATCTGAGCCAGTACTTGCTTAGCTCTACTCTCTCTCTCTCTCTCTGTCTCTTTCTGTACGCTGCTAATTTTATTAGCATACCTCATAGCACGCATTTTAGCGCTCCCCATTCAACATCACTCTTCCCTGCCGAGGTAAGATTTTCTTTTTCTTTATTGTTCAATTTCCTGAATAATGCTACTTTTTATTTGGTTTGAGTTCAATAATTGGTTGTTGAATTCCCAAATGGTCTGCCTGGGGAGGTTAGGTGAAAGATCTATAAAGCATCTGACCATTGAATGGTCCAAAATAACTCCAGGAATAATTGTACAGCTCGAGAGACCTGGAAGCACCGACTGACCAATCAGAAAATAATCGATCCTAGACCTAGATTTATGCACTTCTGATATAAATGTGAACTCTCTGAGTGAGGGGTGTAACACCCTCCATGGGTCACATAGACCAGCATTATCAGATAGTTCCCTTATTGCTCTTTGGGCTGGAGTTAGACCTGCACTCTTTTTCCCATCCTTGTCCACCTCCGAGGTAAAAGGTAGATTCCAGTATCCCCCCAGAAACACTGGGAGATGGGCAAAGGGGGACAAGATCTTAAGTAGATCTACGAAAAAACTCGGTGTATCTACATTGGGGCCATAGACACTCCCAATCATTACCCTTGTTCTGAACAAAAGGCCTTGAATGAGAAGGTAACGGCCACTAGGATCCTTGATAGTTAGCTTGCATATAAAGGGAATCATTCTTGCTATTAAAATAGCTACCCCTCTACTAGCTTTGCTGTCTCCTGCCATACAAACCTGTCCCACAAATTGGCATCTAAAAAGATGGATCTCAGACTCAAGCATATGCGTTTCTTGTAAACAAATAATCTGCCCACTTTGCATTTGCAAGTGCTTAAAAACTTTATATCTCTTTGTCTTATTTCTCGCCTCTTTAATATTCCACATAATAAATATGTAGGGATTACCCATTAGACATAAAAAAAATGTGCAATACTAAGATAATACCCCTTAAATTGCTACACACTACTCTCACTATAAAGAGGCTCCTCCAGTGGTGACAATCTGCAAAATCCATTACCCTGCGTTCAATACGCTTCCCCTCCCCCCAAATCCCCCTTCTTCTCCTATCCTCCCTCACCTCCATCTTCCCATATCCCACGAAACTAACTAGACAAATACCCCAAAACTTATTGCAAAAACCCCTATCTCCCCTTCCCTCCAACCAAAACACACTTCGTCCCATGACCACACAAGTTCCAACCTTCCCAAACTCACTCCTTGCCTTCCCGCCTCTTAAAACTAATGCTTATCAGCCAAATTCACCAAAAAAACTTACGTTAAAGACCAAGCAAATGGGTGCCCTTATATCTGTCCTTCTGTCTTCAATTGGGGGGGTTCCCCTAGAATCGCAGACAGAAATACCCATTAATGCCACTCACAAGGGTGGCTCCCCTAAATAACGTAGGTTCAAATTAAGATTGCCCAAAATAAATCTGCTTCAGGAACTTTAGAACCACTTTGGTCTCGTAGTTTTATAGCAGGCAGTTATTTTCACTGTACTCCACCATCTCGGCGGTAACGAACTTTAGGGCACCTTCAAAAAGAAATCGTACAGGATTCCTATGAGCTTAATATCTCCACTAAGTTGAAACTCCCCATATAAGTTTCCCCTCCCATATGCTACTAATTCAAATTGCATATCTGTAATAAATGAACGTTTCATGCCTTAAAATAATAGACAACATGTTTGAGTTATATTCATTTAACCGCTGAACCTCTTACAAACTATTCTGCTTAAGGATTACCCTAATATCAGGCTCAGTCAAAAAACCAAGTATATAGAAAAATAACATAACAAAAGAGAGGGAGCTTAATATAAAAAGTCTTAAATTATCTAAAAACACCATTGATGAGGAAAACCGCACACTCTCCAGATAAACCAAAAGAATGGACTCCCTCTAGTGGACGAACATCGTCTGCTGCAAATGAAACCTCGATTTTACACGCTAGTGTACAAACCCGGTGTAGGGTAATCCTGTCCCCACTTTTAATCATTCAGCTATTATCCAGGAGCAACCTGAGGAAATCCCTCTTCCAGATGAAACTGCAGCTTACAACAGCTTCCTAACAGTCTCGCCAGTCTATTACATGGAGTGGCCCCGATGAGTAAGAAAACAAGATGCTCCCTTAAACTTAGAGCAGCTTCAGAACTAATACGATACCAATCCATCACACACAATAGGGAGCAGAAATTCCTTTAACTGAAGCACAGGGGTGAAACAGGATCTCTTTCCTTGAAGCACATGAGATTTAATCTCACCACAAACTATTTTGAACACCACAGAAATTCCTCTCCTTTCAGCCCTGCTTAAACAGGTCCGGCAATGCCATTTTCAGACCCACAGCAGCCACTTGCACATCTTCATAGCTGATCCAACCTCCAGACAGCAACACTTGTAACTTCACCAGGTACCCCATGCGAAAACGGGTACTAGAGGCAATCAATTTAACCACCAATGGGTGGTATTCCGCTCTCTTTTGCCGAACAGATAGTGGGAGGGCCTGCATTATTCTCAAAGTGACTCCCTCCCATTTTATTTCTTTTAATTCTTTAATCTTCATAAGTACATGTTGCCTTTCTTGATAATTCAAGAAGCAAAAAATAAAAGTCCGTGGAGGGGCCCCGGGTGGTAGTATTGCTCGCAAAGCCCTATGTGCTCTTTCTATTTGTAATTGGTCCCAAAGGGTGTAGGGCCAGCTAACTTCAGCAGAAATTTCTGAATAAACAAGATGGAATAATCTCCCTCTTCTTTCTCTGGCAGGCCAATAATAACAACATTATTGCGCCTGCTTCTGCCTTCAAGGTCCTCTATTTTGCTCTCCATTCTGGTGATCTTCTGCCATAAGGCAACAATGTCTGGCTCCTGTCTGGCAAAACAATTTTCCAGTGAGGTGATTTCGACTTCGCAATCACTGGTTCTTCTGGCCAGATCTTCCAGAGCCTGTGTAACCGACTTCAGCTATTCAGTAGCTGATAGAAGTTCAGCCCTAAATGGTTTAAATTCAGCCAGAAATTGTGCTAATGTTAAAGGCTCATTTGCTATGGTGACAGACTAAGTTTCTGATTCCCCTGAACCTAGCAAAGCTCTTGCTTTTTTAGGGTCCTTCACCGGGGTGGCTGGCGGAGTATGTCTCAGGTGCGTTCTCCGCATTTCCACATCCATTTGCAACCAAAACTCCTGATAATGCTTCCAGATATCTTCATACACATTGCAGGGGAAGAAACTTTAATCAAATAGCCATCTGTGACTCTTAAATAGACCGAGATTGGGATGGGAGGCTGGAGCTGCTAGATCAGGCTGCTATTCAGGAACTTGCATCACGTAACTCCCCATCAGAATACATTTTAATAGGGGATTTCAATTTTCCAACCATAAATTGGTCCACTCTACAGGGTTCAAATAGCATGGAAAACAATTTCATTGATATAACACTTCAACATAACCTAGAACAGCTAGTCATAAATGGAACCAGAGAACAGAACATATTAGATCGTATACTGACTAATATACAGGAAGATATAACTCTACCAATAGTGACAGAACCCCTAGGTGACATTGATCACAATATGGTAAGCTGGAATATCATTGTCAATAACCACAGATAATGGGTTTAACTGAAGTCAAAGATTTCCTTAAAGCAGATTAGTACAAAATCAAACAACACCTATCAACTTGGGACTGGGAGACTGACTTTAAGTAACCAAAGCTTGAACCATATCTAGGACAGTATCTCTGATAAAATATATTATTGTATTAACACCTGGGTCTCCAAATGTATTAAATATAAGAACAAGCAGAGAGTCCCATTTTGGTGAAATAATAATTTCAAAAAACATTTTAAAAAGAAGAAAAAAATCATATACAAAATACAAGGTGCATCAAACTAATATAAACTGGAACACTTATAAAACAATGGCAAACAAGGTTAAAGCTGCCATTAGGAGAGCTAAGCAAAATTTAGAGCTTAAACTAGCTAGAGACACAAAGGGGAACAAGTGGAAATTCTATAATTATGTGGGTTCCCTCAGGGGAGGCCATACTACAATAGGACCATTAGAAACAAACATGGGAATTGTCAGTGATGAGACCAGTATGGCAACAGAATTTAATGAATACTTTCTGAGTCTCTTTAAGCCAAATGACCCCTTTCCAATATGTACTCACAATACTACAGATCAATGTAGTTGTTTCACTTCACAAGAAGTCCTGAAAGTACTCCAAAACCTAAAAAATATATACCTCAGCAGATCCTGATGGGATTCACCCTGTTCTTAAAGCAGCAGTACTACGAAATCAGGAAGTAACCTATCAAAATTCTGTTTTTCGGCTGTAAGCATGAGGCCAAAGTTCCAGTTTCCATACCTGTAAATGTTTTTTTTCCAGTCGTCTTTAGTTTTTTAGATATTTGCAATTTATTTGAAGGGTTGTAGCGCTACAAAAAATATGGCAGTTGACTAATTTTCAGCTGCGCTTTTTCTACAGGTCACATCAGGTCTTTTGACAACAGCAGAGGGACCCTCTGCTGACCTTTCTCGATGTCCCTGCAAGTCATTCACATGTGCAGTTGGCAGCAGAGGGGGTTCCAGTGCAACATGCTTAGTGGCAGAAATGTAAACAAAAGCAGAAAATAACAGAACAAATTACTCGGCAATAGTACAATGCCGGTGAGAAAGAGTACCAGGTATATGATTAGCAGGGCACAGAGAATAAACTGTTAAAAAAGCGCAGGTGTTTTTTTTTCGTAGTACTGCTGCTTTAAGGGAGAAAATGGTAGAATTATCAGGGACACTTACGATTTTGTTCAATACATCCCTGAATGAAGGGAAAACTATTGCTGAGTGGAATGAGGCGAATGTCACTCCTATATACAAGTCAAGAAATAAGAAGGTCGTAGCTAATTATAGGCCTATCAGCCTAACCTCAGTTGTAGGTAAACTACTAGAAAAACTGATACAACAACACATTGAAAAACACATAAAATATAACAAGCAGTGGATATTAGTCAGCTTGGATTTCTCCAGGGCAGATCTTGTCTCACAAATCTCCTTCACTTTTTTGAATCTATCAGTGCTGTACTAGACAGAGGCCTGCCAGTGGATGTAATATTTTTTGGATTTTTCTAAGGCCTTTGATACTGTTTCCCATAACATAGTCATAGCACAAATGATCAGGCCTAAGTTACATAATAACATCATAAACTGGGTATCTTCCTGACTTATAAATCAACGACAGAGAGTGGTTATCAGGGGACACTTTTCTACATTGGGTTTTGTGAGGAGTGGGGTCTACCAGGGTTCTGTCCTGGGACCAACATTATTTAACTTACTAATTTCTTCCATGCAAATTACCAGCAATGGATGTCAGAATATGCAGATGACTGTAAAATAGGATGTATTGTTAACATACAGTCTGCACAAGAGTTTCAGGATCACCTAAACAGTTTAGAAATATGGGCTTAAGAAAATAAAATGAGCTTTAATGAAACAAAATGGAAGGTTATGCATCTAGGGCATAACAATCTCAGAAGTCCCTATAGGCTCAACAATATACAGTTACAGGAAACAACAAATGAAAAAGATCTGGGTATCACAGTAAATAATAAACTGACTTTCAATACCCATACCAAATTCATGGTGAAGAAATGTCAACGAATCGCTGGGTGCATTTTTAAAACCATCAAAAGCTGTACCCCAGAAGTAATAATTTCTTTGTACACCAGTTTAGTCAGACCCCATCTTGATTATTGCTCCCCCCTTCTGTGCCCCCACTACTAAGAGTGGAAAAAATCTTATAGAGGGAGTGCAAAGAAGAATTAAAAAAAGGGTGAAGAACATGCATGATCTGGATTACAGTCAGAGGTTAGAACATCTAGGCCTGTATACATTGGAATATACTGTAGATGTCCAAGAGGGAACTTATGCCTCACATACAGTACTATGCAGAATGCCCACCTAATGGAGACTATAAGACTAGTGAGAAGCAAAACCACTGTTAGTACTAGAACTCATAATCAGAAACTCAAAGGGGAAGTTAATAAGTCCAAAAAGAGGAATGAATGGTACACTCAGAGAGTGGTAACACTATGGAATGCGCTTCCAGAAATGGTAGTGGAAAGTGAGACTATGAATACTTTTAAACATAGGTTAGACCGATATATGGGAAATAAAAAAAATACAGTTCCTACAGTGAGTTACTTAATCCACCTTCATTGGTGGTGAGATCTAAAAAGGCCTATGGCCTCCTGAATTTGTAATTACCTATGAACCTATACAAATATCAACACACGTCTCTCCAAGTGGTTAGTGAAGTCCATTGTACTTGTTCATATAGTTGACAGTGATGTGTAGAATAAGGAAGATTAGTAATACATTTGAGAGCACTGTGATATAATGAATCTAAAGAACTTAAAATTGACAATGTAGTGTTTTTATAAATGTAGTCCCCATAATCTAGTATGGAAAGAAATAATGAGTTTACCAGCATTTTTCTGACTGGATGTTTAAGATGTTTTTTATGTCTATAGAAAAAAGCTAACAGTATTTTTTCAAGTTGTTCGAAAGAAAAGTAATGTGGGCTTCGAAATTTAGCTGCTCATCTAAAATCATGCCCAAATATTTGTATTTATGTACCTTTGAAATGACACCACCTTTAAATGTGGTTATTTGATGTTCTGAAGATAACTATTTTTTCCTTGTGAATAACATCCATTGCATTTTTTTATCATTAAACAGTAACCATAGTTGCAAGAGGGCTTCCTGTACCTTATTAAAGTCACATTACAGCTTTTGAATAGCTATACCCGGAGAAGTATGATGAGTGTATAATATTGTATCATCTGCATAAAGTTGTATTTTCACACTGTCAGAACAACAATTAGCAAATGTTTTACATACAGTGGAAATAACGGGCCCAAGGACAGAGCCCTGGGGAACTCCTTTGTTAATGATGGTTGTATCTGAGGTAACCCCTCCCAGTTTGACATACTGCAAACACGATGTCAGATATGACTGAAACCATAACAAAAACTGCCGGTCCCATTCCAAGTGTTTTCAATGCATTACGCAGAATGTTATGGTCTACGGTATCAAATGCCTTGGACAGGTCAAGAAACACTGCTGGAGTAATTTCTGATCTGTCCAAGGCAGTGAAAATGTCATCAGTAATCTTAGGAAAAAAACATGTCTCTCTGATAAACAGGTATATACAAGTTGCTACTGTATTCAATGAACTGTGTGCTATGTACAAATACTAATGTTACTGTTTTGTAAATGTGATGTGGAACCTATGTAAATGAGCCCCACTCAAAGGTGTATTTGAATCATCAATAAATAAATAAATACACTTTGTGTAGCTGAAAGCAACAAGCCACTTCTATCACAGAATGGCTCAGCCTATCATCTGCATGACATTGCCCTCAAGCAGCCTCCCAATCCTTCCCCTCAGTGCCCCACAGGTAAAAATAAACAACATCACATGTATCGTGCCTATGTCCAATCCTTCCCCTGGTACTCTGTCCCTAAAAATAAATACCTTCTCATTGCCAGGTATCTTGCTCACCTCCAAATCCTTCCCATTCCCTGTCCATAAAAAAAAAAAATACCCTACCACTGCCAAGTATCTGGCACACCTCCCAATCCTTTCTTGTGCCCCATCCATGGAAAAAAAAAAAACACCCTCCCGCTGACAAGTATCTCACCCACCTCCCAATGCTTCCCCCATGCCCATCCATAAAGGTGTAAAAAAAAGAAAACAGTCCATCGATGACTTCGGCCCCCATGCCCACACCCCAGCCACCTCTCGGCAACCACCCCATACTTACCTATCCAGTCCAGTGCTGCTCTTTCATGAATATCCAGCTTCTTCTTCTGAGCTCCCCTGTAAAGTGACTGAAAACAAGGTAAGCTCTGTTAATATTTTTTTAATGCATTTTGGACTATTACTCTTAACGCTGGCATTTCTAAATATTTTTACCACAAGTTTTCAACATGGTCTTTTTTTAACCCTACCTCATGAACCAGGTAGGCAAATTGTTTGAAATCCCCCCAAAATGTGTTTTTGTGGTCTCTCTGTGAAATCATGTTTTGGATGGGATTTTAAAAAATTCAACTGTCTTCATCATAAGGTGGGTCAATAAAAATATAATGTTGAAAATGTGGGGATCAGAATCTCAAAAAACAACAAAGTTATAAAGCAATGTTCAATGTTTACTCATAACTTTACTATTGTTCCAGATTTTGACCCCAACTGCCAGATTTTCTAATGTTTACGAATTCCACAAGCCCTGGGTGCACTGTACATATGCAGCTTGCAGCATTCACCCGGCCAGCAGTTGGGATTTTCTATCCCGTGCACCGATTGCCAAAAGTTAGACCAGCTTTTTGCTGCTCTAGCTTGCGTCAATCCTGCATACCCTTTTCATGGGGCTTGCGCCAAGTATTTGGCGCAAGCTGCCATAAATTGGATAAAGTGTCATAACTGTGCCAATGTACTAAAATCAGGCGCAGTTGCGGCAGAGGGGTTCAGTGCACTGCCAAAACCTAGCACAAGCCGTGCGCCACACTTTAAAAATCTGGCCCCAAATTTTCAACATATCCTTTTTTTTACCCTACTTCATAAACAAGGCAAGTGTAGTTTTTCAAATTTCCACCAAAACATATTTTCACAGTTGTTTCATGAAATCACCATTCAGACAGGATTTAAATATTCAAACAACTTGAAGTCTTGCTGTATTCTGACAAGTGCAGTTAGCCCCAGCCTTTAAACTGCCCCAGAGAACAAAGAGTTAAACTTTCTATGCAGAGCATAGGATGCTGAGCTCAAGCTCGGTTGATGTCTCTGTCTGTTTCCCTTTGAAATCTAACCATCAGATTCTTTACTCCACCTCACTGAACAGTCGCTCCAGAGATTTCTCCAGCTCGGTTCGAAAGTCGGTTGAAGTGTCGGTTTTTCATCGGTTTCTATCGAAAAATTATTCCATATAGTCGGTTCAGTCTCTGTCTATGGTACCGTGAGTACTAGATAGGTTTTGTACTGTATTTTCTGTGTGGAACTTGTAAAAGTGTGGATCGGTTCGGCTGAACCAATCATTTGTTTAAATTCTTGTGTTAACTTTAGGCCATGTAGGGGTTGTGCAGGCTGCTGCCTGTGATAAGGCAAGCATCCCCTTGGCTTCACACCCCCCAGACAAAGACTCCAGGAAGATTGATGCCATGGCAAAAAAGTTGTACATGGCATCTTCCTTGGGACTCAGACAGGCGAATTATATGGCCTATACATCCAGGTACCAGAAGTCCAGGTGGGACACTGTATTGGCACTGACTAAACAGGCCTCCCCCCAGCTAGCCAAGGAGCTGGAGGCAGTGGCTGCAAATGGGATTGAGGCATCTAAAGTTCAGTTTCATGCAGCTGTGGACTCCAATGATGTATCATCAAGAGTCATGGCTACATCTGTGGCTCTTCGGAGAATGGCTTGGCTCAGATGTACTAGCCTCTCGCAGGATACCCAGGCTAAGGCCATGGATTTTCCTGTAGTGGGTAATTCTCTGTTTGGGGAGCAGACAGAGAATTACATGAAGAAAATGGATGAGTACAGGACCACCTACAGGAGTGCTCAGGCCAAGAAGAGGCAGGCAACTCCACAAAGGCAGCAGTCTAGGGGCACGGGCAGGCCTTTTCATAGTCCTTTTTACCAAGCACAGGCCTTTCCTCCCTTTTCACAGAGGGGGTTCTTCAGAGGGAGAGGCACAAGGGGGATGAGCAGGGCTGCATCCACTCCTCAGCCTAAGGCCCCTGCTAAGCAGACACACTGATGGGCCTGCCCGGGTCGACTCTCCTATTCCAGTAGGGGGCAGGCTGGCTTACTTTGTCCAGGACTGGATGTCTATTACATCAGACAAGTGGGTCCTGGAAGTAGTAAGCCAAGCACTGGTTCTCAGCTTCAGAAAATTTCCAAAGATAAGAGCCAGGTCTTTTCCACCTGCAAATCTCTCAGAAACTCTTGCTCTAGAGGCAGAGGTTTCATCTCTGCTGGCCTTAAGAGTCATACAGAGAGTGCCTACCCTACACTGGGGCAAAGGGCTGTACTCCAGGTACTTCCTTACCCCAAAAAAGACAGGGGAGTGGTGACCCATCCTAGACCTAAGATACTTAAACAAACATCTTCTAAAACCAAAGTTCAAGATGGTAACTCTGGGAATAATCCTTCCCTCTCTAAGGCCAGGGGACTGGCTAGCCTCCCTGGACCTCAAAGATGCCTACTTTCACATTCCCATCAGGTGCTCCCACAGAAAGTACCTCAGGTTCGAGTTGCCCTCAGGCCACTATCAGTTCAGGGCAATGCCCTTTGGCCTAACCTCAGCCCCAAGGGTTTTCACAAAATGCCTGGCAGTAGTAGTTGCCTTTCTAAGAAGGGAAAAGATTTCTATTTTTCCATATCTGGACGATTGGCTAATAGTGGGCCAGTCTCCAGACCAAGTCAAGTCTCACCTGCAAGTGACCCAGCAAGTGCTCACTTCTCTAGGATTTCTTCTCAACCTTCCCAAGTCAGTTCTCGAACCAGTCCAGCTTCTTACCTTTATAGGGTCAGAACTGGACACAGTCAGAGCAGGAGCCTTTCTTCCCCTGGAAAGGGCAAGGGTTCTTATAGAACTAGCCTCTTCCTTCAGCCTTCAGGTATCTCGACCAGCAAGGCATTTCCTCCAGCTCTTGGGCCACATGGCAGCTTCAACAGCAGTGGTCCAAGGGGCAAGATTCCAGATGAGGGATATTCAGTTCCATCTGAGGGCTTTTTGGCCTCAGAGGAAGGATTCCCTTACCAAACTGATCCCAGTGACTCTGACCTTGATGCAGTCCCTTCAATGGTGGCAGGATCAATTTAAGACGAGGGGTCCCATTTGTCACCTAGTCTCATTCAGTGGTCCTTACCATGGATGCTTCTCTTCTGGGCTGGGAAGCCCATCTGGGGGCAGTCACTGCCCAGGGACTGTGGTCCCCCCAAGAATCCCTTCTCCATGTCAATCTCCTAGAACTCAGGGCAGTTTTTCTGGCCCTGAAAGCTTTCTCTCAGTCAGTGCAGAACAAGGTGGTTCAGGTCAGAACAGACAACACCACCACCACGTGGTACATCAACAAGCAGGGAGGTACTTGGTCCACGGGCTTGTGCACGGAAGCCATGAAATTGTGGTCCCTGGCTTGTTCCCTGCAAACCTCTCTGATAGCAGTTCACCTTCCAGGGAAGGATAATGTGCTAGCAGATGCACTGAGCAGGATCTCTCAGGGCCATCATGAATGGTCCCTGTACCCTCAGGTGTTGAAAGTGATTTTTTCAAGGTGGGGCACTCCAGAGATAGATCTCTTTGCAGCCCCAGACAATCACCAACTTCCTCTCTTTTGTTGCAAACAAAAGAGGGCTCAGTCCCTCTAGATGCTCTGACTCTGAATTGGGAAGGGACATTTCTGTATGCCTTCCTTCCCTTCCCACTCCTGTTCAAAGTTTTAGTCAAGATAAGGTGTCAGCCTTGCAAAGTGATTCTGATTGCTCCAGACTGGGCCAGACAGCCTTGGTACACCCTGTTGTTGTCCCTAGCAGTCCATCTTCCCCTGCCTCTCCTCAGGAATTACAACCTGTTAACATCCTCTCAGGGGAGGATTTGGTACCCCAATCTTCAGTCTCTCAATCTCAAGGCATGGCTCTTGAAGAGTTAAGAGTTTGCAGATTTGCATCTTTCTCAGGGGATTCTGGATATTTTCAAAGCTGCTTGAAAGCCCTCCACCAGAAAGACTTATAACTCCAAATGGAAGAGATTCAGCATTTGGTGCTCCAAGAAGCATATTTCCTCAGATACTGCTGAATTGCCTACGGTTCTGGATTATATGGTCCATCTTAATGGCCTAGGCCTCAGACCAGCTACTCTCAAAGTACACTTGTCAGCTGTTTCTGCTTTTCTGTCAGTGGGAAAGTCTTCCTCACTATCATCTCATCCTGTATTCTGTATTTTTAAAGGATTGCTTCACACCAATCCTCCCTTTAGAGACCCTGTCCCTGCCTGGGATTTGAATGTTTGCATTGCTCAACTTATGCAACCTCCTTTTGAGCCTATGTCCTCAGCAGAGCTTAAGTACTTGACTTGGAAAACTGTGTTCTTGGTAGCCATTACCTCTGCCAGGCGTATCAGTGAATTGCAAGCCCTGTCAGTGGAACCTGATTTTATCTCCTTTCATAGGGATAAAGTGGTCCTTAGAACCAGTAGAAGGTTCTTGCCCAAAGTGGTTTCAGACTTCCATTTGCATCAGTCTATGTCTCTCCCTGTTTTCTTCACTGATCATTCTTCCTCAGGAGAGAGGAGGCTACACAATTTAGATGTTAAAAGAGCCCTTAGCTACTGCATAGAGCATACCAAGGGTCACAGGTTTGACTCCCTCCAGTTGTTCCTCACTTATGGAGAAGTTGGAAAGGGCAAACCTGCCACCAAGAGAACTATTGCCAGGTGGGTTGTGTCCTGTATACAATTCTGTTATGAAAAACTGGGAAATATTCCACCCTCAGGCCTGAGGGCTCACTCTACAAGAGGTACAGCTGCTTCCCTGACTGCTGCCAGGGATATCCCTCTCTTAGAAATTTGTCAAGCAGCCACCTGGAAAACAGTCCATACCTTTACCAAGCATTACACTCTGGATATCCAGGCTAGGACTGATGCTCTGTTTAGCACAGCAGTACTTCAGAGCCTATTCCCAAAGTAGGTTCTGTCCCTCCTCCATAGAGGTACTGCTTGGTAGTCTGCACTTGTCAGAATACAGCAAGACTTCAAGTTGTTTGAAGACAAAATTACCCACATTAGTAATTATGTTTCTTCTATTGGAGAATTGCTGTATTCTGACCTCCCTCCCTGCCTCCCCTCTCAGAACCTGGTTTTGGGAAGTGGGTGGGCAGGTGCAGTGTTGCACCTCAGGGGTGCTCCTTTTACACCATCTCCTTTTGTTTGCATGTTGCTTTATTACTATTCTTGTTTGGTTTGGTTTTTGAGTTTTGGGTGTCCCGACTTGAGTCTTCCCTTGGGGATCCAAAACTTTTTGTTTCCACATAGAATAGCAATTAGCGTTTTGCTCGTAAGAATCTGACAGTTACATTTCAAAGGGAAACAGACATAGACATCACCCGAGCTCGAGCTCAGCATTCTATGCTCCGCATAGAAAGTTTAACCCTTTGTGCTCTGGGGCAGTTTAAAGGCTGGGGCTAACTGCACTTGTCAGAATACAGCAAGACTCCAATAGAAGAAACATAATTACTAAGGTGAGTAATTGTTTCTTTCCACTTGTCTTGATCATAAATATAGAAGCATAGGCAATGATGGCAGAAAATGACCAGAGGTCCAACTAGTATGCCCAAGTTCCCTATAATCCTTTGAAATTGCTGTTCCTGGCTGGCTCTGTGGCGCAGCGGTTTAATTTCCGCTTGCGGCACCAGCGACCTGGGTTGAGGAACGGATTTGGGTCATCAGATGGCCGGCCGGGGGGAGAAGGATTGAGCATCTCATGACTGCTGTCCTTCTCCGGGGGAGGGGGAGGGGGAGGGACACCATCAGTGCATGAGGGATCCCTAGCAGAGGCCAGGGGTGCCACAGCAACCAATGCCAGCAAGGTTCCAAGGGGGCAGGATAGACGCTGGCATCATTGCACATTCCCGCCCCCCTATAGGGGGAAAAAATCAAGCCTGCCTCCGCTGCCTAAATGAAGCCCACCCCTCAGCTGCAATCGGCTCCCCAGGCTGACTCCTGCCCTATCCCATTGTTCGCGGCACCCTAAGGCCAGGGGTGCCACATCTCCACCTTGGGGGGTAATCAAGGGGGTCCAGGGAGAGTGGCTCATGTAAGGATGCTGCAGCCGGGGGGTTCGTGACCGGGCGGATGCCCAGCAAGTGGAGTGGGTGCAAAAAGACTAAGTTAAAAAAAAAAAAAGACACTACTGTTCCTCCAGGGTACTAACCCTCCCCGTCCTCTTCCCATTAACCTTCCAGGTCCTGACACCCAGGCCAACAACTAATCCCTTTATTCTGTCCCAGCCCTGCTTGAATCCCATTACAGTTTTTGCACCCACCACCTTGGCCACAGATTATTCCAAGATCCACCACCCTTTCTGTAAAGCAGTACTTCCTCATGACCCTCCTGAGACTCCCTCCTGTTAATTTCCACTTGTGTCAACATGAGCACGATTTGGTATATAGGTAAATAGTTCTCTGCAGTTCACTTTAATTCCTGTAAGGAACATGAAGGTCTCTGTTATATCTCCCCTCTCCTTTCTGGTCTCCAGTGAGTACATATTTAGTCCCTTGAGGCGCTCCTCATTGGATCTGCCCTGCTGGCCCTGAATTATTTTTGTTACTCTGTGTTGCGCTGTCTCCAACCTATCCTTGTCTTTTCTGAGGTGAGGACTGCAGAACTGTGTGCAGTACTCTAAGGGAGGCCTCACCAGGGATCTATAAAGGGGAAGTATTACCTCTTTTCTTCTGCTAGCATTACCCCTCCTGATACATCCCAGCTTCCTATTAGCCTTGCAGTAGGCCTTGTTGCATTGACTCAATTGCTTAAGTGAGTTACTTATAACTCCCAGATCCCATTTCTCAGCTGTAGTGCCAAGTCTCTCCCCTTCCATCCAGTACTCTGTCTTTGGGTTCTTTTTCCCTAGGTGCATTATCTTGTACTTTTCAGCATTGAATTTTAACACCAGACCTTTTGACTACCCATCTAGCTTTTGTAGGTCTCTTTGCATTTGCTTTATTCCCTCTTTACTATCCACCCTCCCATGCAGTTTTGTGTCATTTGTGAAGAGACACAACACGCCCTGCATTCCTTCTCCAATGTAACTAATGAACATGTTGAAGAGGAACAGGCCCAGAACAGATCCCTGTGAAACCCCACTCATAACCTCCCTCTCTTCTGATTTAACCCCATTGACCACCACCCTCTGTTGCCCTCTCTCTAGCCAGTTACACACCCAGTTTGCTATGAGTTTAGCGGCACCCAGGTCTTCCATCTTCTTAAGCACTTGTTTGTGAGGTACTGAGTCAAAAGCCTTGCTGAAGTCAAAGTACTGCAGATCCACAGCATTGCCCTTGTCTGCTTCCTTTGTTATCCAATCAAAGAAAACTATCAGGTTAGTCTAATAAGGCCTTCCTGCCAAGAATCCATGCTGTTACCTATCCTGCAGCCCATGTACTATCCTGGTGCTCTCTAGGTAGTCTATGATGTCCTCTTTTGATCAATGACTCCATCGGCTTCCCTATGACAGAGGTGAGACTGACAGGCCTCTATTTCTGTGGTTGCTCCTTATCCCTCTCTTTATGAAATGGTATAACGTTGGCCACCTCCAATCCTTTGAAACTTCCCCAGACCTAAGTGAGCTGTTGAACTAGTGGTTCAGCCAGCTCAGCTGCTAATACCTTAAGCATCCTCAGAGTGCAATCCATCTGGTACTGAGGCCTTATCTATCTTAAAGGCAGCCAGCCCTTTTGGACCCTTTCACTGGTAAGCAATGGCTTTCTCATTTCCAGGACTCCCTTAATGGCCAATTTGATGCCACTCTCTGGCACAGACCCACCATCCTCCTTAGTAAACACTGACCTCCTCCACAGGACCAGCAAGCCACAGTTGAGAACTAAAGTCCTTGGGCTCGAATTTCAAACACAAAACTTTGGCACAAGGTGCCAGCACCAAACAGTTTTGACTCAAGTGGAAACTTGTGCTAAAGTTTGAGGCAATCATCATTTTTAAATGCAGGCTATGTTGAAATCGGGATACCATGTGCCAAAACCCACCTGGATGGCACCACAGAGCTGCATATCACTGAGGGGGTTCTGAACAAAACACTAGAACTAGTTAACACATGTAGAAAGATGTACACATTTTGCCCTTAACTTCCTACTATTTTAAAATGTTACTGTAACATATTTCCCCCCGATTGCTTGCACACTTAAATGAAATCCCACATTTTAAGCACACCTAACTGTTGAATTGACAGACCAGTTGATTGGATTTGACATCCAGGTTTGTTGCAGCTTTCCCTTCATGGTGCGACTCCAAAGCTCTGCAAATAATATTGTATATATCAGCATTTAGTAAATACAGCAGCAGTAATTTTATAAACATACGCTAACAATTACTAAGGACTGCTTACTTGGTGAGCAGTTATGAACATAAAAACACCTGACACATACCATGCACGCAAACATTCGGCATTGACAAATGTGTTTTTTTTTTTAATCTACACTTTATGTGCCCTTGTGGAGCTGGCAGGTGGCTCCAGCCCATCCCTCGGAGAGGCTCGCTCTCTCTGGTCCCCATCTCTCGGGTGCTCAACCCTCCCAGCAATCCCCAGGGGTTCCCCCGTGACAGGGCTGAGATTGGAGGGCATTGACTTTGAAACCCTCCCCTGGAGATCAACATCCAGACTCCGGGGGGTTGGCGCAGGTGCTACGGGGCCATCATAGAACCTAGCTGCTCCATTTTCTACTTTTTCTGCCCTTCCCCTTGCCATAGTAACCCACATGCATGTGGAGGCATGCGCACGTAGCGATCCGCGGCACCCTCCCTATGCTAGCCACTCCCATCTGCACTACCCTCGGGCCTCAACCCAGGGATAACCTGCAGCAAGTGCAACTGGGTCCTCTACCTGGGTGAGGAGAGCAGCTTATGGCTGCTCAGTCCATCCCCTGGCCTCCCTCCCTCCCTCCCTGCTGACCTCCGACATCTCAGGCCTGCTCCTGAACCCTGCTGTTGAGTTACATCTTTTCCTACCTAATGTAGCATAGGTACACATTTTTCCACAAGAAAAATTTGACATGTAATGAATATTTGGATGCATGGGTTGTGCCACACATTTCTATGGTATTTTCTCAACGACAGTTTGCACAGTTGCATTTTTCTAGCACTGTGCAAAGTATTCTCCATGAATTTGCACAGTTGCTTGCTTTTTTGCTATTTTACACTGTTGCATATTTCTTTGACATCTTAAAATTGGGACCCAGTGCTACACACTTTAATGCTGAGAGGTATGTTCCTTGTGCAAGTACTATACAAGTGCAGTCCATACATGGATGACACCATGAGCTGTGGGGAGGATTTAATATGCATTTTGCAGCAACAATAAAATCACTGCAAAATATACACAGTGCAAATAGTTAAGCAAATCACACACATCTCATAGCTACACAAAAAGGGGACACAAATAAGAGCGTACCTGGTTGTGATACGAATTCATTTTTATTGAAACAACAGTCACTTACATAGAAACATAGAAGTTGACGGCAGATAAGGACCGCAAGGCCCATCCAGTCTGCCCATTTCTTTTTCTACCTTATAAATGTGCCTTCGGCCTTTGCTCTGTCAGTGACCTATCTATTCATAGTCATTTGTATTGCTCCCTTATGCCTATCCCATGCCTGTTTGAAGCCCTGCACTGTATTCATAGCCACCACTTCTTGTGGTAAGCCATTCCATGCATCCACCACCCTTTCTGTGAAAAAGAATTTCTCACATTCCCCTTAATCGGCCTCCCTAATCTCATGCTGTGTCCTCTTGTCCTGCTATTTTCTTATATTTAAACATGTTAGACTCTTTCACCTTGTTTATGCCCTCAAGGTGTTTGAATGCCTCGATCATATCACCTCTCTCCCTCCTTTGCTCAAGGGTATACATATTGAGCTCCGTTAATCTGTCCTCATATGTCTTCTGATGCAGTCCCTGCACCATTTTGCTGCCCTTCTCTGGACTGCCTCAATTTGGTTAATGTCCTTGTGAGGTGTGGCCTCCAATACTGCACGCAGTACTCCAGATGGGGCCTAACCAGTGTCTTGTACAGAGGGATTATTACCTCCCTCTTACGACTTGTGATACCCCTACTAATACACCCTAACACCCCCAGCCTTACCTACTGCTTTAGAGGTCTGCTTGATGATTTTAGGTCATCAGTGATGATGATGCCCAAGTCTCTTTCTTCCTTTGTGACTGCTAGCAACTCCTCCCAACCTATAGGTGGCTTCAGGTTTCTCTTCCTATGTGCATGATTTTGCACTTCTTTGCATTAAATTCCAGTTGCCACTCTTCTGACCATTCTGCTAGTTTATCCAGATCTCTTCTCATTCTGCCCACCCCATCTGGATCATCTACTCTGTTGCAGATCTTGGTGTCATCTGCAAACAGACAAGCCTTACCCTCTAGTCCATCTGCAAGGTCACTAATGAAGATGTTGAAGAGGACTGGCCCCAGGACTGATCCCTGAGGTACCCCACTTGTGACTTGCATCTCTTCTGACTGTATACCATTTACCACCACCTCTGTTTTCTGCCCGTCAACCAGTTTGCCACCCAGTTGACCAACTTCTGACCCACCCCGAGCCTACCCAGCTTATTTATCAATCTTCTATGTGGAACAGTGTCAAAAGCTTTGCTGAAGTCAAGGTAGGCGACATCAACTGCTCCCCCTTGGTCCACCACTCTGGTTACCCAGTCAAAGAAATCTATGTGATTAGTTTGACAGGACCTTCCTTTTGTAAACCCATGCTGTCTTGGATCCTATGCCCCTATGGATTCCAGGTGTTGCACTATCCTTTCCTTAAGGAGCGCCTCCATAATCTTGCCCACTACTTAGGTAAGACTGACTGGTCTGTAGTTCCCCACCTCCTCCTTGCTACCACTCTTGTGGAGCGGGATCACATGAGCCCTTCTCCAGTCTTCTGGGACCTCTCCTGTGCTCAGAGACTCACTAAACAATTCTGCTAATGGCTCTGCTAGTTCCTCCTTTAGCTCCTAAGTACCCTGGGATGTATGCCATCAGGTCCCATTGCCTTATCCACCCTGAGCTTAGCAAGCTCTTGTAGGACCCTTTCTTTTGTGAAGGGAGTAGTGCTCACCTCCCTCCCCCCTGTGTCCATGATGCTGAGCTGTGGGCCCTGTCCTACCTTCTCTTCAGTAAATACTGAGCAAAAGTATCTATTTATGATAGATGCCTTTACAGGGTCCTCCTCCTCACATGCTCCCTTTTCTCCATTAAGCTTAGCAATACCCCTCTGGACTTTCTCCTTTCACTAATGTATCTATAGAAAGTCTTGTCACCTTCTTTACTGTTCGTGCTAGTGTTTCCTCAGTTTGGGACTTTGCCTGCCTTACTGCCTTACCTGCTTCCCTTAGGGCAGTTTGGTATGCCTCCCTATCTTCATCCCGCTGTGTTCCCTTATATTTCCTGAAGGCCAGCCTTTTGGCTCTGACCTTTTCTGCTACTGTATTTGAGAACCAATGTGGTTTCCTTCTTCTTTTGCACTTCCTTTTCTGTCTAACACAATGGGATGTTGCTTCAAGTATTGCATCCTTAATGCTTGCCCACTTTGCCTCTACCCTCTCACCTGTGTTTCTTTTTGCCAGGGCTAGCTTAACTCTGTAGGCCATCTTATCAAAGTCAGCTCCTCTGAAGTCCCATATTTTTGCCTTGGAATGGGATGATTTAGATGTAGTAGCCAAACTGAACCATACCATGTGATGGTCACTGGCCCCAGGTGACCTTCTACCTGGAGATCTGTGATCCCTTCTTTGTTAGTCAGTACTAGATCTAGGATAGCCCTGTCTCTTGTGGGTTGCTGTATCAGTTGTTTGAGGCCCTCCCTGCAGGAATCCACTATGAGTCTAGTTCTGCAGATGTTCCTGCTGGTATTGACCAATCTGTATCTGGCATGTTGAAGTCTCCCATTATCAGAACCTCCTTTAGCTGTCATGTTTTGTATATCTTCTAACAGTAATGTATCTATGTCCTCCCTCTGGTCTGGGGCCTGTAGACAACCCCAGTTCTTATGGCTGTCCCATTTCCTGTTTCAGGGTGACCCACAGTTCTTCTGGCTCCTTATGTGTATTCTGAATTTCTGTAGCTTTGATATTTTCATTAACATACAGGGCCACCCTCCTCCCCTTTTTGCACCTCAGTCTCTTCTGAACAATACATAGCCAGGTACTGAAGTCTCCTAAGTGTGTTACTGGTAAACCATGTCTCACTAATTGCTACTATGTCCAGTTTAGCCTCTGACATTGTTGCCTGCAGGTCTGGGATCTTATTTCCCAGGCTGTGAGCATTGTGTACATGATTTTCCATTGGCCAGATTTTGGTGTGTTAGTTGTTAGGTGAAGTTTGGCATTACCCCTGTGCATCGTATGGGGAGACAAACCTTTTTCTTACCTGGTGATGCAAATGAGCAGCAAACATGCTGAATTCCTGTTTGACCACTAGCTGAGGGGAGGGGTGTTCTTCCCATTCAACGATGTGGGTGCTGCACCCCTCCCCATTTGCTAGTTTAAATATTCTGCAAAGATGTCAAACTTCTGCCCCAATGCACTGATTCCCTCTTTAGTCAGATGCGGTCCATCAAATTTAAAGAACTTTCACTCCCAGAACTGTTGCCAGTTCCCTACAAATCTGTGTCCTTTTTCCTGGCACCAGTCCTTGAGCCACGTGTTTCGCTCCCCATCTCCCCTTCTCTGACCTTCCGTCCATCTGCTCCCCTCTCCCAGACTGGCAGGATCATAGAGAAGGAGATGCCGGACGAAATAGATGATAGTTTGTCACCCAGCCTAGTCAGGTGTTCCTTGGTCTCCACAACTGACCGGCTGGCTAGAATCGATAGTCCCTATGTGTACTAGGACATCAATGTTTTCTCCTGCCTTGTGAACAATTTTAGTAATGTGGTCAGTGTCTCCATGCTGATGTACCTGGGAGACATCTGACCATCACCCCTGGCTGGAGATGGGTATCAACTCCCCGAATCATGGAGTCTCCTATGATCAGAAGTTTTTTGGATTTCCTTTGTGCTTGTTTAGTTTTGGTTCCTGATTTGGGTGAGTTTTGTTGTGCTAGCTCCTGTGCCGCAGTGTCCTGCTCTGCAGTGTCTTCTGCCTCTTTATTTGATTTCAGAGATAGAGGCAGATACCTGTTTGTAGTGTTTATATGGTTTTTGGAGGTAATGTGTTGGAGAGCAGAGAGTGATGGGGCACCTGATTTGCTTCTCCTAACCACCTGCCAACCTCCTGGACCAACTACCCTCTGCGGTCGAGGTTTTTCTGTTGGATGCTGGGGAAATGGCGGGTGGTTCTTATAATGTATTTCCTCTTCAATATGAAATTTGAGGCGTGCAATCTCTGCCCATGCTGCCCGGAGCTGAGCCCTAAGATCTCCAAAGGCCCAACATGTAGGACAGTGTCCTAAATCCTATAAGACTGTCTTTCTGAAAATTGTTCCACAGTACCTGCAGTTAATGAAATCCATTCCAAATAAGTTGCTGGGTTTGTAACCTAGTCAGAGTAATTAGAAGGAAAAAAAGGAAAAATGCAAGTAATGGTTTAATTGTGCTTTGTTTAACTTGTTATAACAAGTTAAATTACTAGTGCCCTGTAAATGATATCACCTTGTGGAGCCCCACTGATCCGCCCTTCCTGCTCTGCCACAGGATATGTCACAACTGTGGTACCCTATAAAAGGAGTGTAGCGTGGGGTGGTTGGGGATGGGGGTGGGTGGGTGGCTGGGCCCTTCCCCTGCCTAAAAAGAAGAACCACGGACGAAAGAACAAGGAGGTAAGAGCAGAAACAATCAGTCAACAACAAATGCAGTAACCCTGAAAGCTTATCCTAATGTTAGATTAAAACTGTAAAACCTGTAAAGCACCACCTGTAATAATTTCAGAGAAGATATACCCTGTAAGAAACACTTAAAATTGCACTGGCTTATGGACAGTCCACAGATCAGAATAAGCTATGAAGGATACATTGCAGCAAATGAGACATCTGTAAAGAATGGGAAACATAACGAAACAAATAATTAAATAGATAAAATGTGGGAGAAAATTAGATGAAAGAAGAATTCAGAAAAGGTGAGTCTATTAAAACAGGTTTAGAGAATGTTGAAACCACACATTTTCTGGTGGGTTTCAGTAGGCTCCTGTCCTGGTATACTATTAGGATTCTATATACCCACCCATAGCATGTCTGCCACCCCTGTGCAACATGCTACTAACACCTTATTGTAGGAAATCATTCAGGCAGGCCTTTGTGACACACAGGCACATCATTATCCAAAATGGTCAATTCCTAGATGACAGATATAATATGAAGATTAACTGGGAGTACTATCAGTTCAAAATAAGAAGGTCTTTATCAGTATGCCCCCCATATGGTGACACTATTACAGCGAAAATGTCGACGCCGACAACTTCGACTTTTTCACTGTAATAGTCTGCCCGAGACCCCGGCACTCTCTCTTCTGGTCCTGCACCTCCTTCCCAATCAAACTCTCACTTGGAGTTACAATCCTGTAGATCGAGGGATGTGGTGGCAGAACCCCCCTCCCACATAGGGGGTTTGGGGGGCAAAGTCCCCCAATAAAAAAACAGCCAGGGTCTCCACTCAGATTTATGTCAATTGCAAGTTGCGGTCGATATAAATCTGTCACTGTGATGGCGGTCAACAACTTAATTGTCGAACCAGAATCGTAGAGCTGTCTCTCACTAGGGAGACCAGGTACAGTAGCAGTCAGGAGTTCAACATTAGTATTAAAAAGGTCACATTATCCATTCATGTAGTGTGCATTGCATTTGACAATATTCTATAGTAGCAAGCCACTGGGCTTAGAAGGCCATCCTGAAAAAAAAACATATTCCGTAAATAAACAGGGAATATCACTGTCAGTATTTATGTCTAGTTTTCTGTCTTCTACAGGTCTGCTGTATAAACAGTTTGTAAAAACAAAATCAGTAAAATGAGAAACATGGATTTGCTTTCAGATCGGCAATACATATCTTGTACATATAGACAAAAGGAGATAGCCCTCATCTCCCTTGTCAGCACAGCCAAGAAAGACACTATTACTCTTCATTGTTTGACAAAACAGCCTCCAATTTATAAATTCCCATGCAAAAGTGCTGTGCATGCGGACAGTTTCCCTGCATGGAGGTAGCCACCAAGGGCCCCAAAGTGTCAGCTGACCTAACATCACATGCCGTTCTCTGGGGCAGTTCGTCAGCGGAACCTTGCAACACAGAGTACAAGTGCCTTTCTTGAATATGCAGACAGGTTAGGTGACTGCTATCTCCTTTTTTCTGTGATCACTGCATCTGAAATGAGGCACCACCAGGTCATTGAGTGATCCTTTTGTTCTTTAATACTGTGATATCCTAGCTGTCGGCACAGTAGGATATGTAGCCCATTAGAACAAGCTCTGATTAACTGAATGAGGCACCTGAAACCTCCTTGAAGAAATTTTCACTGTTACTGGTGTCTGGCTGCAGAGTACTAGTGCTGACCATTTAGCCAAACAAAGGGCAAACATGTCTTTAGTAGTAGAATATGTCAGTGTTAATGACTGTTAAAGCCAAGCAAATAAATCCTGTGGGATGTTACCTTTCTAGCTCTGATTTTCAAAATACTGAATGTGCTTTCTGGTTTGTCAGTCTGTTCTTTCTGTAATCTGTTTATTTCTCTCTCTTTCTGTCTCTCTCTCTCCCTTTCCTCCCCAAGTCTATTACACTGTTACTGGAGTCTTGCAACGCCAAAGATCTTGCATGTCTAGTTGCTGGTTACTACAGGCTGTTTGTTGACTCAAGGGTTTCCATATTCAGATGGCCTTACATTAAGCAAATGCATCGTGTTTCAGCTGAAGAAGGTAATAACTTGCTCTTTTCAAAAAATGATTTTCCACAACAGAACTGCCACAGATTTAGCCTAACAGTGGTAATATTTAGAACAGAAAGAAAAACAGGATAAGGAATTGGAGCAATATACAAGTCAGATCAATAGTAACCCCCATATTCTCTTTTACTTTATTTTATTCATCTTGTATCTTTGTTCATTTGTCAGCATGAGGGCATAATGGCACACTGATGCACCAACAAGCTGTGCTCTCCACAGTATCTCCAAATGTTGCCTATGCAAATCAGGGTCATCAAAAAGTACAATAAGAGGCACAAATGATAGCGTTCTACAGTGTTGAGAAATGGTAATGTCAAAGAGACCTCTGGATGTTGATAATGAGACAGCAAGTATGAAGTAAAAGAAGTGCTCCAAAATTCTATCTTTGGAGGAATTTACCCTCAGCAGAATGGTAAGAGCTGCTGCCTTATGGACTCAGAGCCTCAAGTTTGATTCCCAGCAATGACTGGAAGTTCATCTACCCAAGAAGAGGAGACAGACATAACAAGGACATCAACTTCTGTCCTGTAGTGCTTCAGTAGCAGTGACATGGTCTCATTTGAAAGACTGGAAAGAAGCCAGGCTGCAGAATTCTGGGCACAAAAACCAAAACGGGAGCAGAGCACCAGCAGCTAGGTGAAGCCAAACCATGCCCAAAGGCCTATATCACCAGAAGAAAAAGAGGTAAGCATGCACACGGCCTGAGGTAAAGAAAATAATCAACTCCTGCAATATTGCAAAAGTCTGTCGGGTTATTAATGCCATGGGAGCTACAAATCAACCTACAGGCTTTTGCAATACTGCAGCGTTTGGAAGTTTTCCTTTTTACCTCATGCTGTGTGTGCACTTTCCTTTTTCGCTTCATGTGATGTTGGCCTTTAGGCTACCTGTGTATAGCCATGATTGTTTGAACTCTGTTCCTTTAACATTACATGAGACCACCTCTCTGATGAATTTCCCATAGCAACTAAAAACTTACTAAATTGGGCCTTTTAAATGTAGTTTGGCACACTGGACTACACAGCACTGTAGCTGGGAACTACTATAGGTGCAAGTCTATTTTTTTTTTATTATTTCATTTTTTATTTTAAAGTAGTTTGATATTACATAGTGATACTAACCAGAAAACAGAGTCTGTAGATCTAAAAAGAACATATTAAATACATCATCAGCTAATACAAATCACATGTGCTATGGATCAACTGATTTTATCTATATTATTCCTATAAAATGTTATTGCAAAACAGTCAGAAAATCAGGAGATATTAATAGTATCACAAATTAACAAAGACCATATCTTTTTCAGGGGGACTTACAGAAAAAAATCATTCAGGATATGTCTGTGGTTTCTAGCTATGGCTATAAAAGAATCCCACAATAAATGAAAGTATTCTGTTCTATCAAGCTTATAATAATGTATCCTTTCTAATAAATACAAATCTATCATAAGATTAAACCATGTACTAATCGATGGAGGAGCAATGTCCTTCCACCTCATTAATATACACTTTTTAGCCATCACAAAAGCCAGAGAGAGGAATTTATTCTGGTAATCATGGAGGTCCATAGCCCTACTTATGGGGCCTAATAGTACCATCATTGGGTCGATATTCAGTCTAGCACTGATGACAAGTCCCTAAATCCTCTGTATAGACTCCCAGTACTTAGACAGTTTTTTGCAAATAAGGAACATATGAAGAAGGGAACCAGTGATTTCTTGGCATCTAGTGCAAAGTTAATCAATATTGGGATTAAATTTGTGCAATCTCGATGGAATCAAATAAGTCCTATGCACAATATTAAATTGTATCTATTGGAGCTTGCAAGAGTAGAATTCCATTAACGGGTATAAGAGCATATTATTCCAGTCATCTTGGCGTAATAGTCTCCCCAGATGTATTTCCCATTTTTTTAAGCATTTCTAAGTCAAAAGTAAATATATCCATTAGCATCTTATAAATGCTTGATAAAGGTTTAGTATTAAAATCAGGGTTGTGCATAATTATTTCTAGGGGAGACAAAGTCCTTGTTAATTTAGACTTAGAAATATAATCACAAATTTGCAAAAATCTATAAAAATGTTCAGGAGGTAAATTATATTACTTTTGAATTTGGTTAAATGTCATCAGTATTTCATCTTCATATAAATCTTTCAATATATGTATGCCCCTTTTCTCCCAAATTTTAAAAGCTGGATTTGTTATCGATGGGATAAACCTATAATTGCGAAAAATCAGTGATAAAATGGATATAGACTGGTTCCATCCAATCATTTGATGTATCCTTGCCCAACACTGTACCATATTTTTGAGGCAGACATAAATTATGTCTTATTATTTTTATTTTTGTTATAGTACTGAGAATATAACAAACTATGAGAGTGGTGATACTGATGGAAGCTTTTCTCACTCTCCAAACTATTAGTAGCCTCCCCCAAAAAATAATCCTGAATTTGAGCCATTTGAGCAGCCAAATAGTATAGTTTAAAGTCAGGGAGGGCTAGTCCACCTCTTAATTTAGGTAACTTAAGCTTTTGCATAGAAATTCTGGGGTTTTTAAATGAAAAATGAAACCTTTCCATCCAATTTTTTTAAAATAACTATCTGGAACTGTAGTAGGCAGAGCATGAAACAAAAACAGGAGTCTGGGAAGAATGTTCATTTTAACTGCATTACACCTACACATAAGAGTCATTGGTAATTTTCTCCAATTTTCCAAATCTTTCTCAATATTTTTTAATTGAGGTGTATAATTAAGCTCAGAAGTTCTAGATATATCTTGGGGTATCGTAACCCCAAGGTATTTAATTTGACTTTTTACAATATCTTTATAATCCATCAGAATCTGTGAAGAGGGTGGAGGATTGAATAATAGCATTTCTGTTTTAACCATGTTGGTTTTATAGCTTGATGCTTTACCGAATTGGGAAATAGCGTTTAAGCATATAGGTAAAGACCTAATAGGGTCTTTAAGATATATTAATGTATCATCCGCATACATACTGATTTTGTGTTCTAGGGAATTAACTTTTATACCTTCAATGTTCTGATTGTTCCTTATAGCAACAGCTAATGGCTCTATTGCCATAACAAACAGAAGAGGGGACAAAGGGCACCCCATCTGGTGCCCCTAAATAATTCAGAATAATCATACATGTTATTATTAGTTACAACATTAGCCAATGGTTTATTGTATATAATTTTAATCCAATTTATAAACAATGTGTCTAATCCAAATTGTTCTAGTGTAGTTAATAAATAGTCCCATTCAACCCGATCAAAGGCCTTTTCTGTGTCTAGGGTCATGATCATAATTTCCTCATTTTTATTTAGGTCAATTAAGCTGATTAGTCTTCTTGTATTGGCCCCTAATTTTCTATTCTTAATAATGCCATTTTGATCGGGTTGAATGAGACAGGGAATTACTTTTTCTAAATGAGTGGCCAATACTTTAGCCAGTATCTTCATATCGGAATTCAAAGGGGATATTGGACTGTAAGATGCCACTAATTGTGGATTTTTATATTTTTTTGCAAATACTATAATTCTAGCCTTATAAAATGAAGAAGCAAGGGTACCTATCTGGATCGCAGAGTTGAAAACATGAACTATAGGTTGCCCTAAAATTTCCTTATAGGCTTTATAAAAGTGTATCGGTACCCCAACCTCTCCGGGAGCTTTCCCAGATGACAACTCTTTTTATGGCATCGAATACTTCTTCTAATGTAATAAAACTAGTCAACATCTCTAGATGTTCCTGAGGTAGGGTAGGTAACCTAATATCTTGATAGAATTAATTTATAGCATTAGGAAAAGAAGGCCTTTTGGTTGTATACAAATCTTTATAGAACTCACTAAAGGCGTCATTAATGCCCTAGGGGCAAGAAATCACTTCACAATTTTTTTTGTTTATGGACAAAATTGTCTGAGCTTGTCTTTCTTTTTGTAATTGTAATGACATAACATTATCCAGTTTATCCCCTAAAATATGATATTTTGCTTGAATATGCAAAATATTCTTGTGTGCTTCCAGAGAAGATAGCTTATTGTATGCAACTCTAGCTTGTAAAAGATCAGCAAATATCCATGGGGTTGGGGTTATCATATGCTGTTTCCCCAACCTGGTAAGTTCATCTTCTGTCTGTTTAAATTTAAATTTCAGTTTATTTTTAATATATGAATCATGCTTGATGCAGGCCCCCCTAATAACTGTTTTGAAGGCTTCCCAGATCACAGCGATGGAGGTATAACAATAATAATAATAAGCTTTATTTTTAAGTGCCTTTCAAGTACCAAGGCGCTTTACAATAGTAGAACATGATTCCATAAAAACTACAACATTAATATATAAAACAACAATTACAGATAGTAACAGTTCAATGGTAAGCCTGATTCGACAAAAAAGTTTTAAGTGCTTGTTTAAAACCCCCCATGGTCGCGCATTCCAGAAACTGACAGGGCAAAGAATTCCAGACGGTGGAGGCTGCGAACATAAATGCACGGGCCCCTGAAGATTCCAGAATTACCCTCAGAATCTCCAGCAACCCCTCATCAGCTGAGCAGAGCTGTTGCACAGGGGTATACGGAATCAGAAGCTCTTTCAAGTAGTCTGGACCAAGTCAGTGTAGGGCTTTGTAGGTCAATAAACCTACCTCAAAGGTGATCCGCCACTGAATTGGCAGCCAGTGCAGATCACGCAGCACAGGAGTAATATGTGACCTCCAAGACACCCCAGTCAACAGTTGAGCAGCAACGTTCTGCACTAGCTGCAAGCGGCAGATATCAACCCCAGGAAGCCCTAAGTAAAGAGAGTTGCAATAGTCAAAGCACAAGGTCACAAAGGCGTGGACCAACACAGGTAGATCGCTGGCCGGAACAAGGTGTTTGACCCTGGCAATGTTCCTAAGATGGTAAAAGGCAGACTTGACAACTGCTGACACCTGATAGCGAAGGGTCAGCCTGTCATCAAGTACCACTCCCAGATGGCGCACCCATTCTGAGGTAAGGATCTGGGAGCCCCCCAGAAATAATCCAGAGGGCTGGTCAGTCCTCAACCCCCTCTATCCTGTGACCTGGGTCCACGACCATAACCTCAATCTTTCCCGTGTTCAACTTTAGCCAGCTCAAATTCATCCAGTCCTGGATTTCAGCGAGGCAGTTATTAAGTACTGAGAGAGCACTAACCTGGTTGGGGGCAAAAGACAGGCAGAGCTGGGTATCATCAGCGTAGCAATGAAACCTCAGCCCATACCGTCTTACAATGTCTCCAAGGGGTAGCATATACACTGCAAAGAACATGGGGGACAACACCGAGCCCCGAGGGACCCACAGGACAGAGGCAGCGAGTCAGAAAAAAAATCCCTGACACAACTCTCCATGTTCTGCCCATTAGGAAGGATGTAAACCACCTGAGGACCGTACTTTTCAGGCCATAGATGGACCTCAGGCACTCAGGTAGCACCCCATGGTCTACAGTGTGAAAAGTTGAGGAGTGATCAAGGAGTACCAGAATGGAACAGTTTTTCCGATCTCTCACTATCAGGAGATCATTGAGCACCCGAACCATCCTTAGTATTGAAATGGAAGTATTCCATTATGACAGCCCTGAGGATTTTATTGAAACTATTATTTTTTAAATATGCACAGTTCATAGACCAGTTAATATTTCTTTGTGGAGATTCTAAACCTATACATATTTGAGCAGGGGCATGATTTGATATGTGAATATTATTGTAATTAACCTCTCAAAGTTGGTGATATACTGTAGGCTATGAGAAATTAAAAAAAATCAATATAGGTGTAGCTCTGCTGAGGGGTGAAAAATATGAAAAAGTTTTGGCATTTGGAAATTTTTTCCTCCATGGGTCAATAAGACCAAAATCCTTCATATATTCCCTACAGAGTTTACGAACATACAAACATGTGAATTTGCCAGCAGATAAAGGCTTTATGGTCTATTGAGTCTGCTTGAGTGTGCAGCTAGCAACCCTTATACTGCAGCTGCCCCTCCCTCCCCTCCTCTACCCCTCCCTCTTACACTATCCCATCCCCTTTTGAGGCAGTCCACTGTTCATAGGTTCATAGATCATTACAGGTCCATAAGCTTCAAAAGCCATGTATAGGACCTGCCACTCAACTAGTGGACATAACTCCATTTTTTATTTCCCATATATTCATCCAGTAGGTGTTTAAATACATTTAGACTACTGTCTCCCACCACCTCTCCAGGGAGACCATTCCAAACATTCACCGCTCTCTGATTGAACCATTTCCCTCTTCTATTTGTCCTATATCTTTCTCCCTCTAGCTGTTTTTCATAAGCCCTAGTACCCACCCTTACATTCTCTTTCCATTTTAAACCTGCAGCTTCACTCCGCATTCTATTACCCGGTGATCTATATACATAACACAGGTCTCCCCTCACTCTTCTGTATGACATGGAGAAAAGACCCATAGTTTCTAATCTTACACTATACTCCAATCCTACCACTGAACCAATTTTCCTGGTGAACCGTCTCTGGAGTCTTTCCACCCTTTTACTTCCTCCAATACTCTGAACCGAACAGAAAGGAGCACCATACTCCATAATGGATCTCACCAGGGATCTATACAGGGGCACAAGGACCTCTCTCTTCCTGCTTTTAATATTGTGGAAAATGTTACCCATAATTCTAATAGCTCGATTAGTACAGGTTGAATTGTGCACATCAAAGCCCAATTTTTCAGTAATAACCACCCCTAGTTCTAGAGGATACCACTTCTTCAGGCAACGCATTCCACCCAGACACCACTCTCTCTGTTTAAAAGTGTCTTCTCATTTCCCTCCTGAACTTTCCCACTCCAATCTGAGATTGTGACCTCGAGTGTCCCTACCCCCCTTAACTTGAATAGTCCTTCCGTGCCTGTCTTGTTTATTCCCTTCATGTACTTGAAGGTTTCAATCATATCCCCCGTGTCTCTCCTCTCCTCCAGTGAGTACATGTTTGACTCCCTCAGCCTGCTCATGTAGGGTATGTCCCCTAGTCCCTGGATCATCTTTATTGCCCTGCGCTGCACCCCCTCCAGTAACTTAATGTCCCTTTTCAGGTATGGGCACCAGTACTGTATGCAGTGCTACAGGTGTGGCCTAACCAGTGACCTATACAATGGCAGGATCACCTCCCCTCTCCTTGAAGATATGCCCCAGGCAATACAACCCAGCATTTTGTTGGCCTTTGCAGCTGCCTTCCTGCATTGTGCTGAGTTGAGCCCATTATAATCCCGCTTTTCAGACCCTTCAATCCTGGTTCTCATCCAACTACCAAGTCCTAAACGTATCCAAGACTCAGGACATGCTCTTTGGGCCTGCTAAGAAGGTGTCCTCTGAGTCCCCCAACCTTCTGGTGCACTGCTGTGATGGGAATACTGTCTCTAACACTTCGTCCTTCAAGTATCTTGGGGTAATGCTTGACCCAGTACTTGACTACTCTGTGCATGTCAGTGAGGTGTGTCGCTCAGTTAATGCCAAAATTGGTGCAGCCTACAGAGTGCGACACTCACTCACTCCGGCTGAACTGCTATATATCCTGCCAGTGCTCTCTCATGCCAACATGGGAGTTCTTTTCAAATAGGATACATCCTACAACAATATCGGTATATTTGCCATATCGGCTCCCCGCCTAACCCATCACTGTCTTCTCTATTCTGCTTTAAAATGGCTGTCTCCCAATGTCCTTTGTTCCTACACCTTTGGGTGTTTTGTTGACTCCTTAACAAGATCTCCTCATCCATCCTATCTGGGCGACATGCTCACTCCTGTCTCTCACTCCCGAACCCTCAGATCCTCTACCTCCCCATTGCTATCTGTGCAGCCATGCTCCATGAAAATGGGAGAGCAAGCCTTCTCCTACTTTGCACCTAGGTTTTGGAACTCTCTCCCCATCCATGTCAGGAACTCCTCATCTCATCTCTCGTTCAAGCATGTCCTTTTTTCCCACCTCTTCTCTCTTGGTAACTGTGATTGCACTTAACGTCTGCCCTGTCTCTCCACCTAGATTATGTCTCTCTACTTTGACTATCAGTGTGTGACCTGCCCATTCTTTGGGAGTTGCCTTTTTGTAACTAATGTCTCTAACTGTCTGCTTGTCCCACTCCTAGTCCTAATAAGTCTGTTAGTGTGCCTACCTGCCTGTTTCTCACAGCTAGGCCTGTCAGACTGACCATGTTGCTTGTTTTGTTTGATTTGATATTGTAATAACTTGACTACTGTTGGTGTTTTCCAGCAGGTGTATTCTATTCGATGGCTGTCTTCTGTCATGGTATTTGTTGGACAGTTCTCCTGCACTATGTATCGGATTGTGTATCACTGCTGATTGGTTATTGTACTCATACTGTGTTGTTATATTGTACTGTCCCGGGTCATGCCTGAAAATAGGCAGGATGTTTTGCCTAGTGCACTTACCTGGTTACCAAAAGCTAATAAATAAATCACCCCCAGATCCTTCTCCTCCTCCTCCTCTGTCATGGCTAGCTGCCCCCGCCAGCTGGTAGCTCCTTCTTGTTTTTTTTGCAGCTGAAATGTAGCACTTTGCACTTTTTGTCATTGAACCCCAACTGCCAGGTGTCCAACCAGGTCTCCAATTTTGACAGCTCATCCTGCAACCCATGCCACCCTCCTAGGTCACACACTACTGCTCCCATCTTGGTGTCATCTGCAAACAAACTAATCTTGCTCTTGATGCCCATTGAGATGTCTGATATGAACAACCCAAACAACACTGGTCCCAGCACTGAGCCCTGCGGTACTCCGCTTGTCACTGCCCTTGAAGATGAGAGCTCCCCTCCCACCACCACCCTCTGCTGCCTTCCCTGTAACCAGTTTACTACCCATGCCACCATTTTCAACCCTGCACCTGTACCCGCCAGCTTAGTACCCAGCCTTCCATGCAGCATCGAGTCGAATGCCTTACTGAAGTCCAGAAACAGGACATCCACTGTATGGCCCTTATCCAACTGTCTAGTTACCCAGTCATAGTAATCCACCATGTTGGTCTGACAGGATCTGCCTGTGACAAACCCATGCTGCCTAATGTCCTGCAGCCCATTGGTCTCCATAAGGGGAAACCAGCCTCTCCTTCAGGATTGTCTCCATCAGTTTTCCCATGATGGATGTGAGGCTTACCGGCCTGTAGTTTCCCAGTTCATCTTTGGGGCTGTTCTTATGTAGGGGTACCATGTGAGCCATCCTCCAGTCCAGAGGTACATTTTCTGAGACCAGAGAGGCATTAAACAGGTCTGCCAAGAGCCTTGTCAGGATTTCTTCCAGTTCTCTCAGTACCCTGGGGTGAATGCCATCCAGCCCTGGTGCCTTGTCCACCCTCAGTGCCCTCAGGCCCTCCAGTACCCTGCCTTCTGTGATTTCCCCTATCTGTCTTCTCCTCCCCCCCTGAGCCTGACCTCCCACCCCCCCCTTGGTAGCACCCCTCCTTTCTCCTTAGTAAAGACTGAGCAGAAGTATTCATTAATTGCTTCTGCCTGCTGTGCCCCTGTTTCCACCAACCCACATCCCTCTTAATCCCTACTATTTTTTCTCCTACAACTCTTTTTCTCCCTGAAGTGCCTGAAGAATTCCTTCTCCCTCTTCTTGATGCCTTGCACCAGCCTGAGCTCCTTAGATGCCTTGGCTGCCCTTACTGCCTTCGTTACCTCCTTAGATTCTTTCAGGTAATCCTCTCTGTCCTCCCCTCTCCCTGTTTTTTTGAACAAAGGCTATATTATTCGAATATGAAGAGGATTTATCCAATCTTGCATCCATAGCCAAATTAAAATCACCTCCCACAATATAGGGATTATTCAATGTAGTTACTAACAGAAAAAAAATCTGTAAAGAATTTTTGATCATTTTTATTTGGTCCATAAATGTTTGCTGTAGCTATAGGTCCTATAGGTCTATGAACCTCGGCTATCACAAATCTGCCTGCAGGGTCAATATAAGATTCTCAGAAGGAAAAAAAAGCATTCTTTTTATTAAAAATTGCAACCCCTCTGGCAGTATTATTAAAGGTTACAGCTCTGCATTCACCCCATTTTTAGAGTAAAATAGTCTCCCTGGCTGAAAAATGTGTTTCTTGTAGAAGGAAAATATCAATATTTTTGCTCTCAATACATCTTTTAACTTGATTAGCTTTAACTTTATTTTTAAGTCCCCTAATATTCCATGTCATTATTCTAACCGCCATATTACTAACAATAATAAGTAATATTTTCCTGATTCGCTATTACAGTATGGGTTATAAATCCTATAACATATCCTGTTGCTTGAATCTGATTCCCATTATTAGAAAACATGGTAGCCATATCTGTTTGAACAAAATTACCGCTAGCTCCCTTTTCCTTGCATTGTAATTCAGCCTAGCAGTATCAATTTCAGCCTATCTACCCACCTCCCTCCCTCCCAACCCTTTTACACAAACAAAAGATAGCCTCATACCCTCTTACCTAGGGTGATTGGTGAGCCACCCGTAATTATTATATTATTAAAAACCATGCATGCAACAGCAAGGTGGCTAGACTCAGAAATGAGCCTCATCATTTCACCAGTCCCGACACCACCTCCTCCCCAGAATTATCAGCCAGGTAATGGATAAAAAAGATGAGCCTTAGCAGTTCAAAAAGCCCTAAACCAAAACCGAACAGGTTCAAACAATTATGCAGGTCTGCTTATTGGCTCATACACTCCCTTATGGCCATTTATCTATACAAAAGCATTTCGATATCTTCTTTCCTCCCCCATCTCTTCCCTTTTTCTCCTTTTTCTTTCCTTTTTTTCTCCTCTCCCCTTTCCTTTTTTCCCCTCTTTAATACTTCTTTTTTTCCCTTCCCCATTTTTACTTTTTCCTTTCATTTTTATCTCCCTTTTCCCTTTCACCTTTATTCATAAATTCACCTACACAGATATGTTACACCCCTTTCATACATCATATCATGATTGTAAAATATAGTAAAGAGAGATGGGGAGAGAAAGTGAAAAAGAAAACAGGCCAGAAAAAAAAAAGGCACCATCAATTTGGATTGCCAGCAGTACCCCCCCCCCAACTTCATAATCATCAAATGCAAATGTTGACGTCCACTATTCAGAATTGTCCAAACTGATCAAAGGATCAGAACAATTTTTCAGCTGAATTGCCATGTCCATTGACTTATCTGAAAAATGTCTAGCATTTTCTTGAGTGGAGATCACGAGTGAAGTCGAGGCTTGTGCCTGAGATTGACCAGGAGAAAAATTGGAGGCAAGGTTCAGAGCATAGCCTGGTGGATTCATTTTATGTGTCTATTGTTCAACTTCTTTAGGATCTGTAAAGTAACGCATTCTGCCTTGCCAGAAAAACCATAATCTGGTGGGTGGGAGTAAGGTGTATTTGATACCTCTCTAAGTATAGACATCATGGAGCCAAAAGCCCTTCTGTCCACCATGATCTCCATACTGAAGTCTGGAATGGCCTGACATTGAATGCCCTTTGCACAAAGACCTCTCTCCATACAAGCTTTTTAAAGAAGACATTCCTTATCCTTAAAATTGGTGAAGTTTAATAATCAAAAATCAAGGAAAATCTGAGTTGGCTTGCCTTTTATTGCTTCCGCTACGATGGGCACGATCCAACGTGATTTTTTGATCAGGAAAAATTCTGCCAGCAGCAATAGTTACCAGTTCTTCAAAATACGGGATGGGTTCCCCAGAGCCCTCAACACCCTCCAGAACTTTTCCTAATTTAAGGTTTCCCCTTCTAGATCTGTCTTCCTGATCTTGTACCTTTTTAATAAATGCTGCTAGCATTGGGGTAACTTTATCTTCCCTCATACCCACTCTGTTTTCCACCTCAGTGGTGCGAATGGTTAGTGGTTCCTGTTAAGAGCTGGTCCCATCCACTGCGAATGTTAATTGTACCAGGGTCTGTTGACGTGTTTTTATGCCATTTAAGACTTCCTCCTCAAACTTTGTCGACTGTTGCTCTTTCTGATATTGATATTGTTGTGTCCCCACTTATGGCTCTTGATGTTGGCTTTCTTTTTCTGGCATAAATGGAGGTCTGAATTTTGGTAACCAGGGGCCAAGCAGTCCTTACCCAAATCTATTTGCTTCAATTTGGAGCTGTTCCTGTCGGGCACCATTTTAATATTAGTCAATGATTCTATGCTGATGTTATTTATCACAGCATTTGAGCTGATTTCTGATGCAGTAGAAACTGTTATGGCCATAGAACTCGCTGGTTCCATTTGTTCATCTGGATTATATTGAGGAGCCAGAGTATTGGCTGGGGTGGTAGCTTCGATGTTAGTAAGTTGACCTTTAGAGTCATCAGCCTGAACACTTTTTACCACCCCTATATCATATATACACTTTACCATGTAATTTGTAAGCAGTTAGTGGGGAGCAACACAGATCTCATATCAGAACTATGTTTCTCTCTTTTGTCTTTTATCATAGAGATGTCACTACATATGGTTTCTAAGTTACTGGCAACAGTGTCCCAATTATTAGTAGGCAAGCGTAAATCTGTAACCTCCATTTGCTCCTGGTCTCGAGGAATGTATCGTGGTGTTGCAAATGCCAAATTCTTTTCTAGGCTTGAAGGTTCTGTAGAATTTCCATCAAAGGGAGCCACAGCTACCCAAACACTTCCTCCCTCTGGTCCATTGTCTGCGGGAGTTCAGGAAAGAGCGATGCGCCGGCCTGCAAGATTTCCGACTGCTCCACCCCCGACCTTGCTTGTTCATGAATCGTCAAATTCTGTATGGCATTCTCCCCAAGAATGCTTTCTGCTACATCGTAGAAGAGCTCACTGCCTGCTGCAGGTACAGTTTTTATGTTGATAGGTGCAGGAGAGTTGGGCGGTGGGGAGATCGCTATCAGGAAGATCGATTGATTAAATAACAGAGACTCTGCATTTTAAGCCCACCCATCTGTATTCAGGTGTTCCATTAAGTTTACCATTTCCTTTGTTTGGTCCAGGGGTTAATCACCTTGTTGAGCCCTTGAACACATAGTCGACACTGGCAGCCCTGGTCGGTACTGCATGAGGTACGTATTATTGTCCTTTTCTATTTTTGATTTTTTCTTACCAAAGAGTTTTTCCTGAGGTGTCTCTATAGGCTATTCCTTACATTGAGTTATTTTCTATCGTCTATAGAGGTCTTTTTAAAGATATTCACTGCTCTGCAGTTTAAACAGTTTTGACAATGATGGTAAAAGCTTACTTGAGTTGCGGTTTCAAGTTATTGGCGGCCAAGAATCAAAGTACCGTGCTCACGGGAAAAACACTGGGCAGTTCAGTCATTATGTCACTGTTGGTAATGGCTTCGTTCCATAGCAAGTTCTTGGTGGCCCTGAATCAAAACACCACGCTCACGAGAATAGTATCGGACAACAAAGCAAACTCAACTTAGGACCCTGCAGTCAGAATCCACCTATGAAAGTACTGATATACTCGTAGAAACATTGTACACTAAATGCAAGATTTTAATCTGTATGCGGAGCTAGCACCATCACACCCAGCTTCTCAAGCAGCCATCTTCCTGTAGGTGCAAGTCAATTTTATTACATTTATAGCGGGGCTAGATTAACCATTTTTACATTGGCTGCGTATGCCCACCCAATGTTTTGTGGCAAGGATAGAGGATTTCAGGGGGTGTCACTGCCGAGCCCATTGCGATTCACAAAAGCAAGGGCTCGGTAGTCTACACCAATGACCATGGGTTGTGGTCCTGACATCACTCTCTAGTTGGTGGGCTGAAACTTTGTGTATTTCAAAGGACCAAAGCCGCACTAATCAGAGAAGGTTTTCATCCTTTGATGTGCATGAAGCCATCAGCAAACAGCTGAGCAGCTTTCAAAGGAGCCTATATTTAGAAAAAAAATATTATTAAGAACCATGCTTTAAAAAAGCATTAAAAAGTCAGTTTTCTGTTAATTGAGAGTCCTTTTGTTCTCAAATTAACCTTTTGAGCCATAAAAATAATCTTGAGTGTCATTAAATGAATATCGGCAATGTCATAGAAGAAAGTATTCAAAGGAAAACTCCATGCAAGCCTCTCCTCTCTGCGTCTAGGGGTATCCAGGTGGTAAATGTCCTGGGGAGGGGGGCACTGTACAATCATGAAAACATAGTCCAGAAATAAAACAATAAAACAGTACCTGAATCCCACGGGCGGTGCTGGTGATGAATGAGCTTCATTGGGGTGCCCCCTGGCCGTCAGACGATGCAGGGATGGTGCACAGGGATGATGCAGACCATCACCTGCCTGGCCTTGCCAACTTCACCCACCGGCCTTTGTAGACAGTCTTCACCAGGCAGGCCTCTTGATGTCCTCCTACTGTGCGAACGGTTTTCAGGGATCACACCCTGGAATACACTGGTGGCTGGCTGTGGAGGCAAACTTCCGTCAATAGCTAAACAGTTTTCCAGCAAATGAGGCAAACACCAGAACTGCAGAAACAGGGGATCCCATTTAATGAACAGTTGATAAACAAGAACAGCTGCTCTATGGAGTATGGGGGAGACACATACAGTGGAGGCATCTACAGGGGGACACTTAAATCCTGCAGCAGTCTCTTTTGCCAACAGAATGAATTTTTTCATGCAGTGTTCGCTTGAGCCAACATGGCTATATTCCTGGCAGCAGTAATAATGAGGGCTGAACAGACCACACCCAGAGGCAGTTCATACTTAACAGCACTTTCATTTCACATTCCTTCTCAATCCAATTCCTTACACAGGCCTCTCTAGCTCACTTTCCACTCCTTAACTCTTAATACTGAACACTCACTAGGAACCACTACTGCCCAAGATGCATCTACTGCCCCAATCCCAATTTCCAAACATGGCCTTCCCATACACTTTCTCCACCGAGGGCGGGTACGTTACAATTCCTGGAGCATTTTCTTTACTTCAGGGTCTTAAACACAAGTCAAAATAATGTTCTTTAGCAAGATCAAAACCACCAAAGACCTTCTGGACATCCAGTCACTGATACCATGTAGTTAGAATGGCTTCATCAGAGTCTGTCCTGACACAGACACCAACAGCACCTCCAGTCATGCAGCGATTCCAATTTCTGGACTGCCTTCACCCAGGGGACTAATCCAGACAATCTGCCACCCCACCGGGGTCCCAACCAACCATTCCCCACATGGACCTTTCCTTGCCTCAACAGGCTGCCCATCTCAGGAGTCCCAACTCTGTAGTGGCCACTGGCCAGGGGAAATGGGATAGTGCTGCCACCACTACACCCACAACAGTCAAGGTTACCACCTCTGGACCACGCCCTATTTGCCATAGAAACCTCATTCACAGGACACATACTGACTCCACATACTGCACTCGCCCATAGGTGAGACTACTTTAATTCAAAGTGCCCCATCAGTGCTTACCATACTAAGGCGCCGAAGTTCACTTGGCGGGCCTCCATAATTCTTTCTCTCCACAGACTTCAGTTTCCAAATGCACCGACAGGCCCCGAACCTTCTGCTCCAGATTTTCCCCCTTCACTTTCATAGGCCAAACTGGCGCATTTCTTATGCTTGGATCTTCGAGGAAGGAGGGCCGGGGTGGTGTACGGCCCACCCAGGCACTGCCTTGGTCCTCTGGCCAAACTTGCAGGCCGAACCCCCCACCTTCTCCCCCTCACAGAATCCTCCAGAAAAATAATCCCTCTACTATTTATACGCTCTAGAAATGGCACCCCCTGCAGTAAGAGAGGCAGTATAGCACAGTGGTTTAAGGCTCTGAGCTGCAAATCTGGTGACATCCAGCAGACCAGACCTGGGTTTGAATCCCACAGCTTCCACTTACGTACTGTGTGACCCTGAGCAAGTCACTTAACTTCCCTGTGCTCCCAGGTTGCGCCTGTAAAAAAGCTTTCAGCTTAGTGTGCTAATCCTGGTTAAACAACTAAGCAAGCTTATATCTCAGACTTACCAGCACGCCTAGCTACACTTAGCAAACAAAATTAACTTGTCACTCTCAGAGGGTGCTTACATCCAGTAACACTTTATGTGCCCAGTCTTATTCCAAACTGATTTTTAGTGTTCAAAAAGTGCTTTACTCCTGCTTCAGTGTCCTCCTTGTCCCTGGTGTTTCGAACTTCCTTTACTTTGCAACATGTATCATCAAAAATACCACCAACAGCTTAATCTGATTCAAGGTCAGTTGGCATTCATCTGTATCCCCCCCCCTCCCCCCGGGTCATGCCTGAAAATAGGCAGGATTTGTCTAGTGCATTTACCCGGTCAACAAAAACTAAATAAATAAATAAATGTAGCTGCTCTAGGCAAAAGTCCCAGATAAGCACATAAAAATCCTACTAAAAACATGAATATGCTGTTATTTGTGCTAATGCCTAATTTATATCTGTTCAAACTCTAAAAAATATAATGCACAAATGAACCAAAATGATAGATATAGATTAAATAAATAAACAACAGTGGACTTACGTTATGATACAGAAGGGAACAGTAATGAAAAAATGAAAACTACTGCTTCTCAGGATAATTTCAGAAGGTGGCCAGAAAACTGAGACCCAGGACTGTCAAACAAAAAAAATGTCTGTGTTTAACAATGAAAACGAGCTCTCCCCACTGCTGCCAGAAACTTAGGCATTTTGTAAGTTCCCTTGGCTGTGTTTAACAATAAAAATGAGCTCTCCACACTGTTGCCAGAAACCTAGGTGATCTTCCCTTGTCAATCTTCACCATTCATTACTGCTTGGGTGTAAGCAGGAGGCACGCACCCACCATGGGAGTTTTTTTTTTTTTCAGAAGAGTCAGTGCCAATGGCACCACCCCCAAGAGTAACGCATCGCGTGATGCGTGAGAGGCAGCCTTAGGTGCTGCAGACTCCTCCTCCATCCCAGTTCTGTTTCTCCCGCCATCGAGGCTGCATCTGCTGCGCATGTGAGAGTTTTAGTACTGCGCCATTGGCTTAGTTCATCGTGCAGTGCGACTCCTTCATCTCGGTTTGTTTTTTCCCCGATGCTGTTGACTTTGGTAAGTCCGTTCCATTTTCTTTTTCAACAGCGCCGGGAGTTTTGCTGTGTTTTAGGTTATTTTCGCATCATGTCCAGTTCAGGAGCTTAGTGAAAGTCGAAAGCGGGCCATGCCCCCATGTGTCGGTGCTCCTGTGGCCAGTATTTTTCTGTGACGGACCGGCATGATGTCTGCCTTCGATGCCTGCGACCTAACCATGACATGGATAGATGCGATGCCTGTTTCTTGACGGACCGCCGTGTTCTCGAAGTCCACGTGTTCAAAATCGGCAAGGCCCTGATGACTTTTGGAGGACAGCATCACTCTCGGGCCTCGCAGGCCAGATCTTAGGCCTTCAGCTCCTGTCCCCTCCCAGGCCTATACGGTCTGGAGAGGAGGAGGCCTCCTCATCCTCAAGTCTTGCTGAGGAGGAGGCCTCTTTTGTGGTGTCGGGGAATGCTGTGGACCCTCCCGGGGCCGCGGTGGGGACACTGCCTTGGCAGTCACCTCTTCGGAGGTGCAGGCTCCCCCAGTGTCGTAGCCTGCGGCTGCTGGGACCAGCGTGGTTGGACCCTCAACACCGCTTTCTGGCACTGTCTTGGATCCCGGCACCACCCACAGTGCCAGTGATCAGGGCGGCACCATTTGCGGTGCTGTTTTGGCTCTCGGCAATGCTGGCAGCACCGCGGGCCCAGTCAACTCCTTGAGACCGGGTTCCAGCGTTGTCTCCAGTGAGTTGTTGCAGAACAGCACCGTGACTGACACCGGCATCATTCATGGCACCATTTCTCAGGAGACTCCTGGGGTGGCCAGTATTGAAGTCCTTCTTGTCGCCTCTTTCTCGGAAGCAGACGACTCAGACGGGGACCCGTCCTGGCTCCCTGATTCCTCAGGAACGGAGTCTTCTGTGGGACACGGTGTCAAGCGGCCCAGTGTGCCCATTCCTCAGTCTCCACAGCAGTCTTCTTCTGAGGACTCCCAGGCTGGGGGTGGCCTGGGGTCTTTGGGAGGGGATGGCATGGGGGTTGAGGGGGTCTGTTCTCCTAGAGGAGGCTGTAGCAGCTGTCGTCTCCGGTGCTGCTGCACCTTCTCAGGCTGGACTAGGAGTCCTGTCTTCTGGGGGCTCCCCTCAGAGATCCCAGGATCAATGGGCTCTGTCACTGGCGTCGAGGAAGCGGGCATCCTCTGAGTCCATGGGGTTGAGGGACCAGGGTGAGGCACGCCGAGTTTCGCCTGCTACCCCTCGCGGTGTGGGTAGGAGCTGTAGTGCCGAGCCCTGACTCTCCCTCTTAGGCTCAAGGGACCCTCCAGTGGTGTTGCTTTGGGCTGCTCTTCTGGATCCTTGCAGCCCCAGGTACATCACAGGGGAGGATCCCCTTCCAGGCTCTTCCAAGGTTCGCATCCCCTGGGTTTCGTTCTGTGACTTGGTTTGTGACCCAGCCAGCTTGGGCTCCTTTCCCTGGATTCCAGAGCCTTAGGAGAGGACAGTTGCCTCTTTGTAGGTGACCTACTCCCTTTTGTCTGCATCCACCACCCTCTCTCCCAGGCCATGTTGGTCCTCTGGGTTCATTGTCCTGGGAGACGTTCAGGGGCACTGCGCCGGCCTTCCCCTCATATGTTAGATGTATGCATGAGCGGGCGTTTCACCTATCCCCACCACTGCAGGAGTCCTCTGGACATTCAAGCTCCCCATCCTCCTTGTCTCCCTCCTCAGAGAGGAACCCTCTGCTCACCTCTCTTCTGACACTGATTTTACTGATTATCAGTGCTTCCTTTTGAGGATGGTTGGGGACCTCCGTATCTCCTTTGTTAGGCAAGACAATACTGAATGGGGGATGCGTGAATTCCTCAGTGAATTCAGTGCACAACATCTGGTGGTGCCATCCTCGCCTGTTCCTTTCCAGGAGGCGTCTACCCGTTCCTGGCAGTCTCCAGCTGACCCTATCCCAGCCTCGGCAGACTGCAGGAAGAGGTATTATGCCCCATCTGAGTCCCTAGGTTCTCTTCCCAACCCACCTTCGGGATTGGTGTCCCTAGAGACTCCTTCTGGTTGCTGCTGCCAGGTGCACGACCAACCACTGGACTCAGATTCTCTACAATTTGACCAGTTCAGGCGAAGAGTGTTCTCTTCCTCTCGTGCAATGCTGTGTATCACATCACATCAGGCATACCATGCTGCCTACAACAGACATCTATGATCGATGCTGTCTCAGCTTCTAGCATCAATGCCTGACATGGAGCAATCTAGACAGGCCATTGCCCTCTCTGCTATAGGCCTGGAGCTGGCAAGGCACCAGGCAAGGGCATCTTACGATGCCAGTGAGGTGGCTTCCAGGCTTGCAGGGACAGGGATCTGCATTAGGCAGACGGCATGGCTTCATCTATCAAGATTGTCACCCCTGGCCCAGCATAGGGTGATTTGCTCCGCTTCCCGGGGGACCCGTCTCTTCTCCCCCAGGGCTAGGATGCTTCTGCAGGGGCTTCCTCCATCTTCTCATCTCCAGGGGACACCTTCTAGCTCTCCTCAGCCTTAGGCTTCTCGTCTGATTAGCCCAGGGTCTCTCCCTTCTGTTTTCCACCAGCAGGAGGCTGAGGATCTTGTTCGCTCAGGGTTTCTGTCCCCTCGGAGGGCTTACATCTTCATAGTAATGAATGGTGAAGATTGACAAGGAAGATATGAAAATTATGTACCTACCATAATTCTTGATCTTCTCTTGTATCTTCACCATTCATTACTGATACCCACCCACCTTTCCCTCAAGGGCCTCCTACTTCGGCATCCCCCCCTCCCTGCTCACTCCTTCCCTCTTCTTCAGTGGCCCTTAAGCCAAAAAAAAAAAACAACTATCTTGATTTTTCCATTCTTCTCTGGATGGATCCTATTTCCTGAGGGTAAGTGGGAATGAGTAGGATTTATTTCTATCCCGATGGAACTCTTTCTGATTGCCCCTAGGGGTGACCTCTTGGCTCTTTCTTAGCCATGTTGTTCAATTCACAGTTAAAGAGACCGTCCCTTTAATGGCTCAGCCCCCCCCCCTTTTTTCCAGGTCCCCTCTGGCATGTCTTAATCTCCTATTGTGTCAGCCTCTGCTGGTTGGCGCTGTCCTGACACTGCAATTACATCTAGCTGATGTTCTTGCCTTGCCTTCAGGGAGTCCGATTGAGTTCCCAATTGATCCTTTACTTAAAGGGGTGCCATCTGTAGAGCTCACCCCCTCCCCACACACATCTGTGTTAGCACTTAACAAGGCGCTAGGGGGCTTCTTTCCCCTTCCTAATTGGGCGCTCTCCTTTCGGAATAGAATTTCTGCCTTGGCAGTCTATGAGCTCTCAGCTAGTTTAAGGGGCTGGGATGGCGGGAGGTATAGAGAAGCTGTCTTTTGTGTCCAATCTGTGCAAGCAGTTCAGTTGAACCTTCTTCAGTCCTATCAAGTGGGATCCTTGCTCCCTTGTTTTTGGTTCCAAGCTTATAAGCCTTTAAACCAATCTCTCAAAGGGCAGAGTTCTCCCCTCCCAACATACCTCGTTCTGTCCCTCTCTTCTTCCTTCTTCTTTTCTCTTCTCTTTTCTCTGTTCCTCCCTTGGAGCCACCCCAGAAGTGAGGCCCTGCAGTCCCTTAGGGTAGGCATTTCCTTCTTTTTGTTCTATCCTCTACCAGCTTATTCCTTTTTCAGTTTATATCCTTTCCTTTTTCTATCCCTTGGCTCTCTTGCCTTTCTTTTTTCTTATCCTTATTTCGCCTCTCCGGCTAACAGAACTGGGATGGAGGAGGAGTCTGCATTGCCTAACGGCCGCCCCTCGTGCGTCACGTGCGTCACTCTCGGGGGCAGAACCATCAGCACCGAGTCCTCTGGAAAAAAAATAACTCCTGTGGCAGGTGCGCGCCTCTGGCTTACACCCAAGCAGTAATGAATGGTGAAGATACAGGAGAGGATCAAGAATTATGGTAGGTACGTAATTTTCATTTTTACAATGTCCCCCCATAAATGTAACACTGACACTGGGGGTGCCCATTCCCTCACTGTCATCACCTGAAATATAGAAAATGGTAACTCATCAAAACGGCAACTGAACTTGAGCACTTCAGATATAAGTGACTCAAGTTCAATGCTCGTTATGTGAGCTACCCTGAAAGGGTAGCATCGGGCAAAGAGCAAGGCAACCATAAGCACATGACAGAGAATAGAAGAGGAGGGAAGGTATGTGGGAGGTAGTGTAACGAGAGGCTGCGAGCTGGCCATGTGGTGTGGTGGTGAGGGTGGCTGGCTACAGTGAGGAGGGTGCAGGGTTCTGGGCCTGAGAGAAGCACAATATTTTGTGTTTTGCATGCGGGGGTTACTATTTTTTTACAAGGTTCTCCCCCTCTCTGACATGCACCACCCTGGAGTTGAGAATCATTTTTAAGGGGTGCCGCCCCCACATAAATAACATAAAAAAGATTTGTTTTTGGCGGTGTTACCTAGCTGGTAGTGTACATTGCCATTTTGGTCTTTTGGTGATGTACACTCACTGTAATGGCAATTGCTGTTTGGAGATTGACATTATAACATGGAACCTGGAAAACTGTCCCTTGTCATTTTGTTGTTTTCCTTTTTGAACCCTGTAAAATAGAAAACTATCCATCGTTGTCTGTTGCACCATTAGCCCCCTCACCCAACCCTCCTACTCAGCACCCTCCACCCTACACCCCCCAAGCCCTTACTTACCCAGAAAGAGTTCATGATCTTCTGCAGACTACAGAGACATTGTCACTCTTCAGTGCCTGACCTCCAACTGAGGAAATCAGATATGCAGTTCAATATATTTCAATGGTGTTTTAAACAGAATAGCATAACTTGGGCATTTCTCAATATTTTTACCACAAATTATCAACATACATTTCTTGGGATACCACCTCATGAACAATGCAAGCGAGGTTAGATAAATCTGTCTTGAAAGGTGATTTTGTGGTTGCTTCTTGAAATCACCTTTCTGGCAGGAGTTGAACATTTTCTCCACCATTGTTCATGAGGTGGGGTCATAAGAAGACTATGTTGAAAATTTGGCATAACAATTTTAAAAAACAACAAAGTTATGAGCCTACATTGAAGTTTGCGAATGCAGGCTCTTAACTGGTAATTTTCAATATTTGACCCCAAAATTTCAACATAGCCATTTCTTCACAGCATCTCATGAATGTGACAGCTGTCATTTTTCAAATCCTGGCCAAAATATATTTTCACTTCTTCATTTCACAGTCGCTGTGCGAAATAACCTTTCATGCAGGAGTTGAACATTTCCCCATTACTGTTCATGAGATGAGGTCATAAAAAGGCTATGTTGAAAATTTGGTGTAAAAATATTAAAAAAACAATAAAGTCATGTGCCTATGTTGGAATTTATGAATGTAGCCTAGTAACTTTGGTAATTTTCAATATTTTGACCCCATATTTTTAACATAGCCATTTCTTTACAGAACCGCATGAATGTAACAGCTGTCATTATTCAAATCCTGGTCAATATGTGTTTTTGTACCTGTGGCACAAAATGATGTTTTGTTGGGAATTTGAAGATTTTCACCTACTGCATTCATTATGTGGGCTAATAAGAAGGCTATGCTGAACATTTGGAGTGCAAATATGTTAAAATGCCCAGGTTATGGTTGAACATTACACCATTTCAACGTTTACTCATAACTTCATTCATTTTTAATATTTTGACTCCAACCTTTCAACATAGCCATTTTTCCACACCACCTTATAAATGTGACGTCGTTTTTAAAATCCTGGACAAGATGTTTTCACACTTCCGGTGCAAAATGACATTTTGTCCTTTATACTATAAATGGCACATGTCATGTCTATCAGGTGAATCCTAAAACAAGTATCTTCAAAATTTAGGGTCAGAATTACAAAAAAAAAAAAACTGTTTAACAAGCAGCCAACGTTTGGTATTGACATCCCAGTCCACCTAGGGACCAATGACCTTGCTAGGCGGTCAGTCGAGGAGGATAAGGAGCACATTGCATAGCTCGACAAGAAATTGGTTTCATTTTCATCCAGCATTGCACTCTCTGAGATTCTGCCTCTTTGCGAAAAGGGGAAGAACATTCAGAAAATCAGAGAGAAAGAGATAAGTGAGCTCAACTCATGGCTCAAGGACTGGTGCCACACAAAAGGGCACCACTTCATCGGAAACTGGGGCAACTTGTGGGAAAGGAAGCTCTTCAGATTCTACACCCTCCACCTGACTAAAGTGGGAGTCAGAGCACTGGGCCAGAAATTTGATGTCCACGTAGGACATTTAAACTAGCAGGAGGGGGTATGATGGTAGCTCTAGGAGAAGCACACATAGAGCCTGCTGTCTCTCCCCCCCCTCCAGCTAGCACCAAATCTACACACGCCAGGATAGCAAATGCAGATAGCTGGGAACATAAAACCCTTTCCAGCTCCGGCGTTGACCATCACAATGGAAAGAGAGGAATCATAAACAGGGAAAACTACAAAGGGATGAACAATAAGATGAAGGGAGAGAGGCATGACAAACAAAGCGACACAGCAAGAGTGGTCAGCACTATGTCTCAATGCATGCAGTCTGGCTAACAAGATGACTGACTTCACTGCCACAATAGTTGAGGCAGGACTAGACTGGGTGGCTGTGACCAAAGCATGGTTCACAAATAATCATGGTTGGGAGGTGACTATCCCAGGGTACAACTTGTTTAGGAGAGATAGGAATGGGAAAAAGGGAGGGGGGGTAGCTATTTATGTTAAGGATACCATCAATGCTACAGAAATGCAACAGGCACTAGGGGAAACATAATAGGGGCCAGAAGCCAGAAACCCATTCGGGTGGGAATAATCTACAGACTCCCAAATCAGTAGGAAGCCAGAGATAAGGAAATCCTGGAAACCATCCTCCAGATGTCAGGCAACGGGGACATGGTGCTGGTAGGGGATTTCAATCTGCTGGACATAGATTGGAATACCCGCACAGTGGCATCACAGAAGAGCAGGGAATTCCTAATCACACTGCAGGAAGCAGGCCTAAGTCAACTAGTGACATCACCCACAAGGGGTAACGCAGTTCTAGATCTGATATTCACAAATAGCGATAGGGTTATGGGTGTCGAAGTAAGGAGCCACCTGAGCAACAGTGATCATAACACGGTATGGTTCAGGGTAAAGAGGACTGTAGACTCCACACACTCCAGACTGAATGTCCTTGAACTCAGGAGGTCAGACTTCACAAACATGAAGGCCTATCTAAGAGACAACCTTAGTAACTCAACATAAGGGAGCGTTAAGGAATATTGGACAAGGTTAAAGGATGCAATAACCACGATCACATCACAGTGCGCCCATCAGGTTAGTAAGAACAAAAGGAGGAAAAACCTACTATGGTTTTCCAATGAGGTGGCAACCATGGTGAGAGAAAAGTGCATAGCCTTCATAAAATACAAGGAGTCGGGGAACGAGGCAGACAAAACAGAATATAAACAAAAACTAAAAGAGACAGGGAAAGTGATAAGAAATGCAAAGGCTCAAACAGAGGTTTGGGTAGCTCAGGAAGTAAAAAAGGTAACAAAACCTTCTACAGGTACAGACGTGAAAAAAGGAAGACCAAAGGGGGCATTGTTAGAATCACAGAAAAAGATGGACAAACCACAGAGCAAGATGGGAAGAAGGCACAGGCACTCACTGAGTACTTCTGCTCAGTCTTCACACAGGAAGCAGATGGTAACAGACCAACAACAGGCAAAAAGAAGTGTCCGATTGAAGGAATAGACACGGGTCCCTTCACAGAGGAAAGGGTCCTGGAGGAAATAGACAAGTTAAAGGTAGATAAAGCTATGGGACCAGTTGGGATACATCCTAGAATACTGAAAGAACTAGGGAGGGACTGGCACCTTATAGCAGTGCTCTTCAACAAATCATTAAGGAGTGAGGGAGGTGCGAATTGGAAAGGTGCGTAGTACCACTCCACAAGAGTGGAAGTAAGGAACAGCCAGGTAACTACTGTACAGTTAGTCTAATATCAGTCATGGGAAAACTGACGGAGTCCCTGCTGAAGGAAAGAATCATAGCTTTTTCGGAGCAAACTGGTCAGCTCGACAAAAGTCAACATGATTTCATGGGAGGGAGGTCCTGTCAGACAAACCTGGTTGACTTTTTCAATTGGGTCACCGAAACAGTGGGTCAGGGTGGGGCAGTGGATCTGGTTTACCTGGACTTCAGCAAAGCTTTTCACTCCGTTCTGCACAGGAGACTAGTCAAAAAACTGGAGAACATGGGAATTGAGCCTGAGGTTTACAACTGGGTCAGAAACTGGTTACATGGGAGAACTCAGATAGTATTAGTAAATGGCACTCTGTCTGTGGAGGGGAGGGTGACTAATGGGGTCCTGCAGGGCTCAGTTCTGGGGCTGATCCTCTTCAACATATTCATCAGTGACATTGTGGATGAACTAAAGGGAAAGGTGTGCCTGTTTGCAGATGACACCAAAATCGGCAACAGGGTAGACACAACAGAGGGACAGCAAAGCATGGAAGCTGATCTCCGAAAACTGGAGGACTGGTCCAAGACCTGGCAATTGAAATTCAGTGTTAAGCAATGCAAGGTCATGCACCTGGGAAAGCGTAACCCAGGTAAACTGTACTCAATGGGAGGGGAGCAGCTGGTGGCCATCAGGTAGGAGCGAGACCTAGATGTGATCATATCAGATGACCTCAAGGGCTGTAGACAATGTGAAAAGTGAGCACTAAAGGCTAGTGGTATCCTGGGATGCACAGGGAGGGACATCAAGAGCAGAAGACATGACGTAATCATGCCCCTGCATCGGTCCCTGATCAGGCCTCACCTGGAGTACTGTGTTCAATTCTGGAGGCCACACCTCAGGAAGGACATAGATAGGCTGGAGATGGTACAGAGAAGAGCAACAAAGATGGTGCAGGGCTTGCATCAGAAACGGTATGAGGCAAGACTGGATGACCTCAGATTATACTCCCTAGAATAACACAGGAATCATGGGGATATGATAGAAACATTCAAAAACCTTAAAGGCAACAAGGGGGTGCACGTGCAGAACCTCTTTCAGGTAAAGGACTACAGCAGGACTAGAGGGCACAACCTTTGACTTAAGGGAGGAAAGTTCAGAAGCAATATGAGGAAATTCTTCTTCACAGAGCAAGTTGTGGAACCACAGAATAGCCTGCCAGAGGGGGTGGTGGGAGCCAAGACAGTAGGGGAATTCAAGCGGGCATGGGACTAGTGGTGGGCGAAGTGGCCCCAATTCGTTCCGCGAAGTGATTCCTGGAATGAGGTCGAATTTGCGGAATGCTCTGCAACGCGAAGCAGAGTACTTTGCGTTGTAATGGGTAACGCAAAGTCCATTGAAAACAATGACTTTGCATTACTCCGCCTTCCCAAACCACTACTCCAACAATTCTTAAATGAGTACATTGAAAACCGTGTACTTCGCCTCACTTCGCCTTGTTTTTAAGCTCCAAAGGCTAATTTTGCAGTGATTTATGGGATTTCAGGTCACATGGGCTCTAGATTGTTCTGCACAGCCTCAGTTCAGGGTAGTCTGTATAGGAAGCTGTAGGAGACAGTCTGCTCTGAGAGATCTCTGTGATTCAAACCTTCTAAAAACAATTTAAAAAGCCTTTTTGAGTAATTTGCTTTGCTGAAACTTTAGTTCATCAGTTGTAGGAAACCCTCTTGTGCTCATATCATCGAGCATTTATTGTTTGTATATGGATTTTGAATGTTAATGTATGACATTCAGTCTGTGTACTGAGAGACAGTGGAAGTGTGCTTTGGGGGAGGGGCGTATCTGTGGTGTAGGTAGATTAACTTGGAGAAAAAGAGTTCTTTCTGTTTTGGTGATATTTTTCTTATAAAACTGTGTTAATGTACACACAGTAATATTTTCAATAATTCTTGCCATTTTTTTGCTGATTGTTGTGGTGCAGCAGTGCACAATTTTAGTTTGTTTAAAATACGTGGTTATATTACTGAAGTTTTCAATTTGCTACACATTACTTAGTGTATGTATGAGTTTGTGTGTGACGCGTGTCATCAAATCAGACACTTTTTATTGTGCCACATAGTAATTTCAGCAATGTGAACCTCTTATCCACTGCAGCTGCCTGATTTTTGTACTCCTTTGTGGTATCTTTACTGGCACTAGTACTAGTGACTGTTACTGCAGCAGTGCAGTACACTGCCCCCCCTCCCCCCTTGGCCTGCCCCAACCAGCAAAGGTATTCTTTTCTAGATTTTAATTTCTGATGGTGAGCACTGGTTAGGTGTTGTTCCTTTGCATCTGCATCTCTTCAGTGCACAGTGCAATGTTAATCTGTCTGTGCATTTGCATCTCTTTAGGGCCCAATCTCTGTAACTTAAGTTACACTTGTTTCTTTGGCTTTCCTTCAGAGTGCTGGACTGGTGTGGTGCATAATTCTGCATGAACATTGTACTTATTAATATGTGTTTTTAAGTCAGGACCATCATCACGAGTCACTCGTGATACAAATAACGTTCTTCATCATCACGGTCACAAATGCAGTCACAAATCACGATTCATGATCACGTGACATCACAAATCAAAAAATTATTTTTTTTACTAGTTACTTGGATGTATTGTAAGCCTATTTTGTAGTATGTCTCCAGGCTTCACCACCCCACCACTGTACTCATTAATAAGAGTTTTTAAGTTGGGGGTTTTGTGCTACAGCTCATCAGGGAAGTATAGCCATAGGCATTCACGTTCTCAATAAAGTTCCATATTGGTTATCTCATACCGAATCACGTTCTTCATCATCACAGTCACAAACGTAGTCACAAATCATGATTCATGATCACGTCATGAATCACAACATTAATTTTTTTACTAGTTACTTGGATGTGTTGTAAGCCTTTTTTGTATTATCTCTTCAGGCTTCACCACCCCACCAGTGTACTCATTAATAACAGTTTTTAAGTTGGGAAGTTTTGTGTTACAGCTCATTGGGGAAGTACAGCCGTAGGCATTCACGTTCCTTCCTGTACAGCATGTGAGTTACAGTACTGTAAGTAGTGGTGGGCGAAGTGGCCCCAATTCACTTCGCGAAGTGATTCACGGAGTAATGTGGAATCCGCGGAGTACTCCACAACGTAAAAGCGGAGCACTTCGCTTCATAAAGAGGAACGCGAAGTCCATTGAAACCAATTACTTTGCATTATTCCGCTTTCCCCAAACTACTTCTCCACCAATTTTAAGGTGAAGTACATTGAAATCAATGTAATTCTCCTCACTTCGCCTTGTAATTGAGCTCCAAATGAAATTCTGCAGTGATTCATGTGATTGCAGGTCACATGGGCTCTAGACTGTTCTGAACAGCCTCAGTTCTGGCCTGGGTAGTGCGTGTAGTGGTAGCTGGAGACAGTTTGCTCTCAGAGCTCTGCGATTCAAAAACCTCTAAAAGCTGCTGAAAATGCCTTTTTGAGTCATTTTTTTTTTTGCTCAAAATTTAGTACACCCTTCTGTGCTCTTATGATTGAGTGTTTATTGTTGTGTGTGGATTTTGAATGTTAATTTAGAACAGTCAGTCTGTGTACTCTGAAGTGTGCATTGGGGAGGGGTGTATTTGTGGTGTAGGTACATTAACTGGGAGAGAAAGGCAGTCTTTCTGTTTTGGTTATATTTTTCTTGTATAACTGTGTTAATGTACACACAGTAATATTTTCAGTAATTCAAGACTTTTTTTGCTGATTGTTGTTTTTTTTTTTTTCTCCATATGTTTAACCAGGTGAAACACACTAAGCTGAAAGCTTGCTTACAAGTGCAACCTGGGAGCACAGGGAAGTTAAGTAGCTTGCTCAGGGTCACACAGTATGCAAGTGGGGGCTGTGGGATTCAAACCCAGGTCTCCAAATTTGCAGCTCACAGCCTTAAACCACTGCGCTATACTGCCTTGTTGTGGTGCAGCAGTGTATAATTTGTCTGTTTAAAACATTTGGTTATAATACTAAAGCTTTTCAATTTGCTACACATTACTTGTAGACAGTATATGTGTGTGTGTGTGTGTGTGCAATGCATGCCATTAAATCAGACACCTTTTATTGTGCCACAGAGTAATTGCAGCAGTGTCAACATGCTATCCACTGCACCTGCATGAATTTTTTATACTGCTTTGTGGTATCTTTACTAGTAGTGGATTGTTAGTGTTACTGCCGTGCACTAATCCCCCAACTGGCTAAAGGTATTCCTTTCCAGATTTGGATTTGTGACTTGTGAGCACTGGTTAGGTGTTGTTGTGCTTTTTTCGTATGCATCCCTAGAGTGTGCAGTGCAATCTTAATCTGTCTGTGCGTTTGCAGTGCACCATTAATTCTGAGAGACTGCATTTCTTGTTACACTCTCATTTCACTTCTTCAGCACTGGGGAATTTTCTGGACACAAGATAGTAGCATTTTGTCAGCACTGAGGAATTTTCTGGACACAAGACAGTAGCATTTTGGGGATGCACATTAAATCTGGTGACACTGTGTGACCACTGCGCACATGACTGAGTGTGGCATTAATTCTGGGAAAATTTGTATTTCTTGTTATGCCCTCATTTCACTTAGTCAACACTGGGGAGCTTTCTGGACACAAGACAGTAGCACTTTGGGGATGCACATTAATTCTGGTGACTGTGTGGGTGGTGTGCTGCTAATATTGTTGTCACTCCACTTTACTTTGCGTTTAAGGTGGAATGACAATGCTAAGTAATAATAACAAGGCGAAGTGAGCCTTTCTTATGGGGCACTCCACGTAGCGAAGTGCCAACGCGAAGTGGCCACTTTGCGGGCACTTCGCTGGCAGAATTTAAATTTGCTGCATCTCTACATGGGACAGACACTGTGGGATACACAAGCAGGCAGCTAAGTGGGGGGTAGGAAGCCAAGGGCAGACTTGATGGATCATACGGTCTCCATCTGTTGACAACTTCTGTGTTTCTATGTTTAAATGCTTGTTTTAACAAGTACCTATATTCCATGCCCACACATACCCCATCAGTTTGAGACCTTAATGTGGATGCTGAGCTTGTAGCCATATATAGTTGCTAGTGTGTGTAAGTGTGTGTGTGTGTGTGTGTGTGTGTGTTTCAGTTTTCAGTTTATTTATTGTACTGGAAAGGCATGTGAGTAAAAATTGCCTGTTTTCACAAGCGTCCAGTTGTTGACAAGCAAAACATGTAGAAATACAGTATACACGGGGAATGCAATGCAGGCAAACTTCAGTAGATACATTAAATTTAAGCAAAAACAAGAAAGAAAAACATTAACAGGAAACCAAAAAATAAAGGCAGATAAAAGCAAGTGCAAAGACTGAAAAGAAGAGCCAAATTGACATGGGGCATACATATAGCATCAGTCCAAGGAACAGGGGGTAAACCAGCAAAGAGGAGGCCGCTCGTAGCAGCTTTGGTAGCAGAATGGGATGAGCAGCCTGAGTGGGGGAATCAGGAATGAGGGTAGTTACAGGTAAAGGAGTGGGCAAGTCATTTCCTGAGGTTGTGCCTGAAACAGGCAACAGATGGACATTGGATTAAAGCTGTTGAGAGAGTGTTGAAAAGTTTGGCACCCTCATAGGAGAGGGTGTTTTGGCCTTGGGTGGTACGACAGAAGGGAAGGGAGAAGGAGAGGGAAGAGGAATGTCTTGTGGTCTGGGAGGGGGCAGACTAAAGGAAGAGTGTTTCAGTGCTGTTTGGAAGGAGCCCCAGGGCAAGTTTATGAAAAAAGGTAAGGATTTTGCAATTGAGTCTGTCCTCCAAGGGGAGCCAGTTTGTGAGTCTATATAGGTCACAGGGGTGGGTGAGTCTTGGGAGGCCAGAGGCAAAATGAGGTAGGTGCTCCAAAGCCTGTTAAAATTCCTTAGGGAAAGTGAGGGGAAGTAGATTGGAGCACCATAGTCAAATAAGGGAAGCAGGAAACTGGAGGCTAGAAGAGACTTGGATTCAGGGATGAGGAAAGGTTTCACCGGATATAACATGCCAAGCCATTGGTGGGCTTTCTTAATTATCTGATTGGCGTGGGATTCGAAGTTGAGGTGGCAGTCAAGGAGCAGGCCTAGGTATTTGAATTCAGTAACTCTATCAATAGGGTTGATGTCATTGTCATGTAGGGAGAAGTCGAAGGCTAGTGGTTAACAGTAGCTGGAGAAGACCATGACTTTGAACAGTTTTTTTGGCATTTCATACTAGCCCTTTAGAAGAGAACCAGGAGTGGAGCCTATGTAAGTAGAGATGTAGTTTGTTTAGAAAGTTAGAGAGGTCCTTGTCCTTGCAGAAAAGGGCTATGTCATCAGCATAAAGTATGAGCTCAGTGTGGTTGCAGATTTCGGGAAGGGAGTTTACCACAAAGGAGAAAAGAGGGGGACCCAGGGTGGACCCTCGAGGTACTCTGTATTTAATGGGGCAGGGGACAGGAAGGATGTCATTGTTCACAGTTTGGTGTGACCTGAGGCTTAGGTAGTTGTGAAACCAATTTACTATGTCAGAGGAAATATGTAGACAGTTAAGGGTGGAGAGTAGGACCTTATGGTCGTCGAGGTCAAAGGCTTTTGTTAGGTCCACAAAAAACAAGCCCATGTAAAGGCCATCAAGTGCTGTTATTTAATGTAGTTTATTTAAACTAGCTGAAAGGGATGGTGGAAGGACAGAGGGAGGCAGATACTGCCTACCCACAGGATGAAGCAGGAGGGAGAGAGAACCTGAGGGGAGAAATCTCCCCTAGGGAACAGGTTCAGTGCAAAACAAGGAGAACTAGAAACAAAGGGGAAAGAAACAAACATAGTAATATGAGAGGGGAAAACAGGTCAGGGCCAAAGGAAGGAAGGGCGAGCTGCAAGCAGGGTGGCAAAAGACATGGAAAGCCATGTGTGCAAATGCAAAAAGTCTTGGAACTAAACTGCCTGATCCTGAGGCCATCATGGTAGAGGCAGACCTGGACATAGTGGCCATCACTGAGTCATGGTGCACAGGACACCATGACTGGGACATAGCTATACCATGATATGTGCCGTTCAGGAAGGACAGGAAGGGGAGGAAAGGTCGTGGGTTGTGTTATAGGTTAGGGAAGATATCGAGGCAACAGAAGTGCAAGAGGGATCAGAAGGGGTTGGAGGTACTGTGGGGCATCCTAGAGACAGCAGCTAAAGCCTTCATTCACACTGGAGTGATATACAGACCTCCAGTAAAGGGGGAGGAGCTAGAGAAGGAAATGGGGAAAACCATTAGCAAGATTGCAGATAAGAGGAAGGTACTGCTGATGGGAACTTCAATCTACGTAATATTGACAGAAGCCTCCTGGCCATGGCCTCAACTGGAAGCAGGGTCACTCTAGACTCTGTAGGGATATTTCTCAGGCAATTAGTCAACGAGCCCACTTGTGATGGGGCAATACTGGACCTGGTGCTTATGAACATGGACAGTGCTGCAGGCATCAGAGTGGGATGCCAACTGGGGACCAGTGACCACCAGACAGTGTGGTTTAACATTAGGGTTGCAGCAGAGATGAACCACATAAGGGTGAGGGTGCTGGACTTCAGGAGGGCAGATTTTTTTTTAAATGGGTCAATGCCTCAGAGATACTCCGGTGGAGGGAATTACTCTGATGGAGTGTAGGGACTGTTGATCAGATTAAGGGATAGAATAGTGAAGGCAACAAACCTCTGCAGAACAGAAGTGAGCAGGAGTAAAAAAAAAAAAACATAATGGTTCTCACAGAGGTAAGGGCAAAAAGGGCAGTGTTTAGGAGATACAAGGGGATGCAGAGGGAAGGGGATAGCGAGATATACCAGCAAAAACAGTAGGGAAGCAGGGAAGGCAGTGTGGGGCACTGATGGATAAAATGAGGAAAGAATAGCAGGGGGGTGGCAACAAAGGGGGGGAACAAGACTTTTTTTAGGTATATAAGTGAAAAAAAGACAAGGAGAGGAATTGTGAGGCTGAGGGGTGCAGAGGGAGACTGTTCAGAGGATGATCACAAAAATACAGATATCTTGAACAAAAACTTCTCTTCTGTTTTTCACAGTGGAAGGAGATGGGGATGGGCCAAATACAGGTTACAGAAGCACTGGAGGGAAGGAGGGACGTATACACACACACACACGTCCATTCAAAGAGGAAAGAGTCCTGAAGTGACTTCCGATTCTGAGAGTGAACAAGGCTATGGGACTGGATGGGGTACATCCAATGGTTTTGAAGCAACTCAAGGAGGTTCTGTCTGCACCTCTTGTAGTACTATTCAATAGCTCACTAGATACAGGGCTGATCCCAGAGGACTGCAGAAGGGCAGAAGTAGTCCCCCTAATAAGGGCAGCATCAGGGAAGAGGCTGGCAACTGCAGACAGGTCAGTCTGACATCAATAAAAGGAAAACTAATGGAGTCACTTCTGAAGGAAAGACTAGTAGATTATCTTCCATCTGGCAGGTTACAGGACCCAAGGCAGTACGGATTCATGGGAGGAGATCATGTCAGACAAACCTGATAGATTTCTTTGACTAGATGACCAGAAAAATTGATCGGGGGGTGGACATGGTCTCTACTTAGAGTTCAGCAAGGCCTTCAACACCATGCTGCATAGGAGGCTCATTAAAAAATTGGGAAGCGTGGGGTTGGGAACCAAGGCAGTACAATGGATACGAAATTGGCTGATGGATAGGTGACAGAGGGTGGTCATTAATGGCACTCACTTGGAAGAAGGGAGCATGACCAGTGGGGTTTCCCAGGGCTCAGTATTGGGTTCAGTCCTTTTTAATGTCTTTATAAGAGACATCACAGAAGAACCGAAAGGAATGATGTGCCTCTTTGCAGATGACACCAAAATCTGCAATAGGGTGGTGACTAGAGATGGACAAAGTCATCAAAATTCGCTCTGTGGATGAATTCACAAACTTCATGCAATTTGTGCAATTCCTGGAGGGTGGATTGACCACGAAGTGCAGAATTTCACAGGCAAATTTTCACACTTCACAGTAAAAATTTCCCTGGTGTCTAGTGCCCCCTCCCTCCGCCAATCGCCAATCGATGTAAAGTAAAATTATTAATTCAGTCCCTGGTGTCTAGTCATCCCATCAATGACCTGGTGCTGAATAACATTTCCCTGTTATCTAGCATATCCAGTCTTTATCCCCATCCCAAAATGTTGCAAATTCCCTGGTGTCTCGTGGACCCCACCCCCAACCCTGTCAGGTAATGCCCTGCCACCCCTCTCCTCCTCTTCACCTACCCAGTGCTGAATTACATTTCCCTGGTGTCTAGCAGATCGCCTCCCTATACCATCCCCAAATGTTTATTTATTTATTTATGAGGTCTAGGATTACAGTAGCTTTGAGCCAAGACTCTTTTACAAAGGTTCCACGTCAGAGACATCATTACATGAAAAGGCAAGGAAAATCAACACACAATGGTTATGACATAATAAAAAAAATAGCAACAACCAATAAGGGGGGTTGGGGAGGGAGTACGTAGGCAGCCAGAGGCATTTGTCGTGCGAGAAGGTAGCTAGTAAGTAACTAGTAAGTGCCTGTAGTTGTGGAAGTGAGAAGGGAGAGAATCCTGAGGAGTTGGCTTGAAGTACAGAAAGGAGAGCCAGGTACAGAAGGGGTACAGAAAGAGGTAAGGGAAAAGTGGGGGTGCTGAGGGAAGGTGGGGGAAAGTAGAGGGTTTAGGACATGAGGAAAAATCAGGGGTCTTAAAGGAGAAACTGTGAGGGGGGGAATGTAATAGGTGTCATATCACGGTGGCAGATATAGTGGAAACAGGGAAATTAGTTGTAGCAATCGCAGGAGCTAGTGGCAGTGAGATGGTTCCAGAGACTAGCTTTGAACGCATCAAGTGTGTTTGCTGAGGAAATGGTGGGGTCAAGTTTATTCAGCCGAAGTGGTGCTCTGTAGGCAAAGGATCGTTGTGCCTGGGAGGTGCAACAGTAGGGGATTTTAAGGCGCTGCTGATTCGATCTCCTAGAGCTCTGACAGTTTGTGTTTATCTGCAGAAGGGTAGAGACACCTGGGGGCGCGTTTCCCAGACTGATTTGCTTTGCCAAGGTACAGGTGAGATACTTTATGTGATTTGATAGGTGAAGCCATCCAGACTATGCATATAAGTCACAGGTGTGGGTGAACCAGTGAGCACCTGTAAGAAGTCGACAGGCCTTGTTTTAGGTAGTTTGCACCCATCTGAGGGCTGTCCTTGTGGCAGAGCTGTAAATGATGAGACTATAGTCAATGATCGAGACCACGGAACTCTGTATGGCACTCTTTAGTGCAATCGGAGTAAGACTTTGTCTGTGTTTGTATAGAAGACCAAGTCAAATGTTTGCAGCTTTCGCAGCATAGCCAGTGTGTGCCCCGTAAGACAGGCTAGGGTCCAGCAGAATCCCAAGATATTTGAAAGATTGCACCTGCTCCAAGGTGGTTCCCTCTGCAGTGGAGATCGACAAGTGGTGTTGCTTGTGTGGATTTTGAGAGCTGTGAAATAGCATGGTTTTGGTTTTTTTGTGATTAAGTACTAGTTTGTGATTGTGGAACCAAGACTCAGTGGTGCTGAAACCAAGCTGGAGGTTATCCTATAGAGCCCTGGGGTCTTTGTGGGAGAAGAATACCACTGGATCATCAGTGTACAAGATGATGTTTTAAGGGCAAGATTGCGGTAGGGAGTTTAGAAAAAGACTAAACAGGAGTGGACCCAGTATGGAGCCTTGAGGTACGTCTGAGCGGACCGGCAAGATGTCAGAAAGAGTGTTTGCAGTTTTTACTCATTGCATCCGGTTTTCGAGGTAGCTACTAAACCATAACACAGAGTCAGGTGACAGTCCGGTATTTAGTAGCTGGTCAATAAGCAGCCTATGGTGGACTGTGTTGAAAGCTTTTGGAGAGAATGATAAAGACCGCACCTGTTAGTTTGCCGTGGTCCAGAGGATTATGAACAGCCCCGGTGAGCTCTAGGAGAGCAGTGGTGGTACTGTGGCCTTTCCGGAAACCGTGTTGCTTGTCACATAGAATGTTGTATTTGTCCAGATGGTTGGTGAGTTGGTCTGCCACAATACGCTCAAGTGCCTTAGAGAGCGGGGGCAATATTGATATTGGATGGTAGTTTGAGTGGATTGTCTGGTCACCGCCTTTGTAGACTGGGGTCACTAGTGTGGTTTTTCATTTGTCAGGGAAGTTTCCGCTGCTAAGAGAGAGGTTCAGTATTTTAGTAAGGGGATAAAGAACCTGTTCTAGGGTAAGTGACAGGAGCTTGAGATCCAGAGTGTCACCACTAATTCTGGATTTAGAGATGGCAATGGCAATGGCAATATAATGGTGCGCATCCTTTAGGCTGACCTCTGTACCAATCCCAATATCTGAACTCCCTTCACATGTTGGCATATTCCAGATTTATAATAAACAAAACCAAGAAATAGTGCTCCACTACTAAACTGTTCTGTTAAAGTGGTGCTTCAAAAATCCATGATTAAAAATGACAAAAATTATGATCACCCACTTAAATATATTTCCACTTGCACTCCATATTACCTTCTCATATGTATTAGCCTATAAAAGACCATATTAAGGAACTGTTGTACTTACATACTGTATATCCTTTATTACAGAATTCTTTGATATAGCAACATCCCAGAAAAAAAATGTCTGATTAACTTACGGTAGCTAGTACAATGGCACATCAGAAAACATTAGCAGAAAACAGACGGTTCCATTCAGCAGCAAACACTCCACATCTAGTGGTGAGGTAAACCTTATGTTTCACCCCGGCTGGGTGGGGCTGCATCAGAGGTGTGCACTCGGTTAGAATTACGTGTAATTTATACAGTTAAGAAATGCATGAACATCTGTGAGGTTATTGGATTGCTTCAAACAAGATTATTCCCTGGAAATTTAAAATGGACTTTATACATAATAGATTGTGGATGATTTATAATGTATTAGAGTTGCTAGGTTCTACTTTGAATGCTTGTATTTTAAATGTGGTTTTGGGAACACTACATATGTGTGTTAATATTATTTTTTTAAGATACACGTGTACTTTTGTTTTTTCTTAATTGATGGTTGTATAAATTACACGTAATTCTAACTGATTACAGAATTCTGTAATAAAGGATACAGTATATGTAACTACAACAATCCCTTAATATAGTCTTTTATAGGCTAGTACATATGAGTAGGTACTATGGAGTGCATGTGGAAATATATTTAAGTGGGTGATCCTAATTTTTTGTCATTCATGTTTATAATAATATATAGTTTGTCCCCTTTCCTTTACTTATTTTCTACTAACTTTCAATGTTACCAAATTATGAACACTTCCTGCTAATGGTTCCATAGTATTGCACTCTATTATGTTTTCTCTCACGTTACTAAGTATTAAATCTAATATTGTATCTTCTCTTGTTCCATTGTTCATGTACTGATAAAGATAACAATGAACTGTTTCTGAAAAATATTTTTCAGCTCTGTCGCCATCTGTTTCTATGACCCAGTTAATGTCCCCATAGAAACACTGAAACATAGAAGTTATCAGCAGATACGGACCTCTTGGCCCACTTAGTCTGCCCACTTTTCCCTGCCTGCTGTGCCACCACAAACTCTACTCGATCTCTGGTCGTCTCCTCCCCTTGCCTTACTACCAAGGTTTTCTTGTACCTGTCCCATGCATGCTTGAATGCTGTCACCATTTTGGCACCCACCACCTCTATTGGAAGGCTTTTCTGGGCATCCAACACCCTCTCAGTAAAGAAGTATTTCCTCACATTTCTTCTGAGCACCCCAACTTCATAGCTTGACCCCCTTGTCATTAAGCTCCTTTTTCTATGCTTCCTTCCTGTACCTTATTAATACGTTAGGTATTTAAATGTTTCTATCATATCCCCTCCTTTCCCTCCTCTCCTCCAGAGAGTACATATTTGGTTCCTTGAGTCTATCCTCATAGGGCTTTTGATGCAGGCCTTACACTATTTTGGTAGCCCTCTTGTGTACCACCTCCACCTTATCAATGTCCTTCCAGAGGTGGGGCCTCCAGAACTGGACACAATACTCGAGGTGGGGTCTTACCAGTGAGCTGTACAGGGGTAATATTACCTCCTCCTTCCTAATGGTGATACCCCTCCACATGTACCTGAGCATCCTGCTAGCCTTCCCCATTGCCTTATTACACTGCTTGACTGCTTTCAGGTCATCAGAAATGATTACCCCCAGGTCCCATTCCTGTTTGGTGATTGCCAGAAATTCCTCTCCCATTTTGGTATGTATCTCCCTGGTATTGTGTCCCAATTGCATGATTTTGCATTTTTTTGCATTGAAAACCAGCTGCCAAACCCTTGACCATTCTTCCAACATTTTCAAATCATCCCTCATCCCCCCTCCCCCGTATGTCTACTCTGTTGCAGATTTTTGGGTCATCTGTGAACAGGCATACTTTCCCTTCTAGCCCTTCCACATTGTCACTAATAAAGACATTGACAAGGACTGGGCCTAGTACTGAGCCCTGAGGCACCCCGCTGGTCACCTTGCCTTCTCCAGAGTTGACACCATTTACCACCACCCTCTAACCCCTCTAGCTTAACCAATTTCTTACCCACTGTATAACTTTTTGACCCACTTTCAGCCAGGCCAGCTTGTTCACCAGTCTTCTATGTGGAACGATGTCAAATGCCTTACTGAAATCCAGGTAGGCCACATCTACCGCCCCTGCCTGATCCATCACCCTGTGAAACCATGTTGCCTTGGATCCTATAATTCACTGGTTACAAGGTATTCCACTATCCTTTCCTTCAGTAGTATTTCCATTACTTTGCCCACTACCAAAGTCAGGCTGACAGGTCTGTAATTTCCTGCCCCCTCCCTTTTCCCACTTTTATGAAGCGGGACCACATCTGCCCTCCTCCAGTCCCTATGAACCTCCTCTTTTTCTAATGATAAGTTGAACAGAGTTGTCAGAGGCACAGCCAGCACCTCTTTGAGCTCCCTCAGTATCTTGGGGGCTGCACCCCATCAGGTCCCATTGCCTTGTCTACTTTTAATTGTGCTAGTACCTTGAGGACTTTCTCCTCTGTAAAAGGACTGGTATCCACCTCCCTACCATTTATGCCCTTGTCCCTTATCTTTGGTCCATCACCTACCCCTTCTTTTATAAGTACTGAACAAAAGTATTGGTTCAATATGTCTGCCTTCTTTTGTTCCTCCTCCTTGCAAACCTCTTCTTCCGCTTTTATCCTAACTACTCCCCCTTTGGTCTTCCTCTTCTCGCCTATATGATGAAGTCTCCTGTCAAAATTATATCCCCTTTCAATGTTACTGGTTCTGTTTGTCTTTGTTAACTTGGTATCACTCTTGCTGTCACTTTTTGGTAGCCCATAGCATACCTCTATTATTGTGGTCCTACCACTTTTACTTTCCTTCCTTACCTACACCGTCTCTGGTTCACTATCTACTCCTTTGATTCCCATCTCTTCCCCAACGTATAGTGCTTCTCTTGCACACACTGAAACCCATCCTTCTCTTTTATCCTTTCTGTCCCTTCTGAAAAGTTTATAATCTGGCAGGTCCCTACCCTAGTTATCACCCTCACCCCACCAAGTTTCCTATATCCCCATGATATCACCATGCTATCTGCACATTACTGCTTCCAGTTCACTATTATTAGTTCGATTGATTGCATTAATTAGGATACATTTCTAGCTTTGTTCAATTTCTAACTTCCTGCTTCCATTTTTACCCTTTTCTTTGCTCACTGAGTCAATAAATTCACTTGTGCAAACCCTCACATGATCTGCCTCCACCCTCCTTTCATAGCCGTAAACTGGAATATTGTCTTTTGAGTTTCCCTTATCTACCCCCGGTTAAGTTTAAATTTCCAGGCACAAATTCTGTTTATTTTGTCTCTCTCCAAACCCTAGCTCCCTTCCTATCCCAATACAATCCATCCTATCTGTGCAGATCATCCCTGTGCCAAATACTGTCCCAATTTTACAGAAACATAAACTCCTCAACTTTAGCCCAGTGTTATTACCAAGCATTTGTTAATTTATTTGCTCTCTGTCAAACTGGGCCCACTTTTGGCATGAACAGGATCTCTGAGAGAACAGCTTTACACTATTCAGCCTTCAGATCCACCTCATTTCCCTGAAGTCCTGCCTGATGCCCTCATCAATCCTACTGCCTAAGTTATCTGTACCCACTGATGCACCACCACCACATGATCCTTGCCTGCCACCCTCCCTTAGTATTTTTCTAGTGTGTTCCTCAAATGCTCCACTCTGGCCACCAAAATGCTGTCCACCATTCTGTTCTCTTTATTTCTCAGAAACACTGCACTGTCATTAAATATAACAACTGAATCTGCCACTACTACCAGCTGCCTAGGTTCCTCTTCTTGAAATGGAAATGTCTTCCTTATCACTCATAATTGTTGTTCTGTCAGGCTCTGTCTGCATGCTGTCTCGGGCTCTGTCCTCATGCTGTCCGTCTGCTCCGTATTCCCAGGATCTGTTAACATCTCAGACTGTTTCTATGACTTACCAGTAAGTGATCTGCCTTGCATCTTCCTTGCATATGGGTGATCTTTTGCCTCCCACAGTTCACAACTGCCCTGTTCCTCCCCGCTTTCTGCCTATTTCTTCCTGTTACACCTCTCTCTCTAGTCTCTCCTGAGCAGCATGCCAATCTGTATCACCAACCTCCTCTCACTGCATGCTCTGCACGGATTGGTCCATGGAGTTCTCCAATCCCCTGAAGGTGTGCATCCCAGGTAGTCCCCCTTCCAGCTCTCAAACCTACCTCTTCAAACTACTAACCAGGGTGAATCAAACACAGAAAAAAACCTCCTCCACCCACCTTTCATCCACCACTGCATGCATCCTGTCTCCCTCACACCTGACACCTATCCCTCCTTCCCTTCTGCTCTCCAGTCAGACCCTTATTTCACTGAAACTATTGTATGTATCCTAGATACCCTGTACATCTATTTCCTGCCTAGCAACATGACTCGCCTTCCAGGCCTAAGTTTGCCTACACCCACTGGGAAGATGCTTTTTTACTGATAGATAAGCCCTCACTTCCTAATCCTGCTCTCCCCAAAACTGGAAACGACTTCTGGTGCTCTTAAATTTGAAATACAAAGTCCCTTTTTGTAAATTAGTGGAGTCCTCTGTAGCTGGTATTTCAACAGTCAAGTAGCCCAGATCTTAAAAAATTGATTCCAACACTGAAACATACTTTGCTGCCAAGCACTAATCATGGCCCACTGCCACAACCGGAAGCAATGTCAGTACTACTGGCCCAGGGCACCCACAGCCAGAATTCCACCTCTTGTAAGTGCAAACCTATCTTACCATTTTACACTACCAGCCCAGGAACAGAAACAACACTTGAATCTCAGTAGTAAAACCAAAGTCTCACTCACCAGACCAACTATTTCCTGTGTTGACAATGCTCTACCACATTTTTTCTTTTCTTGTTTTTGCCCAATCATTGTATTTTAAAACTCCATTTATTCTACCTACTGTGTGTAGGCCCACAAGTTAACACTTCAGTCCACATGGCTGCACCCCTCAGACCACTCTGGGTGGCTCTGGTCTCAGACCCTAGCGCTCTCATATTTCCATCCCTTCTGAAACACCCAGAATTCACCCCTCCAGTGTGATCCCATTTAAAATAGAAGGAAACAAGAGTTAGTGGTAGGTTGGAGAGACAGAACTCAGCCAGATGTTTTGACTGGTCCCTTACAGACGTGGTGGCCTGGGAATAAGGTAATCCACTCTAGCATCCCCTACTCTCTCTTTCCTCCTCTTCTATTTGGCTTCTCCATGGCAGGGTCCCAGGAAAAACTATGCCCTACACTTCATCTGGCTATAGTCCCAAACACAATGACCCCTGCAGCCTGGTGCACCACCTTCTCCTGGATTACCAGGGGGTGATGCAACAGCAGAAGATCCTTCCTTCCCTCCCTGGAGGAGGAGGAAGAGTGCACACAATCAAGTCTCTTCATGTCAGCCCTCAGAAGCACTCCAGGCTCAGGGTACAAACCCAAATCTCATTGTGTAGCTTGCCATGTGGTAACCCTGGCTCCTACATACAACAGTGACAGCAGTAAGAGTGCTGCAAAAAAAGGCATGGTAAAAAAAGGCGAGGGTAAAGGAGGCAACAAGGAAAAAGGATGAAGGCAGTAAATGCCACAACCCCACACATAACAGAGAAAGCAGGTAAACATAAACTGGAGAACTGAACTAAAACTGAACATAAAACCTCGTACTTTAATGTTGCAGTGGGCTCTGCTCTCCACACCTCCCAGTAATATACACAGTATAAAGAACTCCCTGTCTGTGACAAGCTTTGAGTAAGACACAGATAGAAAGAACACATATCAGTAAGGAACACGTTGCTTCACCACAGAACTGCTGGTACAAAATGCTGTGCAATCCACATGCTCTAAAATCCATGGCACTCCTAGCACTCACACCCTAAAGCCCACAACCATTTTCCGACACCCATTTTTATGCACCCACTTAATGGTATACCGGTTCCCATTACTGCCGTACTATCCAGTCAGCTTTAAATCACTTTATTTTAGTCTGCAGACTGCCTAGTATCCAGGTTTCTATTTTGTCTTTGATGTGTAGTTCTATTTTAATTTGCTGACTGCCTTGTAAAACTCTGTGCATAGAAGACACTGTATCAAATGATGTGTTATTCTATGATTATGAAATTATCATAACTCTAACATAATGAAGTTCTGAAGGTTGCAATGGTATCATGCTGTACCAGCTATTGTAAAGTGATCATTTGTTTCACCATTCTTAATTCTAACAACTGTTGCTTTTTATAGGCTACGAATCAAGAGGCTGCAGTGACTCTGAAGAATCTGAAATTGATTCATCTCTGGAACTCCTTTCTGACTTTCACCTGCTGAAAAATGGCAGCATAAAACCTTTACAAGAGGAAGAGGAGGAGGACATGACTGAAGAAGCTGATAAAGACAGTGAAAAGATTAAAATGAGTGGAGAGAAAACTCAGGGTGACAGCACTGACAACAGTGTGTCAGAAGCCTCCGATTCAGCTAAAACAGAAAGCAAGGAATTTAAGCTGAGCTACTCCAGCGACTCAATAGATGCCCTGGAGGAGGATGATCTTGAGGCCTGCTCTATAAGCAGGCCTGAATTTCTTGATCTCTATATTCCTGAGCTAAAAGAAATGGCAATCGGAAACAAGGACTTTTTCTCAACTAGAGCTAGGGTGGAGCCTACAACAGAAAATAACTGTGAAACTGGGTTTAACACTTTTCCATGCCATCTGCAGTTTCCTAATAAAGCAGACTCCAGGACTGACCAGAGCATAGCCTGCAACATAGGTGCTGCAGAACAAACAGAGGGAAGTGATTTGAATGATTTCACACTAGACTGCAGACTATATGATGGCAGCACAATGGATTATTACAACCTCTGTGCAAACCTGACCCCCGACAGCAGTGCTGAAAGGAATATACTCAGCAGCTCTGGAAGCTATTGTTCCCTGAAAAGCCTGGCAGCTGTATTAGAGCAAAAAGAGAAAGGCAGCAATGCAGATCAACCTGATGAGGTGTATGTTCCCATTCTACATCCTCCACCAGGATTTGGTGACACCAGCTCTGAGGATGAATTCTTTGATGCAGCAGACATACTGACCCCATCTGAAACTCCAACGGGTATTGAAATGACTGCCGCTAATGGAGGTTGGTCACATCTAAGAGATTCTCTCTCTCTCCCTCTCCCTCTCTCTCTCTCTCTCTCTTAATAGTAGCCTTAGACTATTGAAAAAAAAAAGTAGAGGACAGAGTTTAACCATGATCATTAAATATGTGTAGAATAAATTAATGTTCCTTTGCTCACTCATATTTATTTGACATACAGTATCTCTGTCATGAAGTAGATTTTGATGAACTGATTTGGACTGAATGGAAGGCAAAGAAAGTAAATCCCTGTGGGCCTAACAATCAGAAACCAAGTCTCAGATGGGCTATGTTTACATACTTGTGCTTTTTTCCCCTTCCTGTTAACTCCCTTGGCAGCAGCTCCTCATGCACAGCACAAGGAGCATTAGCATCTGCAACCACAGCAGATGCCATTGCTGCTACTTGGCTGGCCAACAGGCACTGCTTAGGCACCAGGCCCCTGAAACGCTTGCCGGGCATTGAAGTTCCTGAATTCCACATTGCACTCCACTTCAGCATGCCTAAAGCCTGGGATCCCAGTCCTAACCCTGAATCCAAGTCTTCTACTTTTGCCTGTCTGCAGAGAGTTTCTATCCTATGGGCAGAGCAAATATGCTCACATATTTAATGCATGGCAGTGGCAATATCGATTTAACTGCAACATGAATAGTTTTATTTATTTATTTACTTTGTTACCGGGTAAGTACACTGAGCCAAAGGTCCTTTTTCAGAAACAACCCAGAGCCACATTTATAAAGCAGCTACAAGATGGTGAATAAAATTACAATCACATTATAAGAATACATCATGCAATATGCAGGAATAGTACTTCATATACAACATCAAAAAATGTCATCAGTTAAAACATGTACAATCCAGTTGTTGTAGACAGGTAAAACCTTGACCGATTTTTGAAAACAGATATATCAGCAGTAAGAATAGTTAGTAAGAGGTTAAAACTGCAGTGAGTCAGACAGACTGAACATTCCCTACAGGAATTAAATCTTAATGGACAAGACACAAACAGTGTTTCTTCAGAAGGTGAGCAGGCAGAATGTTTTGGAGAAAGACACAAGCTGCAGTTAGAAAACTAAAAGGGCAGGGAGAGACATTTGCTATTTGACTCACATTTTTAGGGGAAGAGAAAAAACACATGAGGTACAAATTATAGAACCATTTTAAAGCAGCAGTGCAATGAATGCCTCAAAAAATAAAGTATACTGTTTGAAAACCTTGCTGCACTCATTAAGATTTCTGGTTTCTGTCTGTGCCAACTGTTTTGTTCAAAACAAGAGTATTTCTGAGATATTCCTATATTTGTATATTTAATTCATGCAAAAAAACTACGCAGCCGACATGTCTGCATGTAATCAATACTTTACTCCCACAATACTTCTGTTAGCCGGGTGTTACTAGTGCATGTTTTTTCCCATGCTGCCAGCCGGAAAACCATTAATAAATACATGCCAAACTGCGTATCTTAGCCTTAACTGTAACCAAAAAGGAATATCTGGCGGCACAGCCTTGCTCTCTCTTCTTCAGTTGGCTGCAATCTGATAAATGTAAACCATGCTTCCTGCTTAGCAGTTTATCAGGTGGCAGTTATCTGAGGAAGGCTGTGTCCTGACGGAAGTCCCAGCTCACAGCACCCTCCACTCTACACAGCTCATTGGGTGGACTTCAAGTTTTTTCTAGGAAACTACTGCAATTCACTTTTTCTAAATCAGCAACATCCTGAAGCTGAGGAAAGGAAAAAAAGAGATGTGGATGAAATTGTATCTAAAAAAAAAATCAGAGGAGTCATGAATGCACAGACTGAGTTCTTGCTAGATTTTGCCCGTTACAACACACCATTGCCAGAAACAAGCCACTGTGGATCCAATTTCCAATATTGCTTTCATTCCCGGGCTTGATCAGTTTGTTGGAGTCAGTTTCACTGCACGATCAGGAACAATTGCATCTTCCAGGCTTCAACAGTCAGTGGGTAGTTAATGTTAGGCAGCAGTCATCGGTGAAGACAGCCAGTACAAGGTAATAGTTCAGGGTGTGAACTGAGAACCCTAACTGACCTCTCAGTTCTGTGCTGTTGAAGGCTGGAATACACAGTGGCTTGTTTCTGGTGGTGGTCTGTTGCAATGGGCAGATTCCATCAAAAGTGCTCAGTCTGCACATTTGTGACCCCTACAATTTTTTTTCAGATACAATTCTGCTCTGCTTACTACTGTTGATATACAGTACATGAAGTGAGGATTAACTGCTACACTGTGCAGTGGGAAGTGTTGTCTAGATGATAGCACATTGACTTGAGAATAACTAGAATGCAGGTTCATACTTTGAGAGAACCAAATACTGCCTGAGTGACCGGCACGGGGTCATAACAGTGCAAACAATACTGCGCACAGCAAGACCACGCTGTTACTAACAGCGTATGGCAAGACTTGTAACTTTCTTTGTTTTGGGAGCATCACTTCGTGCCCCCATTGGGGCTTCACTTCCACACCTGCCAAAATCTATAATAACCAACTCTGAGGGGTGGGCACGGGCAAAAATAACTTGTAAAAAAAAGATTCTCTTACAGGGAACCAAACCGCTGTCCCCCAGTCCCATCCACTGTACGGCAGGCGCTCTAGCCACTCCACTATAGGAGCAGCTTGACTGAGAACCCGACCTGCAGTGGTCACACACCCTTCCTTCTTCCGGGTGAGCAAGAGGGGGTAGCGATACTTTCATATCGCTGTAATTCTCCTGTCGCTATAAACCCATTTGCGATCTTCACAGCACGGTCTTGCTGTGCATGGTATTGTCTGTGCTATTCTCACCCGGTACCTGAGTGACCATGGGCCAGACATTTATTCTCTTAGTGCTCCAGTCAACCCAGCTGCAGAAATGGGCAGAAATAGGACCTTATTGGAACCTAGTTGTTGTATCTCAGCTGATTATCCTGGGTAAATAACAGTGAAAATGCTTATCAGGCCTTCTTTGTTCAAATATCATGCATATTTGTTTAAAACAATTCAATTTTTTTATGTGTAGAATCTTTCATGCAGGGTATCAAAAATTACTTTACAATACTATTAAGCCTGATGGTTCTCTTAGACAATAAGCAATTCTGTTTCCTTAGCACGAGACATTCTTTTTTTTTTTTGCCAAGAGGGACTCACTTGTGCTAGCTACGCCATGGGGCCTCATTTCACAGCTGGGGATTGGATTTTCTGTTGGTAATCCAACCCTCAGTCCTACTTTAATGCTCATTAGGACATATGGAAGTCACTTAGCATTCAAATCCCTTAATACCATCAATTTGACATCAGAAATTAATAATACCATCTTTCTTACATCAAATCAATGGTGTTACTGGACTGAATGTTCCGAGAGTTCCAGATATTACAAAACACATCATGAAATGGGTATCAACAATCCAGACATCTGATTTGCCAAGGAGCTTGAACCAAGTGTTGGTATCCCAGCACAACAGCACTGGAAAAAGGTCTATGCCCTCACTGACCTGTTTATATGAAGCAGACTCATCTGCTCCAATACATCTCAATTCACTTCTTGTATTTTAAAAAAACGACATCATCTGGTTTATACTGACCAAAGAACAAAATTACAGTGGCTACTTTTTTCCTCCACCTTTTTTTTACTATTTTCTAATTTTACTGATTTAAATTAAAACACATTTTACTAAATGATTTATTTACTGATCCTAAAGGATGCGTTTCATAATTGTAATAAGGCCCTCCAGGGTATACTTTATGCTGGGATAATGGCACTTCTTGGGAAGTGGAAGCACTTGGACTCTGGCCCTGTTCTTTAGCCCCTCCAAGTTGTGGCATTATCCAAGCACAAAGCACTCACTGTCATGCCGTATTGCTTAAATAACAGCTAGGAAACTATTAATAGCATGGCCAGTAATTCCTTCTTGGGATTCTAGTGACATCACAAACCAGTCAAAGTTTTCTCTCGTGGTTTACTATGTCACCAGAATCTCTCAGAGGAATTACATCCCTGTTCTTGATGGTTCCTTAGCTGTTATTCTGTTTGTGCAGTCAAGGTGAGTACAGTAGCACCAACACAAAATTGGTATTAAGTTCACTATATTGACTGTAATTGAGAAAATATTAACTTTGGAATGGGTTTAAATCTGGGTAAGAGGCAGTAGACCTCAATGTAAAAAGTAGGCACTTTAGAAAGAGGGAGCAGTTACTGATAGTTCTAGCTTCTATAGAAGTAAACATTTTTGGGGGATTGATGGGAGGGTACTTCTAGGCAAGCATAAGTAACTAGGTCAAGGCATAGATATAAAATGATTTCCACTAAAATGGAAATCACAGTTCAAACTCTTGATTACATAACACAAGCCCCAATTCAGGCCATCTCTACCAAACTATCCCTTGCTGAGCATGGGTGGGCAATAGCTGTAGCGACAACTCCCATGTCTAGGGGTATTGGATGACAGGTTCTCCTTGACAGCCATCCCCTGAGCTTTGTACAGACCCAAGCTAGGCACTGTCCCTACACCCCAAGAGGTGTAGCCCACCAATGTGCTGTCTCTAAAGCCCCTGTGCATCTTTTTGGAACTGCTCTGGCCATGCTACTTGTGCCCCTTTGGGGGAGGCTGCTTACCTCTTTTCATGTTGCAGCCTCTGGGTTGCACTGGCTGGGGACTTCTCTTCCCTTTCATACTGATCCACCTGCATGTTGAGGGTGGATCCAGTGTTCATTGTCCCGTTCTTTCTCCTTGTCGTGTTCTTCTCCATCATACTCTTCACCCCTTTGTGTCGAGGTAAATGGAGCCACCTTTATTGCTTAAAAAACAGATCTCACTGCATTCATGCTGTACACAGACATTGTCCCCACATGACAACTTGGAGTAGATCTTATTTTAAGCTGTAATTCCATAACTTTATTCGCATTGCACAGCCGTTTCATTTGTAGTTAAAAACTGTACCTTTTAGAAATCATTTGCAGTGTGTGAGCATCATAACTTTAGGCAGGAAGCTGCTTGCCAAAATACCAAAGATTTATTTAGAGAAGCAGGGAACACAGCTTGAGGTAGTGACAGTAAGCATGCAGCCAGCACTCCAATCATAGCTCCCATTTTGGGCCCAGTTTCAAATCAGTTATCACCTTCAGCATAATTCGGCTGTTTCACAGTTCAGCAGTAATCACTGTTACTGTACCTGGTCCTAGAACAGCTGATCAGGGGTTCCATTCTCATCAGCAGCGTCACTTATGTCACTGCATAGTTGCAATTTAAATCACAGTTTCTTCCAGCACGTCATTACAGTTACACATCAATGACACATTTTTCCATTTACCAAATGGTGACTCTTAGAGATATCAGCAAGTACATTTTGGTACCCCTCACAACAGTGAATGGGATAAGGACATTGGAGTGTATCCAGCCCTGCATAGCATAGAAAGAGTGACACGATGCCTCTGGTTGGAGAAACTGAAGTGGTGTACCCTTCTGAACACACACAACACAGAACTGAGGTAGGATTATTGCTACATTGGTTGACCTGACCCTAACCCCATGCCTCTATCGGAAACTGAGTCAGTGCCTAACAGGGGCAAAACAACAGTGGCTTACAAACTGACCCTCACCATTGGGGTTCAGATCATCAGTGCCAACTGCCTTGGTCTTCTGCCACACACACAGATCTGTTGCTCTAGGCCACAGTCCCCACCAACATAAGATTACATCTGCTTCTTCTATATTGAGTACATAGGACAGTTGATGCAGAAAACACCAGGAGACCTGCCTTAAGAGTGAGTCCCGAACAGGCTCCTGCTGTCCCAAATCCCAGCCTGGAACAGACTCTCTGGAGACCAGCACCAGAGGGAGCCAGTGCCACCCAGACCTAGGAATTCTGCCACCATTCTTGGGCCCGAATGCCCCCTTTAGCTGGTTGCAGCCAGAAAAGCACACTGGATATACTACAGCTGGAACACTGCACACACAGATACTTGAAACTCAAGAACAAGAATTGCCTCTTGCAGGTCCTGAGCCCCTATTTATATGTCCTTAGCAGGTAGGAAACATTGCTCAGGAACCCTCCAAACCAAAGGGCAAATACAGGTACAATGCTGACTCCTAGACTTACTGTCATTAAGCTGGAAACACATTGCAGAATAGGATGCATATCTTTAGTATTTCAGAACCTTGATGTACAGGGCTAGAATGAACCCTTTAAGTGTACTTTAATCACATGCAAAATAATTTTATTCGCAGAATATATAGCATACCCCCCAATCTAACACTTCACTATTTACACTTTATGTGGGTCCTGGTAATCCTTGTTATCGCAGCTGGGTTACAATTGCCTAACTTTTTTAATACACTCTTGGATAAACTTGCTCTGTAATGTACCTCTCTGTAGGTAAACCTCTCCCCTTGTGCCTCCAACCTATACCATCATAAATACCCTAAATTATTTTATTAGTATCACATAGGTCAGTAAATACTACAGTTTTGCTCCTCTCAATGCTAAACCTTATGACACCCTTCCCTTTCTTCCCCATTATGAAACATAGGTTTGAAATGGAACATTTTGATTGGCTGACAGACTTCTAAGAGGGTAAATGTTAATGCCTGGAAGCCCTCATGCAGAAACATAGATAACGATGGCAGAAAAAGACCAAAGGGTCTGTCCAGTCTGCATCTAACACACTATCAAATCCCAATACGGAAGTTTTGTGTACACTATCCATCCCATTGCTCCCTGTCTTACTACAACCCCTGAGTAACTATGGTACTAAGCCCTTAACTCTGTCCCAGCCGTGTGTGAAACAATTAATGGTTCTGGCACTCACCACTTACGATAGACTGTTCTATGGCTCAACCACTCCCTATAAAATAAAAGTGCCCCATATCCCTCCTTAACCTCCCCTCCCTCCCTTGCCAGCTTTCACTTATGGCCTCTTGTTCTAGATTTGTTACTTCTGTTGACTAGTTCCTCGCATGTTCCCCTTGTTTATTCCTTTGCAGGAACCTGAAGATCTCTATTATATCACCCCTCCGTCATCTGGCCTCAAGCAAGTACATATTCAGTGTCCTAGGCTGATCCTCATAGGATCTGTTGTGCTGACCCTGAGTAATTGTGGTTGCCCTCCAATGCACCACCTGCAGCCTTTCTTGTTTTTCCTTAGGTAAGGACTCTAGAAGTGGGCACAGTACTCTAGGTGTGGCATCACCAGAAATCTGTATAGAGGCAGTAATACTGCTTTCTTCCTGCTGTCAAACATCTCCCAATATACCCCAGCATCATGTTTGCCATACTGTAGGCCTTGTTAAACTGGCAAGATTATTTAAGAGAGTCACTTATGGTGCCTTCTAGGTCCCTTTCAACAGAAGCAGTGCTCTGCTTAATCACTCCCGTCCGATACCCTGTTTTGTGGTCCCTGTTCCCTATATGCATCACCTTGCACTTTTTGGCATTGAATTTCAGCTGTCAAGCCTTGAACCACCTTTCCAACCATTATAAGTTCCTCAGCAACTCCCTTACCTCCTCCTTGCTGTCTGCCCTACCACACAGCTTAGTGTTGTCTAGGAAGAGACACATCTTGCCTTGAATTCCTTCCCCATGTTGCTCATGAACATATTGAAAAGAACTGGATCCAGGACTGGTCCCTGTGGCACCCCACTGGTAAACTCCCATCTTCTTGGATCTGAATCCATTTAACACTACCCTCTGCTGTCTCCCTTCTAACCAATTTCCCATCCATCTAACTATGCTCCTCACTGCACCCAGATCCTCTAGCTTCTTCAACAGCCTTTTGTGAAGCACATAGTCGAATGGCTTACTGACATCAAAGTAGAATAAATCCATTCCCTTATCCACTGTCAGTCAAAGAATACTAGCAGGTTTGTCAGACAAGACCTCCCTACCACAAACCCATGCTGTTTATTAACCTAAAGCCCATTTTTTTTAACATCAGTGCTAACAGCTTGCCCAGAGTCAAGGCTTTTTTTCCACAAACATTGTTTTAAATGTGTTACAATGTTGTTGTTTTTTTCATTTGTAATTTATGCTCCTGTTCTCCCCGTGGCAGCCCCCATCCGACCAACCCACCCTCCCCCAGCTCCATCACCTGGTTCCTCTGAGGGTCTTACCTTAGGTCACCCTGGCTGTAGGGCAGTCACCCGGCCACTGTTGTGGAGCCTGTAGAGGGTCCTTCCTCATCCTGCCGCCACAAGGAATTTTCCATTTTCTTCTCTTCCCATTGCTGGGGTGTGACATGTCAACATGTGTACATGGAGATGTATGCATGTTGCGGAGTCCCACAGCACTCACCCTTCCAGTGGCACCCCTGTCCTGTCCTGCCTCCAGGCCTCCACCTGGGGGCAGTGATGCAGTGGGGCAACCAAGTCTCACTCATCTGGGAAAGGAGAGCTGTCCTCGGGCCGCTCGATCCTCTCCCTCCCCTGCTGACCCCTGGTGGCCTGTGCTCATTCCCAAACACTGGTCGCTGGAGTGGCATGAGGTGTGGTGCCCAGTGCCTCAAACCTCACCGAGCTGGGCCAATGTTTGTTTTTAAATGGGAGTTGCAACACTTAGCTCAGCATACTGAATAGTATCTAAAACCAATATAAACCCATGGTGCATAAACATTTATGAAATCAGACATGAACAAGTTTACTGGTACTGCAGCGCCGTGTTTAAAAGTGAGTGCGCATGAGCAGCCGGCAGCCATAGGTGGAGCACATCATCAAAATAAAGTACATATACAGTATAAAAAACAAAAAAACAGGCAACATTATGAACTTCTTGCACCACATAGTGCAATGAAGTACTTTAAACTGGCATAAGGCAGTGCAGGTAGCTATTAGTAATGGGAGTTTTAAATTCTCCATAAAAGCTGACAGTGTCCCTTTAATTATAAATTAAGGCCTAAATTGTTCAGTAACTTTATCAGACGCTATTGTTTTTTATGTTTCACAACATTTCTATAAGGCTTCATCATTACCTTCCATTACATTTATATTTCCATTAGCAAAGACTTCATAAAGTTCCCTTTTTCACATATTAAACTTTAACATTTTTCTTTCCCTTGACATTTACTTTACTGTGTGGTTTAAGTAATGTTTTCTATTTTGATTCTAGTCCAAAATGTGGTCAAATTCAGAACATCTGCCACAATTGCTGTTTTTAAAAGCATCAATACTGGCATTTACAGGAACACCATTAAGTGATTACATTAATTACAGTGCTTCAGCCTTTTAAAATCTTATTTCTCCTTTGTCCTTGCTCATTCCTGTAATATGCTGCACTATAAGTGTCATTCTGTTAATCCTACAGAAAATGAATCATTCACTTCAAAGTCATCTTTATTCCAGCTTTTCCTTTGCTGTGCAAATTTGTCTGAAGATAAGATTCTGTGTTTTCAGAAACCCTATGTATGATAAGGACAGTCTAGTTGCATAACTGCTCGTGCAAATAAAGAAAAGTATGCAGTGGGCTGGATGTGGTCACAATAACGTGATAATAGTAAAGACAAAGATATTGGGCACTTGCCACCTCATTGATGAAAGATGCCACTCTCGAGACATTTATTTGTGCATTCTGTACAAGATATTTATTGTTGGTGCCAAACCTCAGATACCACTACTGTATATACTTGCACATAAGTCGGGTTTTTTTGAAGTTTTTTTGGTCTCTTCAATTATGGCTACCGACTTATGTGCAAGTAACTGGAATTCACTAAAAAATCATGATGCCAGTCTGTGAAAATATATACTTTGCAGCCACAGTTAACATCAATTGTCTCCTGCAATGTGATAAATGGCATCAAAGGTATTTGAGGTGCTACATTGTTGCATACTTGCTTAGCGTCCTGCAGTGTGCCAAATGGCGACGAGGTGCTACATTGTTTCTTCATTGTTGCCTAGTCAAGTGCCATGGTGTTAATTTAGCACATTAATGGCAGCAATTAGCAGGTAGTTGCAGGTAGTAAGCTGTTAAATACTTTCGCATAGCTTGCATTACCATCTAACTTCTAGCTTACTTCTGAGATGCCCGCATTCAAAAGAAAACACTCTTCCTACACTGCAGAGAAAATAAAATAAATTAGCTGATTTTTTTTGCAATAGCTTTTAAGACTGCATTGTTAAATAAAAGCCGATTTTCACTTTTTTACTCGGTGTGTAGTGCTCAGTCTGTCCCAATTTGCTTTTAAAGCTGCATGATTTAATTTTTTACAGACAGTTATTCAGTAAGTGTTCAGTGTTCAGGCAGTTCAAAAAGTCATTCTGACTTATAAGTGAGTCATAGTAAAGTGCATTAATCTTTGCTACGGAATCATATACCCCGACTTATAAGAGGACCAACTTATGTGTGAGTATATATGGTAATATTATCTGATGCATTTTGGATTAAAAATCCTTCATCAAAGGCATTTAGTGGAGATGTGGATAAACTTATAAACTGTTAGCCACTGATGACCTCACCAATGGGGACAGGACCCACAAAACCATCACGGACTAAATCAAAATGAAGTACAAGTTCACACAGTGTGAACAAGGTGTAACTACATACAGTAAATATCATCCATGTATCTAATGCGATTTCATTTCTATCCAAAATGGAATATTTATTTTTATGCTTATTGCACATCATTTAAGCAGCTCATTTCACAAAATTCATATTACCACTCTTTATCATTTTAATTAATAGAGCTACCAGCAATTAAACCTTGAGTTTGGTAGGTACAACAAAAGAAATAGCTTGGCCGTTATGAACAGGGTGCATAGTCTTGACACAGAGTAGAACCAAACTGTAGGAGAGAGAGAGAGAGAGAGAGAGAGAGAGAGAGAGAGAGAGAGAATAAGATGTTAAATTACAGCAATACACTTACAACATATGCAGTATATACTTCAACTCAATGCATGGTTATTTCAAAAATGGTGCCAATTCAAGAGCACTGTTCAATCCTGGAGCTACCCTCGCACTGAGACTGTAAATCCAAAATGCCTCTCTACGAAGCACCAAATTACTGAAATCACTGCTCCTCAGGTGTGGGCAGACTGTCAATGGCTTTGAAACTAAATGAATGTTGAGAAGGGGTAGGAGCCTCTTTAATATACAGAGCAGTGACATAGGCATTATTGCCACTTTCAATTGCTCTGCAGTGCTCCCACCTGAGTTTTAAAATGCTTATCAAAACGCACTCCATCTGCAAAGTGCAATGCAGATTGCTCCAATGGTATCACATATGGAGAGCTAGCAGATATCATAAGTTCTGCCAGTGTGTGGATTTGTAAAAGTTTTCCCCAGGTAGATAATCTTACAGTAGGTGCATTTCATACACGAATAACAACCCCTGACTTCACTTTGTAATCATACTGTTGGTTTGGGTCTCATCTGGTGGCTATGTACAGGATGTCCACTAGAGTTGTTGACATTTGATATGACATCCTTAAGGGTTTCTTTGTAACTTCTGCCAGGCCTGTCACCTTCGGGGCATGCCAGTGTGTTTTAATTATGTGTTACAGATGGCCTACGTGAGCACAAAAAGTGGTCACAAAGTTGAACCTGGTGCTTGTGGGTTCCCTTTCTAACCCAAGGAATCTATCAGTATATATTCGCAAATTGCATCTCATTCCACTCCACTATACTGAGTTGCCTGGAGACAAAACTTATACTAATGATTGAATTTAGAATTAGAATGAAGTTCAAACTCTGCACTGTGGTCACCCTCCCCCTCACAGCCAAATGTGAGATTTGTTTTCCACTGAAGAAAGCAGTCATCCCAAAGTACAACTCCAGAATGCCTCCAGAATAGTTTAGCTCCAGAAGCAAATGGTCCGGTACCTTTCATTGTGCCAACATAGATGTTTCAAAAAGAACAAAGTGCTTAAGCTTTCAGACTAATGAAGTCCTTCCTCAGAAGCTTATGATAGTTATTCAGAAACTCTCATGCTATTAACACCCAGATCATACATAAAAAAACAGAAAGAATTCTCATTGGTTTAAAATACTCATTTAAACCATCACTGAAGTTAGAAACAGTTGAACCAGACCTCACCAGTTTGCTATTAGCTGAGATGCATTCAAGGTCAAATTTCAATAAGATAACAACCTTCCCAGCAGAAAGTTCACTTGTGAGGCAGTATAGCACAGAGGTTTAAGGCTCTAAGCTGTAAATCTGGTGACATCCTGCAGACCAGACCTGGGCTTGAATCCCACAGCTTCCATTTGCATACTGTGTGACCCTGAGCAAGTCACTTAACTTCCCTGTACTCCCAGGTCACACCTGTAAAAAAAGCTTTCAGCTTAGTTTGCTACTCCTGGTTAAACAACTAAAAAAAAAAAGTTAAACTGTCATAAATTCTAAATGTCTCAGCATGTGTAGTGAATACAGTCTTAATGAACCATTGCATTCAATTCTCACTTAAGCACAATGAAAAAGCAGGGATACTGAATGAATACTTCTGCTCAGTATTCACAAAAGAGGAGGAGAGGGAGGTGCCTAATCCAATTAACAGAAGCACTCTGGATAGGGGGGTTGGTCCCAGTTCTTTCACAGAAGAAAGTGTTCTGAAAGAACTCCTAAAACTGAAGGTGGACAAAGCAATGGGACCTGATGGAATTCACCCCAGAATTCTAAAAGAATTAAGGGGAGAACTAGTGACACCACTGACTACCCTTTTTAACAAATCATGGGAGGATGGTGTGGTACCTGAGGACTGGAGGAAGGCAGATGTGATTCCCCTTCACAAAAGTGGGAGCAAGACAGAGGCAGGAAACTACAGACCTGTCAGTTTGACCTCTGTGGTAGGGAAAGTGATGGAATCACTTCTGAAGGAAAGAATTGTTGAGTACCTAGAGGCCAGTGAGGCACAGGACCCAAGGCAGCATGGGTTCACAGTGGGAAGGTCATGTCAGATGAATCTGATTGATTTCTTTGACTGGATGACCAAAGTAGTAGACCAGGGAAGGGATGTGGGCATGGCCTACCTAGACTTTAGCAAGGTATTTGACACAGTCCCACACAAAAGATTAATAATCGAATTAACCAGCCTGGGAGCGTGTCCCAGGGTGGTAGCCTGGGTAAAACATTGGCTGGACAACAGGACACAGAAAGTAATTGCAAATGGAGTCCACTCTGAAGAAAGAGGGGTTACTAGTAGGGTACTGCAGGGTTCAGTACTGGGTCCAGTCCTTTTTAATGTCTTTATAAGTGACATTGCAGAGGGACCAGAAGGAGAAGTATGCCTCTTTGCAAATGACACAAAAATCTGCAACAGGACTGATACACAAGGAGGCGTGGAAAGGATGAGAGCAGCTTGGATTCAATGCAAAGAAGTGCAAAATAATGCACCTGGGAAACAAAAATCCAGGGGAAGATTACACAATGGGGGGGAGGTAGTAACAACAACAAAAATGGAAACGGATCGGGGGTAATCATATCAAATGACCTTAAGATTAGCAAGCAATGTGAGAAGGCAGTAGGGAGGGCTGGGGGGATACTGGGATGTATAGGGAGAGGCATCACCAGCAGAAAACAGGATGTTGTTATCCCTCTGTACAGACAGTTGGTGAGACCCCATCTGGAGTACTGCATCCAGTTCTGGAGACCCCACCTCTGCAAGGACATTGACAGGATAGAGGCAGTCCAGAGAAGGGCAATTAAAATGGTTCAGGGTTTACAAGAGAAGCCATATGAGAGGAGACTAAAGGAGCTTAATATGTATACCCTTGAGGAAAGGAGGGAGAGGGGGGACATAATAGAAACTTTTAAGTATCTCAGTGGAATCAACAAAGTCCAAGAGGGTAGCATCTTTCAGAAAAAGAGATGTGCAAGAACAAGGGGACACAATTTGAAGATAGAGTGGGGACAGCTCAGGGGCAATCTGAGGAAGTATTTTTTCACAGAGAGGGTGGTGGACGCATGGAACAGCCTTCCTGAGGAGGTTGTGGGGTCTAAAACTGTAGGAGAATTCAAGAATGCATGGGACAGACATAAGGCAATTCTTGTGGGGGTTAGGAAGAAATAGGCTGTTGGTTAACTAGGATCTGCAGCTTATCCTGTAGGTAGGGAAATGGGAAGACTAGGTGGGCCAAGTAGTCCTTATCTGCTGTCAGAGTCTATGTTTCTATGTAAGTACATGTTAAAATGTCATATTATTGTATGTTAAAAATGAAACAAAGCTATATAACTGAAATTTTCTATATATGGCAGTAAGAGGGTTTAAAACAAAGTTGACCTAGTGTGAGCAATGGCTACGCACTGCTATACAGTTTAAAACACATCTGGAGACATTTTTCCAACTATACACTCAACCAGTTACTATATTGCATAAACCTTAAAACCTTCAGTGTTGTAACAGGATTTTATAAAAGGTAATATCAATTGTCTGTATAAGTACCAAATTGGAGGAAAAAAACTGTCAAGGACCCCCAAGTAAAAGAGACCATGCATCCTGATATGTTCAGAGTTCAATAATGTGTCAGTATATAATCAAACTACTGTATGTACAGAGACAGTCTAAGGACTCTGAATAAAAACCCAATGGAATTAAACCCTACCACCCCATGGGTAGATAACGTGTTAGAAGAAAGTGTATATTCACTATGTATGTGAGCTAAGAGTTCTAACACATCATCATTTACACCAATCACTACAATATTTACCCAATGGAATTTAACCAGTCAAGGACCCCTAAGAAAATTAGATCATGCATCCTAATCTGTTCAGAGTTTAAAAATGTGACAGTATATCATCAAAGTACTATATGTACAGTAACAGTCCAAGAAATCTGAATAGAACCACAATGGAATACCACCCCACCCCACCCGGGAAGATAACTAGTTAGAAGGAAGTACATATTCACTATGTATGTGAGCCAAGAGTCCTAACATACTGTAACACCATTATGTCATGTACTGTACCTGAATATAAGCCTACCTCAATTTAACAGCAACCCCCACACTCACATAACCCCCCCACGCACACTCAAAACTAAAATAAAATACCCTCCCCACACACACACACACACACACACATAGTTTTTGGTGAGGGACCAACATATTGCTAACCAGTTAAAAGGGACACTGTAAATATTAAAACAAAAACAAAGACACGCTAAAGGCCTATTATATGTCCATCCTTTGAAGTAAAGGTCTGTGGATGTTTAAGTCATATAATGTGCCATAAACCCCAAATCAATGTTCATGCCATCTTCTACCATATTAAGAAGTAAAATAAGCATGAAATCAGAAGCCTGTCTCTGTTGTGTACTTTTGAAATTTCCTTTTAAGACCATTACTGACATATCTAAGATTAAACGGTCAGGCTAAGAGAAGTGTTGCCCCACTGTTTTTTTTCAGTCATCTTCATATTAATGTTATGTCTGTGCAAGCTCATTCTAGTGTGGAAAGGCTGGCTTGTCTCTCCAACATACCCTGTTTGTGGACGTCTCTTGCATCAAATGAAATAAACAACATTCCATGATGCACATGTATAATTCCCCTGTACCCCGAATTGTCTGATTTGTGATGTAACCACAGTGTTTACATCACAAAACAGACAGTTCAGGGTACAGGAGAATTATGCATGTGCATCACGGAATGTTGTTTCTTTCATTCAATGTAAGAGATGTCCACAAACAGGGTATGTTGGAGAGACAAGCCAACCTCTCCGCACTTGAATGAACTCACACAGACATAATATTAACATGAAGATGACTGAAAAAGCATTGGGGCAACACTTCTCTCAGCCTGACCACTCAATCTCAGATATGTCAGTAATGGTCTTAAAAGGAAACATAGAAATATAGAAACAAAATTTGACAGCAGATAAGGACCGCTTGGCCCACCTAGTTTGCCCATTTCCCTACCTGATGGATAAGCTGTTGATCCTAGTTAACCAAGAGCCTACTTCCTCCTACCCCCCAACTAGACTTGCCTTGTGTCTGTCCCATGCATTCTTGAATTCCCCAACTGTTCTTGACTCCACAACCTCCTCAGGAAGGCTGTTCCATGCATCCACAACCCTCTCCGTAAGAAAAATACTTCCTCACATTACCTCTGAGCCATCCCCCCTCTATCTTCAAGTTGTGCCCCCTTGTTCTTGCACATCTCCTTTTCCTGAAAGGTGTTACCCTCTTGGACTTTGTTGATTCCCTTGAGGTACTTGAAAATTTCTAACATGTTTCCCTCTCCCTCCTTTCCTCAAGAGTATACATATTAAGCTCCTTTAGTCTCGCTTCGTATGTCTTCAGGTGCAGACCCTACAGCATTTTGGTTGCCCTCCTCTGGACAGCCTCCACTCTGTCTATGTCTTTGCAGAGATGGGGTCTCCAGAACTGCATTCAGCATTCCAGATGGGGTCTCACTAACTGTCTGTACAGAGGGATGACAACTTCCTGTTTTCTACTGTTGATGCCGTTCCCTATGCATCCCAGTATCCCCCCCAGCCCTCCTTACTGCCTTCTCACATTACTTGCCCACCTTTAGGTCATCTGATATAATTACCCCCAGGTCCCTTTCCATTTTTGTTGTTGTTAGTATCTCACCCCCATTGTGTACTCTTCCCCTGGGTTTTTGTTTCCCAGGTGCATTTCCTTGCACTCTTTGCATTGAATCTGAGCTGCCATACATTTGACCATTCCTACAACCTTGCCAAGTCCCTTCTCATCCTTTCTACCCCACCTTGTGTATCAACCCTGTTGCAGATCTTTGTGTCGTCTTCAAAGAGACATACTTTCCCTTCCACTTCCTCTGCAGTGTCACATACAAAGACATTAAAGAGGACCGTTCCCAGTACTGAACTCTGCGGTACCCCACTAGTAACCCTCCTTTCTTCACTCTGGACTCCGTGTACTGTTACCCTTTGCGTCCTGTTGTCCAGCCAATTTTTTATCCAGGCTACCACCTTGGGACCCACTCCAAGACTGGCTAACTTGTATATCAATCTTTTATGTGGGACTGTGTTAAATGCCTTGCTAAAATCTAGGTAGGCCATGTCCACAGCCCCACCCTGGTTTACTACTTTGGTCACCCAGTCAAAGAAATCTATTAGATTTGTCTGACACAACCTTCCTGCTGTGAATCCATGCTGCCTTGGGTCCTGTGCCCCACTGGCCTCTAGGTACTCAACAATTCTTTCCTTCAGAGGTGATTCCATCATTTTCCCTACCACTGAGGTTAAACTAACTGGTCTGCAGTTTCCTGCCTCTGCCCTACTCCTACTTTTGTGAAGTGGAATCACATCCATCCTCCTCCAGTCCTCTGGTACCACCCCATCCTCCCATGATTTGTTGAAGAGAGTAGTCAGTGATGTCACTAGTTCTACCCTTAGTTCTTTTAGAATTCTGGGGTGAATCCCATCAGGCCCCATTGCTTTGTCCACCTTCAGTTTTAAGAGTCCTTTCAGAACCCTTTCTCATGTGAATGGACTGGTATCGATCCCCCCCCCCATCCAGAGTGTTTCTCTTGCTTGGTTTAGGTACCTCCCCATCTCTTTCTTTGCAAATACTGAGCAGAAATATTCATTCAGTATCCCTGCTTTTTCACTGTCACCCTCTGCCCATTTTCCTTCCCCTTTATTAAGCCTCAGTATCCCTCCCTTGGGTACACAACAGAGATGGGCTTCTGAGATCAGGCTTATTTTACTTCTAAATATGGTAGAAGATGGCATGAACATTGATTTGAGGTTAATGGCACATTATATGACTTAAACATCCACAGACCTTTACTTCAAAGGATGGACATATAATAGGACTTCAGCATGTCTTTGTTTTAATATTTAAAGTGTCTCTTTTAACTGGTTATCAACATGCTGGTTCCTCACCAATGAACTATATGTGTGTGTATGTGGGGAGGGTTATTTTATTTATTTATTTTGTGTGGGGGTATGTGGGTGTGGGGGTTGCTATTACTCTGAGGTTGGCTTATATTCAGGTACATGACATAATGGTGTTATAGTGTGTTATAACTCTTAGTTCACATACATAATGAATATTAATTTTCTTCTAACTAGTTATCTTCCTTGGGGGTGGGGTGGAGTTAATTCCATTGGATTTTTATTCAGATTCCTTAAACTGTTACTGTTCATACAGTAGTTTTATTGTATACTGTCACATTTTTGAACTCTGAACATATTGGGATGCATGATCTCATTTGCTTGGGGGTCCTTGACAGATTAAATTACATTAGGCGAATATTGTAGAGATTGGTGCAAATGATGGTATGTTAGGACTTTTGGCTCACACACATAGTGAATATGTACTTCCTTCTAACTAGTTATCTTCCCGGGGGGGGGGTTATTCCATTGTGGTTCTATTCAGAGTCCTTGGACTGTTATTGTACATATAGTAGTTTGATTATATACTGTCACATTTTTGAATTCTGAACAAATTAGGATGCATGATCTTATTTACTTGGGGGTCCCTGACTGGTTAAATTCCATTGGGTAAATATTGTAGTGATTGGTGTAAATGATGATGTGTTAGGACTCTTGGCTCACATACATAGTGAATATGCACTATCTTCTAACAAGTTATCTACCCACGGGGTGGTAGGGTTTAATTCCATTGGGTTTTTATTCTGAGTCCTTAGACTATATCTGTACATATAATAGTTTGTTTATATACTGACACATTATTGAACTCTAAAAGATCAGGATGCATGGTCTCATTTACTTGGGGGTTTTCTTCCAATTTGGCACTAATACAGACAATTGATATTACCTTGTATAAAATCCTGTTAAAACACTGAAGGTTTTAAGGTTTATGCAATCTAGTAACTGGTTAAGTGTATAGTTGAAAAAATGTCTCCAAATATGTTTTAAACTGTCTAGCGGTGCGTAGCAGTTGCTCACATTAGGTTAACTTTATTTTAAACCTTCTTAATGCCACATATAGAAAAATTTGGTTATATAGCTTTTTTTTATTTTTAACAGACAATATCACATTTTAACATGTATGTAAGTGAGAATTGAATCCAACGGTTCATTAAGACTGCATTCACTGCGCATGCTGAGACATTTAGAATTTATGGTAGTTGAACTTTCTGCTGGGAAGGTTGTTATCTTATTGAAATGACCTTTGACCTTGAAAGCATCTCAGCTAACAGCAAACTGATGAGGTCTGGTTCAACTGTTTCTAACTTCAATGATGGTTTAAATGAGTATTTTAAACCAATGAGAATTATTTCTGTTTCTTTATGTATGATCTGGGTGTTCATAGTATGAGAATTTCTGAATAACTGTCATAAACTTCCAAGGAAGGACTTTGTTAGTCTGAAAGCTTAAGCACTTTGTTCTTTTTGTAACATCTATGTTGGTCTAATAAAACATATCAAACCATTTGCTTCTGGATCTGTTCTTACAAGGAGCAATATGGCAAAAACTGAATCTCTACGTCCTGAATGGTTTAGTGATTTTAGTTATTTTAATTTTATTTAAAGAGCTAATGGAACCAAAATAACCAGACAGGAAGATGATACAAATTTTAAGCAGTAGTGTAACTTTTTTTTATTTCTAAAGTATTTTTCTTTTTCCTTTTGCACAACAGAAAGTATTCTGTGTGATAATGTGTTGGGTGTGTGTAACAGCCTGGCAGCTGACATATCTATCTATACTGCCAGACACTACATCATCAGCATTATGACCTCACTGACTGTGACATCACATGTGAATGACCTGGCAGTCACTCACTTGCTGTTGCTAAGTAGCAATAATGTCACAGTCAGTGAGGTCATAATGCTGATGATGTAGTGTGGGGCAATACAGCAAGATATGTCAGCTGCCAGGCTAAGAACTGTTCCACACATCACACCTACTAACATCAGGTAAGCAAGATTCTAATTAAACAAAAGGAAAAACAGAAGTACCTCAGATATAAAAGTTAATGGTTGGCTGCTTTTAAAATCTAGTATTAGTTTTAGGCAGTACACTAACTCTTTAGTTTAGTTATTACTCAATACTCTGCATTAGTTAGGGTGTTAGTTTAAATGTATTGTGTAATTTAGTGGTTTCTCCAGTTCCCAATTGATTCCCAGGAACCAGAGAAGACTGCTAGTCAGTGCCACCTCCAAGGAACTGCCTTACTGTCACTTCTAATTATGACATTATGCTGTTTTTATTGCTTAATTTAGTTTTGGATGGTTTTAAATAAAACAGTGCTTAGTTCCATTACAGAGGGAACAAAGAAAATCTTTCTGTTTAAAAATTTTATTCTGATACTTTACTTCAGCCTCTGTTAATCTCAAAATGGCTCCCAGGTAAAAAAATAGCAGTTCCACTTTAAAAGAGAACCAAACTGGAAAATGTTCTTTCATGGCCTTCTTTACTCACTTTGGGCTTAGTTAACTTTATTTCGAATGACTAGCAAACCTAAAAAGAAAAAAAAGAATACATGGACCTACAGGTTTTAAAAACTGTACAAATTCTTTTCAGCTCCTGACAAGGCCAGACTGCCACAAGCTTTGCGTAAGATGCCTTGGTCCTCACCAAAACTTTTTAAATTGTGAATGCTGTATACAGTTTGCCCTAAAACACAAAGGAAAGTGCTAAAAAAAGATAACACTTAATGATTTCTCAGTCTGCCTCCATGTCACATAAAAAAAAGTTCAGATGAGGGTTCTGCCCCTGAAAAAAAGCAGCAGTCAGGGCCAGCCTTAAGAAAAGGCAAGCTAGGTGACTGTCTAGGGTGCCCACTAATAGGGGCACTGAAAAAAAAAGTTCCATTCCCCCCTAAAATAATCTGTGTGGTGACAAAAACTTCCTCTGTGCCCCCCCCCCCCCATGCCTTATGGTTCTTTCAATGCCAACAGAAAGCAAGCAGAACATATGGTCTGGTGAAAGTGCAGATGCAGTAGAAGTAGTTGGCAGGCAGCAGCAATTTTTTTTTCCAAATTGAACAAACTTTATGGAAATACAAGGACTTAACAGTTCACAAATACTTAACAATTTTGAATGTACAATAAGGGAACAATAAGGCAAGATCATGTGCATAAAAATGCAGTTTACAAGAGGAAAAGAAACTATTAAGGCCTACACCCCCCTCCCACTACTAAATCCCCACCAATCCCCCTCCATCCCCATCCACCAGAGGAAAACCAGAGGGGCGCCCCGAAATGAAGGTGACTAGAGAGTTTAGACCCAGTCTGCCAAATTATAGCAGAACAAAAGTCCTGTAAAAGGGCCAGACTATGTAATTAGATTATTAGGAGGACATGTAGGGGCCCCCAGACTCTTTTATATTTAGTAAGTTGCCAGCCATATTGACTATGAGGTGCTCAGCTTGTAAGGCAAACAGTATTTCTCTGTACCATTCAAGAAATTGGGGTATAGACTGGTCCAGCCAATGTCGGAGAATAATCTTTTTCACACATGCTGAGATTAAAGCCATATGAGGTCACTGGTTTCCAAGGAGGGTGTTGGTGTAGTCGCTGAAGATACATACAGCAGGAGTGAAAGCCTCAGACAGTTCCAGTAGTGGGTCTAAGCAGGCACAAACTGATTCCACCACATGGGAACCACTTTTTCACAAAACCACAATATATGAAGTAGGGTGCCAGGCTCCTTGCCGCTTCTGGTATAAGCGTCAGCAAGTAATCTGCCCATTTTGTGTAGTTTGACTGGGGTATAGTAGAGGTTGTGAAGTATATTGAACTGCATGAAGCAGTATCTATCCCACTTTATAAATTTATACATGTGCTTCCAGAGAGTCAACCAATTTCTAGAGGGGAAGGACATGGAAGAGATTGATCTCAACTTTAGAACCTTTGACCCTCCTGGGAAACCAGAGATTCTTGTAATGACCGATAATAATATGTGAGATATGGTGAGAAGTGGGAGCCTTTGAAGAATAGGAAGAATTAGATTACCTAATGGACTAAGCCAAGGCTCACTATCAAAAAATTGTAAAAGCGTGTGTGACAGCTGGAAATAACGAAAGCAAGTGGAGGTGGGCCAGTTGTATTTGGCACAAGCTTCCTGAAAGGGTAAAAGCTTTAGTCTGACAATGAGGTCCCCAATTGTGGAGACTCCCATGTCAGGCCAAAAAGTTTTGGAGAGTGGCTTGCCAGCTATGCAAAGATTTGGATTTCTGAAAAGGGGTTGGGCTGTGTCCCTGTATGGGCAGATTTTAAACAAGGAGCAAGGCTACAGATGGACCTGCAAAGAAGTTGCCAGGGGTGTGTCCCATAGTGGCCAAGTGAGATTCTTCCTGGGAAGGTATGGGAGTGACTATATATCAAACCCGTTGGTAGAGCATAAAGCCCTCTCTATGTCCACCCAGTGTGGAACATATGACGTATAGGGATCAACACTAGCCATTCCCACCCAATGGGAAAGTTTAGTGAGGTGAGAGGCCAAATAATGTAGAAATAAATTAGGAACCTGGAGCCCACCATCCTGTTTATTATGCATGAGCTTTGCCGGGGCTCTGCAGGTAGTTTTGGCCCTCCAGAGGAATGCAGAAATGATTCTCTGGACTTGGTTGAACCACTGTTGGGAAAGGACAGAGCTGAACATCTGAAAGAGGCTATAACAGCCTGGGTAAGATGTTCATTTTAACAATGTTCAGGCAGCCTCACATAGAAAGGGGTAATAAATACCAGTGAACCAAGTAAATTTTGATGTGTTGCACCAGTGAATCCAGGTTGGAATGTTGAATTTCAAGAGAAGAAGTACAGAGGTATATCCCCAAGTATCTTAACCGGTCATGTTTCCAGGAAAGGCCAAGGTGCTTGATATCCACCTTGAAATTAACATTGTTAAGAGGCATGACCTCAGTCTTAGCTAAATTTAGTTTACAGTTGGAAATACTATTAAACTGAGAGATTATCTATAGGGCAGCAGGCAGGAATGTGTTAGGGGAAGAGATGTGCAGGAGAATATCATCTGCATAGACTGGTAACTTGTAGTCTGTCTGACCAGTGGTGATACCTGAAACCAGAAGGGAGAGTTTAAGTTTACGAATGGGTGGTTCCAGAAAGATGTTAAATAAAAACAGGGAAAGGGGCAGCCCTACCTGGTGCCGTAATAAAGAGTGAATGGAGAGGATAAAATGCCACTACATAGTACATGGACAGACGGGGAAGAGTAAAGCTCCTTGACCCACTGGAGAAACTTCAGGGAATACAGTATTTGGGGAGTATGGCAAAAGGTAGTTCCATGAGACATGATCGAAAGCCTTTTCAACATCCAGGAACACCAGAGTTGCAGGAAAGAGGGAGTCCCTGGACGCCGAAAAGAGGTACGACAGTTTCCTGAGATGATCAGCCAAAAGCCTGCCTTTCACAAAGTCAACCTGGTCCCTACTGATAAGTGAGTCCCACACTAGCCCCAGTCTACAGGCCAGTACCTTAGCTAAGATTTTAATATATATGTTAATAAGTGATATTGGTCTGTAATTGGAGACCTGAAAGGGTTCCCTACCAGGTTTAGGGAGGACCACTATTGCCTCAGTAAAGGAGAGGTCGGTGAGGCCCTCCTTAGAAATGTAATTATAAGTATCGAGTAATATCAGTGCCAGTTGTCCCTCACAAGCTTTATAAAAGTTAGTAGTGAAACCAGCTGGTCCAGAGGACTTATCTGAGGGTAGGGAGTCGATGGCCTGGGAGAGCTCAGCTAGGGACAGAGGGGCCTGTAGGATGGCTACCTGTGAGTCATTGAGCTGGGGAAGGGGTATGTCTCCCAGGAAATTCTCCAATTGAGTGGGACAGAAGGGGGAAAGAAGGAGAGGCATACAACTGCTGGTAAAAAGTTTTAAAGGAGTCCACAATGTCTCAGGGTGAGGTGAGAAGGCTACCAGACTCAGTTTGAACTGGGGAAACAATCTTGTTCATGGCTTGAGACCTTAGCCGAAGAGCCAGCAGTTTCCCAGCCTTTTTTCCTTGGTCAAAATACTGCACTTTGGAGCGTAATAGTAGGTGCTGGTCCTTTTCCCCCAAAAGGGTGTTATATTGAAACTGGAGACTTTCCAACTGCTCCCACTTGATCATGAAGAGTCCTGAGACACCCTACCCTCCAGAGATCGGATGTAGCTTAATAAAGAGGAAAGGGTGGCCATGGTCTGTTTTTTTCACTTAGATGATAATCTGATTAATTCCCCTCTAGGAGCGCACTTCAGAGTACCCCACAAAAGATGAAGGGTGGGCATGGATGGGGAGTTAATTTCCATAAAAGAATCAACAAAGGTCTGAAGATGCCCCACTAATTCCTTAGATTTAAGCAATTGATTGTTTAGGACCCACACCTTGTCTCTGGTCAGTGTAGGGGTAAGAGTTACTTGAAGAAGGATAGGGTGGTGGTCTGAAATCACCTTAGCTAAGTAATGCACAAAGGGACCCTGGGAAGATATTCTACCCCAGCAAAAAATAGTCCAGCCTGGAGGAGGAATTGTGCGGTAGGGAACAAAAAGAATATTCCCGGCTATCTGGGTTCAGTGTTCTCCATGGATCCACCAGGCCCACCGAGTCCATAAAGTCCCAGAGTATCAATTGTGTGGGAGAAAGGACCCGTCTGGTCTTACCAGTCCTGTCCAGGTTGTTACACAGAACTTGATTTCAGTCTCCTCCTAGTACTATTGGGAGCGAGAGCCAGGGAGCTAGAATAGCTGCTAGAGCGGAGAATAAAAGTGGGTCTTCAACAGTAGGGCATAAATGGCTCCAAGAACCACTTCTAAGTGTCTAAGTAAACCCCAAAGAATGATATAGCAGCCACAGTGGTTCGCTACTTCCTGAAGGAAACGAAAAGGGATTCTCCGGGTTATAAGCACAACCACTCCTTTTATGCGGTAATCTGAGCTGGCTCCAAATGCCTGTCCCACCCAGGATCGCCAAGAAGGAGAACCTGGGATGGGAGCAGGTGAGTTTCCTGCAAAAAAGCTACGTTCACTTGCAATGTGTTTAAATGGAGCAATATTTTGGCCTGTTTAGTGGGAGATTGTGCCCCTTTAACATTCCAAGTGCAGAAGTTATAGGCAGCCATGTCTAGGTATAAAATAGTAACAGAGTCCGGGGGCTAATTGCTGAAGGGCAGAAAGGGAAAAGGGACCTGATCCCGTAATGAAACTTAACCCTTTTGTGGCCCTTCCCACCACCACCACCACCACCATACTAGCAACACAATAATATAAAACAGATGCATGAACCAACAGCCCCGTAACCCATGATCTCCCCCACTTCCCTCCCAGACCAGGTATGACCCCTCCAGCCCACCCTCCCTACCCACCCCTTCAGCCCACTTCCTCCTACCACCCCTAGTATAACTAAAATGATACTCATCCTATCATAACCCCTATAACATTTAATAGAGACCAATGAACCCCAGTTGTGGTGGGGTTCTCCAAAGAAAGATAAACAATCCCCATTCCCCAACAATACAGCTCGTAGGGCTGCTAAGGACCAGCATCACTCTGCAAACATTTCTCCCCCCCCCCCACTCAACTCATATATGTGAGGCTCTTGAATACAAGCTATAAAGGAAAAGGGGAAAAAAATAGAGAACGTATATTTAACCAACAATGTTATAGCGTATCCACATTAATCCAGTTTGAACCCCTGCTAGAAAAAAAAAGAAACATTTTAGTTAATAAACCAGCAATTATAATAGTAGCATTAGTGAAACTCTAAGAGGAGAAGGAAAAAGAGGGAAAAACCCAAACTCGGTAGATGTGACATTGTCTATCTATACTGCCACCTGTAGTCCGGAGCCTTAATGTGATTGTTGTAATGATATATCAAATAAAAGTCTTGTATCAAAAATTATAGAAGAAAAACTGATCAGGCATTTATAGTTCCTCAGCGGGTCAATAATGAATGCAATTAAGTGTTCTCCAAAACTATATATATCATACAGTCATGAATGAAAAGAAGTGATTCAGTATAAAATGAAAGGTGGCACAAAACGGTAGAGCTCAATATCCTGGCTTGCCCAGAGAAGTCTGGAAGGTGTCGCAGTAGTTCGAAAGCAAAGCACTGGCAAGCCTGTGAGGAAGTGTAGTCGAACAAACATTGGACCTGAAGTGTCAAATCAGATGTCCTGTTTAAGTACAGTTTTTAATGCAGAGCAATAGAACATAATGTCTTTCCATAACAAAAGTCAGTTTTTATAATGGGGCAGCCAAATAAAATGTGAAATGGAAGCTGAAGGTGATGAGATCTGCCCGTTGGTCTCCCAAGTAGACCAGGAGTGGCCAGGAAGCAACCAAGACACAATACCCAGCCTCACCCAAAACCAAATACAAGCTCCCAGAACTGTAAAATTAGTGGGCGAGGGGCTATATGGGGAGCCGACAATAAGGCCAAACCTCGGGCAGTACCTGAATTGAGTTAGGTTAATACACCCTAACTGTAAAGCCAATCAGAGCAAAGCTGAATCCTGGAGAATCAAGGTAGTGTGAAAGCAGTGGTCACCAACAATGAAGTCCACATTAAGTGACAGTCATTTGTAGCAAAGAACACAGGCTTGAAAGGAGCTAATCAGCCCTATTTGAATAGATCAGGCAAAAGTAGCTGAAGATCCTTTAAAGCCTGGACTGGATCATCAAAGGAGTGCCAAGTATCTTGAAGACGAATCTGCAGATGTGCCGGATGCAACATCTTGAATTTAATGCCCAGATAAGCTTGGATACAGTAGGATGAAATGCTGCTCTTTTTTGCCTCACAGATGCAGGGAGGCCCTGTGTTATTTATTTATTTATTAGCTTTTGGTAACCGGGTAAGTGCGCTAGGCAACAGGCCTGCCTATTTTCAGGCATGACCCGGGAGAGCACAGGATATTGGTTACAATATGCAGAAATGCACAGACATAATATAGGTGTACAGGAGCAAAACAAGATATACATTGGGTAGCACAGTAATAGTTACATAAGGGTACATTTAGGCATAGATCATAATAAGGATGTAAATAAAGCAATTAGGGTAACCATAAGACAGCTGAGGACAGTAAAGACATCAAGGTTCATAGCCACCTAGACAAACGTATTGCATGGGAGAACATTAGTGTAGTACTAGGTCAGACCGACAGCCTGCAGGGACAAAGCAAATTAAGAGGATTTGCATTGGCCAGAGGCTAGAGGTGGTGAACAGTGAGTTTTTGATTCTGATGGGAGGCTGAAGTTTTCACCATAAGGGGGAGTGAGTTCCAGAATTTGGGAGCAAAATGGGCAAATGCCTGTTCATCCATTTTTGTCATGCAAGGTCTAGTGGAGAGCATGGGGACAGAGGAAGACCTGAGGGTATGGGTGTGTGAGGCAGGAGTCAGGAGGTTGGCAAGATAGACAGGGCAGAGAGGTCTAGACAGGGAGTCGATAAAGCAGCCCAGGGAGTAGGCTCGAATATCCTTAGGTGAAAGCCAATTTAAGCCAGCGTAAAGGAGACAATGATGGGTAAGACGTGGGGCAGTTAAGGCGAATCTACAGAAGTTGTTGTAGACAGTGTCCCATTTGTGGAGTGTAGCAGAGTTTGCAGCAAAGAGGAGGGGCAGAGCATATTGGAGCTGGGGTAAGACAATACCTCTCGCAACAGAAAGTCTAGCGGAAGGAGTGAGGGAGTGGCGCACGCGATAAGCTCCGCCAATTTTAGCATTGACGGCACGGCACACCATATTGACATGTTGAGACAGGTCAAGTGTGGGATCCAAAGTGACCCCAAGGTACTTGAAGGACTCAGTGTTTGAGATGAGGGAGCCATCAAGGCATTGAACCCGGAGCCTGTTTGCAGGGGCAGACAGTTTCTTAGAGGATCCGAATAGCATAGCACAGGTTTTTTCTAGGTTCAGGACTTGGTGGTTGCTAGAGAGCCAGGTCTGCAGGAATTGGAAGTCATTAGTGAGAGTGGAGTTGATGGCAGCAACCGATTTAACCCAGAGTAGAGAACAAGGTCATCTGCGTACATAAGAGTGCAGCTATGCCGGGACATGGTGGAATATCATTTAGGAAGAGGGAGAAGAGTAGAGGTCCAAGAGTGATCCTGGGAACTCCACGGAGATGTTTAGGGGGAGGAAAGGGCCTTGTGAAATGCTACTGCCTGAGTCCGATTGTCAAGATAGCTATGGAACCAGGAGAGGGTTTGATCAGATGCTCCAATGGATTGGAGCTTTTAGCATGAGAGGATGGTGTACCATGTCAAGGCTTTAGACAGGTCGATAAAGACGGCCCCAGTGAGTAGGCCACGGTCCATATTATTTCTGATGTCATTTGTAAGTTGTGTAAGTGCAGAGGTGGTACTGTGACCGGCCGAAACCATGTTGGCACGGGGTTGAAGATTAAACATGTCAAGGTGAGCAGCAAGCTGGCGGTGGACTATTTTTTCAAGCAGCTTACTGAGAGTGGGCAGAAGAGATATAGGGCGTAGTTGGACATGAGTTTGACATCGCCTTTTGTGTATAGGGATGGTTCTGGCAGTTTTCCAGGTGGATGGGACAGTAGATGTATCTAATCGAGAGGTTAAAAGCCAGGTGATAGGTCTGGTCAGCCAAGGTGCATACTGCTTAAGTATGCAGGATGGATGCCCTCAGGCCCTTGACCCCCGCCAGTGTCGGAAGGGGAGTTAAGTAGCTAAGTAACTTCAAGGTATGTGGTTGGAGCCAGAACGAAAAGGAGGGTGGAAGGGCGAGGAGGAGAAGAGGGACAGTCAGGTTGTGGGCTAGTTAGAGTAGCAACTGGTGGAGAAGAAAAGGCATTGAAGGCGCTTAAATGGTGTCATGGTTGGTGCAGTGAACACTTTGAATGTTCATGTCAGCTGGATTCTGTTGCTTGTCGCTGTTGAGAATGTTCTTAATTTTGGACCAGTACCTGCGCGGTTGTAGAGGATGTTATTAGTAGGTTCCTATAGTAGGTGCTTTTGGCATCTGAATTTGTCTTTTGCAGTTATTACGTATTAGCGATAGTCTTCAAAGTCTGCACGGAGGTGGGAGATCTTCCACCTGGACCAAAGTTTGTCCCTAGATTTGAGAAGTTGAAGCAGGCGGTTAGCCACTTGGTTACTTTCCCTGCCATCCTACATGTGGTGACCGGGATGTGAAGGTTTTGAAGAGAGAGGAGGACGGAGTTGAAATATTCTGTAGCTATGTTAATGTCCTCTGTTTGGTAGAGGGGACCAGTCAACCTGGTTAAGGTCAGTTAAGAAGTCCTCATGACTTAGGCGGGAGAGATTAGGAAAGGTTACAGTTTTAGCAGGGAGAGGAGGAATGACAGTGTTCCAGACACAGTAGATGGGATAGTGGTCCCTAATTGTGTCAGGTAGCACACCGGCTGAGGCAACATATTCCGTCCTGTTAGTAAGTATCCAGTCAAGGAGGGTGGCACAGTTGCCCCCACGTGAGACCCTTGTGGGTTCATGTATGAGCTGGGATAGATTTGCCTTGCTAGCTAAGGAGGATTGGTTAGCTGAGTTTTCTCGACCAGTCAAGGGTTAAAATCACCAAGGCAGATAATGTCATTCTTGCATGTAACTGAAGGCAGAAACCCTAGGAGTTCAGTGATGCCTTGTGTAGCATTTTTTGGGGGGATATAACTACAAAAAATATGGAGTTTCTTTACAGCCCCAAGAAGCAGTAGGGAGTGTAGGATTTCACAGTTTGGTAGGAGGGGGTCCTGCAGAAGGGTAATGTTTAGGTGAGTTTTGAAGTAGAGGGCAAGGCCACCTCCCCTTTTAGTGCCAGGACAGTCGATACGAAGCATGTTGTATCCAGGAAAGTGGCACTGAGAGTCAGGCACTGTGGGCTTAAGCCAGGTTTCTGTGATGGCGAGGACATCCGGGACGTTAGTATAGATCCAAGCCTGGAGGTCAGGGAGGTTGGCCATAAGGCTCCTAGCATTCAGGTGGGCTAAAGTTAGTCCATCGTTTTAGGGAGAGGGTAATGGGGGGGTGAAGGACGGGACCTAGAGATGGACCAGGGTTGATCTCAATGTCACGCTAGTATAAGAGATAGGTTAGTAACCATAGCGGGGTGATGAGGTACGCCCTGATAGAGATGCAGGGTGGCGGCTTCAGATGAAGGTGAAGGTATCTGACTATTGGGCTAATACGCTTGCTGATGAGAGCAGAGGGGGGTAGAGGTAGTGGAGTGGCAGTAGCAAGCATGTTGGAGTAGTAGAAGTTAAACTGAGTATAAGTATTGGCAGAAGCTGTTGATGTGTTCAAGCAGTAATGCTCAAAGAGGATAGGAAGGCAAAGTATTCCCATGAGGAGCGCTAGGAGGGGAGGAGGGGACATTTTTGACTAGAGAAAGGAGTGAGGTAGAGAGGAAAGAGACAGCAGAGGGCTCCTTTAATATAAATCACCAAGTGAAAACAGCTACTAGAGGGCAGTAAAATGTAACAAGTGAGGTATTGTGAGCAAATTGCTCGAACTTAATCAGGCTCCCTCTAGTGGCAAAACAATATAAGGAGCTAATGGAGAAGTTGGGTGTTGGGGGAACGGAGCTTGCTGCCTTCCAGGTAACGGAGTGGAGCTCTCATTGTTTGTTCAGTACATGCTGTTTGTCGAAGAAGTTTAAGAGCTTAAGAACGAGGGGACGAGCTGGGTGGAGGTCTGGGGCGAAGTGCTTCATGTGCACATTCCACAATGTAGTATGAGTCAGTAGGAGAAGGCCCAGCTATTTTCTCTAATAGTCTTTGTATGAAGAGAACGGGCGTGGGTCCCTCGGCATCCTCAGAAAGACCTAGAATAACAAAGTTATTCTACCTGCTCCTGCCTTCTAGGGCTTCCATTTCTAATTCCATTTTGTGAAGCCGCTGTCTCAGGGAGGTTATCTTGGGGTCTATATGATCACACCATTTTTCGAGAGAAACCAATCCAGCTTTAATATCCCCAACGTGTCGATTCATGGATCCCATTTCTTGTCTAATGGAGGTAAGCTTGGTGGTGAGGCTTAGGAACGAGTCTTTGATGGGTTGCAGCTCTAGCAGGAATTTTTCTTCCAACAGAGGGGTTGTATCTGGCATAGCAGTAGATCCTTGCCTGACTGAGGCATTGAGAGCCTTGGATTTTTTTGCGGCCTTTTTCTGGTGTCTGTGGCAGGGTATGAAGAGGCAGACTTTGCCGCATCTTGGAGTCCATGTTGCAATGAGGCTCCAATGAAAAAACCACCGTGCTGGTTTCCAGAGGATATCAAGCAGTTAGATAAGTAGATCTAGTTGTTTATATACAGAGTAGTGATGAAAAAAATAGCGAAATTGAGTTGTGTGAGTGGGAGCAAGGTGAAGAAGTGGCTAGTCTCAAGCAAGCATCAAGCGACTCTTCAGGCAGCAACAATTTTGGCAGCACCATCACGTGTGAGGAGGGAGAATGATCATCAATGGAACCAGCCTAAGGAAACCAAGAAATACGTGGAGTGGACTACATTGACTGCAGATGGTGCTCATTCAAACCGTCCAAACTAAGTGGCTGAAGAAGGCTCAGGGTGCCGTGTGAGTGTGGTTTGAGCTAGTGGTGCTGACAGGTGCTGGAGTGGGCTAAGGTGTGGAAATCATCAGACTGGAGGGTTAGGGTGGCTAGGCCATCGATCATCTCTCAGTGACCATGGCACCACTCACTACACTTGGGCTGAGCTCTGGAGCAGAAGGTCGACTCGAGAGTCCAGACCTCAAGAGGACAGTCACAGTCTCATAGGCACAGCAAGGACTAAGAGACTCAAGCTGGCTGGGGTAGAAGACTGAGAGGAGATTAAGACCACAGGACAGAGCTTGTTGAATGACTAAGAGAGTTGAGACAGAGACAGAGGCAGAGAGCAGAGTTGGAGGGGATACAACAGAAAGAATTGGGTTCAGACTGTTGGTATGTACGCGTGGTCTGTGTCTGCAAGGCATTAGGCAGCATCAGCAACTTTTTGACTAAGATGAGTGAGAGTGAGTTCAGAGGACCCCCACTTCTGACTGCCCCAGTTCCCCCACAACATGTACTGAATGGTAATAGGTGTAGGCTTAAATATCCTACAATATACCAGCTCCAGTGCGCTCAGTTTAAATAAAATGCTGCAGACATAACCAGTAATGCTACTATGCTAGGCAGGGAAGGTGGGACAAAGTATTGGTATTGCTTCTCAAGCTCTAAGTAAAGCATTTACTGTCATTTATGACTGTGTATTGATTTTTTTTTCTTTTTGCCTAGGGAAATTGTTAACCGCCATTATGAATGTCACTTTTGGGTTGGGGATAAAGATTTTTTTTTAATTATTTTTCAGGGGTGCCATTTGCATGTTCGCCTATGGGTGCCACATCCTCTAACACCGGTCCTGGCTGCAGTCCTTGTAAAAGGGGGCAGAAAATCAAAATAAAAGCTGCTCAGCCCTTTAGAAAAGCAAGCAGAAATGGTACAGAACTGAGGGTGGCCAAAAGGGGGAACCCTGAGACCAGTGATGGCAAGCACAAAAGTAACATAGCCTCAGAGCAGGCACTGGAAACAGGGTCTGCAAAGAAAACCAGAAAGAGAAAAATGTCTCTGTTACGCCTCCTGAAAAAGAAAGGGAGCAGACACTTGACTCAAGACAAATGTTCTCAGCACAAGATATGACAAGAGCATGGTACTTTTTGCACACCTTCCAGGCTTTGGGAAATTATGAATATGCCTGCCCCAGCTCTGGTTCTATACCAAATGCCTGTGGCAGAGGAAGAGATATATTGTGGAAATGAGGAAGCGGGTGGAATCTCTGGAACCAGATGGTTCCAAGAGCAGGTTTTGGCTCTCCTCCACAGCCTTCTGAGGATTAAACATCCCACTATTCCTTTGTAAGGCAAATGGTTAGCACCCCCTTCCATCAAGATGAGGAGGATGTAAGGGAGTCTGAGTTTAATGGATAGGATGGATCTCGCTCCTACAAGGAGATTGCTGCTTCCCATCCACAAATCCCTTAAGAAAGCCACTGCCAAAATCATTTTATTTTTATTTATTTAGCTTTTGTTGACCAGGTAAGTGCACTAGACAAATCCTGCCTATTTTCAGGCACGACCCGGGGAAGGGGGATACAGATGAATGCCAACTGATCTTGAATCAGATTAAGCTGTTGGAGGTATTTTTAGTGAATGAGGGAAATTTGGCCAGGACACCGGGGAAATTCCCCTACTCTTTTCGAGAAGTGCCATGGGATCTTTAACATCCACCTGAACTACCACCAATCCAGGCAGATGGGACCTCGTTTAACATCTCATCCGAAAGATGGCACCTCAGAAGTGCAGCACCCCTCTCATGCTGCATTACAGTGTCAGTACTGGGATATTAATCCAAGTGCCAGATGTGGGAACTGAACCCACAGCCCTCTGATCTCCCGGCCTCAGAGGCGAGTGTGCTACCTACTGAGCCACTGACACTGTTAATCACTGATCACTGAGACACTGATCATGTCAGCACCTACCTCAGTTGCTGGCATTGACAAGAAAATTTAAAAGAAGTATGAGGTGGACAGACAGAGGGTTGAGCACTTATATTCTCACCCTGATCTTGAGGGAGTTAGTTCAGGCTGCTGCATGCAGGAAGGCTAAAACGCTTTTCTCTTCTCAGCCTCCTGTGAAGGATTCCAGAAAGCTGGATACCATGGCCAAGAAAATGTATACATCAGCTTTCCCGCTTCTCAGGCAAGCAGCTTACCTGGCATACATAACTCATTATCAGAAGGCACTTTGGAACTCAGTACTGGCACTAAGTGAGAAATCAAGTGGTGACTTGGCACAGGACACAGCTAGATCAGTAATGGGTGCCACCATGTACTAGTTCCACATGACAGTGGACACTAACGACACTGCTTCAAGAGTTCTGGCCCATGCAGTTTACTTAACAAGGGTTGCCTGATTTAGGGCTACCATCCTCTCCCATGACACACAAATCAAAGCTATGGATTTTTCTTTTGAGGGAAATTCCTTGTTGTGGTGCTCACTTAGGTGCCACAGGAGACTCAGGAGCATATCAGCCTCCTGGAGCTCAGGGCATTGTTCCTAGCAATACATAGAGGATAGTCCAAACACACAATCTGCATGCTTGCCGCATTTCAGACAATAGTCCTTTATCAAAAGGACTATTGTCTGAAACACATCAAGCGTGCAAACTGTGTGTTTGGAATAAACGTTTTGCCTTGGAACTTTGGAGCCTGTGTGTTTTACATTATGGTTGATGAGTGCCTTCTTCTTCTAAGTGCCTGTTTCATTGACTGGAGCACCACCTTTCCTTGTGCAGCCATTGTGTGCCTTCTACATCAAAAAATCAATCAATCAAAATCTTTATTTAATCAGGCGAACATCATTGAGCATAGCTCATTTACAAGATGGACCTGAGTGGTCAAGAAGTGCAAGTGTTATTACATTGACAAGGGTAGCATAAACAGTAATACAATGACAGGGGTAACATAAACAGTAATACAATGACATAAGTGCTAATATATAACAATATACATATGTACAAGGCACATTAAAACTTTTAATCTGTGAGACAGAAGGTAATGGGCACATCAGGAGTAATATGTAGATTATAGGACCTAGCAGGCATTTTGAGGGTGAATCTTGGGACTGGAAACGGGAGTTTTATCAGCATATAGGAACACGGGGGTAGGTAGGGCCGGGGTTTAGGCCTTGTGGAAGCAGTTGCAGAGTTCTGGGAATAGGGTGGTGAATAGTCTTTTGAAGGATATTAAGGGTAGGAGGTTATTTAGCTTCATGGTTTTTTGGAGTGAATTCCAAACAATTGCTAGTGAGTAGCTGATAGCAGCCCTCCCAAACTACATAGAGGATAGTGTATGATCAAGCATACACAACAAGGATGTTTTTCACTCAAGAGGTTTCCATGGCAACAGGAGACCCCAAGAGAGCAGCTCAACAAGTCTCATTACCATGGAAACCTCGAGAATAAAAAATGCCCTTGTTGTGTATGATTGATCATACACTGTCTTTCATACTGTTGGATTCCAGGGTTAGGAAAAAAATATTCACTGTATTAATGTTATTTCTTCTTAAGGGATCCATCAGTAATATTCACAATCCCTTATCCTGCTTCTCCTTCCAGAACCTGGAAATGGGTTAAGACAAGAATCAGTGTTTGTTTTATTGGCTTGAGCTTTACTTAATACAGTACATTACAATCCTGAATATTTGGTCTAATCAAACATCCACAATATGTTTTTTGTGTCTGCTTCAATTATTTACTATTTTTCAAACATTTATCAAAATATCTGAATACTTTTGTTAGCCATTTAGCTAGTTTTAGTGGCCACAGCTCACCCTAGCTCTAGAAACAAATCAGACGTTAGGCAGTTAGGGGGAGGGTAACCGCAGTACGGAGTCTGAACTTCATTCTAATTCTAAATTCCATAATTAGCATAAGTTCGATTTCTGGGGCTACTGAATCCAGTGGGCTGAGATACAGCTTGGAAATATTGGTGATGAATTCTGTAAGGAGAAACAACATTACTATGATGAGTAATTTTTTTTTCATGTGCCTCTTTAAGCAGCAGGTTCTGCCTATCCTTTGACCTGGCAAATGCTTCAGCAACCCTAACCATGTCATGGCTGTAGCCCCCTTTTTGCAGACCATTCTGTTAACTCTCTAATGCCTTTTTCATAGTTTTGCTCAGTATGCAATTGCACCTGAGACTTAGGAATTACCCCTTGGGGATGTTGGTGACAGTATGGCATGGGTGGCAACTAGAGGCTAATCAGAGTGTGTTACAGTCTGTCACTGTGCAAAGGATATCCATATTGTACCATCATGTTTGTAATCTGTATACCCAGAAGAGCAACACTCCTTCAGTTTGCCACTTAAGAAACTTTAGACTGGGACTGATGGAGTGTAATAATGGAACAAAATCCTCCAAATCTGATAAGCTTCCATGCCACTCTGCCACCACGAAATCATCAATAAAGTGCCTCCACAGTATCAGTTTGTTAAAAATAGGTTCCCATCCCTATCTTGTACAAGCTGTTTTTCCTAAACTCCCACATTCTAATTCGTAATTGATAGGGTAAAAGTGGCCCCCAACGCTGACCCCTTTGGTTTGAAAATCAAAAGTATCCAAGAAAGTAAAGACATTGCATTTGATAACATATTGATCAGAAATTCAGTAGGAGGATTTGTTACAGGGGGTGTTTGTTTAAAAAATGTGCCATAGCATCAAACATCCCCTTGTGCAGTATGTTAGTGTATAACGGCTCTGTATCTTGGGTTGCAAGATGTGAGTCACTATCAATTTTGATATAATTTAATATATGTAAAATGTGCCTTGTGTCCTTTAGATAAGACCACAGTGTAGTGACACAGGGGTGGATGTTGAGATGCACAAAATCAGACAAGAGCTCTGTTAGAGACCCAATGCCACTCACTATTGGTCTCTCCAGGACGGCACAAGGGACTTGGCACTTTGAGGAGTACACAGAGAGTGGCTCAAATGGGGTGTTCTGTTGTTGAAAAGTCCCATGTGTTTTTATCTATGCACCCCTCAGTGAAGGCAGTTGTCATGGCTTCATCAATAAACCACTTATATTCACTGACTGAGTCATGGCCCAGCTTAGTGTAGGAGGCAGTATAGCGCAGTGGTTTAGGGCTCTTAGCTGCAAACCTGGAAACCTGGGTTTGATCCCCACAGCCCTACTTGCATACTGTGTGACCCTGAGCAAGTCATTTAACATCCTTGTGCTCCCAGGTCGCACCTGGAAACAAGCTTTGGTTTAGTGTGCCTTTTCTGGTTAAACAATCCCGCCCCCCCCCCAGTGTAGAACTCCGTGCTGCTCAGTTGGTGGTGTATCTCCTTCTCATAGTCTGTTGTGTTTAATAACACAACACTCCTGCCTTTATCTGCTGGCTTGATCCTCAAGTTACTGTCATTCTGTGAGGTGTTCAGCACCTCCCTCTCTCTTCCACTGTTAGTTTCTGATCATTCAGATGAGGAAGATTATCAAAAAAGCTGTGAGATCTCTTTCACATAGATCCTGGAAAGTTAATATTGCAACACTTGGTGGTGGGCAAAGATATTTCTTTTGAAATGCTCCCATAATTACCCACTGCTTAGAGGGTTCAATATCAGTCACATTTTCTTGGCTTATTCCTTTATAGCCTATTTTTCTTTTTTAATTGTAAAATTATTTCAAATTTAGATTCCAACATGTTATGTGTAGATGTTCTATGGTTTGAAATGTATTTGTTTGGGCAGTGGGAGACAAAGGACAGTCCCTTGTTTAATAACTTCTCAGTTTCTGTTAAGACATGCGACAAGATTTACTTTCAACTCATCCTTGTTGTGGTCTCCTGCTTTGTGTCAGTTGGGTGTTCTGTTGATATTCAAAATCAAGAAAATCTCGGCACACACTCACGCTGAAATGATCCAAAACAAATACAGGATTCAGTCCTTTATTAACATTTTCAGCACTCACAGTGCCTCCACCAAACCAACACCGCAAACAAGTCTCAACATTTGACGCAGACGCATTGCGCTTTATCAAGATCTCTTTAAATGCCTCCTGCAGTGACTGGGCCTCTCCAGTTTCCTTACTCTCTTGTGGTTTATTCGACTCCAACAGGAATGGGTTAGCTGCATCAGCAGTTGTAAGTAGCCTGTTTGCAGGTATGCCACCCTTACGGTGACACCAACACAGCAAAATACATACCTGTCAGCAAAATCAACACTTGCAGCACATCATGGTCATGCAGGCATTCCTTGCCCAAGAATATCCACTAGTTGGCCAGAAAAAGAAGACCTTCCCTCTTCAACAATATCTTAGCAAGCATTAAATGGTCTACTAGTGAGTCCCTTGGAATTCTGTGATTCATGGCTGCTGAATTTCCTAAAAAAACTTGCATAAACCACAGAATAAATGTAGTGGCTCAGATTCATTGCTGTTGATGATTTTTCTTTTTTTATTTCTACTGACAATTTTTAAATATTTATACATGTAAAATACAGACAGAGATTACATGTGGTATGCAATGTGTTATATATGTCCAAAAGCTAGTGTAACCAGTGCTTACAAAGCAAACAATACATGCTAGCCAAATTTCATTGTACCGAATAATGGGGGGTGGGTGGGGGTAGTGAACTGAGCCTGCATCTAACAGAATCCTCCAGTAATTAAGGTATATTAAGATAGCAGTAATTATAGAAACTAGATATGACCATAAAATAAATGTTGATGTTTTTTCATTAAAATAAACCGTTTCTCCATAATGCCTGCCTCTCTGCCTCCCCTTCCCCCCATATCTATCCTGAAGCCTGTCCTCTATGCTCAGTATGTGATGTCATCACTGGCATCATACAATATTTTTGCCAATAGCAGGATGGCATTCTGCCACAAAAATAAATCATTTATACTTAAGGATTAAGCAAACGCTGCCTCAAAAGCCTAGGAATCCTGCCACAGAAATCAGGACTAAAGAGCTGCAGAGAACTATGGGCCCTGCTTAATAGTTCACTGTTATTCTTCGCAGGCCCCAGGACCATAAGTATCTTAGAGAAGCTCAATCCCACTCCTTGTGCTGCACTTTCAATAAATGAGAGTTTTTGCTAACTTTGTAGTCACTGGATGAATTATTTAAAACCAAGTGCCTTGATCTATGTGTTTTTTTCCACTCTGGATGCCCTCCATTTAGGAATGTCCCAAGTTCTATAAATGACATCATCATGACCTCAGGACTTGTTTTATGTTAGGTTAGGTTGGTGGAATATCTAGAGCAGCATGGTCTCCAGGATGTGAGGCAGCATGGGTTCATGGTGGGGGGGGGGGAGAGTATGTTAAATGAATCTGATTGACTTCTTTGACTGTGTCACTGAGAAAGTAGATAGGGGCAAAGCAGTAGACATCCTCTATCTTGATTTCAGCAAGGCCTTTGATTCAGTGCCCCACAAAAGATTGATCAACAAGTTGGTGGATCTCAGGGTTAGGGAAAAGATGGCCAGATAGGTAGAAAACTGGCTGAAGAACAAAACCCAGAGAATGGTTGTAGGGGGGAGAGTTATCTGGCACCAGAGAGGTAACCAGTGGTGTCACACAGGGCTCAGTGCTGGGGCCGGTGTTGTTCAATGTCTTCATCAATGACATTGGGGATGGCATTAAGGGCAAAATGTGCCTAGTCATGGATGACACCAAGATCTGCAAGAGAGAGGACAAAGCTGAAGGGATACAGGACCTACAGAAAGATCTAGAAAAGCTGGGGGTGGTCCAGGATCTGGCAGCTTGGCTTCAATGCCAAGAAATGCAAAGTTATGCATATTGGAGCCAAGAATCCCAGTACAGAGTGCTACCTGTGTGGAGTCCAAGTATCTGCATCAGAGGAGGAGGAGAAGGACCTGGGAGTGATGATCACAAGTGACCTGAAACACTCCATGCAGTGCAAGAAAGCAGCAGCAAAGGCAAACAGGATGCTGGGATGCATATCTAGAGGGATCAGTAGTAGGAGAGAGGAGGTTATACTGCCCTTGTACAGGTTACTGATAAGGCCGCATCTAGAGTATGGAATTCAGTACTGGTGCCCACACCTCAAAAAGGACATTAACCTATTGGAGAAGGTCCAGAGGAGGGCTACAAAGATGATAGTGGATCAGCAGGGTAAGGCGTATGAGGAGAGGTTGAGGGCACTGAACATGTACTCCCTGAAAGACAGGAGAAAGAGAGGGGACATGATTGGGACCTTCAAGTATTTGAAAGGGATAAATAAGGTTGATAAGGAGAATCTCTTTAAGCTGAGTGGCAACTATAACATGAGGGGGCACAGTCTTAAGCTGGAGGGTGGGTGGCTTAGGAGGGAGGTCAGGTGGGCTGGTCTGGTGGAGCTGAGGGCTGAGGCGTTGGATGTCTCACCTTGCGCCATGCCAGTTACCTGAGTTTGGGAATGGGCACGGGCGCCGGGAGGTCAGCAGGGGAGGGAGAGGACTGAGCGTCCATCAGACTGCTCTCCCCTCCCTGGGGAGGGATCCAGGGTTTGCCTGGTGAATTAGCAGCTCCTGGTGGTTGCTAGAGGCACTACATGTGCTTGAGCAGAAGTAGAGGGAAGGCATGCGGTGGGCATCTGTGGCATCATGCCACACTGATGCCATTGCACTGCTGCACTCCTGGGGACAAATGCACTAGGAAAAAACCCTCGCTACAGCTCCATGGAGATGATGGTGGGTCCAGGGGCAGGCCCACATATCATCGCCGGCCCATCGCTCCAGAGGATCCTCTCCCTGCCCAATGCTCAGGTAGGCCTCCCAAATTACAGACAGGCTGCCATGGGAGGGCGGACCACTGGGATGATCTGGGGGGGCTAGACCTGCGTGGATGTTCAGGGAAAAAATCTGGAAGTGATGGGTTCAGGCTGGAAGTAGAGGCCAAGAAGAGAGAGTACCCCAGAAGGATGCCTGGGCTGTAGGGGTGCAAAAAGAAAATGTGCCCAAAAAAAAAGGAGGGAGGTCAGGAAGGACTTCTTCACAGAGAGGGTGGTGGACACTGCAATGCACTGCCAGAAGAGGTCATCTCATTGAAGACAGTGTGCAGCTTTAAGAGAGGCTGGGATAGGATTGGGGGAAGGTAAGAATCATGTGCAGGGAGGATGGGAGGAGTGGGGAGGGAGGACAGGGACATTAGCTCAAGCTGTACACCTTGCAATACAAACAGACTTGATAGACCAAATGGCCTTCTTCTGCTGGCTTCTTCGTATGTTCATATGTTTAATATCAAGAAAAAAAGTCAGCTTATCCCTCTAGTTGCAATGTTTGGCTAAAGACTGAATTCATTTGACCTGTGCTGCAGGCAGGCAAATCACCATAGCTTCCCTAGCTTCATGCTCATGCAATGCCCTTCCAACTCTCCTGCTACATTTAGTATGGCATCCCCTAGGAATGCTACCATATTACCACCCTTATCAACCTTTTCTTCCTCTTCAATGGCAGGTCATGTGTATGACTATGGAAAATTTATGAATACAGCGTCCACAAAATGATCACAAAATTCCATGATTTAAAAAAAACTCAGGAAATTGACTTTAAGTACTTATTTTATTTTGCTATTTTGGGATGCCAATAACTTGACCATCCTTTAAGCAAGAGATTGGAAATGTAACACATGTACAGCCTCCTTTTTAGGGCCTATGAGCGTGCCAAAACTGGTGGCATTGTGTTATCTATTTTTAAGGTTATAGGGGCTTAAAATCTTGCAGTTTACTTGAGAAACGTTTGTAATAGTTTGTGGAAAATTTGGCTTCTTGTATTTGTAGTGTTTTACCAGGACAAATCTCCATTCAGCATTGCTCATTTTCAAGGATGTCCTAGAAAAGGACAAACATAAGTTACAAAACAAGGAAACATGAGCTTATAACTCAGCCCCCATTAAAGTAAGATATCTGAAACGTGGCACACCTACCTATTTGGTATAGTGTTTTAAAGCTGTCAAATGTGGTGCAATGAGTGGTTTTAACATTCGATGCAAAAAGCTGGAACAACTAATTTTGTCGAAATTTCACATAACTTTTGTGAAATTTCACAGAGGCGGAATCATAATTCTGCCCAAATTTTAGGGTGAAATTAAAATTTTGTATGACGCTACTGATTAGATGGCACTCTTCACCTGGAGCTCTCCCTCCCCCCCCCGTCTCTGAGCTGGCAGCTCAGCTTCAGAAGTACTGCAACAGTGACAAAGCTGGCTTAGTGCTAACCAGCTTTCTTTTTTTGTCTTATTTATTTATGCTCCCCTGAGGCCTCAGCCGGCCACTCCGAGCAACCTAGGCCTAATGCCGCCATGTCTTTTCACCATCCACTGCCCCCCATAAGGACCGTGACCTGGGTAACCCAATGTATCCCTTCATCAAGAGGGACCCTCCCCCATGGGGGACAACCCAGAGAGAAGAGTCACCTGTAGGAATTCTGCGTATCCTGGGCATGGCAGGGGTCAGCACGGACACCTCCAGGCTTTGTGGTGAGCGGGAACTCTCTGCTGTCATTTGATTATCATGTCCTTGAGAAAGGAAATGATATACATTTTCGAACTCCATTCAACCATGAGTTAGTCACGAAAAAAACAGATAACTTTAAAGGCAGCTTTTGCTGCGAAAACCAAATTTCAACCAGGCCATCAAACTGCTGTCATTATTGGCTGTCTAAATGGGGAGATGATAGCACTCGATTTAGAGTCATATTCAAAAGTAGAACACATTGGCTTTCGTCGACTGTTACAGAAATTATAGCCTAGGTATGAAATGCCTTCATGACATGCCATTGCCAGTCGCATTATTCCAGATGTATATGATGCAGTGAGAAATGCAGTTGCCAGTCACTTGACAGAGGCAGAAGGGGGATTTGTTCATTTCACGGCAGACCTTTGAACAAGCTTTGCACCACATGCTTACTTATCTGTCACAGCTTACTGGGTCACATTTAAAGAGTCTGCAGCATCATCACCAGGACAAACCAAATTTTTTCTTCTTGATGAATACATTGGTATGGAACTACTTGGTGTGTCTCCAATGAACACTGACCATAATATAGAAAACATACGGCTTGTTCTAAAGAAATTTCGGCAGGAATGGATTGTGTCCAGGGGCCTTACCATTGGTATGACTAAGGCTCCAGATTAGGTGAGTACTGACCTATTTTACTCACCTCATTTTAGGAAATACTTTTCAGAAAAATTTTTTAATGAGTACCAGTACTCACCCAACATTTGTAAATACTCCACACTCCATAGAATAGTACTTCATAACATAACTAGAGATTCAAAATGAGCAATTTTTTCCAGATTTACAGCATCCCAGTTTTGTTCTACCCACTATATTTTAAACTGGTGAGTGACTTACCCCTAGCTACACACATTAGCTGGAGCACTGTTGGCACCTGATCAATATTTGTCTAGAAAAAAACTACACTTTTTAAAAATGTACTCCTAACTGCACTCCATTCAGACATTTATATGCAGCTGAATTTGGTTTTACTCACCTCACTTTCAAAATGAGGAGTAAAGTATTCATCCCGAAAAATCTTATCTGGATCCCTGGGTATGACTGACAGATAATGGTGCAAATGTTATCAAAGCTATCCAGGACTGTGGTACTGAGCACAGAATTAATATACTTTGCTTTGTGCGTGCTCTAAATTTGGTTGCATGCCATGCCCTGCAAAACCAAGATGATGTATGCAACCTGGCTCAAACTGCACGTAAAATATGTGGGCACTTTCACAGATCTGTAAAGGGCACAGCCATTCTTCAGCAGTACCAAAGTGAGTACAAAGTACCAAATCTCATCCAAGATATAGTTACCCGGTGGAATTCCTCCTATTATATGTTGGAGCGCTTGCTGCAGCAGACGTTGGCAGTACATAATATGGCCTTAGTCCATGATACTGGGGGCCTGGTCACTCAGTGGATGTTGTTAGAAGACCTTGCTAAAATATTGGCACCATTTGAAAATGCAACAAAGGTACTTAGCAGTAGCAGTGCATCCATTAATCAGGTCATACCAATGATATGCATCCTTCTCAAATGCCATGGACAATAATGGAGTTGAAAGACAATCCCAAGAGATTACTGAAATAGCTACCATTTTAAATACAGTGCTGCATAGGTTTGATTAATTTCTTACAGACAAGATGTATATAATTGCTACAATGCTAAATCCTCGTTTCAAGGACATCTTTTTGGTTCGAGAGAGTTTGCCAATAACTGATATCAAAGCAGAACTCACTGAAGAGATTCAGGAGGTCCAAAATGATGGCATTCCGCAGCAACAGCAATCACCAATACCATCATGGCAGGACTCAACTAGTAGCTCTCCTGCACTTTCAGTGGCAACAAACATTGGTTCTCCTTCCCCATGTCATCCACTTCATGTTAAAGTTAACAAAGCTGTTAATGTCTGGATAAAGTTAAAATATTTTGACTGGTCAAGTATAATTTCAGAACAATCACGTGTGCCTACTGCTGAAACAGTGTTGACTATATATCTCATGGAGCCACGAGAGAACAACCCCAAATGTGACCCTCTTATCTACTGGGAAAACAAGCACTCAGTTTGGCCAGCCTTGGTTCAAGTTGCAGTAAAATATCTTGGATGTCAACCCACATATGTGCCATCAGAGCGCATCTTTAGTACTGCCGATGATGTTACAGCCTCTTGTTGAAGTAGTTTAGAACCTGAGCATGTTGAACAGTCAACATTTCTGAAAATAAACCTGCCAGAACTTAATTATCAGTATAATATTTCTGCATAAATGTAAGATTATTATACAATGGCAAGAAAGAATCTTGGACTGTGATTGGTCAGTTTGGGTCTGGACCCATGGTGTTATCCCAGCATAACACCACAGTTCGAGTCTCAGCATTGTGAACCAATTGAGGTTTGTTTGGATGATTATTTAGATCTCTTTTTTTGCATCTCCTCTTAAGAAACAAAAATATTTTTCCACACAAATAAAAACATTCTTTAAAATTATTTTTTTATTTTATATATAACAATAAGCCATTGTATAATAGGAATAATGTACTCCAGGGTGTGTATCGTGCTGGGATAATGCCACACCTGTGGCATTGGACGCACTCGGCCTGCGTCCTCGTGCCCAACCCTCCCCAGGCATGGCATTATCCCAGCACAACACACACCCTGTCATGCATTATTCCTTTATTAAATCAGACTCAGTGTCCTAGTGTGTGTTGCACATACGTGAAATCTCCCTTCTGACTCTCTTATGTAATTGACTTATGTGTGTGGCATTATTTAAAAGGAGTCTTGGTCAGTATCTTGAAAATCATTATCATCATCATCATCATCACTCCATCATCAGCACCACAATTTAGAGTATTACCTAGGGGAGCAGGGTTGGGTGGGGTGGAACAGAGGAGGAGGAAGGTGTTGCCCCCAGGTATGCTCCAGTGTCCACGGTAGCCAGCAACAATATTATGCAACTGCCTGCCCTCAGTTGCTTCACATTCTGTCAGTCTTAGCACTGCAGCAGCACAGCAGCTCACTCTCATTTTTCTTACTGCTGAATGTTTTCGTTTTTTGAAGCTCTCTTGCCATCATTGACGTCATCTTCATCATCATCATCATCACTCCATCATCAGCACCACTATGGGGAGTATTATCTAGGGGAGCAGGGTTGGGTGGGATGTAACAGAGGAGGAGGAAGGTGTTGCCCCCTTGATATGCTCCAGTGTCCACGGTAGCCAGCCACAATATTATGCAACTGCCTGCCCTCAATTGCTTCACATTCTGTCAGTCTCATCACTGCAGCAGCACAGCAGCTGACTCTAATTTTTCTGATTGCTGACCATTTTCATTTTCTGAAGCCCTCTTGCCTATGCCATCATCAACATCATCATCACTCCAACATCAGCATCACAATGAGGAGTACTACCTAGGGGAGCAGAGTTGGGTGGGATGGAACAGAGAAGGAGTAAGGTGTTGCCCCTAGGTATGCTCCAGTGTCCACCGTAGCCAGCCACAATATTATGCATCTGCCTACCTGCCCTGAATTGCCTCATGTTCTGTCAGTCTCAGCACTGCAGTAGCACAGCATGTCACTCTTATGTGTTTGATTGCTGACCATTTTACTTTTCTGAAGCCTTTTTGCCACTATTGTAATCATTATCCTCATCATCACTCTGTCATTAGCATCACCATGGTGAGTAGTACCAAGGTGAGCAGGTCTGTGTGGGATGGAATAGAGGAGGAAGAAGATATTGCCCCTGGGTATGCTTCAGTGTCCATCATGACCAATCACAATATTTTGTATCTGCCTGCCTGCCCTGAATTGCCTCACATTCTGTCAGTCTCAGCAGTGCAGCAGCACAGCAGTTCACTCTCACTTTTCTGATTGATGACTATTTCCATGTTCTGAAGCTCTCTTGCCATCACTGCCATCATCATTATCATTATCACTCCATAATCAGTGTCACCATGGGGAGTGCTACTTAGGGGAGCAGGGTTGGATCGGATGGAACAGAGGAGGAGGAAGGTGTTGCAACTGGGTATGCTCTGGTGTCCACCGTTGCCAGACACAGTGCATTTGCCTCACATTCTGTCAGTCTCATCAGCACTGCACCAGCACAGTTCACTCTCATTTGTCTGATTGCAAATCATTTTCATTTTCTCAAACTCTCTTGCTATCATCATAATTATTAATCATTGCATCATCATCGGCATAGTAATGCCGTGGGGAGTACTATGTGATATGTATGTAGTGGGGCAGGTTTGGTGGGATGGAACAATGGAGCAGGAAGGTGTTTGAGTTTGCCAACTCTTAGCCTCTTGGTATGGTACACTATGCCACCCATAGTGAATGTTCTGCTCACACATACTGTTCATTGCTTATCATGCACTTCAACAGCATATTTTAATAATACATACGAAACCATCAAAAATCCAGTGTGTTTTAGCACTCAAGACCCTTCATTTAATTTCAGGCTAAATTGGGCCAATTCAGGTTTTGCCCGACTGGAAATTGGCTTTTTGGGCCAAATTTGCTGACTTGCCCGGCCCATATTAGAAGATATTTCAAACTTTATTGCACTTCAACAGTCAGCAAAAGTTTATATGCTATGCGAAGTCAGCAAGTAAAATGATATTGCTCTGATACTGGAAAGATGCAATCGTACTTTTAGAGAATGGTATTTATCAATGCTGGAAATTATATAATTTTCAGAGAGTTATATTTAGACTGGAAAAACAAGTGGGGAAATGTTAATTATACATAGGGAGTATTCCTGGTAACAGACTCATGATGAGTAATTTAAGTCGGGGGGTTCAATGTATCTTTTGGATATTGAATATAATACAGTATATTACAAAACAGAAATGTAGCAGTGTAGCATAGAACCACAGGGGTTTTATATTTCAATCAATCAATCAAACTTTATTTAACCAGGCAGTTACATCATTGAGCAAGCTCATTTTCAAGATGGTCCTGGACACAGAGGACACTTTTGCTTACAGTAGACAACACTTCATACAAAAGTAGACATCAGTACAGGCAGTTACAATATACAAAGTCGGTATTTGGATGAATCAGACATGTAAAGCAAGTGCAAATATAGGCATTTAAAGTACAGTGTGTAAAGGTTGTAGCTTATACAGTACAAGTGAGGAGAGGAAGGAGGGACATAGAGAAGGGCAATGGGAAGAAAGGGTATCAGACACATAGTAGAGAAGGAAAAATAGGGCAGCCTAATAGAATAAAGCCCCCTCTGAAGCTAATTGATGAGAGGGGGAGGTAGGAGGGGGGTGGGAGGTGGTTGCCCTAAAGGGATGCTGGCCGACATGGGAAATATGTGACCCAGGATTACAGAGGTTAAGGGACTCAGTTGAGTGGGGTAAGGCTTTACCTGAAACAATCACATGCCATTTTCAGGCCTCCGTAGAGCAGCCCCCTAAATATAAAATGGCTGGGCAGCAGGGGAATTTTAAGTAATTTTTGCATGCTATTCCAAAGAGCTGGTAAAAAGGAGCTAATGGGAGTTGAGCCAAGACATGTCCTTGTTCGTGGTAGCTTAAGGAGGACAAAGGAGGAGTTCCTTAGTCCATAGGCACCCTTTAAATGTTCAAACAGGTCACAGACATAGGGTGGTAGTTTGTTGGACAAAGCTTGGAATAGTCACATGAGACCATTTATTTGCCTCCTTGTGGAGAGGAATGGCCAATCTAATGCTTGGTACAACGAGCAGTGATGAGTCTGCAAGGGCAAGGCAAGAACAAATCTCAGTGCGCGATGATAGAGTGTATCCAGCTTTTGGAGCGCATACTGGGGGCAGTGGCTATACAGGAAGTCAGTGTAGTCAATCAAGGGAAGAAAGGTTGTTTGAACCAGCCGCTTTCTAGCTTCCAGGGTGAGTAGGTGTCTTAAGAGGTAGAAAATACTGAAGCGCTGCCTTAGCTTTTTTTGTTAACTCACTTAGATGTACACCGAAGGTGAGTTTGTTATCCAACCAGACTCACAGATATTTAAATTTATCCACTAGCTCTAGTGGTTCATTAAGGAGGGCATCTGTGATGTCCCAGGTATCTCAATGTTGTGAGATGGAGAGATAAGCATAGCTTTTGTTTGTGTTTTTTTGCATTTAACAAGAGCTTTAGATTCATCAGGTTGTGCTGGAGAATGATAAAATCCTGCTGTAGCTCCTTGTACACAATGTCTAAGGAGGGAGTTGGTCGTGTAGAGGACTGTGTCATCTGCGAAGAGATGAACATTTCCAGCAACCAGGCCAGTCGATGTGGTTGATGTAAAGGGCAAAGAGGATAGGTCCCAAAATGGAACCTTGCGGAACACCTCGGGGCAGTAATTTTAGTGGGGAGAATTTCCCTTGGGCTTTAATTTGCTGTTTACGATTTGTGAGGTAGCAGCGGAACCACTTTACTGCAGCAGAGGTTAGACCGATGCTACTCAGGGAATCAAGAAGTATGGAATGATCAACCATATCAAATGCTTTGCTGAGGTCAAGGAAGAATGCATAGATGTGCTGTTTACTGTCCAGGGCTTTTAGCCAGTCATTTGATGCTTTGGCAAGAGCAGACACAGTACTGTGCTTAAGTCTGAAACCTGATTGGGACCAGACTGAGGATTTTCTCACAATCCAAGTACTCCCTTAATTAAGAGTTTACAATTTTTTCAAGTAGCTTGGATAAAACAGAAAGCAATGAAATAGGCCTATAGTTGTTCAAGTCAGTGGGGTCTCCTGACTTGAACAGGGGGATAATGTGTGTGGGGTTTTCCAACTAGGAGGCAATTCTCCTTGGGATAATGAGCTGTTAAAGAGATGGGCAACTGGAGCTGCCAGATAATATGAACCTGTTTTTAAGAAGAAGGGTTCAAGCCAATTGGCACCAGCACTCTTTTTGGTGTTCAGTGAGAGGAGCAGGCCCTCCACCTGTTTGTAGAAGACTGACTGGAACTTGAAGAGGGGGCGATCAGTAGGGAAGGGGGCTATGGCTGGTCTAGTAGCTATGCTGGTGGTGCTTGTGGTGCTCAGTTTACTAACAGGTGACATGTCGAATGTGAGGCCTGCAGTGGCGAAGTGGTTATTGAGCTGATTGAGGATCTCGGATCTATCTGTGTAGGAGGTGCTATTTGCCACAATTTTGGCTGGTAGCGGGGTGGCAGGGGCGTGTCCCATAACCTCTCTCAGTATCTGCCAAAAATTGGTGAAACAGTTTTTGTTTGCCTCAAGTGCTGACTGGAAGAACCGTTGTTTTTTCAACCTTACCAGTTTGGTGCAGGCATTTCTGGCTACCCAGAAGGAGAGCCAGTCTGTGTCAGACTGCGACTTCCTTGCCCTTTTCCAAAGGGTGTATCTATGCTGTAAGACCCTCTTAAGTAGTGGGCTAAACCAATCAGGTGCGCGTTTCCTGGATTTCATTTTCCTTAAGGGTGCGTGTTGGTTGATGACGTTTACTAGCAAGGCTACATACATTCATATGCAGGAAGCTCAGACCCTTTAGCTGTGGGATTTCCCCCGGGGCAGTTAGCAGTAAGTGGGAGCCCGGGTTTAATTCCACACTGCCTGCACAGAGTAGCAGTAGTACTAACAGTTTCCTGAGATATCTTACCAGGAATCTTAGGAAGGCTTTGTTTGGTTGTTTGCCTTGGACTCTATCAAGGGCAGCGGAGCGGGAGTTTGGTGAGCAGCAGAAGTTGATCAGAGCAGATAATACTACCCTAACAGAGAGTGTAAGGGGGTCTGTTTAGAGAATGTTGGGCAGTAGGAGGTGTGAAGGGTTGGAAATGTGTAAGGATTACTGCCTTTGGAGGAAGTTAACTGGTTAGCAGACACCGTTAGGCTTATTTCCAGTCCTACAGGGTATTCGGGCAGGATGAGTCTTTCCTGGGATCCAAAATTGGCTCCACTGTCATAAGCAGGATGTAGCCAATGAGGAGAAGGGGGTCTGAAGAAGCCATCTCTTGGATTTATTACAATGGCTAGTGAAACAGTACTATCTAGAGCTGTAAAACCACAGCCAGGGAAACAGAGAGGAAGGCTTTAAGGAGAAAGTGTCTTATAGTGAGGATGCCTTTAAGGGGAGGGCAAGATCAACAAGAGGGTGGGGAGACAGAAAGCTTTAAGCTCAGAGCACTGGTACTGGAAGCCAATGGGGCAGGATGGGGTAGAGGAGGGAGGAGCTTTAGTTTATTTAAGGGTGGTCTGGGAGTGGAAGGGGGAATAGGCGAAAAGATTTGGCAGCAGGAGCAGCAGCTCGGGAGGCTGGGGCTGTGTATATTTACCATTGTGTCTTTCATGTGTTGTAGTAAACTATGCTTACTGTGTTTTTATCTTGTATAATTGTTATATATTGTAATAATCTTTAATACGCTTTTCCTGTGTGTTAGTTCTTTTATATGTTTTCTTATTTTTTTGTTGTGCATACATTATTAATTATTTATCAAAAAGCATTGAAAAAGAATATTGCTAAATGTGTTGTCACTCGGGAGGATACTAGGACTTGTGAAGTAGTCTGTTTGGAAACCTCTGGTTAAGAAGAAAGAGGAGTTGACAATTTTTCAGGGGATGGAGGAATGTATGAAGATTTGGGATGATTAAGGGCTAGTATGACTAAGTAGTGTTTACAGGTGGTAATACTGTTGGTGAAGGGGATGGACGAAAGAGTTGCCAGTGACAGCATGGTCAATAGTATGGACACAGTTATGTATATGGCAGTGTATGTGTTGTAGGCCATGAGATTCAAGGAGCGCCAGGAAATGCCAAGCAAAAAAGTCTGCATGATCATTATCATTAAAATTAACATTGTAATACCTCAAGGTCATGCTATCAGAGGAAAGATTTGTGAGAGACATAATCCGAAAAGCCAGTAAAGAAGGCGATGTGTGTGTGTGTGTGTAAGGATGGTTATTGCCAAGAAGATCATTAAACAATCAGTACGTTCTGGTGGGTGAGTGCAGAACAGCGGATGCCTAAACGGCAACCACCCAAAAACACAGAATGGCAGTATATTAGCGACTGTAGCTACAGCCCAGTAAGGGCGATACGCAAAGTGGCTACAGTCTACCAGGTGAGTGCCCCAAGCCCATGCAGCAGAGAAGTGGGAGCTGGGTGCAGGCCACTGCAGAAAGACACACGCTGCAGCAGTGCCCCAAGTAAGGACACTGCAGGAAAGGTGAGACCAGGCAAGAAGGGGCCTGGGAAAGTGAAGGCACTGCTGATGAGTGTGGTGTGGGTGCTGTGGTAGGGCCAATACGGTGTACTGTGGTCCGTACCTGCACGCCACCGCAGTGGTGGTGGTGGTAAGTTGCTTTGGACTGTTGAGGGGGCAGGACACCAGCTCACCAGGGATGGATGGGGCCAGCATTATGTGTGTCAGGGTGGCAGTGTGGGGGGGGGTGCCTGTGCAGCATGTTGTGCACTTCCATTACATCCCTTGCTGGGTGCACACTTTGGGGGGACAATCCTTGGTACAGGTGTGCACTGTGAGGCATGCACTGTCACCATGCCAGTCACTCACACCTCATCACCCTGTGTCACTCGCCAGCATCCCGTTGTCCACTGCTGGGCACTCTTGTCATGTCTCCATGTTGCACTCGCTGTGTTCCCGTAGCCAGTGTACTATCACCCACTGCCTGTTTCCCCGTGGCATCGTCGCCCATTCTGACTCATCCAGGCATCCTTTACTTCCTGCCAGCGCTCTCCCCACCGATCGCCATTATCCCATCACCCTCCTTGCATTCTGCGTCGTGCAGTCGCCCACTGGGGACTCGCCTCAGGAAGTCGCCCTTATCACATAAAACCATAAGGATAGCTAATGTGAGATTGTTTAAGTGATGCCTTTGCCAGAAACCATGATTTTTCAGAGTTGATAACTGGAGAAACAGTATCAGTGGGAGAAAATATCAAAAGCATAAAAGTGGCTGTTTGCGGTGAGGCACAGGCTATTCAGATTATTGTGAAGGATGGATGAATGGATTCATGCATTCACGAAGGCTGAGAAATTTCCCTGTGTTAGAGATGCTGCTCAGCAGAGCAATATAATACAGTGCTTCCTCAATTATCTGCCCCTCGATTATCTGCCACTCTCGCTATTCACCATCTTTTTCCCTCTGTACCAGTTATCCTCTGTGTTAATTTCCTTTAACTTCTGTCAGGGTCCTGGCTACCTGCAAGAGCTCCTGGTTCCTTACTACCCCCTCCGACCCCTACGCTCAGCTGGCGAGGGATTGCTAGAGGTTCCCAGGGTTCGATTGAGAACATCTGGTGCGAGAGCTTTTAGTTACGCAGCCCCGGCCCTGTGGAATTCTCTACCTCGTCGGATCAGAGAGTGCCTGACCCTGGAGAGCTTTAAGACAGCATTAAAAACATATTTATTTGACCTTGCTTTTTGGTAATTAGCATATTCTGACTTGTATTTTATTGTCTTATTTATGTTTTTAATTCTGTACAGCACTTTGATACATGCTGAACTGTGCTTTACAAATAAATTTTATTATGATTATTATTATTATCCTCAGTATCAGCCATCTGCCACAGTCAATCCTGGTACATTGTCATTGCCTTTAGTGTTAATCACCCTCTAGTATCCACCAGGTCAGGTGTGACTAGTCCACTGACCCTTAATCACTTAGTATCCTGTACTGAGACAGTCTATCAGAAAATGTATTTTTGCCACAACACTGAAACAATTGGTGGGAGATACTGAACCTCTTCTCACACATCATTTAGGTTCCGGACCGTCACAAAAGCTGAAGTTCTAAAGCTGCTACTCTCCATCCCTGGCAGCACCAGCTTGGGGTGCGGTAGTTTGGAGCCTAGGCTCCTGAAAGCTGCTGCACCTCTCATAGACTGCCCCCCAACAAAAGTCTTCAACCTATCACTATGCCATGGCACAGTTCCTAATATCTAGAAAATACTTAAAATTACACCCATTCCTAAAAAAGGTGATCCTAAATAAATCACTAATTACTAACCTATAGCTATCCTCTCTATGCTTAGCAAAATCTTGGAAAAATTAGTGGCAACTCAATCCACAGATTATCTTCAGAAGCACAATCTTCTCTCTTGCTCCCAGCTTGATTTCCGCAAAGGCCACAGCACTTCCACCGCAATCCTAAAACTCACAAATGACATCTCTGCTTCTATGGACTCGGGCCTCCTGACAGGTGCAGTTTTCGTCGATTTAAGTAAGGCATTCAATCTGGTTAACCATCCCCTTCTTGTGAAACTACGTTCCCTAGGGTTCTCTGCTGATGTAGTGGCCAGGTTTAATAGCTATCTGTCCAATAGAAAACAGGCTGTAGTTTTCAACTCAGCCATATCTGATCTCTCATCTATACATGCTAGCGGTCCCCAGGGCTCCATACTTGGCCCCTTGCTTTTCTCAATCTTCATTAACGACCTCCCGCTGCTTGCACCAACCTATTTATCTCTGCTCTATGCAGACGACCTTGTCATTTACCACAGTGCAAGAAATATCTCGGATATTAACCACTCTCTTGCCTTTGGATTTCTTAAGTATTTCAGTCCTGGCTAACAGAGAACAACCTTGTTCTCAGTACAAGCAAGACACACTCCATGATCTTTGGCTCACCTGCCAGACTTAAAGCAAACCAAAGCTCCCTCAAAATATCATGTGCTAATGGTTCCCCACTGATTAGAGCTAGCTCCTTTAAACATCTGGGCATTCTTCTTGACGAATCTCTAGATTTTGATCTACACATCATCATCACCACCTGTAAATCTGTCAGTGCTAAGATAAGAGGTGCCTATCGCACTAGCTATGCCCTCACCCCATCGGCTAGACTAGCTGTGGCACAAGGCTTTCTGCTGCCAGCCCTGGCCTATGGCTCAGCCACCTACCTCTCTGCCACAAAGACCTCCCTTCATACATGGGACACTACCTATAATTCTGTCTCCTGCTGTGCCTCTGCATCTCCATGATACAAGCACCATTGCCAGCTCTATGCTGACCTAAACTGGCCCAGCCCCTCTGCCCATTGACTCCAGTCATATGGCTCTCTAACTGACGGTATTGCTAGATCAGGCCTCCCCCAATCTCTTGCCTCTCTGCATCACTCACAATCCCTCTCCTATGGGCTTCAATCTACTGACCAAGCCCTCTCCATATCCCCAGATGCAAACCAATATGGTGACGTGCTTTCTCGTACATGGCTCCAAAGTACTGGAACTCCATACCCCAAACTATTCATCAAGCTCCCACCCATGCTAGCTTCAAAAAATTTCACCGTGATCATCTGCATGCTACTAGTCCCTGCACTTGCTTTCATCCACCGTAAACCATCCTTCTCCCTGTCCTCTGCGCCCCTAGGCAACTACTCCTCTGACACCTTTCTCTTCCTCTCTCATAACCATCCTTTAAATCCTTTCTATCATCTCTTACCCTCTTCCTCTGCTTTCCCTCCTCTCTCCCCTTCTCTCTCCTCACCTCACTGTTTCTACTCTCCCTAAGCCTATTGGCCACATAATGGCACTTATTGTATATTGTACGTGCTTTTGAAATGTCAGTTTTCTCACGTTTTTTGGCATTTCTTGCTTTTCTTTTGACTGTCAAAACTGTATTGATTGTATCATGCTGAAGAATGTTTCTCCAAACCTACAGTTGATTGATTGTATGTGATCCTCCTCCTCCTCACTGTTACATATCTCATGTGCTGCGTCACATGTATACTCATGTATTTCCTCTTGTATCCCCCCGGGTCGTGCCTGAAAATAGGCATTCTCATGCCTAGTGCACCCACCTAGTTACCAAAAACAAATAAATAAATAAAATTATTAATTTGCTGTTAAACAGAGCACTTGCTTAGTTTTTTTATGAGTGTGGGGAATGGTTTTTCCTTGTACACATGCTTTACTTCTAACTAGATTTTGAACTAAATATGAGGATTTTGGATGGCTGTGCTGATTGTGAACTTGAATGTGCTTCTGGGGGAGTTAGTCACAGTGATCTCTCACTGCTGTATTTTTTTACTTTTTATTTTTTGGAGTTTTAATATTTGTTTAAAAATCAAAAACATATTTCAAACAGAAAATGTGTCAATAGATCACATAATATCATTTGAAAAGTGATATTTCATGGCTAAACTAAACATAAAGTATATTTCTAGGACAATTCATATGGATAGAGTCATTCAAAATTGATAGAAAATGGGCAAGGAAATCCTTGTGTCCTGATTGGTTGAGACCTGGTTCTAGCCATGACAGTAAGGGAGCACCACTGATGACTAAAACAAGTCCCTGCCAACCAGGGCAGCTTACAGAATTCATAAACCACCTACTTCCTAATTTCCATCACAAACATGGCTGCAACCTTTACTCATACATAAAAAAAACTTCAACTAGGCTCTAAAATAAAAGCCCATTAAATTAAAAAAAGTAATGTTATTTTCACTCAAGTGCCCCTCCTTACACACATATTCAAATTTAAAAAATCAAGTACTATGGCCGTCCCAGTGGCGTGGAGGGCTGAGGCAGCATGCCTTACCTCCTGCCACGCCGGCGACCCCTGTTCACGGTGTGAGCGGGCTGTTGGGGGTCGGCTGGGGAGGGAGAGGATCAATCGTCTGGAAGACAGCTCTCCTCTCCCGGGGAGGGGTTGGGACGGAGTCTGCTGCATGCCTGACCCCTAGCGGAGGCTGAGGGTTGACATCAGTGGCTCACACGTTGGGGGTGGTTACAGGGCAGTCGCCTGACGTGTTGCATGCGAGAGCGCGCACGGCTCAGTCATTGGCGGCATTGGACATCACTGTGCCACTCGGGGAGGTAGAAAAACAGAAAATGGCCCTTCGGGAGGATGACTGCCAGACGCCACAGGCCCTGCTCCCGCGATAGCAGCAGCCCCTCACATCGGATCCAAACCAGCGGGTTGACTGATCTCTGCAGTGGGAGGCAAGCTGTGGGAGAAAGTGAGGGGACATTGCTGCAAGCGGGAAACGGAACTGGGCACCCTGGCAAGAGGGAGCTCCATAGGGGATGAAGGAGAAAGAAATTAATGGGGAAATAAAAAAAATCAGCTACTACTCAGAGTTTCCATTGCTGGTGTTTCTTTGATGACCATTAAAAAATCTCCCACCTATCCCTACCAGTTTGCCAGAGAACTCCCTGCTCCTTACCTGGCAACAGATAAAATTGAGGCTCTGGCTCCACTTGAGGCCTGCGTGTGTATGCCAGTGGAACTCTGAAGAATTTTGAATTCATGTATTCCATGTTATCATTCCGTGTGTGGGGGGGGGGAGCATTCTACTACTATAATAATGGAGAGCTTTGTATTTTTCTATTCCATGGTAAACAATCACACAATGCACTGAATGTGAGGAAAGACAGATGACTGACAGTTGAAAAACATCTGTGGAGGGACTATTTTACATTATTTAGCAACATTTTATTATATTTTTTGTGGCTTTGAAAACTTTTACAGTGTTCATTTTTTTAAAGTTGCCTATAGGCCCATTTTATATAAATAATAAGGCACTCCTAGGGTGTTGCCATGTTGGTGTTACTAGGTTCCCCCCACTGTCCACTCAGCTTTGCCTTGTGCCTCACTACACCCCTGACCGTGGGGGAAACCTAGTACCACCAACACCCCGTTGTGCCTTATTGCTTAATTAAACAATTTAGAAATGAAATTTCGAACAAGCAGTAGCAATTTTCAGTGCTGCAAGTTTAAAGAAGTATACACAAAATTAACTTCCACCTCTACCACTATGGATCCAAAACACATTTTTTTTTACCATGCTTAATCAGAAGAGAAGAAGAAAAGGTTGATACACATTAATCTTATTAGATCCTAATGGTCTATTTTCTCCAGGGAGTCTATCATGTATTTTTGTGATCCTGTCAGAGACCCAGATGTATCCTATGCAGAGCAGTAAGACCTTAGGGAAGCAACGGGATGGTCTGTTTCAAAAAAGATGTTGGTCTTGTAATCTTTCGTTACTGTTACTTTTGCCTGAGGAAGCATGGAGACGTAGTCTCCAACCTTCAATATTTCTTGATAAGTCTAGAACTTGAGGCATCTTTGTTGAGTTTTTAGTCAAAATCCAAGAAAATATAATACCTTTGGCTTTTGTACTGAAGAATGTCATGCAGCTTTGCTAGTTTAAATATATAATATCTGTCAATGTCAAATGCAAAGTAGCAAGTATAGGAGATTTGGTTGTCATTCCAACATCCTGAGATTTTTTTTGTTTGGTGGGGGGACTCTGTAATTAAATGTTTTACTAAAATGTATTACTTTTGTTAAAATACAGTACACTATAGAAACTCTGTAGTACATTACAGAAAGTCAGCAACTGATGATGATATATGCCTAGCCAGGGAAACCCCATTGAAATACAAGCTAAGTTTAGGCCCTGTCCACACTATGCCTCTGTAACGTTACAGAGTGCCCAAACCATTACCACAACAGTTTGCATTTACACCTGTAACACTACAGAAGGTGTTTTCGTAACCGTTGTTGAAACCACATATGAGGTGGTTTCAACAAGCGGTTAGGCTCCAGTCCGCCTCAGTAACGTTACCGGTGGTAGGTGGATAGGGCGGTAACAGGACTCCCTGCAGGGCCGGGGATGAGCGCCGAGCTGCATTGTGGGATTGGGCACTGTGGTAATGGTTGCCTGGTTCCCGAGGTGTGGACTGGTGGACACACTGTACCACTCCCTGGCTGTAACGGTTTCTGTCCGCTACGGGGTCTGAGCAGTGCAGTGTGGACGGGGCCTTAGTTAGTCATGGAACAGGTGGAAACCTTCAAAGATTAAACAGATGTCACAATTTCTCAGTATGCAGAATGGTCATTCCTACATATATGACAACAAACAGTCAAAATGAGAACTGAAATGCACTCTGGGCTGTTAGAAAGTGTATAACCAATGTGAACTTGGCAAAGAGCTAGTATCTACGTTCTCCTTATCCACCCCTTACTGGTACAGCTGGTGGGGGGGGGTGAAGAGAGGTAATCGAGGTGGTTGAATATAGCATCCTGTGGCACTAGAGAATGTGTGGCGGTAAGATAAGGTCCCCATGCTTCCCTGTATTTATCTATAGTGCCCCTTATTGTGTACTGAACTCTCTCAAAAATGACTGTTTTGAGCATTTCTTTGAGCCATTCCTCAGTTGTTGGGGAAGGGGGAGCTGTTTCCAGTGATAAAGAATGACTCTTTTTGCAGTGATTAGGGCATGAGTTACCCAAACTGGTATGGTGGTTGGGGGCAAGCCTACAGATAATCGGATTCCCATTATGGCTAGAGGGGCCAAGAGTGATCTGGGTGCCTGTGATTTCCGAAAATGGACTCTGAATGCAGGGGCTAGTAATGAGGATTGTCAGGTGGAAATTCAGAAGTTGATGCCAATATTTCTTCTACCAGGTCAGGTATACTGAGACTGTCCACATCACAGGTATCAAGAATTCCTACTAATCTTATATTTCTGTAGTGAAGCTGGTTCTCATTAGCTTCATTTCCTGGAGATTTTATACAGTAGTTCTCCTTTATGACCCCATGCATTGCTGCCTCCAGAGCTGACATTTTTGCCTCTGACTTTTCGAGTTTAGTAGAGTGCTCGGAGATCTTTTTCTCCACTTCAACTTCTTTCTCTCTCTCTCTCAGGAGCTTCAGTTCAGTCTGTATAAAATTAGTCTTTTTGTTCAGTCTCTTTTTGACAGTTAAAGAAGAAAATAACACATATGACCACATGTACCTTGGCCACAGATCTGTCCACAGCGACATCCATATCCTGGACGACTGCCATTTAACACTACGTTTTCTTAATGTTCGTTTGCAACACTGATGGCTGACAGTTCAATTTATTGCGGAGGAGGCTTGATTTCGGTGGTGTGGGAAAGTTTAAAACAGCCATGGAATTTCTGTTTTAAAATTGTTTCTCAAGAAATGCTTAGTTGCTGTTGAACTGTTGCCCATACACTATAAAAGACAATGGGTGGGCAACAGTAAACAACATCGCTGAGTTCCCTTCTCGAGGTTGTCATGACAACCTCTCGACGTGAACGCAGCATTGTTGTTCACTGTTGCCCATCCATTATCCTCTATGTGAATCTGTTAGGATCCTTGGCTTCCTACATATTGAGTGAAATGTGAGGTAGGGAAATATTTGTGTGGCCAGGCAGCACATCTATTTTGGTTTGTGTTTATGTGCGTGTGTGTGTGTGTGTGGGGGGGGGGGACAGTTCCATCAACTCTTGAGTACAAGTTTAAAATTACTGGGTACACCCCTGCTGTTTGGAGGAAAAGTAGTGACTGTTGTAGCCAACAGGTAGATGACATATTTAGGGCTTCCCTGCCACCACTTTCTGTGCTGGACTTGCTCTGATGATCCTGCTGAATCAGCAGAGCCGACTTAGGAGATAGAAAGTGGTCCGTCATACAGATACTGTCTTACTATGCAGATTCCTTGACTCTTTCACTTAGAGAAACTGAACATGTGCTGTTAATACATTAAATCTCTCCATCGGCATGGAATTTGGAATCTAGAGTGCTATCTCGTCCTCCATCTTGTCTCCTGCAACTATTCTCTCTCTCCTGGCATTCCAAATATGTAGTGACGACAGATTTATAAAACAGGTAAAATGTATCTGGACATTTACCTTTAACTAAAAATGACTGCAGTCAAAGAAAAACTAAGGTGCATCTCAGACAATTGTATGATGTAGTGAAACAATACTGATGAGAGTTTAAATTTTTATTTGTGATTTTTTAGTGCAGTGTCAGCAGGTTGCACACTCATCTCTGAGGCCAGAAGATCAGAAGGTTGTGGGTTCTAATCCCACACCAGGAACATAGGCTAAAGCCCCATACTGACACTGTAGTACAGAATGAGGGGGATTGATGTACTCCTGGTGTGTCATCTTTTGGATGAGCATTAAACCAAGATCCTGTCTTCCTGTTCTGGTGGTTGTTCAGGTGGACATTAACAATCCCATTCTCAAAAAGAGTAGGAAAATGTTCCCAGTGTCCTGGACAGATACCCTCATTCACTAGAAATACCATCAACAGCTTAATCTGGTTCACTTTCACTTGGGTTTCCATCTGTATGCCCCCCGCCTTGGGTGAGACTGAAAATAGGCAGAACTGCCTAACCCTTTCTTCCCAGTCAACAAAACCTGAATAAATAAATAAAAATAAGTGATAATGGTGATACACCAGAGGCCCACTTTTCAAAGAACCTGACAGAGCCCATGGACTATGTTCCTGTGTGCAAAAATCAATGAAACTGCAAAACTGCTATTTTTCAGCATTTCATGCACACAGCTAGCATTTTCCTTAATGCAATCAAGCAGGCAAGGCGGCTTATGGACTCTCACTGTGCTGGAGCCTGGACGTCCAAAGTACAAGCAAGTCTCACAAGTCCAGCTTAACAGCTCAGCAGCAAAAGGAAGATCAGGGCTTGGTCATAGGATCATCAAGAACCATTTATTAAAAATATAAAAGTTCCAAACAGCAGAACATCACCCCATATCATTTTGCTCCATGTGCAAATGCACTCTTACAAGGCCTTGCGAAAGTGCATTTGCATATGTGCAAAACATTGATGTTGGATGCTGTTCTGCTGTTTGAAACTTTTATATTTTTAATAAATGGTTCTTGATAACCCTGCAACTAAGCACTGGTCTTTCTTTTGCTGAGGAGCTGCTTAGCCAGACTTGTGAAACTTGCTAGAAAAAAAATGCTGTACCTGATAATACTACTACGAGAGTACTATGGGAATTGGCGGACATACTGGCTGCACCCCTGGCAGAGCTTTTCAGCAGGTCACTTGAGACAGGGAGGGTACCTAGGGATTGGCGAGAGGCACATGTGGTGCCAATCCATAAAGGGGGGTCGAGGGAAGTACCAGGTAACTATAGACCCATCAGTTTGACCTCGGTGGTGGGAAAATTAATGGAGATTATACTAAAGGAACGATTGGGGTGTACTTGGAGGAGGTGGGAGGTCTGGATAGTCGGCAACATGGGTTTGTGCCAGGTAGATCATGTCAAACCAACCTTGTGGAGTTCTATGAATGGGTTACATTAGAACTGGACAGGGGTAATCCTGTGGATGTATTATTCTTGGACTTCAGCAAGGCGTTTGACTCTGTCCCCCACAATGGTCTGGTGGAGAAACTGATGGGGTTAGGAGTAGGCCCTTTGATGGTCAGATGGATTGAAAACTGGCTAGCTGGACGCACCCAGAGAGTAGTGGTCTGTGGGGAGCTCTCAACCCCAGAGAGGTTGGTAGTGGCAACGAGGGTCGAGTCCTGGGTCCGATTCTGTTTAATGCATACATATCGGACATCAGGAGGGTATAGAGGTGAAATGAGTCTGTTCGTGGATGACTCCAAGATGGGAGCAGTAGTTTAGGAGAAGAGGGAGGTTGGCCCTGCAAGGGGACCTGGACACCCTGGAAAGCTGGGCTCACACATGGAAATTAAATTTCAATATCACCAAGTGCAAGGTGTTGCATCTTGGTCGGGGAAACCCTAAACACAGGTACACCCTGGGAGGGGAGGCGCTGGAGGCCTCAATAGGGGAAAAAGACCTAGGGGTCATGGTGGATGCATGTATGAATAACTCTGAGCAGTGCAGGAGAGCGGCTAGCAAGGCAAACAGGATGTTGGGATGCATCATTAGGGGGATCACCTCTAGGAGCAAGGAAGTGATTCTGCTGTACAATGGACTGGTTAGACTACACCTTGAGTACTGTGCACAGTACTGGAGACCACACTTGAAGAGGGACATACAGCTCCTGGAGAGGGTACAGAGGAGGGCAACAAAGATGATACGAGGGCTAGGGATTTGACGTATGAGGACAGACTTGAGGAGCTCTGCCTGTTTTCATTGGAGGAGAGGAGAGACAGGGGAACATGATTGAGGTCTCAAGTACCTCAAGGGAATAAATAGGTAAACATGGAGGGATCTTTAGACTAAAGCAGGAGGTATCACCAGAAGGCATGGTTTGAAGTTGGAAGGTGGAAGGGTGAGGGGGGAAAAGAGGAGGAGGTTTTTCACTGAGAGGGTGGTGGACCCTTGGAATGCACTGCCTGGTGAGCTGGTTCAGAGATCCACAGTGGAGGGCTTCAAGAGAGGGTGGGACAGACACAGAAAGTGGATGTATCAGATGATGGCCTGTTCAAGGGGGGGTGGGGATGGATGATAGGGGTTTCTGGAGTACAAGGGATGGGAGGGTCTTGGCACCCAACTAAGGATCTAAGGTTCGAGCAGACTCGATAGACCGTAAGGCCTAATCTGCTGGCAAATAGTATGTTAGTATAATACCAAGCATAGCATTTTTTTTTGCAGCTGCACTAAAAATATATGCAAAGCTGCCATAAACTGTGGAAAAGGTTGCAACAAGGCAACCATTTTGAAAGTTGAGCACATGCAGAAAAAAATGGGGTTACGCAAGGCAGCTTTTCTTGTAGGGTTACCACCTGTCCTGATTTTTGCAGAACAGTCCTGATTTGGGATGCTGTGACCTGCAAAAAAACATGAAAATATTACATGTCCTGAGCTTACAGTAAAAAAAAAAATATTTTATAACTTTCCTTTAAATGTTGCAAATAACTATAAATCTTAACTTAAATACCTTAAAATGATAAGAAACAATAGAAACAACTTAAAAACTACAACACTTAGGACACAATTTTCAAAGAGCTCTTAGAACAATGCAAGTTGCACTACTCCAGGGCTGCGGCAAACTCAAGGTGCACCAGGGACCCTGCGCCTGATGTTACAAAAATCAGGGTCCTGGTGCCAAACTCTCTGGGTTTGCCATAAGCCGTCAGCTGTGCCAAACAGTTGACAAACCTGTGGGAACTGCTGCAGGTAACAAGCCCCCCCCCCACCAAGTGCAACTCTGGATGGGCCCGAATTGGTGGGGGGTGGTGATGACTGTGCTGGATAGGAGGGGAAGGGGTAGAAGGGGCATGGGGAGGTGGCATAGTGGGAATGGGGGAGACAGCTGGACATTAATGGGAGGGCTGTGGCACCCAGAAGGGTGCATTTGCTGTTGTATATATTTGTGTATTGTACTCTACGTATGAAATGTACTGCACGGGGAGGGGTCCAGGGACAGAATGTGCTGCTGCCAGGGGTGTGCCCTCCTGGTGCATGTCACATTCTGTTCCTGGACCCTTCCCCCAACATACAGTAAAATTCATATGTGCAGTACAATACGCAAATACACACAAAAGCAAATTCACCCTTCCAGGTGCCACAGCACTCTCATTAATGCCCATCTGTTTCCCCGACTCCCTCATGCCCCCTCCCATGCCCCTTCTACCCCCGGCAGCCCATTGGCAGAAACCATCCCACTGGCACAAGTCACTTAGATCACTTTCTGGCTGGTCTAAGTGGTGCCCCTTGCTGTGTCCATGATGGGGCTTGCAAAATCCTGGTTGATTTTGGTTCACATTTTTCACAGTTTTGGTTTAATTCTGGTTGCCCATGAAAATGGGTCTTTGGCCAATGGACCTACCAGATTAAAAAAACCAAACAAAACAAACAAACAAATCCAAAAAAAGGGGATGCTGCAACCCCGCTGTGGCACAAGCCCCCTTGCAACCTGGCACATCGGGTTGTTTGACGCAGCCTTGGTGCAGTGGGGCTCTGGTACAGCTGCATCAGGATTTGACCCAGTCTGCATTAGAAAATTGGGATTGGCACAAGTTGTGATGCAAGTCACCCCTTGCATCAAAATATTTTAACGCAAGTCCCTTGTGTTGTTCTAGCCCCATTGAAAATTGGGCCCTCAGTCTTAGTTCTGATTATTTAGAGAAAACAAGTCTATTGCATTGGTTGACTTCACATATTGTTCTGCACAAAATCATGTTTTGGTAAGAATTGTCCCATTTTGGGCTTCTTAAAAGGTGGTAACCCTACTTCCTTACATAAACAGTTTTCCACGCACATGCAATTTGTCCATGTTTGAAAATCTGGCCACAGCAGTACAAATTGAGAAGAGCAAACATGTTAAAAAATAACCAATGTGTTTTTATTAGACCATGATTATCCACCACCCTCGATTATTTGCCAGTTCAAGCAAGCGCTGTATCTTGTTTGCTAAGTTAATTCAGAAAAATGGCCTTACATTTATCTTACAGAAACTTTCACACAAACAGTAAGGGTTCATTTTGGTGGAGTGGGTTTGGAACTTTTCTAACCATTGTTTGCTATTATTAAAGAGACCCTGACATTACTAGGAACACTTTGAAAAATGTGAGGTTTAGACACAGTTCAGTTTAATTTCATATATGACCTTTAATTCTTCCACCTGTTTATTACTGTGGACAACTGCATGAAAACAAGAATCCTGCCCCTTAGACTTTATCTGTTCTGGCTGGGTGTGCGCACAGGACATAATAACCCCTTGTGTATAACATCATAGTTAACTCCACAGCAACAAACTGTGATGTGATAAACAGAATTATAATATCAGGTGTAAGCAATCATCCTGGGTAGGTAGGGTAAAGATCCTGTTTTCATGCAAATGTCCTCGGTAATAAATTATAAAGAGAATTACAGGAAAAGATTGATATAAGCTGACTTGTGTCTTTTAATTTTTCAGTGTTGCCTCTATAAAAACAGGAACTCTTTAATACAAACTAGAACTTATTGATAAACTCAAAGCATGTACGGTATCTTGAAAGAAAAAAAAATTATGATAAACACAAAGGCTACTCTATAGTAACAAAGTAACCAGGCAGAAACGAGGTTTAAAAAGACCTGTGGTCATTTCTAGTTCTCATATTTTAAGGTTGAGAAATCCTTAAAGTATATTAAGCATATCTCACCCTAATTTTTCACAGTGCAAATGCGGTCCTTTGCCTTTTTTATGGCCATGTCATGTAGTAAATGAGGCAATATGCTGTATAGCCACAGTGTCTATCAGTCGGCAGTTTGATTGCAATTGGCTGAAGTGTTGGTTCTATTTCATTCTTATCTGTAAATTCACTTACAGTAATTGTTTTTGAAGTAAAATCACAACAAAGTTAATTTTCTGGATATACAGCCCCCATATTCAGAGCCAGTGCCATGTAGACAGGATGTTGCATGTCACATGGCTGGCCCTATGCAATATTCTGACAGCATGCTCTGACTGTAGCACGTTAACTGTCTGAATATGGGGCCATGACTGTGCTCTGTGCTGATACATCCCAGGGCTGAATATGGCCCATGGGGAGCTCACTGGAGATAGTGCTGCCCAGATGGGGTAGCACCAGGGCTCCTGTGGGCTTTATTCAGCCCTAGATTGCTAATGATCCCATAGGACATGCAAGGTGATAAAGGGCCATTAGCATGCCTATTATGGGCTCATTAGCATGCTGTGCAGCCCTGGGGCACCGGTTTTTTACTCTTAAGTAGAGTCCCTTATGTCTATTGGTCTTTCCCCCCTCGATCACCAGTTTCCTGAGTATGTGATCCTCCCGATAGTGTAGTGGTCCCCCACTCACCCAATCACTAGTTTCCCAAAGATTTGATCCCCCCAGTAGTCTAGCTGTTTTCCCCATCCCCGATTGCTGGTTTCCCAAGTATTTGATCCCCCGTTGTAGTCTAGTGGTCCCCCACACCCCAATCACTGGATTCCCAAGTATTTGATTTCCCTGGTAATCTAGTTGTTCCTCCCACCCCCTGACTACCAGTTCTTCTGTGCTAGGAACTATCCCTGGTAGTTTAGTTGCCAAATCCACCCAACCTGCCTGCTCCAGACTCACCACCTTACACCAACTCACCGCGTACACCAGACAGCACTTTCCAGCATTGATGGCGATGAGCACATCCATCTGCTCACCTCCTCGGCTGGCTGCTGTCTGACTGTCAGTGAACGATTGCGAGACTATTTTATTGAAAGCAACAAACATGATGACAAAGAATCAGCCTCTGGGATTAATTGGTATCTATCAAAGCTGTTGCAGGCAAAGATAGGAGTTGGTTGGGGAGAAAGATGATTTATGATCTGTTTATACCACAAATAAAAGACTGAAATGAAAGTGGATATGGATGAAACAGTGCTATTTGCTTAATTTTTCAGAAATAGAACCAAATTTAAAGAAAACGGTTAATAAAATAGTTAATTGTTTTAACCCTATGGATCCTAACCATTTTCCCATTATCAACGCGTAGCTGCCTAAGTACTTTTGAATACTGCACAGTGACATTTGCGCACTCCAAATTCCAGCACCCACCATACCACATAATCATATACAGTACCACAGTAATATACAAATTTTTCTCCTAGATCCACATTGATCCTGGGGTGTATATATCATTTGCCACTTGGAACTTACCCAGCTTGAATTTCGATAGATAGTCAGCTAGCAGGGCAGGTGCAATGTCTAACAGCTGCACTGTAGATACCTCTAGTGTCATAGGCCCTCCCAAATGAGCATCCTCAGCGGGGAAGGGGGGCCTTGATGAATGCTGAAACTAAGTACTCAGTGAGCATCATAACTATTTCAACTGGTTTTCCTGTTCTCCTCTTCTCCTGTTTCAGGGGCTTAGTCCTCTCCTCAACTTGCCTCCCTCCATTTCTGTACTGAAAGAAGTCTTTGATGTTGTCTACAATTCCTGCTGATATCCTAGCACTTCTGTGGTTTTCTTAATTCTTTTCATGCATAACCCTCAAGGCTGCTCTGTACCCCTCTCTGACCTGGATGCAACTTGTCTCTGTCCAGCAGTCACAGACCTTCTTTTGTTCAGGATCAGTTGCCTTGGGTCCCTGTTGAGCCAGGGGCCACTTCGTGGCTCTTTTCCCCGTATTGCTTTCAGGAATGCAGACTTTTGTTGTAGCTGCTGCTTTAAGCACCTTCTTTAAAGAATGTCACATGTGTTCTGCATTGCCAGCCTCATGCAGCTTAACAAGACCCTCAGACACCAGGTCTTTCATCTTGGCAAATTCCATCACACTGAAGTTCCAGGTCATAGTGACTGAGGCCTGGGTAATTTTCTTTGTTACCAGGGAGAGTGTTACCTGATTGTGGTCACCACCTCCCACTGGTGCTTGGACATTCACATAGGAGATGACCCCATACCCAATGCTGAGCACTTGGTCAAGGGTGGACTTAAACCTACTTCCCTACTGCACATGCTGATCTAGAAAGCAGTCCATGAAGATGGACAGGAAGTCACTTTCAGCCCTGCCATTAGTCTTCCTAAATCGCTAGTCTATGCCTGATAAATTGAAATCCCCAGGATCACAACTGCATCTGATTTGGCTGCTTTGTAAATTTCTCCAACCCGCTGGGCATCTTGCTCTGCTGAGCTGCTTGACAGTATATTACACCCCCCTAGGTGACTCTTTTCTCCCCATTTTTTCCCTGAGCTCAACCTAGAGAGACTCTATGGCACTATTTGCCCCCCCATGTCCTCCACAGAGATTACCTCATCTACAGTGCAAGTTACCCCCTTTCCTGTCAGGTTTGTTCCTTCAGAATAGCCTGTATTCCTCCATCCTTGTGTCCCAGGTATCTCACACACCCCTACCACCACCACCACCAGAAATTGGTGCATGCCAATAAGTCCTGGCCTTTGAAGTGCATCAAACCCGAACGCATGCCCATTTTACTTGGTGCACTTCACCTCTTTATAAAATAGGTATGGAAGCCCTGAACTGTTACGGAATCAAGTCATCTGACTCTGTATTTATCACAACATATCTACACAGATCAGATAAATGTCTTTTCTTTTGCATTTTTTGTATTTTTCCCACCATTTTGAATGTATGATAAGCCACTTCAGGGTATGTTATATGTAATAAAAACACCCGGCAATTTACGACACGGCTTTGTCTTGTGCCTCAAAACCCACATAGGAGTATAGTGTTACTACAGTATAACTGCAGCTTTGTCACATGTTATTGCTTTTATAATTAGAAGACTTTGTATTTCTATTGGTGGTACTCATTACCCAATATTATGCAAATTAGGCATTTTGGGGAGCAATGATAATAGTATGGAAATTGTCAGTAACCGAGGACAGATTTGAGAAACATAGTGTGGGTCCCCCTCCCATCCCCTAGATACTTCCTCCCTAAGTCAACGTAACATCAATGGGAAGCAGCCCTAGTAGATGGCTTTTAAGACATGTATCAGACTGACTGATCAGGCCTGGCAGCGGGCACCATTAAGGCCCCATCTAGCCACCACATCCAGTTATTTCCTTTTTTGGCCCTTACCTGTCTCTTTTTGAAACCCTCGTCTCCAAGACACTAAGAGATGGACCCCTCAGCCCCTACAATTAATTAATGCTAGTAGTTTCCTTTTCTAATGATAAAAACATAGAAACAGAATTTTTAGGCAGAAAAGGACTGCTTGGCCCACCTACTCTGCCCAAATGTTCCCTGTCTAATCTGCCTCGGCAGACTCTATCTGGTTTCCAGTGACCTTCCTGCCTCTTTGCATCTTCTTTAATATATCCCTATGTCTATCTCATGTATGCTTGAAGTCCCCCACTGTTTTATCCTCCACCACTTCCACTGGCAGTCTGTTCCATATGTAAGTCATCTGGGGAAAATACTTTATTTGGAGGGTAAATGTGATTCCAAAAGTTATTACAATGAATGTTACAATTTTTGAACTTGAGTGCAATTGTTAGAATTAGGGCCTTATAACCCATAAAAATTGCCAGGAGTGTGGGAGGATGTTTAGTGTACAACCACATAGAAAAACTTAGAAAGGAGATTGAGGGTCTGCAGGAGGAACTAAGACAGGCAAGGCAGATTGGGGGTGGGTTTAGCCCGATACTGGAGGGAGAAAGAAGGGGAGATGAGGGAGGGCGATTTAAGCCTACAGTGGTGAGGAGAGGGTCAGAAGAAGGGAAGCAGAGACAAAGGGGCCCAGGCCAGGAAGAACAATTGCTGGGGAAACCAGGTCAGGAGACAAAAGACAAATGGAAGGAGGAGATAGGGACCTGTGAGGAGAGGCGAAGAAGTGGCAAAAGTCATGGAGTGGAAAGGAGAGAACAGGTTACTATGCAGAGAGAGGGAGCGGGCATTTGTAAAAGGGCCTTCAGAAAATAGTTTTGCACTGCTAGAGAGGAAGAAGGTGGAGGAGGGAAATGATGAAATTAGAGGAGTAATTGATAAATGCCTGGACCAAACTGGAGCGGGGAAGTTCTGCTGGGAGAATTGCAACAGGGGTAAAGGGAAATAATGTGCAGGAGGAAGAAGAGGGCTGGAAATGAGAGGAGATGAATGGAAGCAAGCAGGAAGTAAGAGGGTGGAATCTTGGTGCTGGGGACTCAATACTAAGAGGAGTTAGGTGGGGTAGCAAGGGAGAGGCATGAGTGATTTGGGTGGAGGCCATGCCAGGAATGACAGCGAAAGGGTGGGACAGTCTGTTCTAAAATATGCTAGAAGGGGTAGGACAAGCCTCATTTAATTATACATCTTGGGACAAATGACCTGGCTGACAAGACAGTAGATACAGTCCAGAGGAGGTTTGAGGAACTAGCACAATTATGTGAGGGGGCAGGAAGATCAGTAACTTTTTCAGAGATACTTCCGGTGCCAAAGGCTAGCACAATAAAAAAGCTGAGAATAGAGGAATTTAACAGATGGCTAAGAACCTGATGTTGTGCTAAAGGGTATGGGCTATTGGGGGGGTGGGAAGGGACCTGGGAGGACAGTAGTCTCTATGCCAAGGACAGACTACACTTGAGTGAGGAGGGAAAGAAAGTGTTGAAACAGAGGATGGAGGAGTACATAGAGGAAGTTGGGAATTTAAAATAGGAGTGGGGGGTGGCAGTTGGGGAAGAGATATGCAGAGACCACAGGTTGGGAAACCATATGAACTTACCCCCCATAACAGTGACAAAGGACAAATGGCAAGTACTGTTGGTGATGCTAAGAAAGGAGGGCAGGATGGGATGGGGGGCAAAAGGGTGGAAGGTGGTTACCCTTAATGCTAGGAGCCTTGGGAGGAAAACTGCAGAGTTACAAGTTGTCATGGCAGAGGGAGAGGTGGACATTGCAGCCATCACAGAAACATGGGCCACCCAATACAATGACTGGGACCTGTCTGTACCAGGGTACAGGTTACTTCGTAGGGACAGGGTGATTGGGAAAGGAGGGGGGGTGGCACTATATGTGAAGGAAGGACTGAAGTGTGTAAGGGAGGAAGGGAAGGAGGGTAGTACGGAGTCACTTTGGATGCAAATCCAGGATTCCAAGAATAGGATTCTTAGAATGGGAGTGGTGTACAGGCCACCATCTCTGACGGAGGAGTTAGACAGAGAACTAGCGGGACAGATCAGGAGAACCTGCGAGAAGGGTAGTGTGGTGATTGTGGGGGACTTCAACATGCCAGGAGTGGACTGGAGCACCCCAACAACCAGGAACAGAAGGGAGCAGGTATTGCTGGATGCCTTCCAGGACAGCTTACTGCTGCAAAGGTCAGTGAACCAACCAGATTAGGGAATACCCTTGACCTTGTGCTGGCAAATGGGGACTTTGTGAGAGAACTTACAGTGGAGGAACCGCTGTCAGGAGTGACCACCACCAGTATGGCTCACATTGGATATGGGCAAGGAAGGAGGGAATCTGGCACAATAGTGCTGGACTTCAGGAGGGCCGACTTTGGGAGGATGGGGGAGTGGTAAGGGTACCTGGCCAGAATTCAATCTAGTATGGACACTAACCAGAGATGGGAGCTCATAAAGCTGGGGATAGTGAAGGCAACCAAAACCTGCTGCAAAGCCCAGAGCAAGAAGGCTAGGCTAAGAAACCGATCTGGTTGAGCAAGGAGGTCATGAAAAGGTAAGGAGGAAAAAGCTGCCTTTAGGAAGTACAAGAAAACAGGGAGGGGGAGGACAGGGAGGAGTACTTGACAAGAATCAAAGGAGGACAAGGGTAAGGGAGCCAAAGCATCTACGGAACTCAGGCTGGCACAAGGCATTAAGAAGGGGGAGAAGGACTTCTTTAAGTACATCAGGGAGAAAAGGAGCTGCAAGGACCACATAGTAAGGATTAGGAAGGAGGGGGGTTGGGAGGAAGCAGGGTGCGATAAGGCGGAAGCACTAAATGAGTACTTCTGTTCAATATTTACTAAAGAGAAGAGGGGGGTGACACCCAAGGTGGGAGAAATGGCAGAAGCAAGGTGGGAAGTGGTGACAGATGGGGAAATCATGGAGAGCAGAGTTTGAGAGGGTTTGAAGGCACTGAGGGTGGACAAGACCCAGGCCCAGATGGCATCCACCCCAGGGTAATGAAGGAGCTGGCAGAGGTCCTTGCAGGACCTTTGGCAGACCTATTTAATGCCTCACTACATTCTGGTGTGTACCTCAGGACTGGAGGATGGCTCATGTGGTGCCCCCACAAGAGTGGCCCCAAGGATGAACCGGGAAACTACAGACCAGTGAGCCTCACATCCATCGTGGGTAAGCTAATGGAGACTATCCTGAAGGAGAGGCTGGTGGTCCTCCTAGAGGCCAAAGGACTACAGGACAGAAGACAGCATGGCTTCATATGTGGCAGATCCTGCCAAACCAACCTGGTCGAGTTCTATGACTGGGTAACAAGGCAACTGGACAGGGGCCATGCAGTGGATGTCCTGTATCTGGACTTCAGTAAGGCATTCGACTCAGTGCCACATGGAAGGCTGGGAAGGAAGTTAGTAGGCACAGGGGCGGGTGCTAAGCTGGTGAGATGGGTAGGAAACTGGCTGCAGGGAAGGCAACAGAGGGTGGTGGTGAGTGGGGAGCTCTCACACCCTAGGGCAGTGACGAGCAGTGTTCCACAGGGCTTGGTGTTGGGACCAGTGTTGTTTGGGATATTCATTGCAGACATATCATGGGACATCAAGAGCAAGATCAGTCTGTTTGCTGATGATACCAAGGTAGGCGTGGTGGTGGTTGACCTACGGGGATGGCAGGGGTTGCAGGATGATCTGGCAAAGCTTGAAATCTGGTCAGACACCTGGCAACTGGGCTTTAATGCCAAAAAGTGCAAGGTGCTGCATTTTGGGATGAAGAACCCAAGGAGGAGTTACCAGCTGGGGGGAGTGCAGCTAGCCCAGACAGAGGAGGAGAAGGATCTGGGTGTGCTCATTACGGGTCAATGAACAACTCGGCACAATGTAGGAAGGCAGCTGCAAGGCCAACAAAATGCTGGGTTGTATTGCAAGGGGTATATCCTCGAGGAGGGAGGAGGTGATTCTGCCACTGTATAGGTCATTAGTTAGACCACACCTGGAGTACTGTGTGCAGTACTGGCGTCCCGATCTGAAGAGGGACATTAAGTTACTGGAGGGGTGCAGCGAGAGTGACAAAGATGATCAAGGGCTGGGGACTTATCATATGAGAGGAGGTTGAAGGAGTTGAACATGTACTCACTGGAGGAGAGGAGAGACAGGGGTGACAAGATTGAAACCTTTAAATACATGAAAGGAATAAACAAGACGGGTACAGAGGGGCTGTTCAAAGTTATGGAGGGGAGGGCCACCAGGGGCCATGATATGAGACTGGAGCGAGGAAGGTTCAGGAGGGAGATGAGGAGACACTTTTTTACAGAAAGGGTGGTGGCTGGGTGGAATGCGTTACCTGCTGAAGTGGTATGCAGTAGAACAGTGGACTGATTCAAACGAGGATGGGACAGGACAAGGGGGAGGGTTAATGAAGGGGAAGGGTGGAAGGGAGGGGCAGCTGCAGAATAAGGGGTGCTAGCTGCACATTCAAGCAGACTTGATAGACCTCTAGGCCTTTATCTGCTGGCAAATTTCGTATGTTCGTATAAATGATTCCATCCTTCTACAAAGTGGCTTACACTGTGCGTAATCCCTGTTAACAGTTTTTTAAGCATATGTCACATTGGCAGGCCAGATCTAGCATTTAATATTCATAAGCCCCTATATCACGCCACTGTGATACACAATTCCAGTTCTGGGAATTGTCCAAATCTTTTTTGTGCCCCCTTATCTGCTAGACACCAAAAATGGGCCCCTTAATCTCTACATTGAGTTAAAACTTAGCATCTGTCATTTTTGACAAATTAATGACACATACTGTATGTTTGGAGGGGAAATGTGATCCTGGAAGCTATCACAGAGAATGTTAACATTTTTCTACTTGACCAAACTTTTTAGGAATGTGTCCCCTTGCCCCAAAAAGGTAAATCCAACCTTTGTAAAAGGAACTTATATACAGGATATGACATAGCCTCACAAGGCAATGAAAAGAGTACTCTAAATGGAAGGAACTGGCCGCACACTTTATTGTATCAAAAGCTTTCTACTTCACTCAAATGTAGAAACTTATATCTGGGAAATCAACCCACACTCCACTACCCCAGTTTATGCAGATGAAGCCATGATGTTGTCTGGATATTTCTTGATATTTGTGGACATTTTTAATGGAAATCTTTGTGGTAGCCCTACAGTTGTACTAAGGCAGGCAAGAAATTTCTATACAGATATAACAGAAATTTCAGGGGAATATCTGGACATGTCAGTGGCTGCAATTGTAACTGTAACTGGTAGTTTACTCACCTGGTAAAGGTGATTTTGTTAGTATATATACACAACACTCCAGTTCCTTACAGACTGTGTTATGTTCATCTGATAGGCTGATGATGCACATGTGACTTCAGATTAAATTTCAACCCCACCTAGTCTCCCTATGCTCCCATAATCCTCAGTTAGGTTCTTCCCAAGATGTTTCATCAATAGCTGAAGAGTGAACCTTACTGGATACATAAACTGACAGAAAAATGACCATAACAGAGTGATAACTACACTATATATTCTGCTATAGGATTTATTAAATGAATATTATATACAATCATTACCAGCCTACAGAACATGCTGGTTATGTCACACCTTTATTGGCTCCAGGCATGTCGCTCTTCTCATCTGGGAGGGCCCTTATACTAAAACAGTCACCTTTCCATGGTGAACAAACTACCACTGCATTTTGTATATATCCACAGCACTCCCAATTCCTTAGAGGTTTCATAATAAGCAGTAGCCGTGAATCAGGCAGGGACTGAGCAACTGGATTCAGAGCTTGTAAAACTGGCAAAGATCAATACTTCATTCCCAAAGCTGGCTCTTTAGTAAAGAGGATTGTCCAGTCTGTAATGTCTCTTGAAGGTATGGATGCTGCACTATGTGGCCACTGCACAGAGCTCTGCAGCTGAAGCTTGTTTCTTCAGTCCAAGAGTTGGCCACCTCTCTGGTGGAGCGAGCTCTGCTGGCTTTAGGTGGTGCCAAGTTGTGGGATTTATATGCCTCTTGGGAGTGCCCTTTTCAGACAACTGGCTTTGTTGACCTTTTCTGCTGCCATACCTTTCTTGTGGCCTTGTGTGATCATAAACAGTCTGGGATTTTGTAAAACTTGATTGTTTAATAACGAATCAGGCTCTTATGAGTATGAATTAGGGTTGCTTGACAGACTGAGTATGTGGTGCTTGTGTAACTGTATATTCAAACAACATGAAGTCTTGCTATATTATGACAATTGCAGTATGACCGCAGGTTAGAACTGCTCCGGAGGTGAAATAGTTAACTTCCATGCAAGGCATGGAATCTTGAGCGCGAGCTCAGTTAAGGAAGCTCTGTCTGCTTGCTTTCAAACCCAAACCGTCAGATTCTTTACTCCGCCACTCACTGAACAGTCGCTCCGAGATTCCTCCTTTGCTCGGTTCATTTTCGTGGTTTAAAACAGTTTAAAAAGTAAATTGTCTTAATTTAACCACAACCGTTCGGTTCAAGCTCTGTTCTATGATAACGTAGTAATAGATAGGTTTACATACGAATTCTGTGTGGAACTTAAAACATTTATCAGTTCGGTTTGAACCGATTAGGTTACTTTTTCAATTGCTAGTCCTTTTTTTAGAGTCTGCAGTTCCCGGTTCCCTACTCGGTTCTGCAAAAAGCAGATTTCATTACAGTTTTCCACGGTCCATGACATGGTTGGGAACCGATAGGAGAGTCTTTGTTTAAGGATTGCCATAAATGGGCAAGTTTTGGTTAGGCTGGCATAATGTCTGAGAAACCAAAGAAAAACCGGGCCCACTGGGTTTCAGCACTGTGATGTCTGTGGGAAGCCTTTGCCAAGGCTGACCTCACACCACCTGTGTTTATTGCCTGGGGTTTGACCACCTCGATTCAGACTGCCAGATTTGCAAGAATTTCCTGCTGCCACCGTTGAAAAGAGGTTGGTAGGCTCAGGAAAGAGAGGCCAAAAGTCTGCTGACCCGATGGCCGGCCCGGTTCGTGCCAACCGAACCTGAGGGAGTGCCTCGACCAGGGCCATATCCGGCAACGAAGAGCTGGCCCGGGACCCAGTTCCTGCAAAAGGACTAGAAAGTCTGCTGCTGTGGAAAAAGTCCTTTCCCCAACAGCTGAAGAGATAGCCAAAGCAATCCAAATTGTCCAGTCTCTTTCCCCGGTTCCTGAACCGTCCCCATCTGGGAGACGTTCGGTTCACCAGGTCCCATCGGTTCAGGATTATGATTTTGAGGAATTTTATGAACCATGGGGGGGGGAAGGAGAGTATGAAGAGAGTAATTATGGTCTGTAGGATCTGGACGCTCCTATTGAGCCAGATACCTCTCCAGACAGACCTTTAGGGGTTTCCCCCCCCTAGGCTTTCTGAGTCCCCTGCTCATTTCATCTTTTACAAGAAGGTTGCTGAAACTCTTCAGCTTCCTGTGGAGGAAGCTGTGGATGATCAGGAAGAGCCTGATTATGTGGAAATGATGGATATTCCAGAATCTAAGAGACTGTCTATTCCCCTTCATAAATTTTTCAGGAAACAGACAGTAAAAGTTTTAAAAACTCCTCATTCTATACCTCCTGTGGATAAAAGGATGGACAGAAGGTATACTTTATCAGGTTCTGACATATAATTTCTCACACAGCAATGTAGCCATGTGGGTGTGGTGCAGGCTGCAGCCTGTGACAAGGCAAATATCCCCCTAGCTTCACATCCTCCTGAAAAGGACTCCAGGAAGATTGATGCTATGGCAAAGAAACAGTACAGCATCCCTGGGACTCAGACAAGCAAATTACATGGCTTATGCTGCCAGATACCAGAAATCCAGATGGGATACTGTGCTGGCTCTAGCCAAACAACTCCCTGACAAGTCTGCCAGGGATCTGGAACAGGTAGCTTTAGATGGTATCGAGGCATCAAAAATGCAATTTCATGCTGCGGTGGACTCTAATGATGTATCTTCAGAGTTATGGCTACTTCTGTGGCTCTTCACAGAATGGCCTGGCTCAGATGCACCACATTGTCACAGGATACCAAGTCAAAGCCATTGACTTTCCTGTGATTGGCAATTTTTGTTTGGGAGCAAACAGAGAATTATATGAAGAAAATGGATGAATACAGGACCACCTATCGGAGTGCCACAGGCCAAGGAAGGCAGGCCACTCCTCAGAAGCAGCCCCAGGGGCAGAGGCAGGCCTTTTCATATGCCTTTTATCAGGCTCAAGCCTCCTCTTCCTCCTTTACCCAGAGGGGATTCTTTAGAGGAAGGGGCAGGAGGGGTTCAAGCAGGCCTGCTTCCACTCCTCAGCCCAAAGCCCCTGCCAAGCAGACATCCTGATGGGGTAGCCAGGGCCGCTTCTCCTCTACCGGTAGGGGGCAGGCTGGCTTACTTTGTCCAGGACTGGAAGTCTCTCACATCAGACAAGTGGGTCCTAGAAGTAGTAAGCTAGGGACTGGTCCTCAGCTTCAAAAAATTTCCGAAAGCTGAGGACCAGATCTTTTCCTCCTGCATCTCCATCGGAGGCACTTGCCTTAGAGTCAGAGGTCTCCACCCTCCTCGCTCTCAGAGCCATGGAAAGGGTTCCACCCCTACACCAGGGCAAAGGGTTGTACTCCAGGTACTTCCTTACCCCAAAAAAGACAGGAGAATGGTGGCCCATCCTGGATCTTAGATACCTAAACAAGCACCTTTTAAAACCAAAGTTCAAAATGGTGACTCTGGCAATCATTTTACCTTCCCTACGGCCAGGGGGGACTGGCTAGCATCCCTGGACCTCAAGGATGCCTACTTCCATATTCTCATCAGAAGCTCCCACCGAAACTACCTCAGGTTCCAGCTGCCTTCAGGCCATTACCAGTTCAGGGCAATGCCCTTCGGACTCACTTCGGCTCCAAGGGTATTTACCAAGTGCCTGGCAGTAGCAGTAGCTTGCCTAAGAAGGCAAAAGATTTCCATCTTTCCTTATTTGGACGATTGGCTCATTGTAGGTCAATCCCCAGATCAGGTCAACCTACATCTTCAGATAACCCAGCAACTGCTTACGTCACTAGGTTTCCTTCTGAATCTCTCAAAGTCAGTACTGAGTCTGTCCAGCTCCTAACCTTCATAGGCGCAAGAGTTGAATACCCAGGAAGCCAGGGCCTTCCTCCTCTAGACAGGCAAACACCCTTGTCTCCTGGCCTCTTCTATTCACCCTGCAGGTCTCTCGACCAGCAAGGCATTTTCTGCAGCTCCTAGGGCACATGGCTGCTTCCCAGCAGTAGTGCAAGGAGCAAGGTTTCAAATGAGAGACATTCAGTTCCATCTGAGGGCCTTTTGGTCTCAAAGAAAGGATCCTCTTACCAAACTGATCCCAGTTACTCGAACCCTGATCCAAGCCCCTTCAGTGGTGGCAGGATCAGAGCAATCTGAGACAAGGAGTTCCCTTTGTCACCAGCCTGACTCATTAATCTCACTACAGATGCATCCCTCTTGGGATGGGGGGCCCACTTGGGAGACCTCACTACCCAGGGACTGTGGTCCCCACAGGAATCTCTGCTCCACATCAACCTGTTGGAGCTCAGAGCAGTTTTTCTAGCACTTCAAGCTTTCTCAGAATCTGTTCAGAACAAGACTGTGCAGGTCAGAACAGACAACACCACTACAATGTGGTACATCAACAAGCAGGGGGGCACTCGGTCTACGGCCTTGTGCACCGAAGCCATGAAGTTGTGGTCTCTGGCATACTCCCTGAACACCTCCCTTTCGGCAGTTCACCTCCCAGGCAAAGACAATGTCTTGGCAGATGCTCTCAGCAGGATCTCTCAGGGCCATCACGAGTGGTTCCTGGATCCCTTGGTTCTGGGAGTGGTATTTGCCAAATGGGGCACCCAGCAAATAGATCTCTTTGCAGCTCCAGACAATCATCAACTTCCTCTCTTTTGCTGCAGGCCTCCAGTCTTGGGCTCAGTCCCTCTGGATGCCTTAGCCCTCAGCTGGGAAGGGAAGTTCCTCTATGCATTCCCTCCTTCCCTCTCCTGTTCAAAGTGCTAGTCAAAATCAGAGCCCAATCCTGCAGGGTCATTCTGATTGCCCGGATTGGGCCAGGCAACCCTGGTATCCTCTCCTCCTGTCCTTAGCAGTCCATCCTCCCTGTGCCTTCCCAAGAATCACAATCTGTTAACATGTGCCCAGGGAAGGTTTGTACCCGAATCTCAAGTTTCTCAATCTCAAGGCCTGGTTCTTGAAGAGCTAGAATTTGCGGGCCTACACCTCTCTCAAGGTGTAATGGATATACTCAGGGCTTCTAGGAAGCCTTCTACCAGGGCTACTTATAACTCCAAATGGAAAAGATTTTCCATATGGTGCTCAGAAAAGAATATTCCCCAGACACTGCTGATTTACCCACAGTCCTAGATTATATGGTCCATCTAAACACTTTAGGGCTGAGACCAGCTACTCTGAAGGTACATTTGGCAGCTGTCTCTGCTTTTCTTTCAGCAGGTAAACCCTCTCCTCTTTCATCTCACCCTGTGTTTACCAGGTTTTTTAAGGGTTTGCTTCACACTAACCCTCCATTCAGGGACCCTGCCTCTGCCTGGGGCCTCAATGTTTGCATTGCTCAGCTCATGCAACCTCCTTTCGAGCCCTTGTCTTCAGCTGAGCTTAAGTTCCTGTCTTGGAAAACTGTGTTTTTGGTGGCTATCACCTCTGCCAGATGCATAAGTGAATTACAAGCATTGTCAGTGGAGCCAGACTTTATCTCCTTCCACAGAGATAAGGTAGTCCTTCGGACTAATAGAAAGTTCCTGCCTAAGGTGGTTTCGGATTTCCACCATAATCAATCTATTTCTCTCCCTGTTTACTTCACTGACCATTCTTCCTCTGGTGAGAGAAGGCTGCACAGCTTAGATGTAAAGAGGGCCCTTAGCTACTACATAGAACGTACCAAGGGTCACAGGTTTGACTCCCTCCAACTGTTCCTCACTTATGGTGAGGTTGGGAAGGGGAAACCTGCCACTAAAAGATCCATTGCCAGGTGGATTGTCTCTTGTATCCAATTCTGTTATGAAAAGTTGGGTAAGACTCCCCCCTCAGGCCTGAGGGCTCACTCTACCAGAGGTACAGCTGCTTCTCTGGCTGCTGCCAGAGACATCCCCATTCTAGAGATATGTCAAGCAGCTACCTGGAAAACGGTTTACACTTTTACCAAGCATTATTCCTTGGACATCCAAGCTAGGAGTGATGCTCGGTTTGGCACAGCTGTCCTTCAGAGCCTTTTCCCTAAGTAGGTTCTGTCCCTCCTCCATGGGGTACTGCTGTGTAGTCTGCAATTGTCATAATATAGCAAGACTATGTTGTTTGAAGAAAAATTACTCACCTTAGTAATGTTGTTTCTTCTAATGGAGTCTTACTATATTATGACCTCCTCCCTGCCTGCCCCTCTCAGAACCTCGTTTTTGCACTGTGGGTGGGCATCACAGTGTTGGCACTCTGTTTTTCTTGCCACTTTGTTGTTTTGTTTCACCCTCCCTAGGGTGAGTGTGTTTTTATTTCATTATTGGGTCTCTTGACTTGAGTCTTTTTTCGAGACCAACAAGTGTGTTTGTTAGGGTAGTAGTCAGTTGGCTAGTGTAGGTTTACAGCTTCCACACAGAACATTAGTGAGTTTTAGCTCGTAAAGATCCGACGGTTTGGGTTTGAAAGCAAGCAGACACAGCTTCCTTAACTGAGCTCGCGCTCAAGATTCCATGCCTTGCATGGAAGTTAACTATTTCACCTCCGGAGCAGTTCTAACCTGCGGTCATACTGCAATTGTCATAATATAGCAAGACTCCATCAAAAGAAACAACATTACTAAGGTGAGTAATTTTTTCTTTTGACTTATGCTCTCTCCCTACTATTGGGACTACCACCCTTGATCATTAAACTGTTATATGATCTTCTCCCTTGAGTGACAGAGGAAGGGAAGTCAGTGGAGACCAGATGAACCTTAGGTGGCTGTGAGGGAATAGCTTTTGAAGGTGCTATTGACGAGATCTGCACAGGTAAAGGATCCCCTGATGACTAAGAGGACCCACCCCCCTGTAGCTGAAGTCTTAAATACAACATCAAGAGGTGCTACTGAGTCAATATGCACAGCTAAAATTTCTCCTCGAGCCTAGGACATTCTCATCCGAAAGGCAGAAAGAGAAGGACTCTTCCCAAGTCGAGGGGCTCATCTTCAAGGTGGAGACTTCAAGTGAGCAGAGCAAAACCATCTGCTTACAGGGCAGGGAACCTGTGGAAGCTATGGATAAAGTCATGGCTGCCAGCATTTAGGAGCTAATACGAGAGAATGACTGATGTAAGAGGCCGATGGCAGAGCCTGACGGCTCTTGACAGACGAAACAAGTCAGGAGATGAATAAGATGGTAAAATGACTAAGTATGGTAGCAAATGAAGTTGGCTGAGGCTTAAGTGGTAAGACAGACAAATGCTTGTAAAGGCAGTTGCAGGCCAGCCACTTCAAAGCTGTATGAAGGCCAGTTAAGCTGAGGCAGAATGAAACTGCATGAAAATGGCAGAACATGGAGCTGAACTGGTGCAGTAGAAACTCAGGAGCAGCATGCTGTTAAATGCTATGAAAAATGGCATGCCATGGCTGAACAAATGAGGCTCAGCAGCTGCAACAGCAGGGGTTCTGCTAGCGGTGGGCTTCAGAGTGTGGAGGGCATGAGGATCCAGGAGTCAGCCAGAGTGAAAACCAGCTGATCTTAGAGACAGAAGCTCAGCTCACTATGGAAATGTGCGTTTTCATGTTTACAGTTTGTTTAGGTTTGTAGCATAAATCACTAGATTGTTTGCTGTTAGTCAAAGGGGGTATGCTGGGCCAGCAAGAGAAGCAGCAGCAGCTGGCAGGAGTGTGCAACATGGGCTGTGTTGCAACTGTTGTCAGAGCCCAGAAGCCATCAGAAAGCAGACAGGTGCAGCCCAGGGCCATGGACAAGGAGGAGGAGGGATGCCTAGAGGCAGCTGCCCTGCAGCAGAGGTATGTGAGGGAGCAGATAAAGCCACTACACAGTGGCCAGGAAGCAATAATCTGAGTATCCAAAGGATGCTTGAACATGTATGGTTATACACCACTGGAGGGGGCATGGCATGTGACACTTGCTGCCCCACCAAACTACAGGCAACGCCTTTGAATCTTGTCCAGATAAATTGTCAATGCACATTTCAGATCTAGGGCATGCAGGGCTCTTTCCTTGTCATTTGAATGCATGGTATGAAACATTGGCAGTTCTATTATCTAATTTTCATGAATCCATGATAATATCTTGGGGTGAATTCTGGCACAGTTCTCAGCATAACATCTTCCTGAGTACACACCAGAAAAGGTTCTTCATAAGACAGACTGCTCAGGTTGCTTATTCTGTGTGCAGAACACATGGCGACTAAGAAAAAGGTTTTTAATCTCATCCAGAATAGATCTATGTCTTTGATAGGTTTTAAATGGGTGTTCTGAGAGGGTATTCAGCATAAATGGGAAGTCCCATATTGCTGTTACTGACTTGGTTCTGGGGTCAATGTTGTTGGTGACTTTTAGAAACCTTATCATGTCCGTGTGCACCCTTGGATCTGTGTTGCCCATGTGGTCCATGGCTGCTCTTTTTGCCAAGAGTTGCACAGTCAGTGAAGTCAGGGAGAGTTCTTTGTCTGAACCTTGTTGTGGGAACAATAGTACATGGGGAATAGATGCATTGCCTGGTGTTACAGTATGTTGTTTTAAGCACACCATTTTTAAAGATTATCCACTGCCTTCCATAAGTGGAGGTAGCTCTGGCCCTCCTGGACTGAAGTATGGTCTCTCTTACCGATTCATAATACCCTGCCTTCAGCAGTCTCTCCCTTTCAAGAGTCAAACCATGAGCTTGAGGTTGTGAAGGCTGGGATGTTTGACTGACCCCTGCATTAGAATGTCCAACCTGGCTGGTAGGTACAATGGATGATCCAGTTCCATTGCTACTGCCATGGTGAACCAGGTTCATCATGGCCAGTATGACATTATCTGGATAATGAGTTTCCTGGACTGTTTGATTTTCCTGAGATCCTGAAGTATCAGTGGAAATGGTGGGAAAACGTATGCTCTGTGGTGCATCCATGGGAGTGACAGAGCATCCTATACCCATCAATTGATGCTCACTGAATCTGGAGAAAAACTTGCTAACATGCGAATTTTTGCTGGTTGCCATTAGGTCTATGGGGATGGGTCCCCACTGACTGTGTACAGACTGAAATACCTATGGGTGGAGTTGCCACTCCCAGAGATGGCTCTGTTGACAGCTCAGCCAGACTGCTGCTGTGTTCAGCTTCCATGCTAGGTGTATGGCTGAGATGTGTGACAAATTTTGTTGCACTTATTTCATGATCTTGGAAACCTCCCCAAGGAGTCTCGAATTCCATGCTCTGCCCTGCTTGGTTATGTATGCCACTATCACCCTGTTGTCTGAGCAAATGAGTACTGATACGCCCACTAGACTTGAGCAGAAGTAGGTCAGGGCATTGAACACTACCCTCATCTCAAGCATCTTGATGGGGAGTGATGCCTCCAGCCTGTTCCATCTTCCATGTGCCACCTTGTGTTCCACTGTGGCTCCCCATCCTGACAGACTTGCGTATGTGTATATTACTACATCCTGTTGATTTTCTAGGAGAATTCCTTTGTTAATTTGTTTTGAACTATCCACCAATTCAGTGACTGGATTACCCTGATTGGGAGGTTCACCTTTGCATTCAGGTTCCCTTCAGATATTGCAATGAATTAGATTGCCAACATCTGCAAAGGTTGCATGGTTCATCTTTGCCCTGGCACCAGACCTATGCAGAATGCCATGATGTCCACTACCTGCAGTTTCTGTGGCAGTGGATCTGATTGTCTTTTACTCAACAGTACAGCCTGATACAGCATATTGTCCCATCTGTTCTGGGATGGTCTCACCAGTTCCTTGTGGGTGTCTATGTCCACCCCCAGATGCTCTGTTTGCTGGCTTGGAATAAGGGAACTCTTTTCCTCATTCACCACCCTGCCACGTGAGGGAGGTCAGAGCTTGTAGTACTGCTTTTGTATCTCTGTCCAACTGAACTTTGGACCTGGTTCTGAATAGTTAATTATTCAGGTATGGTATTGCATGTATGCGTTGTTCTCGCTGCATTACCTCAATCATCACCAATATTTTTGTGGGTACCCTTGGTGCAGATGTAACCCCCTTGCAAATGGGGGTTCCTAATGTGCCCTATGCCTGGTTGGTAGTCAGCATAAAGCCACCGGAAGAGGGGGTCCGTTGAGTGCTTTTTAAGGCCTTCGTATACTGTCCCTGTAAGGGCTGCCTATTGCAGTTGGGATTAGTTAAAATGGGAGGGGGTTTGAGTGTTGTCATGCTCGAATCCCACCCGGGATGCTAAGTAGCGCTCCCTTCTGCCATCACTAATAGTGCAGGGGGAGCTCTGATAAAGGATGTAGGTGGTTGCTTAAAATAAACTGTGAAAATAATGATAATGTAGATGTTCTAACCTGCCTTGCTTTGCAGCACAGAGAGTTTCGATTGCTTCCTCCATTTTGGTCCCGAACTGTGAAATTGGACCAATCAGTACCTTGGAATCCCACAGAGTTGACTGACCAATAGAAAAGCAGTTTGTTTTTGGGAAAGGTATTATGGGCTATGGCACCTTTCTGCCCCACTGAACACTGGAGAAAGTGACTGGCAGGCTCAACCAGCCAATCGGATCGGGTCGCGCCTGAATTGAGAGGAGTGCCCCAAGCTGTAGGGGGCCAGAGTGAAAGTGGTTGAGGAAGGGAGAGGGTCTGTGTGCTCCTGCGCTGGAGAGTGTTCGTGCGGGAAGCTCGTGAAGGCCTAAATCGGCCGTTAAATCTCCTGCTCGCGTGCTCCAGCGGGCTAAATCCTTCGGCGGGTGGTCAGAGGAGGCTGAGTACTGTAACGCTACCCACCAGGCTTAACCTGTTGAAGAACTAGAGGATCTGTTTAAACCGCGCTCGGTCCGCGGGAAAAGTGAAGAAGCTGTTGTTCGCTGAGTTTAGGAGACTGTGGAACTTGGAGAGCCTAGGAGCTGTTGCCTGCTGAGGTATCCCTCTGCTTTGCCTTGTTTGAGATAGCCATATAAATGTGTAAGGAGGCTTGTGAGCTCAAGTTAATCCTGCTGCCAGTGAAGGACTTTGCCTTGTTTGAGATAACCATATAAATGTGCAAGGAGGCTTGTGAGCTCAAGTTAATCCTGCTGCCAGTGAAGGACTTTGCCTTGTTTGAGATAACCATATAAATGTGCGAGGAGGCTTGTGAGCTCAAGTTAATCCTGCTACTAGTAAATGACTCTGCCTTGTTTTTGAGATAATCATATAAATGTGCGAGGAGGCTTGTGGAGCTCAAGTTAATCCTGCTGTCATTAAAGGACTTTGCCTGTTCAGAGATTACCATATAAATGTGTGAAGAGGTCTGTGAAGTTCAGGAGCAGCCCTGCTGACATTGGAGGACCCTATCTTGTCTGGAGGTTGTGAGTACTAATACAGGGTAGCTCCCTGCTGAATTACAACTGTGGATCCAAATGGAAGTACTGTATTGCTGACTGTAAAAAATCAATTCTTCTTTCTTCTGTGGTGAAAAGGGCCCTACCAGCTGCCACGTTTGGACTAGCCATTATGGCTTGGGTACCCAGGGACAGTAACTAGTAGGGTTAGGCCTGTGCACAGAGCCATAGGTACATAGTCATAGTGTAAGCCAATTAACCTGATCCCTCCCCCTTGTTATCTACCCTTCTAATAAATCAGATTGCTGTGTTATAACTATACCCTGGCTGGTTTGTACATTTTGGATGAGTTACTGCATGGGACTGGGATATAGCTGCATCTTACTTTACAGGGGGTCTCTGGAGTGAGCTGAACTATATCGGCTGTGGGGTAAGTGTACTAGTGAAGAGACTTGTTGGCATGCAGTGTGAGTCACTAGTGGGACAAAAGGGGGTTGCAGTAGCCCAGAGGGCTGTAACCGAGGTAGTCTTACTTGGGCTAACCCCAACCTCTGAGTGGAGGCACCCGTCCACGGATCTAAGCCCCTTACCCTGCCTCAGTGGGGGCAGACAGGGGTAGTAGCCCTGAGGGTAGCGCCCCCTAGGGGGTTACAAATTGGAGGCACCGCTGGGATTAGCATCCCCTAGTGGCTCAGTGAGGAGATACCCCAAAGATGGAAAAAATGGAAGGGGATATGTTGGAAAAAATTAAGCTGGGACCCATTAAAACCATGGTCCACAAACTGATGGGATGGGTGAAGTCAAGAGCTAGATTCCCAGAAGATTGTATTATTGTTAGATGTGCCCTTAGGTACCTCAGCTGCTGATATTGTCTCTGTTGCAGAACGGTAAAGTGTTTGGGTAAGGTTGAAGTGAAAGGCGTATGGCTGATTTGCTTGACCAGACATTGCAGGTGCTACTCCTATGCAGTGTGGCCATCGACCCTGAGAAGGTACCTCCTGTACTTTACCCGGAGGGTGCGTCTCAGGGGTGGAGGCTAATCCATATCCAAAGTGGGTCAGTCACTCCTGGGGGGTCTCCTCAAATTAACAGTTTTAAGGATAAACTGCTTAAATTGTTAGCTGTGGAGGGGAGGACTACCCAGGAGTTGTTACAAGCCTTTAATCTGTCCAGTGATACTACCCCTCGGGGTTCCCTGGGCACCTCCCCTTGCCCACCCAAGAGTTCAGTGTTCTTCTGCCCTGCAGTCCCCTCCATACAGCTAGATTCCACCAGAATTAAAACTTTTCTCTGGCATGGTACCAGTGCTTCCGGGAAGATGACCTGGAGGTCTGATGGACTATGCCACCCTTTGGTCCAGGAGTGGCAATGCTCCGAGGGGAGAAACGGAAGAGGCTGATGGAGAGTCTGCGGTCCTGCCTTAGAAGCCATTAGATTCTTCAGGGCCACCCATCCGGAAGCCACCGCTGCAGAGTATCTCTCTGCTTTGGAAGGGGTTTTTGGGAGTACAGAGACTGGTGAAGATTTATTATGGAAATTCAGGTCTGCTAAGCAGTGGAGAAATGAAAAACTGTCTGCTTTTGTTACTAGAGTGGAGAGGGCCTTGCAAAAGGTGTATAGAAAAGGGGTAATCACTGCTACAGCCCTAAATCAGGTTCGGTTAGAACATGTTTTAAAGTCTGCCAGATTCTCTAGTGTAACACTGCTGAAACTCAAGTTGCATGATCGACGGGCCACCCCAAGGTGAATACTGTCAATTGATGAGGGAAATTGGAAGTGGAGACTGATGAAGAGGGTGGGAACCTGTGTGGGGGCCGTGAACCCAGTGGGACTCCGAGACTAATACCCTGAGGAGACTGGCTCGCCTGTAGGGGTCCGAGGGTCCCCAGATTTCCCAGGTACTGTGGGGATGCGGTTGTTTCTCTCTACCCCTGACGCGGAGGATGAGTTGAGGCTGAGATCAGGAATTTACGGAATTGGTGAGGGACTTAAAGCAGTCTACTGTGTACCCTTACCCGGCCCGGGGCCCCTGAGTCATGTAGAGCCCCGAATCCTAGCCCTAGAGAGCTTCCTCCTTCCCCTCAGGGCCCCCCTCAGAATAGTGATCCCTGGGACCCTGTTTTGTTATCACTGTGGGGAAGATGGGCATTTCAAACAACATGAAGTCTTGCTATATTATAGACATTAGCAGTTTGATCCAGCTCTAGAACTGCCCCGGAGTGAAATGGTTAAAACCATTCCAAAATAGAATTTTGGCACGAGAGCAGCTCTAGCTGTGTCATTTCAAACTTGAACTGTCAGAATCTTTACTCCGCCTAAGTGAACAGTCGCTCCAGAGATTTCTCCTTCTGCTCGGTTCATTTCTCGGTTCAAAAAGTGTTTTCTCGGTTGGATTTAACCGAGAATAGTTTTATTTTAACTGCAAAACCGCTCGGTTCAAGCTCTATCTGTGGTAACCGTAAGTAAATGAAGGTTTTGTCTGTGTGGAACTTGTGTTATCGTTTTGTTTGAACCGATCAGTGGGTTTAAAACTCATTTAAAACTAAAAGTTGCTATTTTAGAGTGCGGTTCCCGGTTCTTATCGGTTCTAAAAATGGATTTATTACGTTTTTTCCATTACCTGACACGGTTAGAACCGATAAGGGTGTCTTCACCTGGCACTGCCATTAAAAGGGCAAGTTTTTGGTTAAGCTGGCATTATGTCTGAGAAACCCAAAGAAAAACCGGGCCACTGGGTTTCAACACTGTGATGTTTGTGGGGAAGTCTTTGCCAAGGCTGACCTCACACACCATGTAGTTTATTGTCTGGGGTTTGACCACCTCCAGTCTGAGACTGCCAGGTATATGAAACTTCCTGCAGCCACCCTGGAAAAAGATTGGGCAGGCCTCAGGAAATGAGAGGCTGAAAGTCCGCTGACCCGATGGCCAGCCCGGTTCGGTGCCAACCGAACTAGAGGGAGTGCCTCTGACCAGGGCCAGACTTCTGGCAAAGAAAAGCTGGTTCTGAAGAACCAATTCCAGTAAAGAAAACAAGAAAATCAGCAGGTCTGAGTCCAAAATTCTTCTCCAACTGCTGCAGAGATAGCAAAAGCCATACAAATTGTCCAGTCACTGTCTCAGGTCCATCCGAACCACCACTATCTGGTAAAAGGTCGGTTTGTCCGGTCCCAGTGGTTCAGGATTATGATATTGAGGAATTTTATGAACCAGAGGAGGGGGAGGAGGATTATGAACAGTATGAATGTGGCTGGAAGGTCTGGGTGTGCCATTGAACCGGACATCTCCCAGACAGACCTTTAGAATCTCCCCTATGCTGTCTGGAGTCCCCACCTCATTTTATGTTTTATAAAAAGTTGCTGAATCCTCCAGCTTCCTTTAGAAGAGGCTGTGGATGAGCAAGAGGAACCTGATTTTGTAGAAATGATGGATATTCCAGAGTCTAGGAGATTGTCTATTCCTTTACATAAGTCTTTTAGGAAACAAACAATTAAAATTTTAAAAGCTCCTAATTCTGTGCCTCCTGTAGATAAAAGATGGACAGAAGGTATACATTGTCAGGCCCTGATACAGAATTCCTTTCAGCAATACAGTCATGTTAGGTAGTTCAGGCTGCTGCCTGTGATAAAGCTAATATTCCCTTGGCTTCACATCCTCCTGACAAGGATTCCAGGAAGATTGATGCCATGGCAAAAAACAGTATATGGCAGCCTCTCTGGGACTCAGGCAAGCAAATTATATGGCTTATGTAGCTAGGTATCAGAAATCTAAATGGGATACTGTTATGCACTTGGCCAAGCAGGCCCATGGCCAGCTGGCTAGTGAACTAGAACAGGTGGCTGCTGATGGCATTGAAGCCTCTAAGGTTCAGTTTCATGCTGCTGTGGATGTTAATGATGTTTCCTCTAGAGTCATGGCCACATCTGTAGTCCGAGGTTGGCCTGGCTCAGGTGTACTAGTTTGTCACAGGATACCCAGACTAAGGCTATGGATTTTCCTGTGGGGAAATTCTCTGTTTGGAGAGCAGACAGAGAATTACATGAAGAAGATGGATGAATATAGGACTACTTACAAGAGTGCCTCAGGCTAAGGAGCTGCAAGCCACCTCAAAGGCATGCTGCCTCAGGGTAGGGGTAGGCTTTTCACAGGCCTTTCTACTAGACTCAGGCCTCCTCTGCCTATGTTCAGAGGGGCTTCTTCAGAGGCAGGGCAGATGAGGGGTGGGCAGACCTGCCCCACCCCCAGCCTAAAGCTCCTCATAAACAGGCACCCTGATGGGGTGCCCAGGGCCAATTCTCCTGTACCAGTGGGGGCAGGCTGGCTTACTTCAGTCAGAATTGGGCTCTTTTTAACCCTCAGACAAGTGGGTTCTGAAGTAGTAAGCCAGGGTCTGGTTCTCCAGCTTCAAAAAGTTTCCCAAGTTGAGAAGCAGACTTTTCTACCTGCAAGTGCTTCAGAGACCCTCGCCTGGAAACAGAGGTCTCATCCTGTTAGCTCTCAGAGCAGTAGAAAGGGTTCCTCCTGCATCAGGGCAGGGTCTGTATTCCAGATACTTTCCTTACCCCAAAAAGACAGGAGAATGGCAGCCCATTTAGATCTCAGATATCTGAACAAGCATCTTTGAAACCAAAGTTCAAAATGGTAACTCTGGCAATGATTTACATTCCTAAGGCCAGGGGACTGGCTAGCCTCCCTGGACCTCAAGGATGCCTATTTCCATGTCCTAATCAGAAGATCCCATCGAAAGTACCTCAGATCGAACTGCCCTCAGGTCATTACCAGTTCAGAGCAATGCCCTTCGGCCTTACCTCTGCTCCAAGGGTATTCACAAAGTGTCTAGCAGTGGCAGTGGCCCACTTATGAGGCAGAGGATTGCTGTTTTTCCCTTATTTAGATGACTGGCTCATTGTAGGCCAGTCCTCAGAACAGGTAAAATCTCACCTGCAGGTTACCCAGCAGCTTCTCACCTCCCCGGTTTTCTCTAAACCTACCAAAGTCGGTTCTGGAACCAGTCCAGGTACTCACCTTTATAGGGCAGAATTGGACACAAGCTAGCCAGGGCCTTTCTTCCCCAGAAAGGGTAAGGAATTTAGTGGCTCTGGCCTCTTCCTTCACTCTGCAGGTCCTCACCAGCAAGACACTTTCTGCAGCTCCTGGGGCACATGGCTGCATCCACAGCTGCTGTGCAGGGAGCCAGATTTCAGATGAGAGACATTCAGTTTCACTTGAGAACCTTTTGGTCTCAGAGAAGAGACCCCTTCCAAGTTGGTCCCAGTGACTGAACCTTGATCCTAGCTTCCAGTGGTGGCAGGATCAGAGCAATTTAAGAGTGGGGGTCCCTTCATTTCCTCTTCTCATGACTTGACTCTCACTACAGATGCTTCCCTTCTGGGTTGGGAGCCCACATGGGCGACCTTTCCACTCAGGGAGTTTGGTCCCCAGGAATCTCTGCTCACATCAATTTGCTGGAACTCAGAGCTGTCTTTTTAGCTCTTCGCTTTTTCTGCATCTGTCCACGACAAGGTGATACAAGTCAGAACAGACAACACCACAACAATGTGGTACATCAACAAACAGGGGGCACTCGTGTTCGGCCTTGTGCACCGAGGCAATGAAGTTGTGGTCTCTGGCCTATTCCTGAACACTTCCCTCATAGCAGTTCATCTTCCAGGGAAGGACAATGTCCTAGCGGATGCCCTCAGCAGGATTTCCTAGGGCCATCACGAATGGTCCCTGGATCCTCAAGTGCTGGGGATAGTTTTTGCCAGGTGGGCATCCTCAGATAGATCTTTTGCAGCCCCAGACAATCACAAACTTCCTCTATTCTGTTGCAGGCTCCAGTGCTGGGCTCAGTTCTCCTGGATGCCCTTTCTTCTGGATTGGGAGGAAGTTCTCTATGCTTCCCCTTCCTCTCCTATTCAAAGTACTAGTCAAAATCAGATCTCAGCCTTGCAGGGTGATTCTGATTGCCCCGGATTGGGACAGGCAGCCCTGGTACCCACTCCTTCTGTCTCTGACAGTCCATCTTCCCCTGTGCCTCCCAGGAATCACAATCTGTTGACTTGTGCCCAGGGAAGGGTTTGTATCCGGACCTCAATCCTCAACCTCAAGGCCTGGCTCTTGAGGAGTTAGAGTTTGCTGATTTACGCCTCTCTCAGGGTGTTCTTGAGATCCTAAAGGCTTCCAGAAAGCCTTCCACTAGGGCTACTTATAGTTCTAAATAGAAAAGGTTTTCCATTTGGTGTGCTGGGAAAAATATTTCTCCAGAATCTGCTGAATTGCCCATTTTGTTAGATTACATGGTACATCTTTAATTCCTTGGGTCTCAGACCAGCTACCCTGAGAGTTCATTTGGCAGCTGTGTCTTCTTTTGTGTCAGCAGGAAAGTCATCCCCTTTCCTCTATCCTGTGTTTTCCAAGTTTTTAAGGATTACCCATACTAATCCTCCTTTCGGGAACCGCCCCTGCTTGGGACCTTAATGTTTGCATTGCCCAGTTAATGCAACCCCTTTTGAACCTCTGTCTTCGCAGAGCTTAAGTACCTAACTTGGAAAACTGTTTTTCTAGTGGCTATCACTTCTGCCAGACGCATAAGTGAATTGCAAGCCTTGTCAGTGGAGACTGACTTATTTCTTTCCACAGGGATAAGGTAGTCCTTAGGACTAATAGGAAGTTTTTGCCTAAGGTGGTTTCAGATTTCATCTTAATCAATCTATCTCCTTCCAGTATTTTTCACTGATCACTCCTCTTCGGGTGAGAGGAGATTGCACAGCCTGGATGTTAAGAGAGCTCTTAGTTATTATATAGAGCGCACTAAAGGTCACAGGTTCGAATCCTCCAACTTTCCTTACCTATGGTGAAGTTGGGAAAGGCAAACCTGCCACTAAGAGATCAACAGCCAGATGGATTGTCTCCTGTATCTAATTTTGTTATCAGAAAGGGCAGAGCCCCCGGTTTGAGGGGCTCATTCTACCAAGGGTATAGCGCCGCGCATCTAGCTGCCAGATATCCCTTTATTAGAGATTTGCCAGGCGGCTACTTGAAAACGGTATACACTTTTACCAAGCATTACTCCCCTGGATGTCCAGGCCAGGAGAGATGCCTGTTTGGCACAGCTGTTCTTCAGAGCCTATTCCCTAAGTAGGTTCTGCCCTCCTCCATGGAGGTACTGCTGTGTATTTGTTAATGTTATAATATAGCAAGACTTCATGTTGTTTGAAGAAAAAATGACTCACCTTAGTAATGTTGTTTCTTCTAATGGAGTCTTTACATATTATAGACCTCCCCAACCTGCCCCTCTCAGAACCCTCTACTTGGTGGGGTGCGGCAACTTAGTGTGGGTACTACTATGTCCTGTTAGCATTTTGTCCCTTTGGGACTTTGGGGGTGTGTATGTGTATGCGTGTGTGTGTTTTATTATACTTATGTTCCATTTTCATATTATTAGAATGGTGTTAGTATTTTGTCCCCTGACTTGAGTCTTGGGTGTTGGGACCATCAATGGTTGTTATTATTTAGGTAACCATTTGGCTAGTGTAGGTTACAGCTTCCACACAGACCTTAGTGAGTTTGGCTCATAAAGATCTGACAGTTTAAGTTTGAAATGACACAGATAGAGCTGCTCTCGTGCCAAAATTCTATTTTGGAATGGTTTTAACCATTTCACCCCGGGGCAGTTCTAGAGCTGGATCAAACTGCTAATGTCTATAATATAGCAAGACTCCATTAGAAGAAACAACATTACTAAGGTGAGTAATTTTTTCTTCCAGCCTGACTGCCAGAGGCCGGAGAATTTAAGGAAAGTTAACAGCAGACTGATCGCTCGATACCGCCGGACCCAGTCTCGGGCCCCCAAGAAAAGTTGTGTGACTCAGGCCCATGTCCGCCGGGCTAACAATGTTGTTACCTCCAATTGGTCTGATGTGGTCGGGCTGTCTATGGAGACCCGGGTGCAGGTGAACGGAATTCCCACTAGAGCTGTATTGGACAGTGGCTCCCAGGTGACCATCATGTTTCAGGACTGGTACCAAGCACACTTATCTGAAGTGCCCCTGCAGCCTCTAACTGGCCTACATGTATGGGGGTTGAGCAACAAGGCTTATCCGTATTTGGGGTACATCCGTTTCTGGTTATCATTCCCTGCAACTGTAAATGGAATAGATGAGCAAGTGGAAACCTTAGCGTTAGTTTGCCCGCCCACTGGACTATACGATGGGGTGTCCTTGTTGAATGGAACAAATGCCCACATGTTTGGACGATTGGCCCAGTTGTGCTCAGAGAAGCGAGCATTTCAAACTGGGCGAGCTTTGAGCATACCGGCTGTGATTCAAAAGGTCAGGGCCACCCAGGAGAAGGGTAGTTTGGAGGAACCTGAAGGCCCTGTGGGAGTGGTATGGAAAAAGGATCCGGCGCCCCCGTGGTACTTGCCCCAAATGAGCAATGTGTTCTGCATGGAGAGATACGACTAAAAACAGATGTCAAGAATAAGTTGTTGATGTTGGATGCGCCTGCGGAGGGAGGATTACCTGAGGGGTTGTTGCTCAGACCCAGCATTCTGCCGGCTAGAGCCCATGCTTACGTTAAGAGGGTGATGGTTCAAGTGCACAATGTGTCTGATAAAGAGATTCGGATAAGAAGAGGGTGCACCCTGGCTAGCGTTCATTGTGCTGATACTGCTGTACTACCAAATAGAAAGAGTTCTCGGACGGGTGATAGAGTTGCTCCTGATCTGTTTGACTTTGGTGACTCTCCGCTGCTGACTGAGTGGAAGCGCAGGGTCAGTGAGATGCTTGCCAAGAGGAACCAGGTTTGTTCCCTGAAGGAGTGGGATGTAGGATGTGTACAAGGGGCTGAGCATCACATTCGATTGCACGACGAAAGACCCTTCCGAGAGAGATCCCGACGTCTGGCTCCCGCTGACATAGATGATGTATGGCGGCATCTGCAAGAAATGTTGGCTGCTGGTGTAATTCAAGAGTCTAGGAGCCCCTATTCCTCCCTCATTGTAGTAGTAAGGAAAAAAGAATGGGGCAGTTCGGATGTGTGTAGACTATCGTACTTTGAATAGGCGGGCCATTCCGGATCAATATACCATGCCACGCATACAAGACGCCTTGGATTGTCTGAATGGTAGTTAGTGGTTCTCTGTATTGGATCTTCGGAGCGGATACCACCAGATCCCGATGGCCCCAGAGGACCGGGAGAAGACTGCTTTCATTTGCCCCTTAGGCTTCTATGAGTTTATTCGGATGCCTCAAGGAATTTCGGGTGCCCCAGCCACTTTTCAGCGCTTGATGGAACGAGCTGTGGGGGACATGAACCTACTCAAGTGTTTGGTCTATTTAGATGACGTTATAGTGTTTGGCCGATCATTGGAAGAACATGAGCAACGATTATTTAAAGTCCTGGATCGGTTGGAGGATTTCGGCCTTAAGTTGTCTATCGACAAGTGTCAATTCTTCCAGACTTCCGTGAAATATGTGGGCCACATAGTGTCCACTAAAGACATAGAGACTGACCCTAGCAAGGTGGAGGCATTGACCACTTGGCCTCAACCTAGGAATTTAAAAGAGCTGCAACAATTCCTGGGGTTTTGTGGTTACTATAGGCGGTTTGCCAGAGACTATTCACGAGTGATTCGCCCCCTCCTTAATCTCACCCAGGGGTATCCGCCTACTCACAAAAAGTATGAGAAGGGTGTTCACACTGACATAGAAAAGAAGTATTTTTGGCCAAATGATATGTTTGGGGATTGATGGACTGCTGAGTGTGAGGAAGCTTTCCATGACATCATATATCAACTCACCCACGCACCCGTGTTGGCCTATGCCGACCCAGCCAAGCCTTACACTCTTCATACTGATGCCAGTCTGCAAGGACTGGGGGCTGTATTATACCAGGAGCATTCGAATGGGCTGAGACCTGTAGCATTTGCCAGTAGAAGTCTGATGCCGTCAGAGAAGAATTACCCCGTGCACAAATTAGAGTTTTTGGCTTTGAAGTGGGCCATTGTTGATCAGTTCCATGACTATTTGTATGGTGCCAAGATATTAGTAAAGACTGATAACAATCCTCTGACCTATGTACAAACCTCAGCCAAATTGGATGCCACTGGGCATAGGTGGCTCTCTGCCTTGGCCACCTACGATTACGCTGTAGAATACAGGGCGGGCTTAAACCATATAGATGTGGATGCTCTCTCTCGGAGGCCTGTGTCCCAGACTGAATGGGTCCGGTTGTCTGAGCCTGACATAAGAGCCCTGTGCCAGAAATTTGATAAGGAAGAACAGGTGTCTGCTGACACGGTGGACTGTGTGGTAGATTGTTTGGGGCCACCGGAGAACTGTATACCTGCCGCCTCCTGCCATTTCTCTGCCTTGGACACCAGCTCTCTGCCGCAACTCAACAATGATGATCTCCAGCAGGCTCAATCCTGTGACCCTATGATAAGAACGGCTGTAGAGATTTTGAGGGCTGGAAGGGATGTATCCAAACTGCGTTCCACTGACTTGCGGACTACCTTGTTGTACAAAGAAGGGCCCAAATTAAAGCTGATCCATCAACTACTATATAGAGAGACCGTGAGTAAGGAGGGCTGGGTGCAACGACAACAACTGGTGCTGCCCTCAGCTTTCAGAGAACTAGTTCTAAGGTCATTGCATAATCAGGTGGGGCACCTGGGCATAGATCAAACACTTGATTTGGTACGGGCTCGATTCTATTGGCCAAAGATGAGTGCAGACGTGGAACAGTATGTCAAGACCTGTGGTCATTGTTTGCAAAATAAAGCGTTACCCCAGATAGCTGCTCCCTTGGTCAACATTACTACTAGTGCTCCTATGGAACTGGTCTGTACTGATTTCCTGAGTTTAGAGCCTGATCTGAAAAGTGTTAGCAACATATTGGTGGTCACTGATCATTTTACCCAGTATGCACAGGCTTTCCCGACCAAGGATCAGAAAGCAACTACAGTGGCTAAGATACTTGTTGAGAATTTTTTCGTCCACTATGGGGCTCCGCAGCGGATTCATTCCGATCAGGGAAGGGACTTTGAGAGTCGCTTGATTAAAGAGATGCTATCTTTGTGGGGTACGTCAATACGTACCACCCCTACATCCGAGGGAGACCCTCAGCCTGAAAGGTTCAATCGACATTGCTTGACATGCTGGGCACTTTACAATCCAAAGATAAATCGAGATGGAGCCAACAGATTAGCACTCTAGTTCACACCTACAATTGTACAAAAAGTGATGCCACAGGGTTCTCCCCTATCGACTGATGTTTGGAAGAGAGGCTAGATTGCCAGTGGATGTGTGTTTTGGGGTTTCCCCTGATGGGGTGCGAGCAGAAAACCATCTACAGTACGTACAGAAATTAAAGGCCCAATTAAATCATGCCTAGCAACTGGCCCAGACCATGGCTGCTAAACGAAATCTGGCTAACAAGGAGAGATATGACAAAAAAGTGAAAACAGTAGAGTTGAGAAAAGGGGATAGAGTGTTGCTGAGAAATCTGGGACTGCATGGCAAACATAAAATTGCCGACCGATGGAATCACCTCCCTCATATTGTTGTGGGACAACTGGCAGACATACCTGTATATAAAGTGCGGCCTGAAAACAATTCGAAAGATGTGAAAACCATACACAGAAATCATCTGCTGCCAATTGGGCAGATCTTGATTGAAGTTGAACCTTCCTCTACCCCACCTTTCAGGCCCGTGACTAGATCTGTTACTAAGAAAGGAACCAAACCCGTGGAGCCTTGTCCAACCCCCCCTGCAGAAGGAGATGGTCAACACTCAGTGTCAGAAGACAGCAAGGATGATGTTGAATACTATCCCTCTTATGAACTAAGCCAATTGTTTCGGGGCAATACCCTCATTAACTCAGGAACTGAAGCCGGCCCAGCTGTGTTGGTTGAGCCCTCTACTTTGTCCCCGGAGGAAAATGCCTCTAGAAGATGAAAGGGGTAGCAGACAAACTCAAGGGGCTGAGTCCTTAGGCTTGGTTGAACTGTCTGGCCTGGCTGAGTTATCTGACTTTTCAGAAGAAGAGAGTGAGGTGGGGGAACAAGCCAGTGATATGCCAGAACGGGAAGAATATTTTGAATGCCCTGATGGTTCTCTTTAGTAACTAGACAGCCCTAGATGAGCCCAGTGGGGTGGGTTCAGGATAGAAGATCAAGCCCCTGATAGCATTATGAGTATCAAGCCTGATCCCCTTGAAGGGATTCCCGTTGCTAATGTCCCGAACATGGGAGTGGAGTCAGGGCCAGGATCAGAGTCCCCGGAGACCCCTAGACGATCTGGCCGACGGATACGGCCAGTAATCAAGTTGAGTTATGAATCTCTGGGTCAGCCAGTGGACCTGCCCTTAAATGTGGTTCTAGGGGTATATGTGTCCCCAAGTTCTTTGCCTAAGTTAGCCTTGGGGATAACTCCAGACTATTAGTAAAACCTTTTGAGTGTGGCGTCCCTGCCGGGGACCAGTTAGTAGCTAACAGAAGAGGGAGCCCTCAGTCCCGGGGTCACGGGTAGGACTCTATGACCGGAGTTAAAAAAGTGTAAGATTTTATATGTATGATGTGTATACACTATAGTGCATTGTAGATCTAATATTTATGTATGTAAGGTAAAATGTGATATGGTGTTACTTGGGATGTTCACCTACTTTGCCTCAAGGGTGATTACTTGGCGCGGACGCCAAGCTCTTCCAGGCCAGGAAGGGTGTAATCCCCTTGCAAATGGGGGTTCCTAATGTGCCCTATGCCTGGTTGGTAGTCGGCATAAAGCCGCCAGAAGGGGGGTCCGTTGAGTGCTTTTTAAGGCCTCTGTATACTGTCCCTGTAAGGGCTGCCTGTTGCAGTTGGGATTAGTTAAAATGGGAGGGGGTTTGAGTGTTGTCATGCTCGACTCCCGCCCGGGATGCTGAGTAGCGCTCCCTTCTGCCATCGCTAATAGTGCAGGGGGAGCTCTGATAAAGGATGTAGGTGGTTGCTTAAAATAAGCTGTGAAAATAATGATAATGTAGATGTTCTAACCTGCCTTGCTTTGCAGCACAGAGAGTTTCGATTGCTTCCTCCATTTTGGTCCCGAACTGTGAAATTGGACCAATCAGTACCTTGGAATCCCACAGAGTTGACTGACCAATAGAAGAGCTGTTTGTTTTTGGGGAAAGGTATTATGGGCTATGGCGCCTTTCTGCCCCACTGAACACTGGAGAAAGTGACTGGCAGGCTCAACCAGCCAATCAGATCAGGTCATGCCTGAATTGAGAGGAGTGCCCCAAGCTGTAGGGGGCCAGAGTGAAAGTGGTTGAGGAACGGAGAGGATCTGTGTGCTCCTGTGCTGGAGAGTGTTCACGCGGGAAGCTCGTGAAGGCCTAAATCGGCCGTTGAATCTCCTGCTCGCGTGCTCCAGCGGGCTAAATCCTTCGGCGGGCGGTCAGAGGAGGCTGAGTACTGTAACGCTACCCACCAGGCTTAACCTGTTGAAGGACTAGAGGATCTGTTTAAACCGCGCGCTCGGTCCACGGGAAAAGTGAAGAAGCTGTTGTTCGCTGAGTTTAGGAGACTGTGGAACTTGGAGAGCCTAGGAGCTGTTGCCTGGTGAGTTATCCCTCTGCTTTGCCTTGTTTGAGATAGCCATATAAATGTGCAAGGAGGCTTGTGAGCTCAAGTTAATCCTGTTGCCAGTGAAGGACTTTGCCTTGTTTGAGATAACCATATAAATGTGCAAGGAGGCTTGTGAGCTCAAGTTAATCCTCCTGCTGCCAGTGAAGGACTTTACCTTGTTTGAGATAACCATATAAATGTGCGAGGAGGCTTGTGAGCTCAAGTTAATCCTGCTACTAGTAAATGACTCTGCCTTGTTTTTGAGATAACCATATAAATGTGCGAGGAGGCTAGTGGAGCGCAAGTTAATCCTGCTGTCATTAAAGGACTTTGCCTGTTCAGAGATTACCATATAAATGTGTGAAGAGGTCTGTGAAGTTCAGGAGCAGCCCTGCTGACATTGGAGGACCCTATCTTGTCTGGAGGTTGTGAGTACTAATACAGGGTAGCTCTCTGCTGAATTACAACAGCGGATTCAAATGGAAGTACTGTATTGCTGACTGTAAAAAATCAATTCTTCTTTCTTCTCTGTGTGAAAGGGCCCCTACCAGCTGCCACGTTTGGACTAGCCATTCAAACACCATGAAGTCTTGCTATATTAGGACCATTGCAGTCATTCCCCACACTTGAAGTTCCACAGCGCGAGGGCGCTGTTCAAAGCTCTATCTGGCTAGTTTCAAATGAAACTGTCAGATTCTTTACTCCGCTTCACTGAACAGTCGCTCCGGAGATCAGCTCCTTCAGCTCGGTTCATTTCTCGGTTCAATCGAGTATTTTCGGTTAATTGGAACCGCCAAAAAGTATTTATTTTACCGCATTTCTGTTAAAAGCTCTATCTGGTAAACCGTAAGTACAGAAATTAAGTCTGTGTGGAAATTCATTATCGGTTCGGTTTTGAACCGATCGGCTTGTTAAAATATATGTATCAAACTGTTTGGTTGGGCTTTTAGAGTGCGGTTCCCGGTTCTTATCGGTTCTAAAAAAACCTAACTTTTATTTGGGTTTTTCAATACCCGTGACACGGTTAGGAACCGATAAGGGTGTCTTGCCTGGCACTGCCATCTAAAGGGCAAGTTTTTGGTTAGGCTGGCATTATGTCTGAGAAACCCAAAAGAAAAACCGGGCCCACTGGGTTTCAACACTGTGATGTCTGTGGGGAAGCCTTTGCCAAGGCTGACCCACACACCACTTGTGTTTATTGTCTGGGGGCTGACCACCTCCTGTCAGACTGCCAGGTGTGTAAAATTTCCTGCAGCCACCCTGGAAAAGAGATTGGGCCGGCCAGGGAACGAGAGGCCAAAAGTCCGCTGACCTGATGGCCAGCCCGGTCCAGTACCCACTGGACCAGAGGAGTGCCTCTGACCAGGGCGAGACTTCCTCGGCAAAGGAAGGCTGGTTCAGAGGAACCAGTCCCAGCAAAAGACAAAGAAATCAGCAGGTCTGGAGTACAAAATTGTCTCTCCAACTGCTGCAGAGATAGCTAAAGCCATTCAGATTGTCCAATCTTTGTCTCAGGGATCTGTCGAACCCCCGCATCTGGGAAAAGGGTGGCTGCTCAGTCCCAGTGGTTCAGGATTATGATGTTGAGGATTTTATGAACCACATGAGGGGAGGAGGAATTTGAACAGTATGTTTGTGACTGGGAAGGTCTGGACGTGCCCATTGAACCGGACATTTCTCCAGATAGACCTTTAGAATCTCCCCTATGCTGTCTGAGTCCCTTCTCTTTTATGTTTTACAAAGGTTGCAGAAACCCTCCAGCTTCCTTTAGAAGAGGCTGTGGATGAGCAAGAGGAGCCTGATTATGTTGAAATGATGGATATTCCAGAGTCTAGGAGGTTGTCTATTCCTTTGCATAAGTCATTTAGAAGCAAACAACAAAGATTTTAAAATCCTCATTCTGTCCCTCCTGTAGATAAAAAATGGACAGAAGGTATACCTTATCAGGCCCTGATACAGACTTCCTCTCTGAGCAGTGTAGTCATGTAGGTGTGGTGCAAGCTGCAGCCTGTGACAAGGCTAATATTCCCTGGCCTCACATCCTCCTGATAAGGATTCCAGGAAGATTGATGCCATGGCAAAAACAATATATGGCAGCTTTTTGGGACTCAGGCAGGCTAATTATATGGCTTATGTGGCTAGATATCAGAAATCTAGATGGGACACTTTATTGCAGTTAGCCAAGCAGGCCCAGGGTCAGCTGGCTAGTGAGTTGGAACAAGTGGCTGCTGATGGCATTGAAGCCTCTAAAGTTCAATTTCATACTGCTGTTGATGTTAATGATGTTTCCTCTAGGGTCATGGCCACTTCTGTAGCTTTCCGTAGGTTGGCATGGCTCAGATGCACTAATCTGTCCCAAGATACTCAGTCAAAGGCTATGGATTTTCCTGTAACGGGAAATTCTCTGTTTGGTGATCAAACGGAAAATTATATGAAAAAGATGGATGAATATAGAACTACCTACAAAAGTGCCCAAGCTAAGGAGAGACATGCCACTCCACAAAGGCATGCCCCCAGGGGTAGGGGTAGGCCTTTCCACAGGCCCTTTTACCAATCTCAAGCCTCCTCTGCTTTTTCACAGAGGGTTTTTTTCAGAGGCAGAGGTAGACGGGGCATAGGTAGACAGTCGCCTTCCCCTCAGCCTAAAGCTGCTGCCAAGCAGGCACCCTGATGGGGTGCCCAGGGCCGATTCTCCTGTACCAGTGGGGGCAGGTTGGTTTATTTCAGCCAGAACTGGCTGTCCCTAACTCGGACAGGTGGGTTCTGGAAGTAGAAGCCAGGGCCTGGTTCTCAGCTTCAAACAGTTCCCAAAGATGAGAGCCAGGCAATTTCCACTGCAAACTCTTCAGAAGCCCTTGCTTTGGAAGCAGAGGTTTCTTCCCTTCTGTATTGCAAAGCAGTGGAAAGGGTCCCCCCTTGCCATCAGGGCAAGGGACTGTACTCAAGATATTTTCTTACCCCAAAAAAGACAGGAGAATGGCGGCCCATCTTAGACTTAAGGTACCTGAACAAACATCTATTGAAACCAAAGTTCAAAATGTTAACTCTAGCAATGATTTTGCCTTCCTTGAGGCCAGAGGACTGGTTAGCTTCCCTGGACCTCAGGGACGCCTATTTTCATGTCATGATCAGGCCTTCTCACCGAAAGTACCTCAGGTTCGAACTGCTCTCTGGCCACTACCAGTTCAGAGCAATGCCCTTCGCCTAACCTCGCTCCAAGGGTATTCACAAAATGTCTAGCTGTGGTAGTGGCTCATTTAAGAAGGCAAGGGATTGCTGTGTTTCCTACCTGGACGACTGGCTCCAGTGGGTCAGTCTCCAGATCAGGTAAATCCCACTTGCAAGTCACCCAGCAGCTTCTCACTTCCCTGGGATTCCTGCTGAACTTACTAAAGTCAGTTCTGGAACCTGTTCAGGTTCTAACTTCATAGGTGCAGAATTGAACACAAAGTTAGCCAGGCATTCTCTCCTCGGAAAGAGTGGACAGGCTCATTGCCCTGGCATCCTCCTTTACCCTGCGGGTCTCTCGACCAGCAAGGCACTTTCTGCAACTCCTAGGGCACATGGCTGCTTCCACAGCTATCGTGCAGGGAGCAAGATTTCAGATGAGGGACATCCAGTTCCACTTGAGGTCCTATTGGTCTCAAAGGAGGGACCCCCTTACCAAATTAGTCCCGGTGACCAAAACCCTGATCCTGGCCCTTCAGTGGTGGCAGGATCAAAGCAATCTTACTCAAGGGGTTCCCTTTATACCCGTTTCCCACTCCCTCACCCTCACCACGGATGCCTCCCTGTTAGGTTGGGGGGCTCACTTGGGCGACCTTTCCACTCAAGGAGTGTGGTCCCCCCAGGAATCTCTGCTCCACATCAATCTTTTGGAACTCAGAGCTGTTCTTTAGCTCTTCAGGCTTTTGCAACTGTTGTCCAGAACAAAGTAGTTCAAATCAGGACAGACAACACCACAACAATGTGGTACATAAACAACAAGGGGCACTCGGTCATCAGCCTTGTGCACCAAGCAATGAAGTTGTGGTCTCTGGCTTACTCCCCAAACACCTCCCTGATCGCACCACCTTCCAGGAAAGGACAATGTCCTGGCGGATGCTCTCAGCAGGATTTCCCAGGCCATCACGAATGGTCTCTGAATCTCAAGTATTGGGGTCGGTTTGCCAGATGGGGCACCCTCAGATAGATCTCTTCAGCCCCAGACAACCATCAACTTCCTCTATTTTGTTGCAGGCTCCAGTGCTGGGCTCAGTCCCCTGACGCCTTTCTGCTGGATTGGAAAGGAAATTTCTATATGCTTTTCCCTTCCTTCTCCTCTTCAGGGTATTGGTAAAATCAGAACTCAGCCCTGCAAAGTGGTTCTGATTGCTCCAGACTGGGCCAGACAGCCCTGGTATCCTCTCCTCCTGTCCTGACAATCCACCTCCCCTGACCTTGCCCAGGACCCACGACTTGCTGACCTGTGCACAGGGGAGAGTGTGGTACCCGGACCTCAAATCCCTCCACCTCAAGGCTTGGTTCTTGAGGAATTAGAATTTGCTGATTTGCACCTTTCTCAAGGGGTCCTGGATATTTTAAAGGCTTCTAGGAAGCCTTCCACTAGGGCTACTTACAATTCTAAGTGGAAGAGGTTTTCCTTCTGGTGTTCGGAGAAACAAATTGTGCCAGAATCTGCTGACTTGGCCACTTTACTGGACTATTTGGCCCATCTAAATTCCCTAGGCCTTAGACCAGCTACCTTGAAGGTTCATCTGGCAGCTGTTTCTGCCTTTGTTTCCGCAGGGAAGCCTGTTTCTCTTTCCTCTCACCCTGTGTTTTCCAAGTTTTTTAAGGGGTTACTTCACACTAACCCTCCCTTTCGGGAACCAGCCCCTGCCTGGGACCTGAATGTTTGCATTGCTCAGTTAATGCAACCTCCCTTTGAGCCCCTTTCTTCTGCAGATCTCAAGTATTTAACATGGAAAACTGTTTTTCTAGTGGCTATCACTTCTGCCAGACGTATAAGTGAATTGCAAGCCCTTTCAGTGGAAAAGGATTTTATTTCTTTTCACAGGGATAAGGTAGTCCTCAGGACTAACAGAAAGTTTTACTCAAAGTGGTTTCAGATTTTCATCTGAACCAGTCCATTTCTCTCCAGTATTTTTCACTGAGCATTCTTCCTCGGGTGAAAGGAGACTACACAGCTTGGACGTCAAAAGAGCCCTAAGCTACTATGTGGAACGTACCAAGGGTCACAGGTTCGAATCCCTCCAACTCTTCCTTACCTATGGAGAGGTTGGCAAAGGGAGACCTGCCACTAAGAGGACAATTGCAAGGTGGATTGTCTCTTGTATCCAATTCTGTTACCAAAAACTAGGTAGGGAACCCCCCTCAGGACTGAGGGCTCACTCCACCAGGGGTACAGCTGCATCTCTAGCGGCTGCTAGAGATATTCCCATTTTGGAAATTTGTCAAGCTGCTACCTGGAAAACAGTTCACACCTTTACCAAGCATTATTCCCTGGACGTCCAGTCCAGTCCAGGAGAGATGCTCGTTTTGGCACAGCTGTACTTCAGAGCCTATTTCCTAAGTAGGTTCTGACCCTCCTCCATGGAGGTACTGCTGGGTAATCTGCAATGGTCCTAATATAGCAAGACTTCATGGTGTTTGAAGAAAAATTACTCACCTTAGTAATTGCTTTCTTCTCATGGAGTCTTGCTATATTAGGACAACCCTCCTCCTACCCTCTCAGAACTCCTACTTGGGTATGGGGTTGGCAAATTAGTGCAAGCACTGTGTCATGCCATTTTAGTCTCTCTAGTTCCCCACCTTGTTTCCTTTGGGTTAGGGAACTAGGTATTTCTGTTTTTGTTATGTAGATGGTCCCTCTGGACTTGGAGTCTTTGGGGAGAGGGGCCTATTAGTGCTTGTAAGGGTGATCCTAACAATAAATATTATTATTATTCTGTGATTGTTCTAATTCTACTAATGGTAGGTAGCCAATGGCTAGTGTAGAGCTTTTCCACACAGACTTGCTATGTTAGTTTAGCTCCTAGAAGAACCTGACAGTTTCATTTGAAACTAGCCAGATAGAGCTTTGAACAGCGCCTTCGCGCTGTGGAACTTCAAGTGTGGGGAATGACTGCAATGGTCCTAATATAGCAAGACTCCATGAGAAGAAAAGCAATTACTAAGGTGAGTAATTTTTTCTTATGGCTTGGGTACCCAGGGACAGCAACTAGTAGGATTAGGCCTGTGCACAGAACCATAGGTACATAGTCATAGTGTAAGCCAATTAACCTGATCCCCCCCCCCTTGTTATCTACCCTTCTAATAAATCAGATTGCTGTGTTATAACTATACCCTGGCTGGTTTGTACACTTTGGATGAGTTACTGCATGGGGACTGGGATATAACTGCATCTTACTTTACAGGGGGTCTCTGGAGTGAGCTGAACTATATCGGCTGTGGGGTAAGTGTACTAGTGAAGAGACTTGTTGGCATGCAGTGTGAGTCACTAGTGGGACAAAAGGGGGGTTGCAGTAGCCCAGAGGGCTGTAACCAAGGTAGTCTTACTTGGGCTAACCCCGACCTCTGAGTGGAGGCACCCGTCCACGGATCTGGGCCCCTTACCCTGCCTCAGAGGGGGCAGACAGGGGTAGTAGCCCTGAGGGTAGCGCCTCCTAGGGGTTACACAGATGCAAGCCCAAAGGGCAGTGATTGATACTGAAAGTGTTGTCCCATTATAAGAAACCTCTGGAACTGGCAGTGTGAGGGGCATTTTGATATGCAAAGGTAGGCATCCTGAAGCCCAAAAAAGGTGAGGAAGTCCCCTTACCTGATGGCCTTTTGTGTTGACTGAATAGTTTCCATTATGAATCTGCATGGTTGCACAAACTGATTCCCGAATTTTAGATCTAGCGCTGGCCGTAAGTCTCCTCTTTTCTTTGGGACTATAAAACAGATGGTGATGATCCCTCTTCCATCTTCTTCCTCTGGTCCTGGCTGGATGGTCTTGTTTGACAGCAGGTTATTTAGAATGATCTGTACTTCCCGTGGTGATGTCCTTTTCTTTGCAGTTGAAGAGATGACTAGTCTTTCTCTGAATGGTCTCTCCTCAAACTTTATAGCGTGGCCCTGCACTCTGATTTGTCATACCCATCTGTCTGAGTTTACGGATCACCACTTTTCTTTGAACTGAAATAGAAGCCCCCCCCCATTGGATGGACATGTTTTATGTACTACTGTTTCAATTGCTAGTCTCTTTTAACAATTTCTGGTCCCATTCACATCCTATCATCTGTGAGTAGGTGGGTGCTCAGGAAATGTAATAGCTGTTGCGAAAATAAAGACAGCCTATTTTTCTTTTCATTTAAAATACTTTTTTATAGTCATACTATTCAGCCTTAGTTCACAGATTTAGCTCTCTTTTTTTGTTATGACAGTCCAAAGTACATTCCTATAACCTACAGAGTTTTTTCAATGTATTAATGGATCTTATCTGTGTCTTTCTTCACCATTCATCACCTTTGAGTTGGCCAGAGGTCATGACCCTGCAGGAGCTTCTTTCTTTTTTTTTTTTGGATAGTCACAGAGCCGATGCACCATCGGCACCACCCTCGAGGCCGATGCACTACGTGGTGCTCGCGGGTTGGCCGTTAGGTACTGTCGACTCCGCCCTCCTGACAGTTCTTCATCTCCCGCCATCAAGGTCACCTCATGGGATGCTTTGAGACAGAGATTTTGAGGCCTACCTTGCTACGCAGCAAATTGAATCCATTTTCGACTCTGTGTCGATTCTTCTCAGTGCCGAAGTCCATCGGCTCCCTTCCTGCCAGTTCTGTTAGCCAACTCGACATCACCCAGTAAGATCTTTCCATTATTTGTTTTATCTGTGACATCGAATCTTGTTTGGTGTTTTTTTTCCTGTAGGTCATGTCTAGGTCAGAGAGCAAGAAGACTTCTAAGACGGGATGGCCCCCTATGCGACAGTGCCCATGCTGCCGTAAGTTTTCCATCACGACCAGCACGACTGTTGTCTCACATGTCTTGGCCCACTTCATGACATGGACTCATGCGATGCCTGTTTCTGCATCGACTGCCGAATCATCGAGCAACAGCGTGAAAGTGGGGTGAGCTAGCCAACTTTGGTGAAGGCGTGCCCTCGGCCAAGCCGCCTTCAACCTTTCCTCTGGGTCCCCTCCCGATTCTATACAGACCGAGGAGGAGGGAGCCTCGGCTTTCATAGCCTAGCTGTGGCCGAGGCTTCTCCCGTGATGCAAGAGGCTCAGTCTGTTCTCTATAGGGGATGGACAGAAGGCACTGCATTGGCAATCACTCCTTCAGGGGTGAAGGCTCCCCAGTGTTGGACCCGCAGCACAGAAGGATTGGGTTGGCATCATCCTCGACGCCATCTGTCAGCGCCGTTTTGGGCCTCGGTGCTGTTTGCGGCGCCGTGGGCCCTGATGACGCCATCATCAATGCCGGCCCGTCTCTCTGTGCCATAGCTGCTGTCAGCACTGTTCGCAGCGCTGATGGTGCTAGTGGTACTGTGGGAGGTTCTATGGCTCTGTCTCTGACTTTTTCTCACTTTAGCACCATCTGCGGCACCAAGGTTGAGCATGGCGCCGTGTTCAGCTCTGGAGCCATTTGCAGTTCTGGACATGGGCATGGTGCCATGGGGGTTCCAGATCTCGGCACTGTTCGCTGAGCTGAGATGCTATGTAGTGCCATTATCATCACAGGTTCGGTCCTCGCACCGCAAGTGGTGCTACGTGCTGACCGCACTATTCGCAGCCTCTGTATCCCTTCTGGGAAACTACTACTTCTGGGGGATTTTAACATAGTTGGCTTTTTCCCTTCTGTTAAATCGACCACCCAAAAAATGTAATCTCTCCACCTCACACAGCTCTTAACTGAACCTACTGTACATGTCTTAATCCCCACTCCTCAATCCCCTCTCTCATCAACTGGGTCCTCTCTTCCCATTCCACTGTATTACTGCTGTTGGTACCCTCCCAAATGCTTTCAGTGACCATGGTATGGTCTTTTGTGCACCCAAAAGTAATTGCCCCTCTTCCCCTCCAAAATGTATTCAGTTGAGATCATTTAGATCTCTTAATCTAGATGCTCTTCTCCTCAGCATCATTGACTGGTCCCCTCTGTCAATGAGCACTGTCATAGGTGATGCACTTTTCCTCTAAATTCATCTCAACCTGGGACAGACATGCCCTTCAAATAGGAAGTCCCATGTTAGCTGTTCCCACATTCCCCGAGTCACTGCAGAGCTCATGGACCTTTCTTTTTTTTTTGATATTCTTTTGTAACTGGGTAAGGGCAACTAATCATAACAGCCTGTTTTCAGGGGTGACCCTTGAGCACTGAGGATGTCAAGTGACTTGCTCAGAGTCACACAATATGCAAGTGGAGGTTGCAGGAATCAAACCCAGGTCTGCTGGATGTACCAAGCTCATTCACAGCTCATTACTCTAACCTCTAGGCTATACAGCCAGCCAGAGACTCTGTTATCTCTTTAAGTCTTCCTACTTCCTTGAGGGCCTATTGTGCTACAAGCAGCCAAGAAACTCCTGCCAAAGGCCTCCAGGGAGGACAAATCTTGCAATTTTGTATCCAACCTTCATTAAAGTCTTAAACCCCCAGTAGAGTTCTAGAAGGTGATCCATTCTGTTTTTGACCACTGCTCCATCCTTCTGAATGGCAGTACCTTCACTACTAGCCCCCTTCAAGTCATCTACTGTTTTAACAGGGTTTTGTTTACCACACACTTATGCCCCTTTACTTCTCCCTCCTCCCCTCACTCCTCTGCCACTCCCTAACTTACTTCCCTTTCCTCTTTCTCACCTGTCAGCACCCATGAGATGTTGGAGGGTCTCCTATCCCTTGACTTCTAGCATAGTCATAGCCCTAATAGGTAGATCCCAAACTCCTGCACCAATAGGCTCTTGATGTTGCTACTCCTCTTACCTATCTCCTCTTATTCATCTCCCCAACCATTCTTTCAGCCTTAGAGCTGTCCCTCAGGCTTGGAAACAGGCCAATGTGTTTCCCCTCTGCAAAGAACATGACTCCTCCTTCTTCCCTGGCAACTATCACCCTATTTCTTTCCTCCTTCTTACCACCAAAATACAAGGAAAATATATCAACTCTCAGCTGTCTGTATTCCCAGCCTCCTCTGATGTTCTGTTCCTTTCACAATCTGGTTGTCAGAAATCCCACTACACTTCCTCCTGCCTCCTCCTTGTAACTGATTCCATTCCTATGGGGACAGCCCAGGGGCACATCACTGCTGCCCTTTGCATTGACCTAGATAAGACCTTTGATACAGTAGCCCACTCACTCCTCTTGGACATTAGAGAGGGGGAGTTGGGCTATATATAGCATTGGTTGAATGGTTCTGCTCCTACCTCACTTCCTGACTACAGTCAGTTCAGGTTGGTATGGCCTCCCTTCTGTCCTCTCTGGTGTATCCCAAGACTCCATCTTGGGCCCCATTCTCTACTCCACATTCCTCACTGATCTGCCCACTGCCTGTGTTGACTCACATATCCATATGTGCACTGTACTCTTTGCCTCATGTGCCTCAGTCCCTGTTCTGGGAATATTGCTTCAGTGTTTGGTCACAACTGCTTATGGTAAATGCCAAAAAGACTGCATTTTTTTATATTTGGCACATGGCAAAATCTTGCAAGCCTCCCATCCCCCCCATCTTCACAGTCTCACAGTCTTGGATGGTACACTACATCAAGATGTGCCTCATTTCAAATACCTAAGTGTGTGGCTAGGTAGACACCTGGACTTCTCTACCCACAGCAATTGCCAGCTACAAAAAGCTGTGTCCCAAACTTGTTGCACTTTATTGGAACAAGTCTTGCCTAATCATCCCTGCCCACCATGAGATCCCCCTGAATATGATCCTTCTGATGTTTGACTGTGCATGCATGTGGTTTAGATATGTACCGTCAATTCATCTGTGGCTAGACTGAACACTTTTCTGTGCTTCCTGTTGCTTTGCTACCAACTCTCCTCTTCTCACTCATCATTGCCCTCTCTCTCTACCTTAATCTCACCCTCCTTCAGCTTGCTTTCCATCATTGCTCATATTGTGCCTCTTTCCACTCTAAACACTGGTTCTCCTCTCTCATTTCCCCTGCTTCCTCTTCTTCCTACTCACTACACTTTGTGGACTCCTGTTCCTTTGCTGTCCCCAGTTTCAAAACTTCCACTGGGCAAAGTGTCTTTCAAACAACATGAAGTCTTGCTATATTATGACATATGCAGTGAGTCCCAACCTTCGAACTGCTCCAGAGGTGAAAGAGTTAACTTTACATGCCAGGCATGGAATACTGAGCTCGAGCTCGGTTGAAACTCTGTTTGTTGTTCTTCAAACTCAAACCATCAGATTCTTTACTCCGCCTCACTGAACAGTCACTCCGGAGATTTCTCCTTAATGCTCAGTTCATTTTATCGGTTAAAGTATTGTTTTTCTCAGTTTTCAACCGAATTTAAACCACAACCGGTCGGTTCAGACTCTGTCTGTGGTATTGTGAGTACTAGATAGGTTTTACATTTATTTCCATTCTGTGTGGAACTTGTAAACGGTTTATCGGTTCGGTTTGAACCGATCAAGTTGCTTAAAATATCTTAATCTATCTTTTAGTGTGTGGTTACCAGTTCTTATCGGTTCTAAAAAAAATAGATTTTATTACGTTTTTTCCATGACCCGTGACACGGTTGGGAACCGATAAGAGGGTCTTACCTGGCGGATTGCCACAAATGGGCAAGTTTGGTTAGGACTGGCATTATGTCTGAGAAACCCAAAAGAAAAACCGGGCCCACTGGGTTTCAACACTGCAGTGTGTGTGGGGAAGTCTTTGCCAAGGCTGATCCCCACACCACCTATGTTTATTGTCTGGGGTTTGACCACCTCAATGCAGACTGCCAGCTTTGTAAAAGTTTTCCTGCAGCTACCCTGGAAAAGAGAGTTGGTAAGCTCAGGGAAAGGGAGGCCAAAAAGTCTGCTGAACCGGATGGCCGGCCCAGTTCGGTTCCAACCGAACCGGAGGGAGTGCCCTCTGACCAGGGCGAGACTTCCTCGGGCAAAAGGAGATCCGACTCTGAGGAGCCGGGTCCAGCAAAAGGATTAGAAAATCAGCTGGTGGAGCCAAAACTTCTCTCTCCAACCGCTGAAGAGATAGCCAAGCAATAAAATTGTCCAGTCGCTTCCTCGTTCCGACCGAACCGGCACCATTGGGTAAGTGCCCGATTCGGCCGGTTCCACCGGTTCAAGAGTATGAGTTAGAGGAGTATTATGAATCAGAGGAGGGGGAAGAGGAGTATGAGGAGAGTGAATGTGGATTTGAAAGTCTGGATGTGCCCATTGACCCGGACATCTCCCCAGACAGACCTTCAGGAGTGTCTCCTCCTAGGCTTTCTGAGTCCCCTTCTCATTTTTATGTTTTATAAAAAAGTGGTTGAAACCCTACAGCTCCCTATGGAGGAAGCTGTGGATGATCAAGAGGAGTCTGACTATGTGGAAATGATGGATATCCCAGAGTCTAGGAGACTGTCTATTCCCTTGCATAAATCTTTTGGGAAACAGACTTTTAAAATTTTAAAAGCTCCTCACACTATACCTCCTGTGGATAAGAGAATGGACAAGAGGTACATTGTCAGGCTCTGATACGGAGTTCCTCACACAACAATGCAGCCATGTTGGGAGTAGTGCAGGCTGCAGCCTGTGACAAGGCTAATATTCCTTGGCTTCACACCCCCGGATAAGGACTCCAGGAGGATTGATGCCATGGCAAAGAAACAGTACATAGCATCCTTGGGACTCAGACAGGCAAATTATATGGCTTATGTTGCCAGATACCAGAAATCCAGATGGGATACTGTTATGGCTCTAGCAAAGCAGGTCCCTGGCCAGCTTGCCAAGGAGCTGGAGCAGGTGGCTGCTGATGGTATTGAGGCATGCAAGGTGCAATTCCATGCTGCAGTGGACTCTAATGATGTGTCATCAAGAGTCATGGCTACATCTGTGGCACTTCAGAATGGCTTGGCTCAGATGTACTAGCCTGTCACAGGATACCCAGACTAAGGCCATGGATTTTCCTTTGTGGGTAATTCTCTGTTTGGGGAGCAGACAGAGAATTACATGAAGAAAATGGATGAGTATAGGACCACCTATAGGAGTGCACAGGCCAAAGAAAGGCAGGCCACTCCTCAAAGGCAGCTTCCCAGGGGCAGGGGCAGGCCTTTTCATAGGCCTTTTTACCAAGCCCAGGCCTCCTCTTCTGCCTATGCCCAGAGGGGGTTCTTTAGAGGGAGAGGCAGAATGGTACAAGCAGGCCTGCTTCCACCCCTCAGCCCAAAGCCCCTGCCAAACAGGCACCCTGATGGGGTTGCCAGGGCCAATTCTCAGCTACCTGTAGGGGGCAGTTTGGCTTACTTTGTCCAGGACTGGAAGTCTCTGACATCAGACAAATGGGTCCTGGAAGTAGTAAGCCAGAGACTGGTTCTCAGCTTCAAAAAATTTCCAAAGATGAGAACCAGATCCTTTCCACCTGCAAATCCTCCAGATGCTCTTGCCTTAGAGGCAGAGGTCTCTTCCCTCCTAGCTCTCAGAGCTATGGAAAGGGTTCCACCCCTACACCAGGGCAAATGCTTGTACTCCAGGTACTTCCTTACCCCAAAAAATACAGGAGAATGGCGGCCCATCCTGGATCTCAGATACTTAAACAAGCACCTTTTAAAACCAAAATTCAAAATGGTGACTCTGGGAATTATTCTACCCTCTCTAAGGCCAGGGGACTGGCTAGCGTCCCTGGACCTCAAGGATGCCTATTTCCATATTATCATCAGAAGCTCCCATCGAAAGTACCTCAGGTTCGAGCTGCCCTCAGGCCATTACCAATTCAGAGCAATGCCCTTTGGCCTCACCTCTGCCCCAAGGGTATTCACAAAATGCCTGGCAGTAGCAGTGCCCACCTAAGAAGGCAAAAAATTGCCATCTTCCCTTACCTGGACGACTGGCTCATAGTAGGCCAGTCTCCAGACCAAGTCAAGTTACATCTACAGATAACTCAGCAACTGCTCACTTCTCTAGGTTTCCTTCTGAATCTTCCAAAGTTAGTTCTAGAGCCTGTCCAGCTCCTCACCTTCATAGGCGCAGAGCTGAACACAGAGAAGGCCAGAGCCTTCCTCCCTCTGGGCAGGGCAAGGACCCTGGTCTTTCTGGCCTCCTCATTCACCCTGCAGGTCTCTTGACCAGCAAGGCACTTTCTACAGCTCCTGGAGCACATGGCTGCTTCTACAGCAGTAGTGCAAGGAGCAAGATTTCAGATGAGGGACATCCAGTTCCATTTGAGAGCCTTTTGGTCTCAAAGGAAAGACCCTCTAACCAAATTGATCCCAGTGACTCGAACCCTGATCCAGGCCCTACAGTGGTGACATTACCAGAGCAATCTGAGACAGGGGGTTCCTTTTGCCCCTCAGTCTCACTCCTTAATCCTTACTACAGATGCATCCCTCTTGGGGTGGGGAGCTCACATGGACGACCTCACTACCCAGGGATTGTGGTCTCCTCAGGAATCTCTGCTCCACATCAATCTGTTGGAACTCAGAGCAGTTTTTCTAGCACTTCAAGCTTTTTCCAAATCTGTTCAGAACAAAGTTATTCAGGTCAGAACAGACAACACCACCACAATGTGGTACATCAACAAGCAAGGGGGCACTTGGTCTACGGCCTTGTGCACGGAAGCAATGAAGTTGTGGTCTCTGGCTTACTCACTGAACACCTCCTTATGGCAGTTCACCTCCCAGGCAAGGACAATGTCCTGGCAGATGCTCTCAGCAGGATTTCCCAGGGCCATCACGAATGGTCACTGGACCCCCTGGTCTTGGAGGTGGTATTTGCCAGATGGGGCACCCCGCAGATAGATCTTTTTGCAGCCCCAGACAATCACCAACTTCCCCTTTTTTTGCTGCAGGCCCCCAATGTTGGGCTCAGTCCCTCTGGATGCCTTCCTTCTAAGTTGGGAAAGGAAGTTTCTCTATGATTGTCCCCCCTTCCCTCTCCTGTTCAAAGTGCTAGTCAAAATCAGATCTCAACCCTGCAAGATGATCCTGATTGCTCCAGACTGGGCCAGACAGCCTTGGTACCCACTTCTACTGTCGTTAGCAGTCCACCTTCCCCTGTGTCTTCCCAGGAATCACAACCTGTTAACCTGTGCTCGGGGGAGAGTTTGGTAGCCGAACCTCAAATCTCTCAATCTCAAGGCCTGGCTCTTGAACAGTTAGAGTTTGCTGACCTACACCTCTCCCAAGGTATAATGGATATCCTGAAGGCTTCTAGGAAGCCTTCCACCAGGGCTACTTATAATTCCAAATGGAAGAGGTTTTCCATATGGTGCTTTGGAAAGCATATTTCCCCAGAATCTGCTGACTTACCCACAGTCCTGTATTATATGGTCCACTTAAATACCTTGGGGCTGAGACCAGTGACCCTAAAAGTGCATCTGGCAGCTGTGTCTGCTTTCTTATCAGCAGGTAAGCCCTCTTCTCTTTCAGCTCATCCTGTATTCTCCAAGTTTTTCAAGGGGTTGCTTCACACCAACCCTCCATTCAGGGCCCCTGTCACTGCCTGGGATCTTAATGTTTGCATTGCTCAGCTTATGCAACCCCCCTTTGAGACTTTGTCTTCAGCAGAGCTTAAGTACTTGACTTGGAAAACTGTGTTTTTGGTAGCCATCACTTCTGCCAGACGCATAAGTGAATTACAAGCCTTGTCAGTGGAGCCTGATTTTTATCTCTTTTCATAGAGATAAGGTAGTCTTCAGGACTAACAGAAAGTTCTTGCCTAAGGTGGTTTCAGATTTCCACCTTAATCAATCTATGTCTCTCCCTGTGTACTTCACTGACCATTCCTCCTCTGGCGAGAGGAGACTGCACAGTTTAGATGTCAAAAGAGCCCTTAGTTACTACATAGAACGTACCAAGGGTCACAGGTTTGACTCCCTCCAACTGTTCCTCACTTATGGAGAGGTTGGTAAAGGGAAACCTGCCACTAAAAGATCCATTGCCAGGTGGATTGTCTCTTGTATCCAATTTTGCTATGAAAAACTGGATAAGGTTCCTCCCTCAGGCCTGAGGGCTCACTCTACCAGAGGTACAGCTGCTTCTCTGGCTGCTGCCAGGGACATCCCTATCCTAGAGATATGTCAAGCAGGTACCTGGAAAACAGTTCACACTTTTACCAAGCATTACTCCCTGGACATCCAGGCTAGGAGTGATGCTCGGTTTGGCACAGCTGTGCTTCAGAGCCTATTTCCTAAGTAGGTTCTGTCCTTCCTCCATGGAAGTACTGCTGTGTAGTCTGCATATGTCATAATAGAGCAAGACTTCATGTTGTTTGAAGAAAAACTACTCACCTTAGTAATGTTGTTTCTTCTAATGGAATCTTGCTATATTATGACCTCCCCGCCTGCCCCTCTCAGAACCTTTGTTTTTGGATGTGGGTGGGCAGTGCAGTGTTGGCACTTAGTAGATGCCCACCTTGTTGTTTCACCCCTCCTTTTTGGGGTGACTTGGTGTTGTGTTTTTCATTTTTTGGGTCTCCTGACTTGAGTCTTTGTTTTGGGGACAAAAAATGTGTTCTTATGTTTAGTAGCCAGTTGGCTAGTGTAGGTTTACAGCTTCCACACAGGACCTCAGTGAGTTTAGCTCGTAAAGATCTGACGGTTTGAGTTTGAAGAACAACAGGCAGAGTTTCAACCGAGCTTGAGCTCAGCGTTCCATGCCTGGCATGGAAAGTTAACTCTTTCACCTCCGGAGCAGTTCGAAGGTTGGGACTCACTGCATATGTCATAATATAGCAAGACTCCATTAGAAGAAACAACATTATTAAGGTGAGTAATTTTTTCTTTCCTTCCATCTCCCCTCTATATGGAATAACCTGTCTCCACAGCAATGTCTTTCTCCCTCATACCCCTCCCTTTAATATCTACTAAATCTTCATTCTGCCCCTCATGTTCCTGCTTCGGTACTCCTTATACCTTTGTGCACATCCCATAGTTTTAGACTTACCTGTACTGCTTTTGCCTGTGTCACATTGTTAACTTTACTCACAGTCCAACCCCCTGTAATTATGCCCTCCTTCTATTGCACTGCCTATTATGCACTCCTTTGTATATATCTCCAACACTTTTTTTTATGATACACTGTACTATTAAAATTTTGTTTTGTAAGTTTTTATACTGTTTGCTACCTGCAATACATTGTGATTTTTTTCACTAACTTGATGTCTGTACTGTCACGTAAGGTCTGTACTATTACCCTGTACCCTTACCCCAGGTCACACCTAGAAGTGAGTCTTGACTCAGTGTGCTTTTCCTGATCACAAGTACAAATAGGCAGGATTTTAAAAGTTGAGATTCGCCCCTGCAAAGTCCCTTCCTGAGGCATTCATTTGGGCAAAGCACAGCGTTTACTATTTACCATATGAAACAGTTGCTTACAGCAGTATGTGTTCCCAAATCATGGTAACAAACAGCCCATAGACAGCAGCACAGACCAAGGCACTAAGAACCCTTTGCTTCTTGGCTTATATGGATGCTGAGCACCCTGGTGTGACACAGCCATACTCAACGCATATGTGTTTTCCATTTATTGTAATTGCTTTGCCAAATCCACAACACGGTTACCTTGGATAGGCCAGAGCTGCACTGTACATACATAAATACATACATTTCCCAGTAGAGGCCTGCTTCACCACAGTTCCACTGCTGCTTGAATTGGTGGACTGGGAGGTGAAGTGACTTGCTCAAGTTTTTGTTCTGGCGGGGTTAGGCCCATGCCACAAAACTCTCTTGTACTCTAGTGTCCCTCCACTCTCACCACTGGTTATTGCTGCAGTATGTAATATAACCCTCGTCCCTGGTTCCTGTGGTACCCTCTTCCAGTCCCAGTAAGAATAGTCTCACCTTTCCTCAGCCCCAGCCCTATGATGGCAGCTGGCATGTCTCCTCCACTTACGACTGCTGCTGGCTGCCACTGGATTCATGAAAGTGTATGCCAGTTTGGCATGCAAGTCCCTGTACTGACACTGCATTAATGCATACAGTGAGTTGTATGCCAAACTGGCATTTCCTTACTTGAATCAAATAGTGGCCGTCAGCAGTGGTGAGCAGAGGGGACGTGCATGCCGCTGTCTTAGGGCTGGAACTGGGGGACAGGTGGACTACACTTTCTGGGACTGGGAGGGTGGTACCTCTGACACTGGGGAGCTATAACTCAACCTCGAGAGGCCAGTCAGAAACCTAGCAGCTGCATTCTGCACCAGCTGCAGGCACTGCAATGTACCTTCACTGACCCCACGGTAAAGAGCACTGCACTAATCCAGGTGTGAGGCCACAAAAGTGTGTACCAGAGAGGGCAAGTCCTCGGGGGTGATAAGGGAACCAATCCGGCTGATGTTCCTCTGATGATAAAAGCAATTCCAGACTACTGCCAACACCTAAGCCTCAAATGTCAACCCCTCATCCAGAATGATGCCCAGATTCTTCACCTTCACAACAGCCCCAAGTCTGGAGGTGCTGAGGCACAGATCTGGCTCCCTCCTGGCCACTGTCGCTCACCCCCCCCACCGACCTGGCTCAATCACTAGTACTTCAGTTTTGTCTGGGTTGAGTCTCAGCCAGCTCAATGACATTCAGTCCTGGATCTCTGCCAAACACTGGTCCAGCACATCCCCTACCTCATGATCCTGGGGTGTAAATGACAGATAGAGCTAAGTACCATCTGCACAGCAGTGAAACCCAACTCTATGCTGTCTAATGATCCTACCCAAAGGCAGCATATACACCAAAAACAACATGGGTGGAAGGGCCAACCCCTGGGGTACACCACAATACAGCTTCATTGGAAGTGAGTAAAAACTTCTCATCCCAACCCTCTGTGTCCTGCCACTGAGGTAGGACTCAAAGCAGCTAATCACTTTGCTGGTGAGTCTCACATACTCCCTGAGTTGATCCAATAAAAGCCCATGGTCTACGGTGTCAAATGCTGAGAAGAGATTGAGAATTCAAGCCAGTTTGTCCTCCTGGGCCCTGGATCTCTTCCAAAATCACTCCAACCTCTACCCCTTTGCTTTCATCTCCCTCAGCTCACATCAAACCATGGCAAACCAAGGCATGAAACAAATGGGCATACATGGACTGGCACTACGAGCACAAAATCCACAATGACTGTAGGTTGCCACTGCTTCCTCCATACCCTTAGCATATGCCACCATCATTCCCGAGGTGTTCAGTACCATCATAAGTCCATCTAGTCTCAGCCCTCTCAAAGGGAGGTATCTGACCATCTCCACTGGGGTGGACTACTGAGGGGTGGCCCGAAATCAAATCTGATGGTGCAATGATCTGACCAACTAATCAGATCAATCCTGAGGTTTTCCACTTCAAGCCCCAGGTGGAACATCAAGTCCAGAGCATGCCCGTGCTGATGAGTCACAGTAGCGACTGCTTGTCCCAGGCCAAGAGCTGTCATATCAAGTTCAGCAAAGCCTGTGAAAACACAAAGCAGGGGGATGCACAGAAGTAAGGGAGGGACACCCCTCATGCAAACTACCACTTCCAACACTGAACTATGCATGCCCATGCTGATGAGTTACAGTAGCGACTGCTTGTCCCAGGCCCACAGCTGTCATATCAAGTTCAAGCAAACAAAGCCTGTGAAAACACAAAGCAGGGGGATGCACAGAAGTAAGGGAGGAACACCCCTCGTGCAAACTGCCACTTCCAACACTGAACTATGCATGCCTGTGCTGATGAGTTACAGTAGTGACTGCTTGTCCCAGGCCCAGAGCTGTCATATCAAGTTCAAGCAAACAAAGCCTGTGAAAACACAAAGCAGGGGGATGCACAGAAGTAAGGGAGGGACACCCTTCGTGCAAACTGCCACTTCCAACACTGAACTATGCATGCCCGTGGAATACCACTTGCTTCATCAAATGCTGCCATGCTCCCACACCCAGCTCTGCTGTGGAGGGAAAAATCCAGGGTGTAAAATCCAAATAACATGGCAGCAAACAAAAAAAGTACCCTGTACTAAAAAGCTCTTTTTTATTGAAAATAACTAACATACTTGCCCTGACACCTTGGGTTCAAACAACCCTTCCTCGGGGGGCGTGGCCCAAAAAAAAGTGAAGTCACTATAGATATATACATATATGCACACATATGTATCTCATACATATTCATAAAAGTGAATTTACAAGCCTCAGTTACCAAAGACAGCATTATAATGTGGCAGAAGTGCTAATACAAAAAAGTGACGTGCATTAAAATGCAGCAGATTAAATACATTCATAATGTTTCTAAAGTTACTGAATCAAAGTGCCAATAAATTAATACACCTGCACAAATCTGGACTGTCATGTACGGTATGGGCTGCCGCCCATTGGCTGTAGCTCTGCACCAATGGGCGTGCAGCCCTACTGACAATCGGTCGGCGGGCGGCGGGCGGCAGGCGGTGGGATGCTGTCGCCCGCCGGGCTGCGGGGGGAGCGGGGTGGAGGGGCTTCAGGTGGGTGGGGGACACTAGACCAGGGAGATTTTGGGGTTGTGATGTGACATTCTGCCCGCGATCGGGCACTGGGGGTTCATACACGTTATGCCTGCGATCGGGCTGTGGGGATGTGTGTGGGGGTGTTCATGTACCTGGACTGCCGCGATCGGGCTGTGGGAGATGTGGGCGGGGAGGGTTCGTAGTTACACTATGCCCGCGATCGGGCTGGTGGGGGGCACAGGGACCGAGTTGGGGGCCAGCCAGGGGTGGCAGCTGCTGTGTTGCGCCCTGCAATGCAGCAGCTCACCTGTGGGTGGCCCTCAACTTAAGCCTTTTTTTTTTGGCTCAAGCTTGTGCGGGCTCAGGTTGGGGGTTGCGCATGCACAACTCTGCACAACCCGACTGAATATCGGGTTGCGCAGGTTATGCATGGATCCTCCCCCTCCTGTTGAGCATGCATTCATTTGCATTGCTCTCTTGCGCAACCTGTTACCAGTGGCGTAACTGCCTCCTGCTGAATATCGCAGAATGGCGCATTTTGGACTTGCGCATGCGCAACCCTGTTGCGCATGGCGCAACCCTTTTGAATATCCAGGCCAGAGTTTATATCTATAGTAAGCGATGCAAAGTCTTCCTCCCATACTAAACCATCAAACCTCCTGAGTATATCAGTTGTATCCTTAACAATAGACTGCAGGTTGGGCACACACTTTTGAGGATAAATATCTACAAATTTCCCTAAATGTTCTGTCAGTGAATCAACTACTGAAAACATGGTCTACCTGGAGGAGTTTGCATGTTCTCATGCACTTTAGGTAATATTTAAAAACCCGCAACCCTATGACTATCCTTCCAAATATACCTGTACTCATTCTCAGTGATATCCCCAGATTTAAGAGCATCTCATTAAAATTGTTGCATTTCCTTTTTGAATATAGGCAAAGGGTTTGATGTAAGTTTCCTATAGCTGTTCTCATCACTTAAAGACATAACAATCTCTTTATAATGATTTATACCCACAGCCACAATATTTTCCCCTTTGTAAGCTGGTTTAATTATGACATCACTCAACACTTTAAGTTCATTGAGTGTCAGAATTTCCTGGTTTGTGAGATTATATTTCTTGGGGGGGGGGCAGATTGATGTAATAGCTCTTTAACTTGTTTTAAAGGGACACTGTCAGCCTTGTCCCTCATTTTCCTTCCAAATTTTAACAGTGGGTCTCTAGGAACATACTTGAATAAAGGGTACTGCACAATGCCCCTGCATAAAGTAAAATATATTCTGTTTACTGATTTATGAAAATTTTGCATTATTTGCCTGACTTGCAGTCCGCCCCTAAATCCCCTGACCACCTGAAGCAGATTCACACCCAGAGCGCGCATCTACCAGGAGCGCAGTTCCGAAATACACATTTTTGCATCCCCTTAAAAAAAACACATAATCCACTGCAGCGTGTTAAAATAAAATGATCAAGCCATCTGTGAAGCAAAACCAAGCGCTCAAGCTGCAAAATAGTTTTTAACCTTGGTGCCGAAATCTCGTGCATACGCAATAGTGACGCATTCTCGCACAAGATTGCAGCACCAAGATTAAAAACTATTTTGCGGCTCGGTTTTGCTTCACAGAAGGCTTGAGCATTTTATTTTAACACGCTGTAGTGGATTATGTGTTTATGGGGATGCTAAAATGTGCATTTCCGGACTGCTCTCCTGGTAGATGCTCGCTCTAGGTGTGAATCTGCTTCTGGTGGTCAGGGGATTTACGGGCGGACCGCAAGTGAGGCAAATAATGCTAAATTTTCAAAAATCAGTAAATAGATTATGTTTTACTTTATGCAGGGGCATTGCACAGTACTCTTTATTCAAGTATATTTCTAGAGACCCAGTACTAAAAATTCGAAAGAAAACGAGGGGCAAGGCTGACAGTGTCCCTTTAATGCAGTTTTCTTGAATGTTGAAAAAACTGATTTAAATATGGTAGTACAAAATAAAGATTTGTCTTTAAACAATAACTGTCTTTGCTTCTTCATTGACATATTGGCCCAGATATTCAAAAAGGTTGCGCCATGCGCAATAGGGTTGCGCCTGCGCAAGTCCGAACTTGCTCCATTCTGTGATATTCAGCAGGAGGCAGTTGCGCCACTGAAAACAGGCTGAGCAACAGCACAATGCAAATGAATGCATGCTGAACTGGAGGGGGAGGAACCATGCATAAACTGCACAGCCCGATATTCAGCCGAGCTGTGCAGAGTTGTGCAGGCGCAACCCCCAACCTGCGCCTGCACAACTATGAGCCCCAAAAAAAAGGCTTAAGTCGAGGGCCACCCACAGGTGAGCTGCTGCATTGCAGGGCACAACACAGCAGCTGCCACCTGTGGCTGGCCCCCAATCCAGTCCCTGTGCCCCCGCAGCCCGATCAAGGGCAGATGACTGTGAATCCCCACCACCACCCCCCACTGGCCCGATCGCAGGCATAGCTTAATCCCCCCCCACCAGCCCAATCTCAGGCAGCAATGTGGTCCCCCAACGTATCCCCTGGTGGTCCAGTGGACCGTAAATCCTGGATTGCAGGCAGTAGCTGTGTAATCCCCACTCCCGAATTCAGCCCTGGTGGTCTGGTGGCACATCCCATCGCGGGATGTAAATGTTGAACAAACTCCCAACATAGCCCTGGTGGCTAGTGTCCTCCCTCCCACCCACCCACGAAGCCCCACCACCCTCCTTCACTCACTTACAGCCGGGCGTGACGGCAGTATCCCTCCCGCCTGCCGCCCCGCCGCCCAATCGATTGACTGCTCGGTAGGGCTGCACACCCATTGGTGCAGAGAAAGAGCCAATGGGCGGCAGCCCATACCGGGGATTGTTCAACATTTACATCCCGCGATCGATGTGCCACTAGACCACCAGGGCTGAATTCGGAGGGGATTCTCACTCACTCCCACGATCAGGCTTTTCGCTCCACTGGACCACCAGGATACTGCCTGGGGACACATCTGCCCACGATCGGGCTGTTGGGGAATTAAACCATGCCCGCGATTGAGCCAGTGGGGGTGGTGGGGATTCTACACTGTTTTGCCCACGATCGGGCTGCAGGGGGCGTCAGTCCCTGATGGCTGCTGCCTGGCAGGGCGCCAGGCGCAAGTCCTCGGGGATCGGCGCACCTACATGCTAATGGCATGCAAATGGGGCCATAATCAGATGCAAATGCCCCCACCTGCGCCTTGCATGAATTATGGCACCATTTGCATGTCACCTTTTGAATATGGGGATTTTGCGCATGGCGACCGCAAGTTGAATGCTCCACTCTGACAACTTGCGGTGGCGCAAGTTCCACTGCGCCATGCACGGTGGCTGTGGCCGGGGGGTGATAGTCAAAGGAGTTGCTCAATAGCGCAACTCCTTTGAATATCGCCCCGGCCACACCCCTGCACAATTATTTTGCGCAGCGCAAGGGCTTGCGCCTAAGAATAGCGCAGTTTGAATATCCAGCCCATTGGCTTCTAAAAGTCAGAGAAAGTCAGTATTATCTCGAATGGATGCAGTTCCCTCAGAATTTCCACCAAAATCCTCATTCTCTAAAGCAGGGAGTACAATGCTTCTTTGTCATCCAAGCCCGTATTGCCAATTAATTCCAAGTGTTAATTATATGCAGTACCTGTTGTGTCTTCTGCAGTTTCACTATTTTAACTCATCTCTGCCAGGAGTAGATCTAGCTCCTCTGATGGTAATACCTCCTCTTCATACCCCATATTAAACACCTCCTGTGCTGTATTCTTGTTGAAAAAATAATGTTTCAGTAACATTTTTCAAAAGAACTTATACAAATCCATATAGAGAATTAATTAACCCTTGGCGTTGGGACGAATGATAAGCCCTTGCGGAGGTCTGCCTGTTAATTGTCCCTAAGCCTGTGATGGGAACAATTAATTATTTGTAATTCCAAGCTTTTTGGCGATGTTTCTTAGAACCCTTTCTGGATTCGGATTTCTTTCCTCCCCTACTGCCTCTCCTTGTTTTCCTTTTTCTCCCGTGTTTCCTTTCTCTAAAAAAAGCCTCCTGGTTTCCAGAGTCTATAACTGAATTGCTGCTTTCCTTTCCTTCTGTTTTCACCTGCTTGCTTATTCATCTACTCCTGGGTCCTTTTTCTTGAAATCTGACATGACAGCACCCTTTGCTTTTGCATCTGGGTCTAGGAGATTTAGGTTTCACCAAAACTAAAATGTTCTCCTTTTCATAATCTTCTTCATTTCTCATTAATTTATTTTGTTTCCTCAAAATAGTCTCCTTTGCATACTTGTCAAGCCTTCTCTGGAAAGCTTCATACAGTTCCTTATAGTCTTTCTCTCCTTTAAAAGCCAGCACTTGCTCCAGTACTTCATTCAGTTCAGTTACAAGCTATTCATGTCTTTGTGCATCAGCTTTAATAATTAGTTCGGGAAATTTTGGGGGGTATTCTTTAGCTGCCTCCACCCACTCACCTTTGAATTCAGATTGTTCTAGTCCAGTGGAAGGCAATACTGTTACCCATAAACCTCTTTCTGTCATACTCTAGAGGAAATCCTGTCCAAAACAAGAAAATTTGTCTTCAACCCAGGCACTGAAATTACCCAGATTATCTCCTTTGGCGATTGCAACACCCTGCCAGCAATGAACTCCTCTATTTCCTACAGAAAATCCCCTTCCTGCCCCAGTGACCAGTACACAAGGAGAAATCTTCACCCAGCGCCTGGAACCCTACACATGGCCATGCACTCAAATGATGATGTGTCCCCCACTGGGTGCACCACCAGGTTCAATTCAGATCAAAAGCAGATAGCTACCCCTTTGCCTTGCAGTTCTTCCTCAGGCAGTGCACCATTTAGAAACTGTCAGGGACAACTCCCTCCAAATTTGGAGCAGCATAATCTCCCAGCAACGTTTCTGTGAACCATGCCAGATCGACCGAGGAATGAGATATAACAACCATGATAATAGTGATCTTATTCCTTATCAATCTGGTATTGCACAGCACTGCCCAAAGAGGATAAGTAGCGGTGATCGGCCCATCAGCTACCTGTCCACTCGGTCCAGTGGAAGAACAGGGTATGGGAATTAAACACCTCTGACCTCTCCCAAATCCCCATTTAACCCCAGGACATGTTCTGGTGCAGGTCCCAATGATATACCCTGATCAGGTCTTAGTCTCTGGTTCTCCTGTGGCTCCCTGCACCCCTCCAGATTACCCTCATGGCTTTGCTGCTGTGGCATGGGCTCCAGGCTGGGGGTCATCCTCCCATCTGAGGCAATCAACTGTGTAGACTAGAATCCAGTGTAGCAGGCACTAGGACCCAGGAGGAAGGTAAGGCCCAGACCATTATTTAGACAGCCATAGGTTTATTCCTGTTTTTCTAGTCCCTCCTACCTCTCTCGACGAGAATGCAGGCCGTGCCAGCCTCGCACCCATGCAACATGCTCCCTGTGACAGGAATGAGTCAAACAAGTGCAAACAATACTGAACATGCTAAATGGCTGTTGGCTGTGGAAATCACAGTTAGTGCAGTGCGAATCCTGTTAGTGCTACATCGATTTTCTAAAAATTGGGCCCCATGTTTTTTCAAAGTACACTTTATTGTTCTTTAGGAGGGAATGTCTTCACGGTTATGTGACAGTATGTCAACAACATGTAAACCACTGACAAGCATTAATTTATATGTTGTGATTCAGGGACAACTGCAATTCACGTTTTAGGCTAAATAAAGTGAGGGAAACCCACAAAAAAATTAAATGTGATACCACTTGAAAACTGTATCAATATTAACATAAAAAGGTATATGTAGCTAGATTTGAAAGTTTTGCCTATAAACTCTGAATGGTGTGTGCCAAGTACTAGCTACAAGTAGATCCAAATGTTTAGCATAGCGCTGCATTGTGTAGTGCCACCTACATCTTACGAAAAAGAAATAACGACTCAGGATACATTCTGTATTGTGGGGTTTAGTATGAAAATCATTTTCTAAAGGAGAACTAAACTGTAGCATTAATGTCTGCCAATAGTTTATGCTTCAAATGCCTACTTTCAGTGATATAAATGTCATACTTAGCTGTGGCTGATTACTTTTTTGAGGCAAAATCAGGGACAGTTGAGAGGTATTATATTATTTTTTTCTTTTATTCTTTTGGTAACCAGGTAAGGTCCACTAAGCACAAGTGCCTGTTTTTAGAGGTGACCCAGAAGCACTGGGGAGGTTAAGTGACTTGCTCAGGGTCACACAGTTTGCAAGTGGAGGCTGAAAGAATCAAACCCAGGTCTGCTGAATTTTATTTATTTGTATTTCAGATGATACCTTTTGTACCAAGCTCATTCACAGCTCGTTGCTCTAACCTGAAAGTATTATGGGATATTAGAATCCAGAAAAAATATACTAACTGAATATATTTTATTACATAAAAGAACAGCTTTAGGAAATAATTCAATTGCTTTTTATCATTTCTTCCATTATTGCTTCCCCCAGACATGGCTGAAAACAGACAAGGTCCTCCATTATAGCTCACCTTGGTATAAATAAGTACTAAGCCACAACAGGGTGTGCATTATAGGATTTGAATGCATGCCCCAGGGGTGTAGTAAGGCACGAGGCAGAAGGCCAAGTGTCTTACACCCCTGAGAAGTGGATTAAAATCTTATGATGCATACCCTGGAGGGACTTATTACACTTATAAAATGGCTCTAAGTAGGTATTTGGGGGAGGAAAATGAAATTCAGCACATGACTGTGCATTAGTACAGATTTAATGCATGGTGAGGTAACCAGTCTCAGCCAAATACATTTCAAGATTTTTTCATGCCATTGTAGAAACAAAAATATTCCAGATCGGAGGGAGGAGCCAAATCCAATCAGAGCACTAAATAATGATAGTAGGGGATTGGAATCAAGGATCACTCACCAAAACGTATATTCACAAAACATCCAGAGTGATAACTCCAACATTTTTGAGCAAACAATCCCCTTCCTGAAGGATTCTGGATTCTATACATTAAAATACTGGATTTAGCAATGTCAGTTACCACCGCTGAAAGTGCTGGCTTCCTGCCGCCCTCCTAGTACCCATCTTCGGACTCCACTGCCAGATCACTAGCCCCAAGCAGCGCTCATGAATCCGGTGGTGCCTCCGGCCATATCCTTGGCTGCCACCTCTACCTCTGCTGAAAGTGCTGGCTTCCTGCCGCCCTCCTGGTCCCCATCTTTGGACTCCACTGCCAGGTACTGCTGCTGTGTATTTCTGAGTGTTGGCCAGCTTACGGCGGCGTTCAACTGGGCGCCTTTTTACTATCGACTCTTGATGGCTAGCTTGTAGCCTGTAAGGCTCCTGATTGGTGCGCCGCAAGTCGGCCTCCGGACTGCCATTTACCTGCTGAAAGACATTATTTCTCCAGGGGTTTGGACATCACAGTGTAGAGGTGTTTTCTCCCACCCCCACCCCCACCCAGGCCTCCTATTAAATACTCTAACAGTCCCCGCCTTTCTCGGCTTGCTCAATTTCTACTTGCTCTCACTGTTACTTCTCCCCTCCCTGCCAGGTGGTATCTATTTGAGCCTTAAGTAGATGTACTGCGCTGTTTCTAGATTACCACTTCCTTCCTTTGCCTGCTCCTCTAATCTCTGAGTGTGACCCAGGAACTTACTTATTTTTTGTTACCTCTGTTTTACTTATAAGTTCCTCCAGTCTAACTGCCTCTTTCAATTTATCTGTCCTTTACTGGCCCTGTAGACTGCCAGGTTATCTCACATCTCTGTCCTACCCATCCTAGTAGACAGTCTGGTCTATTTTCCCCTAGAACTGCCCTGATTTTCTCGCTGCTTCCCCTCTCAGGCACTCAAGCTCCTAGATTACATCTATATTCTAAATACGGAATAGTCTCTGTCTTTCCTCTCTCCCCCCCCTCACTGTTGCTTGCCCCTTCTAGTCCCATCTCCTCTCTGAATTTATACTTCCAGTGCTTATTAACATGTGTAAACGGTTACTGCTATTGTTTCTCCTATCCACCCTGCCTTTTCTACACCTATCAACTCTGGGAGTCCCCTATGCTGAATCAGTTCTTCCACCCACTCTAGAACATAATTTTACATTTTCAAATCTATTAGTGGCACCTGTGACACGGTGTGATCCCACTCCTTTACTCCTAAACAAGCCCTGGATCTATCTGGTTGCCTATGCCCTCAAGTGTGGCTCCCTACAAACTCACTCCCTATCTCCCTACCTACATCGTAAGCTCTGGTACCTCCTCTTACTGGCCATTCTGCTATCTGGGGATGTACAGCCTAACCCAGGACCCTTGACTCCTATAACTGCTCCTATTTCAAATACTAAAGGCCTACTTATAACCCATAATATCAGGAGCCTTGAGCAAAACTTCATGGAACTTGAATCCTGGACCATGCTCTGCAAAGCAGACATACTGTGCCTTATTGAAATCTGGCTGAAGCCATCCATCCCTGACTCCCGGTATTCCCTGCCATCTTATAATCTTCTGAGGAATGACAGACCTGCCCCGAAAAGGAGGGGAGGTACAGCCATTTACTTCATATCACACCTCCAGCTCTCAGTAATTAGCTCCGGATCCATGTCTTTTCATCGCAAAATGTTGTCGCGGTCATTTACCGCACATCAGTTTACCTCGCAGTACTGTTCGGTGCAGTTACTCTTCCACGCATGACAGTTTACGCGCATATAGAGCCTGTGTTTAGTGCACATATACCTACTGTGCTGTTGTGCTACAGACATGCCACTGGACTATGTGAGGAGTATCTGAGGCAAACCAATGTTGTTGCAAAATGGATATCTGTATAGACTGGAGAGAACACATGGAGAAAAGCAGTATTGGAAGTGTTGGCAGTATGATACCTATAAGTGCCTAACAAGAGTTCACATGAGTGCAGATGACATTATTAAATACATACAGGAACATAATCATGTTCCTGATGCAGGCGCAACTCTTGCACTACAGTCAGTGAATGACATGAAAGACAAAGCCAGCTGCTCGCAGGACAGTACCCAGCAGCTCATAGCAAGTGCTACTGGTGGACTCAGCCAAGCAGTCTGTGCAAAAAATGCCATCTTTTGTAGCCTTAAGCGCACTGCTCAGAGAGCGTGACAAGCAGCAGCGGTCATACCATCGCAACCTGCATCCCTGTCTGAGTTAGATATTCCAGCTGAGTACTGGAAAACTGAGAGAGGGGAGCTATTTCTACAGTATGATTCGGGCAATGATGACACCTATAGATTCTTAATTTTTGCAACCACACGCAACATGCTGTACATGCGTTCAACCCCTCACTGGTATGCAGACGGCACCTTCAAATGTACACCAACAATATTCACTCAACTGTACACAATCCATGGTGTTAGGCATTCAGCAGTAATCCCATCTGTTTACATACTAATGTCCAACCAAACAACTGAAAGCTATGCAAGGGTATTGCAACAAATAAAAAGGCTATGTCCTGAACTTGTCACTTGCATACGTTCCACCAGCTGATGTTATTGAAGCATTTGAACAACTCAGACTAACCACATTTTATATGACTAACGACGACCAACTAGCCCCCTTGGTAGATTATTTTGAAGACACCTGGATAGGGAGGCCAGTTGGTCGTCATGGTCGTAGACGACCACATTTTGCAATCGAATTTTGGAACTGCAACTCAGCTGTGACTGCTGGACTACCTCGCACTATAAACTCAGTTGAAGGATGGCACAGAAGCTTTAATAGTCTTCTTGGTGTCTGCCACCCAACAATTTGAAAATTTGTTAATGCACTGAAGGTTGAACAGAACCTAAATGAACTGCGTATGGAGCAATACCTTGCTGGCATTGAACATCCTGCACCCAGAAGAAAATACCGGGACACCGCTCAAAGGATTGTGTAGGTAGTTGAATCATACTGCGAAACAGAACTGATGGACTATTTAGAGGCAATTGCTCATAACTTCCAATTGCAAGTATAAGATATAAGAATTAACCTGAAATGCTTTTAAATGAGAACACAAATAAAGATTTACCTTTTAAATTTTGATCTTTGGAATACGGTGGATAAATGAGCTGACTTGCTTGCTTGCAGACAGAATTAACTGATTTCATTGGTGTACAGCAACATGAATTGATTGGTGGGCACTGTACTGACAAATCAAACAGCACGCAGCACGCAGACATGCAGACACAGAGATCAAATCTCTACATTAGGAAAAAAGGTATGACAAACTTTCTTAATTTTGTCAGAGTATACGTTGATCTGGCTAGCAATCCAGCTAGGGATGGGGGCCACAATATGGGTGAAGGGGGGACAACAGTGCATCAGTGAGTCGGGGGTTGTATGCTATGGCAACTGTGCTGTAGCTGAGCTGTCTCTCGTATCCAGAGCACCCGTGCTGAACCCTTTCTCTCTCTCCCTCTCGCTCTCCACCGCCTCTTTCTTGGGGGGGTGATGCGATGAAGTGTCGCAAGTGATTTTATGTAGCATACCAGAGCACCCGTGCTGTACCCTTTCTCTCTCTTCCTCTCGCTCTCCAATGCGCTGAAGTGTTTGCAAGCGATTATATGTAGCTACATATAATCGCTGGCAACACTTCTTGTCCAAATTCCTAGCCTTACAAGAATTCCACTGTCAACTTGTTACTAGGTGGGTTAGAAATAGGCAGACCCGCTGGTTAAAATCTGACCTACTATCTAAATTATGACAGAGGGACGAAACATGGCTTCATTACGAGAAATCTGGTTCTCCTGCTGACTTTAATTCCTACAGATCCTTGAGAAATGCCTGTTAGAAGGAACTCTAAACAAGCTAAAAGCTCATACTGCAGAGACCTTCAAACTGATTCCCAGGGGACCCAAAAAAATTTTGGTCCCATATTAAACTCTTCCTGGGATCAAGCCACTCCACCACTCCAAATAACATGTCTCTTAATGGCATTCACTGCAACAACCTCCTCATAATTGCTAATTTCTTTAGCAGGCAATTTGCTGACCTTACTCATTACACCCCCACTTTCACCCCCCATCAAACCCTATCTTTCCAGCAAATGCCATAGGACCCACTCTCCATTTCAAGTCTATCCTAAAAAGTGAGATTCTATGACTCCTTAGTAACATCTCAGAGCACGCAGCAGTTAGGTCTGATAACTTGGAACCTAAGCTCCTAAAATTGGCTGCCCCTTATATAGCTGCTCCCCTTACTAAGATTTTTACCCTCTCTCTGTGTCACTGCACTGTCCTGGATATCTGGAAAACAGCTAGAATTACCCCTGTATTTAAAAAAGGAGACTCGCTTGATCCATCTAATTATAGACCCATTGCCATCCTATCTGTCCTCAGTAAAATTCTTGAGAAACTGGTGGCCACCCAAACTACTGCTTTTCTCCTGAAACATGACCTCCTCACAGATGCTCAACACGGTTTCTACAAGGGACATAGTACCACAACTACCATACTCAAACTATCGTCTGACACCCTAGTAGCTATGGACTCTGGTTGGCTCACTGGGGCCATTTTTATTGACATGACCAAAGCGTTCAATCTAGGTGACCATTCCATCCTAGCTGCTACCCTAAATGCTCTAAGTTTCTCACCAAATGTTGTAAAATGGTTTGACAGCTATCTGACTTATAGGTCCCAATATGTGAAATTTAACTCCACCCACTCTGACAAGGTCACCATTAACATTGGTGTACCTCAAGGGTCTATCTTTGGTCCTCTCTTTTCTCCATTTCCATCAATAGCATTACCACTAATCTCCTCAGTACTTCCTCCTTACTTTATGCGGATGACATTGTACTGTATTCTAGCTCAAATAGCATTGAGGACATAAACTCTAGACTGTCCCATGATTATCAGCTTATCCAACTGTGGCTAACAATTCACAGATTTGTTCTAAATAAATAAAAGACCCAAGCTATGCTATTTGGCTCCAGTCTCAAACTCAGACACTCCCAAACTCAATTTAATGTCTCTTCCCAGTTACCTCATTCAAGTATCTAAGGGTCACTCTTGACCGATCCGAGTTTTGACCTCCATATTCAATCTACCTGTAAGCAGGTTAACTCCAGGTTTGGGATCGCCTACTGGACAAGTTATGCTCTCACTCCCTCAGCTAGATTTGCTATTGCCTGTGGTATATTACTTCCCTCTCTCACCTACGGGGTTGCTACATATGCAACAGCCGGCAACTCAAGTCTTCGTAAGTGGGAAGTTACTTATAATAACATCTGTCATTTTGCCTCCAGCTCCCCGTGGCTGAAACATCACTGCCTTCTCTACTCAGATCTTGGATGGCTTCTGCCTAAAGAACTAAGGTCCTATGCACGCAGGTCTATTACTGATAACATTATCAGATCCTGTACACCCAAACCTCTGGCCTGTCTCCTTTCCTACCAGAAAACCAATTATGGATTACGCTCTACAGAAAATGCCCCTGTCCTTATCCCGAGACATTGTACCAAAAAAGGTAATAGTGCCTTTGCCTGTCATGCACCCCAATTCTGGAATTCACTCCCTCTAATACTTCATCAATCTGCTTCCCATATCTCATTTAAGAGAGAACTCAGACACTATCTCATCTCCTCCCACATATGCTCCTGCTTTAAATCACCTTAGCCCTTATTCTCTAACTTCACCCCCCTCTCAGTTGTCACCATCGGTGTTGGGGTCTACCCCACATGGCGCATTTCCTCTCAGCTTCACTTCCTTATTTCTTACTTTCTCATCCTCTATTTTCCCCTTCCCTCTCCAGCATAAACATAGCTACTCCCTCCTCTCAAACTCTATATCTCTCTTCGTCTATACCCCTGGTACTGCTGCCTCCCTACTCCTCTCACCTTTCTCTCTAGCTTCTCCTTCATCTACTTCTGCCAAACTGGTATCGCTCTCTTAGCACTTTTTACCACTTTGTTAAATCAGTGTCTGCATGCTTTAATTTGCCTGATTGTATTGCCTTATGTAACCTAAATACTGTATTTTGGTGTATTTTGGTTTTGCTACCTAAAATTCCTTGTCAAAATTGCCATTGTTATGCTCAAATATCTACATGTAAGTTGTGTTATGTATTCATGATTGTTCTCTTGAAGTTTGTCTCTGTACTCTTCCAGGTCATGCCTGAAAATAGTCTTTCTGGCTAGTGTACTTACCCAGTAAACAAAAACTGAATAAATAAAATATGAATATAAATCAAAATTATTTTAACAGCCTGTTTATATATAGGTGTGTGACCTACACTTGACATTTTTTCCTTAATATTAAGTGCACAGACTACAATTCTTTTGAATCCTGGTGCAAATCTCTCTACTGTCAAAAATAAATAATTATATATCATAGGCATGCCATGATATCGCATCCTTTTAAAATAAGAACTCAGAAGGAAACTCAAAGAGCCAGATTTTCAAAACTGCCTGTGTCAGGTGCAACCTGTGGCAAAGCAGAGGTCTGCGTCTGACGCAGCTGAGGCAACTGCAAAAAGTGATATTTTAGAAGGTTTTCTGCAGTTTGCCACTTGCAGCAAACCTTCTACAATAGCCAGAACAAGTGGCCCTATGCCTGAAAGAGTGATACAATTGGAGCCAGTGGCACAGGTCCAGGATGCAGTCCTGGACTAGTGCACAGGGGGATACCCAGGTGCCCCCTGGATCACCAAGCCTGAAACCGGGCACAACAAGGGTGGGCTGCCACCCAAGAGCGGTGTTCCATGCCACTGTGCTACCAGCATGTAGCTTCTGCCTAGCAGGTCAGTGGCAACCTCCCTGAAATGCCCAGCTAGTGCCCCCCCATCCTTGACATTGTATAGTCACCCCAGCATTCCCATTCACCTCCAATCACTCCCCCAAGCAGCCATGACCACCGATCACATCCTGCACACCCCCATCCCCAAACCGATTAGCACACTGAAACTGGTGCAGCACCTGGTGGTTAGTGGTCCTCCCAACTTCCCCACCCTGAAAGACAATGGTCACCCCCTCTCCCCCCATCCTCCATCCCCGACAGGTGTCTGCAACTGGCAGTATCCTTCACACACCAGCATGGCCAGCCACAGAATGCCATTGCATAGATGCATAACTGTACAGTACAGTTATGTGGTCTGTGTGTTGGCATTCTGTGGCTGGCTGTGCTGGTATGTGGAGGGTATTGCCAGCCACAGATGCCAGTTGGGGACAGGAGACAAGGGGGGGAGCAGGGTGTGTTAACACTGTTGGGTGGGGAGGATGGTGGGTCCACTGAATCACCAGGGAAGGGTCAACCAGGACTGGCAGAGCAGGCAAGAATGTGGGGGTGGCACAGAATGGAATCCTGGGGTCAGAGGTGGCTGACAGGGGGGCACTGACACCACCAATGACCAGGGTACCTGGAGGATGGGGAGAATGCATCCTCAGCACTGTACTGTCTGGGCACAGGGATGCCCACTGAGTGGGACATCACCCCAAGCTGCTGCCATCCCGCTGCATGCCACATGCTTGGAGCAGGTTGCCTGCCTCCCTCCATGCCCCCAACACCAATGTCCTGACCCTGGAGTGCCCCTACGGGCACCAGTCCCACCATGGCCCATCAGCGCAAGCCAGTTAGACCACCTCCTGGCGGTCTTACTGGTAGTCCCTCCTACGTCCATGGTGGGGCTTCTAAAATACCAGATAAGGTGATGTTGCAGCCCTGCCATGGTACAAGCCCCCTTGCGACCAGGTGCACTGGGGTTTTGGTCGGAACACTGGTGCAAGAGGGCTTTGCCACAGCTGTCCCTGGCTCTGACACAGGAGGGGTTGTAAAATCTCATTTGCCAGAAGTGTTGCTGCAACTCACCACTTGCGGTGAACTCCTTTGTTGCAGCCTCCTTGCATTGGTCAAAACTGACTGAAAATCAGACCCAAAATTCACTCGAGGTACCTCACCTTTATCCATAGCTGTATCCTTGTATCACTAGTTTCAAACAACATGAAGTCTTGCTATATTATGACTATTGCAGTTTGCCCCAGCCTTAGAACTGCTCCGGAGGTGAAAGAGTTAACTTCCATGCAGAGCATGGAGCTTAGAGCGCGAGCTCGGTTCAGAAGCTCTGTTTGGCTGGTTTCAAACCGAAACCGTCAGATTCTTTACTCCGCCTCACTGAACAGTCGCTCCGGAGATTCCTCCTGTTGCTCGGTTCATTTCTTCGGTTTAAAGCGCCATTTTGTTTAATTTAACCGCATTTCATTATTTTAACCGCAAAATCGATCGGTTCAGGCTCTGTCTATGGTAATCGTAAGCAATAGATAGGGTTTTTTCTGTGTGGAACTTGTAAAGTATTATCGGTTCGGTTGAACCGATCGAGTTGTATTTAAATATAAGTTTAAAGCCTTTTAAGGCTTTTTAGAGTGCAGTTCCCGGTTCTTATCGGTTCTAAAAAAAACGGATTTCATTACGGTTTTTTCCAGGACCCATGACACGGTTTGGAACCGATAAGGGTGTCTTGCCTGGCACTGCCATCAAAAGGGCAAGTTGGTTGGTTAGGCTGGCATCATGTCTGAGAAACCCAAAAGAAAAACCGGGCCCACTGGGTTTCAACACTGTAGTGTCTGTGGGGAAGCCTTTGCCAAGGCTGACCCACACACTACATGTGTCTATTGTCTGGGGTTTGACCACCTCAATTCAGACTGCCAGATTTGTAAAAATTTCCCTGCAGCCACCCTGGACAAGAGAGTGGGCAGGCTCAGGGAACGAGAGGCCAAAAAGTCCGCTGACCCGGATGGCCAGCCCGGTTCGGTGCCAACCGAACCGGAGGGAGTGCCCTCTGACCAGGGCGAGACTTCCTCGGCCAAACGAAAAGCTGGCTCTGAGGAGCCGTTCCAGCAAATAAATCTAAAAAATCAGCAGGTTTGGAGTCCAAAATTCTTCTCCAACTGCTGCTGAGATAGCCAGGGCAATACAGATTGTCCAGTCCTGTCCTCAGTTCCCTCCGAACCGCCACTGTCTGGCAAAAGATCGGTTCGGCGGTTCCAGTGGTTCAGGATTATGATATAGAAGAGTTCTATGAACCAGAGGAGGGGATGAGGATTATGATCAGTGTGAATGTGACTTTGAAAGTCTGATGTGCCCATTGAACCGACATCTTCCCAGACAGACCTTCAGGTGAGTCTCCCCCAAGGCTTTCTGAATCCCCTTCTCATTTTTTGTTTTATAAAAAAGTTGCTGAGACCCTCCAGCTTCCCTTACAGGAGGCTTTGGATGAGCAAGAGGAGCCTGACTATGTGGAGATGATGGATATCCCAGAGTCCAGGAGGTTGTCCATCCCTTTACATAAATCTTTTAGAAAACAAACAATAAAAATTTTAAAAGCTCCTAATTCTGTGCCTCCTGTGGATAAAAAGATGGACAGGAGGTACACTTTGTCAGGTCCTGATACAGATTTTCTTCACAGCAATGCAGTCATGTTAGTAGTTCAGGCTGCAGCCTGTGATAAAGCTAATATTCCACTGGCTTCACATCCTCCTGACAAGGTTCCAGGAAGATTGATGCCATGGCCAAAAACAATACATGGCAGCATCCTTGGGACTCAGACAAGCTAACTATATGGCTTATGTTGCAAGATACCAGAAATCTAGATGGGATACTGTCATGGCCTTAGCTAAACAGGTTCCCTGGCCAGCTCGCAAAGGAGCTGGAGCAGGTGGCTCTTGATGGTATTGAGGCATCTAAGGCAATTCCATGCTGCAGTGGATTCTAACGATGTATCCTCTAGAGTCATGGCTACATCTGTGGCTTTCGTAGATTGGCCTGGCTCAGGTGTACTATTTTGTCACAGGATACCCAGTCTAAGGCTATGGATTTTCCTGAGGGAAATTCTCTGTTTGGGGAGCAGACAGAGAATTATATGAAGAAAATGGATGAATATAGAACCACTTATAGGAGTGCACAGGCCAAGGAAAGGCAAGCCACTCCTCAGAGGCAGCCCCCCAGGGGCAGGGTCAGGCCTTTTCACAGGCCTTTTTACCAAGCCCAGGCCTCCTCTTCAGCTTATGTTCAGAGGGGGTTCTTCAGAGGGAGAGGCAGACGGGCTATGAGCAGGCCTGCTCCCACCCCTCAGCCTAAAGCCCCTGCCAAACAGGCACCCTGATGGGATGCCCAGGGCCGATTCTCCATTACCTTGTAGGCTGGCTTACTTCATCCAGGACTGGGAGTCTTTAACATCAGACAAGTGGGTCCTGGAAGTAGTAAGCCAGGGACTGGTTCTCAGCTTCAAAAATTTCCAAAGATGAGAATCAGATCTTTCCACCTGCAAATCCACTAGAGACTCTTGCTTTGGAAACAGAAGTCTCAACCTCCTTGCTCTCAGAGCTGTAGAAAGGGTTTCTCCTCACACCAGGGCAAGGGACTGTACCCAGGTACTTTCTTACCCCAAAAAAGACAGGAGAATGCCGGCCCATCCTGGACCTAAGATATCTGAACAAGCACCTTTTAAAACCAAAATTCAAAATGGTGACTCTGGGAATGATTTTACCCTCCATAAGGCCAGGGGACTGGCTAGCTTCCCTGGATCTCAAAGAGGCCTACTTCCATGTTCTTATCAGAAGCTCCCACCGAAAGTTCCTCAGATTCGAACTGCCCTCAGGCCATTATCAGTTCAGAGCAATGCCCTTCGGCCTTACCTCTGCCCCAAGGGTATTCACAAAATGCCTGGCGGTAGCAGTTGCTCACTTAAGAAGGCAAAAGATTGCCATCTTTCCTTACCTAGACGACTGGCTCATTGTGGGTCAGTCTCCAGACCAGGTCAAATCACACCTGCAGGTTACCCAGCAGCTGCTTACCTCTCTAGGTTTTCTTCTCAATCTTCCAAAGTCAGTTCTAGAACCTGTCCAGCTACTTACCTTCATAGGCGCAGAACTGGACACAAAGCAGGCCAGAGCCTTCCTTCCCCTAGAAAGGGTAAGGACCCTGGTGGCCCTGGCTTCCTCCTTCACCCTGCAGGTCTCTCGACCAGCAAGGCATTTTCTACAGCTCCTAGGACACATGGCTGCTTCCACAGCTGTAGTGCAAGGAGCAAGATTTCAGATGAGGACATTCAGTTCCATTTGAGAGCCTTTTGGTCTCAAAGAAGAGATCCCCTATCCAAGTTGATCCCAGTAACTCGAACCCTGATCCAGGCCCTACAGTGGTGGCAGGATCAAAGCAACCTGAGACAAGGGGTTCCTTTCATCCCTCAATCTCACTCTTTGACCCTTACTACAGATGCGTCCCTTTTGGGATGGGGAGCTCACATGGGCGACCTCTCCACCCAGAGATTGTGGTCCCCTCAGGAATCTCTGCTCCACATCAATCTGATGGAACTCAGAGCTGTTTTTCTAGCACTTCAGGTTTTTCTGCATCTGTTCAGAACAAAGTGGTACAGGTCAGAACAGACAACACCACTACAATGTGGTACATCAACAAACAAGGGGGCACTCGGTCTTCGGCCTTGTGCACCGAGGCAATGAAGTTGTGGTCTCTGGCTTATTCCTTGAACATCTCCCTCATAGCAGTTCACCTCCCAGGCAAGGACAATGTCCTGGCAGATGCTCTCAGCAGGATTTCCCAGGGCCATCACTAATGGTCACTGGGTCCCTAGTACTGGGTTAGTTTTGCCAGGTGGGGCACCCCTCAGATAGATCTTTTGCAGCCCCAGACAATCATCAACTTCCGCTTTTGTTGCAGGCCCCAGTGTTGGGCTCAGTCCCTCTGGATGCCTTCCTTCTCGATTGGGAAGGGAAGTTCCTCTATGCCTTCCCCCTTCCCTCTCCTGTTCAAGGTGCTAGTCAAAATCAGATCTCAACCTTGCAAGATGATTCTGATTGCTCCAGATTGGGCCAGACAGCCCTGGTACCCACTCCTTCTGTCCTTAGCAGTCCATCTTCCCCTGTGTCTCCCCAGGAACCACAATTTGTTAACCTGTGCCCAGGGAAGAGTTTGGTATCCGAGTCTCAAATCCCTCAACCTCAAGGCCTGGCTCTTGAGGAGTTAGAGTTTGCTGACCTACACCTTTCTCAAGGTGTTCTCGAAATTTTGAGAGCTTCTAGGAAGCCTTCCACCAGGGCTACTTATAACTCTAAATGGAAAAGGTTTTCCATATGGTGCTCTGGGAAGCATATTTCCCCAGAATCTGCTGATTTGCCCACTGTCTTGGACTACATGATCCATCTAAATTCTTTGGGGCTGAGACCAGCTACCCTGAAAGTGCATTTGGCAGCTGTCTCTGCTTTTATTTCAGCAGGGAAGCCCTCTTCTCTTTCTGCTCACCCTGTATTTTCCAAGTTTTTCAAGGGATTGCTTCATACCAATCCGCCATTCAGGGACCCTGCCCCTGCCTGGGATCTTAATGTTTGCATTGCTCAGCTGATGCAACCCCCCTTTGAACCTCTGTCTTCGGCAGAGCTTAAGTACTTGACTTGGAAAACTGTGTTTCTAGTAGCTATCACTTCTGCCAGGCGCATAAGTGAGTTACAAGCTTTGTCAGTGGAGACTGACTTTATCTCCTTTCACAGGGATAAGGTAGTCCTCAGGACTAACAGGAAGTTTTTGCCTAAGGTGGTTTCAGATTTCCACCTTAATCAATCTATTTCTTTTCCAGTGTTCTTCACTGACCATTCCTCCTCTGGCGAGAGGAGGCTACACAGTTTAGATGTTAAGAGGGCCCTTAGTTACTACATAGAGCGATCAAGGGTCACAGGTTTGACTCCTCCAACTCTTTTTCTCACTTATGGTGAGGTTGGGAAAGGAAACCTGCCACTAAGAGATCCATTGCCAGGTGGATTGTCTCTTGTATCCAATTTTGCTATCAAAAACTGGGTAAGGTTCCCCCTTCAGGCCTGAGGGCTCACTCTACCAGAGGTACAGCTGCGTCCCTAGCTGCGGCCAGGGACATCCCTATCTTAGAGATATGTCAAGCAGCTACTTGGAAAACAGTACATACTTTCACTAAGCATTACTCCCTGGACATCCAGGCCAGGAGGGATGCTCGATTTGGAACAGCTGTGCTTCAGAGCCTATTTCCTAAGTAGGTTCTGTCCCTCCTCCATGGAGGTACTGCTGTGTAGTCTGCAATTGTCATAATATAGCAAGACTTCATGTTGTTTGAAGAAAAAATTACTCACCTTAGTAATGTTGTTTCTTCTAATGGAGTCTTGCTATATTATGACCTCCCCAGCCTGCCCCTCTCAGAACCTCTACTCTGGGGATGGGGTGGGCAGTCCAGTGTTGATGTCCATCTTGTGTTTTCCACCCTCTTTTGGGGTGTTTGGGTGTTGTGTTTTATCTTATCTTATCTTATTTTCTGGTCCCCTGACTTGAGTCTTGGTGTTGGGACCAGGAAAATGTGTTAATATTTAAGTAGCCAGTTTGCTAGTGTAGGTTTACAGCTTCCACACAGAACCTTAGTGAGTTTTGCTCGTAAAGATCTGACAGTTTCAGTTTGAAATTATACAGACAGAGCTTCTCTAACTGAGCTCGCGCTCCAAGTTCCATGCCTGGCATGGAAGTTAACTCTTTCACCTCCAGAGCAGTTCTAAGGCTGGGGCAAACTGCAATTGTCATAATATAGCAAGACTCCATTAGAAGAAACAACATTACTAAGGTGAGTAATTTTTTCTTCTTACTTATGCAACCCATTGCTTCATCCCTACTGCCATCCCCTTGGCTTCAGCTTCTGGGATTCTGCTGTATTCAATCCACTTTTGACCTTGCAGGTCTCAGCTCTCAATGCTCATAATGATCTCAGCACACTGTGCTCATTCAGCTCACCAGCTTTCAGTTCTCAATCAATTTCTGGGGCTTGCCAGGCATTCTATTCTGGCGCAGGGTTCCTGCAGCCGACGGTCTCGCTTTGCATTTAGTCTGCATCTCGAGCATGTCCAACTTGGGGCGGGATCCTTCTCACCTGGCCCATAGCTGGGAATGTCCTCTCCCTGGGCTTGGCTTTAGCTGCCTGCTACACAACAGTAGCTCCTGGTGTAGAAATTAAGATGAGCAGTGAAGGATGGTTATGACGATCTCCTATGGCTCTAGTGTTCCACTATAATGGTTAGCTATTGACTTTAGTGGTTTCCCTAGCAAGGCACCTTCACTGCATTCTCCCTACAACTGCCTCTGGTTCACCTAGTTTGATTTAGGGCAGGTAAGCCAGGTGAGTGCCTCAGCAGTTGTTGCTCTCCTCCTGTGCCTTGGATGCATGTATTGTTGCAGAGTTTTCTCGCAACCTTCCACGGCATTCCCGCTAGAGGGTTTGAGTGAGAGCCTTCCTCCAAATTGGAATATTTTCCACCTCCCTTTAGCTGGTTTTTCCAAATTGCAGCTGCAGAGCCGTCACTAATTAAATTATCCCAAGCTTGGAAGGAAGGCGACCTAGGCCTTGGATCCCCAGAGATTTCCTCCTCATAGGGGTTTTTTTTCTCATCTGTTGCCTCAGGTCATAACACTTAGTTAGCACAGTTGTTTCCCCTTGTTCCTTAGGTAGGTTCTGTTGTTGGATGGAGGTGGAGGATGTCCTGCCATTCCCTATCTCCTTAGGGGATTCCCTAATCTCAAAGCAAATGTTGGTATCATGCTACGCAAACCTGGGCAGTCCTTACGTTATCCAACTGAACATCTCATTGCATTATCAAACTGCCTATGCTTCTCTACTACTACATTACAGTTACTGCTCCTATGTCACAGTTACTGCTTGCTCATATGCTTCGTGTTGCCTCCTTTTGGCGGATGATGCTACATTTTTTTGGGGGGGAGATTTCTAAGGTACCTTTAGCCACAGGAACCATCCCATTGCACCTCTAGGAGTGGAGCCCTCTCCGAGGGTTCCTTGCCTTCGTACCCTTACAGGGTGGTAATTTTTCTGGAATAGAGAGTGCGAATGGACAAAACCAAACTAACGCAGTTGCACAAGCATAACACTATACTGGCTGCGTAGGTCAGCGAATTGAAAGGCTTGCCTGTAGTTCAGAGGCCAAGCAGCCAGCCACTCCCACTTCCTAAGCTATATAAGCAGTTCCTCTAAGCCTCACTGTGAAGCATTTTTTCTTTGCCCCACCATCCTTTCCTCCTCTTCCAGTGGCAGCACTCTCTCCTTAGAGGGATTCCTAAGGTACCTTTAGCCATGGGAACCATCCCATTGCACCTCTAGGGGTGGAACCCTCTCTGAGGGCTCCTTGCCTTTGTACCCCTACAGGGTGGTAATTCCACTGGAATAAAGAGTGCGAACGGCCAAAACCAAACTAACACAGTTGCACAAGCATAACACTATACTGGCTGTGTAGGTCAGTGAATAATTATTGTTTCATCATTTTCAAGTTTTCTCAATGCTGATAATTCCAAGGCTAATAAGTTATACCTCATTTTGCAGTCTGTATTTTACTGTAGCATCTTTTCTCTGTCCTTATTCACTGTTGCCATATATGTTTCAATTGAGTGGCGTATGACCAATGCTGATAGATACGTAGATTACAAATTAAGCCTTTGGTTCAAAATCCTTTTCTTTTCTTGTTCCCTTCAATCTCTAGTCTCTGATGGTGGTAAATTTACAAAACAGAAGTATAAGAGTAATTTTCTATAAAAACTATTTAGATCAAACTTTAATTCAAAATCTTTTATTTTTTTTTCATGCAGATAAAAGAAAAGATCTTTGCTCAATACCTTTCCTCATCTGTTGTCAGCGTCCTATTTGACAAATGAAACACTAATTTTGTTTGTTCTGTGACCTGGTGGTTACATTGGTTGGTGCTGTCTCTTTTTGCCTGGTCTCTCTTTTCTTGCCTGTAGGATCTCTATTGTTTCCTGTTCCTCTTTCTTCTCCTGTTCCCGACCCTCCCTCCTATAGGTATGGGACCACTTTTTCTTGAAAACCCTTTGTATACTGGTATCCTCTTCTGGGTTGTTGCTGGAATGGCGTCCTGCCCCTGTACTATCCTCTTCATAAAAAAGGTTGCTGTCCAACTGGCTGTTGTGTCCCTTCAGAGTCACTACCTAATGTGTACTAAGATGAATGTGAATCAGTGTTGTAATTATATCTGACCTGGTGTTTATTTTTCAAATGCTTAAACCGTGTACTTTATTGTCTTTATAGTCTGTAAGATCCCTTTTTAACTTTTTCAGTTTTCTTGCCATTATTTCCTCTTCAAAGTTCTCTAATTGCTTAGTGACTTTACTTTAAAAAGTACCTAATTAGAAGAATAGAAACATAGAATGTGGGGGCAGATAAGGGCTGCTGGACCCCTCTAGTCTGCCTATTTTATCTTTTATTTTTTTGCTCTAGATCTCACTTGATCTACAGCACCATCTCTTCCCCTCCCATCTTACCTCTGCAATTCTCTCGTGCCCGTCCCAGGCATTTTTGAACCAGTCTACTGTTTTTGCCCCCACTATCTTTGCCAGAAGGCTGTTCCAAGGATCCACCACCCTTTCCATGAAGAAGTACTTCCTGACATACCTGCAGAATTTACCCCCTCTAGCTTCATAGCATGCCCCCTTGTTCTAGAGCACCTTTCTCTCCAAAAATACTCCCCTCCTGTACCTTATTAACCCATTAGGTATTTAAAGGTCTCTATTATATCCCTCTTCTCTCTTCTCTCTCAGATGGTTGGTTCTGGGGGATTTCAATGCCTGGGCTGACAATGAACTATCACAATTTGGTCAAGACTTCTGCCAGTTAATGATTTCACTGGGCTTCACACAGGTTATTTCCTCCCCGGCCCATATTGGTGGTCATTCATTGGATTTGGTGTTCCTACTGAGGATGGGGATATCTGATCTGGTGGTGGAACCAGTCAGATGGTCTGACCATCATTCCATTGGGTTCAGTTTTGGGGCCACCCCTAGTAGGCCAGCCCCTATGGAGATGGTCCAGTACCGCCCTTTGAGGGGTGTTTCTCCAGATGGCCTGATGGCGGTGCTGGACCTATTGGGTTTACCGAGTGATTGCATAGACCCAGGGGACTTGGTACTTTCCTATAATAAGGCGGTAGCAGGGGCTCTGGATTCCATTGCTCCTGTTCGTGTTTGTCCCCTCAATCTTCGCCCTAGGTCTCTTTGGTTTGATGAGACTCTAAGGGAGTTGATGAGAGTTGGACAAAGATTAGAGAGACGTTGGCGGAGATCGGGCCTGGATTGTGACAAACTTAGTTTGATGGACCATTACGTGGTCTATCAATCAGCAATCTCATAAGAAGGCAGAATTCCTGTCCAGAGAGATTTCTGCTGCACAGAATAGACCAGCTTAGCTTTTCCAGACTGTGGACAGATTGTGCAATCCAATCTGTCTTCAGCCCAGAAGAGCCTTTTCTCAAGAATGGTGTGAGGAGCTTGCTCAATTCTTTTCAGATAAGGTTGCCACAATCAGGTCCGATGTCCGCCCGACCCTCCCTAGTGGGAGTTGTGATGGTCGACAGGAGATGTTGGACACCTGTTTTGTGTGGTCCGACTTCAGCCTTCCCACAATCAATGACATTGTGATGGTCATCCGATTATTGCGTCCGACCAACTGTGATTTGGACCCGGGCCCTACACGTCTCCTAGTGGGCTGTGTAGAAAAAATCAGCCCGGTCCTGGCTGAGATAGTCTGGAGGTCTTTGGAGAGGGAGATTTTTCCAAATCCTCTGAAGGAGGCTATGGTTCAGCCCCTTCTTAAGAAGCCCTCCTTGGACCCGGACTGTCTGGCTAACTACAGACCCGTCTCTAACCTGCCCTTTGTGGGAAAGGTTATTGAGAAGGCGGTCGCGTCGCAGTTGGATTTTCATTTAACCAGCCGCAATGTCTATGATTCTCTCCAGTCCGGATTTAGGAAGAGACATAGTACCGAGACAGCTCCAGTCCGGGTACTAAATGACCCCCTAATAGCGAGAGATTGAAGGACCTGTTCTATCTTGGTCCTTCTTGATCTCTCTGAGGCATTTGACACCGTGGACCATGGTGTGCTATTGGAGCACCTGCAGTTTATCTGTGGGCTGTCTGGTACAGTCCTCAGTTGGTTTCGATCCTTCCTCGAGGGTAGGACCCAGAGGGTGGTGTCTGGGATTTTTTCCTCAACATCATTCCCCCTATCCTGTGGGGTGCCGCAGGGCTCCATTTTGGCACTCATGTTGTTTGTGGTGTACATGCTGCCATTGGAAGTGATCATCAGGTGATGCGGTTTGAGTTTTCGCTGCTGTGCAGATGGTACCCAACTGTACATGTCCTTCATACCTGGCCAAGATGCTGCCTTTTCAGTCTTTAACAACTGTCTTGATGAAATCCAGGACTGGATGAATGGCAGTTGGCTTCGGTTGAATCCAGAAAAAATTGAGGAGTTGGTCGTGGACCCATGTCGCTGGGAGGCAGGTTTATTGTTGGGATCTCCCTCGGACTTATGGCTTGGGGGTGTCCAGCTAACTACCTCAGACCAGGTGCAGAATCTGGACATTGTGTTTGATAACTGTTTGACACTTAAATCACAGGTGTCAGCAGTTGTCAAAGCCTCTTTTTAGCACCTGAGAAACATCACCCGGGTGAAGCACCTGGTTCCTCCTGACGATCTTCCTACTTTGGTCCATGCCTTCATTACCTCCTGTCTTGACTACTGCAATTCCCTTTATCTTGGGCTACCAGGGGTTGATATTTGCCACTTGCAGCTAGTGCAGAATGTGGCAGCCAGGCTATTGACTGGTTCCTCTAGGTCCAGTCATATAATGCCTGTGCTCCGCGGACTGCATTGGCTGCCATTATGCTGGCGTATCACCTTCAAGGTTGGTTTGCTGACCTATAAGGCCCTACATGATCAGGGACCTGGCTACTTGAAAGATCTCCTTCATTCCTACTGTCCCTCCCACTCTCTCCGATCCACTGACAAGGGATTGCTTGAGATTCCCAGGGTTTGTTTGAAGACCTCTGGGGCCAGATCTTTTAGCTTTATGGCCCAGACCCTGTGGAATTCTCTACCTCGTCAGGTACGAGATTGCCTGACAGTCCAAACTTTTAAGGGGGCACTTAAAACATATCTTTTTAAACATGCGTATAATGATTTTTAAATGTTATTAGGTTTGGATTAATTTTATTGTTTTAGTAACATTGTTTTTATTATGTGAAGTACAGGCACCTTGGTTCTGGAAAGGCGCTTTTACAAATAAAGTTTTGATTGATTGACACAACTTTGAGTCGGAGCTGTATCGGGAAGGGGGCGCAACACCGGGAGACACAATACCATTATCTGCAGGCACCAGCTCAGCCACCCAACAATTTTGGCCGAAATCTGTTGCTGTGCTGGTCTTTGCGGTCGTGGTGTTGACCAACCATTGGCATACCATATGAAGTCACTACAGAATTTATTAAATGGAGCAATATAATCTCCTCAAATCCAAGAGTGACTGTAATAACTAATGGGATTACATCAGAAAATTTCAAAATATGCAGAAGTACAAAATAAGGTTGTCCACTACCCCCCCCTTGATTATTCTTTCTAGACCCTCTGATAAGAAAACTAATAAATGACCCACATATTAAAGAGAGAAAGATTAAAGATAAGAAATACTTTATGAAGATGATATCCTCCTGTCAATTTCTGAACCAACTATTTCAATGCCTCTAATATTGAGACACATAGATAAATTTGGGATGATCTCGGGATTTAAAATAGATGAAGAAAACATTCGGGTTGGGATATTCAGATTGCACCAGGCAGTGGTGCAAGCCTGGGCGCAGTGCATCTGGGATGTGCCAGGGTGCTGACAGGGTGATATTCAATGGTGCTGCGCCACGGCCCAGCACCATTGAATATCGCTGTGTGACCAACCACATTGTGCATGGCACAGTTGCACTGCACCAGCGCAAGTGGCCAGAGAGGGGCAGGGGGATGCAGTAGCGCAAGTGCCATTGCGCTAGGTGCATCAACCGCGATATTCAAAGGTGCACATGCAAATGGGGCCATAATGCATGCAAGGCGCAAATGGGGCCATTTGCATTGTCATTATGGCCCCATTTGCATGCAGGTGTACCCATCCCCAGTGACTTGTGCCTGGCGCCCTGCCAGGCTGCAGCCATCAGGGACCGATGTCCCCTGCACAAGCAGCAAAGTGCCCCACTGCCCAATCACGGGCATATGTATGAAAAGAAATGTCCAATATTCCTGGTGGTCCAGTGGACCGCTGGCAGCCTGATCGCGGGCATATGTATAAAATTAGAAGGTCCTATATCCCTGGTGGTCCAGTGGACCGATCGCAGCCCAATCGCAGGCATATGTATAAAATTAGAAGGTCCTATATCCCTGGTGGTCCAGTGGACCACTCGCAGCCTAATCGCGGGCATATGTATAAAAATAGATGGTCCTATATCCCTGGTGGTCCAGTGGACTGCTCACAGCCCGATCGCAGGCAGAAGTCTAATGAAAGATTAATCCCCATCCCTGGTGGTCCAGCGGTACTCCCTCCCGCCCTCCCACTGGGCCCCACCACCCGCTCACCCCTGGTCAGCGGCGGGTGGCAACTCCCCACCTGCAAGCCGCCCTGGCTGCCGCCAACTGACTGCATACAGTACGGCTGTGTGCCTATTGGTCCACAGCATGGGCCAATGGGCATGCGACAGTACTGTAATACACAGTCCAGATATGTGAATGGCTTCATTCACATATCTGGACTGTGTAGTACAGTATGAGTCTGCATGCCCATTGGCTCACACTGTGGACCAATGGGCGACAGCTGTACTGTACACAGTCAGTCAAGGGTGGCCGGGCTGCTTTGCGGGTGGGGAGCTGCCACCGCTGCTGACCAGGGGAGGGGCTCAGTGGAGGGTGGTGAGGGGTACCGCTGACCACCAGGGATGGGGATTAATCTTTCATTAGACTTCTGCCCATGATCGGGCTGTGAGTGGTCCACTGGACCACCAGGGATATAGGACTTTCTATAGGTATACATATGCCTGCGATCGGGCTTGGGGGGGACGCTACCCGATGGAGGGTGCCGCCGGAGCTTGGGTGGCCACCCACAACTGGCTGCTTCCATATTGTGCCCTGTAATATGGCAGCTCACCTGTGGGTGGCCGGCTGTTGCTCCTTTATTTTTTTGGATCAACTGTATGCGGCGCCTGTGGGGTTGCGCCTGTATATTCCACACATCCGGGCTGAATATCGGGATGTGCGGGGTATGCATGGGCACGCCCCCTACTTGCGATGACATACATACTGATGTGCTCCAAGATCGGGATTTGTGCCACGCATATCCCTTTTGAATATCACGCTGGGGCACATCAGTGGGTTGCACATGGTGCAACTGTGTTGCACTATGCGCAACCCTTCTGAATATCCCACCCTCATTTTTTATCCCTAAATGGAAGTTGTTTGCTCAGTGATATCTCAGATATGGACCTTAAATGGGAGAAAGAAAAAATAAATTACCTAACAATACACATTTGGAAAACATACAAAAAAACAGTGCAAGATAGCCATAACTTAGAAATAAAATTAAAAGGAGATCTTGAGCAACAGAAAAAAATTCTGCTCAACATATGGGGTTGGTTGGAGACAATTAAAATGAACCTGCTCCCTAGGATACTGTTTGTCTTCACAATGACATCTAAATTCATTCCAAAAGTTGGTTTCAAACAACATGAAGTCTTGCTATATTATAGACATTAGCAGTTTGATCCAGCTTTAGAACTGCCCCGGAGTGAAATGGTTAAAACCATTCCAAAATAGAATTTTGGCACGAGAGCAGCTCTATCTGTGTCATTTCAAACTTGAACTGTCAGATTCTTTACTCGTCCTCAGTGAACAGTCGCCCGGAGATTTCTCCTTCTGCTCGGTTCATTCTCAGTTTAAAAGTGTTTTCTCGGTTGATTTAACCGAGAATAGTTTTATTTTAACCGAAAACCGCTCTGGTTCAAGCTCTATCTGTGGTAACTGTAAGTAAATGAAGGTTTTGTCTGTGTGGAACTTGTAAGTTATCGGTTCGGTTTTGAACCGATCAGTGGGTTTAAAATTCATTTAAAACTAAAAGTTACTATTTTAGAGTGCTGTTCCCGGTTCTTATCGGTTCTAAAAAAAACGGATTTATTACGTTTTTTTCCAATACCCGTGACACGGTTAGGAACCGATAAGGGTGTCTTGCCTGGCACTGCCGTTAAAAGGGCAAGTTTTTGGTTAGGCTGGCATTATGTCTGAGAAACCCAAAAGAAAAACCGGGCCCATTGGTTTCAACACTGTGATGTTTGTGGGAAGTCTTTGCAGGCTGACCCACACACCATGTGTTTATTGTCTGGGGTTTGACCACCTCCAGTCAGACTGCCAGGTATGTAAGAATTTCCTGCAGCCACCCTGGAAAAAAGATTGGGCAGGCTCAGAGAACGAGAGGCCAAAAAGTCCGCTGACCCGGATGGCCAGCCCGGTTCGGTGCCAACCGAACCAGAGGAAGTGCCCTCTGACCAGGGCCAGACTTCCTCTGGCAAAAGAAAAGCTGGTTCTGAGGAACCAATTCCAGTAAAGAAAACAAGAAAATCAGCAGGTCTGGAGTCCAAAATTCCTTTTCCAACTGCTGCAGAGATAGCAAAAGCCATACAAATTGTCCAGTCACTGTCTCAGGGTCCGTCCGAACCACCACTATCTGGTAAAAGGTCAGTTCGTCCGGTCCCAGTGGTTCAGGATTATGATATTGAGGAATTTTATGAACCAGAGGAGGGGGAGGAGGATTATGAACAGTATGAATGTGGCTGGGAAGGTCTGGTGTGCCCATTGAACCGGACATCTCCCCAGACAGACCTTTAGAATCTCCCCTATGCTGTCTGAGTCCCCATCTCATTTTATGTTTTATAAAAAGTTGCTGAAACCTCCAGCTTCTTAGAAGAGGCTGTGGATGAGCAAGAGGAGCCTGATTTTGTAGAAATGATGGATATTCCAGAGTCTAGGAGATTGTCTATTCCTTTACATAAGTCTTTTAGGAAACAAACAATTAAAATTTTAAAAGCTCTAATTCTGTGCCTCCTGTAGATAAAAAGATGGACAGAAGGTATACATTGTCAGGCCCTGATACAGAATTCCTTTCTCAGCAATGCAGTCATGTTAGTAGTTCAGGCTGCTGCCTGTGATAAAGCTAATATTCCCTTGGCTTCACATCCTCCTGACAAGGATTCCAGGAAGATTGATGCCATGGCAAAAAAACAGTATATGGCAGCCTCTCTGGGACTCAGGCAAGCAAATTATATGGCCTATTTAGCTAGGTATCAGAAATCTAGATGGGATACTGTTATGCAATTGGCCAAGCAGGCCCATGGCCAGCTGGCTAGTGAACTAGAACAGGTGGCTGCTGATGCATTGAAGCCTCTAAGGTTCAGTTTCATGCTGCTGTGGATGTTAATGATGTTTCCTCTAGAGTCATGGCCACATCTGTAGCTTTTCGTAGGTTGGCCTGGCTCAGGTGTACTAGTTTGTCACAGGATACCCAGACTAAGGCTATGGATTTTCCTGTGGTGGGAAATTCTCTGTTTGGAGAGCAGACAGAGAATTACATGAAGAAGATGGATGAATATAGGACTACTTACAAGAGTGCCAGGCTAAAGGAGCGCAAGCCACCTCAAAGGCATGCCCCGGGGGGTAGGCCTTTCACAGGCCTTTCACCAGACTCAGGCCCTCTGCCTATGCTCAGAGGGGCTTCTTCAGAGGCAGGGCAGACGAGGGTGGGCAGATCTGCTCCCACCCCCAGCCTAAAGCTCCTATGTAAACAGGCACCCTGATGGGGTGCCCAGGGCCGATTCTCCTGTACCCATGGGGGGCAGGCTGGCTTACTTCAGTCAGAATTGGGCTTCTTTAACCTCAGACAAGTGGATTCTGGAAGTAGTAAGCTCAGGGTCTGGTTCTCAGCTTCAAAAGTTTCCCAAGTTGAGAAGCAGATTTTTCTACCTGCAAGTGCTTCAGAGACCCTCGCTCTGGAAACAGAGGTCTCATCCCTGTTAGCCTCAGAGCAGTAGAAGGGTTCCTCCCCGCATCAGGGCAGGGTCTGTATTCCAGATACTTCCTTACCCCAAAAAGACAGGAGAATGGCGGCCCATCTTAGATCTCAGATATCTGAACAAGCATCTTTTGAAACCAAAGTTCAAAATGGTAACTCTGGCAATGATTTTATCTTCCCAAGGCCAGGGGACTGGCTAGCCTCCCTGGACCTCAAGGATGCCTATTTCCATGTCCTAATCAGAAGATCCCATCTAAGTACCTCAGATTCGAACTGCCCTCAGGTCATTACCAGTTCAGAGCAATGCCCTTGCCTTACCTCTGCTCCAAGGGTATTCACAAAGTGTCTAGCAGTGGCAGTGGCCCACTAAGGAGGCAGAGGATTGCTGTTTTTCCTATCTAGATGACTGGCTCATTGTAGGCCAGTCCCCAGAACAGGTAAAATCTCACCTGCAGGTCACCCAGCAGCTTCTCACCTCCCTGGGTTTTCTGCTAAACCTACCAAAGTCGGTTCTGGAACTAGTCCAGGTATTCACCTTTATAGGGGCAGAATTGGACACAAAGCTAGCCAGAGCCTTTCTTCCCCAGAAAGGGTAAGGAATTTAGTGGCTCTGGCCTCTTCCTTCACTCTGCAGGTCTCTCGACCAGCAAGACACTTTCTGTAGCCCTGGGGCACATGGCTGCATCCACAGCTGTTGTGCAGGGAGCCAGATTTCAGATGAGAGACATTCAGTTTCACTTGAGAACCTTTTGGTCTCAGAGAAGAGACCCCTTTCCAAGTTGGTCCCAGTGACTCGAACCTTGATCCTAGCTTCCAGTGGTGGCAGGATCAGAGCATTTAAGAGTGGGGGTCCCCTTCATTTCCCTTCTCACGACTTGACTCTCACTACAGATGCTTCCCTTCTGGGTTGGGAGCCACATGGGCGACCTTTCCCACTCAGGAGTTGGTCCCCCAGGAATCTCTGCTCCACATCAATTTTCTGGAACTCAGAGCTGTCTTTTAGCTCTTCAGCTTTTTCTGCATCTGTCCACGACAAGGTGATACAAGTCAGAACAGACAACACCACAACAATGTGGTACATCAACAAACAGGGGGGCACTCAGTCTTCGGCCTTGTGCACCGAGGCAATGAAGTTGTGGTCTCTGGCCTATTCCCTGAACACTTCCCTCATAGCAGTTCATCTTCCAGGGAAGGACAATGTCCTAGCGGATGCCCTCAGCAGGATTTCCCAGGGCCATCACGAATGGTCCCTGTGTCCTCAAGTGCTGGGGATAGTTTTTGCCAGGTGGGGCATCCCTCAGATAGATCTTTTTGCAGCCCCAGACAATCACAGACTTCCTCTGTTCTGTTGCAGGCCTCCAGTGCTGGGCTCAGTTCCCCTGGATGCCCTTCTTCTGGATTGGGAGGGGAAGTTCCTCTATGCTTCCCCCCCTTTCCTCTCCTATTCAAAGTACTAGTCCAAATCAGATCTCAGCCTTGCAGGGTGATTCTGATTGCCCCGGATGAGCCGGGCAGCCCTGGTACCACTCCTTCTGTCTCTGACAGTCCATCTTCCCTGTGCCTCCCCAGGAATCACAATCTGTTGACTTGTGCCCAGGGAAGGGTTTGGTATCCGACCTCAAATCCCTCAACCTCAAGGCCTGGCTCTTGAGGAGTTAGAGTTTGCTGATTTACACCTCTCTCAGGGTGTTCTTGAGATCCTAAAGGCTTCCAGAAAGCCTTCCACTAGGGCTACTTATAGTTCTAAATGGAAAGGTTTTCCATTTGGTGTGCTGGGAAAAATATTTCCCAGAATCTGCTGAATTGCCCATTTTGTTAGATTACATGGTACATCTTAATTCTTTGGTCTCAGACCAGCTACCCTGAGAGTTCATTTGGCAGCTGTGTCTGTTTTTGTGTCAGCAGGAAAGTCATCCCTCTTTCCTCTCATCCTGTGTTTTCCAAGTTTTTTAGGGATTACTCCATACTAATCCTCCTTCTGGGAACCGGCCCTCTGCTTGGGACCTTAATGTTTGCATTGCCCAGTTAATGCAACCCCCTTTTGAACCTCTGTCTTCTGCAGAGCTTAAGTACCTAACCTGGAAAAATGTTTTTCTAGTGGCTATCACTTCTGCCAGACGCATAAGTGAATTGCAAGCCTTGTCAGTGGAGACTGACTTTATTTCTTTCCACAGGGATAAGGTAGTCCTTAGTACTAATAGGAAGTTTTTGCCTAAGGTGGTTTCAGATTTCCATCTTAATCAATCTATCTCCTTCCAGTATTTTTCACTGATCACTCCTCTTCGGTGAGAGGAGGTTGCACAGCCTGGATGTTAAGAGAGCTCTTAGTTATATAGAGCGACTAAAGGTCACAGGTTCGGATCCCTCCAACTTTTCCTTACCTATGGTGAAGTTGGGAAAGGCAAACCTGCCACTAAGAGATCAATAGCCAGGTGGATTGTCTTCTGTATCCAATCTTGTTATCAGAATGGGCAGAGCCCCCCTCAGGTTTGATGGGCTCATTCCTACTCAGGGCACAGGCGCTCTAGGCTGCTGCCAGAGACATCCCTTTATTAGAGATTTGCCAGGCTGCTACTTGGAAAACGGTATACACTTTACCAAGCATTACTCCCTGGATGTCCAGGCCAGGAGAGATGCTTTCAGTTTAACACAGCTGTTCTTCAGAGCCTATTCCCTAAGTAGGTTCTGCCCCTCCTCCATGGAGGTACTGCTGTGTATTCTGCTAATGTCTATAATATAGCAAGACTTCATGTTGTTTGAAGAAAAAATTACTCACCTTAGTAATGTTGTTTCTTCTAATGGAGTCTTGCTATATTATAGACCTCCCCCCCAACCTGCCCCTCTCAGAACCTCTACTTGGTGGGGTGCGGGCAACTTAGTGTGGGCACTACTTATGTTCTTTTAGCATTTTGTCCCCTTTGGGACTTTGGGAGTGTGTATGTGTACGTGTGTGTGTGTTTTATTATACTTATGTTCCATTTTCATATTATTAGAATGGTGTTAGTATTTCTGGTCCCTGACTTGAGTCTTGGGCGTTGGGACCATCAATGGTTGTTATTATTTAGGCAGCCATTTGGCTAGTGTAGGTTACAGCTTCCACACAGACCTTAGTGAGTTTGGCTCGTAAAGATCTGACAGTTCAAGTTTGAAATGACACAGATAGAGCTGCTCTCGTGCCAAAATTCTGTTTTGGAATGGTTTTAACCATTTCACTCCGGGGCAGTTCTAGAGCTGGATCAAACTGCTAATGTCTATAATATAGCAAGACTCCATTAGAAGAAACAACATTACTAAGGTGAGTAATTTTTTCTTCTTGTACTTCCAAACTTTATTAACATATTCATATGGAAATACATAAAACGTTGAAAAAGCTACTTGAAACTAACTAGGACTGAAGAAAAAGGCAATCTTAAAATGCCAGACTTCTATTTGTAATGTATGGCTTGCAGAATGCAATGGGTGGCCAGGAGGTTGAATGACTCTGAAAGCTCAGATTACACCCCTGAATGGCTAAAAATAGTAAGAAACAACTTAGAAGACTCCCTAAATGTGAAAGCTCTCTTATTTGGTAAAATCAACAAAACAACAAATAATTAAGTAATTAAAGACTCCAATAGACACATTGCACAAGTTAGTTCACTTCTAAATGCAGGACTGGATACATCTATTAAACAACTTTTGTGGGGTCTCTAAATTTTAAACTTAAGCATAGGTGTAGAGTTTGGTGGGGCTTCCAGGTTTGAGCCTCCCTCACCCCTGATGAAAAGCTGAGCCCCCGATAGGGTAGTCTAAAACAGTTTACTGTTTAGGCAAATACTGTAGTTTTGAGCCTGAGAGACCCCACCTCCCCACCCGGGAAAACCTAAACTCTACACCCATGAACTTAAGAATATTTCTTCAGCACTCAGAACATGGGAAGATCTTGTTATTTCTTCTCTACATTCAGAAGGACAATTAAATACTTAGTTTTTATATATGGTTTTAGTAATTCAATAATGAGTTTATTTGAAAGAAGGGAAAGCAGATTTAAAAGTGATAGCTGCACTTCCAGTTCTTAAAACAAAACAAAATGAACCAGACCTACACATTTTTTTATAAACAGGGTGAGAGCATAATAGAGATCATGCAATAATAGAGTTAAATATTAAAAAAGATACAAGCAAGTGGGACTGGATTAAAATGTGGACTCGTCCTCATAATTTTTTTTCTTTAGTTAATCATAAGGAAATCCAATAGAAGATCATTCACAACCTTTACTTTTCCCCTTCAAAATGTTCAATATGGGACTTAAAAATCATCCTAAGTGCCCAAAATGCAGAGAAGCAAATGCTGATCTGTTACATACTGTGGCCCAGATATTCAAAAGGGTTGCGCATGGCGCAACAATGCTGCACCAAGTGCAACCCAATGATGCACCCCGGCTCAAATGGGGAAAGTGAGTGGCACAAATCCCGATGTGCCGGAGCGCATCAGTAATGTATGCAGGAGAAGGTAGGGGGGGTGTGCCCATACATAACCTGCACAGCCAGATGTTCAGCCTGGGATGTGCAGAGCCATGCATGTGCAACCCCTACCTGCACCAGCACAAAGTTGATCCAAAAAAAAAGGAACAACTGATGGCCACCCACAGGTGAGCTGCCATAATGCAGGGCGCATAACGGCAGCTGCCACCTGTGGGTGCCACTCGAGTTCCTGCTGCACCTGGCAGCACCCCCCGATGCCCGATCACGGGCATTTGGAAAAAAACAGAAGTAATTCTCCAATATCCCTGGTGGTCCAGTGAACCGCTATCTGCCAGATCGCGGGCATTTGTCAAAAAAAGAATGAATTTCTATATCCCTGGTGGTCCAGTGGACCGCTATCTGCCCAATTGTGGGCATTTGTTAAACAACACAAGTAATTCCCCAATATCCCTGGTGGTCCAGTGGATTGCTATCTGCCTGATCGCGGGCATTTGTACAAAAATAAGCTGTCCTATATCCCTGGTGGCCCAGTGGACCGCTATCTGCCCAATCGCGGGCATTTGTATATAGAAATAAATAAGTTCTATATTCCTGGTGGTCCAGTGGACCACTATCTGCCCGATCGCGGGCATTTGTACAAAAGTAAGCTGTCCTATATCCCTGGTGGTCCAGTGGACCACTATCTGCCTGATCGTGGGCATTAGTAATGAAAAAAACGTGATATGTCCTCTATCCCTGGTGGTATAGTGGTACCCCCCACCTGCCCACTGTGCCCACCACCCCACCCCCAGTCAGCCAGCGGCAGCACCCTGCGCCTGCCACCCCACTGCCGCCGACTAACACCGTCGGTAGGACTGTCAGCCCATGGTTCTGGCGTGAGCCAATGGGCATGCAATCCATACCATGCTACACATTCCAGATATGTGAATGATTCGTTCACATATCTGGAATATGTAGTACGGTATGGGTTGCACGCCCTTTGGCTCACGCTGTGAACCAATGGGCATACTGCCCTACCAATGTTGTCACTCGGCAGGTGGCGGGGCAGTAGGCGAATGGGGTGCTGCCGCCCGCCAGCTGACTGGGGAGGAGCGGGGCGGTGGGGCACAGTGAGCAGGTGGGGAGGGGGCATTTGAATATAGAAATAAATAAGTCCTATATTTCTGGTGGTCCAGTGGACTGCTATCTGCCCGATTGCGGACATTTGTACAAAAGTAAGCTGTCCTATATCCCTGGTGGTCCAGTGGACCACTATCTGCCTGATCGCGGGCATTAGTAATGAAAAAACATAATATGTCCTATATCCCTGGTGGTATAGTGTACCCCCACCTGCCCACTGTGCCCCACCGCCCGCCCGGTCAGCGGTGGGTAGCACCACCGCCTGCCACCCGCGCCCGCCGATTAACACTGTCAGAGGGACTGTACGCCCATTGATTCAAGCATGAGCCAATGGGCATGCAGCCCATACCATACTACACATTCCAGATATGTGAATGATTCGTTCACATATCTGGAATGTATAGTACAGTACGGGCTGCACGCTGTGAACCAATGGGCATACAGCCCTACCGACGTTGTCACTCAGCGGGTGGCGGGGCGGCAGGCAAATGGGGTGCTGCCGCCCGCCGGCTGACCGGGAGGAGCGGGCAGTGGGGCAGAGTGGTGGGGGAGGGGCACCGCATACCACCAGGGATATAGGACATATTACGCTTTTCATTACTAATGCCCGATTGGGGGATAGCGTCCACTGGACCACCAGGGATATTGCAAGGACATTTCTTTTTTTTGCAAATGCCTGCGAGCGGACAGAATGCGGTCCACTGGACCATCAGGGATATTGGACGAATTTGTCTTTTATTTATACAGATGCCCGTGATCGGGCAGACAGCAGTCCACTGGACCACCAGGGATATTGGACATATTTATTTTTTGACAAATGCCCGTGATCGGGCTGCAGGGGGCATCGGTCCCCGATGGCTGCTGTCTGGCAGGGCACCTGGCACAAGTCGTCAGGGATCGGCAAACCTGCATGCAAATGGGGCCATAATGACATGCAAATGGCCCCATGTGTGCCTTGCATACATTATGGCCCCATTTGCATGTTAACTTTTGTATATCGCGGTTGCTGTGCATGGCGCAATGAAACTTGCACTAGCGCATCCCCATGCTCCACTCTGGCCACTTGCGCTGGTGCAGTGCCACTGCATCATGCACACTGGGGATGGCCAGGGTGTGATATTCAACACTGCTCAGCCATGGCGCATCTCCATTGAATATCGCCCAGTCCACACCCCTGCGCAGCCAAGTTGAGCTGCGCCCAAGCTTGCGCCACAGCCTGGCGCAGTTTGAGTATCTTGGCCTGTATATTTTGGGACTGTCATCTAATACAACAATTCTGAAATAGGATAAAGGACTTTCTACAAGGAATGCCAAAAATAGGTGCTAACCTCAATATTAAAACATGTATGCTGGGTCAGTTTGGAAGTAGTCAAATCATATCAGAAGCCAGTAAGCACAACATGGCCCTAATAGCAATAGCTGCAAAAAATATAATTTTAATACTCTGGTTAGAAAATAGACCTCCTTCACTAGAGAAATGGTGAACAGAATTAGTGGAAGCTTTGAGACTAGAACAATTAACATATGGCATAAAAGGTGCCAATCTGAAATTCAATAATAAATGGAGCAAAATTACAGAATGTGTGTGTGTGTGCTGAGACTAATGTATTCCCATAAAACAGTCCAAACTATAACACCAAAGAATAATCTGAAGAAAGCAAGCAAACAAAATCACATTTTGTCATGTGAGTCTTTATTAAAAATACAGTCATTTGGTATTCTCTCTTCTTTCATTAGAATATCTTTTTACTCTAACTTATTCTCATCTTCCTTTACTTGTCTTCTTTTTCTTCTAATTCTATTATTTCTCTTCTTTCTATGATGTATAAAGAAAGTTATAATGACAACTTCATAGGGATAAGATGTGAAAGGAAGATAATTGATATATATTCTACATTTTAAGGTTTTTAACGTGTTAAGATATCATAAGATATTTATCAGTTTTTTAGGCTTAAGCATTTATATTAGTGTATGTGTTGTTATGCGCATTTTAAACTGGGTATAAACTTTATTGATTAAAAAAATCATATATTCAGTTTTTGGTGGACATAGTGAGGTTTTTTATTTCCTAGTAGAATGACTGGCTCTAAAAACTGAATGTTGATTTGTTTCCAGCTTGTGGGTTTCCTTCAGGATAACAATGCTCATTCAAACTAATGCTGTTGATACTATCTCTACCCTGATGTAAGTATCCAGTCCTGTATGGTGCGATTGCCACATTGCTCAGTAATGACACTCGGGTATGAACAGCATTTGCCTCAACAGTGGGTCATCAGTCTACTCTATCTTACAGCATTGCCTGTTTAATTTACTTATGGTAATATTAGGATAACACAGCGCAACACTGTTTTACAGCAAAAAGGTGGGTTGCTATGGAGACTGCAAACCATGGTGTGTTGCTTTGGAGAGCAGTTCTGACTCTGTTTTTCTCTTTATGATAAGAAAACTCACTGTAGCTAACTAAACTAGATGAGCTGTTTTCTTCATATAAATCATTAGGATTCAGTTTTAGGTCATGCCTTCAGCAGATTTAATTTAATGGATATATGTTTTTGTTAATTTCACCCAACAGATTTAAAACCAAGCTGTGGTGATCATGAAGGGAACCTGAGCCTTTTGAATGATGCAAAGCAGTACGATGCTGGGAAGTGTACCCTCTCAAAACAGAAAAGAAAGGACAACAGAAGAGAAATAGAGATGCAGAAGTTTGGCAAAAATCTGAGAAAGCGGCGTTCCTTTATACAAACAGACTACACCTCCTATGTTACTTTTCCACTAACCCCTGAGTCACCTGATGGAGTAGATCATATGTGCTGCTATGAAAATGAACCATTTTCTTCAGCATTGCCCCAGACTCCCACCATTTCCTCCCTAAAAGAAATTGAGAGTGAACCAGCCCTTCTGGAAATGAAGCATCTCAGTCAAATCAATCCCCAGAAAACAGCCTTGAGCAAAACGCTCTCATCTAATTTAATGGAGATGGAACCTGACACCATGGAAACAAAATCGGTAGTGGACTCAATGGTTGCCGTTTCACCTATTTCTGCCATTCGTTTTAGGGGTGATCCAGAAGGTAAAGAGGGAACAGAAATAAAGAATGATGGTGGGCTCTGCTCCTACAGTGACAATGATGTCAGCAGTACCTTATCCCCTTCTGTTACATCTGTCTGTGAAGGACGTGCAAGCCCCTCTGATGTAACCCATCAGCTAGGAGATACCTCAGTAGTCAAGCCAAAAGACCACACAGACCAGTCTTTCTGCTCTATTTCTGAGTGCATTTCTACTACCAATGATGGTGACATTCTTTCACTAGAGCTGACTGGAACCATTCAAGTGATTGAAGAAACAGATGTAGGAGGCTTTGAAGGACAAAGTGAAATGACATTCATCAATATGTCTCAGAATGAAAACCAAAGAGAAAATGTAAGCCTGTGCTCAGAATCTGAATATATGTGTGCAGGACAAGGTGCAGAAAGAGAGTCTCTTTGCATGGCGCTCTCAGAAAATGGAGTTTTTTACTGATAAAACTAATGCTGGGCAGTTTCAACAAAAGGATTCATTACCTAATGACTCTGTAAATTCAGACAATGGGAAAACTGCTATGGTAGAAAATAATATTGTAATATGTAAAGAGAAAACACATATGAACCAAGAAGAAGAGTCAGTGAAAAAGGGAAAAGATAAATTCCTAGGGTTTTCCAGTGCCGCAGGACTGCTTCTTAACTTTAATGGAACGTCCAGTGTAATAACCCGTCTATCCATGTCAACACTGAGAACAAAGTTACAGAAACTGCCATCATATTTATCAAAGTCATGTGAAACCATCCTCCACGGTGACCATGGTGATAAAAATAGCACACAAGATACTGAGGGACATTCTGCTGAACTCTGCAATGACAGTTCATCTAAAGAAGAACAAAATATAGGTACCACAGATTCTTCATCAATGCTAACAGCAGATGATAGAGTTCAACAAACAGTTGATGGTGATGTAGGAACATGTGAGGAGTGTAGAAATCAGTATAACTCTGACCAGCTCATAGCTAATGAGCTAGCTGTGGGAATGGACCAAGCTGATTCAAGTGAACTACTTCATGGTGCCCATTCCATGTGCGAGAACTGTGAAGCCTCAGACATACAGGAAGAATGTACATCTGTCTCCCACCTGTCAGAGCACCTGGCAAGCTGCACAAATAAAACAAGTATTCAGCCACATGAAGACTGTGACAAAGAGAGCACACTGAACTTTACAGGCATTAAGAATGTGTTCTTACCAACAGCTGGGAACAAGAGTTGCAGCTGCAAACTGGTGTATGGTAACTGCTTTAGTGGAGTAGATACTACAGTTGATGATGAAAATATTGATTCAGAACATACAAGCACATCTTCTTTGCCACTGACAACTCCTCCATCCTCAGGAAGCTTACTGTCTGTAGATCTAAACCCCTTTAATGATCCTACTGGCACCACTCTGAGAACAGAGAGCAAACCCAACGCAACTGAAGCCCCAGCTACTCTCAATCTAGCTGACAAGGCTGATCCCCTACATCAACTGAAAAACAGAGCATTACAAACACCACTAGGATTCAGCTTGCTACACGAGTATGTGACTGAACTGCACACAGTCTTGGAGCAATATTCTGGAAGCAGAGGTGCACACCCAAAAGAGAGATGTGCAGTGCAGTTTTCTGAAAACAGAAATGTGCTGTGTGCAGAATCCCGCAGGCTGATGTCAAGTTGTCAGAATGTCATCAGGTCAAACCAGTCTTCTGAAGAAATGTTAGTCGCAGTACAGGGGAGTTTCTGTAACTTCATCCAGCTGACAGAAGTTTGTTTCCAGTTTACAAGCTGTGTGCGCTGTAAAAGGAGGCACATTGATGTTGTTAGCAATTTAAAAGACATTTTGCACACCTATACAGAGTTTATTCAGGCTGCTGAGAAAGCATGTGGAAAAGGTTACAGTGATTTAAGCATTCGATTACTGGCACGACAATGCACTGCGCTCACTGCTGGACTGTTCTGCTTGACACAACTCTTTCGAACAGTCACACCTCTCTGAAAAAAATGTAAAATAATCCTAGCTTTCACCTCTGTTTGATTATGTCAGGTTGCTCTACAATTATCTTTTAGTGTGCATGAATTGCTTCTTGACAGATCAAGTATCACTGCTTGCATGTCAATTACTTCTTTCAGCTGAGAAGCAATGATTTTCTGTTTAGGGTTTTGAATACAGTAACTGATCACTGCCTTCAGGATCCTATGCTGTAAAATGTACTTGTGAATATAAATAAGACAAGGTGCATTAACTTTCAAATTGAATGTACAGTTCAGCAAGACATACTGTATATATTAATGGAACCATATGCTTTCTTACAGTATATTTTATACAGTTATATTAGTAAGTACACCATGATAGGTTGTTTTCTAACAATTATGGCATTTTAAGAAGTGCTGTGGGGAAAAAAAAGCCTTCAGGGATTTGCTAAATAGCACTGCATAATTACTTTTTAATAGGTAATTTACAGATGAAACAGAGATATTCTGTTACAGAATACTATACTTGTGCTGTGATTACTGTGGCTGTGTATGTCCTTTCTCCTCGAGCATAGTAAGGTGGGCTCTGTAATTAGCACCACTATTGATCCGATGGGGTTGAAGTCATTCCTTGTTATAACAAGAGGAAGCCTGGTTAACATTAGAATAAGGATATTGGTGAAAACTGTTTTATTCCCTCAGCAATTAAAACATCTTACACTTCAAAGTGTATGGTGAGTATATTTTATTCAGTTAGGGAGTGTTGCCACAGATAAAGTCTTGTTTTTCTACCTGCAGTTTTTTGCCAAAGTGTCCCGAAACCTTACTATAAGTGACTCTGCCTACATTCATTGGTAATTAGATTATTAAACAGTGAGTAGCCCCACAACAGCAGACAGGAATTATTATAAATTTTTAAAAGTACTACAGTCAGTTCTTACTGTTTATTTCTGAAGTGTTTTGCTTTTTACTTTTGCTCATTAGAAAGTTTTCTATCTGATAGTATTGTATGTGCTATAAAGAGTAATAGTTTACCTGGCAGCTGACATACTGGGCCTGATTTTCACCCCCCAGAGAGCAGCACAAGTAGTTCTAAACTCCCACTTGTGGAAAACTACAGGTGTGCCGTAGACCCTGCATCATATTTTGGAACAACGGGGACACAGCCCCAAAGTCTCTGGAGTTGCCACAAGTCATGCCCTGCACCACACTGATGGCGCACCACAGGGGTATGATGGAGGTGGCCATCATCCCCTGCCCTGTGCCCAGCCGACCCATGGTGTCCTGTGTGTGTGTGTGTCCAGTGCATTGGGAACTATTGGGATGAAGCTGCAGGACAGTAGTGGTGAGGGGCCCTGACCACCAGACTATGTGGGGAGCCCAGAAGCAGCCCTGCCTCCTACCCTTGTGCCCTCATCCCTCACCCAGGGCACACCGCCGCCACCATCTGCGGCCACGGGCAGATGTAGACACACAGCAGGATCACATGCACCAGGTCCCGGCCGCCCCATCACCACTAGGGCTGGCCAGTACTGGGATGGCAGCACCTGCCAGCCACCCAAGACTGCAGTGCGGGGTGGACATCTGTGTGACATGCCAGGATGCTGCCCACCCCATACAGTTGGCAGGAGAACCCATGCCTATGTGGTACCCTAAAGGTCTGGACCAGAGAGGTATGCATCTCTTGGCACAAGGGGCACCACAGCCAGGACTTGCAGTCATGGTGGGGCTTTCAGAATCCTGATTTAGGAGATGCAGCAGCCCCATCATGGGGCAAGCCACCTTCCGACATGATGCAACACCATGTTGGGCACAGGGGTGGCACAGGGCTGATTTGCCACAATGGCTCCCATTTTCAATGCAGCCTGTGTTCAAAAATTAGGATTACTGCAGCTTTTGATGCAAGGTACAACTTGTGTCAAATCTGTTTGATGCAAGCACCTTGCGTCAATTGCAGGGCTTTGTAAATTGAGCCCACTATATCTAGTTCTATTCCTGTTCATACTGTACATCATCAGAATTGTGACCCATTTCACTGTGACATCACACGTGACTGACCTGACAGCAGGTGATTGGCTCGTCCTAATTTTGATGTAACAGTCACTGAGGTCACAATGTTGATGAGGTATGAAGGGGAATAGAACTAGATATGCCAGCCTCCAGGAAGATTGCTGTTACACAGATCATACCTGCTACTGTCAGTAAGAAACTGTAATTAGCAAACAGGAAAAGAAAAGAATATCAGACATAAAAAGCAATAGTTGCCTACTTTTAAAAGTAAATATTTATTCCAAACTGTACACTGACTTTAACGTATGACAAAAATCTATTTACAGTAGCTTTCTGTGGGAGCTTTTCCTTATTTGAAAAGTTAGTGATCTCAAAACTCTGCCTGCACTGTTCCCCTTGGTATGTGACTATCCATCGGAACTTGTTTTCAGGTTGTCAACCATGACGCTGTGTTTTGTTGTGCATGAGATTGAATGAAATGACTCTATAGTGTGACCTGAACCACACTGTTAAGACTGCATCTCATCTGAGCATCCCATCAGTATATTTAATAAAATACATGAAATTCATTAAACATTGTAGAATTCAGTTTTTATCTATAGTATTCTGTATTCAAAATCCCCGGACTGTATTGCAGGAGTACATGTGATTCTGCTAATTTACCATTGTGCATTCTCGGCATCAGTCATGTCATGGGTTGTAATGCATGCAAGCTTTTTGCTTTCTCACACTCTAATTATCAGATGTGTGTTTGTTCTTATTTAACAACTATGGATATAGTACAGTAAGTACTAAACTTTAAAATGGTATTACTGTACTAACTCATTACTGTACATATTTAATGAGTTGATGTTTGTTGTTTTCTTTTTTAATTGTGAGTTCTGTATGAACTGGCTTTGTTTATAAATGTAATATATAAATGGTAATATAGTTAAAGTATTGCAGGAAAGAATTAGATGCAAAAAAGCTGACAATTCATTGCCAGCTGGATTGGACTCATACTGGGTTTCCTGCTTCAAACTCATTGCTATTGAGTTTAAACAATGAATTATCAACTCAGGTGCAATTAAGTTACTATAAGGTTTAATGCCAATTGCATTGTAGCTCCCAACATCTTAAGACTGAATTAAAAGGCTCTCAGACATTTACAACCAGAGTTGCTATCAGTAAGGTGTATGTTTTGATGAGCATTAAGATAGGGGTCACCAGTAGTTAATGCAACCACAAGTGTGTAATGAGACTCCAAGGGATAGCCAAGTAGCTTATGCACCTCGGGATTGGATTAACATCTGGTAAGCCAGCTCCCAGGAATACCTTAATGTTATTAAAATAATGTTTATATTCAGAATACAGATAACTTTTTTTTTTCATTTTCACTAAATTCATTATTTTTTTTTTTTATTTGGTCTCTGGCTTGCTCTTCCCATGGCCCCATCCCCCAGGACTTACCTCTGTCCACCAGCATTCACCCTGGATTGCCCCCCCAAGGGAGGGACCATTGTGGGAGCTCCCTCATAAATTCCTGAACAGTGCCACATCATTAGTCCAGTGGTGGAGTGCCTCGGTAGCCGCATGGGGCTTTGGCAGGGACGGGGGTCAACCTCCCATGGCCAGAGTCCTGATTTTCCCCATTGTTGTTGGGAACTTTGGCATGCAATGATATAAGGGCACAAGTGCCCACATTTGGCACACCTTCTGGAACCTTGAAGCCTCAGCTGCGATGGCCCCCGGCCTCTGCCAGGCGTCGGTCAAGCACCGAGTGCTTCCTCGCCTTCCCCGGAGGAGGAGAGTAGTCTGTTGGATGCTCGGTCCTCCTCCCCCTGGCTGACACCCATTGCCCTGAGATTGTGACCAGTCCCATGTCATCAGCAAGGCAGCAGGAGAGGCATAGTGCCTCAGCCCTCCATGCCACTGGGCAAGCTAAACTCATTATTTTTAAAGAGATTTTTTTTTTACCAAATATCCTTTGTTGGCTTATGAAAAAACTGTCACCTTTGTATCTTTGATTAGAGTCCAACCTGTGAGAGAAGGCGTTCTTGTCTGATTGGTATATGTACAGTATATTCTAAAACACAGGATTGTCACATAAATAATGTAGTAAAATACGTCAGTAAATTCATTTTTAGATTATGTACTGATACCTGCCATAAAATTACTGGTTAGATATCATTACAGCCTAACACCAGTGTATGCAAATCTACATTACATCCCCTCCCATTCCACAGATTCATGTGTAACAGAGATCACTTTGTGCTCCACCTCAGTTATTTTTAGGCACACATTAAACCATTTGCACTTCTGCATGAGGGAACATGAAGCCAGTAATTATATAAATTAAAATGTGGATGACAGTCAAACTCATGATACTTCCATAAACCACTGGACCTTTGGTCTCATGGCTTATGTGGTATCACACACCTTTGGTGTGTAAAAATGGTATTACACACTGCTGTCCATATATTATTCTCTACGTTAACCCAGTCTCCAGAAACTGTGCAACTCTCTCCTGTGATACCAAGTGGTCCCGTCCTCCCCTCTGCCTTTCTAGCACTGAAAATGAAATGGTAATACATACCCGCATGTATTATTTCTATGAAAATAATTTTTCTTTCATTTTTTATTAATAGGTCATTCACACGTACAGTATCCAGTTACATGATAATTTGATACCCCATTTCTGAAACTTTCAAAGTCTAATATAAATTGGTGCCAAAAACATCAACCACCTACCCACCCAGCTGTTATATTACCCCAACACACACACACATGTACACACACACGCACGCGCACACACACACAACACACGTGCACGCACACACATGCAATGTGCTATTGCTGAGAGTTAAATGAAGAGAACCAGATATTGATTTTACTGTGCTGAACTGAAAGACAGCAATCTGCTGTCAGCTTATTGCAAGCTGTCATTGCAAAACAAAAGCTATGATCTGTGAACTTCTTCCTATTGCTCACTGAAGACAACCTATTTCAGCAATCATTCGTGTAAGTGTGGGTGGGCACGGGGGGGCAATAATATTACAGATGGGGGATAAAATTGGATACATTCTTTGGTACCACATTACAGGACAACTTTTCACAGTTTCGGGCAAGAAAAGGATAAGTTATTCTGTCAATGGGTAAGTGTGCGATACCCAATTTTTTTTTTTAAAGAAGAAAAAATATTTGTTACACTAGTAATGTTTGCAGGTATAGATAACCATTTCCTTTTCAGTGTTGGGAAGGTGAAGGTAATGATAGGTCACTTTGCTTTCAAAGAACTGACTTTGACAGTTTTTTTTTGGGGGGGGGACATGACAGTTAAGTTGGGGATCAGTAAACTACTTAAAACTGATTTATTTACTTCTGTTAATGGTCTGCTTATGTGTCAGTCCTGGGAATAAATAAAAAAAAAAACAGTGTTTGAAACATTCTTTAAAACAAGAAATGCTTGAATGTAGGTAGCAAAGGAGTGCTGCCTACATCAATTGAGAACTGCTGTTCAATTTAAATAGCAGCCTGACTCTGTGTTTTTTTAGAATGCTCAGCATTTGAGATGGATGTTTTCCTGTTCCAGAGTGTGAATCTACAGAACCTTCTTGTGATAAAGGCTCCAACCTCATGTTATACAGCAATAAATTGTAATGACTTAGAATGTATGGGACTCAATCAGATTGTGAGTTTATGTTTGTGTGTTAATACCCCCACTGAGACCACTCTTGCAGGTGTAAGAGTGGTCTTACATGTACTCTTCAGGTATGAGAACCCTGAACCAGAGGTAAGCGGTGCTGATATCCTAAGAATGTAAGTGAGACCACCTTTGTAACCATAAGAGTGGTCTTGGCATGGCATTAATATATGACCGATGGAGCTTGATCAATAATATATACATTGTTTGAAAAACCTTACCCAAACGTGCCCATTTCCAGGGCAGCTGTGTGTGAGCTATTTCTCACATAATAAGAGTGTCTCATGTGCAGAGGAAAGAAGCACTCTGATTGGTCAAGAGCACTCCCTTGACCTATAATGCCCTTTTTATAATTATGTTTTATTTTAGCATACAGTCTGTTGCAGTGCTGTTTTAAACAAACCATGGCCAGGATTCACAAAAAATGCAAAATGCCGTGTAAACGTTTGTGGGGCACCACACAGTTGTGATGGTGGGCAATCAGGCTGCTCACAGTCGGATAATGTGGTGCACTATCTGACTGTGAATAGGGATAGACAGTAGTAGTACTGCCCCTACAGCTAACAAGGAGAATGGGCCAGCAACAATAGTGTACACATGCTAAGCCCCTGTTCATTAAGGGAGCCATGCAAATGAGGCCATTGGGCATGCAAGGTGCTATTGGCCATTAGCATACCCATTATGGGTCCATTTGCATGGTCCATGGGTGGCTTAGTGCACCTCCCACCAGCCCATGCCCCATGCAGCCGCATTCCATAGTCGTCAAGTGCCCCCCATCCTGTGATTACCATCCCCAATGATGTTATTCCCTGGTAGTCTAGTAGTGCCATCCCTGATCACCGACTCATATAAAAAAATAAAGTTTCCATAATGTAGTGGTCCCTCCCTGGTCACCTATCACCCACCCGATATTGTAAAATCATTTGCCATAGTGTAGCGGTCCCTCCCTGGTCCCCGATCATCCACCTGATATTATAAAATCATTTGCCATAGTGTAGCGGTCCCTCCCTGGTCACCTATCACCCACCCGATATTGTAAAATAATTTGCCATAGTGTAGTGGTCCCTCCTTGGTCCCCGATCACCCACCCGATATTGTAAAATCATTTGCCATAGTGTAGCGGTCCCTCCCTGGTCCCCGATCATCCATCTGATATTATAAAATCATTTTCCATAGTGTAGCGGTCCCTCCCTGGTCCCTGATTACTCACCGATATTGTAAACATTTATTACAGGTGTCTTCCCGGTCCGTCATCTATCTGATATTATAATTATTTGCATAGCGAAACCTCTTCCGTCTCGATTACCACCGGTTTTAATCATTTCCATAGCGGGGCCCTGGTGCTCATCTTCACCGGGGACGTTTTTCCAGTGGCGTCCTCTCGGTTCTCGCCACTATTTGGAACATTGAGCAGGGCAATCCTCCTCGGCTTCCACCACCTGATATTGTGTGTCAGTCATATGGGCGGTCTTCTCGGCTGATCGCTTTATTTGTAAACATTTGTCATTAGCTTGGCGTCCTCCCGGTCCTCGATCGTCTGATATAGGAATCATTTGCCATATTGCAGCAGTCCTCAGTCCCCACTGCCTACCTGATATGTGAATATTATTCTCCATAGTGTAATGGTCTCTTCCAGTCACTGATCACCATCCCCAACTGTAGAACACCAGTCCCTGGTAGTCTCAGGTTCCTCCTTCCCATCCTGTGTGATCCACCTACCCTTCACTTCATCCCAACCCATGATAGTAACCAGCACAGTCCTCTTCACACCACTGTGACTGGCTGCTGACTGAACCCGCAGGGAGTGCATACTGTATACAGTATGGTTCACTGAGTGTAACTGAACAATCACAGTTAATAAGCCATACTGTATAAAGTACATGGTCCCTGAGCACTCAGTCGCCGGCCAGCCACAGTGGTGTGAGGAGGGCTGTGCTGGTCACTGATCACAGGCTGGGATGGGGAAGTGGGGTGGTGGGTCACACTGGACAGGGTGGGGTGAGGGACCTCAACCCAGTCCAGTGTGACCCACCTACCTGTTCCCCCCATCACAACCCATGATTTGTGACCAGCACAGCCCTCCTCACACCACTGAAACTGGCTGCCAACTGAGCCCTCAGGGAGTGCATACTTTATACAGTATGGCTCACTGACTGTGACTGAAAAATCACACACTGACTGTGACTGAACAATCACAGTCAACGAGCTGTACTGTATACAGTACATGCTCCCTGAGGACTCAGTTGGTGGCCAGCCACGGTGGTGTGAGGACGGCTGTGCTGGTTGCTGGTCATGGGTTGGGATGGGGAGGGGTGGGTCACACTGGATGGGGTGGGGAGGGACACAAGACTACTAGGGACTGGCCGTTCACCGTATTTGGGGATGGCAATCAGTGACCGGGAAGGGGGAAGGGACCACTACACTATGGAAATGTGTTATTATTTATAGGGTCAGCAATCGTGGACCAGGGAGGGGGGAGGGACCACTATATTATGGAAAATAGTATTTACAGATTGGGTGGGTAATCAGGGACCAGGGTGGGACCACTAAACTAAGGCAAATGATTTTACAATATCGGGTGGGGGATTGGGCACCAAGGAGGGACCACTACACTATGGCAAATGATTTTACAATATCGGGTGGGAAATCAGGGACCAGGAAGGGATCGCTACACTATGGCAAATGATTTTACAATATGAGGTGGGCGATCGGGGACCAGGGAGGGACCGCTACACTATGGCAAATGATTTTACAATATCAGGTGGGTGATCGGAGACCGGGGAGGGATCACTACACTATGGCAAATGATTTTACAATATCAGGTGGGTGATCGGGGACCAAGGAGGGACCGCTACAATATGGCAAATGATTTTACAATATCAGGTGGGTGATCGGGGACCAAGGAGGGACCGCTACACTATGGCAAATGATTTTACAATATCAGGTGGGTGATCGGGGACCAGGGAGGGACCGCTACACTATGGCAAATGATTTTACAATATCAGGGACCGAGTAGGGGGGCTGGGGGCTACAGTACCTCCGCCAACCACTAGAGTTGTACGGATTACTGCCAAGTTTTTGTCAGCGGTAATTTCTCCAGGCAAAAGCCTTTGCAAATGGTCCTTGTGTGGAGCAAAAACTTTGTGAATAGTACTGCGAGGATATGCAGGTCCCTTCCCCTTTATTTGGATTGCAGTCCCCCCCCCCTCAACTTTCCCCGTTGCAAACAGTTTGCCTGGGCAAACTGGGATTTATGAATACCAACTCAGGGCAAAACCCAGTTTGCCCCAGGCAATGTTTTGTGAATCTGGCCCCATGTACCTTGCTTTCACATTTTTATGTTGCTTGCACGCATGTGCAAGAAACATAGTGCCATCATCGGAGATTTCGGAGGTGTGTCACCTCCTCCTCCAATTCAGTCAGTGAGATGGCAGGCGGGGCCCCTGTAAGCCAATGCATTTTGGAGCTGTCTATGACACGCTCCAAAATGCAGTGGCATACAGTTGAAAGGGGAGCTACACTTCAGTGAGCAGAGATAAGAAGCGTAGCCCCCCACATGCAGGCGCACTGCACCTACAGTGTAGCCGACGGGGCTCAATCCCCATCGGCTGAGCTGCTGCTCTCCCCGTTAGGTGCCACGCTGGGAGCCACCCCAGCTGGCAATCAGTCCTTTGGCCGACGGGGTGCCTAATCCCCATCGGCTGAACGCCCCAACGCCCTTGTGCCATCGGGAGCCCACCCCAGCGTGGCAAACGGTCCCACGACGCCTTTTTTAAATTTTACCTGAAAACGAAAACGGTCCCGCTGGCGTGTCTCCACCCCTCCCACAACCCACACCCACCCACTGCGCACCCAGTCTTCCCACGCCCCCTCACCCCATACTTACCTCCGACTCCGCGCGACGATCTTCGTGGACTGGGAACACGCCTGCACTCTTCAAAGCTGACCGCAAACTGAGGAAATGCCGTAAGCTGTATAATGGCTAGATAGGGGGTTTCAACCTTTATTGCATATTCAGGCATTTTTGGTGATTAGCACCAAATTAACATGGTTTTAGATTCTTCATGAATGATACTGTCATGCCAAGAGTTCGGTTCAAGGGTGATTTCACGCAGTGACTGTGAAATCACCCTTCAGGCCTGAATACCGCCATGACAGTGACATCATTCATGAGAAGGGGTCCCAAAACCCGATGTTGGAAAATTTGGTGCCAAAATTCCCAAAAATTACTGTTTTATGAGCCGCATGCTACAGTTCCCACGCGCAGGCTCGTAAGTTCAAGAATTTTCAATATTTTCACTCCAGATTTTCAACATTGCCATTTTACCACACCTCCTTATGAGCAGTACAGCTGTCATTTTTCACATCCTGCCCAAAACATGTTTCTGCCCATGTAGCTCACAATGGCACAGTCGGTGTGCAAACTCAATGTATGGGACACATTAACAAAATCACAGTGACACTGTTCATGAGCAAAGGTCTTAAAATGGCTATGTTGAAAATTTGGTGAAAAAATTCCTAAAAATGACTGTTTTATGGCGTGCGTTGCGCAGTTCCTACGCACGCTCGTAAGTTTGCAAATTTTCAATATTTGCACTCCAACGACTTCCAAAAACCTAAACAGCACATAGAAGCAAGCAACATTCGGCATTGACAAATGCTTGTTAATATAGTTTTCACATTTTATATACAGTCTGTTTACTACTCCCGATCTACAGTACTGTTTCTTATGCTCATTTTGAAATAGTGTGTTTTTCCTTTCTTATGGCTCCTTGCAGATGATTTCTTTTCCCACCTGATATTATTTGTCTAATTACCAATCCATTCTAAAACCAACTGACAACACTTGAGTGGAGGAAAAAAATCCTGCAGAAAAAGTTTCACTCTAGGCTTCAAGTCATCTAATGTCACTGGGTTCCAGCACTCACTGGTAATTAAAAAATTAATATTGTGGGGCAAGAAGGCAGCATCAAAAAGGAACTCTAAGAAAGAAAAAATATATATCGTTTCTGTTCAAACACAAGAAACAGTTCAGTAAAGAGATCAAACAGATTACAGATATGCTAACATTATCAATTACAATAAAGAAAAAAACACGAGGTTTATGTTCCCTTAAAAGAGCATTTCTTTACTTGAGTATATAGTTGTGCATCATAATATATTCATATCTGATCATTTTTTTGGGAATTCAGTGTTTAATCTGTTTTTACATTTTGTAGTGTATGCCATAAGTCATTGTGGTCAAATGGATAGAGCACCAGCTTGGGAACTGGGTGATCTTAGGTTCAAAATCTTAAAGATGCTGCTGACGCCTCAAAACAACTTTGAAAAACATAATATCTGAGTACAATTCAGCTTGCATTCCATATATATTCTTTAGACTTCTGCTGCCCAATATTTATCACTGAGGGAATTTACATGAATACAGGATGTGTATCCCTTAGAGTTCATCTGCCTTTATAGCTTACTCCCTACTTCAAGTCATAGTCCTCTGTTCGATGTGCTTACACAACTGAAATGAGACAATATGAGATTATGCTTGTGTAACTTGATTTGCTTTGTGGCTTTCCGCCTCTCTATCTATGGGATATACCACCCTGTAGGGGTACAACGCAAGGAACCCTAGAGGAGGGTTCCCCGCCTACAGGTGCTGGGAATTAATGCGTCGGCTAAAGGTAGGTTAGGAAGAAGCCCACAGGGAAAAGAGACAAGTCGCTGGAGGAGGAGGGGTGGATGGTGGGCAACAAAAAAGAATCCTGGCAAAGCCCAGGATGTTGTGACCTTTTAAACTCGATGGGGGAGTGAAGTTGTTGCTCCGCTCATTGAACCTCGGACTTAAAGCCCTCCCATTTGATGTGCTTACGAAACCGAAATGAGACAATATGAGATAATGCTTGTTTAACTTGATTTGCTTTATGGCTTTCCGCCTCTCTATCCATGGTATATACCACCCTGTAGGGGTACGACGCAAGGAACCCTAGAGGAGGGCTCCCCCCATACAGGTGCCAGGAATGAATGCATTGGCTAAAGGTAGGTTAGGAAGAAACCCAAAAAGAATACTCAAAGATGTCAAGCTTTGAAGAGGCGAGGATGATGAATAAATTTTGTGAAGAGAAGGGCTAACTTCCTAAGGACAGAAGGGAAAGCTGGGCCACCATCCGCCTCCATCCAACAGCAGAACCTAACTAACTAATGAAAAGAAAGCACTAACTCTAACTAATATTATGACCATCGGCATGGAAGAGAGGAGAGGGAAAAAAACCTTTTTAGGAGGAAACCTCTGGGGATCCAAGGCCTAGGTCGCCTTCCCTCCAGGCTGACGATGTTTGATTTGAGGACATATATTGGTAAAGAGAATAGTTCATAGATGAGGATATTAGCAGGGAGGATGATGATGGGATAGGGAAAAACTCCAAAGAATAAGGAACATGAGGTAGCAGGGACCCAAGGAGGGTATGTTCGAGTATTCAATGAGAGATAGTAGATCAGAGGAGTAAGGATGGAAGGGAGTAAATCCATGTATGCATCAGAGGAGCAAGGGTATCCAGATGTGCTCACGAGGAGATTCCAGATGTGCTGATGAAGAGACAGATGATAAAGCAGACTGGCTTGATTGAGCAATGCGCTTGATTGAGCAATGCGATTAAGCAGACACTGAAGTTGAAGAGGCATGATTATGTGATGTAAACGATTATACTCTGAACGATTAGATCCTGAGGTTGTAGTCGATGAGGTAGTTTGGAATTCAATGATAGGAATGTTCGAGTAAGCGATGTAAATAGATAAACCTTGAGGTAATGCTGAGTGAATGATGTCTGGATTTATGAACTCGATATGACTGGAGTTATGAACTCGATACATGTGGCAGGATGGCCACTGTTGATAGGTGGCATAGGAGTTATGGTAGGTACACCCAAAAAGAATATCGATAGCAGGCCACAAGTGGAGGGACTCCTGGATGGCCGGTACAGAATTAGAAGAGGAGGAGACATGAATGAATTTGAAAATGAATTTGTACGAAGTAAGTAAAAGGAAGTAGGCTCCTCAAAAGGAGGTAGACTCCGAGGCCAAGAAGGGAGATCTGGAACCAGAGGCAACTCAAGTTGAGCGATGGAGGATCAAAACTGGATGAGGTATGATGAGGAGTGAGCAAAATTGGAAAATGTATGATGATGAGTGAAGCTAAGAGCAGAGTGAAGCCATGATGGCTGATACTAGAGAAGGCACTAGGACAAGGAAGGTAAAATTAGGAAACGGATGAGGTACAATGAGGGAGTGAAGCCATGGAGGCTGGTACAGGAAGCGAGGTATGAAAGGACAAAGGATGGAGGGAGGTCAGTGGGGTAGCATAGGACCCCGCCAATAGAGGATGAGAATGGCTGAATCCGGAATGGCTGGTGGGAAGTGGTGAATGATGACCAGAGTCTTGAACTGGATACAGGCGGACGGAGAGCCATGGGTCGATGAGGCAGCATATGAGTAATGATAGGTAAGCCCCCCCCCAAAATATCGAATGCAGGCCAGATGGAGGCTATCATGGATCTGAGAGGGCTATGGAGTTGAGGGTCTCTGATGGAGGGATAGAGGATGGAAAGGAGGAAGACTCCAAAGGGGGAGGAGAATACAAATTGGCAGGAGGCCAGACACAGCCAAAATGCTGAGCAGGAGCCAGGAATGGAGGGAAGCCATGAAGGCCAACAGTCGAAACATACAAGGCAGCTGAGGTAAACCAAATGAACGAGGGAAATGAATGAGATTGGAATCAGGAACCTGATACATGTGGCACTAGGGCCGCGGATCGATGAGGTGGGCACATGAGTAATGATAGGTATGGCCAAAAAGAAATATTGAGTGTAGGCCAGACGAGGCTGATGGGGTCCCAAAGAGCCAATGTATCACTGGGTACTGCAGTTGAAACCAAGGGTAACTACAATCCAAAAGAAGAATACTCAGTGCAAACCCGATGGGAAACAATAGGGGAATTCTAAGGTTTTCACCCAGGTCTAGCATTATTGGCATAGGTGGTGTATGATTGCTCGGTGCAGGAATTGCACCAGGCATACAATACCAATTGCCAGGCACAACTACAGAGAGGACAGATGCAGAATAGACACCAGATGGAGGATTACATCAGAAACTATGTATTTTTTTTTAGGGTAAGTCAGGAGGATGGAGATGACAAAGAATACAGTGAATGCAGAAGTCCTATGGGCCTGAATATATACAGTAGTTATAAGAAGACCACAGAGATATTCAGCTCTCACACACCCATGCAACAGAAGTGAACATAATAGGAATGAAAGATGGGTTGTTTACCCTACCTTTTACATGCATAAACGCAACCGCAGTGTCACAGAAGTTTGACCGCGGTCGGCACAGTTTTGAAAGTTCTCCAGTTAGTCAAGCTTGGTTGTAAAGCGGCAGTTGAAAGTCATATAGGCAAAAAGAGATGCCAAAGCAGTCAGTTACAAGGATGGGTTCAAGCGCATTCCATTTACATGGACAATGAATACTGCACTAATGCATGTCTGGAAAAGATATATGTGCAATGTGCAAGACAGACCGGAATTCACCAAAAGTGCTGCATGCATGCCAGTGCCCACCAGACTGAGGCAACGGGAGGTCCCCACAAAAACAAATGGAGCACATTGAGTTAAGGAAGGGAGAGCTAGGCGAAGCAGCAGAAGCAGGGAGCCAGGCGCCAAACACTCGGAGGGGAGAGGAAGCAGGACACTGGAAGCACCAGCAATGCGCCGGGGAGGAGAGGACATGGGGGGGCGAGAGCAATGCTGAATGAGAGGGGATGGCAGTGTAGCGAGTGGCAGGAAGAGAAAAAGAGCAAAGCGACAATCCAGACATGGAGAGACAGATGTGGGGTAGCAGGAGGCACCAGGACAAAACAAGATAGGAGGGAACTAAACCGAGCGAGAGATAGAACAGCCGTCGGAGCCTTCTGCATCAATGAAAAAGAATCCTGGCAAAGCACAGGATGCTGTGACCTTTAAAACTCGATGGGGGAGTGACATTGTTGCTCAGCCCATCGAACCTTGGGCTTAAAGCCATCCCATTGTAACATCACAGTCTGTTGCCATGGGGGTAACTGTGATATCACAAGCAGTGCATTATTACCTCAGGTAGGGTGAAACCAACAGGGCTAGAGTAACTCTTCAGGAGCAAATATCCTGTTTTCCTTCAAATACCCTCATTAATAAATAATGGGGAGGAGACATACTGAACTAATGTGAAATACAAGCTGAGCAGTTTATACATACTATGTTTTGTTACAGTTCTCCTGGAGGCTTCAGCTGTTCTTTAATATAGCCAGATACTCACATATGATCTTGGGTAAGTCACTTAACCTGTCAGCTAGTGCTCCAATCCACCGAGATGTGGAGATTTGTGATTTTCTGTTCTCATGCGGTTTAGTAATTTATGACATGACAGCTTGGTCCATGACAACAGACTGTGAAGTCACAAACTCAATAATTGTGAGGTTGGTTGTATGTAAACAGATATGTATGAAGCACACTAGGGGGTGTGGAAATGTACAAGTTGCAACAATTAAAGTACAGTGCTGTAAAACTTGCATACAGCAGGGGAACAGAAACAATGGAACATTCCAAAGTTATGTGTTCTCTCTCCCCCTATTGTCTGCCTGTATGCATTTTCATTTTCGGTCTCCCTTGGCCTACATATTACCTCACTATAAATGCTCCCACCAGTGATGTCATGTGTAAGAATCAATCAGCGGCTCCTGAAGCAGATGTTGTTAGTTGCATGGGCTGCTACTTCAGTGCAGAATGTGCACATTATGGAGTTGCTCCAGTGTCACTAATGTAACAGCTCATGCCAGTATCGGGATCAGTGCCAAAAATCAGTCTGATTCTAACTGATGATGTCACTGGTTGGAGCACTTACAGTAGAGAGCAATGGGACTACATACAGAGTTGATTTTAAAGACCAGAGAGACAGAAAACAAAAAGAGGAATGCGTACAGAGAAAGAAATGAGAGCAAGCAGATATGCACTGGCATTCCTATAGTAGTTGCTGTTTGCCATTAAGGAAATCATAGTATTATGGGGCATTTCTTGCAGTCCCAACTGCAGTTTCCTAAATACTCAACTGTCACACATTATGTAGTACATCACTCATTTTATATCTCAGAAACCCTCTGTCCCACACTGAGAAGATGACATTCCACATTGACCACTGAGACTTTTAAGCAGAATTTATCATATTAGATGCTACATTATCAGTAAACATAATAAATATTAGTACATTTATTTCCACAATGTTCTGAGCTTGCATGTTTGATGATGTGTCACACATTTTGTCCAGATCTCACACATCTTGCCACACATTTGGATGCTGAAAGTTTGAGAGGTATGCTGTGTAACCTGCATATTAAGGACTTGTTGATATGAAGAACAGATTTTTTTGGTCCCACATGTTGTCCTTCACAGACAACTTGTACACTATTCACAAAACCATCCAGTTATGTACACTGTGTAACAACATAACTATCTACATCAAACTATAGAGATCCTGCAGGTCGCATGATAACAGGATGGGCTGTACAAGTACTGTACGTAAACAATACAATTTACCAGGCAAGAAATGGGAAGGAGGAGCAGTACACATCGAGAGCCAATTACTTTTAACTGATGAGTTTTACTCACTCTGACAGAGTCTTTCATATGGAAGAGCAGGCACAGTAACTGTTGGCCAATGCTATAGACCACAGACAAGGAGAACCAGGACCTTAAACTTATGAGACAATCTAAAAGGCAACAGCAAAAGGCAGCATGTTGCTTGTGGAAGATTTCAGCTACTCAGACATTGACTGAGATGAAGAAATTGCAAAGACCTTGCTTAGTATACAAATCTTGAATATTACGCATAACTGCTATCTTTTTTTTTTTTAACTTTATTCATTCTCCCAGTTGTGCTTACCTCCGGTGCCAGGGCATCTCCACTGTCTCATATTCAGGGACTCCAGTCCTGAGCTGGAGCCTCCTCTGACAAAAACACCAATATCTTCAGTCAATCTGTACAGTTCTCAATGTACCACCCCACCCCACAAGGTGGGGGCCACAGCCAGTGGGGGGGATGAGTCAGAGTCACTTAAATGCCAGCAGTGGGAGAGAGAGGGCAGTCATTCCTGATGTGCCCTTGGGACATGGGTAGTGGTTGGCCCCGCCTCATCATGCTGCCACCAACCAGTGAGGATTTTCCCCTTTACTGGTCCTGCTCACCACCCTCAGCTTGTACAGTAGTCCTGGGGGAGCCCCCCTACAATGCCTGCTCACCCAGTCACCAAAGATGCCACTGCACACCTCCACCAGGTGTTGTCCCATGTGCAGTGCAACAAATTCATCCACACCAGGATGAGACTGATGTACTGAGGCCTACCTGCCAACCTCCAATCCTGTCACCCTGGGCTCGGGGTGAACATCCCACAGCAATCCTCCATCACTCAGCACCACACAGCTGTGTAGCGGTAAGTGCCATCTGATACTGTGTTTCATGGGTAACACTGGGAAGCAAGCAACACCAGATCTGATCTTTAAAACTAAGGATGATTTGGTCAGAGATGTGAAAATTGGAGAAATAGTGAGAAACAGTCACCCAAGATGCACCATGGAAACATAGATGTTGGTAGAAAAAGACTCTGCAAACATCGAATCTGCCCATCCCTACCTCCCTTCTTACCTACAATTGTTCTTGTGAGGACACTAGTCAGTGGTTTTTCACTCCCCTTTCTTCCCTCCCCCTCTTTACACGGTCTACATCAGCCCCATATGCCATGCCACCCATGTTTAAATCCCTCCCCAGATTTCACACAGACTGTCTTCCTTTTAATGCCTGTGCTGTACGTCTATGCCTGTTCCACCTTCCCACTGCCCTTTGTGTTGAGAAATGTTGCCTGATATCCCTCTTAAATCCTCCTACTCCCCAGCTTTATTGAGAACCCCCTGGTGCTTGTGTTCCTTTTCAGTGTAAGCAACACACCACTGACTACTTTGTTAATCCTGTCGAGGTATTTGTATGTCTCTATTATGTCCCCTCTCACTTCTTGCCTCCATCATATACGTGTTGAAATTTGACCTCTCCATTTAAGTCTTACCCTGCTGCTCCTAAATCACTATAGTCATCTTTCTCTGCACCACTTCCATCCTGCCTGTCTTTCTTCAAGTGCAGGCTCCAGAACTGCATGTAGTACTCCAGCTGAAGGTGTGCCATAGATATCATCCATTGTTTGATATCACTTATCTTTGCTAAAAGTGAATTTATCTGCAACAGATACCACTCACATAATAACGGGTATACCACAACAACAGCTTAAAATACTGAGTAAAGCCTGGAAATAGTCATATTAAAAGGAGCTTTCTTTTAAATTCTTGATAAAAATCTTAGCAGGCATCCCTTTAAAAGGAGCATCCGTTGACTTGTTTCACACCTAACAAAACGCTAAAGCAGAATCAAAATGGAAAGGGGCATTTTGCAAGGTCCAGCGAAAGGAGTTATCTAAAATGGAATCAAAGGACAGAGGTTCAGATTTTCACTGTAACATGTCCTGCTGCATTAAAAGGAATACCAGCTTCAGGACAACCACCTGCAGTGGGTAGTTTGTACACTGGAGGGGAGCATGTTAAATAGTCAATGACAAATGCAGTTACAGACCACACAAATACTTCTGTAAGTGCTCTGTAAGGCACCTCCTACTGAAAACCAATGTTCTCACATGCCATTGTGAAGAATAAGGGATAAAAAGGAAATGTACTACTTTACACCATGCTCTGTCTTACAACGGGTTGATTTGTAGACAAACGAGGGAGCTCAGGGAGCAGGTTCTTTGGGATCGCAAGCTCATAGGTATTAGTGATTGGCAATAGTGTGATACCCCCCCAAAAAAATTTTTCCAGACCTTATAACAAGAATTATCCCACAGAGGAGGAAGTGCAGCAAGCTAGAAACCAATGTTGATGGCGAAGAAGGTGCCCAACATAGTCAGGAAAGAAAGAGGTGTGCAAGATGAGTAAGCTGCTAGGCACCAGTGATAACACATAGATATGCAGGAGCAAACCCTGGCAGTGCAAACACAGATTCAGGTGTGCAGACATGGCAGAGGAGTAGATAACATTTAAAATTAAATTCAATAATAATAATAAAAAGTCATTTTTTGAAATTTGATGACTAGGAAAGGCACACTGAGCCAAGGCTCATTTCCAGGTGCAAACTGGTGGGGATGGGGGTGGGGTTGGGGGAGTAAGATATATACTGTAATAGGAGGAGAGACATAAAATCATATGGTATAAACATATACCGTGCAGGGCAATGCATAAACCATCAGATAAATTGATAAATCTGTGCTAAACATTGTATTAGAATGAGACACTACAACTAACAAATTAAGGGTGCAAAAATGCAAAGGAAATGTTAAGTGAGTAGTGCAAAAGCAACAGAGAAGCAAGAAAGGTGAGTGAACTTACTGAGGACCATAAGCGGCGGAGCCATGGGGATCATGCAGGTCAGCTAGCCCCTTATTTTTGTAGCTGATGGGTCAACCGCTGCATTTTTACCCCCTACCTTTTAGTCAGTAAAGCAATAGGCAATATGTACAGAAAAGCCGGGCAACAGAAAAAAAGTGCAAAAACTTATGTTAAAATGAGAAACTACAACTAAAAACATTAAAAGTGGAGAAGTGCAAATAAAATGTAAGCCAGTGTGCAAAAGCAATAGATGTAGTGGCAGCGCTACACCGGGACACACCAGGGAATGTGCCCTGGTGAAAAAATGCTGTGCCCCAGTTTGTGCCCTGGTGCTCCAGCTAGTCTCAGTTGCCATCCGAGTCTGCATCTAGTGTGCGGGAGCTCTAAAACTTTTTTATTGCATCTGCCACCTGGATTCATCTTCCCCCATTCAAGCACAGAATACCAGCTGCCATTCTACCCTGTGTCCAGGAAGAACTAACCCCTGCCATGCAGTGATCCCCCGATGCGCAGTGCTATAGATGTGGTGCCAACTTCATTCTCCACCCAAGTGAGCAGTCTGGCTGCAATACACAATCCTGCTGACATCCTCCTACCAAGCCCTGACTCCCCCAAGCATAATTTGAAAACTTGCGCTGTGCACGGGGCACATCATCACAGAGCTAAGCCGTGCTTGCAGACTCAGGAAGCAAGCAGCCAGTGGGGGAACTGAAAAAGAAGTAAAGGGGACCAATCTAGAAACAGGAAATCTGAAGAGAGATAACGTGAGCCAATGAAAGCTCTAATTCAACAGCCAATCAGCTTGCTCACTGAGTGTTTGTTTCGGCAATAAAGAAGCATGGATATAGGAACAGTTTCTCTTTATTTGCCAAGAAGAAGACTAGCATTGTAATTTGGAATCCATCTTTCTTGCTTCATTTGTTGACCGTGTGCCGCCTGCCTGATCTGGAGTTGACCCGCTGATTTTTTTAAAATCTTGGGACAATCATCCTCCACCACCGTCCGCCGAGTTGCCGACCTGGAGTCCTGCTGTCCTGGACCAGATCTGAATGGAGGAGCCGCAGACAAGACTCGGTGTCATCAGTGCCAACCCCAACCATCTCCTGGGCTCTAATTGTATTTGCAACCCAAACCTCAACGACGGCTGCCCCAATAATCAGACCAAGACCTTTCCTGCAGCAGCTGCATCATGTACTGTACTGGTAAGGAGAAAGGGTGCATATTTTATTTTACAGTTGTTTGGTTTGAGGGAAGCCAGGGGCCGCCACTTGACTGAAAGGGGTTGGGAGAGACTTGAGTTTAATGTACAATAAATAACTAAAGTGTGCTGAGATGTTTGGATGGCTGACTTGGAGAAGGAAAAGTGGGGCAGTGGGCGCTGTGCTGTGCTGTTGTCTTGTATTTTATTGTGGGGCATTTTTTTTACAATTGTTTGGGGAAGTCAGGGGTTTGAATGGGGTTTGTTTTGGGAGTTTAACAGTATAACTAAAGATGTGTCCTGAGATGTTTGGATGTCTGACTTGTGTTGTTGTATTTTGTGTATTGGCTGCTGGGTGGGAGTGGGGGGCTGGGGTGTTCCTGTTGTCTGATGTAATGGGGCAGTTGTTGTTGCATGAGGGGAGACTTGGAGCCCTCTAATGTGGTTTTGTGCTTTGGCCTGCAATTTTAAAAATGAAACTCCTATGTTCTGTTTCTGGAGTGAGGGAAGGGTTGAAATGGCCTGATAACTGGCTGGTTGTGAGGGAGCTTTTTTTTTTTTACCTCTCCAGCACCTCTACCAGGACTGGCTCAGACTCTGCATACCTCAAATACTAGAAAGGGTGGAGAAAGGGAGCAGTTTTTTAACACTTGTTTGGGGAAGCCAGGAGTTTGAAAGGTGGTGGGAGAGAAACTGTAAAACTAAAGTGTCCTGATGTTTGGATTGCTGACTTGGGAAGGGGGGGGGGCTGTTCTATTTTGTATATTGGGGTTGGGGTGGGGGTGTTTTGCAATTGTTGGGGTAATGTGGCAGTTGGTGTTGCATGAGGGGAGACTTGGAGCCCTCTGATGTGGTTTTCTGCATGGGCATGAGATTTTCAAAATGGAACTCCTGTGTTCTGTTTCTGGAGTGAGGGGAGGGTTGAAATGGCCTGATAACTGGCTGGCTGCTGGGAAAGCTTCATTTTTTTTGGGGGGGGTGCAGAAATATACACGCATGATTTAAATTCTGGTTTCTATAGGTGCCCTGACTGCCAACTGTGGTGCCCACCCAGTGCCCTGGTAACCAGCAGAAGCTGGAGCCGCCACTGAACAGAGGGGCAAGAAAACTGAGTGCCTTACTGAGGGCAGCAATGAATCAAGGTCTGGTGAGCCTGCAATGAACTGCAACAGAAGGGGCATTGTCTGTAGGAGCAGTCTTGACTGACACCTGAGCCGGCAGGTTAGTTTGGTAGAAGTCCTATGGGAGGACATCTTAGGGCTGGAGGGGCAGAGTTTAGGCTCATAAAATGGCAAGGTGAATGTTAGGATTTCCTCTAGCTTTTTGCCTTCCAGACAGAATTTCTCTCTCCAGCCTCAATACAGCACTTCAGAAAGGACTGCAAGGGATCGCCAGCTGAATTTGCCTAAGGTAAGTTAAGCTTGGTGCCATAGGTTAGGAATGGAGAGAATTATTTTAGCTGGAGGCTGTGTTTTTATGCTGGGGTGCACTTTTTGAGGATAAAGCCCCTTCTTTTGCGTTCTTGGAAAAATAAATTGTTACTGGTTGGCAAAAATCAGGACAAAAGGGGATTTTGGGGTGTACAATGGGGAATGTGTTTTCTGTTAAAAAAAAACAGGCCTGATTTTAGGAAGGCAGCTTGCAGCTGGTGGGCAAAAAGAAGGTTGGAACTCAGAGGTATTAATTTTATAAGCAAATTAGGAAGGTAAACTGGACCCTTGGTTATGGATGACTTAATAATTAATAAAGCGAACAAGCTGGCTAATGAATTTAATAATTACTTTTGTCCAGTCTATAATAGTGATAAGTTTTTATTGTTCGATTTTTCCTTAGTCTTTGTAAATTGATTTATCTTTAAATACTGTACATGGCCTTCCAGTGACATCACTGACTATGCAGGTAGTCTAACAGAGCAACTTCCCTCCACCCTGGATAACTAACTCTTCAAATACCCTAAAAAAATGCAAACATTCAAATTGCTTTACTGATGGGTGCAGGATGACTGGCAGAACGTGGAATGTTTTGTCCGGCACTGTCATGTATCTCCAATCACAAAGGAACACCCAAAGTCTTAGCCACTCTCCTTCCCACAAATCTGTATCACCTGAGGCCTCCATCAATGACACGGCATTGGACTTCCAAGAAGTCTCTAACACTGAAATACCCTGGGAACTCAGGCATGTCACTGGAACCCTAGACAGGGTTAATTAATAGTCTCTGATCTCCAGGGAGACTTGCAGTCATTGGTACAATAAACTGCACAGATGGAGACAGGATTTATGGGGGCTTTGGATGGGGTGGGCCTGCATGATGGAGCCCTACTGTTCCTGCTACATCGGGAACATGAAATGTCTGAAAATGGCACACATACGGAAGATCAGTCTTGGCGCGCCAGTGTTCGCATCTTCAGGGCTCCTGTGGGTGTGGAACAAGCTGATGTGGTAACATACATGCAGGCTTTCATAGTAGAAACCCTCCCCCTGCCCAACAACCTCAATCTGGATATTGAAGGAGCCCACATAATTGGCCCGCCAGTCCACCTACAGAATTGGCCCCCCACCTCAGGAGTTTGAGCAGTCATGACCAATGCCCTTTATACTCCACTTTTTACACTATCAAGTGCAGCAGATAGTACTTTGTTTGTCAGAAACATAGAAACATAGAATTTGATGGCAAATAAGGACCACTTGGCCCAACCAGTCTGCCCATTTCCCTACCTAATGGATAAGCTGCAGATCCTAGTTAACCAACAGCCTACTTCTTCCTACCCCAACCCCCTAGAATTGCCTTATGACTGTCCCGTGCATGCTTGAATTTCACCACTGTTTTTGACTCCACAACCTCCTCCGAAGGCCATTCCATGCATCCACAACCCTGTCTGTGAAAAAATACTTCTTACATTACCTCTGAGCTCCCCATCTTCAAATTGTGCCCCTTGTTCTTCCACACCTCTTTTCCGAAAGATGCTACCTTCTTGGACTTTGTTGATTCCCTTGAGGTACTTGAAAGTTTCTATCATGTCCCCCCTCTCCCTCCTTTCCTCGAGGCTATACATATTAAGCTCCTTAAGTCTCTCTTCATGTGTCTTCTGGTGCAGACCTTACACCATTTTAGTTGCCCTTCTCTGAACTGCCTCCATCCTGTTTATGTCTTTGCAGAGATTGGGTCTCCAGGACTGCATGCAGTACTCCAGATGGGATCTCACCAGCTGTCTGTACAGAGGGATAACAACTTACTGTTATCTACTGGTGATGCCTCTCCCTATGCATCCCAGTATCCCCCCAGCCTTCCTTACTGCCCTCTCACATTGCTTGCCCACTTTTAGGTCATCTGATATGACTACCCCAGGTCCCTTTCCATTTTTGCTGTTGTTAGTATCTCACCCCCCCATTGTGTACTCTTCCCTTGGGTTTTTGTTTCCCAGGTGCATTACCTTGCACTTCTTAGCATTGAATCTAAGCTGGCATACATCTGACCATTCCTACAACCTTACCAAGTTCCTTCTCATCCTTTCCACCCCACCTTGTGTATCAACTCTGTTGCAGATCTTTGTGTCGTCTGCAAAGAGAAATACTTTTCCTTCCAGTCCCTGTGCAATGTCGCTTATAAAGACATTGAAGTGGACTGGTCCTAGTACTGAACCCTGTGGTACCCCACTAGTAACCCCCCTTTCTTCAGAGTGGACTTCATTTACTATTACCCTCTGTGTCCTGTTCTCCAGCCAGTTCTTTACCAAGGCTACTATCTTGGGACCCACTCCCAGGCTGGCTAATTTGTATATTAATCTTCTGTGTGGGATTGTCTCAAATGCCTTGCTAAAGTCTAGGTAGGCCATGTCCACAGCCCCTCCCTGATCTACTACTTTGGTCACCCAGTCAAAGAAATCGATTAGATTGGTCTGACATGACCTTCCCGCTGTGAATCCATGCTGCCTTGGGTCCTGTGCCCCTCTGGCCTCTAGGTACTCAACTATTCTTTCCTTCAGAAGTGATTCCATCATTTTCCCTATCACTGAGGTTAAACTAACAGGTCTGTAGTTGCCTGCTTCAGCCCTGCTCCCACTTTTGTGAAGTGGAATCATGGTAGCAAACCATACTTAAATATGATGATCATCGTATTTTGTTTAAGAAGATTTTTCCCCAGCCACCCAATTTAAAATGTAACAGATCTTGTCTGTGATAAAGTGGCTGAAAGATCTGAAAGCTAGGGTACAACTCAGATCTTCAGCTAAGATTAAAATCTTTGAATCTGGCACTAAAATATTTGAGAGCCTGCATGTTGTCACTCACCTGCTTCACCAACCCTGAACCCCCTGGCTTCCCCTCCATGGTGGGGTCATGGCATCTTGATCAAGGGTGCCGTGAACTTGGGAAAGGCGGTAGTCCTTCCAGACAGGGAACTCTAGATGCCATAGCCATGGCTTCACACTTTCTCACGTCTATGGGAGTCCTGCTAAACCTCAAAAAAATCGCAGCTGCAGCCCTCCCAGAGGCTCCTTTTCATAGAAACTCTTCTGGACACCTCCTGTGTGAAAGCATTTCTTCCAGACAACAGGAGGAACGATATCCTTCAGATGGCCTGCTACATCGGAGAGAGAGCAGCTCGGTTTCAGCTCTCTCGATACAACGGATGCAAGGTCTCATGGCATCCTTGGTGTTCACTGTACCTCCAGCATGCCTTCACATGAGAACCTCTCAATGGATGCTCAGTACTCAGTGGTCCCTGACCACTCACCCTCAGTCCTTTTTGCCCCCTGCATCCCCGCGCAGAGACCATCAGCCCGGTCATGGACTCTGGCTGCGGCTGCTCACATTGTAGCCGTCCTCCCTGAACCCCCTGGATTCCCCCCCATGGTGGGGTCACAGCACCTTGACAAAGGGTGCCGTGAACTTGGGAAAGGCGGGAGTCAGCCTGAGCGCCTAATGTAGCTGGAGCGGGCTTCATTGTGGCAGCGGGAGCAGGAGTGATCTTCCTGGACATAAAGTCTCCACCACTCATTCACACTACTGGGAACTGTGCCAGAGGCATTAGGACCCAGCAGGAGCAAACTTTTTTGCTAGAGGGTCGACACCAGAGATGAAGCCACGAGGAGCAGCACCGCGAGCCTCAGCTCGTGCGGTAATAATTATCTCGGTGTTGACCCTCCAACTGCCTCAGTTCCTTTTTTCCTGCCGTCGAGTGCACTTCAGTGACAACGTCGCTCGCCCTCCGGGAGTCAAACTTCAAATTAGCGGCATAGTTTTTTCAGTTTTATTGTTTTGTAGTAATATCTCGAATAAGTACCGCTTAGTTTATTTATTCTTATTTAAAGAAGAAGTCTTAGCCTACACTGACGGAGTCGACCATGAGTGGGTCAGGTGATGGTAGAGAGACTTGGTATGAAAGTTGTTCAGTCAGCCGGGCTGGGTCTGGTCCGCCACCTTCTCCAGAGGGGGGGGTCTGACAATGGACAGTCCGATGCCCAAGGGGGTGGGCAGTCCCCTTGAAAGCGTAAAAATAAACGGTCGCACTCTTGGCACCATTTAGCCTCGAGCTCTTCTTCGGCCTACAGGTCAAAAAAGAGAAGGCATCACTCGAGGTCGCCCTCTGATATGTCTGCGCATAGACAGTCAGTTATTGGGGCTAGTTGCCAGGCTCCTCCTTTAGAGTCGCCGGTTTCTGTTTCTGATAGCCGACGTCTTCGACATCGGAGCCCTACCCCACCCTCTGGTAGGCCTTCAGATGAGCAGTTTCATCAGTGGGCTGCTCTTATGGAGCAATGGGCTCGGAGGTAAGTCCAGCTGCCTGGCCCGGTCACTCAGGGGCCTTCGGGCTTCTTGGGAGATCAGGTAGGGTGGTTGAGCCTCCCTAGTCATGCGGCGCCGTCTTTGGTGCCAACTCCGCGCTTAGATGTTCCCCCCCAACACGGCTGTGTCACAGAGGGCCACACCGATGCCTTTATGTCCTGGTATTCATCCTTCTTTCTCCTCAAATCCTGTTTTTCGGAGTTTTGGGATGTTTTTATGCCCTTGGCGTCGATGGCACGCTCGGCACCATCTTCGGCACAGCGCTGTCCTAGGCGCCGTTGAGTTTCTCGGTGCCATGCGCTTCGTCGGCGCTGTCCGCTTTGTCTGCGCCATGTAGCCTCTCGGCACCATCTTCGGCGGCATCTGGCTTCTTGGCACCGTACGGCTCTTCAGCACCGTGCTCCTTCGCCGCTGAGACCTGTTAGGATGTCATCCTGTCTTCACGGCTCCTCCTCTTTTAATCCTTCCTCATTTCCTTCTGATTTTCACTCCTTTCCTGTTCATACAGTCCCTCCTGGACTGTCAGGAGATGACATTGAGCCTGACCCAGACCTTTGGCTGGGTGATGATGTGGAAGGAACAGGATCTATTCCTGCTGCAGAGCCTGTGGTCGAGGACCTGTCTTTTAAGTCTCTGCTGAAAAACTTGAATTCCACTCTTTCTCTCCAAACTACAGATATCGATCCTGGGAAACTGTTAAGACTCCAGTACCTCCATGTTCCGGAGATCCCTATGGATTTGACTCCTCTGATACAGCCCTCCTTTGAGACACTGTCTCAAATGGTATGGAATAATCCTGCTCTCATTCCTTCGGTGGCTAAGTCCATAGATAGGAAATATGCTGTTCCCAAGGATCGACCCATTTTGGCATCCCAAGCCTTTGAGGATCCTATTGTAGTCTTGGCAGAGAATGATAAGGTCATCCTTCCCCAGACTACTACAGCTCAACCTATTAACAAAGAATATCATAAGATAAACACTTTAGGTAAGAGAGTCTTTGCTGCTTCCACTCTAAGTATGCGTATTGCCAGCTACAAGGCTATTTCTCTCAATATTAGTATATCCTTTAGCATTCGCTCAAATGGTTGAAGCTCTACCTGAGTCGGACACTAATTCAGAGCTTCTTCAAACCATAACCAGAGGTATAGAGTCCAACAACCAGCAGGTTAAAGCAGCTATGGACGCCTTCGATACTGCTTCCCGAGTGGCAGCGGCGGGCATTTGTACCCACTGTCATTCCTGGCTGCACACTTCAGGTTTCACGAATGATGCACAGCAACAGGTAATGGCGTTGCCTTTCGATGGTGTGTATCTCTTCAGCCCTCAAGTAGAACAGGCTCTAGAGGGTACATAAAAGACTAGGTCAGCCATTAAATTGGCTCAACCTCCTCCTGTCCCCTCTCGAGGGGGTTTAATAAATGCCAGTTTCATAACCATCAGTCCTTTTGAGGCAAAGGCAGGGGAAGTGTTAATAAAAACCAAGCACCCCAGCCTCAAAAGAAAATGCAGCAGAAGGCACAAGGACCCAAAGCGCCCAGTGCCGCCTTCTGAGTTGTTGGCCCAAGTCCCACCTCAGCTGCCCGAGGTGGACTCTTCCTCAGTGGTCAGAGGTCATCTGACTCACTTCTACAATCAATGGAAGTCCATAACCTCAGACAAATGGGTCCTCCAGATAATCCGTGAAGGGTATTCCCTCAATCTTTTGGAGACCCCTCCGGATCGTCCCCCCCCCAGATGACAACCCAGGCTGTCAGCTGTTCAGTCAGATCTTCTCGCCTCCGAGATACAGGGCCTTCTGAACAACAGGGCAGTGGAAGTAGCTCCGCTGGATCAATGGAACACAGGGTTCTACTCTCATTACTTCCTGGTTCCAAAGAAAACCGGGGGCATGCGCCCCATTTTGGACCTCAGAAAACTAAACAAATTCCTTCCCAAAGAGTAATTCAAAATTATATCACTAGGAACCTTGTTACCTTTGCTTCATCAGCATGACTGGTTAGCCTCCCTGGACATGCAGGATGCTTACCAGCACATTCCGATTCACCCAAAGCATCACAAATACCTAAGGTTAGTGGCTTTGGGACAGCATTATCAGTTCAGAGTCCTGCCCTTTGGGCTATCCTCGGCGCCACGAGTTTTTACAAAGTTTTGTGCAATTCTCGCAGCACATCTCAGAAAAATCAGAATACAGGTGTTCCCATATCTGGACGATTGGCTTCTAGCAAGTCCTTCCAGACAGGGAACTCTAGACGCCATTACCATGGCTTCACACTTTCTCAAGGTCCATGGGAGTCCTGCTAAACCTCAAAAAAAATCGCAGCTGCAGCACTCCCAGAGGCTCCTTTTCATAGGAACTCTTCTGGACACCTTCTGTGCGAAAGCATTTCTTCCAGAGGACAGGAGGAGCGATATCCTTCAGATGGCCCTATACATCAGAAAGAGAGCAGCTCGGTTTCAGCTCTCTCGATGCAATGGATGCTAGGTCTCATGGCATCCTCAGTGTTCACTGTACCGCTAGCATGCCTTCACATGAGAACCTCTCAATGGATGCTCAGTACTCAGTGGTCCCTGACCATTCACCCTCAGTCCTTTCTCATCAAGGTGACAGAACCTCTGAAGAGATCACTCACCTGGTGGTCGCAAGAGGACAATCTTCTGGAAGGGTATCCCTTTGCTCCTCTGGATCATCAGATTTCCATTGCCACAGACGCGTCCCTGATGGGGTGGGGAGCTCATTGTCAGACTCTCCACACTCAAGGTACGTGGACTCAGGACGAGTCCCAGCTTCACATAAATGTCTTGGAAATGAGAGACGTCCTTTATGCAGTCCGGGCTTTGAAGGACATTCTCTGTCACAAGAACATTCTCCTTCAAACGGACAACAAAGCAGTGATGTATTACATCAACAAGCAGGGTGGTGCTCACTCTTACCCCTTGTGCAGGGAAGCGATGAGAGTGTGGGAATGGTGCTTGGAGCACAAGGCTCTAATTCATGCGGTCTATCTGCTGGGGGTGCAGAACGAACTGGCAGACCGTCTCAGTAGAACAGAGACAGATCCTCACGAATGGTCTCTCGACTCAGCCATAGCTCAGTCACTATTCGCAGAGTGGGGGAACTCCAGACCTGGACCTTTTTGCATCCCCACTCAACAAAAAACAGCCTCTCTTCTGCTACAGAAATCCAGAGCCTGGCATTTTCTGTCAGGATGCATTCAGGCTGCGGTGGACAAAACTCTTTCTATACGCCTTTCCGCCTTTTCCTCTAATTCAGAGAGTACTTCTCAAATTCAAGTTCCATGGGGACAAAATGATCCTCATTGCTCCCTTCTGGCCTCAACAGATATGGTTTCCACTACTCAACAGTATGTCGGAAGCTCCTCAGAAACCGCTTCCCCTTCAGACGAACCTTCTGACTCAGGGGCCTGTGGTCCATCCCAACCTGAGGTCGCTTCACCTTCACACTTGGCTCCTGAAGAGATAGAAGTGAACAGGTTCAATGTCTCTCACAGGGTTTCAGATATTCTTCTGGCTGCACGCAAGCCAGCCACTAGGAAAACTTACACAGCCAAATGGAAGCGTTATTCGCTCTGGTGTGCAAAATCCTCTTTGAATCTTTTTTCCTGCCCACCAGATAAAGTTTAAGAGTACCTCTTAGACTTCTCAAATTCAGGTCTGCTATACTCTACAGTTAAGGCTCACCTTTGTGCCATTTCAGCTTATCATGAGCCAGTACTTTCCTTGTCACTGGCTCAGTTATCTGTGGTTAAGAGGTTTCGTAAGGGAATTCTGCATACCAGACCTCCTATAAGATGTCCAGTCACAGCCTGGAACATTAATCTTGTGCTAGACATGCTCACTTGAAAACCTTTCGAGCCTCTAGCTACCTGTGAGTTAACATTTCTCACTTGGAAAATGGCCTTCCTAGTGGCCATTACATCAGCCCGTAGGGTCTCTGAGATATATGCCTTGGTCACAGACCCCCTGTATACTGTGTTTCATAAAGACAAAGTAGTTCTTAGGATCCATCCTAAGTTTCTCCCTAAGGTTGTTTCAGAATTCCATCTAAACCAACCTCTGGTCCTTCCTACTTACTTTGCAAACTTCCAAAATGAAGGAGAGTGTTCTCTTCATTCCTTGGATGTCAAAAGAGCTTTGCGTTTCTATCTAGATAGAACAAAAGACTTCCGCAAAGCTCAACAACTGTTTGTTTCCTTCAGCGAGACCCGGCTGGGTCAACCTGTCGCTATCAGATGTATTTCAGCATGGCTGCTGGCATGCCTTCGCCACTGTTATTCCATGGCGCAGGTTAAGCTGGAGGGCAGAGTGTACGCTCACTCTACTAGAGCAGTCGCGGAATCCCTAGCAGAAATCCACAACGTGCCCATTGCAGATATTTGCAATGCGGCTACCAGGAGCTCAGTGCATACTTGCGTCAAACACTATGCCCTGGATGTCCATGCCAGACGACATCTTTCTTTTGGCAGAACCATCCTTAATGGACTCCTGTCCTAAAACTGTGAGCTCTTGGTCTCTCCTGCCACCCTCTCGGGGGATTATTAGCTTGGTACTCTCCCATTAGTGTGAATGAGTGGTGGAGACTTTATGTCCAGGGAAATATGGAAATTACACACCTACCATAATTCGTGATCTTCTTGGACGAGTCTCCACCACTCATTCACATGCCCACCCTCCATCCCCCGAGCTCACCTCGGTTGTTCGTCTTCAGTCCCTCAATCTTTAGGCTGTGAAGACTTCTTTGTTGACCCTTCTTATACGGGTTGTCCGGACTATCTTATGTCCATTTTTTTGGTTAGGCTATCCTTCTAGGTTAGTTACATTGCACCTCTTTGGAAAAAAAGGTACTGAGGCGGTTGGAGGGTTGATGCCGAGATAGTCATTACCGCACAAGCTGAGGCTGCGGTGCCACTCCTCGCGGCTCCATCTCTGGCTCCCACTGGGTCCTAGTGCCTCTGGCGCAGTTTCCATTAGCGTGAATGAGTGGTGGAGACTCGTCCAAGAAGATCAAGAATTACGGTAGGTACGTAATTTCCATTTTTTCCCCCTTGTTGTCGCAGGAGGCGGGGACATGCAATGACGTCCTGCGTCCGCCCCACCTCCTGAGTACTGTCGAGTGCTGGTTGCTGCAGTGCCCCTGGCCTCCACCAGGGGTCTGTCAAGCACCAGGCAGTGTTCTCACCCACCCCCGGAGAAGGAGAGCAGTCCCTAGGTCACTCCATCCTTCTCCCCTGGCCTGCCCTCCAGTGACACAAGTCCATTCCTAAACCAAGGTTGCTGGTTCCGCAAGCGGAAATCCAACCGCTGCGCTGGCGGGCCGGTGGATCGCACCTTTTCTGTGGATGCAGAAGACATTGTCCATGATATGAAGGTGGTGAGTTGAAAAATGGCAGGTAGGAGACCAGGCTAGATTCCTCAACCAGGAATGTTTACCATGCCTAACCCCATATGTAAAGAACTTCATAACACCCTAAAAAAGAAGCCGAAATGAGTGTTGCCGCTACACATTGATTGTTGGTCTTTATATTTTTCCATTTCTATAGGGTTTAGTTGGATTATCCAACTGTTAAGTATCCAGCAACAGGGTAACTTATGCTGGACACTATGGGGCAGGGATCGACAAATTTTAAAATCTCATGCTAGTTCAGGACAAGTGGCCTTGACAAAAATAGTAGTCCTCAAGTTCTGAGTAGTAGTCCAGTACATTTCAATTGAAATATTCAACCGACTTAACAGAAATAAGTAAAATGGTGTGGCTGTGTGGCAGGGCTTATATATTGTACTATTATTTCATAGGATGGATGGAGAGATGTAGAAGAACTTCATAAATCAGGAAAAACAATATTTTCATATATTTTTTTGTTAATACAGGTCAAGGTAGTACAGGCCGGACACTAAGGCACCTGACCCCAGGCAGAAGTCTGTATTAGAAGAGATTGGAGAAATGTTACAGAATTAGTTAAGGACAAGCCAAAACCAGCTAGACCGTTGGTTGAGAAGAACATAAAATGGTGATTAAGGGCTAGGCCAGGAGGAAGATGATGGGGCACTGGGAGCAGGAGTACTAGCACCAAGAAGATCATCATCAGCAGAAGCAGCTAAACCAGAAGATAATGTATCAGCAGCTACAGCATGCCCACGAACATGTTGAGTGCCTGGACCGGAGAGCAGCCAGTGGTTAATTGCTGGATCCGGATCAAAGTCATGCAATTCAGGACCTTCTACTGCTGTCTGCAGGAGAGACTGTAGTGAATCCTCAGCCAGCCTTGTCCTGATTTTTGTTTTGATTAGGTTCTGAACAGAAAAAAACTCTCTCACATTTTGCAGTCGATACACTCATTGCCATGAGTATTTCAACTAGGTCAAGAACGTGTATAATCTGGGGTGGTTTTTCTTCTAGTAATCTGGTATATACTTGCAAATAAGGTTTTTCAATGGCAGATTTCAATATTGTTTTAAATGCAGCATACTCTGACTTTATATGTTCCTGCTGCTCCTCTGTGAAAAAGTGAAAATATTCTGCCAGGTTTGCAAGTTCAGAGGTCCCAAACACCGCTAGTTGGTCTCTTGGCAGATCAAACTGCTTAAAATCTAAGCAGTTGAACCATTTGAGAGGCACCTCTGAGAAATTTGTAAATCTGTTGTCAATATACATTATTGCTGCATCTATTAAAGTCTGCAGTTGTCCATCTGTCACAAAATTGATTTCTGGGCAGTTGCCTCTGAATGGGAAATGAACAGTCTTCTCCTCCCTCCCTCTTTGTCACAACATATTCCATACATTTCTGTTCTGGTTTGTAATGGCTGAGGAAAGCTGCCATGTATTGCCCTGGCATGGTTTTCAGTTCCATAAGCTGGAGTAGGCAGGTCTCAACAAGCTGTGGAACTTCCAGTATTACTATGTCATCTCGTTGAAACTGCAGTGACAGGTTTTTTAGTATTGGCAGGAAATCTTGCAGTATATGGATAGCTTTTACAAACTGCACACTCTGTGTTTCTTTTAAGAGGCCCTTTGTTTTTGAACTTTCATCACCACCAGCAGTCAAAGATGCATGTAGGTGTTGTACAACAGTAGGTAGGTTAACCTGAACTGCATGTACCGAACGTGACCTACTAGCAAGCCATCTCACTTGTTTAATTGCAGTAAAGTGTGCCAGATCAGTATCCATCACGTTAGCAATTTCTTGGAGCTCTCTCATTTTTTTGGGACTATAGTGATAAAATTTAAATATTCCCTTGAGAGTACTTTCCAGCTTTGATACAAGTGGATTTTTTTTTAACACATCGAGAACCACCAGCTCTAGCTTATGGGCAACGAGTGCATCGCAATTATTTGAGGACGGCAGTGTTCCTCAAGACTTGCTATGGTTCCTCTCTTTCACCATAATGACACTGGCCCCATCAAAATTTGCTGAAATAAGCGGTCCTGGATTGTTAACATTTTGTAGGTTACTCGGGAAGATTTACTGACTCCAGTGCAGTTGATATTGCATGGAATACACCTTCTGCATGTGCATGTTCCAGTGGCACAACTTGGATAAGCAATGTATGCACCTGTTTTGAATTAGGTTCAACAAACCTTAAGAAAACATTTTCCCACTCAGTTATACTGTAATCGTACTGCCGTCAGCAAGAACTGTCACATACTTAACATTAGCAAGAGTCTGCATCTCGGTTCTGGATATAACTGCTGAAATAGCACTGCAAAAGTCCCTGACTCGCTTATCGTTAGTATAATTAGAACCTAGCTTAATGCCATTTTTTTCCTGTAATTCACAGAGCCACTCCATGTCTGAGAAAGGGCGAAGATTTTTGGCTATGGAATACGCTGTGTTAAACAGGCATCTCATCTTTGCTTTTGTGGCCTCTTCCAACTGTACAAAGGCTTGGTAAAGTGGTGACTCACTAATCTCACAACATACTGCTCGTGGCCACTTTCCAGAATATGTTGGTTCTGGCATAGCACATGTGGACTGGATTTTTCATGTGCACATAGTGACTCAATGTGAAAGTTGTTAGAGCCTGTGGCAAAGACATTTGTTTTTTTTGAAAATGCTGGAGTTGCAATAGTGGGATACTTTTCACATAGTGTGCAGTACATAAGCCCCTTTTTATCATCGTATCTCAACCATTTATAAGTGGACAACCAATGACACTGAAATAGTCTGGCCCTTTTTCTTGGTCATATTTCTTGTCTTTACTACTCCCAACTGCCACCTCATTATCAAGCAGTAAACTCACGTTTCTTAGCAAGTGACACAGGGGCTTTTGAGATAAGGCTCGGCTTCTCTGTTTACATCAAGTACCCAGTGGTCAGCAGTTATCCAGAACCACAGATGCAGATTCAGTTTCATGACTTTCATCTGTGGAAGTAGTACGTGTACTACTAGTACCAGACTGTGTTTGTCTCGTAAAAGATGGTGCTGCTGCTGACCAGAGAGACAAGAGACTTTGTTGTTTGGCTTTCTTCGTCTGCATATTGTCCATATAAATTTGGTGGTCACTTTTTCTTTAAAGACTAATGAACCAATAATAATAAACTTATTCTAAACACTGGTGTCTGTGTGTCCTTTTTCACTGGTGGTTAGTGTGGGCTCATGAGCTGGGTCACCAGGGGACAGATATATGCTTTTTTTCTATACACTGCAAGTTGTCTTGTCCTGTAACAAGTCAGGCAGCTGGCTGCAGAACACTCTCCACACAATCACTCTTGTCTCCTCTCTCCCAGCACAGCCCAAGCCCACCCCCGCAGTTAGGCTCCCTTATTTTATTTTACTGTTACTTACACTTATATATTTTTTTTTACTATCTTTCTCTTTTTGTTTCTTGGGTACTTCAAGCCAAAAGCCAACCAACCGGCTGCAGGACACTGGGTCCTTCACTCCTTTTCACAAAATCTCTCCCAACAGCCCAACCAAGCCCATAGCATAGCCCCACACCACACACAGTTTGAGTTATAGGCTTATTTCTTCTAAGTTCTTACTATACTATCTTTTTTTTTTACTAACTTTCTCAAGTCAGTCCTTCGCCCCGCCTCTCTCCAAGCTCCTCCTTCACTCCTTTACACACTATATCTGCGCTCTCCTCTCCCAACAGCCCACCAGCCTCTTCTCTTATTTTCTTTCTTTCTTTTTAGCTTTCTTTTATTATTTTATTTTTTCCTTTGTTTATGCAGCTAGTAGTCAAATAAACTGCTGTTTTTACTGGAGGGCAACACAAAGCTCCCTGCCCACAGTAGTAGTCCCCTGCCCTTGCTCTCTTCCTTTTTATTTTCTGTAGTCAGTGACACTTTACACTGCTGCTAGTTCTCAGTTGTCAGGGGACCAGGGTTCCCTCCCTTCTTCCACCCTACTACACAGACAGCAGACAGTACCAGACAGTCCCCCCTCCCAAGTTTCTGTTTTGTTTCCTTTTCTCCTTGTTTGAATTATTTTTTTTTATTTAGTTGTTTAACCAGGTATAGCACACTAAGCTGAAAGCTTTTTTACAGGAGTGACCTGGGAGCACAAGGAGGTTAGTGACTTGCTCAGGCAGTATGTAAGTGGAAGCTGTGGGATTCAAACCCAGGTCTGGTCTGCTGGATGTCACCAGATTTGCAGCCTTAGACCACTGCACTTAGCACTATACTGCCTACTTAATTTATTTTATATGCTCCTTTGTTTACTTTCACCCTGTTATGCCCAGTTCTGTTACAATCCCAACCTAACCCTTCTCAATATTTTATTTTTATTTACCCTGCCTGCCTAAACTGAACACTCCTTATTTACTCAGATTCATTAATTTTGCACTTTTGGCAAAACTGGCACGGCACACGGCAGGTAAATTTGCTTATCTACACTAATACACTTGTGTGCAGTTATCAGTGCTCACTGCTCAGCCACATCGCCCCCGCTCCTTAGTCCTCCTAGCTCCTGCCTTCCTCCCCCCCGCTCTTCACTCTCACCAACCCTCCTTCCTTAATTCACTGGTTGCACTCGCACTCCCCACTCCCCGATATCCACAACAACGGACTGTTTAATTTGTGTTTATCCTCTACCAACAGACAGTGAATGAGAGGCTCTAACGCAATGCACGTCTTTACTCTTGTCTCCACTACGCGCCAAATCACCACCGCGGCCAATGGGCATTCTGGTATCACTTACAGTTCAAGATTGTACTTCCTCATTTGGCTCCACGTCTGCCAGTCCGACAGCTTGCTCCTCCTCCGTTTCCTGCTCGCGCTCGCTCTTGATGCCACTTCCCTAGGCTTCCCTAGGCTGAGGCAAGCTCACACACTCACCGCTCGTTCCCGACCAGTAGGTGCACTGCTTGGTAGGTCAGATGACCACCGGGACAGCCGAAGCAGTGAGCACCCTACTGGTGGAAGGTAGAACTGCAAGCAGCAAAGATTTTTAAATCAGTGCTAGCCCGTGGACAAGTGGCACAACAGAAAGTGCTTGTCCCTGCACTGTAACTGGTAGCCCGGGACGTCGGGAAATAGGATTTGTCGAACTCTGCTATGGGGACTACTTGCAAAATACATCCTTGTGATATCTGCACTTCAATGGCTCCTATATAATTCCATAAACTGTGTGGACTTCCCCAAACTATCTGGTGCTTTGTTTTTTACTTTCTTATTGCCTCACAATACAAACCAGGTAGAATATCCATGATGCAGTTCCCCTTGAGACATCAACAAACACCAGGCCCCTGGATTTCCCAGGATAGTGCAATAAAAACTTGCTTCAGATTAGTGGTGGGCGAAGTGGGCTCAATCCGCTCTGTGAAGTGATTTATGGAGCAAAGTCGGATTCATGGAGTGCTCTGCAACACGAAGCTGAGTACCAGCGTTATAATGAGGAACTTGAAGTCCCTATAAAGCAATGACCGACGTCCGCCTCCCCAGGTCACTCTGCCAAATTTAAGGCGAAATGCATTGTGGGCAGTGCACTTCACTTCACTTCGTCTTGTTTTTGAGCTCCAAAGGCAAATTTTGCAGTGATTCATGGGATTTCAGGTCACATAGGTTCTATATTGATCTGCACAGTCTCAGTTCGGGGTAGTATGAGTAGGAAGGAGTAGGAGACAGTGTGCTCTGATAGCTGTCTGTGATAGGAATCTTGTAAAAGCTGTTCAAAAAGCATTTTTGCTTTTTTGGGGGGGATCCAACTTTAGTTCATCGATTGTAGGAAACCCTCCTGTGCTCATATCATCGAGCGTTTTTGTTTTTGTGTGGATTTTGAATGTTAATTTACAACATTGAGTGTGTGTGGTGAAAGACAGTGAAAGTGTGCTTTGGGGGAGGGGTGTATTTGTGGAGTAGGTAGATTTAAGTTGGAGAAATAGTGATTTCTTTGTTTTTTGGTTATATTTTTGTTATATAACTGACTGTGTTAACATACACAGAGTAATATTGCCAGTAATAGTAGAAATTTTCTTGCTGTTTGTTGTGTGGATGTGGTGCACCAGTTCATAAGTTCAGGTTGTTTAAATTACAAATTTACAATACGTAAAGTGGCATAGTACTGAACTTTTGCATTTGTGGCGCATTACTCATTCAGAATTGTACACAAACTGTTCTGTGTGTGAGTGTGTATGCAGTGCTGCATGCATTAAATAATACACCTTTTATTGTGCCTCAGACTAGTGTAATTGCAAGCACAGCAGTGTGAACCTACTGTCCACCACAGCTGCCTGTTTTTGTACTGCAATCGTGGTATATGTTCTTAGTTTTGCTGTTTGTAGTGCCGTAAAAATCAGCACTGTCTGTATTCAGTGCCCCCCCCACCCCCACGTTCAAAAGGTATTTTTTACCAGATTGGATTGTTTTTGTGACCTCATCAGCACCACTGGTTACTGAAGTTGTTTTAATTCCATGACAGTCTCAGAGTAGTCTCTTATCTGTTGCTGAAGCCACAGTTGTTTATTTGACTTCACATCCAGCGTCCCTCCAATCAGAGAGTGAATGTATCAAAATCTGAATTTGGTAATAATATTGTGATTGATCCCCCAAAATGCCTGCAAAGAGACGTGCAAGTAAAGCTGTTTCTGGCCAAGGCAATGTTGGCAGTAAGAGGGTCTGTGGGCATGGTAGTAGTACGCGGACGGAGAAGTGCATTGGTAATGTGAGGAAAGGTATTTCTCCTGCAATGTTTTTTACAGCCCAATCAGTACCTTCACTCATAGTTGGAGGAGATGATGTTTTCCCAGCCGGTGGTGTTAGTGTTACTGGTGTTAGTGGTGGAGGTAGTATTAGTATTGTTGCGTCAAGTTCTGATTCCAACCAGTGTACTGTATCCAAATATACAGAGTGTGAAGCAGTGCAAGTGAGTGGCAGCATAGATGATGTCATACTTCCCAGTAACATCCCAATAACTGAACCTGAGGATTCTGATGATCATGTCAACTATAGCATACAATATGATATTCCATCCACCATGGCACTTAACATCATGCATTTTCCATGTGGTGATTCACAGTGTGGTGAAAAAATATCAGGTGATGGTGGTGTAGATGCTGATGATGAATGTGATGATGATGATGATGTTGCTGTTGTTGTAACATGCAGTCCACATGCTAGCATCCAAGCAAAACATGTGGATGTGTGTGATGTTGATTAATATGTTCATGATGTAATTGACCCCAGTTGGGAACCGAAGAAAAAGAAATTAAAAGTGGTTGTGTCTGAGTCTGTTTGCAGGAATCCCTCCCTGTAAAAACTTGTTATCTACCGGTTTTAGTTGATGATGATGATGACCCAGTGCTCAATATGATAGGTAGTTGGGGTGGTTAGTTGCAGTCCAGGAGTGCAGTGCCAGAAACATCGCGTGCTCCCCTCCCACTTCAGTGCTTAAAATAACGGACTTAAATAAGCCACATCATGGACATGTTAAAAGCAGAGCATCACAATCCCTTGTTTGGGATTTTTTTATTCAAGATGCAAATGATGATTCAGTTACAATCTGCCAGGTTTGCCATGTGCGTGTGAGTTGAGGTAAAAAGGGGAGCCATCTGGGGACAGAAGGACAGCGTACACATCTTAAGAATAGACACTTGGCACTGTGGACCCAGCACAAGCTGGCAGCTAATACCACAGTGGGGCATTCACCCGCATCACCAGCAACCATAGCCAGCATGTTATCCCCTTTCATGACTGTGAAGCCCAGTAGGAAATTAAACGTATGCAGTAGTGTGGTAATAAGAGCAGAGGATTACTACAGGCATGATGAGGTGGAGGACAATAATGACTTTGAAATGTTGTCCAGTGCTTGTGAGAGTAGCACTTTTTTGTGGTGGTGGTGGTGGTGAATGCAGTATGTCTAGTGCAAGTGGTACATCAACCCCAGTTGGAAATCTGGCAAAATAACAGCATTTCTGGGTTTGTCATCATCACCTAAGCAACCGTTTTCATCAAATGTCCACACTCCATGCCCTACCAATGCCATTCATCACAGAGCACAACCATTTGTGATCAACACACCCCATGTAAAATGTTTAAGTCAGCCCACGTTACAGAGTGTTTTTGCTCATAAGCTGAAGTACCCCCCAAATCATACAGTGTCATGTGAACTCAATGCTGCTGTAGCAGAAGTGCTGGCAATTGATTTTTTGCCCTTCTCCTTTGTGGAGAATTCTGGGTTTCGGTGGTTTGCTGCACGTGCCTGTCCAAAATGGAAAGTCCCAGCCAGGACATACTTTTCTACCCGTGCTGTCCCCAAGTTGTTCCACACTGCGACTGACTCAGTAAGACATGCCCTACAACATTCCTCCTCTCCATTCATCCATTTAAGTATGGATATGTGGACAAGTGGCAAATCAGCGGGGAGTTCATATTTGTGTATAACTGCACACTGGGCGCAAGTCCCGGGGGTTGTTTGTGATGTTGGTAGTGTGAATAATCAGTGCAGTAAGGTGGATTGTCGGGTAGTAATCTTCCAGGAATTTGACAGCATGCAACGATTGCTACTGTATGCGCAGTGTGACCTGTTCACACACTGGTGAGAACATGCTGGACATGGTACTGACTGAAATTGACAGATGGCTATACCCTCTGTCCCTGAGAGCTGGGTTCATAGCAAGTGACAATGGGTCAAATGTGGTGAAATGCATCACGAATGGTGTGTTTTTTTGTGTTCCATGCATGGCCCACTGTTTAAATCTTGTAGTTCAGGAGTTTCTGCAGCACCCTGATATAAAGGAAATACTGACCGTTGCATGACGTATCTGGTCTCACTTTTCAATATCTGGAAAGGCCCGTGACCAACTGTGGCAATAGCAGATACAAAACAGCCTGCCTCAGCACCGCTTGAAGCTGGAAGTTGTCACCTGATGGAACTCCACTTTATACATGGCAGAGAGGTTGTATGAACAATACAAAGCCATCTCATAATATCTTGTTATGCACATTAGCCGTGACAGTTTCGGGACCTCCATGTCTATGATGACTTAACAGTGGCACCTCATGGACTCCGTAATAACAATTTTGAGGCCTTTTGAACATGCCACACAGGCAGTGAGTGGTGAGTCTGCTTCCATTAGCCAATCAATTCCACTGCTGTGGGTGCTGAGGCAGACATTGGTGAATTTCAAACAACATGAAGTCTTGCTGTATTCTGACTAAATGCAGTTAGCCCCAGCACTTGAGCTGCCCCGGAGAGTAAGGAGTTAACTCTATGCAGAAGCATAGAACGTTGAGCTCGAGCTCAGTTTTCAAACCTCTGTCTCTAGCACTCTGAAGTGTAACCGTCAAGATTGTCTAGTCCGCCTAAATGTGCAGTCGCTGTGGAGATTCCTCCTGCACTTCGGATCGGTATCAGTTGAAATCAGTCAATTTTACCTAGCCATTTCTTTATTTTGATCTTCTTACCTCTGTCTTGGTAACAGTAAGTGGTAGTAGTAGGTAGTTTATTGTATTATTGTGGAAATTGCTTTTTTGCCTTCGGTTCTTCTTCGGTTGGTCCGGTTTGGAACCGAACCCCATTCTATTTCTGTTTTGTTTCTAAATATTACTGTGGTTTCCGGTACTCATCGGTTCCTAATAAAACTCCGATTTCTGGGGGTTTTTTAACCGACCCGTGACACGGTTGGAACCGATCCGTTTCTAGTTGCCTGGTGTAATAGCTGATAAGGGTAACTTCTCAGTATTCCAGCGTGTCTGAGAAACCCAAAAAGAAAACCGGTCCCACTGGGTTTTAGCACTGTACCGAGTGTAAGGAGGCCTTTGCCAAGGCTGACCCTCACCTTGTCTGTGTTTATTGTCTGGGGTTTGACCACCTCAAAGAAGAATGCTAAATCTGTAAAAACTTTCCCAAAGCCACTTTGGAAAAACGTTTGAGTAGGCTAAGAGAGAGAGAGGGAGGCCAAGAAGTCTGCTGACCCAGATGGCTGGCCCGGTTCGGCGGTTGCCGAAACTGAGGGGGTGCCCACTGACCTGGGCAATACCTCCTCGGGCAAAAGGAGAGCCGATTCTGCAGAATCGGTTCCTAGCAAAAGGAAACAAAAAACAGCCGGTTTGGATCCTACTTCCCATAGTCCGTACACTGAGGAGATTGCTAAAACGATTCAAACAACATGAAGTCTTGCTATATTATGACATATGCAGTTTGTCCCAGCCTTAGAACTGCTCCGGAGGTGAAAGAGTCAACTTCCATGCCAGGCATGGAATCTTGAGCGCGAGCTCGGTTGAAAAAACTCTGTCTGTTGATCTTCAAACTGAAACTGTCAGATTCTTCACTCCGCCTCACTGAACAGTCGCTCCGGAGATTCATCCTACTGCTCGGTTCATTTGTCGGTTAAAAAAGTGTTATTTCTCGGTTTTCTAAACCGCATTTGTATATTTTAACCACAACCGGTCGGTTCAAGCTCTGTCTGTTGTATCGTAAGTAATAGATAGGTTTTACATTTCTCTGTGTGGAACTTGCAAACGTTGTTATCGGTTCGGTTTGAACCGATCAGGTTGTTGTTAAAATTTGTTAAATTACATTTAGAGTGCGGTTCCCGGTTCTTATCGGTTCTAAAAAAAACGGATTTCATTACGTTTTCCACGACCCGTGACACGGTTGGGAACCGATAAGGGTGTCTTGCTTGGCGATTTGCCAGAAAAGGGCAGGTTTTTGGTTAGGCTGGCATGTCTGAGAAACCCAAAGGAAAAACCGGGCCCACTGGGTTTCAACACTGTAGTGTCTGTGGGGAAGCCTTTGCCAAGGCTGACCCACACACCACATGTGTTTATTGTCTGGGGTTTGACCACCTCAATGCAGACTGCCAGATTTGCAAGAATTTCCCTGCAGCTACCCTGGATAAGAGAGTTGGTAGGCTCAGGGAACGAGAGGCCAAAAAGTCCGCTGACCTGGATGGCCAGCCCGGTTTGGTGCCAACTGAACCGGAGGGAGTGCCCTCTGACCAGGGCGATACCTCCTCGGGCAAACGAAGAGCTGACTCGGAGGAGCCAGTTCCAGCAAAGAGGATTAGAAAATCAGCAGGTGTGGAGCCAAAATTTCCTTCTCCAACCGCTGCAGAGATAGCCAAAGCGATCCAAATTGTCCAGTCGCTTTCCCCGGTTCCGTCCGAACCAGCACCATCAGGAAAACGATCGGTTCGGTCAGTTCCACCGGTTCAAGAATATGATATAGAAGAATTTTATGAACCGGAGGAGGGGGAGGAGGATTATGAAGAGAGTGAATGTGATTTTGAAAGTCTGGATGTACCCATTGAACCGGACATCTCCCCAGACAGACCTTCAAGAGTGTCTCCCCCTAGGCTTTCTGAGTCCCCTTCTCATTTTCTGTTTTATAAAAAAGTTGCTGAAACCCTCCAGCTCCCTTTGGAAGAAGCTGTGGATGAACAGGAGGAGCCTGACTATGTGGAAATTATGGATATCCCAGAGTCCAGGAGATTGTCTATTCCTTTACATAAATCTTTTAGGAAACAGACAATAAAGATTTTAAAAGCTCTAATTCTTTATCTCCTGTGGATAAAAAGATGGACAGGAGTTACACATTGTCAGGCTCTGATACGGAGTTCCTTTCACAACAATGCAGCCATGTTGAGTAGTGCAGGCTGCAGCCTGTGATAAGGCAAATATTCCCTTGGCTCACACCCCCTGACAAGGACTCCAGGAGGATTGATGCCATGGCAAAGAAACAATACATGGCAGCATCCTTGGGACTCAGACAGGCAAATTATATGGCCTATGTTGCAAGATACCAGAAATCCAGATGGGATACTGTTATGGCTTTAGCGAAACAGGTCCCTGGCCAGCTTGCCAAGGAGCTGGAACAGGTGGCTGCTGATGGTATTGAGGCATCCAAGGTGAAATTCCATGCTGCAGTGGACACTAATGATGTATCTTCAAGAGTCATGGCTACATCTGTGGCTTTTCGTAGAATGGCTTGGCTCAGGTGTACTAGCCTGTCACAGGATACCCAGGCTAAGGCCATGGATTTTCCTGTTGTGGGTAATTCTCTGTTTGGGGAGCAGACAGAGAATTACATGAAGAAAATGGATGAGTATAGGACCACTTATAGGAGTGCACAGGCCAAGGAGAGGCAAGCCACTCCTCAGAGGCAGCTTTCCAGGGGCAGGGGCAGGCCTTTTTACCAAGCCCAGGCCTCCTCTTCAGCTTATGCCCAGATGGGGTTCTTCAGAGGGAGAGGCAGACAGGGTATGAGCACGCCTGCTCCCACCCCTCAGCCTAAAGCCCCTGCCAAACAGACACCCTGATGGGATGCCCAAGGCCGATTCTCCATTACCTGTAGGGGGCAGGCTGGCTTACTTCGTCCAGGACTGGGAGTCTTTAACATCAGACAAGTGGGTCCTGGAAGTAGTAAGCCAGGGACTGGTTCTCAGCTTCAAAAAATTTCAAAAGATAAGAACCAGATCCTTTCCACCTGCAAATCCATCAGAGGCTCTTGCTTTGGAAACAGAAGTCTCAACTCTCCTGGCTGTCAGAGCTGTAGAAAGGGTTCCTCCCCTACACCAGGGCAAAGGACTGTACTCCAGGTACTTCCTTACCCCAAAAAAGACAGGAGAATGGCAGCCCATCCTGGATCTAAGATACCTAAACAAGCACCTTTTAAAACCAAAATTCAAAATGGTGACTCTGGGAATTATTTTACCCTCCCTAAGGCCAGGGGGCTGGCTAGCATCCCTGGACCTCAAGGATGCCTACTTCCATGTTCTCATCAGAAGCTCCCACCGAAAGTACCTCAGATTCGAACTGCCCTCAGGCCATTACCAGTTCAGAACAATGCCCTTCGGCCTCACCTCTGCCCCAAGGGCATTCACCAAATGCCTGGCAGTAGCAGTTGCACACTTAAGAAGGCAAGAGATTGCCATCTTTCCTTACCTGGACGACTGGCTCATAGTGGGTCAGTCCCCAGACCAAGTCAAATCACACCTTCAGGTTACCCAGCAGCTGCCTACATCTCTAGGTTTTCTTCTCAATCTTCCAAAGTCAGTTCTAGAGCCTGTTCAGCGACTCACCTTCATAGGCGCAGAACTGGACACAAAGCAGGCCAGAGCTTTCCTCCCTCTAGAAAGAGTAAGGACCCTGGTGGCTCTGGCCTCCTCCTTCTTCACTCTGCAGTTCTCTCGACCAGCAAGGCACTTTCTACAGCTCCTTGGCCACATGGCTGCTTCCACAGCTGTAGTGCAAGGAGCAAGATTTCAGATGAGGGACATCCAGTTCCATTTGAGAGCCTTCTGGTCTCAAAGGAGAGATCCTCTAACTAAATTGATCCCAGTAACTCGAACCCTGATCCAGGCCCTGCAGTGGTGGCAGGATCAGAGCAATCTGAGACAGGGGTTCCTTTCATCCCTCAATCTCACTCCTTGACCCTTACTACAGATCGTCCCTCTTGGGTGGGGAGCTCACATGGGCGACCTCACCACCCAGGATTGTGGTCCCCTCAGGAATCTCTGCTCCACATCAATCTGTTGGAACTCAGAGCTGTTTTTCTAGCACTTCAGGTTTTTTCTGCATCTGTTCAGAACAAAGTGGTACAGGTCCGAACAGACAACACCACTACAATGTGGTACATCAACAAGCAAGGGGGCACTCGGTCTTTGGCCTTGTGCACCGAGGCAATGAAATTGTGGTCTCTGGCTTATTCCCTGAACACCTCCCTCATGGCAGTTCACCTCCCAGGCAAGGACAATGTCCTGGCAGATGCTCTCAGCAGGATTTACCAGGGCCATCACGAATGGTCACTGGATCCCCTAGTACTGGGGTTAGTATTTGCCAGGTGAGGCACCCCTCAGATAGATCTTTTTGCAGCCCCAGACAATCACCAACTTCCGCTTTTTTGTTGCAGACCCCCAGTGTTGGGCTCAGTCCCTCTGGATGCCTTCCTTCTCGATTGGGAAGGAAGTTCCTTTATGCCTTTCCCCCCTTTCCTCTCTTGTTCAAGGTGCTAGTCAAAATCAGATCTCAACCTTGCAAGATGATTCTGATTGCTCCAGATTGGGCCAGACAGCCCTGGTATCCACTCCTTCTGTCCTTAGCAGTCCACCTTCCCCTGTGTCTCCCCAGGAATCACAATCTGTTAACCTGTGCCCAGGGGAGAGTTTGGTATCCGAATCTCAAATCCCTCAACCTCAAGGCCTGGCTCTTGAGGAGTTAGAGTTTGCTGACCTACACCTTTCTCAAGGTGTACTCGATATCTTGAAAGCTTCTAGGAAGCCTTCTACCAGGGCTACTTATAATTCTAAATGGAAAAGGTTTTCCATATGGTGCTCTGGAAAGCATATTTCCCCAGAATCTGCTGATTTGCCCACAGTCCTGGACTATATGGTCCATCTAAATACTTTAGGGCTGAGGCCAACTACCCTGAAAGTGCATTTGGCAGCTGTCTCTGCTTTTATTTCAGCAGGAAAGCCCTCTTCTCTTTCTGCTCACCCTGTATTCTCCAAGTTTTTCAAGGGATTGCTTCACACCAACCTCCATTCAGGGACCCTGCTCCTGCCTGGAATCTTAATGTTTGCATTGCTCAGCTAATGCAACCCCCCTTTGAGCCTTTGTCTTCAGCAGAGCTTAAGTACTTGACTTGGAAAACTGTGTTTCTAGTAGCCATCACTTCTGCCAGGCGCATAAGTGAATTACAAGCTTTGTCAGTGGAGCCTGATTTTATCTCCTTTTACAGAGATAAGGTAGTCCTCAGGACTAACAGGAAGTTCTTGCCTAAGGTGGTTTCAGATTTCCACCTTAATCAATCTATATCTCTTCCAGTGTACTTCACTGACCATTCCTCCTCTGGCGTGAGGAGGCTGCACAGTTTAGATGTAAAGAGAGCCCTTAGTTGCTACATAGAGCGTACCAAGGGTCACAGGTTTGACTCCCTCCAACTTTTCCTCACTTATGGTGAGGTTGGTAAAGGGAAACCTTCCACTAAAAGGTCCATTGCCAGGTGGATTGTCTCTTGTATTCAATTTTGCTATCAAAAACTGGGTAAGGTTCCCCCTTCAGGCCTGAGGGCTCACTCTACCAGAGGTACAGCTGCGTCCTAGCTGCGGCCAGGACATCCCTATCTTGGAGATATGTCAAGCAGCTACCTGGAAAACAGTACACTTTCACCAAGCATTATTCCTGGACATCCAGGCTAGGAGTGATGCTCGGTTTGGCACAGCTGTGCTTCAGAGCCTATTTCCTAAGTAGGTTCTGTCCCTCCTCCATGGAGGTACTGCTGTGTAGTCTGCATATGTCATAATATAGCAAGACTTCATGTTGTTTGAAGAAAAAATTACTCACCTTAGTAATGTTGTTTCTTCTAATGGAGTCTTGCTATATTATGACCTCCCCCCTGCCCGCCCCTCTCAGAACCTTGCTCTTGGGATGTGGGTGGGCAGTGCAGTGTTGGCACTTAATGATGCCCACCTTGTGTTTTCACCCCTCTTTTTGGGGTGTTTGGGTTTTGTATTTTATTTTATTTTATTTTTGGATCCCCTGACTTGAGTCTTGGTTTTGGGACCAGAAAAATGTGTTAATATTTTAGTAGCCAGTTGGCTAGTGTAGGTTTACAGCTTCCACACAGAACCTTAGTGAGTTTTGCTCGTAAAGATCTGACAGTTTCAGTTTGAAGATCAACAGACAGTTTTTTCAACTGAGCTCGCGCTCAAGATTCCATGCCTGGCATGGAAGTTGACTCTTTCACCTCCGGAGCAGTTCTAAGGCTGGGACAAACTGCATATGTCATAATATAGCAAGACTCCATTAGAAGAAACAACATTACTAAGGTGAGCAATTTTTTCTTTCTGTTGCTCAGTCGCTTTGCCTGGTTCCGACCGAACCGGCAACGGTTCATAGAGGTTCAGTTCGGTCGGATATCGTCGCTTCTGACATTGATCCAGAGGCTTTCTATGAGGGCGATTGGGATGGAGAAGAACAGTATGATGAAGAGGAATATGAAGGCCTAGATGAGCCTATGGAGCCTGACATCTCCCCAGACGGCCTTCCAACGTGTCTCCTCTCAGACTCTCTGAGTCCCCCTCCCATTTCTTGTTTTACAAGAAAGTGGTTGATACTCTTCAGCTCCCAGTGGAAGAAGCTGAACAGGATCAGGAGGAACCTGACTTTATGGAAATAATGGATGTACCAGAGTCGAAGAGAGTGTCTGTCCCTCTCCATAAATCCCTGGGGAAACAGACACAAAAAATGTTGCAGTTTCCAACTTCTATACCTCCTGTGGATAAAAAGATTGACAGGAGGTATACCTTGTCAGGTCCTGGAACAGAATTTCTTACGACTCATTGCAGCCATGTTGGGGTAGTGCAGGCTGCAGCCTGTGATAAGGCTAATATTCCCCTGGCATCTCACCCCCAGATAAGGATTCTAGGAAAGTGAATGCCATGGCCAAGAAACAATACTTGGCATCCTCTTTGGGACTCAGACAAGCCAATTATATGGCATATACAGCCAGGTACCAGAAATCGAGGTGAGATACGGTTCTGGAACTGGCTAAGAATGCCCCTCCCCAGCTAGCCAAGGAGCTGGAGAAGGTGGCTGCAGATGGTATTGAGGCATCCAAGGTCCAATTTCACACTGCTGTTGACTTGAATGATGTGCATTCCAGAGTCATGGCTACATCTGTCTCCAAGAGGAGATTAGCTTGGCTCAGAATTACCAATCTATCACAGGATACCCAGACTAAGGCCATGGGTTTTCCTGTTGCTGGTAACTCTCTGTTTGGTGAACAAACAGAGGCTTACATGAAGAAAATGGATGAGTACAGGACCACTTATAGGAGTGCTGCAGCAAAAGAGAAACAGACCACTCCTCAGAAGCAGTAGTTTAGGGCTGGCAGGGGCAGGCCTTTTAACAGGCCTTTTTACCAAGCCCAGGCTTCCTCTTCTTTCCAGAAGAGGGGGTTCTTCAGGGGAAGAGGCAGACAAGGGATGACCAGGACCCCAGCATCCACTCAGTCCAAGCCCCCTGCCAAACAGACACCCTGAGGTGTCAGTCAGGGTCGCCTCCCCAATTCCTGTAGGGGGAAGGCTGGCTCACTATTCCCAGGCCTGGGATTCCATTACCTCGGACAAATGGGTCCTGGAAGTAGTGAGCCAGGGACTTGTTCTCAGCTTCAAAAGGTTCCCAAAGATGAAAGCAAGATCTTTCACCCACCTCTTCCCCTTGGAGACAAAGGCCTTAGAGGCAGAAGTCTCCTCTCTTCTGCTCATGCGAGCAGTAGAGAAGGTACCTCTTTGTCACAGAGGAAAAGGACTTTATTCCAGATACTTCCTTACCCCAAAAAAGACAGGGGAGTGGCGACCCATCCTAGATTTAAGGTACCTCAGCAAACACTTAACAAAACCAAAGTTCAAGATGCTGACTCCGGGAGTAATTCTTCCCTCTCTGAGACCAGGAGACTGGCTAGCCTCCCTGGATCTTAAGGGTGCCTATTTCCACATACCCATCAGACATTCCCACAGAAAGTACCTCAGGTTCGAATTGCCCTCAGGCCATTATCAGTTTAGAGCCTTGCCTTTCGGCCTAACATCGGCTCCAAGGGTGTTTACCAAGTGCCTAGCAGTAGTGGTGGCATTCCTCAGGAGACAGGGTATCCTTCTGTTCCCATACCCAGACGACTGACTCCTAGTAGGTCAGTCCCCGGGCCAAGTCAAGTCAGCCTTAGAGGTCACACAAAGGCTCCTGGAGTCCTTGGGCTTCATTCTAAACCTAGAAAAGTCGGTTCTGGAACCAACTCAACTTGCAGGCCTCTTCTATTGGGCTCTGTACAACAAGAGGCTCTACTATTGGATTGGACAAGCAGGTTCCTGTATGCATTTCCTCCTTTCCCTTTGATCTTCAGGGTTCTGGTCAAGGCCAGATCTCAGCCTTGCAGAGTGATTCTAGTGGCACCAGACTGGGCCCAACAACTGTGGTATTCTCTACTACTGTCACTGTCAGTGACAAGGCCTCTGTGTCTTCCCAGACAGTTCAATCTGCTGACATACTCTCAGGGGAGGATCCTCTATCCCAGTCTTCAGGCTCTCAGGATCAAGGCCTGGCTCTTGAAGAGTTAGAATATGCACATTTAAGTCTTTCTCAATCCGTTTTGGATATTCTGAAGGTTATCAGGAAACCTGCTACCAGGAAAACTTACAATTCCAAGTGGAAAGGATTTGGTTTTTGGTGTTCCCAAATACCTGTTCAGCCAGAATTAGCTGACATTGCTACTGTATTGGGCTATTTGGTGCATCTTAATAGTTTAGGCCTTGAGCCCACTACGCTTAAGGTGCATTTGGCAGCTGTGTCTGCCTTCCTTTCAGCTGGGAAGGGCTCTTCGTTAGCCTCTCATCCAGTTTTCCAGAAATTCTTCAAAAGTCTGATGCATGTTAATCCTCCCTTTCGAGCCCCTACCCCTTCTTGGGATCTGAACATCTGTATAGCACAGTTTATGCAGCCCCCTTTTGAGCCCCTATCTTCAGCAGAGCTGAAATACTTGACATGGAAAACTGTATTCCTGGTAGCCATTACCTCTGCCAGGAGGATCAGTGAGTTACAGGCTTTATCAGTGGAACCTGGTTTTATTTCTTTTCACAGTGATAAGGTGGTACTTCGAACTAACAGAAAGTTTCTTCCCAAAGTGGTCTCAGACTTTCATCTGAACCAATCTATGACATTGCCTGTGTTTTTTACTGACCATTCTTCCTCTGGGGAACGAAGATTACACAGTCTTGATATGAAAAGGGCCTTTAGTTACTATGTGGAGCATACTAAGGCCTATAGGAATGGATGTTCTCAGTTATTTCTCTCCTATGGTGAGGTGGGAAAGGGCAAACCAGCCACAAAGAGAACTATTGACAGGTGGATTGTGTCCTGTATCCAATTCTGCTATTCAAAACTTGGGAAGGAACCTCCCTCAGGCCTGAGGGCTCATTCTACCAGGGGTACAGCTGCTTCGCTCGCAGCAGCTAGGAATATGCCTTTAGTGGAAATTTGTAAAGCAGCCACCTGGAAAACTGTTTACACATTTACCAAGCATTATTCTCTGGACATTCAGTCTAGAAGTGATGCTAGGTTTGGCACAGCTGTGCTGCAGAGACTGTTCCCAAAATAAGTTCTGTGACTCCCTCCTCCAAGGGGGTACTGCTTGGTAGTCTGCATTTAGTCAGAATACAGCAAGACTTAATGTTGTCTGAAGAAAAAAAATACCATAGTAATGTTGTTTCTTCTAATGGAGTCTTACTGTATTCTGACTTCCTTCCCTGCCTCCCCTCCTACAACTCAGTAGTTTTGGGATGTGGGTGGGCAGGCACAGTGCTGCACCCCAGAGGTGTACTTGGCTTGCCCTATCTTATGGGTTTTAGTTATGTTTTAGCTCTCTACCTACTTTGGTTCTATATTTAGCTTTCTTTTTGGGGTTCTTGACTTGAGTCCTTTGACCCTAAAAACAATTTGTGCAGCCATTAGGCTTGCAAGAGTTGAAATAATTTCCACCTATTACTTTTATTAGTTAGTGCTCGTAATAATCTGACGGTTACGCTTCAGAGTGCTAGAGACAGAGGTTTGAAAACCGAGCTCGAGCTCAACGTTCTATGCTTCTGCATAGAGTTAACTCCTTACTCTCCGGGGCAGTTCAAGTGCTGGGGCTAACTGCATTTAGTCAGAATACAGCAAGACTCCATTAGAAGAAACAACATTACTATTGTAAGTAATTTTTTCGTAGAGCATAGCTTTGATGTTGCCGGAGACGGTGGTAGCAGTATGTTGCTGCAACACATGCTTACAGCATTCGACCAGAATCATCACGTTATGAACATTCAGTGTAGTGGCAACTTTGCCATAGCAACAATGCTGGAGCCATGATACAAACATGGAATTGCATCAGTACTGGAGGGAGGGCATGAACAGGTAAAAAATATCAGTGGTCAACTGGTGTGCTTGGTTCATGGGACACAGAAGTCACGTGGCAACATCAGCAAACCTCAGCAGCATAATCCGGCTGAAGGTGTACCTGGATGACTATCAAGCATATCCTGCAAGGGGAAGGGGACTGCAGTTCCACATGGTCTGTCATCCAAAGTGGCTGGCATCAACCTGCTTTGGGAGGCTTTGTCCCAAGTGGGTATTTGTGAAATAAATGATTTGGGAGAACAGGATGATGCATCAACAATTGGACTTAGTGCGGCACAGAGAATGGTTGAGTCATATTTGTCTGAAAACGGCATCTGACAATAACTGAAGATCCTCTTTTGTACTGGAGTGGAAAGGTCAGTGAATGGCCAGAGCTGACTGCAGTGGCACTGAAGTACCTCACATGCCCACCCTCCAGTGTAAGTGTTGAGAGGGTATTCAGCTCAGCAGGTGCAATAGTCAGGGATCATCGGACAAACCTGTCACCTGCAAATGTTAGTTTGCTAACATTCATTAAAATGAATGAGAGGCACATACCAGCAGAGATTGCAACCTCGGTATTCGTACCCTGGCCTAGTCATGGTGGTCTTGCTGATGTGGAAATGGAGCATCCTGTTGGCACTGCCAGTGGCTGCCTGAAACGGCCCACCACTGACATAGATGATGACACAATGGAGAAAGAATTTCCCAGTCATCAGACTTCAGACATCGATGACTGTGAGGGCAGCTTTCTTTATGAGGAAGATGATGTGGTTAATGTTGGCAGGTTTTAAGTTTTTAAAAGGCAGTGTGTCCCGCCCCGGACCACCACCACTGGGACTGATGTTAGCCACTGCCACCATGAGTCTGTCTGCCCCCTGGACCACCACTACTGGGACTGATGATAGCCACTGCCACCATGACTCTGTCTGCCCCCTGGACCACCACCACCGGGACTGATGTTAGCCACTGCCACCACTGTCACCATGAGTCTGTCTGCCCCCCAAACCACCACTGGGACTGATGTTATCCACTGCCACCATGAATCTGTCTGCCCCCTCGGACCACCACCACTGGGACTGATGTTAGCCACTGCCACCATGAATCTGTCTGCCCCCCCGGACCACAACCAACAGGACTGATGTTAGCTGCTGCCACCATGAGTCTGTCTGCCCCCGAACCACTACCACCACCAGGACTGATGTTCTCCACTGCCACCATGAGTCTGTCTGCCCCCGGACCACCACCACCAGGACTGATGTTAGCCACTGCCACCATGAGTCTGTCTGCCCCCAGACCACCACCACCACCAGGACTGATGTTAGCCACTGCCACCATGAGTCTGTCTGCCCCCCGGACCACCACCAGGACTGATGTTAGCCACTACCACCATGAATCTGTCTGCCCCCCGGACCATCACCGGGACTGATGTTAGCCACTGCCACCACAAGTCTGTCCGGACCACCACATCCATCAGCCAGAGACGCAAAGCTTCTTAATATTTAAACCACAAAGTGAGTAAGTGTACTCATGTTTGTTATGCTGCTTCACTTCCTTTAGTTGCATGTTTTGTTTTCTGTAGCTTTTCAGAGCTGCAATGGTAAAACACATACAGTACACTTCTTTTGTTTCTTTTACAGGGTAACAAAAAAAGGCTGCATTGCTAAAACTCGTTGGGAATGGTACTGTAGCAGTACCGTACAGAGAGGAAGCGATGTAATATCCATGTGAGATCTATTCTGGTAAGTATGAAGATTTTATTTAATCCGTTTCATTGTTTTGTAAAGACTGCAACAAATATTGCACACAGGTTGTGTTAGTTGACAAGATGTGGGTTTCAAATGTAACTTGACTTTAGGGATTGAGATTTGAGAACCAAGGAGGGATACATAACAATTAAGTTTTAAGAAGCTATTCATTTCTTTTTTTAGGAAACTTCCAGATGCTTTGTTGTTCTGACAAAGTGGCCTTATCCAAACAAGTTCTTCAACATCAGGCTTCCCCCGGGCTGGGGCGCACATGCAACACGCAGAAGTCATTTCATTAGATGACCATGACCATCACTAACAACCAGACTCGAGAAGGATGCAGATGAAATCTGTGAAGAAGTAACAAAACAAGAAACCATTACAGACAAACCTGCAAATATGCTTCCCCCCACCCCAAATAAAAAAATACTTACCTTCATGTGCTTGAGAGTCATCCATTGCAAATTTCTATGCAAAAAGTTCTCATCGAGCACTGGAATGTGCACACCAACAGCGTCTATGACCTGTGATACAGAACAATACCATGAGTACATGTCCATGTCAACCCCTCTCACCTACAAAATACAGAAATATATATCTATATATATCAAGTCACCAAGGCTACTATTAGTGTACAGACAAAGGGCACCCTTCCATCCAGCTGAGATGATCACATTGCATTTGCTTGAACTGCAGCACACATTGGACCAGCAACAGTTTGCTCACGGTCATCATTTTATTCTGGGGCACTGCACGCATGAGTGACTGCACAATAAATTCTGGGGGACTTTGTATGTGCTGAAACAATCCCATTTCACTGTGTTACCACTTGTCAATTTTCTGGACACAAGGCGGATGCATTTTGGGCATGCAGAAAAATCTGGGGACTCTGTGCCACCACTGTGCACATGCTCGAGTGTACCATTAATTCTGGGGGGCTTTGTATGTGCTGAAACAATCCCATTTCACTGTGTTACCACTTGTCAATTTTCTGGACACAAGGCAGATGCATTTTGGGCATGCAGAAAAAATCTGGGGACTCGATAGTGTGACCACTGCGCGCATGAGTGATTGCGCAATAAATTCTGGGGGACTTTGCATGTGGTGTGATGATCCCATTTCACTTCCTTAGCACGTGTCAATTTTCTGGACGAAGACAGATGCATTTTGTGTGTTGTGATTGTGAGCACATAATGTCATTCTTAAATTATAATTAAAACAGCATTGCAAAATTAGTTAAATTGTCCTATACTTTTTATTCTATTTTACATTGCCACGTTGCGCCACTAGTTACTTCATGACTTGTATGATACCCTTCTTTTCACAGTTTGTGTCTGTTTTACTACTTTTTCTCATGTCTGAAAATAAAAAAGGAGCATGCCATTTAATATTGTTCTGACCAGGTTCTCATCACTATTTGCAGCTGTTTTTGAACAACTATTGTTCTGTGATGTCATAAAACACTGCCTGCTGCATAATTGTTAATTTGACAACAAAAGTAATATATAACAACTGATGGAGAAAAACAGCGGAAAATACTGACGAAGACCTGGTCTGCAGACTCTGCACCATATTACAAGGAGTACTCCTTTTATCTCACACATGAAAAAAAAGTACTAAAGCAGACTCAAATACTGGAAAGAATAGTATCATACAAGTCAGGATGTAAGTAAAGTGGCAATGTAAAATAGCACAAAAAAGTATAGGTCAAAATTTTCAACAGATTGTTGCACTGCTGCTTTAAAGAGATTCACCAAGTTACATAGTTATGGATTATTGCACCCAATATATTGGTGCCTAACCTCCAGGGGAATCTTTCTTGCTCCACATGTCCTTTAATAGTGCAATACTTTTCTGGCAAAAACGTTCGTAATTTCGGTAAAACGGGTCCTGGATGACTTCCCGTTCTGAAGAGCAGCCCAAGTTCGGCCCCTGCACTCAGCAACATTATGGTGAAACGTGAGCACGTTTCAACTAACGAGAGCCTTGTTAGTGGAAACGTGCCCACGTTTCACCACAAACTGACCATTATAACATAAAGAAACATTCGGAAAGCTACCGACCATTCACTATAATAAAAAATGCCCCCATGCTCTCCCTGGCATCACGTCATAACATTGCTGAGCAAGGTGGCGGAACTTGGGCAGATCTTCAGAACAGGAAGTCCTCTGGGCCCCGGTTTACCAAAATTACGAGCGTTTTTGCCAGAAAAGTATTGCACTATGGAATGTAAGGACATGTGGAGCAAGAAACATTACCCTGGAGGTAAGGCACCCATATAAGGAGCATGTATGACTGTATGTGCATGTATATATTTAAAGAGAAGCAGTCAGCAACAGGAGCTCCTGCGTCCTGCCCAGTGCAAGGCTTACCCTCGGTTAAGCCTTTTAAGTATGTTGCAGCATTTTTCTGCGTGCACCATACTTTTATTTTAAGAGTAAGGTCAGTGACCCAGAAGGATGTCGGACGCTATGGGGGCCCCATTATGTTTAAAGGAAAGGTGCGGTGGAGATGTACCATGTGCTTCAAATACTTTTGTATTGAAGCGCATGGTGCGTCAATGTTGCACCTTAACACATAATGGAGCCCTCATAGCATCTGCTATACTTCCGGGTCGCTGACATTTCTTTAGTATAATAAAGTATGTTGCGGCGTGAGAAAAATGCTACAACATACTTAAAAGGATAACTGGAGGGTAAGCCTTGCAGGGGGCAGGATGCAGGCACTCTTGTTGCTGACTGCTTCCCTTTAAACTAATACTGTGGCCTTCCTTCTGTCTGGTATTAAACAAACAAAACACAAAACAGTACAGCAGTGGTGGGAGGGGAGGTGTGCAGAAAACAAAACCTAGTGCTCGATCCCATGATGTTCCTGCAGCAGATGAAGCATCAACACTATTTGCAGCTGCTCTTGCTCGATCCGCTTCATCTGCTGCTGGACAGCACCCATCCTCTGATTACTTTCCTCTATCACAGCCCACAGCAGTGCTATTTCTGACTGCATTGCAGGCATCGTGGCGGGGTCCACTGCTGCGGGAGGAAAGGCAGGTAGTGGTGGTGGTGAGGGTGGTGCTGGTGGCAGTGGTGGGGGTAGTGGTGGAGCAGCAGCTGCTGCTGTGACCCTCCTTCTGCTCTAGCAACGCACAGTAGCAGCACCCACTGCCACTGCCACAGAAGGGTCAGCAGGTGGAGTTCTGGCCCGTTCTGTGGCAGCCAGCCACTCCACCTTGTGGTGGTTAAGAATGTTTGTCCTCTGGCCCCCAGTCCCTAGATGTGTCCCCACGGCGCACCTGCACACCACAAAGCAGGCACACCACAATGCTTCTGTCCCCCCCCCAACATAGTTGAAAAACTGCCAGACTACCGAGCTGCAGGAGGTCCAGGCACAACAGGGGCAGATGTATTGCCAGCAGCACTGTCACGCACCTGGAGGGGCTCCACATACTGCTGTGGAGTGGGAGATGGTGCTGTTGGAGCTCCTGCAGCTGGTACAGATGGTGGTGGTGGTGGTGATGGTGGTGGTGGCGGACTTGCTGGATGTGGCAGTGGCACTGGTGGTGCTGCTGCTTCCGGGGGGGGGCTGGACCAAATAATCTGGAGCAGTCCAGCGACACCTGCCCATGCTGACCCCCATGTGTCCACACTCCCCTCTGGCCAACACGGGCCACAGACTGTCCCTAGTCCATAACTCTCCTTCCCTCTCCATTCCGACGCGCCACGCGACGACCAACTCACACATGTACACACACACATACACAGTCACACACAGACATACACACACAAAACAAAACTTATAAAACAAATCAGTCCCAAAAAAAGAACTCACAAAACAGTACAACAAAAACTAAAGAATTAGCTTTTAAAAAAGCTGTTAGTTTTTATGACGTTGAAAAAAGCAAGTTAAGCAATAAATACACACTCCTCTCCTACACTATCCTTTCTCCTTCTACCTCTGCAAAGGAGAAAGTGAAAGTATCTGCTGGTATGACTCACTTCCTTCCTGCCAGGCTAAAGCATGTGACTTACAGTACTGTAAGCCACGTGATGTGTGGGGGGGGCTGCCTAAAGTGCCTATTGTTGTCCTTCCACCTTACTTCGCGTTAAGGCAAAATAACAACGCGAAGTCAAGTCATAATCACAAGACGAAGTGAGCACTCCTCAATGGCCACTTCGCGTAGCATTGCACTAACGTGAAGTGGCCACTTCGCATTCACTTCACCTGCGGATTTTAAATTCACTGCATCTCTACTTCAGATGCTCTGACCCCAGTCATTTCTTATATATGATGCTGTGTAATAATAAATAAATATTGAAGGCTAATGAGAAAAAGGAAAAAAAGTTTAGAAATATTAAGATTTTTTACAGTACGCTCCAGTGTACTGTATGATGTCAGCCTACCTCTCCTACCCCGATACCTACGAACACACGAACAAGCCAGCAGAAAAAGGCCATTTGGTCTATCAAGTCTGCTCATATTGCAGGGTCCACAGCTTGAGCTAATGCCCCTGCCCTCCTTCCCCACTCCTCCCATCTTCCCTACCCATGATTCTTTTTTCCCATATGCCTATCCCATCCTCTCTTAAAGCTGCTCACTGTCTTTAACGAGATGACCTCTTCCAGCAGCGCATTCCAAGTGTCCACCACCCTTTCTGTGAAGAAATGCTTCCTGACATCCCTCCTAAACCTCCCACCCTCCAGTTTAAGACTGTGCCCCCTCATGATATGATTGCCATTCAGCTTAAAGAGACTTTCCTTATCAACATTATTTATCCCTTTCAAGTACTTGAATGTCCCAATCATGTCCTCTCTCTCTCTCTTTCCCTCTCTCTCCTGTCTTCCAGGGAGTACATATTCGGTGCCCTCAACCTCACCTCGTATGCCTTGCCCTGCTGACCAGCTGTCATCTTTGTAGCCCTCCTCTGTACCATCTCCAGCAGGTTAATGTCCTTTTTGAGGTGCGGGCGCCAGTACTGAACTCCATACTCTAGATGCGGCCTTACCAGTGACCTGTACAAGGGCAGTATAACCTCCTCTCTCCTACTACTGATCCCCCTAGCTATGCATCCCAGCATCTTGTTTACCTTTGCTGCTGCTTTCTTGCACTGCGTGGAGTGCTTCAGGTCACTAGTGATCATCACTCCCGGGTCCTTCTCCTCCTGTGATACAGCTACTTGGAATCCATCCAGGTAATACTCTGTCCTGGGATTCTTGGCTCCAATATGCATAACTTTGCATTTCTTGGCATTAAAGCCAAGCTGCCAGATCCTGGACCACCTCCCCAGCTTTTCCAGATCTTTCTGTAGGTCCCGTATCCCTTCAGCTGTGTCCACTCTCCCACAGAGCTTGGTGTCATCTGCGAATAGGCATGTTTTGCCTTTAATGCCATCCCCAATGTCATTGATGAAGACATTGAACAACACTTGCCCCAGCACAGAGCCCTGTGGGACCCCACTGGTTACATTTCTGGTCCTAGATAACTCCCCCCCCCCCACCACCCTTTGTGCTCTGTCCCTCAGCTAGGTTTTCCACCCATCTAGCCATCTTCTCCCCAACGTCAAGATCCACCAATTTCCTGGTCAACCTTTTGTGGGGTACAGAGTCAAAGGCCTTGCTGAAATCAAGATAAAGGATGTCTACTGCTTGGCCCCTATCTACTGTCTTAGTGACACAGTCAAAGAAGTCAATCAGATTTGTTTGACACTATCTCCCCCCATGAACCCATGCTCCATCTCATCCTGGAGACCATGCTCCTCTAGATATGCCTCCAACCTTTCCTTTAGTATGATCTCCATGAGTTTTCCCACAATGGAGGTCAGACTGACTGGTCTGTAATTCCCTGGATCATCCTTGGGACCTCTTTTGTGAAGGGGCACTACATATGCTGTTCTCCAGTCCTGTGGTACCATGCCTGACTCTAGTGAACTATTAAATCGGTCTGCTAGTGGCCCTGCCAGCTCCTCGGCCAGTTCCTTTAGTACCATCCATCGTCTTGTTAACTTCAACTATTTGCCCTTTCCCTCATTCACTCTAAAGTTTCTACCGTTAGAAATACCCTGCCGTGAAACCTCTTGCCTGTGCTTATATTAAGCAGACATGATCCTTTGTCTCCAGTGGATAAATAGAGCACACGTTTTAACTACCTACACTCCCCTTACCTAAGTTGTGCTGACATGCAGTTATCTGAATTAGGAATATTGTAACCCACCTTCCTATCACTGACTGCTATATGTGTCTTCTGTTCCTGGCCTGACTTCCAGGCATACAGTATGTCCTATAAGGAAACCCAATTTCTAGTTAAAACACTGGCATGGGTAGACACCTACTCTGCTCCAGACAGGAATGGCTACTAGCTACAGACCCAGCGGGCTCACATGGACTATGACAGACCTTTCATCCTACTCTGCTTGTCCCTGCCTCCCCTTAATTTGGTTTCACTGGAGCTTAAATCCCTCAAGTGTCCTTTGTAGGGTCATGGTAATACTGATCATTGGTTGCAGAGGGTCATCGACATGCACTTTTATTCTGAGCTTTTTCCAAATCCATTCTTCTGGTTTTATTTCTTTAATTGCTATTTCCTAAATATGCAGACAGCTAGTCTGATTATATTACTTAAATATATTACTGAAGTGAGATGCAGATGGTCATAACATTATAAGTAGGTCCTTAGTCCTAAAATTGATGGTTGGGTGTTTCTTTCTCCTCTCTGTTAATTTTACACTTTCAGAGACTCAATTCATTTAGGATTATCAGCTTCCTACAAAATTACATAATTCCCCACGGTACACTGATCCGGGATATGTGTGCCGCATTGACTATAATGCCCTTATATCAGCAGACCTAGTTTCTTTGATTCTTATACATGGGTTTTGCTTTTGTACCCTCTCATTGAACCCAATAGTCTGTAGAGACATTCTGATAGATAATCAGCACCTTACAAGAAGATATTGCAGGATATGATGGATGGATTCTACACCACTCCACCCCCACCCCCCACCCCTTCCAGCGAGTTTGAAAGGAATGGAAGAAAAAGACTACTATAAACTGGGTTACATAATTCAGGTGGGTACCCACCTGACGGGTATCCTCAAGAGCAGACACCCTCACACAGGTGAGCGGGGGTACACCCCAGTATTTTAACCATTGAGAGCACAAGTGTGTTAAGTACATTTAGTTAGGATGTTATACTGTTGAGTCCCTGTTTGATGTGAGTTAAGAATATAGAAGACAATGTACAGCTTTTTTTCCTTTTTAAGATTCATTAAGCTCGAAACAATGTCTTCTTGGTTAGAACGGAAGCCTATATTGATGTTGAAACTTATTGATCATCCAACACCAAGGCCCAGGATCTCTTAAGAGGTGTTTCCAATTGTCTCTTACAGTGTTAAGGGTCTTAAAGGTAAACTGCCATCTTTAGGATTTCTTAATGTCTGAAAGTACACAAAAGGCGACTTTGCGTGAGCTTGTTGTGCTTACCTGTAAATCTCAGCAGTCCAGAGTTAGTAATATATAAATCAGCTGGTAATTAAGGGCTTGGGGCAACCATGTGTTTTAAGCTTCTGACAGGCAATGATGTCGCTTCAGTCTTGGCCCTGTTTTGACTGCAAATAATCCAATAGGTTAAATAGGAAGTTAGCTATTGTGTGTTAAGGTGTTGTTACAACACTTTCTACATTTATAATAATTGTTTTGTATAGAAACATAGAAGTTGATGGCAGATAAGGACCGCAAGGCCCATCCAGTCTGCCCATTTCTTTTTCTACCTTATAAATGTGCCATCGGCCTTTGCTCTGTCAGTGGCCTATCTATTCATAGTCATTTGTATTGCTCCCTTATGCCTATCCCATGCCTGTTTGAAGCCCGGCACTGTATTCATAGCCACCGCTTCTTGTGGTAAGCCATTCCATGCATCCACCACCCTTTCTGTGAAAAAGAATTTCCTCAATTCCCCTTAATCGGCCTCCCTCTAATCTCATGCTGTGTCCTCTTGTCCTGCTATTTTTCTTATATTTAAACATGTTAGACTCTTTCACCTTGTTTATGCCCTTAAGGTGTTTGAATGCCTCGATCATATCACCCTCTCCTCCTTTGCTCAGGGTATACATATTGAGCTCCGTTAATCTGTCCTCCATATGTCTTCTGATGCAGTCCCTGCACCATTTGGTGCCCTTCTCTGGACTGCCTCAATTTGGTTAATGTCCTTGTGAAGGTGTGGCCTCAATACTGCACGCAGTACCAGATGGGGCCTAACCAGTGTCTTGTACAGAGGGATTATTACCTCCCTCTTCGACTTGTGATACCCTACTAATACACCCTAACACCCCCCTAGCCTTACCTACTGCATTGGAGGTCTGCTTGGATAATTTAGGTCATCAGATGATGATGCCCAAGTCTCTTTCTTCCTTTGTGACTGCTAGCAACTCCCTCCCAGCCTATAGGTGGCTTCAGGGTTTCTCTTCCCTATGTGCATGATTTTGCACTTCTTTGCATTAAATCCAGTTGCCACTCTTCTGACCATTCTGCTAGTTTATCCAGATCTCTTCTCATTCTGCCCACCCATCTGGATCATCTACTCTGTTGCTGATCTTGGTGTCATCCGAAACAGACAAGCCTTACCCTCTAGTCCATCTGCAAGGTCACTAATGAAGATGTTGAATAGGACTGGCCCCAGGATTGATCCTGAGGTACCCACTTGTGACTTGCATCTCTTCTGACTGTATACCATTTACCACCACTCTCTGTTTTTCTGCCCGTCAACCAGTTTGCCACCCAGTTGACCAACTCTGACCACCCGAGCCTAACCAGCTTATTTATCAATCTTCTATGTGGAACAGTGTCAAAGCTTTGCTGAAGTCAAGGTAGGTGACATCAACTGCTCCCTTGGTCCACCACTCTGGTTACCCAGTCAAAGAAATCTATGAGATTAGTTTGACAGGACCTTCCTTTGTAAACCCATGCTGTCTTGGATCCATGCCCTATGGATTCCAGGTGTTGCACTATCCTTTCCTTAAGGAGTGCCTCCATAATCTTGCCCACTACTGAGGTAAGACTGACGGTCTGTAGTTCCGCCTCCTCCTGCTACCACTCTTGTGGAGCGGATCACATGAGCCCTTTTCCAGTCCTCTGGGACCTCTCCTGTGCTCAGAGACTCACTAAAAATTCTGCTAATGGCTCTGCTAGTTCCTTTAGCTCCTTAAGTACCCTGGGATGTATGCCATCAGGTCCCATTGCCTTATCCACCCTGAGCTTAGCAAGCTCTTGTAGGACCCTTTCTTTTGTGAAGGGAGTAGTGCTCACCTCCCTCCCCCCTGTGTCCATGATGCTGAGCTGTGGGCCCTGCCCTACCTTCTCTTCAGTAAATACTGAGCAAATGTATCTATTTAGGATAGATGCCTTTACAGGGTCCTCCTCCTCACATGCTCCCTTTTCTCCATTAAGCTTAGCAATACCCCCTCTGGACTTTCTCCTTTCACTAATGTATCTATAGAAAGTCTTGTCACCTTCTTTTACTGTTCGTGCTAGTGTTTCCTCAGTTTGGGACTTTGCCTGCCTTACTGCCTTACCTGCTTCCTTAGGGCAGTTTGGTATGCCTCCCTATCTTCATCCCGCTGTGTTCCTTATATTTCCTGAAGGCCAGCCTTTTGGCTCTGACCTTTCCTGCTACTGTATTTGAGAACCAAAGTGGTTTCCTTCTTCTTTTGCACTTCCTTTTCTGTCTAACACAATGGGATGTTGCTTCAAGTATTGCATCCTTAATGCTTGCCCACTTTGCCTGTACCCCCTCACCTGTGTTTCTTTTTTGCAGGGCTAGCTTAACTCTGTTGGCCATCTTATCAAAGTCAGCTCCTCTGAAGTCCCATATTTTTGCCTTGGAATGGGATGATTTAGATGTAGTAGCCAAATTGAACCATACCATGTGATGGTCACTGGCCCCCAGGTGACCTTCTACCTGGAGATCTGTGATCCTTCTTTGTTAGTCAGTACTAGATCTAGGATAGCCCTGTCTCTTGTGGGTTGCTGTACCAGTTGTTTGAGGCCCTCCCCCTGCAGGAATCCACTATGAGTCTAGTTCTGGCAGATGTTCCTGCTGGTATTGACCAATCTGTATCCGGCATGTTGAAGTCTCCCATTATCAGAACCTCCCCTTTAGCTGTCATGTTTTGTATATCTTCTAACAGTAATGTGTCTATGTCCTCCCTCTGGTCTGGGGGCCTGTAGACAACCCCAGTTCTTATGGCTGTCCCATTTCCTGTTTCCAGGGTGACCCACAGTTCTTCTGGCTCCTTATGTGTATTCTGAATTTCTGTAGCTTTGATATTTTCATTAACATACAGGCCTCCCCCCCCTTTTTGCACCTCGGTCTCTTCTGAACAATACATAGCCAGGTACTGAAGTCTCCCAAGTGTGGTTACTGGTAAACCACGTCTCACTAATTGCTACTATGTCCAGTTTAGCCTCTGACATCATTGCCTGCAGGTCTGGGATCTTATTTCCCAGGCTGTGAGCATTTGTGTACATGATTTTCCATTGGCCAGATTTTGGTGTGTTAGTTGTTGGGTGAAGTTTGGCATTACCCCTGTGCGTCGTATGGGGAGACAAACCTTTTTTCTTACCTGGTGATGCAAATGAACGGCAAACATGCTGAATTCTTGTTTGACCACTAGCTGGGAAATGGGAAATTAAATTAGTGAGTTATCACCTTTACATTTCAAACTGTTAATAAAAATTATCCAGCAGAATTCTGGTATTGGTACGTTAGAAAATACCATGACTATTCAGTCCAAGATATTTCAATAAGAATCTGTCATACTTTTAACTTTACCAAAAGAAATAAGATACTCTTAATAACACACTTCAAATTACGCATGTTTTAACACTGTTGTCATTCTATGTGTTTTTGCAATTAATAAACGAATAATTGTGACCTATCTTTTTCTTTTCAAGTCAGATCTAGATAGAAAGAGAATATCTGCAGAATCATGACAAGTGTTTACAGATTTTTAGGTCTTATTTTTTTAACAATCTTTGTCCAGGAAAGGAACACTGAGATAAACATTGTTGCTGGGTGTCTTTTGGGAGCACAGGGAGGTTGAGTGATTTGCTGGGTCACACAATATGCAAGCAGGGCATGTTGGTATCCCTGTAGGCTATACTGCCAGCTGATCATCAAAAACTACACATTTCAAGCCTGCAGGTCTACAAGATGCAAATGTAGCCTCGTACCTATTGGCCTGGCACCATGGGACCAGCCTTGAAATGTGTAGTTTTTGATTATCATCTGGCGGTATAGCCTAGAGGTTGAAGCAAAGAGCTGTGAACAAGCTTGGTTCATCCAGCCAAATGGGTTTTAATTCCAACATGCTGTACTTGCATATTGTGTGAACCAGAGCATGTCACTTAACTTCCCTGTGCTCCCAAAACACAGCCAGGAACAAGCTATAGCTCAGTGTGCGTTTCCTGGACAAAGACAGTAAAAACAATCTGAACATTTCTTATGATTCTGCAAATCTTATTCTCTTTCTACCAACATTTGACTTGAAAAGAAAAAAATAAGGACACAATATCTTGTTTATTAATTGCAAAAACATGTAGATGGACAACAGTGTTAAAACATGCATAACTTGAAATCTGTTATTAAAAGAGTATTTTACTTTTTTCAATAAAGTTAAAAGTATGTCAGTTTCTTACTGAAATATTTGGAATGAATGGGATTTTCTAACATAACAATACCAGAATTCAATTGGATTGTTTTTATAACAGATTGAAATATAAAGGTGATGACTCACTATTTTCAATGCACATACAAAACAATTATTATAATGTGGAAAGAGTTGTAATAACACCTTAAACACACTTAATAAAACAGACAACTTCCTATTTAACCTATTGGATTATCTGCAGTCAAAGCAGGGCTAAGAGTGCAGTGATATCATTGCCTGTCAGAAGCCTAAAGCACATGGCTGTCCCTTAATTACAGGCTGATTTACATAAGAATAACTCTGGACTGCTAAGACTTACAGGTAAGCACAACAGCTCACTCAAATTAGTTTTTTATAGTCTTTCGGACATTAAGAAATCCTGAAGATGAGCGTTTCCCTTTAATTCCCTGGTAAAAAGGATAAAAAATCTTTAAAGAAATGTGTTTTCTTCAAGAATCCCACTTAACGTAGATAGAACACCAGAACGAGTTAAAGGGCTGGGTGGGTCAGGTCTTTTCTTCTGCATAACAAAAACTGTAAAAAAGCAGGTGTTGCAATTCTTATCTATAAGAATTTTCCATTCACATATACATTCCACACAGAAGATTTAGAGGGTCATTGTGTTAAGGTCCTTGATATCTATACGGCAGCCAGCTATGTTCATTAATTTTATAGGACCCTAATGCAGATGACCCAGCCTTCATCTGTAAGAATTTTAAAGAAATTATGGAAGACCCTCATATTATCACTACATTGAGTGGCGACTTAAATTGTGTCTTTGTGCAAACTGCCCCATGGCCTGTACAAGCTTACAGGGCAGTTTTGGGAGTCGATTCACTTCTTTTGCCACCACCTGATTATATATGGTGGTGGCAAAAGAAGTGAATTGCCCCTCCCCCCAAGCAGCCCTGTAATGTGGTACAGTCCATGGGGCAGTTTGTCACAAACTGGTGGTAAGCCGTGTGGATCAGGGCATATATTTAAAGCCAGAATTTCTGTGTAGTATGTTTTCTTAGCATAACTAGGCACTCTGAGAGAGAGAGAGAGAGAGAGAGAGAGAGAGAGAGACAGAGAGAGAGAGAGAGAGAGAGAGACAGAGATGGAGGGGGTGAGAGAGAGGGGTAAAAGCCTTACTTGGCACACAGAGAAACAGAGATTGGCAATAGAAAAGTTACCTTAACAGTCGTGAAACAGGATATACAAAATTATTATGGGCCCCATATTCTGAGCTGGCTGAGCATGCAAACAGGTTCACTGAGTGAAAAAATAGGGCCGGATGGCTCTGGCACAATATTCAAATGGAGAGCATGATCCAAACTGACCATGCTATCTGTTTGAATATCGGACCCTGGTAGCACAGCACACAGCAAGGGGTTGCCATGATTGGTACAGCGCCACCAGAAGGTGGGGCTGAAGACCACCCATGGGGTAGAGCACAGCAGACACTGGTTAGTGCTGCAGCCACCATGGGCGATATTCAGCTCAGACATGCAAATGAGCCCATTGGGCATGCACAGTGCTAATGAGTCATTTGCATGCCCATTATGGGGTCATCTGCATATGAGTGCCATCTGAGTGCACCGGGCCAGGTCCCGGCCCCCCAAGCCCCAATCCTTGGATGTAACTCATTGGTAGTCCAGTGTCCCTCCCCTGTCCTGATCCCCGTTAACATACACGCAAATAAAATCCTTAGTAGTGCAGTGTCCCTCCCCTGTCCTGCTCCCTGTTCACATACAGAAATATAAAATCATTGGTAGTGCAGTGTCCCTCCTCAGACCCGATCCTCACTAACATACATAAAATTATATCATTGGTAGTGCAGTGTCCCTCCCCTGTCCCAATCCCCGTTCACATACATATTAAAAATGTCATTAGTAGTGCAGTGTCCCTCCCCTGCCCTGATCTCCATTCACTACATAAAAATAATATCATTGGTAGTGCAGTGTTCCTCCCCTGCCCCAATCCCCATTCACATACATAAAAATAATATCATTGGTAGTGCAGTGTCCCTCTCCTGCCCCGATCCTCATTCACACAGACAAATAAAATAACATTGGAAGTTCAGTGTCCCTCCCCTGCACTGATCCCCGTTCACATACATAAAAACAAACTCATTGTTAGTGCAATGTCTCACCCCTGGCCTGATCCCCATTCACACAGACAAATAAAACACAACTGTTAGTTCAGTGTCCCTCTCCTGCCCTGATCCCTGTCCCCATATAAATATCAATTCACATCGGTGGTTCAGTGGTCCTGCCCCTTCCCCATTCACCAATCGCTGCCCCGTCTCCCATATATACATCCCCAGTGGTCCAGTGGCCCCTCCCCATTCCCCAATTTCTTTCCCATCCCAAAGAAATAAATTCCCTGGCAGTCTAGTGGCCCTCAGCCCCCTCACCCAAGCAGGTAGTGACCCACCACCCCACTCCCCTCCCCCAAACCCGACCCATGCTGGCGACTGGCACAGCCCTCCTCACATCACCATGGCCAGCTGCTGACTGAACAGTCAATGAGTGTGTACAGTACATAGTAAGCACTCATTGGTTGACCACCAATGAGCATGTTGAGCGTGTACAGTACATAGTATGTGCTCATTGGTGGTCAGCCAATGAGCACATGCTATATACTGTAAATGCTAATTGACTGTTCAGTCGGTGGCTGGCCATGGTGGTGTGAGGAGGGTTGTGCCAGTCACTGGCACAGGTTGGGTTGGGGGCCAAGTGGTGGGTCACTACTGGCTGGAGTGGGGGGTGGGGGGACGATTAGACTGCCATGGAGTTTATTTCTTTGGGACAGAATGGTGATAGGGGAATGGCTGAGGACCACTGGACCACCGGGAATGTGCATATGGGACACGGGGCAATGATCAATTAATGGGGAAGGGGGAAGGGACCACTGGACCACCGATGTGACTCGATATTTATATGGTGACAGGGATCAGGGCAGGGAAGGGACACTAAACTACCAATAATGTTTTATTTGTCTATGTGAATCGGGATCAAGGCAGCGGGGATACACTGCACTACCAATGATTTTGTTTTTATGTATATGAATGGGAATCGAGGCAGGGGAGGGACACTGCACTATTAATGATTTAATTTTATGTATGTGGACGGGGATCAGGGCAGGGGAGAGACCCTGCACTACCAATGATTTAATTTTATGTATATGAACGGGGATCGGAGCAGGGGTGGGACACTGCACTGCCAATGATTTAATTTTATGTATGTGACTGGGGATATGGGCAGTGGAGGGACACTGCACTACCAAGGTCACTATTTTTCATGTGAACAGGGTTCGGGGCTGGCAGCCCTTGACAGTGCATAGACCCCCTATGTGCACTGTTAAGGACTGGGTTTCAGAAACGTTAACATGTGCCAACACTGGTGGCCTTTTGGTTCTTCTGAAACCTTTCAATATTGTGCTATGCTACATATGCATAAGGGATCCCTCATTTGCATAGGTGCAGCACAATATTGTGTGAGTTGGTGCTGTTGGGGGTGCATGGCTCATATAGTATGAGTCCTTTGAATATGGGCATGTCCCCAACAGCTGGTGCTCTTCCAGGTTAGCAATGCACAAACCAGATTTGTGCCGCACTAACTGTTTGAAAATGGGGGCCTACATCTTTTACTACAGTTTTCTTTTATTTCTAGAAACACAGCTTAGAGCAGTGTACTTAGCAAGTATGAATTCAGCATATGGCAGATTTAATGTGCCTCAGCTTCATGAGTTGCGCAAAGACAGAGGGACTGTCTATCAGGGCATGACAAAAAAATGGACTTATAGAAGCCATGGCTGAGCAGGACCAAATGCGGGGGAGGCAGGTGGTCACTGAGGAATATGATCAAATGCCTGTGTAGCAGGCAGTCACAGAGTAAGGTGACCAAAGTAGCAAGGTTTAGGTCATAGAGACTGAGCCAGAGTTGAACCTCAAGCCACGAGCTGGTGACGCAGTGCAACCCAAGTCTGACCCAAAAACTGGGGCAGCAGTCTCATAATCAGTTTGAGCTCATGAAAATGGAGCTTGCACTGAAAGAGGCAGAACTCCACAGAGCAAGGCTTGTGGTCAAGAGGGAGAGAGTAAGGCTGAAGGTTAAGAAAAAGAAGAATGTACGTCACCATGAGATCCAGATGCAACAGGAGAGAGAGAGAGAGCAGTAGCATGAGTGTTTCATATAAGAAGAAAGAAAGAGGGGAAAAAGAGGAGGAACTGCAGCACAAGAAAGGGATGATGAAACTGCACCAGAAAGCACAACAGCAAACTGTAAGTAATGGCATAAGGCATCAATCCCACAAAGCTACAATTAATTCTAAAATGTTTCCTTAATACCAGGAGGGAGATGATCTTGATTTGTTTTTAAAATCATTTGAGAGGGTATGTGTGCAGTTTAAATTAGACAGGGCTCCATGGATGACCCACCTTACACCATTGCTAGAATGGATAATCAGGACTGTCTGGACTGTGTGGCTGGAGCACCGAAGTGGCTGGTTGTTTGTGTTCACCTCTGTCAGTAGTTTAGTTTTGTGGATTTTCATGTGGTTGTGCTTGGAGATACTGGACCATTCTTGGACATGACATCTATGAATGTTTCCTGGACTAAGAAACTGCAAAACATCACCACCAGGTATTGGCATTCTCATCATAAATCAACTTTTTTGGAAGCCATCAAAAAGCAAAAGTAAGGTCAGTAAATCTGTTACACAAGCTGTGAGCTGTGGAGTATTGCATTGATTCCACATTTTCATCTGACTTATTTTTACAGGATCTGTGCTTGTTTTTGAGGTCTATTCACAACCATTTTGGAGAACAAAGGGAAGACACTAACAAAGGATTTTTACATCCTGCATATGCCCCAAGCCAATGTTCATCATCTTCAGGAATGTAACACAATGTGGGTCTTTGATCTACAATAAAAACAGTTTACTGGTCCCCAGTAGTTCACCATTTCCTGTGGATTTGATTATTTTTCATCATTTGACTCCTGGTACCTTGGTCAAGACCATTATATGACAAATCCCTGAACATAACTATCTGCATGGTTTAATATTACTACATCAAGAATGCAACCTGTGCCAGCCCAGTGACACTGAGGGTTGAGGCGCTGGACGCCACACCTCGCACCACACCGGTGACCTGGGTTCGGGAATGAGCCCGGGTTGACGGGGGGTCGGCAGGGAAGGGAGAGGATTGAGTGTCCGACAGACAGCTCTCCTCTCCTGGGGGGGGCGGGCTGAGGTTTGTCCGGCACACCAGCAGCTCCTGGTGGAGATTGGGGGTGCTGCAGTGCACAGACAGCACAAATTAGCATGGCTGACATCGGCAGGGTTGCCGTGCACATGACATCAGGGGTGCCCACGCAAGGGAGGGAAGGAAGCAGGGAGAAAACAGAAAAAAAAACGGTTCCAGGGCTAAGCGATGGCACCAATCCCCCATGCCCATGACCAGGTCTGACTCTGCTGACCCTCACAGATCCTCTGCCCGGGGCCCACGTCTGCAGCTGGAGTCTATGTGTGAGAGCGCCCAAGGTAGGAGTGGCTGTCCCAACCCTGAGGGGTTAAGCTGGGGGTGCCAGCTGCGAGACGGGGCAGGGAGAAGATGGTACGGTTGGAGGGGACTTCAGGCAGGGCAGGAACAAGGTCGGATGCCTGAGAGAGGCTCCTGGGACCATGACCAGAAGAAAAAGAAAGTTAAAAAAAAAAAAGAATGCAACCTAACCTGTTCCTGCTGTGGGTTGGACTCACCTACAGGCAGTTATGGCTGTGCCTGCTCAAACTTTTACTTTTGCTATTATTGTTGTCTGGTAATATTCACCCAAATCCAGGCCCTGGCCTGCCACATACGGCAACTCCCATAAAACAACTTGGGACGCTCACTTTGGCATCCCTTAATATCTGCAGCCTCATACCAAAGCTGGATGCTCTACAAATATTTGCTACTCTACACAATCCGGATGTTCTGGCAATTGTTGAAACATGGCTCTCACCAAAAATCCCTGACTCAGCTATTGCCATGCCAGGCTACAACATCTTCAGACAAGATAGAACAACCAAAAGAGGTGGTGGATGTGCAATTTATCTCAAAGAGTCACTCATGGGCCACCTCTTGCCTGTTCCTGTGGCTACTACAACCACTCGATTACTCATCATCAGAATTCTGCTTGGTGCCCAAAATAAAGCACTTACTGTGGCATCAGTATACATCCCTCCAAAAGAGCAAGGGAGTGGTTTTAACTCAGTACTGGACTTCACACGTAATCAACCAACTGGGTCAGAGTCAATTCTGATGGAAGGCTTCAATATAAACTGGTTTGCACCTGAAAATCAGAGCATCAAGGACTCTATCTCTGCCGTAAATTTTTCCCAGCTGGTTGACTCCCCAACTGGATCCAATTACAAAATGGAGACTAAAAGCCTTTTGGACTGGGTCCTAACCAGTCATCCAGACCACATTACTAACACCACTGTCCTCCTGGATATGCTCAGTGATCATTCCTCTGTCATCTGTACGTGGACAAACAAATTTTGAAAACCACCACCACGGACAATTACCAGCAGAGTCCTTGCCCAGGGTCACCTGGAACCTCTTAAATCCCTCCTTAGAGTGCAAGACTGGTCTCCAATCTACAGAGCAAAGGATGTTGACATGGCACTCGAACACTTCATCAACATTCATAATTCTGCCTGCAACTCTTATGAACCCCTAAAAACATGCAGAATCAAAGGCCCTTGCAACCCCTGGCTCTCTGCAGAATTCCTAGCTCACATGAAAATAAGGGACCACCTCTGGCACTATGCTCAAGCCACTGGCACACAATCTGACATCCAGAACTACAAAAGAGTGCAAAATGACTGCACTAAGTCTATCCGTCGAGCAAAAATGAAACACTATCAGGAAGTGCTTACTGATACTTGGGGCAAAGGAAAAGCTTTCTGGGATAATATTAAAGAAATCACAGGTAAAACCTCGAAATCGCTACCTACCATACTGGACTTATATGGGATCACTACCCTTGACCCTGTAACTATTGCCAATACTTTTAATAACTCATTCACAGACCTCAGCAGTGTTCTCCCACCTTTTTTTTGATGCAGATGTCACCTTGCCCACCTCTGATAGCACTCCCACACCTACTAGCCACTCTCCCATTCTACTTTAAAGTTATCTCACCGCAGGAAGCCCGTAAATACATCCTCAAGGCAATTAGTAAATCTAGACACAGCAGGGATTCCCTCTATCTTAAACTGTTGTCCTTCACACTAGATGAAGTGCTAGTGCCTCTTACCTGGATTTTTAATCTCTCACTTAGCCTTGCCCAGTTCCGCAAGAGATGGAAATCAGCCATGGTAACACTGGTACACAAAAGCAGTGACAGATCTCTCCACATGAACTACTGGCCCATCTCCATACTTCCACCCCCTCTCTAAGGCACTTGAACACATTGTAGCCGACCGACGTACAGATTATCTTGATAAACATAAGATCCAATGTACCCAACAACATGGATTAAAGCTGGCCCGGTGGTGCTGAGGGTTGAGGCGCTGGATGCCACACCTCGTGCTACGCCGGCGACCCGGGTTCAGGAACGAGCCAGGGCCATCGGGGGTCAGCGGGGAAGGAGAAGATTGAGCATCCGGAGGACTGCTCTCTTCTCCTGGGGTGGGATCAAGGGTGTACCGTGCTCCGTAGCAGCTCCCGGCAGAGGCTGGGTGCATTTCATTCAGTAGCACGGTTCTGTAGAGGGGTTGGCGTTGGCAGGACGTCTGTGGGCGGTCCCACACTGGCATCCATTGCATGCCATGTCAATGGGGGGAAAAAGCAAGTAAAAAATCCCTGCCTCCTGATAGGCGAAGGCTGGTCTGGGGGCTGGCCACCACACCCAGTGTTGGGTCTCTCCGCTCGCTCTTTTGTTCTCCTTCCTGCCTGGCTGCTCTTCTAGATTGTAAGATAGAGTGCCAGAAAGGAGTAACAGCGGTCCCGCCCCGGGGGACTCAGAGCTGGGGGGGTTGGGTGGCCAGGCTAGTGGATGGAGAATCAGGGCCTCCAGAGGAGTCGTGTGGAGGACTTCAGATGGGTGGGATCTGGCTTCAAGCCGTGTGTCCATCTGGAGAGAGTTCAGGGTAAGGCAGAGCCATAAATAGAGTTAAAAAAAAAACAGCAAGATGGATTCAGAAAAGGACACAGCACCTCCTCAGCTCTCATGGAATTCACTGGTTTCATACACAAATCTCTGGACCATGGACAGATAGTTGGGGCCGCATATATCAACCTGACAAAAGCGTTCGACACGGTCCATCACCCCCTACTACTGGAACAGCTAAGCAACGCTGGAATTTCCACTGACTCTAATGCCTGATTTAAAAGCTATCTGGAGAACTGCATTCAACAAGCCAAAATTGCTGATGTCATCTCGGACTCTAAACCAGTTTGCTCAGGTGTCCCACAAGGGACCATCCTGGGCCCTCTACTATTTAGTCTTTTCTTAAACAATCTCCCAAGATCCTGCCCCGAACAAATACTACTACTATATGCGGATGATGCTGTTATCTACACAAGTCACACAGATCCCATGCCTCTTGAAAGCCAGCTGCAACTCGGATTTGCATCAGTAGAGAAATGGTTCAGTGATCACAAACTGGTGCTAAACTATAAAAAAACTAAGCTCATGCTTTTCAGTAGCTCCCACAATAAACACAGACATCATCCCCTGACTATCTCTAACCGCCTTGGAACCACTCTTGAGCAGGTACAATATTTTAAGTATCTCGGCGTCACCATCAACAGCAACTTATCCTATGGGTTGCATATTGACAACGTTGCCAAAGCAGTCAATACTCGCATTGGCCTCCTCTACAGACACAGGAACTCCCTTACATGAGAAGCCTTAAAGAGCCCCTGACACCGTTAGAAAAACCTGGAAGAAATGTAAGATTTAGATAGTTCAGTTTATATTTCAAGCATTTTCTATAATTATTTACCTTTTTTCTTTATTACTGAGGACAGATGAATGAAAGAGGCTTACTGTCCCTTAGACCTTATCTGCTCTTTCTGCTATCCTACATATGACATCATAATCCAGGTTGCACCTGGAAACAAGCTTCTGGTCATGGCGCTTTTTCCGGTTACCAACTTTTAAATAAATAAATAAATAAAATAAATAATCCCCCATTTATGGCATCATAATTATCCCCACAGCAACAGACACTGATGTCATAAACAGAACTCTGATGTCATATGTAGGCAAGCTGCCAGAACAGATAAGGCAGTGATCCTGTTTACATGCAAATGTCTTCAGTAATAAAGAAGAATGAGAAATACAGAAACAATATTAAAATATAAGCTCACTTGTGCTAAACATTACATTTTCTCAAAGTTGTCACAACGGTGTCAGGGGCTCTTTAAGGTTAGCCATACAGAGCTGTGTTACCTCCATTATTGACTATGGATTGATAATCTATGGATCTGCCACTGAAACTGCCCTCTGGCACATTTCCACTGCTCTAAACAAAGCGTGTCACCTCATCTCAGGAGCCCACCGTCTCACCCAGTCCTGTGACCTCCATGCCCAAACTGGTTGGCTCCAGCTCAAAGATCGCATCAAATATCAAACATGCCTGATGGAAAAGAAAATAACCCTAGGCCTCCTACCACCTGGAATTCAAGGTCTTCTCAACCCCTCTCTTAATACCCGCCATACCCGTGGCTCTGAATCCCAGCTCTTTCTGGTCTCTCACTGCCGTACCTCCCAGGGACAAAGATCACTCACTTACAGAGCCCCTCTTTGGATGAATGCCCTCAACAGTGACATCTCCTCTGAATCCAAACTGGGCCCTTTCAAATCCAAGCTACAGGGACTACTCTCTGCCACTTGCTCCTGTGACTGTTTCTACTAAACCCTTTTTGGCAATCTAAAACCTTAGCACTTGATTACTGCTAAATCTCCTTAGCACCATCTCTGACATCCCCTCCCTCCTGCTACCCTACCCCCTTCACCTTTCCTCCCATCTACCTAATGCCCCCCAGTTGGCTGATTTCAACTTACCTTATGATTTTACCAGTAACTGACAAAGCTTGTTTTGGCTGATTTTCAATTTACTGTATGCATTCCTGTGCATGAAACTGCTTAGCGTTACTCGTTTCTATTCTTTAATTCACTGTAAATGTCAACTATTGCTTCTTTTCTTATTTACAATTATTTTCCATACCCTGTTTAGTCTGTAAACCTGTTGATCTACTTTCTCTATGTATACTATTTCGCCATACTTTTCGTTCTGTTAACCTGTTGTATTGTGCTGCTGACGTGGAACCAAGGTATTTGTAATCCAAGATCTAAACAAATAAAGAAAAATAAAAGGGTTTTACAGAAATGTTCTGAGCTAACTCCTGAGGTTTACAGGTGAAAATTCAGAGAATTAAGAAAGGGCCTAGCAGACAGCTACGTAGAATTGCATGATCAAGTGTGTACCTATCTAGACCGCTGGGTAGATGAAGCTAATGCTGGAACTGTAGAGCAAATAAGAGATTTATTTGTAAGGGAATGATTTCTTAAAATTGTACTATAGGACCTCTGTGTGTGGTTACTGGACTGGGCATTCCCACGAAGGAGGCAGCAGAAAGTGCTGACCTGTATGTGTCCAGCAGACCACACATGCTGCATAGGAATAATGGGGGGGAGGGGCAGCACATGGTTTCAAGTGAACCTAAGGAGGGCAGCCTAAAGTAAATCAGCCTACACCTGATGCCAAAACACAACCCACCAATCCCAAGGGGAACAAGGAGCATGGGGCAAAGAAATACTACTTTTGCCAGAAAGTGAGGTACCTGTCATACCGTATGACTACCCTAAAAAATATGAATAAAGGGCAAATGCCTGGGGAAAGGGGGTGATCAAGACAGTGCCTAGCAGACAGTGGCCTGCTCACAGACTGCAGTAAGACCTAATTCTTCATGCATATGCACCCTATCTTAGTTAATGGGACAATAACACGGGGTTTGAGGGACACTGGTGCTTCCATCTCCATGGTGAGGCAGGACCTAATCTGGGCGGAGCAGATTCTGCTGGGGCAGTTTACCAAGATTCAGGGAGTTGCAGGTCCAGTGGTCCACATACTAATGGCTTGGGTCTTGTTGAGCTGAGAAGGTGGCCATGGGGTACAGGAGGTGGGAGTCGTGCCTGATCTGTGGATGTGATAATAGGGAATGATTTTAACCATACAGAAACTCTGATGTGTGCTACTACCCACAGTCAGGCAAAAGGGCATGTTTCTGAGGGTGAGGATGGGGAAACACAGCCTGCACTAGCCTCTCCCTCAGCAGCTGAGGAAGCAGCTAGTGTGGATGAGGGGCTAGCTAGGAGTAGCACCCCTGAGCCCCAGCTGCAAACTGAGGAGATCTTAGCCATGGGAAAATATCCTTTTGAAGGGAAGTTGGGAAGAGTCAGATGGGAGGATCTGGCAGAGCTCAGCTGGCTGATCCTACTCTACAGAAACTGTGGGAGATAGAGGACAGTGTTAATGACTTTCAGGGGAGTAAAAAATTAGTTCGCTGTGAGAATGGGCAATTGCACAGGGACTTGTACACCACAGAGAGGGCTAGAAGGAAAGGTACTCTGGCAGCTGGTAGTACCTTAGGCTTACCATGAGCAGCTTTTGGCCCTGGCCCATTACATCCCTTTTTCTGGCCACTTGGGTATTAGCTTCACAAAAGGGTAGCTTGCCAACAATTTCTTTTGGTCTAGTATGTACACAGATGCGGCAAATTGCTGTCAAACTTGTCCACAGTGCCAGAGGGTGGGAAAGGTAGGGGACAAGGCTAAGGTGCCTTAGGTACCTCCACCTACTATTGATGGACACTTTAAGAGGGTAGCCACAAACATAGTAGAACCCCCAAGCACCCTGAGTTGCATAGGCAAAAGATACATACTGGTTGTCATAGATGATGCAACCAGGTACCCTGAGGCAGTGCCCATGTCCTCCATTGAGGCAAAGAAAGTGGCTGACAAGCTCCTGGGAATCTTTAGCTGAGTGGGATTTCCCCAGGAGAAGTTTGTCAGTCCAGGGGATGAATTTCATGTTGTCATTAATGACTAATCTGTAGGAGAAATGCAGGGTGAAACAGCTCCATGCGTCACCCTGTCATTCCAAGACTAATGGCCTGGTCGAGTAGTTCAATGGGTCCCTGAAAACTATGCTCAGGACATTTTCTGATGAGCACAAGAGGGAGTACGACACATATTTGCCCTATCTCCTGTTTGCTTACCCAGAAGTCCCCCAGGAATCCACAGGGTTCTCACCCTTTGAGCTCCTGTTTGGTCACAGGGTAAGCAGGCCCCTAGATTTAGTTAGAGATGAATGGGAGGGTGACCTTGACACCCAAAAGAAATCTGTTGTGGACTACATCCTGAATTTCAGGACCCAGCTTAAGGAGCTCATGGGGCTCACCCAGGAATACTTAACCACTGCATGACAGTGGCAGAAGGCCTGTTATGACTGTGGGGCCAGAGCCTGTGAGTATGATGTCGGACAGGAAGTGATGGTACTCATCCCAGTCCGACAAAACAAACTGCAGGCAGCATGGAAGGATCCATTCTCCATAGTTAAGAAGGCGAGTGAGAATAATTATGTAGTCAAACTGCCTGAAAGGAGGTGCAGGCAGAGGGTATAGCATGTTAACATAATGAAGCCCTACTGTGTTAGGGAGGAAATGGTCCTCGCTGTGTGCAGTATGCCAGAAGAGAGAAATGAGGCTGATCCACTGGTGGACCTCCTTGGGGAAGTACAGGAGGGATCCACAGTGGTTAACCTCATCCTCTCAGAACAGCTGTCACCAGCCCCGGCAGAGGATAAATGTTCCAAAGTACTAGTCCTGTGCATCAAGGTAGAGACGGTTCACATAAAGTAGACAGCCAGCCTATCACTTACAATAATGTTCCCAAAGCAATTGCACTCCAAAAATAACCACAGACTCCAGGATATTTCATCAACAATTGTTGTATTAAAGTTTCCACCGGTGTGAGTCCATAGCGCCTTGGCTACAAGCCTTCAAGGGGGCGTATACCATACAAAGTTCAAAGTGCAATTTATAAAAGGAAAGCAAAGGATTTAAGCATTTAGAGGAAGGAGGAGAGAGAATGGGGAGAGAAGAAAGAGTAAAGAGGAAATGTTCCTTTGATCTAGACCTATTTACTGTTTCTTCTCTTATCTTTTATGAAATGCTTGGTTTAAACTCTGGAATAAACTAATTTGCTTAGATATATGGAATGTGCTTACTATTTAAGCTGTCTGAAATTTAAAACATGTACATTAAATGAATTTTAATGTACATTAAATGAATTTACTACATGGTGTATCCCTTTTAGGAGATCCCTGTATTGAGATATATGAAATTGTGTTTTAAAGTATGCTTAAGTAAATTAAGGTAAAAGCATTTCCTTTGTCTTTACATTTCTTTTATTTTCTTTTCCCCATTCTCTCTCCCCTTCCTCTAAATGCTTAAATCCTTTGCTTTCTTTTTGTAACTAAATGAGTAAATTTAGACATGGCAAGTTTTTTTGAAATGATGATTTTTCTACCTTAATTTTTTTGGTTTATATCTATAATTGGTGTTTAATTAATGTGTCGCTGTGATGTCATGTTTTTTTCTGTATAAATTGCACTCTGAACTTTGTATGGCATACGCCCCCTTGAAAGCTTGTAACCGAGGTGCTAGGGGCTCCACTAGTGGAAACTTTAATACAACAATTACTGATGAAACATCCTAGAGTCTGTGGTTATTTTTGGAGTGTAATTGCTTTGGGAACATTATTCCAGGCAGAGGATATGAGGGGATGCTACAAGCATTTGGGGAAGTGTTCATGGGAAAATCTGGATACACCACGATGGTTGAACACCTCGTGGACACTGGGACCCAAGTGCTACTTAGGCAGTCCCCCTACAGGGTACCAGAGGGGGGTGAGCAGACCATGCAGGAGGAGCTCAGATAGATGCTGGTTCTTGGAGTCATCCAGGATTCCAGTAGCTCCTAGGCCTCACCTGTGATCCTGATTCCCAAGAAGGGTGATACCATAAAGTTCTGCATTGACTACCAGAGGCTTAACAGCTGCATGGAGTCAGATGTCTATCCCATTCCCAGAATGGATGAGACCTTAGCATGGCTGGGGGGGAGGCCGGTTTCTGACCATGACAGACCTGACAAAGGGCTATGGGCAGGTACCTCTCACCCCCACAGCCACGGAGAGATCGGTCTTTGTCACCCCATTTGGCTTATTTGAATTCTGAGTAATGCCATTTGGGATGAAAAATGCACTCACAACCTTCTAGCAGCTTTTGGATTGCATTCTGTCTGGGGTAGGTGAATATGTGTTGACGTATATGGATGATATAACCATTTACAGCCAGACATGGGAGGATCACGTCAGGCACAAGAGGGAGGTGTTCTACCAACTGAAGGCTGCACAGCTGACGATTAAGGCAGAAAAATGCCTGCTAAGCATGGTAGAAGTATCCTGCCTTGGGCACTGGGTGCCCCGTGGATGCATCCGTCCACAGTCTGAGAAGGTTGATGCCACCCAGGCCTGGCCCATCCATACCAGAAAAGAGACAGGTAAGGGCATTTCCAAGGATAGCCGGGTAGTACAGGAGGTTTGTTCCTCACTATAATGATGTGGACAAGCTCCTGATAGACTTGACAAGAAGGAAACTGCCAGAGAAGTCCTCTGGATGGGGGACTGTGAATCCACTTTCCATAAATTGAAGAAGGAATTATGTGGGTCACCCATGCTCGCTAGCCCCAATTATGAACCCAAGTTCATTGTGCATGTAGATGCCTCAGACCATAGGCTGTGTGCTGTCCTGAGCCAGTGTACACCACAGGGAGAGGACCACTCCAGTAGTTTATCGGAGCCAGAGGCTTCTGCCCAGGGAGGAGGCATATGTTACAATTGAAAGGGAGTGTCTTGGGATAGTGTGGGCACTTCAGAATTTGCATCTGTATTTGTATGGGCGAGAATTCACTGTGGTCACAGATCATAATCCCCTGACATGACTCCATAGGACTGGTGGTCAAAATATAACATTTTTGCACTGTAGTGTGGTATTGCAGTTGTACAACATGACCATCTAGCATCACAGTGGTTCATAAATTGCGAATGCGAATGGGTTGTCCAGGCAGGGCTAAGTGCATGACATGATACTTTAGCAACTTCCCAGTCCCTACATGAATGGCAGTGTCTCTCGGGAGTCACCCAAAACAGGCATGCCTTCATTTTATGTGGGGGGGGGGATATAATGGGAATATGACCAGGTTAATGTAATCTTTTTTGTTATTGTAATTATTTTTTGTTTATATTTATTTTAATATAAGTTCTTGCTGTTTGGAGTCATGTAGGACATACAAAATGGATTACAGGTCACATGTCCCAGTAGGTCTCATGGGAAAGCTCCAAGGGGTAAACAAATGCCAGCTGGGAGAGTGCAATTTTTTCCACAAAGGCATCCTGAGTCGGTAGGATGCAGTAAAGTAATAACTGAGTGTGAGGAAGTGCTAGGCAAGAACAAGACAATTTGGCTTGTGATGTGAGACACACACACACACACACACACACACACACACACATATGTACTCACATGAATAGGGAATACTGGAGGGACTGTGACTCCAGGGAGAGGTCCCACCCTAAAGCCCTAAGCCATTAGTTCTCAGATTTTGTCATAGTGAGACTCCCCCAAGCCTTGGAAAAGATCTTGATACTCACCCAAATTTTGAAATAATCTTGGGCCTCCCCATAGAAAAATAGTATACTTTGCATAGCCCATCAGGAATAAAGTGAAACTCCTTTGAGTAGTTAGCTCACATTTTCTTCAGCGTATTGTAAACCCCCCCCCTTGTAACCTCCCTCCCTAAGCCAGCCTACTTGTTCTGCTATTTTGACTCTCAAATCATTGTTACCCCTTGTTGCAATATCTTCATGGGTCAGACTGCATCATCTGTTACTTCCCCTCTATCTGGAATAATCTTCCTACCCACCTTTGCCTTGACCCCTCTTACCATGCTCTTAAACAACTTTTCAGGAATCCTTATGCTCCCTCCCGCTCTTGCTCTATCTTTCTGCTTAAACCTTTTATTTGGGCTGGTATTGCTTCTGGTCTTAATTGGTCAATTGTTACTTCTCATTAATTGTCCATTGTTCCTATTTATTTCTGGTGTTGTTAATTTTTTATTGCTTGACTGTTTCGCAGTTACCTTCTGAATTGTGCTCCTTTCCCTTCCCCTGTTACACAGGAAATGATCCTTGGCTCAGTGTGTCTTTCCCAGTCATTGATTTTAAAATAAATACATAAATTCACCTACTGTTATCCTTTTTCAGTTTACATAGAAACATAGAAGTTGATGGCAGATAAGGACCTCAAGTCCCATCCAGTCTGCCCATTTCTTTTTCTACCTTATAAATGTGCCATCGGCCTTTGCTCTGTCGGTGACCTATCTATTCATAGTCATTTGTATTGCTCCCTTATGCCTATCCCATGCCTGTTTGAAGCCCTGCACTGTATTCATAGCCACCACTTCTTGTGGTAAGCCATTCCATGCATCTACCACCCTTTCTGTGAAAAGAATTTCCTCACATTCCCCTTAATCGGCCTCCCTCTAATCTCATGCTGTGTCCTCTTGTCCTGCTATTTTTCTTATATTTAAACATGTTAGACTCTTTCACCTTGTTTATGCCCTTAAGGTGTTTAAATGTCTCGATCATATCACCTCTCTCCTCCTTTGCTCAAGGGTATACATATTGAGCTCCGTTAATCTGTCCTCATATGTCTTCTGATGCAGTCCCTGCACCATTTTGTTGCCCTTCTCTGGACTGCCTCAATTTGGTTAATGTCCTTGTGAAGGTGTGGCCTCCAATACGCAGTGTACTCAGATGGGGCCTAACCAATGTCTTGTACAGAGGGATTATTACTCTCCTTACGACTTGTGATACTCCCTACTAATACACCCTAACACCCCTAGCCTTACCTACTGCTTTAGAGGTCTGCTTTGATGATTTTAGGTCATCAGTGATGATGATGCCCAAGTCTCTTTCTTCCTTTGTGACTGCTAGCAACTCCCCTCCCAGCCTATAAGTGGCTTCAGGGTTTCTCTTCCCTATGTGCATGATTTTGCACTTCTTTGCATTAAATCCCAGTTGCCACTCTTCTGACCATTCTGCTAGTTTATCCAGATCTCTTCTCATTCTGCCCACCCCATCTGGATCATCTACTTTGTTGCAGATCTTGGTGTCATCTGCAAACAGACAAGCCTTACCCTCTAGTCCATCTGCGAGGTCACTAATGAAGATGTTGAATAGGACTGGCCCCAGGACTGATCCCTGAGGTACCCCACTTGTGACTTGCATCTCTTCTGACTGTATACCATTTACCACCACTCTGTTTTCTGCCAGTCAACCAGTTTGCCACCCAGTTGACCAACTTCTGACCCACCCTGAGCCTACCTAGCTTATTTATCAATCTTCTATGTGAACAGTGTCAAAAGCTTTGCTGAAGTCAAGGTAGGTGACATCAACTGCTCCCCTTGGTCCACCACTCTGGTTACCCAGTCAAAGAAATCTATGAGATTAGTTTGACAGGACCTTCCTTTGTAAACCCATGCTGTCTTGGATCCTGTGCCCTATGGATTCCAGGTGTTGCACTATCCTTTCCTTAAGGGTGCCTCCATAATCTTGCCCACTACTGAGGTAAGACTGACCGGTCTGTAGTTCCCGCCTCCTCCTGCTACCACTCTTGTGGAGGGGATCACATGAGCCCTTCTCCAGTCTTCTGGGACCTCTCCTGTGCTCAGAGACTCACTAAACAATTCTGCTAATGGCTCTGCTAGTTCCTCCTTTAGCTCCTTAAGTACCATGGGATGTATGCCATCAGGTCCCATTGCCTTATCCACCCTGAGCTTAGCAAGCTCTTGTAGGACCCTTTCTTTTGTGAAGGGAGTAGTGCTCACCTCCCTCACCCCTGTGTCCATGATGCTGAGCTGTGGGCCCTGCCCTACCTTCTCTTCAGTAAATACTGAGCAAAAGTATCTATTTAGGATAGATGCCTTTACAGGGTCCTCCTCCTCACATGCTCCCTTTTCTCCATTAAGCTTAGCAATACCCCTCTGGACTTTCTCCTTTCACTAATGTATCTATAGAAAGTCTTGTCACCTTCTTTTACTGTTCGTGCTAGTGTTTCCTCAGTTTGGGACTTTGCCTGCCTTACTGCCTTACCTGCTTCCTTAGGGCAGTTTGGTATGCCTCCTATCTTCATCCCGCTGTGTTCCCTTATATTTTCTGAAGGCCAGCCTTTTGGCTCTGACCTTTTCTCTTCATATTTGAGAACCAAAGTGGTTTCCTTCTTCTTTGCACTTCCTTTTCTGTCTAACACAATGGGATGTTGCTTCAAGTATTGTATCCTTAATGGTTTGCCCACTTTGCCTGTACCTCCTCACCTGTGTTTCTTTTGCCAGGGCTAGCTTAACTCTGTTGGCCATCTTATCAAAGTCAGCTCCTCTGAAGTCCCATATTTTTGCCTTGGAATGGGATGATTTAGATGTAGTAGCCAAATTGAACCATACCATGTGATGGTCACTGGCCCCAGGTGACCTTCTACCTGGAGATCTGTGATCCCTTCTTTGTTAGTCAGTACTAGATCTAGGATAGCCCTGTCTCTTGTGGGTTGCTGTACCAGTTGTTTGAGGCCCTCCCCTGCAGGAATCCACTATGAGTCTAGTTCTGCAGATGTTCCTGCTGGTATTGACCAATCTGTATCCGGCATGTTGAAGTCTCCCATTATCAGAACCTCCCCTTTAGCTGTCATGTTTTGTATATCTTCTAACAGTAATGTGTCTATGTCCTCCTCTGGTCTGGGGCCTGTAGACAACCCCAGTTCTTATGGCTGTCCCATTTCCTGTTTCCAGGGTGACCCACAGTTCTTCTGGCTCCTTATGTGTATTCTGAATTTCTGTAGCTTTGATATTTTCATTAACATACAGGGCCCTCCTCCCCCTTTTTGCACCTCGGTCTCTTCTGAACAATACATAGCCAGGTACTGAAGTCTCCAAGTGTGGTTACTGGTAAACCACGTCTCACTAATTGCTACTATGTCCAGTTTAGCCTCTGACATTATTGCCTGCAGGTCTGGGATCTTATTTCCCAGGCTGTGAGCATTTGTGTACATGATTTTCCATTGGCCAGATTTTGGTGTGTTAGTTGTTGGGTGAAGTTTGGCATCACCCTGTGCATCGTATGGGAGACAAACCTTTTTCTTACCTGGTGATGCAAATGAATGGCAAACACACTGAATTCCTGTTTGACCACTAGCTGAGGGAGGGTGTTCTTCCCAGTCGGCGTATGGGTGCCACCCTCTCCCATTGCTGGTTAAATATTCTGCAAGGCGTCAAGCTTCTGCCCCAATGCACTGACTCCTCTTTAGTCAGATGCAGTCCATCAAATTTAAAGAACTTTCGCTCCCAGAACTGTGCCAGTTCCTACAAATCTGTGTCCTTTTCCTGGCACCAGTCCTTGAGCCACGTGTTTAGCTCCCCATCTCCCCTTCTCTGACCTTCCGTCCATCTGCTCCTTCTCCCAGACTGGCAGGATCTCAGAGAAGGAGATGCCAGATGAAATAGATGATAGTTTGTCACCCAGCCTAGTCAGGTGTTCCTTGGTCTCCTACAACTGACCGGCTGGCGAGATCATTAGTCCCTATGTGTACTAGGACATCAATGTTTTCTCCTGCTTTGTGAACAATTTTAGCAATGCGGTCAGTGTCTCTCCATGCTGATGTACCTGGGAGACATCTGACCATCACCCCTGGCTGGAGATGGGTATCAACTCCCCGAATCATGGAGTCTCCTCATCCCTTCACACAAAATATCTAAAACCCAACATATATACAGGGTTCCATGTCATAATGGCGATCGTCAAATGGCAATCGCTGTTATAGCGAGTGTACATCGACGAAAAACCAAAATGGTGATGTACACTCCCAGCGAAGGCATGCCACACCCCCCTTACTAAAGATTCTCGACTCCAGGGGGGTACATTTTGGGAAAGGGGAGAAACTTGTAAAAAAAAATATTCCCACCTGTAAAACACAAAATACTGTGCACCTCACCAGTCCAGAACCCTGCACCCTCCCCACTGTAGCCAGCCAGCATTACCACCACACCACACGGCCAGCTATGCAGCCTCTTGCCACACTACCTCCCACATATCTTCTGTCCTGTTCCATTTCCCCCTCTTGTTCTTCCAGTCACCTTGTTGTTCGCCCCTCACTACCCTTTCAGGGCAGCTCACATGTCGGTCACTGAAACTGAGTCACTCATATTCAAGCCGCTCAATATCAGTTGCCGTTTTGATGGGTTACATATATAGTACTTTTTCAGACTTGCTTGTACCTCCCCTGGATGAGGTTGGACCTCCCCAGGGAGGCTGGCCTCACCATTTGAGAAACCCTGCTCTAAGCACATAAATTGAGGAGCTGGACCCCAACTCGCTCTCTCTGAGTACCAGACATTCTTGGTGAATGTCCCAGAAAAGGGAGAGCCCTGCCCAACAGCTTGCTTATCTGTATGAGAGAAGGGCAGTCTAGGTGAATGTCCTTTCATGTTAGCTGGCAGGTAAATATGGACTCTAGTGTAAGAGTAGATTCTGAGATTATTGTAACAGTCATCTGCCTAACGGTATTATTTTTTTCTTTTCTGTAAATGTGTAAATCTTTTTGGTCACTATCTAGCTATCTATCTATCTATTTGTCCTATTTGTAAATATCTGTAGTATCTAGCAGTAAAGGATCTGTTTTATAGAACCCGTGACCCAGTCTCATTATTGAAAAAGTGAAAGTAAAATTTCTGCTGGCAAGGTGAGAATTCTTTGTTTAAAATCCACCATCTAAAGTGCACTCTACCACAGTTTACTGTGTTTGACCTTCCTACATCTTGAGCAGGACTGAGGTATTTCCTGATATATTCAGGTGGTGGCAGAAGAAGTGAATTAGACCAGCAAACTACCCTGTAAGCTAGTATGGCCCAAAGGTAGTTTGTCATAGTCTTACGGGCAAGTAAGGACCACTCTTCCACAAGACACCAAACTAGTGGCCGGACGTCTTGCTTTTTAAACTTACTGTTTTCTGAAAATGGATTCTCAGATATCCTGAGGTTTTATAAGGGGACAGAGAGAGATTATACTTTTTACCCCAATCTCTACAAGGTCAGCTCCCGAAGAGGCATGTTATTTATTCAGATGCAATACTTATATTTATTCTCTGCCCCTGTGATACACTCCATTCTACACTCAGACAATGCTCCAATTTCAGTTAACCTGCACACCACCGCCCTGCAGCACACCTCCCACTGGAGACTTACCACTTCCCTTTTATCAGACACAACATTCAAAGAACAAATCCAATCTGAAATACAGCAGTACTTCAATATCCACAGTGACTCTAAGTCTGCTACAAAATTCATTTGGGGTCACTGTAAAGCTATCACTCATGGTAGCATAATATTATTTTCTTCTGTGGACAATATAGGTCATATGTTTTCAATTCTGGTTTAAACTTGAATTATGAGCCTGACTCATTATTTTTGTTAAAAAGCCAGTCTGTTATTTCTGTAGGTTGAAAGTGCCTGTTTAATTATTCTGCAAGCTTTGTCATATAATTTCTATTGTTCAAGGATGTAGAGGTATGCTTGTTTTACCTACAGCTAGAGTAAGGCTACAACTCCATCAGGAACTCTGTTTAGGAACAGGCGGGATAACTGGCGCTGAATATGTGTAAACAAGTGCATCATCACTAGTGTCCCCTAGCATTTCTTGTTACAAAATCAATGCGTGCTTGAACTATAATGAATTAGGGCAAAGTTCAAACCCCATTTTTTGACTTAGGTGAAAACATGTTTATCAAACGTTCCTAGCTGAAATGTAAGCAAACTTCAGCTTAGCTGTCTTAATGCTTGATTAGGTGAGACAAAAATGCTTGCTATATAAAATGTGCCATATAAAACTACAACCATTTCTCAATAGAGTTATGGTATTGCTTAACATCCAGCAATGCCATCAGTGGTGGTATTCTGAACATGTCATGCTATCAAGAGATGTGGTAAGTCTGAACAACAACACCAAGATGGTATTTCAACATCTAATTCCATCAAGATATGTGATATTGTTTAATATCTAATGCCATTATCATGTTAACCTGTCAGAAACAAGTTTTTCTACAGCAACTCAAAGTTATGGGAGGCCAGGAGAAAGACAACAAGATGCAGAATCCTGTGTCATCTACTATACCTAAAAATCATGATGCAGGAAAAATACTCCGACTAGCTCCAAACATCCACACTGAATTGCATCATTGAGGGAGAGAATGCCAGCAAGCATCACTCCCTCCCAATGAACTAGATAAAAACAAGTGTTTGACAATGACTGTAAGCTCTTGCCAAATAAACTCCCCTAGCTAAGATTTCATCTTTGGCAAGGGACTAAAAGGGCTGGGAGGGATATTCTAACTAGGAGAGGGGGCTACAGTTTCATTGAATGGCTAATATGGGTGCATGCTCTGCTAAGAATTGTGTAAACTGTTATAATCTGGAGTGGCTATATGCTGAGCTGAAATTGGGACTGTTGTATTGAGTGTATCAGCTAAAGTAACTAATTCCAGCACCCCCCCCCCTCCTTTTTGGTGGGAAGTCAAAAGATTGTCAGCAATGCCATATTCTTCTAATAAGAGTGCGCTGGTACAAATGTACTTGAAAGCAACTGCTGCCTAATTAATTGTTAATTGCTTGTATGATATATTTTTCTTTTCAAGTCTGTTACTTACAATAAAACCTATTGAAAGGTATAATACAGTATGGGTTTCTTGAGATCTGCTTGTCCTGTGAAACTCATGACATTCTGGGATTTATTTGCGGTCCAAGTACTGGGATTAAGATCTGCTCTTGGGCTAGTGTTTATTTAGCTTTTGTTGACCAGGTAAGCACACTAAACAAACATATGCCTATTTTCAGGTACGACCTGGAAGGTTACACAGAATATACAGACAATGTAAAGGCTTAACAATGATGAAGCAGCAGTACAATAAAAAGGTAATAACGGATAGGAGCATAACAATGTCAAACAACATAATACATTTAAGTTAAAACTTTACTGAAGCATGGATCTAACTGATGAAGGGTTTTCACAACCCGAAGCACCGGGGTAGAGAATGGATGTCTGTATGTTCTCATGTCCACGGCATAGCAAAACAACTGCAATAAAGCACTGAAAAAGCAAATTACTTGTGGACATTACTTCTCTTGGGGTGCAAGTACCTGGGAGCAGTGGTCTGACAGAGACCAGACTGAACGATAAAATGCACCATTTGTAAAGGGGTAGACACAAGAAATTAATTACAGTTGCAGGCAGGATTAGAGTTCCGATGATCCCATAAGGACCTTCTAAAACTGTCGTGAGAAGGGGCACAATGAATCTGCACTGGGACAGTGTTCCATAGCCTAGGTGCACAGACAGAAAAGGCACAGTCACCCATCAACGTACAGGTTTTAGGAACAAGTAACTCAGATGAGTCGTTGGACCTAAGTAGGTATGTTGACTTGACAGGTTTAATTAGTTCCGCCAAGGCAGGTGGGATGGCAGTTCTGATTACTTTACTACTTTATCGATGAAACAGCCCAAAGCAAATGTATGATAATTTCCTGGAGATAGCCAGTCAAGTTTGTTATATAATTCACAATGGCGAATGAGACGAGGGGCAGAGAGGGCCAATGAAATATGTTGTTGTAGGCAACATCCCATTTGGATAGACTGGTCTTGGTAGTATGGATAAACATCATAAGCCCATAACTGAGCATGGGGAGGAGTATTCCCTTAGCCAAGGCAAGGCCCATGGCTGATGTGAGAGTGCATTTGGCCCTATAGGCCAGGCCCAACTTGCTGTTTGCTGCCTTGCTCACATTGCAGATATGCTGGGAGAAGTCTAGTTGAGGATCAAGGGTGACTCCCATGTATTTGAAGGAGTCAGCAACCCTAAGAAAGCATCCATTGGCACTAGTGACATTCAGGGGCTCAGGACCTATTCTGATTTTGGCCTGAGAGCCAAAGAGTATAGTCTGCATTTCTTAAGGTTAAGGACTAACTGGTTGGACAGGAGCCAAGACTGTATATTACAAAAATCAGTCTTTAAATGAGCGTTAATGATGCTGATGGCCTGCAAGTTAGTTAGAAGCACCAGGTCATCAGCATATAGAGTGGCACTACTATGGACTGGCAGCTGAGGTAGGTCATTATCAAATAGGAAGGAGACAATGGGTCCCAAAATAGATCTCTGTGGGACCCCAGTAAGGTGAATCAGGTTATCTTCCACACATTTCAATTCCAAGTTTGGGTTTGGGCAACTAAATCTGGATCATAACACTCAACTAATGTGGTGCCCAGAGTGGGGCATAGGATGTTATTAATATGGCTGCCCAATGAGAGCATGGGTTCTTTCACAAAAACAGCATCCTACAACAGGCCAAGTTAGATACAAGATCTGATCTTATGATATGATCTGAGCCAGGCTATACCACAGAATGTTAATTTAAAATAAGAATTTATTTTTCTTTCTCTCTGTAAGTTACAAGGCTGCCAGAAAGCTGGCCTTCAAGTACTCTGAATGTTTTGAAAATAGAGAATAATGCCTGTGCAGGTGTGTGTTATGAGGATCTTTTGCACATCCGAGGTGTGTGACAATACATAAACCTCGAGAGTAAAGCTCAAGAGGTTTGGGATTATCACACATCAAACGTGTGTAAAAAATCCTCATTAACACAAACCTAGCTCAGGCTTTATTTTTTATAATAACTGGTAAGGCTACAGTCAGCTCAGTCCCAGTTTGACATTTTGGTGTCTGGTTCAGTATCGGAACTAGTAATGAAACTCATTTTCATTTGAAAGTGAAGAGTAAAACAATCAAAAAATACATATTTTTTTTAAAACAGTGCCTGTTAGGCCAGCCCGCTGGCACAGCAGTAGCTCTATCACTCACGACCTGTGTTCAGGAACATACCAGGGATGATAAAGAACTGGTTGGGGGAAGGCAGGGGATAGCACCCCTGGTGCAGTGCTCCTAGGTAGCTATAGGATGTCCTGCCATTGGTGGCTCAATAGTGGATGGCAGGCATACCAGACACATGGCGTACTCATGCCATAAATGTCATTGTATACCATGCCTCCCACTGTCACTGAAGGACAACTTTGCTGGATGAGCTGAATGCTGCCTGCCTTGTGCCACCACCACCACCACACAGCCAACCTGGGGCTGCCTCCATGGACACCAAGTGTGGTGTCTGACAGAGAAAAGGGAAGGCCTCAGAGTCCCTGCCCGGAGGGGTAAGCCAGGGACGAACACTGGGAGAGGTATGTCTCAGTCCCCCTGTTGACAGAGATCAAATATGAGGCAGGGCTGATGGGAGAGCCATTCCAGTGCTGTGCTACAAAGAATACTAAAATTACAAAAATAAAATGCCGTCCCACCAGTGCAGTGCTAGCACTACCGCTCATGATGCCAACGACTCAGGTTCGGGAACAAACCAGGGCCATCGGAGGGCCAGCGGGGAGGTTGAGTGTCCCAGTGACACTCTCCTCTTCTGGGGAGGGGGGATTTCACCACTCTGCTGCTTTATCGCCACCCGGGTGACCACAGGTGGTGGTGGAGGGGAGAAGTATCAGTGTGGGGGCCTGGAGCGAGTGCCATGGTCATGGGGATGTATTGGCTTACCAGCATCATGTGACATGCCTGACTCCTAGGGGGAGGGTGGGACTAAGGGGAACAATTTGTGACTGGAAGGGCAGATGAAATCCCTGCCTGCCACCCACAATGCTCACCACCGGATCTACACCACCACCGAATGGGGACCCTCTAGGTCTTCACCTCCACTGTGTGTGGTCAGATAGACAATGGGGAAAGTAGCCAAAGTGGCAGAAGATGACTTCAGCCCTGGGGCAAGCCAGGGGGTAGCACAGCAGTGTGTCCCACATAGGCCTGGAGGCCCAGTCAGGTGAGTGGTTGGATCTTAGTAGAGCGGGAACCGGGATTGGCAGAGGGTGGAAGAAGGACCCAACCAGTGCCCTTGGGGATAAACTGTGTTGAAAAATAAATATATAAATAAAAAAAATAAAACAATGCCTGCTTTTAAAAGTGTCTGTTTGCATAATATTAGTGGGAATAGGAAGTGAAAACTCATCTCAAACTACTGTATTTTTTGCGCTTTGACTGTAATAATAGTGTGAGGCTAAAAATGGTGTAATAACTCGGTATGATGTCATACCAGTTTATTATCGCTTTTGAAAAGTTGTCTGAATGAGTTAATATAGGGGTCACCAGTTATTATACAACTATCACAGCTAGTGAGAGACAGAAATGTTATTTTAATCAAGAAATGTTCATATGTTACCAGTAATTGTTAAAGTGACGCTGACTTTATTCAGAAACTGCAATTAGGGAAAAATTCTGCTCTGCAGTTTATCTAGCCCAGACTTTCAATACCAGACCCTGTGATCAGAAGTTATATACTTCTGGCCATATTCTGGTCTAAATCTGGGACCAATTTGTCCCTTAAATCAGGATAGCCTCAGAGCAGAATGGTCCCACCCCAACAGACACACACACAAGCAGACAAGCTACTGTCCAGGGTTCAAATGAAACTGGAGGGGGGCAAAATCTTTTCCACTACAGCGTTTGCAGCCTGAAAGAAAAAAAAAGGTTTCTTTCACAGATACTTTGTAGATGCCTACCTAAAGGAAAGGAAAATGTAGTTTCTGGAAAATACAGTATATAGGATCCAGGGTTCAAGCACACTGCCAGGCCCCCCTAAACACACACACACACACACACACACACAGATGAAGGTTCAGCAATTAAAAGCCAAGTTTAAGGAGGCTATGCCACCTCCTTTTCTTGATCACTGCATAAGAACAAAGTGTCTTTATGCATATAAACTGTATTTAAAATCCTTGCAAGGGTACAAGTGACAGCTGGCCAGATTTTCAAAGCTACGGAATTGCCACAAGCAGAGAGTGGGCCTAAGATATGGCGTACCAAGCTTGCAAAAATCTAATGGGATTTTCCATCCTGTGTGGGAAATTATGCAGGTTATATCACCTTTTGTGGTCTAGCTTGATTCAATATCAGGGACCGTTTTTAAGGAGCTTGCATCATAGATCTGGCGCAAGTTGCCACAATGCGGAAAAACTGGTGCAACTCCACCACAGGTTGTAAAATTGGGCACAGCCACAGCAAAGAGGAGTGGCACAGTGTCAGAAACTAAGTGTTGTGGCACAGGACTAAACAACAAGAATCTAGTAACTAATCAGGTGCAAAAGACTTGGAATGTTACCCTGATGCAACATAGTCATGATTTCACAAAGTATTTTTCCTTAAGGTTATACCTGAGGTACACAGGTCAGACAAATGAAAATTAAACTATTAAGGCTTTGGAGTTTTGTTAATGGCAACATAATCATGATGCATGCTGTATGTGATCAAGAGGAACAGTGAACCTCTCTATCTGAACATGGATATGCTGGTAAATAAGTGTCTTCATAAACATGCACTTGGGAGGGTTACACAAACGTGAAAGTGACACCTTCCCTAACTTGAGTTAGGTATAAATGGGACAAAATCTACTATACCCAAGACATGCCAGGTGGCAAGTGACCACGATGCTGTGGCAACCAAAGTAAAGCCAGGAATTTTCCTTTTAGGAAACAGGTAATAAGGGGACATGTGTTACAGCTCTTACAGCTCTAAGGTACTCCTTTATCCCACCATGCGTTTTTTTGGCTGGACTACTCCCTAGTCCAAGATATAAGATCATTCACAGGTGTTACAGGGAGCAACTTCCTTTGTCCTGGTGGATAAACAAGGCTCAGGGTTAACAGTGCTAAGGACCAGACTAAGCTTGTATATGGTGGCAGATATCACCTTCCCTAATTTTTCCCTCCCCACCCCCAGCACCACTACTCCAGTGGTGGGTCTGCTATATGGAACACATTCAGAGGCAACAGGGTATTCAAAACCATGCTTTCCCAGGAGATTCTGACCAGTCTCAAGTCCTACTGTATCAGTGATAGCAGTGCATTCTGACTGAAAAATAAGTGAAAAGAGATCAATAAAAGTAACCACAGGCCACTAGCTCTCCCCAGTTAAAAAGGGAATGTCAGATAGCCAGGAAAGGAAACCACAGACCACTAGTTCTTCCTATTTATGTAAACAATAAGACATGAGAAGGTGTGCATTAGACATTTCTAATGCATGGACAGGGGCGTAGTGAGGCACAAGACTGCAGGCCAGGTGCCTTCAGCCCCTGGCCGTGTGTTAGAAATGTCTAATGCACACTCCCAGAGTGTCTTATTGCACTTATAAACTTGGCCTCTGTATTTCACAAATACATAATAGCCTATATTTTTATCTTTATATAGAGAAACATTTAAATCTTTAATGAACATTGTGGTAAAATAGTCCCTCTGCCTCCATCTAAATTTATTTATTTTTTGCCCTTAGTACATTTGTCCTAATGTGGCCACCATAGCTGTAGCTCCCCACCAACCCCCCACACACACAGGTGTTCATTGGTATACATATATATATATATATATATATATATACTGTATATAGACAAAGAACCTCTGTGTGCAAGCACTGAGGCAGAGGTTACCCCAAAGGGCATTGTCCGGGAAGCCAAGTTTCAAAGAAATACAAAATCACACATGCCCCCATAATGCAAAGCATCATGGGCTGCATATGCAAATCACCACAGAATATTATGCTGGTTCAACTTTAAGCAGAAGTGCATGGTGCTGAAAGGCCTCTCACACAGTTTGCAAAGGGCACCAACAGAAGACATAGACACGTGTTTCGTCCTACCAGGACTCATCAGTATGCCTCATCTGTTTGACACCCCAGTGGAATGAACCAGCTACCCTAAGATGGTCTATCTGGGTTATGTTGTGGTGAACCCTATAAATATATATATATATATATATATATATATATGTATATATTTGTTTTATAAAGTAAAGCCATGGTTTTAATAAACTGGCTGTGATGCAAGAAAGTGGGTGGTCGAGCGGCAACTAAGCAGATTGAGCGAGTCAATGACCAGGTGGGGGAAAAGGCGTGAGCACGGCTGGAGAGCAAATAAGATATTTTTATAACAGACAGAAAAAACGTTCACCAATCTGAAGTGTCTACTTTGTTTTTTAATCGGCTTCCTGATTCCTATGACAGTTGCACAATGTGTGTGCCACTGGAATGAACAAGCGATCATTGGGGGGGATGCCACTGCGGGGATGTCAGTTTGGATCGGGAGTTCTAGAGGCAGCCCAAGTGATCAAATCCTAGCTGTTTTCATGTCCTCCTATGTTCCCACGCCTCCCCTCCTCCCCACTCACACACACAGAAGCACTGAAATGCTTAAATTTTATACATCTAAGCAGATGACTAAAGGAGCCAGGGAGCGGTTGGAAGTACGACCAGGGAGATAAAAAACGTGACCGGTTACTTGGATGCGGCTGCAGCAATTATCCCTGTTTAACTCAGATGGCCCACTTTGCTTTATTTTTAATTTTTTAAAGATTTCCCCTGAGCGTCAGTTAAATGGTATCCCGGAATGTGATTTAGAGTGGGAGATCGGAAGTGCAGCGATTGGGATGACACCGGTGGCTTGATTGAGGAGTTGTGAAATGGCACACAGAGAACTGAAGGAAGATTTTATTTTGATTGAAAATGTCATACTGTGAGTGCACCCTTCATTTTTTGTGTGTATAGCTTAATGTTGTTCACATTGGAGGAGTGATCGAATGAAGGAGCAGTCAGCACCTAATAAAAAAAAATGGCAGTGATTCAGACATGAACATCCCATTTGGCTTCCTAAGTTTAGAAATGCGGTTACCTGAACTTGTTGCTAGCCATGCATTAGACACTTCTAATGCACGGCTAGCAACCAATCAAAATACAGAATTTTTCCTGCCCATTTTATAAAAAGAGATAGTTTATCCTCTACAATACCCTTACCTTTGCTACCAACCATTCCTATATCTCCTAAGGTGATCAGAGATATAAGTAACCCATGGACAAATATAACAATACAGATTTTGTATACATTATCAATGACAAAGCCCTCCACAACTCTATCTCTACCCTTACACTGATAGTACAATGCCTGTCATTCCCACCAGCGAATAAAGACTCAGACATCAAGCGATGGAGACACAGGGGGTTAATATGTCTTGGCCAATTATACTGAGACTCGGTATTTCTCACCATCATGGGTTTATTAACCTCATATCATATCCCTTGATCCCATTTCTACCAGTTCTTGCAAATGTGGACTTTTCTTACTACCTCCACAGCTAAATTCCAGATGTCAGAACCCCCATAAGAGTTTTTAAAATTCATTGCTTTTGCCAACAGCTCCTCCACAAATTGTAGTTACATCTCTTGAGTGAATTATATCTTAAAAAACACCACCAATCAGGATGTTTCAGCAATACAGCATAAATGGTGCACTGAAGCCCAAACAAATCGTATGGACCAATACTGGACCCAAATATATTGGGAAGCATTCAAAACTACAGTGGTAGCAATCTGGGAGGAATTTAGATTGAGAATAATGTCCCACTACTTCTGTACTCCCCATATTACATGTCACTTCAACCCCACATATGCAAATTAGTGCTGGAGACTCCACCGGCAAGTAGGCCATCACACACATATTTTGGTCCTGCCCTAAACTGACTGGGTTCTGGGCTAATATTCCTCTAAACATTAAGCTAATCTCCCTGACTATTGACCTAGAATGGCAGCTCATAGTCTTGAGGTTAATAACAAAAAGTAATGAAGGGTAGACTAGCCAAGATATCATTCAAAATATGTGCAGTATGCGCCAAATATAACGTACATGGATGTACTGGACTGCCACGTTTACTAGACAAAAGTCACTTGCCAAAAGCCATTTTCCATACTCCCAGTGTTAAATTACAGGTTTAAAACGGACCTGTAATTCTGTTTGTAGCAGCCGCTGAGAGAGCTAAAGACAGTGTGACTTTTACATTAGCAAGTCATCGAAGTGGGTGTCAAATGGTTTAAGTTGTTCTTTTTAGTGCTCACACACTTGAGCAATGCAGCCTTTCCCAAACAATGTCCTATCTGTTCTTTGCAAAGTAGTGGGGAACTTGTCTTATGTGGAGTAGAGCTGAGAAAAACAATGAGCCATGTACTTAACTCAGATAAGTTCAGTCCACAGGTCTCCATCCTACCACAGGCAGGCAAGCAGCTCTCTCTAAAGTCTGAGGCTCTGTGGAAGAGGGTAGATGACCAAGACTGGCTTTCTAAACTTTGGGAAGTGTGTCCGAAAGCAACAGGCCAGTAGCACAATGGAGCGAGTGATTCCTCTGTGTGTGCTCACACCTGACATGGACAGTGGAGACAAAGTGGAGATCAATCGGAAATACTGTAATAAATATATAATTTTTCTTTTTTTTCTTTTTTTTGTGGTCTGGCACAATTCATTGTTGGCTTTCGTAGGAACTGACCAAGAGAGCTCCTCATAAAGAAAAAAAAAGGAAAATATACAAGCTTCCCAGAAAAACTCACAAAAAGATCTGTAAATCACTAAGCACACTTCAGTGTGCTGTTTTCCATCTTGTGTTTTGTCTGTTTTTCCATTTGTGCGGTCTCTAGTTTGGTCTTATGGCAACATGGATGTAACGGACGTCACGTGTACCGGATGGTTACACAGCAGCCAAACTAGTCAGGTAAAAGCAGCGCATACTGTATAGCCATGGCATGCAGATCTGTCACTGTTAAATGGCTCACACCAAAACCACCTTCTAAATATTAATGAATATCAGTATGCAAGGACATGCAACATACAGAGATAATAACAGCCTGACTATATTTCCAAAGTGATACAAAAGTAAGAACAAAAAAACAACGTGCTGCATCAGCGTGTGGTCTGAAAACAAAACAAAATGGTACTAGTAAATGCACACTGAAAATAGAAAATAGAGTTTGAATCAATGTTTCGATCAAAGGTCTTCTTCAAAAACTTTCTAAAAGAGAAAAAAGCAAAGTTAGTACAGTAACTGTTAAAGCACTAACTCTGCTTGTTTTCTCTTTTAGGTAATTCCTGAACCAGACCTATGGTTGAAATTGTGATTCTAGCTCTATTTTCTATTTTCAGCATGCATTTAATATTACCATTTTGTTTTGTGATACAAAAGTATTTAGCTCCCCTTTATGAATTTCATTAGCAGGAGGAAGGTATTTGAGTTCTGGACCAGTTAGCGAGAACCGACACATAAAATTATACTAATCATTGGGCCCTATACCACGGTAACTGACCCAAGGGTATGTTGTTGGTTTAGTCAGTCCAAGAGTTTCCATTTTGTATATCGAGTTCCTTTTGTTTACCTATGTCTGTTACTTCCATGTCTTAGACATTATGTTTTGACTATATATTTCAGAGGGCGAGGGGGGGCTCTGTCGATTTCAAGAGGAATAAAACCTACTAGAACCCTCTTCTATCTATGTATGTGCGTGGGATGGGTTTTAATGTTCTTCAATGTCCTTTCTCACTTCTCTTTTTTTCTGGATGGTGGGAAGGGGTGTGTGGGGGTCCCAGCCCTTTGAGACATTGAGATGACAGGTAATAAATGTGTTTTGAACTGTATAATGGATTTTTGATTCTTTATTTGAAAAGCTCTAGCATATTTGACCTAACTGATCTCTATAATCATTTGCTGTGCATTTTTGGGCTCTTGTTTGAGCCTTAATGAAAAAGTTTAAAAAAAGAAATACTGTATATGTGAAAACATAGCATATAGCCAGTACAAAAACATTCAATTTATGAAGTTTAAAAAGAACAATACATCCATCAAATATATAATTGTGATAGTTTTCTGCCCAGTCTTTTAACTGTATGTGGATCAGGTATTGAATGCTACTCTGCTTATAGGATTATCAATAGAGCTGATATATGAGACAGAGTAAAAAGGCTTGGTCCCAACAAGCCCCTGGGCAGAACAGGTCTCCAGGCTTATAAAGGAACTTTTGTGCTGAAATTACTGGCCCTCTATGTCATAACTTACTAGATCGAATAATGAACAAAAAGTGCAAAATTATTGGAAAAAAGCAAATGTTACCTCTCTCTGTAAGAAGAGCACCGAAAGTGATGTGTCAAATTACTTCCCAATTATCTAATGTCAGTTCCAGCTAAAATGTTGACAGATGAGATAAAAGATCATCTTATAAGTAACATTTATGATTCATTCCTGGATAAACACAGTTTCACAAAGGGGAGATCTTGCACAACTGACCCCCTGTGCTTCTATGAAAACATTTTCAGAGAACATGATGGGGAAATCTTGTGGTTGTGTTCTTTCTAGATTTGAGTAAGGCCTTTGATTTACTTCCCATGCTGCTATAATACTCAAACTACAACAAACAGGAATTAATGGTGCTATTGTCAACTAGAAATTAAATTGGTTAACAGATAGGACACAGAGAATATCAATTAGTGGTGTGCTAGCACACAAATTTAAGGTCTTCAAGCAATATAAACAATGGCATATTAAACTTAACCCTTAGGCTGCCAACAGAATTAGAACATATGGGATTCTGGACTGATATATCAGTCTGCGGCCCTGCAAGGGTTAATAGAGAATATGCCAAGAGCATAGACTAGATAGGCCTGTTAGCACAATGGCACAAGTTGCTTTACTACTAATCGAACTAAATACAATTGGAATGTAAACTGAATCATGGAGAATGAGGTTTAATATTGGTAAGTGTTCAGTACTACATTTGGGAACAAGAGATCATAAGGTTGAATACCACCAGCATGGGAAGCTAAAGCGAGATGAGTCTGACAGGGAGCTAAAGATAAGGAGTTAAACACCAGTCTATTCACAGAGGAGAGGGTTCTAGAAGAACTGGTGAAGCAAAAGGTGGAAAAAGCCATGTGTCCAGATGGCATACATCCTAGGGTCCTAAAGGAACTGAGGACTGAACTGGCAGCCCCTCTGGCAGCCCTGCTCAGTGAGTCCTTAGACACTGGAGTGGTCCCAGAGGACTGGAGAAAGGCAAGAGTTGTCCCTCTTCACAAGAGCAGTAGTAAAGAAGAAGCTGGGAACTAGAGGCCAGTTAGTCTAACCTCTGTAGCTGGAAAGATAACGGAGGCACTCTTTAAGGAAAGAATAGTGGAACACCTGGAAGCCAATGGACTGGTGGAGCCAGGCAACATGGGTTCTCTGCAGGATGATCCTATCAAACTAATCTGATAGATTTCCTTCACTGGGTGACAAAGGTAGCAGACCAAGGCAGTATGCAAGATATTGCATACCTCAATTTCAGCAAAGTGTTTGATACAGTCCCACATAGGAGACTGGTCAACAAGCTAGGTAGCCTGGAGTTGGGATGCAAGGTGGTGAGCTGGATTGGAAACTCGTTAAGGGACAGAAAACAGAGGGTAGTGATGAATGGAACCCAATCAGATGAAAGGGAGGTGACCAGTGGGGTACCTCAGAGGTCAGTTCTGGGGCCTATCCTCTTCAATGTCTTCATCAGTAACATTGCAAATGGGCTGGAGGGAAAGGTGTTCCTGTTTGCAGATGACACCTAGATCTGCAGCCAGTTAGATACTGTGGAGGGGTTAGAAAGGATGAGAAAAGACCTGGAACTTCTGGAGAGATGGTCTGGAGCATGGCAGCTAATGTGTAATGCAAATAAGTGCAAAATCATGCATGTGGGGAGCAGGAACACTGGGGTAAGTTACAGGCTGGGGGAGTAGCTGCTGACAGTAACTAAGGAGGAGGAGAGGGACTTGAAAGTCATAATCACTGATGACTTGAAGGCCGCTAGGCAGACGGCAAAGGTGGTGGGAAAGGCCAGTGGGATGTTGGGGTGTATTGGAAGGGGAATCATAAGCCGAAGGAGGGAGGTAATAGTTTCACTGTACAAGACCCTGGTGAGACCTCACCTTGAATTCGGTGTCCACTTCTGGAGACCACACCTTTGAAAGGTCATTGACAAAATAGAGACGGCGCAGAGGAGGGTGACCAAAATGGTGATGGGATTACATCACAAGCCTTATGAGGAGAGAGTGAGGGACCTCAATTTTTACATGCTGGAATAAAGGAGGGAGACAGGTGACATGATAGAAGCATTCAAGTACCTCCAGGGCATTAACAAGGTGGAAGGGGACAACATATTCCAGATTAATAGTAGTGCCAGGACAAGAGGACACGACATGAGACTGAAGGGTAGCCACATAAGGGGAAATGTCAGGAAGTTCTTTTTTACAGAAAGGGTGGTGGATGCATGGAATAGCCTGCCCCAGGAGGTGGTGGCAGCCCATACAGTGGTGGGCTTCAAAAATGCATGGGATAGAAACAAAGGAATAATAGATATAAGAAGAAAAAGCTAAAGCCAATGACCAGATAGGGTCACTGGACACTTCGTTAGGCAGCTTAATGGTCAGACTGGATGGGCCTAGTGGTCCTTATCTGCTGACAGCATCTATGTATCTATGTAGCGCAAAAAAGGGAAACAAAAATGATTAGATAATGGAGGGTTTATCCTGCGATGAAAGATGGAGTACATTACAACGTATGTCTCTGGAGAAGAGGTGGCTAAGGGGAGACCTGCTGTTTGTGTACGACATAATGGATAACAAAACTCTAATGACTCAGCTGGATGTGTAACTGAGACAGGACCATATATTTATCAGGGGATATAACAGGCTGATCAAAATAAACAGCTTTAAAATTGCAAAAAGAAAATATTTTTACACACAGAGGAAAGTAGATATTTGGAATAAATTACCATTTTTTTGGTGAACAGTAATAATAAAATAATAGATAAAGTACTCTTAAGAGAGTATATGGATTAATACCACTGAGCAGTGAGGGAGCAGTTAAAATGGGCTTCTGTACCTCCTGCATTGATTGATTGATTGATTGATTGATTATTTTTGCCCAGGAAAGGCACACTAAGCTATGATAGCTTGTTTCCAGGTGCATTGGGGAACGATTACATAGACCAGTTGTATTGATGATGGAATATTGACTATGACGCTGGGGAACATTCCTTACTCTTTCGGCAGGAAATTTCTGGCTGTGTTGGCTGTCAGTCAAGATGTCCAATGCAGCGGGAGACAGAAGAATGATCAGAGAGCCGGTAGGGAGCCCAACCTTTCTCCCTACTGAAGACTGTATGGAGGTTATGGAAGAGAATCCACAGAAAGATGAAACAAGGATGGCAGAAGTCACAGAGCAAGCAACAATAAATTTGGCACCAGAATCGTGTGAGTTGGGGCTCATAGCTGGTGAGCAGGAGTTATGTCAAGCCCTAGAAGAAAAGAAACAAAGACTTTTCCAGCAGCTGGCAGAAGAGGAAGCAACATTTGTAAAAAAGAAGGACGTTTTAAAATGTCAGCAGGAAGCTGTGCACATCAATGTTAAGCCACAGGAAAAGAAATTGACGACTGACATCTACAGCTGCAGTGGCTGACAGTGTCAAGTAGATAAAAAAATGTTAGGAATGCAAAAGCATCCCATGGAGCTGGAAAGAGCTAACAGAACAGCTGCTATGGCAGAGACAGTGGTGTTGGGAGTAAACAAAAAACAAACAGAAATGCCAAAACAAACTGAACTGGTGCACAGGCATCAGGAGGAAACCTTTGGAACTAAATCCTGGTCACCTGAAAGAGCCCTGGAAAATGCGGGCTGGAAATGTTCTGATAGCGGTGAGTAGATACCTGACCTCTCGGACCCAACAGTACAAAATTATGCTAGCTTGCACGAAAATACAATTATGTAAAATGTGGCACCACAGACTAGTAACTATATTCATGCAGATATTACAGAAAGTGATGTTGAAATCAGTGAACTGGGTATAACAATGGAAGGCCAAAATGTGCATAACATAGAAAAATAAGCACGTAAAATAAATGATACAGATAAAGTAACATAATTACAAGTAGGGAATTAAATCTTGAGCAGAAACAGACCATATATGGTGGTCAGGAGACCACTGAGAACATAGTGCAGCAAAATGATGAAAATGCCGTGGGGGCAGAACAACAGAGTCCTGTAAGACTAGGCCTGAAAGCAACTGTATTACAAGACCCTGCACAAAGAACCTGGCTGCAGCCTTTCTTCAGATTGTCAGATCTTTTTCACAACAGGGGTGAACCAGCTCCAAGAAGAAACACTTTAAGGATAATGTATAAAGCAGGGCTAGAAAAGTCGCTGGACAGACTTTATGTAGCTAGAACCTTGCTAAAAATTCAATGAAGTTCTTTTCATCAGAGATTTTTACATTTATTCACTTGGGAGACTCTAACTATTATGTTAGTTTTAAACATGTTTCAGGGTTAGATAGATTTTGGACCCAGCACAACACCTCAAAAGATAACTGTTTGAAGACACTGTTTTTAGCAATTCCACACATGAAACCAGCAATAAGAAACATAACACATATGTAAAAAACAAAAACAAGGTGCTGCTTCAGCATGTGGTCTAAAAGCAAAACAAAATGGTTATATTAAATGCACACTGAAAATAGAAAATAGAGTTAAAAATCTACGTTTCAACCCTGGGTCTTCTTCGGGAAATATCTAAAAGAGAAAAAAAAGCAAAGTTAGTGTAGAGGGGAGGTAAAATGAGGGATATATACAGTATATGTGGGGAAAGAAAAAAGGGGAGGCTCAGGGAGAAGAAGTGATAAATGGCAAGATTAAGAGAGAATCTGTGAAACAAAAAGATGATGATGGGAAAGATAAAGCATAATAGGAGTGAAAGATCTAGGGAAGTCCACAGGTGGGGACTTATTAACAGGGCCTAGCAAGAAGGCTGAAAGGTAACAAAAGTGTGGGAAGGAGACAGAGATGGAGGCTTATGGTGAAAATGAAAAAAGAAATTAAATGCATACAAATACAAATAGACTTTAGAGAAAATAAGGGGTGGCTGAAAGATGTTAGTGGAAAATAAGTCTATCATTTAAACTAGAGGGCTGCTGGGAGCCAAGGCAGATGATCAGCTTGGCTTCCATGTTTTTTCTATGGTCAGAATCCCAGAAGCCCTGCTGAAGGACACAAACAGAAAGGTCATTGACACTGTGGTCCCTGGAGATAAAGTGGGATACAATGGGTTTAGCAGTGTCACCATTCCTGACTGCTCTGTAATGTTCCCTGAAATGGTCAGCAAGGCACCTGCCAGTCTCTCTGATGTAAATAGCTATACACTTCCTGCAAAGAATACAATACACCACATTAGTGGAGGTGCATGAGGACTCCTTGGTGATGTGAAAAACACCTGTAGGCCCCCGAATTTCAGTCACACTGGAAATAAATTTGCAGGTGTAGCAGCGAGTCCTGTTGCAAGGTTTGATACCTGGGAGGGAGGAACTGTTAGGAGTAGGTAGGCTGCTTTTAACTAGGAGATTCCACAGGTTAGGTGGACAGCAGTAGGAGGCAATAGGTGATTCTGTAAACAAAGCACCAATGTTAGGGTCATTTTGCAAAATGGGAAAGTTACTGGTGATGATCCTGTGAAGAGAAGGTGTGCTCTGATGGAAAGGAAGCACTAGTGGAATTTGCCATTGTTCTTGTGTGACAGTATCCTTCCTGTGGGGGCCAAGGTTATGGGGCATGTTACTGTCCACTGTGCTTTTAGGGTATTCCCTGTTGATAAAAAAACTGTGCATTATTTGGGTCTGCTCAGCAAAATCATCCTCTTCACTGCATAACCTGCGAAGTCTAAGAAGCTGTGACTAAGGCAGGCTATACTTGACATGTTTAGGATGGAAGGAGCTGTGGAGGAGGAAACTGAGAGTCAGTGGGTTTGTAATAAACTGATGTATTCAGACCAGTGTTCTGTACTGACAGTTGGAGATCCAGAAAAGGCAGTGTAGAGGAGGATACTTCAACAGTGTATTGAAGGGAAGGATGGGCCATGATAAACTTGTCAAGGAAGACTTGGAGGGTCTCCCTGGAGCAGGAGGTGGCCCTCACACAGTCATCAATGTAGCGTTTGTAGAGTTCAGGCACAGTCCCTGTGAATGAGATAAAAAAAAAAAACAGTCCTCCACCCAACCCACAAACAGATTAGCAAAGCTGGGACCCATCTTGGTACCCATGGCAACTCCACTGACCTGCTAAAAAAATGTTATTAAAAGAAAAAGCACTGAGTGCAAGAACCAGTTCTGCCAGATGAGTTAGTGTGTGTGTGTGTGGCTGCTGGACTTCCCACTTATTCAAGAAATGCTGCAAGGCTGTCAGACCATCATCATGGGGGATCACTGTGTAAAGAGATTTGATGTCTATGGTGAAGATGAGCTGATGAGAGTCACTGAATCCGAACCTGTCAAATAACTGGAGTGCATGGTTAGTGTCTTTAACATAGGAGGGCAGGGACTCAACAAGGGGTTTCATGAGGCTGTCCAAAAATGCAGAGATGTGGGGCAGGAGCAGGCAGATAATATAGGACAAACTGGTTTACCTGTTTTTGTGGATTTTGGGAAGGAGATAAAACCTGGATGTCTGGGGATGCTGAACTACGAGTCTCTTGGCAGTAGCAGGGAGCTCCTTGTTTTCAATAGCGGAGGTGATGGTGGTGGTGACCTTAGTCTGATACTCAGCAGTGGGGTCCTGTGGAAGAGAAGAATAAAACCTGGTGTTAGACAGTTGCTGTGTGGCTTCAGTGATGTATAGCTCCTTTTGCCAGACCACAACAGCACCTCCCTTATCAGCAGTTTTGATAACAATGTTATTCCTACATTGCAGAGATCTGAGGGCTGCAAGCTCACCAGGTGTCAGGTTGGAATGGTTGTGCCTGCAATGAAGATTGAAGTTAGTGGTGTTTTCCATGCATTGGTTAACAAAATAATCAACAGCAGCAAAACGTCCTGGAGGGGGTGTCCATGCACTTTGCTGGGGTTTGATATTGTTGATTGTTCTGGTGATACTGTCATCATCTGTGGGAAGAGGAGTCTCATTAGAAAAATGAGCTGTAAGGCATAATCTACAATAGAAGCACTGCAGATCAACTTGAACCTGGGGTGTATCAAGATATCTGGGTGTGGGCACAAAAGAGAGACCTTTGCTAAGGAGTGATTGCTCATCTTGTGTCAGGGGAAGGTCTGGAGGAATACAAAATACCAAATTGTTAGGTTGTGTCTGACTCGAGAGCTCATGCTGGTTGTTGATCTGCTGGGTGAGAGACTGGAGTTTTGCAAATGTGGTGTCCTTGAGGAACTGAAAGAGAGTGGAGTTAAGATTTTGAATGCAGTGCTTAATAAAAGGAAGGTTATGTGGAGCCGTTAGCTGCAGGAAATCCTTTTGCCTTTGAATGGTTTTGTCCACAGAGATCAGCTGGGTTTTAATGGAGAGAATGGTGTTCGTGATAAGTTTCCTAGAGAACGTTTTCAAAAGTAAAAATGAAGGCGGCACAGAGGGTTGAGGCGCGGGTGCCTTACCTCTCACCACGCTGGCGACCCAAGTTCGGGAATGGACTTGGGCCCCGGGGGTCGGCAGGGAAACGGAAGGATTGAGTATCCATAGGACTGCTCTCCTCCTCTGGGGTGGGTTGAGGATGCAAGGTCACTCTGCAGTGGCCCCTGGTGGAGACCGGAAGCACTGCAGAGGGATTGCAATAAGTGGGAACACCACAGAAAAATGGAAATACCACTCTGGGGACTGGCTGGATGACAGCTGCTGGCCCAGGACACCTCTGAAGACTCTCAGAAAGCCACAGAAAGCCTCAGCAGTGCCCAGGACCAAAGGAAAAATAGTGTGCCGGTCTCCTCCTGCCGGTGCCTTCCCCCTCAGAGGAGAGGGACCCACTCGGCAAAAAGGGTTATGCCAGGCTATCCCGAGGTTGGCTGCAGATCTGAGGTAAGGTGGCTTGGGGGAGATAGTAGGAGGAATGTCTGGGGGATCATGGCAGCCCGAAGGAGTGGCAGCTCTAGAGTATGACGGGGGTATAAATACATAACTCAAAAAAAAAAATGAAGGCATTAATGTTGAAGATATCCTATTTTGGTTACAGCAAAGATGTTAAGTAATGAGGAGGCCGACACTGATTCTAGATAGTGAACAGATATGAAATAGGGGTGGAAAATCAAAGTTAAGCTTGCACCAATAATAATGCCACTGTACATCTCCCAAGCAGCTTTTTCTTAGGGAGGGGAGAGAGGAATATTGTTTTATATGGGTCAGCCAAAATGATGTCATAAGTGGGGGTCAGAGCACACATGAGTAATGCTTGTGATACACCCAGGTGTTCCCACTGTTTGGAATATGGTCATTTATCTGCAACTTGTATAAACCTATTCAAATCTAATTTGTGTGAAAAAACAGGACACCCATATGGGAATTGTCCTTGGGCTTCCCACAATAGGGACGGTTGTCCACCACACAAAGGATTAATCACAAGGCAACACCTACAAGGAGAGGCTCAGGAGGCTCAACATGTACTCTTTTGAAGACAGAATGGAGAGGGGGGACATGACTGAGACCAAGTACCTTATAGGTTTAAACAAAGTGAGCACTGAGGTCTCTTCAGACTTTGTGGAAACAAGACCACTTAAGGGTAACAGCCTAAAGCTGGTGGGGGAAGGTTCAGGAGGAGTGAGGAGGCACTCTTTTGCTGAGAGTTTGTTAGATAAGTGGAATGAGTTGCCAGAGAAGGTGGTATCCCTAAAAACAGTGAACGTCTCCAAGAGAGACTGGGACAGGGTGAGGAGGGAAGTTGCAGGTACGGGGTGGAGAGAATGGTAGAGGGGGTATTTGAAAGGGGTCAAGGAGGATATGGGGAGAGGAGAAGTTCCCTCTGTAAACATAGGGGAAACAACACACTTGAGCAGACTAGATAGACCGCAAGGCCTAGCCTTCATCTGCTGGAACATTTATATTTTCATATGAGTGGCTGCACTGTTTGGGGATGTTCTTTATGTTCAGGAAGTCTGAAATAAGAGTAGATCAAGGATCTGAAACAAAATAAATCTAGATATAATCACACCATTAGCATGCATTTCATTTACTAAGAAAGGAAGCAGATTAAACAAGCAGCACCATCAATGAAATTTAAAAGTAGGTAAGCAATCATAAATTGTGGTTTTAAACTTGAATTGATATCATGCAAAAGGGTTGACAGTGTCCCTTCAAGTTATTTACCTGAGTACAATGTTGTAAATAATATTCTTCTGAATGTAAGATTTTAAACTGTGCATAATGCCTAAAAAACATGCTGACTCATTAATACTTCACGTGTCTGTTTGACTGAAACAATTTCTAATTTGTTCCTGTGCTTGTGTAGCATATATTTTAGGCATATTAATGTTATTTAAACTAATCATACTGTAGATGAGTACATGGTTTTCACATTTATAAAACCAAGTGTTCTTTATATTTCTTTTAAGCACCTCTTCCCAACACAAATAAGGTATCCCTCTGCTTTCTTTGATTCTGGCTCAGAATCTAATTGCTCTGTTCAATTCATATGTTACTGTTCAGCTAAAAGCCATTGCCAGTCATGCATAATAAAATCTGTACATAAATAGATCAAAAGACAAAGTTTTGCATACATGATCTACTTTGATTGTAATCCTATAGACATCTGAGTAAAGGGTGGTAGGAAACTACATCTGTTAGGTAAGCAATAACCCTCGACAGGGTGTAGGGCTATAGGCATTTAATCCACACCTGGGGTGCATTGTGAGGCATGAGGCTGCAGGCCGAGTGTCCTCACAGTGCCCCAGGCATGGATTAAATGCTGATAACCCCTCACCCTGGAGTAGGTTATTGCGCTTATAACATGGGTTACCTTCGACATTGCAGAGAACTAGTAAAAACAAACTGGGACCCCTGTTTTCCTGTGAAAAATTATTGTTATCATTCTGCCTTGCAAAATAGTCCCTCACAAAATATGTTTTTCTGCACTGTTCTGCATCTACAACACTCTCAAATTCACTTGGCACTGTTATGTGTGTACTTCTGCTGCAATACAAGGTATTATCTTTACTGTGACTGCTACAGGGTTTAAATGCCAATTAGATCAAGTGTATGCACAAGCTGTGTCTGGAAAGCTGCTGACCGTGGATCAAACTTTGAGTTTAATCAACGACTGTTGCACTAGCTACACTTCACAGACAGTGTGTCTGCCACCCTGTTAAGCATGTCAATGTAATCCATGGGTGTTTCTATACTTCACAAACAGTGTGTGTGAGAAGGTCTTGACTGTACATTAACCACTCAGTTTAATTACCGATTTCAGCAGTATGCTGAGTTCCCCGGAGACTGCAATTTACTCTGAGCACCAACTGCATGCTGGATATACCACTGGGTGTTGAAACATGGTTGTCTGAACAATTCAGAGAAGCTATGTGTGATAAGCTGTTGACTGGTGATTAATCAGACTGTTGGGGGTGAGTTACATGTCTTGATCTGGTGTAGGGATCCTCTTGCCATTGCACTCCCCCATCACTCTCTCTCACCTACTTTTTCACTGTGTGCCCTGGGGGCTGCTTCTGCTACAGTCACTGTGCACCATATGCACCAGCCCATTGAACCTCACATTCCTTGGACAGAATGGGGAATAAATGCCTTATCACGTGGTGCAGCTGCCTCTCATTTCTACCATTTGTACAGCTACAACATTGAAAGGCAGCTACGACCATGTTCCATGCCTTGCTAGCCACAAATGAAGAGGAGAGACACAGACAGAGAGGTATGCCATGCCGGGGTGGGCACTTGTATTACCACAAGTAAGGTACAAGGAGGCAGACACAAACAGGGACCGACAAGCACAGTGGGGCACATAATCAACTGGTGACCAGGAGAGGCATGCTCAGCCAACTGACAGTACGGAGCCTATTGACTGGGGGTGTTACATGCAATTGGGACTGTGATTCTGGTCCAGATCTCCCTGTCACCACTCTGTTGCTCTCTCTCTCTCTCTCTCTTAACCGATCTGTACTGAGGAGACATAATGCAGGAGAATACGACACAGACAGAAGAGATGAGATTGCATCAACTGCAGCTGACACTGTCTCTCTCTGGGTCTTTCTCTCCCGTGCGCCATAGTGACTCTGCTTGACAACATTCCTTGCCAGGAAAGAACAGGACAGTCAGACAAACAAAGGTATGTCATATTGGGGGGATGGGGTGGCGGTGGGGGGGGGGAAGTGTGGGTTTACTGTGTTGCTCACTCAGCGGACATCTGCGGAGCGAGTGGTTGGGTGGGAATCCACACACTGATGGCTTGCCTGACTTGCTATTGACACTACACTACACCACATCCACACATCAGCACTGCTTGGGATTATACACGTAGCGAGAGGATGCGAACTGTGAAAGATTTTGAGTTTTTTTAATCCATGGTTGCTGCTCCGTATGTAGTTAGCATGAGTTCTAGACACAAAAGCTGTTCAACTTCACTAGCATGTGGGGACATTGGAAAATTATGTTGACGTTGGAAAAGTATGTTGTAAGATAGGTGAAAACACTGACACTGTGTGATTATCGCCGAGTTCAGGCTAAATGAGCAGAGAAGTGGTGTGAATAACTACCGTGATCCACTGACATATTGTGTGCATCGTGAGAGAGTTACACTGAGTGTGTGTGTGGGTAGGAGACCATCATGGATTGCAGTGGGAGTGTATTGTGGGAATCACCCCTTTCTGTTTCTCTTTGTCACTCAGGCACTGCTGTAGCTGAGTGGGAGACAAATTAGAAATTTTCTGGGTCTGCCGCTCAATTACAAAGATGCAAACAGCATGGTGTTTGCTGCCTGCTACTTAGTTCTTCTGTTTATCTCTGGCAGGTACGGAATACAGGAGGTCCAGGGCTACTATCCTGAGATGTGGAGGGGGGCTGCCTTGCAGTGCGACTGTGTTCCACGATTTGTGTCTGTGTGTTTCTGTCTGTCACTCACACAGTGTCATAGCTGCCCAGGAGATAACTTTGAACATTTCTGGCGGTCAATTAGAAGGATGCAGAAAGCATGGTGTTTGCTGCCTCCTACTCAGTTCTCTTGTTCATCTTTTGTGGGTAGGGAATATAGGAGGTGCAGAGCTACTATCCTGACATGGGGGGGTGACAGTGCACTACTGCTATGTTCTCCGGTTGACAGGAACACAGTGTAGACAGACTCACTGTACTGGTTCAATACGGTAGAACTAAACATTTACAGAGTGATGTATGTCTGCCAATGTCTGTAGTAATGTTGCTGATAAACAATTAACACTGGTAGGAAACACAGATGCTTCTACAGCTGATGTGCTTTCCCAAGAGTCTAATAGCTCCTCTATATGCCCCGCATCACTATTGGCATACAGATCTATGACGAGAGCCATCTCCAATATTTTTATTTTTACACTTTTTGGATGATGACTTCTTCATCAGTAAAACTTTGATTTATCCACTCATTGAGGCTCCATTGCTTTATGAGCTCCACTTTCTGCTCTGCTTGCTAACATATGAAAAACAATGGCTGCTCATCAGTGCGATCAAAGCAGAATGCTGAAATCCCTCCACACTGTGATGAGGCTGGCAGCAGAGAACAGGACGATCCAGCACAGCAACCATAGATTAAACAGGGAATTTAATCCATGGTCAGCTGACACAGCTTTGCCAATTGCTGTCACTGCCTAAGATAACCCATGTTATAAATGTAACTGTTGTGATACAAGTAGATTGTTAGTAGAGAATAAGATCTTAACTGCAGATAAGGCTGTATACTCTCATCTTAGAACTGTATCACTGTGCCTGTCTTTACCCCAGCATAATTTTTTTGTTTAAGAGATATCAAAAAATGAGACAAACCATTTAAAATAACAGTGTCTTTGGAGTTAAAGAGTGTTACAAGCAGCTGGTGCAGAGGGATACCAAGATTCATTAGTATGGGGCCCAACCAAAACCTTCAATTTTTCTCATATAATGGGCAGATTAATACTACATGTTTTAAGTTGTCTATTACCTTCATGTTTTCTAATTGCTCTGTTGACTACTTGTGCTTCCAGAGCAGGGACTCCCACTTATGCTCTTATAATGGAACCTGGAATCCATCCTGGAAAACCCAATGTAATTCTATAGAACACATTTGGCACACCAACAATCTGTCCTGTATTTTACCCCACTCCCCAAATTTCAGCTCCATAACAAACGGTAGATTTTATCATAGCTTGATTGGCTCTTTCCATTCCAAAAAACACGTTATGCCATATTTTTGACTAAATCTATTAATGCTTAAAACTGCCTGTATAACCAGTTTTTTTGTTGTTATTGTTTTTGTGCCTATAAAAGTTGTTTCTTCCATTTCTCTTTGTTCATAAACATTACTCCAAGAAATCTGAAAGATTTTACAACTTCTAGTTTGTCATTCATTCATGTAATCTACAAAAGTGTTCTAGACAGGTATTCTCTGGGATATTTGACTCACTGTTGAGTCACAAAGTATCTGCCCTATGCACTACCATGTTCCAGTATGTTTAGTATCTTTAGAATAGATGGCCTGGTAAAATTCTGAATCAAATAGTTATAGTACCAGTGCTCCCCCCAAAGCTGCTTAAAAGCCTGCAATTCATTTAGATAAAATCAATATTCTCACTTTGTCTTTATTCCATCGTTTTAACATTTTGAAGGGATTCTTGGTCTCAGCATTCGGCCAAATCTTGGTTAACATGAACACTGACAACAAGGTGACCCTCTCATCAGTCAGATGTCCACACTTTAAGTTACTGGTCAAGCTCTAGATAACCGTAAGTAGAGAGTGGTGCAATAATCCAGTCTGGAGGTGACAAAGGTGTGGACTATCATCTGCAAGTACACTGGCAATAGATGTGGCTTGATCCAGGCAATATTATAGAGATAATAAAAACTGTTCCTGACTATCACTGACACATGTTGTTCTAATGTCAGCTTGCAGTCCAGAATGACACCTAGATTCTTCACCCACCCGTAGCTCGCAGTGACTGACCATTCACAGATAGCAAAGGAAGGCCACCACTCATCATTAGCAACCCATGCTATGGTTTGGGTCAATAATCATAACCTCTGTCTTTCCACGGCTGAGACATAGCAAGTTGGAGGCCATCCAGTCATCGATTACTTGTAGGCACCACCCAACCACTGAAACTGCATTCAGCCCATCAGGAGTGCAAGACATATAGAACTGAATATCATCCTCATAGCAATGAAGCTCTACTACTTGCTGTCGAATGATCTCACCCAATGGCAACAAGTACACAGGGAACAACATATGTGCCAAGATTGAGCCTTGTGGAACCCCACAGGGGACCATAGCCACTCCAGAGATGTAATCACCTAGAGCTACCAGCTGCAATCTTCCAGTAATGTAGGACTCAAACCAGCACAAAACCATGGGCATGAGTCCCACATATTTCCTAAGGTGATTAATCAGCACATCATGGTTCACCGAGTTAAACGCCGATGAGAGATCCAAAAGGGTGAAGATGTAACAACATTTCTGATCTCTTGCCATGAGGACATCATGCACACTCTGACAAGAGCAGGCTCAGTACTGTGACAAGGCCTAAATCATGACTGGAGAGGCTCATAGATGCTATATAGCTCCAGATGTGCCTCAGGCTGGGCCGTAACTACCTCCTCAATCACCTTCCCCAAAATGGGAAGGATCGAGACAGACCTGTAATTAACCTGACAGGATCCAAAGATATTTTCTTAAGGAGTGGCTTCACCCCTGCCCTTTCAGAGCTGATAGGAAAACACCCTCCCTCAGGTAACACCCAACAGTCTCAGTATATATTGGCCCTAGGGATTCAAGGTTACCAATAAGAAGTCAAGTAGGCCCAGGATCCAGTACACAGTAAGTAGGGTGCCGACCCAAGATCGCCCAGTCCACCTGATCTTCTACCACTGGTCAAAACACAGTCCAGAATGGTAGATCATCATTACCCCTCCCCCTCTGGATACTGCTGGCCCATGACAGGCTGCTAGAGGCTATCGTGATCCAAATGGACAATACCTTGTCAATGAAAAACTGACTGAACACTTTGCACTTCTCAGCAGAAAAAGCTTGTTCAGACCACAGACAGAGAAGATTTACTATCTGTCTATGGTGCGAAAAAGCTAAGCTGCCCAATTCTTTTAGTTAAACTTTTTAATAGAATTTTTCAGTTAATACAAACAATTGCAGTTGAAAAGATATGCATGTATCCATTGTAGCATCATAGAAAATATAAACAAAATACAGATATACATAGCCATACATTATTTTTTTGTTTTGCATAAAAACTATTTATTAAAGGACAACTGTGTCACAGTTCACATCCAAAAGTCAAATATCATTCACAAGGTACCACAGCATAGGCATCATTGAGCTAATACAGGACATTTACACCTCTCATATACATACAAATAGGAAAAGACATCCTTCCTATGTTCCAAGCTCAGGCCGCTCACTCATACCAAGTGATCCTTGAGGAGTCACAGTCCCAATACCCTACCACGAATCCTCTCCCCACTTAACATCCATCCCGATATTCTTATTCCTCAATCCCTTCCCACAAGGTTATGCTCTCTGCAGGGCTAAGGTCTGTAAGAAGGGGTGCCCATTCCCTCATAAAGCCCTCCAGTCTATCCTTAACCAATATTGTGAGTCTCTCCAGCGCCAATATCCGAAGGATCATAGCCCGTCATTGTGGCACTGTAGGGGTCACATGGGAAACCCAACTATCTTCAATACAGTGCCGGGCCAAAATGAACAATACCCTCATCCAACGGGGTAGGGGTTCCCACTCTCCTTCCTCATTTACCTCAACTCCATAAAGACATATTAAGGGGTCCAATTGTAACACTCTCCCAGCAAGCCTTCACACCTCCAAGGCCACTGCTTTCCAAAATCTCTGTAGAATCCTGCTCTCCCAAAAACAGTGGTAATAGGTTTCCCTTTCCTCTTCACACCATCCACATTGTGGTGAAATAGCCAGATGATATTTATGTACTATTGCAGGTGGGCGATACAGTGTGTGAAGAAACTTATGGAAAGCTTCTTTAAACTTGTTACAAATGAGCAAACCCATATGCAAAGGCAACACCATGGCCCAATTCTGTTCCAATATTGGGCCCCCTAAATCCCTCTCCCAGAGACCACTCACCTTCTGTGACTGATCCAAGAAACAACTCCTGCATTCCTTAACTACCTTCCCAACAAAGCCCTTTGGGTCCTCAGATACTGACATGACAAAAGGTTCAATTTTAAGCATTTCCTGTTTACCTACCCCCCCCTTCTATCCAGCCCAGAAAGATATGCCCTGACCTGAAAGTACCGAAACATATGACTCCCCTCCAATTCCATCCCCTGTCTTAATACTGTATATGGGAGTATATAACCTCTTTGACATAAATGAGCTAAACTTCTAGCCCCCCTCTGTTCCCAGCCCTCATCCCAGAGTCTTCCCACCCTGGCAAAAAAAGGGGTTCTTAGCAATGGGCACCGGGAGAGTATCCATCCCAGCAACACCTCACAGCTTTTTAAACTTTTCCCAACTTTCTCATGTCAGCATTGTCAGTGGGTTTCTCCCCTCCTGGGCCCTGAACATCCACAGGCCCCTCTTTTCCAAAAAAAACACAGAAAGCCTGGCAGGGCAGCCCCATTGTTCCAAGTCTACCCAACTTGCCTCCTTGGGAGTGTGGACCCAGTCCCCTATATACCATTGCTGGACTGCAAGAAAATAATGCCCCAAATCCAGGAAATTGAGGCCCTCCTCCCTGACTCTAACTTGAGCTTCTGTAGGCTGACCCTTGCCCGCTTCCCATTCCAAATGAATGCAGAGAAGGCACCCTCTAACTTTTAATATCCCTCTTTATTAGCCCTACATGCAGCATCTGCATTATAAACAGCAGTCGGGGTAAAATATTCATATTTATTAGGTTAACTCGCCCCAACCAAGAGATCGGCAAGGAGACCCACCACTTTAAGTCCGCTAGGACACCTTTAACCATTGGGGTATAATTCAAATCATATACAGTCCCCAGGGACCACCCAATCTTAATTCCCAAATATGTAAAATGTTTATGGACCCGCTTAAACCCCCACGTATGATCCCCCCACTTATCTCTGGCAGTCGCATCAGCTCAGATTTATCCAGGTTGAGCTTATAGCCCGAGAATTTAGCAAATCTCTACACCATATCTAACAATATTGGCATGGACTTTTTCAGTTCCATCACAAAAAGCATCATATCATCAGCATACAACATGATCTTAGGTTGCACCCCTGAAACCCCATTGATCCCCTTAATCTCCTTATGTTGCCTAATGGCTGCAGCAAATGACTCCACCGCTAAGATGAACAGCAGTGGGGACAGGGGGCAGCCCTGTCTCATTCCCCTCCCTAAACTAAAGCCCTCTGAGAGAGTACCGTTTACCGACACTTTGACCCAAGGGGAGCTATACATTGCCCTGATCCACCCAACAAACGGTTCACCCAGACCAAACCGGGATAGAATCTCAAAAAAGTAACCCCATTCAACCCTATCAAAGACCTTTTTGGCATCCATCGACATTATACAAGTGTCCTTTTTTCCCCTATTCGCTCTCCAGACCACATTCAAGAGATGACGCACATTACGATAGGAGAAACGGCCTCTGATGAACCCAGTTTGGTCTGAGTGAACCAACTCCAGCAACACCAACTCCAACCTAGCTGCCAAAACCTTCACCAAGATTTTCAGGTCACAATTCAGTAACGAAATTGGCCTATAGGATGCACACTCTGTCGTCTCCTTCCCAACTTTAGGGATTAGACAGATGACCGCATCTGAAAATGTTCCCGGGAGTTCCAGATGCTCTCCCTCCTTCTGCTGGAAAGTGTCACACAGTGAACTCACCAACTGACTCCCAAAGGTCTTATAGTACTCAGGGGTAAGGCCGTCTGGTCCACTAGCCTTACCCCTCTTTAACCTTTGTATTGCGGCAACCACCTCCACCTTCGCTATGGGTCTCCTCAATGTCTCAGTCTGGTCCCTTGTCAGTCATGGTACATCCAAATGCCTCATAAATTCCTCCACCAGCCCCTCGTCGCACCCCCCTCAGCTGGATATAGGGTCTTAAAAGATTCACTAAAACATTTACGGATCCGTGGCTCCTGCTTATGGAGGCTACCTCCCCTATCCTTAATGGCAGTGATATGAGTTGGACACCGGCCCCCCTTCATGAGCCGAACCATCAATGGGCCAGGTCTGTTACCCCGCTCAAAAACTTGTTTTTTACAAAACATCCAAGCCTTCCTTACCTCTCCATGGAGAAGGGCATTCAGAGCATCCCTAGTGGCTGTTAGGGCCGCCCTCGCTTCCCCCACTTCTCCACCAGCCACTCTTCTCTCTAGTTCCCTCAATTGGTCTTCTAATGCAACCTGTCTCTCCTGCCTCTGTTTCTTAACCCTACTAACATATCTAATAATCATACCCCTCATATAAGCTTTTCCTGCATCCCACAGCATGGCCTTGGAAACATTTGCCCCTCCATTAGTTTGCCTATATTCCTCCATTGCGCCTTCAAATATTCCCCAAATTTTTTGTCACTCAGTAGGTACGTCAGAAACTTCCAGGAGGGTGGACACATCCTCTGTATTCCCATTTTAAGGGTAAGGATCACCATCGCATGGTCAGAAATGTGGATGGAACTGTTTGACATCTAAAACTCTCCAATACCATTCCCTCAGCAGAAACACATAGTCTATACAGGACCACGTGCCATGTGGATTAGAGTAGAAGGTATACTCCATAGCCCCGGGTGTTCACTTCCCTCCACCCGTCGATCATTCCTAGCTCCCCCAATCCCAGTCTCCATTGGTGGATGGCTTCACTCTGTCTGCCCCTACCCAAGGAATGATCCAACACAGGGTCCATAATACAATTCAAGTCCCCCCAAAACAAGACCCAGAAACTGCTCTTTTACCAGCATTGACTGTAGCATGTTGTAGAGGCTGGTTCAAAGACCGTCGGAGCATACACGCTAGCAAATGTAATGCTCTCACCCCATAATTCTCCCACCACAAAAACATATCGCCCTCCTCCCGCATTCTGCACCACCCTCTGAACCTGGAAGGGTACATTTTTGTGCAGAAGGACAGCGACCGCACGCTTATGGGACTTAAATGAGGCTGACAGCATACACCAGACTTCATCTCAGTTGTCGAAACCTGGCTCACACCCAAGATACCTAACTCCACAATTTCCCTGCCCGGCTACACAGTCTTCAGGCTGGATCGGCAGACCAAAAGAGGATGGGTCTGTGCACTATACCTCAAAGACTCTCTCCTGGGTCACCCCCTAACTACCTCACCCTCAGATTCACTAGCACAGATCCTCCCAGTCCGTATCATCCTTGGAGCTCATGGCAAAACACTCACAGTAGCCGCCGTTTACATCCCACCCAAAGACCAAGTAAAAGGTCTAAACGCTGTCCTGGATTTTGCCTGAATACAGCCACAGGACTCTGAGTTAATCTTGCTTGGAGATTTTAACATAAACTGGCTTTCCCCTGACCCTGGAAGTCTCAAGGATGCCATCCCCTCAGTTCACCTCTCTCAGCTGGTTGACTCTCCATCCAGGCACAACTACAGAACTGGTACCAGCTCACTAATAGACTGGGTTCTATCCAATCACCCCCACCCAATTATCCGATATCTCCATCCTTCCTAACTCTCTCAGTGACCACTCTCCTATCATCTGTGTATGGTCCAACAAGTTCCACAAACCCCCACCTTCAGTCACAACAAGTAGAATCCTTCCTCAAGTGAATCTGATTCTCCTTAAATCCCATCTCAGGAATCAGGACTGGCTGCCTATCTACCATACAGAAGATGTCAACATTGCACTGGACTCTTTCATCTCCATCTTCAGTGAAGCCTGCGATATCTACACCCATTTCAAAAAGCGTAAAGTTAAGTCCCTTTGCAATCCCTGGATAACTGCCGACCTACTATCACAGCTAAAAGCTAGGGACCACCTCTGGCTCGTGGCCCATGACTCTGGATCACCAACTGACATCCAGAACTACAAGCGTGCGCGCAATGATTGCACTAAGGCCATTAAAAATCACAAAAGCTCCTACTACAGGGAAGCCCTCACTACCCCATGGGGTAATGGTAGAGCATTCTGGAACAACATCAAGGAAGTAACTGGAAAACAGCCATTAACATCCCCAAATATGCTCAGCATCAACGGAACCATTACTCTTGACCCAGCAACTATTGTTAATACCTTCAATACTGCCTTCACTGACCTCGGCTCCATTCTCCCCCCTGACTTCTTCACGGACCCTATCTCTCCATTGACCCCATCTACGCTTCCCACTCTACTACCTATACCCCCTTCTATTTCAAAGCAGTCAAGCAGCATGAAGCCCACAAGTACATTGGCAAGGCAATTGCCAACACAAGGTTCAGCAGTGACTCTCTGGACCTAAAACTTCTGTCCCTCACACTTGACGGAGTTATCAGACCACTTACCAAGATCCTTAACCTCTCCCTCTGTCTTAGCCAGTTCCCTAATTTATGGAAATCTGCTATCATCACCCCCATCTACAAAAGTGGCGATATGACTCAGCATGAGAACTATCATCCAATCTCCATACTACCTTCCCCATCAAAAGCATTCGAATGTATCATATCCGACCAACTCACCGTCTACATGGACAACCACAACATCTTATGTGCTCAGCAGCATGGCTTCAGGAAAGGGCACAGCACCACATCTGCCCTAATGGAGTTTACTGCAGCTATCCACAGTTCCCTAGACAATGGCCACCTTGCCGGAGCTCTATACATTGACTTAACAAAGGCTTTTGATACCGTCCACCCCAACCTGCTTCTAAACCAGTTCTCAAATATGGGGCTCTCCCCTGACTCGATGGCCTGGTTCCAAAGCTACTTGTCAAACAGATCTCAATGAGTGAAGATTGCAGGTACTCTCTCAAACACTCTGCCAGTCCGCCCGGGTGTTCCCCAGGGCTTCATACTGGGACCACTTCTATTTTCCCTTTTCCTGAATAGCCTCCCTAAAGCCTGCTCTGAACAAATTATTCTCTATGCGGATGATGCAGTAATTCTCTCCTCCCACAAGGACCAGCACTCCCTGCAAAACAATCTCCTACTCGGTTTCACATCAGTAGAAAAATGGCTCAGTTCACAGAAACTTATACTCAACTATGAAAAGACCAAGTCTATGCTCTTTTGTAACTCCCACAGCAAACACAGGTCTCCTCCGCTGATCATAACAAACCAGCATGGGTCAACTATCGAACAGTTCCTAACCTTCAAATACTTAGGGATCACTCTTGACTGTAACCTGTCCTACACGTCCCATATTGACAATGTCGCCAAAGCTGCCAACATGCGTATTGGCCTTCTCTACAGGCACAGGTCTAGCTTAACTCCTACTGCCCTGAATATTGCAGTGCAAAGCTCAATTCTCTCCAACATCAACTATGGCCTCATCATTTATGGAGCAGCCACTACAACGGCCCTTATACGTATCACTACCTCGCTCAACAAAGCATGTCATCAAGTCACTGGGTCTCACCGCCTAACACACACATGTTACCTCTATGCCCAGTCTGGATGGCTACAACTATCTAATTGCAAAAATATCAAACCTGCATAATGGCTAAAAAGATCACAATGGGACTGGCACCCCCTGGAGTACTATCTCTCCTCAGTCCCAGTAGTAACTCCCATCACACGAGAGGCTCGGATTCTCATCGTTTGATGATCCCTCACTGCAGAACCTCCTAGGGTCAACGCCCTTTTGCCTAACGGGCTCCCTACTGGTGGAATAACCTTAACACTGACTTCTCCTCCGCCCCAAAGCTAGGACACTTTAAATCATGTCTCCGCCTCCACCTCTCTGCCTTTAGCACCTGCGACTGTCGTACCCTAGCTGGAACTCTCAGGTCAGCTCAGCAGTCCATGCCACCTAGCCACTCATTGCACCACTCCATTCATTCCACTCCCTCCCCTTTATCTTACCCACCCCTCCACTACCACCCCACCCCACTTCTCTTCCTGCTCTTCTGTCCTGATTGACAACTGCCCCTGGCAAGCTGTACTTATAATTAATTTTTTACAACTGAATGTTGAAACTGTTGTTTTATTCACTTTGTTAACACCTTTTTTATTGTTTTTTTGCACTTTGCCAACTGTGTACCATTGTATTGTCCTATCGCTGAGATGGAACCTTTGTAAAAGAGCCTTGGCTCAAAGGTATTTGTAATCCTAGATGAAATAAATAAAATAAATAAAATGAATAGCATTTCACAACCCACCCCCTCGGGCAATTTAGCATGTCAATTTAGTCAGTAAGATGGGTCTCCTGCAGAACAGCCATTTGTGCCCCCTGCCTCCTCAAAGCAGTTAGCAGGCCAGTACACTTTACTGGGGTCACTATCCCCCTCACATTCCATGTTCAGATATTCAGCTCTTGTACTTTAACCATTATGACCAATTATGATGGTCCTTTGTCTCCCCTCCCATAGCTGTAGGAGACCACTGAGGTACCATTGTCGCTCTTTGTATTTCCAGGTCCCACTATGAAACAACCTGGGCTTGTGACCTGTATGGATGTGAACACATAAATGTGCATAACAGTGCACAGTAATATAAACTAACAGACATAAACATGTACAGGAACAAAGAACTGTAACAACGCACACATCTTTACCTCCTAATTCTTTCTTCCCCTGCTTTCCACCCCCTCCTCTCAGTGTTTGATCAACATTTATCCTACTTCCCCCCAGACTCCCCATTTTGTATATCCCTCTCCAATTGACTCATTTCTCCCCCTTTTCCATACTCTTCCCCCTCTCCACACTTTACCCCTCTTTGCACTTGACACCCCCTGCCCACATATTCTATGGACACTAACTGCAACTTATGCAAGAGTGTCCTAGTACCCAATAAATTGGACCGTGTTCCCCTTTATTTCCCCCCGCCGCTCCCTGCCGGATTACATGCAACTCTTCTGATCGCTTCTTTCCCTTTTAAGCTCTCCTGCCCATAATGGCCCTTTACACCCTGCATTCTCCCGAAATCTCAGTCCGGGCAAGTCCTGAGAAATAGTCAACCCTCTGCGGGGGTACCCCATGATGCCTGCTGCCATTCCGAGAGATTCCTCCCCTCAAAGCGTGCCCCCCAGAGAAGGAGCCATTTAGCAACTGCACATGGCCTGTCACATCCCGTGCCCACCCACTGCACTCCCCCAGTTCCCTAATTAGATCAAGCAACTTTCGAAAATCTGTCCCCTCAAATAGCCTCAGCAGCTTTGACCCCCTGCCTCCTTGTAAGCCTGGGAAAGGTATGGACACAGCTTCGTTTCTCCTTCCTGCACCTCCTCAATAGGAGCGCAGGCTGAACAAGTCTCTTCCATTCTTCTTGTGTCCCAAAGGTGCAATCTCCTCCAAAGTTCCTGCAGCCAGAGAAAAGAAAATGGGGGAAAGTCCCATCAGCCCTTTGAGGAAAGCCCCAAAATTTTATCCAACAAGAATTAGGGGTAGGCCCCGCAAAACCCTCTGAGAGATCCAATCCCTCCATGTGGCACAAATATATAGGTGCAACAGGCATCTTCCATAAACCAAGGCCATAGCGTTAAAATCCATACGAGCACCTTCCCCTGCAGCTCTCCTCGGGGAGCGCGGGCACACAACATGGCAGTCCAATCCAAATACATACACCCATTCCCAATGTTAGCAGGCCATGAGGCAGGGGCCTACAATCTGTTCAGTATCAACAGTGGCAGGTAGAGCAACGCAATGTCCTCCATGCCTCCCGGGTCACCAAAGGCACCAAATAGCACTGCAAAGTATTTATTTATTTAGCTTTTGTTTACCGGGTAAGTACACCAGACAAGTATTATGCCTATTTTCAGGAATGACCCGAGAGAATACAACATGAGGAACAACAGTCAAGGAGACATGGCAAAGAGAGTACAGTTTTTTGTCACAGTAAACAAACATGTGGGAAATACATCATTTGACACTGGGGAAACATATAGTAGTAAGCACATTTCAGATTATACACTCTAGACTAGCTAGTTCAACTGACAGATTATATACAGGTCATCATAAATAGTAGTGGAGCATAGCTCAAGGACTGGATTGGTCATAATATAACTTATAACATTGTCGTACACACATCCTATGCTAGTTGGATCGCAGACAGGTATATACAGCTCATCACATTTTTCTAAATATGCATATGTTAGACAGAATCAGAAACACTTGGTAGACAAGTTTCTACCAAGTGACCAAGGTGCAATATGTTATGGTTAGCCTATGACTGTGGAGCAATAATGGGTGTAAAAATGCCCAAGGCTTTTTAGGCAGGTGTAGTCAGAAGTCATTGATACAGTGGGGAAAATATCTCCAGGAATTCAATAGAGACACCCTGGGGAGGTTCAGACAAAACAATTTGACACTGTACTCTAGGGAGGTTTGGGGCAGTCACACTCTGATGCTAGTTTTAGGAAACCGCACAGGGAATTTCAAAAACTCAGATAGGAGGGGGCAGCTCGGATATTCACAGGCAGCGAATTCCAGAGTCTGGGCGCACTTATGGCAAAGTCCCGATCCCCCATGAGGGTCTGGGTAGGAGGGACTTTGAGCATCCCTGATGTGAGAGACCTAAGTTGGTAGGGGTGGGATTCAGTTTAGGCAGAAGCTGGGCCAGCCCCTGGGGTGCTAGTTCTGATCACTTTCCCAGAGAGGCATCCCAAACCAAAATCAAGGTATCTAGCTGGTGAGAGCCAGCAGAGTTTCTCATATAGCTCACAACGGTGGGTGAGTTGGGGGGCAGCCAAGGCAAAATGACAAATGTTATTGTAAGCAGTGTACCACCGGGTGAGATGTGTCTTTGGAGAGTGAGCAAATAGGTGCAGCCCATAGCTGAGGGAGGGAAGGAGCACACTATTCGCTAGGGCAAGCCTGGCTGCCAGTGTAAGGTTATACTTGGCCCTATAGGCTAGACCCAGTTTGCAGTTTGCCGCCCTGCAGATGTTAAGGATATGATTACCCATGTCAAGTTGGGGGTCAAGAGTTACCCCCAGATATTTGATGGAGCTCACTATGGGTAGTGAGGATCCATCTGCACTGGTGACGTGTAAGCAGGCCGATGAGGCTTTGATTTTAGTCATTGAGCCAAAGAGCATAGCCTGTGTCTTTTTCAGGTTCAGGACCAGCTTGGGACTAGTAACCCATGACAATATCCTGTTAAAGTCATTGGTCAGGTTCTGGTTTAGGGTAGTGGCATTCTGGGAGTGAGCCAGGATTACCAGATCATCTGCATACATGGTAGCGCTACAGCTAGTAGTAACCATGGGTAGTTGATTGATGAAGAGGGAGAAGAGGAGGGGACCCAGTACCGAGCTTTGAGGCACTCCGGAGGTCACTGGTAGGGGCTCGGAGAGGACTTTGTTGAAGCAGGTATGCTGCTTTCTGCCATGTAGATAACCCATTAGCCATTTCATGGCATGGGGGGAGAGGCCAAGTGACCACAACTGTGCACCAAGCAGTTTGTGGTCAACGAGGTCAAATAAATATTGCACCAGACAGTTTGCCCTAGTCCATGGATGTCCGGATACTTGATGTAACCAAGATTAAGGCTGTGGTGGTACTGTGTCCCTTATGAAAGCTGTGCTGGGCTGGGGACAGAAGTTCATGAGAGTGGATATATTCTGAAAGCTGCTCAGCCACAGAAGCTTGCTAAGGGTTGGGAGAATGGCAATCAGTCAATAATTGTCAGACAGTTTGGGATTTCCTTGCTTCAGTACAGGGACAATCCTCGCCTCTTTCCAGATGTCTGGGATGGTCCCCAGACCAAGGGATAGGTTGAAGATAAAAGCTACTGATGAGGCAATGTGTGCAGCACCAAGCCTAAGGAGTTTAGGCTCCAGGTTGTCTAGACCAGGACTGGAGTACTGGGAGAGGCCAGCTAGGTGTTTCTGCAAGTCCTGAACTGATACAGCCCTGAGGTGGAACATTTAATGAGGAGGGTGACCCTCCAGCAGAGTGGAGGGAAGGGGGTGGGACAGAGCCTCATCAGGTGAGAAGAGGGTTGTGAAGGCAGAGAGGTCAGAGAAGTGATTTAGTTGTTTAACCAGGTATAGCACACTAAGCTAAAAGCTTTTTTACAGGAGTGACCTGGGAGCACAAGGAGGTTAAGTGACTTGCTCAGGGTCACACAGTATGCAAGTGGAAGCTGTGGGATTCAAACCCAGGTCTGGTCTGCTGGATGTCACCAAATTTGCAGCTCAGAGCCTTAGACCACTGCGCTATACTGCCTCCTTAGGTCAGAGAAGTGATTATTTAGGGAGTTGGCAATAGTATGGGGATTATTGCAGGAGACTCCATTTATGACCATGTCCGTAACCCCCGGATGGGAGGATCCGCTGACAAGGGATTTAATATCTCACCACAACCTCCTGGGATTACTGGCAGAGCTTAGTAGGACAGACTTGCAAAAGTCACTCTTTGCTGCCCTGATGGCCTTTTTGCACTTGTTCCTGAGGTGTCTGTACCTTTGAATAATCATGGGATCACTGGTACCTTTGGAACGAGCCCAACACTTATCTCTCTCCCGCATCTGGGCTAGGAGATTCCCATTTAACCAGATGGTAGCAGACCCCCAGCCTTCTGGGTGACCTTGGGAGCATGCTTGTCTTGCAAGGCCCCAAGGTGGAGAGGAAGTAAGAGGTTGCTGCCGAGGGGTCAATGGCACCATACACCCCAGACCAGTTAGTAACTCTTAGGTCCTCCAGGAACTCCTCAGTATCGAATCTAGAGTAGTTTCTGACATGCATAATTTTGTGGAATTTTGGGGTGGGAATTTTCCATACACAGAAAACCAGTGAGTGGTCGATGGAGTCAGATAATGTACCGCTGATGAGATCCTGTCAGGATGGTTAGACATGATCCAGTCAGTAAGGTGCTGGAGGATCCACTTGCTGTCCGCCTAGTTGGTTCCTGGATGAGCTGGGTCAGGGCAAGGTTGGCAAGCAGAGGCTCAAACTGCTTAACATTACCACTATCCCAGTTAAGGTTTACATCCCCCAGGATTATGAGTTCGTTATCCCCGACTCTGGGACCAGTTTTGTCCATGAGGTGAGTTAATCCAGGTAGCCCACCTCTTGGAGGATTATAGGTGCACACCAGGTGCAGTTTCTTTGCGTCCCCAAGTAGCAGTAGCACATGTAGCAACTCACAGGGGGACACGTTTGAATCCTGGTGGGCAATTTGGGAGATTTTTAAGTGGCTCTTTTGGTAGATTAGTATGCCACCCCCCCCTTGCCCCCAGCTCTGTCCAGTCGGGTGAATTCATACCCAGTGAGTTCACAGGCAGAGTCAGGGACAGAGGGTTTCAGCCAGGTCTCTGTCACTCCTAGGATGTCGGGTTTGTGGAGTGCAACCCATGCTAATAGCTCATCACAATTAGGTAGCAGGCTCCTAATGTTAAGATGAGCTATTTTTAGCCCCTTACCCATGCCCCATACGGGAGGGATTTTGTGGGTCAGATTTAATGGGCCAGGGTTGGTTTCAGTATCACCGGCCAGTAGTAGTACAAGTAGGAGGAGCCAGGGGAGATACCACCTCCTATGCGCTTGACAACCTGGGAGTTTTTTAGCATGGGTATGCTTTACTCTGCTTGTATACATAAGGCACCAAAGATCTAGACAGCAAGTAACACTGCAGTGTGCTTCAGAGATCACAAGGATATTGGAGAAGGTATAGTCAGGGACCTCATAAGTGGACGACCATCCCCAGTTGTCACCCAGTGTTACTGGGGGGGAGGTGACCATATGCAACAAGGAGAGTCCCACTATAAGACCTATAAGGCCTATATCCCTGCGGATGACAGCCAGCACCCTCTCTACCTTTAATATTTGAGTATCCCTATCCTCACTAGATGGATGGGAGGGGAACCACATCCACATCTTGGCTGGAGGCATAGCACTAGCCTGTGAGATAATTATCAGTCAGCTAACAAGAACTGCTGTGAAGGAAGGAGAGATGGATGTAAACAGCATACTATACATCTCAGGGAAACATTCACTCATTCCACCTTCTTTCTCAACTCTTCTACAAAGGTTTCAGCCTTCTTCACCTCCTAAAAGGAGAAAACTGCCCCTCATGCTTAATCTTGAGAGTAGTGGGATAAATCATAAAATTCTCCACCTTCATACCCTGCAGGTTGGCCATCACCTCGTTGAACATCTTGTGCTTTTTCAGCAATTTGGCTGAATCATCCTGGGAAATAAAGAGCTTATGCCCCTCATAAGATATCAAACCTTTTTCCCGGTATGCCCGCAGTACTTTCTCATGGTCCTGATAGTAGTGGAACCGCATAATGAGCTGCTGAGGTGGTGGCCCACTGGCGGCCTGGGCATAACTGCCTGATGAGCCCTTTCCATCGTAAGCCAGCCATCACTCATTTCAACCCCCAGCAGAGTTGGCAAAGTCACTGCACAGAATTCCAGTGCACTCCCACCTTCTTTCCCTTCAGGTAGTCCTCTTAGATGGAGGTTGAGCCTCCTATGGTAATTCTCCTGGTAATCTGCTGCCTCCTTCATCTCTTCTAGTTCTCTCTGCAATGCCAGGATTTTCTCTGGGGCTCCCTGCATTTCATCCTCCAGTCTAGAAATTCTTTCCTCTGCCTTGCTAAATCGAAGCACCTGGGCAGATTGCTGGGAGAGGACCTCCTGAATCTTATCATCTATCTGGAATTCCAATTTGTGCAGTCTGGGTTCAAGGGCCACCATGCCCTGGCCCATAAGCTTGTGGCTTAGAGCAGTTATTTCTACCACAGAGAGTGAAATCAAGCTCTGGCTTTCACTCTGCCCACTGGCCACACTTTTCTTGACCATTTTAGCTGCTGTCCACCGACTCTTGCTGGGGCTTGAAGTTAAATACTCGTCCAGCACACATTCGCCACTTGACCCTGTAATTTTTGATCAAAATAAGAAGCAAACTATTACTTTTATTTTATTTTAATTCCCTGATGAAGAGGAGTGAGGTAGGAACACATCTTTTCAGTTTACTGGCTCATTAGCACCACAGCCATACATTATTTTAATGTAAACCAATACTGTTATAACATGCATATAAAATAAGTAGGCATAAGAAAATATAGTGACACATTGCATTGCATTAATTAAGAGGTATTTAAAACTGTAAAGACTGAGTCACAGAAAGGATTACAAGATGCTACTAGGTTTTTCCACATTAGGAAGTTGAGTATTCAAAATTATATACACTAACATCTGAGTGGTATAATTTATTTTAGAGGACAGAGCAGGAAGCAAGGAGATAAATAAAGGAGGTGGTACCATAGCGTACAAGAGACATAACTAGTAGGTGTCACAGTGAATCAGGTGGTAGGATCAGGCAAGGTAACCTAACCAATTCCCTGTCTGGGAAATGACAAGGGAGGAGAGGTGGAAGTAGGAATCCAAGAGACCACGGAGCGCAAATAGTATAAAAAGGATTGTGGTGAGAGAAGATAAGCAAGGTTATGTATCCCTTCCTTTTTCCAATCTTCCCATCATATAAGAGCTCCAGCTACACAGAGGTCAGGATTGCTCCAGAGGGGAGTGAGAGCCAGGTGAGTCAACTTGAGGCTCAACCAGTTATTTAACTGCTTCCAAGACTGGAAGAAAGAGTTAATGGTGGGAGGTGAATGTGCAGGAGGTTTTGCATCTGAAAAGAAATAAATTGAGGAATTTGTCAGCCCTGGGAAACTGGCGTCAATAGAGGTCCATAGTGGGAGTGTAGAGTCTGCAATGTTAAGCCATTTGGTACTTTGAGCAACTCTGAAGGCACAATAGTATCCTTTAAACCATGGGAGGTTCCATACTCCCCTTTTCCAGTGAGTATGTAATTTAGCCCCACTATTACAGGGTTTCTGTCCTTCCCAGAGGAACTGACCAATCATTTGATTGATCTGCTCAAACCATTTATTGGGGATCAATACTGGCAAATGCGATATCAAATGGAACAATCTGGGAGCAGTTATCATTTTTATCTCTTCAATCTTACCCACCATAGATAGTTGTAAAGTTTTTCATCGATCTAACTGGTTCTTGACCTTGGGAAGCAAGGAGTTAAAGTTCAGATCACAAAATTAATGTACGTGAGGGCTTTACATAAGTCAAGGAATCTGGGGCCCATCAGCGTTGTAGGGTTGTAAAAGGTGCAGAGAGGCACGATTGATTCAATGGCAGGACTTCAGTCTTAGTTTGATTAATTTTCAGCCCAGAAAGAGATGTAAAGTTCTGTAATAGGTTAATTAAGGGGGCTATCAAATCATGCACTTTATCCACAAACACCAGGAGATCATCAGCATATAATAAAGTTTTGTATGTCAGATCACTGGCTGAAATACCTGAGATATTGGAATGCTGTTTTATCGCAGCTGCCAGAGGTTCAACGGGTAGTGCAAAAAGTAGTGGAGAAAGGGGGCATCCAAGCCTACTGCCCCTAGAAACAGGAAAGGGGGAAGATATAGTAGAGTTGGTAAGAACCTGAGCCTTGGGAGTAGAGTACATAGCTTTAATTGCTGAGATAAAATTAACACCTGTTCCCAAGTGGGTTAAGACTGCATAGAAGTAATTCCATTTCATAGATTCAAAGGTTTTTTCAAAGTCAATAGCAACCGTGGCTAAAGGATATGGAGATATTCGGGCAGTATGCATTAAATTTAGTAACATCCTGATATAATCGGAATTAAGCCTACCATGCATATAACCCACTAGGGAGGGATGTTTTAGCTGTGGCAAGTAAGATTCTAAACAGCTGGCCAAAATGTTTGTGTATATTTTACTATTTGCTGTTGTTAAAGAAATGAGTCGGTGATTAGAAGGAAGAGAATGGTCTTTACCGAATTTGGAAAGGACAATGATAGTAGCTATGGTCATGGAAGGTGGGAACATTCCAAAGGTTGCAATTTCTGCATAAAGACGATGTAATATGGGGCAGAGTTGAGGGGCCAAAAGTTGATACATGTCGATAGAGAACCCTTCCCCTCCTGGGGATTTCCTAGGTTTAAGGTCTCTGACAGCAGCTTCAATTTCTTTGAGAGTAATACAGCAGGTTGATCTAAGGATGTTGTTTGGGTGGAATCCAGTTTGGGAAGATAGACATTTTCAAGAAATGTTGAGAACTGCTGTAGGGCAAGAGAGGTCGCAGATGTACATACTTGCTGAAAGAATTCCAACAAAGCCACATTGATCTCTTGAGGTATAGTGCACTGGGAACCTGTTTTAGATAAAAGAGAGGGCATATAATGTTTGGATTGCTGTTTCTTCAAACGGTAAGCTAAAAGTTTCCCACTTTTTTCCTCCACTTTCCCAGTATTTGTGTTTCAGATGTAAAATGGCAAGTTCAGCATTCCTAGCAGTTGTTGTGTTTACAGTACCTCATGGCGAAGAGCAGTTATCTCTTTCTGTAGTAGAGAATGCTTAGTATTACTGCTGGAATTAGATTTAAGGGATGCTTCTTTAGCTGCCAATTGGGTTTCTAAAGAGGTCAACTGCTTTTCACATTCTTTGCAGCAATGCACCATGTACCCTATGATTCTACATCTGAGAGTGGCCTTAAAGGCCTCCCAAAGCACAGACATAGAAGTAAAGGCATTATCATTGTCCAGAAAGTATTCGTCCATGACTTTCTGAAGCCATACCTTAAGGTGTGGATATAATAAAAGAGTGGGTCTAACCTCTAACTGGGTGAGTGTTGCAGGGAACTACCGAACAGCAGATCTAATTGAACAGAACCATGGCCAGGAATGACCAGAGGGTAAATGACCACAGAGGTGATCAATGGGGTGAGATGCTGGGAGGTGAGCCACATGTCAATATGACTAAGGGAACCATGTACATGAGATTGATAGGTATAATCTCTAATTCTAGGGTTATGTTGCCTCCAAATATCAGTAAGTGCTTGATCTTTGATCCCAAGTAAGACAGCTGGAACAGCTTGTACATGTGGTTCAGGTTTACCATGGCTTCTATCCACTGTATAGTCAAGTGTTAAATTAAAGTCCCCTTCTACTAAGACAGGCATCTGTTGGTCAGCAAAGCTGGATAGTGCTGCTGCAAGATTGTGAAAGAAGTGCAGAGAGTCATTGTTGGAGCATAAAGATTAAGTATAATAAAAGGGCCTTGAAGGCTATCAAATTGCACTAATACCTGTCTACCTTCTGCATCATGAAGAGATTTGTGAAAGGTTCAATGCAAATTTTTGTGAATGAGGATAGAAACACCTTTTTTTTTTTGAAATGCAATACTATGCACCTCTTTCCCCACCCAGCAACATTGGCATTTCTGGGATTCCACCTTATTAAGTTTAGTTTCCTGTAATAAAACCACCTAAGCTTTAAGTTTACGCAGATGGGTTAGTACTCACCTGTGTTTAATTGGGAAGTTGAGTCCCCTGACATTCCAGCTGTGACATCTGAGCTCAGCCATTATCCACATGCAGGAGAGCAGAAGGTTGTTATTTGGTGAGAGAAAATAAGCAAGCAGATATTGGGAGGAATGCAATAGAAAGAGTGCCACCAGAGTACTGGTAAGGTCATGTATGCCATGTGTCACATGTATAAACCTCTCAGTAAAACAGTTTGAAATGCATAGGTACTGCTTAGAAAAAGTATAAGCACATATTAATATGTTATAAACAGTAAGCAACTTATGAAGGGCAACAAGACTTGATATATGAATAAAAAACACTGTACCATAAACATGTAGATACAGTGATGTGAACCGGGTTCAAATAGCACCCTACATTCTCCCCATAACTACGTGGGGAAGGGCAACCAAGCCAGCGGCTGATTGGCCACAATGGTGGCTAGCTAGGTGAAATAAAGCAGTAGTCGGTTAGGGCTAACAAGTGTAGTAGGCAGAAGGGAGCCTGATTCAGCAAACCTCACCTCCCAAGGTAAATTCAAAAATAAATGATTTTTCTCTAATTCTGAAACCGCTTTGGGACAGCTATGACCTACACTATAGAACAGCCAAGCAGAAAGAAAAAATAGTGGTGGTTTAACCTTCTGAGTACTCCAGTTGTATGTGTAAGATGGAGTCCTGAAGTAATCTTTTAATATATTCTTTAGCAGCAGCAACCTTAGGGTTTCCGGGTAGAACAGAGGACAGCAAAGAATAAAAGAGTAAAATAATGCATTAGTTGAGTTTGTCCAGCAGAGGGCTGTAGAAGCATAATGAATGCTGACTGTTGACATCATGCATAGTAAATTTAAATGTGAGTGGCAAAACTAGGTATGCATTTTTATAAAAGTAAAAGGGGAACTGCAGCATAGTGATAATAAAGCCCCAGACTGCTACTGCCATCAGGTTAAGTAAGGAAGCACTGAGAGAGTCAGCTTGAAAGCAGCACATGGAAAAGAGAAAAATAAGAAAATATAGGCATTGTGTTGTTACAAGCGACACACTAGGAAATCAATCTCTCCTGTAAGAAGCAGAGCTGAAAACTACAGGTTAGCTTAAAAGGGGAGAGAATAAATCCTGCATCACATTGAACTGGTAAAGCTGACATAGAAGGGCAGTTGCCAGAATGAAAAGGATGGAGGTAGTTCCACAGCTGTATTACCTAGTTCTATAAAATTCTATGTTCGTATATATAGGATAAATAAAAAGATATAGAGCAGTAAAAAAGAAAAGAGCAGAGAAATCGGGAAATACAACAGGAAAGGGGCCAAAAAAGAGCAGAGAAGCAGAGATATGAAATACCCCAAAGTGCTGTCGCTGACCCTCTGAATCTGAAGCCAAATCAAAAGATTCAAGAGGAGCCCACTCCCTCACACAATAACTAGTATCCATTAATTAAAGGCTTGTAACGGTGGAGCGCTAAGCAGCCGGCAACTGTTATTATGAACAGAGCATATATCGGGCCAGGCAGTGTATACACCATTGCTGTGCTATATAAAAGCAAGCACTAAAGCAGTAGACCGTCCCACAAAGATGTACAAGTACACGCTCTCAGATGCAAGAGGGGATGCTCATCCAGCCCAAGTTATCAGATAGCAATCAGACTGAAGACATAGAGACGTGACCCTATACATTATACAGTGACTAGTAAAGAACTGAGCCCCAAATAACACAAAGGGAGATCCATAATAAAAACAGCCTATATCTTTCCCTTGTGCTGGCACTCCCGACAGTACAGCTGAAAAATAGTCAACATTTCAGGTGCAAGAATTTTAGCGAGCCCAAATGTACATCTGTACTATTATAGGTTTTGGTGACTTATAAGAGTAAAACTAAGCATTCAAAACAGTGGGATTCGAGGTGCAATATAATCAAACTAAAAAGCCCAAATACAGTTGCTGGTAAATAGAGCACCATGGGTAGCAGATAATCAGAGGCACCTGAACAAAGCAAGCTTACCACAACAAAGCAACCCAGCTAAAGTTCAGGTGGCTAGGAGAAGAGTAGGGTATAAGTCACCAGATTCATTTTGTTGTGTCTTCAGGTCAGCGGAGACTTCGGGAGTCGATATCACAGGCGGCTGGGCACCTGACACTATATTTGGCCAACGATTTAGACTTTGGTCTGGTGGCATGCTGTTCCACTGAAGTGGAGAGGAGCACAGCTTTATGATGGACAGGTGCAACCTTACTCATGTGAAAGGCTTCAGATGTGGCCTCCAGAAGCAGTGGGGCACACTGGTTACTATCCAGCAGAGGAGAGGAATCTTCATCGGTGTCCTCGGAGAAGTCATTGTAACTTCGGCTACTGGATCTATCTTAGCTGGGGGTGGGTCTGTAGACACTGCAGTGGTGATTCCTGCATTTTTGTTTGGGGGGCAACATCCACAGATCTTTGAGGGTTGCCTGAGTGGTTCAGGCAGAAGAATGGTCTGTAGTAGAAGCTGGAGTAGTTTTCATTTGGACAGCCAATTGCTCCTCTTCTTCTCTTTGGCAGGTCCTTGGTTTAGATTGTAGTATGGTCTTAAGCCAGTGGCTCTGCATATATGCCATAACAGAGTCTGGAGTATGGAAAATGACTGGGGTCCCATTGTGCAATATCTGTAACAAAGCAGGATACCAGCATAAAAAAGCCCTTCCGACCATCTGTGCACCAGTCTGAGTGTGCCTGTCCTTAGAGCGCCAACTTCTCAAATTCACCGCTTCCTCCCTGAGGTCCCCCCCCCCGGAGTTGGTATATTTAGTTAGAGGGTTGTAGGGACACAGCTCCCCACATGGGGGTGTGCGGGGGGTGTAGCCCCCAGCATAAAACCTGATCGGCGAATATAAAGCCGTGTGCCCTAATGACATGCGCACTCAGACAGGCATGTTCTGATGGTGGAACCATAAAAAAGAGATACTGACTCTATGCAGTGCATGCCATGCCTCAGTGAAAGCAAGGCGGCATATAGTAAGCTCCTTGAAGTACAGTAGTCCTGCAAGATCATAACTTTGAGGCCTTACCACTCTAATGTTCCCAGTTCTCAGGCTCAATGCCAGATTTTTTCCTTGACTTGAAACCGGAGAAACTGGGCTATTATTTGCTGAGGGTTCTCTCCTTTTTTGGGTGTTGGAGTGAGACAATGATGAGCCCATTCAGTTTTGTACTGTGTATCCCCAGTGAGCTTGAAGATGACACACAATATACGTTGTAGAAAAGAGATGGTATCCCCATAGTCTGTCTTTTTGGGTAAGCTGATATATCTTAAATTATTGTGGTGCCCGTGGTTCTCCACATTATCCAGTTTAGCCTGCAAGGTTTGAATGGTGGTAGCTTGGTCTCGAAGGATATTGCCTATTGCGTGGCAAGATTCTTCAGTCTGTACAATTCTCTAATCATTTGCCGTTGTTTTAACAGACGTGTTTTAGCTACTTGGACTGTTGAGTGGAATGTTGCTTGTTGCTTTGAAGCTCAGGAAGAATGTTGTTTGATGTCCTGAAGCTCAGTAAGAACTTTGTTAAACATCTATTCGATTTTGTCCATATTAGTTGAAGATGTCATGCTGAAATGTGGCCTAGTGACTGTAGAAACTGGATGATGTTGCAGCTCTAATCTAGCTTGTGCTGCGGAGGACAGTACAATACCAGTTTCAAAATTAGCATGGAAGATACGTGAGTCTCTGATCAATGATCTGCCACTGAATTGCATTACAAGGTCTTTCTCAGGAAGTAGATTCCATTAAAATAGACTCGGGAAGAGAGAGATTCCAAATCAAGCTACCATCTTCTCTAAGGGCTAGCCATGCTTCCTGAGCTGCGCAGTTCTTATTTGCAGAAATAGTCCGTGACAGGATTTCTGTCTTTTTCGAGAAAATTACCCTCCAATATTCACAATAGTGAATTCCCAGGGCCAATTTGTCCTCCTCAGAATGGAATTTCCACCAATAATGCTCCAACTTCTATCCCTTAGTCTTCAGTCACCTCAGTTCTTCACAATACCATGCTGAGCTGCAGTGGAAAGCCAAGGGATGGACATGAAAAGGTGCTGGAGAGTCCAAGGCAGCATTAAGAAATGTGTTATAGTACTCCATGACTTTCTTGTGTCCCTGAGCACAAGTTGTCAACATGCTCGAGATGTCCAGTACCACACTGAGTTTGTGAGGCTCCAGAATTAATTTCAGGCAGCAACATACCATTTCCAGGGGTATTAACATGGAGGGCTCCACAAAGAAATCACATGATGTGGTGATCAGTCCAAATGACCGGATCAGCCTTGGCCACACTAATGTCAGGCCCCCAAGAGAAGACCAGGTTCAGTGTTTGACCATGCAGGTGAGTCACAGAGAAAAAAAAGCAAAAAGGTGCACAATGAAAGTAACAAAACTCAGAAAGTAGATGATCAGTGCCTGGGGTTTATTTAAGTGTAAATATAACAGAACAGGAAAAGCCCCAGTGCTTCAAGCCTAATGCAGGCTCTTCATCAGGAGGAGGGTTGACTGGGACCACATACATCTGATTTATACAGGTTAGAGTAAGGTATACACGACAAAAAAGTTTTAAACTTAAGCCATGAATTAGTTAATATAATTCACATATTCCACCAAGTGTACAATAAAAACTAATAATAAATCAAATGCTGAAGTATAACAGGCTAAGGATATCATTAAATTGTTCTTTAGGAAATCTATAAAGTACCAAGTACTAGCCAATTAGAGTTAGCTATTTTGTAAATACAAAAATATCACAAAGTTGCAGTACACAATAAACAGAAGTTGTTGATGGAAACTTATGAAGGAACAATTGGAAGAAGCTTGGGAACCACAAAGTGGAATCTCTAACAAATTCCAAGGACTCCAATGAAAAAAACAATAAACAAACAAATGTTAGTTATCGAAGGCACTATTACAGAGTTTTGTTTTTTAAGTCGCAGAGACAGCTGCCTGTGTAAGGCCCAGTAATGACATCAGTTCGAGGAACTGCTAACCAAAAGGTGAGGCTTTATCGTCAACTGTAGTGTTTTGGTAGCAGACATCATGGTGATGGGGATGGATGGGTTTGTGCAGAAGTTGGAAGTGGAACTGATCTGTGTGTCGCAGTTTGCTACGAATGACACAGACAATGCCAGACCAGAGGTACTGTACTGCGACACAGATTTAGGGAACTATGTAGGAGACTTAGGATCAGAATTTCCAAGGCTGTATTCTCCGAGAAACTACTGATACCATGTACAGGACCAGTGAGGAAGCAAGAGATAAGGCAAGTGAAAATGTGGCTAAGGGTTTAGTGTAAAGAGCAAGGATTTTGTTTCCTTGCAAACAAAAAACATTCTGGAGTAAAGGAAAGTCTACTCAATGGAAGGGCTTCACTTGGGCCCAGAAATAGTAGTGGGTGCTGGCACAGAGGATATAGTGTTAGGAGTGGCTTTAAACAAGGAAAAGGTAAACACTGTAAGGTGTAGGAGAACACCCATGCCGTAGCAGGAATAAGGAGTTAAAAATGTCAGCAGTCAGAAGTCTGTAGTAAGGAAGGGGTTAACCACAGCTAGTTGACATATGATGGCGAATTTGAGGTGTGAATGAAATAAGATGGAGGAGGTGAAGAGTGAGATCAATTAGGCAAGCTATTATGCGCTGGGCTCACAAAGACCTGGTGAGGTGAGGAAATTAGATGGCATGTTAGGGTGTAAGATGACATAATCTTGGAGAAGATAAGGAGGGTCAGAAGGGATGGAGCAGTTGATTAATATGGAAAGAAAGGGATTGAGATGAGTGAGGAAGACAGGATAAGGAAGGATGAGAGCCCTCACAGAAACACACTGCAGTTGGAAATTGAATCCACAGAGGCAAAATACTGATTGCAGTGAGAGGATGTTACACACTGTTGAAATTACACCGGGATCTTCTGGGGTTCAGCCCTGGTAGCTCTGCAAGGAGCCCCGGTAGCTATGAAAAATAAATCTCTTCAGTAGGACCAGGGTCATAACCCCGGCAGTTGTTCCTTCACTGGGAACTCACATGTTAACCCTTCACATCTAAGAGACACTTTTGAGAAAGGGATTTATGCAAGGCTATCACTGCAGTGTGAAGCAAGACATTAATGGGTTATGGCCTGTTCTCTAATTGGCACCATGACCAGAGATAAACCTGGCACTCCCTCTTGTCTGATCAACACATAGGAGAAGAGTCATTATTTAGAAGGAGGAAGTTCACATGTGCTGTTAATTAAGAAGACATAGTTTCAGTACTACCTGACTGAAATATGACATCATGCTCCTTGGTGCTGTTTTGGGTCCTAGTTTCAGTTTTTTTCACCTAGGAATAAGGTTATTTGTTGGTGGCATTTTCCTAAGAGCAGGATATAGACTTGAGTTCAGCAAGATGTGAGATATTTTAATGAAAAATGTTTCTTTACGCTTTAGTAGCTTACTATATTTAGATTATTACAATGTGGTAGTATAGCCTAGCCTAGAGGTTAGAGTAAGGAGCTTCGAATTAGCATGGTAAATCCAGCTCAGCTGGGTTTGATTACCACAACCTCCACTTGCCTACTGTATGACTGAGTAAGTAACTTAACCTCCCCAGTGCTCCCAGGTTCCCTCTGAAAACAGGCACTTGTGTCTAGTGAACCTTATCGAGTTACCAAAAAAAAAATTGTACTGTCTTGCTGGCTGGCCCCTCCCTTCATTGCATTGCTGCTTAAAAATCAGTTTAGCAAATGGCTGAGGAACTGGCGCCTTACCTCGAACCACACCGACGACCCAGGTTTGGGAATGGACTCGGGTCGCTGGGGGTCGGCTGGGGTAGGAGAGGATCAAGCGTCCGGAGGACTGCTCTTCTCTCCTGGGGTGGGTTAGGGTGATGCCTCACTCTGTAACGGCCCCCCGGTGGAGACCAGAGGCACTACAAGATGCGGTGCAATAACAGGGGTGCCACAGAAATTACAGAAAAATGGCATCCGAGTGACCAGATGACGGCCGCCCAGACCCCCGCCTCCATGGAGCTCCCAGAGAACCAGGACCAATCTCAGCAGCACCCAGGGCCGAGAAAAGGAATGCCAGAAGGTAATTTCCCCCAGAAGGAGGGAACCCGTCTGATGATGGGTTACATTGGGCTACCCTAGGCTGGCTGCAACATGAAATCGTGAAGCTGTCGCCAGGGTGGGTTCAGAGTGAAGGACGGGGAGCTCCTTGGCAGAAGGCCTGAAGGAGAGGCTGATTGGATGCAGGGGGTAAATAAATCATGCAAAAAAAATCAGTTTAAAATGAGTTACAAAACTGAAATTGCAAAACATAATGGTTTGGATACTGCAAATATTGGGGCCTCCATGGGGTGTCTCTTATGGTAGAAGAGGCTGTGATCATGAGGTTTGGGTGAGAGGAGCGCAAAGCATAGTGAAGCGGTTCTGGTTGCTGCCCAAACCTCAAGAGAGGAGTCTGATTGTCTTCTACTATAAGAAACACCACAGGGGCTCTAGTAACTCATTATAAACCACTCAAACATACAATAAATTATGGGAGGTGGTGCACCTGACTTTGGATTTTTTATCCTGTCTAAAACATGGGGTGATGGGAGAGAATTCAAAAGTTATGAAATATGCTGTGGAATGGGTCTTTCTTAATTCAACATACAATAATACATGACAGATTGGTGGTGGGCGTTATGCAGAGATGACTGGCCAAATGGCTGCCTAAGGGGGTTGTAAGACCCAGAGCAGAAGGCAGAGGGCCTTACATCCCCTGGAAGGGTGGTTATCTCAGCACATGGGACACCCTGTCCTGCCTTGTTGCATTTATAAAATGGGCGATAGGTAGGTTCTTTACAGCAGCATGGCGGGGTGCATTGGATCGTTTTTTTCTGCTACTGCATCACACGCACAGCAGAGACACCCCACAGAAAATTTAGTAACATGTTAAGAAATTTGACTGAATCTTGGTGAATGAACAGCGGTAGATACGTTTTCTTCACGTTGGTTTGCTAACAGGTTTGGGTGGGAGAACATGACATCTTTTTGAAAATGTGTTTTTTAAACTGGCAGTATGATGTTTGAGGTGATGAGTCAGGGGCAGGGTGGCACTGGTACATTTTCCTTAGATGACACTATGCTATGCAGATGCTAAGATAAATGCCCTGGTGTCAACCTGTCTAAGGCATCAGAAGTTTGGATTTTCTCTACCCATTTTATAGGCCTTTTTCATTTAATTTATTCTTTGGTAACCGGGTAAAGGCACTGGACCAAAGGTCCCTTTTCAGGCCTGACCCAGACAAAAAAACACAAAAATACGCAAATACAATCAACAGCAATACAAAACCAAAAAATACAAATTACAAATTGCAGTTACAAACAGATTTATGTAATAAATAACTTTTTAACCTTTGTTTATAGTATATAATTACGTTCAGTTTTATTGTGCATTTTTGAATGTTTTAACTAGGTTCATGATTAACTTTTTTTTTGCACTGGTCAAGCTCAGAAAGTGGCACCCACTTTGCACTGGTTCCCCAAGATTATTAGTCAGACATTAGTTTACAAATAAATAATATGCCATGCTCAAATATATAGTTTTTAGAAAATGCATTAAAGGCCATGTAACACAAGGTTTTGCAGTGTATTCTTATTTTTACTAAGAAAAAATGGGCTACACAAACCAGTGAGTACTGTTTAGTGCTGTGTGCCTTCCATCTCACCCGTTGGCGTGCGTTACACACCAATTTAAAACAGCCACCCCACAGATGGTCCATGATCCAAACTTTTTAGAGCCCCAGTAGCTCTGGAAGTATAATTACAACACTGGTTACAGACCACAAGATACAGTAGTACAGGAGAACAGGACTTGGAATTAGCAAATAAAAAAGAAAAGGGAATCACTATAGGGCCTTTGATTCTCCTAGGGGAGTTCAACCTGCCTGACACTGACTGAGAGAGAAGTCTGTGCGAGTGTTCAGGCTGCCCAATGTCCTTAAGGATGTCAGCTGTATGTAAGAGTTCCAATCTTTTGGCACATTTCAACTTGGAGGTATTTCAAATTTCAAATTTGGAGGTAGTTGGGAGTGTTGGTGTGCGGTGTGTATGACTGTACACCAGAAAACCCGTACAACCAGTGAGTGAACAACTATTCTGTGGCACTATTTACTAAAATCCCTCAAAATACATTTATAGGGATTTTTCTGTTTGTGGGACATTACTTTGTGGTCTGTTGCTAAGGCAATGGCCCGAAGGAGTTTGGGAGCTGTAGTTTCCACCTTCCCTGGGAATACTGTGGACTCGGGACTGGATGTTTTAGCAGGGTTTTTTTTTATTTATTGTTTTCGCTGACTGACTTTAAGCCACCTAGTTTAGGTTAACTAACCTGGAAATTTCTTTTTACTTTAAATACTTTTGTTTGTCATCTTTGCTGAGCTTTCCCAGAGTGCCCTGCTTCCGCCTCCACTATTAAAGCTCAGCTGCATCAGACAAGGAAGATGACCTACCCTCATTGCAGTTTACAGTAAGTTCCTAAGGTGTCTCCTTGATTCCCCTGGTCATTATGGAATTTGTTAATCCAACAGAGGATTTCCTAGAGATCCTTTGTAATGCAGGCTCTGTAGTTAGATGATGTCGTTGTCTCGTGTATTCTTTGAATGCAAATGACAGGAATCAGGAAAAAAATGTATGCTTCCAATGTATGGAACAAGCCTAGTTGCTCTGAGAGATGCATGGTTTGAGGGAGAAATTACATGGGACTAAATGTAGTCATAATATCATAGTTAACAAGTCTGTTACACAAATGGACAGGAAGAAAAGATCCAGGGAAGACAGTGGAGATAAATTCCTGAAAGGGGAACTGATGACTTTGAACCCAGGGATGGGGAGAATTGGTACTGGGTTACTAAAAACCCATATAAGAAGGGAAGGCAGGCCCTGGGTCAAGAGGAAATTAATTTAGCAAATAGACATTTACCTATCAGAGAGAGACCGATTCGGGTAGTGGGGACCAGGAGACGGCTTGGGATGAAACATAGAAATGTAGAAACATAGAATTTGATGGCAGATAAGGACTGCTTGGCCCACCTAGTCTGCCCATTTCCTACCTAACAGATAAGCTGCAGATCCTAGTTAACCAACAGCTTACTTCCTCCTACCCCCACTAGAATTGCCTTATGTCTGTTCCATGAATGTTTGAATTCTCACACTATTTTTGACTCTACGACCTGTTCAGGAAGGCTACTCCATGCATCTACAACCCTCTCTGTGAATAAATACTTCCTCACATTACCTCTGAGCCGTCCGCCCTCTATCGTCAAATTGTGCCCCCTTGCTCTTGCACATCTCTTTTTCTGAAAGATACTACCCTCTTGGTCTTTATTGATTCCTTTGAGGTATTTGAAAGTTTCTATCATGACCCCCCTTCTCCCTCCTTTCCTTGAGGCTATACAGCTTAAGCTCCTTTAGTCATTCTTCATACATCTTCTGGTACAGACCCTGCACCATGTTGGTTGCCCTCCTCTGGACAGCCTCCACCCTGTCTATCTCTTTGCAGAGATGGGGTCTCCAGAACTGTACACAGTACTCCAGATGTGGCCTTACCAACTGTCTGTACAGAGGGCCAACAACTTCCTGTGTTATACTCGTGATGCCTCCCTCTATGCATCCCAGTATCCCCCTAGCCCTCCTTACTGCTTTCTCACATTGCTGGCCCACCTTTAGGTCATCTGATATGACTACCCCCAGGTCCCTTTCCATTTTTGTTGTTGTCAGTATCTCACCCCCCATTGTGTAATCTTCCCCTGGATTTTTGTTTCCCAGGTGCATTACTTTGCACTTCTTTGCGTTGAATCTAAGCTGCTATACATTTGACCATTCCTCCAACCTTGCCAAGTCCCTTCTCATCCTTTCCACCCCACCTTGTGTATCAACCCTGTTGCAGATCTTTGCGTCATCTGCAAAGAGACATGCTTTTCCTTCCAGTCCTTCTGCAATGTCACTTATAAAGACATTAAAAAGGACCAGCCCCAGTACTGAACCCTGCGGTACCCCACTAGTAACCCCCCTTTCTTCACTGTGGACTCCATTTACTATTACCATCTGTGTCCTGTTGTCCAGCCAGTGTTTTACCCAGGCTACCACCCTGGGACCCACTCCCAGGCTGGCTAATTTGTTTATTAATCTTCTGTGTGGTACTGTGTCAAATGCCTTGCTAAAGTCTAGGTAGGCCATGTCCACAGCCCCTCCCTGGTCTACTACTTTGGTCACCCAGTCAAATAAATCAATTTAATGTGTCTGACATGACCTTCCTGCTGTGAATCCATGCTGCCTTGGGTCCTGTGCCCCACTGGCCTCTAGGTACTCAACAATTCTTTCCTTCAGAAATGATTCCATCATTTTCCCTACCACTGAGGTCAAACTGACAGGTCTGTGGTTTCCTGCCTCTGTCTTGCTCCCACTTTTGTGAAGGGGAATCACATCCACCCTCCTCCCATCCGCAGGTAGCACACCATCCTCCAATCATTTATTTAAAAGGGTAGTCAGTGGCATTACTAGTTCTTCCCTTAGTTCTTTTAGAATTCTAGGGTGAATCCCATCAGGCCCAATTTCTTTGTCCACCTTCAGTTTTAAGAGTTCTTTCAGAACCCTTTCTTCTGTGAAAGCACTAATATCAGCCCCCCTATCCAGAGTGCTTCTATTGCCTGGATTAGGTATCTTCCCCTGCTTTTCCATTGTGAAAACTGAGCAGAAGTATTCGTTCAGTATCCCTGCTTTTTCACTGTCGCTCTCTGTCCAACCACTTTCCTCTTTATTCAGCCTCAGTGTCCCTGCCTTAGTCTTTCTTTGCTCCCTAATGTACCTATAAAAGGTTTTATCCCCCTTCTTAACTGAGTTGGCTATCTTTTCCTCGGTGTGGCCTTTGCTATTGTGACTGCCTTCCCTGCTTCCTTGTGCTTTAACTGGTACAGTTCTCTGTCCTGCTCCTTCTGTGTTTCCTTATATTTCCTGAATGCTATCTTTTTCTCCCTAACCTTCCGTGCCACTTCTTTTGAGAATCACAGTGATTTTTTCTTTTGATTTGTTTATTTGCTTCACACAATTGCTTGTTGCCTCTGTGATGGCAGTTTTGATGTTTTCCCATTGTTGTTACACCCAACCTTCTTGCCTGTTTGCTAGTGCTTTTCTGAGGTACTCTCCCATTTTGACAAAATCAGCCCTCCTGAAGTCCAGTACCTTCACTTTCATATGGCTTGACTCTACAGCTAAGTTTATCATGAACCACACTGTTTGGTGGTTGCTTGTTCCCAGATGGTTACCCACTTCAAGATCGGAGATCCTGTCTCCGTCTGAGAAGGCAGTTGGAACGGGGTCTCCCGTGCCTTGTCTCTCTGAGCAGGGAGCCCTCCAGACCGAGGGGGCAATTAGCTGAGGGACCAGCCTCTGCCTTTTGTCCTCTTCAGGCAGTGTTGTCCAATGCCAGGTTGATAGCTAACAAGACCGCCATAACGGTGGGGCTTGTGGTGTCAGTCGACCTAGCATGCATGATGGAGACCTGGCTGGGGGATGCATCCAGCCCTGTGCTGGAGCATCTGTCCTGGATGGTTTTTCTGTGGTTCACTGCCCAAGAAAAGAATGCAGGAGAAGGGGGAGTGGCCATTTTTTGGGGTTGGAGTTGGGCCTCACAGTGCACCCAGCGAGGGACAACAGTTCTTTTGAGTGTATGGCAGTGCATGGGGGTCCCGGAGTGGACTTCAGACTTCTCTTTGTGTACTGTCCATCTGTTTGGGACAGGAGTTTTCTGCAAGAGGTGACGGCCCTTGGCCTGACCCTTGAGACCACAGACGGTACCCACCACTCCAGCATGTGCTTGATCTGGTGTTCTCCCTGGGGCTTGAGATTAACACCCTCAAGATTGATCCAGACACTTGGTTGGATCATTGCACCATCAGGTTCAGCTTCACAGCTCCCCCAATGTCCCTTCCCCTGTGGAAATGGTCTAGTTATACCCTTTAAAGGGGTTGCAACAAGAGAGAGACTGCTGTCAGAACTTTTTTTTTATTTTTTATACTTGTAGGCAAGATGAGCACTGCTGCCCATTTTCATATGCGACAAGTTTGACATACTGTATAACATCAGATATAAATACAAACATACAACAAATTGAGAGATACAGACATTACAAAGGTTGTACAGTATACAAGCAGACTAACAATATGTTTCATCTGTGCTGAAGGCATGCGCGGAGGGTCTGGAGGAGGCCATGGCAGCCTATAATAGTGTGATCATGGAGGCACTGGATCATCTGGCAACGACCTGTGGATGTCCGCTGGTTTGGCATCTTGGCTCGCTATGCTTTGATGGTGAACTGAGGGCGTTGAAAACCAGGTGGCAGCGGTTAAAGAGGTACTGGAGGATGATCAGGACCCGGGAGGACAGACTGGTTCTGATGTATCATTATGATGAGTATCAGAATGCAAGCACCCATAAAAAGGCAGCTTTTATGTCTAGGATGATTAAAGCTTGGAAGAATCAACCAGTCTGGCTCTTTCGGGTTGTAGAGAAACATAGAAACATAGATTTTGACGGCAGATAAGGACCGCTTGGCCCACCCAGTCTGCCCATTTCCCTACCTATTGGATAAGTTGCAGATTATCTAGTTAACCAACAGCCTAATTTTTTATTTATTTATTTATTTTTTTATTTATTGAAACATCAGTTTAAAACCTTTGAGCCAGAGGCTCATTTACAAAGATACCTCGTCACAGTGAGGACAAACAGTACAGACATGTTTATACACTTCCTCCAACCTGCCACTATAATTGCCTTATGTCTGTCCCATGCATGTTTGAATTCCCCCACTGTTTTAGACCCCGCAACCTCCCCAGGAAGGCGGTTCCATGCGTTCACCACTCTCTCCATGAAAAAAAATTTCCTCACATTGCCCCTGAGCCATCCCCCTCTCTATCTTTAAATTGTGCCCTCTTGTTCTTGCACATCTCTTTTTCTGAAAGATGCTACCCTCCTGGACTTTGTTGATTCCCTTGAGGTACTTGAAAGTTTCTGTCATGTCCCCCCTGTCCCTTCTTTCATTAGGGGTATACATATTAAGCCCTCTCAGTCTTTCTTCATATGGTTTGTGATGCAGACCCTGCACCATTTTAGTTGCCCTCCTCTGGACTGCCTCCATCCTGTCTATGTCCTTGCAAAGATGGGGTCTCCAAAACTGCATGCAGTACTCCAGATGGGGGTCTCACCAACTGTCTGTACAGAGGGATAATCACTTCCCTTTTTCTACTTGTGATGCCTCTCCCTATGCATCCCAGTATCCCCCCCCCCCCGGCTCTCCTTACTGACTTTTCACATTGCTTGCCCACCTTTAGGTCATCTGATATGACTTCCCCCATTTACCTTTCCATTATTGTTGTTGTTAGTACCTCCCCTGCCATTGTGTACTCTTCTCCTGGGTTTTTGTTTCCCAGGTGCATTACTTTGCATTTTTTTGCATTGAATCTAAGTTGCCATATGACTGACCATTCCTCCAACCTTGCCAAATCCCTTCTCATCCTTTCCACCCCCCCTTGTTTATCAACTGTGTTACAGATCTTTGTGTCATCCCCACCCACCCAGATCAACATTAATGGCATGATCTCTTCAGACCCAGCCCTCATAGCCAACCACCTCAACACCTCATTCACTGACCTTAGCCCTATCCTCCCTACAAATATTTTTGACCCTCCTCCCCCAGCGCCTGCCGTAAATCTTTCTTGCCCTTATTTTCTCCTCCGCCGTGTTTCTGCCCAAGAACTTAGGCCGCACCTTGTCACTGCCCTCAAGAGTAATAGTACGGGCAGTGACACCCTGGATCCGTGTATCCTACGGCTGGTCTTAGACACAGTCCTTACCCCGATCACGTGCCTCATCAACCACTCTCTTTGCCTGGGGAAGGTTCCAACTGCCTGGAAAGTCACCACTGTCACCCCTATCTTTAAAGGTGGTGATAGGACTGTGGCTGGAAACTATCGGCCAATCTCCATTCTCTCTCCTCTCTCCAAGGCCTTGGAAAAAGTGGTAGCCTCTCAAATCTCTGACTACCTCTCCACCTACAATGTCCTATGTCCTGAGCAGCATGGCTTCCGAGTGGGCCACAGTACCAACACAGCCCTCCTAGAGTTCTCCAACTTTCTCTACTCCTCCTTAGACACTGGTTCTCTGGCTGGTGCGGTCTTCATTGACCTCTCTAAAGCTTTCGACACTGTCTCCCACCCCCCTCCTTCTTGATGCCCTTAGTCTCTCTGGTTTTGCTGCTTGGCCTATCTCCTGGTGCACCAGTTATCTGTCTGACCGCTCACAGCGTGTAAAAATTAATGGGACCTACTCAGACATCTGTCCCATCTTTTCTGGGGTTCCCCAGGGCTCCATTCTGGGCCCCTTACTATTCTCCCTTTACCTTAACACCTTTCCACGCTCTTGCTCGGGGAACATTCTATTGTACGCTGATGATGCAGTCATCTTTGCCTCAAGTCGTAACCCTATTGCCCTCAGGACTCGCTGCAGAAGTTCTTCGCTGAAGCCGAGGGCTGGTTCAAGGAACATAGATTGGTGATAAATCTTAAAAACAAAACCATGTTCTTCACTCATCCTCAAAACAAGTCCTGCAACTTCAAACTCCTCATTCACTCTGGGTCCTCTTTCCCCTGAACAAGTTTGCTCCTATAAATACCTAGGGATCCATTTTGACCCCTTCCTCTCCTTCCATGGACACATGCTGCCCTAGCCACTGCCACTAATATCCGATTGGGCATCTTACATCGTATAAACACTGCCTCCCCGAGGTCTTCAACCCGCAGTCACCTCCTCTATCCTGTCCCTAGTGGACTATGGACTGCCAGTGTATGGTGCTGCTGATCAGACCGCACTCCATAAAATTCGCACTACTCTGAATAAGGCCTGCAGGTTAATTACTGGGGCACCTAGGCTAACACACACCTGTCTACTGTATGCTAAAGCACTGGTACTTGATCTTGATGAGCACCTCAAATATCTGACCTGTACCCTTACAAAAAAGACCATCCTTGGGCTATCCCCACCTGGATTGACCACCACCATCCGCCGCTCTGTCCCACTAGTTCATACTCGGACCTCTGAGAAAACCTCTCTTGTTATCACTAGAGCTAGGACCTCTCACGGCCAAAGAGCCTTCAGCTTTAGGGCCCCCTCCTGGTTCAACACACTGCCCCCCTCCATCTCCAAAGCTCCAACTATATCGTGCTTCAAAACGTCCCTACGGAACCACCTTGCTAACACCCGAAGCTGTAATTGCCACTAGTCAAAGCCGTACTCAATACTAATGACAAAGCTTACTACTAAGCTGCTAAGGACAACATAACACTGGTATTGTTTGTATCAATCCTACCTGTACCAGCTTGTTTGTATCTATGTCCTAAGTTACTGTTATACTGTGTTATAGTGTTATACTGTGTATTTTCGTTTGTCTTACTGTGACAAGGTACCTTTGTAAATGAGCCTATGGCTCAAAGGTTTTCCAAACTGCTGTCTAAATAAATAAATAAATAAATCTGCAAAGAGGCATACCTTTCCTTCCAGACCCTCTGCAATGTCACCTATAAAGATGTTAAAGAGGACCAGACCCAGTACTGAACCCTGAGGTACTCCACTAATAACCCCTCTTTCTTCGGAGTGAGTTCCATTCACTATTACCTTCTGTGTCCTGTTGTGTAGCCAGTTGGCTACCCAGGCTACCACCCTGGGACCCACTCCCAGGCTGGCTAACTTGATTATTAATCTTTTGTGCGGGATTGTGTCAAATGCCTTGCTAAAGTCTAGGTAGGCCATTTCTACAGCCCCTCCCTGGTCTATTACTTTGGTCACCCAGTCAAAGAAATCGATTAGATTCATCTGACATGACCTTCCTGCTATGAATCCATGCTGCCTTGGGTCCTGTGCCCCGCTGGCTTCTAGGTACTCAACAATTCTTTCTTTCAGAAGTGATTCCATCATTTTCCCTACCACTGAGGTCAAACTAACAGGTCTGTACTTTCCTGCTTCTGTCTTGCTCCCACTTTTGTGAAGGGAAATCACATCTGCCCTCCTCCAGTCCTCAGGTACCACCCCATCCTCCCATAATTTATTAAAAAGGGTGGTCAGTGGCGTCACTAGGTCCTCCCTTAGTTCTTTTAGGATTCTGGGCTGAATCCAGTCAGGCCCCATTGCTTTGTCCACCTTGAGTTTTAGGAGTTCTTTCAGGACTCTTTCTTCTGTAAATGAACTGGTGTCAACCCCACCTACCCAGAGTACTTCTATTGTTTGGCTTAGGTAACTCCTCCTCTTATTCTTTTGTGAATACTGAGCAAAAGTATTCATTCAGTATCTCTGCCTTTTCACTGTCTCCCTCTGCCCACCTCCCCTCTCCTTTATTAATCTTCACTATCCCTCCCTTAACCTTTCTATGCTCCCTAATATACCTTTAAAAGGTTTTATCCCCCTTAACTGAGTTGGCTATCTTTTCCTCTGTTTGGGCCTTTGCTAGTCTGACTGCCTTCCCTACTTCTTTCTGCTTTAACTGACACAATTCCCTGTCATGCTCCTTCTGTGATTCCTTATATTTTTTGAATGCTGCCTTTCTCTCCCTAACCTTCCCTGCCACCTCTTTTGAGAACCATAGTGGTTTTTTACTCCACTTTGTTTCACACAAAGGTTTGTTGCCTCCATGATGGCAGTTTTGATTTTACTCCATTGTGCTTCCACCCCTCCTTTCTGCTCATTTGCTAGTGCATTCCTTAAGTATTCACCCATTTTGCCAAAGTCAGCACTTCTTAAGTCCAATATCCTTGTTTTGAGAAGCTATTACATCCGGCCTGCCTGGAATCTGTTAGAGCGTTTTCAGCTCAAATGTGGGAGGAGTTTGTTCGGTTCTTCTCAGACTATGTGTCCTCTGTCAGGGCTGTGATTTCTCCAGGCAGAACACCATCATCCAACAGTGATGGGCCCCAAGTGGGCAGACACATTCGGTCCCCCTGGAATGAGTTCCGACTTGTGACAACGGTGGAGGTCTATAGGGTGAACTCAGGGCTTAAACCAGCATTCTGTGACTTGGACCCGGGCCTGACGTGACTACTGGTTGAGTGCATTGGAGTTCTGGGCCTGGTTTTTACTGAGATTGTTGGGAGTTCCTTAGCAACAGGGGTTTTCCCTGAGTCCCTTAACAGGCTCTGGTGAAGCCCCTGTTGAAAAAGCACCTTTGGACCCCGACATCTTGGCAAATTACTGGCCTATCTCAAACCTCCCCTTTTAAGGGAGGTTCTTGAGAAGGTGGTTGCAGAGCAGCTCGAGAGTCACCTCTCAGACTTCCAGATTTATAAGTCTTCCGGTCTGGGTTTAGGGCAATGCACAGCACAGAAACTGCATTAGTAAGAGTGCTGAATGACCTGTTCAGGGTGAAGGATAGAGGAGAGTGATCGATTCTCGTCCTCCTCGCTCTCTCATCAGCATTTGACACTGTGTACCATGGGGATGTTGTTGAACAGGCTGAGGGAATATGCTGGACTCACTGACAAGGTCATCCACTGGTTTGAGTCCTTTCTCCAGGACAGGTCCCAGATGGTGGTGTTGGGGAATTATTCCTCAAGCTAATGGGCCTCTTCTGTGGAGTGGCCCAAAGTTCTGTCCTCTCCCCTATGCTGTTCACAGTGTACATGCTGCCACTGAGCGAGGTCATAAGGAGGTATGAGTTGGGTTTTCATTGCTTTGCTGATGATAATCAGCTCTACCTGTCCTTCACACCTGGAAGATCTGACACAGTTGACGTGCTGAACAAGTGCTTGTCTGGGATCCAGACTAGGATGTCATTCAACTGGCTGGGGCTCAAACCAGGGAAGACTGAAGTATTGGTGGTTGAGCTGGGTCAAAGGGTGGGAATGGAGTCTCTGGGGAAGGTAGCTATTAGGGAAAGTGGCCGGGGCGTTCTTCATTCTGAAAGGCATTCCTTTAAATTCAAATAACCCTATCGGAGTGATGAAGGCCGACCTCTCCCTAGCTCTGACAGTTAACTCTACCTGCCAATACCCCTTTGCAGGTCAACAGTTGTAAGGCATGTCGCCCCTCCCTACTTGTCCAGGAGTTCGTCCGTCTGTGGCATTGGGTGGGCGTCTGACTTTGTGACTGCCTTGACTCCATGATAGTCCACACAAAAATGAGTAGAGCCATCTGGCTTGGGCACAAGGACTACGCCAACATGTATACCTTAGCACAAAGGAGGGAGAGAGGTGATATGATTGAAACATTCAAACACCTTAAGGGCATTAACAAGGTGAAAGAGTCTAACATGTTTCAATATAAGAAAAATAGCAGGACAAGAGGACACCGCATGAGATTAGAGGGAGGCTGATTAAGGGGTAATGTGAGGAAGTTCTTTTTCACAGAAAGGGTGGTGGATGCATGGAATATCTACCTCAGGAAGTGGTGGATATGAATACAGTGCAGGGCTTCAAAAAGGCATGGGATAGGCATAAGGGAGCAATACAGATGAGTATGAATAGATAGGCCATTGACAGAGCAAAGGCTGATGGCACATTCATAAGGTAGAAAAATAAATGGGAAGACTGGAAAGACCTTGCGACTCTTATCTGCCATCAACTTTTATGTTTCTATGCTATGGGTGAGGCCCAGGGGCTATGGGATTTCTGGATTACTCCTTAATCCAGCATTTCCTGCACCTCCTTCCTAATGTCCCTTTGGACAGCCTCCGACACCCGATATGCTGTCCGCCATATGTGCATCTGTGTCCCTGTCTCCACATTGTGCATCGCTAAGGGGGTTAGTCCAGACTTGGTGCTAAACAGTGGGGCAAAGTCTGCTAAAACCTCCCTTACTTCCTGGATCTGGTCCGGGGTCAACTGGGGCGACATTTTAATTGCCTCCACAGAGGACTCCCGCTTGCTTTCTTCCAGCAAGTCCAGAAGGGGGTCTCCTTCATCCATCCCCTCCCCAGGACTACACACTGCAAACACCGTGTCAGCCCTATTAGCATATGGCTTCATCATGTTGATATGGTACATTCTTTGTGTATGTCTTCTGTCAGGTAACTCTGTAATACAGTTTACGTCATTTACCTTTCTGACTACTTTCTTCCGTCCTGCCCACTTGGCCTGCAGCTTGTCTGGACCGGTATTAGGACCATGACTTCCTGACCCACTGTGTACAAGCGAGCTCTGGCTCTGCGGTCATACCACACCTTCTGTTTTTGTTGAGCAGCTGCCAGGTTGCTCTGGGCTGACCCCATACGCTTCTTCATCCTTTCCCTAAACCTAAGGACATAATCCACTATGGGAGTTCCCTGGGTGGCGTGTTTGCCTTCCCAGTCCTCCTGGATCAAGTCTAGGGGCCCATGTACCCTGCGTCTGTATAAGAGCTCGAAGGGGGAAAACTCTGTCAACTATTGGGGCACCTTCCTGTATGCAAACAACATGTGGGGAATGTATTTCTCCCAGTCCCTCCCATGCTGTTCAGCAAATGCTTGAAGCATTGACTTAAGGGTACCATTAAATCTTTCCACAAGCCCATTGGCTTATGGGTGATAAGGTGTTGTGCATCTTTGCACCACCCCACACTTCTCCCACAAACATTTCATCAGGTGCGACGTGAAGGAACCACCTCGATCAGTGATAACCTTCTGCAGAAACCCAACACGGGAGAAAATCCCTAGCAAGGCCTCTGTCACTTTGTCTGTGCTCAGTGAGGATAGGATGACTGCCTCTGGGTACTGGCTGGCACAATCCACCACAGTCAGGATGAACCTCTTCCTGGAGGAGCTGGGGGTATTTAAAGGCCCCACAATATCCATTCCCACCCTCTGGAATGGCTCCTCTACTATGGGCAAGGGGGTTAAGGTGGCTTAGGTTTTCTTACCTGCCTTCCCTATTTCTTGGCACTGGTGACAAGACATGCAGTACTCCTTCACCTGCTGGGTGAAGTTGGGCCAACAGAAATTCTGGGCCAACTGCTGCACAGTGCATGCGCTTCCCAGATGAGCAGACATGGGACTATCGTGTGCAATTTTGAGCAACTGCTCTCAGTACCCCTGGGGAACAACAGGCTGCCTGCCTATCACCCCTCCCTCTGTCTTAGCATCCTGCGTATAGAGCCGTCCATTGTCCCATCACCTTCCTGTGCTCCATCAGAGTCTGGCCAAGCCCTCAGCTTCTCTAGACTAGGGTCACTTTTCTGAGCAGCTGCAAACTCTTTACACATTCCCAAGGCTTGAGACAGGTCCCCTTCAGTGTCTAAACTAGGGTCCCTAGCTCTAGCGTCAGGGCACTCAGGATCACTGTCATCCCTAACCCTCTGACAATGGGTCACCCCTCTTTCCTCGGAGTAACTCTCTGTAGCTGTTTGGTTAACTGATACCTGGGGAATTTCTACCACCCTTTTATTATGCTCCATATTAGGAGACACAGACTGGGGAACCAGCCTCTCAGTGGTTTCACAGGGGCTTCTATGAATCCAGGGAACCACAATTTTCCTTTGCTTGGCTGCGGGTAACTGTACACACCATCCCCTGTTTGAGATTGTTGCCAATGATTACATCAACAGCTAAGTTTCGGCTATGGCAACCTTTTGTACAGTCCCCCTGTCTCACCCCAGTCTAGGAGGACACTAGCAAGTGGCAAGGTTTTCTCCTCCCCAGTGAACCCCTGTACAGTCACAAACTGATTGGGTATAAACTAACCAGGCTCTACCAAGTCCCCTTTTACCAAAGTCAGGTATGTCCCCATGTCTCTTAACCCTTGTGTCTGTACACCATTCACAGAGACTGGGTGCATGTGTTCCCTTATGTTTACGGGCATGCTTTCAGGGATACACAAACATTTTGCACTACTTTGTGCACTATTTGTCCTTTTGGAACACTGTCTTGCAATATGACCAGTTTCTTTGCAAACCCAACATTTATTTATTTTCTCAGATAAATCTTTTCTTTGTAACCTGGTACTACTTGGTTTTGGTGGAGGCAGGTAGGGTTTTAGCTGCCCTGAAGGTGTGCTTTTCCCTTTCTGTGCTGCCACACCCACCCCATTTGCTCTCAGAGCAGGTCTGCTCCTGGTATAGTGGTCTGAGAGTTCAGCAGCCTCTTGCACTGTTTTTGGATCTCGGTCCTCCAACCAGGTTTTCAGCTCTGCTGGGCATACACCAAAAAACTGCTCTAATAGTACAGCATTTTCAATTTTATCCACAGAGTTTGCTTCAATTCCTTCCCACCAGCGTTTTAAAAACTGACGTTGTTTCGTGGCTAGCTCCTCATAGCTCATGTTAGGGCTTCTCCTGAGCTTACGGAATTTAACTCTGTATGCCTCTGCTGTTAGCTCCTATTTTTTTTTAAAGTGCAGCTTTAAGTTTACTGTAATCATTACTGTCTTCAATGTCCATTTGACCCAATGCATCCCAAGCTTTCCCGGTAAGTAGCGGAGATAGCTGGAAGCTCCAGGACCCTCCAGGAATATTTGCCTGAATGCAAACTTTTTCAAAAGAATTTAAAAGGCACCCATGTCTTCCCCCTCTTTAAATTCAGCTACCAATTTAGAATTTAATTTGTAACCTAGTCCTGTAGTTCCAGTTAAACCCAGGCAACTTACCTGCTCTGGTGCTGTTGTTTGGAGTTATAGCTTCTCCAGTTCATGTTGCCTCTGGCACTCATGCTCTTCACGGACAGCTTCTCACTTCTGTCATTCAGCTTTTACTGTTTTTGCTCAGCTTCTCACTGCTCTCACTCAGCCTCTCGCCACTCTCGCTCTCTCTTCTTCTGTGCCTCTCACTGTTCTCGCTCATCTTCTCACTGTTCTTGCTCCACCTCTCACCGAAGCTGCTCCCTCTTCTACTCTGCCTATCACTGCTCTCGCCTCTCTTCTCTCTGGAACTCCAGCTCCATTCTCCACAACTCCATCGCAGCTTGAGCCCATCTGGCTCTAGAATATTGGTGACCTTCCCCTGCTGCTGTAGCCCTTGGCTTGCACTGGCCCTGCTGTCCTCCTCACCAGATCTGGGCACTGCACTGGACCCTGGCTCCTCCATGCCCAAGGTTTGGCCCTTTTCAGTTACAGACTGTGACTCGAGGCTCTCGGCATCTGCTGCCATCAGAGCCTCCACGAGATTGTACTTGTTTACTTTCTCCTCGTGCAGGACTCCTCTCTCCTTGGACAACTGCCTCAGGTAGTCTGCAGTGTGCTTGCTGTAGTTAGAAGCCATTTTTTTCCCTAACTACAGCTACTCTAACTTGCACCTGGAAAAAAATAAAACAGGTAGGAACTTTGACTGTAAGCACAATTATATAGTTCTGTTTACTTTTTAAAAATCACTGCCTTATTGTGCATGTCAGCTGTACCACATTAATTTGACACACAGAACTGTTAAAGCTTATGTTGCCAAATACTTTAAATTGCACCGCTGCCAACCAAATCTGTCACAAACGCACTCCGTAGGTCAGGCTCTGCTCCCACAGTGCCAACCTCAGACTGCAATAGTGTGAACAGGTGACAGACAGGGTAACCTTTCTGTCTGTTTTGGGTCCAAATCACCTATTTGCCTCAAGTTCTGGAGAGATTCAAACTGTGAACCTTATGCTAGCATACCCAATTAACAGGCTCAGATAATAATCTCTTCAGGGGGATGCAATATAATCTTTCGCTCAAGGGCACCCAGCCAGGTATCCAAAATGAACTCTTACAACTCTATATGAGACCTAGGTATACTCTTACCTTTTACAAGCTTAGTAACACCATGCAAGCCCTTAATAGCTGTCAGACTTAAACACAGATTCAGCATCACATGCAATAGATCCCTCTATACAGACAGTTGGTGAGACCCCATCTGGAGTACTGCGTGCAGTTTTGGAAACCTTATCTACGCAAGGACATAGACAGGATGGAAGCAGTCCAGAGGAGGTCAACTAAAATGGTGCAGGGTCTACATCAGAAACCATATGAAGAGAGACTGAGAGAGTACTTAATATGTATACCCTTGATGAAAGGAGGGAAAGGGGGGACATGATAGAAACTTTAAGTACCTCAAGAGAATCAACAAAGTCCAGGAGTGTAGCATCTTTCAGAAAAAGAGATGTGTAAGAATGAGGGGGCACAATTTAAAGTTAGAGGGGGGACGGCTCAGGGGTAATGTGAGGAAATTCTTTTTCATGGAGAGAGTGGTGGACACATGGAACTGCCTTCCTGGAGAGGTTGTGGGGTCTAAAACAGTGGGGGAATTCAAACATGCATGGGACAGACATAAGGCAATTATAGTAGGGGGTTGCAGGAAGTAGGCTGTTGGTTAACTAGAATCTGCAGCTTATCCAATAGGTAGGGAAATGGGCAGACTGGGTGGGCCAAGTGGTCCTTATCTGCCGTCAAAGTCTATGTTTCTATGAGGAGAAACACAGATAGTATTAAAGAAAATGTAGTTTACTAAAAATTGTAAAACAGGTGAAATAAAATACAGAACAATTACATTATGAACTTACAGTCACAATAAAAGAAAAATGGGAAGTTACAGAACACGAACTCCTACCACAATTACTGAAATTCTTTCCTATCTAATTACCATAAGTGCTTTCAAGTGCAGAGAACTGTGTGTATCTCTCTCTCGCTCTCTGAGTCCAGAATAATATGCTACACATTTCCCAGATGCATGTTTCATTTCAACCTCCCTCTCCCCATCCCCTTTTGATGAGGTCAGCTAGATCCTCCCTTAGAGTTAATTCTAACATAATTTTCTACAAGGAGGTATTTTAATTAATGTGAATATCAGAAAAATGTAATTTCCCAAATATGCCAGTCTTTAATCAAACATTTCTCTTTTAACTTAATCCCACACTCTGTCGCTAATTCTCAGCTAGCTGATAAAAACAAACAGGATCAGCCAAGTGACTTTCCTTCCTGCTAAGTCATAAAATTCATATTTAGTTTTCACTTCAAAAGTATGAGCAGGTTATAAAATGTCATAAACTATCTCTCTGGAAGAAAGGCAGTTAATTATGTTTCCTCTGGTCTTTTTTCACATCCAGCAGCTTTAGCTACACTGAACCCTTTTGGAGTCAAAGGTCACTCACTGAAGCATGGGCTGACTTGGGTGCCAGCAGACAATCACAGACTATTTATTTATATTACAACTGATACAATAACCATAAGCAGATGGCAGAGCGTCACAGGGATAAGGAGGTTATAATACCCTTATACAAGGTGTTAGTGCGACCCCACCTGCAGTGTTGCATTCAGTTCTGTGCCCCTCAAACTAAGAATAACATTAGACTATTGGAGAAAAGAAAAAATTACTCACCTTAGTAATGTTGTTTCTTTCTAATGGAGTCTTGCTATATTATAGACATTAGCAGTTTGATCCAGCTCTAGAACTGCCCCGGAGTGAAATGGTTAAAACCATTCCAAAATAGAATTTTGGCACGAGAGCAGCTCTATCTGTGTCATTTCAAACTTGAACTGTCAGATCTTCTGAGCCAAACTCACTAAGGTCTGTGTGGAAGCTGTAACCTACACTAGCCAAATGGCTACCTAAATAATAACAACCATTGATGGTCCCAACACCCAAGACTCAAGTCAGGGGACCAGAAATACTAACACCATTCTAATAAGATGAAAATGGAACATAAGTATAATAAAACACACACACACGTACACATACACACCCCAAAGTCCCAAAGGGACAAAATGCTAACAGGACATAAGTAGTGCCCACACTAAGTTGCCACTTTCCCACCAAGTAGAGGTTCTGAGAGGGCAGGTTGGGGAGGTCTATAATAGCAAGACTCCATTAGAAGAAACAACATTACTAAGGTGAGTAATTTTTTCTTCAAACAACATGAAGTCTTGCTATATTATAGACATTAGCAGAATACACAGCAGTACCTCCATGGAGGAGGGGCAGAACCTACTTAGGAATAGGCTCTGAAGAACAGCTGTGCCAAACCGAGCATCTCTCCTGGCCTGGACATCCAGGAGTAATGCTTGGTAAAAGTGTAGTACTGCTTTCCAAGTAGCAGCCTGGCAAATCTCTAATAAAGGGATATCTCTGGCAGCAGCTAGAGACGAGCTGTACCCCTGGTAGAATGAGCCCTCAAACCGGGGGCTCTGCCCACTTTCTGATAACAAAATTGGATACAAGAGACAATCCACCTGGCTATTGATCTCTTAGTGGCAGGTTTGCCTTTCCCAACTTCACCATAGGTAAGGAAAAGTTGGAGGGATTCGAACCCAGGACCTTTGCATGCGCTCTATATAATAACTAAGAGCTCTCTTAACATCCAGGTTGTGCAACCTCCTCTCACCCGAAGAGGAGTGATCAGTGAAAAATACTGGAAGGGAGATAGATTGATTAAGATGGAAATCTGAAACCACCTTAGGCAAAAACTTCCAATTAGTCCCTAAGGACTACCTTATCCCTATGGAAAGAAATAAAGTCAGTCTCCACTGACAAGGCTTGCAATTCACTTATGCGTCTGGCAAGTGATAGCCACTAGAAAACAGTTTTCCAAGTTAGGTACTTAAGCTCTGCAGAAGACAGAGGTTCAAAAGGGGGTTGCATTAACTGGGCAATGCAAACATTAAGGTCCCAAGCAGGGGCCGGTTCCCGAAAGGGAGGATTAGTATGGAGTAATCACTTAAAAAACTTGGAAAACACAGGATGAGAGGAAAGAGGGGATGACTTTCCTGCTGACACAAAAGCAGACACAGCTGCCAGATGAACTCTCAGGGTAGCTGGTCTGAGACCCAAGGAATTAAGATGTACCATGTAATCTAACAAAATGGGCAATTCAGCAGATTCTGGGGAAATATTTTTCCCAGCACACCAAATGGAAAACCTTTTCCATTTAGAACTATAAGTAGCCCTAGTGGAAGGCTTTCTGGAAGCCTTTGGATCTCAAGAACACCCTGAGAGAGGTGTAAATCAGCAAACTCTAACTCCTCAAGAGCCAGGCCTTGAGGTTGAGGATTGAGGTCCGGATACCAAACCCTTCCCTGGGCACAAGTCAACAGATTGTGATTGCTGGGGAGGCACAGGGGAAGATGGACTGTCAGAGACAGAAGGAGTGGGTACCAGGGCTGCCTGGCCCAATCCGGGGCAATCAGAATCACCCTGCAAGGCTGAGATCTGATTTTGACTAGTACTTTGAATAGGAGAGGAAAGGGGGGGAAGCATAGAGGAACTTCCCCTCCCAATCCAGAAGAAGGGCATCCAGAGGAACTGAACCCAGCACTGGAGGCCTGCAACAGAACAGAGGAAGTCTGTGATTCTCTGGGGCTGCAAAAAGATCTATCTGAGGGATGCCCCACCTGGCAAAAACTATCCCCAGCACTTGAGGATCCAGGGACCATTCGTGATGGCCCTGGGAAATCCTGCTGAGGACATCCGCTAGGACATTGTCCTTCTCTGGAAGATGAACTGCTATGAGGGAAGTGTTCAGGGAATAGGCCAGAGACCACAACTTCATTGCCTCGGTGCACAAGGCCAAAGACCGAGTGCCCCCCTGTTTGTTGATGTACCACATTGTTGTGGTGTTGTCTGTTCTGACTTGTATCACCTTGTCGTGGACAGATGCAGAAAAAGCTTGAAGAGCTAAAAAGACAGCTCTGAGTTCCAGCAAATTGATGTGGAGCAGAGATTCCTGGTGGGACCAAACTCCCTGAGTGGAAAGGTCGCCCATGTGGGCTCCCCAACCCAGAAGGGAAGCATCTGTAGTGAGAGTCAAGTCGTGAAAAGGGGAAATGAAGGGGACCCCCGCTCTTAAATTGCTCTGATCCTGCCACCACTGGAGAGCTAGGATCAAGGTTCGAGTCACTGGGACCAACTTGGAAAGGGGTCTCTTCTCTGAGACAAAAGGTTCTCAAGTGAAACTGAATGTCTCTCATCTGAAATCTGGCTCCCTGCACAACAGCTGTGGATGCAGCCATGTGCCCCAGGAGCTGCAGAAAGTGTCTTGCTGGTCGAGAGACCTGCAGAGTGAAGGAAGAGGCCAGAGCCATTAAATTCCTTACCCTTTCTGGGGGAAGAAAGGCTCTGGCTAGCTTTGTGTCCAATTCTGCCCCTATAAAGGTGAGTACCTGGACTGGTTCCAGAACCGACTTTGGTAGGTTTGCAGAAAACCCAGGGAGGCGAAGCTGCTGGGTGACCTGCAGGTGAGATTTTACCTGTTCTGGGGACTGGCCTACAATGAGCCAGTCATCTAGATAGGGAAAACAGCAACCTCTGCCTCCTTAAGTGGGCCACTGCCACTGCTAGACACTTTGTGAATACCCTTGGAGCAGAGGTAAGGCCGAAGGGCATTGCTCTGAACTGGTAATGACCTGAGGGCAGTTCGAATCTGAGGTACTTCTGAAGGATCTTCTGATTAGGACATGGAAATAGGCATCCTTGAGGTCCAGGGAGGCTAGCCAGTCCCCTGGCCTTAGGGAAGGTAAAATCATTGCCAGAGTTACCATTTTGAACTTTGGTTTCAAAAGATGCTTGTTCAGATATCTGAGATCTAAAATGGGCCGCCATTCTCCTGTCTTTTTTGGGGTAAGGAAGTATCTGGAATACAGACCCCTGCCCTGATGCAGGGGAGGAACCCTTTCTACTGCTCTGACAGCTAACAGGGATGAGACCTCTGTTTCCAGAGCGAGGGTCTCTGAAGCACTTGCAGGTAGAAAAAGTCTGCTTCTCAACTTGGGAAACTTTTTGAAGCTGAGAACCAGACCCTGGCTTACTACTTCCAGAACCCACTTGTCTGAGGTTAAAGAAGCCCAATTCTGACTGAAGTAAGCCAGCCTGCCCCCCACTGGTGCAGGAGAATCGGCCCTGGGCACCCCATCAGGGTGCCTGTTTTGCAGGAGCTTTAGGCTGGGGGGTGGGAGCAGGTCTGCCCACCCCTCGTCTGCCCCTGCCTCTGAAGAAGCCCCTCTGAGCATAGGCAGAGGAGGCCTGAGTCTGGTAGAAAGGCCTGTGAAAAGGCCTACCCCTACCCCTGGGGGCATGCCTTTGAGGAGTGGCTTGTCGCTCCTTAGCCTGGGCACTCTTGTAAGTAGTCCTATATTCATCCATCTTCTTCATGTAATTCTCTGTCTGCTCTCCAAACAGAGAATTTCCCATCACAGGAAAATCCATAGCCTTAGTCTGGGTATCCTGTGACAAACTAGTACACCTGAGCCAGGCCAACCTACGAAAAGCTACAGATGTGGCCATGACCCTAGAGGAAACATCATTAACATCCACAGCAGCATGAAATTGAACCTTAGAGGCTTCAATGCCATCAGCAGCCACCTGTTCTAGTTCACTAGCCAGCTGGCCATGGGCCTGCTTGGCCAATTGCATAACAGTATCCCATCTAGATTTCTGATACCTAGCTACATAAGCCATATAATTTGCTTGCCTGAGTCCCAGAGAGGCTGCCATATACTGTTTTTTTTTTTTTTTTTTTTGCCATAGCATCAATCTTCCTGGAATCCTTGTCAGGAGGATGTGAAGTCAAGGGAATATTAGCTTTATCACAGGCAGCAGCCTGAACTACCCCAACATGACTGCATTGCTGAGAAAGGAATTCTGTATCAGGGCCTGACAATGTATACCTTCTGTCCATCTTTTTATCTACAGGAGGCACAGAATTAGGAGCTTTAAATTTTAATTTGTTTGTTTCCTAAAAGACTTAAGTAAAGGAATAGACAATCTCTAGACTCTGGAATATCCATCATTTCTACAAAATCAGGCTCCTCTTGCTCATCCACAGCCTCTTCTAAAAGAGCTGTAGGGTTTCAGCAACTTTTATAAAACATAAAATGAGATGGGGACTCAGACAGCATAGGGGAGATTCTAAAGGTCTGTCTGGGGAGATGTCCGTTCAATGGGCACACCCAGACCTTCCCAGCCACATTCATACTGTTCATAATCCTCCTCCCCTCCTCTGGTTCATAAAATTCCTCAATATCATAATCCTGAACCACTGGGACGGACGAACCGACCTTTACCAGATAGTGGTGGTTCGGACGGACCCTGAGACAGTGACTGGACAATTTGTATGGCTTTGCTATCTCTGCAGCAGTTGGAGAAGGAATTTTGGACTCCAGACCTGCTGATTTTCTTGTTTTCTTTACTGGAATTGGTTCCTCAGAACCAGCTTTTCTTTGCCGAGGAAGTCTGGCCCTGGTCAGAGGCACTCCCTCTGGTTCGGTTGGCACCGAACCGGGCTAACCATCTGGGTCAGCGGACTTTGGCTCTCGTTCCCTGAGCCTGTCCAATCTTTTTCCAGGGTGGCTGCAGGAAATTCTTACATACCTGGCAGTCTGACTGAGGTGGTCAAACCCCAGACAATAAACACATGTGTGTGGGTCAGCCTTGGCAAAGACTTCCCCACAAACATCACAGTGTTGAAACCCAGTGGGCCTGGTTTTTCTTTTGGGTTTCTCAGACATAATGCCAGCCTAACCAAAAACTTTGCTCTTTTAACGGCAGTGCCAGGCAAGACACCCTTATGGGTTCTAACCGTGTCGTAGGTATTGGAAAAAAGCGTAATAAATCCGTTTTTTAGAACCGATAAGAACTGGAACCGCACTCTAAAATAGTAACTTTAGTTTTAAATGAGTTTTAAACTCACTGATCGGTTCAAACCGAACGATAACTTACAAGTTCCACACAAACAAAACCTTCATTTACTTACAGTTACCACAGATAGAGCTTGAACCGGAACGGTTTTGATGTTAAAAAAAACTATTCTCAGTTAAATCCAACCGAGAAAACACTTTTAAACCGAGAAATGAACCGAGCAGAAGAAGAAATCTCCGGAGCGACTGTTCACTGAGGCGGAGTAAAGAATCTGACAGTTCAAGTTTGAAATGACACAGATAGAGCTGCTCTAGTGCCAAAATTCTATTTTGGAATGGTTTTAACCATTTCACTCCGGGGCAGTTCTAGAGCTGGATCAAACTGCTAATGTCTATAATATAGCAAGACTTCATGTTGTTTGAATCCAACGGAAGGCAACAAGAACTATAAGGATAGTGTCTAATAGGATTTATGAGGAGGGATTAATAGACCTAAATTTATATTCGCTTGAATATAGAAGGCTTAGGGGTGACCTATGTCTTGTTTATAAAGCCTTTTATGAGAAGAAACTCTGGAAAAATCTTGGGATTGAGAGGAAATTAATTGAAAGGGAGACTGGATTGCATAATTATCAATTAAAAGATTTTTTTTTTTTCAAATGAATAAAAGGGGCGAATGGTTTAATCAAAGAGTGGTAAATCTTTGGAATAGCCTTTCTGTGGATGTGGTCCAAAGCACTTCCATGTGTGCCTTTAAAACAGCGATGGGTAAATATTTGGGTTTTAGGACCACTCCGTTCTCATATTGAGAACTGGCAAGTCATATAGGCCTATGGCTAGGTGACTTGTATTTTTCTTATGTTCCTAACTCAAAAAGGGGAAAAAGCAAAACTCCAACTGAGCTGTCATTTCACTAATATTTATTGTATCTGATGACCACTATATTAACAGTTTTGCAGGGATCCACTTATTTGTGAGCAGTGGTCCTTAAACTTAACTTTAGTTTATATGTTTTTATAAACTCATAGTAGTTTATATGATGCTCTGGGATTTCCATGTTGCTTCAAATGTACCAGAAATAGATAATTCAGATAACGTCTTGTTCCTTTGCCTTGTGGTTTTGTATTTGTTTAAAACTGGATTCAATCCCTTATCACAACATCTGGCATGGTTTCTTTATTGCAAAGAACAAACTGCACCAGATGCTGGGATAAGCATCGTATAAACTACTATGAGTTCATAAGAACATACAACCTACAGTTAAAGTGTAAGGACCGCTGCCCATGATGAAATAGATACTCACAAAACATCGTACAATATGGTGGCTTTTAGGAACAAGCATAAATATTCATGAAATGACAACAAAAACATACGGTAATAACATAGTATTGTGGGGCTAGAAAGCAGTTCAGGTCCACCCTGTTCTGCCACACTGAAGTGATTATACCCAAATTTGAAGACTGACACACATCTGTGGGTATGTTACTTATATTCATGCTGTGTAACCCTCAGGAACCAATCTAGCCCTACGCTAAAGCCTGAACTCTGCCAGTTTCCTCTATATCACTGGGTAGGCTATTCCACATGCTGGTCATCCTTTCTGTGAAGTGAGTTTTCCTTTTTTTTTCCACTTTCAAATTGACTGGGAGATGGAAAGCATCATCAGGAAAGCAGGGAAATACATTGTCAGTCGCAAAAAAATTTTTTTTTTCCTTCAGTATGTCAGGAATAGGTCGAGACAGGACATGGTTCTGGATCTGCTCCTGAGTAAAGGAGATAATATTGTCAAGGCAGTCAGGGTAGGGAAGGGAAGCCAGTGGATAACAGTGACCATAATAGGACTGAGTTCAAAGTGATCAGGGGAAATGCTTTCACCTAGAACCAGACCAGGATACTAGACGTGAGGAGAGCTGATTTTGATAACTTGCAAGTGCTAGTAGGTGTTATTTTGGTAAGTACACCATTGAGAGGGTGTGCTAACACAAAAAGAGAGGTCCTAGAGCAGGATGTAATACTGACAGAGACCAGCTGCATTCCTATGGATAACATAGAAACATAGACATTGACGGCAGATAAGGACTACTTGGCCCACCTAGTCTGCCCATTTCCCTACCTAGAGGATAAGCTGCAGATCCTATTTAACCAACAGCCTATTTCTTCCTACCCCCTACAAAAATTGCCTTATGTCTGTCCCATGCATTCTTGAATTCTCCCACAGTTTTAGACCCCACAATCTCCTCAGAAAGGCTGTTCCATGCGTCCACCACCCTCTCTGTGAAAAAATACTTCCTGACATTGCCCCTGAGCCATCCCCCCCCATCTTCAAATTGTGTCCCCTTGTTCTTGCAGAATTCTTTTTCTGAAAGATGCTACCCTCTTGGATTTTGTTGATTCCACTGAGGTACTTAAACGTTTCTATCATGTCCCCCCTCTCCCTCCTTTCCTCAAGGGTATACATATTAAGCTCCTTTAGTCTCTCCTCGTATGGCTTCTCTTGCAGACCATGCACCATTTTAGTTGCCCTCCTCTGAACTGCCTCCATCCTGTCTATGTCCTTGCGGAGATAGGGTATCCAGAACTGGACGCAGTACTCCAGATGGGGTCTCACCAACTGTCTGTACGGGGGATAACAACTTCCTGTTTTCTGCTGGTGATACCTCTCCCTATACATCCCAGTATCCCCCCAGCCCTCCCTACCGCCTTCTCACATTGCTTGCCAACCTTAAGGTCATCTGATATGATTACCCCTAGGTCTCTTTCCATTTTTGTTGTTGTTACTACCTCCCCACCCCATTGTGTAATCTTCCCCTGGGTTTTAGTTTCCCAGGTGCATTACTTTGCACTTCTTTGCATTGAATCCAAGCTGCCATACTTCTGACCATTCCTCCAACCTTGCCAAGTCCCTTCTCATCCTTTCCACGCCTCCTTGTGTATCAACCCTGTTGCAGATCTTTGTGTCATCTGCAAAGAGGCATACTTTTCCTTCCAGTCCCTCTGCAATGTCACTTATAAAGACATTAAAAAGGACTGGACCCAGTACTGAACCCTGCGGTACCCCACTAGTAACCCCCATTCTTCAGAGTGGACTCCATTTACAATTACCTTCTGTGTCCTGTTGTTCAGCCAATGTTTTACCCAGGCTACCACCTTGGGACCCACTCCCAGGCTGGTTAATTTGACTATTAATCTTTTGTGTGGGACTCTGTCAAATGCCTTGCTAAAGTCTAGGTAGGCCATGTCCACAGCCCCTCCCTCGTCTACTACTTTGGTCACCCAGTCAAAGAAATCAATTAGATTCGTCTGACATGGCCTTCCCACTGTGAACCCATGCTGCCTTGGGTCCTGTGCCCCACTGGCCTCTGGGTACTCAACAATTCTTTCCTTCAGAAGTGATTCCATCACTTTCCCTACCACAGAGGTCAAACTGACAGGTCTGTAGTTTCCTGCCTATGTCTTGGTCCCACTTTTGTGAAGGGGAATCACATCCGCCTTCTTCCAGTCCTCAGGTACCACATCATCCTCCCATGATTTGTTAAAAAAGTGTAGTCAGTGGTGTCACTAGTTCTTTGCTTAATTATTTTAGAATTCTGGGGTGAATTCCACCTGGCCCCATTGCTTTGCCCACCTTCAGTTTTAGGAGTTCTTTCAGAACCCTTTCTTCTGTGAAAGGACTGGGATCAACCCCCCCTCTCCAGAGTGCTTCTGTTAATTGGATTAGGCACCTCCCCCACTTCCTCTTTTGTGAATACTGAACAGAAGTATTCATTCAGTATCCCTGCTTTTTCACTGTCACTCTCTGCCCACCCACCATCCATTCTATTCAGCCTCACTATCCCTCCCCTTTGTCTTTCTACGCTCCCTGATATACCTATAAAAGGTTTTATCACCCTTCTTAACCGAGTTAGCTATCTTTTCCTCAGTTTGTGCCTTTGCTATTCTGACTACCCTCCCTGCTTCCTTCTGCTTTAACTGGTACAGTTCTCTGTCCTGCTCCTTCTGTGTTTCCTTATACTTCCTAAATGCCATCTTTTTCTCCCTAACCTTCACCGCCACCTTGTTTGAGAACCATAGTGGCTTTTTCTTTCATTTTGATTTGTTTATTTGCTTCACACAAAGGCTTGTTGCCTCTATGATGGCAGTTTTGATATTTGCCCATTGTTGCTCCACCCCTCCTTCTAGCCTGTTTGCTAGTGCTTTCCTAAGGCACTCTCCCATCTTGCCAAAGTCAGCCCTCCTGAAGTCCAGAACCCTCACTTTTGTATGGCTTGACTCTGTAGCAGAGTTTATCATGAACCACACTGTTTGGTGGTCACTTGTTCCCAAATGGCTACCCACTTCTAGATCTGAGATCCTCTCACTATCCCCATTTGAGAGTACGAGGTCTAAGATTGCTCCCTCACGAGTGGGTTCCAAAACTAGCTGTTTGAGGCATGCCACCTGAAGGGCATCAAGAATGGCCCTGCTTTTGAATGTGGCTGCCGCAAAGGTGCTCCAGTTAACATCTGGCATGTTAAGGTCCCCCATCAACAGTATCTCCCCTTTCTCTGCCATCCTAAGTATGCCTTCTATCATATCCTTGTCCATTCCCTCCCCCTGACATGGGGGTCTATATACAACACCTGTGCGGATTGTGGTGCCATTTCCAGTCTCTAAGGTGACCCACAGTGCCTCCTCTCCTCCCTGTTTACTCTTTTGTTCAGTTGCTTTTATCTCTTCCCTTACATAGAGAGCTACTCCCCCCCCTTCTGCCCTCCCTGTCTCTCCTGTAGGTTGTGTACCCTGGTATGTTAACATCCCAGTCATGGTTCTCTGTGTACCATGTTTCTGTGACTGCTACAATATCCAGGCATCCCTCTTCCATCAAGGCCTCCAGTTCAGGGAGCTTGTTGCCCAGACTACGGGCGCTGGTACTCATTACCCTCCATTTCTTGATGGTCTGAGTTCAAAATGTTGAAAATACAGCAATCGGGAGACCAGGAACAGAACCCTAGTTTCCAGGATGATTCCCTGCTTTAGTTGCAAAATGATCAGACATAGGACTCCCTGACTGTCCAAGAAATAGAGTGTGGCCCCTGATCAGCAGGAAGGGGGAGTACTGAGGGAGACAGTGGATGGCACTGGCCCTGAATAACTACTTTGTGTCAGTAGTGAGCCAACAAATCTGAAAAGCATGGCCAAAAGGTAGCTGAAGCTGTAGAAGTGGATCAAGTCAAGCAGGAGGCAGTGCTGATCATGCTAGAATTAGTAGGTGAGTATCTAGAGACTACTGAGCAAAGAAAATCACGGGGTCTGGATGGTATTCCCCTGGGCACAACAGTGGATTTAAAAGGGTATGTGGCAGGGCCCCCTGCTGATGTCTGTTTGAAATCCTTATAGACAGGAATAATGCCAGACGACTGTAAAATGGTCAATGCCACCCCCCCTCCATTCAAGGGCACTAGGTGAGGATCGCAAAAACCAGAAGAGCACAGTCAAAAAGCACAATGGCAAAATGCTACCATTAATTACAGCGCCTGACCAAAATGCCGACCTCAAATACAACACCAGTGGTAGCAATCCAGAAATACACCGACCACTACCATAGCCAACAAAAACAAAAGATAATCTGTGTTTATGCAGGGGGACTTCGCCCCCTGCACCCTCAAACTTATTATAATCAGCTCCATGAGGGGAGGTGAAAATCGGGGATGGGGAGAAACTTGGGGGGTTACATCGGGTGAGGGGACAGAAACAAAAAAATAAAACTTGGTGGGGAGAATGTGGTGGGGGGTTACATCGGGTGAGGGGACAAATAGCAAAAAAATAGAACTTGGTGGGGAGGGATATGAAAAATACAGCAATCGGGAGACCAGGAACAGAACCCTAGTTTCCAGGATGATTCCCTGCTTTAGTTGCTCAGAGCCTTAGCCCCCTCCACCATGGGAGCAGCTTGGCAGAGTGCCACACTGCTGGATTCTTCTCTTCTCTTCTCTTCTCCTCCACTATGCCTAGACAGCTACAGGGGTAGCAGTAACTGTCTTGTGCTATTCTATCCCTGTAGCTATCTATGCAGACGCTATTGTGAAAGTGCAATTTTGACAACGCTAGTAAGGAAACACTATATTCACCTGGTAGGCCATTCAAGAAGGAGAGGATGTCAGATTCAAGTAATCACAGATCAGTGTATCACTGAATCTTGTTTCATAGCTCAGCAGAGTACTTGAGTCAGTCATAAAAGATGTGGTAGGCTGAGAAAAAATGGACTGAAATTTAATATGGGAAACAGTCAAGCAGCAAACACAACATTGTGATGCCTCCTTAGGGGAATATTTCTATCAAAAGCTTTACCAGGAAAGACATACTGAGCTGCTAAAAGCTCGTTCCAGATGCACCCTGTGGGTGGGGGAGAATCTGAGTAGAAACAATGAGGTAAGCAGGTCAGTTGAGGTGATCTGGCTTCCTCACGTATTATACAATGCTTTGTTAGACCTCACCTGGAGTACTGTGTCCGGTTTTAGTCACCGCTGTACCAAAATGACATTAAAAGAGATGAGATGGTCCATGACAGTGCCAACAAGTTGATTACCAGTTTAAGGGGTAAGTGCTACAAGGAAAGATTAGAAATAATCAACTTAGAGAAGAGATGCCTATCGTTTTCCTCCCCTCCTACCTCTCTGCCTCCCTCTCCCGTCCTCCCTCCCACTCAGATACCCTCAGACGCTCAAATGATCACACCCTAGAAGTCTCTCTGGCCTCCTCGATCATCAGCAAAGCTGCATTCAGCCTCCACTTCCCTAAAATCTGGAACTCCCTCCCCCTGGTTATGCGACATGCCCTTCCCCCTTTGCCCTCTCAAACAATCTCAGAGGCCTCACCTCCCCCTCCTGCAATTGCTCCTAATTCCCCACCATGCTCTGCCCATACCTGCCCTTCTCAGAATCTCATTTCCAAGTGGTAAACCACTATTGTAGGCACTTATGTTCCAAGTCGCAACATCTCAACGGCTATTGTAACATACTTCCATCACTCTAGCCATTCATGTTTGTACTTACATTTCTCAAATGTTTATTAACTTAAGTGGAATTATCTGTTCTGTAAATGGATTGCCGATTTTTTTGTTTATTAACTTGAGTGTATGTGATCGCCGAGTTTTTTTCCTTTCACTCAAGTTCTCATGTCCGGTACTGTACCTATTTTCAATGTATATTTTGTGCTTGAGTGCTATTCTGCTATGTAAATGGTTTGCCAACATGTAACTGTATTTAGGCTCTCGTGCTATCAAATCCCCACTTGCACCACCCCCCAACCCCGATGCATCTGGAAATGAGCTCTCAGTTGAATATGCCTTTCTTGGTAAAACATTTGAATAAATAAATAAATAAATAAATACGAGTCAGTTAGCTAAGGCCAGGTATGACTCATCACATATCAGTGGTATTTTCTATCATATCACTACCTAAATGTAAATCTAAATACTCCTTAAAATTGTCCCTTGTGTCACTACCTACAATGGTAGCAGGAAGAGTGTTCCAAAGTGTTATCACTCTGATTTATCCAGCCACATCTCTTTCATGTTTTTGTTATCTCTCCACCCAGTTGTATATTACGGGACCTAGTGTTTCTGTCAGTTAATGTGTTTTTCTTATTAAGTCCAATGAATTTCCAGAGTTCGCCATCCTGGAAAGCTTTATAGACTAAACAGAGGTCACATTTCATGCATCTATATTCTAAAGAAAAGAGACCCAGTGTTTCCAATTTTTCATTGTAGGTACAATGTTTTACATTAAAAACATTTCTAGTTGCCTTTCACTGTACCCTTTCAATTTGTTTAATACAGGCTATATTTTGCGGTGACCAAAAGGAGCTACAGTATTCAAGGTGAGGCCTAACCATGGCTGAATAGAGGGGCACTATGACTCATGCATCTCTGCTTTTAATATGTTGACATATGCATCCTAGAATTTTATTGCATTGTTTGACTATTTCTCTAATAAGATTATCAAATTTTAAGCTATTGGTAACAATAATTCTAACCCCAGGAATCCACTAATATTATTACTTCTTGCAGAGCTCCTTTCAGACAGCACTGCCCTGGAGCCAAATGGAATGTTATGCTAATGATGGAATCTTTAGCACATGAATTCAGTTCAAAAGCTGCCCAGTTCAATTGCCTATATTCTAACCCTGATATTTCTTCTCTCCACTGCAAAGAGTAGACGCCCTGGAGATTTTCTTTCTCAAAAGTTGTTCCGGAAGTGACATTTGATCAAAAAACCTTAAGCATTTTTTGATTTTATACATAGCTGCCTAATTGTAGTGTTTAGTTTATTTTACCTCAGTAAGTGAATTTTAGTGTATTTTTAGTGTGTTTTGCAGTTCCTCTTGGTTTCTGTGAATTGGGGGGTAACCAACTATTGTTTATCTTAGATCAGAACTTTTAAGTTGAGTTCCAATCATTTTTACTGTATTTTTATTTAAAACTAAGAAGAAAACAGGAAAAGTTATTTAAAATGTTTAGAAGTGTTGCCAAGACAGACAAGCATGATTTATGCTTAATCTGTCTTAAACAACACTTCTCTGTTGATTTTAAAAATTGCAAGTCTTTTCCCTCCTAACACACCTGAAAAACATTGGGAAAGACTGCAGAGAAAGTTTTGAAGAGGGGTCCATGGGCTCTGACCAGTCCACCCTCTATAAATATTTGGCTGAACCTGCCAGGGCCACAAAAATCACTCCTGATACAGGTGAGGGCCCTGGCAAGAGAGGTATTGAACTGGCTGACTCCCCTGTGCCTGCCAAGAAACTGTAAAAGACTAAGCACACTGAGACCCCAGCTGGAATGCCACAAGGGGCTCCTCAAGTGCCTGCTACTGTACCTTTGCCTGCTGACCCGGCACAGGCTTTGAAAATCATGCAAATGCTGCAGGGCTTTATACCCCCTCAGCCTCCTGCTCAAGCCCAAGTAGGGCTAACATCTGCCTCTGTTCCCCCTCCACTCCTGGAACAACTGGAGTATGAGGAACTAGAAGAGTATGAGGCAGAGAAGGGAATCAAACCTGTGGTCTCTTCTGAACAGGTCTTGGTTCAGCCCCCCAGACCTACTAAGGATCATTCCTCATAATTTTCCTTTGTAAGTGTAACCTCTCCCCACCACCATCCCCCCTTTGTTTCTGTCGGCAGGGCTGCTCCTCTCACATCTAGGCGCTACTGAGATGGGTGGGGGTAGTCACTTTGTAAACATTTATCTTTCTCAGAAACTGTGTGTGTGATCCATTACTTCTACTTCTAAGCCTGCCATCCTTCAGACAGGTAAACCAAGTGTGGCAACTACCTGGCTCACACCTGGGGGGACCATTTAGCATGGCAATCAAACCTGGGTCCCTGGGAGAAAACGTTTGCTCAGCATTATGCTAGGTTTGTACTTCTGGTCAAGGGCACCCAAGTAAATCCGGATACTGGAAGCAAAAACTGAAATGTCCAAACCAGGATGGGATTCTAGAGTGTGGCTTTTATTCACATCACACAGAGAATAACAAAGCAAAGATGGACCCCCCACAGGGCTACACTCACTGGTGATGCAGATTATAGAGGTACAAAGCACACTTCTTCACTTAGAACCCTCAGGCTCTGATCTGATCTGGGCACACACGGCCCAAATTGGTACACTTTTCTTCTGTTTCTAGACATGGCACCAGTACTAGGCTACTATTTCATACGGCATGGAGGTTAATGGTGGCTCCCTAAACCACCCATGAGCACTTTCTAGCTCTAAGGGAAAAATCCACAATCTCATGTCTGGGTGCTTTCTTTAGACATCAGCCAAGTGCCTGAGAGAAAACCATAGGTGCCCAAACTGAACCTGGATAGGTAAACCTGGCTACTCCAGATGGGGGGGTCTCCCACCTCTTGCTCTCAAATCTACACTCGGCCATTCATTTGGTAACAACACCATTCTTAGAAACTCTGGTTGTAGATGCTCTCTCGAAATGTTTTACACATTTAACATTCGACATCTCTGAAGATGTCCTGACTTTAAAAGTTCTGCAAGTGTCTATGTCTTTACCCTAGATCCCCACTGTTTCAGATGCTTCTAAGCCATACACAAATTAAAAGTTCTGTACTTGGCAAGTCTTCCTTTGACCCCACAGTAGGTAAATACTTTTACACTAAACTCTGTCTCGGTGAACATAGTCTCTTTAACAGAGAATAACTCACCATGGTATGCAGGTGCCCCAGGGCTTCTTTCCACAAAACACAGATTCTCTGGATTCACAGAACACACTCTATTCTCAGGCAGCTTCTCCCTGTCTAGGCTGGCACAGGGGATTGCCCCTGAATTCCTGAAATTCTCCCCCATCCCTCTGGGAATGGGGCACTGGAACAACTCTAGGAACGGTCTCTACCACTTCTTTCTGGTCTCTTCTGTGGTCCTCTCTAGGGTGAGAACACACAACCCTTGCTTTCTCTGATAGCTCTATATCACAGCTAGGCTCCGAGGAGCTGCACCAGCAGCACTCCTCACTCTCTGGAGTCTCTACTCAGACTGCTCTCTGAAGAATGACTTGAAGACTCTTAAATTTCCCAGTGTTCTACAGCTAACCCTTGCAGCTAGCATTCCAATGTGGCTTATGCTGCTGCGAGAAGTCTATGGTGACATCATCACTCCAGTTCAGCTGAAACTGAGAACAGAGTGAGATAGTGTGAAACCCATTTAACTGGCATCTCACAAGCTGCCTTTCCCTGCCTGCCACTGGTTCTAAGTGGGATTATAGTAACCCCTGGGAACAAGGGGGTTACATAAGGAAAATGATCTAGGAAAAAGATGCGAGATGAGTAGGAAGTTCAGTACATGGAGCTAAGGGGGTTAACACCCATTAGACAGCTCGTGCTTCCTATTTACAAGTTCTTTACAAAAGAAAAGGACATTACAGAAATTCTCAGACCACCTAACACAATCACAAAAGTGTGATAGGACGTATCAATGTCAGCACTCATCCTGACCTCCAGGGAACAGGGCAGCAGGCTGCCTGGGATAAGGCTAAAATGCCTCTGTTCTCTCATCCTCCTGAGAAGGATTCCAGAAAAATTGACAGATGCCACCACCCCTGATATGAATGAGGGCCCTGGCAGGAGCGGCATTGAACTGTCTGACTCCCCGGTGCCTGCCAAGACACTGTAAAAGACTAAGCACATTGAGACCCCAGCTGGAACGCCACGAGGGGCTCCTCAAGTGCCTGCTCCTACACCTATGCCTGCTGACCTGGCACAGCCTTTGAAAATCATGCAAATGCTGCAGGGCTTTATACCTCAGGCATGCCAGGTTTCCATACCTATACAGCACTGTGCCAAAAGGTTCTGTGGCAGTCTGTCCTTGAGACTGCAGAATTTAGTCCTTCCATGCCAGTATCAGAATTATTAGATACTGCTAGGCTAAGTATGGAAGCCTCTAAGTACCGATTCCAAATTCCAGCAGACACCAATGATACAGCTGCCATGTGTGTGGCAGCTACTGTGGCTACAAGGAGGTTTGCCTGGTTTAGGGTTACTAATCTCATTCAGTATACCCAGAGCTAGGCATGGATTTTTTACAGTCAAAAATAATTCACGTTTGGGTGAACAGACTGAGGCCTACATGAAAAAGGTGGATGAATACAAGCCCACCCATTGTAGCAATACTGCCTTCACCCTCTTCCTTGACATATGGAAGGGGTGACAGGGGTAGGGCTTCTTTTAGAAGACCCTTCTACCAGGTACAAGCTGTGACACAGCAGCAGTACCAGCCACAGCAGGGTGGTTTTGTTAGAGCTAGAGGCAGAAGGGGATCCAGGTGTGGCTACCAATCTGCCCAGCCTCAGCAACAGGCAAAACAAAATCCCTGACTTTCTCTTCAGGCAGCCCCCCCCCCCCAGTTCCTGTAGGGGGTACATTGACTCACTACTTCCAGGAATGGTTAAAGAGCACCACAGTTAAGTGGGTCCTGGAAGTTGTGAGTCAGGGGTGTGTCCCTAAGTTTCAAATCCTTTCCTCCTTTAAGAAAAAGACTGTTCTGAGCAGTTCCTTTTACAGAAAGAAAGCTGCTGTAACAGGAGGTTCAGACTCTGCTCTTATCAAGGGCAATAGACAGTTCTTATTCCTACAATGTCTCCTGCCCCATGTGACTGTGATGTGTCCTGGAGCATTACTTAAACAAGAGCTGTGTTTTTCTCAAGTTTATAGTAGTAGAGCTGTTCTGTTAATTAACTCTCCTTGTCCAGGGAGTTCTAAGCACATGGCAAATGCCTGAGGGATAATTGAGTGGGCTATTCTGTAAGGAAACAGCTAGAGTCTTCATTAAAGGGGCACTGTCAGCTTGCCCTTTCGTTTTTAGCCAGATCTGGAAAGGTTGCCTCTTGGCACACACCTATTAGCAATTCATTGTAAAATGTGCTCATATATAAGAAAGTTAAGCCTTTTTATTATTTTTAGCAGTTTGGGCTACAATACCTTTTTAGTCAGGCCGCTAGTAATTGACCTATGTCCCGGAAGCACATCTAGGTTGGGATCGCGGGTCTGTCAGGGCCTTGAGCTGGCATTAATTTTCACATACCACCACTAAAAGCAGGATAATCTGGTCCCCTATGTAGTGAGAAAATGCTGCTGGTATCTCCCACGGCACACCGAGCACTGCAAGTACTACAAATTACTTTCTTAAATCCAAGCTGAAATCCCGGGCATGCGCTCACGAGGCGTGCTCAAAGATCCTGCGCATGCACAAGAGAGTGCTGTTGGTGCACATGCATGGGAGTTCAGCTTGGATTTAAGAAGTAATTTGTACTTGCGGTGCTGGGTGTATGAAAACTACAACAGCGTTTCACTACATGAGGACCAGACTAATCCTAACAGACCAATAATTACGAAAAATTCACACTTAATGAACCGGCGACTCACTCTGAACCAGCCGAACCTGGATGTGCTTCGGGACGCAGGTCAATTACCGGCAGCTCGACTGAAAAGGTATTCTAGCCAAAACTGCTAAAGATAGCAAAAAGACTTAACTTTCTTACCTATGGGCGCATTTTACAATGAGTCACTAATAGGTGTGGGCCAAGATGCACACTTTTCCTGATCTGGCCAAAAATGAAAGGGCAAGCTGACAGTGCCCCTTTAATTGTAGCATCTGTGGCACTTGTGACCTTGAGTGATTTGTATGCATTGCTAATGGTTGTGTGTAGTTTGATAAAACGAAAGGCTTTAAAAACAAAACATTTACTTCTACTAACTAGACCTAGACACATACATAAAAAACAGAAGTTTGGATTAGATAGTTATTTAGTTGAAGCCAGAATCTCAGGCCCATAACAGTAGATGATGCTGCAGCAGTTCTTACTCTCTGAATCAATGTTTCTGGATACATCACAGTCACATGGGACAGTAGGCATTGTAGTAACAGGAAAGTCCATTAGGAATGTTAATATGGAGATCCCCAGGGGCCATAAAAGCAGCAAGCAAATTTAGAAAAAAATCCTTTCAGCAAATAAAGGGAAGGCCTTACACTAGGAGTATATCTACCAATCAAAACACTCTACACAACATATTTTTTTGCAAATTTTGATTTTAGTTCTCCTTTAAAGGAACAGATAGTTTCTTCCATTACAGAAACTTTTACACATGGAGGAATTTGTTTTGTAAATGCTAAGTGCAAGTCTCCCCTCCTTGTGTCTAGTGGTTTAATGGCAGGTTACTGAGCTTCATTCAGGGAGGAACCACTACACAGCAGTTTACCAGGAAACTTAGCAAACCTACCGTATCTAAGGGGACCGTAATGTACTGAATCTACCTAGGTGTTTATACCTGGGGTCCTGCAATGCAAGGTGAGTTAGTCAAACAGTTCTTAACACACACAAAACCATTGTCCACTACTGAGATTTAGAGTCTAATAGAATGGCAACGTTTATTTCATTCACAGAAACATTTAGTCACACGTTGACATTTCATATTGGTTTGGATCAGAACTCAGTGCAAATGTCCAACATGACACATTATCTTCCCCCATGGAGGGAAGAGTTTGTTTGTTTTGTTTAAAATCTCGTAAGTCCATGAGCCATTGGCCCATTTTCAAGGTCAACCAGAGTCACATACATAATTAATAAACACAACTAACAAACAGAATATATTGGACATCGGAAAAAGCTAGCTGAAACAGGTACACTGATTCTTAGAAAAAAGATACTTTTTCAAGTGTGATCTAAATTGTTCTATAGAAACATTAATACAATCAAAGACTTTTACAATTATATTAAAAAACACATGTAATGTGTAAAACAGAGTCCTCTGTCTCATAGTTTTCATATGAGGTATACTAAAAACATGGGCCCGGATAGTCAAACTGCGCCAGGCTGTGGCACAAGCCTGGGCGCAGCGCAACTTGGCTGCGCAGGGGCGTTGACTGGGTGATATTCAACGGAGCTGCACCATGGCACAGCATCGTTGAATATCGCACCCTGGCCACCCGCAGTGTGCATGGCGCAGTGGCACTGCGCCAGCGCAAGTGGCCAAAGTGGAGCAGGGGGATGCGCTAGCGCAAGTTCTGTTGCGCTATACACGACAACCGCGATATGCAAAAGTGCACATGCAAATGGGGCCATAATGTATGCAAGGCACAAATGGGGCCATTTGCATGTCATTATGGCCCCATTTGCATGCAGGTGCACCGATCTCCGGTGACTTCCACCTGGCGCCCTGTCAGGCAGCAGCCGTCGAGAACCAACGCCCCCTGCACAGTGTGGCAATGTGCCCTACTGCCCGATCACGGGCATATGTTGAAATGAAAAACATCCAATATCCCTGGTGGTCCAGTGGACCGCTGTCAGCATGACTGCGGGCATATGTTGAAATGAAAACCATCCAATATCCCTGGTGGTCCAGTGGACCGCTGTCAGCATGATTACGGGCATATGTTGAAATGAAAACCGTCCTATATCCCTGGTGGTCCAGTGGCCCACTCACAGCCCGACTGCGGGCATATGTTGAAATGAAAACCGTCCTATATCCCTGGTGGTCCAGTGGACCGCTCACAGCCCGACTGCGGGCATATGTTGAAATGAAAACCGTCCTATATCCCTGGTGGTCCAGTGGCCCACTCACAGCCCGACTGCGGGCATATGTTGAAATGAAAACCGTCCTATATCCCTGGTGGTCTAGTGGACCGCTCACAGCCCGACTGCGGGCATATGTTGAAATGAAAACCGTCCTATATCCCTGGTGGTCCAGTGGACCACTCACAGCCCGACTGCGGGCATATGTTGAAATGAAAACCGTCCTATATCCCTGGTGGTCCAGTGGACCGCTCACAGCCCGACTGCGGGCATATGTTGAAATGAAAACCGTCCTATATCCCTGGTGGTCCAGTGGCCCACTCACAGCCCGATCGTGGGCTTAAGTATAAGAAAAGTAAAGTCCTATATCCCTGGTGGTCCAGTGGACTGCTCGCAGCCCGATCACAGGCATTTGTATTTAAAACCTAAGTCCAATATTCCTGGTGGTCCGGTGGACCGCTCGCAGCCCGATCGCGGGCATTTGTATTTAAAACCTAAGTCTAATATCCCAGGTGGTCCAGTGGACCGCTCACAGCCCGATCATGGGCATTTGCATTTAAAACCTAAGTCCAATATCCCTGGTGGTCCAATGGTACTCCCCTCACCCGCCCACTGAGCCCCACCGCCCTGCTCCTCCCCGGTTGGCTGTGGGCAGCATCACCACCTGCCTGCCGCCTCCGACTGACACCGTGGGTGGGGCTGTATGCCCACTGGTCCACAGTGTGAGCCAATGGGCGTGCAGCCCATGCCGTACTACACATTCCGGATATGTGAATGGATCCATTCACGTATCTGGACTGTAAAATATGATACACACCCATTAACTCAAGTTAAGACAATAGACCTCAACCCACCTGTGGTGTCAATCGGCAACTGGCGAAATCAGGCTCTTCCTCTACCGCTGAGGAAAGGCGAGGTGGTGAGAGCTCAGTGGCGATGAAAGCCCGATGGACCACCGAGACCAGACAGAACAAACTCTAATGCCGGCGATAAATAGCTGCCAGCGATCACTGGACCTCGAAAAGTCGATTAACACAAATACCCGTGATCAACTGTGAGCTGGTCCACTGACCACCAGGAAGAGGAGCGATATTCATTCAACATGCCCACGATCGACTGGCAGCGGTCCACTGGACCACCAAGATATAGGACATAAGTTTTTAAATACAAATGCCCGCGATTGGGCTGCGAGCGGTCCACTGGACCACCAGGGATATTGGACTTAGGTTTTAAATACAAATGCCCGCGATTGGGCTGCGAGCAGTCCACTGGACCAGCAGGGATATAGGACGGTATTCATTTCAACATATGCCCATGATCGGGCTGACAGCGGTCCACTGGACCACCAGGGATATAGGACGGTTTCTATTTCAACATATGCTCACGATCGGGCTGACAGCGGTCCACTGGACCACCAGGGTGATAGAACTGCATTTTATTATTACAAATGCCTGCAGTCGGGCTGACAGCGGTCCACTGGACCACCAGTGATATAGAACATTTTTATTTAAACAGATTCCCGTGATCTGGCATGGGGGGCACCGCCATGGAGGTGCAGCTGGAGCTCGGGTGGCCACCCACAGGTGGCAGCTGCCGTGTTGCGCCCTGCAATACAGCAGCTTACCTGTGGGTGGCCAGCCGTTGTTCCTTTCTTTTTTGGCTCACCTGTGTGCAGCGCAAGTAGGGGTTGCATATGCATGGACTCAGCACATCCCGGGCTGAATATCGGGGTGTGCGGAATATACATGGGCACGCCCCCCCCTACTTGCGCCACATACATTACTGATGCACTCCAGCGCATTGGGATTTGTGCCAGGCACAATCCACGTTTGAATATCGCCCCGGGGCACATCAGTGTTGCACCATGCGCAACCCTTTTGAATATCTGGGGCATGGTGATTAGATAAGCGAGTACAAATCTTACCTATTGTATGTTCTTCCAAGTCTCTCAGGCTCCCACCCTGCGGTAGGAATAATTTGACTAAATAGTGGGTGCACCACAAATATCCAAAAACATGTCATTTGAGGCAGTCCAGAAAACAGTGGCAAAGTTATACATGTCACCTTGTTTTTTCTGTATCAAAACAACTAGCCCAATTACCAGCTGGGCTATTCACTGAGGGAGATGGACCCTTGGATTGTAGTTAACTCACGTACCCCAAAAACATCACCACAAGTCAGTATATGCTCTGACACAAGCGCAGCTTACACTTGGTAGGGATCAAAAAAAGGGAACACTGTGGGGTTTTCATCTGACCTCCGAAGTGATTTCTCCCCACACTTAGTCCATGGATCATGGTCCATCCTCTGCCACAAGGGCACTATAAGGTCCAATGTGACACCTGTACCACTCATGCTTACACACAGGATAGGAGTAGAACATCACACAATGAGACACCTCTACCACTCACGCTTACACACAGGATAGGAGAAGGACATCACACAATGAGATACCTCTACCACTCACGCTTACACACAGGATAGGAGAAGGACATCACACAATGAGACACCTCTACCACCCATGCTTACACACAGGATAGGAGTAGGACATCTCACAATGAGACACCTCTATGACTCACACTTAGACACAGGATAGGGGCAGGATATCACAAACCTTGTGGGACGCTCTCACCTCATGGGAGGAGGAATGCATTAGCTTTTAAACAGTGGTTTAAACATAGTCTTTCTCTCTCTCGCATAGAAAGTTGCCAGCTCGTGGTAGGCAAGGATCTTTTCCTGAGGGAAAGGTATCCTGATCCTGACTGAAGGACCATGGCTGGACCTGGACCAAAGCTACCACCTCACCAGCCCCAGCAGGGCAGAGGTCTCAAAAGCCCAAACAGTCTATAGTTTAAATTTCTCATACTTCACATTTCTTAGGTGTCATCTGACAGGTCCACTCCCACTTCATCAAATCCTGAGGAAAACACAGAGTAAAAGTCCAGGCTTTAAAACCAGTAGGACATTCCCAAATGTCTTTGGCAGTTCCAAGGGTCAAACAGCTCAATGTTTCATCAAACCCACAGGTTTTCTATTCACAGTTGCTCTACTGAGGCTTCACACACTGGCAGACTGTGTCCCTGCTGGGACAGCTGTGTAGAAGGCTGCCACCATGACTAAGTAGGAACTGGAAACTCCACTCAAATGGGAAACTGGCAGATGAACTGGGTTTGGTGTCTGGGCAGAGCTCTGCCCTCTCAGGAACTGACACTTCAGTTCCATGGCAGCTTCCCTACTTCTGCTAGCCACACCCTTTGCAGTGACTCAACCAGTCAGCTCCCAGAGTGAACTCCTTGCAGTCTGGGAGCTACATACCTGACGAATGGAAACTCACTGGGCTCCATGGGGGTTACACGAGTAAATTAGGTTTATATACAGGAACTTCCTGTTTGGCAGTAGGAAGGGAAGGATCAGTGAGACACATTAGTTTCATCAACCTTGAAGGAACCTAAAATATCTCCCCGGCTACTGGAGGTCTGAATCCAAGCACGGAAGAAGGAGACTACTGAAGACTACAGGAAGTTCCTGTCCCAGAACAGGGAGGGCGAGAATTGTAAGAGCACATAGGTAGTAGGAAAGTAAGTGTAAAAATACATTGAGGGAGGAGACAGTAAGCATACAAAGCAACAGGAGAGGGAACACAAAATAAGTCAAGATGGGAGTGGTGCAGCGCAATGGCTGTGGGCAGCAGTGTTCCAGGAGACATTCTGGAGGCTGCGATGCTGCTCTGTTTGCAGGCACCTCTCTGGGCTGAGGGAGGAGGTTGCCCGTCTCCAGGCTGACCTGGCTAGGATTCGTGAAACCTCTTCCCCCACCCAGGGACCACCAAGGCCACCACCGCTACCTCAGAGGTTGCCAAGAAAGAGGAGCAGTTGGACCAAGGTGGGCTCAGGGAGGGAGAGGATGGTAGAACAGAGGTGAATCCCTCCAGTTGTACCTCTCCACAATTCATATGCTGTTCTGGTGAAGAGGGGTTCCTCTATGGAGGCACTTGCAGTGGAGACCAAGGAGGATGCTGGGAACCTCCACAAAGGAGACCCACAGGAGGGTGGCACAAGACCCCACAGGGGAAGGAAACAACTCCTGGTGGGGTACTCGATCATTAGGGGGGTAGAAGTGGGGGAGGAAGAGGATAGGGAGGTAAGGTGCCTGCCTGGCGCCACGGCTCGGAGGGACAGGAAACTAATCCTCAGGACCACGGGAGCAGCTGGACGAGGGAGGGAGCTGGATGTCATTGTCCACCTAGGGACAAATGGCCTGGCTGTGAATGGGATCAGAGCAGTGCAACAGGAGTTTGTAGAGTTGGGGAGGGGCTTTAGACAAGTAGCATGTACAGTAACCTTCTCAGAGGTGCTGCCTGTCTATGGTAAGGATGATGCTAGGGTATTCCGCACCATGGGCTTCAATGAATGGTTGAAAAACTAGTGTGGAGCTCAGGGTTTTGGCTTCACTTGGACTGGGGAGCCACCTGGAGGGATGCAGGCCTATACTGGCGCGATGGTCTGCATCTGTCCGGGGGGAACCAGGATCCTAGGTGATAGGTTTAAATGCTTCATTGGCAAGCATTTAAACTAGCCAAGGGGGGAGGCACTGAAAAGGAGCAGGGAATTCCCAGCCTCCCCCCACAAAACACAGTAGTTAGTGAGTAAACACCAAGGTAGAGAAGTCAGTAGGGAGCAGAACAGGGGTAAATGCAGAAAAAGGCAGTAAGGACAGAGTTGGGGCTAAAAGGGGTAAGGTCATAAAAAAATGGAAGGTGATGAGTACCAATGCCCGCAGTCTGTGTAACAAGCTCCCTGAACTAGTGGCCTTGATGGAAGAGGGATGCCTGAAATTGTGGCAGTCACTGAAACATGGTACACAGAGAACCATGACTGGGATGTCAACATACCAGGATACACACTACACAGGAGGGACAGGGTGGGTAAAAGAGGAGGGGGAGTAGCTCTCTATATATAAGGAAAGGGATTAAAGCAACAGAACTAAAGAGTAAACAGGAAGTTGATGAGTCACTGTGGGTCACCCTGGAGACAGGAAATGGCACCACAATCTGCATGGGGGTTGTGTACAGACCCCCATCTCAGGGGGAGGAAATGGACAAGGAAATGATAGAAGGCATCCTTAAAATGGCAGAAAAAGGTGAGATATTGTTGATGGGGGACCTGAATATGCCAGATGTTAACTGGAGTACCTTTGCTGCAGGCACATCCAAGAGCAGGGTCATTCTTGATGCCCTACAGGGGGCATGCCTCAGACAGCTAGTGTTGGAACCCACTCAGGAGGGAGCAATCTTAGACCTGGTACTCTCAAATGGGGAAGGAGAAAGGATCTCAGATTTAGAAGTGGGTAGCCATCTGGGAACAAGTGACCACCAAACAGTGTGGTTCACAATAAACACAGCCATAGAATCAAGCCATACAAAAAAGAGTATTGGACTTTAGGAAGGCTGACTTTGGGAAAATGAGAGAGTGCCTCAGAAAAGCACCAGCAAATGGGCAAGAAGGAGGGGTGGAGGAACAATGGGGAATAATCAAAACAGCCATCGTAGAGGCAACAAGCCTTTGTGTGAAGCAAATCAGCAAAACAAAACGAAGGAAAAAAACACAATGGTTCTCAAAAGAGATGGAAGGGAAGGTTAAGGAGAAAAGGATAGCATTCAGGAAATTTATTTTATTTATTATTTTATTTTATTTAGTTTTTGTTGACCGGGTAAGTGCACTAGACAAATCCTGCCTATTTTCAGGCACGACCTGGGGAAGGGGGATACAGATGAATGCCAACTGACCTTGAACCAGATTAAGGAAACACAGAAGGAGGAGGACAGAGAACGTCATCCGTTAAAGCAGAAGGAGGCAGGGAAGGCAGTCAGAATAGCAAAGGCACAAACTGAGGAAAAGATAGCCAACTTTGTTAAGAAGGGGGATAAAACCTTTTATAGGTACATTAGGGAGTAAAGAAAGACCAAGGGAGGGATACAGAGACTTAATAAAGGGGAGGGAATGTGGGCAGAGGGTGACAGTGAAAAAGCAGGAATACTGAACGAATATTTCTGCTCAGTATTCACAACAGAAGAGGAGGGGGAGGTACCTAAACCAAACAAGAGAAACACTCTGAATAGGGGGGTCAATACCAGTCCATTCACAGAAGAACAGGTTTTGAAAGAACTCTTGAAACTGAGGGTGGACAAAGCAATGGGGCCTGATGGGATTCAGCCAAGAATTCTAAAAGAACTAAGGGTAGAACAAGTAATGCCACTGACTACTCTCTAACAAATCATGGGAGGATAGGGTGGTACCTGAGGACTGGAGGAGGGCAAATGTGATTCCACTTCACAAAAGTGGGAGCAGGGCAGTGGCAGGAAACTACAGACCAGTTAGTTTGACCTCAGTGGTAGGGAAAATGATGGAATCACTTCTGAAGGAAAGAATTAACTAGAATCTGCAGCTTATCCATCAGGTAGAGAAATGGGCAGACTAGGTGGGCCAAGTGGTCCTTATCTGCCGTCAAATTCTATGTTTCTTTATTAAAAAGAGATTAAAGAGCAGTCGACGCTTCCAGAAGCACTTTGAAAAATATAATATTTAGATACAATTCTGATTATATTTCATAGCAGTTCTGTGTTAATCTTTCCCATTACTTCCCACAGAAGCCATATCCATGAAAACATTATCTTTGCTCTTTCAAAGTTCATCTATTCCAGTTGCTTATTCCTGCCCTGAGATCATAAAATTCTGCTTGTGACACCACAGCCATTCCCTGGGCAACACATCATGATGTAATAACAGAGGATTCTGACATCTAGTGGGGAATGACTTGGTGGCACAGGCAAATTTTAAGGGATATAGAGCCTATTTTGTGAAAATGTCTTCGTAATAAATGTTGGGGAGGAGAAATTTATAAAACACATATGAAACACAAGCTGGACTGTGTCTAAATATTATGTTTTTTTTAAGTTTTTCCTAAGGCATTAGCAGCTCTTTAAACACAGAATTTGTTGGCAGATAAGGACTACTTGGCCCCCACAATCTGCCCATTGTTTCCTACCTACAGTATCACCACAGGCTCTACTTAATCTCAGGCTCATTCTCCCTCCCCCTTCTTTTCCACTAAGGTTCTCTTATGCCTATCCCATGCGTTCTTGAACCCACCACTGTTTTCACTCCCAACACCTCCATTGGTGGGCTTTTCCAGGAATCCCCCACTTTTTCTGTGAAGAAGTATGTCCTCACATCTCTACTGAAACTACCCTCCTCTACCTACACAGTATGTCCCTTTGTTATTGAGCACCTTTTTCTCTAAAAGATATTTTCCTCTTGTACCTTATTTACCCCCTTGAGATATTTGAAAGTCTCTGTCATATTGTCCACCTTCCCTTGTTCCAGGGTGTACATATAGAGAACCTTTAGTCTCTCCTTTTAGGGCTTTCGGTGCAGACCCTGCACTATTTTAGTTGCCCTCCTCTGAACTGCCTCCACTCTTTCTATGTCCTTCCTAAGATACTACTAAGGTTCATACTAAGAAATGTGAGGCGCTAGAAGGTGAATGCCCATGTATACTCCTATAAGTTCAAACTTGGAAAATACCTAAGAGCAGTATCCGACTGTATATGTTTGTTTATTTACTTATGTGTTTGTTGACCAAGTAAGTACACGGGTCCAGAGGACCTTTTTCAGGCATGACCTGGGTCATCAAGATGGCACACAATACAAAAGATATTAGTAGTGGTACATCACAATAGAATTACAGTTCCATACAGTTACAGAGAGAAAGAGTGGGAATTGTTACAACAATCAACCTTCAACATTTAACCCATGCATAGAGGCAAAATAGGGCACCCTGACCCTATCAGATAACACCAGTCCATCCAATACTTATAACCTTAGTCAGTCGGCCAGAAATCATACTGTATCAGCAGTAACATAGACCCAAGCAGTGTATCCTCATCTCCATTCCTAGGGAGAGCTGTCATATACATGTTAGTACTCAGTTGATATTGTTTGGATTTGGGTGAGCTAGCACTTGCAGTCTGCATTAGCCATTAGGGTCATCTGGAAGTGCAATTTTTTTTTCCAAATCTATTTTATCTCCTGTAGTCATGACGGGGACTGCTCCCGTATGCACCCTGACATGTGGGGTCTCATACCCGCCAACTGCCAGCCTCTGCCATGACCTTGGACGAAAGCAGGGAGGACCATGGCTTTCCCCCCCCTGGGAGGGGCCCTCCCCCGGAAGGGGCGAGCTGGGAAGAGAGACCACATCACCCTTGGACCCCTGTCCCTCGAGACAGGCATTGTTTGGTGATGGCAAGGCAGGACCTGGTCGGAAGCATCATCCAGTTGTGTACGGGGTTTTTTGTTCTGTATAGTTCTCCCTTGGACGCAGATGTGAAATGACGTCCTTGCACCCGTGGTGCAGACATCCACAGTATCCCTCCCCTTGCTACAGCTCTGCTCCTGTAGTGCCACTGATCTCCATCAAAGACCACTGCAGAGCGGTGCATCCCCAGGAACCCACCCAGGAGAGGAGAGCAATCCTCCAAATGCTTAATCCTCTCCTCCTCTGCTGACCCCACGGTGTCCCAGGTTCTTTCCCAAACCCGGGTCGCCATCGTGACATGAGGTGTGGCATCCAGTGCCTCAACCCTCAGTGCCACCAGGCCAAGGAAGTGCAATTTGAAGGTAGATGGGGAATTTAGGGACTGGAGCTCAGCTCGGAGAGAGTTCCAGAACCTAGAAGCATCACTGAAAAAAGCTCTTTGCCCCATGGCCGTAGTTATTTTAGGGCATTCAAGAACTAGACAGGACGGAGGACCTGAGCTGTCGGGACACCCGTTTCATGATAAGCATGCCTGCAAGTGAAGAGTCAGTCCCAACGTGGAGTGCCTTACTTATGAAAGTCCCATACAAGAGGACCCTGCAAGCTTGGGGAGGCAGCCACCCTAAGTATTTGTATAGAGTGAAGTGGTGTGTGTATATGTTATTATAAGCCGTGTTCAGTCTAGTCTGTAACTTGGCTGAGATGGGGTGTAGGATAGAGGAGCAGTACTCCAGGATTGGGATGAGGATGCTCTGTCCGATTGCCAGCCTTGCTTCAGACGACAGCAGATGCTTTACACAGTAGCATGCACCTAGCTTCTGATTCACCCTTTTAACAGACTGTCCCACATGAGAGTCAAAGGTGAGTGAGGGGTACAGGGTAACCCCTACGTAGTTTATATTTTCTACCTGCTCCAGAGTGGATCCGTCCAGAGTTTGGATATTCAGAGAGAGCATGGAGGCATGTGAGTGCCTACTCAGCCTTTGGCCTGAGCCAAACAGCATAGCTTTTGTTTTTTTTGCATTTACTACTAGACAATCTAGCTTATTCTTACATTCTGCCTTGGTTTTACTTATAATAACTCCCACCAGTAAGGTGTTCCATGGGTTGATCACTCATGATGTATAGAAATATTTCCTTTTGTTATATTTGAATTTTGTTCCCATGATTGGCTGTGGGTGTCACCTAATTTCGCTATCTCCCGGTTTAAAGGCAATCCCTAATTCTGTTAATAGAAATGGGTCTTGCATCACATCATACATAAAAAGTAGATCTCCACGTATGCATTTGCTATCTAAAGACATTAGATTAAGTGATTGTAATCGATCATGATATCCCTTACCCTCTAGTCCATCTATATTCTTAGCAAATTTCCTTTGAGCCCTTTCCAACTTATTTCTTTCACCTTTTTTATAAGGACACCATAACTGTGCTGCATATTCTATATGAGGCCTCACATTGGATCATTAAAGTGGGATCAATATATTTTTATCTCTTGAAACAATGGGCTTAATTCAGAAAGCTCTGCGGGTGGCACAAGGTGCCTGCGTCAAACAGAAGTGACACAAGTGGCACCTTTGTGCCACAACTTGTGGACTTGCCAATTCAAGAACAGCCCCTGTGCCAAACTGGGGACCTTCTACACTAGACTGTCCTGCACCTGGTCTGCACCAGGCATATGGCTGTGCCAGGGGGCATGTGGCAGATGCAAACTGCCATATCCCCAATGGGGGTGCACAGTCAAGGACAGTTAGACCAGTCAGGTGCTGGTCTAACATTCCATGCGCTACCCCTGCAGCCCTCCCTGGGCAGGAGGGAAAATGTACTGCCACATGCCTGTGGTCCCTGGCACTATAGTTGTTCAGTGCACCAACCACTGACAGACATCCCCGTGGAGCCCTTTGTGGTGCCAGTGCGCACACTGGTCCATCACAGTGCCCAGCATGTGCACACCCCCCCACACTGGCACCGCAGTGGCCCCTCTTCTGCCACATTGGGGGGGTTGGTGCCCCCCTCCCATCCCCATTTGTGTTCCACCATCCCTCCTCATGCAATGCCCCATCCCCTATGACACCGGCAGCTTCCTGGAGGGTCACTTGTCCTGGACACAGATGCTGCCTGACCACCCTGCAACTTGCGGCAACCTCTCGGGTGCACCATCTTTTCATCACACAGCCACATTTGCCGCAAGCACGGATCCTGAGGGACACCACTAGTAACCCTCCCAACCTCTGAGGAATGTCCATTTACAATCGCACTTTGACACCTATCAGAAAACCATTCTATAACGCAATTTATAATCAAATTGTTAAACTTGGCACTTTTCAGTTTCCTAATGATTGCCCAGTGTGGAGTGAAATCAAAGGCTTTACTGTAATCTAAATATACAATATCACAAGGAATATTTTTATCTTGGGAATAGCTAATTTTTTCATAAAAACACAGCAAATTTGTTGTGCAACTCTGTCCCTTTTCAAAGCCGTGCTGATCATTATCACAATTTTCTGTAGATATAATATTATCATTGAAAATACTTTCTAGAATTTTACACAATACACTGGTTAAGCTAAATCGATCTATAGTTACTTGTTAGATCCTTAGTACCCCTTTTTGTGAATCGGGACCACATGTGCCTTTGTCCATTTATGAAATACCTTTCCAGTGACCCCTCAAACAGAAGCTACAAGGACGAGTTAACAACTCAGAGATTATCTGCAATATGTTTGCTGAGACATTGTCTGGACCTGTAGAAGCATTTTATTTTAGTTTCCTTATCTTAACTTTAATTTTGTCAGTTGTAATGCTTATTCTGTTTGAATCGCCTACTTCTATTTTATCAATCGATTTTTTTCCATAGACTCCACAAAAATAGTTGTTAAAAACGTTAGCCATTTCTACATTATCTTTTACTAGACCATTATTATGTAAAACGGGTCACACATTAATTTCTTTTATTAAAGAATTTATATAAGTGTAACCCCTCACCCCTGCCTTTTTACCAAAACGACAGGTGGCATGCTGTTGAAGCTGACAGCAGTACCTGGTGGGGACTGGGTTCGGGGAGGATGAGGTTACTCGGCACAGGGGAGCCCAGGCTTGGCTACTCTGCAAAGGGGCACCCAAGTAAATCCGAACACAGGAAGCAATAACTGTAATGTCCAGAACCAGGAATGGGATTCTTCAGTGTGGCTTTTATTCACATCCAAGCTGAACAAACAAAGCATAGACGGACCCCCATGGGGCTACATTCCTGGTAATGCAGATTAGAGACAACAGAACACTTTATCACTATTTCCAGCCCTCAGGCTCTAAACCCACCAGGCACACAGTCCAGACTTGCACGTAGCTTTGGGTACACAGCCCGACTTGTACACACTTGGGTTTTCCCCACGGGCCCGGCTCCCCCTCCGGCCACTTGATCCGCAGTCCATTTGAGGAATGAACCAATTATCCTGTTGTGGCTTCCCAAACCACACTAGAGTCTTCGACTCCTAGAGAGAATTTTCCTTATAATCCCACGTCTGGGTACTTCCCCCTTCACTGGCCAAGTGTCTGAGACAAAGTAGAAATCCACAGAAGAAATCCGTAGAGGTGGACCTGGTCACTAAAGATGGGGCCACCACCTCCAGCTCCCACAGCCCATGCCCGGCCATTTCTCTGGAAATTGAACAATTCCTGTACTGAACTTTTAAATGTAGATTAAGGGTAGACGTCTGTCACATCACCTCTACATATTATTTGCATCCCAACAAACTCTGGAACTTGAAACTACTTTTACTTTGCTTAGCCCATTTCTCTAGGCTTCCCAATTTTAGTTTCAATCCCACATTGTCACACAAGTCTCAGGGTGAAAAAACATATGCCCTTTCAGCAGAGCAGACACTTACCCTCCCATTGCAGGTGCCCCACAGGCGACTCATAAAATCTTCTTTTCTCCCAAATAAATACTGGAACGAACAGGCAGCTTTTCCTCCACAAGCAGGACTAGGGGGGTTGCCCCAGGAATCTGCAGGGAAACCTTTTCATCCCCCCCCGGAGGGAGGGGCACTGAGACCCAAAAAATAACAGTCTCCACCACTTCAGTAATCTTCTGTGTCTCTCTTTAAGGTGGAGACACACACCCTATTACTTAAAAGTAGCCCTCTGTCAGGGCTGAGGCTCCTAGAGCCTTCACTGAGCTGCTTTACCAGCAAGCTCCTTACTTCACACTCACTCACTGAAGACAAACTTAAGACTGACTTCAAAACCTCCCAACGTTCTAACTAACTCCCTTGCTGCAGATTCCAATGTGGCTCATGCAGCTGCGATAGTTCTATTGGTGATGTCATCCCTCAGTCTCAGCTGAGACTGAGAACAGAGTGAGACAGTGTGAAACCCATTTAACTGGAGTTTCAAAAGCTGCCTTCCCTGCCTACCACTAGGTCTTACTGGGATTCTAGTAACCCCGGGCAACTAGGGGGTTACATAAGCATAAAAGGCTTTATATTTTTCTTTTTTAGCAGTACATGCCAGGTTGTATTCTGCTTCTTTCTTTGCTCTTTTGATCTCTTTTTACACCTCTTTAGAATTCTATGTAATATTTCCAGAGTTGTCTTTGTACTGGTCAACAGGTGTCATAATTTGTTCTTTTTGTTTAATAATTTTTTATTCTTTTATTGAACCATTTGGGTCTCTTTTATTGTTTTTACTTTTTTGTATCTAGGAATACATTCATTACTAATTTGCAAGACTGTGGTTTTCATAATGTCTCACATTTCTTCAACTGATTTATTTGCCAGTTTACAACTCCAATCTATGGTACACAATGTTTTGTTTTAGTGGCATCAGATTTTTTTTATCTAAATATACTTCAGGGCATCCATTTTGCAAAAGTAGCACATATTTTATTTGACTTTTTTTTATTTTACTCTTTTTGCTGCCTCTGCCATCAGGACAGCTGCCTCAGTCATGGCACACACAGACTTCCACTGTCCCTTATGCCAGCACTCCCCCAGTCACCCCTGACTTGCCCCCCAGAGAGTAGGGTCACGGCACTGCCTAGCTCAGTGCCCCAAAACTGATCCTGGCTGGGGAAGTCTAGCTGGGAGGCTAATCAAAGTCCGGGACCGGACTTCACAAAGATGGCAGAAGCATTTTTCCCCCCTTGTAAGCACGGGCAGGGATGTGCAATGACGACCAGCGTCCGCCCAACCCCTGAAAGTACTTTGGTGTCGGTGCTATGTGACTTACCCAGCCTCCACCTGGTGTCGCTCTTGCAGCGAACACACACCACCCTCCCCCCTGGAGAAGAGTAGTCCTTAGGATGCTCAATCCTTCTTCCCCCACCAGCCCTCCAACGACCTGGGTCCGTTCCCTGGGTCGCCGGCATCACAAACGGAAATCCAACTGCTGCACCGATGGGCCGGCTCTACTTGAAATTTTTTTAGTTTTATGGTCACTATTACCCAACGGAGGTCCAGTTTCACAATTTTCTATGTTAATGTTGTCTGAACTTAGTACTGTACAGCATCTAACACATGATGTCCTCTATTATGTTTGTTTACATTTTGTGATAACAGTAATCTATTATAGACCTCTGTAAATTTACCTCCTATGGTATTTGTTGCGATATTAGTGCTCCAATATAGTTCCCGTATGTTAAGATCTCTAATAATTACAACATCTCCTAATTCCCCTGCATTTTCAACTTCAGTAATAATGTCTTTAGTAATCTCAACTGTAGACCCTGGTGGTCTATAAGTAGTACCTATAATGAATGAACATGCATAGCCTCCACATATTTTGACCCAACAGTCTCTGTATTACTTTTCTTTATCTTTATTTTATGAGAAATAGCAATTGAATTAATATTACTTTTAATGTAGAGTGCCACTCCACCTCTTCTTTTGTGAGGCCTGCTTAAACTGTAATGATTATAGCCCTCAAGATGTATACCTCATTGTTCTTTTGGATTCTTCCATCACGTCTTTGTAATAACAATAATATCACAGGGATTAATGTTAATTCAGGGAGGCAGTATAGCGCAGTGGTTTAAGGCTCTGAGCTGCAAATCTGGTGACATCCAGCACACCAGACCTCGGTTTGAATCCCACAGCTTCCACTTGCATACTGTGTGCACCTGAGCAAGTCACTTAACTTTCCTGTGCTCCCAGGTTGCATCTGTAAAAAAGCTTTCAGCTTAGTGTGCTACTCCTGGTTAAACAACTAAAAAAAAAAAAACAATTAATAAGTGCACACAGTTCATCAGCCTTATTGTTCATACTTCTGACATTCAACAAAAGTACACTTAATTCTTTCAGCATTCGGTTTTTTTCATCTTAGAAGTGCTTTATTCTATTTCTTTTTCTTAGTTACTACCTGTACATGCTCCCCATACTGTTTATTTTAAACTGAATTGATTTAAATATTGTTTAAACTTTTCACCAAGAATCCTAGCCCCACTTCTGTTCACCGTAGCCCATCTGTTGAGTGAAGATAATTTCTATCCTTGAACAATACCCAGTCATCTATGAATAACAGTTCTTCACTATTACACCAGTTTGATAGTCTGATATTCGTTCTTTCCATTGTAAGTTTTTTTCTGGTTGCACCCTCAATACAGGTAGAATTCATGATATGGCCCTTTCTTTTTGTTTCTAGTGCAATAAGATCAATATAGATATCTTTTTCATGTGCCTTTCCAATATCATCAGTTCCTACATGTAGAAAAACAGCTGATTTCTAAGGTAATATCAGTTTATCCGTGCTTTCTGAAATATCTTTGACCCTCGCTCCAGGAAGGTGGGTGACAGTAGTATTTTCTCTCTCATGTCTGCATATATGACTGTCAAGAAATTGTACTATTGAATCTCCAATGACTAGACTCTCAGGTGGTCTTGTACTTTTGTTTGTGTTAAATGTATCTGAATTCACTTTGTTATCAAGTGGGGCAAAACTATCTCAAGTTAGAATTAGGGGTTCATTTTTTCTTTGCAGTGCCCGTAATGTTTTTCCTTTTCCTTTTCCTGTTATTTGTGTCCAGCCATTTTTATTTTCTAACTTGTCTTCCCCACCTTTTTTAAATATTGTTCATCTTTTGTTGTGCTAGTGGAGCTTACAGTATCCTCCAAAATTATTTTTCGTTTTAATTTAATTGATTTACTTTCTAACTGGTGCTCTGTTGCAATGGGATTTACAAATTCCTCAATAGTAACTATCTCCTGCATTCGATTTATTTCTTTTTTTAACTTTTCATTATACTTTTGTGCGGTACCTAGAAGAGAAAATTTTGTGCACATATAACATACTATAAGCCACCAGAATAGGCCTGATGGTCTGTCATGTCTGCTCGGTGGCCAGCCCCCTAATGGGTGCTTGCTTTTCCACCCCCCAGCCCTAAAAGGGGTCATCTTCAGCTTCAGTTTTCCCTTGTACCTGTCCCACCCTTTCTTGAAGCCCTCCACTCTGCCCTCTTTCACCAGACTCCTGGGCAGTGCATTACATGGTTCTACCACCCTCTCAGTGAAGTAATGTCTCCTGTGTTCCCCCCTCTAGCTTCCACTCATGCCCCTGGTTGTTCCTCCCCTCTTTAGTCTGAACATCTTATCAGCTCTGCCCTTGTTTATTCCTTTTACATATTTGAAGACCCCTATCATGTCCCCCCTGTCTCTCCTCTCCTCTCCTCCAGTGAATACAGTGCAAGCTCTTTCAGCTTTTCCTCATAGGACCTCCTTCCCATGTCCTGAATCATCCTGGTTGCCCTCCTCTGGACCCTTTCCAGCAGTGCTATGTCCTTCTTGAGTTGAGGTCTCCAGAACTGCACACAGCACTCAAGATGCGGTCTTACCAAGGCACTATACAGAGGGGGGAGGATCACCTCCCTCCTCCTGGATGTTATCCCCCTGGCTATGCAGCCCAGTATCCTGTTTGCTTTTGCCACTGTTCTTCTGCAATTTTCAGTGTTATTCATTTTGACGTCTACCACCACCCCTAAATCCCTCTCACTCAATGTAGCTTGCAGTGTGACACCCCAGAAAGTATACATAGCCTGGGTTTCTGCCCCCCAGATACAGCACACTACACTTCCGTGCATTAAGCCTCAGTCCCCACCTCCTTGACCACTCCTCCAGGGTATCCAGGTCCCTCTGGACTGTCTCTCTTGCTTCGTCCCCGTCTGCCAGTGCTCCTAGTTTTGAATCATCTGTGAAGAGGCTCATCCTACTCCTAACCCCCCTCCCTATATCTGACACATAGGCACTGAACAGGAGTGGCCCGAATACTGAACCTTGGGGGATCCCACTGGTGACCTTCCTGGGGGAGGAGACTATCCCACCAACCACCACCCTCTGTGTTCACCCTGTTAGCTAATTTTCTACCCATCTGAGCAACTGCCCTCCCACCCCCATCCCCCCAGCTTTGTTAGTAGCCCATTGTGAGGCACCGAATCAAATGCCTTAATGAAGTCCAGGTATAGGACGTCCACCTTCCTATGACAGTTCAGGGCCTCTGACATCCAGTCGTAGAATTCTATGAGGTTGGTCTGACACGATCTGCCCGAGATGAAACCATACTGTTTGTCATCCAGGTGCCCCAACCTTTCCAACTGCCTTCCGAGTGTCTCCTTGACAATGCCTTCCATTACTTTGCCTACCACAGAAGTTAGGCCTATAATTCCCCATCTCCTCTCTAGACCTCCCCTTTGTGGACAGACACCACATGAGCCACCCTCCAGTCTTGAGACACCCATCCCGTCTGCAGCGAGGTGTTAAAGAGTGCAGCCAGAGGAGCTGCTATCTCATCCACCAGTTCCTTCATAACCCTCGGATGCATCCCATCCAGCCCCAGCACCTTATCAGTAGCTTGTTTTAGCTTCCGAAGGGCCTTCTTCACCCTATCTGCTGTGAATTCTGCCTCACAGCCCACCCCCTCATTCAATCCCCCATCCCCTTCTAGACTTCGCCCGGTCTGTACCATTGTCTTTTTCTATCCCCTGGACTCCATCTTACCGCCTGACTCTGCTAGCTCCCCTTCCCCCATCAGGCTTGAGGGATCCCCTGCCTCCTACTGTAAATATCAGGGCAAAGTACTCATTTAGCACCTCAGCCTGCTCCCCCATCTCCTGAGCCCATTCCTCCCCAGTCCTAATCCTGCTGATCTGTGCCCTCACTTTTCTCTTCTCACTTATGCATCTATAGAATCCCTTAACCCCCCAGATACCCCAGCCAGGTTTTGCTCCATCCTCGTCTTGCCTCCTCTCACCACTCTGATGACCATCTTTTCCATCAACTCATAATTAGCCCTCTCCCTAGCCCCCCTAGAGCGCTTAAAATGTGCATAGGCAGCCTTTTCATCCCTTACTGCCTCCTGCACCTCCCTGATCCACCAACACGGCTTGTTGGCTCTACCATGCTTCTGCTTTACCTTAGTGCAGGACCTAGTAGCCTCCTGCACCCCCTTCTTTATGGTCCCATACAAGCTATCCACATCCTTGTCTGGCCTAATCTTGTCCAAGGTCCCCCGCAGGATCCTACCCATGCCCATGAAGTCCGCTACCCTAAAGTCTACTACTGCTGTATTAGTGCAGTGTTCCTCCCCCCCTAGGTATAGCAGGAACCAGACTGTGGCATGGTCGCCACCTGCCAACAGGCTGTACACCTCCAGGCCCTTTATCTTGTTACTGTCTGCAAGGACAATGTCCAATATCCGCCCTCCCTAGTAGGCTCCCTCACCTGCTGGACCAGGAATGCATCCTGAAACACATCCATCAGTCTCTGTTTCCTGGCCACAGAGGATGCCACAGTGTCCCAGTTGGCCCCCGGCATATTGAGGTCACCCATGACCACCACCCCTACCCTTTCCAAGGTCACAGTGACCCTTGATGTTCTCAACTAGTTTGACCTCTAGGGCCTCTTCCATCACAAGGAGTCTGTACACCACCCCTATTTTCAATCATTTACCTCCCCTCATTTGCAGGATTACCCAAAGCGCCTCCACCCCTCCACAGCCTCCTCCACTCCAGTAACCACCATGTAATTTTTGACTATCAGCACTACGCCCCCTCCTCTTCCTTCTCCTCTATCTTTTCTGAATATTTTGTAATCCTCCAAATTTAAGTCCCAATCATTTTTATGGATGGCCCATGTCTCAGTAATTGCTGCCACATCCGCTAAGCCCTCAAACAGCATTGCCTGGAGCTCGGGCATTTTATTGCCCATGCTCCTGGCATTGATCAGAACCATCCTCCACCCTGACCTCTCCCGCTTCTCCAGTCGTCTCTGCCCAGGGCCTTCCCTAGACATCCTACCCTGCACAGTTCTGGCTGGATCTGAAATGCAGTCACCTGTCCTTCTTTCTTGCTCTAGCCCTGGATCCTCAAGCAGCCCTCCTGGAGCTATCCTTTTACTTAACTCTCCCCCATTTAGAAGTTTAAACCCCACCTCTCGGCTATGAATCCAGCAAGTTTTAGTTTCAAGATCTCCTTCCCCTCCAAATTGAGGTGTATTCTATCCCTGGCATACAACGCCTTGTCCTCCCATGTCTGCCCCCAGTCTCCCACCAGCCCAAACCCTTCTGCCCTGCACCAGTCCCTGAGCCACTGGTTTGCCCCTCTAAGTTTATGCTTGGTCTCCCAGGACACCCTAGGAACTGACAGAATCTCAGAGAAGGAGATTGCGCTTCCAAAAGAGTGGCAAACCCTGGCTAGTTCCCGGAATCTCGCCTGGATTTATAGGTCACTATTCCCCATCAAGTCATTTGTCCACAGGTGTACTAGGAAGTCTGGGGATCCCCCACATTCCAATGCTATCGAATATAGCTGAAATTGAGCCTTGTGTATGGATAGGCCTGGGATACATTTAGCCTTGACTGAGCTGCTTTTGCCTTCCCCACCCCCTCCCACTGGATGCCCCTGGTCATGAAGTCACACAGCAGAATCACCCTCACTCCCACCCCCCACTTTACTGGCCCTTCTGATTCCTTCCATGCTCTTCCTTCTGCGATCCACCCCCAACTTATTCCTTCTGCTCCCCTCAGCCTGGGGATCACCAGCCTGTGCGTGCCCTACTGTGCTCTTTCTTCTGCCTGCAGCTCCCAGCTTGCTCCTCACCCCCCGAATCTCCTGGGTGACACAGCTTGCCCCCCAAGATCTCCCCCTGACTCCCTTTCTGGGTGGGTATCCTCAGGTCCCCCACCCAAGAATCCTTCAACTGCCTCCCTCCCCCCCTCAGGTCCTGCATCCTCCACTTCATCTGCTGTATTTCTACCTGCCCACCCACCTCCTCTTCTCCACCTCATCTGATTTCCTTGGCCTTGAAACTGGCCTATCTAGAGTACTCCCTGTCACAACCCCACTCAGCAGGTCAGGCCTTCTGCTCCCACAATGCCCACCTCTGAGCACAGTCTTGTGAACAGGAACAGAAACAGGGTAACCCTCCTGTCTGTTTTGTGGGTTCGAATCAACCTTTGGTCTCAAGATCTGGAGGGATTCAAACTGTGAACATCTTGCTAGCATACCCAATGTACAGGCTCAGATAATTCTGTTCTTCAGGGGCCAGATATCTTTCACCTATGGGCACCTAACCAAGTGTACAAAATGAACCCTTAAGCACTCTATGAAAGACCGCAGATAAACTCTTACCTTTTTCCCAGTTTGGTATTACCTGTAAGCTTATGCACAGTATCAGCTTTAACCATATACGCTCCACTTGTCAAAAAAAGAATTTCAAAGGCACACCAAGTAGCCTCTTAAAATAGAGGTTTACTTTAAAATAGGTAAAAATGTAAGATGTAAATACAGAACAACAGAACAATATATCACAAAACCATACAATCACTTAAAAAAACAAGGTTATAAATACAAACAAAATCTCCTGCCACAGTACACTTAGACTTGTCTTTCTAATGTATACCTTCTAACAGTGCCTGATGTTGCTTTTTCAGAGTCCAAACATGCATGTCTCTAAGCGGAAACCAGAATATTGTTTAAAACTGGCTTTGCCAACCTTTTTGCAACAGGTCGTCTAGCTCCTTCCTGTCAGCATATAAAGATTGTACAAAACAGGATGTCTTATCATTCAGAAGGTAAATAAAATAGGTGACATAAGCAAAAACTCACTTCCCCATAACCCTTTGATCTAGTGTGTCTTTTTGCCCTTCACAGACATCAAAGGAGCGTCTATGACTTAGTACCTAAGTGACATATCCTGGTTTCTTCCTCTAAATGTCATAAAAGTTTGTGATTTTCATCCTAGCAGCTGGCAGCTCCAATTAAGCCAGATAAACAGGAGATCCTTAATTTGTGTCTCTTCTACCCTGTAATTATCTCCTGGCTTTTAGGTTAACAGCTTGTAGTTGAAACCTGGGGGGTCATCCCACAGGTTGTCTCAGCATGTCTCAAGAGACACTCAATAACACATTTTTATATTACAAAAATCATAGAGTAATGAGAACCAGCTGTCCAAGCGTCACAATCCTCCCTACCTAGACTGAATTTGGGGGCTCTATCCCCTGTATGGGATAAGCTTCCCAAATCAGTTCACTCCTCATAGACATGAGATAACCAATCTGAGTTCTGATTTTTCGCTCCAGCCCTATGTAAAATTGTCATATCATACCCTTGCAAAGCAAGGCTCCATCTTAACAATCTACCATTATTCTTCCCCATTTGCGTCAGCCAAACCAGGGGGTTGTGTTCAGTTTGTACCATAAAATGCTGCCCATACAAGTATGGCTACAACTTCTTTAGGGCCCACACTATGGCAAGACACTCCTTTTCCACGGTACAGTATGCCTGTTCCCTGGGAAGTAACTTTTTACTCAGGTACGCCACTGGGTGATCTTTCCCTTGGTTGGATGTCTGACTCAGTACTGCCCCAATACCCATGTCTGAGGCATCAGTCTGAACTATAAAGGGTCTGCTATAGTCAGGACTTGTCAAAACAGGAGCACTGCACGGAGACTCCTTTAATCTGGTAAAGGCTTCCTCACAGGCTGGGTCTCAGGTAATTTTCTTTGGCATCCTTTTATTTATCAGATCAGATAGGGGAGCAGCCAGGGCACTGTAATTGGGTACAAATTTTCTATAGTACCCTGCTGTCCCAAGAAAACCCCTGACCTGCTTCTGCGTTTCTGGTCTGGGCCACGCCTGGATTACCTCTGTCTTTATTTGGTTAGGATGGAGCTGTCCTCGGCCTTCCACATGCCCAAGGTATGCCACTTTTCTCATGGCCATCTGGCACTTCCCAGCTTTGACAGTGAGCCCGGCCCTCTGTATCCTGCCCAGCACTTCCCTAAGGTGAGACAGGTGTTCCTCCCAGCTGGCACTAAAGATGACAATGTCATCCAGGTATGCCACGGCGTACTCCTCAGCACCATTTTTACACCTGGTTCACCAACCTTTGCAAAGTGGCCAGGGCGTTCTTCATTCCGAAAGGCATTACTTTAAATTCAAGTAAGCCTATCGGAGTGATGAAGGCTGACCTCTCCCTAGCTCTGTCCGTCAACTCTACCTGCCAATACACCTTGGTCAGCTCAATAGTTGTAAGATAGGTCGCTCCTCCCAACTTGTCCAGGAGTTCATCCGTCCAGGGCATCTGGTGGGCATCTGACTACGAGACTGCATTCCGTCCATGATAGTCCACACAGAAATGAGAAGAGCCATCTGGCTTGGGCAGAAGGACTATGGATGAGGCCCAGGGACTGTGGGATCTCTGGATTACCCCTAAATCCAGCAACTCCTCCACTTCCCTCCTAATGTCCCTTTGGACAGCTTCTGACACCCGATATGCTGTCCGCCGTATGGGCATCTGTGTCCCTGTCTCCACATTGTGAGTCACTAAGGGGGTTAGTCCAGGCTTGGCGCTAAACAATGGGGCAAAGTCTGCTAAAACCTTCCTTACTTCCTGGATCTTGTCTGGGGTAAGCTGGGGAGACAATTTAACTGTATCCACAGAGGACTCCGGCTTACTTTCTTCTAGCAAGTCCAGAAGGGGGTCTCCTTCATCCCTTCCTTCCCCAGAACTACACACTGCAAACACCATGTCAGCCCTATTTGCATATGGCTTCATCATGTTGACACGGTATATCCTTTCTGTCTGTCTTCTGTCAGGTAACTCTATAATATAGTTCACATCATTTACCTTCCTAACTACTTTGTACGGTCCTGCTCACTCAGCCAGCAGCTTGTCTTTCTGGACTGGAATAAGGACCATGACTTCCTGACTCACCACGTATGAGCGAGCTCTGGCTCTACAGTCATGCCACACTTTTTGTTTCTGTTGGACAGCTGCCAGGTTGCTCTGGGCTGACCCCATACACTCCTTCAGCCTTTCCCTAAACATAAGGACATAATCCACTATGGAAGTTCCCTGGGTGGCGTGCTTGCCTTCCCAGTCCTCACGGATCAAGTCTAGGGGCCCACGTACCTGGCGTCCATATAAGAGTTCGAAGGGGGAAAATCCTGTCAACTCTTGGGGCACCTCCCTGTATGCAAACAACAAGTGGGGAAGGTATTTCTCCCAGTCCCTCCCATGCTATTCAGCAAATGCCCGGAGCATTGAATTCAGGGTACCATTGAATCTTTCCACAAACCCATTGGCTTGTGGGTGACATGGTGTCACGCATCTCTGCACCACCCCACACTTCTCCCATAAACATTTCATCAGGTCCGACATGAAGGAACCCCTCGATCGGTGATTACCTCCTGCAGAAACCCAACACAGGAGAAAATCCCAAGTAAGGCATCTGCCACTTTTTCTGTCCTCAGTGAGGATAGGGCAACTGCCTCTGGGTACCGGGTGGCATAATCCACCACAGTCAGGATGAATCTCTTCCCTGAGGAGCTGGGGGTATTTAAAGGCCCCACAATATCCAATCCCACCCTCTGGAATGGCTCCTCCACTATGGGCAATGGAATCAGGGTGGCTTGGGTTTTCTTGCCCGCCTTTCCTATTTCTTGACACCGGTGACAGGACCTGCACTGGTGACAGGACCTTCAATACTCCTTCACCTGCTGGGTGAAGTTAGGCCAGTAGGAATTCTGGGCCAACCGCTGCGTAGTGCACGCAACTCCCAGATGACTAAACAAGGGAATATCATGTGCAATCTTGAGTAACTGCTCATGATATCCCTGGGGAACAATAAGCTGCCTGTCTAGCACCCTTCCCTCTGTCTGCACAGCCTGAGTACACATCAGTCCATTTTCCCAATAAACCTTATGTCTGCCATCACCTCCCTGTGCTCTGTCAGAGTCTGCCAAAGCCCTCAGCTTCTCTAGACTAGGGTCACTTCTCTGAGCAGCTGCAAACCCCTCACACATTCCCAAGGCATGAGACAGGTCCCCTTCAGTTGCTAAACTAGGGTCCCTAGCACTAGCGTCAGGGCACTCAGGATCACTGTCAATCCCAACACTCTGACAATGGGTTAACCCTCTCTCCTCGAAGCAACCCTCTGTAACTGTGTGGTTAACTGCTACTGGGGAAATTTCTACCCCCTTTTCGTTAGTCTCCATATCAGGAGACACAGGTTGGGGAACCAGCCTCCCAGTGGTTTCCATAATGGCTTCTGTGGGGTCCAGGGAACTACAGTGTTCCCTTGCCACTTGGCTACGGGTAACTGCACACACCATCTCTTGTTTGAGTTTGTTGTCTAGGGTCACATCCACTGCTAAGGTTCTGGCTACAGCCACCTGTTGCACAGTTCCCCCTGTTTCACCCCAGTCTAGGAGAACACTAACGAGGGACAATGTTTTCTCTTCACCAGTAAAGTCCTGTGCAGTGACATATTTATTGAGTATAAGCTGACCAGGCTCTACTAGATCCCCCTTTATCAAGGTCAGGGATGCCTCTATGTCCCTTAACCCTTGTGTCTGTACACCATTCACCATGACTGGGTGCATGTGCTCCTTTATGTTCACAGACATGCTTCCAGGGACACAAAACAACCCACTTCTTTCCTAGCCCCCTGTTGTGTATTGCTCACTTTTTTGGGACACTCTGGTAATATGCCCAGTTTTTTTTACACAACCAACATTCATTTCTTTTCTGAGAGAAATCTTTTCTCTGAAACCTGGGGCTAACTGGTTTCAGTGGAGGCAGTGAGGGTTTTAGCTGCCCTGAAGACACTCTTTTCCCTTTCTGTGCTGCTACACACACCCCATTCACTTTCAGGGCAGGTCTGCTCTTAGCATAGCGGTCTGAGAGTTCAGCAGCCTCTTACACTGTTTTGGGATCTCAGTCCTCCAGACAGGTTTTCAGCTCTGTTTGGCATGCCCAGAAAAACTGTTCTAACAAAATCACATTTTCAATTTTATCAACAGAGTTTGCTTCAATTCCTTCCCAACAACGTTTTAAAAACTGAGATTGTTTCGTGGCTAGCTCTTTGTAGCTCATATCAGGGCTTCTCCAGAGCTTACAGAATTTAGCTGTGTAAGATTCAGCAGTTAATTCAATTTTTTTTAACAGTGCAGCTTTAAGTTTGCGTAATCATCACTGTCCTCATTATCCATTTGACCCAATGCATCCCGAGCTTTCCCGGTAAGTAGCAGGAATAACTGGAAGCTCCAGGACTCTCTAGAAATTTTAGCCTGAATACAAACTTTTTCAAAAGAATTTAAAAATGCATCAATATCCTCCCCCTCTTTAAATTCAGCAATCAATTTGGAATTCAATTTGTAACCCAGTCCTGTAGTCCCAGTTAAACCCAAGCCACTTACCTGCTCTGGTGTTGGTGGTTGGAGTCGTAGCTTCTCCAGTTCATGCTGCCTCTGGCACTCATGCTCCTCATGGTCAGCCTCCCGCTGTTCCCACTCTGCCTCTTGGCATTCTCATTCTGCCTCTTGATGTTCTTGCTCCCTCTTCTCCTCTGCAGCTCGCTGGCGCTCACGCTCCTCATGGTCTGCCTCTTGCTGTTCATGGTCCCTCTCCCTCTGGAACTCCAGCTCCATTCTGCGCAACTCAATTTGCAGCCTGAGTACTTCTGGATCCAGGATACTGGTGACCTTCCCCTGCTGCTGTGGCCCTTCACTGACAGTGACCCTGCTGCCTTCCTCATCGGATCTGGACACTGCACTGGCCGCTAGCCCTTCCACATTCAAGGTTTGGTCCCTTACAGTCACTGTCTGTGACTCGATGCTCTGGGTATCTGTTACCATCAGGGCATCCACGAGGTTCTGCTTGGTGGCTTTCACCTCGAACAGTACTCCTCTGTCCCTGCACAACTGCTTTAAGTAGTCTACAGTGTGCCCACTGTAGTTGGAATCCATCTTCTTCCCTAATTACGGCTACTCTGACTTGCACGTTAGGGAAAAAAAAATAAAATAGGCAGGAACTGGACTGTAAGCCAAGTGATATAGTTCTGTTTCCTTTTTTTAAAAATAAATCACTGCTTTTTTTTTTTTTGCAAGTGAGCTGACAGTATCAAGCTGACACACTGACCAATAAAAGCTTGCAATACCAAATATATCCGCACCGCTGCCAACCAATCTGTCACAACCCCACTCAGCAGGTCAGGCCCTCTGCTCCCACAGTACCAACCTCCGAGCACAGTCTTGTGAACAGGAAAGAAACAGGGTAAACCTCCTGTCTGTTTTGTGGGTTTGAATCAACCTTGGATCTCAAGTTTTGGAGGGGATTCAAACTGTGAACCTCTTGTTAGCATTCCCAATGTACAAGCTCAGATAATTCTGCTCTTTGGGGGGCCAGATATCTTTCGCCTACAGGCACCTAATCAGGTGTACGAAATTAACCCTTAAGCACTCTATGAAAGACCTCAGATAAACTCTTACCTTTTTCCCAGTTTGGTATTACCTGTAAGCTTATGCGCAGTATCAACTTTAACCATATACTGTATGCTTCACTTGTCAAAGAAAGAATTTCAAAGGCACACCAAGTAGTCTCTTAAAATAATGGTTTCCTTTAAAATAGATAAAAATGTAAGATGTAAATACAGAACAATATATCACAAAACCATATAATCACTTAAAAAAAAAACAAGGTTATAAATACAAACAAAATCTCCTACCACAGTACACTCAAGACTTGTCTTTCTAATGTATACCTCCTAATAGTGAATGATGTTGCCTTTTCAGAGTCCAAACATGTATATCTCTACGTGGAAACCAGAATGCTGTTTAAAACTGGCTTTACCAACCTCTTTGCATGAGGTCACCTAGCTCCTTGCTGTCAGAATATGAAAATTATACAAAACAGGATATCTTATCATTCAGAAGGTAAATTAAATAGGTGACATCAGCAAAAACTCACTTCCCCATAACCCTTTGATCTAGTGTGTCTTTTGGCCCTTCACAGACATCAAAGGAGCGGTTAAGACTTAGCACCTAAGTGACATAACCTGTTTTTTTCCTCTAAATGTCATAAAAGTTTATGATTTTCATCCTAGCAGCTGGCAGCTCCAATTAAGCCAGAGAAACAGGAGATCCTTAATTTGTGTCTCCTCCAGCCTGTAATTATCTCCTGGCTTTTAGGTTAACAGCTTGTAGTTGAAACCTGGGGAAGGGGTGGTCATCCCACAGGCTGTCTCAGCATGTCTCATGAGAGACACTCAATAACACATTTTTATATTACAAAAATCATAGAGTAATCAGAATGAGCTGTCCAAGCGTTACACTCCCTACTGTATCCCTATCCTCGGCTGACTTCCCCAGCCTGGATGCCTACCCAACCCTAGACCTTCCTCCCCACCCTGGCCTCCCTCTGCGCTTCCCCATCCCTCTTGACTCCCTCCAACCTAGGCTCATGTCCTCCCCATCCCTTCTGTGGACCTGAGTTGCTCTCCTGTCCCAATACCCCCCCAGATTACTGACCAAACCCTCTCTGCCCATCTGCTCCCCCTCCCCATCCTCCTCCACCTCACCTCCCAGATATAGCAGGGTGAATCAATTAGTAAGTGTGATGCTTGCCCCAGTGTTGCCTTCTCCTGTCTCCCCCCTGATTCCTTCTGTTCAGCCGCCTCCCTATGAAGTGGTTTCTGCATGTTGCTACTTTCGTGCCCCACCCCGCTGGAGTAACCATATGGTCCTTGTCCCCCTGTTCCCTGCGGCGTGCCATTTAGGCCCCATCTAGTTTCATGAGGTCCTTTCCACACTGTCCCTTCCCAACCCCCCTCCCGCTGACCAGCTGTCTTCTGATCCCCTCGACCTCTTCCCTAAGGCCTGCCAACTGGAAACACACTGGGCACCCTCTGAACCTCCATGCCCAATTTAATATTTTGTCCACCTCGCACCCTGTACACCCAATCACCACACCGAAGATGTCTGCTCTGGCAATGTTTACCCTCATTTTTGGCATGTGTGATACAGCCCTCTACCAGAATAATTCCTTCCTTCAGTGCAATATGGCCCTCTACCAGGTAAAATTCAGTCAGTGTTACACAAGCCCTCCACCATTAATTTAACACATCAAAACCTAAGTAGTTTACCCCCTCTCCCAGCAGTACTCCGATTACAGCAATTTCCCCTCTTTCCCGACTGTAGCCAGTTTTCCAGGCCTGGCAGTAATCAGTTCACAAGCAAATTTGCCCACCTCCCAACATTTGCCAGTTAAAAAGTCCTAGCAGTGATCAGTTTTCCACAGACTGCCTTCTTTCTCTGCTGCAGTTAGCATACACAGTCACTCCTACAATCTGCTTCAATTTGCCCCTCTCTGGTAGCAGTCAATGATGCCCAAGCAGTACAGCTTACATGTCTCTTTTTTCCTCCACCCAGCAATAATCCAGCTTCCTAGTGCTGTAGCTCACCCAGTCCTGACCTGCCCTCTTCCACGGCTCCATCCCCACCAACCATTTAATAGAGGTCAGGGCCGGGGTGGGTATTGTGGGAACAAGAAAAGCTCTTCTCTGACTGTGACTGGGCTACTTGTTTTTATAGCTCAGTCGCACAGTTCCAAGTTTCATGCCCTGCTCTCTGATTGGCCATCACAGCTCTGGCTAGCAAACGTTGCCTCCCGGTCCACCGATGCAGCCTCTCCCGCTGCCGATGAAGCCCTGGTGTGTCCGGCCTGGCCCCTGCCAGCAAAAGCACCCTTCCAACCACTAATGTGGTCCCTTCCTCACCCACTGCTGATGCGGCCCTGGAAAGCCAGCCCCCATCCACAATCACAGCTCTGACTCAAAAGAACAGCTCTTCTCTGACAGCGACTGGGCTACTTGCTTTTATAGCTCAGTCGCAGTTCCACATTTCATGCTCTGCTCTCTGACTGGCCCCCACAGCTCCGGCCACCGTATAACCAGACACCTTTTATAGTAGTTCTTCAGTTGTATACATTTTATAATAAGAACAATTTATTGTGGATTCTTCCTGCTCTAATAGTCTAATATATTGTTTATTTGCACCCTACTTACAGTCAGCCATAATTACTTATGAGTGGACTTTTCACTATGAGAGAACAGCAGATAAATTGGGGAGTCAAGGGTCACCAGTAGAATGAGTCACTAATGTAACAGTGCTAAAACAAGTTCCTACTACAATAGTTTAAAATGAAAAAAAAAAGCTTGGCACTCGTGGTTTGAAAGTTATACTACTAACATACTAAAATGCCAGCAGAATAGGCCTAACGGTCTGCTCGTTTGGTCAGCCCCCACCCTGGGAGCTGACCTTGCTGCCCCCCTCACACTCTCTGGCTTCTCCCTTCCCAATCATGGATATTCCCACTGCACAGACTTTGCTTCCAGAACCCTTCCCCTGTACCTGTCCAACCCCCTCTTGAACCCCTCCACCGTCTCTGCCTCCACCAGCCCCCTGGGCAGAGCATTCCACGGCTTCACCACCCTCTCAGTGAAGTAGCACCTCCTCCTTTCTCTCCTGAATCTCCCCCCTTCCAGCTTCCACCCATGCCCTCTAGTTCCCCCCACATTCCTTTGGAGCACCCTGACTGGTCCTCCCCTATTTAACCCCTTTATGTACTTGAAGACCTCTACCATGTCCCCGCGGTCACTTCTCTCTTCCAATGTGTACATATTTAGCTCTTCGAGCCTCTCCCCACAGGTCCTGTCCCCCAAGCCCCTGATCATTTTGGTTGCCCTCCTCTGGACCCTCTCCAGGAGTTCAATGTCCCTCTTTAAGTGTGGCCTCCAAAACTGTATGCAGTACTCGAGGTGTGGCCTCACCAAGCAGTTATACAGGGGGAGTATAACTTCCCTCCTTCTGGAGGTGATCCCCCTAGTGATGCATCCCAGCATCCTGTTGGCCTTGGCCGCTGCCCTCCTACAAGTCTCAGAGTTGTTCATCTTGACATCCACCATCACCCCCAGGTCCCTGTCAGCCATTGAGACTTGTAGCACTTCCCCCCTCAGGGTGTACTCTTGGCCCAGGTTTCTGGCTCCCAGATGCAGTACCTTGCATTTCCCTGCATTAAACCTCAGCTTCCACTTTCTAGACCACCTTTACAGAGCCTCCAGGTCCCCCTGTAAGGCCACTCTCCCCTCCTCCCATCCACCACCACCCACAGTTTTGAGTCACCCTCAAAGAGACTCATCTCACTCCTGATACCCTTCCTTATGTCAGAGACATAGGCATTGAACAGGAGGGGCCCAAGGACTGATCATTGAGGGACCTCACTAATGACCCTCCTTGGGGATGAGACTATCCCGCCAACCACGACCGTCTGGGTCTGGTCCTGGAGCCAATTGCCTATCCATCTGATCACCTGGTTCCCGGCCCCCATTTCTCCCAGCTTATTCAACAGGTCCCCATGAGGAACAGAGTCAAGCATCTTGCTGGAGTCAAGATAGAGGACGTCCACTGGTCTACCCAGGTCCAAGGCTCTCGTCACCCAGACATAGAACTCCACAAGGTTTGTCTGACATGATTTCCCCGGGACAAATCCATGCTGTCTATCATCCAGGCACCCCAACTTTTCCAGGTCCCCCCCAGCCTCTCCTTGACAATGCCCTTCATCACCTTGCCCACCACTGATGTCAGGCTGACAGGTCTGTAGTTCCCTGCCACCTCCCTTGATCACCCCTTGTGGATAGGCACTATATGCGCCACCTTCCAGTCCTGGGGCACCCATCCTGTCTTCAGAGAGATGCTGAAAAGCTCCACCAGGGGTTTCACCAGGACATCCACCAGTTCTTTCAGCACTCTGGGATGTAATTTATCTGGCCCCGGTGCTTTCTCCATCTTAAGGAACCTGAGGGCTTCCCTCACTCACTCTGCCATGATTTCCACCTCCGCTACCTCATCCCCCTGCTTTGCCTTCCTCCCTCCTGCCAGTGATGGCCCACACTCTCCCCAGACCCGATGATCGGCAGGAGTCCCCTCCTCTCAGTTTCACCATCTCCTCCCATGTATGATGCAGCCCCCCCATTTTCCTTGGTGATAACTGAGGTGAAGTACTCATTTAGTACCTCAGTCTGCTCCCCCGGATCTTGTGCCCATCCCTCCCCTGTTTTAATCCTGCTAATCTGCCCCTTCACCCTTTGTTTTCCCCAGTGTATCTAAAGAACCCCTTATTCCCTCTCCCATTTTTTCTGGCCAGGTTCTGCTCCTTCCTTGCCTTAGCTGCCCTCACCACCCTAGTGGCCCTTCTGGCCATCAGTTCATACTCCCCTCGATCCCTTTCACTTCTTGAGCACTTGAAATGCCTATAAGCCGCCTTCTTTCCCTTCACCACCTCCTGAACCTCCCTGGTCCACCAGCAGAGTTTATGGGCCCTACCGCATTTTCATCTTACTCTTGCACAGGTGCTGGTAGCATCCTGCACCCTCCTCCTGATGATTTCCCACCTACTGTCAGTGTCCATGTCTGGCCCAATCCCATCCAAATGCTTCTTAAGGATCCTTCCCATTTCCTTGAAATCTGCCCCTTGAAGTCAGTTACTTCCGTCTTTGTGCAGTCTTCTACCCCTCCTAGGTCCAGGTAGAACCAGACCATGGCATGGTCGCTCCCCACCAATGGGTCCCTACCCAGGCCCCCAATCTGGTCACTGTCTGCCAGGACCACATCCAGTATCTGCGCCTCCCTGGTCGGTTCCCCCACCTGCTGAGTTAGGAACGCATCCTGAAAGACATCCAACAACCTCTGTTCCCTGGCCACTGAGGATGTCATAGTCTCCCAGTCCGTTCCTGGCATGTTTAAGTCCCCCAACACCACCACCCTTCCCCTGCCTAATTTGGAGTGTCTCCCAACATCTGCCACCAGACTCTCCTCCAACTCCTCCGCCAGCACAGGGGGTCTATACACTACTCCTATTTTTACTGTCTTGCCCCCATTTGTTATCAAGGTGATCCAAATTGCCTCCACAGTTCCCTCCACCTCCTCCACTCCTCCTATACCAATGCAGTTTTTGACTATTATTGCTACCCCTCCTCCTTCCCTCCCCCCCGTCCTTCCTGAACATGGTGTGACCCTCCAGGTTCAGATCCCAGTCATGCCCTGCGGTGACCCAGGTCTCAGTGACCGCTGCCACATCCACCTCTCCCTCAGTTAGCATCACCTGGAGCTCAGGAATTTTATTGCCTAAGCTTCTGGCATTTAGCAGAACTACCTTCCACCCTTTCCGTATACTTCCATTTCCCCTGCTCGCAATCCCATGGGGATTCCATCTTCCCCCGGTCAGCCTCTTACCAGTCAGCCTTTTCCCACATTCCTCCAGCTCCCCAAGGGGGTGGAGACTGAGTCCTTCCTTTATCGGACCCCCTTTGACAGCCTTTTCTCCCATCCTTCCCCCCTTCACAAGTTTAAACCCCACCTTTCACCATCGAACCCCTCTATTTTCAAATTAAGGATTTCCTTCCCCTCGAAATTGAGATGGAGCCTATCTCTAGCATATAGCCCCTTATCCTCCCAGGTCTCTCCCCAATCCCCCATCAACCCATACCCTCTGGCCCCACACCACTCCCTGAGCCACTGGTTTATCTCCCTAATCTTCCTTTTGTGTTCCCTACTAGCCCGTGGCACTGGCAGGATTTCCGAGAAGGAAACTATGCATCCTATGTCATGACAGACCCTGGAAAGCTCCCTGAACCTTGCCTGTATCTCTAGCTTACTATTTCCCTCAATGTCATTGGTACCCAGGTGGACCAGTATATCCGGGGAACCTCCACAATCCTTTACCAGCTGATATACTTCATGCTTCACCCTGTTCACCGTTAGTCCAGGGAAGCATTTTGTTCTAACCGAGCAGGCTTCCCCTCCTATCCCATTTGATACTCCTGATCATGGAATAACCCAACAGGATCACTCTGACCACTCCTTTCCCTCCATTCCCCCCCCCCATGTCCCTCATCCTTTCTACCGGCCCCTCCCCCCAGCCGGCTCCTTGCTCCTCCCACCATCTGGGTGCCCCCTGTCACCCCCTCCTTATTTTCCTGGCCACCCCTCCCTCTGATCCTATGCCTCTCCTCTTCCAGTATCCTTTTGTTTTCCCTTTACCCCCCATCACTGCTCGTGACCGGTGTCCCCACATGTTATAATGCAGATACTAGTTTATTTGGCAAGATGCCTATTGGAAAAAAACAGTAGGCATCTTGCCAAATAAACTAGCACCTGCTTTATAACTTTCGAAGCACGAGTGCTTAGCTTTTTCTTTACTTTTGTTCAATTTGAGCTGGCTGCTCTGCTTGGGCACCGCCGTATCCTGTATGCACCTTTCTTCACATTTCTTTTTTTTGCAGTTAAACTTTTTTATTAATTTTTCATAAGATATACAGACAAACCTCTTACAGTACAGTACAATGTGAGGATTTTTTTTTAAAGAAATTGAGGCAGCATATAATAAGAACATTGCTACAATAATACAAGGAGCTTTTGGTTTAAAATATAGTAAACAATACAGGTCATGTAATTAGCATATACTTGACATTTGTAGTGAACTTAAAGCGGATAGTATGAATTAGATACGGTTTATATTAAAATGTTACATAATTATATATGATGCTGCAAAAGGAAAAAGTATATTAAGTAAAAGGATTGTGGAGTAATAAAACGATTGAGAACAGAGTATAGGAAAGAAAGATATATAAGAAAGTTAAGAAGAGAAAGAGGAACTATAAAAAAGGGGAAAAAGCGAGACTACAATGATGTATCAGTAAAAGGAAAATCCATATATATTAAGTCCATACATTGGTGTTGGAAGATTTAGTTGATTCCAAAAAATTAAAAAAGCCCTGCCAACAATTGTTATATAACATGAGTCGGTCAGACAAGATATATGTCATACGGTCCAGAGAGGCATATTGCAATAGTTGGTTAATGATACCGGGAAGGGTAGAGATTATGTTGGATCTCCAATGCATGAGGATTGTACGTTTAACTTGAAGGAAGAGTATATTTAACCATCTGCTCTGGGAATAGGAAATTTTATAAGAACGGTGATTAAAAATACCAAGAATGCAATGTTTAGGGTCTAGTGTAAAGTTGACCTACCACTTTCATTGCAAATCTGTGAGTACAGTGCCAAATCTTTGTATGAGGGGACAGTGCCATAAGATATGCAATAAATCCCCATTGGGGAACTGCAGCGCCAGCAATTGTTATTGTTCAATAAACCCATTTTTGTAATACAACAGGAGTTCTGTACCACAAATGAAGGATCTTGGTTTGAATGAGGGACTACGTTTATCATTAAAAGATTTGTGACAGGAGAGCCAACATCTGGACCATTGTGCATTGGTGATATTATATTGTAGCAAAGTATTCCATCTGTTTTTAGCATTGACAGAGTAGTCAGGAAGGATATCACAAATATCTTTGTAAACAGTGCTATTTAAATTGGCTGTTGTTTTTATCCATTTAGAGATGTGCTTATCATACAGAGAATTGATAGAGAAGGGTGTGAGGTAAGAGTTGCATGCGATACGAAGCTGTAGATATTTCCAAAAATCCTGATGGGGAAGATTCCATATGCCTCGTAGGTCAGTGTAAGATTTTAACTTTAATGACTTGGGTTCAAGTATATCCTGCAAAAAGAGAATACCCTTATTTTTCCAGGTACGACAAAAAATGGGGTGATTATCAAGAGATATATGGTGGTTACCCCAGATGGGGTGTAAGCTAAGGGTTTGGGGTTAGATTTAATATGCTTGTGAATGATTTTCCAATAGAATATAGAAGCAGCTATGGTAGGGTGAGACTTTAAAGAAGAGGTAAGGGTGTTAAAAGGAAAGAATCGCCACATTACCAGGACATAAGGATGTTTCCAAATTGACCATAAAGGAGACTGGATGTTGGGTTTGTTAAACCATTTAATTGTTTGAGATGTACGGAAAGCCCATAAGTAGGCTTGAACCAAGGAAGGCCAAAGCCACCTTTTGACCAATGGGATCTAAGTTTATTACATCTAAATCTAGGTATTTTGCCTTCCCAAATGAAGCTGCCGATAATTTTGTCTATTTTGGTAAGAAAACTAGAGGAAGTATCAAGGGATATTGGAAAATAGGTATAATATTTTAGGAGTTATTGACATTTTAATGGCGGAAATTTTACCATTAAAAGAAAGTTTAAGTAGCTTCCATCTATCAAGTGTTGTTTGGATACTGGTTAACAGAGGGAAGATTAGCATCCCATAATTTATTCAATGTCAGGATGATCCGAATGCCAAGATAAGATATACCTTGGGGGGCCCAACGAAAGCCTAATGAGTTGTTCATGAGGGGACTACAAAGGGTATTCAGTGGTAGCGTTTCAGATTTGTTAAGGTTTAGACCTAGTCCGGAGTGGGAGGTGAAGTCATTCAGTAGTTTAACTAAAGGTTGCCCAGAACTTTCGAGGTTTCTTCACATTTCTAATAGCTTAAAATTAAAATGTCCTTTCCAATGAGAATTTTTCACTAAAAAGGAAACATAAATAACATAGGGTGGTTAAGGGTCACCAGTAGAACATGTAACTCACCTAATAGTGGTAAGACAGGTTCCCACTACAATAGTATAAAATGAAAAGGCCCTTTGATGCTTGGCTTTCCCCTAAAGATTTTTTTTTGTGATGGTTAACTACTTGTTAGCAGAAATACAACTCCCAAGTTCAATTATTGCTAGTTACAGGGGTTACCCAATGCACTATTTCACAGAAAACTACAGGGTTTTTTTTTGTTATTTTAGCATACAAGTCTGAGTTAGACATACCCGGGGCACTGTCACTAATGATGTGCCATGGACAGTTTTGTCTCATTCGGTCAGTTTTCAAAGTACACTAATAACCTTATACAAGTTAAACACAAAGGATCAGTAAAACGGTATCTAACACCTCCGTTTATGATCACAAGTCGGCTGGGCTACTCATAACACTTCCCCAAATGTATAGCTTGTATTGTAATGAGAAAAATATATTTCTAAAAAGGTTTTCCAGGCAAAATGTTGCTTTCTCAGTGATGGTAATCAGCTTGTTAGCCAAAAGCACCACTCCCAAACTTAACTATTGCTAGTAATTAATCTAAACATCACAAGAGCTACCCAATGCACTGTTTCATTGGGAACAGCAAGGAGGCTTTTTATTATTGTATAATGCAAGTCTGAGTTAGATACACCCAGAGAACTAACACTAATGCTGTGAATACAATTTGGTCTAAAATCTGTCTGATTTCACAGTATGTGAAAAACCTTATACAAATTAAAAACAAAAGAACAGTAAGAAAGAAACAGTATCTAATTCCTCCATTTGTAATCACAAGTTCAATAGCTGGCCTGGCTATTTATAACACTTACCCAGACACACAGTTATAGCTTGTACCACAGACACACAGTTACAGCTTGTATTTGTAGTGAGAGACAGATATTTATAAAATAAAAGGACACATCCGTGGCACTAATAAAAAAATTACTTACCACAGTAATATTGTTTCTTCCAAGGGAATCTTACTGTATTCTGACATATGCAGTATTGTCCTCCCATTGTACTGCCCTGGAGCCAAAATGGTTAATAGAACCTATGCTAATGATAGAATGCTAGGCTCATGCTCGGTTTTCAAATCACTATCCCTGGTAAACATTCTACAACTGTCAGATTCTTATGGAGCGCGAATACTAACAAGCTATCTATACTAACTTTAACAATTAAATAATTAAACAACAACCAACAATCCCCTTCATTTACAAATGTGGGCCATGCAGACTCAAGTCACTAAGCCCAACAACAGAACCACTCATGGGTTTGCAACAGCATGGACAGCTGTTCTGCAGTGCCCATTGGTTCTAGCAGGGGAGGTAGGGTGGGAGCTCAGAATACAGTAAGATTCCCTTGGAAGAAACAAGATTACTATGATAAGTAATTTTTTCTTCAAATCCAAGGAAATCTTACTGTATTCTGTCATATGCAGACTACCCAAGCAGTACCTTTGGAGGAGAGTAGAGAACCTCTGTAGGAGACAGGCTCTGCAGTACTGCTGTGCCAAACCAGGCATCACCTCTGACCTGGGTATCCAGGCTGTAGTGTTTGGTAAAGGTGTGAACTGTTTTCTAGGTAGTTGCTTTACAAATTTCCAATAAAGGAATATCTCCTGCAGCTGCTATTGAGGCAGCTGTACCCCTTGTAGAGTTAGCCCTAAGGCCTGCAGGGGTTCTTTACCTACTTTGATGTAGCAGGACTGAATACAAGCAACAATCCAGCAGGCAATAGACCTTTTGGGGCAGGCTTACCCTTTCCCACTTCTCCATAGATCAGGAAGAGCTGAGCACTAACCTGCCTGTGACCCTTTGTGTGACCCAAGTAATAGCTTATAGCTCACCTGACATCTAGGCTGTACAGTCTACATTCCTCTGAACTAGAGTAGTCAGTGAAAAAGACTGGCAAAGTAATGGACTGATTTAGGTGGAAGTCTGAAACAACCTTGGGCAGAAGGTTTCTGTTAGTCTTGAGGACTACCTTGTCCCTATGGACTGATATGTAATTTGACTCAGTGAACAAGGCCTGGCGCTCACTGATCCTCCTAGCTGAGGTGATGGCTACCGGGAACACTGTTTTCCATGTTGCATACTTAAGCTCTACTGAAGATATGAGCTCAAATGATGATTTCATTTGCTAGCCAATGCATATATTGAGGTCCCATGCTGGGGAGTGTTCCCTGTGAGGGGAATGCAAATGCATGAGACCCTTGAAGAACTTCCTAAACACTTGATTAACTGCCAGAGATGACCCCATACCAGCTGAGAGGTAAGCAGAGACAGCTGGTAAGTACACTTTGAGGGTGGAAGGCCTAAGGCCGAGAGAATGAAGGTGTGCCATATGCTCTAGGATGACTGACAAGTCAGTCTGGCAGCAGTCTACCTCTTTTTCTGGCACCAAATGGAAAAAACTCTTCCATTTAGAGGTGTAAGTCTTTCTGGTAGAAGGGTTTTCTAGAAACCCTAAGAACCTCCAGCACCCCTTTAGAAAGGTGCAAGTCTGACTACTCTAAGTCCTCAAGAGCCAAGCCCTGAGCCTGAGAGACCAGAGATTGGGGTAAAGGACCCTGTCCTGCGAGGAGGTCAATAGGTTGTGCCTCCTGGGTAGAGAGATTGGCCTGTAAATTGACAAGGTCAGCAGTAGAAAATACCATGGCCATCTGGCCCAATCGGGAGCAATGTGGATCATTGACACTGATTGAACCTTGAGCTTGTTCAGCACTCTGAGCAAGAGGAGAAATGGAGGAAATGCATACAGGATACCTGTCTAATGCAATAGCAGTGCATGCAGATGGACTATGCCTACTGCAGGAGGCCTGCAACAGAACTGTGGTAGCTAGTGATTGTCTGGGGTTGCAAAGATGTCCACCTCTAGGGTACCCCACCTTCTGATCACCACTTGTACTCATAATGATTTTGGTTGATCCTGCTGAGAGCATCTGCCAAGATATTGCCCTTCCCTGGGAGGTGGACTGCTGAGAGTGAGATTCACAGGGAGTGAGCTAGACTCCACACTTTCATGGCTTCTGTGCACAGTATTTTTTTTTTTTTTGCCCTCTTGCTTGTTTATGTAGTACATTGTGGTTGCATTGTCTGTCCTGACCCGAACCACCTTGCCTTGAAGCATTGGAGCAAAGGACTGAAAGCTTAGATAAGCTGCCCTGAGCTCCAACAGGCTTTGTGTGAAGCAGGGACTCCTAATGGAGCCAGGTACCATGTGCAGTGTGTTCCCCTAGGTGTGCACCCCACCCTAGAAGGGAGGCATCTGTTGTTAAGACTGCTGCTGGTGGCAGCTGGAGGAAAGGGACACCCTTTCCATGGTTGTCTTCTTCCTGCCACCATTGCAGAGCTTGCAGTAGGGTTCTTGTGACTGGGACCATCTTTGACAGGAAATCTCTTTTTGGAGACAGTGATACCTGAGGAGGAACTAAATGTCTCTTATCCGGAATCTTGACCCTGACACTGTTGCTGCAGCCATGTGCCCTAACAGCTGTAGAAAATGCCTCACTGGTCTGGGGGTATGCAGCTGGAATGAGCCTGCCAGCTGCACTAAGCTGTCTACCATTCCCTGTGGAAGGAAGGCCCTTCCTCTCAGAGTGTCCAGTTTTTGCCCCTATGGACTCCAGGCACTGAACTGGTGTTAGCACTGACTTTTTTCTGATTTACCAGGAGACCTAATGTACACAGGGTAACCTGGATAGTGATCAGTGCATCTCTACCCACTGAGGAGCCTGGCCTACCACCAACTAGTCCTCCAGGTATGGGGAGACTATAACCCCCTGCCTCCTTAGGTGTGCTACCACCACTGCTAGGTGCTTGCTAAACACCCCTGAAGCAGAGGTAAGGCTGAAAGGAATGGCTCTGAACTATATGTCCTTTAAGTGCAGGGATGTTGGCCCAATTCCCCTTCCTGAGTGTAGGGAGGATGGTAGTCAGAGTGATCATTCTGAACTTTGGCTTTGTTAAATGCCTGTTTAAATGTCTGAGATCCCATATCATTTGCCACTCCTCTGTTTTTTTTCACTTTCCAACAAAGTTACTTCTGATAGACTGGCAGGTCTGATAAAACCTTGCCCTCAGTTTGATCAGGATCTTGAACCTGAGGGGCAAGCCCCTGACCCACTACCTCCAGGAACCATCTGTCTGTAGTTATGGTTTCCCAAGCATGGAGGCAGTGGGACAGCCTGCCCCCTACTGGAAGTTGGGAGGTGGCTCTGGCAGACCCTTCAGGGTTCTGCATAGCTGGTGCACTTGGCTGAGTGCTGGGGCAGTGTGGCTGCTGCTCATTCTGCCTCTGCCTCTGATGTACTCTCTCTGAGGTTGATAGGTAGGTGATGCCTTGGCCTGAAGAAGAGCCTGTAATGGGTCCTCCCCATGCTCCCTCTGTCTTGGTACTTCTGGGGTGTTGCTGCTTTTTCCTTTGCAGCAGCACTCTTACAAGCTACCTTGTACCCATCCATCTTTTCCATGTAAACCTCTGTTTGTTCACCAAAAAGGGAATTGTCCAATGCCCGTTGTCCGGCCTGGGACAAATTAGTTGTTCTCAGTCAGGCCAATCTCCTCAGAGACACCGAAGTTGCCATTTTTTTTTTTATATCTGGAGACTTAGGCCATGTGAGTGGCCTGTCTAATGGACAAAGAGGCACCTAAGTGGGATTTCTTGATCATAGAGTCCATTTTTTTTTAATCTTTATCCGGTGGGTGTGATGCCAGGGGAATCCCTGCTTTACCACAAGCCACAGCTTGCACCCCCTTCTTTATGGCTGGGGTGCTCTGCTCCAGACAGGTACCCAATACTTTCTATCCATCCTCTTGTCCACTGGAGAAATGGAAGTAGGGTCTTACAAAAATTCTAGATGCCTGTCTCTTCAGAGACTTGTGGATGGGCAGCACCAATCTTTTTGCTACTGGCACATCCATCCTTTCCATATAGTCCAGCTCCTCCTCCTCTTCTTCCTCTGTGGATTCCTAGGTGTAGAGGGTCCAGTGTCTATGTACACCTCAGCAAACCGTTCAAATGAACCGGGAACCAAGGGGGAACCCAGGTCCTGAACCGAGGTCTGTCAACCGGGCCGCTGAACTGGAACTGCGGTACTGGTTGCAGTGCCTATAAAATTTTTATAGCGCTTGCTATTTATCTGCGGTTGGAACCGACGGGTTTGTAGGTTGTGGTTCCTGAACCGAGTGTTTTTTCCACTTCCTCTTTTTGTTGGCAGAACTTACCGGTTCAGCAGCAGTGTCTGCGGTTCTTTCCTTTAATCAGGGAGCCATCACCCTGGTTAGAGGGCTGTATATCCAGTTCCTTCGGTTTCTACTTATGAAAGGAGGAAGTTATGGCCACAGCTGGGTTAGCAGTCTTCTTGAACATGTTTCCTACAGTCAGATCAAATGCCTATTAAGCGCTGACTGAGGAAATACCTTTTGATTTTACAGATTTCACAATCTGCCTTCAGGTGGTTAAACCTTAGGCAAAAAACACAAATTAAATGAGGAAGGAAGTTATGTCCACAGCTGGGTTAGCAGCCTTCTTGAACATGTTTCCTATAGTCGGTTGAAATGCCTGTTAAGCTCTGACTGAGGAAAAAAAACATTTTGCTTTTACAGATTTCACAATCTGCCTTCAGGTGGTTAAACCCTAGGCAAATAAACACAAATTAAATGAGAAAGAAAGTTATGTTCACAGCTGGGTTAGCAGCCTTCTTGAACATGTTTCCTACAGTCGGTTCAAATGCCTATTAAGCTTTGACTGAGGAAAAAACATTTTGCTTTTACAGATTTCACAACACTTTGTACAAAGCTGGAAACCCATTAGGCTGTTTTTTTTCTTGAGTTAGTGACAAAAACAAGTAAAAACTCCAAGAAATGGTCCTCTGAGAATCAGAAATCCACACTAATGAATAAGGCTTAAACCTTCATTATTTTACTTTATTTATTTATTTTACTTTGCGGTCGTTTCAACAAGTGCTGAGAGAACCAAGAGTTACCCCGGTTTCCCTCAAATAAACAAATTAAGCAACCGGCCCAGGGAAAGAATAAAATACAGAAATTTACTTTTAACATTTTTAAATAAAAGTTTGGTCCCCTCCCGGTTAAATGAACCGAAAAGTAACCAAAACACTTATCGGAATAACATTAAACCTAAACTAGTTTACCTGTAACCCAAGGATAGTGCTTTAAAAACGAACAGGAATAAACTTTACTTCAAAAAAAAGAGAAAAATAAAATCTTCAACAAAGATGAAAGAGAGCTCTCTGAGGCATCTGTACTGTTCAAGCGGAGTAAAGAATCTGACAGTTGTAGAATGTTTACCAGGGACAGTGGTTTGAAAACCGAGCATGAGCCTAGCATTCCATCATTAGCATAGGTTCTATTAACCATTTCGGCTCCGGGGTAGTACAATGGGAGGACAATACTGCATCTGTCAGAATACAGTAAGATTTCCTTGGGTTGGAATATTAATGCTGTGAAATACACACTTTTGTCTAATTCTGTCGGATTTTGGTAGACAGATATTTACAGAATGAAATGACACACCTGGGGCACTAACGCTAATGCTGTGGAATACACGTTGAGTCTACTTCTTCCGTATTTCGCAGTATGGTACAAAAAACTTATAAAAATTAATACAAGGGAACAGCAAAACAAAACGGTATTGAATGCCTTTGTTTATGATCATAAGTTCAATAGTCGGCTGGGCTAACTATAACACTTCCCCAGACACACAGTTATAGCTTGCATTTGTAATAGGAGATAGATATTTATAGAATTAAATTATTAGTTTTATTTAAGTTCCTGTGAGGTTTCAAACTGGTTTAAAATATTTTATACAAGGATTTAGCTACCTGTTGGGTGAATGTGCTGAATTTCAGATGGGAAAGCCTCCCTCACTCATCTTCCATGGCTGATGCCAGCAGACACTGCTTGCCTCTGCTAGCATCGCCTGTGCCCTGCATGCACTTCTGCTCGCAGAAGCACCATCTTTGTAGTGTTTAAACCAGAAGCGGGGTCAAGGAGCATTCCATTTCAAACACCCTTTAGCTTTTTAAATGTTTAAATGCCTGTCAAGGGCTGTAACCTGCCTGTAAAAAGGCAAGCAGGAACCCCTGGGGAAACAATCAGTGGATCTCCCTGGTACTGTAATGCTGAGCCTTGCTAGGTCACTTGCCCCTGTGTTTTACTAAGTAGCTGACTTGCTGTCCTCACAGCCCTCTCAGCAGCCCAAGAACAGCACACCCCTGGCAACAATGGCACCATGCACCTCTCACTCAGCTTACAGAGGCACCGCCTTTGTAGTGTTTCAAATGGAAGGGGGGTCAGTGGGTGTCCCATTCCAAGCACCCTTTAACTTTTTAAATGTTTAAATGCCTATCAAGGGCAAGGAAATTATTTTTAAGTGATTCCGCAGCTGTGGATATTGCTGTGGAATTTAACATAAACTGGAAAAAAACACAGAATATTATTCCACAATTTACATGAACTGTGAAATATTATTCCACGGTTTACATTAACTGCAGAATATTATTCAGTGGTTTAGATGAACTTCAAAATATTATTCCGCAGTTTACATGAACTGCAGAATATTATTCTGTGGTTTACATGAACTGTGGAATATTATTCCACGGCTTACATGAAATGCGGTATATTATTCCGCAGTTTATGCTGAAGATGCAGTATAAACTGTGAACAAAAAAAATTCTGCAGTTTACATTGACTCTGACCAAGGAAAATTATTTCGTGGATCATATAAACTGCAGTTATTCCATGGATCATATAAACCCCTGAAAACTGTTCCGCAGTTTATATTATATTCCGCAGAATACTTTTTGGAATTCTGTGGAATTTAAAAACGAATATCTAAAAAGGTATTTTGGAACAGTCCCTGCCCAGTAGTTTGTCTGCTAGGGCTTTATCTTAAAAACCAAAACAGGCAAATCTTCCCCATCCTCCAGCTCAGCCCCACCACTCTGCCTACTCCACCCTGAGAAGATTCCATCATGTTCCTGCAAAAAACGTTTTGTCAACATAAATTATGGCACTGCCAAAATGTCTCCTGGCAGTACAGCGCCAGGCATTTCTCTCCCGGGAGGTACAACGCCAAAGCACCCTCCCGGGAAACAGTTCCTTTTTTGAGGGCGGCTTCACCCCTCTCACCCCCCGGACTTTAAATATCTAAGTTCAGGAGGGCATGACCATGTGGCAAAAGGTGACACTAAGTGCAAGCAACCAGAAATCCTGGTCGCCCCCCCCTCAGTGTCGGCAATTGGGAGTCGCTGTAATAGCTGCAACATATTTATGTCACCCTCATGACGTGATGAACCTTAAAAACCTCCTTGAGTCGCTTATTTGAAGTAGAAATATTTTTTATCAGGTACTATACTGTGCAGCGATCCTCATCCTTCTAATTTCACTGTCAGGCCCGAATTCCAGGTTCTTGTCCCAGAAGTGCTTCGAGCACAGCCGCACAAAGCACTACTGGAATGAGAAACTGGCATTCTGGCCTAGTGGTAAAACAGAAAAATGAGAGTCACAGTGCAGTGTGGTAGTCGCTAAAAAACATTACTCATTCAAATTTGGTGGCCATGGGGACTCCCAGGCTGGGGTGGGGTGGGTGATGGGGCTGAGATGGATGGGGTGGATTTTTTACTTTCTGGAACTAAGACTTCAGGAGTTAATTGACAACCTGCTCTGGTTTGCAGGTCCCTGCCACAAAACTGATTTTTTTCCCTCTACCTAGGTGTTTGGGGGGGGGGGGGTGACTGCTACCAAAGCACACAACTACCACTGTAGAATTTCTGCAGAAATATCAAACTAATGCCTCAGAGGTTCTGTGGCAACAGGGGGACTTGCCACAGAATTTAGATCCAAACTACCGCAGAAAATTTGGGGCCTTGGTCAAGGGCTGTAACCTGCCTTTAAAAAGGCAAGGCAGGATACCCTGGGGAAACAATCAATGGATCTCCCCTGTACTGTAATGCTGAGCCTTGCTAGGTCACTTGCCCCAGTGTTTTACTAAGCAGCTGACTCGCCGTTCTCACAGCCCTCTCAGTAGCCCATGAACAGCATAATCTTGGCTACAATGGCACCCTGCACCTCTCACCCAGCTCACAGAAATGCCACCTTTGTAGTGCTTCAATTGGAAGGGGGGGTCAGAGAAGTGTCGCGTTCTAAGCACCCTTTAGTTTTTTAAATGTTTAAATGCCTGCCAAGGGCTGTAACCTGCCTTTAAAAAGGCAAGTAGGAGCCCCTGGGGAAATAATCAACAGGTCTCCCTGGCACTGTAATGCTGAGCCTTGCTAGGTCACTTGCCCCTGTATTTTACTAAGTGGCTGACTCACCATTCTTACAGCCTTCTCAGTAGCCCATGAACAGCACAATCTTGGCTACAATGGCACCCTGCACCACCCATCTAGCTCGCAGAGGTGCTGCCTATATAGTGTTTCAACCAGAAGTGGGGGTCGGGGAGCATTCCATTCCAAGCACCCTTTCGTTTTTAAATATCTAAATGCCTGCAAGGGCTGTAACCTGCTTTTAAAAAAGCAAGCAGGAGTCCCTGGAGAAACAATCAATGGATCTCCCCTGTATTGTAATGCTGAGCCTTGCTAGGTCACTTGCCCCTGTGTTGTACTAAGTGCCTCACTCACTGTCCTCACAACCCTCTTAGTAGCCCACGGACAGCACACCCTTGGCTACAATGGTGCCCTGCACCTCCAGAACTGAACACTGTATTTTAGGTGGGGTTTTACTAATGAACCATACAGAGGCAACACCACCTCCCTCTTTCTGCTGGTGATACCCCTTCCTATGCACCCTAGCATCTCACTAGCCCTCCCAACTGCCTTGTCATGTTGTTTTACCACTTTTAGGTCATCCAATATGATTACCCCAGGTCTCTCCCCTGCTTGATAGTCATTAATAACTCTCCTTTCATTTTGTACTGCACCCACGGATTCCTGTGCACAATTGCATTTGTTTGCACTTTTTCACATTAAAACCCAGTTGCCACATTCTTGATCACTCCGTTGGTTTTCTCAGGTCTCTGCTCATTCTTTCCAGCACCCCCGTCCACCGGGAGAGTACACCCTATTGCAGATTTGTGTGTCATCTGCAAAGATGTTAACTCTGAACAAAAGTGCTTGTTGAGGATGTCTGCCTTTTCCTGGTCCCCCTCTGCACAGTACCATCTTCCCTTTTTAGCCGTACAATCCATCCCCTGGTCTTCCTCTTTTCACTTACAGACTTCGAGATAACAGGAAATTATTTTTACACAGTTACAGTAATTCCCTACCATTTTCCTTGCCATGCCAGTTATGTATTCTGATAGCCTGTGACCAGTTTTTGATACAGTAGGTACGTCAATAAATAAATATTCTATCTTTTGGGGTGCCCTCAGATCTATAGAGTTCCACACTCTTCTCACCAGCTACCACTCTTTCTTTTCATACTCCTGATACATTACATGACATCAGTTACAACGTTCTATTCTATGCTATTAATTTGAATGGCCTGGAATGGTGTTACTTGATATCATGGAATGTTCAGGCCATATGAAAAAAGAACAGCAACTGCTGAGTAGAAAGAAGATTGTGTATGAGTAGTCATACACAACAAGGCTGTGTTTGAATTCAGAGGTTTCTTTGGTAACGGGAGACTGGAGGGAGCAACTTGAGAGGTTTCCGGTTACCAAGGAAACCTCAAGATTCAGACACAGCCCTGTCTGTGTGTGACCACTCATACACAATCTTTTTTTTTTCTATATAGGTGTTTATCTTCCTGGCAGGATCAGGCGGCTGTTTCAGCCCTGTCCCTGCCAGCCACAGCCATCTTGTATCTCCTCTCATAGAGACCTTAATCCAACATTGATTGCCTCCGTGGCAGGGCCAAGAAAGGAGAGCCGTCCTTCTCCACCCATGACACAAATCAGACCGCCTCCAGAACGGAGAGATCAGGCGAGCCATGGGCATGACGGGCAGGGCTTCATATAGCCCATCCTCTAGTTTCCTCCAATTTTCTCCTCTTGGGCTTAGCAGATGCACAAGGAGCATGTTGTACAAGCTCTACCTCTGTGGAGATGCCCCCCAGTGCTCTGAGCGCTGGCCCTTCCCCTCTCTATTGGACACACATGTGCCACCACCTGGATTCCTCCAGGTGGCAGTCAAGCGGCAAGTCATGGAATCCCCGCACCCCAAGGGAACAGGACAGTTCTATAGACGCTTAATCTTCCCTCCCCCGGCCAACCCCCTGAGCAACCCGAGTCCATTCCTGAACCCGGATCACTGGCATTGAAAGAGGTTAAGCACCTACAGTGCCTTAGCCTTCTTCACCACCAGGCTGGCTTCATACACAATCTTTTATAGGGTAAGGGCATTAACATTAACCAATTATATTATTCTGTGCCCAACAGTTTAGAAGAATTACATTTCATGCTGCGGTAGTGAGGCGAAATTCAAGGCAACATTTTTGTGACATCGATTTACTTAACAGCCTATAAGATTTAGCTTTATCACAAGACACAGTACATAAAAGCTATGTGCTAAAAGTCCATTTCAGCGGTTTGCAGTCCATTTATGTTAATTTTCTGCTACTCTATATCAGTCGCTCCAAATGACAGTGCATTTTCTGTGCCAAACAAGAAAAAAATAGAACAGTCTTTTTTTTATTGATTTGACTTATTAAGAAGATACAAACATTAAAACAGTCGGATACATTGCAAAGATCTTACAGACTGTTACATATGTCTGTAGAAGCCGAGAACGGAACATGCTGGCCAAATAGTAACAAACTCAATATACTAGCCAGGTAAGCAGTAGGATAATACTCTGTGCCTGGATGTACAACACCTATCAAGCTGGAGATTAACTTTGAAAGTATTAGCAGTTGGTGCATTGCAATATGGCTAACTCATACAAACATATCTTACCTGGCCCCATCCTGCTAGTTTCTGCAGAATTTGACAAAGCATCAGAAATTAGGAGCGGTCCAGGGCAGCTGTCCTCTACTATACGCCTACAAAATACAAGAGATCACACACACAAAGCAAACAGGTCTTCATTGTCAGAGAAGATACTAATCTTTACTGATATTATACCATGTCATCCGTAGAGCAGGATCCCCTATAACTCAGTAACAATCTCTCCAGCACTTGCCCCTAAATGCACCATGAGAGGAGACCATTATAGTAGCATGGTTGTGCCTATTCAGCCGATTCCCTCCCTAGGTTTCAGAAACGGAAGGAAGGGAGTCCAGAGGGCAGAATATTTAAAGAAGGTATTAGTCACAATATATGATATTCTGGCCCAGTTGGCAACTTGAGCCATGGAGGTAAGTACCTTCCCCAGGGAGGGGATTATCTGGGACCACCATTTACTCAGTAGGAGTCTTTTAACCTGCATACTGAGTGTCAGAAGTAGTTTCAACTCAGAGAGACGAAGGTGAGGTGCCAGGGGCCGGATTCCTAATAACAGCAACTCAGGTGACTGAGGCAGAGGCTTCCTAAGTATTTTGGACCCCATCTCACAGGTAGCCTGCCACAGGGGCTGGATCAGCCTGCAGGACCAAAGTATATGGAACAGGTCACCTGGGAGTTCCTGACACCTCCAACACAGGTCAGACTGAGCCAGCTTTGCCTTGGCAAGGACTACAGGAGTCCTATACCAGGAGTGAATTATCTTGTTCTGTATTAATTGACTACTGGTGTCAGGATATGCCCCGTGAGCTAGTTTTAGACAAGACTTCCACTCCAGATTCATAATAGGGGCATGCAGTGCTTTCTCCCATTTATGCTTGGATTCCTCTGCTTGGGACGGGATGGTGCTCCGAATGGCCGCATATACCCGGCTTGACTGTCCTCTTTCTAGGGCCAGCCATGACTCTACATGGGAGATTTGTTGCTCTTGGTGCTTCTTATGCCTGTACGTAAGGATGGCACTTCTTATTTGAAGGAATCGTCAGAAGTCTTTGGGAGAGATCCCATAAGAGCTCCACAGGCCCTCAAAGGAATTAAGGGTATCTGTACCAGGAATAAGCATATCTCGAAGCAATGAGATACCACCACGTTCCCATGAAGAACAGTCTTACTTTTATTTTCGTGCGCTTCATCAGCAGCCATCCCTCTGTTTCTTGTTAGCACTGTCAGGATCTGGATAAAAAACTGATGGACAGCACTAACAACGAAAAAAACACATCTTCCTCATAATCGCTGGCGTGATTAGAGATAGGTGGCTGCACAGTGGCATTCCAGCTTGTTGTGCTGCAGTAGTGACACCCCTAGTGCAGCAGAACATTTTGACGTTACTACTGCAGCACAAAAACACTGTTCTAGGCATAGATTTCCGTGCACAACAGCATTCCACCATACGCTATAAAATGATTCAGAGTAGTTACAAAGGCTACAAATAGATTATTGAGGTGCAATGGGGCGTCATCCTGCCGCTGGCGTCTAATGATAACAAACCACTAGGAATATGGGATTTATTAGCAGATTCAATAATATGAAATATTTTTCTAGTGTTATCAACTGAAATTCACTCTTTCATGAATCCTGTTTGCTGAGGTGTAATTAACTGAGGTCTCACTTTTTCCAGTCTATTGGGTAGGACCTTGGCTAGAATTTTAATGTCCGTATTAATTAAAGAAATGGACCTGTAGCTATTACAGTTTTGGGGGTCTTTTCCAGGTTTGTGTATTAAAGTTATCAATCCACAGGTCATATCACAAGACAAAGTACCTTTACTAAGCGCATCATTAAAAACTTCCTTAAGCAGAGGCACTAGTTCTGTACTAAATGTATGGTAAAATTAGGGGAGTAACCATCCAATCCAGGGTTGTTTTTTTTAAGCTTTTAATAGCCTTATAATTTATTCTTCTGTGATATCCAAATTAAATTGAACTTTAAATGAGTGGGGCACTGTGGGGATTTATTGCCACAAAAATCTATTAATGAGGAACCAGAAGATACTGTGTCTGAGTCATAAATCTTCTGATAAAGTTTATAAAATTCCTCATAAATTTGCTTGTGACCTGTAACAATCACATTATCTTTTGATCTCTTAATAGCAGTAATGCTGACTGTGGAACAGTGTTATCTTATGGGTAGAACTTTGCAAGCTTTAGGCCCAGAATCAACATAGTTTAGTTTTTTTTATTGTCTATTTTGGCACCGACCCTCACGGAACTCTCTCAGGCATCCTCCAGTGTCCCAGCTCTACCTCCATGCCTGAGAGTCCTCCATCTCCTGTCACCAGCCCGGCTATTCCTCTGGCTCTGAGCCCCCGTGAGATAGGGCTGCCCTATCCACCCAGGGAGTTCTATCTTGAATTTAGGCTGGGCTGGGCTTGGCCCAGGAGAGGATGGCAACCGGCGGTAGAGAGTGGCTGAGTAGGTGGAGGTGCCATCGCCTATCCCCGAGGTCAAGGATTTTCTACATGTTGGTTTCCCCCGGGAGTGCGACGTGCAGTGACATCCGCGCATGACTGCCTGTTGACGTCTGCCGCACTCCCACCTCAACATTCTGGCTGGTGATCCTGCAATACCCCCGATTTCCATCGGGGGTCATGAAGACACCGAGCAGCCCCAGGATCCCTCCCCATGGAGAGGAGAGCTGTCCTCCGGACGCTCAATCCTCTCCCTCCCCTACCGACCCCCGGCTCCCCAAGTTCGCCTCCGAACCCGGGTCGCCGGCGTGGCGCAAGGTGTAGTGTCCAGTGCCTCAACTCTCAGTGCCACTGAGCAGATCTAAAGATACAGGGGGTCAGAAAGCACCAGACCTACTCCTGTACTATCTAGCAGTAAGATTCTCGCAATAATCTAAATGATCACTACCAATGATGGGTAACACCTATATTCCAGAAAGGGTGGCATTAGAAAGGAGGGTTTTTATACTCCAGGGAATTAATTTTCTCTAAAACAATCAAAATAACCAGCTCTAAAATTATTTCGAACTCCCTCAGGGTCATCAGATACATAAATCATTTATTTAAATTGAACCTCCTCAATGCCAAATCACATCCTATCTGGAACAGCACTAACTTTGGATCTAATGGTTCTCCTCTAAACAATTGTGTGTGGATACAGAAAGTTAAGGATGTTTTGGATACTAATGAATTTGTCACCTTTGATACCCTAGTAAGGAAATATGAAATTCCGGAAACTGAAAAAGGATTTTATAATAATCTCCAAAGCATAGTGAGGGCCTAAATAAATCTCAATTCTCTTTCTAATGAGAACACACAAGGTCATTGGTTGTTTACAACTTTCCCCTAGAGTTTCTTTATTAAATAATTTCTTTTTAGATTGCATGACAGATCCAGTGGTGGAACCCCCAAGATGGTGGTCATGGAAATTAAAGGTATATACAGATGCTTGGAATTGGTCAGAGCTTTGGTCTTTCTCCACAAAGGCATTTAATACAGCTAATTTGAGATTATTACATTTCAAAACATTGCATAATTTGTATTTCATTCCTTTCCAAATGTTTAAAATGGGTCTCAGAACATCTCCAAATTGCAATAAGTGTAAGTCTGGAAGAGGTACATTGATCCACATGTTCTGGGAATGCCCATTGATTCAAATCTTATGGAAGGAGGTGCAACAAATGTTTTAGGATATCCGCTTGTTACATAATCATTTTTGCATAGAAACCTGTATTGCTGAGCATTTTAGTGAATCTCAGTATTGGCAAGTTAAAAACAGTATTTTAAAGTACTAGCTAGAGGACACAGAGCCCACTTTTCAGGAATGAAAATCAAACCTTATAGAAATTTTGAGGACAAAGGGCCCGATTCCATGATGGCTTACGCTGGCGCAAGCCAAGTTACGCCAAAACCATTGGCATAACTCGCAACTTGCACCACGCGTTACGCCGGTTGTGATTCTGAAAGGTGCCATGCGCCATTGCCCTCTGTGGGATACGCCAAATGTGGGATATGCCACCCACTACACCGCAACCTGTAATGACATGGCGCAAGGGTGGGTTACGGCAGCAACTGTGCCCTATTCCAACAGGGCGGCTGATGTAATCCACTTACACTATTCCAGGAGCCACAATGGCACAGCACAGTTAGAACATCTCAGAGATGCTCTAAGGGGCATCCATCAGTGCCATCAAATGGATGCCCACTCCGCATCACCATGGCAATGGTCCTGCTGTGCTCCCCGTGCTCCCACGAACATGTCCATGCCCCCCACCCCCGAATGTCGGCGACCCCTGGGGTCCATTTTTGAATGTTCCCCCCAGACTCCTGTGCCACCTGTCCAGCCCCCCCCCATGCCCCCTGGTGCTTGCCATGGTGTTCCGGGGTGGGGGAGCTGGGGGAGAAATTTGCAGTGGGCCACAATTTGCGGCATGCAGGGCTATTACGCCAGGCCCGTGGTGGTGGACTATGCATGCCGCAAGTCATAGGTCGTAAGTGCGGGACCCTGCCTCTCTTAAAATGCGGCACAGGGTCCCTGGCATAGTGACAAATGTTGCAACTCACAGATGCCTGCGAGTTGCGACATTCGTTTTGGAATCAGCCCCAGAAAAATTTGCTCTTTACCTGAAAGAACAAGGACATCAATTTGAGAAAAGGTGGGGTACTCTCTATAAACACATTACTAAAAGAACCAAACTAGTTACATAACCTTATGGATGGTACTCATAAAACCTCATTTTTATTTTACTTTCTCCTATCAATACATATTATGCCCCTTCACACTGTATCTCATTCTGATAGGTATATATTTAATTAGATGTCAGTATAATTCCTGTATTTATCCAGGGTATTCTAATATTTAACACTATTTTTCATGACCCCAATAATTTATATTTTAACAGTCATCGATATCTTTAGTTACTCTTTAGTTCACTTTTTTTTCTTTCTTTTCTGTCCTGTCTGTCCTCTTTCTGATGGAAAGCTTAATACAGGGGAAACATTATGTTTTAGACAATTTTCCTTATTTAGAGCACTGGTTTTTAGTTTAGCGTTGAAATGTGTATACTTGTTCATTTTAAGCTATTAAATAGGAAACTTAAGGTAGTTAGTTAACATCGTCAGTGGCTTATCTTTATTCTTATCGGTTATAATTTTAACCTAGTTTTGCATTATTGTATTTTTATTATTTTAATTGCTGGTTATTCTTATTTATTGTTATATTGTTTGATTTATTGCTTTTTTCAATAAAATTTAATTAAAAATAATCCTGCTGCCAGTGGTGTTTTCTGTGTTCTGGTTGCTCCCTGACCCATGGACGCTCTGTGGAGGTGATAGCCTGACGTTTGCACATCGTAGGACGTGCCTTTCTTCCACCAGGGAGCATCCTATACCTGGAACTGCTGCCTCAACCTGCACCACCATCCATGGCCACCTAGATGGCAGTACTGTGGTGGAACAGTCTGTCCTTCCTCCCCGGAGGAGGAGAGCATCCATTGGGATGCTCAATCCTCCTCCCCCTGGCCGACCCCCAAGCAGCCCAAGCTTGTTGCTGAACCCAGGTCACCGGCATGGCAGCAGCTGAGGCATGAATATCTCAGCCCTCTATGCCATGGGGCTGGTTTCTGACATCTCCCTCCAGTTAAACCGTGTGTGTGGCTGTGGGAGAAACAGCGTGGCAGCATGGACAACTTTGGTGCCTCCTGAGCTTTTTGGTTGTGGCTGAGGCTACTCGCTTTATTCCAAATCCCAAAATCCAGCCAGAGTGGACTGGAAGCAACTGGTACCAGGCTTCTTCAGCACTCCATACACTACGCAGCTGACTGCACCCAAGTCTTTGGCACGTTAATGTGCCATGAGGACTCCAGATGCTATCTTCAGAATGGGTGCACTTGTTGAACATGGGCTCCTTCCTAGCACTCCCTGCTCACAGATCCTACCAGAGGAGACCCATTACCCCACTACCAAAACAAACTAACCAGACAATAACCCAGGAGGGCTTAAACAAATCAGGGTTGCCAACACACATAAGGGATGGCCAGAATAAATAAAAAAGACTTGGAGCACAAGGCTCCTTCAGAATGTGGCTGTGGCCATCTTTGTGCCCTTTGACCTTGCCAGCCAATCAATCAGCAGACTAGAAAACTTAGGACTGTATTAGAGAGGGTTGTTGGGGAATTATGCATTCAGTGCCTCCACAACTGTACTGGTGGGCTGATGAGGCCAATCAGAGGCAATGCAGAGGGATGAGGACTGATGGATAGCCTGCCTAATTAATAACAGGTTATGCAGGTGTGATGAGAGAATGAAAACACAGTTTTTCAGACAGATACCTGAAGGTAGTCATATCTGATTACCTAAAGATAGCCAGGCAGTGTGACATGGCAGGTGGAAGGGCTAGTGGGGTGCTGAGGTGCATAAGGAGGGGTGTCACCAGAAGAAAGAGGGAGGTGGTGTTGCCTCTGTATAGATCACTGGCAAGACCCCACCTAGAGTACTGTGTTCCAGTTCTGGAGACCACATCTATGGAAGTACATAGACATAGTGGAGGTGGTCCAGAGAAAGGCATCTAAAATGGTGCAGGGTCTGCATGAAAAGCCTACAAGGAGAGTCTAAAGGACCTCAATATGTACACCCTGGAAGAGAAGAGGGAAAGAAGGGATATGACAGAGGACTTTAAATATCTCACGGGGGTAAATAAGGTACAGAAGAGAAGTATTTAAAAAAAAAAGATGCTCAATAACAAGGGGACATGCTATGAAGCTGGAGGGAAGTATATTCAGGAGAGATGTGAGAAAGTACTTCTTCACAGAAAGAATGGTAGATTGCTGGAACAGCTTCCCAGTGGAGAGGGGGGGGATTGTTGAATGCATGGCATAACCAGAAGGTAATCTTAGTGAAAAGGAAGTGGGGGGGGAGGAGAAAGAGCTTGAGATCATGTAGGGTCTGTGTTGATACTGTAGGTAGGGAAAAATGGTTAGATTGGGTGGGCCAAGTGGTCCTTATCTGCCGTCAAATTCTATGTTTCTACATTAGAAGTCTCATGAAACAACACTGCAGTGTCATCTCATGAGCAACTGTACAGTTCACTCTCAAGTTACAGTCTGTACTACTGCAGGTATTACAAGATCAGCTCTGACGGGGTTTCTACAGGTGAACCCTTACTTAGATTCTTGGGACTCTCCCACTAAGTCAGTGACTGTCTGACTGATTGTGGAAGTATGACCCAGGCTTGGTAATCTTTTGAGGCCAGATTTCAGCTTGCTAGCACCCCGTTCTGAAGAGGACACATGTACAAGCATGCCCACTGTACAAGATCTATTGCTGCCATCATCAATCCCAGCATCCAGAGCAGTCTATGAGCAGAGGCTGATGACTGGCTTCTCAACCACTGAGTCTCCCATCACAGGGTCCCATTTCTGGCTGAAAAATTCCCTTTGTCCATCCAGAACACTGCTCCCAAGAGTTCCAGACTCTGTGAAGGGTAGAGGAAGCCTGTCTCCTGACTGACTACCCAACAGTGTGCCTCCAGCACCTCCAGGGTCCTGGACATGGATTTTCTTACCATCTGGATAGATGGTGCTCAGATGAGTAAGTCAATAGGTAGGGATATATGTGATGTTCCTCCTGTCTCAGTTGTGCCACAAGTACTAAAAGGACCTTTGAGAACAAGCTGCATGCTGTTGCCATCTCAAAGGGTAGTGCCTTGTATGAGAAGTGCTGTCCCTGAATCGTGAACTTCAGAAACCTCTGGTGAGACTGGCAAATGGAGATGTGGAGATATACATTCCTCAGGTTTATGGATGCTAGCTAATCCCCTGGCTAGACAGCCCTTGTAATTGACCTCAGGGACTCCATCTTGAAGGTCATCTGGCAGGCAAACTTGTTTAGGTGCTTCAGATCCAGAACTGATCTGAAACCCCCTGACTTCTTGGGAACCACAGCATAAACCGAGTAGAATCCCTGTCCTTCCTCACTGTGGGGCACCAGAACAACTGCCCCAATAGGTTTGACGTGATCCAAGGTTTGAGACACTGCTTGTCTCTCCACTGGGTCTTTTGGCACAGGAGATTGCAGGAAACACCCCTTTGTGGGTACTGCCACAAATTCTATTGCATAACCCAATGCCAGCATCTCTAGTACCCAAGAGTCTGACATCATTTGGGCCCATTTCATATAAAAGTTCTGTAGCCTTCCACCAAGGGAAGTGAGGAAGAGACGGGCCCCTCGTACCTTCATTGTGAGTTACTTCCTCTTTGCCCTGCACCCCCCATTACACCTGTGGGCAAAGTCTCCCCTGTTAGTATTGCCCTTAAATCCGGAATAGGCTCCCCTATTCCTTTGGTCTCTGAAATTCTGAAAGAGAAGAAAACCACCTTGCAATGGCTGACTCCTATGCAGCTCAGCAGGGCCCAAAAACACACTCAGAGGTGTGACTAGAGAACAAAGCACTCTTAAAGCAGCAGTGCAACAAAACTAGGCAAACATTCAACCCTGTCTTTCTTCACTATAATAGGTTCCCGATATCGTCCAGTTTTAGTTGGTGATAATATTTTCTTGTTCTACCAAAATCTGTGTATTTTTTTAATTATTTTTTTTTTCCCCTTAGGAAAAAAAGATGGCTGCCAAATTTGGCCTAGAAATAGCATTGTAAACCAGACAAAGATTAGGATCAATAAAAACAAAAACAAACAAAAAAAAAAATCTTATGGTGCACAGCATGTGAGGTACCTAAAAAAGTAGACTTGACTGGTATGCTACTAATTTTATTGCTTACAGCATTAACTAACTTTCTGGAAAAATATTTTTCACTGCACTGCTGCCTTAAAAGACATTCAGAATGCTGACCAGTTAGAAAAAAGTAAGAAAAATTTCTCTGAGCCTGAAAAAATGGCTCCAGCTTACACAGTATAGCAGACATTACACCCAGGCAGCCCAGATTAAAAGACAAACCCTGGACAGTTATACAAAAGCACTACACTGCATACAATGCTAGTCTTAGGCTGTGATTCCTACAAAAGGAAGGATAAGGTGGGAGATCCATCATTCAAGAGGTGCTGTGGGAGGAAGGAAAGAGAAAAAAGGAGTTAAACAAAATGCTGCTTCTCACTACTAAGTCCCCCTCCCACAAAACCCAAATCATTTTTAAATCGCTTACCTGAGGCACCATAGGAGAAAAAAACGAGACCTGACAACACCCTATTGAGGTAGGGCATGTGGTCCCCAATCCATGCACAAAAGTAGTGGAAAATGGGGAAAAGTTAGCAGATAAGTCAGCTTGAAAGCTACAACTTAACAGGCATGTTTTCTAAATTTGGGGGTTCTCCCTGTCACCAGCTAGCCCCAACCTGCTCAACAGTTGCATGATCCTGATAAGAAAATAAACTCTTTGGAATCTTCATGTACCCAGGGTTCTATGCTGTTCACAGTTTTGGGTTGTACCACTACCCCAGTAGAGGTGCACATTACCCATCTGTATTAATTGCAAATTGACAATGTGGAGCATTACAGAAAAGGGCTAGAAACTTTTAGGGTGGATAAAATGCAAAGCCTCAATGGTCTGCACTTGAGGGTACTTACGGGACTGACTTCAGAACTAGCAGTTTTCACTCAGCTGTTTAATGACTCACTAGAATCTATGGAAGTACCAGGAAGTTGGACGTCTGTGGACATGGTACCACTCCACAAGGTGGGTAAGGATGACCTGGGCAACTAGAAGCCAGTCAGCCTTACCTCAGTTGTAGGTAAGCTAATGAAGACAACAGTTAGGGAAAGTCTGGTGACCTACTTAAATGACAACAAGCCGCAGGACAATAAGAAGCATAGGTCTGTGTCAGGGATGTCGTGCCAGACCAACCTAATACTGTTTTTTGACCAGGTCAATAAGATGGCACATAAAGGGCAGGTGATAAATTTGCTTTACTTCCACTTTAGCAAGGCCTTCAATTCAGCACCAAACAGCAGGCTGCTGAGAAAGCTGGAGGATTTAGGAGTAAAAAAGGATTTAGTCAGGTGGGTGGGGAACTGGCTAGAGGGGAGGCAACAGATACTGGTAGTAAACAGAGCCAATTCTGGGGACAGTGGTCTAGAATGGGGTTACTGTAGGGATTGGTCCTAGGAGCCGTCCTATTCAATATGTTAATTAGTGATACTGGGGAGGATACCTAGGACAAGATGTGTCTCTCTGCTAATGACATGCCTGGGGGGGTAGAAAACAAGGAAGGGGTTAGGAAACTTCAGAAAGGCCAAGAGAAGCTGAAGAGGTGGGCAAAGATATGACAGGTGGCAATATATGCATAGAAGTGCAAGGCAGTGCATTTAAGGAAAAAGAACCCACACAGAGTATTGGATGGGAGAAGTCAGGCTAGGCACTGCAACAGAGAAGAGATCTGGGTGTCAACATCAGTGACTCTCTCGTACTAACCATCCAGTTCAGTGAGGCATACAGTAAGGCAGAGAGGATGCTGGGGTGTATAAGGAGGGGTTTTGATAGCAGGAGAAGCAGAGTGATACGGTCTTTATACAACCCTCTGGTGAGGCTTCACTTGGAATACTGTGCCAAGTTCTGGAGCCCTCCCCTTGAGAAACAACATAGAAAGGCTGGAATCAGTGCAGAGTAGAGTTACCAAAATGATCCAGGGCCAGCAAGACCAATTCAAAGAGAAACGGATGATGGCCCTGAGCATGTACTTGGTGAAGACCAGATGAAAAAGTGGCATGTATGAGCCCTGGATCGCCATGTCCGTGTTCACACCCCACCCTGTCCAAGGTCACACCTGGTTGAGGGGTCAGATTTTTTTCTTTCTCCTGCAGTGGGGGGTAGGTGGGGGGTCATCCCAGAACAAATAAGAACTAGCGCCTCCGCCCTGAGAGAATAATTGGGCTAGATGTTGTATGTAGTACTACCCCTGGGATGCAGCACTTATCCACCTCCCTACACTGGACTGGACCACCCCCTAGGGGCCACTGAGACAGTTGTTATCTTCACCAATACACAATTCAATCAGCTTACACAAAATGGGCATGCACACACAGAGGTGGAATTAAAAAAATTAGCAGTGCTTTTATTGTGTAACACAAGCCTGGAAGCTGTAAATAAAAATGGGGTTAAACAGTTGCAAGACACTTTAGGCACTATCACTCAGCAACAATACGCCCTGGGAGCCATTAGCACTGTGGGTCACTGCTACCCTCTCAGATCCCATGCAATCACTGGTGCACTCACCCAAGCAAAGGGAAAAATATGATGACTTACTCTAGAAAGGGTGCAATATACCTTTAGGATGTTACAGTACTAGAATTATAACCTCAAGTGTGAAACAGCAACGGATGAATTAGGGTACTCAGGAATTACATTAAATCCTGGTGCTTGCCTATGAGTTATGTTTTCTGTGTTCTTTCAGTGGCACACTTGTTGAAATGATTAGCAAGCTTGCATTTTTAAACCCCCCAAGAGGCTATTGTGTACTAGCACAACTCAAGAGAACTTGAGGTCCCAAATGGGAATTGCTTGAGAACCAACTTTGTAATCCCAACAGCATTACTGTAATCCAAATGGGAAAAGTACAAAGACCTCAGCTAGTAATGCCAGCACTCACATGACCCACAGATGCAGTAGCTCAGTCAAAGTGGGAACCAGCACACAGCAGCAGGTCAAGCAGCATTCAGGATTAGGCCCCCAGCAGCCTGGAGATAAAGCACTTCGCACTTGTTCCAGGTGGTATTGCCAGCAGCCCAGCCTTCCTGCTTCAACTCTCACAGCACAGCCCTTCTGGCTCAACTCTCACAGCACAGCTCTTCTGGCTCAACACTCACAGTAGTCACAGGAGCACTATTCCCTAGCTTCATGGTTCCCAAGGAGCCGTGACCTTCTCAGTCCAACTCTCCACCCCCCATATCAAGAGCACTCATGTACTGAGGACATGAGCCCAGAAACCTTCCCATTTCCCAATTCACCCCACTTGATATGGGCTAGCAGGCCCCCTATCTGACTCCACGTACAGTAGGTCAATGGAGATGCAGGTCTCTGTCTCCATTTTCTCAACTCAGCAGCTGTCTCAGGACTGAATCTTTCGGGTTTTCTCACAGCACCTTCGTCCGGCAGAAAATGGCCCAACAGGCACAGACTCTTGATGGCTTTTCTCAGTAGGTCCCTTTCTGGCACAATTTCACAGCTTTCCCTTTGCAGGTACTTTCCCTGGCACAGTCTCTCACACCATGTGAACCCAGGCTAAGGCTCACAGAACTGTGGACCAGCAAACACTGGGAAGGGCTTACCAGATCTGGGCGTGGGTAGGTTGTATGCTCAATCACACAGCAGCAGGTCTGATCACTTCAGTGTCTCTCTCAGACTGCCCTGAGTTCCTCCTGAGCCCAGAAAATTCTTTTTTAGTTTTAGTGTGTTATTTTTTAGTGTCTATTATCCCTAGAAGGGAGATTTGCTACAGGCAATGGTACTTGCTAATTTATCATCTTGATGCTCTCTGCCCCAGGATGTCTCTACAAGATATGGAGGTGTGATGAGAGTGCAAAAGCAGATTTTCAGATGGAAATCTTGCATCAGATATATTTATTTCAGCTTCCAAAAGCATATTCCTCAACATTTCACCAAACTTTATGGCTTCTTAAGGATGTCACTTACAATACATTTTCCTTTTGACTTTTTGTCTTATGTGTTCTGAGAATTACAGCAGACTGAAGCTGTAAGGTTCTCCATAACTCTGAGAGATTCATAACGTTGACGTACCATACACTGTGTAGTCAGATAAAACTGTAACTGAGTAAATTTAACCAAACAATGGAAACCTAAAAATGGACAAAAGGAAAAAGGATTGTAAGCAGCCTCCTTAAGAAGCCATAAAGGTTGGTGAAATGTTAAGGAATATGCTTTTAGAAGCTGAAATAAACATATTTGATGAAAGACATCTGTCTGAAAAACTATCCCAGGTATCTTTCCTGCTTGGTGGTCATCAATACCACACCACCCATTTTGTACTCTGCCCCGGATTTCTGTGTCCCAAGTGCATTATTTTGCACTTATTGACATAGAAACCCAGCTGCCATACCCTTCACCACTCCTCAAGTTTTCTTAGGTCTCTGCTTATCCGTTCTACCCCCACCCCCTAGAGTGTCCACTCTATTACAGATTTTGGTGTCATCTGCAAAGAGGCAGACATTCCCTTCCAGCTCCTCTGCAATGTCACTTATAAAGACATTAGAGAGGACCAGTCCCAGTACTGATCCCTGAGGCACCCCACTGGTCACCCTACCCTCCCTTCCTCAGAGTGAACTCCATTTACCACTATCCTCTGTCACCTATCCCCTAACCAATTTCTTATCCAGAGTACCATCTTTGGATCCACCATAAGCTACCCAGCTTGCCTGCTAGTCTCCTATGTGGAAGTGTTGCAAGCTTTGCTGAAATCTAGGTAGGCCATGTCCACAGCTCCACCCTGACCTAATTTCTTGGTCACCCAGACAAAGAAATCAATCAGATTCATTTGACATGACCTTACCTATGAATCCATGCTGCCTCGGGTCTTGTAACCAATGAGATTCAAGATATTCCACAATCCTTTCCTTCAGCAGTGATTCCATCAGGTTTCCCACCACCCATGTCAGGCTGACTGGCCTATAATTGCCACCCCCTCTCGCTACCACTTTTGTGAAGTGGGACTACATCTGCCCTCCTCCAATCCTCTGGAACCACTCCTGTTTCTAGTGAGCTGTTAAACAGGACTGTGAGAGATGCAGCCAGTACCTCCCTGAACTCCTTCAATATTATTGGATGCACCTCTCTGGCCCCATTGCTTTGTCTACTTTCAGACTAGCAAGTCCCTTCAGCACTCTCTCCCCTCTGAAAAAGGACCACTGTCCACCTCCCTCCCTTAAAAAGCTCCTGTTACTTTTTTTATGGCCCCTCTCCTTCTCCTTCCTCTGTGAACACTGAACAAAAGTACTTGTTCAGGATGTCTGCCTTTTCCTGCTCCCCCTCTGCACAGCGCCCCCTTTCCCTTTTTAATCTTACAGTCCTTCCCCTGGTCTTCCTCTTTCTTACATACCTAAAAAATGTCTTGTCCCCTTTTGTTACCACCTGGGCTATTCTCTCTTCAGTTTGCACCTTCAGGCTCCTTACTGCTTTCCCTGCTTCCCTCTGTTTCCCCCGATACACCTCCCTATCCTCCTTCCTCTTCATCTCCTTATACGATCTGAATGGAACCCTTTTAGCTTTTACCTTTTCAGCCACATCTTTTGAGAGCCCTAGCGGTCTCTTTTCCTCTTGCTTTTGCTCACTTGCTTGACACAGAGGTTTGTTGCCTTCACTATGCCCTCTCTTAGCTTAGCCCACTGTTCCTCCAGTCCACTCTGGACATCCCCGCCGCAAGGTCATCCCTGAGGCATTCACCCATCTTTATCATATCTGCCCTCCTGAAGTCCAGGACCCTCACCCTTGTGTGCTCCAATTCCACAGCAATCCTTATATTGAACCACACTGTATGGTGATCACTGGTTCCTAGGTGACCTCCCACCTTGGCATCTGCAACACTGTCCCTGTTAGTATCAGGTCCAGTATTACCCTATCACAAGTGTATTCACTGACTGGTTGCCTGAGGACTGCCCCACAACTGGAAGGCTCCAATCTACATCCAGCAGACTAAAGTCCTCCTTCAGCAGCAGCTCCCCCATTTCTGCCATCTTGCCAATAGCTTCCACCAGTATCTTCTCTTACTCCTCCCACTGTGCTGGAGGTCTATAGATCATGCCAGTATAAATACTGGCTCCATGCCCTATCTCCACAGTTACCCACAGTACATCCCCCCCCATTCCCTATATCTCCATTGCTTTTACGCTTGCCCTCACATAAATATGAACATACGAACAAGCCAGTAGAATTAGGTCTTTAGGTCTATCTAGTTTGCTCATTGTGCAGGGTTCACAGCTCAGGCTGTTGTCCCTACTGCTCCCTCTCTGACCTTCCAATCCCCTTCCTCCTTCCCTCCCATGACCTTTATCCTCCCCCTATATCTATTCTAGCCTCTTTAGAAGCTGCCCACTGTCCTCAATGAAATCAATTCTTTCAGCAGCATGTTCCATTTGGGCACCACCCTTTCTGTGAGGAAGTGTCTCCTTATCTCCCTCTTAAACAACCCCCAACTTAAGGCTGTGCCCCCCTCGTGGATCTGCTGCTGCTTAGCATGAAAAACCCTCCTTGTTCACCCCATTAATCCCCTTCAAGTACTTAAAGGTCTCAGTCATGTCTCCCCTCTCCTTCCTGTCCCCCAGGAAGTACTCCCCTCTCCCTCCTGTCCTCCAGGGAGTACATGTCTAGGGCCCTCAGTCTCTCCTTGTACGATTTACCCTGCTGCCGTGCAAACATCTTTATAGCCCTCCTCTGGACTGTCTCCATCAGGTTGATATCCTTTTTCCAGTGAGGGCGCTAGAACTGCACTGCATACTCCAGATTTAGCCTCACCAGTGACCTGTACAAGGGCAATATCACTGCCTGTCACCTACTGCTGATTAGTATTTATTTAGTTATTTATTTAAAAGTTGGTAACCGGGAGAGGCACACTGAGCAAAGGCTTGTTTCCAGGACTGACCTGGGGGATGGGGGAAGAGGAGGTACATGGTGATATGCAGATTACAATGAGACAAAGCAAAAATATGTAAGTACAATTCAGGACAGGTTACAATGCAAGCCTGTGTAGAAGGCTGGTACATATGACAAGGTGCAGGCAGACATACAGTGTAAAAGATATTTTAAGTGAACAATGAACAAAGATTGCCTGGGAAGAGACAAGCGCATGGTACATTTTTTCAATTCAATGAAACAGCAGTGTTTAGAAGCAGGTTACCCCCAACTAGGTGGCTTGAAAAAAGTGCAGTGCAGGCAAGAAGGTGTGGGGTTCACAAAAGATATGGGAGTCAGGGAGGTAGTTTCTGGGACTTAGGAGTCATAGAATTCTGGCAGTGAGTTAGTCAAATAGGGGGCAAGAGCAGGGCGAGGCAGCGAGTGGCAGAGGGTCCTTTTAAAGAGGGTTAATGACGGTAGCATTCAGAGTGAGGAGGGGAGGGAATTCCACAAATTCAGGAAGAGGAAGGAGAAGCCAGACTTCCCAGAGTTGGAGTGAGGTTGAGGAAGGGTGAAGGAGCGGGGATCCCATGTGCGGAACCCATAGGAGGTGTGAGCAGAAGGGGATAGGAGGGCAGTGAGGTATGGAGTGAGTGTGCCAAACCAATACTTAGCCAAGATGATGGAGGTGTGAAGGTTTTGGTGGGAGGATAGAGAGGAAAGTGATATGGAAGAGTAGAGGGGTGCAGTGATGTGTTCTAGGAGGAGCATTTAAGGCATTGAAAAGGACATCCAATCTGGAATGGGTGGATGCGGAGGCAGATCTGTATGCAACATCTGCATAATCGAAGAATGGAAGGATCGTCCTGGTAAGGAGGATCTGGTGAACGGAGAGGGAGAGGGCATCTTTATTTTGGTAAAGAGCACCAAGCTTGGGGTGGAGCTTGGAGTGAATGTGGTTGATGTGTGTGATGAAGTCTAAACGGCCTTGTAGTACACCCTCTAGGATTGGGGGGGGTGTCACCAAACTGGACACTTTTGGGATCGGCTGGAAAGGTAAGAGCAGAACCACTGGACTGATGGGGGGGGGGAGTCCAGCTAATTCTAGTTTGGAGAGAAAGATTGGGTGGGAGACTGAATCAAAGCCCTTGGCTAGGTCTATAAATATGGTTGAAGTAAGGTGACCAAGGTCCATGCCAGTGAAGATGGCATCGGTCACCCAGAGTAAAGAGGAGACTGTGGAATGGTTCTTTCTAAAACCTGGCTGGTGAGAGAACATGAAATTTGAGGAGGTGAGGAAATGGGTGAGTCTGGTAAGGACAAGGACAAGGGATTCTTGGAGCTTGGCCAAGACAGGGAGGAGGGAGATGGAATGGTAGTTACCTGGTTGAGCCTGGTCACTGCCTTTATGAAGGAGGATTACCTAGACAGATTTCCAGGCCTGAGGGATGGAGCCACAGGTGAAGGAGAGGTTAAGTAGACATGGTGGTCTGGGCAATGGCTGGGACAGAGATCTGAAGAAGGAGAGGGTCAAGCCTGTCGGGACTGGATTTACATGGGTTAAGGGACTGGAGGGCATGGAGTACCTCCCGGGCCATGACAGGGGAAAACTGAAAATCATTAGGGGTAGGGGGGAGGTGGAGGTGCTGTGGATGGGTTTGCAAGGGGGGTCAGGTGATGTGGCAGAGGTCTGGGGAGAGGAGGAGGAGTGTGCTGGGGTGGAGGGTAGGGTGCAGCTCATAACAAATGGTTTAGGATGGAGGCAACAGTGAGAGAGTCAGACACTAGGGTGTTGTTGATAAGGATGGAGGGAGAAGCTAAGCTAGACAGGGGGTTGAGAAAGGAAGACAGTGTATGCCAAAATGTGGGGAGCAAGTTGAGGTTTTCATGTAGTGCATTCTTGAAGTAGTGGAATTTAGCTGCCTTAATAGCTTTGGTGCAAGTTATTCTTAGGGCACGATAGGTTGAGAGGTTGTTTGGGGATATGGATACTTTGTAGTGAGCCCAAGCATGGTCACGTTTGTTGCAGAGTTTGATGATGTCTGGTGAAATCCATGGGTGGTGAAAATGACTCATCCTGCATCGACGCGGGGGGGGGCGTGTTTGTTCCAGACACTATTTAATATCTGACAGAAGAGGGAGGGTGCCATGTTGACATCTGTTGAGGTATAAATAGGGACAAGTCTGAGGATGCAAGATCATGTAGGCGATGAGAGGTGTTTAGGGAACCTGTGGCTCATGTGCAGCGGTATGTGGGGGGGAGCTGAAGTTTACGAGTACAGTAGGTCATGAGGTGGTCGCTGAATATGTCTGGGAGTATATCAGCAGTGCAGATACAATGCGGGTGTGAGGACAAGATCCAGGAGGGTGAGGTTGTGGGAGTGGGGGTTGGTTCTGATGAGTTCATTGATAAGCTGGTATAGGTTGAGAGACTGTTTGCTGAATGATGAGTTTTAGGGCAAGGGAGGACCAGTTCAGGTTAAAATCACCTAGTAGGATAAGTTCACCAGAGCTGGTGGTGGATGAAAGGATGGAGATGATGTTGACCACGGAGGAGGGGGGGAGCTTTGGGGGAGGAATAAAGCATGCCAATCAAGATAGGGAGGGAGGATAAGGGTAGCAACTTAATAAGGAGGAGTGTGTGGGTCTTAGGGACTGCCTTATTGGTAATAAGGGAGACAAGAAGATTTTGGCGGTAGTAGATAGCTACTCCACCACCTCTCTTGGAGCGGTCTTGCCATAGAAGGTGGTAGTCAGGCAGAGAGAGAGAGGTGTTAGGGATTCTGCACGATAGCCAAGTTTCAGTAACACAGAGTATGTCTGAGGAGTACTGTGATACCCAGACTTTAAGGAGGTCTAAATTGGGGCGTAGACTCCCGGCGTTGAAGTGGAAAATGGTTAGGCCTTTAGTGGGAGTAGGGATTTCAGGGGTCAGGCCAGGGTTTGGTTGGATGTTGCAGGCAAATAGGAGGAGGAGGTAGAGGAAGAAGAGTTTGCTAGAAGAATTCCATAGTTTCTGCCTACAACAGTGAGCACATTGATGAACAGTTGTGACAATGAAGTGGAGCCTGTGGATGAGCTCCAGGTTGAGAGAGGGTAACAGAAGGATGCCAGGTGGAGGGATTGGGAAGGGGGTGGATGGGGGGGAGAGTTACAAGGTGGATGAGAACTGGTTATGGGTGATGGTCTTGAAAGGTTGTTTGTAACAGAGAGAGGTAGAGAGTGAAAGGAGGGAGACTCGAGAGGGGAATAAGAGGCAGAAGGGGGAGTGGAGATAGGGGAGGGAAGAAAAGGGGGAAGAGGGCTATTACAAGCAGCCAGGTTTGCACAAGTTGCATTTTGTGTGATGTGTACAAAACCAGGGAGGAAATGGCTTTGCTGGACTTTTAGGCCTAGTGGTGGTGGGAGGTACCACATCTATAAACCAGGTGGTGGTAGGAGGTGTCACAAACCCACTCTTGGGGCCAGGCCCACTAAGCTCACAGTGCCCACCCTTAAGTGCAATCCATGACAGGGGGGTGAACGGGGATACCCTCCTCATCCTTTTTGAATGCTCGCCAAGGTCAGTACTGCACCTCTGCCACGAGGATCCCAGGTATCCCTCTAACTCTGGATAAGGTCACAATACACTCTGGATAAGGTCACAATACTAGCCTCAAGTCTTGTGGCCAAATATGAACCTTTCCTTGGCTATTTCATACAGGAAGAAGACCCAGGTATCACACTCTCTTTGGGGTAGCAGCATAAAAACCTGATTTGGCCTTCTCCCTACGGGACATGCAACAGCCTATTTCACAATCCCTGCAAACTCATATGAGACTCTGGTATTCTCCCTATCCTTCCAGATGTCCCTTTTACAGACACTTTTCTCAATTTGGTTGCTTACGGTGGCCCCTCTAAGCAATTAACAGTTGTCACAGATTATTAATAAACCTTCCACAGTGACACATGCAATATAAGAACTCTCACGCATGCAGATTTTCTTTAGAAAAGCAAACATTTTTACTAAAATAATTAAATAAATACAATTGCAGCTCAAACGGTGTTAGAAAAGCTTTGGTTACAGAATAAAACAAATGAAAATGGATATACAGAATAAAACGCACTAGGACCGTTAGCTAAAGTCTACCTTAAGTAGGAAGATTTTCAAAGTCGAGAATCGTTGGTTTGCAAAATAGTTCATTCTAGTCTGTAGCAACCTTGTGGTCAGGAGAAAGTCTCCAAACAGAGTGGCTTCTGTGTGTCAGGTGGAGTACAAATGAAAAGTGTGTAAAAAAATGGCAAAATGGCCCTGAGTGTCTGCGCTGAAGAGCTTAAATACCTTTCTGAAAACTGCAGTGTCATCAATTTCCCAGTTATAATGAAAACTAGTCTCAGTCTGTGGACAGAGGCTGACCTTTCCATTTTAGGCCACCGAGTGTCACTCTTCTATTCATTCTAACTTCTATGTAGAATCCCTTGAAAATGCCAAAGGCAACTCAGATAAGATCTGGCAAACAATCAAGGACAGTTGAGGGCCACAAAGCAGCCCCGTCCATCCCCACCAAGTTACTCATTAATGGAGTCAAATATGTCAAACGTGATCTCATCCTAGAAAAACTGAATACCCATTTCACCACCACTGGTCTCATGTTTGATTCCTGCCCATATGCAGGGCTACCACACCTTTCACCCCACCCCACAATCCATGAGCCCCCACCTCCTCATACCTTCCAGCTTCACCCTGTGACCTACAAACAAGTAGAGGACCACCTTAGTAAACTCAACATCAATAAAGGTTGTGGAGCAGATGGCATCAATCCCATCTTCATCAAGCTAGGCTGTATTATCTAGCAGCACCAATCCTTCATATCCTTAATCTCTCCATCTCCTCAGTCATTGTTTCCTACTGTTGGAAATCAGCTCATATCTTTCCCTTGTTCAAATCAGGTGACCCTTGCGACCTAAACATTTATAGGCCCATCTCCATCCTCCCTGTCTTATCCAAACTGCTAGAGAAACTCATCCATCACCAGCTTAAAGACCATGTTGAAAAGTTTTCACTTCTCAACCCTGCCCAGTTTGGGTTCAGACAAAAACACAGTACCACCTCTGCTTTAGCTAAAGTCACCAATGACTGGCTGACTGCACATGATTCCAAACAAGTCACAGGTGCCATATTCCTTGATCTCAGCAAAGCATTCGATACTGTCGACCATAACCTCATCTTCAGTGGTCTCAGTAAACTAGGCACAGCTGACCACACACTTCAATGGTTCTCGAGCTACCTTACAGGTAGAGTTCAGAAAACCAAAGCAAGCGGTCAGGTTTCCGACTCCCTCTCCATAAAACGAGGTGTCCCACAAAGCTCCATTTTAGGCCCTATACTATTTTCTATTTACATAAACTCGCTAGATTCCAATATCAGCAACTCCAAAATACATCTCTTTGCAGATGATACCGTTATATATACTTCTAAGCCAACCTTATCTGAAGTATGTGATGTACTACCAAGCTGACTTCACACAGCTAGAGCGCAACCTAATCAACTTCAAGCTACTACTCAATGTGAAAAAATCAAGGTCCTTTATTTCGCACCTGGTAACAACAGGCCCTTCCCTCGGCACAGCACATCACCTGTACCCATCATGACTATCCTAGGTGAATCACTAGATGTGGTTGATCAATTCAAATATCTGTGTGTTTGGATAGACAGCAAACTTTCTTTATGTGTGCACATTGACTACCTTTCTAGTAAGCTGAAAGCAAGACTTGGCTTTTTCTTCAGGAACAGACTGCTCTTTCCCCCTGACATTAGACATAGATTAGTACAGGCCACGTTTCTGCCACTCCTAGACTACGGTGACATCATCTATAACTGTGCCGCTGCTTCCAACCTTCACAAGCTCGATATACTATTCCATCGGGCTCTGCGCTTCATTACTAAAGCACCGTTCAGGATGCACCACAGCGACTTAAATAAAGAAGTCGATTGGCAACCCCTTGCCACCCGGCGGCTACCCCATTTAGGTACCTGGACCCTCAAAAGTCTACTAAATAAATTACCAATCTATATTTCCTCACTTGTTACTATTTCCCATTGCTCCTACTCCCTTAGGAAATCTGCTTACATCCTCCTCGAGGTACCCCAGACGCGTATCTCCCTCGCCAAGGGTGCCATTAGTCACGCCATCCCATCAGCGTGGAATCTCATCCAGATCTCACTCAGGCTCAGCAGCATTGTCTCATTAAGTTTCTTCAGAGCCCTGACCTACAAATTCTTCCCAATAGTCTGTCACTGCCATAGATCCTAGCATATTATGCCAGTCTCCTGCCACTGCTATCAAATGAGTACCCTCTGACTTCTTGTATCCTTCTCCCTAGTCTCCCTATCCACCCTGACCCCTGTCCTCCCTAGTCCATCCCCACCCTTTGCTGACAGCACTTGTTTAAGTTCTTACTGATACTATTTTTTGTTCTCCCTCTTAATATGAATTGGTTCCTATATGCTTCACTGTTGTTCTTTTCTTTGACTCTGTATGTATTTCCTACCAATTATTGTTACCTTACGGTATGTCACCATTGCTTGCCCAGAAACTGGATTCCTATCTGCTTTATTATTGTTTTTACTGACCATATGTGCACCTGTATGCTATGTCATCACTTTTATTGTACACTGTTGTTTAACCTTGTCCTTACAGGACATCCTTGAAAATGAGCGTGCTCAATGGAGTCTTCCTGCCAATAAACTTAGCCTTAACCTGGTGCTTCCCCAAAAGTTTTACCAAGGTTCTGCCATCACAACTTCCTGGCAGATATTAATAACCATGAACATGACTTCACAGTTAAAACGTTGATGCCTTAGTATAACACCCTGTAAGCTAATTCACAGTGTCCTGTAAAGAATGGCTACTTCCCAAATCCTGTTTAACACATCCTGGGCTTTGAACTTTACAACAGGAAATAGCTCCTTTCCAAATCCTTGAGAGTTTTATTACTTTGGCTTCCCTCAATTAGTTAACCAGGAAAATACTTTTTGATCAGCTACCTCCAAAGCCTTTGACAGGAACTTATGAGATTCCTGCAAGCAACGCTGGCCTAGTAGGTCAGAGGAAGGTCAAAACATTTTTTTTAATCCAGTCTTTTCTCTATGTCCTCTTTGCTGGCACTGGCATGTATATAGAATTACAATTAAAAAAACATATATACAACAGAATAATGTTTACAAATAAGGACTAGCAGTGGGGTAGATTGCAACACTCCTCCCTCCTAGACTGAATTTGTGGGAATCTGTCCCTAGGCATGGTATGATTTTCACAAATTCTGTTCACTGTTCTAACTGGTGAGATAGCCCATCTGCATTGGCTTTGAGTGATCCTGCCCTGTGGGTAATGGTCATATCACAGCCCTGTAAGGCAATACTCCATCTTAAAAGACAACCATTAATTTTCACCATCTGTGTCAGCCTCACCAGGGAGTTATGATTGGTCTGTACCTTCCAGATGTCCCTTTTACAGACACTTTTCTCAATTTGGTTGCTTACGGTGGCCCCTTTGAGCAAGTAACAGTTGTCACAAATTATTAATAAACCTTCCACAGTCACACATACAATATAATAACTCTCACGCAAGCAGAATTTCTTTAGAAAAGAAAACGTTTTTACTAAAATAATTAAATAAATACAGTTAAAGCTGAAAGGGTGTTAGAAAAGTTTTGGTTACAGCATAAAACAAATGAAAATGGATATACAGAATAAAACGCACTAGAACCGTTAGCTAGCTAAAGTCTACCTTAAATAGGAAGATTTTCAAAGTCCAAAGAATCACTGGTTTGCAAAATATTTCAGTCTTGTCTGTAGTAGCCTTGTGGTCAGGAGAAAGTCTCCTAACAGAGTGGCTTCTGTGTGTCAGGTTGAAACCAAATGAAAAGTGTGTCAAAAAATGGCACTGAGTGTCTCTGCTGAAGAGCTTAAATACCCTTCTTATTTCTGCAGTGTCATCAATATTCCAGTTATAAGGGCCCATAACAAAGCCCTGACAGTTGCCGCAGTGTATATCCCCCCTAAAGAACAAAGCAAAGGTATCAATGCCATCCTAGACCTCATACGAACCCTCCCTCCTGGCTCTGAGACAATCCTGTTGGGCAACTTCAATATTTTTTTTTTTTTTTTAACTTCTTTATTAGAATTTTATGCTTTCAGCAATAAGACATACAATGGGTACCTGGGCCCACATCCCTAAACTGGACATGGAAACTATATACACCCCCAAACTTATTTACAATCACAGTTATATGAAAACACTGGAAAAAACCTGAGTCCCCTTATATTGTAATGACAAGTATTTCTATTCCTTCAAAGTTGGCTTTAGTCTAACCCGGCTCTTGGCCATCATCATATTAACATAGCTCTGTCAACTTTGAGGTAAAGATAACTATACGAGGATAACCTTTAATAACTGTGTCCCTAGGAGAGAGAGAGCCCTTCCTGACCATCAAATGGGCAACTTCAATGTTAACTGGCTAGCACCAGAAATAGGGGGTATCAAGGATGCGATCTCTGCCATCAACCTTTCTCAGCTAGTCGACTCCCCCACTTCGCACAACTATAAAACTGGCACAAGTACCCTTCTATATTGGGTACTAACTAGCCACCCAACTCGCATCTCTGACATCTCCACCCTCCCTGATTCAATAAGTGACCACTCCCCAGTCATCTGCAAATGGTCTAACAAATTCAGCATGCCTCCGCCCTTACTCATCTCCAGTAGAGTCCTCCCGAAGGGCAGCTGAAACACCTTAAAACCCACCTTAGACAACAAGATTGGTCTCCTATTTACAACGCCACTGATGTCAGCTCGGCCCTGGAATATTTCATTAGCATTTTTAATGCCACCTGTGACTCCCATGCCGTCTTCAAAAAACGCAAAGTCAAAGACCTATACAACCCTTGGCTCTCTGCTGAACTACTTGCTCAACTAAAAGCCAGGGACTATCTCTGGATGCTGGCATGGTCTCTCAGGAATCAAGCTGACATCTAGAACTACAAACATGCCCGAAATACCTGCACAAAATCCATTCAACTAATGAAAAGCCTTTATTATAATGAAGCTCACATAAATACCTGGGGCATGGCAAATCTTTCTGGAACAATATTAAAGAAGTTACTGGAAAACAGCCTAAAACTTCCCCCACTATGCTGAATGTTGATGGGGCTACTATCCTGAACCCCATAACTATAGCAAATACTTTAAACTCGGCCTTCACCGACCTCAGCAGTGTTCTCCCCACTGACTTTTTCAATAATGATGATGATGCTACTGCACATGCCACCAGCCCACTCCCTTGTTCTAAATACCCGCTCTTCTACTTCAAGGCAGTCATGATGCATGATGTCCGCACATACATTAGTAAAGCAATTGCCAAGACCCGAATAAGTGGGCACTCACTTGACCTAAAATTGCTATCCCTCACTCTTGATGAAGTACTACCCCCACTAACAAAAATTTTCAACCTCTCCCTCATCCTCAGTCAGTTCCCAGACAGATGGAAATCCATAACTGTTACTCCTATCCACAACAGTGAAGACCAGGCCCTCCATATGAACTACCGGCCTATCTCCATCTTGCCTCCCCTCCAGTAGCATAGCAAATTCCCAGAGGGCCTGAGTGCAAGGCGATGTTACAGGGCCTCTCCCCAGTTTTAAATAAATATCAAAATTATGATTTGGGCTCTTCAAACCTTGTGGGCCTGGGTGCCACTGCACCCCCTGCACCCTTGTAGCTACGCCCCTGCTCCCCTCTTAAAGGCCATTGAAAGGATTGTATCGGACCAGCTTATGGATTACCTGGATAAATATATCTTGTGCACTCAGCAACACGGGTTCAGAAAGGGCCACAGCACCACATCAGCCCTATTGGAATACACTGGAGCTATCCAAAGTTCCCTGGATAATGGTCATCTAACTGGCTCTGTCTACATTTGACTTAACTAAGGCTTTTGACACCATCCATCATCGCCTTCTGATAGACCAGCTGCTAAATGCCGGGCTGTCACCTATGTCCATGACCTGGTTCTAAAGTTACCTTGAAAACCGATCGCAAAGAGTCAAAATTGGTGATGTCCTCTCTGACGCTAGACCAGTCCACTCTGGAGTCCCACAGGGATCCATTCTAGGTCCACTACTTTTCAATCTCTTTCTGAATAGCCTCCCACAGTCCTGCCCTGAGCAAATACTACTCTACGCCGCCACCGCCGTAATCCACTACACTCATAAGGAACTCCATCCCCTTCAATGTAAACTACAGCTTGACTTCTCATCAGTCGAAAATGGGTTTACTAAACACAAGCTAGTCCTCAATTATAAAAAACAAAGACAATGCTCTTTTGCTGCACTCACAACAAGTACTGGCATCATCCCTTGACCATCTCAAACTGTAATGGTGCTGCCCTTGAACAGGTACACTCCTTTAAATATCTTGGAGTCACAATCGACAGTCACCTATCCTATGGTCTACACATCGACAATGTTGCTAAACCTGCTAATAATCGAATCGGACTTCTCTACAGGCACAGGCAATGCCTTACTCCTGAAGCTGTAAGGGTTGCAGTTCAGAGCTCTGTGGTCTCACTAATTGACTATGGTCTTATCGTATATGGCTCTGCCACTGCTACTGCTCTCCGACGTATAGCTACGTCCCTCAACAAAGCCTGTTGGCTCATTTCTGGAGCCCACCATCTCACCCATACATGTGACCTCTACGCCCAAACTGGCTGGTTACAACTCTCTAACCATATAAAATACCAAACCTGCTTAATGGCCAAAAAGACAACCCAGGGCTATTCTCCTCCTGGCATCCAAGTTCTCCTTTCTCCTGCTCGTAAGTCACACCTTACTAGATGCTCAGACTCTCAACTCCTTCAGATCCCTCACTGCCGTTCCTCTCAGGGGCAATGAGCATTTGCCTACAGGGCCCCGCTCTGGTTGAATGGTCTTAGTAGTGACATCTCCTCACTTCCCAAACTTGGCCCCTTCAAATCCAAACTCTGTCTACTCCTCTCAGCCTCCAGCACCTGCGACTGTTTCCCTTAAACAGCCTTCCTGTCCCTCAACCATTCTCTGCTACCACTGCCCATTCTACTCAGCACTTACTTTCTCCCCTACCTACCTCCTTTCCCCCTCCCCTCCCCCTCCCCTCCCTCATGTCCCCCATTCCTCTCCTCTCCACTGCACTTCCCTATGTGCTGCTGACAATGCCTCTGGCTGCTCCTCCTTTCATATCCTTACCTAGTACTGTCTCAATATGTATGTTTGTATAGACTAAACAAGCATCTGTCAATGCCAAATGTTTGTTTGCTGGCATTGACATTGGTAGTGTAAGAGTTAGAGAGATACATAATAGGAATGGCAGTGAAGTATTGAACTGAAGCCAACCCCACCACCACCCTGCAGAGACTGACAGGCACGCTCGTAAAACAGTCATTTTTAGGAATTTTTTCACCAAATTTTCAACATAGGGTTTCTAGGGCCTACCTCATGAACTGTGACACTGTTGTTTCATTTGTTTCATTTGTCAGTCCCAAAAGATGGTTACATGCAGTGACCACGAAATCACCATGCGGGACCAAATAACAAAATGACAGTGCCGGAATTCATGAGGTGGGGTCCCCAGAACCACATCTTGAAAATTTGGTGAAAAATTTCCCCCAAATGGCTGAGATATGCATTAAAGTTGAAAAAAACTATTTATTCCATTATACAGCTTACTGGCATTTCCTCAGTTCGCGGTCGGCTTTGAAGAGTGCAGACGTGTTCCCGGTCCACCGAAGATCGTCGCGCCAGACTGCGGAGGTAAGTATGGGGTAAGGGGGGTGTGGGGAGGCAGGGTGTGCAGTGGGTGGGTGCGGGTGGGGAGGGGGGCAAGACAATCAACGAGGGACCGTTTTTGTTTTTAGGTCTTTTTTCTTTTAGGAAGACGGCGCAGGACTTTTGCCTCGCTGTGGTGGGCTCCCAGTGTGGTAGCTGGAACTTTTGTTTTTGGGGGGGCAGTGGAGCCAATGGGATTGGACAACCCTGTCGGCCACACAGAGGTTTGCCACGCTGGGATGGGCTCCCAGCGTGGCACCTGGAAGTTTGTTTGGGGCCAATAGAGTGATGTTTGCCACGCTGGCGTGGGCTCCAGCATAGCACCTGGAAGTTTGTCAGGGGGGCCAACAGAAGGATGTTTGCCACGCTGGCGTGGGCTCCCAGCGTGGCACCTGGAAGTGTGTTGGGGGTGGGGCGCTGAACCGATGGTGGATTTGGCACCCTTGTTGGCCATACGGGGGAGCGCATGACCACGCTGGGGTGGGCTCCCAGCGTGCACCTATGTGTTGGTGGGGGGGGGACTGTCTATGACAGACAGTTCAGATGCAGTGCCAACATAGGCATATTTGCATACTGCTGACAACAGTATGCAAATTGTCTGAGGTGTTTTCCTTTCAACTGTACGCCACTGTATCTGAACGGCTGTCAGAGACAGCTTGGACATTCATTGGTGCGGTGCAGCTACGCCTGCAAAAGGGAGCAGGGCATTGGAAGTGGGGGAAGCACACCTACGAATTCTTGTATGGTGGCAGTATGTTTCTTGCACATGCGTGCAAGCAAACATAATAAGTTAAGCCTCCATGTTTCTGTAACTCAATGTTTATCTGCAGCTCTTTGTACTTAATTGTCCTGTGTTGTATTGTACACCATCTGACGTGGAACCTTCGTAAAAGAGACTTGGCTCAAAGGTTCTTGTAATCCTAGATTCAGATTAATAAACGAGGGACCATTTTTTGTTTTTAGGTCTTCTGCTATTCTGATCTACTCTGTATCTCATGTTTTGAACTGTAATGTAATTCCTAGATATATACTAATCCTGTACTGCCACTCTATGTTTTTTTTTTTTATTCAATTGCCTGTATTGTGCCCTGATGTTTGTACTGTACCTTGATGTATGACGTGGAACCTTTGTGGATAGAGGCTGACCTTTCCACTTTAGGCCACCGGGTGTCACTCTTGCACTTCCCAAAAAGTTATACTAAGGTTCTGCCATCACAACTTCCTGGCAGATATTAATAACCATGAAAATGACTTCAGAGTTAAAACTTTGATGCCTTAGTATAACACCCTGTAAGCTAATTCCCAGTGTCCTGTAAAGAATGGCTACTTCCCAAATCCTGTTTAGCACATCCTGGGCTTTGAACTTTACAACAGGGAATAGCTTCTCTCTATATCCTTAAGAGCTGCATTACCTTGGTTTCCCTCAATTAGTTAACCAGGAAAATACTCTTTGATCAGCTACCCTTAAAGCCTTTAAAAGGAACTTGTCAGATTCCTGCAAGCCAGGCTGGCCTAGTAGGTCAGAGGAAGGTCAAAACCTTTTTTAAAAAATCCAGTCTTTTCTCTATGTCCCCTTTGCTGACACTGGCATGTATATAGAATTATAATTAAAAAAACATATATACAACAGTACAATATTTACAAATAATGACTAGCAGCGGGGTAGATTGCCACAGGAGGTACCACTACTAAGTTAGGGGGACCAGAAGTAGAGCAAGTAGTGTAAGGGACTAACCAAGTCCAAGTAGCTTGGGGGTGCAAGATTAGACTAATTTGTTCAGGTAGCTGAGGGTTGCAAACAATGGAATATACCAAGTGTGTGAGTGTGTATATGGGGGGGGCTTGATACTATAGGATCGCACCAGGTGGGAAAAAGTAATAGGCTAGGCAGCCCAGTGGGTAGAGTTGTAAACTACCGAGTGAGATGGGCACACAGGCCAGCGTTCAAGTCCCATGGGGGGAGAAACACGCAAAGAGTAAAAGGAAGAGGGGAATATACTAAGACAGCAACAAGGGAAAGGGAGAATGGAAAGCGGGGATATAATGGGAGGGCAGGTTAGGGAGAAAGAGGTAAGGTGTGCAAAGGGACAGTTGGGCGAAAGGGCACTGTAAGTTTAAATTTATAATGGAGTGGAGGGAGAGCACAGTGCCCCCTGGTGGTAAATCAGTATAATCTGCTGGGGGGGGGGGGTTGAGGAGATAGAGAGTGGCTGTCATGTGACCCAGCATACCTATAAAGGGAATGACCACCCAGGGTGGGGCAGCTGCTGAAGGAGCGGTGGTCTATCCTGAGCAGCACTACTGTGTCCCTCAGTAAGTACCTGCAATGCAGTATTAGGCATGTCTGTCTGCAGCTGGGAGGGTAGCAGGGAGAAATGCTGCTCACAATTCTATCAGTTGTGGTCCACCGACCTAACTGAGGTTCTAGAAAACTATTTATTCTTTTACCCTGAGCAGCACTACAGTGTCCCTCAGTAATTACGTGCAATGCAGTGTTAGGCAAATCCATCTGCAGCTGGGAGGGTAGAGAGGGGCACCATCTGGGGTTCTGAGAGCAGCAGCCTGCAATGCAGTGTTAGGCAGATCAGTCTGCAGTTGGGAGGGTAGAGAGGAGCACCGTCTGGGGTTCTGAGAGCAGCGGCCTGCAATGCAGTGTTAGGCAGGTCCATCTGCAGCTGGGAGGTTAGAGACGAGCACCGTCTGGGGTTCTGAGAGCAGTGGCCTTCAGTGCAATGTTAGACAGGTCCGTTTGCAGCTAGGAGGGTAGAGAGGAGCCTGTCTGGGGTTCTGAGAGCAGCGGCCTACAATGCGGTGTTAGGCAGGTCCGTCTGCAGCTGGGAGGTTAGAGAGGAGCACCGTCTGAGGTTCTGAGAGCAGCGGCCTGCAATGCAGTGTTAGGCAAATCCGTCTGCAACTGGGAGGGTAGAGAGGAGCACCGTCTGGGGTTCTGAGAGCAGCAGCCTGCAATGCAGTGTTAGGCAGGTCCATCTACAACTGGGAGGGTAGAGAGGGGCACCATCTGGGGTTCTGAGAGCAGCAGCCTGCAATGTGGTGTTATGTAGGTCCGTCTGCAGCAGGGAGGGTACAAAGGAGCCCATCTGGGGTTCTGAGAGCAGCGGCCTGCAATGCGGTGTTAGGCAGGTCAATCTGCAGCTGGAAGGGTGGAGAGGAGCACCGTCTGGGGTTCTAAGAGCAGTGGCTTGCAATGTGGTGTTAGGCAGGTCCGTCTGCAGCTGGAAGGGTACAAAGGAGCCCGTCTGGGGTTCTGAGAGCAACGGCCTGCAATGCAGTGTTAGGCAGGTCCGTCTGCAGCTGGAATGGTAGAGAGGAACACCATCTGGGGTTCTGAGAGCAGCGGCTTGTGATGCCTTGTTAGTCGACCAGTGCCCGTGTTTCATTGCCAAACGGCCATTATAATATTAAAAAACTATCATAAATGTGTCCCCCATAGATTATAAAGTAGCGCATCCCCGTGCTGTCCCTGTGCTCACGTCAGAAATTTGCCAAGCGCGGGGCGGTGTGGGAGTGGATCTTAGAAATGGGAAGTGCCTATACCCTGGTGAGGAAGATTTTATGAGTGATATTACTAAAATACAAGGGCATATTTTTGGGGCAACTATACATAAAAAGCATTTCTGGGAGGCAAGGCACCGAACTACGTGGTGCATGGGGCTAACTTGGTAAGTCTCTTTAAGCTGTTTTCTTACAGAATACCCACTCAAATAGACCTGAAGTGATTGCTAAATGGTAAATGTAGCCTTTTGTTCTCACTGGATAAGTACTTGATGAAATCTATGGTCACAGTCACTGTCGTATGGGACAGAGAGCACTGTAGGAAAAAGAAGAGCAATAGGTCATGGCAATATGGAGATTCCCCAGAATTCATAAAACTAGTAGGAGAGGCCATAAAACTAGAAATCAAATTGAGAAAAAAAAACTCCTAATAGTAAACAAAGGGAAGGACACACCAGGACTAAACACACAAATCAAAACACTCTACAGATCATGTTTTTGCAAACTTTGACTGTAGTACTCCTTTAATGGTCAAAATGAGCCGACACTATAGTGCGGATTAAATAACCTTATAAGTACAACATCTCATAATGTTCAGTTCAGTCAACTAAATATTGTTTGCCTGTTGCGCTTGCCATTTTTTAGCCTTATTGCTTGCTACCTTCCTACATATTTGCAGTGCTCTCCTATTGGTCTAGTATATTCAGATTTTATTGAAGTCAATATTTATAGCATTATTTTATGGATTTGAATCTTTTGATTATAAGGTGTGTTTTAAATTGTTATTATGTTTGGCTTACGTACAGTGCCTTGGTTTTAGAAAGGCGCTTTTATAAATAAAGATTCATTCATTCATATCAGTTGCTTTCTGTTCTGAACGCCTTCTGCCCGCACTAGTTATCTGGGTTATGTAAGTCACACCTCTAGGTCCAGCCAATTTTTATCTTCTTTATTAAAATTCTGTTGCATTGGGGATGGAGTTAGTAGTCAAGCAGGATGGCAGCTTGAAAAACAGGGTTAATATCATTGAGGGAGTCTTTCTTACCATCCAATTATACAACATTGGGAATCTCCTCCATATGCTAGGATCTAACACACCGACAAGAAGAGCTATCATCTGATACTAATACTGGGCATAATGTCTATCAGGACCACTAAATAAGCAAGGCTTACAACTGCAATGCTACTACATTCCTAACGGCCCATCTGAAGCTGGGCCCTCAATTATACCAGCCGGGCAAAGAATCATCCTGCATGCTTCCGCCAGACTTAAGATGGTTACCCCGGTGCCGATGCAGCTATGGACATGGCCCATATTGCCAGCATGCTCTCACTGATATTACAAGATACCGAAGAACTTAAACAAACCACCTGTCGGACGAAAGAAGAATTAACAACCCTAGCATCACAAATTATGGGAGCTGTGCAAAAGATCAAAATACAAAAAATACCACTGATCACCATCACTCGATCCTGCAAGCCCATGAGATCAATTTCAATATTTAAGGGAAAAAGTGGACAACCTTGATAATAGAGCCTGCCAGAACAATCTCAGAACTGTGGGCATACCAGAGGGTGTGGAGGGCCGAGACATGATGGCCTTCCTGTGGGCAGTGCTCCCAGCCATCCCGCAAGTTTAAGACTGCCCTCCCCCAGACATCAAGCGAGCTCATCACTCCCTTCCCCCCAAACCCAAATCAGGGGAAAAACCACACACAATCCTGTGTAAAATCCTTTGCTATCCAGTCAAAGAAGCAATGCTCAGGATGGCATGGGGAAGGGAACCATTGTACTGGGATGGCTACCCCGAGCAGACTTTCCAGGATTACTCTATGGAGCTATCATGCGGGAGAAGAGCATTTGCTGGGGTACGCCAAAGATTTTATCAACTGCACATTCCCACATTGATACTGTACCCAGCAATGCTCCAAATCCAAGTCAACAGGATTTATATGACATTTTAAACCCTGAACGAAGCAGAAAGCTATTTGAATTTGGCAGGCTCTGAAAATGCAGTGCCTACACAGCCACCATCCAAACTGCATGGCCAGGGTCTATACCAATGGAGCTATCACAATCATCACTAACTGTGTCAATAGAGCATGGCAATGCACAGCACAAGGGAGACCAAACCCCAAATGAACAATGGCAAGAGATCCTCAGGGGCAGATAAAAGAAGAAAAATAAGCCGCCCTCTGCAACCAAAGCACTCCCTCCCAGGAGAAACCACTCATAGGTTCATAGAAGTTTACGAGTACAGTAGGCACAAAGCCCTTTATTGGACTCGCCACCCATATACCTTATAGGTGGAATTCAAACTTTTTATCCCCCCATTAAGTCATCCAGACGTTGCTTAAAAAATGTTATATTCCTGCTATTGACAACATTATCTGGCAAGGTGTTCCACATTCCGACCACTCTCTGGGTACAGAATCGACTCCGTTTGATTGAAGCACACTTCGCATCTATAAGTTTATAACTGTGACTCCTAGTTGATTTAGTGCTAGTGAATGATGTTAATCCTATTGTTGTTTTTAGATAGTCATTCGTTAATGTTTTATATATGAGGCATAAGTCTCCCCTTATCTGTCGGTATTTAGCAGAGTAGAGTTTAAGTTTTCTTAATCTGTCATCATAACTAGTATGTTTTAAGGGATTAACCTTCTTGGTGAACCTAACGTTGAACACCCTCAACTAATTTCAGACTCCTAATAGAAGTTGGAGCACAGAATTGGGAGCAGTACTCCAAATGTGGACGTACCAGACTAATATAGAGTTGCATAATGACTTCAGGGTCTCGACTTTTGATATTACCCAAAATTGAGCCCAAAATTTTATTACATTTTTTAACATTAATTGTGATATTTCTATCAAAGGTTAAGTTGTTAGAGATTATAACTCCCAAGTCTGTTTCCTCCACAATATTTTTTAGTGGTATATTGTTCAAGTTATAATCAATGAGCATATTATTCCTACCCAGATGTAAGACTTTACATTTGTCCTCATTAAAAAAAAAAACATTTTGTATGAGTTTGCCCAAGATGCTAAACTGTTTAGTTGGGTTTGCAGGAGAAGCCCACTGGATATAGAACTTACAAGACTACTAATCTTACAATTGTCTGTGTACTTGGATATCCATATTTTGTCAGCAGCAGACATTGTGGACATTAATATGTTAAAAAGAATGGGTCCCAAGACTGAGCCCTGAGGGACTCCACTAGTCATCACACTCTCATCAGACAGATCACCTTTCACTGACACTTTCTGGGTCCTATTCTCCAGCCATGATTGTACCCGGTTTATGATGTTGGGATGTATGTTAATTCTCATTAGTTCTTGTAACAAGATTTTATGTGAAACTTTATCAAAAGACTTAACAAAGTCCAGAAACACCAAGTCTACCGGTATACCCTTATCCAAGGCATTGCTAACCAGCTCAAAGAATTGCAAAAGATTAGTTAGACAGGACCTCCTGGACACAAAACCATGCTGAAAAATATCTATTTTATTGTTTTTACCTATATGGTTAATAATGTGTGTTTTAAATAGTCTTTTCATTATTTTACCTATGATAGAAGTTAGACTTATCGGGCGATAATTATTAGGGTCATGTTTGTCACCTCCCTTATAAATAGGGATCACAATAGCTTCTTTCCAAACCTGAATAACTTTGCCTTCTTTAATAGATACATTAAAGAGAGTTGTTAATGGTCCAGAGATTGTCTGTCTAATTTCTTGTAGGAATCTAGATGGGATTCCGTCAGGACTTGCTGAGCTGTTTGTTTTCAATGTGTTTATTATTTTGTCAACCTCACTACTACAGAAAACAGGATAATTGTTTTTGTTTTCAGAAATCTGAGTTTTAATACTTTCCTTACTTTGAAATACTTTTAGGAATTGTTCATTAAGTACCCTGGCTGTAGCTATTTTACCAATAATGGGAGTGTTATTAATGATAATGGGGCCGATGGTTTGCTGTATATCTTTTATAAAACCAATATAATTTCAAAACTGTTTCTTATTGTCTTTTATTTTAGAAACCAAATAATGTTCTACTCTTGATTTTGAAAACTTTATCATATATTTAGTTTTTTAACAGCAATTTAGTCCATGAACTAGATGATTTATTTTTGATATATTTTTATACAATTTTCTCTATTTTGCTAGTTGTTTCTCAATAGCAATTGACCACCATGGAGGTACATGTTTATTTTTACTGTACTTAATCCTTTCGGGAACCCATTTAGCAATGCAGATGAAAATTTTTTTATTTATTTTGTCCCATATTTGTGTTAAATTAAGGTTCTTAAACTCAGCTTCCCAGTTCCATTTAGTTAGGTAGTCATTTATTTTAGCATAGTCAGCTTTATTAAAATTTTTCATTTTAGCGATGCCCTTAGTATGTATCAGTTCAGTCTTATATTTGAAATGTGTGCTACAATGATCACTTTCTCCTAGGGGAGGTAGTAAACTAATATCCTTGACTTTCTCCTCGGTATTGGTTAGGACATAGTCCAAGATATTCCTGCCACGAGTAGGTTGTTTAACTATTTGTTCTAGGTTATGTTGAATGAAAACATTCCTGAATGTAATTTCTAAATTTGAATTAGTTTCATAAGTATCCCAATTTATAGTGGGAAGGTTAAAATCTCCCATTAATATATAGTTGTTCACTTCTACCGCACTAATTTCATCGATTAGTTCTTGGTTAGCCTCAGATGTTAAGCTGGGTGATCTATAGATTAGACCAATTGTTAAGGAGTTAGAAGGCAATTTGATTTGGACCCATATACTCTCATTTTTATTTGTTTTGGTTCTTGTTATATGTGCTTTAAGACTTTCCTTGATGTATAATGCTATACCACCACCTTTTTTATTGTCTCTATTTTTTGGGAACCTGTTGTACCCTTTAATGTCCGTATTCCAGTCCCCATCTTTATTCCAAGTTTCTGTAACTCCACAAACAGATATATTTTGTGTTTTTAATATACATGTGAGCTCTTCTTTTTTTGTATGCAAGCTTCTTGCATTAGTAAGTATAATATTTAGTTGTGTTTTTTTTTTTTTTGAATTGACCTAAAAAGTTTCGGGACTGTCTGATTTGAATTACCTGAAATTTAGGGGTTAGGTGCATGGTATTGTGTGTTATACTCTAGAGCTGTATTACATTGATACAGCTCCCCCTTTAATGGCAGTTTAAACATTTTGTTATAGAAAGACCTAAGCTCTCACCTAAGAGTTTACTACTTCTCCTACTGAGGTGCAACCCATCCCAACAGTAGAGATCTGATTTATGGTAAAATTCCTCCCAGTGGGTGATACATTTTAAATTCTGTTTCAGGCACCAAAATCTTAACCAGTTATTGATTTCTTTGATCTTTTATTGCTGGACTAAGTTGGCTCTTGGTATTGGTAAAATTTCAGACATTTGTACTTCACACCCTAGGTTGATTAACTTATTTGTTAAGGCCACATAGTCCTCTTTAATAATTTGATTTGGTTCAAAGAGAACATTATTTGTTCCTACATGGACTATAACTAATGTATTAGTACTAGTATTGTGCAGTATTGTGTTAGACATCTGTGTAAGATCTGAAATTCTAGCTCCACTGAAACTAGACAGGGCTCTATTGGTTTTATCTGGATTACAGATTATCCTGTCAGTATGCTTTATAATAGAGTCACCCATTACTATTACTTGACGCATCGTAATACCAGGTTCAGCCTGCATTTCTATGGTGCTAGCATCGACTTCTGTGTCCAGTGATATCAAATGAACATCTTCATTTATATGGCTATTAGAGAGGCTATTTGCGTTTATAATAGGTTCCACTGTACAGGAGTTATAGACAGTATTTGGACTGGGAAATAGATTTTCAGCCTCAACATCAACTGAGTTAGTCTTTTCTGTCATATTTTCACTATCTGAAATGGAGACCAATAGGTCAAAAGAATTAAAGGTTGAAACAGCAAACTGTTCTGCCCTTCTTCCTCTTTTGGCGGTTTTTAGACTTTGTAAATAATATCAACCCTCATCTGTACTATCATGTTGTTGTTGTTGTTTATTTGCTTAACAGGTAAGCACACTGGAAAATTAGTTCCTTTTACAGGTGTGGCTCACATAAAAAACATAAATACAAAAAGACAAATAAAAAATATACAGTACATATTATATCAGACTAAAAATGTCTTCGTTACAAAGAAGATAGAAACTCATATAAAACAATTACAATTAAATTATAATACAGAAAACATCCTTAGTTCATTTGCAAATACTTTAGCAGAATGCAACTGTCTTATGTCACAAGGAATTTCATTCCAGATGAATGGAGCAATATAAGCAAAGACCCTCTGTCCACAATTAGATCTCATAAAAGGTATAACTATCATGTACATCCTCTTCTCTAGTTCTCTTCATGGGTTAGTGTTTAACTGGGACTAGGTCACTGACAGATTCTTGTTGGGTAAGAGGGTTCTCAACTGTGCATACCTTAATTAATTTCTTGATTTATTGCCACATTTTTTTGCCTTATTTATGTCCGATCTAGTTTTGGTAGGTTGTGGCTTACTTTCATCTTGTTTTTTAAATCTGCTGGACATTTCCTCTTGGCTCTTTTCCAAGGACTGCAGTCTATCGTTAAAAAGTTGAACCTCAGCTGACAAATCATTATTTAGCTGGCATTTAATACAAGTGAAAGGGAAATGGAATTTTTCAAGATCAGTCACTAGGTACATAGAACACGACTGACATTTAAACCCAAGGAAACCATTACTCATTTTAATAATCTCCACCTTATTGTTCAAATATTATTCAGAATTGCCTACAGCTTAACAATACTGCTTCACAAAGGGGAATATTTCTAGGGAGTGGTAATTATTTCAATCCTGTATAAATCATATGAATATTTATATATTTATCCTACTAGGCCTCTCCACCTACCAGGCATTCAGTTATATGGCACAGGAAAACAAGAAAGCAGATCACCAAATAAATACAGTTCAAGAAGTCACATATGTGTTTATAAACTATTTTGGGTTTTTGTTTTTTGTTTATTTTTAAAATTAGTGTACGATAAGAAGTGTGCTACAGACTATTTCGATGTAAATCAGCACATGCAGCTAGAGACAAGGGAAATATAATTTAGCCAGACACAGATATGGATCTTAAACTGTGACTAGGAAAAATACCTCAAAACACCAGAGAATCTGGACAATTCACAGTTATATAACAAACTAATGACACCAAATCAGAAGGTCCATGCTTTACCTTTCTTATATCAGAAACAGACTGCAGTTAGAGTTGTAGGACACGTATCTGTGGGACTAGTTGTAGGAGGCTAACATGTGCCACACTGCCACGCTAAACACGTGCTAGACATGCATCACTTCACTCGCATAAGTGCGTGTACTCGCCCTGTTCGTCGCAGGGCTCATTTTAATGGCAGAATGATCCAGAAGTAAAACCAGAGGTCAGTCAGCCTGCCCACTCGTTCACAAAAGTGTAGCACAATCATATATAAAAACTGCCTTTAATACTGGCATGGCAGTGGTTTAAGGCTTAAAATGCATTCACCGTCTGGATATTTTGCCCAGAAAATAATTTTACACTTGAACAATTGAGCTGTAGTTCAGCAAAACGCTGTGGACTACAATGCACTCTTCTTGTGATTAGTTTCCTGATCACAGGGCTTCCGAGCACTCCAATCAGGTGCTGGTATTCACTCAGACAATTTCACACAACATATTTCACATTTCATAATCTTTGAATGTTGCATGTAACTAAGAGCAGTGCTGTCACACTCCAATTTGAGTGTCAACTAAAGCAAACACCCGTTCTGCTCATCGCAGGGCTCGTTTTAATGGCAGACATCCGGAAGTAAAACCAGAGGTCAGTCAGCCTGCCCACTCGTTCGCAAAAGTGTAGCACAATCAAATGCAGCAGGCTAAATGTTCCCTCAGAAGTGAGCAGCGGCTTCACTTACAACACCCCAGTCAAAACATCGAATAGATACTGACTGCTGAGGGACTTACTACCAGCACCATATCATTGTCAGAGGATGCACCACACCTGAATGACAGTCTGAAGATGCTCCAGGACGTAGCACCGGACTGGACCCCTTATGTGCTAAATAGGCAGATTGCATCGCTGAACCAAATGATGGCCCTAACACCCCTACAACTGAGGAGCAGATTGTGGCACATCACAACCTGGACAGTTACTCACTGCCATAAATTAATGTATAAATGCTGGACTTTGTTTCAGTTTTCTTTTTGACAAAAGCTAAGTACGATTCGCAAGTAAGCTGAGCTTACTGTACTTTTGTTCATAGCAACATCCTGCAGGGACATGGTAGATGGTAACCCCTCTGGCCCATAGGAAGAAGTGTGAGATATTTAAAGTTGGAATTGTTATGTGTTAAGCCCAGCCCATATACATAGTTAAATGAGTGAACCTAGGGTACGGGATTTAAAGAAGCTGAACGGTGTGTACCTATGTTAGACATCACCTTTCTGTCTCAGGTGCAGTGCCATGAAAGCCATAAGTGGCTGAGGGTGACTTCTGTACCCCCACCCCCAGTCACCAGCCCCAAACTGAGGGACAAGGATGTCCAGGCACATCCAGCAGAAAGTGCACAGCAGAGAACAATGGATCATTCCTTAACTATGGTGAGCTGCAGCACTGTAACTCAAAATGCCGTGCCCTATGCCACATGTTTTTTTGATGAACCACAGGAACATTATGTTAATCATTGATCCCCGCTGGGCCAAAAAGCTCACCCACAAATCACAGGGCTGCCCACATATCAGGCTAAAATGCTGTTCCCACTACAGACGAATAGTCTCTCCCCACCCTGAACCTGTTTGCCAGGTACAAAAACGGTTCCTGCAGTGTCATTCCATGCTTGCAACCAGGGACGTGTGAACCCCATTCCCAAAAGAGATCAGCCCCAGCAATCAAGGGCACAAACTCAGTGCAAGCTCTCTTGCCCCACATACACATAAGCAGCACCAATCATTCATACTGAGCGGTGGAGGTGTATAAAGGGCTAGTGGTTTCAGATGCCATACACAAAGGTACCTGTCAACATCTCCGGACCTGTTACTGCTTCGAATAAAAAGAGGTGTTCTGAACCTTTTCGTGATTGTTTGGCACAAACCCAGAAACCACCAGGTCGAAGCAGAGGAGATTATGACACGAGCTTATTACCTTCTTTTCTGTCAGGCAAGCAATCCCTGAGCATAACAAAATCCCCTGTCCCAAGGAACAAGCCCACAGTCCAGGCAACAGGAACTACTACTCCTCCCCCCCCCCCACAAATAACTGTGTGAACATATCACCCTGGTCCTCCTTGGACTGCACTGGCTGCTGGTCAAGTGGAGGATCTATCTGCAAGATCTCCTTGTCCCCTACCATCCTCCCTGGGCACTCCAATCCACCAGGACAGCCTCCTTAGAGTTCCCAGGGCGAGGTTACGGCACTCGGGTGACGGCATTTTCAGTGGCCACGCCTACCCTGTGGAACTCATTTTCTGCTTATGTGAGGGAGGCTCCCTCAGTGGAAGCCTTTAAAAAAGGATTAAAAACCTATTTGTTCCAGCAGGCTTTTATTGACTGACGAGTGATCTGTTAATGATAGAAGAATTTTAATGATGCTCTCGGTTGAACTGTTAAGTAGATAGTGGAAAATTATTGTATATTATTATATGGTTGTTTGTTATGTTGTACAGCACCCAGAGTCCTTGGAAATGGGCAGTTTTATAAATAAAATATCTATCTATCTATCTAACTACATACAAAACCTGGGCGCAATAGAAACAGCAGAAAGACTCACCCCTCTCACTGCGTAGCTACATGATAGCCTAGGAGAAATGGAGGTGTCACAATGGACTGGGTAATAGGCAGCCACATAGGCAACATGGTCACAGCTCATAACTTGCCATGTAGAGGTAGATCTCCTCTCTCAGGTACTCCCACTAGATATTGGACACAAGTAAGGATTAACTCCTAGGTACCACTCTGGTGAGCACAGCCTCAGATGGGAAATACAGCTGAAACACCAGAACTACTTCCCTCCCCTTCAGATGGGACATCTGGTCCATTGGAGAGATAGCCCTTGAGTATCCTCTCCTGAACCCCAGGGTGTCCCCAGTTCTCAGAAAGCTGACTAGTTGTAAGGTGCAGATCCTAGGGTTTTGGGACTTGTAAGCCTACCATCCCACAATATATATTACAAACTAATATTAAAAATCTGTATGCTTTTCATATGCTTTTTATAATCAATGAAACTGCATTACTGTTCACCGGAGATATAGGCTTTGGTTGGATGAAGCAATGCCAGCATGTGGCATACCTATGTTATGTTCAGAATGACCTAAAGGAGTTTGCAAATACATCTATAGGATCCCATAGACAAAGACCATTAAGGTCATACAGCACAGGTTCAAAAGCAGTCTTTTATGAAGTGAAACAACAAATCCCCTCTGAGACTCACAGGTGGAACAATCACAACCAGCCTCCGCATGACCTTTTAAGGCATTGGTTTCCCCTATTGCTGTATACATTTATTTACATATATTTCGTCATGGATAACCACGTAACACTTACTTAATGGAACGTGAGGGGTCTAAATTCCCCCCCAAAAAGAAAGAAAGTGCTAGACAGGCTAAGGAAGATGAAGACATAGGTAGCTCTACTCCAGGAAACAAAATTAGAGCATAAAGATGCATTCAAATTAAAAAGGAAGTGGGTGGGGTAGGATGCCAATAGTACATCTGGAGCTACAAAAAGTAATGTGTCAATTCTGCTACACAAAAGTATTCGATGGACCCTTATAACCCAAGTAAGTAACCCTGAGGGCAAATGGATTATTGTTAAATTTTCAACCCCCATGGGCCCCTTCCTGCTGGGGAATATATATGCCCCAAATCTAGACACCCTAGCCTTCTATGAAACAATTATCACAGACCCCTTTGGATCTGGCATTTGACAACCCTGAAGTTATCCTAGGGGGCAGTTACAACCTAGCCCTGGATTACTGCCTAGTCCGCTCCAATGGCAGACCTGAACCCCATGCAAGAGCCCTCTGAACCCTTGAGGGACTTAATGTCCTTGCACCAACTCTCTGATACATGGCGGCTGCTGAACCCCTTCACTAGAAACTATACTTTCTTCTCAGAACAATACCATATGGCTAGCAGGCTTGATTTTTCCTCCCCAAAGATCACTGCAGCAACACAGCAAATCTCAATTCAGCCACTATATATCTCTGATCATGCCCCAGTAACCCTGTTCTACATTCTGAATGCCATCCCTAGTAGCTCTCATACATGGAGACTGGATCCCTTACTCCTATTGGACAATGACTTCAAAGTGTGATTTAAAAATGAAACAAAACAATAGTTTCAGAAGGGAATTGGCAGGAATCCGAATACAGCTAAATGCCATAGCGCTGCGGTTAACTGAACTCCAAATTACTAGAACGAAGCACAAATATTGGGCTCAAGTGGGAGAAAGTGAGGAAGCTGCTATCTTACTCACACAAATAGTGGGCAGAAAGATCTATCCCACACCTAAAGGACAAAGAAGGCTGAATACAAACCTCTCCTGTAGCTATAAACGAAATAATGAAACACTTCTTCAAGACCCTCTAAAGCTCACAAATGAAATTCAATACCACCTCCTTTGATGGATTTATGGCCAATCTAACCCTGACAAAAATATCACATACCCAGAGAAAGACTCTAGAAGCTCTCATCACAGAAACAGAAATATCCCAAGCAATCAAGGCCATGACACCTCACAAATCTCCCAGCAGTGATGGCATACCCATTGACCTCTATCAAGTGGTAAGTGAGGAAGTGACCTTCCCACTTCTGAGTATATTACAATACTCTCAGAACAACACTTCCCTTCATCACGGTTATCCCAAAAGAAGGAAAAGACCCCCCCCCACCCTGCAAGCAATTGTCCCATTTCATTAATCAATACAGATGCAAAGATTATTGCTAAGTGACTGGCCTCTTGCCCAGAGGGCATCCTTCCCAATATTATACATCCATCACAGGTAGGCTTTGTCAAGAGCAGGGTGAGTGCAGACCACTTTAGAGTGCCAATTTTCCTAGAACAGACAGTGACAGATATAAATTCCCCAGTGGCAGCAATAGCGATCAATTTCAAAAAAGCTTTTGATTCGGTTGAGTGGAACTATCTTGTAAAGGTTCTGAAGCTTTTTAATCTTGGGCCCACCCATATAAATTGAATATAGACAATGTGCCCTAACCCTCTAGCCTGCATTATGAATGATACCCTCTCAACACCATTCCCTCTATTTAGAGGAACATGACAAGGCACCCACTATCATCACTACTCTTGTTATAACCCTGGAGCCCTTGGCTGCTGCACTATAGCAGTACCCTGACACAAAAGACATTACAATAGGGGCCTCAGAGTGCAGAGTGAAACTATATGCAGATGACTGTCTTGTTCTCTGCAAGGATGTTACCAAAACAACTCCTATTCTACCGAGAACCCTGTACTCATTCACATCCATCTCTGGGCTACGAATCAATCTTTCCAAAACAGAGATCCTCCCACTAAACCACCATACAACTCTGCATCTGGTGACCCACTTTGGAATAGCATGGCCCCTAAATCCATTTAATATTTGGGAAGTCACATAACCCCGAACCTCACGAAGGTAACAACAGTTAATATCCAGACACTAGCTGATAAGCTACAGACTGACATAGGAAGGTGGAAATTGCTGAACCTATCCCTGGCTGGGAAAGTAAATGCCGTAAAAATGATAGCTGCACTTCAAGTCTTTCACATTCTCTCACATCTGCCTATAATTGTTGGGACTGAGTGGTTTTGAAAGATAGACAATATCACTGGAAACTTTTTATGGGACGGGCCCCTCCTCGTACAGTAGGTCCAAAATGCATGCACATTAGTCCAAAGGAGCATGGGGCCTCGCACACTATTTACACTACCATTATGCCTTCATGACTGCCCAAACCTGTAAAATATTCCACTATCCAAGACCACACCCATCAGCCTGGATAAAACCAGAAACTGAAATATTCAAAGGCGCCTCCTCCTCAATATATTTGGGTTAAGCACTTTCTAAAGAATTCAGTAAATGGTACAGAGTAACTGCATGCCATATGGCGTGGAGCATGGGGAAGGTGGGGGAAGGAGGATAAGTACCGTACAAGACTGGGCTCCTATACACCTCTGGAACAACCCACATGTTACGATCGGATCAATACCTCTTAGATGGGCCACTTGGCAGAACAAACAAATACACTGGATGGAAGATTTATTGATCTTTTCCACTAACATGATTGATTCATATCAGGCCTTACAAATTTGATACTGGCTACCTAGGGAAGACTTCTGGAGGTACCTGCAAATACACAGCCTGTATATCTCTAAAAAGAGGCAACAATGTGACTGTTCCACCTATGGCAAACATCCACACAAGAGGTTGCCAGAAATTCTCATATGATCCTGGATCAAGATACAGAAAGGCTTAGCAGGTTCCATTTAAAGAGCCCTGATAGATTCCCCAGGTGACCCGTCTCTGCCCCCCAAACGAAAATGAAAAGCTGCTCTACAAGTGTCCTTCTCAGAACAAGCTTGGACCCAGACTTGGAACCTGATCCATCAAGTCTGCCTGGACCAGAGCAACTTGCTCATTCAAAGTAAAGTCATGCACCATTGGTACAGGACCCCAGTGCAACTAAAAAACATGGGCCTTCTGACTAATGACCAGTGCTAGAGATGTAAGGCCCCAAGGGCAGACTTGGCCCACATCCTATGGGCCTGCCCTATGGTCCAAAGTTACTGGAATAATATTTTAGACCATTGTTCCAAAATTTTCCAGGAACCCATCCCATGCATGCCCACCCTGAGACTACTGGGAATCCCTGAGCTACCCATTGCACTTTCTTTGCCTAAGAGGATATGGTTACTCCAAGCATCTATTGAAGCCAAACGCTTGCTGCTCAGGTGATGGAGAACCATTGAGATTCCATCCTTTAGGGAATGGGAGGAGGCCTTGGCTACACTATCAATTAACTCTAAAATGGCACACTTTTACTTGCACTGTGTAACTAACTTCCACAAAATCCGGGACTCATACTTTCAATACACATGGGGATCTTCCCTCCCAGGACTTAATCCCCACTCCAAGGACCTCTTAAGATCACCGTGATTCTTAGGCCAAGGAGGTGAACTGATTCCATGCCCCACAACACTCTCCAGCCCCCCTTGAGGGCAGGAAAGTACTCAGAATGGCAACACCCACTATTTTGGACGCAGTCTTTACCTTATCGCTGAACAAGAGCTTTTACGGCAGCAACTTGCACCCTGTGAATGACATTTAGTAAGACAATTTTTAGTCTGCATTAAGTCAATTGGAACACAAAATATTAACCTGTTGAGGTAACAAAGAGTGTGAAGTATAAACTGGACAAACTTGCATAGTGTATTCAACATGTAGAAGTCACCATTGTAATGTACAATGTTATATTCCTGTCTTACTGTTTGGAAACTCAATAAAAAAACAAATTAACTACAAAAAAAATTATGTTGTATAGTTTCATCAACAGCTCACACCACTGTATATCTTGACAACTGCTAAGTTTCCTAGAAATTGCCTATCTGGGTATAACCTGTATTTTTTTTTTTTTTTGCATTATATTTCTCTATACAGCCTGATTACTTTACCTGCAAGACGCTGCTGTTTTATCTGCAAGATGCTGCTTGTAGCCTTTATCTTGTGCCTGCTGTTCATTGCAGAGTCACCAGCTACATCACCAGACTCCTATATTTCTGTGCCCTGATTATTGGGAGACAGTGTGGCTGCCAGGACTGTGCAATATCTGGGTTCCCTGCTTCAGTAAGTGAGGGGGCTACCAGGCGGCAGCAGGCGGCAAACAGCTGATTCGGAGGGGCGGAGACTACACTGATATAAGCTTTACATCATTAGCGGCTACCCACAGAGTGGCTGCATGCCTGAGTGGAGTATGCAGAAGTGGTGGAGTCACTATCGGGAGTCAATGGAGGGAGACTGCAGGAGACTGCATGCAAAATTGCATATTGTGGCTGTGAGCTAAAGTTCGTATGTAAGATCTATTATATGTGTGCATAGCAGTAACCGTGTAAATATGATTATACAGAGAGTTGTAAGGCTGTTCTTTTATCGACTGAGTTATTTAAGATGGGGGGGCCTAAGGGTATCTATGATGTATTGGTGTATGGGGCTAATATTATTCGATCAAGGTTTAATGTTTATTATAAATCCCAATACACCATTTAATGTGCAAGCTCAATCACTTACTGATTTTACATTTTCAAATTCTTTAAAGGCCTCATCTTATTGCATTTCTTTAAATGTAAGGGATTTGGGTTGTCTCAACAAATGGGCCACTTATGATATGGGGGCTCTTACCTTTGTAAAATCTAGGATAAAGTTTCCCTTTACTTCCTCATTGGTTTGTATTATGTGGTGTACTTTGCTATTAGCTGGTGATGTGGAAACAAACCTGGGACCTTTAGTTCCCGAGACTGTATTACATGACAACTATTGGTAAACAAAAGGTTTAAGATTAGTTCATCTTAATGTTAGAAGTTTCATGTCAAAACAAGCTAAAATTGAGGCCTGATTTGCTAATTACGACCCAGACATTTTCAGTGTAACTGAAACTTGATTGGAACCTTCAGCATGTGATAATTTGATTGCCCTTGAAGGTTTTAAGTTAATACAGAAAGATAGGTGTGGAAAAAAGAAGGAAGGGGGTATTGTAGTATATTATAAATTGGGATTGGAAATAGTTGAGATAACCCCTGGCTATAAATCTACCTCTGAATGTGAATGGCTACTGCTGGAAATGAAACTAGGTGGTTGTCAAAAATTAAGGTATTGCACAGTTTATAACCCCCAAAAAACTGTTAAGAAAGGGTTGGATGATATTTTAAATCTTGTAGCAACTATAAATGTAGGTAGTGATCTTCTGATCACTGGAGATTTTAATATTCATTGGGACCCTAAAAGTGATCCTATTATACAGACGTTATTAACCAGTGCAGGTTTATCTCAGGTCATTCACACATTTACGCGTATGAATATGGGTAGTCAGAAACATGCACTCCTTGATTGGGTTCTTGTTAATAAACAGTGGCTCAGTAGGTAGCACACTCACCTCTGATGCCGGGAGATCAGAGGGCTGTGAGTTCAGTTCCCACATCTGGCACTGTGGTTAATATCCCAATACTGACACTGCATGAGAGGGGTGCTGCACTTCTGAGGCGCCGTCTTTCGGATGAGACGTTAAACCGAGGTCCCATCTGCCTGGATTGATGGTAGTTCAGGTGGATGTTAAAGATCCCATGGCACTTATCGAAAAGAGTAAGGGAATTTCCCTGGTGTCCTGGCCAAATTTCTCTCATTCACTAAAAATACCACCAGCAACTTAATCTGGTTCAAGGTCAGTTGGCATTCATCTGTATCCCCCTCCCCCGGGTCGTGCCTGAAAATAGGCAGGATTTGTCTGGTGCACTTACCCAGTCAACAAAAACTAAATAAATAAATAAATAAATAAATATTTCTAGTGTTGGTGTACTTCCTGATGTGATAAGTGACCATTTGGCCACTTATTGCATATGGAGATCCAAAAGGCCCAAACCACCTCCCAGGGTCATCTCATACTGTACGTTTGTGAAAGAGGTGAGTGGAGAGCTACTTGTTGATTCACAAGAGCTTGACTGGACTTCCTTGGATGCAATTCCTGATGTGGATAATGCTGTGGACTATTTTACATCTACTCTTTTGGAGTTACAAAATAAACATTTTCCTAAAGTGATTAGGAGAGTTAGGGGTTCTTTGAATAAATGGATTACTGCCCCCTTGCTTCATTTAATGAAATTAAGAGATGCAGCTTGGAAACTTTATAAAGTAACCAAATCATGTAGAGATTTTAATAGTTATAGGAAGCTCAGAAATTAATGCAAAATAGAAGTCAGACAAAGCAAATTAAGTTTTTTTCAGAACTTACAAACCTCGGATCTAAAAGATCCAAAAAAGTTTTGGTTTTCGGTAAACTCTTGAATGAATCCATCTAAGAAAGAAACCTCAGAAGTCTTTATTAAGGACGGTCATGAGATAACTGATGTTCAGAAGATTTGTGAGGCTTTTTTGGATAAATTCCTTGATTTGTCCAAATATACTCAAGCTTTCAACTTAGGTTTGAGTGTAGATGGACAATCTTGTAATACTTCAAAATCAGGTTATTTTTATTTTTCAGTTATAGAAGCACATCAAGTTTATAAATTATTAAAACAAATGGCAATTAGCTGTAGTGCTACTGAACTTGAGACTGGGTTCTTAAAATTGATATCTGAATACATCATCTATCCACTTACTTCCATTTTTAATTTGTCATTGCTTACTGGGTGCTTCCCTAATGAATGGAAGCAACCAGTAATCAAACCAATTTATAAATCTGGTGATAGATCGGCTGTGGACAATTATCGTCCTACCTTTTTCTTGCCACCTTTTGGCAAGATTTTTGAAAAACTTGCGAATGAACAACTTTCTGCTTATTTACAGCATAATGGTTTTAGTACTCCTGATCAGCATGGGTTTCAGAAATTTCACAGGACGGGGACGGCCTTGGCCAGGTTCACGAACCACACCAGTGTAGCGATGGATGAAGCTTTGCTCACTGGTGCTGTGTTCGTAGACCTTTCCATGGCCTTTGATTTAGTGACTCATCCCCTGCTGGTCAGCATGGGTTTAGGAAATTTCATGGGACGGGGACGGCCTTGGCCAGGTTCATGAACCACACCAGTGTAGCGATGGATGAAGCTTTGCTCACTGGTGCTGTGTTCGTAGACCTTTCCATGGCCTTTGATTTAGTGACTCATCCCCTGCTGATCAGCATGGGTTTAGGAAATTTCACGGGACGGGGACGGCCTTGGCCAGGTTCATGAACCACACCAGTGTAGCGATGGATGAAGCTTTGCTCACGGGTGCTGTGTTCGTAGACCTTTCCATGGCCTTTGATTTAGTGACTCATCCCCTGCTGGTCAGGGTGCTCCAGAACTATGGCTTAGCAGAAACATCACTTGATTGGTTTCACAGTTATGTGACTAAACAACCTTTAAAAGTAGGGTTAAATGGAGCCTTTTCTTCCAATAGGTTTTTACTACAGGGGGTGCCCCAGGGGTCTGTCTTGGACCCACTTCTGTTTACTGTATCTGTAGATATTGTTCCATCTTTATTGAAAAGTATGCATTGTTTGATTTATGCAGATGATATTATTTTGTAGAAAAGTTCAGGTTCAGTAGAATTAATAAATGAGTCTTTAAGTAAGGACTTTGGTGTATTGTGTAGTTGGTTACATGGGAATCATTTGGCATTAAATAATACAAAAAACAAATGTATGCTTTTTGGGTCCAGATTGAGACTCAATAGAGTCCAGAATTTGTTGCTTATGGATAGATTGGGTAATAAAATGGAGCAGGTAAAACAATTTAAATATCTGGGAGTCCTGCTGGATCAAAACTTAACTTTTTTCAATCATGTAAATCTTCTTTCTTGTCAAGTAGATCAGAGACTGGGGCCCAGATATTCAAAAGGGTTGCGCATGGCGCAACAGTGTTGCACCATGCACAACTCACTGATGCGCCCCGGCGTGATATTCAAACGGGAATTGAGCCTGGCACAAATCCCAATGCGCCAGAGCGCATCAGTAAAGAATGCAGGTGCAGGTGGGGGGGGCGTGCCCATGCATACTCTGCACAGCCTAATATTCAGCCCGGGATGTGCAGAGCCATGCATGCGCAACCCCTACCTGCACCAGCACAAAGTTGATCTAAAAAAAAGCAACAACGGATGGCCACCCAGAGGTGAGCTGCTGTATTGCAGGGCGCAACACATCAGCAGCTGCCACCTGTGGGTGGCCACCTGAGCTCCAGCTGCACATCCATGGTGGCACCCCCCCATGCCCGATTATGGGCATTAGTAAAAGTAATAAAACCTCCCACATCCCTGGTGGTCCAGTGGACCGCTGCCTGCCCGATCGCGGGCTGTAGTAAAAGTAAATGATCCAAATCCTATATCCCTGGTGGTCCAGTGGACCACTGACAGCCCGATCGCGGGCTTAAGTAAAAAATGAAGAACCTATATCCCTGGTGGTCCAGTGGACCCCCTCCTACGCCCACTGATCCCCACCACCCCGTTCCCCCAGGTCAGCGGTGGTAGCTTCCACCTGCCTGCTGCCCTGCTGCCGCCGACTGACACCATCAGTAGGGCTGTACGCCCATGGTCCACAGCAGAGCCAGTAGGCGTGCAGCCAATGCCGTCTACTACATACTCCAGATATGTGAATGGATCCATTCACATATCTGGAATTAATGCGGTATGGGAACTACATGCCCGTTGGCTCATGCTGTGGACCAATAGGCGTGCCAATCCGTACGAGTCGGTCGGGCAGCAGGGCAGCAGGTGGGTGGTACTACCGCCCGCTGTTGACCGGAAAGCGGTGAGAGATCAGTGAGCGGAAGAGAGTCCAGACCCAGAATAATTCTTCATTTTTACATAGCCGCGATCACTGCAGCGATCCACTGGACCTGAAAGCAAATTTCTTCATTCATAAGCCCGCGATCAGGCGGGCGGCAGTCACTGGACTACCAGGATATTGGGATCTTTTATTTTACAATGCCCGCGATCGGGTTGTGGGGCACATTGCGCGCTGCAGGGGCGTCGGTCCCGATGGCTGCTGCCTGGCAGGGCTCCAGGTGCAAGTCATCGGGATCGGCGCACCTGCATGCAATGGAGCCATAATGACATGCAAATGGACCCATGTGCCTTGCATACATTATGGCCCCATTTGCATATCCAACTTTTCGAATATCGTGGGTGCTGCGCCCTGCGCAATGGAACTTGCGCTAGCGCATCCACATGCTCCACTCTGGCCACTGGCACTGGCGCAGTGCCATTGCGCCATGCGCACTGCGGGTGGACAGGGTGCGATATTCAATGATGCTGAGCCATGGTGCAGCTCCGTTGAATATCGCCCGGTCAACGCCCCTGCGCAGCCAAGTTGCGCTGCGCCTAGGCCTGCGCCACAGCCTGGCACAGTTTGAATATCTGGGCCTGGGTGTTTTATTTAAATTTCAATCCTTGTTTACTGTACCAACTAGGAAGGCAATAGCCAGGGGTGTATTATTTCTCAGTTAAATTATAACTCATTTCTTCTTGTAAATTTGACTGAGAGAGAATCATCTCTCCTTACTTGTGTGTTTCATGGTATATGTAGATTTACTTTCAATCTGCCTTATTCAACACATCATTGTGAACTATATAGACTTTCTGCCTGGCTTCCACCAAGGCTTAATTGTCTATGTAGTCTTTGCTCCTTAACTGATAATATTCTTTGCCAGGGTACAAATTCTTCATTGTATTCATTGTTATCAATCAAGAGGAATTCAAGGGAACTTCGGTCAAATTATCAGATACGATTAAATGTTCAAAAAACCAAGACTAAAATGGGGCATGGTTCTTTTTCTTGTTCTGCAGCTAAAAACTGGAATGAGCTTCCTATTTTATTACTTGGGAATTTTACCCATCAAACTTTTAAAATTAAGATAAAGAATTATTTTCTTAGCAAATTGCACTGTCAATGTGTTGAATTAGTGTTATTATGTGTATTGTTTGTTAATAATTGTTGTAATGTAATTTTGTACTGTATGTTTAATAATTGTTAGTAATTCAATGTTGGATTGTATGTTTTATAATTTTTTTGTAACATTTTGACTGTATATTTATGGTCCCGGGTCGTACATGAAAACGGGCCTTGGCATGGCTCATTGTACTTACCTGGTAAACAAAGGTTTAAAATAATAAAAAAAAAATATATATACCTCCTCCGTTACACCTGCTGTCGTCCTCTCATTCGGGCGGCCAAGTCTTGCCGTTGCCTCCTCTGACCGATCCACCATCCAGCTGCTCCAATGCCCTGGTTGTCCCAGATGTATCCCTTCGCCAGAGGGGCTCTCCCAATTCCCGCCGGCCCATTGGGAGGAGAGACTGGAATGCATGTAGCGCTCCCTCGCAGCTTTATCAGGGCATGGAAATGCAGCCTGGAGGTATCTCGGCTAGGAGACACAGAGAGGCGGGCCGCCATCATCCAGATGGCATGCGTGCATTTTCACGCTTTTCTGGTCCCCTCTTGTGCGCCACTTCTTGTAGTGCCCCCTGGTCTCCACCCGGGGACACTGACAGAGTGGGGCTACCACTAACCCACCCCAGGAGAGGAGAGCAGTCCTCCAGATGCTCAGTCCTCTCCTTCCCCTGCCAGCCCACGGAGCCCTGAGTCTATTCCCATACCCAGGTCGCCGGCGTGGTGTGAGGTAAGGAGCCAGCGCCTCAGCCCTCTGTGCCACTGGGCCAGCCTAACCTGTTTCTAAACAGCAGGTGTTTACTTCTAATAAACAGAAAACAATGTATTGTATTTTGATAGGTTAGTAATTACTGTCTACTTTTTTAATAAATATTTTATAATGTTTTTCCATTCCTACCTCTTGGTCCATCAGCAGTCGGTACAGATAGGAGGCATTCTATCCCCTCCATTCCCAATACTGGCTCAGGTCCCTACAGGGCTCCATCCTGCGCCCCAACCTATTTTTCATTTTCCTCAATGACCTCCCCTCTGCCTGTGTCAACTCACATAGTCACATGTATGCAGATGACACAGTTCTCTACACTTCAGGCCCCTCAGCTGCAGGTGTGGAATTCTTGATCCAGGAAGACCTTTACAATGTTCTGTGCTGGTTCCATTCCAACTAACTCCAGGTTAACACAAAAAACAGTGTCCATGACCTTAGGAACCCACCAGAAACTGACCAGGCTTGCCCCTTCCCTTCCTGCTCCACCCCGAATTGTTCCTCTTTGAAGTAGTTCACTTCTGCAAGTATCTTGCTGTGTGGCTTGACAGCAGGCTTGATTTCTCTCCGCAAGCTTGGCATCCAGCATCACAACAGACTGCCCTTCTCCGGAGGTCCGCTGGGAACTGGTTAACAAAATGATGTTCATAGCCTTCAGCTATGTGGATGGAATCTACAGCACTGTCCCCCTTTCCTTGCCAGATTGGATACCCTCTGTAACACCTTCTGTCATTTTGCTACCACCACCCCATACTCATAACTGCTCCTTCCTCTCCGTACTTCCCCTTCACTCCCATTGCCAGATGTCCCACTGTGCCTCCTTCATCTCCAAACACTGATTTGGATCACTGTCCTCTTGGCTAGCCTCCTTCATCTCACCCATACTCCCTTTGCTCCAGGGATCCTTGCACCTTCTCCTTCCCCTACCCACATTTCTCCACTGGGTAGTCAGCTTTTTCCTGTTGCCTCTCCTCCCTCTGGAACCTGCTTCTTTCCTCTCTCCGTCTCGCACCCTCTCCCACTACCTTAGACACCAGCTTAAACTCCTGTCTCCCTGCTCCTGTGAGCCCTCTCCCTGACCTCCCCCTGCTGCCCCATCCTCCCAGCTACGATCCCCCTTCTTGGATCAGCTTATGTCCCAACTTCTGCTGCACTGAACTGTTCAACCTGTCATTAGCAGTTACACAGGGCTGTGGTGGTGCTCTTAGTCTCTACTTCACCCATCATTATTATTGTTACTAGCACTTGTACCAGATTGCACTGCTCACTGTTTGCACTTTACTTTGTAGAACGCTTCTATCCTACTGTGTATGTCTTATTGTATCCCCTTTTCCTTTCCCCAGGTCACACCTGGAAATGAGCCTCAGCTCAGTGTGTCTTTATGATTGGTTACCAATTTTCAAATAAAAATAAATCTTAAACATACTGGAAGCAGTGTGGTCTAGTAGTTGGAGCACCAGCTTGGGAACCAGAAGATGACAGGTTCAAACCCCACTAGAGCCTTTTATACTCACTGGGCAGTGTTTTTGAAAGTATTAGATCAATGCAAGCCCCGGTGCACCAATGATACGGTGCATGGGACTTGCAGCGATCTAATGGGATTTTCCATCCCATGTGGCAATTGCTGCAAGTTAGACCGACTTTTTCTGGTCTAACTTGCGGCAATCCTGGGAGCCATTATTACAGAGCTTGCACCAGATATTTGGTACAAGCTGCCGTAATATGTGGAAACTGTTACAACTGTGCCCGAGACTGTAAAATTGTGCGCAGCTGCAGCGAACGGTTTGGTACACCACCACAACCTAAGTGCTGTGGCACAAGGCTGGATGCAAGCCCTGCGCCATGGTTGGAAAATCCATTCCATCGTGTGAGCTTGGGCAAGTCACTTAACATGCAAGTGCTCTAGTCCACCTAGCTGACAAAACTGGTAGCAGCAGGACCCCACTGGAAATGAGATGTTGCATCTCCACTGCACTATCCTGGGTAAATATATGATTAAAAAAAAATCAGTAGTACATTCCATGACAGCTGGCTGCGATGGCACACACCCAGAAATTACAAGGTTTGTTGTTAACAGTTTGACATATTTGAATCACTCAGAGGACCATGCACAGTGTTGTGAAAACTAAAACAATAAAACTTTAAGACTGGAAAACTTGAAAACAATGAATTTGAATACAGCTGTGTATATTATTGTTTTAGTGGACACTTGCTCTTAATGACAGTGAAAGAGCAGGCAAGTGTCCCTGTGAAATGCAGACACAGACAATACTAGCCATGCATGATTTGCCTAAACAGAGCTGCAAGAGTTGTTGACAAAAGTAGTGGTATGACCATCACTACCCCCTTTTTCTGCATTTCGAAGGGGTTGGTAACAGAAAAGAGCAGTCTAGTTTGGTCTTTAGACAGCTTCCCCGGAAGAAAACATTTACTTGGCTGATGCTGTGGTGGCCTGACATGTTTTAACACTACCTGCCAGTAGGCTTGTATCCCAAATAAAGACATCAGAAGACAAAAGGGTCAAGTGTAGCATGGCCCTTGGGATACTATACACTGAGGAAAGATTGTAGCTGCTTGTCTAAGCACCAAAGCAAAGCAGAAACTGTCAGTCAGCAGTCCCGTGTTTAGCAGTTTTGAAGTTAATCAGTCACCATTTATGGCTCTTGGGTTCAGAGTTATCTCCAGGCCCTAGTGCTGCTGGCTGCTAATGACAAAGCGCTGCTTCAGCAGGATATCGAGTAAAGCAGCCCTTTGTTCTTTCACCTTGCTCTGACTGTGAAGGAGAGCTCCACTTGCACCACAGTTTCACCCTTGCTGCCTTTGAATACTGCACCCTGTACAGCACTGATCATCTACAAACATTTTGTAAATGTTGTACAGTATATTCAAGCTGTCCAGGGTTGGAGAAATCTTACTGCCTGATGCCGGAGATCTGGTATTTGTGGCTGTCGGTATGCATCAAATGTTCAGATTTTAAGCCCAACAACAAGGTTACTCTACATCTTGCACGGAAGAAAAACTACTATTATTTTGCTGTATACTGCTCATTTTATGCTAGACAGCATTTCTGTTGGAAAAGCAACATGCAGCAAAAAACACTTTTGGAGCTGGAAGTCAAGTGAAAGTGGATGTTTCAGGTAGTTGTTCAAATAAAGAATTTATAGACCCATACTGCCAATAAATGAACTGCTCTCTGTTCAACAAATAAGGCGGTATTTATTGATTTGAATTTTTTTCAACCAGTTAACATAATTATATTTAGTACTCTCATTTACAGAAGCGATCTGAGGAAGTGAGGGTGGAAACCAGTGGTCCAGATAAGATTTAAGACTCAGACGTATTTACTACTCCCTTTTTACACCTGGTAGTATTTTCATCCAAATGGTAGTACTGTCATCCACTGACTCATCTAGTACCCACTGCATCTAAACCAAGTCTCAATCCCACTGGATGCCTGTAGTCACTGACTGTCTATACTCCTGTGGAGTCATACTGTGACTTTATTTTTAACGCTGTCATGTTGCAACATTCCTTCTAACCAGCCAGTGGGCAATTCCTGTCCCCGCCCCTACGGGTTCCTGTGTAGTGCCATGGCTGTTAGCATTTCATGGTACTGCCAACTTTGTACATGTATACCACATATTGTAAATTTACAGGGTGGGAAAAAACTTCCTAAAATCAGAAAGTGGGAGTATTTCAGTCACAAATGGTAGGAAAAATACTGCTTTACTCCCCTTATCTGTTCCCCTGGTGGAAACAGAAGGCTAAATAACAGACAGATTACTCAAAACAAGTTACAAACATGTGCAATATAAACACAACAGATATTTTCAAGTATACAAAGCGGCTACATTGATGCAGTGCCAGTGTCAAGTATGTCAGGCAATATTAAAATGGTATTCAGATATTCTTACAAACAATGGCAGGCTGTTCAATCCTAATAGAGGGCACAACATTTACAGCCCCATGGAGCCATGTTTGACAGTCATACACACTTCCCCAGTAGCAGCCATACAGTCATTTGTGAACATCTGGGGTTAAGGGTAGTTGAAATGCTACACACTGCAAACTGGGCTGCATGCAGGGGCAGTCACAGTGAATCAGTGCCTTGTAAAAACAAACATTTGTCAATGCCGAACGTTCACTTGCAAGTTTGTGCCAGGATGGGTAGTGGAGGGTGCAGGGCAGACAGCACACAGAGGAAGGGAACGGAAGGGTTTCATACCCTATGGTGCCCTACCTAGAACAAGTCCTTGGCTCCCCCCATCCACACATGCAGCTCTGACAACACAGGGAGCTCCTGAAGGCTGCATCTCACGACATCACTGTCTGCCTCTGTGTCACACAGATGAGGAGATGTTGGGGGGGGGGGGAGTCTTCCTAGGGACCAGAATGTCAAAAAGAATAAAGTGCCACAGTTCCACAAAGATCGTTTATGACTCCATGCTGCAAGGCAGGGGACAGGCAATTTCTTGCAGACATGACATCTCGTCCCTCTGTCTGGCGCTCTCTCTCTTTCTCCTCTCCCAGCCATCCACACACACCGAGAGTGAGCAGCAAACCCGCTGCTCCAAAAACCATGTCCTCATTCTCTCTGCACTGCAGCAGCACAGCAGGGAAAACACAGTCCACAGCACTCAACTTCCAATGTGTCTCTGTCTGTCCCTTTCTTCAGAGTGCTGCTGTTTTGCCCTCGCCCGACGACACACTTACCACAGAGCTGCCCAGCTACTTACCTGCACGCTGTGAGTCACTGTTGCTGCTTCTCACTTTGAACCACCATGGTCACACACTCTCTTTCCCTCAAAGTTGCGCTGTCAAATGCCATGTGAATGGGGAGAGTAGGTGAATCTCGAGCGGTGTTGCCGTCTGTCAGGAATGGGATAGGGGTGAGCAGCAACACTTGCCATCTCTCGGGAACGGGGTGGACTGGAGCCACAACACTTCTCATTGCTGGTGGAGAGCTGTGTGTCAGTAGCGGTGTCTGTCTTTGCCCAAGGATTTTGGCTGCGGCACGCCAATTACTGCATAGGGGTGCAGGGCTCTGTACATGCTGTTCAGGTTGGAGCTGCCCTGAGAGGAGTTGGGGGCACGGTGCAGATGTTTTCGGGGGGGAGAGGAAAACTGAGGAGACTACAGGGTAATTCAGCATTGACTCACTGAATATGCAGAGATCTGCCAGGTGGGTGGGTAGGGATGCACTGTTATGGGGAAAGAAGCAATGTAGCCCTGTGGGAAGGGGGGAAAATACCACTGTGTGCCTCCTTCCTCGGACATCACCTGATTGGGAACTGTCACTCTTTATTGCCCACGGCTGTACTATTTCTTGCCCATGGCTGTATTATGCGTTAGGTTCCTGGGGATTCATGGGGTGGGTATGTGGGTAGGTGAAAGATATAGGGTTTTACAACTGTATAGCTCCGTGACAGGAGATCCATAAAAGCTGTAGCCATAACTCCGGTCATGCGCATTAGTGTCAACTCTAATTCACATGCCCAGAGTTACGCCTACAGAAAGAAATGAAGCACTGTCTCATTGGAGCGGTTCATTTCTTTCAACTACAGAACATGCCACGTCAGCAAGCAGAACTAGTGTCATGACCAGAGTGCCTGGTCATTGGTCTACACTGTCAAGCCCACTGCAGTTTCAGCTGTAATTGACTCAGCAGAGATGCACCTCTAAAATGCCATTAGTAGCAAGATGCTCCTTGCATAAAAACCATGCGAGCCAGAGGGCAGATAATATGTTGGGGAGAGAGAGAGAGAGAGAGCAGGAGACCACAGGGTGTCAGGGAGACACCAGAAGGGTCAGGGCAGCATCAGATATCATGCGATAGGGAGACTATATCTAATGTTGATGGGAGCTTGCATAGAAGGTCAAGGAGATAGGTGCTGACAGGTTCAAGAGTAGCAGGGAAAGGGCACAATAGGGAAAGCACCACATGCCAGGAAGATCAAGGAGACTGTCATGATCTGGGTCATCAAGGGGGAAGAGGTACTACTAGGCAACAGGTAATGCTTTTTACAGGAATACTGTGGGGGTAGGCCTGGTGCCACAAATGTGAAATTACCGTGTAGCACTTCAACATGGGTCAGATGCTTGTCACAATGGGCATTGGGTCATAACCACGCAATGAAGAATAGTGCGGCAACAAATGCCACAAACAAAATGGCATGCGCTACAATAAGGTCAGGAAATACACCAACCTACAGAAAGAGCACACACCATTGTAATGAATGGGTCTGAACCCCCCCCCAATGTGGGGGCCTTTGCCCCCCCATATCCCCCGAAAATTAAAATGACAAACTCCAGGGTTGAGTGGACTCAGGAGATGGGGAGAAAGTCGGGAGGGGGGAACTTTCTTTTTTTTAAATCACGACAAAAGTAGTAGCATGGGAGGACCTGTGGGGAATCGAACTACAGCCCCAGGTCTCCCGATTATGCCGTGTGCTGGTGCCTTAACTGCTCCACAATGGGAGTGGCTGGACCAGGCACCCAGCACACAGTAACTTGATGCCTTCCTAGTAAATCATACAGTGACAGGGGTAGGGGTAATTCCCTACCACTGTTGTACTCGTCGCTGTAATTCGTATCACGCTCTTCACAGCGCGATTAATACCGCACTGTATTTTATGCACGGTTATTACCTGATAGGGTCACAATGATACATTGCACTTTGTGGGGCCAGTTCTGTGGCACACTAGCATGCTGATAACTTGGGCTTGTGCCCTGAGACCAGGACATCAGGAGTGGAGGCTGGCAGGAAGGACTGTTAATGTCCTTTGGAGGTTTGTGTAATTATACCTTATGACAACTCCTGGCAGCTGGCTTGGTGGTGCCCTCGGCAGGGTGGAGGACCATGAGTTGCTACCCCCCCCCCCCAGGATATCACAATGCATGCACATTGAGTAGGTGAGTGAAAGCAAACAGAAAAATGCCCAACTGGTACACATGATGAGGGCCTTTTGGGGCTCCTCCCATGACACTGATCCTCACACATGCCACATGGGCTCAGCCCCACTTTAACTGCTGTAAGTCTACCAAACAGTATGTGCATCTCCCTGAGATAAGGCAGGAAGTCAACAGTTCAAACAAGTTAGAAGCTTACTTGCGCACAGGGAACGGACGGGGTGCGTCTGGTAACAAGGCCGCCAGCCCTGCCACAGTAGTATTTTCGTTCCAACAGTAGATACAAATGCTGCTTTCACTCCACTCAGAAGAGGTACTGGATTCTCTTCTGAGTGGAGTGGAAGTAAGGCAGGAAGTCCCCTGGCAGGGTTATGTTGGATTCATGGTGGAACATCGGAGAACCCAGGCAAGCCAGGCGGTGGATCCAAACAGCAGTGAATGAGCCCCCACTGTAGCCGGACTTCAGCCCACTGGCAGATTGAAGATATGGGCATCACTGACGTGATTCAAGAATCAAGAGATTGCACCAAAAAAGATATCTGTAATAATTCCAGATTACTGTTCCTGTCAGGGTTATCTGAGCATATTCGCTAGTACTGGAGGGTCTGGCTGTATACCATGCATTCATTGTGCGCTGAGAATGCATACTTGTGTGCAGTAAGTAGCTTTAGCAGAGTTGTATCAAATTCTGAATCCAGGCAGACTGGCAATTCCACTTTCAATATGCTTTTTGAGATTTTTTTTTAATTCAGTGGAATTCCAAACATCATTGAATGTAAACCGCACACCAATCTTCTGTGGATTACTTAAACCGCGGACTAGTTTTCCCAACTTTGTGGAAACCTAATCTACCATTCATGTAGATCGCAAATTACAAATCCAAAATTTAAATTCCACATATGGAATTTCAGAATTCTGCTTCTGACAGAATTACATGGCATTAGTCAGAATTTGCCGAAATTCCCAAGCTACATTGCTGAACAGAAAGGAGCTGTATTGTAATATGAGCTCTGTGAGTTCCAGACCTACAGCATGTCCATAACTTCTTGTGCTTCTAAACCCTACTGTGATAGTGTTGCATGCTGGTAGTCCATCACAGTCGGGCACATTTGTTTATTCTATACCAGTGAGAATAGTTCCACCAGATAAACTGTGTTATTTTTGTTGATGACATCTCCTATCAAGACAAATATTGATGTTATGTACTTAATGAAAACTGGTAATCGGGAAAGGCACACTGAGCCAAAGCTCATTTCCAGGTGTGACCCAGGTGGTGGGGTACAGTGACACAAATACATACAATGGTAAAGTGCAGTCAGGGTAAACAGAACAGTATAAACCTCAAAAAGGACATAAACCTGCTGGAGAAGGTCCAGAGGAAGGTTACAAAGATAATGGTGGGTCAGCAGGGTAAGGCATATGCGTAGAGGTTGAAAGCACTGAACATGTACTTCCTGGAAGACAGGAGAGAGGGGACATGATTGGGACTTTCAAGGACTTGAAAGGGATAAATAAGGTGGATAAAGAGAGTCTTTTTAAGCTGAGTGGCAACCATAAGACGAGGGGGCACAGTCTTAAACTGGAGGGTGGGAAGTTTAGGAGAGAGATCAGGAAGCACTTTTTCACAGACAGGGTGGTGGACACTTGGAATGCACTGCCAGGAGAGGTGATCTTGTTGAAGACAGTGGGCAGCTTTAAGAGAAGCTAGGACAGACATAGGGGGAAGGTAAGGATCATGGGTAGGGAGGATGGGAGGTGTGGGAAGGGAGGGCAGGGACATTAGCTTAAGCTGTGTACCCTGGAATATGAGCAGACTAGATAGACCAAATGGCCTTCCTCTGCTGGCTTCTTCATATGTTCATATGTATGTTCGTATATAGGCCAACATGTGCTACCGAATCAAAGTGAACAGTAGGGAAGAGACATAATTGCAGTGAAATTAAGAAACAGGCAATAATTACAATTCACGGCAATAAATACAGTGAACAATGTCACCACAAGGAATGCAGTTGAGAAGTACTGGAAGTACAATAAAATATAACTGGTAATTGCAGCAAAACTGATAGCAGATATGTCAGAAACAAGATAACATAGGTAAAATAGGTAGGTACGTACAGCAGGTCCCATGCTGAGACAGAACACTCAATGGGGTTGTAGTAGTGAGGGCCAAGAACAGATAGGTACTTAAAATAATAAAAAAGAGGTTGGCTTATTCTAGCATAGGAAGACAGTGCTCCCTAGGGCTAAACATAACTTTTTAAATCGAGAGTGTTGTAAAACACCCTGATGAAGTAGGCAGGCAGACTATAAAACACTGGTTATACGTACCAGGCTGTGTCTTTGCTTTTCTATTTCATAAAAAAATTCTAAACTAGTATACTGGTGAGTGGATTGTTTCTTCACTGTGTTTGGCACTTAACTCAGAAATGCCATTCATCTTCATTTGTGAGAGAGGTAGGATCTACATCTCTCACTCATGGCTTCACCATTCATGAGTTATTGTCCTGCTCCCTTACTCATCAAGATAAGTAACAGTACCCAACTAGGGATCTGAGGTTTGAGCAGACTCGATAGACCGTAAGGCCTAATCTGCTGGCAATTAGTATGTTAGTATATTCTGAGTCAGGCCAGTGCATATCTCTTATACGAAATGGCATTTTAAATCATCCATTGTGACTGAAATAAATTGTTAGGGAATGTATTTAGTTGGTAAAGTTTAAGAAATCTGTTTTGTTGAGGCATTAGCTTTAAATCCAGTAAAAACAACTGAATTTAAGATGCCCTCAACCCAGTCAGATAGATTTGTGATGAGTGTACCAATGCTGGAAATTATTGGTTGGCCTAGGTTGCCTGGTTTATGTATCTTTGCAAGTGTGTAGAATGCCCCTGTGTTAGGCATTTGAAGGATTCTGTAGAATCAAACGGTTTGAGAATATTTGCTGATTAACAAGACAAGCCTGCTTGTAAATCTGTCCATAGGTTCTTCCTGCACAGGTCTAAAGAGCATGCTATCCAACATCTGTTCCTCACTTCATATACATGTACGTATGTATGTACGTACTTATGTATGTGTTGCATGCTATTCATTATCACCACTGGTGCGTCTTTGTCAGCTTGCCTGACAGTGATATCTTCATTTCCTTTTAGGTTTAGAACTGCACATCTTTCCGATGGGCTCAGACTGTATTGGATCTTGTTCTGTTTGCTGAGGATTTATGTGTTTACTTAAAGCATCAAAGTACAAATCCAGGATAAGTCTGCCATCAGCAGTTGGCAGTTAAAGAGGTTTTTCCTCTGTGATGTATTTGGTTGCATTCCCTGTTGATTGCTTATAAAACAAAAACTGTTGAAGGCATAGTCAGCAGAAAAACTACTCCAAGTCTCCACATACAGTAATTGTACATGGCCCAGTTATGATGCTAGATAGAAGGAAAGTTTACTGGTGAGTGTCACAAACCCACTCAGCAGGTCAGCCCCCTACTCCCAAAGTGCCAACCTCTGAGCGCAGTCTTGTGAACAGTTAACAGAAACAGGGTAACCCTCCTGTCTGTTTTGTGGGTTTGAATCAACCTTTGGTCTCAAGTCTTGAAGGGATTCAAACTGTGAACCTCTTGTTAGCATACCCAATGTACAAGCTCAGATAATTCTGCTCTTCGGGGGGGGGCAGATATGTTTTGCCTATGGGCACCTAACCAGGCGTTCAAAATGAACCCTTAAAACTCTATTAAAGACCTCAGAATAAATTCTTACCTTTTCCCAGTTTGGTAAAACCCATAAGCTTTGTACAGTGTCAGCTTTAACCATGTATGCTTCACTTGTCACTTAAAAGAAATTCAAAGGCACACCAAGTAGTCTGTAAAGTAGAGGTTTACTTCAAAATAGATAAAAAAAATTAAAATGTAAATACAGAACCATATATCACAAAACATACAAATCACTTAAACAAAACAGGTTTAAAAGTACAGACAAAATATCCTACCACAGTACTCTTAGAATTGTCTTTGTAAGGTATTCTTATCTCACAGTGCTGTAGTTGTTTCTTTTTCAGAGTCCAAACATTTGTGTCCAAATGGAAAACAGAATACTGTTTAAAAAACTGGCTTTGCCAACCTCTTTGCATGAGGTCACCTAGCTCCTCCCCTGTTTATTAAAAAAACATTCACCCAGGATGTCTTATATTTCAGAAGATCAGTTAATTAAGGTGACCTCAGCAAAAAAACTCCTTTCCCCATTTGACTTCCCAATCAAGTCTGTAAATTTCCAAGATCTTCTTTCATCTCTAAGCAGCATCCTCTCTCACACAGGCATCAAGCAACATTTACAACTTCGCACCAAAATAACATAACCTGCACTCTTCCCCTAAACGCCATAAAAGTTTATGATTTCCCTCTTAGCAGCTACAGCTATAATTAAGCTAGATAAACAGGATATCCTTGATTTATGTCCCTTCTGGCCTTTAATTATCTCCTGGCTTTCATCTTATAGCTGAGACCTGGGGGAAGGGGTGAGTGAGGTCATTCAAGGAGCACCAGATTTCTCATGACAGACAATCACACTATATTTTTTTGTATTACAAAAATCATACAGCTATCAGAACCAACTGTCCAAGTGTCACAGTGAGTACTGACATTTTGTCTAATAAGTAAGCAATAATCCCCTCCATTTGTGATATTTTTAAAAAATAATTTAAAAATGCCACACATTTACTTAAAAACTAGTATACAGTGGTGATCTTACAAAAGTTTATCAGTACTGAGGTATACCTCGAGGTACAACTGAGGCACTCATATTCAATTTGCACTGACTGTAATGTGATCCTGCCTCAGTACCACCAAGGTATTCCTCAGTACTCATAAACACTTGTATGATCACCACTGTAAATCAATAACAATGTATTTTTTGTAAAGTAGTCCAGAAGCCAGTAGAGGGTACTTCCATTATGAATACTCATATTTTTGTGCCTTTAAGTGTGCTTCAGTACTTGTTTTCTTTTCCCCCCCACCCCCGACCTTTGCTACTGGAGATCCACTGTAGGAAAAATGAGCACTGTCTGATGCTCTTTTGGGTACTGTTCACATGCTAATACTCTGCCTGCTCGTGATTTATTGTACTTCTCCTGATATGCCTCTGTCTGTGCTGGAAAGTAGATTTTTTTCTCTATTTCTTGCTTTGCCACTGTAACTGTCTGCAGTGAAGTGAGTGGAATTTGTCAGCATGAGCCGAACCTGGGGGCCAGGTAAATTGATATTTTTATTATTTTTTTTATTTATTGAAATTTTGGAGAACACCTTTGAGAACCGTCTCAATTCATAGGTTCCACGTCAGATGATAATACATATTGGAAAAGTATGAGACGGAGAACAAACAAAACAAAGAATTATACAAGACATTACAGCGGTATATAATTAGAGAAGTTCCAATACATGTGTCATTGTACAATGTATGCCAAGGTGCGTATTTGATTAAAACCTGGAATTCAAAGAGTCATAACAGAGCTGTCCACACAAAGCCAGTCAGACACCATTAAGTGGCTAACAGACTTATTGAGTCTTTCACAGACTCCCGAGTTCCATTCATGATGGTGACTGCATGACCCAGAAGTATGGGGAGGGCATGTGGAGCAACGTGTTTCGTTCCTAATAGTCTGCTTCCCCCCTCCCCCCACAAGACTGAAATAACAGTATGTTTTGGTTTTTTTTTTTCCCACCGTAATGCAGGCGGAATATTATGTAGTGCTCAGAATAGTAATGCAGTCGGCAACTGCACCGCGACCATTTATATTTAAAACTGTGATCACCCGGTCCTAAGTGAGCGCAGTTCTGTGCTGGTTTTCAGTGGTGTTAAATGGGACATCAGCACGGTGCCAGCTATCATTTGGAAAAACGTTTGAGGTATGAATACATTTTATTTTAATTGAAATTAATAAACCTCATGAATGTCTTTTTTTTAAACTTAAAATGAATGAGATGGGATGGGGTGGGGGAGAGAGGATGCCTGGCAGGGATCACTATGAATCTCACTTGGTAAGAGGGATAAAAATGGTAGTTGTTCATGTTTGAAAATTCTGTGGACACAGTGGTCTAAGAACAAAATCAGGCAACAGAGACTGTGACACATTATTTCCTGGTCTCTGCTGCCTGATACTCAACTGGCTGGTTGGTGGCCTTAGCTAATCAGCTTCAAGCATTTCCCCAACCCATTTTCTAAGAGTGCATATTATGACAAGTTGACCATGTTAAATTCCATGGTATTTGCAGGCTGTAGTTTGGAGTTATAAGCGGGGTGTTCATTTCTCATCAGTTCTGAAGGTACAGTGAGGTTTTAGCACTTATGGTTGTTGTCCTAAACTCTTTCGTTTGTTAGACATGTATTTTTAAGGCAGTTAGGTATGTCTTTGATCAAGTCTGCTGGAATTCCTGCAGTCTTATGACTTATTTTGCCCTGTTTCACTCCAAGAATTACCACCTTGTTGTCTGCAAGCACCCTTGTAACCATCCTCTGCGTAATACAATTGTCAATGTCTGCATATAGGTGACAGTCACTTTAAGGGGAAGTAAAGTTTGTGGAATTGCTTAGCACTTCTTTGACTTGCTGAGGCTTCTGGGTTGTATTAACATATGGCTGATTTAGATATACATACCTTTGAAATGCTGACACCCCCAGCACAGGCAAGCCAAATACCTAATTTGTATATGCTTTGTATATCACTACTATGATTTGTACTATTGTGCCTTACATATTCTATGTGTTTTGCTGCATCTTCTGTACCCCTATTATATCCTGCCATACACCTTTGTACCCCTACTGTATCTTGCCGTATACTGTGTACATGTTTGTACCCTACTGTATCCTGCCATATACAGTGTACATGATTGTACCTCTACTGTATCCTGTCATATACTGTGTACATGTTTGTACCTGACTGTATCCTGCTGTATACTGTGTACTTTGTGTACCCTACTGTATCCTGCCATATACTGTGTACGTTTGTACCCCTACTGTATCCTGCCATATAATGTGTACGTTTGTACCCCTACTGTATCCTGCCATATACTGTGTACATTTTTGTACCCTTACTGTATCCTGCAGTATACTGTGTACATGTGTGTACCATACTGTATCCTGCCATCTACTGTGTACATGTTTGTACCCTACTGTATCCTGCCGCATACGGTGTACATTTTGCACCCCTACTGTATCCTGCCATATACTGTGTACAGTTTTGTACCCCTACTGTATCCTGCTGTATACTGTGTACATTTGTGTACCCTTTTGTATCCTGCCATATACTGTGTACATTTTTGTACCCCTACTGTATCCTATCATCTACGGCGTAGACTTTTGTACCCTACTGTATCCTACCATATACTGTGTACATTTTTGTACCCCTGCAGTATCCTACTATATGCTGTGTACATTTTTGTACCTCTACTGTATCCTGCTGTATGCTGTGTACATTTTCGTACCCCTACTGTATCCTGCCATATACTGTGTACATTTTTGTACCCCTGCTGTATCCTACTATATGCTGTCTACATTTTTGTACCTCTACTGTATCCTGCTGTATGCTGTGTACATTTTTGTACCCTACTGTATCCTGCCATATACTGTGTACATTTTTGTACCCCTGCTGTATCCTACTATATGCTGTGTACATTTTTGTACCTCTACTGTATCCTGCTGTATGCTATGTACATTTTTGTACCCTACTGTATCCTGCCATATACTGTGTATATTTTTTCACCACTACTGTATCCTGCCATCTACTGTGTACATTTTTGTACACTATTGTATCCTATCACATACTGTGTATATTTTTGTACCCTACTGTATCCTGTCATATACTGTGTATATTTTTTCACCACTACTGTATCCTGCCATCTACTGTGTACATTTTTGTACACTATTGTATCCTATCATATACTGTGTATATTTTTTCACCACTACTCTATCCTGCCATATACTGTGTATATTTTGTCACCACTACAGTGTCCTGCCATCTATCCTGGTCAAGGTCCAGGTACTCCCGGATGTACTGAGTGAACACTTGTCAATTCAGTGTGGCTGGTCATCCAAGCAGATAAAGCCCCTTCCCCCATCTCGTGCAGAACAGAGTTATAAAAAACAGAACTATGGCTAATTTCAAAAGGCATCTTCAGGGGTCAGCTGGAGCAAAATGGACTCATGTCCCAACGTTGATGCTGCCCTAGAATTCTTGATTTACCACTTCAACACAGCTGTAAACAGATTTTCCCCGTTCCGCAAAAAGTTGGTTAAAGGCTTGACCATGGACTATGTTACCCTCGACCTCCTTAACGTATTGCGACTCAGGAATAACCTCTGGCACCATGCCAAAGTCACAGGTTTGGCATCTGATGTCCAGCACTACAGAGCCACCCATAACAAATGCACCTGGGCTATACGGCAGGCCAAGGCAACTTCCATATATACCATCAAATGCAGCATTGGGATGATGGGAAGAAATTCTGGGCATCCATTAAGGACCTTCTAGGGACCAGTGACAAAGTGTCCCCCTCCCACAATGCTAAATCACGATGGCGAGATCCTCTTCGAGACTACCTCTACTGCCATCATCTTCAATAGAGCTTTCACTGACTATAGTGCGGTACAACCCCCCCAAGGAGGCTGCTGCTGTGAATTATGGTTCAGTAACAGAATCCATATCTACCCACCCCAATGCTGGCCATCCTCCCAGCTTCTACTTCAAGCAAATAAATGATAAAGTAGCAAGCAAATGTATTCAAGAGTGTCCTGGGCAAAACTAGGATGGGAAATGATGAGACTGATCCGAAGCTAATTCCGTTGCACTTGCTGAGGTCATCAAGCCACTCACCAAGCTCTTCAACCTATCACTGTGCCTCTCTGAATTCCCATCGATATGGAAAACTGCACTGTTTACTCCAGTGCTGAAAAACAATGACAGATCTCAAATATCCAACTACCGTCTGATCTCAATCCTGTCCCCGCTATCAACAGCCCTTGAAAGAATCATAGCTGATCAACTCACTGACCACCTAACTAAACAAGACTTACAATGCCAGCAGCATGGCTTTTGCAAGCTGCACAGCACTAACACCGCCCTGGCTGAACTAGTTCCATGTCATAATAGCGATTGCAAAATAGCGATCACGATTATGTCGAGTGTATATCGTCGAAAAGCAAATTGGCGATATACAAAAGGAAGTGACCCATCATCTGCCAACCTAAAAGTGCGTTTGCACCCCCATGCCCCTTCCCCTTGTGGGGGTTGCTCCGCACCCCTGAATTTAGATTACTAACTCCAGGGGGCATGTCAGGAGGGCGACACACTGGTTGCCACAGTAAAATTAAGTCAGGAGCCTCAGGTAGCGGCAACAATTTTGTGCCGGTCCCCAGGCCTGAACCTGATACCTGCTCCACTAGAGCTAGCCACCCTCACTACCACACCACACAGCTAGCTCGGAGGCAGCAGGCACACCAGCCCTCTATATATCCCTCCCCTGTCCCTCCCCTTCCCCTTGCTATCTCCCCCTTCCAGTCACCGTTCCCAACTCTCGCATTCACATAGGGTTGCAACCCTTGCAGGATAGCCCAGTAGTATATCACCCAATACTAGTTGCCATTTTGATATGGTGCCCATACTGGTTCGCTACACTCACTGGATAACGACTGAACTTACTGAATTCCTCCATGAAGCATGAGACCGAGGTCACTTGGCCGGTGAATCTTTATTGTCCTAACCAAGGCCTCTGATCTGGTTGATCACCAGCTTCTATTCCATAAGGTAGGAATCCCGGGCCTTTCTCCTGAGACAGTTACATGGTTCAGGAGTTATCTCTCCGGACGCTCACAAAAAGTCAGAATTGATGGAACCACCTCCGATACCAGGGAAATCATAAATGGGGTCTCCCTGGGCTCCATTCTGGGCCTTTTACTGTTCAGTCTGTTTGTGAATAATCTCCCAGAGGCATGCCCCACATACAGTGTCCTACTATAAGCTGAAGACACTGTGTTATTCTCCTGTGACTCATGCCAGGATGCGCTCACTAGGAACCTGCAAAATAACTCTGACTCACTCCAAGTCTGGTTCAAAAAGAATCTTCTAGTGCTAAACTGTACAAAAAAAAAAGCCAATGCTCTTTACTGGGTGCCAAAAGGGAAAGGGGTACCTACTTGCATCATAAAGAATAGCACTGGCTCTGCTCTGGAACAGGTGGCTGCTTTCAGATATATCAGAATCATTATTGATGTCTCTAACTTTTGAGAAGCACATCCTTACTATCACTGCCGCTGCCAACAGAAAGTTAGAGACCTTATACAGGCACAGGTTCTGCCTCACACCTGAGGCCAGACTAACTTCAATCCATGGCTCAGTTCTCCCTATCCTTGACTACGGAAACATGGTGTACAGAACTGCAACAGAAACTACCCTTCACTGAATCCATCTAGTTCTCAATAAGGCATGTTGATTAGCACTCAATGTGGAATGACTCACCCACAAGTGCAGCCTATATCTCAGAACCAAATGGCTTACAATTGCTGATAGACTCAAATTCCAGAATTGTATGCTAGGGAAGAAGGCATTGCTCAGACTTGTTCCCCGGCCCCCTCCATTCAAGCAATGTTCCAACCAGTCCCTTCCCTTCATGTCACCAGAAGGGTCACAAAGCAGGCTTTAAATGTCCCTTTCCGGAAGTCAAGCATGGCCAGGTGGTCCTTCACAGTGAGGGCCCCAACATGGCTAAATGAACTGACAAATGACATCTCAAGTGTCCTGCATCTAGGGCAGTTTAAAACAGCTCTACTAGACTCACTCACGCTACATGTACCTTGCAACTGCCTCATGTAACCTCCAACTGGTCAGCTACTGCCTTACCAGCCATTAATATCTTCCCCCAATCGCCCCTGCCTCCCACTGCCTTTGACCCCCCCCCCCAGGACCTAGACTGTCACACTGGTCCTTGCACATTGTCTGACTTGTGCCCTGGCACATGCTCACTGTCCCCTCTCCCCCCCCCATCTCTCCACTTGGGCTGTACCTTCCTCCTCACCTTGCCTATATAAGTATGTTTGATGAATAACAGTGTTTCTACTGACATATTATTTTATTACTGACAATGCTTGTTCTAGTTGCCTTTTTTTTTTTGTACACTTTCTTTATGTTCCGGCTGTGGAACTCTCTCCAGCTACCCCCCGTGTCGGTCTCTACCTCCCAGTCTGAAACATTACCTGCAGGCACTTCTGATCCGATGAATCTCGACTCTGAGCCCCCCAGGGTAGGGTCACCGCTTGGCACTCTATCTACTAACCAATGCATCAGAGTTGGAGGAGGGCTCTGCAGGCAGGTCTGATGGCGGGAGGCGGACCAACATGTAGGCGCCTTACCTATCCACAGCTGTTTTTTTTTTCCTTGAGTGTTTCCCCCAAGCTCGGACATGCAATGACACCCTGCTCGACATGTGCATGCTCCCGTGCGCACTTGAAAGGTATGAGCCACAGCCCCAATCCCCATGCTTCTGCCAGCCGGGCAGTGCAATCCCCCAGCTGCCACTAGGGGCTGCTATTGCACCGGTGAGTGGTAATCCCCACCCTCCCCAAGGAAGGAAAGCAGTACATGGGGCAGCAGTCCTTCCTCATCCCCACTAACCCCGATAACCCGATACTCGTTCCCAGACAGGTGCATGGCAGTGGCACGGCAGTGTGGTGTCCAGTGCCTCAACCCTCAGTGCCACCAGGCCGGCCTTGTTCTAGTTGCTTTTGTCCCCCCTCCCATTTCTGTCTGTAATCCCCTACACTATGTGACCCTGTTGACATGGAACCTTTGTAAAGGAGCTCTTAGCACAATGGTGTATCCCTAATACTTAATAAATAAATCTACTGTGTACATTTTTGTACCCTACTGTATCCTGCCATATACTGTGTACATTTTTGTACCCTACTATATCCTGCCACATACTGTGTACATTTTTGTACCCTACTGTATCCTGCCACATACTGTGTATGTTTGTACCTCTACTGTATCCTGCCATATACTGTGTACGTTTGTACCTCTACTGTTTCCTGCCATATACTGTGTACATTTTGGTACCCTACTGTATGCTGCCACATACTGTGTACGTTTGTACCTCTACTGTGTTCTGCCATATACTGTGTACATGTTTGTACCTCTGCTGCACCCTGCTGTAACCCCTAGTCGGCGCTAAACTGAGAGGCCTACTACCCCTGCCTGTGTGGCTAGTGAACAGGTTGAGAGGCCTGGGTCCTATGACATGGTGTCTCCATTTTTAATAAGTTAAAACTTGGGGAGAAAGGTGTCACTCGGCATGTTGGTTAGGTTTGGCTACTCTGCACAGGGCCCCCCTCCCCCCAAGTAATCCGGACACAGGAAGCAATAACTGTAATGTCCATAACAGAAGTTGGGATTCTAAAGTGTGGCTTTTATTCACAACAAAAGGGAACAATAAAGCATAGACGGACCCCCACAGGGCTACACTCCTGGCAATGAAGATTTCTCCTGAAACAGACATTCATCTTCTAAACTTTTAAACCCTCGGGTTCAGTAACACTCAGGGCACTCGGCTCAAACTTGACTCTTCTCTGGCTTCCCTGGCGCAGCTCCCTTGACAGCACTTGGACTATCTTCCATTTATCATGGATAATTATTTGTGGCTCTCCATACCACACACGAGCTCTCCTGGCTCTATGAGGGAATCTTCATCATGAATCCCACGTCTGGGTACTTTCCTCAGGCACTGGCCAAGTACCTGAGAGAAAGCAAACAGGTGTCTCAAATGAACCCGTAGAGGTGACTCTGGTTGTGCCAGATGGGGGATCTCCCACCTCTTGCTCCCATAAATCATACCCAGCCATTCCCTTGTTTAAACACACTTCACTGGCTACTGTAGTGCAGACTGTACATGACTTTGTAATGCAGAAACTGTCTTTCCTTGAAGATCCCCCACATACAACAGTCATTACTGTCTCACTGTCCCATAAGCCCTGGACTTGGCATACTGACTGACCCATAGCCCCAGAGACTTATTTACTCACTGTTTTGGTGAATGACACTGGCCTTTTATCAAAGCTTTATCACCCTCCAAGTTGCAGGTGTCCAAAACTCTGTAGGAATCTCTATTACTCAAAACTGTAGTGCCCCAGCACTCGCCATCAGGCAGCTTCTTCCTTTTTCCAAGGCCAGAGGATTGCCCCTGGGAGTTGGTTCTTTGTGCCTCTCTTATGGTGGAAGCACACACCCTAAGGTAGCTCTGTAACAGAGCTGAGGGCAGGGGGCCCTGCCCCTGCAGGGCACCCTCCCTCCACTGTACTACAGGATCTACATCATTCTTCTCTCAGACAGGACTTCAAATTCCCCAACATTCTATCCTAACTCCCTGGCTGCAAACATTCCAAAGTGGCCTATGCAGTGGCGACAGTTCTAAATGATGTCATCCCTCAGTCTCAGCTGAGACTGAGAACAGAGTGAGACAGTGTGAAATCCATTTAACTGGAATTTTACAAGCTGCCTTCCCTGCCTGCCACTAGATCTTACTGGGATTCTAGTAACCCCAGGTAACAGCGGGTTACACTCACCCTGAGCCAGGAAAATGACTGTCCGCAGTCATTAGTTACCTGGCCTAGGCCATCCTACCCTATGTGCTACCTACGGAGAGTGGTGATCAGGCCCTCTCCTACCATGTACTAGGCACAGGCAGGCAACACTAAGGGCCCAGAGACCACTGGCTGACGCATCAGCCTCTACTCTACCCACTGACAAAGGGTACCCAGTGGCTCTGGAAGAACTTTCCAGAACATAGCCCTAATAGATCAGTACTGCGGCCCCTACTACCGTTCAGGACCACAGCCTGTCTATTCCCCCCAGCCCTCTAGGGAAAAACTGTCTGCCTCTAACTCAAAATTCCCAAAAACAAAACAACAGGGGACCACCCCCAACTCTGAACACCATGCAACCATACACCAGGAGCTAATACCATGCACAATGCATTACTCCCACACTCCCCCACAACTATACCTGTGGAAGGAAAATTACATACAGTAATCAACAACAACAGTACTTTAAACACTACACTCTAAAGTAGTGCTGAGGAACTCCGCTGAGTCTCTCCTCCTCCTCTTCTTGTCTTCTCTTCTTATCTTCTTCAGGACCCACCTGCAAGAAACAGAGAAAAACAGAAACACTCCTAATCTGCATACACAGTCTATCTAACCCTTACCATCTAAACACTGAAGAATCCCAAAAAGATTTTTTAGAAAAGTAGAACAACAGTAACAGTATAAACAGTAGAAAAAACAGAATATTTATAATACACATTTGCAATTTTGGGGGATGGAATGCCGTAAATGTCCCTTCTAGTGACTCACAATGCCCGAAGGCAAGTCCAATAAAGAATCTCTCCTGGGCCGGAGCCCAGTGAATCAAAGTTCTAGCAGGCCAAAGTCCCGAAGGGGAGAGTCTTTGAGGGCAGTTCACACTTTTGGAGTCTGCTGATGTAGGGTGTGAACTGCAAATGTCAGAAATAGAAAAAGTTTGGACTTACCAGCCCTTTGAAGAATGGAAATCATATGAAACCTGTATCCTCAATGAAGACTCTCCCTGGCAACGTTCTGTCAATACAGCTGGGCGGACATCTTCCGGAACACGAACAGGATGGCATATCTGGGAACAGCTGGGCTGATGTCATCTCTGGAGATGAAACCTTGGAACAGGAACAAAAGGAAAACAGCTGGTCTGAAGTTATCCGATACCCAGGCGATGAATCAGGATACAGCTGGGCTGGTGTCCTCTCTGGATTTAAAGTCATCTGGTGGGCCACGTTGATGGGTTCTGGAAAGCCAGTACACTGTAGAACTGTCGAAGGTGGGGCACCTGGATCCTGGATGACCAGACTGGCAGAACAACATAGGTACGGCAACGGCTGGAATGGCAGCATTGGCTACCACTGCTCTGCTCTCCACTTGGTAGGTATGGGCACATTAGCAGGATGTTCTTGGCATTGTGGGAAATAGCACAATGGGTCAGGTGCATGAATTATTATCCTGTCTGGGCACTCATAATTCACATCATGAAAGGATTCATGTCCCCTGCTGTCCACGATCTGAACAGTGTCTATAAACAATACCCTGCCCACTTTCCATGTTTGGAACTTTTCTTGCAAGATTCTGTCTCTTACAAATCTGCTGGCATGAGGGTGCACATGTGTCATAGCCTCTGCCATAATCCAGGAATTCCTGCATCTTTCTATCTTCTCCCAGACCCTTCGAGAAAAGGTAGGAAACAATTCTCCATAGACTTCATTCGCTTTCCTATGAACCAGTCTTTCTTCCTTACTACATTTGGTCAACCTGCGACCTCTGGCCTGGCTTGGTGGTGGCCAGTCCTGGTTCTGCCAGCTACACATACTTAATGACACAAAAAATGGATCCCTGGCTCCTTCTTGCACAGCCAAGACAGTGGCATCACCACTCTCTTCCATGCGTTCCTCTAAGCCAGGAACTGGAGGCTGTGAACCCACGCCTTCTTTGTCTGGCCAAATGGGTTCCCCCTCATCATCTTCACTGAGAATCTGTGCTCAGGAGTGAGCAGTCATCCTCACTCCTGAGACGGTCCACTTCTCACTAGGCGTGGAGGTCGAAACCTCCCATTCAATTGCCTCTTCTGTCTCATCTTCGCCTATGAGACTTGGACTAGGCCCTTCTATTCACGGGTCTGCTGATGCTCCCTCTGCACTGTCTCTTAGTGACTCAGACTTGGACACATCAGTCGTCTGTGCTGTCTGTTGATCTGCACCATCTAGCTTTTTGCCACACCTTACTGAACTTCCCTCTTCAGGTCCTTCCTGGTGCTGTGTGCTGCCAATTGCAGGTTCTTGTAATTTTGTCCATGTGGGAGCCAAACGAATCTTGGGTGCTTTACACAAACCATATTTCTCTAGGCACCCAGAACAGTGAGGTACCATGAAGACGTCCCTTCCAGCATTTAAACACATCACACATACTCGTACTGGACATCCAGGAATCTCCACATGAGGAGGCAGTCATCCTCCATAGTAGTACTTCTCAATATTTCTCAACTTGTTAACTTCTCCTACGATTATAGCCCGGGCATGATCCGGGTAGCGGGCTGGTCCTGAAGCCATGACTGCAGAGAAAACAAACACTCACTGTTACTACCAGTCCCAGCTTGAATCGAAAAACCTTTCACAAAATGGCTCCTTTGCTGCTGTGTTTACATGCCTGCCCCACCCTATCATGGCAGCGGCAACACTCTTGCGCATCAACATTCTGTAAATGGGTCAAGCCACTGCGCATCCGATTTACACACACTACTGATAACTTTGCTCAAACTGCACAAACTTGCACTGTTCTCCTTCCTAGCACATTTATATAATTTACATTGGACCTTTCACTCGTTGAAGACATTGCTCTAGCTTACAGTCCCTTAAAGCCTCAGTATTTCAAGCACAGGATTGCCTGTATTTTTTGCTGCATCTCTCATACAACTAACAGTCTCTCACTTGGCTTTGAAAATTATAGTGACGCTGAACCTATAATTATGCTCACAGTCTGTTGCTTAGAATTCTTGCTTTAGCTGGTAAAACTTAACACAGTCTTTCTTTGCAAAGCGATTACACTGCTACACACAGATTCAGCTGGCTTTTTGGTGAAATCACACAGTTTGAGCTATTTCTGTTGGATGGTACTCACTGTTACCAGTAGCTGTTTTGCTGTGATGAAAAAAATGGCCTACAGCCAATCGTGGAGGCCTCTGGAAGGAAGCGGGCTGGCAGTCCTGCTGATTGTCCCTCTGAACACCACACTCACAGTCCAGATGATCGAGATGCGGGTTGAGCCCGAATTGAAACAGAAAAGTCAGTTTTTAAACTTTTTACAGTACTTTCAGTCACTGCGACGCTCCTCCTGGCAAGCCAGTTTGCACACTCCACTCCCTCTCCCTCTCGAATGCTGTGCAGTTGCTCTAGAGCTGGCTTGGGGGCGGGACTGATTGCAGTCTCACCAATCACTCGACGCCATGCAAATGAGCCTCATTCCTCTTGAATGCTCTTCTCCTCACAGCGATCGTCGAGCAGGCAAATTTAAACTGCAAACCACACTTTTTTTCTTTTCAACTGTAGCTCCTCGGTGGGAGCCCATTTTAACCATTTATCAGGGCCATTAAGCACAAGTCTCTCAGTCCACACAGAAAGCATTTCCAATGTCTAGGGCACAATTTTCCTTTTTGCTACCCACAGTTTTCCACACTTTTCTTTGACAGAAACACTTTTAAAAGCTGGCAAATGCTGTAATTTGATGCAGGACAAGGGCATACACACTCTGGCTTTATTGCTCCTTGGTAAACAGTTGGCAATATCACAGCAGCACACAGACAATAGCACACAGCGGCACATTTAGTTGGCACTGCTTCAGACTTTTTGGGCTACCCACTGCTAGATAGTCAAAACGCTAACCACCATCCAAGCAACCTTTCTTGTTCCTTCTCCCAAATTTCAACAGAATCCCAGCAGTGCCTCCAAGATGTAACCCCCAGTCGGTGCTAAACTGAGACAGCTACTACCCCTGCCTGTGTGGCTAGTGAACAGGTTGAGGGGCCTAGGTCCTATGACTCGGTGCCTCCATTTTTAATAAGTTGAAACTTGGGGAGAAAGGTGTCATTCGGCATGTTGGTTAGGTTTGGCTACTCTGCACAGGGGTCCCCAAGTAATCCGGACACAGGAAGCTAACTGTAATGTCCATAACAGAAGTTGGGATTCTAAAGTGTGGCTTTTATTCACAACAAAAGGGAACAATAAAGCATAGACGGACCCCCACAGGGTTACACTCCTGGCAATGCAGATTTCTCTTGAAACAGACATTCATCTTCTAAACTTTTAAACCCTCAGGTTTAGAAACACTCAGGGCACTCGGCCTGAACTTGACTCTTCTCTGGTTTCCCTGGCTCTTCTCCCTTGTCAGCCCTTGGACTATCTTCCATAGAAACACAGAACATACAGAACATAGAAACATAGAATTTGACGGCAGATAAGGACCGCTTGGCCCACCCAGTCTGCCCATTTCCCTACCTAATGGATAAGCTGCAGATCCTAGTTAACCAGCAGCCTACTTCTTCCTACCCCCACCCCCTAGAATTGCCTTATGACTGTCCAATGCATGCTTGAATTCCACCACTGTTTTTGACTAAACAACGTCCTCCGGAACTTCCGGAAGGCCGTTCCATGCATTCACAACCCTCTGTGAAAAATACTTCTTAAATTACCTCTGAGCCACCCCTCTATCTTCAAATTGTGCCCCTTGTTCTTGCACACCTTTTTTGAAAGATGCTACCCTCTTGACTTTGTTGATTCCCTTGAGGTACTTGAAAGTTTCTATCATGTCCCCCTTCTCCTCCTTTCCTCGAAGCTACTCATATTAAGCTCATGAGAATCTCTCTTCAGATGTCTTCGGTGCAGACCCTGCACCATTTGATGCCCTCCTGGACAGCTTCCATCCTGTCTGTCTTTGCGGAGATTGAATCTCCAGAACTGCATGCAGTACTCCAGATGGGGTCTCACCAGCTGTCTGTACAGAGGGATAATAACTTCCTGTTTTCTACTGGTGATGCCTCTCCCTATGCATCCCAGTATTCCCCCAGTCCTCCTTGCTGCCCTCTCACATTGCTTGCCCACCTTTAGGTCATCTGATATGACTACCCCCAGGTCCCTTTCCATTTTTGTTGTTGTTAGTATCTCACCCTCCATTGTGTACACTTCCCCTGGGTTTTTGTTTCCCAGGTGCATTACCTTGCACTTCTTAGCACTGAATCTAAGCTGCCATACATTTGACCATTCCTCTAACCTTGCCAAGTCCCTTCTCATCCTTTCCACCCCACCTTGTGCATCAACTCTGTTGCAGATCTTTGTGTCATCTGCAAAGAGACATACTTTTCCTTCCAGTCCCTCTGCAATGTCACTTATAAAGACATTGAAGAGGACCGGTCCTAATACTGAACCCTGCAGTACCCCACTAGTAACCCCCCTTTCTTCAGAGTGGACTCCATTTATTATTACTTCCATTTATCATGGATAATTATTTGTGGCTCCCCATACCACACACAAGCTCTCCTGGCTCTATCATGGAATCTTCATCATCAATCCCACGTCTGGGTACTTTCCTCAGGCACTGGCCAAGTATCTGAGAGAAAGCAAACAGGTGTCTCAAAGTGAACCCATAGAGGTGACTCTGGTCATGCCAGATTGGGGGGGTCTCCCACCTCTTGCTCCCATGAATCATACCCAGCCATTTCTTTGTTTAAACACACTTCACTGGCTACTGTAGTGCAGACTGTACATGGCTTTGTAATGCAGAAACTGTATTTTCCTGAAGACCCCCCCACATACAACAGTCATTACTGTCTCACTGTCCCATAAGCCCTGGACTTGGCATCCTGACTGACCCACAGACCCAGAGACTTATTTACTCACTGTTTTGGTGAATGACACTGGCCTTTTATCAAAGCTTTATCACCCTCTAAGTTGCAGGTGTCCAAAACTCTGTAGGAATCTCTATTACTCAAAACTGTAGTGCCCCAGCACTCGCCATCAGGCAACTTCTTCCTTTTTCCCAGGCCAGGGGATTGCCCCTGGGAGTTGGTTCTTTGTGCCTTTCTTATGGTGGAAGCACACACCCTAAGGTAGCTCTGTGACAGAGCTGAGGGCAGGGGGGCCTGCCCCTGCAGGGCACCCCCCTCCCTCCACTGTACTACAGGATCCACATCCTTCACTCTCTTGAGCCTATTTCAGGCTTCAACAGACTACTACAGACTGATTCAAAATTCCCCAACATTCTATCCTAACTCCCTGGCTGCAAACATTCCAAAGTGGCCTATGCAGCGGCGACAGTTCGAAATGATGTCATCCCTCAGTCTCAGCTGAGACTGAGAACAGAGTGAGACAGTGTGAAATCCATTTAACTGGAATTTCACAAGCTGCCTTCCCTGCCTGCCACTAGATCTTACTGGGATTCTAGTAACCCTGGGTAACGGGGGGGGGGGGTTACACTGCCATATACTGTGTACATGTTTGTACCTCTACTGTATCCTGCCATATACTGTGTACATGTTTGTACCTCTACTGTATCCTGCCATATACTGTGTACATGTTTGTACCTCTACTGTATCCTGCCAAATACTGTGTACATGTTTGTACCTCTACTGTATCCTGCCATATACTGTGTACATTTTGGTACCCTACTGTATCCTGACATATAATGTGTACATTTTGTACCCTACAGTATCCTGCCATCTACTGTGTACATGTTTGTACCTCTACTGTGTCCTGTCATATACTGTATACATGTTTGTACCATACTGTATCCTGCCATATGCCGTGTACATGTTTGTACCTCTACTGTATCCTGCCATCTACTTTGTACATGTTTGTAACCTACTGTATCCTGCCATGTACTGTGTGCATTTTTGTACCCCTCCTATATCCTGCCATCTACTCAGTACATGTTTGTACCCTACTGTATCCTGCCATATACTGTATTTTTGTACCCCTATTGTATCCTGCCATCTACTGTGTACATGTTTGTACCCTACTATATCCTGACATATAAGGTGTACATTTGTGTACCCCACTCTATCCTGCCATCTACTGTGTACATGTTTATACCTCTACTATATCCTACCATATACTGTGTACATTTTGTACCCTGCTGTATCCTGCCATCTACTGTGTACATGTTTGTACCTCTACTGTATCCTGCCATATACTGTGTATATTTTTATACCCTACTGTATCCTGCCATATGCTGTGTACATTTTTGTACCCCTATTGTATCCTGCCATATACTGAGTACATATTTGTATCCCTACTGTATCCTGCCATATAATGTGTACATTTTTGTACCCCTACTCTATCCTGCCATATATTGTGTACATGTCTGTACCCTACTGCATCCTGCCATACACTGTGTACATTTTGTACCCCTACTGTATCCTGCCATATACTGGGTACATTTTTGTACCTCTGCTGTATCCCGCCATATACTGGGTACATTTTTTTACATCTACTGTATCCTGCCATATACTGTGTACATTTTTGTACCTCTACTGTATCCTGCCAAATACTGTGTACATGTTTGTACCTGTACTGTATCCTGTCATATGATGTGTACACTTTATTCAGCATTGTAACCACCTGCATTAATACTGCTGCATTGACATCTGGGTCTCTCTGTTAAAATGATATTTGGACTCAGCGAACCTTACCAGTTGAAAAACATGTGAAAGAGCTTGTCATGTGCTTTCAAAGGTTAAAAGGCCCTGCAAACTTTAGCTCTCCATTAACTGAAGTAACGGAGTGCATACCATCTGTAAACTAGCAGTGTCTAACTACAATATGTTCAGTTATTCTTTCTATAGACCATACTGTACTTGAAAAAGACCTAATGGTTGAAACATTGTTTTATTTTTGTTTTCTTTCAGTGTGCGTTTGATTTAGCCCTTCAGTGTGATTCACAACGGACAGTGATGCAACTTCTTTTTTTGTTGTAACAGAATCTAACCCATGGTTTTATAAAGTGGTTTGTGATGCATTTTGTGTAAAATTTGCCATTTAAAACCCAACATGTAGTCATCCAGTCTTTTCTTGGCATGACTGGAAAACAAACAGTGCAGTGGGTTTAAACGAATGCCCTTTACTACACCTCCATGCAAAGGGTATACCTTTTTTGAAGAGAAAAAAAAAAGATCTGGTTTTCTTGCTCATCCATTTGGATAAGAATTCCCCCTACTGGAGCTAAGACACTAAGGCCTGGGGATAGGTGCATTAAACAAGCATTCTAGAGTAATCTTCAAGGAACATGGTGATCACAAAAACAGCGGTCAGACTGGCTGACTTGAAGGCCTATCTCAGAAATAAGGACCACTAGTGCATGTCGAGTGTCTGGTGCACACTACTAATGTTTTTAGTTAATTTTACACACTCTATAAAAATAACTGGAAGTTTTATAATGGAGCCTAAAATACTAAATAAGAAGTCTTCTCAAGTTCAACAGCCCAGTAGCTTCCAGTCCTAACTGCTGGGCTAAAACGGAGAGGGACACTCCAATAATAATGCGCTCTGGATTCACCCATCTTCGCCTTAAGTGCTTCAGAGTTTATAGCCAAGCCACTGTATATATGACACTAGAGTAAAGAAACAGTTAACTCTCACTGCTCACTTTTTCACAACAGCATCCCCATATGCTGTACATTATATGCCAGTAGGGGAGGCTGCTAGAAAGATGGGAAATATGGCGTCAGTTGTTAATTTCTCCAATGTCATGGTACAGTGGTTTGGACTCCAATGAATGAAACATTTCAAAGTGTATATACTCCAAGAAGCCTGAGCACATGAGAAAGGCAATACCGGTTCGACAACAGTTCTGTCGACTGGCTTTTCATTAACAGGAATTATGTCAACCGCAAGTTGTGGTTTACATAACTCCAGTGTGTCTCCTAGTCCATTTTTTCATCAAGGGGCTTCACCCCGAACCCTCCATGTGGGGGGCTCTGCCCACCGCACCCCCATATTAAGAATTCTTAACTCCAGTCAGAGTTGACTCGGGAAGGGGGTGTAAGAGGGTGTGCCCCATGTTGGGCGCACCAACACAGCGACCTGTTGGCAACCTGTCGATTTTGTCGATGGGTTGGTAGGTCGCTGTGTTGGTGTTGCTGTTTGGGGTATACCCATGAGGAAGTGTTGGAGAGCTTTAGGCACTATCCACACTACATGCTTGACTGAGAAATGTTGTAGAAAACGTTTCTTTTTTTTTTCCCCCAAACTCTATTTTTCACCCCTTTCCACTAACCTCTCTCTGGCATGGTCTCTCAATTGCTGGCTCTACCCATCTATCTGAAGTTCCAACCATCCAATTCCAGCTGGGAGGCACCCCCTATCTGCCCAGCTCACCTTAAACCCTCGGCTCTGAGTCCCCCGAGGAAGGACCGCCACTCCCACCAGCACTCTATCTATAGTGCTGGCAGGCTTGCTGAGCGCAGAAGGAGGAACAGGATCAGATGTCTGGATGCCTGACATTGGACGTGGGGCCACAACCACTGGGCCCACCATCGCCTGTTAGTGGAGGGGTGTTTACATTGAGTACCCCGGGAACGCGGACGTGCAATGTCATCCAGGAATGCGGACATGCTCCCGCACTCGCTTGCAGGATGACTACCGTCACTCCCAAACCCCAAATGGGAGCTCTTTGTCATGCTGCAGTCTCCCGGCCTCCGCCAGAAGCCGCCAAAGCAGCAAGGAGCACCAGCCACCCCATCCAGGAGAGGACAGCAGTCCTCTGGATGCTCAATCCTCTCCTTCCCCTGCCAACCCCCGGTGCCCCGAGTCCACTCCCAAACCCGGCTCACTGGCATGGCTCGAGGTGTGGCGTCCAGTGCCTCAACCCTCAGCACCACCTTGCTGGCCACAGGAAACATTTCAAGTACCAAGTTTAGGCAGAAATATTAGAGTGTCCAGATTGTGTTCTAACACTATGCTTCCCCGAGTATAAACAACCAAAAACATATTCTGCAGTTTGCATACGATTGCTTTAACCTGTTAGAGCACTGATACATCCACTCTGCTATTAACAGGAGGGTTAAGACAACTGGGTCACTCTAAAACTGTGCTCTAGCCTACATCTGAACAGGGTTAGAGCACAGTTTTAGAACACAGACTGTAGCACAGTGTTTACTGTGATACAGTCTGGACGCAAACCTTTTAAACCATTTTAACAGAGTTAAAACTGTTCAAAAGTTCTAGTGTTGGAAGGGCCTTAGGGACAAACCATAGTCTCATTTTGACTTGTGCTTTGTTTATCTGTCTCTAAAGAGGGTGACTGTGTGGACTAATAAAATCTTAGGATTCTGCTGATGAGATACTGTAGGTGGTATTACAATTCTAGGCAGAAAAGGGTTCATGAATATTAGAAGGTGCTATACTTGCAGCAGAAATACACATGATAGTTCCTCGCCCAACACGCTTCTCTTTTTTCCAACCTTCTAGACTTGCTTCCTATCCTTCTATGCAATCCATAGGGGTTTCAGCACTAAAGATATACTGTACAAGTAAACACAATAAAGAAAACTATATTAAAATAGCATGGTTAAACAAGTTGTGTCCACACTTCTCTGGCGTTCTTGTGTACATGGGTCTCACATTTTTATTTATTTAGTTTTCGTTGACCAGGAAAGGAGGATTAGGCAGTTCTGCCTATTTTCAGCTTCACCCCGGGGAGGGAGGAGATACAGATGGAAAGCAACTGAAATCGAACCAAATTAAGTTGCAGGTGGTATTTTAGTGAATACTTTACCTGGATCTCTGCAGATCGTACCTGCCTGTTTCAGAGCTAGAGAGTCTGCATTTTGTTTGATTTAATTTATTAATAATAAAGTATACTGAGCTGCAAGCAGCTAATTTCCAAATGCAACACAGGAGGACAGGCAAGGGAGTAATGCAAATACAAAGTAAAGATGGTGCAAAACTATTCCAATTAAATATTATAGTAGCAGAAAATGTGTAAGGAGTAATCTAACACAAAATACAAACGCAAGAAGGTAGTAAGGGGCATTCAGTGAAAAACAGAACTAAAACCATACACTGTAGAAATTATAAAAAGTATATGCAACATGCAAAGTTGAATAAATCAGCAGTGATGATATTACAGAAAATCAAGAGGTCTGGGGAAGAAATTCAAAACATATAGGGGAATTGATATAGTAGAGAAGGGTAAAAGGAGTGGAGCGGGGGAGTGTATAGAGTGTGGGAGGGAACGGGAGATGTTGGGGAGGTCAGGTGCAGAAACAGACATGGGAAGTTTGGTCATTGAAAAGAGCTTTCAGCGCAGTGTTGGAGAAGGAGGAAGAGTTGACAGAGGGTAGCTCAGAGGCGGGGAAGTCTGTAACAAAAAAAAAAAACAGCCTGCCTGCAGAGATCTTTGCACTGAGCAGGGAGGAGTGTGGGTACGAGTTTTTGAGATTGTAATAGGAGGGGAGGGAAAAGGACAAAAGTGAGCTGTAGTAGGTATGAAGGGACCGAAACCCGTACTTAGAGAAGAAGGAAACTCAGTGAAAGAGGGGAACAAGAGAGGAAGGGGAGTGAGAGCAAGATGCACTGTGTAGGGAAAACAGTGCTGAATGCAAGGAGGGCAGTCAGATGTGACATGACAGGAGTAGAAGAGAGAGTCCAGTTTGGCTAAGGTGGATTTAGAGACAGAGCTATACACACTGTCACAAACCCACTCAGCAGGTCAGGCCCTCTGCTCCCAAAGTGCCAACCTTCGAGCGCAGTCTTGTGAATAGTTAACAGAAACAAGGTAACCTTCCTGTCTGTTTTGTGGATTTGAATCAAACTTTTGGTCTCAAGTCTTGGAGGGATTCAAACTGTGAACCTCTTGTTAGCATACCCAATGTACAAGCTCAGATAATTCAGCTCTTCTGGGGGGCCAGATATGTTTTGCCTATGGGCGCCTAACCAGGCGTACAAAATGAACCCTTAAAACTCTATTAAAGACCTCAGAATAAATTCTTACCTTTTCCCAGTTTGGTAAAACCCGTAAGCTTTGTACAGTGTCAGCTTTAACCATATATGCTTCACTTGTCAAGAAAAAGAAATTCAAAGGCACACCAAGTAGTCTCTAAAGTAGAGGTTTACTTCAAAATAGATAAAAAAATGTAAAGTGTAAATACAGAACCATATATCACAAAACATACAAATCACTTAACAAGGTTTTAAAAAGTGCAGATTCCTACCACTAATACACTTAGACTTGTCTGTTCTAAGGTATTCTTATCTCACAGTGCTGTAGATGTTTCTTTTCAGAGTCCAAACATTTGTGTGTAAATGGAAAACAGAATACTGTATAAAAACTGGCTTTGCCAACCTCTTTACATGAGGTCACCTAGCTCCTCCCTGTCAGAATATAAAAATTATACAACCAGGATGTCATCACACAGAAGGTAAATTAAATAAGATTAATTTCTATGTCCTTCTTTCATCCATGAGCAACATCCTGCTTTTACAGACATCAGAGGAACATTTATGACTTTGCACCCGTGTGACATAACCTGGTTTTCCTCCTCTAAACATCATAAAATGGACATATTCTATCCTGTCAGCTGGCAAGCTACAATAAAGCTAGATAAACAGGAGATGCTTAATTTAAGCATCTTCTAGCCTGTAATTATCTGTTGGCCTTCCAGGTAACACCTTGTATCTAAAACCTGGGTGGGGGGGGTCATCCCACAGGCTGTTTCAGCATCTCTCATGAGAGGCATTCAATAACACATTTTTATATACAAAAATCATAGATTAATCAGAACCAGCTGTCTGAGTGTCACACACACCACTTCCATAGTCAAAGCACAAAAGAATGATTTTCATGGCAGTCTTGCAGCAGGCAAAAAGGGGAATACATGGTTTTCTCCCTGTAGAGTACGCCAGGTTTGTTAACGGCATCAATGTTACAGGAGAAGCCTAATTCACTGCCCAACCAGACATCCCAGTATTTAAAGGAAGAAAACTTCATTCATCTGGGAGCCATCCATAGTCATGTAGACCAGTGGGGGACTGGAGTTTAGCCTACCACTGCCTAGCGCAAAAGGTCATGTTGTCATTTCTTTGGTACTGATGGTGACATGATTCACACAAAACCAGCACTTAACACTGTAATAGTCACACTGCAACTGAGCACCCTAAGACAAAAAGTCCTTTGTTATCTGCACACATGTGAATGAATAAGGAGACAGAGGCATTGGGTAGGTCATTAAGGAAGAGCAAGAACAGTATGGAACCAAGGACACAGCCCTGGAGTATGCCTGAATTGATGGGAAGATTCATATTTATTTATTTAGTTAGTTATTTAGGACTGATAACTGGGAAAGGCACCCTGAACCAGCCAAGGCTCATTTCCAGGTGCAACCCGGTGGAGACGCGAAAATGGAGTTACAAATAGAAATATACAGTTTCATACGAGATGCAAAGTACATTATATCAGCAGTGTAATAATATTGATTTTTTTTTTTTGATAACTAGGATTACAAATACCTTTGAACCAGGGGTTCTTTTACAAAAGTTCCTTGTCAGAACACAGACAGGTAACAAATTGATAGGAGTAAAAACAATGAAGTAATACACTGAACAATACAGTACGGGTTATACAGAAAGACACATAAGGTCAACAGTTAGAATCATACAATGTCAGCGTACTAGGTTTGCTGCCCAACATGGACTTTGTCATTTTCAATAGAAATGAGCAAGAATAGTGTACAATAAGCAATGAGTTATACAAAAAGTCAAATTAGGTCAATGGTTTAAATCATAACAATGTCAGAGAATTAGCTACACAGCCCAAAAGTAAGAAAGTTGTCATATCCAAATGCGGAGACAGGGTATAATTTATTTATTTATTGAAATGTTTCACTAGGAAGGCACGCACTGAGCGACAAGTCGCTCGTCTCCCGGTGCAACCTGGGGGGAAGGGGTACAATAGGAATGAGACATTAAACATTCAAGTTACAAGATCAACATTAACATACAGTTGTAAGGCAAGTGTAACAAACAGTGTTACAACAGTGTTGCACATAATAGGTAGAAAGAATGGACAATAATAAGTGCTGGGTTAATAAGTAAACATTGCTCACATGAAAGAAAAGGGGGAAAGGAGAGGGAGGGGTGAGGTGGGGGAAGGGGGAAGAGTTGTGTCCCTGGAGACCCCTTCAGGATGCGAGGAACCCTGCAAGGGGACTGGGGGAACCAGAGAGAATGGGATAAAGCAGTGGCCCAGAGAGACCCCTTCAGGATGTGGGGAACTCTGCAAGGGGGGCTGTGGGGCTAGATAGAAAGGGGGATAAGGCTCTAGGAATTTAAAGAGGGAGGAGAGAGAAGAAGAAGGTGTGACTTAATGCTAGGAGGGGGAATAGGACCTAACCCAAGAGAGCACCCTTCAGGATGCAGGGTACCCTGCATGGGGGTTTGGGAAGGTCAGTAGATAGGGATTAAGACAGTGCTACGAGAGGGAGGGAGGGAGAACTGAATCCTTGAGGGGGAGAATTTGCACCTTTGGAAGGGATGGGGCCTAATCAATAGTCCATCAGGATGCATTGGACCCTGCTAGTAGTCATGGAAAGCCAAGATGGTGGCTAGATAGAATAGGGCGATATGCTTAGGCTCAGCTGGACCCGTTCAGGATGCTGAGAACCCTGCAAGGGGACTGCAATGGCCAGGGAGAAAGGTAGATGGAGGAGGAGAAGGAGAGGAGACAAAACTAGGTGCAGTAGGATCCCCTTAGAATGCTGAGAACCCTGCAAGAGGGACTGCGAAGACTAGGGGGAAGGTAGATGGGGAAGGGGAAGGACAGGAGACAAGCCTACGCACAGTAGGACCACTTCAGGATGCTGAGAACCCTGTAAGGGGACTGTGAAGGCTAGGGAGAAAAGGTAGAATGGGGGAGGGGAAGGAGAGGAAACATGCCTAGGTGCAGTAGGACCCCTTCAGGATGCTGAGAACCCTGAAAGGGGAATGCAAAGGCTAGGGAGACAGGTAGATGGGGGAGGGGAGGAGAGGAGAGGAGACAAGCCTAGATGCAGTAGGACCCCTTCAGGATGCTAAGAACCCTGCAAGAAGACTGCTAGTCTACGGAGATAGGAGGGATGATGGGGGATGGGAGTTGATGAGAGATACAAACCCCTTGGGGGGTAGGAGAAGGACCCATGGAGAGCATTCAGGGTTCCTTACAGCCTGTGAGAGATCAAGGGAGGCCAGTAAGTGGGAACAATTTGGGGAAGGGAAGGACAGCTAGATATTTGGGGGGTGGGGGTGCACAGGGTAAAATAAAGGTGAAGGTAGAGGGGTAGGGTTTGTCCAGGGCTTAGAGCAGGGAATTAGGGAGGGACATGGCAGGAGCAGCTAGGTGCAAGGTAATTATTGAGGGCAGAGCTGATGGAGTAGGTGGAGGATGAGTGCCGGATCTGAGGGGGGAGGGAATTCCAAATTTTTAGGAGGCAGTGAGAGTATCTGGATTGGCCAATCTACGGGGAACTACCAGGGTGCGGGAGTCGGTAGATCTAAGGGAATGGGAGGATGGGAGGGGGTTATAAAGTAGGAGATAAGGTAGGAAAGGAGCTCACCCAACCAGTGCTTGGAGGTGAATTTAGCACAGTGGGAGAGTCGCCTATTTGTAAGACAGTAGGAGGATAGGGCATGATAAAGATCGCAGTGGTGGGTGTGAGGGGGGACATCCAGGACAAAGTGGTAGAAGGAATTGAAGAGGGTGTCCAGTCTGGACAGGGAGGACTTAGAGGCAGCACCATAGACTACGTCTCAGCAGTTGAAAATGGGGAATATCATCTTCACGACGAGTTCACGCCTAGCCATAGGAGGGATGCAACTATGGTTCCTGAACAGGGCACAAAGCATGGGGCCCAGTTTTTTCTGGATGGCATCAATATGTCCAGAGAAGTTCAGGTGTTGGTCCAACCAAACGCCTAAGTACCTGAAGGAGGATGTATCCTCAAGTAAAGTCCCATCAAGGGTGTGGAAAGTGGGTAGGAAGGGAAGCCTAGAGAGTCTCTTCCTTGTGCGAAAGGTCATGGAGACAGTCTTCTTGGCGTTGAGGAAAAGTTGATGGTTAGCAAACCACAGCTGAACCTTGTCAAAGTCTTGCTGTAAGCTGGTTGTAACTTCAGCAGGACAGGAGCCAGATGCATACAGAACTGTAACATCAGCATACATATGTATAGCGGAGGAGGGGGAGCAAACAGAAGGAAGGTCGTTTAAGATGATGGAGAACAGGAGGGGCCCTAATACAGAGCCCTGGGGGACACTAGTGCTACTCAGGAGGGAAGGGGAAGTGGCATCCAAGATCTTAACTGAATGGGTTCTGCCAATAAGGAGGCCTTGAACCAGTTTGTGGTGGAGGGAGATAGGCCAGCTGCTGGGAATGAGTCATGAAGAAGGGAGTGAGAGACTATGTTGAAGACCTTGGCCAGGTCAACAAAAGTAGCAGAGGTAAATTGGCCATTGTCCAGCCCAGTTAGGAAGGAGTCTGTGAGCCATAGGAGAGAGGTGGTGGTTGAGTGTTTTTTTCCTGAAACCAGACTGGAAAGGGGTGAAACAGGAGGTTTTAGATAGAAAAGAGGTGAGTTGGGAGAGGACAATATGTTCTTGAAGTTTGGCAAGGGTAGGGAGGAGATAAATGGGGCAATAATTGCCTGGGGATGAGGGGTCACCCCCTTTAAGTAGAGGGAGGATCACTGCATGTTTCCATGAAGAGGGGACTGAGGCAGTAGAGAATAAGAGATTTCGATTATTGAGAGGGGGTAGGCAATGGCCGAAGTGGAGAGGGAGAGGAGTTTTGGGTTGAGATCATCAGAGGAGGCGCCTTTAGAGGAGTTGATGGTGAGGAGTGCACTTAGGGCATCGTTTGGGGTTACAGTAGTGAAAGAGAAGGGGAGGTGGGAGAGTGGTGGAGGGGGCACACCGGTAGAGGGTGGTGAGGGGGATGGGTAGGAGGGGAAAGATTTCAGTAGTTCAGTGGTGCAGGAGGTATACTAGGAGTTAAATTCCACAGCTATGACTGGTGGGTCGGACACTAGTGAGCTATTTACTTTAAGTACCGGGGGCGGCGAGATGAGGGGGTAAATAGGGCATGGACCACTTCCAGAACTTTGAAGGGGAATTTATATTGGTGATGAAGTCAGATTTGAAATATTCGGACTTGGCTAACCTTGTAGCCCTGGTGCAAGCGTTTCAGAGCATGTGGTAGTTTGCAAGGTCACTAGGATGCTGGGTAGCTTTATGATGCTTCCAGGCTCGATCTCTAGTCCTGAAGCAGGCCAGAAGTTCCAGGATTATCCAAGATAAGTGGTTACCTCTGACTCTGGTTTGTTTGAGTGGGGCAAAGGCGTTCCAGTTTACAAGAAAGATTTCTTTGAAGTAGGCAAAGGTCTCATCAACTGAGGGGAGGGAGGTTGGGGGGACCAGTCAGAAGTGGCAGGGTTACTCAGGAGAAGTTCAAGGTCAAGAGACTTGAAAGAGCATAGTTGTATGGTTTTGTGTGGAGATTTAGTTATGTGGACTTTCCTAACTATGAATATTAGGTTATGGTCACTGACAGCATCGAGGAGGATGCCAGCGGTGATGATGCGGTGGGGGTGGGAGGTAAGAGCCCAGTCGAGTAGGGAGTGTTGTTATGTCTTGTGATTTGGGCGGGTGGGTTCGGAGATCAGTTGGGAGAGGTTTAGGTCTCCAATTTCATTTTTAGTTTTGGTAGTTTTAGGTGACAACCAATTTATATTGAAGTCGCCTAGGATGAATAATTCCAGAGCGAGCAAAGGAAGTGCAACCGAAGGATGGACATTTGGGTGACAGTAAATGCCGGCTATGAAGATTGGGAGAGTGAAGAGGAGGGTCACTTGTATAGCTAGGTCATCATGGGTCTCAGGATTGGAGGATAAGTAGATAATGGAATACTGGATGGAAGCTAGGACATAAATGGCCATATCACCACCTCTGCCAGCATGGTCTTGCCTTAGCAGTGCATAGCCAAGAATGGAGACCAAATGATCAGGGATAGTGCTCTTTAGCCAAGTTTCTGAGATGATAAGAATGTCTGATTTTAGAGTGCACACCATAGTTTGAATCTGGTCTATTTCTTGCAACAAGCTGCGAGTATTTAGATGTAGGATCTTTAAGCCCTTTGGGAGGGCTGAGAAGAGAGCGGGGGGAGGTAGTAGAGGAGGAAGCACCAGAGGAGCTAGGGGCAGTAGGGCCTGGGTTGGGATGGATATCCCCGGCGAACAGCAAGAGGAGAGCGAGTATGAGAAAGCAGAGCTTAGGGGATTTTGAAGGGGCTGGCGAGGAGGTTGGGAGTTTTGATGAGAAGGGAGTGGATGAGTGAGGAAGAAGAAGGTGGAGAACTGCACTGAAAGTAGACACAGTTATCAAAGCCGCATGAGGAATAGTGGTAGAGTGAGACCATATTTCAAATATTGCGAAGTAGGAGGCATCAGGGGGTAAGAAATGGTAGGGTGGAGGGATAGGAGGGACAGAGCCAGAGAGGTGGGTGAGATAGGAGAACAAACAGTGGCAAAAGGGAGTGAGAAAGGGTGGGAGGTGGCGAGGAGAAACAGAAGGAAGGGAGAATGCAAGTAAGTGTGTGAGAGATATAGGGACGAATAATGGAAGGGATGGAGAAGAGTGGAGAGAGCAGGATGGGGTAGATCTGAGAGAGTCCATAGTTAAGTGGTTGGGGTGGAAATAAAACATACAAGGTAGCGTGGAACAGTTTACCTTGGAGTTAAAATCAAAATACAGAGTACAAAAGTGAACATGATAAATGTGATTGACATAAATTAATGGCAACAAATAGCAGTGCGAGGTGTGATATGGTAAGGTGTGAAAGAGCATGTATTGAATAATAACATGAAATAACAATGGTTGAGGTAAAATGGTTCACAAGGCCTCAGAGACAGCAACAGGAGGTTACTGGAGGTGGCCTAAGCAGACGCTTTAGAGCTAGGAAAGTGGGGGTGAGGCGAGTAGTAGAGGGGAGTTTATTCCATAAGGATGGGAGGCTAAAGGAGTAAAAGCTCATTGGCCAGTTGAGGTACATGTGCGAGGGATGCAAAACGTACGGGAGTGACAGGAGTGGAGGAGGAAGTATGAGGGAGTGGTGGCAGGGGAGATGAGAGAGGTGAGGTGAGATGGGAGTGTAAGTTATGTAATGTACAGTGGATTCCTGATGTATGCACATGCCTGGGACAAGCTGAATTTGTGCATACAACCAGAATGTGCATACAACCAGAACACCATAGAAATGAATTGATGCCTGTTGAAATCAATGGGGGCGTGTTTCCAAAACATAACTCACATGCTCACAAATACACCTAAGCCATCTTAAATGCTGCTGATTGTTATATTAAGCAATGTGAGAAGTGACAACCTTTACCATAGCATGTCATTAAACTGAACACTAACTGATACTGACCCACTCCCACTGCGGCAAGCAAGAGTGAATGAGGCTTTCAGTGAGTAGCATGAATTTTGAAATCAGATCCTTTGCCATCAGTCCATCACTCTCTGTGCATTAATCAGAACTGAAAACTAACAATCTGTATCACTATAGTGGGGGGGGGGGCAGGTTTAACTGGGCTCTGGCAGTTGTTAGATGATTAGTGGATTAGCTACAGGGGACAATCTAGGTGCTGCAAGGAAATGACATCTGAAAGCAATTGTCAAAGAGGTGACAAAGACCTTCTGGAGACCTGCTGGGGAGCATGTCAAGATGCACAAAATGTGCATATAACTGAAAAACTGTGTGCATACAAACAAAATAATTAACATTGCTGGAACAGGGCAAGGATTGGGACTTCAGTTTTTTGTGCATACATCAGGAATGCCCATACATCCAAATGGCATACAAGTGGAATCCACTATATATAAAAGCGCAGCATAAGATCTCTCTCTCCATTAGGTCAAACAGACCACCTCTGAAAGCTTGTCTAGTAGAAAAGGGGTTGGATGCAGTGCTGAAAGCTTTGGACAAATCAACAAAGCGTGCTGAGGTTATTATACCCTGAGCCATTCTCTTCAGGGTGGTACAAGACAGCCTGGGAAGGGATATGATAGTGGAGTGGGTCTTCCTAAACCAAACTGCCAAGGGCATCAAAAGAAAGAGCCAATGAAAAGAGAAAGCTGGGAGAGGACAAGGTGCTCTTGAAGTGTGGCCAGATCAAGGATGAGAGAGATGTGGCAGTAGTTACCTGTGATAAAAGAGTCACTCCCCTTAGGGAAGGAATCATTTTTTGCCCTCTTCTATGCACTAGGAACTATACCTGTGAGGGAAAAAAGGTTGGGGAGATTACAGATGGGGAATGCCACAGCAGTGACAGAAGGGAAGAGGAGTTTTGGATCGAATAATAAAAATAAAAAAACTCTTAAATTTTGAAGGGTTGAGAGTCCGAATTGCTAAAAGAGTCAGAGCAGGCAAGGTAAGGAAATGATGAGTGAGTGGGAGTGGGGAAGGGGAGATGGGGAGGAAGGAAGGAACAAGAGAGCACAAGTGGTGAAAAAATGATAAAAGGAGGAAGACAGTGGAACTGCGCAGTTTGGGGACTAGGGTGGATGACTAGGGGCAGGGGGGTCAAATAGGGACTGTACAACCTTCCAGAACTCAGAGGGGCAGCTAAGATCGATCTGGACATTAAAGGCAAAATACTCCATCTTGGAGAGCCTAGCAGCTTTTGTGCAAGAATTGTGGCATTGTTTTTATCTAGTCAGAACCACTGAAAAGCCAGAGGCCTTGCAGAGATGCCAAGTAGAGCCCTATGCCTGAAGATAAATGGTGAACTTAGCTGAAACCCATAGCTAAAGAAGGCTTTAACATGGACTTTTCACTGGAGGTGGGGCATGTTTGTCCCAGCCTCAGTGAATTTAGATTGGCATTTGGAAACGGTATCATCATCTGCATTGTTGGATGGAGAGATAAAAGACCAATCAGTCATGTGAAGGTCATTTAGCAGGACAGACAAGTCAAGAGACTTGAAAAACCAGAGCAGGATGACACTGGGTTGTGAGAATGGGGGGACGAAGTACCCAGACACATAAGGAATGGTTAGTAATGATTGGGTTGAGCAAGGAAGGCTCTGAGATGTGCTGCTTGAGTTGAAAGTAACTGAAATTTGTGCACTCATTTTTTGGACGATTGGGATAGACAACTGATATTTAAGCTACCCAGAACTAGCCAGTGGTTTTATTTTAGGTGTAGAGTCTGGTTTGGATCTGGGGCAGCAATGGATTCCAGCAACAAAGACAGGTAGGGAAGAAGGACAATAGTTTTCCTACTAGGAGCTCATAGGAGGAGGAGTGGAGTAGGAGCTCAAACTTAAGTTCTGAGGGTGATGTAGGTCACTATATCACTACTTCACTTGTCATGGTTCTGTGGAAAGACAGTGCAGCCAAGGAGGGAAATGGATGCATCCCAGAACATGGAAGACAGCCAAGTTCTGGATATGACCAGTATATATGACTGGAGATTCAGGACCGATAAACAAAGATGATCAAGTTTAGGGTGGTGGCTGTGGATGTTAATTAAAAATATCCTTTACAGCTGGGGGCATGTGGTGGGGAACAAGATTCAACTCCACTCGCCTGCCTCAAGAAGTAGCATGGCTTGAAAGACTGGAGCAGGATGCCCTTGGGGGGGTGAGACTTTGAGGTGGTGAAACCTGCACACACAGCAGACCAAATAATTGCCACTTAAGATTATCGGGAAGGGGGTGCCTGCTTTCACAGTATGGTGGGTATGGGAGAAGAGAACCCAGACACTACTAAAATGGTCAGCATTGGAAGGGTTGAGCAGGGTGGGCTCTGAGATGCGCTGCATGGGCTGAAGGGATCAAAATCTGTGAACCAGTTTTTTGGAGGATGGAGACAGGCAGTTGATAATAAAGTTGCCCAAAACCAGCAGTCCACCAGAAGATACTAGTGAGGAAATGAAGGAGGGCAGGTCAAAAATAAAGTGTGGTTTGGGTCCTGGGCAGCAATGTGTTCCAGAAGTGAAGACAGGGAGGGAGAAGGAAAACAAGAGTCTACCTACTTGGAGCTCATGGAAAAGTGGAGCACGAGCTTGAACTGAAGTTCTGAGGGTGAAGTAAATTGCTGCCACTACCCTGCTTGCCAGGGCCCTGTAGGAAGACAGTGCAACCAAGAAGAGAAATGGATGTTTCCCAGGACCTGGATAAGAGCCAAGCCCTGGATATGGCAAATATATCTGATTGAAGGTTATGGACCCACAAACACTTAAGATCAAGCTTGAGGAAACTGCAGATGTTAACGAAGGACTTGAAACCTTTTGCAAAGAGGGTGGAATAAGTGGGAGTGAGTAGGAGACCAGTTTTCAACTCCACTTCAGACCTCAAAAGAAGACATGCTCACTCTGTGGTGCTGCCACTAAAGAAAGTGAATGCCAGAAAGCACAAAGGCAGACTACACAGAAAACAGGTAAAGGCAAGTAGCCAGTTGTTTCTTTTTTTTATTTTAGGCTATACAAATTACATAAAAAGTAAAGTGTAAAGCTGGCCCAGTGCTTCTCCTCTCACTAGTGAGGCTTTCTCAGGGGGCTCCCTGACAAAGCTTCACTAGGGAGACGTGAAGTGCTGGAGCAGCTTTGTGACGTAACTTTTTTTTTATGTAATTTGTACAGCCTCGATTAAAACCACTGGCACTTGCTTTTACCTTTTTTTTCATGCACTCTGCCTCTGTCCTTCAAGCCCAGTTCACATGTCAGAAAGACTAGCAGGATAAAATGAGCAGAGTGGAGGGTTGAAGATTGTAGAGGGAGTGAAGGGAAGACAGGAAAGAAGGCTCCAAAGATTTTCCAGGTGAAGCCAGGGTATAGGAACTGAGCTGCTCCTGTCTGGTTGGAAAATAAGGGGAGAGGAAAGAAGAAAGAGGTGAGGAGAGGAAGAGGGGGAAGGTAAAGAAAAGAAGGAGGTAGGGAGGGGTATGGAAGCAGAAAGGGAAGAGGAAAGAAAGGGGGAAGAAGGTACAGGAGCAGAGTGAGAGAAAAGGGCAGCATGATGGGTAAGGAAGGAAACCAAGGATGGGAGATAAAGGGTAAAAGGAGAGAAAATCACGAGTGCAGTATAAAGGGGGAAGGGGCCCATTATTCTCTATTGCCAGGAAATCAGCAGTGGTAAATGGGTGCAGGGCAACAACTGGGGTGCAGTCACTATCAGCTGGAGTCACCCATGGGGATATGTATGCAATGAGACACATCAGGATGTGTAATTATGGCAAAATAATTGGACGGCTCAAGGGTGTTGTTAGGCACGAGGCGCTTGGGCAATTGTTCTCCATAATTATACATCCCTGAAATGTCTTATTGCTCTCATAACAGGGAGAGAAAAATTGTGAGCCACTGACTGAAATGAAAGTTAAATTCGACTTTGGAGTACTGCAAAATGATTGCAATTAAAGTTGATGGACAAAGTAGTTCCTACCAGTAGCCCAGTTCCCTGTCAATGTTAAAACTACTGCAGGGATTTGGAACTTGTGTACAGATGCCAACTCCATAGCATGAGGGACGTGCACTGATATTGTAGCTGCACTGGTACACAAGCTAAAGAAGTAGCGTACACAAACTAAAGAAGTACAGAAGTGCAAATATGGTTTCATAATTATACTCTTGTACTGGTCTGCCAGCCAATTAAATGGCTCACATTTTACTCACCACGTTATAAATGTGTGTATGCAGGGAGGTGGCACAGCATAACACATCACAGAATGTAATTTCCACAATTTGAACACTGCTGAAAGCAAGTCCTTAAATTTTAGTTGGACTAAATTCAGTTTCATCCAGACCACCTGCACAATTTCTGTCTCCCCACAGAATGAGAGCAGCAATTTCTTTAGTTCTTTATTTCTTTGCTCTCTTTGAAAAAAACAGCAATGATAGTGCCAACAAGTATTTAAAATAGAGTCAAACTGACTCTTACTAAGCAACAAAAACATTTCGACTGAAGCACAACTGCACCTTTTTTCCTTGACGTTAGCCGGATAAGAACAGACGGAAAGGAGGCTGACCTCTTGGTTCACATGGAATGATGTGGGCACATTTGGAAGAAAGAGTGGAACCATATTCTCAAGACCACCTTATCTTTATGCAAGTTCACTAATCATTCTTGTTGAATACATAGCTATAAGAAAACATACCTTGTAAGAAAGAAAATCTTCAGAAATGCATGGCAAAGGTTTGAAAGGTGGTTTGCAAAAAGTGTGGAGCACTACAGTTAGATCCCAGTGAGGAACTGGGGAATGGTAGGAAGGCCTAGAGTGGCTAACTGCTTGCAAGAATCTAATAAAGTTGGACTGGAACCTAGGGAAGCCCCATACAGTGGAAGCATACCCGTGGACCCATAACTGGCACTATAGCATTCACTTGTCCACAAAGAGTGCCAAAGGCCAGGTCCTCATCTACTCCAGACTGGAAGAAGTCCAGAATCTGTGATATCAAAGTGTTAGTGGGCTTGATGCATTGTTCCTTGACCCAGGAAGCAAATACTGACTATGACCAGTCAGACACAGAGGGTAATAGTAAACGGAGTCCACTCCGAAGAAAGGGGGTTACTAGCAGGGTACCACAGGGTTCAGTACTGGGACCGGTCCTTTTTAATGTCTTTATAAGTGACATTGCGGAGGGACTGGAAGGAAAAGTATGCCTCTTTGCAGATGACACAAAGATCTGCAACAAGGTTGATACACAAGAGGGGGAGGATGAGAAGGGATGTGGCAAGGTTGGAGGAATGGTCAAAAGTAAGGCAGCTTAGATTCAATGCAAAGAAGTGCAAAGTAATGCACCTGGGAAACCAAAACCCAGTGGAAAAGTACACAATGGGGAGGGAGTACTAACAACAACAAAAACGGAACGGGACCTGGGGGTACTCATATCAGATGACCTAAAGGTAAGTAAGCAAGCAATGCGAGAAAGCAGTAGGGAGAGCTGGTGGGATACTAGGATGTATAGGAAGAGGCAACACCAGCAGAAAGCAGGAAGTTGTTATCCCTCTGTACAGACAGTTGGTGAGACCCCATATGGAGTACTGCGTGCAGTTCTGGAGACCCCATCTTCACAAGGACATAGACAAGATGGAAGCAGTCCAGAGGAGGGCAACTAAAATGGTGCAGGGTCTGCACCAGAAGTCATATGAAGAGAGACTAAAGGAGCTTTATATGTATACCCTTGAGGAAAGGAGGAAGGGGGGACATGATAGAAACTTTCAAGTACCTCAAGGAATCAAAAAGTCCAGGAGGGTAGCATCTTTCAGAAAAAGAGATGTACAAGAACAAGGGGGCATAATTTGAAGATAGAAGGGGGACAGCTCAAGGGCAACATGAGGAAGTATTTTTTCCACTGAGAGGGTGGTGGACGCATGGAACAGCCTTACTGAGGAGGTTGTGGGGTCAAAAACAGTGGAGTAATTCAAGAATGCATTGGACAGATATAAGGCAATTCTGGTGGGGGGTAGGAAGAAGCAGGCTATTGGTTAACTAGGACCGGCAGTTTATCCAATTAGTAGGGAAATGGGCAGACTAGGTGGGCCAAGCGGTCCTTATCTGCCATCAAAGTTTATGTTTCTATGTTTCTATATGCTGAAGACATGGATGACGTAAGCATGTCCACAACCTTAGTTGAAAACCCTTGCTTAAAAAAAAAAAAAAAAAAAGACTCCTCTCAGCAGCAAGGTTGCTAACTGGAGAGATCTCAAACTCTGATGAAACACAGGAATCTGGCTTAGGAGGTCCCTGTGGTACAGAATCCAAAACAGTTCCTCTGTCATGAGATTTATCAGATTAGAGAACCATGGTATGCTTGGCCACTTGGGAGCTATCAGGAGAAAACTTCCCCTTAACCATCTGATCTTTGGTATTACTCTTGGAATTTGAGGAATTGGAGGGAACAGGTATATTGTTTTGAAATCCAGCCTTTGCAAGAGGCCGTCCACTGCCTCCAACTGTGGACATTGGAAGCAGTTGAAGAATCTGGGGAAGTAAGCATTTTCCCTGGATGCAAAGAGATCTATCTGAGGAATTCTGAACTGGTAGCACAGAATGCCAAATACTTCTGGCTATAATGCCCACTCCCCCGGATAGATGAAATTGTTCAGCTTTGCCAGTCCAACTGAAAGTGTAGGTCCCCCCTTAAGTGGATGATTGAGAGAAACAGCAGATTCTTCTCTGCCCACTTCTGAGCTTCTAGAAGCATGCATCTACTTATTGTGCCCCTTGATTTTTTTGTTGTTGTTTTTCATTAAAGCAGAGAACAGTACAACCAATAATGATACAGCACAAGAACATATATCCATAGCAAAGGTATAGACAACAGAAAATCAGTCCAAGTTCCCCTTGACTGTTTATGTAGGCGATTGTCACCATATTGTCTGATCATGCCTTTACTGCTTAAAACTTGACTTGTTCCTGAAAGGGGAGCAAGGCCAGGTACACTGCCCTTACATCTAACACACTCATTTGGAGGTTCTGATCCTTTGGACTCCAGATGCCCTGAACTGAGATCTGATACAGAAGAGCACCCCAGCCTTGTGGGCTGCTATCCATTGTTAAGATTATCTCCTAGAGGGAGAACACAGGAGATCCCTTCCTCAAATTTCTGGTTGTTCCCACCAGACCAGGGATCTCTGAACCAATCACTGACAGCCAGCTCAAGGTATGATGCTGTTCCGATGCTGCACACCAAGAGGCTAGAAAGTGAGACTGGAGTGGTCTCATGTGGATCCATGCCCAAGGGACAAACTCTGTTGCAGCTGTCATCAGGCCTATGGTCTGTAAAGACTGATATGCACAGACCACTTTCTGGGACATGGGTGATGACTGTGATAGAAGGACTCTCTGCTGGTCTATCTGGAGAATGTCCCCAGATATTCCAGTCTCTGGGAAGTTATCAGTGAACTCTTCTTCTTGTTCATTATCCATCCGTGTTGCTGTAGGGCCATTAGGGTCCTGGCTACCACAGATCTCACTGACTGCTCTGAGGGGGCTCTGATGAGGAGGCCGTTCAGGTAAAGGTAGATATGATGACCCTCTTGTCTGAGCAAAGCCACAATCACTATTATCATCTTGGAGAATTTACTCAGTGTTGAGGCTAGGCCACACAGGAGAGCCTGGTGCTGAAAATGCTGGTTCAGAATGGCAAACCTTGGAAATCTTTGCATATGGAAATGTAAAGATATGCATCAGAGAGATCTATGGATGCCAGATAGTTCCCCAGCAGGACTGCTCTTATGGATTGAAGGCAATTCACCTTGAATTCCATCTTCTGGACAAACTTGTTCGGGCTCTTTATGTCCGATATCAGTTGGAATCCCCCCAATTTCTTTGGAAATACAAAGTCAATCATGTAGAATCCCTGCTTTCCCTCAAGGAGGGGGGAACTGGAACTATTGCCCCTATTTGGAGCAGGTGGTCTAAGGTTTATTCCATCACTCTTCTCCTCACTGGATTAATCGGTAATGAAGACTGGAAAAATCAACCTCTTAAGGGCTCTGTAGAGAATTCTATTGCATAACCTAAAGACACACTCTCCAGAACCCAGAGCACAGGTGTTGCTATAGGACCTTGTGGACAATTAAAAATAAAGCAATGTTGTTTGGCTGCAGGAGACTTTTGAAGTGTGGACTGCATATAAACTGTGTATTACAGCAGCCATCTTAGAGACCCTCTGCCAGCCAATAGGATGTCACTGAAGCCTTGTAGGACTGAGAGATGTCTTCTGGGCAAGGGGAGTATTCAATGTTACTGGCGCGCAAAGGAGGACCAATCAGGTGTTGAGTAACATGATGGCCAACCCTAGCAGCCAATCAGAGGTTGCCTTTTGTTCAGAGAAAGAAAAAAAAAGACTGTTGCAGCTTGAGGCAGTTCTCCTCAAGCCCTGGAAAGTGAAGTATGGTTCTGTGGCAGTTGGAGGGGAACCCTCAAGCCAGTCACAGGGGCTCCTAACTGTGTCTCCAGAGCAGAGAAGTGGATTTCTGACAAAAAGAGGTTTCACCAACTTTGAAGACAAGACAAATTCTGCCTGCTTTACTGTTTTTGACAAGTTTAACAGCTAAGCCTGTCTGTGGAGTGAATCTCAGCAGATTCTGACTGAAAAGTTTACCAAAAACTGTTTGTTCCTGAGGGGATCACCCTGCCTTGGTGTCCCCTGCCTATTGAGGATCGCCACCAGAAGTGTCCTGCCTTCCAGTAGAGGTGTTCAGGTGGCTGACTGACAAAAGAAAGCTAGAGTCTGTTTGTTTCTGTGGGGAGCACTCAGCATTTTCCACCCTTCAGCCACTGCTACTAGCCAGCAGGGTGACTGACAGTTCCCTTTGAAGTCCGGGGAACAAAGAAACTGTTGCCCCCCCCCAACCAATTGGGGGACCACTGGAGAAAATGTCGAGAGGCCGGTATGGTGAACACCGCTTACAAAGGTCATCCACGGTGAAGTTTGGAAAGGCTTGACAGGTGAAGAGCAGCATTCGTCCATCCCTGGCAACCTGCGTTGCTGTTTCCTGCTTCCTGCTGTTGTGGTGCGTCCCCAACTACCCCCGATACCAGCATGGTGCAGTTCAAGGCTGGTCTCAGCAAACCTCCATCTCCAGCTTGTTGTGTCACCCAGACTGTTCACCAAACCGTGAGTAAGCGGGGCTGCCCTGCAAAGAGACTTGGTGAAACTGTTTAACGATTGTTATAACCTGCTGCAGTTCAAGTTCAGAGCTACAGCTACAGTTATTATTTGCAATGCTTAAGTGCACCAACACCGGCAAACCCGCAGCAACAACAGGTCTGTACCAGTCTGGGTTACCTCAGCGTAGGACTAGAGGGTCTGGTACCAGATGAGAAGGGGGATCTGTATTCCTTGTTGCATGTTGGTGGGATGTTGGGCACTGTTGTTCACTGCTCACTGCTTAATGTTTATGTTAAATGCCTTTTGGGTATATCCTTGTCCTTGCATTGCATTTCTGCCAAACAACTGAATGCCTAATCATGTGTACATCCCCATTCCAGGTATTCCCTCCCTATTCCTAACCCCTATGGTAAATAAAGCTGTGTTTATTCTTTTTCCCTACAAGCGTGTCAGTAAGCATATTATTAGAGATCTCCTCTAACTACATGATTGGCATTGACTGTGTATTTTTGTGTGGGTGGGGTGTTTGGGAAGGGAGGTGGGTAGGTACAGCATCCCAGGGGGTCGTACCTAAATTACCAACTGGCCCACAAAACCATACTCTGGGCAGAGGAACCACGTTTATTGTGAAATCATTTGGAAACGAACTCCCAGACCATATCGAACAGAGCCCACGCCCCTCAACCTTGACTGTACTCAGAAGGCAGGGGTAGTAGCCTGTTGGCACACTGCGCCCAGGTCACATCTACATGTAATTTTATCTGCTTTATTGATATATACTGTCTGTGGTTGAATATGAAATGTTGGTACAGTATGTAAATATTGATTTGGATTTTGGACATTTGGTGTGGTGTAATGCTTCCCACAAGAGAGTTGGGGGACATGGTGGGGAAAAATCGGGTGCACCAAAAACCAATAGCTGTAAGATATTTACTGTGAAGGCATACATTAGGGGGTGTCTATTTCATATGCCTCATATGTTAAAAAGATCAACTTACAGCAAGAAGAGAAGCTAACAAAACAGATAGAGAGATTGGAAAAGCAAAATATGAGCCAGGGGACCACTTATTTGTCGGCACTGAATCTCTTAAAGGCAAAAGTTCGTCAATTGTCTTCCAGTCGCATAGAGAGAGATTTAATACTCACTCAATCCTACACTCATTTTGAGGGGGACAAGGCAGGAAAACTTCTTGCCTGGCAAATAACGAAGAAACAGGCCGACAGGTCTATACTGGCGATAGAAGGGAAGAATGGGAAGTGTACGCTGAACCAAAAAGAAGTAAACCTGGCTTTTAGGGACTTTTATCAGGAACTATACACTTCATAGGTCCCTCCTGGGACAAGGCTGTCCCCTTTTTTAGACACAGTCAACCTCCCGGAAATTTCTGAGGAATTGAGGACCCTGATGGACTACCCAGTTAGTGTGGAGGAGCTCCACAAGTTATTTTTTTCTACAAAACAAGGAAAAGCCCCAGGTCCCGATGGGATACCCTCTGAAATTTATAAAGAATTCTGGCATTTTCTAGGTAAATTTATGCATGATATGGTTTGCACAGCTCTGGAAAGTGGCAAATTACCCGACTCACTCTCAATGGCCACTATTCATGTCCTCCCAAAGTCAGGAAAGGGCCCTCATAAATGTGGCTCATACAGGCCTATTTCTCTGCTAAATGCAGATTATAAGATTATAACAAAATTATTTGTCAGTCGCCTGGAGAGGGCCCCCCCAGAGCTGATTCATCAAGATCTGGGAGGTTTTGTAAGAGACAGACAAGATAAGCATAGCTTGAGGAGTGTCATGAATATAATGCATCTTTGGTCCAAAAAGGCAAAGGAAGGTGGCCAGGGTCTTTTGGCCTTAGATACCAAAAAGCCCTTTGACCAGGTCGAATGGAACTATATGTCTGCAGTGTTGAAAAGTTCCAGATCGGTACGATCATTTGCTCTTGGATTGGTTTGCTGTACAGGGATCCCAAAGCTCAGATATTGACAAATGATACCCTACCCTTCCACTTTTCCCTCACTAGGGGTACTAGGCAGGGTTGCCCTCTTATAGGCGGAAACACGTTTAGGGCAGGATGTGAAAATTGACAGCTGTACTGCTCATAAGGAGGTGTGGCAAAATGGCAATGTTGAAAATCTGGAGTGAAAATATTGAAAATTCGCAAATTTTCGAGCGTGCGTAGGAACTGCACAATGCACGCTCATAAAACAGTTATTTTTAGGAATTTTTTCACCAAATTTTCAACATAGCCATTTAAGATCTCTGCTCATGAACAGTGACACTGTGATTTTTTTAATGTGTCCCATACACTGAGTTCGCACAGCGACTGTGCCATTGTGCGCTACATGGGCGGAAACACGTTTTGGGCAAGATGTGAATAACAACAGCTGCACTGCTCATAAGGAGGTATGGTAAAATGGCAATGTTGAAAATGTGGAGTGAAAATATTGAAAATTCGCAAACTTACGAGCGTGCATAGGAACTGCGCAATGAACACTCATAAAACAGTCATTTTTAGGAATTTTGTCACCAAATTTTCAAAACAGCCATTTTAAGACCTCTGCTCATGAACAGTGTCACTGTGATTTTCTTAATGTGTCCCATACATTGAGTTCGCAGACGGACTGCGCCATTGTGCGCTACATGGGCGGAAACATGTTTTGGGCAGGATGTGAAAAATGACAGCTGTACTGCTCATGAGGAGGTGTGGTAAAATGGCAATGTTGAAAATCTGGAGTGAAAATATTGAAAATTCGCAAACTTACGAGCGTGTGTAGGAACTGCGCAACGCACCACGCTCATCAAACAGTCATTTTTAGGAATTTTTTCACCAAATTTTCAACATAGCCATTTTAAGACATCTTCTCATGAACAGTGTCACTGTGATTTTCTTAATGTGTCCCATACATTGATTTCGCACACCAACTGCGCCATTGTGTGCTACATGGAGGCAGAAACACGTTTTGGGGAGATGTGAAAAATGACAGCTGTACTGCTCATAAGAAGGTGTGGTAAAATGGCAATGTTGAAAATCTGGAGTGGAAATATTGAAAATTCGCAAACCTACGAGCGTGCGTAGGAACTGCGCAATGCACGCTCATAAAACAGTCATTTTTAGGAATTTTTTCACCAAATTTTCAACATAGCCATTTTAAGACCTCTGCTAATAAACAGTGTCACTGTGATTTTCTTAATGCATTCCATACACTGATTTTGCACACCGACTGCGCCATTGTGCGCTACATGGGCGGAAACACATTTTGGGCAGGATGTGAAAAATGACAGCTGTACTGCTCATAAGGAGGTGTGGTAAAATGGCAATGTTGAATATCTGGAGTGAAAATATTGAAAATTCGCAAACTTACGGCCTGCGTAGGAACTGCGCAATGCACGCTCGTAAAACAGTCATTTTGGGAATTTTTGCACCACATTTTCAACATGGGTTTTGGGACCCTTCTTATGAATGATGTCACTGTCATGGCATTATTAGGGCCAAGATTTCGCAGTCACCGCGCGAAATCACCCTTGGGCCCGGTCAACGCCACTGATAGTGACATCATTCGAGGAGGGGTCCCAAACCCTATGTTGAAAATTGAAAATTCCCAAAATGCCTGAGATATGCAATAAAGTTGAAACCCCTATCTAGCCCATTATACAGCTTACTGGCATTTCCTCAGTTCGCGGTCGGCTTTGAAGAGTGCAGACGTGTTCCAGGTCCATCAAGACTGTCGCACCGGAGCCCGGAGGTAAGTATGGGGTGGGGTGTGTGGGGAGCTGGGTGAACAGTTGATGGAGTGCGGGTTGTGGGAGGGGACTGGGAGACTACGTGGGACCGTTTTTCTTTACAGATTTAAAAAAAAAAGCGGACTCAATGGGACGTTCCACACTGGGGTGGGCTCCCAGGTGGCAGAAGATGGCTGGGGGCCGAGAGCCGGCGGGGGATTGGGCACCCCGTCGGCAAAAATGGTACATTGCCACGCTGGGGTGGGCTTCAGGGTAGCAGAAGGATGGCTTGTGGGGCCGTGGAGCTGGCGGGGTTGGGCACCCAGTCGGAAACAACGTTGCCACGCTGGGAGTGGGCTCTAGCGTGGCACCAAAGCTTTGGGGGCAGCGTGATGCGGGAGTGCGTGACATGAAGGGGGGCAGCGTGACGCGGTGCTCGGCATGACAGCGGTGGTTTTCTTTGAAGCAGAAGACCACCGCTGTCATACAGAGCTCCCGCACCCATTGGTGCAGGACCGCCACGCCTGCTCAACAGAGCACTGGATTGCAAGGGAGAGACACACCTCCACAGTGTGCTACTCTCCCAAAACATTCCTTGCACATGTGTGCAAGTGAACGTAAAAATGACTGTTTTACGAGTGTGCGTTGCGCAGTTCCTACGCACGCTCGTATGTTTGTGAATTTTCAATATTTTCACTCCAGATTTTTCAACATTGCCATTTTACCACACCTCCTCACAAGCAGTACAGCTGTCATTTTTCACATCCTGCCCAAAAATTCCGCCTATGTAGCGCACAATGGGGGTAACAAAAAGGTCATGCTGAAAATTTATTGTGCAAATACCAGCAATCGTGCAGGGCATTAGGGTAAAGCACCATACGTGCCAAACACCACTGCAAATACCTGCAAGCGAACGTTCGGCATTGACAAATGCTTGTTCAATCTATTCCAGCTCAGGTTCCTCTCAGATATATTAATGCAATCGAAGGGTCCATTACTTCTCTTATATGGCAAGGCAAATGGCCTAGGATTAGGAAGGCAGTTCTGTGGCTCTCCACTAAAAAAGGTGGACTTGGATTGCCAAATATTATGTTATACTACTTATCTGCCCAGCTAGCTTTCACTGAAGATATAAGGCCAGGTTATGCTATAAACAGGGCATGAGTAAATCTGGAGGACGGGGAAGGAGGCACATATCATTCCCTCCTGGCGCCTAGTCTAAAATCAGAGGATAGCTCATCTGTAAAGAACCCAGAAACTTGATCAAAGTATGGGTGAGGTCTCACAAGATCTTGGGTTGTTATGGTGTACTGTCTCCTGAAGCTTCCATATCAGCTTTGCTGAGTGGAGAAGAGTCTTTGGGTGGGACGGACAAGTCCATCTTGAGAGAATGGGCTGGTAAGGGCCTTAGAATGATTTCCCAGCTCTTTGAAGGGCACTCCATTATGGATTTCACAGGGTTAAAGAAGCGTTACAACATAGGAGTAGGGGGTTATTTCCTACATTGCAGATTGAGATCCATATTGGTAAAAGGAGATGCCTCAGTTATAAGTAAATGTTCTCCCCTAGAAGAGCTTTTATCGGACCCATCAGGTATTAAGATAAAATTCTTGAGTAGGAGTTACAAAATCCTGTTGGGAGCCCTTCCAAATCCATTAGTAAATGTAAAGAAGAGATGGGGAGCAGACTTGGCCCCAGATTGTTTACCAGGGTATTGGGACAACTTACTGAAGAAGGGTTTGGAATGCTCTGTTAACAATAAATTAAGAGCCATACACCTGAATTTCGTGTACAGATCCTATTTTACTCCAGAGATGGCACACAAAATAGACCCCTTAGCTACTAATTTATGTCCAAAATGTAAATCCCTCCCAGGTACTTTTTTTCATATGGCTTGGAGCTGCCCTAGAATTGCTACCTTCTGGGCTTGGGTAAATTAGATTTTGTCCAAAGCCCTTGACAATCCCTTGGTTGTGGACCCAGCGGAGATACTATTGGACCTTCCTTTGTGGGCTCCCACTAGATCCAAATATACTACCCCACTAATGGCTCTGGGTTACATGGTGGGGAAGAAGTTTTGGCAGTGCATTGGTACCTTGATTCAGTTCCTTCAACGCCCAATGGGCCAAAACCCTTCTTCAATGTACACGACTTGAACATACCCAATACAAGGCATGGGGACAGTAGGAGAGATACCAATTGATTTGGGGTCCCTTGGATCCAGAGAGGGTCCTTTCCACTACATTATCCCCAAACCCTGTGGAGAGACTTCTCCCGTCCCAATTAATGTGTTGTGCCTGGACTGGGCCCGTTGGCATTTCTATATATACATAAAAGGGTCGGTGGATGTATGGAAACCTATGGATATACAACTACCTATAAACTTATGTATAATTACCTCATATAATAACCCGTGGGGTTGTATATGACTACCGGTATAACTCTTTATAAGTAACCACTAGTAACTGCATGCTTTCATTCTAAACTTAGGAGTTATGTTCTCTGCAGTTTTATGAATACTTTGCATAAGTGATTAGAGTATTATGGGTGACCTAGTGGTATGAAACATCAGTTCACTGTGCTAAAGAAAAAATTATACGGAAATATTTGAATATGAAAAGGTTGTAATTATTGTGGAATTTTTTAAATGTGAATGGAATCCCTCTGTACTGACTTGCTTTTAAATAAAGTTTACAAAAAAAAGATATTTACTGTGTTTTTTAGGACTGGTTCCTATTGGGAGAAAAGTCAGGCAGTGTTTTGCAGCTGTCCTACTGAAAAGCACTGGGATGGCTGAGATGTGCATTTTTATGGCTGTCAGTGAGTGAGGCGTGCCTTGGTATTGCTTCTTGCAGCTGTCTTTAATGCTTTGCTACCTTTCTGATCGCTACAAGAAGAGTACAGGAGAACCTGTTAAACAAGTGGCAGCTCTCTCCTGAACATGCAGCTCATCTTGGTACCTAGCCACCTCCACTGAGATGTCAAGAATGAGTTTAAAGAAGAAGTACAATTAACTCTCGGTCTGCTGCACAACTTCAGGAATGGAAAACTAACATTTATTTTTTTCTGAAGAAAAAAAATGAAATTGCCTATATAAAATTGAGAGTTTTCATGCTACCGCATTATTGCAATGCAAAAAGACAAAGAACTGCATAGCTGTGGTACCATTTGATCATGATTGTAGGAACTAGGAAGTATCTCTATTATCCTCTATGTATAATGAATAAACAGCTGAGTTTCCAGTCAATTTGAGTAGACTGACCAGGAACTGGGAAAACAAAGGGTGGGGGGGAATCAGTTACTGAAGCAAGAGGGGGATGGGGTGAGGCAATTTACAAAACAACACCTAGCCAACATTACTTTCATACACACTGTATGCCACAGTGTTTTACAAGACACAGGAGTTTCATACTGGTAACACGGAATGTAGAACAGAATTTCCAGTCCCAATCCGGCCTGACAGGGAATAAAATAAAACCTGGCCCCCTCCCCCAACCATTTGATGGGTCTGATAAGCAGCCTGCCAGTTGTGGAATAAAAAAAATCTGCCCCTTCCCCCATCTACCTGACACCACGGGCCCAGTGCCCAACCCAACAAGGATTACAAGTCTGTCCCCCTCCCCAAACAACTGGACAGATCCAGTGCCCAATCAGGCCCTTCAGGGAATAAAAACAAATACGGCCCTCTACCCCATCTCAAACTACCAAACTGGTCTGATAGCCAACCCAGCTCACCGGGGGATGAAAAAGAAACACAAGTTCATCTCTCCCAAACTACCTGATGGGTCCAGTATGCAACACTGCCTGTCAGGGAATCAAAAATATGTCCCCCCCCCCAAACAACCTGATGGATCCAATGCCCAACTACCTAACAGGTCCAGTGCTCAACCCATCAGGAAATAAAACAAATCTGCCCCCTTCCCCCCACAGGTCCAGTGCCCAACCCATCAGGAAATAAAATAAACCTGTCCCCCTCCCCAACAACCTGATAGAGCCCATGTCCAGCCTGACCCATTGGAATACAAAAAAAAATCTGGCTCTTTTACCTCCTCCTCCAAATACCTGACTGGTCTGAAACCTAATCCAGGCTATCAACTGGGATTAAACTGGGCAGGAGCTCCGCTCCAACTCCTCTTGACACTTTTCTCCATCAAATACAATGAAGAGTTTCACTTCCTAGAGAAGACAGTTCCTTCTCCTATAAATATAGAGATTACAGTTCCACATGCTAAACCTTTTCAATTTTACCACTGTCAGGGAATACAAACAAAGTACGTCCATCTCTCCCAAACTACCTGATATGTCTGGCATGCAACCCAGCCTGTCAGGGAATAAACTAAATAAGTCCTCCTTCCCCCAACAACCTGACACATCCAGTGCCCAACCTGACCCATCAGGGAATTAAACAAAAAAAAATGTCCCCCACCACAACAACCTGACAGGTCCAGCATCCAACCTGACCCATGTATTAAGCCAACCAGAGATAAGGAGGAAGAGCAGGAAACCAGTGAGTATAAGGTACAATAGGCAGGGTAGCAAAACACCACTCTCCCCATGCCAATCCATGCAGCCCACAGTGAGGAGCTCAAACACTGTATGGGAGGCTTGGGACTACTGCTGCACTGCTGTTCCTACCACTGCCATGCACCCTTCAATCCAGCCTGCTGTACAACAGAATGGTCTGGTGCACAATCTCACTCATTAGGGAATAAAACAAAATCTTTCCCCCTCCTGCAAACTACCCGATGGGTCTAGTGCCCAACCCAGCTTAATCCAGAAGAGAATGCAGTGCAGGATCAGTGCTGAAAAGAGGGCTGCCAGCCTCAAACATACAACAGAGTCCACAGAATCCGGCATTCGAAGGCTAACGCACAAAGATTCACTAATGTAACCCCCCCCTTCAAACCCCTCCCCCAATTCTGTCTAGGGGTCCAGATGTTATGCAAGGGGGGGTGAATATAAACCAGAGTCCTTCCAGAAATGAAACAAAGCCCAAATGGAAACAAAGTCTTACCTTGAGATGGTCCGTAGCAGCATGGAGCAGATCACCCTTACTTCGAAAAAAACTTCTGTTCACCAGCCAGCTGCAGGTTCGGAACCGGGCCAGGGAGGGTGGACCAGAATCTTGTTAAAAGGAGGAGCTAGCAGTTCCTTCAATTATCTCAGGTCTACAGAATTAAAAACAAGCAGAAAATTTAAATTCTAATTATCATATAAAAATAAAAATAAATCAGCTCCATGGAGCAGGGAGACAGGAATATGCAGAGCATTCATAACAGGAGGCACAAACCAGTGCTTAGGTGTTCAAAGAGATCTCATTACTTTGGCTAAAATTTCTGTCCAAGATCCCACAGGCCTAGCATTTAGGCCAAATGCAGACTCCACTCAACCACCCTGAGCAAGACAACCATGCATGCCCCTAGAGGGTGCAAGATGTCCATCCCTGAAACCTCGGGGAGTGCCTTACTCCCCCACCCAGGATTACCTTACACCAGGGATGCGGCCTATATACTTTACCATGGCCCCCCCGAAACCTTTAAACCAGCCCAATACTTTTGCAACCCTCAGCCAAACGGACGTGGGCATCCTATTTAGTGACAGGAAGGGCGACACAGATTCTTCCTTCCTTCCTGGTTACAGTCTCCACTATGCATTCCGTTTTTTTTATTTTGTTTTTTCCATTAAATGGGTCTAACATGGATCCTGACCAGACAAGGGCACGGCACGTCCAACGAAGCGAATCCCACGGACTGCCCCCACCTGCAGTCCTCCGGCAGCTTGCCACACCAGATCTGCCACCTCCGAGAGGCCCTGCCACCACCACTACAGCCCCACTGCAATGTCTTTACCTGCTGGGCACCCAGCCTCCTTTATCCAGCCATTCCAGTTCACCTCCTCGAATGCTCCCCAACTAGATCCAAGAGATCCCCAGAGCCCACGATCACCATTTCTCCTAAACACCCACCCCTACGGATACCTCTGGCCATGCAGCCATGACACCCTTGAGGTCGACACCTCCAGGGCCAGAGCACAAGGCCCCGACCCTCCTTGCCCTACATTTCCCACCAACTCCCCAAACCAGGGGAACCTCCCCCCCTTATGACCTGGGCAAGAGCAATGCCCACAAGCCCACGGGGCGGGACAAAGTTGCCTATTCCAGGACTACAGCCAACTGAAAAAGGGAGAGACAGCTAGTAAGCCAGCCCACAAGGGATGACTTACATTAAGGCTCACACACTGTTTAGAAGCTGATGCACATGTATTGAATCCACTGTAAAATCCACAGCTTGAGCTGTTACTAAAACCCGGCTCATCGGGGAATCAAAAAAAGAGTTTAGACCAGCATGGAGGTGGTCTAAGGGGCATCCGTCTTGGCAAAATGATGGATCCCCCCACAGCAGACAGACTGCCATGCCCCATGCACCCCCTCAACACAGTGCTGCCCCCCTGAGTTCTGGGGTGCCTCCGGGTCCATTTTCTGCCATGCCCCCCAAACGCCTGTGCCAACCGGCCAGCCCCCCTCCAAGGCCCCCAGGGGATTGCGCCAGTGTTACGGGGTGGGAGGGCTCCAGGAGGGGGCAGTTACATGCAGACCATGACTTGCGGCACCTAGGTCTGTTGCACCATTCCCATGGCGCAAGCCTGCAGCTGCCTCAAGTCACAGGTAGTAGGTGCCAGGGACCATGCCTGTCTTGGAATAGGGCACAGAGTCCCCGGCATAGCGCTGCATGATGCAACTCACATACACCCGTGAGTTGTGCCATGCAACCTGGAATCGGGCCCGGAGCATCTATCAAATGTAGTGAGAAAGGAAAAAATGTTCTGTTCTGGGGCTCGAACCTAGTCCCTCTACTCTCTTCTGCTTGGTAACCTGTAGTTCTACTGCTGCACTAAACTGCCAATGGAGGAAATGCATGCTGTGGTAAAGGACATTCAGCAATGACTTCAGACACCCCACCCCCAAACAAAGTTGCAGTGAATGTTTGTAATGAACAGTCTGTCTATGTGAAGAAATGTTTCCAAGTTGCATTTAAACCTCATCATCTGGGCTGGAATATTTCAAGTTACCAGCAATATAGAGTGGCAAACCTTAATGAAAGACTATCACTAACATCAGCAATGACATCTAACAATGCCTCTTATTCAACATGAATTGTAGTGAGAAAGAAAAAAAAATTTCCACTCCAGGGATCGAACACACGCTCCCTGACCTCTGCTGCTTAGTAGCCTGTAGCTTTACTGCTGTATTATGGTTCCTTGACAGGAGATGTATGCTCTGGCAAGAAACATCCAGCAGTGAATCTCAGGTGGAACTTTTCAAGTTATCAGCAATAAAGTACTTCAAACCCTAATAAAAAAACTGTATCATTAACATTAGCATGACATCTAACAAATTCTCTCACACTATATAAATTGTAGTGAGAAAGAAAAAAAATGTTTCCAAAAGGGAGTTGAACCTCCAGGCCTCTGTAGATCTGAATCCCTAAGCCAAAACCAAAAAGCACTATTACCGACATCATCAATGATGTCATGCAGTCCAATTACTTACCCTGACTGTACCTTTGAAATTCACTAAATGCAAAAAAAGAGTAGGCATGACCTCAATTGGCACTTACAGCCACGCTGCTGGCACCTAAAAAAGCAAGACCAGCAGTCTTGTTGGCACCAGTCAAATCTTATTTTTGCCTTTGCTGCTAGCAAGTAGGCGTGCCTGTATGTAATATAACCCTCCATGTGAACTTTGATGTAGCCTCTATAATGAGCTCTGGCTCCTTATGTAGGTCTATGAGACCTGAACGAGTTAACCTCTGTGTCCTTTGGCAGGCTAGGTCAGCTAGTCTGCACCAGGGCTCTAAAAGAAAGGAGCCAACTAGCTGTAGCTGGAGAGAGCAACAGCAGTTGCATCAGTTCGAATGGAGCGGTCATCCTGCTACATGGTCTTAGGAGGCACAGGGTCATGTTGTCACATACAAAAACAGCGCAGCACTATACCACGCTGTCAGGACAGTGACTAAAAATAAAAACACTAAAGCACTTGTTTTCTGCAGGGGGCTCTGCCCCTCCTACATCCCCCTTACAGGGGGCTGTGCACCCCGAACCCTCCCATTAAGATAACCTCCTCGGGGGGGGGGGCAACCCGGTGATAGGTTGAAACTCAGGCGAATCGCACAAAAGGCAAGGAAAAAAAATGTACCTAATCTGGGACCGGGAGTAGAACCTCAGTCCACAGGCACTCCATTGTCCTCCAGCGCCCATGGCTCTACTCCTTGAGCCACAGCAGCTGCTCGGTGGACACCCTCCCAGCACAGCTCTTACCCTCTGCAGCAGAGCTTTCCAGAAACAACTACAGGGTCACTGCAACCACTTCACACTATTTGTGACATGCGGCATTGTGTACCCTTTAGCTGTTCTTCCCCGCTCTGTTACTGTTGCCCGGTTTTGCCCTATGGCACTCTCCACACAACATATTGACCCGGTACTGTCTTAGACAGCCCTTTGATTGCTCCTGATTACAGAGAGTGAGACTACCCAAACCCTTTGGGAATCTTGGCGGCTATCACTGCAAGAGAACCCCAGCATGGGTAACCCCTTATAAATAAGAGACATGAAACTGAGAGAGACATTTGCTCCAAAGAGAGGAAAAAAGGACTGGAGGCAGAACTGTTGGTTCTGAGGTGAACTGTATTTTTTCAGAAATTACTGTTTAGGCACCCCTTGATGGCCTCCCTCCATGCATCCAGGCAGGAGAGGAATGCTTTTGGGCCCTGTAAGAGTGATTTGGCCTTGGACCTCTGCCCATGGGGGTCAGCACTTGGGAGAGGGTGGGAGATAGTCCACTGGCAACTAGGACCCCAGAGGGGTGACTGCCTCTTTGTGCCCACTTTAAGTTGTCGGACAATACCAACTGGTTTCCCTTTGGGTCTGTGCAAGTCAAAGTGGTGTAACATTTTGGAGATCCAAGGGCTCATAGCTGGCTGTTGCAGGCCCCCATGGAGGTGGATACATGGGAACTTAGTCCAGGGCTCCTTGGATGCTCCATTAGTGGGCAGTTGGCGAAGGGTACTAGGTCCAGGGGATGGAAGGAAGGTTGGACTCCCAAGGCAGCTCTACAGAGTCCAGGTCCCCTTGCTGGTTCATTATGTCTGCCAGAGTAGAAATTTCTGGAACACATGAAATAAATTTTCCCTCCAGGAGACCCCTGTGTGTTAAAATTTGACATTTTAATCATTCACACTCAGGTTATGGCCTAGCCCCTGTGGATATCACTCACAAGTACCACAGCAGACGTAGAGAAGTCTGTTTTGGTAGGATAAAGCTAGATCTGTGCAGGGTGTCATTAAGACAAATTTCAGAGTTGTATCCCAATGGGTTGCTTGCAGCCCCTAAATTGATTCTGGAAAGCTAAAATGATGATTGTAGGAGGATCATATGTCTAGAGACCCAGGATGTACCTCCCAAACAGGAATAATGAATTTGAAATGGGACTCTAATATTGGGCTTAGCAATTAGACTGGGGGAATATTACAGTTACAGTATGTGAAAACATGCACAATTACCTGGAAGTGATGTGCTCATGAGCTTGGTGAATAAAAAGGATCCTCGTTAGACTTTACTCTTGTTTTGGATATTCTGTTGTTGTTGGGTACTGTTTGTTTGCTAACCCATTTAGTTTGCAGCCCTGCACCAGCCCCAGAGTGTCTAAGAACCTGGGAGAGCACCCCATTTTTGGAAGGTCAAGTAAGTGGCACAGAGATTTCTGCCAGTGTACCCCAGATATGGGGAAGGGACTACAAAATGGAGGCTTGTCTGGGATTTGGGGGTCCCCTGGGGCTCAGAGCGCAACTGTGGTTGTCAGGGTTCTCTCAGAAAAATGCAGTTTCTACAGATGGCGTCTGCTGCTCTATCAGTTAGGCACCCTTTTGCCTTGTACTGAAGAGTGAGCTCAATCCTGGAGGCTCATTTACATAACTGTGCAATAACTGATGGTATATGGAACTGTGCCCAAGAGTTGTAGCCATGCTTCAAGTGTTCACCTGGACATTTGTGCACCAGCCTAGTGCTGACATAGCATGTCTGGGTCCTGACTGGCTCCCTGTCTACAGGGGTGTGTGGAAAGCTTTTCCGGAAGAACTGCAGTCCATGGCTCCCAGTACCATTCTGAATATGGAGTGCTAGATGGTCGTGTCAGAGTGGTGGCTCTAAATGTAATAAAGTGAACTCCCTCCTGACAAACCAGTGTCCCTGTTGTCCCAGAACCCCTCTTGATGCCCTGGCTAGGAAGGAAGACATGCAGGACATCAGCCATGAAAGGATCTGGAGCCTGGGACTTCAACTGCATCCTGCTAGTTGTGCTATTGGAGTGGCCAAGGGGAGTGCAGCACTAATGCTGCCAAAAGGAAGGAACCAGAGCCCCTGTAAGAGCTGTGGCATATGTGAGCAGCGGGGTGGGAAGAGCCAGAGCTGGAGTTGCACATCTGAGCAGCGCAGCTATAAGGAGCAGCCCTAGGATAATAGAGTCAGCTGCTTCAGGAGGGAGTGGAGCATGGACTGCAGCTCCCATTTCAGGACCCTACTTGCTGGTAGCAGAGATGGAGAGCACAGCACACAAGCTGTGCAGTGGAATGGAGTGGCAGTTAAGAGAGAGCAGACCCTACTAAATTGGGGTTAATGCAGAGAAACAAAACCTAGATAAATAAGTGAACCTTAAGAGCAGAGGCTCCACTGTCAATGTATGGGACAGATGAAGCGCGCGAGAGGGATTTAGTGGCTGTCGCATCTAGGAAACAAAGAAAGAAGCCCTGTTGACTGTAGAGGAAAAGGGGACTCCCAGCTTTGTTGTGTGAATCATGCTACAGGAAGGAGACAGAGAGAGAGAGAGAGAGAGAGAGAGAGAGAGAGAGAGAGAGAGAGAGAGAGAGAGAGAGAGAGAGAGAGACAAAACGGTCTCACCCTAAACCCAAATACACACAAAAATGAGTATAATAACAGAGAGACTGTGGAACTGTAGAGTGAATTGAATCAGCTGAAAAGGAGCAAAGAATGGTAAAGGGACTGTATGAGGCTGAATAAAATAAAATGGAGACCAAATCTGCACTGCTGGTAAAGCCTGCTGCTCCATGGAGACTCATAGAACATTGCCCCCAAAAGTGCAATTTAGTCTGAAAATGTGATGTACTGTACTGATGGGGAAATGACTGCATATAGAAAAATGAGACTACCCCCCTACCCAGTCTCTATAGTACCTGCTTGCCTGCATGCCAGACTGCCATCAGCCATGTGTGGGAACAAGCGACTGCCAGATGGCTGTGGGGAACACTGATAGCTCAGATATGTAGAGGCTCGGTGTTCCTGCCCAGATGAATTGAGAGGACATGTGGAGTGAGGATCGCTGACCCCAGGTGAGGAGACCTGCTAACTTCCCACTGTGCACCAGAGTAGCATTCACCCATGTCTGGCCTGGAGAAGCACAGGTTCAAGCTGAGATAACCGCAGTCCAGCCATGGAACATTCCTGACTATGACCATAGCCAGCAGTAGGTATTCTAGAGATGACAGTACATTCCTACTTGAGATGACTTCATGCCACCGCTTCATGACGTACAGGTTTGTCAAGGCAGAGAGGATTCAGCAGTTGCTGGCTAGAGTTTGAGTGTAAGAAGCAGCGCAGAAGCAAGTGTTCAGCTGTTGCTGGAGGAACGAGGACAAATCTGGACCACCTGACTGCACAATTGGTGACTATGCTCCATCACATTTCTCTCAGGGTTGTCTGGGAAATGCCTAAGACTTTGCTGGGGTTCAGACTGTTGCCCAAATATGAATGTTGATATTACCAGAGACACTGTAGTGGCTTTAAATTAAAGTGTAATACCCTGCCCTAGATGGACAATTAGGGATTTGCCCCAGTCCTTGTGGCTACCAGCCACTTAACCTGTTTGTAACTGCTTATTGCACTGTTTTTACTTGTTCTCGTTACTGTTTCAAATATAAAAATATTTTAAAAGTCTGACAGTAAAGTGTATGTGTGGTAAATGGTTTGATGATTCGACCTTGCCCTTAAGGTGTCTAAATTTTAGAGGTTACCCCCTTTGGGGTTGGAAGCTGAGAATATATTTTTGTGGAAATTTGAAATGCATGAAATGTTGTGGATGTAGTCAGAGACTATCCAACTGGGGATCAAAAGGTACATAGCATGGAGACGACTTTGTGGGGAAACATGTACACAGTGTTCTATGTGGGGTACAAATGTGATAACCGAGTTCAAAGTGACGTGTGGGTACATGCGAGGCCTCAGCCTTGTCAGCTAGGAGTCTCTTAGGTGTTGGCTCCTGGGGTCATGGTTGTGTTGGCAGTGTTTACAGTTGGTGAGCCTCTTTGGGTCACTTGGGCATGGTGCCCCAAGGGACCAGAAGGGTGGGCTATCAACTCTTCCCTTCCTCCTTCTCTCTTTCTCTCCCTTCCCCTTTTCTCCCCTTTCTCTTTTCCCCTTACATCCCACCTCCCACACCTCACCCTCCCACCCACCACCCAGAGCTGCTCCTTTCCCTCCCTAGCTTTTGAGTCTTTTTACTGTACTGTATACTTTATTGTATATGTAACTATGTATTAGGATTATGGGAGAGCAGTTAATAACCCACATTTTGAGAACTGGCATCTTTTGCAACAGCTTTGAAATTGCGTATTTACACACTGTTAATTTTTTCTTTCCCTTATAGGCACTGTACCTTAGGATACCACAAAACAGTATGCTATGTTTTACATCTGTGGATCACCAGGCAATTGGGACTTGACTCTTGAATTATGGTTGATCGCAGTGAGTTAAACAGGCTATAGGATGGTAGTATCCTTTACTGCTACACTCTTCGTATTTCCGATGTGAATGATGAACTTTTTATGGACATTGAAATCTACCCATTAGCTGTCTGTAACAAAACTATTTCACACACTAAGATTTGTATTGAGTCAGCAAGGCTTTCACAAGATTGGTGGTTTTAAATAATGATGTCACAATAAGTACCGTACACAAGAGTGTGAGTAACATGCAGTCTCCACCCCCTGATGAAGCCATGATGGCGAAGCGCTGGGGTGATTCTCTCTGTAGCTTGACTGTAAATTTCTGGTCCACTGCTGTTGTTAAGTATTATTTATGGGCATTTAATAAAGTTTTTGAATTGACTTGAGGAGTGGACGGACATTTAGTGCAGCAGAGATCTGGTACTGGGTTATTAGGGGGTCCGGGGTAGTGTAGTACTCTAGCACGAAGGGGATCCCCATTGTTTTGGAATTATGAGTATGAACCAGCACTGTGCTCACGTAACTGTAGCAATGTTTCCCCCTGTGTACCAACAGGGGAGGCAGTGCATGACCTCCTCCATAGTAAGCCTAGGTGGAAGACTAGCCCCTTGAAGCCTCAGCTTCTTGCTAAGGGCATCAAGATTCAAAGGGGGAGTGTAGCCCCTATAATGAGCTCTGGCTCCTTACGTAGGCTTTTGAGGCCTGAAAGAGTTAACCTCTGGGTCCTTTGGGAGGCTGGGTCAGCTGGTCTACATCAAGGTTCCAAAGGGGAGGAGCCAACTAGCTGTAGCTGAAGAGCAGCAGCAGTTGCAACAGTTCAAAAGGAGCTGTCATTCTCACACATCATTCTGTAGCAGGTACCATGAGCACCTACTTAAGGTGACAAAGTGCTCCAGCCCATGAAGTTGTTCCACTCAGTCATGTATTGCTACCTATTATGGTATCAAGTTATCATGCATTTATATAAAGTTCTTCCCATGCACTATGTGGGCTTTAGTCCCCCTCTTGTCCACTTATGCTTTAATGTGTGCCATCATGTTTTGTTACACTACTTGTATGTAACCTCTTGGGTTGTGCCTGAAAACAGGAATTTGTCTGCCTAGTGCACTTACCTGGTCAACATAAACTAACTAAATAAAAGAATGATGTCAGGGAGCCTTCGATTGCTCCTGATTCCAGAGAACGAGACTACTCAAACCCTTTGGGAATCACAGTGGCTGCTGTTGTTAGAGAACCCCAGTGGGGGTAACCCCTTGTAAAAAGGAAATATGAGCTTGCAAGAGAAATTCACTTCAAAGAGTGGAAAAAAGGATTAAATGTCAAACTGCCAATTCTGGGGTGAACTGTATTTTTTCTGAAATAAATGACTGTTTTAGGCAACCCCTCAGTGCCCTCCCTCCCTCACTGCATCCAGGCAAGAGAGGAATGCTTTTGGTAATGTGAGAGAGAGTCAGCATTGGGACCTTCTGCCCACAGGGGTCAGAACTTGGGACCAGATGAGAGGCAGTACCTGTGGCAACTTGCACCCCTGGGGGGGGATGATTGCCTCTTCATGCTCACTTAAACTGTGGGGCAATCCCCACAGGTTTCAGCCTTTCAGGTCTGTGCAGGTTAAGGTGGTGAAGTATTCTATAGATCTAAGCATTCGTAGTCGACTGTCATAGAACCACACAGAGGTGTACGCACAGGAACTCAGTCCAAGGCTACTGTGGACCCTCTGTTGGTGGGCAGTTGGTGAAGGGTACCAAATCTAGGGGACCAAAGGATGGCTGGATTTCTCAGGCAGCTCTATGGAGTTCAGTGCTCCTTGTTGTGTCATTGTCTGCCAGAGTGAAAGTTTCTGGGACATACAAAATACATTTGTCCCTTCAGGAGACCACTGTGGGTTAAAATTGGACATTTACAGAAATTTAGAGTTGGGTTATAGACTAACCCCTGTGGATACCAGACACAAGTAATACAGAAGATCTAGGGAAGTCTGTTTTAGTAGGATAAAACTGCATCTCAGCAGGGTGTCATTAAATAGAGTTTTTAGAGTTGTACCCCACCGGGGTACTCGCAGCCCCTAAACTGAGCTACAATGGTGAATATAAGAGGATCATATGTTGAGACTCAGGATGTACCTCCCAAATGGGAATAAGGATGAAATGGGATTTTGATATTGGATTTTGCAATGTGACTGGGGTAAAATTAGTTATGTGAAAACATGCATAATTACCTGGAAGTTTTGTGCGCTTAAGCTCAGAGAATAGAAAGGATCCTTATTTGACTTTACTCTCATTTTGGACAGTCTGTTGTTGTTAGGAGCTGTTTGTTTGCAGCCCTGCACCAGCCCCAAAAGCATCCGACAGATTTTAGATAAGGTCCTGGGGCAAAAATGAAAGGGACAGAGCAGTAGGGGCTGGGTTGTCAACAAATAGAGTGCTTCTGTATTTGTTATCCTGTACTGAACATGATACTTTCAGAGTGTAAGTCATGATAAAAGTAATTATTACTGAGTTAAAAATCAATCATAGTATGTTGGGTTGCCTACATGTCATTTAAATTTCAAAGAAGTGTCTTACTGCTACAGGATCTTTAGTCATGCTGGGATCTGCCACTGCATGCATCTGGGAAGTCACCCCATTCCCTGAAGGTCACGTAAGTGGCATTTTGTTTGTACACTCCCCTCCCCGGAGATTTCTATCTGTGTGACCCTAGACACTGCCATACATCCCCATCTCCGACTCTTACACACACAGCCACCCTCTCCCTGGATATCCAGATCTCCCTAACAATAAATGGTGCTATCAGTTTATAGGAAAAATAAAATGTTCTATGCCAAGCTCAAAACCAAGCCCCATATAAACTCACATGGGCTGTTCCAGCTGACCGTCTAAAGATGGAGGCATGCTTGACATACCATTAACAGAGTATGCTACAAGCAATCAAGCACTGCTCATCTAGACTTTTTGCTCTTTACAGTTCTTATATGTTGCCACCTATGATTCATAGAGGTCCTGTAACTGACAAGATCTCTGTGCTGTGATTGCCACCACAGAAATCAATGATGGCTGTCTAAAGACGAAGGCACCCTTGTTGTATCATTACTACAGTACACTGCATGCAGTCAAGCATTGCCATTCTAGCCTTGTTGCTCTCTATAGTTCTTATATGTTGCCAACCACAGAATTAGAAGGAAAGACTAGAATGGCAGCACCTATCAAGGCTGCTCAGCGCAGTACATAAAGTGCAACACCATATTGTGGATGACAAGACCCAAAAGCGGGCTACTGACACCCACACATACAAGGTGGCGTGTTTCATTTTGACTGCATTTTGTAACATTATAATAGTAAAACCAGTCCAACTTTATCAAATCTTACTTTACAACACTGGGTTTCTTGTTATACACATACAACGTCTAGGCTTAAATAAAAAGCTGCCAGGTGAAAAATAAGTCGCTCTGAGTTCACTGACTGGTGCTCAGGCACAAACAAACGTAATCTGAGGAGAAGCAGAAAATAAGCATTTGTCAATGCCGAATGTTGTCTTGCTGGTATTGGCATTGGTAGTGCAGGAGTTAGAGAGATGCATATTAGGAATGGCAGTGAAGTATTGAACTGACGTCAACCCCACCGTGCAGAGACTGATAGGCATTGGGATGTGCCTTTGGGTCGTCGGCCATAACGCTCACACCATTTCACCTCACCCTACCCTGCAGACACCGACAAATGTCGCGGTGTGCCTTGGCGTCTTCGGGCCTTAAGCTCACCCCATTCCACAAGGAAATATGCTGAGATGGGTGCAGTATAGGAGAATGGGGTGAACTTTGGGGCCCAAGAGTCCAAGACACACCTCGATGCCTGTCTCTGGCTGCAGGGTCGGGGTGGGGTGGAATGGCGTGAGTATTACAGCTGACAATCCCAAGTCACACCCCTGATGCCTGTCAGTCTCTATAGGGTGGGGCGTTATGGTTGGAAACCCTAACGATCCAGGCGTTTGTTGGTATTTTCACTCCAAATTTTCAACATGGGCTTTTTGTGACCCCACCTCCGGGGCATCATTTAGGGGTCGCCAGGGGTCACATTCGCGACCCCTATGAAAATTTTGCGATCCCTACGACAGGGCTTGCGACCCCTGCCCTTGTCATGGCTTAATGGATGCTTAAAAAATATTAAAACGTATTTTTTTACCTCCCTGGCATTACATGCCTGCTCGTGTACCTGTGGCTTGTGCAAGTTGTTGCACTGCTGCTGTGTGGAGGAGGGTTTCAGCAAGGAGTCTGTCTGCCTGATGTGGTGGTGCCTGGCATGCACTGCAAGTGTTCTGTCAGCCCCCTATCCCCCCACTCACGACCCTGACATCCATCCTGTTGCCGCCATCATTGAGAGAGGGACACCTGACAAATTGGAGGATTGAGCGGGAGCAGCAGCGTAACCTACCCAACCACCACACGAAACAACTTCCAAGTTGAAGAGTGTGCGACCGAGGTGCGAAGCGACAGAGCGAGAGATGAGAGGCTAGAGTGTGAGACAGTCAGAGTCGAGTGATTTTTGAAATTCAGCCAATAGTTACTTAAACCGGGTGGCGGGCGAGGTGAGCGAGCGAGCGGAGTGAGGAAAGAAGCAAAGCATTGTGTATGTGTCAGAGAAGGGCAGAGCAGTCCAGAAGCATTAAGGTAAGGATGCAATCCGAATCCCACCCCCCAGCACTACAGGTATACTAAAAACACTAAAGATATATTGTCAGTAAATATAAACTGTGCTGAAGGACCATGGGCAAACCACAGATAGCTTGCCAGGTTTTAAAGCAATAAATCTAACTGTAGCACATGCACTCCTCAAGTGGCCTATAATGTTTATTGTTTAAATTATATTCTCCTTTCTTTCTAATGGTGGTTTAAATGATAAGTGAAGGATGTGTCAGTTTAGTCATTTGAATCAGATTCAAACCCACCCAAGATTAATTCAGCCTTCCAGTCTTTCCATAATGTAAACTAACTGCAAGTTTTCATGAATATTTTTTTTAAAGGAGGCGAGGCTTACATTTCCAGTAATCAGTATCCTTACTTTTTAAAAGCACCAAATGTATAACAGTTAGCAAGACATTGGTTGATGACCTGATTTTGGGGTCAAGACTGGGGTGGTCAGTAGCAGCTGAGGGGATGCAGGAGGATCAAGTGATATTGGGGTCACTCCAGTCAGTTCTAATTTCATCCACTCTCTCTTCATCCAGCCATTTTTGTAACAAAAAAGAGTCTGGGGGAGGGTGGAGAGTGATTGGGTGGTAAAGAAAAAGTGGCTATAGGACTAGGCTTGGCCACTTATGAAGGGCTAGACTTTTTTTTTTTTTTAATTTTGCCAAAGGCTGAAGTGATCCAAAGTGGCCCAAAAGTTCAGCTGGACTGAACTGAAGGTAAACGAGCCAACTTTCAGCAAATTCACTGAATACAAATTAGGTACTGACTAATTGTTACACTCTGTGGAAACAGGGGTTCCTAAAAGAGGGCTAATAGCATGGGATCGAAGCAAAGATAACATTACTCAAGGCTACTAAAATGTCAGCAGTGCTAGTCTGGAAATCCACATCAGGGCTACAAGGGTGTCAGAGGTGCAGGCCCATCAGTCTTTCTCAGGGCTATTAGAGTGTCAGCAGGGTTAGCCTAGCAGCCTTTCCCAGAGCTGCAAGATTGTTGTCAGTGGTGGTGTTTGCAGTGTTCATCAGCACTAACAGAATGCAAGAATGTTAGCCCAACATCCTTCCCAGGGGCTGCTACTGTCAGTGATGTTTGTAAGGATACTAGTGTCCATGGTGTTTATGGAAGCAATCACATACCCACCTAGACTTTCGTGCTGATGCTAATATCATTGGGCAGTTGGCATGGCTTAAAAAGTTGGGGGGAACTGGCCCCCCATCCCCCCCCAGTGGTTGTGCCCATGTATTAGCCCCAAAGCCTTCTCTGAGGCTAGCATGTAAGTGGTGTAAGCCCAGTAGCATTCCTCACAGCTATCAATGTCAGGATTTTAGCCTAGCAGCCTTCACCAAGGCTGAGTGCCAGCAGTACTAGCCTAACAACCATTCCCAGGGCTACCAGGATGTCAACAGTACTAGCCCAGCAGCCTTCCCCAAGACTGCTAGAATTTCAGTGATATTAGGTCAGTAGCTTTCCCCAAGGCTACCACAGTTTTTGTGGTGGTAGCCCAGCTGCCTTACCCAGGTCTGCTAAAGTGTCAGTGATTTTAGCCCAGCAGCCATCCGCAAAGCTACTAGAAAATGAGTGTCTGTGATGTTACCTCAGGATTCATTTCTAGGGCTTACACAGTGTCAGCAGTGTTAGTCCAGCAGTTGTCCCCCAGGGGCGTCATTTAGGGGTAGCCAGGGGCTGCAGTTGCAACACCTATGATGTCCACTGCAACCCCTGCTTCCCTAGAATTATTTTATGAAAAGTGAAGTGAGCGGGGATCTTTGCAACCCCTATGATTCTGAAGAAATTACAATACTGCAGCCAATTAATGCTTATTAACAAAGGGAAATACTCTTTTAGCGAGTCTGATGCTTAGAAGGCTCCTAACTGACCTGACAGCTTGTACTATCACTTGAACCACATTCTCTAGGTTAAGAAAAAAAACCAAAGCAGGGTTTTCTTTGTGGGCAGATCCCTGGATCGCTTTCGAACTGGCAGAATGTCAGGCAGTCGGGGACAGCCTTGGAGGTTGAATGTGGTACAGACAGGGTCTTGTACGTCTGTGATGTGTATGGGGTCCCTAATGATCTTACAGGTCTCGTAACTGCACTCACACTGTTTTACCAACAAAAAAGGGATTTTTTCTTTTACTTCCACCACAAAGCTGACACAGCTAACCCAGTCACCCTACTCACAAACAGTTGATCCCTGACACAGAGTAGCAAATACAATAAATATTTAAATGATGTGAAGATGTGTTTCCTATAGCCAGGAACCCCTCCACACATCGTGGACGTACCACCTCTCAGTCAGATATCTTGCCACACATTCTATAAAGGGAGGTAATTGGAAAATTCCAGGAGGGCAGTGGAGGTACTATGGCCTTGCCAGAAGCCATGTTGTTCAGAGGATAGGAGGTCATTTTTGGTGAGGTACTCGGTGAGCTGGTCCAAGATGATACATTCTAGGGCCTTGGAGAGAAGGGGAAGGATGGAAATGGGGTGGTAGTTGCCGGGGAGAGGCAGTCACCAGATCTGAGGATGGAGTAATGATGCCCATTTTCCAGGTGATGGGGAATTTACCAAGTTGGAGCAAGAGGTTAATGAGGTGGGGGGGACTTCATCTTACACCAGGTGCAGCATCCTAAGGTCAAGTGAGTCGCTGCTATGGCAGGAGCCACTTAGGGCTTTATGGATGTGGGGTGAGGACCCAGAAGCAATTACAGTGAGTTGGGATGTTGGGGGTGGGATTACCATTGAGGGATTTCACATTTTCCCAGAGTTTGCAACCAGATCCCCAGGATGTGGTCAGTGCGGCCTTATAGTGTTCAGCCTTGGTCTTCCGGGTGGCTCAGGTACACTGATTATGGGCAACCTGGTACGCTTGACAGTCCGCTGGATTACCAGAATCGAGAGCTTTTTTCCATAGGTCGTCCATGGTTCTGTCACTGCATAAGGTCCAAGAGAGATGAGGAGATCCAAGGGGTATCTAACCCTTTGACCATCTTCCTGGTGAGGAAGGCGAATTTGTTACAGGCCTCATTAAAGGTGTGAATGAAGTAGTCAAGGGCTGCATCAGGGTCCCGGGAGCAAAGGAGGGGAGACCAGTTCCAACAGGAGAGATAGGATTTCAGGTGGCTGAGCATACCAGGTTGGAGCTGTCTAGTAAGGATGGATTTGGGAGGTTGCTTCTTTACAAGACAGGACCGGGTGAAGAGAAGAGGGGAGTGGTTGCTAAGCTCATTGGAGAGGACAGTGATATCCATGAATTTGTGGGGGCAGTTGGTCAAGACTAGGTCTAAGAGGCTGGCAGTGCCAGTTTTATGGTTGAGGCGAGTGGGGCAAGTAACCAGTTGGGTTAAATCCTGGGCTGCCAGGGCATCGCGGTAGTGAGAGGCTGAGGGGGAGAGTCAATTTATATTGAGGTCACCCAGCACGATAAGCTCAGCTTTAGGGGAAACTGAGAGAGATATTCAGTGAGATTGGAAGGCGGATTTCTGGTCCTGTGGGGGAATGTAGCCTGCTGTGAGAATAAGTGGGGCCTTTGAGGGGCCAAGGGAAATATTGAGGGCAAGGGCTTGGGCACCATTGGCAAGTTGGGGAGGGTATGCACTTGGAAGTTGTCACGAAGGTAGATGGCGCGGCTGCCCATTGACAAATGCCACCCTTTCTGGCCCCGCCCACACCATGGCCCCGCCCGCATCATGACCCCCCACCTTGCCACCCCTATGATTTTGCTGAAATGACACCCCTGAGATCAAAGTGGGGGGAGGCAACTAGTGGCGTGACTCAAGGGTCCATTCTGGGACCAAGCCTTGTTTACCATCTCTGTGACATGTATGAGTTGTGTGGACAAGGTTTGGATTTCAAAGTTCACAGATGACACAGAACTGGGCTCTGTAATACGAAACATGGATGATGCTGATGATGCCGATACATTGCAAGGGGAATTGATCAAGTTAGAAGGAAGGGCCGATAAGCACAAATTTGAATTTAACTTGGACAAGTGTTCAGTCATGCACATGGTGAAAAATAATGTAAGGGCTGAATATGCAGTCAATGGAGGCATCCTAAGAACAGTTACAGAGCAAAGAGATTTGGGGGTAATAATATCCAATGACCTTAAGTTTAAATCAAACTGTTCAGCAATTGCCAAAAAGGCTAGCGGAATACTAAAATGTATTAGACGGCATATTGTAAGTAGGGACAAAAGGGTGGTACTCCCATTGTATGACTCCTTGTTTAGACCACATTTGGAATACTGTGGGCAGTTTGCAGCACCAAGTGCAAAATCAAATATAAGACTGTTAAAGGGTGTACAACGTAAGGCCACAAAAATATCAACAGTTAAGCATCTGGACCATAGCGACATGGGATACACTAGGACTGTGCTCATTGCAGTATAGGTGAGCAAGGGGCGACTTATGCCTGGTTTATGGGGCTCTCACAAATGATGATTTGTGGAATGTTTGGAGTTAGAATTAAAATCTGGGAACCACATTACAAGATCACATACCTTACAGCTAAACAGGGAAAACTGCCATACGTCTAGAAAAGCAGCCTGGTTTAACCGACGAGTTGTGGCCGTATGGAATAATCTTCCACTAGAAGTAGTTGGAAGTAATAACATGGAGGGATTTAAGGCCAGACTGGATGACTATTGCAAGAGAATTAACATATGTGGTTATTCCCTTTGAGCAAAGGATGGGCTGTTGTGGGGCATGTGCCCTACTTGATCTGTGCAAATCTATGAGATCTATGATAGTAAATTAATAAAAACCAAGGCAGGAGAAAACTATGCAAAGTAAGAATACCATTTTACAGCCACCCTTGCTCCATCTACAGTCCCCTCCCCACCACTCTTAACTCCCTCTACAGTCCCCTAGACACCTCCCTCCCTAGACTCCCTCTCTTCTTGACCTCCTAGACACTTTTCTCTCTCTCCCTGGCCCACCGGACACCATCCTTCCTCCCCAGATACCACTCCCAAAAGACATCTCCATTCCCAGTGCACCAAATACAGTAAGTAATGCCACCCATAATTCAATCAAATCATAGCCCCGGGATGCATATGACGGCCCAGACAGAATTGGTATTCCAAAAGATTTATTTTAAATTCTTTAAATGCCACCAGCATTCAACCCACGACCTACATATTGTGGATATCTATGGGACCACTTCCATGTTTAACATCCACAATATCGTGACAAGTGGCACCCACCTTCACCTGATCCTGTGCTACAGGATCCCTGGTGTCCAGTGGAACCCCCATCCCTTACCCCATGCCATGTTTCCATGTGACAGCCGTGGGTGGTGAACCCAGGAGGAGAAGCTGTAGTTGCTCAGGGAGTGGTGGCAAACAGTGTTGTATGGTGGGTTTCCAGGAGCCGAGGAGGGAGGAGGTGACCAGGGGGTCCCAGAAAGGAGGGGGTATTCAGGGGCTAGGGAGTAAGATGTCCAGGGGACCTGGGAGGGAGAGAGAGAGGAAGATATACAGTATGCCAGGTGGGAGGCATCTGGTGGGCTTGGGATGAAGTGGTGTCTAGTGAGGGAAAGGCGTCAACAGGCTGGGAAGGGAGGTGCCTGGTGGACCAAGGATGGGAGTTGTACAGGGCTGGGAAGGGAGGGAGTTAAGGGAGCTATCCAGTAAGCCACAGAGGAAGCAAAACTGCTGGTGATGGGGGGCTGTGGAGACAGCAAGGGTGTTGGAGTGCAGAAGGAGTGAGAGTTGAGGACACTGGGGAATGAGGTAACATATAAGAAGGCAGTGGTATGTGGGTTAGTGGAGGGAGGGGGTTGTGTCTTGTGCTGTGGTGAGTTGGGAGTACTGAGCGGGGGCCAGTGTTGGGGGCCATGGAAGAAGGTGAAGCTAGTATCTGAGGCTGTGGAAGGGGTGGTTAGCTAGTGTCAGGGGGAACAAACAGAAGGGGGCTAGTGTATGGGGACGTGGAGGTAGGGGTAATGTCAGTAAGCTAGGGACAGCGCCATCACTGCTCTGTGCCATGCACACTGCTGTCGCTGCACTTGCCTCAAAAGGAGCATTAAAATTCCAGTCTCTTTTTCTATTTCTGTGCATGTTCACACAAAAATAAAAGAGAGCAGAAAGGCAACATCCCTCAGCATTGCATAGCGCGAGTATGCCATGCTGTGTCAACAGTGCATGTGGCACAGTGCATTGTCAGTGTCGCCTACGGCACAGCCAAAGTAAAGTAAGAATTCACAGAAGGAGATGTTCAAGAACAAGGGAGCAAGATACGAAGTTGGAAGGGGAGATGAAGTTGGAAGGGGGGAGATTTAAAGGGGATGTAAGGAAATACTTCTTCACGGAAAGGGTAGTGGATGCCTAGAACAGACTCCCAGCAGAGGTGGTGGGTACTGAAACAGTAGAGGGTTTTAGACATGCATGGGATAGGCACAGGGGGCCCTTAGTACTAGGGTAGGGGGTGCAGGTAAAGCCGTAGATCACTTAAGGTCTATGGGCACAGTAAGTAGGGACTTTAGGGTAGACTAGGTGGGTCAGAAGGTCCTTTTCTGCTGACAGATTCTGTTTCTATGTTTCTAAGTACCAGGGCCAGGTTCTGAAGGCATTGATCCAGCCAAAGTACCTCGGTGCAGTACTGGAGGTATCAATCCAGACAAAGTGCCATGTCCCAGAACTGAAGGCACTGATCCATCCAAAGTATCAGGGCCCTGTACTGAAGGTATTGATCCATCCAAAGTCCATGGGTCCTGTACAGAAGACAATGATTCAGTCAAAGCACCAGGGCCTGTCACTGAAGGCATCGATCCAGCCAAAGTACCATGACAATGCATCCAGTCCAGATAGGTGGAATACAGGAAGACAAATAGAAAGCATTTCAAGGCAGAAAATAAATATAGAGCAGTCTGAATACAGTGATATTTTGCCCTGTAAATTCCATCACACTATTAAATGCCACATAAGGTACAAAGGGTTCAAAGAACATTTTAACAATATTCAGGTATTCAAACCTGGCCTCTTAACCCTGACCAGATTAGACTACTACAAGAAAAGGAAAAAATGACTGTATGTACAACTGCCAACCCAAAAATCATAAATAACTGCACTGCTCAGAGTTCCTGGTGAGCGTTTAATTGGTAGCAAAATGGCAGATTTGAGAAAACCAAAAAAATCACCAAAAATTACCATTGAGGATACAAGAGGAGAAAGTACAAATAGTGTCCATTGTGTACTGAAGTAAAGGCTGGATGGGGGTGAGAGGGACATTAAAGGAAGCTGGTCCAAATGGTCCAGCGGCAAAGTCACCCGCTTCTCCACCAAGCGTGGCAAGATCAGCATGGACAAAGGATGGGGCCGAACCCAACACCCCCCATGGTGTGCCACCACAAGGGGTCCAGGGAATGCCTGATCTATTCAGTGTCAGGCACCTCCCAGCTGGCCTCCCACACACAAATGTGTTGGACTGCTGATCATATGTCAGACCAAAACTGGGTAAGTTTCGGGCAACCCCACAGAATATGCCAATGTGTTCCCATGGCTCCACATGCCCTCCAGCAATTCTCTGCATTAGTTGTGTTATAGTGCTTGGTTGCTGTAGAGGTCCGAAAAAAACACACTAAAATCCACCAATAGAATTCTCCCCAAGTTGAGGAAGAGGTGACTCTCTAACCCACCCTCAACCTACGAAGCCAGTCACCACATAATATCTGGCCCGGAATCTCCCTCTCCCAAGCAAGTTTTATTTTTTCCAGGGGCCTAGCTTCTGGGGGTCTCAAAAGACTTAAAAGAAGGGAAATGCATTTGATTTTTTACTTCTGAGGCAGACACATTTTGAATAAAATCTTCCCAGGGAGTGACTGAACATGTAATGTGAGCTGTATGATCAGCTTCTCTAATGAGAACTAACACTTCCATGGTCTGCAAACCTACTCTAAGCCCTATCACTGACATCAGCAATATATCGGCAATGCACTCATTCAAAGTGATTATAACAATAATCTTTAGAATATGCAGAAAAGAGTACACAACTACACGAGGTGCTACAAGCTATTCTTCTTGATACAGTGGCATCTATAAAGTACTTGGCTGTCAGGCTGTGATGAACAGTGCTTCCCAGAAGAACAGAAATGGAGATCTTCAACTGTACCAGAAGCAACATCACTCTCTACCACTGTTGGAAATAGAAACAATTCACTGGGGAAACCCATCATCTTTGATGTATCGTAGGAGCAAATATGGGGTCTTGGCACACGTTTCTGTAACCCCCTACAAATGGGGGTTCCCAAAAAGTCTTCCTTGAGCTTGCCTAAATGCTCACTGCCAGGCTGGTGTCCTGCATTTTAGCAGTTTAAATGTATTACCAGAGAGTGCCTGTATAGCCTCTGTGTGCTGTCTCTTTTTAAGAGCAGCCTGGATTGCAGTTATAATTAATCTGGGAGGGGGCTGAGTGTTTCTATGCTCGAGTCCCGCCCTGGCTGCCAAATAATCGCTCCATTCTGCCATCGCTAATTGCGCAGAGGGAGCTATGTTATAAGATATACTTGTTTGCTGAATATCTATTAGAGTGTTAATGATATTGTAGTTTGTCTAACCTGCCTTCTTTGCAGCATGGACAGTTCTGTTTATCGCCACCATCTTGGTCCAGGACTGCCAGATTGGACCAATCAGTGCCTTTGTGGCTCTAAAATGGAGCCTGTCCTCAGGGGCTTTGTGAGAGCAAAATTCTGTAGGAATTATAGTTTTGGGCTTTCGGCATCTAAATGAACCTGGAGGGGGAGCCCTTGTTGTGACTGACTGAGGAATTAGCCAACCGAACATTTTGGATCCTGGGGAAAGTCCCAGACTGCTTGCAGTTTGAGTCAGATCTGACTTGGGAAGTGAAGGAGTAACGGCTCGAGACAATCAAGCAGCTGTTCTGAGTAGTTTAGCGTGGGAGAACTATGGAAGGGCTGAGTTTTGGCCTGCTTGCTTGCCTTCTGCTCCTGAGAAGGAAAAGAGAGTTTATTCGGACTGAATCCGAGTTGTGAGAATGATTTAATGCCACTGAACTGTGACCAGGCTTGAAACCTGAAGAAGACCGCAGATTTGCGGAATGCGATCGGCCTGTCAGGACCTCCAGCCACCTCTGAACTCCCAGTTTGTGCACAGACTCTGTAATTGTGACCGGATAGCAATCTGTACAGTAGAATTTCCTTATATGTAAATGTGCTGTGTGCTGCTAGTGGGTTCCAATTTGGTTCCCCACTGTGTTTTGAATTGTGTTCTGCTTGCTGGAAGCTGCACCCAGCCCCAATGGACTGAATCCGAATTCATCTCCATTTGACCTGGGCCTTGCCACACTGGCCCAGCCAGACTACCCACTGCACAGAGAAAGCCATCAATGAGAGATCTGCCTGGGGATCAGCCCCTCCTGCTCAACGCTTGAACAGGAACGACACCTCGGTGATTCATGTGGGCTGTGCTTCTCCTGGCACTCCAGATCAACAACCTGCAGTCTCAGTTTCATCCTGCCTGTGTCCTGTAGTGGGTATCATGAGTAACCATTAGGGTAGCTCCCTGCAACAACAGCTAAATCTAAAAGTGTTATCATCTGATTGCCTTATCTTTCTTTCACGAACTGAGCCCTCTGGCTCCGGATTACAAATAGTGTGTGTTGAGCATGTTGCTTTCTTCCATCACAGGGCCCCAACCAGCTGCGACATTGGCCTACCTCAGGCAACGTTCCTGGCTAGCCCACGTCTTCCCCACCTGGGTACCCAGAGTGTACGACTGTGTACGGACTCTGAAGTGCATGCATGACTGTTTGATTGATATAGCCTCTAAGCAAATCAACCTGATCACACCCCTCCCTTGTTCAAGTCCGCTGAATAAATCCGATCTAACTCTTTTTGCATTTAACCTGACTGTGGTTCCAGTTTGTGCCAAACGTACTGTACTGTTGCTATTTGCTGTGCATAACCTTGTTTTACAGGGAGTCCCCAGGGTCAAGCCAGAGGAACCAGCCCTGGCGGTAAGTGCAAACAGTGTGGGTACTTGTATGGTGAATAGAGGCCATTGTGAAAGTGATTACTGTATATTGTTCAGGCCAAAGGAAGGGAAAGGGGGGGGTTACAGTGTCCCGGAGGGCTGTGCCCAGGTTAGCTTGACCATCAACAACCCTGACCTCCGGGTGGAGGCACCCGTTTCAGTACCCAGGCCCCTTAACCTGTAACTAGCCAACCAGGCAGGGGTAGTATTACTTGGGATAGCGCCACCTAGGGGTTACATTTCCTAGTCACATGTTTTATGCTTACACTTTCTGTCATTTTTATGTCATTAGGGTAGTGCACTTTATCATAAACCCACTCAGCAGGTCAGGCCCTCTACTCCCAAAGTGCCAACCTCTGAGCATAGTCTTGTGTACAGTAAACAGAACAAGGTAACCCTCTTGTCTGTTTTTGTGGGTTCGAATCAACCTTTGGTCTCAAGTCTTGGAGGGATTCAAACTGTGAACCTCTTGCTAGTGTACCCAATGCACAGGCTTAGATATATCTGTCTTTGGGGGCACCAGATATCTTTGCCTATGGGCACCTAACCAGGTGTACAAAAATGAACCCTTAAATTTTAATAAAGACCTCAGATTATTCTTACCTTTTTCCAGTGTGGTATCTCCATTCAAGCTTATGCCCAGTGTCTGCTGTAACCATATATGCTCTACTTGTAAAGGAAAGAAATCAAAGACAGACCAAGTAAGCTCTAAAAAGAGTTTTACTAAAATAGATAATAATATGTAAAACATACAATACAGAACTATTATATCACAAGACATACAAATCTTTTAAAAGAACAAGGGTTTAAACAGTGCAGTTCCTACTACAGTAATTAGATTTGTCTCTCTTTCTAAATACCTGTTTAAAGTGCTCACATATGTTTCTTTGTCAGAGTCTAGATAAAAGTGTCTCTGAAGAAAAACAGAATAATGTTTAAAAGCTGATTTTCCCCACCTATTTTGCATGAAGTCACCTAGCTTCTCCCTGTCAGAATATATAAAAATATATATCTACATAAAAACAGTATGTCTTTTCCAAGTATTAAATTTTGCAACCTCAGCATGACTCATGTTCTTCAAATGACATTTCTTTGATCTATTGATCAGTTTCCCCCTCTCACACAGACATCAGCATTTATGATTTTGCACCAGTTTACTAAACCTGGTTTCCACCTCTTGAAACGTCATAAAATGGATATGCTCAACTCAAGCCTCTTCCAGCCTGTAATTAGCTTCAGGCCTTCCAGGTAACACCTTGTATCTAAAACCTGTGTGTGTGTGATCTCACATGCTGTTGCAGCATTTTCTCATGACTTTCATCTGTCAGCTGAGACGGGGGGGGGGTGAGCGAGGTCGCTCCAAGAGCACCAGATTCATATCATACCCTTGTAAAGCAAGATTCCATCTTAGCAATCTACCATTGTTCTTTCCCATCCAAATCAGCCAAACCAGGGGGGTTGTGGTCAGTCTGCACCACAAAATGCTGCCAATATAAGTATGGCTCTAATTTCTTTAGGGCCCACACTATGGCAAGATACTCCTTTTCCACCGTGGAGTATGCTTGCTCCTTGGGAATTAACTTCCTACTCAGGTACACTACTGGGTGATCTGTCCCTTGGCTGGATGTCTGACTCAGTACTGCCCCAATACCCATGTCTGAGGCGTCAGTCTGAACTATAAAGGTTTTGCTATAGTCAGGACTTGTCAAAACTGGAGCACTGCACAGTGCCACCTTTAGTTTGGAAAAGGCTTCTTCACAGGCTGGGCCCCAGGTAATTTTTTTTGGCATCCGTTTCTTTGTTAGGTCAGATGGGGAGCAGCCAGGGCACTGTAATTGGGTACAAATTTCCGTAGTACCCCGGTGTCCATAGGAAACTCCTGACCTGCTTCTGGGTTTCTGGTCTGGGCCATGCCTGGATCACCTTTATCTTTATTTGGTTAGGATAGAGCTGTCCCCGGCCTACCACATGCCTGAGGTATGCCACTTCTCCCATGACCACCTGGCACTTCTTGGCTTTGACAGTGAGCCCGGCCCTCTGTAGCCTGCCCAGCACTTCCCTAAGGTGGGATAGGTGTTCCTCCCAGCTGGTACTAAAGATGGCAATGTCATCCAGGTACGCCATGGCATACTCCTCAGCATCATTTAACACCTGATTCACCAACCTTCGGAAAATGGCAGGGGCGTTCTTCATTCCAAAAGGCATTACTTTAAACTCAAATAAGTCTATCGGACTGATGAAGGCCGACCTCTCCCTAGCTCTGTCTGTCAACTCTACCTGCCAATACCCCTTTGTCAGGTCAACGGTCATAAGGTAGGTCGCCCCTCCCAACTTGTCCAGAAGTTTGTCCGTCCAGGGCATCGGGTGGGCGTCTGACTTTGTGACTGCATTCAGTCCACGATAGTCCACACAGAAACAAGTAGAGCCATCTGGCTTAGGCACAAGGACTACGGGTGAGGCCCAGGGGCAGATTACCCCTAAATCCAGCATCTCCTCCACTTCCCTCCTAATTTCCTTTTGGACAGCCTCTGACACCTGATATGCTGTCCGCTATATGGGCATCTGTGTCTCTGTCTCCACATCGTGCGTCACTAAGGGGGTTAGTCCAGGTTTGGCGCTAAACAAAGGGGCAAATTCTGCTAAAACCTCCCTTACTTTCTGGATCTGGTCCGAGGCAAGCTGGGGAGACAATTTTACTGCCTCCAGAGAGGATTCCTGCTTACTCTCTTCCAGAAAATCCAGAAGGGGGTCTCCTTCGTCCATCACCTCCCCATGACTACACACTGCAAACACCATGTCAGCCCTATTTGCATATGACTTCATCATGTTGACATGGTACATCCTTTCTGTCTGTCTTCTGTCAGGTAACTCCACAATGTAGTTCACGTCATTAACCTTCCTAACCACATTGTACGGTCCTGCCCACTCAGCCTACAGCTTGTCTTTCTGGACCGGAATAAGGACCATGACTTCCTGACCCACCATGTATGAGCGAGCTCTGGCTCTGCGGTCATACCACACTATTTGTTTCTGTTGTGCAGCTGCTAGGTTCTCTGGGCTGTCCCTATAAGCTCCTTCAGCCTTTCCCTAAACCTAAGGACGTAATCCACAATGGGAGTTCCCTGGGTGGCATGCTTGCCTTCCCAGTCCTCCCGGATCAAGTCTAGGGGCCAACATACCCAACGTCCATATAAGAGTTTGAAGGGGGAAAATCCTGTCGACTCTTGGGGCACCTCCCTGTACGCAAACAACAGATGGGGAAGGTATTTCTCCCAGTCCCTCCCATGCTGTTCAGCAAACGCCAGAGCATTGACTTTAGGGTACCATTGAATCTTTCCACAAGACCATTGGCTTGTGGGTGATATGGTGTCGTGCATCTCTGCACCACCCCACACTTCTCCCATAAACATTTCATCAGGTCCGACATGAAGGAACCCCCTCAATCGGTGATTACCTCCTGTGGAAACCCAACACGGGAGAAAATCCCAAGTAAGGCATCTGCCACTTTGTCTGTCCTCAGTGAGGATAGTGCGACTGCCTCTGGGTATTGAGTGGCACAATCCACCACAGTTAGGATGAATCTCTTCCCTGAGGAGCTGGGGGTATTTAAAGGCTCCACAATATCCATTCCCACCCTCTGGAATGGCTCCTCCACTATGGGCAATGGAATCAGGGCGGCTTGGGTGTTCTTGCCCACCTTCCCTATTTCTTGGCACCAGTGACAAGACCTGCAATACTCCTTCACCTGCTGGGTGAAGTTAGGCCAGTAGAAATTCTGGGCTAACCGCTGCGTTGTACGCGTGATTCCCAGATGAACAGACAAGAGAATATCATGTGCAGTCTTGAGCAACTGCTCATGATACCCCTGGGGGAATGACAAGCTGCCTGCCTAGCATCCCTCCCTCTGTCTGCACAGCCTGAGTATACATAAGTCCATTTTCCCAATAAACCTTATGTCTGCTGTCACCTCCCTGTGTCCCGTCAGAGTCTGCCCAAGCCTTCAGCTTCTCTAAACTAGGATCACTTCTTTGAGCAGCTGCAAACCCCTCACACATTCCCAAGGCATGGGACAGGTCCCCTTCAGTCGCTAAACTAGGGTCCCTAGCACTGGCATCAGGGCACTCAGGATCACTGTCAATCCCAGCCCTCTGACAATGGGTCACCCCTTCCTCTTCAGAGTAACCCTCTGTAGCTGTGTGGTTACTTGCTACTGGGGAAATTTCTACCCCCTCTTCATTAATCTCCATATCATGAGACACAGGCTGGGCAACCAGCCTCTCAGTGGTTTCCACAATGGCTTCTGTAGGGTTCAGGGAACTACAATTTTCCATTGCCGCTTGGCTACGGGTAACTGCACATACCATCCCCTGTTTTAGATTGTTGCCCAGGATCACATCCACTGCTAAGGTTTTGGCTAAGCCACCTGTTGCACAATTCCCCCTGTTTCACCCCAGTCTAAGAACACTAGTGAGAGGTAATGTTTTCTCTTCACCAGTGAACCCTTGGACTGTGACGTATTTATTGGGTATAAGCTGACCAGGCTGTACCAGATCCACTTTTACCAATGTCAGGGATGCCCCTGTGTCCCTTAATCCTTGTGTCTGTATACCATTCACCATGACTGGGTGCATGTGTTCCCTCATGTTCACTGGCATGCTTCAAGGGACACACAAACAACCCACTTCTTTTCTAGCACCCGATTGTGTATTATTGCTCGCCTTTTTGGGACACTGTCTGGCAATATGCCCAGTTTCTTTACACAACCAATATTCATTTCTTCTCTCAGAGAAATCTTTTCTCTGAAACCTGGGGCTAACTGGTTTTGGTGGAGGCAGTGAGGGTTGTAGCTGCCCTAACGGCGCACTTTTCCCTTTCTGTGCTGCCACGCCCGTACCATTCGCTCTCAGAGCAGGTCTGCTCTTGGCATAGCAGTCCGAGAGTTACGCAGCCTCTTGTACTGTTTTTGGATCTCGGACCTCTAGCCAGGTTTTTAGCAATGCTGGGCATGCCCAATAAAACTGTTCTAATTAAATCACATTTTCAATTTTATCAACAGAGTTTGCCTCAATTCCTTCCCACCAGCGTTTTAAAAACTGACGTTGTTTCATGGCTAGCTCCTCATAGCTCATATCAGGGCTTCTCCTGAGCTTACAGAATTTAGCTCTGTATAATTCAGCAGTTAATTCAAACTTTTTTAACAGTGCAGCTTTTAGTTTGCTGTAATTATTACTGTCCTCATTGCCCATTTGACCCAATGCATCCCAAGCTTTCCCAGTAAGTAGCGGAGATAGCTGGAAGCTCCAGGACTCTCTAGAAATTTTAGCCTGAATACAAACTTTTTCAAAAGAATTTAAAAAGGCATCCATATCCTCCCCCTCTTTAAATTCGGCAATTAATTTGGAATTCAATTTGTAACCCAGTCCTGCAGTCCCAGTTAAACCCAAGCCACTTACCTGCTCTGGTGCCGCTGGTTGGAGTCATAGCTTCTCCAGTTCGTGTTGCCTCTGGCGCTCCTCTCTCTTCTCCTCTGCAGCTCATTGGCACTCACGCTTCTCACGGTCTGTGTCTCTCTGTTCTTGCTCTGCCTTTCATTATTCCTGCTCTCTCTTCTCCTGGAACTCCAGTGCCATCCTGCACAACTCAATTTGCAGTCTGAGTACCTCTGGATTCAGGATACAGGTGACCCCCTGCTGCTGTGGCCCTTCACTGACAGTGGCCTTGTTGCCCTCCTCATTGGAACTGGACACTGCACTGGCCACTAACCCTGCCACACTCGAGGTTTGGTCCTTTCCAGTCATGGTCTGTAACTCACTGCTCTGGGTATCTGCTACCATCAGGGCATCTATGAGGTTCTGCTTTTTGGCTGTCCCCTCGAACGGGACTCCTCTGTCCCCGCACAACTGTTTTAAGTAATCTACAGTGCGTCTGCTGTAGTCGGAAGCCATCTTCTTCCCTGACTACTGCTACTCTGATTTGCACTTTAGAAAAAAAAAATAAAACGGATAGGAACTTGACTGTATGCCAAGTGGTATAGTTCTGTTTCCTTTTTAAAATAAAACTCTGCCTTTTTCTTTTTTTGCAAGTGAGCTTACGGTCTCAAGCTGACACAGAACAATAAAAGCTTGTGATACCAAAATTATGCCACCGTTGCCAACCAATCTGTCACAAACCCACTCAGCAGGTCAGGCCCTCTACTCCCAAAGTGCCAACCTTTGAGCATAGTCTTGTGTACATTAACAGAACAAGGTAACCCTCTTGTCTGTTTTTGTGGGTTTGAATCAACCTTTGGTCTCAAGTCTGGGAAGGATTCAAACTGTGAACCTCTTGCTAGTGTACCCAATGCACAGGCTCAGATATATCTGTCTTCAGGGGGGCCAGATATCTTTGCCTATGGGCACCTAACCAGGTGTACGAAAATGAACCCATAAACTTTAATAAAGACCTCAGATTATTCTTACCTTTTTTCCAGTTTGGTATCACCATTCAAGCTTATGCCCAGTGTCTGCTGTAACCATATATACTCTACTTGTAAAGGAAAGAAATCAAAGACAGACCAAGTAAGTTCTAAATAGAGTTTTACTAAAATAAATAATAGTATGTAAAACATACGATACAGAACTATTATATCACAAGACATATAAATCTTTTAAAAGAACAAAGGTTTAAACAGTGCAATTCCTACTACAGTAATTAGATTTGTCTCTATTTCTAAATCCCTGTTTAAAGTGCTCACAGACGTTTCTTTGTCAGAGTCTAGATAACAGTGTCTCTGAAGAAAAACAGAATAATGTTTAAAAGCTGGTTTTCCCCACTTATTTTGCATGAGGTCACCTAGCTCCTCCCTGCCAGAATATATACTAAAATATATCTATATAAAAAAAGAATGTCTTTTCCAAGTATTAAATTCTGCAACCCCAGCATGATTCATGTTCTTCAAATGACATTTCTTTGATCTATTGATCAGTTTCCCCTCTCACACAGACATCAGCATTTATGATTTCACACCAGTTTACTAAACCTGGTTTCCTCCTCCTAAAATGTCATAAAATGGATATGCTCAATGCAAGTCTCTTCCAGCCAGTAATTAGCTTCAGGCCTTCCAGGTAACACCTTGTATCTAAAACCTGTGTGTGTGTGTGTGTGTGTGTGTGTGTGTGTGTGTGTGTGTGATCTCACATGCCGTGTCAGCATTTTCTCATGGCTTTCATCTTTCAGCTGAAACCTGGGGGGGAGCGAGGTCACTCCAAGAGCACCATATTTCTTGGCATCTCTCAGGACAGACAGTCCTTTACCCATTTTTATATTACAAAAAATGATACTACAGCACTCAGAACTGGCTGTCCACGTCACACACTTTACATTGTAGCAATCATTTCCTATTTTGCCACAGGAACTTAGATTGGAATTGATTTTCCTAGGTGTTCCCCCTTTCCACCACTGCTCCCCACAACACAAATGTAAACATCTTACTGCAGTGCACTAGTGGTGTTCTCTAAAAGAACTCGGAAGTCTGAATCATGCAGAAACATCCAGCCGCACCATCAAACCAGTTTTTCTAGTAAAGTCAGTCCCATTCTTAAAACACACATTACTACATCCAAACAAAGGAACAAATGAAAAAACAGACAAACAAAAACACATAACCAGACTGCTATTTCACACAGAGCTCAAGCTAAAATGCCTCTGACAGTGCACTGACTGCTACTGACACCAGGCAGGTTCTGTTACAGTCCAAACTGCACAAGGACTGTTGGCTAGACCCACTACATGCACTGGGAACAGGGAGGATCCAGCACTTGTCTCACCAAAATCACTCACCATACGTTGACTGTGCATCAACAAATCTTGATTTCATATGAAATACTGTGACAAAGTGGCAGGAGCAGCAGGTGCAAACTGTTGGAGATCCAGTGGGTCCTGCTACATATGGATTCATTTTCTACTGCACTCTGTATTTGCACTTGTGATACTAAATTAGGATTTGATGACACACAGGTGCACGTTTTTTGGTGAGCTGAATGTTGGGCCCTCCCTATTCCCAGATTCTGTAACTGCTCCCTAGTGGTAGCCCAGTTGTATAGGGACTACTCTTCAGGAATAATTCAACCATTCAAATATTATTGTTCCTGCTGCTGCTCATGTAATTTGTTTAAAATGTTTTTACATCCATTTTATAAGCATAATAAGACACTCTACTGTGTTGATTGTGCTGGAATAAACGGACTTCCAAAGGCTGAAGGCACTGGCCTGGGACCTAATGCTTTATTACACCCACAGGTCTGTGTTAATGTCAGCACAGTCAACCCCTGTTGTATCTTATTGCTTAAATAAAGCAAAAAAAAGTCTATAAAGAGTAGTTAAAATTACACTTTGCACACATAAAAGCACTAATTTGCTCAGTGTTCCGAACTTATATCTTCATGTTTAGTACTGTGTTCCACATTCCCCACACATTGTTGTGATACTGTTCCCATTTCAGTACTTTAAGAAAGGTTAAGGTTCGTTAACAAAAGGATGAGTACATGTGGCAATGCACCTTTCTAAATGATACAATAACTGGATTTGTGTAGTGGTTGTAATCAATCTTAGAAGTACTGGGGGCAAGTGTTTTGATGTCAAAGTCAGCTGGGTAAGAACTTTTAAAAAGCTCCTAACAACTGCTTCAGGTTACAAAAAGTTTCTGTATTTTCCTTGCTTTACAAAAGGAGAGTTTGAAGAGACAGATTCGGGACCATAAGCATATTAAGCTTTTTTTTTTTTTTTTTTGTGAACAGCATTCTTAGCATTTCAGATGCATGGGATCAGCCACTGCTAATTGAAGTTTGTCCACAGTACACTCTAAAGGGACACTGTCAACCATTTTTGCATTATATTATTTCTCGTTGAAAACCCACATTTTATGATTGCTTGCTTTCTATAAAATTCTTTGAAGATACTTGTTTTATCTGCTTCCTTTCTAAGTAGAATTGAAGTACATGCTAATGGTGTAATTATGTCCAAGCTTCTTTTGTTTCAAATCTTTGAGTTATTCTTCTTGCACACTTCCTGAATGTCAGGAACAACCCAAAACTATTCAGCTACTCATAATGCAGTAGTCCCTCCTCCCACTGATTCATAAGTGGATAGACTCTGTTGGGATGTCCCCAAGTCCAGGAAAGACTCAACAGGCGTTGACTGAAAAATGTAAACAAACATGTTTTTGTGTGGTAACACCAGTATAGTGGGCAGTCTGTTTTTCACTTTTTAAAAGAAAAAAGGAATCAGAATCAAACTACCAGCTACTTCAGTAAGTCATTAAATGTGATTTTTAAACTAAATACACTTTGGGCCTAAGGGGGAGGTTAACAATGTCCCTTTAAATTAAGTACAGTTTCCTAAAAGTTCAGTTAAAGTTAAAAGTTTTTTAAAAGCTAAAAGTTCAGTTTTGGTTGGAGTTACTGAGTCAGGATAAACCAGAAGGGAATAAGAAAGGTGCCTTGTTCAGGAACCATAGTTGCATCCCTCCTGCAGCTAGGCGTGAACTTGTTCAGAAGATAATACTGCCCATTTTTGACTACTGTGATGTAGTCTATGGTGTTGCCCCTAAGTCCTCCCTGGCCAGACTGGACACCATCTTCAATTCCTTCTGCCACTTTGCCCTGGTTGCCTCCCTTCGCACCCACCACTGTGATCTTTATCGTGCCCTATCCTTCCCCTCTCTTATAAACAGGTGACTGTCCCACTGTATTAAATTCACCTCCAAGCACTGGTTGGGTGAGCTCCCTTCCTACCTCACCTCCTAATTTATATCACCCCCCACCCTCCAATTTCCTTAGATCAATCAACTCTGCACCCTGGTAGTCCCCCACAGATCCACCCAAATCAGCCAATCTGGTTACCCTTACCGCCTCCCAAACATTTGGAATTCCCTCCCCCCCTCAAATCCAGCACTCATCCTCTGCTTACTCCATCAGCTCTGCCCTCAATAATTACCTTGTTCCTAGTTGCTCCTGCCATCTGTCTCCCTAACTCCCTCCTCAAAGCCCTGGTCAAAACCTACCCCTCTACCATCACCTACAATTTACCCTGTGCACCCCCCTCCCAAATTTTTAGCTCTCCTTCCCTTCCACCAAATTTCTCCCCCTTACTAGCCTCCCTTCATCTCTCACAGAATGTAAGGGACCCCGAATGGTCTCCATGGGTCCCTCTCCTACCCCCCCCAAGGGGCTTGTATCTCTCATCTACTCTTTTCCCCCACCATCCTTAAGGGGTCTCTCTGGGACACTTCCTTGTCCCCTTCTCTCTGGTCCCACCAGTCCCCTTGCAGGGTTCCTCGCATCCTGAAGGGGTCTCCAGAGACATGACTCTTCTCCCCTCACCCCTGCCTCTCTTTTCCCCCCTTTTCTTTCATATAAGCACTTGTTTATTTGTTAACCCAGCACTTATTATTGTCCACTCTTTCTACCTATCATGCGCAACACTATTGTAACACTGTTTGTAACACCCGCCTTATAACTGTATGTTAATGTCAAACTTATAACTTGAATGTTTAATGTCTCATTCCTATTGTATCCCCTCCCCCCAGGTCACACGTGAGACAAGCGACATGTCGCTCAGTGTGACTTCCTGGGGAAACATTTCAATAAATAAATAAATTACACATTCGTAGTCAGAATAAATAGTAAAATGGCCAGCTGGCAAGTTTGCAGTCAGATACTGTATGTACCAGTTGTTACAGTGATACTGAAGTTGTCTAAAGACTGGTGTCATGCCAAATCGGATATACGTACAAAGAAGCATTTAAACCTAAGCTGATGGCACACTGCCATACCGCTGCAGCTCACACAATCCTGCAGTTACTAAAAGCTGCTTGGAAAGACAAAAAAAACAGCGCACTCTGCGATTTGCTGCAAAATGATTTATTTTACACTTAAGCCAACACAAGACACATGGAAAAAACAGCCCTAGTCCCCAGCACTTCGAGGTACACTACAGCTGTTTCTTTTATGTGCCTTGTGTTGTCTTAAGTGTATATATGCCCCACAAAATGTACTTACCTGCTGGGACCAAGAGAAAATGCAGTTACAAAGGCTGCCTGCTGGGTTGTAGGTTCTCTGTCTACCCCGCCCCTCTCCAAAAAGCAACAGAGGAGGAAGGCTGCCTGCTGAGAGGGTGACTCTCTGGCTACCCCTCCCCACTGCAGGAAGCAAGAGAAGGAGAAAGGCTGAGCTGCTGGATAGAAGGAGAGAGAAGGTTTCCCTGAAGGGACAGGGACTGACTGGACTGGAAGGGACAGTTAAAGTGAGCCTTGGGCTTTGGGGACTGCTCCACACAGGGGCCCTTGAATTCCAGCCAGGGGAGAGCCCTAGAAGCTGGGTGGCCACTAGCCTAGGTCTGGCTGAGGGAAAGCTGATCTGCCCGGTGTCTTCAGTATGAATTCGCTGCTGCAGTAGAGACCAGAGAGACAGAAGATTGAACAGGGCTGCCTGGTGAATACTGTACACAAAGGTCCTCAGCCGAAGCTTGAAAGGACAGGCAGAAGAAGAACAGTGCCTCCTCCACCCTCCGTGCATATCATTGAATCAAGGAGACCATCATCCTCCTGGGGAAGCAATGAGTACCCCGAGCTGCAGCTCTGGGAATTCTTTGTTTGCATCAGCTAGGAGGGTTGGGGGAAGAACCCTACCCCAAAAGACAGACTGATTTTCCTTGAACCTGTGTTGCTCTGCAAGGACCCCAATGAGAGACTGCAGGCCTGCAACTGAGAATGGTGAGGCACCCGCCATCTGGGACTGTTCTGGGTGCACCCGGGGGGGGGGGAGCTCATACTGGGTTGTGTACCTGATTTTACGGAGGCTCGAGGGAGTAGCCCTCACCTCCTCTGTCTTAGACTGTTTCAAATAAAGAAGGATTATTGTTTGCATCTTACATAAGTGTTGGTGCTTTGTGCTTAATTATTGTTATTGTGGGGTGAGAATGTTGATCTAACTGTGCTAGAGGGGTCAGCCACTAAGGGGGTATATCATTGTTCCTGAGTGGTGGTAACCTGTCTTGCCCACAGGAGGCCGTACCATTGCCCCAGGTAGAGGCACCAAGTTACCAGTGGTGATCCGGCCAGGACTCTGGCCCGGCCCCCTTAGGGAAGTACGTTGAGGACCCTGAGGGCTCCGGGGCAGCCCAGGTGAGTGAGACAAGAGGGGCTGTTACATGTAAAATACATTTTTTTGCAGCAGATCTTGGAGTGTGCCGGTGTCATGCAATGATGCCAAATCTAATGCTCCTATGTAAACAGATGTTGTTATTACAGTTTTACTAAAAATGAAGCCCAGAATTGAGATCCGATTTAAAATGAGACATGTACATCGCTTTGGCTAGGGAACAGATTTGTAGTTTGCCATATGCAGGCTAGATCTGCATAGAGCATATTATGTTTCAATGGGATTTCCCGATCCTGTTTAGCATAGAAGTTAAAAGACTCATCATTTGCAAATGGAGATCCACAATCATACCTAGCATGAAAAAATTACTAGATGGTATCATACTGCTGGCAAAATATGAGCGGTTATCTCATATTTCGTCCAACATTCTTTTTAAATATGAGGATACATTTTATTTATTTATTTGTTAACTGGGTGGGTGCACTGATCCAAGGACCTTTTTCGGGCACGGCCTGGGCCAGAAACTAGCACAAACAATGGGAGATACAGTGAGGACAAACATCAGTGCACAACACATGAACAGCAGCTAGAATATAATGCAAGTCAGGCTGACATACAGTGGTGAGGTAATCAACACACAGGTAACGGTCCAGATATAACAATCAACGTATATATATATATATTAAATATATATATCTATACAGAAGGCTGTAAGTCTTGTGCCGGAGCAGAAGAGATAGAGGGGAGTAAGAAGGGCTATGGATGGCATCCCCGACAGTCCGGGTTAGCAGATAGGAGCGTCAGGTTTGGGGGGAGCCAGCTTAGGGACTGGTAGAAACAGCAGTGGTGCATAGAGAGATGGGCGCATAGGGTTAAGCGGTAAATCCGGTTGTATCCAGCCAGTACTAGTTGGCAGTGGAGGTAAGGGAGTATACTGGACACCCATAATCAAGGAGGGGGAGAAGGCTGCTGCGGGCTACAGCAAGGCAAGCTTCTTGCTTGAGATGGTCGATTAGGCAGTAGCAGAGACCCAGCTTCTGGTTTATGTGATGTATCAGTGAAGTAGTGTGATCGGAAAAGGTAAGGGATGGTCTAGGATTACCCCCAGATACTTGAAAGAGGGAACAGTGTTGAGGAGAGATCCAGCTGGGGAGTGGACAATGAGGAGGCAGCCAGAGTGGCCAAGGGTGGAGAGTCTGGGTTTGGAGCCAAACAGCATAGCCTTCATTTTGAATTCCTTGACCAGTAGCTTGTTAGAAGAGAACAAACAGTGGGCCATGTCATGAACCCACTCCTGGGGGGCAGGTCCACTGAGCTCACAGTGCCTCACCCCTAAGTGCAATCCATGACTGGGGGGAACCAAGTCTGCGGTCAAGTAAGAACCCTCCTTGGTTGCTGCACTGGGGGGAGGACCCAAGTGTTACAAGCTCTTCTGCGTTGTCCTCATAACCCTGATTGTGTCTTCTCCCACAGGTGGTGCAGTAACCAAGTTCGAACTCCACAGACTGCTACAGAGATGTATGTATTTCCCCTACTAAGGCACCCAGATTCCCTTCCAGGATCCTAGTCTTTGGTAGCTATGGTGGCAGTTTAGCAATAAACAGGTTTGTCATAGATTGAATAAATCTTCCCACCTTCACACACACAACAAAATTACTTCCTGGCAGTTATTATAAGCAAGTGATTTTACTAGTACTTAAATAATTATCATAAAAGACTTACAAACAAAAGATTCAGAAATTTGGTTGCAGGATAATAAAAAAAAGTTGGAAAGAACACAAAAAAAATGCACTGTAAAATGTAACTGTTTAATTTCTACCTTGACAGTGGAGAATCAAAAGTCCAGAAAATAACTGAGTTTTCTGCAAAAGTTTCCAAGTCCCAGTTCTTCTTGCAGCCACAGGTCCTCAGGGTATGCCTGGCAGTCTGGCTCTGTATGTCAGGAAAAGTGCTTTCTACAAAATGCACCGAGTTTCTCTTTTGAAGGGCCTTATATAACCCTGGTCCTTGGTTAGCTGGTGGCCTTATCTTTTAGACCAGCAGGAGTCTCTCTTGCTCTTTCTCAAATTTTAAGTGCACCTCAAAAAAAAAAAATGTATCCTTTCTGCCAATTTTAAATGCAGATGAATTATGACACTTAAAGAGAATTCACAATAAACTATCAGAATGGATGTTTCCGAAATCCTGTTCTCAAAGTATTTTGCTTTGAAGTGGAAAGTTTATGATAGGCAATAGTTTCTTGCATCTCCTGTCCTGGTTATGACACCTTTTTTCCTTTGATCAGTTTACCAGGAAATCCCCTTGAAAATGCAATTTCAGTTTCCTGGTAAGTAAGCCTTTCCCAGACATCTGGAATATACATCCTCCCTCCCTGTGTGACCTTTTCAGTAGCACTGGGCATTCTTTTGGCAACCCTTAGTTCTGGATGCCTTGGGGAATTTAAACATAAACAAAATCACAGAAAAATATGACAAAATTATGACTGAAGTGGCCAAATGGCCACATGCCATTCAAAAATTGGCTGTGAGGGTGGAGGACAGTGAAGGGGGAACCTTTCCTTTAGTATATACAAGGATTCACAACCCCCCCTCCACCAATTTCAACAGGAACTGCTGTGAAGCATCCAAAAAAAGGCATCAGCTACCGTGACAAGCTAAGCCAATGATCCCTCTCCTGCAGAGCAAAGGGAATACTTAATCGGATCGTGCCCCCGGGCTGGGGCCCATGTTATGGTGCGTCTTAATATTTTCAGATAATTTTAGACAAAGTAATTTAAAGGCTTGCTGTACAGAACGTACAACCAATAAAGGATCACCTGCACTTAATATAGATAGTTTTAAGGGAAAGACCTAGACTTTAAGAGAGATTGTTATAGATAATGGATATCTATAAACACCTACCATAGTACACTGTACAAGGGTATATATACACTTTACTCAAGATTTCTTTAAGTACAATGCATGTTAAGCTACTCAGCAGACTTTTGCCTAGGTTAAATACTCTTAGATAAGAATATCTCAAAATCAAAGACAAGATTTTGAGCCAGCCCGGTGGCGTTGAGGGCTGAGGTGCTAGTCGCCACACCTCACATCACGCCGACAACCAGTGTTCGGGAATGAGCATGGGTTGCCAGGGGGTTGGCAGGGCAGGAGAAGGATCAAGCATCTGCTGGACTGCTCTCCCTCTCCCTCTCTGGGAAGGGAGGGGTGCACTACAGTCAGCGCGTGGTTGCCTCCTGGCAGAGGCTGAGGGAGAATCACGCTCCGCTGTGCACAGGAGGTGGAGCTGAGCACAGACGTCTGGAGAGAGCACATGCGGATGCGTGCATGCTTCCCTCTGCCAGCGTCACCGCGTGTCCTCGGCTCTAGGGCAGTAACTAAAAAAAAGAAAAAGAGGGATGGCACCTGATGTGAGCGGCTTGATGGCTGTCCGCAAGTTGCGTCGCAGTACCCATCTGGATCTGTGTCTGCGGGGAGTTGTGCGGCCCTTTACTCGGGGGGGAGAGCCGAGGAGTCAGGGTGCCTGTGGTACAGGTGGATGGTGGCTGGATGTCCCCAGGTGAAGGATGCGTGGATAGGAGGGGAGCAGATCAGGTGGCCACAAGGAGGTAAAAAGTAGAAGCAAAAAAAAAGACAAGATTTTAAGAATTGAAGTGTGATATTGAGGTTTACTGATGTTTATTTTGGTGATATAATATTAAACAGAACACTGAAGAAGTGAAACAATGCATTACAATCCATACTAAATGAAAGGTTTGTGGAATATCTAGAGGAGCATGGTCTTCAGGATGCGAGGCAGCATGGGTTCATGGGGGGAGGGAGATCGTGTCAAATTAATCTGTTTGACTTCTTTGCCTGTGTCACTAATACAGTAGACAGGGGCCAAGCGGTAGATATCCTCTATCTTGACTTCAGCAAGGCCTTTGACTCTGTGCCCCACAAAAGGTTGATCAGGAAGTTGGTGGATATCGGGGTTAGGGAAAAGATGACCAGATGTGTGGAAAACTGGCTGAGGGACAAAACCCAGAGGGTGGTTGTGAGGGGAGCGTTTTCTGGCACTAGAGAGGTAACCAGTGGGGTCCAGCTGGGGCCGGTGTTGTTCAATGTCTTTATCAATGACATTGGAGATGGCATTAAGGGCAAAATGTGCCTATTCATGGATGACACCAAGCTCTGTGGTAGAGTGGACACAGCTGAAGGAATACAGGACCTACAGAAAGATCTGGAAAAGCTGGGAAAGTGGTCCAGAATCTGGCAGCTTAGCTTCAATGCCAAGAAATGCAAAGTTATGCATATTGGAGCCAAGAATCCCAGGACAGAGTACTACCTGGGTGGAGTCTGAGTATCTGCATCAGAAGGTGAAGGACCTGGAAGTGATGCTCACTAGTGACCTGAAGCACTCCATGCAGTGTAAGAAAGCAGCAGCAATGGCAAACAAGATGCTGGGATGCATATCTAAGGGGATCAGTAGTAGGAGAGAGGAGGTTATACTGCCCCTGTACAGGTCACTGGTAAGGCCACATCTAGAGTATGGAGCTCAGTACTGGTGCCCACACCTCAAAAAAGACATTAACCTGCTGGAGAAGGTCCAGAGGAGGGCTACAAAGACGATAGCTGGTCAGCAGGGTAAGGCGTACGAGCAGAGATTAAGGGCACTGAACGTGTACTCCCTGGAAGACAGGGGGAGAGAGAGAGAGAGAGAGAGAGGACATGATTGGGACCTTCAAGTACTTAAAAGGGATAAATAAGGTTGATAAGGAGAGTCTCTTTAAGCTGAGTGGCAACCATAACACCAGGTGGCACAGTCTTAAGCTGGAGGGTGGGAGGTTTACGAGGGAGGTCAGGGAGCATTTTTTCATGGAGAGGGTGGTGGACTGCCGGGACAGGTGATCTCACTGAAGACAGTGGGCAGCTTTAAGAGAGGCTGGGATACGCATAAGCATAGGGGGAAGGTAAGGATCATGGGTAGAGAGGATGGGAGGAGTGAGGAGGGAGAGCAGGGACATTAGCTCAAGCTGTGGATCCTGCAATATGAGCAGACTTGATAGACCAAATGGCCTTCTTCTGTTGGCTTCTTCATATGTTCGTATGTATGTTCATATTACTCTCCTCATAATACACAGTGTAGAGGAATTAATAATAGGTGTCAAAATGATTAAGTAAAATTAATAGCAGATCAATTTCACCCAGTACAAGATTTTATATTGACAAGTTCTGTTATGTGCTGATGTCTATGTAACCCCCCTGCCATTGCAGGGAGTTACTAAATGGTGCCTTTAAGACACCAAGAGAGTGTGCACATTGGCTGGGCATGTACGCGCAGGTGTTAGGATTTTTCACGCCTATCAGGCGTGAGGGGAGTGTCAGTAGTCAGTTGGGAGTTGGAGAAGAGCCGAGGAGGAGTGTGCGTGAGGGAGCAGCTCGGCGGTTAAGTGTGGCGTCGGGCAGCCCAGCATGTCGAGGCCGGTGAGGCCTGTGGAAGGAGGGGAGAGATAGCACCCCTTCCCAAAGTATGGCAAAGCGAGCAAAAATCCCATTACCCATCGGTGGAGCAGCAGCCGACTGAAGGGCAGCCATTCTGAAGGGAGTCGGGAGGAGACAATCGTCTCCTCAGCTTGGCAAGAGTTATGGTGGGTGCCACAAGGGGCCCAGATATTCAGGTGGCAACTGGATCGATGGAAAGGTTCAAGGTGGCAGATTTTATCTTTTTGCCCTTTTATATCCACCAGGTAAAGGCTGTCCAAACTGTTTGTTTCGCCTGCTATATTGTTGTTTGAAAGGTAGGCCCCCCCTTCCCGATGTCCTTTGTTTGGGCTGGGTGCAGGGGAGCCTTATAGACTGTACATGTAACTGGGGAATATTTAAGAACTGGTTCCAGATTCCCCCCGACTTAGAGATATGCCACAAAGTGGAAAAGATTACTACCTGCCCCACTGGCAGGGAATTATCCAGTTCCTCTAGTAGAACTCTTAGAACGTGGGAGCAAGTTTTCTCAGTGCTTCTCAATGACAGGGAAATTCGTATGGAAGTCAGCAAGTGTTTAGATGAGCATAGAATTGAGAATCAGCAATGAAATGACCCTGCTATGCGTTAAAAGTTAGCTTTGTGTATGCTGTGTTAAGCTGCAAGTAACAGAGGGTTGGAGGTTCAAATTCCCCTCGAGGAAAATATGGCTTAAGCCTTTTAATGAAAACTAAATGGTTTGCCAGTTTGCATCCAACTTTGGAGTGAAAGTCATATCTTTTAAAGGAATTGCATGTATGTGGTCTGCTAACCCCATGTTTTTCAGGACTGTGGAAATCAACTGGACAGTGAGATCTGAGGTACAGTGTGGAACTTGTTTCTGTGTCGGCGTCTCCAGCTGCCAAAAGTTGAACCCAAATCATCATAAGTTCATTAACCACCTATATGTGCTGCTTACAGTATTAAAGGACCCACAAGGTCGGACCCCCTCCCTCCCTCTCTGAGACTGAATTCCATCAAAACCCCTAGACACGAGGGGTGGGGTGAGGGGTCTACCTTGTTTTACCAGTCAGGTCAATGTGGGAGAGGTCGTCAGGCTTAAAATCCTATTTCCCCACACGGACTGGTGTTCAGTGTTAAAGTAGACTGTATATGGCAGCCAAAGCAGTTGTGAGTGGAGAAGAGGTAGTAGAGTGGTTACAAATATGGGGGCCGACATTTGGGATTTGAAGTAGCACAGAAGATGGCAATGTTTAAAAAGTAATGATGCACCTCAGAATTGAAAAGAAGGCCAAAGCGCTATTAGTAGTTTGGGGCTACCATATGGGGAAAGGTCTCATGAGGAGACAAAATGGTGGAAGTGCTAAGCTGTAAAATGTGGCACATGCATAATTAATTGATATCCGAGGAAGCTGATTGGAAGAATGGCTAATGAGAAGGAGGTCAGGTGGCTTCTGAGTAGAGTGAAGAAGACTTCAAAGCATTTGGAAGTGTTGTTAGTACTCAAGTTAGTTTGTGGAGTTATATACAGCATTCTGTGGGAAAAAGCCGACGACTACTGCAGAAAATAGCAGTGGCAAGCTATTTGTTATTGGCAGAGGTTGAATAGTGAAACAAATCACCAAATGGCTAAGAGTAATATAGTGGAAGGCAGCACCTGGGTGAAAAAAACATGGCATTTACTGGAGGATTTCTGACCAGGACTGTAACTGTTCCTGAAGGACTGCTCAGTTGGCTGTCGGGCATGATGGAGAATAGTGGTGCTGGTGAGGCCTGTTTATTCTGTGATCGCAGAGGGAGAGAAGTGATCAGACAACCTATTAGCATTTTGTGTGCATGTGGGAAAACAGAGAGGACCTTCTAATGTGCAAATGCAGGAAGATGATCAGTTAACCCCAGTGCCAGCATCCGAGGAACTATTGACATGGCCGGCAGTGTATTGCCTACTCCTCTTACTGAAGCTAAAGCAGCGCAGCCAGAGCCTTTGGAGAACTGGAAGGAGTTGGAAGCCAGTATCCCAGTGGAACAGCCTAAGATGGTGCCAGGGCCTAGTCGTCTGCCCAGCCCGACACTGTCGCTGAGTGCCCAAGAACCTCCCCATGGCAGAGGGAGGGGCCAAGGATTGACTCCAGGATTGCGGAGTACTGCTGCAGGGTATGTGAGGGACAGACCTGGGCAGTCGGAGTCACCTAAGGTGGAGGCATAAAGCACTACGCAAGCAGAAACACCTACAGAAAAATAAAATCACCCACCGGTGAGGAATGTAACACCAAAATGGAAGTCAAAACTGCTAGAAGAAGCAAAGCGACTACAGACCCCACATGTATCTCCAGCAGATCAGGTTGTTATTAATTCAAAAGAAGAGCCAGATGTGATCGTGGAAGCTGTGGAACCTGGGTCAGCATCAGGCCATGAAAGCAGAGAGGATCACAAGGAAGTGATGTTTATGTATGAACAGCCAATGGAAGGGATCACCTTGATGTTTGAAGACACAGTAATAGAGAGAGAGACATTCCCATACCATATGCCATGCCTATGTTGGGTATCTTAGAAAATACCCCCTTACTGCCAAAAGCCTGTAAGAGAATGCTAGTGGACAAGGACTCACACCACAATCTAAACTTGAATGTGCTACACTATAGAGATGGAGTGTGGTTACCAAAAGGACAGGCTCCCAGACCTGCAATAAGATCCCTGCCAAAGTGGAGCCAGGCTGAACGTTGGTGCAGAAGGTACTTTCAAATTGAATTTCCTATCTTAAACTATCCCTATGTTAGTGAAAGAGTCTGAGATTTAATTGAATGCTGTTGTGCCGATTGGGATTTCTCTGCAGCAATTGAGGAGGTGCACATGAAGAATCGAATTGATGTTTGACATGCATCCTACAACAGGGAGAAAGTGACATCCCTAGCTCAAGGGATGTTAGTAGCTACTGCCTGGGAGGGAATCACCCTGTTTAAAACATTTGTCTTAGTACAGCACTGAGAGGGACATTGGATAATGTACTATGTAGTACATCATGACAACCAAGGAATGGAGTCCAGCAAGCCTGACCCTTGTTTTTATTTTGCCCCCAGGGATCCCGTGGCAACATGTAAACCAACATCACATGCTGTAACCCCTTAGACTTTCCTGCACCCCCTAACATAGAACATAGAATTGGACTGCAGATAAGGACCACCTGGCCCACCTAGTCTGCCCATTTTCCTACCTGATGGATAAGCTGCAGATTCGAGTTAATCAACAGCTTACTTCCTCCTACCCTCCACTTGAATTGCCTTATGCCTGTCCCATGCATTCTTGAATCCTCCCACTGTTCCTGACTCCACAACCTCCTCAGGAAGGCTGTTCCATGCATCCACAACTCTCTGTGAAAAAATACTTTATAACATTACCTCTGAGCCATCCCCCCTCTATCTTCAAATTGTGCCCCCTTGTTCTTGCACATCTCTTCTTCTGAAAGATACTACCCTCTTGTACTTTGTTGATTCCCTTGAGATACTTGAAAGTTTCTATGTCCCCCCTCCCTCCTTTCCTCAAGGGATATATATTAGCTGCTTTAGTCTCTCCTCATATGTCTTCTGGTGCAGACCTTGCACCATTTGGTTGCCCTCCTCTGAACAGCCTCCGCTCTGTCTATGTCTTTGCGGAGATGGGGTCTCCAGAATTGCACGCAGTACTCCAGATGGGGTCTCACTAATTGTCTGTACAGAGGGATAACAACTTCCTGTTTTCTACTGTTGATGCCTCTCCCTATGCATCCCAGTATCCCCCCAGCCCTCCTTACTGCCTTCTCACATTGCTTGCCCACCTTTAGGTCATCTGATATAATTACTCCTAGGTCTCTTTCAATTTTTGTTGTTGTTATTAACTCACCCTCCATTGTGTACTCTTCCCCTGGGTTTTTGCTTCCCAGATGCATTACCTTGCACTTCTTTGCATTGAATCTGAGCTGCCACATATTTGACCATTCCTCCAACCTTGCCAAGTCCCTTTTCATTATTTCCACCCCACCTTGTATAACAACTCTGTTGCAGATCTTTGTGCATCTGCAAAGAGACATATCTTTCCTTCCAGGTGCTCTCCAATGTCACTTATAAAGACATTAAAGAGGACCGGTCCAAGTACCGAACCCTGCGGTACCCCGCTAGTTACCCTCCTTTCCTCACTGTGGACTCTGTTTACTATTACCCTTGCATCCTGTTGTCCAGCCAGTTTTTATCCAGGCTACCACCTTGGGACCCACTCTAAGGCTGGCTAACTTGTATATTAATCTTTTGTGTGAGATATGCCAAATGCCTTGCTAAAATCTAGGTAGGCCATATCCACAGCCCTCCCTGGTCTACTACTTTGGTCACCCAGTCAAAGAAATCTATTAAGTCTGTCTGATATGACCTTCCTGCTGTGAAACCATGTTGCCTTGGGTCCTGTGCCTCACTGGCCTCTAGGTACTCAACAATTCTTTCCTTCAGAAGTGATTCCATCATTTTCCCTACCACTGAAGTCAAACTAACTGGTCTATAGTTTCCTGCCTCTGCCCTGCTCCCACTTTTGTGAAGTGGAATCACATTTGCCCTCCCCCAGTCCTCAGATACCACTCCATCTTCCCATGATTTGTTAAAGAGAGTAGTCAGTGGTGTTACTAGTTCTACCCTTAGTTCTTTTAGAATTCTTGGGTGAATCCCATTAGGCCCCATTGCTTTGTCCACCCTCAGTTTCAAGAGTTCTTTCAAAACGCTTTCTTCTGTGAATGGACTGGTATCAACCCCCCCATACAGACTTTCTCCCTTGTTTGGTTTAGGTACCTCCCCCTCCTCTTCCATTGTGAATACTGAGCAGAAATATTCATTCAGTATTCCTGCTTTTTCACTGTCACCCTCTGCCCACATTCCCTCCCCTTTATTAAGTCTCTGTATCCCTCCTTTGGCCTTTCTTCACTCCCTAATGTACCTATAAAAGGTTTTATCCCCCTTCTTAACAGAGTTGGCTATCTTTTCCTCAGTTTGTGTCTTTGCTATTCTGACTGCCTTCCTGCCTCCTTCTGCTTTAACTGATAAAGTTCTCTATCCTGCTCCTTCTGTTTCCTTATATTTCCTGAATGCTATCCTTTTCTCCTTAACCATCCCTGCCACCTCTTTTGAGAACCATAGTGTTTTTTTCCTTTATTTTGTTTTGTTGATTTGTTTCACACAAAGGCTTGTTGCCTCTGCGATGGCTGTTTTAATTATTCCCCATTGTTCCTCCACCCCTCCTTCTTGCCCATTTGCTAGTGCTTTTCTGAGGCACTCTCTCATTTTCCCAAAGTCATCCTTCCTAAAGCCCAATACTCTTGTTTTTGTATGGCTTGACTCTATGGCTGTGTTTATTGTGAACCACACTGTTTGGTGGTCACTTGTTCCCAGATGGCTACCCACTTCTAAATATGAGATCCTTTCTCCTTCTCCACTTGAGAGTACCAGGTCTAAGATTGCTCCCTCCTGAATGGGTTCCAACACTAGCTGTCTGAGGCATGCCCCCTGTAGGGCATAAAGAATGACCCTGCTCTTGGATGTGCCTGCAGCAAAGGTACTCCAGTTAACATATGGCACATTCAGGTCACCCATCAACAATATCTCCCCTTTTTCTGCCATTTTAAGGATGCCTTCTATCATTTCCTTGTCCATTTCCTCCCCCTGAGATGGGTGTCTGAACACAACCCCCATGCGGATTGTGGTGCCATTTCCTGTCTCTAGGGTGATCCATAGTGACTCATCAACTTCCTGTTTACTCTTTAGTTCGGTTGCTTTAATCCCTTCCCTTATATAGAGAGCTACTCCTCTTTTACCCACCCTGTCCCTCCTGTAGACTGTGTATCCTGGTATGTTGACATCCCAGTCATGGTTCTCTGTGTACCATGTTTCAGTGACTGCCACAATATCCAAGCATCCCTCTTCCATCAAGGCCACTAGTTCAGGGAGCTTGCTGCACAGACTGCAGGCATTGGTACTCATCACCTTCCATTTATTTTTTATGGCCTTACCCCTTTTAGCCAAATCCCTGTCCTTACCGCCTTTTTCTGCATTTATCCCTGTCCTGCTCCCTACTGACTTCTCTACCTTGGTGTTTACCTCTCTAACTACTGTGTTTTGTGGGGGGAGGCTGGGATTTCCCTGCTCCTTTACAGTGCCTCCCCCCTTGGCTAATTTAAATGCTTGCCAATGAAGCATTTAAACCTGTGACCTAGGATCCTGGTTCCCCCCTGGACAGATGCAGACCATCACACCAGTACAAGCCTGCATCCCTCCAGGTGGCTCCCCAGTCCCCAGTGAAGCCTAAACCCTGAGCTCCACACCAGTTTTTCAACCATTCATTGAATCCCATGGTGCAGAATACCCTAGCATCATCCTTGCCATAGACAGGCAGCACCTCCGAGAAGGTTACTGTACATGCTACTTGTCTAAGGCCCCTCCCCAACTCCACAAACTTCTCTTGCACCACTCTGATCCCATTCACAGCCAGGTCATTTGTCCCTAGATGGACAATGACATCCAGCTCCCTCCCTCATGCAGCTGCTCCCGCAGTCCTGAGGATTCACTTCCTGTCTCTCCGAGCCGTGGCGCCATGCAGGCACCTTACCTTCCTATCCTCTTCCTCCCCTACTTCTATCCCTCTAACAATCGAGTCCCCCACCAGGAGTTGTTTCCTTTCCTATGTGGGGTCTCGTGACACCCTCCTGTGTGTGTCTCCTTTGTGGAGGTTCCCAGCATCCTCCTTGGTCTCCAATGCAGGTGCCTCCATAGAGGAACCACTCTTTACCAGAACAGCATATGAATTGTGGAGAGGTACAACTGGAGGGATGCACCTGTGTTCCACCACCCTCTCTATCCTTGAGCCCACTTTGGTCCAACCACTCCTCTTTCTTGGCAACCTCTGAGGTATGGTGGTGGTTCTGGTGGTCCCTGGGTGGGGGAAGAGGTTTCATGAATCCTAGCCAGGTCAGCCTGGAGATGGGCAACCTCCTCCCTCAGACCAGAGAGGTGCCTGCAAAGAGGGCAGCATCGTAGCCTCCAGAATGTCTCCCGGGAACACTGCTGCCCCACAGCCATTGCACTGCACCACTCCCATCTTGACTTATTTTGTGTCCCCTCTCTTGTTGCTTTGTATGCTTACTGTCTCCTCCCTCTATGTATTTTCACACTTACTTTCCTAACTGCCTATGTGCCCTTACATCTCTCGCCCTTCCTTTTCTGGGAAAGGAACTTCCTGTAGTCTTCAGTAGTCACCTTCTTCCGTGCTTGGATTCAGACCTTCAGCAGCCAGGAGGGGAGAAAGAGTTATTTTTTAGGTTCCTTCAAGGTTGATGAAACTAATGTGTCTCGGTGATCCTTCCCTTCTTACTGCCAAACAGGAATTTCCTGTTGTCAGTCAAATCCAGTGGCTATAAAACTAGAACTGGCTTTGGGTGGGAGGGTGGGTAGGTAGGAAGGAGGGCAATTAGTAAAAAAATCTGTAGTTCTAGACTGCTGTCTTGCTCTGAAATCAAAGTTCTCTTCTGTCAAAAATAGCAGGAAGCTGTAACTGGAGACATCTGCTTTTATACTCCTAAGCTGATAAGCCACACCCCTAATTAGATTCATCCTCTTCTCTGACTTAGTAAATTATGCTGATACAGCTGCCTTCCTCAGAGAAACACACAGTGACTTTATTCTTTTTTTTTACTTAACTAAGACCCCCTTCTTCTAATAGAGTATATGTTTGCTTAATCCAAACATGTACTAACTCCTGCTAAGATAGAAGTGATTTATCAGTAAAAAATCAGTAGTTCTAGACTGCTACCTTGCTCTGAAACCACAGTTCTCTTCAGTCAAAAACAGCAGGAAGCTGTAATTGGAGACAGCTGCTTTTGTACTCCTAAGCAGCTAAGCCACCCCCCAATTAGATTCACCCTCTGCTCTGACTTAGTAAATTAAGCTGATAGAGCTGCCTTCCTCTGAGAAACACACAGTGACTTTCTTCCTTTTTTTTTTACTTGAATGAGACCCCCTTCTTCTAATAGAGGATCTGCTTGCTTAATCCAAACAGGTACTAACTCCTGCTGAGATAGAAGTGATTCATCAGTAAAATTTCTGTAGTTCTAGACTGCTGTCTTGCTCTGAAACCAAAGTTCTCTTCTGTCAAAAACAGCAGGAAGCTGTAATTGGAGACAGCTGCTTTTGTACTCCTAAACTGCTAAGCCACACCCCCAATTAGATTCACCCTCTGCTCTGATTTAGTAAATTAAGCTGACACAGCTGCCTTCCTCAGAGAAACACACAGTAACTTTATTCTTTTTTTTTTTTTTTTACTTTAATGAGACCCTCTTCTTCTAATGAAGTATCTGTTTGCTTAATCCAAACAGGTACTAATGCCTGCTGAGATAGAAGTGATTTATCAGTAAAAAATCTGTAGTTCTAGACTGCTGTCTTGCTCTGAAACCAAAGTTCTCTTCGGTCAAAAACAGCAGGAAGCTGTAATTGGAGACAGCTGCTTTTGTACTCCTAAGCTGCTAAGCCACACCCCCAATTAGTTTCACCCTCTGCTCTGACTTAGTAAATTAAGCTGACAGAGCTGCCTTCCTCAGAAAAACACACAGTGATTTTCTTTTTTACTTAAATGAGACCCCCTTCTTCTAATAGAGTATCTGTTTGCTTAATCCAAACAGGTACTAACTCCTGCTGAGATAGAAGTGATTTATCAGTAACAAATCTGTAGTTCTAGACTGCTGTCTTGCTCTGAAACCAAAGTTCTCTTCTGTCAAAAACAGCAGGAAGCTGGTGTTGAGAGACAGATCACGCTGACCATGAGCACTGCTTTACATGTCCAATGCTGAAAAAGAACTCAAAAATACTTAAAGAGACTTTTTTGCATTTTTTTCCAGTTTTACAATATTGTAACTTTTTTCCTCTGATGTAAATCTTTTAACTGTGATTTATCTTATCTGATAGTTAGTGTAGTAATAGGATAATAATACTGTTAGTTTTTCTAAATCCATAGGACTGTTAAGTAGGGACACCATAGTTATTAAGGCACTTATTTTTCAGTTTAGATTTTACAGGCTGGGTTGCTCCGACGTGGGCTAATATTCCATCCCATGAACAGCTTTATTTGGACTATAATATGTAAAGGTAAAATGCCACCCTGATAGTATTTCCCTAATGCTAAGTAGTTTAGAGTTTATACTGGTAGGCGTAAGAGTTATGGTAAGGCAGTGGCAAAGGGTTTCTGTGGGGGCAACAGTATGTTTAAATTGGTATTAGGATCTGTTGTAGGCCAGTCAGTATTACAGGCCAACAGAGTGAAATATTTCCGGTGTTAACAATTTTAAGTAAGTACTAGTTAAATCATCACCGCTTCAGTGATGTTAGATTAGTTACTAGAGTTAGATAATAGAAATGTTAGTAATGACTGTTGCAACGTATTGTAGGGGTGCCACATAGGCCTGGGTGGGTTCTGTTGAAAGGTCCATTCTAGGAAAGTTTTGGAGCTGGAAATTGTTAGGGAAGTCCCTAGGGGGCTGAGAGGGGTGGGATGTCAGCTTAGTGGACCCATGACCAGTGTGGAATACCAGGTCGGGTGGCCATGCCCCTTAGTGTGGGTTCTCATTAGGTAGGGTTGATAGGTGAATGGATATCCATCTAGGGCATTAGGTTGCATCTTGCAACCAGACTGGTGGACCCATGTTGGTGTTGGTTCCTGGGAGAGTGTGCATTATCCCAAAAATTACAGCCACCTGCATAGCCAGTGGAGGGCTTTCCCGGGAGGAAAAGCATCCCTGTGGGGGGAAAGTGTAACCCCACTGACATTGCAGTGCCTTTAAAACACCAAGAGAGTGTGCACATTGGCTGGGCATGTGCGCACGGGCGTTAGGATTTTTCGTGCCTATCAGGCTCTAGGGGAGCATCAGTAGTCAATTGGGAGTTGGAGAAGAGTTGAGGAGGAGTGTGTGTGAGGGAGCAGCTCAGCGATTAAGTGTGGCATCGGGTGGCCCAGCATATTGAGGCCGGTGATGCCTGTAGAAGGAGGGGAGAGATAGCTCCCTTCCCAAAGTATGGCAGAGAGAGCAAAAACCCCATCACCCATCAGTGGGGTAGGAGCTGATTGAAGGGCAACAATTCTGAAGGAAGTCGGGAGGAAAGAATCGTCTCCTCAGCTTGGCAAGAGTTACTGTGGTTGCCAGAAGGGGCCCAGATATTCAGGTGTCAGCTGGATCGATAGAAGGGTTCAAGGTGGCAGCTTTAACCCTTTTTGCCCTCTTACTGTATGTCCACCAAGTAAAGACTGTCCAAACTGTTTGTTTCGCCTGCTATATTGCTGTTTGAAAGGTAGGTCCCCCTCCTTGATGTCCTCTTGTTTGGGCCGGGTGCAGGGGAGCCTTATAGACACTGGCCCAGATATTCAAAAGGGTTGCGCAACAGTGTTATGCCATGTGCAACCCACTGATGTGCCCCGGCGCAATAATCAAAATGGAAAAGTGTGCGGCACAAATCCCGATGCGCTGGAGCACATCAGTAATATATGCAGGCACAGGTGGTGGGGCCATGCATAACTTGCACAGCCCGATATTCAGCTCGGGATGTGCAGAGTCCTACATCTTAGCCTACCTGTGTCAGCACAAAGTTAAGCCAAAAAAAAAAGACAACTGATGGCCACCCACGGGTGAGCTGCGTACAGGGTACGCTACGGCGGCAGCTGCCACCTGGGTAATACCAATTCAACTGCACCTGGTGGCACCCCCCATGCCCAATCGTGGGCATCTGTAAAAATGAAAGACTTCCAATATCCCTGGTGGTCCAGTGGACCCCTATCTGCCCGATCGTGGGCATTTGTATAAAATAAAATAATTCGTCCTATATCCCTGGTGGTCCAGTGGACCGCTCTCTGCCCGATCTCGGACATCTGTAAAAAAAAAACGTCCTATATCCCTGGTGGTCTAGGGTACCCCCTCCCCACCCGCCCACTGAGCCCCACCGCCCTGCTCCCCTGGTCATCCGGTAGGCGGCACCTCACCCACCTGCCACCCCACCACCCCTGCCTGACACCTCGGTGGGCTGCGTCCATTGGTTCACAGCATGAGCCAATGCGTGCAACCTGCGTAATACACATTCAGATATGTGAATGATTCATTCCATATCAGGAATGTATGTCTATTAAGGCTGCACCCATTGGCTCACGCTCAGAACCAATGACGCGCTACCAGCGAGGTGTCAGTCGGCGGCCATGAGCGGCGACAGCGAGTTATGCTGCCACCCACCAACTGACTGGGGAGGGGGGAAGGTGGTGGGGCTCAATGGGTGGTGAGGGGGACCCTAGACCACCAGGACATAGGACTTTTTTTACAGATGCCCAAGATCAGGCAGAGACAACCACTGACCACCAGGGATATAGGACAACGTATTCTATTTTATACAAAATGCCCAATGATTACATAGAGGTCCAGTGGACCACCAGAGATATTGGACGGGGATCTTTCTTTAGACAAATGCCCGCGATCAGGCAGATAGAGGTCCACTGGACCACCAGGGATATAGGACTTTTTTTTCACAGATGCCCGAGATTGGGCAGAGAGTGGTCCACTGGACCACCAGGGATATAGGACAACTTATTTTATTTTATACAAATGCCCGCGATTGGACAGATAGAGGTCCACTGGACCACCAGGGATATTGGACGGGGATCTTTCTTTAGACAAATGCCTGCGATCGGGCTGCATGGAGCGTTGGTCCCTGATGGCTGCTGCCTGGCAGGGCGCCAGGCGCAAGTCGTCGGGGATTGGCGCACCTGCATGCAATGGGGCCATAATGACATGCAAATGGTCCCATGTGCACCTTGCATACATTATGGCCCCATTTGCATGTCAACTTTTGAATATCGCGGTTGTTGTGCATGGCGCAATGGAACTTGCGCTAGCGCATCTCCATGCTCCACTCTGGCCACTTGCGCTGGTGCAGTGCCACTGCGCCATGCACACTGGGGGTGGCCAGGGTGCGATATTCAAAGCTGCTGAGCCATGGCACAGGTCCTTTGAATATCGCTTAGTCCACACCCCTGCGCAGCCAAGTTTAGCTGCGCTCAAGCTTGCGCCACAGCCGGGCGCAGTTTGAATATCTGTACCAGTATGTGTAACTGGGGAATATTTAAGAACTGGTTCCAGCTTCCCCAACTTAGAGATATGCCACAAAGTGGAAAAGATTACTACCTGCCCCACTGGCAGGGAATTATCCAGTTCCTATAGGAGAAATCTTAGAAAGTGGGAGTAAGTTTCCTCAGTGCTTCTCGATGACAGGGAAATGTGTATGGAAGTCAGCAAGCATTTAGATGAGCATAGAATTAGGAAACAGCAACAAACTGACCCCCTGCTATGCGTTAAAAGGTAGCTTTGTGTATGCTGTGTTAAGCTGCAAGTAACAGATGGTTAGAGGTTCAAATCCCCCTTCCGAAATAAGAATGCGCCACACCAGGAATGTTGTAGTCTGATCGTCTGAGCTCATAAAAAGTGCACTATGTAAATGTGTTACCTCCAGGAAAATATGGCTTGAGCCTTTTAATGAAAACTAAATGGTTTGCCAGTTTGCATCCAACTTAGGAGTGAAAGTCATATCTTTTAAAGGAATTGCATGTGTGTGGTCTGCTAACCCCATGTTTTTCAGGACTGTGGAAATCAATTGGACAGTGAGGTCTGAGGTACAGTGTGGAACTTGTTTCCATGTCGGCGTCTCCAGCTGCCAAAAGTTGAACCCAAATCATCATAAGGTCAGTAACCACCTATATGTGCTGCTTACAGTATTAAAGGACTCATAAGGTCGGACCCCTCCTCCCTCCCTCTCTGAGACTGAATTCCATCAAAACCCCTAGACACGAGGGGTGGGGTGAGGGTGTGCCTTGTTTCACCAGTCAGGTCAATGTGGGAGAGGTCGTCAGGCTTAAAATCCTATTTCCCCCACGGACTGGCGTTCAGTGTTAAAGTAGACTGTATATGGCAGCCAAAGCAGTTGTGAGTGGAGAAGAGGTGTAAGAGTGGTTACATCTATATATGACTTACCTGATGCAGTTGTTGTGTTACAAGCTCTGTACTGTTTTTGTGTTTTATATAAATGTAACCCCTCATCCCTGCCTTTTACTAAAACAACAGGTGGCATGCTGTTGGAGTTGGCAGCAATACCTGGTGGGGACCTGGGTTCGGGGAGGATGAGGTTACCTGGCACAAGGGACCTAGGTTTGGCTACTCTGCATAGGGGCACCCAAGTAAATCCAACTACAGGAAGCAATAACTGTAATGTCCAGAACCAGGATTGGGATTTTTCAGTGTGGCTTTATTCAAAACTAGCTGACACATGACAAAGCATTGAATGGTCCCCCAAGGGGCTACGTTCACTGTATATGCAGATAGAGACTAAAGGCGGTCCATTTGAAGAATGAACACATTTTTACTATTGTCTGGCTCTGGACACACCAGGCACTCAGCCCGGACTTGCATGCGCTTTGGATACACAGCCCGACTGGCCCGGCTCCCCTGCCGGCCACTTGACTGACGGTCCATTTGAAGAATGAACCCAAACTTTACTTGGAGAGACTCCCATCACACAAGGAGTATATTTTCCCAAGCTGTGGCTCCCCACACCACTTGGAGTCTGCGACTCCTAGAGAGATTTGTTTTCTTACTTCCATGAACTCCCATCCAACAAGGAGAATAGTTCCCATCCTGTGGCTCCCCACACCACATAGAGTCTGCGACTTCTAGAGAGATTTTCAAGTTGCGACCCACGTCTGGGTACCTACCTCATCACTGGCCAGGCGCATGAGGCAAGTAGCAAATCACAGAAGAAATCCGTAGAGGTGGACCTGGTTACTAAAGATGGGGGGTGTTCCCACCTCCAGCTCCCACAGCCCATACCCGGCCATTTCTCTGGACAAACATAAACTTAAACTGTGAAAATGTAGATTAAACGGTGGATGACCTGAAGCACCTCCTCTACAGCATTACTTGAAATCCATTAAAACGTTAGACTTTTTGACTGCTCTATTTGCTTGTCCTAGTAAAATAGTCCTCCCAAAATAACAGTCCACATCCCAACTTCCGTTATATTTCCAAACTGATGAAACAATTGGTTTGCCCCTTCAAATGGAGCAAAACACTCACCCATTCGTTGCAGGTGCCCCACAGGCGAAGTACCACTTCTTTTACTGTTATACAAGAACAGACACTGAAAACAGGTAGCTTTCTTCCATAGTGGAAATAGGGGATTGCCCCTGGAATCCACAGAGGGACTTTTCTTCTATCCCCCCCCCCCGGAGGGAGGGGGCACTGAGACCTGGACAGCGGTCTCCACCACTTTCAAAAGGTAAACAGGATCACACCTCCTTCTCCAACAAAAGGTAAACAGAAACTGCCTTTGAAAACTCCCAAAGTTCTAAACTCACCCCTGAGCTGCAGATTCCAATGTGGCTTATGCAGCACGACAGTTCTATGGTGATGTCATCTCTCAAGTCTCAGCTGTGACTGAGAACAGAGTGAGACAGTGTGAAACCCATTTAACTGGAGTTTCACAAGCTGCCTTCCCTGCCTACCACTAGGTCTTACTGGGATTCTAGTAACCCCGGGTAACAAGGGGGTTACATAAACAAAAAATTGTTTCACTTGTATTACGTTACGCATGTGCAGAATAAGAATCTGGATACAGTTTGGTGTGACATCGCCACAGAACTTGTACGCCGTAGTTACTACTATAAGACATGCAGTGCCTGTCACTTGTTTTATGCATTCTCTGTGGCGTCACATTGACTCTATTACTGTCTTCTGATGCTTCCCCCTCTGCTCAGGATGTTTGGCAATTATAACAAAGAAGTAGGAGTCGGCAGTGGTAGCAGCAGCGACAGAGGTGTTGAGTTCATATAAATTAAGCGACACAGTATACGCCTAAGGATGGGCTTGCCTTCTTTGAGCAGGCAGTCATAAGCTCCAATCTCCTGCATTTTAAGGCACCATTCAGACCTCCCGCCAGCATAAATAACTGCAGCATACCGAGCAGGAGGTGAGGAGGATACCGCTGGGCGGGAGCTCACTAAAGCAAAAAATTTGAGTGTACTTTAAACAGTAAAACAGGATCAGTTAGGATTGTATTTCAGGAATCACTCAGTCTTTCAGCCACATTTATTGCATAGTTTTGCTTGACGTTTAGTGGTTTATCTGAAATTAAAGTGGCAGAGGTATCCCATTAACTGTCAGAGTTATGTGGTTACAATTATATGCAATTATAGTTCCCATGCGAACACGCTGCGGCTGGAAACACCCTATCTTGCAGACGGTGCTGTGCTTGCTTCAGATCACATCTAGCCATTTTAAACAAATCATTTTTGGTGTTTCGAGGGTTCTGTAGAATGCAGTAATCAACTATATATTTTTTTCAAAAACAAGAAGAGCTGCGAGGGAACAAGTTCACTGTACTCCCTTCATTATCTACCTGAAATGTTAATAGATTTAAAACAATGAAGTAAGTATGTCAACGTGTTTTGTACTCGTTACCCCAGTTTTCAGGTGATCCTAAATACTAATTGCTATCAGCCTTCGGCACCACCTCTTCATTTGGAGGAATGGTATATGCTAAGAGGCTTGGACGATAAGGCAGTGGTGCTATTGGATCCAATCCGTGACAGCAGATGAAATTTAGTGTCATTTGTTAAAGGTGATGGCTCACGAAGCATATTGTTTTTACATTGCTAGTTTCAGCTATGGTCTTGTGATCTTTAGTTTGTGAAATCCTAGCAAAATGACCAGTGTTGCTGGGGAGTGTCTGGTGGTCTTGAGCAGTGATGGGGTAGTCTCATAGTCATTTTCTTATGACATTCTCACTTTTCGGTGGTGACCTTGCCTGTTTTTTACTGGTCAGTGGGCTGAAGCACTGAGAGGTCAAGAGACTTGCTGAAAGTCCCAGAGCATTAAGTGGCATTGATAGGATATGAACCTGGGTCTCCTCTGTCCTGGTTTCCAAGCCTGTGCTATAGACCTAGACCATGCTGCCTCTAAAAGGGTAAAAATCTTGCTATTGGCTAGCTTGACTCTCTAGTTTCTAGGTATGTATTTGAAGGAAAGGATTTTAAATAGACATTTTACAAGGTGAAAATGGTAGTTGACTGGCATGTGACATATGTTTTTGTCACCCTGCAGTGTAGAAAGATCAGCTGTCCAAGGCAGGAGAGAACCTGCAGAAAAATAGAAGTCACAATGTGCAGTCTTCCTCCGTCATCTCAACTTTCTATTTTCACTATGGTTTATATAGCCTTGTATCTGAATTACTGTATTACATTCCCCCCCCCCCAAGTATGTATCTTGTCTTCACAGAATAAACACTTGCACAGTTTCCACTTAAGCCATGTTAGAAGTCGCGTAAAAAACTGCACTGAATTATTTTGGCTTATTCTGGTTAAGTGAGAGATGCAAAAATACCAGAAAAGGCACTTCAGAATTATAACTTCGGCAAGGCAACAGGATTTTATGACACTTGTTCTTGTTCATGTTTTAGATATGTATTCGTTATGAACCCCTTTTGCCATTCCTTGGGAAAAGCTGTTTTGTGCTGTCCTCTGTTATCAACTGTTCAGTTTTTGTGCGTGACATTCTATTTTAATGTTCCACCTGCCACGTTCGGCTGCACACAGTATCCAGCAGTGGCAGGTAGGTGAAGCTGCACACCAGCTATGCATTTTGAGCAATAGAAATTTAGAATGTTGTGTTTTATACTGGCTGATGGCTAAACTGGTTGATACCTATACTCTGTGGGGCTCTCCACCTCCAGTGTTATTATGCAGTGAACTATGTTGGTTGAGGCTGACTGTGGGAAGGCATTTTTAGTTAGATGTTGACTACTTAGTTGTATACTGCAGCGATAAAACTGTCAATTTTCAGTCAGGATGCCCATCTGACTTTCATGCACTGTGACACGGACTTTAAGAAAACAGGTTGTTATTTGATGCGACTGAAGCACTGAGCCTGGGTGGCTTCCTCAGTGTCACAGCTGACTATGACGGATTTTAGTGTGTAACCTACTGTTTCACAGTTCTGCCCTCTGGCTCGATCAGCCTGCCTTTTTAGATGGATTTATTTTGGAGAGACTTGAGGAAACCCATTGTTTAATTAAAAGGATCGTTTTAGTTAAAATTATATAAGTACTGTTTTTTTGTATTGCTCCTCGGTGTCACTGGACATTCATTTACTGCTGCACTACACGTGCTCACCTGCTACAGACCAACACACTCCAGAGCTCTGACATTATCATCACTGAATCCTGGCTCCCCATTCTGAGGCGGTTGGCTTTGGTGTTTGTTTGTGTGTTGGACATATGGGCCAGCAGCATAGTAACAAACTCTCCTGTTTAAAAGATGTTCTTCAGAAACATTATTTTTCCCATTCTGGCGACTCTCAGCAGAGAATACTGTTTGTTTTTACAGACAGTTCTAAAGTCAGCGTTGTTTATTTGCTTAATTGACTCCTGCTTTAACCTCAGATTTGTGTCGGAGGCTGACTGTTTTCTTATTCAGCCTGAATTTTTTAAAGGGTGTCAGCTAAGTACTAACGGTCTTGCTTTGTGGTCTGAATTGAGCCTGGTGCCCAGGTAAGCCTTTTGAAGAAATGTTCTCTTTCAGGACAGTTTTTCCTCTTTGCTCTATGTCATCTACTTGGGTTTTCTCCTCTGCTTATCCTTACTCTGGGTGTTCTTTTGCTATTCTTGAAAATTTCTGTGTACCTCGAAGGGGCTTTTAGCCTTTTGAGGTTTATTTTTATTTATTTTGACAAATGTTTTTCCATCCAATTGTCATAGGGTTACCACCTTTCAGAAGGCCAAAGTGAGACATTTCTTACTGAAACACGATTTTTCGCAGGACAATATGTAACCTTGACAAATGCAACAGACTTCTTTTCTCTACAAAATCAGAATTAAGACTAAATGTTGTAGCTTTTTAGTTGTTTCTAGTGTTCCTTATCATTTTAAGGTATTTTAGTTAAGGTATTATAGTTGTTGTTTTTTTGCAACATTTAGAGCAGGGGTTCTCAAATGGTGAGGCCAGCCTCCTTGGGGAGGCCCCAACCTGTTCCAGGGGAGGCTCAAGCAAGTCTTGAAAAAGTATTATATTTCAATTTTGAACTTTATAGGTTTTGTGTGAAGGGATAAGGCAAACTGAAAGAGGATAATAGTAGGTGAATATATGTATTTGTTCACAAGTCTGTGACCAGGGAAGGTATTGTACACTGAGCCACAGTTTATATCAGGTGTACCCAGAGAAGGGTAGTGAGAGAATACAATTCAAAATGTAACTGCAGAACACTCAAGCAATACAAAATGAATAAAAGTACAAACAAATTAAGAACAATAAACTAACAATGCGAGGAACAATTGATCAATTAGACTGGCATGAGAACTGTCCAAATACAAGGGTTAACCATACAGGTACTAGGAATAAGAGCAGGAGAGAGCAAAATTATTCCTGAGAAGTTGCTAAGAGCTGGGAGAGAGCAGAGGTCGGCAGGAAGGTTATTCCAGTTAGAGGAAACAGAAAAAGCAGTCTGACCCATGAAAGTACGGCAGTAAGAAACAATGGTTTGAGAGTCAAAATATTGCAGCAAGTAGATTGTGCTGTTTGGGGGTTACAATAAGCTAATAACATGAGAGCCAGCTATGCAATGAGGTATCAATTTATTCCCAAAGTACTGTGAAAAATAAATTATTTTACTATGGGGAGGCCCACAAATATTTCAGTATTTTAGGGGAGGCTCAAGATCTTTTCTATGGCTTAGGGGAGGCTCGCTATGACAAAGTTTGAGAACTGTTGATTTAGAGGCATTCAGAAAATATTTGTTTCTACTAAAATGTCAGGACATGTAGTATTTTTCATGTTTTTTTTTTGCAGGACACAGCTGCCCAAATCAGGACTGTCCTGCGAAAATCGGGACAGGGGGTAATCCTAAATTGTCATTGGCATGTTTTGATGCAGTTTGCAGCAGCAGTGCTCCCATATTGATTTGGCATTTTCCCTGTAACTCCAGGGTGATATTCCTGTGTTTTCCTGTAGATTACATTATTTCCTATGGAAGCTGAATTGCCCTGATTTCCTGCATAACCAATGCAAGTCTATGGTAAGAGTTTTCCTGTAGATGCCTCCAAATCCCTGTAAAATACAGGAATCCCTGTAGATATGGGAGCCCTGCAGCAGTTTTTCACAGTTGCATTATTTTTGGCGGGTCTGCATGTTTATTTTTTATTATTATTCTTTTTTGTCAAATTTGACGCAAGCGCGCAATGAATTAACATAAGTGTCTAAGAAGAAAGTATAAAGGCAGTTGAAATAGGGATTAAAAGTACCAATTTTTGTGGACAAGAGTGTTGCAGTGATGTCACTGCACCCCAGTTTTAACAGTGTGCAGTACAACAGTTGAGCGTAGAGTACTTGTTCTGGTAGGGATCCTGTCAGAGTGAGAAAAACATTTTTTTGTTTGTTTTGTTTTTTCAAAGTTTAGCAAACTCTTCTTCGTGACCTAACAGTTTCCCTGTCAACAGGAGCAGTTTGCTCTCGCCTACTTCTCTGTGCACTGTTAGGGCTGGTGAGGCAGTGACCTCACAACACCCTCCCTCTCTATAAAATGAATGCCTCCATATCAAAATGTTGATTTCAGTGTTTTACTGAGGTCATTTGCTAAATAGTAATCTATTTAAATGATCATTTATGAAGCACTACAAACTCCTTTGAATGTCAGTATTAGATAGCATTTGATTGCATGATGTGCGTTTGACTTATTGAGCAGGTTATCTGTGCCTTACAGCAGTGTATGTTGATTTGCACTACTGTTCCAAGATTACTGTTCCATTCTGCTATATATTCAAATGTAGGTGGTCTTTAAATACCTGTCAATGGGCTCCCACGTGCCTGATGAGGGATAGCAGCCCTTCACTTGACTACTCGGAAGTCATCTGTCTGTGCCACATTCTATACTAACATTTAAAACAAAAATTCATATTCCCATGGAAGCACACATTTCCACAGTGAGCTTCTGTATCTTTTTAGTGTTCTTTGATCCCCTCACCCGAAACAGCCCCCTTCAGCCTGACCACCGCCCCCAGCCCTATCATCCATCCCAGGGGACTTATCTCCCTGGTGTTCTCCCCTGGTTTAACCACAGGGTAGGAGCTGGGGAGAGGTGGAAACCCCTGTTGGATCTTGAGCTCAACGTCTGGGGAGCACCACAGGGTGACGCTGCGGGACCTGTAGAGCGAGGCAGGCGGTATGGTGCATGATCTGGCATTTTACTGTTTTTCTGTCCCCCACAGGCATGGTGTGCAGTGATGCCCATGCCAGCATCTGCCACATTTCCCAAGCTAGAAGTGACAGCTGTCGGACCCCTGGCTTCCACCACAGATCTGTCAAGCATTCCCGCATGGAGGAGGAGAGCTGTCCTTGGGACACTCGGTCGTCTGACCCCTGGCTCGTTGGTGTCGCAAGTGGTAGCTCTACCACTGCACCAGCAGATCAGCAGCTTCTGCATCTTAATATTTTGAGGATGTATCACCGTTTGCCATTTTTTCCACCCCACATTTTCAGTGACCTTATTCTACATTCTGGTGGCAAAAGATTTGAGTAGTAGTATTTTTGCCATCAAAGCCAGACACTTGTGCTGTTCATATAGTTTTTAACATCTTTCACCCAAAAAAGCTCCCAAATCACTTTTCAACCTGTTGAAATATAGAGATTGTATTTATGATCTTTTCTTCCAGGTAATGGTAGCTTTCATTACAAAAGCTCAATTTGAACTTGGCCAGAAAATAGTTATTGACCTTTTTCAATAAACTGCCGTGTTCTGTTAGAAACACATCCAAGTCAGAAACATTCAGACAAGTCCACATGTGCCTGTAATTGCTTCTGCTGGCATCCTCATGTCTAGCAGTTTTTCAGAGAAAATGTAATTTTACATTAACAACCCTGTTAACTTAGTTGTGATTTTTATTACATTCTTGCACACCTGGATAGCACCATTTGGGTGAATCTCCTTGATTCTCATGGGGGTCTGTGGTAGCCAAGCAGCCTCAGAACTGTTATGTTGTAGTTTACGAAGTTATGGTTTTACACATAGTGTTACAGCAAATAATTTTGAATGATATTTGCAGTCTTCATGTTGCTGACGTACACATCAAATTATATAGACAGTTGGGCCACCCAATGGCCAGTGGGTAGTACTGTGTGCCCCCACTCTAATGACCTGGATTAGGGAGTGAGCTTGGAAAGCCAGCTAGACAGCTTTGGGGCTGGCAGCTCTGCAGCCCTGCCAGCTGGGGAGGAAGGGGATTGGGTTCCGATGCACTAGCAACTCCTGCGTGGAGCTTGCCCCTTCCTCAGGGGTATGCTAGTTGCATGCAGTGTTTGATGGGGCACTGCTAGACATGAGGAGGCCTCGCACCACCAACTGGGTCCTGGTTCCAAATGTCTAGATGAAGATGAGGAAGGGGGTTGAACGAATTGGCAAATTTTGTCTAGTGCACTTATCCGGTAACCAAAAACTAAATCAATAAATACAAAGGGGCCTATATGGATTCTTGGAGTACTCCCGAGGTGGAAACGTTTTGGTGCAGAAATTGTTCCATGGGCTTTGACTGTTACCTTTCTGTGAGGTAGTTCATGAACCATGTGAGTGCAGCCTTATGGTAGAATTTAAGGGGGGAAAAAGTGGTATTCTTGGACGATTTACCAGAGTCAGAAGTTTGGCATTCCACCATGAAATTTGTTATTCCACCCATTTTCCATAGATTTTCATATTTTTAATGGTATTTATCAAAAAGGTAGAACAGGATTAATGAACCAGGCTAAAAAAGCCCTACTTTACATAACAAAACTGGTAAAGCACAATTTAAGACTTCCATGAGCTAACAAAACCGAGCACAGTTTTCCTGGGCAGACATCAATATCCAAACCTGAAGCACATTGTGCATGGAAGAATAGTTCTCTACCAACAGTAACTAGGTAGAACCCTAACTAGTGTGAAGAGTGAAGAGGGTATCTAACCATCAGGAGTACATTGAGTCTGGCAGCACTTATTAGTGACAGTCATACAAACTCTCTCAGCCACTTAGGCATCTCAGAATATTGTGGCATGGCCATTGCAAGCGAAAAACAATAAATAAAAAAAAACTCCATTGGTGCCATGTTGTAAGAAGCCACTCACTCAGTCACCCCAAGTTTCAATATAAGGAGTAAACCAATATCAAGTATAGAGCACCCCAGTCTCCATTCAAGAATACACATATCTGCACATCATTAAAAGGGAGAAACACTGGCTAATCTTTTGCAGCTGTAAATAGGAAAAGCCGACCATCTGAACTTCTAATAATTTTATATTATTAAGTCCACTAATGAGCAGTCCAAGGATATAGTCCTGAGTTAGAAAAACACAGAACACAGTCCCAACAAAAGTGAGTAGACTGGATCCAGACTGGAAAAGTTACACTGGACCCACTTGTAACAACACACTGAGGCATAATAAATAAATAAATAAGGAATAATACAATTTGGAAACCATAATCAATCCTCCTCCTCCTCTGAGGAGTGTCCTTGCCTTTCTGATTCACCCCTCTGTGCCAAAAATTTAGTGATGCAATTGCCAGCTGCTTTTGGGTCTATAAAGGAGTACATTTTGTTTTGCAGGGTAAAGTGCAACCCAGCAGGGAAACAACCTGTACTGCACTCGTATCTCTCGTAATTTCTGACTCCTTCAAAGGTTTTGCGTCTTTCCAGGTTTCAGAGGAGTGGTCTGGGAAGAAAAGGAGCTGATTTTCATCCATGTGAATTGGTCCTTGGTCCCTGGCGGCTTTCAAGGTCTTGTCCCCTCACTGTCGATGACTGTGCAGCCATTTGGAGAGCTCCTGTGAAGTGCGTACTTCTGGATGCCTGCTCTGTACCCCCTCACCACCAATTTACACCAATTTATTCATTAAAATGTTCACTGTGAGCTAAACTTTCCAATATTTAACTAACTAAACAGGCTGGTAAAAAAAAACACTGACATTAATTTAAGTGCAAGTTACATGTGCTGATGAGTGATGATGAGCAGGTGACGTGTTGGGGTCAGGACTAGGGCTGGCGGTAAGGCAATGCTCTTGGGTCTGGCTGTTGCAGGTCAATACCTGTTATATATGTCCAATTCCAATCAGGGAAACTAGATTGAGCAATACGTCCATCGGGTATCTCTGGTCTGCTCTCTCAGATCAGTGCTCTGCAACAATCTTCTCCACCTCCAACTGCCACTGAAAAGAATGTGCTAGCAAGTTTGCGATGGATAGAGGGAAATCCTGTTATCGACCAGTTGGGGAAAGGCTGGTATTTCATTTAAAAAACCAAACAAACAAAAATCTCGCTGTCTGGTAAGAACAGCGCCACCACATGGCCAGGAGCTGGTACTGCATGCAGCCAACGAAAACTGGTATCTTTCACAGGATACCAGGGCTCGAATTTTGGTGTTCTGGCATGAAATTTGGTATCCAAGGTATACCGGAATACCACTAAATTCGAGCCCTGCACAGTCTGTGTTAGGCTAGGATGAAGCTTTCAGATGAGGTTGTGGTGTATTGTGCCAAAATCTTTTGTCAAATCCGTAAAGAAGCCTTCCATTCGATTACCTGTATAAAGGGTGGAAGCTATATCATTAGTTACCTTATAGAAGTGTAGTACTTCTGGAGTGATTCAGTCTGAATATGGTTTGGTGGTCCGTAGAAGATTGTTTTTAGTAGTTAATCTGTTTTCTTAAACATTTTCAAAAGATATGTATAAACAGTGCAGAAAGAATAAGGAGTAAAAAAGTACAACACAATGTGCTGTGGTTTGCAATCAGTGCACATAAAAATGAAGGGATATGAGGATGGAAGAAAACAGTAAGAACTGGTAAGAAACTGTACATACATTTTGTAGTACTTGATATACAGAAAGCATATAAAGAATCAATCAATATTTTACTACATTGTATGGAAAACAAACAATAAAACAACACTAAAACCCAGTGACAAAAGTCTGAGAACAGATATAGCAATAAACAATAATGGAATAAAGGGAAAGTATTAGTATAGTATAAAGAGCTCCACAAATGCTACTTAATCAGGCAGATTGTACAAAAATGAAAATAATCCTGCCAACAGAGTTTGAATTCGCTTATCCGGCCTAGGGCCAAATGGGAAAGTCATTCTAAGGATGCAATTTGGGTTAAGCTGTTAAGGATGTCGGCAAGAGTGGGTATTATGGGGGATTTCCAATATGTTAAAATTAGGCATTTTACCTGCATGAAAAATATATTTTGCCATCTATGTTGGTATTTTGAAAGTCTAATATCTGGATTGATGATCCCCAGTATAAAATATTTAGGGTCAAAAGGAATAGTACCACTGACAGCGTTGAAAACAAGAAGATGTACATTTTGCCATAGGTCAGAAACTGGTTTACAAGACCATAAAATGTGTAGTAGGTCACCGCCTGAGGAACTGCAACGCCAACACTGGTCTTTTGGCACTAAACCTAAGTGGTAGAGTATTGATGATGTTCTGTACCAAAGGTAAAGAATTTTATACTGGATGAGCATACTGCAAACATCTTTAGACAGAAAATCCAGCATCCTTTCCACTGAGCATCAGTTATATTATATTATAAAATGGGCAAAGGATTTCAAGCAATCTGATTGGTTGTTAGCCATGCATTAGATGTGTCTAATGCACAGCTAAAACTAGAACCCCCATTTAGAATACACAGGCCCATTTTGTAAGCGCAATAAGCCACTCTAGGGATGTGCATTAGACAGTTCTAATGCACGGCTAGGGGACTGGACACATTCGGCCTGTGGCCTCGTGCCTCACTACGTTCCCCTAGCCATGCATTAGAACTGTCTAATGCACACCCCATTGTGTCTTATTGGTTACATGTAGGGCTATATTCCATTTGGCCCTAGCTGAAAGGGATTGATTAGGTAAAGTGTCTCTGATAAACTTAACCCATGAGGTAATATGAGTAGCAGAAGAGGACTATACATTCGTGTGTTGCAGTAGGGGTAGTACTGCAGAATGCACTTGTAAAAATTTCCAAAATTCTTGTTTAGGCATGCCACATTTAGTCTGTAACAAAGTAAAGGAATTTAAAGTATCTAAATCCTCAGTGAGGATATCTCTTAGGAAAAATATATTTTTGCATTTCCATGAGTTACAAAATAATGGTTGACCATCAAGGGTTATATTTTGATTGCCCCGAAGTGGGACATAAAGGGTAGGCGCAGGATCAGTTTCAAGCCTTTTATGCAGTTTAAGCTAGTAATGTACCAAAGGGGCAATAGTAGGATGTTTCTTTTCTTTTTTAGAAAAGGCATTAAATATAAAGTTAGTAGGAATTCTACTTGGAGATAAAAAGGACTCCATGTCCACCCATAAAGGAGTTTCAGAACTAGGTTTAATGAACCATTTAATGGTTTGTGAAGCTCAAAAGGACCATAAATATGCAGTAAACCAGGGGAGTCCAAAACTACCCCTAGTCCAGTGAGCCCTTAGTTTAATTCGGCTAAACCTGGGAATGTGTCCCTCCAAAATAAAATTCCCTTGTAATTTATCTATTTTAACAAAAGAGGGGAAGGTAAGATAAATAGAGTGTTGGAAAAGAGATACAGGTGTAATGGGTCATTTTTATAGCTGCGATTTTGCCAACTGGTGATAGGTTGAGGGTTCTCCATGTGTCAACATTTTCTTTTGAGATCATTAAATAATGGGGACAGGTTTGCTTCCCAGATCTTTTCTATGTTAGGCAGGATCTTAATCCCTAAATAGGAGATACCCTGGGGGGAGAAGATTGTTTTTGAGGATGTACTTTAATAGCTATGAGTGCACACGTTTCTCTGACAACTTAATACTGAGAGTGGAGATTGGAGAATAATGGTTTGGGGTCTGAGGGGGGTGCCCACTTCGTGGAATGGTGTCACACTGGCTTGTAACCATGTTTATTATACTGGGAAGTGGTAAGCAAGTCAGGCAAAATGCACTATAAGTGACTAGTTACAGAAAAACAACAAAAACATTACATAAATACGTCGACCAGGATAATAAAACACACATTAACCATTACAAGAACATTTAGGTCATTCATTTAGGAATCTACATAACCTGTTCTTACCCAGAGCCTGGGGGTCTGACCCTTGTGTAGTGAGATATTGGAGAGTGTTGTTACACTGTCTGACAGCCTCTTGACAGAAGTTTTCAGGATCAGAGGTTCAGTGCTGTCGGATCTCACTCTTTTGAAAATGTCAAAGCCATGGCAGAGTTTCATGACTTTTTTGCTTGCAGCCATATTTGAAGAGGAAAGAGGGAGTGGACTCTCCCTGGTGGTTAAGGACATTAGCATGTTGGGTAGTGGATGAGTTCTCAGGTATACCTGGCAGTTGCCTTGGTATGGGCAAACTAAGGTTCGTGAAGTGGTGAATTAAAATGTTAGCAATGTGCAAGTTATTAGTGACTAATTGACCATCATAGGTTGGGTGAGAAACTAAGGATGGCTGGTCTTGAGTATTGATCCCTGACTAGAGGTTTCTGGCTGTTATGAGAGTCTCAGAATTTGCATTGTACTCTGACTTTGCATTCCTGATTTGGACAACTGATGTGTTCCTGAAGCACCTATAGTTTTCTCAGTCATTGTCACGCTGGGCTGCACATCATGAGACTGTTAGGACTTTGTTAGGGAGTCCATGTTTTTAAGTCTCTCTCACTTTTATTTCGTGATTTCACCTCCCATTTGTTGCATTTATTTATTTGTTTCCTGTATTTTATGTTTTGTTTGTTTAAATTCACATTGGTGTTAGCTAGTGGTGAGGCTTAGGTGGGGAGTGTCAGTGAGGGCAACAGTGAGCTGGAAGTAGGAGTCAGTTTTATTATTTTTAAATTAGGACTCAGTCTGCAAGGAGCAGTGACCTGGTGCTTCCCTACCTGGATGGTGAGGAGCAGGAATGGAACAGAAAAGGATTCCAGAGGTGCTGACAGCACTGCCGTTGTTGGAATCTGACCAGAGATCTGCGGAGCCCGGGCCAACGGAGAATCTGCCACTTTTGACGCTGAACTCTGAGGAACAGCTGGAGGACTAAGTGAGTGGAATGCTCCAACACACTACCTTTTGTTTAGTGTGCACCAGGAGATTTTCTGGGGGAAGGAGAGAAGTCGATCAGCTGTGGCTTGTGGCGGTACTGGACTTGGAGTCGGGGCCACAGAGGAGGATTATCGGACCTGATTAGCCTGCAGACGGAGGAGCTGCTTTTGATGCATGGAGTGAGCTAGGAGGTGAACACAAGGTGTGAGATAGCCTTGGTTGTAATCCGGAACCGGGACTTCTTGTGCCAATCTGAGCTGCACTTATTTCATTTCCTGCAAGGGCTGAGCTGGTGGAGCAGTTTTGGAGTGTCCAGGGTTTGGCCTGAAGCTTGAGGTGACCACGGGGCCGTGAGAGGGCCGGTTGTGAGACTGAGAATCAGGACTGCCATGGTTGCTTCAGTTTGGTGGGTCAGAGACCCTGTACTGTTGTATTTGGAACTGTGTCCCAGATACTGATTCTCCCCCCCTTCCCCCATGCTGATACTTTAAGGTCTGTTCGGGGCCTTTCCTGCCTGGTGACTGGATTCCTAACTGCTGTGTCCTTTTATGGGACCTGAATCTGTAAATTAACTTTGATTGCCACTACTTGGACTCTGGACTCTATACAGAATTACAACTTAATTAGGCAAGCTAGGCCCTCATCAAAGTGTGGAGGCAGTGTCGCTATCTTCCACAAAGCTCATCTGTTACTATCCTGTAATATCTTACTCACCCACTCGCACCGTGAAACAATTCACGCAACCTTACAACTTGGTTCTAAGAAATTACACATTGTCTGCGCCTATAACCCTCCTGGTGGTGGTATCACTTGTCTTGAGGAACTCCTCTCCCAAGTGGATAACACCATCAGCCAGAATGAAGTCCTTATATTGGGGGACTTTAAGCTAAACTGGACCGGTAATTCTAACCAGTCCTCTCACACAGTGGTACAAGGCCACAACCTGCACCAACTAGATACTGACCCAGTTAGGGTCATGGCTCCACCTCGGTCCAGCACACTTATCGACTGGGCCCTTACAAACCGCACTGACAGTATAGTCTGTGCAGGTACCCTTGCAGATGCAATAAATTATCACTCTCCACTAGCAGACCATCTCCTCCTCCTCCAAAACTCATCACCTTTCGTAACCTAGCTAACTTTAATCTTACACAGTTTATGCATGATCTCTCCATGATTGACTGGTCACCCATCTATACCTCAGCTAATGCCCAGGCAGCCCTAGACTACTTCCTGGCCCAGTTTGGTCTTCTCCAGAACACCCATGCTCCTGCATCACACATCGCATTCATGGAACCTAAACAAGGTTGTTAACTAAAGACCTTCTCACCCAAATAAGGGCAAGGGACAAAACATGGCAGCATTTTAAGGCCTCAGGGTATCAGTCCAGGGGTCAACTTTAACCTTTTTTTGCACCAGCCAGCAGGGCAAGTTGATTCAAAATTGCACTAGCCCGCAGATGGTTGCACTAGCCCTTAATTATAATGGTAAATTTTGATAACTTATACAGGGAACAATGCAAACAAAGCCAAAAATTACTCTGATTATTGCACATTTATGCTGCTCCCACATTGCTTCCAGCTCCCCAGCAGAAAAAAAAGACTGCAATGCCATCCATCACAGTCAGTGAGGCCCCCCCCCCCCCGTTTTGTACCATGGCCTCCTCTCTTCCTCTTTCTGCCCCAACACCAAGCAGAGAGGATATCACAACAGTAAATGTTTAATCAGGCAGTCCTAGCTCTGCAAACACAATAGCTGACATCATCGTGCACCTTACTACACTGTCACCACCACTCACAGGGCAATGAACAGAGTCAGGCAGAGAAAGACACTCTCAGTCCCAACCCTATAGTCAACTGGAGACCTGCACTTTTGAAAGTTTTGTACAGTCTCAAGTGAGCCAGGAGCACATCTGAGATTTCTTTGGGGTGGGGGCTAGACAAACCTAAGGGGCTTGGGAAATAGAAAACTATGAAATTATTATTTGTAAAAGCATTTGTTTTAATGTGCTCTGCCCCAACAATAACAGATTTTTCTTTAACATTGTCCTTTCATCAGCCCAGGGAAAACAGTACACAGGCATAACACTATACTATCTCTCTTTCTGTATAGGATGATCTATGCACTCCAGGAAGGCCTATTTCAAATTTCAAATTATGTATTTTATCAAGGTTTATTTTTGTACCATACATGATCCAAAGCTTTGTTTTTAGGCTGAAAGGACATGCTGAGTGGGATACGGGTGGAACTGCATGGATGGTGATGGCATGGTCCCCCTATACTTGCCAGTAATGGCAGTTATGGATCTGTGGATGGTCATGTCAGAGTCTGGTCTGCAGTGGTGTCCAGGGAAAGAACAGAGTTAAGAGATTTGGAGGGGAGAGGGAAGTTATGGTAAGGCTGGGATAAAACTCACCACCTGCAGGGCCGATCCTGTATACCTCTTTGCATTTTGTCGCTGAAATGTTGGATACAAATACTCAAAATGTAGAGAAATGAGGGGCACTGGTCTTAATAATATTGGACAAATTGTTAGACATAGACACATTCAGAAAACTGGAAGCTAGTGATTTAACAGCACTCAGCCCTCAATCACACCCTGGATACTAGCTGAAAGTCTTAACAGTGGAGTGATAATGACTCTCATTGAGTCTTTTTGGGATCCTTCTCTTGAACTGCCAGATAATTACATCTCTTAATGAGCTGTTAGTCACACCTGGCCATCTGGAATATTGAGAGAGATTAGCATGAGAACTAGAGAATGCTAAAGTAGAGACTTTTTTAACTTCATTAACAGCCATGAAAAACTGCACTAGTCAAGACGGGCAAGTAGAGAGTTAGCTGCACTAGCCCTGGTCAATTTGCACTAGTATTTGGGCTAGTAAAACAATGTTAAGATCGACCCCTGCATCAGTCCGACTACGATGGCTACAGACTACTAAGAAACATGTGCAAAAGAAACATTCGACTAGCAAAAAGCTCCTTCTGCAAAGACCTACTAACAAAAGCTGCAGGTGACTCCAAGAAATTCTGGTCAACCATAAAAACCCTCCTTGGGGCTAATCATATGGTCACTGCTACTGATATGCTGCTAAATGGCATACACTGCAATAACCCTGTTACCGTCGCCAACACCTTCAATCGCCATTTCTCTGACCTATCTACCTACCTACCTGGTCTCCTTCCCATCAGGACACATTGTTTCCCCCCTGGGGATACTGAACCTCTTCTCACACATCCTCAGTTTAGGTTCCAGACCATCACAAGAGCTGAAGTTCTAAAGCTGCTACTCTCCATCCCTGACAGCACCAGCTCGGGGTCCGATGGTTTGGAGCCTAGGTTCCTGCAAGCTGCTGCACCTCTCATAGCCCCCCCCCAACAAAAGTCTTCAGCCTATCACTATGCCAAGGCACAGTTCCTAATATCTAGAAAATAAGCTAAAATTACACCCATTCCTAAAAAAGGCGATCCTAAAGAAATCACTAATTATCGACCTATAGCTATCCTCTCTGTGCTCGGCAAAATCTTGGAAAAATTAGTAGATTATCTTCAGAAGCACAATCTTCTCTCTTGCTCCCAGCATGGTTTCCTCAAAAGCCACAGCACTTCCACTGCAATCCTAAAACTCGAAAATGACATCTATGCTTCTACGGACTCGGGCCTCCTCACAGGTGCAGTTTTCATCGATTTAACTAAGGCATTCGATCTGGTTAACCATCCCCTTCTCCTTGTGAAACTACGTTCCCTAGGATTCTCTGCCGATGTAGTGGCCTGGTTTAATAGCTATCTGTCCGATAGGAAACAGATTGTAGTTTTCAACTCAGCCATATCTGATCTCTCATCTATACACGTTGGCGTTCCCCAGGGCTCCATACTTGGCCCCCTGCTTTACTCAGTATTCATTAATGACCTCCAGCTGCTTGCACCAACCTGTTCATCTCTGCTCTACACAGACAACCTTGTCATTTACCACAGTACAAGAAATATCTCAGATATAAACCACTCTCTTTCCTTGGATTTCTTAAGTATTCAGTCCTGGCTAACACAGAACAACCTCGTTCTCAATACAAGCAAGACACACTCCATACTCTTTGGCTCACCTGCCAGACTTAAAGCAAACCAAAGCTCCCTCAAAATATCATGTGCTGATGGTTTCCCACTGGTTAGCACTAGCTCCTTTAAATATCTGGGCATTCTCCTTGATGAATCTCTAGATTTTGATCTGCACTTCATCACCACCACCTGTAAATCTGTCAGTGCTAAGATAAGAGGTGCCTATTGCACTAGCTATGCCCTCATCCCATCGGATAGACTAGCTGTGGTACAAGGCTTTCTGCTCCCAGCCCTGGCCTATGGCTCAGTCACCTACCTCTCTGCCACAAAGACCTTCCTCCATAATTGGGACACTACCTATTGCCAGCTCTATGCTGACCTAAACTGGCCCAGCCTCTCTGCCCATCGACTCCAGTCATATGGCTCTCTAATTGATGGTATTACTAAATCAGGCCTCCCCCAATCTCTCGCCTCTCTGCTTCACTCACAACTCCTCTCCTATGGGCTTCGATCTACTGACCAAGCCCCTCTCCATATCCCCAAATGCAAAACCAATATGGGTGCACGTGCTTTCTCGTACATGGCTCCAAAGTACTGGAACTCCATACCCCAAACTATTCATCAAGCTCCCACCCATGCTAGCTTCAAGAAACTTCACTGGGATCATCTGCATGCTACTAGTCCCTGCACTTGCTTTCATCCACCGTAGTCCATCCTTCTTCCCTACCCTCTGCGCCCCTAGGCAACTACTCCTCTGACACCTTTCTCCTCCTTTCTCAAAATTATCCTTTAAATCCTTTCTATCATATCTTACCCTCTTCCTCTGCTTTCCCACCACTCTCCCCTTCCCTCCCCTCCCCTCCCTGTTTCTACTCTCCCTAAGCCTATTGGCCACATAATGGCACTTATTGTATATTGTACGTGCTTTTGAAATGTAAGTTTTCTCACATGTTCTTTTGCATTTCTTGCTTTCTTTTGACTGTCAAAACTGTATTGACTGTATCATGCTGAAGAATGTTTCTCCAAACCTACAGTTTGATTGTATGTGATCCTCCTCCTCACTATGTTACATATCTCATGTGCTGCGTCACATGTATACTCATGTATTTCCTCTTGTATCCTCCCGGGTCATGCCTGAAAATAGGCATTCTCATGCCTAGTGCACCCACCCAGTTATCAAAAACAAATAAGAAATTGTTCTGAATTTTACTGCGTGTGACATTAGATATAGGTTTAAGGGGCGGGGGGGATTGTTTGTGTATTCAAAGGGGTTGGGGGGATTGTTTGTGGATTCAAAGGGTGAGGTTGGAGTGAGTGGTTGAGTGAGTGGTGTGCTGTGGTAGGATTATTGGGGTGAACTGGGGGTTTCAATTTAGTGTGTTATTAGATGAGTAGTAGATTTATTGAAGAGAATTAGCAATAGGTTTTTTAGTTCAGACTCCTGGACTTTGTTATTCCCCCTCTCTAAAGGCCTTGCGTTTCTTTCATGATCCACTCCTTTTGGCCACAGTCCATCAGCGTTGTAGGGAATTGGGAATTGTGAGGAGGGCCAGAAGGGGGGGGGTGGGGATTGGATCGGAGGGAGATCGATTCAGGTAGTGGACACCAGGAGATGCCCTGGGAAGGGGAGGCAGATAGAACAGGGACCCCTGTGCCTTGTATCTCTGACCAGGGAACCTTCCAGACTGAGGAGGAAGGTAGCTGAGGGACCTTTAAAAGGGCTACAGCTGGAGGGACTAATTGCGGAACTGGCCATTTTGTCTGTGCTGGAGGCCATGGCAGCCTATAATAGGGCTGTCATGGGAGCCTTTGACCACCTGGCACCAGCCCGTGTATGCCTGCTGGTTTTGCATCTTGGCTCACCATGGTTTGATGGTGAGTTGAGAGTGCTGAAAACCAGTGGGCAGAGGTTAGAGAGGTGCTGGAGGAAAACTAGAACCTAGGAGGACAGGCTGGTTCTGATAGTTCATTACGATGATTATCAGAATGCAATCACCTGAAAAAAGGCAGTTTTTATGTCTAGGATGATTGCAGCTGGGAAGAACCAACCGGCTCAGCTCTTTCAGATTGTGGACAGGCTTTTACATCTGGCCTGTGTACTGTACCTATATGATCTATGGCCTGTCTGGAACCCGTTGGAGCATTTTCAGCGCCAAACTGTGAGGAGTTTGCTCAGTTCTTCTCTGACAGAGTCCTCTGTTAGGGTTTGGATTTCTCCAGTCTGATTGTCATCATCTGACAGGGTTGGGCCTTGGGGGGGGGCATTCGGTCTCCCTGGCGAGAGTTCCAATCGGTGACGATGGCTGAGGGGTGATCTCGATGCTGAAACCAACTTTCTGCAGCCTGGACCCAGGCCCAACACAATTACTTGTTGATTGTGTTGGAGCTCCGGACCCGCTTTCTGCTGAGATTGTTGGGTGTTCCTCAGCGATTACGGGTTTCCCAGAGCCTCTAGAACAGGCCCTGGTGATGCCCCTGTTGTTGTAAAAAAAAAATTCTTTGGACCCCAACATCTTGGCAAATTACCAACATATCTCGAATCTTCTCTTTCTAGAGAAGGTTCTTGAGAAAGTGGTTGCGGAGCAGCTTGAGAATCACCTCATGGAATTCCAGATTTACGAGCCATTCCAGTCCGGGTTTAGGGCGATACACAGCATGGAGACTACATTAGTACGGATGTTCAATGACCTGCCCTGGGTGAGGGATAGGGGAGAGTGATCAATTCTCATTCTCCTTGATCACTCATCAGTGTTTGACACTGTGGATCATGGGGAGCTGTTGGACAGGCTGAGGGAGTATGTTGGACTCACCAGCAAGTCATCAGCTGGTTTGAGTCCTACCTCCAGGACAGGTCCCAGAGGGTGGTTTTGTGGAATTATTCCTCAAGCCCAATGACCCTGTCCTGTAGAGTGCCCCAAGGCCCTGTTCTCTCTCACTCCCATGTTATTCGCAGTGTATATGCTATCCCTGGGTGAGGTCATAAGACGGTATGGGCTAGGGTTTCATTGCTATGCTGATGATACCCACCTCTACCTGTCTTTCGCACTGTGAAGATCAGATGCGATTCATGTGCTGAACAAGGGCTTGTCTGAGATCCTGGCGTGGACGTCATTGAACTGGTTGGGGCTCAGTCTGGGGAAGACTGAAGCATGGGTGGTGCAGCCAGGTTGATGGGGGGAATGGGGGCCCCTGGAGAGGATATAGGCCTTTTTATTGGCTGGACCAAACTAGGGGCCTCCACTAAGGTGAGGAATCTAGGCATCTTTCTGGACAGCGAGCTGACACTTTAACTGAGGTGTCGGCTGCTGTCTGGATTGGTTTTACCATCTATGAAATATTGCCCGAATGAAATCCCTTGTCCCCCTGACGATCTGACCACACAATTACATGCATTTGTTACCTCGTGACTCAACTACTACAATGCACTCTACCTCAGGGTCAGAGGGGGTGTGATGTGGTGCATGATGCTGTTGCAGAATGCTGCGGCCCAGCTATTGACGGGCCTTTCAAGGTCCTGTCATATTATGCTGGTGTTGCGCAAACTGCACTGGCTGTCTGTGCACTGGAGCATCTCCTTTAAAATAGGTCTGATGACCTATAAGGTCATGCACAGGTTTGGTTCGGGCTACCTAAGGGAGCTTCTGCATTGCTACACCCTGGGTCGCTGTCTTCAATCATTGGGAGAGGCCCTCCGGGAGGCCCCCAGAGCAAGATTATAGTCTTCAGGGGATCGGGCATTCGAAGTGACTGCCCCAATCCTTTGGAATTCTTTGCTGAAGTACCTACGGGAGATGTCCTCCATAGAGATATTTAAAAGAACATCTAAATCTTTTTATTTTCAGCAAGCCTTTGGGGTCTAAGTGATAATTGAATTGAATATGACAAGGAGTTTTAGTGTTTTGACAATAATTATTTATATATTGGTGGATGTATTTATTTTATTTTGTATGGTTGTTTGTCTATTTTATATGCTGCTTGTCCATTTCATATTTTGTAAGGGCGCTCTGAGCCTTCGGGGAAGGGTGCCCGACAGAAATAAAATCTACTACTCCTAGATTTCACCTTTGCTCATGTTCTGTTCTGCAACTTATAACATTCGACTAGGTTTGACGATACCAATGCCACCCTCTGACACCAGAGGTGTTTGTTAGGAAGTAAAGAATTACAAACTGTTTTGATTTCAGTTGAGAAGGTGGCCCACATAGCTTCAGTATTGGGTTTGAGCATTAAACGCCCCCAACTGATTTATTTATTTATTTATTGAATTTTGTTGACCCAGTAAGCCCACTGAGACTAGAATTCCCTTTTTCAGGGGTGACGGGAAGGGGGAGAGGGGATACAGATGGTAACCAACTGAAATTGAACCAGATTAAGCTGTTGGTGGTATTTTTAGTGAATGGGGGAAATTTGGCCAGGACACCGGGGACATTCCCCTACTCTTTTGGCTAGAGGGCACTGTGGTAGAAGTTTAGCGACCAGTTGCTGGAGAACGTGCAATGGAAGAGGACGTCCACAGGGTTGGGAAGCAGGCCTCCTCCTTGACCTCGATACTGCGAGAGGCTCCGATGGAGGTTGGTTTCATACCAATGGAGCACTCTGTATCTGTAGCAGGTAACGCAGACGGGCAGCGCCGGGAGCTTCATATGGAAGGCGCATGTCCCGACATGTGCAATTGAAGACATATCTGATGGTACTGTAGTGGAGCTAAAACGTTGATTGAAGCTGAAGAAAACCTTTTTTTGACTCGTAGAAGCCGGATGGAGCAAGCACTTTTATGGCAGACAACTACGGGAGGCCAGGGCCTAGATTCTACATTGCAGGAGTCAGGAACAGTCGTGCAACGATCGGAAGAGAAGCAGTTAATGGAGAAGAAGCAGAATGTGGCAGATTTTCATTTTCCTGAGGTGACAGTCTCTCCGAGCCCACAGATAAACATACTTACGGTGCCAGTTGAATCGGATGGGAGCCAAGAAATGTGTCAAGATCCTAGTACTGTACCAGTAGAGGGAGGGGAGAGGCCCCTGCAGACAAACCCAGGTCCAAAACAAACTATTACACTGCACACCAAGCAAGTTACTGAGCATAACTTGCTGCTGGAGAAATGTATCCCGCTCTCAATTGGGGTGTCTACAGGGGGCGTCACTCAACGCTACCCGTTAAGGATGGAGTCGGAAATTAATCCCCCCCCCAGGTTCCACAGGCATGGATAGCACAGGCTTTGCAGGGTGCATGATGGAAATGCACCATAGATGGGATGGGATGGGATGCTAATCTCCCGAATTCATTAAGGGGAGGAGGTGATACTACCACAAATCTGGAAATGAGGTAGATCAGCAGTTTAGAGACATACCCGCTACACCATCTCAGATTACTCCTGGGCAGCTACCAAAGGATTCGACCGAAGCTTCCCTTGAGAAGAGGGTGAATCCAGTATTGGAGACTATTATGGGGTTGGAAAATGGGATACACCCTGACTTGGCTGATTTGGAACCCCCACCATTACCTTCACCTCCACAAGAAGTGCAGCTGGAGAATGTACAGCAGGTTAATGGAGATGGCCCACCTAACCAGAAAGTGGATGCTTCTGCTCCTACAGAACAGGCATCAATGCCTTCCAGACCTGCTCCAAATGTATGGTATGCTTATGTACAGAATAGATTATTCCCTGACAACATTCAACATACAGTGGCCCCAGCAGCAAGACATAATGCGGTACATCTGAAATATCGTGGGGACATGGCAGATTTACCCAATAGGCATTTTGTGGGGAGAACTTTACTCAAAGATAGTATGAAATATTATGCATATGAGGTATACGCTTTAATACACATGCCAGGAGATTCTATCTTTGATATTAGTTTTAAGCACCCAGTGAGGCTGGATCATTTTTGGAAACTATATTTGGATCTGAAGAATACTGCGTTATGGAAATCCTTCCTAGCTATACCTTTGACAAAACCTAGGTTCAAAAACAATAACAGTCCTTTTTCATAATGAAGTTGTGAATGTGGCAGACATTACCCATTGGCTTAAAAGACATTGCACTGTAAATGGTGCTCCTGAACCTATCCTGGATGAGGAGCATTTATGGACTGGAGGCTGGAGGTACAAAGTGACGTTACATCAAGAATCAGACATTGCTAAGCACCTACCTAACTGTTTATTCTTGGGAAGGGAAAGAGGGGTGATGTTTTACCCAGGTCAACCCCGGGCCTGCTATGAATGTGGGGAGGTGGGGCATTTGAGTAATGTCTGTGAGAAACAGAAATATGGTTTGTGTGATGCTATAGGGCATGTAGCTCTTCAGTGTCGATTGCCTCCATGCTGTAACTTGTGTGAAGAGCAAGGGCACACATATAGAACCTGTTTGTGGGCAGCTCACAATAGTCTTGATATTACATTACAGATGGAACAAGATGGGTATGTAGCTAATGTGCAGAAGGACAGGTTACGGATGTTAAAACTTTTAACACAACCCAGGGTGGAAACACCTCAGCCCCAGAGGATATTACGTACAAGACAGTCAGGACCTGTCTCAGAAGATGACAGAGCTCCCAGCCCTGGGTTACCATCTTCACCAGTTCCATCTGAGCAGGAAAAAGCACATGGTATGCCTGCAGATATACAGGACAGGGTAGATGAGGTGTTGCCTGGGCCACAGAGGCAAGAACCCCCCGAAGCAGAAGTAGCAGGGACATCTGACACTGCAGATTCCACCACGGGGCAGAGGCTAATGAAGGACACAATGTTACCCCCAGATTCAAAACTGACTATACTTTCCAGAGAGTCACTAGGTCAAAAGCAGCAAGGACTCTCTTAGAGGCTTTGCCTGGAGCTAACGGGATGGATGGTATCCCGGTGATCAATGCTTATGAGGTGCTTATGGACGTAGGAGAGGAAGACTTGGGGGGGGGGGACTCTGATGTGTCCTCCATCGCTTCAGTACATCATGAAGTAGGGGACCCGCTGCCTAAAGATAAGCCAAAGCCGAAAAAAAGGAAGAAACAAAAATAAATGTATTTTTTTCCCTAGGTTGTTTTTTCTGACTATGCCTGATTACATTAGGGTACTGTGGTGTTTTCTATTTTTTTTCTCTTTTGGCAGAAGGACTTACCATTCTAACTGCAAATGTGAATAGCATTAAATCACAGGTTAAAAGGAATCTCACATTTGCTAGTTTAAAGGAAGGGTAGGGGAATGTGTATTTTTTGCAAGACACCAGACTTCATATGGTATTGGAGATGATGACTGCCCAAAAGGAATGGAGATGGGGTCCCTCACTTTGGTCCATTGGTGAGGATCAATGCTCTGGGTTGGGGATTATGTTTTCCGACATTGAGGTAGTAGTTTTGAAGTTTTTAGATCTCTTTCCAGGGAGGGTTATGTTACTAGATGTCCTTTTATATATGAGGAAGCTTATAGATTGATTAATATTTATGCACCTCAAAGTAAGGCAGATAGAGTGGCCTTGTTTCAGGACATTGCTCCGTATTTACACACTTCAAAACAAGTTATATGGGGGGGAGATTTTAATTGTGGGTTAGCACATAGGGATTGGGGGCAGCAAACCACCAAGATAGAAAGTGATACCAACGCTTTAAAGAAAATATTGGCTACTCATCAATTACAGGATGTGTATGACATGCTCAATCAGGCATCAGAACATACTTTTTATAAGGGGCCCCTTTTCCACACGGATAGATTTTTTCCTTTTTGTCCCTTAGGTTTAATCCTCTTTCAGTATCCGTACAACCAGTGGAGACTTCATATCATCTGGTGGTAAAGGCACTAATAGGGCTCCAACCGATAACCTCTACTGGCAGAGGTTATTGGAAAACGAATGTTGAATTATCACAAGAACAAAAATACTGAAAGGAAATCTTAGAATTTTTAGAAGCAAGGGTAGATATACAGTTTATGTATGATACCTTAATTGATTGGTGGGAAGATACAAAGAGGGATCTGAAGTCATTATTTATAGCACTATCTTGTCATAGAGAGAAGACAAAATACCTACGGTATTTGAGTCTGAGAGCAAGATATTTGAAGGTATTGACCCAGATGAGGACAACAGGACAGGATCTAAGGACACAACTCTCTGAAGTAAAGGTACAAATGTGCCATTACTTAAGAGAAAAGGAAAAGAGCATGGCGAAACAGCAACAATTTTTAATGAGAGGTAAGAAAGAACAAGTCAATCCGTTTGGTACAGATTCCCATACACTTTCAAGGGTCACTGTGACAACCTTGGTTAATGATAAAGGACAGCTTTTTACAGACAGATGGGGGAAGCAACAGATAATGCAAAAGCATTTACAGGCTACCTTCTAGAAAAGTAGAAGGGGAGATGGGAGTGCTTTACCTCAATATATGGCAGTTCCATCATTGACAACACAGGAAGAACAAGCTTTAACAGCTCCTTTTAGGCTAGATGAAATTCAAGCTGCGGTGTCCCATTTATTGTCTCATACCATGCTAGGAAAAGATGGTATATCAAATGAGTTTTCAAAATTTTTAGTGAAATTTTGGCACTGCAGTTACAGGTGTTTTTTGCATCTATCTAGGAAGAACAACGGCTAGCCCCTAGCATAAATAACGGGGTGGTGACCTTTTTATATAAAAAAGGAGATCAGCATGAGATACGTAACTGGAGACCAATAAGTTTATTAACATCTGACTATAAAATTCTGACAAAAATTTTGACTGGTCAACTAGCACAAGTGGCAAAAAAATTGCTCCTTCTGGCACAGACATGTGCAAAACCAGGGAGGAATATTTCACACAATTTGAGTTATGTGAGGGAAATTATGGAATTAGGTTTGGCATAGCAAATAGATGGCTATATTGTAACACTGGATCAGGAGACAGCTTCTGATGCCATGAGATATGAGCATCTCTGGTCCACTCTTGAAGTGTATGGTATCTCTGTACAGCTATGTCCGCTATTACAGACTATTTATAGTGCAGCACAGGTAATCCCATTGGATAATGGCCATTTTGGGATGCCTGTTCTTTTAAAAAATGGAGTATGACGGGCTGCCCTATAAGTCCGTTATTGTATGTTTTTGGTTTGGATCCTATATTATGTCTTACAGAAAGTACTGACGTATCTCAACCTTTTACCGTTACTACGACAGGAATTGAATTTGGAAAAAATTGCTGCCTATGCAGATGATTGCACTATAGCTGTAGTGGATTTGGAGTCAGGGAGAGCGGTATTAAAGATGCTAGATGGCTTACTGGATATGACGGGACTTAAGTTGAATAAGGAAAAAAGCAAGTTGATGAAATTAGGAAAAATGCAGGGGCAGATAGATTTTCCCATCCTACTGGTAGTAAGGCAAATGAAGATATTGGGTATAATGTTCAGTACTCGGGAGGCGGAATTACTGAACTGGATTTTCGTGTATGATGCAGCTTTGGCAAAAGTACAGAGATGGAAGTCATGGAAGATGACAAAAAAATGGGTGTATTTGAGGAGATCCTACATAGCTCCCTTATTTTTACATATTTCCCAGGTGTATCCACTCCCATATTCCATGTATACAAAGATAATGGGTCTGTTTTTTTTTGCTTCTTTGGGGCAGTCGTTTGAAGCCTGTTAAACAAGCACACACTTATAGATCATGGAAGACAGGTGGTCTCAATATGTTACAACCATTGTTTTTTTTTTTTATTTGGGAATTTTTTTTATTCCACTATTAGGCATGTGATACAAGAAACAGAAGGTATGAGGAAAAAAGTGATGGAACTATGGGGTGGCCAGTTTCTTACTGCATGGGGGAGGTGAAAATGGCATTGCATAGACAAGCAATTACCAGGCTATGTCCAACTTACCTCAAAATATGTTAAACAAGGGGGTATTACCTTGTCTGATTTTACTTCAAAGGAAAAAAAGCTTTTTACATGGCAATAGTAGAGAAATGTTACTGGGAACAGCCCATATTTCATGTTCAGGAGGGAATTGTCTGTGAGGATATCATTAGTAGTTTGACGGAACCATGGATTCCATTAAAAATGAAAGATGTGGCATGGTTGTGTAGACATCAGAAATTAAATGTGAAGGGTAATCAAAAAAACAAGAAAGTTGAGGAAAGGGCTTGAGGGGAACAGCGATGTATAGAACAGATAGAGACCATGTCACATTTATTTTTGAATGTGTAACGGTTACATTTTTTATAGGGATTTGGCTACTTTTTGTGGTGAAAGAGTTTTTCAGGATATGACATATGACTTACTGGTACTGGGACAAATTCCAAGGGAATGGGAGAAATGGAAAAAGAGTACAGTCTATGTTATTCTGGCCTGCATTAAATGGTCCTTGTGGCAAGTGAGATGTTCTAGGGTTCTTCAGAATGTAGACGCTGGACGACAGGATGTGCTTTTTAAAATTCAAGCTGAGTTGGATAAATTTTGTCAGTATGAACATGCCACCATGGGAGATGAAGTTAGTGATTATTTATTGGCAAATGTGTCATGGGTGGGTTGATAGGGAAGCAGGGGGTTTCATATGTTTTTTTTTTCTCTCTCTCTCTCTCTCTCTTTTATAGAGGATATTGACCCAGAGTAATGTTCTTTTTGACTGGTATATTCCCTAGGCTCACTTACACACAGGAAGGGGAGAACGTTATTTTCTGTGTGTTTTTAAGGGGGTAATAACTATGTGTAATTTTTTTCTAATGATACAGTAGAATTTTTTAGCCAGTGGTGTGGGTTGTGACTTTTTTACTGTTTTTTGTGTGAAAAGTATGCTTTCGTATGAAGGAATTCTGTATCTTGCTTTTATGTGTGGTTTTCCATAATGTTTTTTCCCTGTTTTTTTCCATGGGGTGGGGTGTTTTTTTTATTGTAAGTTTTTTTTTTTTTGCTTTACCATTTTTTTTCTAGTAAATTATATTACTGAATACTGCTGGGGATTTTCTTTTGTGCCGCTTCTGTTCTGAAGTTACACGACTGTATATTTTTGTTTTTGATTGTTGAATAAAATATTCCCCTGCTCTTTTCGAGAAGTGCCATGGGATCTTTAACATCCACCTGAACAGGCAGACAGGACCTCAGTTTAACATCTGATCCAAAAGATGGCACCTCAGGAGTGCAGCATCCCCCTCATACTGTACTGCAGTGTCAGTACTGGTATAGTAACCCAAGTGCCTGGTGAGGGATAGAACCCACAGCCTTCTGATCTCCCGGCCTCAGAGGCGAATGCGCTACCTGCTGAGCCACTGATACTGACAAGTGTGACTCTCAGTGGGATTTGAACCCAGGACCTCAGCAATCTGGGCTTTAACTGCTAACCAACTGAGCTACGAGAGTTCAGCCAAATTTGGTTGAGTTTATTTTATATTTTTGTTGGGTCAAGTTTGTTGAATATTTTGACTTAATTGTAACAGGCTGGTGGTTTTGCAGTATTAGGAAAGTCAAGTGCAGTGGATGGAACTGGTCACAGAGCACATTTTAACCCCTGCTGCCGAGACACTGCTGAAAACAGGTCTTTGCCTTCTCAGCTACTTTACAGGATTAACAGTAAAAACATTCATTAATGAAACTTAGCCTGACATGTTAGCAAGCCAGTGAAAATACTTTTTTCATGCCCTGATGCAAGCTAAGGTTTTAACTTCCCAGTGAATACTGTTTTAAAGCCCTACAGCAGAGCCCACACACCCAAGCACTGATGTTTTCCTCCCTAACTTCGCAATTCCATTTTTCTCCTTTTTTCTTTTACTGTTATTGTACTACAGCTTTTGATCATGTCATTCATTAGTTGCAGGCTTCTTTAAAGCAGTAAAATGTAGCAACTATTTTTATCAGTACATCTGTTCTTTACCCTGCAGAAAGCAAGCTGTAGTCAGAAGTTCACTGTTCTCTGCAGCTGTGACAAGTTGCTTTCATTAGGGGGGAGGGGAGTAGCTCTGGGTCAGAGAGGAGAGGCGTTAACTTTGGGTCAAGGTTACCGATTAATCTTGCTGCTTTCATCCTGGGTTTAAGACACTAATGGAGTCCAATATTTGTGTAGGCTACATACAGATCAGGTTTACTTTCTACATTTTTAGCTTGTTGGCCTAGCTGTTTGTCGTGCAGTGACTGGTCACAAAACTTGACTTCCACAGCTACAGTCCTTGATTGTACAGTAGTTACAGGTGATGAACAACAGCTGTTCCGATAATGATACAATTCCCATTCAAAGCCAGAACATCAGGAAATGCATAGTACAGGCCATTGCAACCTAAACTCGGTTGCCTTGTTCAGTTGCAGCACAGACTGGGTTAAGTGCAGGTCAAGATTACTGCAACACAGTCTGAGGTCCAAAACAATGAGGTTAGGGTTTTGCGCCATTAGGCAAGGTTGCATACTGCCAAAGAGTCAATCCTTGCTTTATGAATCAGAATACTGTTTCAGTTGTCAGTGTCCTGTGTCAGTGGTGAGTCTAGTATGCAGTTTGAGGGCACAGAGCTTCTGGTAGATATGTTTTTTGTTTGTTTGTTTTTGTTCTGGATAAGTACGTTATCTGTAAGGAAATGACAAGGAAAGTAAGTTCAGAAAAATTGGAGTGAGAGCCACCTGAGTGCCAGCAGAACTGTGCTGGTGACCCTGGTTCAGGAGCAGACTCTGGACGTTGGATTGGTGAGGGGCTGGCATGGTGCTGCTTTGCGGCAGCGCTCCCACCTAGGGGAGAGCTGGCCTAGTTCCATACTGTAAGGTCTCATGTGGTGGACTAAGGGAGCTTGTCTTGTGCATCCATGTTACCCCATCCCCACAACTTCTCTTGCAGCTGGAGTTCCCACACCACAGACAGTAGGGACCAAACTAAACCTTTTAGCCCTTCCCCACCCACCCAAATTCATAGGCCACCAAGTTGATTAACATACTCTAGTAACTGTTTTAACTGGGTGCTGTGAGTGACATATGTGAGGAGGTGGGCCTGTGTGTTTTGGGTACTATATATTGTCCAGGGATAGTAAATTAGTAATCTGTTGGCTAGGGTAAACTGTAAAGTTATGCAATTTTTTTCTAACTTCTGTCCCACTTGCTGATCAGTTGTCTTTGCCTCTGCTTCTAGTAGTGTTTTAATCACTGTTGCTGCTACTATACGAACTAGAGGTGACTACCTTCTGTTTTTTGCAATAAAAAATAATGAAGTGCTCAGAACAGGTTTCAATATTGTACCATTAAGAAGGGACCTAGAATTAAAGAGACACTGTCAACCTGTTTTTCATCATATTATTTCTAGTTAAAACACTACATTTTATGATTGCTTACCTTCTCTATCATTCATTGTTCTCTCTCCTAAGCAGGTCTCCGGGCTCATAACTAATGAGAGGTCCTTCCTGGTACCACATAACAGGCAGGAAAAAAGATCTCTGCAGGGGAACCAGATGCTCCCATCTGCATCCTGTAGCCCTCAGTTTACTTCCTGCCTGTCAAGAGGCAGGTTCTCTGCAGGGGCTCTGCCACTGAGGTGACAGAGCTGAAGCCATCAAACTATAAGTGCAGTTTACTTTTATTACAAAAGAGGATTTTCTATGGGGGAAGCTTGTCCAGCATTGCCTCGGATTCTCTAGGGACCCCAGTCTTAGCCATGCATGCTGAACAGACTGGCTCCCTATCTCTCCTCCTCCTCCTTCCCTCACTTTGAGGGGCCATGCAAAGGAGGCAGGATTCCCCCCTCCCACAATGGCCATCTTCTCTTCAGGAGGGAGGTACATGAGGCACAAAAGGACTTAAGAAGGCAGGATTCTTCCTGTCAGGGAAATTACAGACCTAGCACAGGGATCCCAGTCTCAGCCATGCATGCTGTACAGGCTGACTCCTCTATCTACTCCCGACTCAGTAATTACAGCCCTTCCTCGCACCCTGAGCAGCTCACACGGTGCAGTATGAGCTAGGTTTTATGTTGTTCCCCCTTCCTCTGCCAGTAGTCAGCTTCCTTAGACTGGCAGGAGGCAGGAATAGGAGACCCGCTAGCTGCACAAGTTTATTTTGTCTCCGGAAAAGCCGCGCTTCATCCTCCTCGCCGACGGCCACTGCTACACAGGCTGATACTCCTCTCCGTCCACGAGCCCCCAGATTCTCAGGCTCACTGACGAACAATGGGGACAGCTTCTGGGAGTGATCGGATGCATCGACCCTGCTTACCGTCGACAAGCCCCCGGTCCTTAGGCTCGTAGAGGAACAATGAAGGTAGCCTCTTGGAGCGAGCACGCTCCGCAGCAGCAGGAGTTTATTCCGGCTCTGGACGAGCTGCGCTTCATCCTCCAGTCGTTGGCCAGGGTGTACGAGCAGTCAGCGCTGCGGCCTGTTGACGAGCTCCCTGGTCCACAGGCTCGTCGGTGAACGACAGCTCGTAGTTGGCTGCAGCCCCCAGCAAATCCCGCCAAGGGCGATCGAGAGAAGGGGAAGGGCCATGATCACAACACGTCGCCAAGCTCCTGATAATTTTGGCTCTTCACAACTCTCCAAGCGCATTTGGACCAAGCAGGCCCTGGCTCCAGAAGGCAGTGCTAGTAGGACTTCAGCATTAGGGGCTCTTGCCACACTCCTGTGCAAAGGGCTGTAAGGATCTTTCGGGAGCATAGCACATACACTCAAGGGAGAGAAAGTGCCACAGATGTAGATTCCCCCACTGGTCACCTTCTCCGGCTCGCTATGCCTAGAGTGCCGCAGCTACAAGGTTGGAGGAGGTCCTAGAGACATCCACCATGGTCTCGCAGGAGCACCAATTCTGGGCAGCGGAGTCCGATCAGGCCTCCTCCTCCTCCTCCTCCTCCAGGGACAGCATTGTTTGCCATCAGTCTTAGCCCCAGACGTAACAGAATAGCCTAACAGGGCCTTTGCCCCCAACCTATCATGCCTTGATTTCCTACCTGGATCGTAGGGCCCGCAGGAAAGCCACCCCAAGGCGCTGCTCCTCCCCATCTTCAGCCTGGAGGGGCTTCTCTCCTCTTGGTACCAAAGGGGAAGAAAGAGGTCTCGAACTGGGAGCAGAGTCAGGGATGTCCGTAGTGGAAAACTTCCATCGGGACAGGTCCCCAAGTCCGTCAGAGGTTAGTTAGGCACCCCCAGATGAAGAGGGGCTACCAGATGACTCTGTCTCAGATAGCTCCCCATCCAGAAACTTAGTCTCAGATGACCTCGATTTCTTCATTAAGCAGGTGACTGAGAAATTTCATTGGGGTTCCCCTTGTAGCTCCTAAACCTCCAAAGATAGCAATCGGCTGCCAAGCAGGCGACAACTCTTTCCTTCCTCCAGCTGTAGAGGATCTCCTGAACAAAGGAAGAAGTAAAAAAAAAAAAAAAATTGGGTATCCCAGCAGAAAGTGGAGCCTCTAGTGGGACCAAGAGGATAGGAAGGTGGAGTCATCTCTATAAAAAGGAGCTTCAGTCCACCACAGCCTCCTTCAAGGCAGCTATAGCCAACCTGTTCTCAGCATGAGCCACACTACCATGCGCCACTGACTGGGCATTCCAGCCTGCTGATGAGCCAGATATAATCAAGCACACCTCACAGCAACTACAGCTCATGGGGCTAGTCTCTGCCTTCTCAGCTGACATCTTGAAGGAGGCTGCCAAATGTGCAACGAGGGCCATGTTTTAACTCACTTCGACTTGACACACCTAGGGCTGTGGGCATGGCAGACGGTCAGGTCCCCAAGGCTCTCTAGGTGAATGCCCTCTATGAGGGAGATGATCTCTTTGGATCGGCTCTAAAGGAGGTGGTCAAAGAATCCAGGAAAACGATGAAAACTTAAGTACCACAAGCCAGGAGCAGGTACAGACCCTGTCATCAGGATCCAGACAGAATGTTCAAGCCATAACTACTCGGAGGACAAATTAAACCTGTCTTCGGCAAACGATCCTGGGTTATCTCTTGCATCCAACGTGGATTCAGTGGAGGAAGATGCCGCATCTGATATGCCAGAAGGGTCACAGTAAAGGCCCCAGACCCAACCTTGAGTAGGAGGCAAGCTTTCCAGTTTTCTCATGGAAAGGGTTTGTACCTCTGCAATCAAGGGGGTGAAGACATAGTGCACATGGGTTACCCTCCCCTAGAGTTTGAAGCAGGGTCCTCCCACTTCATGTGGTGCCTTCACCCTTCACCCTTATCTGCACATAATATGTTGACTCTCCAAGAACTCACAGACCACATACAGGCTTGAGCAGTGAATGCCCAGTGCAGAAAGGTACTCTGACATTTACTGTCTATTCTTTATAGTCCCAAATTGCTCTGGAGTTTTCAGGCCTGTATGGGTCCTAAAATGTCTGATCAAATTCATCCAGCACAGGACATTCTAGATGAGAACCCTTGCATCCATCTTCAGGGGAATTCCATCGGGGAGATTAATTGTCTCAGCAGAGTTGCAGGTGCATTTTTGCATATCCTATCGGTGTCACTCTGGTCAATGCCCCACAGTGCGAGCAAACAACTCTGGCAGTGACTGTGGTCACTCAATGCCTCTCCCCTATAGGATTCCTGGTCATCAAAAGAGCTCTCTTCTGTCATCCAAGAATCTGAATCATTGAGGAGTAATCTTATGAACATCCCAAATTAAAGAGTTTCCCTACAGATTCTAAGTTCAGGGACCTCAGGGTCCTTTTCAGCAAAGACCAAGCGGCCCAATGTCTTTCAGACCACACCCTTACGCAGCTTATGGGGACGATGGTCTCCCTGGCAGTCTCAGTTCCCTGGGCTCTGGTTCTCATGCGTCTCTGGCAGCTGAACCTACTACATCAAGGGTCCCAGTCAAAGGCCAGTCTGGGCCAGCAGATTCAAGCATATGGCCAGTCAATCCTACTCCATCAAGGGACCAGCCAAGGGTTAGTCTGAACCAACGATTCAAGGCTATTGCCAAGTGGAAGCATCCCTGCACTGGGGGACTCATCACTCCAACTCCATGAAGGCTGTCAAGTGGGGGCATCCTCAGCAGGGAAGAATTACTGCTGATACCAGCTTTCGGGGCTGGCAAGTGGTCAAGGGTAGAGACCCACTACAACATCAACATACTGGAGATGCCTCCTGACATTTCAAAGATTCAAAAACGCAGATCTCCAACTAGGATGTCCTCATCCTCAGCCAATCGAACCACAGTGGCCTGCACCTATCACCAGGGAGGTACATGAGCTCTTGGATGGTAAAGGAAAACCCTATTGCTCTTCCAGTAGGCAGAGCATTGCCTGGTGAGCGGGGTAGCTATATACATACCAGGTCAGGAGAACATTATGGAGGATTGGCTAGGTCAGGAAGTCCTCCCAGGAGAATGGGATCTAAAGGTCAGCGCCTTCCTCCTCGCTGCATGGTGGGGCCTCCTGCAGGCAGTTCTTCACTGGTTGATGAAGCCGCAAAGTTCCCCAGTCCTGCTCTCTAATTAGGGTCGAGCTGACAATAGCACAGGATGCCTTCTCCCTAGACTGGGGACCCTGCAATCTCCTGTATGACTTTCCTCCAATTCCACTAATCTCAAGAATCCAATTCTACTAATCCCAAGGCGCCTGCACAAGATCACCCTTGATTAGGTGGAGCTGTTCCTATTACGTCCTCATTGGCCACACCAGCCATGATTCCCGTGGTGGGCCCCTTTGTCCCTACATCTTCTTAGCTCTGGGTACTCTCCGGAGGGCGGACTCAGGGGAGCCTTTGGGGGCTCACCCTCCAGTCAGTCAGTTCCTAAGAGTAGAGCGCTCAAGCATCATACAATAAAGCCCATCTTCTGACACTGGAAAATCAACGTGGTCCTCAGAACCCTCACCAAGACACCATGGGAGCTCATTAAGGAAAAGTCTGTCCTCCTCCTCACAAAGAAGATCGTCTTCTTGCAGCACGCACTTCAACCCGCTGTATCAGCAGATAGGAGCTCTGTTTTCCAAGGAACTATACACCGTGTTCCTCCAGAACTCAATGATTCTACGAACAATCCATCTTTTCTGCTGAAGATGTTATCTCCCTTCCTCTGCAACCAGGAATTGAATATCCCTGCCCTATGTCCTAGCCCTAAGAGTGAGAAGGAGAGGGAAAGTCTCCTTCTGGACTAGAGGAGAGCACTCAAGCTTTACATCAGGAGAGCAGAAGTCCTTCTACGACTCTTCAAGTCTATTCATCCTCACCTTCAGGGCTGAATTTGGGCAAAAAAGCCTTTAACAGTCTCTTGGACCAAATGAATTTGTTCTCTTCTCCATCACCTTCCAAAAGGTAGTTTTTTTTTCTGCCTGGCCCATTGAGGCACCTTTAGCTCAAGCAGTGGCTACCTCCTGGGCGGAATTCAGAGAAGCCTTTCCAACAGTCTTTCACAGAGTTACCACTTGGGCATCCATCCATTCCTTGGCAAAGTTCTATGGATTGGATGTGTCTGCCTCCGCTGAGACATACTTTGGTTAACTGATCCCCCCTTCGGTGGGGGACCCATAAATGTCTTCTAATATTCTTCCCACCTGGGAAGCAAAGGAATGTACTGCTTTAGTATATCCCACTAATTATGAGCCCAGAGACCAGCTTAGAAGAAAAAAATTGAAATTTAAATATCTGTAAATTTTTTTTCTCCGACTGCTGGTCTCCAGGCTCCTCCCCTCCCAGAATGTTGGGCATTGACCATCTGGCCTGAGAGTTTGAAGTCGCTTCTTCCAGGCCGTAAGTGCAGATTAACATTTCTTCTTTTTATTTCTCAGTGATGTATTACTTCAGGGGACACATGCTTTAGAACAAACTGAAAGCTCCCCTGCAGAGATCTTTTTTCTACCTGTCACGTGGTACCAGGAAGGACCTCCCACTAGTTATGAGCCCAGAGACCAGCAGTCGGAGAAAGAAAATTTACAGGTATTTAAATTTCAATATGTTGCTGTTTGTTTTGCCTGTCTCATTGTTTAGTAAAACTGAAATGCATGCTAATGTGTATTTATAAACAACCTTATTTTGTTTACAATCCCAGATCTGTTCTTACTGCATACTTCCTGAGCATTAGAAACACAGTCAAACAGTACAGTCACTTATGAGGCAGTAGCCTCCTAAACTCCCACTGCATTATGAGTGGCTAGACTGTGTTGTGGGTATTCCCAAGTTCAGGAAAGATGCAGACGGAGCTGATCAAGGAATGTAAACAAACCTGTGTTTGTGTGGTAACACCAATATGGTCGGCAGTCTGTTTTTCACTTTTTTTTAAGGAAATTAAGAATCAGAATCAAACTACCAGCTGCATCAGCAGTCTCCATAGAATGTGAACAGTCATAAAATATGTGTTTTAAACTAGGGACACTTTGAGGCCCAAGGGCATTGATAATGTCCCTTTAAGATCACATAACAGACACTTTGTAGTTCATAAAACTAACACAGACAAAAGGCAACATTACTTTACAGTCAGGGTACCGAGATTGTGGAATAAACTACCTCAGGGTTTGGTAAACATCACCAATCATAAAACATTTAAAAATGAATTAGACAAGTATATGGGCTACTACTGTGAAAATGTTCCACAATGAGTGGGAGGCAGTCATGATGGGCTAACGCCTTCTTCTGTTTACAATTTACCAAGTTATAGATCTAATTACTAACTTGTGCTTTCTTTTTTCAGACATGCTCTTAATTACCCTCTCCCTCCTCTCCTTTCTGTTTGTCTCTGCTTCTTTCCTCCCAACCACCCTCCCCCTTACCCTTCTCCTACCTTATCCTCCCCGTCTCCCACCACCACCTTTCTGTCCTCCTGCCTCCTCACTCTCTCGCACTCCCCCTGGTTTCCTGGTCCCTCTCTCCTTCCTTCCCCCTCCTTCCATCTTGCTTTGCTTAGATCCCTGCTCCACTCTTCCCCCTTCCCCCAGCCACCCCACACTCTCCCTCCTACCCTTCATGCAGACGGATCTCCATCCTTCTTCAGCTCCTTATCTCACTACTGCTCTTGATCGTAGGGGATATAGATTCCAGTCCTAGCCCTGCCTCCCTCCCCTCCCCTCATGCCTTCCCAAAGGACTGCGTATAGTCCACCTCAATATCAAGAGCCTCCTCCGTAAGATTGACCTCCTACAACCAGTCATGGCTAGCCTTCAGCTGGACATATGTATAATTTCTGAATCATGACTCTCCACTAAAATCTCGAATAAAGCTTTATCCATCCCTGTATACTGCCTTACTATACAGGACCAATCCGGCGGGGGGGAGGGTATTGCCATCTACATTTCCTCCTCTATGCATTCACCACTACCCTCTCTGTCTCTCTCCTGTCTGCCTACGAACTTGTCCTCCTAAAACTCTCCTTCCCCATTTTCTTAGCAAGAGTCTCCTGCTGTCCTGGCCTTACCTCTTCCTCTATCTCTGACCTTCTCACTACCATCTCCACCCATTCCTCTCCCGGTGACTTACTCATCCCCGGGGCTTGTAATTTTAAATGGTCCCCCCCCCCATTACAGGATCCATCAAGATACCACGTCTCTAATCCTCACTCCGTTGATCACTGACCCCACCCGTCTCAACCACAAATCTCTCATGTACACCCTGTTAGATTGGGCCTTCACCTCACACCCCCACCACATTATGGCCGCTGGCATTCTCCCGGATGCCCTCAGTGACCACCACATGGTCTACTGCATTCTCAAAATCCACCATCCCAGAGCCTGCCCAAACTCCTTCTGATCCGGTTCTTTAAGTCCTTGGATCTGTTCGCCCTCCATGAGGAAATGGCTATATCCAATTGGTCACCCAGCTCAGCATCCAGCACTGTCAATTCTGCCCTTGACTACTTCAAATCCAAATTTCTTTCCATTTGGGATCGATGCCCTCCCCCCAAGGAAAAGCAGGGTCAGAGGCTTCCACTTCCCCTGGATCTCCGCTGAACTTCTAGCCTGCCTGCGTGCAAGGGACATAGCTTGGAAGACGCACAAGTCCTCAGGATCCTCCCTGGGCTTACACAAATATCGTGCCCTCTGTAATGCCTGCACCAGAGCCACCAGGCTAGTCAAAGCACACTACTTTTCCTCCACCTTTCAGAACAACATCAGCCACCCCTCAGAGTTCTGGAAGGTTGTCCATGTTATTCTCCCCCAAGACTCAGCCCACTGTTACAGTTCTCAAGGCGAGCAATTCCACCATAACTGACCCCCCTTAGTGGCCAATGAATTCAATACTTTCTTCGCCTCTTGTTTCTCCTCCCTTCTCTCCTCCTTCCCTCCGACATCTCTGCCTCCTGTCCAAATCCCCCTTCCTCATTCACTACTGTCTCGCCTGCTGTCACCATTAAGGCCTTAATAGTCCTCAACCCTCTCAAGAATAAAAGCCCTAATGGGCTTGACCCAAAACTTCTCCATCTCGCTGCCCCTGCCATTGGTCTCCCTATTTTCACCCTTCTAAACCTCTCCTTCTCTCTAACTTCTGTTCCCAATGCCTGGTAGCATGCCACAGTTATTCCTCTCCTTAAAGGTGGCAATCTTCTATTCCAGGCAACTATCACCCTATTACTCTTCTCCCCACCCTTGCCAAACTCTAATAACACATGGTGCTATCTCAGCTTTCCCCTTTCTTTGACTCTTCCTCTTTCTTCACCCCTTATCAGTCTGAATTCCATAAAAAACACTCCACGTCTTCCTCCCTTCTCCGGCTAACTGATTTCATTCTTACAGGTATGGATCAGGGCCATATCACCTCAGCCATCTATGTTGACCTGGCCAAAGCCTTCGACACTGTGGCCCACCACCTTCTCCTCACTAAGCTCACAGCAGCAAGACTCTCCTTCCCAGCCCCTAACTGGTTCCATTCCTACCTTGAAGGTAGGTCCCAATCAGTTTGAATTGGCGACTCCCTTTCCCCTCCACTCCCGATCTGCACCACTGTTCCTCAGGGCTCTGTCTTTGGCCCTGTTTTATTCTCGGTCTTCCTAAATTACCATCCTGCTGCCAGCACCTCAGCATCCATTCACATGTACGCTGATGACACAGTCCTATTTGCCTCCAGCCCACTCCCCTTCTGATCTGATGACCAGACTTCAGCGGCACTTTGAAAGTGTTCAGCTCTGGTTCTGCTCAAACCAACTGGCTCTTAACACCAAAAAAATGGTCTCAATCAACTTTGGCTCGAGACAAAAGCTGTCTAGGATTTCAAGTCCCCACTTCTTCTGCACCCTGGATGGGTCCACTACAGAGAATGTACTATCCTTCAAATACCTTGGGGTCTGACTTGACAACCACCTCAACTTTTCTGAACACGTGGATGCCATTTGCAAAAAACTGCACCCTAAGTTTGGAGCATTGTACCACCACCAAGGCTACATCTCTCTGTCAGCCCGCAGAGCTGTTGTTCAGAAAATGATCCTCTCCATATTTTACTGTAACTCCCCTACAAATGGGGGTTCCCAAAAAGTCTTCCTCGAGCTTGCCTAAATGCTCACTGCCAGGCTGGTGTCCTGCGTTTTAGCAGTTTAAATGTGATTGCCAGAGAGTGCCTGTATAGCCTCTGTGTACCGTCTCTTTAAGAGCTGCCTGGATTGCAGTCATAAATAATCTGAGAGGGAGCTCTTTTGAAAGATGTAACTATATGCTGAAAATTGTTTAGAGTGATAATGATAATGTAGTTTGTCTAACCTGCCTTCTTTGTAGCAAGGACTGTTTTGTTTATCTGCACTATCTTGGTCCTGGACTGCGAATTGGACCAATCAGTACTGGTGGGACCTAAAATGGAGCTGTCTAGAGTCAAAATCTGTAGGAACTGTAGTTTTGGGCTTTTTGTGCCTTTTTGCACCTGAAGAGGGAGCCTTTGTTGTGACTGACAGGAGGATCAGCCAACCAAACCTTTTGGATCTTGGGGAATTTCCCAGGCTGCTGCAGCTAGTTTCAGTTTTGAGCCGAGAGGTGAAGAAGTAACAGCCCAAGTGATTTTGAGCAGCAGTTCTGTGTAGTTTTGCATGGGAGAACTGTGAAAGGGCTGAGTTTTGGCCTTCCTGTCTGTCTGCTGTCCCTGAGAGGGAAACTAGAGTTTATTTGGACTGAATCCGAGTTGTGGGGACTATTTAAGCCACTGGACTGTGACCAGGCTTTAACCTGAAGAAGACCAAAGATTTTGCTGAATGCAATCAGCCTGTCAGGATTTCCAGCTGCTTTTGAATCCCCAGTTTGTGATGAGACTTTGTGGTCGTGATCAGAGAGCGGTTTGCCTGGTACAGTAGAATTTCCTTACATGTAAATGTGCTGTGTATTGAAAGTGGGTCGTGATTTGATTCCCCACTATGTGAACTGTGTTCTGCTTGCTGGTACTGTAGAATCCTTTACATGTAATTGTGCTGTGCATTGAAAGTAGGTCATGATTTGGTTTCCCACTGTGTGAACTGTGTTCTGCTTGCTGGAAGGTTTATCCAGCCTAATTGGACTGAATCCGTGTTCATCTCCATTCAGCCTGGGCCATGCCATGCTGGCCCTGCCAGACTACCACATTGCGCAGAGAAAGCCACCAATGAGAGACCTGCTTGGGGATCAGCCCCGTGCTCCATGCCTGAACAAAAACGATGCCTCGGTGAATTGTGTGGGCCCTGCTTCTCCTGGCACTCCAGATTAACCACCTGCTGTCTTGATTTTCATCCAGCCTGCATCCAGTCTCGTGAATAATCATCAGGGTAGCTCCCTGCAACAACAGCCTAATCTAAAAGTGTGTCATCTGCTTGTCTTGTTGTTTTCTTTTCACGAACTAAGCCCTCTGGCTCCAGATTACAAATAGTGTGTGTTGTGCATGTTGTTTTCTTCCATCACAGGGCCCCAACTAGCTGCAACGTTCCTGGCTAGCCCACCATTCTCCATCTGGGTACCGAGAGTGTGTAACTGTTTATGGACCATGAAGTGCATGCATAACTGTTTGACTGATACAGCCTTTAAGCAAATTAACCTGATTACGCCCCTCCCTTGTTCAAGCCCCTTAAATAAATCAAATCTAACTCTTTTTTGCATTTACCCTGACTGTGGTACCAGTTTGTGCAAGAGCACTGTACTGCTGTTACTTGCTGTGTATAAGGAAAGCCCTGGTGGTAAGTGCAAACAGTGTGGGTACTCGTGTGGTGTATCAGGGATATTGTGAAAGTGATTATTGTGTATTGTTTTGGCCACTAGTGAGGAAAGAGGGGGGTTACAGTGTCCCAGAGTGCTGTGCCCAGGTTAGCTTGACCACTACCAACCCAGACCTCCGGGTGGAGGCACCCGTTTCAGAACTCAGGCCCCTTAACCTGCTACTAGCCAAGCAGGCAGGGTTAGTATCCCTTGGGATAGCGCCACCTATGGGTTACATTTTGGAGGCTCACCGCTGGGATTTTGTGCCTTCTAGTGGCCAAAAATGACAAATTACTGTCAAAGATTAATGGCTACCCCAATAGAAATGGCGGTACACAAGTTGGTGGGGTGGTGTACTGGGCAGGAGATCAAACCCCAAACTGCTCTACTTATACTGGATATTCTCCTGGGTACCAGTAAAGACACTGCAGAGGGAGTACTCTCGAAAGTTGAATGTTTAAAAAACCCTGTGGTGGTGGGTCGACAGGCTGATTTGATCGCCCAAACATTCATAACCTTGGTAGAGTGTAGTGACCTCGTGGACAGCTCTAAAGTGCCACAGACTATTGCTCCAGAAGGGGTTCCAGCTGCCTGGAGAGTGATAACAAAAGACAGTAAAGACACCCGGGAGGATAAACTCCCATCATTATCTGAGATTCTTGAGGATAAATTTGCTAAGTTGTTGCTGGAGGAAGGGAAAACCGTAGAGGTGTTCCTTCCCCAACACCCCCTCCCACTCCAGCACCTGTTACTGCCCCTTCTGTGCCTGTGCCAATGCTGGCCCCTATATATGTTCCTGCCATTAGTCACGACTCCTACTGAAGGCTGAGAATCTTCTCGGGCACCCTTCCCACCCCCCAAGGGAAGGATGTCTGGGAGACCTCGATAGACTATGTTGCCCCACTAGTACTTGAATGGCAATGCTCAGAAGCAGAGAAATGAAAGAGGTTGAGTGAGAGCCTCCGAGGACCTGCCCTGGCTACCATCTGTGCCAAGCGGGCCAATAACCCCAAAGCAACTGCACAGGACTATCTTGATGCACTGGAAAATGTGTATGGGAGCCCAGATTCAGATGAGGATCTGTGGTGGAGAGTAAGAAACGCTCAGCAGTACCCAGGGGAGCCATTGTCTGTGTATGTACCTCGGCTTGAAAAGCTGCTACAAGAGTGCCTCAGAAAGGGTAGTTTGCCATCAAATCAATTAGATCGAACTAGGCTGGACCGGATCCTTAAGTCTGCTCCATTTTCAGAATTGTTACTGCTTCAGTTGCGCCTTGCCACCCGACTGGAATCGCCCCCCTCCTGTGACGAGCTAATGAAAGAAATTTGGGGGTTGAGCAAAGGTGACCCCATGGGGAATTGCACCCATATCTGCTGCTGCTACTGCACAAGTGACTGACAGTGATCAGCCAAGTGAGGCTCAGGGGCAAAAGTCAGCACTTAACGAGCACTCTGAGAATGCAAAGGACTTCCCGCCCTGGGCCCAGCATTGGAAAGACGAGCTACTAAAGGAAGTCCAAGAGTTGAAGACTGGTGTCTCTGCAAGGGTTTCCCCCATGGAACAAGATTCTGGTCCCTTTCAGGATGTGACTGCCATGAGAGTGGGGGTGCACCCTCAGGCATCCGCTACCAAGGATGGCTCCAAGGCTGAGATCACCGGATTGACTGCCAGACTAAAGAAACTGTTAAGACACGTTGCACCACTCACTGCTGCAGGCAGATATTAGACCCCAATCTCGTACTTATGCTTCAGTTCCTCATACGATGTTCTCTCCCAGGATGACCCAGGAGTCTATCGTCTGTCACAGCTGTGGAAAGGATGGCCATATGAACAGAGAATGCCGACCTCAGAAGGACTTAGAAAGAGTAGTAAACAGACTCCAAGGGGAGTTCCAAAAAAAGCAAATCAATGGCCAAGGGGTGCCAGAAATGACCGCAGTGAGGGTTCTAGAAACCCTAACTCAAATTTCTTTGTTGCAAGTCATCTGTCCAGGCCTCTGCTACTGCCTCTCCAGATTGGTCCAAAATAGTGGGCTCTTCAATGGAGACTACGGTGACTGTGAATAGTATTCATACTCGGGCTGTGCTCGACAGTGGGTCGCAAGTGACCATTGTATTCCAGGACTGGTATGACAAACACTTATCTGATGTGGCTTTGAAATCCCTGGAAGGCCTACATGTGTGGGGCCTGAGTGACATGTCTTATCCCTACCTAGGGTATGTCCGCCTCTGGTTGTCTTTTCCTGCAGCTGTAATGGATGTAGAGGAGTGAGTAGAGACATTGGCCCTAGTGTGTCCCCCACCAGACTGTATGATGGGATCCCCCTGTTAATTGGGACAAACACCCATATGTTTGGGAGACTGGCGCAACTCTGTCACAAGAAACAAGGGCAATGGACTAGGAGGGTCCTGAGAATTCCAGCTTTGATCAAAAGGGCCTATGATTTGCAGCAGAAACCTGAGGAAGTAGACCAGGATGAACCGGTGGGAATTGTGTGGAAGAAGGATCCCGACTCAATGGTATTGGCCTCTAATGCCCAGTGTACCATTCAAGGGGAAGTCCGCCTCCAGAAAGATGTCAAGAACAAAATACTGATGTTGGAATGCGCCAGGCAATGGAAAATTGCCAGAAGGCTTATTGGTAGAGCCCATCATCTTGCCTGCTCATGCCCATGTCTATGCACGACGAGTGATGGTCCAGATTCACAATGTGTCAGATCGGGAGATCCAGGTGAACAGAGGGTGCACCCTAGCTATGGTACACTGCACAGACACTGCAGTATTGCCCAGCAACAAGCACCCTGGTGAGAAAGAGATAGTGACCCCAGACTTGTTTTGTTACACCTGGGTTATGCCCCCTATCGTCCCACATACATCTCACATACACCTCACACTGTATTCCTGGTCTATTGTACTGTGATACTGCTATTTTGCACTAACCTAAAGTTATGAGCACCAATCATATAAGCATGGGTGCTAGGAATGTGCTTTGCTGCTAAGATATGCTAATATTGTCATGCATGATATATTATACCTCACTATAATACATTTATCTAGATTAGTTTGTCTTTTATAGATATTCCATATATTATCTACCTAATCACTGATAAGATGACTCAGAGGGAACATCAGTGATTATCGTATACTCATATTCTCATATAATTATATGTAATCTGTATTTTACACTCAGGCAGATATGCCTGTCAGCAGTTCTCGTTGTCTAAGCAAGCTGACACAGAGAGAGACAGCTTTGTTATGTCTCTATGTTTTGTATTGTACATAAGCAAGAAATGTAGTTTGAACTGTCAGCATTTCTTTTGTCCAAGCTATAATGCTAATGGAAGCATATTCTGTCTCATATGATACTCATTAGTAGTTCTGTCTCCTAAGTCATTATCCAATTGAGAATGACTTAGGACCAATACATATTGTTTCTTATATCTGTAACTATGTTGTAATCTCTGTTGCTATGCTGTTATCTGTAGTATTTAGCTGTCTGCAACCCATTGTAGCGCTCTCGAGACACTACTTTAATTTCTTTAGAAGGGCAGAGAGCTGGAGCGTGGGGAGAGATTGAACAAGATCTTAGAGAACCTAAGATCTACAATTCTGGAGATTATGTACATTCTTCAGGAATGGTGAGAAACCCATCTCCCTTGTGATTTTTTCTGTCACATGCTTGGCATAAGTAGCTTAATAAATGTTATTAGTACTCCTTGCTTGTTTATGAATGTTTCTTGGCAGACTCTGAGACACATGAATCTGTATTATTATTATTTTTATTGTTTACCCTACAAACCAAGAGTGTTTAGACAACATAATGGCGACCGCAAAATGGAGTCTGGATGTTTTTACCAAGTTTCATTTTAATTTCCTCTGTAAATTAAAACACTGAGTGAGAGATGCCCAGTAAAAACAAGCTGAAAGTGTCTAATGTTTAAAATTTTTCTGTCAGTTGTGTGTTCTACAGTGCAGACAAAACAATCTCTTGGCAGATATTCAATTTCTGTGCAATGAGTTGTTTTATTTTAGATTTTTTTTCCTATTCTTTCTCTGTGGGAACACAGCTATAAAGGATCCAAAACAAACAGTTAGACAGCTTTCTTGTGCATTCAAATCCTAATGGGTATTTACTCATCTAGGTGTCCACATACGCCAAAGGCTGTTTGTGTGCTTTCATGAATTTTGGTTGCAAACAAAGTTTTTTTATCCACAGACAGCTACGGGTTTCTTATCTTAAGACATGTCCAAATATATCAGTACTGAGTTGAGGCTGGATGCCTTAACAAGCCAAACTGCTAACAGTAGTTGGCTTGATTTTGCTAAAGTAGCAGACTCCAATCGTAGCCCGTTAACAGAAATCAATGCCCATTATGGGAAAATGAAAAATGGTACCAATGATCCTGAAAGATTATTAACTGCAATGTTGTTCAATTGTTTTGATGCTATTCTAAATAAGATATCTGTTTTGAAAAGTGAGTATGATGCTTGCAAAATGGAGAATTCTGCCTACAAGCAGGAGATTAGTCTGAAAAGGGCTTCTCATACAGAAAAAATAGCTGGACTACTGTCTGAGCTACAATCTGTCCTTCTAGAAAATGAGTATCTCTTTAATGAGAGAAGCAGCCAAGACCTGCGTTCCTTAAGAGATAACACTCAAAAGGCAAAACTTAGAAAAAATATTTTTCAAACAAATGGTGTTCTGGCTAGTAACACTAATTCCTTATGTTTTGAAAACAATGAACTTAGAGAAGATAAGTCTGAAGTAATTACTGAAAAAGTTAGCGAGCTGGTATTTCAACACCAGACCTTGACGGTACAGCATGATTCAGTATGTTTTAATTACAGCAGACTTGAAATGAAGGTTTTGAATCTAAATCATGACGCAGTTTCTGTTGATAAAAATCAAGTTTTACAAGATGTGATTGTCTTGAAATCTGAAAACAAAGCACTTAATAGTGTGCTAACTCCTGTATCTGAGTTACAATGTAGGAGTAAAAAGTCAGATATGGCGAACTTGCGCTGTCAGTCAGAGGTATTGGCAGGGCATACTAACTTAATGCCCAAAGACCTTGCCTCTTCTCACATTGAAGAGTTTGATTTTGAGCACTCACAGTATGCTGTGGGGTGGACTAGAGCAAAGGCTAGCCACTTGTTTTTCTGTGATTCACAAAATGGAGAATTGTTAGAGTCTCAAAATAGTGGACACACATGTGATCAGGTTGTATCCCAATACCATCTCCAAGATGGCCGCTCATGGTCATGTGTTAATGGTCATGACACAGTAACCCATGATGCCCATGAGGTAATCCAAAATGGCCGACCACCATCTCATGGAGATTCGATCCTGCAGTCACAGGGACCTGTGATTGCTGCCATAACCAAACAAAACAAACCAGAGTTTTTTGGCATGATTAATAATGTTATCAGTAACACTAGTGTTTCTGAGGAACAGAAGATTCTCATTAAAAATTATGTTGACGTTTTGAATAAGGTTGATATGCAATCTGTCATGAAGTCAGCGTCTGACGCTGAAGAAACAGCTAATGCTGTTAATGTTTGCTTTATTAGCATGGCCTTGGATAAAGAACACATTGCAGTTAATTACATGAAAGGTTGTTTTCATTTCCTATGCAATTTAACATCCGCTTCCCCTGAGAAGACTAAATGTACTGCTTTTCCTATGCAGTGCATTAATACCTTAAGCTGTAATGTTAAAAATAATGTTTCTACCATCCAGCAACATTCCGGTGGGGAAGCCCACTTTACATTTGATGGGGAAGGGGACAACCCTGATTCTGAAAGCCTCGTGGCTGTGATATTTTCAGCATCACAGGCCACGTTGGGGGGGAGGGTTACAGGTTTGATTTCTGGGCCTGAGCTGACAACTGTCTCAGCACTACTTTCTCCACCCTGATGGCTACTGCACCACAATCCATAGCTGGAGAACTACGTGCAGCTTGCACAACACTTTTCTCCACTGTGCAGGCACCCTTGACAGTGCCAACACTCCCTGCACAAGATGCAGAGCCCCCTCCATCAGTGACACCTGGATCATCCCATACTGCCACTGCAATGGCAGGCACTACAGGTAAGAAGGTACAAGGTATCTTAATACTGATATCATTGTCTTTTCTTTTGGGATCACTGACCATGGCCCCAGCATTGAATAATCCTAACACAGTTTTAGGACATTATTTTGAAACTGCCACATCAGATAAAGCAATCTCAGCAGTTTTAGCCCAAACATACGATGGACACATCAGACCCATTGCTTATGCATTCCAGATGCTTGCCACAGTGGAGCTTGAATACAACCTTTGTGAAAGGAATCTTTTGGCTAGATACTGGGCAGTGAGATACTTTATGTAAATCATTGGATATGCACCCATTGTGCTGCATTCCAGTCAATTGCCAACTAACGTTCTGTTGTCAGACAGAGTAAAAGACGACTCTGTATCTAATGCCAGACTTACACACTGGTCTCTCATTTTACAGGATCATGACATCATTGTCCTTCCTATCAAAACTCCATCCTTGTTGGCCCATGGCCTACAATTTACAGGCAAGACCCATGATTGTTCACTCCAACCCACTGACCTACCTGTCACAGTGCCCTTTCTGACAGAACCTCAGAAAGTGTTAAAAGACACCACTGTGTGTCATGTTTTGACTGGCGACTCAGCCACACATACCAACAAGGGTCAGATAGCAGGATTTGGAATTCTTATTGCACATCCTAGTGATGACAGTGTGCATGGCTAGTAATTGCATCATTGTATATGTACGATTCACAGGCAATGTTAAAACACGCCTAGCAAATAAAATGAAAAGCAGAGAGGCGAGGAGTCTCCTAATTGCCACAAATATTTTTGAATGGTTTAGAGAGCTGGAACATCCTTGAGAAAGACACAGCTTGTGTTAAGAAAGGAATAAAAAGATTTTTTTGTTATTTAAAATGATACTAGCACTCCATGAGAGGGTTAAGTTCTGCCCGCTTCAAGAAATGTCCTTGAGATAATTACAGAAAGCACTGCAGATACAATGTTTTTATTATAGTTTCTAATTGGGACTGTTTCTCTCTAAACTGAATTTCTTTGGCAGAAGACAAACTTCTGTTTCAGTATTCTGTATTACCTCTGAGAAATACAGTGACTTGTTTGTGTACGTCACAACTCTAACCAGTTTAAATACTGTATATTCATAAGGTTTGAGCATGTTGTATGTATATTATTTATGCTCTATAAGAAGGACCCTCATTTGAGGGCAGTGTATAGTTTAGTTTAGTTTAGTTTAGTTTATTGTTCTAGGAATTAATACCTTTGAGCCACAGGCTCTTTTACAAAGGTTCCACGTCATAAAAGTACATAAACAACAAGACAATGTTACAAACAATTGACAAGCAGTTTAAAAAGGCTGCAATAAAACAGTAACATTCAATTACAGGAAAGAATGAAACTCAGAGGCAATTTAAGGAAAAGAATAAGGATGGAAAAGTAGGAGGAGATAGGGGGAGAGAAAATAAGAAGTTCAGTAGCAGACAGGACCAGTTAGTGGTACTCCGAGTGTCTTTGTCAAGTGAGGGGTCATAGCGATTGATGGAACAGCTGAAAGTGCACTCAGAGGGTAGAGACTTTAGTCAAAGCAAGTTATGTAGGTTCCTTTATAAAGGAATTGAAGAATAACTTCCAGAAATAGCTCTTATAAAAAGTGAAAATGACATTCACCTATCCAGTGATGACCTACTCATTTAGCATATCACTGCTGTAACACTCATGAAAAGTTATGGGTAATTCCCGAACACCTGAGAGTAGATCTTATCAACTATACCAAATACATAGCACTCCAACTGGTGTACACCAGTGAGTCAGTAAAAACCCTAGACAGACTAAAATCTTCTGTCTTGTGGCCACATATGAGAAATGATGTAGAACACTACATTAGTAACTGTTTGATCTGTGAACAGAGCAATCCTATACCAGCTAGGACAAATGCATTGTTATCCCAGAGGCAAAAGGCCCCTGGAACAATATCCAGTTTGACTACATTGGCCCCATGCCAACCACTAAGAAATAGTTTGCACTAGTGATCACTGACCTATTTTTCAAAAGTTTAAAGCTATCCCAAAACAGAACAACTCAGTCAAAGTGACTGCAAATGTCTTGGTAAACCAGCTATTTACCAGATAGGGTTTTACCCCTAAAGGTAAATTCTGATTACAGCGATCTGGCTTTATAGCCAAAGTAATGCAGGAAATTCTGGATTTGTTTTGGGTAAAACAAAAGTTTTATATCCCTTACCACCCACAGTCATCAGGACAGGTGGAATGTGCTAACAGGCAGATCAATCTTGTTCAGAAAACCCAAAATGACTGGAATTCATTATTGGCTTTAGTCCTTATGACAATAAGAGGGACACCCTCTGCAGGTACACAGTGTACCCCATTTTTAAAATCATGACTGGATGGTCAATGAGACTCCCAGAACATTTATTTCTGGACCTGTGTACTGCCACTGCTGATGGAGCATCAGTAGATAAATATGTTAAATATTTCAAACAAGACATCCAAAAGGTACACTTGTTTGCTTCACAATGTATGGGCAAGGCTCAAAAACATGCCCTATCTCAGTGTAAACAAACTCAGTCCAGCAGTCTACTAAGTTAGACTGCCTCACTATAACAGCCATTGATAAATAGCTATATGCCAATCAAATGAACCTGTTTAAAGGAGATTAAATTACTTTTCCATATTAGTACTCCTTGCTTGTTTACAAATGTTTCTTGGCAGACTCCGAGACACGAGAATCTGTATTATTATTATTTTTATTGTTTACCCTACACACCAAGAGTGTTTGGACAACAGTTTGACTTTAGTGACTCCCCGTTGCCAGCTGAATGGAAGGCTAGGATTAGCAAGAGACTTGCCCAGAGAGACCAAGTGTTTTCGTTGAAGGAATGGGATGTGGGATGTGTCCAGGGTACGGAGCATCACATACGCCTACATGATGAACGGCCATTTTGGGAGAGCTCCCGATACCTAGCCCCAGCAGACATAGATGATGTGAGAAGATACCAGCAGGAAATGCTCGCTGCTGGTGTGATACAAGAATCCAGGAGCCCATACGCCTCTCCCATTGTGGTTGTGCATAAGAAGAATGGGTCTGTGAGGATGTGTGTTGATTATCGAACCCTGAACTGGTGGACCATCCCAGACCAATACACTATGCCTCGTATACAACATGCCCTGGACTGCTTGAATGGGAGCAAATGGTTCTCGGTGTTGGATCTTCGCATTGGATACTACCAGATCCCGATGGCCCTGGAAGACCATGAGAAAACAGCCTTCATCTGTCCATTGGGGTTCTATGAGTTTCTGAGGATGCCACAGGGGATATCGGGTGCCCCGGCCACCTTTCAGTGATTGAGGGAATGTGCAGTGGGAGATATGAATTTGCTGGAATGCCTGGTGTACTTGGACAAAGTCATTGTGTTTGGGGGCACCTTAGAGGAGCATGAGAACTGACTGTTTAAAGTCCTAGACTGACTGGAAGACTTCGACCTCCAGCTGTCCCTTGACAAGTGCCAGTTTTAACAAACCTCCATGAAGTATGTGGGGCACATAGTATCTACAAAAGGGATAGAGAATGATCCCAGTAAGGTTGAAGCACTGACTACTTGGCCCCAGCCCCAAAATCTAAAAGAACTACAACATTTCCTGTGGTTCGGTGGCTACTACTGCAGGTGCATAAAAGACTATTCCAAGGTGATTTGCCCACTCTTGAACCGTACCCAGGGCTACCCTCCTACCAATCGTAAATACAAAAAAGGGGCCGTTAAAGAACCAGAAAAAGTATACTTTCACCCAGGTGAACTCTTCAGGCCCCGCTGGATGCCCGACTGTGAAGCAGCCTTCCATGAGATCATATACCACCTCACCCACACCCCCATCCTCACCTATGCTGACCCCACCAAACTCTATGTGCTGCATACGGATGCTAGACTGCAGGGTCTAGAAGCCGTGCTGTATCAAGACCATGAGGATGGCCTGAGACCAGTAGCTTTCGCCAGTAGGAGCTTGACCCCGTCCGAACGAAAATACCCTGTGCATAAGTTAGAGTTCATTGCGCTAAAATGGGTCATCATTGACCAGTTTCATGAATACCTCTATGGGGCAAAGATATTGGTGAAGACTGACAATAACCTGTTGAACTATGTACAGACTTCAGCTCAGTTAGATGCCACTGGGCACCGGTGGTTTTCTGCATTATCAACCTATGACTATGCCGTCTAATACAGACCGAGCCGGAACCATATTGATGCTGATGCCCTATCACGAAGGCCCACTTCCAAGAGTGATTGGGTCAGGCTGTCTGAACCTGGCATTCGAGCATTGTGCCAAAAGTTTGATAGAGATGAACAGATGTCTGCAGACACAGTGGACTGTTTAGTAGATTGCTTAGGCCCTTCTGACACCTGCATACCAGCTGCTTTTTGCCACTTCTCTGCTCTAGATATTAGTGCACTACCTCAATCTGACAATGACAGCATTCAGTGGGCTCAATCCCAAGATCCTATGATTCAGCTAGCACTTGATGCCCTGCGTGCAAGGAAAGATGTGTCTAAGTTATGTTCCACTGACTTGCGAAACTGTTTTATTGTTTAAAGAAGGCCCCAGGTTGAAGTTGCTCAATCAGTTGTTATATAGAGAGACAGTAGACCATAGTGGCAAAATAGACAAGCAACAATTGGTCCTGCCCATGGTCTTTAAAGATTTGGTACTGAGGTCCCTCCACAATCACATGGGGCACCTCGGTATCGACAGAACCCTTGACCCAGTACGATCTCGCTTCTACTGGCCCAAAATGGGGGCCGATGTTAAGCGCCATGTAAAGACTTGTAGTCGCTGCCTGCAAAGAAATGCCTCTGCTTCAGAGTGGCTGCCCCTTGTTAATATTACTACCAGCACCCCATGGAACTAGTCTGCATAGACTTCTTGTGTTTAGAACCTGATCAGTGGAACATTGGCAGCGTGTTAGTGGATTACGGATCATTTCATGGTATGCACAGCTTTTCCACCAAAGATCAAAAGGCATCTACCGCGGGCCAAGGTGCTAGTGGAAAATTTCTTTGTCCACTATGGTGTCCCCCAGCCGGATTCATTCTGATCAAGGCAGAGACTTTGAGAGTCAGCTAATCAAAGAAATGCTCTCTCTATGGGGGGTGCGAAAGTCAAGAACCACCCCCTATCATCTGCAGGGAGACCCTCAACCAGAACATTTTAACCACACCTTTCTAGACATACTAGGCACCCTCCACCCAAAAGACAAGCATAAATGGAGCCAGCAGATTAGCACCTTGGTACACGCATACAATTGCACAAAAAATGATGCTACTGAGTTCTCCCCCTACTGCCTCATGTTCGGGAGAGGAGCCCGGCTGCCAGTTGATGTCTATTTTGGGGTGTCTCCAGATGGGGTCCGAGACGAAAACTACTTGCAATATGTACAAAAACTGAAAGCTCAATTGAACAATGCCTATCAACTGGCCCAGACAATGGCCGCCAAGAGAAATCTAGCCAACAAAGAGAGGCATGATAAAAAAGTAAAGGCTCAACAGCTTCGACTGGAGACCGTGTGTTGTTATGCAATTTGGGACTGCATGGTAAACACAAAACTGCTGATCGGTGGCACCATCTTTCCCATGTAGTAGTTGGAAAGTTGGACGATTTACCTGTGTACAAGGTGCGCCTAGAGAACAACTCCAAAGTTGTCACAACCATGCACCGTAACCACTTTGTACCTATTGGCCAAGTCATGATTGAGGCTGAACCCCCCAGAAATTGAGCCCCCTGGGCTAGTGATTTGTGCTGCTGCAAGAAAGAGACAGAGTCAACCCACCCCAGTGGTCACAGATTTAAGGTTTCCTCTGCAGCAGGCCCGGAATGATAGTGACTGTCAGTCCACTTCTGACGAAAGTGAGTACAACTATGCCTATTACTCCTCTTATGAACTGAGTTAGCTATTTTGAGGTAACCCTATGACTAATTGTGGGGATGAAGCTGGGCCTTCTGGACTGCCTTAGCCCCCAGCTTTGTCTTTGGAGCCAATGCTCCCAGAAAGTGAAGTGCAAAGTATCACATCTGAAGAGGTTGTGTCTCTGTGTATTATGGAACTGTATGATTTGCCCGAAGAAGAGGCTTAGGGTTTGAGCCTTTCTGATGACATACCAGAACTTGAAGAACACTATGAGAGTGCTGACCATTCCCCTTCAGTGCCTCAAAGCTTGATTGTGTCTGAGCCTTCACAAAATGAGTCAAGTGTTGTAGAAACAGAGCCTACAGAGCAAGGAGCTGACAGTGCTCCAAGTTTGGATGTTCCCACCCAGGCAGAGGCACCCCTCACAAGTGACAAGAGTCCCCAGACCAGTGCTGAGGGTACAGAGACTGTAGTTGTCCCCCTCAGAAAGACTGGCCAAGCTGTCAAGCCAGTAGTATGCTTCAGTTATGATTCTCTTGGGAGGCCAGTGGATTTGCCTCTCAATGTGGTCGACAAAGGGGTTTATGTTTCTCAGAGCTCACTGCCTAAACTGAGCCAAGTGCCAATTCCAGGTTGATTGTTCTGTCTTCTAGGTACGGTGCTCCTGCCCCATCTAGCCCCAAGTTAGCTGATAGGGAAGGGCCCCCTCTTACATTGTTCAATGTACAAGAAGTTATTACATGATTCCGCATAGTAACGTGTAAATTACCTGTGTGAAATATGCATGATGTATTGTCAGAATGGATATAGTATTGTGAAGTGTAGGGAATATGTATAGTAAAGGTATAAGTTTATGTTGACTGATGCATCAGATGTCACTTGCATAACATGCTAATGGTATAAATGTCTTGTATAGTTTGCATTTGCAATTTTGTGATGGTACAGACTTGACGCACATGCCAGGTTTTCTCCAGGCAGGGAAGGGTGTAACCCCCTACAATTGGGGGTTCCTGAAAAGTCTTCATCAAGCTTGCCTAAATGCTCACTGCCAGGCTAGTGTCCTGTGTTTTTGCAGTTTGAATGTGACTACCAGACAGTGCCTGTATAGCCTCTGTGTACTGCCTCTTTAAGAGCTGCCTGGATTGCAGTCATAAGTAATCTGAGAGGGAATTCTGCTGAAAGATGTAACTATTTGCTGAAAATCATTTAGAGTGATATTGATAATGTAGTTTGTCTAACCTGCCTTCTTTGCAGCAAGGACTGTTTTGTTTATCTCCACTATCTTGGTCCTGGACTGCGAACTGGACCAATCAATACTGGTGGAACCTAAAATGGAGCCGGACAACAGGAGTTGTCTGGAGTCAAAATCTGTAGGAATTGTAGTGTTGGGCTTTTCGCACCTTTTTGCACCTGTAGGGAGAGCCTTTGTTGTGACTAACAGGAGGATCAGCCAACCAAACCTTTTGGATCTTGAGGAATTTCCAAGGCTGCTGCAGCTAGTTTCAGTTTTGAGCTGAGAAGTGAAGAAGTAACAGCCCAAGTGATTTTGAGCAGCAGTTCTGTGTAGTTTTGCATGGGAGAACTGTGAAAGGGCTGAGTTTTGGCCTGCCTGTCTGCCTGCTGTCCCTGAGAGGGAAAATAGAGTTTATTCGGACTCCAAGTTGTGAGGACTATTTAAGCCACTGGACTGTGACCAGGCTTTAGCCTGAAGAAGACAGAAGATTTTGCTGCATGCGATCAGCCTGTCAGGATTTCCAGCTGCTTTTGAATCCCTGGTTTGTGCAGAGACTTTGCGATCATGACCGGAGAACGGTTTGCCTGGTACAGTAGAATTTCCTTACATGTAAATGTGCTGTTTATTGAAAGTGGGTCGTGATTTGGTTCCCCACTGTGTGAACTGTGTTCTGCTTGTTGGAAGCCTTATTCAGCCTAATTGAACTGAATCCGCGTTCATCTCCATTCGGCCTGGGCCATACCACGCTGGCCCTGCCAGACTACCCCACTGCACAGAGAAAGCCACCGACAAGAGACCTGCCTGGGGATCAGTCCCCTGCTCCACACTTGAACAGGAACGACACCTTGGTGAATCATATGGACCCTGCTTCTCCTGGCACTCCAGATTAACCACCTGCTGTCTCGATTTTCATCCAGCCTGTATCCAGTCTTGGGAATCATGAGTAATCATCAGGGTAGCTCCCTGCAACAACAGCCTAATCTAAAAGTGTGTCATCTGATTGTCTTGTTGTTTCCTTTTCACGAACTGAGCCCTCCGGCTCCGGATTACAAATAGTGTGTGTTGTGGATGTTGTTTTCTTCCATCACAGGGCCCCAACTAGCTGCAACGTTCCTGGCTAGCCCACCATTCACCATCTGGGTACCCATAGTGTGTAACTGTTTATGGACCCTGAAGTGCATGCATAACTGTTTGATTGATACAGCCTTTAAGCAAATTAACCTGATTACGCCCCTCCCTTGTTCAAGCCCCTTAAATAAATCAGATCTAACTCTTTTTTGCATTTACCCTGACTGTGGTTCCAGTTTGTGCAAGAGTACTGTACTGCTGATATTTGCTGTTTATAACCTTGTTTTACAGGGGTCCCCAGAGCCGGGCCAGAGGAAAGCCCTGGTGGTAAGTGCAAACAGCGTGGGTACTTGTGTGGTGTATCGGGGTATTGTGAAAGTGATTATTGTGTATTGTTCTGGCTACTAGTAAGGAAAGAAGGAGTTTACAGTGTCCCAGAGGGCTGTGCCCAAGTTAGCTTGACCATGACCAACCCTGACGTTTGGGTAGAGGCACCCATTTCAGAACTCAGGCCCCTTAACCTGCTACTAGCCAAGCAGGCAGGGGTAGTAGCCCTTGGGATAGTGTCACCTAGGGGTTACATGACTATGGTGATACAGTCTACAGCACTGCTCCTAAATCCATCCTCTCTAAGCTGGACTCTCTCTTTCACTCCTTCTATCATTTTGCTCTGGACTGCCCACCCTGCACTCTCCACTGTACTCTTTACACCTCCCTCTATTTTCCTTCCCTTGAAGCCAGATGCATGGCCCACTACTCTTTTATTGCCAAATACTGGTTTAGTTCCTTCCCTTCCTACCTATCCTCTACCCTCTCCCAGCCCCGTGCAAACTCCTATGCTCTTTGCAGCATCCACTTATGTTCCCTTGCTCTCCCCCTAGGACCTCCTCAGTTGGCCAGGCTGCTTTCCCATACTGACTACCTAAGCTCTGGAACTCACTCTCCCTCTGCTCTGCCTCCTCCCCTCACTCTCTCTCCTCCCTAGTGCTTAGCTTCACCTCTCCCACCTGTAACTGCAACTGACCCCCACTGTTTTGTGCCCCACTGCCTTCCCCATCCCCTACTCCCCCATCACCAACTCTCACTCCTAGTAACTCGCTGTCCCTTCTACCTGACTCCCTTTCCTACCCCCTAACTCTTCCCCCTCCTGCCTGCTTGTCTTTCTCCTTGCCTTTCCCCACCTTTACCCTTTTCTTCTATGTAGGCCAGGGAACCAGTCTCATGCTAGGACTGCCCCTTGTGGGGTTCTCTCTCCAGAGGAACGACAGTTTGTCTGTCCATCTCAACTTACTCCTCCTCCTTTTCCTCCCACTCCTCCTTCCCTATCACACTCCTCACTATTTCTAAACCCCCTTTCATTTTTTTTATTTTACACCCCCCCCAGTTCACTATTGGACAAGCTGCCTAACACCATACCTTGCAGCTCAGTATTTATTGCTTTACGCTGTTTAGTTTGCATAGCAGTGTCAGTGGCTCAGTAGGTAGCACACTCGCCTCTGAGGCCGGGAGATCAGAGGGCTGTGGGTTCAGTTCCCACATCTGGCACTTGGGTTAATATCCCAGTACTGATACTGTAGTGCAGCATGAGAGGGGTGCTGCACTTCTGAAGTGCCGTCTTTCGGATGAGATGTTAAACTGAGGTCCCATCTGCCTGGATTGGCAGTACTTCAGATGGATGTTAAAGATCACATGGCACTTATCGAAAAGAGTAGGGGAATTTCCCCGGTGTCCTATCCAAATTTCCCTCATTCACTAAAAATACCACCAACAGCTTAATCTGGTTCAAGGTCAGTTGGTATTTATCTGTATCCCCCTCCCCCGTGTCGTGCCTGAAAATAGGCAGGATTTGTCTAGTGCACTTATCCGGTCAACAAAAACTAAATAAATAAACATATTGTACATAGCTGTCTCAATGTTATTTAATCACTGTATGGTTTACTTTTTTGAGCCTTACTCTGTTGCAAATATCAAGTGTACTTACTCTTGTCCCCTTCCCCCAGGATGCATCTGGAAACGAGCTGTGTTAGCTCAGTATACCTTTCCTGGTGAAACTTTTCAAATAAATAAATAAATCCAAGGGAAGTTCATGGGGAGGGACATTCTGCGCCGGGGAAGGGAAAGGTAGTAAACCGGAAAAAACACTGCACACTGTTTGCCATGAATGATGGCATTGGTGCCTTCTGGTCCCATCTCAGGTGGATCCCTGCTGGTATGAAGGCGTGGGAAGTGGAGGATGGGACTGGGGGCACTGGGCAACATGCCTGAAACAGGTGCATAGCAGTGATCAGCAGCAAAAAAGCCTAATTTAAAAAAGAAATGATGCACCATTGGACACCCTGCTTTTCTGATTAAGACGCTCAAGCAAAATTCAGGAGTCCTGGAACCCTTGCTGAGGGGTTAACAGACGTTCAGGAGTAAAATAGTAGACAGAACCATAGGACTGATTCTTGAAGATGAGATGACAATGGAAATGAGGCACCCCAGACTGGTGGTAGAAGCTTAATAAGTACTTCTGTTTGGTATTCACAATAAACAACTCTATATAACTATAGGCCAGTCAGCCTCACCTCAGTATAGTGGGCAAGATTATGGCAGCACTGCTTAAGGAAAAGATTGTGGAACACTTGGAATCCAGCAGAGCACAGGATCTGAGGCAGCATGGATTCACAGCCGGAAGGTCATGTCAGACACACCTGATAGACTTCTTTGGCTGGGTGACAAAGGAGGTGGATCGGGGGGAGTGGTGGATATCGCCTACCTCGATTTCAGTAAGGCCTTCGACACCATTCCGCACAGAAGACTGGTTAACAAGTTGGGTAGCCTGTGGGTGGGCCACAAAAAAAGTGGAGAACTGGGTTAGAAACTGGTTGAGGGACAGAAAGGAGAGAGTGGTGGTAAATGGGATCCATTCTGAGGAAGGGGGTGGCCAGTGGGGTGCCTCAGGGATCAGTCCTGGTACAAGTCCTTTTTAATGTCTTCATGACATTGATGAAGGGCTGGGGGAGGTTTGCCTATTTTCTGAGGACACCAAGATCTGCAACAGGGTAGACACTCCAGAGGGGGTCCAGAAAACAAAGAACCTAGGAAAGCTGGAAGAATAGTCCAAAGTGTGGCAACTGAAATCTAAAGCAGAGAGTGCAAAATCATGCACTTGGGGCTCAGAAACCCGTGAAGTTACATGATGGGTGGGGGTTGCGAGGATGATTACCAGGAAGAAAGGTTGGGATAATCATCTCAGGAGCAGTACGAAATATCGACTACCAGAAGGTCGACAATCGATTGACCAATGCTGAAATACCGATGCGCTCACAAGATCGATAATATAAATAACGAAAACTGAATGACCAACAGGGAGAGAATGAGAAACTATTGAGCTGAAAATAGCATTTTAACTTCTCTTACTGATTAAGCCCCCCCTCACAAGCTATCAGATGGACGGAAAGGCAAGACCCCACTGAAAATGAGTACATAAATTTTAAATGCTAACAATTTTTCGTTATTTATGTTATGTTGTCGAGCTGAGCAGAGGAGATGAGTACATCATTTGTTTGGCACGTCCAATAGCCAACCGCGGTGTAGCAGGGGTTCGTCTGTCACTGCTGGAGGTGGGTTGCATGATCAGACACCAATCGCAGAGTGTATTTTTTATAGTTTGCCCACCCCTTCCTTCAGTGTGATGCCCAGGACCCTGCAAAGCATGGCATTCTAGGCATTCGAGAGAGAGCCCACAGCAATTGGAATTGCAGATCGCGATCATACTCTTTTTCATTCAGAGCCTCAAAAAACAAACAAAAAAAAATTAACAAAAGCTCTTTTAATAGCTACTACTATTAAATTACTCCAGTGGGGATCGGGGGACTTTGAGTTAAGCGGGAGAGGAGGATGAGACCACGAAGGTTTGAGGCAGTAGGGAGGAAATAATATACCAGCCAGCAAAATCAAAAACCTGGATCAGACTAAGAAAATATATATAAAAAAAGTTATCACACAGATCTAGTGTTTTGTTTAATTTCTGGGGGGGGGGGAGATAATATAACTGTAACAACTCGGGAGGGAAGGACTGCAATCTGCAGTGCAGACAGTGAAAGGGAAGCTCAGTTCTGTATTTTGATCTTTTTCCTAAAGGCTTTTGCGCTCAGTTTGGTGAAGATTTCTGGCAGCACCATTAACAGAGTGACTATCCTGTATGCTCGTACAGTAAAGGATGGGTAATATTACTTTTACCAGAATGTTTTTGTGCTTAGAATAGATTAATGGCTCACATCTAAGGGCTGTACAAGTTCTAAGTATAAGATTATGAGTACAGCCTGTCGGTCATTCGTTTTTCATTATTTATTTTGGTGATCTTGTGAGCATGTCGGTACTTAGGAGCTGATCTTTTCTGTGTCAAGATAATAAGAGTCGATATTTTGTACCAGACCCATCATCTCTGATGACCTAAAGGTGGCCAGACAGTGTACCAAGGCTGTGGGGAGGGCCAGTAGCATGTTGGGGTGCACAGGAAAGGGGTATCATTAGCAGAAGAAGGGAGGTGGTGATGCCACTACAGAATGCTGGTGAGGCCTCATTTGGACTACGGAGTACAGTTCTGGAGGCTGCATCTTTGCAAAGACATGGACAGGGTGGAGGCAGTCCAGAGAAGGGCAACTAAGATGGTAAGGGGCTTGCACCAGAAGACAGATGAGGAGAGACTGGAAGACCTCAACATGTATATACTGGAGGAGAGGTGGGAGAGAGGTGACGTGATTGAAACCTTTAAGTATCTTAAGGGCTTGAACAAAGTCCAGGTGGGTGACGTCTTTCAATATAAGAGATGCACAAGCACAAGGAGACATGATATGAGATTAGAAGTGGCAGGATAAGGGGAAAAGGGAGGAAGTTTTTCTTCACAGAAAGGGTGATAGATGCTTGGAATCACCTACCCCAGGAGGTAGTGGGAGCAACATAGTGGGGGGTTTAAACATGCATGGGAGAGGCATAAGGAACGCTAGTGGTGGGAATGGGAGGCGAAAGCCAATGTCCAAGCAAGGTCAGCGGCTGCTGATGCAGGGAGGGATTATGGGGCAGACTAGGTGGGCCTAGCAGTCCTTATCTGCCATTAATTACTGTTATTTTTATAAATCACATCCAAAATGTGGAGGATGTTGTACAGATGTCTGATAAAGAAACATCAGTGTTAGTTGCTCAGTAGGTAGCACACTCACCTCTGAGGCCGGGAGATCAGAAAGTTGTGGGTTCTATCCCCACACCAGGCACTTGGGTTAAATCCCAATACTGACACTGTAGTGCAGTATGGGGGGGGGTGCTGCACTCCTGAGGTACTGTCTTTCAGATGAGACGTTAACCGAGGTCTCATCTGCCTGTTCTGGTGGTAGCTCAGGTGGATGTTAAAGATCCCATGGTACTTCTCGAAAAGAGTAGAAGAATTTCCCCGGTGCCTGGCCAAATTTCCCCCATTCACTAAAAATACCACCAACAGCTTAATCTGGTTCAAAGTCAGTTGGCATTCATCTGTATCCCCCTCCTTCGGGTCATGCCTGAAAATAGGCAGAATTTGCCTAGTGCACTTACCCGGTGAATAAAAACTAAATAAATAAATAATAAAAAATCATTATACAATGGCAAGAAAATTTCCTGGACTCTGATTGGTCAGTGTGTCCCTGGCACAGTGAGGTTATCCAGCACAACCTCACTGTATTGATTTGTTGGATGATTGTTACTCTTCTCTTCAGAAACAAAGATATATTGCCACACTAAAAATCTACTAAAAAGACTTCCGGTTCCGGTCGCCTAGAAAATGGAAGCCTAGACGTAGAGCTCCCGACTCAATCAACACCAAGCCATCAGCATCCAGCTCCAAAATAATGACATCTTGTCTAAAAACTGCAACATCGAAGATTTTATCATGCACCCAAAACCGAGGTATAAAGATGGCTCGAACAACACACACCTGAAGCTGAATTTCCCATTCTGGGAGCACAGCAGCAGGCCACGCTCCGCAGTGAGATCACCGACTTAATTGCACAACCTCTGACGAGCTCAAACAGTACAAAGGAAGACTTTACAATAACTTCCAGAACTCTATGCTGTACCCTGCAACAAATGAACGAAACCCCTTACCAGGCTAGAACAAATAGCCAAGGAGGACAGGCAACGCCTCACAGACCTGACGCTCAGTTGTGGGTTGACAACAGACCGCCTGGAGGAAACGGTAACAGAATATACCTCTGTCTCTGACATTCATAATGCTGCCGTAAGAGATTTACAACAAAGAGAACTGGCCCGTCAACAACAACTCGAGGACCTTGAAAATAGAAACAGGCGGAATAACCTCCGCTTACATGGTCGCCCAGAAGATACTGAAACTGGAGCCATGACTCGATTTATGAGTAGCTTCTTGAAAGAAATTTTGAATCTCAATGGGGATCGAGACTTGGGAATAATACGTGCACACAGATCGCTGATCGCAAAACCTAAAGACCCCAAGGCCAGACACCGTTCAGTCATCATGGTCTTGCTCAGTATTTACAAACGAAGAGGGGGAGGTACCTAAAACAAACAATAGAAACACTCTGGATACAGAAGTTGATACCAGCCCATTTACAGAAGAAAGGGTCTTGAAAGAACTCTTAAAACTGAAGGTGGACAAAGCCATGGGGCCTGATGGGATTCATCCCAGAATTCTAAAAGAACTAAGGGTAGAACTAGTGACACCACTGACTACCCTCTTTAACAAATCATGGGAGGATGGGGTGGTACCTGAGGACTGGAGGAGGGCAGATGTGATTCCCCTTCACAAAAGTGGGAGCAGGGCAGAAGCGAGAAACTACAGACCAGTTAGTTTAACCTCAGTGATAGGGAAAATGATGGAATCACTTCTGAAGGAAAGAATTGCCGAGTACCTAGAGGCCAGAGGGGCACAGGACCCAAGGCAGCATGGATTCACAGCGGGAAGGTCATGCCAGACAAATCTAATAGATTTCTTTGACTGGGTGACCAAAGTAGTAGATCAGGGAGGGGCTGTGGACATAGCCTACCTAGACTTTAACAAGGCATTTGACTCAGTCCCACACAAAAGATTAATATACAAGTTAGCCAGCCTGGGAGTGGGTCCCAAGATGACAGCCTGGGTAAAGAACTGGCTGGAGAATAGGACACAGAGGGTAATAGTAAATGGAGTCCACTCTGAAGAAAGTGGGGTTACTAGTGGGGTGCTGCAGGGTTCAGTATTAGGACCGGTCCTCTTGAATGTCTTTATGGCGACATTGCAAGCGGACTAGAAGGAAAAGTATGTCTCTTTGCAGATGACACAAGATCTGCAACAGAGTTGATGCACAAAGGTGGGGTGGAAAGGATGAGAAGGGACTTGTCAAGGTTAGAGGAATGGTCAAATGTATGGCAGCTTAGATTTAATGCTAAGAAGTGCAAGGTAATGCACCTGGAAACAAAAACCCAGGGGAAGAGTACACAATGGGGGGTGAGATACTAACAACAACAACAATGGAAAGGGACCTGGGGGTAGTCATATCAGATGACTTAAAGGTGGGCAAGCAATGTGAGAGGGCAGTAAGGAGGGCTGGGGGGATACTGGGATGCATAGGGAGAGGCATCACCAGTAGAAAACAGGAAGTTGTTATCCCTCTGTACAGACAGCTGGTGAGACCCCATCTGGAGTACTGTGTTCAGTTCTGGAGACCCAGTCTCTGCAAGGACATAGACAAGATGGAAGCTGTCCAGAGGAGGGCAACTAAAATGGTGCAGGGTCTGCACCGGAAGACATATGAAGAGAGACTAAAGGAGCTTAATATGTATAGCCTCGAGGAAAGGAGGGAGAGGGGGGACATGATAGAAACTTTCAAGTACCTCAAGGGAATCAACAAAGTCCAAGAGGGTAGCATCTTTCAAAAAAAGAGGTGTGCAAGAACAAGGGGGCACAATTTGAAGATAGAGGGGGGGCCAGCTCAGAGGTAATGTAAGAAAGTATTTTTTCACAGAGAGGGTTGTGGATGCATGGAACGGCCTTCTGGAGGAGGTTGTGGAGTCAAAAACAGTGACTGAATTTAAACATGCATGGGACAGCCATAAGGCAATTCTAGGGGGTGGGGGTAGAAAGAAGTAGGCTGCTGGTTAACTAGGATCTGCAGCTTATCCATTAGGTAGGGAAATGGGCAGACTGGGTGGGCCAAGCGGTCCTTATCTGCTGTCAAATTCTATGTTTCTATGTTTCTATGTTTATTGATTACAGAATTAAGGAGGAAATACTCAGGGCAGCCTGGTCCAAAAAACAAGTCCTCTTCGGCGATGCCCGCCTATTCTTCAATCAGGACTATGCCCCCTAATCCTTGGCTCACCGACAAAAAGCATATGCAGTGGTTAAAATAATCAAACTGGCGGGCCACCAAGCACAACTAGAGTACCCTGCAAAAATAAAAATAAGTACCTCGGAAGGATGGCGGCGTTTCCAGGAGATAGCTGAAGCAATAAGCTGGGCCAGACAACATGGCATACCCGTCCCTGAAGATGGCACTAGAGCAATGGACAGATCCCTCACAAGGAAAGCATGACAAGTCAGGGGCCCAAAAAACACCCGCACAGCACAAGGAGAGGGAATCAACGCAGTGTGGGACAGTGTATACACTAAAGAAGTCCCCCCAGGAGCCGACCAACAAACTGCCCATCGCGTGGACTCTCCCTTGGAAGACACTGTAACCTGAACCAGCTAAGTGCCGATTTTGCTCTATCTGATTCTTACTTATGGTCATGGCTTCTTAAAGGGAAGAAGAGATTTCTTTGGGGACTCTGTCTTGCTGACTGCCCACGAAATTCAGGCAGGAGATGGAGCATAGAGACTTAGAGCATGGAAGTGGCCAAACTTATTCTTTTCTTCCCCTTATGCTAAGCATTCACAGTTCTTTAAGCTGTAGCTGAGCTGGGAATATTACATCCTCGGGGACTCAGACTGACATATTATTTCACTATTTTCAATACAAATGGCCTCCGCTGCTCTTAGTTTCTTCTTTGTTCAGAAACCTTAACTTTTACAGGATGAAATGATAATCCTTAACATTAACCTAATCTTTTGGAGCTTGGTCTGATGGATCAACCTTGTGGGGGAGGCTTATGGTCGGCGAGCTGGCGCTCGCCCTTGGGGTGGGGGTAGGCTGTGGGGGATGCTGGGAGGGGTGACAAGACTGCAGGGTCTCATGGCCTGGCTGGAGATGGTTGACAGGGCACCCTGAAGCGGGGTTCAACCCTCTTTCCTGCGGCTCTGGCCCTTGCCCCAGGGTAGACACACCTGACTGAACGAATAGCAAAGGGGGACTACCGAAGGCGGTTGCTGAATAGGTTGGTAGCGCTAAGGTGCATCCTTTGGAGGCAACTTTCAATTTCAGGTTAGCCCATCCAGAACACAAAATACCTAACGTGAGGACGGAGTGGAGTTCTGACAGGTGCACCATATCAACTCCCATAATTTGGCTTTCATCGGCACCGGACACCACTGCAACATTCTGGAATAACCTGAGAAAGTTTAACCACAGCACCCCTGATTTGGTGCCCCTTAACCATACACTCTGAAAGGAGGTCGCCATTCATGGTGAACGATGTGTCCTGAGGGGGTGGGGAGCACGGTGTGGGGTGGACCTGTCAGTGGGGGAAGTTCTGTAGCTACTTCTTACGGTTCGGGTGGGCTCATCACTTTGTTATGAGGCAACCATGTTATCAGTTAAAAGTTGGTGGTCCTCTCCCGGTCTTTCTCCTCTCCCTGGAGGAAGTAGCTCCACTTGCCCTACCCCACAGTGACAAATCAGATCTTTATCTTTTTTTCTTTGTCTGTCAACTCGGCCCTTGGTCAGGGGTTAATTATAATCTCAAGGGAGACCTGTAACAACCCAGCTAGAACACTTTGCATTGTAGTGAACTGGTTCTGGCAGCGGGGCTAGAGAAATAGCCTCCTACCACACCTCGTAGAAGCGATCAATAGGTGCAGAACAGGGTATAGATACACCTTGAAGTATGTCACATGTTTGATCTGATATTTATATGGCAGCTTGTAAATAGTTCTGAAATGTTTATGTTCTTTTGTTTATGCTTTCAGTCGTTTTGAGTGTTTGAACAGGCATTCCAATATCCTCAGATAACTCAACATATGGAAAAGAAATTAATATGGGTGATTTAAGAATAGTATCTTGGACTGTCAGGGGGTGTTAATATCCCAGTTAAAAGGGCACAAATTTTACAGGAACTACGAAGGCAACATGCAACTATTGCATTTCTACAGGAGACGCATTTGACTGCAGATGAACATGGAAAGCTGCGCAGGGGATGGGTAGGGGAGGGGTATGCAGCTGAATACCAACAACAAACCAATAGACGAGGGGTAGCCATATTAATAAGGAGAAATGTACCCCTTTACGATCTCACAAGTAGACTCTGACCCTGAAGGCAAGTATGTGAGACTTAGGGGCGAATACAGAGGGCAGAAGTGTACCCTTCTAAATCTATATGCACCCAATGACGAACATGAACGAGTGCCCTTTTTAACTAAAGTGATCTCAGAATCAGTTCCAGACCCACATAGTCTCATAATCACAGGAGGTGACTTTAATTCTGTTACTGATCTGCAGCTTGATAGAGTTGGCTCCAGGTCCACAGGCCCAGCCAGAGCCAGTAGGGTTATATCATGCTGTGTTCGGAGCTGTCACTGGTTGATGCCTGGAGATTTTCCCGCTCAAGGGAAAGACATTTCACGTACTACTCGCCCAAGTATAAAATGTACTCCAGAATTGACTTATTATTATTATTATCAGCTAATATCTTACAATATCTTAACAGGGCTGATATAGGGAACATTTGCTTATCAGACCATTCCACAATCTCAATAGACCTAGAACTTACCCCAAGACCGCCAGAATCGATTTGGAGCTTAAACGCTAGCCTCCTGACTCACAATGAATTTAAGGAATTAATATAGAAATCTACAAAAGAATTTCTGGCCTCCACCCACTGGAGGATACAGAAGCAGGCATCCGTTGGGACGCCCTCAAATGCTATATAAGGGGGGACCATCATCAAGTACGCATCCTGGTATAAAAAAACTTAAATCAAGGAACGTTGTGAGCTAGGACACAAAATTTCACAACTACAGTCAGCCCGCCAAGAAACAATGGACCATTGTATAAAATGTATTTATTTATTTAGTTTTTGTTGACCAGGTAAGTGCACTAGACAAATCCTGCCTATTTTCAGGCACGACCCGGGGAGGGGGATACAGATGAATGGCAACTGACCTTGAACCAGATTAAGCTGTTTGTGGTATTTTTAGTGAATGAGCGAAATTTGGCCAGGACACCGGGGAAATTCCCCTACTCTGCTGCTGCTTTGTGGCCAGTACAGGACTGCGCTGTGTCTGCAGAATAGCAGACGATGTGCAGCCTCATATGGAGCAGGACGTTTTGTTGGAGGCTCCTGTTGTTTGTACTGCAGCTTTACCGCTGGAAGGTTTGGACGTTGTCCCTATGAGTGGGACATCTGGTTATGCTGATTCAGGTTTGGTCAGGAAAAATACTGGCAGGACGCCAGTTCGGGAGATTACGACTGAAATTGCTGATTCTACGGCTTACCCTGCTCTTCCTGTGTCTGCAACTTTAAACTTCAGCGCTTCTTCTGGTTCGGGTCTGGTTATCACTACGGACCCGTTTTCTTCGACGGAACTTCCGGATATGGAGTCTGGTTGCGTTGAGAGGCCAGTCGAAATTTTGGTGACAAGTAGCGCTCCTTCTACCTCTCAAGTTGTTTGTAGACAATTTGGACTTAATTCATCTCCTACTGACTTTTTGGTGGACTGGTCGGCTGATGCCTCACTCTCCAGATCTGGATGGATTCATACAGCTTCGGGGACATGGATTCCTGACCCTGACTGGGTGGACTGCGGGCCTACACCATCTGCTCCTATGCATGCCACCAAACTGAGCTCAGGTATATCTTCTGGACATACTTCTTCTTCTGTCAATAATAAAAATGGTGCGCACCTTATTCAGGAGGATTCTGAGGCCATTTCTGGCCCTAGTACATCCTCGGGGCTCTTGTCAAAAGTCCACAAAATCAGGATCTTCAGACAGCACGAAACGCATCCCTATGGCTGATTTATTTAAAAATAAATTAGAGCAGGCTCCTAGGAGAAATGCTGTGAGATTGCGTTACAAGGGTGGGCTTTCTACTCATCCTCACATATATTATATTGCTAATCATTTGCTTAGAGGTTCTATGCATTTTTTTCCCTCTGACCTATATGCTTTAATTCATGTTTCAGGGGAGGATTCCTTTGATACCAGTTTTCAACTTAATAGCAGCTTGGAAAAGTTTTGGGAAAATAATGAAGGGGTGAATGTCAGTGATATTTATCACTGGTTACAAAATCAATGTGACATTCTCGGCCCTCCTGAGGCTCTTTTGGATTTAGAAGGTATCTGGACTGGGGGTTGGAAATTTAAAGTGAAGTTGTTTCAGGTTAACTCTGATATTATTCATCTACCCAATAGGTTTTTTTTGGGTAAAGACAGAGGTGTTTGTTTTTACAGTGGGCAACCCAGGGCCTGCTATAAATATGACTCACAGACACATATTAGCAGTTCTTGCGACATGTTAAAATGCTCTCTGTGTGGGGGCTATGGCCATTCCGTAGATTTATGTGAGAACATTTTTCAGTGTAACCTGTGCGATGAGAAGGGGCATGCATTTCATCAGTGCCCCTGGGCCAAACGAAATAGGGATGAAGGTTGGGATCATGACAATTTAGTTTATAAGGCTCAGGAAAAATGCCAGGACTTTCCTCCTTCTGATCATTCTGACTCGCGCTGTGAGTCTACCCCTTCTAGAGACCCTCCTTTAGTACCCCCTCCTGATACTCTTTCCCCTATAACTTGGCCTTCTCTGTCACCTGTGCAGGGCCCTGCTCCTACTTCTGGCCTAGGCCCTGATCCTGCTATCAATGTGTCTGCTTTACCTATTGAGACTGCTCCCCCCCCCCCCATTTGAAACTGTTAAGGGACATAGATTCACCCAGGTCCTCTCCTAAAAATCCCTCTCCTTGTCCTATTTCTATGGCAAATATTTCCCCCCCCTTCAGGATGATCTGGGGGATTCTGATTTAGAGTCAGACACCTCGCACAGGTCTGAACTGGCTACTAAGGATGAAGAAAGCAGATCTACTGAACTTTCTAAAGAAAAGAAAGGGAAAAAAGGGAAAAAAGTAAGACTAGTAGCAGTTTAAAGGGAGGGCCTTAAAAATTAATATGTAATAGATGGCTACTCTGAAGCTGGTGTCTTTCAATGTCTGTAGCTTAAAGACCTATAAAAAAACAGATATCCCTGGTTTCCTTTTTTGACTTCCTAGATGTTGATGTTTTTTTGTTCAAGAAACACGCCTCTCCTCTCTCGCTGAGGTAGAACAAATAAAAATATGATGGCATTGGGGTCCTTCCTTTTGGAATTTTGGTTTAGAAGCTGCAGATGGGATTGGCATTCTTTTTAAATCTACTAAATTTCATGTTACCAGGCTTATTGATGTTAAGCCAGGGAGGGCTTTGGTGCTTGACTGCTCCATTGGGGACTTCTCATTTCGTTTTATTAATCTTTATGCCCCTCAGCTTAAAATAGCTAGAATTGAGCTATTTGATGAAGTTAAGCCCTTCTTATATACAAGGAAACATATTATTTGGGGAGGTGACGTTAATTGTACCTTGGACACTAAACTTACAGGGGCCACACAGAAGAAGATATACTGTGATTCCAGTGCCCTACTACATATTATTTCTGGAGCCAGTATACGGGACGCTTTCCAATGCTTACATACCACAGGCACTGGAGCTACTTACCATAGGCACATATATGCTACCCATATTGATATGTTTTTTGTCTCTAAGTATTTGATTCCTATTTTGTGTATATCTCAACCCTCGGAATTTTCAGATCATAATATTTAATTTTGTACTTGAAGTTTATCTACTATTCCTCCAAAACATTTTTTACCACATAATCACTGGTGGTTCAATATGTCCCTTTTAGACTCCCCTTCCCTTTTCTCTCGTATTGAGGTTTTCTTTGCAAGTCAGGACTCTATTATGTGCTCCTATGATTCTTTTTTGAATTGGTGGCTGGAGACCAAAATGGAGCTTAAACAACTTATGCTCTTTTTGAGTAGACACCGGGCTAACTCTAATTATTTACACTATCTTCTTTTGAGAAATCAGTTCTATAAGTTAATGTCTTTTCCCCCACATGATAAGAAAGGATTTGCTTCTCAAATTTTTGAAATTAAGAAACAAATGAAAAACTATCAATATGATAGTGCTAAATCTTTGGAGATGGAATTTAGATTTAGCACACAGAAGACACCTGCATCAGAACCATATGCAGCATGCAAACAGTTCTTAGATAGTACTCTGATGACTCACCTTGCCACAACAAGTGGTAACCACGGATTTAGAAATGTTAGCAGTAGTACAACAGTTTGTTAGTACCACGTTTCATCCTATTCCTTTTACCTCTTCTCCCTTACTGTCTGGATTTACTGCACCATTGCCCATGTACCTATAGACATGGTAAATCTCTAGTACGACCTATACTGCCCCAAGAGGTCGAGGCTGCTATATCTTAATTAAGTATGGGAACCTCTCCCGGAATGGATGGTATCCCCAATGACTTTTATAAACGGTTTTTGTCCCATATGACCCATTTTTTACCCTTGGTTTTCAATTTTATGTTGACTTCCTCTTCTTCTTATTTTGGTTTCAATACCTCTCTGTTATATTTTTTGTATAAATTGGGGGATAAGACCCTTTTGACTAATTGGAGGCCTTTAAGTCTACTAAATAGTGATTATAAGATTCTAGCTAAGATTCTTAATAATAGGTTATTGATGGTGGCTGATCTCCTTATTCACCCGGCTCAGACTTGTGCTACTCCCAACAGACATATGCAACACAATTTATTTATTTTGCGGGATTTATTTGAAGCTAGTAATAGACATCATCTTTCTGGGTTTGTGGTAACCTTAAACCAGGCTAAAGCTTTTGATAAAGTACGTCATGATTATCTTTTTCCCCTTTTAGTTCAGTATGGTATTCCTAAACCCTTTGTGTATTGGATATCTTTGCTTTATGCTGGGGCAACTATTATCCCTATTGTTAATGGACTTTTTGGCACCGATATTCCTCTCACTATTGGGGTGAGACAAGGTTGTCCCTTAAGCCCTCTTTTATACTCCTTTGTTTTGGATCCTGTGATCCGACAGATACTTTAAGATACTAGCATTATAGGCTTGGCTCCCTCTCCTTTTTTGCCACATGAAAACAGTAATGCCTATGCAGATGATATTACTTTATTAGTCCAAGATGTTTCCTCCTCCACGAAGGCTTTACAGATTTTTTTCCCATTTTGGCTCTTTATCTGGAGCTATGCTCAATATGGATAAGAGTTTTATTTTTTTTTTAATTCTATATGTCCAGCATCTTTAGACACCTTAGGGATTCCAGTGGTTCCTTCCCCTCACAAGATTTTGGGTATTTGGTTTGGTCCGGGTGATTTGGCTACTTACAATTTGGAAAAGCAGTTACATATAGGAGAGAACAAGGTTCATAGATGGAAAGGTTGGAAATTTGAGAAAAAGAAACAAGTTCTGATTATTAAATAGTTCTTACTCCCTGTATTTTTATTTTTATGTTATGTTTTCCCCCCTCCACTGCATCCTGAAACTAGAATGCTTAGTCTCTTCTTTCAGATGCTCTGGGGCAATAGATTAAATCCTGTGAAAAGGGATATTACCTATTTGCTTATTAATAAATGAGGTTTAGTTATGATTAACCCTATTGTTTTTTATCATTCCCTGTTCTTTTTTGGTTCATTTACTTATTTATGGACTCCTGCTACCCTTTCTTGGCAGTTGTGGTCGCAATTCCTTTGGTCACAATATTTTGATAATTGGACATTATTACCCCCTAAAATTCTATCCTCAGATTTTTTACCTGCTTATTGTTTACCCACTATTAAGAAAATGCAACAATGGAAGGTTTCTTTTCCTACTTTACTGACTTTACACAGAAAATCATTTTATACCTTTATTGTTCATGATGTACAGAAAGTTGTTTTTATTGTTTCTTGAATGTGTATCCACTAAAATGATGTTTTCTTTACACAAATTGACAGATTTTAGGATTCCTCCTCATATTGGGGATGTTGTGTGGATCTCTATTCAGGGGAGACTGGGTGTTTGGGGTAATTTAAAATATAAACCCCTGACTGAGAGATTCTGAGACCTACATGTATTAATAGTGAGGAAACTATGCTTAATTTTTTTATTAATTGCCCCCATAGTCAGTCTTTTTGGCAGGACGCTGCTAAACATTGGCATTTACCTTTTCTAAATCATACATCTTATCACACCATTGTTTTAGGGGTCTATACAGGGATCTGGAAATCTTATCATAAGAGTACTTTGAATGTTTTTTTTTCCTTTGTCCAATATTTTTTATGGCAGGCTCATTGTCACTTTGTATTACAGCAACAGCTAGTTTTAAACAGTACCATTTTTTCACAAATTGAAGATGGTTTGCTATCTGGTAAAGACAATGATGTTCATAGATTCTCTAAAGCTACAGTAGATACTTTATGGAAACATTTTTTCTTTTGAAATATGTTATATTGTTTGTTTCTGTTCCTTATGGATTTTTCCTTTTGTACACTTGAATATTTGTGATGTATTATTGTTTTTCTTGTGATGTTATGATTTCTTTGCAATAAACTTCCCCTACTCTTTTCGATAAGTGCCATGGGATCTTTAACAGACACCTGAACTACCACCAATCCAGGCAGATGGGACCTCGGTTTAACGTCTCATCCGAAAGATGGCACCTCAGAAGTGCAGCACCCCTCTCATGCTGCACTACAGTGTCAGTACTGGGATATTAACCCAAGTGCCAGATGTGGGAACTGAACCCACAGCCCTCTGATCTCCCGGCCTCAGAAGCGAGTGTGCTACCTACTGAACCACTGACACTAGACACATTAGAACAGGATGCATTAAAACTTATACTTAATAAAACTCTAGACACAAATATTGAAGGCCAGCTTCGATATTCCAAACAAAAATACTACGAACAAGGCAATAGCACTGAAAAATTACTGGCCTGGCAGCTTCGTAAAGAAAGAGCCTCCAGGGCATTGCCAAAACTTAGAATTGAGAGGAATAACTCCACGATTACATCCCCTGCCCTCATTATTGCTCAGTTCCAGAGATAATATGAAGTCCTATATCATGCAGAACAAGGCCCAATGTACCAAGAGAGAATTCTTTCCTATCTAGGAAAACTTCCACTCCCTAAATTAATGGAAGCTCAGAAATTAGGGCTTAAGTCCCCTATCTCTAAATCAGAGATCATCCAGAAAATTAAACAGTTGAAAAATGGGAAGGCCCCAGGTATGGATGGTTATGTAGCCGAGTTCTACAAGGAGTTTACAGATATCCTTTAACCCCCACTCGAGGACACTTTCAATTAGCTATTGCGAGGAGAGGGGGAGGCTCCAAGATCTTGGAACCAGGCCCAGATCTCAGTTATTCTCAAACCGGGCAAGAACCCAGAGGACTGTAAGTCCTATCAACCTATTTCCTTACTCCCAGTAGATTCCAAAATCTTCACAGGGATCATGTCAGACCAATTACAGGACGTAGTAAAGATTCTGGTTCACAATGACCAGACAGGTTTTGTCTCCAGTCGTTACCTTCAGGACAATATACGACACTCATTAAATGTAGTTTCAATCCAAAAGCCCATTAAACAATTTCAACTAGCCATCAGTACAGATGCCGAAAAGGCTTTCAACAGGGTGGATTGGATATTCTTGGAAGAGACCCTAAGGGGGTTTGGCCTGGGTGATAAATTTTTAGCCATAATTAGAGCTCTCTGTAATGCCCCAGAAGCTAGAATTAAAGTAAAAGGTCACCTCTCTGACAGATTTCCTTTACTATGGGGAACAAGACAGGGCTGCCCCCTCTCCCCACTGCTCTTCGCACTATCCCTAGAACCATTGGCGGTTGAAATTATAGCACACCCTCATATAAAAGGGGTGAAGGTCAAAGGTCACGCTCAGAAAATCGCATTGTATGCAGATGACTCCCTATTTTTTATCTCTGAACCGGAAACGTCAGTCCCAGCTCTTATCAAAGCCTTAGAATGTTATGGTAATCTGGCAGGCTATAAAATTAACCTTAATAAGTCAGAGGCTCTCATCTTAAATGGCACCCCCTCTCGGGAATTCAAGGCTGCCTTTACATTCACATGGGCTCATAAAAACACTATTCATTACCTAGGAATTAATATATTGGCTGATCTCACTCAACTCTACAAAAATAATTACCTAAAACTACTTCAAAATCTACAGGCTGACATAGCCAGATGGCAGATATAGTGTCAGGGGCAGTATGGCAGCACACAAACCTTGAAAATGAATGCCTTACCTAGGTTCCTTTTTCTTTTCCAAACCCTCCCCCTGCAACCCCCCAGAGATTTCTGGATCTCACTTCAAAAAGAGACACAAGAGTTTCCTTTGGAACAACAAACGCCCAAGATTAGCTAGAAACATACTAGAAGCTCCTCAGGAGAAAGGAGGATTAGCCCTCCCACATTTTTATTTATATTTTCTTGCTGCCAGGGGTGCACAGCTATGCACATGAGCCAAACGCAGGGAGGACTCCAGTTGGTATCTTCTAGAAGAAGAGTCCCTCAAAGGTTGGGCACTCTGGGCCCTCCCTACTAATAATATTCTGAGGGAAATACAATGTGCGCTGACAAACCCTTGGGTCTCCAACTCCATTGAAATTTTGAGAAAACTCAGAAAGCTTACACACACACCCCCCAGAGGGTCCAGGCCCTCTATCTTTGATCAGGTTTGAACCTTCTTTTACCCCACCCAGATCGTACCCTGGATTCCGGACATGGGCCATCTGGAATCTCTCCATCTTTGCATAATGTACTGAAAATGGATCCTGTCTGTCTTTTATACAGTTATCCAATAGATTCCACCTCCATAAGGAAGACCACTTTAGATTTTTACAGGTCCATCACTATATATTCTCTTCAAATAGAGTACACATGTTGAATAGGGCTAGAACAGAACTAGAAAACTTTTTTTATTTTACTATTAGGGTTAAAGGGAACACCGGCCCCCTCTCACAGTTATACCAACTTTTACTTAGCAATAGTCAATCAGGGTTGGAAATGATAAAACAGAGATGTGAAGCTGAACTATCCATCACTATACCTCAATCAATCTGGGACAGAAGATTAAGCAGAGGATGGCCTGTAACCAGCTCCCCAACCTGGCGAGAATTTTACTGGAAAATTCTGCTAATATACTTCCTCACCCCAACTACTGTCAAACATTTTGGAAATCACCAGTCTGATCTGTGCTGGAGGGGATGTGGGGACATAGGAACGCAGATACATATTTTTGGGGAATGCCCAAAAATACTTTAATTTTGGAAAGAAGTGCATACCTTGATGCAAAACATTACTGGCCTACAACTCCCCTTTACAGGGTCAGGTCTGGTGCTGGGCCTCCCGACCCTATTATTTGGCCCCAGATGGTCAACTAAGTTAGCCCATGTGATGCGAGTTGTAGCACCGAAGTGCATTACTTCAAGATGGTTATCTCCACCCCCCCCCCACAGTGCAAGACTGGTCATCCAGAATGACACAACTGGAAACCATGGAACAGATCACTAGTATTTTGAAAATACAGAGTGAGAATTTCATACAAACATGGTCCCTTTGACACCAACAATTGCAAGGGCAGGCTGACACCCCAGTTTAGACCCAAGATTTAAGTCCAGATCCCTATAATTTAAACCATAACTTATAGAAGATACGAGTTTATGCCTGGTTTTCTTTTCTTTAAATGTAATTTGAGTTAAGCATACAACTTCTTAGCGAATAAGCTAGAAACAAGTGTCACTTACTTGTGAAAATAATGATGCATATCAAGTTCACTTGGAACAAAGTTTTTAGACTTTTACAGAATGAAGTGTAAGTATATTTTTTCCACACAGCCCACTAAGAGATATGTGGGGCCCGGGTCCAAACTGCAGTTGGTCAGATGCAATGACTGGATGATCATCACACTGTCACTGATCGTGGGGTGACTGAAGTCACACCACACAAACTGGGTGTCCGACATCTCCTGCCAACCACCACAGCTCCCATTAGAGAGGGTCAAGCAGATGTCGGATCTGATTGTGGCAACCTTATCTGAAAAGAACTGAGCAAACTCCTCACACCATTCCTGAGAAAAAGCACTTCCAGGCCGAAGACACATTGGATTGCACAATCTGTCCACAGACTGGAAGAGCTGAGCTGGTCGATTCTGTGCTCAATTTAAAACTACCGCTTTTCTGCTCGCTCGATCCTGGGCCTGGAGTGTTCTGACAAGACACATTGCCCTTCTCTTGGAAGGGGAGGTTTCTGTATGTCTTTCTTCTGCTCAAACCCTAGTTGGAAGGGGCAGAGATGATTCTCATTGCTCCCTTCTGGCTTTGTCAGATTTGGTTCCCCTTGCTGCAACAGCTGATGGTGGAACCTCCAGTGATCTTGCCACTGTGCCCTGGCTTGCTGTCCCAGGACTAGGGCACCCTGGTCCATCTGGACTTCAGGTCCCTGCATCTCCATGCATGGCTTCTGTGGACCTAGCTATCGCCTGCTTCGGGGGGGGGTGTCCTCTAGGGTCACGGATGTCCTGGTGGCTGCTAGAAAACCCTCCACCAGAGCCACTTACACTATGAAATGGAAGCATTTTACCCTTTGGGTTGCTGCTTGCTATTTGGATCCCTTCACTTGTCCAGTGAATCAGGTGTTAGAGGACCTTCTTTTCCTCTCGGATTCTGGATTGGGGTACTCCTCACTCAAGGTGCATCGTTCTGCCATCTCTGCATACCATGCACCTATTGAGGGCAAAGCTGTTGCCCAGTTTGAAGTGTCCTGCACCTTCTTGCTGGGCATTCTGCATCTGAAACCTCCCATTTGGGACCCAGTCCCTCCCTGGGACCCAAATTTTAGGTTGGAGAAACTCACTTTACCTCCCTTTGCACTGGCCGTGAGTTGGAGTTCTGTCTACACCTTCACCAAGCATTACAGTTTTGACATCGCTTCTCATCGCAGGGCCAATTTTGGCCTAGCAGTACTTCAGGACCTTATCTCCTGAGCTCTTGGCTGCTGATTTGTCCTCCTCCTCCTCCTCCTCCTGGTGTTTTTCTCATTGTCATACCTGGTACTGCTTGGGATTTGGTCCTACCAATGTGGCCTGCTGCAAGAGCCGTCCTTGTAGTAAGATAGTAGTTACGTAAGAACTTACTGTAACAGTCGGTCTTCAAGAGAAGCTCTTGCAGCAGGCCCTCCTTTCTCTCCCTCCCTCCTTCCTCCTGCTGTTCTTTGTTTCTCTTGCACTACTTCTGCCTTTCTTTTTGGCTCTTGGGAACCTCCTCAGTTCTCCTTTCATTACCCACTTGGGGTCTCTGGTGGGAGAACTGAGGTAGGTGTGGGGAACCACCTGCCTTTATAGGATAGGCTGGCATCAGTGGTGAATGTTTCTTCATGGTAGACTGCTAACTAGAAGTTTTCTGTGTAGTCATGGTGCCTGTTGGCTTAGTCCTATCAGTGTGACCTGCTGCAAGAGCTTCTCTCAAAGATCTACTGCTACGGTAAGTCCTTGCGTAATTCTCATTTTGTGTGGACACTCTTGGCCTTGGGTCCCACTCCCTGGGACACAACAGGCTCCCTTGCAGTGCAGCATCTCCTACCTTTTTTCTCCTGGACACTCTGCATCACTTCTTGATGTGTCTCATCTTTGTCAGGGCATATCTTCATCAGGCCCTCAACTGGAGTCACACATCCCTCCCCTCCAGCTTCAGGGGGACCGTACTCCAGCCAACAGAACAACAAGGTACTCTGAGAGAGAGAGGGGGAGGGGAAGTGGCCCATGGTCCCCATACCCTCTTGGCGATCCCATAACATGGTGCTGAATATGTGGGCAGTCGCAACAAGGTCCCAGCCCCCTTAGGTCCTGTGACCAGAAGCCTTCCTGTCTGCACCAAGATAGCCTGAATAAACAACTCCCCTGGTCAAACAGTCTCAGTCAAATTTGTTTCCCTTCTGTTAATCTCCTAAGCACCTCCCATGTTCCTCACATCCATGACTTGGTGCCAAAGCTGCCAGTCTTGAGTCAAGCACCATATGCTGAACAACCACCTCCCCTTACAAGTAGTAGGGTATTGTTATGGCTGTTTAAGACCTCTAAATATAAGCATTAAAGCATGGCCAGGGGTTGGACTACTGTCCATTAATCTACCACTGGGGGAATTATGAGGGACAAAGTAAGCTGAGGGCCTTATGCCCCTAGGGTAGATTAATAAAAGTTACGCACCATTGGTCAAGCCTCAATGCTATTGTTAAACTAAATGTTTACATTTTTTTTTCAGGAAAGTTTATAGTTAAAATTCCAATTATTCTATTTTACATGACAGTTTCTTGATGTTACCCTAATTCTTTTAGAATGCTGTCAACCAGTTAGAATGCTCCATTTCCAACCGTTGCTTTATTATGGTGTTTAGTTTTTAAGTTAAAAAAATAGTGCAGATGTGCAAAGAGGATGGAAACCCCAAGCAGCTACACTCTGTGTTCTCTCCTCTTCCTTTGTGGCCTGCCTTTTATATCACCCAGCAGCAATTTGCATGTTTTTGCCTCCATTTAGGGTTACAGAGGTGAAATACACAGACACACTAAGCCAAACCAAGTTCTCCTTGAGGTCAGAGCTGGGGCACATACGTTGGTGATGAGATGATATGCCATTGCCCTCTGCATTTCTCTTTCATTAACTTACAATTTACCCTACATGGCTACCGAAATTAGTCGCTCATTCACTCTCTGCCCTGAGGTTGTTGTGGCCGTTGGTAGGAAGGCAAGTGTCAGGTAGCGGGAGGCAGGCAGGGAAAGCCAGAGCTCCCTCTGGAGAGGAGGATAGGCTTGCTGTTACTAGACCTAAATGAAGGATCTGTCAGATCAAACAAGCCAGCCTGGACTGGCTTCAGTATCCTAGTCAAGTGCAATAAACTAGCAGCTCCACTATATCCTATCCAGCTTCCAGCCACATTCAGGCTGCAATAGGATTTGGCTAAGAGCAGCACTGCAGTGGCCCTCTGTCACCATCAGTGGCTCAGGTCACAGCACTGGGCTACAGAAGGGCACAGCAGCTGTGATCAGGTGGGTGTTATCAGCAGGGCTTTGATTATATCTGGTTTTATCTGTTGTGTTTTTGGTTTTTTATTAAAACCATTCAGCTGCCCATCTGAGCCCAGATGCCCTCCCTCCAAGTCCATAATAGCCCGCTTTGGCTTTATAATCACTTTAACCCATTCCCCACCCGGTATTAGCACCTCTCACTAGTGTGTTACCTTAAAATAATTTTTAGAAACTGTCCAACCCTTTGCGAAGATCCTCCTCCATTTAGTCTCACCAGTGGCAGCCGCCACCTTTTTTTTTTGTCAGTCTTGCACTTCTGTTTTAGAAGAAGGGTGCTGACAGCTCAGATCTTATTGCAATTCAGTTTGAGTAAACTCCATCCGAGCATGTATCTCAGGAGTACAGTTCTACAGGGCTCCTATAGAGAATTAGCTGTTGAGCAGTAGACCTGGGACTAGATTCACAAAACCTTATCACGGGGCAAACCCAATTTTGCACAGAGCTGGTATTCACAAAAGCCCGGTTTGCCTGATCAAACTGGGTTTGTGCCAGGGCAAAGTGTGGAGGGAGCCACAGTTCAAATGAGGGGGAGGGGACCTGCATATAGGTGCACAAAGCATTTTGCAAGGTCCCCTTGTGTGGAGCAAATACCACAGATCAAGACCTTGCTTCAGTCTTGCACAATCCTAGTGGCTGGTACTGCGGCGGTGCCCCACCCTCACCCATTTTTGCTGGCCCCAGTACAGAAAGAAAATATCCCTGGTGGCTAGTAGTTCCGACCCCTTCCCACCCATGATCGCCAATCACCGGACCTAGTAAAGTAATTTAATCACTGTCCCTAGTAAAGTAATTTCCCTGGTGCTAGTGACCCCCCTTGCCATGAGCTCGCTGAGTGCCAGCCCCAGTATAGAAAGGAAATATCCCTGGTGGCTAATGATTCCCCCTGTGATTGCTAATCGCCGTCCCCAGTATAGTAATTTCCCTGGTGCTGGTGGATCCCCCTCCCCCATGATAGCCAATCGTTGGCCCGAGTATAGTAAAGTTATGTCCCTGGAGCAAGTGGTCCCCGTCCCCCCGTGTTTGCCGATCGCCGTCCCAAGTAGAGTAATTTAATTGGTGCTAGTGCCCCCTGCAATTGCCGACCCGAGTAAAACAACAAAGTGCACCTGGTGCCAGTGACCCCCTCCCTCCCCCGCCATCGCTGATTGTCAGCCTGAGTAACAAAAATGTTACACTGTTTCCTGGTGGTTGGCAGATCCCCCATCAAATTCCCCCCTCCCTATCCCCAATCCACTGTATAGTAACACAAAATGTGTCCCTAGTGTGTAGACCCCCTCCCTTTACCCTGGCAGGTAATGTCCCATCACCCTGCTCCCGCCCCCCCAGCCAGCGACCAGCACAGCCCCCCACTCTCCACCACTGCTGGCTACTGATTGAGCTGTCAGTTAGCGTGTATGCACACACTGACCGCTCAGTTGGCAGCCAGCTGTAGTGGAGAGCATAGGGCTGTGCTGGTCGCCAGCTCAGGGTTGGGATGGGGAGAGTGTGCTTGTGGAAAACTACCTGCCAGGAAGGGTGGGGCGAGGTGTCCCTAGACACCAGGGATCGATTTTTGTCACTATACAGGGATCTGGGATTGGGAGGGGTCCGTAGACCACTAGGGAAATGTTGCAATTCACTATACAGGAGATCGTGATTGGGGGGCCATGTCACACTGGTGACTGGGATCAGGTGGGGGGAGGGACCACTGGACACCAGGAAAAACCTATATGTGTGGTCGAGCTGGGCATCGGGAGAGGGAAGGGACCACTGGCCACCAGGGAAACTTTTTCTGTTTACTCGGGCCAGTGATCAGCGATCGTGGGGGGGACCATTAGCACCAGGGAAATTACTTTAATATACTGGGGCCGGTGATCGGCAATCACAGGGGGGTGAACCACTAGCCACAAGGGATATTTCCTTTCTATGCTGGGGCAGGCGATGGGGGGGGGGCGCACTGGCACCAGGGACACTAGAAAAATGACTTTACTATTCTGGGTCCGGCCCGACGATCATGGGGAGGGGGGGACACTTTGCACCAGAGACACAGGGTTGCCTCTGAGGCAGGGGCTGGGCAGTTGCTAAACTCTAGCACAGCCTATGCAAATGGACACATAGCACCTTGCATGCCCCAATGGGCTCAATTACATGGCTGCACTGGTGAATTCCGAATAGCGCACCGGTGTTGTGCATTGTGGAACCATATTCTTGGCTGCATGTGGGGTTAGCGGTAGCAGTACTGGGGTTAGCGTGGACTTGTCCCAGCTCTAGTTTTAGTTTTGTTAATATGATTTTTATTAACATTTTCCACAGGTTACAGGGTGTCGGCAGTCATAAGTTCATCTTAATTCACATAATTAAACATGCACAGGTCAGGAAATCAGCAAGTTAAAGGCATACAGAGTTCATAAGAGTCAATATTTCATCGTCTTAGGCCTGGAAGAGTCCTATCTAATGGAGGCATTGCAGATTTTATTCATATATTCAGAGTAATCCCCCCCCCCCCCCCCCAGCTCCATCAGGAAGCTCCACTCCCCCACTCCATCCACCCGTCCCAGCTCTATTAACAGTCGGATAGTGTGGTGTGCTGTCAGACTATGAATAGCAACTTTTTCCACCTGCGCATTCGCAAAGTGCAGCGCAAACTTTTTTTTTCTGTGAATCTAGCCCCTGATTGGTTAACATTTGGTTTTCATTTCTGAGTATGTTTACTTTTGTACCCTTATGCCATTCTGTAGCACCAGTATTTCGATTATCCTTTCATACACGGTTAATATTATAAACTTACAGCATCTTTTTTTTAGTTTAAATTATGCTTCAAATTTTGTATAATTTTTGAAATATGTCAATTATTGCACCATTATTTTTGTTGTTTGTTTATTCTTTGGATTAAATGTTTTTATTTTTACACACACTTATTACAGTGCATTATATATCCATCCATACTGGGTTGGATCTTTCTCCAGACATGAGGATCTCACCCTAATAATTTTTATTTTACATATGAAATTTTCTTTAAATGTTTTAAAATGCCTTTTTTGTTGCAAAAGCCCATTTTCTAATCCCAGTAAGACTCTTCAGAGTGTTGGGGGACACTGACTCTTCCAGGGGTTGTACGGCCCTCTACCTGCAGCATCAGAGCTCATTACACCCGGGAGTTTTGGGTGCATTACCCAGTACCCCATAGCCTGTCAGGTCTTATCCTGAACATAAGCCACTCGACCTTTGCTCTTGGAGTTTGTGTAGCATTACTCACCATGGGGGTGTAAAATCCTCTTGTATCACACTCGCATTCATTATACATTCTGCCTTACTTTAAAAGCCTGTAGTTTGCACAACTTGGGATTATACAATGTACAGAGTAAGAGTCAAACCTTACAGATAAATGCTTTATTTTATTTATTTTTTGTTTAGCCACTGATGAATTCTAAATGAAGATCAATCCTTCATCTCAGTGCTAGGTACATCCTCAGCATTTATTTTCACTTTGGATAGGTCATAAAGGAACCCTTAATCAAAGGGAGAGCAGTTTGAACCATGCCTAATGACATCACAGTAGCCTCTGCTGCACTCAAGACAGCTGTGAAATCAAACAGAAATGGTTCAGTCTTCATAAGAAGAATGAATTTAAACTCTTTATGCTTTAAGATACATGGGAAAAACAATGACTTGACTTAGAAAATAACATATTATAATCACTTGTGAGAAGGCAGGACTTGCATAACTCACTTGTTGCTCATGCAACTCATGTGAGTTCTTGTCATGCACCCTCTCTCATAAAGATAAATGGCATACTGTGGGTCAGGGATCATTACCATATGTATGTGCACCTGTCATTGGTTTATGCACAGTCCTCATAACAGTTTCAGACTGTTCCGTTTTCCAAACATTTGCACATACGGCCACAGCTCCAGCATATTTAATTTTTTTTTTTTTTTAACAGAATCTTTTACCCAGGCTTTCCAGGACTATAACCAGATTTTACAGTTGTTACAGATTTTGATAATGTCCTTTGAGATTCCAGATGGGCTAGGCAGCTCTGTGCCAAACAGTAGGTGACCATATCATGTTTCTGTGCATCAGTCCTTTTTTTTATTGTTTATTCCACATCCCCAACATTTCACCCAACTTCTTCTGAGGGCCACTGCAACAGTTAAAAATACATTTCATGATGCTAGCCCGGTGGCAATGAGAGTTGAGGCGCTGGGCGCAACACCTCGTGCCACACTGGTAACCCGTGTTCAGGAACGAGCACGGGGCACCGGGAGTTGGCAGGGGAGGGAGAAGGATCAAGCATCCAGAGAAGAGCTCTCCTCTCCTGGGGAGGGAGGACTGGCGCTCTTGCCAAACAATTGCCCCCAGGTGGAGGCCTGGTGGCAGTGTGGGACAGTGGGCGCCATGGAAGGGAGGGTGCTGCGGGACTTCCACGTACGCATGCACGCTGCCACATATGCATGTCCTGCATGTGCACCCCAGTAATGGGGAAGAGAAAAATAATGGAGGAAAAAAAAAAACCCAGCTGCAGATGACGACTAACCCCTCGCAGGCTCTGCACCTGGTGACTGGGTGGGCTCTGGGTAAGTCCTGGTGATTAATGGGGTGACGGGGCTGGGGGGGTGGTTAGAAGGGGGCAGCTGGGGGCAGAGAAGGACATGAACAGCTAAATAAAATATATATATATATATTTCATGCATACATTCTCATTCAAGTTATTTATGCTTCAGAAATGCTGCTTATAAAATGGGTATGGACAATGAGAGGAATCTGATTGGCTGGCATCCCTTCCCAGCCATACATATAAACACAGAAAACAAGTCCCCAAAGCGGCAAGCATCCCTCAATATATATATATATATATATATATATATATCAGTGAGGGCCTTGCTGTTCAAGCCTCAGAAACCTGCCATCTTGATTCCTCGCTAATGGCACGTTTTTAAGGAGTGAAATATGAACCCAGAAACTTAAAATCAAAAGAGTCACAACACTTAAAAAGTGTTGTTTGTACTTAAAAATCGTGTTGTTGTCCCTCCTGACCTGCTCCCTTCTCCTCCTCCTCTCCTGCAGCTTTACGAACACTCCACAGTCCCCCTGAAGCCTCAAGCAGAGGGAGACTGGCGGGACTTTTATGGAAGTTGCTACTGCAAATGGTAGTTTACTGCTGGCAAGACCAAAAGCAAAACCCCGGTCTTGCCTGCAGCCTGACGTACCAACTACACAGCTGTCTTCAGCGCCCCAGTGACAGCACTTCATGTAACAGCATCCCTAGCAACCTAAGTAACGTGGAGGGACTATTTCACATCAAGCCAGATTTTTTTTTTTTTAATCTTTTTTTGTTTTAAATATTATAATTTCTCAACATATACCTATTTTATAAGCACAATAACACACTTTGGGGTGTGGGTTATGCTCTGATAAACACACTTCTAAGGGTAGTAAGGCACTCAGCCTGCGGCCTTATGCCTCACTACATCCGTAGGCGTGTGTTTATCATCAGAGCATAACCCACAGCCCGTTGAGTGTTGCTGTTCACTTATGCTACCATACAAAATTGCAGTTACCTGATACACCTCTTATTGTCTGTGGTGGGCGAAATGTTGAGGCTGTCTGATGGATGATAAAAAATAAGCACTGAAGCACAGAAGTAAGCTTGTTTCAAGCTGAAGGATCTGTCAGGGCTGGCTCAACAGAGACTATATTACTGTCAAGGAAGGTTTTTTTTTTTTTTTATTTAAAAAAGGTTTTGAAATTTACAAATTTGTGGCAATGTTAAATTTATGTACAATATATGCCGTTTTGTCTTGGCTACCGCCTGTCATACACATCAATATTTAATTCCAGTCTGGGTTGGCTTTCTCTTGCTGCTATATGCAGCTTTAACCTTGTATATCTCATTGACAAAGTTCTTAGACACCAGATCCCCCTTTGCCTTGGCTACACTTCTTGTGAACCGGCATATACCTGTATCCTGAGGTCTGTAGCTCAAGAATTATTGTCAGTTCCAAAATGCAATACAAAAATATGTGCTGGTAGTATAGCCTAGAGGCTAGAGTAATGAGCTTGGTACATCCAGCAGACCTGGGTTTGATTCCCCCAATCTCTTCTTGCATAACGTGACTCTCAGTAAGTCACTTACCCCCATGCTCCTGGTCCACCCCTGAAACTAACATTTGTGCCTACTGGGCCTTACCTAGTTACCAAAGAATTAACAACAACAAAATTGGGTGGGCTGGCATTTTCCTGTTTCATACCCAAATTCTGAAACTCCCTATCAGTCAGAATTTATTGCACCCTTTCCAAACAACTGTTGAAACCTAAGAAAAGAAAATATTTATTCTAGAGATATGGATATGATGTACAATTCCACACTTCTGGCAGTGCTTCTTTCCCTTTTTTTTTTGGCCGGAACGTCTTCAAGCTGGCTTCTCCCACCCACTCGGGTGGTAACTCCCTTGACACCGCCCTGTGACGTCATATCTTCCTTTCCACTGGAAGAAGGTTTCTTCCTTACCACTCTAGCGCTGAGTAGGCCCTTTGCTTTCAAACCTTCAAAATTCAAGTCTTAAAGCAAATTTCAAATCAGTTCAAAACTATCATCATGGACAACTCAAAGACGGGGCCCAGTTTTAAAAAATACGATTGCAGGCAGAAGATGTCTCAGACGGACCTGCACACCTCGTACGTCTACTGCCTAGGCCACGATCATGATCCCCAGGTGTGTAGCCTCTGTTGCACCTTGCATCCCAGTACTCTGCAGGACCAGCATGCTCAAATCCTTTTAGGGGGACCAGATGAATGGGACCCTTCTGTTCGATTGAAAGATGCCCACTGGGTGGTCTCTGCTGCTGCAGGCTCCACAGAACAATTAGAAGCTTTTGAAGAGGCAGCGGCTTAGGCTGTGGAGCATGCCTCTTTGACCTCTGTGCCACTTTCCTTTGATGCCACCCTCACGGGGGCGTTAAGGGATTTTTGCCAATCCTTTTCCACCCTTGAGCTGTGCCCCTCTAAGGGCACCAAATCATCAAAATCATCAAAATAGGAGACTAAGAAGAAGTCTCATTGACTCTCGTAGGATCATGAGTGCTTTTGGCCCTTGTACTCCCACTCTTCTCTGGAGGTTTTGACTATGGCTGATCCTTCAGTCCAGGCCACTGGCTCCACGGTCTTCCCATGGGGCCAGTCGGTCCAGACGCCTGTTGACCAACCTGTCGATATTCCTTGAGCTGGTCGACATGCTGTCACAGGACAAGGTGGATACCTCACTTTCTAGGACTCCGGTCCTACCTGTTACCTCTCAGGGTAGGTCAGAACAGCATGCTGATCCAGTCACTAACCCACAGGATCTGATTACCTCGGAGGATCCTCAACTTTCGTTGGTTCCCTCCATTTCTTACCATCAGGTTCCACGATGGTCGAGGTTGTGATCCTGTACAGGAGTAGCAATCAAGAAAATTATCTGGTGTGAGGGGTGGAATACCAGAAATCCAAATTTGGCATTCTGTCTCAAAGTTTAGTAATCTGCCTAGCCAAAACAGCAATGCTATGCATTTAATTTGCAGAGTAGAAACCTGGAGGAGTGGTATTCCAGTCTGAATACCAGCATGACAAAAATAGTATTCCACCTTGAAAACTGGTATGTAAAACGGGCAGAATACCATTAATTTCTTGCCCTGCCATAGTCCGGAGTCGAGCAGCCCTTGCCAGCATCGGCATTCCCACTCTCTATGCTCCAACAATTTGTGCTTCAAAGAGCTAATGTGGCAGCAGCTCATGTTTTCTGAGGTTAAGCCAATTCTGGCCCCCACCCCAGCTCTTTCGTGGCTTCTGCCACCAAGGTTCCAGCCTACTCTGGCTCGGCCTGTTCCAGCTCAGCCTATTCCAGCCTCTCTGCATATCCAGGTGGAGCCGCCTCCTAAGCAGCCGAAGGTTGGTCCCCCTCCTAAGGATGCCTGTACCATTCCTGGGCTGCCTTGTTGGTTGACGGTCACCATGACTTCTGACAAACCCCATAGGGTCAGCGGGGACTCGTGTGATCAACTGCTTTCTGGCAAATCCTCTGTGTCTGAGGACTCCTCCCTGCATTCTTGTCCGTTGATGGCCAAATCGGGAAAGGATTTGTCTATGGAGCCCGGTCCCACTTTCGGGGACTTGCTCAGTTTTATTTTGGAGTCAACCGGGATCCAGATGGAGCCCATCCAAAAATGGGCCAAGTATCCCTTGACCGAAATTCACAACTGCGGGGACTCCCCTGGGGTTGCCTTTCCAGTCACCAAGATCAATCTTGGCCCCGCTCTGGAGTTTTGGCAGCACCGTTTCTGACCTGCACCACGCTGTTGGCCCATATGGCCCGAAAGTACACAGTCCCTACAGGTTAAGTGTTGGGTTTCATTGGCACCCTTCAGCTGAGGGTGTTGTGGCCGGCTCAATCTTGCGGCTTACCGGCAATATCAGGGACATGGACAAGCCTCCCAACAAGGAACCCAAGAAATTGGATCATATGGCCAAGGAGGTCTATGCAGCCTCTTTGCTTGGCCTTTGGCAGGTTTGTTCAGCCCTTTTCGCTTATGCCCTTCTTGGCACTCTCAATGAGGTGCTTTCTCAGCTCCCAGCTGACTTACAGACTATGGTCAAGCAAGTCTAGGACCAGGGACGAGCAGTGGCAGAACAGCAGCTTCAGAAGGCCATGGACATCAGCAAATCCTGTGCCCGGTCTGTGGCTGCTGCGGTGACCATGCTCCATAGGGCTTGGCCGCAGATCTCTACTTTTATGGCAGATACCCAGCACAAGTTGGCAGATGTCCCCTTCTTTGGCACCGAACTGTTTGGTCCAGGGATGGAAGGACACCTCATTCACATTGAGAAATTCAGTGCCACCCTGAACTCTGCCCAGAGGGGATCCTAAGTGCTTGAAGCTTCAAAGGAATAAGCCCTTTTACCACCTCTCTGCCCCTGCAGCCAAGTCACCCCAGACCCCAGCTGGGCAGCAGGGACAGGCTTGGCGTCCTCAACCGAAGTTAGTTGCTTTGGTCATCCGCAGACCAGGTGGTTGAGGTCCTGCAGCTCCCAGATCTTCAAGGCTGTGCACAGAAGCCATGAAAGTCTGGTACCCTAGCCTAATCCCTGGAAGTGTGTCTGCCGTTCATCTTTCATGGAAAGACAATACTCTGGCATATTCACTCAGCAGAATCAGCCAGGATCATCACGAATGGGCCTTGAACAAGCAGGTGTTGGGCACAATTTTCAGGCATTGGTGCACCCCAGAAATAAATGTTTCTCTCAGAAAAAAATCACCAGCTTCCACTTTATTGCTGCAGGCCACCTTCCTTGGGCATAATGCCCATGCAGGCACTGACCCTGGAGTGGACAGGAAAACTTCTTTATGCCTTTTCTCCAATTCCACTGGTGTCAAGAGTCCTTCACAAGCTGAGGAATCTGTCTGCAACCATGATACTGGCTGCACCAGACTGGGCAGGGCAGCTGTGGTACCCTTTGTTGCTCACCCTGTCCACCAAGCAACCCATTCGTCTGCCCCAGAGATACAATCTTCTGACAGCTGTTCAGGAGCAGATAGTTTTTCTGAACCTTGAGAGCCTTCACCTGAAGGCTTGGTTCTGGAGTTAAAATATTCAGAGTTTAACCTGTCAGAAGAGGTACTTAAAGTGCTGAAAGGTCTCAAAAAAACTTCCACAAGAAAGAGTCATGCCTCCAAGTGGAAAATATTTTCCATCTGGTATAGGTCTAAGAAAATCAATCCACTTAAGGCAGATTTTTCCACATTGCTTGCTTATCTGGTGCATTTGCAGTCCCTAGGCCTCAGGCCTGCAACCTTTAGAGTTCACTTAGCAGCAGTATCTGCTTATGTATCTGCAGGTGCTCGAAGAACAATAGCTTCACACCCAATTTTTAGAAAAATGTTCAAAGGACTGGCACTTACGTTCCCTTCTGTTAGGGAACCAGTACCTGCTTGGGATTAGAATTTGTGCATAGCCAAACTCATGGAACCTCCCTCTGAGCCAGTGGCTATAGCTGACCTAAAATATATTACATGGAAAACTGTTTTCCTGGTGGCAATCACTTCAGCAAGAAGGGTGTGAAAGTTCCAAGCTCTTTGTACATATCCTAATTACACTATCTTCCATAAGGGCAAAGTAGCCCTTAGGACAACCAAGACGTTCCTTCCAAAGGTGGAAACTGAGTTTCACTTGAATTAGTCCATCACTCTGCCTGTATTTTTCACAGCTAAATCCAGTGGAGGAGTTTTGAAACTGTTTAACTTGGATGTAAAAATGTTTCTCAGCTATTACATTACATATACTAAAAACCTTAGGATTCACCACTCACAGCTGTTCATTACCTACAGTGAAGTGGGAAAGGGCAGGCCTGCCTCAAAGAGGTATACTGCACGTTGGCTAGTGTCATGCATCCAATTCTGCTACAGTAAGACTGATAAACAGCCACCACAAGGCCTCAGGGCACATTCCACTCGTGGAACTGCTGCCTCTGTAGCAGCTGCAAGGCACATCCCCTTGCTGGAAATCTGTAAAGCGGCTACCTGGAGTACAGTCCACACCTTCACAAAGCACTACTGTTTGGATGTCCAGTCCAGGACTGATTCTAGGTTTGGCACTGCAGTATTGCAGAACCTTTTTACTAACTAGGTTCTGTACCCACCTCCCAAGGCACTGCTTGGTAGTCTGCATATGTCTAATACTAGGACATTCCTGGAGTTTGAAGAAAAAATTACTTACCATAGTAATATTGTTTCTTCCAAGGGATCTCCCAGTAGGGTTAGACCTCCCACCCCCTACCTCCCCTTATATAACCTGAATCAGGTTCAAAAATACTTTTTATGGGAGTTTATAAGGTTGCCATTGATCATTGGCTTATAAGATTATTATATATTTGTTAATGCACACAGGTATTGCTAAGATACTTAGCTCTCCTTTTTTGTGTCTCTTTTGTCCTGTTTGGAACCTGTCCTCTTTATCATGGAGAGAGTATTATAATTAAGGGCATTTTACATAGTTATTTAATAGTCCACTGTTTTCGGCTACAAAATCAAATCTGGCAGATGACACCTAGAGGCAGAAGTTTTGAAAGATGCATTCCAAATTCTCTATCGGGCCTTCAGTCAGTGACCTTTAAGGTACACCTGGCAGCCATAGCAGCATACTGGGTACGGGCTGGTATGCTATCAGTGGCACAGGAGAAGGTAGTCTGGTACTTTTTCAAAGGCCTTGATATTTCCTCTCCAGTGCGTGAACCACCACCACCGTGGAACTTGTTGGTGTTGGCAAAGCTCATGGGCAAGCTATTCGAATGGGTGCACAGGTGTGAAATGTCTCACCTGTCACGGAAGACCACCTTCTTAGTGGTTATCACGTCAGCCAGAAGGATCAGTGAGCTCAAGGCGCTCTTGGTGGAGTCTTCTTACTTGGTGTTCCACAGGCACAAGGTTGTCCTTCGCCCCAACCCGAAGTTCCTCCTGAAGGTTGTGTCTGAGTTTCACCTTAACCTGGTGATGCATCTCCTGGTGTTCTTCAACAGTCACACCTCGGAGGCCAAGCACAGGCTCCATACTTTGGACCCGAGGTGAGCAACTTCCCTATTATAAGCAGCGCTTGACAAATTTTAAAATTAGGTACTTGTCCAAGGACAAGTGGCTTGTCAAAAAGTAGTTGTCTCGGTTGAGTAGCTTGAGTTGGTAGTCTGGGTACAAAATGACATATTTTTAACGGAAAGTATAAAAATACAGAAAACCGAAACAGACTTATTGTAGTATCAGTTATTTAGTGTTGTAATAGACAATAAGGAGAACAATATGAATATTTTTTTTTGTCAGGATGAAGAGGATTATGACAGAATTAGCACACAACACCAGCAGCAGTGCAGCACAGTCAGTGAGAACACTATGCAGCAGACAGTACAGCATCAGCATCAGGAAAAGTTATAATAGTTATAGAAGGAAGCTTGAGTTGCTTTCTCCAGAGCATAACATTCAGTGTCATCATCCTCATCATCAACACTAGTGACTGCCTCATGGACATTTTCATGTGAATCAGCAGTAGTTGAACTAGCATGACCATGAATGTGGCGTGTGCCAGGACCAGAGAGTAGCCAGTGGTTGATAGCTTGGTCCAGATCAAAGCTATCTAATGCAGGACTTTAACTGCTATATGCAGAAGTGACCGGAGTGTGTCATCAGTCAAACATGTTCTTATTTTTGTTTTTATAGGATTGTGAATGAAGAATACTCTCAAATTTAGCTGTAGATACACTCATAGTCAGTAACATTTCTATTAGATCAAGGATGTGAGCAAGCTGGGCTGGTCTCTCTCACAGTAGTCATGAATATACTTGCAGATATGGCTTATCAGCTGCAGACTTAAGCATTGCTTTGAATGCAGAATACTCCCTTTGTATGTTGGCTACATGATCTTCAGAAAAAAAGTGAAAGTAGTCTAACAAATTACTTAAATCGGTCATGCCAAACAGCACAAGTTCTTCTCATGATAGATCAAAATTTTTGAAATCTGAACAACTGAACCATTTTAGAGGTTCCTCCGAGAAATTCCAAAAATGCTGGTCAATGTAAATTATTATTATTAAATTGTGCAGCGAGTATCAGTCATGAAATTTAGTTCTGGACAGTTCCCTTTGAAGGTAAAAGGAACAATCTTGTCTTCAGTACCATGTTTTGAAATTAGATAGTTCATGCATTTTTCTGCAGGATTATATTGGGCTAGAAATGATGTCATAAACTTTCCAGGTCTTATTTTTAGCTGTGTCAACTAGAGTAAGCATGTCTCGACGAGTTGGGGGACTTCTAATATTAGCAGGTCATACTTCTGAAATTCCAGTAAGAGATTTTTCAATATTGGCAAAAATTCCTGAAGAACAAACAGTGATTTTACAAACTGTACTGAGTGCGCATTCTGAGAAGGGCCTTTGCTTTGGCACCATCATCACCAGCAGAGTTTGCAACATGTTCGAGATGTTGAACTACTGTGAGCAGGTTGACTTGAACAGCATGAACTGAACGGGTCTTACTTGCAAGCCAACGCACTTGCTTTATTGCACGAAATGAGCCAGTTCTGTGTGTATGACATCTGTTATTTCCTGTAGTTCCCTAAGTTTCGTGGGGCCGTAGTGGTAAACTTTAAAAATTCTTTTCAGTGTGTTTTCTAATTTTTGAACAAAGGAATTTTTTTTCATGACGTCAAGAACTGCTAACTCCAGTTTGTGGGCTACATAATGCATGGGTATTACAGTGGGGACAAGTTCTTGGATTTTTGCAGTGGTGCCACCTGTATGACCCATCATCACACTGGCACCATCAAAGCTGGCAGACATGAAAACTGGTCCTGGCTTGCTCACATCATTAAGTTGCACAAAAGAAAGATCAACAGACTCCAGCGCAGAGCTTATTGCTTTAAAAACTCCATCTGCGTGAGAATGTTTGTGAGGTACAGCTTTAATTAACACAGTTGTAACCTTTTTTTCTGCACCATCAACAAAATGAAGGAAAACATTTTCCCACTCTACTGTGTTTGCATCTGTGCTGCCATTTGCAAGAACGGTTACAAATTTTGTATTTTTGAAAGTCTGCATCTGTGATTTAGACATGACAGCTGCTATTGCGTTACAGAAATCTCTGGCCCGTTTACCATTTGCGTAACTGCTGCCCAGCTTAACCTCATTTTTTTCCTGCAATGTACAAAGCCACTCCATATCTGAGAAAGGATGTAAATTTTTAGCCAAGGAATATGCTGTGTTAAATAAATGCCTCATTTTATTTTTGGTGGTTTCCTCCATCTGAGAAAATGCGTGATATATTGCAGTTTCAGATATGTTAAAATTGACTGCATGTTGACCAGTTTCGTGACTATGCTGGTTTGCACAAATTATATGTGGATTTGATTTCTCATGGGCTCTCGTGGACTCAGTTCTGAAATTATTTGAACCAGTGGCAAACACATTAGGTTTTTTGGAATAAGCAGGAGTCGCAAGAGTGGAATATTTCTCACAGACTGAGCAGTACATGAAGCATTTTTTTCATCACACCTTAACCAGGTAAACTGATTTAGCCAGTGATGCTGAAATGTTCGAGCCCTTTTTTCTACATCATATTTTTTATCTTTGCTTCTTTTCTCAGTGTTAAAGCTTGTTGTTTCCTCATTTAAACTTAACACTAGCTATAGCTGTACTGAACCAGAACGTGATGACAGCACTGTGACTGCCACCACAGAACTGAAGCTACTGCTTCTGTCATTCTCACTTGTTTCAGAAATTGGTATGGTCAAGTCAGATTGATCACCACCTGTTATGTCTACAAACACAAACCCAGACTGAGAACCATTATTTTGGTTGTTTTCTTGACTAGGGCCAGGGGGTGCTGGTTGAGGCTGGCTTTCAGACTGTAAAGAAGAAGGCTCTGGCTCTTCAGTTTTTGTTCCTTACGAAGATGACATGGCCGATGTCCCAGTCCAAAGGGAAAATAAAGTAGTTTGTTTTGGCTTATTTCTTTGTATTGTTTTACTTCTATGCAACTGTGAAATATTCAAAGATTGCTGTACACAATAAAATTTTATTTTTATGTTATCTTTCTGAATGTTGTGTAATATTTTTTTTTAAGCTGCTGTGCTAAGTGCTTATGCTTACAACACTACATGAGGCCTGCTGGGCCAGAGGGCAGGACAGCATACTAGGTAGGAGTGGGGAGTACTTGGACAAGACACTTAGGTGTGGTTTTAATAGGTACTACTAGCTAGCTACCTAGTAGTAGTAGTAGGCACACTGGTAGGTACAGTACTTGGCGATAGTTACAGGTCACTGTTACAGGCTGCAGGACACTGGGCTGACCCCTTCGCTGTTCACTCCTTTCCACTACATGACACCTCTGTCCCAAAACACTGCACACACAGAGTTAAGCTCCTCTTATTTAATTTTCTTTACGATCTTTTTTTTGTAGTTTTCTTATTTTTATTTATTTTTTTAGTTTCTTCACAAGCTAGCTGACCACAGCAGGATACTGGGCAACAAACAAAACCCTTCTTTTTTGTTATGTTTTTTCACCATCACCAGCCAGCGAACATCCGCTGGTAGGACACTGGGCAATTGATTGAACACACAATCTCCTCTGCTGTCTGCTCTCTCCCAACAGCCCACAGTCCTACACATGCGTACACACACACACACACACACACACACACACACACAGAGTTAGGCTTCTTCTCCTATTTCCTTTTTAAATTCTTTTTTTTTATTAGCTGTTTTATTATGAATATGTATTTTCCTTAGGGGCAGTTAGCCTAACTTGCCTTGATGCCCTTTCTTTTTTTTTCTATAGGCAGCACTACTAGGCTCAGGTTCAGGTTGCTATTCTAACTTGGCCTTCTACTTATGGGCAACAAACAAAACAGCCTCGTATTAGACGTAGCCCCCTTGCTGTCTTATTTTTTTTATTTTTTTTAAATAATATCAACTGACTTTTTCACTCAGGAACTTGTGGACTAGGTCACTAGGGTCACAAAAAAGTCTCCAACCTGCTGCTATTCTGTTTATTTTCCTTGCTGCCTGCCCAGACTAGTACACTGTACTCTCCTTAGTTGCTTGTATTTATTTATTACTTTCTTAGAAGGACTACCTAATGGCAAATGGCAGGATTTGGGAACCCCAAATGGCAGGAAGATTCAAATATTCAGTATTCTGTAGGTCTAGACTGGAGCTGAATGAATCCTCCACTGCTTGGCTCCTCACACAGTCACCACGCGACTCCCGCCCTTCCCCCACTCTTCACTCTCATTCCTCCCAGTTCCCTACTTCAGTCAAGTGCTGCAGGTCTCAAAATGTATATATCAATTTTTCTCTTTTTTTTTTTTTTCACGCACTGGCAAGCTGAGCAAAACATTTTAATGTTCAGGCTCCTCAGACCATCAGCAAATGGCTCATGCCCTTCCCCCGCTCTTCACTCCAACCCCTCCCGGCTCCCTACTTCAATCAAGTGCTGCAGGTCTCAAACAATTATGCATTTATATTTTTTTCCACAAAGTGAGGCAACATTTTAAATGTTTACTAGTCAGGCTCCTCAGACAGTCACCACATGGCTCCCTCCTAGCCTTCCCCGGCTCTTCACTTTCACCCTCCTTCAATGAAGTACTGCCATTGTTAGTTTAGTGTATACTTTATTTATTATTTATTTATTTATTTTTTTACACACAAGCAGCTGAGCTAAGTTCAAAATATGTTAGATGAATTTAGCAATCTGGATCTCGCTCCCTTAGAATTAAAGAGGTCCAGACCAATTACTGCCACTACAATAGCACACAACTTCAGAACGTCCCTTCACTGACAAAATCTAGACAGTGAATGTGGAACTGTGCGAGATGCGTGTCTCCTCTCCTCCGTCCTATTCCTGCCAAATCACTGCCATGGCCAATGGGCTTAACACTTACTGTGCAGCCTTGATTGGCGATTCACTCGCAGTCTGCCACTCCGACGACTACCTCCTCCTCTGGATCCCTCACAGACTCTGCTCGCTCCCGTGAAGTAGGTGCTTGTGAATTTGTGGTCACGTGAGTGTCACTCCGGTGGGTCAGATGACCACTGGGACTCGGGACACTCAGGACAGCAGAGCAGCCTACTTGTGAAGTGCTGAAACTGCAAGAAACAAATGTAAAAAATGTTTTACAGCAGTACTAGCCCAGGGACAACTGGCACGGAGTAAAGTGTTTGTCCACGACAATTAATTGGTAGCCTGGGATGTTGGGCTATGGGATTTGTTAAACACTGATTATAAGGAGCGCACAGCTGAAGTTTGAAGGTTTGCCAGTTTTTTGTCACTGATGCTGAAGTCACGCCTCGCAGAATGGCAGCTAAGCAGACAATTGACAGGTGGAGTCTATCCTGCATTAACCTCTGCTAAAGGTTGGTGGGTAGGGAGCCTCCCGGAGGGCTTAGGGCTCATTCCACCCATCATACAACTGCCTCGGTGGCTGCTTCCAATGATGCCCCTATCCAGGAAATCTGCAGGGCTGCTACCTGGAAGTCAGCACACACCTTCATTTGCCATCACCACATCAACCTTGAGTCACGCTGGGATGCTGGTTTTGGGGCCTCAATTCTCCAGTCTCTATTCCCTAAGTAGGCAGTGTGGGCCTTGCCCCCCGCCTCCCTGGAGAACTGCTAGGAGTCTTCCAGAAGTGTGGAGTTGTACATCATATTCACATCCCTAGAAAAACAGGTTACTCACCTGTAGCAGTAGTCCTAGGAGTGGTATATGATGTACATCCACACTGACCCACTCGACCTCCCCTGGCAAGTGGCACACTGATTCTTGCTTCTAGCGGGTAGGATCTGATGTCATGGGATGGTGCTGAGGGAGTTACCACCTGAGTGGGTGGGAGGAGCCAGCTTGAAGACGTTCTAGCAGGAATTAGAAAGGAACACTGCCAGAAGTGTGGTTGCACATCATATACCGCTCCTAGAACTCAAAGCATCAAAATCAAATAAGCACCTGTAGCAACAGTGAGTAGCCCAAACTCAGCAGTATAATTAGTGAGTTATTAAATCATGGTAGTGAAAAATACATACACATAAAAGCAGCATCTCATGGTGGCCGGACTGGCAGAGAAAAAACACTGACGTTTCTCCTGGCCAACTGCCAGGCTTTCTCAGCGTGATCTAAAATTTCACACCCAAGTGCCCAGTTTTATGCAGGTGAGAGGCAGAGTTTATATGCCACCACCAGTCAGAATAGTTTACTAAACAGAATGTATGATTTGAAAACCGTTGTTAAAATAACTGTTAAAGTATCAATTTGATCCCTGTACCACACGCCATACTATCAAGTTCCTTCTATAATTAATGAATTTACAATCAATATTATAAATATTAATGCAAGTTGTTATGAATTTAAAATGTAGACTGGTGTGCAGGAATCCAGGCACTTGCAGGGGTTGAAACATTTTTTGTGATGCATAAGTCCAGGACTTATGTTACATTTTTAGGGCAAGTCTGTACCAGGGCCCAGTAAGTCACACCATTTTTCAGCGGCGTACAGTGTTATTACCAACATCATTAATGACTTTTGCCCCCTTTACGATGCCCCAGTGTCAGAGTGAGAGAGGTTACAGAGAGGCAGAGAAATTATAAGACAGCAGCACTGCAGTTTGCTTCTGGCTGATCTTCTTCTTCTCTTTGTTTTGATGGATATTTGTGACCAAGGGAATGGATAGTACCAAGTCTATTGTCAAGCCAGTACTTAATTAATGGCAGTGGATCAGAATCGGAGACGGATGGTCCTGCACTCATGATAAGCAGCAGACTCTTGAAAGACTGCTGTGTCAGGGTTGTTCGTAATTTAGTTTTAATGCAATTGGCTTTTGAAAATCCTCTTTCACTTTCATTTGTGGAAGGGGAAATCATGAGCAGAATCTCAATGAGCTTTTATATAAGACCCTTCGTGGAGTCTCGTCTACATTCAGCAATTTTCATTTGTAACACCAACTGGCACATAGTTATGAGAGGTTTTGTTTGGAATCGAGAAAAGTAAAACTTCAGCTGCACCCACTCATCTATGGCACAGTCTTTATCAAGTTCTGAGAAGTGAGAAGAAAAGGGCCATCTGTAACGAGTTCAGTTAGTTCAGCATTCCCAAATGTTGCTAGATTTTCCTTTTCCACTAGCCAGTTGTGAAAATTCAAAATCTGAAGCAAAGATAAAGGTTTCTCTGAGAGAACACCAAACCTGTTGTGGATGTACGTGACAGAATTGTTAACAAATGTGTGAAGTTCAGTTTCACTTCCAGGTGTTCCATGGACTTTTGTTTTGCCAATCATATGTTCTTCTGCATATCGTTCCAGGAATTTTTTAAGATATTTTCTAGGAGTACTTTTAAGTACTTCTAGGTGCAGAATGGCTTTTCCAATATGGTCTGGTCTCTCAATAATTAAGTAGTCTGCCAACTGAAAAGTTTTTGATAATCTAGCAACAACTGGCAAAAAATCTAATAAGAAATAAAAAAAACTTTAATGAAATGCATAGAGGTCAGTTCCTTGTGGTAGCCCTTCACTCTGTTAGCATCATCTGCCCTGTTCCCATCCACAAATCTGGGCTCCAGATGCACTGCCACAATGTTGTTGATTTTTTAATGCCACAACTGCTCTCTCCTTGCTTGCTAGCCACCTGACTTGCTTTACAGTCGTGAAATGTGCAAGATGCTCTTCGAGAACTTCTGTGATTTCTTTAAGTTCTCACCTGCATTTTGGAGACTAAAAATAAAAACTGAAAATGCCTTTCAAACAGTCTTCAAATTTGGTCATGTATTTGAAATGATTATTTGCATCCAAAATGGCAAGCTCAAGTTTTTGGGCAACACAGTGAATGCCAATAACATCTGGCAAAAGTGATTTGAGTCTAGTAATGACTCCTGTCCATTCACCAAGATTAACTGATGCACCATCAAAATTAGCACGTACAAGTGCTGGATTTCCACTGCCTGTCTTAAGTTCTGGTAATGCCAAATCCACTGATTGCAAAGCTTTGTCAGTAGCATTAAATACACCCTCAGCACTTGCCGTTTCAAGTGGTACCACAGATATTATGTGTGTGACTGGCAAACAGCACCTACATATCTCAAGTAGACAATTTCTTGTTCAATAATAGAGTGAGTAGTCGGTACTTCCATCTGTAAGAATGCTCAAAAAGGAGGCATTTTTGACCTCATCAGTTATTGCTGCAAGTATTGGCTTTGCTGTGTTGTCCACAAATGGCAACCAACTCTATTCATGTAGTTGCTGCCAACATTTAAATCATTTTTACGCTGAATCTCACAAATCATTTCAAAATCAGAAAAAAGTTTCCTGTTCTTTGCCACAGAGTATGCAGTGATAAATACCATTTTGTATTTCTCAAGTTCTTTTTGTGTCATGTGTCTTTTTTGAAAGGACTAACCCAGAGCAGTTTCTGACAGGCGAATGGGTGGTACTTGAGCAGTATCCTTTAAGTAATGCTTTGTGCAACGGATGTATTCCCTCGTCACATCATGCCTGTTTATGGGGTCTAAGAAAAAAATTACTCATCACAATAATCTTCTTTCTTCCAAGGGGTCCTTTAGCATCAGTAACTTTTTTGCACTTAGCTAACTGGGTGGAACTGCCCCAAAAGTGTGCCTTTAAGAGATACTTAAATGAGCGAAGGGCAAAGCCAGTCAAAAGACAGGAGGGGGTGTGAGCGGAGTGAGAGTTATTGAATGCTTCAGAATTTTTACAAAGAAAAACGAGGGCAAATACCCGGAAAAACAATCAACAGGATTCAAAAAACATGCAAATGTCCACAAAAGTGGAAATAGAAACAACAGCAACATGATAAGAAACTCCAAAGTTGGTAAAAGGTGACATAAGAGCCCTTCTCCGACAGGTGAACAGGGGAGGAAGGGTGGGAGCTTACTGATGCTAAGAAGATTACTGCGGTGAGTAATTTTTTATTCTTATCCCAGGAGTCCTTTAGCATCAGTAACTTTTTTTGCAGACTACTGAGCAGTACCAAGTGGGAGGAGGGCAGAGAACCTTTGGAAAGAGGCTCTGCAGAACCACCCTGCCAAATTTGTCATCAGATCTGGTCTGCACATCCAGACTGCAGTGTTTCACAAAGGTGTGCACAGATTTCTAGGTAGCTGCTTTGCAGACATCCAGTAGGGGAATATCCCTTGCTGCTCGTGGTGAGGCTGCATTGCCCCTGGTGGAATGGGCCCTGAGCCCCACTGGAGGTTGTTGACCAGCCTTCTCATAGCAGAATCTAATACAAGAGACCAACCAATGAGAAACAGTTCTCTTGGTAGCTGGTCTTCCTCTGCCTACATCCCCGTAGGTGAGGAACAACTGAGTGGAGGAGCCTCTGGACTGTCTAGTACGCTCTAGGTAGTGAAAGATGGCTCTTTTGACATCCAAGTTGTGGAGCTTTTGCTCGCCAGGAGTGGATGGCTCAGTAAAGAAAACAGACAGAATAATGGACTGGTTCAAGTGACACTCTGAAACCTCCTTTGGCAGAAATTTCCTATTTATCCTGAGCTCAACTTTATCGTTGTGAGGGATGATCTAATTTGGCTCACTGCACAGGACCTGTAGCTCTGAAATCCTCCTGGCAGACATAATGGCAACCAGGAAGATGGTCTTCCAAGTTACAAACTTAATGTGGGCCGTGGACGATGGCTCGAAAGGTGGACTCATGAACCCATCTATGCAAAGGTTCAGGTTCCAAGGAGGAACAGGCTCCCTGGTTGGAGGCTGGAGGTGTAAGAGACCTTTGAAAAACTCTTTAAAAATGTTGTGGAGGAAAAAAATGATTTCTTCTTTCCCACGGAAAGGTAGGCTGAAATTGCCGCCAGGTTTAGCTTGAGTGAAGTAGTCTAGCAGCCTAGGGTCTGAAGCTGATGGGGGTTCATCCTTTTCGCTCTTGCACCAGAGGGAAAACCTTTTCCATTTGGCTGCATAAATCTTCTTAGTGTTTATTTTTTTAGCCATCCTCAGTATCTTAAGGACCTGATCAGAGTGCTGTGAGGATGGAAACTCTAAATCCTCAAGAACCAAGCCTTGTGGAGAAGAGAGTGTATGTTTGGGTACTGCATTCCCGTCTAAGGTAGCATCAGCAGGGAGCAAGTCAGAGGCAGGCGAATTGGCCTGTTGCAGGACATTGAGAGAAGGAGAGGGCACCAGGCTTGCCTGGGCCAGTCCAGAACCACCAGGATCAGCAATGCAGACTGCTGTCTCAGTTTCAGCAAAACCCTGAATAGCAGGGGAAAGGGAGGAAATGCATATAGGAACCTCCCTGACCAGTTCAGCATCAGGGCATCCAGATGAAGTGTTCCTGGAACTGGGGTCCGCAACAGTACTGAGGAAGCTGAAAATTGAGAGAAGAGGCAAACAGATCCACGTTTGGTGTGCCCCACCGTTTGAACACTGTGGCTAGTACTTGCTTGTTCAGTGTCCATTCGCTGTTTGACTGATGCGGCTTAGAGCATCTGTCAGAGTACTGAGTTTGCCTGGGAGCTGAATAGCTGAGAGGATGACTCCCAGGGAGAATGCTAGAGACCAGAGCTTCAGAGCTTCCAAACAGAGTATTCCTGATCTGGTACCACCCTGCTTGTTTATGTAAAACATTGCAGGGGTGTTGTCCATTCGAATTTGAACCGCTTGCCCTTCTATGCTGGGAGCAAAAGCTTTGAGAGCTAGTAAGACTGCTCTGAGTTCCAAAAGATTTATGTGCGACTCTTTGGGAGTTCAGTTGCCGCTTACTAAGGCACTGTCTAAATGAGCTCCCCAGCCCAAAAGGGAGGCATCTGTGGTGATCACCTTAGTAGGAAGAGGAGCTTGAAAGGGAACCCCTGCCTGCAAATTTGCAGGGTTCTTCCACTACAGCAAGTTTCGGAGGAACTGCTCCGACACAGGTATCAACTTTGAAAATGTGTTGCTTCTCTGAGACCAGCGAGCTCTGAGGTAGGCTTGCAGGAGTCTCATTCTGTACCTGATCCCTGGGACCACTGCAGTCATAGAGGCCATATATCCCAGAAGCTTGAGGAACTGTCTCGCTGGTCTTGGCTGTATCTGGGTGAAAGAATCTATCACTGAAAGGAAACTCTGAATTCTTTCCTGTGGGAGGAAAGCATATCCCTTCTGAGTGTCCAGCTGGGCCCCATGAAGGTGAGCAGTTGGGTGGGTTCTGGGTGACATTTCTTTAGATTTAACAGGAAACCCAGAGACTCCTGAGTGCATTCTGTGAGGGAAAGAGATTCTCTGACCTGGCAAGGAGACTTTGCTACTATGAGCCAGTCATCCACATGGGGTAGAGAGCGACACCCAGTCTCCTGAGATGTGCTGCTACCACTGCGAGACACTTGGTAAAGACTCTTGGGGCCAACGACAGACTGAAGGGCACTGTGGTGAACTGATAGTGACCCGAAAGAAGTCTGAACCTGAAAAACTTCCTGTGAGATCTTCTTATGGGTATGTGGAAGTAGGCATCATTTAAGTTGAGGGAGGCTAACCAGTCTCCCTGCTGTAAGGACTGTATGAACAATGACAGATGACCATTCTGAATTTGGGTTTTTTCAAATGTTTGTTTAAATATCTGAGATCTAAGATAGGTCACCACTCCCCAGTTTTCTTTTGTGTCAGAAAATACCTGGAGTAGAGACCCTTGTCCTTCTCGTGGGTGGGGACCCTCTCCACTGCTCGTAAAGCCAGAAGGTTTTGTACCTCCATTTCCAACAGCAGTATCTGTGTTGGGGACAGAGGTCTTGAAACCTGGGTACACTTGAGATTTGGCAGCTGCTTGAACTGTAATGACAGACCCTTCTCCACTATCTCCAGCACCCACTTGTCTGATGTGATGAGGGACCAGTGCTGAAGATAGTGGGAGAATCTGCCTCCAACTGGAAGCAGGGAGGCGACCTGGACACTCATATCAGAACTCAGACTGAGAGGCAGATGGCTGGGTAGAGGTGGTGCTTCTTTGGCCCCTTCTGCCCCTGCCTCTGAAAGACCCCCTGTACTGGCTAAAGTCAGATCGGGGATAGGGACTGTAAGGCCTGGGAACAAAACTGCTGCCCCTACCACCCCTGGGATGGCATCTCTGAAGGGTGGCGGGTTTAAGCTTGGATGAGTGGCTCTGCCAGGAGGCCTTGTACTCGACTTTGTTCATGTAGTCAGTGGTTCTGAAATCAAACACCATATTTTGATCACAGGGAAAATCCATGGCCTTGTTTTGAGTGTCTGTGGTCAGACTGGTTGTTCTAAGCAGTCGAAGCATCTCAGAGAGATGGCATGGGCCATCGCCCTAGTGGCTGCATCATTACTGTCATCTGCCATGTGGAATTGGTACATAGTAGCTTCCAGGGCTGTTTTTGACATATCTACCAGCTCCTGCACCATAGAATCTGGTCCATTGTGGACGATAGCCTGGACAGATTTCCAAAGGGCTTTCTGACATTTGGCTGTGACTGCCATGTAAGAAGAAAGCCTGAGAAGCAGGGAAGCTGTGGCATACATTTTCTTTGCTATAAAGTCAATTTTCTTGGAATCCTTGCCAAGGGGAGAGAGTGACATGGAGACTCCAGCTTTCTCACAAGCTGCCTGCTGCATGATACTTTTGTGGCTAGGGTGTGCAGACAGGAACTTGGTACCATTTTTAGACAATTTATATTTTCTCTCAAGCCACTTATCAACCAGATACTGAAGTGGGGTGTTCAAGCACCTTCATGGTATTTTTTCTAAATGCATTATAGATAGGGACAACCAGGGTCTTTCAGGATGAAAGACCCTTCATCTCCCTATAATCTTCATCGACATCCTGGTTGAGCTCCTGAGTAGGAGGTCCAGGGTATCCAGCATATTTTGTATAAATGTAAACAGAGAAAGGATCCTTGTGATCACCCGGGGGATCCCCAAGGTGAGGGTCTGGGGACTCCAGGGGCTCAAGGCCCTCAAAAGCCATGTCAGAGGCATCATAAAATTGATCATCATCTGTGTCACCCTCACAGTCTACAGAACTGTGGAAGAGTGCTTGCCAGCCCCAGTAAATCGAGGACCCATCTCTTGAAAGGGTCTGAAACAGTTGCCATGCTTTTTCCATATCTTGCACTGACGGAAGAACCTGCATAGTTTGTAAGTGTTTTGTTTTTTCTGTATGCTTTAAGGTGCCTGTTGTCTCGCTATTGGCTTTCCCAGGAGCAACGGGAGTATATCTCTCTTGACAGAGTTTCTTTTTAGCCACTTCATCAGAGGCTTGATCAAGCTTTCTTTTTTTGTCACTCTTATTATTTTTCAATTTGTGAGGAACTTCATCTTTGGAAGCGTTATTTTTGGGCTGGGATCTGGAGGGTTCCTCAGCACCTCTGCTTTTGGTATTAGTACTTTTGAATGGCCCCTCATTGGAAGCCTTTGATTTATCTTCAGCCATAATAATCAAAGGTTTGTCTGCTATGTTTGCCAATTTAAGAAACACAAACCAGTTCTGGACCTACGACTTGAGTGCAGGTTTCTGTGAAAATGCCACCGGCCAGTCCTGCCCCAGTTAATAAACTCTATTACTAGTGCCTTTTTTTGTTGTAAAACTGGGATCTATACCAGTGCTAATCTTACTAGAAACCCAGTAATACTCAACTGCGCACAAGTGGCTGCTGGATCCTTATGGATAGTCCTGACACAAATGATACCAAGGTCCAGTAATATAACAAAAAAGGTTTCCTCATAATTGCCAATCTAGAGAGAAAATCCCAGGCACTGTTTAAATTTGAAATCCACTGCAGGTGCCTCGCAGCAAACCCCATAAAGTCTGAGGTACAAAACAAGGCAACTGTCTCTAATTCGATGGTTCCCACAAGAATTTGCCCCACAAATGAAGGAACCCATCGAAATAAGCACCTCAATAAAATTAGGCTTTAAACTAAAATAGTTACGGTAAAATTAAAGTCAGAATAGTGCTGTTGCGCTAAAAATAAAAATATGGGGCGCTCTAATGAAAAAGTAAAACTTTCACTCAGCACACTAAAGGAAATAATTTATGAGGAAAACTTTACCCAGATAGGCACTAGGAGGCAGTCAACAAGGAAAGTTGGGAGAAACCTCAGAGGCAATATTGCTCAGTCCAATAGAGAAAAAATTCTGAAGCATTCAACAGCTCTCACTCAGCTCACACCCCCTCCTATCTTTTGATTGGCTTAGCCCTACGCTCATTTAAATATCTCTTAAAGGCACACATCCAGGGCAGTTGCACCTAGCTAGCTAAGTGCAAAAAAGTTACTGATGCTATAGGACTCCTGGGGTAAGAACTTAAGATCACTCTAACCTTTAACCATAGCAGAATTAGGATCACAGATTTGGGGATTGGCCTTACAATATATGCAGTACATTACAGATTTTTCTTTATTGAAACCCAACCATGGATATTCTTTTTTCCATTCAGGATGGAAATCCCTGACCCTTATCTTTGGCCCTTGGTAAGGCCATCATCAGAACGTTTACGTTTAGCAGAACTGGATGTTGCAGTACTAGTACTTGCTCGTCCAGATTTTGAGAAACCAAATTTTATTAAGCTCATTCTGCAATGAGAAATTGACCTAGGATAAGTTAAATGTCAGAGATGTAATTTGTATTTAGAAAAATCTTAATGAGGAATGAAGGATGGAAATAGATAGTTTAAAGAGCTAGTCTACTAGCCCGAAATAATTAGCTTTTATGGTTAGCAAAGGCAGACGGACAACACGTGATGAGACTGACTTTTAACTTCTCTCTCAAACAAAATATATTTGACTGTCAGACGTGGCACACAGGATTTGCTTCAGCCCAGAAAAATATTTTGTGACACTGTACTCTGACTTCTGTCCTAAATAGATTTGCTAGACACAGTGACGCAGGTTTTCCTTCAACCCAGAATTATTTAGTGACTGTACTCTGACTTCTATCTAAACAAAATACATGTCAGACACAGTGATACAGGCTTTGCCTCAGGCCGGGTAGAATTATTTTAGTGATTCTGCTCGGACTTCTGTCTCAAAATAAATATTTGTCAGACAGTGACACAGGCTTTGCTTCAGCCCAGAAGAATATTTGGTGACACTTGTACTTGGACGTCTGTCTCAAACTAAATAGATCTGTTAGACACACTGACGCAGGCTTTGCATCAGCCCAGAATTATTTAGTGACTCTGTACTCTGACTTCTGTCTCACACAAAATATGTCACAGACACAGTGACGAAGGCTTTGCTTCAGGTCACAAAAATATTTTTTGACTATACTTCTTATTTCTGTCTCAAACAAAATATTTGACTGTTAGACGTGACACCAGGGCTCCAAATAAGATTTTTTGGGATGAGTACTGCACTCATTTTGAAAGTGAGGTGAGTAAAACCAAATTAAGATGCGTACAAATGTTTGGACGGAGTGGAGTGAGGAGTACAGCTTTTTTTTCTAGATGAACTGATCAGGTGCCAACAATGCTCCAGATAATGTTGGTAGATAGGAGTAATTTACTCACCAGTTTTAAAATATAGTGAGTAAAACAAAATGGGATGGGTACGAGTGCTGTAAATCTGGAAAAACAAAATGCTTCTTTTGAATCACCAAATATGTTATGTAGCACTATTCTTTAACGTGAGGAGTATTTGCAGATGTTGGGTGAGTACTCATCACAAAAAGTTTCTGAAGAGTATTTCCTAAAATGAGGTCAGTAATATAGGTCGGTACTCCCCTTATCTGGAGCCCTGCCTGACACAGAGGCTTGCTTCAGCCCAGAAAAATATTTATTTGACCGACTTCTAACTTCGCTCTCAAACAAAATATATTTGACTGTCAGACCTGGCGAACAGGCTTTGCTTCAGGCCAGAAAAATATTCTGTGGCACTTGTACTCTGACTTCTGTCTCAAACTAAACAGATTTGACTGTTAGACACAGTGACACAGGCTGTGCTTCAACCCAGAATTATTTATTGACTGTGTTCCGACTTCTGTCTTAAACAAAATATATGTCAGACACAGTGACGCACGCTTTGCTTCAGGCCAGGCAGAATTATTTTACTGACTGTACTCAGACTTCTGTCTCAAACAAAATACATGTCAGACACAGTGATGCAGGATTTGCTTCAGGCCAAAATTATTTAGTGACGGCACTGACTACTGTCTGAAACAAAATGTCAGACACAGTGACGCAGGTTTTAGCCCAGATTAGTGACTGTTGTCTCTGACTTCTGTCAGTCTCAAACAAAATATAATGTCAGACACAACACTGACGCAGGCTTTGCTTTAGCCCAGAATTAGTTGTACTCTAACTTCAGTCTCAAACAAAATTATGATGCTGTGATTGCTTTCAGAGCACTGCAATATTTGTAGCAAAACTTATGTGATTTATATCATGTCCCCTTAACTCTGCTGTTTCAAATGCAGAAAAACAGCAGATTATTTTTATTCTGCCAAACAAAATAATACTGTCATTTTCTGACTTTAAATTCAGTCAATTCTCAAGCCCAAAGAAAAATCCCAGCTCAGTCTTCAGTGCTGGTAACTATTTAGTCAGGGGCTGCAGTGCTTAGGATTCAGGTAGATTTCTTTTAACTGCAGCTCTTTCCTTTCCTGACAGTACACTAGCTAAACAAAAGGGTCAGGCCCAAACAGTGTACCCCCTCTGCAGTGTGTCAAAAAAAAAAAATAGAACTTTTGTGAGGATCTCAGTGAGTGCCCCCTACACAGTGCTTAAATCGATGCCAGGGCCTAACATTAGTTTTATTTTAAGCACAAATGATGAGCTGAAGCCCCTTCATTTTCCCTTTTTCCACAGATTGTAAGCTCAAACTTGATGAGCTGAAGCCCTAGTTAACTCCCTCATCCTCACGTCACGTTTCCCCAAAAGGATTTTAAGCCCACATGACGAGCTAAAGCCCCTGGCAGTTCACTTTTGTTCACCCCATCCCGTTTTCCCCTGCAGGCTTGTCCACAACAAAAATAACCCCAGCAGAACCAGTGTATATGCATACCTCTCAACGGTACCACATTATGAGGAACGTTCCCCATTTTACTTCACAAAAGCTCCCTGTTCCACATTGTGGGGACTTGTTCCACATTTAGTATTAGCATTTTAAAGCAAAAATCTATAGCAAATGATGCAAAAATATATTATTCAATTAATAACAGACTTTCTTAACATAAATAAAAACATTTTAACAGTGTTCTGAGCCTCGTAGGTAAAGCAGACCCTCCAACTGTACTGTTTTTGCTGGTACAGTACTGCAACATCAGTGTGTTTGCTGATGATACCAAGGTAGGCGCAGTGGTGGATGACCTAAGGGGATGGCAGGCGTTGCAAGATGATCTGGCAAAACTTGAAACCTGGTCAGACACCTGACAACTGGGGTTTAATGCCAAAAAGTGCAAGGTGCTGCATTTTGGGATGAAGAACCCAAGGAGGAGTTACCAGCTAGGGGGAGTGCAGCTAGCCCAGACAGAGGAGGAGAAGGATCTGGGTGTGCTCATTACAGGGTCAATGAACAACTTGACACAATGTAGGAAGGCAGCTGCAAAGGCCAACAAAATGCTGGGTTGTATTGCAAGGGGTATATCCTCAAGGAGGTGATTCTGCCACTGTATAGGTCATTAGCTAGAACATACCTGGAGTACTGCGTGCAGTACTGGCACCCGTATCTGAAGAGGGACATTAAGTTACTGGAGGGGGTGCAGCGCAGGGCGACAAAGATGATCAAGGGGCTGGGGACATCATACGAGACGAGGTTGAAGGAGTTGAACATGTACTCACTGGAGGAGAGGAGGACAGGGGTGACATGATTGAAACCTTTAAATACATGAAAGGAATAAACAAGAAGGGTACAGAGGGCTGTTCAAAGTAAGGAGGGGAGGCCACCTGGGGCCATGATATGAGACTGAGCGAGGAAGGTTCAGGAGGAAGATGAGGAGACACTTTTACAGAGAGGGTGGTGGTTGGGTGGAATCGTTACCTGCAGAAGTGGTATGCAGTAGAACAGTGGACTGCTTCAAGCGAGGATGGGACAGGACAGGGGAGGGTTAATGAAGGGGAAGGGTGGAAGGGAGGGGCAGCTGCAGAATAAGGGGTGCTAGCTGCACATTCGAGCAGACTTGATAGACCTCTAGGCCTTTATCTGCTGCCAAATTTCGTATGTTCATATTTTAAACACTGGTACTGGTTTCTGTCAACCCTGCACCGTGTACTGAATTTTCAGCTGCCGTCCAGCTTTTATAATTTCCTCCTTCACTAAATATCTGTCTGCTCAGTAGTGTTGCCATGTGTCAGTGTGCCAGCACACTTAGGGGAGAGTCTGCAGTCCCCATAGTAACCATGCCACTCAAGGCAGGTGCATTGCTGTGTCTCTGCCAGCAGAGGGGCAGGGCTCGACATTGACTTTCACACTTGACCCTGGAAGTAGCTAAGAGTGCAGTTGGTGGGACTGACATACCAGTCTAGTATCAGGTCATGCAGAGATCGATCGCGCCAAATCTGAGAGTCATGTGGCTGCTGGCACTATCTTGCTCAGCTGCAGCTGTCTGCCCTGAACAGCAAGCGTATTTTGCTGTGAGTGACTATACTCAGCGCAATTTGGTCTGGAAGACATGAGTGAGACTCTGCCCGACTGCTGCTTTGTCGTCCACCTGCCTGCCTCAGATGCGACGGGATCGCCAAACTCCCCTTCTGTGTTGTGCTTTCGAGTCTATCACTGGTGCAGCAGGTCCACAGTGCTGACTGAGACTTGTGGAGTATGTGATCGCCAGTGTCAGCCTAACTCGCGAGACATTTATGTCTGTGACCAGGTCGCGGGATGTGAAAGATGGAGCTCAAGCTAAGCAGGTACAGAGCAAGTAATGCAAATGCAACTGCACTATCAGAACACAACTGCAGTTTAATCCTAAGATGCAGAAAAAGGTGGTGTTCAGTTGCTCAGTGCTGATCCCTGTTGCTGGTTGCTGCCGATCCATAGACCTACTCCTTCATGTAGAGTCCAGGGTGAAAAATATTATCTTAATCCTACCACCTGTCAGCATTGACATGATGCATAGCACAGACCCTCTAAATTCAGAGCAAATGGCCAGAATGTTATGTGTAGCACTTCCTTATTTTAAAGAATAATATAGCTAACATTGTGCCTCATATGCCAGAAATGGCTCATATTCTTCAAGTTCTTGAATGGCAATGCTAAAATCAGTGATTCAGGCTTGAAAAGTATTTTGCAGCTTGAAGAGCAGCTAGGTCCAAGCAGCTTACAGAGCAGCGTGTGCAAGTCTGTGTATGATGATTTTTTTCCAGAGTATTCAGATCTTTAGTCCCCCAACTGACTGCAACACAAAGTGTACCTATTTTGATCTGTCAGATGTTGGAGGGTCTGGTAAAGATGTGATTAAGTGTTCCACATTGTGCTCATTTGTTCCACATTTGTGGGACAAAAGGTTGAGGTATGCGTATATGTTTGTTTTTGTCCCCGAAAGTAATCTTAACAGTACTTCTCCATTGTAATGCTGCCACAATAGTCAGTCTAATGAGGGTTAACACAGACTGAACCATCTACGCCTCTGAGAGCCAAATTGCAAGTGACGACGTACCGGCAATCGTTGTTCAGACATGCGCAGAACAGTCCCACGTGATCCAACCTGGACTACTCATGCGGTCTCACCGGTAGCTGTTCTCGCGATGAACATCAGTCCCGCGAGTCCTCCTGCGTCCTAGGCATGCCGCAAGCTCCGGAGCCACCTGATAGCCATAGGAAGGTGGTCGAAAGTTCTGAAAGACACAGTCAGCGCTCCGCCATTCAGTACAACGTTCCCCCGCCCCACAGCGCGTTCCTGAGGAAGCAACAATATCTGGAGAGGTAAGCGTCCTCCGTGGAGGGAGCTTCTAAATTAGCGTGGCAGCACGGAGACCATTGCGCATGTGCACAGTTACACTGATCTGCACGTCCAAGTCCGTTGGACTGAATAGGGCTGTGCAGTTTAAATAAATCCCGGACCTCGGACTTGGGATTTTTCGTCCCCTATAAGTCCTGTACCTTTTAAACTGAAGAACCAATCCTTCAAACTTTCAGATTTTTATGATCTCAAATTTCTGTCTAGGAGCGTTGCATGTTACAGTTGTGACGACCTCAAAGAGGGTGAGTGAGCTACTGTATGTCTGCGTTGATCCTAACCATTTGGTCTCTTATGAGGATGAGGTTCTTAGTTAAGGTTGTTTCAGAGTTGTACATTAACTAGTCTGTTTTGTTTCCTGTCAGCATGGACAAAGTGACCCTTCACTGCTTGGATGTTTAGAGATCACAAACTTTTTACATTATATAGATCGGAGTGAGACGGGGGGGACATGGTAGAAACTTTCAAGTACCTCAAGGGAATCAACAAAGTCCAAGAGGGTAGCATCTTTCAGAAAAAGAGGCGTGCAAGAACAAAGGGTACAATTTGAAGATGGGGGGCAGCTCAGAGGTAATGTAAGGAAGTATTTTTGACAGAGAGGTTGTGGATGCATGGAATGACCTTCCGGAGTCAAAAACGGGTTGAATTCAAGCATGCATGGGACAGTCATAAGGCAATTCTAGGGGTTGGGGGTAGAAAGAAGTAGGCTGCTGGTTAACTAGGATCTGCAGCTTATCCATTAGGTAGGGAAATGGGCAGACTTGGTGGGCCAAGCAGTCCTTATCTGCTGTCAAATTCTATGTTTCTATCTATGTTTCTATGGAGTCAGGGTGATGTCAAGCAGTTTTTCTGTTTTTATAATTGTTTGGTGGTTCTTCCCCTGCCCCCCACCTGGTGGCCAAAAAGATCCAATTCCATTTCATATTTTGCTGCATTTCTCAGTGTTACCGTCTTTCTTTTGTCTGTGTCTCTCTTGGTCCATCCGTGGAGATTTAAAAAATATATATATGAGAATAGAGGGGAGCAACACACGGCCCCTGCATTTAGAAGTGCAACATCGGGGAGTGCCAGTGATCTGTCATATTGGAATGGCCAGAAACAACCCTGCACTTTTACTGCATTATGGGCATTACCTTGTATAGGGTGGGTCTGTGTGTAAGAAGAAAAAAAAAATGGAAAAATAAGAATTGTGGCTATGACAATGAACAAACCATTACAAAAGTTAAATTCTACAATGGGCATTAAAATAAAGCACAAATCCTGTAAAGTCATTGGCTACCTGGCACTCCTCACCCGTTGTAAAAGCTGCAATCACCCCACGGGAAGAGGTGCCAGCCACCAATAAGCCACATCAAGGACCCCCCCCTGAAATCAATGCGACCATCACAAACACAAAACCAGCAAAAACAACGATAGTTGCAGGGCAAAACCTCCACAAAGCTGTGATGTTGCAGTCCCAGTAAACAATATCAAAACTGTAATTCAGCAATGAATTTAAAAAAAAAAAATCTCCAATTACAAGAAAATTTTTTTTTTCTTTTCTGGCTTTCGGGGGGAAAAAAGTTACTCTTTCCCTGGGCTCTGTCTCTCTCTCTCCATTTCACTTTCAGAACCCTGCTCTTACTCAGTTTGTCAGCGATACTGTGAAAAACATCCCACTACAAAATTACCTCTGTTTGTTTTTGATCTGTTTAAATATGCACTACACCTTACATTGCTGGACTCCAGACCCACGGTTTCCTCGAGCCTCTGTTTTCCCCAAACTTTAACCATTCAGGGTATCTCCCCTCCCACTTGCTGACACCACTGCACATGTGCATACCTACCAACAAAGCACTATTTTTCCACGCGTAACAACAAATCTAATAAAAATTAATAAAACATCTAAACCAATTTATTTTTTTTTCTTACTTTTTCACACACAAAATGTACAGACATCCATTGTATAATCGCAATATGCCACTCGAGAATGTTGGTGATGCCAGGATTTACCAATGCCCTGGGGTGTTTTGGCCACTTGGCTGCGCCTCGAGGCCAAACACCCCAGGGCATGGGTATATCCTGGCATCATCAACACCCTCTTGTGGTATATTGCTTAAATATCTTGTCAGTAGATGCAACAGCCTTGCAAATCATTAATCTAGTGAAGCAAAATTTTGTTAATGGGGTTCTCAGTAGGTTACTTGCAGTGCATAGATGTCTGCCCAAACAGAGGAAGGGAACATTGTATTAATGGCATGGAATGGCACACAGTACTGCACACTTACACAAACTGTGAGTCTGTAGAGGGAGCGGGGGTGCTCTTATGTGGTCAGCCTATAGTCAGTGGAGTATTCATTATGGGGGTCATGGTTTCGCTTACTGCCCACTTATGTTGAAATGTATACCATGATATTGCAGAGCTGCTTATGTTATCGGGCCCTGTCAAACTCCTGTCTAGTTTTGGGTGCTGTTCGCCTCCCCCCACCAATATACCCCTCGCTATGTATAGGCAGTTTCGTAACCGGTTGTATTGCAGTGAACCCGACCGTATTGCATGTGATATTATTTTCCATCAGGTGCATGAGTTATGATTTGGCAGTGCAGCTGTCCTGTGTTCACTGCTGCTGTTCAGAAACAGCTGTTCCATTAAAATAACTGAATACCAGTTGCGATACCCATTCCTAATATAATAGTGCTTTGTAGAACCCCACAGGTGACATTCTGCCTCCAAAAAGCTTGGTCAAGCCAGAACTCCTGTAAGTGAAACTTCAGCTCACCTGTAGCCGGCAGCAGGCCACCGATGTCAGGGACCATGTCGGCCTTGGGTTTATTGCATTGCCACCAGTTTTAGAATCCTGTGTCAGAGATGGTGAAACTTTGCTTAATGCCTCCATGTTTAGAATTTTGCGATATCAGAGAAGATGAAGTTGTGCTTACTGTCATTGTCTTTAAACACAGCTTCACCATCTCTGACATCACAAGGTTCTAAACATAGCGGCAGTATAATATTAACACAAGGTAGATTTAGTCCTCAGTATCTATGGACTGCTGTCAGCTACAGGTACCCTGCTGTATACTCTGACCCTCACTCTTTTACTCTCTCCTTTCCTCCCAGATCTGTCTGTTTAAATGGGTGCCCGGTTTCACCCTCCCTCTCTCCCTGCCCCTCTGTCTCCCATTTTCCCCCCTCATCTGACTGTTCCCTAACTTAAGTAATTCTTTCCCCTCTGCCCTCTTGTTATTTATCACCCATTTGACACTCTGACAATGTCCTCTGGACTGCCTTCCCTATGTCATACCATGTTTGCCTGGTCCCCTCCCTTTCCCTGTGTTCTCTTGGTCCACAGTTTTATTCCTCTCTCTACTCTTCCCAGCACTTCCCAGTCCTCTTGTCCTCCCAGTTCGGTAAATATCTGCTCCCACTTCTTGTTTACTCTTACTACAGTCCCCGAGACCTCTTTACTCCTCTCTTATTATAGGTTGCATATTATTTTAGGTTGCACACAGTTACTGCCAGTTCCAGTTGTGACATTTTTTCTCTCTTGTAAATTGTACTGCACTTGTCTGTATTTCTCCCCCTCCTGATTGTCCCTTGTGAACTGTTTTTATTTGACTGTTGCACTGTTATTTATACTTGTAATTATTGTGTACTATTGATGTGGAGCCTTTGTAAGAGAGTCTCTGACTCAAAGGTTTGTAATTTCGAATCTCAATAAATAAATAAAAATAAACAGGTAAGCCCAGTACCTCATTTAAAAAAAAAAAAAAAAAAAATTTTTCATGGGCTAAACCATGTGGCCACTGCTTTTAGTTTCACAGTGATTATTGCCTTTTTTACTAACCATGTTCATTCATAGTCTCTCTGCATTGCACCACGAGCACATCAGTAAAGTGTTGTACTGCACCACACGAGAGTTGCACATCACAGCAGTTTGCTTTATGGGGTAATTCAGATATTGTCCTGGGGCAGCAGTTTTTACACAGTGGTAGTGAAAACAGGGCAGCTGCACTGGGCCAAAACTGATGCATACAGCTCATGCACCTCTGTTAGATCTTCGAGGATATTTCACACCTTAGGAACTATAGCCGTCAGGCACCAGGACCACACAGAAACATTTTTGCTACCAGTCTAACTGGGACCACCCATGGTGATGTCATCACACCAGCATCCCTTCCTGTATAGCTGTGGGTGGCCCCGCGCCCTCTTCCGTTTTCCCGCCATCGACAATCACATTTTGGATTCTGTGGAACACCATCGCTTCAGTTAACCACCGTTTTTTTTTTTTCCCCCCCAGATTGTCCCTTTTTTCTCATCCTAGTTTTTCAGTCACTTTTTCGCAAAAGTGATTCCCCATTTCTTTGATGTATGACACGTGGATTTGATAATAGTTTCTGTCGTTGTAGCTCCAGACAGAAGATCTATGATAGGGACTTCACACGATGTTCAGGCCTGTGAGATCTGCCACAGCTTCAATCAGGGTACTCAGTGGCGTTGCCAGAAGGAGTTGGAAGTCCTTCCTTATGGAGCAGAAGGTCGCTGGCTTAAGCTTCAGGCCAGGAGCTCCCCCACCTCCCCAGCCCTGTCCATGAGCTCTCATGCCACTAAGGCCCAGGAAAAGTCATCAGGGAAGCACCACCACCGGGAGAAAGACCAGTCCTCCTGGGAGCACTCTTGCTGGCCACGCCCAGCAACAACAATTATGGGGTCGTCAACAGGTCTAGCGGCAACCCCTGCTGCCGCCCACAAGCTCTCTGCTACAGGGTCAGTCCTGGCAGCCTTTCCTGCCAATGCTCCTCAGCCCAGCATTGGCTCATTGTCGTTGGGCCTATCCCTTCTCCCGCTGACAGTTCCCACTGCCTCTCTCACCCTGTCTGCCACCGGGTTGGGGGGATGGACTTTGGTAGTACGGCCCGTCAGTTCTTCTTCTGCCAACGCTGGCCCATCGTCGGCGTGATTTTTCTTACCCACACTGATGTGTCCACCCCTGCTAAACATTCTTTTGCCTCCTCTAAGGCCGCAGACCTGGAGTGGGCGACAGTCATGCGTCATGGGACTTCAAGCCCTTTCACTCGATGTTTCTAACCATCCCTTTGACGTCAGGAATGGAGATTCCTCAGCTTGTTCTTCAACCTGCCCCCATCTTGTCATTGTTGCAGCCCTCTCAGCCAACGCCAGGGCTGCAGTCCCTTCACATCGCTGCCACAGGGCTCCCTATTGACGCTGTGACCATTGGTGTTCAGGCCCTCCTTTCCTCAGTGTGGGACTTCATGCAAAGGGTTGCCACTCTCCAGTGGGGCCTTCTCAGCCAGTGTTGACTCCGTCCCACCAGCTGTTGTCACGACCACCCCTTCACATTCAATTTCCACAGTGTCCATCCCTGAACCAGTAGATAACAATGATTATTGCCCTGATTTCCTGCTACCCGACAAGAACGATGAGGGTGTCTTGGCCTGGACCCCCTTCTGCACCTCTGCTATTTCCTCAGCGGGGGAGGACTCCTTCAGATACACCCCACAGTCTCTCCCCCGCCTCCATGATCCATCCTTCATAGCAGTGATGCGACAGCTCCAGTCAGCTATGGGGTTTGATGCAGCAGAGCAGGACATAACTCTGAAGAACCTTGCGGATTATCTGGACCTACCAGATTTCCCCCAAATTATTTCTCTTGTGATCAAATGCATATGAGGATGTCACCATGGCTGCTTGGTACTGACCTAACTTGATCTCCCCGTGCCCAGAAAGGCAAACAAGCTGTACCAGCCCCCTCTGAAAGCTCCTGTTTAGCGGGGGGGCCCCTACACCGGATTCTTTAGTGATCAGTGCGGCCCCTGATAGATCTAAGAGGCCCCATCACCTTAGTTCTCTTCCTCCAGAGAAGAGGTCCAGGAAGTTGGACCTTATGAGCAAGTGGGTATTTGCCTCCTCCAATTTGGCCATAAGAATTATCGATTTACGTTGGCCATATGCAGTCCCAGAATAATCCCTGGAAAGGGGCCAGGTTTGCAGCTCAGTTCCTACTGGAGGGCCCTCAAAAACAAGAGATGCACAAGATCCTTCAGACGGGTACAGATGTGAGAAAGCACCTGTTGTGGGCCGCCTACGATGTCCTAGATGCCTGTGCTGTGGGAGTCCCAACAGTCCGTCCTGAATCTTCACTTCAGGGGCTGTAAGCTCTTCGGGCTGGATGTGCAGGATATTCTCAATGGCCTTTAGGCCTCGGACCAGAATTCTGCAATCTGTTCGCTCCCTGTACCACACCCACCAGAAGAGTGGGCAGAGGGTGCCCTTTCGGTTTGCCATCCATCATCCCTGGTTCGACATCAGACAGTCAAGCAAGCACAAAGCTGCTACGGCCCTGCCTACCCCTACATCTACCACAGAAAAGTCCTCAATGGATTGAGGAGCTGGTCTGGCTATGGGATCAGCATCAGCCTGACTCCTTGCCCGACCCTCTCCATCCAGTTCCCCAGGATGTGGTAGTGGGGGGTCATTTCTCCCTCCATCTGGACAAGTGGCAGGAGATCACAACCAGCCCCTGGGTGCTGCAGCTCATACAACAAGGACATGCTCTAGAGTTTGTGGAGATGCCTCCAGAGCATGCTCCAAGGCCTTCCACTTACCCTCCAGACCACGTACCCACATTGCTGGAGTAGATCCAGATGCTGCTGAGAAAAAGGGCCATAGAACCCATCTCCGAGAATCAATACAGCACAGGGTTCTACTCTCACTTCGTCCGTGTTCCCAAATCCACAGGGGCTTGAGGCCCATGCTGGACTTACGAAACCTGAACAGCTACATCCAGTACAAAAAGTTCAGGATGGTCACCCTGTCAGACCTGTTGCCCTTGCTCTGGAAGGGAGACTGGATCTGCTACCTGGATATGCAGGATGCATACCTGCACATCAAGGTCTGTCTTCCCCACAGGAAGTACCTCAGGTTCCTGTTCCAAGGGGAGCACTACCAGTTCAGAGTCCTCCATTTTGGCTTATCTTCAGCACCTTGGGTCTTCACCAAATGCCTAGCTGTAGTGGCAGCAGCTCTCAGGAGCGAGGGTCTTTACATCTTTCCTTGTCTGGAGAACTGGTTGCTCAAAGCTCAGTCCAAAGAGCAACTGCTCTTGAACCTGGTGTGTACCCTGCAATTATTCAACCAGTTAGGAAACACAGTCAACCTAAGTCAGTATTGACTTTTGGCCAGTGTGTCCAGTTCATAGGTGCTATACTGGACATTGCCCAAGGTTCCACTTTTTGGCTCTCGGACAAGGAAGAACACTTGATGGTGCAGGCCCAGGAAATCTTCCACAGCCGGTATGTCACACCCAGGGCATACCTCTGCTGGGTCTGATGGCTGCAGCCATTGCCACGGTTCCCCTGGCTAGGCTACACATGACCATCTCTCAGTGTACTTTGAGGGTACAGTGGGATCAGTGGACCGACAACCTGAAGCAGATGGTCCTTGTCTCTTCGTTTGTCAAGAAAGTTCTCTTGTGGTGGATGGAACCCAACCATTTGCTCAAAGGGGTTCCTTTCCTCATACCTTCTCCTTATCAGATCCTCAACACAGATACCTTGTGGATGGACAAAAAAAATATTTTTAAGACTAGCTTTCGAGAGGTGAAACTCTCTTCCTCAGGTCAAAAGTGAAAACAGCTGAGCAGTTTAACAGATATAAAGGTTGGATGTGGATTTGAAGTCTAGACTAGCAGGATACAGATCAAAGCATTGCAGTCAATTTGTACCTCTTACAAACAGGAAGACTAATTTTCACTGGAGTGTGTCTGTTGGAGAGATCAGCTTGTAAGATCAAAAGGCTGCCTAATTTTACTCTGAATCTGGACCATTAATTAACTTTTCTAAAAAGTCAAGGCATAAAGAAAATACATACCATTGTCTTAAGAAGGTACCTGTTCAAACAGTCAGAGGGTGCTGATGTGAGGGTTTAAAAAGAGACTCAGAAGCACTGCTTTAAGCATAATTACTGGTAGTGTATTAAAAAAACAGCATCTTTATTAAGTCCTTTTTCTTAAGTAACAAAATATTGTATCATTTTTATTTCAAATGTTTGTCGATCCTGGCTGTTTTTGAAGTTCCCTTTTAACACTGTACTGGGCTCTGGAACATGGCCTGGAGCTGTCAACTGTCCATGTTCCAGGTGTCCAAAACATCCTGGCAGACAAGCTAAGCTGGTTGCAGTCCAGAATGCACGAAAGGGAACTGCTCATCTCAGTGGTAGAAGACTTGTTCGATAGGTGGTGTTGCCCAGAGTTGGACCTTTTTGCATCCCCACTCAATGCAAAACTGATGATTTTCTGCTTGCTTGATCCTGGGCCTGGAGTTTTCTGGCAAGACACATTGCCTCTCTCTTGGAAAGGGATGTTCCTTTATTTATTTATTTATTAGCTTTTGGTAACTGGGTAAGTATGCTTTCCCGCCCTCCCTTTCCTCTGATTCAGAGAGTGCTAATCAAGCTCCAGATGGAGTGGCTTCCTTTTGGCCTTGGCAGAGCTGGTTTCCACTGTTGCAAAATTGGCAGTGGAGCCTCCGGTGCCTTTTCCCCTATGCCTGGGCTTGCTGTTACAGGAACGGGGGACCTGTCTCCATCCAAACCTCCTGTCTCTTCACGTACATGCCTGGCTCCTGAAGATGTAGCCATTGCCAGGTTTGGTGCCTCACCTAAAGTGGCTGACGTCCTGGTGGCCACCAGAATGCCTTCCACCAGGGCAACTTATTCCATGAAATGGAAGCACTTTGCTTTTGTGGGCAGCTTCCTATCATTTTGACCCCTTTTCCTGCCCAGCGAAACAGATTCTAGAGTACTTGCTATCCTTGGCCCAAAGTATTCACTAAAGGTGCACTTGACCACCATATAAGCCTTCCATGTGCCCATTGAGGGTCGTACAGTAGCCCAGTTGGACAAGCCCTTACCTTTCTGAGAGACCTTCTGCACTTAAAACCTCCCATCCATAACCCAGTTCCAGCCTGGGACTTGCAGTTTGTTTTGGAGAAACTTACTTTGGCTACTTTTGAGCCTGACGTGACTTGCAAACTACACTTTTTGTCATGGAAAGAGTTATTTTTCAGTTGCTATTACCTCTGCTCGTAGGATTTCCAAACTTCAGGTGCTCACGTATGAGCAGCACTGTTTGATAGTCCACAAAGACAGGGTGCCTTTGTGTAGTAACCCTAAGTTTTTGCCAAAGGTAGTGTCTGAGTTTACTCTGAATCAAACCATCCACCTACATATTTATTATCTGGAGCATGCTAATCCAAAGGAAGCATTGCTTCGTACTTTGGAAGTGCATAGAATACTCAGATATTATGTTCATTGCATGAAGGACTGCAGGAAGTCCTCACAGCTGTTTTTCTTTGGCCCCTGGGAATGAGGGTGTACCAGGTTTTTAAACATTGTTTGTCCAAATGGTTGGCCAATTGTATTATTTTTGTTATAGAAAAGTATGGTAAGGAACTTCCAGGGGATGTCAAGGGCCACTCGGCCAGAGGTATGGCCACTTCTGTTGCCTGTTTCAGAGGGGTCTCGGCAGCGGAGATCTGTGCTGCTGCCACTTGGAGCACTGTCCACACTTTCAGTAGACACTACAATCTGGAGATCGCCTCTAGAAGGAGGGCAGATGTTGACCTTGCAGTGCTACAGGTCCTCCTTTTTACAAACCCACTCAGCAGGTCAGGTCCTGTGGTCTCACAGTGCCAACCTCTGAGCACAGTCTTCTGAACAGTTAACAGAACAGGGTAACCCTCCTCTCTGTTTTGTGGGTTCGAATCAAACTTTGGTCTCAAGTTCTGGAGGGATTCAAACTGTGAACCTCTTGCTAGCATACCAGTGTACAGGCTCAGATAATTTTGCTCTTCGGGGGGGGGGCTAGATATCTTTCGCCTGTGGACACCTAACCAGGTGTACAAAATGAACCCTTAAAAACTCTATTAAAGACCTCAGAATAAACTCTTACTTTTTCCCCAGTTTGGTAAAACCAGTAAGCTTTGTACAGTGTCAACTTTAACCATGTATGCTTCACTTGTCAAGAAAAAGAATTTCAAAGGCACACCAAGTAGTCTCTAAAGTAGAGGTTTACTTAAAAATAGATAAAAAAAAATGTAAATACAGAAACACATATCACAGAAACATATAGTCATTTAAAAGAACAAGGATTAAAAAAAAAATGCAAATTTTTTACCACCAGACAATTAAACTTATATATCTAATGTATTTCTTCTAATAGTGCTGATAGATGTTGTCAAGAGAGTCCAAACATGCGTATCTTTACAGGTCATTCACAGCATAATTAAAACACTGTCTTGAGCCTGCCTTCTCCACGATGTCACCCAGCTCCTCCTCTGTTTATTAAAAATTATACAATCAGGATGTCATCACTCAGGAGGTAAATTAAACAAGGTTAATTTCTAAGTCCTTATTTCATCCATGAGCAACATTCTGCTTTTACAGACATCAGAGGAACATTTATGACTTCACACCAGTGTGACATAACCTGGTTTTCCTCCTGTAAACGTCATAAAATGGATTTTTTCTGTCCTGTCATCTGGCAAGCTATAATTAAGCTTGATAAACAGGAGATGCTTAATTTAGGCCTCGTCTAGCCTGTAATTATCTCTTGGCCTTCCAGGTAACACCTTGTATCTAAAACTTGGGAGGAGGGGGTGTCATTATACGGGCTGTTTCAGCATGTCTCATGAGAGGCACTCAAGAACACATTTTTACATTACAAAAATTATACAGTGATCAGAACCAGTTGTCCAAGCGTCACAATCGTCCCTACCTAGACTGAATTTGGGAGCTCTATCCCCTGCATGGGATGTGCTTCCCAAATCAGTTCACTCCTCATAGACGTGAAACAACCCATCCGAGTTCTGATTTTTCGCTCCAGCCCTATGTAGGATTGTAGTGTCATACCTTTGTAAAGCAAGACTCCATCTTAGCAATCTACCATTTGTCTTTCCCATTTGCATCAGCCAGCCCAGGGGATTGCGCTCAGTCTGTTCCACAAAATGTTGTGCATACAAGTATGGCTCTAACTTCTTTAGGGCCACCACTATGGCAAGACACTCCTTTTCCACAGTAGAGTATGCCTGCTCCCTGGGAAGTAACTTTTTGCTCGAGTATGCTATTGGGTGATCTCCTCCTTGGCTGGATGTCTGACTCAGTACTACCCCAATACCCACGTTTGAGGCGTCAGTCTGAACTATAAAGGGTTTGCTATAGTTAGGACTTACTTGTCAAAACAGGAGCACTGCACAGTGCCTACTTGAATCTGGTAAAGGCTTTCTCATGGGCTGGGTCCCAGGTAATTTTCTTTGGCATTCTTTTCTTTACCAGGTCAAATAGAGGAGCAGCCAGGGCACTGTAATTGGATAAAAATATGCTATAGTGCGCTGCTGTTCCAAGAAAACTCCTGACCTGCTTCTGCGTTTCTGGTCTAGGCCACACCTGGATTACTTCTATTTTTATTTGGTTAGGACGGAGCTGTCCTCGGCCTACCACATGCCCGAGGCATGCCACTTCTCCCATGGCCACCTGGCACTTCACAGCTTTGACAGTAAGCCTGGCCCTCTGTATCCTGCCCAGCACTTTCCTAAGTTGGGATAGGTGTTCCTCCCAGCTGGTGCTAAAGATGGCAGTGTCATCCAGGTACGCCACGGCATACTCCTTAGCACCATTTAACACCTGGTTCACCAACCTTTGGAAAGAGGCCAGGGCGTTCTTCATTCCAAAAGGCATTACTTTGAATTTAAATAAGCCTATTGGAGTGATGAAGGCCGACCTCTCCCTAGCTCTGCCCGTCAACTCTACCTGGCAATACCCCTTTGTCAGGTCAGTAGTCGTAAGGTAGGTCACCCCTCCCCACTTGTCCAGGAGTTTGTTCGTCCAGGGCATCGGGTGGGCATCTGACTTCGTTACTGCATTCAGTCCATGACCGTCCACACAGAAACGAGTAGAGCCATCTGGCTTAGGCACAAGGACTATGGGTGAGGCCCAGGGTCTGTGGGATCTCTGGATTACCCCTAAATCCAGCATCTCCTCCACTTCCCTCCTAATGTCCTTTTGGACAGCCTCTGACACCCGATATGCTGTCCTCCATATAGGCATCAGTGTCCCTGTCTCTCCACATCGGTAGTCGCTAAGGGGTTAGTCCAGGCTTGGCGCTAAACAATGGGGCAAAGTCTGCTAAAACCTCCCTTACTTCCTGGATCTTGTCCAGGGTCAGCTGGGGAGACAATTTATCTGCCTCCACAGAGGACTCCTGCTTACCTTCTTCCAACAAGTCCAGAAGGGGATCTCTTTTGTCCGTCCCCTCCCCAGGAGTACACGCTGCAAACACCATGTCAGCCTTATTTGCATATGGTTTCATCATGTTGACATGGTGCATCCTTTCTGTCTGTCTTCGGTCAGGTAACTCTATAATATAGTTCACGTCATTTATCTTCCTAACCACCTTGTACGGTCCTGCTCACTCAGCCTGCAGCTTGTTTTTCCAGTCGGAATAGACCATGACTCTGACCCCACCATATGCGAAGCGAGCTGTGGCTCTGCGGTCGTACCACCTTTTATTTCTGTTGGGCGCTGTGGGTTTGCTGGGCTGTCCCATAAGTTCCTTCAGCCTTTCCTAAACTTAAGACGTAATCCACCATGGGAGTTCCTGGATGGCGTGCTTGCATTCCCAGTCCTCCCGGATCAAGTCTAGGGACCCACATACCGGCATCCATATAAGAGTTTGAAGGAAATCCTGTGACTCTTGGGGCACCTCCTGTATGCAAACAGGTGGGGAAAGTGTTTCTCCAGTCCCTCCCATGTGCTGTTCCTTAAACACCCCAGAGCATTGACTGGGGTACCATTAGATCTTTTCACAAGCCCATTGGCTTGTGGGTGATCTTTCAATGTCGTGCATCTGCCATCCCACACTTCTCCATAAATATTTCATCAGGTCGACGTAGAAGAACCCCTTGATCGGTGATAACCTGCTCTGGAAACCCAACACAGGAGAATATCCCAAGTAAGTCATCTGCCACTTTGTCTGTCCTCAGTGAGGATAGGGCGACTGCCTCTGGATACCGGGTGGCATAATCCACCACAATCAGGATGAATCTCTTCCCTGAGGAGCGGGGGGTATTTACAGTCGTGGCCAAAAATATTGGTGCCCTTGCACTTTTTTCAAATAACTCACAATTTCCTCTAAACATAAGTTGAAATTAACAACAGTATTTGTTCTGCACAATTTTTTATTTCTCTGTTAATATTACAGAACCTTTGTTTTTGGTTCAGAATTTAAAATATCCTTTTAAATCAGAAAATGAAAAGAAATGGCATTGACAAAATTATTGACACCCTAGACTTAATATTTGGTAGCACAGTCTTTGGTCAAAATAACTGCAATCAACCGCTTCCTATAGCATGGATGAGCTTCCTGCACTCTCTGGAAGTTTGTCCCACTCTTCTTATGCAAACTGCTCCAGTTCTCCCAGATTTGAAGGGTGCCTTCTCCCAACTGCTGTTTTCAGATCTCTCCACAGGTTTTCAATGGGATTTAGATCTGGACTCATTGCTGGCCACTTCAGAACAGTCCAGCATCATGTCTTGAACCATTCCTGGGTGCTTTTGGAAGTGTGTTTGGGGTCATTGTCCTGCTGGAAGACCCATGATGACCTTCGACAGAGACCCAGCTTTCTGACACTGGATTCAACATTGCGCTCCAAAATGGCCTGGTAATCTCTAGATTTCATGATGCCATGCACACGTTCAAGGCACCCAGCGCCAGAGGCAGCACAGCAACCCCAAAACATCACTGAACCTCCTCCATGTTTGACGGTAGGGAAGGTGTTCTTTTCTTTGAAGATTTCATTTTGTTTTCTGTAAACACAGAGATGATGTGCTTTACCAAAAGCTCTAATTTGGTCTCATCGTCACAGGACATTCTCCAGAAGGATTTTGGCTTGTTGGGTGTGTTTTGGCAAACTCCAGTCGAGCTTTCTTATGTCTCTCTCTCAGCAGTGGGGTCCTCCTGGGCCTCCTACCATATAACCCCTTTCATTGAGTTGGCAACGGATGGTCAAGTTGAAACTGTCGTACCTTGTGTCTGAAGGTCAGCTTGAATCTGTTTGGCAGTTGATCGAGGTGCTTTCTCCACCATTCGAACAATCCTGCTGCAATCTTCGATCAAATTTTCTCTTGCGGCCCCGTCCAGGAGGTTGGCTACAGTGCCGTGGGCCCTTAAACTTCCTGATAACATTACATTATGGAAACAGGAACCTGAAGGTCTCTGGAAGTTGATTTGTAGCCTTGAGATTGTCCATGCTTGGCTACAATTTTTCATCTGACCTCCTCGGAACGAATTCTCTGGCTTTCTTTCTTTTCTCCATGCTCATTCTTGGTGCAGTGACACAAAACAGGAGAATGGGTCCTTTCTCTATTCAAACTGGTTGAATGGTGATTTTTTATATTACGAAACACTGCAACTCACCACAGGTGAGTTCAATTCCAAAGTGAAGGAGAATCACCTGCTTGAAATCTAATTATTTCAGCTATACTTCTAAAAGGTGCCAATAATTTTGTCCAGGCCATTTAAGGATTTCTGTGTGGAATAAGCTAAGACTTAGTAAATTGTTCTTTTTGTGTTTTATTCCACTGCAAACCAAAGAAATACATATGTGGATACCAAAATATTTTTTAATTTCAACAATTTTCAGCAAGAAATGGTGCATTATTAGAAAAAACTGCAAGGATGCCAATATTTTTGGCCACGACTGTAAAGGTCCCACAATATCCATTCCAACCCTCTGGAATGGCTCCTTCACTATAGGCAGTGGAATCAGGGTGGCTTGGGTTTTCTTGCCCACCTTGCCTATTTATTGGCACCGGTGACAAGACCTGCAATACTCCTTCATCTGCTGGGTGAAGTTAGGCCAATAAAAATTCTGGGCCAGCCGCTGCGTAGTGCGCGCGATTCCCAGATAACCAGACAAAGGAATATCGTGCAATCTTGAGAAATTGCTTACGATACCCTTGGGGAATGACGAGCTGCCTGCCCAGCACCCATCCTTCTGTCTGCACAGCCTGGGTATGCATCAGTCCCTTTTCCCAGTAAACCTTATGTCTGACGTCACCTCCCTGTGCCCAGTCAGTCTGCCCAAGCCCTCAGCTTCTCTAAACTAGGGTCACTTCTATGAGCATCTACAAACCCCTCACACATTATCAAGGTGTGGGACAGGTCCCCTTCAGTCGCTAAACTAGGGTCCCTAACACTAGTGTCAGGGCACTCAGGATCACTGTCAGTCCCAACCCTCTGACAATAATCCTCCGTAGCTGTGTGATTAACTGCTACTGGGGAAATTTCTACCCCCTTTTAATTCATCTCCCCATCTGGAGACACAGGCTGGGGAACCAGCCTCTCAGTGGTTTCCACAGTGGCTTCTGTGGGGTTCAAGGAACTACAGTTTTCCCTTGCTGCTTGACTACGGGTAACTGCACACATCATCTCCTGTTTGAGATTGTTGCCCAGGATCACATCCACTGCTAAGGTTTGGGCTATAGCCACCTGTTGCACAGTTCTCCTGTTTCACCCCAGTCTAGAGAACACTAGCAAGGGAAGTGTTTTCTCCCACCAGTAAAAGTCTTGTACAGTGGCGTATTTGTGGGTATAAGCTGACCGAGGCTGTACCAGACACCCTTTTACCAATCTAGGATGCCCTGTATCCCTTAACCCTTAACGTCTGTACACCATTCACCATGACTGGGTGCATGTGTTCCTCATGTTCACCAACGCATGCTTCAGGGACACTAACCAACCCACTTCTTTCCTGGTACCATTCTGCATATTGCTCATTCTTTTGGGACACTTTTGCAATACGCCCAGTTTCTTTACATACCCAACATTAATTTCTTTTCTCAGAGAAATCTTTTCTCTGAAACCTGGGGCTAAGTGGTTTTGGTGGAGGCAGTTAGGGTTTTAGCTGCCCTGAAGCTGCACTTTTCCCTTTCTGTGCTGCCACGCCAACCCCATTCGTTCTCAGAGCAGGTCTACTCTTGGCATAGCAGTCCGAGAGTTCAGAAGCCTCTTGTACCGTTTTAGGTTCTCGGTCCTCCAGCCAGGTTTTCAGCTTTGCTGGGCAAGCCAAGAAAAACTGTTCTAACAAAATCACATATTCAATTTTATCAACAGAGTTTGTTTCAATTCCTTCCCACCAAAGTTTTAAAAACTGACATTGTTTCGTGGCTAGCTCCTTATATCTTATGTCAGGGCTTTTCCTGAGCTTACGGAATTTAACTCTGTATGATTCAGCAGTTAATTCTAATTTTTTTAACAATGCAGCTTTAAGTTTGCTGTAATCGTCACTGTCCATTTGACCCAGTGCATCCCAAGCTTTCCCGGGAAGTAGCGGGGATGGCAGAAAGCTCCAGGACTTCTTAGGAATTTTAGCATGAATACAAATTTTTTCAAAAGAATTTAAAAAGGCATCCATATCCTCCCCCTCTTTAAATTCGGCTATCAATTTGGAATTCAATTTGTATCCCAGTCCAGTAGTCCCAGTTAAATCCAAGCCACTTACCTGCTCTGGTGCCGCTAGTTGAAGTCCTAGCTTCTCCAGTTCATGTCGCCTCTGGCGCTCGTGCTCCTTACGGTCTGCCTCCTGGCGTTCTCACTCTGCCTCACGGTCCGCCTCCTGCTGTTCACGGTCCCTTTCCCTCTGGAACTCCAGCTCCATTCTGCACAACTCAATTTGCAGCCTGAGTACTTTCTAGATCCAGGATACTGGTGACCTTCCCCTGCTGCTGTGGCCCTTCGCTGACAGTGGCCCTCCTCATCGGATCTGGGCACTTCACTGGCCACTAACCCTGCCACACTCAGGGTTCGGTCCTTTTCAGTCACTGTCTGTGACTCAGTGCTCTGGGTATCTGCTACCAACAGGGCATCCACGAGGTTCTGTTTGGTGACTTTCACCTCAAACGGGACTCCCCTGTCCCCTCACAACTGTTTTAAGTAGTCTACAGTGTTCCTGCTGTAGTTGGAAGCCATCTTCTTCTCTAACTACGGCTACTCTGACTTGCACTTTAGAAAAAAAAATAAAATGGGTAGGAACTTGACTGTATGCCAAGTGATACAGTTCTGTCTCCTTTTTTAAAAATAAATCACTGCCTTTTTCTTTCTTTGCAAGTGAGCTGATGGTCTCAAGCTGATACACTGAACAATAAAAGCTTGTAATACCAAATTTATCGCACCGCTGCCAACCAATCTGTCACAAACCCACTCAGCAGGTCATACCCTCTGCTCCCACAGTGCCAACCTCCAAGCACAGTCTTTTGAACAGTTAACAGAACAGGGTAACCCTCCTGTCTGTGTTGTGGGTTTGAATCAAACTTTGGCCTCAAGTTCTGGAGGGGTTCAAACTGTGAACCTCTTGCTAGCGTACCCAATGTACAGGCTCAGATAATTCTGCTCTTCGGGGAGGTCAGATATCTTTCGCCTGTGGGCACCCTAACCAGGCGTACAAAATGAACCCTTAAAAACTCTATTAAAGATCTCAGAATAAACTCTTACCATTTCCCAGTTTGGTAAAACCAGTAAGCTTTGTACAATGTCAACTTTAACCATGTATGCTTCACTTGTCAAGGAAGCTAATTTCAAAGGCACACCAAGTAGTTTCTAAAGTAGAGGTTTACTAAAAAAAAAAAAAAACGTAAATACAGACCCATATATGACAAAAACATACGATCATTTAAAAGAGCAAGGGTTAAAAAAAATGCAAAATTTCTACCACCAGACAATTAAACTTGTATATCTAATGCATCTCTTCTAATAGTGCTGATAGACAGATGTTGTCAAGAGAGTCCAAACATACGTATCTTTACAGAGTCACTCACAGCATAATTAAAACACTGTCTTGAGCCTGCCTTCTCCATGATGTCACCCAGCTCCTCCTCTGTTTATTGAAAATTATACAATGAGGATGTCATCACTCAGAAGGTGAATTACATAAGGTTAATTTCTAAGTCCTTCTTTCATCCATGAGCAACATCCTGCTTTTACAGACATCAGAGGAACATTTATGAGTTTGCACCAGTGTGACATAACCTGGTTTTCCTCCTGTAAATGTCATAAAATAGATTTTTTCTGTCCTGTCATCTGGCAAGCTACAATTAAGCTAGATAAACAGGAGATGCTTAATTTAGGCCTCATCTAGCCTGTAATTATCACTTGGCCTTCCAGGTAACACCTTGTATCTAAAACCTGGGGGGGGGGTGTCATTCCACAGGCTGTTTCAGCATTTCTCATGAGAGACGCTCAATAACATATTTTTATATTACAAAAATCATACAGTGATCAGAACCAGCTGTCCAAGCATCACACTCCTCTCATAGGCCATTGCGGTTCAGCTGCCTGAACTGTTTCCTCCTCTGCAGCACTACTTGGGACTTATTCCTAAGGTGTGACCTGCTGCAAGAAATATCCACCAAGAAGATAGAACAGTTACGTAAGAACTTACGATAACAGTAGATCTTTGAGAGAATCTCTTGTAGCAGATCATGCTGTCCTGCCCACCTTCCCCCTTGCTACTGAGTTCCTCCTTTCATGTCCTCTCCTTTTACAGGATGGTGAACCTTCTGCCTTAGACACTCCTTCTGGCAGATATCGCTAGCTCTCCCTCGAGAGTGCATTCTCAGTGGATGGTCTCTGGCGGGGAACTGAGGAGGGTGTGGGGCCACCTACAGCTATATAGGGAGAACATGGGCATGCTGACATCTCCGTGGGCAGCCCCAGTTAGATTGCTAGCATAAATTTTTCCTTATGGTCCTGGTGCCTGATGGCTATAGTTCCTAAGGTGCAAAAGATTCTCTCGAAGATCTACTGTTAGGGTAAGTTCTTATGCAACTGTTCTTTATGTTGCACATATGTGACGTATCTAAATGTACTTATAGTCTATAAAAGAGGCATGCTTTTTTGTGTGTGTTATGCCAGGTTACACATTTAACAGGCATTTGAAAGCTTGCAGATGGCAGCTGCATGCCGCTACCACAATTACGTGATGCTTTATCTAGTTTTGGTATGTCGATCTCTGTAGGCCCATCTTGTTTGCAGGTATCTACAAGGTGGATTTGTTGGCATCCACCCATACTTGCCTCACTGTTGTGTTAACCTAAAATTTTATAGGGATGTAGGTTTTTACTACTTATTCACAAAGCAGTTCCAGTTTTCCCTCCTTCCCATCGTACTGCTTATAGTCTCCCAAATGACTGTGGCTGAATCCTTGTTCTTGGAAGAAAAATTGGTATTAAAGTAGTGTTCAGTTTATCCACAGCTGCACATGCCCCCCAAAAAAAAAAAAACAGTGCTTTTGACATGCCTTTGTGAGTTCCCTTCTGTGAAAAAGATCGATTTGTTGGAGGTAGCCAGGCACAAGGTGAAGGGTTATGGTGTGCAGGTATGGTTAAGATCTATTGGGTCTTGCAGATATGAATCTGTAAGTGTGTGCTGTGGTAGACTAACAACACCTGAAGAAACAATGTTACATGTATTTATTTATTTTATTTTATTTATTGTTTGTTTTCCGGGCAGGTGCACTAGCCAAAAATTGACTATTTTCAGGCACGACCCGGGATAGTACATACAAAATTGATAGACAAATACATAACATGAATACAGTTGGCATACATATGAATAAAACAGTGGTAGGGATAAGGCTTACAACAAGTATTGTAACATGAGGTGGAAATTATCACATTATGAGTAGCATGAGGGGCATAGCAAGCAGTACAAATGAGAGATGCATTTAACCAGAGATACAGTGCGCATACCATTTTGAGAGCGGTATAGTATGATAGGCATAGAGAAGGAAGTCTGGAAGGAGGTAGAGATAGGAAGATGGGCAGGGTGGTATTAATTAGTATATGCACATTCCAGGATGAGCAGTTTTGGAGGGCAAGAGATCAGTCCGAGGGGGGCTAGGGGTGGCTAGGTGGGGTCAGAACAAGTGCAGAGATCCTGGAATAGATGGCAACGTAGTTCCTTTTTGAAGATTGAGTGGGGGCCGGCTTGCCTAAGAGCTAGAGGGAGGGAGTTCCAGCTGGTCGGTGTGGCATGATGGAAGACTCCTGAGCCTTTTAACGTGAAGCACCTAGGTACGTTAAGTAGAGACTTGTTTGCTGAGCAAAGTCCATAGGCAGGTGTAAGAGGTACGAATAGTGCCGCAAGGGAGGTTGGGGTTTGATTTTGAATTACTGAGTCTATGAGGGTACAAACAGAGTACTGGCAGTATGCAGATGGGGAGAGCCATCCTAGGTCACTGTACAGGTGGCAGTGGTGTTTGCGGCAATGGGAAGAGGAGGCATATCGACAGATGTTATTGTTAGCGACGTCTCATTTGCGAAGAACAGATCTATGGTCATTGGCAAATGTGGAAACGCCATATGTCAGGGCAGGAAGAAGGATACTTCTTGCAATGTCCAGCTTAGCTGACGGTGTTAACATATGGCTAGTTTTGTAGGCAATTCCTAGTTTGGTATTCACCACTTTTCAGGTGGACTGGATATGCAAGTTGAAATCCAGGGTTTGATCGAGGAGGACACCTAGGTATTTAAAGGATGTGACACATTCGATATGGGTCCCTCCTGAATCACGCACTGTGAGTGGCTATTTGCAGGCTCTGAGCTTGGTGGCAGTACCAAAAAGCATGGCTTGGGTTTTCTTTGTATTGAGTATTAGCTTGTGGGGTATTCAGCCATGTTTGTACATTCTTGAAATCGGAGGAGAGGGATGCATTCAAAGTGTTGACATTAGCTGCACTAGAGTAGAAAATGAGGTCACCAATGTAGAGTATGACTGAGCAGGAGTATCTTTCTTCTCTATCAAGAAAACTGCATCAAATGCTCAGCAACAGAGAAATACATTGTCCTGGTGTAATGTGAATGTTAGAAATGTTAATGGAGTAGCTTGACTGGTAAAAGTGGATCAGTTAGTTGATATTTGTATTTAGCCACAGAATTGAGATGGTGCATCTCGGTTCCTGTTCTGACTAAATAAAAATGTAAATAATAATTCAAAGGTTCACTGCCATCCCTGAGGGATGCTTTGTACTGAAATCGGAGTGCATGCACTTTCTTGGAGCTTTCTGTTGAGGACAGTACATGTTTTTGCTTGGTCGATAGTTTTAAGATCACGTTGAATAAACTGTGATATAGTTCTGAGGCATATGTCTCTCCAGTCATGCAGCTGTCTTAGGGAAATTTACTGATGGAGAAAGGTCAAAAATGTACGTTCACAGATAACCTGTAACCAGTGGATGGCATCCACACTGGAAATGAGTGAGATGCTAAATTTATTCAGCTGCAGTGTTGCTAACATCTAATTTTTTTATTTTTCTTTGCAGTGTTATAGATAACCGAGAAGATGCCTGTGTGGAGACCATTGTAAACCTTGCCTAGGGGGATGTAATGGATTCCGAAGCTCAGCAGGAGAGACCAAAGGACCTTGTCTTGTCAAGTTCTACACAGGAGATAAGTCATCATATTGCCACTGTTAGCTCAGGGAAACATTACATATGTGGCTACTGTGCAGCTTTCACAAACATAGCTGTGACCTACCCTATTCAGAAAGTGCTCTTTCGCCAGCAGTTGTATGGTGTAAGAACCAGAGATGCGGTGCGCCAGTTGCAGAGAGATGGGATTCGGAATCTTTATCGAGGGATTCTGCCTCCACTAATGCAGAAGACTACGACCCTGGCACTCATGTTTGGATTATATGAGGACTTCTCCAGTCTGCTACTAAGAACTATAAGCGCTCCAGAGCTGTTGACCCGCAGTGTGGCAGCTGTGCTAGCGGGAACTGCAGAAGCCATTTTGTCACCCTTTGAGAGGGTGCAGACATTGCTCCAAGACCACAGGCACCATGATAAGTTTCCAAATACTTTCCAAGCTTTCAGGATGTTGAAAGGCTATGGCATTAGAGAGTACTACAGGGGCCTGGTGCCAGTTCTTCTACGAAATGGACCTAGCAATGCATTATTTTTTGGACTGCGAGGACCCATCAAACAGTGTCTACCTGAAGCAAACACTTACAGCACACACTTGGTCAATGACTTTATCTGTGGGGGGCTGCTGGGTGCTATGCTTAGTTTCATGTTTTATCCGATAAATGTCGTTAAGGCTCGCATGCAGTCCCAGATTGGTGGGGATTTTCACACGTTTCCAGAAGTTTTCATGAAAATATGGACAGAGCGTGACAGAAAACTCACACATTTATTCAGAGGAGCCCACCTGAACTACCACAGGTCCATTTTGTCATGGGGCATAATTAATGCTACTTATGAACTTTTGTTGAAATTATTGTGATTTTATTTCCAGAAGTGATAAATATTTGGCTTTGGGACACTTTATACTATGAGTAGGCAGGCTCTATAATAAAGAACCTTTACAGCCTGATTGTCAGTCAGTAGGGAAAGGTCATGAGACCTTTGGGATAAAACAGAATTAGAGAGGTGTGTGAACATTAGTGACTAGAGGCACTTTGACAGATGTGTCTACTGAAATAATCTGACAGTAATCTAATGAGACAGGCAACGTTTTATTTCTGTCCTTGCTGGTTATAAGCCTTCTTGGTTTTGTCTTGTTGTATATGTGTTTGTGGGGGGAGAGGGCTGTGTGTGTGTGTGTGTACATTCCTTTGCATATGTACGCATATATAATCTGATATTACAAATCTGCACTAGAGTTGAGGTTTATATTGGAAATCTATTGCCTTACGGTGTGAAAAAGTGTTTTTAACAGTAGATCATAATGGCCAAAGCTGAAGGCTGAAAACATTTTTGACCACTGGAGGTCTTTTTTCACCCCATTGCAATAGTTTGTCTAAAACTCTGGCCTGTATCTGCAAAGTGCTAGCATTAGATGTGAGTTTTGTGTTGTGGTAGGGGGAGGGTCTGTGATTGTAGAAGAGGTAGTTTTTTTTCTTTTCATTTATTAAGCCTACCCAGGTAGAGTAGTATATTTTTTGGGGGAGACTAAACGAATGTGTGACGAGGCCATGGTTTTCATGAAAGCTTTGGTCAGGGAGCAAAGGCCAGCAGCATTTTTCATAATTAGAGCCCTAATCACAGTGTGATAAAGGCTGAGGGCAGGCATTTTCTTAGTCGGAGCCTTTATTTTACAGGGAGAAGGTGGTAGAAAGATGATGCATTAAAAAGGAGCCTTGATCTCGATTAAGAGGCCTTAGAGCTGACAGATTAGGATGAAAAATACCTTAAGCACCAAAGTGACAGTTCCCATTGTCAGGATAATGATGTACTTTATTTTACATCATTGGACCTGGTATTAGCCAAAGAGTTTGCAGTTTTGGAATCCGGGGATTCATGTTGTTTGATGTACAGAATAAAAATGTACGTCATGGACCAGAAGAATGGAGTTTGTTCAACTCTAGTATTAGTAGAGGGCTGGTCAAGCATAGTCCTGGTCTCCCTGTCTTGCATATTTACTGCAGAGACCAACTGTTCCCTTGCACTTACAATAGTGAGATGCTTCACTTAATTGTGCAGAGCTCCGGAAGTCCTCTAAAAGTAACTCAATTCATCTGGCTTATTAGTTTTTATATGTAAATACACATGCCATTTCTATAACTGTTGTTATTGCAAGGTCTTCTCAGGTGCTTCAACTTCTGACACCATGTGGTGCTACTGGAAGGAATGAGATGTTATAATTTTGAGAAGAGCATTGAAAATGTCTGGGGAAAGATGAAATACTGATTTTTCTGGCTCATAGTTTGATTCATACTTACCATTGAGCCTGATCCACTAACATGTACCCTTCCAAACTGATAGCTCCCATCCTGTGTGCATCCATCGAGTTAGTTGTTGCCGAGTCATGCAGTCAGATCACTTTCCAAGACTATTGTATTTATGCCCGAGACACACAGTTAAAAACGTGTGAATTTCAGTGGAGACAGTGACTTTTGAATTCACTTCATCGCTTTTACTGTCATATATTCCAGTCTCAAACTGCTCGCATTACGCTGAAACACATGAAGGAAAATGTATGTACCCTTTAGGGGTCGAATGTGGCAGAACAAATATCCGGTGCCCTTCTGGTAAATAGCTGGACAAAATTGGGTGACCTGCTTAGAAATTCTTGTAATCTTTTTTTTTTGCCACTTTTATACATAATCAGTCTTGGCTTTGTGTACATTCAGTTCTAGTTAGTATTTACCACTACAGTGTTTTTGATTTAATTAAAACACAGGTGTGTTTTAGCTAAGTGGGGGTTGGAGATGTCACAGAGGTGAGGTGCTCAGTTCTCAGAGAGGGAGGTTGGATGAGTTGTGTGCCCCGTCCCCCCACCAGCCAGTCAGGGAGAAGCAGTGTCATCTGTGAAAGTAGTCACAGGCTCGTCTTCCCAGCCAAAGGAAGGGAGTAGCTGTGTGATCCAGTTGGCAGGGTTGGGTACAGGGGGAACAAGGGAATAAGGAATATTATACTCAAAAAGTTTCCATATTGCCAGTCAGAATGCAGAACTACTGTCCTGTTACTCTGCCATAACTAGACAGTAGACACAAAGAGATATTATGCTATTCCCCGTCTTCTGATTGGCTAGCACCCAATACTGCTGTTCACTATCAGCATTCTGACTCAGACCTGAGTATAATTGCCTTGGAATTTATGTAGTCCCAGATACAACTATTGCTTTATAAAACCCCACCACTATACTATTATCGATATATTTTCCATAGTGATTCTGCCACTCTGAAAAGCAGCACCACCCAGTGCAAATCACTTGCACAAATTAAGTTATTCTTGTCTTGGTAACCATTCGGTATTGAACTGTTGGTGACTGGTGGCACAAATAGTGGCACCTCCACAAACCATCTCTGCAATGTTGCAGCCAGCTAATGTGTCCAGTTCCATCCTTTCGGCAAGCCCAGCCTTAGGAAGTACAGCTCAGCCAATTTGATACATGCAGAGACATGGCAGTGGCATCTCCAAAGTCCAGCCCTGCCAGCCATATATCCATCCTCTTTAGTTGTCTCATACAGAGAGGCAGTAGAATGCAGGGCTGGCCCTAGACTACTGGGCCAGTGCCAAAAGCGGCTCCTCCATAAGTATTTTTATGGTAGTGAATGACAGAAATGTGCTCCTTGCTTTCAAATTGAGAGTTGGTATCTGTTGGTAAGGGCTGCCAGGAACTGAATTCAGTTTGGTGTTTATAAGAGTAGCGACTAAATGTGAAATCAGCATTTGGGAACAGACTTCAATTTCAGTTCTGCGTATCAAGTCAGCAGGTCAGCATGTTTCCTGATGAACTGCCTGTTTGCACCAAGAATCCTAGAATTAGTGTCTGGTGTCTAAAGACTAACATTAGTGTGTTGGAATCCATCAGTTTCACGTACATCACCCTGAAAGGGATGTCAGTAAAGGCACTAACTAGAAAAGAAATGCGGTATACATAAAATAAATAAATATGGCCCAGGTGGGATCTGGTATCACACAGGTGAGGCTGTTCGAAGTGAGTGAGCTATGAAATGAGGGTTGCTGCCAGGGATGTGTTGAATTACTCTGAAACCACAGGTGCTCCTAACATGGAACAAAATACTAGCACTATTTCAAGTTGCATTTGAGTGATGAAAGTTATCCTAATCCACCCAGCGTGGTGATATAAAACAAAATAGCCCCAGCCCACTAACATACTAAAATGCCAGCAGAATAGGCTTAACAGTTTTTCGTGTCTGCTCGTTTGGTCAGCCCCCACCCTGGGAGCCAATCTTGCTGCCCCCCTCTTCCTCTCTGGCTTCTCCCTTCCCAGTCCCGGATATTCCCACTGCACAGGACTTTGCATCCAGAACCCTTCCCCTGTACCTGTCCCACCCCCTCTTGAACCCCCTCCACCGTCTCTGCCTCCACCAGCTCCCAGGACAGTGCATTCCATGGCTCACCACCCTCTCAGTGAAGTAGCACGTCCTCCTTTCTCTCCTGAATCTCTCCCCCAGCTTCAACCCATGCCCTCTAGTTGCCCCCTTCCTTTGGAACACCTTGACTGTTTCTCCCTTATTTAACCCCTTCATATACTTGAAGACCTCTATCATGTCCCCCCCGGTCCCTTCTCTCTTCCAGTGTGTACATATTTAGCTCTTAGAGCCTCTCCCCATATTTTCTGTCCCCCAAGCCCCAGATCATTTTGTTTGCCCTCCTGTGGACCCTCCAGGAGTTCAATGTCACTCTTTAAGTGTGGCCTCCAAAACTGCACGCAGTATTCAAGGTGCGGCCTCACCAAACACTTATACAGGTGGAGTATCACTTCCATTCTTCTGGAGGTGATCCCCCCTAGCGATGCATCCCAGCATCCTGTTGGCCTTGGCTGCTGCCCTCCTACAAGTCTTAGAGTTGTTCAGCTTGACATCCACCACCACCCCCAGGTCCCTTTCAGCCATTGAGACTTGTAGCATCCCCCCCCCCCCCGTGTACTCTTGGCCTGGGTTTCTGGTTCCCAGATGCAGTGCCTTGCATTTCCCTGCATTAAACCTCAGCTTCCACTTTCTAGACCACCTTTCCAGAGCCTCCAGGTTCCCCTGTAGAGCCACCCTCTCCTCCTCCCCATCCACCACCGCCCCCAGTTTTGAGTCAACCGCAAAGAAACTCATCTCACTTCTGATGTTTGTAACTCCACTGTGTTTGTAACAATGTGTCACACACACACTTTTTTTTTTTTTGTTCAAATTTTTGTGTTCAGGGGCACTGGGCCTGCCATGTTTTGCCATCCTCCTATCTATTTTTAATGGAAATGGGAGAGCGGTGTGGCTGGTAGTGTGATGTGGGTGTTCCATTGAGTCAGGTCAGGCTTAAGTGACCGTTTCAAGTTTATTTTATTTATTGAATTTTGGTAGCCGAGTAAATCCACACTGAGACAATTACAGTCTCTTTTTCAGGGGCGACCCAGGAAGACGACAAGGAGCACCACACAGTGTGAGTTACAGAGACATACATATACGATACAAAACATCAGGCACCAAATACAGGCATAGTCACATCATCAACATAGCAATGAACAGGCTAGCATATTTACAGCTGGAGTGTTCAATAAGTGATGCAGGGGACACAGCAAGGTCTACATAGTAGAGGAGTTGGAGAAGGGGACAACGACTTCTGTTACTTGGGGTTAGCTGCTAGGTGTGGGTTTGGCATTAACATTTTTCACACCCCGGGCAGATCATCCCAAATTATTTGTTTCCTGAATGGGGGAGCTTAAATATCAGGCCCTGTGCATAGTCCTAGGTTTCTGCATAAGTTGGATGAAAAGCAGTCTTCACGTGACATAACCATTGAATATTTTCTTAATAGACTCAGCACTTTTTTTTAAGTTTTTATTTGTTTGAGGGAATGTTTTACAGTAGGATGCTACCGAAAGCACAAGAAGTAAGTGGTTGTATTTGTGAAGTGTGATTGGCCGGAGAAGGATGTTTGTTGTGCTATAATATAATGAGTTGTTGGGTTATTTTACAGTTTTCGACTGAGGTAGATGCAGTCAAAGCAGCAGAAGGCATTAACTGCAATTCGTCTTTAGCTGCAGAAAGGTCCATCAAGTGTTTCACCGGATTTAGATTGTATCCGTTTTCATTTTACTTGTTCTTCAGCCACACCCGGTATGAATTGGGTAAAGTCTGTTATACTAAAGAGTTTAGGGTATGGAGAAAATTAGTGCAATGAAAGTATGTGCGGTTTCTGAGAAAATGAAGCAGAAATGGGGGGAGGGGTTACATTCCACCACTGTGCCGAAGTCAGGTCAGGGAAACACCGCTGCACATATGGCAAAGAAATTCTTGATCCATATTGATCATTCAGAAAGTCACAAACGTAAAGAGGTATAGACAGTCACACACAAAGACGGTGTAAAAAGCAGAGAACCAGAAACTGAAACGTGGCATTGTGCCTTGGAACTCATCTTTTAGTTAGCCTAAAGAAGTGAAAAGAAGAAACGGTGCTGAAAATCAAATGACTGGAGCAGTGGCAGAGTCAAAGCGGTACTAAAGTTGCAACAGCAACATGGTAGAAGTGGAATTCTGAGTGGAAATCCAGCTGGCACAAGAGGGTGGGTGGAAGTAATTCTGAGTTTGGAAGAAAGTGATTGTAATGTTGGTAACTAGGTGGGGTAAGGAGAGAGAAACTTAGCCCCTCAACAAAATTTTGCAGAAAACTGGCTGTTGAACATAAATGCATTGTATTCAGTGAACTGCAGCAAAAGCAGGGGGAAAGTATAAGAATTGCCAAAAAAAAAAAAAAAAATTGTTCCTAAAATTTTTACGGGTGGAGCTCTGCAGAAGTTATGGCAACATCTGAGAACAGCACTGTGGAAGTACGTGACTGGATCACTGTCCGGTGTGTTTTCACAGTGCTGTAGTACAGTTTCCAGTGCTTGTGTTTATGTGGCCCTTCCCTTCCACTGGCCGTATAAACGCACTCACTTCGGGGGCAGTTTCTTTTCTTCTTCCGCAAATGCGAAGTTAACGCTCTATACAAGCCCAAGATGGTGGCACTGAATCAGACTACGCATGTGTGAGTTTCGCGCATGCGCAGTTCAAGTCATCAGGGCCATCTTGTGCACGGCATACTCCAGTGGCACTCGTAAAAGTTTGGCACAGCCATATCGGCTCTGACCAGACTTTGTGTATTCTGACCTAGCATATAAAATGTAGGCATTAATAAGTAGCTATGTCAGCAGGGAAGTGGTTAGACCAGTGCATTTCCACCCAAGTGTCATGGAGGCCAAAGCAAATAATGTGGGACTCGGAAGACTGGGTTCTCCCCTTTCCTGCTCTGTTTTTTAAGATGTGCTGTCAATCCAAAGTCTGTTGGCCATACTTTTTTCCAACAATAGTCTCCTCCTATCCAGTTCAACCATTTACTGTGGCTGTGTTTTATTTACTTACTTTTTGTTTGTGTTCGCTGTTCATATTGCAATCAGTAAGCTAGTCTTCATATCATCACATAAGTGCAAAAGTGATGTCTACCAGACTCCATCTTAGGGGTCCACTCTGGGTGTTCAGTGTACTCCCCCACCACCACCACCACCACCACCACCAACCACATGAAGCTGACTCGGTGTTCTCGGATAGGAACAGACAATTAAAAACACAAAGCAGTTTCATAGCACTTTGACTTCCGTGTTGCACTAATACAGGGATTCGTTTTGAATGCAATTTCATAACGGCAGGGTTCATGAAAAACAGTTTAGTTCCCCTGTTATGCTGATATAGAATAGCAGCGCCAGCCCTGCCCAGTGTATATACGTTCCCCATTGGCTACCACATTCACATTCTTCTGCATTACTTTTGAGTACAGTTTATTGAAGGCAGATTTTTTTTTTTGCTGTCGATATTGTAACCTTGGGAATTGTTTTCTATTACAGATAATCAGCCCATAGTACAGATGTAATGTAAGCGAACTGGCATTTATTTTTTTGTGTTTTTGGAAGAAAAAAAACACTTTGCCTTTAGTGTTTCTGTATTAGTGAATGTTAAAAGAATTCCTCCTGGTCAGAAGGGCTTGCAAGAGAGATTCTACTACTCGGGTGTCGGGTCTATTATGTATAATAGGCACACCTTTTCAAACCCAGTTCAACTGGACTTGCAGACGGCACACTTTATTTTATTTATGTACCTCTTTCCACATTTTAGGGTGTTTATTGCACAGATTGCAGTGATAAACATTAGTTTCTAACAGCCCACTCCTCACGAGAGACCACTCTGATTTATGGAGAGTGAGCTTTGTAACCCAACCTATAAACATACAACAAACACATAAATATGTATCACATTCCAGCAGCTTACTGTGACTCGCCAAAGAACCCTAGGATTGCTTGGCTAAAGATCATGGGACTTTTATGTTCGCCCAGCCACTTTAATCTTTAGTGTAGGCCATTGGCTGTTCCCAGTCAGTGAATGAGTACTTGTTTGACCCTCTTCCTCCAGCAACCTGAAACTTAAATTCTCTTCCGAACCTTGATTTTCCACATGTGAGTGCATGGCACTGTTTTTAACAAATCATTATTTTACATAAAACAACAAGCTCTCGCATGTCCCACTCAACAGTAGGGCTACACATTGCACATTCCTATTGGCCAGTTAAACAGAGGTTTGTAAGATTCACGACTTCCACTGCCCAAGCCAAAATTATTAATGAGACATGTCTTTTACATTAAGAAAGAGGTGCTGTTGGCATCTGCGTTAACCACCAGAGTTTCAATATAATGTTAATCCCTGCGTATCCCCCAAAAGCAATTTTTGGAACCTTGTGATGATGACAGGGTGCAGAGTGATTGCTCATGGAAGACAGATGGCATCAAAATTGTAATAGCAGCGTCTTATGTCCTTCAGAGTTTATTGCAGTTTTTTTTTTTTAATTTACCTTGCCCTTTCCCTCCCGCCCAGACCAGTCCACATTGGCCCGACCTCTGCCCCCAGTCCCATTACCCATCCCCCATAACTTACCTCCTCAGTGTTCCTCCCTGGCTTACCCTCCCCCTAGGGTGGGGCCTTTGGGGGGGGGAGACCCCTTCCCCTGTCAGTTCTCGGTCTCCAGCGAGTGCCACAAGGCAATGGTGCAAGACCTACAGAATGAGGCAGGCAGCATACTACATGGTTGACATTTTCTGTGTTCTGTCCTTGGGAGGCATGGCATGCAGTGACATTACTGACGATCATGCCATTGACTGCCCCTCTCCTCCTCAATCTAGTAAGCTCTGGCTGTTGGATCCCTGACTTCCGCTAGGGGTCTGTCAAACGCCTGCAGCTGACCCACCCTTCCTCTGGAGGAGGAGAAGAGTAGTTCTTAGGACTTTCAATCTGACTCCTCCCGGCCAGCCCTCAGACGTCCGGGCTCACTCCCAAACCAGGGTCGTCTGTGTCGCAGGTGGTAGCTTTACCACTGCATTGGCGAGACGCCTTTTTTTTTTCTTGTTTTTTGTGTGTTTTTTTTTTTTTTTGTAATAGCAAGGTCATTTCACAGTTGATGTTAAAGACTTTCATGTGTGGAGGATGTTCCTTACAGAAGCACATTTGTGGTATCCTTAAAGTATAAATTGTCAGTTCAAAAGATGGTGATAAAGGGTTTGGAGGATGATGGGGGAAGAGGTCTTGTTAGGCAGATGGTGAGATTTGCTTTAAAGAGCACCTTTCATTCCATTTGTCAAAGTGCCCTCCAGAACCCCAGAATGATCCTTAGGCCCCTCAGAACTGTACACTGCATTAAAAAGGCAAATTATATTAGCTGGCTTTCGGGAGGAAAGTGATTATAATGTGGCTTTCTAGAGCAGAGGGCCTGATTTTTCCACTTCCGTTTGGAATACCACCCTCAGGCTAGATCTTTTTTAATGCTACAGTCAGGAGAGAGTGGGTGTATGCTCCAACAATTTTCGATCAACATCTATTATTTTGAGTTTTGTTTTTTTTAAACTGTTACAAAGCAGTAAGCGATTCTGTATCTCCCTGAGTAAAGACATCCTAAATCCATGGCAAAATATTAGTAAATAAATACTTTACTTCTAGATGGAGAGAGCACTTTTGACCAATTTGAACAAATCAAGACCATCACTGAACTAAGAAGGACCTTCTTAGTTGAGCAGTGACTTTGATTTGTTAAGGTCAGACATTTAGAATATCAAAAAATTGTGTTTAAAAAAAAAAAAAAAATTGGTCAGTAATAGTCGGTGGAGTACATCCACACGCTCTACTGACAATTGCATCACAAAATGTGTTAGCATGGGGCAGTGTTCCAAATAGGAAGGTGAAAGAGATAAGGCTTTCTGCTTCACATCGCCAACATGCTATCCCTTTCCTCTGTACTGCCACCTAATGGAAAACATTTTTAATGCAGCCTGCAATTTTCAGGGGCCTAAGGATCATTCAGGGGTGCCAAGTTGAGTACCAGAAAAGGTGCTGTTTAAATGTGATGAATTGGTGGGTGGGATGGTCGACACCAAATCCTGTAAATATATGCCATTTACCATTTGGGGGATTGGTAGATAAGATCAGTTTCGGGTGTTGTACGTTTCCCACAGGTTAAAACAATGATTTACAGCCATGTACTCCCAGGTACTCCTTTGTCTTGAAGAGAAAAAACAATTTTTTTTTTTTTTTGGTTAACTGTTGCAAGGTACTCAACAGCTATGTGTCTCCCTGAGTTAAGACATCCTGAAATCCTAGGCAAAATATTAGTGAATAAATATTATTATTATAGATGGAGAGAGCACTTCTGACCAATTAGAGCTCCCCTTTGTCCTGCGTGTGATATACTGGCATTCTGGAAAGAATGTCATTCGGGGGACGGTTTTAACATATTTTTTAATTATTGTTGATAGATTCTGATCAGTAATATATAAATATTGCAGCAGAGACTTCTTTTACAGTTGAAAACGTGATCTCTCACATTCTTAGTGTATCAGAACCCATTTTTCTATCCTAAACATGCTTATGAGATCACTTGGTCTCTGCGGCAGTGTTAACATACAAATAACGAGCTTTTACCTGTGATTTACAGCTGCAGGGTGCTGCATTGCATATTACTACTCACTGATCAAGAGCTGACAAACTCCTACATTATACTGGGCCACGTCTACAGGTATTTTATTAGACTGCAGCTGACACCTAGGAAAAACTTTGGAAGACATATTTTGATACAGTTCAGCTATTATTTCTGGTATCTTCTGTCTACCTCACTCATTAATTAATACTGAGGAAATCTGCAGGTACACAAGATCTTTTCCCCCCCTTCACTTCCTTTGTGCCCCCTTTTCCATCCTACCCTTCTTTAGCCAAGCCACATCCCAACCCTATCCCTACCTTTTCCACTGCTTACCTGCCTTCCGCCACCACAGGTGGGTCTGATTGGGGGGGAGGTTCGGCAGGATCTTAGAGAACAGGCGTAGTTCTGAAGCTGTGGGTTTTTCCTGCCTTTTGTCCCTGCTCTCTTTGGACCCCAGCAGCCTGGGCTCCATGGTGGGCATGTGCACACAATTTTGTGCTGGCACTCTGAAGCACCCCCCCTCTAACTGGCTGCCACAGCTGTACCCCTACCTGTGGTCACACAGGTGGCAGTATAGCAGTGGAGCCTTCTTCCCTCCCCAGAGGAGGAGAGAGCCTTCTGGGACACATGGTCCTTCCCCATTATCGCCGACATCCCAGGCTCATACCGAAACGTGGGTTGCCAGTGTAGTGAGTTGCAGCACTGCCGCTGTGCTGTCAGCCTGGCTGGAACATATGATTTTTTTTTTTTTTTATCTCTAGCGCTCGTTTTCCCCAGCAGCTTATTCCCCACTTGAAGTCTTAATCCATTGTTGTGACATCATAATCCATTGAGTTAGGAATGGCTGTGATGTCACAAGCAGAGTATTATGTCCTGAGATGGGGAATAAGCAACAGGAACAGAAACTTTTATGGAACAAAGATCCCATTGTCATGCATATGATCTCATTAATAATGTGGAGGAGAAATAGTGAAATATGAAATAAAAGCAGACGTGTCTTAATATGTATTTTAAAGTTCTCCTGGAGGCATTAGTTGCTGTTTAAAAGAACTGAATGTTTAGAGAAACAGTAAGTGTAGTAAAAGTTCCCCTTACCTTTTCAGTTAACTAGCCATGAAGAATTACTGCCAGGAGGGAAGGGGTTGCAATTATTACCTCAAGAAGTGGCCAGATGATCCCTTCCACTTCCCAGTATTCTGGCTTTGTCCTTGTGCTCAGATGCTTTGTGTTGTGTGAGCCGGGAAAGCGCAGGAGCTTGCTTTGTTGAAGTGAATGGGGATGTTTTTACATACAGGTTCTTGTATGTTAAGCTATATGCAAGGCCCCTGGAATTCTGCGGTTGTGGAATTTGCTGCAGAATTTGCATCATGCCACAGAATATATATAGTGCTGCAGAATTCATTGTTTTTGGTGAATTTTCATATAAATCTACTGTTTTTCCATAGTGTCAGGCTTTCTTTCCCATCTCGTTTATCCTGAAGCCCCTCTTCTGTGCTTAGCATATGATGTCATCGATAACATCACATCATATTTAGCCAATGACATGACTGCATTCTGCCACAGAAATGAATAAATCATGCCGCAGAAATCAGCAAATGCTGCCTCAGAAGTCAAGGAGCCCTGCCGCAGAAATCAGAAAATGCTGGTGCAGAACACCAGGGGCCCCGGCTATATGTAATCATAAATCAGTGCCACCACTTAGCTAACAAAGGCCTTGTTCCTTGAATAGAGCCTGTCCCCGCTCTCTTACTGCTCACATGTCACAACATGTCAGAGCATGGGGGCGGGGCCAGCACTCCAGGAAGTGGAAGCAAACTGCTGGCTGCTGCCTGGGGGGCTAAATTAAGATTCTTCCTTCTAAGGGAAGGAATGATTAAAAATGATTTTTTATGGCTTGTTAAGTCCTGAAAAGGTAAGATATCCATCTTATTTTGTTTAGAATTTCTCTAAGCATACTCTTATTAAATTCCTTTAAGTTGGTACTTCAGGTCACCAGTTCAAATTCTTCACTAATTAATGCCAATGTTAGTATTTCTAGCAGTGGAATACATACGGAGTAATACCCTCATTATAGTAACATGAGTTTCCACAGAGTTTCTCTTATTTCATAGCAAAGATATCTGCAGCTAAACATTGTTATAATATTTCACCAATTGTGACATTGGTGAAACATGAAGTGTCTGTAATAAAATTCCTTATGAGAGTTCTGCTGTTGTACAGCAAAATCATTATAATGTGATGATTGTAATACAAAAATGTCTAATAGACGTAAACATTTTTAAAAATTATATTTACTATTTACGTTAATTTCATTTTTTTGTGTATTAGCACTTGCCTGATGAATGTTTTTCTTGTGTGCTGTTTTTCAATTTGAAGACCTTATCAGAAAATTGTATTCTGAAACCGTGTGTTTGTTACTATAGCTACAAATGTCATTGGTAAGATTCTAGATTACGTATACATAACTACTAGGATGTATTTGTGAAGTGGCCAAGCACAAACTACCAGTATACAGTCTTTCTTTGATATGCAGAATGTTGGGGATACTCCATCTAAATGCATTGTTGTAAATCAGTGGCTTGTTGTCATGTTAATTTTTTTGCAGATATGTACCTTCCAAAAAGGACTAGAACCCAACATGAAGTTCTTGCCTCTTAATTTCTTCTTGAGTGTTTTTTTTTTTTTTATGTAGAAGGTCATATTTCAGAGCCAGGGTTTCTCGTTTAGTAAAGTGTCCTTGCATGCTCAGTTTAGAGGAGAGAGCCACAGTGTTGAGTGATGACACTCTGTGGCCCCTACACATACATGAAAGGAATTACTTGATTGAAGAGCTGACTAGTAAGGTAGACAGAGCTGAAGCAGCTTGTTTCAAGGGGGTGTCCTGGGGGAGGGGTAGTGGGATAAAATAGAAGACATTAGAATGCAAAAAATTAAAATTAAGCAATAAGGCATGACAAAGTGTTGGTTATTGGGGGAACCAACGTCTCGTGTGTTGTGTCACAGGGTGCAGAAATGAGTAATCCCCCCCCACCCCCCAATAACCCATGTCCTGGAGTGCCTTATTGTGATGATGCTTTATTTATTTGTAATTTTTGACCAGGAAAGTCACACTAACCTGTAATAGCATGTTTCAAGGTGCGTCCAGTAGGGGTGGGGGTTACATAGACCTGTTTTATTGATGGAAGAATGTTGGGCATAACACAGAGGAAACTTGTACTCTTCTTGATTGTTGCCATGGGATCTTAAACTTCCACCTGGATGGTGACCCAAAATGGGCTGAAGGGACCTCAGTTTAACGTCTTATCTAAAGGACTGACCCTTAACAGTGCAGTACCCCCTTAGTACTGCACTGCGGGTTCAGTATTGGGTATTACACCGAGTATCTACAAGTGACCTGTGTGTTGTTTAAAAAAAAAAAAAAAAAAAAAAGACCTATGTGTTAAAAATGTCTAAAATGTGTTTTGTTTTATGTTTTATAAATGCCCTTCTTTAGCTGTGAGTTATTGCAGAATTACCCACTGTTAAAGACATTAGCTAACCAGTCAAGTTGCACAATTTTCAAACAGGAATTCATCAGTGATGCCTTATAAAAGTGCAGCAGGCTGCCCTGGAGATAGAACTTAATATATTCTGTGCGGTGGTCACACCCCCTCTTAACACTAGACTGTTTAGAGAGCAATCACCCCGAAGTTGCCTTCAGCCTTCTGATCCTCTATTTTGCTTATTTATTGCAAGCATTTGTTGTTTCATTTTAAAAAGTTTGCTTTCAAATACTCTGCATTAGTTAGGGTGTTTTATTTTATATTTTATAATTTTTCGTGTTTTCTTCAGTTGCCAGGAACCAGAGAAGGCCTACCGTTAGTGTGGTTCCCACCTAAGGTAACTGACTGCATTTTCTTTTGGGGGGGGGGACAGCTTTTTTTTTTAATAGCATTTTTTATATGTTTTTTGGTTTTGCTTAACTTGGTTTTACCAAGTTTGTAGCTAGGAATCCAATTAAAATGTTTACAGGACTTATCAGTGTTTGGCATGACTGATAGGCCCAAAAAGAAAACAAGGTACACAGGTTTTAAAAGCTATTTTGATCTTCATCAGGGACATCGTCACCGACGACCCGCAGGGAGCAACCCACAGGGGCCGAAGTGTCAACTGCATCATCAGTTGTGCAGGTGAAGCAGGCCTGTATGTACCCAACTGATGGACCAAGACTGTAGTGAACTCTGTCAAAATGCCTTTAAAATCTATGACAGTGAAATGCTGCATCAGTGGGGGCAATGGCACAGGGTGTGACGATCCATCAAGTGGGCCTGAGGGCTCGAAGCCAGAGAATCTGGAGAAGCATCAGGCCTTGATGAAAGGACCATCAATGAGCTGGCCGTCGATGGAGTGGGGGCCGACGAACTGGACATCCTGAGCAGTAGGCAGCGGTGCTGTCAGTAGGGATCTAGTAGTAACAGAGACCTGGACAGCAGCCAGCTTTGTTGGAACAGCAGCCTACGGATAACCCCCGGATCAAGAAGAGGCCATCTGGGAGGGGGAAGCCGCTGGGGCGTAGCGATCCTGGTCTTTTTTGACTTTTCCTCAAGGACTTTTCTCAGGCCTCAGAGGCATGGAAGCTCAACAAACCCCTGCCCAGAGCTGGCTACCTGTTGTTGCATTAGAAATGTTTTGTGAGCTTTTTTCTGTTGCCTGAGGGTGATCTGGTTAAACTTCTGGCAGAGCTCACAGTCCGAGACATGGTCAGACCAAGACAGTAGACACAGAGAGAGAGTGTTCATCTGAAGAGGCAGTCTTCTTTCCGCAGTGACAGGAGAGAAGTAGAAGGATTAACTGTAAACATAAAGGAATCTCTTGAGAAAAAGAGATTCTAAAGTATAAAGAAACAAAGCCGTAGGCAAAAAGGTGCGAAACTGCATCGGACCTTCCATGAAGACCCATGCGAACAGAGTTGATGGCAGGAAAGAACTTGGGAGGGAGCGGGGCAGCTCACGCCTTTATAGGGTTGGTGACCTCCGCAGATGATGTCGGCGTGGGCAGCCCCAGTTGTACTGCTGAAGGTCTTCCATGTGGATCCTGCTTCACTGGCGGTGAAGTTCCATATGTGTGACCTGATGACTGAGATCCCTCAAAGATCTACTGTTGTAAGTTCTTGCATAACTGTTCTTTTTCAGCTCGTCGCAAAGGCAGAATGCCACAAGATTTGTTTTAAAGTGCCTGGGGTTAGATCATGGTTGGGGGGGGCATACTTTGTTTTACCCTGAAACCCAAAAGAAAAGGGTATTAAAAAAACAAGAATTTCTGGCTTCTCCATCTGCTTCTGTGTCACCAAAACACAATAAAGGCTCAGAGGGAGCCCTAGTGATGGTGGAAAGTACGCATCGGAGGGTTCTTCTTATAAGCAGAAGTCTTTGTTAAATCAGACAGACAAGACATATAAAGTTGCTCAGCCATCTGAAAGGCAAGGAAAAGAGGATACAGATAGGGTGTAAGGAAGGGGGAACTCTGACTCCAGTGATGGCAAAACTACAATAAAATGGGTTTCAAAAATTACAAAACCTGATTGGCTGAGGGCCATCTTTACTGCTGTTATCGCAACACACTAGCACTGGATAAAGATCCAACACATCCCTGATTGCTATCACAAACATGACTGCCACCTTTACTCACTGAAAAACCAAGCCATAAAAATAAAACTACCTTCTATTTAAAAGCAAAATAATTATTTGCTCTCATAATCCTCTTCTGCCACGCATGTATATTAATTAAAAGACAAAGTACTACAGGACTTAGTTTTACTTTCTGTTGTTTCTTTCCTTGTCATGAAAATTTTCCCTCATATCCTCACCTACTTACCAGGAAATATCTACTGTTTAACCTGCTACAGATAAAACAGAAGCCCTGGTTCTATCTGAGGCCTTCTGTTGTATGCGCAGAACTTGAAAGAATAGAATGGCAATGACCCCTTCTGAGACACGTAAAGTGCAACACCATCTTTTGGATGGCAAAAAAGTGCTGCCGCGGGGAGGTGCCGCTAGATAATGGGCACAGACTGGGTATGGAAAACTCCAAAGGAAAGCTGTATTGGCCCAAAAATCTGTTCCATTGGAATACTTGCTCTCCTAGACCTCTTGGCTTCACACATGGGCCAGGGCGCTCTTACAGAACTGAAAGATGAGTTTGGTGGTGCTCAAAGCCATGTGTATTCTGATTCCTGGTCCTCTCCTAAATTGCACATTGGCCAGGTGTCTCTAGGTTGGGGGCACAGAGTTAGTCCAAATGAAACAATTTTGTAATTTAAGTGAGGGATATGTGTATATATTTATGTGTATACATATATATATATATATATATATATATATATACACATTCAGAATGTGGGACACAGTATCACACTAGGGAGGGGGCTAGTCCAAGGGCTACAGGGAGGGCGGTGGGCAGACAGGTCCAGCTGTTAATAGGATGGTTGGCTGGTGGGATGATCCAGCTGCAGGGTGGGTTGTGAGATAGGGAGAGGCTTTTCTGGGTGGAGGGGCTGTGTGGTGATTCTAATCCAGATTGGGGGAAGGGTGCTGGTCTGTGAGTGTTACAAGTGCAGAGATGGTGGTAGTTGTCCAGATGTGTTCGGGTGGTGTTCTGGCTGCAGTAGTGTTGTTGTAGGCGGTCTTCTGTGGAGGAAAGTGGGTCTGGGAGCTTGAAGGGTGATCCAGCAATAGGAAAGGTTTTTGACCATTGAGGGTGTGGATAGTCCAAGGGCTAAAAGGGAGGTTCAGCCACAGGGAGTGTGGTTAGCCGGGGGGGGGCTAGTCTGGGGCATCTTTGAGGATAGTCCAGTGATTGGTAGGTAGGATGGTTGGCTACAAGGGTGATGGTCCAGAGCTGTGCGGACAAGCCACAGAGACAGTGGCCTGCTGAGGTTGGCTTGTCTGGAGACTGAGGGTAGTGATTTTGCTGCAGAGTGTTTTCTTTCTTGACTTAGGGTCACATGCTGGCCCACATGCAGGGAGGCTTGTTGGGGAGGGATAGTCTAGCTTTAGGGGTGGTGGGCTAGGCTCTGATCCGTGGAGGGTGGTTGACGAAGATGCAGATTTGGGTGCTGTGGAGTGGGCCAAAGAGAGTGTTCCATCAGGGTGTTTGCTTGGAATAGGGTCAGAAGTTGGTCCAGATGCTGGGAGGCTGGTTTGGGGATCTGGTTTGTGGATGTGAAGGGTTATCCCAAGGGTGTATCATCTAAAAGAGAGCACTGCAACAGTGCAGCACATGGTGTGTTGTAGGTACCAGGTGGGTGGTTGGCTGCTGGTTAGGATTGTTATGTGTGCTGGGTGGGTGTTACAGGTGCAGAGATGGTGGTCAACTGGAGTTTGGTGCAAGTGTGTGGTGGTGGGGTGTTCTGGCTGCGGCATGTTATGGGTGGTGGTCTGTGGATGAAGTGTGGGTCTGAGAGTTCAAAGAGTAATCCAACAATAGGGAGGGTTTTTGATTGAGGGGGGGTTGATGGTTTGAGGGCTGAAAGGGAGATCCAGCTGCAGAGAGGGTGGTTGGCCAGGGGAGTCTAGTCCAGGGATTCTCTGAGCATGGTCCAGTGATAGGGTGGTTGACTGTGAGGGTGATGGTCCAGGGCTGGGGGGACCGTCTACAGAGGGAGGCCTGTCTGGTGGCTTGGTGGAGTCATCTAGCTGCAGGGTGGTTTCTTAGTGTAGGGTCAGAATGTGATCCAGATGCTGGGGGGGGTTCAGCTTTATGTAGGAGTGGTGGGCTAGGCTGTGGTCTATGGAAGGTGGTCACCAGAGGGGGGAAAGAGATGCAAATTTAGGTGCTGTGGAGTGGACCAAAGAGGGTGCTTGGGGAGGTAGCTGCAGGGGCAAGAAGGCTTTGCCAGCTGTATGGAGGGTGGTAGGCTCAGGAGGTTGTTCTATCTGCAGATTCAGGGTGTGTGGAGTGGTCCAGAGAGGGTGCTCAACTTGAGGGAGGCTGAGTCAGCTGCATGTGGTTCAGATGTCTTCACTGTATTATTTTTAAAAAAAAAAAGTGCGTTTCTTTCTTGAAAGTATAGTGTGGTGATTAAAGGCACTGATCTGCAAGCCTGGAGACCTGGGTTTAAATCACAGGACCTTTATACTGTCGGACAGACTAGCTGTGGGACAGTACAGGAGTAAGGGTCATTGCTAAAGGTTTTGAGTTTTTAACGTATTGCAGTAGTCATTTGCACCTGGCTAAGTCAGTCCAAGTCGCACAGCCCACATTTGTTTGCCTCCTAGGCAACTAGGGAGGAGACAGAGAGAGATGGACTGCATGGTGTCCTGGTGAGCCCCAGGAATGACTGTAACTGCAGATGAGTGATTGTGCAGTACGGAGGCTTGAACTGGGAGGCTTGTATGCGCAAGGGGAGGTCTGTGTACTTTATTTTAACTTTAAATACTTGTTTTACACAGTTTGTACTTCGGAGCGACTGTGACCAGTGAACACTACTTCAGGGTCACTACATGTAAGAACTTGCCCTTCAGCGAGCAGGGTGAGCATGCAACTCCGTGTGCCAAGACACGCCCGTGTCGGGCGTGTCCAGCGGAGACAAAACGATTAAGGCCAGAAAAACCCTAGGAAAGATAAATAGCTGTTGCTTAAACATCTAAAGGAATTACAGTATATCACAGATCCTAGTAGTAAGTGAGATAAGGCCACACTGTGAAGTAAGAGGCTAAAAGGGAGAAAGCTTGATCCATAAACTAGCATTTTATGAAGCATCTACCTAAGCAATACAGTCTATCTGTGGTAAACAAATACTTCCACTAGGAAATATAAAAAAAAAAAAATGGAGGAGGTATTTACATAATGTATGAGTTGTAAAATGTATGTCAAGGGGGCAGTTGGAGCTTTTACATGTCAGAAGTGCAACACGATAGAGGTCCTAAAGATAGACATAGAGAACTTAAAACATAGATTGGAAGTGCAGGATGAAAATATTATTCTAGAAACATTTATAGAGAAATCGGTATCAGGAATACAGGAGGACAATAGCGTAATGACAGCATGGTTATAGAAGGGATTGGAGACAAATAAAACACAATAAATGATTATGGAAATAATTTGGAAAGCACGGATGACATATAGTATACAGTACAAGGCAGAATGAAACGGAGGAGGGGGCCGTCAATTGGTGAGGTCCCAATTGAACTAAGGAACAGATATACCGTATTAGAAGATACAAATCACAGTGTGACTGAGGAGAACACAGGATTAACAGAAAACAAAATTAGAAGACAAGCCTGCAAGGGAAACAAGCAGCTGAAATTCACAAGGAGAGTCTACAGACCAGAGTGGGGCCACATCCTCAGCTTAATGTAACACACTCCCCTCGTCTCCCCAAGGATAAGGGCACAAACTTAGTAAACAGGGATAGGAACTGGCAATATAGAACACTAGTCCAAACAAACGCACCTGCTGAACCTAAAGATACAGAAATGATACAAGAGACATACTTGTGCTTGGGGACTCTATTGTCAAGTACACTGACTCTGTTATATGCATGGGAAGAAAGGAACATTGTATGGTGGCCTCATTATCAGGTGCAAAAGTAAGTGATCTGAGCAACATAGAGGAATATCTAAAGGGATCTGTGTCACCAGTTAGTGTTGCATGTGAGAACAAATGAGGGGTGTAGGAGGCTCTCTGACATACAAAGGGATTTTGAGGAACTAGGAAACACACTTGCAAACAAGGTTGTAAACTTAATATCAACAGTCCAGTGTGCCAGTTTGAGCAAGAATAAGGGATGTTCAACACAAATAAGTAGCTCAAAAGATAGTGCCACAGAGAGAATTTTACCTTTATGCAACATTGGAATATTTTCACTAATAAAGACCTGTTTTGTATGGAAGGACTGCACTTAAACAGGAGAGGGTCAAGAATATTGGATGCAAGGTTTAGAAAAGAAGTAGAGCTTTAAACTAATTGATGAGAGGCATCAGGACCTGTTGATTGGACCAACATGAAACATGTTGATATGGATGTAGGATGGAAAGGCATTTTGATCAGTGCACATAGTTTAAGAAATGAAAAATAAGAACTGGAATACTTCCTATCTAAGAAAAACATTCAGATTTGTAGTGTTACAGAGGCCTGGTGGACAGGTGCAGACACCTGGAATAGGGATGTAGCTGGGTATTAACATTTTAGCAAGGAGCGACCTGATAGATTTCATGGCAGTGAGGAGTTAAGCATATCTGAGGACATGATGGTTGAGGAATTGGAGTGAATATATGGGGAATATCTAGAGCACATATGGGTGAAAATAGAACCAGTAAAAAGATAATGGGGGTGATGTAACAGCCACCAGCACAAGAGGAGTGCTTGAATAGCAAATTTTTGTCCTTGGATCCAGAGGACATCATCATCATTCTAGGGGACTTTAATGTGGCAAATATAAATTGGGAAGAATGGGAGGGTACTTCAAAACTAGAAAATAATTCCCAAAACATATTGATACTTTAGGGTTACAGCAGCACGTGTTAAACCCAACAAGAGAGAAAAGGATACCAGATCTGTTGAGCAACATGGGAGACGATATCTCTAGCTGCTCCATTCTACCTCCACTAGGAACAACAAGTGATCACATTATGGTCAATTTCTGTGTAAATACTGAGGTAAATGAAGTACAGGGACATACTAAAGTGAAATGTTTTGCAAAAGTAAACTTTCAAGCAGAGCGCAATGAGTTGAAGGAGTAGACTCATGAGGAAATATGGCAAAAATTAATTATAAAAATTACAGAACTAGAGACTAAGTATGTACTATTACAAAACAAATTTATAACGATGAGGTAAAAACCCATGGATGAATAAACAGATTAAGGGGTTAATAGAAAAAAAGTAATATGGATTATACTATAGCCATAAATTTGGGCAGTGAGACAGAATTATTAAGGTACAAGGCTCTAGCCAGGGAAGTCGAAGCGATCATTAGAAAACCTAAGGCAGACTACAAGGTGACAATGGCAATTAAACCAAAAGATGATTACAAAGCTTTTTATAAGTATGTTAGCAGTATGAGGGGTAGCAAAGTGCAGATGGGTCCACTGGAAGATATACAAGGGAATCTGGTCACAGATGATATGCAGATAGTCAACATGCTAACCGAGTATTCTAGGGACTTGGATATGTTGTTCATCCACACTGTCTGGCAGGTTCCTTGCCGCTTTAAATCTTGCCGGAAGGTCTTCAAGCTGGCTCCTCCCACCCACCCGGGTGGTAAAACTCTCGGCTCCGCCCCGTGACGCCAGATCTTCCTTACCGCTTGGAAGCTCAGGTTCCCTCCTTAATGCTCTGCGTTAAGACTGGTTCCTAATTCTTCGAAAGTTCGAAATCAAAAGTTTTTGCTAAAAAGACTTCGGTCTTCTTCTCCTCGCGGCTGCGATGGACAAATCGACTCCCGGTTTCCGGAGGTGCCCTTGCGGGCAGAAGATGTCTAGGACGGATCCGCACTCCACGTGCGTCTACTGCCTGGGCCTTGAGCACGACCCGCAGGCCTGCGACTTGTGCTCTTCTTTTTCGGCCTACGTCCTTGAAGACCGTGCTGCCCGATTACAACTGGGGCGCCCCGAGAAAAGAATTCCATCGGTGAAATCTAAAGAGGCCCGGTTGGCGGTGTCCGCGGCGGCGGGCTCGGCAGATCAGCTCGAGCAGATGATCGCCCTTGAAGAGAGAGGGAGCGGGCCGCTTCTACCTCGGCTGCGGCATTTGTCCCGCTCTCTCTCGGTGCCTCGTACTCGGCTTCTTTTAAGGAGCTTTGTCTGACCCTCTAGACGAAAGGTGAGGGTCCAGCTTCTTCGGGACCTTTTTCCAGGTCCAAAAAGAGCAAAAGTAAGTCTCTCCGTTGACGCTCTTGGGAGCGGGAAAGATCCCCCTCCCCTTGTCGACAGTCGACTTTGGTCGACCCCTCAGCTTCGGCCACTGGCTTCACGGTGTCCCCGTCAGGCCAGTTGACCGAGACTCCCGACGACGCGGTCGAGATTTTTCTCGACCCGTTAGACGGGTTGTCGGCTGGAGAAGCTGAGAATCCCCTCTCGGTTCCCCGGTGAAGGTTGAGGATCCCGGCCAGCTCGTCTGTGCCTCCGGTTCCGGAGCCCGGTGGGATCGTCCGAGCGAGGGAGTGCCGATTCCGACACTTCTCCTCGCCTTCCTAGGCCTAGTCAAGACTCTGGTCTCGGACATTCTCGCGGTCCAACGATCCGCCGCCATAGGCGGTCTCGGTCGGCACCATGGCGGGCGCGCCCTCTTCTCTTCCTCGGACGAGGGAAGCAGGCGCAAGTTCGTCGGAAGTCACGAGGAACTCATGTGGCAACAGCTCCTTTTGACGGGAATAGGCCGACCCAGTTGTCTTCCCGGCCATTAAGTGGCTGTCACGGAGGCGACGAAACAACCCCGTGTAGCAGGAGCCTGTTCCCAGGCGGTTGTTCGCCAATTCCAGCTACCCACCGATTCTGGTGGAACCTCCGCCTCCACAGCCATTAGTTGGGTCTCGACCAAAAATTCTCGAGTCGGCCTTGGGTTTGCCCATAGGCTGTCTGTCACCCTCACTCCCGATAAACCTCGGCAGGTGGAGGGTGGCTCAGGCCAGGAAGCTCTTTGAGGACTCTTCTGAGTCCGATGATGGTTCCTCCCTCTTCTCCAAGCACATGGACTTGGAGTCCTCGGGAGGAGCAGTCAGTGGGCGATAGCCCTTTGTCCTTCTTAGGGTTGCTTTGACTCATCTCGAGTCCACGGGATGAAGCTGAGCCCGTTCAAGCAGACAGTATCCCTCCACGGAGATTCTGGACCGAGGGATTCTCCTCTGAGGCCTTTCCGTGGCGAAGCCATAGTGGGTCCAGCCTTGGAACTTTGGCAGCGTCCTGCTTCCTGCCCTGCGCCTGGCCAGGATGGCCAGGAAGTATCGGTCCCTTGGTTCCCTGTCGGTTTTGAACACCCTCGGCCGAGGGGTTGGTTACCGACAGCGTTTTCCGGTGTGCGGGAGCGCCAGGATATGGACAAACCTCTGACAAGGAATCCAAGAATTGGATTATGCTGGCGAAAAGTCTATGCTCGTCCTCTCGGCCTTCGTCAGCCAGTTGGCCGTCCTCATGGCACATTTTTCTCACGCCTGTTGGGCTCCCTGGATGAGTTGTCCCTCATCTTCCCGAGATCTGCAGACTACGGTCAGGCAGGTGCGGGACCAGGAGCAGGCAGTGGCCAAACAGCAGCTCAGACTGCGTTAGACGACGGGGACTCATGCACCAGGTCTGTGGCAGCCGCGGTGGCCATGCGTCGTGGGGCTTGGCTGAGGATACACCTTTACCTCGGATACCCAGCACAAGTTGGCAGATGTTCCCTTTTGGGGACTGACCTCTTGACCCTGGGGTGGAAGGTCACCTGCAGAGGATCGAGAAGTCCAATGCTACCTTGGACTTGGTCTCTTCGCTCAGAAGGACAAAGGCATAAGCCACAGCCTAAGCCCTTTAGGTCCCTGCCCAGCGTGCCCGCCCAGCAACGTCAGGGCCAGCAGGCTCGAGCTTGGCATCCCAAACCCAAGCTGTCAGCTTCTTCCAACAGGAAGCAGGGAGGTAAAGGCCCAGGAGGTCCCTCGGCCGGTCCCTCCTCCAAGCCTGCCCAGTGATGGGCTGAGGGGTGTCGCCCCATCCCTGTCACCTCACCCCTGGATCCCCCATGGGGGGACGGCTCAGACACTTCCTTTCCACCTGGTCCGCTGTTACCACGGACAGGTGGGTACTGGAGGTGGTGGGAAAAGGCCTACCTCTAGAATTTGAGCAGGCCCCGCCCTTCAGAGCCGTCGCACCTCAGGGGGCCTCGGGGTCCGCAGCCTCACTGGCGGCTCGTCGAGCCGACATCGCTCTCCTCCTCCAAAAGGAGGTGATCACGGAGGTAGAGGACCCCCCTTTAGACCCGGGGTTCGTGTCCAGGTATTTCCTGGTTCCGAAACGGACGGGGGGCTGGCGCCCCATTCTCGACCTACATGACCTGAACAAGTTCCTAAGGTCTCGGACCTTCAGAATGGTCACTCTGGCGCAGATAATACCATCTCTGGAACACGGCGTGTGGTTCTGCTCTCTGGACCTACAGGATGCGTTCTTTCACGTCCCTATCCGTCCGTCACATCGGAGATTCCTCCGCTTTCGGCCGGAGGATCCTCTTCAGTTCGAGCCATGCCCTTCAGCTTATCTCCAGCTCCCAGGGTCTTCACCAAATGCATGGCAGTGGTGACAGCATTCCTCTGGCGCCCGAGGGTCGGTGTACCCTTACCTGGACGATTGGCTGATAGCAGCCCCTTCCAGATGGGAGGTGGAGCGGTCCAGAGATCTGGCCCTCCAGGTTTGCTCTCAAGTCGGCCTTCTCATCAACGAGGCCAAGTCGGAACTTGAGCCGAAGCAGGTGATCCTGTTCATCGGGGCAGAGCTAGACTGTCTTGAGCCAGAGCACGGCTCCCGGCGGACAGGGCCGAGGTTCTTACCTCCTTTGCCCAATCATTTCTGGTTGGGCAATCGTGCCCTGCCCGGGACTTCCTGCGCCTCCTGGGTCTCATGGCGGCCTGTACCAGCGTGGTCCGTTGGGCACGCTGGCACATGCGCCCCCTTCAGTGGGGACTGGCCAGCCAGTGGTCACAACGCTGCGATCCTTTGAACCAGCTAGTGATAGTGACCCAGGAGATGTGGAACGCTCTCCAGTGGTGGACCATTCCATCCCATCTGCAGGAGGGCATCCCGTTTGTCCGCCCGAGCCGACAGTCTCTCTATCGACCGATGCCTCTCTGATGGGTTGGGGTGCCCATCTGGGGGAACACCGAGTGCACAGCCTCTGGTCCCCGGGAGTCGATGCCACATCAACCTGCTGGAGCTCCAGCGGTCCACCTAGCTCTCACCGCCTTTGCTCTGTTTCTCGGGGTCAAGTGGTCCGAGTCAGGCGGACAATACCACGACCATGTACTACCTGAACACGCCAGGCGGGATCGCTTCATGCTTCTATGCAAAGGCTCTCTGCATTGATCACTCGTCGCAGCCTGGAGGCGGATCTCCTAGCCATTCATGTGGCAGGAGCCTCCAACACCCTGGCCGATGCCCTGAGCTGGATAGGGGCTGCATCTCACGAGTGGTCTCTCCTGCCGGAGGTAGTACAAGATCTGTTCTCCCACTGGGGCACACCTCAGGTGGACCTGTTTGCCTCCAGGGAGAATGCGAAGCTGAGGCTGTTTCATGCCCGCCCCCCTCAGCAGGGCTCGCTGCAGGGGGATGCCTTCTCGAGGCTGTGGACCCCGGGCCTCTTTTACGCCTTTCCCCCATTTCCCTTGATTCACAAGGTGCTTCTCAAGACAAGGAGGGACAAGGCGCAGGTGATTCTGATAGCCCCAGACTGGCCCCGCCAGTTCTGGTACCCAGATCTCCTCAGCCTCAGCTCCAGGCTCCCGAGGCAGCTTCCAGCTCGCCCGGACCTGCTCTCAGTCAATCATGGGAAGGTGTTCCATCCGGACCTTCAATCCCTGCACCTGACGGCCTGGTTCCTGAGCGGCTAGAGTTCCAGGCCTTGGATCTTTCCGACGAGGTCCTCAATGTTGTTGAGGCGTCCCGTAAGGAGTCGACCAGGAAATGCTATGCCTTCAAATGGAAGAGGTTTTCCATTTGGTGTCAGGTAAGGCGTGGACCCTTCCTCCTGTTCCTTGGCAAGCATTTTGGACTATTTATGGTCCCTTTCTAGTCAAGGGCTAGGCCGACGACCTAAAGGTGCACCTGGCAGCCATCTCTGCTTACGGCGCGGGCCAGGAGCAGTCGGTGGCGCAGGAGAGTGGTCTGGCGCTTTTCCAAAGGCCTTGATCACATTTCCCCTCCGGTGCGAGAACCTCCACCTCCGTGGGATCTACTGCTGGTACTGGCAAAGCTCATGGGCAAGCCATTCGAACCAATGCACAGGTGTGAACTCTCTCACCTGTCGTGGAAGACCGCCTTCTTGGTGGCTATCACGTCAGCCAGAAGAATGGGAGAACTCCAGGCGCTCTGCATTGAGTCTCCTTACCTGGTCTTCCACAGGGACAAGGTTGTCCTGCGCCCCCACCTGAAATTTCTTCCGAAGGTGGTGTCGGAGTTTCACCTTAACCAGGTGTTGACTCTGCCGGTGTTCTACCCCAATCACACCTCGGAGGCCGAATACAGGCTCCATACTTTGGACCCTAGAAGGGCGCTTGCTTATTATAAGGAGCGCACGGCTGAAATTCGGGGAGAGGTTCGCCAGCTGTTTGTCACCTACGCTGAAGCCGCACCTGGCAGACCTGCAGCCAAGCGGACGATAGGCAGGTGGGTCACCTCCTGCATAGATCTCTGCTATGAGTTGGCGGGCATGGAGCCTCCCAGAGGGATAAGAGCTCATTCTACCCGTCATACTGCTGCATCGGTGGCTGCTTCCAGGGATGTCCCTATCCAGGAAATCTGCAGGGCTGCTACCTGGAAGTCAGCACACACCTTTTATTACCCATTACCACATCGACCTCGAGTCACGCCGGGATGCTGGTTTTGGGGCCTCGGTTCTCCAGTCTCTATTCCCTAAGTAGGGGGTGTGCCTTGCCTCCTTCTCCCGGAGAACTGCTAGGAGTCTGCCAGACAGTGTGGATGAACAACATATCCATGTCCCTAGAAATACAGGTTACTCACCTGTAACAGGAGTTCTAGAATGGTATATATTGTTCATCCACCACGACCATAACTTTCTCCAAGCTTCGGCCTTTAACCTGAGCTTCCAGCGGGCAGATCTGGCATCATGGGGGCGGAGCCGAGTTTACCACCGGGTGGGTGGGAGGAGCCAACTTGAAGACCTTCCGGCAAGATTTAAAGCGGCAAGGAACCTGCCAGACAGTGTGGATGAACAACATATACCATTCCTAGAACTCCTGTTACAAGTGAGTAACCTGTATTTTTAGTGAAAAAAAATCGAATCTGGACTCCAGTAATTGTCATGGGGGAGCAGTATCAATAACATTAAACAAAACATACATACATAAAAGAATTCAAAGGACCAGTACTAACAAATCACAAGGGCTAGATGGACTACATCCCAGGGTAATTGAGGAAACTGGCAGACTAATTAGCAGGACCAGTCACATTAATATTCCAAGAATCTTTAGATAAGTGGGGCAGTGGTATTCTCCTGGAGAGAGGCTGTCATAACGCCTATTTTTAAGAAAAGATCCAGGAAAAGTTGCAAAAATTACAGACTGGTCGGTCAGCTTGACATCTGTGCTGGGAAAAATATTGGAGGGTCTCATTAAAGATCATATTGAGGACTTTGTTGTAAATTGGGGCCTAGTAGATAAAATGCAGCATGAGTTCACTGCAGGGAGATCTACCCAAACCAATATGCTAGAAATTTACAATAAGGTCAGCATAGCGTTGGGCAAGGGAAAAGCAGTGGACTTGGTTTTCTTGGACCTAAGCAAGGCCTTTGACAAGGTCCCTCATGATCTTTTGAAGTCCTTACACAATATGGGTTTAAATGACACACTGGTTAAATGGGTTAATTCATGGCTCTCAGGTAGGAAACGGAGTAGTTGTTAGAGGGTACATGTCTAACTGGACAGATTTTAGGAAAGGTGTACCATAGGGCTTAGTCCTGGGACCCTGTCTATTTAAGTTATATGTATCTTCAGTCCCTACACCTGACGGCACATGGCTAATTAAGTTTACCGACAATATAATGGTGGGGAGGGTAGTCAAAAATTCAGATGACTCAAAACAAACTGCAAGAGACAACAGAGATTGAAATATGGAACCAAAATAACAAACTTGAACTAAGCGTAGGGAAGTGTGCAGTTATGCACCTGGGGGAAAATATTAAGTGTCACAAATATTCTTTGGCTTACAATGACCTCAGAGTAACTAAGGAGGAAAAAGATCTGGGTATAGTGATATCTGGGAGTTTAGATACAAAAGGGTATTGCATTTCCATAGCCAAAAGGGCAAATTCCATCGTGGGAAGTATTAGGCGAAATATCAGGAGCAGGGACAGGAGTGTACTGTTGCCAATCAAGTATACATCACTAGTGAGGCCTGGTATTGAATACTGTGCTTAGTTTTGGTCCCCGTACAACAAAACTGAGATTAAGACACTGGAGAGGGTGCAGCATAGAATTACCAAAATGATGAACACAGTGAACCATCTAAACTATATGGAAAGAATTGGGGAGCTAGTGCTGTACACCCTGGAATACAGAAGATTAAGTGGGGGATCTATGGTTTATAGAGCTTTCTCTAATAATGAAGACAAAGAACCTCTGTGCGCAAACACTGAGGTAAGGGTTACCTCAAAGGGCATTTGGCTGGGAAGCCAAGTTTCAAGAAAATACAAAATCACACATGCCCACACAATGCAAAGCATCATGGGCTGCATATGCAAATCACCACAGAATGTTATGCTGGTTCAACTTTAAGCAGAATTGCATGGTGCCGAAAGGCGTCTCACACAGTTTGCAAAGGGTCCTACCAGGACTCATCAGTATGCCTCGTCTGTTTGACACCCCAGTAGAATGAACCAGCTACCCTAAGACAGTGTGTCTTGGTTATGTTGTGGTGAACCCATTAAAATAAAAAAACTATTTAAAAGACAAAGAACCTCTGTGCACAAACACTGAGGCAAGGGTTACCCCCAAAGGGCATTTGACTGGGAAGCCAAGTTTCAAGAAAATACAAAATCACACATGCCCACACAATGCAAAGCACCATGGGCTGCATAAGCAAATCACCACATATCAAAATTCCCAGACCGGTGCAAAAAAAATGAGCATGTGCCCAGAACTGAACCCAGCAGCCTTCCAACCCTAGCCTGCCACCAACCCACCACTCCACATGGCCATTTCCATAATAATGATTTATGGGACTGCTTGAATCTAGAGTTGAGAGACCAGATATAAACACCAGAGCCCATGACCGTCAGTTGAAAGGGGCAACTTGCCATACTAAGAAAATGGCAATGTGGTTCAATCAAAGGGTGGTCAATCTCAGTACCTCACTGCCAGCAGAGGTGTAGGCAGTGGAAGCATAGAAACATTCAAGAAATCACTAGATGAATACTATAACACAAGAAATATTAAGGGTTATTCTTTTTAATGAGCAAGCTTCTATGGACGTTGCCTACTTGGCTCAATAAACCTATGAATCCCATCAGCCCTCCTTGCATACTGTGAGACCCTGACCAAGTCATTTGACTGCCATGTTCTCCTAGGTCACACCTGGAAGTAAGCTCCAGCTTAGTGTGCCTTTCCTGGTAAAACTCATCCTCGTTTATCTTATTAATATATATTGTCCTACCCAGGTATAAAAGAGTCTTACTCTAAACTGGGTAGATTTCACTGTCTGACACAGGGACTTGGTAAAAACCTGACCATCCTGTCTGGACCAGACCAGATCAACAAAATATGGACTAGCTGAACTGGGCACAGGTTGTGCTAATACTGCTAGTCTAGCCACTCTGGGCAGATGGGTTGGTCCAGCTTTTACCTGTCTGGTCCTATCCCAGCAGTCCAGTTTTCACGTCATCCTAGATGGGGTGAAACCCAGCGAGCTGGGGCCAGGCCAGATAGATAAAAACTGGACCAATCCATCCATCCAGAGTGGTCACGCCATCAATATTACCACAATTTGTACCTGATCTGGTCAGTCTGGCTTTTACTGATCCTGGCTTAGCATCATATGCTGTCACTTTTGACCGGCTTTGACTGCAAATGCAGTCGATGTAAAGGTGTTGCTGTAACATCAGTTGACAACAAATTTGTCGACCAACTGTCATGGATCTGCTTCGCATATCCTCTTCTACACACACTGTGAAATCCAGTATGGTGGCTGAGATCTCCAGATGGGTTCCATGTCATAATAGCTATCGCGGAAAGGTGATCGCAGTTATGATGAGTGTACATTGCTGAAAATCAGTTTCAGCGATGTTCAATCCCAGTGCACAGCAAAAGGGCATCAGAGACTTAGATTTTTTATTTTATTTATCACGGGCTCTGTGCTGGATTCTCAACTCGGGGGTGCATGTCCGGGGGTGTGCAAAAGAGCGGAAAAAATTCCCGGACCAGTGCAAAAATTATGCCGTGCCTAGAACTGAACCCGACCTTCCAGCCTAGCATGCCACCAACCTGCCACTCCACATGGCCAGCTCGGCAGCCCACCACCACACCGCACCCCACAAACCCTCCCTCCCCTTCTGCCTGTCGCACAGCATGGTACCTCCCCCTGTCCGTGTATATATAGCGATATCCTGTCACTATATTCGCCAACCCCCCCCCAAATCCGGTCGCCCTCCCTACCCGGTAGCCCTGTGCACAGGTGCCGTGATTGAGTCGCTCTTTTTGAAAGTGCTTAATCGCAGTCGCCATCATCACTGGTTACCCTCCAGATGAGATTTTGCTAGCAATTTATTTTTTTATTGGGTTGGTACGTGCTAATCTATTGTATTTGAACCAAAAGTGGACACTGCACTGTGCCACATCACCTGTCGACACCTGACTGCACTGCGTCATATGTACTTATTGAACTGTGCCACATGCACTGCTGTCACTGCACTGTCCACATGACTACTGACACATCGCCATGCCCCATGCAGTTGAGACATAGCACTGTGCCACGTGACATGTTAACACCCCACTGCATTATCCCATATGTACTTCTATCACTGAACTGTACCACGTACACTGCCACCGCTACACTGTCACATGCACTTCTGACACATTGCTGTGCCATATGACTTGTCAACATCCAAGTGTACAGTGCCACATATACTTGTCGCTGAACTGTGCCACATGCACTGCTATTCTAGATCGTGGATATGTTGTTCTATCCACACTTGTTGGCATGTACTTTCCCTTTAAGAATCTTGCCAGAAGGACTTTAAGTTGGCTTCTCCCACCCGGGTGGTATATCTCGTGGCTCCAGCCCTTGATGCCGGATCTTCCTTTTTTGCTGGAAGATTCAGGTTCCCTCTTCATGCGTTACTGTAATCCCTGGCGAATAAATCTCCGTATTTACCAAAACTAAAACTCGGATGAGTTTCTTCTAATCACTTTGCAGTCTCAACCATGATGGAGGACAAGTCCTCGCCCGGTTTTCGCTGCTGCCCATGTGGGCAAAAGATGTGTTGAACCAACCCGCATGCCTCGTGCGTTTATTGCCTGGGTCACGATCACAACTCCCAGGCTTGCGAAATGTGTCGCGCTTTCCATCCCAACATTCTGGATGATCGTCTTGCATGATTGCACCTGAGAAAACTGGAAAAACGGAACCCGTTGGTCAAATCAAAAGAAGCCCGTTGGGCGGTCTCCCCGGCTGTGGAGTCCGCTGAGCAGCTGGAGCAGATGAAGGCCTAAGAGGAGGCAGCATGGGCCACTGATCAGTCCTCTTGGTTTCTGTTCTGCTCAATCTGGGCTCCATCTTCTCAGGGTCCATTAAGGAGATGTGTCAGTCTCTCCCTAAAATGGAGAGGGTCCCTCGGGTGTGCACGTCTCTTGGTCCCATAAAAAGGAAAAGGAAAAATAATGCTCATCTCATCAACAGCGTTCCTGTAATCATGAGAGATCTCGGTCCCAGGAATCTGCTCTCTCTACTTCGGTCGAGTCCTTGGCTGCTGGCTTCACAGAAGCCCCGTCAGGCCAGCCGGCCAAGACACGGGACGATGATCCGGTCAAAATAATTATTGACCCCGTCGACCAGTCATTGCTGGATGAGGCCTACAGCTCCTTATGCAGGACCCTGGTCCTGCCTGGACACATTGAGGATGAGACCCAGCCAGCTGGGAACCTCCTCCTGGTCCCTGACCAGGAAGAGCTGCGGTTCTTCTCAGCTTCTTCTGAATGACCTGTCGGTCCCCCAGATGGTCTAAGTTGAGATCTCTGACCCCTTCGACTAACGGACCGGAGAAGGTGCATAAGTGCTCCAAAAAGCATCGCCGCCATTCTTCCTCATCGTCCTCGAAAGAGGAGAGGCTTCAACACAGGCTGTGTCGATGCTACGAAGATTTGATGTGGCAGCAGTTGATTATGTCCAGCAAGAAGTCGACCCCGGCTTCTTCTCCAGCCATTACTTGGCTGTCGCCCTCCAGGCCAACGTCAACTACTCAGGAACCGGTCCACACCATCCCTGGTCAAGACCCTCCCCACCAGTTAATGTGGAATTACCACAAAAGAAGCCCACCTCTGGGGCTCCTGCCAGAGGGTCTAGCCCAATTTCAGGCCTTCCACACAGGTTGCCTTATCACCCTCACTCCTGACTGTCCTTGGCAGGTGGAAGACAAGTCCGGTGGCTGGCCAATGTATCCGGAGTCTGACCTGCATTCTTGTCCCTTGGACAGCGAATCTTTAGGGAGTCTTGACAGAGGAGTGCCCCACTTCTTTCATGGGTAGCCTCCATATCATCTCCAAATCCACGGGGATGCCCTTAGAGCCTGTCCAGAAATGGACTGAATACCCCCTCACGGATATCCTCAAATAAAGGGATTCTCTGACAGAGGCCTTCCCAGTGGCCAAAGCCATTGTTGGTCCAGCCTTGGAGCTGTCGCAGCACCCTGCCTCCTGCCCTGTGCCTTCAGCCTGCATGGCCCACAAATACGCGTCCCCATCGGCTCCCTTTCAGGATTCATAGAGCACCCCTCAACTGAAATTCGGGAGATACCAATAGACCCCCAGACAAAGAGTCCAAGGAACTGGACCATTTGGCCCGGAAAGTCAATGCTGCGTCTTCACTTGGCCTTCGTCAGACAAGCTCAGCCGTCATCATGGTGCATTTTTCCTACACCCTTCTGGGCTCTCTGGATGAGGTCCTTCCTTACCTCCCCGCAGACCTTAGACCACGGTCAAGCAGGTCTGTGACGTTGTGAAGCAGCAACTCCAGACGGCTCTGGACATTGGGGACTCCTGCACCTGCTCAGTGGTGGCCACGGTTGCCATGCACTACAGGGCAGGGCTGAGGGTCTCCACCTTCATGGTAGACACTCAGCGCAAGTTGACGGACTTCCCCTGCCTGGGTATCGATCTCTTCGATCCAGGAGTTGATAGTCACCTCCAGCACATTGAGAAGTCCAACTCCACCTTGGACTTTGTGACTTCTGTTCAGAAGGAATGCCAAGGTTCCAAAAAGCTGAAAAGAAAGCCTTTTCTGCCTTCTGCCCCTTCGGCCAAGCAGCCCCATTTCCAATCAGGGCAGCAACAGCCACAGGCTCAATTTTGGTGCCCTTGGCCCAAGTCAGGGCCCACGGTGGCCCATAAGCCTAGAGGAAATGGTCCCGGTGGCTAACTGGATCCTCCTCCAAATCTGCACATTGATGGGATTGATTTCCAGCCTCATACCCGTCACACCAGCTCTGGGTTCTCCCGTGGGGGGTCGGCTCTGCCTTTTCCTTTCCTCCTTGGCTGCTGTTACAATGGATAGGTGGGTTCTGGAAGTGGTTTGCTAGGGGTTGCATCTGAAATTTGAGCAGTGCCCACCAAGCCAAGCCTGCACCCCACGGGAGGAGACTGTGTCCACACATACTCATTTGGCTCTCTGAGACAACGTCGCTCAGCTCCTCTGCAAGGAGGTAGTGGCCAGAGTCACGGATCCCCCTGTCAACTCAGTGTTCGTTTTCAGGTACTTCCTGGTTCCAAAACTGATGAGGGGCTAGCGCCCCACTGTAGATCTGCACAACCTGAACAATTTCTCAGGTCTCAGACATTCAAGATGGTAACTCTGTCTCAGATCATACCATCTCTTGAGCAGAACATGTGGTTCTGCTCACTGGATTTTCAGGATGCATTTTTTCACATCCCGATCTGTCCATCATACCAAAGGTTCCAACGCTTCTGAGCAGAGGGAGCCCTCTTTGAGTTCCAAGCCATGCTGCTTGGCCTGTTATCGGCCCCCCCCGGGTCTTCGCCATATGCATTGCAGTAGTGGAGGCCCACCTTTGGCGTCAGTGGTGGGGGGTCAGAGTGTACTTCTGTCTTGATGACTGGCTCATAGCGGGTCCCTCCACAGAGGAGGTGGAGAAATCCAGGGTTCTAGGCTCATGGATATGTTGTTTTAGCCATACTTCTTGACAGGTACCTTGCCTCTTTAAGATGTGCCGGAAAGTCATCAAGCTGGCTTCTCCCACCCGGGTGGTATAACCCTCGGCTCTGCCCCATGATGCCAGATCTTCCTTTCTGCAGGAAGGTTAAGGTTCTCTCCTTAGCACTGCTGCGTGTAGTAGGCCCTGGCTCTAGAATTTTCCGATTTGCTTCCAAAACTTATTTTAAAACTCTCTCGAGTTTCTTATTCATATTCTTCTCTTACTATAGTGATGGAAGACAAATCGGTTCCCGGATTTCACCGGTGTCCCTGCGGGCAAAAGATGTCTCACACCGATCCACACGCCACATGCGGCTACTGTCTGGGATACTACCACGATCTGCAGGCTTGCGATCTGTGTCAGTCCTTTTCACCTTCGGTGACCAGAAACGCGGTACGTGCTGGTTAAATCCAAGGATGCCCATTGGGTGGTCTCCATGGCTGCGGGGTCCACCAAGCAGCTGGAACAGCTGAAGCCCTTCGAGGAGGAGGCAGCTCAGGCTGCAGTGGGCTCCTCTTCGGCTTTGGCCTTCATTCCACTACAACTGGGATCCTCCTATTCGGCTTCCTTCAAGGGGTTGTGCCAGTCTCTCTCTCTACTGCTCTCTTGGAAGAAGGAGTCAAAAAAGGACAAGTCTCAATGTAGATGCTCTTCAGACTGGGAGCGGTCCCGCTCACAATAATCCCCTGTTTCGACTTCAATCAAAGTCACGGCCAAGTCCGCAGGTTTCACGGTAACCCTGTCTACCAGTCAGCTGAGATGCCTGTTGACACGGCCGAGGTTTTTCTCGAGCCTATCATCGAGTTGTCACCTGATCTAGCCGACGACTCTTTATTTCGGACTCCGGTGCTTCCCGTGTCCTCGGGTGGGTCGGCTCAGCCCACTGGGCAGGACCCACCCACCAAGGAACCTGGTTTCCCTGACACCTTCTGAGGTCCCCTTTCGGTCCCTCCGATGGTCGAGGTCCCTGTCTCATTCCTCGACTTCAATGTCAGACAAGACTTGCCCTCATCGGTGAACTCGCTCCCAATGCCATGGTAAGCAGCGGTAGTGTTCCTTGTCTTCATCCTTCTCAGATGAGGAGAGGCTTCGGCGCACATTGTGTCAGCACTATGAAGACCTAATGTGGCAGCAGTTGGTCCTGTCTGGGTCGAAACCAATTCCAATTTCTACCCCGGCCATTAAGTGGCTTTCACCCAAGTGACCGATGTCTGCCACGGCCACCGTCACCGAGGTGCTGGTTAAGGCCCCACTGGCTCAGCCGAAGTCAGCTACTCCACTGATCTGGGTGGAACCACCACCCGAGCAGCCAAAGTCCAGGGCTTCAACCAAGGAATCCCGGTCGGCCCAAGACCTGCCCCATCGGTTGTTGGTCACGCTTACTACTGACTGCCCAAGGCGGGTTGAGAGTGACACAGGTGGCCGCCCGCTTTACAAGGACTCCTTGGAGTACAAAGATTCCTCCATGGTCTCCTGTCCTGTTGATGCAGAGTGTCTTAGGGGGAGGGTCCCTCTGATGAGGGCCCTACCTTGCTGATGGGTATTTATCAGCTCATTTCTGAGTCCACAGGAATTGAGCTCGAGCCTGTGCAGAAATGGGCCAAGTATCCCCTCACAGAGATTCTGGACAAAGGGGATACTCCGATGGAGGCCTTGAAGCTGTGGCAGCATCCTGCATCTTGCCTTGCGCCTTCTGCCTGCATGGCCCGCAAGTATGCAGTCCCTGTGGGGTCCCTTTCTGGATTTTCAGAGCACCCCTCTGTGGTGGGGTTGGTGGACGACTCTGTCTTTTGACATTCAGGCAACAAAGGGGATATAGACCAACTCCAGGACAAGGAATCCAAACAACTGGACCATTCCGGGAAGAAGGTCTATGCAGCCTCATCTCTTGGTCTTCATCAGGCCAGTTCGGCCGTTATCATGACACATTTCTTCCATGCCATCTTGGGCTTCCTGGACGAGGTGATCCCTCATCTCCCAGCGGACCTCCAGACCACAGTCAAGCAGGTCTGGGACCAGGGTAGGACTGTGGTGAAGCAACAACTCCAGATGGCTCTGGACATTGGTGACTCTTGTGCCCATTTGGTAGCGGCCGCAGTGGCCATGTGCCGCAGGGCTTGGCTGCGCATCTCGAACTTTATGGCTGATATGCAGCACAAGCTGGCAGATGTCCCCTTCCTGGGCACTGACCTGTTTGGGCCCAGCATGGAGGGCCACCTCCAACATATAGAGAAGTCCAGTGCCACCTTGGACTCCACCACATCTGCCCAGAAGGACAAGGTCCCCAAGCATCAGAGTTGCAGGCCCTTTCGTTTGTTTACTCCTGTGGCCAGACTGGCCCAGCAGCAGCAGGGCCAGCAGGCTCAATCTTGGTGTCCTTGGGCCAAGTCCGTGGCCTCCCCATTCAGGAACCCCAGGGGGAAAGATCCCGGTGACGCCTCCACCGGACCCTCCTCCAAGCCTGCCCAGTGTTGGGTTGGGGTGCCTTCCTCAATCCCGTCACACCTCCCCTGTGACCTCCTGTGGGGGGCTGGCTCAGTCACTTCCTTTCCACCTGGTCCGCTATCAGCATGGACCGTTGGGTTCTGGAAGTGGTCAGTCAAGGCCTGCCTCTGGAATTCGAGCAGGCCCTTCCATTTCAAGTTTGTGCCCCACAGTGGGATCTGGTGTCTGCAGCCTCTCAGTTGGCTTTCCAAGATGACTTAGCTCCTCCTCAAGGAGGTTGTGCTTAGAGTAGCAGACCCGCCTTCAGACCCATGGTTCATTTATGGGTACTTCCTGGTACCGAAGCAGACGGGGGCTGGCACCACATTCTAGATCTGCATGACCTGAACAAGTTCCTCAGGTCCCACATCTTCTGGATGGTAACTCTGGCTCAGATCATACCATCCCCGAAGCAAAGCATGTGGTTCTGCTCACTAGATCTCCAGGATGCATTCTTTCATGTCCCGATCCGTCCGTCCTAGCGATGGTTCCTCCACTTCTGAGCCATGGGAACCATTTTCGAGTTCCAAGCCATGCCCTTTGGCCTATCTTCAGCCCCCAGGTTCTTCAAATGCATGGCAGTGGTGGTGGCTTACCTGAGGCACCAAGGGGTCCAGGTGTACCCTTACCTGGATGACTGGCTGATAGCAGGTCCCTCCAAGTGGGAGGTGGAGCAGTCCAGGGATCTGGCCTTTCACACTTGCCTCAACCTTGGCCTCCTGATCAGTGAGGCCAAGTTGGAACTCGTGCTTTCGCAGGTGATTCAGTTCATCGGGGGAGAGCTTGACTCCTGCTGAGCCATAGCTCGGCTCGTGGCAGACAGGGTGGAGGTTCTCTCCTCCTTTGCCCAGTTATTTCTGGTTGGGCAATCGCACCCTGCCTGGGACTTCCTGTGTCTTCTGGGCTACATGACGGCCTGCACCAGCATGGTCTGATGGGTCCACTGGCATATGCACTTCCTCCAGTGGGTACTGGCCTGCCAGTGGTCTCAGCACTATGGTCATCTTGACCAGCTGGTCTCTGTGACCCAGAGGATGTGGAACAGCCTCCAGTGGTGGCTCATCACATCCCATCTGCAGGAAGGGATCCCATTTGTCTGCCTCACACCGACGGCTATCCTGATGACCGACACCTCTCTGGGTTGGGGTGCCCATCTAGGGGAGCACAGAGCCCACGGGCTTTGGTCCCCCCAGGAGTCCCAATACCACATTAACCTGCTGGAGCTTCGAGCGGTTCAGCTAGCCCTGACCGCATTCGTTCCGTTTGTTTGGGGTCAAGTGGTCCAGGTCCAGGCAGACAACACCACGACCATATACTATCTCAAAAGGCAGGGCAGGACGCACTCCTTGCCTCTCTGTAAGGAAGCTCTCCACATTTGATCCCTCGTGCTCAGCCTTGAGGCAGATCTAGCCATTCACGTGGCAGGAGCCTCGAATCAGCTGGCAGATGCCCTCAGCCAGATGGGCGGGGCATCTCATGAGTGGTCTCTCCTCCAGGAGGTAGTACAAGATCTGTTCTCCCACTAGGGCATCCCTGAGGTGGACCTGTTTGTCTCCAGGGAGAACGCAAAGCTGAGGCTGTATCATGGTCACCCCCCTCAGCAGTGTTTCCTGCATGGGGATGCCTTCTCGAGGCCGTGGACCCCAGGCCTCTTCTATGCCTTCCCTCCCCTTCCCTTAATTCACAAAGTGCTCATCAAGGTCAGGAGGGACAGGGCACAGGTCTTTCTGGAATCCCCAGACTGGCCACGCCAGTTCTGGTATCCAGATCTCCTCAGCCTCAGCTCCAGGCTCCCGAGGTGGCTTCCGGCATGCCCGGACCTGCTTTCCATCAATAAGGGGAAGGTACTGCACCCAGATCTTAAATCCCTGCACCTGATGACCTGGTTCCTGAACGGCTAGAGTTCCAGGCCTTGGGTCTCTCCAATGAGGTTCTTAATGTTGTTGAGGCTTCCCGTAAGGAATTGACCAGAAAATGCTATGCCTATAGATGGAAGAGATTCTCCATCTGGTGTCAGGACAAAGGGTTGGACCCATCGTCTTGTCCAATGGCTAGCTTTTTGGATTATCTTTGGTCCCTCCACCAGCAGGGACTTCGGTCGATGACCCTAAAGGTGCACCTGGTAGCCATCTCTGCTTACTGGGCACAGGCTGGTCAGCAGTCAGTGGCGCAGTAGAAGGTGGTCTGGCACTTCAAAAGCCTAGATCACATATCCCCTCCAGTTAGTGAACCTCCACCTCCATGGAATCTACTGCTGGGTTTTGGCAAAATTCATAGGCAAGCCATTTGAACCAATGCACAAAATGTGACATCTCACATTTGTCATAGTAGACCGCCATCTTGGTGGCTGTTATGTCAGCCAGAAGGACTGGAGAGTTACAGGTGCTGTCTGTTGAGTCTCCTTACCTGGTCTTCAACAGGGACATGGTTGTCCTACGCCCCCTCCCGAAATTCCTTCCGAAGGTGGTGTCGGAGTTTCACCTTAACCAGGAGATTACTCTGCAGGTGTTCTACCCCAGTCACACCTCAGAGGCCAAGTACAGGCTCCATATTTTGGACCTGAGATGAACGCTCACCTACTACAAAGAGCAAACAGCAGAAGTTCGGGGAGAGGTTCACCAGCTGTTTGTCACCTACACTGAAGCCGCACCTGGCAGACCTGCAGCCAAGCGGACGATAGCTTGATGGATTACATCTTGCATTGACTTCTGCTATAGGTTGGCGAGTAGGGAGCCTCCCATAGGGCTTAAGGATTATTCCACCCACCATACTGCTGCATTGGTGGCTGCTTCTAGGGAAATCTGCAGGGCTACTACCTGGAAGTAAGCACACTCCTTCATTTCCCATTACCACATCGACCTCGAGTCACGCCAGGATACTGGTTTTGGAGCCTCAGTTTGCCAGTCCCTCTTTCCTAAGTAGGGGATGTGCATCGTGCCTCCCTCTTCTTGGAGAACTGCTAGGAGTCTGCCAAGAAGTGTGGATAGAACAACATATCCACGACTAGAACTACTGTTACAAGTGAGTGACCTGTTTATCTGGCTCTCCAAACCTGCTCCGAACTTGGTCTCCTGGTCAACGAGATCAAGTCGGAACTTTTGCCTTTGCAGGTGATGTGCTTCATTGGGGCAGAGCTCGACTCTTGCCAAGCCAGAGCCAGGCTCCTGACGGACAGGGTGGAGGTTCCCTCCTTTGCTTGATCATTTCTGGTTGGGCACTTGCGCCCTGCACGAGACTTTCTGCACCTTCTGGGGTACTTGGTGCCTGCACTGCCATGGTCTGATGGGCCCGGTGGCATATGCGCCCCCTTCAATGAGAGCTGGCCAGCCAGTGGATTCAGCATCTTGGTCGCTTTGACCAGCTGGTCACTGTGACCCAGTAGATGTAGGTTGCTCTCCAGTGATGGACAGTCCTAGAACATCTGCAGGAAGGGATCCCATTTGTCCATCCAGAGCCGACGGTCATTCTGACGACCGATGCCTCTCTTACAGGCTGGGGTGCCCACATGGGGAATCACAGAGTCCACGGGCTCTGGACCCCCGAGGAATCCCGATGTCATATCAACCTGCTGGAGCTCCGAGCAGTTCAGCTGGCACTGACTACATTTGCTCCGTTTTTTTGGGATCAAGTGGTGCAGATCCAGATGGACAATACCACAACCATGTACTATCTCAACAACAAGGGCAGCATGCACTCCTGGCCTCTGTGCAGGGAAGCGCTCCGCATCTGGTTCCTCGTGAGCCGACTGGAGGCAGATCTCCTAGCCAGCCATGTGGTAGGAGCCTCCAGTCAGTTGACAGATGCCCTCAGCCTTTTGGGCGACATGTCCCATGAGTGGTCTCTCCATCCATAGGTAGTTCACAGACTGTTCTCCCAGTAGGGCTTATCTCAGGTGGACCTGTTCACCTCCAGGGAGAACACAAAGCTGAGGCTGTTTCATGCCCACCCCCTTTAGCAGGGCTCACTGTAAAGGGATGCCTTTTCAAGGCTGTGGACCCCAGGCCTCTTCTATGCCTTCCCTCCACTTCCCTTGGTTCACAAGGTGCTCCTCAAGGTCTGGAGAGACAAGGCACAGGTGATCTTGGTAGCCCCAGACTGGTCTCGCCAGTTCTGGTATCCAGATCTCCACAGCACCAGGCCCTCTGAGGCATCTTCCAGCACACCCAGACTTGCGTTTGATCAATCAAGGGAAGGTATTCCATCCAAACCTTTAATTCCTGCACCTGACAGCCTGGTTACTGAGCAGCTAGAGTTCCAGGCTTTGGGTCTATGAAGATGTACTCACCATAATGGAGGCATCTAGGAAGGAGTCGACCAGGAGGTGCTGTGCTTTCAAATTTAAGAGATTCTTCATTTGGTGTCAGGGCAAGGGCCTGGACCATTTGTCCTGTCCAGTGGCTAGCATTCTCGACTACCTTTGGTCTCTCTCAAAAGGAGGTCTTCGGTCTATGACCCTTAAGGTGCACCTGGTTGCCATCTCTGCTTATTGGGCGCAGGCTGGTCAGCAGACAGTGGCCCAGGAGAAGTTGGTCTGGCATTTCTTCAAAGGCCTCAGCCACATTTCCCCTTCGGTGCGTGAACCACCACCACCACCACTGTGGGATCTGTTGCTGGTACTGGCAAAGCTCACAGGCAAGCCATTCGAACCAGTGCACAGGTGTGAGACGTCACATCTGTCATGGAAGACCACCTTCCTGGTAGCTATCACATCAGCCAGAAGGATTAGGGAGCTACAGGCGCTCTGTCGAGTCTCCTTACCTGGTCTTCCACAGGGACAAGGCTGTCCTGCACCCCCCTCCAGAATTCCTTCCGAAGGTGGTGTCAGAGTTTCACCTCAACCAGGTGTTGACTCTGCTGGTGTACTACCCTAAATACACCTCGGAGGTAGAGTACAGGCTCCATACTTTGGACCTGAGACAGGCGCTCTCTTATTGTAAGGAGCAGATGGCTGAAATTCGGGGAGAGGTTTGGCAGTGCTGTTTGTCACCTATGCTGAAGCCGCACCTGGCAGGCCATCATTAAAGCAGATGATTGGCAGATGGATTACATCCTGCTTTGATCTCTGCTATAGGTTGGTGGGTCGAGAGCTTCCCATTCCGCCTGTCATACCGCTGCATCAGCTTCTTCCAGGGACATCCCTATCCAGGAAATCTGCAGGACTGCTACCTGGATGTCAGCAGACACCTTCATTACCCACTACCACATCAACCTAGAGCCATGCCAGGATGGTGGTTTTGGGGCCTCACTTCTCCAATCTCTGCTCTCTAAGTAGGGGTTGTGCACCTTGCCTCCCCTTCTCCCAAAGAACTGCTAAGAATCTGCCAACATGTTTGGATACAGCAACATATCCACAATCCTAGAAAAACAGGTTAGTCACCTGTAACAGTAGATCTTCTACGGAATGGTCTCTTGCAGTGAGTCATTACTTCTGGGAGTGTCCAGCAGAGGTTGCTGTCACACGGCAGCTTCTAGCAGTTTTCAGCAGGGACTACCCACACATGACATCACATCCTGCTTCCTATATAAGTGTGGGTGGTCCCTGGAATCCTTGTTCATTTTCCTGCCGTCTTCAGCTCGCGCAGCAGCTAGTAAAACTTCTGTGTAGCTGTTTGACGAGAATTTGGATTCCAGATAAATGTCTACTGATTCTTCATCCAAGTAAGCTTTATTTCATTCCTGTCAGTGTGGCAGGAAGATTTTTCGCTCTGATAATCATTTACTTTGTGTAAGATTCCTGGGACCTTCACACAACATTAATTCCTGCAAACATTGTCAAGAATTTAACCAGGTCACTCGTTGACGTGTATTAGAGCTTCAACTTTTCATTGCAGAGCAGAAAATGTCTCAGCCTGAGAACAAGGGAGTCCGTACCAAGGGCTCCCCAGCCAAGAGTTCTCATCATGGGCAGGGAAAAGAGAGAGGATCAAACCCCCCTCTTGTTCCCGCTCTAAGCGTTCATCAGTTGCCATTATATCTATGGTCACACCGTCGACGGAACGTTTGGAACATGCCTCCCCGTCGAGAGCTCCTCTCTCATCGACGATGGGTTCAAAGCATGCTTCCTTGTCGACGAGAGTGTCTCTCTTATCGATGGAAGGCTTTAGGCATGCCTCCCAGTCAACAGAGACTATTCTCTCGTCGTCGAGGCTTGCCACTGCCTTGAGTATGGGGCAGGAAATACCTGCTCCATCGACGATGCTTCCAAGCCTCATTTATGCAGCAAAACCCACTGTTACTCCGCCAATGGGGGCTTCTCCTCTGTCGACCGTGGCAGGTTCTCTTCATGATAGTACCTTAATGGGATCTGCTACCAGGACCCAAAGTCTTCAGAGTAAGCTGCTGGCTTGTTGCCCTTCAACAAGCCCCTCCACCAGCACAAGTGGGCTCATATAGAGGTCAGTCAGATCAGGACAAGGACCCTGGTTACTACCACCCAGGTTCAAGGCCTGCCTATTCTGCACATCCTGCTCCTACTAATACTCTTCCTACCATACCTCAACTAACGTGTCCCATTTCCCTTACTCCTCCCCCTTTCCTGGAGCAGGAGTTCCAAAACAAAATCATGCAGCAGGTCTTGCTCAGCTTTTGCTGTGACCCCCCCAACCCAGGGTGCAGGAATAGTCCCTCTCCATCTTGCAAGCGTCGCCACTGTGACGTCTCTGACTATGAACCTGCATACTCTCCTCCTCCTCCTATAAAACATTACTCGGAGGACTAGGACACATATGGAGATCTCCCTGAAGACTTTGATCAGGAGTTCCTTGCCCTTGATTTTCAGGAGCCGTGTTCCCCTTATTCAGCCGTCTCCTCTCTGGATGAAGACCTGCCCCTACCACGGGCTACCTCTCCTCCGGATGATCCCACCTTTTATGACATCATGCTTCAAATACAAAAAGTGATGGGATTTTCCATTTTGGAACATGATGAAGAATGTAAGGATATGGCAGATTATTTAGAGTTGCCTGAGGAACCGGCATTAGTGGTCCCACCACTAATCCCTACATATCAAAATGCCTTATTGGCTGCCTGGCAACAACCTTCCAATTTATCAGCGGTTCCTCGGAAAGCTTCTCGACTATGCCAGTCTCCTCTTGACCACCCATTCCTCTCTGCCATGCCTGAGGCTGACTCGAAGGTCATTATTGCAGCTCATGACCAGTCTAAGAGACCCAAATATTTGAGCTCCTTACCTCTGAATAAAGAGTCCCAAAAGACTGATTACCTATGGAAAAGGTTTTTTTCCTCAGGTTCCATGAATGTCCGTATACTGAATTATATGGGACATATGGTTAAATACCAACGTACCTTTGGGACCTCTATCTTGGAAACAGTCCATAAGCTCCCTCCTTCTCAGGAGAAAGACAAATTAATGGCTATGATTTCAGCTTCCAATTCCATCTCCCGCTACCTTCTCAGGTTGGGTTATGATGTTGTGGATACCTCTGCCCGACTTTTAGCCACTGGTGTGGTTTTTGCGTCACCATGCTTATCTTCGCATGTCAGGATTTACACCTGATGTACAACACAAGGTACTTAATGCACCCGTTAGTAGTCCAAACTGTTTGGGCCAGATACACAAACTCTCATAGATGACTTACAAGCATCTGGAAGAACTCTCCATACAGTTCAAGGGTTATATCATAATCCCCAATCAACCTACCGTACTCACTTTTCCTCCTTCTCTAAAAGAAATGGAAAATACGAAAACTCTAACAGAGGTGGATTCAGAGGACGAAACTAACCTACACGATGTGCTCCCTCTGTCACCCATGGCTCCCGTGCCCACCCCCCTGCAGCAGCTGGGCAGCCTGTTGCTCAGTGACCTCTGTTGCCTCTCCCCCCGCCTCTTCACCCAGGGCTCGGAGGCGGTCGGGTGTAATTTTGCTCACCATCTAGCTTGGCAGATGATCACTTCGGACAAATGGGTACTTCAAGTAATCCAAATGGGTCATACCCTGGAATTAATTTCCTTTCTCCTCCCTCCCCTCCTTGGGTGACTCATTATCTTCCACAGCATATTCTTATCCTCCAAGAGGAACTGTCAGCACTCCTGGCCAAGCAAGCCATTGTGGCAGTACCAGCTGTGGAACAACAAAAGGGATTTTATTCCCATTTTCTTTCTGGTACCCAAAAGAACCGGAGATCTCGGACCCATTCTCGATCTGAGACATCTGAACCTATGTATTCAGTACAAGTATTTCCGCATGGTCACTATGCCACTTGTAATGCCGCTCCTACAACAAGGAGATTGGATGTGTGCCCTCGATGTGAAGGATACTTATCTTCATATGCCCATTCACCCTGCCCACCACAAGTTTCTGCGCTTCCACCTGCTGGGCCAAAATTACCAGTTTCGGGCTCTCCCATTTGGCTTCTCATCGGCCCCAATAGTCTTTACCAAATGGCTAGCAATGGTAGCAGCAGCCTTAAGGGGAAGAGGGCACTATGTCTTCCCATACTTAAACGATTGGCTCATAAAAGCGCACTCTGAGGAAGCTCTGCTGTCCTCTCTGGCCACTACCCTCACTCTGTTTCACGATCTAGGGATCACGGTCAATTGGCAAAAGTCCAATCCACATCCAACCTAAATGATACAGTATATTGGAGCCGTTCTGGACATGATCCAAGCAAGGGCCTTCCTTGTGCCTGCCTGCCAAGAAACCCTGATGTCCCTGGCCTTATACATCCAGTCCCAGCTGAGAGTACCGGCCAGACAAATACTGAAAATACTGGGTTATATGTCAGCTGCTATTCCAACGATGGCATTTGCCCTTCTCCATATGAAACCTGTCCAGTGGACTTTACAGAACCAATGGTCTCAGAGAACAGGGCAGCTGAACACCCAGATTCTGGTCACCTCCTCCCTAGAATCGTCCCTCACCTGGTGGACAGTCAAAACCAATCTATGTCAAGGAATGCCTCTCCGCTCCCCATCTCCCACGCAGATATTAACCACAGATGCATCCCTGGAGAGATTTGGTGCCCACCTGGGTCCATATCAAACCCAAGGTCAATGGACTACGTTATCTCATATCAATCTCCTAGAAATGAGAGATGTCCATCTTGTCCTTCAGACATTCCTTCCCCACCTCAAGCCAGGATCGTTACTGATTCAGTCAGACAACACTGGAGTGGTTTCATACCTAAACAAGCAAGGGGGCACACACGTGCTCCCTGTGCAGAGCATTCTTTGCAGTCTGTCAGACGGCAATCAAACAAAGACTGACACTGACAGCCGTCCATCTTCCAGGATGATGGAGTCAGTTAGCGGACAGACTGAGTCATCAGTTGTCCACTCACGAATGGATACCACAAGAATGCTATCACCGGGGTCACTGAAATTCTGGATTTTTATAAAGCCAATTTTAACAACATGAAAAACAGCTTAGATCGTTGGGACTGGCCTGAATTGTTTACTAGTCTTTCTGTTGAATCTAAATGGTGCCTTTTTGCAAATAAATTAAAATATTTAATTAAAGCTTGCATCCCAACAAAAAGAAATATGGCACCAAATATAACACAACTTCTGGTTGGATGAACCCTGAAATAAAAGCTTTGATTAATAAGAAAAACAAACTAAACAAATTAAAAAGGGGTTCTCCCACCTACATATCAAATACAGGGAGCTATTAAAAAATATCAAAACTAAGATTAGAAAAGCAAATTCTCAATTTGAGTTGTAGTTGGCATCAAGGGTTAAAGACAACAAAAAAGCCTTTTTCTAGGGACATGAATATGTTGTTCATCCACACTGTCTGGCAGGTTCCTTGCTGCTTTAAATCTTGCCGGAAGGTCTTCAAGCTGGCTCCTCCCACCCACCCGGGTGGTAAAACTCTCGGCTCCGCCCCATAACGCCAGATTTTCCTTACCGCTTACAAGCTCAGGTTCCCTCCTTAACACTCTGCGTATAGACTGGATCCTAACTCCAGTTCTCCTGAAAATATTTTTTAAAGTTTTCAAGACTTCTGTCAAATTCTTCCCTCACGGCTGCGATGGACAAATCGACTCCCGGTTTTCGGCGGTGCCCATGCAGGCGGAAGATGTCCAAGATGGATCCGCACTCCACATGCGTCTACTGCCTTGGCCTTGACCACGACCTGCAGGCCTGCGAGTTGTGTAGATCTTTCTCGGCCAACGTCCTTGAAGACTGCACTGCCTGGTTACAACTTGGGTGCCCCAAGAAACATTATTCGCCAGTGAAGTTCAAGGAGGCCCGTTGGGTGGTGTCCGCAGCGGCTGGCTCGGCTGAGCAACTCGAGCAGATGATCGCCCTCGAGGAGAAGGTGGCCCAGGCTGCATCCTCATCTTCCTCGGTTGTGGCATTTATCCCACTCTCTCTGGGATCCTCCTACACAGCTTCTTTTAAGGAGCTTTGCCAATCCCTCTCCATGAAGGGTGAGGGGCCATCGGGACATTCTTCTTGGTCAAAAAAGAAGGGCTCGAAGGGTAAGTCCCACTGCCGACGTTTGTGGGAGCGGGAGAGGTTCCCTTCCCTGGACAGTCGACACTCGACTTCGGTCAAGGTTGCGGCTAAGGCTGCTGGCTTCACGGTGTCCCTGTCAGGTCAGCCGGTCGAGACACCCGTCGACGCAGTAATTTTTCTCGACCCATCAGACGGACTGTCGACTGGTGAAGCCCACAACCCCTCATCACCGGTTCCCCCAGTGGAAACCGAGGACTTACCTGTGCCTCCTGTGCCGGAGTCCCCGGTCAAGGTTCCTGAGTTGAGGGAGGAGCGGGTGTCCCCCACTCCCTCCCAGACCCACCCTCGGAAACACCGAGAGTCTCGGTCTCGAACCTCATCTCGGTCCAGGCGATCCCGCCGACATCAGCGGTCTCAGTCTCAGCACCAAGGAAAGCGGCGGCGCCGCTCATCCTCGTCTTCCTCCTCGGAAGAGGAGAAGCTTCGGCGCAAATTGCATCGACTCTACGAGGACTTAATGTGGCAGCAGCTCCTTTTGTCCGGGAACAAGCCGACACCGTCGACTTCCCCGGCCATTAAGTGGCTGTCACCCGAAAGGCTGAAACAACCCACCATGGTGGTCGAGGTGCCCAAGCCTGGGCCGGTTGTTTGGCCGAAACCAGCTGCCCCACCGACTGTGGTGGAACCTCTGCCTCCGCAACCGAAATCGGGGGCTCCGACCAAGGACTCTCGGTCGGGGCAGGGTCTGCCTCACTGGTTGTTGGTCACCCTCACTCCCAACCGTCCTCAGCAGGTGGAGGGTGGCTCAGGCCCCAGGCAGCTCTTTGCAGACTCCTTGGAGAGAGGACTCCTCCCTGTTTTCCAAGCCCCTTGACCTTGAGTCCTCCGGGGGGGGCAGTCGATGGACGAGAGCCCATCATCGTTCATGGGTCTGCTTTGGCTCATCTTGGAGTCCACCAGGATGCAGCTTGAGCCCATATCCAAGCAGGCCAAGTATCCCCTCATGGAGATACTGGACCGAGGGGATTCTCCCACAGAGGCCTTTCCGGTGGCTGAAGCTATTGTTGGCCCAGCCTTGGAGCTTTAGCAGCGGCCGGCTTCCTGTCCTGTGCCTTCAGCCAGGATGGCCGGGAAGTATGCAGTCCCTACCGGCTCTTTGTCTGGTTTTTCAGAACACCCTTTTGCAGAGGGGTTGGTCACCGACAGCATTTTCCGGCGCTCCGGGAACGCTAGGGATGTGGATAAGCCCCCCCCGACAAGGAGTCCAAAAAGCTGGACTATGCCAGGCACAATGTGTACGCTGCATCCTCCCTCGTCCTCCATCAGGCCAGCTCGGCCGTACTGATGGTGCACTTTTCCCATGCCCTTATGGGCTCCATGGATGAGGTGATCCCTCATCTCCCGGCCGACCTGCAGACTACGGTCAAGCAGGTGCGGGATCAGGGAAAGGTAGTGGTGAAACAGCAGCTCCAAAGCGGTTCTAGACATCAGAGATTCCTGTGCCCGATCAGTAGCGGCCGCAGTGGCCATACGCTGCAGAGCCTGGCTGAGGATAGCCACCTTTACAGCGTATACCCAGCACAAATTGGCAGATGTCCCCTTCTTGGGGACCGACGTGTTCGGCCCTGGAGTGGAAGGCCACCTCCAGAGGATCGAAAAGTCCAACGCTGCCTTGGACTCAGTCACATTCACTCAGACGGACAAGGGCCATCGTCAGCAACATAAGTCCTTTCAACCTTTTGCCCCTGCGGCACATCCGACCCAGCAACACCAGTATCAGGGCCAGCAGACTCGTGTTTGGCACCCCAAAGCCAAACCTGCAGCTTCCTCCAACAGGAAGCAGGGAGGAAAAGGCCCAGGAGGTCCCTCAGCCAGTCCTTCCTCCAAGCCTGCCCAGTGACGGGTTGAGGGGTGTCGCCCCAAGCTTCATCGATCCCCCCTGGGTTCCCCTGTGGGGGACGGCTCCGCCACTTCCTTTCCGCCTGATCCGCTATCACCACGGACCACTGGGTGTTGGAGGTGGTAGGAAAGGGTCTGCCTCTGGAGTTCGAGCAGGCCCCACCCTTCTGAGTCGTCGCCCCATGGGGGGCTGCGTGGTCCGCAGCCTCCCTGTCAGCTTGTCGAGCCGACATTGCCCTGCTCCTCAAAAAGGAGGTGATCAGGAAGGTGGCGGATCCTCCACCAGACCCGGGGTTTGTGTCCAGGTACTTCCTGGTCCCGAAATAGCCGGGGGGGGGGGCTGGCGCCCCATTTTAGACCTGCACGACCTGAACAGGTTCCTAAGGTCTCAAACCTTCAGGATGGTCACTCTGGCTCAGATCATTCCATCCTTGGAACGAAGTGTGTGTGGTTCTGTTCTCTGGACCTCCAGGACACGTTCTTTCACATCCCAATCCATCCGTCCCACCAGAGATTCCTCCGCTTCAGGGCAGAGGGGCCCCTCTACGAGTTCTGGGCCATGCCCTTCGGCCTTTCTCTAGCTCCCAGGGTCTTCACCAAATACATGGCAGTGGTGACAGCATTCCTGTGGCGCCAAAGGGTTCGGGTGTACCCTACCTGGACAACTGGCTGATTGTAGCCTCCTCCAGAATTGAGGTGGAGTGGTCCAGGGATCTGGCCCTCCAGGTTTGCTCTCAGGTTGGCCTCCTTATCAACGAGGCCAAGTCAGAACTCTTGCCAAAGCAGGTGATACAATTCATTGGGGCAGAGCTCGACTCTCTGCGAGCCAGAGCACGGCTCCCGGTGAACAGGGCCGAGGTTCTTTCCTCCTTTGCCCAATCATTTCAGGTTGGACAATTGTGCTCTGCCTGGGACTTCCTGCACCTCCTGGGCCTCATGGCGGCCTGCACCAGCGTGGTCCATTGGGCCCGTTGGCACATGCGTCCCCTACAATGGAGACTGGCCAGCCGATGGTCACAGTGCTCCGATCCTTTGGATCAGCCAATGACAGTGACCCAGGAGATGTGGGACGCTCTCCAGTGGTGGACCATTCCAGATCATCTGCAGGAGGGCATCCCGTTTGTCCGCCCCGAGCCGACGGTCTCTTTATTGACTGATGCCTCTCTGCTGAGTTGGGGTGCCCATCTGGGGGAGCACAGAGCGCATGGCCTCTGGTCCCCTTGGGAGTCCCGATGCCACATCAACCTGCTGGAGCTTCGAGCGGTTCATCTAGCCCTCACCGCCTTCGCTCCGTTTGTACATGGTCAAGTGGTCCAGGTCCAGACGGACAATATCACAACCACATACTACCTAAACTGCCAGGGCGGGAACGCGCTCCATGCCTCTGTGCAGGGAAGCTCTCCGCGTTTGGTCCCTTGTGCACAGCCTGGAGGTGGATCTCCTTGCCATCCATGTGGCAGGAGCCTCCACCATTTCTGGCCGATGCCCTAAGCCAGATAGGAGCTGCGTCCCACAAGTGGTTTCTCCTGCCGGAGGTAGTACAAGATCTGTTCTCCCACTGGGGCATGCCTCAGATGGACCCGTTTGCCTCCAGGGAGAATGCAAAGCCGAGACTGTTTCATTCCCGCCCCCCTCAGCAGGGCTCGCTGCAGGGGGATGCCTTCTCGAAGCCGTGGACCCCGGGCCTCTTCTACGCCTTTCCCCCATTTCTCTTGATCCACAAGGTGCTTCTCAAGGCAAGGAAGGACAAGGCACAGGTGATTCTGGTAGCCCCAGACTGGCCCCACTGGTTCTGGTACCCAGATCTCCTCAGTCTCGGCTCCAGGCTCCCGAAGTGGCTTCCAGCCTGCCCGGGACCTGATCTCAGTCAATCAGAGGAAGGTATTCCATTCAGACCTTCAATCCCTGCACCTGATGGCCTGGTTTCTGAACGGCTAGAGTTCCAGGCCTTGGGTCTTTCCGATGAGGTCCTCGACGTGGTTGAGGCTTCCCGTAAGGAGTCGACCAGAAAATGCTATGCCTTTAAATGGAAGATATTCTCCATTTGGTGTTAGGATAAGGGCCTGGACCCTTCCTCCTGCTCCTTGGCAAGCATTCTGGACTGCCTGTGGTCCCTTTCTCAGCAAGGGCTTCGGTCGACGACCCTTGAGGTGCACCTGGCAGCTGTCTCTGCTTATCTGGCGTGGGCTGGAAAGCAGTCGGTGGCGCAGGAGAAGGTGGTCGGGCACTTTTTCAAAGGCCTTGATCACACATCCCCTCCGGTGTGAGAACCTCCACCTCCGTGGGAGCTGCTGCTGGTATTGGCTAAGCTCATGGGCAAGCCATTCGAACCGATGCACAGGTGTGACATCTCTCACCTGTCGTGGAAGACTGCCTTCTTGGTGGCTATCACGTCAGCCAGAAGGATGGGAGAGCTCCAGATGCTTTCCATCGAGTCTCCTTATCTGCTCTTCCACAGGGACAAGGTTGTCCTGCGCCCCCACCCAAAGTTCCTTCCGAAGGTGGTGTCGGAGTTTCACCTTAACCAGGTGTTGACTCTGCTGGTGTTCTACCCCAATTACACCTCGGAGGCCGAATATAGGCTCTGTACTCTGGACCCTAGAAGAGCGCTTGCTTATTATAAGGAGCGGACAGCTGAAGTTCGGGGAGAGGTTCGCCAGTTGTTTGTCACCTATGCTGAAGCCGCACCTGGCAGACCTGCAGTCAAGTGGACGATAGGCAGGTGGGTCACCTCCTGCATAGATCTCTGCTATAGGTTGGCGGGCATGGAGCCTCCCAGAGGGATAAGAGCTCATTCTACCCGCCATACCGCTGCATCAGTGGCTGCTTCCAGGGACGTCCCTATCCAGGAAATCTGCAGGGCTGCTACCTGGAAGTCAGCACACACCTTCATTACCTTTACCACATCGACCTTGAGTCATGCCGGGATGCTGGTTTTGGGGCTTTGGTTCTCCAGTCATTATTCCCTAAGTAGGGGGTGTGCACCTTGCCTCCCTCCTCCTGGAGAACTGCTAGGAGTCTGCCAGACAGTGTGGATGAACAACATATCCATGTCCCTAGAAATGCAGGTTACTCACCTGTAACAGGAGTTCTAGGAATGATATATGTTATTCATCCACACGACCGACCCGGCCTTCCCGGCTTCGACGCACAACCTGGCTTCCAGCGGGCTAGATCTGGCATCATGTGGCGGAGCCAAGAGTTTTACCACCCAGGTGGGTGGGTGGGAGGAGCCAGCTTGAAGACCTTCCAGCAAGATTTAAAGCGGCAAGGAACCTGCCAGACAGTGTGGATGAACAACATATGCCATTCCTAGAACTCCTGTTATGGGTGAGTAACCTGTATTTTTCTCACATTAACAAAGCTAAGGGAAAATCAAACTCCATAGGACCATTTACCACAAATTCAGGTAGCAAAAAGGGGGGGGCGCTGCTGAGCAGCTGAGAGAAAGCAGCAAACTCCTGAAGCTCCCAGGGAAGAACTTAAAAAAAAAAAAAAACTATTAAAACTCAAACCTATTCTTTTCTAAAATACCAGAAACTGTTCTAGAGTGCTTGGACTACCTGTAATTGACAAGATGGGCAAAACTAAAGGGGCTGGGGATCCAGCTGGCAACTTTTTTGCTCCTAAAAAGCAGAACAAGGAGGAGAGGCCTGATCAGCATGGAGAAGCAGGGGACTTGACTGATAAGATACCGGAGGAGGCCTCACTAGCTTCCATACTTTCTGTGCTCCATCAGCTCGTGAAAACAGTGCTGGACTTAGATAAAAAGTTCTATACTCTCACTCTGAGAGTCTTTATTCTGGAAGCCAAAATGGAGCAATGTGAAGCTATTGTTCAACGCTCTGAATCTTCCATCCTAAAATCGACAGATGCCACTACTAAATTAATAAAAGAAAACTCACACCTTCATCAAAGGCTGGAGACAGTAGAGAACCAGGCAAGAGAGCATAATTTACAAGTCATCGAACTGTCAGAGAATGCTGAAGGGGAGAACAGCCTGGTCTTTACCAGAATGTTTTTGCTGGCCATACTGGGGCTTGACGAAGCTGAACCTATTCTATCCCTGGAAAAGGCTTACAGAATTACCCCTAGAAGAGCTGCAGCAGATTAATCGACTCCAAGAACCTTCCTAATAGTGTGCACAGGAATTGGGGACAGGGTTCGGGCTCTTGCAATTGCCCGGTGCCGTAGGGTCCTGAAATATGGCAAAGACGAAGTCATGCTGTTTCCAGACCTCTCGTTCAGCACCCACCAACGTTGCAAGGCCTTTGATGCGCTGAGGAGCTGGCTGCATCAACTTAAAGTGCAGCACCAGCTACTTCTTCCGGCTAAACTCCAGTTAATGTGAAATGGGCAGCAGTATTTATTCAGCGAACCACAGGACGCTGGCAAGATGATCCGGAAAATTGAATTGTAGCTGCAGGGGGTAGAAGAAGAAGGAACCTCGTCTGACGGCGACTGATCATCTGGGTAAAGTAGACTCATGCTGTGGGGACTAGGCCTGTGGTAGTTAATGGCCCATTTTTGGAACTGAGGACATCGTGTATAGACTGTTTATTTTGGACTGTAATCCGGATCCCGCTTTGTGATAAATGCAACTGTTAAGCTAATTTTGATTCATTTTACTATTTAACATGAAGCCACTGGTCTTCACTCCTCTGGGGAAAATGTATGTGGGGCCGTTATTACAGCAGGTTAAGTTCAATTCCACTTGCATTTGTGATACGTTATAAGAAAATGAGGGAGTTGTTATATCTAGTTCTTCTATTGCTGTTCTTTTCATGTTGGGAGTAAAAGGGGCCACTTGAGGGTTTAAACAAATATTTTTACTTAACTCCTGTTCAGTGCTGCTGGTGCTTTATAATGATTTGGGATCTATCTGGTAAAGGGGAAATGAATATTTAATTTCTCTGGGAGTTTTAGTTACAAGATTGGAATATATATACAAGTAGACTGAATTGGGGGAATCAGTAAGACTTTATAGTCGCTTTGGTAATAGGGAAAACCTATTTGCTCAATCTGTTAAGATTCCCTGTTGGTCTTCCTAGCTGCATGCGATGGGTGAAATTATTCAGTATATGTTTTAATTTTGGAATCCCCCCCCATGTTGTACCTCAAAAGGGGTGTCATATACAAGATCTTTATAAGAATATATTGTCTGTACTGTAAACTGTTATGCTATCCTCCTGTGTACAATTTTGCTTTGTAAGTTTTACTTGCAAAATCAATAAATAATAAAAAAAAAATTCAGGTAGCATAGCTAATAACCAGGAGGCAGCAGACATACAGAATCAATATTTTACTTCGGTGTTTACCAAAAATGTACAAGGTAAAATAGGTAAAGTCAGGACTTCTGTACCTGGACAGTTTAATATTCAACCCAAAGATGTACTGGATAAATTAAAATAAGTTTTATTTATTTTTTTTATTTATTAAATTCTCGGATTACAAATACCTTTGAGCAGAAACTGCTAGTTTACAAAGGTTTCACGTCAAAGGATGAGGGTCAACATACATACAGAGGTAGTAAAAGAATGCACAAAAAACAACTAAAAGAAAAAATAAAGATACTCAGTTATAACATACTTTGAGATAATATTCATATAACGAGCAGCTTGAGTAGCAGCTGGCTGCAGTAACAATAAGAGATAGAGGGCACCATAGGCAGTTAGTATTGCAGGCGTGCGACCGAGAGAGGAAGTTGGCAGGCTAATGGGCCACTGTCCGATGGTGGTGGTGGAAAATGTCTTGTACCAGTGGAGATGCGAAGCAGGAAAGGAGTCACAAGGAAGGCCCGGTGCCAGAGGGAATGAGACTGGGAAAGGGCGGGCTGTGAGACATGAGTGAGCTGGGAGGTGTTTAGAGAGATCTCTGTTCAGAGAAGCAGTCACATTGAGTGGTAGAGGTGAGGTAAAGTTTGAGATTCCTTTTGAAGGGTCCAAGTATAGTAGAGGAAAGTACTTCTTTATTGAGGGAATTGAACCATTGAGTGGCTCTATAGATAAAGGACCGCCGACCCATGGAGGTATGACATCTGGGAACCTGAAAGGTTAGAGATTGTGTACCACGTGTTAATATTAATAAATCCCTAGGCCCAGACTAAATCCATCTGAGGGTATTAAAAGAACTTGCTGAGTTTATTTATCTTCCTCTAACATTTTTCAGCATTCACTAGATTCTGGGGAAGTTCCATATGACTGGAAAGTAGCATCTGTAGTACCTATCCACAAGAAAGAACCAACAAATAAACCTGAAAATTACAGGCCTAATAGCCTTACTTCACTCATTGGGAAAATCTTAGAAAATTTCATTAAAGACTTTATCCTGGACCATATGTGTCGTAGTGAGCAAACTGATAATCTTCAACATGGATTCACCAAGTCTAGATCTTGCCTAACTAATCTGCTAACTTTTTATAACAAGGTCACTTATGAAATTGACCAGGGTAATTCACTGGATCTGATTTGTTTTATATTTTGCCAAAGCTTTTGATAAGTTACAACATTTCAAGCTTTTGGACACATTAAGGGCATTGAAACTTAATAATAATATTATAAACTGGATTGCTAATTGGCTACTGGGTAGGAAACAAAGAGTCATAAATGGAGAATTTTCAGATTGGGTCCCAGTCTCTAGCGGTGTTCCACAGGGATCTGTGTTGGGTCTCTGTCTATTTAATGTATATGTTTCCATCCTTAAAACTGAAAATGACAGTATATGGATGTTGAAATTTGCCGTCGATTATCAGATAGGCACCATAGTCAATAACATTAATGCAAGATCTGCTCTCCAGGTTTTTTTGAATAAAATCTCAAGTTGGGCCTGTGCTAGTAAGATTGTCCTGAATATTGCTAAATGTAAAATTATGCATTTGGGTATTCACAACCAACATTTTCAATATACATTGGGGCCTGAAATATTATAAGAAACCACCCAAGAGAAAGATCTAGGAATATTGGTTACTCCTGACTTAAAATTTAGAACCCATTTTACCACCCAAGTAAACAGAGCAAACCAGAACCTAAATTGTATTTTTAGACATGTAGCCAGTCGCTCGAAGGATGTACTATTACCATTGTGTACTGGCTTGGTTAGGCCACACCTTGAATACTGTGTCCAAGTGTGGTCCCCTTACATTAAAGAGGACATCTTAAAAATTGAGAGGGTCCAGTGAAGATTCACCCGGGCTATTACAGCCATGGAGGGAGAGACTTATGATGAAAGGCTAAAACTTCTGAACATGTATACTTTACAGTACAGGAGACTGAGGGGAGACTTGTGTCTCATTTACAGTGCACTATGGGATTCTGTCCTTGGAACAGGATTAGGTCTGACTGAGTCCGAATATAGAGTCAGTAATTGGAAACATAATAAACAACTATTGATGAGTAAATGGCATACTCTAAGAAGAGAAAATTGGTTCAGTATAAGATCCATTCCAATTTGGAATAATCTCCTATCTGTAGTGGTGGATTGTCCAAGCATGGACCGCTTTAAATTTAATCTAGATTCAGTGATGACTGATTCAACTAACTTCTGCCAAAATCTCTAGTAATTTTAAATGGCAAGCATTGTGGTCTTTAGTCTACTCGCTTGTATAAACCTATGAAATGTCATACGCGACATCTTCGTGCTCTGGGGTATGCCACAGCTGGACCTATTTGCCTCCCCAGTCAATCACAGGTTCCCCAGTTACTTCTCCATTATCCCAAACAACAGGGGAAAGTCTGTTGATGCCCTGTCCCAACCTTGGACAGGACTTTACTTATATGCTTTCCCTCCCATCCCACTCCTTCTAAGAACTCTGTTGAAACTTCAACTGGAGCCGGCCACCATGATACTAATAACACCTCTGTGGCCTCGACAACAATGGTTTCCTCTCCTCCACCAATTATCGGTGAAGGATCCCATTCCACTCCCATTCAGACCGGACCTCCTGATGCAGAATCAGGGATCCCTCCTATATCCCAGCCTCAAGACACTGTGTCTTCATGCCTGGCTCCTGAGAACACATTTATAAACAAATTACAGGTGTCCTCTTCTGTTGCCAATATTCTGTTGGCTTCTAGAAAGCCAGCAACTACAGAAACATATAACTCCAAATGGAAAAGGTTTTCCATATGATCGGCCTCTCATAACGTGGAACCCTACTCTTGTCCACTTACAACCATGCTGGATTACCTTGCTTCCTTATCTGAGTCTGGACTCAGCTGTTCCTCTGTCAATGTTCATTTAGCAGCCGTTTTGGCTTTTCATGACCCTCTGGATGGTAGATTGCTCTACCAGCATCACTTATCCAAAATGTTTTTGAAAGGAATGCTTCATTTGAAGCCTCCTATCTGAAAACCCATGCCTCCATGGGATCTCAGTTTCATAATAGAAAAGCTGACTCTCGAACCATTTGAGCCTGCAGCCTCCTGTGAACTTCGTTTTTTTCTTGGAAAACATTATTCCTGGTAGCTATTACTTCCGCTCGGCAAATTTCTGAGCTCCATGCCCTCATGTGTAGGGAACCTTACTTGATTTTTCATAATGACCAGGTGGTACTCTGTACTAACTCTTCCTTTCTACCGAAAGTAGTGTCTGAAAAGACCTTAAATCAATCTATGGAACTCCTGGTATTTCTTCCGAAACATTCCAATCAATGTGAGCATCTATTACATCTAATGGATGTTCACTGCTTCTTACAATACTACACTAATCATACTAAAGACATCAGAAAGACATCTCAATTATTTGTCACCTTCGCCTTTGGCAGAGAGGGACTTCCTGTTGCTAAAAGGACTCTGTCCTCATGGTTAGCGAACTGCATTTCGTTTTGCTACAAAAAATACAACAAGGCTCTTCCTGGTCTAGTCCACACCCATTCCACAAGAGTCATGCAGCCTTTTTCAAGGATGCTTACATTGCAGACATATGCAATGCAGCCACTTGGTCCATGATCCACACTTTCACTCACCACTACAATTTGGATGTGGCTTCGAGACATAGGACAGCCTTTGACCATGCAGTCCTACACGGTCTCTTATCATAATCATTCACCCTTCTGGATAAACTGCTGGGGAATCTCCCAGAAGTAATGACTTATTGCAAGAGACCATTCCGTAGAAGATACTACAGTTACATGTCTCTTGCAGTAAGTATAATTCCTCCCTCCTACCCCCTCCTTCTCTGACTGAGACAAATTCTGTATGGACCACAGAAGTAGGAGTGGGCTCCTTGGATCCTCTGTTTCACCTCGGATCGCTCTTTTTTTTGAAAGCTGAATCCAGCGGTGGAACAAGGATTCCAGGGACCACTCACACTTCTATAGGAAGCAGCATGTGATGTCATGTGTGGGTGGTCCCTGCTGAAAACTGCTAGAAGAAGCTGCAGTGCAACAGCAACCTCTCCAGTACACTTCCAGAAGTAATGACTTACTGTAGGAGACATTTCTTCAAGATCTACTGTTACATTAAGATCTTACATAACTGTACTTTCTAGGAGTAGTATATGTTGTTCATCCACACGGACCCACCGACCTCCCTGGATTCGACGCACAATCTCTGCTATCAGTGGGCAAGATCAGGCATCAAGGGGCAGAGCCGAGAGAGATACCACCCGGATGGGTGGGAGGAGCCAGCTTAAAGACCTTCCGGCAAGATTCTTAAAAGGAAAGGACATGCCAATAAGTGTGGATGGACAACAAATATCACTCCCAGAACTACTGTTACAGGTGAGTAACCTGTTTTTACTGCACTGTCATGTGCACTTCTGTCACATCTCTGTGCCGTGTGCACTGCAGACACTGCACTGTGCCACATGACCTGTCAACACCCCACTGCACTGAGTCACATATACTTCTTTCACTGCACTGTGCCACATGTACTTCTTTCACTGCACTGTGCCACGTGCACTGCCTTCACTGCACTGTGCCACATGCACTGTTGTCACCACACTGTACCATGTGCACTGCTGCTGCTGCTCTGCTCCACATGCACTGCCACCACTGTGCTGTGCCATGTGCACTACCATCACGGCACAGTACCATGTGCCTTGCCAAAACAGTATTCATGTTCCTTAGCTGGCCACAGTCTGGGACTGTAGATGGAAGGGTTGCCCTTGGGGACAGCCAGTAATGTCATCCAGGCATGGAACACAGGACCACATATCTCTGCGTCATATTGACTTGAAGTTTGAATTTGGTGAGTTCACCATGTGGGAGGACCTTTGAACTATGCTGAATATGTGTTCAGAATGAGCAGGCTGATTTTTATGCAGAACAAAGGCTAACCATATATTATACCACAGTTAGAGATGGGCGAAGGGCCCCAATTTGCTCCATGAAGTGATTCGCAGAGTGCAGGTAGATTCGTGCTTCACCAACAAAGGCAGTACTTTCAACGTTATAATGGGTAATGCCGAGTCCATTGAAACAATGCCTTCATCGCTATTTCACCTTCCCAAACCACTACTCCATTAATTTGAAGGTGAAGTACATTGAAAACAATGTACTTCGCCTTGTTTTTAAGCTCCAAAGGTGAATTTTGCAGTGATTCATGGGATTTCAGGTCACATGGACTCTAGACTGTTCTGCACAGCCTTAGTTTGGGGTAGTGTGTGTAGGAAGCTGTAGGAGACAATCTGCTCTGAGAGCTCTCTGCGATTCAAACCTTCTAAAAGCTGTTAAAAAAGCCTTTATGAGTCATTTTCTTTGCTAAAACTTTAGTTCATCGATTGTAGGAAACCCTCCTGTGCTCATATCATCGAGTGTTTATTGTTTGTGTGTGGATTTTGAATGTTAATGTACAACATTCAGTCTGTGCATTGAGAGACAGTGAAAGTGTGCTTTGGGGGAGAGGCGTATCTGTGGTGTAGGTAGATTAACTTAGAGAAAAAGACAGTGCTTTCTGTTTTGGTGATATTTTTCTTGTTTAACTGTGTTAATGTACACACAGTAATATTTTCAATAATTCTTGCCATTTCTTTGCTGATTGTTGTGGTGCAGCAGTGCATAATTTTAATTTGTTTAAAATATGTGGTTATATTACTGAAATTTTCAATTCGTTACACATTACTTAGTATGCGTGTCATCAAATCAGACACCTTTTATTGTGCCACATAATTTCAGCAATGTGAACCTGCTATCCACTGCAGCTGTGTGATTTTTGTACTTCTTTGTGTTATCTTTACTGGTACTAGTACTAGTGACTGTTACTGCAGCAGTGCAGTACACTGCCCCCCCACCCCCTGCAGCCCGCCAAAACCAGCAAAGGTATTCTTCTCCAGATTTGAATTTCTGATTTTGAGCGCTGGTTAGGTTTTGTGCCTTTGCATCTGCATCTCTTCAGTGTGCAGCGCAGTCTTAGTCTGCCTGTGCATTTGCATCTCTTTAGGGCCCAATCTCCATCTGTAACTTAAGTCACAGTTGTTTCTTTGGCTTCCCTTCAGGTTACTGGGCAGGTGTGGTGCTTAATTCTGCATGAACATTGTACTCATTAATATGCGTTTTTAAGTCAGGACCATCATCACGAGTAACTTGTGATACAAATCACATTCTTCAACATCACGGTCACAAATGCAGTCACAAATCACAGGTCATGATCACATCACGAATCACTACATTCATTTTTTGACTAGTTACTTGAATGTATTGTAAGCATGCTTTGTAGTATCTCTCCAGGCTTCATCACCCCGCCATTGTACTCATTGATAAGCGTTTTTAAGTTGGGGAGTTTGTGCTACAGCTCATCGGTGAAGTACAGCCATAGGCATTCACGTTCCCAATTCAGTTCCATATTGGTTATCTCACACCGTTGACACAGAATCATGTTCTTTATCATCACAGTCACAAATGCAGTCACAAATCACGATTCACGATCACATCATGAATCACATTATTTTTTTACTAGTTACTTGGATGTATTGTAAGCATGCTTTGTAGTATCTCTCCAGGCTTCACCACCCCACCATTGTACTCATTAATAAGCGTTTTTAAGTCAGGGAGTTTTGTGTTACAGCTCATTGGGAAAGTACAGCCATAGGCATTCACATTCCTTCCCATACAGCATGTGAGTTATAGTATTGTAAGTAATGGTGGGTGAAGTGACCCCAATTTTCTCCTTGAAAGTGATTCACTGAGTAATGCGGAATCCGTGGAGAACTCCACAACGTGAAGTTGAGTACTTCGCTTCATAATGAGGAATGTGAAGTCCATTGAAACCAATGACTTTGCGCTATTCCGCCTTCCTCAAACCACGTCTCCACCAATTTTAAGGCAAAGTACACTGAAGTCAATGTAATTCGCCTCACTTCACCCTGTAATTGAGCTCCAACTGAAATTCTGCAGTTATTCATGGGATTGCAGGTCACATGGGCTCTAGATTGTTCAGCACAGCCTCAGTTCTGGCCTGGGTAGGTGTGTGCAGTGGTAGCTGGAGACAGTTTGCTCTCAGAGCTCTGTGATTCAGAACCTCTAAAAGCTGTTTAAAGTGCCTTTTTAATAATATTTTATGCTCAAAATTTAGTACATCGATTGTAGGAAACCCTTCTACGCTCATAACATCGAGTGTTTATTGTTGTGTGTGGATTTTGAATGTTAATTTAGAACAGTCAGTCTGTGTACTGTGAAGTGTGCTTTGGTGAGGGGCGTATTTGTGGTGTAGATAGATTAACTGGGAGAAAAAGGCAGTCTTTCTGTTTTGGTTATATTTTTTTTATAACTGTGTTAATGTATACACAGTAATATTTTCAGTAATTCTTGACATTTCTTTGATGATTGCTGTGGTGCAGCAGTGTACAATTTGTCTGTTTAAAACATTTGGTTATATTACTAAAGGTTTTCAATTTGCTACACGTTACTTGAGTGTGCATGTGAGTGTGTGTGCGATGCATGCCATTAAATCAGACACCTTTTATTGTGCTACAGAGTAATTGCAGCAGTGTGAACCTGCTATCCACTGCACCTGCATGAATTTTTTATACTGCTTTGTGATATCTTTATTGGTAGTGGATTGCTACTGCCGTGCACTAATCCCCCAGCTGGCAAAATGTATTCCTTTCCAGATTTGGATTTGTGACTTGTGAGCACTGTTTAGGTGTTGTGCCTTTTTGTATGCATCCCTTGAGTGTGCAGTGCAATCTTAATCTGTCTGTGTGTTTCCATGGCACCATTAATTCTGGGAGACTGTATTTCTTGTTATGCTCCCATTTCACTTTGTCAGCACTGGGGAATTTTCTGGACACAGGACAGTAGCATTTTGGGGATGCACATTAATTCTGGTGATTCTGTGTGTGACCTGATCACTGCATGCATGACTGAGTGCCCATTAATTCTGGGAGACTGCATTTCTTGTTACACTCTCATTTCACTTCATCAGCACTGGGGAGTTTTCTGGACACAAGACAATAGCACTTTGGGGATGCACATTCATTCTGGTGACTGTGTGGGTGGGATGCTGCCAATATTTTTGTCACTCTGCCTTACTTCGTGTTTAAGGAAGAATGACAACATGAAGTAATAATAATAAGGCAAAGTGAGCCTTTCCTATGGGGCACTCCACGTAGTGAAGTGTGAATGCGAAGTGGCCACTTTGTGTTCACTTCGTCAGCAGATTTTAAATTTGCTGCATCTCTAACCACAGTACAGCTCAAAACCACCAGTATGAGTGAAGCAAGCAGCCAGCTGCCCTCCTTGGAAGAAGAGAGCAGTGTTTGTGTTTTGCTGATAGTGATGGTGAAGGGGAGGTGATCAAGATGCAGGCCAACAGAAATAGAACCAGAATAAGCTGTTCGGTGTGTCATGGGATCTTTAATGTCCACTTGAACAACCACCATAAAAGACAGATGGAACCTCTGTTTAACATCTCATCTGAAGGATGATATCTCTATACTACTGGTGGCAGTGTTGATGGTAAGAACAGAATCCCTGTCCTGGACTAGAACCCATGACCTTGTGGTCCAGAGGCATGCTACCAACTAGTTGTCCCTCAGTGCCATGAACTTTGGCTCCATGACGTTTGTCTCACTGCTTTTCATTTAGTAATACTAAAATCTGCCCTCTGGTCATCTACATGGATTACCACTCAACTTTTTTTTCAGGAAAAACTAACCCCAACCCATCTGAGTACCAAAACCCTACAAGCAGTCCAAAGACTGTTTTCTGTGACTCACATCTTAGTAATTAGTTAATTTCATTGTTTAAATTTTAGTCATTATCTTCTTATCATGGTGCCCTAATGCCAGTATCTTGTCCCAGTAGTGCTTTGTATATCATGGCACAAAGCACTACTGGTCAGAATACCCACATTCAAACCCCAGGAAATGTTATTGTATTCTGAATTATGCAGTATGATCTCACCATAGGACTGCCCCGGAGCAGAAATGGTTAATAGAACCTATGCAGATGGTGCAATGCTAGGCTCAAGCTCAGTTTTCAAATCACTGTCCCTGGTAAACAGTTCTAAACCGTCAGATTCTTTACTCCGCTTGCCTCAGTAAGATGTCTCCAGAGAGTTCTCCTTCATCACTTGAAGAAACTTTATTTTTCTCAGTTTATTCACTAGTAAAATTTATTTTATTGGTATTCCTTTCACTGTCCTTGGTTTTAGGTAGTAATCATGTAGATTTTAGTCAAGTAGGGGTAAGTAGTTGCTTTCCTCCCGGTCTTCAACTGAGGGGGAACCGACAGTCTTCCTTTTTCATTTAACAAATTAAATTAGAGTTAAATTTTCTGTACCGACTCAGTATAGTCGTTTTTTTGCATTTACCTGTGTTTTAACCGGGGTAACTCCTGGTTTCATTGTTTTGAGTTCAGTCACGGTAACTCCTGGTATTTTACTCTATTTTCATTCTGGAGTAACTCCTGGTTTTTCAGTCAGTTTGTGTAACCGTGGGAAAAAAAAAAGATTTATTTTGGTATGGTGATCTGGGTTATGTCACAGAAAACTAAAAAGAGAACAGGACCCACAGGTTTGGGGACAATGACTTTGGAAATGAGCCTGATGACGATGAAGATGATGAGGATTTTGGAGACCCTATTGATCCAGATATCTTGTCAACTGGGGTGCTGTCCTAGAAGATTGCCTGTCCCAGTTGCACACCCAGCGTCTCCTCAAGCAGGTGGACTGGTGAGACAATGCTGTGGTCTGAATAAAGTTGGTGCCAGGAAACACCCTTTAAGGAGAGGCAGGAGACAATCTAAAGTTTGATGCCCAGCAGGCTTTTATTTATACCAAGGGAAGGTAGACAAGGTCACAAAGGAAAATCGGGGAAAAACTCTTACTGGTAGACAGTATCTAACAATTACCACTCTAATCACTCAACTCTGTTATCACTGTGTATGTATGTTGGCCTAAGGCAACGCTACAGTATTCAACTCAGCTTAAGGCCACTCTATAATATTCTTATCCCTCTTACAATACCCTGCCCAGTGGTCTATGCGTCAAGAGTACAACTTATTACTCTATCATACCATGTGACAAGCATTCAATATAGAATCAGCAAATGGTCTCACAGTCTCAAAAGTCCATTAGATGTAGATGCCCATTGTCTCACTGCACAATTGAAGAATAGGGGTCAAGAGAAAATGGAATTCTTGCTAGGCGCCAAGCTCATCAGAAAACCTATGAGAGGTTGCAAACAGGGAATGGAGAGATTGGTAAACAGACCATAGGCATCAGCCAACCCACTTTCCATGGTTGCTAGAATACAAGAGCATGAACTGACTAACTTGGAGAATGCTCTTTCTTGGCACAAAAACCCTTGAACTGGGCTGCCAAGGATGAAGAACCAAAATATGGCAAGGAATCCATCTGCAGGATTGCCACAGGAGAAGGAATCTGCTGCTTTCTCCTCAGCACCAACCCTCGACCAGGGTTGCCAAGGATGAAGAAGAACTGCTGTGGGTTTTCCTGGCACCTACCTTCGACTAGGGCTATCAAACGAACTTGGTGAAGAATCCACTAGGAGTACTACCAAGGACGAAGAAGAAGAACTGCTGAGCTGCATTTGGCGACAGATCCGCTTGGAGGACCACCAAACTTGAGCTACTACCCTGAGGATTGCACTGGTGATGCAGGATGAAAGAAGCAAGAAAGAGCAGGAGATGAAGATCAGGATTCCACAAAGACGAAGAACAAAATAAAAAATGGCGGCCACAACCACACTTGGCTACGACGGACTCGTCTACCGGCGGGCCTCTGGGAGGGATGGACGAGGTACTTCTCAGTCATCTTTCTTCCAAGATACTCAGGAACCGATGGCTGCGACTACTCACAGGACGTTGGTTTTCGACTACGGCGGATGAAAGGGCAAGAAGTTGCTGAAGTCTGCTAGCTGAAGATTGCTATGGTGAAGAGTCGATGGAAGCTGAAGATTGCTATGGTGAAGAGTTGATGGAGGCTGAAGATTGAATCAGGACCTTATGCTGCACAATAATACTTCTTTTAGCATGATATACTGGAATGTTCACTTTCAGGGGCAATTTGCCTGGAGCAGGGGAAAATTGCAACAATCCAGGGCAGTTGTTCACTGTCAGGGGCAATTTGCCTGGAGCATGGGCAAATTGTGACAATCTGGGGCAATTGTTCACTGGCGGGGCAACTTGCCTAGAGCAGGGGCAGATTGCAACAATCTGGAGCAGTTGTTCACTGGCTGGGGCAACTTGTCTGAAGCGGGCAAATTGCAACAATCCGGGGCAATTGTTCACTGGCGGGGCAACTTGCCTGGAGCAGGGGCAAATTGCGACAAATGGGGGCAGTTGTTCACTGTCAGGGGCAACTTGCTTGGAGCAGGACAAGTTGCAACAATCCAGGGCAATTGTTCACTTCCAGGGGCAAATTACCACGATCCTAATATTTTACAATGCAGTCTCGGTGCTTCATGCAATAAACACAACAGTTGAGATGCTGGAGGAATAAACAGTCCGAAGAAACAGTACAACAGCTGATAATCACTTGGTAACAGGTTGTGTGCTTAAGTACCCCTTAGTCGGACCCTTTTCCTCTTGAGGTCTGTCTTTGTTAAGATCTGGCTACCTCTGAACACTTTAAGGTAATTGCCCCAGCTATTTAGCCTGGTTACACTAATTGCCTGTATGCCTGCTGCCCTCTTCCCTATGGGCTGGGATGCCCTGCCTTTACTGGGCCTGGTACCCCTTTACTACCATGGGCCTGGTGCCCTTTCCTTGACTAGGCCTGGCACCCTTTACTACCCGGGGCCTGGCTGCCCTTTACTACTACGGGTCTGGCTGCCCTTACTTTACTGGGCCTGGTGCCCTCTCTTGCACTGGGCCTGGTGCCCTACTTAAATGTGTTCCTGGTGCCCTCTACTTGACTGGGCCTGGTGCCCTCTTTATTCTGGGCCTCGCCCTATTATATCTTGTGGGGCTGGTGCTCTCTTAACTCTGGGCCTGGCATTGCTCTTTTTATTCTGTGGCAGGGCCCCTTTAAATCTTGGGCTCAGAGAGCCTGCTGCCACTCAATGTCTTGGTCCCTCCTTAACTCAACCCCCCTCCTGAATATTTATTAGGCCTTTGCCTGGCCTTGCTGGGTGCCCCTCCTGTGGGCGTCGCTACTTTCTTGCCCCTCCTGAATATTAATTTGTCAGGGGTAAGGTGCAACAGACTTATAGGAAAACAAACTGAACTTACAAGCTCAAATGGGCAGACTGGGTGGGCCATAGGCCCTTATCTGCCGACACTGTCTATGTATCTATGTATGTCCTTCTGACCTGACTACCCTGTGGTACTCAGCCGCTCCTCTTCTGCGCTAAGCACCAATAATTTATAAAAAAAAAAAAAAAAAATACAGTCCTTCTCCTCTGTTGGGTGACCAACGCGAGTGCTGCCACAGGCTCACCACTCCTGGATGCTGTGGTACGGATCGGGAGGTGGGAGGTGTACAGGCAGTGGGAGGGAGCATACAGGCTACAGGGAGGACAGAAGGGGGCCTCGGATGACCGACAGCTTCTCGGGCATAATGCAGCTTTTCTCTGCTGCTGACGGGGGACCAAAATTAACCTTTAAATCAATAGGGGGGCCGAAATAAATAAATGACAGGGCTCACAAATCCAAAACGCGGCAAACATCTGTTTACTTTGCTTTTGGTGCCCATATGGCACCATGAACTGAATGGCAGTCTTCAGCAGGGCTTCACCAGCTGGAGCCAGAGCAGGCACACCAACAAACCCTCAGGGAAATGGCTTCAACCCTCCAGGTAAGCCCTCAACAGGTTCCCCTTAGTTTGTGATGTCCTCTCCTCTCCACAGCCTGGCAGGAACTTAACAACTGAATAATATTTTTTTAAACTTAAACCCTCTAATTCCGGAATGGCTGGCGTGGAATGCTGTGCATGAGCGGCCCAGCACAACATTCCATCCAGGTCATTGTCTCTACGGCTGCATTAAAATCTGCTTTTTGACATGGTTTTAAGTACACAGGGAACTTTTCTCTATTATTTACAGTGTTTTTCCCATACAAAGAGGGGAAACTTTACTCTTAGGGGCCCCTTTTGACTGTACCATGCAGCCCACACATACAGCAGGCACCCTGGGCACCTGTAAACCCCTATAGGAGTATTGTTTCTATTCTTTTACTGTGGTGCGCCAACTTTGGGGCATTACAGATTCGGGCCCTCCTAAAAATACATGTCCCCATGTATTCCCTTTTCCTTTAAACATTTTATATAACATTTCTTAAACATTACTTAAATATTACTACTATTAGTGTTTATAATATCTCTTACCACTCTACCATTTAACTTAAACCTCTATCTACTTTAATTAAAACATTCTTAAACCTTCTATAACTTTCAGAAAACTTTCTTATTTACTTAACTAAGTGACCGTGTCATGGGGAATCACTTTGAACAGAACTATCCCTGGAAGGAAGGTACTACTTGAAGAGCTTCTAAAATGTATCTCCTAGGAGGTATACCAAAGTTACATCTCTGAGATCTATGTGGTTGAAAAGCTGCTGGTCTTACTGGATTAACTGCTGGTTCAGGTAAATCAGGAGGTTCTGCAATTGCTATTGGTTATGCCAATGGGCAATTATCTGAATGTACACGTGAATATCGAACCCAAGGATCTATTCACTATTTTGTCGGTAAATCCATCTCCTTTACTTGGTGGATAGGGTTCTCCTGCCTCTTCTCTGATGTAGCTTGTCTTGTAGTATCGATTAGAGCACTGTCTGTGAAGATAGAAGGTTTAAGAAAATTTCTATGCACTATTTTTGTGTCACCACCAGTCTCTTTTTCAATCTTGTACATGGGTAGGTCAGGGTAGGGAATCTCGACAATGAGGAAATGTTCTGGTTCCCATCTGGTTGCTAATTTATGACATTTCTGAATCCTTTTGAGTAATACCCATTCTCCAATCTGCATTGGAGTCACATTGGCTTTAGCATCATAGGCCACTTTTTGCTTAAGTCATACTTGTTCCATGCGTCGACTTACAACTTGCCCGACTTCTTGTAATCTCTTGCTATGCTCTTGTACCCAATCGGTAACAGGTGATTCATTTGGTTGAACTTCAAGTACTAGATCCAAAGGAAGTCTACCATGGTGACCAAACATTTGATAGTGCGGTGTGTATCCAGTAGAACAGCGGATTGTATTGTTATACAAATAAGCAAATTCAGGAAGTAAAGCTCGCTAATATGGATGTTTATATTCAGGAAGTGCTCTTATCAGTCCTAGTAGTGTTTGATTTGTTCGCTCACACAGTCCATTGCACTGAGGGTGATATGCAGTGGTTTTTATCTTTTTACTGCCATATAAGGTGCAGAGTTCTCTGAAGAGCTGCAATTCAAATGTGGTTTCTTGATCAGTCAATATCTTGGTCGGATACCCAAAAGGATGAAAAAAATGTTTATAGATGTCTCAGCTGTGATTCTGGCAGACAAATCTTTTGCAGCACTGACGACCATAAACTTAGAATAATGATCTACCATGGTTAAGACGTATGTTTGCCCATTGGCACTTGGTTCTAGTTTGAGGTGATCCAAAGCAACTAACTCAAGAGGGGCTTTACCAATTATGGGATGCAGAGGAGCTCGCTGATTGCTCCTGTTGGGGTGTTTTAGACTACAGGTTGGACATTCTTCACACCATTTAATAATGCCACTTTTCATCCCAATCCAATAAAATATTTTTCTAATTATGGCCTCTGTTTTCTTATTGACGAAGTGTCCAGAATGGTCGTGATATGCTTCAAGTACTACCGATGCACTTTTCTTTGGAACAATGGTCTGGGAGATCTCACAGTGAGTGGTTGGGTCTCGGGTTTGATGAATGAGCTTAAAGTCTTTCATGGTCAACCGAGTCCTATGTCTCCATAACTTTATAGCTTCTGGATCCATCTCCTTTTGTTCATGAAGGGGTATATTTCGTCTGGTTGCAACATACAACTTGATTTGCTTAATTACTGTGTCTTGGTCTTGCAGTTGTTCCCACAGGTTACTCTGTTTCAGCAGCTGGTCCATACACTCTGGTTCTTGTTCTGGTTCTACAGCTTCTCTTGCTTTGATGTAACAGGCCTGAGCAATTTCTGATGGCACCTGAAGAAAAGGTGACATCTCGGTATTCTCTAGGTGCGTTTCATCCATCTCATTCTCTGTTGGATTAGGCATTCGGGATAGTGCATCTGCATTAGTATTAGATCTGCCTGAATGATATTTTAGGGAAAACTGGTAATTGGCTAGTCTGGAAGCCCATCGCTGCCCTAGAGCTTCCAGTCTCTCTGTGTTCAAATGCGCCAGTGGGTTACTATCAGTAAACACAGTAAAAGGAGTAACTGCTAGGTAGTGCTTAAACTTTTCTGTCACTGCCCAAACCAAGGCTAGAATTTCCAGTTTAAATAAACTGCATCGAGCATATTTTCGCTCTGACCCTCTCAATCAACGGCTTGCATATGCTATGACTCGCTTGATGCGCTCCTGCTCCTTCATACTGGATTTCATACTGGAGGTTAGGAAAGTCAAAAGGGCATAGCCCATATTGACTTTCCCCACTATTCAATGGTAATAGCTGAAGTTACCAACTTCAGTAAGATACCTATCCAATCTTACTTTAAATGTACCCACACTATCTGTTTCCACCACTTTCTGAGGCAATCCATTCCACATTTTTACTGATCTACATATAAAACCATTTCTTCTTATTTCTGTCCTGATTATGGTTTCCTTCAACTGCCTGTCATGCCTTCTCAGCTGATATGGTTTATCTTTGAATTTCAATTTCATCTCCATAAACAGACTATTGTCTCTTAATATTTTGTATAAACTCAATAAGTCCCCTCTGGCTCTCCTATTCTTCACATACCATAAACCCAATTTTTCCAACCTTTCCTCATAATTTAAACCCATACATCCTGATAACAGTCTTGTGTAAGACCTCTGAGGCCTTTCAACCTACTTTACATGCTTGACTAAGAAGGGACTCCATACAGTAGAACAGTAGTCTAATATAGGCCTAATCAGTGTTTTATACAATGGCATCAGCACTTCTATTCCTCTTGAATGAAAACTCCTTCTTATACTGTTCACCAAGAACATAGCTCTATTTGACATATTCCTACAGTGTAAGCTACTTTTTAAATTATTCTGTATACAAACCCCCAGATCTTTCTCACATACTGTTGTCTTCAGCTGTAAACTCTTCATGCAATAATCCTGATGCACATTATGCCTACCCAAATGCATTTTAATATATTTTTCTTTATTAAATTCCATACTGTTATTTTCTGCCCATTCCAGAATTTTTATTAAGTCTCTACCAAATGTAAATCTGTCATCGAAGTATCCAAGCCCCCGGTTCTAATATTGTCTGCAAATTTAACCATCTTATTTAGACTATTAATATTCATGTCCACTATATAAATTCCAAACAGCAGGGGTCCCAGCACTGACCCCTGGGGAACTCCACTCCCCACCCTCTGTGGTTCCAACAAGCAACCCCTGATCCTTACTTGTTGTTTCGTACTACTCAACCACTGATATACCCAGTTTACAATACAATAATCAATTCCTAGTCTAATCAATTTCTCAATTATTTTATTATGATGGACCATATCAAACACCAAACTGAAATCCAGCATTACCACATCCAAACTTTTCCCCTCATCCACCCATTTATTTAGATTTTCATAAAAGATAATTAGATTAGTCTCACATGATCTTCCAGAAACAAATCCATGCTGCTCCCTGTCAACATCGCCCTTTCCTTTCATAATATCCTTTATAGCCTCACTAAGTATTCCCTCTACTGTCTTTCCCACCACCGATGTCAGGCTCACTGGTTGATAGTTTACCACCTGGTCTCTTTTCCCCATTTTAAATATTGGCACAACAAATGCCCTCCTCCAGTCCTCAGGCACCACCCCTTCAGCCAACGCCTTTTTGCCCCAACATGGTAATCACTGGTACCAGCTCATTTCTCAACTCCTTTACCATATATGGGTGAATCCCATCAGGGCCCACCGCCTTATCCACATTCAACTCCATAACTCACTTCATTACCTTCTCCTCCATTATTATTAATTTTGGGTCAATTTGACCACAACCACTACCCCCAAGTTCCACATTTCCCTCATGGTGTCTATATACTGCAGAAAAACATTTACCAAACTAATTTGCCATTTTCAAAGGTTCAGATATCATCTCCCCATCTATAGTCAGAGGACCTGCCATACAGCTTCCTCCCCTCAGCCTATTTACATAGCCATAAAAACGTTTATTATTTTTATTCATTGCCAATCTCAATTCCAGTCGCTGTTTAGATTGTTTTATTTCTTTTTTAAGTCTCTTTAGACACCTCTTATATTTGTTTCTATACTCTGATATCATTTCTTTCTTCATTTCATAAAACAGGACCTTTTTCTTCCTACATAATCTTATTATTCCCCTAATTAGCCATGGAGGCTTTTTACCTTTACTGTTATAAATGTTCTTTTTGGGATATGTTTAGTTGTTACCTTATTTATAATCTGTAGAAATAATTTCCACAATTCTTCTGTGTCCTTATTGTTCATCATCCCTTTCCAATCTATGTTTTTTAACATCTCTCTCATCACTCTATAATCCCCTTTTTCATACAAATATTGAATTGTACTATCCTTTACTATTTCTGTTGACCAATCCAATACAAACAATATGGAACTATGATCACTTGTTCCCACTTGTGGTTGAATGGTAATCTGATTAATAATTTCATTTGTATTAGTGATAATCACATCCAGGCTATTATCCCCCCCCTTGTTGCTTCCTGAATACATTGCCGTAGACCTACTGCCATTAATTTTTTCCTGAAATCTACATTCTGTAGTATTTCCCAACTGTTTCCTTCCCTATTTAATACCTGGCAAATTCATGTCTCCTATTATAACTACATCTGTATCTTCTGCCAGACTTACAATATGCTCCACGAATAATTCAGTATCTTTCAGCTCTGTATCAGGAGCTCTATAGAACACTGAAATCCTACATTTTTTACCTTTTGTTCCCTAAGAGTTCAACTGTTACGATTTCTACTTTTCCTAATGTTTTCCTCAATTCTTCTAGTTTCTAATTCTTCCCGAATAAAAAGAGCCACCCCCTTCTTCCTTCCTTATTTTTAATTATTAGCTTATAACCTGGTATATTTTGTGACCGTACATTTTCATTATTCCACCAAGTTTCAGCTACCCCTATTATATCTAAATTGTTTTTCCTTATCAATAATTCTAGTTCTGACATACATGTCTGGTTTAAACTTCTTGCATTACAAAACATTACTTTCAATGATGTTAATCCTTGAAGCCTATTTTAATTTTGCATTCTTTCACCCATTATACCACTGTTCGTCCCGCTTTGCTTCAGTTTAAACAGCAGTCAATCTCATTTTTCAATCTCATTCCTAAAATCCTACTACCCCAAAAATTCAGATGAACTCAATCCTTTCCATAAAACTCCTTTTTATTTTTAAATGCCCCCCAATGCCTGATGAATCTATAGCCATTTGACCCAGGCCATTTCAAGAGCCACTCATTTGTTAAGGCTATTCTTCTCTCCTTATATACTGAAGCCCTTAGTTCTGACAGGATCTCTGAAATTAATATCTCACTCCCTTCATCTACCAATTTCTCGACCAGTGTTTTATAGTCTTTTTGCATTTCAGGAAACGTCTTTCTATCTATGTCATTTATACCTACATGAATCAATGCCACAGGATGCTCTCCTGCTTGCTTAAAGATATTATCGACCATGTTGTGCAGATCCAAAATACCAGCCCCCGAAAAACTGCTTACCATTCTATTCTTCTTGTCCTCCTTACAAATATATTGGTCAATAAATTTTATAATCAAGTCACCTATAACTATTATCTGTCTTGACTCTTGATTTTCTCCTTCCACATCTCCTTCCTGATTATTTTCACACTCCTCTCCCCTCTCATTTAAATGACCATTATCTTCCAGTACATTAAAACTATTTCTTAGCTGTATACTCTCATATACCACTTCACCCTCTTTATTATTAATTCTGAGTTCCAATATTTCCCTCTCCTCCCCATTTACAATTTGTTCATTTATTTCTGATTCCCCTCTCAGACAACTTGGGGCTGGTTCCAGTGGGCTACCCCCTCTTCTTTTCCTTTTTGCTTTGCTTTTCCTATTCCACTCACTATGACTTATACTCCCTTCTTCCTCTTGTGTTTTTCTTTTCCCTAGTCCTAACTCAGACCTATCTCCATCACTGTTGCCATCAGTTTTTTTCAGGCTAGACATAATTCTTAATCTTTCTGTATACTCCATCTGACCTTTTTCAAGTGCCTCCAATCTCTCTACAACCATCTGTAAGTTGTCACTTAATTTCTTGTTTGCCTTACATTTTTCACATTCAAAGTCAACATAATTTATCCCTAATTCTGCCACTAGAAACTTTTTGCAGTTTCTACAGCAAAATCATTAGGTCCCCATCTGATATTAGTAGAGATTTAATGCCTTCTTTGTTTTGTCCCTCCATTGTCCCCATATTTACTCCTTTGTTCATTTCCATCCCTACTTCTTTACAGTCTGTGTCGCCTCTCTTAATGCCTTCTCCCCTCACTCTGTTCATGCACTTCTTTTCTTTACTACCTAGTGTTTAAGCTTCTCACATGTATTTCCACCAAACACAAAAATAGAGGCTAATCCAATAAACTTCCAAATGTCACAATTCCCACTCTTTCATAAACACTTGCCTTCTTTGATTAAATGTCCATGACAACGCCTCCAACAAGCGCTAGTACCTATACCCTATTTCTTTACATCTAGAGGGTGCACTGTCTTTTTGAACAGTACTCCGCAGTCTTTTAGTCCAAGGGATTGATTAGAAACCTCAGAACATGGCACTCTTTTCAGCACCTGCACTTCTAATTCACCGTTTAATAGATCTAAATATAGTAAGTAGTAGGTCTACTTTATATATCTTTTTTGAAATCCCTTTGGCTACCAGCTTAACTTTACATACCCACGAACCCTTCTACTACTAAGGCACACTAACCTGTTTCAACGGCTACCTTTTACTTACAGATTCTGACCTCCTGTCCCCTACTTCCCCTGCTGATGCCTGCAGATGCCACTGGCCTCTGCCCGATCTCCACTCTGTGCTCAGCTCTGCTCACTAGAGCCAAGCAATTAATGGATGCTCCTATGTGATGTCACCCGTTGCTAAGGGGATGCCCAAATACCTCCTGCTATTAGTAGACCATGCATATAACCTGCCTTTATAAAGGCAGGTTAGTCAGCTCCTGGCAGCCCAAAAACGCTGATAACAAATGCTGGGGAACCCCAGTGCAGTCTACTGCTTAAGACCTCCATAGGGATCCCAAGCAGCACTAATAACAGTAGACCTTTACCACAGAATAGTTCAGCTGTCTTTAAACTCTATTTTGCTAGCACCAGAGCTACAGGTATATGCCATGCTCCTCTCTCGCCATCTGATGCCTACACTGCACCTAGCCCATTATCACTTGCATCTGTATACAACTGGAAGGGTTTGGAATAATCAGGATATGCCAATACAGGTGCTTGTGTAAGAATTTGTTTTAGTTGGTTGAAAGTCTCTTGTTGCCCTTTGGCCCACTTGACTGGTTGACTTTTGGGTATTTGTCCCACTTTGGTTTCTCTGAGAAGTTCATTCAGGGGTAATGCTATTGTGGAGAAGTCCCTTACAAATCTCTGGTAATACCCAACAAAACTTAGAAATCTTCTGACGTCTTGTACTGCTATTGGTACTGGCCAATCTTTCACTGCTGATAGTTTCTCTGGATCGGGTGACACTCCATTGGCAGACACAATGTGACCTAGATAGTTCACCTGGGACTGTTAAAGATGACATTTGGAAGGTTTTACTTTTAAGCCATATCAGATCAGTTGGGTAAAGACCTCATCTAAATGTTGCAGGTGTTCTTGGTGGGTCTTAGAATAGGCGATGATGTCATCAAGGTACAACAGCAAAATTTCAAAATTCCGACTTCCTAAACATGGTTCCACCAGCCTCTGAAATGTTCCTGGGGCATTGCACAACCCAAAGGGCATACCGGTGTATTCGAATAAACCCATTGGAATAATAAAAGCAGTTTTCTTTTGGTCTTCTGGAGCCATGGGTACTTGCCAATAATCACTTGTGAGATCTAGAGTGGAGAAAATTGCAGCTGACTGTAAGGCAGTGAGAGAGTCTTCGATTCTTGGTAACGGGTAGGCATCTTTATGTGTTATGCTGTTCAGCTTCCGGTAATCAACACAGAAGTGGATCTTTCCATGTTTCTTCTTAACTAGAACAATGGGACCAGCCCAAGGACTATGACTCTCTTTTATCACCTTGGCCTCCTTCATCTCCTGAATCATTTCCTTTACTGGCTGGTACATGGCCGGAGGAATTGGTCAAAATCTCTCTCTCATGGGTGGATGTCATTGAGTATGAATGTAATGCTTTACTTCTTGTGTCAACCCAAAGTCAAGGGGATGCTGATTGGAAAATTCAGAATTCTTCAATAAGACTTGAATCACATCCTTTTTCTGTTGCACTGTGGTTTTGGGATTACCCAAGTTAATCTGTTTTATCCATGAGTGTGTGTCAGCATCACACAGCATCTCCTCCTTCTTCTCTGATGTCTGGTATCTTGATCTTCTCCGGAACTTTGTCCTGTGGTTTCACAATATCTTGCAACAATACAGTATGCAACTGAGCCACCGGCTGGTTTCTATGGAGTCGTACATCATGATTCCCATAGTTTATGACTCACACAGGGATCTTTCCTTTGGTAACTGTAGCCAAACTTCTAGCCACCAATATGGGCTCTTCCTTTCCTGTCGAGCATGGTTCAACAAAGGTGCCATAATCCTGGCCATGAGGTCCTACTCTGGCCTTACACCACAGGGTAGTCTTGGTACCTGTCTTCAGAAAGACAGGCCTGGCGTTGGAAACTCTAACTTTCCCAATTTCACCAGAGCTACTTGCGAATCGTTGGTGACACTGGAGCAGGTGTATGGTTTGTTGCAAAGCTCTCCTCTCTACACATGGAGACCTCTTCACTTGGGTTTGCAAAACCTGTACTAGGTCTTCTCTGCAGTGCTGAAGGAAATTCATCCTGAGGATAAGGGGCAGTAAGCTATCACTTTCTACCTCGCTGATGATGATCCCTTGACCTTCCTGCACATTTTTCCCCAGCTGGATGCTTGCTTCTAAGTAGCCTAAGTAATGAACTTCAGCTCCATTACTGGCAATTAATGTTATCCATGACTTAGGCGGTGGCTGAAGGTGTTCTGTCTTCCAATATCTGTGAAAATACTGCTCCTGCATGGTTGTGACTTGAGATCCAGTGTCTAACAGAGTCATTAACTCAATTCCATCCACCAACACTGGAACAGTTGGTCTCCTTCCAATTAAATTTGACTGGTTCATTACTGAGTTTGGACATGATTGAACACTCTCCGAGGATCAGTCCCCATCCCTGATGATTCCCTGTTTAAAGCCACCACAGGTTCTGGAGGCTGCTGGCAGCGCCTTGCAATATGACCACTGACTCCACATTTATGGCATATAGGCCTGCCTTGATCATCGAATTGATCCATAGGATGCCTTCCTTTTCCTCTTCTGTACTGGAGTTGGTCAAGCTGTCTTCCTCATTCATCCTGCAATTGGGCAGCTTCTCTTTTCCAGCCTTCTTTGAGCCCATTGACCTCCTGACACACTTACACCATAGCTCATGTCAGGGTAGCTATTTGCTCCAACAAGTCCGAGTTTTGATGAGAGGCAGTAGCCATAGGATGGATTGGTGCCTGTGCCATTTGCCCGCACAAGGGTCTGGTGTCTGTGAGATAACCTGGGTGCTCACCTGTGGACTCTCGACTGTACATCCACTCTTTGCCTACCATTTCTTCACTTGCTGGCTGCCTGCGCCATGGGCCTTCTCGTGCCGATCTCTCTATCGGATACCTTGGCCATGCTGCACTGAGAGGTGTCATCTTCTGTGGGTAGGTCACCACATCCTCTTCTGCTCGACTTGATCCTGGCACCTTTATGGCTTTTTCTTGAAATTGAGGAAGTCCGCATCCGGGTCTTGGAGCTGTAACATTCTCAATTCCCTTCTTAGAGCTTCACCGTACACCCCTTCCACAAACTGTTCTGTTAGCACCCGATCTGGATCAGTGATCTCTTGGGCATCCACTCTTTCAATTGCTCTCAGTAACTCCTGAAGGCTCAGAGCATACTCCTGAAGGGTCTCCTGAGGCCTTTGTGTTCGAGAGAAAAATTTAATCTTGAGACTAGACATGGTGTGGGTATCAAAAAATTTGCTGCACCCTCTGCAAAATTTGATCAGCTGTAGTTTTCGCACCTGCAGGCCATGATTGTACCTCTCTATGGGCAGCTCCTTTTAACTGTCCGATTAGTATCTCCACCTTCTGTCTTTGTGGGACCTGATACAGTCAGAACATGGCTTGCATTTTGGATCTGAACTCCCCTAAACTGCTTGCTCCATTTCCATCCTCTTCTGTGAACTGGGGAAGCCATGGTGCCCCAAAGTAATATGGCATCGTGAGGGAGGTATATTTTCTCTATCCTCCATCCAAATTCATATATCTTCATTGCCAATAGCTGCGTTATCTCCTCTGGACATTTCACTACAACACCCGGGTACTGCTTGCATCATTATCTCAAAAGCTCCGGCTTTAGACTCCTTAAATTTAAATCCTGCTGACTACGTCAACAATTTTTTTTTTTTTTCGGTGCGATGATCTTATCAAGTGGGGTGCTGTCCTAGAAGATTGCCTGTCCCAGCTGCACACCCAGTGTCACCTCAAGCAGGTGGACTGGCGAGACAGTGCTGTGGTCCGAATAAGGTTGGGTGCCAGGAAACACCCTTTAAGGAGAGGCAGAAGATAATCTGAAGTTTGATGACCAGCAGGCTTTTATTTATACCAAGTGTAACCCCTCACCCCTGCCGTTTTAGCAAAATGACAGGTGGCATGCTGTTGAAGCTGACAGCAGTACCTGGTGGGGACTGAGTTTGGGGGCGGATGAGGTTACTCGGCACAGGGGGCCTAGGTTTGGCTACTCTAGACAGGGGCACCCAAGTAAATCTGAACACAGGAAGCAATAACTGTAATGTCCAGAACCAGGAATGGGGATTCTTCAGTGTGACTTTTATTCACATCCAAGCTGAACAAACAAAGCATAGACGGACCCCCATGGGGCTACATTTCCTGGTAATGCAGATTAGAGACAACAGAACACTTTATCACTGTTTCCAGCCCTCAGGCTCTAAACCCACCAGGCACACAGCCCGGACTTGCACGCAGCTTTGGGTACACAGCCCGACTTGTACACTACCTGGGTTTTCCCCACTGGCCCGGCTCCCCCGCCGGCCACTTGATCTGCGGTCCATTTGAGGAATGAACCAATTATCCTGTTGTGGCTCTCCAAACCACACTAGAGTCTTTGACTTCTAGAGAGAATTTTCCTTACAATCTCACATCTGGGTACTTCCCTCATCACTGGCCAAGTGCCCGAGGTAAAGTAGAAATCCACAGAAGAAATCCGTAGAGGTGGACCTGATCACTAAAGATGGGGGATCACCCACCTCCAGCTCCCACAGCCCATACCCGGCCATTTCTCTGGAAACTGAACAATTCCTTTACTGAAAACTTTCAAATGTAGATGCTGGGTAGACGTCTGTCACATCTCCTCTACATATCATTTGCATCCCAACAAGCTCTGGACTTGAACCTACTTTTACTTTGCTTAGCCCATTACTCTAGGCTTCCCAATATTTAGTAGTTCAATCCCCACATTGTCACACAAGTCCCAGGGTGAAAAACATAGGCCCTTTTAGCAAGAGTAGACACTCACCCTCATGTTGCAGGTGCCCCACAGGTGACTCACAAATCTTCTTGTTCTCCCAAATAAACTCTGGAACAAACAGGCAGCTTTTCCTTCACAAGCAGAACTAAGGGGTTGCCCCAGGAATCTGCAGGGAACCCTTTCCAGCCCCCCCAAAAGGGAGGGAGCACTGAGACACGAAAACAGTGGTCTCCACCACTTCAATTATCTTCTGTGTCTCTCTTTAAGGTGGAAACACACACCCTTTTACTTAAAAGTAGCCCTCTGTCAGGGCTGAGGCTCCTAGAGCCTTCACTGAGCTGCTTTCTCAGCAAGCTCCCAACTTCACACTGAACTGACTCACACTGACTGAAGACTGACTTCAAAACTTCCCAACGTTCTATGCCAACTCCCTTGCTGCAGATTCCAGTGTGGCTCATGCAGCTGCGATAGTTCTATTCGTGATGTCATCCCCTCAGTCTCAGCTGAGACTGAGAACAGAGTGAGACAGTATGAAACCCATTTAACTGGAGTTTCACAAGCTGCCTTCCCTGCCTACCACTAGGTCTGACTGGGATTCTAGTAACCCCGGGTAACAGGGGGGTTACAGTCACCCTTGACCAGGAAAATGACTGTCTGCAGTCATTATTTACCCGGCCTTAGGCCATCCCACCCTATGTGCTACTTGCGGAGGGGAGTGATCAGGCCCCCTCCTACCATGTGCAAGCACAGGCAGGCAACACTAAGGGCCTAGAGGCCTTTAGCTGACATATCAGCCTCTACACTATCCACTTACTATGGACACCTAGTGGCTCTGGTAGAACCATCCAGAGCATAGCCCTGATAGATCAGCACTGCGGTCCCTACTGCAGGTCAGGGCCACAGCCTGTCTATCCCCCTAACCCTCTAGGGAAAACCTATCTGCCTTTAACTTAATACCCCAAAAACAAAAACAACCCAGGGACCTCCCCGACCTTGGGCAACCTGCAACCACACACCATTAAAATACCACATTTTATACCATGTTAATGTCTCCTCCCTACCCCCACAACCACACCTGTGGAAGGAAAGGGTTAATACAGTAATAACAACAATAACCCACAGTACTTTAAATTTCTACACACTAAAGTACTAATGAGGAACTCTGATGAGCCCCTCCTCCTCTCTTGTCTTCTCTTCTGTCTTCCCAGGAACACCTGTAAGAAAAAGAGACAACACACACTCTCCTAATCTGCATACACAGTCTACCTATACCCCTACCATCAAAACACTGAAGAATCCCAAAAAGATTTTTTTAGAAAAGGTAGAAAAACAGTGTTTACATTAGAAAACAACAACATCATTTACAATACACATTTGGGGGGATGGAGTGCCCTAAAAGTCCCAACTAGTAACCACAATGCCCAAAGGCTAGTCCAATAAAGAGTCTCTCCTGGGCCAGAGCCCAGTGAAGCACAGTTCTAACAGGCCAAAGTCCTGAAGGGGAGAGTCTTTGCGGACAGTTCACACATTTTGGAGTCTGCTAGTGTAGGGTGTGTACTGCAGTGTCATAAAGATAGAAAAGTTCGGGCTTACCAGCCACTTGTAGAATGGAAATTTTGGGACCGACCTGCACCTCTGACAAAGACACTCTCTGGCAGCATTTCTTCTGATACAGCTGGGCGGACATCTTCTGGGAACCACAGGAGGGCACATCTGGGAACTGCTGGGCTGATGTCATCTCTGGAGATGGAACCTTAGAACAGGAACAAAAAGAAAACAGCTGGTCTGACGTCATCCAATTACCAGGCGATGAACAGGATACAGCTGGGCTGGTGTCCTCTCTGGATCTGAAGTCATCTGGTGGGCCAGTCAATGGAGTTTGGAAAGGCCAGCACACTGTAGACTGATGAATGTGGGGCACCTGAGTCCTGGATGTCCATATTGGCGGATCAATAAAGGCACTTCATAGTCTGGTGTGGCAGTATTGACTACCATTGCTCGGCTTTCCATTTTGTAGGCACGGGCACATGTGCTGGGAGGTTCTTGCACTGAGGCCAATAGTACTGGGGGTCAGGAACTTGAATTATTACCCCTTCTGGGTGCACATAATTCACACAGTGGGAGATTTCACATCCATCTCCATCTACTATTCTCACTCTGTCTATAAACAGTGTCCTGCCTCTCTTCCACTGGGTATACTTTTCATGAAACAGTCTGTTCTTTACATGCTTGTTGGCTCCAGGATGCACACTTTTCATTGCTTCGTCCCAGATCCAGGATTTCCTGCAGTTCTCAATCTCCTCCCAGACTTTCCAAGGAAAGGTCATATCATAGATCTCATTTGCCTTTCTACGAACCAGTCTCTCCTCTTTACTTGCTTTGGTCAATCTGAGACTGCTGGCCTGGCTTGGGGGTGGCTAGTCCTGGTTCTGCCAGCTTTGCATCCTTAAAGAAATTAGAAACAGATCCCCGACTTCTTCCTCTTGCAAAGCCAGGGCAGTGACATCACCACTTTCTTCCATGAATTCCTCCGAGGCAAGATCTTGAGGCTGTGTACCCGTTCCTTTTTCACAAGGCCACATAGGTTCCCCCTCATCTTCCTGTTCACTGAGGATCGGAGCCCAGGAGTGAGCAGTCGTTCTCACTCCTGAGACTATCCACTCATCACTAGGCGCGGAGGTTGACTCCTCCCACTCAAAGGCCTCCCGCATCTCATCTTCGCCTAAGAGACTTGGGCTAGGCCCCCCTTCCAGGGGTCTATTGATGCTTTATACAAACTTTCCTTCTTGGATCCAGCATCCGAAACTTCAACTTTGGGTTCTGTCTCTAACTCTGCACCCTCTAGCTTTGTGCCACTCTCCCCTGAGGGGCCTTCCTCCACAGGCTCCTCCTGGTGCTGTGTGCTGCCAACTGCAGATTCCTGAACCTTTGTCCATGAGGGAGCCAACCGGATTGGAGGCGCTTTATACAAGCCATATTTTTCTAGGCATCCAGCACAGTGAGGAATCATGAAGACGTCCCTTCCAGCTCTCAAGCATATTTGACATACATGCACTGGAAAACCAGGAATCTCCACATGAGGAGGCAGTTGCCCTCCATAGCACCACTTTTCAATATCCCTCAGTCTATTCACTGCTGTTGTTACTGCAACCCGGCATGATCCGGGGTAACTAGCTGGTCCTGAGGCCATAACTGCAGAAAAACAAACAAAGTTCACTGTAACTGAAAGTCCCACTTTATTGAACACACTCTTTAGTTGTAAATGGCTCCTCTGCTGCTGTGTTGCTTTACTACCCCACCCTGTAATGGCGGCCTTCTCCGTGCATCAACATTCAGAATCTGGGTCAAGCCACTATGCACCCGATTTACACAAACTACTGATAACTTTTGCTGAAACTGCACAACTTGCTCTGTTCTTGCTTTAAACACATTTTCAGGATTTTCCATGGACTTTTTACATGCTGGTAACATTTATTTTATTCAAAGTCCCTTAAAGCTTCAGGTTTTTAGCACAGGATTGCCTGTATTACTTGTGCTGCACATTGGCTACAACCCACAGTCTCTCTCTGGCTTCAAACTTTAAACTGATGCTGAATTTATTTCTATGCACACAGTCAATGGCTTAACAGACTTGCACTTGCTGGCAGAACTTGACACAGTCATTACTTGCAAAGCGACTACACTGCTGCACACACATTTATATGGCATAGGGCAGAAAATCACTGTGCAGTTTTTAAGTTGTTACTTACTGTTATCAGTAGCAGTTTGCTGCGATGGGGGAAAACGGCCTGCAGCCAGTTCTTGGAGGCCTCAGAACAGAAACGGGCGGGCAGTCCTGCCGATCATCTTCTCGACCACCACTTCTGCAATTTCAATGATCGATTAGCGGGTTGAGCCTGATTTTAAACAAGAAAGTCTATTTTTACAAGGTTTACAGTGATTTTAACACTCCGTGACGCTCCTCCACTAGCCAGCACACGCACTCCACTCACACTCCCTCTCGAATGCTGGAGCAGTCACTGTAGAGCTGGCTGAGGGCCGGGACTGATCTCAGCCTGACCAGTCACACGATGCCATGCAAATGAGCCTCTTCTTCCTCACGAGGGCTCTTCTCCTCACAGCGATCATCAAGCAGGCAGATTTTAACTGCAGAATGCAACTTTTTTTTCTTTACCAACTGACTCCACAGCGGGAGCCCATTTCAGCCATTTAACATAGCCATTACACCTGCAAGTCTCTCATTCTTTCAAAAAGCATTTCCAACGTCCAGGGCACAATTTTCCTGTCGCTACCCCTGGTCTTCCACACTTTTCTTTACCACAGTTCATTTTAAAAGCATTTCAAACGTCCAGGGCACAATTTTTCTGTTGCTACCACTAGTCTTCCACACTTTTCTTTACCACAGTTCATTTTACAAGCAGGCAAAAACGCTGTAAACAATTTGATGCAGGACAAGGGCACACTCTTGGGCTTTACTGCTCCTTGGTAAACAGTTGGCAATTTTAAACAGCAGCACAAGATCCACAGCACACAGCAACACACTAGTTACTTGCTTCAGCTTTTTAGGCTACCCACTGCCAGATAGTCAAAACACTAGCCCCTTGCCCAAGCACCTTCCTCCCAGAACAAAATCCAAAGCGGTGCTTCCATTTTTGTAACCCCTCACCCCTGCCTTTTTAGCAAAACGACAGGTGGCATGCTGTTGAAACTGACGGCAGTACCTGGTGGGGACTGGGTTTGGGGAGGATGAGGTTACTCGGCACAGGGGACCTAGGTTTGACTACTCTGAACAGGGGCATCCAAGTAAATCCAAACACAGGAAGCAATAACTGTAATGTCCAGAACCAGGAATGGGATTCTTCAGTGTGGCTTTTATTCACATCCAAGCTGAACAAACAAAGCAGACAGACCCACACGGGGCTACATTTCCTGGTTATGCAGATTAGAGACTACAGAACAGTTTATCACTATTTCCAGCCCTCAGGCTCTAAACCCACCAGGCACACAGCCTGGACTTGCATGCAGCTTTGGGTACACAGCCTGACTTGTACACTACTTGGGTTTTCCCCACTGGCCTGGCTCCCTCGCTGGCCACTAGATCCGCAGTCCATTTGAGGAATGAACCAATTATCCTGTTATGGCTCCCCAAACCACACTAGAGTCTTCGACTCCTAGAGAGAATTTTCCTTACAATCCCACGTCTGGGTACTTCCCTCATCACTGGCCAAGTGCCTGAGGTAAAGTAGAAATCCACAGAAGAAATCCATAGAGGTGGACTTGGTCACTAAAGATGGGGGGTCACCCATCTCCAGCTCCCACAGCCCATACCCGGCCATTTCTCTGGAAACTGAACAATTCCTTTACTGAAAACTTTCAAATGTAGATTCTGGGTAGACGTCTGCCACATCTCCTCTACATATCATTTGCATCCCAACAAGCTCTGGACTTGAACCTACTTTTACTTTGCTTAGCCCATTACTCTAGGCTTCCCAATATTTAGTAGTTCAATCCCCACATTGTCACACAAGTCCCAGGGTGAAAAACATAGGCCCTTTTAGCAAGAGCAGACACTCACCCTCACGTTGCAGGTGCCCCACAGGTGACTCACAAATCTTCTTGTTCTCCCAAATAAACTCTGGAACAAACAGGCAGCTTTTCCTTCACAAGCAGATCTAGGGGGTTGCCCCAGGAATCTGCAGGGAACCCTCTCCTGCCTCCCCGAAGGGAGGGAGCACTGAGACCGGAAAACAGCGGTCTCCACCACTTCAATTATCTTCTGTGTCTCTCTTTAAGGTGGAGACACACACCCTTTTACTTAAAAGTAGCCCTCTGTCAGGGCTGAGGCTCCTAGAGCCTTCACTGAGCTGCTTTCTCAGCAAGCTCCCAACTTCTCACTAAACTGACTCACACTGACTGAAGACTGACTTCAAAACTTCCCAACGTTCTGTGCCAACTCCCTTGCTGCAGATTCCAATGTGGCTCATGCAGCTGCAATAGTTCTATTGGTGATGTCATCCCTCAGTCTCAGCTGAGACTGAGAACAGAGTGAGACAGTGTGAAACCCATTTAACTGGAGTTTCACAAGCTGCCTTCCCTGCCTACCACTAGGTCTGACTGGGATTCTAGTAACCCCGGGTAACAAGGGGGTTACACAAGGGAAGGTCGACATGGTCACGAGGAAATGTTGGGGAATAACTCTTACTGATAGACAGTAACTAGCAATTATCACTCTAAACACTCAACTCTGTCATCACTCTATATGTACGTCAGCCTTAGGCCACTCTACAGTATTCAACTTGGCTTAAGGCCACTCTATAATATTCTTATCCCTCTTACAATATCCTGCCCAGAGGTCTATGCATCAAGAGTACAACTTATTACTCTATCATACCATGTGACAAGCATTCAATATACAATCAGCAAATGGTCTCACAGTCTCAAAAGTCCATTAGATGCAGATGTCCGTCATCTTCATGCACAATTGAAAACTAGGGGTCAAGAGAAAGGGGAACTCTTGCTTGGCACCAAGCTCACCAGAAAACTTATGAGAGGTTGCAAACAGGGAATGGAGAGATTGGTAGACCATAGGCATTGGCCAACCCACTCTCCAGGGTTGTTGGAATACAAGAGCATGAACTGACTAACTTGGGGAATGCTCTTTCTTGGCACAAAAATACTTGAACTGAGCTGCCAAGGATGAAGAACAAAAATGTGGCAAGGAAGCCACCTGCAGGATTGCCACAGGGGAAGGAATCTGCTGCTTTTCTCTTAGGCACCAACCCTCGACCAGGGTTGCCAAGGACGAAGAAGAACTGCTGCGGGTTTTCCTGGAACCTACCCTCGACTAGGACTGCCAAACAAACACCGGACTTAGTGAAGAATCCACTAGGAGGACTACCAAGGATGAAGAAGAACTGCTGAGCTGCTTTTGGTGACAGATCCACTTGGAGGACCACCAAACTCGAGCTACTACCCTGAGGATTGCACTGGTGATGCAGGACAAAACGAGCAAGAAAGAGTAGGAGATGAAGATTAGGATTCCACAAAGATGAAGAACAAAATAAGAAACGGTGGCCACGACCACACTTGGCTACAACGGACTAGTCTACCAGTGGGCGTCTGGGAGGGATGGACGAGGTACTTCTCAGTCGTTTTTCTTCCAAGATACTCAGGAACCAATGGCCGCGACTACTCACAGGATGTCGATTTCAACTACTGTGGACGAAAGGGCAAGAAGTTGCTGAAGTCTTCTGCTGGCTGAAGATTGCTGTGGTGAAGAGTCAATGGAGGCTGAACATTGCTATGGTGAAGCGTTGATGGAGGCTGAAGATTGAATCAAGACCTGATGCTGCACAATGGTACTTCTTTTAGCATGATATACTGGAATGTTCACTTTCTGGGGCAATTTGCCTGGAGCAGGGGCAAATTGCAACAATCCGGGGCAATTGTTCACTGTCAGAGGCAGCTTGTCTGGAGCAGGGGCAGACTGCAACAATCTGGGGCAATTGTTCACTGTCAGAGGCAGCTTGTCTGGAGCAGGGGCAAATTGCAACAATCAAGGGCAATTGTTCACTGGCAGGGGCAACTTGCCTGGAGCAGGGACAAATTGCAACAATCTGGGGCAGTTGTTCACTGGTAGAGGCAAATAACCACAATCCTAATATTTTACAGTACAGTCAGTACAATGCTGGAGGAATAAACAGTTCAAAGAAACAGTACAACAACTGATAATCACTTCGTAACAGGTTGTGTGCTTAAGCACCCCTTCGTCGGACCCTTTTCCTCTTGGGGTCTGTCTTCGTTAGGATCTGGCTACCCCTGAACACTTTAAGGTAATTACCCCAGCTATTTAGCCTGGTTACACTAATTGCCTGTATGCCTGCTGCCCTCTTCCCTATGGGCTGGGATGCTCTACCTTTACTGGGCCTTGTGCCCCTTTACTACTATAAGCCTGGCTGCCCTTTACTGTACTAGGCCTGGTACCCCTTTATTACCATGGGCCTGGTGCCCTTTACTTGACTGGACCTGGCGCCCTTTACTACTATGGGCCTGGCTGCCCTTACTTTACTGGGCCTGGTGCCCTCTCTTGCACTGGGCCTGGTGCCCTACTTAAATGTGGGCCTGGTGCCCTCTACTTGTCTGGGTCTGGTGCCCTCTTTATCCTGGGCCTCGCCCTATTAAATCTTGCAAGCCTGGTGCCCTCTTAACTCTGGGCCTGGCGTTGCCCTTTTTATTCTGTGGCAGGGTCCCTTTAAATCTTGGGCTCAGAAAGCCGGCTGCCACTCAGCATCTTGGTCTCTCCTTAATTCAGCCCCCCTCCTGAATATTCATTAGGCCTTTGCCTGGCCTTGCTGGGTATCCCCTCCCATGGGCATGACTACTTCCCTTCCCCTCCTGAATATTAATTTGGGTCCTTCTGACCCGACTACCCTGCAGCGCTCAGCCACTCCTCTTTTGCGCTAAGCGCCAACAATTTATAAAAAAAAAAAAAATGACAGTCTTTCTCCTCTGTTGGATGACCAGCACAAAACGAGTGCTGCCGCTGACTCACCAATCCTTCTGGATGCTCTGGTGCAGATCAGGAGGCGGGAGGTGTACAGGTAGTGGGAGGGAACACACAGGCAACAGGGAGGACAGAAGGGGGCCTCAGACAGCCAACAGTTTCTCGGCTGCGATGCAGCCCTTCTCTGCCACTGACGGGGGACTGAAATTAACTTTTACATCCGTAGGGAGGCCAAAATAAATAAACGACGGTGCTCACAAGCACAAAATGCAGCAAACGGCCATTTACTTTACTTTCAGTGCCCCAATGGCACCACAAACTGAACTGCAGTCTTCAGCAGGGCTTCACCAGCTGGAGCCAGAGCAGGCACACCAACAAACCCTCAGGGAAATGGCTTCAACCATCCAGGTAAGCCCTCAACAGGTTCCCCTTAGTTTGTGGTGTCCTCTCCTCTCCACAGCCTGGCAGGAACTGACCAACTGAATAATATTTTTTTTAAACTTAAACCCTCTAATTCCAGAATGGCTGGCGTGGAATGCTGTGCATAAGCGGCTCAGCACAACATTCCATCCAGGTCATTGTCTCTACAGCTGCATTAAAATCTGCTTTTTGACATGGTTTTAATACACAGGGCACTTTTCTCTATTATTTACAGCATTTTTCCCATACAAGGAGGGGAAACTTTACTCTTAGGGGCCCCTTTTGAATGTACTCTGCAGCCCACACCTACAGCAGGCACCCTGGGCACCTGTAAACCCCTATAGGATTATTGTTTCTATTCTTTTACTGTGGTGCTCCAACGTTGGGGCATTACATGGGATCCTTATGGGGACAATGACTTGAGACTGATGACAATGAAGATGATGAGGATTTTGGGGACCCTATTGATCCAGATATTTCCCCTGATCCTTACAGACCAGATTCCCCTGACAAGGGAACAGAGGATTTTACCTCTTATTTTGCTTTTATGAAGCAAGTGGCTCAATCCCTCGACCTGCCATCCCAGGAATCTGCGGAGGATGAGGAGGAAGATGATTATAAGGAGATGATGGATGTGCTCCCACCAAAGAGGCTACTCCTCCCTCTCCACAAGTCTCTAAGAAAGCAGACTATGAAGGTTCTGCAAACCCCCACTTCTATTCCACCCACAGATAGGAAAGTGGATAGGAAATAGTGGGTGGCTAAGTCTGGGGCTGAGTTCCTCTTTGGGCATCCCAGCCATGAAGGTGTGGTACAGGCTGCAGCTTGTGACAAAGCTGGCATCCCTCTGGCCTCTCACCCTACAGACAAGGATTCTAGGAGGATGGATTCCATAGCTAAAAAAGTGTATTTGGGTTCTTCTCTGGCTGTCAGGCAGGCATCTTATATGGCCTATACATCCAGATATCAAAAAAATATGTGGACCACAGTTCTACAAATTGCTAAGTCAGCCCCCCCCCCCCCATGGCTGCTGACCTGGAGGATACTGCAAAAAGGGGTATTGAAGCTGCTAAGATGCAGTTCAGGATGGCAGTGGACTCAAATGACACTGCAACCAGGCAGATGGCATCTGCTGTGTCCCTCAGGTTTGCCTGGCTTAGAACCACTAACCTGATACAAGATACCCAAACTAAGGCCATGGATTTTTCATGCGACCTCGTGTCTCTGTTTGGGGAGCAAACAGAGGAATATATGAAAAAAATGGATGAATACAAGGCTGCATATAAAAGTGCAGTAGCCAAAGAGAGAGCAGCTACCACCCAGAAGCATTATGCAAGGGGTGGCAGAGGCAGGCCTACTTATAGGCCTTTCTTTTAGCCTCTGGTATTTCCCCAGTATCAGCCAAGGGGATACTTCAGAGGCAGGGGCAAAAGGGGCAGTGGCTGCACTGCACCCAGTATTCAGCCAGTAGACAGTCCAAACACACCCTGAGGTCACTGTTCGGGTCACCTCCCCAACTCCAGTAGGGGGCAGGCAGGCCCACTACTTCCAGGAGTGGAAAAATGCCATCACAGACAATTGGGTTCTGGAAGTAGAGGGCCAGGGACTTGTCCTCAGCTTCAAAGCTATGCCAAAGCTGAGGTCAAGAGTTTTCAAACCATCTTCCCCATCAGAAACAGCCCTGCTGGAAAAGGAAGTTTCAAGCCTTCTGCTACAAAAGGCAGTGGAACCAGTCCCTTCCAAGCAGATAGGAAAAGGCCTGTATTCAAGATACTTCCTCACAAATAAGAAAACAGGGGAGTGGTGACCCATTCTGGACCTCAGACACTTAAACAAGCATCTGTCAAAACCAAAATTCAAGATGGTTACCCTGGCTACCATGCTACTCACCCTAAGATAGGGAGAATGGTTAGCACCCCTGGATCTGAAGGACGTCTACCTTCACATCTCAGTCAGAAGGTCACACAGAAAGTACCTCAGGTTCAGGTTGCCATCAGGTCATTACCAATTCAGGGCAATGCCTTTCGGACTGACGTCTGCTCCAAGGGTGTTCACAAAATGTCTAGCTGTGGTAGTGGCACACATAAGGCGAGAAGGGGTGTCACTGTCCCCCTACCTAGATGACTGGCTCATAGTGGGCCAGTCACACCAGCAAGTAAGGGAGGCCCTGTCAATAACACAAGACATTCTGTACTCACTGGGGTTTCTGGTGAATCATGAAAAGTCGGTTTTGGAGCCAGACCAGCTGCTCAGATTCATAGGGGCAGAACTGGATACAAAAAAAAGGGATGGCTTACCTGCCTCAGGACAGGGTGGACAACCTTATCCAGGTGGCCAGTTCCTTCAAGCTTCACGTCTCCAGGCCGGCAAGGCACTTCCTGCAATTGCTAGGCCATATGGGAACTTCCACAGCCACCGTGTCAGGGGCCAGGTTCCCGATGAGAGATATTCAATTTCATTTAAGAGATCACTGGCTCCAGAGAAGGGATTCTCTCTCAAAGCTAGTGCCAGTAACAGCCATTTTTCTCCAAGCCCTTCAGTGGTGGCAGGAAAAGAGCAATCTCAGGCAAGGTGTACCCTTCTTGCAGCAGGTTTCCTCTCTGGTACTCACGACAGATGCCTCCCTGCTAGGGTAGGGAGCACATCTGGGGGATCACACTGCACATGGCATGTGGGAAAAGCAGGAATCCCTCCTGCACACCTGCCTCTTGGAGCTCAGAGCAGTTCTGGCTCTTCAGTCATTCCACAATCTGATAAAAGGAAAGGTGGTCCAGGTCAGAACAGACAACACAACCACCATGTACTACATAAACAAGCAAGGGGGCACAAGGTCAACTCCCCTCTGCACAGAGGCGATGAGAATCTGGACATTTGCTTATTCCCTGAACATTTCCCTCTCAGCTTTCCACCTTCTAGGCAAGGATAATGTCTTGGTGGATGCCCTCAGCAGAATAAATCAGAACCATCACGAGTGGTCACTGAACAAGCAGGTCTTGGAGACCATTTTCAGGAGATGAGGCACCACAGAGGTGGATCTGTTACCAGACAACCACCAACTCCCACAGTATTGCAGCAGGCCCCCCCATCAAGGGCACAATTCCTCTGGATGCACTTCTGCTGGATTGGACAGGTAGGTTCCTGTATGCCTTCCCTCCCTTTCCTCTCTTAATGACAGTGTTGAACAAACTCAGACTTCAACCAGCCTCAATGATCCTCATTGCCCCAGACTGGGCCAGACAGCCTTGGTATTCCATGATCCTATCATTGTCAGTAGCCAAGACAATCAGTCTCCCCAGGAGGTACAACCTGTTGTCATCCTCACAGGGCAGGCTCATGTATCCCTCAGACTCAAAGCATGACTCTTAAGACTTAAAGAGTATGCAGATTTACATATTTCAGAAGGAGTCATGGATATACTGAGAGTCGTCAGGAAGCCTTCTACCAAGAAATCCTATGCTTCCAAATGGAAGAGATTTTCAATTTGGTGTCAGGGTAAGGGGTTAGACCATACCCAAGTCAATCTCTCTACAGTTCTGGAATATATGACCCATTTGCATTCCACAGGGTTAAGTATTTCCACCTTGGGACTGCACCTGGCAGCTGTTTCAGCTTATATATCAGCAGGTAAGGCATCTTCTTTGGCTTCAAAGCCAATATTCAAGAAGTTTTTTAAGGGATTGCTGTATTTGCACCCACCACACAGGGAGCTTACTCCCATGTGGGATTTAAACATTTGTATTGCCCAACTAATGCAGTCTCCCTTTGAGCCCATGTCTACTGCAGACCTCAAATATGTGACTTGGAAAACAGTGTTCCTGGTAGCCATTACCTCTGCAAGAAGGATCAGCGAGCTCCAGGCACTGTCCAAAGTGCCTGGGTACATTGCTGCCAATAGAGACAAAATAGTTCTGAGAACTAACAGGAGATTTCTGCCTAGGGTGGTATCGGAGTTCCACCTCAACCAGTTTATGACATTGCCAGTCTTCTTCACAGACCATTCCACCTCAGATGAGTACAGACTGCACAGCCTGGATGTGAAAAGTGCAGTCAGCTACTATCTTGACCACACAAAGGGTCACAGACGGGATCAAACCCAGTTCTTCCTCACTTATGGAGAGGTGGGAAAAGGAAAACCTGCCACAAAATGATCCATTGCACGATGGATTGTAGCCTGTATTCAGTTTTACTATAGCAAGGTGGGCAAGCAACCACCTGCAGGCCTCAGGGCCCATTCAACTAGGTGTACTGCAGCTTCTCTAGCAGCTGCTAGAGATATCCCCCTAGTGGACATTTGCAAGGCTGCAACTTGGAAATCATTCCACACATTCACCAAACATTATTGTCTGGATGTCCAGGCCAGAGGTGATGCCAGGTTTGGCACAGCAGTCCTGCAGAGCCTGTTTCCTAAATAGGTTATAGGCCCACCTCCAAAGGCACTGCTTGGTAATCTGCATAAGTCAGAATACAGTAAGATTTCCTGGGGTTTGAAGAAAAAATCACTCACCGTAGTAATCTTGTTTCTTCTATGGGAATCTTGCTGTATTGTGAGCTCCCTCCCTTCCTCCCCTACTCGAAACCTATGGTCACTGCACTACAGCTGTGGTAAAGATGTTGCAAACCTGGGGTGTATTATGTTCTGTTTTTGGGCATCTGTGACTTGAGTTTTAGTGATGCCATTTTAAAGATTTTTTTTCAAATGGGGGTAAATCCCTTATTCATACCCTACTGTTGGTTGAGGAGGGTTGTTATTATTATTATTATTATTATTATTATTATTATCATTTTAGTACAGTAGTAGGAAACTGCTTAGTGCAGGCTTCGTAAGAATCTGACAGTTTAGAACTGCTTACCAGGGACAGTGATTTGAAAATCGAGCTTGTGCCTAGCATTCCATCATTTGCATAGGTTCTATTAACCATTTCACCTCCGGGGCAGTCCTATGGTGAGACCATACTGCATAAGTCAGAATACAGTGAGATTCCCTTAGAAGAAACAAGCTTACTATGGTGAGTAATTTTTTCTTCAGTCCTGGTAGTGAGGATGAGGATCGTCGAGTAGCACTGGACACTGTAATTATTTGTTATTTTTAAAGTTACATGCCCAAGAAAAGAATCTTTGAGTAAAAGAGTGGTGGGGCTTAGATGGGGGGTGGTGGTGGTGGTAGATTAATAGAAACACCAGATCAGGAGGGCTAAACAATACAGCTGAGTTTTAGCACTTCCCAGAGAGGGTGGTCGCAGTGAGAAAGAAGATGCAAACCAAGTGAAATTAAACCAGAATAAGCTGTTATTATTTTCGTGAATGCTGGAAATTTTGCCAGGACTCTGGGAAAATTCCCCTACTCTTCTCGAGATGTGCCATGTTATTTTTAACATGCACCATGATCAAAGGCAGGTGGAACCTTGATTTAATGTCCCATCCAAAGGACAGCCCAGCTTGACAGCTCATGAGCCCCAGCCCAGCCCAGGCCTTAAGCTCCCAAGCCCTCTATCCTGTCATTATACCACTGAACTTGCCAGCAGTGGAGGCATGCTCTAAAGCCCCTCCATCCTGTCATACCACTGAACTTGCCAACAGTGGAGGCATGCTCCCAAGCCCCTCCATCCTGCCATTGTACCACTGAACTTATCAGCAGTGGAGGCATACTTACCACTGAACTTTCCAGCAGTGGAGGCATGCTCCCAAGCCCCTCCATCCTGTCATTAGACCACTGAACTTACCAGTAGTGAAGGCATACTCCGAAGCCCCTCCAACCTGCCGTTGTACCATTGAACTTGCCAGCAGTGGAGGCATGCTCCCAAGCCCCTCCATCCTGTCATTATACCACTGAACTTGCCAGCAGTGGAGGCATTCTCCCAAGTCCACTCACCATCCCTAGCTTCTAACTTTGAACCCCAGCTCCTCAGATTCTCCACAGCCATGACCGCATGATCACTAGCCCACCCCATGCTGGCCCTGACAGCATGCTCCTGAGCTTCCTCAATCCATGGCTGCAGGTTCCAGTAGTCACTCCCCCAAACCTGTTGGCAGGCTTCTCTCCCCCAAAGCCCTGCTTCTGAGCCCTTGTAGAGAGGTCCTCAAGAGCTCCTGAATTTACCCATCCTAACACCAGCTGCTGATCTTCCCCAGGTCTGGCAGCAGGATCCCTAACCTGAGCCCAAGACCTGGCAGTAGCCTCTAGAACCCCCACAATCCTGATGGCAGGCTCTTGTGTACTCTCCAAGCCCTGGCAGCAGGCATCCAAGTGCTCCCAGCCCTAGTGGCATAATACCCCCCCTCCATAACCCTGTGTTCTATGGACATGGATATGATGTACAGTTCCACACTTCTGGCAGTGTTTCTTTCCCTTTCATTCCTGCCAGAATGTCTTCAAGCTGGCTTCTCCCACCAACCTGGATGGTAATTCCCTCAGCACCTCCCCGTGAAGTCAGATCTTCCTTTCCACTGGAAGAAGAAGGTTCCCTCCTTATCACTGTATGCTGAATAGGTCCTTTGCTTTCAGAAACTTCTATTTCGACTTTTGTTTTCAAGCGATTTTTGAATTTGTTCGAAACTCTCATCATGGATGACTTGAAGTCAGCGCCTGGTTTCAAGAAGTGCGACAGTGGGCAGAAGATGTCACAGGCAGACTTGCACACCTCGTATGTCTGCTGCCTAGACCACGAACACGATCGCCAGGCTTGTGGCCTATGCTGCACTTTGCATCCTAGTACTTTGGAGGACCAGAATGCTTGACTCTTTCTTGGGTGACCTAATGAATGGGATCTTCCCATTCGTTTGAAAGACGCCCATCGGGCAGTCTCCATGGCTGTGGGAGCCATAGAACAACTTGCGGCTTTCAAGGAGGTGGGGGCTCAGGCCGTGAACATGCCTCTTCAACTTCTGCTTTTGTGCCACTTTCTTTTGGCGCCACCATTATGGAGGTGTTTAGGGATTTGTGCCAGTCCCTTCCCACCCTTGGGCAGGGCGCCCTCTAAGGGAACAAAATCCTCAAAATCATTGAAAAAGTAGACAAGAATAAGTCTCGTCAACTATCGTGGAATCACGAGTGCTCTCGGGCCTCGGATTCCTGCGCTTCTTCAGAGGTTTCATCTATGGTCGCTCCTATGGTCCGGGCCGCTGGTTCTACAGTTTCCCTGTCAAGCCAGTCGGCTGAGATACCCATTAACCAATCTGTCTCGAGCTGGTTGATGCATTTTCACAAGACAAGGTGGGTACCTCATTTTCTAGGATTTCGGTCTTATCTGTTACCTCCCAGGGAGGATCAGACCAGCATGCTGATCCGGTTCCTAACCCTTGGGATTTCGTTAGCTCAGAGGGTCCTTGGCTATCGCGGCTCCCTTCCCCGTCTCGCCATCGGCTCCCTCAACAGAGATCCCATAGTCTGGACTTGAGCAGCCCTTGCTGACATCTATGTTCCTGCTCTCAGCACTTAGGCAAGCTGTGCCACTGCTATTCTTCTTCCTCGGGTGAGGATAGGCCCAGACACAAAATACTCCAGCGCTACAAAGAGCTCATGTGGCAGCAGCACATGCTTTCTGGAGTTAAGTAAGTCCTGACTCTTCTCTCTGTACTTCCGTGGCTGCTGCCAAGGCCTCAGCCTACTCCAACTCAGCTTATTCTGGCTCCTCCACTTATCAAGTAGCCGAAAGATGGTTCCCCCTTGTAAGGATGGCCATATCGCTCTTGGGCTTCCACATCAACTGTCGGTCACTGTTACTCCCAATAGACCCCACAGGGTCAGCGAGGACTCAGGTGGTTGACCACTTTTTGGAGAATCCTCAAAGTCAGAGGAGTCCTCCCCTGCATTCCCATCCATTGGACACCGAGTCGGGGGAGGATTTGTCTACAGATCATGGCCCCTCCTCTGTCAGGGGCTTGCTCTGTATGATTTCAGAATCCACCGGGATCCAGATGGAGCCCGTCCAAAAGAGGGCTAAGTAGCCCTTGAGCGAAATCCTCGACAGGGATGAGTCCCCTGGGGTGGCCTTCCCCATCGCCGAGGCCCTTCTTGGCTGATCTGTGGTAGCACCCTGCCTCCTGCCCTGTGCCATTGGCCAGTATGGCCCACAAGTATGTGGTCCCTACAGTTTCCTTGTTAAGTTTCACTGAGCATCCTTCAGCTGAGGGTCTGGTGACCGACTCAGTGTTTCGGCATGCTGACAGCGTCAGGGATGTGGATAAGCCACCTGACAAAGAATCCAAGAAATTAGATTGTATGGCCAAAAAGGTCTATATGGCTTCTTCTCTTGGCTGGCAGGTGAGTTTGGCCCTTTTGATGGCCCACTTCACACCCTTCTAGGCACTCTCGATGAGGTGCTTCTTCAGCTACCGACTGACTTACAGACTATGGTCAAGCAGGTCTGGGACCAGGGCCGAGCAGTGGCAAAATAGCAGCTCCAGATGGCCATGGACATTGTCGATTCCTGTGCCCGGTCTGTGGCTGCCACGGTGGCCATGCACCGTAGGGCCTGGCTGCAGATTTCTACTTTTACAACAGATACCAGCGTAAATTGGAGGATGTCCCCTTCTTGGGCACCGACCTGTTTGGGCCGGGGGTGTAAGGACCCCCACTAGAATTGAGAAGTCTAGTGCCATCCTGGACTCTCTCACCTCCACCCAGAGGGCTCCCAAGGGCTCCAAGCTCCGGAAGAAGAAACCCTTTTGGGCCCTCTCTGCTCTTGCGTCCAAGCCACCCCAGCCCCCAGCTGGGCAGCAGGCTCGTACCTTCACAGGTGATTCTCTTCATCGGGGCAAAGCTCAACTCTTACAGGCTTTCTCCTCCTTTGCCTGATCACTTCAGGTTGAGCAGTTGTGCCCTGCTCGGGATTTCCTGCACCTCCTGGGGTTCATGGCGGCTTGCACCAACATGGTCCTTTGGGCCTGGTGGAGAATATGCTGTCTGCAATGGGAGCTCACCCATCAATGATCTCAGTGAAAGGGCCACTTTGACCAGCCAGTCACTGTGACCCAGTTGATGTGGGACGCACTCCAGTGGTGGTATCTGCAGGAAGGAATGCCATTTGTCTGCCCAGAGCCAACAGTCAACCTGTATACTAATGCCTCCTTGATAGGCTGGGGTGTCTGGCCCGGTGGCACTGAGGGTTGAAGCGCTGGATGCCACACCTCACACCACACCAGTGACCCAGGTTCAGGAACGAGCCCGGGTGGCTGGGGATCGGCAGGGGAGGAAGAGAGTGAGCATCCGGAGGACAGCTCTCTCTCTTCCTCAGGGACAGTTGGGGTAGCGATCGCTCAATGAGTGACCTCTGGCGGAGGCCGGGGGGTAGCCGAATGAGCATCGTAGGCATATGCCGGGGGGTGGAGCTATGGTGGGTGTTGCCTTGGTTGCTGGGCTCCACAGGGAACGTAACCATGTAGAACCCCCCCCTCCACTGCTGATAGGCGATGGCGCTTCCCCTCGCTTTCCACACTCCTGGAGGTCAAGCCAGTACCCTCCCTTCTCCCCCCCTCCAGCCTGGTGGCTCAATACTATAAGATAGAGCGCCCTGGATGGGGGCGACCCTTCCTCGGAGGGCAGACCCGGGGGATGCCTGGTGCTGGAGAGGAGTGGTGACAGGTACGGGAGGTAATGCAAGGAGGTAGAGAATGCACCAGGGAAGTCGCCAGAGAGAGTTCAGTGATGGTGGGTGAAAAACAGAGTTAAAAAAAAAAAGATAGGCTGGGGTGCCCACCTGAGGGGAGCATAGAGTTCAGGGACTCTGGACCTCCGAGGAGTCCCAATGCCATATCAATCTGCTGGTGCTCCGGGCAGTTCGGCTGTCAATGACAGCCTTTGCTCCACACATTTGGGGTCAGGTCATTCAGGTCCACACAGACAACACCACAATCATGTATTACCTTAAAAAACAGGGTGGGAAGCACTCCCTTACTCTGTGCAAGGAAGCTGTCTGCATCTGGTCCCTCGTGCTTAGGTTGAGCGCTGATCTCCTAGCCATCCATGTGGCCAGTGTGTCCAACCAGCTGGTAGATGCACTCAGCCAAGTGGGCGAGGCATCTCATGAGTGGACTCTCCATCAGGAGGTAGTGCAGAGTCTGTTCTCCCAGTGGGGCACACCTCTAGTGGACCTGTTCACCTCCAGAGAGAGAATGCAAAGTTGAGGCTGTATTGTGCCCACCCCCCTCAGCAGGGAATGCTGCAGGGGGATGCCTTTTTGATGCCCTGGACCCTGGGCCTCATGTATGCCTTCCCTCCATTTCTGCTGATCCACAAGGGGCTGCTCAAGGCCAGGAGGAACCAGGCATGGATGATCCTGGTGGCTCCAGACTGGCCCCACCAGTTCTGGTACCTTGATCTCCTCAGCGTCAACTGCAGGCTCCCGTGGCATCTTCCTCTATGCCCAGACCTACTCTGTTGCTATCAGGGGAAGGTACTGCATCCAGACCTTCAATCCCTGCACTTAGCAGCCTGATTCCTGAGAGGCTAGAGTTCCAGGCTTTGGGTCTCTCTGAAGATGTCCTCATAGTGGTTGAGGCTTTTCTGAAGGAGTCCATCTGAAAATGCTATGACTTCAAATGGAAGAGGTTCTCCATTTGGTGCCAGGGCAAGGGGCTTGACCCCTTATCTTGCCTGATGGCTAGCATTCTCCACTATCTTTGGTCCCTCTGGCTTATGGTTGATGACACCTTAAGGTGCACCTGGCAGCCAGCTCTGCATACCGAGTTTTGGCTGGTGTGTTGTCTGTGGCACAGGAGAAGGGGGTGTGGTGCTTTTTTGAAGGCCTTGACCACATTTCCCCTCCAGTGCATGAACCACCACCACCGTGGGACTTGGTGGTGGTGTTGGCAAAGCTCATGGGCAAGCCATTCAAACTGATGCAGAGGTGTGACATGTCACACCTGTCGTGGAAGACCGCCTTCTTGGTGGCTACCACATCAACCAGAAGGATCAGTGAGCTCCAGGTGCTCTCGGTGACGTCTTCTTACTTGGTCTTCCACAAGGACAAGGTTGTCCTTTGCCCCAACTCGAAGTGCCTGCTGAAGATTGTGTCTGAGTTTCACCTTAACCGGGTGATCAATCGCCCAGTGTATTTCACTAACCACACCTCTGAGGCTGAGCACAGGCTCTATACTTTGGGCCTGCAGTAGCGCTTGCCTGTTATAAGGAGCGCAGAGCGGGAGTGCAGGGAGAGGTTTGCCAGCTCTTTGTCACCTATGCTGAAGCCACACTGGCAGCTAAGTGGGAAATTGGCAGGTGAATTGTATCCTGCATCGACCTCTGCTATAGGTAGGTGGGTAAGGAGCTGAGTAGGGCTAAGGTCTCATTCCACCCATCGTACTACTGCCTTGATTTTTGCTTCCAGGGATGTCATTATCCAGGAAATCTGCAGGGCTGTTACCTGGAAGGCAGCATACACCTTCATTTCCCACTACCCCATCAACCTTGAGTCACACCAGGATTCTGGTTTTGGGGCCTCAGTTCTCCAATCTCTGTTTCCTAAATAGGGGGTGTGCACCTTGCCCCTGCCTCCCTGGAGAACTGTTAGGAGTTTGCCAGAAGTGTAGAACTGTACATCATATCCACGTCCCTAGCAAGACAGGTTACTCATCTGTAACATTAGATCTTCCAACAGAATGATCTCTTTGCAGTTGGTAATTACTTCCGGGAGTTTCCAACAGAGGTCACTGTGACGTGGCAGCTCTTCTAGCAGTTTTGTACCAGGGGCCGCCCACACATGATATCATCTTTCTGCTTCCTATATAAGTGTGGGCAGTCCCTCCTATCCTCAGTCCATTTTCCAGCCGTCTTCATCTAGCACAGCAGCCAGAACAACTTCTGAAAACAGCAGTCATTGACAAAAAAGTCCTACAAGGTCTCCTATCTTAATTGTCCTCCTACATGGACACAACTGCTGGGGATTCTCCCAGAAGTAATTACCTACTGCAAGAGATCATTCCATGGAAGATAGTGCAATTATGTAAAATCTTACCGTAACAGCAGATCTTCGAGGAATGTCTCTTGCAGTAGGTATGATCCCACCCTCCATCCCCCTCCTTCTCTAAGAGAACAAATTCTGATCCAGTGACTTAGGGTTGGGACTCCTTGGTACCTCGACTTCCCCTCGGTTCTCGCTTTGCGAGCTGAATCCGACGGGGGAACTGAGGATACCAGGGACTGACCACACTTATATGGGAAGCAGGAAGATGATGTCATGTGTGGGCGGTCCCTGGTACAAAACTGCTAGAAGAGCTGCTGTGTCACAGTGACCTCTGCTGGAAACTCCCAGAAGTAATTACCTACTGCAAGAGACATTTCTTGAAGATCCACTGTTACGGTAAGATTTTACGTAACTGTACTTTCTAGGAGTGGTATATGATGTACATCCACACTGACCCACCCAACCTCCCCTGGCAAGTGACACACCAGTTCTTGCTTCCAGTGGGTAAGATCTGACATCATGGGGTGGTGCTGAGGGAGTTACCACCTAGGTTGATGGGAGGAGCCAGCTTGAAGACATTCATGCAGGAATTAAAGGCAAAGGAATACTGCCAGAAGTGTGGATGTACATCACATACCACTCCTAGAACTACTGTTACAGGTGAGTAATCTGTTTTTTATGCTCACATGGCCCCTTCCCTTCCCAGCCCACTCAGACCGCTGGCTTCTAAACCTTCCACCATTGGCCTCGTGCCCCAGAGCCCCCTAAGCCATGGCTACAGGTTCCGGTGGTCACTCCCCCAGACCTGACAGCAGGTTTCAAAGTCCCCCAGGCCCATGCCACAAGCTTCTGAGCCCCATAGACAGGTCCTCAGGAACTCCTGAGCTCCCCTTCCTGACTACATCTTCTGATCCCCCAGGCCTAGCCACAGACTCCATAGTCTGTGCCCAGTACCAGGCGAACAGCCTCCAGAGCTGGGATCCAGCGTGCCCTGACCAGGCCATGGACCCCTCAATTTCTGGAACCTAAACAGTTTTTCAGAAATCCTCTGTACTGCAAGGGATCCAGCGTGCCTTGACCAGGCCACGGACCCCTCAATTTCTGGAACCTAAACAGTTTTTCAGAAATCCTCTGTACTGCAAGGTAGTAGCCCTGACTTTTGTATTTGGTACCAGTGGAAGCTGATTTCCAAGTGGCCCACACTATCTCCTGCTGAACACATCTCTAACTACTGTATCTCCCTCTGTGTCTCTAGTTGAATTTATGTGCTAGGGTTTAATAATTTCTTTAATCCTTACAGTCATTTTAAGTTCTGAGTTCATATTAGAAGAGAATTTGTAGATTTTTTTTTGTTTTGTTGACTTTTCCATTAGCAGATTATGTTCTCTCACCACTAGAGGGCTATATCTCTATCTCTTTCTCTGTCTAGTACGTAAGCCATGTGGGTTCTCTCTGCCTTTCTCGCACCTCTCCTCCTCCTCTTCCTTGCCCTGCTCCCCCTCTTCTCTCTCCCTGGTCCTAGCCACCCCCACCACCACCGCACCCCCGCCACCCTCTACTCTGGTTTCCACTGCTACTCCAAGGGAACTCTCCACTTCCACTCGAGACTTTTGCTTGGTGCACCGTTTGGATATTCCTGGTTACTTAACCCGACCACTACTCTCAACAAGTGTGGCCACCTCTCTACACTGTACCACCTTGCAGTCCATATGGGATACCGCCTGGAACCTTGCAACTTCTACTCCCAGAAACAACGATCAAAACTATCTCTCAAAGAGCTGTGACTCTGCTCCTTAAAACTCCTACTGCTCCTCCTTCTCATCTCAGGCAGCGTCCATCCCAATCCTGGCCCTAGAAGCTCAGGCCACACACAAACTCCAGGTGCCCTTATCCTTGCAACCATTAATATCTGCAGCCTACTACCAAAACTGGATGTACTCCAAGCCTTCATATGCCAACACAACCCTGACATCCTTGCAGTGGTGGAAACTTGGCTGACACCTAAAGTTCCTGACTTAGCAGGAACAATACAGAACTACAATGTCCACAGGCTGGACGGATATCCAAAAAGGCGGTGGTTGTGCAATCTATATCAAAGACTCCCTGTCTTGGCACCCTGTAGCAACTCCATCACTTTCTGCCTGGGCCCAGATTCTGCCAATAAAAATCGTCCTAGGTCCCAACCATAAAGCCCTGACTATTGTTTCCGTATACATCCCACCCAGGGACCCTAAACATGGATTCAACGATGTCCTAAACTTTATCAACTCTCATCCTCCCGAAGCTGAACTTATTCTACTAGGGGATTTCAACATAAACTGGTTAGCATCGAGCGCCAGTGCCTATAAAGTCTCCATCTCAGCTGCTAACCTCATGCAAATGGTAAACTCCCCTACTAGGATTAATTACAAGACTGGCACCAGTACCCTCTTGGATTGGGTCCTCACCACTCACCCCACAAGGATTTCTCATACGACCATTCTCCCAGACTCTCTCAGAGACCACTCCCCAGTCATGTGTGCATGTTCTAACAAATTCCTTAAGCCCCCTCACAAAATTATCGCTAGCAGAGTCCTTCCTCGTGGAAAACTTCCACATCTCAAACAACACCTGCTTCTACAAGACTACCCATCAATGAAGCAACAGATGTTAACTTGGCTCTTGATCACTTCATCTCAATTTTCAACAAAGCCTGCGACCTCTTTGCCCCTGCTAAAAGATGCAAAACAAAATCTCTCTCTAACCCATGGGTCACCGCGGCTCTTCTCTCACAGCTGAAACTAAGGGATCACCTCTGGGCAGTTGCCAGGGCCACTGGCAAACAACTGGACATCCAAAATTACAAACAAGCACGAAATGCCTGCACAAAAGCCATACGGCTAATGAAATCCACCTATTACAAAGACGCTCTCACCAATACTGTACATGGGGAAATGGTCGTGCTTTCTGGGACAATATCAAGGATGTCACAGGGAAGCAGCCAAAAACCTCTCTGGCCGTGTTAATGGTTGATGGATCCTCAACCCTCGACCCCAAGGTGATCGCAAACATCTTTAACATGGCTTTTTCAGACTTTAGTGCTGTTCTACCCCATGACTTTTTTGAAAACAGGGCCTACTCCCCAAATACCTCAGCCCCTCAGTCTAACCATCCCCTCTTCTACTTCAGGGAGGTAAGGCTGAATGAAGCTCGCCGCTATATTACTGCTGCTATCTCTAAATCTAGATCTAGTAGCGACACTCTGGACCTTAAGCTTCTGTTGCTCACCCTCGATGAGGTAATTCATCCATTAACAAAAATCCTAAACCTCTCTCTCTCAGCTGTGGAAAATTCCTGGACCTATGGAAAACAGCCACCGTGACACCCTCCCATAAAAGGGACAAGACGAATCACTCAAATTATCGCCCATCTCTATACTGCCCCCACTCTCTAAGGCACTCGAGCGTATCGTGGCTGATCAACTTACCAACCACTTGGATAAATACAATATACCTTGCCCACAACAACACAGCTTCCGGAAAGGTCACAGCACCACCACAGCCCTTCTTGAGTTCACTGGAGCTTTGCACAAATCCCTTGACAACGGCCTTCTCACAGGGGCTGTTTTCGTTGACCTCTCCAAGGCCTTCGATACAGTACACCATGGACTACTAATACACCAACTACTGAATGCCGGGCTATCACCTAACTCTTCTCTCTGGTTTAAAAGCTACTTAGAAAACTGGTCACAGAGAGTAAAAATAGCGGGCGCTCTTTCTAACACCCTGCCTGTTCGCTCGGGTGTCCCACAGGGATCATACTGGACCCCCTCCTTTTTAGCCTTTTCCTAAACTCCCTCTCTTACCACTGCTCTGAGCAGATCATACTATATGCCGATGATGCTGTTGTATTCTCCACTCATAAAGATCCTGCAACTCTTCAACACAATCTTCAACTTGGTTTTCAGTTCTGTAGAGACATGGTTTCTTAATCATAAACTGGTCCTCAATCACAAGAAAACCAAATCTATGCTCTTCTGCAGCTCTCATAACCCACAAAGCTACACCATGGCTATCTCCACCACCCAGAGACACTCTAGATCAGGTGGGGTCCTTCAAATACTTAGGGATACAGCTTGACCCTAATCTCTCCTATGGACTTCATGTAGATAATGTAGCTAGAGCTGCTAATACATGGCTTGGTCTCCTCTACAAACACAGACCACACCTCACACCAGAAGCTTTGAAGGTTGCAGTCCTGAGCTCTGTGATCTCTGTAATAGACTATGGTGTCATCATTTATGGCTGGGCCACAACCACAACCCTTAGACGCCTCTCAACTGCCTTAAATAAAGCATGTCGGCTCATCACTGGTGCTCACCGTCTCACCCACACATGTGACCTGTACACTCAGACCGGCTGGCTCCAACTATCAAACTGCAAAAAGTTTCTCACCTGCTTCTTAGTGAAAAAAATCTACCTTGGCCTTGCACCTTCTGGGGTCTCAACTCTGTTACAACACCGAATTAACAAATGGTGCCTTAGGAGATCCATGCTACAGCTACTGAAAGTCCACCACTGTCACACTTCACAGGGACAACGCTCTTTTGCTTGTCGAGCGCCTCTCTGGTTCAATGGCCTCAGCTCAACCATCTCCTCTGCTCCAACAATTGGTATGTTTAAAACTAGGCTCCGGGACTGTCTCACTACCAACAGCTCCCGTGACTGCCCAACGTAACCTTGTTTCTCCACTTCCCTTTCTGCTCTAGTTGTCCCCCCCTCCCCTCCTCACTGGATTCTACCCTCACATCTTGGTATACCCAATGCTGCACTTTTCACCCTCTCCCCACCCTTCCTACATTTCTTCTCCCCCCCTTCCCTCTCCCTATGACTCTGGCACTTCTTATCTGTTGTCTGTTTTGTCTGACAAATACTGCTGGTTGCCTTGTTACAATGCTACCCTTGAATTGTATTAATCTGTACTCTGTTTGCAATGTCCACATTGTTGTAATGTCTGTCTTGATGTTCCCCATAATTTGCATTTCTCTGACGTGGAACCTTTGTAAAAGAGCCAAGGCTCAAAGGTATTTGTAATCCTAGACTTGATAAATAAATAAACATCAGATTCTCAAGCATCATCCAGCCCTGGCAGAAGCCTCCACAACCCTGATGATAGGCTCATGAGCAGAACCTAAGCCCTGGTGGCAATCTCCACAACCCTGAAGGCTGGTTACTGAGCACCCCCAAGCCCTGGTGGAACACCTCCCCCCTTTCCAATCCATAACCGTGCATTCTAGGGGCATGGATATGGTGTACTATCCACACTCTAGGAAAATCCTTTCTCCTGTAACTGTCCAGAAGGTCTTCAAGTTGGCTTCTCCCACCCTTCCAGTTGGTATCCTTCATGGCAGTGCCACATGACATCGGATCTTCCTTTCCACTGGGAGCATTAGGTTCCCTTCATCGCAGCTCCATGCTTGGTGTAGGTCTTAAAATACTTTTGTTTTTTTCATCTTCAAGCTTTTGTTATTTCACTTTAGTTATGGAATTGGGTGATCCTAAATTGGACCCTGGCTTCAAACGGTGCTCTTTCAGCCAAAAAATGTTGCGCACTGATCCGCATATGTCATGTGTTTACTGCCTTTGGATGGACCATGACCTGTTGGCTTGTGGCCTTTGTCATTTTCTCCATCCCACCACCCTGGAGGATCACTATGCTTGTCTGCTGCTTGGACTCTCGGATGAACGGGACCCGCCAGTTTGTTCAAAGGAAGCTCGTCATTTGGTGTCTTTGCCTTCTGCTGCAGCAGGCTCAGCTGAGCAACTTGCTGCCCTGAAGGCATCTGCAGCTCAGACTGCTGCAGAAGTATCATCTGCATCCACCATTATTTCAGCGGGCATTGGTGCCTCATTGACTGGGGCATTCTGAGACCTTTGCCAATCCCTTCTAACCCTAGGGATGGCCCTTCCCATGGGTCTAAGTCCTCCAAATCTTCAGAACAGGAGTCAAAATCCAAAAAGTCCCACTGCCGATTGTGGGATCGCGAGCACCCTTGGGCCTCAGGTTACTGCGTTTCTCCCAGCTGGACAGCTTGAGCTTGTGGCTTAGGCTGACACTTCTGTCCCAACCACTGGTCCCATAGTATCCCCATCGGGCATGTCGGCTGAGATGCAGGTCTATCAGGAGATCAAGATTTTTCTCGAGGAGGTAGACCCATTGTCACAGGACAAGGGTGAAGATTCCCTCTTCAGAGCCCCGGGTCCCACCTATTGTCTCTCAGGGAGGGTCGAACCAGCACACTGATCCAAACCCTTCTCTTCCAGAACCAGCAGCTTCTCCCTACCATCGATCTTCCCAATGATCGAGGTCTAGATTGTAGTCCAGTGGCTCGAGGTCGAGTAGTTCCTGACATTGTTGGTCACGCTGTTGGCTCTCCGGCAAGAGAGGCCGTTGATGTTCGTCCACCTCCTCTGCCTTCTCCTCTTCTGAAGAGGATTGGCTCCACTGTAAAATGCGGCACCACTATTTGGATAGAGATTTGGAGGACTTAGCTGAAATAACTGCATATTTGATTTTCCTTTGTGGCTAACAAACCACCAGGTTGTTTTGGGGCTGGAGAGGTTTACCTGTGTCTGACTTGGATGTCTGGATTTTTTCTTTGTTTGATTAGCAGGGTATTTTCTCTGTCAAATTGTTGTGTAGGGTATCTTGCTGACAGGAAGGCACTCATCGCAGCGGTGGGTGAGAGCTTTTAGCTGATTGTTTGTGAGGGCACAGTTTAGGCCCAACCCCTTCCATCCCTCACCCCACCCACCCCTGGAAATAGTTCCTTTATACCTGAGGTTCTGACATCATTTCCTCAAGAGTGCAAGGTGCATATCAATGTCATATCCTCTCTAGCACACTGCACTGACAATATAAGCATACGCATTGTATAATATATATATTTCTATATAACCAATCACACACACACACACACACACACACACACACACAAAAACAAACAAACAAAAAAAAGTAGATAAACATGTGGGGAGTAGTGCAATGTAATGGCTGTGGGGCAGCAGTCTTCTGGGAGGCTTTCTGGAGGCTGAGATGCTGCCCTATTTGAAGACAACTCTCTGCCCTGAGGGAGGAAGTTGCCTGTCTTCAGGCCACACTGGACAGTAGTAAGGAAGCCTTCCCCCAGGCCACACTGGACAGTAGGAAGGGAACCTCCACCATCCAGGGAGCACTAGGGCCACCACCACTACCTCAGAGGTTGCAAAGAAAGCACAGCAGTTGGACCACAGTGGGCTCAGGGAGGGTGAGGATGGTGGAACAGAGGCACACCCAGTCAGTTGTTCCACTCCACAATCCATACACCATTCTGGGGGAGCATAGCTCCCCTATGGATGCACCCACAGAGAAGACTGATGACAACTGTCACAAGGGAGGCCCACAGGAAGGAGGCAGAGGACACCACAGGGAAAGGAAGCAGCTCCTGGTGGGGACTCAGTGTGGAGGGGTATAGAACTGCGGGGAGCTAGGAAAACTGAAGTAGAGTGCCTGCCTGGTGCCATGGCTTGGAGGGACAGAGGCGCATCCTCAGGATCACGAGAACAGCTGCAAGGAGTCTGAGCTGGGCGTAATTGTCCACCTAGGGACAAATGACTTGGCTCATCATGAGATTAGAGCAGTGCAGGAGGACATTGCAGAGTTGGGGAGGGCCTAAGACAAATGCTTACACACAGTATCCTTCTCCAGGGTGCTGCCTGTCAAAGGCATGGGGGAGGCCGAGGTAATTAGCACCATGCAGTTTAATGAATGGTTGAAAAAATGGTGTGGAGCACAGGGGTTTGGCTTCATTGGGGACTGGGGTTCCACTTGGAGGGACACCAGCCTATATTGGCAGGATGGTCTGCATCTGTCCAGTAAGGGAACAAGTCTTTTGAGCAATCGGTTTAAATGCTTCATTGGCAAGCTTTTAAACTAGTCAAAGGGGGAGGCACTGACAAGCAGCAGGAAAATCCCAGCCTCTCCCTACAAAACAGGGTACTAAATGAGAAAAAGACTGACGTAGAACAGTCAGTGGGGGATGCTGCAACAGAAGGTAAAGCCATCAAGAAATGGAGAGCAATGAGTACCAATGCCCGTAGTCTGGGTAACAAGCTTCCTGAATCAGTGGCCTTGATGGAGGAGGAACATCTGGATATCGTGGCAGTCACAGAAACATGGTACACACAAAACCATGACTGGGATATAAACATACCAGGATACACTATCTACAGGAGGGACAGGGAGGGTAAAAGAGGAGGAGGAGGAGTAGCTCTTTACATAAGGGAAGGAATAAAAGCAACAGAATAAAAGGGTAAACAGGGAGGAGAAGCACTGTGGGTAAATTTGGAGACAGGCAATGGCGCCACAATCCGCACAGGGGTTGTATACAGACCCCCTTCTCAGAGCGAGGAAATGGACAAGGAAATGATAGAAAGTATACTTAGAATGGCAGAAAAAGGGGAGATATTGCTGATGGGTGATCTGAATATGCCAGATGTTAACTGGAGTGCAGTTGCAGCTGCCACTTGAAGTGGAGTTATTCTAGATGCCCTACAGGGGCATGCCTTAGACAACTAGTATTGGAGCCCACTCGAGAGGGAGCAATATTAGACTTGCTTCTCTCAAATGGAGATGGAGGAGATCACAGATGTAAAGTGGGTAGCCATCTGGAACTAGCGACCATCAAACAGTATGGTTCACAATAAACACAGCAATAGAGTCAAGCCATACAAAGACAAAAGTACTGGACTTTAGGAGGGCTGACTTTGCCAAAATAGGTGAGTGCCTAAGGAATGCACTAGCAAATGGGCAGGAAGGAGGGTGGAAGAACAATGGGAATAATAAAAACTGCCATCACAGAAGATGTGAGCCTTTGTATGAAGCAAATAAACAAAACAAAACGATGTAAGAAACCACTATGGTTCTCAAAGGAAGTGGCAGTGAAGGTTCAAGAGAAAAGAAAGCATTCAGGAAGTACAAGGAATTGCAGAAGGAGCAGGACAGAGAACTGTATCAGTTAAAGCAAAGGAGGCTGGGAAGGCAGTCAGAACAGCAAAGGCCAAACTGAGGAAAAGATAGCCAACTCAGTTAAGAAGGGATAAAACCTTATAGGTACATCAGGGAGTGAAGGAAGACCAAGGGAGGGATAGTGAGGCTTAATAAAGGGAGGAGGGTGGGCAGAGGGAGACTGTGAAAAGGCAGAGATACTAAACAAACATTTTGCTCAGTATTTACAAATGAAGAGGGGAGTGCATAAAACAAACAGTAGAAACACTCTGGATACAGAAGTTGATACCAACCCATTTACAGAAGAAAGGGTTCTGAAAGAACTCTTAAAACTGAAGGTGGACAAAGCAATGGGGCCTGATGATTCATCCCAGAATTCTAAAAGAACTAAGGGTAGAACTAGTGACACCACTGACTACCCTTTTAACAAATCATGGGAGGATGGGGTGGTACCCGAGGACTGGAGGAGGCAGATGTGATTCCCTTCACAAAAGTGGGAGCAAGGCAGAAGCAGAAAACTACAGACCTGTTAGTTTAACCTCAGTGATAGGAAAATGATGGAATCACTTCTGAAGGAAAGAATTGTTGAGTATCTAGAGGCCAGAGTGGCACAGGACCCTAGGCAGCATGGATTCACAGCGGAAGGTCATGCCAGAGGCAGATCTGATAGATTTCTTTGACTGGGTGACCAAAGTAGTAGATCAGGGAGGGGCTGTGGACATGGCCTACCTAGACTTTAGCAAGGCATTTGACACAGTCCCACAAAGATTAATATACAAGTTAGCCAGCCTGGGAGTGGGTCCCAAGATGACAGCCTGGGTAAAGAATTGGCTGGAGAATAGGACACAGAGAGTAATAGTAAATGGAGTCCACTCAGAAGAAAGGTAGGTTACTAGTGGGGTACCACAGGGTTCAGTATTAGGACCGGTCCTCTTCAATGTCTTTATAAGCGACATTGCAGAAGGACTGGAAGGAAAAGTATGTCTCTTTGCAGATGACACAAAGATCTGCAACAGAGTTGATGCAAAGGGTGGGGTGGAAAGGATGAGAAGGGACTTGGCGAGATTAGAGGAATTGTCAAATGTATGGCAGCTTAGATTCAATGCTAAGAAGTGCAAGGTAATGCACCTGGGAAACAAAAACCAAGGGGAAGAGTACACAATGGGGGGTGAGATACTAACAACAACAAAAATGGAAAGGGATCTGGGGGTAGTCATATCAGATGACCTAAAGGTGGGCAAGCAATGTGAGAGGGCAGCAAGGAGGGCTGGGGGTTACTGGGATGCATAGGGAGAGGCATCACCAGTAGAAAACAGGAAGTTATTATCCCTCTGTACAGACAGTTGGTGAGACCCCATCTGGAGTACTGTGTGCAGTTCTGGAGACCCAATCTCCGCAAAGACATAGACAGGATGGAAGCTGTCCAGAGGAGGGCAACTAAAATGGTGCAGGGTCTGCACTGGAAGACATATGAAGAGAGACGAAAGGAGCTTAATATGTATAGCCCCGAGGAAAGGAGGGAGAGGGGGGACATGATAGAAATGTTCAAGTATCTCACGGGAATCAACAAAGTCCAAGAGGGTAGCATCTTTCAAAAAAAGAGGTGTGCAAGAACAAGAGGGCACAATTTGAAGATGGGGGGGGCTCAGAGGTAATTTAAGGAAGTATTTTTTCACAGAGGGTTGTGGATGCATGGAACGGCCTTCCGGAGGAGGTTGTGGAGTCAAAATCAGTGGTGGAATTCAAGCCTGCTTGGGACAGTCATAAGGCAATTCTAGGGGGTGGGGGTAGGAAGAAGTAGGCTGCTGGCTAACTAGGATCTGCAGCTTATCCAGTAGGTAGGGAAATGGGCAGACTGGGTGGGCCAAGCGGTCCTTATCTGCCGTGAAATTCTGTTTCTATGAGAAGTTTGGCAACAATTGCTGATGGTGCGGTCAACAGGCCCCTGTTAGTGCCCCCACTCCATCCCGCGCTGCCATGGTTGCTGCCGCCCTGACCTGTACCAACTCCTCCAGTTCGGCCGATGCCAGTTTCTCTACCCATTCAGAGAGGGCCTCCACCTCCACAGCCCAAGGACCAGGCCCCCTCTAAGTCAGCTCGGCTGGCCACTGGGTTGCCCCATCGGCTGTCAGTCAGTGTCTCAAGACGATGAATCCTGTCAGGGACTCTTGGGGGGGGGGCCTCACCCGGTGTTTGAGAAATCCTCAGAATCCGAGACATCTTTGCTGCACTCCCATCAGACTCCCGTCTTCAACCAGAACTCTGGTGAGGAACGTTACGTGGTCCAAGGCCCTACCTCCTTTGGGGCCTTGCTCTGCCTTATCTCAGAGTCTACAGGGACTCCACTGGAGCCAGTCCAGAAGTGGGCTCATTATCCCCTAACGGAGATCCTTGACAAGAATTACTCCCCTTGGGTTGCCTTTCCAGTTTCAAAGGCCATTCTGAATCCCACTCTGTAGCTTTGGCAGTGTCCTTCTTGCTCCACTCTGTCAGCCCATATGGACTGTAAGTATGCGGTCCCTACCAGGTCACTGTCCAGATTTACCGAACATCCTTCAGCAGGTTTTGTCTCTGACTCAGTCTTTTGCTGCTCAGACAATGTTGGCAATGTGGATAAGCCTGCCGACAGAGAGTCTAAGAAGCAGAACCACACGACCAAGAAAGTCTATGCGGCTTTTCTCAGCCTTCGGCAGGTGAGTGCAGCACTCTGAATGGCCAGCTTTGCCCATAGCTTGTTGGGTACCCTGGACCAGGTTATCTTGAGGCTCCCAGCTGACCTGCAGACTCTGGTCAAGCTGGTGTGGGACCAAGGCTGCACGGCTGCCAAGCAGCAGCTCCAAGTGGCCCTAGACACTGGTGATTCTTGCACCAGATCAGTGGCTGCTGCAGTGGCTATGTACCAGGGCTTGGTTTTGGATTTCTACCTTTACGGCCAATACCTAGCACAAGCTAGCAGATGAACCCTTCCTGCGTATGGAACTGTTTGGGCCTGGGGCAGATGGACAGCTCACTTGGATCGCAAAGTCCAACACTACCCTGGACTCCATCACCTACACCCAGTGGGAGAAAGGGCCAAAGCAGACAAAAAAGACATTTCAGTTTTGGTCCTTCTCTGTCCCTGCAGTCTGACCCACACCATTCTGGCGGCTCAGCAGCAGCAGGCCTGGCAGCCCTGGTTGAAGCCCTCCTCAGTCGCCTGACAGTCTAGTGGGGAGAGGGCCAGTGGCTTCCTTGACTGGCCCCATTTCTGCCTCCTGGCCTGTGAAGTGACTGGTTGGGGGGTGCCTTTCCCCTGCCTGGCCTGCCTGCCCCAGGCCTTCCTATGAGGGGTTGGCTCTGCCGTGTCGCTTCTGACTGGTCCGCCATTATGATGGACAGGTGGGTTCTCGAAGTGGTCGGTAGCGGTCTGCCTCTAGGATTCATGGCTCTTCCACCCAGTCGAGTCTATGCCCCATGGGAAGATACAGTGCCCTTAGACATGTTGTCTGCCCTATGGGAGGACATCCTCCTCCTCCAGGAGGCAGTAGTTCATGTCCAGAACAACATGCCTGGCCTGGGGTTCGTATCCAGATATATTCTGGTTCCAAAGTGGACCGGGGTGGGGGTTTGGCACCCCTATTCTGGACATGCATGACCTCAGTCATTTTCTGCAGCCACTCAGGTTCAGTATGGTCACTCTAAACCACATCATTCCGCCCCTGGAGCAGGACATGTGGTTCTGCTCTCTGGGCCTTCAGGACGCTTTCTTTTATGTCCTCATCTGCCCGTCCCACTGGCAGTTTCTACAGTTCCACTCAAAAGGGACTTTATATGAGTTCCAGGTCATGCCGTTCAGCCTCTCCATGGCACCCAGGGGCTTCACCAACTACATTGCAGTGGTGGCAGCCTTGTTGTGGTGCAGGGAGGTTTGGGTGTACCCCTAGCTGCAAAACTGGCTGATTATGGGATCCTCCAGGATGGAGGTGGAAAGGTCCAGGTATCTGATCCTCCAGACCTGCTTGGTTCTCAGCCTCCTGGTCAATGAGGTCAAATCAGAACTCATTCCACCTAAGGTGATTCAGTTAATTGGTGTAGAGCTAGATTCTTGCCTGGCTAAGGCCTGGTTGCCGGTGGACGTAGCAGAAAACCTTTGCTTCTTAGCCTGCTCAATTTAGGTTGGGCAGTTGCGCCATGCTCAGGACTTCCTGAGCCCCCTGGGCCATACAGCAGAGTGCACCAGCATGCCCCATTGGGCCCACTGGTAGATGTGCTCCCTGCAGTGGGGCTAGCCTGGCAATGGTCTCGGCACCAGTCACCTCGACCAGCCAGTCTCAGTGACCCAGCAGATGTGGGATGCCATCCAGTGGTGGCTAGTCCCAAAACATCTCCAGGAAGGAGTCCCTTTCGTCCACCCAGAGCCAATGGTCACTCTGACAACCAATGCCTCCCTTCTGGGGTGATGGGCCCATCTGGGGGCCCACCGAGTTCACAGACTCGAGCCCCAAGGAGTCCTTCTGCCAGATCAACTTGCTGGAGCTCTGGGCAGTGTGTCTGGCACTGATGGCATTCACTGCACATGTTCGGGCTCAGGTCTCCCTGGTCCAGATCAACAACATGATGACCATGTTCTACCTCAACAGGAAAAGTGGGACGCATTCCATTCCTTTGTGTTGGGAGGCTCTCCACATCTGGACCCTCATTCGCATTTTGGACGCTGACCCTTTTTCTACTCATGTGGACAGCATATCCATCCAGCTGGTGGACACCCTCAGCTGAGTGGGCAAGGCATCACACAAGTCCCTTCACCAGGAGGTAGTTGACTGTCTGTTTGCCCAGTGGGGCACCCCCCCAGGTCGACCTCTTTGCCTCCAGGGAGAACATGAATTTGAGGCTGTTTTTTTGTCCACCCCCCTCAGTGTGGGACACTGCTGGGGGATGCCTTCACAAGGCCCTAAACTCTGAGCCTCATGTATGCCTTCACTCCCTTTACCCTGATCCACAGGGTGCTGCTCAGTGTGAGGAGGGACATGGCGCAGGCAATCCTTGTGGCTCCGGACTAGCCGCACCACTTCTGGTACCCAGCTCTCCTTAGCCTCAGGAGGAGGTCTCCATGGCATCTTCCTCTCCACCTGGACCTGCTTATTTGATCCCGGGGCAGGCATTCCATCCGGACCTTCAAGTCTGTGCACCTGACAACGTGGTTCCTGAGCGGCTAGAGTTTCAGGCTTTGGGTCTCTCCGAGGTTCTCCACATTGTTGAGGCCTCTCGGAAGGAGTCAATTCACAAGTGCTATGTCTTCAAGTGGAAAAGGTTTTCCATTTGGTGTCAGGGCAAGGAACTAGACCCTTTGTCTGGTGGTGAGCATCCTGCACTACCTCTAGTCCCTCTGTTAGTTAGGCCTCTTATCAATGACCCTCAAGGTGCACCTGGCAGTCATCTCTGCATACCAGGTGTGGGCTGGGATGCCAATGGTGGTGCAGGAGAAGCTGGTCAGGTGCTTTTTCCAAGGCCTGGACCACTTGTCCCTGCCGGTGCATGAACCACCTCCACCTTAGGACCTGTTGCTGGTATAGGCTGTGCTTATGGGCAAGCCTTTTGAAACCATGCATATGTGTGAGATGTCACATCTGTTATGGAAGACCATCTTCTAGGTGGCTATCACCGCCATCAGAAGGATCAGTGAGCTCCAGGCGCTTTCAGTGGAGTCTCCTTACCTGGTTTTCCACCAGAACAAAGTTCTCCTCTGCCCCAACCTGAAGTTCCTCCCCAAGGTTGTTTCGGAGTTTCACCTTACCAGGCGATGAATCTCCTGGTATACTTTACCACCCAACCTCGGAGGCAAAGAACTAGCTCCACATGTTGGACCTAAGGCGCGCACTCCGTTATTATAAGGCGCACATGGCTGGAGTTTATTGAGAGGTTTGGCAGCTCTTCGTCACTTACGCTGAAGTCACATCTGGCAGTCCGGCAGCTAAGCAGATGACTGGCAGGTGGATAGTCTCCTGCATTGACCTCTGCTATAGGTTGGCTGGTAGGGAGCCTCCCATAGGGCTTAGGGCTCATTGCACCAGACATACTACTGCCTTTGTGGCTACTTCCAGAAACATCCCTATCCAGGAGATCTGCAGAGCTGCTACCTGGAAATCCACACACACCTTCCTCTACGATTATCACATCAACCTTGAGTCATACTGGGATGCTGGTATTGGGGCCTCGGTTCTCTTATCACTCTTCCCTAAGTTAGAGGTGTGCACCTTGCCCCCTCCTCCCAGGAGAACTGCTAGGAGTCTGCTAGTGTGTGAATAGTACACCATATCCACACCCCTAGAAAAACAAGTTACTCACCTGTAACTGTAGTTCTAGGAGTGGTATATGATGTACATCCACACAACCCACCTGACCTCCCCTGGCAAGTGGCACACCTGTCTTGCTTCCAGCGGGCAAGATCTGATGTTACAGGGCAGTGCCAAGGAGGATACCACCTGGGTATGAGGGAGGAGCCAGCTTGAAGACCTTCCGACCATTCTTAAAGGGGGAAAGGATTCTGCTAGAGTATGGATGTACATCATATACCACTCCTAGAACTACAGTTACAGGTGAGTAACTGGTTCTTCATGTTCACAGCCCCCCTCAGCCCAGGCCTCTGGCTCCTATACCCTTCTCCCTTGGCCTCTAGCTTTAGAGCCCTTTCCTAGCTGCCCCACCCTCCATTAATCACCCTTTGCCTCTTGCTTTAGAGTCCCTTCATATCTGCCCCACACTCAATCAATCAACCTGTATTCCACCTCAAACTCATAACCAGACAGAAAGTATAGAAGCATCTGCTCATGATAAAACCAAACAAATCTGCGGGCCACAATGGATTGGAACCCAAGCTTCTTCAGATCTCAGCCTTAGTACTTGCCACTCCCCTGATCAGGTTGTATAACATGTCCCTGCTCTGTGGAGAAGTCTCCCTGTTGTGGAAAAACTGCCAATGTTGTCCCTGTCCACAAAAGAGGAACCAAGGACTTGTTTGAGAACTATCACCCAGTCTCGATACTCAGTGCCTTGGCTAAAGTCCAAGAATGACTCATCTGCAACCAACTGGCAGCTTACCTAGAGGTTCACAGCCTGATGGCCATGGTCCTGCTTGGATTCCGAAAACACCATGGGACTGACACAGCCTCCATCTCACCTCAGACAAAAGTCATCTTCATTGATCCCACCAGGGCATTCGACCTGGTCAATCTCGCGATACTACTGACCAAACTAGAGACCCTCAGTTTAGACTGTCATGTTAATGACTAGTTCAGAAGCTACCTAGTAGGTTGCAACCAGACTGTTAAATGGAATGCTTGCCTATCCTCATGCCATGCAATCACTGACGGAGTCCCACGGGAGTCAGTACTTGGACCTTTACTTTTCTCCCTCTTTATCAATGATCTGTCATCCAACTGTAGGGAAGCAAAAACAGTCCTGTACGCAGATAATGCAGTCCTGTATAGGGACAGCAACAATGTTGCAGATATTGAAAGAGGGCTAAATGAGGACTTTGCCACACTAGATAGATGGCTCTTATCTAATCACCTGGTGCCTAACATAAAAAAAAAAAAAGCTAAAACCATGCTGTTTGGATCCAGAAGGTTAGGTACAGACAGAGTTAAGCTTCTAAAGATCACAGATGCCAGAGGGACCATGCATAAAGTTGTGGACAGTATAAAATATCTTGGACAGTGGCTATATCAAAAGCTCACACCAAAATCACATATTGAATGCACTGCCAAAAGAATACACCAAACGATAGGTCTGTTATGCAGACTGAAAGTGTACCTTACAAGTATGGCCTGCCTAGCAATAGCGAACTCCATTCTGCTCCCAACGTGCCTTTACGGAGCTCCTATACCGACATCCCTAAGGGAAACTGAGCTTACTAGACTTTGCCCGCTGTACCACAAAGCCTGCAGATTTGCAGCACAGGCAGAAAGCAATGAACACCACTGCAAAACACCTGCATCACTGAACTAGCCCCCTCTCGACAACAGACTTAAACACCCCTCACTCTTTCTCATGTACAAAACCCTGAATGACACTCTACCTTATTTCCAGAACCTTGTGGTGCACAGACAACATGAAAGAAGTCTCTGCCCCTCATTGCAACCTTCTTTAGTGGTACCTAGGGTAAATATAGTTGCTGGACAAAGGTCATTTGTGTATAGAATCACGCAGCACTGGAACAAGCTCCCTATCATCATGTAGAGCTGCCCCTCTCTCCCCACATTCCAGTACTCACTACAGGCACATCTCTCCTCCAAAAGCAGTAGCACCTGTATTCACTAACTTATACCTCTTTCCCCAAATCTGCCCTGAACTAGTATACCCTAACGTACTCACTGCCTTCGAGTCAGATTCCTCTTAATATGATAAGCTGCATTGCATACCTGTTGTACCTCTAATATATATGTAGCACTTCCAGTGTTGGTTGGTAATGTTGACCTTGTTATACTGTAACTAATGACTAGTTCTGTAATGCATAACTGTGATCTGTAGTGTCTCCATGTGTACATCTGTCTGTATAATGATCAAATCAGTCCTGTGTGATATGTGGATATGTTTTGTGACACATATGATGACATTTCTGAGCCTTACTATTTGTAACTAATTCTGGGTCACCCCTGAAAAAGGAACCCTTGGTCTCAGCAGGCACACTAAGGTCACATGAGGAGCAAGGAGACAAGATTGCCTGTGACTGCTCCTATAACTAATACCGATAGTAACTTAGATGTGCACCAGAAATAATGTCCGTCAAGTCTTCTCTTGAATTCTGCCTTGTTTTTACTAACAACCACATCGATTGGCAGTGGGTTCCAAGGGCCAACCACTCTAAATGAGAAGAAATACTTTTTCTTCAGTATATTAAATGACCTACTGACAATTTGTAATGGATGACCTCTTATGTTGTGTGTGTAGTCTTTAAATTCAGTACCTGGTTCACACATAAGGTACGGATCATTGACTACCTCGAACATAAAAAGGAGGTCCTCCCTTATCCTTCTGGTCTCCAGAGGCATAAGTTTCAGGGACTCCAGTCTCTCATCATAGGGTTCATTTTTCAGCCCAGTGGTGGTTCTTTTTTACTTTTGTAATTACCTAGCAATCAGCTATTTTATAAGGGCACCATACTTGACATGTGTATGCAAGATGGGGCCTGATGTAAGTTCTATACAGAGGCATAAGCATGGTGGAATATTCTGAGGTAATATTATGCTTAATTGACCAGATCACGCAGTTGATTTTACAAGTTGCTGCATTTACTTGCTGTCTACTATTCAAATTCTCTGAGATTTGTACTCCTAGATCATTCTCACTATTGGTTGTAAGTAATGTTTTTCCATTCAAAGTGTAAGGCATATTTGGATCATTTTTCCCTAAGTGCATTACCTTACATTTTTCCTTATTCAGCCGCGTGCCCCATTTGTTTACCATATAGAGGTTTTTAGTAAATCCCTCTGAAGATCTTCAATTTGTTGTGATGTACTACATGGGCCACCAATTTTAATATCATCAGCATATTTAACTGAGTCGTTTAAAATCTCTTTCGATACATCAGATATAAATGTCTGAAACAGAGAGGGGCCCAGGACGGAGCCCTGTGGAACACCACTGGAAACCCTTCCTAGGTCTGACTTATTGCCATTAACTACAGCACACTGGGATCTGCCTGTCAGCCATTCTCCTATCCATTTCACAATAGTGCTATTGATATAATAACTCCTGTTTTTTTCCATTAGTGTCCAATGAGGCATAAGGTTAAAAGCCTTGCTAAAATCAAGTCAATCAAGTTGATCTTTATTTATATAGCGCCTTTCAATATCAAGGCACTGTACAGAGTATAGCCACAATGTACAAAATACAGCAATATAAAATTTTTAAATTCAGTCTGGGAATACCCGAGAAAATAAATAAGTTTTCAACATGGATTTAAAACTGCTGACAGTCAGGCATTCTCTCTCTTTTTTTTTTTAAATATAATGTTTATTAAAGTTTCAACAAGAACACCAGACAGGATCATGATGTCAAAACCAGATACACATATACAAGAACAGGATATATGATCCCATCTCCCTCCCCCAATTACCCCCATGTACTCTCCCCGCACAGTCCTGAGGCTTATCAATCCAGAGATCATAATTATGTGAAGAAAGATCTAAATAGAATATAAAGTATGTAATGGGGCCCAAATCCTCTAGTATTTGGAATTATTATTGTTAAGACTCGAGATAGTCCTCTCCACTCGAAGATTAGCTAATAACTCGCTAAGCCATTCAGAATAAGAGACAACATCCTTACTTTTCCAATATTTAAGTACCAGCTTTTTAGCTGACATGGAGATCAAAGCAATATAATATTTCCGCTTCTTAACTGAGATCCGTGAATAATCCCCCAACAAACAAACCTCCGGGGTAAATAGGTCTGTTAATCCGAGCAAAGGGTCAGCCCTACCCTTAATGCTCTCTCATAAGGGGGTTATCTTAGGACATTCCCAGAAAATATGAAACAATGAACCTTCCACCTGCAAGCACCTCGCACATTTGTTAGAACTTATTCCTCATTTGGCCAATTTCTGTGGAGAATAGTAAAGGTTGTGCAGGATATTAAACTGCATTAAACGCAACCTATCTTGTGTGACAAAACGGTGGCAATTCCTCCATATGGCCGACCAGTCCTTGTCCCATTGTGGGAAAGAATCAGACCAAAATTCTGTAGGTCCAAATGGATCTGGGAAACGCCAGACGTATAAGATGTTATAGTTTGGAAATTGCCTTAGGGGAATAAGCTAAGGGGCCCAGATCCGATTGAAAAGAGAAATTGGAGAAAAGAGGATAGCCGTCTTCAAATTTTTTAACAAGGAGATGTCTAAGCTGCAAAACTTTAAAATATTCCATCTTTTATAGTCTAAACTTTGACATAAAATCATCTATAGATAACCAAGTTCCATCTTCCTTGAGAAATGAAGACAGTCTTCCTTCCCTCAATTTAGGTAACCACGAGGGGGATAACATCTTGCTATCTATTTTAAAAGCTGGGGTATTCCAAATTGATTGTGACCCATCTAGACAGTGTTTATATTTTAAAAATCCACACAGCTGTGAATGGATTCTAATAGATGTTGCGATTGTAGTCTCCTTTAATTTATTCAGCAGGGAAGATGAGTTAAGGGACAGTAGTGTGGAAGGGGGATAACTTAACTGATCGAATCAGTTCCCGTTCTATTTTGAGCCAAGTGGGGACATACGTGGGAATATCAGGGTCCAACCACTTGAGGTATTTGGCAGCGCTACAAGCCCAGTAATACAAACTGAGGTATGGAAGCTGTAAGCCATCCTTAAATTTAGGTGCAGCAAGCTTATGGTAGGCTAGTCTTGGTCTCTTTTTAACCCAAATAAAATCCATTATTAAGCTTTGAGCTTTTTTGAGCCAGCCTCCAGGTACCAAAATATTAAGTAATTGAAGGTGGGTATAGTAGCCTCTGTAGAACATTCATCTTGACCAGATTTGTCCCCCCCATAGAGAAATAGAGAGGGTCTACCAGCGAGTTAAATCCTGGGACACCATCAATAATGTCGCCTCCAGGTTTTTTCTTGATAGTAAGTTGTGTATCCCTGGTTAGTTCAATGCCCAAATACCTCAACGAGTCCCTGGACCATAATAGACAGGGCCGTGATATTATTCTTAAAGACTCTATGGTTTAGAGGGTATACGATAGATTTTCCCACATTTAACCTGTAGTACGATAATTTACTGAATTGCTCAATTATGTCCAGCATGGCAGGGATAGATGTTTCTGGGTTAGATAACTAGGAGCAGGTCATCCGCACAAGCGGCCACTTTGAGCTCGGTCCCTAAAATAGTTAGCCCCTGAACCCTTAGACACAGAACTAATCTGTGGATTAATGGTTCCAAATAAAGGTTAAAGAGCAGAGGAGAAAGGGGACAACCTTGTCTTGTACCCGAATATAAGGTAAAAGTCTCAGAGATTGCCCCATTTCCAGAAATCCTGGCAGTAGGATTCTGATACAGAACTTTCATCCACATCTGAAATTGTTGGGGAAAACCGAAAGCTTTTAAGGTTTGAAGCAAAAAATTCCAATTCACTCTATCAAAAGCCTTCTCAGTGTCCAGGGACACTAACGCCACTGGAAAGGGGGCATACCTGGAGGCCGAGAAGACATGTGCGAGAGTGCGAGGGTGATCTGCAGAAGATCTGCCCTTCATGAAACCGACCTGATGTGTGCCTATTAGGCCAGGGAGAACTAAACCAAACCTGTCAGCTAAAATTTTGGTTAAAATATTGCTATCCTGGTTCAACAATGAACTGGTTCTGTAGCTTTCCACACACTCTAAGTTTTTACCTGCCTTCAGCAGTAATACAATAAATGCATCAAAGAGAGTGGGATCAACCTGTAAGCCGGATAGGATGTATTGAAAAAGGGAAAGGAGATGTGGGGCAACTAGCTCTTTAAAACACTTGTAAAAATTAGAAGAAAAAACGTCCATTCCCGGTGTTTTGTCCGAAGGGAGGCCCCGATCAACTTTCTACTCAGAGGTTCAGAAAGACGGGGTAGCTGGGTTTCTGCTAAGTAAGAGGAAAGCATGGAATCAGAGGGCAGACTGGGCATGTCACCATATAACTTTTTATAATAATTGGCAAACTCTGAGACAGTCTCTTGAGGGGAACATTTCAGGGCTCCATCCATACTGGAACGAATGGGGGGGATAAATCGGGCCGATTCAAGTAGCTTAATTCTTTGGGCCAACAATTTCCCCGATTTCTCCCCTGATCTATATAGGATGCTTTCATGCGAAGGATAGCAAATTCCATTTTCTCATTTAGAATGCTTATATGAGAATCCCTCAATTTAGCAAGGTTTTGTTTAGCCTCATTCAAGGAATTCAATTGTGGATTGGTTTCCAATGATCTGATTTGGGCAAGCAGTGCCCTCTGCTTTTTCTCCTGCCTCCTCTTCCGTGCAGAGGCCATCCCAATTAAGATACCCCGAATATATGCCTTAAAGACACACCATAATAAGTCAGGCCTAATCCCTTGGGTACAATTCAACTCAAAAAATGGTGTAATATGTTCTTTAATACAATCCCTACTTTTGGAGTTCTTAAGCAATTGGTCATTCAATTTCCATCTAGATTGACGGCTTGGGAAGGGACGTTAGAACCAATTTACATGACACCAGGGAGTGGTCAGAAGGGGGGCCAGGGTGAATGACTGAGGCTGTTATACCTGGTGGTAGTGCCTGGGGTAACAACAGGTAATCAATACGGGATGCCGACCTGTGAACAGGGGATATAAAAGTGTATTCCCTATCCTCAGGGTGCAGAACCCTCCATATATCGCACAAGCCCAGTCTATCCATTAAGTCATGTAATGCCTGCAGTGCTGGGGAAGGTATACATGAGACAGAACCAGTACGGTCCTTACCCGAATCCATCACTAAATTCCAGTCTCCTCCTAGAATTATAGTGGAGGGCAATAAAGAGAGGATATTATTGAGTAGTCGCATAAAGAAAAGAGGGTCGTCCCTATTAGGACCATAAATGCTACCCCAGCACAAATTCCATAGAGTACATAGTACCCTTTACCAGTATATACCTGCCATGTGGGTCTTTAATTTCCTGCAAAACCTTAAATGGGATATTCCTGCTGATAAGGATTAAGACTCCACAACTCTGAGAAGTACCCTGAGCAGAGAAGACCTGCCCTGTCCGCAAGTGTCTCATCTGAATGGCTTCCAAGTCTAACAAATGGGATTCCTGAATAAAAGCAATGTTAGTGTGCAAAATATCCAGATGTTTCAAAATCTTATATTGTTTTGTTTTTAAATGGACCCCCTTGACATTCCAGGTCGAAAAACAAAGATCGTTAGCCATCCGTCTTATCCAGTAAATAGAAGTAATACCAAATGGTAAGGAAACCTAGAAGACAAACACACATTCTTATTGGTTCCAGACTGTGCCCCTCCCAGACCCTCCCCTCCTCCCCCCACCCCCCAATCCACCCTATTTCCCAGTACCCCCCAAAAAGTAACCAAAGAAATATCCTCAACCCTATACATTCTTAAATCCCCCGAACCACCACACCCCCCTTTGTTTTGTGCTACTCTTAGCAGCTCTCTGCAAAAATTGTCTTCCCCCTCCTGCCCTCCCACCTCCAAAATCTCCCTATTAAATCCATATATGGAACTTGGTGGGGAGCAAGGAAAAGCTTGATAGGTTTATTAACTTCAGAAAGCTGTCTAACCGGAATGTTTACTCGATCCCAAGGAAACCTGCTCTTTTAGCCCCCTTTAAACCTCACTACACCTTCCGCCCATTCTGTAAACAGTTTTATTCCTAGTTGACCCCCTTTATTTTGAAACTCCCTCAAATACCCGGACTTTGGGTGATCCATTACCCTTTCCCAGTGCTATGGTTCAAAAGAATGCCCTTCCAAATATTCCTTGGAGCAAAGTAAGAAGCATATCCCCGTTTGTTCCAGCAGCTCCTTCAGTCATGGAACACCAACAACTGCCGACACCATCAGCAAGCCAGAGTATAACCCTTCAAAAATATTCCACCAAGGAGAGAGGTTATACAAGGTGAAAATCAGCAACCTGCCCCCCGATAAAGGAGCTATTGGAACATTCGTTAACAACGTCCCCCCGGCTATTCCATCGAAGGGAAACACTAAACAAATCAAGCTCCTCAGCTTGATAATAACCACCTCCAAAACTAACGCTATGCTCCTCTCGTGTGGCAACCAGCTGCAACTGCAACCTCTCTTATCCCATTTAAGTCCACCCTGCGGTCTGAAAACAAAGGAAAACGAAAAAATGGCAACAAACACAAAACAAAAGAAATCCGAGGAGACTCTCAGCAAGAAAATAAAATGCAAGCCCCTCCACTATCACTGTTGTACCCCCCCACCTGTTTAGAATCCAACCGCTCCCTCACTGCAATATTATCCTCCCTGTGTACACTTATGCACGCCCACAGCTGAGAGGGAGTACCTACCCCTAACCAAGCATTCAATTCCGGGAGGAGGGAGAAAATATAGGGGATCTAGCCGGATCAAATTAGTATTCCTAGTGCATACTGTAATCGAGACCTAGCCCTAACTTAACAATGGACATTATTGTTTATCCATGGGGACATCCTTTTCATATTTCCTATCTGTAAATACCTTATCAAATCCCTGAGACTTACCCCTAACTCCAGTTCGATTCCATGAGGAACCCAGCTAACCTTACAAACATGGCCCTGAAATATTACCCCCCCCAACATGAACCTTATATAGCATTAACTCTAAAAGATTTGAATCAGCAAAAGCACAGCAAATGCAACATTAGGACCCTTAATGGAGCCATTTTGGAAAACAGGTCCTGGTCTGAATAACAACACAGTGACCAGTCCAGACTTCACCGGTCTAGCCTTCTCAGGTAATGCTCCATACACATAACTCCTGCACTCAGGATAGGGCTTTGCTGTGACACCCAGTGCATCCTCAAGTGTTTCTGAATAGGTCAGGCATAGCTGTCCTGAGGCCCGCAGTTGCTGATTCCACATCATCACATGAGTGCCACAGACCTGAGAACTGTACCTGCAATTTAGCAGGGTATTGTATCCTAAATTTGAGACCAGCGGTGATCAGCTTTGTAACCAAGGGGTGGAAGGTGGACCTCCGTTGTCGTACTGTGAGCGGGAAGTCCTGGGCTACTCTGATTTTCACCCCTTCCCATTGTAGTTCCTGTATAGCCCTTAGTTTAGCAAAAAAGTGCTGCTTCTCCAAAAAATTTAAGAATTGAAAAATTAGTGGTCGGGGGGGGGAGCCCCGATCAGAGCCTTTGGCCTCAATGCTCTATGGGCCCACTCTATAATGTAGCGGGGACCATAGGGAGAGGGCCCTACAACTTTTTCTAAGAACTTCTGGACAAATAAAACGGGATCCTGCCCTTCCTCCAGCTCGGGGAGGCCGATGATCGCCGCATTGTTCCTGCGGCTACGTCCCTCCAGGTCTTCCAATTTCTGCTCCATTTTTGGTGATTTTTTACTTGACTTGGACCAGCTCAGGCTCCTGCTTATCTATTCTTCTTTCCAGTGAAGTGAGACGGGTCTTGGAATCCGATGTCCTCAAAGCTATGTCTTCTATAGTCTGAGAGATGGTCTTACTTTCCGATGTGAGGTTTTTCACTTCTTCTTGAAATGGGCGAAACTTGGCCAAAAACCCAGCGAGCGTTAAAGGCTCTTGATCAGGATTCTGCTATGCTGGTGCCTGCACAGTGGTCGAGACGTTAGCGTGTGGCTTTTTTGGGGCCTTCTCAGGGGTGGCAGGAGGCGTGTGTTTAGGCTGTGGCTTCTTCATGTCTACCTCCATCTTCCCAAAACTACCCCAGCACAGTTCTGCAGAGCTTCGCACACCACTGGGTTACCTTTGCTAGGTTCATAGCCTTATATTCTAATAAAGATATGTAAAAATAGCCGTTGTGAGCAGGAGAGGTTAGAAAAGGCGTCTTCTTAGGCTCGCTGCATCACGTCGACAGTCAGGCATTCTCTTAACCAACGAGGTAGAGAATTCCACAGGGTCGGTGATGCAAAGGAAAAAGCACGAGCTCCAGATGTTTTGGGGCAAACCCTGGGAATCACTAGCAATCCCTCGACAGCGGATCAAAGAGGACAACTGGAGATGTAAGGAATCAGGAGATCTTTCAGGTAGTCATGGCCCTAGATCAAGGAATCAAGGGATATGACATCACAAGGAATTTTTTAGCCAAGAAGCTACTGATGTTCTCATAAAAGCACAACAGGTTAGTCATAGTACCACACGTTGTTTTTAAATTCATGTTGTTCAACATCCCTTGCTTCAGTTATCGGTAATATTATAGCCCTCAGAAGGCTTTTTAATACCTCCCAGTAGTGTTTTGATCCCTTTTTATGTATAGGGAAAACATAAGCAAGTTTCTAGTCGGGGGTATGGTACCGGTTGGTATTAATACACTTTTCAAACAAAATTTTTAATGGATATACTAAATAATCAGCTATCGTGTACATGTGTCTCGAAATTCTATCTGAGCCTGGAGAGGTTTTGCTGATTTGTTTAAGTAATTTTGCCTTTATCTCATCCAAGGAAAAGGAAACATATGGAGCGCCATGATGTGCAGAACCCATAGGTATCTCTTAATATGGACCAAATACATTACAGAAATGTTTATTATAAATATTGGCCATAATAACATTGTCACTGACCTGCCCTCCATTATTCATAATGAAACCAACTTGGCTAGTAGGTTTCTTTAAAGAATTAATGTATGAATAGAAAACTTTATAGTTATCCTTCTTAGCATGTAAGGCTAGTTGCTTTTCGTATTCTTTTTTGCTTTTCTCATTTCTTGCTTACAAAGCTTCTGGAGTGATGCAAGATTATCTTTTGCAGTGTTTGTTTTCATTCGGATGTATTCCTTGTAAGGTTTATTCTTTTTTTAATAAGCCTCTTTACTTTTCTATTCATTCACTTAGGATGACACTTTTTGTAGAGTATTTTGTTTGGTAGGGATATATTTATTACTAAGAGTAAGCATTGTATTTTTAATATGTGCTAAATTCAATACTATTATGGTCACTATTGTATAGATACATAGATACATAGACAGTGTCGGCAGATAAGGGCCTATGGCCCACCCAGTCTGCCCATTTGAGCTTGTAAGTTCAGTTTATGTTTTCCTAGAAATCTGTTGCCCCTTAACCCTGACCTCCAGAATTCCTTTATGTCTATCCCATGCATTCTTAAATCCCGTGATTGTTTCAGCCCCCACCACTTCCTCTGGCAGGGTGTTCCACTTGTCCACCACCCGTTCTGTGAAGAAATTCTTCCTCATGTTTCCTCTGAATCGTCCTCCCTCCAACTTCATCCCATGCCCTCTAGTCCTAGAACATCTTTTTCACTTAAAAATAATGTATTCCTGCACCCTGTTCCTCCCTGTAAGATACTTGTATGTGTCTCTATCATATCCCCTCTCTCCCTTCTCTCCTACAGGGAGTACATGTTCAGTTCCTTCAACCTGTCTTCATAGGACTTGTGATGCAATCCATGCACCATCTTTGTTGCCCTCAACCTTCTCTACCCTGTCTATGTCCTTACGTAGGTGTGGTCTCCAGAACTGTACACTGTACTCCGGGTAGGACCTCACTAGTGTCTTGTATAGTGGAATTATGACCTCCCTTTTCCTGCTGGTGATGCCCCTGCCTATGCATCCCAGCATCCTATTTGCTTTACCTGCTGCCTTGTCACATTGTTTCCCTACCTTGAGGTCATCAGAGATGATAACCCCAAGATCCCTTTCCTGCTTGGTGCATGCTATATCCTCACCCCCAACTGATATATTGTGCCAGGTTTTTGTGCCCCATATGCATTATTTTGCACTTCTTTGCATTGAATTTCAACTGCCAAACCCCTGACCATTCTTCAAGTTTCTGCAGGCCCTTCTCATTCTGTCTACACCCTCTGGTGTGTCTACTCTGTTACAGAGCTTTGTGTCATCAGCGAACAGTGAAATTCTGCCTTCTAGGTCCTGCGCAATGTCACTGATGAAGATGTTGAATAGAATCGGTTCCAGCACTGGTCCCTTGGTACCCACTGTCACTCTTCCCTCTGTGGAGTGACAGCCATTTACCACCCTCTGTGTCCTGCCACCCAGCCAGTTACCTACCCACCACACTACTGTCCTGCCCACACCCATATTCCCCAGTTTGTGTAATAGTCTTCTATGTGGCACAGTGTCAAAGGCCTTGCTGAAGTCCAGTTAGGCCATGTCCACTGCCCTCCCTGATCCACCTCCCTAGTCACCCAGTCAAAAATTCAACTAGGTTGGTCTGGACATGACCTCCCCTGGTGAAACCATGCCTTGGGTCCTGTAGTCCATTGACAACCAGATGTTCCACCAATCTCTCCTTCAGTAGTGCTTCCATGATCTCTCCCCACTACCGAGGTGAGGCTGACTGGTCTGTAATTCCCTGCTTCCTCTTTGTTCCCACTTTTGTATAAGGGGACTACATCTGCTATCCTCCCCGTCTTTTGGGTACCTCCCCTGTTTCCAGTGACCGGCTAAACAGGATAGCCAGAGGTTCAGCCACCACCTCTCTTAGTTCTTTAAGGACCCTGGGGTGCACCCCATCTGGCCCCATTGCTTTATCAACTCTTATTACTTCCAGTTCCTTCAGGACCCTTTCTCATGTAAAGGGACTTGTGTCCCTTTCTGTACCATTCTCACCCCTTGTACTCCCTTCAGACCCATTACCCTCCTCTTTCTCAGTAAAGACTGAGCAGAAATACCTGTTCAATATGTCAGCTTTACTGTTGTCATCCTCCACGCGGCCCCCATCCTCCCCCTTCAGTCTCGCTATCCTTCCCTTTGCCTTTCTTTTTCACTTATGTACCTGTAAAGGTTTTGTCCCCCTACCCACTGATTTTGCAATGTGTTCTTCTGTCTGAGCTTTGGCTTCCCTTACTGACCTCCCTGCCTCCTTTGCTTCTCCTGGACTTCTCCCTATCCCCTTCTGCCTGTGTCTTTTTGTATTGCCCTGAATGCTATCTTTTGGCTTTCACTTTCTTTGCTACCTCTTTGAAAACCATAATGGTCTCCTCTTCCTTTTCTTCTTGCTAACCTGCTTAATGCATAATTCTGTTGTTCTTGTAATCCCCATTTTAAATACTGCCCACTGTTCCTCAACCCCTGATTCCTGTCCCATTCCCCCTAATGCCTCTTTCAAGTATCTCCCCATTTTCCCAAAGTCTGCCCCCCTAAAATCCAGGATACGTGTTTTTGCGTGGTTTGGTTCTGCTCTTTCTGTGATTTCAAACCACAATGACTGGTGGTCACTGTTCCCCAGGTGCTCCCCCACTGTTACCCCCATCACACTGTCCCTGTTTGTGAGCACAAGGTCCAGTATTGCCTTCTGCCGAGTTGGTTCCATGACCAGTTGCTTGAGGAAGGCACCTGAAGAGTCCAGGATAAATCTGCTCCTAGTTGATGCTGCTGCTGGGATGCTCCAGCCACGTCTGGAATATTGAAGTCTCCAACCAGTACTACCTCACCCTTGTCTGCTATCCTTTGGATGGCTAGCATCAACTCCTATCTGTTTCTTCCTCCTGGGCTGGTGGTCTATAGACCACACCTGTATGGATGGCTGTCCCCATTTTCCTTTCCAGCTTAACCCACAGTATCTCTCCCCCATTTTGTTCCTCCTGGATCTCTGTGGCCCTTATGTCATTTTTCACATACAGTGCCACTCCTCCTCCCTTCCTGCCTGTTCTGTCTCTTCTGAATATGTTGTAGCCAGGTATGGCCATCTCCCAGTCGTGGTTATCATTACACCAGGTTTCAGTGATGGCCACAATGTCCAGGTCTGACTGCACCATGACAGCCTCCAGATCTTCCATCTTGTTGCTAAGGCTCCTGGCATTTGCACACATGGCTTTCCATGATTTGACCTCCCTAGACTGTTTCACTGTTCTACTCCAGCCTTCCTTGGTTGTCCTTATCCCTGGTTCTCTTTGCTGTCTGCCCTTCTGCTGAATTTTGCCTCTTTTCTGCCTATCCACCTCTTGGGCTAATTTCCATCTTTTGCACACTGCTTTGTAGAGATAGCCACTCCTCTGGTTCACTGGTTCCTGCTAGCTGTGGGGGTAAAACAAGTAGGTACCCTCCTTGTGGCCTGCCACCCCTTTGCTAGTTTAAATGCTTGTCAGTAGCATTTAAACTTATCATTGAGGTCTTGATTCCCCTCCAGGATGGATGCAGGCCGTCGAGGCTTGAACAAACCTCCATCCCTCCAGGTGGGTCCCCAGTCACCAATGAATCCAAACCCTTCCTCACAGCACCAGTTCTTCAACCATGAGTTAAAGTTCCTGGTGCATGCACTCCTATGCTCTCCCTTGCCTCTCGCAGGTAGTACTTCTGAGAAAGTGACAGAAGTAGCTACTTGCTTGAGACCCCTCCCCAATTTCCAAAACTCTTCCTGAACTTCCTTCGGCTCTCCATTTGCCAGGTCATTTGTACCTAGGTGAGGAGGTGTTACAAGTCTTAACCAATATGGTAGCAGAATACAGTACTAAATCCAAAATTCTATCACTTCCAGTTGGTGCAGTGACATACTGTTTCAAATGTAAATGACATATTGACATTAATTTTCTTCTGTTAGAATTGGGTGCTGACCGATCTTCCCAGTTTATTTCACTCATGTTGAAATCCCCCATGATAAAAAGATCCCCCAATTGCCCAGCTAGTTATATTTCAGAGAGAATTGCACTATAGATGTCTGCTGGGGGGGGGATGATAACACACACCTACGGTACATATAATGGATCAACTTGGTTTAGTAATAATTTCACCCAAGTGGTTTCAGTATGTGCTGAATGTGTTTTTATTTTGTCAGTTGCCTTCACAGTCATGATTTTTTTTTTTGTGCCTCTCACCCCTCCCTCGACTGATCATTCCTTTGTGCCATCACACAGAACCCCTGGCCACCACTTCTCCCTCTGTGCCATCCTGTGCCCCCGCTACTGCCGGTTGTCCCTGGTTGACCCGATGTATCCCTATTGTCAGACGGGTCTCTCCCTTCTGGGGGAGAAGTACCTGGAGGCACATCCAGTTAACCCAGGAGCTGGTGGGGGGGGCAGCACAGGTCTATCCTGGGCTACCGTGGTGCAGGGAACCAGTGGCCATCTACCTTAGTGGAATGGATGGGGGTGGATAAAGCTGGAGATCAAGTAAGGTCTGTGGTGTTACACTAGGTAGGATAAATGGGCAGACTAGGTGGGCCAAGTGGTCCTTACCTACCGTCAAATTCTGCGTTTCATTGACAGCCTTCCGGAGGCCTGCCAGTCATCTAGGGTACTCCTTTATGCTGACAATGCCGTCATTTACATCAGTAGTGCAGACCAGGATAAAATTTGTATTGATCTCCAAAACAACTTTGAGTCATTAGAGTAATAACTCATGCACAACAAATTGGTCTTGAACTACAACAAATCAAAAACCATGTTATTCTTAGGACAAGTGAAAACAAAGGTCCCACTACTAGTCATCCTCAATGACAAAGGGCATAAACTAGAAAAGGTAGAATCCTTTAACTACCTTGGTGTTTTCCTGGATGATACCCTACCATTCTCTCCTCACATGAACAATATTGTTGGCTCAGCCAAAAGAAGGCTAGAAGCATAGTATAAGAAGTGCCTCAACCTGACCACGGAAGCCAGGCATCTTGTCGTATCTGGCATGGTCCTATCACTTACTGACTATGGCCTTCCAGCTTATGCAGCTGTGTGTGACTCTGTACTAAACAGGGTCAGGATAGGTTATAACAAAGGCTTGTCACTTTGTATTGGGGGCTGACATGCTTCACCATAGCTGCTGCCTATATTCCCTCACCAACTGGCTTCCCCTACAGGGTGGATTAAAGTACCAAACCTGTCTGCTTGCAAAAAAAGTGCTGATGGGTCTCCCCCCCCCTCGGCTATTTAAAATTGCTTTTGCCCCATTACCAATCAGTATAATACCAGCAGTATGACTAGGAACGCTCTAGAAATACCATTCAGGAGATCAAACTTGGGTAAACACTCCACTGTAAGAGCAGCTGTATGGCTGAATGAACTACTGAATCCTGCTAAGTCTCCCAAAAATTGCAAGTTCAAAAAAGCTCTGAGACAAGACCTCACCTTGAGTTCCAAAGGTTCCTGCTTCAGTTAAACTGTATGCCCAACTCACACTGTAACACTTTTATTGATACTGTAATAGTTAAGTTCCATTCTTGTACCTCATGCTTCCTATGGTTTATTACTGACTACACTCCTCTGAAGTTGCTGTATTTTTTATTGTCTATGTGTAACCTTTCCTCTTGACTCAGACATGGACCCTTTGTAAAAGAGCACCTGTGCTCAAAGGTACTTTTCTGAATGAAAATAAATCAATAAATTTTCTCCGGGGGGGGGGGGGAGAGTGTTGAAGAAAATATTCACACTCTGATCCCTTCTAAGTGTTTGATGCTGGTATAAAAGGATTCAGTATCAATCCCCCAAAACAAGTAGTTCTCTTTCCACTCCAGAGTCTCCATTTTTTCAAACAGGTGCGTAGTATCCCTGATGTAAGAAGGAAGAAACTCCATACTCAGCTTCAGGAAAAAAATCAACAAATTTACTTCAATTATTAGCTAGCGAGCCCATACCTGAAGCCATGGATCTCCCAGGAGGGGTCAGTGACAGATTTGTGTATTTTGTGTGTAACCCCTAGATGGCGCTATCCCAGGGGCTACTACCCCTGCCTGATTTGCCACTAACAGGTTGAGGGGCCTGGATCCAATGGCGGGTGCCTCCACCCAGAGGTCAGGGTTTGCAATAGTTAAACTAACTTGGTCACAGCCCTCTGGGACACTGCAACCCCCCTTTCTTCCCACTAGTGGCCCACACAATATATCAGAATTACCTTCACAGTATACACTTACCCCCAGGTCTGGTTCCGGCACTGGGACCTCCTGTGAAATGAGATACAGTGCAACAATCACAGTACAGTACTTTAACATAGACAAATACCTCAGGCAGTATAACTTTGCTGAAACAAGCAGCTCTGATTTATTTAGGTGGATATAACAAGGACAGGGGGAAATCAGGTTAATTAGCTTATCACTCTAATAATCTACCTATGGCTCTGTGCACAGGCCTATCCCTATCAGTTACTGTCCCTGGGTACCCAAGCCCTAGTGGCTAGTCCAAACCGTGGCAGCTGGTAGGGGCCCTTCACACAGAGAAAAGGAGAATTAAACAGTCAGCAGTACAGTAATTCCATTTGGATTTAATGTGTAATTCAACAGGGAGCGACCCTGAATTAGTACTCACGACCTCCAAATAAGATAGGGTCCTTCAATGTCAGCAGGGCTCACTTGAGGTACACAAACCTCTTCACACATCCATATAAAAAAGCACTATACCAGGCAGGCTGCATCTGTATCCCGATCGCAATTACTGCACAATACCCGGGAGAACACACAGCAGATTCAGTTCCTGACAGACCGAGTGCAATTTTCGGCAATTCCTCCAGTCTTCTACAGGGTGAGCCTGGTTTCTACTCTTCAGAGATCCTTTGATTCTTTTCACAGGACGGATTCAGTCCTAACAAGCTGTTACACAAGCTGCAGACCGGAACTCTGGGCCTTACACACGTTTTTGACTAAAACTGCACACTGAAAAAGCACAGGGCTCCTTCCTTCTTCACTGCCAAAGCTCAACTGAAACTCCAACCGACAAAACCGGGCACTTCCTTTGAGTTCCTCCCAGTTCTTGACTGGATTGGCTGTCACTCACAATAGACTGCTGCTGTTGGTCCAAAAGGTGCTGAAGTCTAAACTACATCTCCCAAGTCACTGCTCATACAATCCTCTTGTGACTGGCTCAGATTATGAGTCCAAGTTCTGATTCGTCCAAGGCACCATTTTAGAGCTAGCTTACCCACACTGATTGGTCCAGTTCAGCAGTTCAAAACTAGAATGGGGAACTAGCAGACACAGTTCTGACTGCAAAAGAAAGCAGGTTAGACAAACTGTAATTTCATTATTACTGTAAATAATTTCTGGCAAACAGTTACATCTTTCAGATAGGTTCCTTTGCACTCCTAGTGACTGCAAAATAGAGTGAATTGGCAGCAGCTTGAGTGGTACTCAATCAAAGAAACACACAGTCCCCCATACAAACTAATTATGTCTGCAAGCAGACAGCTCTTAAAGAGACAGTACCAGAGGTTCTAAAAACACTCACTGATAAATGGCTTAAACGCCAAACACCATTCAGGCTTGGAGCATTCAAGCAAGCTCCTGGAAGTCTTTTGGGAACCCCCATTTGCAGGGGGGTTACATGTGAAATAATGTAAATATAAATATATATACACATATGCATACACACATCACGATATCTCATCCCATAAATGTCCATATTCTCACTACCATGAAATAAATGTAATGTAACATAAAGATGGGACAATATCTGACATTTATACATACTCTCCCAACATCATCAGACAATATCATCACACTCATCACGTCACTCCCATTTACCTCTTTTTTTCTGGGGTCCTGGAACTACTTGCAGCATCAGTCAAAGTGAACTGTATCTCACCTGTGCCTTTACCTGCTCCTCTGCTCACAGCTATGAAAAGCCCATGGAGATTCAGAAACCGCTCGGATCTCGGAGCCACCGGACGTCTTTTGAAACTTGGCAAAAAGTGAAAAAGGAGTGTTTGTTGCTGCGGTCCTTGAAAAATCATACTGTTGTTTCCCTTTCTACTTCCACAGGAGGACAGAATGAGAAGACACCCCAAAGATGTGTTCCAGTCCTGCAACCAGATAGTAACTCTGACTAACTCCGAAAATACTGCTGCCATCCACAAGTGACCAGTAAGGCTCAAAAGAATCCTACCAGTGACACTCAAATAGACCACAGCTTCAGGAACTGTTATCTTACCACTTCATTATGCTGTTATTTCTTATCCTGTGATGCCGTCTAAAAACAAAGCACAAATCCATGTCCTCAGCTGTGACGTAAACTGAACAAGAAAAAAAAAGTTACGAAGCACCCATTTCACCAAGCACTTCAATACATAATAAAAATAAGTAAATGTTATTTCACCCCCCCCAAAAAAAAGCACAACCATGAAAATATAAATACCAAACACTCAGGTCTCGCCAGGAAATGTTCACTGTTTTCCCTGAAGATAACCCCTCCCACAGTCTCACACAGAACAATCACACATGATGCATACAGCATACAAGACAGCAATAACAAATTAAATCAATGAAAGAACACTCTTTTACCTCGCTAACCAATGGAAATGCAGAGATACCATCCATTCATACACAAAGCAGCCAAATCCATTCAGAAAACCTAACTACACCCGCGAAAGACATTTAGCTCATTAAAGAACACCAGGGACAAACAAAATACGGCAGCACAAATACTAGATGCCCCTATTGTATAAATCGCACACATTATGAGCGACAGTGTGGTACCAGAAATATTTGCATTTCTGCAGAGTGAACTCAGTAATACCACTCGTGGCTCTGCTGCGCCCCACCACTCGTGATATTACTCGAGGTCAAGCTGCAGTCATGCAAATATTTCTGGTATTACACTGTGTCACCCATCATGTATCATAGATATGTGTGTGTGTGTATATATATATATATATATATATATATATATTCATTGCAAAAAACTTCATTAATGCCCATTAGGGTTGAAGCATAAAAAGTAAGGAAATGTGATCTTAGGGTTCCCATGCATTAGACCCTGCCCTCACCTTCGGCTTCCAATCCTAAGGTCCACCACCACCCTGAATGCAGGAACAGGTGTGAGGGGTGTGCCTTGGGGTTGCGAACCTGGAACTTCAGGTTGGGGCGAAGGACAACATTGGTCCTGTAGAAGACCAGGTAAGGAGACTCCACTGAGAGCATCTGGAGCTCACTGATCCTTCTGGCAGATGTGATGGCCACAAAGAAGGTGGTCTTCCATGACAGGTGTGACATCTCACACCTGTGCATTGGCTCGAATGGCTTGCTCATGAGCATTGTCGACACCAGCAACAAGTCCCAAGGTGGTGGTGGTTCATGCACTGGAATGGAAATGTGGTCAAGGCCCTTAAAGAAGTGCCCGACCACCTTCTCCTGTGCCACCATTGGCATACCAGCCCATGCCAGGTACGCAGAGATGGCTGACAAGTGCACCTTGAGGACCATCGACCAAAGGGCCAACTGAGAGAGAGACCATAAGTAATTGAGGATGCTAGCCACAGGACAGGACAGAGGGTCAAGCTCCTTGCCATGGCACCAAATGGAGAATCTCTTCCATTTGAAGGCATAGCATTGATGAGTCAACTCCTTCCAAGAGGTCTCAACTACATGGAAGACCTCATCGGAGAGACCCAGGGCCTGGATCTCTAGCCGCTCAGGAACCAGGCTGTCAGGTGCAAGGACTGATGGTCGGAATGGAGGAGGACCTTCCCCCGAGAGCACGAGAGTAGGTCTGGGTGAAGTAGCAGATGCCACAGAGGCCTGCTGCTGAGGCTGAGGAGATCAGGATACTGGAACTGGCAGGGCCAGTCCAGAGCCACCAGGATCATCTGTGCCTTGTCCCTCCAAGCTCTGTTCAGGACCTTGTGGAACAGAGAAAAAGAAGGGAAGGCATAAAGGAGGCCCGGAGTTTAGGGCATCATGAAGGCACCCCCCTGCAGTGTACCCCACTGGGGGGAGTGGGCACAAAACAGCCTCTGCTTGGTGTTCTCCCGGGAGGCAAACAGATCCACCTGAGGAGTGCCACACTGGGAGAACAGATGGCCTGCTACCTTCTGATGAAGGGACCACTCATGATATGTGTTGCCCACTCGGCTGAGGGTGTCCACCAGCTGATTGGACACACTTGACACATGAATGACCAGCAGCTCAGCCTTGAGGCTGATCATGAGGTTCCAGATGTGGAGAGCTTCCCTGCATAGACATAGGGAATGTGCTCTGCCCTGCTTGTTGACATCACATGGTCGTCATGTTTGTCTGTCTAGACCTGGACGACATGACCCCGGAGATGTGGAGCAAAGGCTCGAATTGAGGGCCAGGCAAACAACGCAAAGCTCCAGCAGGTTGATGTAACATTGGGACTCCTCGGGGGACCAGAGGCCTTGGACCCTGTGTTCCCCCAGGTGGGCATGCCAGCTCATCTGAGAGTCATTGGTCGTGAGAGTGAGCATTGGCTCCAGGCGGACAAATAGGACTACTTCCTGTAGATGTGCTGGGACCAGCCACCACTGGATCGCATCCCACATCTACTGGGTCACTGAGACTGCTTGGTTGAGATGACCTTGATGCTGAGACCACTGATGGGCCAGCTCCACTGCGGGGGTGCATTCTCCAATGGGCCCAACAGACCACACTGGTGCAGGCCACCAAGTAGCCCAGGAGGCACAGGAAGTCCCTGGCAGAGCACAACTTCCCAACCTGAAGTGATGGGGCAAAGGAGGAAAGATCCTCTGCTCTGTCCACTGGGAGCTGGGCTCAGGCTCAGCAAAATTCAAGCTCTGCCCTGATGAAGTGAATCACTTGTGAGGGGCAGAGTTCCGACTTGGCCTTGTTGACCGGGAAGCCAAGGCTGAAGCAGGTTTTTAGGGCCAGGTCCCTGGACCGCTCAACCTCTAATTTGGAGGGGGCTACAATCAGCTAGTCATCCAGGTACAGGAACATCTGGACTCCTCGGTGACTCAGGAAGGCTGCCACCACTGCTATGCACTTAGTGAAGACCCTTCTGGGCTGAGGAGAGGCCGAAGAGCATTACCTGGAACTTATAGAGGATCCCTTCATGCGGAATTGTCGGTAGGATGGACGGATAGGGACATGAAAGAAGGTCTCCCAGAGGTCCAGGGAGCAGAACCCCATGTCCTGCTCCAGGGACAGAATGATCTGGTTCAGAGAGACCATCCTGAAGGTGTGCGGCCTCAGAAACTTGTTCAGGCTGTGCAGATCTAAGAGGGGGCACCAGGCCCCCCGTCCGCTTTGGAACCAGAAAGTATCTGGAGACAGACCCTGGGTGGACTGGTGGGTGCAGGACATGAACCATCACCTCTTTCTGAAGAAACTGGGTGATGTCCTCTCGAAGAGCAGACAACATGTCTGCAGATGCCACATGCTCCCAAGGGGAAAGCGCTCAGCTTGGCAGAAGAGCTTTAAACTCCAGAGGCAAGCCCTGGACGAGTACTTCTAGCATCCACCTGTCTATGGTAACACTGGACTAAGCAGAAAGAAAGTGTCAATAACAGGTAGTAGTGGAGATGGGACTTAGCTGGGCACCTAGTGCTATCACATATCTTGGAATAAAAGTCCCTTCTTCCCCTTTTGATATTGTTAAACTAAATCTCACTCCCTTTCACTCAGATAAAAGATCTATTTAGGTGGAATGCCCTTCCCATCTCACTCTGGGGCAGGATCAACATTATAAAGATGAATATTTTGCCCAGAATCAGTTACCCTTTGGGTATGCTGGGCATATACTTACCTAAATCCTGGTTTTCCCAGCTTTTTACTTTAATGTTGGCCCTTTTATGGAAGGGTAAAGTTCCTTGAAGGGCTTACTATAAACTTTCACAACCCAAAGATAAGGGGACCTATGCTTACTGGATTTTTTCTTATACTATTGTGCACTCCAAAGTTCAAAATCCTGTCGATGGAGTCAGCCTTTGAATGCGCTGTCAGAGGATATCTCCTGCTATGGCTCCCATTAGAGTCTGAGTTGTGCTATCAGTATGGTATTTCTCTCCCCTCTCTACTCTAGTTGAAACCTTTAGTCCTTCCTGCACAACTTCATAACGCTCCATTAGAATGGTCTCTTAAGGCCCTTCACCAGTTAGCCTCTTATTTAAAGATTGACAGGTCCAAGGGCCACTCACAGCCCATTTTGGGTAACCCTAACATTAGAATCAGCAATCGGCCTATCCCTTTTAGTTTTGGCCCATTTCTTTGTCAAGCCACCCTGGAGTCTTTCCTGAGGCATGGTAGAATGGACTCTCTAGGGAACATAAGGCCTGTATTTCCTTAATTGCGATCACTACTAAGTTGGTGATCCTGTACCATTGGATGAATGATGTAGTCCTATCTGTCTCAGAGTGGCTACAGGAACTTATCTAAGCCTTGGCAGTAGAGAAACATATTGCAACACGTCAGGACAGGTTGAGTAAGTTTCAACAGCTCTGGGGACCTCTGGATGCCCTTATTTCCATTTAGATTGATGCCCCTCCCATCCGGACCTGGCACCTTTAAACTTGAAGTCTGATACCTAGGTTGAGTGCTTCCTGCTTCTGTGACCCTCTTTCAGCAGTGCTCAGGGAGGTTGGGAGTATTTTTGGAGGGGGGTTGATGTGCTGTGGGATGGGGGGGTTGTTTGTTTTGTAGGTATTTTTCTTGGTGTTTGTATGTTCCTTGTTCTTTCATGATATTTGTGGCTGTTTGGACTTTATTGGAAAAACTTCAATGAAGCATACTTAACTTAAAAAAGAAAGAAAGAAAGAAAGAAAGAAAGAAAGAAAGAAAGAAAGAAAGAAAGAAAGAAAGAAAGAAAGAAAGAAGCAGTGCCTTCCCCCCACAGGAGGACCCAGAGGAGACAGGATGGTCAGGAAGGGGGCACCTTCCAACCTGTCACTGGGCATGCTTGGAGGTGGAGGCAGGGCCAGTGGAGGATGCGACTGGGCCTTGACCACCAGGCTTCTGGACCATGGAAGTAACAGATTTAGGTCTGGGACAACATGCCTGCTGGTGCCCAGCTGGTGACTGGGATGGCATGGCCACAGGGGCAAAGTAGGGCCGAAAGGACTTCTTCTGGGGTTTAGACCCCTTAATGTCCTTTTGAGTGGAGGTGACAGAGTCCAGGTTGGTATTGGACTTCTCAGTCCTGGTGAGATGACTATCCACCCCTGGCCCAAACAAGTCGGTACCTAGGAAGGGGAAATCTGCCAACTTGTGCTGGGTATCTGCCGTGAAGGTTGAGATCCTCAACCAAGCCCTGCAGTGCATAGCCACAGCTGTGGCCATCGACCTGGTACAGGAGTCACCAATGTCCATGGCCATCGTTTGAAGGTCAGCCAGGACCTGAGGGAGCACCTGTTCAAGGGTGCCCAACAAGGCATGGGCAAAGTGAGCCATCATTAAGGCCAAACTAGCATGCCTAAAGCTGAGAGATGAAATCACATATACTTTCTTGTCTGCATGATCCAATTTCTTGGATTCTTTGTCGGGAGGCTTGTCAATGTCCAAGACATTGCCCATCCACCTGAACACTGAATAGCAACCAATCCTTTGGCTGAGGGGTGTTCGATAAACCCAGAGAGGGAACCCATTGAAACTGCATAATTACGGGCCATTCGGGCCAGCGGTGTAGGGCAGGATGCTGGGCGTTGCCAGAGCTCCAACATGGACCCAAGAATGGCTTCGGCCACTGGGAAGGCAACACTGAGTTGTCCCGGTCGAGGATTTCAGTGAGGGGATACTTAGTCCATTTCTGAACGGGCTCCAGCTGGATCCCTGCAGCCTCTGAAATAAGGTGGAGCATGGCTCTGAAGGAAGTAGGACCATGGTCTGTCAACAAATCCTCCACAACTCTAGATCAATAGGGTAGGAATGCATGGAGGAAGCCTCCAATTCTGAGGATTCATCAAAAACTGGCCAATCCCCGTCCCCGCTAGCCATGCAGGGCTCGTTGGCCTGAGTGACTGTAACTGACAGCCATCAAAGAAGCCCGGGGGCAGTATGGGGTTCCACCCAAATGGCAGATAGGCAAGGAGTGGCCGAGCTGGAAAAGGTTCGGGTCAAGGTGACGGCAGCCACGGGAGTGCCGGGGTAGGAGCTGACATTGGTTTAGACTCAGCCCACAAAAGGAGCTTTTCCTACATAAACTCCTCACATCACTGTAACAGCTTGTGGCAGAGTTAATCCTCCCCAGAAGAGGAGGAATAGCAGCGGTGCCACCTTCCTGAGTGTCGAGAGTGAAACTGGTGATCCTGGCAAGAGCTATTTGACCTCGAGCTGTGGGACCTCAACCTCGACCACCAACAGACCAGATGGTAAGGGGAGACAGGAACTGGAGAAGGATGCTTAGGATCCCTCATAAGTTCGTGGTCCTGGGCTTAGGGACCAGCTGAGGAAGCTGATCTGACCAGCCCTGATACTGGAGAGGCAGGACCAGAGTCCTGAAGAGGGAAGTATCCACCTTGGCCCATGACAGTGGGTTGACCGGGTCGAAGAAAATCCCAGCAGCCTAGTCAGCCTGTGTCTCGGCCGACAAGCCTGACAGGGACACCATGGGGACCGCGGCCTGTACCAAAGCATCGGCGAAAGTCAACTTGTCAATGACGGTTGACGATGCAGGAGTACAGAAATCCGAGGTCCAGCAGTGCTTGCGGTGCTGCAGCCTGCAATGGGACTTCATAGCTTTTGCCTTGGAGTCCTTCTTTGAAGATCTGGACCCACAGAAAGGGTCTTTCTTTGAAGATGTGGACCCACAGAAAGGGCCCTCCCCTAGGATAGGAAGGGACTGGCATAAGTTCCTAAACATCCCAGTGAAAGAGGCACCGAGCCGGCCTGGTGGCACTGAGGGTTGAGACGCTGGATGCCACACCTCGCTCACGCCCGGCGACCCGGGTTCGAGAGCGGACTCCGGTCGTGGGGGTTAGCAGGCGGAAAGGTGGAGTGCCTGAAGACTGCTCTCCCTCTCCGGGTGGGGGTTTCAGTGGTTGGTGCATTGGCCCCCTAAGCGGAGGCTGGGGGAGCATTGCACTGGCTGTGCTAAGGGGAGTGAGTTGGGGCACGGCACCGGGAGGGAGTGCGTGCGGATGCATGCGCGCTCTCCCCCTTGGCGTCACTGCACGCCCCACTCACGCAAGCCTAGTAGAGGTGGAAAAATGGTGACCGATCACAGCGGCTTGATGGCCGTCCACGGGACACTCGACCTCGGGAGCACCACTGTGATGCTGGATCCTGTGCCGGCAGGAATAAGGGGGACTGTCTGCCACCCAGCTGTGGGAGGAAAGCCACGGGGGTATTTGGCAGTGGGGGCTCCATAGGGGCTGAAGTGGACCAGATGGTGGCCGGATGATTGGGGATGCCAAGATGTAATGGGCAGATCAGCAGCCAATAAGGTAAAAAGTACTAAGAAAAAAAAAAAAAAAGAAAGAGACACCAAAGCCTAGTGGAACCAGCATGGACACTGGTTAAGCACCTGCTCTGGCCTGGGCTGCAGCTTCCTGGAAAGCTGCTAATGGATCAGCGGATCCTGCAGCCATGGAGACTGCCCAAAGGGCATCCTTGGACCAAGCAGGAAGATCTTGCTTGTACAGATGACCAAACAAAAGTCATGTGCACTGGTCCTCCAAAGTGGAGGCATGTAAAGTGTGGCACAGGCCACAAGCCTAGGAGTCCTGTTCCTGGCCCGTGCAGTACATGCACGTGGCATGAGGGTCCATGTGTGACATTTTCTGCCTGCATGGACAATGTTTGAAGTCAGGCGCTGACTTGGAATCAGTCAAATCCAGCTTACTGCAATGGTGAAAACCACAAAGCAACTCAAAAGAACAAGATTTTTAACTAAAGAATGAAAGGGCCTACAAAAATGCAGAGCACTATGGAAGGAACCTTCTTCCAGTGGAAAGGAAGATTTAATGTTACAGGGTGGTGCTGAGGAGAATACCACCCAGGTGGGTAGGAGGAGCCAGCTTGAAGACCTTCTGGCAAGTCTTTAAGGGGAAAGAAATTATACCAGATGAATGGATAGTACACCATATCCATGCCCCTTGAAGTTCTGATTATTACAAGGAGGGCAGAGAGGATTTAGTCTTCAGAATATTCTTCCTAGGTTCACAGAATGTCCTGCCTGTGGCTCAGTCAATCTACAGCAGTGCTCCAGAGTTTCTTAATTTAATTTCACATTTATTTTGTAGTTTAGCTGGAAAGACTTTTTTGATTATAACAGAGATCTCTTTTATCTGCTTAGTGGTGACATGTCTGGCTGTTTGGACCATTGGAAACCCAAAATAGGCCTCAGCACAAGACTGGTAAGGGGAAGCCAACAGACCATCTGGGGATGAGCGACATGCATGGAGAGGCCAGCAGGTGGATGAAGCCATCTAATAGCTCATTGCTGCATGCTATATGAGATTTGAATAAGTAGAAACTCTGTCCAACCATTTCGCTTTATTAGATACTAAAATGAACTCTGTGTCAGTGGAGGCTTGGGCAGCTACTGAATCATCAGTGAAGTCGGGGGTAGCAGTCACGGCATAATTGCAGAAAATAAACTAATGAGAATGCAAGTGGCACAACTCGAGAATGTGGCCTGCATCTCTAATGTCTGCCTTCTAGGTCTACTTGAAAATATTGAGATAGAGAACCTGGTCTCTCTTGTTACAGAACTTTTGGGTTGACCTCTGGACTTAGACCTAGAGAGGTAAATTGATAAAACTTACAGGGTATTGCCTTGTAAATGACTTCACAATCCTGAACAACCCAGAACTGTTTTTATTAACATGGTAGATACCCACATCAGAGACATTATCCTGCTAGCTGCCAAATGTAAAAACACACAATTTTTAGATGATGGCTCCCAAATCTCATGCTTCCCAGATGTCAGTTTTGCCACATGGCAGTGCCACAAAAGTTCTGAGGCAGTACGAGCCAGCCTATGAATGCTTGGGGTAACTCGTGTTTTGCAATTCCAGGCAAAACTCCAAGTTCAGTATGCAGGGACAACATACTTTTCTTGGACTCCTTGAGGAATGCAAATGTTTAGAAATCATTAAGCCTGACATTGTCTTTACCAAACAAGCAGCTGATTCTGATGCAGATGACTGATACAAAAATGACAGACATTTAGCAGTGTTGGGGAGTAACTAGTTACTTGTAACTAGTAACTCTGATTACTTTTCTAGGTAACTAGTAATAGTAATGGATTACTTTTAAAATAAAGTAAGAAGTAACTGTAATGATATTACTTTTTCTCTAAAAGTAACTAGTTACTATACTATAAATAGAATAACAGATGGGTATCCATCTGTTACAGTTGCTGTAATCCATCAAGGAGTTCCTGTGACTTCATAAACCTCAAGAGCGATGCTCAAGAGGTTTATGACATCACAGGAATCCAGAGATTGTGCGGGTGTCTTTGATATTCAGGCGTCAGTGTAAACAAAGGCTGCCCAGCTGACTGCATGCTTGATTTATTACATCAGGATAAAAAAAACTACCTTCTGACAAGCACTGCGTGAGTACCAAGCATCTTCACCTTGCACATTGAATGCAAGTTGGCTACCATTTTTTGCCCTTTTTCACAATAAAACATTTAGGCAACATTTTATGGCTGTGAGGTGCCATTTTTTGCAATCTTTTCTGATATTCAGGTTTGTGTAGTCGCAGTGTCTAGGTACTATGAGCTGCCAGAGCTACGGGGTGGTGTAAACCCATGGCATAACAACTGGAGCAAAGACATGCAGCCTTGCGACATTTAGCCTAGGAATTTTGTTCTAATACTGGTTTGCCCTATGAGATCTTTGCTGTAACACTGTGGCTGTGACTACAAGGTATCCTCATTTATCACACCACTGGTTTCTACATGGTTGCAGTCCCACTGCAGGTGGGTGTCAGGGTTGTTTTCACAGTTGGCTTATTATGGAAAATGTTGTTAGACTGATTGGCTCTGGTGAAGTGTCACTGCACTGGGTGTCCTTGTACCAATTGTTGCAGATCCACTGTAAATGACTGGCCCTCTCCAGTTTGAGTATTTCTTTGGATCTGTAGAAAATGAAAATGAGTGTGCACACATAGCTTTCACCTTTCAGCCTTCTTACAAGGTTCTGTTAATTAGTCCCCACTTAAGGACTCCTCAGCTCATTCACTTCTACTCTGCCTTTTCATACTTATCACCTTTTCATTTTCCAGATTCTATTCTTACCTTACTCATTATCACCTTTTCTCCTACAGCCTCCCCCTATTTTCTTTTCTCACATATATTTCTCTTATTTCCCTTACCTGCCTTTTTCTCGTTTAGATAATTTCTGAAGACCTGTGGTCGAAACATTGATTTTACCTCTGCTTTCTATTTTCAGCATGCATTTAATATGATCATTTTGTTCTGCATCTGTAACGTGCGCTGTGCAAATAAAGACCAGAAAACACCATTTATTTGTTGGTTTATTAATAAATATATAATTTTGCAACATTTGCTATGCAAATTATTTGTAATCCAATACAACATCAAAGGTTGTAATCCGATATTCTCAATAAATAAATAAAATAAAATAAAATTATGCTACTTATGCACCGCTACATGGTACAGCTAAGAATCACTATAGAAATTGATTAAGTAACTTACCCAACACTGTCATTTAATAATTCCAAATGTGTGCTGTTTGGGGTACAGCACTACTGTACTACAAAGGTTGTTTTATGTAAAATCAGTACTGACCAATGTTTAATATGCAGGATGCAGTACTGGGGTATGGAAGAGTTGATCGGGGCTGCTAAAATTTATTTAAATGGTGTTACATGTTGTCTAGTGTTTTGGGCTCTGGTGGGGCACCAGTGGCTTAGGATGGTGGCAGTCACAAGGGACAGCTTGTGGCATAGTATGTGACATGCAGACATTGACCCAGATCACTTATGAAAGCAAGTAATAATTTCAAGAATGCAAGCATTGGTTCTGAAGGTATTAGTAATGATTAGCCATTAACAGCTCAGGGGCCCAATATTGGAAAAGGGACAAAAGCGGAGTGCAAAAGTTTGTGCTGCACCTATTGGGCATGTAAGGTGTTAAGGAGTCATATGCATGCTCATTATGGACTCATTTACATGGGAAGTGGCAGCAAGTGTGCACCCCTCCTGTGGCCAGCCTCACCCACTCCTATCACCCTATCCCCATAAAAAGTAAAGCAGGCCCTGACTCCCAGTGGTCCTCCCTGTCCTTTGATCCCTGTCCCTGGTAAAATTAAAGTATTCCCTGGTGTCCAGTGGTCCCCCATCCTCCGATCCCCAGCCCCATTCAAAATTACATAATTCTCTCATGTCCAGTGGTCCCTCTACACCCATTCTCCGATTCCCAGCCCTGGTAAAATGAAATTACTCCCTGGTGTCCAGTCACCCCCTCCAATCCCTAGCCCCATTGAGAAGGCAGCAGTGGTGTCTGGTGGCCCCCCCGGCTCTGTGATCCCTGGCCCCAGTAGAAAAAAAACCTTCCCTAGTGTCCAGTTGAATCCCCCCAATCGCTCATGGCAGTTCCATACAAGATGTCCCTGATATATAACAGCCCCCCCACATTCCCTGCACTGGGTTTGCTACCCCGCCACCCCATTACCTTAATCACCAGTGCTGCAAGGAGCCCATATGTTGACCAGCACAGCCATCCCCTCACCACCTTGACAGGCCACCATATGCAATGACAGGGAGTGCATGTCCTGTGTACTGCAAAGGGAGCACAGGTAATGTACAGTATGCATGCTCCTCTTCCAGTATGTAGGACGCGCACTGCCTGTCACTGCATATGATGACAAGCCAAAATGGTGAGAGGAGGGCTGTGCTGGTCACCATATGGGTTCCCTGCAGCACTGATAATTATGGTAAGAGGGGTGGAGTGTGGGGCATGAGATGTCAAGGACTTCTTGTACAGAACTGCAGTGAGCGATCAGAAGGGGGGGGGATGCCACTGGACACCAGGGAAGGTTTTGTTTTCTACTGGGTCCAGGGATCAGAGGGCTGGGGGGGCAATAGACACCACTGCTGTCTTCTTAATGTGGCTGAGGATTGGAGGGTATGCAGGACCACTGGACACCAGGGAATAATTTCATTTTGCCAGGGACAGGGATTGGAGGACTGAGGAGACCATTGGATGCCAGGGAATTATGTCATTTGAATGGGGCTGGGGATTGGAGCATGGGGAAACCACTGGATAGAAGGGAATGCGTTAATCGTATTGGGGATGGGGATTGAAGGATGAGGAGACCACTGGACACCAGGGACTGCTTTCTCCTTAATGGAGACAGGGATTAGAGGATGAGGGAACCACTGGATACCAGAGACTACTGTAATTTTAATGGGGATGGGGATCAGAGGGTGGGGGGACCACTGGACACCAGGGTGCATGTGTGCTTCCCAAACCACCAGTGTGGTTGTTGGCTGCAGTGGCTCCACCAGCCACTAGGGTTACCCAGAGTAAATCAGGCTTCTTCTCGGTGGTAACTGCACAACACAAGGTGGCCTGCATTATTCCATTTGTACGGGGCTAACAGGCTGAATATTGCATTGTGTCCATATTCATGTCCCACCCTTCCCTTTGCACACCAATCCTTGTATGCTAAACAGTTTAGTGTGTGCTTCTGACCCCTTCGAATATTGTGCACAGGGGCAAACGGTGGGTAAACAGTTGCACTTAATGGACTTTTCATACAGTGTTTATCTAGTTAGGTCTATGGTCATGCTGTACAATGACTTGTTTTTCCTTTCCCATCCATTTAATTGTTATGCATATATGTATAATGGGTGCCTGCACATGTTGTAACAAAATAGTAAAGAATATGTTAGGAGTCTTGTTGTTCCACTATGCTTTAGTCAACCAAATGTTTTGAATGTGTACCTTCAGTTTTGTTACTGAATGTCTTGTTCTTGTTTACCTGCTTCTTCATTACTGTACTTATCAACCATATGTGTAATGCTTTGTAAGTTTGTACCTGTTTGTACCACCCTACGTTGTAACCTCCTGGGTCATGCCTGAAAATAGTAATTTTTTGGCTAGCTCACCTACCCGGTCACCAAAAACGATATATATAAATACGATGTGCATCCTTATGTATGTATTTTATATTCAGTACTAAGTATGTTCAAATGTATCAAGTACATATGAAAATTAATAAAAATTAAAAAACAAATAGTGACTTGTCAGATGTACTGTAATTATTAGTCCTTACAGTTTCAAGGCACTATAGAGTTCATCCATAATGTCCAAATTCTCCATATCTTGTTCTGTCCAAGGACTCCCATAACTATGAAAAGAGACATCAAAATCCCTCTGTGTCATACCCATAACATTATATGCTTCTCTCTGAGTCATATTTGCTAGTAGCTGTCCCGTAGGTTTGTCCATATTAATATGAGTATCCCGGTTGTTTTCCAGTAAGTTGGTTTCACTAGAAACAGTCTCCTGTATAAGGTGTGCTTGCAAATTAGTGATAAATCACATTTCTGCTTGCATTGTCTCCTTACTTTGTTGTGAGATGTCAAGCCATTGGCTAATGATATCAGTGCTTCATAAGGAAGGACACCACTGCTAGGAGTCCATCACCTGATGAAACTCTTGCAGTTGAAGTGCTGGGTTAACCAGCAGTTAGAGCAGCTCTGTCTGATACCCTGTACCTGCTTGCTTGAATAAACTCCATTTACACTTTTGCAACTGGCTGTTTTCAGGAGTTTTCTTCTGTCTGTCAGGAGGTACTCAGCAGGTGTAGGTTGCTGTCAGATGTCTTTTTATGGAAGGGAAGGCAGGGGCAAAGGTTACTACCCCTGAACCTACAGGGGCTATAAGTATCAGCCACAAAGAGGGTACTGATAGGGATAGAGGCAGAAGGGGTGCCAGGCATTATGCAACTCCAGCCTCTAAGCCACAGCCAACACAAACCCCCTGACAGTTTTACCCATGTCACTAGCCTGTCATTGCTAGTGGGACAACAAAGGCTGATAAATTAAACAAACGTGGTCCGCTCTAGGCCAAAGGAGCCAAAACACCATCAAATTCTCATGTTCAAAATTTAGTTTATTTTAAATATGCCTGTGACAGGGTGAATTAAGGCCCTGTACCATTTGTTATGCAGAAAGAGTTTAAATGCAAGGTCTGTTCTATCCTCTCCTTTTCTGTCTCTTGTCTGTCTGGTTACGCAACCACATTTTCTTGTGGGACCTAGGAACTGATCACAGTTTCACAGTTCTGTGCCTCTCGCTATCCCTCTGTCTTCCCTTGCTCCTTGCATGTCTGCAGTTATAAAAAATGTATGTGAATCACTGTGTAAAACTGTATGTGATACTGGAATCATTTTGTTTGAAAATGTATACAGTTTTCCTATAGAAATGGTTGCAAAAAGCTATTTGGAACTCAAGGGGTTAACCTGAGATGCAGTTTTTAAGCCTTTTACACAACTGTAAAAAAGAGGTCAGTTCTGGGTCACTATGTTCTTTTTGTTGGACCTGCAAGGAATGGAACTTACAAGAACATTCTGTAAACTTACAAGAACATTCTGTGAGAAGCAGGACATCTCTTAACGAGGTTCCCAGGCAAAGATCAGCAATGCTTTTGCTAGAGAGACAAGTCAAGTGAGAGACTGAGAGTAAGACAAACTTGGAATTAAGAGATACCCTCAGAAGAAGGACTCGGTTTTCTCTGTTTGTACTGCCTTTGTAAATAGTTATACTGAATAATTTGTATCTTTTATTTTGCTGTTATTGAGAAAAATAAAACACTATTTGTGAATTTTGAAATTGCTCCTGGTTTTCCTAAGCTTTCTGACCTGTGCCTCTATGACAATGCCCCAATATTTTGCCTTATTAGGCTTCTTCTGGGGGACTGTATAAAGATAATAAGCAATATTTCATAATCTGTGTCTTGGTATTTACGTACAATATACTTATGCACTTTGTAAGCATCAAAATATCACTTTTACATATCAGTGCTTATGTATACATGGGTACTGTTCACCTTATAACATACATTTGATATTTATCAGTTCTAAAAATGGAACTAGAAACTTTTTTGAAATAAAAATGTAATATTAATATAATAAATGTTATATGATGCATTCACTATAATACTGGTTTACTGTTCGTAAGTGTGTACATAATTGTTACCTCCTCAGATACTTACCTTGCAGCTGCCTTCATTGCTCAGTTGGTTGCCAGCACTTTTGAAAAATACTTATGTAGTTCTTCTCTCAATGGTTTAAATAAGCATTTTAAACCAATGAGAATTCTTTCTGTTTTTTTTATATATGATCTGGGTGTTAATGGTATGTAATTTTCTAAATAACTATTATAAGCTTCTGAGGAAGGACTTGGTTGGTCTGAAAGCTTAGGCACTTTGTTCTTTTTGTAAAATCTAAGTTGGTCCAATAAAAGGTATCATACCATTTGCTTCTGGATCTCTCTATGAAAAAGAGACAGTGTTACAAAATGGTATTTAAAATAATTTTGTGTAGCTTATAAAGCTTACATGTTCTCAGCATCCCCCAGAATAAAGATTTCAAAATACAGGGGAATTATGCATGTGTATCTAGGAACATTGTTTATTACTTCCAGTGCAAAAAATGTCCACATACAGGTTTTGTGGGAGAAACCGGACAATGCCTTCAAACCAAATGAACTCACATAGACATGACATTAAAATGAAAAATACTAAAAAAACAAACAAAAAAAAAAACTGTGGGACATTTTTCTCAATCTGATCACTCAATTTCTGACTTGTCTGTCCTAACTCTTAAGGGGCACTTCAGGAATGCACATGAGGTGAGCATATGAGGTCAAATTTATTTGCCTTCTTAATACAGCTATTTGTGGTTTTATGACCCATTACACAATTTGAATTCCAACTGCTGTTTTCCTCTCGGCTACATACACACAGACATACTGCTGTGCTGACCACACACATGCAGACACACTCTCTATGTTGTTTTTTTTCCAGACTACTACTGTCACTTGCATTCCATTTTGTTAGAATTTGTGAGTTACACTAAGCTCCCTAAGACTGGCCTGCTCCCTGGTTTCAGCCTATGCCTTAAACCACATTATCAGATAAGATGTCCAGTCCATATGTGAAGGGTTTTACTAATTCTGTTCTGAGCTTTTCAAGTGGTATCATTTCTTAACTGCCATGTTTCCAATGAAGGACTCTGTACAGTCTGAAGGCTTAGACATTTTGTAAAAATTATTTGTTGGTCCGATAAAAGGTATCTAACCACCCATTTTGTTCATGTTCTCAGTATTTTATTTATTTATTTATTTATTCTATTTATTTAAGTCTAGGATTACAAGTACCTATGAGCCAAGGCTCTTTTACAAAGTTTCCACATCAGAAGCAGTACAGTACAGGAGAATACAACAGAAATTAAAACATTTCAGGTACACAACTTAGTAGTCAGATAATATGCAATTAAGTGGGGACACACAGGGAAACCCCAGGACAGGGATGACAGAAAGAGGGGAAGAAACAAAGGGGGAACAAATGGGGGGAGCACATAGGAGGCTAGGAGCAGCCAACGATATTGTCAATATCACAGAGAGTAGTGCTGGTAGACGGAGGGGGGTGAGAGTAAGGGGTAAAGGGAGACAAGGCTAGAAAAAGAATAAGTGCAATGTAGGAAGAGCATGGTGAAGGCTATGGTAGTGGTGAGGAGGGCTGATTAGATGAGGCAGTCACAGGAGCTAGAGGCAGAGAGATGAAGGCAGAGCCTAGATTTGAACGTGCCTAGAGTGGGAGTGGAGGAGATGTCAGTACTGAGAGCATTCATCTAGCTGGGGTCCTGATGAGAAAAGGATCTTTGGCCTTGAGAGGTGTGACAGTGGGGGATCTGCACAAGCCGAGACTCGGATCCTCTAGTGTTCCATGGATTAGTGCTCGGGTGCAGGAGAGCTTGGACTCCAGGAGGGGAGAGGCCTATGGTTATTTTTTTCACCACAGTGCAGGTTAGACACTTAATGTGGTTGGAGAGTTGAAGCCATCCCATTTGACCATATAGATCACATGTATCTGTGAGTTGGTGGGCTCCAGTGATGAGCCGACAGGTCTTGTTTAGGGAGGTTGCTATGCATTTGAGAGTAGTAGCAGAGGCTGAGCCAGAGTACGAAAGGTAACAAATTGCATATATATGACGATTAGTTCATACCCATCTTTATGATTTTTAGTTTTGCTAAAATGCTTTAACATGTTCTTCATGCAGCTTTTTTTTATAATAAATTAGTTACAAATAAAAAGATTCTGTGAGCATTTTTCAACTCTCAATATAGACAGTTTAAAGAAAAAGCTCACAATGTCTTTTTTTTTCTCTTCCACAGCACTTAATGAATTCCAAGCTCACTAAACAGGTATTAAGTCTTTATAACTAATTTATTATAACAAAAAGAAACTATATGAAAAACAAGTTAACACTGTCTCTCTTTCATAGACAGAACTACAGAAATATTTTTTCAAAGTATTGGCAACCAACTGAGCAGTGAGAGGCAGCTGCAAGGATGGTATCTGAGGAGGTAGTAATTATGTACACACTTAAGAACAATAAACCAGTATTATGGTGAATGCATCATATAACAACATTTATTATAGTAATATTACATTTTTATTTCAAAAAGTTTATTGTTCTAATTTTAGAACTGCTAAATATCAAATGTACGTTATAATGTGAACAGTGCCCATGTATATATAAACATTGGTATGTAAAAGTGATATTTTGATGCTTAAGTAGTGAATAAGGATATTGTATGTAAATAATACCATGACACAGATTAGGAACTATTGTTTACCTTTTTACAATCCACAGAAGAAGACTAATAAGATGAAATGTTGGGGCGTATTCAAAATAAACTGAATTTTAAATACAAGTTTTGGCTCCTTTAGCCTAGAGTGGCCCACATTTGTTTCATTTCTTGAATACTTCTGGACAAGGGTAAGCTTCACCCAAGATTATATATTTACACTGATGGTGATTTCCCTTGGGACTCATTTGCTTTTCTGCAAGGAAGGCTGACACTAATTTCAGGAATAGTAAAAAATCACCACAGACAAGTGGGTCCTGGAAGTAGTGGGTCAGGGAATGTCACTGCAGTTCCAAAGGTTTCCCAAAGTGCAGAGACCAAAAATGTTCCCAGCTCGCTCACCAACAGAAATAATTCTGTTAGAAATGGAAGTGAAGAAGTTACTGTAAGAAAGGGCAGTAGAAAAGATCCCTGCATCACAGTGGGATAAGGGCCTCTTTTCAAGATACTTCCAAACCCTCAAGAAAAATGGGGAATGGTATCCCATTCTAGATTTAAGATACCCAAACAGAGATATCAAGAAAGAAAAATTCAAGATGGACATAGTAATCTGATCCCTGCAGTTAGATTGATTGGGGTCACCAGATCTGGAGGATGCCTACTTTCAATTCCAGTCATACCCAGCCACAAAAAGTATCTCAGGTTTGGGCTAGAGAACTGCCAGTATCAGTTCACAGCCATCCCCATTTGGCCTCACCTCAGTACCAAGGGTGTTCACAAAGTGCTTAGCTGTGATGGCAGCCTTCCTAACAAGGCAAAGTGTGGTGGTTTTCCCTTACCAGGCAACTGGTTAGTCTCAGGAAAAACAAAACAAAAGGCAGTTCCATACATCTGGTAAGAAGCACCTTGGAAGACCTGTGGTTATTAATAAACCTGCACAAGTCCCAGATAGAATCTGTTCATGTCCTGGACTTCATCAGAGCAGAACTAGACACCCTGCAGGGAAAGGCCTTTCTGCCACAGGACAGGTAACAAATATGATTGCCAAGGGAGGAGAGGGGACCACATAAAAGTAGCTGAAACTTTGGTTAGGGAGGCGGACGCAAATCCATTCACAGAAGAAAGACTCCTGAAAGGACTCACAAATTTGAAAGTGGATAAAACTTTGGGGCTAGATGGGGCACAACTAAGGATACTGAGGGAGCTCAGGGAACACTCGTGCACAGTCACTGCACTTTGGATTCTACCTCAGTGACTGAGGGACCAGTGTTGTTGAGGATGGTGTTGCCTGCATAAAGATGGATCTGAGGGGAGACACAGAAAGATGGGAGGGCATTTAAGAAGATAGAGAAAAGGATAGGGCCAAGAATAGATCCTTGAGGAACACCCGTGTGAATGGAAAGGAGGGGAAAAGGTGTTGCCTGCTTGGACACATTGGGTTCACCCTGTAAGGTAGGACCTGAACCAATCCATGGCAGGGGTTAGAAAGGCCAGCAAAGTGAAGCTTGGCTAGAAGAAGAGTATGAGAGACAGAGTCAAAGGCTTTGGCAAAGTCAGTAAAGATAGCAGCAGTGATCTGATCGTGGTCCATGCCCATGAGAATTGCATCAGTCACTCGGAGTAGAGAAGTCATGGTGGAGTATTTTTTTCCTGAAACCATATTGAAAAGATGATAGGAAATCAGAGGAGGAAAGGAAATTAGAGAGCCCTGAGAAAACAAGGGATTTCTGAAGTTTGGCCAGTGAGGTAAGAAGGGATATGGGTTGGTAATTGCCAGGAGTGGAGAGATCACCTCCTTTGTGTCGGGGTATGACTTTAGCAGCTTTCCAATTTTGTGGAACAGTACAGAGAGTGAAGAAGAGATTTAACAGGTAAGAGAGGGAGGAAGGGTTATACCAGGAGCAGAGATCCGGAGAATGTGGAGATCAAGGTCATCAGAGCTAGATTTGTGAGGGTTGAGGGAGAGGAGGGCATGGAGAACTTCCTGAGCAGAAACACTGGAGAAATGGAAGCCAACCGAGGAGGACGAGGGGTTGAGGGGGCAGGTGGGGTATTTACTGGGCTGAATGTGAGGGCATAGGTTGTGAAAAAAGAAATGAGGATAGTCTATAGAGACAACAGAGGAGGGGTCTGAGTCAGGCTTCCCATCTACAAGCAGGGTGAGAGGGCAAGACTTGGGAGGGGGTTAAAAAGGGAGTGAAGAGCCTCACAGAATTTTGAAAAGGAGTCAAGATTTTGCTACAGGGTTACTTTGAAATAATGCGCTTTCACTGCTCTTATGATCTTCGTGCAGGCATTCCTTAGGGAACAATAATGCTGCAGATAAGAGATGGAGTGGGAGGATTTGTGTCGCACCCAGGCAAGATCCTGGGATTTACAAAGTTGGATTATATCGGCTGAGATCCAGGGGTGATGGGATCATTTAACTCTGCACCTTCTGAGGGGGCATGGGTATTCCACACTTTATTTAGAAAGTGGCAGAAGAGAGCAAGGGTGGTGTCTATATCTGGAGCTGAGTGTACTAGGGACCAGTCATAGGCAGAGAGGTCACGGAGAAGGGCTTCAGAGTTTAGTGACCTAAGAGACCTAATCCAGTGATAGTTGGGAGGTGAATGGGGCATATGTAACTTACATACACAGTAGGTCATGTGGTGGTCACTAAAGGAGTCAGGGAGCATGCCAGCAGCAGAGATCCAGTGGGGGTGGGATGAGAGCACCAAGTCATGGAGAAAGTGGTTAAGTGAGCTTGTGTTTAGCCTGGTGGGCTCATTTATTAATTGTTAGAGGTTCAGAGACTCAATCTTTTTGATAGAAGGCTTCAAGGTGGGAGGGTGCCAGTTTAGATTGAAATCCCAGAGTATAATTAGCTAACCCGAGGAGGACATGGATATGAGAGAACAGATGGTGTCGACAAGGGAGGAGGGAGAAAGTTTAGGAGCGGCGTATAGCACTGCTACAAATATGGGGAGGGAGGAGAGGGAACTTTGGGTTGACAAAAAGGACCTTGTGTGAGGAGGGGACAGATTCACAGTAAGAGACTGAGCAGGATTAGTTGTGACGAGCATAAATAGCTACGCCGCCACCACGTCTGCCATGGTCTTGACGAAAAAGGTTGAAACCAAGGAGGGAGAGTTGGGCATCAGGAATTCTGAAGGACAGCCAGGTTTCAGAAATACAGAGATTATCAGGGGAATAGTGGGATACTGAGACTTTTAGGGCACTGAGTTTAGGAAGCAGACTTCTAGCATTAAGCTGGCACAACTTGAGGCCTTTGGGCAGGGGAAAAGGAGAGGGGGAGGAGTAGGGGCCAGAGTTAAGTTGAACATCACCTGATAGGAGGAGGAGGAGAGGGAAGAGGAGATGGTGGATAGTCCTTCATGTGTGCAGGTGGCAAGGAGGTTTAGGTTTGGGTGGAGAAGGAGGGCAGAGATGAAGCTTGAGAAAGAGCTCAAGGTTAAGGAAAGGGGAAGTAAGTATGCCAGGATGAAATATGAGAAAGAAGAGAGGAGGGAGGAGAAAGAAGCAGGGGTGATGAGGTAGGTGTAGGAGAAAGGGGGTGAGGTAGTGGGTGATTTGGGGGTAAACCAGCTCAGGGGGATGAGAGTTTTCGGTGTCTGGAGGATGAGATTGAGGAGTGGTTGGGGGAAAAACAGGGAGGTAGGCAATTAAGAGGAGGAGGGGGAGGATAAAATCCATGATTAGAGGAGGAGGAGGAGGAGGAGAAGAAAAAGATTAGGAGGGTAGGGGAAGGAGCAGCGTGGGAGGAGAGGGTGGGCAGAAGAAGGAAGAAAAGTTGGAGAAGAAATGGAGTAAGATTAATGAGGCAGGGCAAGAGGACGAGAAAGAGAGGTCCTAGGCAGGAAGGGTGGGGGTTTCAAAGAGGAGAGGGGAGAGAGAAAACAGATTTTAAGAATAGGGGGGCATGAAAGGGGTGCAGCACAAGATCAGTATGGGGACTCTTTGATAGGGAACTCAGAAACAGGTTATTGGAACAGTAAGAGGGAGCAGGGAGTAGTTTCAGTGATTTTAGGGAGTAGGGAGCAAAAAATATGTACACTTGTATCAGAATGAGTTACATGAACAGTAGACTCGCAAGTTAGGAAAGTAAATGCAGCTATACCTTGGAACGGAGTAATTTGTAGAAAAAGGTATTAATACAACAAAAGAAACAAAAGAAAGGTAGTAATATGGAAAGTATTCAGAAAATTATATGTGAAATAAATTCAAGATTCAGATCAAGTTGCCTCCAAGGCTTACAAGCACATTCTGCAAGGGGCACCTCTGTCTCTGTGGCAGCCAAAAGGGCCATTCCCCTTAAAAAAAATATTGTAAAACAGCTACCTGGAAATAAGCACTACTGTCTGGATATACAATGTAGGAGGGATGCCAAGTCCGGAACTGCTGTCTTTCAGAACCTTTTTGCTGAGTAGATTCTAAACCTATTCTCCCAAGGTACTGCTACTGAATCTGCACTTTTGTAATGCATCATTGATGGATTCCTGTTGTTTAAAGAAACAAGCATTTGTCAATGTTGAATGTTTGCTTGCTTGTATTTGCTGTGTAGTTGTTGGACTGAAGAGCTGGGTCATAGCTGCTGTCAACCCCCTTCGGCCTCAAAGTTCCCAAGTTTAAAAAACACATGGTATGATTTTTCACATTGTGTAGCAACTGATCATGGATCTGGTTGTTTGATTCCAATTCCTTTTTTCTTTTAAAAATGAACAAGACTGTCATATATCATATCATATCATATCATATCATATCATATCATATCATATCATATCATATCATATCAAACTTTATTTCTTTAAAAGGCGCCTTTCTTAAACCAAAGCACCTGTACATAAATTATCAATTTCCACTAAAATATTAAAATCATAAATATAAAACAGTAATCCACTTAGTCTAATTCATAGGTTTGGCAACATTATATTAATCTTCATCCATCAATGCCAGGTTGAACAGGTATGTTTTTAGTTCTTTTTTAAAACTTTGGACAGTCAGGCAGTCCCTTGTCCAATGAGGTAGTGAGTTCCACAGGGTCGGGGCCATATAAGCAAAAGAACAGGTCCCAGATGTTTGTAACTGCACCCTGGGAATCTCTAGCAATCCCTTGTCAGTGGACTGAAGCAGTCAGGAGGGGCAGTAGGGAGAAAGGAGATCTTGCTGGTAGCGAGGTCCCTGATCATGTAGGGCTTTATAGGTCAGCAAACTGACCTTGAAGGTGATATGCCATTGCCCTGGCAGCCAAAGCAGTCAACGGAGCACAGGCATTATATGACTGGTTCTAGATGTACCAGTCAATAGACTGGCTGCCACATTCTGCACTAGCTGCAGGTGATGGAGATCAACCACCGGGAGCCCTAGGTAAAGGGCATTGCAGTAGTCAAGTCGAGTGGTTATGAATGCATGGACCAACATAGGAAGATCATCAGAAGGAACCAGGTGCTTTACCCAGGCAATATATTCCTCAGATGGTAAAAAGAGGTCTTAACAATGGCTGACACCTGCAATTTCAAGGTCAGACCATCATCAAAAATAACACCCAAGTTCTGCAATCGGTCTGAGGTGGATAGCTGGACACCCCCGAGCCAAAGACCAGAGGATTGTCCTGCTAACACACCCGCCCTCTGACGATCAGGGTCCACCACCAACACCTCAGTCTTATTAGGCTTCAACCTCAGCCAACTAGAACTCATCCAGTCTTGGATCTTGGATAGGCAGTTGTTAAATACTACCAGAAGATCCCCCTGCTTCGGCGCAAAGGACATGTACAGCTGAGTATCATCCACATAGCAGTGAAAACTCAGCCCATACCACCTAATAATGTCCCCTAACCTCAACATATAAACCGTGAACAACACAGGCACCAAAATGGAGCCCTGTCACACCCCACAGGAAAGGGGGAGAGAATCTGAGGAATAAATTCCAGAGACCACTTTCTGTGTCCTACCCTTGAGGTAAGATTGAAACCACCTGAGGAAAGTACCAGAAAATCCACAGATGACCCACATGTGCTCCAATAGCTCACCATGGTCCACAGTGTCAAATGCTGCAGCGAGATCAAGGAGGACAAAGATGGAACAGGTCTCCTGTTCTCTCGCTATTAGGGACATCATTAATCACCTGAACAACGGCAGTTTTGGTGCTATGCCTCTTCCTAAATCCCGACTGAAAAGAATCATAGATGTTGTGGATAGACAAATGATCATCCAGCTGCTGTGCAACCTTGTTGGTAACCTTACCCACAAAGGGCAGATTAGAGACTGGTCTGTAGTTAGCAAGATTATCTGGATCAAGGGAGGGCTTTTTCAGGAGCAGTTGAATGACCACTTCCTTAAGGGGATCCAGAAAGATCCCCCTCTCCAATGATTTCTAGACCATCTCAGCCAGGACCGGGCTGATCTTCTCCATGCGCTCCACCAGGAGGTGTGTAGGGCCTAGATCCAAACTACAGCTGGTTGACTGCAAAATCTGAATGATCCTTACAACATCCATGATATCTGGTCGGCTGAAGTCGGATGAGACAGACTGGGTGCTCACAACCTCCTGCTGACCTCCTCTGCGCCCACTAGAGGGGGCAAGATGGATGCCAGACTTGATGGTGACAACCTCATCTGCAAAGAACCGAGCAAACTCATCACATCTCTCTTGTGACAATGCTCCATATGACCGGAGACAGGTTGGATTGCACAATCCGTCCACAGTCTAGAAGAGCTGAGCTGGTCAATTCCGCACAGCAGCAATCTCCTTGGACAGAAATTCTGCCTTCTTATGGGTGATTACTGATTGTTAGGCAACATAATGATCCATCAATCTAAGCCTGTCAGCCTCCAGGCCCAGTTTCCACCAAGTCCTCTCTAGTATTTGACCTCCTCAACTCCTTCAAGGCCCCATCAAGCCATGGGGACCATGGGTGAAGGGTGAGTGGTCTAACACGAGCAGGAGCAATGGAATCCAGGGCACCCGTAATCGCCCTATTGTAGGCAAGCACAAGGTCCCCCAGATCCAAGCATTCACTTGATAGGCCTAATGGGTCCAGCACTGCCATTAGGCCATCTGGGGTCAAACTCCTTAAAGGGCAGTACCGAACCATCTCCGTAGGAGCAGGCCCTTTGGGGGGAGCCATAGTAGTAAAGTTTTTATACAATGTAACACACTTGTACATGAATTTGGTTATACCACATTAAGGCAAGGCTCATTTTCAATGGGTACCAACGTGGTGAACTTAGTTTCAATAAGGAAACATTTAAAATTATATATACACATTTTTATACTTTAAGGCCCCACTCAGCTTACAGACATATGTATTCAACTGATAATAAATAGTCACATATACCAATGTGTTATCACTTATTAATGTAACCACCCAGTCCCCTGGGGTTACTAGAATCCCAGCAGTGTTAGACTAGGAAGGTTCATGGGCAGCATATGGGGAGTGGTTAAAAGCTCCTGTCAACATGACATCATTGTTTACTCAGCTAGCCTGAGGAGAGAATGGATTATGTCATTTAGAACTTTCACAGTAACATAACCCTTTGTCAGCTGCAGGGGAGGGACAGTTTAGGATGTTCACACAGGAGTTTTTAGTTTTGAGTCAGTTCAGTGTGAGAGCAGCAGTGCTCTGTGTGGAGGTGCCTGCCAGCCTGTGCTGAGGCTGGGTGAAGGATCTCTGGTCATTTTCTCACCCTAGCTAGTGAAAATCCAGCACTGCCAAGTGAAGTGATGGAGACTGTTGCCTGCAGGACTCCAGTGGGTCAGTCCACAGAGAAGTGAGTAGGACTTCAGTTTCTGTGGATTCAAGGGACAATCCTCTGAGGGTCCTGAAGAGTGTCAGCTGCCCAGAGAGAGAGAGAGAGAAAAAGTGTTCTGTGTGAAGCTATGACAAGCTACCTGAAAGGGAAGAGGTGTTTCTTCCAGGCAGCATCCATGTCTGTAACAAAGGACAAACAAATCTGCAAGTACAGTTACATGGGACTGTTCATTTGGGGATTGTCTGAGGTGTATGTGCCCAGATATACATCTAGAATACACTGTCAGGGCCCCTTTATCACCATAAACATGTGCTGAATGTGAGTTTTAAAGCTGGAAATCCTTTAGCAATTCTGGGGAACTGAAGGCTCATTTGGTGTAACCCCAAAGGAATGTCAGAGGCTGGTTGGGACCAGGGTGGGCAGAACCCCATCTGAAACATCAGTCACGGCTAACTGGTTCATGGAAGGGCACCAGGTTACCCTGGGTATGTTAAAGTGCATCGCGTCAGGAAGAAAAAAGGTTGAAATGTGTTTGAAGTGTGTGGAATCCCCACAAGTTATGCACTTTTTGTGAAATTAAGGTCCAGGGGAAAAGAGTATACTAGAAGCCCAAGGCAATTGTTGTTCTGGAAAGGAAAGTTTCTTTCCCCTGTGTGTGTGTACAACGACAAACCTGGGGGACCCCCCCCCGTTCTGCATGTTTTACCATCTTGTGGGAATAAAGCCATACTGTGCAATTCCATCTTAAGTAGTGGATATTTGATTCATGCTTCCCTGTGTGAACTTGTTATGGGCCCCCTCAGAAGACAGACATAGCATAGCCCTAGCATCTCTCTCTCCAAACTCGGAGTACATATAAATGTTCATTTTGCACTCTAACTCCCCACCATCTTGTTGCCAAGCTGGGTATTTTCCTCAGAGCCATGGGCGATACCTATTGTTTATGCTAACTTGTGACTCGATGCCTTGTCTAGGTACAAGTTAGGAGGATCCTGGTTTTAAGATGCTGCTTTTGGCCAGGGTAAGGGTTGCAAACTTGGGGACTCATCCAAAGCTCTTGGGGGAGAGGAAAAATGTTGCCTTTTCAGTGCAAATGCTGAGGGTATGTCTAATGTCTTTCTGTCTGGTGGCGGTGCACCATAACAGAAATCGTTGTGTGAAAAAGAAAAGTAAAGTTGTGCCCAGTAAAGTGCCACCCAAAGATTTTGCTGCCTGTGTTTCTGAGGAAAATTTGTTGCCTGTGTTTCTGAGGAGAATTTGCTGCCTGTGAGAAAAAAATTGTGCTGTCTGTAATGCTTGTGGAAACAAATGCCAAGGACTGCTGTGCTAAAGAGATGTGTGCTCTGTCAGTCAAAGTGCTTAAAAACTGTCAAAAAGTAAATATTTAAAGTTTAAAAACAGTTATGAACAAAGAGAATATTTGTGCCCATGTCTACTGCAAGTTTCAAGTGTTTGTGATGTAAACTGGAGAAGTCATTTAAGGAAATGTACAAAAAACTGTGCCCAATTGCCTAGAAAGTGCTCTGCCTGTTGAAATTTCAATCTGAGAAAAAAACTTCAGTTTGCAGTTCAAATTTGCCTGCTCGATGATCATTGGGAAGGAATGCGAGCAGGACAGAGAGAGAGAGAGAGAGATCATTTGCATGGCATCATGTGATTGGTCAAGCCAGTCAAGTCCCGCCCATTGCCTGGAGTCTCAGTGTTAGAGGAGTGTTCAAGGAAGAGCGAGACAAGGAGTTTGTGAGCAGTGTAGAGCAGGCAGCAGCAACAGAATCATCGCGAAGGAGGAAGAAAAACATTGAACTTTGTTTTTTGGACTTTAAACAGTTTAAATTGGGCTTCTCCCAGCTAGCGACTGCCAAGGTAGCGATCGCGAGTGTGCATGGTGCCGACCCACCGGCTGGACAGCCTGACCGACCCCCATTCATCCTCAAATCAGCAGGAAGGCCGCAAAAAAATCCACAGAGGGAACCAACTACTGTTCTAAGTACACCTATGGCAAAGTAAACAAACTGTGTGCAAGGCAAGAGATCTACGGCTAAAGTCAGCAAGGGATTGAGCTAAGTACAGTAACTGAGGGCTGAAGGATTAAGTTGTGATAGCCGATCACTGGTAGCAAGCAAACGAGCTGTATGTCTATCCAGAGCAGTACCAAACAAAGTTGAGAAAAGTGTGCAAAGATTTTAAAGATTGTGCTGATTTTTTCTAAAAGTGAAATAGCAAGTTTATGCATAGAAAGAGCAAATGCTATGTAAGAGAACCAATGCAAGATAAAGCAGTGTGTGTGTGTGTGTGTGTAAAATGCAGCGTTACCATGAAGGGGCGTAGCCCAGAGAAAGTACAGTAAACAAACAACCAGATGCCAATTTGGGCAGGGGTCTTATGGTACAAAACAATCAGCAAATTTGCAGAAAGTGTTTGAAACAAAGAGCAATTCAGACAAAATTTTCAGCAAATGTGCAGAAAGTGTTTGAAACAAAGAGCAAGTTAGGCATAAGTTTCAGCAAATGTGCAGAAAGTGTTTGAAACAAACGTGCAGATTCAGGCAGCAGTTTCAGCAAAATGCAAAGAGAGAAAGCAGAGACTTTTTCAGAGTAAACTAGTCAGAACTAGTGTCCTAACTGCAGAGTGCAAAGTGAGTAATTTGGACTTGTGTGTTGTTCTGTTGCAGAAAAGAACGGCATCTAGGAAAACAGGTTATCCACTCCATGCCCTTGTATGAGTAGCACAGCAAGAAAAGAGAATTAGCACAGTATGAACAGTTATACAAGTGTGAAAGGGCATCAGCAAATGTTGCATTACCTGGCTTTCCAGTGAACATTGTATGCATGAAGACTGGGAGGGATGTCCTGATGATTCCATATTGCAAAGACTGCCGAAATCAAAATGGGCTGTGTGAGAGCAATGGCCCGGTGCAAGCAAAGGCTAAAGCAATATGTTTAACTCCAACTTGGCCTTTTTGTGGGGGGCCCCATCAGCATTTCACAGGGAGAAACTGCATGCAGTCAAAAAGATCCAGAAGAACTAATCAAAGACTTTTTCAAGGCTGTGACCCTGAATGACTTGCAGCGGCAGGAAAAAAAATGGTCTTTTCTACCCCAGAATAGGTGGAAAGAGACATGCCAGAGACCGAGTTGATAGATCTGTGGCAGCAGGCCCAAGTCTAAGTCTCATAGGAGAAGATGAGATAGAGAGTGCCATGCATTAGAAGGACTCTGCCTTGGAATGTAGTGAGGAGTGGACTGTGTCTGGAGCTGAAACTGCCATCAGTTCCTGGGCAGAGCTTGTAGAGCAAGCAGAATTGGAGCATGTTAGTAAGGCAACTGGTGGTGAGTCTGGGCTGCCAGTGGCCCTAACTGCAAGTGAGCCACAAGAGACTGTTCAGGGCTCAGAAGTCATAGAGATTACAGGGATGGACAGCTTTTTCCCCTGTTGTGACCATCCAATGCTGGCTTGACCAGGTCTGGCTGTCCCTCAGCTGGGCCACTGGGTTGAGTCTGCCTAAAAGCAGCAAAGAGGAACATCTGGCCAGACATAGGGCTGAGGCTGAGTATGGACAAAAATATAATTTTTTTCCAAGATAGGCATGGGAAGCCATAGAGGACAAAAAAGAGACATGGTTATGGGAAGAAGCCTGTGCTACCATTAGACCCCATGTGAATAAGTATGTCGGGATCAAACTCTGTCGCGACAGATTGAAATGTTGGAGGCGAGGTTGCACACTTTACATAGACTCTGTCTGAATATTTGACAAAGCTGCTAATGAGACTGTGCACAGCACACCCAAAAACTTGTTCATCCAGATGGGACAATTGTCTATGGTCCTCATCCTGAGTGGTACTATCCCTGAGTGCCACTACTCCAGCATGATGGTGCATGTCTCCTGCCAAGTGCCAAGTGGAGGAGATCAACGTTGGTGCAGCATGATACCGCATGTCTCTTACCAAGTGCCAAGTGGAAGAGACCAACGAGGGTGCAGCTTTATGGTGCATGTCCCCTGTCAAGCGCCAAGTGGAAGAGACCAATGTGGGTGCATCTGTCCTAATTTTTCCAGCTCGAACTCCATCCAGCTGCAACCAGGTCCAGAGGTGGCGAGGAAGAACCTGATCCAAATATTTGTCTTCAACCAGATCCAGAGAGGTGATGTAGCTGTACAACCATACTTCAGGAACTGGTAAGTCAAACTTTTCTTCTTTACATTTTTTTATTGACTGTGACCATAAGTGGAAATGTCCTTTCAACTGTTGGTCCGAAAAACGCATCTGGAGCTGGAGTACAGTTTAGCTGGCCTCGAGTCTGTGCCAAGAACCATTTTCAGCAGGTTTCGACCTAAAGAGACTCTTCTTGCATGGAGTGCTGTGTGTACTTGGGACTTCTTCCCTTAGAGCTGGGACTTTGTAGGGCCTTCCTACCCAAATGTTTTATATGTTACTTTGATACTTTTATGCTGCCATTTGTAGAAAACCCTTAAAATATTTTTGTGATTGTGTAGTATCTGCTGGAGGGAGGTTAGGTTACTGTTTTTCTTGCAGGTTGTTCTTGTTTGCAGAATGTTTTCTTTTACAGGTGCTCCTGAGCAAAGAAAAAAAAGACAAGAGGATGTTTAGGGCTCCACAGAGTCCTCCTTTAGAGTGTTTATTTTTTCTTAAAAATGTTTAAATAGAGAATGTTAAACATGTTTTCTTCTTTGCAGGTTTAGAGTATGTAGTACTGGGGTTTGGGAAATGCATAGCAATGCCTAATGTATGTTTCTAAAGCAGTCTATAGTCTGGAATTGTGAAATGTGTGTGGGGATAGGCACCCCATAGGTAGCACAGGTCAGATAGCTTTTCCCTAGAGGGCTGGGTGGATAGACAGGCTGGTGGTCCTGGTCCGGATGGGGATCACCAGTGCTGTCTGTTAGGGCATGCTTCAGGCAGTCTCTTGGAGTCACTGAGAGTCCCAAGATAGTCAGGTGAAGTGGAAGATGCTTCAGTGGGCCTCTGTTCTGTGGTGCAACCTGCCTGTTTCAAAGGACAAACAAATCTGTGAGTACAGTTACATGGGACTGTTCGTTTGGGAGTTGTCTGAGGTGTATGCACCCAGAGATAAGGCTAGAATACACTGTCAGGGCCCCTTTATCATCACAAACTTGTGCTGAATGCAAATGTTAAAGCTGGGAGTCCTTTAGCAAATCTGGGGAATTAAAGGTTCATTTGGTATAACCCGAAGGAATGGCAGAGGCTGGTTGGGGCCAGGAAGGGCAGAACTCCATCTGAAACCTCAGTCAGGGCTAACTGGTTCATGGAAGGGCACCAGATTACCCTGGGCATGTTAAAGTGCATCACGTCAGGAAGAAAAAAGGTTGAAATGTGTTTGAAGTGTAAGGAATCCCCCACAAGTTATACACTTTTTGGGTAATAAAGGTCCAGAGGTCCCTAGTTCAGAGGGATGGACAGTTTGAATGTTCTGTGTGGAAAAGAGTGTACTAGAAGCCCAAGTCAATTGTTCTGGAGAGGAAAGTTTCTTTTACCTGTGTGTACAGTGACACACCTGGGGGCCCCCCTGTTCTGCATTTTTTACCATCTTGTGTGAATAAAGCCATGCTGTACAATCCCACCTTTAGTAGTGGACATTTGATTCCTGCTTCACTGTGTGAAAATTGTTATGGGCCCCTCAGAAGATAGACATAGCATAGCCCTAGCACCTCTTTTCCAGAACTCGGAGTAACTATAAATGTTCGTTTTGCACTCTAACCTCCTGCCCTCTAGATGCTGATCTGGGTATTTGCCTCAGTGCCAGGGACAATACCTATTGTTTATGCCAACTTGTGGCGTGATGCCTTGTCTGGGTACAAGTTAGAGGGATCCTAGTTTCAAGACACTGCTCTTGGCCAGGGTAAGGGTTGCTTTAATGTCAAACCATTCAATCAGTTAACCAAAATTATTATTCAATGCACATCACACCATATGTTACACCTTACACATTATATCATTTTTTCTAACAAAAATAATTTAGGCTAGTTTGTTACCGCAGGGCAAAGGTTCACTAGCTTGATTTAATAACCAGCTGTGTATTGTTCCAATATGTAAAGATTATTTTCTTGATCCTCATCAAACAGGAATAGAGTTCCATGTAACAGGGACATTGTACAAGGATGATCTTCCTATATTTGTATTTAAAACTGGTATCTAGAATTTCAATATTAGTGTTACCACACAAAAACTTTTGTTTACATTGCTTGATCAACTCCCACTGCATCTTTCCTGGAACACCCTCAACACAGTCTAGGCACTCAAGGTGCAAGAGGAAGGAAACTATCACATCCACAGTGACTGCTCTGTTTGGGGATGTTTGCCATGCTCAGAAAGTATGCAATAAGGGTAGATCAAGGATTTGAAACAAAACATGGTTGAGTATAATTACACCATTTATATGCATTCCAGTTCTACTAAGAAAGGAAGCAAATAAAACAACCAGCAACATCAATGGATTTTAAAGAAGGTAAGCAACTGTAAAATGTGAGTTTTCGACTAGATATAATATATTGCAAAAAGGGTTGACAGTGTCCTTTGAAGCATTTTTTGTATATAACTAAGCCCCCCTTTTGCAGCTAATGGAGTGTGTGATAGCCACGGGGCAGGCAAGGGTTCTGCGAGCTGAGCGGACAATAGTCTTGCCACCACAACAATAGCTTTAATCTTCTCCTGAAAAGTTTCCCAGTACTCTTCCTGAATTCAGTAGCATGCTGAATCAAAATTAAACCTTGAGCAAATAAAAGAACTAGATACCCAGTGTTCTGAGCTTGCCTCTTCATATTTGAAGATGTGTCCCAAATTTGCAGTTCCCCTCATTTCAGTGACAAAAGGTGAAGAGGTATGGGAGACACAAATGAGGCTCAGTAGAGTAAGACAGAGGAGGAATAATAATTTAAGCAGATACCTATCCACAAACAAAAAAAAATTAATGACAAAATACCTTTTGTTGCTGTTTTGCATCATACCTTTTGTCAAGTCAGTTATCTCCTCCCAGTCCAATTTTATGACCTACCAGTGCTGTCACCTTGCTACGAGACAGTGCCTTGTGATGGCAGTCATGCCACCGCATACTCCTCAGTGCTCAGTCTGACCTCCACCAGCGTTCCTCCAACTCACAGGCAGGCCAGACCCCAACCTTCCTTACACAAGCACCTTGCCTTCTTTTATCTATATTTCCCAGTCTTGGCCAACAGAGGTTACTCTGCCAACTGTTCCTCTTGAGTCTGACCCATTAGTCACCACTGCTGACCAGCTGCCCGCCTCCTCTCCACGATCCCTGGCATCTCTGACTGAAAGACTCACTGACACAGACTTTGCTGCACCTGCAGCTACAGTCCATTCTCTCTTTCTGGCATCCTGACATGATTCTCACTGCAGTGCTCCCAGGTTCCGGACCATCCGGACTGATCTTTAACCTCTTAATTCTCAGAAGGCTGCTGAGGAAGTGAAGCTGGAGCCACTACATGCAGATAATTCACCATGTACGGTATACAGCCCAGATGTTTAATAAACTAGAACTGTGCCTTGACAAAGAGCATAGCATGCAACATTGGCTGGTGTGGGAAGTGGAACAAAACCGCAGGCAGCAATTCCAAAAAGACAGTGATTTACCCAAGAAGCTCTCTAACATACTAAAATGCCAGGCGAGGAGGCCTAATGGTCTATCATGCCTGCTCGATGGTCAGCATCCATACTGGGTGCCGACTCTCAGGTTTGTTTCATCCAGCTTGCACACAAATTTCAGTGTGGCACTTGGAAACCCTGGCATTTCAGGTTACTCACATGACCCGTCATCAGTGGGTGAGGACCAAGGGTGCATAGTCTGCTTTTGCACCTTACGTTTAAAGGTGTATTGACATAATGTGCCTGGTCACATTACTAGCAAACCTCGACCCATTAACCCTAATTACAGTCTTAAGTGCTGATCTCATTATGCAGTGCAATACCCCTAAATTAAACACATGAAAAGAAGCACTTTTGCTGGGTAAGATTCTGTAATTACATTTTATATTTAGTGAACAGAAAAGAGAAATAAGTAATAAAAAAGTGGTGTGTGTGTGTGTGTGTGTGTGTGTGTGTGTGTGTGTGTGGAGAAAGACCTGGAAAGGTACTATATTTTCCATAGCAAAATGCTCAGTGGAGTAATATACTCAACTAATTAATGGAAGCTTAGCACATTGAAGCAGCTGTAGTCTTTTTGAAGTTTAATCAGTTAAAGATAACATTTATATGGGTTATACGATATAAGATCTCTGCAAAACTTTGAGTGCGGCTAAATCTAAGTGTAAAGCCAAATAGGATCAAAGCCCTTTCAAGTAAAGCAGCACTGGAAAAAGATACTGTACTGTATTATTAGTTATGGGTCCAAGGGTCAGAGGAATACGGTAGCAATTAGATGGAAAGCCATATTAAATGCATAATGTTGTCTCTGACTTTTACTATATGTTATTCCCATATTCCTCATACTTAACAGAAAGAGGCAGCAATGGGCTGACATAATATGGGATAGTTTGTACAGCAATATATGCTGTACATAAAACATACAAACATATGGACATATGAAAACACCAGCAGATTAGGCCTTGAGGTCTAGCGTTTCTGCTCGAGATGCAGCTCACAGTTTGATAACTGCTTCTGCCCCTTCCCCTCTCTCTTCCATATCTCCCCTGATTTCCATTCAGAGTCCCTCTGGTCTCTACCCACCCTACCTGTACCCTGCCCATGTATATAGCCCATCCCTTCTTAAAACCTCCCACTGATTCCCTCGATACCAACTCCTTAGGTACTGCATTCCGATGCATCACCACCCTTTATGTGATGTAATGCTTTCTCATGTCTCTTCTATACTTCTCACCAACCAGTTTTAGGCTACGATCCCTCGTGGTCCACTCCACCTTCAGTCTGAACACCCCCTCTGTGTTTATTAATACCGTTGAAGTACTTAAAAAAGTCTCAATCATGTCCCCTCTGTCCCTTCTGTCTTCCAGGGAGTACATCTTTAGCTTCCTAAGTTTCTCCACATAGGTCTTATCCCTCATTCCAAGGATCATCTTAGATGCCCTCCTTTGGACCCTCTCCAGAGCATAATGTTCTTCTTTATGTAAGAATACCAAGTAAGAATGCCAGAACTTAATATAACTTAATAACAGACGTTAATATCTCTGTAAAATGGGAGTGCTGCTAAACGAGTGGAAAGCGCACTTACTGAAACAGGAACCAACTAAAACCAAAGCTGCAGTAAGGGGGGGGGGGAGAAAATATTATAATTATACGAAAAATAAGGAATGTAAGAAATAGGACACTTGGACTGTGCTATCTTACCGATAGGTGGACAATTAGTAATATAACCTACTTTGGCAAAGGCAACAAATTAAATCAAAAACTCATAAAGTAAAAGAACAGAATGTTTAGAATGAATTTTGCCTTCAGAACAGACTGGGTCTGATATCAAGAAATCATGCTGAAGCAACATGATTAGTGTCTAATATAAATGAAACTTGCCTGCTTCTGTTGGAAGCTGAGAAACTTGCTATACTGCAGAGAACAAACTAGAATGCATTTGAGGAACTGGGAACCTGGTAAAGCATAATATTGTTGGGGACTTGTTAGGAAGGTAAGCTACGCTTTCTACAGAAAGTTTCATTTTTTCTTACTGGCATTAAGAAGAAAATTGCAGGATTCCATTAAAGTGTAGTAATTTTATAACCAGAGGGGGTGAAATACAACTGAAGTTGCTTGATTCCTGTGCTAGACACCTAGGATTTGGAAGGATATTTGTGCAACATTTTAGAAGTGTCCTGCTGGCTGAGCAGTGAGTTCGTTTTTATCCCTGGACTCAGTAGAGTGGTTTGTGTAGGAGCAGTGGTCTAGTAAATTGTGGTGCTGGTTGACTTACTATAAAGGGCAGTACTCACCAGGGTGGTGGAGCAGTGGTGTATTTGATTGTTTCTAACAGTCACCAGTGGTTGTGGCATTTCCTTTATAGCCAAGGTTCTGACATCACTTCCTCAACAGGTCTTGGGGCAGAACTGTCATATTCTTAATTACTCAGCACAGTGCATAAGGGGTAAGTACACACCAAAACATTTTTTTTTTATATATTACTCATTGTATATTATAAGGAAGAGGGACATGTGGGGAGTGGTGCAATGCACTGGCTGTGGGGCATACATTCTGGAACCTGCATTGCTGCCCTATTCGCAGGCAGCTGTCAGCTCTGAGGGAGGAGGTTGCCCACCTCCAGGCTGAACTGGCAAGGACTAAGGAGGCCCCCTCCACCCAAAGAGCACAAGTTCCACAACCACTGTCTCAGAGGTTGCCATGTGTGAAGAGCAGATGGACCACAGTAGGTTCTAGGAGGGTGAGGGTGGTGGAACAGAGGCATAGCCCCTGAGTTGTACCTCTACACAAATCATATGTCAGTCTGGCAAATCAAGGTTCCTCTATGATGACACCCTCAGTGGAGACCAAGAAGAATGCTGGGGACATCCACAAGGAGACCCACAAAAGAGTGGCAAGGGACACCACAGGAAAGAAACAGCTTCTGAAGGGACCCAGTTGTTAGGGGTGTAGACCTGGGGAAGGGAGAGGAGAGAGAAGTAAGGTGCCTGCCTGGTGCCATGGCTTGGAGGGACAGGAAGCAAATCCTCAGGATTGCGGAAGCAGCATCACAGGAGAGGGAACTAGATAACATTATCCACCTCGGGACAAATGACCTAGCTAGGCATGAGATCAGTGCAGTGCAGGATGAAGTTGGGGAGGGGCCTCAGACAGGTAGCAAGCCCGGTAACCTTCTCAGAGGTGCTGCCAGTCTATGGCAGGGGTGAGGCTATGGTACTGCACACCATGCAGTTTAATGAATGGTTGCAAAACTGGTGCAGAGCACAGGGCTTTGGCTTCATTGGAGACTGGGGGTCCACCTGGAGAGATGAAGGTCTATACTGGCATGATGGTCTGCATCTGTCCAGGAAGGAAAACACGCTCCTAGGTGACAGGTTTAAAGGCTTCCTTGGCAAGCTTTTAAACTAGCCAAGGTAGGAGGTGCTGATAGGAAACAGGAAAGTTCAAGCCTCCCCCCACAAAACATGGCAGGTAGTAGGGTAAACACTGAGGTACAGAGCTTGACAGAGGGCAGGACAGGGGTAAATAGAAAAACAGACAAGGGTAATAAGAGCAGGGATGGGGTAAAAAAGGGTAAAGCCAACATTAAATGGAGGGCAATGAGTACCAATGCCCGTAGTCTTGGAAACAAGCTTCCAGAGCTAGTACCCCTGATGGAAGAGGAACACTTGGATATTGTGGCAGTCACAGAAACATGGTACATGGAGAACCATGACTGGGATGTCAACATACCAGGGTACACAATCTATAGAAGGGACAGGAAGGGTAAAAGAGGAGGTGGAGTAGCTCTCTACATAAGGGAAGGGATCAAAGCTACAGAACTAAAAAGTAAAGGGGGAGGACAAGAGGCACTTTGGGTCACCTTGGAAACAGGGAATGGCATCACAATCCACACAAGAGTTGTATACAGACCCCCGTCTCAAGGGGAGGAAATAGACAAGAAAATGATACAGTGCATTCTCAAAATGGCTGAAAAAGGGGAAATACTGTTGATGGGGGACCTGAATATGCCAGATGTTAACTGGATGACATGGACTGCAGCCACATCCAAGAGCAGGGTCATTCTCAATGCCCTACAGGGGGCATGCCTTAGACAGCAAGTGGTGGAACCCACTCGGAAAGGAGCAATATTAGACCTGGTACTCTCAAATGGAAAGAGGAACACAAATTTAGAAGTCAGTAGACATCTGGGAACAAGCGACCACTGCACAGTGTGCTTCACAATAAACACAACCATGGAGACAAGCCATACAAAGAATACCTGAGGAATGCATTAGCAAATGGCCAGAAAGGAGGGGTAGAAGAACAATGGAGAAAAATCAAAACTGCCGTCATGGAGGCAACAAGCCTTTGTGTGAAACAAATAAAGAAAACAAAGCAGAATAAAAAACCACTATGGTTCTCAAAAGAGGTGTCAGGGAAGGTTAAGGAGAAAAAGGCTGCATTCAAAAAGTATAAGGAATCACAGAAGGAGCACGACAGGGAACTCTATCAATCAAAGCAGAAAGAAGTGGGGAAGGCAGTCAGAAAAGCAAAGGTCCAAACGAGGAAAAGATAGCCAACTCAGTTAAGAAGGGGGATAAAACCTTTTTATAGGTACATTAGGGAGCATAGAAAGGTTAAGGGAGGGATAGTGAAGATTAATAAAGGAGAGGGGAGGTGGGCAGAGGGAGACAGTGAAAAGGTAGAGATACTGAATGAATACTTCTGCTTAGTATTCACAAAAGAAGAAGAGGAGTTACCTAAACCAAACAGTAGAAACACTCTGGGTAGTGGGGTTGACGCTAGTCCATTTACAGAAGAAAGAGTCCTGAAAGAACTCCTAAAACTCAAAGTGGACAAAGCAATGGGGCCTGACGGGATTCACCCTAGAATCCTAAAAAAGCTAAGGGAGGACCTAGTGATACCACTAACCACACTTTTTAACAAATCATATGAAGATGGGGTGGTACCCGAGGACTGGAGGAGGGCAGATGTGATTCCCCTTCACAAAAGTGGGAGCAAGGCAGAAGCAGGAAACTATAGACCTGTTAGTTTGACCTCAGTGGTGGGGAAAATGATGGAATCACTTCTGAAAGAAATAATTGTTCAGTACCTAGAGGGCAGCGGGGCACAGGACCCAAAGCAGCATGGATTCACAGCAGGAAGGTCATGTCAGATGAATCTAATCAATTTCTTTGACTGGGTGACCAAAGTAATAGACAAGGGAGGGGCTGTGGATATGGTCTACCTAGACTTTAGCAAGGCATTGACACAGTCCCGCACAAAAGATTAATAATCAAGTTAGCCAGCCTGGGAGTGGGTCCCAGGGTGGTAGCCTGGGTAGCAAACTGGTGGCACAACAGGACACAGAAGGTAATAGTGAATGGAACACATTCTGAAGAAGGGGGGTTACTAGTGGAATACCTCAAGGCTCAGTACTGGGTCCAGTCCTCTTTAACGTCTTTATAGGTGACATTGCGGAGGGTCTGGAAGGAAAAATTTGCCTCTTTGCAGATGACACAAAGATCTGTAACAGAGTTGATACACAAGGGGGGTAGAAAGGATGAGAAGGGACTTGGCAAGGTTGGAGAAATGGTCAGACATATGGCAACTTAGATTAAATGCAAAGAAGAGCAAAGTAATGCACCTTGGAAATAAAAATCCAGGAGAAGAGTACACAATAGCAGGGGAGGTACTAACAACAACAATAATGGAAAGGGATCTGGGTGTAGTCATATCAGATGACCTAAAGGTGGGTAAGCAATGTGAGAAGTCAGTAAGGAGAGCCAGGGGGATAGTGGGATGCATAGGGAGGGGCATCACAAGTAGAAAAAGGGAAATGGTTATCCCTCTGTACAGACAGTTGGTGAGACCACATCTGGAGTACTACGTGCAGTTTTGGAGACCTCATCTACACAAGGACATAGACAGGATGGAAGCAGTCCAGAGGAGGGCAACTAAAATGGTGCAGGGTCTACATCAGAAACCATATGAAGAGAGACTGAGAGAGCTTAACTCATTGTCTCCTAGCAGACACCTGTAGCCATCAGTAAAATACACTGGTGTGTCCAGAGAATGCCTACAGAAGTCAGCTACTGACTTCCTGTGTGCCCTTGCAATGTCTGGAGAAGTCCCTTATATATTTTAATGTATAATATAGCAGAATGTAATACATATTTGATTGCATAGCACTGTTGGAAAGGTAATTTTGTGCTGAACAACTTTGCCACTGATATTTTGTGTATATCATGTGTACTTTAGGAGTTATTCACATTTGTTTATGGTATGGTGTGTATGGTTTAAGTTTCCTATTTTAGTGAAAAAAATATTTTTGTTTGCTGTTTCAACCAGCACAGAAAACAAACAAAATTACATATTATTATGTGCATATAACCACTGGAAAGGTAATTTTGTGCTGAACAACTTTGCCACTGATATTTTGTGTATATCATGTATACTTTAGGAGTTATTCGCATTTATTTATGATATGGTTTGTATGTCTTATGTTGCCTATTTTAGTGAAAAAAATATTTTTTTTGCTGTTTCAACCAGCACAGAAAAACAACAAAATTGCATATTGTTCACATAGCACCATTGGAAAGATAATTTTGTGCTGAATAAATTTGCCACTCATACTTTGTGTATTGCACTTATGGTTCTTGAGCTATTAGGATTTGTTTGTGGCATGCTGACCATAGCCTGATTTTGCTTAGAAAATCTCAGGATTCACTGTTAACAGTATACAGGAGACACGTGGTTCAACTTCAAAGAGCTCCTGTGGAGGCAATGAGTTAATATGTATACCCTTGATGAAAGGAGGGATGGGGGGACATGATAGAAACTTTTAAGTACCTCAAGGGAATCAACAAAGTCCAGGAGGGTAGCATCTTTCAGAAAAAGAGATGTGTAAGAACAAGGGGACACCATTTAAAGTTAGAGGGGGGACAGCTCAGGGGTAATGTGAGGAAATTATTTTTCACGGAGAGAGTGATGGACACATGGCACCACCTTCCTGGAGAGGTTGTGGGGTCTAAAACTGTGGGGGAATTCAAACATACATGGGACAGACATAAGGCAATTATAGTGGGGGGTTGCAGGAAGTAGGCTGTTGGTTAACTAGAATCTGCAGCTTATCCAATAGGTAGGGAAATGGGCAGACTGGGTGGGCCAAGTGGTCCTTATCTGCCATCAAAGTCTATGTTTCTATGTAGAAGCTGCCATGGGAGGGGAGAGATACAAGCAACCAGGACCTTGCTAGTTTTTTTTTTTAACCTCCCATGTGGTTTCAAGTCCTCCCATGCTGCAGATGACTGCGCAAAGGTCCTGTGCTAGATGCTTCTGGAAGTGTCGCTGAATTATTTCACCTGCCCTGCACTCTCTCCATGGCTGTCAGCAGTGGCTTGTTTGTTCTTCAAATGGCAACAACTGAACAAATCTACTGCCATTAGACTGAGCATATATTTAAATTCTAGATACGTGGATATGGTATACTATCCACACTTCTGGCAGATTCCTTTCTCTTTAAATATCTGGCAGGAAGGTCTTCAAGCTGGTTCCTCCCACCCACCCGGATGGTAACTCCTTTGGCACCACCCCATGATGTCAGATCTTCCTTTCTGCTGGAAGAAGAAGGTTCCCTCCTTAGCGCTCTGCATCTGAGTAGGCCCTTTGCTTTCAAAAACAAACTATGTTTTGCCAGCCCAGTGACTCAGAGGGTTGAGGCACTGGACGCCTTACCTCACGCTACGCCGGCAACCCAGGTTCGGGAATGACCTCGAGTCATCTCGGTGCCAGTGTGCGGGGGAGGGTGGAGCAGGATTGAGCATGCTGGCATGTAGCTCTCCTCTTCTGAGGGTGATGAGGCTGGGTTGGCACCCCCCCATAGTTCCGCTCCCACCATGTGGAGGTCCGGTGGGTAGTGTAGGTGGAGAGGGTATGGCAAAATATCTGGAGGTGGAAGGGGCTGAGCTGGCACCACAGAGTGCACAGCATGCCTCCACATGCTCGCATGGCTATGTGACAAGGCCTTGGGGGGGATTAGGGGAGAAAATCCATAAAAAATGCATATTTGTCTCCATCCCCAGTTGGTGGGAGGAGGTGACAGGGCCCAAGCAGCTAAAATAAAAAAAAAAAAAAACAGACTACGTCTTCAAGTTCATTTAGAATTTGTTTAGAAAATTCTTTGCCGTTGGTATGGATGACTTGAAGTCGGTGCCCGGTTTTAAAAGTGAGACTGTGAGCAGAAGATATCCTGGATAGACCCGTACACCTTGTATATCTAATGCCTGGGCCATGAACATGATCTCCAGGCTTGTGGCCTATGTCGCACTTTGCATCCAACTACTTTGGAAGAACAACACACTCATCTTCTTCTTGGGTGCCCAGATGAACAGGACCCTCCCAATTGCTTGAAAGATGCCCGCCAGACAGTCTCCATGGCTGCAATGTCTGCTGAACAACTTGCAGCCTTCAAGAAGGTGGCAGCTCAGGCTACAGAGCATGCCTCTTCAACTTCGGCTTTTGTGCCACTTTCCTTTGGTGCCACATTTATGGGGGCATTCAAGGATTTGTGCCAGTTCCTTCCAACCCTTGGGCAGGGTCCCTCTAAGGGCACAAAATCCTCTAAGTCTTCTAAAAACAGAGACTAAAAAATGGTCTCGTCGATGATCATGGGTTCACAAGTGATCTTAGGCTTTGGATTCCCAAGCTGCCTTGGAGGTTTTGACTATGGTTGACTTACGGACTTCGGTCCAGGCCACTGGCTCCACGGTCTCCCTGCCTGTCCACCCATTGGCTGAGACATGCATCGACCAATATGTTGAGACTTTTCTCGAGCCAGTCGATGAGATGTTGCAGGACGAGGAGGATACTTCCCTCTCTAGGACACCGGTCCTATGTATTACCTCCCAGGGAGGGTCAGACAAGCTTCCTGGTGTGGTCCCAAACCCTAAGGATCCCATTCCCTCAGAGGAGTCTTGGCATTTGCTAGCTACCTCTCTTTCTCGATGTTGTGTTCCCCGGTGGTTGAGGTCAAGATCCTGTAGCCTATACTTAAGCAGCCCTCAGCGGCATTAGTGCTCTCGCTCTTGGCACTCAGGCAAGCGGCACTGCTGCTATTCTTCCTCTTCATCCTCCAATGTAAGATGCACTGGTGTTGTGAAGAGCTAATGTGGCAGCAGCTCATGTTATCTGGGATTATGCTGATTCCAGCCCCCACCCCACCTCTTCCATGGGTGTCGCCACCAAGGCCTCAGCCTGCTCCGGCTCAGCCTGTTCTGCCCTCCCTGCCCATCAGGGTGGAGCCACCTCATGAGCAGCTGAAGGCTGGTCCCCCTCTTAAGGATGCCCATACCGCTCCTGGGCTTCCTCATCAGCTGTCAGTAATGGTTACTCCTGACAGACACTGCAGTGTCAGTGGGGATTCAGAAGTTTGTTGGCTTTTTGGTGAATTCTTTGAGTCTGAGGACTGCTCCCTGTATTCTTGTTTGTTGGACATGGAATTGGGGGAAGGATTTGTCTACAGAACACGGTCCCGCTTCTTTTGGGGGCTTGCTTTGTTTAATTTTGGAATCTACTGGGATTCAGATGGAGGCTGTCCAAAAATGGGTCAAGTATTTCTTGATCGAAATTCTCGACAGAGGTGACTCCCCAGGGATTGCCTTCCCGGTCACCAAGGCCATTCTTGGCCCCGCTCTGGAGCTTTGGCAGGACCATGCCTCCTGCCCTGCACCATCAGCTCATATGGCCAGAAGTATGCAGTCCCTACAGGTTCCCTGTGGGATTTCAATGAGGATCCCTCAGCTGAGGGTTTAGTTTTCGACTTGGTTTTTCAGCAAACCAGCAATGTCGGGGACATGGATAAACCTCCTGACAAAGAATCCAAGAAATTGGATCACATGGCCAAAAAGGTGTATGCGTCCTCTTCTCTCAGCCTTCGGCAGGTGATTTCTGCCCTTTAGATGGCCCATTTCACTTATGCCTTGCTGGGCATTCTCAGTGAGCTGCTTCCCCAGCTACCGGCCAACTTACAGACCACAGTCAAGCAAGTCCAGGACCAGGACTAAGCAGTGGCCAAACAACAACTCCAGATGGCCATGGACATCAACAATTCCTGTGCCTGGCCTGTGGCCACCATAGTGGCCTTGGCTGCAGATTTCTACTTTCACAGCACACACCCAGCACAGGTTGGCGGATTCCCCTTCCTGGGCACCTACTTGTTCGGGCTAGGGTGGAAGGACACCTCACTAGGATTGAGAAGTTCAGTGCCACTCTTGTCACCTCTACCCAGAGGGATCCCAAGGGCTCCAAGCTTCAAAGGAAGAAGTCCTTTCAGTCCCTCTCTGCCTCTGTGGTCAAGCCGTCCCAGCCTCAAGCTGGGCAGCAGGCCCAGGCTTGGCACCCTTGACCAAAGTCGGTTGCTTTGGTCATCCACAAAGCAGGTGGCCAAGGCCCCACTGCATCCTCACCAGGTCTCTCCCCCACCTCCAAGCCTGCCCAGTGATGGGTTGGGGGTGCCTCCCCCATGCCCATCCTGTCTCCTCTGGGTACTCCTGTGGGGGGCGCCGGCTCTACCTCTTCCTTTCCCCCTGGTCCTCTATCACCATGCACAGGTAGATCCTTGAAGTGGTCAGTCAAGGTTTGCCTCTGGAGTTTGATACTTACCCTCTGTGGTGTGCTCATGCCCCACAGGAGGACATGGTGTCTGCCGACATGCTTTCAGCCCTTCAGGAAGACATCACCTAGCTCCTCCAGAAGGAGGTGGTGGCTCAAGTTCTGGACCCTCCAGTAAGCCAAGGGTTTGTTTCCAGATACTTTCTGTTTCCAAAGTGGATGGTGGGGGGTGGGGAGGCTGGTGCTCCATCTTAGATCTGCATGACCTGAACAAATTCCTTTGGTCAAGCAACTTCAGGATGGTCACTCTGTCTTAGATAGTTCCATCCCTGGAGCAGAACATGTGGTTCTGCTCCCTAGGTCTTCGGGATGCATTCTTCTACATTCCATCCATCCATCCATCCCACTACTGGTTCCTTTGATTCTGAGTGGAAGGGAATCTCTACAAGTTCCAGGCCATGCCCTTCAGCCTCTCCTAGGCTCCCAGGGTATTTACCAAGTGCATTGCAGTGGTGGCAGTCTACCTGAGAAGTTGAGGGGTCCGGATGTATCCTACTTGGATGACTGACTGATAGCAGGTCCCTCGAGGGAGGAGGTGGAGTGGTCCAGGGATCTGGCCCTCCAGACCTGCTTGACACTTGTCCTTCTAGTAAACAAGGCCAAGTTGGAGCTCATACCTTTGCAAGTGATGCAGTTCACTTGGGTGGAGCTCTACTGTTGCAGAGCCAGAGCTTTACTTCCAGTGGACTGGGCTGAGGTTCTTTCCTCCTTTGCTTGATCATTTTGGGTTGGGCAGTTGCTCCCTGCTCGGGACTTCCTGCACCTCCTGGAATTAATGGTGGCCTGCACCAGTATGGTCCACTGGGCCTGGTGGTGAATTCGCTCCCTACAGTGGGAGCTGGACCATCAATGGTAGTGCAAGGGCCACTTTGACCAGCCAGTCACTGTGACCCAGCAGATGTGGGACACTCTGAAGTGCTGTTTGGTCCCGGAACATCTGCAGGAAAAAATCCCCTTTGTCTGCCCAAAACCAGTGGTCACCTTCATGACAGAAGCCTCCTGATGGGCTGGGGTGCTCACCTGGGGGAACACAGAGTCCACGGTCTCTGGACCCTCGAGAAGTCCCGATGCCATATCAACCTGATGGAGCTTCAGGCAGTTCAGCTGGTACTGACAGCCTTTGCTCCACACACACAGGGTCATGTTGTTCAGGTCCAGACAGACAACACCATGACCATGTCCTGCCTCAACAAACAGGGCAAGGCACACTTCCTTTCTCTATGCCGGGAGGCTGTACCATCTGGACCCTCATGCTCAGCCTAAACACTGATCTCCTGGCCATTCAAGTGGCCAGAGTGTCCATTCAGCTGGCAGATGTCCTCAGCCAGGTGTAAACACACATTTTTCTCTCAAATTGCTATCCAGTAAATGAATGATGATGATCATTATCCATGGTCTTGCTTTTACAATAGATTTTGTATAGCTTACTCTCACTATATACTATTTAGTGCTATTTTGCTGAAAGTAACTAAAATTGTTCATGATTAAAAACATAAATGGCATTTTTGCAAGTGGATTCTTTGTGTTTGACATTGGTAAAATTTTTCAGTCGGACAACTATGAAAAAATTGTTATGAGCATTTTGCGCAACAACGCATGTAGGGCTAGGTTGATCAGCTAGCTAGGGTTTATATTTTACCTTTGTGTTGCACATTGTGGGAGGGAAACTGTAAGCATATGCACGTAGTTTAACATTGAAGAAGAAGTCAAGTTAACATTTGGCATTTACAACTGCAGGTACAGTATATGCCGCTTGTAACAGACTAGTTTGTCCACTACCAATTTGTCCATTACAACCGGCATCTGCTACATCCATTTAACATCAATAGCGCTGGAAGAATAGCACTGCAGCATAGCCCAGGTAGCATAGCGCGAAGTAGTGATTTTTTTGCAGTTCTTTTATGCTTTTAGTTAGCTATTGTGATTATCCTGGCAAGCCACACCGGTGTACTTTATTGAAAACAAAATGCCACAAACAAGCAAAACATACCCCACTAAAATAAAAAAGTACTGTGAACTGTGCATGCTCATGTTGGTTCTTAAACATTTTACTGTTCGGTCTGTTCAACTTGTTCTACCTGGGATCCTGAGAGGGGCTAAAGTAATCATTGATGCTCATTTGCTTACTGCCCGTCTTTGTGTACCTCCTCCACATCAATTCTGTCATGGAAAGCTGGTCTCATTTCGGAACAGTGTCGTCCCTCTGTTCGACTGCACATCTTAGGGTTAGCAAGGCGCCCCTCACATCAGCAGGCATTACTTTCACTTCCTCCTTCTCCTCATCTTCCACAGTCTCCTCATCCTCTGAGTCATAATTTGGCCGCATCCTCTTGACTGCCTCACTGATGTCATCAACATCAGATGTAGGTGCTTCATCACCTAGGTGACAGATTGCCTCCAGCTCCTCCTCCGACAGTGGATGCTGCTCATTTGCATCCTCGGGAAAGTCTGGTTGTTACATTGCTTCCATCGGCTGAGCCAACCATCTGTTGCCTTAATCCCCATTTTCCCAAGGGCTGCTGCAAGGCTATCTTCTTTCTGAAGCAGGAGAGGTCCACTAGCCAGAGCCTCCCTGCCATGAGCGTTGCTGAATCACCTTAGCAGGGCCTCCTCTACATCCATATCTTTGCCATCCCATGTGCACTTACGCTCTGGGTTCTGGTTGCTGTGCCAGTTGGCAAGCAATATTTCCCAATTCTTCAACAAATCAGAGATTGTAGATTTTGGAACCGAAAAATGAGTGCTTAAATCTCTGACACTAAACTTAGGAAGTTTGTTGATGATATTTAATATCTCTACTTTCTTACAAAGGGGTAAACAAGTTCGCTTACCAGACAGCATTTTTACCAACAGCAAGGCACAGTTTCACAACAAATAAATGGACATGACTATGGTGGAATGAGGGGGTTTAAGTAGGGCACTAATTGTTTGATTGCCTGATTGATAAAGTAGGTGCAAATGGACACAAAAGTACCTCTCTGGCACCCCCAAGCAGCCGTTACAAATGGAATCTCGGGTCCGTTTTAACCATAGGTTTTTTACATTACAGTAATAGAAAAAGGCGTTTGGCAACATGAATTTGTCCGTTATAGCCGAATGTCCACTTAAACCGAGTCTGTTACAAGTGGAATATATTGTAATGCAAGACTTAAGAGGAAGACAAATTGACATTTGGCATTTATAATTGCACTTAATTTAAGATTGAAAAAGAAGACAAATGACATTTGGCATTTTAAATTGCACTGCCACTGAATGAAAGTATTAATTTAGTGCAATTATAAATGCCAAATATCGATTAGTCTTCTTCTTCCACCTTAAGTTACATGTGTGTCCTTACCATTTGCCTCCCAAGACAAAGACAAAACATATAAACCCTAGCTAGCTGACCAACATAGCCCTATATGCGTTGTTGCGTAAAATGCGCACAGATGCTTATAGTATACCCTTATTATACAGCATGAATTTATGCTATATGCATCTTCTACATGAGTTTATATTGGCCTTAATTTTAGCTGTGTTATAGCTGGCTTGGGTGTCTCTACCAGCATCCAAGTCCCCCCTACTTGATGTTGTTACAGTTTCATTCCAGACGCATTTTGATACAGGCCGCTCCATCTTCCCTACACACATGCAAAGGAAAGAGAAGGGGCCCAGTTTTAAAGTGCATAATTTGGCACAAGGTGCCTGCACCAAAAGGATTTGATGCAAGTGGTACCTTCTGCCAAAGTTTGCGGCAGTCCCAATTTTCTAATGCAGGCTGTGTCAAAATCGGGGTGCCTTGCACTGAAGCCTCCCTACCTGAGAAGTGCTGGTGTGGCAGATCACAAGGGGGCTTGCACCATGGTGGGGCTGCAGCATCCCCTTATTTCGGATTTTGGAAGCTCCACCGTGGACACAACCCAGCGCTGAGGTTAGACCAGCCATGACCTAGTCTTACAGCCCTTGAACTGGGTGGCTGGCATAAGCCCCGCTGAAGGGGGGGACAGGCTGCATGGCACAGTGCAGCAGGATCAGTGGGGTACCAGTGCTGGGTGGAATGGGCATGGCGGGGTGTAGGAGGGAATACTGTTGGTACCAGGCAAACGTTCCCTGAACAGTGGCATACAGCCACGGAGTGACCATGGGCAGTATATTGCCACTGATTGTGTCATGGACCCCCAATGCTGCTACCCCTGCCAGCTGACCCACAACATGCACATGCCCTGACATGCTGACTGCCAGACTTCAAGATGGCATCTGCTGCTTGTGGTGCCAATCCCACCTGCTGTTACTCTTCCGGCACCCGTGACTATGCATTGGGACAGGTGACTCTGCCCAGGGTACATTCCCCACCATGTGCAACCCCTCATCCTGTGCCTCCATGGTCAGTCACCCCCTATCGAGGTGCTGGCATGATGTGTGTGGCTGGCAAGAGCTGGTGGCCTCAAGGGTTTGGGACACGGTTTGTGGCAGCATACTGCCTACTGCACTCCACAGCTGTGTTTTCCATCCATGGTGCCACAAGCGTACCCTCCCATAGCCTGTCCTGCCTCGGCTGTCCACTACTGGTACCCCTACCAGTCTGGCTGCTGTGTACCATGCAGCCTGCCCCTCCACCCCCACATCCTGACTCTGGGACAGTGTTGCGCCAGGCTGGGGGAGGGGGGCTTGACAACAGGACTCTCCATCAAACCCCTCTGGTGCACCAAAGGTTTGATGCAAGACTGAGATTACGGCAACTCCCTGGACTTTGGCACAGGGACACCCTTTTTTCTAGAATAGGGCACAGTGTCCCTGATGCACACAAAGGTTGCTGCAGTCATGGATCGGCACACCATGTGTCGATATAGTAGCCCTTTAAAAATCAGGCCCAAGATGTTTTACTTAAAATTAGTGCACTAAAACAGAGGAGTAGCATTGGTGTGACTGTGTGTGTTGTGCCGTTAGAATATTGGTGTAATTTTCTTCAGTATTTTTACCCTGTGACCTTGCATTCATCAGCAGCAGCTAAACACCCACGTGGCATGATGGCTTATAAATCTTCACCATTAATGCATACTGGCACCTCTTCATCACTGTTAGGATCATTGTGGTGTTTTACAGCAGACGTGCATCCACCGAAAAGATGAAGCTTGATCTTCAGAAATGTGAGACGTTCAACATTTTCTGGTAACAAAAGGTTGTGTAGGTCCGAAGCAACACTTCCACCTGTGCTAAAAATTCTCTACGAATAAACATTGGTGGGAGGACAGCTCAAGTAAAAAATGACTGTTTTGTACAATGCTGGCCAGATTTTTCTCTTATTCTGCCAATATTTCAGAGGGTCATCCCGTACAGATAGTTTACTAGGGTCTTTTACATGGTCTTCCACCATACAGGCAGCTGTATGTCTTTAGAAAACACTGGAACAAGTATTTTTTTATCAATATCTTGCAGCCCTGACCAAATGCCCTCTACTTCTTCTTGATCTTTCACTGTGGATGCACCTCTTGCTGATAGTGAGGTTTGGGAGTCTGTATGCTCAAGAGGTTGTTGTGATGAAATGGTATCCACCATTTCATTTGACACTTTTCAATGAGTAGGTCTTTGTATGTGCTATTGTCTGTGATGCTGGGGAGGGAGGAAGCCAGGGTAGCCTTAAATCAATGATCTAACATGGTGTGAGGATATTATGTTCAGATTGTAACATAATTTCTATTCTGGGGTCCATTAAAAAGGGACATACTTAGGTTTTCTACAAGCGAAGTCACAGTACCTTCCTCCAGGAATTTTGCCTTCTGTTTTTCCAGTTTTTTTTTTTTAAGTAGGCATTATTAGGGGGATAACCTGACTCAAACTGGCATTGTTTGCTCTCATTTCCCTAGTGGCTTCCTCAAAGGACTGAAGATCCTGGCACAACTGTGCCGTCAGGTTCCAATGGGTGCAGCTGAGACACACATCTCCTTTCCCTACATACTGATTCATCTTGTACTGATGAACTGCTCTATGCTGCTCAAGGAGCCATGTACCATATAAAAGGTGGAATTCCACCAGGTAACTACCTCATGCTTTAGTTGATATTGTGGAAGGTTATTGTCCTTTTACAGCTGCCACAGTATTTTGCATGCTTTGGTGGAATTTCTGAAATGTCAGCAGATCCTGCACGCAACACTGAGGGCATTTTGAATGCTTCTGTCATCCTGGAGAGAATTATGTACTACGACACTTAGGTGTGAGTGAAGCAAGGTATGTGCATATACCTGCCATCCTTCACAGCACATACAATGTTAGCCCCATTATCGGATATGACAAATCCTAGAGAAAGACCATGAGGAGTGAACCATTCAGCAAAGTGTCTTTCTTATCTCCTGCAAGAGGTTCACTGCAGTATGATCTTTTGACTCAAAACTAGCAATACACAAGGCAGCCTGCTTCTTAAATGTCTTGGTTGAGTCTGAGACAGAGGATGAGGCAGCGGAATAATGGAAGGGGGCCCAGTGAGCAGTGATGTTAATGTAGTCTGGGGTTTGGCCATTAGTCCACATGTTGGCTGTAATATGGATTTGTGGCACTGCTGCTAGCTTCAAGGCTTGCATCACTTTCTCACACATTTCACAATACAAATTTGGTACTGCTTTGTGGCAAAGTATTTCCTGGATGGTATTTGATATTGTGGCACTGCAGTCTGCATTAGTTGCTTAAAACCAATGACTCAACAAAATAGAAGGGATGCAGGGCTAGTGCTATCATTTTTGCTATGGCCTGGTTTAATTTTTGGGCAGCTGTATGATTGGGTTCATATTTACACCCCTTTGAAATGACTCTTGCATGGTTAACTGTTTAGATTTGGGGCCTTTGCTCCGAAAAAAGCAGTCCAAATTAAATAGAGGGGAACTGTCAGATGCTACAGTGCCTGATGGTGAATTACACGCTTGGCGTTTTTGGCTGAGGGGTGATGAAATATAATTGGCAGTGCCACCTGTTTTGGTTATGGAAGAATGGTCTAGGTCCCTGTCATCCAATGCTTCATCCTCTGTCTCACACAGTGGCACCACATCTCATACATGGTCCTTTTTAATTACACAGTTTCTGTCCAGTAAGCAGTAGTACTGCTGCGCCCCTTCCAGACTGAGCTGCAGTAGGCTCAGCAGTGACACACCTCTGAAATGCTGTATACTGTAACAACATGTTTCTTGTGCAAGCACACATAAGAATTACTGAGTAATGTTTCTTCTCAGGGATCCGTCAATAAGCCTTATAGACCCTGACCCTGACCCTGACTCCCCTTCTAGAACCTGAAAATAGGTTCACACAAGAATCAGTTCATATCTTATTGTTGCTTGAGCATTACTTTGTTGAAGTATCGCAACATTTTAGTTGTGGTCATGTCATGACAAATTCTGTCTGCTAATAATTTATTTGGCTTTTTTAAAAAAATTGGCAAACATTTTTTGAAAACAAATTCAGTAGTTATTTAGATAGTCCTGATAATCACTGCTCTCCTGGCTCAAGAAACACATCTGGACTTCTGATTCTGCCCCTGACTAGCATGGCAGCTTAAACTTGTGCTCCCTCATCAGACCTTATTAAAGCAGCAGTGCAATGAAATTGTGCAAAAAATTTGACTCTACCTTTTTTAACTATAAACGATTCCAGGCATCTTCAGTTTTATTTGGCGGTATAATTTTCTAATTCCACCAAAATTTGAATATTTTAAAAATATTTAAATTTAATTTTTTCCTCAAGAAAAAAATATGGCTGCCAAATTTTGCATAGAAATAGCATTGCAGCAGGGGTGTAGAGAGATAATATAAACATGTACACCAGGACTGTGTTCGTTGCCCTGTTTGGCACAATAAATACAACTTTTGTACCTCATGACACTGGTTGCTGCCCCCCCATCATGGCTGGATTAACCTGTACGCAAATTATGCCATGGCGTAGGGCCCCATGGTTCAGGAGGGGCCCCCACTGTTAACTTATTTACTTTCTTTAATCCCTTTACTGGGTGACCTCTGTGGCCGTCGACCAGCTGAATTGACCAAACAGCACCCCCCCAGAGTCAGCCTCTGCCTCTGGTTCAGTTGTCCCCCCCGTCCTCAGACTGAGACAGCCTGATCCCCCCCCCCCACTGGCTGCTCCAAGTGAGTGAGCCTCTCAGTCTCTCTGATGGGTGGCTCTGCCTCTGATCCACCTGACCCCCACCACAACCAATCTGTCCATCAGAGGTCCTCTGGAGGTGTGGCTACAGGGAGCAGGGAATCAGTGCTGCGTGCATGGTGTCAGGGCATGTGGCCAGGCTGGGCAGTGAGGAGTCAAGGAGGAGGACAAGAGAGCTATGGACGTCGACAGTCAGTCATCAGTGCCAGTGGTCGGTCTCGTCTTCGTCTCAATCAAAGAAGAAGATAGAATAGAAGAGAGAGCGGCGCGGGGGGGTCGCTCAGAATTGGATTCAGCTTCACCACATGGTGTGCAGCATCACGTGCTGCTGGTGTTTTTGGTGTAGCCAGGTTCAGTCAGTACTGCTTAAGTTGGGCCTCTGGTCCTGCTGTGAGGAGTCTTCCCATGCCGGGCCAAGTCGTGTCGCCGCCACCTGCATGATCTTGAGGAAAGGATCTCAGACATTTGTCCACCACCAGGCTGAGGCTGGCATTTATCTTCTTCCAGTCCTGTCATCAGGACAGTCATCACATCACAGTCAGGCCAACCAAGGCAGGCCACACCAGGTATGTTGACTAGTCTGCGTGCTGTAGTGTCCAAGCCATTGTGCTGCAGAATGAAATAAGTTATTGGAGAAACCAACTAAGCTGTGGTCTGTGTTCAGTAACCCGAGTACTGAGTCTTTAATAAGATTTGAGTTTGGCACAGTGGACCATGGGGTGCTGTCGTGCTGATAAGTCACCTGAGGAACTATGTGGGACTTGCTGGCTGGCTCAGTTTTGTCTTGGTTTGAGTCATATATTACTGGGAAGTTGCAGCAGGTTGCTCTATGAAACAATCTCTGAAGTGACTACAGTCACCTGCAGGGTTCTTAAGGCTCAGTCTTGGCACAACTCTCTTTAGCTGCTTTGGCATCAATGACTTGGAGTAGGGGCAAAGATGGCAACTCAGCAGCAAAGCAACTTTTAAGTTGACAGCAGTGACAATGGAGAGGGAGGAGACAGTGGGAGAACAGAGAGAACTGAGGACAAAGATAGCTGCACAGAGGGAGATTGTGGCAGATGCATTGAGGAGGCAAGGAGCTTGAGCATGTCTCAGGTTTGGAGCTTGAAGGAGTCTTGAGCAGGGAGATGATGGGAGCTGTGAGCCCCACTAACTGCTACAATAATACATGCTTCAGGGTTTTGGTTTTGCAGAGAAAATAGATATTGAAGGAGGCATGAATACCCTGGTTGTTGTCACTTTGCCGGCACCGTAGAAGAGTGCTATATTGGCATTTAGGGGCCCACGGGCCACGAAATATGACTTGGAGTAGGGCCCCCACATCCATTAATCTGGCCATGCCTATGAGACTGTATAGTCTTTGGGATACAAAAATGGTATCAGTGACCAATCCTTCTAGTTTTGACTAATAAGAATAAAAATACAGGAAGGTTCTACTGGTTCTGTGTTTTGTTTTCATGGACAAAGTAAGCTGTTCAGAGCCTATTAGCTGCCCCCCTTAAATAAAATTGTACACCATGAAGTACATGGAGTATGCCTGCCTACACCCATGCATTGTAGGCCTGGAAAGGGAAAGGATCAAAATAAAATAGAAAAAGACAAATACATTTGACAACTATACTAATATTTTTCTTAACTGTAGCTGAAACTAGCTTTTTTGGAAAAACATTTTTTGTTTCACTGCTGCTTTAAATCTAACTTTATCATACAGTTAAAGAACTTTGCCACCCTTCTGACAACAAAAACAGGTCCAGAATATGGGGCAGCCCAGAAAACAGCAAAAACCTAGCTAATGGACGGTGAAGCAAAGCCAATCTACTGTTTGCAGATGAAGCTCCAACAATTGGATGTATACATGTGTAGGGCCTATGGGCAGACATGGGCCTAGCAGTCTTTATCTGCCAACAATTTCTATGTTTCTAATTCCCCCTCGAGATCCTCAGACTATATGGTCAGCTCAGGGGCAGAGGAAGAGGACACTGCATCTAACAGGCCTGACATTTGAAAGAGCAAGCACTGCTACAATTTTAAAGACTTGGCAGAGAATCATTACAAATGTCTCAGATATTAAACAACACAGTCACAAGCTCAAACAGTACACAACAGTGACAAAGGAGGCTGTGATGGAGCTCAGAGAAGAAAATGCTAGCATGAGTTGGACCATGCTCTATCTTCTCAAGAGGGAGAGGGAATTGAGTGAACGAGTGGAGGATGCTAAGGCTCGAGCTCAGAGAGAAAATCAGTATCTCCCTGATTCCCACATTGCTATCTACCCTCACACAAAGCTTAGTGTCATCTGCAGACATGTTTTCATGGATTCCTTCTCCAGTGTCGATGATGAACATAGCTAATGCACCTGGGAAACAAAAACCCAGGGGAAGAGTGCACAATGGGGGGTGAGATACTAACAACAACAAAAATGGAAAGGGACCTGGGGGTAGTTATATCAGATGACCTAAAGGTGGGCAAGCAATATGAGAAGGCAGTAAGGAGGGCTGGGGGGATACTGGGATGCATAGGGAGAGGCACCCCCCCCCGTAGAAAACAGGAAGTTGTTATCCCTCTGTACAGACAGTTGCGAGACCCCATCTGGAGTACTGCATTTTTTATTTATTTATTCATATATCGGATTTACAAACCTTTGAGTCAAAGACTCATTTACAAAGGCACCTCGTCGCAGGGAGGGGAGACAATATAATTGTGAAGCAAGACAGTGGGGAACAGCACAGGTGAGACACAAACAGCATATATAACAGGCATTTCAAAGTAAGTAAAAATAGTCAAGTTGCAGAAGAGCTCACGAAAAATAAATCATATAGGGACAGGTTGCATTTGAAGGCACTCTCGGATAGCCCTATGATAGGCAAATACAGCTCAAAGTGCTCGTGAGGTGTTTGCGTACAGAGGTTTTGAAGGGGCCAATTTTGGGGATGTTTGTGATGTGCGTGGGGAGGGAGTTATACCAGGATGATGCTCTGTGGTGAAAGGACCTTTGGGCAAGTGAGGTCCTGGCTTTGGGCACCTGGAAGGTGGCTTTGTTGGTATTACGGGTAGCGACCGAGTGGGAGGCCCATAGAAGCGGTGTGGTGACTCCTGGGGGGCATAACCCAAGTAGAGCCTTTTTTGCCAGTATACTAGTGTGGTATTGCAGGCGTTCTTCAAGATTGAGTATGTTTGAGGCGGAGTAGAGTTGGCATGTGTGAGTTCTGCTGGGGGCACCGGTCAGGAGCCTGCAGGCTTTGTTGATAGAGGTCTGTACTTTGGTGAGGGCAGTAGGGTCAGCGGCTGCATAGATGGGGAGTCTGTAGTCAACCAAAGACAGGATGGAGGAAGTGATACCCAGCCGTAGGGAGAACTCAGGGAGGCAGTCTTTGTGACGGTATAGGAGTCCAATCTGGGCATTCATGGCAGAGGACAACGCACTGACATGGGCATGGTAGGAGAGAGTCGAGTCGAAGGTGATGCCTAGGTATTTGTACGTTGATACCTGCTCAAGGGGGTGGAGGGTGCTGGGAATGATGCAAATGGGAGCATTTTTGGAGTTACTCTGCCTGTGTGCAAAGATCATTGATTTTGTCTTTTTGAGATTCAGAACCGGGCGATGGTCGAGGAAACATTTTTCAGCTTGGCTGAAGGAGAGTTGCAGGGAGCTCTGGAGGGTGAGTGGGTCGGGGTGTGAGGCGACTAGGACTGCATCGTCTGCATAAAGAAGCAGTTTGCCTGTACAGGAGCTGGGAAGGGTGTTTAAAAAGAGACTGAATAATGTAGGGCCTAGGATGGAGCCTTGTGGGACCCCGGAGAGTACAGGCAGTGCAGTAGATAGGATTCCATTTAATTTGACCTGTTGGGATCTATCCCTGAGGTAACTGGAGAACCAGGCCAGAGGGCCAGATGAGAGACCCAGCTGGCGGAGGGTGTCAAGCATTAATGGGTGACTCACAGTGTCGAAGGCCTTAGATAGGTCAATGAACACTGCCCCAGTAATTTCCCCTGCATGAAGTGCAGAGTGTATTTGGTGGGAAAATTCCAGTAGGGCTGTGGTGGTGCTGTGACCGGGGCAGAAGCCATGCTGCTCTGGGCAAAGTATGTTGTAGTTGGATAGATAATCCACAAGTTGCGTGGATACTGTTTTCTCCAGAGTCTTTGAGGGGGGGGAGGGAGGATGGAGATAGGTCTGTAGTTGTTTGGTATTGTGCGGTCTCCATTTTTATGGATAGGGGTGATTTCAGCCTGTTTCCATGCACTCGGGAATTGGCCAAGGCACAGGGAGCGATTAAGTAGGTCAGTAAGGGGGGCTAGCATGACATCCAGTGTCAGGTGGAGTATCCTGGAGTCAAGGGGGTCACAGCTCGGGTTGTGGGAGGTGAAGGCTTTTAGGAGGAGTGGTTTAGCATCTTGGGGGGAGATAGCCCTGAAGAAAAAAGGGGGACGAGAGAAGCAGCTGAGTGGTTGGTTACAGGGACGGGGTCAAAGGAGTGAGCAGGAAGGACTGCACATAGGTCAGAGAAAGTTGTGTTGAGGCAGTCAGCAACACGAGATAGGTCAGTATTAATTGCGCCATTAATAACCATCTGAGAGGGAGGAGGGGAGCGGGTCTTCCCGTTTAACTCATTTATGTTATCCCAGAAGGCTTGGGCAGAGCCCCAGGAGGAGGTTAAGGCGATTTTATAGTAGTTGGCTTTGGCTTGTCTTATGGCCCAGGTGCACTGGTTGCGAGCTGCATTGTAGGCTTGCCTGTCTGCTGACCTGCCGGTCTCGACAGCAATGTGCCATAGGTTATCACGCTGCTTTAGTTGTTGGATCAGGAAGGGGAAATCCAGGCAGCAGTGTGTCTCTTGGAGTGGGTGTTGGTGACAGGGGCAAAGATGTCACAGGCCTTACAGAAGGCACTGGTGAGGAAGGCTAGAGCAGTATCTATGTCTGTTGCAAGGGAGCTCGGGGACCAGTCGACCTGGGCAAGGTACTGCTTTAGCTTGTTAAGGCCCACGGGGCAGAAGCGTCGACGGGGGGTTGCTTTGTACGCAGGATTGCGTGTGGGGGAGGACCAGAAGCAGAGAATAGGTGAGTGATCACTAAGGGCATTGGCTAGGACATTTACGGCCTTTACTTTGTGTGGGCGGTTTGAGAGCACAATGTCTAGTAGGGAGCTAGTCCCACTTGATTGGTTAAATCTAGAGGGCCGAGTCTCTAATTGGGATAGGTCAAGGGCTGAGAAATTGTCCTTAATTTGCGCTGAAGTGGAGCCAAGCCAATTGATGTTGAGGTCTCCAAGGACAAGCTGTTCAGCCTTGTGTGGCAGGGTAGAGAGATAGTTGGTGAGGGAGCAGACAGCTAGATTTTGTACACGTGGGGGTACATAGGCTGTTGTGAGGTAAAGAGGGCCACGGCCTGGGTTGGGGGTGATTTTTAGTGTGATGGCTTGTGCCCCGTGGTTGAGCTTGGGGGCCGGTAGCACGTGACCAAGGAGGGAGTTACTTAGGTAGACTGCGCATCCGCCGCCACACTTACCCACATGATCTTCTCTGAAGAGGGTGAAGCCAGGAAGGGAGACAGCAGAGTCTGGAGTTGATTGAGAGAGCCAGGTCTCCACTAATGCAAGAATCTCGGGCTTGTGTTGAGAGATCCAACACTGGAGTGCAGCAGTCTTCCTTGGGAGACTGCGGATATTCATGGAGCAATGCGGAATCCATGACCTGTAGGGGGCGATGCAGGTGGTCCTGGTCCGAGGTTAGGGTGGACATTCCCAGAGCAGGAGGAGTAGGATGATGAGTCGGAGAAAGGACTACGCGGTAGTGGTAGGGGTACTTAGGCAGATGTGAGGATCTGGGGGGGCAGTGCAGGGGATGGGTGGGAGCTAAGGATGGGTAGGGCTAGGACAGAGGACCACCAACAATCGTGTATTGGGGGTGGGCACTGGTGGTGGGTGGGTGGGGGATAGGGTGGTCCAGTGTGTGAGGTGCACTAGTGGTGGGCGGAAGGGAGATGGGAGGGCTAGGAGTGGTGGGGGATGAGCTATGGGTGGCTGAGATGCTGGCAGATGTGGTATGCAGGGTGACAGAGAGATTTTTGGTAGGGGTGCTGGGGATAGGAGAGTGAGGAGCAATGTGAGTATACAGAGACCTAAGAGACATATTGCTATAAGATATAAATGGAGGGGAATAGGCGTTGGCAGGCAGGATCCCCCTAGTGTTCAACGGGTATAACCTGCAGGTGGAAAAGTGGGCTGATTGGTTCTGCAGCCTCACGTGACGCCACCTATATAATACAAAGCCGACCAAGGGTGGTGGTGGGGGCGGTGGGGAGCCGGCACGCAGTGCCAGCGGGGTCCAACAATGCGCCTTGAATTGCTGCTGGCTGGAGCTGCTCCTGTAGCCGCGTGTTTGCCGTACCTTGTTTCGGTTGTCCGGGGGGAGGGGGCGAGTCCTGGTTTCCTTGCGGTCTGTGGGGAGGGCGGGCAGTTTTGGAGACCCCATTTCTGCAAGCACATAGACAGGATAGAAGCTGGCCAGAGGATGGCAAATGAAATGGTGCACTGTCTGTACCAGAAGGCATATGAAGAGAGATTAAAGGAGCTTAATATGTATACTCTTGAGGAAAGGAGGGAGAGGGGGGCCATGATAGAAACTTTCAAGTACCTCAAGAGAATTGATAAAGTCCAAAAGAATAGCATATTTCAGAAAAAGAGATGTACAAGAACAAGGGGCACAATTTGAAGATAGAGGAGGGGACGGCTCAGAAGTAATGTGAGGAAGTATTTTTTCATGGAGAGGGCTGTGGATATATGGAACGGCCTTCCTGAGGAGGTCATGGAAGCAGAAACAGTGGGGGAATTCAAGAATGCATGGGACAGACATAAGGCAATTCTAGTGGGAGGTAGGAGGAAGTTGTTGGCTAACTATGATCTGCACCTTATCCATTAGGTAGGGAAATGGTCAGACTAGGTGAGCCAAGTGGTCCTTATCTACCATCAAATTCTATGTTTCTGTGTTTCTGTGTTAAAGAGGACAAAACACAGGATGGTTAGTTGTAGCATCCCCACTTGTGACCTGCCTCTCTTTTAATGTGACACCATCAATCACAACCCTCTGCTGTCTCTCATCCACCTAATTTCCTAACCCTATTACTATGTCCCTTGCCACACTCAGATCCTCCATCTTCTTCAGCAGTCTTCTGTGAGGCACCAAGCTGAAAATCTTGCTGAAGTCAAAGTAGAGTAAATCCATGGTGTGGCCCCAATCCAATACCCTTGTCTCCCAGTCAAAGAAAACTATCAGGTTTATCTGACAAGATCTCTCTGCCATGGACTCATGTTGCTTACTAACTTGGAGAATGTTGCTCTCCAGGTAGTTCATAAGGTTCTCTTTGACCAGTGACTCCATCAATTTACCCACAACAGAAACAAAAAAACAAAATTTGTTGGTAGATAAGTACCACTTGGCCCATCTAATCTACCCATTTTTTTCCCTGTCTGTACTGGTATTGCAGACTCTACCTGATCTCTTGCTACTCCACCCACTCCACTTTCCTGCCAAGATTCCTTTGTGTTTATCCCATGCATGTTTATAGCCCACCACTATTTTCACGCCCACCACCTCCACTGGAAGACTGTTACAGGCATCCATCAATCTTTCAGTGAAGAAATACCTCCTCATGTTCCTCCTACATTTTCCACTTCCAGCTTCAGTTCATGACCACTTGTTTTTGTGTACCTTCTCCTCTGAATAATACTCCCCTCCTGTGCCTTATTCACCCCCCTAAGATATTTATAGGTCTCTATCATGTCCCCCCACTTCCAGTATTTACATATTAAGATCCCTCAGCCTCTCCTCATAGGGCTTATGATGCAGCCCCTGCACTATTTTAGTTGCCCTCCTCTGAACAGCCTCTACCCTCTCTATGCCCTTCTTGAGATGTGGTCTCTAGAACTGGACACAGTACTCCAGGTGCGATCTCCCCAATAGTCAAAACAGTGATAACACTACATCTCTTCTGCTGGTGATACCCGTCCCTGTGCACTCCAGCATCCCACTGGCCCTGCTACTGGCTTGTAATACTGCCTTGTCACCTTGAGGTCATCAGATATATTACCCCATGGTCCCTTTCATATTTAGTGTCTATCAATACCTTTTCCCTCATTTTATATACTGCCTCTGGGTAGATTCTGTGCCCTAGGTGCATGATTTTGCACTTTTCACAGTGAAACCCAGTTGCCATACCCTTGACCACTCTTTGAGCTTTCTCATCTTTACTCATCTCTCCACCCCTCCAGAGTATCTAGCCTATTGCAGATTTTGGTGTCATCTGCAAAGAGTCATACCTTCCTTCCCAGTTCTTCTACAATGTGACTTATAAAGACATTGAAGGGAACTGGCCCCAGTACTGGGCCCTGAAGTACTCATTTGTCACTCTCCCTTTATTAGAGTGTTTGCCATTTACCACCACCCTCTGTCACCTATCCAACAATCAGTTCTGTACCCAGGTTACCACCTTGGTCCCATCCCCAAACTGCCCAGTTTCCATATATGCCTCCTATGTGGTACAGTGTTAAAGGCCTTTCTGAAGTCTAAGTAGGCCACATCCACCTTCCCATCTTAATTTATTTCCCTGGTCACCCAGTCAAAGAAATCAATCATGTTCATCTGACATAACCTCCCCTTAAGAATCCATGCTGACTTGAGTATTGTAACCTACTGCTTTCAAGATACTCCACTAGCCTTTCTTTTAAAAATGTTTCCATTAACTTCCCCACCACTGACGTTAGACTTACTGGCCTTTTGTTGCCAGCCCCCTCCCCGCTGCCTCATATGAAGGAGGACTACATCTTCCATCCTTCAGCTCTCTGCATCCCCTCATGTTTCCAATGAGTTCTTGAATAGGACTGTCAGAGGTGCAGCCAGTACCTCCCTGAGCTCCCTAGCACCCGTGGGAGATACGATTCACAGGTCTATAGTTCCCCACATGCTCCTGGTCCCTCCTCCCTTATGGAGCAGAACTACGTCCACCACCCTCCAGTCTTTTGGAACTACCCATGTCTGTAATGAACTGTATTAAATAGCCCTAACAGGGGTTAAGTCAGTTCTGGTGCCAATTCCTTGAGTACCCTCAGATGCATCCCATCGGGACCTGCGGCCTTATCTATCTTTTGGGCTACTAGCCCTTTCTGGACCCTTTCTCTGGTAAATACTGGCTGCCTCATCTCTTGGACCCCCCTTATGGCCACCTTGATGCCACTCTGTGGCAGGGGCCCACTGTCTTCCATTGAGAATACAAAGTGAAAGTAATCATTAAGGATGGCTGCCTTTTGCAGATTCTTCCTTTATTACCTACTTCCCTTAGAAAATCTTGCAATTCCCCTTCCTTTCTTTCATTTTTCAATAAAATACATGAAGAACTGCTTTTCCCCACCCTTAACCCCCTCCACAATATGCAGCTCTATGCCTGTTCTGCCTTCCTAACTCCCCTCTTTGTATGATTATTTCTCAGTTGGTATTCTCTCCATTCTTCATTCCCCTGCATTTCCATGTGCCTGCTGAAGACCTTTTGTTTGGCCCTCACTGCTTTCCTGACCTCATCCTAGAACCATGCTGGTCTCTTGTACCTTTTTTCTTTGGTTACTGTTCTTATGCATAACTTTGATGCCTCGAAAATAGCCCCCTTAATTATCCCCATCTCTTTTCTACACCACCAACACTGTTTATCCCAACTAATTTGTCCCAGACCAACTCCTTCATCCTACTGAGGTCTGCCCTCCTGAAATCAAGGACCTCAGCCTTCGACTGGAGTTTTCTGGTCCCAAGAGCCAGCTCGAACCAAACAGAGATATGGTTGCTGGACCCTAGTGGCTCCCATACTTGCACACCTAATACAATGTCCGAGTTGGTGAGCACCAAATCGAGAGTGGCAACCTGCCTGATGTGTTCTTTAGCCAGCTTCTCTAGCAGACAGTCCTGGACTGTATCTAGAAGGGCCTGACTTCTGGTGCTTCTGGAAGCTGGGACGTTACAATCAATATCTGACAGGTTCAGATCACCCCACCACCACTACCTCCTCCTTTGCCACTCCCCTTCTTGGTTCTTTCCTAAGCTCCCAATACCTCAGTTTCCATTGTCCTGACAGTGTATAGAACACCCCAGTAGTATTTTGCCTTAGGCCACTGTGGGCTACACCTGCTCAACTCTGGCTCCCCATTACTTCCCCTGATGTATCCATCTTCTACAGCCTCAATGCCTTCCCTGACATAAAGGGCTCTGCCCCCTTCTTTACATTTTCCTTTATCTAATCCAGTTGATTACAGGATCCAAGGCAGCATGAATTCACAAGGGGATGGTCATGCCAAACAAATCTGATGGATTTCTTTGACTAGATGAGGAAGGAATTAGATCAAGGAGGAGCAGTGCATGTGGTCTACCTGGATTTTAGTAAGGTTTTTGATACCATTTCACAAAGGAGACTGGTATGCAAGCTAGGCAGCTTGTGAGTGGGCAACAAGGTGGTAACCTGGGTAAGAAACTGGTTAGAAGGTAGTGGCAAATGGAGTTTGCCCTGCAGATGGAAAGGTGACCAGCGGGTACCCCAGAGTTCAGTGCTGGGACCGGTCCCCTTTAATGTCTTTATAAGTGACATAGCAAAGGACCTGGAAGAGAAGATATGCCTCTTTGTTGATGATACCAAGATCTGCAACCGGGTGTACACTCCGGGGAGGGTGTGTGTGTAGGTGGACTGGGTGGGCAGAGATCTAAAAAAAACTGTAACAGTGGTCAAGAGTACGTCAGCTGGGTTTTAATGCAAAGCTATGCAAAATAATGCACTTGGGGCACAGAAACCCTGGGTCAGAGTACAAAATGGGTGGAGTGTTCAACTAGTAGTAGTATATTTTATTTGTTCGACCTTTAGGTCATTACAAATTAACATAGTAAAATCCACAAACTATACATCATATTCACACATACATTTTAAAAGACAGAAAAAGATTGCATATAGTTTACTTATACAGACTAAAGACACACACATAGTTATTGCACTTCTCAATTTATAAACCCAATAACCCCTGTCCAATTAACGATTTTTCATTTTTTTAATCCAGTTTATATATGTTGCCATATCTATGGCAATAAAATCCAGAGGTAGGTTCATTAAAAGTCTCAACACCTCTTTTTCTGATAACTGATCAGTCTGGCAATATGGGGACACAATTTTCTTCTGCAACTCTACATACTTTGGACAGTACAACATCAGGTGTTCTTAAGTTTCCAGGCATTTCATACCACAATTGCAGTTTAGATCCTGAAATTCTGATTTATCCTTTGCATCTAAATATTGTCTATACTTAGATGACTATAACTCTAATCTGAACTTTGTAAATAGAAATCTTAATTTTTTTATCAGTTAGAAAGGATAAATATGGTTCCTTAATATGATTTATTTTATTCTGTGCATACCATTGATACATTTTTAATGACCTGATTTTTTTCTATATCCTCATTTGCTGCGACACTAGTCAATTTGTTTTTGATCAACTGATTGTATTTTTTTGAAATTTTTATTCTCTTCTGTTGATCACACATTAAATGATTTAACCCTATTTGATTTAATATATGAATTATTTGATTTAACCAAGGTGATGATAATCCTTGAGCTATCCAGCTTGCTTTCTCATTCAGACATTTGAAAGCCAGCCTATTTGATTCTAAATTAGAACATTTTAATCAATACCTTAACTTTGTTAGATATGCTAAATATTTGATTTGTGTTCTTCCTAATTCAGCTCTTACAACAGCCGCTGGCGTAGAACAAAGTACTCCCAGTATATTTTTATATAAATTATTAAATGGTTTCTCTAATTTTGCCACATTATCATCAAGCCACACTTCTATGGCATACAAAGCAACTGGGTTAAATTTAATTTCTGCTGCTTTAAGAATTGCATCAACTCTATACCCTCCAAATCTTGCATTGAATCTCAATAGACCATTCTTACTTTGTATTAATCTATTTTGCGTGTATATCCTTTGCTTTGTAAATTTACCATTACTGGAAATCTGTAGACCAAGATATCTGTATCCTGATACTAATTGAAGCGGATTATCATTAATAAACCATTTAAATTTTAATGATTTCTTCCCAATTATCATTATTTGAGTTTTATTCATATTTATTCTTAACTCATTTTCTTTACAATATAATTGAAGTTGCTTTAATTGTCTACCCATACCTATTGGGGAAAGTGAAATGAGAACCAAATCGTCAGCATACATAAGAATTGGTACCATAAAACCAGCCACTGCAGGTGCGTGGCTGGAAATGGAAATAAGTTTTTCAGGGAAATCATTTATGAATTGGTTGAATAGTGTTGGGACTAAAATGTATCCTTGTTTCACACCTTGGTTTGTTGGAAATGCCTCTGTTAAATTACCAGCCAGGTCATAACATACATATGTCTTATTTTCAGTGTATCGTTGTATTATTATCCTTAAAATGGTCTGATTCAGCTTCATATTCATTAATTTTTGCCATAATAAATACCTATTCACCCTATCAAAATCTCCTTGAAAATCTACAAATGTTACATAAATAGGGATTTTTTTTCTTATAATACTTCTCAATGATATGTGTTAATATGAAACGCTGATCCACAGTTGCATGATTTTTCCTAAATCCTGCTTGATAATCATTCAATATATTTGAATCAGACAACCAAATTTGTATTCCGTCTAATATAATTCTTGTAAAATTTTTACTCAGGCTATCCAACAAACTAATAGGCCTAAAATTCTCTGGTAATTCAAGATTACCTTTCTTATGTACCGGTATTATTATATTATACTTCCATGATTTCGGGATGTTATTACTCTCAATTGTTTTATTAAATAATATTGCTAGTAAACTACTCCACCACTCCTGTTCTATTTTATAAAGGAAAGAGAGGACTCGATCCACACCTGGTGCTTTACTTAATTTAGTAGCTGCTATTGCCCAAGAAACTTCAAAAGGTGTTATATTCAATGCAGACTGTGCCTCATTCACACTAATGAAAGAACTGGAAGGGGACAGGATCAGTTGTGTTCCAGGACAGTAGCTGCTGCTTGTTGTTTTCACAGGGTTCTTGTGGATTTTACTTGGTAGAAGGTTAGTTCTTTTCTTTCTTACTTCTAAGGGGCTAGCAGGGTATTGTTTTGGGGGCTGCTGGAAGTTTGAAAACTGATTTGGTGGCTGTAAGTGGGCTCATTTTGTGGATGTTTCACTGTGTAACAGGCTGCGCTGGTAGAGGCCTATTTCTTCTGATTTAAAACCTATTTGGTGGGATTTGCTTGGGCCTGGTTCTTTGGCTGCTGGGCGGAGAGGAGACACAGGACTGATACACTCTCTCTCGGGTCAGGTGTCTGCCCATGCCACCCTCCCCTCCCTCCCAGAAGTCTGCTAATTTATAGGGGAACACCTGCCCTGCAATTGGAGAAAAAGGCTGCAGGTACAGCTCATGTAGTTCTAGCCACTGGGGGTTGGATTTAAAGGCAGGGAGAGAGGAGCTTAGGGAGTTGTTCATTTCCCTTATAAGTTTAATGTGTTGTACTGCACCTAGTAACAGGGTTACTGGTGTACAGTGGAACTGTCTCAAAGATTAGTGGGTGACCTGATTAGGCAGTAGGGTGTATCTTGGACTGGGGGGGACCTGGTGGCTCACCCAAGGAAACCTATTTGGAAGGGGATGGAACCACACGTCATTAGGGCCGGCATCTTTGGGAGGGTGGTGGGGTGCACAGAGTGTGGAGCAGCCATGATACTGGACCTGGCTTGGAAGTTCGGTGGTTGCCCAGTGTGCTACCAGCTGGCACAGCTTGGAGGAGGTTCGGGGATTAGGAGAAAGCTAGAAGGGGGTGGTATGGTTGGGAAGGGGCTGGGAATCTCCCATGGGGTTGCACCAAGCACTGGGGTGGGGGCATAGGAAAAGGAGTACAGGAGAATACTCAGGGGTCACATAGGGACCCTGGCAGAGGGGGTCCAAAAGGACACTACCAAGGAAGCAGGCAGGTAACTAGGGACCCTCACAAAGGATGGATGGAGGGACAACATTCTCAGGGAAGTAGGCAGATGGCCAGGGCTGGACAGAAGGAAGCAAGGCGGGGAGGTGGATCAGACCTTACACTCAATAACCGCTTCAATTCTCTTCTTCTGCTCGAGGATGAGGGGGGTGATGTAGCCACGACAGGGGTGGTTAGAGACGGAAAGGGAGTGGGGGCAGGAGGCAGGGGCCAGATAGCAGGAAGAACAGTGGGGGACCTGGAATGCAGGAAAATGGGGGGAGCAGTGAATCAGAGCAGGAGGAGGGGGAAGAGGAGGAAAGCGCAAGGAGAAGGACCAGTTGGGAGAAAGGTAAAGAGAAGGACCAGAAGTACAAGGAGGATTCAATAAAGGAGCTGAGGGTTTGAGCCAGGGGAGCACGATGAGCAGAAGGAACTAAATGGAGACAGGAAGGAATGGAGGACGAGCCAGGCTAGTTTAGCAGATGGGGAGAAGGACCAGTCATGAGCAGTGAGGGGAATTAGCAAGGTACAGAAGGATACTCAGGAGGAGGAGGCATAGGATTGGAGGTGGCCATGGTAAATAAGGAGAGGGTGGCATGTGGCACCCAGATAGGGGAGGAACAAGGAGCCGGCTGGGTGGAGGGCGGTAGAAAGGATGAGGGACATGGAAGGGGGGGAATGGAGGAAAAGGAGCAGTCAGAGTGCTCCTGTTGGGGGATTCTATGATCAGAGGTATCAAATGGGATAGGGAGGAAGAATCCTGGCCAGTTAGAACAAGATGCTTCCCTGGACTAACGGTGCACAGGGCTAAGCATGAGGTATATCAGCTGGCAAAGGATTGTGGGGGTTCTCCAGACATACTGGTCCACCTGGGTACAAATGACATTGAGGGAAATAGCGAGCTAGAGATACAGGCAACATTCAGGGAGCTCGCCAGAGTCTGTCATGACATAGGATGCACAGTTTCCTTCTCAGAAATCCTGCCAGTGCCAAGGGCTAGTGAGGAACACAAAAGGAAGATTAGGGAGATAAACCAGTGGCTCAGGGAGTGGTGTGAGGCCAGAGGGTATAGGCTGATGGGGGATTGGGGGGAGACCTGGGAGGATAAGAAGCTGTATGCTAGAGATAGGCTCCATCTCAATTTGGAGTGGAGGGGAATCCTTAAGTTGAAAAAGAGGGTTCATTGTTCATTGGTGAAAAGTGGGGTTTAAACTTGTGAAGGGGGGCGGGATGGGAGAAAAGGCTGTCAAGGGGGTGCCGATAAAGGAGGGACTCTGTCTCCACCCCCCTGGGGACCAGGAGGATTGCAGGAAAAGGCAGACTGGCAAAGTGCAGACCACGGGAAAACAGAATCCCCATGGGAACACGAGCAGGGGAAATGGAACTATAGGGAAAGGGTGGAAGGTAGTCCTGCTAAATGCCAGGAGCTTGGGCAATAAAATGCCTGAGCTCCAGGTGATGCTAACTGAGGGAGCAGTGGATGTGGCAGCGGTCCTGAGACTTGGGCCACTGCAGGACATGACTGGGACCTGAACCTGGAGGGTTACACTATGTTCAGGAAGGACAGGGGGGAGGGAAGGGGAGAAGGGGTAGCAATGATAGTCAAAAACTGCATTGGCATAGGGGGAGTAGAGGAGGTGGATGGATCCGTGGAGGTGATTTGGGTCGCCTTGATAACAAGGGGGGGCAAGAGAGTAAAAATAGAGTGGTGTAGACCCCTGCCCTGGCGAAGGAGCTGGAGGACAGTCTGGTGGCAGATGTTGGGAGACACTGCAGACTGGGCAGAGGAACGGTGGTGGTGTTGGGGGACTTAAACATGCCAGGAACAGACTGGGAGACTATGACATCCTCTGTGACCAGGGAACAGAGGATGTTGGATGTCTTCAAGGCTGCGTTCCTAACTCAGCAGGTGAGGGAACCGACCAGGGAGGCGCGGGTACTGGATGTGGTCCTGGCAGACAGTGACGGATTGGGGGCCTGGAGGTAAGGGACCCATTTGCAGGGAGTGACCATGCCACGGTCTGGTTCTGCCTGGACCTAGGAGGGGTAGAAGGATGCACAAAGACGGAAGTAACGACTTCAGGGGGCGATTTTAAGGAAATGGGAAGGATCCTTAAAGAGCATTTGGATGGGATTGGGTCAGGCGTGGATGCTGATAGTAGGTGGAAATTATCAGGAGAGGGTGCAGGATGCTACCAGCACCTGTGCAAGAGTAAGACGAAAATGCGGTAGGGCCCAAAAACCCTGCTGGTGGACCAGGGAGGTCCAGGAGGTGGTGCGGGGAAAGAAGGCAGCCTATAAGCAATTCGAGTGCTCAAAGAGTGAAAGAGATCGAGGGGAGTACGAGCTGATGGCTAGAAGGGCCACTAGGGTAGTGAGGGCAGCTAAGGCAAGGAAGGAGCAGAACCTGGCCAGGGAAATTAGGAGAGGGAACAAGGGGTTCTTTAGATACATTGGGGAAAAACGAAGGGTGAAGGGGCAGATTAGCAGGATTAAATCAGGGGAGAGATGGGCACAAGACCCGGGGGAGCAGGCTGAGGTACTAAATGAGTACTTCACCTCCAGTTTCACCAAGGAAAATGGGGTGCTGCATCATACATGGGAGAGACAGAGATACTGAGGAGGGGACCCTTACCAATCGGCAGGTCTGGGGAGAGGAGGCATCACTGGCAGGTGGGGGAGGGCTAAGCAGGGAGAAGAGGTACGGAAGTGGAAATCACAGCAGACAGAGTGAGAAGCCCTCAGCTCCTTAAGATGGAGAAAGCACCAGGGCCAGATAAATTACATCCCAGAGTGCTGAAGGAACTGCGGATGTCCTGGACACCTGGCAGGCTTTTCACCATCTCTCTGAGGACAGGGTGGGTGCCCAAGACTGGAAGGTGGCATATAGTGCCTATCCACAAGGGGGGATCAAGGGAGGTAGCAGGGAACTACAGGCCTGTCAGTCTGACATCGGTGGTGAGCAAGGTGATGGAGGGCATTGTCAAGGAGAGGCTAGGGGGGGATCTGGATAAGTCAGGGTGTCTGGATGATAGACAGCATGGATTCATCCAAGGGAAATCGTGTCAGACAAACCTGGTGGAGTTCTATGACTGGGTGACTAGTGCCTTGGACCTGGGTAGACCAGTGGACGTCCTCTTTCTAGACTTCAGCAAGGCATTTGACTCTGTTCCTCACGTCAGCCTGTTGGATAAGCTGGGAGAAATGGGGTTGGGGAACCAGATGATCAGATGGATAGGCAATTGGCTCCAGGACCGGACCCAGAGGGTCGTAGTTGGCAGGATAGTCTCATCCCCAAGGAGGGTCATTTGTGGGGTCCCACAGGGATCAGTCCTTGGGCCCCTTCTGTTCAACACCTACGTCTCTGACATAAGGACAGGAATCAGGAGTGAGATGAGTCTCTTTGTGGATGACTCGAAACTGGGGTGGTGGTGGATGGGGAGGAGGGGAGGGTGGCCCTACAGGGGGATCTGGAGGCTCTGGAAAGATGGTCTAGAAAGTGGAAGCTGAGGTTCAATGCAGGGAAATGCAAGGTACTCCACCTGGGGGCCAGAAACCCGGGCCAAGTGTACACCCTGGGGGAAATGCTACAAGTCTCGATGGCTGAGAGGGACCTGGGGGTGGTGGTGGATGTCAAGATGAACAACTCTGAGACTTGTAGGAGGGCAGCAGCCAAGGCCAACAGGATGCTGGGATGCATCGCTGGGGATCACCTCCAGAAGGAGGAAGTGATACTACCTCTGTATAACTGCTTGGTGAGGCCGACCTTGAGTACTACGTGCAGTTTGGAGGCCACACTTAAAGAGGGACATTAACCTCCTGGAGAGGGTCAGAGGAGGGCAACCAAAATGATTTGGGGCTTGGGGACAGGACCTATGAGGAGAGGCTCGAAGAGCTAAATATACACATTGGAAGAGAGAAGAAGGACCGGGGGACATGATAGAGGTCTTCAGGTACATGAAGAGGGTAAATAGGGAGGAACAGTCAGGGTGCTTGAAGGAAGGAGGAGGGCTACTAGAGGGCATGGGTGGAAGCTGGAGGGAAGATTCAGAGGAGAAAGGAGGAGGTGCTACTTCACTGAGAGGTGGTGGAGCCATGGAATGCATTGCCTAGGGGGCTGGGGAGGCAGAGACAGTGGAGGGGTTCAAGAGGGGGTGGGACAGGTACAGGGGAAGGGTTCTGGAAGCAAAATCCAATGCAGCAAGAATATCCGGAACTGGGAGGGGAGAAGCCTGAGAAGGCGAGGGGGACAGCAAAGTCAGCACCCAGGGTGGGGGCTGACCAAACGAGCAGACATGAAAGACCGTTAGACCTATTCTGCTGGCATTTTACTATGTTAGTATTCAATTGTGTTACAAAATGTTCTTGTATTCCTTCCTCAGTCTCTTGCCAGAATAATTTCTGGCAATACAAAATCCAATTTGCTGCTGCAATATGTACTGTAATATTCTGAGCAAAGTTTCCCCATCCCCTTTGCAACTTTAATCCAGAAACCCTTTATATCCCCATTTTCTATTGTTTGTGACATAGACTTCCACTGCTCTTGAATAAACAAATCTGATTTTTTAGTTAAAAGATATTTATATTCCTTCCTTTGATTATTAAGATACTGTATATTTTCAGTTGTTTTATTTTCTTGTACATTTTTAATTATTTTATTAAGATACTTTTTAAATTGTTGACATTCCCTATCATACCAGGAGTAATCCTGTCTGCATTTGAATTGTTTATATAATAAGGGTAATACTTTTTCTGTAATGGCCTGTATTGAGTTTCAGATCTCTATTACTGTTTTTTCTTCTGAAATATTCTCTGCAATAATTTGGATTTCCGATTAATTTAATATTGTCCCAATATCTATATCCAGCTTCATGGAATATTGGACCCGCCTTTGATTAATAATCTGTATATCTGCAGAGTCCTCCTTTTGTGTCCCCAGTCTCCCATCTAACTGTAATTCTACTTTCAATGGATAGTGATCACTTTCAGTACGTATTACCACCTCAAAATGTTTTATATTATAATATTGCCAAGGTAAAATACAAATATAATCTATCACACTTGCTATTTTCCCACTCAAATATGTAAAATAGGAAGTATTCTTTCCCTTCATACTACCATTAATTGTAATTAGACCACATTTCTCCAAAATCTTAAACAAATTCCTCCCCTGAATATTAATTTTTCTATCCTTTGTGTACCTATGAGATATTGAAGCACCCTTCAGCAATTTCCTCATAAATTGTCCCAATCTGGCATTAAAATCCCCCATCAACATCACATTACTACCTGGGTATTTGTTCATAACATTTCCCAGGTAGGAGTCTAATTCCCCCCAAATTAAATTTGAGAAATGTTTTGTATTTACAGGTGGGCAATACACATTGATAATTAGATATATATCTCATACCATCTCAACTACAACTATTATAATATTATCTTAAATAAGTTCTGTTGCTCTAATTTTAACACTCGCTGTTATTTTAATAAAAGTTACTAAACCCCCTGATGGCCTGCCATATTTTTTTCTTTATGGGCGTTCGCTTCAAAAGAGGCAAAGCCATTTAAATGCAATCCTTCTATTGTCCAATTCTCCTGTAAACAGATTATAATATTTGCTGAAAGGAACTTCTTTACATTTTCATCCATCAGTTTTTTGGAAACACCAGAAACGTTCCAGGACATAAAAGAAGTCTGTATTTTATTCCTCCTCTAGGACAACCTCCTGTTCTTCATTGTTTGCCTCAGACAGTCATTCCTGTACTTCAAGTGTAAAAATCTGAGACCTATTCTGTACTGTCACACCATATTCTATTTGTTGATTAGAAACATTTTCCCCTAGCTCCCCTGGGGTTAACCTCTGGGAGTTTCCATATTGTTCTTCTTCCTCATGTGAGTATATCCATTTCCATTTCGTCAGGAAAAGCAGGAAAAGGGAGGTCATAATTCCACTATACAAGACACTAGTGAGGCCCCACCTGGAGTACACTGTGCAGTTCTGGAGACCTTACCTACGTAAGGACATAGACAGGGTAGAGAAGGTTCAGAGGAGGGCAACAAAGATGGTGCATGGATTGCATCACAAGTCCTATGAGGACAGGTTGAAGGAACTGAACATGTACTCCCTGGAGGAGGAGGGAGAGAGGGGATATGATAGAGACATACAAGTATCTTACAGGGAGGAACAGGGTGCAGGAATACACTATTTTTAAGCGAAAAAGATGTTCCAGGACTAGAGGGCATGGGATGAAGTTGGAGGGAGGGCGATTCAGAGGAAGCGTGAGGAAGAATTTCTTCACAGAGCGGGTGGTGGACAAGTGGAACACCCTGCCAGAGGAAGTGGTGGGGGCTGAAACAATCACGGGATTTAGAATGCATGGGATAGACATAAAGAAATTCTGGAGGTCAGGGGTAAGGGGCAACAGACTTCCTGGAAAACATAAACTGAACTTACAAACTTAAATGGGCAGACTGGGTGGGCCATAGGCCCTTATCTGCCGACACTGTCTATGTATCTATGTATGTATCTATGTATGTCAGTTTTCTAACTGTTTTTAATATCAACTGCTGTAATATTTGATCCCTGACAGCAACATTTATTTGCCCTAGCTTTGTATAACCAATTTCTCTATATGCCCATTTAACACCTAATTTTCCCAATCCAATTCCCAGAACTTCAGAGATTACATAACACACTTTCTTGATAAGTTGGGATTCAGTTTCATTTGGTAAATGATCTACCCCATGGATTGATAAAACATATTGTTTTTCTTCCACAACTTGGATTTGTGAGTAGCATTCCTGCAATGCCTGAGGTAATTCTATTTCTGTCAGAAACACACTTTCAGGCTTATCTTTGAACTCCTTCTTCAGTATTTGTTCCACATCCATAACCACTCTGTGTTCAATCTTTCCCTTTATATGCCTCTGTTTCCCAAGCCATCTTGCAATTTGTTTATCTGATTTCAGTATTAACAAATTAAGACGGGCTTCAGTCACCAATTTTGTAACTAAAATAATGTTGTTTCTTCCTTTTAGGATCTCATAAATATGTTCCATTATTTGTACAGCCATATCCCAACAATACTTATTTTTTCTGAAAGATCAGTAATATCTATCCCTGAACAGACTATCATGGCTTCATTCCCTGAAAGCCATATTGCTGGGCTAACTTGATAGGGGTACTAACAATTTTGGGGCTGTATAGTACTTGTATTGTCTCTGTCAGCATTAATAACAGTACTGTCCCTGATGTTCTTTATTTTTTCACTGTATACCATATTTATCAACATCTCTATCCTATGTGACTTTTTCTATATCATACTATCTGTCCTTTTTCTCCTACATTATTTCTTCTTTTCTTTTTCCCTTTTTCCTTTTTAGTTTTTCTCTTTTTAATCATATCAATGTTCGATGGCTTGCTTGTATTGTTTGGGAATTTGTTTCCACCTCTTCTTGAGGCTTTTCTAATTCTTTAAACTTCTTTTCCTCTTTTCCCTTCTTTTTTCTCATTTTCTTTCCCTCAATACAGAATCCCACTGCAGTAAAAGGGGGTTTTCTTGATCCCCCTGTTTACTCATTTGTCCTATGACCATAGAATCCTCCTCAGAGCCCATCTCTTTTTTAATTAATTCTCTAAATAGATTTCTTATCAGAGCTTCATGATACGCCATTGTGGATTTTAAAGAAGTAACCTCATCTCTTAATATGTGTAATTGTTCTAATGAGAATATTAGCCATGTGTGGATCTTTAAGAGCTGTTAATAATCTTGGTGTAAAAGGTGTTTGGTAGTCCATTATCTTTTCCAGTTCTTCCTTAATGCCATGATTTATATTTTTGTAATTTGTTTCAGACACATCAATGTCCTGCACTTGCTTAGACTGGGCCTCTAGGGACAGCACTGAATAATCTAACTTTGTTTTTATTATAGAATCTGGAAATGGTTCCGACTCACACTCAGCTGAATCATGTAGGGAGATTTCAACCCTCAAATTACTCTTTATATTTTCACAGAGTCTCTAGTTAATCTGTCTGTCACAGATATCAATGTGGGTATCAGATTCTCTTCCCCCCGATTCACCAAATCTAAACCATCCTGTATAACTTTCTCCTCTATTACTTTCTCTGTCTCATCCAATTTTTGAAACTCTTTCTGGTGTTCTGTCTGATGTTCTTTATGAAGATTAGGTGTAGATGTGCATAAAAATCTATCCAAAGTAACCACATTTCTCTTCTTCCCTCTGTCCCGATATCCTTTTTTTTTGTCTTTTTCCCCCTTTTCCCTCTTTCTCTGTATTTGTAAAATTTCCAGGAATGTCATGATCAATATAACTAATTTGGGAGTCACTCGGTTCCCCTTGTTTTTTACAGATCATCGTTTTTCTTTTAGAATTTTGTTGAGATTGTTTGCTCTTTTTTGATTTCTGAGCCCCCCCCATTATTACCGTTAGTCACTACAACCATTTTCCAATAATTATTATCACCAGCTTAATACAACAACTACAATTTTGCTTAAAAATCTAAATAATCAGTACAATAGACAATTAAACAATTGATTTCTGAAACAAGGCAAGAGAAGTTTCAATAAACTAATTTCAACAGACAACCGATATAAAGTCCTACAGCTCATTTAAGGTAGTCCAACTCTATAAATCTTCTCTCAGCTGTTTACCCAATCCTTCTTATTCTCATTTAATTCAATACGTTTATCTGTGACAATATTAATCAAAGTTCTTGTAAGGGTATGTTGATACGTATCTTAATCCATTTGGTACTCTTCTCCAACTTCACAAACCCAAATCACAGGAGAACACTTCGTAACTCTAATTAAAACCAGTCAAATCAGAGAGTAGGTATCTGAGGTGGATTTTCTGGGTAGATTTCCGATAGTCAGTCCCTTTTAAACTGTACCAGTACTTCTTTATACTGTTCGCTCTGTCTACTAAAATAATTTAAAATAAATAGATCAAGCTGGTAAAGGAATTGGACGGGATTAATTTAAACACTACCTAAATACACTTAGATTGATTAAAAATATATATATAGTATATTTTAAAACAAAATTAAAAAAATAAAAAGTATTCTCACAAAGTTACTAAATACCACAATACAATTCCACTGAGCAAAAAAAAAAAAAGCATACAAGGGGTTTTAAAAGTATTCTACTACTCTCCCAGTCGTGCTCAGAAAACATCTCTGTCGCGTATTGTAGCTTTTTAATTCACTTTCCATGCTAGTTCTTAGCCTTTATAGTAATTTACTACCTCTCCCCTCATTTTTACCTGACAAGATTTTTATCTATTAAAGCGATCACCTCGAGATCTTTAAAGTTACACATAATCACTTTCTCGATCTACGAGGGGGAAATAGGCCCAGCTAAACAGACTCTGCAAAAGAAGGACAAAACAGATTCAAAAATTCGTGCAAGGGATCTGCCATGCAAAACGCTGATTCAGTTCCCATGTAAAAACAACCTTACTGGCATAGAAAAAAAAATGCTCTAGTTGAAAAGTTGAGATATACCCCAATCTTTACTGACAATGACCAAGCAGGAAAGAGACCTGGGGGTAATCATATCAGATAACCTAAAGGTGGCCAGGCAGTGCGACAGGGCAATCAAGAGGGCTAGTGGGATGCTGGGGTGCCTAGAAAGGGGTATCACCAGCAGAAAACAGGAAGTAGTGTTGCCCCATGTAGATCACTGGTAAGATCCTACCTTGAGTATTATGTCCAGTTCTGGAAACCACATCTCAGGAAGGACATAGACAGAGTGGAGGCAGTTCAGAGGAAGGCAGCCGAAATGGTGCAGAGTCTGCATCAACAGCCCTACAGGGACAGTCTAAAGGAGCTCAATATGTACAACCCGGAAGAGAGGAGGGAGAGGTGGGGATATGATAGAGACCTTTAAATACATCACAGGGGTAAATAAGGTACAGGAGAGGAGTATCAAAAAGGTGCTAAAAAATAAGGGGACATACTATGAAGCTGGAGTGGGGGACAGATTCAGAAGAGATGTGAGGAAGTATTTCTTCACTGGAAGAGTTGTGGATTCCTGGAACAGCCTTCGAGCACATGTACTAGGGGCAAAAACAGTGGTGGGGTTCATAAATGCCTGGAATAGGCACAAGGGAATAGTAGAGGTAAAGTGGAAGGGAGGAGAAAATGCTGTAGATCAAGTATGGTCTGCAGCAAAAATGAAGGTAAAAAAATGGTCAGACTGGGTAATCCAAGTAGCCCTTATCTGCTGTCAGATTCTATGTTTCGGTTGCTAACTCTTTTTCGGTACACTAGCTCTTTAAATGACCCTATACTTTCTTCCTTTTCACTGAGCTATGTAACCTGTTGACATTCCAGGTTATTTGCATGTTACTGGTACTCATTTACAGTGCTTGGGACATATTAGGCCCTTTTCTCCTTTCATGCCTCCTTCCCTCTCCCTTCACTTCAAGGTTGCACTGACCCCACTCTAGTCATAAATTCCCAACCATGACAGTCACAGTCACCCCTGCCATGTCTTTCTGTAGTCCCACAGCCTCTTAAACTTATATCACTCATGCTACGTTGCCCTACCCCTCCCTCTGATGCAATTATTTGACCTAGTTTCCTAGTTTCCTAGCACCCTTGTGTGGGGTGTTAGGCCGTCGACGCGCCCCGCCTGCCCCAACCACCCACCCACCGGCGTCCCTTAATTTATAGGCCCTCCCTCCTGACATCACTTCCTGCCTACTGAATTACTAAGTCCCCACTTTTCCATTTGCAGGTTATACCTGCCAACCACCAGAGGGACCCACACACTCCCACCTCAAGCTCCACTACCTGTCTTCCTCCCCCCTTGACTTCCTGAAACCTCTCTAACCTCCAGTGCCCTTCTCCCCTCTGCAACCCACACCTACCTCTGCCCACACCTCTCCCAGCACCAAGCCCCACAGCTTGCCCTACATCCTGACTCCTAACTGCACCCCCAAACCTACACCCAGTGACCACTAGGAGTTGCTATTTCTCACCCTGTTTTCGGCCCCAACCCAGCCTGCATCAGACCCCTAGAACGTGGATCTCTGCTGTCACCCAGGCACTCTTCTAGCTGCCCTGACAGCGACTCGGACATTGTACCCTGTCTACCAGAGTCTGTGTCACTACCACTAATCCAAAGTGGTATCCACGCTTTCTCGAAGACTACCTAAATACTTCTACCTTTCTACCCTATGGCTACCACAAGAGCCATGTTAGTCCACGTCCTTCTAAAATGCCTCCCCCTCATCTACCTTCTAGTAGCCTCATCCCACCAGCCAGTCATCTCCCCTGGCTCACTGGTACCAGCTCCAGCAATTCTCACTGACATAGTTCGATCTCACCCTACACTGACCATGTGCACTGGCCCACAGTACCCATCCCCTGGGTACCTCCCCACCGGCAACCCAAGCTCCCTTTGGTGGCTAATCATTCTCGCCCTCTCAACCTGGCAAACCCTACCCATCCCCTGTTCCCTGAAGGTCCCCTCCCCATCCCCACATACCCGTCGGAAGCCCACACATCACCACTACCTGGCCAGAGCCGTGGTCCTCCTTCTACTGTTAACAGGCAATATACATCCTAACCCAGGCCCTACCCAGACCAACCCACCAGGTGGGTCCCCCAGTCTGAGCATTGCCTCCATGAATATATGCAGCATATTGAAAGAATATGATACCCTCCAATGCTGGGTCATGCTGCACAAACCAGATGTCATTGCACTGGTGGAAACCTGGCTTTCAAAGTCCACCCCTGACTCCTTTGTCTCCCTCCCTGGCTACACCCTGTACCGGGAGGATCATGTGGGCAAATGTGGGGTGGCTGTGCAATCTATACCAGGGATACACTCACTGGCCGAGCACTCCCTGCTCTGGCCCTTGCTAGCGGGGCACAGGCCCTTACCCTTAAACTTACTCCAAACCCCTCTAGGGGCCCCCTTTATCTCACCTCTGCCTACATTCCCCCAAAGAACCAAAACCCTAAACTACTATCCTTAACTGATTATCTTGCCACCCTCCCTCACAAGGCAGAACAAGTCCTTGTGGGGGACCTAAACATGAACTGGCTCAGTGCCACCTCCTCCACTACCTGGGGCTCCTTTGCAGCCATGGATCTGATGCAGCTCATTTCTCAACCCACTAGAGTAAACCCTAAGAGTGGTACCAGCACCCTCCTAGATGTTATCATCACCAACCGTCCCAAAAAAATCCTGGACATCCAAGTCCTCCCTGACGCACTCAGTGACCATTCCCCTATCCTATTCCACTGGGTGACCCTCTCACCCCGACTCATAGCCCAGCCCACACTCCGCCGGTGTTTCAGACCAGGTAGGCTGAAAAACCTCAAGCAATTTCTTGCTCAGATAAACTGGTCCCCCATTCACCATGCTCCTGACGTAGATACTGCCCTTGCTTTCTTTTCCCAAACCTTTAACAAAGCCTGTGACCTCTTCGCACCTCTCACGGCTGCCCGAACCAAAAAACATAACGTGCCCTGGATTACTCCTGCCCTATTACAATTGCTCAGGCTTGGGGATAACCTATGACACTTTGCCACAGAAACAGGCCGGATGGCTGACAGACAGGCCTACAATGCTGCACAGAATAAGTGCACTTGGGCCATCCGAAAAGCCAAGGCTGACCACTACCAGGCCACTCTCACCTCCTCCTGAGGGTGTGCCCGTACTTTCTGGGATAATGTCAAACAATTAAATTGGAGCGCATGCTCCCCCCCCATCTCAGATCACCATTGACGGCACAACCTTTACAGACCCAGCAAACATTGGAAACTACCTTAACACAGCCTTTACGGACCTGAGCTCTGTCCTCCCCAGTAATTTCTTTGACCCGCCACCCTCCCTACCTGCCCCAGTTCACCAGTGCACTTGCTTCTACCTGCATAGGGTAACTGCCCAGGAAGCCAGACCCCACCTGGTCACAGCATTAAAAAGCAATAGTCCCGGTGATGACTCCCTAGACCCCAGCATTCTCCGTCTGGTTCTGGATCAGATTCTTGCCCCACTTGCCAGCCTTCTCAACAAATCCCTCTGCCTGGGGCAATTCCCAACTGCATGGAAAACCACCATTGTTACTCCCATTCACAAAGGTGGTGACAGGTCCTCTGCTGGAAACTACTGTCCTATCTCCGTACTCCCACCCCTCTCCAAAGCCCTGGAAAAGCTGCTTGCCATGCAAATCACTGAATACCTGACCAAACACAACATCCTCTGCCCTGAACAGCACGGTTTCTGTGCAGGACACAGCACCGGCACTGAACTAATTGAATTTTCAACTTTCCTACACTCCTCTCTGGACTCTGGCTTTCTAGCCGGGGCATTGTTCTTTGACCTGTCAAAGGCATTCAACACTGTCTCCCACCTTCTCCTTCTGGATGCCCTCTGCACACTGGCTTCTCTACTGGGCCTCTCGCCTGGTGAACCAGCTACCTATCTGCCCACTCCCAATGTGTCAGAATTAATGGGACACTTTCCAAAACTTGTCCCATCCGATCAGGGGTTCCTCAGGGCTCCATCCTGGGACCCCTACTCTTTTCACTCTACCTAAACACCCTGCCCAGTGCATGCACTGGGAAAGTTCTGCTGTATGCAGATGATGCCGTCATCTTTGCCACCCACTGTAACCCTATCTCCCTTCAGGACTCCCTGCAGCTATCCTATAATGATGCCGAAACATGGTTTAAAGAGCACAGGCTGGTCATGAATTTCAAAAAACCAAAAACAATGCTCTTTGCCCACCCCCAAAACAAAGCCAGCAACTTCCCACTCCATATCCTCCCCGGCTCCAAACAACCACTAGAGCAAGTCCACTCCTATAAGTACCTTGGGGTCTCCTTTGACTCAGCCCTCACATACCACACCCACATTGATGCACTTGCCTCAGCCACTAATGTGCGGCTAGATATCTTATACCACCATAAAAATTGTCTCCCCCCCCGCTGCCCTCCATATAGCGGTTACTTCCTCTATACTATCCCTTGTTGACTATGGCCTACCAGTATACGGCGCTGCTGACACGACCGCCCTCAATAAAATTTGCCTCATCTTAAATAAAGCACACAGGCTAATCACTGGGGCTCCCAGGCTTACGCATTCGTGCCAGCTCTATGACATGGCAAAACTGCTGAACCTAGACGAATGTCTACGCTACCAAACATGCCTAATAACAAAAAAAACTCTACTTGGGCTGTCCCCACCTGGGCTGACAGCCTCCCTCTGCCAAGCCCAACTCTTGGTCTGCACATAGTCCGCCTGCAAGGCCACTTTTCTGGTGCCAAGATCTAGGACATCCCATGGACAGAGGTCCTTCTGCTATAGAGCTCTGTCCTGGTATAACTTGCTCCCTGCCCCCAACTCAGATGCCCCCACAACTTCCAAATTCAAAATTGCACTTCGCAGTCAACTATTGAATACGCGAAGCTGCACCTGTCTATAACTGAGGCATAGCTGTGCCTTGACAATGCCCGCTGGGTGGCATCCACACCACACCTCTTTTAATCCACACCCATTGCTGTTTGTACTGCTAATAACCTGCTGCTTGCCCTTACCATTGTGCAAGAATGTGCCATTGTAACCACACTGGCTTATCTGTCTACCTGGTGTAGTCACAGGTCCTTGCTAACTATGTAACCCGGATACTGTAACCAAAGTTCTGTTAAGTGCTTGCAATCTATGTAACCCATAGGCGGTAACCAAAAGTCTGTCATGTATTTGTCCTCAATGTGACGAGGTACCTTTGGAAATGAGCCTCTGGCTCAAAGGTTGTAAACCAATGTTCAAATAAATAAAAAAAAAAAAGTATAATAAAGTAAAAAATAGCATAAAACTAGTGGTGATGCTGCACAATGATGGCAGTTCCCACCACACAGAGGACAACCCTCCATACTCCAATGATTTCTCGGTGGCTTGTAGTCGAACTATACGTCTTGCTGGTGGCTTGCTTCCATAGCAAAACATCCATCCCTGCCTCTCTGTACCATAGACTCCTTTTTTTAGTACAAACTCACCCCCCTCCCTGTGGGTTAACTTGCCCCCTGAAAAGGTTTCCTGTGGATCAGGCAGGGACAATACTGAGGGGACCCAAAAAATACAACAGGTTATATTCCCACCCTACCTGGCCCCAGGCTGGAAAAAAGCCCTGCGAACTGCCAGTCCCATCCTTGCCACCTTCCTTGATGCCTTCTGCAATCCTCAGTTCACTTTCTGATTTGGCCTTTCTCACATCTCTTTTAGCTGCCTTGAGTTTGTCTATGTAGTCCACTCTGTCCTCCTCTGTCTGAGACTTCATGTATCATTTGAAAGAAGCTCTTTTCTCCCTCACTGCCCTTCCTACCTTTTCTGTGTATCAGAGGGGTGTCTTTTGCTTGTTCTTCTTACCCTACTTCTTGTGACAGATACTAAAGACTTCCTTAATCTCTTTCTTAATGATAGACCATTTTTCTTCTATCCCACTTGCTCCCCTGACCTTGGGCAGCTGCTTGCCTAGCTGTGCTCCCATTGTGGTGAAGTCTTTCTTTTTGAAATCCTGAACATGTGTTTTAGTGTTCAGGATTTTGTTCCCCATAGCAAGTCAAAACCATGCTGACAGGTGATTGCTGCTTCCCAGGGGCTCAGCTGCGCTGATGTCTCTGACATATTCCCAGTATGTCAGTGCAGCACTGGCTCAAGGACTGCCCAATCTCTAGTTGGTTCATGCACTCTCTGGGTTAAGAATCCATTCTGGACTGCATCCAGGAGTAATTGACCCCTCCACTTCTCACTTTAGGGATACTTCAATCTGCATTTGGTAGGTTGAAATCACCAACTATTACCATGTATCTCTGCCTGCAACAAAACTTTTTAATCTCCTTACCTAGCTCCTGGTCTGTGCCTTCTCTCTGATTCAGGGGTCTGTATACTGCCCTCACCTTAATCATTGGCTCTGCTCTTATTCGGGCCTGGATCCAGATTGTCTCTGTACCCATCCACCCCCATATCCTCCGTCATGACCAAAATGTCTTCCATAGCATATAAGGCCACCCCTCCTTCCCTTCCCACACTTAATCCTTTCTCTTTAATTAGTGAGTTAGTTAACTAGCCTTTGTTAACCAAGTAGATACTGTAGACAAATACATGCCTATTTTGTGATACGACTCAGGAGAGTACCAAACAAACAACATTACAGTTAATCAGAAATTACAGGTAAAGCAAGGCAGGATAAAATTACAGCTACAGTGGGGCAGGATAAGACTACCAGTAACAAACTATAACACAATAAGATTAAATATAACAACATGTAGCAGACAATAAGCAGTCACAATTAGCCAGCCTAGAATAAGAATAAGAACAAATACAACATTAGACACTTGGGCAGTAATAAATGTTAGCCAGTCTTGAATGAGAACATCATTGCAAAGTAAGTGGTGGCTAGTTCCTCGGGTGCTATTACAAGCAGGAGGCCTGTGAATGTTTCTTCAGGGCACCTCTGAAGAGGGGGAGGAGGGAGTTCTTTGTAATGGCACCAGGAGGGAGGAAGGGAATTCCAGAACTTTGGTGCAGTGGGGAGAAAGCCTGTTCACCCATCCTGGTTGCACACCTGGGAACATGGAGTGGGGACTTTTCAGAGGATCTGATTCGGTAAGTCTGATGGGGGCACTGAATGAGCAAAGCAATAGAAGCAGCAGTAGAGGATATTAGGAGCTTATCTGGGAAATACCCAAGAGCATAAGATTATCCAGCAGATGGAAACAGCCATCTGAGGGTAGAATCATAATGCGGATCGCAATGGTGAATGAGATATTGGAGGGCAGTGCAAAACAACAAATACTGTCATATGTCACATCCCATTTAGAAGCATGGACAAAAGATAGAAGGCTGTAATGTAGGTTAGGCAAGAGGACTCCTTCAGCGATGGTTAAGTCTGGCCTGTGGGGTAAGTATGTACCTAATTCTGTAGGCTGTTCCAAGTTTAGTATTAACTGCCTTTCAGATGGTCAGGATAATCCAGTGAGGAGTCAAGAGTGATGCTAAGGTATTTGAACGGGTCAACCTTGGCAAGTAAGGAGCCATCAGCACAAGTGTTTGCTAGGGCATCCGCACAAAACCTGAACTTGGCATTAGAACCAAATAACATAGCCTGGGTATTTTTGGCAGTAAGGACCAATTTATTTTGTGTGAGCTAGTTCAGAATATTCTGAAAGTTGCAGTAAGCTGCATGTTAATATGGTGTATAGTCAGAGAACTACAATAGAGAGCTAGGTCGGTTCCACATCAAGAAGATAGCAACTCCCAAACGATGAGGAGTGAAAACAGCACAAACTCACAGTGGGTGCCATATCATTGAACTTTCTGTTTGTGGGTGGGGGGGAGCGATCTTGGGAAGGGGAGGAACCATCAGCCACTGATATGGCTATGGCAAACGCTGTGATTTTGTGCCATTTTCACTCCTTGCCGTTTTGGAGTCACTATCATGATGGACTACCAGCAAGGTCATCTGCATAAATTAGGGAGGAGCACGAGACAGACACAGGAAGAAGACGGTTGATTCAGAGGAAAGCAGTTGTCTAAGAATATAGCCCTGGGGAATACCAACTTCAGGAGAAGCCATATTAGGTGGCATCTTGTTAAACTTTATGAATTGAAACCTACTGGAAAGGTAGTTCACAAACCAGGAGACAGCATGTGAGGAGAGGCCAAGCATGCTCAGTTTTGAACATAATAACTGGTGATCACCCAGGTTGAAAGCCATAGAATGGTTAATGAATACAACTCCTGTCATCATTCCCTTATCCAAACTTTAGATACTTTATTATCATTAGATAATTTGAGTGCAGTATGAGCATATGAAATAGCCAGCAGGAGTAGGCCTCACAGTCTATCAAGTCTGCTTGGTTACGGTACCCCTGATCCAGTGATTATAGTGGGTCTTGCTCCCTTCCCCTCCAACCCCCGACCTTGACCCTCTCCCTATTCCACCCTCTCTGAACCCCCTCCACACACACACACACACACACACACACACACACACACACACACATGCGCGCGCGTGCGTGCACACACACACGTCTTTTCAGTTATGACTTTAGATAGGAGCTCATTCCACCCTGACACTGCCCTCTGTAAAGAAGCCGCCTTCTGACCTCCTTCTTGAATCCCCAGTTTAGGACAGTGCCCCCAGCCGTCTTGTTGTCAATGAGACAGAAAAGATTCCTGATGTCCATCTTGTTTATGACTTGCAGGTACTTGAATGTTTCAGTCATGTCCCCTCTCTCCCTTTCCTCTGAGTACATGTTGAGCTCTCACAGCCTGCCCTGATATGTGCTGCCCTGCTGTCCCTGAACTATCTTTTTCATTCTCCTCTGGACTGCCTGGGGCTTGTTAATATCATTTCTCAGGTAGGAGCACCAGTAATGCATGCCATATTCCAAGTAGGGATGCACTAAGGATCTGTACCACAGCATTATAACCTCCTCCCTTCTGTTAGTAAACCCTCAATTTACACTGCCCAGACTGTTAAAAGTTGCTTGTGATGGCTATCTCCAGGTCCTTCTTCTCCTCTGTTTCAGTGACCTCGACTCCCGCTAGACTGTACTCTGCCCCATGATTCTTCTTTCCTATATGCATGACCCTGCACTTCTTCACATTGATCCCCAGCTGCCAGGTGCCTGACCACCTCTCTAGCCTAGCCAGGTCCCCCCTTTAGGACCTGCGCCCCTTCATCCAAGTCTACCCTTCCACAGAGCTTGGTGTCATCTGTACAGAGGCAGATCTTGCCATTAATTTCATCCCCAATGTTGTTAATGGATGCATTAAACAACACTGGACCAAGCACAGACCCCTGCAGGACATCACTTGTAATTTCAGTTGTACCTGAGAGTCACCCCCCCGACCACTACCCTCTGGGTCCTACCACTGAGCCAGTTTACCACCCACTCCCATGCTGGCCCAGTTGTGCCTGAATGCTGTTGCTCCTAGGAGCTGATTAACCCAACTAGGATGTGTGCAGCTTGCAAACTGTGCTAGTCCTGTTCAGCCTTCTAATCAGTCCTAAAAGGAAGCAGCTTTGAGGAAATACGTATGGTGAGAGGACCCAAGAGAAACCATGAGGAGCACCAGATAACTTGCTTAAAGCAAAACTGCACCTTCATATCTTGTAAACTTTATTTCCATGTCTACAGACAACTTTTTCCAGTAGCTGTTGAGGATGTATGTGTTTACTTTCATTTATTTTGACTGTTCATGCTAATCCCTTGTAACTATCCTGGGGTTCTTTGTTTTATGGTTGTTGAAATCTCATTGTCCATGAGAGCTGCATCAGCATACGAGAACATGATGTCACAGCACCCATTTATACAACATATCTCTATGCTGAAAGTACAAATATCCTAAATAAACTCTTTGGAAACATACAGATTGAATGAATTTAAAGGGAAACCCCCTGCATTACAACTCAGACAGTTTGCAAAGCTAACTGAAAGTAAGTGTGGTAGTTCACATCTTGCTGCAACTTGTTTTGTTGAACTCTTAATTAAGCAGTCAAGCATACTGTGGAGTCTAAATGGACACATCATGCTCTCATATGCTAATGTAGCTTTCAGGGACAATGAGATCTCAACAATCATAAAATGGAGCCCCCTCCGAACAGTTACAGAGACTAGTATGAACAGTGAAAAGAAACTAAAGCAGTCACATACAGTATATCCCTAACAGATACATGAAAACAGTTGTCTGGTAACATGGAAACAAACAACATTTACAAGATATAAGGGTGCAGTTTTCCTTTAAGAACAGGGAGCCAGTCTAAGGAGGTGCTAATTACTGCCCTGGGGTAAGAATATCTAGATTCTTTGTCCACATAATGCAGCAGATCTTGAAGTTTCCAGCACCAGACAGTTTTGTGCATTCTGAGGTAATGGGTTTTGGTGCTGGTGCAGCTGACATTTTCTGTAATCAAATGTACTGAATGATAACTATCCTTAGTTTAGCTTGGAATGGCTTTGTAAGCCCCCAGTGCCTAGGGGTTTTCATATGGTACTTATTGGGAGGGGAGGATAATTGCAGCCCAGAAACACAGTGCCAGAAATTAAAACTCATTACCTGGGTTCTGATGAGTGGTCTCACGGGGCAGGCAGTTAACTACATACAGGATGCAAAAGCTGCATGGGCAACACTTACTCCAATCAAAAGGTATGACAATTAAGTCCATTGTCCACTCAGAAGTAAAAGAAAAAAAAAAGATTTCATTGTGTAAAAACTGATCAGTCCACTCCATGTAGCATGGTGTGCATAATCAAATGGTGGGTAATTTTCTGAGCACAGGGCCGATACAGTCTACAGTAAACTTTCGTTTCCCAAAAGCTTCTTCTGCAGTGCTTCCCTCAGAGCTGTGAAGGCTTGGCAAATCCTGGAGGCAGCACTTTACAGTGGGCTGAAATAGGCCACAATAGTTTTTCCTCCCGCTTCACTTCTGCACTAAACTTACTTTGCTTCACTTCTCACTTTATGAGATAATGTTTGGGCACCTCAAATGCAGCTGCGGACTTAGGAGCTTCAGCCAGGTGGTCCCAACCTTTTAAACAGTAGTGGTTCAATCCTGGAGCACTCCCAAAACATGGATGGTCTGTCTCACAAGAGACCCACAAGAAACGGTCAAGTCCCCTCTTGCCAAAGCCAATGTAAAGCTCCGAGGATCCCAGGGCATCATAACAAACAGCAGAGCCCTGGCAATCCTAGAGACCCAGAGCACTTTACCCTTTTTGGCTGCATAGGATCCTATGGACACCTCCCAGCCAGACTGCAGTGCTACACAAAAAGGGAGACAGGTTGCCACCACTACCCTCCCTACAGTATGGGCTGCCACCACTGCACTGCCACAATGGCCTGCCTATTACTGGGACTCTAACTTGCTCTCACCTCATGGACAAAGATGCCTGGGACCTGCCTGCCCTACCTCTGTGCCTGAGATCACGAGGTTGGCACCAAACTTACTACCCAGGCACTGGCTTCCCAAACATGGTGCAGGTGCTCCTAGCTCTATCTCCAGAACTCCCACAGCTACATGACTGCACACAGTCTCCGCCGATCTTCGAAGGCGGTGGGCCAGGGTGGCAAGTGTGGAGTAGGAGGAAGTAGACTGTTCGTTAATTAGGTTCTGCAGTTTATCCAATAGGTAGGAAAATGGGCAGACTGGGTAGGCCAAGTGGTTCTTATCTGCCATCAAATTCTATCTTTCTAAGTGGCCCACCTCAGTCCTGAACCTTGGCCCTTATGGCTGAACTCTCTCTCTCTCTCTCTCTCTCTCTCTCTCTCTCTCTCTCTCTGTTCTCTCAAAACTCCCCATTTATACCCCTATGGACCAAGGCCCCCTGGCTGGCAGGCAGGGCCCAGCTCCAGACACAGCGATTACACTAATTAACTAGTACACTCCCAAAGAGGGCTTACAAAATTTATTTAAAGTGAAAATGCTGATACCTGGTGGTAATGCTTTACACAAATTCTGTCCAGGAGACTTTTTACAGATGAAGTGTACAAAAATGGTGATGGTACTCCAAGCATAAAAACATGAAAATCCACAAATATTAATATATAAACACAAACGAACATAAACACCCTCTTCCCTGCACCAGGATACAAAGCAAGCCTCCCTGGGAGGGAGAGATCTCGGCTATGGTTTGAGGACACCCTAGTCTCGGTGACTGCCACCAGATCCAAATGACCCTCTGTCACCAAGGCTTGGAGATCATCCATGTTCTTCCCCAGGACCCTAGCATTAATTGGAAATCCCCTTCATGATGCCAATCATCCAGCTTCCCTTCCCTTCCCTTCCCTTCCCTTCCCATCCCTTCCCTTCCCTTCTCTTCCTCTCCCTGTTATTTCTGTTATCCCTTGACTGTGCTGACCCAGTTTACTTGGGGCCAAGCCTGTCTGAGCTTTTCCCTCTTGCCTCCCAATTTCCTCCTCCTCCCTCTTCCCCCTTCTCCCATAACATTGTATACTGAGGTCACCCTCTGGATATGTCCACACCCTGGGGGGGGGGGCATAACAGCCCTCTCCATGGGAAAACTTAGGGTCCTTGCCTCATATTATTTCTACCCTTTAGTTAAAATGAACACCCACAGCTTATCACTTAGTATCCTACTCCCTCTCCCTTGCTTAGGCACAGTTTGTCCATTAAATGTAGGGTTTTCTCCACTGAGACTCCTCCCCAGTCCTCTATATAACAATAGCCTTCCTTCCTACTCCATTCCTTGATTCATGTATCGACGTCTGCTCAGCGGCACTGGTAACAATTCTGAAAATGCAGCCATTGTGGCGTAGTCTCCGAGTTTCTCCCTCCGCAACCTGAACCTTGCTTGAACCCCCTCTACCCTGCATCCCTCTAGGTTGTTCATCCCCAGGTGGATGGCCACATGGGGTTTCCCTCCATCTCCACTTGAGTTAGTGAATGTATCATAAGTTTTCTTTTTTGGCTATCAAACCTGGAGGGCATACCACATTCCTTTTGTGACTACTGAACTTTCACAGCGGCCACTCGGGCCTTCTTACTGTAGAGTCCCCAGCACAATGACTTTGTTTCCCTCCCTCCTGTTTGAGGCCCATCCACCCACTGTTTGATTCTGAAGTTCCGGCCTGTCCCTACCTGCCCCTTCACCCTCTAGCTTATTGAGCCTGGTGTTGCCCTCCCCTCTTCCCTAACCTCTTGAAAAAGTGTGGTGTGGTCTTCCACTGTACTGCCCACATCCACAGTCCTTTTTTGGGGGAGCTGCCTTCTCTCCCATTTTCTGCTCTCAAGGTGCCTCATCTGTTTGGCCTGGAGTTCTTCCCCCCCACTACCAACTCTCTCCCCAAGACCTTGCTCCCCATGTACCTCTGACACCCGCTGTCCCCTTCTGCCAGCCCTGATGTTGCCTGGACTAGATCCAAATCTCCTTATCAGTTCTACCCTTCCGAATCTGTGACTTCACCTTCCACATTTCTGCTTCTCTTCTCATCTCTCCTCTTATGTGTCTATGGGTGTTGTCCTTGTGGAGTCCCAAGTGGCAGCTAAGGACGCAACCTCTCCTCCCTAACTGATACCTCCTGTTGGCCCTGACCTTACCCTTTAACCTATCCTAACCCCTTTTGAAGCCTTCTACTGTTTCTAGCAACACTGCTTTTTCAGGGAGCCCATTCCATCCTGCCACCACCCTTTCCATGAAGAAATGCCTCCTGGACTCCCTCCTGAACCTATCTCCCCTATCTTAAGGCAGTGTTTCCTTCTGTTTTTATTTCCATTGAGCCCGAAGAGGTCCTCTATGTCCACCTTGTTGATGCCCTTCAAATATTTAACAGTCTCAATCATGTCCCCCCTTCTCTCCTGTCCTCCAGTGAGAACATGTTCAGAGCCTTCAACTTTTCCTCATATGTCCTGCCCTGCTGACATTTAACTGTTTTTGTCACCCTCTTCTGGACCACCTCCAGCAGGTTGATGTCCTTCTTCTGGTAGGAATGCCAGTACTGCACACTATACTTCAAGTGCAGCCGCACCAGTGACCTGTACAATGGCAGTACTTTTTCCTCCTTTCTGCTACTGATCCCGTGGCAGCTACAGTCCAGCATTCTGTTGGCTTTTGCTGCAGCTTTTTTACATTGTGAGGAGTGTTTCAGTTAGACTCTGAGATGACCTACAGGGACACCACAACTCCTTGACTAAGTCACTGAATCAAGAAATCATCTCTCTGCAGGGCAAAATACTTCTTAAGTGTTAAAGCAAAATTAGCTATTGCACAACAGTGTCTTATTCCAATCCTAGATTACATCTCTGCTATCTATGACCAGTGTGCTGTAGTGCAATTGAATATAATGGAAAGTGTGTCTTCTACAGAAGAATTGCCAAATTCACTTTCTTCAGCACTAAAGAATACGCAGTACACACAATTTGCTGTCTTCTGAGCTTAAAACTAAATTTATTCACCAGACTGCCAGTGCAGCAGTAGCACTACTGCTTACGACATTGACAACCCAGGTTCAGAAGTGAACCCAGGGTGTAAGAGGGCCAGTCGGGCGAAGGAAGGTTGAGTATCCATAGGACTGCTCTCCTCTGGGGAGGGAGGGTGGACAGATCCTGGTGTTTGCCTGGCCCCTGGCAGAAGCTGGGGGAAAGGCAACCCGGGCCAGAACTAATGTGTATGTCATGCAGGAGTGCATGACAGGTGCCCTGACATCACTTAATACCATGTCACTCAGGGGTGCCAGGAAAAAAGGAAAATGTTAGCGGCCGGATGCTGATGAGCTCTCATAGGTTCCACACCCAACTAGCTGGGCACGCCAGTCTGAACTGGATCCGGACCACAGCAGGGCTTGGGTGACCCTGCCAACCCGGCTGGGGAGGCAAGCCCTGGGAGAAGACAGCTGTTGATAAATCTCACTGGAGGTCAGGGTGACGGGGCTGGGGCGCTTGTCCAAAGGGGGCTGACAGGGGAGGAGTTAAACCAAGAAAGAAAAAAGTAAATTTATCCTCTTGAACGTGGTCCATCAGCAGCTCCACGGCAAGGGCTCTGCCTGCCTCTGTGACATGCTTCTACAATAGCAAATTAATTTAACCTCCCAATCTCAAAACAAGAAGCCCCTGCAAGCATTACTTTAGAGTTACCACCACTAGTAGAACCTGGAATGAACTCCCCTCAGACATCATTTAAATTCTGTGTTTGGTGATTAGAGTAAATGCTTGTGCGAACTTTCACTTTGGCCTTTCTCTATTCCTACCCTCAGTAAAGGAGCCACATGGCATTACAGAAATAGAAGACCCAGCACTAAGGGTGAGAAGAGTGTCGGAGGAGGGGAGGATGGAGGACATTCGAGACATGCTAAGTGTAGAATGAGGAGAGGGGCTGGCTTAAATGTGGTTGGTGGGAGGAGTTACTCCCCTACATTGAATCTCAGGCAAAACCCTCCCATTCAAAGTTTGGTGAATAGTGTAAGTGCTAGTATGAACTTTAACTTTGACCTTTCTCTATTCCCACCCTCAGTAGAGGAGCATGACAGCATCATGGAAATAGAAGGCTCAAAAAGAGAGAGATGTACCTCCTCCAACTGATGAAGAGTGTAACAGTAACACGCAGGACAGAAAAAACACCCTTGAGGAGGAAACCTCTGAGGAACTATGACTACTGAACTGCTCTTCATCTAGGCATACTAAGAGGAGATAATCCTAAAAGCTTGTCTGAGTTCTTCTTCAGGCTTGCGGATGTAGGTTTCAGAGCATGAAGTGGTCCAGCTTCCAAGTCTCTTGATAATATGAGCATGGACGTTGTTCTTCGATGCAGAACATGCAGCTATGATCCCAAAAGAGTGATCTGTGAAAGCAAAAGGATTAAGTCTGAGTCATTGCAATAGGATTTTCACATGCTCCATGAACCATTTGGCTAATACTGGTATGAGGTTGTCAATAGATAGGACAGGTTGTGAGGAGCTGATCCACGTAGGCATTAGGATTAGCAATTGTGCAGGTCAGTTGTGAGAGGAAAAGGAAGCTGGAGCTGAATCTACTGATAAAACCCTTCTAGCTGGCATGGAAGATGAGGAGACATCAGATACTGTCAAAGGGCAGAGGGAGGTGAAGTGGGCAAAGGAGCCACATAGCAGGCAAGAATATGCTTGCTGGCCAGCAAAGTGATGGCAGAAGGACTCGTTGTCCAGGATTGCCCAATTCAGTCTTGTATTAAAGTGGGCCAATGCCACTGCAGCTTTTGTGGCAAGACTGATGATAATCAGAAGAACGCGTTCATCCATACTGAATGCCTAGGTCGACCAAAATATATAAATATGGGTCTGGTTCTTCATGTCTAGAAAGAAATGTGAGCAAATTACATCACAGCAGAAACTGAAAGCAAGGACAAATTCAGGTATAGTCAGTTTCTTCAGGAGTCTGGGATCCTTCAACGTCAAGATGATGGAAACATCTCTGTAGGATGCTACTCTGTTTTCTACAGTATTATGGGTCAAGATAAGGAAAGATATCAGGTTTACATCCTTCCCATCTAAACCATCTTTGTGGAGATGTCCTGGAAGAAGTGAATAGAAGGTTTGCATGGTGGAGGAGTGGCTGAAGAAGAATACCTGAATCTCAACAGGTTGGTAGGCCAGAGGTAGAAGGAGTGCTTATAGGTGGTGTAGCACTAGTTGAACCAGCATCATCTTGGGTATGAGTAGAGGTTGTAAGAATAGCAGGAGTTGCTGAGCTTGAAGCTGAAGCGTACTGGGTCATAATGTCACACGCTTAATAGCGTACGGCATTATGGCGAAACCCGGACTTGTGCACTCCCTGAGTTGGACCCCCCCAGAGTTGAGAATCATTAGTGGGGGAGGGTCCAGGGGGGTGCAGGGTGCAGTCCCCCTGTAATGGGGTGTGTCAGGGCAGAGCTCCCCACAGAACAAAGACACGATGCCTCATGGCATTAATCGAGCAGCACGATAGTGCCATGCGGCATTATGTCTTGCGACATAATGACCCCGTGCCAAGCTGGAGTAGGTTGCGAGGGAAGGGGAGTTTCGAGGGAACAGTTGTGGGTTTGTAGCTCTGATACTAAGGTAGCCAACTAAGCCTTGAATTCTCGAATTTCAGAGAAAGCAGAAGCTGGTTGTAGAATGGGCTGACTAGGAGGAGGATCCCTGGCAGGCTGAGACGTAGCTGCTATGAATAAATTGAATAGCTCATGATTCTGAATGAGAAATACTCGGTGTTTTGTAATTCAGAAATCAGGTGCAGAACAGTGCAGTCCTTTATGGAGTACCTTGATTTTGAAGATCTTTTGTGAGGTGCTAAGAAATCTGAGGGAGCCCCATAGGACCTTCTTTGATGTATGGAGATGAAGCGGCACATGGGGTGGATCCCATGATACTGTAGCAGAGCTTAAGACAGCTGATAATGGATGGCCTAATGCACATGAGACACAGACTCCTGTCTCTGACAGACTAATCGAACCCTACCTACGCTCATAGACCTCCAAAGTTACAAATTAGGGAGATGGAGTCTGGTAAGGCTGCTGTTGAGTGTTGCTAGAAAAGAGAGACAGTGAACTGGTAATAGGTTTATGGAAATGCTGAAAAAGGAACAGATGACTGGGGTGAACAGGAGGCAGAACAGAACATATACAAGGCTGATTGCAGAGTAGGAGTTAAAACAGGATGGGGACAGCAATATATGAGAAAGAAACTAAGCAGAACAGAAAGGAGTGTTGCAGGTTTAAGCTGGGCGGTGATGTCACCATGCATCACAGACCCAGAAGAATGGAGGCTCGGCAAGTGGGAACTGCACAAGAAATGGAGCAAGAGCTGGAAACCCGTAAAAGAAAGCAGAAAACCAACCAAGGACAAAAAGCCAGGGAAAGCAAAGAGAAAACAGGAGATATGGGGGGGGGGGGGCAGAGGAGACCCACTGAAAGCTGCAGCGGCAGCTATCAATGAAAAAACAAGAGAGAGGGAGCAAGGCAGAGAAGAGGCATAGAAGCAGGTTAAGAAAGACAGGCAGGAGATGGGGGGGCAGTGAAAAATGCAGAGGAGAGAAGCACAAAGAGCAGAGTGAGAACAGAATGAGGGAGAAACTAGCAAGCAAAGCAGTGCAGCCACAGGGACAATGCAGCAGCTCAGCATTCAAGGCACGCTAAGCATGGAATGAGGGGAGAGGAAGGCTTAAAGGAGAACTTCACCAAACTGCCTATTTATACTGTCTGTTAGTTAGCCCCTTATTATATACCTGTGCTAAACTACTTTTTTTTCAGTTGCAGTGTTTCTGTGTAGAGTAATGAAGTTTGTTACCTTTTAGCAGTACTGTCGTTCTCCATGCTGTGCAGTTCTGTGCACTGGCCCAGCACTCTCCATGCAAACAATCCCTACATGACCTCTGCCTGTGCCCTTCCATCTGCTTGTTTTCGTTCTTGTTTGCTGTCAGTGCATGCGTTTGCCTTCACTGAGAACGTGCATTTCACTCTTCCCTCCATCCACCACAATTGACAGCTTGCATTATTCTTTTATTTGGCTGTGTCCATTCTTTTGGCAGTAAGTTTACTTTTCTCTTCCCTCCCATTTTCCCGTCCTGTAAATTTTTGTGTGCCGGTACTACTTCAGTATTTTTGTCCAGTGGTATGTATTGTTACTGGCTGCATGTTTCCGAGAAAGCACCAACCTTTGTTTTGATACCCTCTCTCCACCTGGATAATACCACCATTCCTGCCATACCGGAGGACTGGAGGAGGGTGGATGTGATTCCTCTTCACAAAAGTGAGAGCAAGGCAGAGGCAGGAAACTACATACCTGTCAGTTTGACCTCAGTGGTAGGGAAAATGATGGAATCACTTCTGAAGGAAAGAATTGTTGAGTACCTAGAGGCCAGTGGGGCACAGGACCCAAGGCAGCATAGATTCACAGCAGAATGGTCATATCATCATATCAGACAAATTTAATTGATTTCTTTGACTGGTTGACCAAAGTAGTAGACCAGGGAGGGGCTGTGGACATGGCCTACCTAGACTTTAGCAAGGCATTTGACACAGTCCCGCAAAAGATTAATAAATTAGCCAGCCTGGGAGTGGGTCCCAGGGTGGTAGCCTGGGTAAAACACTGGCTGGACAACAGGACACAGCAGATAATAGTAAATGGAGTCCATAGTGAAGAAAGGGGGTTACTAGTGGGGTACCACAGGGTTCAGTACTGGGGCCGGTCCTTTTTAAGTCTTTATAAGTGGGGCCGGTATTTATAAGTGACATTGCAGAGGGACTGGAAGGGAAAGTATGTCTCTTTGCAGATGACACAAACATCTGCAACAGGGTTGATATGCCAGGTGGGGTGGAAAGGATGAAAAGGGACTTGGCAAGGTTGGAGGAATGGTCAAATGTATGGCAGCTTAGATTCAACGCAAAGAAGTGTAAAGTAAAGAGGAAGTGGTGGGGGCTGAAACAATCACGGGATTTAAGAATGCATGGGATAGACATAAAGGAATTCTGGAGGTCAGGGGTAAGGTGCAACAGACTTCTAGGAAAACAAACTGAACTTACAAGCTCAAATGGGCAGACTGGGTGGGTCATAGGCCCTTATCTGCCGACACTGTCTATGTATCTATGTATCTATGTATCTATGTAATGCACCTAGGAAACAAAAACCCAGGGGAAGAGTACACAGTGGGGGGTGAGATACTGACGACAACAAAAATGGAAAGGGATCTGGGGGTAGTCATATCAGATGACCTAAAGGTGGGCCAGCAATGTGAGAAGGCAGTAAGGAGGGCTGGGGAGATACTGGGATGCATAGGGAGAGGTATCACCAGTAGAAAACAGGAAGTTGTTGGCCCTCTGTACAGACAGTTGGTAAGACCACATCTGAATACTGCGCATGTCTCTGAGACCCCATCTCCACAAAGACATAGACAAAAAGCGGAGGCTGTCCAGAGGAGGGCAACCAAAATGGTGCAGGGTCTGCACCAGAAGACATATGAAGAAAGACTAAAAAAGCTTAATATGTATAGCCTCAAGGAAAGAGGGGGGGGGGCATGATAGAAACTTTCAAATACCTTAAGGGAATCAACAAAGTCCAAGAGGGTAGCATCTTTCAGAAAAAGATGTGCAAGAACAAGGGGACCCAATCTGAAGATAGAGGGTGGACGGCTCAGAGGTAATATGAGGAAGTATTTCTTCACAGAGAGGGTTGTAGATGCATGGAACAGCCGTCCTGAGGAAGTCATAGAGTTAAAAGCAATGAGGGAATTCAAGAATGCATGGGACAGAAATAAGGCAATTCTAGTGGGGGTAGGAGGAAGTAGGCTGTTGGTTAACTAGGATGTGCAGCTTATATGTTAGGTAGGGAAATGGGCAGACTAGGTGGGCCAAGCAGTCCTTATCTTCCATCAAATTCTATGTAACTAGTCTTGATAATGAAGCAACCCATACCCAAAATTAGCCATATTACATAGGACGACGTTTTGTACCATCATTTTCACCGATCAGCATCTGTTGCTGGCATATCAATAAACAGAGAGACAATCAATGTAATTTTCAATGCCATTTCATTGAGATTGCTGTTTTGGATATGCCAGTAGCCTGTGCTTATTTCTTGATGTTTTCTGCGCATTGTTTTCATGATCAATACACACCTGTACTTGTATTTGTGCAGTACATAACGATGTGACATAATGAATAATGTTGGGGGTGGTGGTAGTAGCTGCATATTAATTCAAGAAACAGCAATATGATTAAATGTTTTGTAAGAACAGGTAATGCTGACAGTATCCAGTACTCCCTGCAGGCATGATTGCACATGGTCCATTGATATTCTTATCTGACAAGCTGAAAATACCACAGTAAGGAAGCACGGGCTGTGGTATTCAAACACAAAAATGGATAGATGATGCAAGAAGCTCAATCAACGGTTTTTACTGAAATAGACAATGTATAGTGATAATCTAAACACAGGGTAGTAGAAGGCATGTATAATTGACCAGCTGAGGTGAGTAAGGGCAGGCAGTGGAATCCTGGTACAGTATATGTGTCTGTGCGTGTAGATGTATAGTGAGATTTGTGCTGCTGTGTTTTGCTGGACTGGTGTTTTTCAGCACAGAAAGTCCTCCACCTTACATGTGAATGACTGACCTCACTCCCTCCAGCTGGTCAGTTGTCCATGCTTTGTACTACCCTATATTTTTATTATTATTTTACACTTGGTGTGTCAGTAACAACTACTAAATTAGCTTCTTACATCATGCTCCCCTTGCTTGGTTTGAATACAACAATCCATAGTTTCTTATTGTAGTATTTTCTGATTGTCAGGTAACATTATCAATGCACCATGTGCAACCATGGCAGCAGGCACCATTGGTTATTCTCAACATTTCCTGTTGTTACATAATAATCTTATCGCTGTTTCTGTAATTAGCATGCATGTACAACCGTCACCCCATCATTCAGTATGTTATATCGTTATGTACTGCAGAAATAGCACTACACACGTGTGTCTTTCTCATGACAATCATACCATCATGCACTACTGGCTATTGCGATTGTGACCGTGCCATCACAGTCTACAATAAAAGTTGCTGAAGTTAAAAGTGTTTGTATACTTGTGTTATCCTGTTGTTTTTTGGTCTGTGTGTGGGTAGTTGTACGTACCATGTGTGTCTGTGTGAGTGGGTTTCTCTCTGTGTGGGTATATGTACGCATGTGAGTGTTTCTATTTGTGTGTTTGCTGTTGTTTACAGGAATGCCATACCATAACAAATGCTGGTCGCTGCCACTTGTGTGCTATGTCAGAATGAGTTTCATGTCCTCACAGTGTTTATGGGCATGCTTTTGGGTGTTTGTTTTTTTATTTCTGCTTGTGTGTATTCCTGTGTGTTTCACTGTATGTATGCTGGTGTCTGTGTGTGTGTGTTTCTGTTTCTGTGTGTCCCCTGTACTGCTGTAGTGACATAGTCAAACCAGTAAATGACAAGTAAATGATTAATGTTCATCTACTGTTCCCCTCCACCACAAAACGCAGGAAAACAATGTTGCTTCTCATCCTGTAGAACATTCTCATCTATGTAATATATCAGCCTCGACTCAGGTCTGTTCTCCATGACCTTGTGCAGAAATTTAGTCACACTGAATACTCCAATTACCTTGTGCAACCTTCTGCCCAGTTATATGTATGAATAATGTATTTGCATTCACTTTAGGCCTCTGTCACCATGATTTTTATGTCATTAGTGACATTGTCACAGTGTGTTGTGTTTGTTTGTTCGTGGGTATGCGTGCTTATGTGGCCTGTGTGTACTGGGCGTGACTGTCAACAGACAAACAAGTAAATGCCTGGTGGTTTACATGCCGATTACCTGTCCTCACCACACTTGAACCCCAGTGAAACTGCACACATGTGTGAGGATGAAGAGTGATGCCACTCTTTAACACCCGTTTGTTGTTTGCACTTATGTTATATGTCTGAATCAGGTTGAAGTCCTCACTGTGTTTGTTCCCTGGCTTTGATGTGTGTATGTGTCTTTGTGCCTCTTTAGGTGTGATGGTTTCTTTGTGTGTTTGTGCATGTGTGTGCGCTTCTGTATGGGTGTGTATATTTGTTACTGTTGTGTTGGCTGTGGAGGTGTGTGTATATACCCGTTGGTATGTGTTTTTGTGTATGTCTGCATTTTTGGACCGTATGTACTGTACTAATAACAGACTCAAACAAGTTAATTACTTGCATTTGAGACGTTCCTGACCATCGACCCCTCCCCAAACAAAATTACAGTAACACTGAATTCTTGACATTAGCAGGCTGTCTTGTGTTTATTTCTATGTGGGCATGTGTGGTGTGTTTAGTGTTCTCTGATGTTTGTTTCTGTGTACACTGAAGCCATAAAGCAGCGCACATTGGTGGTTTGCATGGTGTTCTTTGTTTGTGTCTGTGCATGTCTGTATCTCTTTCTGCATGTATGTCTGTTTATGTGTGGGTGTTTGCATCTGTCTAGGTGTGTTCGTGGGACTTGGGTTTTCTCTGGCAGCATGTATGTTCATGTGTCTGTATGTATTTCATTGTGTGTTTCAGTGGAAACAAAATCTGCTGATTTACAGTGTGTCTTGGCAGTGGGTATGGTGGATATTGCGTCCATCACAGAAACATGGGCCACACAGAACCAGGACTGTGAAATGATCACAGGGTGGAGGTTATTCAGAAGTGATAGGGCTAACGCTAAAGGGGGGGGCAATGTACATACGGGAGTGGATAAGGTTTATAATGGAAGAGGGGGAGGAGTCGTGGACAGAGGCCCTATGTATGCAATTTCAGGACATGAAAAGCAGGACACTGATAATAGTGGTACTGTACAGGCCAGCAGCTCAAGTGGAAGACCTGCACAGGTAGTTAGCGGAGACAATCAGGTGGGTCGGAGACATGGCAGTTGTTCAATGCCAAAAAGTGCAAGGTACTTCACTTCAGAGCCATGAACCAGTAAAGGAGCTATCAGTCGGGAGGTGTTCATTTAGACAGCACTGAGGAGGAAAAGGACCTAGGGGTGCTTGTAATGAGAAGCATGAACAACCACACTCAGTGCAGGAATGCAACAGCAAAAGGCAACAAAATGGTGGGGTGCATAGCGAGGGGAAATATCCTGCATAAGCAGGGATGTGAAACTGCCCCTATACAGGCCACTGCTGTGGCCACACCTGGAATACTGCGTGCAGTACTGGGACCCTTTTTTGAAGAAGAACATCATATTATTGGAAACTGAACAGTGCAGAGTGACAAAGATTATCCAGGGATGGAAGGGCAGACCATACGAAGACAGGCTGAATAAGCTAAATATGGATTTCTTGGCAGAGAGGAAGGATGGGGGGACATTATTGATCCCTTTAAGTACCTAAAGTGAATAAAGCAAACTAGTACAGAAGTGAGTTACTAGTTGAGAAGAGGGAGGGACATGTGATGGCAAGGACTGAGATTGGATGGAACTAGACTCAGCAGGGATGTGATGAGAAATTTTTTTCACGTAGTGAGTGGGTGTCAAGTGGAACGCTCTTCCAGAGGAGGCTGTGTCCTGTTAGATGGTGTGCAGTTTCAAGAGTTGTTGGAACAGGGTTTGGGTGGGTGGGAGTGGAACTGTGAAGAGGAGGTGGGTTGGCTGCAAGTTGATGGGGCTAGCTGCAAAATCCAGCATACCTGATAGACCGTGAGGCGTGTTTCTTGTGGCATTTTCGTATGTTCGTATCACATGGTATTTGATTCCTTTAATCTTAAAACGCTTATATATAAAAAAGCACTGCTTAATTTTCATTCAGCCCTGCATGTGTACTGTTCTCTACAAAGTCTGTGTATGTCTGTTTCAGAGAAATGCTGTCAAACTTCAGAGACCGTAACTCCGATCACAGCAGCAGTACTTCTAGTAATAGCCGATAGTGACATTGAGGCCACCCGCATCTGCATGGATGTGTTGGAGAGTGCACGTAGTGCGTCAGGCAACATTCGGCCATAAATGTTTCAGCTGCAATGTGAACATCCACAAGGGTCATCCAGTGATGACTCTAGCGGTTCTGATGATGATCACAAGGTTTTGCCAACTCACTTAGATGATCCAAGTTGGTGTCAGTGCAGCAAATGCACCATAATGCCAACAGTGAGAGAGTGTCTGTGCTGTCTGGAAGTTGGGCACCACATGCGAGAGAAGTTAGGTGTTGTAAATTGCATCACCAAAAATGCAGAGTTTCTGTCTGGATGCCTAGACCCTTTTGTGGTCTGTCTAACACTCATACCTATTTGTGCATGTTATTGTCACCCTCTGCCAGAACACCCAGCACCTAATAGGTATGTGGTAATAGCAATGTGTACCTCAATTACAATTGGCATTCCCATTTTTCTGAGTGTGTGTGTGTATTAGCATAAGGGATGACATTGACAAAATGGGGTAGTGCCTAAGGAATGCATTAGCAAATGGACAGGAATGATGGGTGGAAGAACAATGTTGAAAAAATCAAAAATGTCATCACAGAGGCAACAAGCCTTTGTGTGAATCAAATGAAGAAAAGAAAACAAAGTAATAAACCACTATGGTTCTTAAAAAAGAGGTAGCAAGAAAGGTTAGGCAGAAAAGGATAGCATTCAGGAAGTATAAGTAATCACAGAAGGAGCAGGACAGAGAACTGTATCAGTTAAAGCAGATGGAAACAGGGACAACAGTTCCAACAGAAAAGGCCCAGACCAAGGAAAAGATAGTCATCTCAGTTAAGAACAGTGATAAAACCTTTTATAGATACATTAGGGAGCAAAGAAAGACCAAGGGAAGGATAGTTAGGCTTAATAAAGGGGAGGTGAGCATACAGTAAAAGTGAAAAGGCAGAGATACTGAATAAATACTTTTGCTTAGTAGTAACAAAAGAAGTGGTGGAGGTACCTTAACCAAACAATAGAAGCACTCTGAGAAGGGGGGGGGGGTTGGATGGTGAGAGGAGTTAGCCGCCTACACTGAATCTCAGGCAAAACCCTCTCATTGTAACTTGTGTGGACAAACTAAGGGAATTTCTGCGCGTTGAATCTTTAAGCACTTGCTTTGGATAAAACATGCTGTTTATTGTAAAATGTTACCTTGTGTGTTATATTGTGTTTGTTGTACCATCTTTGTACTGCACATCATCAGTGCACACTCCTACGTTATGCCTAAAAATGGGGAACAGGTTTCTCCAGTGCTCCTACACGGTCAACAAAATGATAGTCTCTGGGCTGGCAACATGTAATGAATTCATGAGTGAGGATGACATGAGGAGCCAGATATTCAAAACTTTGCCCAGTTGGCAAAATGGTTGCACCCTTTTTGCCCAGGGCTTGCACCCATGTGCCGTATTCAAAGGGGGTTTTTGCATGTGCTAACAGGGTTAGCATATGGAAAAAACATACTGTACTGTATGAGGTGGGAAAAGTGGGGGTGATTTGCATATGCAGCCCATGATGCTTTGCATTGTGTGGGCATGTGTGATTTTGTATTTTCAGGAATATTAGTGTAGCACAATATTCAGCACATTTGCGTTGTGCAAAGGGGTTAGCACAGGCCACTTTGCACAGTGCAAATAGCACTGATCAAAACTCTGACTTACTCAAGGCAACCTTAGGAGCCTCCGGAGTCACTGCAGCCAATAAACAAGTTGGCGTTTGGGACAGCACACCTGTTCCCTGGTGTCTAGTGGCACCCCTGTCCACTGATTGCAGACCCCGGTAAAGAACAAAATGTCCTTGGTGTCTAGTGGTCCCCTCACCCTCCAGTTGCCATCCCCGGTAATGTAAAATCCTTTCCCTGGTATCTAGTGGTCCCCCTTGCCCTCTGATCACCAGCCCTGTAGATAGAAATCATTCCCTGGTGTCTAGTGTCTTCCCGGCACTGCGGGCACCAACAAACCCACCCTGTTAGCTCCCTCCTTACCTTAAGCACCAGTGCCACAGATCCCATATGGTGACTGGCACAGCCCTCCTGTCATCTCCTTGGCTGGCCTCCATATGGACAGGGAGCACATGTCCAATGTACAGTACAGGGTGCGTTCTTTGTATTGTACAGGGAACATGGCCTGTGTACTGTACAGGGAGGGACAGCATTTGAGAGGTCACAGTAAAGAAACCTTGTCCCCCCCAAAAAAATTGTCCTGCTTTTAATCACTGCTGGCAATATGGAGCATTGCTCTAGGTAAACCTAGCTAAATTGTAATCTTCATGTGGAAGGGAGTCAATTGGCTGAGCAACATACTGTATATTTGCTTTAGTGGTTTCACCTATGTTTTTGTATATTTAAGGAAATGTCCTCGTGTCTTTGGCCACTCCTTCTGCCAAAGAGGCTGAGCACCTCAAAGTGCTGGGGATTTGTATGGCAAGCCGTTAGGGACACAATTCATAATCTCTGGCTGTATAGTAAAACACATACACTACATAGTGAAACACATATATCATATAGTGAAATATATACATCATATAGTGAAACGCATACACAATGCAGTGAACCACATACACTGTCTACTGAAATATATACATACTAACATACTAAAATGCCAGCAGAATAGGCCTAATGGTCTTTCGTGTCTGCTTGTTTGGTCAGCCCCCATCCTGGGAGCTGACCTTGCTGCTCCCCTCACCTTCGCTGGCTTCTCCCTTCCCAGTTCCGGATATTCTCGCAGCACTGTATTTTGCTTCCAGAACCCTTCCCCTGTACCTGTCCCACCCCCTCTTGAACCCCTCCACCATCTCTGCCTCTACCAGCCCCCTGGGCAGCGCATTCCATGGCTCCACCACCCTCTCAGTGAAGTAGTACCTCCTCCTTTCTCCCCTGAATCTTCCCCCCTCCAGCTTCCACCCATGCCCTCTAGTTGCCCCCTCCTCCTTCCTTTGAAGCACCCTGACTGTTCCTCTCCCTATTTACCCCCTTCATGTACCTGAAGACCTCTATCATGTCCCCCCGGTCCCTTCTCTCTTCCAATGTGTACATATTTAGCTCTTCGAGCCTCTTCCCATAGGTCCTGTCCTCCAAGCCCCAAATCATTTTGGTTGCCCTCCTCTGGACCCTCTCCAGGAGTTTAATGTCCCTCTTTAAGTGTGTCATCCAAAACTGCATGCAGTACTCGAGGTGTGGCCTCACCAAGCAGTTATACAGAGGGAGCATCATTTCCCTCCTTCTGGAGGTGATCCCCCTAGCGATGCATCCCAGCATCCTGTTGGCCTTGGCTGCTGCCCTCCTACAAATATCTGAGTTGTCCATCTTGACATCCACCACCACCCCCAGGTCCCTCTCAACCATCGAGACTTGTAGCATCCCCCCCCCAGGGTGTACGCTTAGCTCGAGTTTCTGGCCCCCAGGTGCAGTACCTTACATTTCCCTGCATTGAACCTCAGCTTCCACTTTCTAGACCATCTTTCCAGAGCCTCCAGGTCCCCCTGTAGGGCCACCTCCCCTCCTCCCCATCCACCACCGTCCCCAGTTTTGAGTCATCTGCAAAGAAACTCATCTCACTCCTGATACCTGTGCTTATGTCAGAGACGTAGGTGTTGAACAGGAGAGGCCCAAGGACTGATCCCTGTGGGACCCCGCTAATGACCCTCCTTGGGGATGAGACTATCCCGCCAACTATGACCCTCTGGGTCCAGTCCTGGAGCCAATTGGCTATCCATCTGATCATCTGGTTCCCCACCCCCATTTCTCCCAGCTTATCCAACAGGCCCTAGTGAGGAACAGAGCCAAATGCCTTGCTGAAGTCTAGAAAGAGGACGTCCACTGGTCTACCCAGGTCCAAGGCACTCGTCACCCAGTCATAGAACTCCACAAGGTTTGTCTGACATGATTTCCCTGGGACGAATACATGCTGTCTATTGTCCAGGCACACTGACTTTTCCAGGTCTCCCCCTAGCCTCTCTTTGACAATGCCCTTCAACACCTTGCCCACCACTGATGTCAGGCTGACAGGCCTGTAGTTCCCTGCCACCTCTCTTGATCCCTCCTTGTGGATAGGCACTATATGCACCACCTTCCAGTCCTAGGGCACCCACCCTGTCTTCAGAGAGATGGTGAAAAGCTCTGCCAGGGGTTCCGCCAGGAAATCCGCAAGTTCTTTCAGCACTTTGGGATGTACTATATCTGGCCCCGGTGCTTTCTCCATATTAAGGGACCTGAGGGCTTCCCTCACTCTCTCTGCTGTGCTTTCTACCTCCGCTACCTCTTCTCCCTGCTTAGCCTTCCCCCTCCTGCCAGTGATGCCTCCCCCTCCCCCCAGACTTGGCGATTGGTAAGGTTCCCCCCTCCTCAGTATTACTGTCTCCTCCCATGTATGATGCAGCACCCCTTTCCTTGGTGAAAACTGAGGAAGTACTCATTTAGTACCTCACCCTTCTTCCCCCGGTCTTGTGCCCATCTCTCCCCCCTGTTTTAATCTTGCTAATCTGCCCCTTCACCCTTCATTTTTCCCCAATGTATCTAAAGAACCCCTTGTTCCCTCTTCTAATTTCCCTGGCCAGGTTCTGCTCCTTCCTTGCCTTAGCCGCCCTCACCACCCTAATGGCCCTTCTAGCTATCAGTTCATACTCCCCTCGATCTCTTTCACTCCTTGAGCACTTGAATTGCTTATAGGCTGCCTTCTTTCCCCGCACCACCTCCTGGACCTCCCTGGTCCACCAGCAGGGCTTTCAGGCCCTACCACATTTTTGTTCTTTCTCTGACACAGGTGCTGGTAGCATCCTACACCCCTCTTCTGATGATTTCCCACATACTGTCAGCGTCCATGTCTGACCCAATCACATCCAAATGCTCCTTAAGAATCCTTCCCATTTCCTTAAAATCTGCCCCCCTGAAGTCAGTTACCTCTGTCTTTGTGCATCCTTCTACCCCTCCTAGGTCCAGGCAGAACCAGACCGTGGCATGGTCACTCCCTGCCAATGGGTCCCTTACCTCCAGGCCCCCAATCTAGTCACTGTCTGCCAGGACCACATCCAGTACCCACGCCTCCCTGGTTGGTTCCCCCACCCGCTGAGTTACGAATGCATCTTGAAAGACATCCAACAACCTCTGTTCCCTTGCCACCAAGGATGTCATAGTCTCCCAGTCTGCTCCTGGCATGTTTAAGTCCCCCAGCACCACCACCCTTCCCCTGCCCAATCTGCAGTGTCTCCCAACATCTGCCACCAGACTCTCCTCCAGCTATACATCATATAGTGAAATACATGTCGTGTATACTGAAATGCATATATCATATAGTGACACACATACATTATGTAGTGAAATGCTTACATTGTATAGTGAAATACGTACACCATTTACTGAAATCCAGATACTGAGTACTGAAAATCCACATACACTATATACTGAAACAAATGTACTATGTACCGAAACATATACACTACCTATTGAGATACATACACTACAGACTGAAACATCCACATATACTATCTACTGAAACAAATACTCTATACATTGAAACACATACACTATATATTGAAAAAATCTGCATACACTATATACTGAAACAAATGCACTATATATTGAAATACATACACTATCTATTGAAATGCATACACTACACACTTGCACCCCTACCCTGTGGAATTCTCTACCTCGTCGGATACGAAGCTGCCTGACCGTTGAAAGTTTTAAGTTAGAATTAAAAACTTATTTATTTCAAAAGGCATATGGAGAGTGATTTTATTGTGATTATACTGTTATTGTTGTTGTTTTATGTTATATGTATGTATTTTAATTGTTTCTATTTGTACAGCGCTTTGGCTTTGAAAAGCGCTTCAAAATAAATTTTTACTTATTTACTTACTTTTACTTACACACTAAAAAAGCACATACACTATATACTGAAACAAATACACTATATATTGAAACATATACACTATATTGAAATACATGCACTATGTATTGAAATAAATACACCATGCATTGCAAAATCTGCATACACTATATACTGAAACAAACACACTATATATTTAAAGCACACTGGCTCAGATATTCAAACTGCGCCAGGATGTGGCGCAAGGTTGGGCGTAGCTCAGCGTGGCTGCGCATGGGGTGTGGACTGGGTGATATTCAACGGAGCTGCGCCATGGCTCAGCAGTGTTGAATATCGCACCCTGGCCACCCGCAGTGTTCATGGCGCAGTGGCACTGTGCCAGTGCAAGTGGCCAGAGTGGAGCATGGGGATACGCTAGCGCAAGTTCCATTGCGCTATGCACAGCAACCGCGATATTCAAAACTTGACATGCAAATGGGGCCATAATGTATGCAAAGCACAAATGGGGCCATTTGCATGTCATTATGGCCCTATTTGCATGCAGGTGCGCCGATCCCCGATGGCTTGCACCTGGCGCCCTGCCAGGCAGTAGCCGTCGGGGACCGATGCCCCCTGCAGCCGCCAATGTGCTCCACAGCCTGATCGCGGGCATTTGTTAAAAATGAAGAACTATGTGCAATATCCCTGGTGGTCCAGTGGACCGCTGACTGCCCGATCACGGGCATTTGAAATAAAATAAAGAAGAATTATGTCCAATATCCCTGGTGGTCCAGTGGATCACTATGTGCCCGATCGCAGGCATTTGCATAAAAAACAGATGACTTATGTCCAATATCCCAGGTGGTCCAGTGGACCGCTGTGTGCCCGATCACGGGCATTTGTAATACTAACTATAAATATCCCCAAACTCCCTGGGGCGCTGTGTGCCCGATCACGGGCATTAGTGATAAGAACTAATAATATGTCCAATATCTGTGGTGGTCTAGGGGTACCCCCTTCCCACCCGCCCCACTGAGCCCTACTGCCCGCTCCCCGGTCAGCGGCAGGTGACGGCACCCACCCACCTGCCGCCCGCCGCCCGCCTACTGATACCATTGGTAGGGCTGTACACCCATTGGTTCACAGCTTGAGCCAATGGGCATGCAGCCCATACCGTACTACACATTCCAGATATTGGAATACACATTCTACACATTCTACACATTGGACATATTATTAGTTCTTATCACTAATGCCCGTGATTGGGCACACAGCTATCCACCGGATCACCAGGGAGTTTGGGGATATTTGTAGATCTTACTTTGAGATACAGCTCTTGTAGCAGGTTACACCATTAGGACTGAAGCCAGCAGGAGCCAGGACCCCACGGAAATTTTCTGGCTAGCAGTCTTCAGCGGGGGCCGCCTCCAACGTCGGTCCCGCCCCCGACGTCGGGCGTAGTACATAAGGAGGTGGTCCCCCCATAATCCTCAGTTCTTTTCCCACCCTAGACTCACCAGTATCGGCCTCTCGGTCTCCTTTTCTAGCATGCGATGACCATAAGAACTATGACAAGTTTCATCTATTTTTCAAATTGTGAACAACTGATGTCCTCTCCAACCACTTCTTTAGAGGGTCACCATATGAAGTGCGCCTGCGGCAAAGAAGATCCTCTTCAAGGATCCTCATTCAGCCTGTGTGCACTGCCTAGGCCCAGACCACAACACCAAGGTCTGCTCCTGCCAGGGCTTCAACAGTCGCACCAGGATCCGCTGCCAGAAGGAACTTCAAGCATTTCTCCTGGAAGAGAAACTTAAAACCATGGACAAGGAACCTTCCTCCCGGGGACAGCCTTCGAGCAAAACCCACAAGCACCGGGACAAGCACTGGAAAAAGGAAAGATCAAGGTCTCCTGCGAGGGCCTCGGACTCCGGAAGCTCCGTCTCAAAATCGGACCGCTCTCCCTCCAGGGCTCGTTCGCAACCTTCCCTGGTCCAGGTCAGGTCATCCAGCGGCTCCTCCTCTCTTCAGCCTCTGAAGACTTCTAGGCCGTTGGCCTCTTCTACTCCTTCCAAGGCCTCGTCGAAGTCGGGGGAGCATCATAAATCTTCCTCCCGTCGCTGGGACACTGACACCAGGTCAGTTTCCCAGCCACCCCGAGGTTCTGATCCAGCTCCCCGTAAAACCAAGGACCTGACTTCCCTTAAATGGACGTCGGACCCGACATCGGCCAAACATCACCGGTGCTCCCAGGAGCCGATGACACCCAAACACCCGTCACCGGCCAGGCATTCGCCTCCTAAGACGTCGGCCAGGGGACCAACGTCGGCTACCCCAGAGAAGAGGACCGCACTCCCCGTCGCCGGTGGACGCCTGTCAGGGGGAATCCACCAAGGAGGACGCAGCACAGCCCGATGACCAGGTGGGCGACACCGGAGATGCCGGGCTCCAGGGAACCTTCCTTGGCGCGGAGACCCCCCAGACCCGACACCCGACCCCGGTGACAGGCCACCGGTGCCAGGCCCGTCATCAGGTATGAATCTGGCAGAGGTAAAAGAGCTTTTTACCTTCTGGTGGGACACCATCAAAAAAGATGTGGTCACCACACATCCTCCTCTTACTCCTACTCCGCCTCCACCCACTCCTTCACCGTTTGCGCCCCCTTCTCCACCTAGGTGGCCCGTAGGATGACCTCCAACCCCCAAGGAGCAGATGCCACCTCCTAGGGGTAGATCTTTGGAAAGGAGAAGGCCTCCTTCCAAATCCCCCTCAGGGTCACCCAGCCCCAAGAGACCCAAACGACGCCTGTACACTCCGTCGGGGGAGGATTCCAGATCTGACACTTCAGAGTGTTCCAGATCACCTTCTCCTCTCAGCATTCCCTCTCCTGACCCACACGACCTACCCAGGTCTCCTCTGGATGATCCCTCCTTCGCAGAGATCATGAGGCACATCCAGGAGAACATGGGGTGGGATGTTGAGGAGCTTGACCCCGAGAGACAACGCCTTGCCCGCCACCTTCGCCAAAAAGACCCGAAGCCTGTGGTAGTGCTGCCCTTGGTGGATACCTTTGCATATGTCACCAAGGCTGCCTGGAAACATCCGCATTCCACTCCCACAGTGCCGAAGAAGGCTGACCACCTATACAAGGCCCCTAGGGAGGACCAGTATCTGGCGAACCATCCTCTGGCCGATTCCCTGGTCATCACTGTTTTACATGACCAGTCTCAGAGACCTCAGCATTTGAGCACCCAGCCACTGGACCAGGAATCCAAGCAATTGGACATCCTGGGAAGGCGCACGTACGTGGCTGCGACTTGCACCATCAGGTCACTGAACTACCTGACCCACATGGTTCAGTTCCAGAACGCACTGTGGGAACAGGGTCAGAACTAGGTCAAGAAGATGCCCGATGGCGATCACAAGGAGGAGCTCTTGAACCTCCTCCACACGGGTTCAGATGTGGGGACCCAAGTGCTCAGAGCCACATACGATTCTGCGGACTCTTCAGCCAGAGCTGCAGCCTCCAGTGTGTGTCTCCGGAGACACTCTTGGCTCTGTGTCTCCAGCTTTACCCCGGACGTCCATAAGAACATCTTAGACGTCCCTTATAATGGCGAGGTCCTATTTGTTGAAGCCTCCGAGAGAGTGATCACCAAACTCCAGGACGAAGGGAAGGTAGTCCGATCTGTACAAGCTATGTACAGGTCTCGGCCTAGTTCCTTTCATAGGAAACAGAGCCGTTTTCGTGGCCGACTACAAAGGCAACAGCAATGTTCTGGTCAGCAGCAGAGGGGCACTTTCACATGCAAGGCCCAGGCCAAGTCATCCCCAGGCAGAGGCCAACGATTTTCAAAGTCGGCCCAGCCTGCCAGATCAAACGCTGCCACAGCATGACTCCTTCCGCCCCGCCTCCCCAGGATCAACGGAAAAGAAAGTGGGTCGCGCACCACTTCCCAGGGTGGCAATCACCACCGACAGTTGGGTTCTGCAGCTGGTGAAAAAAGGCCATTATATAGAATTTGTAGGCAGCCCACCTACAAGACCTCCCCTGCTCTCCCGTTACTCGGGTCAGCATGCCCTGCTCATACAGCAGGAAGTGCTCGCGCTTCTGGAAAAGGAAGCCTTAGAGCATGTCCCAGAGAACCAGAGAGGACTAGGCTACTATTCTCACTTCTTCCTGGTTCCAAAGAAAACAGGGGACCTCCGTCCAATACTGGACCTCAGCGACCTCAACCTTTCAGTCGCTTACAAGTGCTTCCGCATGGTGACCCTTCCAGGCCTAATTCCAATGCTGAAGCAGGATGCCTTTCTGGAGTCTTTGGACATGCAGGATGCCTACCTGCACATTCCTATTGCTCAAGCGCACTGGAGGTTCCTGCGCTTCGAGTTTTAGAACCGCCATTATCAGTTCCTAGCTCTTCCCTTCGGGCTGTCATCGGCACCTCGCATATTCACAGAATGCATGGCGGTCGTAGCTGTGTCTCTGAGGAGACAGGGCCACTACGTGTTCCCATACCTGGAAAACTGGCTTCTCATGGCACCCTCCAGGGAGGCCTTGAGGACGGCTATTCACTGCACCCAGTCTCTTTTTCATTCACTGGGTATTCTCATCAAGTACAGTACGAGAAGTCACTCCTGGTTCCATCTCAGAAACTACAGTTTATAGGAGCAATTCAGGACATCATCAGAGGAAAAGCTTTCCTTCCCACGGACAGAGTGGAACACATCAGATCCCTCATCAGGGAGTTGTTGGCGAAGAAGACTGTTCCAGCCAGACTGGTCCTTTGCCTGCTCAGACACATGGCTGTGGCCACTGCAACAGTCCTGCTAGCCCGTCTCCACATGCGGGTAACTCAGTGGATGTTACGGGTGCAATGGGACCAAAGGTAAGGCCATCTGCAGCATCCAATCTGGATCATGAAAGCTGTAATTCGAGATTGGCAATGGTGGCTACATCCAGGGAACCTCTCTGCGGGGGTTCCCTTCACAGCGCTGGCCCCGACTGTGACTCTCTCCACAGACGCCTCAGGGCTCGGGTGTGGAGCACATCTAGATGGTGTTCGGTCTCAGGGCCTGTGGACAGCCCAGGAGTCTCATCTCCACATCAACATCCTGGAAATGAGGGCAGTTCTTTACGCTCTGCAGGCCTTCCAGTCGGAGATTCCACTGGGTACACTTCTGTTACAAACAGACAATTCTGCGGTGATGTATTACTTCAACAAACAAGGAGGCACTCACTCCTACCCGCTTTGCAGGGAGGCCATGAGAGTGTGGAAGTGGGTATTGCAACACGGTGCAAACCTAATTGCAGTACATGTCCCAGGAGTGGACATCACCATCGCAGACAGCCTGAGCTGCTCTCAGGCCAGAGTCCATGAATGGGAACTTCTGCAGGAGGTGGCAGAGGATCTATTTCACAGATGGGGTACTCCAGAATTAGACCTTTTCATGTCCCCATCCAACACAAAACTGCCCAATTTTTGCTTGCTAGATCCAGGGCCTGGTGTTTTTTGGCAAGACGCATTGTCCCTCTCCTGGGTGGGCAGATTCCTCTATGCCTTTCCTCCTTTCCCGTTGATCCAGAGAGTTCTCTTAAAACTTCGCAGGGAGCAAGCGACGCTCATTCTGATCGCACCCTTCTGGCCCAGACAGATTTGGTTCCCTCTTTTACACCAGTTCCTTTGCCAATCAGCTCCCATCTATTGTCTCAGGAGGCGGGTTCATTGGTCCATCCGGACCTACGCTCATTGAATCTGCACACTTGGCTCCTAGAGACATAGCCATGATTCGATACGGGTCTCGCAAGAAGTGGCAGATGTACTCTCTGCCACCAGAAAACCGGCTACCCACGCAACTTACGCTATGAAATGGCATAGATTCTGTTTGTGGGCTCAAGCGCATGGCTTTCCAACGTTGGACTGTCCAGAAAAGCTGGTTCTGGACTACCTGCTTTCTCTCTTCCACTCCAGAGTGGCTTACTCCTCGATTAAAGTGCACCTTTGTGCCATTTCTGCTTACCACGCCCCCGTAGGCTATCGGACGGTGGCCCAGCTGGACACTACTCATGCCTTTTTAAGGGGCGTCCTCCACCTTAGGCCTCCCATTAAAGATCCAATCCCTCCTTGGGACTTACCTTTTGTCCTGGAGCAGCTCACGCTGCCACCCTTTGAACCAGCCGCGAATTGCGAGCTACGTTTTCTCTCTTGGAAAACGTTATTTTTAGTTGCAGTTACTTCTGCCAGAAGGATTTTGGAATTGCATGCTCTTATGTGCAAAGAGCCTTATTTGGTTTTCCACCAGGACGGGGTATCCCTAAGGACAAACCCAAAGTTTTTGCCTAAGGTGGTCTCAGTTCTCACCCTTAATCAGGATATCAATCTACCAGTGAATTTTCCAAGGTACTCTAATCGAGGAGAAGCCCTTCTGCACACCCTAGACGTGCACAGGTGCCTCAGATACTACCTGACCAGAACCAAATAGCTCCGAAATTCAGACCAACTTTTCGTCTCCTTTGCTCACAGGATGAAAGGAGCTCCTGTCTCCGAACAGTCACTTTCTAGGTGGCTCATCCAGTGCATTACTTTCTGTTATGAGAAGTGCAATAAACCCTTACCGGGCTTGGTCAAGGGTCATTCCACAAGAGGGGTGACTACTTCCTTTGCGGCGTTAAAGAACATCTCCACCTCAGCTATTTGCACTGCAGCTACTTGGAGCTCTGTGCATACCTTTATCAGGCATTACAGTCTGTACATTGCATCGAGGCGAAGAGCAGGGTTCGGTCTAGCTGTCCTTCAGGGACTTCTGTCCTAGGCTCAAGTTACCTCAAGGTCTCTACCTTTTCTCCTCCCAATGGTGCATGATTGCCACTACTGCTTGGAAATCAGTCCTAATGGTGTAACCTGCTGCAAGAGCTGTATCTCGAAGTAAGATAGTACAGTTACGTAAGAACTTACCATAACAGTAGATCTTCGAGAACAGCTCTTGCAGCAGGTACCTTCCCTCCCACCATCCCCACTGGAGGTAGGTCAGAGTCAAGCACCCATCTTATTAGATGGAACATTCCTATTTATTTGTTTTGCCATCTGGTGGCGGATCCTCGGTCTCCTCTTCTGATGTCATCTAGCGGCCGGAAGTCTCCGACGGGAGAACTGAGGATTATGGAGGGACCGCCTCCTTATGTACTACACCCGACATCGGGGGCGGGACCGATGTCGGAGGCGTCCCCGCTGAAGACTGCTAGCTAGAAAATTTCCGTGGGGTCCTGGCGCCTGCCGGCTTCAGTCCTAATGGTATAACCTGCTGCAAGAGCTGTTCTTGAAGATCTAATATTACGGTAAGTTCTTACGTAACTGTACTTATTATTACAAATGCCCGTGATCAGGCACACAGCGGTCCACTGGACCACCAGGGAGTTTGGGGATATTTGTAGTTATTATTACAAATGCCCACGATCGGGCACACAGCGGTCCACTGGACCACCAGGGATATTGGACATAAGTCATCTGTTTTTCATACAAATGCCCACGATCGAGCACATAGCGGTCCACTGGACCACCAGGGATTTTGGACATAATTGATCTTTATTTTATTTCAAATGCCCGCGATCAGGCACATAGCGGTCCACTGGACCACAAGGGATATTGGACATAATTCTTCTTTATTTTATTTCAAATACCTGCGATCAGGCATGGGGGGGTGCCACCAGTTGCAGCTGGAGCTCGGGTGGCCACCCACAGGTGGCAGCTTCCGTGTCGCGCCCTGCAATGCGGCAGCTCACCTGTGGGTGGCCATCAGTTGTTCCTTTTTTTTTTTTGGATCAACTTTGTGCTAGCGCAGGTAGGGGTTGTGCATGCATGGCTCTGCACATCCCAGGCTGAATATCGGGTTGTGCAGGGTATGCATAGACACGCCCCCCCCCCACCTGCATACATTACTGATGCACTCTGGCGCATCGGGATTTGTGCACAGACTTTTCCCTTTGAATATCACATCGGGCGTCAGTTGAGTGATGGCGCAACACTGTTGCGCCATGCACACCCCTTTGAATATCTGGGCTCCTCTCTATTGAAAAATGTTGCATACTCTATATACTGAAAAAAATATATTACATATTGAAATACTTACATAGTATGTTTAAAACAAAACACATACACTATATACTGAAACAAATACACTACACGGTGAAACACATACACTATGTATTGAAATACATACACTGTAGACTGAAATATTCACATACACTATATACTGAAACAAATAAACTGTATACTGAAATGGACTACATTCTGAAACTACCTATCCCCCAGCCCCCATGGCCTGCAACTGTATTCCTTGCCTGTTGCATTCACTTAGCTGCTGGCTTGATGAGAGGATGTTCAAAATTGCAGAGTAGGTAAATAAAACAGGTCTATTTCTTCTTCTTCTTCTTCTTCATGGGGTTTTGCATCTTGTTTTGCTTGCACACCTTCAATCACATTTCAGAACCTTGTGATGTGACAAGAAACCTTTAGAACTAATTTAAAGTGCTGTAGTTTATTCTTTTAAATAAGTGCTGCCCTCATTTACATTTAAACACATTTGTATAGGAAGTTAATACTTAGGATATTCCTAACATACCTGTATACATAGGGGGCTGCATGCATTTTTCCAAGTTAAATTTTTGATTGGATTTATATGTAATTAATTACTGTGTTAGTCCAGCAACTTATCTGAGCTGAATGCTTGGGAAGCACTTCAGAAGCTGTGAAAGTGTAAGCCAAGGGGGAGGCGTGGCTTGGCTGAGCTGAAGATGGATGCTTAATTCTGCTACTCCTGGGATCACCAACTATCATCATCCATCAACTCCTACCCAGACATTCATTCTTTGCCAAATACTGGGTCTTTATTCTACCTGCATCACAGCTCAGCTCTGGTATAGTATTTTTGCTATCTTGCAGTTATGGTATTTTATATCTGCAATCAGACAGTTGCTCTATTTCTGGCCTGCAATAATGGCAGACCAACCTTTGCAAAGCAGCTCTCTCAACAGAATTGAATCAATGTTTCAGCAATTAATCAATGAGTTAAATGACTTAAAAATAACCTCACAACAAAATGTTACTAATGTACGATTGCTTGACCAAAAAATCTCTGCTACAGAATCTAAAACAATTCAAACTTAAGGCTCTATTTTGGATCTGAAAGCTACAATCAGGGAACAGGATAGAATTATTATAAATCTTCAGGACAAAATTGATGACATTGAAAACAGAAACAGACGTAACGATCTTAGATTTCTGGGATTTCCTGAAGGTGCAGAGCTCAGGGATACCAGTGCACTTCTGAAACATGCGCTTCCAATGTTGCTTAAACTTCCTCCCGACCAAGACCTCACTATTGAGAGATCTCATCGTACTCTAAGCCCAAGGCCTGGTCCTACTCAAAAACCAAGGCCCATCATCGCCAGATTCCTGAATTATGCTCACACAGAATTAATCATCCAAAAGCAAGGCAAGTGGATGCAGCGTGTTGGCAGGATCATAAAATGTCAATTTTAGAGATTTCTCAAAAGGACTATCTAATAAGCATGACTTTATAATCCTATCAAAACTGTTTTGCACCGTCGGGGTATTAAATTTGCTTTACGTTACCCACCCACAATGCGTCTATTTCTGAATGATTCATTTAAAGATTTCCACACACCTGAAGCTTTATCAACATTCCTCAATATACCTCAAACTACACATACTATACCTATTGATTGTGCTGCAGCCGACCTAAATATTGATCCGAATTCCTTCCAAGAGGTCTGTCAATCTCCAGTGAACGTCTTTGAAACGAATCCAAAAATCATAGAGAAGCCTGTACAAACCTCAATTAAAACTTCAGCTCCTGCCAGAGTTTCAACGCGCATACAAGAAAAAAAGTCTGTTCAATCTCTGCATGCTAAACATTTATGCTGCTCGAATGATACTCCTTCTACATCGGACCTGCAAACCGAAAAGCATGTTGACTTCTCCACTCCTCTTGTGCTGTCTAATAAATATACTCCACTATGCAAAGATTCACTCTTTTCTCATGAAGAATGCAGAGAAGATGATTTAGATCCACCTGCTGATACCTATGCGAATGCCCTGCCTAATACCAATTCACCTGACTCCTCATGGGCAGAGCTGGTATCTAGTTCCCCATCCAAATCAGCAGAACCTCCCAAAAAGAAAAGAAAGGGTAAACTAAAGAACAGAATCCATAATACTGCTTCTCAGATAAATAATCATCTGGCGCTGACTGATAGGAGGTCCTGATAGTATTCTAGTATCTATATTAAGCCCCGTAATCTCATATTAAAATATGTAACACTATTACTCCCAGCCGGTTTGGTCTGAGTAAGGCTGTAAATCGCACCGAAATTTCAAGGGCTGTATTTAGAGCTTCTCTTTTTTTTTCTTTGCTTATTTGAAGTGCATCTGCATTTCCCAACACATCTTGAAATGCACCCATCACATCTGTTAATAGTGATGCATTAGATCTAATTATTGCCCCAAATCCCTCCTAGGTGGACCGGTGTTTTTTCCTGCTAGCGCCTATGTAAATGACATGTATTCAGAGAAACCTGCACAGTTTACATCTAATCCAACTGCTCCTACCCAAGCCTCTACGCTTATGAATATGAAAGGAATTTTCTGGCTTTCTATATACGAGTCATTAGCGATGCTGGAATAACATCTCATTATTGTTTATTACTTGGAATTTGTAAACAGGTCAGTTCTTCCACTCTGCTAGCGCTATCTAACAGGTGTGCTCCACTTTAAAATGTTTCTCTACCACCTTCATAGAGCACTTCGTGAAGAAGTCTAGGAGCCACTGACTGATGCGCTCACAAATCTGCGATTCCTTAAACCCCCTGAAAAAAGAAAACTAGGGGAGACTGAAGATCAACGTAATTATCATTGTATCCTGGGTGCAGAACTGTAAGGTTCATTGATTGCCATGTATCTCTGACTTTGTGCGTGAACATTTATGTGTAGCCCTTCATTTTAGTACCACTTTTGGTTACTCCTTTTTTTCGCTTTTTCTTTCATTCAAATGCGTTGCCTAGCTTAACCTATTAGGGCTTTCACACTCAGCGGTTTGGAAGTATTAAGGCTGTAAATCGCGTTTGAAACTTAGAGGGCTGTATTTTCATTCAATTGAATTTATAAGCATATTCTTGCTAAAATTATCTAAATGTTAAACCTATTTACCCGGATATATACCATTTCCTTTTTTTTTTCTCTTTCAGGTTTTTTCCCAGGTCCATAGGTGTGCTATTAGTCATCAGTTTATCAGTAAAATAAAAAAGTGAAACATAAAATATAACATATTGCCATGTATGTTTACTACATTTAAAGACTTATTTTTACTTTATGGCAAGTGCTATCTATCTATATATATATATAGTGGTTGTCTATATATATATTTTTTTTTAGTCCACCTACTACTTTAAGCTAATAACACACATATATCACATATCCATTCTTTATTAAGCGCATATGGATGTTTATATGCCTTATAAGCCTTTATCTTTTGATTATGCTATTCAGGGATATGTGATGTTATTTTGGCATATTATTCTTTTTTATTGAACTAATTTGATATGGTTCAACATGATTATTATGTCTGGTTTAATTATTACTTTAAAAATGTTTTATGCATTGTTTGGTATGATGCTTATTGGTTTTTCTCAGGGTTCCAGCTTAAATATTTGAGTGCTAGTCATAATAATTACTTATAAGATTTTGTTACACATAGTTAATAACTTAGGAATATTGGGCCAGATATTCAAAAGGGTTGCGCCATGCGCAAAGGGGCGGCGCATGCTAAGTCCCAAAGTGCTCCATTCTGCGATATTCAGCAGGAGGCAGTTGCGCCACCGAAAACATGCTGAGCAACAGCGCAATGCAAATGAAGGCATGCGCAACCGAAGGGGATGGATCCATGCATAAAGAGCGCAATGCGATATTCAAAGACTTGCGCACTGCGCAACAGCGGAACAGCCAGGAAGTTGCGCCCCAGCGGAAATGAGCCAAAATAAAAAGGCTCAAGGAAGAGGCACAAGAACGCTACAGGGATGCCAAGTGGGAAGAGAGAGAGAAAGACAAGACAGTGACAGGCCAGGGCAGGCAAGGGAAGCAGTGTGGGCCATAGGCTGCAGAGGCCAGCGGGGGGTGCCCGGTGCAGTGGAAGTAGCAGTCAGGACAGCAGGGGTAGCAGAGCAACATCAGCGGGGGGTCACAAGCCAGGAGATGGACAGTGGCAGCTTCACATGGAAGCTGTAATGAGGGGTGAGAATGCAGGTGCAGGGGGACGTGGCCGTGAATGGGCCCGTCGGTGGTACGCCCCCAACAGGCAGTACCGTGCCCGCAGCAGCTTTCAGCTGTACACAGATGTAGAGATCGTGGGCCGGTACCACCTGAACAGGGCAATACTGAGGCAGCTCTGTGAGCTGTGCAGTGATGTGATGCAGGCACCCTCACGACGGAGTCACACTCTGTCAGTGGAGACCAAGGTGACAGCCTGCATGTGCCTGCTCGCCACGGGCACCTTCCAGAGGCCAACAGGGGACACCACAGGCATCACGCTGTCGGCCACATCACGCATCCTCACCCAATTCCTCAATGCACTGCTGCCACATGCTGTGGAGCACATCCATTTCCCCAGCACCGCGGCAGAGCGTACAGCAAACATGCAGGAGTTCCACAGGGTAGCACGTATGCCTGGCATGCTAGGGACCATAGACTGCACCCATGTGGCCATTCGCACACCACCTGGCCCCGATGGGGCCGCATATAGGAACAGAAAGGGCTTCTCCAGTGTCAGCTGCCAGGTGGTGTGTGATGCCACTGGGCGTATAATCAATGTCTGTGCCACACACCCTGGCGGAGCACATGATGCTTTCATATGGCATCAGTCCGTACTGTGCCATCGATTTGAGAGTGGGGACATCCCCACAGGCCATCTAGTGGGTGAGTACGCATGTAGGAAATGCAAACTCGGGGTAAGGGTGGGAATGCCACAGGTGCCATGGTAGTGGCACACAGGGATATGGGCAATATGGACCTGAACATGAGACTGATCTCCACTATCTCCACACAGGTGACAGCGGATACCCACTCCGACCCTGGCTGCTCACACTGTACCGGCACCCCATGACCCCATCACAGCAACGCTATAATGAGGCACATGCCGCCACACACAACATCATTGAGTGGGTGTTTGGGATGCTCAAGGCATGCTTCCGATGCCTAGACACCTCCGGCGGTGCCCTACAGTACAGCCCCTCAAAGGCCTGTGGGATATTCCTGGCCTGTTGTATCCTGCACAACATGGCCAAAGATTGTGGGATAGCCCTACAGGTTGAAGAGGGGGACAGCGATGGGGACACCAGCGGCGCGGTGTTGATGGTGATGAGCAGCCCCTTGGACGCAGGGGACCCCTCGACTGATCCGCAGGCCCAGCTGCACCGGGACACCATCACGGAGGAGCATTATGCACGACACAGGTAAGTCAAGAGGCCAGTGCAACCAACACTGTCCTGGCGCAACCCACAGGCACATAGAGTAACACACCAGGGGTGCATGACGGCAAGGGGAGTGGAAGGGACCAGACACACAAACACACCATCAGGGAGGGGCGAACAGTCATATGGACACACACACACACACCAGGCACAAAGCATACATGGGCAGGTGCACAGCAGAGCAGGAACAGACATGGCAAACACACAAATCCACAGACCACACCCACCACCTGTACTGTCCAAGTACGTGTGTCAGATGCTGGGCACCCTTGCACCTTGGTGTACAGTACAATGCAGGCATCATCATGCACACGCACCTGTGGACAGCAGTCAGGATGGTGTGCAGGTGGTCTGTATGTCGGCGTGATGTGCAGGGCACCCACCAGTGCACTGCCCACCATGACGCACAGTGCACACAGGGCAGCACCAGACAGGGCCGGACTGGGAGACAGGTCAGTCATGTTGCACCATTCCATGGCCACCGCGGATGCATGGGCGGCCTGCCATGACCCAACAGCACTGGCAGGCTGAGCAGGGCCACATGGGGTGGCACCGATGGACCGCCAGGGTCCCTGCGCGATCGCGACCTTGTCCGCAGTGGGGTCTGTAGTAAACAGCCACCTGCACCAGGGTGCTTGGGATGCCCACAGCAGAACCCGGCGTCGACAGGCTTGGTGTCGCACGACGCCGGGAATGGGGAGTGGAGAGCATACTGTTTGGGGTGTGCGGTACAGGGGCACCTGCTTGTGTGCCCAATGGAGCTACGACAGCGACCAATGCCTGGGTCTGCCTGTCAATGGCAGTGGTCACATCCATCCACATAAGGACCATCTCTGTACGGTCCAGAGCACAGTCCCTGCTGTGCCGCTCCACAGCCACACACAGTGCCTCCACGGACGTTGCAACCCGCCTTTGCTGCTGTACTGATTCCCGCAGCAGGCGGGTGTGCTCTTCAAATAGGTACTCTGCCACAACGGCATCCTGTCTCCCAGGGTATGGAAGGTCCTGGTGCTCAACACCCCTTGAGGGTGGGCGCTGTTCACCAGGACCAGGACTGGGCATATCAAAGGACGGTGGGCATGTGCCACCGCTAGACACTGTACTCCCAGACCTGGTGGGTGACTGCTGCTGCTGCCCCTCCAACTGCTGTGCCCCAGGGACCACTTGTTCCACTGCTGTGGCTGCAACAGTGCCAGACACCTGCACATCCACCGGTGCTGCCCCACTGGTGCTGACAGGCACAGCCTGGGACTGTGCCGACATGCTGGCACACACGTTGGAACCAGCTAGGCCCAGGGGCATGTGCTGGCCTGCTGTGTGTCCGTCATGGGACACACACATGTCACTGCCCATTGCAGTCCTTGCATCATCAATGGTGCAGGTACGTGCTACAGCCACAGTCACAGCGTGCTGGCATGCTTGCATGCCAGACTTCTGAGACACAGACTGTGCACCCCCACACCCGACTCACCAACACCAGAGTTGGCAGCCCGGCGTGCATGCTGGTGCAGTGCATGCTGGCTGGTGACAGAGGTGGATGGACCCTCCTCCATGTCCAGCAGGTCTTCCTCACTGCCTGGACCCACCACCACTGTCCCCTGAAGACAAACAGGATCTGTAACAGAAAGAGAGGACACGTGAGTGCATGTGAACAACATCCCCCCCCAACACCACCACCATGTCATACCGTGCAGTGATGGGCTTCCACCTGTCTGGAATCCACCTCCTGGTACGCCCTCAATAGCACTCCGCTGCATTGATGCAGCCAGTCGGTCCTCAGCCGGGGTCAGCTCCACCACCGCTGACTGGCCCCTGCCAGTGCCAGCACGTGCCGCCCTGAGGGCTGCCACCTTCTCCTTCACCCTCCTGCGGTCTGTCCCCATCTTCTTTTTGCATTCCTGCACAGAGCGCTGGTGGCTTCCGTGCAGGTTCACTGCCCGAGCTACCCCCTTCCATGCAGCCGCAAGGGCCTGAGGGGTGCCCCGCCGTCCACTCAGTAGTGCCTCCTCCTCCAGGTAGGCCTGGAAGAGGGCCTCTGTCTCCGCCATGGTGAAGTTGGGCCTCCTCCTCCGCCCACCATCCTCACCCTCACCTTGGCTCTGCTCGGTCATGGTGATCTGTATGGGTGGAAGTGGACACCTGTCACTGTGCAGTCTACAACGTTATCCCATGACCATTGTCCAGAACATCACACAGCATGCAACCCACCTCTCACCTGCAGTAACCGAATCTGGCCAGCGCAGCCCAATGTCGCACATTTATAGTGCAATGCATGCAAATTAGAGGAGCAACTGTAATGAGATGCAAATCGCGCCACTGCGCCTTTGAATGGCTGATCAGATGATTTGCATGTGTCGGCTGAATATCGCGCCGTTGCACTTTGCGCAATACGGTTGAGCCAGCTGAGCCAATGGCACAGATCTGTGACTGTGTGGTACACTGCATTGCGCATGCCCAGGTAGCTTACGCAGGCGTTTGCCGCGCTGATGACGTGCTGTGCGTGATCAGCAATTCAGGCCATGGCCACCATTGTGCCAGTGGCGCTGCAGCACTGGGCACCATATGGCGCTGTGGCACTACTGCGCAGTAGTCCACTGTGGCACTGGCATGCAGGTGATCGGTCACGCAGGGTGTGTAGACGTCAGATGGCGCTGTGCGTGGCCTTGCATCATAGACCCCTGACCTGGTGTCCAACCTTGGCCCCCTGGCACTGTTCGGCTGCCATGTGTACGGCTCTATTGCGCTGTTTGGTGACAGCGCTATGTGAACCGACAGCGCTATACGAACAGTGCGATTGGAACCTATGGTGGTCTATTGCGCAACATTTCCGCGGTTGCGGTGCTGCGAGTCGCCTATATTGCCTGCTGTACGACCCAATTATGGCACGCAGGGAGAGCTCCCAATGGAGTCAGGTGGAGATGGCCAACCTGGTGGCCCTGGTTGAGCCCCACTTTGAGGCACTGTACGGTGATGAGCCCCTCACCATGGCCCATACCCAGGTGTGGCTGCAGGTGGCCACTGATCTGGTGAGGGTCACAGGGCGGTGCCGGTCTGTGGAGCAGTGCAGGCACAGGTTTAGTGACCTCCGCGGGGAGGGCGGACGTGCTCTGCGACACCTCAGGTCACGTGCCAGGAGGGGCGTTGTGCCTAGAGCCAGGTGGGTGTACCATCTATGCACCTGTATTCTCCGTGGGGTGTGACTGTGTTTGGTGGCGGTGCATGGGGATGGCTCTGCCATGGTTGGCTGTGTCAGTGTGTGCAGGTGTGAGATGCATGGGTCTGGCTGTGTGGGCAGGCACTCACTGGGGCAGGGGCAGTCTGCTTTGGGGTCACACTGATGTTTTCTCAACATTTGTCACCCACAGGCCTGGCAGAGAGGATGCAGGCACAGGCTGAGGAGGGCCATGGCAGGGCCCAGGTGGCGGACGGAGGAGACGTGAGGGGTGGGCCACAGCGGCAGCAGCAGCAGCCACAGCTGCTTGATGAGTGTGAGTATCATTACATCATGGATGCTATTGCATGCTGGAGGGGGTGGGCATGACCACCAGCCATGGACAACACATCCATGCACGACACAGGCAACAGTCATCACTGTCCAGTGTCACTGCACGTCTGTGTGTGCGTCACTGGTGGTCCATGCATGCACTGGGCACATGGCTGTGGAACTGGCATCCCACCACATTGCCACATCACTTGACAGCCTTGTTTGTGCTGTGATGGACATGGGCGGTGTGTGTGTGTGCAGTGGTGCACATAGCTGGTGCTGCCTGGTTGCGTGTCGTAATGCATAGTCACTGTGGGTGGGTGCATACCATCACAGGTGCAGGCACTAGGCTATATGCCTTGCAGGATGGGTGGTGTTCAGGGTTGTGGACAGTCACAGCCATTGACTGTGTTCCCTTTTCCTAGGCCTCAGCATCCTACGCAGGATGGACCGTGCCCTCCAGCGGCTGACAAGGGTATCCATCAGCGACGCATGACATCCTCAGGGACATTTAAGCGCCATGGGGTCAGGCGACGGGCGAGGCTCAGGGACAGCACCAGGCAGCAGCAGACCAGCCCTGCAAGGTGCTAAATGTGCTTCCCCTTCCCACTTCACCTCATCCCTCCCACCCTGCCTTCCTCTCCCAGTTGTTCACCCTCCCTTACCCACCCTACCTTGTACCCCTACCCCGCCTTCTACATATCTGTATATAGTTGTGTTCTTCATCTTGGTGTTGTAATTTCTGTTTTCCAATATATATATATATATTTTGTTATGAATACTGTGGTGGTCTCTGATTTGCAGCTGGCTATGGTTGCTCAGTTGCAGTGGTGTGCATGCCATCTGGGGTGGTATGGTCCTGGGTATGTGTGTGTGTATGCGTGTGTGTGTGTGCATGGGGAGGTGTCTCCAGTGTGGGAGTGACTTTCAGTTGGTCTTGCCATCTGCTGCCGCCCACTGCTGGGTGCCCAGGGTGGGTCTGGCTTGTATGGTTCTATGCTACACGAGGTTGACGTGTGCCAGGGGGGATGCATGGTGTTTACTGCAGTGACAGTCACTGCACATGGGTGGTGTCTTGGGGTCATGGTGCAGGGTGTGCTGTGCAGAAGGGGGGCTGATGTGCACTGTGGTTGTCGACCCTCTGTGTGTGGCAGTCTCAGCCTGACAGTGGTTGTGCTGGGGTGTCATGGCCCTGCTGTGCTTTGTTGGCTTGTCCCTATGGGCCAGTGGATCATCCATCCCTCCCCCAGTGATGCTGTGCTTGGGGTGTGCGGGTGTCTTGTTGGTTCTGCAGTGTGTTCCTGTGCCCATGTGTGGCATGGCTGGTGGTGGGCCCCAGCCTGCCTCCCTGGTTGTGCAGTTCCATTGCTCTGCTTGGGTTGGGGGGGGCTCTGCTTGCGCTATGGCACCTCTAGACTGCTCAGCTGGGCTAGCATTGTTGCACTATGGTGCAACCTTTCTGCTCAGCTTCCCCTTCCTGGTTGCGCTATGGCGCAGTCTGTGCGATATTCAGACGTTGGCTGCTTGTGCAATTTGTTTTGCTCCATGTTTGAATTTCGCGTCTGTTGCACCTATGCGCAATTGACTTGTGCTTGCTCCTGCTGTTGTGCACTTTTTCTATGCAGTTTGAATATCTGGCTCCTTGTGTGTAACCTTTTCTTAAGTGTTTTCTACGTGTTTACACGCCTAGTAGTATGGCGAGAGAGTCTCAGGTATGTGTACCAACTCCTATCTCTCTACACTTCACAGATGTTCTTACTGTAATATGCAAGTTTTCATTGTTTCTAGGAATATTCTCTATACTATTCTATGCCTCTATCTGTCTTTAGTGAGACTCAATAGGCATATTTATCATATTATTCTGAATCCATATGTTCTAAGGATCCTGCTCACATTCGCACAACCTACTCATCTGCCTTTAGAACCTTTGACGCCCTCTGACTTAGTTTTTTATGAGTCCCTCCTTCTGATTTGTAACTTCCTATTTTACTGTTTACCATTATGAGTGATTTGATATTACACTCATGGAATGTTAAGGACTCAATTCTCCTTGTAAGTGAAAAAAACTTACCTACCTTAAGAAGCATAAAACACATATTGCTTTCACAAGAAACTAAACTTATGTCAGAGGATGTTGACAGGTTAAAAAAGGATTAGGTCGGTCAAGTATTTGCATCCTTTGCCTCCTCTAAAAATGAGGTGTCGCTATTCTATCACATAAGTCTCTTAATTGGAGCCCAAAGAAAATTATTACGGACTCGGACGGCAGATGGATTATAATTCAATTATCTTCCACTACAGGTACATTTATGTTAGTTAATGTTTATGCCCCTAGCTCTGATTCCCCTGATTTTTTTCATAACTTGGCTCAACAAATTATGATTAATAATAACAACAACTCACCTATTCTTATGGGTGGTGATTTTAATTTAACCTTAGAAGCATACCTAGATGGAAGTAATAAATCATATGATGCTCATCCATGAAGCATTAATGCCTTGACATTGCTAATGAAAGATCTGGGCCTTTCTGACATCTGGAGACTTTCCCACCCTAGACAATGTGACTATACATTTTATTCCCCATTACACAAATCTTGCAGCCATATTGATTTTTGGCTTTCATCCCCTCTTATTACAGAAAAAACTATTAATACAGACATCCTTCCAATTACCATATCAGACCACTCTCCTATTAGCTTACATCTACTTTGGGGTCCACCCCCCTCTAAATCTCCTTCTTGGCATTTAGATCCACTTTTACTGAGGGACCCAGAATTTATTCCTTGGATTACAGCTCAGATTCAAGAATTTCTCTCATTTAAATGATACCTCTGAGGTATCTCAAGGCACAGTTTGGGCTGCATTAAAAGCAACAATTAGAGGCAAAATTATTAGTTTTGCTGCTCATAGGAAAAAGCTAAGAGAGCAACAACTAGCAAATTTAGAGAATTCCCTTAAAGTAAAAGAAACTCAGTATTATAAAACAAAAAAACCCAATCACGACTCACCATTGCATCTCGAAATCCTCCAATTAAGAATTAAAATAAATGAATTAATATCCGGAAAAGCTGAACTTGCCCTTTTAAGGCTTAAACATCGCTATTGGGAACAAGGAGACAGATGTGGGAAGTTGCTTTCTTATCAGCTTAAAACTCAGCAGATGGAGAGATATATTGCTGGTTTGAAAGACCCATCGGGCCAAATTTATACAGACAACCTTACAATAAATCATATTATGAGTTCTTTCTACCAGCAACTATATTCTCATCCAAATTCCAGTTCTTCTAATCAAATTCATGATTTTCTTGATAAACTGCATCTTCCTCACCTATGTCATCAAGATATGGCCATACTGGATGAACCCTTTACCCTACAAGAGATCCAAACAGCACATTCATCTTTAAAAAATGGTAAATCCCCTGGGAGTGATGGTTTCCCTGTCAATTTCTACAAATCCCTATCTGGTACTGTTTGCCCTTTACTGCTTAAGGTCTATTTGGAAGCATTTTCCAATGGTAAACTACCCCACACTATGACCGAGGCTATTATTACTGTTTTACCAAAAAGATAAAGATCCTTCTCTTCCCTCAAGTTACAGACCGATATCACTACTCAGTACAGACGGGAAAATCTTTTCTAAATTATTAACCCTCTGCTTAGACTCATTAATTTCAAAACTTATCCATCCTTCTCAAGCCAGATTTATTAAACATAGAACTGGTTCTGATCATCTTCGTTCCTTGTTTAATTTAATCTACAAAGCAAAAATTCTTAAAACACCAGCCACGGCTATAGCCATTGATTTTGAGAAAGCATTTGATTCCCTTAATTGGAACTATGTATACCAAGTTTTATCACATTTTGGTTTTACTAATAACTTCTGCACCTGTATCAAATTATTGTACACTCTCCTTCTGCTCAATTCTGACTAACACAACTATATCCCCCTCCTTTCATCTTGCAAGAGGTGCTAGACAGGGCTGCCCCTTATCACCATATTTGTTTATACTTGCCATGGAGCCTCTCTCTGCAGCTCTTCGTCAATCCTGCATAATTAAAGGCATCCCTATCGGTAACTCTCACTACACTTCACTATCTTATGCAGATGATTTTCTTATTCTCCTAGAAAATCTCCAATCTTCAGGGCAACCTTTAGTTAAACTCCTTAACGAATTCACCTTTATCTCGGGACTAGCTCTAAATCTTAATAAATCTGAAATGCTACCATTAAACACCCTCTATAAATCCTATATGAATGATCCTTTGGGCTTCCACTGGGCTCCCCAAGGTATCTCATATCTAGGTATTCATGTCATCCCAACATTAGATAAAGTTTGGGATGCTAATTTCTTTCCTTTACTAACTAACATTAAAATATATTTGACAGATTGAAATTGCTTAATCTTACCTTTAATGGGAAGATTTCTGCTATTAAAATGACAACAGCTTCAAAAATATTGTATCTTTTTTCTAATATACCTCTAAAACTTCCCTCTTGCTTCCTCATTAAAATCGATAAATTAATAGGTCATTTTATTTGGGATGCAAAATCCCACGATTTAGTCGTAATAAACTTAGATCACATTGGTCAAGAGGTGAATTTGACCTCCCTTGGTTTCAGACCTACTTTTGGGCTTTTCATGCAGCCCAGACTATCAAATGGTTTATTCAATCTGATGCCAATTCACCTTTATGGGTTAATATGGAAGCCTCTCTTTGTGCTAATAACATTGCTACTTCTTTTCTTTATAATCCCATCCCCTCCAAATTAAAATCTCACCCCACTATAGTACCATCCACATTCTACTGGAAAATAATTCATAAATATCTCAAATCAAATCCTACCCCTCTTGTTTATGCTCCTATCTGGGGAAATAGCCAAATATCTCTGGTAAACCATCCAATCTACTATCGATCCTGAAAAAATAGAGGCATACTTTTATTAAGAGACATACTTGAACCCCATACGTTAAGAATAAATCCCTATTCTGATCTATGCACTCAATGGAATCTTCCCAGCCAGGATTTTTGGAAATATCTACAGCTTCGCACTGCATGCACTTATTATTTCTCACTTATTACAAATCAATCCTCACATGATCAACACATCTCCAAATGGATAAAAACAACATGCAAATTGAATAGTGTCATCTGCTAAGTTATTAGAGAATCACTACCGGACCAGTCCATTACTGCAAAAATAAATGGAGCAACTTATTACACTATAACATTACAAATGAGCAATGGCATAGGTGTTGGCTTTCTTGCCACAAATCTTTTAATGATAAACGTAGCTCACTCATTCAGACTAAAATTCTTCATTTATGGTATAGGACCCCAACTGTATGGCATAAAATGAGATTAACGGATAATGACAACTGCTGGCGATGTAACTCGCCTAATGGCGATTTACTTCATATTTTATGGATTGTCCCTCCATACGAAAATGTTGGCATCAGATTCATATATTTGCAATGAAAGTGACTGGTCAACCCTTTGTATTAGATTCCAAACACCGTATACTTGGTATTTTTGACCCTATCCCTATAATATTCCCCAATCCTTGAACAGATGGTTAACCATACTTTTTCTTCCAGCTAAACGTAGTATACTTATGAATTGGAGATCTAATATAATCCCCACTCTCCCTGATATTCTTAATCATTTATCTCAATATGCCTCCCTGGATCGTATGACACACATTTCTCGACCAACTCAACATATATAATAAATGTTGGCAGGAATATTTTAAATATTTGATTCATCTAGCCAATCTGTACTAAAGCATGGATTGAAATACTTTATATATCTCTCTCTCTCTCTCCTTTTATTGATATCCCCATTTCCTCAGATTGCGGTCGCTTTTCTCTACTTACTTGATACTCTCGTCTCTTTGCTATCTCTTCCTCTTCTCTTGTTTTCTTAATCTTTTCTATATAAGCTTTAGTAGCGCTCTAATGATATATACATTGTAGTAATGTACAACTACGACTATTCATATCTCCTCTTTTACCTTATACTTCTATTTTTACTGTATATTATGTAGTGCTAAGCCTTTTTATTTCATTATAATATTGTAACTGTTCTAGTTTAGGTAGTTAACCCATAATTATTCTATTACCATTGAATAGTCTTTTTTTCCTCCTTTGTTAGATGTTATGCTACTTAGTTTATCATTTATATAACCTTATATAGTATTGTTATAGGATATACTTGTTGTTTGTTTATCTTTTAAATACTTCAATGAAAAGAATAACTGAAAGTGTTGTTTTGATCTTTATTCTGAAGTTGTGTAACTTAATCCAGGCATATTTGCTATCAGCTGAATTCATCTTAGGTAAACAATACTTTGGATGGGCATTTGGCATTATACTATGTAACTGCAATCGCTTACTCATTGATTGTGCTTTCCAAAACTGTAACACAAACTTGTATCCCCAACATAGAGATGTCGATAGGGAGAAGGGCAGGGGTAAATGGAGAAAGTGACAAAGGCAAGAAGGACAGGGATGGGGCAAAAGAGAGTAAGGCCATCAGGAAATGGAGGGTAATGAGTACCAATGCCCGTAGTCTGGGCAACAAGCTCCCTGAGCTGGTGGTCTTGATGGAAGAGGGATGCCTGGATATCGTAGCAATCACAGAAACATGGCACAGAGAACCATGACTGGGATGTTACATACCAGGGTACATAAACTCACAGGAGAGACAGGCAGGGAGAAGAGGGGAGGAGTAGCTCTCTATGTAAAGGAAGGGATAAAAGTAACTGAACAAAAGAGTAAACAGGGAGGAGAGGAGGCACTGTGGGTCACCTTGGAGACTGGAAAGGGCACCACAATCAACACAGGGGTTGTGTACAGACCCCCATGTCAGGGGGAGGGAATGGACAAGGATATGATAGAAGGCATTCTTAGAATGGCAGAGAAAGGGGAGATACTATTGATGGGAGACCTGAATATGCCAGATGTTAACTGAGCACATTTGCTGCAGCCACATCCAAGAGCAGGGCCATTCTTGATGCCCTACAGGTGGCAGGCATTAGACAGCTAGTTTCAGAACCCACTCGTGAGGGAGCAATCTTAGACCTCTACTCTCAAACAGGGCAGTGAGAGGATCTCAGATCTAGAAGTGGGTTGCCATCTGGGGACAAGTGACCATCAAACAGTGTGGTTCACATTAAACGTGAGCTACAGAGTCAAGCTACAAAAGTGAGGTACTGGACTTTAGGAGAGCTGACTTGGCAAGATGGAGAGTGCCTCAGAAAAGCACTAGCAAACAGGCTAGAAGGAGGTGTGGAGCAACAATGGGGAATCATCAAAACTGCCATCACAGAGGCAACAAGCCTTTGTGTGAAGCAAATAAACAAATCAAATGAAATAAAAGCCACTATGGTTCTCAAAAGAGGTGGCTGTGAAAGTCAGGAAGAAAAGATAGCATTCTGGAAGTATAAGGAAACACAGAAGGAGCAGGACAGAGAGCTGTACCAGTTAAGACAGAAGGAAGCAGGGAGGGAAGTCAGAATGGCAAAGGCCCAAACTGAGAAAGATAGCCAACTCAGTTAAGAAGAGGATAAAACCTTTATAGGTACATCAGCGGCGTAGAAAGAAGAAGGAGGGATAGTGAGGCTGAATAGAATGAACGTGGGTGGGCAGAGGGACAGTAAAAAGCAGGGATACTGAACGAATATTTCTGCTCAGTATTCACAAAAGAGGAGGGAAGTGCCTAATCCAATTAACAGAAGCACTCTTGATAGGGGGTCGATCCCAGTCCTTTCACAGAAGAAAGGGTTCTGCAAGAACCCTAAAATTGAAGGTGGACAAAGCAATGGGTCCTGATGGAATTCACCCCAGAATTCTAAAAGAATTAAGGAGGAACTAGTGAAACCACTGGCTACTCTTTTAATAAATCATGGGAGGATGGTGTGGTACCGAGGACTGGAGGAAGGCAGATGTGATTCCCCTTCACAAAAGTGGGACCAAGACAGAGGCAGGAAACTACAGACCTGTCAGTCTGACCTCTGTGGTAGGGAAAGTGATGGAGTCACTTCTGAAGGAAAGAATAGTTGAGTACCTAGAGGCCAGTGGAGCACAGGACCCAAGGCAGCATGGATTCACAGTGGGAAGGTCATGTCAGACGAATCTAATAGATTTCTTTGACTGGGTGACCAAAGTAGTAGACCAGGGAGGGGCTGTGGACATGGCCTACCTAGACTTCAGCAAGGCATTTGACACAGTCCCACACAAAGATTAATAGTCAAATTAACCAGCCTGGGAGTGGGTCCCAGGGTGGTAGCCTGATAAAAACATTGGCTGCACAACAGGACACAGAAGGTAATTGTAAATGGAGTCCACCTGAAGAAAGAGAGGTTACTAGTCGGGTACCGCAGGGTTCAGTATTGGGTCCAGTCCATTTTAATGTCTTCATCAGTGACATTGCAGAGGGACTGAAGGGAAAAGTATGCCTTTTTGCAGATGACACAAAGATCTGCAACAGGGTTGATACACAAGGAGGCGTGGAAAGGATGAAAAGGGACTTGGCAAGGTTGGAGGAATGGTCAGAAGTATAGCAGCTAGGATTCAATGCAAAGAGGTACAAAATAATGCACCTGGGAAACAAGAACCCAGGGGAAGAATACACAATGGGTGGGGAGGTAGTAATAACAACAAAAAAGGAAAGGGACCTGGGGGTAATCATATCAGATAACCTTAAGGTTAGCAAGCAATGTGAGAAGGCAGTAGGGAGGGCTGGGGGTATACTGGGAGGTATAAGGAGAGGCATTAGCAGCAGAAAACAGGAAGTTGTTATCCCTCTGTACAGACAGTTGGTGAGACCCCATCTGGAGTACTGTGTCCAGTTCTGGAGACCCCATCTCCGCAAGGACATAGACAGGCTAGAGGTAGTCCAGAGGAGGGCAACTAAAATGGTGCAGGGTCTGCAAGAGAAGCCGTATAAGGAGAGACTAAAGGAGCTTAATATGTATACCCTTGAGGAAAGAAGGGAGAGGGGGGACATGACAGAAACTTTTAAGTACCTCAGTGGAATCAACAAAGTCCAAGAGGGTAGCATCTTTCAGAAAAAGAGACTTGCAAGAACAAGGGGACACAATTTAAAGATAGAAGGAGGTCGGTTAAGGGGCAATGTGAGGAAGTATTATTTCACAGAGAGGGTAGTGGATGCATGGAACAGCCTTCTTGAGGAGGTTGTGGGGTCTAAAACTGTGGGAGAATTCAAGAATGCATGGGACAGACATAAGGCAATTCTTGTGGGGGGTAGGAAGAAATAGGCTGTTGGTTAACTAGGATCTACGGCCTATCCTGTAGGTAGGGAAATGGGCAGACTAGATGGGCCAAGCGGTCCATATCTGCCGTCAAAGTCTATGTTTCTGTGTTTCTATGTTTCTATGTATCCATCTGTACTGTTGTTTGTACAATGAAATATGCCAATACAAACAGATTAACTGCAAAAAAAGAAAGTGTAAGCCAAAAACTTTGCTAGTTTGTACTCTATGGACTATGTTTTGATTAAGTTTTTATTTTAATGTTTTGTTGAATAAAAAACGTTTCTTGGTTAAGAAATAGAAATATATATATTTGCTGCAATCCCTCAGTATCAAATTCTCATCAGGAGTTTATCTGGCATATGCATATAATTTGCATTGTTTTACTAAATAACTTTACTGTGATGCCTCGCTGGAGGCGTGCACAGTCTGTTTTGGGGTTTGAGCTTCTCAAACTGTGTTCTATTTTTTTTTCCCATACAGATTTTTATCTCCTTAGTCACCCTGCTGCCCCATTGCCCACTGACATCTCCAGCCCAATCACCCACCATCCCTAGGACATGCTTGCTCTGAGATTCCCCCCCCCACACACACACACATCCTCCGTATTGGGGCTGGGAGAGGGAGGGCCAGGGCCACTGACAATGACTGATGTTGAAGAGCGGGGTGGTCAGACTCCCCCTCCCCGAGAGGAGCGCAGTCCCCAAGATGCTCAATCATATCTCCCCCCAGCTAACTTCTGTGCAACCCCTAAAACTGGGCCACTGGCATGGGAGGCAGTGCAATCACCACCAAGCTGCTAGGCCAGCCTACCAGACTGTGTTTTTATAAGTAAATATAGCATATAGGCAAAAGAAGAAAAAAAAAAACTGGATTTTAACTAGTCTGTTACAAACATTTTAAGTCACATCACAATGTTTTGAAATCGGATAAAGGTTTTGCAAGCAAAATACAATAAAACAATACATAAAGAGACAAATAAGATAACCCTTTTATGTTTACCTTCTGCATATTAAGAGGCATTGGCCAGGATTTTTAGTCAATTAGGACCCCATTTTCAGAAGGTTAGCATGCAGAGCTAAACATTACACTGTGGAAACAGCATGGTTGGATCAGTGTCATATTCAGCATCACCTGATGCTACCCTGATCACGTGCATGTGCATATATACTACTACGGCTATGCAAATGAGTAATCCTCTCCTGCACACAGAGCACAGTGCTGTATAAAAGGTTTCCTTAGTGACCATAAGTACCTCCCTCTACATTTTATACTCAACCTCTAGGCTTCTATTCCCTAGATGCTTGATTTTGCACTTTTTGGCTTTGAACCTGAGCTGCCATGTCCCACAGTACCCTTTCAGTCTTCTAAGGTCCCTACTCATTCTCTCCATCTGCACCTATCAACGCTATTACAGATTGTGGTGTTATCTGCAACAAGCATTTGTCAATGTTGAATGTTTGCTTGCTGGTATTAGCATTGGAAGTGCATGAGGTAGAAAGATGCAGAATAGGAAGGGTAGTGAAGTACTGAAGTGATGGCAATGCCACCCCCACCCTGCAGAGATGGGTGTGCCTTTGGATCATCACCTAACGGTCATGCCATTTCACCTCACTGTAGCGTGCAGACACTGACAAGTGTTGAGGTGTGTCTTGGGGTGTTTGGCTTTACAGTCATCCCATTCCATAAGGAAATACACTGAACTGGGTGCAGTATAGGAGAATGGGGTGAACTGTGGGGCCGAAGAGGCTGAGGAACACCTCAATGCCTGTCAGTGGCTGCAGGGTGGGAGAGGGGTGGAGTGGTATGCATATTAGAGCCGGTAATCCAAAGTCACACCCCTGACACTGGTCAGTCTCTACAGGGTGGGACGTTATGGTTAGAAACCCTAATGCCCTGGGTGTGTGTTGGTATTTTCAGTCCAAATTTTCAACATGGGCTTTTTGTCACCCCACCTCATGAAAGCATTTGGAACCTCTGGCCATGAAGAGTGGCAGTGTGATTTTGTTAATTTGTCCTGAATGTTGATGTCCCACAGTGATTGTGCCATTCTGCGGCAGTTGTGCGAAACCACATTTCGGGCAGTATGTGAGAAAGGACAACGGTACCGTTGTTAAGGATGTGTGCAAAAATGTCAATGTTGAAAATCTGGAGTGAAGATATGAAAAATTCTCGAACTTATGTGTGTACGTGGGAACTGCGGAATGCACTCTCGTAACATAGACATTTTGTGGCATTTTGTAACCAAATGTTCAACATAGGCATTTGGGGCCTCAGCTCATTAACAGATTCAGTGTGATTTTCTTGATCTGTCCCAAACATTGATGTCCCAGAATGATGTGCCATTGTGTGCCGTTTGTGGGAAAACACAGTTTGGGCAGGATGTGAACAATGACAGCTATACTGTTCATTAGGAGGTGTGATAAAAATGGCTATGTTGAAAATCTGGAGTGAAAATAGCAAAAGTTCTTGAAGTTATGAGCAAGCATGAAAAATATGCAGTGCATGTTCGTAACAGGTTTATTTTGGAATTTGTTCACCAAATTTGCAAAATAGGGGTTTTGGGAGCCCGCCTCATGAACATTGACACTGTCATTTTGTTAATCAGACCCAAAAGACGATTCCGCACAGTGACCACAAAATCACCTTCCGGGAGCAAATAATGAAATGACAGTGACCAAATTCATGAGGTGGGATCCCAAGAACCCCATGGTGCAAATTTAGAGCACAAATGTGCAAAAATGGCAGAGATATCTACATAAATTAAAAAAAAACATTTATGTCATTATACAGCTTACTGGCATTTCTTCAGTTTGCGGTCGGCTTTGAAGAGTGCAAACGTGTTCCTGGTCCACTGACGATTGGGCACCAAGGCAAGCGACAGGATTTATTTATGTTAAGGTATCAAAAAGTATATATTTTGAATATGGTGAGGTGTCAAAGTTTGTAAGCTACATCTCTAATTAAGGACCTAGGCAGGGTGGAATGAGCTTAAGGAAGGGCAACAAAGGTAGTGCTGAAGATGCACCAAAAGTCTGATGAGGGGAGAATGGGAGATCTCAGTATCTATACCCTGGAGGAGAGAAGAGATTGGGAGATAGGGAAGAAACAAATATCTAAAAGGTACAAATAATGTACCAGATCCCCTCCCTGTGGTAGCATCTTTAAGAAAAGGAGATGTCCAGGAATGAGGGGGCCATGGCATGACATGATATTGGAAGGTGGTAGAGTAGACTAAGCAGTAGTGTGAAGAAGCATGTTGTCATGGAAAGGGTGGTAGATGCATGAAATACAGGCCTAGCAGAGCTGGGGGAGGGGCAAATGCAGTGGGGTGATTCAAGCATGCATAGGACAGGTATCGGATAGCAGCTAGCAATAGGAATGAGAACATAGAGCCTGAGATCAAGTAGTGTCTACTGCTTTTACAACTGGCAGGGAAAATGTGCAGACTAGATTGACAGTCATGGTCCTTGTCTGCTATCAGTTTCTACATTTGTATTATTAATATGTAATAGCCCAGATTTAAACCAACTATATCTGATATGTCCTACCCAATGTAACTTTCACATGTGTGCCAGAAGCTCCAACCACAACCATAAAAAAAGAAAACACCTACATCAATATTGTGTAAAACAGCAAAAGTTACATGACCTGCAAGCAATCAATTCACAAACAATACCACCAACAGCTTAATCTGGGTCAACTTCCGCTGGTTACCATCTGTATCTCCCTCTCTCGGTCACCCCTGAGAAAGGGAATTTTAGTCTTAGTGGGCCTACCAAGTCAACAGGTCAACAAAATTGAATGAATAAATTAATTTATAAACAACACCAGAAAAGCACATCTGGGGAAGTAAAGACCAGATCAACACTATAGAAATACTCAAGAAACTACTAAAGCTACATGGCCTTTAATTTATTTTACCTCTCCAAGAGCTTAGACAGGAAAACACAATTGCTGAAACAAACTGATGGCAATCAAGAAATACTGCTGTTGAAATAAGCAGTTATACGGTGCTTTGTCTGAAGGGCCTACGAATATATTTGGTGTGCTGTGATTATGGACAATAGTCTTCAGTAAATGAAGGACTTGGTTCAGAACCTCAGCACCATTATATGGTTGCATGCAATATCAAAAGAAATTAATTTTATTAAAATGCTGGTAGCATGGTGAGAAAGGGTGCAAATTACACCATTCAGCTAAATCAAGCTTTAATTACAGTGCTTGCTTTTGAGTGATATGGTAGGTTTCTCTTGTATACAGACTTTAAATCTGCATGGATTTTGATTCAAATATGTGAAAAGTTTGGGTGGCCCTGCCGATTATAAACTTGAATGTTCTATGGGGGTTGGTGACAGTGATCATGTACTTCTTAAAATATATGCAACTGGTCACCAGAACTGCATACCTCATATCAGACAAAGTAGCCCAAAAAATATTACATACATATATGTCTGTAAAAATGCTGGTAAAAACAGATTATGTGTACAACAGATTAAGCATATTTAAAAAGTTGCCTCCGTATAGATAAGAGAATTCCAACCTGGCTTAAACAAAAGTGCTACATTTAGTAAAAAAAAGTATTACATAATGCTGTGAAAAGCTATTTTTGTGTGGTCAGCACTCAAACGGTATCTTTGGTTGGTCAACATATGAACTTGCCATCAGATACTGGCCACATGGTCTATCTAGTCTGCTCGACTGTGCAGCACTTCAGTCCATTAGGCTGCGGCGGCCCCGCCCATTAACTCTTCCCTCCCCCAACTGGCCACCCTCAGTGTGTATTCCACCCTGTTACCACTGTTTCAGTGAAGTCGTGCCTCTTCCTTTCCCTCCTGAATCTGCCCCCCTTTAACTTCAGGGAGTGCCCTCTGGGATCTCTTCCATTCTGGAGAGTGAACCCACCCTCAAAGCCTACTCTGTTCATCCCCTTCAGGTACTTGAAGGTCTCGATCATGTCCCTCTCTCTTCTATCCTCCAGAGAATACATGTTGAACTCTTCTTTCTTCGTAAGTTCTAGCCCTCAACCCCTGGATCATCTTTGTTGCTGTTTGGTGCACTGCCTCCAGTAGTTTGACACCCCTTTTCAAGTATGGGCACCAGAACTGCACACAGTACTCCAAGTGTGGCCTCACTAGGGACCTGTGCAGGGGCAGTATGACTTTGCAACATCTGGATGTAATCTCCCTTGCAATGCACCTTAGTATCCTGTTAGCCTTAACTGCTGCTTTCCTATACTGGGCCGAGTGGTTTAATTCCCGGGTCACCCGCACCCCCAGATCCTTCTCCTTGTTGGATGTGGGCAGTTTGATACCATCCATCCAGTAGCTGTATCCTAGGTTTTTGGCTCCGAAAGGCATCACTTTGCACTTCTTGGCATTGAACCCAAGCTGCCAGGTGTGTGACCACTCCCTGAGTTACCACGTTCTCCTGCAGTAATTTTCAACCCCCTCCATTGACCTCACCACAGATCTTGGTGTCATCAGCGAGGAGGCTGATGTTATTCTTGATCCCAACCACTATGTCTGTGATGAAATTGTTTAACAGGACTGGTCCCAGTACTGATCCCTGTGGACACCACTTGTTATTGCCCTGGGCTCCATTGCCCCCCCCCCTACAATTACCCTCTGTTGACTGTCCCTCAGCCAGTTTTCTACCCATCGGCCTAGCATCCACCCTATACCAAGACTCCTCAACTTGCAGGTCAATCTTACATGTGGCACTGAATCAAAGGCCTTGCAGAAATCCATGTAGACTACATTGACTGCATGGCCCTCGTCCATTGCCCTCGTGACCCAGTCAAAAAAATCAACCAAGTTTGTCTGACAGGATCTGCCAGTGACGAACCTGTGCCATCTGTCATCTTGCAGATCATTATCCACAAGAAACTGCACCATCCTTTCTTTGAGGATAGATTTTATCAGGTTCCCCACAACTGTGGTGAGGCTCATTGGTCTGTAGTTCCCTGGTTCGTCCTTGGGCCCACTTTTGTGGAGATGCACCACATGTGCCTCCCTTTAATCTCTGGACACACATTCTGTATTTAGCGAGGTGTTGAACAGATCTGCCAGTGGCTCTGCCAGGACCTCTGCCAGCTCCCTCAGCACCCTGGGATGTATCCCGTGTGGCGCAGATGCATTGTCTACCCTGAGGGACCTAAGGCCCTCCAGCACCATTTCCACTGTGATAACCTCATCTGTGGTTGTCTCCCCCCCAATGGCTGCACCCCATTTCCCTTCAGGAATGGGCCCATCCCTCTCCCTTGTGAACACTGAACAAAAGTACTCATTAAGTACTTCTCCCTTCTCGACCCCCTTGTCTACCCACCCGCTGCCTTTCCTGATCCAACTATTTGATCCTTGCACTTCCTCTTTACCCTGATATACCTGAAGAAATCCTTTTCCTCTTCCTTAATCCCCTATGCTAATTTCCTTTCCCTGACTGCCTTTGCAGTCCTGACCACTCTGCTCACTTCCCTGGATTTCCTCACACAGTTCTCCCTATTCTCTGCCCTGTTGGTCCTCTTGTAGGTTCGGAAGGCGCTTTTCTTATCCCTCACGTTCTCCGTGACCTCTGGTTATCCAGCTTGGATGCTTGGTGCTTGATTTCTTTTGCTGGCTCCTAACACGCTCCTAACAAGCTTTAGTGGATTCATTCAGCCCTAGTTTTATGATTGCCCATTTCTGCTCTGCGTCCATGTCAGGGTGGATGCCATCTATGTGCGTTCTCATTTATGGCCCCATCCTGCCAAAGTCTGCCTTTCTGAAGTTCAGGACCTTCAGTTTTGTATTGCGGATTTCTCTACCCAAACTGACAGAGAACCACACTGTGTGGTGATCGCTACCAGCCAGTGGTTCCTCCAACTTTAAATCTGTGACCTGTTCTCTATCCTGTTGCACTTCCTGCTTTTAAGACCACACAATAAAAGTATTAAAATCATATCATATCATATTATATTATATCATATGATTTAATACTTTCTTTGATTTTAAATGCGGGAAGCGCAGCATACCTGCTGGCCAAGGCAAAGATATCATATACTGCTGACTAACCACTCAAAAGTTACTGAAAGCAACAGTACAACTGACCGAAGCATTTTAACCTTTCAAAGTGCTTGTGGCTTTTCCATCTTAAGGGCAAATACAGAAATACAGAATTCCCTTTATCTAAATACAGTGTGTTATATAGTAGTCAAACTGCTAGCACTGCAGTACAGCAATTTTTATGTTTGCTTGCACGCATGTGCAAGAAACATAGTGCCATCATCCAAGTTTTCGTATGTGTGGCACCCTGTCTTCCAGTTCAGTCAGTGTGTTTGCAGGCACAGCCACAGTTCACCAATGAATGCTGCAGCTGTCTATGAAAACAGTTGAAAATGCAGTGTCCTACAGTTGAAAGGGAGAGCTCCGCTTCATCATAAGATAGTGCATGCTCCTGCGCTCCCCCCCACACACACGCATATTGCGTGCTCATGCATCCCCCACCCACGCACACACTGCTCGGCCGCGGGGTGCCCAATCCCATCGGCTCCACTGTCCCCCAAGAGACTGGGTGCCACGCTGGGAGCCCACCCCAGCATGGCAACAGTCTGTATGGCCGACTGGGGTGCCCAATCCCCCGTCGGCTCTACTGCCCCCAAACAGCCTTCCAGTCCTGTGTCGTCTAAGGGAGGAAAAAAAAAAACCTGCAAGAAAAACCTTCCCTCACTGATTGTCCTGGGCCCCTCCCCCAACCACGCCCACCCTCTGAGCTCCCTGCCTCCCCACACCCCCACCTCATCCCATACTTACCTCCGGAGTTTGTCGCGACAATCTTTGGTGGACTGGGAACACGTCTGCACTTTTCAAAGCCGACCGCAAACTGAGAAAATGCCGGTAAGCTGTATAATGCAATAAATAGGGTTTTTTCCAACTTTGATGCATATCTCAGGCATTTTTGGGAATTGTTTCACAAATTTTCAACATGGGGTTTTTGGGACTCCACCTCATGAATTCTGTCACTGTCATTTTGTTAATCGGGCCTGAAAGGTGAATTCGTGGTCACTGCAATTTATGAAACAACAGTATCTCAGTTCATGTAGTAGGGTCCCAAAAACCCTATGTTGAAAATTTGGTGAAAAAATTCCCAAAAATGACTGTTTTACGAGCATGCGTTGCACTGTTCCTACGCACACTCGTAAGTTCACAAATTTTTTATATTTTCACTCCAGATTTTCAACATTGCCATTTTACCACACCTTCTTATGAGCAGTACAGCTGTCATTTTTCACATCTCGCCCAAAACATGTTTCCGCGTATGTAGCGCACAATGGCACAGTCGGTGTGCAAAATCAATGTTTGGGACAAATTAAGAAAATCACAGTGACACTGTTCATGAGCAGAGGTGTTAAAATGGCTATATTAAAAATCTGGTGAAAAAATTCCCCAAAATGACTGTTTTATGACCATGCATTGCGCTGTTCCTACGCACGCTCGTAAGTTCGTGAATTTTCAATATTTTCACTCCAGATTTTCAACATTGCCATTTTACTACACCTCCTTATGAGCAGTACAACTGTCATTTTTCACATCTCGCTGAAAATGTGTTTCTGCGCATGTAGCACACAATGGCGCAGTCGGTGTGTGAAATCAATGTTTGGGACAGATTAAGAAAATCACAGTGACACTGTTCATGAGCAGAGGTCTTAAAATGGCTATGTTAAAGATTTGGTGAAAAAAGTCCCTAAAATGACTGTGTTACCATTGCGCAGTTTCTACGCACCCTTGTAAGTTCATGGATTTCTAATATTTTCAGTCCAGATTTTCACCACTGGCATTTTCCACACTTCCTAATGAACAGTACAGCTGTCATTTTTCACACCATGGCCGAAATGTGTTTTCGCACTTCCAGCGTAGAAATGCATGGTCGCTGTGGGAAATCACTGTTCGGGACAGATTAAGAAAATCACAGTGACACTGTTCATGAGTAGAGGTTCCAAAATGCCTGTGTTGACAATCTGCTGTAAAAATCTCCAAACAATTGCATTACTGGTGTCGTTGCACATTTTCACTGCACGCTCATGACTTCACCAGTTTTTTTTTATATTTTTACTGCAGATTTTCAACATTGCCATTTTTTCCACCTCCCCATGAACAGTACAGCTGTCATTTTTCACATCCTGTTCAAAATGTGTTTTCGCACCCGTGGTGCCAAATGGCGTAGTCGCTGTGCAAAATCAGCTTTCAGCTAACAAACTGAAATTGCCACTGTTCATAAGGTGGGAGGCACAAAAAACCCATGCTGAAAATTTGGAGTGAATTTGCCAATGAACGCCTGAGGCGTTAGGGTTTCTGACCATAACGCCCCACCCTGTAGAGATTGACAGGCATCAGGAGTGTGACTTGGGATTCTCGCCTGTAATGCTCATACCATTCCACACCCTGCAACCAGTGAGAGGCATCAAGGTGTACTTTGGACTCTTCGGCCCCAAAGTTCATCCCATTCTCCAATACAGCACCCATCTCACCATATTTCCTGATGGAATGGGGTGAGCATAAGGGCCAAAGACCCCAAGGCACACCGTGACACTTGTCGGTGTCTGCAGGGTAGGTTGTGGTGAAATGGCATGGCCATTGTGCCTGACAACCCAAAGGTACACCTCAATGCCTGTCAGTCTCTGCAGGGTCGTGGTGGGGTTGGCTTCAGTTCAATACTTCACTGCCATTCCTATTATGCAGCACTCTAACTCCTACACTACCAATGCCAATGCCAGCAAGCAAACATTCGGCAATGACAAATGCTTGTTTTTTATTTTTGTGCTTTCTGACTAAAGTGCACATTCTGATTAGAACATTGCTTGGAACCAATGCTACAGTTGGAATGTGCACTTTAATTGGAATGTAGAAAGCACATAATCACCTGCTCTTCTGTGAACAATCTGTCTATTCCTGTAAGACAACATATTGAGACTGAGCAGTTGTAGCACACAATTCAGTTCACTCCCCCACCGCGCGTGCGCATGCACACACACACACACACACACAGCAGCTTACCCTACATGTAATGAGGTTAGAGAATTTAGAGCTCCATCTTCCACTGGCCAATTTAAATTGCTATGCCTTCTATTACAGAGCAAGAAACATAAGTCAAGCACCTACCAAAAAAAAAGAAAGAGTAGAATGAAGGCAAAGCACCTGTCTTGGCCTGACTCTGTACCTTCTTCCAGGCAGGCTGGCAGTCATGCAGTCACAGTCACTGGTGGCTGCTGTGGGCAGTCTGTGGCGGATAGCAGTGAATAGCTGGCAGCTGCTTAAAGAATCATTTTACTTTATTAATATCAAATTAATCCATTATTAAATGAATTGTTCAGTTTCAGTTCAGTGCCTGATAGGAATTGTCAGACTGCTGGCAGTAGAGGAAGTGTTTTTTTTTTTATTGTGCTTTCTAATTAAAGTGCACATTAGCACTCTAGCACTAGTTAGCAAGCAGTGCTAGAGTAGGACTGTGCACCTGAATCAGAAAGCACACTAAAGCATTGTTTACACTACCACAACTGCAGTGCATTAACCCATGCACACAGGTTAATGCGCTGCAGATGTCACTGTGTAAACACTCACTGTCCCACCTCAGAGTGCCTTTGCTTGAGTTTTTGTCAATGCAGCAGGAGAATGATCACCATGCAACTCATAAGAATTAGCCCTGTGTGTGAATCCAATTGTGCACTGCATCCGATGCACCTTGCAAATTACCCGTCGTGCCGTGGACTCCCGGCCTCCTTTTAGCCAGAAGCAGAAGACTGTGAGTACTTATTTCCCCACAAGCCACAGCAGTTCATTGCCCCGATTGAACAAATGAAAGAATGATACAAAAAAGCAGAAATCCCAGGTCAGTGTCTTTTTTTTACAGTGGTGGGGTGCCGGTTAGCATACTCGTGGTATGGTGTACTTCACAAATAACAGCTTTCGCGCCAGCACTTCCTGTATATTGGAAGGCATGGCAACCACCAGACGTGACATGTGAGGGAGCGCATCAGAGCCACATCACACACCCTACAATCATCCCCCGCCCAGCCACCAGTGTAACTTGCGGCAGAGAATGGGGTTGCATGTATATGTGGATACAGCGGATGCACAGACAGCTCAGTGCACTTGGAGCAGCGCAGTGCTCAGACCGCAGCTGTGGTGTAAACATGGCTTAAGAAATCACTTACTCTGTCTGCCAGCAGCCTGACCATTCCTGTAAGACACTGAACTGAAACTGAACGTGGCTGCCTAAATGTAATGCACATGAAAAGCTCTACTAAACCACATACAACCTCTGAGTACTACAAGGATAGGAAATATATGCAGTGGAGGTTTAAACTTTAAGCATCTGCTGCTTATATTTCCTTGTATACAAACGAGAACGTCAAACCATAAACAAACTGTTCTGCGTAATCAGGGCCAGATTAACAAATTGTGATGCCCTGGGCAATTTTAAATTGTGGGGCCCCCTGTGACTTAACCAATAGGCCGGGGGTTCGGGGGCCTAGGTGGCTCCCGAAAGCTGAACAATTTTTGATGCCTTAAAATGCATTTGGAGGGTTTTCCAGCTACTCTGAATGCCATTCTAGACAGCCACCACCACCATGAATATTGGTCACAGTCTAGCTAGTGCTTTTTCTTTTTCACAGAATTTACATCACTCACTTTTATTTTTTTTTTTAACTACAGGATTTTCAGTTCATCAAAGACACTCATTTGACACTGAGAGAGTCAGACGAGGTTGGTGGTGATGTGAGGGTGGTACTCTTTTGTCTCAGTTTGGCCCACTGATGTTCATGTTCTGTGTGCTGCATCATATATTAGTTACCTATTTTGTCAGGCTGCCCCAACCCAAGCAACCATAGCTCACACAGTTTCCTCTTGCACGGACTCTCATAGATTTTAGTGGGCATGAGGGTAAATACTGTTTGCAAGCTGTCAGATAAATGGCCAGAGTGGAAGAATAAGGATTTAAAATGCATGCAGCTCTTCCTTCCATCACTCCAACAACAAACAAAACTTCTGACTTTTGAAATGAAATGCCACTGGTGTTCCCAAACAATATTAACTTACATTGTTTTGTATGTTCGTATTAGGGCAAGATACTAGTCAATGGGAAGATGGGTTGGGGGAGGAGGGCAAGGGTGGGGAGTAGCAGGAGTCTAACCTCTGGTGCTGCACAATCAAGTAGATGTGATAGACCATGTGGCCTGTATCTGCTGGCAGTTTCGTATGTTCACAGTATGAGGAGGTTTATTGAAACATCTCCTCTAGTGATTTGATTTCTGACTAGATTGCACCAGTGCAGGCCTGAAGCCAGCCCAGCCCAGAAACACAAAATGGGTGTGTGTAGTTTTGGGGATGCTGTGAGCAGTACCACTGTATATACATTTGTTATAGTGACTATATACAAGTGTATACATAGTAGTAATGTGTACAAATGGTGGAATGTCAAGAATCCCCTCACAACATTTTTTTATTTTTAATTAAAAACATTCAATAATCAGTTGTTGAAGTTCATCACCTCTGGCTCTGTTCTAATTTTTTTTTACCAACCTGCTAGTGAAGTCAAGAAGGCAAGCAAGGCACTGTGGTGGTCTAGCTGGAATGGACTGGGTCCGACTCCACTTTGCTGCTGGCACTTGCTCCTCACCTCCTCAAACAGAGTGACTGTGTAAAAATTAATAATTTTTACAAATCTATCAGACTTGTCTGATGACCACTCCGACCCCAATCCTCATCTTTCTCATCAAACAAGAAGACAGTCACTGAGTCCGGCAACGGTGCTGGCCCACCCTTGTTCTCTGCATATGCACTGGCAGCCTAACCTTGGCTTTAAAGCCTTTATTTTTTTTTTTTTGGTTTTGTTTTTACAAGATTTTCGATGACAGCTGCTGGTGGTAGACTGGTAATGGTTGACTGACACTCAACCCCAATACCCGACCGGCTCATCGATCTGTGGGCTTGGCAGGCAGTAGGCTCGAAGGTGCGTGATGCTGCGAATGGTCTCTTCTCGATGATGGCAAGAGAATCAGTGGCTGGAGAGAGAGAATAAGTCTGGCGCATGTCGGCAAGAGAATGTTAAGCTTCATGTCATGTCATGATGTGACCACACACAGACCTGAGGCAAAGCCCTGTAATTGACTAGCTGGGGCTCATGTTGTAGGAAAACAAAAACAAAAAAATGATAATGCAACAAAACTCAGTAATGGATGGCGACCGAGCTGTGTGTGTATGCAGCTGTCTGTATCCAATATTAGCTGCCCACCCTTGCTCATTCATAAACTATAAATGGGGATTATAAGGGGTGCTACTCCATATGGCATACATCAACAAAAACAAGTACAAGCACACCCTGACGCCCTCCCAGAAAAGGGGCAACTGTACCACTGAATATATTTTTCAGCCCCCAAAAAAACCCATAGAGAAGCCTATCCCACACACTACAGCAAGTAATCCCTCTGCCCCAAAAACGAAATTACAACAATCACTATATACTACGGGGACTCACAATGAAAGTTAGTCTGGAGGACCACACATTCACACAATCACCATCTAATCATAGTTATAGTGGTCTGTGCATGGTGTTCTTCTGTGAATGAGCGAATTGCTCTAATGAATCTCTAGGCTATAAAATGTGGCCACAGTAACTCAACTGAGATGCAGCGATCTCATTTTCCATGGGATTCATTCCTCTGCTTTAGAGCTGGTTAGACAGAAGTACATAGAGGTCAAATGAGTTGCTCAAGGTCATGCAGCAACCCAAATGTGTTGCTCAGACTTGTAGCATTATTATGGGAGCTGTAGAGAAAAGAAGGGATGAGAAAATTATTTTTTATTTTTAATATTAAGGTGTCCACACAATAGTATTGGGGACAGAGCGGAATGGAGCAGCAACCAGCAGCTGGGAAAGTGACGGCTGCTCACTCTGTCTTTCACATCCTCCACTAGGGAATGAATAACATTTAAAAAAACAGGAACAAATAAAAGACAGCTTGCTGGAATCATACTTGTACTATATATACCACAAGAATGAATTTTAGTTAGTGCACTGCGGGCAAGCATTAGCGGAGCACTTGTAACGATGTGTGTGTGTGGGGGGGAGAGAAAATAAAAGAAATGTAAAAAGTTTTGCTTAGTCACCATATCTTTCAAACCTTTGCATCTGACCTGTGGGACTGGAATGGTGAGCCTATATAAAGAACGTTACTTTTGTCCTGCCCACAAGCGGCTATAAAACAGATTCTGTTAATTTTGCAGCAGCTTCTGGGCAGGACAAAAGTCATTTCCTTTACACAGGCTACCCGTTCCTGTCCTGTCCCACCACATTTCTGGCCACCATTGCTTCTGATTTCAACAAGTCCTCTTACTTTTTGAGAAAGGGGCCAACGTTAGGGTAAAACCAATAGTACTGCTTACCTTTCAGCAGTTGTTTAAACACGCTGCCTCTCACATCCAGATACTGATTCTCTCTGGGGCTGACAGACCGTCGCCGCTACTGCACCAGATCAAAACTTTTACAAATAAAAACTAAGTGACACTGACAGGGAAAAATTAAAAAGTAGAATAATAGGCATGCAATGCATGCCTTGCATACAATGAATGCATGCCACTCGCAGAGCTCCCAGATCCAAATAACCATTTCCCTGTAACAGACCTTCATTTTTCCTATATTTTCCCCATAGACACACAATCAGATCCCCACATAAATTCCCGTAGATATTTTCACTAGCCAGTGGTTTCTTCCTTTTTACTTTGTTCTCTGTTTAAGTTGTCCATAGGCTTATAAAAGAAAGATATTTGCTGTCCTGCTAGATAGTGATAGAATTTTACTTGTTTAAATATATAAATCAGGAATTTGATTTCTTGTAAATGTATTAGATCACACCAGCTATCATAACAGTGAGCTTGTTTGGGTAATACTCAAATGGCTTTGCTTTAATCAGTAGGAATACTATTATTCCTTGCATACCTTCTGAGAGTTGCTGAAGGTAAATGTATGCCCCAACCCTGCAATGGCCAAATGGACATTTCTGAGTAGCTGAAGTGCAGTATAAGCATGAAGAGTGTCTGTGGCCAGGAAACTGGACAGATAAGAAACTGATTAATACTGACATACTTAAGCAGATAAACTAAGCAGATGTTATTCTTCATTATTCCACTGACTGATCAATCTTGTAAAGTGTTATACTCCAGAAAGAACTGCACCTAGTGTGTCAAAACACGTTTCAGAGTTTACAAGTAGATATGCACATTGTGGGATGTTTGCCTTGAGCTGTGGCTGTTTGTATTAAGTGCTAAGGTTGTAAACCACTATTTCAGCCATTTGGACTAATGGTTTAATATCTGTAATAACCTGAAATAACCTAATAAAAAGATTAACTGAAAAAAAAAACACATTTCAGAGAGCATGGACCATGCAATTACTGGAGAAGGCAAGTGCTGAACAAGGTTAAACACATAAATAATGCACAGGAGACATAGTCAAGTGACAGAGAACTTTGTAACTAATACTAATCACTTGCACAAACAACCCAACTTAGTGATAACCATGCACCACCTAAGGTGATGCTCAGGAATGAAATCCTTGGCTAAGTACTTGACAGTGTTTAAACTTATTAAGCAGACACTTAGTTGGGAATACACACTTGTTTTAGGTAGAGACCATAGTTACAGAAAATATCAGGGATACATGACCAGATTCGGGGACACGTCAAGATGTGTCTCTGAATCTGATCATGTATCACTGATATTTTCTGTAACCATGGTCCCTACCTAAAACAGGAAGTTGGGAGACACTGTTGGGGTGACTGTCTGGTGCATACAGCAGTTCGGGAAAGGCAAGGATTGACTGTCCCAGGAATAAGATGGCACATTTAATCCAGCTTTAGAAATGTAGCCCTGCAGTGTCTTAATCATTATAGGTTCCAATCCAGAAAAAAAGACATTCAATTAATCCTTCCAAAAACTGGTTATAAATAAAAAACAATCCTGAGATAATAATATGTAGGTAGCTACTGTATGTTCATCTACACAGGAGGCATCACAAGCTCCTAAAGCAGTTACAATAAGTGGTTTTAGTGATAAATTAAAAAGCACCCCCCCAATAAAATCATACTGACATTTAGTTACCCTGAACTCCTAATGAGCAACAACTCAACTGCATCCCCGAGGCTCCCCAAATGAAGCAGGTAAGGGCTAACATGAGAAGCATATAATACCCCAGAACAGAGGCGATAACATCTGATAGTGTTGTTTTTTTTTTCTTCACCTGCACAGCTCCCAAAAAGGTTTAGGAAGTATGTTGCTCTGTTAGCATCTCAATGACTTTCACATAATGAGTTTGCAAATGAGAATGCGGAGCTAATTCATAATAAAGTGGTGCTCTGAAAATTCCATGCTGCTTCAAGGTACTGGAATCCCATCACGTAACCTTGATTGCGGCTCTTTCTCTGCCTTAGGTTACAAATAGTAATATAATAAACCTTACGTGGCTTGCTTACCTCTCAACCTCTCAGCATTAAAAATCACAGCACTGGCCTTAAAAAATCATAGCAAATGGCCAGAATGTGGAACACTTTCTTATTTTAAAGAATAATATGTCTACAAATAGTGGGCCCCATATAGTTAGTGATAAGGAATGTTTCTATCGACTTAGTTCAATTATTAAATACTTTGTGTCCAGAAATAGCTCAAACATTATTAAGAATATCAGTAAACCTATGTGAAGGAAGGGTAAAATTGGGAGTGAAAATCATAGTGCTATGCAAAATGCATAGCAGTTGAGAGGTATGGTGGCTTGCTTATTAAGGGACAGGGTAAATCCCCCTGGTGTTCACTCACAGAATTAGCTAGGTATAAAGCCCCTTGTTCACTAAGTAACTCAGTTTTTGAAACAGTTGGAAAAATATTTGAAGAATGCAGGAAGAACCTCACCAGTAACAATGAAAGTAAAAGATTTATTCAGTAATTCTAACATCATGGCCAGGCAATACAAACACCCTGATGTTTGACAGCATACTGTGAACATGGTCCTAAAATAACAGTAAAGTTGTTCCTTAGCAACCATTCCCATGCTTCCGCATCCTGTTGCCTTTGAAACAGCCTGCAATAATCATCTGCACAGTGTTCAGGGCATTCTTTTCATTCCTCAATTGGGCTCTTTCACACTAGGCTACCAGCGTGTGATGTCACAGAACTGCCAACTGTCATCTACTGCATTGTGTCAATGTGAGGGGTCCGGTATACCGTAGCTGAGAAATCATTTCCCTGCTTAGACTGATGAAGAGGTTTCTTTTCGAGCATTATCTCATTCATTTTTTCTAGATTTTGGATTTTACTTTTTCATTCCTCCAGCCCTGACTAGATTGTAACTGCCACTTCCATGGCCACAGAATTCCATCCAAAAATCTCCACCTTTGCTCTTGAGCATCCGCTCCTTGTACAGCACTACTGTTCACCTAGACTGCACCTGGAGTAGGGCCCTGTTATTTACTGCCACAGTTAGTGCTGTCGTGCAGTCTAGCCATTAACTGAGGGAATAAGTGCCACAGTAACTAGCTTCCTGTAGGGAAGAAAGTGGAACCCAAGGTGATCAGGGTGGCTGGGGCAGACAGGACATCACTTGTCCAACATATGCAGGGATTTTCCTTTTATCTCATTCCTTCTTATGCACTCCCTATCTCTCTCTCCCCTTGTTGACAATGACCTCATCTCCAGTCTTATTCATTCACAGCAAACTGTGACTCCACAAAATTTCTGAGAACCTGTATTTACGACTTCTGCTTTAAACAACTGTTTTTTTTGCATCATTTATCTCCCCTTTTTGTCTTTTTTTTAATATTTCCCTATTCTTGACCACTTCAGTATATTCTGCCTAATTTCCCAAATACCTGCAGAACAGCTTCCCTTTTCAATTTGACTGTTGTACTCATTGCACCCTCTATTTCACTTTTCCTGACTCACCTTGAGAGCATGATGCTGGAGATCTCACCATTTGTTATTATGTTACCTGTGGCAGGATGCTCCCACTGTGGTGACTGGACTTGGACTATCCTGCAGAATGGAGCACCAGCTGCTTTGCCACTAAATTCACTCTCTCCAGCCGAGTCCCCAAAGCAAGTGGAGCGCTGCTTTCAGGTAGTGCAGACGTGGACCCGACGGAGTGTGGATCCTACCAGAACCGGGAGCAGAACCACTCAAATGTTTTTCGAACTGCCAGATAGCAAGCCAGACTAGTAGAGTGATGCTAGAAGCCGAGAGCCGGGAGTTACTGAAAGTGGTAATCATTGCCCACTCGGCACATGGTTTACCACTTTGCTAGGGATCCCTGAAAATCTGGGAGCACTTCGCTCACCACCGGGAGAGTCTAATTACATGCCGGGCCCGAGAACGGAGGGAGTGGGGCAGACAGCATGCAGTGGGAGGAAGAGGGAGGGTTTACCTACATGCCAAGAAATGAGAACTGAGGGAATGGAGCGGACAGGACACAATGGGAGGGAGCGGGAGGGTTCACATGCACTAGGGTTGCTAGGATGGGAAACAGAGGGAGTGGGGTGGAGAGCATGCAGTGGGAGGGAGAGGGAGGGTTTACCTACATGCCAGGAAATGGAAACGGAGGGAGTGGGGCAGACAGGACACAGTGGGAGGGAGTGGGAGGGTTCACATGAACTAGGGTTGCCAGGATGGGGAATTGAGGGAGTGGGGTGGACAGCACACAGTGGGAGGAAGAGGGAGGGTTTACCTACATGCTGGAAAATGGGAACGGAGGGAGTGGGGCAGACAGAACACAATGGGAGGGAGGAGGGAGGGTTCACATGCATTAGGGTTGCCAGGATGGGGAACAGAGGGAGTGGGGTGGGGTGGACAGCATGCAGTGGGAGGGAGATGGAGGGTTTACCTACATGCTGGGAAATGGGAATGGAGGGAGTGGGGCGGACAGGGCACAGTGGGAGGGAACAGGAGGGTTCACGTGCATTAGGGTTGCCAGGATGGGGAACGGAGGGAGTGGGGCAGACTGCACGCAGTGGGAGGGAGAGGGAGGCTTTACCTACATGCTAGGAAATGAGAACAGAGGGAGCAGGGCAGACAGGAGACAGCGGGAGGGAGCGGGAGGGTTCACATGCACTATGGTTGCTGTGATGGGGAATGGAGGGTGCAGGGCGGACAGGATGCAATGGGAGGTAGCGGGAGGATTTACTTGCTCTCGGTTGCTGGGATACGAATGGAGGGTGACAGGTGGACAGCACACAGTGGGAGGGAGCAGGAGGGTTTACGTACATGCTGGGACTGGGAAAGGAGGGAGCGAGGTGGACAGGACACAGTGGGAGGTAACGGGAGAGTTCACGTGCACTACGGTTGTCGGGATGGGGAATGCAGTGTGCAGGGAGGACAGGTCACAGTGGGAGGGAGCGGGAGGGTTTACGTGCACTACAGTGTCGGGATGGGGAATGCAGGGAGTGGGGAGGACAGCATGCAGTGGGAGGAAGCAGGAGGGTTTATTTGCACTCCTGCTTCCGCGATGGACAAAGAAGGGAGTGGGGTGAACAGAAATGTCTCGGCATTCAAGGCATGCCCTGCAAAGATGGGGCACTCCCTTATTGCAGCGGCCAGTTCCTTTCGGGCACACCCTGCAATGATGGGGCGCTCCCTCATTGCAGCGGCTAATTTCTTTCAAGGTGGTGGCTTGCTTGCTGAACTAGTGTCAGCAGCAGCATGTCACCGCATTGGATAAACAGGGCCAAGTCTGCAAATGCAGTGGCGGCATTGGCCGCCACACTGCCGCACCTCCACAACCTGCTTCTGCAGCAAGTTGCCACATGTTTTTTGCGCATGTGTGCAAGCAAACATAAAAAGGCACATCTTCCCTTCCAGTTCTTCTGTTATGCCACTTATGAAGACACTGAAGAGGACATGTCCCATTAATGAGCCCTACGGCACCCTAATTGTCACTCTGCCCTCATTGGAGTGAGTGCCATTTACCACCACCTTCTGTGGCTGTGTGCCATCTCTGGTGCAGCACTTAGGAGTGCACAACACTAACCTGAAAATGGGGGCCACGTACCACTGTAACAGGATTAGCACTGCATTGTGATAAGCATGGTTGGTACTATTTTAAAAAGCATTCTTCTGTGCAGTACTAACCTGTTAATGTGGCACTATTTTTTTTTTTGAACAGGATTACTAATTGCAACCAGGTGCTCATACAACTGGGGGTTACTCTAATGCATATAAGGTGTACAGGTATTTAAATGCTTTCTTGAAGTGCTAACACACTGCGTGGTTAGTGCTAATTAATGATTCTGTGAATCGTGTTTTAAGAGCACACATGCAGCCTGCCAGCAACACCCCCCGCCCCCCCCAGCACACATACACACACTGTCAGTTCTGGACACAATAAAAAAATAATAATTTTTGGTAGTCTGGTGGTCCCCCACTCACCTAGTTCAGGTAGAGCTAGAACATTTATTCCTCATTCCTGCTGCTATTATACTACACACTACACATATTTCTCAGCCTGGCTGGAAAATAACTAAAAATGCAAATTTTTTGTTGGGCCATCAGAGAGAAGAAGCTGCTAAAGAGTAGAACTTCAGTGAAGACTCTTGGGGAAAAATACCGGGGACAATCTGGTTTGCCTTTTTCAGCAACCAGTGAGGTGTCGTGGGAACCTTGTACATGTTAATTTTGGTTGACAGTTGCCCCAGCCAATGGGGAGCTGCCAGAAAGCTCCCAAGGGGAAAGAATTTGGTTTCAAAGTTCAGTTTAGTGGGAGCCCCTCCACGGGAAGGGGGTCTCCAGCCCCTAGGGAGAAGGCGGTGTTGTGGGGCTGTAAGGGGGGCTGCCAGCTGTTTGTCCCCCAGAGCTGGTTGTGCCTTTCCCCATCTAGAGAGAAAAGAGAGAATTTTGCGAGCTGCTCTGCAGAGAGGGAGATCTGCAGTATTCTGTTGCTGCCAGAGACATTGCACCACAGTGGTGAAATTGTTCAGAGTAAAGGTTAAATGGATTTGTGTCAAGAGGATGGGGAGAAAGCCTCTTCAGTTTTATCTGTGCCACATCGGTGAGACACAGATTATCAAAGATTTTTGATGAGAGAAGTAAGAAAAGGTGTAAAAGTTCTGTCTGACCCTGGCAATGACAAGACGTCAACAGGAAAAGGTAAAGACAAGGTTAAAGGACTATTTTTTTGGCAGAAAAAAAAACTGAATTGTAGAAAATGGATATGAAAACTGGATTTGAACCCAGGTTTTAAGAAGCTGACAAGACAGCCTCTTCTGTCTGGAGTCAACTAGCACCTGCACGGTGAGAAAAGGGACTTTCTTGATGTATTTCTGAAAAAGAGTTGCTGAACTTGTGTGTGAGCCAGAGCACATGAGTGGCCACTGTGTTGGTGTTGAAAGACTGTGGGGGCAGGGGGATGAGCGGGTGCTGTCTGGGTGGGTGCCTGCTGTCTGCTCCTGAGATGTAGCAAGACAGGAGACTGTTGTGTTAAATCTCTGGATTTTCAGATTCTGCACAGTCCCCCCCAGAGCCTGATATTCAAGAAGGTAGCTAAGACTGCTTGACTACACAGAGTAGCAGGTAATTGAGGAAAGAATGGAAATGATCTGAAGAATCTATCCTAAACGTGCCAGGTGGGGAGCACGCTGACCCCCATCAAGTGGGGCTGCTGGCGGCAAGGGATTGTGGGTTTGTGCTGGGGTGCTCTGACCTGTGGGGGAGCTGGACTGTGGGGACACTCCCATGTCTGGGTCCCTTGTGGCTGGTGGGTCTTGTGTGATGCCCTGCAGTGGGCCTCTGTGGGCCGGGGGAGGGGGACAGGGCTGCAAGACCTTGGGTTGCACTGAAGATCCAAGCTGCAGTTTCCATACCTTCAAGTGTTAAGCATCAGGCCTGGTTCTGCATTTGCTGATCCATCTTTCCCAGGACTTCAGTCATGTGTGCCATCCTAGGACTAATACAGCAGAGCTGTGAGTGAGGGCAGGAATTGCCCTGCACCTGGGGAATACATATATATATATATAGTTATCTGTGTTCAAGTCCACTGGCACTGAAAGCCAGTTCAAGATTTAAAGCAATCAAGGGGAACATGAGGGGGGTTGTTTGGCTCAGGTGGGTGTGCCAGCGCCAGCCAACCAGCTGCACCTCAGGCCTGCAGCATGGCATTTAGATATCTGGGGACAGAATTCAGGGTATCTTTCTAAATTTATACCAGTGGGTTTGGGGTTGTTTTTTTATCTTAGAATAATTTTAATTTTTATTCTAATCCACACATAGGTATAATGTCACATACATACATGTTCATAAATAAGTAACATGTTCCATATGCAGCTACAGTATGTTCAGCCAACAACTATTGCATTGCCATACAAGTATGAAAATATGTTTAGCAAAACCAAACTTCAAGGTATTCACACGTGAATCTTTCTAAATTACAACTTAACCAAGAGTGGCTACCCAATGTACTAGGGTAGCGCTCCACTATATTCAGGTGTTAAAGACAAATAGAAATTAGACTAATAGTGCAATGTAATAAGGTATCACATAGTCAAAAAAGGAGAGTTATCACCCAAATTAGAAGTTTTACAGAGAGAAGATTGGAGATAGGCTTCCCATCTGGCAGTATATTGGTCTATACGACCTAGGTGGGTACAAGATAGGCATTCTAGTGTGGCTAGTCTAACTAGTGCCTCATGCCATTGGAGGCGAGTCGGAGGATCAACTTTACGCCAGTACATGAGTATAAGTCGTTTAGCCTCCATGAGTGCCAGTACAACCCACTGCTTCTGGGGCTGAGTTAAAGTGACCAGGGAGGTGGTATCTCCCCAGAGGAGTTTGAGATCAGAGAGGTTAACCCGGAGGCCCAGCACTGTGGAGCAATCCTGAGTTACAAATGCCCAAAATTGTGAAAGCAAAGGGCACGTCCATAAAATATGAAGCAGATGCACCCCCGGCTGTTGACATCGCCAGCAGTCGGAATTTTGTATAAGGCCATGGGAGTATAGAGATGAGTGTGTCCTATACCAAAGTAGCAATATCTTCATCTGCAACAGTTGACTTTTGGTGTCCATGTAAGAATAATGACACTCTCGGAAGTAACACTTCCAGGACTCCTCAGATATATAAGTATTCAAAATAGCCACCCATTTCAGCCAGCATGCATCTGAAGGGTCTGCCTGGGCATCTCGCCATGTCTTATAGAATCTACCAATAAGACCTCCGGATGCAGGGGACTTGTGCCTGTGAGTTAGCCAGTTCCATTTGGGATCTGACCGCATACGGGCCTTATTGGCTAATATAGCACTACGCATTTGAAGAAATTTCCAAAGGTCATTTCTCGGGAGGTGAAATTTATGTCGGACTTGTTCAAATGACATCAATACCGATGAGCCACGAATGCAAAGATCCTGTATGTATCAGATGCCCTGGGTTTCCCACATGGGCTAGTGTATGGGAGTATCACCGATTGTCAAGGCCTGATTGTGCCACAAAGGGGTGTAAAGCCATGGAGGTGCTTGGGCATCCCGAGGTGTGTGGGCTAGAGTCATAAGCGAGTGCCATGCCCATTTGGTTTCTGTTATTGGGGGGGAAGTGTAAGCCGGTTCTGACTCTGAGGATGTAATAGCAAGTGCAGATTTGTATCCACTACTAGGTCAGATTCCAGTTGGACCTAAAGCGGGAGGGGTGTTGGACTGGGGACAAACCACTTAGTAGCCATAGCAGTGGTACATGCCAAATGATACCCTTGGAACCAAGGAGAACCCAGCCCCCCTTTGGACCAATGTGCTCTCAATTTGCTCTTATTCCATCTAGGGGATTTCCCATCCCACAAATACTGAGACACTTGAGATTTAATTGAAGCAAAGAGTTTAGGTGACAAATGTATTGCGAGATTCTTAAAAATGTACATGATTTGTGGCAATAAAAGCATACGAACCGCTGCTATCTTACCAGGTAGTGATAACTGAAGTCTTTTCCATCTATCTATTTCTGCAGACATTTGAGACAAAAATGGCAAGACATTGGCTGGCTCTAGGTCGGACCATTTGAAAGGGATGGTTATGCCAAGATATGAAAAGCCTTTCATTGCCCAGAGAAGCTCAGTTCCCTGTAGGCAATTTTTGGTGCACGCTGAATTTAGCGGAGCCAGGAGTTTTTTTCTCTGATTTACACAGAGTCCTGATAAGGTTGAAAATGTCTGTAGTAAGGGCAGGATATGCCGTATTGCCTGCTCTGGATGGGACAGGGTTAGCAACAAATCGTTGGCATACGCCGCCACCAAGTAGGATTTCCCTGCTACCTCAATGCCCATAACATTTCGCAATGTGATAAGGGACTGAATGAGTGGGTCCAACGCTACCAAAAAAAGAATAGGGGATAGGGGGCATCCCTGCCGGGTACCCCTGTACAGTGGAAAAGGCATGGAGATGGTCGTGTTGGTCAAAATCCTAACAATTGGATATCCATAGAGTGTTGACACCCACTGGCAAAACACTGGACCAAAACCGTATCTTTTTAATATTTGATGTAAGTATTGCCACTCTACGGAGTCAAAGGCTTTAGTAAAGTCTATTGCCAGTGCAGTCATTGGGACCAAGGAATGGGAAGCTATCCATTTTAGATTAAGAAGGAGCCTAGTATTGTCTGACCCCGATTTGCCCTTCATGAATCCATCCTGGGCAGGATGGATGATGGTCGGGAGCACCTCGAGCATCCTGGTGGCTAGGATCTTGGCCAAGATCTTTGTGTCTACCGAAAGTAATGATATCGGCCGGAAGTTTGCACAATCTAGAGGGTCATTAGATTTTTTCGGTAGAAGGGTAATGAGGGCCTCTCTCATAGATGGGGGGAATGTACCTTTTAGGTGCGCCTCCTGAAGTGCAAGAAGTAATGGTTGAGATATATCCTGTGCCAGTGATTGATATAGCTCAACTGTCATGCCATCCGGTCCGGGGGCCCTTCCTTTGGCCATTTGAAACAAAGCTTGATGTAACTCAGCTGGGGCTAGGGGGGCATCTAATGCAGACACCTGTGTCGGGGTGAGAACCGGTACCTCAAATTGTTGGCAAAATTTATCCATTTCCTGTTCTATGGATGACGAGGAAAGATTAGACTGCGACTTATATAATAACTGATAATATGCCTTCATGGTGTCGTTGATATCTTGCGAAGTATGCACCGTCCTGCCGGATGTGTTATGGAGGGCATGGATGCGTGTAGCAGCTTATTGTTTCCGAAGATGAAATGCCAACAGTCTGCCACACTTTTGGCCCCCATCCCAGTATGCATGCTTTGATTGCAGTAAAAGCCACTCAGACTTTTGATTCAGCATGGCATTAATTTGGTACTTGAGGCCCACAATGCGTCGAATAAGGGAGTTGTCCCTCTGCAAGATATGAGAAGCTTTAAAACGGGACTCGAGGCCTTCCAGTTCTGCTTTCCACTCAGCTAACTAGCTTTGCACGTCTTATTTTTAGCGGCCAAGAAAGCAATTATACGGCCTCTGAGGACTGCTTTAAATGCTTCCCAGACCGTACCAGCGGTGACACCACAGTTTGCATTAATGGCAAAGTACTCCTTGGTAGTTTGGGAAATTGTTTGGAGAAACTCCGGGTCCTTGAATAACAAAGGTTTACATCTCCACCGAGTACCCGTTTTGGACTGACCCCCTACTGTATAGGAGGTAATGACTGGGGCATGATCGGAGATCAGAATAGTCCCAATTGTGGTTTTAAGGACATTTTGGGTAGCTGCTGAGTTGGCCAGAAAGAGGTCTATCCGACTATATGTGGAATGTACCTAAGAATAAAAGGTATAATCCCATCCAGAGGGATTATCTCTACACCAAAGGTCTATTAAACCCCATTCCTCTTGTAGTTCATGAAGAGTCAAGCTGGCCTTAGATCTAGCCTGGGTGGTAGGCCTCGACTTGTCCAGGAACATATCTAATACCATATTATAGTCTCCACCCACTATTAGAGGAAGGGTGCCATCAGCACCGGATACCAATGACATAGCCTGACTAATTGATGGGAAAAATTCTGTATGATCTGTGTTGAGGGGCATACAGGTTGCAGATAATCAATTTCTCCTCAGAGGAGGATAGTTTACCAACAACCCATCTGCCTTGTGGATCGTGTTTGGATTCCTCCACAATCCAACTCGAAGCATGTCAGATAAGGATGGCTGCCCCTCTAGTCTTGGAGGTAGCCGCACTGGCACAGACAGTACCCACCCAAGACTTCCTTAACCATAGAACTGCCTTCTTTAAGAGATGGGTTTCTTGGAGCAAGGCAGTATCTGTATGCAATGACCGAAGGTGCTGGAGCACCGTAGTTAGTTTAATGGGATGATTCAACCCATTAACATTCCAAGATACCACCACGGTTGGAGAACTAGTGTGATTAATCGAAGCTGTAGTGGGGTACGAGGACATTTTAATAGTAGAAGGGGTGTACTTACTGAGACTGCAAAATTTGCACCTGGGATACAACTCACCACCCAGACCATCCCTGGAGTCCCTGTATTAACCTTGACTGCCAGATGAGAAGGAGAAGAAGCTCAGGAAATAGAGGGAGATACACTCCTCACTGGAGAAGCTGCAGTGGAGCAAACGCACCACAAAGATTATGACCAAGTATAAACAGTGTAAACAATAACAATTAATTGAAAAGCAGAAGTAAAAATGTATCACAGCTAACTATAAAACCACTCTGCTAACCAAATCTACCCAATAATAGTACAACCCTGCACAACAGTGCTATTGGATCGAGGCTACCAGTGAAAGAGGCTAGCCTAGAGCTTTAGCCTCAGCTTCACAAACTCTCAGATCCTAATATTTAGGAGGGACTGGAACCAAGTAGATTCGAGTTCTCTGAGGTTCCAGCATACTTGAGGTCAGGCGTCCGACCCACGGGGAAGGAAAGGGAACAGGGCGGGGGGGAACCTAGGGGAGACCAAGGGGTAAGGGTGGGGGTTTAGGAAAAGGGGAAGGGAAGGTAACTACCTTGCCTACAATATATAGGTCCCAAAAACCAACCATGCAGTCATACCCCCAAAAAATATAGGAGATACCATGTATTGCCCCCATGTATGCTAATTTTTATAAAACTGTTAGTGAAGGTTTAAACCAGCACCATCAAAAGATGTGCAGGCTAAGAGGTGGACATGGCTAATTATGCTACCTGGATTAGGGTAACAGTGACTTTAGAAAAACCACCACCCAGCTACTTTCCTGGGTATAGGTGCAGGGGAAAGACTAATTAAAACCACCATATAGCTCAATTATAGCAACCAGCCACTGTAACCCAAACCAATACGTAGTACAGATTCAGCCAGGAACATTTTCTGCATGATCAGCTCTCAGAGAGGGAGAAGGCCCAGCCTCAGCGGTGTCCTTAATCCCTGCAGCAGCATATGAAATCAGCCCCAGCCTAATGGGTGTCGAAATGTCCACTGCTTCAACAAGCGAGTCCTCCGAAATATCAGCCCAGTCAGAGCCTGCACAGGTATCCATCTCCAAAGACTCCATGTCTGCAGAATGAGCATTGCGAGGAGGGGATGTTCTGTCTTCCCTAGATATTTTTGCTGGAAGGGCTTTCATATATGCATCCTGGGGCAGACAATTCCCACTTCTGTCTCTCTGTCGCTGTCTGACATAGGGCGACATGGCCTGCGGAGGCAATGAGGAATTATCTTTAGCTAGGGAGAGTGGAGTCTTACCAGATCGCAGCATAGAGCAGTCGGGAGGGCCCTTGATTGCTGGGGGAACATTTTGAGGTGCCGGACATCCGTCTTCAATACTGCACTCCAGCTGTCTGCTCCTGCCCTCAAGGTTCCCTTTCGGCATATTGGGTTCCCAGAGCCTTCTGGGATCTGTAGTAGGGTGAAGTAGATCTGGCCAGCATTTCACTACCCATTTTTCCACAGCTGACGGGTGTTCAGCTAGCAATTCGCTGCCATCCTTAGCCACAAGTAATCTGGTGAGCCCTTTAAATTTAAAGTTGAAGTGGAAGTTGTACAAGAATTTCTTGAGTGGGGTGAAAGCCCTTCTCTTATTGGCTGTCTCATGGGCAAAGTCCCTGTAGAAAGAGACAGGGGTCCCCTGCCATTGTATTTCCCCTATGTCCTGTGCAGCTCTTAATATTTTTTCCTTGGTTGAATACTGAAGAAAATAAGCGATGATAGGCCTGGGCTGAGAAGAATTCCTGTCCCTACTAGTTGTTATCCTGTGCGCCCTCTATACATCCATCTGCCCCCTTTGCATATTCTGTCCCTCAACCCCCTCTGGAAGACCAATAATGCGCAAGTTATTGCATCTAGCTCTGTTTTCCTGGTCTTCTAATCTTTCCTAAAGCACTGCTGATTTTTCTTCCTGTGCTTGCAGCCAGAGTAGTAATTTAGATTGCTGCTGCTCACACGACTCCAACCGTTGTTCAGAAACATTCATTCGGTCTTGTAGGTTTCGAACCTCGACCACTGTGCCTAATAAACTGTAATATCTTCAACTTTGTTTAACATGGTCTCCAACATCTGAGTTATATACTGTAATGACTCGTTTACTGAGGGCTCCTTCATAGGTGGTTGAGACAAGGGGTCTGGCTGAGTGTTGTCACCTGGAGAAGCCATGAAAAGGTCGGGCAGGCTGGCAAGGTAGGGCAGGTCCCTGACTTCTCCAGCTATTTGATACGGGGGGGGTGAGGATCGCTGATTCCTTTTACCCATTCAGGCCACCAGCTGTTACTCCATCGCACTGTTGGTGGGACCTGCACAGCCTAGTGCACGTTTCTCCACTCAGGATCAGTGCTCGATCTGGGCTCAAAATAGCCGCCTCAAATTAGTTTCTACTACCGGCGGTAGGCGGGGGATACAGATTCAGAAGCAGCAGTTTTATACGGACCGACCCATGAGTCTCGACACCGGAGCTTCAAATTTGCCGATTACAGAGCGAGCTCAGAAGTTATGCTACCATCTTGTTGGTGGCCAAACCACGCCCCTGGGTTTGAGTTTGGTAATAAGTGCAGTAGTTAGATAGTCAGGTAGTTTGGTGGCTGCATTATCAAAAGGTGATTTGGGTTAAAATTTAAAGGGGGAATGCTGTTGGGAAAACATTTTTTTCTTTTTTTTTACCAACTCTTTTTCCTCTGATCACCAGAGATGTGTCCTTGATCAGGCATCATCCCCAGTTCTCTCCTGCCTAACCTGCCCTCCACATTCTGGGTCCCCTCCCGAGGCTCCATTAATGCCTACCTCTGCCTGGCGAGAGACCTCCCTGGCTTATCCATAGGGTGGGGCTGCCACTCCTTCTGCCACCCAAGACATCCAGTATCAGCCAGGCAGAGGAGGCATGCAGAAGATTCGGACCCAGGTGGGTGGGGTCTGGCAGTGGGCATGGGGCCAAGGTGCACCGTCACCAACCACAACTCCAGGATGTTTCTTTGTTCATTTAACAGAGTTACAATGGTTTTAAAAAGCCCTAAGGCAAAATATTCAAGCTTTTTTGCAAGTGTTAGACAGGTTATCAACTTGCTAATCCCAATTTGCACCTCTAAAGCAGGATAGTACTGCACAGGATTATATGATTGCTTGGTTACCAAGTCACTAACCCATTTGTAAGTGGCCCTAATCCATCCTTGTACACCTGTGTAAAGCAGCTGACAGCACCTAGCACATAGGCACATTGGTATGCTGGGACGTTTGAGGAGGTGTAGCTATCCATTAGTGCAACACTAGTTACTGGTTTCCCAAACCAGGTGTTATGGACTGTGCATTCCTACACTCCCAACACCTGGCCATGTCAGGCTACCACTAGTCCTGGTCCCTCCACTGGTACGTGGCATAACTGTCCCGGTGTCCAGTACCCCCAAATTGCATGCCTGTGTAATAAAACATCTGTCCCATGTGTCCAGCAGAGAGCAGACCCCCCCACCACTGATCAACTGGGCCCCAATCAGACACTTGATAAGATCAGTAATTCCTTGGTACCATTTGCCTGATACCCAGACCAGGGTTCTCCACGTGTCCCAATTAGTAGTCTGGCAAGAGCTGTAATTCTTTCATACAACATCCTTGGTGTTAAGTGATTCCCCTGCCCCATAAGTATAATATTAACCCCCCCCGACCAGCCCACCCAGTACCACTACAACTACCCCCACTTGCCCCCAGCCTATGGTGTATGGCGACCAGAACAGACCCTCCACTCACATCCATAGCAGCCACCAACTGAATGACTGCTCACAATCAGATGCCTACTGTAGTAAAAGCTGTGTCTTTAGTAGGTGTGCGATCATAAACATAGAAACATAGAAACACTGAATTTGTCTTCAGAAAAGGACCACTTGGCCTACCTAGTCTGCCTAGATATTTCATGCCTCATCTTTCTTCTCACATGCTGTCTGATCTCCATCAACCCTCCCATCTCCCCAACTCTTCTCTAATATACTGCTATGTCTACGCCACAGGTGCTTGAAGCCCCCCTACTGTTTTACCCTCCACCACTTCAGCTGGCAATCTGTTCCAGGCATCTACCAATATTTTCCCACATCTCTCTCTCTTGACACCCCCCAGCTTCATTGCATTCCCCCTGGTCCTGGTGCTCTTTCACATTTGAAAGAGATTCCCCTGGACCCTGTTCACTCCTGTAAGGTACTTGTAGGCCTGTATCATGTCACTTTTCCATTTCCTCTCTTCTAGGGTGTACATGCTGAGATCCCTCTGTCTCTTCTCTTAGGGTTTCTCATGTAAATCCTGCACCATTTTAGTTGCCCTCTGTGGACTTCCTCCACCCTGCCTATGTTCTTTCTGAGGTTTGTTCTGCAAAATTATATTGCACTCCAGGTGGGGTCTGGCAACACCACGTCCATCCTCCTGATGGAGATACTCTTCCTACACACCCCATCATCCCACTAGCCCTACCCACTGCTTTGTCACAGTGCCACCTTGAGGTCCTCAAACATAATAACCCCAAGATCCCTTTCCTGTTTATTGACTGTCACTAACCCTCCCCCATCCTATACTCAGCTCTTGGGTTCCTATGCCCTAAGTGCATGGTTTTGCACTTTTTGACATTGAATCCAACTGCCATGCTTTTTACCACTCCTCAAAATTCACAAGATCCCTGATCATTCTCTCCATCACTCCTGGGTGTCCACTCAATTGCAAATGTTGATATCATCTGCAAAAAGGCATACCTTCCCTTCAGTTCTTCTGCAGTGTCCCCTAGATTCAGAAGGATTGGTCCCAGTACTGAGCCCTGTGGTACCCCACTGGTCACTCTCCCATCATTAGAGTGAGTGCCATTAACCACCACCCTCTGTCTCTTATCCATTAACTAGCTACTGTACTAATTGGAAGGCTACAGTCTATAGTTCAAGGGGGTGGTGCAACAGGACACATTCCCATTCAGCCCATTTAAGGACTGCTTTCCTCACTCCACACACAAGCATTTTTTCCTTGCCCCTCCACCCACCCCTCCTCCTCCAGTGGCATACCTTTCTTTCCCCATGGGTTTCTTCCTAAGGTACCATTAGCCAAGGGCATCACTCCTGCGGCACCTCAAGGGGTGGAACCCTCCTCTAGGGTTCCTTCCCTTCATACCCATACAGGGTGGTATATCCCACAGATAGAGAGGTGAACAGCCAAAGATTATCTATGTTACACAAGCACGCAACCAGTTGCACAGGCACACTGAACCCAATTAACCATTTTGGATCCCACCCCTAGGCCATTCAGTTTCTTTATCAGCCTCCGGTATGGCACAGCGCTGAAGGCCTAGCTACACTTCAGATCAATCATGTCCACTGCTCTCCCCTTATCTATTTCCCTGGTCATCCAGTCAAAGAAATCTACAGTACTAGATTCATTTGGCATGACCTTTCCCCTGTGAATCTGTGCTGCCTGTGGTCTTGCAGCCCACTGGATTCAATATACTCTAACAGTCTCTCTTTTAATATGGATTCCATTAATTTCCACATGACTCAAGTAAGATAGACCAGACTATATTTGCTAGCCTGCTCCCTGCTGACACTCTTGCAAAATGGAACTATGTCTGCTCTCCTCTAGTCCTCTGGAACCACTCTTGTTTCCAGTGAGTTATTGAATAAGGCCATGAGTAGTACAGCAAGCACCTCCCTGCCTAGTTCCCTTAATACCCTTGGGTGTATCCATCCGGTCCTATGGCCTTGTCCACCCTAAAATTTGAAGTCCCTTAAATAATACTCTTTCCTTTGAAAATGGACTTGTGTCCACTTCCCCTTCCAGTGTTCGTGCTGCTCCTTGTTGAACTGTCCCTGTCTCTCTCCACTATGAAAACAGTAGAAGTACCTGTTCAGGATGTACACTTTTTTCCAGGACTGTGTTTACATAGATAGTGCCCATAGGCTTGAAACTTCAGGCACCCCCCGAGCATCCAGTGCACTCTCCATGCCAGATGCCACCCCGCTTACCCCACACACCCACACAGTGCTCAACTCAGGGGACGGCAACAATGCATATTCATATTAGAAAAACGAAAGAATAGAATACTGACTTTTTGTTAAAACTCAGTTTATTGAGTTTTTACAAAGTAATACACTCAATAATACATATTCTACATGCCATCTCAGAACCTGGCAGGCACAGATATCTGTTCCTTGGATTACAGATTAGGAAAGCTCACCAATATTAATACAACCATGCACAAAAAATAATGTGATGTCCATATAACACAGAGCAGAGTGAAAGTCAACCATACACATTTAAAAACAAAAATAAATGTTAAGAGTCTGAGAGAGACTGAGTTGGGAGGGGGTCTAGGCTAGATGTGGTGTTATGGGCTAGGCAGGCAGTAGTGCACCAAGCAAAGCAGAAAACCTTGGCTAGTGTGCTGCATGCCTAGTTGCACTAGACAGCCCTCTGATGGTGGGAGAAACTTTGCTGAAAGCAGAATTTCCAGACTACACAGAGACCTCTGAAGATTGTGGGGCAGATCTAATGGCTGTAAATTAATCTGCACAGAGACTTCTTTGATAGTGAGGACAAAGATGAACCGGCCTTCCTTAGGAATGACATTAGTTACAGTTTAAAAAATCACAACCACCGATTGCAGCAAGGCAAGGTACAGGAATCTTCAGAATCCCAGCTGGCCAAAGAGCTCAGTCCCCTCCTTGCTTGTGGGAGCTGCGTAGTTGGCGCCATATTTCTTTTTAAATTTTCAAACGCTGTTTGTGTTTGGCACCTCTCTTAATTGCTGGCGTACATGTGGAGATAGTATTTTTTGTATGAATGTACTGTATTAACAGAGCCAATATAACTCTTAAAGCCCTCTAAAAAGTCTGCCTTTAAGTATGTACTGCAGCTCTGTAAAGCCATGTAAACCTTAAAGGCATTTTTTAATTAATCAGAGCCAATATAACTCTGAAAGCCCTCCAATAACTCAATATTTCTGTACTGCATTTTATACCTTAAGTCTGCCTTAAAAGCTTTGTTAGCCTTAAGAGTTCAAGATTTGGTCTGTACTGAATTACAAATTTACAGCAGCCTAGAGCTCATTTTAGTACAGCCTGTGTCCCAGAGCATTTCTCCTGCCAGCCTCTAACTTGAGTCCCCTGTAACCGGATAAGGGCAGCCTCAGATCCTAAGCACAGTCACTCTCAGACTTGTAGTTCTCCAGCTGAACCCCCACCCATTTCTTTTCTGTTTCCCCCTATAAATCTCTTACCTGACTCTGCATTCTCTCCACAGCTGATCCTGTGAGTGTCCACGGAGGTCGCAAGGGCAAACGGACAAGTCGCCCTCCCCCACCACCCGAAACCGCTGATCACAGCAAGGCAAGGCACAGGAATCTTCAGAATCCTGGCTGGCCAAAGAGCTCCGTCCCCTCCTCGCTTGCAGGAGCTGCGTAGTTTTGTCACCGCCGACACTCCGCGTTGGCTCCCCCCCGGTGAGCTCTCCCTTATATAGGGAAGGAAGCTGTAGTCCTGAACCAATCAGCCCACTTCTCCACTAGCAGCCTATACTCTCTCACCTCTAGGGGCAGATTTTTCAGTTTTCCATCTCCCTCTACTGGCTTTACCTTAGGTCTCCTTCCACCGCCTCTCACCATGCTTCTGTTAATTATCCCCACACTCATACTGCTGATCCCTGTGCTTACATCTCCACCCTGCACTTTCCCTGAAAATCTACTCTCACATGGATGTGATGACCATCTGGCAATAAAGCTGCCACCCCCTACAACAAACTCCACAGCACTGCCAGTGATCCTTTTTCCCATAGCTTTACAAATATGCTACTGTCATATCTATCACCTCACACAGTATCATATCGGCACCAGGAATGGGAGCTCTGCACCATGCACCTCGCAGAAATCCCACTACCCAACCCTGTTACTCCCCTCTCCTCCCTCAATGAGTATCCTGCTCCTGGCCTCCCCTCACTTACTTACCCTCCCCATTCCCGCATTTCTAAACTCTAAAGGGGCCCAAGCACACAAATCGCACTGTGCTAAAAAATTTGCCTGGAAGCCTTTCCTCAGGTCTCTTCTTCTCCTCCTCCTTATGTCAGGCAATATACACCCCAACCCAGAACCTCTCGCACCCTCCATGTCCACACAATCTCCTGCAGGTGGGCTGCATATTCCCACCCTTAATGTATGCAGCTTACTAAAAAATGGGACTCATTCCAGGGATGGGTATTGCAACATCAGCCCAACATCATTGCCGTGGGTGAGACCTGACTCTCCTCCCATATCCCTGACTCGTCGGTGTCCCTCTCAGGGTATAACATATTCCATGCTGACCAACAGGGAAAACATGGCAGAGGCTGTGCCATTTACATCAAGGACACTCTCCAGGTACAGCTGTTTCCCCTTCCCCATCTCATTCCTGGTCCACAGGCCCTCACACTGAAACTTACCTTTGGTCTTTCCCATACCCCCCTTCTCATCACTGCTATTTACATTCCCCCTAGTGACCAAAAGGCAGCCTTCTACTCTGTGATGTCCCACCTGGCTACATTACCATCTCATAATGAAAAAATTGTTCTGGGGGACTTTAATATCAATGGCTATCTAAGTCCACCACCACTTTCATAGACGAAGCCACCGGCCATGACCTTACACAGATAGTCCCCTCCTCCACCCGCCTGGACCATTGCACAGGATCCTCCTCTCTACTGGACCTAGTTTTCACTAACCACCCTCACAAAATCACTAGCATCATTATCCTCCCAGATGCGATTAGTGACCACTCTTCTGTCCTCTGTTACTGGTTTTGTGAGACCCCCAAGTCCCCTCTGAAAATGGTCCTACGACATAAACTTGGCCCTGGTAAGTTCACTCTCCTGAAAGCTCACCTTAGTAAGTTAGACTGGTCTTTCATAACAAACACCCTTGACCCTGACAGAGCCCTTGACCTCTTCATTCATTCCTTCAATGCTATCTGTGACATGTTCGTCCCTCTTGCCAGAAGGATGGTCAAATGAAACCCGGCGCCCTGGATTTCTGACCACCTACTGGCCTTGATGCGAGCTAGGGATTCTCTGTGGCACCTCTCCATTGAGACTGGCCTGCCAGCTGACAGACAGAAGTGCAGAGAAGCCGAAACCACTGCACTTGGCCCCTGCGGAAAGCCAAGGCTGAGTACTATAAATCTACCCTAACCTCCACCTGGGGCCAAGGGCATAAATTTTGGAGCAATATTAAGGACATCTGTGGCACTGCCCCAAACCCTGCCCCATGCAAATCTTAGTCGAAGGGGGCCTGTCCACTCACCCCTTTCAGATAGCCACCACATGTAACCATGCTTTCTCCGACCTCAGCCATGGCCTCCCTTCCGATTTCTTTGACCTTTCCCCTCTCTCCAGTGCCCCGTCCCTCTCAGAACACCCCCATTTCACCTACGTTGCAACCCTCCAGAGCTGCTGAACCCTACCTCCAAACAGCCATAAGGCACTCCCAATATAGCAGTGACTCCTTAGACCTCAGACTTCTCCAGCTCACTCTCCACGAGGTGCTAATCTCCCTCACCCACATTATCTACCAGTCTTTATGTCTTGGGAAATTCCCGACATGCTGGAAATCTGCTTCTATTACCCCTATATTTAAGAGCGGGGACAGTGCCTCCCACCACAACTATCACCCCATCTCTATTCTCCCCTCATCTAAGGCACTAGAACATATAATTTCTGACCAGCTCACTGACCATCTTAACCAACACAATATACTTTGCAACCAGCAACATGGTTTCCACAAAGGACATAGCATGACGACTGCCCATCTCGAGTTCACCTAGCACCTTCATACTGCCCTAGATAGTGGTCATCTCTCTGGTGTGGTCTTCATCGACCTCACCAAGGTATTTGACATGGTCAACCACTCCCTCCTGTTAACTACCCTATCCAAGCCTGGCATCTGTCAAGATGCCCTATGCTGGTTCTCGGACTACTTGTCAGATCGTTTCCAGCAGGCCAAAATTGGTACCATCTTTTCCAGCAAGCTGCCAGTATGCTCCGGTGTCCCACAGGGGGTCCATCCTTGGACCTTTATTATTTAGTCTCTTCCTCAACTCCTTCCCCCAGTCATGTTCTGGAAATATCCTACTCTATGCGGACGACGCTGTCCTGTACTCCTCCAATCCTGACCCCACCCAGCTCCACCTCACCCTTCAATCCTCCTTCAGTGATGCAGAAAAGTGGTTCACCGCACAACGCCTTATTCTAAACTACAAGAAAACCAAAGTTATGTACTTCTCACACCCATGTAACTCCAGGAAAGACCACTGCCCACAAATTCTGACAGCCAACAAGATCCCTCTTGAACAGGTGGACTCCTTCAAATACCTGGGCGTCACACTAGACCCAGCCCTAAACTTCCACCTACACATTCATCAACTATCTACAGCCCTCAATATCCGGCTTGGCATCTTCTATCGGTTTAAGCATTGCCTCACTCCTGATGCCCTCCGCCTCACGGTCTCTTCCTCGGTCCTCTTCCTCCTCGACTATGGCATACTTATCTATGGTGCTGCCAGTTCCACGGCCTTATCTAGACTCTGACTCTCCCTCAACAAAGCCTGCCGCCTTATCCTGGGCTGTGATCATTAACCCACACATGCTCCCTCTATAAGTCCGCAAACTGGCTTAACCTGGATAACAGAATTAGGTTTCATACCTGCCTCATGACCAAAAAGATTACTCTCGGTCTCGCCCCCACCAGTATCTCACCTCTAATATAACTGACCCCATCACTCCAACACACCTGTAGTTCAAGCAAGCAACTCCTTAAGGTTTCCCGATGCCGAACCTCCCAATTCCAAAGATCCTTCAGCTACCGAGCCCCTTCCTGGATAAATAACCTGCCTAATGATCTCACGAACTTGAAAAGAATTGGCCCTTTCAAAGCCTACCTTAGGAACTACCTACAGTCCTCCAGTCCCTGCGATTGCTACTTAACTCAGCCCTGACCCCCCCTGCCCTGACTAAGGCCTTTGGCTGGCTAACCCCCAATCTGAAAACTCTCTGTACTAGCTCCTAAGGGAGCTTATAAATTTATTCATGCACTGTGACTAATACCGTGTATCTCCAGTATCAAAATGTTAGCCTAAAACTGTAGCTCTTGTATCATGCCTGTTTGTTTTGTCCCATTTCTGTACTGTTCTCTCACAGTATGCCTGTAATGACGTGGAACCTTTGAAAAGGAGTCTTTGACTCAAAGGTATTTTCCGAATCCTCAATAAATAAAATAAATGTTATTTAGTACTTTTCAGACATATGGCAGAAATGCTGGCATTACACACTACTGAAACAGAGGCTGATGAGAATGAAGCTCAGTTTAAATACTGGTTATTGGACTGCATTCTACAAAAGAAACTTCAGTCCAGCCAACACACAAGACATTCAAAAGAAAAACTGAAGACATTGGCAACTGACAAAAGACAAAAGTACATTTTAGCACACAACTGGGACATACACTCAAAAACAAAAAGAAATTGCTTGTTTGGGAAAGAGAGGTAATCTTTTTTAACCCTGCTCGCTCATGAGACAAGCTGCATTTCTGCATTCCTTGCTCAGCTCACAAGAAAGCATAACATACCATCATCATCTCTGTATAGGAGAGCCAACTTAGTCATAAAAAAAAACACTGCTGTTCCACATAACAAAATCTTGTTTAGATGCAGCCAAACACCAGTTTCAAATGGCAGCTAATGATTCAGTCCCCAGAATAGGGAAGTCATTAGCCACAAGTTGTTGGGGGTTGTGCTCGTTTAAAGAGCTGATGACATATTCTGTTGCATGGGGCAGGCAACTCGTGTCCAGTAGCTGCCCATCCAGGACCCAAAGTAGCCACAGTTGTGACTTGTCATTTTTTTCTGTGCTAGCCATAGTTACATTTTTACTTAATAGAAGCACAATTTCACTTCCTGATTCTTCCACAGCCACCAAGCGCCCACTGCAGTCCCACCCAGAAAACAGCATTTTGATGATGTGAGGAAAGAAAGGGGCTGCAGGGCTATAGATAGCATTGTAATACTATCAGGGGCAGTGGTGGCCTTTAGGTGTAACCTTTGCTGAAGTTACGTACATGTACATGTTAAGGGGGACATGAATCACATGTACTACCCCCCTTAACAAGTTCAAGTGCCTGTCTTAACCACAAGTTACACCTAAAGGCCACCACTGTCCTAACTGCATTAGAATGCTATCTGCAGCACTGCAGCCTCTTCTCTACTTCTCATCATCAAAAACAAGAACACTGGTTTCTGGGTGGAGCTGCGGTGGGTGCTTGGCAGCTTCAGAGGAATCAGAAGAACCAGAAGTGTGATCTTGTGTTTATTACATTACAAATCTAACTATTGCTAGCACAAAAAATTAATTTGTGGCTACTTTGGGTCTTGGGGCAAGCAGCTGCTAGACATGAGTTGCCAGCCCCAGAGGTGTCCATGGCTCTTTAAGAACAACAAACATAACTTGCCTGCTCACAAACAACAAAAAGCTAATTCCTTCCCCTTTGAGTATACACCCCCATTTGGAAAAGAGACAAAAATGCAGGATAACTGAAAACGTCAAAAATAATAAACTGACTTTTAAATACCGAACTTGATAGTCATCATTAGAGTTTTCACCCAATGCAAGACATAACAATTCAAACTAGGAGAAAAGAAAACCTTACACAAGGAATAACAGTATGAGGTTTAACACTCTTTATGGAAGTGTTTTGGATTTAATGGCAGGAGGAGCTAAGGTAATCCAGTGATACAGAAAAGATTGGGTTATTATTGCCCCCACAGTTTGGAAATATTTTTTTCATTATTCTGCCATGCTCTTCTTAGGGTAGAGAAATCATGGCTCTAAGGGTAGGGAAATCAGCACTGTTTATATAGAAATTAAATCTGTTGTTTTCAAAATGCTGTTGTACCACAGTTCAAAGATCATGGAGTGTGATTATACTCTCATGTGGTAGAACAGCATTCTAGAACCTCTAGAGACTGCACAAGTCAGTTACATTGTGAAAGATGAAAAACACAATGCACACATTTCACATAATACTATATACTATAAAAAATATGGGATGAGCAACTTTATGCATAACCAGTGTGTCCTGCCACCTCAGGGATTCTGATTCCCATGGACCTCTCGAGCATCACTCTTGAGGTCAAAGAGAATCAAAACCCCTCTGTGCAAGAACACACTGGTTGTGCATAGTTGCCCATCCAGTATTCTTTATGTTTAACCAGGAAAGGCACATTAAGCCAAAGCTTGTTTCCAGGTGCAACCTGGGAGCACGAAGAGATTAAATGACTTGCTCAGGCAGGGTCACACAGTATGCAAGTGGGATTCAGACACAGATCTCTAATTTTGTAGCTCAGAGCCCTGAATCTCTGCCCTATACTGTCTCCATGACCTCATGTTCAAGGGAGAAGAATCACAGTAAAATTTGAATATATTGCCTTAAAAACACAGAACTTAAGATATGCCAGATATAACAAGAATACTGATCCCAAAGCCTGCAGTGTTTTTGCAGTAATGGTTGAAAAGAGAAGTAATGTCAGGTTCCTTACCACTGTATGAACTTCCTGCTTAACCCCTAGTTTGCAAGTGATGCAAGACTAGTGACCAAATACATTGAAGCAGTTCTCAGACACAGAAAAAGTGGCCTTTAGTCCCAAACACTAGACTATAAAAGAATGTCCTTTGTTGTGTTTCAGATATGATATTTATCTTTAGTAATTTGACATTTTTATTATTCATGTATCTGTGTCCACTTATCAGTTGCTGTTGTAGATAAGGGCCCAATACATTTTTAAACTTTCAAGGCAGTGCTCTCTAATCTTGCTTACTCACACTAATAGACAAGAAGTCCACTGATGATGGTGATTGATTAATAAAAATATCCAGCCCCACCCCCACAGACCACCACACACAGCCAGGAACACATTTGTTTTCACAGTTAAGAGTTTATTTAAAAATAAAAATAATAATATATTCACCTCGCTTAAGTCTTAATTCTCTCTCTCACACACTAAAGCAAAGACCAAGAGCCATCTGATGACTGCTGAGTGCTGAACAAAAATACCCCTACCCCAGGCCACCACACACACACACACACACACACACACACACATATAATAATAACATTAACATCTAGTTTTTTCACAAAGTTTATGAGATTATATGCATCACATTGATTTTCTCACTACTGGGCCTGGCCAAGACAGAGGTCCTAGTCTGAAGGATTAGGGTAACTGCACAACAAGAGATGCCTTCCGATTATTTTTGGAACAAGCCAGCAGCAGTAACACAAGTTAAAGTTAGTCTAGTAGCTAAAATATTTAAATTATAGGGGAGCAGTCATGCCCATATATTTAGGGTTGAGTAGGCACCTTAATGTTAAACCTCAAATTCTGCGCGTTAATAACTTTGCAACCGTTCCACGGATTTGTGCGAAAGTTGGAATACACAGTATGGGTTCGTAGATCTTTTGATTTGCCAAGTTGTGTTTTGGTCAGACATATGGTTTTTGCACAGCAAAGTGCCAAAAAATGCACTTTTTGCCATTTTTGCTCAGTATTTGTCTGTGGCACTGCGTAGCCGCCGTGTCATCTGCCAGTCCAAAGCTCGGAAGGTAGAAAGCACTTGGGTCAAGGAACATGCCACTTTTTATTTGGTGAAATAATATTAATCCGTTCAAAAGTTATTAAAGTTTGAAGTTCCCATTATAAGTCAATGGGAACATTTATATGTATAATTTGCGAAAGAAGAATTTTAGGTCGCGATCACGGCCGATTTTTTTGTAGCCTCATGGTCAAAGAAGTAAATAACTCTTAAACAGTTTGGTCTTTTTACTTGAAATTTTCAGGGGTTTGAGGGGATGTCTTAGAGATGTGACTTAGCTTGTTTGGGTGTTGGAAAATTAATTGGCTGCAGAGATATTCCATGACAAAGTTGTAGTTTTCCTCATAGGATTACATTGCAGTCAGTGTCATGATTTTCAGCACCATTATCTCAGAAATGAAGCGAGATACAGACCTTTTGCTACTGCGGCTTTGCCAAAAAAAGATTTGAAATTGCAGAGTAAGCCTGCAGTGGACTTTTTTCCATACATTGCACGGTTCATGAGATATTGTGACATTACTGTCACAAGGGTTCAAAGAGTGCCTGTCCAGTGCTGTTCGGTGCCCATATCTCAGAAATGATTTGAGATGTAGGTGCTATCATTCCAATGATGCAAGCAGTATTCACTGTCACGATTACAATGATGTAAGAATTTATTTTCTAGCTCTTACGGTTCACAAGATATGCACAAATTCCTATTACAATGGCTTGGTGCCCTATAGGGCTGTTGCATGGCTCCATGGCTTTGCGTAAGTGGGAGCATGGGCCCAAATGCATATTGTTATGCAAAAATTGGCAACTTGGCAGGAACACCACAAATATGCTTATTTTACTAATTATATTACACTTTTTCAAAAAGTAAGGAAATTCTTTGCAAAAAACTGCGTTACTACATCATTTAGGGTAAAGCAAAAAAAAGTCAGGAAATAGGACATTAGGGTTGAACCCCTAACTCCCCCCACACCCCCACCCTAATCCTCCACAAACTGACAGACTCCGGGGTGTGTCATTGGGGACGTGAGGCCTAAATCTCACCCCATTCTCCTTTACTGTAGCATGTCAGTGTGCTCACACATGGAATGGGGTAAGATTTGGGCCTCATGACCCTAATGACACACCCTGGAGTCTGTCAGTCTGTGGAGAATTGGGGTGGGTGTGTGTGGGGGAAGTTAGGGGTTCAACTCTAATGTCCCATTTCCTGCCTTTTTTTGCTTTAACCCTAAAAGATGCATTAACACAGTTTCTTGCATAGAATATAAACACAGACAGTATGTGACTGTTTATTCTGAATGAGATGCGATGGTCAGACAGTTTGAATCCATTCCTCACTCTTCATCCTTGCTAGCTTGCTTAGAGAAAAAAAATATTTTCATTTCCACAGTCCACTACCTGTGGCAGGCAATCAAAAACGTTAAGTTCCACTTCCTAGCAAATCAAGACGAGATCAACCACCTACAGTACCTCACCTCACTTAACTAGTTTTGTTAGCTGTGCTATTGGAGGAGGATAGGAAGTATGATAGTAAGGAAGGAATTAAATTATTTAGATGTCAGTACCTTAGTTCGGATTCTGGATTGAGGATTCTGAAAAAAGAGAAAATTGTGTGCTGCTCCTCCTCCGTTCTTCTCCTGAGCAATATTGAGTCCCAACTCCCCAGGCAGAACTTGAAAAACAAGTACACTGGTGGACTGGACTAGTGTAGTCTGTTGTCCCATTGCCAAGAAGATGAGGAGATGTTTTTCGGTCCAGTCCAGGCAGTCCCGACTCCTGAATAGCCTGTGCATGCCATCAGGTAACTAACTACTCTCAAAGTCAATTCTGCATCCAACGCTGATCCAATGAAAGTAAACAGAAAAAGCCGTCCATCTGAAAAACACTGCTTCTTATACTCTCCCAGGTGAACTGCAGCACACCTAGTTCAGCATTCCCTTGCTGCTCTGATCACTAGGCACTAGTGGAATTTGAAACAGAAACTGTTGCCGATTGGAGAGCCTGACTGAGGTAAGGCAGGGTCAGCAGCACCATAGATTATCTCTCAGTCAATGAATAAATGACAGGGTAAGGTAGGGACAAGGGGGGGGGGCAGCAGTGGTCTGGCGGAGGATGAATCATTGATGTAGTCAGCAGCATTAGACTTTCATTCACACAGAATGCCATTGCCAGAGACGTGGGGCCAGGGCCGGGGGGGTTGTTGGACAACAAACAGAGGCGAGCAACACCTCATCAGCACAACAGCGAGGATAAGCAATAAACATTTGTGTCTGCCAAGACAGAAGGGATGAGGAAGGGGAGCCAATTGCCAAATGATGCTGGCAGGGGGTCACACAGCAGGAGTCTGGATGGGTTTTGTGGGGTTTTTTTTGTTTTGCCTGACTTGTCCTACTATGCTGCTATGCTAGACCAGCACCAGAGACAATAAACAAGCAGCCAGCCCAGCAACAAACAAAATATATTTTGCTGCCTCATTTTGCAGATGCCCCGAAATAGCTGGTGCCCCTAAGCTGCAGCCTAGTTAGCCTATGCACAAAAATGGCCCTGCATTTTTCTAATCCCCTCTGTGTTGTCTCCCTTTGTCATCCTTCTTATCCTCAGAACCACTTCCCTTGGCTTCCTCTCCTTGCTTATATACCTGAAGAAAGTCTGGTCTTCTTTTGATACACTTTGGCTATGCTTTCTTCTCTCTGAGCCGTTGATCCCTTCATTACCTTACCTACTTCACTCTGTTTTACCTGATACACTTCTCTATACTCATTCTTCTGTGTTTCTTCATACCTCCTGAATGGCACCCTTTACAAGCTTTTAAAGAAGGCTATTCAGATGTATCTCCCCATGTCATTGAAGTCTGCCTTCTTGAAATCCAAAATGTTTGTCCTCGTGTGACTGGACTTGGTCCCAGTCCCCATGCTAAACCACACTATGTGGTGGTCACCGGATCCCAGTTGCCCCTCCACACAGACATCTGCATTCTGTCCCCATTGGTCAGTATCAGGTCAAGAATGGCCTTTTCCCTGGGTGAAGCACGAGCTGCCTTAGACCTGCCCCCTGTAGGGAATCCAGGATGCTTCTGCTTCTGGCTGAAGCAGCTGCCTGGGTGGACCAATCCACTTCTGGCATACTGAAATCCCCCAGCAGCAGGACTTCACCTTTTGTTGCCATATTGTGTATTCCATCCACAAGCTCCCTGTCCACTTCTTCCCCCTGTGCCAAAGGCCTGAAGATCGCCCCTGTTCATATTGCTGAGCCTTTGCCAGGTTCAAGATGACCCACAGTCCCTCAGCCTCCCCCTGTCTACCCTGCACCTCTGTCACCTTTATAGCCTCTCTGACGTACAGAGCCACACTCCCTCTTTTTTAACCCCCACCCCTCCTGAACAGAGCATAACCTGGTACATCAATGCCCCATGATTAACAATGTACCATGTCTCAGTTATTGCTACTATATCCAGGTCTGCCTCTACTATCAATGTCTCCAGATCCGCGATTTTATTTCCCAGGCTGTGGGCATTTGTTACTATGCCTTCCATGTTTTGTAGCCTACCCCCCCCTCCTTCTCTTTCTGCTGCTCTCCTGCTTCCTTTCCCCCTCCCCTCCTCTGCTTCATCCCCCCTCCCCAGTTGTCTTTCTTGTGTGGCCTAGAATTCACTGCTTCCCATTCTCCTTCTGCTCTCAGTGTCCCAGACTTCAACTAATTTTCCTGCATGTGTCCGGGAGGGGGTGATGCTAAGTCGCCTGACCTTCCTGACTCCCCCCCTCCCCCGACCATTTTAAATGCTTGTCACTGAAGCATTCACACTTCTTACTCGGGTCACCTTCCCTGACAGATGCAGGCCATTATCTTTATACAGGCTTGCATTCGTCCAGGTGGGGCCCCAGTCCCCATGAAGCCATAACCCTCCCGTCCATGCCATTTCTTCAACCAGGAGTTGAATTGCTGGATGTGGAGTGCCCTAGCCTTTCCCCTGCCATGGGTAGGTGGCACCTCCGAGAAGGAGATGGAGTGTTTTTTTTTTATTTTTTATTTTATTTTTATTGATTGTTGGTTATTTCATTTTGTACAGTTATTTACGTGCTTTCAGAAATGATCATATTACAAGCATAGATCATACATCAATGTACCATTTTGTATTATTGTAACATAATTTAATAATTTATTAGGGCAAATAGACTTTCGACCTATCTGTCTTGCATCCTTCCATGGGGGCGCAGCCGACCACCCCTGCCCCTCTCCTTTCAAACCTCTGGCTTTCCCCCTATATTTGACTCATCTGTCAAGATACATAAATAGCCTCCATTATCTATTTTATTTTGTGTACAATAGAATACCCATGGTCTCCATAATGGTTATATTAACAGTTGCTTATTATGAATTTTAGCTGTTAAAGTTTCCATCTGATAAATATCTACCACCAGCCTCCTCCACTCATGTACCGATGGGATAGTTGGACAGTACCATCTTTTTGTTATAGCTTTTTTGGCTGCTAGTATTAAAATCGGTAACAAGGTCCGATGCCATGAAGGGTTGTGATAAGGGTAAATTGAAAGCAGCACTATCTCTGCTGTAAGTTCCACTGTCTCCCCTAGACATTCCAAAATTTCTTTTTGTAATGTATACCAATATGGCATCAGTAAGGGACATGACCAGAAAATATGGCCTTGATCAGCCAATTTACATCAACACTTTCTCCAACACTCCCCAGCCGGTTGAGAATGGTATTTAGCTTGGACTGCGGGGGTACGAAAGAAACGGCTTCTACATTTCCATGCAAATTCACGCCATCTAGTAGCATGAGTAATCTTGTATGCCTGAATAGATGCTCAAAGCCATTCCTGTTCCTGTACGTCCATCTCCTGATCTCTATTCCAACTGTTTAATATTGAGATAGTGGAATCTCCCATTCCCCTCCCTCAAGATTTTATATAAAAAAACTATCTGATGGGGCCATAACTTGCCCTTGACATGGTCTTCAACATATCTCCAGGCCAAGGGAAGGGGGGCTGGGAGCTTGGTCTCTACCTCTCTTTGTCATAGTAGATAATTTTTCACTTGGTTGTATCTAAAAACATCTCTTTCAGATAAACTAAAATTAGTCTGGAGTGTTTCGAATGGAATAGTCCCTGTTTGAGAAAGAAACTGTCTATAAAATTGCAGCCCTACTTGTCTCCAGCTAGTGAATGTGTGATCTAAAAGTGCTGGCGATAACAGGCTATCCTCTGAAATTAAGGTGTAATAAAAAAAAAGTTCTCTGAAGGCCTTGTGTTTTTTATTTTATACCATATTTTTAATATATGAGCTGTATATCGGGTAAAGTCTTGGAGTTGGGGCGGGTTTGAGATTGAGGCCATAGTGATCTTTATAATATCATACAGGTCATTTATTGCAAACTCCAAGTCTTTCCAGGGGGATTGGTATGTAGTTATGAGCCACAAAGAGACAGTTCTCAAAAGTGATGCCTGAGCATATAATCTTAAATTCGGTAGGTTTACTCCTCCTGATGAGCCTGGGAGTTGAAGAAGTGAAAGCCTTATTCTTGGCCTTTGGCCGATCCAAATGAAGTTTGATATAAGCTTGTCCCATGATTTAAAGTAAAAGTCTGATGGTAGGGTGGGTAAATTCTGAAAAAGATATAATAGCTTAGGAAGGACTATCATTCGGATTGTCTCGATTCTTTGAAAAAAGGATAATGGTAATAATGACCGTGTGGACAGATCTTTTTGCATTTGGTTAGATAAGGGCTCATAATTTAGTAATTCTAGCATCTCCAAATTTTTAGGGATTGTTATACCTAGATATTTAAATTTTATTTTATGCCATTTAATAGGATATTTATCTTTTAAATCTTGAGTTGGAGCAAAAAATAAGGGCATCAGGTCTGTTTTAGTTATATTTAATTGGAACCCCGCTATTTCTCTAAAATTCTCTAATGTTTGCCAAAGGGCCAGTAAAGACTTCTCAAGGGAAAGGGCGGTTATCAGGAAGTCATCTGCAAATAAAGCTATCTTGTATTCTCTTTGACCTACCGAGACCCCCTCTATCTCCGTATTTTTTCTAATCATTTCAGCCAATGGTTCTAGATAAATGGCAAATAGTAATGGAGACAGTGGGCATCCCTGTCTTGTTCCCCTCTGAATTTGAATTGGTTGGGTTAATGCTCCATTCACCCGGATATATGCTTTGGCATGCCCATATAAATTTTTTATACAGTCAGTGACAGCTTCAGGGAAAGAGAAATTCAATAGGGTTATCCATAGATATTTCCAGCTTACCCTATCGAATGCTTTATCAGCATCTAAACTAAGAATAGCGGATGGAATTTTTCTAGTATGGATGTATTCTAGGAGAAGTGTAAGACAACGTAGATTATCAGAAGTATTTCTTTGTTTTATGAAGCCCGATTGATCTTGGTGTATTAATGTAATAAGAACTGTTTCTAGTCTTTTGGCCCAAATGGCCGTGAATATTTTATTATCTATTTAAAATTGAAATAGGTCGATATGATGAGGGGAGAGAGGGATCTTTGTCTGGTTTTAAAATTGGGGAAAGGACTGCATAGTTCCAAGAGGGGGTTGGGGGTTCCCCTCTCTTCATCTCTCTGAATGTTGATAATAGACTTGGAAGAAGCTGGGGGCAGAAAGTCTTGTACCATTCTGAACCAAATCCATCCGGGCCTGGACATTTTAAGGGTTTTAATTGTTTTATTTGGTAATGGATCTCTTCCTGACTTATGGGTTCCTCCAGTTTTCTCTTCATAAGATCTGTCAGCTTAGGTAGTTTAAGGTTTTTAAAGAAATCTGCAATTCGTTCTCTCTGATTCTGGGTGGGGAGGGGGGCAGTACATAAAGTTTCATAGAATTGTTGAAATGCCTGTTTTATATGTTCTTCTTTATAAGAGAGGAGATTTGTAGTTGGGGACTTTATTTTTAGAATTGTGGATGCCCTCTTTCTTGCCCTTAATTTTCTTGCCAATAGTTTAGCTCCCCTCGCCCCGCTCTCGTACGAGGATTGTCAGAGATAGGTCAGACTCTGTAGGGTCTTATAGTCCATTACTTCTTAAATATCTTGCTTTAGGGCCTTTATCTTAGTTGCAAGAACTTGATCTCCCTCTCTGTATAATAGTTGGTATGATGCTAGTAATTCTATTAGAGACTTCAATCTTGTTTGTGTTTTTTTCTATTTATAGGATGCATATGACAACACTTCACCACGGAGAACTGCCTTCAAGGTGTCCCATTGAATTGCAAAGGATATCTTGGGGGTTTTGTTATCCTGAATTATTTGGGGAATACGTTTTGTGAAATATTCCAAGAATTTTTGGTCTTGAAATAAAGAATTATTCATTCTCCACAGCTTTATTTTTTTCTGTTTTCCCAAATTAACTTTAAGAATTAAAGGGTTGTGATCAGATAGAGCTCTAGGGTCTACTTGTATTCCTGTACTAGGGTAAGATGCTCTCCCGTTATGAAAAAGTAATCAAATCGAGAATATGTTTTATGTCTCCCTGAAAAAAAAGTAAACCCTGGATTAGAAGGGAATATCTTTCTCCATACATCTTCTATTCCCATAAAAGATAAATTGTCTTTTAAATATTTTGCTGTCCTAGATAGGCTCTGCAGCTTTGGGTTCGATGACTCTAGATGAGGGTGCAAAGTTATGTTAAAGTCACCTCCCATTATAAGAATTCCTTTAAGCTTCTCTAATACCCTTTGCAGAAGCATCCTCACTTCTGAAAGTGGGGTCTGGGGTGGAAGGTATGTGTTTACCAAGGTAACTGATTGTGAAAAAAGAATACCAGTTATAATCACATAGAAACATAGACTTTGACGGCAGATAAGGACCACTTGGCCCACCCAGTCTGCCCATTTCCCTACCTACTGGATAAGCTGCAGATTCTAGTTAACCAACAGCCTATTTCCTGCAACCTCCCACTATAATTGCCTTATGTCTGTCCCATGCATATTTGAATTCCTCCACTGTTTTAGACCCCACAACCTCTCCAGGAAGGTGGTTCCATGCATCCACCACTCTCTCCGTGAAAAAGAATTTCCTCACATTACCCCATAGCTGTCCCCCCTCTAACTTTAAATTGTGCCCCCTTGTCCTTACACATCTCTTTTTCTGAAAGATGCTACCCTCCTGGACTTTGTTGATTCCCTTGAGGTACTTAAAAGTTTCTATCATGCCCCCCTGTCCCTCCTTTCATCAAGGGTATACATATTAAGCTCTCAGTCTCTCTCTTCATATGGTTTCTGATGTAGACCCTGCACCATTTTAGTTGCCCTCCTCTGGACTGCTTCCATCCTGTCTATGTCCTTGCGTGAGATGAGGTCTCCAAAACTGCACACAGTATTCCAGATGGGGTCTCACCAACTGTCTGTATAGAGGATAACCACTTCCCTTTTTCTACTTCTGATGCCCGCCCTATGCATCCCAGTATCCCCTGGCTTTCCCTACTGACTTCTCACATTGCATACCCACCTTTAGATCATCTGATATGACTACACCCAGATCCCTTTCCATTATTGTTGTTGTTAGTACCTCCCTGCTTTGTGTACTCTTCTCCTGGATTTTATTTCCCAGGTGCATTACTTTGCACTTCTTTGCATTGAATCTAAGTTGCCATATGTCTGACCATTCCTCCAACCTTGCCAAGTCCTTCTCATCCTTTCTACCCCCCTTGTATCAACTCTGTTACAGATCTTTGTGTCATCCAAAGAGGCATACCTTTCCTTCAGACCCTCTGCAATGTCACCTATAAAGATGTTAAAGAGGACTGGACCCAGTACTGAGCCCTGAGGTACTCCACTAGTAACCCCCTTTCTTCAGAATGTGTTCCATTCTATTACCTTCTGTGTCTGTTGTGCAGCCAGTTTGCTACCCAGGCTACCACCCTGGGACCCACTCCCAGGCTGGCTAACTGATTATAATTCTTTTGTGCGAGACTGTGTCAAATGCCTTGCTAAAGTCTAGGTAGGCCATATCCACAGCCCCTCCCTGGTCTATTACTTTGGTCACCCAGTCAAAGAAATCGATTAGATTGTCTGACATGACCTTCCTGCTGTGAATCCATGCTGCTTTGGGTCCAGTGCCCCGCTGGCCTCTAAGTACTCAACAATTCTTTCTTTCAGAAGTGATTCCATCATTTTCCCCACCACTGAGGTCAAACTAACAGGTCTGTAGTTTCCTGCTTCTGCCTTGCTCCCACTTTTGTGAAAGGGAATCACATCTGCCCTCCTCCAGTCCTCAGGTACCACCCCGTCTTCCCATGATTTGTTAAAAAGTGTGGTTAGTGGTGTCACTAGGTCCTCCCTTAGCTGTTTTAGGATTCTAGGGTGAATCCCGTCAGGCCCCATTGCTTTGTCCACCTTGAGTTTTAGAAGTTCTTTCAGTACTCTTTCTTCTTTAAATGGACTGGTATCAACCCCACTATCTACAGTGCTTCTACTGTTTGGTTTAGGTAACTCCTCCTCTTCTTCTTTTGTGAATACTGAGCAAAAGTGTTCATTCATTATCTCTGCTTTTTCACTGTCTACCTCTGCCCACCTCCCCTCTCCTTTATTAATCTTCCCTATCCCTCCCTTAACCTTTCTATGTTCCCTAATGTACCTATAAAAGGTTTTATCCCCCTTCTTAACTGAGTTGGCTATCCTTTCCTCTGTTTGGGCCTTTGCTTTTCTGACTGCCTTCCCCACTTCCTTCTGCTTTAATTGATACAGTTCCCTGTCGTGTTCTGTCTGTGATTCCTTATACTTTTTGAATGCAGCCTTTTTCTCCTTAACCTTCCCTGACACTTCTTTTGAGAGCCATAGTGGTTTTTTATTCCGCTTTGTTTTCTTTATTTGTTTCACACAAAGGCTTGTTGCCTCCATGATGGCAGTTTTGATTTTTCTCCATTGTTCTTCCACCCCTCCTTTCTGGCCATTTGCTAATGCATTCCTCAGGTATTCACCCATTTGCCAAAGTCAGCCCTTCTAAAGTCCAGTATCCTTGTATTTGTGATGGCTTGTCTCCATGGTTGTGTTTATTATGGCGACACTGTGCAGTGGTCGCTGTTCCCAGGTGTCTACTGACTTCTAAGTTTGTGATCCTCTCTCGCTTGAGAGCACCAGGTCTAGTATTGCTCCCTCCTGAGTGGGTTCCACCACTAGCTGTCTAAGGCATGCTCCCTGTAGGGCATCGAGAATGACCCTGCTCTTGGATATGGCTGCCGTCCATGTTGCCCAGTTAACGTCTGGCATATTCAGGTCCCCCATCAACAGTATCTCCCCTTTTTCAGCCATTTTGAGAATGCCCTCTATCATTTTCTTGTCCATTTCCTCCCCTTGAGACGGGGGTCTGTATACAACCCCTGTGCGGATTGTGGTGCCATTCCCTGTCTCCAAGGTGGCCCAGAGTTCCTCTTGTCCTCCCCCTTTACTTTTTAGTTCTGTTACTTTGATCCCTTCCCTTATGTAGAGAGCTACTCCACCTCCTATTTTACCCTCCCTGTCCCTTCTGTAGATTGTGTACCCTGGTATGTTGACATCCCAGTCATGGTTCTCCGTGTGCCGTGTTTCTGTGACTGCCACAATATCCAAGTGTTCCACTTCCGTCAGGGCTACTAACTCTGGAAGCTTGTTTCCCAGACTACGGGCATTGGTACTCATTGCCCTCCATTTAATGTTGGCTTTATCCTTTTTTTACCCCATCCCTGCTCTTATTGCCCGTGTCCATTTTTCCATTTACCCCTGTCCTGCCCTCTGTCAAGCTCTGTACCTCAGTGTTTACCCTACTACCTGCCATGCTTTGCGGGGGGAGGCTTGAACTTTCCTGTTTCCTATCAGCACCTCCCCCCTTGGCTAGTTTAAAAGCTTGCCAAGGAAGCCTTTAAACCTGTCACCTAGGAGACATACCGACCATGGGGGTCTATAAAGGTGTCCTGTATTTCGATCGGGGTTGAGGTGGGAATGAAAATGACAGTACCCCTTTTGTGGCCACTCAAATGGGAAGATGCATGTACCTGGTAACGTCCCCCCCAATGTAGCTTTAAATGTTCCGAAGCTGAAAGATGGGATTCCTGAAGAAAATAAATATCTGCACCCTGTTTACCCAGATGATGCATTACTTTATATCGCTTGATAGGGGAATGGAGGCCATTTACATTCTGTGAATAGATTTTTGCAGGTATGTCAGCCATTATCCCATGAAAAGTAACCTTTTTCTATATTTTTGGCGCAGCTTCGGAGGATGAAGAGCGGAGGAATGGTATTAATCTTTATGGGAAATTTTCTTTTTCTTATCGGAGGTCGAGACGATCTTAATTCCGTATTCCTGGATATTATTATGAAATTGCTTCCTCCATTTCTTGCCTCTCCAAAGCCCGTCACCAAACTTGGAAGCCTCTGCCCTATTTTACTTAATTTAACACCAATATTTTTTTCCAGTAGTAAAACAAGTAAACATGTTAACCATAATATTACTAAACCTAAAACCTCTAATCTCCTGATGGAGACAACTATATACATATGGTCTTCCACTAGTGGGTGAGATATACTCATCTCCAACCCGGGTCCCAGGAAAAAAAGGGGTGAAAATAGAAGGAGGTAGAAATACCTTTCTCTCCCTTATCCCCTGGGTAAGTGGGGGGGTAATCCACAGATCATGGATCTATGCCCACTTGAGAAGGAACTCCCTCTCTAGTGACTAGTTTCTATCTATCACTAGTCCTATTATGGTGGGACTAAATATTTGTCCATTCACAACATTGTGTATCTATCTAGTACTAAAAGGAAGGGCTCCTCTTGCCCCTGTCATATTTAACAACTAATGTAATAAAAAAACGGGGGAAGAGGGGGGCTTCCCCTGAAATCTAAGTAACATACCCTTTAGATTAGGTGCGTTCTATGTCGTCCCCTAGTGTATTATAGAGAAAACATCCTAATTTCTATTTCAGTTCCATCACCTTTAAAAGTCAACTCAACTTGGATTTGTACATCACTTAAAATCAACCTACTTTTCGATATAAACCCCAAAGTGGTATCTACGAAATATTTCTTCTCTCCCCCCTTTATATAGGGTCTTAGGGAGACCTTCTCGTGTATATATTATTATCTGCCTTACAGAACATAAAAAACGTTTCTTCCCCTTAAAATATATATGTTTTCCCCTTTCCCTTGAGTAGTCCTTTAAATATTGATATTATCTGATTTCCTACTTTGAAAATCGTTCTGACCTCCCTTCATCTCCTACTTTGGAGATTTCTAAGTTAAGGTCTCCTGGGGATGAACTCAAAGTTTTATAACCAGAAGTCTGACTTAAGAGGATGTCTGCTTCTCTGTACTCCAACCTAATGCGGGTATGCTGCTTTTTAGTCCGTTGATTCCCTTGATAGTGTTCTTCTCAGTTACTAATCGAGTGGGGGGGGCTCCTCTACAGGATAGTGGAGGCGAGGCTCAAAGGAAGGAAAGACGAATAACTCAACAATCTAGTAATGAACCAGTGAAGGACGATCATTCTCATGCTTCCTGATTTGGGTTCTTCATATTTTACTAGTTCTTTTACTGTTCTATCAAATATGTCCCCAGTATAATATCACACTTCACTCACTCTCTCCATTTTAGCACTGTTGTTCCTTCTCTATTGGAACGTCTCCCCCCCCCCAAGGTCTTCTCTTACTTAGCAACATGTTAACCAGACTCCTCATGGTGGTTGTAGAGTGGGATTTCTCAAGACTCTTATTTTGTCCAGGCAAAGCCTGCAATCCCCGCTCTCCAGTCTCTTCCCGTACTGCGTCTCGAGTGGGAGACCCCAAAGGTAGTTGCCAGTTCTTTATTTGTAACTTGGGATCAGCTTTTGAAATTATGCCCTTATGAATTAAATCATTTTTTGCCTCCAGTGCTGAGTTATATGTGATAGGGCCGTTTAGAAGTTGTACTGTTAATTTCGCAGGGTAAGGAGTCCAGAACCTTATGTTTGAAGCTCGTAGTAGAGGGAACAAAGATGAGTATTCTCGTCTTGAGCGTTGCGTAGCTGGCGCATAATCGTTGTAGAAAATAATTCGATGTTTCCCCAACATAACTTTCTGCTTACGACAAGCTTTTGATAAGATTTGGTCTTTCTGGTAGTAGCTATTAAATCTGATTACAAAAGACCTGGGTCTGGCATCAGGTTTTGATGGACGAATCCCCAATGCACGATGTGCCCTTTCTATATCTATCTGAATTTCTGGGCCCAGATCCAGGGTCAGGCATAGAAAGTAATCTGCGAAACCAACAGCATCGTTTCCCTCTTCTCCCTCAGGTATTCCATATAGCCGTATATTTTTCCTTCTCCCTCTGTTTTCCATATCTTCTTGTCTCATCGATTGATATAACTGTTCCTCTGCAATCGTATGTATCATTTTCTCAGTTTTGCTTATTTTGCTTGTATTTTCTGCTGTCTGTGTTTCCATTTCGTTTACTCTATTTTGAAGCTCTCCCAAGTCAGTGCGAATCTCTTTTAAAGCATCCTCATTTCTGTCTGGAATTCCGTAATAGCTTGCAGTATTGTCTCCGTAGAAACGTTCTCCGGTATTGTTTTTTTTTTTATTATTATCTCCTATTTTCCCACGTTTAGACTCTGATGGTTGGGAAGCTGGAAAGGCTGTTTCAGAGTCTAACAGGCCGCTTTTGTCGACATCTTGGAGCTCTTGCAGAGGGTGAAAGCGGTTCTTTTCTAGATGTGCCATTCCCTCGTTTAGTGCTTTTTATTAAGTCCAGGGGGTTTCCACATTGATCGAGTCCTCTTAACTACGGATTTTTCAATTTACTTGTCTCTTAAAACGAGGAAAAACTGCTGTTCTGAGTTAAGGCTTTAGAGGAGCCCGAGCCTTTGCGTGCTCATGCCACCATGTCCCAACTGGAAGTTGAGATGGAGTTTTTACCATGAGAGACTCACTAAGCTGAAGCTTGTTTACAGGTGCGACCTGGAAGCACAAGGAAGTTAAGTGACTTGCTCAGGGTCACACAGTATGCAAAGTGAGGACTGTGGGATTCAAACCCAGGTCTCCAGATATGCAGCTCAGTGCCTTAAACCACTGTGCTACACTGCCTCCTTGAAGCATTCTACTTGCTTCAGACTCCCCCCAACTTCCTGAAATCCTTTTGGATTCTAGCTGCTTCCACTTTGTCTCCTGCCAGGTCATTCATCCTCAGGTGGACGATAACATCCAGTTCCTCCCTCCTTGCCATTACCCTTGTGATCCTATTGATCCACTTTTCATCCCACCATGCAGTGCCTTCTGAAATGCACTTTACCTCCCTGTCCTTCCTGCTGGGTTCCCTTAACTTCACTCCTTGGACAACTGAGTCCCCCACCAAGAGAAGTTTCCTCCTCCTCTGGGGTTTTCTTTCCCCCTTTCCTGGTACTGCATCTCTGAGGATCTGCCTATCCACCTTGGTCTCTGCTATAGGTGCCATTGTGGGGCTATCTCACTCCTCCAAAACAGCATAGGAATTGCTTAACCAGACTGGTTGGGGGATGTGCTTCAGACACCTTCATGGCAACTTCCCTACAGTACCATAATGGTCCTTTTGATGTTGTCTTGTGCGCACAGTGCAGACAATATATTCTGATGACAGGTTTTGAAGGTGTGGTCATGTTGTGGCCAATGGCGCCACTGCTTTTTCGGGCTGGGCTCTGTGGCACGAATGAAATAGCATGCTGTCTATGATAGCACTGCAAAAGCATGCCACCAACTTGAAACAATTTTTCCACTGCAATAAGGGTGCTCCCCGTCATTGCAGGGCATGACTTGCCTGGTGTAACATTTCAAGAAACATGGCTGCAGCTGTTGCCGTCTGCCTCTCATAATCTGCAGCAAGCCAACTTCAGGGGTGCCCAATCCCCCTGTCAGCATAGTTAACCCTCCAAGATTGTGTGGCACACTGGGAGCCCACCCCATTGTACCTCCATGTTCAAAAGCTGATTGCGTCAGTATTTTCCTGCCCCTGCCCATCGCAGTGTGGCTAACATCACACCACAAACTCATGGGACACTCTGGGAACCCACCCCAGTTGCCCAACATTTTCCTTACACCTGTAAAAAAAAAGAAAATGGTCCTCAGTGTTCTTTCTTTTATTTTTATTATAACTGAAACAAAGAAAACAGTCCTTTGCCATCAGGTACCTCCCCCAACCTGCACCCACCCTCTGCACACCCCACCTCCCCACACCCCCCCTCCACACCATACTTACCTCCAGTATCCAGCGCTGTGATCTTCGGTGGAGCAGGAACACGTCTGCACTCTTCAAAGCCGACCACGAACTGAAGAAATGCTGGTAAGCTGTATAATGGCATCAATGGCAGGGGGGATCAACTTAGGTGGATATCTCACCCATTCTTGTGACTTTTGGCTCCAAATTTTCAACATGGGGTTCTTGGGACCCCACCTCATGAACTCAGTCTCTGTCATTTCATTATTCGGTCCGGAAAGGTGATTTCACGGTCACTGCATAGAATCACCTTTTGGGATTGATTAATGAAATAACAGTGTCACTGTTCATAAGATGGGCTCCCAAAATGTCTATGTTGAAAATTTAGTGAACAAATTCCAAAAAATGACTGTGTTATGAACATGCATTGTGCAGTTTATATGCACGCTCGTAATTTTGAGAACTTTTAATATTTTCACTCCAGATTTTTCCAACATTGTGATTTCTTCATACATCCTTATAAACAGTAGAGCTTTCATTTTTCACATCCTACCCAAAATGTGTTTCCGCACATCTGGCACAGAATGCCACAGTTGCTATGGGAAAATCAATGTTCAGGACACATTAACAAAATCACTGTGCCACTGTTCATGAGTGGAGGTCCCAAATGCTTTCATGGTGGGGTGGGGTCACAAAAGCCCATGTTGAAAATTTGGAGTGCAAATACCAATAAACGCCCGGGGTGTTAAGGTTTCTAACCATAATATCCCACACTGTAGAGACTGACCGGTATCAGGAGGGTGACTTTGGATTGTCGGCTGTAGTGGTCACACCATTCCACCCCACCCCCACCCTGCAGCCTGTGACATGCATCAAGGTGTGCCTTGGACTTTTCGGCCCCAAAGTTCACCCCATTCTCCTATACTGCACCCATCTGAATGTATTTCCCTATGGAATGGGGTGAGCATAAGGCCCGATGGCCCCAAGACACAACACGACACTTGTCGGAGTCTGCAGGGCAGAATGAGCTAAAATGGCATGAGCATTATGGCCGATGATCCAAAGGCACACCTCAATGCCTGTCAGTCTCTGCAGGGTGATGTGGGGTTGGCATCACTTCCATACTTCACTGCCATTCCTATTATGCATCTCTCTAACTCCTGCACTACCAATGCCAATGCTAGCAAGACAACATTCAGCACTGACAAATGCTTGTTTCCCCCTACTTTTGCTCACTTCCTTCATGCAGATGCTGGTTGCCTTCCCTATGCCTTTACTTAATTTTCTCCACTGTTCCTCTACCCCTCTCTGACAATCCTCCCCTGCTAGGCTGCTTCTGAAGAAGTCCCCCATTTCTTTAAAATCCAACCTACTAAAGTCCAGGACCATTCTTTTTGTGGCTTGCCTCTGCATCCATTGTAATATTGAACCACACTGTACAGTGACCACTGGTTCCCATTGGATAGCCCACTGTGACGTGACTAGGCACTATCACAGCCTCCAGTAGGACAGGGATTCAGAGGAGCAAAGGGAGACAACATGTCCCAAATAGGAAAGCACCTTTACCCCATGAGACATTTTCAACTCTCAGCATGCTAAGTCCATAGGGCAGGAAAGGTGCTAGTGGGACATTTGCTGGCCCATATGGGCTAACTAACATTTCCACACAATGCCTCTGTGCATGACTGCATGGAGGAATTATACAGAGCAGTGCCAGCTGCCACCTCCTCATCACAATTCAGATGCCCCTGATATAATAAAATGATCCCTGGCATCTAGAATTTCCCCACCCCCAATCACCATTCAGATGCTTCTGATTAGTAGATTAAGTGGATCCCTGGCATCTAGATCACCCTGATTGCAAGTGTGAGCCCCCTCCCAATTCCACCCATTAAGGTCCTTCCACCCCTCTCCCCATGGTGGCTCATAAATTACCCCAGCTGCCAGTCCCTCCCACTATCACAGTGACAGGTCCAGCCCCTCTGCTCGCCACTTTGGCTGGCCACTTTCTGAGTGACAGGGAGTGAGCACACACTTACTATCGAAACATATGTTCTACAGTAGGTACACACTCACTCCCTTTCACTCAGACAGTGATCAGCCAAGGTAATGAGCTAAGCCGCTGTACCGATCACAGTCACAGGGAAGTGGCTGCAATCTTCGGTAAATGGGGGGCCAATGGGGAAAGGGTGGAGGGACCTGGCTGGATGGCTTTGGGAGGGGGCTTAGATTTGCGACTGGTGGGTGGGGCCACTAGATGTCAGGGATCATGGAAAAATAGAAACATAGACAATGATGGCAGAAAAAAATGGTACATCCTGTCTGCCCCTAGTTCCCATATTAAACCTCAGAACCTACTGTCCATACAGGGTACTAGCCTTCACTATCCACTCCCTTGTTCCCCTCCCTACTACTATCAGCCTGAGTAACCACTATACCCTTCACTTTGTCACAGCCATGCTTGAAACCATTTATGGTTTTGGTGCCTGACATCTCAGTTGGCAGACTATTCCACATTTCCACTGCCATTTCTGGAAAATAAAACTTTCTAATATCCCTCTTGAACCTCCCTCCCATCAGTTTCTACTTGTGCCCCCATGCCCTTGAACTGTTACTCATGCTAAGCAGTTCTTCTCCATTCACCTTGTTTATTCCTTACAGGAACTTGAAGGTCTCTATCATATCATTCCTTTCTAGTCTGGTCTCCAGTGAAGACATGTTCAGTGCCTTGAGCAGATCCTCATATGATCTGGCCTGTCAGCTCTGAATCATCCTGATCACCCTTTGTCCTTATCTTTCCTGAGGTAAGGTCTTCAGAAGTTCAGAACTCTAAACAGTATGCCCGGTGCAGCCTCACCAACGATCAATAAAGATGCAGTAAACCTCTTTTCTTCTACTATCAGAACCCCTTCTGGCACACCCTAGTATCCTATTTGCCTTACTAGATGCCTCACTGTACTAGCTTGATTGTTTAAGGGAGTCACTAATAATGAATACTAGGTCCCTTTCCCCAGCTGTAGTGCTCAGCTCAACCCCTCCTATCTAGTACTTTGTCCTGGGGTTCTTGTCCCCTAAGTCAATCACCTTGCACTTTTTGGCATTGAATTTCAACTGCCAAACCTTAGGCCATCTCTCTGATCTTTACATGTCAGTCTGCAGTTTCCTACTTCCCCCATCACTATCTACCCTCCCATGAGCTTGGTGTCATCTTCAAAGAGAAACAAAGCCAGATTCATTCTCAAATGTTGTTAATGAGCATATTGAAGAGAACAAGACTCAGGATGGATCCCTATGGCATTCCACTCATGACCTCCCTCTTTTCTGATTTGACACCATAATCACAACCTTCTGCTGCCTCTCATTCAAGTAAAGCCCCCTCATCCCCACCAAAACACTGCTTATATTTTCCTTCAAATCCCTGGACCTCACTCCCTTGTGCTGTAACCTAAGCCACTCTGATTGGTCCCCTATCTCATTGGCCTGCTCCACTGACTCCATGCTAACATATTTCAAAAAAAAATTCCTCGAAATATGGAACTGCCATGCCCCTTCCCCCAGAGCAGGACATGAGAAAAGGTACCCCACCTCCCCTAGATCATGGCCGAGCTCATAGCTTGCTTGCAAGTGCATGATTTGGCCTGGTCAGAAAGTAAACGTAACCCATCCCCCATTGTTTCCAGAGGTATCATCACCTCAGCAACACCTGTACCAGAGCAATAAGGCTTGCCAAAGGTGAGTATTTTACATCTAACTTTCAGTACCAACTCAGTCTCCTTTGCCTGTCCTCAGAGTTGGTGACACCCCTATCTCTGACCCTCCTTCGTCACCACAGTGGTGTAATTCCTTTTCATCACCTGCACCTCCTCTCTCCTCTCCTCCCTCTTCCCTTCCTCACCTCCCTTTCACCCCTGCCAGCCTGCATGATTGCTATCTCCTTCCTTCCTTCCTCCTATTTTCTCTCCAGTAACTCCATCCTCCATCACTGACACCCTTCCCACCCTTAGTCCTTCCAAGGCTAGGAGACCAGATGGCCTGGACAGCAAGTTCCTCCATCTGGATGCTTCTGCAATCTTCTCCCCATTGGTTGACCTCCCTAACTTCTCTTTCTGGTGTTCCTCCATCCCTGCTGACTGGAAGACTGACACTGTTACTCCTCCTCCAAAAAGTGGTGACCCATCTGGTACTAACAGCTACTGACTCATTTCTGATCTCCTTCCAAAATACAGGAACAAATTATCTTGTCACAACCCTCTCCCTTTCTGGACTCCTCTTCCTTCTTCACCCAATACAAGTCTGGCTTCTGCAAAAATCACTCCACCATCATCTCCCTGCTCAGGCTCACCAATTCCATCCATATTGATATGGATCACAACCTATTCAGCTCTGCTGTCTTCATTGATCTTGGCAAAGCATTCAACCCTGTCTCCCACCCCAATTAGTAGCCAAACTCCAGGCTGCAGGCCTCTCTGACTCAATCATTGGCTGTTCCATTTCTACTGCATGGGTAGGTCCCAAGCAGTCAAAATTGGTGACCCCCTGTCTCCTCCCTACGTGTATCCACTTGGGTCCCACAAGGATCAGTGTTAGGCCCTCTACTTTTCTCCATTTTCCTTAATGATCTCCCCTCTGTATGCTTGTCTGCATCCATTCACATGTACATTAATGACACAGTCCTCTTCACAGCAGGCCCACAGACTCCAGCTGGACTTTGATCAAGTTCAGCCCTGACCGTGCGCAAATCAGCTTTTCCTCAATGCCAAGAAGACTGTCTCCATGTCCTTTGGTACAAGGCACAGGCTCTCTAGGCTTCCTCCCCTTCCTACTTTCCATACCCTGGATGGCTCCCCTGTGGAGGATGTTACTACCTTTAGTTATCTTGGTATCTGGCTAGAGCAGCACCTAAACTTTTCTGAATAAGTGGATGCTAGTGTCAAAAAGCTGCACCCCAATTTGATGCACTTTACAGGAACTGTGACTGTATCCCACTTCCAGCACACCATGCTATTATCGATCCTCCCAATCTCTGACTGTGGTGATGCGGTCTACAACGTAGCCCCAGTCACTACCCTTGCCAGACTGGACACACTCTTCAACTATTTCTGCCATTACATTCTCGACTATCCTTCTTGGTCTCATCACTGTTCTATATATAAATCTCTCTCTTTTTCTTCTCTTGTGGACAGACACCATGCTCACTGTGCCAGCTTTGTGGGCAAATCTGGTTTGTTTCCCTACCCCCATCTCTCTGTCATCCGCCCCGCACAGCCATACCATCAGAAGCTGAAATATTCAAACTCTAGCAGTCCCTTCAGTTTCCACAACCATCAGCAAAGCCACTTTCAGCCACCGCTTCCCTAAAATCGGGAGCTCCCTTGCCCCAGCCATTCGCCATTCACCCTCCCATGGATTCTTTCAAACCACTTCAAAGGTCTCACCTCTCCCTCCTGCACTTGCTCTAGTTTTTCCTCTTGCTCTCCTATGACTTGTTTCCAGTTTAGGTACAGCTATAACTTGTCACTTATGCTTCTACTCTAGGCATTATGCACAAATGTTTCCAGCTAGTGTTGATTTAAACTGCTCTGCATTTGATTGCCTGCATATGTCTGTGGCTCCTGACTGCACTGCATATGAATTGTCGATTGTTTGCTGTCACTCAAGTTCTCACATCTTGCATGCATTATTCCTAATGTAATTTGCAGTTGTGTACCACTCTGCTCCATGTAAGTTAAGTATTTTGAACTTTTGTCCTACCTAAGCCCCACTTGTACAAGTTCCGCTTCCCCCAGGATGCATCTAGAAATGAGCTCCCAACTTAGTATGCCTGGGTGGGAGGCACTAGACACCAAGGATCATTTTACTATAATAACCGGAGCCATTTAAACTGTGATCAGGGGTGTAGAACCTTTACATGCCAAGGATCATTTTGGTATACTATTTGGAAGCATCATAATGGAGACCAGAGGTAGTGTGACAATATGCACCACTGTGTGCTCAAATGAGGGCAGGATTTTTGGAAGCAGTAAACAGTATTATAATTTCAGTTGTTAAGCACTTTCAAAACCTTTTATATAGTACTGTGCTCTGTATGCAAGAGGAGATCCCTCATTTGCAAGGCTTTAGTAGTACATATGCGCATGCACATGATCAGGTTAGCACTGGGGCTGCTAAATACATGGTACCTGTTCAACCATGCTGTTCCCCACATGGCACAGTGATTAGATGTTTAGCATTCCATTAACCTTCTGAAAATGGGGCTCTAATTGACTAAATATCCCCTGCCGATGCCTCTTAAGATGCAGAAAGTAAAGAAAAATGGATTATCTTATTTTGCATCTTTATGTATTGTTTTATGTTTTTTCCTTGGAAACCTTTATTCAATTTCAAAACATTGTGATGCGTCTTAAATATTTATAACAACTGTAGCTAAAATACAATTTCTCCTTTCACCCGAGTGCTGTTTTTATTTACTTATAAAAATACAGTCTGGTGGGCTGGCTTAGTGGTTTGGTGGTAGCTATACTGCCTCCCATGCCAATGGCCTGGTTTTGGGGGAGGACCTGGGTCAAGCAGGGGTTAGCTGGCGGGAGAGATGATTGAGCATCTCGGGGACTGCTCTCCTCTCAGGGAAGGGGAGGGGAGGCTGACCACCCCACTCTTTAACAGCCACCTAGGTGAGAAACACTGGCAGGGCATCAGAGTGGCATAATGGGCAGGGCTCAGGCAGGCACAAAGCAGTACTTGCCTTTAATTGGATTGGCATCATTGTATGCTTGACTGCCCAGGGGATAAACCAAAGGTAGAAAATCTCCAATGGCAAAATAATCCACCAACCTGCCACAGGCTTTGCACTACTGACCAGGCTCTGCTCCTGTCTGAATATGTGTCTCCTTGTGAATGGCCCTCTCCCTCCTGGCTCCACCATGGGGGGGGGGAGACCATGGGAGACCTCAGAGCAGGGGTGTAACCCTCCTACAAATGGGGGTTCCTAAAAGTCTTCCCAGAGCTTGCTTAAAGGCTCCATGCCTAACTGGTGTTCGGCTTGAGGCCGCTAAATGCGGGCGTTGTGAGTGTTTTTAAAGCCTCCTGTACTGTCTCTTTAAGAGCTGCCTGCTTGCAGGTTTGAGTGGTTTGAATGGGGAGGACTGGGGTTTCTCTGCTCGAGTCCCGCCTGGGCTGTGGTGAGATTGCTCCAATTTTTCAGTCGCTGTGAGCGCAGGGGGAGCCCTGTTGGCAGGTATAACTGTTGGATGTAAAGCGTTAGAGTGTTAGTAAAGTTACAGTGTTTTCTAACCTGTTTTCCTTGCAGCTGGGACTTTGTGTGTTCAGCCCCTCCATTTTGGACCTGGACCTGTGAGATGGGCCAGTAGGAAAAAGGGGGACACTAAAATGGAGATCTTTTTGACCAACCAGGTTCAGAGCTGGCTGGCCATAGGAAATATAGCCAGTAATTCTGGGAGACGAAGTTCTGGGCTGCGGCGCCTTTTTTTTGCACCAATGGGGACAGATGTAACTGCCTGGTGTGTGCGACCCACCAAAGGGATTGGGTGGCGCCCGAACTGAGGGTTTTTGCCCATACTGCCATAGGACAGAGTTGTAGTGGCTGTGAGTGAGGAAGGAGCCCTGGGCTCCTGCGCCATTGAGTTTTCACATGGGAAGTGCATGTGAGGCCAGAGTTGGGCGCTTGACTCGCCAGCAAAGTTCGGACTAAATCCACTGGGCAGCAGTCAGAGGAGGCTGTGCAGGAGCATGGCTACCTACCAGGCTGACCCTGTAGAAGACTGGAGAATCTGCTTGAATCGCGCTCGGTCTGTCAGGATCAGTGAAGCTGCATCGGTTTGGCCCGGTGTATGGAAGTGCAGGCAATCGGGAAGTACAGCAGCTGGCTGGTATGGTACCCCTCTGCCTTTCCTATAAATGTGTGGAGAAGTGTTTGAAGCCCAGGCTCGGTCCTGTGTGTGGTGTGATAGCGCTATTCCTTCTGGAGTCATGAGTAATAAATCAGGGTAGCTCCCTGTCAAATGTTCCTAGTGAGGGCATGATTTTCTGGTTGCTTTGCTGGCTACACTGACTGAGCCTGCTGGCTCTATTTAAATCTTCGTAGGAACCTCCTGCTCGTTTCTGTGTCAGGGCCCCAACCAGCTGCATCGAGGGACTAGCCTTTATGGCCTGGGTACCCACAGACAGTGACTTATAGGTTAGGCCTGTGCACAGTGCCCTAGATAGATACTCATATATTAGAGTGGTAAGCTAATTAACCTGATCACCCCAGTCATTGTTATTTCCCCCCTAAATAAATCAGATTGATCGTTTTTGCAAAAGTATTCTGGCTAGCTTGTGTGTTTATGGTGGATTACTGTACAGTGATTATTGTGTAACAACACCTCACTTTTCAGGGGGTCCCCAGAGCAATCTGACTGGTTGAAGCTGGGGGTGGTAAGTGTATATGGTAAGGGCACTGTGACTGATTTGCATGGGCCACTAGTGGACAGAAAGGGGGGTTGCAGCAACCCACCCAGAGGGCTGTAACCAAGTCATACTCAACTGTCTTAACCCCGACCTCTGGGTGGAGGCACCCGCCACTGGATCTAGGCCCCTTAACCTGTTACAGTCAGAGCAGGTGGGGTAGTAGCCCTTGGGATAGCGCCCCTAGGGGTTACATTTTGGAGGCACCACTGGGATTAGCGTCCCCTGGTGGCCGAGTGGGCAAAGTGCCTAAATATGGATACATTAAAGGAAAAGCTGGAAGGGGATATCATGGCTAAGATTAAGCTGGACCCTATTAAGACGATGGTACATAAACTGATGGGGTGGGGTGAAGCCGAAGAGTTGGACTCTCAGAGAATTGTGTTACTACTAGATGTATCTCTGGAGACAACGAACGCTGACATTATCTCTGCAGTGGAGTGTGTTAAATGTTTAGGCAAGGTAGAGGCGAAGGGGCGTATGGCTGATCTACTCGATCAGACTTTGCAGGTGTTACTCTTATGTAGCATAGTCATTGACCCTGAGAGGGTACCCCCAGTAATCTACCCGGAAGGTGCCCAACAGGGGTGGAGGGTCATTCACATCCGGAATGGGTCAGTCACCCCCGGGGTATCTCCCCAGACTAATAGCTTCAAAGATAAACTGCTTAAATTGTTAGCTGTGGAGGGGAGGACTACCCAAGAGTTACTGCAAGCCTTGGACCTTTCCAATGAACCCACCCCTCAGGCATCCCCCGGTACCTCTCAGTGGCCCCACAAGAGTTCTATTTTGGCTCCACCACTCCTGGTGGTTCCCTCTATACAGCTAGATTCTTACCATAGGCTAAAACTTTTTTCTGGCACAGTACCAGTGCCTTTCGGGGAGGACGATTTGGAGGCGTGGATGGATTACGCCACCCCCCTAGTCCAGGAGTGGCAATGCTCTGAGGGGGAGAAATGAAAGAGACTGATGGAGAGCCTGTGGGGCCCAGCTTTGGAAGCCATTAAGTTCTTGTGGGCTACTAGTTACCACAGCAGAGTACCTTTCTGCTTTAGAGGGGGTGTTTGGAAGTACAGAAACTGGGGAAGACTTATTATTTATTTATTTATTTAGTTTTTGTTTACCGGGTAAGTACACTAGACAAGTTTTATGCCTATTTTCAGGAACGACCCGGGAGAGTACAAAAGGGTATGGAAATTCAAGTCTGCCAAGCAATGGAGGAATGAGAAGTTGTCCGCCTTTGTTACTAGGGTGGAATGGGCCTTGCAGAAGGCCTACTGAAAAGGGGGGATCACAGCCACAGCCTTGAACCAGGTCAGGTTGGAACATGTTTTGAAATCTGCTAGATTTTCCAGTGTGATACTGTTAAAACTTAAGTTGCATGATAGACAAGCTGCCCCACCCGAGTACTGTCAATTGATGAGGGAGATTCGAGAAGTAGAGATTGATGAGGAGCAAAGTTCAGACTAAATCCACTGGGCAGTGATCAGAGGAGGCTGTGCAGGAGCATGGCTACCTACCAGGCTGACCCTGTAGAAGACTGGAGAATCTGCTCAAATCACGCTCAGTCTGTCAGGATCAGTGAAGCTGCGTCGGTTTGGCCTGGTGTATGGAAGTGCAGGCGATCGGTAAGTACAGCAGCTGCCTGGTATGGTATGCCTCTGCCTTTCCTATAAATGTGTGGAGAAGTGTTTGAAGCCCAGACTCTGTCCTGTGAGTGGTGTGAGAGTGCTCTTCCTTCTGGAGTCGTGAGTAATAAATCAAGGTAGCTCCCTGTCAAATGTTCCTAGCGAGGGCACGATTTTCTGGTTGCTTTGCTGGCTACACTGACTGAGCCTGCTGGCTCTATTTAAATCTTCGTAGGAACCTCCTGCTCGTTTCTGTGTCAGGGCCCCAACCAGCTGCATCGAGGGACTAGCCTTTATGGCCTGGGTACTCACAGACAGTGACTTATAGGTTAGGCCTGTGCACAGTGTCCTAGATAGATACTCATATATTAGAGTGGTAAGCTAATTAACCTGATCAACCCAGTCCTTGTTATTTCCCCCTAAATAAATCAGATTGATCGTTTTTGCAAAAGTATTCTGGCTAGCTTGTGTGTTTATGTAAGCAATAAGACATGACAGAGTGTGCGTTAGACACTTTAACACACGGCTAGGAGGCGTAGTGAGGCACGAGGCCACCGGCCGAGTGCATCCAGCCTCCTAGCCGTGTGTTAAAGTGTCTAACGCACACCCTGGAGTGACTTATTGCGCTTATGAAATGGCCATCTTTAGTGGAAATTGCATTTGGTAGGTTAAATTTGCAATTTAAAGTAGGAAAAAACATGTATGTTTGTGTAATTTTTAATAAAATAGTTCCTCCGCCTAAGTGTCCTGTGTGTTTTTTCACTTAAGGACTTTTGTCCTAGGAAGGCTTCTGTACTTTAGGTCTGGTTGTCATGGCAGTATTCACTTCACCCCACACACGTTGTGTGTACAGAAGGAAAAATGCATCTGTTTTGTTTTTTATAATAGTTTAATGTTAAAACGTGAAGATGAGGTAGGCTGCTACAGAGAGAGAGACACACAGAAGCGAGCAGAGCGGCAGGTACAGTGAGTGTGCTGGTGGCTTGGTTGCGCTTTTCTTTTTAAACACATCGGGCTGAGTGAGCGGGCGGGTAAGCGAGATCACATAATTTCATGTTAAAAGTTCAATATTAGAGCCCAGAAATCTTGTTTCCAGTTGCATCTACATGAACAAGGTAATAGTGCAGAAGCGAGTGAGCCGGCGAGCCAGCGGCAGGTTGCGGTTTCGTTTTAAACACATCGCTGTTGAGTGAGCAAGCTGGTAGCGAGATCGCATAATTTACTGTTCAAACTTTAATCTTACAGCCCAGAAATCTTGTTTCTAGTTGCGACCTAGGGGATGGAGGTTGGCAGAAGCGAGTGAGCCGGTGGTGGGCTTTTTTTATTGCCATGCAGTCAGCAGATATGTTGACATATTGAAAATGCAGCCTTGTATTTCACTCGCAGTTGGTGAAAATAAGATGGCTGATTTTCAATTTGCCAACATTCTAATTGCCATTTTACTAGGATTAGTGCCCACAGGGCACTGCTGGTCCTTTTTCCTGTGCATTAGACAGAATATCACACAGGTATGGACCAATCAGCACTTGTATATTCTGATGCCCATTTCATAAGTAAGCAATAAGACACGACAGGGTGTGCGTTAGACAGTTTAACACATGGCTAGGAGGCGTAGTGAGGCACGAGGCCACCGGCCGAGTGCCTCCAGCCTCCCAGCCATGTGTTAACTGTTCAACGACACCCTGGAGTGGCTTATTGTGCTTATGAAATGGAAATATATTTAGAGACATTAATGATGACAATATAGTTGTTAAAAGTAAATATTTTTATTTATTAAAACAGATAACCTTCCGCTCAAAAAATAGATCCATGTTTTTCCACTTTAACATTTTGTATTTTAACAGTTTAACAGTAAAACACACTGTTATAATTTTAATAATATTACAAATGTGTGATTTAATTGATTTCATAACTGTTCATTAACTACAACTAATAGTTTACTTTGAACTGTTAATTAACTGCTACTTTACTTCACTTTGAAAAATATTTCACTTTGAAAAATAAACAGGACCATTAAAAGTCATTGTGCAGTTGTGCATTGTTACTCCTGCAAATTGAGGCTGTGGGGACTGTTGATTTAGGTCTTGAATCATTTTTGCCTCGGGTGGTACTGGATCTGCAGCTTTATTTATTAGTAAGTTCTGCTTGTTTCCATCGGGTGTCACTGTGGGGCTTGAAACTTCGTTGGGACTTGAGGTTTCTTCCTTTGGTGCGAGTATTTGACACCATTTACGTCTGTCGTCTGGCTTTGCACGCCAGTAGCTCTGGAGGCTGGCTTCGTTTTTGTGTCCCGTAATTGCCATTATTTCCCGGTTTTGTAAGCCAGCATCAGACAGCATTTGTACCGCGGTCGCTCGGAGGCAGTGGTTCGTGTACCGTTGTGAGAGACAAGCTTCTTTACTTAGCCTGCACATGAACGTCGAGAGATAGTTTACACCCATGGGCTCTGAGGAATACCATATCGGGAGGGAGTCAAGCTGCTGTTGTGGAAGTTTTCGTGGGTGTAAGTACAGAGCTGTGGGATTTGGTGGAAGCTTGCTTATGTACAATTTCAAACTTTGAACTGGGCCGAGTGGATTGCCTGGCTGAGCATACATTAAACCGGTTAGAAGATCTTTGTGTTTCGAGTGGATTGTTGTGGTTTTTTGTATGTTCGTTGAAATTCAGGATCGCAAATTCGGTACCATTTTCATCTTGTTTGATTGAAAAATGCTCTGGTTTTAGTTGTCGGACACCTTCCCGACCGCGCCTGGCCATGTATAATTGAATGTCTAACCAGACTTTACGGACAAGGCCAGGCGCAGTTCGGGGAGAACAAATGTCTGAATAACGAAGTTTCTGTAAGTCTGACTTTGTGAGGGCTTCGTGGTGCTTGGATTTGTCTTGCTGGGAGCGTCTATAACTCTTCATTTTTGCTGTGAATACTGCATTACTCAATCTAAATTCTGGATCCCTCATTAGATTAAAAGGCCTGCTAATGCCTGGGGAACCGAGGTGGCGGTTTAGCGCAGCTCGGAGACCGTTGAAGCTCGAGATGGCATACTTGAGTCCAGCGCTTGTACGAGCTTCCGCATAAAATTTACGGAGCACAGTGTTCAGGTTTTCTTTTGTGATAGACTGCCAGTCTATCGATGTGTTGTTTGCTGTTTCCCATTCCTTAAATACTCGGAGTGCCCGTGTTGTGGATCTTATTGTATTTCTTTCATTTTTTTCATTTTCAAGGCAGTCTAGTTCGACTGAGCTGTAACTCGAGAAACGCTTATTCACTGAGCCACTTTCAATTAACGTTTGACAGTTCGGTTGCTTCGTTTGACAGCTGTAGTTTTTTACGTTTTCTGAAGTTGTAGATGTAGAGGCTGTGGGCAGTTCTTGAAATGGCTCATTGTCTGGATGCATTAATAGTTCCATATCTTCTTCTGAAAGGCTGATATCAAAGTTGGGTTCAGGGAAATATGCCATTGCTATATGCTGGTTTTGTCAGTTTCACTTGGTATTAACAAGATGGCTGATTTCAGATTTGCCAACATTCTAATTGGCATTTTACTAGGATTAGTGCCCACAGGGCACTGCTGGTCCTTTTTCCTGTGCGTTAGACAGAATATCACACAGGTATGGACCAATCAGCAGCTTTAAATTTTGATGCCCATTTCATAAGGTGGATTACTGTACAGTGATTATTGTGTAACATCACCTTACTTTTCAGGGGTTCCCCAGAGCAATCTGACTGATTCAAGCCGGGGGGGGTAAGTGTACATGGTAAGGGCACTGTGACTGATTTGCGTGGGCCACTAGTGGACAGAAAGGGGGGGGTTACAGCAACCCAGAGGGCTGTAACTAAGTCATACTCGACTGTCTTAACCCCGACCTCTGGGTGGAGGCACCCGCCACCAGATCTAGTCCTCTTACCCTGTTACATTCAGAGAAGGCAGGGGTAGTAGCCCTTGGGATGGCACCCCCTAGGGGTTACAGGTGATTTTGGGTGATGTGGATAGACAGACCAGTGCACAAGGGGGTCAGTGTGTGACCCAGAAGATAAACATCTCAATGGAAAAAGAAGTAAAACACAGTCTGGGAATCTCAAACTCAATAACACAGTCACACCATATAAACAGCGTAACTATGCACTATGAGGCTAGACCAGGGCAGATTTATTAATGGAGACCAAGTGCCTGGCAAAGCTCTGTCCACCCTGCAATGCTGTGCAGATTTGTAATGGGAAGGTTAGGAGCTGTGTGAGGCATCACAGTGAAGTTATTCAGAACAGAAAGTGAAAATTATGCATATGCCAGCTGAGCTCCTGACGATAATTGTGCCCTGAGCGATTGCTGCAATATATATATATTTTTTCTTAACCAAGAATCTTTATTAAATAAAACATTCAAATAAAACCAAAAACTAAACCAAAACTAACGCAGTAGAGTATAAACTACGAAAGCATTTGGCTTACACTTTCACAGCTCCTGCAGTACACTTCCCAAGCATTCTGCTCAGATAAGTTGCTGGACCAACACAGTAATTAATTAATTTAGTTTAGTTTATTGTTCTAGGAATTAATGCCTTTGAGCCAAGGCTCTTTTACAAAGGTTCCTCGTCATAATACATATAAATCTGATCACGACTTTAACTTAGAAAAACGCATGCAGTCCCCTATGTTTATATGGTATGAAAGTGGTATGTTAGGAATATACTAAGTATTAGCTTCCTATACAAATGTGTCTAACAGTAAATGAAGGCAGCACTTATTTAAAAGAATAAACTACAGCATTTTGAATTAGTTCTAAAAGTTTCTTGTCACATCACAATGTTCTGAAATTTGATTAAAGGTGTGCAAGCAAAACAAGATGTAAAACCTCATAAAGAAATAGAAGAAGAGATAGCCCTGTTTTGTTTACCTGCTCTGCAGTTTTAGACATCCTCTCCTTAAGCCAGCAGCTAACTGAATGCAACAGGCAAGGAGTGCAGTTGCAGGCCATTCAAGAGGGAGGGGCTGGGGGGATGGGTAGTTTCAGAACATAGTCCATTTCAGTATACAGTTTATTTGTTTCAGTATATAGTGTATGTGAATTTTTCAGTCTACAGTGTATGTATTTCAACACATAGTGTATGTGTCTTACCATGTAGTGTATTTATTTCAGTATATAATGTATATGGTTTTTTAAAATATACTGTGTATGTATTTCAGCATGTAATATATTTCTCTCAGTATATAGAGTATGCAACATTTTCAGTAGAGAGGGTAAGTGTTTTTAATATCTAGTGTATTTGTTTCAGTATATAGTGTATTTATTTCAATAGATAGTGTATGTATTTCAATATAAAGTGTAGGTGTTTCAATATATAGTGTATTTGTTTCAGTATATAGTGTATGTGCTTTTTTTCAGTGTGTAGTGTATGCATTTCAATAGCTAGTGTATTTCTTTCAGTATATAGTGTATGCAGATTTTTTTCAATATATAGTGTATGTGTTACAATGTATAGAGTATTTGTTTCAGTAGATAGTATATGTGGATGCTTCAGTCTGTAGTGTATGTATCTCAAAAGGTAGTGTATATGTTTCAGTACATAGTTCATTTGTTTCAGTATATAGTGTATGTGGATTTTCAGTACTCAGTATGTGGATTTCAGTAGGTAGTGTATGTATTTCACTATATGATGTAAGCATTTCACTATATAATGTATGTGTTTCACTATATGGACTGTTTGTTCCTGCACATAGAACAAATGGCACAAGCAGTTTAAAGTGACTCCAAATGATTTCTGCTTTTTGTGTGTGTGCTATGTTCTGTGTTTACTTCAAAGTGATTGCCCTGCAGCAGACCCATTTCCTGTGCATGTACAGCATTGGGGTATGTGTTTGGCATCAGGCAGGGGCCTGTGCAACTCGGGAAGTGCTAGTAGTTCCAGAACCTCTCTGCTACATAGTAGCATTTCTTTTTAAGTTCTGTAGTTCACGTTTTCATCAGTAGAAATTTAACAGCAGTTTGGGTGGCCTGTGCCTTGTATTGGATTCCAGAGCCAATTCAGAGCTGACTACCTTGCTTGAAAATGGCATACCAGATGGAATATGGACCTCTTGCTTAAAAGACTTAGGCAGTGTGGCCAGGAGAGAGCTAAGGGAACAACACCTCTTAAATTCAGGAACAATTTATGATACCATTAATCCAGATGTAAAACATATTTTTGCAAAACTTGAATAACTTCAAATCTAAGAGACCAGCACTTGGTTATAGCCTAGAAAAATATGTACAACTAGACTGCATCCGCTGTGTCCTAGGAAATGACGAAAGGCCATCAAGATTGAAAGAGTTTAAATCTAAAAAAAACTGGGAGACCGCTGTACATGTGAAACCATACAGTCCCCTGTGATTACTAGAATCCCATCGGTGTTAGACATAGGAAGGTAGTGGGTAGCTGGTAAAGAGTTTATTGAAAGCTCTCTACAGACATCTCATTGTTTACTTAGCTATGCTGAGTGAGAAATGAATAAGGTCATTTAGAACTCTTGCAGCAGCCTGAGTCACGGTGGAATTAGCTGCCTGGGCTTTAGAATGTTCAGATGGGAGTAGTGAGAAAGTCAGCAGTGAGAGTGAGCAACAGTGCTCTGAGGGAGAGGTGCCCGTCAGTCTGTCCAGAGGCTGGGTGAAGGACCTCTGGTCGTTTTCTCACCCTAGTGAGTGAAAATAGCAGCAGTGCCACAGGAAGTGGTGGAGACCTATAATTCCCAGACCCTATTGGGTAATTCCAGAGAGAGTGAAATGGGACTGTAGTTTCTGTGGGTCCAAGGGGCAACCCCCTGATGGACCAGAAGTGTGTTCAGCTGCCCAGAGAAGAGCCAGAGTGTGTCTCAATGTGAAGCTATGAAAGCTACCAGAAAAAGGCAAGAGGTGTTGTCTTCCAAGTATCCATGTCTATAACATAAGGACAACAAAAACTGTAAGTACAGCTACATGGGATATTTCTTAGGGAGTCGTCTGGTGGTGTATGTGCCCAGAGACAATGCTAGAGTGCACCATTCAGGGCCCCTGTATCACCATAATGTGTTGAATTTAAAGTTTAATGTGTGGATGCCTTTGCAATCCCCAGTGAGACTGAAGGATCTGGTTTGTGTAACCCGGATGAAATGGAAGAGGCTGACTGGGGCCAGGGTGGTTAGAACCTCATCCAAAACTCCAGTCAGGGCTAACTGGTTCACGGAATGGCACAAGGTTACCCTGCAGATGTTAACTAAGCTCATCAAGTCAGGAGGATGTAATTTTTAAGTGTGTGGCAACCCCCACAAAATGACACTTTTGGGAAATCTAATGTTTTGAGGTCCCTGGTACAGAGGGATGGACAGTTCGAAGTTTCTGTGTGAGAAAATGTAAGAGATGCCAAACTGTGTTGTTCTGGAAAGGAAAAGAGTGCTTGAGTGAAGCCTGTGTGTACAGTTTCCAACCTGGGGACCACCCCTTTTCTGTTTTCCACATGTGACAGAATAAAGCCATACTGTACAATCCCATTTTTCAGCTGTGGACATTACAGCTGTGCTTCCTAGTGTGCACTTGGTATGGGCCCCCTCAGAAGTTACGAACATATGAACATATGAATCTGCTAGAGGAACAAGCCTCACGGTCTTTCTAGTCTGCTTGAGTACACAGCTAGTGCCCGTAGTTTGCAGCTGCCCCACCTTCTGTCCCCCGGACATTTCTCAGCACTACCTACCCAGACCCCCCCCCCGTGCCCTGTCCCATACCCTTTTGAAACTGCCCACCAGTCTTACATGATATCACCTCCTCTGGTAGGGCATTCCATTTCGACACCACCCTTTCCATTAAATAATGACTCCTCATCTCCCTCCTAAATCTGCTCGCTTCCAATCTTAGCCCATGCCCTTTTGTATCCCTTCCCTTCCCTTCCTCAGCCTGAATAACCCGTTATAGCCAGATCTGTTGACCCCCTTCAAATACTTGAATGTTTCAATCATATCTCCCCTGTCCCTTCTCTCCTCCAGGGGGTACAAGTTCAGTTCCCTCAACCTGTCCTCATAGGCTCTGCCTTCCATCCCCTGTATCATTTTTGTCACCCCCCACTGCACCCCCCTCCAGCAGTCTAATATCCTTCTTGAGATATGGTTGCCAGTACTCCATGCAGTACTCCAGGTGCGGCCTGACTACGGACCTATAGAGGGGCAGGATCACCTTCCTATGTCTGGATGAGAATCCCCTTGCTATACACCCCAGCATCTTGTTGGCCTTAGCTGCAGCTTTCCTGCATTGAGCAGAGTTGTTCATCCTCTCTGTTACCATCACCCCTAAGCCCTTTTCTTCCTCGGTGACCCTCAGCCTCACCCCCCCAAACCAATATTCCCTCCTCTGGTTCCTCGCCCCAATGTGCATAACCTTGCAGTTCTTCATGTTAAAGCCCAGATGCCACCTCTCTGACCACTCCTCCAGTTTGGCTAAGTCCCCCTGTAGCTCCTCCACATCATCCACTACCACCCCCATCTTTGCATTGGCTGCGAACAGACTGATTTTGCTCCTAATTCCTTGTGAGATAGCTGAGATGAGTAGCCCAAACAGCATCAGGCCCAGCACAGAGCCCTGCAGCAATCTACTTGTCACTGGCCTAGGGGTTGAGAGTTCTCCACCACCACCACCACCACCCGTTGATGCTGCCCCTCAGCCAGTTCACGATCCAGTTTACCAACTTCGCCCCTCTCCCACAGATTTCAGTCCCCCCACAGATTTCAGTCCCCAACCACCTGTGAGGCACTGAATCGAAGGCTTTGCTGAAGTCCAAATACAGGACATCCACTGCATGGCCCCTATCCAGTTCTCTTGTCACCCAATCATAATACTCTATTAGAGTGGTCTGCAAGATTTCCCCAAGATGAACTGATGCTGCTGCCCATCCTAGATGCCATTAGCATCGAGGAACATCACCAGTCTCTCCTTCAGTACTGCTTCCATGAGTTTACCCACTATGGAAGTGAGACTCACTGGTGTGTAGTTGCCTGGCTCATCCCGTGGGCTGCTCTTGTATAGGAACACCACATGGGCCATCCTCCAGTCCTGTTGCATTAAAGTTACCAACAGTCCCTATTTTCCCAGAACAGTCCCTATTTTAGGCAGCATGTCCCGGTGTCTCCACAGGTTTTTCAAAATGTCACTTTTGTCCTGGTTTTTGCTTACTTGTCCCAGTTTTGTCCCTTTTTTTTGCTGACTGCTAATCTGTGAGTGACAGTTATTTCAGCACCACTGTGGTGCTGCTTGAGCTGGACAACAGTTTGCAACATCAACATAGAAACACAGAAACATAGAAGTTGATGGCAGATAAGGACCGCAAGGCCCATCCAGTCTGCCCATTTCTTTTTCTACCTTATGAATGTGCCATAGGCCTTTGCTCTGTCAATGGCCTATCTATTCATACTCATCTGTATTGCTCCCTTATGCCTATCCCATTTCTGTTTGAAGCCCTGCACTGTATTCATATCCACCACTTCCTGAGGTAGGCCATTCCATACATCCATCACCCTTTCTGTGAAAAAGAACTTCCTCACATTACCCCTTAATCGGCCTCCCTCTAATCTCATGCTGTGTCCTCTTGTCCTGATATTTTTCTTATATTGAAACATGTTAGACTCTTTCACCTTGTTAATGCCCTTAAGGTGTTTGAATGTTTCAATCATATCACCTCTCTCCCTCCTTTGCTCTAGGGTATAGACATTGAGCTCTGTTAATCTGTCCTCATATGTTTTTTGATGCAGTCTCTGCACCATTTTGGTTGCCCTTCTCTGGACTGCCTCAATTTGGTTAATGTCATTGTGAAGGTGTGGCCTTCAGTACTGCATGCAGCACTCCAGATGGGGCCTAACCAGGGTCTTGTAAAGAGGGATTATTACTTCCCTCTTCCAACTTGTGATACTCCTACTAATATACCCCAACATCTCTCTAGCCTTACCTACTGCTTTAGAGGTCTGCTTGGATGATTTCGGGTCATCTGTGATGATGACGCCCAAGTCTCTTTTTTCCTTGTGACTGCCAGCAACTCCACTCCCAGCCTATAGGTGGCCTCAGGGTTTTCTTCCCTATGTGCATGATCTTGCACTTTTGTGCTAAACCCCAGTTGCCACATTATTTTGCTAGTTTATCCAGATCTCTTCTCATTCTGCCCACCCCATCTGGATAATCTACTCTGTTGCAGATCTTGTGTCATCTGCAAACAGACAAACCTTACCCTCCAGTCCATCTGCAATGTCATTGATGAAGATACTGAAGAGGACTGACCCCAGGACTGATCCCTGAGGTACCTCACTTGTGACTTGCATCTCTTCTGACTGTTTACCGTTTTCCACCACTCTCTGTTTTCTGCCTGTCAACCAGTTTGCCACCCAGTTGACCAATGTCTGACCCACCCGAGCCTACCCAGCTTATTAATTAATCTTCTATGTGCAACAGTATCAAAAGCTTTGCTGAAGTCAAGGTAGGCAACATCAACTGCTCCCCCTTGGTCCACCACTCTGGTTACCCAGTCAAAGAAATCAATGAGATTTGCTTGACAGGACATTCCTTTTGTAAACCCATGCTGTCTTGGATCCTGTGCTCCTATGGATTCCAGGTGTTGCACTATCCTTTCCTTAAGGAGTGTCTCCATAATCTTGTCCATAATCTTACTGAGGTAAGACTGACTGGTCTGTAGTTCCCTGCCTCCTTCCTGCTACCACTCTTGTGGAGTGGGATCACATGAGCCCTTCAACAGTCTTCTGGGACCTCTCCTGTGCTCAGAGACTCACTAAACAGTTCTGATAATGGCTGTGCTAGTTCCACCCTTAGCTCCTTTAGGACCCTGGGATGTATGCCATCAGGTCCCATTGCCTTGTCCACCCTGGAGCTCATCAAGCCTTGTAGGACCTTTATTTTGTGAAGGGACTAGTGCACCTCCCTCCCCTGTGTCCATGGTGCAGAGCTGTGGGCCTCTCTACCTTCTTTTCAGTAAATACTGAGCAGAAGTATCTATTTAGGATAGATGCTTTTATAGTCCTCCTCCTCAGACTCCCCTTATCCCTTTGATCTTAACACCCCTCTGGACTTTCTTCTTTCACTAATGTGTCTATAGAAAGTCTTGTTACCTTCTTTTACTGTTTGTGCTAGTGTTTCCTCTGTTTGGGCCTTTGCCTGCCGTACTGCCTTACCTGCTTCCCTCAGGGAAGTTTGATATGCCTCCTTATCTTCATCGTGCTGCATTCCCTTATATTTCCTGAAGGCTAGCCTTTTGGCTCTGACCTTTTCTGCTACTGTTTTTGAGAACCAAAGTGGTTTCCTTATTCTTTTGCACTTCCTTTTCTCACTAACACAATGGGATGTTGCTGCAAGTATTGCATCTTTAATGCTTGCCCGCTTTGCCTGTACCCCCTCACCTGTATTTCTTTTTGCCAGGGCTAGCTTAACTCTGTTGGCCATCTTATCAAAGTCATCTCCTCTAAAGTCCCATATTTTTGCCTTGGAATGGGATGATTTTGTTCTAGTGGCCAAATTGAACCATACCATGTGATGGTCACTGGCACCCAGGTGACCTGCTACCTGGGAATCTGTGATCCTTTCCCTGTTAGTCAGTACTAGATTTAGGATAGCCCTGTCTCTTGTGGGTTGTTGTACCAGTTCTTTGAGGCCATCCCCCTGCAGGGAATCCACCATGTGTCTAGTTCTGGCAAATGTCCCTGCTGGTATTGACCAATCTGTATCTGGCATGTTGAAGCCTCCCATTATCAGAACCTCCCCTTTAGCTGTCATGTTTTGTATATCTTCTAACAGTAACATGTCTATGTCCTCCCCTGGTCTGGAGGCCTGTACATAACCCCAGTTCCTATGGCTGTCCCATTTCCTGTTTCCAGGGTGACCCACAGTTCTTCTGGCTCCTTATGTGTATTCTGAATTTCTGTAGCTTTGATATTTTCATTGACATAAAGGGCCACTCCACCCCCTTTGCACCTCGGTCTCTTCTGAACAGTACATAGCCAGGTACTGAAGTCTCCCAAGTGTGGTTACTGGTAAACCATGTCTCGCTAATGGCTACTATGTCCAGTTTAGCCTGTGTCATTGTTGCCTGTAGGTCTGGGATCTTGTTTCCCAGACTGCGAGCATTTATGTACATGATTTTCCACTGGCCAGATTTTGGAGTGTTAGCTGTTGGGCGAGGTCCAGCGTTTCCCCTGTGCATTGTATGGGGAGCTGGACCTTTTTCTTTACCTGGTGATGCAAATGAACTGCAAACATGCTGAACTCCTGTTTGACCACTAGCTGAGGGGGGAGGGGTGTTCTTCCCATTCGAGTATTGGGTGCTGCAACCCCTGTGCCTATGTTGCACCACAAGCATGTCATAGGGAGACTGGTAAAGCATGTTCCTTTCTGTTAGGTTAGACTGGGTAGTAGTGCAAACAAGTGCATGTGGACATCTGCCTGCCAGCAGCTGAGAGGGACTCCAGACAGAAGAGACCAGCAGCAGTGAACTAAGGTACCCAAACCTGATTAGCTGCAGGGAAGTGTGTGAAAACAATCTGGTGTGGTAGTGGGAGTCACTGAAGTGAAATTTGCACAGCAAACGAGATGAGTTTAAGTGGGATGGGATGGGAGTGTCTGTATGACAGTTATAAGCTCAAATGTCTGAACACAATTTAATGCAGGTTTGCTTCTAATGAACTTCATGATTTGGAACTTGCTGCAGCAGAATGATGTATTGTTTTAATCTGGATATTTGCTACTGGTGTTACTGTGCGGTGGCATGGCCAGTGCAAGCAGCAAAATTGAATTGGTTGTGTGTAGTGTTGTCTGTGGCAGTGCCCTTGGTAATGACACAGTGGGGGGGAGGGGGGCATGGTCAGGATGGACCCTGTCCCAGTTTTTGGCCTCAGAAAGTTGGAAGCTTAATGTGGCATGCATTCCAAGTCCAGGGAGATGTTGAACAGGTCCTCCAGTGGCCTGGTCACCACCTCTGCCATCTCCCTCAGCACTCTGGGATGAATGCCATCAGGACCTAGTGCCTTGTCCACTGTTAGTGCCATTAGACCCATAGAACTCTTTTCTCTGCACCAATCTCATCAGTTATCTCTCCTCCCGGTCCCCACCTTCCCAGTCCATGACGGTAGTGGACCAGCCTCTTTCTGTGTGAACACTAAGCAGAAATACTCATTCAGTGTTTCGGCCTACTCCACTCCCAATTCCACCCACTCCCCGTCCCTCCTGATCCACACTATTTGGTCCCTGCATCTCCTTTTTTCTCTCACATATCTAAAAAAGTCCTTCTCCCCTCCCTTAATGCCCTGAGCTAACCTCAGCTCCCTGGAGGCCTTGGCCTCCCTCAATAGCTTGGTCACCTCCTTGGACCATCTATCATATGCTTCCCTGTCCTCCCCTCTCCCAGTCCTCTTGAATCATCAAAACGCTGCTCTCTTTACACTCACCCCCCTCAACACCTTCCCATTTAGCCAGCAAGACTTCTTAGCTCTGCTCTTCTTGCTCAGGGTCCTGGTGCAAGCCTCAGTAGCCTCTTTTAGCCCAAGTTTAATGATATCCCACTTTTGTTGTGCATCCATCTCTGGCCTGATCCCCTCAAGTCTTCCTTTCAAGATTTCCCTCATCCTCCCAAAATCTGCCCTTCTGAAGTCCACTACCTTAGTTACTGAGCTTACAGACTCCCTGCTCAAATTGAGCATGAACCACACCGATTGGTGGTCACTCCCCACCAGTGGGTCCTCAGCCCGTAGTTCCCTCACTGCCTCCCTGTTAGATAGTACTAAGCCCAGTGTGTTACCTAGCCTAGTTGGCACGTTGACCAGCTCTGTCAGGTGACTATCCTGGAATGCATCCAGAAGTACTTGCTCCCTGGCACTAGAGGTGACTGGGGTACTCCAATCCACCCCCAGCAGATTGAAGTTCCCCACGATCACTACACTCCCCCTCCTACATACCCTCCTAATCTGTTCTGCTAGTTCCCTATCTAACTCCTCAGACTGGGCCAGAGTTCTATATACCATGCCCAGTCTCAGCTTTCTTCACCTAGAGTCCAGGAACTGCATCCATAGCGCCTCTGTCCCTCCTTCCTCCCCTCATCTCTTGTGCATCTAATCCATCCCTTACATAAACTGCCACCTTCCCCTCCCCCCCCTGTCCTTCCTGTAATTCTGTAACCTGGGATTGCCAGATCCCAGTCCTGGTGTTGGGTGGCCCAAGTCTCATGATGGCTGCAACGTCCACCATCTCCAGCTAAGAGAAGCTTGGAGCTAGCAGTTTTGTTCCCAGGCTCCTCATGATTCAGGAGACCACCTTCCACCCATTTCCATCCTTCACTCCACCCCTGCGCCCTCAGCCTGACCCCCCTAAGCACCCACCCCATTACCACTATTGTTGTATGGGGCAGGCTCATAGGCCACCTTCCTGCTGGCTCTTCACACTCGCTATCCCTTCCTAGTTGAAAAACCGATATGATTCTAAGTATTCCTCCAGCCTACTGTACATTTCAAGATCCCCTGCCCTGCCCTACTCAAATGTAATCTGTCTTTAGTGTATAGATCGCCGTTGTCCCATGTGTTCCCTCATTCGCTCACCAGCCCATACCCATAAGAGTTACACCACCCACCTACGAGCTGAACTCCACTATCCTATCCTTCCTTGCTCTGCTTGCCTTGGGAACTGGTAGCACCTCTGAGAAGGCCACTGAGCTCCCTACCTCCATATACAGCTTATCTAGCTCTTCAGATCTCTCCCTAACTGACTCCACTTTGCAGCACCTCAGGTGTTAGTGCCTACATGAATCACCACATGAAGTTTCCACCTTCCCCTCCTAACATACCTAATCAGAGCCTGACCTGCCCTGTCCACTGTCAAGCCCGGTACAGCTTCCACCCATATCCGGCTATGTTGTTCACCCCTCCCCATTTTATCCCCTTCAGGATAGACTCCTCTATCACTATGATTCCTCCCTCTCCCTCCTCCCCCTCCCTTTTGGCAGTCTGTGCTTGCCATCCCCATCCTCCTTGTGCGCGTCTACTCTATCCTGCCCACTAGCTCCTGGACCCAGCCCCCCAACTCGTTCCCCACTCCATTTCCCTTCTGCCTGGTTCCCTTGCAATGCTAACTGACCCTCCCTTAGTAACCATTCTGCCTCCCTCCAACAAACCTCACCTTGCTGTGTACTCCTTCACCCCTCCCTGGGTTGCAACCCCGCACAAGCTCCCTGCTCTCCCCCCTCCCCATTCCTCCTCCTACCTGCTATACCTTCCCCTCCCAGTGTCCTGTTTCCCTCCATTCCCTCTGGACCATTTGCCCCTGCATTCCCCCTACCATCGTGCCCTCCTACCCCAATTCTGGGGGCCCCACCATCCTTGCCCATTTCTGCCACCAATACAGCGTACCTGTTACTTGAAGCTGCCCCCCATCACCACTCATAGCCCCTGCTGTTGTTACGAAGCAGCTCCATGTTACTACCTAGTTTCCTTGTCCACTCTGTAGGTCTCACTATCTCGGCTTCCTATACACCAGAGGGGGTGCCTGGCCAACCCTCACACTTCCCCACCCTCTTCCCATCCTCCTTAACTCCTCTTCCAGCCTCTGGACCTCTGCCTGCAGATCCCCCAGCCTGCAGCATATGGGACATTCCCGTAGTCTTCATAATGTGCCCATCCATACTGCCATCCCACAGTCATTGCAGCTCACTATTCTGTCCCCCCTGATTCCCCTCCTGACCCTTTTACCAGCCACTCCTTCCCTGGAACCAGCTCCACCCCTCCTTCTTGTAACCCCAGCTCCTTACCTGTCCCCTGAAACTCCCTCGCCCCCTCTTCTCCCTGTTGGTTCCATCTCCCCCAACCTCTCCTTCATGGCCCCTGAGCACCTACTTTACCCGGTGTGCCTGCAAATCCCCTTCCTCAGTCCATGTCTCTAGACCCTGCTGTACTACCTAGTTATATTGTTCACGAGAACAGACCATTAGGTAGAAATAACCCCTCAATCAAGACAGTTGTGTTCGGCCCAGCAATAGATTGTCCCTTATACCAGGGAGTTACCCCTTAGCATCAATGACAACAGATATGGTGAGCCCGACACAGTTATATCAGTTCACAGAAACTTTCCCTAGGACCAGTGCCCCATCCCCCTTCAGTAGTGCCCACACACCTGTAGGCACGATCAACCCTGTCCAGTGTTGACCCCCTCCCAGAACATTTGCAATCAGCCCCACCAATTGCATTCTCTGGAGTAGTCTCCCCCTAAGTATCCTGCTACAGTCCAATGGAGTATACCCCTACAGAACAACCTACACCTCCCAAAGCCCAGCTGCCATAGAGTGAATTCTCCCCCAGGTCACTGAGACCTTCCCAATCACTGCTATCCTATAGGGTGCAGAGTACCTTGAGCTATAAGGTCATCACAGTACCAGAAGTTTCCATGCATTCCAGTCCTCTACTTCAAGTGTTCACTTTAGGCCCCTTTGAAATAGCCGACTCATCAGGCTGCTAGACAGAGCAATGCCGAATCCGCCTTGGTGCCATCCCTTCAAAACTCTCCTCCCCTGCTTGTTCCCCTTGTTGGTACACTCCTATGAACTTGGTTCCTGCAGCCTATTTAATAAAGATGGTGGAGCGGTGTGGGAGGGTGGGCCAAAAATCTTAGCTGGGAGCCTCTTCTCCTTCCTTATTGGCTCCCAGCTGCTGCCTCCCGATGCTCACTGTTGGTTCCTAAGCTGCTGATGCAGTTGTTCCTCTGCCACATAAGCTGCCGATGCTGCTTTTCCTTCTGTTCTGGTGCCACCGATGTGGCTCCTCTTTCTCCTCTGGTGCCTCCAATGCTACCCCTTTCCCCAGCAGCCTCCGACATGTGGTCCCTACGCCTTAGCTGGATGCTAAGCATAGCCCTAGCACCTTTCTCCCACAACTATATATATAAATGTTTATTTTGTGCCCTGACTCCCCAACCTCTTAGATGCTGAGCCAGGTATTCAGCCCAGCACCAGGGGTGGTACCTTTGTTATGCCAACTTGTGGTTTGATGCCTTCTCTGGGTTCAAGTTGGGGGGGTTCCAGTTGCAAGATGCCATTCTTGACTGGGGTAAAGTTTGCATACGAGTGTTCACTAACATTAATTAAGATACATCTGAAAGAAAATAAAGCAAATTACACCAGCATTCAAGAAGAGATTCAGAAATCCAGAATAAACTGAGTCAATACGTGCAAGTGCCTGAATTTAAAGGAGAAAAGACCTTAAATTTGGTATTGGACAAATCTGAAACTGAGACTGTTGAAAGGAAAAGGTCAAAATTTGACAGGGGACATCCGGGATTATACTACTGGGCAAGTTTTTAATTCGGAGTTGATGGAACTTTCAGCCAGCAGGGGCAGGAGCAGGAGCAGGAGCAGGGCCCATAATAGTTTCCAGTCTAAATCTAGGAACAACTCTCAAAGGGGCAAACCAAAAACCAATAGACAATTAACACAAAAACAAGCCAGAGTCAAATAATTCAAGTAACTGATAGTGATATCACTGACTGAAGTGACAACGTTTCTGTCTCTGGTACTGCATAGAAAACCATTGTTTTTTTAGGACAGGGCCCATGTTGGGGGGGGGCATAACAACTCATGGACAGCAACCACTCAAAAAAAAAAAAAGAGGAAAAAGAAGACAAAGAGAGATAAAAGGGGAAGGCAAGCAGGTACAGGCCAGAAACCAGGAAATACATGAGGGAAAAGAGAGTAACAGAAACTGTGAACACCTTTAGCCAGGATCTCTCTGACACTGAAGCAAGGGCAGTGGTTAAACTGGGAATGTTCAGGTGGGGGAACTCTCACATATAGATTTCTAGGTGGTGGAACTTTCTTTCTTAGGTGGTGGAACTCTCCTATAGTAGTCAATGGAGAAAGATGACAGAGGTCATGGAACTGTCATACAGATTTTTAAGAGGTGGTGGACCTGAGTTCATTTGAGCTCCAGCTCAATTTAACCCCAGAGCAAGAGTCCTTAAAAGAGGCCTAAGCTTTATCCTCATTCAAAAGGCTAACCAATTTAATTTCCAGGTGTAAGTACTTAAAGTGATTCTGTCAGATTTGCCATAGCAAATGGGAGTAGTAACCTGTAGGAGTTATGATTCAATCTCCTACCATTAAAATTGCCCAAAAGTACTGTTTTCCATGGGAAAAAAAGTTGTTTTTTTCTGTGCTCTGCTTCATTTGCATAACCTGCCCCTTCTTTTTTTAGTGCTGCAACCCCCAGCTGTGACATCATGCAAGGGAAACAAAGTTTCTACGTGCTGGTTTGAAACAGAGACCTCTGTTGGTCAGTCTTGGTACTGCAGACATCTACACTACTGAAAAAGGGGACTACATCTCTCAGTAAAGACATTTTGTCAGCTAGACACTATATGCATAATGTTTTGTTTTGAAAATAAACATATGAGAGCTTTTATTGTTGAAGCCAGTACAGAAATATAAGACTGCACCTCACAGTAAGGGAACTGGAAAACAATTTCTTATTGTACCCACAATGACTTGCTATGTACTTCTACAAATTAGGTGCAGCCACCACCACCAAAATAAGGGACTGCTCCTCTGAGTAACTAACATTGACATCTATTTTATGATTTACCCAGAATTCATTGGTGCTATATGTAAAACATTGACAGTTCCCTTTCATGACATCATTCTGGGGGTGTGGCCACACACAGAACACTGGAGGACAAAGTGCTGATAAAACATAACATAAAATGACTATGACAGATTTTTGTACAAAACAAATTGCAGTTTCAACATCTGAAGTATGGGTGGCAATGGCATACTATGTGAAAAAGGCATCTGCGAAACCTGACAATATCACTTTAAAATATTCCCCCCCAAAATTAACCTCAAATATCACTCTGAAAGTTCATCAACCAATATGGATGGAACCTTGGAACCAGATACAAATTCGACAAGTGCTTCACCATTGGGGGAGAATCTTTCAATTTTGTAGTGAATGAGAGTGAAAGGGAAACAAAGTGCATGGGATTTCACAAGATGAGAGACACACCGTGTGTCTGAAAAGGAAGACAGCATCAATTTGTCATGCATCTTTAACAGTTCCTACAGCGGAGCCAGCCACGATGCAATGCAGCAATTTGCAGTAAACGACATGTCACAAAATACAGCATGACAGACGGGCTTAACTGTCATTGAATTGCACTGTTCCCTGTGATATATATACTGCATTTTGTACAGTATATGCCATACAATGCAAACATTACAGAGGAAACTGTTACACTCTGTAATGTCAGCAAAACAAATCAATTATTTAAGGCAACGTCTAGGTTCTGCCCTGATATACAGGACCCAGTTATTTGAATCTACCATTAAAACATTTTATGTGAGATAAACAAATTATTTGATAATAATTGGGATTGGAGAAATAGCAATCTTATTTAGGATGAATTGTTAGCCTTAGAAAATCTTAAGCACATGGACCACGTAGTGATCAGAAAAGCAGACAAGGGGATAGCAAAAGTTTGAACAAAACAGATTATACTACTGGTGCACTAGGAAAAACAGAGGATGGAGTACACGCTAATGCTTCTAAAGTTGCTGCCCAACCCAAAAGTACTGTGAGAAAATAAAAGAAGAAGTGGTGCACACACCAATGGAGATTGGCCAAGCTTTATTAAGCAGTGAGAAAGTGGAGTTAACAGACGCACTACACCTGCTGGGTAACAGAAATGTATATGAAGTCTTAGGGTTTGATCTACCTTATAGGTTTAGAAGTGTTCTATTTCAAATGGTAGATGATGCCCTCTATAGGGTGAACATAATATTACAAGAGGCTGGTGTTATTAAGGTAAAAGACCCCATCATGGCAACTTTATATTATTTGCTAAGACACTCAACAGCTTCACAAACCCCCCATGAAGACTGATTGTCTAGGGTATAGGGTCTCTGTGAGGACATTTATGTAAAGTTTTTCATTTATTTCTACAACCGATTATGACTAAATTGAGATCTTATACCCAAGACTCCAAATTTCCTGGCAACAGAATTTCACATGGATTGGGACTGCTGTGGCATTGCTGTATACCAGCATACCACAGAGTCTAGGTTTGCATGCCTTGGATTTCTTTTTACATCAAAATACATGTACCAGTGCACCCCCTCCATTCTTTCGGAAACTATGGAATTTATCCTCACACTTTACCTTTTCACCTTTGTTGGAGACATTTACCTCCAAAAGTGTGGCACAGCTATGGGTACCACAGTGGTCCCCTCCTATGCTAATATTATAGGTGCATGGTTGTGCTCCTATAATTAGGGTTGAGTAGGCACTGTAATGTTAAACCTCAGAGTTTGCACTTTAATAACTTTGCAACCGTTCAACAGATTTGCACAAACTTTGGCACACACTGTCTCGTGGAATAGATCTCTTCACTTGCAGAGTTTTATTCCAGTCAGATGGGCAGATTCTGAGATCCAGATAGTGCAAAAACCTTAAAATTCACTCTTTTTCAATTTTTTTCTCATTGCCTTGCATGTAGATGATGTAGAATTTTAGTGTGAAATTAGTTTGGTAGAAAGATCTTGGGTCACAGAACAGGCTTGCGCTTGTTTGGTGAAAAACTATTAATCCATTCCAAAGTTATTGCAATTTTAAGGTCCCATTATTTTTAATTGGAATTTCACTTTCCAAGATAGCAATATGGAACGAAAAAGGATTGTGGTCTCACAAAAAAGGATTCTTTTTCATGAGGGGCCAATACTTTTTCACCAGAAAAAATGCTTTTTTGTGAGCTGCCATCTTGTTTTCTATTTCTTTCACACAACAAACTGTCATAACTCTGCCCAGGGATGTCTTCTACAAACATCCAAACATGTATCTTGCTCACCGGGAGTTGATGAGCTTCACGTTGTATTTTTTATAGCTCCCATGACCTCTGAACATTTTTTTGTAAACTAGTTAAATCCTTTTTTCCGACTCACTAAGTTCCTTTTTTGCAAATCCTTTTTTGTCATCATGAAAAATTAAATTGTCTCATGAAAAAGGATTTAACTGTGCCATCCCCACCACTGCTATAGGTGTTCAGTGGCACCCCCATCTCTCTATTTTATATCCCTGGTGTCTTGTACCCTCCACCCTCAGATCCCCATATATTTGTGAAAATATATGTTATTGTTATTAAAATGTATATTATTTCTCCATATATTTGTAAAACAAAATGCACTGGTGTCCAGTGGCACACCCCCACCTACCGAATGCTGTTCCTGCTATCAATTTTGATATTCCTGGTGTCTTGTGGCACCCCCACCCTCCCATTGTAGCCAAACCTGAAATAAACAATACAGTCCTTCAATGTTTTTAACCTGTCAGAAAAAAAGTGGTCCCTCACCGATCAGCCCTTCCACCCCCACCTCCCAATCAGCACCCACCACCTCACCCACCCCAGTACACTCTCACACACCCACACACCCTTACTCACCTGAACAGGTCCCAGGTTCAAGATCCATGCTGCCATCAAAGACACGTCTTACTACTGGAACCAATGACTGCATTATGAGAAACTAAAGTAAATGCGGTTAAATGTATTTCAATGAGGTTTTCAACTTTGATGCAAAATGTGGCTATTTTTTGAGACTTTGACCCCAAATTTTCAACACGGCCTTTTGGGGACCCCACCTCATGAACAATAGGACTGTCATTATGCAACTCCCACCCAAAAAGTGATTTTGGGTCGCTTCGTGAATTCATCTTTCAGGCGGGATTTGTAAATTGTTTCTGCTTTTCTACATGAGGTAGGATCAAAGGAGGCTATGTTAAAAATGTGGGGTCAAAATATGTAAAAATAGCAAAGTTATGACCATTTGTTGCAATTTTGCTATGCAAACTCTTAACATACAAACATAGAATTTGACAGCAGATAAGGACCGCTTGGCCCACCTAATCTACCCATTTCTCTAGCTGATGGATGAGCTGCAGATTCTATTTAACCAACAGCTTACTTCCTCCTACCCCCACTAGAATTGCTCTATGTCTGTCCCATACAATCTTGAATTCTCCCACTGTTCTTGACTTCACAGCCTCCTCAGGAAGGCTGTTCCATGCATCCACAACCGTCTCCATGAAAAAATACTTTCTAACATTACCTCTGAGCCGTTCGTCTCTATCTTCAGATTGTGCTCCCTTGTTCTTGCACATCTCTTTTTCTGAAAGATGCTACTCTCTTGGACTTTGTTAATTCCCTTGAGGTACTTGAAAGTTTGTATTGTGTCCCCCCCCCTTTCCTTGAGGGTATACATATTAAGCAGCTTTAGCCTCTCTTCATATGCCTTCTTGTGCAGACCCTGCACCATTTTGGTGATCCTCTTCTGAACAGCCTCCGCTCGGTCTATATCTTTGTGGAGATGCGGTCTCCAGAACTGCTTGCAGTACTCCAGATGGGGTCTCACTAATTGTCTGTACAGAGGAATAACAACTTCCTGTTTTCTACTGTTTATGCCTCTCCCTATGCAACCCAGTATCCCCCCAGCCCTCCTTACTGCCTTCTCACATTGCTTGCCCACCTTAAGGTCATCTAATATAATTGCTCCCAGGTTCCTTTCGATTTTTATTGTTGTTAGTATCTCACCCCCCATTGTGCACTCTTCCCCTGGGTTTTGTTTCCCAGGTGCATTACCTTGCACTTCTTTGCACTGAATCTGAGCTGCCATACATTTGACCATTCCTCCAACCTTGCTAAGTCCCTTTTCAACCTTTCCACCCCACGTTGTGTATCACACCTGTTGCAGGTCTTTGTGTCGTCTGCAGAGAGACATACTTTTCCTTCCAGGTTCTCTCCAATGTCACTGATAAAGACATTAAACAGGACTGGTCCCAGTACTGAACCCTGCAGTACCCCGCTAGTTACCCTCCTTTCTTCACTGTGATCTCCGTTTACTATTACCCTTTGTGTCCTGTTGTCCAGACAATTTTTTATCCAGATTATCACCTTGGGACCCACTCCAAGGCTGGCTAACTTGTGTATAAATCTTTTGTGTGAGACTGTGTCAAATGCCTTGCTAAAATCTAGGTAGGACATATCCGCAGCCCCTCCTTGGTCTACTACTTTAGTCACTCAGTCAAAGAAATCTATTAAATTCATCTGACACAAACTTCCCGCTGTGAATCCATGCTGCCTTGGGTCCTATGCCCCACTGGCCTCTAGGTACTCAACAATTCTTTCCTTCAGAAGTGATTCCATCATTTTCTCTACCACTGAGGTCAAACTAATGGGTCTGTAGTTTCCTGCCTCTGCCCTGCTCCCACTTTTGTGAAGAGGAATCACATCTGCCCTCCTCTAGTCCTCAAGTACCACCCCATCCTCCCATGATTTGTTAAAGAGAGTAGTCAGTTGTGTTACTAGTTCTGCCCCTAGTTATTTTAGAATTGCTTTGTCCACCCTCAGTTTCAAGAGTTCTTTCAAAACCCTTTCTTCCGTGAATGAACTGGTATCGACCCTCCTATCCAGAGTGTTTCTCTTGTTTGGTTTAAGTACCTCTCCCTCCTCTTCTGTTGTGAATACTGAGCAGAAATATTCATTCAGTATCCCTGCTTTTTCACTATCACCCTCTGTCCACATTCCCTCCTCTTTATTAAGTCTCTGTATCCCTGCCTTGGTCTTTCTTCACTCCCTAATGTACCTATAAAAGGTTTTATCCCCTTTCGTAACATAATTGGCTATCTTTTCCTTGGTTTGGGCCTTTGCTATTCTGACTGCCTTCCCTGCCTTCTTCTGCTTTAACTGATAAAGTTCCCTGCCACCTCTTTTGAGAACCATAGTGTTTTTTTCTTCATTTTGTTTTATTGATTTGCTTCACACAAAGGTTTGTTGCCTCTGTGAGGGCTGTTTTGATTATTTCCCATTGTTCCTCCACCCCTCCTTCTTGCCCATTTGCTAGTGCTTTTCTGAGGCACTCTCTCATTTTCCCAAAGTCAGCCCTCCTAGAGTCCAGTACTCATGCTTTTGTATGGCTTGACCATATGGCTGTGTTTATTGTGAACCACACTTTTTCATGGTCACTTGTTCCTAGATTGCTACCCACTTCTAAATCAGAGATCCTTTCTCCTTCCCCATTTGAGAGTACCAGGTCTAAGACTGCTCCCTTCTGAGTGGGTTCCAACACTAGCTGTCTGAGGCATGCTCCTTGTAGGGCATCAAGAATGACCCTGCTCCTTGATGTGCCTGCAGCAAAGGTCCTCCAGTTAACATCTGGCATATTCAGGTCCCCCATTAACAATATCTCCCCTTTTTCTGCCATTTTAAGGATGCTTTCTATCATTTTGTTGTCCATTCCCTCCCACTGAGATGGGAGTCTGTACACAACTCCCATGCGGATTGTGGTGCATTTTCTTGTCTGCAGGGTGACCCATAGTGACTCATCTATTTCATGTTTACTCTTTAGTTCTGTTGCTTTAATCCCTTCCCTTAGATAGAGTGCTACTCCTCCTCCTCCTCCTCGTTTACCCTCCCTGTCCCTCCTGTAGATTGTGTATCCTGGTATGTAGACGTTCCAGTCATGATTCTCTGTATACCATGTTTCAGTGTCTGACATACTATCAAGGCATCCCTCTTCCATCAAAATCACTAGTTCAGAGAGCTTGTTATACAGACTATGGGCATTAGTACTCATCACCCTCCATTTTTTGATGGCCTTACACCTTTTAGTCCCATCCCTGTCCTTACTGCCTTTGGCTGTTTTTTGCATTTACCCCTGTCCTGCTCCTGAATGACTTCTCTACCTTGGTGTTTACCTTGCTAATTACTGTGTTTTGTGGGGGGAGGCTGGGATTTCCCTGCTCCTTTTCAGTGTCTCCCCCCTTGGCTAGTTTAAATGCTTACCAATGAAGCATTTAAACCTATCACCTAGGATCCTGGTTCCCCCCGGACAAATGCAGACCATCGTGCCAGTATAGGCCTGCATCCCTCCAGGTGGCTCCCCAGGCCCCAGTGAAGCCAAAACCTTGAGCTCCACACCAGTGTTTCAGCCATTCATTGAATGTCATGTTATGGAGTACCCTAGAATCATCCTTGCCATAGACAGGCAGCACCTCTGAGAAGGTTACCGTATGTGCTACTTGTCTAAGGCCCCTCCCCAACTATACAAACTCCTCTTGCACTGCTCTGATCCCATTCCCAGCCAGGTCATTTGTCCCTAGGTGGACAATGACATCCAGCTCCCTCCCTCATGCAGCTGGTCCCATGATCCTGAAGATTCACTTCCTGTCCCTCTGAGCCGTGGCACCAGGCAGGCACCTTACTTCCCTCTCCCTTTTCTCCCCCACTTCTACCCCCCAATGACTGAGTCCCCTACCAGGAGTTGTTTCCTTCCCCTGTGGGGTCTAATGCCACCCTCCTGTGGGTCTCTTTTGTGGAGGTTTCCAGCATCCTCCTTGGTCTCCACTGCAGGTACCTCCATAGAGGAACCACTTTTCGTCAGAACAGCATATGAATTGTGGAGAGGTACAGCTGAAGGAATGCACCTCTGTTCCACCACCCTCTCCCTCCCTGAGCCCACCTTTGAAATTTTAAATACTTTTACCCTAGATTTTCAACATAGCCTTCTTATTACCTCACCTTATGTATGTCATAGCTGTAATTTTTCAAATCCTGGCCAAAATGTGTTTTCACACCTGTGGCTAAGAATGGCATTGCAGTTGTACAGAATTACATTTTGGCTGGGATTTGAAAATTTTCTGTACCAAGTACATGAAGTGGGGTAATAAGATGGCTATACTGACAATTTGGTCACTGTTGTCCTATATATGGAAGCACAGGGCCAAGAGGGCACTGTACTTCCACAGCTACATACAGTACATAAACGTATCCATGGAGGGATGAGAGCACAGGTCCTAGAGGGCCCTGCGCTCCCACAGACAAATAAGGATTTAATTATATTATCTCAACAAGTAAGGAAATAAACTGCAAAAAATTTTGTTACTGCTGTAGTCAGGGTCAAAGCAACTAGAGTAGGGAAATGTGGTGTTAGGGTTTCCAACCCTAATACCCCACTCCAACCTACACACACCAACAGGCATCGGGGTATGCCTTAGGGTCCTCAGCCCTAATGCTCACCTCATTCTCCTATACTATACCCATCTCAGCTTATTTACTTATGGAATGGAGTGAGTGGTAGGGCTGATGACCTCAGGGCACACCCCAGTGCCTGTTGGTGTGTTCAGGGTGGGAGTGAGGTGGGAGGGTTGGAAACCCTAATGCCATATTTTCCTACTTTTGGTGCTTTAACCCTAGAGTATTAATGAAGCTTTTTGGCATTTTATTTTTAATAAGATGGTAGGAGCATCATTTTGTTTTCAAAGATGTAGAAAACAGATACATTGGTCAGATCATGCACTGGTACAGGTATATAGATGATAGTTTAATTATATGGAGTGGTACAATGGAAACTGCACTTGAATTTGTTAGTTACAGTACCTGAATGACAATTATTTAAACTTCAGTTTCACCACTAGGACTAAAAGAATTGCCATTGATTTGTTTGGATCTTAACTTGTACATCGGGGAGATTGACAAGATTGAGTCTAAGAAGGAGGAACTGCTCTACTGAAACAAAGTCCACAAAACAATATGGGAAACTGTACCAGCGATACTGCCAAAGAGGATATAAAGTGGCTACAGGATTATGCTTTGCAAAGGGCAGTGCAGCTGATTACAACACCGTTCTGTAAAAAGGGCAAAATGATGGTGGGGATGCTCACCATTAACATTTATATTGGGAATACAACTCAGTTGCCCCTGGAGTGAAAAACATTTTTCTTACAGGTGATTAGTAACTACTGTGACACTGGAGTAACACTAATATCTTCTGGTTACACACAGTCATTGAAGGCCAGAAAGGACTATGCATCTTATCTGGCTACCTCCCAAACTGATTGGTTTCTACATGTGGTCACTATTCGTCAATATGGCATGACCTCCAAAACATTTCAAGATCCCACATTGAACATTTATGTTTAAATTTGTGAATTTATATCCTGCTATACTTCTTTTGTGGTACATGGCATTCTGTGCCCCTGCCAACAAATTTATGTGGGCAGAACTACTAAACAGGTGAATGTGTGAATGCAAGAGCCACATCTATATTATTAGAAGTGGCAGACTGCATTCCTCGGTTGGTGCACACTTTGAGTGTTGTCACAACAGAGTTCCAAGTGAGATGTATTTCTGTGCCCTCAAACATGTGCCATTTAGACCTTGGGCAGGGAGTATAACACAGATACGTCTTCAATTTGAAAAACATTTTCTTTTGCTCTGACAGCATTAAACCCACAAGGCACTAATGACAAAATTGATTATTCAGTGTTTTTATAATTAGATTTTCAAGCCTTGTTTCCTGTCCCTCAACTGAGATTTGTTTGGAAGTACTAAATGTTAATGATTGTTAGTTGATACACTGTACACTGTTAACCTTTGTATATGTAATTTATTATAGGTCTGGAGTTGTGAGTTTTTTTTTTCTGATTCTGGATTTAAATTGGAAAATGTGGATGCTTGTCTGGATCTGTTTTTCCAGAATAAAGCTATCTGCATTGACAGTTTTGGTATATTGCCTTGCCTCTGGGCTTCTCTCTTGTCTTAATATGGTGAGTTATTTATTTTTTAGAAGAGTCAAGGGTCCTTGATCATATGTTTCCTCTTGTAGTACTACCAGAAGGCCTGTATTTTTCTACTTCTTTTTTAAAACTTGTCATTTTATTAATTTTCTCAGTGGTACAGCCACCATGCCTTACAGTTCCTTAAAAATCATATTAATGTTTACAGTCAAGTCCAAATGTAAATATTTTACCATAATTAACATCAGCCAGGTAAGTAACGTATTAGAAGTCATTGAGGGGGTATAGCAGGAAGCATTATATTAAAATTCTTACCAAGGGGTGAACACTTGAAATAAGTTGCCTTAATCCAAAAAATTCTTAGCTCTAGGGGAACCGTCCAGTCCAGTCAGAGACTAATAAACTTCATCCCCTGACCATGGCAACTCAGTCTGCTCCTGCTATGGAATAATGTCTGCTCTGTAAGTTGCTATATACAATATCCATGCCATCCACCTGTTTTGCTGTGCAGAGAGGGTGTTTTATATTTGGGCTGTCATCTGCTCCTTCCTGTAGATATGGTAGATAATTGTGATGCTTGGCCAGCTGGTTATGATTATTGAACGTTATTTGTAATATAAAAAAATATAGTATGTCATTGTCTCACATAAGACATCTTGTGCTTCTATGGGTGCCCCCCCCCCAACAGGTTTCAGTGAAGCTACAGGATATATTAAACTGACCAGGAGATCTCTGTAATGTAATTAACTTCCTAGAGAAATGGCATTTTATAGCCTTTTTATGACCTCATGCTTTGAAGTTGGGAAACCAAAATATACATTTTATTACAGGACAGGACATGACTATCTCACACCTAGGTGAGGGATTGCAGGGTTGTAAACCTCAGGGGAACTGATGGATCAAAGACTTATAATTTTGGAAATGAGTTTTTGCTGATGTCATCTTATTTAATGTACTTCCTGATAGGACATCATGTTTGTATTTTTTTCTATTCTAAAAGGAGGAGCTAGATGACTCACCAAGGGGGTGGGGAGATGGGGCTGAAATGTATCCTTGTAACAGGGGAAAATGACATATTATTTTGGGAGTCAAAGACCCAGCTCTCTGATATAACTTAAGCACTTTCCAGAGGTAATACATTAGATAGAAAAAGTCTAAGTGTATGGTGGTAGGAGTTTATGTTTTGTACTTTCCCCTTGTTCTTTTATGTGATTTTGAGCTCTTTTATATATTGTTCTGTGTTTACATTTTTCATATTTTTGTCATCTTTTAGTAAAATATTTTTTCAAGATACTGCCTGGGTGTGTCTTCCAAGTTCTTTTTGCATGTGATGTATATGTTGTTAAGTTTGGCAGCTGTTCTGAAGGGCTTGATGGTGTTACTAAACTGGGAAAAGGTAACAATATACCTAAGGTCTCTTATAGAGTATTGAGGGTTCATTTTGGAAGCCTGGCTTGGTACCCCTGGCGAAAGATTGTACCACAATCCCCAAAGAGGGTACGTATCTGAGCCTGTACATTGGGTGTGCTAGCATAAGGTTCACAGTTTGAATCCCCCCAGAACTTGAGACTAAAGGTGATTTGGACCCAAAAGCAGACAGGAGGGTTACCCTGTCTGTTACTTGTTCACACTATTGCGCTCAAAGGTTGGCACTGTGGGAGTCGAGGGCCTGATTTGTTGAGTGCATTTGTGACAGATTTGGTTGGCAGCGGTGTGAAAAAAATTGGTAACACAAGCTTTAACTGTTCAGTGTGTCAGCTTGATACTGTGCAGCTCACTTGCAAAATAAGGCAGTGATTTATTTTTTAAAAGAAAACAGAACTATATCATTTTGTTTACAGTCAAGTGCCTAGCTGTTTTATTTTTTTTTTCAAAGTGCAAGTTAGAGTAGCCGTAGTTAGGGAAGAAGATGGCTCCAACTACAGGGAACACACTGCAGATTACCTGAGGCAGTTGTGCAAGGAGAGAGGAGTCCTGCACGAGGAGAGAGCCACCAAGCAGAACCTCATGGATGCCCTGATGGCAGCAGATGCCCAGAGCATCGAGTCACAGACTGTGGCTGTAAAAGACCAAACCTTGGATGTGGAGGGGCCAGCGGCCAGTGCAGTGTCCAGATCCGGTGAGGTGGATAGCAGGGCCAGTGCAAGCCAAGGGCCACAGCAGCAGGGGATGGTCACGAGCATTCTGGAGCCAGAAGCAATCAGGCTGGAGATTGAGTTGTGCAGAATGGAGCTGGAGTTCCAGAGAGAAGAGAAGCGAAAGCAATGAGCTGCAGAGGAGAAGAGTGAGCAGGAACGTCGAGAAGCACAGTGAGAGCAACGAGTTGCAGAGGAGAAGAGGGAGTGAGAACAGAGAGAAGCTGAGTGAGAGAAGTGAGACACAGAGGAGAAGAGGGAATGAGAACAGCAAGAGGCGGACCGTGAAGAGTGTGCGCACCAGAGGTGACATGAACTAGAGAAGCTACGACTCCAACCACCAGCACCAGAGCAGGTAAGTGGCTTGGGTTTAACTGGAACTACAAGACTGGGTTACAAATTAGATTCCAAATTGACAGCTGAATTTAAAGAGGGGGAGGATATGGACGCCTTTTTAAATTCCTTTGAAAAAGTTTGTATTCAGGCAAATATTCCTAGAGGGTCCTGGAGCTTCCAGCTATCCAAGCTACTACCTGGGAAAGCTCGGGATGCATTGGGTCAAATGGACAATGAGAACAGTAATGATTACAGCAAACTTAAAGCTGCACTTTTAAAAAAGTTTGATTTAACTGCAGAAGCATACGGAGCTAAATTCCGCAAGCTCAGGAGAAGCTCTGACATGAGCTACGAGGAGCTAGCCACGAAACAATGTCAATGTTTACAACATTGGGAGGAGGGAACTGAAGCAAATCTGTAGGTAAAATAGAAAATGCTATTTTGTTAGAACAGTTTTTATTTATTTATTTATTTAAGAATACTTGGAAATCCACCAGGTAATCTCTCCATCTCAGTACGGCTTCAGAGCCAAGCATGGGACAGATACTGCACTAACCAAATTCTCGGCAGAAATCCTGAGCAATAATGACTCAGGGGTCAGTACAGGCACGGTCTTTATTGACCTCTCAAAAGCATTGGACTTAGTAAACCACAACCTCCTTTTACAAAAAATGTGCTCTCTTGGCCTGGATACCCATGCACTGGGATGGTTTGAGAGTTACCTCACTGGATGTACCCAGAGGGTCAAGTGGAAGGATAATGTCTCTAAGATTGCACCGCTCAAAGAAGGGGTACCACAAGGGTCTATACTTGGCTCCCTTCTCTTCACACTGTTCAAAAATGATCTGCACTCACACTGTGGGAGCAGCAGTGTCATCCAATACGCGGATGATGCTGTCATTTACCGAGCCTCCCCCAACTTAAAAGAACTGGAGAAAGCCCTCCAAGAGGACATCCTTCAGATGAAGGACTGGCTCACTCTGAACAAAATGGTATTAAACACCTGCAAAACTAAGGTGATGCTGTTTGGGCCCAGATCCCTGGGAACTGAGCGGTCACTGCTCCTACATCTGCAGTCCAGGGGGGGAGAAAAACTTGAGGTGGTTACCTCCACTAAATACCTTGGACTAACCCTGGACCAAGGCTTCACGCTAAAAAATCATGTAGACCAAATCACTAAAGCCATCCATGGGAAACTCGGTATCCTCTACAGAATAAAGGACCAGATTATCCCTGAAGCTAGGATAGCCATTGCAACCAGCATACTTCTCCCTAAGCTCACGTACGTGGCCCCTGTTCTCCAAGGTGTGGCCTCTACGGAACTAGGCAGGCTGCAGACCTTATATAACAAGATTGTCCGCTTTGCCACTCTATCACACCCTAGGACCCACCACTGCGAGGCCCAATCAAGGCTCAGGCGGCCGTCATTGGAAGCTCGCCTCATCTACCCGACTCTCTGCCTTACATTTAAGTTACTGGGTCCCACACCTCCCCCTAGTCTTAAAGGGCTAGTCAGGGTTAAAACCAATCTGCAGAGTCTACGTACCTCAGGCCAAACTCTCCTCGTGATCCCCAAAATGAGGACTAAAGCAGGGTCCAGGTCCTTTGCATTCACAGCCCCTTCTAACTGGAACAACCTCCCCCTGGAGGTATGGGAGGCAGGGTCTGGCCCCTGCTTCCGGACTAAGCTCAAAGCACACCTGCTCGACAGGAGCATATGCCTATGCCACAGGACCTGACCATATGTCACAGCACCTCCCTCAAAGGAAGGTGAGCATTAATGTAACAACATATCCCCCTTCCGCTAAGCCCTTAGGAAGGTTCCCTGTTTCTTTAGCAACTTACTGCCTATATCTTGAGCACTCCCTATTTCTACATGATATTTGTATGAAAAATGTTTTCTATATGTCTAACTCCTAATGTCCTACTGCCTGTATGTTCCTCCACCATCTATCTGCTTGTAACCCTATGAAGTCTTTATTATCAAACAATATGGCATTTACCCGTGTGTACTTATCTGCTTACCTGTATGTAATTTTAACCCCCGGGTCGCCCCTGAAAAAGGACCTCCAGGGCCCAGTGGGCCTACCCAGTCATCAAAATTCAATAAATAAATAAATAAATAAGAGATTTACCAGGAAGGCATACTGAGCAGAGTACTGCTCGATTCCAGATGCGCCCGGGGGGGGGGGGCAGGATTACAATGGTACAGTAATACAGAAGAAAAAAACATACATAAATATGTTTGGTACAAAACAATGGATGAGACAGTCATAATCCAATATTGAAGGTACATTTTCATTAACATTTCAATAACATTTGGTGCTGACAGCATCACAAAATACCGAAAATGGAGTAACCAGACTGGTGTTAACAGCTGGTAGTTAGGAATTGTGAGGGGTTCAATGGGGGGGATACAGGAGCAGTTGGTAGAGAAGTGCGTTTTAAGAAAGGCATTCCAGTGTGGAGTACTTGTGGTGTGTCTAATATCGGCTGCCAGGGAGTTCCATAATTTGGGCAACCTGAAGCTGAAGACAGCCTAGCCAGTCCAGGTGGAACTCTGTGGAATGTGCAGGAACCTAGAGTCTATGTTCCTGAGAGTGTAGGCCGGTGGGGAGAGGGCAGTTAGGGAGGACGACAGGTAGGAGGGGAGTGTCTGTGACCAGAACTTAGCAGTGGTTCTGGCACAGTGTAGCAAATGCCGGTTATGTAGAGAAGGGAGGTCCAAGGACTGGTAGAGGTCACAGTGATGGATATTAGGAGGACTGTCCAAGGAGAACCGGCAGAAGGAGTTGAAGAGGGGATCAAGCCTAGCTAAGGAAGTTTGGGGGGCAGCACAGTAGACAACATCACCGTAGTCCATAATCGGGAGGATCATTTTTTGGACTATTGCTAGTCTGGTTGGTAGAGGTATGCAATTTTTGTTCCGGAAGAGAGCTCCCAGCATGGGATGCAGTTTTCTTGTGTAGAACATCTATATGCACAGAAAAGTCAAGGTACTGATCTAACCAGACACCAAGATATCTATATGAAGTGCAGGCCTCTAGTGAAGAGCTATCCAGAGTGTAGAACATGGAGGGGGGGGCAGTAAGGCGGGTTAGTTTGGCCAGATAGCCGAAGGTGAGGGAGAATGTTTTTTTTTAGTTTAAGAATAGTTGATTTGAGAGGAACCAACGTTGGATGGAGTCGAAGTCCTTCTGTGGACAGGCTGTCACGGCATTAGTGGATGGGCCAGAGGCAAACAGCACCGTATCGTCTGCGTACATATGGATAGCAGTATGTGGGCAGGCAACAGGCAGGTCGTTGAGAAAGACAGAGAACAGCAGAGGGTCGAGTACAGACCCTTGGGGGACTCCACTGGTGACAGGGAGTGAGGTGGATCTAGCCGAGCCAATATGGACTGATTGGGACCTACCTGTCAGATATGAATGGAACCAGTTATTTGCGTTCACAGACAGTCCGGCTTGGCCGAGTTTAGCCAGCAGCAGGGGATGTGAGACCATGTCGAAGGCTTTAGCCAGGTCGATAAATATGGCTGCTGTTATTTCCCCTTTGTCCATACCTGTAAGGATGGAGTTAGTGAGATGAAGAAGAGAGGTGGTGGTGGAGTGTTTTTTTCTGAAGCTGGCCTGGTAGGGGGTGAAAAATTATATGGTATCTAGATAGTGGTGGAGCTGGGATAGTACGAGGCGCTCTTGAATTTTGGTTAGGATGGGGAGCAGTGATATGGGATGGTAGTTGGATGGGGGGGAAGGTCCCCTCCTTTAGCCAGGGGGATGACTGTGGCTTGTTTCCATATTGTGGGGACTGCCCTGAGTCTAAAAGACAGGTTATACAGCAAGGTTAGAGGATGGGCTATGGCAGGTGCTGAGAGCAGGAGCATTTTGGAATCAAGGCCTGACGGGCATTTACCTTTGGATGGGTTGAGTGACTGCAGTATTTTTAGCACCTGGCCAGGTGAGACTGGGCAGAGCGAGAAGGAGGCCAGGGAAGATACTGTAGGGGGAACAAAGGCCGGGGGATGGGGGAGAAATATGAATTAAACTCAGTGGCAACCAAGCTAGGATCCACAGTGATTCTTCCTCCTAGGTTGAGAGTGGGAGTTGGGGGGGGTTGGGCTGGTGGGGAAAGATGGGATTTTATTGACTTCCAGAATTGAGTAGGGTGAGCGAGTTATTGTTGAATGCAGTTTTAAAGTAATTTGATTTGGCCTGATGTATGAGTCTTGTACAGGCATTTCTTAGTGACCGGTAGTGTTGCTGAGTCGTATGAGCACCTGTAGCCTTGAAGGATTTCCAGGCTCGGTCTCTGGCTTGTAGTTGTTCCATGAGGTTAGTTGTTACCCATGGTAAGTGGGCTCCTCTTACTCTGAATCTCCTGAGAGGAGCATGGAGATCCCAGATGGCTAGGAAGTTGGTAGAGAAAAATTTCAGGGCCTCGTCCATGGAGGTGGCCCTAGGGACAAATGATCAATCAATACTGGTGAGGTCGTTTAGGAGAGCGGTCAGATCCAGGGATTTGTAAACTCTGTTGTAAAGCATGCGGGGGGGAGGGGCCTTGGGTTGGAAGATTTTACGCACCATATAAATCATATGGTGGTCACTAAGGGAGTCTGGTAGAAGGCCAGCTTCAACTATCCTATGAGGGTGGGTGGTGAGGGCCCAATCCAGTAGTGTGTGTTTATTGGATTTGTGGTTTAGGCGAGTGGGTTCCCCTATTTGCTGGGACAAGTTTAGAGCATTTATTTGGCATCACGTTTTGGAGGCTATGCTGCCTAGCCAGTTCTGGTTGAAATCTCCAAGGATATGGAGTTTGCCACCTGCTGTAAGGGACCTCAGGTTGCCAAGGTGGTCAAGGATGCTACCCAGAGGTGTGTCTGGCGGGCAGTATGACCCTGCTATGTATACTGGGATAGAGTGTGGCAGGGGAATTTTGATTAGAAGGGAATCTATAGATTGTATGGGTACTGTAGGTGTGATTTTGGAAAACTGGAGATTAGAGGAGATATACATGGCAGTGCCGCCACCCTTCTTTCTGTCCTGCCTGTCTTGGCGGATTAAGGAGAACCCGGGTATTAAGAATTCCTCGTCCAGGTTATGGGGCTTCAGCCAAGATTCAGTAATGATTACAATATCAGGGCGAAGGGCTAGGACAGTGGTTTGTAGGGCTGCTATTTTATTTAGGATGCTTCATATGTTTAGGTGGTCTATTTTAAAACCTCTAGGGAGGTGCGTAGCTGGTGCGGAGGGTTGGCCAGCTATAGTGGCTGGTGGACCTGGGTTATGTTTTACGTCCCGGCTATAAGCAGAAGGAGAGCCAGGGTGTGCCTTACTAGACACATGGTCTTTAGTGGTGACCAGCATCGAGGGGGATGGCTGGGAGTTAGTAAGTTAGGCTTAGGGTCTGAGTAGAAGGGGATATATAGGGCTGATAGCTCTGCATGAAAAGAGGGAGGGAGGATAGAGGCCTCCAGGGACCAATTATGCTGGTGGTACCGATTGTGGTCCACTAGAGCAGAGGAGGAGTGGAGGGGTGGCTTTGCAACCGAAGAGAGAAGTGGCAGTGAGCCAGGTAGAATAGGGTAGGATGAGGTGGAAGGGAAGATAAGGTTAGGCATAGCATAATAATTGCTAATGTGAGATACTGCATTTTTTTATTTTTTTCAGTAGTAGATTTGAAGCTGCTCTGCGGTGGCCACTATTGGCTGAATAATATAAGGAGCAAATGGGAAAGTGGGCTGATATGGTTTACACGCTCACAAGGTCAACACTATAGCAGTGGGGAGCCTGCGTGCAGCGCAGGCGGGGCTAGAGCTCCCTGAAGCAGCTGCTAGCTGGTATCGCTACCTGGGCACTCTGGTGCTGCTCCGTTGTCTGTGGGGGGAAATTCGGTGGCTGTGGGGAGGGCTGAACAGCTTGCCCTCACGACCGCACTGCTGGAAGGGACACAAAAAGGCAGCTATAAGTACAGGTAGGTAGGGAGGAAGAGCTAGTACATCTACGTTGTTTTAACATGCAGCAAAGTTGTAATTATGCAGCTTAAATTGATTTAGGCAGTATTACAGGCTGTAAGGTTACAGGAACAAAATAATGGATTCAGGCTTGGTTTAAAAGCAGTCTAGTGAGCAGAGTAGCTTAGCAGGGTTAAAGATCTTTTAAAGCAGTGTTCAGTTCCCTATTAAAGTACATTACAGTACTGCTCTATTCCCCTTAAAGTACTGTTCCTCTGGTGCAATTTCAATGTCAGTTTGGGAAGCAGAGTGCTGTGAAAAAAACTATCTGCACTGCTCCACCGACACAAAACTGAAAAGGCACAGTCAGTCTTTGATTTGAAAAAGGCACCAAATTTTGGGGGCATGCCCAGCAGAGTTGAAAACCTAGCTGGAGGACTGAGATCCCTAAACAGTGCAAGAGGCTGCTGAACTCTCGGACCACTATGCCAAAAGCAGACCTGCTCTGAGATCAAACTTGGTGAGTGTGGAGAGACAGAAAGGGAAAAATGTGCCCTCAGGGCAGCTAAAATCCTCACTGCCTCCACCGAAACCAGTTAGCCCCAGGTTTCAACGCAAAGATTTTTCTGAGAAAATAAACGAATGTTGGGTTTGTAAAGAAACCGGGCATATTGCTAGACAGTGTCCCAAAAGGACAAGCAATATGCAAAATTGGGCTAGGAAAGAAGTGGGTTGTTTGTGTGTCCCTGGAAGCATGCCTGTGAACATGAGGGAACACATGCACACAGTCACGGTAAATGGCGTACAGACACAAGGGTTAAGAGACACAGGGTCATCCCTGACTCTGGTAAAAGGGAATCTGGTAGAGCCTGGTCAGCTTATACCCAATAAATTTGTACCTGTACAAGGGTTCACTGGTGAGGAGACCACATTGCCACTCGCTAGTGTTCTCCTAGAGTGGGGTGAAACAGTAGGAACTGTGCAGCAGGTGGCTGTAGCCTAAATGTTAGCAGTTGATATCATCCTTGGCAACAATCTCAAACAGGATGGTGTGTGTAGTTACCCATAGCCAAGCGGCAAGGGAAAATTGTAGTTTCCTGGACCCCATAGAATCCATTGTGGAAACCACTTGGAGGCTGGTTCCCCAGCCTGTGTCTCCTGATATGGAGACTAATGAAAAGGGGGTAGAAATTTTCCCAGTAGCAGTTAACCACACAGCTACGGAGGGTTACTCCGAAGAAGATGGGGTGACTCATTGTCAGAGGGTTAGGGATGACAGTGATCCTGAGTGCCCTGACACTAGTGCTAGGGACCCTAGTTTGGAGACTGAAGGGGACCTGTCCCATGCCTTGGGAATGTGTAAGGAGTTTACAGCTGCTCAGAAAAGTGACCCTGGTCTTGAGAAGCTGAGGGCTTGGGCAGACTCTGATGGAGCACAGGAAGGTGATGGTAAACATAATGTTTATTGGGAAAATGGACTGATGTATACTCAGGCTGTGAAGACAGAGGGAGGGGTGATAGGCAGGCAGCTTGTCATTCCCCAGAGGTACCGTGAGCAGTTGCTCTAGATTGCACACAATATTCCCTTGTCTGGTCATCTGGGAATCATGCGCATGATGCAGTGGTTGGCCCAGAATTTCTACTGGCCTAACTTCACCCAGCAGGTGAAGGAGTATTGCAGGTCTTGTCACCGGTGCCAAGAAATAGGGCAGGCAGGTAAGAAAACCCAAGCCACCCTAATTCCATTGTCCATAGTGGAGGAGCCATTCCAGAGGGTGGGAATGGATATTGTGGGGCCTTTAAATACCCCCATCTCCTCCGGGAAGAGGTTCATCCTGACTGTGATAGATTATGCCACGTGGTATCCAGAGTCAGTTGCCCTATCCTCACTGAGGACAGACAAAGTGGCAGATGCCTTACTTGGGATTTACTCCCATGTTGGGTTTCTGCAGGAGGTTATCATCGATCGAGGGGGTTCCTTCATGCTAGACTGGATGAAATGTTTGTGGGAGAATTGTAGGGTGGTGCAGAGGTGCATGACACCTTATCACCCACAAGCCAATGGGCTTGTGAAAAGATTTAACAGTACCCTGAAGTCAATGCTCCAAGTGTTTGCTGAACAGCATGGGCAGGACTGGGAGAAATACCTTCCCCACCTGTTGTTTGCATACAGGGAGGTGCCCCAAGAGTCGACAGGCTTTTTCCCCTTCGAGGTCTTATATGAACGCCGGGTGTGTGGGCCCCTAGATTTGATCCGGGAGGTGTGGGAAGGCAAGCACACCACCCAGGGAAATCCCATAGTGGATTACGTCCTTAGGTTTAGGGAAAGGCTGAAGAAGCTTATGGGGACAGCCTAGAGCAACCTTGTAACTGCCCAACAGAAACAAAAAGTGTGGTATGACTGCAGAGCCAGAGCTCGCTTGTACACGGAGGGTCAGGAAGTCATGGTCCTTATTCTAGTTCGGAAAGACAAGCTGCAGACTGAGTGGGCAGGACTGTACAAAGAAGTTAGATAGGTAAATGATGTGAATTATATTATAGAGTTACCTGACAGAAGACATACAGAAAAAATGTACCATGTCAACTGATGAAGCCATATGCTAATAGGGCTGACATGCTGTTTGCAGTATGTAGTCCTGGGTAGGGGACGGATGAAGGAGACCCCCTTCTGGACTTGCTGGAAGAAAGCAAGCGGGAGTCCTCTGTGGAGGCAGTTAAATTGTCACTCCAGCTGGCTCCGAGCTTTGTAGGAGAGTGGACACAGGTGAAGGGATACAGGACCTACAGGAAGATCTTTAAAAGCTGGGGAGGTGGTCCAGGATCTGGCAGCTTGGCTTCAATGCTAAGAAATGCAAAGTTACGCATACTGGAGCCAAGAATCCCAGGACACAGTACTACCTGGGTGGAGTCCAAGTATCTGCATCAGAGGAGGAGAAGGACCTGGAAGTGATGATCACTAGTGACCTGAAGCACTCCACGCAGTGCAAGAAAGCAGCAGCAAAGGCAAACAATATTCTGAGATGCATATCTAGAGGGATCAGTAATAGGAGAGATGAGGTTATACTGCCCTTGTACAGGTCACTAGTAAGGCCACATGTAGACTATGAAGTTCAGTACTGGTGCTCACAACTCAAAAGGACATTAACCTGCTGGAGAAGGTCCAGAGGAGGGCTAGAAGGATAATAGTGGATCAGCAGGGTAAGGCATACGAGGAGAGATTGAGGGCACTGAACATGTACTCCCTGGAAGACAGGAGAGAGAGAGAGAGAGAGGGGACATGATTGGGACCTTCAAGTACTTGAAAAGGATAAATAAGGTTGATAAGGAGAGTCTCTTTAAGCTGAGTGGCAACCATAACACTAGGGGGACACAGTCTTAAGCTGGAGGGTGGGAGGTTTAGCAGGGAGGTCAGGAAGCACTTCTTCACAGAGAGGGTGATGAACACTTGAAATGCACTGCCAGAAGAGGTCCTCTCGTTGAAGACAGTGGGCAGCTTTAAGAGAGGCTGGGATAGGCAATGGGGAAAGTAAGGATCATGGATAGGGAGGATGGGAGGAGTGGGGAGGGAGGTCAGGAACATTAGCTCAAGCTGTGGACCCTGCAATATGAGCAGACTTGAGGGACCAAATGACCTTCTTCTGCCAACTTGTTTGTATGTCCTTATGTGTGTATGCATGGCTACCAGACAGCCACACTGCCTCCAGCAGTGAGGAGGATGCAAATTAGAAAATGTAGCTGTGATCTGTGGGGTGCGAAAATATCGGCTGGCTATCTTCCAGCTATATTCTCACCATATGTGTGAGTAAGTTACTCTGTGTTGTCAAATCCATGTTTTTCCTCTTCTGCACTTTGTGCCCTGCAAAACCCCATTTTAAATCCTCTTTTTTCTTCGTCCTTAGAAATCCCCATTTTTCTTCCAGCCTCTCCCCTACTTGTTGTCCCCACAGTGATTCATTATCAGTTTGGGTTAGTCCTACCATATTTACTAGTCTCTGTTCAGTGCCACACAGCACTTTTTAGCTATTTATATTTTTTTGCTGTCACTTGTTCTTTAACATCAGCACTTGCACTTTACACTTTTCCCCATTATGTTATGTCAGTTTTGCTGTTAGGATACATATTCATGGTTTAAATAATAAGTAAACACAGTAAGTGTTGCTCGCTACTCAGCAGATAATCCAGTTTGTTACTTTTTAAGTTGTTAGGGTTTCAGTAACAAAATCACCAAACCTTACCGCCTCGCCCAATTTCCCAGCATTTAATCATTGCTGGTAATATACAACTTTACTGTAGATAAACCTAGTTAAACTGGGAATCTATACGTGGATGAGCAGCATATTTCTGCTTAAGTGGTTTCACTTTCACCTATGTTTTTGTATATTTAATTAACTGTCTTCATGCATTTGGCCATTCCTCCCCCTGACAAAGAGGCAGAACGCTTTGTAGCACCTGGGATTTGTCCTGTTTGTTCATGTCTTTGACTACTCCTTCCCCTGATGAAGAGGCAGAGCATTTTGAAGCACCAGGGATTTGGCCTGCTTGTTCCTGCACTGGGAATAAATGGTACAAGCACTTTAAAATTATTTCTGTTTCTTTTTTTGTGCTGTGCATTTTGTGTCTGCCTGGAACTGATTGCTTTGCAGCAGCATGGTTTCCTATGAGCATGTATCACTGGGGTATACACAGTAAGGAAACCCCTGGGAAGCAGCAATTGCCATACCAAGTAGTTTGACATCAGAGTGCGAAAGCAAGTATTGACAAACTAAGGGTTTAGCCTGGTAAAATGGTGAAACTGGTTCAACGGAAGCTGGCAGGGTGGGTGGGGCAACTGCACGTGGTGGGTAGTAAATGAAGAGCAATTATAAAAGAGAGTTTAAAGCAATGAGTCTCTGCATTAAGGCAGTAGAAAAATAACAGGTGAGGAAGGAAACTAATCTGGTACGTAAAGGAGGCAGAGGAGGCAGTAAGGGAGAAAAGGGAGGTCTTAAAAAGAATACAAGGTCAACCAGACAGATGAAGACAGACATGTGTACCAGACCAAGATGAGAGATGCCAACAAGAGGGTTAGGAGAGCAGAGTTGGAATCAGAGGTGAGGATGCCAGTGGGGGTGAGAAAGGAGGCTAAAACATTATTCTGCTAAATTCGGGAGAAGTGCAAATCCAACTGTGAGATATGTAGACTGAAGAAGGGGGGTGGGTTGGTACAAAAGGATAAAGGTAAAGTGGAACTACTAAATAAGTATTTCTGCTCGGTATTCATGGAAGAGGACAAGGGGCCACTACCTGAATGGGGTGTCAAGGACAAAAGGGCAGGGCCGGGGTCAAATTTAATATGGGACCAATCAATCGGGTGAAGGTGCTAAGTGGCTTAAGCGCAATGAAAATTGACGAATGGGATTAGACATCCTAGAGTGCTGAAAGAAAGACATGGGTCAGGAGTATGGTTGCCACCTTTGGATGAGGCAAAAACCAGATCCTAAACTCCTCCCCTAGTCCATCTCTTGTCACGGCTGCTCATGCATTGCTCCTCCTCCAAAAGGCATTTTTATGTCAGTAAAAGGCAACACTTAATGCAGTAGTTTAACCAAAATGTTAAAATACTGTACCTGTTAGAGTTACTTTTCTAGGTTCTTCCTATTTATTTATTGATTGATTGATTGGCTGTGGTTTAAGATAACGTTGCTGAGATAAAAGAAATCTCATTTATAGATATGATCTGCAGGGAGACAAGGAAACTACTGTAAACAACATACAACAGTATACATGCTATGTAATGATATATAATAAAGAAATTGTTTCCTATAATGTGTACTTTATATCTTTTTCTGGCTCCATTTCCTTTTCATGTCCACAATACTATTTCAAAGCCAAAGAAGTGACCATACTTTTTTCTTGAGAAAAAAATAATTTAAAACATTTAAAAATGCCTACATTCAGTTAGAGATGAAAAAGTTTACCAGCACATAAATGTGGAAGACAAATGGATCTTTTACTGTTACAAAAGGTGGGGGCAGGCTTTTTGCCCAGCTTTGGTAGGGGTAGAGTCGAAAAGATTAGGTTAAGTAACTTCTAACAGGTACACACAGGAACTAACAATCTCACCAGCCAGTCAGCTGTGGAGACCAAGGAACACCTCACCAGGCTGGGACACAAACTGCCATCAATTTTGTCCAATATCTCCTTCTCTGAGATCCTGCTGGTGTGGGGAGTGGGGGGCAGATGGACAGAAGGTCAGAGAAGGGGAGATAGGGGAGCTAAACAAGTGGCTCAAGGGCTGGTGTCAGGAAAAAGGACACAAATTTGTAGGTAACTGGCAACAGTTTTGGGAGCGAAAGTTCTTTAAATTTGATGGTCTGCATCTGACTAAGGAGGGAGTCAGTGAATTAGGGCAGAAGTTTGATGTCTTTGCAGAATATTTAAACTAGAAAATGGGGAGAGGGGTGCAGCACCCAAAGCATCGAATGGGAAGAACACCCCCTCCCCCCTCAGCTAGTGATCAAAGAGGAGTTCAGCATGATTGTAGTTCATTTGCATCACCAGGAAAGGAAAAAGGTCTGGCTCCCCATATAACACATGGGGGAAACGCTGGACCTCGCCCAGCAACTAACGCATGAAATCTGGCCAATGGAAAATCATGTACACAAATGCCCGCAGTCTGGGAAACAAGATCCCAGACCTGCAGGCGACAATAACAGAGGCTAAACTGGACATAGTAGCCATTACCGAGGCATGGTTCACCAGTAGCCACACTTGAGAGACTTCAGTACCCGATTATGTACTGTTCAGAAGAGGCCAAGGTACAAAAAGGGGGGGGGGAGTGGCCCGTTATGACAATGAAAACGTCAACGCTACAGAAATTCAGAATACTCATAAGGAGCCAGAAGAACTGTGGTTCACCCTGGAAACAGGAAATGGGGCAGCCATACGGACCGGGGTTGTCTACAGGCCTCTAGATCAGGGGAGGACATAGACACATTACTGTTAGAAGGTATACAAAATATGACGGCTAAAGGGGAGGTTCTGATAATGAGAGACTTCAACATGCCAGATACCGACTGGTCAATACCAGCAGGAACACCTACCAGAACTAGACACATAGTGGATTCCCTGCAGGGGAGGGCCTCAAACAACTGGTACAACAACCCACAAGAGACAGGGCTATCCTGGATCTAGTGCAGACTAATGGGGAAAGGATCACAGATCTCCAGGTAGAAGGTCGCCTGGGGGCCAGTGACCACCACATGATATGGTTCAATTTGGCCACTAGAACTAAATCATCCCATTCCAAGGCAAAAATATGGGACTTCAGAGAAGCTGACTTTGATAAGATGGCCAGCAGAGTTAAGCTAGCCCTGGCAAGAAGAAATACAGGTGAGTGGCACTGGCAAAGTGGGCAAGCATTAAGAATGCAATACTTGAAGGTCTGTAGTTTCCTACCTTTATCTTGCTCCCACTTTTGTGAAGGGGAATCACATCCGCCCTCCTCCAGTCCTCAGATACCACACCATCCTCCCATGATTTATTAAAAAGGGTAGTCAGTGGTGTTACTAGTTCTTCCCTTAGTTCTTTTAAAATTCTTGGGTGAATCCCATCAGGCCCCACTGCTTTATCCACCTCGAAGTTTTAAGAGTTCTTTCAGAACCCTTTCTTCTGTGAAAGGACTAATATCAACCCCCCCTATCCAGGGTACTTCTATTGACTGGATTAGGTATCTCCCCCTGCTCTTCCATTGTGAATACTGAGCAGAAGTATTCATTCAGTATCCCTGCTTTTTCACTGTCAATCTCTGCCCAACCACCTTCCTCTTTATCCAGCCTCAGTAGCCCTGTCTTAGTCCTTCTTTGCTCCCTAATGTACCTATAAAAGGTTTTATCCCTCTTCTTAACCAAGTTGGCTATCTTTTCCTCAGTTTGGGCCTTTGCTATTCTGACTGCCTTCCCCACATCCTTCTGCTTTAACTGGTACAGTTCTCTGTCCTGCTCCTTCTGTGTTTCCTATACTTCCTGAATGCTATCTTTCTCCTAACCTTCCCATCACTTCTTTTGAGAACCATAGTGTTTTTTCTTTCGTTTTGATTTGTTTATTTGCTTCACATAAAGGCTTGTTGCCTCTGTGATGGCGGTTTTGATGTTTCCCCATTGTTGCTCCACCCCACCTTCTTGCCTGTTTGCTAGTGCTTTTCTGAGGCACTCTCCCATTTTGACAAAATCAGCCCTCCTGAAGTCCAGTACCTTCACTTTTGTATGGCTTGACTCTACACTGTCCTTTCCCATGCCAGTAGGGTCCCATCTGCCACTACCACACTGCCCCCTGCATACAGGGGATAGTAGGAAGTGGCAAGACTAGGGGTGAGAGGAGCAACACAGGCTGCAGATGACATCACCCATGCATGTGTTCCTCTGTACAGACAGTTGGTGAGACCCCCTTCTGGAGTACTGTGTGCAGTTCTGGAGACCCCATCTCTGCAAAGACATAGATAAAGTGGTGGCTGTCCAGAGGAGGGCAACCAAAATGGTGCAGGGTCTGCACCAGAAGACATACGAAGAAAGACTGAAGGAGCTTAATATGTATACCCTTGAGGAAAGGAGGAAGAGAGGGGACATGATAGAAACTTTCAAGTACCTCAAGGGAATCAACAAAGTCCAAGAGGGTGGCATCTTTCAGAAAAAAAAAATGTGCAAGAACAAGGGGGCACAAGTTGAAGATAGAGGGGGGACGGCTCAGAGGTAATGTGAGGAAGTATTTTTTCACAGAGAGGGTTGTGGATGCATGGAACAGCCTCCCTGAGGAGGTCGTGGAGTCAAGAACAGTGGGAATTCAAGAATGAATGGGACAGACATAAGGCAGTCCTAGTGGGGGTAGGAGGAAATGCGCTGTTGGTTAATGGGATCTGCAGCTTATCTGTTAGGTAGTAAATGGGCAGACTAGGTGGGCCGAGCAGTCCTTATCTGCCCGTCAAATTCTATGTTCCTATACATCCCAGGGTACTAAAGGAGCTAAGGGTGGAACTAGCAGAGCCATTATCAGAACTGTTTAGTGAGTCTCTGAGCACAGGAGGTCCCAGAAAACTGGAGAAGGGCTCATGTGATCCTCCACAAGAGTGGTAGCAGGGAGGAGGCAGGGAACTACAGACCAGTCAATCTTACCTCAGTAGTGGGCAAGATTATGGAAGCACTCCTTAAGGAAAGGATAGTGCAACACCTGGAATCCATAGGAGCACAGGATCCAAGACAGCATGGGTTTACAAAAGGAAGGTCCTGTCAAACTAATCTCTTAGATTTCTTTGACTGGATAACCAGAGTGGTGGACCAAGGGGGAGCAGTTGATGTCGCCTACTTTGCCTTCAGCAAAGCTTTTGATACTGTTCCACATAGAAGATTGATTAATAAGCTGGGTAAACTCGGGGTGGGTCAGAAGTTGGTCAATTGGGTGGCAAACTGGTTGATGGGCAGAACACAGAGAGTGGTGGTAAACAGTATACAGTCAGAAGATATGCAAGTAACAAGTGGGGTACCTCAGCGATCAGTCCTGGGGCCAGTCCTCTTCAATATCTTCATCAGTAACATTGCAGATGGACTGGAGGGTAAGGTTTGTCTATTTGCAAATGACACCAAGATCTGCAATGGAGTAAATGATCCAGACAGGGTGGGCAGAATGAGAAAAGATCTGGATAAACTGGCAAAATGGTCGGAAGAGTGGCAACTGGGGTTTAATGCAAAGAAGTGCAAGATCATGCACATAGGGAAGAGAAACTCTGAAGCCACCTATAGGCTGAGAGGGGAGTTACTGGCAGTCACAAGGGAATCAAGAGACTTGAGCATCATCATCACCGATGACCTGAAATCATCCAACCAGACCACTAAAGCAGTAGGTAAGGCTAGAGGGATGTTGGGGTGTATTGTAGGGTAACACAAGTCGAGAAGAGGGAGGTCAAAATCCTCTTTACAAGACACTGGTTAGGCCTCATCTGGAGTACTGCATGCAGTACTGTAGGCCACACCTTCACAAGGACATTAACCAAACTGAGGCAGCCCAGAGAAGGGCAACCAAAATGGTGCAGGGACTGCATCAGAAAACATATGAGGACAGATTAACAGAGCTCAATTTGTATACCCTAGAGCAAAGGAGGGAGAGAGGAGATATGATTGAAACATTCGAACACCTTAATGGCATTAACAAGGTGAAAGAGTTTAACATGTTTCAATATAAGAAAAATAGCAGGACAAGAGGACACAGCATGATATTAGAGGGAGGCTGATTAAGGGGTAATGTGAGAAAGTTCTTTTTCACAGAAAGAGTGGTGAATGCATGGAACAGCCTACCTCAGGAAGTGATGGATATGAATACAGTGCAGGGCTTCAAACAGGCATGGGATAGGCATAAGGGAGCAATACAGATGAGCATGAATAGATAGGCCATTGACAGAGCAAAGGCCTACAGCACATTCATAAGGTAGAAAAAATGGGAAGACTAGATGGGCCTTGCAGTCCTTATCTGCCATCAACTTCTATGTTTCTGTGTTTCTAGTCTTAATGGTCATACATTACACTTCACAGGTTGACAGCTTTCACAAACAAAGGGCTAAAGTGACAACATAACTTGTTTGTAATCCAGACTTGCAGCTGAAACAATGAATTATATGGCAAAATATGTTTCAAAAGTATATGAGCACACAAAATTGCTCAAAAATCTGACCAGCACTGAGCAAAACCAGATTACTGGATAGGGACCATGAAAACCGGATTACCAGGTAAAAACCTGACAGGTGGCAACCCTAGTCAGGTGCTGGTGTCACTATTGGCCAACCTCTTTAATTGTTCACTGGAAGCAGGAGTAGTGCCAATGGACTGGAGGTCAGCTGATGTAGTATCCCAGCACAACAGCAGAAGGGATACACTGGGGAACTGTAGACTAATAAGTCTGATGTTTATAGTGGGTAAGTTACTTGAGGTTATTATTAATGAGAGGATGGTAGAGTTTGTGGATGCCAGTGGATTCCAAGGCAAAACAGCATAGATTCCCTATGGGAAGATTGTGCCAGAAAATCTGATCGACTTCTCTGACTGAGTCACAAAGGTAAAGGAGAAAGGACAGGCTGTGTATATGCTGTATCTGGACTTTAGGAAAGCCTTTAAATCTGTCCCACATGGGAAAATAGTTAAGAACCTGGAGGACCTGGAATGGGGGGTGATTACAGGATGAGCCAGAAAGTGGCTGTGTGGAAGAATGCAGAGTAGTCTTAAAGGGAAAATTCTCTGAGGTGTGGGAAGTCACCAGTGGGGTTCCCAGGGTTCAGTCTGAGACCCAGCACTTTTCAACTTCTTTATTTGTAACATCAGTTAAGAGATCCAAAGGAAGGTGTGCACATTTTCAGATAACACAAAAATCTTCAATAGGGCAGAGATGAAAGGGTCAGGTCATTAAGGGAAGATCAGAAGAGGATTGAGAAATGGTCAGTGGTCTAGCAAACAGAAATGCCATGCAAAAAAGTGCAGAGTTCTCCACATAGAAGTTAGGAACCCAAAGGCAGAATGCAGTATGGGAGGTACAGTGTTAGAAAAATGACCAAAGGCAGGAACCTCAGGATCTTAATAGCAGACAACTCAAATCAGTCAATGAAGTTGAACAGAGCAGTGGAGAAGGCACATGGGATGCTGGGGTGTCTAGGCATGGGATCAGCAGCAGAAAAAAAGGAGGTGATCGAGTCCTTGTACAGAATCCTGGTATGGTTACACCTGACGTACTGTATGCAGTTCTGCAGTCCTCACTCAAAAAAGGACAGGGATAGGATTGAGACAGTGCATAGTACTGCAACAAACATTATTCTGGGGCAGCAAAAGAAGTCCTACATGGAAAGGCTTGAAAACCTCAACATTTATCTACTGGAGACCAGGAGGGAGAGGGGGGATATACTAGTAATTGAAGCTTATACTTTCTTAATGGGATTAACAAGGTGGATACCAGGGACCTGTTTACAGTGAGCAGAAACATGGACACAAGGGGGAACTCAAAGAAACCAGCAGGAGAGAGATTCAGGAAAGACTGCAGAAAGTATTCTTTTACAGTGAGGGTGATGGGTAAGTGGAACAGACTGCGGAGCGGGTTGTCTGTGTTAAGAGCGACATCCAAGAGCCAGGCTTCAGGGTAACTAGGATACACTTTATTGGTCTCTGCAAACATGTAAAACAATGTTAAAAGTATTATGGGCCATGGGGTGTCAGGGTTACACTGTGCTAAATGAGGTAAGCCACAGGATGGCACTGTTGCACTATTCTATTTAAACATCAATTACAACTCTTACTAACATCTTTCTTCCTAATGGATGCAGTAAACAGACTATGACTTTACAAGCCAAGATTCTAGAACATTTACTCTGAATGCAGTCTTTCTTTTTTTAAATTTCCTTTTCAGACCCTCTCTCACATTGCCCCCGAACTCCCTCCAGTTCCCCAAGGCAGACAACCGATCCTAATCTGACCTTGACCCTTGACATGCCATCTTTCATAGAGCTATGGCTTGCCCCTTGGATGGGGATGGGTGGAGGGGGTATACTCCCAAACATTTCTAGTTTTGTAGGAGATAACCTCTTGGCAAGCCAGGGGATGAGGTGGCTTCTGGGAGCCTTTCTTCAGCAGGCCCAGGGCATGTGCTTTTTTCTCGGTTTTCTGTCCCACTCCCACCAAAACCGCACATGCAAGGATGCACACATGCATAGGTGATGTCATCTGCAGCCTGTGTTGCTCCTCTCACCCCTAGTCTTGCCACTTCCTACCATCCCCTGTATGCAGGGGGCAGTGTGGTAGTGGCAGAAGGGACCCTACTGGCATGGGAAAGGACAGTGTAGAGTCAAGCCATACAAAAGTGAAGGTACTGGACTTCAGGAGGGGCGATTTTGTCAAAATGGGAGAGTGCCTCAGAAAAGCTCTAGCAAACTGGCAAGAAGGTGGGGTGCAGCAACAATGGGGAAACATCAAAACCGCCATCACAGAGGCAACAAGCCTTTATGTGAGCAAATAAACAAATCAAAACGAAAGAAAAAACACTATGGTTCTCAAAAGAAGTGGTGGGGAAGGTTAGGGAGAAAAAGATAGCATTCAGGAAGCATAAGGAAACACAGAAAGAGCAGGACAGAGAACTGTACCAGTTAAAGCAGAAGGACGTGGGGAAGGCAGTCAGAATAGCAAAGGCCCAAACTGAGGAAAAGATAGCCAACTTGGTTAAGAAGAGGGATAAAACCTTTTATAGGTACATTAGGGAGCAAAGAAGGACTAAGACAGGGCTACTGAGGCTGAATAAAGAGGAAGGTGGTTGGGCAGAGAGTAACAGTGAAAAAGCAGGGATACTGAATGAATACTTCTGCTCAGTATTCACAATGGAAGAGCAGGGGGAGATACCTAATCCAGTCAATAGTAGCACCCTCGATAGGGGGGTTGATATTAGTCCTTTCACAGAAGAAAGGGTTCTGAAAGAACTCTTAAAAATGAAGGTGGATAAAGCAGTGGGGCCTGATGGGATTCACCCAAGAATTCTAAAAGAACTAAGGGAAGAACTAGTAACACCACTGACTACCCTTTTTAATAAATCATGGGAGGATGGTGTGGTATCTGAGGACTGGAGGAGGGTAGATGTGATTCCCCTTCACAAAAGTGGGAGCAAGACAGAGGCAGGAAACTACAGACCTGTCTGTTTGACCTCAGTGGTAAGGAAAATGATGGAATCACTTCTGAAGGAAAGAATTGTGAAGTACCTAGTGGCCAGCAGGGCACAGGACCCAATGCAGCATGGATTCACAGCAGGAAGGTCATGTCAGACAAATCTAATTGATTTCTTTGACTGGGTGACCAAAGTAGTAGACCAGGGAGGGGCTGTGGACATGGCTATGGCCTACCTTGACTTTAGCAAGGTATTTGACACAGTCCTGCAGAAAATATTAATAAACAAATTAGCCAGTCTAGTAATGGGTCCCAGGGTGGTAGTCTGGGTAAAACACTGGCTGGACAACAGACACAGAGGGTAATAGTAAATGGAGTCCACAGTGAAGAAGGGGGGTTACCAGTGGGGTACCGCAGGGTTCAGTACTGGGGCCGGTCCTTTTTAATGTCTTTATAAGTGACACTGCAGAGGGACTGGAAGGAAAAGTATGTCTCGTTGCAGATGACACAAAGATCTGCAACAGGGTTGATATGCAAGGTGGGGTGGAAAGGATGAAAGGGACTTGGCAAGGTTGGAGGAATGGTCACATTTATGGCAGCTCAGATTCAATGCAAAGGAGTGCAAAGTAATGCACCTGGGAAACAAAAACCCAGGGGAAGAGTACACAATGGGGGGTGAGATACTGACAACAGCAAAAATGGAAAGGGACCTGGGGGTAATTACATCAGATGACCTAAAGGTGGGACAGCAACGTGAGAAGGCAGTAAGGAGGGCTGGGGGGATACTGGGATGCATAGGGAGAGGCATCACCAGTAGAAAAGGGGAAGTTGTTGGCCCTCTGTACAGACAGTTGGTAAGACCACATCTAGAGTACTGTGTACAGTTCTGGAGACCACATCTCTGCAATGACATAGACAGGGTGGAGGTTGTCCAGAGGACGGAACCAAATGGAGCTGCCATACATTTGACCATTCCTCCAACCTTGCCAAGTCCCTTCTCATCCTTTCCACTCCATCTGGTGTATCAACCCTGTTGCAGATCTTTATGTCATCTGCAAAGAGACATACTTTTCCTTCCAGGTCCTCTGCAATGTCACTTATAAAGACATTAAAAAGGACCAGTCCCAGTACTGAACCCTGCGGTACCCCGCTAGTAACCCTCCTTTCTTCACTGTGGACTCCATTTACTACTACCCCTTGCGTCCTGTTGTCTAGCCAATTTTTTATCCAGTCTACCCCTGGGACCCACTCCAAGGCTGGCTAACTGGGTATTAATCTTTTGTGTGGGACTGTATCAAATGCCTTGCTAAAATCTAGGTAAGCCATGTCCACAGCCCCTCCCTGGTCTACTACTTTGATCACCCAGTCAAAAATAATCTATTAGATTCATCTGACATGACCTTCCTATCGTGAATCCATGCTGCCTTGGGTCCCAGCCCCACTGGCCTCTACGTACTCAACAATTCTTTCCTTCAGAAGTGATTCCATCATTTTCCCTACCACTGAGGTCAAACTAACTGGTCTGTAGTTTTCTGCCTCTGTCCTGCTCCCACTTTTGTGAAGAGGAATCACATCCGCCCTCCTCCAGTCCTCAGGTACCACCCCATCCTCCCATGATTTGTTAGATGCTATCAGGTCCCATTGTTTTGTCCATCCTGAGCTTATCAAGCTTTTGTAGGACCCTTTCTTTTGTGAAGGCACTAGTGCTCAGCTCCCCCCTGTGTCCATGGTGCTAAGCTGTGGGCCCAGCCCTACCTTTTCTTCAGTAAATACGGAGCAGAAGTATCTATGTAGAATTGATGCTTTTACCTGGTCCTCCTCCTCACACGCCCCTTATCTCCTTTGATCTTAGCAACACCTCCTCTGGACTTTCTCCTTTCACTAATGTACCTATAGAAAGTCTTGTCAGTTTCTTTTACTGTTTGTGCTAGTGTTTCCTCAGTTTGGTCCTTTGCCTGCCTTACTGCCTTCCCTGCTTTCCTTAGGGAAGTTTGGTATGCCACCCTATCTTCATCCTGCTGCATTCCCTTATATTTCCTGAAGGCCAGCCTTTTGGCTCTGACCTTTTCTGCTACTGTTTTTGAGAACCAAAGTGGTTTCCTTCTTCTTTTACTTCCTTTCTCTCTAACACAATGGGATGTTGCTTCAAGTATTGCATCCCTTAATGCTTGCCCACTTTGCCTGTACCCCTCACCTGTATTTCTTTTCGCCAGGGCTAGCTTAACTCTGTTGGCCATCTTATCAAAGTCAGCTACTCTGAAGTCCCATATTTTTGCCTTGGATTGGGATGATTTAGTTCTAGTGGCCAAATTGAACCATACCATGTGATGGTCACTGGCCCCCAGGTGACCTTCTACCTGGAGATCTGTGATCCATTCCCTGTTAGTCAGTACTAGATCTAGGATAGCCCTATCTCTTGTGGATTGGTGTACCAGTTGTTTGATGCCCTTTCCCTGCAGGGAATCCACCATGTGTCTAGTTCTGGCAGATGTTCCTGCTGGTATTGACATTCTGTATCTGGCATGTTGAAGTCTCCCATTATCAGAACCTCCCCTTTAGCTGTCATGTTTTGTATATCTTCTAACAGTAATGTGTCTATGTCCTCCCCCTGGTCTGTGGGTTCTTAAGGAGCTAAGGGTGGAACTAGCAGAGCCATTATCACAACTGTTTAGTGAGTCTCTGAGCACAGGAGAGGTCCCAGAAGACTGGAGAAGGGCTCATGTGATACCGCTCCACAACAGTGGCAGCAGGGATGAGGCAGGGAACTACAGACCAGTCAGTCTTACCTCAGTAGTGAGCAGGACTATAGAGGCACTCCTTAAGGAAAGGATAGTACAACACCTGGAATCCACAGGAGCACTGGATCCAAGACAGCATGGGTTTACAACAGGAAGGTCCTGTCAAACTAATCTCATAGATTTCTTTGACTGGGTAACAAGAGTAGTGGACCAAGGGAGTGCAGTTGATGTCACCTACCTTGACTTTAGCAAAGCTTTCAATACTGTTCCACATAGAAGATTGATTAATAAGCTGGGTAGGCTTGGGTGGGTCAGAAGTTGGTCAACTGGGTGGCAAACTGTTTGGCAGGCAGAAAACAGAGTGGTGGTAAATGGTGCAGGTCACAAGTGGGGTACCTCAGGGATCAATCCTGGGGCCAGTCCTCTTCAATATCTTCATCATTGACATTGCAGATGGACTGGAGGGTAAGGTTTGTCTGTTTGCAGATGACACCAAGATCTGCAACAGATTAGATGATCCAGATGGGGTGGGCAGAATGAGAAGAGATCTGGATAAACTGGCAAAATGATCAGAAAAGTGGCAACTGGGGTTTAACGCAAAGAAGTGCAAGATCATGCACATTGGGAAGAGAAATCCTGAAGCCACCTATAGGTTGGGAGGGGAGTTACTGGCAATCACAAGGGAAGAAAGAGACTTGGGCATCATCATCACAGATGACCTGAAATCATCCAAGCAGACCACTAAAGCAGTAGGTAAGGCTAGAGGGATGTTGGGATGTATTAGTAGGGGTATCACAAGTCGTAAGAGAGAGTTAATAATCCCTCTTTACAAGACACTGGCTAGGCCTCATCTGGAGTACTGCGTGCAGTACTGGAGGCCATACCTGCACAAGGACATTAACAAAATGGAGGCAGTCCAGAAGGTTAACAAAATGGTGCAGGGACTGTATCAGAAAACATAGAGGACAGATTAACGGAGCTCAATATGTATACCCCAGAGCAAAGGAGGAGAGAGTGATATGATCAAAACATTCAAACATCTTAAGGGCATTAACAAGGTGAAAGAGTCTAACATGTTTCAATGTAAGAAAAATAGCAGGACAAGAGGACACTGCATGAGATTAGAGGGAGGCCGATTAAGGGGTAATGTGAGGAAGCTCTTTTTCACAGAAAGGGTGGTGAATGCATGGAATGGCCTGCCTCAGGAAGTGATGGATATGAATACAGTGCATGGCTTCAAACAGGCATGGGATAGGCATAAGGGAGCAATACAGATGAGTATGAATAATAGGCCATTGACAGAGTAAAGGCCTATGGCACATTCATAAGGTAGAAAAAATGGGAAGACTGGAAGGGCCTTGCAGTCCTTATCTGCCATCAACTTCTATGTTTCTATGTTTCTAGTCTTAATGGTCATACATTACACTTAGGGTTTCGGGTTTTAGGTTATAACTGATAAACACTGGTAAAACACCACCGTGGTGAAAATCGGGAAATCAGTTATAACCGAAAAACACTGAATTTCATTGTGTCCCCACTCTTCCAGTTGACCAACTGTGAGCTAGATATGTGGGTGGATCATGTTTTTTTTGTATTACACCTTTCACTTATATGATGGAACAGAGCTCTAATACTGTGCTGCTCCTAGCCCACCATCACCATCTACATATTTATATATGTATAGTTCTACAGCTATGGTGCACTATTTTGTGAAACTAATGCAATATTAATATAGTGCAATATCTATGGTGCTAACATGCAGTAGTCATGGAACACAGTATGAAAAAGTGTAATATCTATTTTTTAACTTGAGTGAATAAACACTGATTTATAAAGATTTTTGTTGTCCGAGAAATTGATTACACCTAAAATAACAGATTTTTGATACTTCTGAATGGGGGAGAAAAATGCCGAAAATAAACACCTTTTTTTACAAAAAATAAACACCTAAAACCGGAAACCCTAATTACACTTCACAGGTTGACAGCTTTCACAAACAAAGGGCTATGGTGACAACATAACTTGTTTGTAATCCAGACATACGGCTGAAACAATGAATTATATGGCAAAATATGTTTCAAAAGTATATGAGCACAAAATTGCTCAAAAATCTGACCAGCACTGAGCAAAACCAGATTACTGGATAGGGACCATGAAAACCGGATTACCAGGTAAAAACCTGACAGGTGGCAACCCTAGTCAGGTGCTGGTGTCACTATTGGCCAACCTCTTTAATTGTTCACTGGAAGCAGGAGTAGTGCCAATGGACTGGAGGTCAGCTGATGTAGTATCCCAGCACAACAGCAGAAGGGATACACTGGGGAACTGTAGACTAGTAAGTCTGATGTTTATAGTGGGTAAGTTACTTGAGGTTATTATTAATGAGAGGATGGTAGAGTTTGTGGATGCCAGTGGATTCCAAGGCAAAAACAGCATAGATTCCCTATGGGAAGATTGTGCCAGAAAATCTGATCGACTTCTCTGACTGAGTCACAAAGGTAAAGGAGAAAGGACAGGCTGTGTATATGCTGTATCTGGACTTTAGGAAAGCCTTAAAATCTGTCCCGCATGGGAAAATGGTTAAGAACCTGGAGGACCTGGAATGGGGGGGGGGGGTGGATTACAGGATGAGCCAGAAAGTGGCTGTGTGGAAGAATGCAGAGTAGTCTTAAAGGGAAAATTCTCTGAGGTGTGGGAAGTCACCAGTGGGGTTCCCAGGGTTCAGTCTGAGACCCAGCACTTTCAACTTCTTTATTTGTAACATCAGTTAAAGAGATCCAAAGGAAGGTGTGCACATTTTCAGATAACACAAAATCTTCAATAGGGCAGAGATGAAAGGTCAGGTCATTAAGGGAAGATCAGAAGAGGATTGAGAAATGGTCAGTGGTCTAGCAAACAGAAATGCCATGCAAAAAAGTGCAGAGTTCTCCACATAGAAGTTAGGAACCCAAAGGCAGAATGCAGTATGGGAGGTACAGTGTTAGAAAAATGACCAAAGGCAGGGACCTCAGGATCTTAATAGCAGACAACTCAAATCAGTCAGTGAAGTGCAATAGAGCAGTGGAGAAGACACATGGGATGCTGGGGTGTCTAGGCATGGGATCAGCAGCAGAAAAAAAGGAGGTGATCGAGTCCTTGTACAGAATCCTGGTATGGTTACACCTGACGTACTGTATGCAGTTCTGCAGTCCTCACTCAAAAAAGGACAGGGATAGGATTGAGGCAGTGCATAGTACTGCAACAAACATTATTCCGGGGCAGCAAAAGAAGTCCTACATGGAAAGGCTTGAAAACCTCAACATTTATCTACTGGAGACCAGGAGGGAGAGGGGGGATATACTAGTAACTGAAGCTTATACTTTCTTAATGGGATTAACAAGATGGATACCAGGGACCTGTTTACAGTGAGCAGAAACATGGACACAAGGGGGAACTCAAAGAAACCAGCAGGAGAGAGATTCAGGAAAGACTGCAGAAAGTATCCTTTTACAGTGAGGGTGATAGGTATGTGGAACAGACTGTGGAGCGGGTTGTCTGTGTTAAGAGCGACATCCAAGAGCCAGGCTTCAGGGTAACTAGGATAAACTTTATTGGTCTCTGCAAACATGTAAAACAATGTTAAAAGTATTATAGGCCATGAGGTGTCAGGGTTACACTGTGCTAAATGAGGTAAGCCACAGGATGGCACTGTTGCACTATTCTATTTAAACATCAATTACAACTCTTACTAACATCTTTCTTCCTAATGGATGCAGTAAACAGACTATAACTTTACAAGCCAAGATTCTAGAACATTTACTCTGAATGCAGTCTTTCTTTTTTTAAATTTCCTTTTCAGACCCTCTCTCCCATTGCCCCCGAACTCCCTCCAGTTCCCCAAGGCAGACAACCGATCCTGATCAGACCTTGACCCTTGACATGCCATCTTTCATAGAGCTATGGCTTGCCCCTTGGATGGGGATGGGTGGAGGGGGGTATACTCCCAAACATTTCTAGTTTTGTAGGAGATAACCTCTTGGCAAGGCAGGGGATGAGGTGGCTCTGGGAACCTTTCATCAGTGGGCCCAGGGCATGTGCTTTTTTCTCAGTTTTCTGTCCCACTCCCACCAAAACTACACATGCAAGGATGCACACATGCATGGGTGATGTCATCTGCAGCATGTGTTGCTCCTCTCACCCCTAGTCTTGCCACTTCCTACCATCCCCTGTATGCAGGGGGCAGTGTGGTAGTGGCAGATGGGACCCTACTGGCATGGGAAAGGACAGTGTAGAGTCAAGCCATACAAAAGTGAAGGTACTGGACTTTAGGAGGGCTGATTTTGTCAAAATGGGAGAGTGCCTCAGAAAAGCACTAGCAAACAGGCAAGAAGGTGGGGTGGAGCAAAAATGGGGAAACATCAAAACCACCATCACAGAGGCAACAAGCCTTTATGTGAAGCAAATAAACAAATCAAAATGAAAGAAAAACACTATGGTTCTCAAAAGAAGTGGCGGGGAAGGGTAGGGAGAAAAAGATAGCATTCAGGAAGTATAAGGAAACACAGAAGGAGCAGGACAGAGAACTGTACCAGTTAAAGCAGAAGGATGTGGGGAAGGCAGTCAGAATAGCAAAGGCCCAAACTGAGGAAAAGATAGCCAGCTTGGTTAAGAAGAGGGATAAAACCTTTTATAGGTACATTAGGGAGCAAAGAAGGACTAAGACAGGGCTACTGAGGCCGAATAAAGAGGAAGGTGGTTGGGCAGAGAGTGACAGTGAAAAAGCAGGGATACTGAATGAATACTTCTGCTCAGTATTCACAATGGAAGAGCAGGGGGAGATACCTAATCCAGTCAATAGTAGAACCCTCGATAGAGGAGTTGATATTGACTGTTGACAGAAGAAAGGGTTCTGAAAGAACTCTTAAAAATGAAGGTGGATAAAGCAGTGGGGCCTGATGGGATTCACCCAAGAATTCTAAATGAACTAAGGGAAGAACTAGTAACACCACTGACTACCCTTTTTAATAAATCATGGGAGGATGGTGTGATATCTGAGGACTGGAGGAGGGAGGATGTGATTCCCTTCACAAAAGTGGGAGCAAGACAGAGGCAGGAAACTACAGACCTGTCAGTTTGACCTCAGTGGTAAGGAAAATGATGGAATCACTTCTGAAGGAAAGAATTGTGAAGTACCTAGTGGCCAGTGGGGCACAGGACCCAATGCAGCATGGATTCACAGCAGGAAGGTCATGTCAGACAAATCTAATTGATTTCTTTGACTGGGTGACCAAAGTAGTAGACCAGGGAGGGGCTGTGGACATGGCCTACCTTGACTTTAGCAAGGTATTTGACACAGTCCTGCAGAAAATATTAATAAACAAATTAGCCAGTCTAGTAATGGGTCCCAGGGTGGTAGTCTGGGTAAAACACTGGCTGGACAACAGACACAGAGGGTAATAGTAAATGGAGTCCACAGTGAAGAAAGGGGGTTACCAGTGGGGTACCGGAGGGTTCAGTACTGGGGCCGGTCCTTTTTAATGTCTTTATAAGTGACATTGCAGAGGGACTGGAAGGAAAAGTATGTCTCGTTGCAGATGACACAAAGATCTGCAACAGGGTTGCAAGGTGGGGAGGAAAGGATGAAAAGGGACTTGGCAAGATTGGAGGAATGGTCACATTTATGGCAGCTTAGAGTCAATGCAAAGGAGTGCAAAGTAATGCACCTGGGAAACAAAAACCCATGGGAAGAGTACACAATGGGGGGTGACAACAACAAAAATGGAAAGGGACCTGTGGGAAGTCATATCAGATGACCTAAAGGTGGGACAGCAACGTGAGAAGGCAGTAAGGAGGGCTGGGGGGATACTGGGATGCATAGGGAGAGGCTCACCAGTAGAAAAGGGGAAGTTGTTGGCCCTCTGTACAGACAGTTGGTAAGACCACATCTGGAGTACTGTATACAGTTCTGGAGACCTCATCTCTGCAATGACATAGACAGGGTGGAGGTTGTCCAGAGGACGGAACCAAATGGTGCAGGGTCTGCACCAGAAGACATGTGAAGAAAGACTAAAGGAGCTTAAGATGTATAGCCTCAGGAGGGAGAGGGGGGGCATGATAGAAACTTTCAAATACCTCAAGGGAATCAACAAAGTCTAAGAGGGTAGCATCTTTCAGAAAAAGAGATGTGCAAAACAAGGGGCACAATTTGAAGATAGAGGGGGGGCGGCGCAGAGGTAATGTGTGGAAGTATTTCTTCACAGGGAGGGTTGTAGATGCATGGAACAGCCTTCCTGAGGAGGTCATAGAGTCAAAAACAGTGGGGGCTTCAAGAATGCATGCGACAGACATAAGACAATTCTAGTGGGGGTAGGAGGAAGTAGGCTGTTGGTTAACTAGGATCTGCAGCTTATCCGTTAGGTAGGGAAATGGGCAGACTAGATGGGCCATGCGGTTCTTATCTGCCATCAGATTCTGTGTTTCTATGTGTCCTCTGGGATGGTCAGTTCTTCCCCATCCCAGCTGCCCGCAATGACCCAGGTTTAATCCCAAATCTGAGTTGCTGACATCGAGCGTGCCAGCTCTACCTCTGTGCCGATGGTATCAAATTTGTAGGATACTATCTGAGCAACGCTAATTTGCCTTTACCTTGCTCCTACCATTTGCAATCTCTGTAATCTCTATTGATTAGTAAAATGTTATGGTTCATGTCCATTTCTTGGGCCCCCAGTCAAGTTAACACTTTCATGGGCTTTCTACCCCTGCCTAAATTATTTATTTTCTCTCCTACCTCCCTCCACCTCCTCTTCCCTTTTTGCCCTCCGTCATTCCATACCTCTTTCCACCCTACCACCTTAATACATCTTCATCATCACCCCACTACCTACACCACCTCTTCCTCCCTATTCTCCCCCCCCTTCTTTCCCCACCGCCCTCCCCCTTTATTCTGCTTTGATTACATAGCAATTCTTCCCTTTTCCTACCATCTATCCCCATTCTACCCCCCACCTCTGCTTGCCTTCTCCCTCCCTGCACTTTCCTTCTCCCTCCCTGTCCCTCTCTCTACTTGTACGAGACCTTCCTTCTTTCTTTGATTCAGGCTCAATCCAATTATCTGCTTATGTTGTTAGTTGTACAATTCTCTTTTTTAAACAAGCATCCTCATGTTATGTTACGGTTACCTAGTGAAACGTTAGCCTTTGTTTTGACTTTGCACCCTGTACACGCTTAGATTGTATAACTATTGTTAGAATGTATACCTAGAGATAGTTTTCAATTGTTTCTTGCTGTATCTACGAACATACGAAATTTGCCAGCAGATAAAGGCCTAGAGGTCTATCAAGTCTGCTCGAATGTGCAGCTAGCACCCCTTATTCTGCAGCTGCCACTCCCTTCCACCCTTCCCTTCATTAACCTTCCCCCTTGTCCTGTCCCATCCTCGTTTAAAGCAGTCCACTGTTCTACTGCATACCACTTCAGCAGGTAACGCATTCCACCCAGCCACCACCCTCTCTGTAAAAAAGTGTCTCCTCATCTCCCTCCTGAACCTTCCTCACTCCAGTCTCATATCATGGCCCCTGGTGGCCTTCCCCTCCCTTACTTTGAACAGCCCCTCTGTACTCGTCTTGTTTATTCCTTTCATGTATTTAAAGGTTTCAATCATGTCACCCGTCTCTCCTCTCCTCCAGTGAGTACATGTTCAACTCCTTCAACCTCCTCTCATATGGTAAGTCCCAGCCCCTTGATCATCTTTGTCACTCTGCTGCACCCCTCCAGTAACTTAATGTCCCTCTTCGATACGGGATCAGTACTGCAACGTAGTACCCAGGTGTGGTCTAACTAATGACCCATACAGTGGCAGAATCACCTCCCTCCTTGAGGATATACCCCTTGCAATACAACCCAGCATTTTGTTGGTCTTTGCAGCTGCCTTCCTACATTCAGAGTTGTTCATTGACCCTATAATGAGCACACCAGATCCTCTCCTCCTCTGTCTGGGCTAGCTGCACTCCTCCTAGCTGGTAACTCCTCCTTGGGTTCTTCATCCCAAAATGCAGCACCTTGCACTTTTTGGCATTAAAGCCCAGTTGCCAGGTGTCTGACCAGGTTTCAAGCTTTGCCAGATCATCCTGCAACCCCTGCCATCCCCCTAGGTCATCCACCACCGTGCCTACCTTGGTCTCATCAGCAAACAGACTGATCTTGCTCTTGATGTCCCATGATATGTCTGCAATGAATATCCCAAACAACACTGGTCCCAACACTGAGCCCTGTGGAACCTTCGTCACTGCCCTTGGGTGTGAGAGCCCCACCCACCACCACCCTCTGTTGCCTTCCTGTAGCCAGTTTCCTACTCATCTCACCAGCTTTGCACCGCCCCTGTGCCTACTAACTCCTTCCCAGCCTTCCATGTGGCACTGAGGTCAAATGCCTTACTGAAGTCCAGATACAGGACATCCACTGCATGGCCCTGTCCAGTTGCCTAGTTACCCAGTCATAGAACTCCACCAGGTTGGTTTGGCAGGATCTGCCACGTGTAAACCATGCTGTCTGCTGTCCTGTAGTCCTTTGGCCTCTGGGAGGGCCACCAGCCTCTCCTTCAGGATAGTCTCCATTAGCTTACCCACGATGGATGTGAGGCTCACTGGTCTGTAGTTCCCGGTTCATCCTGGGGCCACTCTTGTGGAGGGCACCACATGAGCCATCCTCTAGTCCTGAGGTACACACCCAATGTAGTGAGGCATTTAATAGGTCTGCCAAAGGTCCTGCAAGGACCTCTGCCAGCTCCTTCAGTACCCTGGGTTGGATGCCATCTGGGCCTGGCGCCTTGTCCACCCTCAGTGCCTTCAAACCCTCTCGAACTCTGCTCTCCATGATTTCCCATCTGTCACCACTTCCCCCTTCTGCCATTTCTCCCACCTTAGGTGTCACCCCCTCTTCTCTTTAGTAAATACTGAGTAGAAGTACTCATTTAGTGCTTCCAGCCTTATGCTTCCCTGCTTCCACCCACCCCTCCTTCCTAATCCTTACTATGTGGTCCTTGGCTCCTTTTCTCCCTGATGTACTTAAGAAGTCCTTTTCCCCTTCTTAATGCCTTGTGCCAGCCTGAGTTCCGTAGTGTTTGCCCCTTACTGCCCTTGTCACTTCCTTCGATTCTGTCAAGTACTCCTCCCTGTCCTCCCCCTCCGTTTTCTTGTACTTCCTAAAGGCAGCTCTTTTCCTCCTTACCTTTTCCATGACCTCCTAGCTCAACCAGATCGGTTTCTTAGCCCTAGCCTTCTTGCTCTGGGCTTTGCAGCAGGTCTTGGTTGCCTCCACTATCCCCAGCTTTATGAGCTCCCACCTCTTAGTGTCCATACTAGACTGAATTCTGGCCAGGTATCCTTTTACCACTTCCCCCATCCTCCCAAAGTCGGCCCTCCTGAAGTCCAGCACTATTGTGCCAGATTCCACTCCTTCCTTGCCCATATCCAATGTGAGCCATACTTAGTGATGGTCACTCCCTGACAGCGGTTCCTCTGCTGTAAGTTCCCTCACAAAGTCCCCATTTGCCAGCACAAGGTCAAGGGTATTCCTAACCTGGTTGGTTCACTGACCATTTGCAGCAGAAAGCTGTCCTGGAAGGCATCCAGCAGTACCTGCTCCTTCTGTTCCTGGTTGTTGGGGTGTTCCAGTCCACCCTGGCATGTTGGAAGTCCCCACAATCACCACACTACCCTTCTCGCGGGTCCTCCTGATCTGTCCCGCTAGTTCCGTGTCCAACCCCTCCGTCTGGATGGTGGCCTGTACACCACTCCCATTCTAAGAATCCTATTCTTGGAATACTGGATTTGCATCCAAAGTGACTCCGTACTACCCTCCTCCCCTTCCTCCTTACACACTTCAGTTCTTCCTTCACATATAGTGCCCCCCCCCACCTTTCCCAATCACCCTGTCCCTATGAAATAACCTGTACCCTGGTACAGACAGGTCCCAGTCATTGTATTGGGTGGCCCATGTTTCCGTGATGGCTGCAATGTCCACCTCTCCCTCTGCCATGAGAACCTGTAACTCTGCAGTTTTCCTCCCAAGGCTCCTAGCATTAAGGGTAACCACCTTCCACCCCCCATCCTGCCCTCCTTTCCTAGCATCACCAGTACTGCCATTTGTCCTTTGTCACTTTTATGGGGGCAAGCTCATATGGTTTCCCAAGCTGTGGTCTCTGCATATCTCTTCCCCAACTGCCACCCCCACTCCTAGTTTAAATTCCCAACTTCTCTATGTACTCCTCCCCCTCTGTTTCAACACTTTCTTTCCCTCCTCACTCAAGTGTAGTCTGTCCTTGGCATAGAGACTACTGTCCTCCCAGGTCCATCCCCACCCCCAACAGCCCATACCCTTTAGCACAACACCAGGTTCTTAGCCATCCACTAAATTCCTCTATTCTCAGCTTTCTTGTTGTGCTTGCCTTTGGCACGGGAAGTATCTCTGAAAAAGTTACTGATCTTCCTGCCCCCTCACATAATTGTGCTAGTTCCTCAAACCTCCTCTGGACTATATCTACTGTCTTGTCAGCCAGGTAATTTGTCCCAAGATGTATAATTAAATGAGGCTTGTCCCTACCCCTTCTAGCATATTTCAGGACAGACTGTCCCACCCTTTCCGCTGTCATTCCTGGCATGGCCTCCACCCAAATGCGACTATGCCTCTCCCCCTTGCTACCCCACCTAACTCCTCTTAGTATTGAGTCCCCCGGCACTAAGATTCCACCCCTCTTACTCCCTGCTTGCTTCCATTCATCTCCCTCTCTCATTTCCAGCTCTTCTTCTTCCTCCTGCACATTATGTCCCCCTTTTTCCCCTGTTGCAATTCTCCCAGCAGAACTTCCCCCCGCTCCAGTTTGGTCCAGGCATTTATCAATTACTCCTCTAATTTCATCATTTCCCTCCTCCACCTTCTTCCTCTCTAGCAGTGCACAACTATTTTCTGAAGGCCCTTCACAAATGCCCGCTCCCTCTCTCTTCATAATAACCTGTTCTCTCCTTTTCACTCCATGTCTTTTGCCACTTCTTCGCCTCCCCTCACAAGTCCCTATCTCCTCCTTCCATTTGTCTTTTGTCTCCTGACCTGGTTTCCCCGGCAATTGTTCTTCTTGGCCTGGGCCCCTTTGTCTCTGCTTCCTTCTTCTGACCCTCTCCTCACCACTGTTGACTTAATCGCCTCCCTCATCTCCCTTCTTCCTTCCTCCAGTATTGGGCTAAACCCACCCCAATCCGCCTTGCCTGTCTTAGTTCCTCCTGCAGACCCTCAATCTCCTTTCTAAGTTTTTCTATGTGGTTGCACACTAAACATCCTCCCACACTCCAGGCAATTTTTAGAAAGATTGGTGCACCGCAGTTGTTGCAGCCTACCACCCTACCCATTGCTGTCATTGCCCACCAATGACCCCCAACCCTTCTGTATCTGTGGAACATATCTGTATTCTTGTTTGTGTCATACTTGACCTGGAACCTATGAAGGAGCTTTCTGCTCAAAGGTGTTAATCCAAAATCTCAATAAATAAATAAATAAAATAAAGGCTGTCTGTAGTGTTGCTCGGATAGTGCTTTTGTGAATCCGACTATCCTCCATCAGATAGTGCTGGTATCCAACTTAGGATCCGGCAAATGGATCTGGTGGTCGGAGCCATCGGATCCCTTGTTGTATCCATCGGATACCTCAGACATTTACAGTGGATCCTAGGAGGTTGGATCCTTGGTCAGAGGTCTGTGCCATCCGAGGCTATCCGATATCTGACTAAAACAATGGTATCCGATGGTATACGAATTTGTAGGATACTATCCGAGCAACACTAGCTGTCTGTCTTTCTTTTCTTTAATTAACAACAAGTCTTATGACTCTACCACTTCGTGTGCCTACTGTTTGTTGACCCCACTGATCTGCTCTCTGTTGGTGGCCTCATACAGGAGTTTCACCTTCCATATTATCTGTCTGATAGGTACTTCCTGTGTCAGCCCAGAAATGTCACCGGTAGCAGAATTTGCTTCACAATCACTAGATACTTCAGTTAAAGTGTCAGAATCTGAAGACCTGTGATTTGCCGAGTCTGTTATCATTGGAGTTTGCATGGATTGTTACCTGGAAGCTATTATAAAATGACAGTTTCTACAGTAGTGTTGCCCTTCAACCTCTACTACATAGGACCTTGTTGCTACTGTACCTGTGTAACACATGTACCTTCTCGCCACTGTTTGCCTTTATCCCAGGGTGTTGGTTGTACACTTACATGTTGTCCCATCTGGAGTTCTGGGAGTTCTTTCACACTTTTGTTGTAGTAGTATTTGGTTTGCCTTTGCTGCTGCTTTACTTCTGTATCCTGTGATATGGGAGACTCAAACTGAGTGACTCAATAAGAGCACCTGCAAAAAGGGCGACAGTGCAAAAACAGCGTGCGTTAGGACCATGGCCCTCCCCAGGCATTGTGCAGTCTCTGAGTTAGTTATAGAAATTTAAGGGGGTGCGAGGGGCATGGGTGGCAAAGCCACCCCCGCATATCATATACTGCCAGAGGTGGGGTCACAGTTCTGATGGTTGCTGAAGTTGGTCTGCGCTCTTTTTGTGTTCTGTGTTTTGTTCTCAATGATATGGTCCCCACCCTTATTTTTTCACCCAAATCACAAAGAAGCTTTATTTCTTCTGCAACACGTTTTACTATTGCTGGTTTCAGGAGTTTCTTTGCTGTGGGTAGCAGTGTATGTGTGGAGTGAGACACAAGGCATTGTACTGGGCTACTGTCCACACCTTCTGTTGGTGCATTTCTCCAGTCCATTATCACTTTTCATGGATCTCTGCTGTCACAGTTTGCTTTTCTCAGAAGCTTTTTTTGCAATTTTGACAGCTGCTTTCACTTTGTCATTTAATTAACTGTGGCATGATGAAGATGGGACATGTTTAAATTCTGACGATGCAGAAAACTGTGCAAATTACCTGCTGGTAAACTGAGGTTCATTATCAGTGATTACCATGTCTCTGCGATTCCATGATGGGTGGTGCTTGCAGCAGTCAGTGATAGCAAATGCAGTTGCTGTGAATAGTTGTAGTAGTAATCAGACATGACAAGGTAATGCTGGTTGTCTAGGGTGGCTAAATATTGTCCTATTTTGTTCCATGGCCTATCAAGTATTTCATGAGTCATGAGAGATTCTGTTTGTTGTCTAGTTCAGAACTTATTGCAGATGCTGCATTAACTTATGAAGTCCAGTTTAGCCAATATAGGACACTTCAAGCCTTACGCAGACATGCTTCTGTACCAGTATGACTGCAGCATGCAGAATGTGAGTTAGCAGTTTAGGACACGTCTTTAGGTGTGAGGATTCTGCTGCCTTTGAAGAGCACACCATTTTATAGAGTTATTGCTCACCTGTAAGTCCAACATTCGTGAATGTTAAGTGGCACTTCTTCCTTCATGTCTGACCACCCTGACAGAATGACTCTTCTGAGTGTTTGTAGTGCTGTGTCAGTTTGAATGAGTCACAGTATTTGAAGACTGTGCTGATTAGTCACATGAAAGAATTTGGTTTGGCTGATGTGCTGAAGTTCTTGAAGAAACCCTTTTTCTTGCTGCATGCCAAAAATCTCATAATGATAGGTCTCCTCGGTCTTTTGTGGAACTGATGCTCTGGAGTGAAAGTCAGCAAGAAACATCTGGGAGCCTCTATTATGCTGTACATCGAACTGATATTTTTGGATTTTCCATAACATTCTTTGGAGGCATTTGGGAGCTGAGAGCAGAAATAAAAAAAAAAAAATTGCTTCCAAGGGTTTGTGATTTGTGTCAAAATGTATGGGGTCACGACCCAAGATGTATAGTAGTGCTAACATTCAGTACATGCAAAAACAATTGCCAGGCATTCCACCTCTATCTGTGTCTAGTTTTGCTCCATTGGAGAAAGGTTTTGAGAAGCAACGGTCACACTTTGTCCATTTTGAAATAGTGCTGCTCCAAGACCGCATAAAGTAACATCAAATTGAATGGTTACTGGTTTAGTGACATCTTAACATTTCAGCACAGGATGGTTTGTCACCAGTCTTTGGATTTGCTGAAATGCCTCTTGCTGTTGTGATTCCCAGCATCGTCCAATCTCATTTTATGACAGTTTACATCTACGAAGAGGTTCACTAACCTCTGTAAGAAAAGGTAGGAATTTGGACAGATAATTGACAAATCCTAGAAAACAATGTGCGTCCTTTTTTTTTTTTTGTTCAGGCATATCCAAAAGTGCTTGTGTGTGTTTTCTGGGTCTGTCTTTAAACCTTATTCAGTGAGAAGATGTCCAGTGTAGGGCATTGCTGTCATGCAATTAATGAGGGACACCACTCGACTAACAAGGGCCATGTTAGTTGAGCAGTATCCTTCATTAATCACCAAATGACCATTCTGTAGCTTAAAAATGAATGAGAAGTCAAGCTCCATTCATTTCAATGGGGCGCGCTCCTGTGCTCTCCCTGGCCACACATCATTACGTGCTTGAGCATGGGGGCGTGGCGGCCGAACCCAGATGCTCAGGATAGATGGGGCTTCCATTGTCTAAAGTAAAGTTATGAGTCATATTATTAAGGTACGGGCTGCTGTTATTCAGTAAAATCAGGCTACAATAACAGCTGATGAGGGCAGCTACCACTATGTGTGAGTGGCTACATTACATCGGAAATTTACTTTATCAGCCGCTTGTTCCTTTCATATCCCTCACAGTTAATCTGTAGCAGGCCTGTCTGCTTTCTCTATCCATCTTCCTATATTTTCAGAATAGTCTCCCTCTCTTCATTCATCTTTCTTCCTCCCTTCACTCCCTCAAACTTCTCTTACTGACACACATCACAAAAGAATGCTCCTGCAGCCAGGTATCTTCCTCTTCTCTCCACACTACAACCACCTATGTCCTTCCTATCCCTAGCTGCTGTTTTACCTCTTTTAAACATTTATGCCTACTCAGCCGTATAGCCTACAATTCTTCAGTGTACTCTGTAATCTGAATTTCATGCCTTATTGTTTCTGTACAAATGTCTTACCCTACATTGGCAGCATGTTTCCTTGCCTATTGATCTGGTTATTCCATAACCTGAAACTAGCCAGGCTTATCCCCCTCCCTATCTTCTCCATCCTGGATGGCTCCCCTCTTGAAGTAGTTCCCTCCTTCAAGTATCTTGGTGTGGGGCTTGACAGTAGGGTTGACTTCTCTGCCCACATCCATGCCATCCACTCCAAGCTCTGCCCCAAATTTGGTGCCTTGTAGCACAACAAAGACTGCCTGCCTTTCTCTGCAAGTATGCTGGGAGCTGGATACCAGAATGGTACTTTCGTTTTTTGGCCATGTGGATGTGGTCTACGGTACCACCCCCTCCTCCGGCCCTTGCCAGACTGCACACCCTCTGTAATGCCTTTTGTCGTTTTACTACCACCCCCCCCCCATACTCTCCACTTCTCCCTCTCCTCCTTCCTATCCATCTTCCCCAGGCCTCTCATCACCAATCCCACTTTGCCTCTTTTATCTCCAAATACTGGTTTGGGTTCCTACCCTTTTACGTAGCTGCGCCTCTCTCAACTATTCCCTCTGCTTCACACACTCTCCGCTCCAGGGATCATCGCATCTTCTCCCCCACTCCCACCCTCACTCCTCTGCTGGGCAGTCAGTCTTCTCCTTTTGCCTTCCCTCCCTCTGGAACCTGCTCCTCTCCTCTCTCTGTCTCTCATCCTCCTTCTGCTCCTGTCAGCCCCCTACCTGACCTGCCCCTGGTGCCCTTTCTACCCCTGCTGTGGTCCCCCTCTTGGGGTCTGGTGTCCCTACAACTGCTGAATTGATTTGTTTCTACCTGCTGTTATTAGTTTAAATGGGCTTTGGTGCTGCCCGTAGCTTCAACTTCTGTCACCTTTAATTAGTATTTGCATTTGTACCAACCGTGTTGAATTCTGTACTGTTTGCACTTTATTTTGGAATGCATCATTACTGCTCTGTATGACTTGTTGTTTCCCCTTTCCCTTTCCCCCAGGTTGCACCTGAAAATGAGCCTTGGCTCACTGTGCCTTTCCTGGTTAACAATTTTCACATAAATAAGTAACCTAAATACATGTACACTTTATACATTGTTTTGGTTTTTCTCCAAAATTCACTACTTGTACTGTGATTTTGTTGCACATTGTTCATGCACCTGTTGTTGTCAATTTGTTATTGCCATGTCACTCCCTGTTGTATCCCCTCCTGGAAATGAACCCTGGCTCAGTATGCCTATCCCAGTCATCAAATTTTAAATAAATAAATCAACAAATCGATAACTAAAACTGAACAAGGAGCTTGCTGCATTAGTTTTATTGCAGGATTTATTTCCAGATGATATTCTCCCGTGAACATCTGAGCCCCCTGAAGACATCCTGTACAGCTCCAGAATGTGTTCCTTAGTTAGTGGTCCATAGCCAAGAATATTGATGGCATGACATATCATTACATCCTCTGCAACTTGTAGGAGCCAGAATGTTTTACTAGACTTAGCTGATAGTATCAGTGCATGAGAGGTGTCAATTAATTAATTAATTAATTAATTATTTAATTTTTGGGATATGGCAAGCAGATATGGACGTAAGTTTATTAGCTTGAATTTACCTATGATACCTATGAATTATTTCAAAGTCTAGGCTGTGGAATGTACCCTGGTATAAACCAGTTTTTGTGCATTTTCCCCTTGGGTGAACAGTGGAGCCATTGCAGATTTTCAGCCTGTATCTGCTTTGCTGTAGTTTTGGAGATCTATGTTACACAGTTTTGCATTACTCACTAAAGCTTATTACATATCGTGACTGTCAATCTGGCACCTGAATGTGTGAGCTGGTAGTGCACGTGATGCTTTCAGTTGCAGTGGGGCAAACAGTTTTTATGTTTGCTTGCACGCATGTGCAAGAAACATAGTGCCACCATACGACTTTTCGTAGGTGTGCCACTCAGCTTCCAATGCCCTGCTTCCTTTTGCAGGCGCTGTCTCACTGCACCAATACATATCTGAGCTGTCTATGACAGCAGTTCAGATGCAGTGACATACAGTTGAAAGTAAAAAACCATTGCAATCAGCTGTGATAACGTGTAGGCAATTTGCATACTGCCATTGTCGGCAGTATGGAAATTGCCTAAACGTCACACTGCATCTGAACTGTCTGTCATAGACAGTTCTTCCTCCTCCTGACCCGAACACCTACTAGCATGCTGGAAGCCCACCCCAACATGCTCATGCACTCCCCCCACCCGCACACCGTATGGCCGATGGGGTGCTCAATCCCCCATCGGCTCCACTGCCTCCCCCAAAACAGACTTCCAGGTACCATGCTGGGAGCCCGCCCCAGTGTGGCAAAAGTCCTGCGTCATCTTCCGTAAAATTGAAACAAACAAAAAAAAGAAACCTATAAGAAAAAACGGTCCCTCCTTGACTGTCTTACCCCTTCCCCCAATCCACGCCCACCCTCTGCACACCCACCTCCCCACACACACTCTCACCTCATACTTACCTCCGGAGCCCGGCGTGATGATCTATGGTGGACTGGGAACACTTTTGCACTCTTCAAAGCTGACCGCGAACTGAAGAAATGCCGGTAAGCTGTATGATGACATAAATGGGGGGTTTTCAACCTTGGTTCATATCTCGGCCATTTTGGGGAATTTTTTCACCAAATTTTCAACATGGGGTTATTGGGACCCCACCTCATGAACTCATTCACTGTCATTTTGTTATTCAGTCCCGAAAGGTGATTTCGAAGTCACTGTGCGGAACCACCTTTCGGGACTGAGTAACAAAATGACAGTGTCACAATTCATGAGGTAGGCCCTCCAAAACCTTATGTTGAAAATTTGGTGAAAAATTCCCAAAATGACTGTTTTACGAAGGTGCATTGCGCAGTTCCTACGCACGCTCGTAACTTCTCAAATTTTTAATATTTTCAATCCAGATTTTCAACATTGCCATTTTACCACACCTCCTTATGAGCAGTACAGCTGTCATTTTTCACATTTCCCCCCAAACTGTGTTTTCACACATGTAGCGCACAATGGCGCGGTCGGTGTGAGAAATCAATGTTTGGGACAGATTAAGAAAATCACAGTGGCACTGTTCATGAGCAAAGTTCTTAAAATGGCTATGTTGAAAATTTGGTGACAAAAGTCCATAAAATTACTGTGTTACGAGCGTCCATTGTGCAGTTTCCACGCACCCTCGTGAGTTCACAAATTTATAATGTTTTCAGTCCAGATTTTCTACAGTGGCATTTTTCCACACCTCTTTATGAACAGTACAGCTGTCATTTTTCACACCCTGGCCGAAATGTGTTTTATCACAGAAATGCGTGGTCACTGTGGGAAATCAGTGTTCGGGACAGATTACGAAAATCACAGTGACACTGCTCATGAGCGAAGGTCCCATAATACCTGTGTTGACAATCTGCTGTAAACAGTCCCCAAACTAATTACAGTTTCTATGCACACTCATCAATTCACCAGTTTTTTTATAGTTTCACTCCAGATTTTCAACATTGCCATTTTTACACCTCCTCATGAACAGTACAGCTGTAATTTTTCACATCCTGTTTGAAATGTGTTTTTGCACCTGTGGTGCCAAATGGCATGGTTGCTGTGCAAAATCAGCTTTGGCTAATGAACTAATATTGCCACTGTTCATGAGGTGGGGGTCTCAAAAAAACCATGCTGAAAAATTGGAGTGAAAATACTAATGAACACCTGGGGCATTAGCGTTTCCGACCATAACGCCCCACCCTGTAGAGACTGACAGGCATCAGGGGTGTGACTTGGGATTGTCACCTGTAATGCTCATACCATTCCACCCCACCCACATCCTGCAGCTAGTGACAGGCATCGAGGTGTGCCTTGGATTCTTCAGCCCCAAAGTTCACCCCATTCTCCTATACTGCACCCATCTCACCATATTTCCTTATGGAATGGGGAGAGCATAAGGCCCAAATACCTCAAGACACACTGTGACACTTGTTGGTGTCTGCAGGGTAGAGTGTGGTGAAACGGCGTGGCTGTTATGCCTGACCCCCCAAAGGCACACCCCAATGCCTGTCAGTCTCTGCAGGGTGGTGGTGGGGTTGGCTTCACTTCAGTACTTCACTGTCATTCCTATTATGCAGCTCTCTAACTCCTACACTACCAATGCCAATGCCAGCAAGCAAACATTTGGCATTGACAAATGCTTGTTTACCTTTGCTTTTAACAGCAGCAACTCAGTGGGTGATAATGTAGACAAACTCATGTGAAGAGGTTTTATGATCGCTCTCCACATAGTGTACATTACAGGACTGCCTCTGTCGCTGTTTACATGTCTCTGCACATTTTATTTATTTATGGTAGTACTCACACATGATGCCATATGCCAGACATTTCCCTCGCCCATGCTTTCTCCCACAGTACACACACTGAAGCTGCTCCTTGCCTACATAGGACTGCTCTGCTTTATTAGTGGCAGCAACAGAGACTGATTTAATGAAAACATCGACTGGGAAGTTGCAATACTGGGGCACAAACTATTCAGGAGGAATAGAGTTGAAGAAAAGGGAGGGGGGTTGCACTGTTTGTTAAGGACACTATTAAAGCAACAGAACCACCAAGAGATGGTGGGGAGGAGAAGGAGGAGCTGTTATGGGTAGCACTGGAGGCAAATGGAGAGGTCATAATAAGGGCAGGGGTTATCTACAGACCCACACACAAAAGGGGAGGAAATGGGAAAAGCCATCGGGGAGATGTCCAGCAGGGGGAAGGTGCTACTGATGGGGGATTTCAACATGCCTGATGCGGACTGGAGTATCCCAGTAGCATCATCTAATAGGAGTAGGGAGGTCCTGGAGGAGCTGCACGGGGCATTGCTGAGACAACTCATAGATGAACCTACATGGAAGGGGGCCACACTGGACCTGTTACTGTCAAACAGAGATCGTGTGGCCAGAGTCACAGTGGGGAACCCCCTTGGGGAGAGCGATCACAAAACAATACACTTTGAGTTAAGTATTGGGCAACAAGCACTCTACACCAAAAACAAAGGTCCTAGATTTCTGGAGGGTGGATTTTAGGAAAATTGGGAAGGGAGTTAGCAGCACTCTGACAGGGATACAGAATGGGAAGGGGGTAGAGGAAAGGTCGAAGAAAATTAAACTGGCATTAGAGGAAGCTGCGAGTCTATGTATTAGACAGGTCTCAAAGAATAAGAGGAGGAGGAGGAGACCACTTTGGTTCTTATAAAAAGTAGCAGAGATGGTCAGGGCAAAAAGAATAGCCTTCGAGCAGTACAAAACAACACGGGGGAGCAGGACAGGGAGGTGTATAGGAGCAAAATAAAAGAAGCAGCAAAAGGGATCAGGGATGAAAAGCCTCTCACAGAAGAGAACAAAGCACAGTCAGTGAGGAGGGGGAGAAAACATTTTACAGTTAAATCAGTGAAAGAAGAAAAAATAAGACAGGAATAGTGAGAATAAAGTGTGGGGGAGTGAATGGGCAAATGTGTTGAGCAGGACTAGAAGAAGGCAGACCTACTGAACAAGTATTTTTTTTCAGTATTCACAAAGGGGAGGGAAAGGGACCACAGATAAAGAAAGTAACGTGAGCGGTGGTGGTGGCGGGGGTTGGATGAGCCCTTTACAGAGGGACAGGAGTACTTAAAGAACTGGAGAAATTAAGAGTAGATAAGGCTATGGGACCTGATGGGGTGCACCAAAGATACTAAAAGAACAGAGGAAAGAACTGGCTGCAACCCTGGCAGCCTTGTTCACATATCCTTGGATACAGGGACAGTGCCGGAAGATTGGAGAAGGCAGATGTGGTGCCAATCCACAAGAGTGGGAGCAGGGAGGCAGGGAACTATAGGCCAGTAAGTCTGATGTCAGTGGTGGGAAGGTAATGGAGACATTAATAAAGGAGAGAATGGTGGAGTACCTGACCAGTTACAAATTGCAGGATCCAACACAGCATGGGTTCACGGGAGAGATCATGCCAAACTAACCTAATTGAGTTTTTGACAGGATGATGAGAGCCTTGGACCAAGGGGAGCAGTGGATGTGGCCTACTTGGATTTCAGGAAGGCCTTTGATACGGTCCCACACAGGAGATTAGCCAACAAGTTGAAAAGTCTAGGGTGGGTGCAAAGGTGGTGTGGGTGCAGAACTGACTGAGCAACAGGAGCAAGAGGGTAGTAGTGAATGGGAGGAGATCCGAGAGAAGGAAGTGGCAAGTGGGGTACTGCAGGGTCAGTCCTGGGACCATTACTATTCAATATATTCATTGGAGACATTGCAGATGGACTGCAAGGAAAGTATGCCTGTTTGCAGATGACACAAAGATCTGCTACAGGGTGGATACACAAGAGGAAATGAATAGGATGAGAAGGGACTTAACAAAAACTGGAGGAATGGTCAAAGGTATGGCAACTGGGGTGTAATGCTAAAAAATGTAAGGTTATGCACATCTGGTACAAGAACCCAGAGGCAACTTACCAACTAGGAGGGGAAGAAACGGCAACAACTAACCAGGAAAGGGACCAAGGAGTCATCATAATAGAGGACCTCAAGGTGTCTAGTCAGTGTGGTAAAATCAGCGGGTAAGGCAAGCAGGATGCTGGGATGCATTGGGAGAGGAATAACAAGCAGAAAGAGGGAAGTGTTACTGGCTGTGATCAGTTGACACATATATGTTCACTATATAGTCTTACTAACTGGCTTGATTTTGATGGGAGGCTTAGGTATCAGACTTGCCATCTCACCAAAAAAATCACTAATGGTCTCACCCCCACCCGGCCTCATGCCCCCTAATGCTACCTGAGCCTGTACTAAAAACCAACCGCAGCTCTACTAAACCCCTCTTCCAGATTCCCCGCTACAAATTGGCCTTGAGCCAGAGAACTTTTCATTACAGGCTCCCCTCTGGATGAACACACTTCCCAGTGCCATCACCTCTGAAACTAAACTTGGCCACTTCAAACTCCTCCTCAGGTAACATCTCCGCTCTGTAGGAGCCTGTGACTGCTTCTAGCCAAACCACTATGGTTTCTCGGCTTGTACCAACTTCCAGCCCACTCACTACACTCATATCTCCACCCCACCTACCGCCCATTATTAATTGTACTATTATCTTTGACAAAGGCCTAGTGTCACTTTGGGCGTCAATCAATCAATCAATCAATCAATCAAATCTTTATTTATTCAGGCGATCATCATTGAGCAAGGCTTCATTTACAAGATGGACCTGATAAGGTCAAAGGTTCGAGTTGATGCACAGCAATTACATCACATACTTATGAGACAGTTATACATACAGAACAAAGGAAAATGTTATTTATAACACAATAATATACAGAGAATTCACGTTAAAGCTTGGCTAAGAGAAAGTTAAACTAACATCTACAATATATACAGTACATATATATCTCAATGAGGATCATGACAGTCACTCACATAATGAGCACAAGGATGCTGAAGGGAATATTGGGTGCCATATACTGGCGGTGTCTGACTGGAAGGAATATGCCATATGTGATTGGAATGTGGTTTTGTGGGATGACTATTCTATCTCTAGCGATAGCAGCTGCATTTCTCTGTGAAGAAGGCTGTACAGTGCTGCTTGAAGGATGTAAATGGAATGATAATGGACAGTTTAAGGGATTTTTGTAGGGTGTTACATAGAAACATAGAAACATAGACTTTGACAGCAGATAAGGACCGCTAGACCCATCTAGTCTGCCCATTTCCCTACCTACAGGATAGGCCGCAGATCCTAGTTAACCAACAGCCTATTTTTTCCTACCCCCCACAAGAATTGCCTTATGTCTGTCCCATGCATTCTTGAATTCTCCCACAGTTTTAGACCCCACAACCTCCTCAGGAAGGCTGTTCCATGCATCCACTACCCTCTCTGTGAAATAATACTTCCTCACATTGCCCCTGAACCGCCTCCTTCTATCTTTAAATTGTGTCCCTTGTTCTTGTAAGTCTCTTTTCTGAAAGATGCTACCCTCTTGGACTTTGTTGATTCCACTGAGGTACTTAAAAGTTTCTATCATGTCCCCCCTCTCCCTTCTTTCCTCAAGGGTATACATATTAAGCTCCCAGTATACTCCCAGCCCTCCCTACTGCCTTCTCACATTGATTGCTAACCTTAAGGGTCATCTGATATAATGAACCCGGGTCCCTTTCCTTTTTTGTTGTTGTTACTATCTCCCACCCATTGTGTATTCTTCCCCTGGGTTCTTGTTTCCCAGGTGCATTATTTTGCACTTCTTTGCATTGAATCCTAGCTGCCATACTTCTGACCATTCCTCCAACCTTGCCAAGTCCCTTTTCATCCTTTCCACGCCTCCTTGTGTATCAACCCTGTTGCAGATCTTTGTGTCATCTGCAAAAAGGCATACTTTTCCTTCCAGTCCCTCTGCAATGTCACTGATGAAGACATTAAAAAGGACTGGACCCAATACTGAACCCTGCGGTACCCCACTAGTAACCCCTCTTTCTTCAGAGTGGACTCCATTTACAATTACCTTCTGTGTCCTGTTGTCCAGCCAATGTTTTACCCAGGCTACCACCCTGGGACCCACTCCCAGGCTGGTTAATTTGATAATCTTTTGTGTGGGACTGTGTCAAATGCCTTGCTAAAGTCTAGGTAGGCCATGTCCACAGCCCCTCCCTGGTCTACTACTTTGGTCACCCAGTCAAAGAAATCAATTAGATTCATCTGACATGACCTTCCGGCTATGAACCCATGCTGCCTTGGGTCCTGTGCTCCACTGGCCTCTAGGTACTCAACTATTCTTTCCTTCAGAAGTGACTCCATCACTTTCCCTACCACAGAGGTCAGACTGACAGGTCTGTAGTTTTCTGCCTCTGTCTTGGTCCCACTTTTGTGAAGGGAATCACATCTGCCTTCCTCCAGTCCTCGGGTACCACACCATCCTCCCATGATTTATTAAAAGAGTAGCCAGTGGTTTCACTAGTTCCTCCCTTAATTCTTTAGAATTCTGGGGTGAATTCCATCAGGACCCATTGCTTTGTCCACCTTCAGTTTTAGGAGTTCTTGCAGAACCCTTTCTTCTGTGAAAGGACTAGGATCGACCCCCCTAACAAGAGTGCTTCTGTTAATTGGATTAGGCACTTCCCCCTCCTCTTTTTTGAATACTGAGCAGAAATATTCGTTTAGTATCCCTGCTTTTTCACTGTCCCCCTCTGCCCGCCCACCGTTCATTCTATTCAGCCTCACTATCCTTCCCTTTGTCTTTCTATGCTCGCTGATGTACCTATAAAAGGTTTTATCCCCCTTCTTAACTGAGTTGGCGATCTTTTCCTCAGTTTGGGCCTTTGCTATTCTGACTTCCTCCTGCTTCCTTCTGCCTTAACTGGTACAGCTCTCTGTCCTGCTCCTTCTGTGTTTCCTTATACTTCGGAATGCTATCTTTTCTTCCTGACTTTCACAGCCACCTCTTTTGAGAACCATAGTAGCTTTTTCTTTCGTTTTGATTTGTTTATTTGCTTCACACAAAGGCTTGTTGCCTCTGTGATGGCAGTTTTGATGATTCCCCATTGTTGCTCCACACCTCCTTCTAGCCTGTTTGCTAGTGCTTTTCTGAGGCACTCTCCCATCTTGCCAAAGTCAGCCCTCCTAAAGTCCAGTACCCTCACTTTTGTATGGCTTGACTCTGTAGCTGAGTTTAATGTGAACCACACTGTTTGATGGTCACTTGCCCCAAGATGGCAACCCACTTCTAGATCAGAGATCCTCTCACTGCCCCCATTTGAGAGTACGAGGTCTAAGATTGCTCCCTCATGAGTGGGTTCTGAAACTAGCTGTCTAATGCCTGCCACCTGTAGGGCATCAAGAATGGCCCTGCTCTTGGATGTGGCTGCAGTAAATGTGCTCCAGTTAACATCTGGCATATTCAGGTCTCCCATCAACAGTATCTCCCCTTTCTCTGCCATTCTAAGAATGCCTTCTATCATATCCTTGTCCATTTCTTCCCCTGACATGGGGGTCTGTACACAACCCTGTGCGGATTGTGGTGCCCTTCCAGTCTCCAAGGTGACCCACAGTGCCTCCCTCCTCCCTGTTTACTCTTTTGTTCAGTTGCTTTTATCCCTTCCTTTACATAGAGAGCTACTCCTCCCCCTCTTCTCCCTGCCTGTCTCTCCTGTAGGTTATGTACCCTGGTATGTTAACATCCCAGTCATGGTTCTCTGTGTACCATGTTTCTGTGACTGCTACGATATCCAGGCATCCCTCTTCCATCAAGGCCACCAGCTCAGGGAGCTTGTTGCCCAGACTATGGGCATTGGTACTCATAACCCTCCACTTCCTGATGGCCTTACTCCCTTTTGCCCCATCCCTGTCCTTCTTGCCTTTGTCACTTTCTCCATTTACCCCTGCCCTTCTCCCTATCAACACCTCTATGTTGGTGTTTGCCGCACTTACTACTGTGATTATTTGGGGGGGGCTAGGATTTCCCTGCTCCTTTCCAGTGCTTCCCCCCTTGGCTAGTTTAAAAGCTTGCCAATGAAGCATTTAAACATATCACCTAGGATCCTGGTTCCCCTCCCGGATAGATGCAGCCCATCAAGCCAATATAGGCTTGCATCACTCCAGGTGGACCCCCAGTCCCCAATAAAGCCAAATCCCTGAACTCCACACCAGTTTTTCAACCACTGATTGAATCCCATGGTGCGGAACACCCTAGCCTCTCCTATGCCATAGGTGGGCAGCACCTCCGAGAAGGTTACCGTGCGTGCTACTTGACTAGGGCCCCTCCCCAATTCCATAAACTCTTCCTGCACTTTCTAATCCTCTCTTAGCCAGGTCATTTGTCCCTGGGTGGACAATGACATCCAGCTCCCTCCTGTGCAGCTGCTCCGGCAATCCTGAGGATTCGCTCCTGTCCCTCAAGCCATGGCGCCAGGCAGGCACCTCACCTCCCTCTCCCCTTCCTCCCCCAGTTCTACCTTCCTAACAATGGAGTCCCCCACCAGGGGTTGTTTCCTTCCTGCAGGGTTCCTTGCCACCCTCCTGTGGGTCTCCTTTGTGGAGGTTCCCACATCCTCCTTGGTCTCCATCATGGTGCCTCCATAGAGGAACCACACTTTGCCAGAATGGCATAGGAATTGTGGAGAGGTGTACAACCAGAGGATGCGCCTCTGTTCCACCACCCTCACCCTCCCTGAGCCCACTGTGGTCCAACCGCTCCTCTTTCTTGGCAACCTCTGAGGCAACGGCAGAGGCACTGGTGGTCCCTGGATGGAAGAGGAGGTCCCACAAATCCTGGCCAACTCAGCCTGTAGATGAGCAACCTCCTCCCTCAGCCCAGAGAGGTGCCTGCAGATGGGACAACACCGCATCCTCCAGAACATCTTCTGGAAGACTGCTGCTCCACAGCTACTGCACTGCACCACTCCAATCATGTCTTATTTCTGGCCCCTTAACTGTTTTCAATCCTTACTCTTTCCTCTGTTTTTTTTTTCTCTCTCTCCTTACTTTCTGCCTGTGTGCCCTTTAAGCTCCTGATTGTCCTGTTCTGAGACAAGAATATCCTATATTTCACAGTAGACCAGTTACTTGCTCAGAGGCAGACCTCCAGCAGCTAGAGGGGGCCGGAGAGCTACTCTTGCCCTTCTAGGATGGTGGGTCTTTGGTGGTTCTGTGATCACTCACTTCTGCTCCCAAACAGGAAGTTCCTGTTGTCAGTCAAATCCTGTGCCTATAAAAATAGAACTATCTTTGGGTGGAGGGAAGGAGGGCAATATAGTCCCAGCAGAGAAGTTCAGTCACACAGCAGTCCTTTCTCCTGGTGTCTTCTGCCAAGCTATTCTATGTTCCATGCTATGGCTAGAGAATAGCTGATTGCTGCCTTCCCTATTTTGGTGTTGACTTTGGACAATTTGAGCAGGATGATATTGTTGCTTCTTAGGGCATAGGAGTTAGGAGTGGTCAGGTTGAAGCAGTCCAGGATATAGCTTGGGAGTTTTTTTGATAAAGCTCTGTAGATCCATAGAGCTGCATTTCTGCTCTTCCTGACATGAAGGGAAACCCATCCAGTTGCGTCATAGAGAGAACAATGGTGAGTATTATATGGCAGGTCTGTAATGAACCTTATTGCTCTATGATATAAGGTATCCAAGGTATCCAGCATGTGTCCTGCTTCATTACTACGGTCTAATCCTGCTTAACCCAACCATTGCCTCCCCTCAAGACTATAACCATTGTCTAATCACTCTAGGAGCTACATCCCTGAATGCAAAAATGTCTTATTATAACCTTTTGATTGTAACTATGTCCTTTTATGACCTCCACTCTCTGTAACTCATTTGTATATGCTCTTTATGATCGTCTGTCTTATGTTTTATATACTGTCTTGCTGACATGGAGCCATTGTAAAGGAGTCTTTGACTCAAAAGTTTGCAATTCCAATATGTTTAAATAAATAAATAAAATTAATTTTGCCCCTATATAGATCACTGGTGAGACCACACCTCGAGTACTGTGTCCAGTTCTGGAGGCCCCATCTCAGAAAAGATATCAGCCAGGTGGAGGCAGTGCATAGAAGAGCTACTAAAATGGTCCAGGGCGTGTATCAAAAAACAATTATGAGGAAAAGCTAAGGGAGTTGAATATGTACTTGCTGGAGGTAAGAAGGAACAGTTGGGACATGATAGAAACATTCAAGTATGACAGAGGAATAAATAAGGTAGGGGAGAACAGCTGTCTGCAGAAAAAAATGAGCACTAGGACTAGGGGTCACAATACGCGACTAAAGGGGAGACTCGAGGCAATGAGGAAGTACTTCTTTATGGAGAGGGCAATGAATCCTGGAACAGGCTACCAGAGGAAGTGGTGGGAGCAAAACAGTGGTGGCATTCAAGCATGCATGGGATACGTAACATACAAAATTTGCCAGCAAAATACAGGCCTAGAGGTCTATCAAGTCTGCTCAAATGTGCAGCTAGCACCCCTTATCCTGCAGCTGCCCTCCTTCCACTCTTCCCTTCATTGACCCTCCCTGTCCTGTCCCATCCCCTTTGAAGCAGTCCACTGTTCTACTGGATACCACTTCTGCAGGTAACGATTCCACCCAGCCACCACCCCTCTGTAAAAGTGTCTCCTCATCTCTCTCCTGAACCTTCCTCCTCCAGTCTCATATCATGGCCCCTGTTGTCCCTCCCTCCCTTACTTTGAACAGCCCTCTGTACCAGTCTTGTTTATTCCTTCATGTACTTAAAGGTTTCAATCATGTCCCCCGTCCTCCTCCAGCGTGTCCATGTTCAACTCCCTCAGCCTCCTCTCATATGATAAGTCCCCCAGCCCCCTGATCATCTTTGTCGCCCTGTGCTGCACCCCACCAGTGACTTAATGTCCCTCTTCAGATACAGGTGCCAGTACTGCACGCAGTACTCCAGGTGCGGTCTAACTAATGAGCTATACAGTGGCAGAATCACCTCCTCCCTCCTCGAGGATATACCCCTTGCAATACAACCCAGCATTTTGTTGGACTTTGCAGCTGCCTTCCTACATTGTGTCGAGTTGTTCATTGACCCTGTAATGAGCACCCCCAGATCCTTCTCCTCCTCTTTCTGGGCTAGCTGCACTCCCCCCAACTGGTAACTCCTCCTTGGTTCTTCATCCCAAAATGCAGCACCTTGCACTTTTTGGCATTAAACCCCAGTTGCCAGGTGTCTGACCAGGTTTCAAGCTTTGCCAGATCATCCTGCAACCCCTGTCATCCCCTAGGTCATCCACCACCGCTCCTACCTTTGATATCATCAGCAAACAGACTGATCTTGCTCTTGATGTCCAATGATATGTCTGCAATGAATATCCCAAACAACACTGGTCCCAGCACCGAGCCCTGTGGAACACCGCTCGTCACTACCCTTGGGTGTGAGAGCTCCCCACCCACCACCACCCTCTGTTGCCTTCCCTGAAGCCAGTTCCCTAAACATCTCACCAGCTTTGCACCCGACCCTGTGCCTTCTAACTTACTTCCCAGCCTTCCATGTGGCACCGAGTTGAATGCCTTACTGAAGTCCAGATACAGGACATCCACTGCATGGCCCCTGTCCAGTTGCCTAGTTACCCAGTCATAGAACTCCACCAGGTTGGTTTGGCAGGATCTGCCACATATGAAGCCGTGCTGTCTGCTGTCCTGTACTCCTTTGGCCTCTAGGAGGGCCACCAGCCTCTCATTCAGGATAGTCTCCATTAGCTTACCCACAATGGATGTGAGGCTCACTGGTCTATAGTTTCCCAGTTCATCCTTGAGGCCACTCTTGTGGAGGGGCACCACATGAGTCATCCTCCAGTCCTGAGGAACACACCCTGAATGTAGTGAGGCATTAAATAGGTCTGCCAAAGTTCCTGCAAGAACCTGTACCAGCTCCTTCAGTACCCTGGGGTGGATGCCATCTGGGCCTGGCGCCTTGTCCACCCTCAGTGCCTTCAAACCCTCTCGAACTCTGCCCTCCATGATTTCCCCATCTGCCACCCCTTCCCCCCCTGTTTCGGCCATTCCTCCCCCCTTGGGTGTCACCCCCCTCTTCTCTTTAGTAAATACCGAGCAGAAGTAATCATTTAGCACTTCTGCCTTATCTGCACCCTTCTGCTTTCACCCAACCCCCTTCCTAATCCTCACTATGTGGTCCTTACAGCTCCTTTTCTCCCTGATGTACCTAAAGAGTCCTTCTCCCCTTCTTAATGCCTTGTGCCAGCCTGAGTTCCGTAGATGCCTTGGCTCCCCTTTACTGCTCTTGTCACCTCCTTCGATTCCGCAAGTACTCCTCCCTGTCCTCCCCCCTCCCTGTTTTCTTGTACATCCTAAAGGCAGCTCTTTTCCTCCTTACCTTTTCCATGACCTCCTTGCTTAACCAGCTCGGTTTCCTAGCCCTAGCCTTCTTGCTCTGGGCCTTGTAGCAGGTTTTGGTTGCCTCCACTGTCCCCAGCTTTATAAGCTCCCACCTCTGCTTAGTGTCCATACTAGATTGAATTCTGGCCAGGTACCCTTTTAGCACTTCCCCATCCTCCCCTAGACACAGGGGACTAGTAAGACTAGGACAGAAGGGAAGAATGGAAACAGGTCCGGCAGGATCTGACGGAAGGAAGCAAGACTTTTCTTAAAGCTAAACCAGGACAGACTGGATGGATCTTGAGGTCCTTTCATGCTGATAACTACTATGTAACTATGTATTACATTTGGTTGCTTGCGTATATTTTGTATGTGTGATGGATTTTTTCAACAAATTCACATGCAGGACTTCAGTTGACTCCATTTCAGGAGTATTTGACTTCCAAAAATAAGGCAAAAACTTCTAGAGTAAAGGAGGAGGAAGTTATTGACTTCCAAATGTAAAAAACAAAAATTGGCTGACTTCCAAACTGAAGGCACAGGAGCCAAGGTATGATGGATTTTTCCAAAAGAAATTGTATTTTACCAACAATGTTTATAATAACATCTATAAATTGATCCTTCCTAGAATATTGGCTTCCAAACTGTGGTATCAGAGAAGTATTTTGACTTCCAAAAAATTGGATTGACTTCCAGATTTTGACCCATGGAAGTATTAGACTTCCACTGAAAATAAGTTAACTGAACCTCTAGTCACCTGCTTTCATTTTTGTGTGTTTTGTAGTCTCTATTGTGGCATATGTCAATGGCTAGATTAAGTCCGTATCGGACCGATGCCATGTACTGACTCTGACTTCATTATATGTATTTATTTATTTTCACTTTGGTAACTGGTTTAGTGCACTGGCACCAAGTGCCTTTTTCAGTCACAACCGGGTGCAATTACACAGACATTCGAAGGGACATACAGTGCATACAAATGTCTGGGTGCTTGTTGCAGAAAATGAAACATACATGTAGGGGGCTAGAAGGTTCTCTAACAACTACAGAACTTCCCTAACAACTACAGAACAGGCCAGACGAATCTGTAAGGAGAGGCAGGAAGCTTACTCAGTGACCAAAATGCAAGAGGTTTATTTACCAGGGACAATAAAAACAAGCTAACGGTTTTCTACAATGCAACAGGACAATAACAATAAACAACAAACAATATGATTAGGACCAACAATTGATCGAACCAAGAACAGGGGTTAACCTCTTGAGTCCAAGTCCTACGTGCACTTGGCCAAGATGATGAAACCTGATGAACCAAGCTTGGGCTTCCTTCTGCATTGGTTGATCAGTAGGTGGGCACTGACCCCACAAAGCGCTTTGTTACAAATAGCCTATAACGGGCATCCTCGGATGAGCAGCAGACAAAGAGAAACACTGTTAGCTGGACAAGGAGGAAGGTGACAATCCTGTGCAGCTCCGGCCAGAAGCTGAAGACTTTAATTGCCCAATGGTTCTCTGGACGATCTAGTAATGACCACTGGCCGGTCCCTGGCACCCAGGTGACTCTCACCAAGACTACTGGTGGTACAATCTTTAGCCGGTCTCTCAGGAGTGGCATAGGCACATGCACACTTACTCACAGATGGCAAAATAAGAAAAGGATACAACGTAAACTGTGGTCCTCAAGCTTAAGCTGTAGGTCTTAAGCTGACTTACTACTGGATACCCTCACTAGCAGCTCTCTACCCCTTACCATTGCAGGACTGATGCTGGAGCACTTGTGGTGGAACTTTGGAACTGGCTGTTGTCACTGGAGGTGGTTCTGCTTCAGATGGTGGGTGGATGGGGACCTCCCTGGGTCAGCATCAACTCTGGTGAGGCTGTTCTGGGCAACAAAGGCGAAGCTTAACATCCAGTACACCAAGGCGCAATTCGATAACACAGTTTAGTAGTAAGCAAACAATTCAGTTTTGGCAGACAGTTCAGTTCTTGTAGGAAATACAGTCTTTAGGGGTGCTAGGCAGGCAACAGTGCAGTTCGGTTTGGGTGCAGGGCCACTTAGGCCATAGGACCCTCCCCCCCAAGGGCGCTGCACCTTTAGGGGTCTTCTCCTTTTCTGGTTATTTTTGCAGATCCAACCCACATTATTAGTGTTAATATCCACTCCTAGCCTCAGTTAGGGCCTTGTGTACTAATCCCTTAGCTTGAGGGCCTAGATTCTGAACCCTCACAGCTAGCCCCTCCCTCCCTCCAACCAGCTGGCCGAGGGTCCTTTGGATTTTGCCCCTAACCCTTAGTGCAGAATGGCACTGACACAGACCCCAAGGGCCTTAACCCCACTGTGCCCCAGGTCTGGTCCTTTCCCTTTTTGTCCCTTTCTTCCCCTGGGGCTTTTACAGTCGCGGCACCCCTCTCTCTTCATCTAGCTAGAGGCAAGCTACTATTGGCCCAGCTTGTCTTCTGCTTCCCCATTTGGCTATAACAAAAAAAGTAACAACTACAATATCTCTGTGACCTCTGGCCACCCCCTGGGCCTTCCCCTCAGGGCAGGCAGCTCACCCAGGGAGTCCACCGCACCTCCCCCTTACTAGGGTGCTGGGCCCTTTAAGTATTCTTTTTGGGCACTCGGCCCCTTTAATCTCCCTTCCCTGTTCCCTCTCCATTCCCGGCACCTGTGGCATGAGTATACAAAAAAATAGGGCACTTGCCCACTCACCACCATGGCACAGGACTCCAGTGCTGTTGGGGAAAGGCAGGTAACCCGGCTGGGGAGCCGCGCTCCCACCCGGCTGTTTCTTTACACTGCTGCAGCTGCTTGGGTGGAACTACATGTTTAGGGCGTGTTTTCGACCCAGACCTAGTTCTTGGTGGCACAACTTGGTCTATCTGCTATTTTCTTCCCCCTCACCGATTGGGGCCCTGCCCAGGGAGAACAGGTCATGTCCAGGAGCTGCAGTCCACCCAACTGACCCTGCTGCTGCCACATGCCCAGGATGCCGACCAGAGGGGAGCGACGCCGGAGGAGCCACAGGACCACCACAGGTAGGTCTTCTCTCTGTGCTCTCCACTTCCTCTACCCTCCTCGCTCAGCCACCAACTACCCCACAAGCCACTCCCCGGCCCTTTTGTAGGGCAGGGTATGTCCTGGCATCTGGCCAGGAGATTGGGCAGTGCAAGTCCTGCAGGGAGAGTCTCCTGTCCATGACCCCCACTTCCAGCGCTGAACGGTGTGAAATTAGACAAAGGACGGGGAGGGTCTGAGGCTGCAGACAAGTGGAGGGGATGGAATGGAGGGGAACCAGGAGAAAAAATAATCCCCACGTTGGGGAAAAAGATACCCTTTTTTTTTTGTGCCCTCCAACTTTGGGGCAGTACATACACACATCGATTGAAAATGACATACTTGATTACACTACATACTTGCAGCACATGGAAAGCTCAGCTGATTAGTGCAAATACTACACTGAGTACAGATGCATAGGGGTGTGAACAATGAGTATCTACACAAAGCAGTCACAGACACCCAGTGATAGATAACATTCTTTCAAATAGCATGAGTCTTTAGTGCCTAAGACTATACGGTTTTGAGTGAGTTCATCAGTTAAGTGTTCCAAAGTTGCATGAGGAAACTATCTGTCAGCCTGGCTGCATATTGATCTTTCCCCTTCATTTTGGTCAGATGTATTGAACATGTATCTCTCATAAATTACATTTCTTGTTGGTACAAAATGTGTTCCAGTGCATAGAGAATTGTAGTTATGTAATTTCTTTCATTATTCGCTAACTGCACATTTTGACAAATTAGAAAGCTTTCTTTACCTTTGCAGTTAACTGCGTATCTTCTTTGTCCATCTTTCCAGCTACTTCAAAGTCTGTCCATGTGGCATGAAAGAAGTTTGAGTGTTTACACATATCTCCAGTCATCTGCATTACTGCAGGCAGAATGTGGTGAATGAGTGTTCTAGAACTGCTAAGCAAACCCTAAAAGTATACAAGTATGAGAAAGCTAATTTTCTTCTAACATATGTTAAGAGCAACAGCCAAGAGCCAAGTTTCAGGGTAACTAGGATAAACTCTATTGGTCTCTACAAACATGAACAGTGTTAACAGTATAGTGGGCCATGATGAGGTGTCTGTGTTACACAGTGCTAGCAGAGTTAAGCCACAGGGTGGCACTGTTGCACTTTACGATTTAAACATCAATAACCACTCTTACAACAGTGTCATTGATGCGGTGAAGGGATTCAAGTGAGGCTGGGATGGATATGTGGGTCTGGTTAGGATCCTAGGCAGGATGACATGAAAGGAAGGTGCATTAGTGACTCATAGGGCATTCCCATCATATTATAGGTAGAATCAGACAGACTGGATGGGGCGGTGGCCCTTTCTGCTGTCATTTCCTGTATAATTGGGAAGATGGGACTGGGATGAAGAGGAATGCGAGATATGTTGGGACTAGAGAGTGGCTGTACTTACGAAGGAGTGTGTATCTGTGGTAGCTCCTGTGGGCAGTGGAGCTCAGTCAGTCAAGCTGGTTGTAAAACAGGCCATGATGGGCCCTTGAGTTGCTTTCAAGGGTGAATAAACATGTACAGCCTGTTCCACATGACACCCAGCCTGTGTAGTGTGGGTTTAGTGGCTAGGCGGAACATACTACATTCATTGTCCAGTTGAGGGAGCAAAAATTGTCTTGTTACTTACATTCTTGTGAGATGGTAGAGGCAGCTCCTGGACCTGTAGAGGGCTTCTTGCCTGGGACCAGCCTAAGCAATGATGTGATCTGCATGCTTCTGGTAGGGTCCCTGCCACCCATGGTAGTTGTGGACAGACAGCCTGGTCTGGACCCCATACGGCAGTGGTGCCATTGGCATCCCATGGGTTGATGCCAGTCAGCGGGTGTCCGGCCCCGCGACCACCAGTGACACGGGTATTGTGCAGCATCCAGGCATGGTGGGCATAGACCACATCCATGCCATGTGTGACAGTAGGATACATCCAATGACACACCAACACCATGACATGTCCCATGGTTGCAGCAATGCAAGCAGCCAGTGGGTTGGGGTGTCCCAGTACACCGGGACCCACCAGGTGTCTTATGGGGATATGGCACCCCCCATGTACAAATGAGCCTGATGCGGTGGTGGGATCTTGTAGATGTAGGCAGATGTCCTGATGGTAGAGAGCTGTACATACAACATGACAGAGTACACTGGCTGGAACTGTGAAAAATGGCATGGAACAGATGGCAGCAGACAATATCAAGTACTAAATATTGGTACACACAGTGCAGTGCAGGACTGCATAGCACCCCAGGAATTCCCCATTATAGTATCCTGGAGCTAGTATGCATGAAGTGCCTACCAGGCCCCTCCCATCCCATGCCCATACAAAAACATTCTACACACCACACATCACCTACATGGACATGGGATGGTGCTCAGCCACCACACCCTGATACCGCCGGAGGTGCGCCTGGTACCGCCATATGAGATCCCCTTACCTGTGGTGGCAATGATCCCCAGTGTGCACCACACCCACGTGCCTAGCGAGAAGGCTGCCTACAGAGGCTCACACCTCATGGCAGGGCTGGTCTGCCCCTGTTGTGACTCCCAGGAACTGGGACTCCTGCTCCAGTACAAGGTTGACCAGGTTTGCCATCTCTACCTCCAACCAGCGCTGGTCTTGCTGGAGGATTGGCCTACATCCACTGGATGCCACTGTGCCGCTGGACTGTGCATGCAGTGAAACTGTCTGCGTGTGTTGCTTCCTATTTGTGGAGGGCCATGCTACTTGCTGTGTGTTACAGGTGGGCTGTGCAGTGCAGGCTTCTCTTGCACAGTGCTAAAAGCATGGTCCAGTGTGCACATGATGGTGTAGCGCATGCGCATCCTGTGCACAGTGTCGTGTATGGCAACGGCACTGTGCTGACACATGCAGGGGTTGGCACTAGCTACTGATGTCATAGGTACCTGACAGTACCACTCAGCTGCTGCACTAGTGAAAACTGGTTAGCATGGCGCACTGAAGGCCAATATTCAGCCAAGCTTTGCAAATCAGTTCACTGGGCAGATTGCAGGTAAAGTGGCTGCTTTGCATGTCATTCCGGCATGTTCCACATACAGTAGCATGGCTGATTGCCCCCAGGCTATCTAAGAGAACATGTGCACCACCTAGATGGCACAGTGAAACTGCAACTAAACAAACTGGAACTGCAGACCAGCTGAGCCAGCCAGGAGAATCGAATTGACGCCACAAGTAGGTGTACAGCATGCCTATATCACAAAAATACAACAGAAACAATTCAACAACCAATAAGTTGTACACATATCCGCAAAACAGATATGATGCACTTAGACTGCCAGTGTAGTTGGACAGTAGTGTACAATGCATTGTATTGTATTGTGTAGCACACAACTGCACCTGTAAGCTGTGACATTACATTGTGCTGACAGTCACCACTGTTCAGTCACAGCAGCACAAGGCTGTTTGGGGACAGAGACAACATAAGGGGCATAAAGTACAGTTACGTAAGAACTTACTGTAACAGTAGATCTTCGAGAGAGGCTCTTGCAGTAAGTAATTACACATAGGACTGACACCGGCCGTCGGCAGGACCCCACAGAAAAATTTCAAGCTAGCAGTCCCTGGCGAGGGACCGCCCCACGTCAGGTGACCGGCATCATACGACGTCGGTATAAAGGGGCAGTCCCGGACGCCCGCCTTCCAGTTCTTTCCCGCCACAGGCCCGGAAGGCCCGGACGAGAGAGAAGCAGATATTTCCCTCAATGGAAAAGGAGCTGAAAAAGCCTAGGGGGATGGAGGGCGGGAAGGTATTACCTACTGCAAGAGCCTCTCTCGAAGATCTACTGTTACGGTAAGTTCTTACGTAACTGTACTATCTTACTTCGAGAGGGCTCTTGCAGTAGGTAATTACATATAGGACTGAATCCCAAGCAGTCTGGAACAAATAAAAGGCACCGGGAGGAGGAAACTACTCCTGAAAGTAGCAATAGCCTTGCATGCCTCAAGACAGGAGGCCCTGCAAAACAGCTAGCCCGAAGCCTGCTCTACGGCGAGAGGCAATGTCCAAACTGTAATGTTTCATAAAGGTATGGACGGAAGTCCAGGTGGCGGCAGCACAGATGTCTGCCGCAGACACATTCTTGAAACAAGCTGCAGAGGCTGCTACTCCACGGGTGGAGTGACCTCTGACTTGACCCAGAAGGGTCTTGTTGTACTTGTCATAACAGAAAGTGATGCAATGAGCCAACCACTTTGACAGGCATTGCTTGGAAACAGCATTGCCTTCCCTTTTGTGAGCAAAAGAGATGAACAGCTGGTCAGTTTTTCTGAGATCCTTTGTCCTATCGGTGTAGTATCTCAGAATCCAGTGAACATCCATGGTATGGAGTAGATATTCTCCTTGGTTGGAGTACTGCGTGAAAAAGGCAGGTAACTCTATAGACTGATTTAAGGTGGACTCCGCTACCACTTTAGGCAGAAACTTAGGGTTCGTGTGAAGAGCCACTCGTTCTTTGTGAAAAATCAAATAGGGGATTTTACACATAAGGGCCTGGAGCTCAGAAATTCTTCGAGCGGAAGTAATGGCCACTAAGAAGAGCATCTTCCATGACAGAAACTTCAGATCTGCGGATGCCGCAGGCTCGAAGGGAGGAAGGGTAAGTTTCTCGAGAACAAAGTTCAAGTCCCAAGGGGGAGCAGGAGTCCGGACAGGGGGCCTCAGATGAAGGACCCCTCTAAGAAAAGTCTTAGACACCTCTAATTGGGCAAAGGCTTTATCAGCGAAAGGTACATGGTAAGCTGAAATAGCGGCCATGTGCACTTTCAGAGAGGAATGAATGAGACCCAGGTCGAAAAGATGACGTAAATTTTCAAGCAGAACGGCCACTGGACAGGAGAAAGGCTCCACATTCCTAGATGCGGCCCAAATAGAAAATCTCTTCCATTTCATGGCATAAGTGGACCTAGTGGTGGGTTTTCTAGTCTCCACCAGAATCTCGGCCACCTTTGCCACCTTTGGAGAGACACCAAAGCGAGGTTGGGCTAGGTCTGCAGGGGAGCCATGCATGAAGTTGTAGGGACCTGAGGCCTGGATGGACCAGGGTCCCCTGATCCTGGGTCAGCAATCCTCGAGATAAAGGAAGAGGAAGAAGAGGAACCTCTGAGTATTGTTGTAGAAGAGAGAACCAGATTTGCCTGGGCCAGAAAGGAGCGATCAGAATCATTCTTGCTCCCTCCATTGTTAGTTTCTGCAGTACACGAGGGACCAGAGGAATTGAGGGAAAAGCATAGACGAATCTGCCCTTCCAGTTTAGAGACAGAGCCTCGCTCCAGAAAGCGCCTCGCTCTGGAGCGAGCGAGCAAAAGGTGGGAAGTTTTGCGCTTTGGGAAGAGGCAAACAGGTCTGTCTGTGAAGTCCCCCAAAGCTGGAAGATGTCGTCCAGAACCTTTTGGTCCAACTCCCACTCATGTGGCAGAGCAGAGGAGCAGCTTAGCTTGTCTGCCAGGGTGTTGTCGACTCCTGGAACATGGATCGCCATGAGGTGAAGGTTGTGAAGGGTTGCCCAGTCCCAAACCCTCATTGCTTCCCTGCATAGAGGGTAGGCTCGAGTCCCTCCCTGCTTGTTGATGTACCACACTATGCACATGTTGTCTGACTGGACAGCTAGGTGACCGGGAAGGATGTATTGGTGAAGGGCTTGAAGAGCATATAGTACTGTTCGTAGCTCGAGCACACTGATGTGGAGAGCTAGCTCCAATCTGGACCATAAACACTGGGTTCGGTGAGGACCCAGATGGGCTCCCCAACCTTCGCCTGATGTGTCCGTGGTCAGAGTCTGGGAGGGGGGAGGATGACAGAAGGGGACCCCCCGAAACAGGTTCTCTCGAATCATCCACCATTGCAAGTCTCTTGTCAGCGGCGAGGAGATCAGAACCAGATGATGTAGGTCATCTACGAGTTGATCCCACTGGGAGCGGAGAGTCCACTGAGATATCCTCATGTGGAGCCACGCTCGGGGAACTGTTGGGATGGCGGCCACCATGAGCCCCAAGAGATGGAGAACCGACCTCGCCGGAACCTTCCTGCGTTCTGATAGCAGGGAAATCTGTGACTGAAGAGAGGCCGCCCTGTCCGGAGGAAGGAAGGTCTTGCTCACCGTAGTATCGAGGATAGCCCTGATAAACTGAAGTCTCTGGGAGGGATCCAGATGAGACTTGGAATGGTTGATGGTAATACCCAGGCAAGTGAAAACCTGCTGGGTGAGGGAGAGAAAATGCAGGAACTCCTCCCTGGATGAGGCCACCAGGAGCCAGTCGTCCAGGTAGGGGAACACCTGAACTCCCATAGTACGCAGGTGGTCCGCTACCACTGCCAGGCATTTGGTAAAAACTCGGGGTGCCGAGGAAAGACCAAACGGGAGTGCCCAGAATTGGTAATGGTCCCTCTGGAAAGCAAACCGGAGGTACTTGCGATGCGAGGGACGAATGGGGATGTGCAGATATGCGTCCTGCATATCCAGGGCACAAAGCCATTGACCTGGCCGAAGAAGGTGCAGAAGGGTTTGTAGGGAGAGCATCCTGAACTTTTTGTATTCCACGTAAAGGTTCAAGGAGCTGAGATCGAGAATGGGTCTGAGATCTCCCGTCTTCTTCTTTGGGACCAGGAAGAAATGAGAATAGTAACCCGTCCTTTGAAGATGAGGAGGAACAGGTTCTATGGCCTGCTTCGCAAGAAGGGCAGATATTTCTTCCCGGACCAAAGGAAGATGGTCCTTTGCATAGGACGACTTCAGAGGGGGGTGGTGGGATGGTTTCTGTAGAAACTCTATGGAGTGCCCCTCCGCTATAATCTGAAGCACCCATGAATCCGTTGTTAACCTCTCCCAACCCAGAAGGTGGAGGGAGAACCTCCCTCCTACCGGTTCCTCCGGTGTGTCTGGAGGCGGTGGGAGAGGGGAGGAGTCAGGTGGTGGGTAGCGCCGCAGCTGGGGCACCCACTGCTTTTGGGCGGTGGGGCCTGGCCGCCAGGGGGGCCCAGCGTTTAGTGGCCCGCCTTCCTTGGGGTTTTGCTTGTGGCCGACTGCATCTGCAAAAAGGATGGTGCTGTGGGGGATGGGGACGGTACATGGAATCCACAGATTTCAGAGCCGTCCCCTTCTCCTGCAAGTCGGTGATGATGTCCTTGACATCACCACCGAAAAGCACTGAACCCCTGAAAGGTGCTTCCTGGATTGCTGACTGCACCTCCGGGACCAAACCTGACACGCGGAGCCAGGCATGACGCCGAAGACTTACAGCAAAAGCGAAGCTCCGCCCGGCAGTGTCCACTGCATCGTATGTCATCCGCAGAATGTGACGACTGGCCGAACGAGCAGAACGGACTAAGTCGGCTAACTCCTGCTTGACTTGGGAGTCAGGTAAGGAGTCAATCTTGGATTCCGCCTGGGTAAGGATGGCCTTCTGGTAATTCCCCATATGAGCTACATAATTCAGGGCCCAAATTCCCAGTGTGGAAGAGGCGATATTTTCTTCCATACTGAACCAGGAGGCTAGATTTCTATCTGGAGTAGACAAGCTTAGATGTTGGGATGTACCGACGGCTGTGAGCGGCGCTAATCACGACCGAGTCTGCATGAGGGTGAGAATCCAAAAAGTCTACACCCTCCAGAGCCTGGTATAGCCTATTGGACTTTCTAGGAAGCGGGGCTAAAGTCGACGGTTGTTTCCAAATAGTGGAAACAAGGTGGGCGTGAGGCTCGATCCAGGGTGGTACTAAAGTAGGAGCCGTAAGGGGCAGGTCCAGATGTTCAGCGAGTTTGACCCGCTAAGGATCTGGTTCCAGAGAACGCCACTGAAGTACTTCCTGGATCTTCCTGAGCAACTCCGTGAAGGAAGGATCCTCTGGAGGAGACTTCGGAGGAGTCCTCGGCCGGGGCTTGGACGGAGAGCGAGGCTCGTTGTCTCTCTCGGAGCATCCGTCGGAGGAATCCGAGGAATCTGAGAGCGAAGAAGAAGAAGAAGAATCGGAAGCAGAATAAGACTCCCTTGCACGTCTAGGGGGAGGAATTGGTTCCTTAGGGGGGATCCCTGGACGCGTGTCCTGCCCCTCTCGGGATCCAGAGGGAAGGGCTCTAGGATCTGGAGGCGGTGAGGGAGTGTGCCGTCCCAGGCGACGGGGCCAGGGCAGCATCACACCATAAGCGGTTTTCATTTCCTCGTGAGCTGAGCCTTGGCCTCAGCCCACCAGGAAGCCAGAGCCTCCTGCAGATCCACCGCGCCGGGGGCGGTGGAGAAGGAGGGGATAAGTATAAGGATTGTATCCATAATGCGAGTATCCGAAACCCGGCCGCGGGAAAACCAGCGCCGGGTACTGCGGCATCAGCAGAACCAGCGCCGGGTACGCGGCGCTGGATACTGCGGACCCAGGTAAGACGGTGTCGGATAAGATGGCGGTACCCAGGCGCTGGAGGAGCTACCGGAGCAGACGGCCTGGAAGGAGGCCCCATGGGCGGGTCAACATTGAGAGGCCGGGGTTGGGCCCGACGGAAGGGGAATATCCCCACCGGCGCAGTGTGGCCGGCATCGGAACCGGCGTTGGCAGGACCGGCATCGGACTGGCATCGGAGCCAGCGTCTGGGGCCAGCGTCCAGATCCAGTTCCCTAGGAGGGTCTGACGGGGTGGAATATCCTCTGCATTGCCGGGGATGGTGGGAAAAGTTCCCGGGGTCAGGCTGGGGTGACTCGGCTCCCGGACGGCAGTGAAGGCTGCGGGAACCGGGTGCGCGGGGTTGGAGGGTCCGTGAGGTTCCATCACCTGGCGACATCGGGGAACCGGCGGCGCTTAGGGGCTGGTTCTCGTGGGCACCGGAGGAGCCGGCGTCCGACTTACGGGTCCCTCGCCGGAGGTGGGCCGAGGGAGGGAAGTGGCCCGGTCCAAGGGGGACGAGGTCATGCGCCGCCCCGAAGGCTCAGACATCTTATCAACCTTCTCCCGGCGGGCATCGGAGGAGCCGACGTCTGGCTTATGGGAGGTGCCCGCACCAGTAGGCCACAAGCCTGCAGTGGTACTGGGGGCAGAGGCCTCCTATTGCCCAGAGGCACCCGCAAGGCCTGAGCATGAGCCTGACGGGCGGGCCGACGCCTCCTCCAAAACCTTGGAGGCTGCCGTCAGACGGTCCCCTGGAGGGGATGTTACCTGGGCGCGACTCCGGCGGAGTCAGGGGTGAGACCTTCTCCGGTGCCTTCTTTGTCCCGCTTTTACGATGTCCTTCAGGAGAAGTCGACGCCTGCTTGAGCTTCTTCAATTCTTTTCCATTGAAGACATCTTTTCTTTAGCAGATGGGCTTCCAGGACTGTTACGCTGCCTGCGGGTCAGCCGTTGAAGTGCAGGCAATGCGGAACTTGTCAACCGGGTGGTCGGGCCTAGCAAAAAAGGCAGAGAGAATGGCCATCCTTGTGTGGCAGTTGGGCGCCGCACGAATCGCACTTGTTTTTAGAAGGTGTAGGGGACGACATACACCGACGCTGACCTGATGATGAGAAGAAAAAATACTCAAAACTTCGGTAAAACTGATGAAAGAACAGGGCTTTGCTAAGCACGAACTTTACCGCGAGGCACTGCACGAGCTAATGGCGGGAAAGAACTGGAAGGCAGGCGTCTGGGACCGCCCCTTTATACCGACGTCATATGACGCCAGTCACCTGACGTGGGGTGGTCCCTCGCCAGGGACTGCTAGCTAGAAATTTTTCTGTGGGGTCCTGCCGCTGGCGGCGCAGTCCCTATATGTAATTACCTACTGGAAGAGCCCTCTTGAAGTAAGATCTTAACATCCAGATCCGTACAGGTATGGTGTATGGGGATGTGCATGGGTTGTGGTAGCCTCTGTGGTACACAGGGTGACATCACAATGCCTGCCATGGTCCCTCCAATGTGTGGCCTTATGAAAGCATACTGCATGGCTAACCACAGCACCACAGAGACCTCAGAGCCAGCCCTGCACCCATACATGTCACTGATCACACAGGACAGTGTCTACCAGCCCGTGCCTGGCATAACACTGTCAGTAGACTTAGAGATGGTGGATTTCCACATGTCACACTGCGGGGTTGTAGTGGTAAGCCGAAATACTGTGAATGCTGCCTGTGTGGGACACAGTGTGAACCATACTGCACAGAGAGTCATGGTGATATGCACCCCATGCCCACGCGTACTGCACCATGACAGAGTTCCAAAGAAGTTCCTGCTCTCACACAAGGAGGAGTTCACTACTAAGGTAATAAACCTTAAAACTCCAATAAATCTCCAAAGAAAGTAGCGCCATCAGCAACAAAGGAACCAACAATGCCAGATGTAATACCTGTTGTATTTATTTTCACCAATTGTGAGAACCCCTAGCGCTCGGCAGATTGCCTTCAAGAGGGTGCTGCACCATGACACAGGGTGCTCATGTGGCACTCAACATGTCACATAATGTGCTGTGGGTATGTCGACAGGTAAGGCTGGCAGCCACACATGCAGGACTATCACATCTCCTCCCTGCCCAGCAGAGGAGGATCCACCCCGGAACATAAACCATACCAGGCCACACAGACATTGTGGATGTCACCCACACCTGTGTGTCCCACATCTGCACAATACTGCTATCTGTGACTGGCAACATGCAGAACACTGCTGGGCAGTCCCCTGCCTGTGGTATACATCCACACACAGGGAGCACTCTGCTGCCCATTGTGCCACAATTTGTGTGCTGCTATACAGACTATCTGTTTGATACACCATCACCAGCCAAAGAGCATGTGTTGGCTACTGGCTGCCTGTGCCATACATACACTGTGTGGGCTGTACCTATCGCATGGGGGTTGCTCGGGGCACTGGGACCATGTGGGGACTGTAATGGGGTTACCACAGGATGTCCACCATATGCAACATCAAGCAGCAGTGTGCCTGGGACACTGGCCTGAGGCAGAGCCCTGACCAACCAATGGACAGGGCCTCTGCATTGCCATGTCTCACTGCATGGAGTTTCTAAACTTACTGCCATTCATGGTAGGAATGTGGCCACTCCTCCGGCACCACAGTCAGGGGGCTTCATGGACACCATAGCCCACACTCGGTCACATGTGATATGAATAGGCCCACTCAGTCCCTACACACATGCTGCACCTGTCTGCTGAGGGCCTGTGCCTCTACCATGCCTGATGGGCCTGGCACACTGCCTGGAACCAATGATGTGCATTGTGTATTGGAGGTGTGCAGTAGAATCCTGCCAAGCACTGGCTGGCAGCATGTGGGGGTTGCCCTACCTGGGCCTGCCTGCTGAGGCACCTGTAGAATGGCACCATGGGTATACCTTCATTAACAGGAACCATGCCATTAGGTAGCTGCCATGGTGCTTCATCCTGCACGCTGCAGGCAGGCAGTATGGGGGGGTACCCTCCACACCGGACATGTCAGTTGGGCTACCTGTATGCCATGTGGTTTCAGGGTGGGGAGGTCCATGACATGCCTGTCCCTACCACAGGTCAGCCTGGACCACCACCAGTGCCCCTTCCTGCCATCACCGACTGGCCTGGATGCTGGAGGCCATTGTATGCCCACATGCATTGAACTCTTTGTACTGTCCACTGACCTATGTTGTACCACTCACTCGGCAGGTTCCGTGGATGATAGCAACAAGCAACATGCCCACTACTTCAGTGCTGATGAACTGCATGTACTGGCGCAAGCATACAAGGCCAGGGAGATGCTCCTGTCCTATAGCTGCAGCAACAATGCCTGTATGCAGAAGGCCTGGGAGGAGATAACAAATGAGGTTAATGCTGTAGGTGGCCAGTCCAGGACTGTGGAGATGGTGCATATGTGGTTCCAGGACACCCTTATGACCCTGCACCTGGCGCAACATGCCACTGGTGGAGGGCCATAAACTCAGAGGTCACCCAGTCCCTGAATCCAATGGTGGAGGCCGTGAGCATAAATGTTATGGCCTGTGGAGACGACGGAGTGGCTGGTGGTGGGTATGAGTCCCAGGTACTGGCCACCCAACTAAGTACCGGATGTGGAAGATAGGCCTATGTCCTTTATTAATGTTCCTTTGTATATGTTGTAATGTACTTTAGAGTTAAGACACTGTCTCTTTAAAAGGCTTATAAGAGTTAAACAAAATAGCCAACATTTCTGTAAAGCTAGGTTGGGTCTGGTACTTCTCCAGACAAGGGACCAACAGATTTATGACACAAAAAGTCATAAACTATTAGATAAAACTGGGCATGTAGTTTCCAATAACAGGAAAGAGGTCACAGGTTGGCCTAGGGGTCAGGGGCTCAAGTTAAATACATAGACAGATGATACAGGGGTTTAACATGGAACCACAGTAACACCTGCAGGATAAGGGTAAACGGTTGCACCCCAATCTTTGTATTGCTAGAGGATACACCCCATCACAAAGTGGTGGGTGGGACTTTAAAATGACCAGACTGTAGTTATCAGACAAACATTATGAACATCATTGCAATTTTAACTTGGAGTCAAGAGCCTGAGCACTTGGAAGAATCTCAGAGCTAACTTACCAAGCTGGAATATACTTTTAAACAAAAAAGTATATGTGTAGGCCTGAGAAAACCTCTGAAACCAGACCTGAGTGTGTGGGAGTTAGACTTTTCACATACTGAATAGAACATTTTGATGTTAAGTCAGAATTTTGGAATCCAAGACTTTTCACCAAGGAAGCACATGGAGACTTTTTTAAGGACGTTAAGAAAACTGACTTTAATCACAAATTTGCTACAAACTCTGCTGCTTAATGAACTTCCACCTACAGGGAGAGGACTTTCATCTCCACAAGGACATTTAATCTTTCTGAACTCTTACATCAGAATAAGGTATAGTTTAGAACAACAGTGTATAGTGTTTCTGTAAACCATCAAGTGTTATTTTTTTGTATTGTCTGCAGTTCAAAGATCTTCCAAATTGTAGAATTTACTGTTGTTTGCTTATTTAACTAAACTTTTAAGATTTTCTTATCAACTCTGCCTGGGGTCTGATTGTGTGATCTAACATTTTAACAGAAGGGTTTTGCAAAGACTGTGTGCCTTGATAATGAACATAGTGACCGCTGGTTATCCTACAGAACTACTTACGCAAGAGGCTGCCAGTTGCAGTGGTGGGATTCAAATCCCAAACGTAGTACAGAGTTAAGGAAACTCAAAACTATGGTTTCCACTCTCCCACTGGGAAAAGGAAGGTTGGTGATTCTTCCTGAACTGTACAACTGCTTATGAGTTCTGTAAAAGGGGGATCCTCTGCAAACAGGAGGTCCTACCATGCTTTTGGGGGTTGGGCTTGTGACAGATTTGGTGGGAGCGGTGGGATTTTGAATGGTCTTACAAAACCATCATGCAATCAAGGGCAGAATTTGGAAAGGGGATAAAGAAATTTGCAGACAATAAGACCCTATCCTGTTTGAATTTTTTCTGAGGCGAGTAGTGTAGTATAAAAGAATGTCTTCCCAGTACAGCACTATGAACCTGGAATGACAGAGGAATATCTGTGGGGAAAGGGGCATTCCTAGTGAATACAAAAATAAAAAGCAACTCACAGGGGTCCTTCTGGCAGCTGATACTGAGGATGCACCACTGCACTTAGAGCCACAGGTGGTGACTCCAGATGCCCAGAGCCCAGAGGAGAAGGGGCCATCTACAGACAAAGAGCTGGAACTGAGCAGGCTGCAGATGCAGGAGAAACAGCTTGAGAATGAGCAAAAAAAAGGTTTGAGATGGAACTGCAGGAAAAGCAGCGACAGAGAGAGGCTGAGGCAGAGGAACAGCACTGACAGAGAGAGGCAAAGGAAGACAAAAGGAAATGCCAGAGGGTGTTTGAGTTGGAAAAGCTGAAGCTCCAACAGACAGCAACCTCAACAACACCTGAGCAGGTAAGTGGTGGGGTTGGGTGTGAAACTCCAGGACTGGGGTACAAGTTAAATTCAAAATTAATGGCTGAGTTTAAAGAAGGGGAGGATATGGACATGTTTTTTAAATTCATTTGGAAAGGTCTGTATGCAGGCCAATCTGTCCAAAGAGACCTGGGCCCAGATATTCAATGTGGCAGCATCTAGTTTCTGTCATCGGGCGGATGACTCTGCTCACATATACGTCTGTGCCACGATCGACAGTGTATGAGCTATGTGCTGGACGCCAGTGGTTCACAGTGTGGACTACTGTGCCTGCAGACATATCAGTCACACAGGTACTAATATGTGAAATGGAACGCTCCATTCACATATTTGTGCTCTGTAGTACTGTATGCTCTGCAGGCCCATTGGTCCACACTATGGACCAATAGGCGTACAGCACATACTGTACACTGTCAGTCGGTGGGTGGCTGGGCAGTATGCGGGCAGAGTGCAGCCGTCCGCCGATGACAGGGGGGGAGCTGGGCGGCAGGGGTCCTCAGTGGGTGGAGGGGGGTACCACTGGTGAAATGGGAGGGTGATGATACCACTAGATCACCAGGGAGTTCATTACAACATTTGCTGCAATCGGGCAAACGGAGGGTGGGGGATACTACTAGACCACCGGGGGATTATAATTATTTCGGATGCCCGAGATCGGGCGACATGAGAGGTTGGGGGATTCCAATGGTCCACCAGGTGTAGGATTGTCATTTTCTATAGCCCGCGATCAGGCATACGGGGGGGCACTAGACTGCCAGGGGCTTAGAGTGGTAACGCAGGGCGTTGGGCACATTTCGCCAGGCTGCCCTGCGCAACACATGCAGATGGGGCCATAATGACATGCAAATGGCCCCATTTGTGCCTTGAATATATTATGGCCCCATTTGCATGCCCTCCTCTTAATATTATGGGTGCTATGCCCAGCGCAACTGCAGTTGTTCTGGCGAATCCCGGTGCTCCCTTATCTGTGGTTGCGCTGGCGCATTGTCACTGCACCATGCGCATTCTCGCTATATTCAACAGTGCTGTGTCATGGCACATCACCGCTGAATATTACCTGGTCCTGGCCCTGGCAAATCCCAGATGCACTGCGCCCACGCTTACACCATTGCCAGGCACAGTCTGAATATCCGGCCCTGGAGTTTTCAACTGTCTCCACTGTTTACAGGCCAAGGGGAGGGACATTGGGGCAGATGGACAATGTTGACAGTAAAGATTCTGAGAAGTTAAAAACTGCTTTATTAAAAAATATGACCTGAACCCTGATGCATACAGAGGAAAGGTCTGGAAACTCTGAAAGGGGCCAGAAATGAGCTTTGAGGAAGTAGCCACAAACAGTATCAATATTTAAAACGATGGTGGAGGGGATGAAAGCAGATTCTGTTGAAGCTATTGAAGGGTGGTATTGCTTGAACACTTTTATTGGATTTGCTCACCTGAACTAAAGCCTTGGGTAGAGACAGAGATCCTAAGACTGCCAAAGAGGCTGCAGAGCTGCCTGTTCATTATGCTCAAGCAGGGCTACTCCCAAGGGTAATTCAGGGCGAAGGAAAAGTGGGCATTTTGGACAACCAAAACCACAGGGCCCCTGCAAAAGAAGGGTGCCTCCAGATGCCCAAAAGGGAGTTTGGGGACAAGAGAAATGATGAATGCTGCTATTGTAAACAGCCAGGCCATCTGTCTAGGCAGTGTCCTAAGAAGGCCCAGAAGGTAAAAGGGCCTGTGAGACAATGCTCACTGTGTCTCTGACCCTATCCCTGACAATATGAGGGGCACATTCACCCAGTCACGGTGAATGGGTACAGACTAGAGGGCTAAGGATACAGGAGCATCTCTTACCCTGGTGAAAGGGGATTTGGTGGGGCTGAACAAATACTGACAAATCAGTTTGTTTCTGTGAGGGATTACAAAGGGGAAAAGAAAACTTACCCATTAGCTAGTGTTACCCTGGATTGGGAAGATGCAGGTAAAGGGGTAAGGAAGGTGGCTGTAGCTGAAAATCTCATTATGGATGTTATTGTGGGGAATGATGTTCCACAGGGGGTGGTTTGTGCTGTGACACACAGCCAAAAGAATAGGGGCTCCTGTGATCTTCAGGCCCCCACAGAAATTCAGACAGGAGAGATTGGGAGACAGGCCAGCCAACCTGTGGCTCTTGTAAAAGAGGGTGATTGGGTTTTTTTTTTGTTTGTTTGTTTTAACCAGGAAGTGGACTGGGCACAGCCCTTTTTCAGCCATGCCTTACATATAACAGTACAATAAAACAAAAAGTGACATTTACACAAAAATCCATACATTAATCACAATTACAAACAGTATCACAATAAAGTTTCTTTAGCAATAAATGTTTAAAATGAGATTCTGAATGTGCTTTTGAATTAAATTCCAAATTCATGTAAAATGAAGGTATACCAAGAAAATGCCTTCCTACTCATTTGAAGCCTATAGACTGAACAACGATTGATTTAAACAGTTTTGTCTAGTATCTCTGCCATGGACTTTTCTTACTATAAAATTGGACAAAGTTATTGGATCTCCCAGACCTTTTATCCAAAATACAAAATTCCCTAATATACATTTCAAACGGTTAATTGGGGAATGAACCCCAAGATCACTATATAACTGGCAGTGGTGGGTTCTAACTGAAACATGTAATGCAATTCTACAAATATCATTGGACAAAACTTTACATTTTGACTCAAACAACTGATTACAGTTTGCAAAATTAACACTTTCATACTGTAATGTTGGAAATACTGTAGTACCTGTTTCGCTATAATGTGACGAGCCTCTCTGGACAAAAATTTACTATTTCTATAAAGAAAGCCAAGCTTCTGATGTATTTTAGTACCTACTTTTTCTAAATGAGGAACCATGCTCAAATTTGAGTCCAAATACAAACCCAAATATTTGACCATAGTAGCCAAAGGAGATCACCAACAAGTCCGCTATGTGTAGGGAATCAATCTTCTGAAGTTTTTTAAAGAACCAAATAACATAACATTGATTTTAATTTCATTAATGACCAGTTTGTTTGACTGAATCCAATTGGAAAATGCATTATAATGTTTTTGAAGAGAATCTTGTATTTTACTACAGTTTACTCCTGATGCCTAAAATACAGTATCATCTGCATACAGTAAACTATTAGTATTTGTAAAGGTGATAACAGTGGATGGAACTTCCCTAGTGGCAGTAAACCCAACTGCTACTAAAGGTTGCTCTCAGGAGAGAGGGGAGATTGATAGCTGGGGAAGGGGGAAGGTTGTGGTACTGAGTCCCCTACTGCCACAGCTATGGACCTCAGCCTGAAACTGTTGGGGACATGCTCCATGCTCTGGGTAAGTGGATGATTTAGCAACAGCACATTGGACAGACCCTAGCTTAGAGAAGCTGAGAGCCTGTGCAGAGTCTGGTGGGACACAGGGAGGTGATGGAAAGCATAGGGTGTATTGGGACAATGGACTATTATACACACAGGACAGAGGAAGGGTGATGGGCAGGCAGCTGGTTGTTTCCCAGGAGTACTGTGGGTTATTGCTCAAGGTAGCTCATGATATTCCCATATCCGGACATTTGGGCATTGCTTATACTACGCAGTGCTTAGCCCACAATTTCTATTGGTCCAATATTATCAAGCAGGTGAAGGAATTCTGAAAATCCTGTCACCAGTGTCAGGAAATAGGGAAGGCCAGAAGCAAATCCAAGGCTTCCCTGATCCCCTTACCACTTGTGGAGGAGCCATTTCAGAAGGTTGGAATGGATATTGTGGGTCCCTTGAATACCCCAAGGTGCTCAGGGAGAAAGGTATATATTGACAGTTGTTAATTATGCTACCCTTCCCCAAAGCCATTGCACTGTCCTCCACAAAAGCGAGATAAGTGGCAGAAGCTTTTGAGGATTTCTCCTTTGTTGGGTTTCCACGGGAGGTTATCTCTGATCGAGGGAGTAACTTTATGTCGATCTAATGAAGTGTTTGTAGAAGTGTGGCATCATACAGACATGCATGATGCTCTTACCAATCACAAGCCAGTGGTCTTAGTAGAGATTTAATGGGACCCTAAGCTATTCTTATGGCATTTGTAGAACAGCATGGGTGGGACAGGGAGAAATACCTGACACACCTGCTGTTTGCCTACAGGGAAGTGCCACAAGAGTTGAACCACCCTTCGAGCTCCTGTATGGATGCAGGTTGAGGGGCCCTAGATTTAATACTTAGAGGACTTGGAAGATAAGCATGCCACCCAGGGAACTCAATAGTGGAATATGTGTTAAAATCAGGAGACTGTAAGAGCTTTATGGCATGGCCCAGAGCAACCTGACAGCTGCCGAGAAAAAACAAAAGACCTGGTATGATCGTGGAGCCAGAGTTCGCTCATACGGGGTAGGATAGGAGGTACTGTAATGGTTCTGATCCCATTCCAGAAGGACAAGCTGAAACCTGAGTGGACAGGACCATATATGGTAGTCTGGCAGGTAAACAATGTTAATTACATTGTAGAGATACCTGACCGAAAACACACTCACAGGATGTATCGTGATCATGATGAAGCCATATTTTAATAGGGCTGACGTGGTACTTGCAGTTTGCAGTCCTGGGGAAGAGCTCTGTGGGGAAGACCCCCTTCTTGACTTGTTAGCCGAGAGCAAGCAGTTATCATCTGTAGAGACCATCACGCTGTTACTCCAGTTGACACATGGACAGGCCCAAGAATTGAGGACTGTTTTGTGAGACTTTGCCCCTTTATTTTTGGCAAAGCCTGGATGGACACCACTAGCAGTGCATGATGTAGATATGGTGACCCAAGCACCCATATGTAGGACAGCTTACTGGGTGTCGGAGACAGCCCTCAAGGACATTAGGAGGGAGGTGGAGGATATGCTGAATCTAGGGGTGATCCAGAAATCCCACAGCCCCTGGGCCTCACCTGTAGTCCTTGTACCAAAACCAGATGGGACTACATGGTTCTGCGAAGATTATTGTGGGCTTAATGCCGTCACAAAATCTGATGCTCACCCAATGCAATGCACAGACAAACTGCTTGACAAACTGGGAGGGGTGATTATTTGACTACAGTAGACCTGACAGAGGGTTTGGCAGGTGGAACTGACTGACAGGGCTAGGGAAAGGTCAGCATTCATCACCCCAGTTGACCTGTTTGAGTTCAAGGTCATGCCCTTTGGGATGAAGAATGCCCCTGCTATATTCCAGCGGTTAGTAAATCAGGTATTACAGGATACGAAGGACTTTGCAGTTGCCTACCTGGACGATATTGCTATCTTCAGCAATAGCTGGGAGAAACACCTGCTATACCTAAGAGAGGTGTTTGGTCGAATACAGGCCACAGGTCTGTCTAGTAATGCAGAAAAGTGCCAAGTGGCCATGGCAGAGGTCACTTATTTGGGACATGTGGTGGGGGTGATGCCAGCTTCACCCAAACCAGGCAAAAATAGTAGTGATTGCATGATAGCCCACATCTGAAACCCAGAGACAAGTCAGAAGCTTTCTTGGGAAAGCAGGATATTATAGAAAATTCGTTCCCAATGACAGCTCCCTGGCTGCCACTTTATCTGGGTTGCTGACAAAGAATAAGCCTAGGAGGGTAAAATGGAATGCAGACTGTGGGCAGGCTTCATACAGCTAAAAACCTTGCTGTGTAGGGCCTCAGTGCTGGCTAGCCCACACTACAGCAGGTCATTTGTGGTACAGATGGATGACTCAGATGTGGGAATAGAGGCAGTCCTCAGCCAAGTATCCAATCGGGAAGAGAGCACCCTATTGTATACTTAAGCAAGAAGCTGCTTCCACAGGAACAAACCTATGCAACAGTAGAAAAGAAATGTCTTGCCTTAGTTTGGGCATTAAAAAAACTTAAACTATACCTTTATGAGAGGCATTTTAAGGTCCAAACGGACCATAACCCATTAGTATGGTTAGGCCAAATGGGGAAAACAAACAGAAAACTTCTGAGATGGAGTATTGCCTTGCAGGCTTATGACATGGAAATTTCACATAGGCCTGGGTCTAAGAATGGGAATGCAGACGGCCTATCTCAGATACTGGATCTATAACAGAACTGGGAAGAACTGCCTCCAATATAGGTGTGTTTCCCCATGTTCTGTTTTAGGAGGAGGGATGTTTCCAGATAGGCCTATATCCTTAATTAATGTTCCAATCAAATCAAATCATGGTTTATTTGTAAAAGGTACCTTTCCAGCAATCAAGGTGTCTGTACATAAAAACAATTAAACACAGCAATCAAATACAATAATTAACATCAGCAAATATATTTAAAATGTTTACAGCCAGAAATCATAAACAAGATAACAGTCCATCATTAAACCTCTGGAAATGCCAGGCCAAACAGATAGGTTTTTAATTCTGTTTTAAAACTTTGGATGGTCAGGCAGTCCCTTATCCGATGAGGTAGAGAATTCCACAGGGTAGGGGCCACAAATGCAAATGAAGGGGCCCCAGATGTTTGAAGTTGCACCCTGAGAATCTCCAGCAATCCCTCGTCAGTGGATCGGGGTGGGTGAGGGGGCAGTAGGGAGAAAGGAGATCTTTAAGATAGCTAGGTCCCTGATCATGTTGTGCTTTATAGGTCAGCAAGCCAACCTTGAAAGTGATACGTCATTGCACTGGCAGCCAATGCAGTCCACGGAGCACAAGCATAATGTGACTGGTCCTAGATGTATCAGTTAGAAGACTGGCAGCCACACTCTGCACCAGCTGCAGATGATGGACATCCACCCCGGTAACCCTAGGTACAGGGCATTGCAGTAGTCAAGGCAAGTGGTAATGAAGGTGTGGACCAGTGTAGGAAGAGCTTCAGGAGGGACCAGGTGTTTCATCCGGGCGATATTCCTCAGATGGTAAAAAGAGGTCTTGACAATGGTTGACACCTGTGGCTTTAGGGTCAAACTGTCATCAAGAATCACTCCGAGGTTTCACACCCGTCCTGAGGTGGTAAGCTGGACATCCCCAAGCCACAGGCCAGAGGTTTGTCCTGCCAACACACCCAACTCCCACCGATCTGGATCCACTACCAACACCTCAGCTCTATCTGGATTCACCCTCAGCCAACTAGCACTCATCCAGTCTTGGATCATGGATAGGCAGTTGTTAAACACAGAGAGAGCATCTCCCTGCCTGGGTACAAAGGACATATACAGTTGAATATCATCTGCATAGCAGTGGAAACTCAAACTGTACTGCCTAATAATGTCCCCTAATGGCAGCATGTACACAGCGAACAACATGGGCACCAAAATGGAGCCCTGTGGTACCCCACAGGATAGGGGAAGAGGATCAGAGGAATAAATTCCAGAAAGCACTCTCTGTGTCCTACCCTCAATGTAAGATCAAAACCACCTGAGGACAGTACCCGACAGTCCACAGATGAACCGCTGGTGCTCCAATAGCACACCATGGTCCACTGTGTCAAATGCCCCTGAGAGATCAAGGAGGATCAAGATGGAATGGGTCCTCTGATCTCTTGCTGTTAGGAGATTATTTAGCACCCGGACAAGGGCCATCTTGGTGCTATGCCTCTTCCTAAATCCAGACTGGAGAGAATCATAGATATTGTGGGTAGATAAATGATTGTCCAGCTGGGACTTCTCAAACATTTCAGTCCGGAATTGTAAGTTTCCTATGGCTTTAATTTCAATGTCTTAAGAAATAGGTACTGCAACATTGGAAAGACAAGTAAATAATTACTTATACTGAATGGTTAAATGAGCTGCTGGCTAACTTGAGAAGGAGAAGGCAATCTAAGCCTGCACCACAAATCAGTAAGATTTACCAAAATATGGAACCCCTTACAAGCACTTTATTCCCTATAATTTGTCTCAGCCTGGTTACCACATCAGGACTAATGGATAATGTTGACTGTTTCTATGCTGAGAAGCAGGGGAGGTGGGGGAGGTGGGAGAGGAAGGCAGGTGGGGTGGAGGGGAAAGGGTCATTCCAAACATTCTGGGTCATGTAGTGTAATCCATGTAACATGTTGACCTTTTCTTTGTAAGAACATCTTCAATAAAATTTGAGTGGAGAAAAAAAAAATGATTGTCCAGCTGCAGCGCAACCACCTTCTCAATAACCTTACCAACAAAGGGCAAGTGAGAGACAGGTCTGTAGTTGATGGAGACAGTCTGGGTCAAGGGAGGGCTTTTTCAGGAGCGGTAGTACAACCGCCTCCTTCAGGGATCTGGAAATACCCCTCTCCAATGACTTCCAGACTATCTTTGCTAGGACTGAGTCGATTTCCTCAACGCACCCCACAAAGAGACGCATTGGGCCCAGGTCTAAACTACAGCTGGTTGGCCACAAAGTCTGAATGATCCTCACAATATCCATGATGTCTGGTTGTTCAAAGTCAGATCAGACAATCCAGGTGCTCGCAACCTCACGCTGACCTCCGCAACACCTACTGTGTGTGCTGTAATGTACTTTAGAGTTAAGACACTGTCTCTTTTTATAAGGCTTTTAAGAGTTAAAATAGCCAGAATTTCTGTAAAAGTTAGGTTGGGTCTGGTACTTCTCCAGATAAAGGATTGACAGGTTTATGACACAAAAAGTCATAAACTATTAGTGAAAAGTGGGCATGTAGTTTCCAATAACAGGAAAGAGGTCACAGGATGACCTAGGGGTCAGGGGCTCAAGTCAGATGCATAGACCAGATGGTATAGGGGTTTGACATGGAACCACAGTGACACCTGCAGGATAAGGGTAAACTGTTGCGTCCCAATCTCTGTACTGCTAGAGGATACACACCATTACAGAGTGGTGGGTGGGACTTGAAAATGACCAGACTGTATTTATCAGACACACATTTTGAACACCAGTGCAGTTTTAGCTTGGAGACAAGAGCCTGAGCACTTGGAAGAATCTCAGAGCTAACTCACCAAATTAGAATATACTTTTAAAGAAAAAAGGTATATGTGTAGGCCTGGGAAAACCTCTGAAACCAGACCCGAGTGTGTGGAAATTAGACATTTCACATACTGAGCAGAAAATTCTGATTTTAAGTCAGAAGTTTGGAAACCAAGACTTTTCACCAAGGAAGCACCTGGAGTCTTTTTTTAAGGACCTTCAGAGAACTGACTTTGATCAGAAACTGGGCTACACACTCTGTTGCTTAATGAAATTCCTCCTACAGGGAGAGGACTTTCATCTCCACAAGGACATTTAATCTTTCTAGATTCTAGCATCAGACTAAGGTATAGTTTAAGACAACAGTATATAGTGTTTCTGTAAACCATCCAGTGTTATTTTTTGGTATTGTCTGCAGTTCAAAGATCTTCCAAATTGTAGAATTTACTGTGATTTTTTTTTTTTATTTAAGTAAACTTTTATGATTTTCTTATCAACTCAGCCTGGGGTCTGATTGTGTGAACTAACATTTCAACAGAAGGGTTTTGCAAAGTCTGTGTGCCTTGATAACGTAGACAGTGACCAATCAGCTATCCTACAAATCTACTTAGGCAAGAGGCTGCTAGTGGCAGTGGTGGGATTCAAACCCCAAATGTAGTGCAGAGGAAAGGGAATTTGAAACTACAGTTTCTGCCCTCCCACTGGGAAAAGGAAGGTTGGTCATCTTTCCTGAATCCTACAACTGCTCACGAGTTCTGTAAAAGGGGATCCTCTCTGCAAACAGGACGTCCTACTGTGCCCTTGGTGGTTGGGCTTGTGACACCGACCTGTGTCCATCCTTCTGTACATGGGTTACATGTGCAGCTCCCAACCACTGATGGGACACATTGCCACTATGGTCTTGCCACACAGTGTGTGAGCCATCATTGCCCTAGTCCCTTCACTATGTTTCCTGATGTGGGGCCCTCACTGTGGCGTGTCACCTGGACACCCTGATGGCTATTTACTGTACATCAAGGACTACTGGGATGTGCCCATAGGATGTGTATGCACAGTTCTTCTGTCTGTTGACACGGGTGCTGGGGCATGTTGGCTCATGAGCTGGGTGTGTGAGGTCTTGGTGGTGGGGTGTATTTTGTACAGTGTGTAGTCAGGGGGAACTCTCATGCTTGCACCGTCCCCACCACTTGGGCTTCCTGTGCAGGTGGTGTTGGTATGGGTTTGTTTTTTCCTGTTTTCACCACATGCCTGCGGACACTGTGGTGGCATGCTGCACCAGCCACTGAGGCATGCATGCCTCCCCACACTGCATGGTGTGGTGTGTACTGTGTGCTACACTGATGCCCCTGTCTTCTTCCAACTGTAAAGGCCAAAGAGTCAGACATAGAGGAGGAAGACTCTGGACCACCCCTTGGTACAGCAGCAGCCACCCAGCTGGCCATATGTGCGTGGAAGCATGAGGCTCAGTTGTGCAGTGCTCTATAGAACCTGCAGTAGTCATCAGAATAATATGGCCAGCTGGGCAGCAGCTGGCAGCAGTCTGCACTCAAGGTGGTTGCAGACATATGTAGATGGCACAGCTTCCCCACATACCCAGCATATCCCATACCCCCCCGATGGGTACAGGTGCCACATATGACACACCCTGGCTACATGGCACCGTGGCATGCTTGGCAGTGCATGCTTCCCATACTCACTCTGGGAGGCTGTACCCAGACCCCATGACACACACCACGTATTGGCTCTGACCAGGCAACAGCATGTTCCAGGCCCCTATCACTGTACAGTGGTTCCTAGCACCCACACTGGCCCTCAATCAGTCATTTGTGGTATTGGCATCCCCAGCTCACCACAACCCTGGAATCCCCATCTGCATGACATTTACAGCCCTCTACCAACAACAGCCCTCAGGTCTGCCCATGTGTGGTAGGCTCCCCAGCTTGTCCATGTCCATACCCGTGCCTCAACACATGCCTTGTTGTCACCTCTACTGCACCCTCTGTTGTGTGTACACTTTTTTGCTACTGTTGTTGCTCTGCTACCTTGTGCTCTGTATGCTGACAGTACCATAATGCAGCATGCAACTGTGTCCTGTGAAGTTTTTACTTACCTGCTAATACCAAAAGTGTTATGTATGTTGTGGGCTCTGTACTCCTGAGCCCTCCTGGCCATGAGAGAGTCTCGTCTCTTGAGCTGCTCTGCTATCCTCAACTCCCCTAGCTCCATATTAAATGCACTCTGTACCTCTTGGACCAATAGGCATATGCCATAGGAGAGAGCCATGTTGTGTAGTATACAACAGACTAGGAATATGGCCAAGCCTTCTGAGAAGTATATTGCAGGGCACCACTTAAGTGGTCCAGGCACTGAAAATGCATCTTCAGCATGCCATAAACACAGTCAAATGATGTTGCATGTGGTGGTGTGTTCTTTATTGTACCTGTCCTCTGCCATGGATGACAGACAGAGGACAGGCATGAGGAGTCACGGACACAAAGGATAGGCATTGTTCCCTGTAAGGAAAAGGAGACATATGTTAGCATCTTCTCACTGTTGAGATACCTGCGGTATGCGATGGCCCACAAGCACTGGCCCATCCTGTGCACCTGTCCACCTGCCCTTCCCACAATGATGCATGTCTGTGTTTTGCAACAGCAATGGGGGGTTTGTGTGGGGAACATTCTGTGTGTACTCACTGACAATATGTCTGCTGAGTATGTCCCTGCCTTCAAATTGCTGGCACAGGATGGAATTATGCCATGTGAAGGCATCGTGGGCACTGCCAGGGTACCATGCCAGGACATTGGTGATGCTCCCTGTTGCATTACACACCACCTGGCCATTGATGGAGCGGTAACCTTTGTTATTGTGGTAGGCATCCATGCCATCAATAGCAGGTGCTCAGATGGCAATATGGGTGTAGTCAGTGGTGCTGAGTACTGCTGGTATGTGCACAACCTGATGGGACTGCTGCATTGTTGCTGTAGGCTCCGCTGGGGTGTTGGGGGATACAATGAACTCACCAGCATGATGCAGCACTGTGTCAAGAAATTGGGCCAGCAGGTGCAAGATGATGTACTGCAAGACACCGGTGATGTTCCCCCACATTTATTGTAGCATATTGCAGCTCATCACCTGCGCTAAGTGAAATGGTGTGTCTGCACTGGGTGTCACTCGCTAGCTGCTCCTGCATGAGCTCACAGAGCTGCCTGAGCATGGCCCGGATGAGCCGGTATCAGCCAATCTGCTGCTCATCTGAAAGGTTCTCGAAGGTAACTCATGACTGGTACTGTCTGTGTGGATCACATCACCTCTGTGGTCTATGTATGGGCCAAGGACAGGCATCTGCCCTGTCATCCTCCTCTAAAGCCTCCTGCAGCATGTGTAGGAGGCGTGCTCTCATGACTGTCATCTTGGTTGCTGGCTGCAGTGTCTGTGCCCGCCTCTGGGGTTTGCCTGGCTTAAAGTTGGCCTTTTTATAGGCAGTAACTGCGCAACACAAAATGATCTTTGCTAACCCTCTTGCACAGTGCTACCATGCTGAATATCACACTGTGCTAGTATGCATAGCCCTGCCCCTTCCTTTGCACACCACCTACATTACCTTCCATGGCACCTGCTAACCCATTTAGCACATGCTCAGGCCCCCTTTGAATATTGTACTCTGGTGTAATCTCTGGGCTATCAATACAGTCAGTTTGTGCGCTGCACAGTCTTTTTAATATTTGGCCCTTGGAGTCATCACCTAAGGAGGGACAGGCTGGAGTTAGTGCAGTGCAGGGTGACCAAGATGATTAAGGGTCAACAGGGCAGATCTTACAAAAATCATCTCAAAGCACTGAATGTGTACTCACTGGAGACCAGGTGGTAGAGGGATATGATAGACACCTTCAAGCTCCTGAAAAGAATGAACAAGGTGAACTGCAAGGAACTATTTAGCATGTGTAGGTATAAAGAACTCATGGTCTTCAGTGAAACAGATTGGGGCGAGGTTTAAGAGGGATGTGAGAAGTTCTGTTTTATACAAAGAGTGGTGGAGCCATGGAACAGTCTGCCAAAGGAGGTGGTGGATGCCAAGGCCAAAAATGGTTTCAGTCATGGCTGGGACAGAGTGCAGGGTTTGGTGGTTGCTTAGATTGGTAGTAGTATAGAGGGAGTAAGGCAGTGGACTGGGAGGGGAAAAAAACCTGCATGGACAATAGGTCCCAGGGCAGCTAGAAAACTCCAGGAAGACTACACTTTTTCTGCCATCACTGTGTATGTTTCTATATTTCTATTTACTGTTTCCCCCTACTGGTACACCTGTACCCCATGTCCCTTGTGTGGTCCCAAAACAGTTCAGTAATTGTCTGCACACTGTGGACAGTCACAGATACAGTAGGTATGCGGTGCATCACGGTAGCTTGCTGGAGGGTGTAGTAGGACAGCCAGCCCAGGCAACAGACCAGAAAGCAAGTAGGGTTGCCACCTGGCGGTTTCAACTGGCATGGCTGTTTCTCCAGGAACTGTCCGGTTAAACACTTTAATGTACCTTTTTGTAATGACATGCATGTTTCTGTAGCTGGCAACCTGGCAGGCAGCTAGGGCAAGTCTCCATGAACCACATTGCCAGAACATGCAAGCTCACTTATTTGGCGCAGGTGTCAGTGTAGCAGGAGAGTGATTAAGGCAAGAGGAGCAAAAACGAGGAGTCAGTGTGAGGTGTGGCATTTAAACTTGACTTTAAGTTGTTACTATTAAGTGACGAAGTGATGAGTTGCTCGTGTGTAGCTAGTGGCAGGGAGAAGAGTGGGAGACCCAGTGCAGCATTTAAATCAAAGGTATGTGTGTATTCATATGCGTGGTGGTGGTGGTAGTGGGGGGGTGCGATGGCCAGCTGGCCTTTTTTTATCTCCAAGGTGGCAACCCTAAAAGCAAGTAGACCACACTCAGGAAATAAATGCTGTAGGCAGTGGCGTAACCCTCATGCAATTTAAAGACATATACACATACCTTAAAATTACATACAGACAAATTGATATTACTGCATCATTTTCTCAAATACCATAAAGACTTAAGTTACTGTGCATGTACTTTAAAATGAATAAATACATTTGCTAAAAAGTTTTGTCACTACATACTACAATAGTAATAATTACCAGGACACAATATAAAGTGCAAATTGAGTGCAAGTTAATTGGTAGCATACTTCATGTAAAATCCACGTTATGCATGATCACCAAAAAAGCATAGGATTCCATTACAAATGTGTGTGTGTATATATATATATATATATATATATATATACACAAAAACGGTGTACTGACATATGTTATGTATCACTGTAAAATAGTTACATGTTAAATTATTACAGATGCATTAAATCACATACTGTCTACTGTGGCTAAAAGTACTATACAATAAATGTCAAATTCAACTGGCATATAACTACACCTCACAAAAATTCAGTGTGCATATTAAGATGCACCATGCAAAAGCCATTGTAAATGAATGGCCACCAATATTAATTTTGAGTATCTGAGAGAATGCACCAGCCAACATGCTAACATGTATTGTGCCACATTCAAAAGTACATACTGCAAATTATTTTAAATTCACTATGTCATATACAATCTGCTGTTACCTAAAGTGCTATACAATAAATACCAAACTAAAAAGGAAAACATATTACTGCAGTCGCAATACTGCAATATGCATAGTATCATTATAATTAATGAAAGCTTAATGCTGATCTAGAAAAGAGTGTTCAAACAGAGAAAACATGATACAGACTTAGGTTTTGATTATATTATCACTACCTATATGAATGCACAAATAAACCTTTGTTAATGCGTTTTCAAAAATGGAGAGAATTGAAAAACATCATTTAGACCTGGATATTGTCCCACTCTCAATTTGAACCGCCACTATGTTTCCCTTCATTGGAATTTGTTGACAATATCGCCCCCCCCAGGCCCTAAATTGACTGTTTCTAAACCTCTGAAAATAAAAGCATGTCCAGATCCTGCTTGCTTAATGTGCAAAGCCAATGCATTTTCATTTCTTTTTAGTCAAATGCAGGATAAGTGTTCCAAAATTCGGTCTTTAAATCTCCGTCCAGTCATGCCTATATAGAAACAGCTACAGGTGCAACTTGCCAAATATATAATGCCTTCTGTTATGCAGGAAATGAAGTCTGTCATAATATGTATTCCTTTCTTATTTAGCAATTGAAAGCATTGTCCCACCTGTATAAATTTACAGGCCACACAATTACCACAACGATAGTTGCCAGCTGGCAGATTCAGTCTACCATCGCCCTGTATGATCTTGTTCATAGTGTCATGTACCTGCTGGTCAGACAAATTACTATTCTGCTTACATACAATCCTGGGACCTTGTTCAACCACATGTTTAAGTTTGGGTTCAGCGTCTAAAATATGCCAGTTCTTATTTATAACATTCTCCACTTCATGAGACTGTGCGCTATAGGTGGAAACAAACACAGGATCTTCATTAATCAGTTTCTGTCGGGCTACCAGAGACAGATCGAGGGCCCCATGTTACGAGGGGGCCTACCCACCTGAGATGTGAGTGTTTTTCCCCCCAGTTATAGGATTTTCTTTTAGGGCGGGGGGACCCAAAAGACTGTGGAGCGGAGGGTGGAGGATGGTGAGAATCAGGCACATGCATGACAGTGTCACTGTCACATATGGAGACTTGATTTGGAGCCAAGGAGAAGAGAGTGCAACTATGTGCTGCTACTGCTGAGGACGGTGTGTGTGGTGATCAGATCTGTCGGTCGGTGACAGTGACACACACATCGTCATTCGGTTTTGATCGAGATTAATTGATTTGGCAGGGCTAACGTAGACCTCAGATGGAATTTCTGAAGAAGAATACTGCTGCCGCCAGCACCTGCCCCAGCCAGGAGGGATTATTTATTCAGACGGAGACACTGGAGAGCCAGCCTAGCAGGAATCGAATCGTGGGGGCCCAGAAGGCTGGCAGCAAGCAAAAGAACTGTGCTCTGTCGGGGGGAGCCGAGTTGTAAGATTACAAAACATATTATACAATAGCAAGAAAAATCCTGACTCTGATTGGTCAGTGTGCCTGAGACAGTGATGATATCTCTGTAAAACATCACTGTCATTGAGTACTGTACATACTGTACATTTATTTATCTAGCTTTTCTGTTCAGAAGCAAAGATATACTGCCTCACTAAAAATCTACTAAAACATTTTTTAAATGTTTTTTTTAATTTTGTATAGCAACGAGCCATTGTATAATAGCAATACGGTACTCCAGGGTGTGTGTTATTGTGTAATAACATCACTCCTGGAGTGGTGGAAGCACTTGGCTTTGCCTCGTGCTTCAACCCACCCATGGAGTGATGTTATTACATGATAACACACACCCTGTTGTGCCTTATTGCTTAAGAATTACATAGAATGACAGAACATCGAAGAGAAGAGTATGGAAGGACAGAGGCTAGGGCCACATGGCCACTAAGCCAGGAATGGGGTTGGGGAGCCAGGAATCAGGATTACTAGGACAGCCTCATGTAGTAGGTAATCAGGAGGTTGACACTTGACAGGTACTGTGACCAAGACCAACACTGGTAGAGAAGATAGAGGATGAATCTGAGTGGAGAAAGGGGGTTACAAGGCTTGTTTAAAAAAGGCATCATAACTAGTGGACAAGAGCAATGTCTGTCACACCTATGCAGCTGCCCGGGGAGCGGAGAGGTGATTGCAATACGAATGTTCTTATGGTTTCTTTTAATTCATAAATGTGTTCTGCTGTTTATGTACTACTCTTTGCATAACGAGGGCCTTGTTTTTTCCCAACCCCGATGAATGCAGCTGCAGCGACGCTGTGCAACTGAAAGTTGTTAACTCATTTTGTCATTTATGCACCCCAGAGGTGAGCAGCTTGGTCCTTGGGCACCATTCAGTACCTGGACCATTCAAGCTGCTCCACATAAATGCATGCAGTAATCCTATGGTTGTACAACCAGTCCATTTCCGACTCCAACACCCATGACTTCAGAGGAAAAATTTATTTTTTACCCAGGAGTCAGTGGTAAGGATGATGTGACCAAAGTATGTTTTGTCTTCATTAAAAGCCCCCAAGATCACCATAGAGCATGTAAACCACCCAGAGCTTCTAAGGGCCTAGCAGACCCCAGACCTTCAGCCTTTATATAGAAATCTTTAACAGTATATTACAAGCAAGTTTAAAGGGAAGGGGGTCCCCAATGTGTTGGAGATGTAATACCGACCAGGGCACGACAAACATACCCTACTTTTGGGAATGGGGAATCAGACCTTTCTGTCAGAGGCAGCACAATGTATGTCCCAAATTATGAAGGTAATAATAGACAAACCCTGATCCCTTTTATTTGGGGTACAATCAAGAGATTCAAAGGAGTAGGAACTCATCCCTAGGGTCATCAGGAGCTTGCTGGCTATGGCCAGAAAATGTATATAAAACACGTGGATGTCACCTAAAATCCACCCCTCAAATGTGCAAAGAATTGCTGCAAAAATTCTACCCTTGGAGTATCTCATATGTGAAATGAAGGGGTGGTCAGAGAAGTCTGAGTGCCAATAGGGTCCCTACACTTTCTCATTATCCACAGTGTGCATGAAATGGTCAGGGTGTGTGTGTGTGGGGGTTGAAGGGGGGAAAGTAATAAATTCCTGGAGTACAAGTGATGGTGTATATTAATATTGGAATGAAATATTACTAAGTGTTAGATATGTAATGGCATATAAGTCACTGTCTGAAAAACATCCTAAATATGTGCTAGCGTAGTATGTCTATTTTATGTTGTTCATCTTTATATGTGCCAAGCATATAAAAGCATAACCTACAGTACACGCTCCTGCAGTTACTCTGATTCATAGTAGCTACATGAAATTCTGTGGGAAGGACTGACAATATTTGTCATGCTGTGTAATGTTACATACCATATCTCATAAACTCTTTATAAACAGAATGAATTTAAAAAACAAAAATAGCAAAAAAACAACACTGGCCTGACCACCCTGGTACATCAGAGAATGGCCCAGGTTACAAAATGGTGCCCTAAAAGGGGCCCTAGAGTCCAAAGTTAGAGGGCGCTATTGTGAACTTTCTTGTCTCTTTTTGCAGCGTTTTCTAAAGACTTTGACCCCCCAGATCCAAAGTGCTTGCATCGTGCAGGCAGTGTTTGTGAAGCACAAATGCCAAACTGTGCACCAGAGGGCACTGTTGGATATTGAAAGAGTCTAGGTGCCCTGGCAAGGATGATAGCACAGGAGCACTCATGATGCATGCAGCATGCATACAGACTGTGGACACTGGACATGAGGCATAAAACAATATAAGGATGATTAACGCCACACAAACGTGTCCTTGGACTGAACTGCATGGCAAAAAATAAGGATTATAACAGGCAGGCCTTACACCAGCATAAATTGATATGAGACACACAGAACATCAGCACACCACAGTGACAGGAGGGAGAAACAGGGTCCCCAACACCAGGCTGAAGCAGCTGGTCAGGGATGAGCTGGACCGTAGGCAGAGGAGGCACTATGCTGCTGCTGTGTACTGGCCCTGATTGACATTCCTGGACTTCAGTGATTTATTTATTTATGGCATTTTGGTAACTGGGTGAGTCACGGAGACCAGAGATCCCTTCTTCAGGGGCAACCTGGAATTAGGTTTCGCAGTAATTACAGGTACATTAAGTCATAAAAGAGACAGGACATATTCGATAGCACAACTTGTAACATGGCATTAAAAAGCAAACCAAAAAGCAGCACCTTGATTTGTTGAAACATACCATGTGGTACATCAGCTGCCATGGTCTAATTCCACAGACCATGCTTATAATGCAGTACTAAAGTAATCCACCAAAATAAAAAGCAGTATAGTGGAAAATATAAATTAATTGTCGCAAGAAGGTGATTCCCACTCCACCCGCCAGTTGTCTATCATTTGTCTTGCTACAACAGCCCAGACATGAATAAGCAACTGGATCCGAAAGTGTACAGTGATACACCCGTGATACTCACCATACAATTGTTGTTGTGTTTGTAAACAGTGTTTAAAAGTTCTAAAAGAAGTTTATAAATGTTAAATATTTGTTCAAAATACTAATAGACTGTCGCCGAGTATTGCAGCTAGATGTTTCCCATGGTCCAATACAGCAGTGACACGATGGTTCTCAGTCCCACAATGCACTAGACTATTTGTGGAGATCTCGCTGCACCAAACAAGTCCTGCAACATTCTGTGAGTAAATAACAGAAAAACATCTGTAGACATTAGACAGACTTTCTATCGAATGCTCCTTTTTTTCAGCGGGATATGTTTAACACCCGCGATATGTCAAACCGAGGTGTTCTAATTTTCCAGCACTATCGGACAACTGTATTTGACCTGAACTTATAAAGGATTTCAATGAAATTTGACGTGTGTGTTATTATTTTCTTAAATATTGTGACATATGGCCAGCCCTGTGGCGCTGAGGGTTGAGGCGCTGGATGCCACACCTCGTACCACACCAGCGACCCAGGTTCGGGAGCGGACTCGGGTCAACGGGGTCGGCTGGGAGGAGAAGGATTGAGCGTCCAATGGCTGCTCTCCTTCTCTGGGGAGGGGGGAATTGCACTCTCCGCCGCAATACCGCCACCTGTTGGGAGAACCTCAGGGTGGTCGTCGCAGCTGAGAGATGCTTTGACGCAAGGGTAGACATTGGCAGAGGACTGGCTTCGACGTGCGTGTCTACGCATGCTGGCAGCCTTGCTCCTCATTGCATGCCAACACTGAGGATCCAGTGGAACACCAGAAAAACCCTGCCCTGATCTAGGCGAAGAGCCTCAGCGTTGGTTCCAGGAGGCAGCAACCGAGAAGCAGACTCAGCTGTGCGCACTCCCAGCAATGCACAGGGGGAGATGAGGGGGATCTCCACCGCCCTGCCTGGAGGGTAATCCGTGGTCCTGAAGGTACGAGGCTACCGTTAGCAGTCTAGGAGCAGACTCCTTGGGGCTGTAAATTGGGATCTGTAAGGGAAGCTTTGAGAGCGGATCAGTGGCAGTAGTAGGAGGATAAAGAAATAGTAAAAAAAATATATGTTGTGACATGGCATTACTCTTACATATAATGCCATGTTACAAGCAGATAAATCACTTCGAAAGGATGGGTCTACAGTGGAATTAATCCATGGTTGAGTCGTGGAGGCATTCAAACCACCCCCCAGCCATAGATTAATTCTACAGTAGACCCATCCTTTCTCATAGCTTAATCCTTACATGTTTAACAGAGAACAGAGAGATGAAATCAATGAGGGACAGTCAGTCACATAGAGGTACAGAGGAAATTAAATTGCTAACATTGAGTTACACTGGTAACCATGTCCACAGGTATAACACTTTAGCGACAAGTAATAATTAAATAAGGAAATCACAGGTTCACAGCTAGTGTAGCTTACATGCTAAGATATAATACAAATGTACTGTAGAGCGGCTATAATGAGTTGTGGAGCACCAAGTTACTAAGTTCAGTGGTAACAGCTGCAATGGCAGTGTTCGAGCATATAGACTTTGGCCCAGATATTCAAAGTGCGCCATTTTAGGAGCAAGCCCTGCGTCACCAAAAAAGTTGCGCGCAGGGTGTGCCAGGGCATATTCAACGGAGTTGGCGCTTATCGCGTAACTTTGAATACGCCCCTGGCCACACCATTGTGCATGGCGCAGTGGAACCTGCACCACGCAAGTGGTCAGAGGAGCATTGAGATGCGGTGGCGCAGTTCCATTGCGCCATGCACAGCACCTCGCGATATTCAAAGGTGACATAAATGGGGCCATAATTTATGCAAGGCACATGGGGACCATTTGCATCTGATTACGCCCCATTTGCATGCTATTAGTATGGGTGCGCTTTATCCCCACGACTTCGCTTGGCACCCTGCCAGGCAGCAGCCGCTGGACCGACGCCTCTGCAGCCCGATCACGGGCAGAACAGTATTCTCCCACCCCGAGCAGCTCGATCGCGGGCAGAACAGTATTCCTCCTATTAGCCGCCGATCAGGCATAACGGTATTCTTCCTCATTAGCCCGATCGCGGGCATAACTGAAACGCCCTCTCGAGCAGCCCGACAGGGCATAATCTGTATTTGTCCTCCATTAGCCTGATTGTGGCATAACTGAAACCCCCCAGCAGCCCGATTGCGGGCATAACGGTATTCTTCCCCCATTAGCCCGATCACTGGCATAATTGAAGCGTCCCCCACCCCGAGCAGCCCGATCGTGGGCATCAGACCCCAAGTCCAATATCCCTGGTGGTCAGTGGACCGCGAGTAGCCCGATCGCGGGGCATCCTCCACCCTCCATGTCCAAAATCCCTGGTGATCTAGTGGCCCCCCCACCCCACCCGCCCGCTGGAGCCTCCTCACTCCCACTCCCCGCCAGCCAGCGGGCGGCGGCACCCCACCCGCCTGCCGCCCGCCGACTGACAGCTCAGCTTCATTCACATATCTGGACTGGACTTAGATGGGGTATGGTTGCACGCCCATTGGCTCATGCTCTGGAACCAATGGGTGCAGCCCACCGAGCTGTCAGTCGGGCGGCGGGGTGGCAGGCAGGTGGTGATGCCGCCCGCTGCTGACGGGGAGCGGGTGGTGGGGATCCGGGGCGGTGTGGTGGGGGCCACCAGATCACCAGGGATTTCGGACGGGTGTGTGGGATGCCTGCCCACTATCAGGCTACCATGGGTCCACTGGACCACCAGGGATATTGGACTTGGGAGGTCTGATGCCCGCGATCGGGATGCTTGGGGGACGTTGTTATGCCCGCGATCGGGCCAATGGGGGAAGAATACTATTATACCCACGATCGGGCTACTTGCGGTGTGGACACTTCAGCCCACGATCGGGCATGGGGCACCGCTAGAAAGGAGCGGGAATAAGTCCAGGGACACCACAGGTGGCAGCTGCTGTGTTGCGCCTGCAATGCAGCAGCTCACCTGTGGGTGGCCCCCGACTTGTTCCTTTTTTCAGCGTAACTTTGTGCAGGCGCAGGTAGGGGTTGCACCTGCATAACTCTGCACGGCCCAGGCTGAATATCGGGCTGTGCAGTTTATGCATGAGCACGCCCCCCCACCTGTGCCTGCATATATTACTGATGTGCCCCGGCCATGCGCAACCCTTTTGAATATCTGGGCCTTTGAGTCCAGCCTTGAACCCATCCAGTGAAGTGGAATTGATTAAAGTTTTGGGGAGAGTACACCAGTAATGTGGGGTAGAATATGTGAAGGATCTTTTTCCAGGGTTGGCTCTGCACTATGATATCTCAAGTAGGTTGGCGCTTGCTGAATGGGAGCGTATGCCTTAGTGGCTTTCAGGGTCAACAGCCCTGCTAGGTTGGGGGGATATAGATCTTAGTGAGCTTAAAGGTGAGACAAAGGAGAGGGTAAGAGAGCCTGGACTCCAGTGTAGGCCAGTGTAGCTCCAAAAGAACCTCACAGTGGTGGCTCCTCGGTGGTGAGCTGGTTGCAAACTGGCTAATTTTGTTGTATAAGACATTTAGTTTGCGGGTTTCACCTTTCCTGAGGAACTGCAGCAACAGAGCACCATAGACCAATGTGGGCAGTAGGGTACTCCTTGCAATAAGAGTCTTTGAGTCTGGTGCCAGAGTTGCCTAGCCAATACAGAAGGCCTAGTTTCTGGTGAATAGACTTGGTTATGTGATCCACATGTGGTTTGAAGGTCAGTTCTTGGTCAAGATAAACACCTTAGGTATTTTCACCTTCTGCCACATCTATCTGGAGTCCTGCGTGTAGATAGCTGAAGCAGATTTTGCTTGTTCTCGCCTAGTTGTTTGGGGCCAAATAGTTCAGCTTCTGTTTTTCTCATTTAACACTAGCATATTGGTGGCAAACCATCTTTCTAGAGCATTTAGACTGGTGGAAAGATGAGTAGTAATTGTGCTGGGTTGGGATCACCCAGTACACTACAGTGTCATCAGCATATAGTAGTAGGTTCCCATTATTACAGTTTTGGCCTATATCATTGATAAATAGGGAAAAGAACAGGGATCCAATATGGAGCCCTGCTGGACTCCATCAGTGTCTATAAAGCAGCTCAGAGAACCAGGACAGTGAGTGTTTGTCGAGACCAAGTAGTTCTAGTTTACCAAGGAGAAGTCTGTGGTTAACCAGGTCAATGCCTTGTTAGGTCAATGAATATTGCCCCTGCCAGTGACCCTTTATCCAGTGCCACCAAGACATCACTTGTAAATTTGACAAGTGCAGTATCAGTCCCATGGCATTTTCTAAAGCCATATTGGTTATCTGTTAGAACGTGATATTGCTCTAGATAGTCCTTGAGATGATTGAATACCAATCTTTCCTGCACCTTTGCTAGTGAGCAGAGGATTGGATGGGTCTATAGTTTTCCACATTGCTTTGAGATCCACCCTTGTGGTGGGGGTCACCATAGCCACCTTCCATATGGAGAGGGATGGACCCTTCCTTAAGGGACCTGTTTATTAACATGATAACAGGGTGGGCAATTGCTGTGGCAGCCACTCTTAGCAGTCTGGGCTCAAGTTGATCAAATCCAGGGAGGAGTCAGGTTTCAGATGTTTTGGGAGGGCTAGCACCTCAATTTTCCTTACCAACCTAAGGTGGAATTGGGGCCGAGGGGCGACTGTTTCATCATGGCACTGCTTTGGGGGAAGAGGATCGACTGGTTGGGGTTTATATTTGTCAAGATTCATAAAGAAGCTGTTAAAAGCTTCTGCCTCTACATAGGGGTCATCAGTAGCTTGATCACTGAATATGATTGATCCCCCTTGTGTGCTCACGTTACCCTTCAGAAGGGAGTTTATGTGACTCCAAAATCTTTTTGGACCACATAGGTGGTTATCCTGGAGACCTCTCAGATAGTGACTTTTTGCTGCCTTGGTCCCTTTCTTACATTTGTTTCAGAGAGCCCTATACCTTTCCCAGTCAGATTTACGGTTTGTTATCTTGTAGAGCCCCCATGCCATGTCTCTGAGAATCATTAGTTCCTTGAGATCAGCACTGAGCCATTTGTGACACTTGCCCTTCACCCTAAGTTTCCTATAAAAGTGATAAAAATGATGAAACTGTTGGCCCATACAGGCTCAATAGATCAATGATCTTGCAGCTCTGGGAACTGCATAAGGACCTACAGGGTGACACCCACCACAGCTATGCCATGTTAGTGGAGAAGAAGGTGACAGTGGCATTCTGCTTCCTAGCCACAGGTAGCTTTCAGATACATGTTGGTGACACAACTGGGATCACCCAGTCTGCCATGTCCTGCCTACTAACCCAGTTCCTGAATGACTGCTGTGCTTTGCTGGGGAGTGCATCATATTCCCCAGTGCACAAGCAGCAGAGCAACAACATGCAGTTGTTCTATCACGCTGCGCACTCACAATGAGTGTTAAATGCCATTGATTACACTCATGTGGTCATCCGATTCCACCTGGAGATGGGGCAGTGGCATATGTATACCACAAGGATACCATACACAAAACACAGAGGTGGTGTGCAGTGCTACAGGGTGCATAATTAATGTCCTGGCAAGTTTCTGGATGTGCCCAGTAGGTATACATCTGGGATAATTCGTGCCTGTGTCATATGTTTGATGACGGCACATTCGGGTGGGCACCTCATTGGTAACTATACACAAACAACCATAATGCAGAATGCACCCAGCACAGATGATGATAACCAATAGATAATATATACATAGGGACAGTGCATATCCCCTGTGTCCCTAGATGATGACAACAGTCCTACATCCTGCATCCACTAATAAGAAGTGGTACAACACGGCCTACATAGCAACCCGCAACATAACTGTGCATGTATTTGGCATGCTTAAAATGTGGTTTAGATACCTTGACAGATCTGGCGGTGCCCTACAATATAGCCCAAACAAGGCCTGCAGCATATTTGCTTGTAACATGGCAATATATGTAACACAAAAAAGCACTTAAGTGATTGGATAAAATGGCACACATGACACAGGTTGGAGGTGGCATTAATTCCTGAGTAATGCCCACTCCAACTTGTAGTACTGTACTAAACCACTGATAAATCGGCAGCAGCACATCTCTAATACAAAACTCTGTGTTCTCCCATCCACCCACCCAGTGGCCTGTTGCTATTGCACCAAGTAGCGGATCTCTTGTTAGCCCTAACTCTCTAATCCCTCCTTTCTCTGTTGTCCTCTGGGAGCCTGGGGTCCACTCCAACAGGGAGCACTTCCATTCAATCTCACTTCCTAACTTCTTGTTTTATTCTTCCATTTACTTTTCCTTTTGGGAAATTTTCTGTGTGCCTTTTCTTCTCAAACTGCACAGCCTTCCTCTTTCATCACCAGTGGAACCTTACTGGGTAACCTGTATTTTACTACACCATATCTATCCCCGGCCCCCCAACTACTGCCTCCTCTTCTCTTCACCTTCTCTCTATCTCCCCTTTCCCCAAACTCCGTCTGGCTACTACTTGCTCTCACAGCACTTTATTCCTCATTGTTTGTATACTGTTCAGTCACTTAAAAATGACCTGATTGTATTCGTTACATGTAAACTTAAATGCTGTATTGTTTTTGTCAAATTTACTGCTGTTAATTGCTCAAACATTTACATGTAACTTGTATTATGTACAAATATGTTCTCTTGAAGTTTGTCTCTGTACCCTCCCGAGTCGTGCCTGAAAATAGTCTTATGGCTAGTGCACTTACCCGGTAAACAAAAACTAAATAAATAAAAAATAATACCTTGTGTTGTGTCCAATGTTGTAGTGTAAAGCAGTAGTCCGCATTGTTGAAATTGTACCCACTGAGTTTGCAGTTTAAAAAAAGCCGATTTGTTAGGTTAAAAAATAGCGTTACGTTATAGCCAAGAACGATAAAACCAAATTATTAAAAAGTGACTTGCAACCGTTGTGCTAGCATAGATATGCAAAAATCTGAGCGATCACTCTAGGACACAATGCAGCATTAATGAACACCATCCTGAAATGTATCCTTGTATGATACCAAGAGATGCATACAATATATACCAAGTGAAAACTTATAAGAACCAGCACAATCTGTTACACTGTGCTAAAAGTGTTATATATGCCTGCCTTTGTTTTACAGCATCACTATATTAACACGCTCTTGCCAGAGCCGATAGGGCTGTGAAGAGCTACCAAATAACCAAAGTTATTTTCTTGTTGGTGCCATATAGTGCTCTTTAATCACAGTCACCATGCTGCTGCTGGTGTGTGTGTGTGTGTGTGATCATGCTGCTGGTGTGTGTGTGTGTGTGTGTGTGTGTGTGTGTGTGTGTGCGCCCATAGGAATCACATAACATAGGCTGCAAACTGCACTGTCTGTAATCTGACACTGTAGTCTGAGGTTCAGAGGTTCAGTAAATGCCAGACAATTTATAATGAGTTAACCCCTAGGTTGCTGAAAGAAATAGAATAAATCTATTAGACTGAGCTGAACAGATGATAGAAATAGCAGTTTAAAAAGTTTTTTTTTGGTTAATATCCTGAGAAGTTCTGAGGTACAATATAGCAGCATCCCCCTTCCTTTCAGATGCCTTTAACATAGAGCAGCAAATAGCAAAAATCAGAAGGAGCTTGCACTATTTTGCAGCTGTGAAGGAATACATTCAAATGTCCAAAAAGAGAGTTCCAAGGGCATTCTATTAGATTAGGAGACACATAGTGCCCCTGATTCCTAATTAAGTGGATTGCGGTATTGTGGCTCACCACCGACATCGCAATGTCACCTGCTGTGAAACCCTAAATGAATGAATGAATACACCTCCCGGCTGATTGCAATCAAAGGCATACAATATTGCTTTATCACAATTACCACAGCCTTAGCAGAAAAACATGGACTTACTTGATTGGCAATATTTTGTTTAATAATAATGAAAAAAAAGCAAATTTGTAACGGCACAGTAAGTAAGTGATAATATGTGTTTTAGCATACTGAATACAACATCAGTTTAGCCTAAGCGAGTGCTAACAAGATTAACATCCAAAAAGTGTGAGTACTAGCAACAGCAGCTGTGCAAGCAATATGTAGAACAAAGAATTAGAAAAAACTTGTGAAGTGGCACAGTAATCGGGTCTGCAGTGTACAATTAAAGAAATACATTTCAAATTAGTTTGTTCTGTGGGGGCGCTCCACCCCCGGCTGCAGTGTACAATTATTGCACTCATTCCTTACCTATGCAATTAAATAGTATTGTAACATGGCATAAAAAAGAAAAACGAAATGAAGCATTCAGATAGGTGCAAACATGCCATGTGGTACAGTAGAAACCATGGTCTCATACCATAGTAGATCATGGTTTGTGATGTAATACCTGCAATCCACTACAGGCAAGAAGCAGTACACAAGTGAAAGCAATACACAAATAGTTTGCAGTTTGTAGTTTTCCAGCTTGTATTTACAAAGTTTTTCCTAGCACAGGGTTTTTGACATGTTCAAGATTGTTCTGTGTTGTAACTGTGACAGAAGTTCATGAGGTACTAAAGATTGTACATTTAAACTCCACATATGCTGTTAATTATGCTGCAACAATATTTCTTTAGAAGTGAACATTTACATACTGTTACCTTCCCTTCTGATCTACTGCTTTCTAAGCAACTGTGGGTGCAATGTATTGTGGATGACTAAATAACATTATCTGTCCTAGCCTTTTTTGTGCATACACAGTGGTAAAGATGAGCATGCAGCTTCTATAACCAAAAGCAAAAATAACAGACACTGAGATAAACAAAACAAAATCAAAGACAGAGGATACTTCTACGGGTGTAAAGAAAAATAAATTGAGAGAAACAAAAAGAAATCAAAGAAACAGACTAACAATACTAGTCAAAACAAGTATTTGAAAGGTGAAAGCAGTGAACATTATGTTGTTCTATGTCCTGCTGAGTTAGATAGTTTAGAGGGAAAAAAAGTTAAAATAATATTCCGCAAAATAGTAGTTGTTCAATAAAGTGTTTTTCAGATTGACTTAATTCAGTACATTTGGAGAAACTGTGCTTGTGCTACTAGGATTGTTTGACAGCCACGTATTGGTCTACAAAGGAACGGCAGTAAGAAAACTAAAATGTACCATAGCACACTCCCATCATGCAGTGCAGCCCATATCTTCTAATACACAGAGAGGAAAATCAAAGCACCTAGAATAGAAAGTGAATTGCAAGTTTTGGAAAAGTTGTAAAATATGTTTTGATGTTAGAAAGCTTAAAGCTTGTAATGAAAGTTATTTTAACAAAAGTGAAATGGCAGCCACGATATTTCCCATAGGTGTGTTCCAATTGTCTTGAAGTATATGGGCATCATGTTTAATAGTTTAACATACAATATTCTGAAAGTAAATCAGTGTGATTGTACTCGTTTATTCAGAAACTATTAGTCATACAATCATTACCATGTTACAAGTGGATTAAGCTGCTCGAAAGGTTGGGTCTACAGTGGAATTAATCCATGGTTGGTTGGTTGGACCCACAAGGCTGACCAACCCCCCAACCACGGATTAATTCCACAGTACACCCAATCTTTCTCGTGGCTTAATCCTTACTTGGAATCGTTCCTTATGTTATGTCCTTCAAGAATTACATTTCAATGTTGTTCCTTCTGTGGGGGCACTATGCCCCCCGGGTCTGAAGTGTACAATTATTGCACTTGTTCCTTAAGTTATGTACTTCAAGAATTACATTTCAATGTAGTTCCTTCTGTGGGGGCGCTCCGCCCCCCAAGCCTACCGGGTCTGCAGTGTACAATTATTGCACTTGTTCCTTAAGTTATGTACTTCAAGAATTACATTTAAATGTAGTTCCTTCTATGGGGGCGCTCCGCCCCCCAAGCCCACCGGGTCTGCAGTGTACAATTATTGCACTCGTCTCTTACCTATGAAAGTAAATATTATTGCAATCCTTCCCTGGACAGTAGTAGTCAGCGCTTTCCGTCACATGTTCCCTAAACTGAATACTTTTGCAACAGATCTGTAACAGTTCCTATTTTGCATGCACTTTAATTCCAGGGAACAATTATTGCAGTGTACAAGTATTGCACTCGTTCTTTACCTATAAATTTAATATTATTACAATCGTGCACTTCACGTTATGAAGTGCTCCGCCCCCCACGCCCCCGTATCTGCAGTGTACAATTATTGCACTGTTCCTTACCTAGAAATTTAAATATTATTATTGCCAATTTCTTCCATGTTGAAATTGACAACTCTGTGACGATACCATTGGCCGAATAATGCACATGCGGCCATATTTCTCACCGCACATTCAAATCCACAGACTGTCCCTAGAGTAAAATGAATGCCGCTCCAAGATCAGACATTTTAGAGTTACATTCCCAGTAGTGCTGTAGGCTCCACCCACAGCCCTAATAAATGTTAATATGGTTATCAGGTGCTGTAGTTACTTACAGTAAAGATTTAAACTACCTAACCCATTGTTTTTGTCCATCTTTTATTAACAAATGCCATTTGTAATAATCAGTGTTCAACAGTGCTTGCCATGTTACAAGCACATTAAGTCACTCTGAAGGAGGCTTCTACTGGGGAATTAATGCATGGTTGGGTGGTTGTAGGCACTCGATCTTCGGCCTCATGCCACAACCCCCCCCCCAACCATGCATTAATTCCCCAGCAGAAGCCTCCTTTGTTGTGGCTTAATGCTTACTTATTCATAGCATGTTGCATCCTATACAACAAGGCACAACAGAATGAAATATGCTTGTAGTGCCCAGAGTGCAACAATGTGGCAGATGTGGAGCTACTGGACCCGGAGGTAAAGGAGCAACTTTTTTTTTGTAAACTTTATTTAAGGTCCGCATTCAGTTTATCTCAGTACAAACAGTTACAGTGTTGTCTGGTACATGTTGGCCCAATGCTGGGCATTGCAATCACCTCCTACAACCGCAATGTGAGCAAAAAGTCTGCTCCAAAGTATGAAGAAAGAACACACCCAATACCAAGCCACGCACCGACTTGGCAAATATTTATTTATTTATTTATTTTAGTTTTTGTCGACTGGGTACGTGCACTAGACAAATCCTGCCTATTTTCAGGCACGACCCTGGGGAAGGGGGATACAGATGAATGTCAACTGACCTTGAACCAGATTAAGCTGTTGGTGGTATTTTTACTGAATGAGGGAAATTTGGCCAGGACACCAGGGAAATTCCCCTACTCTTTTCGATAAGTGCCATGGGATCTTTAACATCCACCTGAACTACTACCAATCCAGGCAGAGGTTCAGTAAATGTAAATATACAAGGGTATGGGCCCCGCCTGAAAGGGCACTTGGGGAGACTTGGTTTCCAACCTTCTGAAAGGTTGTTTATAAAGTAATTGGGGGGCAGAGGGCTATCTTTTGGGCTCATTATGTTCTTTGACATTCCACAAAAACCTGAGAAGGGAAATGTCATGATAGTTATATTACATGTAGGTACAGGAGCAATTTAACAGGCTGTACTCAAAACTGCTCAGCCAGTCACAGATCATGTGAACAAGGCTCATTGCAGAGCTTTCTTGATCCCAACAGTGTGCAAAAAAGAAATGCAAATGAGACAGTAATGTTTTAGCATAAATGTATTGACAAAAATAACCCAAATGGGTACGTGATGCAAATGATATGGCTACACCCAAACATAGGAAACATGCCAACCAGGCTACATAGATGTAGGAATGTGGAGTCAGATATAGAACAGAAATGAGCAATGTCATCATAAAGCAACAATGGACAGCATCAGCCACACTGGTGCTCTAGTGTTGTCTGACTTATGACACATAGCCCTGCCTCCCCCAGGTGCAAGCCCACCATGAAACCAGACATGGCACGCCCCATATGCTGATGCTGGTTGCAGTGGGGACAGCCAGCCTGACAGAGGTTAATCCCACACATGGGCCTGCTGGGGGTATGCACTCCATAGCCACAGGTGCACTCCAGTGGAGTAGTGGTGATTGAAAACAGCAGACCCCACCCTAGTGTCCATAGTTTTCTTGATACACACCCCACTGTGCCTGGGGTGCGAGATGTGCATGACCCCACAGTGCTAGGTGTGTGCAGAAGATGAAGTGTGGACCTCCTCCATGGTGTACCCTGTGGCATCTGTTGACCATGCTGTGCAATGGCCTTAGCCCAGCATGCCTGTGTCATATCCAGCATAGTTGCAATATGTTGGGACATGGCCTCAGCAGTGCAGCAAGTTTTGCAGGCTTGCATGGTGCACAGCAGTAGGCTCCCCCTGTGCATGCAGCAGCATGCATAGACCCCACAGCTCTGCAGTGAAGCCCTCCTGTGCTGCGACAGCCACCTGCAACAAGTGGGGGCATGGGATCTGGCTACAGCTATAGTGCATGTTCCCCATGGACCACTGGTGGGTTGGGACTAAGCACAGTGGAGGGGGGAGGCACATGCTAATGTAGCTTGCCAGCAGCACCATCCTGACTAGCAGCTGTTGGAACATCATGGTGGCCCATAGAAGACAGTCTGTATAGGTCAGTGTTGGTATCGTCCTTATCCCCTGGGCTGGCTATCTCCAATACAGCTGCCCATGGTCCTGTTCTTTCAGCTGCATATTAGCAATGGAGGAGAATGATATGTTTGTGGTATCTTGCTGCCCCTCCAGAGTTGCTGCCTTGACATTTCTCTGTTGATGTGCAGTCTCCAGCATGCTCCCATCAGGTGGGGCAGGTCCTGGCTGATCCTCTAGGAACAACAATTTTGCTGTGGAGAAATGGAGAACACAAGTAAGATGACATACAGCCAGTGCCCTGAGCCATCACTGTGAGAACTGCCATACCCATGCCAGTTGTACTGATACCTGCCCTGTCACCACCCAGTGCTGTACCCATCATACATATCATCTGTGTTGCAGTGTACACCCAGAACACACCTGGAAAGGAACAGTAGACAGCACCACCCAGTATCAGTGTGACATGCAGCCCCCCACTAGTACCATGCCCATCAGACCTAATGCTACGTACAAGGACAAAAGGTGTCACTCACATGTCAGTGACTGACTTGATGCACTTTCAAAGCCACCCCCTGGCACACTGTGCATGGCCACCCCGGTGTTGGCACTTTCTATGCACTGAGGTACGTATCTGCGTCTTCAAAATTGAGGAAAAGGAGTGTTTTTTAGACTGCAGAAGCGGAGGCTTGCCTCTCTGTATTTTTTTCATAGGGTATTTTTTGGTCCCTTGCCATGGAATGTTACTCCGCGTTTATTAAAAATAGGGGTGTTTCCAGAGTGGAGGTGGGCAACTCTAACTCTCCCTCTGTCTCCCTGCCCTGCCCCGGTGCCCTGCTCTGTCTTCCCGGTCTGTCTCCCAATATGTACCCCCGACCCCAGTTAATGTTGTGGTGCGAGCTGTGGTGGAGTTTCTGTGCAGGATCTGCCACGTCACGCTGGGACGTCACAGCACATTATCAGAAGAGCTGGAGGAAGGCTAGCCAGAAAGGCAAAGAAGGGAATTTGAGTGACTGAAGACTGGAGTGAAGGCCTGGAGGCGGCATGGAATAGTGGGTGGAATCCGGGTGAACCGCCTTTGAAAGCCTGTGGGAAAGTCACCTGGAAAAGTTCATAAAGTCGCATCTGGTGGAGCACTGTTTACCATTACCGCTACCATTTCCATCCGGGGTTTCCATCCTGCAGACAGGCCTGCAGACCGAGCCCAGACACCGGCCCTGCAGAAGTTGGTGCATAATCTCCCCGAGAATCTCAGTTTCGGGCAGTTAGTTGAAAAAAGAGCCACTGGGAAGAGCTGCATTTTCGTCGGGTTTTACTCATCGCAGATTTCTTGTGTTTTCCTCCCTAAGTTCTCTGGAGTTCCTGTTTTTTGCCTGTGTCCATGGCCTGTGTTTTTGGCACCAGTTTTGCCCAGTCCTTTTCATTTCTGGCACCCTGTTTTGGCACCTCTCTCCTGGATGCACCTGGACTTCTCTATGGTAAGGTTTTCCTGGTTGTTTCCCCTCCCGGTTTTCCCTGCTTTTTGGGGTATTGGTCCGGGGCTGACATCCACATTTTTATACCTGCTAATCAGGCTAAGATGCCTGTTTCAAACTGCTCACAAAATTTCAGGTAAATGGGATGGCTAAAAAGGATAGGACCCAGGGGATAGGACAGGTGAGAAACAAGTGCAATATCATAATCTAACCGATAACACCAAGTGTGAACAGTGCAGTAAAACACATTTGCCATGGCATGCCAGTAAGGAAATTAATTTATTGATTTAGATAAGGCAATTCAATAACAAAGCTGAAGGCAACTATTACACTGCAGGTTGTGACTGAAAAGAGAGAACCGATGGATTAGAATGGAGCTGTATCACAGTAGATCTGCTCTCCGGTCTGTGTGTGAAAGAGTGGGGGATTCAGACATGAATGGGACAGATAGTGGGGCTTAGTAAAGGCCAGATTAGAGAGAAATTGGAGCAAGAGGGAGGGAAGAGTCACTAGGGCTCTCTCATTTTACATTAGATCGATAGGAATGAGCAGATGCAATGTGCACACAGGCCTTTTTCCGCTAACAGTGTCTATATGTTTCTATGTTTCCTTTGAAAAGACAACTGCACTGGGAATTCAAAGTGACCAAAACCTCCTCGCACAGTACAATTAAAAAAAAAAAGCACTAAAAAGTTAGCCAATCAGATGATAGTTATAAAGTAACATCTATTTGTATTTACAAGTTTTTTTGTCATTTTAAATTCAATTCTCAGAGTGAGAGTGTGTGTGTGTGTGTGTGTGTGTGTGTGTGTGTGTGTGTGTATGTTGGGGAGGTAGGGAGTGGTAATGCTGGTATCCCTTACTCAACACACTATCTTCTGAGTGACATTTTCCTGTGTTTAAGCACTATGCGCCAGTGCAGGAGCCTCCTGCTTGTGAGTTTTAGTCCCAGCCTATTGATATGAAGCCAGTGCACATCAGCACTCACCACTGTCAGAATGACATGTTATGAGCTTAGGAGCTACTAGTATCTGGAACCAGTTGGGGACTACATGCTTCAAACTGAGGTTTAAAGCTTTAAACCCTGGTCTGTGATCACCACACATATATTGCTGAATTCCAAACTGGGTTACAGTGGGGGATCAGCTGGCACAGAATCATGCCTGGAGCCCGGTCTGTAGATTATTGCTAATACTATGAGAATAGATTATTTTAGCATAATAGAACTAATAAGCACCAAATGAGCAAGCATAACAATAATGGTGGGAAGCAAAGGCTCTGATTTGAAGCATAATTCATAAGAGATGTGTTACTAGATGGTAATAATGTTAATCGCAGTGACTGTGGTCCAAGATACATTCATGCATATATACTGTATGTGCTGTCTTCAACTTTTCTCTTTATTCTGCTGTATTTTCTGCTATGTATTGTGTTTACTCCAAACCAATAAAAATGTTGAACTTAAAAAAAAATAGCAAATCCAGCAACCGGGATGGGGATTTTTGGGGAGGTGTGCCACATACCATGTCTAACTGTACTGGGGCATGGTCCGACGGCATGCAGGGTTGTATGATGACTGCCATTGGGAAGGATGGTCTGGCAGGCTAACCAGTCTGCTGTACAACTGGTGGGCAGCGGAGCAGTAGGCGTAGTCTCCGGTTTTTGGGTTGTGGAGATACCAGACATCTGAAAGTGCCTGGCCTGTCATTCAGAGCTTAATCCCTGGGCTTAATCCCATGCACTGCTTTATGTGAGGTGCTCCTTGGCTGCGGTCCACCAGGTGGTCAAGTAGCAGGTTGGAGTCTTCTCTGAGATGGAGTGGGGCACTGATCTCATTAAATTGGACTACCCAGACAGCTAGTTAGTGGAATAAGGAAGATAATCTTCATTGGGCACATATAGGTTACCATCTACCATCTTTGTCCACTGCAGCGTTTTTAACTGTCCAGTGCAAGGACTTAAGGATAAGGGTGGATACTCCCCATTTTTGACATTTGCTGAGCTGCGTTCTTCCACCCCTACCCACTCCCTCTGCAGTTTCTTTGTGTCTTGGGTCAAAAGTTTAGTTTCCTGCAAGAGGGCCACTTGCATATGTAACCTTTTGAGGTGAGTTAGGATTTCTTTCCTCTTGATGGGTGACTTCAAACTTCTCACTTTCCATCTATGTAGTCATAGGTCTGCCGTTAATGTAAGTAAGAGAAACATGTTAAGCTGAATTAGTTTTAGTTAAACAGGAAGCAAGGTCTTAAAAAGGCCAGGAAATACCTGGAGCAAGTGCAGCTAGCCATTCCTATATGGTGCTTGGTAAGAGCTGAAGCAGTGCTGGAATACCTGAAATTCTTGAGGTATATGCAACAGTGGAATAGGACTTATGTTGCCCTGGTCCAGGCCTACTGTTAATCCAGTTCAAGTGTTACGTTTACACACGTGTTTACCATAAAAACACTCAGCAACATATTTGGTTTCTGGATTTTTTCTTTCTTTCTTATGAGATACTTTCACCAGAGCATTTTACTACAGGCTGCTCCACTATAATACAGTAACTTAGTTTATTTACTACAGTGCAATTTGGGGTGAAATTGTATGATGCTGTCAAGGTAGGGAGGTATTAACTTTATTATGGTGTCTGCTCCAGTGAAAGTATCTCATAAGAAAGAAAGAAAAAATCCAGCATCTTTCAAAAAAAGAGGTGTGTAAGAACAAGGGGGCACAATTTGAAGATAGAAGGGTGGTGGCTCAGAGGTAATTTAAGGAAGTATTTTTTCACAGAGAGGGTGGTGGATGTATGGAACGGCCTTCCAGAGGAGGTTGTGGAGTCACAAACAGTGGTGGAATTCAAGCATGCATGGGAAAGTCATAAGGCAATTCTAGGGGTTGGGGGTAGGAAGAAGTAGGCTGCTGGTTAACTAGGATCTGCAGCTTATCCATCAGGTAGGAAATGGGCAGACTGGGTGGGCTGCGGTCCTTATCTGCCGCCAAATTCTATGTTTCTATGTTTCTATGTTTACATGAAGCGATGTAAGCCTGGCCTAGCCTCATAATAGAAAGTATAAACCTGAGTATATTGTCTACTACAGGACTGATAACCAGGCACCAGGAGAAAGGACTGCTGTGACTGAACTTCTCTGCTGGGACTAAAGTAGAAGAACTTTGTATTTGGACCTTTAATTTAGGTAAAAACTAACATACAAAAAAAAGTGTGTGTTTGGGTTAACTGAACTGAATGGGTATCTAAAGAGTTATCTAGGTGTAGATCTCAGGTGACTGAAAGGACTTAACTGCTGTGAGGTTTAAATTACTTGTAGAAAGATCTGGTAAGTAGGGGTGAAGCTAGCTAGAAGAAGCTACATTTAAAGACTGCCTTAGAAAGTTTCAGCCATAAGCTGGCAAAAGACACCAGGAGAAAAGGACTGCTGTGTGACTGAACTTCTCTGCTGGGACTATATTGCCCTCCTTCCTCCCTCCACCGCCTCCCACCCAAATTTAGTTCTATTTTTATAGGAACAGGATTTGACTGACAACAGGAACTTTTGTTTAGGGGGCAGGAAGTGAGTGATCACTGAACCACCAAGGACCCACCATCCTAGAAGGCAGAGTAGCTCTCCGGCCCCTCTAGCTGCCGGAGGTCTGCCTCTGAGCAGATAAGTGGTCTACTGAGAAATATAGGATATTCTTGTCTCAGAACAGGACAACCAGGAGCTTGAAGGGCACACAGGCAGACAGTAAGGAGAGAGAAAAAAACAGAGGAAAGAGTAAGGATTGCAAACAGTTAAGGGGCCAGAATAAGACATGTTTGAGGGTGCAGTGCAGTGGCTGTGGAGCAGCAGTCTTCCGGGAGATGTTCTGGAGGATGCGGTGTTGTCCCATCTGCAGACACCTCTCTGGGCTGAGGAGGAGGTTACTCATCTACAGGCTGAGTTGGCCAGGATTGTGGGACCTCCTCTTCCATCCAGGGACCACCAGTGCCACTGCCATTGCCTCAGAGGTTGCCAAGAATGAGGCGGTTGGACCACAGTGGGCTCAGGGAGGGTGAGGGTGGTGGAACAGAGGTGCATCCCTCCAGTTGTACCTCTCCACAATTCCTATGCCATTCTGGCAAAGTGTGGTTCCTCTATGGAGGCACCCACAGTGGAGACCAAGGAGGATGCTGGGAACCTCCACAAAGGAGACCCACAGGAGGGTGGCAGGGACCTGCAGGGAAGAAAACAACTCCTGGTGGGGACTTCATTGTTAGGAAGGTAGAACTTGGGGAAGGGAGAGGAGGTGGTAGGCCTGCCAGGCGCCATGGCTTGAGGACAGGGAGCCGAATCCTCAGGATTGCCAGAGCAGCTGCACAGGGAGGGAGCTGGATGTCATTGTCCACTAGGGACAAATGACCACGCTAAGAAAGGATTAGAAAGTGCAGGAAGAGTTTTTGGAGTTGGGAGGGCCTTGGTCAAGTAGCTTACTTACGGTAGCCAACCTTCGGAGGTGCTACCCATCTATGGCATAGGAGAGGCTAAGGTGTTCCGCACCATGGGATTCAATCAGTGGTTGAAAAACTGGTGTGGAGCTCAGGGATTTGGCTTCATTGGGGACTGGGGGTCCACCTGGAGTGATGCAAGCCTGTACTGGCATGATGGGCTGCATCTGTCCGGGAGGGGAACCAGGATCCTAGGTGATAGGTTTAAATGCTTCATTGGCAAGCTTTTAAACTAGCCAAGGGGGGAGGCACTGGAAAGGAGCAGGAAAATCCTAGCCCCCAAATAATCACAGTAGTAAGTGCAGCAAACACCAACATAGAGGTGTCGATAGGGAGAAGGGCAGGGGTAAATGGAGAAAGTGACAAAGGCAAGAAGGACAGGGATGGGGCAAAAGGGAGTAAGGCCATCAGGAAATGGAGGGTAATGAGTACCAGTGCCCGTAGTCTGGGCAACAAGCTCCCTGAGCTGATGGCCTTAATGGAAGAGGGATGCCTGGATATCGTAGCAGTCACAGAAACATGGTACACAGAGAACCATGACTGGGATGTTAACATACCAGGGTACATAACCTACAGGAGAGACAGGCAGGGGAGAAGAGGGGGAGGAGTAGCTCTCTATGTAAAGGAAGGGATAAAAGCAACTGAACAAAAGAGTAAACAGGGAGGAGAGGAGGCACTGTGGGTCACCTTGGAGACTGGAAAGGGCACCACAATCCGCACAGGGGTTGTGTACAGACCCCCATGTCAGGGGGAAGAAATGGACAAGGATATGATAGAAGGCATTCCTAGAATGGCAGAGAAAGGGGAGATACTGTTGATGGGAGACCTGAATATGCCAGATGTTAACTGGAGCACATTTGCTGCAGCCACATCCAAGAGCAGGGCCATTCTTGATGCCCTACAGGTGGCAGGTAATAGACAGCTAGTTTCGGAACCCACTCGTGAGGGAGCAATCTTAGACCTCGTACTCTCAAACGGGGGCAGTGAGAGGATCTCAGATCTAGAATTGGGTTGCCATCTGGGGACAAGTGACCATCAAAACAGTGTGGTTCACGTTAAACTCAGCTACAGAGTCAAGCCATACAAAAGTGAGGATACTGGACTTTAGGAGGACTGACTTTGGCAAGATAGGAGAGTGCCCAGAAAAGCACTAGCAAACAGGCTAGAAGGAGGTGTGGAGCAACAATGGGGACTTATCAAACTGCCATCACAGAGGCAACAAGCCTTTGTGTGAAGCAAATAAACAATCAAAATGAAAGAAAAAGCCACTATGGTTCTCAAAAGAGGTGGCTGTGAAAGTCAGGAAGAAAAGATAGCATTCGAAGTGTAAGGAAACACAGAAGGAGCAGGACAGAGAGCTGTACCAGTTAAGGCAGAAGGAAGCAGGAGGGAAGTCAGAATAGCAAAGGCCCAAACTGAGGAAAAGATAGCCAACTCAGTTAAGAAGGGGGATAAAACCTTTTATAGGTACATCAGCGAGCATAGAAAGACAAAGGGAGGGATAGTGAGGCTGAATAGAATGAACGGTGGGTGGGCAGAGGGGGACAGTGAAAAAGCAGGAATACTGAACGAATATTTCTGCTCAGTATTCACAAAAGAGGAGGGGAAGTGCCTAATCCAATTAACAGAAGCACTTTGATAGGGGGGTCGATCCAGTCCTTCACAGAAGAAAGAGTTCTGCAAGAACTCCTAAAACTGAAGGTGGACAAAGCAATGGGTCCTGATGGAATTCACCCCAGAATTCTAAAAGAATTAAGGAGGAACTAATGAAACCACTGGCTACTCTTTTTAATAAATCATGGGATGATGGGGTGGTACCTGAGGACTGGAGGAGCGGATGTGATTCCCTTCACAAAAGTGGGACCAAGATAGAGGCAGGAAACTACAGACCTGTCAGTCTGACCTCTGTGTAGGGAAAGTGATGGAGTCACTTCTGAAGGAGAGAATAGTTGAGTACCTAGAGGCCAGTGGAGCACAGGACCCAAGGCAGCATGGGTTCACAGTGGGAGGTCATGTCAGATGAATCTAATAGATTTCTTTGACTGGGTGACCAAAGTAGTGAACCAGGGAGGCTGTGGACATGGCCTACCTAGACTTTAGCAAGGCATTTGACACAGTCCCACAAAAAGATTAATAGTCAAATTAACCAGCCTGGGAGTGGGTCCCAGGGTAGCCTGGTAAAACATTGGCTGCACAACAGGACACAGAAGGTAATTGTAAATGGAGTCCACTCTGAAGAAAGAGGGGTTACTAGTGGGGTACCGCAGAGTTCAGTATTGGGTCCAGTCCTTTTTAATGTCTTCATCAGTGACATTGCAGAGGGACTGGAAGGAAAAGTATGCCTTTTTGCAGATGACACAAAGATCTGCAACAGGGTTGATACACAAGGAGGCGTGGAAAGGATGAAAAGGGACTTGGCAAGGTTGGAGGAATGGTCAGAAGTATGGCAGCTAGATTCAATGCAAAGAAGTGCAAAATAATGCACCTGGGAAACAAGAACCCAGGGAAGAATACACAATGGGTGGGAGGTAGTAAACAACAAAAGGAAGGGACCTGGGGTAATCATAGCAGATGACCTTAAGGTTAGCAATCAATGTGAGAAGGTAGGGAGGGCTGGGGTATACTGGGATGTATAGGGAGAGGCATCAGCAGCAGAAGACAGGAAGTTGTTATCCCTCTGTACAGACAGTTGGTGAGACCCCATCTGGAGTACTGTGCCCAATTCTGGAGACCTCATCTCCGCAAGGACATAGACAGGATAGAGGTAGTCCAGAGGAGGGCAACTAAAATGGTGCAGGGTCTGCAAGAGAAGCCATATGAGGAGAGACTAAAGGAGCTTAATATGTATACCCTTGAGGAAAGAAGGGAGAGGGGGGACATGATAGAAACGTTTAAGTACCTCAGTGGAATCAACAAAGTCCAAGAGGGTAGCATCTTTCAGAAAAAGAGACTTACAAGAACAAGGGGCACAATTTAAAGATAGAAGGAGGGCGGTTCAGGGGCAATGTGAGGAAGTATTATTTCACAGAGAGGGTAGTGGATGCATGGAACAGCCTTCCTGAGGAGGTTGTGGGGTCTAAAACTGTGGGAGAATTCAAGAATGCATGGGACAGACATAAGGCAATTCTTGTGGGGGGTAGGAAGAAATAGGCTGTTGGTTAACTAGGATCAGCGGCCTATCCTGTAGGTAGGGAAATGGGCAGATTAGATGGGCCTAGCGGTCCTTATCTGCTGTCAAAGTCTGTGTTTCTATGTTTCTATGTATTTAAATTACCTGAAAGCACTGTAAACAACTTTAAGAAAACATACATTCTAAACATGTACACGAGCTTTTACATACAGTTATTACTGTTTAAAAACATTATGTGTACATGTGATGCAAACCCATTACCACCAGGATACCACATTGATTCCCATGGTTGGTTCCTCACTTGAAGTGAAAAGAGGGGTTGGAGGCCATAACTGACTCTTTGTTTTTGTATTAAAGAGGTCCATTTTTTTCAGAAAAAAACAAGGAAAGGGTTCATTTCTAAAATGTGTAGACGAGGATGGGTACAACTTTTTACAGAGAGTGCCACCACTGGGATGGCACACACCACACTTTGGTGGTCAGGACCTCTTCAGTAGCCTTCAGGGCTGGTATGGAGAATGGTCTGCAACCAGTGGTCTGATGACTTGCAAAGACCTCAGTCAGCCTTTCCTTTGTACACACCTGCATGCCACTGAACCTGTTTTGGGACTCTTGTATGGTACAGCACAGATGCCCCTCAGTATTGACTGCCTCTGCCACCTTCTGCCATGCTTCTTCCTGCACATTCAGGGAACATTCTGGTGCCCTGTATGTCATCCATGGCAACTACTCCTATTCCTACTCTGTGAATTTGGGTCTTTGCCGCTTTCTGAACCCTCTGCAGCCATGCTGACCTGTGAAAAGGATAAAGAATGTCAGTCCTGAGCATTATAGTACTCTGATGTCAACAGCCCCTGTGGACAGGCTGTGTTGTGAACTAACAATACAGATTCACTTCAACCAGCTTACATAGATACAGAGACCGTGTTGGCAGATAAGGGCCCATGACCCACCCAGTCTGCCCATTTAATGTTTTCCTAAAAGTCTGTTGCCCCTCACCCCTGACCTCCAGAATTCCTTTATGTCTATCGCATGCATTCTTAAATCCCGTGATTGTTTCAGCCCCCACCACTTTGTCTGGCAGGGTGTTCCACTTGTCCACCAACCATTCTGTGAAGAAATTCTTCCTCACGTTTCCTCTGAATCGTCCTCCCTCCAACTTCATCCCATGCCCTCTAGTCCTGGAACATCTTGTTCGCTTAAAATAGTGTATTCCTGCACCCTGTTCCTCCCTGTAAGATACTTGTATGTCTCTATCATATCCCCTCTCTCCCTCCCCCAGGGAGTACATATTCAAGTCCTTCAACCTGTCCTCATAGGACTTGTGATGCAATCCATGTACCATCTTTGTTGCCCTCCTCTACCCTGTCTATGTCCTTATGTAGGTAAGGTCTCAGAACTGTACACTACTCCAGGTGGGGCCTCACTAGTGTCTTGTATAGTGGAATTATGACCTCTCTTTCCTGCTGGTGATGCCCTGCCTATGCATCCCAGCATCCTATTTGCTTTACCTGCTGCCTTGTCGACTGTCTCCCTACTTTGGGTCATCAGAATGATAACCCCAAGATTCCATTCCTGCTTGGTCCATGCTATATCCTCACCCCCCAACTGATATATTGTGCCAGAGTTTTGTGCCTCATATGCATTATCTTACACTTCTTTGCATTGAGTTTCAACTGCCAAATCCCTGACCATTCTTCAAGTTTCTGCAGGTCTCTTCTCATTCTATCTACACCCTCTGGTGTGTCCACTCTGTTACAGAGCTTTGTGTCATCAGCAAACAGGAAAATTCTGCCTTCTAGGCCTCGCATGATGTCACTGATGAAGATGTTGAATGGGATCGGTCCCAGCACTGATCCCTGTGGTACCCCACTGGTCACTCTTCTTCTGTGGAGTGATGGCCATTTACCACCACCCTCTGTGTCCTGCCCGCCCAGCCAGTTACCTACCCACCGCACTGCTGTGCTGCCTACACCCATATTTCCCAGTTTTTGTAATAGCCTTCTATGTGGCACAGTGTCAAAGGCCTTGCTGAAGTCCAAATAGGCCACATCCACTGCCCTCCCCTGATACACCTCCCTAGTCACCCAGTTGAAAAATTCAACAAGGTTGGTCTGACATGACCTCCCCTGGTGAAACCATGCTGCCTTGGGTCCTGTAGTCTGTTGACAACCAGATGTTCCACCATCTGTTCTTCAGTAGTGCTTCCATGATTTTCCCCACTACTGAGGTGAGGCTGACTGGTCTGTAGTTCCCTGCTTCCTCTTTGTTCCCACTTTGTATAAGGGGACTACATCTGCTGTCATCCAGTCTTTGGGTACCTCCCTGTTTTCAGTGATCAGCTAAACAGGATTGCCAGAAGTTCAGCCACCACCTCTCTTAGTTCTTTAAGGACCTTGGGGTGCACCCCATCTGGACCCATTGCTTTATCAACTCTTATTCCTTCTAGTTCCTTCAGGACCCTTTCTCATGTAAAGAGACTTGTGTCCATTTCTGCATCATTCCCACCTCTTGTACTCCCTTCAGGCCCATTACCCTCCTCTTCCTTAGCAAAGACTGTGCAGAAATACCTGTTCAATATGTCAGCTTTACTATTGTCATCCTCCACACTGCCCTCATCCTCCCTCTTCAGTCTCACTATCCCTCCCATTGCCTTTCTTTTTTCACTTATGTACCTGTAAAAGGTTTTGTTCCTTCTACCCACTGATTTTGCAATGTGTTCTTCTGTCTGAGCTTTGACTTCCCTTACTGACCTCCCAGCCTCCCTTTGCTTCTCTCGGTGCTTCTCCCTATCCCCTTCTGCCTGTGTCTTTTTGTATTGCCTGAATGCAATCTTTTTGGCTTTCACTTTCTCTGCTACCTCCTTGGAAAACCATAATGGCCTCCTCTTCCTTTTCCCCTTGCTAACCTGCTTAATGCATAATTCTGTTGTTCTTATAATCCCCATTTTAAATACTGCCCACTGTTCCTCAACCCCTGATTCCTGCCCCATTCCCCTTAATGTATCTTTCAAGCATCTCCCCATTTTCCCAAAGTCTGCCCCCCCCAAAAATCCAGGATATGTGTTTTTGTGTGGTTTGGTTCTGCTCATTCTGTGATTTCAAACCAGAATGACTTGTGGTCACTGTTCCCCAGGTGCTCCCGCACTGTTACCTCCATCACACTGTCCCTGTTTGTGAGCACAATGTCCAGTATTGCCTTCTGCTGAGTTGGTTCCATGACCAGTTGCTTGAGGAAGGCACCTTGAAGGGAGTCCAGGATAAATCTGCTCCTGGTTGATGCTGCTGCTGGGATGCTCCAGTCCACGTCTGGAATATTGAGGTCTCCAACCAGCACCACCTCACCCTTGTCTGCCATCCTTTGGATGACTAGTATCAACTCCCTATCTGTTTCTTCCTCTTGGGCTGGTGGTCTATAGACCACCTGTGTGGATGGCTGGCCCCATTTTCCTTTTCAGCTTAACCCACAGTCTCTCTCCCCCATTTTGTTCCTCCTGGATCTCTGTGGCCTTTATGTCATCTTTCACATAAAGTGCCACTCTCCTCCTTTCCTACCTGCCCTGTCTCTTCTGAATATGTTGTAGCCAGGTATGGCCATCTCCCAGTTGTGGTTATCATTACACCAGGTTTCTCTGTGATGGCCACAATGTCCTGTCCGACTGCACCATGAAAGCTTCCAGATCCTCCACCTTGTTGCTAAGGCTCCTGGCATTGGCACACATGGCTTTTCATGATTTGAACTCCCTAGACTGTTTCGCTGTTCTACTCCAGCCCCTTCCCTTGTTGTCCTTTATCCCTGGTTCTCCCTGCTGTCTGCCCTTTTGTTGAATTTTGGCCCTTGTCTGCCTATTCACCTCTTGAGCGCTTATCTCCATCTTTTGCACACTGCTTTGTAGAGATATCCACTCCTCCTGTTCACTGGTTCCACTGCTAGCTGTGGGGGTGGGGAATTGTCACCCTCCTTGCTGGCCTGCCCCCCAGCTAGTTTAAATGCTGTCCATGTAGCACTTAAGCTTATCATTGAGTGCTTGGATTCCCCTTCAGGATGGATGCAGGTCATCAGGCTTGAACAAGCCTCCATCCCTCCAGGTGGGTCCCCAGTCACCAATGAATCCAAACCCTTCCTGACAGCACCAGTTCTTCAACTATGAGTTAAAGTTCTTGGTGCATGCGCCCCATGCCCTCCCATGCCTCTCACAGGTAGTACTTCCGAGAAGGTGACAGAAGTAGCTACTTGCATGAGACCCCTCCCCAGTTTCCTAAACTCTTCCTGAACTTCCATTTGGTTCCCCATTTGCCAGGTTATTAGCACCTAGGTGGATAATGACATCCAGCTCACCCTCCCGTCTTGCCTTCCCGACGATCCCCAGGATCTTCCTCCCATCCTTCCATGCCATGGCACCTGGTAGACACCTCACCTCCCTGTCCTCCCCCTCCTGTGTTCCTAGCTGGATCCCTCTTATGATGAAGTCCCCCACCAGGATTCGCTTCCTCCTCCTCTGGGGTCCACTGCTGTCCCCACTGAGGTCACCTCCTTGGCTTGCAGTAACATTGCTTAGCATTTATTGGTGGCTGGTGCTGGCTGCTCCCTTTTATGCACTCAGGGGTATGTGGTTATGCAAATGTGTGAATATGTTCCAGTAATGACATGTAAACCAGCCATTAGTGCTCAGGCTGTGTAATGAGAACATTAGCATAATCCATCTCAATATACAGAATAATATATAAGCAACCATACACAACAAGCTGTGTTTTCATCTAGGAGTTTTCATGATGACAGAGTGACCTCAAGAGCAAAGCTTGAGATGTCCCTGTTGTCATGACAACCCCGAGCTGGAAACATAGTTTTGTAATGTATGTCGATCCATACCTTGTAGTATTGAATATCAGATGTCAAATGAGGAGACACATGGCTGTGGACTGCAGCAGTAAAGTATGGGGTTGGAGAGGAGAGACAGCATGAGAAGCGAGAAAGCTCAACACATAGGGGAGAAAGGGACAAGGCAGAATGAGGGCGGGGGGGATTGGAAGACACAATGAGTTTAGAGGGTCTAATGTAAACTTTTTTTGTTGTTGTTGATAAGTCTGACACAGTGCTTATACATCCTTCCCCCTCTCCCCCACCTCACAAGCACTCCTGGCTGCAAAACCACCTGCAGTGAAGAACAGCTGTGCAACTGGAACTCACCAGCTGACGCGGTAACTCAACAAGGTAGGTGTGAGCTGGAGAGGCCATTGTAATGAGCAGTTTGAATTGCATTTGCAGTGGCCCACAGCTGCAGCAAGCAAATTTGACAAACTGATGAGAAATTACACAGACTGGCTCACAACAAGGGGCAATGGCAGTGATGGTCATTAGCATTTTGCCTACAACAGAGGTCAGGCATACTGACCTATAGTCACCCTTGCCCCCCCCACACCTTGTGCAAAGGTATCATATCAGCTCTCCACTAATCCGCTGGGTTTAGTCCTGTCTCTAGTGAACAGCTGAAAACATCTACCAAAGTGGTTGTTAGTACCTTCCCACTTCTTTCAAAAATATCCTGGTGTGCAGGCAGCACATCCAGACCTGGAGACTTCCTGACTTTCAATGTTCTGAGCTCTGTCAACACCCTGTCCAGAGAGATTTGCCCTACTTCTAATTTGCTCCCTAGCTCTGGAGTTTATTTAATTATTTTACAATGTGGTAACAGCTCAGCCCAGCCCTTTTTAATGAAAACTGAACTGAAATAATCATTTAACACATCTGCCTCACTTTAATCTTCCAGCACCCATTTTGACCTCTATAACAATCTTTCTGTACCCTCTTTTCACATGTAAATATGAAGAAGCCCTTGTTGTTGACCTTCACTGTTCACTCTTTGTTATCATGAGCTGTGACTCCAATTAGCCTTCATAAGGACATGCTGGCTGTGTTAAGCTTTCCAGATAACCATAAGGCCTTATCGCAATAATGTATCTGTACGTTTGTATGTTCAGGAAATATGTTTAAAAACATGCATCCAATTTACTAAAAAGGAACTATTTCATAATCACAATAAAGGTACTGAAAAGCAAGGATTATGGTGGGCTAATGGCCCCTCTAAGGGTTGGAATCACTTGGCTTCGCCTCGTACTTTAGCCCACACATGGCAGGCCATTAACCCACCATAACGCACATCCTGTCATACCTTATTTAAGCAATATACCATGACAGGGAGTGGGTATATTGGTGGATTTACCACGCCTGGTGTGGTTCGGTCATGAGGCATAGCCGAGTGACTTAACCACACCAGGCATGGTAAATCCACCCATATACCCACTCTCTGTCATGTTATATTGCTATTATACAATGTTCAACTTTTTTTTGGTTTTTATAGTGATATAAAACTTTAACAGTGGGTATACTGGAGGATTTACCACAGTCATGTGATCTGTTTTGACCAATGAGGTTACAGGATTTTCATACCCCATTGTATAATGCTTAATCAACCAGCTGCTACAGTAGTCTGCATGAGAACCCTAGGAGCACAACATCACTGCCAAGCGCTCCCTTTACATACCTTCAATGAATGCATGCCAGTACAAACAGAATATGAAGCAATGGCATGGTTTGTAAATATTTAAGTGCTTCTGGTTAAAATACACTGATCCTAAGAGTAGCAGTAAAACATTTTTGTTATTTTACAATTAATTTACCGGATATCCAGCTGAAAAACATCATCTCATTTACAGTATTTCCTGCTTGCACTCAGATGCTACCAATGGATGAACACAGGGTAGGCAAGGGCTTTGAGCTTGTGGTCACCTGGTTTCCAGTCCAGCACTCTATCTAATCACTAGTCCTGCTTCACTAGCAACATTTCCCACACATTCTGGCTAGAATACACTACAGACAGACTAGAAATAATGCATACCTCCCATCTGTCACTGATTACGAGGGACATTTCTCATTTTTTACCTCTCAAAATTACTCTGTCCCTTATGAAAAAAGTGCTGCCTACACAGAGCATACAATGTAAATTCAGACTTTAAAGGGGAAATTAATTATATTCTATGATGCTTATTCGAAAATAAACTTTGTATAAGTAAAAACACTGGTTTCCACAATGTTCTGAGCTTGTATCTGCAATGTTTGATGATGTGTCCTTCATTATGTGGGTCTGTGTCCCTCATTTCACTAACACAAGGTTGACAGGTATGAAATAATGGATCATGATTGCAAAAAGGAAATGAACAGCTACTTCCAGTCTGCACCAAGCACAAGACGCTGGAATACATTGCAAATCCTAACAGGAAAAAATGCTAACAGTGGGACTTGAGAGAGTGGATATTTGTCTGTGACTTGCTGACAGAGGACATATAGGAGGATAGCTATGCTCATTGACCACCACAGAGAAAGTTCAAACAAGAAGCAATGGTTCTACTCGTAGCCCCTAATAACGCTGCAGGTGTGTTTTTTTTTTTTTTTTTTTTACAAATGGCACAGGACATAGTATAGCATTCATAAACTGCTACTGTATTTACCTCCCACCAGTTTGCTTTGGGTTTCTTCTATCACTACTGCTAGTGTTGCTACATTGTTGCCTGCCGCTCTTCTGCTCCATTACTTGTGCAGCACCTGTAACTGAGGGATGATCGGTGTTGCGTGCCCCCCCTCCCAGTGCTCTCCCCGTGGTACTCCTTGCTCTTGCCAGCTTGATGGTTTCAAACAACAGTTGTCACCACTTGCCAATGGGCTCAACTCTCCTGTGCAGTGCCCCAGCAGACACTGAGGAGATGTGACAAGGGGCCAAAAAGGCAGTAGACTCCAGAGTCTACTGAAGGAGGCACCAGCCACCAGGAGCAGCTGCAGACTGGGAAAGGAGCAGGCAGGAGGTTCTGAAGGTGCCCAGTATGCCAAAATTGGAGTGGCCAGACGGGGCATGGAGGAGAAAGAAAAGATGGGGAGGGAACCAGCAGCGGGTGGGAGTGTCGAGAAATGGGATGGGGGCTAGGAAGTGGAGTGGAGGTCAGAGAGACAAAGATAACCACAATGGAGGGGAAAAGCAAGGGAGATGATGGGAGTGGGGGAAACAGAAAAGAAAACAATCAGGGCACAGGGAGGCAACAATCTTTAGCCAGCTTTATGCAAATAAAAGAACATAAAGTACACAAAGTTTATGCTGATGAAACTCTGACCACCGTCATACTCTGCTTGTGTGGTCATTGGTCTGGCAGGGCTGAGCCTACTGTAGAGTGCTCTGAATTGGGCTAGTCCATGACACACCTCTGAAATGCTGTTCTCTGAAGCAAAGCAAGGTGTTTCTTGTGCAGGTGCAAGGAAACACAGAAATCATCTGGATCCTCACCACACACCACAGGACCCTGCCCAAGGCAAGCTGTAGGCCAAGGGTTGTGCATCACAGGTGTGCCACTTTGCTTAGGTTTGGGGGCATGCAGCAAGAGTCTGCTCCTTCTACCATACAGAATAAGCTACAAGTCTGCTGCCATGCTAATCTGCATCTATGCATACAGCCCTACATCCCTGACCTATAAGCTTGAAGCAGCAGACCAAAGGGACATGTCCCCTGACCTGAGACTTGGGCGATGGGGCATGGACCCTGGCTTGGTCTTCAGTGTAGGGGTGGTAAAGTTGACCAACATTTCTCTCCTTTTGTGGCTTTATAACCTCAGCATATGCATGGACAGTTTTATTTTTGCCATGAACATTTAGTGACATCTGGACCAAGCACAGAACATTTTGGCCCCATGAGGCAAGATTTCATTTATAAGGTTGTCCCTTGGTACAGAGCATGGTACAAAAGGTTAATTGAGAAACAAACAAGCTAGTTCCAAAACCATGGGACAAAAAAAGGAGCTGAAAGGTAATTGCTCATACCAACTCACTTGATCCAAAAGTATCTAGTGCACCAAACCGCTTCAGGTTTGGCTCTTGGGAGGGGAACAGCATCAGTAACACAGGAACTATTTTCAGTTCTAAAATAAAAAAACATAATTTCAGCACTTCATAAAAATCAGTAAATACTAGGGATGGGTAATAAGTACGCCAGTGGGAGGGCAGAGGTATAGATCTTTGTCCTTAAATACTACAATATGTTGTGAATTTTTAAATGCTTTATAAGACCCAGACAAACAACAAACTAGGCCATACACCATTGGCCATCCTATGGCCCAGCACAGACACTAATCACAGATACACAAGAGATGCACGTTTTGAGGGGGCCTGTGGCCCTTTCAACACAGTGCAATACAAGGGGGACTCAATTGCCATTCCATACAAACCCCTGACAGGAACACAGGAAACAAAGCGTATGTGTGAGATTGATATACCTGCAATATATCGGGACATCTCTTGAAGCACAAGCACAATGAGAGCTGCTGCCCCTAATGTCCATCCTCCATATGACCGTAAGGATTCAGCCATTTGGCAGCTCTCAGCACTGCAGGTTCTGCTCATTAATTAGTCTCCATCAGAGCAGGCCCCCGTATCCTGTGAGTGTGTCCAAGGCACTGGTGTGCTCTACAGGCCATCTGATGCAGTTACAATGAGGTATCGGCATCAGCAGGAAAAAGTTAACATTTGGCTAGAAAAACTTGCAATTCACTGTCCTCACCTTCATCCTATCAAGCTGCCTCCAACCCAATCTGCCACCAAAAAGAAGACAGATATGCCATGGCAAGTCTCACACAGACCTGGCGAGGTCTGTTTTCACCACTTGCCAGTGGGCTCAAGAAAGGAGGCACCAACCACCAGGACAGCTGCAGACTGGAAAAGAAGTGGACAGGAGGGCTTGGGAAGGGGCACCCAGTGACCCAAAATTGAAGGGGCTAGACGGGACGTAGAGAGGACATGGGGGAGGAAGAAAAGATGGGGGAGGGAAACCAGCAGCTGGCGGGAGGGAGCACCAAAAGGGGATGGGGAGGAGCTAGGAAGTGGAATGAGGGCCAAAGAGAAAGATAACTACAATGGAGGGGGGAAAACAGAGAAGCGGAAGCACAAAGGAGATGGGAATGAGGGGTGGGGTTGGGGGAACAAAACCAAAAAACAAACGGTACGAGGAGGTACAATCTGCAGTCGGTCTTATGCAAATGAAAGAACTGAAGCGCTCTCATTGGAGCACTTCATTTCTTTCAAGTACACACTGTTTACACCCATGAAACTCTGACTAGTGTCACAGTTTGGTTGTGTGCTTATTGGTCTGTCAGGGATGAGCCCACTGTAGATTGCTCTGCATTGGGCTAGTCCGTGAAAACACCTCTGAATGTCGATCTGTCACAAGATGTCTTTGTGCACATGCATAAATAGGGGCTGAAATGCAACCCGAAATTATAGACTAATAAAATTAACCAGTATTCCAGGCAAAGTTATGAAAGCTTCATCAAAGACAGAATAAATAAGTAGGAGGAACAACTGAACTTATAAGATGGACATCAGCATAGGTTTACAGAAGGAAAATCATGTGTCACAAATTTATTGTATTTCAACGAAGAAGTCAAAACCTCGACAATGGATCACCATCTGATGTTGTATATCTTGATTTCAAAAAGGTATCTGATATGGTACCACACACTAAACTAATAAATTAAATGAGCTTAAAATACATCATAGGTTGATAAACTGGATAGAAAACTGGCTATACGAAAGAGATCAAAAGGTCAGCTGGGAGAACTCGATGAAGTTCTGACCCTATTAAATAAGAACTGAAATACGGTGAAGTTCTGAATAGTTCTGATTTATTGACAAATATTTAAAAAAATGCAAAAAGTGCATAAAAGTGGCGAAAGTCAGTCATATTTAACAGCGGCAAAAATCGGTCATATTTAATAGAGGCCCAAAGGAAACAATTTATTTATTGAAAGAATCAGAATTTTAGTAAATTGGCAACAAAAGCAATTACTACTGGCTGCTTCATGGCTGGGCTGTACTTGTGGGTATATCTAGCCCGCCCGTGACATTGAGTGTGTCATGGAGAGACACAGACAGACAAACAGATGCAAGCTCTACTTTGCCTGCCTGCCTGTACCGTGTACACACACACTGAACAGCCACATTGAGACCAAGTTTATTTTCTTTATTTGTGATTTCTGTGACTGTAAAAATTATCTTTGGCCCCCAAGTAGTCTAGTCTCTCTCTCTTTCTTTCTCCTCTGATGGCAGAAGTCGACATTTATTTTGCCAGCATGCCTATGCTCCGGCCTGTACACAGACAGCCACAATGAAACTAAGAATACACTTTATTTGTGATTTATGTGACTATAGCATTTCTCTTTGGCCCCAGTAGTCTAGTCTCGTTTTCTGTCTCCTCTTCTGGATGGCACAAGTCAACATTTATTTTGCCAGCATGCCCATGCCCTGGGCCTTTACACAGACAGCCACAATAAAACCTAGAATATACTTTTATTTGTGATTTCTGTGACTATAACATTTCTCTTTGGACCCCAGTAATCTAGTCTCTCTCTCTGTCTCATCTTCTGGATGACACAAGTCAACATTTATTTTGCCAGCATGCCACTGCCCTGTGCCTTACACAGACAGCCACAGTGAAACCCGGAATGCACTTTAACCAAGAATACACTTTAAAGTACATAAAAAATCCCAGTACTTTACCACACAGTTGCTTTTACTGTGGCTGAATTGCCTAGTTCCACATTCTCAGAACAACAGACCAACACAACTGACTGGAGAAAGAGTCACCGACTGACTGACCACAGCAGCTGCAGCCCACACTCAGATCTCCCCACCATGTGACTGTAACAATGGTCCTCCGGCTCCTAGGCTTTGCTTCACCCTCTCTTCTCATTCTTTGTTGTGTCTGGCGCCCAGCTACAACTGCATGCAACTTAGGCATGCAGAAAAACGCCCTGCTTTACACGGACTTGAACCAGACGGACTTCTGTGGTGAAGTCCGATTTATTTGGGTCAGTGGATTCAGGTTCCAATCTGGGATTCCAGATTTTGGACTGAACAATCCACCCAGCCCTAGGTACACAGAGATACAAGATCCCATTTTCAGGCATGACCTCCCTTACAAAAAGTTCTTCGGAATACCACTGTAATACCACTCATTTGCCATTGCAATACCTCTGTGATTACCACTGTATTACCATTAAGGTTTTCATGGTATCACAGTGGTTTGTTTCAATTCCATTGTGATAAATCAAAATTTAAACTACCATAGTACAACCATGGTACCACTTGGTAGTACCATTGCACATTTTGTAGCTCACCACTGTGTTGCCATTGTGGTGCCATGATGTTGCCATTGTGTCACATTTGCTAAGGGCTGAAGTCAGTAGATTCAACAGACAAACTAACAACATAGAATACATTAATCAACCCTTAAATACAATAAACAGTTAACACATCATTTTACACAAGAGTAAACATTAATTTTTTTTAAAGATAAATGGAAGCAGCAGTGGAGAAAGTGGTGATTGATAAAGAAGATACAGTTTACAATAGGAGATTCTGGAAGAAACAACAAAAGAAAAGGATTTAGGAATTATAATAACAAATGACTTTAAAACACATCCAATGTACAGAGGTGTTTTGGAAAACGAATCATTTGATAAGCACGATAAATAGGAACTTCGTTATTAATTCGAAAGAATTGAGGTTGCCACTATACAACGCGTACATTAGCCCCAAGCTGGACTATTGTTCACAATTTTGGGGGGCACTGAACATTACCAACAAGAATAGAATAGAACAGATACAGAGAAAGGCCACAAAACAAATTAAAGGACTGGGGGATAAGACACACGAAGACCATTTGAGAATACTCAGATTAAACACCTTGCAAAATAGATGAATCAGAGGAGATTTGCTTATGTTATATAAATTATTCAGCAACGATGATTTAATGGAAGGCTTGAGTCTAAAACATAGAATAAGACAATGTTAAATGGCATGATAAGCAAATTCAGCTGACTAATTTTAAAACGGAGAAACGGAAGAAATATTTCACTCAAAGTGTGGTGGGCATATGGAACAGACTGCCATCAGAGGTGGTGTGTAGCTGTGATTTTAACACCTGTAAGAGCAGTTCAGAGAAAAACTCAGCAGAGAGGAGAATAGAAGATTACTACTGCAACTAAAAGGGGCAGCATGCGTGGGCTCATGCCTTCTGCTGTCTCAGCTATTCACAAGTCATAAGTCAATACCGTTTTTGGAGTGTTGTCCATGTTTCTTTTTTGCTGTGCCATATTCAAATCCCTTAGTGCTGTGCTTTGCACTGCTCTTACACTGTGTCATGCTCAAAGTGCTTAGCATTGTGAGGTATGAAAACATAGAACTGTTGGCAGAAAAGGACCGCTTGGCCTAATCAGTCTGCCAAGATGTACCCTCCCTAGGCCTTCTCTGCAGGCCCTAACTGGTCTTCGGTGACCCTCCCTCCTCCTTGTCTATTTACTAATATCCCCCTGTCAATTCCATGCATGTTTGAAGCCCCCCACTGTTTTTGCCTCCACCACTTATGCTGATAATGGTTTTCACTGCCTTACCGTAGCTATATGGGCCCTGTAGTGTATATAGAATCAGTACCCTGATGCAGAGTACCATCTGGTGAATAAAAAGCGAAAGTGATGTAGTGTATAGAGAATCAGGAATCAGATACATACTAACATACACAGTAAGATGGCAGCAGAGTAGGCCTGAAGGTCTATCAAGTCTTTCGAAAATCAGCGCACAGACAGGACACCATTGCTGCCCCTCTCGCCTCCCTGTAAATCTCTGATTCCATCCCCATTAGAGTTACACCTCCAGATCTGGCATTCTTTGGCTTTACCTACCCTTATACCTGTCCCAACCCCTCTTGAATCCCACCACTGTATCAACAGCCACTAGTTCCGTAGGCAGTGCATTCCATGGGTTCACCACCTTCTCAGTAAAGTAGCATCTCCTAGTCTCCCCTGAACCTTCTTCCCAACAGCCTCATGGAATGCCCCCTGGTGGCCCCTTCCTCCCTTGGCTGGAACACTTTGTGTAGGCTGTTCACTGTGTTTAGATATTTAAAAACCTCGATCATATCCCCCTGTCCCTCCTCTCCTCTAGGGAGTACATGTTCATCTCGTCAAGTCTCTCCTCAAAGGATCTTTCCTCCAGACCCTGTATCATCCAGGTCACCCTCCTCTGGACCCTCTCCAGAAGTGCAATGTCCTTCTTCAAGTACAGGTGCCAAAACTGCATGCAGTACTCAAGGTTCGGTCTAACCAGGCAGTTATACAGAGGCAGAAGTATCTCCCGTCTCCTCGTGGTTATCCCCCTGGCAATGCAGCCGAGCATTTTATTTGCTTTAGCTGCAGCCCTCCTACCCTGCTCAGAGTTATTCATTTTACCATCCACAAAAACCCCAAGATCCTTCCTTCCCCCGAAACCTGCAGTTTCTCCTACCCAAAAAGTACTCCTGATCAGGGTTCCTATGCCCCAAGTGGAGAACACTGCATTTCTTGGCATGAAACCTCAGTTTCCAAGTGCGTGACCACCTCTCCAGAGTCTCCAGGTCCCCCTGTAGGGCTCTTCTACCTATCCTCCCTGTCCACCATCACCCCCAGCTTTGAGTCATCAGCAAAGAGGCTTATCTCACTCCTGATACCATCCCTGATGTCCAAGATGTAAGCATTAAACAGCAGTGGGCCCAACACTGACCCTTGTGGGATCCCACTAATGACCCTCCTAGGAGAGGATACCTCTCCCCCGACCACCACCCTCTGAAACTGCCCAGTTAGCCAGTTCCTTATCCACCTCACCATTCTTTCCCCCACCCCCATTCCCCTCAGCTTGTCCAGCAACCCTGAGTGTGGTACTGAGTCAAATGCCTTGCTGAAGTCCAGAAAGAGGACATCCACTGGCCTTCCCTGGTCCAGAGCCTTTGTCGCCCAATTGTAGAACTCCAGAAGATTAATCTGACACAATCTGCCCTGAACGAAGCCATGTTGGTGGTCATCCAGATGGCCCCATGTCTCTAGAAACACCTCCAGCCTATCTTTCAAGATGGCCTCCCTCATCTTGCCCACCAACGACGTCAGACTGACAGGCCTTTAGTTACCCGGCTCCTCCCATGAGTCACTTTTGTGAATAGGCATGACATGCACCATCCTCAAATCCTGAGGCACCCAACCCATCTGAAGGGAGGAGTTAAAAAGGTCCAATAGAGGTGAAGCAAGGACATCTGCCATCTTTGAACCACGTTCCTAGCACACACAAGCCATAGATCAGGACGCCAACTAAATTAAAAAGTAATTTACTGGTAAAAAAACAGCTGACTAGCAGCCTGACATGTTTCAGAGTTACCTCCTTTTTCAAAGGCTTTGAAAAGAGGGTAACTCTGAAAACATGTCAGACTACTAATCGGCCTTTTAATATTAATTATGTATGTCTAAGAGGCTGTCAATTGTGATCGTGAAGACTATCAAGTTGGTTCCAAGTGCGCACTCTTTATGCAACATCTGCCATCTCCTTCAGCACCCTGGGATGAAGACCATCCAGAGCCAGTGCCTTATCTGTTCTCAGGGATTTAAGGGCCTCCCTCACCCTACCAACAGGAATTTCAATGTCAGAGAGCTCCCCCCTTCCTCATTCCTAGCCCACCTCTCCCTGTATGGTGTTGGCCCTCCATCATCTCCCATGAAGACCGAGGCAAAGTATTTGTTAAGTACCTCCGCCTGGTCTCTGGCCTCCTCGGCTTACCCGCTCCCTGACCTCAGTCTGCTAATCTGCCCCTCCACTTTCCTTCTTTCCCTGATATACCTAAATAACCCTTTTTCCCTGTTTCTGATCCCCTGTGACAACCTCTGCTTCATCCTCACCTTGGTCGATCTCACCACCTTAATTACCTTTCTGGATATCCTACCATACTCCCCACCCGTCCACATCCCCTTGTGAGTGCTTATATTTCCAATAAGCAGCTATTTTCTCCCTCAATACCTCCAGGAACTGCCTGGTCCACCAGCTCAACTTTCTGGCCCTACCAAATTTGCATCAGACATTCGTGCAGACCTTGTGGCTTCCAGGAACCCTCTTTTAATAATTTCCCACCTTCTCTCTGTGTCCATGTCCTGTCTGATCCCCTCCAAATGCTTCTTGAGAATCCCTGCCATACCCTCAAAGTTTGCTCTCCTAAAGTCCACCACTACCGTTTTAGTGTGATTTTCCCCTCCCCCCAGGTCTAAGGAAAACCAAAACGTGGCGTGATCACTCTCTGCCAGTGGGTCCTCTACAACTAGGTTCCTAACCAGATCGCAATCTGACAGGACCACATCCAGGATGCAAACATCCCTCATCAGGTCAGCCACAAGCTGAGATAGGAATGCATCCTGGAAGACGTCCAGCAAGCATTGCTCCCTGGTTGATGAAGATGCCACAGTGCCGAGTCAACCCCTGGCATGTTAAGGTCACCCAGAACTACAGTTCCACCTCACCCTGACCCTGACCACAGTGATCTCTTAGATTCACCACCAGGCCCTCCTTGAGTTCCTCAGCCTGTGTCAGTGGCCTATAAACCGCCCAGGTTGGCCCTCTTTCCCAAGTGCCTGCAAGGTAACCCATAACACCTCTACATTTCCCTCTGCCCCTTTGATTCTGCATATATATCGATGCCATTCCTAATGATGAGTGCCACCCCACCTCCCCTACCCACAACCCTGTCCTTCCTGAACAGAGTGTACCCCATCAGGTTTAGGTCCCAATCGTGATGAGGAATGCCCCACATTTCAGTGACTGCCGCCACATCCACATCCCCTTCAGTTAGCATCGCTTGAAGCTTAGGCATCTTGTTTCCCATGCTCCTGGTGTTAATCAGGGTCACCCTCCATCCCTGCCCCTTGACCTCACCCATCCCCCCAACCCGAGATCCCCCAGTTAACTTCAGCCTCCTGCTCCCTCATGCACTGTCAAGTGCCCCACTTGAGCACCGCTTCCCATCTGCTGGGGGAGATGGCCAAGTCCTCCTTGATGTGCCTGCCAGCAGCAGCCTCAAGCCCCAGCCCTCCTCCTTCACAAATTTAAACCCCACCTAGCTTTGATGAATTCAGTCAGTTTTAGTTTTAAACCTCCCTACCCCTAAAATTTAAGTGAAGCCTATCCTCAGCATACAGCCCTTGTCCTCCCAAGCTGCACCCCTTCCCCCACCAGCCCATACCCCTTAGCCATACACCATGCTTTTAGCCATTCATTAACCTCCATGATTTTCTGCTTGTTTCCCACGTGGGCTCTAGGCACTGGGAGGACTTCTGAGAAAGAGACTGTGCACCCCACAGCATGACACACTCTGGCTAGCTCCCGAAACCTTGACTGTATTTCCTCCACACTATTTCCCTCTATGTCATTTGTGCCTAGTTGCACTAATATGTTAGGGGATCCTCCCACAGTCCTTCACCAAAGCATAGACTAAGTGCTTGGCCTTGTGCACAGTCAAGCCAGACATCCTCTTGACCCTGACAGCACAGCCTTGCCCCTCACTCCTCCACTCCCACTTAATGCCTCTGATTATGGAGTCCCCCTAGCAGCAGCACATTAGCCTCCTCCTTCCCCTTGAGCCTAACTCCCTCTTCTGCCACCCCCCCTCACTCCCACTACCTCTTTATTTTCTCTGACCACACCATCAATTAGATTGCCAACGGTTGCCTTTATCCCCCTGGTCCAACTATCTACCCTGTCTGACTGTTCCTCCCCTAGCTCCCCCCCCCCTCACCACTCTGATCTGTCCTAGCAGCACTCCCATTAGCCTGTAACCCCTCTTGATCTCCAGAGGCTCTCTCTTTAACCCCCCCCCATTGTCCTTTTTTCTGTTCTCTCCCACATTTACTCCCTGCTGGTCCTTTTCCCCTGGGATCTGTCCTCCATCTTCGCTGTCCCCTCATCCTTTCTTCCCAGGCCCTCCCAACTCCCAGGTCCTCTTCCCATGCTATCCCTGGCTCCTCTATTAGTCCTGATGCCCATGCCCTAATCCCGCCCCTCATTTTCATCCTCCTTCTCCTTCCATCCTCTGCTGACTGTGCCCCTGCTTCTTCTAAGGCCCCTCCCGCCATGGTGTCCTCCAGTGGCAAGTACCTATTTGAGAACAGGATCCCCTCAGTAGTTTGCAGACCAGCATCCCTTTCATGTGAGGTGAGTTCCTTTGCCGTGGTCCTTGGAGACACTTTTACCAATAGCCCCCACTCTCTGCCATTCTTCGCCCTCCTCCCGGTCCAGTCTCCTCGATCCCTCCTCCCATTTCCACTCCCAGGGCTGGCCAGACCTTCCATGATTCCTGGTGCCCCATCCTCCCGCACCCACATTTGCAGACACCCTCCCTAGTTGTCTGCTGTAGATATGTGCCTCCCATCCCTGCACTTATGCCCTTCACCCACCTGTCCAGTTCATACCTGAGCCTGCACACTCAGCCTCCAATCCCATTAACCTGGCACATATAGGACAGTGCCCTAGTCTCCACAGTGTATCCATGGCCATTGCAGCTCCACAGCCACTGCATCCCACTAGCCTGCTTCCCCTCCATCCTGTAATTGAAGTCCCCCTGTCCAGTAGTGACCCTGCACAGTCCAGCTGCCCCGTCTGCCACTCCAAACTGCGCCTCCCTCCCCATACCAGTTTCCTCTGACATGTCCCCAACTTGTTGCAGCTATGTGGCCTGGTCTCCACAAAGGTACCAACTATACCAGTGACTCCTTGCTGCAGGAAGCAGATTGATCCAAAGCAATTCAAATCTACCCAAAGCAATGCAATAGCTAGCTAGCTTCAAATGTCTCATCTAACTATTTAAGTCAAGTTTGCAGTAGTTTGCCCAGATTCAGCCAGATTCCCCAAACCAAAGCTGCTTAAGTCCACTCTAGGCAGAGCAATATGGTTTCAAACTAGCCAACTCAGTTTGCCCTTATTCAGTCCAGATTCACCTCCAACTCAGAGGTTCCCTTAATCAATCCAGAATTCCCACCACCTAAAGTAGTGCGAATTCCACCAAGGAAGAGCCATATAGCCTCAAATTAGACATTAAAATGTTCAAGACATGACAAGATACAGAGTGCCATCTGGTGGTGAAAAAGGAAGTGATATACTGTATACAGAATTGGGATCCAGATGTAGACTGCCAGCTGGTGGAGAAAGTGAAGACTGCAGCATAGAAGAACAAGAGCCAGTCTCAGCGTTGACTTTCTGGGATTTCTTCAGTCTGTTCCCAAGCTCTGTATGAGTTAGGAGTATCTTGTGAGAGTGGACTTTGGACTTCACGGGGCTCTCCTCAGGGGTAAAACCTACCCCAAATAGTGAGGGCGACTTGAAGGCCTGGATGTATGGTGCCACCTCGTTTAGTTCAGAACTGGCAGTGTTCTGAAGCTGAGAAGCAGAAACGATTAGTGGAGAGCTTACAGGGTCCTGCTTTGGAGGTTATATGTTCTTTAGGAGCCACAGATCCCGAAGCTTCAATCCAGGTATACCTTACAGCCTTGAAGCGTATTTTGGAAGTTCCAAATCCTGTGAGGACCTCATATGGAAGTTTAAAACCACTAGGCAGTGAAAGGGGGAACTGTTGTTTGCTTTCTGATCTGGGTAGAAAGGGCATTGCAGAGAGTGTTCGGAAGGGGAGGGCGGCCCAAGACCTGAATCGGATCAGGTTGGAGCACATAGTGAAGGCCGCTTGTTATTCACCTTTGTTGGTGCTACAGTTGCATTTAGCAAATAGGAAGAGTAATCCCCCTTCATATTGGGTTTTGGTATGGGAGGTCTGGGAGGCCAAAAAGGAGCAGGGTCACTGGAGGATGCACAGGGCCTCCATGGCCGTGATGCAGTTGGAATGAAAGGCACCCCCTGGTGAGGTACAGGAGTTAAGGACTTTGTTGAGGGAATACAAGGATGTAGTCACCTTGGCTAAACTAGCTGTGGGTTCAGGTTTGACAGAGGCTCCCAGGGTAAGTGGTATAGTCCCTAATGTAGGCCCGACAACATTTGGTACTGGGTCCCCTGCGTTGGCACCCCTGTCTGACGCAGGGGTCAAGGCTCAATTAAAGGAATTAGTCTGGAGGGTAGCTGAGTTAGAGAGGGTGGGGTGCCAGTTACTGCCCAGGGAAATGAGCAGGCTATAGAGTGGAATCATGCAGCTCAGAGTGCTCCAGTGGGAATGCCTGGGACCCGTCCTGTGGTGTTAAACTGGCCATGGCCCTGGGAACCCATCATTTGTTATAGATGTGGGGTGAGGCCATATACAGAGGGGTGTAGGGCACCTTAAGACCATTTATCTAACAGAGATAGGGCACCCGCCACCCCAGCCCACAATCAGGAAACTACAGAGGGCCCAGTAAAGGAGTGCCCGGGGCCACTGGCAGGTCCAGCTCCATGGCTCACACAAGGGTTTCATCTGGCAGAGCTACCATGTCAATGTCAGTAGGTATCGTAAAGTAGTGGGACCGACCACTGAGACCACCATCACCATCAATGGAGTCCCCACCGGGCTGTTCTGAATAAGCGGCTCCCAGGTTACCATTATCTTCAAGTCCTGGTATGATCAGCATTTACCAGATGTGGAGATACAGCCATGAAGGACTGCATGTGTGGGCCTCAGCAAAAGTCATACCCTTATCTTGGCTTAAGTATGGATGGCTTTCCCTGCCAAAGTGGCTGGAGTGAGTGAAGCTGTAGAAACCCTGACTTTGATTTGCCCTAAGCAAAAATCTTTGATGGGGGTGCCTGTGTTAGTGGGCACAAATGCCCATATGTTTGGACGTCTGGCCCAGCTGTGTCATGCTCAAGTGGCTGAAAGAAATGGAAAGACACCACTACACCCCTGATTCGGGAGGCCTACAGAAGGAAGAGGCAATCCCCTATTGAGGAGCCTGACGACCCAGTGGAGATAGTGTGGAGAAGAGATGGAGATGAAATTGTGATCCCACCAAGTGTGGAATGCAACATTGCTGGTGTGGTGAGGTTAAAGAAGGATGTCAAGAATCAGATACTGATGTTGGATGCTCCGGATGAACATGGGTTACCAGTGGGACTGTTGGTGAAACCCAGCGTTTTGCCAGCCAGAGTGCATGCGTATGTCCAGAGGGTGACTGTACAAGTGAAGAATGTCACGGATAAGGAAGTAGTTGTGAGGAAAGAGTGAACCCTGGCTCAAGTATATTGCACTGACACAGCAATGCATCCCATTGCTACAAGTGAAGGCACCTCACCAGGAATTGACCCAGGATTGTTTGACCTGACTGACTCCCCCATCCCGGAAGACTGTAAAGAGAGAGAGTGAGGAAAAAGCCAGCTGCTCGGATGAATGTTTTCTCCCTGCATGACTGGGATTTGGGGTGTGTGAGTGGAAAGCAGCATCGAGTATGACTCGCAGATGACAAGCCTTTTCGAGAGGGGTCAAGACAGTTGGCCCCAGCTGATAATGATGACGTCTGGCAGCACTTGCAAGAGATGATGGCCACAGGGATTATTCAGTAATCAAGGAGCCCATATGCATCACCAATTGTGGTGGTGAGAAAGAAAAGCGGGGCCAGTATGAATGTGCATGGACTACTGCACACTGAATAAAAGGATGGTGCCAGATCAATATATACTATATCCAGAGTACAGGATGCACTGAATTGTTTGAATGAAAGCCCATGATTCTCGGTTCTGGATCTGCAGAGTGGCTACTATCAGATTCCAATGGCCCACCGGGATCGGGAGAAGATGGCTTTTATATGTCACCTTGGGTTTTAGGAGTTCCTGAGAATGCCACAGGGGATGTCAGATGCACCTGCCATCTTCCAGCGCCTGATGGAGAAAGCCATAGGAGATATGAATTTGCTGGAGTGTTTGGTCCACTTGGACGATATCATCATGTTCAGGAAGACTCTGGAGGAACATGAGGCCTGGCTGATGAAAGTGTTGGACTGCCTGGAAGAATTTGGACTGAAGCTGTCAGTTGATAAATGCCAGTTCTTCTGGACCTCAGTCAAATAAGTGGGGCACATACTTTCTGAAAAAGGCATACAGACCGACCCCAGCAAGGCCGAGGCCCTTACCACTTGGCCTAAGCCACAAACTCTGAAGGAATTACAGCGGCTACTTGGTTTCTGTGGCTACTATAGAAGATTTGTAAAGGATTACACCTATGTGGTACAGCCACTTATGAATCTGTTACAAGGGTATCCACCCACTAACAAAAGCAAGAAACTCCTATGCCTGGGGCCTCTGCTAGAACCAGTTAGCTATTTCTGACCATCTGAACCTTTTGGTGAGTGATAGGATGAAGAATGTGATAAAGCTTTTGAGGACATCATCTATTACTTGACCCATGCCCGGTGCTGGCTTATGCGGACCACTAGAAACCCTATGTACTTCATACTGATACCAGTTTTAGTGAACTTTCAGCGTATATACCAAGAGCACCCCAAAGGTTTGCATGCAGTTGCATTCACCAGTTGGAGTTTAAATCTTTAGAATGAAGATATCCTATTCATAGGTTGGAGTTCCTGGTGCTGAAATGAGCCATAGTAGACCAGTTCCATGACTATCTGTATGGGGCCAAGATCACTGTGAAGACACATAACAATCCCCTCACCTACGTGCAAACCACTGCTAAGCTGGACACAGCTGTTCATAGGTGACTGTCAGCTTTGTCCACTTATGATTACTGCGTGGAATACCACCCGGGCCTCAACCACATAGATGCTGATGCCTTGTCAAGGCAGCTCCAAGTCTACACAGAAGAGAGCTACAGCTGGGTAAGAATTTCGGAACAAGCTGTAAAGGACTTGTGCAAGAAAGATGATGTTGAAGAGACTTTCTCCCACGAGGAAACCCACTGCCTGGTAGAATGTCTTGGGGCATCAGGGAGCTGCCTTCCAGTTACCTACTGCCGGCTGGCCACCCTAGATGTAAGATACCTCCCACAATTAACTACTCAAGACCTACAACAGGAGCAAAGGGCCAGCCTAGTCACCAGGCAGATCAGGCGAGTGCTTCGACAACAGGGAAGCCAGGATCAAGTGGAAACTATCACCCGCATGGCTCCTGCTACATGATTGGCCTAAGCTGCAGCTGAAGAAGGGGTTGTTGTACAGAGAGACCCAGAACTAGCAGCGGGCCCCTCGGGAGCAGTTGGTACTACCGGAAAAGCATCTTAAAACTGTGTTAAAGGCTTTACATCATGATATAGGGCATTTGGGTACTGAACGCACTTTGGACCTGGTTAAGAGTCACTTCTGTTGGCCAAAGATGGGGGCAGATGTGGAAATATATTGCAAAAGCTGCATGAGATGTTTACAAAGGAAGGTGCTTCCCCAGAGGGCTGCTCCCTTAGTCAACATCAAAACTAGTGGCCCCATGGAATTGATATGCAGACCTCCTTATGTTGGAGACTGACTCACACAATATCTTAAACGTACTAGTTGTCATAGACCATTTCACCCAATATGCCCAAGCTTACCCCACCAAGGGTCAGTGTGCATTATGGTGCACCCCAAGGATCCATTCAGACCAGGGTCATGATTTTAAGATTTGGCTCATCAAAGAACTCTTGTCGCTGTGGGACAGGCATCAGGAAATCCTGGACCACACCTTACCATCCCAAGGTGACCCTCAACCAGAGATTCAACAGGACTTTATTAGATATGCTGGGCACCTTGGATCCCGGACAAGGCACATGGAGTCAGTGAGTGAGCACCCTGGTTCACACCTACAACTGCACACGGAATGATGCTATGGGGTTCTCTCCTACCAGCTAATGTTCGGAGGAAAGCCTGTTTGCCAGTGTAGTCTCCTCGATGGTCTGGGAGCAGGAGACTGCTTACAGTATGTAAAGAAGCTGAAACAGCAATTAGATGATGCATATCGCCTCGCTCAGAAATGGTCACTAAGAGAAATCAGGCTAATAAAGAGCATTATGATAAGAAAGTGTGGGCTCAAGACTTAGAAGCAGGTGGCAGAGTGTTACAAGGATGGCTGGGCAAACCAGGGAATCATAAGATAGCCGACAGATGGGGAGACACTCCATATATCGTTTTGGAAGTTTGAGGGCCTACCTGTGTACAAGATTGGACCCAAGGAGAGACTTGAGGGCACAAGGTTATTCATTGTAACAATCTGCTGCCTATTGGTGACAAAGTGGTAAATCCCAAAGACATTGTGGAAGATCCTTCATTAACCCCACCACTTGAGCTGCTGCACGAGAGACAGAGGCAAAGCAGAAGTGATGCCATGGTGGCTAGGCCTACCCAGGGTGAGGGTCTCAGATGAAGAAGACACTGATGATGAATCTGAGGGGAGATCGATGATACCTCATGTAGTCATTATCCTATCCCAGAGCTAGCCAGGCTGTTTGAGGGACCATCTCTGATAAGGGTTATGACTAGGAGACAGTGTAGGGATGGGGAGTCTGTTCCAGCCATGCCCCTCGGGGGGACCACTCTGGACTTGAATACTGGTCTGGATGAGCTGCTTGATTGGTACTGGAGCAGCTCTTCTGTAGATACGCCTGTGGGATAGCTACAGGGTGGTTCTGAGGATCAAGAAGGCAAGAGGGAAGAAGCGTCTTTTGGAGGGCCTACATCGGAACTGAACACTGATCCAATTGTGTCCTCCAAAAGGGCCTGGGTTAGTCCCCTGGAGCTGTAGATGATGCTAGGAAGTATTGGAATCATTCATTCAATAGCTGAAGAACTGGATGAACAGGGAGAGGTGAGGACAAGAGGAATCTATAATTTATCAAAGGGTGGTGGGTGGTTCGAGTGTTCAGGAGATCCTAGAAGGACAGGGAGGATACACGCCTGTCCTTAAACTGACATTTGATGCCCTGGGGATCCTACAGACTTACCCTTGTTTGTAGTACTTAAGGAGTGTACATACCTAGGTCCCTACAGAAAGTGGTTATATGCCCTGCTGATGCTAAGACCCTAGGTCTGAGAAAAGGTGACCAGAAGAAGAGAGAGGTGAACAGGGTTCCTAGGAGGGTTGAGGAAAAGAAGTGTATTCTGTGGGACTTTAGTATCCTATAGCTGATGGGTTAATCCTATGGGTGCCACTTTTTGTGTGGCCAAGGGGCTCATAAGGGGAGAGGAATTTACTAGAGTGTATATAATGTTCTGTGTTTGAATGTTTGCTTGTTTTATCAAATGGTTACTACATACTAGATAGGAATCAGGTGTATAGCTAGAAATGTTATTAAGGTTGATGTTTCAATTGGGTATCTTTCCCTTACGCTTGTCGTGGAAGCCAAGCATTTCGGAGGGGGGGGAGTGTAACCCCTCCCCTGGGGGCTTACCATAATTGCTCCCATTTCTCCTGATTTGCCTGCTGGATGCTTCAGTTCCAACGCCACGGCCCAGGTCTGCAGGTGTTCCTGTGGTCCCTCTTCAGCCCAGTTCTGTTGTTTTGCCCATCTTGGCTGGAAAACTTGGAGATGCAATCTGCCACAGCTCTTTTAGATACCGAGTGGGCAGGCAATCGTGCATGGGTGGATTTGCATTTTGGTGTGTCGATCTCCTGATTTGCGGTTGGCTGGGGAGTGTATCTGGGGTCCTGGTGCCTCTCCTTATGTCTTTGGGGACTGGAGACCTGAAGGGGAGTGGGCAGAAGCCTGCAACTGTAATAAAATAAAAGTTTGAACACAGGGGGCCGCTCGGGGGTCATGAATATTAATGAGCGGTTCAATGAATATTAATGAGGTTGTTGCCTGCCGCCTAGGGGGACAGAGTTTTGGCAGTAGCAACAGCTGTTTGACAGGGGCTATTCTTTTACCAGTGGGCTTGTTTGACAGGAGGCAGTTGGATCTACCAATCGTTGGGGTTGTTAACTGAATAGAGTATTGTGTTGGGCTGCACCAGGGCATGACAGAAGGGGAACTGTATTGCACTGCATTAAACAGACTGGGGGCTGACATGTTGCTAACACTCTGACCTTTTCCAGCAGCCAATTAGTGATCTAGGCAGCCAAAACTAAACCAAAGAGACTCCTGGGAAAAGGAGGGGACTAATTTGTACATAGAGATGCAATCTGCCACAGCTGCAAACTGTGTGAGAGGCCTTTCGGCACCATGCAATTCTGCTTAAAGTTGAACCAGCATAACATTCTGTGGTGATTTGCATATGCAGCCCATGATGCTTTGCATTGTGTGGGCATGTGTGATTTTGTATTTTCTTGAAACTTGGCTTCCCAGCCAAATGCCCTTTGGGGTAACCCTTGCCTCAGTGTTTGCGCACAGAGGTTCTTTGTCTTTTAAATAGTTTTTTATTTTAATGGGTTCACCACAACATAACCAAGACACACTGTCTTAGGGTAGCTGGTTCATTCCACTGGGGTGTCAAACAGACGAGGCATACTGATGAGTCCTGGTAGGATGAAACACGTGTCTATGTCATCTGTTAGCACCCTTTGCAAACTGCGTGAGAGGCCTTTCGGCACCATGCAATTCTGCTTAAAGTTGAACCAGCATAACATTCTGTGGTGATTTGCATATGCAGCCCATGATGCTTTGCATTGTGGGGGCATGTGTGATTTTGTATTAATTTGTTCATATATTAATACAGGATTGTCCATATTAATATACAGTATGTAGTTTGTATAAAAAGATGGAACAGCAGAGAGAATGAGTAATAACATATAAGCCAGATGTAATCGTAATAACAGAGTCATGGCTACTTTCAAAAGTTACAGACAATAAGATAGCATTAGAGAACTTCAATCTATGGAGAAAGGATAGAACTAAAAGAGGGAAGGGGCTGCTATATATACTAGAAAATAAGTTGACGTAAAAGAAATGGAAATACTGGGTAAATGGACAGGAGCAGAAATTATCCCTGTAGAAATAGAATTACCATTTTCAAAACCAATGTTGCTCTTAGGTATTTACGCCCACCAAAAATAATTTTTAAGTGTTTGAAGAATTTCAAGAGGCATTAAAGGGCTACCTTACATCTCACAAGTTACTGTTGATAGGAGACCTTAATGTTAATTGGGAGTATAATAGATACACATCATAGTTTAAATTATATGGCCACTGCCTTAGGGTTAACTCAACTTTTAAAAGAATATAACTGCATCCCAGTTTATTGTATTTCTTGCACAGTGCTAAGAATTTTTACTAGTATTAGTACCTCTGTAGCTGTAAACACGTCTATTGTTGAGGAATTAGAACTGTGGTAGGTGCTTTGAGTTGCAGTCAGACTACAGCACAGATGCAATAAGGTCTGCTTGTGAATAAGCCAGTATTGTGTGCACAAACAGTTCAGACGAAGTGATCTTGTGCTGTTTCTGTGGCCATAAATAACTCACCCGCTTCTCTCTCTCCCCACACAACGTTGCCAGTGGTCACGAGGAGTAACCGCGCACCTCCCCGGCCGGAGCCCCTCCGTTTAGACTTCAGTGAAGGTACGGCTCAGCGTTGAAACACGCCGAGGATTTTGAACTGAACTGCGCGAGTGTGTGTAAACTAGCCCCGCCGGCGCTGTGCGCCGGCTGCCTCACCAACCCCACCACCACCCTTGGCAGATACTGACTTAAATTGTGTTGTGTCACGTGAGTGAAATTACCTATCAGCCCACTTCCCCACTAGCAGATTATATGCCAGATCCACTAGTGGCCGCTGCACTCCAATCCCTCTACCCTAGCTGTGCAAGCAACATGCTGCATCTGTTTTTCACACTATGCCTGCTTACACCCCTAGCTCACTTTCCACCTGACTCCCATCAGAAAATGCAGCCAAACCCGATCACTGATGCTACCCTCTCACCACATCATATTACATCTTCCCCAGTGCTGCAGCAGCATCGTTATCCCCAAATCAACTGGCTTCTAAGTGCATCTATCCTGCCACCCTCCTTTTATGTAGTTCTTTCAGTACTAATCACCTCCCATTGAAATAGCTACCCGCAAATACCTAAACAAGTTCCTACCCCTATGAGGCTTGTTTAAATCTAAGCAATTGCTAGTGTTGCTGCTCCTTCTGGCAGGGGACATTGAACTCAACCCTGGTCCTAGCCTCCCCAACTCCTACCCACCTACCACATTACCAAGGGGTCTACAAATCGTACACCTCAACATTTGTAGTATACTAAACAAAATCACAGCCCTGCAACCTATTGTTCTTTCACTTCACCCAGATGTTATGATTATCTCCAAGACCTGGCTGAAGCCCCACCTTTTGGACACAGAAGTTTCAATTCCCGGCTACTTGCTCATCCGGCAAGATCGCCTGGGCAAAAAAAAAAGGGCAGGCGTTGCCAAGTACATCTCCTCTACACTCCAGTTTACCCCAGTGCATTTCCCCAAGTCCACTCAGTCCATTAACTCCTTACTAATCAAACTCTCACTCCCATACTCTATTCCTCTATACATTGCTGGGCCCTACTGCACCCCCGACACATCCCTGCACGACGTACTGGACCACCTGGGTACCCTAAAGTCAGCCACGTCCGGGGGTGAGCTACATATTTTAGGGGATTTCAATACAAACTGGCTCGCTAATAAAAACAACTCTAAGCTTCACAGCCTAGTCACTGCCCTAAACCTCACCCAGCAAATTTCTGAACCCACTCGCCTAAATCACAAATCTCAGAACCATTCTCTCTTGGATTGGGCACTTACCTCACACCCACATTGGATCATCAAATCTGGACTTCTCCTGGACTCCCTAAGTGACCACCATATGATCTACGTAGTAAGGAAAATTTTCAGGCCCAAGGCACCTCCACCGCGGACACTGCTCACTAGGTCATACAAAGCCCTCCATCTTGAAGCTATGCTAAGTGACCTGTCGCATACTGATTGGTCTTTCATCCCCAGGCACCTTCCCTCGACTCGGCCCTAGAATTCTTTAAGGATACCTTCCTTTCTGTATGGAACACCCACGCACCCCTCAGAAGGACTCTGGTAAATGTTGCCCACCTGCCTTGGGTCTCTGCCAATATTATCGGTCAATTCCATGCAAGGAACAAGGCATGGAGAGTGTACAAGGCAACTGACACCCAGGCGGCACTCCAGTTTTACCGGTCCCTTCGTAATTTCTGCACTAGACAAATCCGCTAGGCCAAAGCACACTACTTCAGGGCATCCTTCCACACTAATCTAAATCACCCTATGAAATTCTGGAAAACAATTAAGTCACTTTTCTCTCCTCCAACCCAACCACCCACACCCACACTGAACGTAAATGGCTCCACTGTCTCTGAGCCAGGGGAAGTGACATCTGTTTTTAATACCTTCTTCACTAGTTGCGCATCCTCTCTCCTAGCATCTCTACCGCACCCTTCCAATTATGCTCCCCCCCTCGAAGGCTACGTCCTCCCAGGCTACCGGCTTCTCTTTCCACTGGGTTACCCCAACCACTGTGCTGAAAGCCCTGTGGTCTCTTAACCCCTCTAAAGGCAAATGCCCCTCCGGAATTGATTCTAAAATGCTATACCTATCTGCCCCAGCTATTGCCACCCCACTGGCCTCTCTGTTCAATCTCTCATTTTCACTTGCCAGCATACCTTCCAACTGGAAGCACGCCACTGTCATCCCCCTTCTGAAAGGTGATGACCCCTCCTCACCAGGTAACTACTGCCCCATCTCCCTACTCCCCATCCTAGCCAAATTACAGGACCATCTTGTCCTAGAACAACTCTCCTCCTTCCTTGACTCCTTCTCTTTCTTCATGCCTTACCAATCAGGGTTCAGGAAATCACACTCCACCATTACCTCCCTGCTAAGGCTCACTGATACCATCCTCACTGGCATGGATAAAGGGCACACCACCTCAGCCATCTTCATCAACCTCGCAAAAGCTTTCGACACTGTCTCCCACTCATTCCTACTCTCCAAGCTCTCTAGTGCCGGTCTCTCGGGTACTACCACTAGATGGTTTCATTCTTATCTGGTTGGTAGATCACAATCAGTAAGAATTGGACCCTACGCCTCCACACTCCTCCCCGTCACTACTGGGTTCCCCCAAGGCTCGGTCCTTGGCCCGTTACTCTTCTCTGTTTTCTTAAATGACCTTCCCTTGGTCTGCCCTCACACATCCATTCATTTGTACGCTGATGACACCGTACTGTATGCATCAGGCCCCTCCTCCATGGAAGTGGCCTCTATACTCCAGAATGATTTCAATGCAGTACAGCACTGGTTTCGCTCCAACCAGCTCTTCCTTAATTCCAAGAAAACAGTCTCCCTAACTTTTGGAATGAGACAAAGGATCTCCCGGCTCCGTTCTACCCCTACTTTCCTCACCATCGAGGGGACTCCTCTAGAGACTTGCACCTCCTTCAAATACCTCGGGTCTGGCTTGACCAGCATCTCAACTTTTCCACCATATTGACTCGATCGACAAGAAACTGCACCCAAAACTAGAGCCTTATATTGGAACAAGAACAGCATCCTTCTGGCTACCCATAAAGAAATTGTTCAAAAGATAATCCTCCCTATACTCGACTACAGAGATATAGTCTACAGTGCTGCACCCAAGTCTGCCCTATCCAGCCTTGATCCACTTTTCCACTCCTTCTGTCGCTTTGCCCTTGACTGTCCCATATGACTCATCACTACGACCTCTACAAGTCCCTTAATCTAACCTCACTCCAGGATTGCAGACACACCCACTGCATTAGGACCACAGCAAATTCTGGGCAAAGTCTCTTCCCCCCCTACCTCAGATCTGCCCTCTCAGCCCTGTCACAGCCCACTTACTCCCTCAGAAGTGGTAACTCCCAGTTTCTCCATGTTCCACGCATGTCTACTGCCAAGGGCCAATAAGCCTTCAAATACCTCATGCCAAAGCTTTGAAACGCACTACCTACAGGCATTCAGGAGTTTACCACTACTTCCCATCTAAATCACCTCCTCAAGGCACATTTCTCTCCAACATGCGGTTGCACATAGGGCCACCGATAGGCTGGTGCCCCAGCCACCCTTCTCTTATTTTTAGGGCCTCTTACTATGCTGCACCCTATGGTGCTTGTCTAGTGCTCACAGCACTCTGCCATGGCTAGCAAATACTTCTAAGCTTATCAGTATTAGGGGTGTCACATGCAGTCTCCACTCTGGACTGTGGAAATTTGGGTTCTCCTCATTTTTTTCCTCTGTATTTTTATTCTCCTTTTCTACAATGTATTGTATTCTCCTCCACACATAGCCATGCAAATGACCATATAATTGCTCCTGTTCTGTTGCACCCTCCTCTGCCAGACTGTTTTTTTCCTGCATTTGTATATATTGACTGTATTTTCGTATTGCCTGTTCACTATCTGTATATTATATCTACCCACTATTTTGTATTATGTCTGTATCTGCATACCATGTATATCTCACTTGTGACAACTAATTGTATTGCCCCATGTCCTCTCCCCCAGGACGCGTCTGGAATCGAGCGGTACCCCGCTCAGAACGCTTTCCTGCTAAAACTCTTAAATAAATAAATAAATAACTAGAGTAAATACAAAGAATCCAAATTCATCAACCACACTGGATTTAATTGTCACCACTAAACCAGAAAAAATATGCAGCAAGTGGTGTTTTACCGGACACAATGTCTGACCATGAATTAATCTTCTGTATAAGAAAACAAAAAATAAGGAGGGGGTCCCAGTAAGATCATATATACTAGGCCATATAAACATTTTGACTATATAAAATTCATGTTAGACCTGGAAGAGTATGATTGGGAAAGGTAGGACCTGATCCCAAATGTGCAGGATGCATGGGACATGCTACAGAAAGATTCCTTACAGATCTGTAATATACATGCCCCATAAAAGCTAGACAGGTTAAATCAAACAATGCCCCGTGGTACGGATCTAAGTTATTTAAAAGAAAAAGAATTAGACATAAGGCATGGAAAAGAGCTAAAGCAACAAAAGAGAACCAGGACTGGTGTACTTATAAACAAATACAAAGGGCAGGATTCACAAAAGTGATGCGCTGGGCGCAAATAAGATGCGCAGGTGCAAATAGGATGCACCCACCAAATGCCGAGCGATTCACAAAGGGATGCGCCATGGGATGCGCCATGCACAACCCCACTGTGAATCATGCAGAAAGGGCAGGGCACAAGTGGAGATGCGACAGCGCATCCGGGATGCGTACAACCACCCAGGGGAGCAACACAGTTAAAACGGAGCTACCCAGCCAGGCATGTGTGAGCAGCAGGAGACAATGCAGTGGGACAAAGAAGAGAGGGACACATGATCAATGGGACAAACCAGGGAGGGCAAGGACACAACAGTGGCTGAAACAGACACAATAGTGAGACGGGGCATATAGAACAACACCCAGAGGTCCCAGCCACACCCCACACAGGCCCATGGCAGGCACATAGAATAGGTACACTGTAGCTGGCATGGCACCACACAACAGCGGGTGAAATCAAGAAGCAAGGTGGTGGCCACTGGACAAGGCCAACACCACAGGTGGCCAAGACCGTGGCCGTGTGGGAGGCGACACAGGCTGACACCGTGCCATATGATGAGCAGCACACAGTGCCACCACAGTGCCACACAGCTAGTCAAACCCCAACCACAGGACACTGCACACAGGACCACAGACCACTAGTGCAGCAGTGCAATGTATGCATGCCACAAGCAGGACACACAGACTGAGGGCAGAGATATGAGCAGCAGGACATGAGGCCCATGCACACACCACAGGCAACAGTGGGGCCACCCAGAGCAGGGGGCGGGGGAAGCAGACTGTACAAATATGGGTGCACACAGGGGCATGGCGGCAAGGGAGACAGTGAAGAGCCCGTGACAGTACACAAACCCAGGACCATGGAACAGTGAAGGACCACAGACACCAAAGTCAGAGAAGCAATAATTTAATACAAGAACAATAACCAGAACAATTACAGGAACAAGAAACAAAACCCCAAACCAGCTATATACATTTGATGATACAACAAGGAATGGGGTGGAACTATATACAGTAACAGGAGTGCAGAAGGGGGTAGTGGGTGGGGACAGCAACATAGATAGGGAGGGTGGGGGACACAGCAACATCTGTACATTACTAGAAACTATTTACAAAAGACAGCTATTGGCGTGGCTGCGCAGCATGCCTTCACAAACCCCCACAGCCATGTGCCAAGAGTAGGCAGATGACAGCTGCCAATGTCTGCTGCAGTTGGGCCTGCACATGCAGTATGGGCTGCAGTGCCACCTGAATGGCCCACTGGATGCCTTGCCCTCTGGCCTGCTGCTGCTCCAGTTGTCCTCCATCTTCAGCCCCAGCACCACAATCCTGGGGACCAACAGCAACAACACAGAGAACACACACTACGTGCCATTGTAGACACACACCCACACCGAGCAGAAGCCCACCCCACCAGACAGACCTGCACACACAAGGTAGCCACCTACCTGCACCCATTTGGACACCACGTCGTGCACCAACTGCAACCTCTGCACACGCTCCTCAGCGGCCTCCGCGGCCCACTGCCTGGCCTCCAGCCCTGCAAGATACAACAGACAGATACCGCCATGAGTAGACACTTTATTGCACAAACCACCCCCCAACACCAGTGTAGGCATGCAGTGATGGTGTACACAACCAATGCAACACCGGTGACTGGCCATGCAGTGTACAGCTGTGCACAGCAGCCTTGCCTGAACCCCCAAAGTGCCCTGCCGCAGTTATGCACCACACACGATGGTCCCACCCCATGTGCGACACAGTGTACCTGCCAAGTGCACATGTTGGTGAGTGCCCATGTGAGTGTGATGTTGTGATGTGACCCATCCCCACCCTGCATGTGCCTGTGCTGCACACGACGCTGTAAAGCTACCTGGTCATGGAAGTGCACCCTGCATGCACACTCACACAGCTGCTGAAGACGGGCCCTGTCTCTCTGTCCAAGGTCACCATAATGGTGCCTACACTGTTCCCCGGTGCTGGGAACCCCTATGCACTGCACCAGCCACCGGACAATGGTGGCCCAAACCTGTGCCCTGGGCATCTGCAGGTCCTCCCTCCCAAAAAGCTGCCCCTCCACACAGAGCACCAGGACCACCAGGTGGAGCAGCTCCACCTCAAACCAATTCATGGCCCTTGGTCCAGTCCTCCCTGTCCTTGGCATCCCCACAGCAGAAACAGCACACAGCAGTATGCAACGCCTGCACAGCTGAAATGTAAAATGGCGCCACATGCACCACTAGGCCACGTGCATGGCCCTGCGCTCAGCGGCGTGAAGTGCTATTAGTCAGTCATGCGCCAATGGGCGCATGCGCAATGCTCAATGTTATGGTGGGAATGCAGGGTCATGGGTCATGACCAGGTCATGCATGTGCATCATGAAGGCATCTGCCATGTTGTGTGCATCACGCGCATCTTCGCACCGTGCCTGTGATGCGCGGTAGCACAATGCTGCGCTATGGCATGTAAGCGATCAGCGTGCAACACGGACAAGTGGCATAATGTGCATCACGCATATGGGCGAGCATGCACATACAGATGGCACCAGCTGACTACAATGTTCAAGCAACTGTCGGGCTAATTGCACATAAGGCGTTGCGGCAGCAGACGCATATCGACACAGCGTGACGCGCTTGGAATGTGCCCATGCACTTGTGCCCACATTCAGAGAGATGCCCCAAATGCACTGTGCATGCATGCGGGTAATGGGCAGTGTGGAAATGCACTCAACTCAGCTGATGTGCCATGCTGATTGGGATGAGCTGAGGCAATTATGCAATTCAAACAATGCACCCAAATCAGCCTATTAACATATGCAGGGCATCTCAGCTGTTTAGCATCTCATTATCACTGCCCCAGTCCTCATTTGCATGCCCTGATCCATAAATGCTCTCAACTCAGACCACACATGTGTATAGGTGACTGTGAGGTTTAACAGCCTTGAAGGTGAAGTACTGTTTATATTATTCATATAGATCTTTAGGTTGTGTTAACGGGTAAGTGCAATAGACAAATCCTACCTATTCCAGGCATGACCGGGGATACAGATGGATGCAAACTGACATTGAACCTGTGTAATCTGTTGGTTTACAATACCATTACTAGTGTAGCCAATCCACAGCATGCAATGCTCAGTGGACAGTCTGTTGTCGTCAGACGTGTGCAGGGACACTAGTTGCACACCATGCTGTGCCACACACTGTCCCATGGGCAGCCCTATGCCGGGGGAGGACTGCTGGCAGCTGATGTGCCTGCACAAACAGTGAGGTATGCATAGTGTCAGTGATGGCTGAACCAACTGCATGTGTATCTGTACATGTGTGACACTGGTGGCATGGCAATAGCCATGCAGCTGTCCGTGGCAGTCCAGATGACCACAGTGGAAGCAGCCTGCCCACCACACACACCGTGCACCACAGCAGACATGCACTGACTGAAGGCCTTGTCAGGCCAGTTGATGTGGTGGCACACTGCACCACTGTGGGTGGTACTAGGCACATAAAACCTGCACGTGTGTGTCTAATGTCTGTCTCTACACTCCCACAGAAGACAGAATGTCTGGAAGAGACAGTGCTGCCAGTCGCAGGCAGCCAAACTTCACCAAAAGATGAGAGAGGGCCCTCATAGAAGCATATAACCTGCATCATGATGTCACAAGCAGGCAGGGTTGGCAGCCGTGCAGCATGGGAGGGAGGACTGGGAGGCAGTGGTATGCCATGTCAATGCTATGGGAAAATACAGTTGAACCCCACTGGAGTGCAGGAAGCACATGAATGATGGCAAGCGGAGGCCAAGGATAAGGTGGCACACATTGAGGCCTCCACCGCACAGGAGATAGGTGGCCCACAGTCCGACAGCGCCTCACCCCAAATGAGGAGCTGCTAATGGCAGAACATTACCAGAACTGCTGTGCAGGGTGTCGGGGGTTCCAGACAGGTGGCAGCCCGCCAGCAGCACTGTAAGTAGCCATGCCCATGGCATGTGTCAGGCAACGTGTCATCTGCACTGGCTGCCATGCCAGTCCCAATGTGTGCCACATGCAGACTGTGTATTGCCCATGTGATGTACCATGTGTGGCGGTGGCCCATGCTGTGCCCACACTGTGCGTCTGGACAGTCCATGCACATGGTGGCACGTATGCTGTGCCGGGTGCCAGTCAGGCTACACTGGGACACTAACACTGTTGGATGGGCATGTTGTAGCATTGCACACAGGATGCCATGTGAACATGTCCTGTCACCCACGCAGCCACGGTCACAGCAGGTGCATGGCTACAGCGGCGTTACAGGCACTGGACAGCCATGCCAGAGACTGTCATATGCATCCATAGCACAACACTGTGACACACTGTACATGTATGTATGGCTGTATGACACTGTATAATCCATTGACACTGACCATTCTCCCTTCTTCTTTTCACAGCTCCATCACGCTCACAGGTGTAGACATGTGCATAGCTGCATGGAATTCCCTAGGCGAGACAATGATGCTGGCCCATCACACAGGGGTTGTGGACACATCAGGGGATGGTGCCATCCCTGGACCATCCACTGCACCACTGTCACCTGCTGTGGCACCAGTAGTGGTGGGCCGTGTCAGACCACTTCAGCTATTGCTGCCACTACTGGCGGGCATGTCACACATGGCTGGAGGGTCTGCTGGGTTTGTCTGATGATGAACCAGCAGATGCAGTGGACATCGCTGATGCTGTACTTGTGCTGGCATCAGGCATGCTGGGGGTGTACAGCGATGTCCCTGCAGAAACAATACCACACAGATACAATAAGACACGGTCGACAGTGGGGCCACGCAGCTCACAGGTGCCTGCACAGGTGGCACCTGATGCCGTTGGTAGCTCTGCTGCACAGGGCACAGCTGCAGGAACAGCACAGCTGCCCACGGTGGTGGGTGCTGTGCACTCTGCAGCCAGCCCTGGTGTGGAGGCGGGGTCAACCAGTGCATCATGTCCGGGTGCTGTGGGATACACGCAGATGCCATTGGCCAATGACTCCACCGGCTATGGACATGATGGGGCCACGCATGCCCATGCCCCATCCATGCCACAGCCCACCATGGTGCAACCACTGCCCGTGGATGCCCCACAGCAGGCTGGATCACCACCCACCCATCGTCGGCGTCACCATGAGCCATCACCCACCAGCAAGATTGAGGGCTATACCCGCCTCCTGCAGGATACCATGGAGAGGCAGGCATCCCTACATGTGGAATTCAGGGCCTCCAGATGCTGATGCTCCGGAGCTTGAGTCTGTGGTCATGGCATGCCCAGATGTTGGCAGAGGCATGTCTACTGCATGAGGCATGACTGCAACACTGGAGCAGATTGCAGCCACTGCTGAGGCAGCATGTGCATACAGTGCACACTGTACCATCGGGCCTCCAGCTGGACACCCAGGAGCGCCTCCTGCACCCAGGCAGCAGTGTTAGGTGAATCCATTGCTGCTGGCACTGTTGCCACACGTAGCACTACCCAGCATCCCCAGCACTGACATGGCTCACGGGCCACCTCACCAATGAGCACCCATTCAGGTCTCATTGCAGTACCCCTACAGGGGTGTTGGCAACACCCCCTGTGGCTGGTGGTGCCACGGCTGCATCCACCAGTCATGGCAGAGGCCACCCTCGTGTCCGTGGTAGCTGTGGTGACGGCCTGTGATGTCCAGGTACCCATGCCAATGGCTGCTGCACATTCTACCTCTGTGTCCCACTCACCTGGATCCCAATGCCTGGGGTGGTGTGGGTGGCACGCGCCTGTCCCAGTGCACTGCCACCATGGGCCCCTGTGCAGTGCCACCTGCATGTCTGTGTGCACCACTGTTGTGCCACGTGGCATGTGTGATAAGTGCAGTCCAATGTCTGCTGCGCCTGTGTGCCAGTACCAGTGCACACTGATCCATGCCATCCCTGGTACTGTCATTGTTGCACATGTGTGTGTTGTGAGCTGCGTGTGTGTGTGTGTGTGTGTGTGTGTGTGTGTGTGAGTGTTGGCCCTGGCATGTCTGTGATCCACTGCTGCCCTGCCACCACTGTGTGGCATGTGTTGTGTGTGCCCATGTTGTACTGTGTGTGTGCTTTGCTGTGTCTGCTGTGCAACGCATGACTATGTTTCTACCTGTGGTCACCTCCCCTGTACATACCTGTGACACTCACCTGCAGTCCCCAAAATGCTCCTCCACCAGTGTGCTCCTGTAGAGCTGTGACGTTGCGGCCAGACATGGGTCCCACCGTACCATTGGTGGTCCGGTGTTCTGCCCCTGTGGCACTGCGTCTTCCTCCCCACCCTCCTCCTCCTCCCTGGAACTGTCGCCATCCATGTCCTCAACAGCTATTCCACGGTCAATGGCCATGTTGTGTAGTATACAACATGCCAGGAATATGCCACAGGCCTTCTCAGGGCTATATTGTAGGGCACCACCTAACGTATCCAGGCACTGGAAGTGCATCTTCAGCATGCTGAATACGCACTCTATGATGGTGCGTGTAGCAATGTGTGCCTAGTTGTATCGCTCCTCCGCCTCTATTCCGGGTTGACAGATGGGGGTGAGGAGCCATTTTCTCAGTGGGTACGCTGCATCGCCTGTGGGGGAGAAGGGTGGCTGTTAGTACACTGGTTAGTACACTGGTCAATGTGCAGCGTGCCTCCCCACTGGTCCATGCTGCGCAGCTGTGTGTGTGCATCCACCACTGACTGTGCTTGTCCTTCCTGCCATCCTACCTCCACCATCCACCTGCTGTTGTTTGGTCCCCTGCTGTTGTTGGCCCCAGGCCCACATGCCATTGGGGTCACATGTGGCCCGCCCACCATTGTCCCACCCAGTGTGCATGGTGGCAGTGCCTGCTGTCTGCATGTGGCACTAAGCCTACCACATGCCCCCCATAGCACTGCACCCACATTCCATGCATTGCACGTGTGCCACCATGTACTGGTTGGTGGCAGCTTGAAGCCACCTTCCTTCCTCCGCTGCCCACATCTGTTGTACCCTCTGCGCTTTGTGCATCATGCTACCTGCACACCTGCCCCCTTCTTATCCTGTGCCACAATAACCTGTTGTGTGGCAGGTTGCATGTCCCACACACCTACTAGATGGCCACTGAGTATGTCTCCTGCCTCGAATCTGTGGCAGAGAGCAGACTGATGCCATATGAAGGCATCATGTGTGCTCCCAGGTTGTGTGGCTCAGACATCAGAAACATAGAAACATAGAATTTGATGGCAGATAAGGACCGCTTGGCCCACCTAGTCTGCCCATTTTCCTACCTAACAGATAAGCTGCAGATCCTAGTTAACCAACAGCTTACTTCCTCCTACCCCCCCACTAGGGCTGCCTTATGTCTGTCCAATGCATTCTTGAATTCCCCCACTGTTCTTGACTCCACGACCTCCTCAGGGAGGCTGTTCCATGCATCCACAACCCTCTCCATCACATTACTTCTGAGTCATCCCCCCTCTATCTTCAAATTGTGCCCTCTTGTTCTTGCACATCTCTTTTTCTGAAAGATGCTACCCTCTTGGACTTTGTTAATTCCCTTGAGGTACTTGACAGTTTCTATCATGTCTCCTCTCTCCCTTCTTTCCTCAAGGGTATACATATTAAGCTCCTTTAGTCTTTCTTCGTATGTCTTCTGGTGCAGACTCTGCACCATTTTGGTTGCCCTCCTCTGGACAGCCTCCACTCTGTCTATGTCTTTGCGGAGATGAGGTCTCCAGAACTGTACATAGTACTCAGATGGGGTCTCACCAACTGTCTGTACAGAGGATAACAACTTCCTGTTTTCTACTATTGATGCCTCTCCCTGTGCATCCCAGTATCCCCCAGCCTTCCTTACTGCCTTCTCACATTGCTTGCCCACCTTTAGGTCATCTGATATAATTACCCCTAGGTCTTATCTCACCCCACTGTGTACTCTTCCCTGGGTTTTGTTTCCCGGGTGCATTACCTGCACTTCTTTGCATTGAATCTGAGTTGCCATACATTTGACCATTTCTCCAACCTTGCCACGTCCCTTCTCATCCTTGCCACTCCATCTTATGTATCAACTCTGTTGCAGATCTTTGTGTCATCTGCAAAGAGACATACTTTTCCTTCCAGTTCCTCTGCAATGCCACTTATAAAGACATTAAAAAGGACCAGTCCCAGTACTGAACCCTGTGGTACCCCGCTGGTAACCCTCCTTTCTTCACCGTGGACTCCATTTACTACTACCCTTTGCATCCTGTTGTCTAGCCAATGTTTATCCAGGCTACCTTGGGACCCACTCCAAGGCTGGCTAACTTATGCATTAATCTTTGTGTGGACTGTATCAAATGCCTTGCTAAAAATCTAGGTAGGCCATGTCCACAGCCCCTCCCTGGTCTGCTACTTTGGTCACCCAGTCAAAGAAATCTATTAGATTCGTCTGACATGAACTTCCCATCGTGAATCCATGCTGCCTTGGGTCCTGTGCCCCACTGGCCTCTAGGTACTCAACAATTCTTTCCTTCAGAAGTGATTCCATCATTTTCCCTACCACTGAGGTCAAACTAACTGGTCTGCAGTTTTCTGCCTCTGTCCTGCTCCCACTTTTTGAAGAGGAATCACATCCGCCCTCCTCCAGTCCTCAGGTACCACCCCATCCTCCCATGATTTGTTAAAGAGAGTAGTCAGCGGTGTCACTAGTTCTACCCTTAGTTCTTTTAGAATTCTTCAGTGAATCCCATCAGGCCCCATTGCTTTGTCCACCTTCAATTTTATTAGTTCTTTCAGAACCCTTTCTTCTGTAAATGGACTGGTATCAACCCCCGTCTTCAGAGTGTTTCTCTTGTTTGGTTTAGGTACTTCCCCCCCTCTTCCTTTGTGAATACTGAGCAGGAATATTCGTTCGGTATCCCTGCTTTTTCACTGTTACCCTCTGCCCACATTCCCTCCCCTTTATTACGCCTCAGTATGCCTCCTTTGGTCTTTCTTCACTCCCTAATGTACCTATAAAAGGTCTTATCCTCCTTCTTAACAGAGTTGGCTATCCTTTCCTCAGTTTGGGCCTTTACTATTCTGACTGCCTTCCCTGCCTCTTTCTGCTTTAACTGATAAAGTTCTCTGTCCTGCTCCTTCTGTGTTTCCTTATATTTCCTGAATGCTATTCTTTTCTCCTTAACCTTCCCTGCCACTTTCTTTAAGATTGCTGATGCGCCCTGTGGCATTGCACCACCTGGCAGTTTACAGAATGGTAGCCCTTGCAGTTGATGTAAGTTACTGTGTCATTGCCAGGTGGTGCTGTCAGTTGCCACATTGGTGCAGTTAATGGCCCCTGTGACACCTGGCATGTGTGCCACTCTGTAGAACTCCTGCATGGCTTCTGTCTGCTCTGCCTGTGTGCTTGGGAAGTAGATATATTCTAAGATATGGTAGCAGTGTGGTGAGGGACTGTGTGAGGTAGACAGGAGGTGGAAGCCTGTGGTGTCCTCAGAGCCTCTGGAAGAGTTCCTTGGTGAGCAAGCACATTACTGTTGTCACCTTGGTCTCCACTGATATGGCATGATCTTGTCCAGTGGGTGCCTGCATTTCCTCATAGCCAGTTCACAGAGCTGCCTCAGAATGGCCCTATTCAGTGGGTATCGGCCAACTGTCTCCATGTCCATGAACTGTTTGAGTACAGCCTGGCATGATACCACCATGGGGCCAGCTGCCTACAGTGCCTTCCACCTCCCCGTCTCCTTATCCCCATTATCAATGCCACCATCATGAATGGTGCTCCATCCATTCTGTCCTGCAGCTTTCTCTCCCTCTGTCGCTCTGCTGCTCCTGTAGTGCTGCTGCTGGCCTGCTGGTGGCTTGCACTTAAGTCTGCTTCTTTTATACTTATCTTTCCATGGCACTTGGTACTTGCGCTATGTTTGCTCTGTAGTTACACGTTCCTTTTGCACTGTGAATTGCTTGCACTGTGTATGCATGTGCACACCCCTGTATTTGCACTTCGCATATCATTATCATGCATCTACAGTACTTCCTGTTTGGTGCAGCGTATCTGGGATGCCTTTAGCGATCTGCCCTGTCTGGAATCGCTCCATGGTGTATTTTTGGATGCCATCGTGATCTCATTTGCGCCTGACGCATCTCTTGTGAATCCTACCAAAATCTTTACATCAAAGAACTAAGGAAAGCCAGACAAGTATATTATAATGAGCAACTTTCCAAAGATGTAAAAGATAACCCAAGGACATTTTGGAACACCATGAACAAACTGCAAGAAGGACAGAAAGTGGACTATCCAGACCACTTTATGGTAAAAGGACATAAAATGGAAATGTGTACAACAGTGGTGGATGAATTTAATGATTTCTCCGTTGACCTAGGAACAGATGCATTAAAGTGTCATTTGAATTATAGAAGGAATCCACCCCAAACACAATCTTGTGGGGACAGACTAGGTAGAAATAATACAAATGTGGGAATGGAAGAATAATAATTTACATTTACCGCAGTAACAGACAAGGAAGTAAAATAATTATTATTTAAAATTAAAACAAACAAAGCCGGTGGTTTGGATGGTATACCAAATGTCTTATTAAAGATAGCTACCCCCATTATAGCCAGGTCAATGGCTAATCTGTGGAAGACTAGGTTTGCTGGCCAAGGCACCTAGCTTCACCTAAGCTCTTTTCTTCTAGGTTGCTTGAAAGGACAGAGCAAATAACTTTACCAGAGCAAGGAAAAGGATCAAGGCTTCTTTTGGCTAAGCAGATTTACTGTGTGTTATTTTTATTTTGTACTCATAGGGATTGTTGCTGTTTGTTGCTAACATTTTATTGCTTTATTTTTCTATGATTCAAATTGTTATTGCTGGGTATTCCATCTGCTGCATTATTACAGGGTGTGCCTACAGGTGTGTGATTACAGATTACTGCTGTAATCTTCTGATTCAAAGTGTCTTTTGCAAGGTATATCTTCTGTTACTGCCTTATTTTTCTCTATAGCAAAGTGTTTCTTACAGGGTATATCTTCTGTGAAATTATTACAGGTGGTGCTTACATTTTTGTGACTTTTTATCATTAGGCTAAGCAAAATTACTATTTGCCTCTATTTTATTTTGTTTTTGCTGAAAGTTTTTTTTTTTTGTTTGTCTCAGAGGTGTTGCAGTCTCCTTCTCACATTGAAGGAGCTAATTGCTTTCCTCCCACAGCTTTCCAGGGGATTAGGTGTGTATCTGGGGGTGGAGCTGACAAACTGTCAGTAACTTCCAACAGAAGGAAGGGTTAAAAGGTCAGGTTAGTTGATATCTTGGAGGTGGAAGACTAGGTTTGCTGGCCAAGGCACCTAGCTTCACCTTCAAATTGTCTTTTGCAAGGTATATCTTCTGTTACTGATTTATTTTTCTCTTTAGCAAAGTGTTTCTTACAGGGTATATCTTCTATGAAATTATTACAGGTGGTGCTTTACAGGTTTTACAGTTTTATCTATCATTAGGATAAGCTTTCAGGGCTACTGCATTTGTTGCTGGCGGATTGTTTCTTTCATCCGTGGTTCTTCTTCTTTTTCGGCTGGGGAAGGGCCCATCCACCCCCATCTAACCACCTACATATTTTTATAGGGTAGCACAGTGTGTAGCATTTCCTATAGCAAAACGGGAAGGGGCGTTCAGAGGGTATGCACACAGTGACCTCTTTACAGGGGCACTAGTAATTTAACTTGTTATAACAAGTTATACAAAAACAAACAAAACACAAAATCAAACTTTTGCTTCCATTTTCTTTCTTCTAATTAGTCTGACCAGGTTATAAACCTAGCAGCTTATCTGGAATGGATATCATTAACTGCAGGTACTGCAGAACACTTTTCAGGACAGTTTTACAGGATTTAGGACATTGTCCTACATGCTGGGCCATTGGAGATCTAAGGGCTCAGCTCCAGGCAGTCTGGGCAGACATTGCGTGCCTCAAATTGCATATTCAAGAGGAAATATAAGAACTGCCTGCCATTTCCCCAACATCCAACAGAAGTACCTTGATCTCAGAGGGTAGTTGGTCCGGGAGGTTGGCAGGTGGTTAGGAGGGGCAAATTGGGTGCCCCATCACTCGGTGCTCTCCAACATATCACCTCCACAAATCATATAAAAACTACAAACAGGTATCTGCCTCTATCTCCGAAATCAAACAAAGGGGCAGAGGACACTGCAGAGCAGGACACTGCAGCACAGGAGCTAGCACAACAAAACTCGCCTAAAACAGGAACCAGAACAAAAAAAGCAAAAAGGAAATCCAAAAAACTTCTGATCATAGGAGACTCCAAGATTCGGGGAGTTGATATCTATCTTCAGTCAAGGGTAATGGTCAGATGTCTCCCAGGTACATCAGCGTTGGGAGACACTGACTGCATTGCTAAAATTGTTCAGGAAGCAGGAGAAAACATTGATGTCCTGGTACACATAGGGACTAACGATCTCGCCAGCCGATCAGTTGTGGAGACCAAGGAACACCTGACCAGGCTGGGTGACAAACTATCATCCATTTCATCTGGCATTTCCTTCTCTGAGATCCTGCCAGTCTGGGAGAGGGAGGGAGATGGATGGAAGGTCAGAGAAGGGGAGATAGGGGAGCTAAACATGTGGCTCAAGGGCTGGTGCCAGGAAAAAGGACACAAATTTGTAGGGAACTGGCAACAGTTTTGGGAATAAAAGTTCTTTAAATTTGATGGACTGCATCTGACTAAGGAGGAGTCAGTGCATTGGGGCAGAAGTTTGATGTATTTGCAGAATATTTAAACTAGCAAATGGGGAGAGGGGTGCAGCACCCCATACGTCGAATGGGAAGAACACCTCCCCCTCAGCTAGTGGTCAAACAGGAGTTCAGCATGTTTGTTGTTCATTTGTATCACCAGGTAAGGAAAAAGGTCCAGCTCCCCATACGATGCACAGGGGAAACGCCAGACCTCGACCAACAACTAACATACTGAAATCTGGCCAATGGAAAATCACAATGCTCGCAGTTCTGGGAAACAAGATCCCCAGACCTGCAGGCACAATCACAGAGGCTAAACTGGACATAGTAGCCATTAGTGACACATGGTTTACCAGTAACCACACTTGGGAGACTTCAGTACATGGCTATGTACTGTTCAGAAGAGACCGAGGTGCAAAAAGGGGGTGGGGGGGTGGATTGGCCCTTTATGTCAATGAAAATATCAAAGCTACAGAAATTCAGGATACTCATATGGAGCCAGAAGAACTCTGGGTCACCCTGGAAACAGGAAATGGGACAGCCATAGGGACTGGGGTTGTGTACAGGCCTCCAGACCAGGGGGAGAACATAGGCACATTACTGTTAGAAGATATACAAACATGACAGCTAAAGGGGAGGTTCTGATAATGGGAGACTTTATCATGCCAGATACAGATTGGTCAATACCAGCAGGAACATCTGGCAGAACTAGACACATGGTGGATTCCCTGCAGGGGGAGGGCCTCAAACAACTGGTACAACAACCCACAAGAGACAGGGCTATCCTAAATCTAGTACTGACTAACAGGGAAAGAATCATAGATCTCCAGGTAGAAGGTCACCTGGGGGCCAGTGACCATCACATGGTATGGTTCAATTTGGCCACTAGAACTAAATCATTCCATTCCAATGCAAAAATATGGGACTTCAGAGGAGCTGACTTTGATAAGATGGCCAACAGAGTTAAGCTAGCCCTGGCAAAAACAAATACAGGTGAGGGGGTACAGGCAAAGTGGGCAAGCATTAAAAATGCAATACTTGAAGCAACATCCCATTGTATTAGAGAGAAAAGGAAGTGCAAAAGAAGAAGGAAACCACTTTGGTTCTCAAAAACAGTAGCAGAAAAGGTCAGAGCCGAAAGGCTGGCCTTCAGGAAATATAAGGGAACACAGCAGGTTGAAGATAGGGAGGCATACCAAACTTCCCTAAGGGAAGCAGGGAATGCAGTAAGGCAGGCAAAGGCCCAAACTGAGGAAACACTAGCATAAATGGTAAAAAAAGGTGACAGGATTTTCTATAGATACATTAGTGAAAGGAGAAAGTCCAGAGGAGGTATTCCTAAGATCAAAGGAGATAAGGGGGCATGTGAGGAGGAGGAGGACCATGTCAAAGCATCTATCCTAAATAGATGGTTCTGCTCAGTATTTACTGAAGAGAAGGTAGGGCAGGTCCCACAGCTCAGAACCATGGACACTAGGAGGAGGTGTCGCCTACCTTGACTTCAGCAAAGCTTTGATACTGTTCCACATAGAAGATTGATTAATAAGCTGGGTAGGCTCGGGGTGGGTCAGAAGTTGGTCAACTGGGTGGCAAACTGGTTGATGGGCAGAAAACAGAGAGTGGTGGCAAAAGGTATACAGTCAGAAGAGATGTAAGTCACAAGTAAGGTACCTCAGGATCAGTCCTGGGGCCAGTTTCTATTATCTTTGTCAGTGACATTGCAGATGGAGGTGAGGTTTGTCTGTTTGCAGATGACACCAAGATCTGCAACAGAGTAGATGATCCAGATGGGGTGGGCAGAATAAGAAGAGATCTGGATAAACTAGCAAAACGGTCGGAAGAGTGGCCAACTGGAGTTTAGTGAAAAGAAGTGCAAGATCATGCACATAGGGAAGAGGAACCCAGAAGCCACCTATAGGCTGGGAGGGAAGTTGCTGGCAGTCACAAGGGAAGAAAGAGACTTTGGTGTTATCATCACTGATGACCTGAAATCATCTAAGCAGACCAATAAAGCAGTAGGTAAGGCTAGAGGGATGTTGGGATGTATTAGTAGGGGTATCACAAGTCAGAAGAGGGAGGTAATAATCTGTCTTTAAAAGACACTGGTTGGGCCTCATCTGAGTACTGTGCAGTACTGGATGCCACACCTTCACAAGGACATTAACAAAATTGAGGCAGTCCAGAGAAGGGCAACCAAAATGGTGCAGGGACTGCATCAGAAAACATATGAGGACAGATTAACGGAGCTCAATATGTATACCCTAGAGGAAAGGAGGGAGAGAGGTGATATGATTGAAACATTCAAACACCTTAAGGGCATTAACAAGCTGAAAGAGTCTAACATGTTTCAATATAAGAAAATAGCAGGACAAGAGGACACAGCATGAAATTAGAGGGAGGCTGATTAAGGGGTAATGTGAGGAAGTTCTTTTTCACAGAAAGGGTGGTGGATGCTTGGAACGGCCTACCTCAGGAAGTGGTGGATATGAATACTGTGCAGGGCTTCAAATAGACATGGGATAGGCATAAGGGAGCAATACAGATGAGTATAAATAGATAGGCCATTGACAGAGCAAAGGCCGATGGCACATTCATAAGGCAGAAAAATAAATGGGCAGACTGGATGGGCCTTGCAGTCCTTATCTGTCGTCAGCTTCTATGTTTCTACATTTCTATATGTCGCTTAACTATACTGAGATACCATCTAGTTGGAAAATGGCCAGGATGGTACCAGTTTATAAATCAAGGTCTAGGACCCAGTTGGAAAATTACAGATCCATCTCTATTGCCAACTATTTCAAAACTTCTGGAAAATTAGTGGCAAAACAGTTGCATGACTTCTTAATCAAGTATAATATTCTTAATAAACATCAATCAGGTTTTAGGCCATTGTATGGAACTGCTTCAGCTTTACTGAAGGTTACTGGGGACATTACGAGGGTCTGGACAGGGGGATGTCAGTGGAGCAATGTTGCCGATCTTTCCAAGGCTTTTGATACCTTGGACCACGGCATCCTCCTGTCCAGACTAAGATCCTGTGGTATATCCGAGATGGCTATAAAATGGTTTAGAAACTATCTGGAGAATAGACAACAACAAGTGACAATTAATGAATGGTCCTGCAGTAAGAAAGTGGCCGTCTCGCGTGTATCACAGGGATCTGTACTAGGACCGATACTATATAATTTATGTATGAATGATCTATTTTTTTCTCAGCAGAGGGTGGAGTACCACCTCTATGCTGATGACACTATTATATGTGTAAGGGGGTCATCTGTGGTTTCTGCAAGATTGTCTTTTAAATTCTAAATTGGTTCGGACTACAAAAACATTGCAGGTAATGATGTTCCACAGAGGAAAAAAGGTGCCTGAGGAACACAACTTACAAACTGAAACCCTCTCAGGGGTTAAACTAGAACAGGTAGGTAATTATCAATACTTGGGGGGGGGGTTATTTGGATAATCACATAAAGTGGGATATTCACATAGATACAACAATAAAAAAGGTTCAGAAATATTTAGGATCTTTATATAGAACTAAAAACTGTATGTCAACCGAGATTAGAAAGCACATAGTGAATGTTATGGTTCTACCTGTTTTAAAATATGGAAATTTGATATATGCCGGTGCAACAAGAATGCAGTTACATAAACTGGATGTTATGTATAATAAATTAACCAGATTTATCTTAGGTGTACCAAAAAGGACCCACCGAATAGATACGTACAAGGAATTCAACTGGATTTCTCTATCAACAAGAAGAGATTTAAACATTATGATATTTATGGCTAAGTGCATTATGAGGAAAGTTCCTGGTTATATCTTGGAAACTATTTGTGTTAAAACCCCTTTAAGTGGCCTAAGATCAGCTGAAGGTCTGGAATGTATACTGCCCAAGTGGAAGGCGGAGGTGGGAAGGAACCATTTTACATATACTGGCCCAGTTTTGTAGAATAAATTACCACAATATCTGAGACCCCTGAATAGGAAAATCCAGATTAATAAAATAAGACTGTGATATCTGGTATATGTATCAGAATCGACTAATAGGATATGAAGCATGCAGATAGAATAGAAAGGAATGTTCTGTGTTATGAGCCTAATTATGTTTGTTTTTAAAATGGTCATTGTGTGGCATGTTATTGAATCTGTGTATATCTGAATGTATATTGTTACTATCTATGTCATATGATGATATATGTAAAAGTAACTGGATTTGAACTTTTGGACCTCACTGAAAATGAGCTTAGGCTCAGTGGAGTAATCCAAATTCATTTTGTATATAAATAAATAAAAAGTTTTACTTTCTTACTTACTTACTAATTCAGGCTCCTAGATCATGCCCCAATAAACGAGCAGGCAGGGACACCACTAGCACCAGGAAATATTGATCTCTATGGATATGGACTATCGATAGGCTCCATCAGCCAATCAGAATCATCAGTTTCCAGCTGAAACTGTGTGGGCTTTCTGGGATTTCTTCAGTCTGTTCCCGGGCTTCGTATGAGTCAGGAGTGTCCTGTGTGGATGGACTTTGGACTTCAGGGGCTCTTCCCAGGCCCTATTTGGAGACTGCTGTTTACAAAATTGGATTGAGAAGGGAAAAAGAGAGAGAGACTGAACTGTGATCCTGATTTCCCAGGTACTGAGAGTTGCTTAACTACTGTTTGGAGAAACTAGATGCTGCAGAAATCCTGCATTAGTAAGCTGAACTGGCCGAGAGGACTGTGCGGAGTATCTGAGTGCCACTGTTGCTGCTGAGAAGTCGTTGCTTGTGTGGACTGCAGTTGTAAGTCTGAAGAGACAAAGCATCACTGGATGTCAGGGTGCTAGCCAGGAGCTGTACATGTCCTGAGTGAACTGGTTAACATGGCTGAGAGCTGTGTTCTGTCTACGGCTGAAGACAAGGTTGTGGACATTGTTTAACTGGAAAGTGCGAGCTGGTGTACAGGGGCCTGTTGTGCTTGGATTTCCCTGTTTGATTGCACCAGCACTTATTGGATCCAGGGCTAGCACCCATTTCAACTGGCACTGGACTTTGTTGGACAACTGCCTGTGAATACTGCTTGTTTCAAACTCAGTGCAGGGACTGTAGAAGCACCCCACTGTTCGGGAGTTCTCACCCAGAGGCAGGGAGGGAGGGAGGAGTCTGCTAACCCTTTCCAAGTGGGACTCACTGTCTCAGGAGGTCACCGGCACTTGCTGGGGTGCTAGGGCATCTAGGATCCATTGGGAGAGTCAGGCTGTGAAGCCACCCCATATCTGGGCCTTCTGGGGCTGGGGCTGTCCTGCCACAGACCTCAGCATTGAGCCAGAAGAGGCGCAGCAGACAAGCGCCAGAACTACAATCAAGGTGACCAGCTGCAAGATCTTCAAGCAAGCTCCATCCTGCCCGAGGACCACGGCCAGCCTTCTGCTGCCCTTTGCTGCACTGAACAAGAAGCTCCATACTCCAGAGTTTGAGATCAACAAACAGTGAGTACCCAGGACCTGGCTCCTGGAGAGGGAAAAGGGGAATTTGTGTTCTTTTCTTAAACCAAACTCTTTGCCAATATTTCATGGCCTCAATAGCCGGCCAACCCACGGCACTGATCAGTCCTGCACCTAATAGGTATCCAGAAGGACTTTTGGGAGCACTGGTACCAGTGGAGATGGGCTTGTCCTGTGGGCCCAAATATTTATTGATGTTAGATATTTCACTAACCTCCCTTTGTCCCGGTATCTCTTCCCTAGCCCTTACCCCAAATAAAGTTGTGAATTTGTTTGTTGAAACTGCTGTGTTAGTGGGGTTCACTGCAATTGCCTTTTGTTGAGATTTATGGTTTATGGTGGATCAAGGTTGTTGGGCATACAGGGTGCAGGGTGATTGGTTGGGGAGGTGGGGAGGTATAGTATTCCAGGAGGCTGTACCAAGCAGACAGCTGGCCCACTTATAACTTACTATGGGTGGAGGCACCAGGATATTATCAATATTTTTGGGAACAAACCCCCAATTGTCACCGTAGTAGGACATAGACCCCTTGCCCAGTACCAGGGACAGCAGTCAAGGGGGGTAGCTAACTGGCATATGGCACCTGGGCTAAATGCGCAATGCTACATTTGCACAGCCCAATACTGTGGGATGAATATGGGGGCCTTTGTGCCCAGGACCCCTTGAGGCATAGAAAGGCAGGTTGAGCTAGATGAGATCTGGCCTGCTGCTGGGCTGGGAGCTGGGGGATATGAGGGGCTTCCTGTGCATGGTGTGACATGAAGCTGCATGGATTGTGATTGTCTCCCTTAAGTATGGTAGTAAACAATGCCACATAGTGCAGAGAACAACTTCGATGCATGTGGTGCTGCCAGAATGTTTGAACATAGTAGCGTGTCAATGTGCTTGGTCTGGAAAGAGTAAAAAAATCTTAACACCTGACTGACTTTCAATAACTATAGACAATGTTGGAATCCCAGTCCCTGTAGACATATAAATATGATGTCCCAGAAGGCATCAGTCTAGTGCAGGTAGCTGCTGGATGGACAGTGAGAGCTATTTATTTGTGTGCCCAGTCAGGGGCTCCTGGTGGGTCTTGCCCCTCAGGAGGTATGTGTGGCATGCAGACTGCCATACATGTGGAACAAGGGTCAGGGGGCAGCTGAAGATGGCCACAGAGCTTGAGTTCTGAAAACCCTGGCAGTAAGGGTCACTCCGGTTCTAAAAGCAGGGGATCATTCGCTTGTGTCCAATTACAGGCCCACCTCCATCCTGACTCCTCTCTCTAAAGCACTGGAAAAAATCATTGCAGGCCAGCTCTCTACCCACCTACACAAATGCAACCTCCTCAGCCTGCAACAACATGGGTTCCAGAAGTGGCACAGTACCAACATGACCCTCATTGAATTCACAGGCTATGTCAATGAGGCACTAGACTAGGGACAACTAGCTGGAGCAATCTACTGTATATTGACCTATCCAGGCATTTAACCTTGTGGATCATAAGCTGCTGCTCCACAGGTTAACCTGCATTGGGTTGACCTCGGACATGGTTGGGTGGTTCTCTAGCTACCTGTCTGAGCGCTCACAGAAGATAAAGATTAGTGGTACCACATCAGAGGCCAGGAAAGTCACAGTCGGGGTCCCGTAAGGGTCCATACTGGGCCCCCCCCCATTTAGCCTCTTTGTAAACAGCCTTCCAGCTGTGTGCCCCTCTGCCAAAGTCCTACTCTATGCAGGTGGCATAGTGCTATTCCTTAGAGGCTCCTGCCAAGACACACTGACCAGGAGCCTACAGTGCAACTTTGACCTGCTAATGGAATGGTTTAACACCAGCCTCCTAGCACTCAATAGTAAAAATACTGAGACAGTGCTCTTTACCTGTCACCAGAAGAGGAAATCCACCACACCGTTTAAAGTAGCACTCAATACAGACTCCACCCTCGAACAGGTTCACTTTTTCCGGTACCTGGGGGTCACAATCAATGAGTCCCTCTATTTCTATCACTAAGGCTGCAAACAGGAAATTGGGGACACTCTACAGACCCAGCTTCCACCTCACTCCTGAAGCCAGGCTCCAGGCGGTCAAGTGGCACAATCCTGGACTATGGAAACGTGGTTTATGGTGCTGCCATGGACACCAGCCTACACAAAGTCCACCTTATCCTCAATAAAGCATGCAGATTTGTCCTGGATGTGAATCGCATCACACACCCCGGTTAGCTCTACATAAGGTCAAAGTGGCTCCCCCGCCGGGATAGAATAAAGCTTCAGACCTGCTTACTAGGAAAGAAGGCCCTACTGGGGCTGGCACCTGTCTCACTGCAGGCATTATTCAGACCTGCCCCAGGTGAGCATGCCACAAGAAGCGTCTCCAGGCATGTCTTACCTGTTCCTGTCAGGAGATCAGCCCTGGGGAGGCGTGCCTTCGTGGTAAGGGCTCCCACCTGGCTAAACGAACTTCCAAACAAAATCACCAGCCTTCAATGCCTAGGGCACTTCAAATCCAAACTCTGTAAGTCCATCTCTCCTCCAGTTCGCTGCCTGTGCCAAATGTAATCCAGTCCGCTGCCTGTGTCAAATGTAATCCCAGCATCTGGCCCACCACTCAACTGCCCACTTGCTCTGGCCGGGTTGCACCTACTCCGCTCCCCACCCCTTCCATAGGTGCTGGAACTAGGGGTGCAGCACCTTAGAAGTACAATTCCCATGGCTTCCTATACAGTTTCATTCAATGACTTTCAGCACCCCACTATAAAAATTGTTCCAGTGCCTCTGCCCCCTTCCCTCCCTACCAGCCCCCCACTTGTCCTTTGTCCAGTACCCCTCACTACCTTCCCTCCACCTGCCTCTGTTCAATTCACCCACACTACCTCCTGCCTGGTCCCCTGTCCACTTCCTCTGCCCCAACTCCTCCCCTCCACCTACCCTCTGTCCAGCACACCCACACTACCTCTAGACCATTTTCCTGACCTCTTCCTCCCCCACCTACCTGCACTTGCCAACTCCAACTTGTGTCTCTGCATTTAACTTCTCAGATGGCTGCACACTCGTACCTCCACTGGGAAATTGACAATGCTACCAGCTGCTTCATTCATGTCTTGACTTGTGTAAACCGTAAATGTATTTGCTACCCTTTCTTATGTAAACTCTGTTAGTAGTACAACCCCAGTGTCAATTTGTCTTCTGTAATTATGCTGTTGCAACAAAATGTATCTCCTTAAGTGCTGACGAGGATCCTTTGTAAACGAGCTCTTAGCTCAAAGGTTTGTAATTCCAAGTTCCAAATAAATAAAATAAATAAGGAGAGCTAAGACCATGACTGATATGGATAACAAGCAGGAAATGTTTTTACAGTACCAGTTTTAGACCTAATAGCGCCCCAAGCAGAAGTTTTTGTGGTGCCCCCTTCACCACTTCCACTGCTCCCTCTTCTCCCTTCTACCCAACCCCACATCCAAAAAGTGGTAAAAATTATATGAGTACAAGGGGAACAACAATAAGTTTGTTTTTTATATTGGAACTTTTTACAGTTCAAGCTGATCTCTGTTTATACGTTCTACTTTAGTGTGCCCCTACTATGCTGATGCTCCAAGTGGCTGCTTGGTCCACTTGTGCCTAAGACCACCTTTGTGTTTTTAGAGAAGGCTGGCCCCCTGGATCAACTGTCGGGCAAGTGCTGAGAGACCAGGGGCCAAATATTCAAATATGGGCAAAACAGAGTGCAAAGATTTGTGCTGCGCCTTGAGCTTGCTGGGGTGCCTGAAGATGCTATATTCAGTTGAATAGCACACCGGTGCAATTCAACTGAATATAGGGCCATTTTAGCCCAGTGCACAGCCACTTAGCTCTGCCCCAACAGGGCTCTTGAAGTACGTCACTGGAATGGATAGCGCTAGAGCGCTATACAGTAGTAGCCACAGACATTGCCAGCTATTTCCAGATATTTCGTGAAATTTCCAAAGAATTTCTCTCTGCTGCCCCTACGGTAGAAATGGAGAAAGCATTAGCTATATCTGGAAATATCACAGAAATTTCGGGAAATAGCTGGCAGTGTCTGTGGCTCCTACTGTATGCAGTATTCAAAAGGGACCCATGTAAGTGATCCTGCTGGGCATGCAAGGTGCTAAGAGGCCATTTGCATGACCATTATGGGCTCATTTGCATGGGTAGCAAAGAAGGTCAGTGCAGTGCAGCACCTCCCAATTGACCAGTCCAAGACGTGTATATAACCCTGGTGCTAGTGGTCCCCCCACCCCGATCCCCAGCCTCATAAGCAGAATGAAATTCCCTGGTGCTAGTGGTGTCACCCCCCGATCCCAGCCCCATAAGTGGAATTAAATTCTGGTGCTAGTAGCATCCCTCTCCCCAATCCACATCCCTGTTAGTAGAATGAAATTTCCTAGTGGTAGTGGTGTACTCCCCACCCTCCAATCCCCAGCCCTGTAGGTAGAATTAAATGCCCTAGTGGTAGTGGTGTCCTCCCTCCCTCCAATCCCCAGTCCCAGAGGCAGAATTAAATGCCCTAGTGGTAGTGGTGCCCTCCTTCCTCCCTCCTCCAATCCCCAGCCCTGTAGGTAGAATTAAATGCTGTGGTAGTGATACCTCCTCCCTCCCTCTCATCCCAGCCCCGATGTAAAATTGTATATCCCTCGGTGGTAGGGTTCCTGATCGCCAGCCTGCATGTACAAACAACACCTCCTGGCATCCATTGGTCCCCTCATATCACTAGGCAACCCCCACTCACCATATCCTCATCGGTGGTGCCACGGTGCATGCAGTGACTGGCACAGACCTCCTTACACCTCCTTGGCCAGCCACTGTATGTACAGGCAGGGAGCACTTCTCTTATTTATAGGACAAGTGTCACCCTCTCCTATAAATAAAGAGGAGTGCCTCCCTGCCTGTACATATATAGTCATGATGCACCTGCGGCATCACCGATGAGGATACGATGATTAGGGGTTGTCCTGTGCCATGGGAGGGAACCACTGGATGCCAGGGAGGAGTTGTTTGTGCATGCGGGCTGGTGATCGGGGGGGGGCCACTATAACTAGGGATATATACTTTTATGTTGGGGCTGGAATCAGAGGGAGAGAGGGCACCACTACTACCAGGGCATTTAATTCTACCTATGGGGCTGGGGATCAGACGGAACGAGGGCACCACTGTCGCCAAGAAATTTCATTCTACTTATGGGGCTGGGGATTGGAAGTGGGGAGACACCACTAGCACCAGAGATCTTCATTCTACTTACAGGGCAGGGGATTAGAGGGAGGACACCACTAGCACCAGGGAATATAATTATTCTTACAGTGGTGGGGATTGGGGGGGGGGACACCACTAGCACCAGGGACATTTTGTTCAACATAACGATTGGCGATTGGTGGGAGGGGGTGCCAGGGATCACAGGGGGCAATTGTGCTCCCACAGCTGCCAAGTGGCTTGGCGGTTGCATTACCTCCAGCAGTCACTAGGGTTGCCTGGAGTTAAGTCACGGTTTTGTTAGGCAGTATTTGGTGCATAAAAGGATCATGCTAAACCCATCTGCACAGCGTAATACGCTGAATATGGGGTAAGCGCACATATTCATGGCCACGCCCCTCCCTGCCCGTATGCACAATTATGTTTTGCACGGGTAACTCCACTTTGCCTCTGCAACAGCCCCTTTGAATAAGGGGCTGCAGCACAACCCCAGTTTGTACAGGCAAGACCCATTAGCCCACGCAAACCTTTGAATACTGGGCTCCAGAAGTCTTGTCTCAACAGTGTCCCTGGGGTCAGCATGTGTTATTAATACCTCTCACTGGATAAGGGCTTTGCATCTGTAGGGGAATGGAGTGTTGGTGAGAGGTCCTCCTTAAAGAACAGGCTGAGAAGGAAGCCTCAACAGCCAAGGACCCCATGGCCAGAAGGTTGCTCTATGAAGCTGGAAACCCAAGCTCCCAGTTGCCAGGGGAAGGGTGTGTGGGGCCATATGTCAGACATCATCCATGCCTGTTTCAGGGCTCCAGATGGATGAAACAGTGCTCAATGAACAAAAACATCTGGCTGGGCGACACATGGGGAAATGAGTGTTTCAGTGCCTGCACCCTTCCCCCGTTTGATGATTAGGTCATAGCCCAAAAGGCTGCTGCAGCAAAGGTGGATGTGGTCACTGAGGCAGAGGAGGAGGAGCCCAAAGGCTGGGGGCTGAGGCAGCTGGAGCTGCCCAGGATGTGCAGGAAGGCTGGTCACTACATGTAACATGGTGCAATGGGTGGATAACATGCCCGAGACCAGCTGGAGGCTGGTTGCTATGAATGGGAAGCAGGGATTGATGCTGAAAGCTGGCTCCAACCAGGTGATCCTTACATGAAGGACATTGGAAAGCCCAGCAAAGAGGAGCATAAGATTTTCAAGTTGGTCACCAAGATGTGCTGAAAGAACTATCCATATGTCCCAGAATGGAAAATGGACATCATGGAGGATACTCAAGAGAAAGATGTATCGAGGACTGAGTAAAGGAGGTACCATCCCAGAGTTTTTCCTGACACTAGAGCCTTTTTGAAAAAGAGTGCCATGATTACCCAACTTTGGAGGGTCAGTAGGAGTATGAGACAGTACATGGCAGCTGGCCCAGTGGCATGGAGGTCTGAGGCATTCAACACCTTATCTCCTACCATGTCAGTGACCCAGGTTTGGGAATGGATGCCTGTCACTCGGGGGCTGGCTGGGAGAGAGAGGATCAAGCATCCAGAGGACAGATCACCTCTCTTGGGGTGGGGAGGGGGTGGGGTTATGTTTCCCGCTGTTGATTGCCACCTGTAGGTATTTGGGTGGCAACGCAGGTCTGGGCATGTTGCATAGACGGACCAGCCCAGGCATTTGAGTACATCTCCATGGAGGTGGAGCTTTTCGCTATGCTATTGCATGGAGTAGGTTTGAGAGAACCTAACCCAGGAGGAAAACCCTCTGGCTGCAGGATGATGTCTGGTCCCTCGCAGGCTCCACAATGGTGACTGGATCCTGCCACAGTCCAGCCAGCCAGGACACTGGCCAGAAGGTAAATCCTGGGAAGATGAGGAGGGGTTGGGGGACCGGCAGAAGTGCCAGGGGCGATGGAGGATAAAAATCTGTATGGAGAAGGTACATGGTTGTGTACACTCTTCCCAAATGGCACCTGAAATGTGAACACTGTTGAGGAGCAGCTGCCCAGCAGTACACTGGTGAGTAAGCCTGATTCTGCCTACCATTACTGACTTGTGTTATGGACCCTCGTTGTACCAAAAAGAAACTTTGTTTCTGCAGTAGCTGTATCTTTGTACCACTGGTTCACTAAGACTTTTCTTTACCACCCAGCCAAAGACTACAGTGAGGACTTGATTCTAGTTATCATTGAAACAGGTTGAGAGGAGGATTCTGGGAGTAGGAGTGTTGTGCATGCTGCAGAGCTGAGGAGTAAGCTCTGAGAGCAGGACTGTGTGAAAGCGCGTTTTACTCCAGGAAAAGGTATGCCACCGTTGGCTCATTTATTTCGCCTGAAATTAGAAGCCTGAAGCCTATCTTTCCAGGCCACCTTGTGACACTAGTTGTTGCCTCTACCCCCTTGTTGCGCACCGCTACCTCCCCAGACAAGACCGGAGAGTTCGATGTGGGAAGAGGGTGGTGGCAGTAAGACTTGCAGAGGGTGACTACATCCAGGAGCGACTGAGATGCTTAAACATTTAGCTTTTTCCTCTCCCAACGAGACTCCTCACATTTTTACCCTTCCATGCTTTTAAATCCTAAATCCTGAATTCTAAGTTTTCATACATTTCACTTATCCATTTTACCCTAATTGGGCTTATATTGGGTATTTTGATTTATGTGCTTCACAGAACTATATGCTCTAGCGAGGACATTGTCACTGTTTCCATGCTCAGTGCTCAATACACAATATTTAATTCCTTGTAACTTGGAGCTCGGAACACCAAAAGCATGAAAATCAACTGTAATCTCTTTTACATGCCCTAGCTCCATGAGAGTGGTCTCTTTTTAGTATTGTTTTACTGTTTTTAGTGTTTATTTAAGTCTGGTAATTAGCCTTAGTATGTTTATCCTGCCTTTATTATTGTTTACCGCATTCTGTCTGACTTCTTTGTTTTCATACACTTTAAACACTGCCCTTAAATCCAGATTATCTAACTAATTTGGAGCTAGGGATTTATACTAAGTTAAACTTTAACTTTACCCAAATCCAAGCAGCCAAACAGCTGAGCACCATGTAATCTGCACAGTCGCTTTATCGGTTGAGCACTTTTAAATCTCCAGGCTCAGACTACTCATGAGAATTCCAGTTTGAAATCTGATAGGATCCATAATTAAGCACCAATAATTAATTAATGATTGCCTCTAGTAGCAGCAGCACCTCTTACTAGTGCTTAACTTTGATAAAACTCGTGGACTCTAATTAACGACTGCCATTAAATTAGAAAGCTGCTCTGAATTCCCAAGATTATCACTGCAACACTAACTCCTCAGTCAGTGGGGATCTAGCTCCGAGACAGAGCTGCTTGATTTATTAAAGACAAAATGAAACAAATATAGCCCATTTTATAAGAGGGATTATTCATCTATATTCTCACCCTCATACCTCAGCTTTAGAAATTTCTATACATGATAAGCATTGGTGCTTCTGAAGGAAAATAAGATTTTCCTCTCTGAATTTAATATCATATTGTGTCGATTAGACTTTACTCTAGATATTGTTGCCTCTAGAATGACATATCTGGAGAACCAACAGAACAGGTGGAGTTATTTGAACATTTTATTTGGTTACCTTCCTCTCGTACATCCTTACAAGTCAACCCTCGCTCTGTGCTAACCATACATCAGCCTGGCTGCTGGATTGGATTTTGAAATTCAGGTGAAGTCAAGAAATATTGACATCAACAGAAATTCTTAGCAGCTATTCAGAATTATTTCCCCTCAGTTCATTTGCTTTTCCCTTTTGGAAATAAACGACCATAAACTGGTTAACGGACAGACTGTTAGAAAAATTGGTACACTATAGACCTTCCATGACAATATGGTTTTTAGGCATAATTTCTGTTTACTTATTTAAAATAGACATTTTAAAAAGTCTCTTTATTTATTTTAGAAACTCTGAAAACTGTTATTGAGTAGTTTTATATGATTTTCTGACTCCTACTGCAACACCTGTATGATTTGTCTATAAAGAAACATAAAGTTAAACTGATTAATTGGGTCTCTGTGAGGTAAATTTTGTAATACTTGAAATATTGGGTAAAACGAGGTATTGGTTGGGGCGGGAAATTGATTTCCTTCCCAGATATTATTTTCTCTTTATCTCTTTTTCTTATTAGCGCTCCTAACTAATCATGGAAAAACCTCCTATAAGGCTTGTAATCCTAGAAGGACATAAAAGGAAACTAAGAGCCCACCAGGAATTGCCATCTTAGCACTCTATCTATTGCACCTTGGATAGCTTGTGGGTTTCAGGGCCCCCGGAGGAGCTCGTCTTTTCGTGACTGACTTGGTGAGATACTCAGGAGACGTTGATGGAGAATGCTGGAATCCTAAAGCCTCTAACGGGGCGTCCAAGGACATATTGACAACAATAATCTAGATGAACTGGACATGCTGGTAATAACACCTGGCTGAATTTTTACACACCTTCATAGTTTTCTGCTGGACCTTCAGAGGTCCTTTACTGTTCTGTCTTATTGCTAATTGTGGCATAAGGACTCAAGAACTTGCAAGAATTTGTATATTTGTTTCGTTTGGTATAATATCTTGTGGAATTTGTTAAAAAACTTGCTAGCCTTTCTTAGCTATTGTTAGAATTCCTTACTATCTACAATGGTCTACACTAGGAGCGAGAAAACTTTGCTACCCAGCAGGCCTAGGGATACAGGATGGAGGCACAACCCCTTAGAGAGTGTTCCTCCTTCAGTACCTCAGGCCGTGCCAGCCAAAACTGCATGACAAAAGGTCAAAAAAGTAAATAAGGGGAAACAACTTAAAATCACTGAACTGTGGAAATTGTAGTCTCACAGTCCACAACTGCTCTCTGCTCACTTGGAAGTTAGACACCCAAGAGAGGTCTACTTTAGACATTGAGAATTATGACACTACCCCAATCCCAAACATCACTCTATCCTCAGAAGCGGAAATATCTGAGGTTCTAACAAAGGGCATTTGGCAAAATAATCCTATACTAGACCTGGGGAGTATTTTCATCTACCCCCCAGAAGGTCCCAATATTTAAGGAGACAGTAAATCCTAATACTCTGGATTATAGAGGAGAGGAGGTTGATTGGGTTTTAGAAAATTTCCTACAAACTATCGGACAGAAGGAGCCAAACAATTATGAGTGGGAATGCAGAACAGTTAAAATCTTTGGATGGGAGACTGCCAAAGATGAAACAGTTAGAAGGATTAAAAGTGACTTAACTACATTTTGGGACAAAACTCTACACATAAAGGCTTTCAGTAACTCAATAGAATGGCTAAAAGAACATTGAAGGAATAGTAACACATCACAGATTATTGTTACTTTTAAGAACTCCTATAGCAAATGCTCTCTTATTGGCTGCAGGTAGATTAGATCCTCTGGGTATTTAAATGCTGACCCCACCTGCTCTTAGAGACCCCACTATTGACAGGAAAACAAGGTGACCAGGTTGTGGCAATAACCTTGTTCAAAGTAATAGATTGTCTCTTCTTAAACCCTCAGGGCATGAATGACAACTACAGGAGAACTATGGGCAATCTATAACAGATACTCATAAAGCTGACCTGAGGGAACTTAAGACAGTGTCATGGAACATAGAGGGCCTACATATTAAACTTGCTGATCCTGAGGTAAAGGCATTTCTTATGGGAAATGAGATACTTTGCCTACAGGAGAACTGGTGCAAGATAATTTCCACCCTCAGTTAGCAGGGATATACCAGGCATGAATACCAGATATAAGGGCAAGAAGACTTGGCAGATATAAAGCTGGGCTAACGACTTTTGTGAAAACTTCCCTAAACTATAAAATTAGTAATCTCAAAATTCATGGTATTGAGATTTTGGCACTAAAACTGGAAGGAGGCCTGGCAAATTTGGTCATTACAATCAGACCTGGTTAATCCATAAGCATTTGTGTTAGCTCAGTTTCTTGCATAATAAAAATCTATGTGGTAACCAGACATGTACAAGATGAGAATTTTTTTCAAAAGATTTATTACAATGTAGTACTGTGAAATGTTTCACTTTTTAAAATACAGTGCAAAACGTGTACTGAACATTACTTTGATTCAATTACATTTTAGTCATTTTTTAACAATTCCGTTACATTTAAAATAATCCAAGATTCCCTTTTATTTAGCATTCCCTGCCCCTTTTGCATTTACCAATTTTTTCATATCAAGAGCATAGTCCACAAATTTCTGTGTTTCATCCGATGGGTTTTGCTCCAGGTAGGAGAAAATTAAATCTAAGCATTTTTTTGTCTCTAATGATGTTATTGGAGGTGTTGGTGCTGCTGGCTCAAGGTTAGAATCCTCATCCTTAGTTTCAGGCATGCTTGGGCGTACAATGCCCATAATATGGAATCAGTTAAGGGGTGGGAGTCTCAACTCTTCCTCAGCTGCTACATACTTTTCATCTGTCATGGCTGTTCCTACTTGTGGTACTTGCTGTATCAAGGTTTGCAATTCACTTAATGAAGCTGTTGAATGCCTTGGTGCATAATCAGCATGAGGCATAATGCGGACATGTCTCCAGCAATTCTTGATTGTTTCCTCTGTCACTGACCTCCAGGAACTATGAATGAACTGCAGTGCTTGGCGTACTGTAACTTTCATATTGGCATCACTTTCAGCAAACTGAATGAAGTGATGACAAAGTTGCTTCTTATAAAAGCACTTGAAATTTCGTATAATCCTTACATCCATAAGTTATATGTGTGATGTGGTGTTGGGTGGCAAAAAATGAAGTTTCACATTAGACAGACATGTTGGTGGGGTATGGCTTGTGGCATTGTCTGCAAGCAGGATAACATGCTTTCGCCGTAGGTGCATTGCTCTGTTGAAGTCAATGAGCCATTCTTTAAATTCGTTCCCAGTCATCCATGCCTTTGAATTGGCTCTGTACCCAGCATACAATTCAGGGTAAAAATTGCCTGAAAAAAACAATGAGGTTTACAGGCCTTCCCAATTACAAATGGCTTCCACTTGTCTGAGCCATCAGCATTGCAGCATAAAGCCACAGTCAGCCTGTCCTTTGATTTTTTTTTTTTTATCCCTGGCACTGTAGTTGAGGCAAGAGTGGCACTGGGACCTAGTCTGTAAAATAGACCAGCCTCAACAATATTGTAAATTGCACTGGGTGTGAATCCAGACAGCACCTCCTGTAAGTTTATTCTCCCTGCAACAACTGCTGAATGGTCAGCACTTGCTGCCTTCCCATGGTACAGTTTATGACTAAGTCCATGTTTTTTTTTAAATCCCTGTATCCACCCCTGGGAATATCCAACTTCTGTTACCGCCAGCTGTTCTCCAAAGAATTTAGCCTTTTCTGTCACCATAGCATCAGAGATGCTTACACCTTTAGCATTCATTTCTGCTACCCACATACTGAGTGCTGCTTCCACCTCTAGGTGCTCCCCACTGTGAACCCTGGTTAGGCTGCTTGAATCAGCAGCAGAAGCTAGCCATTTCTCACGAGCTCTCCAAATGTCACTGCAGGTTGAGGCTCCAAGACTATGCTGGAACTCTGACATTGCATACAGTGAAGATATCTTTGTAAGTTGCCTTTGATTATTCTGCCTCAAAACACATAATGAACTTTTCTGTGCTATTGAGATCTCTGTCCGCCCCTCTTTGCAGGTGTAGCTGACATTGTGTCTGTCTGAGAAAAAAATAAAACTGTTGTTAGCCAAAAGATAATGTGAAGGATACAGGATACACTGCTGTAAAATCTTATTCATATGCTTTTAAGCAGCAAGCTCAGTTTAAACTGTAAAATCTAAAAAAAATTAATATTCAATTGGTCATCTCAAGAACTCTGCATTTTCTGCATCACTACTGTTCAACACATATGCTTTTAAATAGCAAGCTCAGTTTAAACAGTAAAAGCTAAAAAATGATGAACTAGCTCAGTTTTTGGCAAAAAGAGACCGGGAGCTGGGGGGGACTGAACAGGCTCAGTTTAACACACTGGCTTCTTGGGAGATTGAACAAGCACAGCCGGAGTTTTTAAGCTTTATGTTTTCCTCCATCTAAAACTAAAGCTTCGGAAGTCTTTACAAATTTAAAAGTTCTACAAAACATTCTAAATAAGTGCCCACACCTTCCCATCATAATTATAGGGAATTTCAGTGCTAGAATCTCTGCAAATAAATCTCATGAAGACCTATATGGGGACCTTATGTCATCTCTACTAACTATAAACCCCAGAATTACAGATCGTAGAATAACTCTAGATTTAGTAACTAATGATAGAGGGAGAAGTCTGACTAAATTCATGACGGATTTAAATATATGTATATTTAGTGGACATTCACCAAATGATAACAAGGACAAAAAACATTCAGCGGACCTCAAGGCTCCTCAACAATAGACTTTGCATGGGTAAATATAGAAGCTCTCAAACCTGTAAACTATTTTGGGGTCTTGGACTGCATTGAATCAGCCTACCTTCCCATTATAGTTTCCTTGGAATTAAAGGCATTGGGAGAAATACCAAATCTAGATTGACCAAAATATATAAATATGAGTCCAGTTCTTCGTGACTAGAAAGAAATATGGAACAAATGACATCATGATACAAGATGAAAGCAAGAACAAATTAGGGAGTAGTCAGTTTCTTCATGAGCCTAGGGTCTTTGATTTCAATGTAATGTAAGTGTCTCTGTGGGATACTATTCTATTTTCTATGGTTTAATGGGATGAAATCAAGAAAGATGTCAAATTAACGTCCTTCCCATCTATGATATCCTTGCTTAGGTGGCTTGGGATGAGCCGAATAGGAGATCTGACAAGTTGGCAGATCTGAAGTAGATGGAACACCTAAGGATGGAGAAGCACTTGGTGGAGCATCCTCCTTTTGGGAATGGCTGGTTGTGAAGGCGACAGAGCTGACTTTGAAGGACGGCGAGCTTCAAGGGAGGTGATATGGGATACTGTAGTAGCAAGCTGAGTCATGAAGTCTCACATTTCAGATAAGGCAGCAGAGGCTTGTTGTGGAATCAGTTGGCTAGGAAAAGGATACCTGGTGGGCTAGGATTTGGCTGCTACAAATAGATCAAATAGTTCTTATTTCTGGGTGAATGCCAAGTCTTTGAGGTTTGGAAATCAGGTGTGGAATAGTCCAGTCCTTTAAGGAATATTTTGATTTACAGGATCATTTGCAAGGAGCTTTCATGTTGGAAAAAGTCTGAGGGAACCTGAAGAACCTTCTTCAGCATCTGGTGAAGAATTGCCAGCAGGAGTGGAGGCCATGGTGTCAAACCTTTGTAGATAGTAAACAATGATTACATGCTTGATGAAGGAGGATGAAGACTCCCGTCTCTTAGCGGACAAAGTCGAACCCTTACCTACACTTGTAACCTCCTAAAGGTATGAGTTAGGGAGACAGAGTCTAAATGTTACTGCTGGTAAAGGCTGCTGACAGAGGAGAGCTGAAACAGAGGAATTTGCTAGGGGCAGAACAGAAATATAGCTGGAGGAGAATAAAGCAATGCTATGACAGAAAGAGAGTTGGAACAGAACCAGGGATGCAGAGTCAGTAAAGGAATGACTGAGGGAGATATATGCATCCATCACACCCATCATGGGTAAGCTAATAGAGACTATCCTGAAGGAGAGGCTGGTGGCCCTCCTAGAGGCCAAAGGACTACAGGACAGCAGACAGCATGGCTTCATTCGTGGCAGATCCTGCCAAACCAACCTGGTCGAGTTCTATGACTGGGTAAGTAGGCAACTGGACAGGGGCCATGCAGTGGATGTCCTGTATCTGGACTTCAGTAAGCCATTCGACTCAGTGCCACATGGAAGGCTGGGAAGGAAGTTAGTAGGCACAGGGGCGGTGCAAAGCTGGTGAGATGGGTAGGAAACTGGCTGCAGGGAAGGCAACAGAGGGTGGTGGTGTGGGGAGCTCTCCCACCCAAGGGCAGTGATGAGCGGTGTTCCACAGGGCTCAGTGTTGGGACCAGTGTTGTTTGGGATATTCATTGCAGACATATCATGGGACATCAAGAGCAAGATCAGTCTGTTTGCTGATGATACCAAGGTAGGCGTGGTGGTGGATGACCTAGGGGGATGGCAGGGGTTGCAGGATGATCTGGCAAAGCTTGAAACCTGGTCAGACACCTGACAACTGGGCTGAGGAGTTACCAGCTAGGGGGAGTGCAACTAGCCCAGACAGAGGAGGAGGAGGAGGAGGAGAAGGATCTGGGTGTGCTCAATACAGGGTCAATGAACAACTCGGCACAATGTAGGAAGGCAGCTGCAAAGGCCAACAAAATGCTGGGTTGTATTGCAAGGGGTATATCCTCGAGGAGGGAGGAGGTGATTCTGTCACTGTATAGGTCATTAGTCAGACCACACCTGGAGTACTGCGTGCAGTACTGGCGTCCGTATCTGAAGAGGGACATTAAGTTACTGGAGGGTGCAGCGAGAGCAACAAAAGATTATCAAGGGGCTGGGGGACTTATCATACGAGAGGAGGTTGAAGGAGTTGAACATGTACTCACTGGAGGAGAGAGAGGAGAGACAGGGGTGACATGATTGAAACCTTTAAATACATGAAAGGAATAAACAAGATGGGTCTAAAGGGGCTGTTCAAAATAAAGGGAGGGAGGGCCACCAGGGCCATGATATGAGACTGGAGGGAAGGTTCAGGAGGAGATGAGGAGACACTTTTTACAGAGAGTGGTTGGCTGGGTGGAATGCATTACCTGCTGAAGTGGTATGCAGTAGAACAGTGGACTGCTTCAAACGAGGATGGGACTGGACAAGAGGGGAGGGTTAATGAAGGGGAAGGGTGGAAGGGAGGGGCAGCTGCGGAATAAGGGGTGCTAGCTGCACATTCGAGCAGACTTTATAGACCTCTAGGCCTTTATCTGCTGGCAAATTTTGTATGTTCGTATGCATAGTCATTAAAGGGGAAGGCTGAAAGAGAAGTTGATAGAAGGCAATTGAAAACAAAATGGAGCTGCAGTTTTATGTTGAGCAGTGACGTTACCACAAGTCACAACCCGGAAGAGAGAGGAATGGTGTGAGCTGCTGCAGAATGGAGAGAAGAAAGAAACCCCAAAAAGGAGCTAAACAGCAAAATGAGGATGAAGAAAGGGAACAGAAGACAAGGAGGTACGGGGGGGGGGTGGTGAGGACTGCAAACAAGTCGCGAGCGGCAGCTAGACCAAAGATAGAGAGGTGAGGTAGAAAGCAGAGCAGAAGGAACACAAACAAGGCAGGCAATGCAAGGCAGGAGCAGATGGGGGTGGTGAGTCACAGAAATGTGCACAAGGACAAGGAAGGAAAAAAGGGAGATGAAAGGGGGAGAAATGAGCAGAGAATTAGCACAGCCACATGGAGCACACAGCAGCTCAGCAGTCGAGATGCACTAAGCGTGGGTGTTAGGGAGAGGCAGGCTTTTATTTAGCTGGTGGGAGGAGTTATTCCCCCACACTGACTCTCGGGCGAAGCCCTCCCAAAAATGGGCAATATAGAGCACCAAGTTCTGCACAGCGCTTTGCCCTTGCCCAGGAGTCAGAGGATGCTGTATTCAGTCAGAGAGTGCTCCAGTACTATCCAACTGAATGTGGAGGCAAGTCGGCACAGCACTAAGTCAAGTAGTGCTGCCCTGACATGGATTTCAGCTATGCAGGGAATAGAGGCACGTATCCGACAGTGCCGGAGCTTTAGGCACAATTTTCAAGGGGCCCATGCAAATGAGCCCATTGGGTTTTACAAGGCACTAAGGGGCTATTTTCATGTTCATCATGGGCTCATCTACATAGGAATCATGGCAGGTTAGTACTGTGCCACTCCCACCCCGAGCACCTGGTCCCATAGAAGAATAGAATTCCATGGAGCCTAGTGGTCCCCCCTCAATCGCTGTCCCCATGCCCTAGTACATTATCTCTGGTGTCTAATGGTTCCCCCTCCCTCCGATCACCATCCCTGTGCCAAGTAAGTTATCCCTGGTTCTTAGTGATCCCCCCATCATGGTCCCTGGGCCAAGAAGATATCTCTGGTGGCTAGTGGTCCCTCCTCCCTTTGTTCACCAGTTGCTAAACAAATATCGTCCCCCTGATGCCCAGTATCACAACCCCACCCTCTGGTCCCAGCTTGTTAAGGGTAAGCTATGTCCCTGCATCCAGTGGTCCCACCCATTCCCAGCTCTGTTTGGTAAACATATTCCCTGGCATCAAGTGGTCCCCACAGTTACCAATCCCTGACCCCCTAACACAAACAATATCAGTTCTGTGCTTATGCTGTTTGTATACTTTATGGTGCAGGTGAAAAAAACTATTCCTAATGTGTCCTGGTAACCTCCCCCAATCACTGGTACCGCTGTTGTCAATGCAGTAATCCTGGTGCGTAGCTGCCCCCTCCTACTGTGGTAACAACCATCCATCCAGCCAACTCCCCTTACTTGAATCGTTGGTGCTGATGGCTGGCACAGCCCTCCTCACACCTCTACAGCCAGCCGATATATGCAAAGCCATAATGAATGCATGTTCTATGTACTGTACAGGGCGCATGTCCTTTGTACTGTACAGAGGACATGTACTCTGTACAGTACTTAGTACATGTGCTCTCTGTGACTTTGAATACAGCGGCCGGCCAAGGAGGTGTGAGGAGTGCTGTGGCGGTCACTGTATGGGCTTCCGCAGCACTGACAATTCAGGTAAGGGGGGGGCAGGCTGAGTGATCAGTGCCATGGTAGGAGGGCACTAGAAGCCAAGGATTACTGCATTGGCAGTGGCCGTACTGGTGATTGGGGGGGGTTACTAAGACACACAAAGGAATATTTTTTTCTCTCCAGGCACCATAAAGTATATACTAACAGCATAAGCACAGGACTGGCTATTGTTTGTGTTAGGAGGATATGGATCGGTTTTGGGGGAGGGCCACTGGATGCCAGGAAATATGTTTACTCAATGGGACTGGGGAGCAGGGAATGGGCCAATGGATGCCAAGGACATCTCTCTTACCCTTAACAGGCTAGGAGCAGAAGGACACTGGGCAACAGGGGACTATATTCGTTTGGCAACCAGTGATCGGAGGGAGAGGGAACCACTAGGCACCAGGGATAAGTTACTTGGGCAGAGGAACAGCAATCCAAGGAAGAGGGGACCATTAGGCACCATAGATAATGTCCTTTGCATGGGGATGGCGATTCACAAAGAAGGTGGGACCACTAGGCACCATGAAGCAGGTGTGCTTCCTCCCGGCCAACTAGGTAGTTGGCTGCAGGAACTCTGGTAGCCACTAATGTTGCCTGTAGTAAAACAGGGTTTGGTTTGGAGGTATTTGCACTGTACAAAAGAACCACTCTCAACCCTTTCATATACTACAAATGTGCTGAATATTGAGTTGCATGGATATTTCTGTCCCCTCCTTTGCCCACCGCCATCCATTATTTATTATGGGGTGCTAACCCTGTTTGCCTGAGCAACTGCCCTTTGAATATTGTGATCTGGCTCAAAACCTGGTTTGTGCAGGCAAATTCCTATTGTATTCATGAAAACATTTGAGTATTGGGCCCCAGAACAGTTGGATGGCATTGCAAAACAGAGAAAGTGTGTAGCAAGATTCCCAACAGAGCTTCTAAAGAATTCTGAACAAGTTGGAACCTATCGGGGCCAGAAGATAGCATCGTGTTTTGTCTTGCATTGATTCCCTGTTTTCCTTGACAGCACTGGCAGGGGAAGAAGGGATGCCCTGGATCTTTGTCACCCTAAAACTGGAATGCCTGTACTCACAGAAAGATGAGGGATTACTGTTTGGACATTCTCTGGCCTTGTGTGTAAAGGATGATTAAAGAGGAGGACTACTGAATATAGATGAAATGTGGACTCAATTGCAAGTGCCCATAAATGAAATGAAAATGTTTGGGACTTTACTGTTGTCTGTTTATGAATTATCTATTCATAAAGCATATTTAAAGAGCTGCTGACACCTCAAAGAAAAATTTTAAAAACAATATTTGGGTACAATTCAGCTGGCATTCCATGTATTGTCCATAGATTTCTCCTCCCCATTATTTATTACTGAAGACATTTACATAAATACATGATATTTACCCCTTAGAAGTCATCTGCCTCTGTAGTTTACTGTCTACTTCAAGTCATAATTGTTTGTTGTAACATCACACTCTGTTGCCATGGGAGTAGCTGTGATGTCATAAGCAGTGCATTATGACCTCACTTAGGGAGATGGCAACAGAAATTGGTGAACTCTCCAGAAACAAAGAACCTATTTTCATGTAAATGACCTCAGTGATAAATAATGTGGAGGAGAAATACAAAACTAATGTAAAATACAAGCTGAACTATGTCTAAATATTATGTTTTGCTAAACTCTCTTGAAGGCATCAGCTGCTTTTAAAGAATCAGTGCAAAAGCAAGAAAATACAAACAAATCCAAACTATGAAAATAAAAACACAGTGGCAGTATACAGAACAATGTATTAAATTTGCAAGTAATTAAAAGATTAAACAGATAAGTTTTAATAGTTGTTAATGGCTGACATGTCATGTCATTCTACAGGTACCGCCCTGCAAAGATGAAGGGACCCTTATTTCCAGGTCTGACCTAATCATGCTGCTGGACACATAGTTAAACATTCGGCACAGCTTCCCAATTGTATGCATTGTTCTGTATGCCACTGTGTTTTTATTTTTATATTTTGAATTTGTTGTATTTTAAAATACTAACATACTAAAAGCCAGCAGAATAGGCCTGATGGTCTGTCGTGTCTGCTCAGTAGCCAGCCTACTAATGGATGCTCACTTTTCCACCCCTCCAGCCCCAGAGAACTCCAGAGCTTTTCTTAAGAAGCAGTGTGCATGAAGTAGATCACGCTGGAACTAGAATTTAAAATGCACATGAGTTTTTAATTATTGCCACCAAAACATATTAGACAAACAACGGAGCTCCTAGCCAGACCCTACAATTTCCTGGCAAACAGTGATTGATAGCCATTCATCAAATGGAACTGTTACACTATAGCTTAGTTTACACGCCCATATACAGTAGTACACCACTTCTCAACACGAGTTATGGTGCGGCTCCCTCACCCATGAAAATAAATTGTGTATTTTGAGTCAGGTCATTGTATATTAGCGCTGTCAAAATACCTTTTTCTGAAAAATGTGGCTGAATATTTAGTATTCAAGTCCCAGATATTTGGGCAGGAACGTTTTTTTTTTTTTAATAATTGTTCTAAAAGTCCTTAAAACACGTAATTAAACCTTCTTTGGATGTGTTGTTTCCTAAACACCTCAATGTCACCTGAAAACTCCACACAGAGCTGTCTGCAACACAGTGCAAGGTATTTTGATATGTTCTACAGGTCATTATCATTAGTTAGTATTCAAATGTGGCTTAGCTGCATCATATTTACTATACTAGAATGCAACCATACTGCACTTCCACCCTCCATACTTACAGCAGCACCACTTGCTCCAATAGGGTGGCCACGGCCAACACTTTTTCCACCTTCTCACTAGCAGACCTGGTGGCTACACCCTGGTCTTTCTCACATACAGACATCTGACTAGAAGGATTAACAATAACTTGTGTGTCTGGAGCTTGCACAACCCTTGGAAAGCTCAGAGTGGAGTTTTTTTTTTATATATTTTTTTTTACAGGAAGAGGGTTACACGCTTGGTAGCTCTGCCAGCCACTGTCAGCACCTTTCCTCTTTTCTCTGGAACACCTAGATTTTTAATAGTCAAATAAGATGCACACTCTGACTCATCATCCCCCAAATCACTGAGGTGGATGTCAGTATCACTGTCAACTGATGAGGGTCTGAAACATATTCAGAGCCAGATGAGCACTCAACGTCCTCCTCATCTACAACATCTGGCAGACAAGCAGCACAAGTTCTGCATTTGGATGGCATGATAGGGGCAGTCATGGTAATAGACACTGCAGAAGTAAGTAGCGGTGCTGTATCCATAGGAGTAGTGGTCGACACAGTCACAGTGGCTGCAGTACAAGCAGGTATTGTGTCAGTGGAGGTACATGTCGCAGCAGTAGTGGTGGTGGCTGTGGTGGTAGTGGTCACTGGGGCAGCAAAAGTGGTACTAGTGGCACTGGCTACTGCAGTTGTGGTATAGATGGTGGTAGGGAATGCACTGGCTGGGGTGTAACAGTTATGGTGGGAGCTGCAGGAAGACAACTGATATAGACTGTTGCTTCCTCAACAGGGGATCCACTGAGATGTAATGCCCTCCTGCTAGTCCCATAGAAGGATGGGGCAGCAAATGAGTTACTGGTACTGGTGTGACAGTGGTAGCCATGTTGTGACTAGAGCTGCTTTGCCCACTGCCACTGCTACTAGAGCATAAAGGCTTGCTATGTGGAAAAAATAGTTTGGCCTGCCAGTTTGTGTCCAGATGACTGTGTCATCCTGTCTATCACCACTTTATGCAGATAGTGCAGAGGATTTGCTGGGCCGGTCCAAGATCTTTTACAGTGTTGCTGATTATTAAACATGATAAACGTCATAAAAGGGTGCAATGAGAACTGAACTATGGTAACACAGGAAGGTATATACTACTAGTAAGTAGTGCCTGTGTGTGTGTGTGTGTCTGTGTGTGTGTGTGATATGCCGATTGTGGAACTATGAATGAATGATTCCACCCTGGACAAAAAACTAAACACAGTTCAGTTCACTCAATATACTACATAAAGCAGCAAATAAAAAGCACTGCTTTAGTACTATTGGTGAGTGTCAGCTGACAACCACCTCAGTACTAGCATATGCAACTGAGCCCAGAACCGTAAAGCAGGCACAGCACACACAATAATTCAGTGAGTCAGGCTCGATCCGCGCAAAACTGCAGCAGTTAAAACAAAAACAAATGATGTACACACAGCCACATACACATGCAGGTTGCAGCGTTATACCACCCACCCCCAACAAAATATTGCAGATGCAGAGGCTACATGATGTATGCAGTGAGCTGTGGAAGGGGAGTCAGCTGACACTCAAGTCAGGGAACTGAGCATTAGTTAAGTTTATTGGCAGGAAGACCCAATGAGCACACTCATTTTCAAGGAGGTCCTGTAAGGACAGTGTTAAACAACAGTGTACAATAAAAGTGATGACATAGCATACAAGTACAATAACTGGTGAAAAAGTGCATATACGGTCAAAACAATAATAAAACAGATTGGAATCCAGTCATTGACAAATGCTTGTTCCATACAGCTGAGCTCTAAACAAGATGATAAACACGATTAAACAAGATGATAAACAGAAAAAATTCTGTGAGTCAAGCCTGACCCACTGAAATAAACTGTGGCAGTTTTGAAACACGAAACAATGCTCTCACACAGTCATGTGCACACAGAAGCCAGCCTCAGAAAAATACTACATGCACGCACAAGAAAGATGTGCATGTGTAGTGGGATGCAGGGGGGCTGTGAACACCTTCCTCAGTCATGCACAGAACTGAGCCTGGAACCAGACAACAGCAAAAAAAAATAAAAATACAGAAACTTGCTTCACAAAAACAAAACAAGTGAAAGGTGTGGGGATGGCGGCAGTCAGCAAACAACCCTCCTGAGCCTAGAAACAGCCCAACAAACGTGCACAGAAAAGTCAACCTTGACTATCCTGATGGAAAAAAAAACTTGTGTGCAAAAAGAAAATGTGCCTCAGCAGAAAGTCACACTGGAGCCGTCTGGAACTGAAAAGAATGGGGGCAATAGATACACTCACTCTCCTGGTCTCTGTAACTGAGCATGTATGGAACAAGCATTTGTCAATGCTGGGTGCTTGCCACTGGTGTTAATGTTGTACCGGTCAAGGTGCAGATCCTGTGCTGTGCCAGAAGAGTACAGGTTGGACCCGAAGGCGGGGCAGAGGGCAGTTATGGTGGGGCAACAACTGACAAACTGAAGACAATTTAAAAGAATAAAAAATATTGTTTTCACCATTCTCTGCTTGGAGTGAGGGCTGGGCTCTCAGTGTAGAGGTTCCTCTGTAGAAGTGCTGGTGCAGTCTGGTGTACTTGGGTGACTTCAGAAAGGAATGTGGCTCTATTCCCACCAGTCTGGTGTGAGAACATCGTAAAACTAAACTGCAGGCTGTGGTAGAGCTGTGCTCTACGTTAGGAATAATTGGAGCACCCAGGGATATATTTTTCTAACATACGAACATATGAAGAAGCCAGCAGAAGAAGGCCATTTGGTCTATCAAGTCTGCTCGTATTGCAGGGTCCACAACTTGAGCTAATGTCCTGCCCTCCCTCCCTCCCTCCCCCACTCCTTCCATCCTCCCTACCCATGATCCTTACCTTCCCTATGCCTATCCCAGCCTCTCTTAAAGCTGCCCACTGTCTTCATCAAGATGACCACTTCCAGCAGCACATTCCAAATGTCCACCACCCTCTCTGTAAAGAAGTGCTTCCTGACCTCCCTCATAAATCTCTCACCCTCCAGCTTAAGACTGTGCCCCCTCATGTTATGGTTGCCACTCAGCTTAAAGAGACTCTCCTTATCAACCTTACTTATCCCTTTCAAGTGCAGTCAAACCCACTTAAGTGAATATTGGTTAAGCTTATATTTCGGTTAAACAGATGTTATTATGCAGTCCCATTTTTTTGCTATACTTTCCAGTTTAAAAGAACCTATTAAATGGATTAGGAATCCTGCTTAAGTGGATTAAAAGTTTTACTAGAGTACTGCCTTCTCTCAGCTGTCAGGCTAATGTCATCATGTCCCAATCATGACCTCTCTCTCTCTCCCTCTCTCTCCTGTCTTCCAGGGAGTACACGTTCAGTGCCCTCAGCCTCTCCTTGTATGCCTTGCACTGCTGATGGGCTATCATCTTTGTAGCCTTCTTCTGGACCTTCTCCAGCAGGTTAATGTCCTTTCTGAGGTGTGGGCATCAATACTGAACGCCATACTCTAGATGTGACCTTACCAGTGACCTGTACAAGGGCAGTATAACCTCCTCTCTCATACTACTGATCCCCCTAGCTATGCATCCCAGCTTCTTGTTTGCCTTTGCTGCTGTTTTCTTGCACTGTGTGGAGTGCTTCAAGTCACTAGTGATCATCACTCCCAGGTTCTTCTCCTCCTCCTCTGATGCAGATACTCAGACTCCACCCAGGTAGTACTCTATCCTGGGATTCTTGGCTCTAATATGCATTACTTTGCATTTCTTGGTATTGAAGCCAAGCTGCCAGATCCTGGACCAGCTTCCCAGCTTTTCCAGATCTTCCTGTAGGTCCTGTATCCCTTCAGCTGTGTCCACTCTCCTGCAGAACATGATGACATCCGAGAATAGGCAGACTTTGCCTTTAATGCCATCCCAATGTGATTGATGAAGACATTGACCAACACTGGCCCCAGCACAGAGCCCTGTGGGACCCTACTGGTTACTTCTCTGGTGCCAGATAACTCTCCCCACCAACCACCTGATCAACCTTTGTGGGGCACAGTGTCAAAGGCCTTACTGAAATCAAGCTAGAGGATATCTATGGTATGGACAGAGTAGCCATTAGTGAGACATGGTTTACCAGTAACCACACTTGGGAGACTTCAGTACATGGCTGTGTACTGTTCAGAAGACCGAGATGCAGAGGGGGTGGAGTGCCTTTATGTCAATGAAGCTATCAAAGCTACAAAAATTCAGAATACACATAAGGAGCCAGAAGAAATGTGGGTCACCCTGGAAACAGGAAATGGGACAGCCATACGAACTGGGGTTGTCCACAGGCTCCCAGATCAGGGGGAGGATATAGACATATTACTGTTAGAAGATATACAAAACATGACAAATAAAGGGGAGGTTTTGATAATGGGAGACTTCAACATGTCAGATTCAGATTGGTCAATACTAGCAGGAACATCTGTCAGAACTAGAAACATGGTGGATTCCCTGCAGAGGGAGGGTCTCAAACAACTTGCACAACAACCCACAACAGACAGGGCTATTCTAGATCTAGTACTGACTAACTGGGAAAGGTTCACAGACCTCCAGGTAGGTCACCTGGGGGCCAGTGACCATCATATGGTATGGTTCAATTTGGCCACTAGAACTAAATCACCCCATTCCAAGACAAAAATATGGGACTTCAGAGGAGTTGATTTTGATAAGATGGCCAACAGAGTTAAGCTATCCCTGGCAAGAAGAAATACAGGCGAGGGTGATACAGGCAAAGTGGGTAAGCATTAAGGATGCAATACTTGAAGCAACATCCCATTGTGTTAGAGAAAAGCAAGAGCAAAAGAAGGAGGAAATCACTTTGGTTCTCAAAAACAGTAGCAGAAAAGGTCAGAGCCAAAAGGCTGGCCTTCAGGAAATATAAGGGAATGCAGCGGAATGAAGATAGGGAGGTATACCAAACTTCCCTAAGAGAAGCAGGGAAGGCAGTAAGGCAGGCAAAGGCCCAAACCAAAGAAACATTAGCATGAACAGTCAAAGAAAGGGACAAAACTTTCTATAGATACATTAGTAAAAGGAGAAAGTCCTATGGGGTTATTCCTAAGATCAAAGGGGATAAGGGGGAGTGTATGGAGGAGGACCATGGAAAAGCATCCATCCTAAATAGATACTTCTGCTCAGTATTTACAGAGGAGAAGGTAGGGCAGGGCCCACAGCTCAGCACCATGGACACGGAGGGGAAGGAGGTGTGCACTAGTCCCTTCACAAAAGAAAGGGTCCTACAACAGCTCACTAAGCTCAGGGTAGACAAGGCAATGCAACCTGATGGCATGCATCCCTGAGTACTAAAGGAGCCAAGGATGGACTAGCAGAGCCATTAGCAGAACTGTTTAGTGAGTCTCTGAGCACAGGAGAGGTCCCAAAGACTGGAGAAAGGCTCATGTGATCCTGCTCCACAAGAGTGGTAGCAGAGAGGAGGCAGAAAACTACAGATCAGTCAGTCTTACCTCAGTAGTGGGCAAGATTTTTGAGGCACTCCTTAAGGAAATGGATAGTGCAACACCTGGAATCCATTGACACAGGGATCCAAGACAGCATGGGTTTACAAAGGAAGGTCCTGTCAAACTAATCTCATAGATTACTTTGACTGGATAATCAGTGTGGTGGACCAAAGGGGAGCAGCTGATGTTGCTTACCTTGACTTTAGCAAAGCTTTTGATACTCTTTCCCAAGAGATTGATTAATAAGCTGGGTAGGCTCAGGGTGGGATTGAAGTTGGTCAACCGGTGGCAAACTGGTTTGGGTAGAAAACAGAGAGTGGTGGTAAATGGTATACAGTCAGAGATGCACGTCACAAGTGGGGTACCTCAGGTTCAGTTCTGGGGCCAGTCCTCTTTACTATCTTCATCAGTGACATTGCAGATGGACTGGAGGGTAAGGTTTGTCTGTTTGCAGATCACAACAAGATCTGCAACAGAGTAGATGATTCAGATGGGTTGGGCTGAATGAGAAGAGATCTGGATAAACTGGCAAAATAATCAGAAGAGTGGCAACTGGGGTTTAATGCAAAGAAGTGCAAGATCATGCACACAGGGAAGAGAAACCCTTAAGCCACCTATAGGTTGGGAGGGGAGTTGCTGGCAATCACAAGGGAAGAAAAGACTTGGGCATCATCGTCACAGATGACCTGAAATCATCCAAGCAGACCACTAAAGCAGTAGGTAAGGCTAAAGGGATGTTGGGGTGTATTAGTAGGGGTATCACAAGTCGTAAGAGGAAGGTAATAATCCCTCTTTACAAGACACTGGTTAGGCCCCATCTGGAGTACTGCGTGCAGTACTGGAGGCTGCACCTGCACAAGGACATTAACAAAATTGAGGCAGTCCAGAGAAGGGCAACCAAAATGGTGCAGGGACTGCATCAGAAAACATATGAGGACAGATTAACAGCTTAATATGTATACTCTAGAGTAAAGGAGGGAGAGAGGTGATACGATTGAAACATTCAAACATCTTAAGGGCATTAACAAGGTGAAAGAGTCTAACATGTTTCAATATAAGAAAATAGCAGGACAAGAGGACACAGCATAAGACTAGAGGGGCCGATTAAGGGTAATGTGAGGAAGTTCTTTTTCACAGAAAGGGTGGTGGATGCATGGAACGGCCTGCCTCAGGAAGTGGTGGATATGAATACAGTGCAGGGCTTCAGATAGGCATGAGATAGGCATAAGGGAGCAATACAGATGAGTATGCATAGATAGGTCATTGACAGATTAAAGGCCTATGGCACATTCATAAGGTAGAAAAAATGGGCAGACTGGATGGGCCTTGCGGTCCTTATCCACCGTCAGCTTCTATGTTTCTATGTTTGCACCACTTGGCCCCTGTCTACTGTCTTAGTGACACAGTCAAAGAAGTCAATCAGATTTGTTTGACATGATCTCCCTCTCAAGAAACCCATGCTGCCTCTCATCCTGGAGACCATTCTCCTCTAGATATTTCACCAACCTTTCCTTTAGTATGATCTCCATGAGCTTTCCCACAATGGAGGTCAGACTGACTGGTCTGTAATTCCCTGTATCATCCTTGGGACCGCTTTTGTGGAGAGGCACTACATGTGCTGTTCTCCAGTCCTACGGTACCACGCCTGACTCTAGTGAACTATAAAATAGGTCTGCCAGAGGCCCTGCCAGCTCCTCAGCTAGTTCCTTTAGTACCCTTGGATGTACTCTGTCTGGGCCTGGTGATTTGTCCACCTTCAATGCCAGCAGACCCTCCCTCACTCTTTCCTCCTCTATCACTACATATGTGTCCCCCACTCCTCTTTTCCCTCCTGAAGACACTGGTCTGTCCTCCTTCCTGGTGAAGACGGAACAGAAGCATTCATTTAGTATCTCTGTTTTTCCCCATTATCCTCCACCCACTCCACCCTTTCTTAAGCCTAACAATCTCTTCCTTCTTGTCCCTTTTCTCATTTATATAGCAAAAAGCCTTCTCCTTTCTTAAATCCTTCAGCTATCTGCAGCTCCTTCTGTCTTTGCTCACTGGACCTCCTTACTTGCCTACTAGCCAACCTTAGGTAATTTTCCATATCCACCTCTCTCTTGGTCTTCCTAAATTTTCTATAGGCCAACCTCTTTTCCCTTACTGCCTTGGCAACCCCAGAACTGAACCAGCTGGGCACTTTGGCCCTTGTGTTCTTTCCCCTGAACCTAACACACTCATCTGTGCAACCAGTATTCCTTCCTTAATGATGGACCACCTTTGGTCCACGCCATATCTGCTCTGATGCCCGCCAGATGGTTCCTTAGCACCTCACCCATTTTCTGAAGTCAGCCCTCCTGAAATCCAAGATTTTGGTCTCCGTCAGGATGCTTTCCCTGCCCATATCCAACTGGAACCACACTGTGCAGTGTTCACTTCCACCCAGTGGCTCCTGACCATTATTTCCTGTACAGCTCCCCATTTGTGAGCACCAGATCAAGAATTGCCTCAGCTCTTGTTGGTTCAGTGATGCCCTGAGTCAGGAACCACACTGCAGTCCTTCCAGGATCAGCTGACTCTAGCACATGTTGCGGATGGTATGTTCCAGTCCACCTTGGGCAGGTTGAAGTCCCCCACAATTACCACCTCTCCTTTCCCCGCAGCTTCCAATATTTGTGATATCAGTTCCCTGTCCCTCTCCTCATCCTGACTGGGTGGTCTGTACACCACCCTCAACCTCACCTTTCTCCCATTATTGAACCTTAACTGAACCCATAATGCCTCCACCTCCCCTTCTTCCAACTCCTCCTTCATGCAAGTTATTCCCTCCCTGATATAAACTGCCACCCTTCCCCCCTTCCCAACTACCCTGTCCCTCCTGTATAGTTTATATCTAGGGATCGCAAGGTCCTAGTCAGGGTGTGATGTTGCCCAAGTCTCGGTTACTGCAGCTATGTCCTCCCTCCTGTCTGCTAATAGTGCCTGCAGGTTATCCATCTTGTTTCCAAGACTCTGCAAATTCAGAGACACCACCTTCCACCTAGAGTCTGACCTTCCTTCTCTTCCTTCTTTTCTTCTATTCAAATTTAACCCGTGTGTGCTCCCCTCCACATACCCTTGTTATGTGTTCCTCACCCCCTCCACCCTTTGCTAACTGTGTATTTGCCTCTCCCACCTCCGCCCTCCAGACCTTTTCCATCACTGTGGGGGGGGGATCACTGACCACCTCCTCTCGGAGTCTGTGGGCCTGCACACTCACTGCCTCCCCTCAGTAGTTTAAATTAAGTGTAGTGGTTATGTAGTACCCCAGTTTGTCCCTGAGTACCCTCAAACGTTCCCTACTAGGTGCAGCCTGTCTGGTAAAAAGAATGCTTTGTTTGACCAGGTTTTCTCCCAGTCCCCAATACAGGTGAACCTCTCCTCCCTGCACCGTTTCCTCAGTCAGTCATTAAAATCCTCTATTCTTCTTTTCCTAGCTGTGCTGGTCCTTGGTACTGGTATCACCTCTGAGAAGGACAGTGAAATTCCTTCCTCCCTGCAGATCTTCCCTAACTCCCTAGGAGGAGAAGGAGAAGGAGAAAGGATCTCAGATTTAGAAGTGGGTTGCCATCTGGGAACAAGTGACCACCAAACAGCGTGGTTTACAATAAACACAGCCATAGAATCAAGCCATACAAAAACAAGAGTATTGGACTTTAGGAAGGTTGACTTTGGGAAAATGAGAGAGTGCCTCAGAAAAGCACTAGCAAACGGACAAGAAGGAGGGATGGAGGAACAATGGGGAATAATCAAAACGGCCATCGCAGAGGCAACAAGCCTTTGTATGAAGCAAATCAGCAAAACAAAATAAAGGAAAAAAATACTGGTTCTCAAAAGGGGTGGAAGGGAAGGTTAGGGAGAAAAGGATAGCATTCAGGAAATACAAGGAAACACAGAAGGAGCAGGACAGAGAACTTTATCAGCTAAAGCAGAAGGAGGCAGGGAAGGCAGTCAGAATAGCAAAGGCACAAACTGAGGAAAAGAGAGCCAACTCTGTTAAGAAGGGGGATAAAACCTTTTATAGGTACATTAGGGAGTGAAGAAAGACCATGGGAGGGATACAGAGACTTAATAAAGGGGAGGGAATGTGGGCAGAGTGTGACAGTGGAAAAGCAGGAATACTGAACAAATATTTCTGCTCAGTATTCACAATGGAAGAGGAGGGGGCGGTACCTAAACCAAACAAAAAAAACACTCTGAATAGGGGTGTCGATACCAGTTCATTTACAGAAGAAAGGGTTTTGAAAGAACCCTTGAAACTGAGGGTGGACAAAGCAATGGGGCCTGATGAGGTTCACCCAAGGATTCTAAAAGAACTAAGGGTGGAACTAGTAATGCCACTGACTACTCTCTCTAATGAATCATGGGAGGCCGGGGTGGTACCTGAGGACTGGAGGAGGGCAAATGTGATTCCACTTCAGAAAAGCGGGAGCAGGGCAGAGGCAGGAAACTACAGACCAGTTAGTTTGACCTCAGTAGTTGGGAAAATAGTGAAATTACTTCTGAAGGAAGATTTTTGATGCCTAGAGTCCATTGGGCTGGTCGAGACAGCATGGTTCACAGCAGGAAGGACATGTCAGACAAACCTATTGATTTCTTTGATTGGGTGACCAAAGTAGTAGACCAGGGAGGGCCTACCTAGATTTTAGCAAGGCATTTGACACAGTCTCTCACAAAGATTAATATATAAGTTACGGCATTGGAGTGGGACCCAAGGTGGTAACCTGGATAAAAACTGGTTGGACAACAGGACACAAAAGGTAATAGTAAATGAGTCCACAGTGAAGAAAGGAGGGTAACTAGTGGGTACCGCTTTAGGTCGGTACTGGGACCGGTCCTCTTTAATGTCTTTATAAGGGACTTTGGAGAGCGCCTGGAAGGAAAAGTATGTCTCTTTGCAGATAACACAAAGATTTGCAACATGGTTGATACACAAGGTGGGGTGGAAAGGATGAAAAGGGACTTGGCAAGGTTGGAGGAATGGTCAAATATATGGCAGCTCAGATTCAGGGCAAAGAAGTGCAAGGTAATGCATCTGGGAAAAAAAAAACCCAGGGGAAGAGTATACAATGGGGGGTGAGTTAATAACAACAAAAATCGAAAGAGACCTAGGAGTAATTATATCAGATGACCTAAAGGTGGGCAAGCAATGTGAGAAGGCAGTAAGGAGAGCTGGGGGATACTGGGCTGCAGAGGGAGAGGCATCAACAGTAGAAATCAGGAAGTTATTATCCCTCTGTACAGACAGTTGGCAAGACCCCATCTGGAGCACTGCATGCTATTCTGGAGACCCCATCTCTCCAAAGACATAGAGTGGAGGCTGTTCAGAGAAGGGCAACCAAAATGGTGCAGGGTCTGCACCAGAAGGCATACGAGGAGAGAGACTAAAGCAGCTTAATATGTATACTCTTGAGGAAAGAAGGGAGAGGGCGGACATGATAGAAACTTTCAAGTATCTCAAGGGAATTAATGTACAAGAGGGTAGCATCTTTCAGAAGAAGAGATGTGCAAGAAGAAGGGGGCACAATTTGAAGATAGAGGGGGTACGGCTCAGAGGTAATGTTAGAAAGTATTTTTTCACAGAGAGGTTGTGGATGCGTGTAACAGCCTTCCTGAGGAGGTTGTGGAGTCAGGAACAATGGGAGAGTCCAAGAATGCATGGGACAGACATAAGGCAATTCTAGTTGTGGGGGGTAGGAGGAAGAAAGCTGTTGATTAACTAGAATCTGCAGCTTATCCATCTGGTAGGGAAATGGGCAGACTAGGTGGGCCAAGCGGTCCTTATCTGCCATCAAATTCTATGTTTCTATGTTTCTCCCTGAACCTACTTTGTACTGTCTCAACCTCCTCCCCAGCTAGGTCATTGGTTCCCAAATGTATAACTAAATTAGGTTTTCCTCCAACCTCCCTTACTATTTCCCTTATTCTTGGGCCCACCTTCCCCACTGTCATCCCTGGCATACAAACCACCCTCCTGCTTGCATTTGAGTTCCCTTTCCTTTACCAGTGAATACCCCTAATTTTGGAATCCCCTATGATTGCCACCCTTCCATCCCCTACATCCATGCTCCCCATCCTTCCTTTCTTACTGTTGGTACTAGTTGCTTCCTCACCTAACTGCTCCCTCTGCACCCTGGTGAACTTATCTACAAATCCACAGTTTATCCCTCATAAATGTTTTTCCATCTCCCAATCTGCCTCTCCAGCCTTTATTTCGTTAGTGGGTCCCATGACCGTACATACACGACTCTGACGCTTGATAAGACCTATCCACTCGCATATATGCGGGACACTTAATGGACGTGGACTGTGTCAGATTCCATCCCAATTCAAACTATATTGCTACAGGCTCCACAGATAAGACAGTCAGATTGTGGAGCACACAGCAAGAAAACAGTGTACGCCTCTTCACTGGACACCGTGGCCCTGTTCTCTCTCTAGCGTTTTCATCAAATGGGAAGTACCTGGCCTCTGCTGGGGAGGACCAACGTCTTAAGCTATGGGATTTGGCATCTGGTACACGTTACAAAGAACTGAGGGGACACACTGATAATATAATGAGCCTTACTTTTAGCCCAGACAATAGCTTGATTGCCTCAGCCTCCATGGATAATTCTGTTCGGGCACGGGATATTCGGAACACTTACTGCAATGCCCCAGTGGACGGCTCTTCCAGTGAACTAGGGGGTGTATACACAGGACAGACAAGTAATATACTTAGTGTACTGTTCATGGCGTGCATCCTGCTTCTGGTGACTGGAATTGCACAAGAAAATCAAGACCATTAATGCTAGGTGGGTGGGGCAGTTGGAATGGCTGTGTTCATAATATAAAGACTTTTTTTTTACAAAAGGCTGGTTAACTGACAGGTATGTTTGACTGTGAAAGCAACACACAGAATGTGCTTGTGCACAGTGCATTTGGATGTATTCTGCTGTTATAGGAAGCTTGGACAGCAGTCATGCAGTGCACACACAGAGTAGTGCAGTTTGTACATTTATATGTTGCGTGTGTCTGAAACCCATGTGCAGGTCATTTTCTGGGGTCAGTAGAAACCAGGAAAAACAAGTTTTCTACTATCCATGTACTAATCCACACTTGCTTCGCGAGGTGTAGCTTTTACCAGTGTTGGAAACATTTATTTTTGAAATGTTGCATCAACAGTTTCGTACAACACTTTGCCATGTTAACAGTAAACACTTGGTGGTCATCCTAGGCAGGGTGTAAGGGCCCTGGATCGCTTCCCACATTTGGCCTTCACTTTTTAAAAGTGCTAGCATAGGTCACAGTTCACCTTTTGCCATCATATCAGTGACATCAGATACTGATGCTTGCTGGTTGTATGGAAGTTTTTTGTAATTCTCCACAAGGGCCTGTTGCAATAATCCTTGCCACCCTTCTGCTTTTGTGGTCCCTTACTTAACATGGGCCTGCCCTAATCTGTCCCTAGAATGAACTCTAAATGTTTGCTTGGGGGTGGCAGTATCTACTCAACATTTCTGAAAGAATTTTTGTATCCAGATTTCAAATAAAAACAGGATATATAAAGAAAAAAAAAGTTAACTAGGATCTGTGGCCTATCAGGGAGGTAGGGAAATGGGCAGACTAGGTGGGCCAAGCGGTCCTTATCTGCCGTCAAAGTCTATGTTTCTATGTTTCTGACTATCTGTATCTGCTTTCAGTTTTTCCTCCCCTCTTCCGTTCCTTTTCTCTCCCTCCCCCATTATCCACTCTGTTTTGCCTGCATATTCTTCCTTGCCCACCCTGATTAGTTCCCTCCCCTGTACTCCTGCTCTCAACCTTGGCTCAACCTGACCTCCTACTTCACCTCCTGCTGCCCCCCCCAGACAGTGGTGCACATCTATTCAATAAAGGCACCCCTTTAGGATTTCCCACCCCTGATGCTACTCTCACATTCCCACCCCTTCCCCTTATCACTTGCCATTCCTCCACCCTGGGCTCCCTAGTCCTCTGAGGAAGAGATACTCCTGTATACTGGGTACTCCTCCCCACTTCCATCCCCTTCCTGATGGCATCATTCCCCTGGGCATCACCCCTCTGCCTTTTCCTCCACTGCTCTGCTCCTCTGACTTCCCACACAATCCTCCCCAGCTCCAATCTGGGCAGCCTTATTTCAGCCCTTAGCTGCTCCAGGCTGTTACACACAGGACATCACCCTTTATTCCACATCACCCCCAGAAAGTCTGCTGCCCCACAGCTATTGCAGTTTACCACTCTCCTGCTTCCCATACATGTACCTATTCCCCCATATCCTTCCAGCTTAGCTTCTCCTAGCCTCCAGTTATACATAACTATAAAATTCAAAAATATATAAATTCCTATCTTACTTTACCATCAAAATGTAACAACAATCTCGATAATCTAGAACTCAGTAGGCTGCTACTTCCAGTGTTCTATGAATACTAGAACACTATGCCAAGGAAGCTGTTTCTTAGCAACCACCTGAGTGTAGCTAAAAACAATATTCAAACAACATGAAGTCTTGCTGTATTCTGACTATTGCACTCAAACTACCCTGGAGAATAGAGGGTTAATTTCTATGCAGAGCACAGAACGTTGAGCTCGAGCTCGGTTAAAACCTCTGTCTATTGCACTTTGAAGCGCAACCATCAGATTCTTTACTCCGCCTAACTGAACGGTCGCTCCGGAGATTTCTCCTTTGCTCACGGTTCAAAAGTCAGTTAAAGTCCTCGGTTTTACCAATTATTTCTCGCAAGTTTCAGTTCAGAGCTCTGTCTGTGGTACAGTAAGTACTAGGTAGTGAACTAGACATATTAAACTTGTGGAAATTGTAAAAAGTGATTTTTCAACTGGTTCAGCTGAACCAGCTGTTTAGTGAATTATACAGTATATTCTGTCTTTGTTTCTAAACTTAGAGTGTGGTTACCGGTCCTTATCGGTTTGAAAAAAAAACAAAAACGCATTTTCTTGTTTTTTCCAATACCTGTGACACAGTTAGAAACAGACAAAGGGTTGTTTGCCATAAAAAGCATAAGTTTGTGGTTAGAATGGCTACGTCTGAGAAACCCAAAAGAAAAACCGGGCCCACTGGGTTTCAACACTGCAGTGTGTATGGAAAGGTCTTTGCTAAAACTGATCCCCACACCACCTGTGTTTATTATCTGGGATTTGACCACTTCAATTCAGACTCCAAATCTGTAAAAATTTCCCTAAGTCTGCCCTGGAAAAAAGATTAGGTAGGCTTAGGGATAAGGAGGCCGAGAAATCCACTGACCCGGATGGCCAGCCCGATTCGGTTCCGACCAAACCTGAGGGAGTGCCCTCTGACCAGTGCGATACTACTTCGGGCAAGAGAAGAGTCAATCTGGAGGGATTTGTTCCTACAAAAAGAAATAGAAAAGAAAAATTGTCCGGTTCTGATCCAGAGACCCCTTTTCCGACCGCTGAAGAGATTGCCAAAGTGATAAAGATTGTAGAATTGCGTCGCCCGGTTCCATCTGATCTGGCACATTCTGGCAGGTGTTCAGTTTGTTCGGCTTCTCTGGTTCAAGATTATGCCCCTGAAGATGTCTATGAACCAGAATTGGAGGGGGATGAAGATTTTGATGATGATGATGATGATGGTGTGGAAGGTCCGGATGAGCCCACTGAAGCAGACATCTCCCCAGACAGGCCTTCTGGTGTTTCCCCTCCTAGGATTTCTGAGTCCCCTTCCCACTACATGTTTTACAGGAAAGTGGCAGAAACCCTCCAGCTCCCTGTGGAAGAAGCTGTAGAGGAACAAGAGGAACCTGATTATATGGAGATGATGGACATCCCAGAGTCGAAGAGACTGGCTATTCCCCTTCAGAAGTCTTTTGGGAAACGGACACAAAAGATTTTATTTTAAAAACTCCAAATTCTGTACCTCCTGTCGACAGGATGGACAAAAGGTACACCTTATCAGGTTCAGTGTACTTGTATCAACAATGCAGCCATGTTGGTGTTGTGCAGGTTGCAGCCTGTTATAAGGCTAATATACCCTTGACTTCACAACCCCCAGATAAAGACTTTAGGAAGCTGGATGCCATGGCAAACAAACAGTACATGGCATCCGCCTTGGGACTCAGGCATGCTAATTATATGGCCTATGCAGCCAGGTACCAGAAGTCTTGGTGGGACACTGTACTGACACTGGCTAAGCAGACCTCCCCCCAGCTAGCCTCTGAGCTGGAGGGGGTGGCAGCTGATGGGATTGAGGCATCTAAGATACAGTTCCATGCTGCTGTGGACTCTAATGATGTGTCATCTAGAGTCATGGCCACATCTGTGGCTCTTTGGAGAATGGCTTGGCTCAGATGTACTAACCTCTCACAGGACACCCAGGCTAAGGCCATGGATTTCCCTGTGGTGGGTAATTCTCTGTTTGGGGAGCAGACAGAGAATTACATGAAAAAGATGGATGAGTATAGGACCACCTATAGGAGTGCACAGGCCAAGGAAAGGCAGGCAACTCCTCAAAGGCAGCAAGCTTGGGGCAGGGGCAGGCCTTTTCATAGGCGTTTCTACCAAGCACAGGCCTTTCTCCCTTTCCTCAGAGGGGGTTCTTCAGAGGGAGAGGCAGAAGGGGGATGAGCAGGGCTGCATCCACCCCTCAGCCTAAGGCTCCTGTCAAGCAGACACCCTGATGTGTCAGCCTGGGTTGACTCCCCCATTCCTGTAGGAGGCAGGCTGGCTTACTTCGTCCAGGACTGGATGTCTCTTACCTCAGACAAGTGGGTCCTGGAGGTGGTAAGCCAGGGGCTGGTTCTCAGCTTCAAGAAATTTCCAAAGCTGAGGGCTAGATCTTTTCCACCTGCAAGCATCTCCAAAACCATTGCCCTAGAGGCAGAGGTTTCATCTCTACTGGCTCTAAAGGCTGTAGAAAGAGTTCCTACATTGCACAGGGGCAAATGTCTGTACTTCAGATAGTTCCTTACCCCAAAAAAGACCGGGGAGTGGTGACCCATTCTAGACTTAAGATACCTGAACAAACATCTTTTAAAACCAAAATTCAAAATGGTGACTCTGGGAATAATCATTCCCTCTCTAAGGCCAGGGGACTGGCTAGCCTCCCTGGACTTAAAAGATGCCTACTTTCACATTCCTATCAGGTGCTCCCACAAAAAGTACCTCAGGTTCAAATTGCCTTCAGACAATTATCAGTTCAAAGCTATGCCCTTCAGCTTAACATCAGCTCCAAGATTATTCACAAAATGCCTAGCAGTAGCAGTGACCTTTTTAAGAAGGAAAAATATTTCCATATTTCCATACCTGGACGACTGGCTCATTGTGAGTCAGTCCCCAGACCAAGTCAGACCTGCAAGTGACTCAGCAAGTGCTCACTTCCCTAGGATTCCTTCTCAATCTTCCCAAGTCAGTTCTCGAGCCTGTATAGCACCTCACCTTCATAGGGGCAGAGTTGGATACAGTCAAAGCAAGAGCTTTTCTTCCCCTGGAAAGGTCAAGGACTACTGTAGAGCTGGCTTCTTCATTCCACCTTCTGGTCTCTCGGCCAGCAAGGCACTTCCTTCAGTTTCTGGGCCACATGGCAGCTTCTACAGCAGTGGTCCAAGGGGCCAGATTTCAGATGAGGGACATTCAGTTTCACCTGAGGACCTTTTGGTCTCAGAAGAAAGATTCTCTAACCAAACTAGTTCTAGTGACTCAGACTCTGATCCAGGCTCTCCAATGGTGGCAAGATCAGGGCAACTTTGGCAAGGAGCCCATTCGTCACTCAGTCTCATTCTGTGGTCCTAACCACGGATGCTTCTCTATTGGGGTGGGGAGCCCATCTTGGACTCTCATAGCCCAGGGACTGTGGTCCTCTCAGGAATCCCTTCTTCATATCAGTCTCTTGAAGCTCAGGGCAGTCTTTCTGGCCCTGTAAGCTTTCTCTCGGTCAGTGCAGAACAAGGTGTTTCAGGTCAGCACAGGCAACACCACCACCATGTGGTACATCAACTAGCAGGGAGGCACTTGGTCCACGGCCTTGTGCATGGAAGCCATGAAACTGTGGTCCCTAGCTTATTCTCTGCAGACCTCTCTGATAGCAGTCCACCTTCCATGGAAGGACAATGTACTAGCAGATGCATTGAGCAGGATCTCCCTGGGTCATCACAAATGGTCCCTGGACCCTCTGGTGTTGAAAGTGATTTTTTCAAGGTGGGGCACTCCAGAGATGGATCTCTTTGCAGCCCCAGACAATCACCAACTTCCTCTGTTTTGTTGCAGACCCCTCAGTATTTGGCTCAGTCCCTCTGGATGCTCTGATTTTGAACTGGGAAGGGAACTTTCTATATGCCTTCCTTCCCTTTCCTCTACTGTTCAAGATAAGGTCACATCCCTGCAAAGTGATTCTGATTGCTCCAGACTGGGCCAGGCAGCCTTGGTACCCCCTGTTGCTGTCCATAGCAGTCCATCTTCCCCTGTCTCTTCCCAGGAATTACAACCTGTTAACCTCCTCTCAGGGGAGGATTTGGTACCCCAATCTTCAGTCTCTCAATCTCAAGGCATGGCTCTTGAAGAGTTAGTGTGCAGATTTGCATCTGTCCCATGGGGTTCTGGATATTCTCAAAGCCTCTAGAAAGCTTGCCACCAGAAAAACGTATAACTCAAAATGGAAAAGATTCAACATTTGGTGTTCCAAGAAGCATATATCCCCAGACACTGCTGAATTGTCTACAGTTCTGGATTGTGTGGTTCATCTTAATGGCCTAGGCCTCAGACCAGCTAATCTCTAAGTACATTTGTCAGCTGTTTCTGCTTTTCTGTCAGTGGGAAAGCCTTCCTCACTGTCATCTCACCCTGTATTCTGTAATTTTTTCAAGGGATTGCTTCATACCATTCCCTCCTTTAGGGATCCTACCCCTGCTTGGGATCTTAATGTTTGCATTGCTCAGCTTATGCAGCCCCCTTTTGAGCTTTTGTCTTCAGCAGAGCTTAAGTACTTGACTTTTAAAACTGTGTTACTGGTAGCTATTACCTCTGCCAGGCATATCGGTGAATTGCAAGCTCTGTCAGTGGAGCCTGATTTTATCTCATTCCATAGAGATAAGGTGGTCCTTAGAACTAAGAGGAGGTTTTTACCTAAAGTGGTTTCAGATTTTCATCTGAACCAATCTATGTCTCTCCCTGTGTTCTTCACTGAGCATTCTTCTTCAGGAGAAAGACGTTTACACTGGATGTTTAAAAGAGCCCTTAGTTACTACATTGAGCGTACTAAGGCTCACAGGTTTGACTCCCTCCAGTTGTTTCTCACTTATGGGGAAGTGGGGAGGGCAAACCTGCCACTAAGAGAACTATTGCCAAGTGGATTGTCTCTTTTATTCAATTCTGCTATGAGAAGCTAGGCAAAATACCTCCCTCAGACCTGAGGGCTCATTCGACTGGAGGTACAGCTGTTTCCCTGTCTGTGGCCAGGGATATTCCTTTGCTAGAGAAATGTAAAGCAGCCACCTGGAAAACAGTTCATACATTTACCAAGCATTACACCCTGGACATCCAAGCTAGGAGTGATGCTCGGTTTGGTACAGCAGTACTGCAAAGCCTATTCCCAAGATAGGTTTGATTCCCTCCTCCATGGACGTACTGCTTGGTGGTCTACAATAGTCAGAATACAGCAAGACTTCATGTTGTTTGAAGAAAAAAATACTTACCTTAGTAACTATGTTTCTTCTAATGGAGTCTTGCTATATTCTGACCTCCTTCCCTGCCTCCCCTCTCAGAACCTGTTTTTGGGAAGTGGGCTGGGAGATACAGTGTTGCACCCAGGGGTGCATTTGGGCACTTCCTCCTTTTAGAGAGGGTGACTGGGTTATATTACCAATTTAACAGTCTTAAGTTGTTCACTACCCGGTTTTTGATTTTGGATTTCTTGACTTGAGTCTTTTGGGGATCCAAAATATTTGGTTGCCATTTGGCTAGTAAAAATTTTACAATTTCCATATAGTAGTTAGTTAGTATTAGCTCGTAAGAATCTGACGGTTGTGCTTCAAAGTGCAGCAGACAGAGGTCTGAACAGAGCTCAAGCTCAACGTTCTATGCTCTGCATAGAAATTAACCCTCTACTCTCTGGGACAGTTTGAGTGCTGGGGCTAACTGCAATAGTCAGAATACAGCAAGACTCCATTAGAAGAAACATAATTACTAAGGTGAGTATTTTTTTTTCTTTATAATAAATGCCTTTTAAATCATCAGCCCAGGAATCCCATGAAACATTGACAAAGTAATCACAGTACCACCTTAAACAGCATGCCACCACCCAGCAACGAGCCAGCTAATCCTGGTGACAAGGATAACCTCACAAAAATCTCAAAGAAACTACCTATCTACTATGTGTCATATATCCCCCGGAGTCACTTGTTGCTGAAAACAAGTGGTTTCACATGCCTTCAGTTGAGCGAAAACAGTGAAGCTAAGCTGAGCTTTCTGGTTCAAGCTGAAGGCAAATGAAGCCACTTTGTTTTCAGCAACGCAGCAACGTGAGACGTGATTAATATATTATTGATTGAGAGTGATCAATAAAAATATATATATATATATTTTTTTTTCACAAAATTCCCCAGCCTACCCGCTTCCAGCATCCAGATGTGAGACGCCTTCACAGAACAAGAGCGTCTCATGCGTGGAGGAAAGAAGCACTCTGATTGGTTGGGAGTGCTCCCTCAATCTAATAATGTAAAACTGAAACCTACACAAGATATGATTCACCACAGAACATGCTGACTGTTTCCAACTAACCTGAAATAACACACATCCCACACCTTCATGTAGGCAACAATAATACCCTCCTTCTCAGTCCACAAACTGTACATAAAAAATATTTAAAAACTAGAAAAAAATATAGAAAATGTTAAACTTATCTAAGGAGCTCCACATAGACATAGCCACTCTGCTACCAGCATTCGAGAACCCTTCTATCCTCTCTCCTTTTCTGTCTTATTAGTTGGCTGCAGCAGTGCCATTTTCCTATTCTATTTATTTCCCATTTTATGCCTCGGCAGATTGGCCACCTACAGTGAAGCCCACCAGGATGAAGCACAGCACTGCAAACTTCTGCAGTAGAGTTACTGCAGTAAACAATACAATTTCAATGGGAGTTAACCCCTTTTGTCATGCAGTAAACCTGTGACACTACGATTTATCCTGGTGGGCTCCACTGTACCTAGGTAGTCTCACCTCTCACTATTCTTTCTCTTACATTTTTTTTCTTTTCTGTCCACATGCAGTGCTAAAGTGCCTGTCGTGCTGAATAAAATGCCTGATATACATATGAATAAGAAAAACAGATTAAAGAGCAGCTGACACCTTCAGGTAAACTTTAGCAAAACATAATCTTCAGACACAATCAAGCATGTATTTCATATTAGTTCTGCATTTCTCCTCCCATTATTTGTAGCAGGTAATTTGCATGAAAACAGAATCTTTGCTCCTGAAGAGGTCCTCTATTCCTGCTGCTTTCTCCCTACCTGAAATAATAATGCATCCCGTGTGACATCACAGTTACTTCCATGACAACAGATTGTGATGTCACAACAGAGGATTATTACCTGAAGTAGGGAGTAAGCTATAGAGGCAGATGTACTCTAAAGGAACTCTTAAAGGCTAAAGATCATGTATTCATGCAAATTTCCCCACTAAGAAATGATGGGGAGGAGAGATATATAGAATATATATATATATATATATATATATATATATATATATATATATATAGAAAGCATGGAGAATTGTACCTAATTATTTTATTTGTTAAAGTTTTTGAAGCATCAGTAGCTCTTTAAGAACGTTTAAAGTGCTTTAGCAATCATTAAGTACCAAGCATGTTTGCCGGTTGTTGTTATATATAAAGTGCAGAGAGTACTTTATATGTTTAAAATTCTGATTCTAAAAGCCTATAGTGCTTGAATTCAGGAAAGAAGCAGTCCAGCTGGAAGAAGGCTGGAACTTAAAGAAAAGAATGTGCATGGTAAAAGATAAACCATTGTATGACATATACATTAACCTTTCCCTGCTATGACATGGAGAGAAACATAAGACCAGCTGTGCTTGCTAAAGCAGCTGATTTATGAATGTGTCTGTCGGCACAATGTTTTGAAGTCCACGCACTTCATGCCTAAGCAATGTCACTGTCTGGCTTGTAGATTATTGGTCAAACCCCTTGTAAACTTTCTTACATTGGATCACTGTGACACACCTCTCAAAGTCCTCTACTATTGCAAAATGCTTTGCCTGTGACAAGCATAACAAAAACACAAAAATGCAGTCAGTGCATGACTGTGAACTCCAGATTCTGTTTAGAAATTAGCAAGTGCAAACCAGGTAAATTCTGGGGTGCTGGTAATGGGAGGCTAGTCCCAGCAAGAGCTCAGAAAAAAGGTTATTAGCACTTCAAATCCAGAAATAATGTTCTGATATCAGGCTTGATGCAAATGTTAATTTATTCAAAGAAATTTATATGCGTTCTCTCCCAGCACTTCAGCCCAGCACTAGAGCCTTCACCAGAGGTATGTATCTAAATGAAGTCAAGGACACACCTTTATAAGACAATTGTTAAAGCGATACATACATAGATTTAACATAAAATCAAAGTATTGGATAATTTATACAAAAGAGCATACAAATATTGACTTCATTACTCAAATAATGACTTGATCTCTTCACACAACATATAGATGAAATCATGAATATCTAACTAGAAGAAAAAAAAGCAAGCATAGGGACGTCGAAAGGTCATGGAACAAGTAAAATAGTAAGATACATAACAGAACAGCCTAGAGGATATTACCAAACATAGTAGTGATTTGGAAAATGGACAAACAATCTAACCAAAATCTGACATGGAAAATCTTAAACGAACTAACTCTGTGACCTTCTTTACCTTACAAAGTACCTTGGGGTCTAAAAATGAAATTACTACATACATTTAACATACAGAAATAGAATAGTTACCATATTGGTCCTTGTAAGAACAGATCCAGAAGCAAATGGTTGGATACCTTTTATTGGACCAACATAGATGTAACAAAAAGAAAACAATGTCTAACATTTCAGACCAACCAAGTCCTTCCTCAGAGACTTATGACAATTGTTCAGATAATCACAATCTCTGAAACCCAGATCAAATGAATCAGAAAAAAATCTCATTGGTTAAAAGTATTTATTCAATAAATCACAAATTTAAATGGAATGAACAGCACCCTTTAGCTTGCTATTAGTGAGAATCTTTTCAAGGTCAAATCCATTTGATAAATTAAAACTCAAGCAGACAAAGTCTGTAACTGAAATTATTAATTAATGAATGTGTGTAAGGAGAATACATGCATAATTAAAAGCAGGAACTTTAGATTTAATACCACAAATATAAGTTAAAACTTGATAGTATTGTATGATTAAAAAATGTACAACAGAAATAAATGTATGGAAATAAGAGGGGAATGAGAAAAATCTACCTTGTATGAACAACTGTTTAAAACATTCATACAGAATTAAACTTATCTGAAGGTATTTTCTAAGCTATACTTACAACCAGTTAACACACTCCATAAACATTTAACCCTACAGTGTTGTAACAATATTTTGTACAAAATAATATCAATTGTCAGTATTATTGCCAATTAAAAAATATAATAAAAAAACTCTCAAAGACCACCTAGAAAATGAGTTCATGCAACTTAAATCATTCAATGTTCAATAACGAGTCAGCATATAATCAATTAACTATATGAGCAGAAACAGTTTTAAGAATCTGTATAAAGCCCCCATGGAATTAAACTCCCTCCCCCGGGAAACAACAATTAGAAAAGCAGTGTATATTCACTATGTACATGAGCCAAGAGTCCTAACACTCTGTAGCATAATTATGACATGTACCCAAATATAAGCCTACCTAAATATGTAAGCAAAACACCAACCCTCCCCCAACACACACACAGCACTCTCCCCACAAAAAAAAATCCTCTAACCCCCAAAACACATAGAAAATTACCCCCTACACACATACACCCAAGACAACCCAACCTCCCCAACCCCCACACATATATATTTGATGAGAAACCAATATGTTGATAACCAGTTAAAAAGGACTTCATAAAAATAACAACAACAGCAACAGACTGAAGTCCTATTAAATGTCTGTCCTTTGAAGTAAAAGTCTGTGTAAGTTTACATGGGGTAATGTGTCATGAAGCCCAAATCCATACTCATGCCATCTGCATACCATCTGTAAGTGGAAAAAAGAAAAAAAAGATGGTCCCGAAGCTTAATGTTGAATCTCTGGACCAGGATCCCCTCCCTATCCCCAATCCCTTCTGATTAAATTAAATAATTAAGTGTCCCCATATTAATTATTATTCTTCCCTGATGTCTAGTGGACCTCCCAACCTCCCACCTTGGCCAGTACTGCTCCGATCCTGCTCTCCTCCAGGACCCTAAGTGGTCAACTGGCACAGCCCTCCCTCTCCGCCATGGCCAACTGTCTGCCTGACTGAGCTGACAGTGAATTACCGTGTACATGTACAATCACACGCTGATTCATTGGCAGCTCCCACTCATTCCCTGGGGTCCTTTTGGGTGCAGCAGAGATGCGCAGAGAGCTGTTTTGGTGCCATGGGGGGGCGATGGGGGGAAACTTCATTGTGAACCTCCCAGAGTGGGTCCACAACACTGTTCCCCATCCCACCCCCTCGCAGTGACCAAAACTGCCCTCTGCTCATTTCTGCTGCATCCAAGAGGACCTTAGGGAATGAGCAGAGCTGGCTGTCCATCAATGAATGAACACGTGCTTGTGCAAGTATGCACTCATTCATTGTCATCTCTGTTAGTGGGCAGCCAACCGTGATGGAGAGGGAGGGCTGTGGCACTGCCCTCTCTCAGGGTTGGGGTCTGGAGGGAGCAGGGTGGGGAGCAGTACCTGCCTGGGTGGGGGGGTTGGGGTCCACTAGACACCTGGGAACAATAATTAATATGGGGACACTTGTTTATTTAATTTAATGAAAAGGGATCAGGGATAGGGAGGTGGTCCCAGTCCAGAGATTCAACAGGAAGCTTTGGGACCATCTTTTCCTTTTTTTACTTACAGGGTATGTATCAGGGATAGGGAGGGGGGTACATTAGACACCAGGGAAAAGTGGCAAACAAAAACTTGAAAGCTGCATAATATTCTAAAAGGTCCGGATAAGGATTGGATAGGCATCTGAACCTTTTTTCCTTATCCGAGCATTTTAGAACTTCTGAACCTTTTGAGGTTTGCCCATCCCTACTAACAACCTTTTTTCTGAGCTTCAGATTCTGTGACTGGCCAAAACAAAGCTCTGCGAAACTTTTAAATCTCACACACCAACTAGAGCATCCTGAATAGCAGCCAAATAGCGCACTTTTCAGGTCAGTCCAAATATTCGAGAAATAATACTTTGTCCATGAACAGCCCTACTGTGTATCCCATATGTGTTTTGGTATTTTGTATATTTGTAAAAATCTAACAATGTATTATTAACTGTTTAAACGGGCACTGACAGCCTTTTACTTACTTTTCCTGCAGTTATTCATAAACATGCCTGCACTGCCTGCAGTAAATCCCTCTTGTGATGCAATATCCAAGCAGTAATTTCTTCTTACATAAAATAGTTACTTTTACTAATTTTGCTCCAAAGCAAAAGCCACTAGGTCTGCTCCTATTTACCGCACCCGATGCCTAAATGCAGCCACATTTCTAAATGGCGCTAACGCACCAATGGACTGGTGCACTCATTATTATACCCAAGTTCAGCTAGCATAAAGAAAACTGAGCCCAGGAAAGTGTTTGTTGTTTTGAAATGAGTGCTCAAAGTTGGTCTGAAAACTGAGCTGTGATACTGGGCATTTGCATATACATACATATACATACACACATGCACAGTATCATGGCTCAACTTTTTCATTTTTCATTTTCATTTTAATTTTTTATACTTGTAAATCCAAATGAGCAAACTGCCCGTTTTCATTGGAGACAAGTTTAAAACTAAAAAACACACAAAATATTAACAAACAAACATAATACAAACAAAACATTCAATCAGTAAAATACAATACATAAAAATACATCATGTTTCCAAAGATAGCCACTGTTTTAACCGTGTCTTAAAACCCTGACAATAGTTATTAACAACTTCTGAAGATTTCATATGAACCTGAAAAGAACTATTCTGAACAATTCCTAATAGAATTCTATTAAAAAAGCTAGGTGCTCTAAATAATAAGGATCTTTGCCCAAAAGTAGTCTTAAAAAATGGTATTTTAAATGCATAATTGTGCTGGCACCTAGTAAACAATGCATTAACTAATCTAGGAAACATTAAAGAAATAGAATAAGGAGAAAAATTACATTTAACTTTAAATAAGAAAATGCCCATCTTATAAAGTACTCGATTTTCAAAAGATAAGGAAGATGACTTATTGTACAGATCAGAGTAATGGGTTTGAAAGGATACATTTAGCCAAAACTTCAGAGCTGAATGGTAAATTACTTTAAGAGGACTCAAAACATTACTACATGAGGATATGTAAATCAGTATGCCATACTTGAGTATGGAGAACAGAAAGCTATGAACTAAGAGCTTTCTGGATTCCAAAGTCAAAAAAGATTTAGCTCGATAAAGCATGCCCAACCTCTGAAGGATTTTCCTAAGATTCTGAATGTGAGGTTCAAAAGAAAAATGTGTGTCCAACATAATACCTAAGTATTTAAAAACAGATGCATTTTCAATTATGTTTCCTGTCCTATCAGAAATTGGAAGCAAATCAATTGGTACATTTTTCTTCTTAGAAAACACCATTACTTTGGTTTTCTGGGAATTCAAAACCAGGTGACTTAAGGATAACCAATCCTGCAAGAAATTAAAATCAGTTTGAAGATAGGAAAGAGCAACATCAGGTCTGGGATCTGAACAAAAAAGAACAGCGTCATCTGCGTAAAGAATCATTTTAGTTTTTGTACATATATCGATATGGAATTCATAAATAAGGAAAAAATAAGTGGTCCCAGAACTGAACCCTGGGGCACACCACAAACTAAGGGAAGAGAATGTGATAAAGATGAACCAATAATAGTTCTAAATGATCTTTCAGACAAAAGGTTTTGATACCACATATTTACTTCATCAGAAAATAAAGACCTTGAAGCACCAGGAAGAAGATCAAATTCAACCAAATCAAAGCCTTGGTAGGGTCACGATCAGTGCCGCACATGAAAGTCCACTATCAAGTGCTCCATGGACACTGCCTGTGAACCCCACCAAGGCTGTTTCAATGTTATATCCTGGCTTAAAAGCCATGTTGGTTCTCTGATAACAAAGAATACCTCCCAAGAAAATCCAAGGTTTGGTCCATGACAATCCTTTCCAGAATTTTTGAAATAGGCGATAAAAGGGAAATAGGACGGTAATTAGTAACTAAAGAAGGATTTCCATTCTTTAGGATGGGTTTTATAACTGCTCGTTTCCAGCTACTCAGAAAAAACATTATGATATAAGGAAAAGTTAAAGATATGTACTAGTGGATAAACAAAACAATCAATACCCATTCTAATTATCCTAACATCAACACCATCCTGGCCCCGAAAAGGTTTTGGATTATTTTCCAAAAAGTATTTTTTTTACTGAGGAAGGGGAAAGAGACTTAAAATAAAACTTTGGATTAGTGTCATTATGAATATCATTATCAGATACATCATCCAAATCTATGGGAGTTCTATAGGGGCCTAAGTCCCCAAAATGACTATTGAAAATATTAGACACCCTAAGATGATCCGTTATACTTTATCCATTATGATGAAGAATAGGAACGGAATCTACTTTACCCTGTCCCAAAATTTTATTTAAGGAACTCCAAGTCTTTTTAGGATTGGCCCTGGAATTCCTTTGTTCATTTAAACAATAGGTGACCCTAACTTTCCTAATTTCAGATTTACACTTATTTCTAAGTGTCTTATACTCTTGAAGAGCAATCAGGGTTCTAGAAAGAGTATAAGATTTCCAACACTTGTCACGTTTTCCCATTAAGTGAATGGGGTCCTTGTAACCCATTCTTGTTTGGATGATCTAATTCTTATTTTCTTTAAGGGAGAGATTATATTCGCAATTGCATGATAAGCTATGCAAAAAATTCCCACATTTCATCGATGTTAGTGCCTAGTACAAGGGACCAGTCAATTTTATTATATAAATCATGGATTCAGGGGGTAAACTCAAGCAAATTTGACATTCAACATATCTGGGAGGACTTTTAATAATTTTATGGACCACTCACATTTGACAGGACAATGGTCACTCACGGTGTCGGCCATAAACTCAGATTTAAAATTCTATCAACATGAGTGACAATGATCCAATCAAGGATGGTCCCTACACCTGTTTTTATAACTGAGTCTGGTAGTTTCCTTAATTAATTGTGTTACACCCAGATTAATCAAAGTCTCTCTGATTCCACCCTTCAAACTTTTATCCCAACTGCAATTAAAGTCACCAAGAGTAATCCATTCTCTATTAGGGGAAAAACTTCATGAAAAAGGGTCAATAAATCTAAACTATTTAAAATGTTACCGGGGGGGGGAATAAACAGTACTAAGAGTCAAATGTTTCAGACAATGATCTCTTTAACTTTGAGCACTCATTTCAAAACAACAATGGCACATCAGTACCTTTCAGAAATGTGACTGCGCTTTGATATTGGGTGCAGTAAATAGGAGCGAACTGAGAAGGTTTCACTTTGGAGTAAAATTAGTAAAAGTAATCATTTTCTGGGAGAAGAAATTGCTGCTATGGCTATTGCATCACAAGAGGGACTGCTGCAAGCACTACAGGCATGTTTAGGAATAACTGCAGCAAAAGCAAGTAAAGGGCTGACAGTGTCCCTTAAATTTCTTTTCTATATTTAGTTTGTAACCAGAAATAAGCAGTATATGTATCCTCTCACAAAACAGTCCCTCAAGTTTCTGCTTGCATTCTTTTATGTTTGCTTGCACATGCAGTGCGTAGGAAACATTTTGAGGAGAGCAGAGTGTTGCAGAGGTGTGGCAGCATTTGGCCAATCCAGACAACACTTTCAGAGCTTGTCCTCGGCCAACAATCAACAGGAAGCTGCCAATGATGGCAGTTTCAGAGCAAGCACCGGATTTGAAAGAAATCTGCCACCCCAAACAGGGATAGTTTCATCATTGCAGTGGCAGATCTCTACCCCCCCCGACAACCATGCACATTCCAGTCATGCGCATTACAGTGCACAGTAGTGCGCATGGCTGGACTTATGGGCAACTCATTGGTTTTCTCAGTGTGTCTTTCCTGGTGAAATAAATGAGCCCCACTGCACATAATTGGCGTCTCCTGCCACCCACTACACACTCCTCCCAAAGCCGACATCGGGGTGCCCAATCCCCAAGTCAGCATGCCTCCCTAAGCCCAAACAAATATTTTTCCACAACAGGGTGCCCAATCCCAGTGTCAGTATGCCCCCCCACTATTGTGGCACACTGGGAGCCCACCCCAGTATGTCAAAGTAATCCTTGTGTTTTTGCAACACCGGGATGCCCACTCCTGGTGTCGGACGTACCCCCATGCCCCCTTTGTGTCAGCCAAACTTGGGGTTCCCAATCCCCTGGTTGGCATTGATCCTGCCTTCCACTTGTCTGGCACACTGGGACCCCACCCCAGTGTGCTGAAATCTATTTTGTTTTCACCTGTAAAAAAGTAAACAGTCCCATGACGTATTTTTTTAACCTAAAAAAAAAAAAGAAAATGGTTCCTCATCATTCCCGCCAGTCCCCCTCCCCCAACTCAAACCATTTCTCTGCACACCCCACTTCCCCGCAGCCCCCTCACCCATACTTACCTCCAGAGGTTGGGAGCAGCGATCTTCTGTGGACCGGGAACACGTCTGCACTCCTCGAAGACCAACCAGGAACTGAAGAAATGACGGTAAGCCCTATAATGGCAGTGAATGGGGGGGTCAATTTAGGTTGATATCTCAGACAATTTTGGGTTTTGGTCCCAAATTTTCAACATGGGGTTCTTGGGACCCCAACCCCATGAACACTGGCACTGTCATTTGTTTCCGGTCCTAAAAGGTGATTTGGCAGTTGCTGCACGGAATCACCTTTTGGGACCGACACGAAATGACAGTGCCACTGTTCATGAGGTGGCATCCCAAAAGCCCATGTTGCAAGTCTGGTGAACAAACTCCAAAAAATGACTGTGTCACAAGTGTGAGTTGCGCAGCTTGAACGCACACTCGGAACTTTGCCAATTTTTTATATTTTCACTCCAAATTTCCAACATTGCCATTTTTTCACACCTCCTTATGAACAGTACAGCTGTCATTTTTTGCATCCTGCCTGAAATATCTTTTCGCACCTGTGGCGCAGAATGGCGCAGACACTGTGCGAAATCAGCTTTTAGGACAAATTAATTAAATCACACTGGCACTGTCATTTTGTTTCTCGGTCCTAAAAGGTGATTTGGCAGTTGCTGCACGGAATCACCTTTTGGGACCGATTAATGAAATGACAGTGCCACTGTTCATGAGGTGGCATCCCAAAAAGCCCATGTTGCAAGTCTGGTGAACAAACTCCAAAAAATGACTGTGTCACAAGTGTGAGTTGCGCAGCTTGAACGCACACTCAGAACTTTGCCAATTTTTTATATTTTCACTCCAAGTTTCCAACATTGCCATTTTTTCACACCTCCTTATGAACAGTACAGCTGTCATTTTTTGCATCCTGCCCGAAATATCTTTTCGCACCTGTGGCGCAGAATGGCGCAGACACTGTGCGAAATCAGCTTTTAGGACAAATTAATTAAATCACAGTGCAACGCTTCATGAGGGGAGGTCCCAAAAAGGCCATGTTGAAAATTTGAACAAATTCAAAAAAATGACTGCGTATGAGCGTGTGTTGCGCAAATTTCTATGCATTCTCGTAACTTCATCACTTTTTCATATTTTTACTCCAGATTTGCAACATTGCCATTTTTTCACACCTCATGAACAGTAGAGATGTCATTTTTCACATCCTGCCCAAAATGTATGTATTTATTTATTTAAGAGTTTTACCAGGAAGGCATACTGAGCGGAGACCACTCGATTCCAGATGTGTCCTGGAGGAGGTGAAGCAGGATTATATACAATACAATAATCAATAAACAATGGCAACTACAGTACAATAGGCTACAAAGCTGATATTCCAAATGGCTACAAAGCAGATGGGAGATTGGAGTAATAAGCAGGAGAATTAGCACTATAACTCTTACTAGAAATTAAAGTGCCTTGTATACATTTACATGTAATACCTATTAGAGGTGCATACTGAGAGCCCCATGAAAACAGGTGGATGTGCAGCAAGATGGGAATGAGTTAGGTGCATGAACAGGTGGAGGAGAAATGCACCTTGAGGAGACAGTTGAGATGCTGAGTGCTGTCTATGTGCCGAATGTCTGCCAGCAAGGAGTTCCATAGTTTGGGCATACGGAAGCTGAAGGCAGCCTGGCCTTTAGATGTGGACATACATGGGACATAAAGAAGCCAGGAGTCTGTGTTCCTGAGTGCGTACGCAGAGGGGGGCTGGACTAAGAGGGTGGACTTGAGGTATGAGGGAAGGGACTGTGCCCAGAATTTTGCTGTAACCCTGGCATAGTGGGCCTGTCTCTGTTCCTGTAGTGATGGTAGGTCAAGTGACTTGTAAAGGATGCAGTGATGTGTCGTGGGTGGGAAGTCCAGGGCAAAACAGCAGAAGGAATGGAAGAGGGGATCTAGTCTGGTTAAGGTGGACTTAGGGGCCATGCTATAGACTACGTCCCCATAGTCAAGAATTGGGAGGATCATTTTCTGTATGATTGCTTTGCAGGCGGGCAAAGGGAGGCAGACCCTGTTGCGATATATGGCTCCCAGTTTGGGATGAAGTTTTTTGTGGCGTCGATATGAATAGAAATGTCCAGGTGCTGGTCGAGTCATACCCTAAGGTTTCTGAAGGAGGTGCAATCTTCCAAGAGGGATCCATCAGTGGTGTGGAAAGTGGAGGTTGAGGAGAGACAGGAGAGTCGTTGCCTCATGCCGAAGGTTAGTGAGACAGTTTTCTTGGTACTAAGAAAAAGCTGGTTCGAGCAAAACCAAAGCAGAACAGCACTGAAGTCCTCCTGGAGTCTAATGGCTGCTTCAGAGGTGGAGGTACCTGATGCAAACAGTATAGTGTCATCAGCGTACATGTGAATGGGTGTGTGAGGGCAAACTGAGGGCAGATCATTTAGAAAAATGGAAAACAGTAATGGGCCAAGGACCGAGCCCTGGCAGACCCCGGAGGTGACAAGGAGAGGGACAGAAGTGCAAGAGCCTGTTCTTACCGCTTGTGACCTGCCTACTAGATAGGATTGGAACCAGCTGGTGGCTGCTCCTGAAAGTCCAGCGCAGGAGAGTTTGGACAGCAAAAGGGCATGGGAGACAGTATCAAAGGCTTTGGCAAGGTCGATAAAGATAGCTGAGGTGGTGTGCTCGTGTTCCATTCCAGTGAGGATGGTGTCTGTGATCCTTAGGCGTGAGGTGATGGTGGAGTGCAACTTCCTAAATCCAGACTGGTAGGGTGTGGAGAAAGAGGAGGAGTCGAGAAAGGAGGCCAGTTGTGAGAGAACAAGGTGCTCCTGCAGTTTAGCTAGGATGGGGAGTAGGGATATAGGGCGGTAATTTCCTGGCGAGGATGGGTCTCCCCCTTTAGGGAGAGGGATGATGGTGGCATGCTTCCAGTCTGATGGGATTTCAGCAAGCAAGAAAGAGAGATTGAAGAGAGCAGCCAGTGGGGCGGTGATGGCAGGGGCAGATAGGTGGAGCATTTTGGAGTCCAAACCCGAGGGGCATTTGCCTTGGAAGGGTTGAGAGTCTGCAAGGCTTATGCACTTCAGTCGGAGTAAACCGTTGAAAGGTGAAGCTGGAGGCCGGGGTTGGGGTGGACAGAGAGGGGTGGACTTGTGGGGTGGGGATGGAGGGAGGATAGGAGAGGATGTACAGCTAGTGAAAAATGTGTTGAAAAACTGAGGCCACTGCACCTGGATCAGTGACGATGGAGCCTTCTACATTGAGGGCTGGGGGCTGGGCAGGGGGGAAGTGATTTGATTGTTTTCCAGAATTTTGCTGGGTGGTTTATATTTGTGTGGAAGGAGGCCTTGAAGTAGTTGGCTTTGGCCTGTCGTAGAAGCATAGTACAGGAGTTACAGAGTGAGCGGTATAGTTGGAGAGCTACCAGGGTGCCAGTTGTCTCTATGTTTTCCAGACCTGGTCCCTGGCATGGAGTTGGTCTATGATATTGGCTGTGACCCAGGGCAGGTGGGTACCCTTTACTCTAGTCCTTCTGAGAGGGGCATAGTAATCCCAGATGGCTAGAAATCTGGACTTGAAGAGCTCTAGGGCAGTGTCGATGGAGGATGCCCATGGGATGCAGGACCAATCAACGTTTGCTAGGTCATTTAAGAGTGCTCCAAGGTCGAGTGATTTGAATGACCTGGTGAGCAGCGTTCTTGGGGGAGGTGCTTTGGGCCGGAATATTTTCCTTGCCACGTAGATTATGTGGTGGTCACTTAGAAAGTCTGGAAGTAGTCTGGCTTCAAGTATTCGATGGAGGTGGGAGGTAAGGGCCCAGTCTAGGAGGGAGTGGTTCTGTGATTTGTGATTAAACATGTGGGTACAGATATTTGTTGTGTCGTGTTTAGGGCATTTACCTGGCTATGTAGCTTAGAGCTAGCAGTGGAGTGCCAGTTATAATTGAAGTTCCCTAGGATGTGTAGCTCACCCCCTGATGTGAGTGATTTTAGGTTGCCCAGGTGGTCCAGTATGGCGGACATAGGGGTGTCTGGGGTGCAGTATGACCCCGTTATATATAACGAAATTGTGTGCGGTAGTGAGATTTTTAATTAGCAAACAGTCTATGGATGGCATGGGCAGGAAGAGCTGGACAGGGGTGAACTGGTGGCAAGAGGAGATGAACATGGCAATGCCTCCCCCTCTTTTTTTTTTTACCCTGGCGGTCATGCCGAATGATGACATAGCCTGGGATTGTTATTTCTGCATCCAGGTTGTGGGGCTTGAGCCAGGTTTCGTTACTATCAGAATATCTGGGCGCAGCGTTAGTGCAGTTGGCTGCAGCTCAGTGATCTTGTTCAGGATGCTGCATATATCCAGGTGCATTATCTTTAAACCCCTTGGCAAACTGAGAGGTGGGGAGGGTTGGGTGAGTTGGTCTGGGGTTTAGCTCACGTCCCCTGCTAGTAGGAGCAGTAGAGTTAGTAGCTGTTTTGTTTTTAGCATGTTCCATTGGGATTTGCAGTGGGCAGAAGGTTGCTGGGAGTTTTATGAAATCTGCATGTTAGAGAGAGTTTTTGCTGTCTGCCCTGCATGAAAGGAGGGTGGAGAATGGAAGCCCCTCATATCCCAGCTGATCAGGAGGTTTTGAGGAGGTTTCCAATGAAGGAGGTGGCATGGGAGGAGGAGTGGCTCCACTGACTATAATATAGGGGTCAGGCTGTGGTACTGGATAGGAGGAGGGTGGGAAGGAGGAAAGAGGTGTGAACAGGCATAGTAAGTAAAGAGAAAGTGGCAACATGTTTTAGTTGCTGGGTTAAGGCTGGTGAGATGATTAGGGTGGCTACTAGTGGTGCAAGCAATAATCTGTTTATGAGAAAATGGGCAGATTGGTTAAAATCGGCATGTGATCCAGACTATAAGACACTGAGCTCACCTAGGGTGGTGGCGGGGGTGGTAGGGCAGCCAGCACGTAGCGCAGGGTAGCACAAATGCTGAGGACTATCACTGGAGTTCTGTGCTGCAGCGTGACATGGTGTACCTGAGCACCGAAGGAGATTCCGGGTTCTGGCTTGGGAGGCAGACACAGAGGCCCTCACGACCACCAAGCACTCTGAGAGAGAAACAAACGGCTTTTGTATTAAACGGTAGGTGGGATAAGGAGCACAGCAGCTAATATTCAGACTGTAAATGATCCTGTGTAGACCTACTAATTCAAACTAGGGTCCAGGATTGTAATTCAAACTAAGAGACTAGAATTTTTTAAGCTAGATAAAACAAATTTGGACCTTACAACTCAAACTGGGATTCAAACTTGCACTTCGAATTAACAAATAATTATTGCACTTTGGCTCGTTGTCTTGAATTAAAAGATAAAATTACACTTTGACACAGGGACTGGAATTAAACCTCAGCAGCTCACAGGACCTTGTAATAAATGCTAAAAGTGACTAAACAATTTATCTCAGAGACACCCAGCACCCAGCCCAGCATAGCCTTTGCAACTGATTTTAAGATTAAAGCTCACAACAATCACACCAAAAGACAGCAGATTGTTTTAAATAATTTAAAGCTCCCATCCAAAGTGCATAAAACACAGGATTTGAGTAAAACTGGGGCAAATAAACTATCTGAATTGCTTATGCTGACTGGTAGTGGCGTGGACCTTTAAAATGGCGCCAAGATTAAAAGTCCATTGTCTCCTCACACAAACGCTGAGGACTATCGCTGGAGTTCTGTGCTGCAGTGTGGCATGGCATACCTGAGCGCTTCAAGGAGATTCCGGGTTCTGGCTTGGGGAGGGCGGACAGAGGCCCTCACGACCACCGAGCTGAGCACTCCAAGGAGATTCCATGGTTCTCTTGGGGAGGTGGACACAGAGGCCCTAATGTCTTTTCGCAGCTATTGCATTGAATGGCACATTTGCTGTGCAAAATCACTTTTGGGAGTGAGTAACGAAATGATAGTGCCACTGTTCATGAGGTGGGGTCCCAAAAAGCCCATGTTGAAAATTTGGAATGAAAATACCAACAAACGCCTGGGGTGTTAGGGTTTCCAACTGTAACACCCCACCCTGTACAGACTGACAGGTGTTGAGGGTGTGGCTTGGGGTCGTCATCCGTATTGCTCATGCCATTTCACCCCCACCTCCACCCTGCAGCCACTGACAGGCATCAAGGTGTCCCTCAGGCTGGATTCACAAAGACAGCCAAAATTTCCATAGCTGCGGAAAAATGGCTTGTAGCACTGCAGAAATCTAGTTGCACCATATTCACAAAGAAATTTCCACAGTTGTGGAACTCCGTAAAACAGGTAAGTTACGGAAGTCCACAAGTGCTGAAATCTCCCTAACATTCTTTCCTCAGCTGAGGAAAAAGCTCAGCAGGCACAACAGGGATCCATATTGACTGGAGCAGCAGACTTTGACAGTCTTGCCATAGATGCAGCAAGTACTCACAGACAGACCAGCAGCCAGTCCTCAACTGAGACCACTCCAGTACCACTGGTACCAGCAGGGCCATGCACCACAGTGGCTGTCCATAACTGTTGGTGGAACTGATGGGTGTATCCTCCCCTGAGCGTTTATGTTGTCTGCTTCAGTAGCACTCACTGCAGGCTGTTACCAGCTCTGCCTCTACTGCCTGTGGGCTCCTTTATGGGCTGCACCAGGTCTAGTGGGTGTAGTTTGTTGTATTTCAATGAAAATGCATGTTATTTTTGTTGTAATAACTGACACAACTATAGCTTTGCATACTTGTGCCTAGACCTCCACTGTAATTGTATATCAATTGTTGGTACACTGCGCTTTGCTCAGGAGTTATGCCTCACTCTTTGTGGTGCAGCATGCGTTGACATTTTTCCCAAACTGCAGAAAACACTGCCTGTGAATAGCCTCTAAGGGATATACCATACTTTTCAATGGCTTTTTCCTCGGAACTTCCATAGCTGCATTTTTTCCACAGTCCTCAGTGTATTTTTTCCGCAGCTGCGGATGTTTGTGTATAGCACTCAGAGCAAGTTCCCTTTTATGTAGATTGCGCAAGCACAAGAAACATGTTGCAGCAGTTTTTGAAAAGCAGGCTGTGGAGGCGTGGCACTGTTATGGCCAATGCCCCCACAGCCTTTAAAGGCTTGGCCACCTTTCTCAATGCTGTGGCATGCTGCTGCTGGACTCTAGTTCAGCCAGCTGTACACAGTTTAGCATTTAGTCATTGCAATCAGGGGCCGCCGGCTATTGTGAAAGACATCTGCTGCAATGAGGAAGTGACCCTCATTGCAGGGCTGTTACTAAGGGGGAGCCCAGTCCCATCAGCATGTACCCCCCTTCCCCAATTCTTGTGTGCCGAGGGGGATGCCCAACTCTGCTTAAGTCCCTCCCTGGTTCAGTGTTTGCCGACAGGGGTGCTCTGTCCCCATCAGCATACTCTCCCCACTTTCTTTGGTGCCGACGGGGTGCCCAATCCCTCGTCAGCATGATGTGCCCCCTTAGTTGTGTCCCAACGGGGTGCCCAATCCCCATCGGCTGCAGCTGCCCCCAAAAGAGTCCATTGGCACGCTGGGAGCCCACCCCAGTGTTCCACATTCCCTGAAAGGCAAAACGGTCCCACAATGTTTTTTTTTTTTTTTTTTTTGTCCCTGTAAAAACGTGTCCCTCGCCATCTCTGCCCCCCGCAACCACACACCCACCCACTCACGCACCCTGCCTCTCCAAGCCCCCACTCACTCCATACTTGCCTCCGGAGCATAGCGTGATGATCATCGTGGACCGGGAACACGCCTGCACTCTTCAAAGCCGACAACAAACTGAGGAAATGCAGGTAAGCTGTATAATGGAATAAATTGTCTTTTTCCAACTTTGATGCATATCTCGGCATTTTTGTAATTTTGGCACCAAATTTTCAACATGGGTTTTTGGACCACCTCATGAATTCTGTCACTGTCATGGCATGAATCGGTCCAGAAAGGTGATTGTGCAGAATCACCTTTCAGGACCGAGTAATGAAACGACAGTGCCAGCGTTCATGAGGTGGCCTCTCAAAAAGCCTATGTTTCAAATTTGGTGGAAGAAATGCAAAAAATTACTGTTTTACGAGCATGCATTGCACAGTTGATACGCACGCTTGTAGCTTCGTGAATTTGCAATATTTGCATGCCAGATTTTCAACATTAGCATTTTTCCACCATCCTTGTGAACAGTGCAGCTGTAATTTTTCACATCATGGCCGAAATGTGCTTTCACACTTCCGCTGTAGAACAGCATGGTCACCGTGGGAAATCAGTGTTTGGGACAGATTACGAAAATGACAGAGACACTGTTCATGAACAGAGTCCTAAAATGCCTATGTTGAAAATTTAGTGCTGATACTCCCTAAAATGACTGTTATGAGTGTGCATTGCACAGTTTCCACACACACTCGTACCTTCGCAACTTTGCAATATTTTCACTCCAGATTTTCAGCATTGCCATTTTTACACACCACCTTATGAACGTTGCAGCTGTCATTTTTCATATCCTGGCCGAAATGTGTTTTCGCCCTTCTGGCGCAGAATAGCGCAGTCGCTGTGGAAAATCAGTGTTCGGGACACATTAAGAAAATCACACTGATACTGTTCATGAGCACAGGTCCTAAAATGGCAATGTTGAAAATTTTCTGATGAAACTCCATAAAATGACTGTTACAAGCATGCGTGGTGCAGTTTCCACGCACCCTTGTAACTTCACAAATTAGTAATATTTTCGCGCCACATTCTCAACAGTGGCATTTTCCCACATCTCCTCATGAAAAGTACAGCTGTCATTTTTCACATCCTGGCCGAAATGTGTTTTCGCACTTCTGACACAGAATACCGCAGTCGCTGTCGGAAATCATTGTTTGGGACAATTTAGGATTGAGTAAGTGAGGGGGGGTGAGCAAGCTCAACTGAGCTCTGTTGGGACTGCTGCAGATTTCTTTGTGGGCAGGAAAAGGCACCAATGCAGGCAGAAGCCCAGTACAAAAGGGCAGTCTCAGCACCGGAGACACAGAACGAGCAAGTGAGGGAGCGAGAGTGCTTGAGGTCAATGGAGCTCTGTTGGGACTGCTGCGGATTTCTTTGTGGGCAGGAAAGACAGCAACATGCAGGGGCCCAGTACAAAGGTCAGCCTGCAGCAGAGGGAGAAACAGAATGAGTAACTGAGAGAGAGGGGGAGAAAACGAGCTCAACAGAGCTCTATCGTGACTGCTGCAGATTTTGTTGTGGGCAGAAAAGGGCAGCAACACAGGCAGTAGCCCAGTACAAAAGGGCAGACTGCAGTGCTGGCAGAAACAGAACGAGCGAGTGAGAGGGAGTAAGGTCAATGGAGCTCTGTTGGGACTACTGCAGATTTCTTTGTGGCCAGAAAAAGGTGCTAACAGATGCAGAAACCCAGTACAAAAGGGCAGCCTGCAGTGCCAGGACAAACAAAAATGAGCACGTAAGACAGGAGTCAGCGACTTCAATGGAGCTCTGTCGGGACAGCTACAGATTTCTTTGTGGGCAGAAAAAGGTACCAATGCAGGCAGGAGACCAGTACAAAAGGGCAGCCTGCAGCGCTGGGAGAAACACGATGAGCGAGTGAGAGAAGGGGGAGTGAGCAGCACAATGTAGCTGTGTTGGGACGGCTGCGGATTTCTTTGTGGGCAGGAAAAGACAGCAATGCATGCAGGGGCCCAGTACAAAAGGCCAGCCTGCAGCAGCGGGAGAAACAGAACAAGTGACTGAGACAGAGGGGGGAGTGAGCTAGCTCAACTCGTGACTGCTGCAGATTTCTTTGTGGGCAGAAAAGGGCAGCAACGCAGGCAGGAGCCCAGTACAAAAGGCCAGCCTGCAGCGCCAGGAGAAACAGAATGAGCGAGTGAGACATGGGAAATGGGCGACCTCAACAGAGCTCTATCATGACTGCTGCAGATTTCTTTGTGGGCAGAAAAAGACAGCAACACTACCAGAAGGCCAGTACAAAAGCCAGCCTGCAGCACCAGCAGAAACAATGAGTGAGTGACATCAAGGGAGCTGTGTCAGGACTTCTGCAAATCACTTTGTGGGCAGAAAAGCCACCAATGCATGCAGGAACCCAGTACAAAAGGGCAGCCAGCAGCAGGGAGCCACAGAACAAGTGAGTGATGGAGTGAGAGTGAGTGAGCTCACTGGAGCTCTGCTGGGACTACTGCAGATTTCTCTGTGGGCAGAAAAGGGCAGCAATGCATCTATTTTTTTTTTATAGCTTTGTTAACCAGGTAAGTACACTAGACAAGCAATTTGCCTATTTTCAGGTACGACCCCGGAGAGTACAGGAAATTACATACTAACACGCTTGGGACAACATGGTACATAATTAAGAACAGGTCACACATCATGAGACTACAAGGTAAGATTACACATCACATAATTAGGAACAGGTTACACATCATGAGACTACAAGGTAAGATTACACATCCCATGATTAGGAACAGGTTACACGTCAAGAGACTACAGGTAAGATTACACATCTTGCATCAAGTTTGGGGCAGTACAGAAATACTACATTTTAAGGGCCGGCAGTTTTGTATGGGTGCAAGTGCTAAACATATGTCATGGGGGTTTTTGACATCCGCAGGCCGATGCACTTTTAAGATGGTTCCATAGGGAAGAGCATTGGCTGCTCCAGTAGGGGCAGCACGGACCTGGTTGGAAGATAATCCAAAATTTAGGGCACATGCTGCAAAGTCCTTTCACCCATCTTGGTCCTAGTCACAGGTACCTTGAGTGTGGAAGACCCTGAGACCTAAGGTGATATGATGAGGGGGAGTTTGGGCCGGCAAGCTTGCCACCCCTGGAGGTACCCGTGTTGAGGACCTTACCAGTGAAGCAACCAAGGACAAAGTCAATGTACTTTGTAGGCGAGAGCCAGTGTAGCTTGTTGTAGAGCTCACAGTGATGGGTGAGCCGGGGGGGCCGATAGGGCGAAGCGACAGATACTGTTATAAGCCGTCGACCACCTGGAGAGATGGGCCTTAGTGGTGCTAGCAAACAGCAGGAGCCCATAACACAAAGAGGGGAGAAGCATCTCTCTCGCAAGGGCAGCACGCATGGCTGGTGTGAGGTTGTTTTTTGCCCTGTAGGCCAGACCCAGTTTACAGTTGACTGTTTTACATATCCTCTAAATATGAAGGCCAAGGTGAGCTGTGGGTCCAGCATTACTCCCAAGTATTTGAAGTTATCCGTGATAGAGATGGGGACATCTCCCTTGCCGGATGCACAGAACGGCACACGGGTGGCCTTAATCTTTGCCCGGGACCCAAAGAGCATGACCTGGGTTTTTTTAGGTTTAGGACAAGCTTGTGGTTTAGGATCCATGCCTGAATGTTTATAAGGTCTTCACTCAGTTGTTGATTGATGACCACCACCTCATGGGAGTGAGACAGGATAACCAGATCATCTGTGTAGAGAATTGGTTTACAGTGGGCTGCGGTTTCGGGAGGTTATTTATAAAAATGGAGTAGAGCATTGGTCCAAGGACCGAGCCTTGGGGACCCCTACCGTTACTGGGATGGGACCAAAGCTCTTTGCCAAATTTGACCCGCTGCATTCTACCATATAGGTAGCTGTGAACCAGCTAAGAGCAGTAGTGAAAAGACCAATTGCTCTAAGCTGAGTTGACAGCATGGCATGGTCGGCCTGGTCAAACGCCTCAAGAGGTCAATGAAGAGGGCCCATGAGAGTTTACCCTGGTCCATGGCCTTCCTGATACATGATGTAACAGTAACTAGGGCTGATGAGGTACCATGCCCTTCCTGAATCCATGCTGTACAGGACTCATTATGTCATGCGCCTGTAAGTACTCTTAGAGTTGCCCTGCCACAACTTTCTCCAGTAGTTTGCTAGCGGCCGACAGGATAGATATAGGGCGATAGTTCTCTATCAGCTTAGGGTTCCCTTGTTTAAGGATTGGGACTACCCTGGCAACCTTCCATATGTCTGGGATAACTCCAGTTGCCAGGGACAGATTGAAAATGTGTGCCACCAGAGGTGCCAGCCAGGGGGCACCAAGACCGAGGAGCTTGGGTTCTAAGCCATCTTGTCCGGCACTTGAGTAGGGGGAGAGTCCCACTAGCAGTTTCTGCACCTCTTGAACTACCACTGCCCTGAACAGAAAAGGCGGGTGGAGTGAAGATGGTGCTGTGGGCTGATTGCCACTGACACCATCATCATTTGGGAACGACGAGGTGTACTCCGACAGATCCACAAAATAATGGTTGAAGGAGTTGGCGATGGTTTCTGAGTTGTTACAGCTTGAACCATCGATTATCATGTCAGTGGACTCAGTGCTCTGTGCACCACTCACAACTTGTTTAGTGTTCCTCCAGAACCTTCCAGGATCCCTAGCCGAGTTCAATAAAGCAGATTTGCAAAATTCACTCTTGGCAAGCCTAATGTTCTTTTTACATTCATTTCTGAGTTGTCTATATCTCAGAAAGATGGCTTGGTCAGCCGTGGCCTTGAACTTGGCCCAGCACTTATCTCTAGTGTTGAGGAGTGCCAGGAGGCTACCATGAAGCCATTTAGTAGCCATTCCCCTCACCCTCCATCTGATGAGGGGGGCATGTTTCTCCTGAAAGGCCCTTAGAGAGCAAAGAAAGTAACTGACAGCGGATGCGGGGTCCTTAGCATTCCAAACTGCCCCCAATCTGTGTACTTGAAGTCATTTTGAAAGGAGGACAGATCAAACTAGGAGTAGTCTCTGATCTGAATAATTTTATGGGAATTTTTGATGGGTACCTCCAGACACAGTACACTGGGGAGTGATCAGAGTAGAGTCCAGTAGGATACCTGACGAGCTGATCCTATCTGGTTCATTTGTCAGATCCAGTCCAGGAGTGAGCCCTTACCACCACTAGTAGGGCATCTGGTAGGATCCTTGACAAATTGAGTCAGAGAGAGACTGGTAAGTGAGGGTTCAAAGGCCTTGGCATTGCCACCCAACCAATTTAGGTTGAGGTCACCCAGAATGATTAGCTCAGTCCCTCTATGCTTCTTTTTGGAGGATTGTATGCAAATACAATGTGAATCTTTTTTGCCATCCCTAGTAACAGTACCGTGTGCAGAGCCTCACAGGGGGACTGCATGGTCTGTTGATCAGGGAGGGCGGACAGGTTTAGATGGTTCCTGTGGTAGACCAGGATGCCACCACCTCTCTTACTTCCCGGACGATCTCGGCGGATAAGGTCATAACCAGGGAAGACACATGCTGAGCTGGGGGTGGAAGGCTTCAGCCAGGTTTCTGTAATTCCAAGAATGTCAGGGCTGTGCCGAGTTACCCAGACACGAAGTTCCATTAGGTTTGGGAGCAGGCTTCTGACATTTAGATGGGCCACCTTCAGCCCTTTAACCACTGGCCAGCCTGCCCGTGTAGGTATGGACTGGGGTGGCGGTCCTGGGTTTAGTTCAATGCCCCCTGCTAGCACAAGTGTCATCAGCAGGAGCCAGAGTAGAAGCCTTGGGGGGGGGTCTCTCCTTGTTCTGTGACCTCCGGTCATAACGCCTGATCTTTATGAGACTCTTACAGGGCCCAGTACAAAAAGGGCAGCCTACAGCGGTGGAGAAACAGAACTAATGAGTGAGAGAGGGAGAGGGAGTGAACGAGCTCAATGGAGCCTGTCAGACTGCTGCAGATTTATTTGTGGGCAGAAAGGTGCGACACAGGCAGGAGCCCAGTACAAAAGGGCAGCCTGCAGTGCCAGGAAACAGAATGAGTGCATGAGACAGGGGCATGAGCTACCTCAATGGAGCTTTATTGGACAGCTGAGGATTTGTTTATAGGCAGAAAAGGTGTCAATGCAGGCAGAAACCCAGTACAAGAGGGCAGCCTGCAGCACCGAGAGAAACACAATGAGCGAGTGAGAGAGGGGGAGTGAGTGAACTCAATGGAGCCATGTTGGGACTGCTGCAGATTTCTTTGTGGACAGAAAAAGCCTCCCATGCAAGCAGGAGCCCAGTACAAAAGGGGCAGGCTGCAGCAGCGGGAGACAAACCTAGTACAAAAGGGCAGACTCCTGCAGCGGGAGACACAGAACGAGCGAGTGAGGGAGGGGGAATGAATGAGCTCAATGGAGCTCTGTTGGGACTGCTGCGGATTCCTTTGTGGGTAGAAAAAGGCAGCAATGCATGCAGGGGCCCAGTACAAAAGGGAAGCCTGCAGCAGCGGGAGAAATGTAATGAGCGAGTGAGAGAGGGGGAGTGAGTAAGGGCAACAGAGCTCTGTCAGGACTGCTGCAGATATCTTTGTGGCCAGAAAAAGGTGCCAACAGAAGCAGGAACCCAGTGCCAAAGGCCAGTCTGCAGTGCCAGGAGAAACACAATGAGTGAGTGAGAGAGGGGGGAGTGAGTGAGCTCAATGAAGCTGTGTTGGGACTGCTGCAGATTTCTTTGTGGGCAGAAAAAGGCAGCAGTGCACACAGGGGCCCAGTACAAAAGGCCAGCCTGCAGCAGCAGGAGAAACAGAATGAGCAAGTGAAAGAGGCGGAGTGAGTGAGCGAGTTCAACGGAGCTCTATTGTGACTGCTGCAGATTACTTTGTGGGCAGAATAAGGTGGCAATGCAGGCAGGAGCCCAGTACAAAAAGCCAGCCTGCAGTGCCAGCAGAAACGGAATGAGCAAGTGAGGGGGGAGAGAGCGAGCTCAACAGAGCTTATCGGGACTGCTGCAGATTTCTTTGTGGGCAGAAGAGGAAGCAATGCATGCAGGGGCCCAGTACAAAAGGGCAGCCTGCAACAGCGGAGAAACACAATGACCGAGTGAGAGAAGGGGAGTTAGCGAGCTCAATGGAGCTGTATCGTGAATGCTGCAAATCTCTTTGTGCTAGATGAAGACAGCAATGCAGGCAGGAGTCCAGTACAAAAGGGCAGTCTGCAGCACCAGCAGAAACTGAAAGAGTGAGTGAGAGGGGGGAGCGAGCGAGCTCAATGGAGCTCTGTAGAGGCTGCTGCAGATTTCTTTGTAGGCAGAAAAAGGTGCCAATAGAGGCATGAGCCCCATCCAAAAGGACAGCCTGCAGCGCCAGGACAAACAGAACGAGTGAGTGACATGGGGAGTGAGCAACCTCAACAGAACTCTGTCAGAACAGCTGTGGATCTCTTTCTGGGCAGAAAAAGGTGCAAATGCAGGCAGGAGCCCAGTATAAAAGGGCAGCCTACAGTGCCAGCAGAACCGGAACGAGCGAGTGAGAGAGGGAGAATGAGCAAGCTCATCAGAGCTCTGTCAGGACTGCTGCAGATTTCTATGTGGACAGAAAAAGGCACCAACAGAGGCAGGAGCACCATACAAAAGGGCAGCCTGCAGCATCGGGAGGCACACAATGAATGAGTCAGACAAGGGGAGTGAACGACCTCAGTGGAGCTGTATCGTGACTGCTGCAGATTTCTTCATGGGCAGAAAAAGGTGACAATGCAGGCAGGAGCCCACTACAAAAAGCCAGCCAGCAGCATGAGCAGAAATGGAAAGAGCAACTGAGAAAGGGAGAGTGATCAAGCTCAACGGAGCTGTGTCGCGACTGCTGCAGATTTATTTGTGGGCAGAAAAAGCCGCCAATGCAGGTAGGAGCCCAGTACAAAAGGGCAGCCTGCAGCAGCGGGAGACACAGAACGAGCCACTGAGGAGGGGGTGAGTGAGCCAACAAAGCTCTGTTGGGACTGCTGCAGAGTTCTTTGTGGGCAGAAAAACACGGCAACACAGGCAGGACAGGAGCCCCATTCAAAGGCCAGCTTGCAGCGCCGGCAGACACGGAACAAGCGAGTGACAGAGGGGACTGAGCAACCTCAACGGACCTGTGTCCAGATTACTGCAGATTTCTTTGTGGGCAGAAACAGCCACCAACACTGGCAGGAACACAGTACAAAAGGCCAGTCTGCAGCGCCAGGAGAAACAGAATGAGCGAGTGACACAGGGGGAGTATGCCACCTCAACGGACCTCTGTCGGTACAGCTGCGGATTTCTCTGTGGACAAAAAAGGGTGCCAATGTAGGCAGGAGCCCAGTACAAAACAGCAGCCTGCAGCACTGGGAGAAACAGAACGAATGAGTGACAGAAGGGCAGTGAGCAAACTCAACGGACCAATGCAATCAACATTCGGCATGGACAAACGCTTGTTTTCCACAGCTACAGAACTTTGAAGGACTTAAGGAAGGTTTTGTACATTCAGATTGTTTTGTGAATCCCTCCCCCCCAGATTCTTGCTTTATCTCTGTATGTTTACGTGGTGACACATTCCAGTCAATTATCAATCAATCAACCAATCTCACAGGATGACATTGTAAACAGACCTTTGTTGACATAATTGTCCAGGCTTGTATGAAAATGTCTTTTTACTACTACAACTACTACATATTTTGTGTGATCAATCATGAAAAGCTTAGCAAAGCTTTGGCAAGGGGCAGCCTAGCTACTGATGGGGCTATATATAAAACCAGATTCTGTCTGTACTTCTACCCCCTGAAACTACTTTCTTGCTTCCAGATGACAGGTTTGAACATGATCATGGAGAGCAGCTGCTGCTGCAGGGCTGATCACCTGGATTTCATGAATACATGTAAATGCATGCGATCCTGCATGATGTAGAAACCTTGGAATGGAAATTAGGAGGAGCCATATATGCCTGCAGACATATTTTTGAGCATTCCGTAGTAGATCAGTGAATTTAACACCCTCATGTAAAACAAAAACCAACTCCCCTCCCCCACTTAGAAGTAATGAAGTTAAGGTGTGCCAGTGCTGTCTGAAATCTTGTGCTAGCTTGAGCTGACTTGGAACAGTGAAACCAGCAGCAACTTGACACTTACAGGAGTCACTAGCCCAGCATATTTACCAATACATTTTATTGAATTGAGTTGGTGCCCATCTGCAAGCACTCATAGCCCCTCACATATTGTTCAGATAAAAACAATGTACACAACAAGAACAGTAATCATGAAGACATCTTCCACTCAGCAGAACATCAATCACCAGAAGTAACAGCATTTCTCTTTTTTCTGTTTCTGTTGCTTTCTCTGAGTGGCCAGAGAGGACCTCCTTACATCTGCAGATCTTTCTGTCCATCCTGGTAACTTTGTTGCTGGTGCTCTTCATTCAGCCAGAGACCTTTGGCCTGGCAACCCCTACCTCCACCCCATAGTGGAGCTTAACCATGCAGCAGCAGTCCTGGCTGAGAGTCCAGATCGAACCAGTGGATGATGACAGGACCAGTGGGGAAGGGAGCAGCCCTTGTGGATGTGGATGCATGTATCTAATCTGCCCACCCAGAACTTGTTACATTTTCCACTTTTTACACCACCCCTGGTCCTGTTGAGGGGGATGTCCAACCTGATACTCATGATATTAGGACTTATATAACAGGGGTTTAGTGATATGCCACTAAGTAAATACTAGTAAACTCACCACATACTGATATCAAGAGGCTGACGTGTACACAGTGAGAAAATACACCAGATAAATATACTGTGTACACACCATAGAAACATAGAACATAGAAACATAGAAGTGTTGGCAGATAAGGACATAAAGGCCCATCCAGTCTGCCTATTTCTTTTCTGCCTTATAAATGCCATAGGCCTTTGCTCTGTCAGTGGCCTATCTATTCATAGTCATTTGTATTGCTCCTTATGCCTATCCCATGCCTGTTTGAAGCCCTGCACTGTATTCATAGCCACCACTTCTTGTGGTAGCCATTCCATGCATCCACCACTCTTTCTGTGAAAAAGAATTTCTTCACATTCCCCCTTAATCGGCCCCCCTCTAATCTCATGCTGTGTCCTCTTATCCTGCTATTTTTCTTACATTTAAATATGTTAGACTCTTTCACCTTGTTAATGCCCTTAGGGTGTTTGAATGCCTTGATCATATCACCTCTCTCCCTCCTTTGCTCAAGGGTATACATATTGAGCTCAGTTAATCTGTCCTCATATGTCTTCTGATGCAGTCCCTGCACCATTTTGGTTGCCCTTCTCTGGACTGCCTCAATTTGGTTAATGTCCTTGTGAAGGTGTGGCCTCCAATACTGCACGCAGTACTCCAGATGGGGCCTAACCAGTGTCTTGTAAAGAGGGATTATTACCTCCCTCTACGACTTGTGATACCAAGACTAATACACCCTAACACCCTCCTAGCCTACCTACTGCTTTAGAGGTCTGTTTGATGATTTCAGGTCATCAGTGATGATGATGCCCAAGTCTCTTTCTTCCTTTGTGACTGCTAGCAACTCCCCTTCCAGCCTATAGGTGGCTTCAGGGTTTCTCTTCCCTATGTGCATGATTTTGCACTTCTTTGCATTAAATCCCAGTTGCCACTCTTCTGACCATTTTGCTAGTTTATCCAGATCTCTTCTCATTCTGCCCACCCCATCTGGATCATCTACTCTGTTGCAGATCTTGGTGTCATCTGCAAACAGAAAAGCCTTACCCTCTAGTCCATCTGCAAGGTCACTAATGAAGATGTTGAAGAGGACTGGCCCCAGGACTGATCCCTGAGGTACCCCACTTGGACTTGCATCTCTTCTGACTGTATACCATTTACCACCACTCTCTGTTTTCTGCCCGACAACCAGTCTGCCACCCAGTTGACCAACTTCGACCCACCCCGAGCCTACCCAGCTTATTTATCAATCTTCTATGGAACAGTGTCAAAAGCTTTGCTGAAGTCAAGGTAGGCGACATCAACTGCTCCCCTTGGTCCACCACTCTGGTTACCCAGTCAAAGAAATCTATGAGATTAGTTTGACAGGACCTTCCTTTGTAAACCCATGCTGTCTTGGATCCTGTGCCCTATGGATTCCAGGTGTTGCACTATCCTTTCCTTAAGGAGTGCCTCCATAATCTTGCCCACTACTGAGGTAAGACTGACTGGTCTGTAGTTCCCCGCCTCTCCTGCTACCACTCTTGTGAAGGGATCACATGAGCCCTTCTCCAGTCTTCTGGGACCTCTCCTGTGCTCAGAGACTCACTAAACAGTTCTGCTAATGGCTCTGCTAGTTCCACCTTTAGCTCCCTGATACCCTGGGATGTATGCCATCAGGTCCCATTGCCTTATCCACCCTGAGCTTAGCAAGCTCTTGTAGGACCCTTCTTTGTGAAGGAGTAGTGCTCACCTCCCTCCCCACTGTGTCCATGATACTGAGCTGTGGGCCCTGCCCTACCTTCTCTTCAGTAAATACTGAGCAAAAGTATCTATTTAGGATAGATGCCTTTACAGGATCCTCCTCACATGCTCCCTTTTCTCCATTAAGCTTAGCAATACCCCCTCTGGACTTTCTCCTTTCACTAATGTATCTATAGAAAGTCTTGTCACCTTCTTTTACTGTTCATGCTAGTGTTTGCTCACTTTGGGACTTTGCCTGCCTTACTGCCTTCCTGCTTCCCTTAGGCAGTTTGGTATGCCTCCCTATCTTCATCCCGCTGTGTTCCCTTATATTTCCTGAAGGCCAGCCTTTGGCTCTGACCTTTTCTGCTACTGTATTTGAGAACCAAAGTGGTTTCCTTCTTCTTTTGCACTTCCTTTTCTGTCTAACACAATGGGATGTTGCTTCAAGTATTGCATCCTTAATGCTTGCCCACTTTGCCTGTACCCCTCACCTGTGTTTCTTTTGCCAGGGCTAGCTTAACTCTGTTGGCCATCTTATCAAAGTCAGCTCCTCTGAAGTCCCATATTTTTGCCTTGGAATGGGATGATTTAGATGTAGTAGCCAAATTGAACCATACCATGTGATGGTCACTGGCCCTCAGGTGACCTTCTACCTGGAGATCTGTGATCCCTTCCTTGTTAGTCAGTACTAGATCTAGGATAGCCCTGTCTCTTGTGGGTTGCTGTACCAGTTGTTTGAGGCCCTCCCCCTGCAGGGAATCCACTATGTGTCTACTTCTGGCAGATGTTCCTGCTGGTATTGACCAATCTGTATCCGGCATGTTGAAGTCTCCCATTATCAGAACCTCCCTTTAGCTGTCATGTTTTGTATATCTTCTAACAGTAATGTGTCTATGTCCTCCCCTGGTCTCGGGCCTGTAGACAACCCCAGTTCTTATGGCTGTCCCATTTCCTGTTTCCAGGGTGACCCACAGTTCTTCTGGCTCCTTATGTGTATTCTGAATTTCGTAGCTTTGATATTTTCATTGACATACAGGGCCACCTCAGCACAAAACATCACTACTCTCTCTCTACGTTAGCTACTCTACCAGCTGAATGCTCAGAAGAAGACCGAAACAGAAAATAACACAGGTACCACAAAAACTCTACAAGTTAAGTGAATAATATGAAAAAACTAAAAAAAGCCCTATTGTATAAAAGCGGATATGCTTGATGGTAAGGGGCAGTATGTCTTTAACGAGGCAAGTGAGCTCGGAAAATCACTCATGGCTCCACTATCTGGAGACACTCGTGATAATCCTGAGCTCTTTGCCGCCGTTGAGATATTACACATATCAAGCCTCTACCATCACATATCCCCTTAATCTCAATGGTTCCATTCCTCACAACATTTCACTTTCCACTGACTCAGACTCCCCACCCTGGCACCAGGGTGCAGTCAGCAGTGGGATTTGAACTCTTCCTCCCTAGAGAAGGGACAGTTCCAGGCTTGGGTGAAAACTGTTGCTAGCCTGCCAGGAAACTGGCATGAAAACAAATATGCTTTTAAGTTTGTTTTTTGATTCCCCATTCAGCCACCACACCACAAAAGGTCGAGTCCATTGCTGAGCTCAAGTTGGACAGAAGCAACACCAAAAGCTCCCACCTGGCAGATGTAAGGGAGCAGGCGTGGAAAATAGTAAGAAAAGATAGGCTGGTTCCAACCCCCCACCCCCACCCTGCTTTTTAGTACATCAACAGTAACATTTAAAGTCACCTCACCCTCTAACTGCCATCTGATGCAGACTCCACAAAACAATGGCAATATGTTCCCAGCCTTAATCTTAACACTGGGCAGAAGCATACCTCTCAGCCTTTCCTCACCCAAATGTGCGACAAGATGTGTAATGAATGTTCAGAATGAGTCACATATCACCAAACATGACACTGCAAGCTGAGAACACTGTGGCTATATCACTTTACAAGTGTTTATAGTGGCTGGTGATAACTGAGCATCATAGATTATAATAGATTTGTGCTTAATAGTCTTGGTAGACAAGGTTAAGAAACACTTTCTCCATGTGGGACAAGGGGTTTCTTCATGCTAAATTGAGTGGCGTACCTTGTAATGTGTGACAGTTGAGAGGTATGTGCAGAGGTATTCTGCACAAGCTATGAAACAATGGATCACCTTCACAGGTAGAAGGGTAGAGAGCTGCAGTAGTCCAGTTTCCATATTCCATATGCATAAACTGTTTTTTGTACAGGACACCTGGCAATATAGCTCCCAGAAGTGCCCAAGAGCCAGCATGTGCATGCTGAACAAGACCAGCGTAAATTTGTACTGGTGCTATCTATTCACTACTGTACTATTTGTCTTTTTTAATCAGTTTACTACAAAAAAATTTCAGTTTGTCACCAGAGAAAACTATGTTTATAGTACTGGCTTGGACTGGGCTTCCCCATCCAAACTGCAGCCCTAAAAACAATTGGTGTAATCTTCTAGGGCACCCCAATGTGTACTCCCATCATTACTGCTTGCTGCCATGCCATTCAATGCCTCACCCACCCTCCCACCTGATAGGCCTGCCAGAGTTAGACCAATGGTGGATATAGGGAGGAGGTGGCTGACCATATATTTATCTATCAAAGGCAAATCAGAGTGAGGGCAGCACATGGGCAGGGTTTATCCAAGGATATCCCTATCCAGTGGCAAAAGCGCCCTGCAGTAAACCCTCCTGCATTCGGGCCCTTATTCTCCGACTGTGCCTCCTGATAAATAAAGTTCAGCCCACCAGGATGACACACTCTGTGAGAAGGTGGTCATTGTTTCAGGTAGGACAGATTTGAATAACTACCATAAGATTCAATTGTACTGTTGGTGACAGTTGGTGTGACCCCATCTGGACTACTGTGTGCAGTTCTGGAGACCCCATCTCCGCAAAGACATAGACAGAGTGGAGGCTGTCCAGAGGAGGGCAACCAAAATGGTGCAGGGTCTGCACCAGAAGACATACGAAGAGAGACTAAAAGAGCTTAATAGCTGCCATCCGAATGAACTTCAGCTCACCCGCTGGTCACGAGGGCCATCTGTGTCCTGCCCTCCCCTGAGCTGCAAGCTGCCACCCGAACAAACTTCAGCTCACCCACCGGTAGCAAGGGCCATCCATGTCCTGCCCTCCTCTGAGCTGCTAGCTGCCACCCAAATGAACTTAAACTCACCTGCCAGTCGTGAGGACCATCCGTGTCCTGCCCTCCCCTGAGCTGCTAGCTGCCACCAGAACAAACTTCAGGTACGATGGGAGGCGCACCAGCCTCCTTCTCCCTTACTTGTAGAGCGCGTGTGTGGACTCCTCCCTGCTTGAACAATGAACGCTGGTTTTGGTGCCAATATTTAAACTTGGACTTGAAAACTGAACAGTTTTGTAGCCTTAATTAATTCATTACTTCTTAGCCTAGCTTGCTGTCCAGTAAAATGTGTAGTCTGTAGGAGAAGCTTGTATCTATTTTTAGCCAGTTCTATTTTATCTGTAATGCCATAGTTACTGCTGTATAGTAATCTAATAATGTGAAGTCAGCCCAGTTCCTAGCTGCAACACTTGGAAAAAAAAAAGTTAATCCAATGCAGCTGCTAGCCTGAATCTTGCTGAAACAGGGAGCCTTTATTCTTAACTAGTATCCAATGCAGCTACTTATGGCAGGAAGCCCGAATTCTGAACTGTATCAGGGAACCTACATTTTAACTGTGGCATTTGAAACATTAATTGCTGAAACAGGGAGCCTTAAGTCTTAGCAGGGAGCCTTAATTTCTACTGTTAGATGCAGTGAAACAGTATTAGTTAGGGAGCTTGTATGTAAATGCAAACTGATTCGAATTACTAACCCATCTCTACATAGCTTGCACCACCTCCTCCTCTCCTGCATAAATAATCTCCCCTTCTGTTCCTTACGTAGCTCATCCACCGATCACAAGGGCCATCCATGTCCTGCCCTCTCCGGAGCTGCTAGCTGCCACCCGAACGAACTTCAGGTATGACCAGAGGCGCGCCAGCCTCCTTCTCTCTTACTTGTGGAGTGCGTGTGCGTGGACTCTTCCCCGCTGCCCCCCCCAATAACCTCCAACCTTTAGCTGGTATTAGATTTATAGCTGTGGACTGTCACGTGCTGCAGGCATAGGCGGTACCATCTACCAGGTTTCCCATCTGCAGGCTATACTTCCTCCACTAGATGTCACTATTCCACTACTCTGCTTATTACACTGATCTGTTGTTAGCTGCTCAATTTGTGGTGTTAGCTGCTCAATTTGTGGTGGTGTCTGACTGTCTTTTTTGCTGTTTCTTCTTCTTCTTCTTCTTTTTCCCTCTGTTCCTTGCTCTTTACATTCTTTGGTAGCCTTTCTTTGGTATTCCTGTGGTACTATCAGCCTCACTTAATCTTTTTCCCTCCACCTAGTCCATTCTCGTGAATCTGATTTCTACTGCAATTGCTTTCACTTGTTATCTACTATTGTTCTTGTCCATCCTGCATTATGTTGTCCAGTCAAGCTATAAACTTTCTCCCTTGTGAGCTACTGGCCCTACTTGGCATGGATGCACTGGCACTTCTAGCCGGGACGCCTCTCTTCACTCTGCGGCCCCTTGGGAACTTTACATACTCCCAACATACTGGCTGAGGATTATTCATACCAATTCCTTCAGTGCTCCTTAACTACAAGTATATTGGCCTACTACTAAGACACATTCTACATTGAAAATTACCATGCCTGGGACAGTCTCACAAGCCATTATGTTTGCCATGGTGTGGGTCACAGTACTATCCCTTGCCCTTGCTGGTGACATTGAACCCAACCCTGGCCCTAGAGCCAATCCAACTTTATCTTACTCTTGCTCTGCCCATCTCTTGCCTCAGACTCTAGGCCTAACCATGGCCCACATAAACTTCTGCAGTATCTTGCACAATCTCCCTGAGTTTGAGGCCTGGGTGCATGCCAATAACCCTGACATCCTAGCCCTATCCAAAACTTGGTTGAAACCTTCTGTTACTGATCTGAGCTTCTCCCTTCCAGGGTATAACCTGCTCCATGCTGACCGACCCTCTTCCAAGGGTGGGGCTTGCATTATACTAGAAATCGCACCTTAATGTCTCTCTGGTACCCACCCTCTCAATAACTGTGAGGTTCTTCACTTTCTCCTACTTCTTGGTGGTGCCAAACATTTGCAAATCTTCTGTGTATATATTTCTCCCAGAAACAGCAAGACTGGCTTAAAGGAGCTCACTGAGCTGATTCCTATGGTATCTAAGAAAAATGAGGTAATCTAACCTTGACTGGCAGGGTTCTGACTCCTCTGTCCTTACTTCCTCTATCAGCAAGGCCAACCTTCTACAACTAATTGAGTCCCCAACTAGGATCTCTCAGAATGGCTCCAGTTGTACCTTAATTGACTGGATCCTCACCAGTTGGAAAGACGTCTACTCCATTGCTGGTGTTCTTCCTGACTCTATCAGTGATCACTGCCCAGTTTTTTGTGTTAGAGGCACCCCTACACCTTCAAATCTCCCCAGAGTACTTTCTTCTCTGACTTCTCGAAGTTTGATCAGGCTGTCTTCCTTCATGATCTTAACCATGTTGACTGGTCTCCCATCTTTACTACCTCTGACATCAATCTTGCCACTGACTATTTCAATATGACCCTTCTAGCCTTGCAGAGCAAGCACATCCTGATCTCGACGCAAAGAGTCAGGGGGAAGTAAGTAAGTGGCTGAAGCGGCCACTCCTGAAATTGCTTAAGTGCCGTGACAAACTTTGGTCAAAATGGAAATCCTCTTCTCACCAAGCTGACCTAGATGCGTACTGCTCCCTGTGCAACACTTGCAAGAAGGAGGTTCGCATTGCCAAGAGCAACTACTACTGCAAACTTCTCAAATCCTCTGCTACTAACCCCAAAAGTTACTGGTCCCAAATTAGAGGTAATGGGTAACACCAAGTTGCATATTCCCAATGACTTAATAATTAATGATTTACTCTGTAACAATCCTAACACTATTGCCAATGCCTTCAATGAGATTTTTATTAAGGTTCCCAATACCCCTCCTCTCACATCCCATGGGTCACAATCCAATCCGTCTCCTCAGGCTCCACATGATGCACCTCCTACTTTGATTCTCTCCCTTGTCACCCGTTCTGAGGTCCTAAAACTGCTGAATACCATTCCTATGCATGGCAGTACTGGGCTGGATGGACTAGAACCCTATATTCTTAGACTAGCTGCCCCACTTCTTGCCACTCCTGTAACTCATCTTTTCAACCTTTCCATTTGCTCCTCTTTGGTGCCTTTGGCATGGAAATCTGCTAAGACTGTTCCAATTTTCATGAAAGGGGACCCCAAATTACTAATTATCGTCCCATTGCACTTCTGCCTATACTCTGCAAGATTCTTGAGAAATTAATACACTGCCAGATATCTGCTCACTTACTCCAATTCAACCTCCAGTCCCCCGTCCAGCATGGTTTTAGGGCTGGTCATAGCACCACTACTGCTCTCACTCTTTTTACCAGTGAGGTAAAATCCAGTATGGACAAAGGTCTCCTTTCTGGTGCTGTGTTCATTGACCTCGCCAAGGCCTTTGATCTAGTAAATCACACTCTGCTCCTGAATAAACTATATGCCCTTGGTGCCTCTAGATCCACAGTGTCCTGGATCCATAGCTACCTTGACAATAGGTCACAGTCTGTCCTCTTTGGCAAGATTCTCTCATCACCTTCCAATGTCTCCTGTGGAGTCCCTCAGGGCTCCATCCTAGGGCCTTTGCTCTTCTCCATATTTGTCACTGATATTCCAACCTCTAATCCACATTGTCACTCAGTTATGTATGCTGACGACTTGGTCCTTTACACTGCCTCCAGTTCAGTCAAGGACATCAATGATCACCTATCATCTGGGTTCCAAGAACTCTAATCCTGGTTCTCCTCCAACTCCCTCTTACTCAATTTACCGAAAACCCAGGCCATGCTCTTTGGGTCCTCTAAGAAACTCCCTACCGAATCGCCAGAGTTTCATGTGCTTTGTCTTGATAGGTCAACAGTCTCCCCTACTGTCTCCTTTAAATATTTGGGGGTGTTGCTTGATTCTGCACTTAACTTCTCTACTCATATAAATGAGGTATGCAAATCAGTCAACATCAAGATTGGAGCTTCATATCATGTGAGTCGCCATGCCAGCGACCCAGGTTCTGGAGCGAGCTCAGGGGTCGGCAGGGGCGGGATAGGATTGAGCACCCGCTGGGCTGCTCTCCAATCCCAGGGGGAGGGTTGGGTTCTGGGGTGTCCAGTGAACCAGCAGCCCCTGGTAGAGACCAGGGGCGCTGCCATGCACTAGACCACACGTAATTAGCGTGGCCTGACATTGGCGGGGTTGCCGCGTGCCGCTCGGAATGTGCACCAGGGAGGGGGGGAGGTCACTCTAAGGGGAAAAATCCCCTCCCGCTGGATAGGTGATGGCTCCTCCAGTGCCACCGCCACCACACACTCAATACTGGTTCTCCACCACTGCCCCTTCAATCTCCCCGGTAGCACCCGTGTCCCCGGGGGATTGTAACGTCTCTGAAGATAGTGGGGAACACAGCGGGTGGTAGAGTGGCTTTGGTGAGTGAGGCAGCCTGAGAGAGTTCCAGTGGGGAGGAGAAAAACAGAATCAACCAAAAAAAAAAATATCGTGTGAGTCACTCATTAACTCCGGCTGCCAGGATCTCTGTAGCTCAAGGAGTCCTTCTCCCCACCCTACTTTATGCTCTCCCTCTCCTTTCCCATGCAAATGCCATTAGCCTTCACAAATGGGAAGTTGTTTATAACAACATTTGCAGATTTGCCCTATCAGCACCTCACCTAATGCACCACTGCTTGCTTTACTCTGCCTTGCACTGGTTGTCACCTAGTTCCCGACGTTCCTATTCGCTGGGTTGTTTCATTGTCTCCTTAACCAGATATCCTCATCCTGCCTCTCTAGGATTGATGCTCACCCCCTTGCCTCAGTCCCGCACTCTGAGGTCCTCTGACGCCCAGCTACTCTCTGTCCCGTACTGTTCCACTAAATTGGGGGATCAAGCTTTCTCTCATTTTGCTCCGAAATTCTGGAACTCTCTGCCTACCCACCTAAAGTGATCCTTATCTCACTCCTTCAAAACTACACTTTTTTCTCACCTATATTCACTTGATACTTGTGACTGCACCTAACCTTGTTTGATCTTCTGCTTCTTCTCTTCCTTCCTTCTTTGCTGCTTCCTATTATACTACTTATTGGCATAGTGCTCGCTCATACTTACTCTGCCCATCCCTGCGTGGTTGGTTTTATGTGTTATTTATATATGATGGATGGTTTTCATTTGTATGTTAGCTTACTCTTATTATTGTTGGACACTTGCTAAGCACTGTCCTGTACTGTTTCTATGCTACCTATGACTCATTGTATGATTGTATTATGTAATCTACCAAGTCGTACCTGAAAATGGGAAGGTTATTGCCCAGTGGTACTTATCCGGTCATCAAAAGCTAATAAATAAATAAATATAATATGTATAGCCTTGAGGAAAGAAGGGAGAGAGGGGGGAACATGATAGAAACTTTGAAGTACCTCAAGGGACTCAACAAAGTCCAAGACGGTAGTATCTTTCAGAAAAAGAGATGTACAAGAACAAGGAGGCACAATCTGAAGATAGAGGGGGAACGGCTCAGAGATAATGTGAGGAAGTATTTTTTCTTGGAGAGGGTTGTGGATGCATGGAACAGCCTTCCTGAGGAGGTCGTGGAGTCAAGAACAGTGGGGGAATTCAAGAATGCATAGGACAGATATAAGGCAGTTCTAGTGGGGGGTAGGAGGAAGTAGGCTGTTGGTTAACTAGGATCTGCAGCTTATCCATCAGGTAGGAAAATGGGCAGACTAGGTGGGCCAAGTGGTCCTTATCTGTAATCAAATTCTATGTTTCTAAGTTTCTATGTTTGTGTTTCCACAGGACCCTGCAAGATATTACTGGCTGAAACTGAAATGAGAGCACTTCATCCTGCTGGAACAGCAACTGTGTGATCGGCCTGCCGCCCCTGCATCTTCCCAGCTGTCTGTCACTCAATCTGACTCCAGCTGGCTCATCTGGTGGGCAGCTGAGGGTGTTGAGAGGTGACAGGGATCACAGGTAGCAGTGAGGGTAGGCACACATTGTCATTAGATAGATTTGTCCTGAAAGGTGATTCTGGGGGCCCTGCGCAAAATCACCTTTCAGGCAGGAGTTGAAAATGTTCTCGCTCTTGTTCATGAGGTGAGGTCATAAGAAGGCTATATTGAAAATTTGGTGTAAAAATATTAAAAAACGACAATGTTTATTCAGACTGTGTTGTTCTGGTACCCTTTTCTTAAGGGTGCTGTCTCTGTTGCAGCTGCTGGGTATTGTGGGACACTGGAGGGCCGTATCCAGGTCCAGCATATCTCAAGTCCATTCTAGCCATCCAGCTAGCTGTGGGGCACAGGAACAACATCTTTAGCCCTATATTTGGGTTGTAGGTGCCTGCAGCACTTGCACAGTGCGGTTTCTAGGCACATTTTATCATTTTAAAGTCAGCGCCAAAACCAGAAGTAAACGGCCGCTAACTTCCGGTTTCTTGTCTACATAAACAGCCCCTCTAGCAAGCGGGCCACAGTAAGCATTCATTTGCTGGAGTAAGCGTACCTCTGGTGAGAGGTGGTGATTATAATACTAAAACAAATGTACACTTTATTTGATTGTGTGAAATATACTGTTTATTCAGACTGTGTTGTTCTGGTAACCTTCTCTTAAGGGTGCTATCTCTGCTGCTGGGTATTGTGGGACACTGGAGGGCTGTATCCAGATCCAGCATATCTCAAGTCCATTCTAGCCATCCAGCTAGCTGTGGGGCACAGGAACAACATCTTTAGCCCTATATTTGGGTTGTAGGTGCCTGCAGCACTTGCACAGTGCAGTTTCTAGGCACATTTTATCGTTTTAAAGTCCACGCTGAAACTGGAAGTAAACGGCTGCTAACTTCCAGTTTCTTGGCTACATAAATAGCCCCTCTAGCAAGCGGGGTGAGTGTGCATGGGGCCACGTGCAGAGACACAAGCATCTGCATATGTCTGCTGGGCACACTGGGATAGCTGCCATCTGATTCTACCTAAAGTAACATCTCTGGTAGTCTCTCAATCTATTTTGTGAGTACACAGTATATTACAAATGGAGGGGGAATACACAAAGTGCGTTCAATGTCTGATGTACTGTGAGGGGACTCTTGGGGTTGAATTTGTTTGTAGCAAATGCCTCTTAATTTCAACACTTCAAGAGGAAATAGCATTTATGCTGGATGCTAAACAAGTACCCACAGATATAAGTGAACTGGAGAGCTTTATTGACTATATGGAGGAAAGGTTACAACCCCTCCATCACCCCATGTCTCCCCCAGTCCCTGCTCCTATCCTTTCAAGTGAAGAGACAGTACAAATTAATAGTACTGATTTATCATATGTCCCCACTCCAACCCTTTCAAATGGGAGAAAAATTATAGTCCCTCACTCATCATGATAACAGTGGTTGGGCCTTTGTAACTAAGTGTTAAAAAAAAAAAAAAAAGAGGTGGCCAGATTTGCAATAGTGCATCTGTTGAAACTTACAACAGATTTGAGCAATTAGAGGATACAGAGTGTGATTTAGTCCCAAGAGTCTCCTATCAACTTACCACAATCTGTACCAACTGTTTCTAATAAGATACCTGAACACAGACCTGTATCCACACCTCCCAGCATTCCCTTTAATAAACCCCGTACTATAAGTCTGTCACCATGTGACAAATCCAAACCCAATTATTTTGTGCCCCTTTCTCCTCCAGATTCTGCCCCCTGCACTTCTACCCCACTCCCAGACAAGTGTTTGTACTGGGGGATTCAATTATTAAACACACTGACAGAGCAGTTTGCAATGATGATAAAGGTAACCGTTCATGTTGTAGCTTCAGAGGTGCCAAAGTATCAGACATTACATCAATGATACCCAACATCCTACATAAAGCTGGAGACAATCTACTTGTTGTTATCCATGTTGGTTCAAATGACATAAGTTGCACCACATTCAAACAACTACAGCAGGATTTTGTTTCACTAAGTAACATCTTAATAGCAAAAGGATGCTCTGTCTGCATTTCTGAGATTTTACCTGTACCAAGGGCTACACCAACTATTACAGGACGATTCAAAGCCACAAATGAATGGCTAAGGAAGTGGTGTCTAAAGCAAGACATCCCGTGCATTACACACTGGGAAACATTCCAGGATAGGAATTCTTTATACTGCTGGGATGGTTTACACCTCAGTCGCAGGGGCAGTACATTATTGGGGAAGAGTGTCACCGCTACTATTAATCAATGTTTAAACTAAAGCCTGGGGGGAATGGGTATGTACCCAAGTCTCTGAAACAATATCAACAAACTAATCATAACACATGTAAATTTCTGGCTCTTAATGCAAGATCATTAAATCAGGTTAAACTAGCAGAACTTGAGGTTAAATGCAGAACCTTAAATATAGGAGTGATAAGGGCCACAGAAACCTGGTGGGATTCAGTCTCAATTTGGTCTAAGGAAATCCCTAATTATAAACTCTATTACAAAAACAGAATTAATAAACAAGGTGGAGGGGTATGCATATATGTAAGAAATGACATTCCCTTCTTTGAGGTTCACTCTCCCTCAACTTCAGAAAGTATCTGGGTTAAAATACAATTAAAGGGACGGTCATGTATCACTATTGGGAATGTATACAGACCCCCCTCAGTAGACTTGGAATATACATCCAATATGTTAAATGAGATCTCACTCTTTTCAGAAAATAAGGATATTGTTGTCCTTGGGGACTTTAACATGCCCCACTTTGACTGGGACTCCCTGCCGGGTCACTCCAGTGCAGATAAACTCCTAATAGATGTAGTTACTAAAACAGGGTTACAACAATTGATCACAGAACCAACAAGGGGCTCAAACATATTAGATTTATTACTTACTAATAAAGAGGTGCAAATCAGTAATCTTCACATCTGGGATCCATTGGGAGCAAGTGATCACTCCTCTATGTTTTTAGAAATCCAACACGATACTATTAACCAAAGAAAACCTACAGTTATAAAAAACTACAATAAAGCTAATGTTTCAGATATTAACAAACATCTAGCTAATATAAACTGGGAAACACTTTTTTTTAGCTTAACTCAGCAAGCATTAACCACTTTTAAAAACATAATCTGTGATCTGGAAACTCTATATGTCCCAACTAAAAGAAAATACAACAACAAGGGCAAAATACCTCCATGGTTTAATAAATCTATTAAAACCCAGATTAATCATAAAATTAAACTTTTTAGGAAACTTAAAAAAAGTAATCAGTAACATAGAGACATTTTACTTCACAAATATAGATCATCAGTTAAAAATTTAAAACAATCCATTAAATTGGAAAAAACCAAACTCGAATTTAAACTAGCACACACTTAGGACTGTCACAAGTCTCTTTTTTCATATATCAATAATAAAAAGGGCAATTCTAGGACCATAGGACCCATAATCAATAGCGGAACCCGACTACCAGATATTGATACAGCTAATCTTTTTAACAATTATTTTTGTTCAGTTTTTTTCTAAACAGACCTCAGTTACCCCAGTTTATTCACACCAATCTGGTCTCCATAATATTACAATATTTGACATTTCTCGGGCTATAAAAAATTAAAAAAAAATCACTAGTCCTGGTACAGACGATATTCATACCTGGTTTTTGATCAAAACTTTCCAGGATATCTCAAAACCTCTATCACTTATTTTTAATAAATCTATACAAGAAAGTTCCATAGCCAATGAGTGGCGCACAGCAACTGTTACCCCGATATTTAAAAAAGGCAACAGAGGCAGTGTCCAGAACTACAGCCCTATTAGTCTGACCTCTGTAGTTGGTAAATTGATGGAAAGGGTCATCAAGATGATCGAGCATGAGTGTACAAGATTAGGGATTCAAGACTCTTCACAGCATGGGTTTACGCCAAAACATCCATGCACTACTAACATGATATCCTTCTATGATAACATTAGTGCATTATTGGATGTGGGTATACCCATTGACATAGTACTACTTGATTTCAGTCAGGCTTTCGATAAAGTATCACATCATAAACTCATAACCAAAGTGCACAACTTTGGTCTGTCCCCAGAAATTAACTGGACATCAGACTGGTTGACCAACAGGACTCAAAGGGTCAGAATCAATGATGTGTTGTCTGACTGGGGTACAGTGTCAAGTGGACTCCCCCAGGGATCAGTTTTGGGACCCACATTGTTTAATCTCTTTATTTGTGACCTTCAGTTGGGGCCCAACAATTATATGGCAAAATTTGTGGATGACACTAAATTAGGGGGTAAGGTTAACAACCATGATAATATAGCATCACTAGAGGCTGACCTGGAGAGAATTGAACAATGGGCTAAACATAACGGTATGCACTTTAATCTGGACAAATGTGTGATTATACACCTTGGTAAAAAAAATCCAAATAATGTATATTATATCAACAATATACCACTCCAAACATCCAAATGTGAGAAAGACTTGGGCATATTCGTTAATAATAAACTTACACCCAGGGATGATTGTATCAAAATCTCCAATATGGCAAATAGACTCTCAAGGCAAATTAAGCGAGCATTTATAAATCACTCTGAACAATGTTTCATTTCACTCTTCAGGGCCTATGTTAGACCGTATCTCAACTATGAGTCTCCCTTCTGGAGCCAGTGTCTTAAAAGTGATATAGCCATGCTGGAACAAGTTGAGAGGAGAGCTACTAAAATGGTACTTAGATTAGCACATCTCGACTATCCCTCCTGACTTATGGCCACTGGACTCTATTCACTCCAAAATAGAAGAATAGGAGGCAATATACTCTAAGTTTATAATTTGCTTCAGACATCTAACCTCATGGAACAATGTGGATTATCATATTCAAATAGAAGACTAGTACCGAGATTACATAATAAGCAGTTAGAGGTTAACTCATATAAAACTAACAAAAGGGGTAATTATTTTACAGTTAGGGCACATAGAACATGGAACACTCTACCACAAGAATTAATTGAAGCTCCAACTATTCTTAGCTTTAAAAATAAATTGGATACATGGATTCGGGAAAACCACCAATAAATGTCCCACATTGTGTGGGGAACAGTCTCAATAGGCTTTTGCCTTCTTCTGTTCAACTAAACCAAGTAATACCAAGTAAGTTATGCTCCTACATTGAATTTTGTGAGCCCAGACTTGTAAATTTGGTAATTTTCAATGTTTTTACCCCAAATTCACAACATAGCCATATGTTTACCACACCTCATGAATGCGACACCTGTCATTTTTCAAATCCTGGCCAAAATGTTTTTTTTTACATCTTGAAAGGTGATTTCGCAGTCCCTGCATAAAATCACCTTTTGACAGGAGTTGAACATTTTCTCTACCTTTGTTCATGAGGGGGCGTCATTAGAAGGCTGTGTTGAAAATTTGGTGAAAAATATTACAAAACAATAAAGTTATGAGCCTACGCTGAATTTTGCAAATGCAGGCTCGTAACTTTGATCATTTTCAATATTTTCCCCCCAGATTCACAACATAGCCATATCTTTACCACACCTCATGAATGTGACACCTGTCATTTTTCAAATCCTGTCCAAAACATTTATTTACATCCCGAAAGGTGCTTTTGTGGTCCCTGCAGAAAATCACCTTTCGGGCAGGAGCTGAAAATTGTCTCTGCCCTTGTTCATGAGGTGGGATCATAAGAAGGCTATGTTGAAAATCTGGTGTAAAATATTTAAAAAAAAAATGCAGTTATGAGCCTACATTGAATTTTGTGAATGCAGGCTCACATCTTTGGTAATTTTCTGTATTTTACTCCAAATTTACAAAATAGCAATGTCTTTACAGCACCTCATGAATGTGACAGTTGTCATTTTTAAACTCCTGACCAAAATGTGTTTCTGCATCTTGCAAGTTGATTTTGCAGTCCCTGTGCAAAATCACCTTTAGGCCAGGAGTTGAACATTATCTCTGCCCTTCTCATGAGGCTGCAACAAGGCTATCTTGAACATTTGGTGTAAAAATATTACAAAACAAACTTTCAACATTTTTACCCTAGATTCTTTAGCCGCAGCTCTATCAGCTCTGGCCAGATTTTGTTTTTGCTAGGACTGGAGTCTAGAGGAGGAAGCTGACTGTGGGCCAGGCTACACCTCTCAACATTTTCTGACCAAAATGAGAGGAGCAACATTCCAAATGTGGGCCACTGTCACTCAAAATATGCAGCACTGACACTCAAAGTGGGACACTGAGACTTGGAATGTGAGTTACTGTCAATCAGAATGCAGAACACTGGCACTCAGAATATGGTACACTGACACTCAGAATGTGGGATACTGGCACTCAGAATGTGAGTTATTGGCACTGAGAATGTTGGATACTGGCACTCAGAATGTGGGTCATTGGCACTTAGAATGTGGAACACTGGCACCCAGGATGTGGGGCATTTGACACCCAAAATGTGGGTCCTTGGCACTCAGAATGCTGGATACTGGCACTCAGAATGTGTGTCATTGGCACTTAGAATGTGGGACCTCAGCACTCAGAATGTGGGATACTGGCACAGAATGTGGGACACTGGCACTCAGGATGTGGGATACTGGTAGTCAGAATGGGGGTCATTAGCACTCATAATGGGAAACGGTATCACTCAGAATGTGGCACACAGGCACAGAATGTGGGTCATTGGCACTCAGAAAGTGGGATACTGGCACTTCAAATGTGGGTTGCGGGAGGCAGTATGGTGCAGTGGGTTAAGGCTCTGAGCTGCAAATCTGGAGACCTGGGTTTGAATCCCACAGCCCCCTAGGTGCATACTGTGTGACCCTGAGCAAGTCACTTAACTTCCTCATGCTCCCAGGTTGCACCTGCAAACAAGCTTTCAGCTTAGTGTGTCTCACCTGGTAAAATAATTGGTAAATGGTAAATAATTGGTAAATGGTAAAATGGTAAATGGGTTATTGGCACGCAGACTGGCACTCAGAATGTGGAACACTGGCATGCAAAATGTGGGTCATTGGCACTCAAAACATGGGACTCTGGCACTCAGAATGTGGGTCCTTGGATGTCAGAATGTGGGAGACACAGAAACATAGAGGTTGACGGCAGAAGGAGACCACTAAGTCCATCTAGTCTGCCCATTTGTTTTAGACCTATTTTGACACTCGAGTTGCCCTTTGTAGTCAGGGCTCCCTTGAGTTTATCCCATGCATTTTTGAATCCCCCGTGTTGACCTCCATCCACAACCTCTTGGGGCAGGCTGTTCTAGGCGTCCACCACTCTTTCTGCGAAGAAAAACTTCCTGGTGTTGGTAGAGAACCTCCCTTCTTGCAGCATGAGGTCATGTCCCCTGGTCCTGGAGCCCTTTTGGAAGTGAAAAAGTTCCTGTGCCTGTACCTTATTAATTTATGCCTTTCATGTACTTGAATGTTGCAGTCATGCCCCCTCTCTCTCTCTTCTCTGCTCCAGAGAGTACATATTCAGTTCCCTAAGTCTTTCCTCATAGGACATGTACTGCAGACCCTGAATAATTTTTGTTGCCTTTCTTTGTACTGTTTCCACCCGGTCAATGTCCTTCATGGGGTGAGGCCCCCAGAATTGGACTCCGTATTCCAGGTGAGGTCTGATCAGCAATTTATACAGTGGTAGTATCATTTCTCTCCTCCTGCTGGTGATTCCTCTCCCAGTGCAGCCCAGCATTCTGTTGGCCTTCAATGTTGCCTTCTCACACTGCTTACTAACCTTCATGTTGTCTGAGATTATGATTCCCAGATCTCATTCCTAGTTTGAAACCGCCAGTCTTTCATCTCCTAGGTAGTATTCCATTCTTGGATTTTCCTTTCCTATGTGTATGACCTTGTACTTTTTGGCATTTAATCTCAGCTGCCATACTCTAGACACTGGCACAGAATGAGAAACACTGGCACTCAGCATGTGGGTCATTGGTACAGAATGTGGGATGCTGGCACTCAGAATGTGTGACCCTGGCACTCAGAATGTGGGTCATTGGTACAGAATGTGGGACACAAACACTCAGAGTGCGGGGCACTGGCACTCAGAATGTGGGACACAGGCCCTCAGAATGTGAGTTACTGCACTGAGAGTGTGGGTCACTAGCACTCAGAATGTGGAACTCTGGCACCTAAAATGTGGGACACTGGCACTCAGAATGAGGGACTCTGGCATTCTGAAAGTGGGACACATGCACTCAGAATGCAGGACACTGGCATTTAGCATGTGGGACACTGGCACTGAGAATGTGAGACACTGGTACTCAAAAGGGGTGGACACCATAGGACCGGCCTTCAAAATGTGAGACACACCATATAATCATGAAGCTACAAGCCAAGAAAAGTGCAGAAACTATTTTATTTTTTTATTCTGTTTGATTTTGATATAGAATCTTAGAATTAAGAATGTGAGACATGGAAATGCAGAATGTGGGTCCTTGGCACTGAGTGTGGGTCACTGACTCAGAATGTGGGTCACTGGCACTCAGAATGTGGGCTACTAGCACTCATAATATGGGTAATTGGTGGTCGGAATTTGGGACACCGGCACTCAAAATGTGGGACACTGCCACTCAGAATGTGGGAAACTGGCACTCAAATTTTAGGACACTAGCACTCAGAATGTGGGTCCTTGGCACTGAGTGTGGGGGGTCACTGGCACTGAGAATGCAGGACACTGGCAATCAGAATGTGGGTCACTGGCACTCAAATGTGGGTCACTGACACACAAATGTGGGTCACTGGCATTCGAATGTAGAACACTGGCACTCAGAATGTGGGTCACTGGAACTCAGAATCTGGGACACTGGGAGTCAGAATGTGGGACACTTGCAGTCAAAATGTGGGTCATTGGCAATCAGATTGCAGGACACAGGCAATCAGTATGTGGGACACTGATACTGAGAATGTGGGACACTGGCACTCAGATTGCAGGACACTAGCACTCAGAATGTTGGTCCCCACACTCAGAATGTGGGACACTGTCATAGAATTTGGAACACTGGCACTCAGTATGTGGGACACTGGCACTCTCAATGTGGGACACATGCACTCAGAATGTGGGTCCTTGGCACTGACAGTGTGAGTCACTGACACCGAGAATGCAGGACAATGGCAATCAGAACATGGGTCATTGGCACTCAGAATGTGGGACATTGGCACTCGGAATGTGGGACACTGGCAATCAGAATATAGGTCACTGGCACTCAGCGTGTGGGACACTGACACTCAGCACGTGGGACACTGACACTCAGAATGTGGGACATGAGCACTCAGAATGTGGGTCACTGGCATTTAGAATCTGGGACACTGGTATTCTGAACGTAGGACTCTGGCACTCAGAATATGAGACACCTGCAGTCAGAATGTGGGACGCTGGCATTCAGAATGTGGGACACTGGCACTCAGAATGTGGGACACTGGTACTCAGAATGTGGGACATTGGCACTCAGAATGTGGGACACTGGCACTCAAATTGCAGAATACTAGCACTCAGAATGTGGGTCCTTTGCACTGAGAATGTGGGTCACTGGCAATCAGAATGTGGGACACTGACAAGCAGAATTTGGGACTCTGGCACTATAATGTGGGACATTGGCACTCAGAATGTGGGACACTGGCACTCAAATTGCAGAATACTAGCACTCAGAATGTGGGTCCTTTGCACTGAGAATGTGGGTCACTGGCAATCAGAATGTGGGACACTGACAAGCAGAATTTGGGACTCTGGCACTATAATGTGGGTCATTGGCACTCAGAATGTAAGACATTGGTACTCAGAATGTGGGTCACTGGGAGTCAGAATTTGGGACACTGGCACTCAATGTGGGACATTGGCACTCAGAATGTGGGACACTAGTACTTAGAATGTGGTACACGAGCACTCAGGATGTGGGTCACTGACATTTAGAATCTGGGACACTGGTATTCTGAATGTGGAACTCTGGCACTTATAATGTGGGACACTGGCACTCAGAATGTGGGACACTGGCAGTCAGAATGTGGGTCATTGGCACTCAGAATGTGGGACACTGGCACTCAAATTGCAGGACACTAGCACTCAGAATGTGGGTCCTTGGCACTGAGAGTGTGGGTCACTGGCACTGAGAATGCAGGACACTGGCACTCAGAATGTGGGTCACTGGCACTCAAATGTGGGTCATTGGCACTCAGAATGTGGGTCACTGGCACTCAGAATGTAGGACACTGGCACTCAGAATGTCACTAGGAGTCAGAATTTGGGACATTGGCAGTCAAAATTTGGGTCACTGGCAATCAGCATGTGGGACACTGACACTCAGAATGTGGGACACTGGCACTCAGATTGCAGGACACTAACACTCAGAATGTTGGTCCCCACACTCAGAATGTGGGATACTGGCACAGAATGTGGAACACTGGCACTCACAATCTGGGACACTGGCACTCACAATGTGGAACACATGCACTCAGAATGTGGGTACTTGGCACTGAGAGTGTGGGTCACTGCCACTGAGATTGCAGGACAATGGCAATCAGCACATGGGTCACTGGCACTCAGAATGTGGGACACTGGCACTCAGAATGTGGGTCACTGAGAGTCAGAATTTGGGACACTGGCAGTCAAAATGTTGGTCACTGGCAGTCAGATTTCAGGACACTGGCAATCAGAATATAGGTCACTAGCACTCAGAATCTAGGACACTGACACTCAGAATCTGGGACACTGGCACTCAGAATGTGGGACAGTGGCACTCAGAATGTGGGATACTAGTACTTAGAATGTGGGACACGAACACTCAGAATGTGGGTCACTGGCATTTAGAATTTGGGACACTGGTATTCTGAATGTGGGACACTGGCACTCAGAATGTGGGACACTAACACTTGGAATGTGGGATGCAAGCACTCAGAATGTGGGTCACTGGCATTCAAAATTTGAGACACTGGTGTTCTGAATGTGGAACAGTGGCTGTCAGAATGTGAGACACTGACAATCAGCATGTGGGTCACTGGTACTCAGAATGTGGGACACTGGCACTCAGAATGTGGGACACTAGTACCTGGAATGTGGGACACGAGCACTCAGGATGTGGGTCACTGGCATTTGGAATCTGGGACACTGATATTCTGAATGTGGGACTCTGGCACTCATAATGTGGGACTCTGGCACTCATAATGTGGGACACTGGCACTCATAATGTGGGACACTAGCAGTCAGAATGTAGGACACTGGCAGTCAAAATGTGGGTCACTGGCACTCAGAATGTGGGACACTGGCACTCAGAATGTGGGATGCTGGCACTCAAATTGCAGGACACTAGCACTCAGAATGTGGGTCCTTGGCACTGAGAGTGTGGGTCACTGGCACTGAGAATGCAGGACACTGGCACTCAGAATGTGGGTCACTGGCACTCAGAATGTGGGTCACTGGCACTCAGAATGTAGGACACTGGCACTCAGAATGTAGGACACTGGCACTCAGAATGTTTGTCACTAGGAGTCAGAATTTGGGACATTGGCAGTCAAAATTTGGGTCACTAGCAATCAGTATGTGGGACACTGACACTCAGAATGTGGGACACTGGCACTCGGATTGCAGGACACTAGCACTCAGAATATTGGTCCTCACACTCAGAATGTGGGACACTGGCACAGAATGTGGAACACTGGCACTCACAATCTGGGACACTGGCACTCACAATGTGGGACACATGCACTCAGAATGTGGGTACTTGGCAGTGAGAGTGTGGGTCACTGGCACTGAGATTGCAGGACAATGGCAATCAGCACATGGGACACTGGCACTCAGAATGTGGGACACTGACACGCAGAATTTGGAACTCTGGCACTCAAATGTGGGTCACTGGCACTCAGAATGTGGGTCACTGGGAGTCAGAATTTGGGACACTGGCAGTCAAAATGTTGGTCACTGGCAGTCAGATTGCAGGACACTGGCAATCAGAATATAGGTAACTAGCACTCAGAATCTAGGACACTGACACTCAGAATCTGGGACACAGGCACTTAGAATGTGGGACAGTGGCACTCAGAATGTGGGACACTAGTACTTAAAATGTGGGACACGAACACTCAGAATGTGGGTCACTGGCATTTAGAATTTGGGACACTGGTATTCTGAATGTGGGGCTCTGGCACTCAGAATGTGGGACACTGGCACTCAGAATGTGTGATACGAGCACTCAGAATGTGGGTCACTGGCATTTAGAATTTGGGACACTGGTATTCTGAATGTGGGACTTTGGCACTCAGAATATAAGACACTGGCACTCAGAATGTGGGACACTAACACTTAGAATTGGGATGTAAGCACTCAGAATGTGGGTTGCTGGCATTCAAAATTTGAGACATTGGTGTTCTGAATGTGGAACAGTGGCTGTCAGAATGTGGGACACTGACAATCAGCATGTGGGTCACTGGCACTCAGAATGTGGGACACTGGTATTCTGAATGTAGGACATGCACTCAGAATGTGGGACACTGGCTATCAGAATGTGGGACACTGGCTATCAGAATGTGGAACTCTGGCACTCAGAATGTGGGACACTGGTACTGCGAAGGGGTGGGCACTGTAGGACTTGCCTTCAAAATGTGGGACACACACTATATAATCATGGAGCTACAAGCTCAGAAAAGTGTGAAAACTATTTTTATTTTTTTATTTATTTAATTTTGATGTTGGACCTTAGAATTAAGTATTCACGAAAACCACACATAGGCTAACTTGATTTAGTTTGAATCAGTACTTTCTCCCCTCACCTCTTCTCTCCCCAAAATTAGGTTAAAAACAGAAAAATATTTCCTAGTCCATTGGTCTAAGTCATCAAAAACTATCTAGAAAAGGGTGTGTGTTTTTTTTAATGGAATACCACTATTATGAAATAGATATTCAAAATTCTCAAATCAGATTAGCCAAGACCACATTCAGCAGGGATGATATCTCAATACATAATTGCAATCTAACAGTGCGTCATGCCATCAATCGATTAAATCAAAATGGATCAATTTCATACAGTAATCACAATATTATGCTCTAAAGTGTGTGATGTGATATGGAATATTATCCCTTTCTCGGTTGAAGTCACTTGGCCTAGGAACTCGTGCCTCACAACCTGCTGAGGCAGGATGATACTGAATGTTATAAAATGGGCAGGCAAATTTCTAAATACTGATTGGTTCTTACCAGTGCATTGAATCCATTCAATGCACAGGTAAAAACAAGTTCTGAAAACCAGGACCGTAGTACAAAAACAAAAAAATCAGTGTGCTGTTAGAACACTGAGTTTTGAAATGCTGTCATTTTTTTCTCGCACACTAGCGAGAGAAACATTCACCAAACAGCCACCAATAGCCATTGTTTTCATCAAAATACCATGGCATAGACAAACATATTACACATAAATTCAAATTAAAACTTCTAACTGCTCCCGTTCTGTGAGCTGCTAACTGCTGACATCGCAGTACGGCTTACTTTATTTATTGTACAATCGGATTTACAACTTTTGAGCCAGGGGCTCATTTACAAAGGTACCTCATCACAGAGAGGACATACAGTGTCACATATTTACAGAATACAATCACACAGAATAACATAGTTTTACATAGTTGCTAGAACACAATGAATAATTAGAAACATTTCAGAGTGACAGATTTAGTACCAGCAGGTACCGGCAAAGGGACGGGAGGCCATGAGGGAGTGGAGGGGGTGGGGTGGGGAGTTCAGCCCAGGGGGCTATGTCAAGAGTGTTTTGAGAGTAGCAGAGCATCTGTTAGAGACAGTTGCAGCAGCGGGTGTTAAACAGTAGGTTCCGAAGGGCTGTTTTGAAGGGGGCAATTTTATGAGTGCTGGAGATGGCTGTGGGGAGCAAGTTGAACCAGGACGGGACTCAGTAGCTGAACAACCTCTGTGCCCAGGTGGTCCTAGTTCTGGGTACTAGTAGGGTGACCTTGTCTGTGGTTCGGGTAGAGGCTGTGGAGGGTACAAGTTGGATGGAGGCAGAAACCCCCGGGGGGGGAGCCTGAGCAGAATTTTCTTAGTTAGAAGGCAAGTTTGGTAGGGGAGCCATTCATCAAGGTTAAGGAGCTTGGCCATGTCATAAAGTTCACAAGTGTGGGTGTGCCTGGAGGCATTGGTCACTAGTCTGCAAGCCTTGTTTAGGGTGAGTCGAATTTTGTTGAGGGCCATGGAGTCAGAAGCACCATAGATCTGAAGGCCATAATCCACAAGGTACATTACTGAGAACGTAATGGCAAGTCTAAGAGCATCGGGTGGGAGGCAGTCCTTGTGATGGTAGAGGATGCCAAGTAGGAGTTATCGGTGGCTGCGAGGGCTGTAATGTGGGCATGAAAGGTGAGGGCTGCGTCGAAGGTGATCCCAAGGTATTTGTAAGAGTAAACTTGTTCAAGAGGTTGTAGGATGCTGGGGAGGATTTGGAGGGGGTTGTTGCTAGCTTTGTTCTGGTGGTGGGCAAAGAGCATTGACTTGGTTTTTTTGAGGTTAATGACTAGTCTGCTCTCCTTAAACCAGTTCTCTGCATCATTGAAGGGATGTTGGAGGGAGTCTTGGAGGGAGGTGGGATTCCTGTGAGTGGCATAAATAATGGCATCATTGGCATACAGGAGAATATTGCCAGAACAGGCACTGGGCAGGGTGTTTAGGTAGAGACTAAAGAGAGTAGTGGGCCGAGGATAGAGCCCTGGGGAACCCCTGAGCAGATGGATCAGGTTTCCAAGAGTGTCCCATTGTTTTTGACATGCTTGGAGTGGGCTGGTAGGTAACTTGGGCAGCAGGCGAGGGGACCAGCAGAGAAACCTGTATGGTAGAGGGCATTTAGTAGGGGTGGGTGAGAGACAGTGTCAAAGGCCTTACAGAGGTCAATGAGCACTGCTCCAGCTAGGGAGACAGAGTCCAGAGAGGAGTGCAGGAAGTTGGAGAACTCCATTGATGCTGTACTTACTAGGTTTACTAGGTTTTTAATGGAAAAAAGAAGGCCAAAACCCATCTAGATTTTCCCCCACATAATGTGGGCACATGCAAGATAGAAGTATCCCATTTTGCCAATTATCAAGTCCTCTTTTTAAAGATATCAACACTATTTGAATCAACCAATATTTGGGGTAATTGATTCCAGAGTCTAGGTGCCCTAACCGAGAAGAAATATTTTCTAAAATTAGTACGTGTATATGGAACAAAAAGTTGTTTATTATGGCTTCTTGGCGCAGTACGACGATTTGTAAAGTGAAGGCCGCATTTATTCATAAGTTCGGTGTTTTGCATTAGTTTATAGATCAGTATTTGATCTCCCCTTGTTCTTCTGTTGTGCAGAGTGTGCAATCTTGTCATTTTTAATCTTTCCAAATAAGAGCATTTAGATAGTCTTGGAACCATCCTTGTAGCTCGTTGTTGAATCTTCTCTAGCCGCTTAATGTCACCTTTTAGATGGGGACTCCAAAAAGGAGACCTGTAGTCAATCAGGGGTCATATACATGCCCTATAGAGAGGAATCAAGCACTGTTCATTTCTAGTAACAAAGGAACGCTGAATTTGCCTAAGTAGGCCGTTTGTGGTATTGGCTATTTTTAAGCAATGATCCGAAAAAGTTAGTGTAGAATTTACCAGGATGCCCAAGTCTCTTTCTTTGCTTGTTGATTTAATCAGATTATTATTTATATAGTAACTGTGTTTTAAGTTTTGGGTACCATAATGTAAAACCATACATTTGTCTGTGTTACATTTTATTTTTAATTGCCCAATTCTCAATTTTTAATAAATCTAGTTTAAGTGAATTATGATCATGATCATTGTCCACCTCACCCCCAAGTTTAGAATCATCAGCAAACTTACATAGCCAATTTTTGTTACTTATTCCCATGTCATTGATGTAAATATTGAATAGAATAGGGCCGAGTACTGAGCCCTGCGGTACCCCACTGGAGACTGTGGCCAAATTTGAAACACAGTTATTAATAGAGACCCTTTGAATTCTGTTTGTCAGTCATGCATTTATCCAGTTTACTAACCCTTCAGAAAATCCCAATGATTCAAGTTTTCTAATTAGATTTCCATGGGGCACTTTGTCAAATGCTTTGCTGAAGTCTAGCAATATGACATCCATATTTTGTTTCTTTTCTAAGCCCATGCTAATATTGTTGTAGAAGGACAACAAATTAGTAGTACAGGAGTAGCCAACTTTGCAACCATGTTGAGTGGTATCTACTATGTTCAATTCCTCCACTTCTTTCACCAAGAATGTTTTTATTATTTTTTTCATGGTTTAACAAATAATTGATGTAAGACTAACGGCCGGAAGTTTTGAACAAAGGATCTGCTGCCCTTCTTATGAATTGGGCTTATAATTGCTGAGAACCAATCTGCTGGAATTTCAGCTGAGTGTAAGGATTTATTAAATAGAATAGTTAAAAGAACTAAAATTGCTTCAGCTGTATCTACAAGAAATCTAGGACTAATTTGGTCAGGTTTCGGACTGGTAGACTTCTTTAAGGATTTAAGAAGAGAGAGACTATCTAACAGTGTTATAGTTGTTTATGGAATTATGACTTGCATTCATATCACTTCAGGGCATATAGTAATCTTTTTTAGAGAAGACAGAACAAAAATAAGAATTAAAGTGGTTAGCTATTTCAATGTCCAAGTGAGTTATTTTATTGTCTACTGTTAGAGGCCCTATCATTCTAGAATTCCCCTTTTTATTGTTAAAGTATGAAAATAATGCTCTGTAGCCATCTTTTGTATGGGCTAATTTGAATTCTATTTTCATTTTAGTATTTTTGATCGTATGTTTTAAAACTTGTAAGGACTATTTATACTTACTGTAGGTATTGTCTAATCTTTTACCTGTATTAATTTTTTGAATAGCTTTTTTTCTCTTAATCAGTGTTATGATAGATTTATTTAACCAAGTTAGGATTCTACCTTTTTTGTTGTATTTATTTTTTGATGGTACATCTCTTTTCTAGTGACAAAATTACATCCTTTAGTTTTGTCCAGGCTTCATTTATCGTGAGACCGGAGTAAAGTTGTGACCATTTAATACTTTTTAGTTTATCAGTGATTAGTCCGAAATTTATGTTGTCATAATTCCTGTAGACAGTTTTTTTTATTTAATCTATGATGTACGCCCATAAGTTCAAATGTAATAGAGTGGTGATCACTATTACCTAAAGGGTCTGTTATTAAAATCTGGGTGAGTTTATGACTTATACTGGAGATGAGGAGATCAAGGATATTCCCTCCTCTAGTGGGAGAAGTAACTAGTTGAGATAGCCCATTCTTGGTTAGCATATTCAAAACTTCGACATCTTGTTTATTTTTACTAGAATTTGCAGACCAGTTTATATGGGGCATGTTAAAGTCTCCAATAATTATCACATCTTTATAGTCTGAGAAAGTTTCAATATCCTTTAGTAATGCCTCCCTGTAAATGAGATTGGATGAAGGGGGGTTGTAACAATTTCCCACAATAATTTGGGGATGACCTTGGATCTGGATAGCTACCCATATACTTTCTACATTAGATATTGACTGAATTTCATAGGATAAAATATCTTCTCTAACATAGAGTACCACTCCCCCACCTTTTTATTGATTCTGTTTTTATGATAGTTTGTAGCCTGAAATTTGCTGATTCCAAACAGAATGTGATTCCCACCTAGTTTTGGTTATCCCTATAATATCTCAAATTAATAATTTGCTTTTTGCCTCTAGCTCTGCTAATTTGGTAACATTCAATGATCAAGCATTTAGTGACATGAATTTGCATCCTTTATGGGACTGGTTTACCAGGTGTTTAAGAGAAGGGGGACATAGCCCTTTCTCCCTCTTCCACTTTAATTTAAATAGTTTATTATACTCAGTAAAGATTTACCCAACATGGTGCTGCCCCGTTTACTAAGATGTAGACCGTCCCAGCTATACAAAGGACATTTATCTACAAAGTTCTCCCAATGGGTAATACATGCTATATTTTGTGATATACACCATTTGCAAAGGCAATCATTTGTTTGTTTAATCCTAGTAGTTACAAGGTGAGTAACTCTAGGGACAGATAGGATTTCAGAAAAGCACACTGTGCAACCTTTCTCTACCAGCATATTGTTTAAAGCAATGATGTCCCGCTGTAAAGACTTATGATTGGAACTTAAAATATCATTTAATTGAAGCATGTATGATAACGAAGGGATTTTGGCCAGAGTCTTTCAAAATGTTAGGTATCATTTTTGTAATGTTAGATACCTTTGCCCCTCTAAAACTAGAACAGGTACAATTTATGTTGTCCTGGCCACAGACAATCCTGTCTGTGTGTTTAATTAAAGAGTCCTCCAGTACAAATATCTGTTTTGAATTCCCAGAGGGTGTTGTAGTGAAGTATCTGGGATATTGTGCATAGGAGAGGGGGAACATTTCGGTACCAGGGGGTTCATTACAACTAGGTGGTGAAATGGGCCCCTTATTTAAAGTAATACATGTTGATTTTAGCACTTTAGGTTTTGTAATTTTAACAAACTTTAAATTTTCACAGGAAGTAGAGGTATTTGGTTCATTAACTGAGTCATAATCCTTATAGTCTGATAGGGTCTGATATCTGTTTTGTAAGGGAACCTGATGGGAACGATAAGTTTGACCTCCTCTGTGTTTAGTTTTTTCTTTCTGAACCACAGCCCAGTCCTCTATATAGGGAGACAAGGGGTCCACAGTGTTTTCAGAAGGAGAACAGTAGGGCTCATCGTTTAATGAGAGTGTCTGAGGGCTGATTGAGGTATACTGTGTAACTGCCTCATCTATAAAGTCTTCCAATTGTGCAATGTCTATATTTGTGGACTGTCTGTGTAATAAACTAGCTATTTCTTTTTGTAAAACATCTATCAACAAACAATTATCACACGTAAATTTATTTTCAGGTTCTGCATTACAGAACATTGAACAGTTTCCATACTGCTTAATAGGACCTTCCATTTCATAAACAAGAAAGCAACTTGTGCTGTGACCAGTGCATAAGCCATGCTGTTCTGGGCATAGAATGTCATATTTTGCCAGACATTTGGTGAGTTGGGTGGCCACCACTTTTTCTAAGGCTTTGGAGAAGGGGGGAAGGATGGAGATTGGACGATAGTTGCTGGGGGTGGACCTGTCACCCCTTTTGTGAATAGATGTGACTATAGCTGTTTTCCATGTTGTGGGGAATTGCCCCAGACAGAGGGACCTGTTTAGTAGGCCAGTGAGTGGGACCAGGACATCATCCAGGACCAGCTGGAGTATTTTGGGATCCAGGGAGTCATTGCTAGGACTGCTGCTGTTTAGTGCTTTAAGCAGGAGAGGTCTGACTTCCTGGACTGATACTTTGCATAGATAGAACCAGGAGCGTTGAAGAACTGGGGGCAGTGGGTTGGGAGTAGGGTCGAAAAAGTTACTAGGGAGGACAGGGCTAAGATCCATAAAGGAAGAGTTAAGACAGTTAGCAATGTCAGTTGGGTCAGTAAAGGTGGAGCCGTCAACAGTAAGCTGGGATGGGGGGAGCGTGATTTCCCATTTATCTCTTTTATATTGTCCCAGAAGGTCTGGGCACACCCCCACAAGGAGCTGAGGGTGGCCTTGCAGTGGTTTGCCCTGGCTTTACGGATGGCCCATGTGCACCTGTTACATGCGGCATTGTAGGCCTGTCTGTCAGCCATCTGGACAGTCTTCGTGGCTAGGTGCCAGAAGTTATCCCTATCCCTGAGCATTTGGAGTAGGGCAGGGGTGACCCAAGGTGTGTTATGCTTTTTGGAGCAGATTTGGGTGAAGGTTGCAAAAAGATCACAGGCTTTGTTAAAGGCTTGTGAGAAGAGGTCATGGGCAGCATCAATGTTCGATGCATGGTGGATGGGGGACCAATCAATCTGAGTGAGGAACTGTTTGAGTTTTTTCAGCCCGTCTGGGCGGAAACACCTGCAGAGTGTGGTTTGGGCTACAGGTTTGGGGGTGGGAGCAGACCAGAAGAATATGAGAGGGGAGTGGTCGCTTAAGGAGTCCAGGAGGACTTGAATGTCCTGAATCTTTTAGGTGCGGTTGGTGACAATGACGTCTAGGAGGGTGCAGGTTCCTCTAGTTTGGTTATGCCTAGTGGGTTGGAAGACAAGTTGGGTCAGGTCTAAGGCAGCAAAGGTGTCTCTTATTGGGGAGGCAGAGGGACTGAGCCAATTCACGTTGAGGTCCCCGACTAGGACTTGTTCTGCTTTATGGGGGAGTGAGGAGAGATATTCAGTGAGAGACGAAATCGCTGGGTTCCGATTCCTTGGGGGTATTTAGGAGACCATGAGATAGAGATCTTGGAGGGGTCCGGGGTAAGTTTGAGGGTAAGGGCCTGGGCACCATTAACAAACTTGGGGGCAGGGAGCGCATGGCCAGTGATGGTGTCACGAGTATAAATCGCACAACCACCTCCACGTTTACCTGCTCGATCCTCACAATATAGGGTGTAGCCCGGAAGAGAGACAAAGGAGTCCGGGGTCCACTTAGTTAGCCAGGTTTCTACTATGGCTATGATGTCTGGCTGGTGTAGTATGACCCAGCACTGAATGGCAGTGAATTTTTTCAGCAGGCTGCATATGTTCAAAGAGGCAATGCGGAGTCTAGTGGACCTAGTTGGTGGACTGGTGGGGGCAGGGCCTGGATTTTGGTGGATATTACCAGAAAGGAGTAATAGAGTGACCAAGGTTCTAGCCTTAGGGTGGCAGCTTGTTAACTTTTTGGGAGTATGTTGAGAGGAGGAAGAGGCCATAGGGGAGCAAGGGATGGGCAGGGTTTGGAGGGTCGGGAAGACACAAAGAAGGTGGAGCCAAGGGGAGCCAGGGTGAGTGGTGGGGTTGGGAGGGCAGCTAGAGGGTGAATGCAGGGGTCCAGGGTGCAATGACAGGGTGGGAGGGAACGGGTTACTCCGGAGAGATACAAAGGTGCAGTCCACATGGGGTGAGGTCTGGTTGGTGGGAGGTGGGACCCTGGATACTCATGAAGATGCGGCACATAAAGAAGAAGTGAACAGACATGGTGCCTAGGTAGCCTTGGAGGCAGAACAAAGTGGCTGGGGAGGGGAGCCAGAAGCATTAAGAGCTTTACAAAAAAAAAAAAGATAAATTAGCTTGACTGGTTGGCTTAGTGGTAGAGCTGTTGACTTTGGTATCAAGAGCACAGGGTTTGAGACCTGCAAAAGTACAGTATCAAAATATTTTAGCAGACTATGGAGCTAGAAGCTTTAAGAGCTTTAAAAAAACTAAGAAAAAATTAGCATGACTTGTTGGCTTTGCGGTAGAGCTGCTGAACTTGGTGTCAAGGGTACAGAGTTATGCAGCATGCCTGCTCCCACCGTCTCTCTTACAAAATTGCACTCCTGCCCATTTAGTTGTAAAACAAAAGAAATGCTTGGTAAAATAAATCTAAGTGTTTAAATTTTACCTAATTCAATGTGCAGTTCATACTGTAGTGCTTGTGTATACTTATTAGCTTGGATTTTACGTGCTTAAGGTTATGAACTTAGACTTTGGCCCTTCTCTGTTTCCCACCTTCGGTAGGAATGCTGGGTAGGTGTAGGACTAGAGGCCCAGCGTCGAGGGTGAGATAAGAGTGCCGGAGGAAGAGGAGGCAGAGGAGGAATGTGGGTGGTTTCGAAATGCTCTAAGCTGAGTGGTGGAAGTGCTGGGATTTAAGATGGGGATGTGGAAGGAGCTATTCTCCCCTTATCAAACCTCAGACTTTAGCCTTCCCATTCAATATGTGGTTCATAGCGTAGTGCTTGTGTATACTTATGAGCTTGGATTTTACATGCTTGAGGTTATGAACTTGGACTGTGGCCTTTCTCTGTTTTCCACCCTCGGTAGGAATACTGGGTAGGTGTAGGAATAGAAGCCCAAAAAAGATTATTAACGGTTTGTTACCTCTTCCAACTCCAGAGAATGTGGCCAGTAGCGTGCAGGAGAGGACCCCCTACCCCCTGTGGGGGAACCTCTGAGGACCCATGGTTACTGACCTGCCCATCCTCCGGGTGAACTAAGAGGAGGTAAACCTAAAGGAGGACTGAGGTTTTGTTCTAGTTATGTCCACTGTTCTTTATCCTTGGAGTCTTGTTGGTCGATGAGATGTGTCCTCTGGATCTTGGCAGGAGTGGAAGTCAATACTGAAGGTTGAAGATTCTAGGAAATGAAGGAGAATCTGATTCTGATGCTGTCTGGATGAGGAAAGATAACTGAACCACATCCAGGATTTTTGTATAGTAGTTGGGAACTGGAGACTGAACATGAGGATAATTATGGGGAGTGATATCAAGGGATAGAAGGTCACTAGCTGATGAACCTCTGAAATTCAGGGAAGACGCATGCTGTTGGAAGTGCCATAACAAGATAGAATGAGAGTGAACAGGAGCTCCCTGAAGCAGTCCGATGAGATAAGCAGCAGCAATAAACAACCAAGGACTGGTAGGCATTAGGCGGTTAAATGGGAACTCCATGGAGGCAAAGGGAGGAAGCTTAACTGAGGAGACCTCCGTGTAGGTCATAGTTGAAGGTCCTTGCCAGAGGACCCAAGAAAAGGTATGAAATGTCCATGGAGGTTCAGGGCAAGTCCAGAAGCTGAGGATCCAGATGTGGCATGGAGGAGGGGACGAGGACAGACCTCCACGCAGGCAGTCCGAAGAACAATTAGGTGCCAGACATGCCTAGGGAAAGCAGAGCAGATTTCGGGGAATGATGAAGCAACTGTGAAGAGAGTCTACTGGAACATCCTGTATTTGCAAGTCTTGGAAGGACTGGAATGAGATCAGACATCGGAATTCCTAGGAGCTGACGTGGCAGGTATGATATGATATGACAAGGCAGGACAGGTCAGTCGCCTGAAAGGATGCAGAGGAAGGAAAACTGGGGCTCCAGAACATTCGAGCTAGGCTTGTGCAGACAGTAGAATGTCACCAAGATTGCATTCAGTAAAGGTATGGGTAAATCGTACATGCTGAGAAAGCTGTATGGCATTGTTTGTATGTAGGACATGTACTAGGAAGTCGCATAGATAGCAGGTCGATCTACAATGTATGAATGTTCATGATCTTGTCAACTTGATTGATCTGTCTGACATTGACCTTAGTCCTGAGTAGAAGTTGGATACCATCGTGACCTTCGACTAGGAAGGTACCTGAAATGTCCCAGGACCAATATGCAAATGACATTTGCTCTATGAAGATGCTCTGCGTAACAAACTGAATCTTGAACTGGGATGGCAAGGAAGCCGGAACGAACCTTCCATGAAAAGAGGCCCCCATTTGGGTAGAGTTGGATCAGTAAGACCCCTGCAGAGGACTGCTAGAAGAAGTGTATAGGTATTTTAACAGTAAGCTAGGCCCCCATGGAGGCTAGCTGGAGCAGCAAAACCCCCATGTAGGTCCGCCCAAGAAAAGGTTAGAAGAGCATGAGTAGAGCTAGATCCTCACATAGGCTAGTTAGACTGGCAGGACCCCCACGTAGGTCTGTCCAAGGAAGAAGTAGAATTGATTGAGTCAAGCTAGGCCCCTACATAGGCGAACTGGACTGGCAGGACCCCCACATAGGTCTGCCTGAGGAAAGAGCAGAATTGATTAAGTCGAGCTAGGCCTTCACATAGGCTAGCTGGACGGACAAGACCCCACTGTAGGTCTGCCTAAGGAATGGGTAGAATTGAGTGAGTCACGCTAAGCCCCTATGCAGGCTAGCTGGCTGGGCAGGACCCACACGAAGGTTTGCCTGAGGAATGAGTAGTATTGAGTGAATCGAGCTAAGCACCTATATAGGGTAGATAGACAGGTGGGATCCCCACGAAGGTCTGCCTAAGAAATGAGTAGAATTGAGTGCATTGAGCTAAGACCCCACATAGGCTAACTAGATGGGTGGGATCCCCATGCAAGTCCACCAGAGAAAAGAATCCGGAATGTTCGAGCTGGGAAGCCGGGCACCCACATGGGCTAAGCTGGAAATGGTGATCTCCTCACTCACATTTTGGATGCAGATATTGTGCCCACCATGTTGTGTTTCACAGCATGGTTAGCTTTGATCACAAATTCTGATGATAATGTAAATACTGTACTTGGAATCATATATTGGAGGACTGTTTGTATGCAAGTCACATACAATTTGCATCTACTGTAATTAAATTGGTATTGCAAGTTCTGGTCAGAATGTCTAGCAGACTGGCGCCATTGTTTATGCAGAAATATTTGTGACTAATACTTCACTTCTAAGGTCTGATTTGTTTCACCAGTACATGGGACTTCCTTGCAATTGAGCATGCTCAATGGAATTATCCCATCGCAAACAACTGGAACCTGAACTGGAACGTACTGCAGATCTGCCACAGGAGAGACTCTGGAATGGATGTGCAGGGAGTGAAGCTCCACATGGGGCTAGAATTCCAGGTTGTCGGTAATCTAGTTGTCATGATAAGCAGTAGTGTAACTGAAACAAGCGAAGTATAGCAGAGTAGGAATGGTCCACTTACTGATTATGGTGGGCGGCAGTTCCTTCAGGCCAATCAACCAGCACATTGAAAGCTGCTACTCAGGATTGAGACAGACAGGTTTTTGATAAAGAACCTATTCTACATATTTTCATTAAGCTCTACAAGCTTAGTATGAAGTATATCACTTGGAATGTCAAAGGTGCTCGCTCTGCTGGCCCAGTGGCACTGAGGGTTGAGGCGCTGGATGGCACACCTCGCGCTATGCCGGCGACCTGGGTTCGGGAAGTGACTCGGGTTGTCGATGGGTCGGCAGGGGAGGATCTGGATCAGGCATCGATAGATGGCTCTTCTGATCCTGGGGAGGGTTGGGGAAATCCACCGCACTGTAGCGGCCCCTGAGGATGCCCAGAGGCACTACATGCCAGTGGATACATGGGGGGGAGCACAGCGGATGTTGGCACATACTGCCCGGACCGTCATTGCACGTCCCTGCTCCAGTGGGGTCAGAAACTAGGTGGAAAATGGCTAGGCATGACCGTGCAGCTTGATGACCACGCCCTACCTCACCAAGAGGACTTGCGTGGAATCGCACTGGGGGGGTCCGGGGCCAGTCTGGTTGGACAGGGAATGGGGAGGCCCTCCGGTAGACTGGCGATGGCCATACCAGATCCCCCATCATGTGAGTGAGCCTGGTGCTCTCCCAGCAGGCAGGGCCGGCGGCTGGATGCCCCCGCCGGTAGTCACCACAGCAGGCGAAAAATATAAATAATATACAGTATATATATAAAAAGAAAGGTGTTTGCTCTAAGGGGAAAAAGTATCAGATTCTGAAACAGCTCCAGTTGCTTCACTGCCAAATCACCTTTCTTCAGGAGACCCACCTTCTTGCTACTGAAAAGTTGGTTTTCCATAGACTAATGGTCAGTCAAGTATACGCATTTGGGGATTCCACAACCCAGAGAGGAGTAGCAATCTTAATCTTTAAGGGGGCTAACTTTCAGATAAAGCACTGGGTTGAAGATGTATGCTGGATCACTCTGAGGCCCTGCTTAGGTGCATATATGGCCCCAATACCATCTCCTCCAAATTCTTGTCCGAGCTAATTAATGTGTTGTTCCCTTATATACACCTCCCTATTATTTTAGCTGGAGACTGGAACGTGACTGTCATGTCAGACCTCGACGGGTCCAGCCATCACTCCCAAGGTCTTTCCCTGCCCAGCATTCATTGCACAAACTGTTGGACATGGGAGTATTTTGTGATCCCTGGAGGGTACTTCACCCTTCTAATCAGATTTACACTTTTTATTCCCTGTCCCTAAATCTTCTTCCCAATTGAATTACTTCCTGATAAGCATTACTATCTTACCAGGGGTAGTTAATGGTGGAGTCACTCCCAGAGTCCTTTCTGACCACTCACCTATGTGGTTAGAATGTACTCTTTTACTGAACTTTAATTGAGACAACATCTGGAAACTAAACACCCAGTTATTAAAAGACTCAAAAGTCTTGTCCAGAATTAAGACCCTTATTGACCAATTTTTGGAACATAATATGGGATCCATCCTGGATATAGACAAACTATGGTGCTCCCTTAAGTGTGCATTGCATGGGGAATTCATCAGATAAGCATCCAAAAGAAAAAAGAAATCTGAAGCCTCCCTGCATCTTCTCTTGGAGCAGATCAAAACTCTTGAAAACAGTCCATCTTTGGATTCATCCGAGGAGGAGCAGGTGGCCTTAACACTATTGAGAAGCCGATATGCAGAGATTCTGCGGGAACATGCTGAATATGCCCTGCTGAAAACCCATTTGACATATGTAGACCAGGGGGACAAAGCTGGTCATTTATTAGCCCTACGTTTACAAAAGCAGGAAGCTTCTCACCTGGCCCTATTACCTCCCATACTGATGGAACTCCCAAAACATCCCCTAGGGAAATTGCCCAGGAATTTGATCTTTTTTATCAACCGTATAGCCCCCCAACTAACCCTCCCTCACTGACCACAATTCAAAACTACCTAAATCTAGTGCAGCTCCCTACACTAACCCCAGAACAACAATCTTTTCTTGACCGTCCTATTCCTCTTCAAGAGATTCTCACTGCCATTCAGTCCCTTCCTTCCAATAAAGCTCCTGTACCGGATGGCTTCCCCTCCAACTTTTATAGTTTTTGCAGATGATTTAGCTCCAGTTCTCCTTCAACCATTCTCCTTTCTCTGCAATAAGGGCCTCTCAGATTTCTCCCTGCTAGAAGCTTTAATAATAGTTTTACCTAAACCTAATAAACCCACAGACAAAGTGACCAGCTACCATCCCATTTCCCTCATGAACTATGACATGAAACTTTTTGCTAAAATTTTAGTTGAGAGTTATGCAGATTTGGGAGGGATTGATTGGACCAGAGCAGGTAGGTTTTTTGAAGGGAAGGCCCTCGACTGACCATTTAAGGAAATTGTCCCATATTTTTTCTGCATCTAGGGAGGCCAACAAACCCATGGCATTGGTATCACTAGATGAGGAAAAAGCTTTTGATAGGGTTCACTAGACCTTCTTATTTTCAGTTTTAGAGAAATTTGGATTCTCCTCATCCTTTACACAATGGATATGAGTTCTATATTCTAAACCTCATGCCAGAGTTTATTGCAATGGAATGTTATCTACAAGCTTCGCCCTCTACTCAAGCACTCACCAGGGGTGCCCCCTCTCTCCCTTGCTTTTCAGTCTCTATTTGGAACCCCTAATATACCTGCTTAAGACCTCACCTTTCATTCACGGAATCCCTGTGGGTGCGCTGGATCAGACTCTCTGCATATGCGGATGATATGTTACTGCACTTGTCAAACCCCATTAGCTCTATACCTAAGGCCCTGACTATTATCTCTAAATTTGGCAAACTTTCTAATTACAAGCTTAACCTTGATAAAATAGTAACAATGCCCCTGAACTCCAGAGTTTCTTCTTCTGACTTTGTGCTTCTGGGATTGGTCTGGAAATCCAAACTGAAATACCTTGGAATTATCCTTTCACAGAGGTACATTTTAATGAAAAAAACTAAATTTAGATAATCTGGTTAACACCCTTTGTCAAGACCTTTCTAGGTGGAACTCTCTTCACCTATCTCTGCAAGCCTGAATAAGAATTATTAAAATGAATGTGCTTCCCCATGTATTTTACCCTTTAAACATGCTAAACCTCTTCCTCCCCATGAATTGGTTTAAGAGACGTCATAGTATTAGCTCCTACTTTTTATGGGAAGGAAAAACTCCACACAGAGCTTACACTAGATTAGGGGCACCAAAGCACCTTGGGGGACTTCGACTGCCCAATTTTCATATATATTATCTGGCAAGTCACATCTCTAAATATGCTAGATGGCCCTAACCTCCCACACTATCCGGCATAGCTAAATATAAACTATTATGGCTTCAAATAGAGAGACACCAAATTATAGATGCTGGCCTTTTCCTACAAAGTCTCTTCTTTGTATCTCCTAAAAATCTCTCTTACCAGATTAAAGGTACGGTTATTTATACTTCAATAAAAGTCCACGCACAATTATGTAGAGCCATGCAATACAATAACCTGATGGACATTTCCAAACCACTCTGTCTTAATTCTAATTTTAAATTGGGAGGTCACATACTGTCCCCTCAGAGGTTACCCTGGATAAAAAAAGTTAGTCTCTGATCTCCTCGTGGAAGGCTGGATTCCTAGTAGTCAGGATCTCCTAACTCATCTTAACCTACCGGCCACACAGATATTCAAAATATACCAACTCCGGCATATGCTAATTTGTTGGTTTGGTACAACTGCATGGAACACTGACCATAAAGATTTTCTTTCTTTATTCCAAATCCACTCCTGGCAGCCCCATTCGGTATCCCAATTAGTTCACCTTTTGTTTTCCACACTTTTTCCTAAGGCCATGGGCCACTCTGGTTACTAGTCTTCTGCACTTCCTAATTTGGCATCCAACTGGGAACTCATATTGACAGATGTATATCTTTATCTGACTAATGATAAATTGTGCCTTACCCAATTTTACATTTTACATAATATTTATTTCACCCCTGTCCATCTACTGAAGATGGGAAAGCTCCTTTATTCCACATGCTCCAGGTGTAACCAAGCAGAAGGCTCCCTCTTGCATGTAATGTGGGAATGCCTGAAAGTGGCCCCCCTTTGGGGAAAGGGTTAAAACACAGGTTGACCCCTTAATTGGTGTAGAAAATTATTTTTCCCCTGAAATTTGTTTAGCAAGAGTCTTTTCAGATATTCAAGTTAAAGAAAGGAGATCTGTCATGTCTCTAATGTCTCTTTCAGTGAAGCAGTTGGTACTCTGTCACTGGAAGGATCAGAATGAGATTACCTGCCCTGAATGGCTCAATTAATTACTTTATAATCTTCGAACAGAAAAGATGATAGCCAGTTTATGGAACCGGATGAATGCATACAGTAAAAAATGGGGCAAGCTAGATGCCCTCTTCTCAGTCCAATCTAACCCTTAGGCAAGCATTAAAAGTTTTAGTGACCTTTTAGTTCCACATGAACACCATTTTGTATTGTTTTACTCAGTAATTAACTTGCAGAAGATATGTCTGGGTCCTGAAATCCTAGAGCAATTTTAGATAGTTCTATATATTCCCTCCTGAACTGCTGGTGGTATCTCCGGGGAGAGGGAAGGGGGTGTTGAGTTATGTGAATTGTTTGTTTGTTGACTATATGTATATTACTTGTTTCTTGTTATTTGAAAACTTTGATAAAATATATTAAATTAAAAAAAAGGATTGAGACAGACAGGACTGAGAGAGCAGGTTCATAAATGGGAAGTTCAAAGGAGCAATATAATATATGGCACAAGGTAGCAGAATTTGTTAAAGCAAGCCCAGGGAAGAAGAGTGCAATCAATTGACGAGCTGCAGAGCAAGGTGTAGAGCTCCCAGAATAATTAGGTATGATCTCTGGAGCTCCAGGGCGAAGACGCCGTGCTGCCCTGCAGATTATGTTGAGTCCCATGGAAGCCAATTGCCTCAGTGTCTCAGAATAACAAACCAATGCAAGGCAATGTAAACAGCTTCCCTGTGGATGGCTCCGTATCCCTGGAAAACATGGGGATCCCTGCAGGCATGGAAGCACAGAGTGCAGACCCCATTCACAACAGTAAAAGCAGAAGCATGCAACAAGGACACAGCAGTACTTTGGAAGGAGAAACTCAATGGGATGAGACGCAAGATACAACTGTGCTGAGATTGGGTCGCCAGCCACTGAAAATGGAAACACAGTTCATGTGTCTAGATTTGGATAAGTGCGACGAGGGCTGCTGGCACAGAAGAGCTGTTGATTGAGATGCAGGCAATAGGTTGGAAGCATAGCACAAACATGGTATGCAGCAAAAGACAAATATTTCAGGTCAGGCATGCACGGTCATGAAATACTCATTAAGCCAGAAAACGTGTGCCATACAGTCCATGATCCAATGTAGTTCCACCCAAAAAGGAAAAAAAAATCAGCTTGCCCCAGTGGAAATGGCAGGGGGAAAACCCATTGCCAAACACAGTGAGGGGGCTCCTGAACAAGGGCGACTGGCAGCTGTGCACCCGGGAGGCAGCAGAGGAGGAAATCACAGACAGGGGTGAGTCCATAGAATGCAGTGGGTGGCCAAGAGTCGAGCAGAGACTGGCAAGGCAGGAAGAATCAGAAACCAAACCAAACAAAGCAAAATGAAGGACAACACTAAAGAGGTACTGGGGAACATTGGGGGGGAGCCAGCCGAAGAAGGCAAGTTGGGGGAGGGCAGAGAGGGAGACAATACAGTAGGAGAGATGGAGGCAGGGGAGCAGGGGGAGACAAATGCAGAAACACAGAGGCAGGGGAGGGTGAAGCAGGAACAAAGAGGAAGAGACAAGGATGGCACAGGAGAGGGAACGAAGGTGGAGGAAATGACAGGAAACAAGCCATACCAGCCACCCAGCTCAGGAGTCCCTAGTGATTTCGAAACACTCGAAGCTGAAAGGCGGAAGTGCTAGAATTTAAGTAGGGGATGTGGTAGGAGGTATTCTCCCCCCAATTGAACCTCAGGCTTTAGCCTTCAATAAAAAAAATTCTGAAGACATTGCTCTGCCGTTTCTCCAAGTCCCCATCTGCCCCTGCTGTGCTACCATCTGTGGCACTTCAAAGAAAAAAAACACAGTTCTCGTTCACTGCCTCTCCTGTCCCGGGGTAGCAGTTAGTACTTCAGCCCATTCAAAAAAAACAACTCCACAACAGTACATGGGGGCATGGAGGTAGTTCTCCTGCATCATGCTGGCAACAAAATTAAACCAGTACTACTGATGCCTGTAATGGACAAACTTTGTCCAGCACGTACACAGTGACATCATTTTGTAGAAGGTGGAAGGATTATTTTATCATAAATTCGCAGAACCAATTTTTTTTTTCTGCATATAAACATGATTTTTTTTATCTGTAAAAAGTAAAAAAAAAAAAAATGGGAGCCCATTTTATAAGTGCAATAAAACACTCCAGGGTATGCATTGAAAAGATATGACCGCACTTCTAGGTCGTGTGGTCATCTCTGTTCAATGCACACACCCTCATTTTTTATTGCTTACTTGCCTACTTTTTGTTTGCAGGCCTCAATCTATGGCCACCAACCTTGCTAACCACTGCCTTCTCGTCTCTTACCTGAACCCCCCAACAGCTGTGTAGCTCACCCTCCTCTTCCTCTGAATCTCCAGCCATAGCAAAAGCATGCCATCATGTCAGAAAGCTTTTTTTTTTTTATTAAATCGTGCATTTTTTTTTCACAACAAACCCTGCCCTACTATGCAAGCCAACAGCTGGAAGTCGACAGCAATCTTGAAAGCTGACCTCAAAACCGGAAGTCACTTGCTCAGCTGTTGGCTTTAAACATTTTCAGCAAGCTGTCCTTCCCCAGTCTGTGCAGAATCAAAATGTAGTAGCACAAACTGGCAGGACGGCATACCTCGAAAAGCCAGAAAGAGGGGAAAAAAGTAAACAAAATATTGAACATAGCAGGGGAAGGGGGAGCTGCAGCAGCACTGTGATATCACAGTAACACACCACTGCCATCTAGTGGCCTCAATACCATCTCCTTTAGAAACTACTGACTATCAGGATTATTTGGCAGCTCTTTCAGCTCTACATTTTTTTTTTGTGAAGTAAGACTCTTGTTAAGTATAATGTGTTCCGACTATCATTTGAATTTTCTACTAATTTTATAAGTTCAATAAGACCCTCCGATGTATGGGTTATGGCCTGATAAGAGCACTTCCCAGGTGCTAAAGGCACTCATCGCAAAAGCCTCTTGCTTCATTATGCATCTGGGGTGTGCTCCTATCAGTTAATAACCCACACCTCATTGTGTCTTATTGCTTACCTGTCACACACCTTGCTGTGTATTATTGCTTAAAGGGGACATGAAAGGAAAATTGGGATTAAGCAATTTACTAGCATATGCCAGTAAATGGAAACTGGCTCATGTAGCCCTGTCCACAAGGGAGGTTCAAGGGAATCCATCAACAATTACAGGCCAATCTCCCTACTCTGTAGCCTTGGTAAGATCCAAGAGAGATTAATATACGGACAACTCCGTGCCTACCTAGAGATCCACCAGTTACTACCCCCCTCCCAGCACGGATCCAGAACCAGTCATGGGACTGACTCTGTACTCATCAAGTTCTCCACAGATGTTCTCAGAGAACTGAATAAAGGGACTCCCACTGGGGCTGTCTTCATAGACTTATCCAAGGCATTTGACCTCATCAACCACAACCTGCTGCTCTCCAAACTGAGCCATATTGGGCTAGACAGCCACTCCCTGTCTTGGTTCACCAGCTACCTCACTGGGAGGTCACAGAGGGTAAAATGGAAAGACTCCCTGTCAGAGCCTCTCCCTTTAACAGAGGGGGTGCCCCAAGGGTCAATACTTGGCCCCTTCTCTTCTCGCTCTTCACCAATGATCTCTGTAACCACTGTGGGGGGAGCTCAGTGGTACAGTATGCGAATGATGCAGTCATCTACCAGCCCTCTACCAATCTGGGGGAACTCTGCTCTGGGCTCCAAGACGACCTGAGATCTCTAGAGGAATGGCTTGTCACCAATAGATGGTCATTAATCCGAATAAGACTAAGGCAATGCTGTTCGGCCCCAGAACCCTTAGACGTGACAGAAGCCAACTCCTCCAACTGACGACCACCTCAGGCAAGAGGCTTGAGGTGGTCAAATCAATAAAATACCTCGGCCTCACCCTGGACCAGGGCTTCACCCACCTTCATGTAGACCAGGTAACCAAAAATATTCACTCCAAACTCGGGACCCTATACAGGTTGAAAGACCAGCTGATACCAGCGGCCCGGGCCTCCATCGCCACTAGCATTCTGCTCCCCTCCATTACCTATGTGGTCCCTTCGGTCCTGGGAGCAGCTAGACAAGAGTTAAACAAGCTACAAGTTCTCTATCATAAGGTGGCATGCTTCATCACACTATCCAGCCCTAGGACCACCACTGTGACATGCTGTCCCAATTAAACTGGCCCTCCTTGGATGCCAGGCTCCAGTACCCCCCACTCTGCCTCACCTATAAACTACTCAGCTCCTCCCCCCCTCCCAGCCTCTCTGGGCTCATAGCCCACAAGAGGAATTCTAGGCACCTCCGTACCACCGACCGGACTCTCCTTGCTGTGCCCAGGGTTAGAACCAAGGGGGGTGGCAAGTCGTTCTCCATTACCGTCCCCACCCTATGGAACTCCCTGCCCCCTGGTGTTCAGGAAGCTACCTCCCCCAACACCTTCCGCACTAGGCTCAAGGCTCATATGATGGCCTCCACAAAGTGCAACTGCTAAGGTAAAGGACTCCCAAGCGTAAGCCGAACACTCCGTGCTCTCCACCGCTTTGGGTCCCCCTCATCTTCCCCCACTCCCCCACCACAGAAAGTCCAACACTGACACACACCATTTGTTATTTGATGAATTGCCTCTATGGTTACCCATGTTATGTGACAATGTGACTTATGTAATGTACTCGTGGTATACAATCCTTTGTAAAAATCTATGTAACCCCCGGGTCGCCCCTGAAAAAGGGACTTTCGGGGCCCAGTGGGCTCACCCGGTTATCAAAATTTAATAAATAAAATAAATAAATATATTTTGGGCCAGTATGCACCATCACCATAGAATTTGCATTTGTTAGGTTAAACATGCAAATTACAGTTTGCACTGTAATTTCAAAGATGACTGGTTATCTAGTCTTGTAAGCTTACTTCCTCACTGTGGCAGAAAGGAAGCACAGTTTGACTCAGAGCGATCATTTTTCAGCATGCAATAAGTCTGCAGGTTAGTGTGCTGCTGCTGGTGCCCCCCCCCCCCAACACACACGCACTGTGGTTAAATTGGAAATGCTTAGGTAGGGGAACTTTCACCTCTGGATTTGTAGGTGTGGAACTACAGTCACCCCCAAGTGGTGGAACTCTCCAATAATATTTAATGCATGAAGATGGCAGAGGTGCAGGAACTCTTATGCGGTGTTACAATGGGTAGGAACTGAATGTGTGCTCAATTAAACTTTAGCACGCAGTATACTGTTCTGATACATTCATTCACCAGCTGTTGCAGACAAGCTAATTATGGTCTGATCAATTAACATCTCTGTCACTGTCCTCAACCAAGATAATCTGGTCAGTCTACATTTAAAACAAGCATTTGTCAATGCCGAATGTTTGCTTGCTGGCATTGGCAGTGGTAGTGTAGAAGTTACAGAGCTGCGTAATAGGAATGGCAGTGAAGTATTGAACTGAAGCTAACCCCACCACCACCCTGCAGAGAGTCACAGGCATTGGGGTGTGGCTTTGTTGTCATCAGGCATAACAGCCACGCCATTTCACCACACCCCACCCTGCAGACACTGACAAGTGTCACAGTGTTCCTTAGGGTCTTTGGCCCTTATGCGCACCCCATTCCATTAGGAAATACAGTGAGATGGGTGCGATATAGGAGAATGGGGTGAACTTTGGGGCCAAAGAGTCCAAGGCATACCTCGATGCCTCTCACTGGCTGCAGGGTGTGGAATGGTATGAGTATTACAGGCAAGAATCCCAAGTCACACCCCTGATGCCTGTCATTCTCTACAGGGGTGGGCGCTATGGTTGGAAACCCTAATACCTCAGGCATTCATTGGTATTTTCACTCCAAATTTTCAACATGTTTTTTTTTGTGACCCCACCTCATGAACAGGGGGAATATCAGTTTGTTAGCCGAAAGCTGCTTATGCACAGTGACTACGGCATTTAGCACCACAGGTGCAAAACATTCAACAGGATGTAAAAATGACAGCTGTACTGTTCATGGGGAGGTGTAAAAAATGGCAATGTTGCAAATCTGCAGTAAAAATATTTAAAAATGGTGAAGTAGACGGCGTACATAGAAACTGTGCAACGCACACCCGTAATGTAATTAGGTTGGGATTTTTACAGCAGATTGTCAACTCAGGCATTTTGGTGCCTCAATCATGAAGTGTCACTGTGATTTTCTTTATCTGTCCGAACAATGATTTCCCACAGCGACCACGCATCTCTATGTGCTGAAAGTGTGAAAACACACTTCAGCCATGTTAGAAAAATGACAGCTGTACTGTTCATAAGGAAGTGTGGAAAAATGCCACTGGTGAAAATCTGGACTGAAAATATTAAAAGTCATGAACTTACGAGTGCGTGGAAACTGCAATGCTCACTCATAACACAGTCATTTTATGGACTTTTGTCACCAAATTTTCAACATAGCCATTTTAAGACCTCTGCTCTGAACAGTGTAACTGTGATTTTCTTAATCTGTCCTAAACATTGCTTTCGCACACCAACAGCACCATTATGCGCTACATGTCTTAAACACTTTACAAGGCGACATATGAAAATGGTAGCTGTACTGTTCATAAGGAAGTGTAATAAAATGGCAATGTTGAAAATCTGGGTAATATTAAATTCGCAAACTTACGAGCAGGCATAGGAACTGCGCAACGCACGCTCGTAAAACAGTCATTTTTAGGAATTTTTTCACCAAATTTTCAACATAGCCATTTTAAGACCTCTGCTCATGAACAGTGTCACTGTGATTTTCTTAATGTGTCCCATACATTGATTTCGCACATCGACTGTGCCATTGTGCGCTACATGGGCGGAAACACATTTTGGGCAAGATGTGAAAAATGACAGCTGCACTGCTCATAAAGAGGTGTGGTAAAATGGCAATGTTGAAAATCTGGAGTGAAAATATTGAAAATTCGCGAACTTACGAGCGTGCGTAGGAACTGTATAACGCACGCTCGTAAAACAGTCATTTTTAGGAATTCTTTCACCAAATTTTCAACATAGCCATTTTAAGACCTCTGCTCATGAACAGTGTCACTGTGATTTTCTTAATTGTCCTGTACATTGATTTCGCACACCGACTGCGCCATTGTGCGCTACATGGGCGGAAACACATTTTGGGTGAGATGTGAAAAATGACAGCTGTACTACTCATAAGAAGGTGTGGTAAAATGGCAATGTTGAAAATCTGGAGTGAAAATATTGAAAATTCGCGAACTTATGAGCGTGCGTAGGAACTGCGCAATGCACGCTCATAAAACAGTCATTTTTTTGAATTTTTCCACCAAATTTTCAAAATAGGCTTCTTGAGAGCCCACCTTATGAACGCTGGCAGTGTCATTTCATTAATGAGGCCCGAAAGGTGATTTCACGCAGTGACTGTGAAATCACCCTTCGGGCCCGAATAATGCCATGACAGTGAAATCATTCATGAGAAGGGGTCCCAAAAACCCCATGTTGAAAATTTGGTGCAAAAATTCCAAAAAATGCCTGAGATATGCAACAAAGTTGAAAAAACCCTATCTATCCCATTATACAGCTTACCGGCATTTCCTCAGTTCGCGGTCGGCTTTGAAGAGTGCAGATGTGTTCCCTGTCCACCGCAGATCATCGCGCCGAGCTCCGGAGGTAAGTATGGGGTGGGGGGTGTGGGTAGGCTTGGTGCGCAGTGGGTGGGTGCGGGTTGTGGGAAGGGGGCAGGAAGACTGTGTGGGACAATTTTTCTTTACAGGGATTTAAAAAAAAAAAAAACGACGCAGGACATTTGCCACTCTGGGGTGGGATCCCAGCATGGCACAAGGATGGCTGGGGGGGACCGTGGAGCTGACAGGGGATTGAGCACCCCTGTCCGCCATATGATCCAGTTGCCACCTGGGGTGGGCTCTCAGCGTAGCACCAGTACTCGGGGGTGAGGGACAGTGGGCCGGCGGGTTGGCACCCCGTTGGCTATTCTATGAGTTGCCACGCTGGGGTGGGCACGCGTGGCATATGGAAGCTTTGGGGGCACAGCACAAGCCGACGGGGATTGGGCACCCCGTCGGCTATATCGCAAAAGTGGGGGGCAGTACGAGTATGCGGCATGTGTTTCTGTGTGTTTGTGTGTAGGGGAGCTGCACATGAGCAGGCGATATCTTATCGCTGCTCACTGAAGCGTAGCTCCCCCTTTCAACTGTATGCCACTGCATTTTGGAGCTTGCCATAGACAGCTCCAGCATGCATTGGCGGACAGGAGCCACGCCTGCCAACACACTGACTGAATTGGAAGAGGGGGTGACACACCTCTGAAAACTCGGATGATGGCACTATGTTTCTTGCACATGGGTGCAAGCAAACATAAAAACTAAAACTCTTCAAGGCAGACCATACTGGCATATGATAATGTATTTTAGGAGTATCCATGCACTATAGTTCCCAGCCAAGCTGCGAATTACCTGTATGGGTAAAATATTTTTGTGCACGGACCCTGTTGAAGCAGAGAAACGTCTTGAACTAATCAAACAGAATTTTTCACAGAGGGAGCAGGAGGCAGAGATGAAGTGGACTGAAATACATGTGTAAGGATTCTGCACAGTCCAGGGTACATTCTGAGCACAGGAGGTTTAGAAGAATTGTTCTTGTTACAAAAGGCAAGTTTCTGTGCTGGTATCTATGTTTTATATTATAGAATACGTGCCTTGATGCTGCTGAAGGTGGTTTTCTTTTTTTTTTTTTTTGCCACTTTGAACCATGCGGGATCCAAAGGAAGCCAAGTATTTCAAACTGGCCACTGCTATGTGACAGCCAGGGATCACGCTATACTTGCCATAGCTGAGTGGGTTCAGCACATTGCTTTTAAGATGTCAGCCCATGGTTCACCAGACCTGTGCCTCACAGTAAATTCCGTACCTTCTCTTGTTGATAGAGTGAGTTCTTGATGGCAAGAAAGCTAAACTGCTAAGTGCTGCACTTAATTTCTCAGCATTATATAATTTATATGTTAGTTCTCTTAAAGTACTAACAGATCAGCATGAAAAGTTTATTATGATGTACCTCAAACTTTAATTACAGAGTAAGTCCTCTACAAGGTCTTAGTTCAACCTGAGCTCTACATCTCATACCTAACTATTCTACAAATGTTTTTTATCCGTGGTTTGATATAATGTATATTACTTTTATATTAAATACTTTCTTTGCAAAAAAACTGTTAATGCACCAGTTAGGGTTCTACTTAACACCACAAAAGTAGGGAAATGTGGCATTAGGTTAACTCCCCACCCCACCCCCCAAGCAGCAAAAGGACAGGACCACACAAGCAACCACAGACAGCCACCATTAGGCAAGACAAACAACATACAATTGTTTCCAGATGACACAAATACAGTAGCACTGATGTCCTACCTTCATGGATTTGTATCCGTGGCTTCATAAGCACAGGACGTATGCTACCACATCTGTGTGTAAGTCACACAGTGTGCATGAGTATGTGTGGCTGCAGAAGTGCAGGCCCCACAGGGGCCAGAATTTCTGCAGACAGATGACCCCATGGAGCCTACATCTCTGCAGCCAGATGTAGTCATGCGTGCTGTATCAATTACCTTGCTACACGCCTCCTGTTGAGGCATTACTGATATTGTCAATATCACTCTGAGCAATCATGGACAAAGAGATTGATGAAGTAGTCAGAAGTGACTTTCAAAGGAAAGGGTGAGAATATGGATGCCCCACACACCTCCCACACACACACACACACACACACACACACACATGTTTTGTGGTTATGTAGACTGAGACTGATGTATCTCACATATATACAGTGTATTTAGAATTCTTGCTTGTGCAGTTAGATAACCATCAATAAAAATGTAAGCAGTGCCCTCAAAATAAAAATGTAAAAGCAAACCATGGTAGAGCTGTTGGGATTGTGTGCAGCTGAGACCTTAATGAGCCCACCCCCCCAAAAAAAATTGACACAAATAGACCTGATAATTCAATAGATCTATACACTGAGATGTTGCAGAAATATGTTACGCTTTACTATTTTATACCTGACCTAAACTACATTGAATTTGAGCATACTGGATGAAGGGAAGAACAAGATTTTTTGATTCAGACACATTTTCATGAAAAAAAAAACTTAGATTTTGTTACACCTGTTCATGTTTATTAAATACAGTCATTCAAAATGCTAAATGATAACATTTCATGTACAGGTTAAAACCTGTATTTGCCATTGATTTTTAAGTTATAGAGGGTTGACCGATATATAATGTCAGATGACTTGGATCAAACATTCATGGTATCTGAACCAAGAGTTTAGAAGATCAGGATTACATCTCAATTATCATTTAAATGCACTTTCTGTCACCATTACTGTATTCCCAAATACAGCACAGCACTAAGCAAATGGAGCTAAAACACAAACCCCTCTCCCAACTGAAACTCAACTTTGATTTTCATGGATTGCTGTTTGGCAAAAAACTGAACTGCTGGACCACAGTTTTATCTTACTCTTTTGTCCCATGGAGATGTAGCTACTGGACCACTTGCCACGGAGTACACAAAATGGAAAACTGAGCTGATGTGAGCGGAACTAAAAACATTAAGTCACTGCAGCCTGCAGCTGCTCTGTGCTCACTTCGTGCACTCTGCCACTCTACAACTTGATTTGAACTGAAATTTTACTCACTTCACTCATGAACTCACAAATATGGAACATGATGGGAAATGTTAATAGCGTTCATCCATAATTAGCTTGTCAGCTACAGCTGGTGAATGAAGGTGTCACAACAACATGTTGTTTTTTTCTGTTGTCAATTGTTGGGGGACTGAGATCCTATACCAAAGACACTTACGCATGTACTCGGCATATTATCTTTTGAGCAATATATCAGTGTCTTTTCTGTAATTTTACAGATGTCTTAAATGTCTTTTTGAATTTATGAAAGTGTGGTTTCAGATATTAGAAGCTGCAGGGAGTTTAACTACAAAGTTTGAAAATATTGTATGTTAAAATTATTTTCTGTGCATTTAGAGGCCATCCACAAGAAACTGCACCCCAAGCTTGGAGCTCTATGTAGAAACTGTGGGTGAATCCCTCTGCCAGCTCTCCATGTGATTGTACACAAAATTATCCTTCCTACATTCGACTATGGTGATATAGTCTATAGTGCCACTCCTAAGTCCTCCTTGGCCAGACTGGATACCCTCTTTCACTCTGCCACTTTACTGTAGTGTGCCCACCTCAGACTCATTTATTTATTTAAATGTTTTACCAGGAAGGCATGCTGAGCAGACTACCGCTCGACTCCAGATGCGTCCTGGGGGGTTGGGAGCAAGGGAGACAACATAGACCATAATACATCAGAGAAATGCATGATTACAAAACATACTATGTACAGAATGGGGGTGGGGAGCAGGGGAGTCAATGCATAGTATAAATACATCAGTAATGCATGAGTACAAGGTACATTTTGCTTAGAATTACAGCAGGAGAATTTGATATAGACAGTCTGTTACATCATAGAAACATAGAATTTGACGGCAGATAAGGACCGCTTGGCCCACCCAGTCTGCCCACTTCCCTACCTAATGGATAAGCTGCAGATCCTAGTTAACCAGCAGCCTACTTCTTCCTACCCCCACCCCCTAGATTGCCTTATGACTGTCCCATGCATGCTTGAATTCCACCACTGTTTTTGAAAATATTGTATGTTAAAATTATTTTCATGGAAAGAATACTGGTAGGATACAGACAGGTAAGAGAGCCTGGGGGGGGGGGCAACACAGAATATAACAACGACAGCATGTATACAACTGCTAAAAATGACTACATGCATTGCATTTACATCAGGAAAGTGCTTACAACAGTGGCCATCAAAAGTGTATAATTGGGATATAGCCTGGAGGAGTGAGATAACCAGTTAACTGCTGCACCATAGCTGCACATTGACAGTAGATAGCCGATTATTTACTAGTCACTTTTTGAGCTACCAGCAGTATAAGTGCACACACAGGAGGAGCAGAAGTGGGCTTTGGGGAGGGAGTTTGGTTGGTGGGCAGAGTTGGTTTGTCGAATGGCCATTGGTTGGAATTCAAACAGTTTGGGCATGCTATAGGAGAAGGCTGCCTGTCCCGCAGTGGTGGTCATACGGGGGAGACAGTGAGCGGTTGTCAGATTTCCAGAGGGAGTGTGAAGGTAGGGGGGTGAGGACAGGGCAACAGAGAGGTATTGGGGCGAGGATTGTGTCCAGTGCTTGGCCATGAGCCTTACGCAGTGAGACAACCTCCTATCCTGCAGTGAAGGGAGGTGCAAATTTTGGTAGAGGTTGCAGTGGTGTGTGCTGGGAGGACAATCAAGGGTGAAACTACAGGAGTGGAAAAGTGTGTCCAGTCTGGTTAGGGTAGTCTTGGGAGTGGCACAATAGCCTATGTCCCTGTAGTCAAAGATAGGGAGGATAATTTTCTGTGCAATCTCTCGCCAGGCCGGTAGATGGATGTACGCACAGTTATGGTACAGTGCCCCAAGCTTGGGTGCAGCTTCTTGTGGAGTGCCTCAATGTGTGCAGAAAAATCGAGGTGTTGGTCGAGCCAAACTCCGAGGTATCTAAAGGAGGAGCAAGCCTCCAGCTTTGTCCCATCCAGGGTGTGGATGCTGGGTATGGAGGGGAGCCGAGATATCCTCTGCCTTGTGCCTAAGGTCATGGCATTCGGGAATAGCTGATTTGAGTGAAACCAGAGCTGGACATCGTTGAAGCGTAGCTGTAGACTGGATTCTACATCAGAGGGAGAAGGGCCTGAAGTATACAGAACTATGTCATCTGCATACATGTGAATGGTTTTATGTGGGCAGGCCGTGGGTAGGTCATTCCGGAAAATGGAGAACAGTAGTGACCCTAGGACTGAGCCTTGGGGGACCCCAGATGAGATGAGTGGGAGGGGGGAGATGGAGTTACCAATCCTGATGGATTGGGATCTGCCCACCAGGTAGGAGTGGAACCAGTTGGTTACGATGCTGGAAAGCCCAGCTAGGGACAGCTTGGTGAGGAGGATGGAGTGTGAGACAGTGTCAAAAGCCTTTGCAAGGTTGACAAAGTTGGCTAAGGTGATATGGGCTTTATCCATACCTGTGAGGATGGCATCTGTGAGCCTTAGGTGGGGGTGGTATTGGAGTGGGACTTCCTAAAACCAGACTGGAATGGAGTGAAGAAAGATGTAGATTCAAGGAACAAGGAGAGCTGAGAGAGGAATATGTGTTCCTGCAGTTTAGCTAGAATTGAGAGTAGAGAAATAGGGTGGTAGTTACCTGGGAGGGAGGAAGGGGTCACCACCCTTCGGAAGAGGTATGACTGTGGCATGCTTCCATTCGGATGGGATAGAAGCAAGAGAAAAGGACAGATTGAAAAGGGAGGCCAGTGGGGAGGCAATGGATAGGGCCGACAGGGTGAGCATTTTAATGGAACACTGAGATGGAGGACTGCAACCTTTACAAAACCCTCTCCTTCTCATCCCTTGAAAACAGGAGACTCGCCCACTGCACTAGCTTTGTATTCAAATTCTGGTTTGGGACCCTTTCCTCTTACCTCATGTCCACTATATCCATCCTCCCATCATCCTACTCTCTTTGTAACGCCAACCTTTGCCCTTCCTCCCAGGTCCACTGCTGTTGGCCAGACCGCCTTCTGGTATCTTGGCCCTAAGCTGTGGAATACCCTTCTCTCACCCATCCACTCTGCCTCCACCTCTCATTCCCTCTCCTACCTACTATGTGATTTCATCTCCCCAGTCCGCAACTGTCTGTAACACCTTCCTCCAAGTCCCCCACCCTCCCTGGGGTGTTGCTTCTGCACTTTGGCTGCTGCTTTTGTCTCATCCCCATTAAGATGCTTCCTTGTATCATTCCTATAGGCTACTTGCACTAACTGTTCATGTTTACATCTTATATATACTGACCTGTATGCATCCCTGAGTCACATTATTATCTGTATTGTTCCAGCTATGTCAGCTGCTACTCTGTGAATCCTGTGCCACCTATATGTTCCACAATTGCTCTCACTGCACATATATATACCCTGGCCCAGATATTCAGAGCAGTTGCACCAGCGCAAGTATGGAATTGCGCCAAGGAGCCATATTCAGCAGGAATCACTGCGTAGTGCAAAATCCATTGCACCAATGCGCAACTATAATGTATGCGGTGCAAGTGCAGGGGGCGCTCCCATGAATATCCAGCGCAATGGCATATTCAACTGTGAAACTATGGCACAAGTGTTGAGCAAATCGAATTTGCACTGACCAGACTTGTTCCTATAAAAACAGGACGCAAACACACAGACAGCAGTTGCACCAAGAGTGAGAGGGAGAGGGAGAGGGAGAGATAGAGATAAAGAGAGAGAGAGAGAGAGAGACAGACAGACAGACAGACACAAGACCAGACACAGAGGGAGAGGGACAGAGAGGTGGCGTGTGAGGGGGAGGACAGAGAGAGAGAGAGACACATACACACACAGACACAGAAATAGTGTACCGGTGTGACACACAGCCAGCAGTGAACAGCCTAGGGGGACAGTGGACCACAGGAGAGATGGACAGTGCACCCTTCTTGATGGAGGCAGTAATGAGGGGTGTTGAGGAGGCAGAAGGAACAACTATGTGGCCAACGAAGGGCCCATCGGCGGTATGCCTGATACAGGTGGTACTGTGTCTGCATTACCTTTGAGAACTACAGTGACACTGAGATCGTGGGCCGGTACTGCCTGAACCGGGCCATTCTGAGACAGCTCTGCGAGCTGTGCAGTGAGGAGATGCAGGAACCCACCAGATGGAGCCACACCATATCTGTGGAGATGAAGGTGACCGCTGTCATGTGTATGTTCATCATGGGCACCTTCCAACAACCAACAGGGGACACCACGGGCATCCCCCAGTCAGCCACATCCTGCCTCCTCACACAGTTCCTCAATGCCCTGCTGCCACGTGCTTCGGAATTCATCCATTTCCCCAGCCCACAGGTGGAGCATACAGTGAACATGCAGGACATCTACAGGGTGGCATGCATGCCTGGTGTGATTGGGGCCATTGGCTGCACCCACGTGGGCATCCTCATGTCATCTGGCCCCGAGGGAGTGGCATACACTAACAGGAAGGGGAGCCTGAGCATCAACTGCCAAGTGGTGTGTGATGCCATGGGGCACATCATCACTGTCTGTGTCACACACCCTGGGAGTGCACATGTCAGATTCATCTGGCACCGCTCTGTACTGTGCCACAGGTTTGAATGTGTGGAAATCCCCTAGTGGGTGAGTATGGCACGGGCAAGGGGTGATAGGCAAAGCAGACCTGGCGTAGGGGTAGGCAGGGTGTGCATGGTGGTGTGGGCACCAGGAACAGGTAAGGTGTGCAGCACAGCAGATCGTAGGGCTAACCATGTCATTCTCCACACAGGTGACAGCGCATACCCACTGAGACCCTGGCTGCTCACCCCCCACCAGCGCCCGTCGTCCCCAGTAGAGCAGCAGTACAGTGAGGCACACGCCAGCATATACGACATCATCGAGTGTGTTTTTGGCATGCTGAAGGCATGATTGAGTTGCCTTGATAGGTCAGGCGGTGCCCTACAGTACAGCCCCTTGAAAGCCTGTGGCCTATTCTCTGCCTGCTGCATACTGCACAACATGGCCATGGACCGTGGGAAAGCTGTCGAGGCAGATGAGGGCAACAGTAGTGGGGACAATGGTGACAATGGGCCAGAGGGTGGTGGACAGCCACTCCCTGGGCAGAAGAACCCCCGACTGCAACATCAGGCACGACGCCGCTGAGATACTGTCACAAAGGAACACTTCGGGGAATGCAAGTTGGTGGTGCGGTACACATGAATGGGCCACACAGACATGTACAGCACATATGCAGGGATGTGCATTACGAGGGGCATGCTCACACAAAGGCATGATGAAGGGGGAGGGGAGTCAGTGGCAAACACCCACACACAGCAACACATACACGCACGCACCCACCCACCCAGGCGTTGGATTGTGTAATGTAATCAGATGCATGGCACTGGTGCACAGGCACAACCGGTGCTAGACTGTCCTCATCACGCACGCCACATGGTCCATGCGGCCAGGCGCGGCACACACAGGCAGCATGCGCCAACAGGGCGTGCCACCATCTGTGGTGCATGACACATCAGCCATAGGCACATGGCATCAGCTGCAGACTGCGGTGAGGGCAGCACGCTGACCAGGCAGCCGCATGGTACCATGGCCACCATGGCCACAGGGGCGGCTGTGCCAAGCCGGGGCTGATCGGCAGCCACAGGCTGCACATCAGCCGGGGGGGGGGTCCAATGGTCCCCCAGGGGTGGAAGTGCAGGACCGCGACCGTGTCCTCGAGGGGGTGTGCAGGCACCCAAACAGGCCCACCCCAGGCGTGCCTGGGATGCCTGCATCCAAGCCCAGCGTCAACTGTGATGGGGTCACCAACGCCGGGTCCTGGGGGGTGGATAGCACACTGCAGGGGATCTCCTGTGCACGGCCACATCCTGTGGCAGCCAGCAACACAAAGCTGTCTGCAATTGCACCAACAATGCGATCCAAGGATGCAGTCATGGCCTCCTGCAGGCATTGCATCCCCTCCAGGATCTGTGCAGTGCCCCTGTCCTGCTGCTCGGCTAACTGACGCACCTCCTCATGCAGTGCATGCACCCCAGTGGAGAGCAGCACCTGCTGCTGAATGGACGCCCACAGCAGTCAGGTGTGCTCAGCCAGAAGGTCTGCATCCTGGGACTCCTGGGCATGACGCTGATCCTCTTGGGGTGATCTGTTATGCTGCACAGCCCCCTCTCTCTGGTGGACGCTGCACAGTGGGGTCTGCAGGGGGAATGGGTATGGCAGGAGAACCGGCGGCAGACCCTGTGTCCGGCTGCCAGGTGGTACCTGCAGCTTGCTGCCATCACCCATCTAGCCACTGTTTATCACCCTGCACCTGCACAGCCACACCACCACCACCAACGCAGGGCACATCCATGGCACCGCACACTGTCACACCTGCAGTGGTAGCAGGCAGCTGTTCCACAGCTGGCAGTGCACAGGGCGTTGTGTCTGGCTGTCCGTTGTGTCTGACTGTTCTGCTGGCAAGGGCAACACACCCACAAAGTCGCTCATGCTGTCCAGAAAGTGTGTGAAGTCATCATCGGAGTCAGACCCCGCCCCAATTTGTGTGTCTGCAAACAGGACACCAAGGCTGGCATCCTGCAGGATCACATCCAGGGCCTCATCCGTCCCTAGGCCAAGGACAGCCACAGGCACCGTGGTGCAGATCCACAACTTGTCGGGCCCCCAGATGCCCATGGATGTTGATTCTCCGGGGCTGTGCCGGCATCCACGGGTACCACTGCCACCACTACCCCATCCTCTGCATGGAGGCATGCTGGTGCTGCAAGAGAAGGATGGCGTGTCAGTGATGCAGTGCCCACATGTGCCCTCCCGTACACTGCTGCCACATGTGTCCTGCAGCATGGCATGCGCGTGGGTGTGCACATGTGCACATGCCATGCAGGACAGATGAATGCACAACAGTACACCCATGTACACACCCTCTGGCCCAACAGCTGTGCACGGCTGACATACATGCCATGTAGTGATGGGCTGCCACCCATCTGGAAGCCTCCTCCAGGCACACCCTCCACTGAGGTGTGGCAGATGGTGGCTGCCACCAGCTCCTCCATTGGCGTCAGTGTGGGTGCATCCTCTGGCCTTTCTCCACTGGCATTCTGGGATGCTCTGATGGCTGCCACCTTCTCCTTCATGCACCGCCTGTTGGTCCCAACCATCTTGCAGCACTTCTGTGCTGACCATTGGTGGCTGCTGTGCTGGTTCACATAGGTTGCCACCTCCTTCCATCCAGCAGCCTTGTCCTGTGGTGTGCCCATGGCACTGCTCAGCAGGGCCTCCCTGTCGAGGTAGGCCTTGAACAGGGCATCTGTCTCTCCCTTTGTGAAGTTGGGCCTGTGCTTCCATGCAGGCCCCCACTCCTCGCCCTCTTCCTGTGCTGACATGTTGCCTCCTGTGAACATTGACATCACAGTGTGTCAATGGCAGCATCTCCCTGGTCCGTCCCACCTTGCAGTGCTGTCTGTTCCCAGTGAGCTGCTGCAGCATCCACCACTTACCTCTCATGGTTGCAATACCGGTACATGGCCTGTGCTGTTCCGTGGCGCTTATGAGGTGCAACACATGTAAATAAGGTTGTGCACAATGGTAATGATATGCCATTGCACCCCACTGCACCACGCATTGGCTGATGAGCTAATTTGCATGTGGTATCTGAATATCTAGATATTGAGTCATGCGCAATGGTATCGTGCTGGAGCAAGTGGTGGCACAATGCTCACACATGTGCGGTGCTTGGGCCTGCAGTGCACATGCGCACTACTCTGTCGTGTTGTCAGTCGTGCAAGACATGTGAACAGCATGATGTAGCAGCACTGCGCAAGCTGTGCATGGCCAGCAACATGCACTTTGTGCATGATGGCATGTTCCCTATCATGCACATGCGTACTGTGCGCTAACTGCTGACCTCTGACCCCTAGGTCTTCTCCATGACCCTGTGACCCTGCCTAGCCACACCCACTACACATTTCCAGCACTGTGTGATGGGCGTGCACTGCGCAGTCTCCCGCACATTGTGCATCCAGCACCTGTGGCAGACACGTGTGACTGCACCCGCCATTTTCGCCGCCGAACCAGAGCAAGTGCAGTGGCGCAGGGTAGTGGATGCTGTGCCCATAACTGGTCAGATGTGGAGCTTGCCAATCTGGTGGCCTGTGTAGAGCCCTACAGCCCACAGCTGTTTAGCCAGGTGCTCTTACAGCAGGCCAGAGGCAGTGTGTGGCAGGCTATCTCAGCCAGTCTGGAGCGGAGGACCAGGGTGCCAAGAACCTCCTTCGTAGGGACCCTGACCACCTATGGAGGCTTCAGGCATGCACCAGGCATGGTGCAGTGCCACAGTCAGGTAAGTCATCCCATGTTGCATGTCTGCCCTGGTGCTGTACTCTGGTGTTGGCTTTGCTGCCTGTAATGCCCTGTGGTGGGGTACACTGTCGTCATGTGCATCATGGAGTGGCATTGCCAGCTGCCGCTTGCATTGTGATGCAGCTGTGCTGGTGTGCGGGAAGTGTCGGGCAGGAGCACACCCTGTGCACAGAGGGCTGCCGGGGGAAGCTGCTGTGGTTAGTTATTGATGTGCACCTGTCTTCTTTCCATTCCCAGGACTGGAGGACTGCAGGCAGGCCAGGGTTGCTGCAGCACGTGACCGGGCGGTGTGCCCTGATAGCGGAGGACCTGCACCAGCAGCACTGCAGGGAGCAAGTAGGCACTGTCATGGTCCTTTGTACTGTACATGGGGGTGGCGGTGGGGTGTGGGTGCAGGTATGGCCACCTGTGCCATGTGCCGTGGTAGCTCTGTGTGTCGCACTGTGCATGGTGCATGCCACTGTGGTGTGCCCATTGGACACATGTGCCGGCTGTTGGTGGGGTGGGCGTGAGCCCAGATGCCACCTTTGTTGCTGTGGTGCTGCTGGTGCAGTGTGCCATGTGACTGTCACTGCGCAGTCATGTGGCCATTGTGAGGCAGAGAACAACTCTGTGCAACGTCATGGTGCGCCATGTTGCTGGGTGGCATTGGCCCACCCCCCTGCGGGTGTCCGTTCCGGGCCCTCCAGGGGTGTGTGGTCCCGCTGCCCTGTGCGCACTGTGGGTGGGCATGGTTCCTTGGGACATTGCACTGATTACCTGTTCTGTCCCTTGCTATAGGTGTCTGGTGTCCAGTGTGGAGACCACAGCGATGGCTGCTGAGCTGGCTCATGTGGCAGGCCTTGCTCGTGGTCTCGAGCATTCTGGAGGTTGTGCTGGCCATGTGGAAGATGATGGCAGCAGAGAGTAGGGAGCGAAGGCTTGCCAGGGTGGCCAGATAGGGCCATCACTAGAGCTGCGCCTGTTTTCCCTTGTTACCCTATTGCACCTACCTCTACAGTCCCCCCTCCCACTGTACAATTCCTGTTCCCTGTCCCCTTCCCTTGCTGTACCTACCCTTTCCCAGCCTCTGTTGTTTTTGTACATAGTTGTTTTATACATAAATATTTTCTGACATACCTGCCTGTGTCTGTCTGCTTTGCAGGTGGTGTCAGGAGCCATGCTGCAGTGGGCCAGTGTCTGTCTGTGTTTTGTGTATGACAGGGGACTCATGTTGTGCTTCCGTGGTTCCCTGCTATGTGCTGTGGTGTGTCCCACTATAGTAGTGCCCATCCCCTGGGTTGTTGGCTGTGCATTGGGGTGCCCATGGGGCGGCAGTCAGGGGTATGTGGTGGGTATGTGCATGGTGGTGGCACACGGCCATGGTCATTGGTCGGGTACTGTCCGCACTCTGTGTTGGGGTCCTCTGCTTGGCGTTGGGCAGCCTGTCCCATGTGGTCTGCCACACTGCCTGTAACCCAGCCCATTCAGTGCCCACTGTGTGGACTCACTGGGTGCCTGTGTGGTGTGTGTGTGCTTGGCTGCATGGTCCTGGGTGTGGCCTGCTATAGTCTCATGGGGGCACAGGCAGCAGCCTGTTGGGGGGGCTCCATTGATGGCCCTCCATTGGCCGTTGGCACCTCCTTTCGCCTGCTATCCATGCCACTGTTGTGTTCTGGGGTCCAGTGTCTGGATGCCTGTGTGTGCCCCCTGATGTGCCCTGCTGGTGGAGGCCTCCTGTGGCCTGTCACTGTGCTTCCATGGCTCTGTCCCTAGGTCTGTCCTCTGTGCCCTCTCCCCTTCTGTTGCTGTGCTGCTCTGCTGCCAGGGTTGCACTGGCACATCTCTGTTTGTGCCATGGCTCACCTCTGTTTGTGCCATGGCGCAACTCTCTTTGCACCATGGTGCAACTCTGCCATATTCAGTTGCGTCGCGCTGGCACTGCCATAGTGCATTGGATTTGCCTCGCGCTGGACTTTGGCACATTTCTGAATATCCAGGCCCCTGTGTTTAGTAACTGCACTGTACCGTACCTTTACTCTGTATTTATTTTTGTACCTGTGCTGTTGTGTGCCTGCACTGTACCATACCTTTACTCTGTATTTATTTTTGTACCTGTGCTGTTCTGTGCCTGCACTGTACCGTACCTTTACTCTGTATTTATTTTTGTACCTGTGCTGCTCTATGCCTGCACTGTACCGTACCCTTACTCTGTATTTATTTTTGTACCTGTACTGTTCTGTGCATGCACGCTACCGTACCTTTATTCTGTATTTATTTTTGTACCTGTGCTGTTCTGTGCCTGCACTGTACTGTACCTTTACTCTGTATTTATTTTTGTACCTGTGCTGCGCTATGCCTGTACTGTACTGTACCTTTACTCCGTATTTATTTTTGTACCAGTACTATTCTATGTTTGCACTGTACCGTACCTTTACTCTGTATTTATTTTTGTACCGGTGCTGCTCTATGCCTGCACTGTACCATACCTTTACTGTGTATTTATTTTTGTACCGGTGCTGTTCTATGCCTGCACTGTACCGTACCTTTACACTGTATTTATTTTTGTACCTGTGCTGCTCTATACCTGTACTGTACTGTACCTTTACTCCGTATTTATTTTTGTACCAGTACTATTCTATGTTTGCACTGTACCGTACCTTTACTCTGTATTTATTTTTGTACCGGTGCTGCTCTATGCCTGCACTGTACCATACCTTTACTGTGTATTTATTTTTGTACCGGTGCTGTTCTATGCCTGCACTGTACCGTACTTTTACTGTGGATTTATTTTTGTACCTGTGCTGTTCTATGCCTGCACTGTACCATACCTTTACTCTGTATTTATTTTTGTACCTGTGCTGTTCTATGCCTGCACTGTACCGTACCTTTACACTGTATTTATTTTTGTACCTGGTGCTGTTCTATGCCTGCACTGTACCGTACCTTTACACTGTATTTATTTTTGTACCGGTGCTGTTCTATGCCTGCACTGTACTGTACCTTTATGCTGTATTTATTTTGTACTGATGCTGTTCAATGCCTGCACTGTACCGTACCTTTACTCTGTATTTATTTTTGTACTGGTGCTGTTCAATGCCTGCACTGTACCGTACCTTTACTCCATATTTATTTTTGTACCTGTGCTGTTCTATGCCTGCACTGTACCGTACCTTTACTCTGTATTTATTTTGTACCGATGCTGTTCAATGCCTGCACTGTACCGTACCTTTACTCTGTATTTATTTTTGTGCTGGTGCTGTTCAATGCCTGCACTGTACCGTACCTTTACTCCATATTTATTTTTGTACCTGTGCTGCTCTATGCCTGCACTGTACCATACCTTTACTGTGTATTTATTTTTGTACCTGTACTGTTCTATGCCTGCTCCTCTACCCCTTTCCCCCAGGATGCATCTGGAAACAAGCAAATTCTGCTCAGTATGCCTTCCTGCTGAAACTTGTAATTAATAAATAAATAATTCAATGTGGACTGAGGTCTTGAATTTATATAAAATCAGTACAGTATTTACTTTCAGTGCTAAACTCCTACATGCTCTGTTATACAGTGGTTTCCTTTTTCACTATCCACATTTTTTAACTTATCTCCTTATTGTTACTTTTCTCACACATCCAAATGTCACCCCTCCACAACATGCACACTTCTTTTCGTATCTGAGCACACTTTCTGACATTTCTTCTAATGCTTCTTTATGAAATATAAATTTATATATATATATACATATATATATATATATATATATATATATATGAAAAAAATAAATGAATTTCTAATACTAGTTAAAATTATCAGTTTGAAACTGTAAAAGAATTGTGTACTGTGATTTTAAATGATATGAGGATAAAAGCTCAGACTGTAACAATGATGGGCACGTCCCCTATTGGAAACCTGCATAGGTTGAGGTGTTAGGGACAAGTGGTGTCCTCTAACTTGAGTGAATAAACTCCTTTACTTTTATACTGGATCATGGTTCCTGATTTACTTTGTTACATGAGTGCTGCTCTTTTTTTCTTTGCACTTGCTGGGCTGGCAGCCAGATTCTGCATCCCCATGGAAATTCCAGAAATGTGCTGCTGTTCTGCTCTTTCAAAGATAATAATGGGCCTGATGAAACAGTGGTACAACCCCCATGGATGCTGTACCTCCTTACCTTCGCAATGTAGTCAGCCCACGCATGAAATCACACACTGGCAGTATAGTCCACAAGAAGCATGCACTTACTGCAGCTCTAAACAGATTGCAGCAGACAAATGAAGACAAGCCATAACATAGCCTTATTTGGGCGGTGCAAACCTTAATGGAAAAGGTAAGAGTAGACGGCAGTATGATGTAGTTGCTTACAAGAGGCTGGTCTTCAGTTGCCCTACAGAGGCCCAGCCTAATAAAGGTGGATTCTCTTCATTCACCCTGAGCAGGCACAGCAAAAATAAACATTCTCCTTGGCTATATCTAAAAATGCCCTCCTAGGCACAGCCCTGGCTCATATGCCCCAGAGTGCACCTGGAAATGAGCCTTGGCTCAGTGTGCCTTTCCCAGTTACTAAATTTTAAATAAATAAATACGCAGCCTGCCCCCCGCACCACAGAGCACAATACACTAGTGATCTCACCTTCCTGTACTGGAGGCACTACCTTCTGTCTGCTGGTGCCAGTGTGATTCCCCCTTACACCTTTCAGGGACTGCCCAGCAAGTTGAATCTGTGTAGGCCTGCTGGTGTTGCAGAATGTTGGCCAGAACTGGTGCACTTAAATTATTGAAAATAGCAGCAAAGCCCAATGAATGCAGTTAAACTCCACACCCAAACACCATACCACTGCAAAAATGGCTAAACCTCAGAGGTATGTGTAAGTACCCCATAGCAATTCCCAAATACAGTGCAGCCCTGTTAAATATACACTATTTTCACAGAACAAAAATGCGCTTTTAAGCGGGCTGTGCACTTATCCAGACCTACCTGTTTTCAATGGGAAAGACTAAGCATGGGATCTGTTTTTCATTTTCTTTATTTCTGTACCTAGAATAGCATAAAAACAAGTATACTATGAAATGAAATACATTAATGTAATTAAAAATCATTTTGTTAGTGTATTTATTTTTCTGTTTTAATTTGTTGTGTTAAAAAAGCATTACAGCAAGATTTTACTGTATTTACTAGATTCAACAGAGACAAAAGTAGGCAGAAAGACCATCAAGATTGTCTCCCCACACTAGTGGGATCATGATTTCCTGATTATTTTGTCCTTTTTGACAATATATAAACATCAAGGTACTTTTTAAATTCATCAGAAGTTTTCAGCTCTACTATTTCTGGAGGTAAATTATTCCAGTACTTAGAAGTACGAACTGTAAAATAATTATCCCTTTTGTTTGTCCTGGCCCTAGGTACCTTAAACTGTTTATTGTGGGCACATACGTTTAGAATTCTGTTATGGTCGAAACCCACAAGCCGATGCTAAGTGAGGGAAGTAAAGGATATTTATTACAATATTGTTTTCACACTACCTGAAAATAGGCTGTGCACTTAACTGGTGTTAATTACATGTCAACAGCTAGTAGAACTAAAAATCGCAGACAGGAGAATGTTACAAATTTTAAGAAGCAGTTAGTTGTAATTTCTTATTTCTGAAGTATTTTTTCTTTTGCTGTTTGCTCATTAGAAGGTTTTCTATGTAACAGTATTATGCCGGAGGTATGGAACAGCACTCTGGCAGTTGACATATTTAGTTCTGTCCCCCCAGTACATTATCAGCACTGTAACCTCACTGACTGTGACATCACAGGTGACAGACCTCACAACTAGTTTCTGCTAAAATGAAGAAAAATAGTATTCCTGTCAAACATACTTGTCTAGGTACCTCCAATGCTGCACAACATTAGTCTTTCATTTTTGCTGCTGCTAACCCTTGCTAGGTCTACAATGCTATTTATTTGCAAAATGTGGCAGCCATCTTTTTTTTTCTTGAGAAAAATTCCATTAAAACATTTATAAAATATTAACGTTTTGGTGGAATTATGAAATTGTACCACCAAATAAAACTGAAAGATGCCTGGTATCTTTTATAATTAAAAAGGAGTAGGTACAATTTTTTTGTCCAATTTCATTACACTGGACCTTTAACATTGAATAGATATCAATGTGCATATAAGTAGGCTCCACTGTATTAGGCAATTGTCCAGATGCGAGAGCAAGCCCTGTTTAACTCATGGTTCCAGTGCTGGGATTTCCCTCCCAGTGCTGGCCTTTGCTACTGGCGCCCATCTTTTTCTGAGACAGCCGGTTGACCTTTTTGGTTCCCCACTTTCACTCTCTATATGACTTACGTAGCATTTCTTCTCCAGCTATGCAAGTCAGAGGTGCAGCTGTCTTTTATAGTCTATCAGACCATGATGAATCTACACCAACCCTGCAACCAGGCATTCGACCCTCCAAGGGTTAATAGCCTAGTTCCAGGCTATGGCATCCTCTGGTTGATCCTGCAGCAGTCACGGATGGCAGCTCACCTCTTGTTCTGTACCGCTGGCTCTGCGATGGCAATGCGTAGTGTTGATGGCATGTTGGCTAGCTCTAGAGCGCCTCCTGTTAGTTGAGCAGAGAACCTGCTTGCCAATACTGTGCTTTCAGTTCATTTCCCACAGGCCCACAGTCTGTCACTGCATAGCTCTTGGGCCCCAGACAGTGATTCTGCTCCCACAAGATCTTCTACAGATCAGTCTTGAAGGCAGCTCAATCTATACATGTCACGAGGGCAATGGCAAACCTGATTGGTCCATTCTGGCTGTCAGTCAGGACAGGTAATCCTGGAGGTCTGTTACAAGACAAGTGATTGTCTGCCATGAAGGCACCTGAATTAACCAGATCCACCTGTAGTCCATGAGCCCCTGTGGCTCCCTGAGCAGGCAAACATGCCTGAATGGGTGGACCAGGGCCTTCAACCCTGTTAATATAGCAGTGTGGATCAAAGGGTGGCAACATGACTTGTCATTATTATAGTTCCCAAAGACAGTTTCCATAAAAGTCCTAAATCACACAAACACACAATCCAAGCACCGGACCACACCCAAACCAGTCCTGTATGAGTGCACTCTCACACCAGGGCAGGCAGTAGGTAGATCAGGTAACTCCTGGTCTAGTCACTGTCATGGCAGTGTGAGCAGAAGCAGCAAATGCCTTTGATGTCCAAGCAAGCAAAGGAGTCTTAAAGGTGTAGTGACTCATGGGGAAGGGGTTACACAAACAATCCTGTAGCATCCCTACAAATGCCTGACTACTAGTAAACCTGGCCACTGGAACCACCCAGTCTATGTCTGGTAGGTTAAGGTCTCCCATTAGCATCACATCACCCTTTGTTGATGTCTTTTTGATTTCATCTCCCAGTGTCCTGTCCTTTTCTTTATTCTGAGTCTGTAATCTATATACTACTCCCATCCTAATTTTACTCCCTCCCTCCCACTGTTGCCAGCTGGAACCAGAGTGAGTCCTCATCCATTGTTCTAGTCTTGATGGTCTCTATGCCTTCTCTAGGGTACAGGGCCACCCCTCCCTTTTTACCCATCTATCTGTCCTTTCTGAAAATGGTGTAGCCTGGGACAGAAAGGTTGAGGCAGAAAGGTCCCACTCATTGTTATTGAACTCCCAGGTGCTGGTTACAGCAAGAAAGTTCAGTTGAGCCTTTGCTATTACTGCTTGAAGCTTCCCCATTTTTATGCCCAGGCTTCTGGTGTTCAGGCAGACTATGTTCCATGACCTGCTTGCTCACTGTCCTCTGCCTTCTTCCAGATCACTTTTTTGTCCTAACCCCTGGTCGTCTCCATCTTCCTACTGACCTTGATCACTCATGCCTTCAACTGCCTGCCCTCCTACCCTGTCCTTTTCAGTCGGTGATCTAGAACAGTTCTTCCCCATGTATTCCTCCCACCTACCCCACCGTCCCACTCCCCCAACACATATGCTGTTTGCTATCTCCTTCTGTTTTTGTCCCTCTTTATTAGCTGGGGCCAGTCAAATCATCCCACTCACAAGATGTTGCCTATAGCTTTCTGGGACCAAGCCTCCCTCCCCAACTATTTAAATGCTCATCTATAAAGGTGGCAGATCTCTTCTCTAATGCTAAGGTCCCCTCTTCTCTCGGGTGTAGTTCATCCCTCCCTCCTGCCAAAATGTGCCGCAATCACCTATGTATTTGAATCCCTCTGCCCTGCACCATTCCTTTAACCATCTGTTGAAGATGAAGATTTTAAGCTTCCTGTCCTCCCCTTCATGTGAGTGGAAGTATTTCTGAAACGGTCACCGAGGCCACTTCCTTTCTCAGAATCCTGCCTAATGTGCAAAGAAACTAGCTTTTACTGCCTCTGTCATTTGGTTTGCCAGATCTTCTGTTCCAAGATGGACAATTACACTGGGTTTATTTGTTGCCTTATGAACCAGCCTCCTTGCCCTGGTGATAATCCTCCTGTCCATTGTTCCACAGATGTGATGCTCAAGTTTCCCTTCCTTTCCACCAACTCTTACTGCTTTTTTTCATCCCCCTTACTACTAAGTCTCCTACAGCCAGAGTTCCCCTAGCTGGTCTATACACCAGGTAGCAGCTGACTTTCAAAAGCATGCTCCTAAAACTGAAGGTGGACAAAGCAATGGGGCCTGATGGGATTCACCCCAGAATTCTAAAAGAACTAAAGGTAGAACTAGTAACACCACTGACTACCCTTTTTAACAAATCATGGGAGGATGGTGTGGTACCTGAGGACTGGAGCAGGGTGGATGTGATTTCCCTTCACAAAAGTGGGAGCAAGAGAGAGGCAGGAAACTACAGACCTGTCAGTTTGACCTCAGTGGTAGGGAAAATGATGGAATCACTTCTGAAGGAAAGAACTGTTGAGTACCTAGAGGCCAGTGGGGAACAGGACCCAAGGCAGCATGGATTCACAGTGGGCAGGTCATGTCAAATGAATCTAATTGATTTCTTTGACTGGGTGACCAAAGCAGTAGACCAGGGAGGGACTGTGGACATGGCCTACCTAGACTTTAGCAAGGCATTTGACACAAACCTACACAAAAGATTAATAAACAAATTGGCCAGCCTGAGAGTGGGTCCCAGGGTGGTAGCCTGGGTAAAACATTGGCTAGACAACAGGACACAGAGGGTAATAGTAAACGGAGTCCACAGTGAAGAAAGGAGGGTTACTAGTGGGGTACCGCAGGGTTCAGTACTGGGTCTGGTTCTTTTTAATGTCTTTAAGTGACATTGTAGAGGGACTGGAAGGAAAAGTATGTCTCTTTGCAGATGACACAAAGATCTGAGAAGGGACTTGGCAAGGTTGAAGGAATGGTCAAATGTATGGCAGCCTAGATTCAACACAAAGAACTGCAAAGTAATGCACATGGGAAACAAAAACCCAGGGAAAGAGTACACAATGGGGGATGAGATACTGACAACAAAAAAAATGGAAAGGGACCTGGGGGTAGTTATATCAGATGACCTAAAGGTGGGCCAGCAATGTAAGAAGGAAGTAAGGAGGGCGGGGGGATACTGGGATGCATAGGGAGAGGCATCACCAGTAGAAAACAGGAAGTTGTTATCCCTCTGTACAGACAGTTGGTGAGACCCCATCTGGAGTACTGCATGCAGTTCTGGAGACCCCATCTCCACAAAGACATAGACAGGGTAGAGGCTGTCCAGAGGAGGGCAACTAAAATGGTGCAGGGTCTGCACCAGAAGACATACGAATACAGAATAAAGGAGCTTAAAATGTATACCCTCAAGGAAAAGAGGGAGGGGGGGGACATGATAGAAAGTTTCAAGTACCTCAAGGGAATCAACAAAGTCCAAGAGGGTAACATCTTTCAGAAAAGGAGATGTGTAAGAACAAGGGGGCACAATTTGAAGATGGGGGAGAAGGCTCAGAGGTAATGTGAGGAAGTATTTTTTCACGGAGAGGGTTGTGGATGTATGGAACAGACTTCATGTGGAGGTCATGGAGTCAAAAACAGTGGGTGAATTCAAGAATGCATGGGACAGACATAAGGCAATTCTAGTGGGAGGGGTAGGAGGAAGTAGGCTGTTGGTTAACTAAGATCTGCAGCTTATCCATTAGGTAGGGAAATGGGCAGATAAGGTGGGCCAAGCGGTCCTTATCTGCCATCAAATTCTATGTTTCTATGTTTATACTGCTGACGATGGCTGTCCCACAACCCCTACAGCTTACTAAGAGCCCTCGCCCCCCCCCCCAAAAAAAAGCAGGGGCCTGCATACTTCTTCCCTTGTGTATTTTCACCTGTTTTACTTTTATTTCTTCCCAACCTTTGCCCTTTGATGGCTCAATCACTTGCTTTTAATGTTTCAATAAGCATACCCTAAATAGGCATTAACACCTCAAGCATGATACCACTGTTGTCAAGATCCTCTTCCCATAAGGTTCCTGCCCACCCGTCCTGGGTCCAGTTCTACTACCTTCACCATCTTCATGGTTATATCAGTGTGCCCCAGATATTTTTATTTACTATAATACGCAAATATGTTTTGGAACTGTCGGGGCGAGGGGTACCTCACCTAACCAGTGTCAGAGGTTAGCACTGCTAAACTCCAGTGAGATACCCCTTCCCCCGAGAGTTCTGAAACATATTTGCATATTACAGTTAATAAAAATAGTGTCTGTAAAAGCTTTACTAATCCAAATTCTAAATGCAATTATAACAAACATTGGTCAATGCTAATAATATTTGCTTGCAACTGTTAGTGCAGTTGTTATACTCAGTAAGTGAAGACAGTAAAAGTAAAGCAGCAGTGCAAGTTACAGTAACGCTTTTGACATGTACTGTACATGTTAGTTTATTTACGATTGCCCCTTATCTCCAGTCTTGTAAGATACCCTTTAGTTCCTATTTTGAGCCTGACTTGGAACTTCTTTTTACATTTGAAAAAATAAAAAGAGAACTTCTTTTCATATGGCTTTCCTCACATTTTTGTCATTATTCTAAACTGTTTTGTAACACTCACAGACCCACAGCTTGTCAGCGTGGCTCAGTTGGTAGCACATCAGCCTCTAGACCAAAAGGCTGTGGGTTCTCGTCCCACACCGGGATTGGACTTGCACCTAAAAATCGCTGGCATCCGAGTGCAGTATTGGGGGGTGCTGTACTGCTGGGGTGTGCTGTCCTTTGGATGAGACGTTAAACCGAGGTCCCTTCTGCCCATCCTGGTGTTGTCCTGGTGGGTGTCCAGGTGGAAGTAAAAGAACCCAGGGCACTCTTTGCAAAGAGTAGGAAACATTCCCAGTGTCCTGGCCAACATTCCCCTTCCCATAAACCGGTTCATGCAATTATCCAGGCTGTGTGTGGGTGATGATGTGTGATATGGCAGCCACCACACATTCAGTCACTTCACTACCAGTCTAGCATTGCTTGTAAAGTGCTTTGGATGTATGAAAAAGCGCTATATAAATGCTGATTCTTCTTCTTCTTCTTCACAGGGTTGGAAATGGAAAATATTCACTGAAGGAAACCACCACCTTTTGTGTGGGATTGAACAAGTGTAAGGCCCTTGTAGGTAGGATCATCCCCACGTTACACTGCCACCAAGCTTCTGGAGATGTTAACGGTGGTTCCTGGGTTCTTTCCTTGCTAACAGTGGGGGGGCCATATCCAAAAGTAATGGTGTTGTGCCTTCACCCAAAGAAAAGAGCTAGTGGACTAGTTGACAACTTAGTACAACCCCCGGGATACTACCCACCTCCCCACAGTGTTCACTGCACTGATACCCCTCAAAGGCATGCACGGTAGAGCAGCTGTCAATAACAATAGTAGGCTGGCCCAGTGGCACTGAGGGTTGAGGCGCTGGACGCTACACCTTGTGCCACACTGGCAACCGGGGATTCGGGGACGGACTCTGGTTGCCAGGGGTCAGCAGCGGGATAGAGGATTGAGTGTCTTGGGGACTGCTCTCCTGTCCTGGGGCGGTTCTGTGGGGATGCCTCACTCTGCGGTGACACCCAGTGGAGACTGGGAGGTACTGCAAGCAGCTTGCTGCTTCAGGGGAGGTGCCAGTGGACATCAATGGGGGCACGTCTCTTTCACGAACATCATTGCATGTCCGGCATCTCGGGGGCAATACACACAAGGTGGAAAACCCTGGTTGGTGGGGAGGCAACAGCGGATGCTCCAGGGCCATTCCCACATGCTCCAGTGCCAGCTCAAACCTCCGACTTGACCCTCCGTGGTCCCCACCTCACAGTATGGAGTCCGGGGGGGCCAGGAACCCAGCACCCGATTCCTCGGTAAGGAGAAGGAGTTCAGGCAGGGCGGTAGAGGAGTGGCTGAGCGGGTCTCGCCTGAGAGATGCCCCACCACCAGCGACAGGAGTGAAAGAAAGTGTACAAAAAAAAAAAAACAATAGTAGATTTAGAAACCCAAATATAGTTTTATTTAGCCAGTGAGCACTGCAACAGAAAGTAGGCTAGCTGTTCTCAAAAATGTTCTCAACACTGGGCCCCATTTAGTCACCCACACAGGTAGGCTCCATACCACACTCCGGTCCAGGCCACTAGTTAGTCAAGCTCTGAGAAGGCATGGTTGCTATTATTCTTCTAAAATGCAGCTTGGTTATTAATAGAAAACTATTTACATGCATCAACCTCCTTTACTGGATGTCACTACCCTCTTCCCCCTTGGTACCCAGATTCCCACACAGTTTGGAGCTCCTACACGGCAGTCCATGGGTACCCACTGTTGAAATGTTGCAGACTTGTAGATATTGACCAGCTTTGGTGCACTTAATTAGGAAGAAATGGCTCCTTATCAATCCCCCCCCCGCCCCCCAGAGGTCATGCAATTGCTAAAATGGCATTGAGACCTCTGAAAGTCAGGTATTTGTAATCTAGCCCAATGGCCAACTTGCAGACAAACTCTGTAACCCCACATGGTTGCTTGAAAATGGACAAAGCCTGCTTGTACTACAGTTACCAATACAGTGGGTCCACAGCCTGCTGCAGGCTTCATTCACTCTAGTCTTTTGACTATACCTCACCTCTAGGATCCTCTGGACTTCAAAACCAAACACAGGACACTCAGTCTGGCATTGTTGGATTCAATTTTTGCTCTAGTCTTAGAAAACTCCAAACTATGCTGACAAGCAAAACTGGCCAGTTCTCACCAACTTGCTATGAGCTGAATACTCAGCTGTCCTCTCTAGTGCAGGCTACTACTACATTGATGCCAGTCGGCCTGTTTTAAAAAACCCAGACATGAGGTCCGGGGTGATGCATTATGTGCCCACAGCTGCACAAACGGTCTGCTCTCTTTGGGATCCCTCACAGACATGACTCCTCTTTTCTAATCTAGCTTATATCACCCCCATGTCAGCACAGCACAGGTTGCCTCAACTGCTTGTCACTCACAGTGCACAATACTCAATATGGTTAGGAAAGGTGCCAATATATTGTCCCACCTTCTCCCATAGGCCTGCAGCCAAATTCTAGACCAGGAACTCTGTTGATTGGCCCTTCCTGAGGTCAAAAGGTCACATGATGGCAGCCATGGATTCCATATATTTTTGCCCCCATAAAAATGATCCCAACAGGTATCTTCAGCAACCAGTCACCCACTGCACACCAGGAGTCTTGAGGGGTTGGTACGATCCCTCTGTAATCCTGATCTGAAAGAAGTGGGTTACACCTTTACCTGGCTAAAGAAAAAGGCCTCACTCAGTCATTCGGCTACAAAAGTGTATGTCCAAATTCCTGAAATAAAACACATGCATAACTAATGCTAAGCTAGTTGGTTCAGCTGGTTCCAATCCAACCAACTTCAGGTCAGTACTAAGAAAACTGACCATGACCTTTGGCACCAGCCAGAAATTGACCAGGCTCTCTCCCCCACCCCCATCTTCACCACCCTGGATGGCTCTCCCCTTGCAGCAGTTCCCAGTTTCAAATATGTCGGTGTGTAGCTGGACAGAAGGTTTGAATTCTCTACCCTTATGAATACCATCCACTACAAGCTCTGCCTTTGACTCAATGTACAGTACAGTAGCAAGGACTGCACCTCTCCCCTGGTCCACTGGGGACTGGTCACCAAAATGGTGCTTCCAGTGTTTGACTATGCATATATGGTCTATGGCACTGTCCCCTCCTCCTCTGTCATAAGACTGGACATCCTCTGCAATGCTTTTTGCTGCTTCACAGCTAATGTCCCCTTTTAGATTCATCACTGCTCTCTTTATATACCTCATTCTGTTCCTCCTCTCCCCTCACATCACCTATCTCACTATACTTCCTTCCTCTCAAAATACTGTTTTGGGTCTCTTCCTCCTTACCTCTCCTTTCTCCTATTCCCCCTGCCTCTTACGCTCTTCACTGTAGAGATTCATTCACCTTCCTCATCCTCACTCTACTGCTGGGCAATCCACTTTCACCTGTCATCCCCCACCCCCACCCTGGAACAATCTTCCCTCATGCCTCTGCCTTTCTCCCTCCCACAGGGTTGGACTGGGTGCAGGGGCCCACCTGGAAATTTGGACTGAGGGCCCATCCAGAACATGAATAAAGGGGCCCATTGGGTTCATATTCATACCAGCTTCACACTTCAGTTTGATACAAAAGCTCTGTGTTTGCACTTTATAGTTTCCTACAGTGATTAGAACACTCCATTTAAATAAAAATAGTTGATAAATTTAAGGATTTTCAGAGTCTGAAAGTTGCGTAAGAGCCCAAGTTAAGTGGACAAACCTGGAAATTTCCAGGTATTCAGGTGAGCCAATCTGACACTGCCCTCCCACCTCTCCCTCAAACACCAGCTCAGGCTCCTTTCTGCCCCGTACTGCTACTATCCTGCCCCTAGTTGATTGCTGTTCCCTTTCTATTTCTCCCTCTCATGTCCTCTGATCGAACAGATCTTATACCTTCCCCCACCATTCATACACATATGCTTCCTTTACACAAACTGTAATTTTTTTTTTTTGCCCTCACTCTATATTGTACTACTGTTAATGGGTTTATCACCAGTACTCTTGTTACTGCTGCATTTTACATTGTACCACTGTCTTTTACTTGTTGACTTGTATTTTATCTCCTACCCCCCCACACACACATTACACCTGCAAATGAACCTTGGCTCAGAGTGTCTTTCCAATAAAGCTAGACACCCAATTCCTGATCTGTAACATGCACTTAACAATGTAGTCCTTGCTTCAATATATTATTCAACATTAGAAAATGGGCCTTTTATTTGGAGGCATCTGATTGGCTGGTACCCATTCCACAGGGGTACATTAAGTTTCAATAGATGCCCACCAAATAAAAAGTGCCAGCCTACAATGCCCCTTCACCAATTCTACTATTCCTGTGCCCACTATGCTTCCTAATTGGCTAGAATCATAATATGAAATTCGAAATTGCCACCATTTTTTTCTCTTGCTTAGCGAGAGATCCTGCACCCTCCACTGCCCAATTTGGTGCCAGCTACCACATGAACCCACACCACCTCTCTGGTACTCCGTCTGCCTACATGAAGAAAAAAAAAACCTGAGCGAAGCAATAAAAAAAAAGCCGTTAGACCGATCAGCTTCTGACTGCTTTCTTCTCCTGGTCCTGATCTCATCTGCAACTGCTCTGCCCCCCCACCACATGTTCTTTCATCCCTGTCATCACACAGTGGCTTAGAAAACGTTTTTTTTACTTGCGGCTTGCCACTGCTGCTCTGTCTCTGTCTTTCCCACTCACAAAACATTCCTTCTGCTGGGCTGCGTTCACTTTCCTTGCTTCAGTTACAACACGAGGATGTCATGTGACCCCGAGACAAACTGAAGGCTTGGGCATCAGGACGGCGACAGCGCAGCCACATTACCAGCCGTAATATGCCTGGTTGTTAACTTTAAAAGTATTCTTCATTTCTTTTGCGGGCTGTATTTTTTACCGGACTGGCGACCCCCGAAGACAAACTGAAGGCTTGGGCATCAGGACGGCGACAGCGCCACACATTACCAACGTAAATATGCTGGCTGTTAACTTTTAAAAGTATTCTTCATTTCTTTTCGGGCTGTATTTTTACGGACTGGCAGGGCTTTGACATGCTCGGTCTTCTGAGTCCACTGGGGTTTTACGGACTGGCAGGGCTTTGACATGCTCGGTCTTCTGAATCCACTGGAGGCGACACATTTAAATAAAAGCACAGTACAATCAAACTGCATGTTTCTCACTCTTCAGAGGGCCCAAAAACCAAAAACATCATTCTAATGCAGGCGGAGGAACTATTTTTTACAAAATGACTTTAAACTATTTTTTATTAATTTCTTTTTATTTAACTTATGTTTTTTACTGCCCATTTCTAAGCAATAATACCCTCGGTGGGCGGTATGGGCAATACGGACCTTCCAGGGGCTATAGGCCCTCCGCCTGCGGCGTCGGGCCTCATTCGCCCTGGGCGGTCAGTATTGATACCACCACCATCTCGTATTATTTAATCTACCACTCAATGTGGCGTTCTTGCATTTTAGGGGCCACAATGAATCATATTCTAGGAAGGGACCGAGGTGTAACTTACATACAGTGTCAGTAGCTCAGCAGGTTATACACTCACCTCTAAGAACATCAGAAGGTTGACAGTTCTAGCCCCACATGAGGAACCTGCTGTAAATTGCAGTACTGACACTGTTGTGCAGCATGAGGGAGGTGCTGTACTCCTAAGGTGCCGTCTCTCAGACAAGACATTAAACTGAGGTCCTGTGTGCTTGTTCTGGTGGTTGTTTAGGTGGAAGTTAAAAATCTCATGGCACTTCTCAAAAAGAATAGGGGAATTTTATTTAAAACAAAACAAAAATGAGAACACAAAGATCAAGAAGAATATGTACTGTACAATTCGTCTAATCAACTGAAATTATATACAAAAATCATCAGTATGAAAAAAAGGAAAAAAAAACACAAAAATCAAAGACATTTTTTTAAACTAGGAAAGCAAATACCTTAATAAAAAAAACTTGAAGAGAAATCCTCACCTGGGAAAAATTCAAGACATGTTCCTCCACAATTTATTCATAGTAGAAGCAAACAAAACACTCCCCTCCAAGGAATATATTTCTGTCATGGACCCTAAAATCATATTCAGTAACTGATGTCCTGGTACCTGCTTCTGCTGCAAAACCAGTTGACATCACAGGTCTCCTAGCCCTTGACCAGGCACCCCGAGCAAGCCCTGCTGCACTGAATCTCTGCCGCATCTCCATCAGGTACGAGTTCTTTTTCTCCACCGAACCTCGGCTCCTAAAGAGCGTATCTGTAGAGCTCTTTCACTGTAGCAGCAAGGCTACCATTGGCTTATCTCTCCCTCGCCTAACCTGCTGTTGTCTCCTGCCCAGCTTTGAATTTTATCAGTATTTTTGCTCTACCTGACTTGCTCTCTGCTACTTTACCCCATATTTACCTTATTTTAAAGTAGCTGTACTGTATTACTTTATCAAATGGCAAATGTTTTTATGGATTTTGTATGATCCATGTGGTTGCTCTGTTTTGATATGTATCTGACTGCATTTGTCTAACTAGCTCCCTTTAATCCTTATCTATTTCCTTTTTGCCAGTTCTTATTTTTTTCTCCCCCCAACACCTTCATACCTGTTAAAACTACCTCTGTTGAATTTCTTTAGCAAGTTCCCCCCCCAGCTCCTAAGCTGCTCTTAGTGGCCTGACGCCAAGGTGAAGACAATCTCTAATCGTGCTGCTTTGTTTAAAACCCCCCTCGGCTAATCCTGCCCCTCCCACCACTTAAGTCAGCTGCCATCCCTGAGGCAATAATAAATGTGCTAATATTCTTCCTTTCCTGTCCCAGATCTCCTAGCCCTTGACCAGGCACCCCGAGCAAGCCCTGCTGCACTGAATCTCCACCGCATCTCCATCAGGTACGAGCTCTTTTTCTTCTCCTAAAGAGTGAATCTGTACGACTCTTTCATCGTAGCAGCAAGGCTACCATTGGCTTATCTCTCCCTCCCCTAACCTGCTATTGACTCCTGCCCAGTTTTGAATTTTATCAGTAGTTTTGTTCTACCTAACTTGCTCTCTGCTACTTTACCCCATATTTTCCTCATTTTAAAGTAGTTGTACTGTGTTACTTTATCAAATGCCAAATGTTTTTGTGGATTTTGTATGATCTGTGCAGTTGCTCTGTTTTGAAATGTGTCTGACCACATTTGTCTAACTGGCTCCCTTTAATCCTTATCTATTTCCTTTGCCATTTCTTATTCTCCCCCCCCCCACCCACATCTTCATACCTCTTAAAACTACCTCTGTTGAATTTCTTTAGCAAATCTCTCCCCCACCAGCTCCTAAACTGCTCTTAGCAGCCTGGTGCCAAGCCGCAGACGGTCTCTAATCATGCTGCTTTGTTTCAAACCCCCTCAGCTAATCCTGTCCCTCCCACCACTTAGGTCAGCTGCCATCCTTGCGGCAATAATACATTTGCTAATATTCTTCCTTTCCCTCCACAGATTTCCTAGCCCTTGACCAGGCACCCCGAGCAAGCTCTGCTGCACTGAATCTCCACTGCAACTCCGTCAGGTACTAGCTCTTTTTCTCCACCAAACCTCGGCTCCTAAAGAGAGAATTTGTAGGACTCTTTCACCATAGCAGCAAGGACACCATTGGCTTATCTCTCCCTCGCCTAGCCAGCTTTGAATGTTATCAGTATTTTTGTTCTACCTGACTTGCTCGCTGCTACTTTACCCTGTATTTGCCTCAACTTGAATTTTCTTCCTTCCCACCGCCCGATACTCTTTACAAAAGCTCCTGGGTTGCAATCACTCCCGTCCTTTCTTGAACTTCTTTTAAGCTGCTACCATTAAAAGTGACCCCGCCCATTTCTTTTGTATCACCGTAGTCACTGCTTTTAATTGCCTTCCTTAGTCATTGCTTCTAACTCCTCTAGTTTTCACCTTCTTTCCTTATCCTGCTCTCCTACCATGTCTTTGCTTACCTACCTCCTGCTGCTCATCTTCTCCTTGCTCCCTGTCTATGACTCTCCCATCCATCGACACCTACCCACCCATTTTGCCTCCCTCTGCCCCCCAAATTTCTCCTCCTCCTACCCCTTCCTTACCCCTTCTCCCTTCTCCACTGTCTCTCCTTAGACTCTCACCTGTCCATCTCCCATGACCCACCTGTCCCTCACCCCTCCCCTCAAATTAATCCTGGGTTACTCCTCTCCTCTCTTCTTAACTTTGAGGTACTGTTCCACCTCACTTCCCCACTCCCCTCTTACTCACAGAAAGCCAAGATACCCTCACCACCTTCCTCTTTTTTTTTTACTTCTCTTACTCCTCTCTGATGATGTTCACCCAAGCCTAGGCCCTATGTAAAATCCTGTGGCCGTGCCCCCAGTAAATGCAGCCCCACCTGCAATCCCATCCTCTGTGCCTAAGGGAATTAGGTCCTTTAACATAAAATGCATGCAGCCTACTTCCCAAATTCAACATGCTTAAGGTTTGGGTTCCCCAATACCCTGCTGACATCATTTGTATAACTGAAATGTGTCTGTCATCTAAAATTCCAGACTCCGCCATCTCCATCCATGAGTTCAACATATTCCGACAAGACAGAGGTAAATGAGGTGGTGGCATTGCCCTGTACATTAGGCAATCCATCTCTTGTTCTGTCATTTTTAAGGAGGCCTGATCTGCCTCACATGAAGCAATTATAGTACAACTATCCACCCCCTTCTCAGCCCTGCTCTATATTGGAGCCCTCTATGCTGCTTCCAAAGCAACTCCTGATGTTCTAGTTTCCACCATCTCCCATATTTCTTCCCTTGCTTCCAGTGGTGAGTTGCTGATACTTGGGGACTTCAACCTTGACTGTCTCTCACCTTTCTCCAAGTCTACTATCCTCAAACTAGAAGCTCTGAACCTTACTCAATTGATCCAGGAGCCAACTTGCCTAAACTCCCACTCCCAGAATCACATCCTTCTCGACTGAGTCCTGTCCTCTCACCCCCATCACATCACTGCTGCCAGAGTACTCCCAGACACTATCAGTAACCATTGCATCACTTATTGTGTAAGAAAGATTCACAACCCCCATGTGGCCCCCAAATACATTTGGTCCCACCCCCTACACAAACTAGATGTCACTGCTGTTCATCATGACCTTTTTAAGGTGGACTGGTTGGCCATCTACTCTGCAAGGGATGTTGACTCTGCCCTATCCCTTTTCTCCAGCCTCTTTCTATGCATTTGGAACCACCACGCCCACCTTAAGAAAACTAGGGTGAAGAAACACCATTACCCTTGGATCATTGCTGATATACTGGTCAAGTGTAGGGCTAGGGATAAAGCTTGGTGCTGCTATAAAGTCTCTCTTTTTCAGGCAGACCTACAAGCATACAGAACCCCCAGGAATAACTGCACCAAGGCCATCCATCTCTCTAAGGCAAACTACTTCAAGTGTCACCTGCAGCAAGAACACCAGACACCTGCATCCTTCTGGAAAGTCCTCCACACCCTCCTAGACCTCCCTGCCCAACACTCCCACCTGGTTCTTCATGCTGATGGGTCATCTGTCTTTGACCCTGCCTCTGTCGCCACAATATTTAATAAATTATTTTCCAGCTGTACTCTCCCTGATGCTAGTTCCACACTCACCTCCTTTACACCCCTTGGTCCACTCAGTTGTGCCTGAACAGCACTGTAATTACAATTTCACCCCGTTTACTCCTCTCAAAGTCTACTCTGCCATTCTTGCTCTAAACATTTCTAAGTCTAGCACCAGATGGTCTCAACCCCAAGCTTCTCCATCTCTCTGCCTCTGCTATAGCAGCTTCGCCCACCTATATCCTAAATCTTTCTCTCTCCTCCTCCTCCTTTGTTTCCAAGGCGTGGAAAGCAGCCAAAGTCCTCCCACTCTATAAAGGAGGGGACACCTCCTCCTCTGGGAACTACAGACCTATTTCCCTGCTTCCCTCCCTAGCCAAACTACAAAAATCACTTATACACACAAGGCCATCTGACTTCCTTGCTAGATCTAATACCCTCTCCCCCATCCAGTCTGGCTTTAGGAAGCACCACTTGACAATATCATCCCTTTTGCGTGTCACAGACTCAATACTCACTACGATGGACAGGAGTCAAATTACAGCCACTATTTTCATCGACCTGGTGAAAGCTTTCGATTCTATCTCCCACCCCCTCCTACTACAGACTCTTGGCTCTGTTGGTCTTGCTGAGCCTGCTGTCAACTGGTTCCACTCCTATGTTCATGACAGGGTTCAGTCAGTTCAAATAGGTGATGCTTTATCCTCCCTACTCCCTTTTCTCTCCACTGTCCCTCAAGCTTCCATCCTTGGCCCCATCCTTTTCTCCATAAATTCACATGTACGTGGAGGATACTATTATTTTCCCCTCCGGGCCTTCGGTCAGCAGTATACAGTCCCCCCCTTCAAGATGATTTTAATAAAGTCCAGTCCTGGTTCAAGGACAATAAACTCAAACTCAGTGTTAAAAAACAGTGGCTATGGCCTTCAGTTCTAGGCAAAAGTTGGCCACTCTACAGCAACCCCCTACCTTCACTACCTTGGATGGCTCCATCATTGAGAACATCTCAGCTTTTAAGTACCTAGGGGTTTAGCTGGTGTAAACCTGGATTTCTCCACCCATGTTGATGCCATCTGCGCCAAGCTTCATCCCAAACTAGGTGCTGTCTACCGGCACAATGCCAGTCTCCCTCTCCCCACCCGCCAAGAGTTGGTCTCCAAAATTATTCTAACAACTTTCGACTACACAGACATAGTGTATGGCACTTCCTCTGTCTTCCCTTGGAAAACTTGACATTCTCCTAGACGCCTTCTGCCATTCTGCCACGACTTCTCCCTCTCTCACTTACCACTGCCTCCTTTATTCTACCTTCTCTCTTGCTCTCCTGCCCCACAGGAGAATGGTGCATTGCGCTATCTTTGCTGCCAAATTCTGGTTTGGTTCCTTCCCCTCTTATCTCTCCTCTCATCTCTCCCAAGCTGCCTCCTCCAACTACTCCCTTCATCACTAAGACTCTCAGACCTTCTGTCTCCCTCAACCCCACTCTGTTTCTGGGCAATCTGCTTTCTCCTTCTACTTCCCTGCCCTCTGGAACAAACTACTCACTGACCTCTGCTCTTGTTCCTCCCTCTTCTCACTCAAAAGCCTTATCAGACTCCTTCCCCAACAGCCGTCCTCTCAGTGTCCCCAACTGTTACCACCTTAACTCTATTTGGTCATGCTGTTTGTGCTGGCAGTCATTAGACTGACTTTTTTCCTTTTTGTTTCAGTTTCTGAGGGCTTGTATAACCTAACCCTCACCAAGTGTTGGTTTCCTTTGTACACTGAGCTTTGTATTGTGCTGTATATAACTGTAAGTGTAGAACTATTTCTACATTCATACTGGGTCTTGTACCATGTCCCTTGTCCTACTGTATGTGTTTATGTGATTTTATGATGACTTTGTGTCTCTTCTCCTATGTTCTCCTTCCCCCAGGTCACTCCTGGAAATGAGCCTTGGCTCATGGTACTTTTCCCAGTGATCAACTTTTAAAGAAATAAATAATATCTTACTTGCCAAATAAAAAACTTATAGACAGCAAACCAAATATGTAAGGAGCTGTCATCATATCCACTCCCATTCTGCTTCATAAAACCCCCAGACCACAGTTTCATAAGTGAGTGACCTAAATACTGGTACTGTACTTGTATATCTAATGCTACAATATCCCAGAAACCTTTAAAAAAAGGACATACCAAAAAGACATGTTCCTGTGTTTCACACAGGTCCACACAACAATCCTTGGGACAATACCTTTCTTCTATAGATGTGTGATTGTCACTATTCTTGACATTTAGTTTCCCATGACTGGCCAACCATGAAACATCCCACATCCTAGGTGGGATGCACTTATCATTAATCATATTCAAACTAACTGCCAAACAAGGGGTCTACAGGGAAGGTTGTACTTAAAATGGAACTATATAAATTATTTCTGGTCGACAGCTTCACTTGGTCAGGTAAAATATTCCATGACTTAAGTTTTAAAACTGCATCCTGAACATAAGTCAGGCTGGGGAAAGCAGTAACTCCTTCCTTTATTTTTTAAGTCTTCCTGCCACCCATTCCATCTTAATATGTTCAAACCACTTATTGACCCATGATATCCATGGATGAGCAGAATCCTGCAGAAGAGGTCCTATATTACTGTGAAGAAATATGGTATAAAGAAAGGCTATCAGGCTAATCATTTCTACACCTCCCTCTTTAACCACCAAATAAGCAATGTTTCTTTTCAGAGGATTCAGATGGCTCCCCTAGAAAAATTGTAAAAACTAATTATAAAATGTTGTCTCACTATTCGCAAGAGGAGGGAAAACGCAACTCAGAAAAAGAAAGCGTGGTAGCAAAAATGTTTTGTACATGTAGTCTTTCTTTTTTTTGGGTGGGGTGGATTTGCCATTGTTTCCACTTGTCTAGCTTTTGCTGTCCTTTTTCTAGTTTTTGTCCCAGTTATATGAAGCTGCACTTAAACACCAAAACTTATCCCCAAAATGTGAAGTAGAGCAGGCACAAGTGGAATCCCAGCCATCGTGCTGTGTTCTGACCCACAACAAAGGGCAAGCCCTGAACTTTTCCTCATATTAATATTTGTACCAGCAGATTAAGAAAATTAATCTAGAATCTGTACCACATGAGCAACTTCTTGCATATCATGTAATAATAAACATAAATAATTTACGTATACTAGTACCCAGATGTGAAATGTCAAAACTATTGAGGACCGGATGGCAGTATTAACTTTCTTATTAAAGGATTGATACAAAAGACATACAGGAGGGGATTTAGAAGGTACCCCTATTGAACCCCTTGTGTAACTTGGATACTCTTGCCTTTCCAATAATTCACATTAGGATAAACTACTGCATTTACATAACATGTCCTAATCCAATTGATAAAAATGTCTTGGAAAGCATATTGTTCCATAACAAGAAATACATGGGAATATGTAATATTATCAAAAGCTTTCTCTTGATCCAGAGAAAGTACAAAGCCCACCAAGTCTGCTCCTTGGGCCTTTTCAAAAATTTCCCTTAGCAGGTGGTCTTGGATTTTCCAGCCAGGTGCTGTATACACTTGTGAATTTTCAATAATATCGGTTAAGGTAGTACACAGCCTTGCACTCAAGATCTCTGTTAAAATTTTAAAACCTATATTTAATAAGGTAATCTTCCTCCAGTTTTTCAAGTTTGTATGATCCCCTTTCTTACCAAAAAGACCATAACTGTTATACTCTCTGAGATGAACAATTTCCTTGAACTTTCATTATACATGTGTTTTAAATCCTGGTGTATAATATCTACAACTGTCCTATAAAATTCAGCAGTTAAATCATCACTTCCTGGTGCATTACCTGACTTCAGTGAGGCACTTGCCCCCTGAACTTCCTCCAAACTAATGAGGAGGATAAGAAATGTCTCAGTTTCCTCAGATCACCGAGTCAGGTCACTCCTTTCCAAAACACATCATATTCTTTCCTGACTGGTCTTGGGTCAGTCAAAGTGCTTGAAACCAGGTCATGAACAACTGGAAGTATCTTACTTTTCCCTGAAACAGTTGTGCATTTGTTATCCCTTAGTTCCATCACTACCCTGTTATTAACCCTACCGGCACAACATACAAAGAGGTTCCCAGTCAGCATCTTCCCTTGTATCTCTAACCTCTGTTTAGCCATCAGTGAGCAGTGTTGGATCCAGGATTTTAAAAAGGGGCTTGCTACAAAAATGAATGGGGTCTTACAAAAAGGGGTTGAACTGTCACCAAGCAGGCACAAAACTACTGTATCTATCGTCTTGCACTGAACATGATAGCACATGGTAGTGGGTCATGATAAAAAAAAATTTGTTAATTTGGAAGTATGTCATATTACAATTAACTGGTTCCATGCCATGTAAATGTCAAAGAAGGGTCCTGCTGATGCAGGATCTCTAGTAATGGTGGATACACCACTGACAGTGAGATGGTAAGGCTTTCATCTGATCCGTTATAGTACTGATCTGGGTGGACAGCCCCATCCTCTTAAATGTGCTTCTGTAAGCAACCTATGCAGGTGTGCCCTTAATGTAAGGTGCTTATGGTATTTCCCTCTTTCAAGTTTCCTACCCATGTCTTGAAAACAATTCCTAATATCTAATTTCATATCCTTCCACCATGAAATAAACTTTGTATACATGCAGTGTGTACTGAGTGCCTTGCTGAAAGCAAATCCATTAGTTCACACCTATCTTGTTATGAGTCTGAATTAAGTTCCCACATTCCTGTCCCACTAGTACAACCCCTGGAAGACCAGAATTTACCACCAAGGATCATGTGATCTGAATTTTCAGAAGCTATAGCAGCAGCCGAATCAATAACTAAATTTTGTGAAATGAAAAAATAATCAATTTGTGTAGACAGATGTCCTTTAAAAAAAGTATTCCCCCACCAGCTTATGGTAGTGCCTATACATGTCTACCAACCCCACAGTTTTAACCATGTCTCTAAAAAAATTGAGTCATAGTAAACTTTACTCGTGGATTGGCCAACTCCCTTCTTATCCAACAAACTATTAAACCATCCACCAAAACTATTGTTCTAGAGATATGCAAAAAGGGCTGCACAATTTTAAAGAAATCTACCCTATTTGTCTTACCGTGAGGTGCATATATGTTAATTAAACAAATGAAATGTGTTTCTACTGCAATTTCCATGATCAATAACCATCCTGTAACTACTTCCAATAATTTATGTAATGCAAAGGAGGTACCTTGAACACCAGTGCCCATCCCTGAACAGGAGTTCTCCCCAAAGGCCAAGAAGAACAATGTTCCTCACACAATCTCTGAGTTGGCCTATTATCGGTTATTGTATATAATCAGGTGTCCCAAAAAAAAGAAAATATTACAAGATGTGGACTACAACAAGGAGAAGATACTGAGCCATCTCTTGGAATTTTCTCAACTGTTGGTGTTGACAGTGGTACAATTAAGCTCCAGACCCAGGCTCCTCAGGAGAAGAACAAGGAGCAAAGAATTAAGGCAGATACCAAATAATACTTAAGACAATCCAAAACCTTATCATCTGATCTTAGAACTGCTCTTGCTCCATGTATGCATCCTCAGAGAAATCTTTTTAGGTGTCTCCTGTATACCAAAGGTAGTCTCTTCATTTTCCGAGAAAAAGGATTTTTGTGAAGAGGAAATCAATAGGGCATCAGAGGCCTTCTCTTCTGAATCCCCCCAATTTCTCAACTTACTCAAAGGTTCCATATTTATTTTACACAGGGATTGGGTCCAGCCATGGATGGCTACTGCCCAACTGAGATCTAAAAGCCACAATTTTTATGCAGGTTTCAGGAGGTTGGTGGGGGCATGACCTCTGTAGGCCTGGCAGCTTCAACTTGTACAGCAGAGGGTGCATCTTACTCAGGGGCAGCATGAATCATAGCCTCTGCTATCCCTGAGGTGGATGCTGCTTGTTCAGATTGGGGTGGGACTGAAACAGGCATCTTGATAGGGGGAATGACCTCCAAAGGCTTAGTAGTTGTCCTGCTAGGCTGTGGACTCCCAGAACCTGTATCACCAGCCCAGTGCTCAGCAAGGGCCTGCAATGAATCAATCAGGGGAAATATGTTGTTTCTGCAGTCCCATCTTTTGAGCATGGGCTAAAAGAGTGTCCTGATTCATAGCATCCTCATGACTGTGGGCTGCCCAAGGGCAAGACTGAAAGGAATGCCCCCTAACATCACACAGACTGCACATTTGGATATTACTACATTCCCTACTTACATGCCCATACATAGAGCACAGGCCACAGTGCAACTGGTCACAGGCATTACTTAAATACATCTGTAACCCACATTTATAGCAGGCCTTTTTTTGTTTGGTGTACCGATGGAAGAGTGAAACCCCATCAGTGAAATCCCCCATAGCGATATTTTCTACAAGTTTAGAGAATGTTGCTGTGGGGGACTGGCCGGCAAAATTTTGCCCTTTCACGCCCGCGCTGAGTTAACTCTGACTCGGAGTTAACAATCTATAGAAGGGGGCGTGGGGGACACAGCCCCCTGCATGGGGGGTTCTGGGAGCACAGCCCCCCCGATAGGAACACAGACAGATATCTGACAGGCAAAATTTTGCCTGCCAACATCGGGAATGTCACTATGCCGAACATCGACAACACTGTTGTCGCGTCGGCATAGGTACATTTTGGTTTTTTTTATTATTCTTTGGCCCACTAGACACAGGTGCCTGTTTCCAGGGATGACCCAGGAGCACTGGGGAGGTTAAGTGACTTGCTTAGAGTCACACAGTATGCAAGTGGAGGTTGTGAGAATCAAACCCAGGTCTATCTGCTGGATATACCAAGCTCATTCACAGCACATTACTCTAATCTATAGACTATACTGCCAGCCCCTTTGGCTGGCCTGGGTAACAAACTACCTATATCACCACCTGTGAAAAAACTACTGGGCAGATGACATATCCCAGTACCTGGTTGATGGTATTTGACCTTAAATTTCCAGCCCCCCCATCCAGATATGTTTCTCCCCAAATACTGATTCAGGCCTGCCCTGCACCTCACATTTCTCTTTCAGTCATAATAGGATACCAACCACCCGTACCCCCTCAGTCCTGAACAAAACTGTAATAGCCCTGCAAGGGAGTTTGTTAAAGGTATGGCTATAAAAGGCAGCCACAGAGGTGCAATTTTTAATTCCCCATATTTTTTCCAGGCTCTATTTAATGAGGCCATAGTCTTGAAACTAATGTCAAAAGTACTTTCCGCAATATATGTACAAAGGCGTAGATTTCATACGCAAAGAATTTCAATGAGTCCTTTAAAAGGGTTCTTGCCATGCAAGTGTAGTCAGGCAGTGTTTCAAGGCCTTCTTTATACCATAACGGTACCATCTTTCATCTCTTTGTGGGTTCAGACCTATTTGCATATTGGTCCATCATCTTAAATCTTGGAGTGTCTTCTGACTGTCCACCAGCCAGTTCCCCACCAGCCCCAGGCCTGGACTGGCTAGTTCCCGGAGTACAATTGTCTACATGAATCTATGTATTTCCCCTGGTAGAGGAACCTGCACGTAGGCCAATCACACTGTCTATTCTGCTTTGTACTCCCCACCCTACTACTACTGGGGCAGAAGTAACTAGGGCAGATTCATGAGCCATAGAAGCTGCCAGTTGCTGTAAAGTGCTGTCCGAGTCCCTGACAGCACCCATGTTAGGTCCCCCTTCTGAATGTTCTGAAGCAGAATCACTCTTCACAATTTGGCTCCCCCCTGAGAGTGCCAAATCAGGTAAGCAAAAGGGACCCTTGCCTGAAGAGGCCATCTGCGAGGGACACAGTTTTGAACCCTGCAGAAGTCCAACAACAGCGCAAGAATCAACATCCCAATGAAGTTCAACATTCTCTACCTCAGTGGCTGAAGAAACGGACTCAGCCATCTCCAAGTCCCCAACTGCAGGTTCCATGCTACTGATAGACTCCCAGGATATGTACTGATGACCTCTGACTCCTGAGCATCAGTGGGAGTCTCTCTGGTAACAACCACCACTGCCACCAATCCTACAGCCTCATTGCCATGCTCAGTGTCCACCTTCCCCTGGGACTTGCACTTCTCTGGCTTCTCCACACTCAGAAGTGTAGCGGCTGTGGTAGCTTGACTCACACTACTAGAACTCAGCTCCTAGGTGTCAGTGGGAGTCATGGAAATGTCAATGTCACGATCAGCTGTTGGAGTTTTTGAGGTACAGTACAGCAGACAGCTCTGGATGTGCCAAATGCACCCTGAAAGGAACTGACCTATCAGGAATCCACTCTTAAGTTTTGGGGCACCGTTGCCTTTAGCCCTCCATGCCACTGGGCCTGCAGTCATTCCCCTATTAAAGACAAAAAAACACAGTATTATGAAACAAAGCCCTATTCAGTAGGTCGTGTTCCAATTACAAGAATAAATCTCCCTAAATTACACTTTAATGTAGCCATCTGTAGTATTTCCACAGGTCATTAAACACTAAAAGAACTAAATGAGTTCAATTACCACGCTTATCAACTACGGTCTCGTTGTCTATGGATCCGCAACCAACACTGCCCTCTGACGCCTAGCCATTTCCCTTAACAAAGTCTGTCGGCTCCTTACCTCAGCCCCATGTCTCACACACACATGTAAATTTGAACAGACAAACTGGCTACAGCTATCTGGTAGAATAAAATATCAAACCTGCCTTCTTGCAAAGAAGGTGTTGCTGGGCCTCTTGCCCCCTGGGGTATAGTCCATACTGTTCCCTTACTGTCCCATCTGACCAACCAGGAGCAATGTAAGCTCAACTTTCTCAGTCCCTCACTGCCAAACTTCACAGGGGCAGTGCTCTTTCAATGTTAGGGTCCCCAACTGGTTCAACGCACTCCCCCTGGATATTACCAGCACCACGTATCTCAGCCCTTTCAAGCACAAACTTCATCAACATCTGGTAACCATTGCCAGCTGTGACTGTCCCTCCTAAATACTCTACATTGCTCCCGGTCTCCCTGAATTTTCTCAGGCGCTCTTCCCGCTCACCACCCTGTTTTTTCCCCTTATCTCAACCTTCACTGGTCCCCCCACCCATCCTGGCCCCCGTACCATTTCCACCACTCATTGCCCTATCCCCTACTCCTATTCCCTTCCCCTTTCCCCCTCCTCATCCTTCCCCATCTTACCCCTGTTTTTTCTCTTTCTCCTCCCCACACCTAGTAACTCCTCCTCCCCATCTGCCTAATCCTTAAACTTTGTTATTTCTCTCTTTCTCTTGCTATCTGAGCACTAATACCTCTGCTCTCACACCAAGCTTCTTTTTATACAATGTATGGATTTGTTGATGTACCCACTACTTACTCATTAGTTTGGTTCTGGACAAAGCCCCTGGCAGCTCATGTGCTGTTTCTCCTGCCGAAATATCTGTAATCTACTTAATTTTTTGTGATGTTATACATTGTACTGTATTGCCTACCTGTTGTTAACTTACCTGTTTCCTGTTTGTAATGTGTGCTGTATCCATAACTTGGAACCTTTGTAAAAGAGCCGCTGGCTCAATGGTGTTTTCCCAAAGTTAAATACATAAAAATATTTCTTTTTCCTTGGTATACTGTTTCCTGAGGGCCATGAAAACTGTATCATAAACTGAGTGAGTTGCTTAGTGCTTCTGCTGTAGCTGCAACATGCATCAAGCCTGCCAGAGATAGTAGCTGCAGCAAGCAAAACATAAGGGAGCTATGAAACTTGGTCCACCCTCCTCGATATACACCCCAAACCCCTTGTTGATAGTCTATCTGTTGGAACAATGGTTCCTTTCTCACCTGACTTAATCACTGTCAAAACACCGTTGCAAAAGGACCATCCAGGAGAAGATGAGACTGTGCTTCTAGCAAGTTAGTGTACCCCTCTCTAGGGCAACACCTCTCCTCCACCTGTTTGAGCTTTAGGGAATCTTTTGCAGTCATTTGTGCATGAATACTCAGCCAAGATATTTATTTATTTTACATTTTGGTGACCAGGAAAGGCACTCTGAGCCAAAACTCATTTTTAGGTGCGACCCAAGGGTACAGTACAGTGAAATACACATAGATGGTGATATAAAATATTAGGTGTGAGATACAACTTAGGGAAATATATATCCCATATCTTCTAGGAGATACATTTATTTAACAGTTGACTTATCGCTACTTTCTCCATTCTGGGAGGCAATGTTTTAAAACTAAAGCAGGAGTAAAATTAGTGGCTATAATATGGGGATATATTTGTTTCCTGGGGCAGAAAACCAAAGTATCTGGTAGCAGTTTCCACTGTATAAGTTTCATCAGTGCTTGTTGTACTGTACATACCTATGTACAATGTGAACAGAATCAAGGAACGGCTAACCTAGCTGCTTGCCTGCTATTCTGGTATCTATGGCAACACCCAGTCTGACACTGTCGACACCCATAGTTTCTCAACCCCTTTTAGAACATGGACGATGTTGGAAATTAAAAATATTGTCTAAAAAAGATAATGAGATTTACCATTTTAACACCCCCATCTTTAATTTCCATATATGTTAAATCTCCCTTAATAGAGTTAAGACTTCTGGCTAGCCTGATGTTGCAGTGGTAGTGCTACCACTTGTGGCGCTGATGACCTGAGGTCAGGAGTGACCTCAGGAGTTGGAGGTTCGGCCTTGGGAGGGGAGGATTGAGCATCCCTGGGATTGCTCTCCTCCTTCGGGGGGGGTCAGTGGCCAGTGTTATCCTAGCCCCTAGCATTGGTTGGGGGTTGGCACACTGACACTACAATGCAGGGTGGAGTTGGGGTAGATACCCAGCGTGTTGCACACAGGAGCATGCGCAGCACTGCCATTGGCGCCATTGTATGTCCCTACATCCACGCCGAGAGAGAAAAAAGGAAAAACATTGCCAACCAGTAGGATGACACCAGTCTCCTGCAGGCTCTGCACCCAGTTATTTGGGCATGTCCTGGACAAGGTAAGTCCCAGCGGATGCCAGGACAATGGGGCTGGGGGGTCAGATAGCATGGGGAGCATGAAGAGAAAATAAAAAAAAAATTTAAGCCTGCTTCCCCACAGGCCTTGAAAGAATAAACTATACAGTCTAGCTTCCATATCTGCTGGCAATGTATATACTGAGCTGACATCTAGCAAGCATGGTATTAACAGAGTACATATCCAAAATACCCTCTTTAACTTAGGGAGCAGCCTGTCCCTCCAGGGTAACAGTTTAAGTTTAGCTTTCTGTAAGCACTCCCCCACAGTAGTCATTGACTAAGTTAGGAGATAAAAATTATAACCCCAACATTTTCAAAGGTTCTTTCTGTATCTTAATATCCACCATGTGGGAAGCACAATCCCCCTCGGGGGGGGGGGGCTTGTAATGGAGATGCTTGCACTTTTGCTGAGATTTATGTTTGCCCCAGCCAGTTTTGAAAAAAGTATCTATTACTCTCTGAACTTCTCCACCTGAGCTGTGGTCCTGCTGAATTAGAGAGAGAGATCGTCCATGTAAGCTTGGGTCTGTACCTCAGAGGAATCTGGGGAAAATGAAATCCTCTCAATTCCAGGGTTGTTTTGAAAGAGTATAATTAAAGGGTCTAATGAAAAGATGTATAATAGGGGGCTTAGCCCCCTCTAGTATTCACCTCCCTCCTCATGTGACCATTTATGTAAGGGATCATAACAGCCTCTCTGTAAAGGAACATAATTCAGGCAATAAACTGCTCTGGTATGCCATGCCTCCTTAAAACCTGGACCAGGTATTGGTAAGAAACTTCAGTCAAAAGTCTTTTCCTGGTCAATTGTCAATAAAAAAACATGTACTAGACCTTTCTTTGCCCTTTCAAGCAATTCATGTAATGTGACCAGATTATCTGTTATGGACCTCTGTGCTATGGCACACACCTTTGAGTTAGTAAGGACAACAGCGGCTACACTGGCAAGTCTGTTTGTTAAAATCTTTGACGGAATTTTCAAGTCAGAATTTTTTTTTTCACTTTATCTTTTTATTGCTTTCCAACAAAGAACAAAATGATTACAAATGTAATAAACAACAACTTTCATATAAATATGATTACCGTCTATATAAGAAATGATAAAGTTATAAAGATGAACTTAAGCTAATATCTGAGTTTAGTTGCAAGTAATTAGAAGGGAGAAAGTATATGTATTAATTACCATATCTATATAAGTAGGAGATTAGCAGAAGGTGTAATTATAGTAATAAGGGACATGTTATAAATATAATAGAGCCATTATCATAACTTTATACATAATAGCAGGCAATTATAACATAGACTAAATGTATAAAATGGGAACTATAGAAAGTTGTATAAGTTGTATGAAGTATTAAGTACAATTCTATAGACAGAAAGGAATAAGAAAAGGTAAGGAAAAGAGAGAAAGAGTAAAGGAAGAAAGAAAAAAAATTAAGTTGAGGAAATAGTGAGAGATAATCTATATATAGCTTGAGCTGTATAATATAGTACAGTGTACTAGTTAGGGCAACCAGAGATATTCAAGTAGGAGAAATAATCCTGCCAGCATCTATCATAAATATTGAGTCGATCAAAGAAGAGATGGGATATCCGGTCCAGAGAGGCAAAATGGGAGAGGTTTTGAAGCAAGAGAAGGGATATTTTGGGATTTCCAATTCATAAGAATGAGGAGTTTGACTTGAAGGAATGGTATATTTAGCCATCTAAAATGAGCGTGAGATAGAGTAGTGTTATTAGGTGGGAGGATACCAAGCAAAAAGAGTTCAGGGTCAAGGGAGATGTGATGTCTGATCACCTTTATAGCAAAGGAATGAATCCTATGCCACAGTTTGTAAATTGGAGCGCAGGACCATAATATATGAAAAAGATCTGCATTAGGGGAGTTGCAACACCAGCAGTTAGTGTTGTTTAGGAGACCCATGCAATTTAATACGGAGGGAGTTCTATACCACAAGTGTAATATTTTGATTTGTATTAAAGAGCTGCGAGCATCCTTAAAAAAGTTATGAGAAGAGCGCCAACAGTTTCGCCATTGGGTTCAAGTGAGAATTTAACAGGCACAGAGGCCTCCAATTTTCCAAATTCATACATTTCCCAGATTTAACCAAAAAGATTAACATTGCCTTATTCACTGAAGGTGCCAACCCCCCACAATCTAAAATCTGATCATAAATTTCCAGTAAAACTGGACCAAGGGAGGACAGAAATGTTTTATAGAATTTGGCTGGCAGACCATCCAGTTCTGGGGCTGTGTTATTACTTAAAGATCAAATGCACATATTCCAGAAAAAGCTTGGATCCCCTTGAATACACATCCCTAAGCCATGATTAGTGTTTCCTGAAAATATAATGCAGTTTGGTTTTGTGGTTTTCTTTAAATCAGCATCTGTTAATGTGCTCTGCAGTAATTGAAAACAGCAAAGAAGCAGTTAATATGTTTCTGTCCCAGTCAGTGAGCAATGACATCATACCTGTCCTGCATGCTGCTTCTGCAATTAAGTCCCTGATTGACTAAATAAACTATTGCAGTCCCTAGTTACAAGAGTCTGTATAGCTAATTGTTTTAACTCAGAGTTTGTTACTAACCCATCTGGTTTGTGTTTAGAGAGATATGCTTAAAATATTTCTGTTCTCATAAAAAGTTGATCATTTGGGGTTCAGTGCTGAACTGAAGTGGTATGAATGAATCTGTGAGAAATAGCAGTTTCTGTGTCATAGCTCTCAGTTCTCTGTCATCAAAACTCTGCATTCTATTCTGTATGTATAATGGATATAAAATAAACTGCATTCCATTAATTCATAGAAGCAGTGTGTATTTAATGTAGCCTCAATAAACATGTTCATGTGATAATTTTGTTTTAATGTCAGATTGACAAATGTATGTCTGCCACACTCTGCTATTTCAGAAACATGTATTGTATGAACTCATAAAATTCAGTTCTTTGAGGGTTTCTGTGTGAAAATACATCATGTATGTGTATAACTAGAAATACTATATGGCATTCTGATGCCCCTGTCTCCTGCCCGACAGTTGAGGCAGCAGCTCTCTGCTTCCCATTTCCCCCTGCCCCAAAAGCCCCCTGTCTCCTGCCCCCATTTGAGGCTGCTGCAACCCGCTGCCCACTGTCTTCTCCACACAGTCAGGGCTGCTGCACCCTGCTGCTTACTGCACAAACAGTTGAGGCTGCTGTACCCTGCTACCCTCTTTTCCCTCACCCTATAACACAAGGTAAAAGTATTTTTTTGCTTTTTCTTTTGAGTAGTTTCAGAAGTGTACCAAAGGATCTTACTCTAGTGGCAGGGAGCAGCATGGTGCAATGACTCTAACTGTGGAGGCAAGAGGCTCAGTGGTGCAGCAGGGCACAGTGGTGTCAGAGACAGAGGACAACATGATGCAGAAGCCTTAACTGTGGTGCAGGACACCATGGGGCATCAGGGTACAGCAGCCCTGACCGTGTGCCAGGGTGCACGTGCTGCAGTGGCCCTGCCCATTTGGGGCAATGGAAGTGGGTATCAGGGTGCAACAAAATCCCCACCTTTGGTTGCCTGGGGCAGCATGGTGCAGCAGCTCAAACTTTGGAGGCAGAGGCCCTGGGACTCTAGGGCTTAGCAGAGCATAACAGCTCTGTCTGTGGAGACAGGAAAAGGGGGCAACAGAGTGCATTGGCCCTGACTGTGGGGGCAGGGGACAGAGGGAAGAAGGGTGCAGCAGCCTCAACTGAGAGGCAGAAGACAGGGGCATCAGGATGCCATATAGTATTTATAGTTACACACATACATGATGTATTTCGACACAACTGAATTTTATGAGAGCATACAATACATGTTCCTGAAATAGCAGAGTATGGCAGACACAGGTTTGTCAATCTGACATGGAAACAAACTTTTTATCAGGTGAACATGAACATATTTATTGAGGCTACATTAAATACATGCTGCTTCTATGAATTAATGGAATGTAGTTTATTGTATATCCATTAAACAACCCTGTGTTATATAGCCAGAATAAAATGCAGAATTGTGATGACAGAGAACTGAGAGCTGTGATACAGAAAATGTTGTTTCTCACAGATTTATTTATACCACTTCAATTCAGCACTGAACCCCCAAATGATAAACTTTTTTATGAGAAAAGACAGATTTTAAGCAATCTCTCTAAACACAAACCACATGGGTAAGTAACAAACTCTGACTGAAAACAATTAGCTCTGCAGACTTCTCTAACTAGGGACTGCAACAGCTTATTTAGCAATCAGGGACTTAATTGCAGAAGCAGCAGGCAGGACAGGTATGATGTCATTGTTCACTGACAGGGATAGAAACAGCTTCACTGTTTTAGTTGCTGCAGAGCACATTAACAGATGCTGATGTAAAGAAAACCACAAAACCAAACAGCATGATATTTTCAGGAAACACTAGTCATGATACAGGGATGTGAATTCAAGCTTTTTATGAAATGTGTTCATTTGATCTTTAGATGTTTAACTGCATCTTCAGTCTCTGCCACCTGGATCGGATGTGTCAGCCGAGAGCCAACGTAAAGGGGAATAACAGGAACATCAATGTTGGCAAAAACAGACTCATCCCAGTCCCTATGCATAGGGGACCCAAACATGTCAGTCGCATATTTATGGACCACTTCTAAAATGCCTTCATTTGTTTTTTAATATCTGTGAGCCAGGGTTTCTTGCCAAGCCTTCCATGACTCTGCTGAACCTAGCGGTTACAACCAGTAAACTTATCTAGGTGCTGTGAGTGGCCTTGTGTGCTGCATTTCAATTTTTGTTCAAGAGATACTGCCCTTTCATATTGAAAGCTTTTCATCTCCTCCTTAATTAGGTTAGTTTGGTTTGACAAATCATTATGTTTATTGTGCATTCATGAGACGAGTTTGTGGAGTTGATATCTCAAGCCCAAATAATGCAAGTACCGCCCTTCTTTCTGAAAAAAATTCTGAGAATCAGATTTGATGTTTTCCCACCACTGTTCAAAGGTGCTGTATGCCAACACAACAGAGTATATAGCTTTAAATAAATCCTACTATTTGGATGTAATATCTTCCTTGTCCAATAGAGCAGTGTTCAGTTGCCATTGCTTCAATCGAGGTGGGGGACTACCCCTGTTTAACAGTGGCAACAGACTGCCATATGGTCTGAAGTTTCCACAGCTGTTATCCTTGCTGTGTTCATTTTAAGGGCTGCAGACATACTGCAAAAAGAAAATTAATTCTTGTTGCTAAAACCCTTTTTTAAAGGTAGCACAGTTACTAGCCGACATATTGGAAAACCCATCATATAGTCCTGCCATTTACTGTGTCATTCAGATATACGTAGCCACTGTACAACTTCCTAGTATTACCAACCCTGTCCTGTAATGAGAGACCGCAATTAAAATCTCTTTCCAGGCCCACCAGCCTGATGGTATGAGAACATGATCTGGTGGTCTTAAACAAACTTACCATGGCAGCTTTGGTCTGTGGAATATATATGTATTAAATAAATCTGAAATTATTGTTGTTTTTCTCCATATCCAACAACAAAGTCCTGCCTGGCTCACTCTCTACCAGTTTTTTTAAATTTTTTTTAAGCAAAGTCAAGACAGTACAATGCATAAAGACAGTACTGTGTCAGTAATAGTACAAGACGGGGGGTAGTTACAATGAAAATCATAGGAAGCTGTATTCTTACACCCTTATCTCTAGGATGGTGTAACTACATCAGATCAGGGCTTCAGATAATTTTTTTTGAGTGGAAGTCTAATACTTCCAAGGGTTAAGATTTGGAAGTCATTTCAGTTTTACTGGAGTCAAAATACTCTAGCTGTCGATTTTTTGGAAGTCAAAATAATTCCAGTCGACAAATTTTGGCAGTCACAATACTCCAAGTCCTATGATTTTTGAAGTCAACTCATTGGCCTTCTGAATACCTCACTGTAATCCATGCTACACTAACATTTGTAGCCTTTGTACATCCACACTGTATTACAATGTGCAGTATTTCCTTTCAGGTTCCTGCCCCTTGCTCTAATTGGGCTCTGCTGCTTCTTTTAGAAATAATCCTGTCTCACCCTTGCCCCCTATCCTGATGACCATTTACATTTTACATTCCCTGTGGGTAAGTTCCACGCCTTCCTGAGTGTCCATCCTGTTGCAGATTTTTCTATCATCTGCAAAGAAACACATCTTCCTTTCCAGCTCCTCAGCAATGTTACTTATGAACACACTTAAGAGGAGCAGTCCCAGCACTGATCTTTGTGGTACCACACTAGTAACTTTCCTGTACCCTGAGTGTGCTGACATTTACCACCACCCTCTGCTTCATATCATTTATCCAGTTAGTTACCCAGCTTACCACTTTCTACCACACACCCATGCTGGTTGCTCACTTTCTTAACTAACCTCCTATGTGGCATTGTGTTTAAAGCCTTACTGAAGTCCAGAAAGGCCACATCCACTGCTCTCCCTTGATACCTAGTTTCCCGTGGATACAATCCCTAGCCCAAGCCCAGGTAAAAGTGCTAGGTCTCCACTGGCCCCCCTCCCTAGCCACAGCCCAAGTAAAGGTCCCTGCCAGATGTCCAGTGGCCCACTCCTTACCCCCAGCCAGTTAAAAGTCCCAGGTGTCCAGAGGATCCCCATTCCTAGCCCTATTCCTCCATGCGGCCATATGTGCTTTCTCTAATCATTGCCCCACCCCAGCACTGTCAGAAACTCTTTAATGACACCCTTTAGAATTAGTTTAGAAGGTATCACTAAAGACGTAACTACACTTTGTGAGGGACACAGTACTCTGTGGACATCTCTGGGGAGCAATTGCATGCACTGACACCCCCTACCCCCTTTTCAATGCAATCACAAGGCAGCTCCCAACGCAGTCACAAGTCAGTTCTTAGCCATGCGTGGAGGGCTTGCAACCTCATTTGGGGTGCAGAACCCATTTTTCCTAAACCACACAAGAAGCAGCAGTACTACCAACCATTCTGGCACATGCACTAGGCAAGATTTTAGAGGGGGGGGTGGAGGGAGGATCAGTTAATACTTACCATAGACAAATTAGTCATAAATAATCAGCTGTGCAGGATTTAACCTACCAACTGCTATGAATGTAACAATAATTTAGTTAGACAAATGCTGTCCTGCCAGTGCATATGCCCCAGTTAGGGGTTCTGAGTAAACAAATAATTTTTCTAACTGCATTTTTGTATTAAAAGCCACACTTTAAAAGAAGCCCCTAAACTTGCACCTTGCAATGCTGGAGGTAGCCACCCTGTGGGAGCCACCCATTCCCCACCTGGTACGTGCCAATGTACCCCCTATCAGCCCATGCGTTGCGTCACATTAGCATATCCCGGGTGAGGCAGCAAGCAACTCCTCCGAGACGACTGCCAGCAGCACGGCAAAATGGATGTTCAAGAGCTCCTCTACAATGCAACTTTTAACACAAAAATGCAGAACTGCTAATCAGGAGCTGGTAGATTCTGTTGATAAAATAAAAAGGGAAACAATAATGGCATGTAACGTAAGTGTGATATGTGCCTGGGGCTGGGGAGTGAGCACTGCAGCGTGCTTGGAAAGCCATGTTATGAAGTACAGAACAGACGCAGTAGCACAGTAAAGAACAAGGTACTAGCTGCAGCCTGCAGCCAGACTTTTACACCAGGGTGTTAACTGTTCAAGTTCTACTGAATACTGACTAAAAGGGGCCTATTACATACAAATAAAGAGCAACTTTTGGTATAGTTGGTTGGCTAAGCACTTAATGAAGGAGAGAAGATGTATTTTCTAAGCACCATCAGGCACATTGACTCAGTCACCACCAGTCACAAGACAATAAGCACGAGACAGATCACAGACAGACAGTGTCTATAATAAAAACAAAAATATCTTTTTTTATCTTTTTCAGATGAACACTCACTGTGTGGACTGGACACTGGACAAAGAACCAGATTTAGCAATGTTGACGAGTTAGAGTACAACTGGGCTGACTGTGGGTGGCTCAGACTTACTTGGCTGTGGCCTGCTGCCCCTCAGCTCTCCACAGGCATGCACTGCTTAATCATGATTTGCCAGGCCCAGCAATTAAGTTATTTTTACTGTCGCAGACTGCAACTCGAGCTCCCTGCTGGCCTGGCTCATGCTACTAGGGAAGAACATTGGGGTGACTGATTGGGAATGGAACCCAACTGTCTGACCTTAACCTCAGCCAGCTGAGTGCTCTATCATCTTCCAGACTCCTGTGTTCCACCGCGGTCCACCTTTCAACGGTCATGTGACCAACCTCAGGCTCCTCCAACTTCCAGTCTCACTCTCGCCTCTTCCAGGCTGCCACCCTCCACCTACAACTGCACCCTGGGCTGCACGTGGTGGTTCGTGGCCCTCTACTCCGGATTCTTGAGTTGATGACTGGCAGTCTTAATCAGTCACAGTGACTTTAATCACTGCTGGTGCTGGCTCCTCCAAATTTACAGCCCACTGTGCAGTGTCAAAATATCTGATGTCTGACTGAGAGACTGCCTCTCTCAGTCAGACTTAATCCCCTTGCTCGCTAGTCACTATGTTCACTCACTGCACATCTGATCTGCTCTTGGCTGCTCTCTGACCACTGTCCTCATGCCAACTGAAGACGCCAAATAACTGTGCATGACCATGCATGAAGCAAACATGGCCAGGGGTTTGCTGTGGGGGTGAGAGGGCTGGAATTGGAAAGTAAACACACACAAAAAAAATAAACTCCTATGGCAACTGGCAACCTAGCCACAGGATTAAAAAAAAAAAGATGTGACATCCACACCATGTAAAACAGACGTCAGCCTTAAACAAGGGAAATGTTAGTGGACATCAATGACTCCACAGACTACATTTTTGGACATTTTGTGCTAATTTATGGATGCAAAATACGTCCCAAATAGAGTTATCTGAAGGGCTGCATCAGATCACCTAACACAGAAAGACTGATACTGAATAATGGATTGCATGTCCACGGCCTTCCCTCCTCAATGTAACTAATTACTTTTAAATCATATCTTTCAACATGTTTACAGATTTTCTTTCCAAGCCACCAGAGGTCCAATAACACAGCACTTCCATGCTTTATCCCATCGCTCTCTACCAATTTTTTAACCCTGAATCTTTGACTTTTAAATAAAATCCCCACCCTGTCACATTTCTCAAGACCTTGGGACAAAAAAGACAGTCCATGGATTCATAGACGCTTTGCAGCTGAGATTTCAAGCAGTTTGAGTCTTCTGTCTTGCACAAAGACAACATTACTTGGCAAGGCCCCAGCAATGCAATGGCTGAGAGTCTTTTTTATGGCTTTGCATACTATTTAAATTCAGGGTAACTGGAGATAGTTGGGCAAATGCACTTGTTTCAATCATGAGTGATGTGACACAGCTGCTACTCCTGTCTGTGACCTGGTCTTTCTACTTTTTTCATGACAGAGGATTCTGACATGGGTTCATCATACTCAGAAAAGTGATCTCTAATGGAGGATGAGATGGAAGATGCCTCTGTGTCCCCTTCCTCCTCCTCTTCTCTATCCCCCTCACTGTTTTATGGATCTAAGAGCTGTATAATGGTTTCTTATTGTAGTGGATGAGGGTCCTTTCACTTTAGTCTTCTTGTGTCTGCCTCGCTTCCTTGAAGAAACCACCTCCCTCTCTGTCTCAGTGGGGGGGTGAGGGGTGGCATATCTTCCTGAGCAAGGACTGCTTCAGTGCCTGAAGGTTGTTGGGAGGGGCCTTCTGTCTCCCCTGGGGATGGGATACCCTGTGTCTGTGCTGGTATGTGGGTAACCACAGTGGGGTGCACTTCTAACCCTTCCTCTACAGTGTCCTGGACAGGGCATGCAGGATGTTAGAGGCCTCCTCCATTCCAGCAAGTGGGTGGTTTCTGTTACTACTGAGAGCAGGGTTGCTACATGATCAATTAAGGCATCAATTCTGGTTGTCTACACAAACTGGTGGGCAGAGGTCTTGGCAGACCCCTGCACCTGACCTTTCACTATCAGGGCTTCCTGGTTTAGGTCATCAGACCAGTTGTAAGAGGCCCATGGGCACTGTCTATAGGAATGCCCCTGCTCCTCACACATACTGCAGTTAAAGGGGTTTGGGCACTTAAGGCTCATATAGCCATATTCAAAGCAAAGTTTGCACCTGTCCACGTCACAAGATGCACTAAGGTGACTCTTTGCATTACACTTATGGCAGGTGTGCGGATGCCCCCAGTAGAAATACATAACCCTATCATGCCCCAGAAAAAAGCTTCCTGGAAGATGATATATGCCATTGTTTGCCTGCCTAAGTTTAAGCTTGAACTTCTATTCCCATGTCCAAACCTGCACACTATCAACGATATTGATAGCTTGTTGCAAAACCTCACATCATTGTCTTAACCAATAAGAAATAGCTGAGACATTAATGCCCTAATTTCAGAAAAGGATGGTGATAGCCTTGATAGCAGGCTTGGTCAGTGGAATTACTATAAAAGGAGAACATAAGGCTGTGTCTTTCAGCCTATCATTTATTTATTTCAAAAAGTTTCACCAAGAAGGACATACTGAGCTGGTAGCAGCTTGTTTCCAGATGCAACCTGGGGAAGTGGATGGCGAACATCACATAAAACATGTACAGTATATGTATAGATATACAGTAATATAATTTAAATAAAGAAATATTAAACTTTAAATACAAACAAGAACAACATATGCCTAGGTAAGGAGAAAAACAGATTGCCAAGGGAAAACTAGTGAAAGGGGAAAAGAATAGGGACAGGTGCAGAAGGGAGAAAAAAAGTCATGAAGGAAGGCTTTAAGGAGGACACTGAAGAGGCAGAGCAAATACACAAGGGAAATGAGGACCAATGTTTAGGAAAGTAATAAGAGAAGGCAGACTGACCAGCTGTAGATTTCCTAGTAGGAATGGCAAAGGAATGAGAAGCAATGTTACGTGAAGGATGTCAGAAAGCTAAGGGAGAGGATAAGAGGGAAGTAAGGTAGGAAGGAAGGGTACCAAACAAGAATTTAGATATAAAGGAGGCACAGTGGCTCATACTTAAGCCAAACCATTGCAGTGATTTCAAAGCCTTAAAACTGATATCAAAGATGGTCTCCCCCCAAAACATGAATAACTGCATATAACTTTGCAGCAACCCCATCAGATCTTTAATTATGTTACGGATGACACAGACCCTGTCTAGAGGGAGTTCCAGCACCACTCTGTATTTAGGTCTTACAGTATTTCTGCACTGTGCTGGCTTCCCCTGCACAGCAATCAAGTCTGAAAGTCTAAATTGTCTTGTTCCCTTGTCTCTATGAGACTCTGACTGGGGCACCATTTCAGGGCCTGATAACTCAGAAGCCTTTTCCTCTGAATCAGCTGTGGAGCTCACTTCATCCTCTTGCTGGTTACCAATACTTTGATTGGGTGCCCCGAGTCACAGGTTTGGGGGGACCTCCCTGTGAGGCTACAGGAGCATTTGTGGCAGGTGCAGAGTCCGTTGTACTCCCCAGTAAGGCACTGCCATTTTCGACATTATGCATAGGCTGCGCAGACTCAGGGGACATCTGTACCTACTTGCTCTCCTCCACAGCCTGGGGATTAAATACAGTCACTTCCCCCTCTGTAAAGACACTCATGCCTCCCACTGCATGACAGAGTTGATTTAGACCCTGTCCCATTTGTTATGCAGAAACAGTTAAAAGCAAGAATCTATTCTGTCCTTTCTTTTTCTGTCTTGTCTGTCTGACTGTGCAATCAAATTTTCTTGTGAGACTTAGGAATTGATCACTTTGATGATCTCGTGATCCCCAACCCCGCTATCTCCCTGTCTTTACTTGCTGTTTCTATCTTTTCTGCCCCCTTGCTTATCAGTGGTTTTAAAATATATGTGAATCCTTGTTTGAAACTGGGATCCTTTCGTTTGAAAATGTATATAGTTATAGTATTGAAATGATTGCAAAAAAATTGTTTGGAACTCAGGGGGTTAACTTTGAGATGCAGTTTGACCTCCATGAACCCATTTTCAGAGTTGTCAACAGAAGATTAGTTCTGGACACTGTTCTATTTTGTTCCACCTGTAAAGAAAGAAACTAACAAAGTTTGGATACATGTTGAGAAAAACAGGATATCTGTTAATGAGATCAGGATGCAGAAATTAATTACCAGGCAAAGACTTCTTTTAAAAAGAGCAGTAATGTTTGTTAGAGAGAGAGAGATATTTGAAATTGAAAAGAACCCCTTGGGTGAAGGACTTTATTTTCTTTGTTTGCACTGTCTTTGTAAATAGCTATCCTGAGCAGTTTTATTTTTTTTTTATTGTTAATGAAAATAATAACATGCTACTTGCAAATTTTATAACTTCTGATTTTCCTATGCTTCCTGACCTTTGCCTCAATGACAGATGTGTTCTGAAGTAGGATTTGAACCACACTTCCATTCAGCAGAAACAGTTAAAAGCAAGGATCTGTTCTATCCTCTCCTTTTATGTCTGTTGTCTGTCTGATTGCACAATCACATTTTCTTGTGAGACCTAAGAACTGATCATTTTGATGGTCAAGAGATCCCCCCCCCCCGCTAACTCCCTGCCTTTGCTTGCTGTTTCTATCTTTTCTTCCCACTCACTTATCAGTAGTTATAAAAACATATGTCAATCTTTGTGGGATAAACAAAGCAAACTAGATTCATTTGAAATTCAGATCTATGAGGGTGAGGAAGGGAGTTTGGAAACACAAGTGAATGAAAGGAAACCTAAATGGATAAAATAACTGGAAACTGTAAATAGATTTACAAATCTGGAAGAGCAACCAGCTGATTGACAAGCAAAGCAGGAACTGAAGTTTGAGGGAGAATTTCAACTGACCATATTTTCCTGGAATGTGTCAGGGATAAGAAATAAAATAATGGATGTAGATGTTGTGAAATATATAACTGAATTTGAAATTATTAACCTACAAGAAACATGGACAGATGAAAAGGTTCATATTGATGGGTATAAAAGCTACAACAAGTTAGCTAAAAAAAGAAAAAATATGGTAGATTATCAGGGGGGTTATGTATGCTTGGTAAGTGTAATTTAAATTTTACAAAAATTTTACAACAAAAGAAATAGAGATTGATGATAATAGCATACTGATTTTGGAAATGTTGGCCCAGGATTCTCAACATAGGGGGATGGTAATGAATATGTACATACCCCCAAAAGGGAAAAGAGCATGTAAAATTAAGATGCTAGAAAACATGTAGAATTATCAGGAAAAATAAATGGTTACTGATAACCCCAGTAAAGGTATTATTATATTGGGGGACTTTAATGCCAGGGTGGGATCCAATATTAAGTTAACTAAAGATGTTAGGGAAATATTAGCAATGAATAGAAGTCAACACTTGGCATACAAGAGGAGTAGTTTGGATAACAAAAATAATTTGAGGGGTAAACAATTAAGTGGACTATTAAGTGATTGGAATTTTACATTATTGAATGCTCAGACTTTAAGTGACAAAGGAGGAGCGTATATCTATATGTGCAAAAATGGAAATTCATGCATTGACCTGGTGTGGATAAGTGCTAATTTAATTACAAAGTATAGTAACTTAAAAATTGGAGTGAGGGGGAAAGTGAACATCTACCACTGGAAATCGAGCTAGCACTAGTAAGACAGACTAATAGACAACCCTCCCAGCATAAACATAGCAAAGGGCAAAAAAAATAACAATTAGATATAAGAAAGGGATAGGGTGGGAATTAATTAATAGTAGAGAATATGGGGAATTATTAATATACAGCAGTATAATATACAAAAAGGATCTGTTTGTAGAAGAAACATATGAGGCTAATTACATAGAGAAGTTTAATGACATTATAAAAGATATAGCTGGGTTAGTAAATAAAGTGATGAAAATCTATAATAGAAAGCTGGGAGTGCAGAAGAATGTAGAAGAATAAAAAAAAAGATTTGAATAGATAAGCCAGAAAAATGAGAATGGTAACAACAAAAGAAAATAAAAGAAAGTTACAAGAAATTAGAAAAGTGTATACAAGAACATCCGGAAAACTTAGGAAAAAATATAGAGAAAGGGCCTGGAGGGACCTAGAAAGAGCAATTTATGATAATGACTACAGAACATTCTGGCAGATAGTCAGTAGAGAAACAGTAAATCATGAAAGTTATATCAAAAATGGAATAGAACTGGCAGAATGGACAAATTATTTCAAGAAAATATTTAGTATAGAGAAACAAGAGAGGTTAGAGGATCTAGAAACTTTACATTGGACAGAATTTGAAAATGAAATAAATGAGTTAGAAATAGAGTTAGCATTAAAGGCATTTAAGAAGCATAAAGCACCTGGACCAGATGGAGTGCCTATAGATGCAGTGTTGTATCCTTGGAACAAATGGATACTAATACTTAAAAAGGTGTTTAATTTAATAGGGAAAATGGGTATTATTCCAGAGTCATGGAAGAAAACTATCATAATATCATTATTTAAAAAGGGAAACAGGGCAGATCCTCTGTGTTATAGACCAATAAGTCTTACTGATTCTACACAAAAAATATTTTCAAGAATACTAAATAATAGGATAAGAAGCTGGGTTCAACAGAATCACAAGATAGATGAAGCTCAGGCAGGATTCCTCACACAACATTCGACAATACATCAGTGCTTTGTCTTGTGCCATTTAATTTACAAATATACAAAAATTAAAAACCAGAAATGTTATTGTGTATTTGTTGACCTCAAAGCAGCGTTCGACAGTATAAATAGACAGCTACTGTGGCAAACACTAACCAAGGTAGGGATGGAGAGAGCCATGTTGTGCCATCTAGAGATGTTATATAAAGAGAATAGATGTCAGATTAAGTATAATAATCAAAGGGATTTAACAGAAGATATCTTAAACAATGGGGGGGTGCACCAAGGTTGCATATTATCCCTCATATTGTTTAATGTATTCATAAATTCAATATTGATAGAATTATACAAGGATCAATACCACATACCTAAAATTGGGAAAAAAGAGCATTTCCCTACTTAGCTTTCTCAGATGACATAGTATTGATGTCAACTAGCCTCTTGGGAATAAAAAGATTGGTAAGAGACTTTCAAGTAAAATGTATTGAATCTGAATTAGTGATAAATTATAAGAAAACAAAACTGATGATATTTGGACAAAAAGATAAAAAGAGAACAACAATAACAATTTCAAATGAAAACACTTATCAAGTATCAGAATTTAAATACCTAGGTATATTAATGACCAATAATTTAGCTGTTAAAATACTACAAAGAGTGACCTCCTTTTTCATGTGGGTAGCAAGTCGAAAAACATTTACAAAGGTATGAATTGTCAAGGAATGGTGTATCTTAAGCTTCTAAAAAGATGCCCAGTTCTCCAGCGCAATATAATTATGTATATTTATAAGTGTGTGATATTTGTAATATGTGTTTTAAATTTTATATTGTAAAGACATAACTTGTCAAACAATAAAATTTTACCTTACCTTACTTTACCTTGTGTGAAACTGGGATCCTTTGGTTAGAAAATGTATACAGTTATATTGTTGAAATGATTGCAAAAAGCTAAATGAAACTCAGGGGGTTAACTTTGAGATGCAGTTTGACCTCCATGAACTCTTTTAGTTCTGTGACACTGTTCTATTTTGTTGCACCTGCAAGGAAAGAAACTGACAAAGTTCTGATACATTTTGAGAAAAACAGGATATTTGTTAATGAGGTCAGGGTGCAGAAGTTAATTGCCAGGCAAAGACTTCTTATAAAAAAGCAGTAATGTTTGTTAGAAAGAGAGATCTGAACTTGAAAAGAACCCCTCAGGTGAAGGACTTTGATGTCTTTGATTTTACTGTCTTTGTAAATAGCAATCCTGAACTAATTTATTTTTTTATGTTACTGTTACTGAAAATAATAAAATGCTATTTGCAAATTTTATAACTTCTCCAGGTTTTCCCATGTTTCCTGACCTGTGCCTCGATGACACACTAGTGCACTGTCCAGTCTCTCATTCCCCATAATACTCACAATTTCAGATGACTTAGAAGTGGTGTTGAAGTGGTCCTTATTTTCAGGTACCCAGGAGATGCCATCAGGTGCCTTCACCCATCCTGAAGCTTCCAAAGTAGACTCCATTGGGGACTGTGGACCACCTGGGGGGATAAGAACCTATACAAAGGTGATGGCCTGTATCCATCTGGGTGGGGAACCACAGCTGTCAGTGGATGGTTTAAGCATTATTTCGATGAACATTTAAACTAGCTGGGGGGGGTGGAGGAAAATGAGGAGGCAGGAATTACCCCCCCACAGGCTGGGATAGAATGGAGGGCGATCCCAAGGAGTTAGAATCCCACCACCCTGCAAGTTAATGAAAGCAGTGGGGGTTAGAAAAAGAAGGGGTGAAAAGAAGCAGTGAGAAGCGAAGAGGAGAGAAGAGAAAGAGGGAACGAAACAAAAAAGTGGGACGCAACAAGGAAAAAGCTAGCAAAATCTGGAAGGCCATGTCTGCTAATGCTAGAAGTCTGGGAAATAAGATCCCTGACCTCCAACCTGGATATTGTGACCATCACCGAGTCATGGTGAACTGACAACAATTACTGGGACATAGCCATACCAGGATACACGCTGTTTAGAAAGGACAGAGTGGGAGGAAAAGGAGGGGAAGTGGTGCTATATGAAAAAGTAGGCATAAAAGCAACAGAAATACATGGAATTTGGAGGTGGGGATGCTGTGGGTAACTCTAATGTCAGGAAATGGACTCACTATTAGAACAGGCAAGTTCTACAGGCCACATTGCCAAATGATGAACAGGTTCAGAGCTCACCTGCAAGGCAACATTCACAGGTGGGTCACCTGGTCTTGGGATGCAGAACACTGAACTTCCTGAGGCCTAACTTTTGTTTGGTCCTGCCAGTTCCCAACCTGCAGCTAGCAGTGCCTTCTCAGTGGACTAATCTTCATCAGAGTCTGTCTCTTGTAGGAATGGCACTGGCTCTAGACTGCTTAGAGATTTTCTTCCCTGGCTGAGATTGTACTTTTGGTATGTGCGAGGAAGTCCTTCTTGCAGCCACATCTCAAGAAGCAAGAGTATCACCGGGAGCTGGAACATCAGGCATCAGTGGCTCGCTGAGCTGTGTAGTGTCAGTTTCACCTGGAACAGCTGGCAAGGTAGCCTTCTCACTTTGATCAGCTGCACTTTGATCTCCCTGCCACATCGGCATTTTCTGATGGTTGTCAGAGTCCATGAACCTCAGCTGTTGTCTTGCAATATCAAATTTGGCTTCCTCTTCAACTATCATAGTAAGTACTGCTTCTTTTAGCTGTTGTGCCATTCTCTCCTTCTCAGTAGAAACTTGCGTATTCTGCTCTGCAGGGAATGCAGGACTGGATTCCCGGTATCTGAGGGTTGGAATCTATTCCATACTCTATCAAGTATCCAACACATATAGTTATATTGGTTTCGCTATTGCCTGCTGCACCTTTACTTTGATTGTTACATGATCTATGCTGCTCCTATCTCCTAGCTTTGCTGGACTGTTAGATACCTCATGCCAAGTTACCATTAGATTGTACCACTTATACTTTCCAGGTCTTTTGTATAGCATTTCACCTGCTAGGGTTCCTCCATGTGATAAGAGTGAAGGCATAATGGTGATGGCATTATGATGATGGGAAAAGAGCGAGGATGCAAAGGGCAACCATGAATAAACAGCGATCGCTGAAAGGGTGACAACACTATTTTGTATTTCTATTGGGGGGCTTTGACACCCACACACCCTTTCTATAAATAATCAACTCGGGGGGGGACAAAACTTGGGGAGGGAGTGAAAGTCGAATGTTGCTGTTTCAGTGATGGCTGTTGTTCTCGGTCAATCTTTTGCCATCATCGTTATTCTGTCACCGTTATTGCAGTTGTCCATAAGTTTTCGCTCATTTCACAGGATACCCCTGTTAGCACTCTGTTTTATTCTATAGTTTCTAGACCTTTGTATAATATCCAAAGGGTTAGTACTCTGAAGCACTGTATGTGCTACAGGACCTTTGAATTTGAATCCTAATTTGGTGAACCCTGATTTGGTGACCCTGTCAGGGTGAAGATTAGGTTTGCTGGCATAAAACACCTAGTTTCACCTGAGCTATTTTCTTCTAGGGTTTGCTTGAAAGGACAGAGCAAGGCACAACATTAACAGAGCAAGGAGAAACATTAAGGCTTCTTTTGGCTAAGCAGAGTTACTGTTGTGTTACTATTTTGTTTTGTGCTTACAGATTTTATTACTGTTTTGTGCTTACAGGTTGTACAGTTTACTGCTTTATTTTTCTCTGATTGAAATTTTTTTTGCAGGGTATATTTTCTTTTAAATTATTTGCAGGTTGTCTTGCTGGAAGGAAAACATTCACCAGGGTGGTGGGTCAGAGCTGTAGCTGATTGTTTCTGGAGGGCACAGGCTTGGTTCCCACCCACTTTGCCCCTAACTCCACCCACTTCAAGTGCATCATTTCCTTTATACCAGAGGTTCTGACATCACTTCCCCAAAATGGCAATGCACATACACCTGTCATAACCTTAATAGCCCAGCATGCTGCATAGGGGGTAGATGCATGCACACACTCACACACACACTAACAAAAAAAAAAAACTAAACAAGAAGGGAGAGAGGCATGTGGGGAATGGTGCAATGCACTGACTGTGGAGCAGCAGTCTTTTGGGAGATGTTCTGGAGGCTGCGATGCTGCCCTATTTGCAGGCACCTCTCTGGTCTGAGGAATGAGGTTGCCCATCTCCACGCCCAACCTGGTGAGAATTCAGGAACCCTCCTCTCCCACCCAGGGACAACCAGGGCCACTGCTGCTGCCTCAGAAGTTGCCAAGGAAAAGGAGCGGTTGGATCACGGTGGACTCAGGGAGGGTGAGGGTGGTGGATCAGAAGTACATCCCTTCAGTTGTACCTCTCTACAATTCTACAAAGGAGACCCAGAGGAGGGTGGCACGAGACCCCACAGGGGAAGGAAACAACTCCTGGTGGGGACTCAATCATGAGGAGAGTAGAACTGGGGAGGGGGAGGGAGCTAAGGTACCTGCCCAGCTCCATGGCTGGGAGGGACAAGATGCAAATCCTCAGGATCACAGAAACAGCAGCATGGGAGAGGGGAGCTGGACATCATTGTCCACCTAAGGGCAAATGACCTAACTGGGAATGGGATCAGAGCAGTGCAGGAGGAGTTTGTAGAGTTGGAGAGGGGCCTTAGACAAGTAGCACACGTGGTAAGCTTCTCGGAGGTGCTGCCTGTCTGTGGCATAGGTTAGGGTACTCTGCACTATGGTATCCAATGAATGGTTGAACAACTGGTGTGGAGCTCAGGGTTTTTGGCTTCATTGGGGACTGGGGGGTCCACCTGGAGGGATGCAGGCCTATACTGACACGATAGTCTGCATCTGTCCGGGAGGGGAACCAGGATCCTAGGTGATTGGTTTAAATGCTTCATTGGCAAGCATTTAAACTAGCTAAGGGGGGGGGGGCATTGAAACAAAGCATGAAAATCCCAGCCCCCTCCCAAAAAAGTAGGGTAGTTAGTGAGGTAAACATTAAGGAAGAGAAGTCAATAGGGAGCAGGACAGGGGTCAATGGAGAAAAAGGCAAAGACAGTAAAGACAGGGATGGAGCTATAAGGGGTAAGGCTATCAACACAATAGAGGGTGATGAGTACTGATGCACATAGTCTGGGTAACAAGCACCCTGAACTAGTGGCCTTGATGGAAGAGAGACACCTGGATAATGTGGCAGTCAGAGAAACATGGTACACAGAGAACCATAACTGAGATGTCAATGTACCAGGGTACACAATCTACAGGAAGGACAGGGAGTGTAAAAGAGGAGGAGGAGTAGCTCTCTACATAAGGGAAGGGATCAAAGCAATGGAACTAAAGGGTAAACAGGGAGGAGAGGAGACACTGTGGGTCACCCTGGAGACAGGGAATGGCACCACAGTCTGTACGGGGGCTGTATACAGACCCTGTCTCAGGGGGAGAAATGGATAAGGAAATGATAGAAGGCATCCTTAGAATGGCAGAAAAGGGGGAGATATTGTTGATGGGGACCTGAATATACCAGATGTTAAATGGAGCACCTTTGCTGCAGCCACATCCAAGAGCAGGGTAATTCTCAATGCTCTACAGGGGGCATACCTAAGAGAGCTAGTGTTGGAACCCAGTCAGGAGGGAGCAATCTTAGACCTGGTATTCTCAAACAGGGATGGAGAGAAGATCTTGAATTTAGAAGTGGGTAGCCATCTGGGAACAAGCAACTACCAAAAACAGTGTGGTTCATGATAAACATAGCCATAGAGTCAAGTCAAACAAAGGTGAGGGTATTGGACATTAGGAGGGATGACTCTAGCAAAATGGGGGAGTGCCTCAGAAAAGCACTAGCAAATAAACAAGAAGGTGGGGTGGAGGAACAAGGGGGAAAAAATCAAAGCTGCCATCACAGAGGCAACACGCCTTTGTGTGAAGCAAATAAACAAAAAACAAAACAAAGGAAAAAGCCACTATGGTTCTCAAAAGAGGTGACGGGGAAGATTAGGGAGAAAAAGAAAGCATTCTGGAAGTATAAAGAAACAGAAGGAGCAGGACAGAGAATTGTAACAGTTAAAGCAGAAGGAAGGCAAGCAGAATAGCAAAGGCCCAAACCGAGGAAAAGATAGCCAACTCAGTTAAGAAGGGGGATAAAACCTTTTATAGGTACATTAGGGAGCGAAGAAAGACCAGGGGAGGGATATTGAGACTTAACAAAGGGGGGGGTGGGCAGAGGGTGACAGTGACAAAGGAGAGATACAGAACAAATACTTCTGCTCAGTATTCACAAAAGAAGAGGAGGGGGAGGTAGCTAAACCAAATAATAGAAGCACACTGGGTGGGGGCCGATACCAGTCCATTCACAGAAGAAAGGATCCTGAAAGAACTCCTGAAACTGAAGGTGGACAAAGCAATGGGGCCCTGATGGGATACATCCCAGAATTCTAAAAGAACTAAGGGTAGAACTAATGGCACCACTGACTACCCTTTTTTTAACAAATCATGGGAAGAGGGTGTGGTACCTGAGGACTGGAGGAGGGCGGGTGTGATTCCTCATCACAAAAGTGGGAGCAAGGCAGAGGCAGGAAACTACAGACCTGTTAGTTTGACCTCAGTGGTAGGGAAAATGATGGAATCACTTCTGAAAGAAAGAATTGTTGAGTACCTAAAAGCCAGCAGGGAACAGGACACAAGGCAGCATGGATTCACAGCGGGAAGGTCATGTCAGATGAATCTAATAAATTTCTTTGACTGGGTGATCAAAGTAGTGCACCAGGGAGAGGCTGTGGACGTGGCTACCTAGACTTTAGCAAGGCATTTGACACAGTCCCACATAAAATATTAATAACAAGTTAGCCAGTCTGAGAGTGGGTTCCAGGGTTGTAACCTGGGTAAAACATTGGCTGGGCAACAGGATGCAGAGGGAAAAAGTAAACAGAGTCCACTCTGAAGAAAGGAGGGTTACAAGCAGGATACTGCAGGGTTCAGTACTGGGAGTGGTCCTCTTTAATGTCTTTATAGGTGACATTGCGGAGGAACTGGAGGGAAAAGTATGCCTCTTTGCAAATGACACAAAGATCTGCAACAGGGTTGATACACAAGGGGAGGGTAGAAAGGATGAGAAGAGACTTGGCAAGATTGAAGGAATGGTCAAAGTATGGCAGCTTAGATTAAGTGCAAAGTAATGCACCTAGGAAACAAAAACCCAAGGAAAGAGTACACAATTGGGGGGGGGGGAGTATTAACGATAACAAAAATGGAAAAGGACCTGGAGGTAGTCATATCAGATTACCTAAAGGTAGGCAGGCAATGAGAGAAGGCAGTAATGAGTGCTGGGGAGATACTGGGATGCATAGGGAGAGGCATCACCAGTAGAAAACAGGAAGTTGTTATTCCTCTGTGCAGACAGTTGGCGAAACCCCATCTGGAGAACTTTGTGTAGTTCTGGAGACCCCATCTCTGCAAGGACATAGACAGGATGGAGGCAGTCCAGAGGAGGGCAACTAAAATGGTGCAGGATCTGCACCAGAAGCCATACGAAGAGAGACTAAAGGAGCTTAATATGTATACCCTTGAGGAAAGGAGGGAGAGGGGGGACATGATAGAAACTTTCAAGTACCTCAAGGGAATCAACAAAGTCCAAAACGGTAGCAGCTTTCAGAAAAAGAGATGTGCAAGAACAAGGGGACACAATTTCAAGACAGAGGGGATCAACTCAGGGGCAACGTGAGGAAGTATTTTTTCACAGAGAGCCTTCCTGAGGAGATCATGGGGTCAAAAACAGTGGGGAAATTTAAGAATGCATGGGACAGTCATAAGGCAATTCTATGGGGAGGTAGGAGGAAGTAAGCTGTACAACTAGGATCTGCAGCTTATCCGATAGGTAGAGAAATGGGCAGACTGGGAGGGCCAAGTAATCCTCATCTGACATCAAAGTCTATGTTTCTATGTTATGTTTCTGTGTACTGTATATTCTAACTACCCATATCATGTACCTTTTTCTTCACTGTAAGTGCCATCTTTATGGCCTGGGCCATGCCTAAAAACTGTCCCTGGAACTAGTGTACTTACCTGGTTAACAAATGAATGAATTGACCCTTCCGGTCTCTTACTGTGGGGGCAGCTTTGCACACAGCCCACAACCTGTGAGGAGGGGCTGGGCTTCCGCATATTTGGAAAGTGGTTGCCTATCACCTTGGTTGGCTTAATCAGGGCGATTGTCCCCCAGAGAGGGGGGCTGGCTCATTTGGCCCCATATCAGTTCATGTATGTTAGTGATTAGAACCAGGGAACCACAGCCATGTCTATTGCATGCTAGTCCATCTTAGTCACATGCGTCCCCTGCCCCAAGTGTTGAAATAGTTAAGGGTACTGATGAAAAAACCCGTAAGGCAGCCAATTTAATGTTTAACATCAATTATTTGCGATTTTAACACAATGCTATGGTAAACTCATGCTAGGGCAGAAGGGGGCATTTTGCCAGACAAGGGAAGAAAGGCTGTCCAAATGTGAATAGTTTCAGTTTAGCAGCATGGAACTGGTTCTCCTCGCTCATTTCTGAATTAGCAGGAAGGAAAACTAAATCACAACTGGTTCAATCAGGCAGTCAGAGGATAAAAGAGGGTGTTTCAGTTCTTACTTCACTCTTTCTTTACTGATAATTTTGCTGATCATATGAACATAAAACAGCTATTTTTTGGATTTTTTTCAGCAAATTTGCAACATAGGCTTTTTGAGAGCCCACCTCATGAACACTGGCACTGTTGTTTCATTAATCGGTCCCAAAAGGTGATTCCATGCAGTGATTGCAAAATCACCTTCTGGGACCAAATAACACCATGACAGTGACTGAATTCATGAGGAGGGGTCCCAATAGCCCCATGTTGAAAATCTGGTGCCAAAATTCCCAAACATGCCCGAGATATGCACCAAAGTTGAAAAAAAACCTATTTATGCCATTATACAGCCTACCGGCATTTCTTCAGTCCGCAGTTGGCTTTGAAGAATGCAGACATGTTCTTGGTCCGCTGAAGATTGTTGTGACATGCTCCGGATGTAAGTATGGGGTGAGGGGGGCTGTGGGGAGGCAGGGTGCGCAGAGGGTGGGCAGGGTTGTGGGAGGGCCACGGGAGTTGATGAGGAACCGTTTTCTGCTTTGCAGGTTTAAAAAAGAAAAAAAAAACATTGTGGGATGTTTTTTCTTTTATGGGGCATTTGGCATACTGGGTTGGGCTCCCAGCGTGCCACCTGAGTGTTTGTTTTTGGGGGGTTCCATAGCCGATGGGGGATTGGGCACCCCCATCAGCACACAACAAATGGAATCATTATGCCGATGGGGTAGGCTCCCCATCGGCAAATTAAACCGGGAAGGGGGACATGATGCTGAGGGGATTGGGCACCTCCCGGCACACACGTTAAATGGGAGGGGGGGTTGCATTATGCCGACGAGGAGTGGGGTCCCCCATTGGCAAATGAAGTGGATCAGGGCACTCTGTGGCTGCATGCCACCATGTTTTGTAAACTGGTCACCAGGAAACGCACACCGCTGAGTGAGAAGCTTGGCTCTCATTGCAGCAGACCTTTCCTTAGATCTGGTGTCCAGTTTACGTGTTGAGGGTGTCGGTGCCTGCAGCTGCCTTATTGGGGAATGAGGGATGCACCTACTGATGTGTGCCCTGCATTCACCCACAGTAACCACACCTCCAAATCTGCTACTACTGCAATATGTTGGCTGCGCAAGCCAACATAAAAACTGATAAATCAGAAAATAGATTGCATAAAAAATGTTCGAAAAATAAAGATAAAACATGGGACTTATAAAATAAAATCACTAAGAAATGTAAAAATGTAATACAAAAGTAAAAAAAAAGTGAAATACTGTCTAGCTGAAACTGCAAATTAAAGTAATCAAAAGCACTTTTACAGTTATATGAACCTCTCTGAAAAACACCCCAAAAGAATAAGTTCCATACAGCATAACAAAAATATGTGACCCTTTAGAAATGGCTGACATATTTAATTCATACTTTTGTTCCATATTTGCCCCCAGATCAAAACACAATAGTTACAATAATCAGCTGTTAGTCCAGGACAAAATGCAAATTTCAACACAAGAAATAAGAAACAAACAATTTAAAAATAAGTTCCTCACCAGGTCAAGACATAATTTCTGGACACATTTTAAAAGTAATTAAAGAATACATTCTGAAATCACTAAAACAAATATTTGAAAGCTCACTTGACTCTGGGGTAATACCACGAGATTAGCAGAAAGCAGAAGTGGTGGCCATTTTCAAAAAGGGAGACAGACTATTACTCAATAACTATAGGCAGATAAACCTAAGGGGCAGGATTCACAAACAAAGCCAAAAATCCTGCAGCTGTGGGAAAAAAAAGGCCTGCAGCACTGCAGAAATGCAGTTGCGTGATATTCATAAAGAAAATTTGAGCAGGTGCGGAATTCCGTAAAATCCCCTCAGCTGCGGAAATTGAGCAAGTGCTGAAAATCCGCAACTGCGGATCCACAGCTGCAGAAATAACTTAGGAGGCACTGCAACAGTGAACTTAATTAGCTGGAGCAGCAGACTTTAACATTGCTGCCATAGAATGAAGCTGAAAGCCTTCGGCACTCATGAAATATCCATGCCTCACTCTGCAGGAGTGACAATATTTTACATATCCCACTCATGCCCATCATGTATCCCCTATACACGCACACACACACACACACACACACACACACACACACACACACAGTGTATAGATGATATATATATATATATATACACATATATACACACACACACACAGTGTATTGATATGGTGAGACAAAAGGATTACCAGTTTACTAGAAATTAAAATAAATGGAGTTAAACCAGACAGTTAACACAACAGATAGGAGAATATGAGCTATTCTCACTCTACAATCTATTTACCTGCTGCTATCTTGTTTGTGTCCATTTTACAAATAGCAGAACTTATGACAAGAGCATAATTACACTAATAAAATACATTAACAAAACAAAATTACTAGATCCGTCTGGTCATATGTCCATCACAGAAGGTCTTGTACCACTTACCTTCTCTGTTTTTATAAGAAGGTTAGTGAAGCTTTGGAGGGAAGAAGACCATGTAATATAGTCCATCTTAATATAAGTAAGGCATTTAACTTGGTACCCCATTGTACCATCATGTACAAAATGGAATCCATTGGAATAAATAAAAACATAACAGGATAATAAATTGGCTAGACAGTCAGTCACAAAGAGTGGTGATACGTGATTATATATCTGAGGAGGGAAAGGTGACTAATGGGGTACCCCGGGGGTCTGTCCTGGGCCCAATAATTGCTCATATCTTCATGCCTGATTTGACCAAAATGGGCTCCTTATTGATCCAAGAGATATGGAAAATAGACTAAGTGCACTACATCCATATAAATTCCCCGGGGCTGACAACTTGCATCCTAGAGTTTTAAGGAACTGTGCAATCAAATAGCAGCACACTTAGCATACATTTTCAGACATCACTGGATAGAGGAGAGGTAGCAGAGGATTGGAGGAGAGATACTGTAATCCCTTATTTAAAAAAGGTTCAAAATCTTATCCTTACAACTACTGCCCAGTAAGTTTGACGTCTATCCCATCTAAAATATTGGAAGGCCATATTGAAAGATAACATATCACATTTTCTTAATCAAGAAGCTCTGACAGATAGCACTCAGCATGGATTTGAAAAAGGGAGGTCTTGTCAGACCAATATGTTGGGATTCTATGACAGGGTGGTTAGGGAACTTGACGAAGGCAAATCAGTGGATGTTGCATTCCTGGATATTTCCAAAGCATTCGACAAATTGCCACATGAAGGATTATTGATAGCTATGAACAATATAGGTCTCCAGAACTCCAGAACTTTGTGGGTACAGGCATGGCTAAATAATAGAGGCCAAAGAGTATGCATCAAGGGGTCATTTTCCGCATGGGCAGAAGTGACAAGCGGAGTGCTCCAGGGATCGGTGTTGGGCCCTTGTCTCTTTAACTTATATGTAGCTTCACTACAGTATGATAGTATAATAATAAGGATGTTTGACTCTACAGATTTGCAGATGATTGTAGGCTGGGAGCAATAGTAAATCATAACATCACCAGCTACCCGTTACAAATAGTACTCTATCATATCTCAGGATGGACCAATGGATCAAGCCTGGCTCTTAATCAAACAAAAGTGCACGGTTATGCACTTGGGAAGAAACAACCTGAGGTATAAATATATGTTGGATAACACCCCCCCCCCCAAGGACCACAGTAGAGGAAAGAGATCTGGGGATCTTGATAACTGATGATATGAAATTTACATCACACTGCAAAAACATAACACAAAAAGGGAATACAATTTTAAACTGCATTTTTAGGCATATAGAAACAGGGAACAGAAAAGTCATCCTACCCCTGTATACACAGTTGGTGAGACCAGTGCTGGAGTATAGAGCCCAGGTCTGGTCACCATATCAAAAGGGAGATGTGGCTATGGTGGACAGAATCAAAAAAAGAGCTACCAGAGAGATAAAAAACATGGCAAGCAAACATTATGCGGAGAGATTGGAATCATTAAACCTGTTTACCTTGGAATACCGGAGAAAAAGGGGGAACATGTGTTTAATTGTGGACCCAGGTCGTCGGGAGGCAGGTTTGCTGACAGGATCATCTTTGGGTCTTTGGCTTGGGGGAGCCCAGTTAGCTACCTCAGACCGGGTGCGGAACCTGGACATTATATTTGATGACTGCCTGACCCTTAAACATCAGGTGTCGGCTGTTGTCAAAGCCTTTTTCTACCATCGGAGGAATATAGCCCAGGTAAAGCACCTGGTTCCTGCTGACAATCTTTCAATGTTGGTCCACGCCTTCATTACCTCCTGCCTGGACTACTGCAACGTCCTTTACCTAGGGATCCCAGGGGTAGATATCCACCGCTTGCAGCTAGTTCAGAATGCGGCGGCCAGGCTTTTGACTGGTACCTCTAGGACCAGTCATGTAACACCTATCCTCTGCGGACTGCACTGGCTGTCAGTACAGTGGCAGATCACCATCAAGGTTGGTTTGCTGACCTATAAGGCCCTACATGACCAGGAACCTGGTTATCTGCAAGATCTTCTTCATCCCTACTGTACCCCCTCCCTCTCCGATCCACTGATGAGGGATTGCTAGAGATTCCCAGGGTCCGTTTGAAGACATCTGGGGCCAGATCATTTAGTTTTATGGCCCGACCCTGTGGAATTCTCTACCTCATCGGGTGCGAGATTGCCTGATCGTCCAAAGTTTTAAATCAGCATTGAAAACTTACCTGTTTAGCCAGGCTTACTCTGATTTTCAAGAATGTTTTAATGAATGATTTTATTATATTGTTTTCATTTTATGTATGTGATCTATTTATTTTGGTTTTGGAAAGGTGCTTTTTAAAAATAAAGAATGATTTGATTTGATTTGATTTAATACACAAAGCATGGATACAGAATGATTTGTGGGACATATTGGGCCTTCCCTTACATAAATAATTACATGAAAAATTTTCATGCTGCACACATAAAACTACTCATGTGATATGCATGCTACAGGCATGATTTAGACATTAAATTGGAACTGATTGCATGCATGCTGCATGCGTGCAGCAAGCAAGTGTGGAAAGCATGCGTTTTATATTAAATTGGAACAGACTACACGCATGTGGCATGCATGCAAAAAGCAAGTGGTCACTGATAAGGTCACACATAAAAGTTAAATGACTTGTTCAGGATCACACTGTATACTGTACAAGTGGGTGCTGATGAGATTCAGACCCAGGTCTTCAGGTCTCCTGGTTTGCAGTTCAGTGCCATTAACCACTAAGCTATACTACCTGCACACATATGGCTCGCTTGTACTTCAATACAAATCTACATATTGTACATCTGCATGCATGCAGCATGCTTGTAGCCACTGTTATATTTTCAGTTTTCTTGTTCTCCCTCAGCTGCACAACCGAACTGTAGCATACATACCAATGGAAACACATGTGGTTCTTCTCACCCACAATACACACACTTATTCACAAAACTACTTAATTGCTTCTCTCTGTCCTGTACTCCTACTATTGTCTGTCCATAGTTTTGAATGCTTCCACGCAAACAGAATTTAAGTTGCAAACACAAAAGCAGCAATAACTCAACACCCACTCACATGGCCAGTCTTCTCCCCACCATGCACACATACACACACTGCAACAGGTGTGGCCATGCTGCTACAGACAACTGACCAGGTATAGACATAAGCTGAGAGTCTTTTACCTGAGTACTATAGAGCCAGAGGCAGGAGTCTTTAAGAGATGATGTCCATGGGTCAGAGTGCTGGTGCATAGTCGTACCCCCTTAAAATGAATGGAGTTATTTTTTATTACTATTTTATACATTATGATGGTGAGTTGGAGAATAATGAAGCTTGCTGTTCTACTAACAAGGCCCTTGTTAGTCAAGCAGTGGCCTTCATTAATCTCCAACTCTGAATCAATAATTTATAAAATAGTAATAAAAAATACCCCATTCATTTCAATGGTGCATGCCCCTGCAGTCTCCCTTGCCCTATGTCATAATGTGCCTGAGTGTGGTGATGTGGAGGTCAGCCTCACTGCGGGGGGTGGGGCATAATTTTGACCATAGTGGGACTGCAATAGTCTGTGCATACCATACTGCTCAACTGTACCTGAATGCAAGGGACAGACTCATTTTATCCCTGAAAACTGCTCTGTTCCTCATCCATCCCTCATGGGAAACATGCTGCTCACACAGAGGATGTCCAGTAAATTTAGACTTTATGACACGGGCACCATTTCAGATTTCAGCATGTGGGAGCCAACAACCAGTGGAGGCCAGGTGCTAGTTAGCCCCTACGTGGCAAGCTCTAGAATGTCTGGAATGTCTCTAAAAGGTAAAACTCATTTGTTGTTACTGAAGAGTGATATACAAATCAGGAAAAATTAAAAATGTGTAAGATTCATCTGTCTATAACCTAGAGCAGTGCATCAGATTTGGGCATAAACCCACCAAGTTATTAACCATTTTTTTCCTGGCTGATGTTCTGAACCCCCCCCCCCAAAAAAAAAAAAAAATCATCCCGATTTCTCTCCCCGACTCCATTGCATTCAGTACCCATCCCATATGGGTCAAGAAGCCACCCAAAGGTGCAAAAAAGTGAAAAACACATCAATATTTCAGTCCTTCCCCAGTCCCCTTTTAAAAAATGATTTACTTTTACTTATCTGACCATCTGGCTAGAACCTGCAGCCTGGCTCAGCGTGCCACCAACCCAGTTTTCAGTCCAGTCCTCCTCCGTCCTTCTGCCAGAAGCTGGATGCTAGAACCAACCATCCAAGATTCTCAACGTGGTCTTCGACCAAGTCACCTCACTAACCAAACACACCCAACCTGCGTTGCTTGCTTCTTGCTTGGCTGGTGCCATGACTGCTTCTGCACTGCTCTGATCAAGGCCTATGAAGGCCACCCACACCACTGTTGCTGCTGCTGCTAGGCCTAGCTTGCTGCCAAGGGGGCCTGTGCTGTTCTGTTTTTGCCAGGTGAGCCTAGTGGAGTAAGTAGGTAGCCTAATCTCAAGTTAACTTTCAGCTCACTCCCTGTCCCTTCAGCCACCAGGTGAGATGGAGACTCTCTAAGAGTAGACCAACAAAAATATGCCACCACAACACTGCTATTGACAGTACAGTGCTCACTGACTCCTCCATGCTGTAGTGTGCAGCCTGTCTACTCTGTGGTAGGAAAGTCAGTGTTGCACTTACTTGGCTGGAGCTCCTCCATGTCATGCGTGATGGTGTCCCCGCTAATAGGTGGAGAAAGTGAACAGCATAATACCGACATAATCAAGTCAGGAGTGCACCTGCAGCATGAGTGCACACAGGCCAGTGGGGGCACTTATTGTGCAAAAGATTAAATCCACATTTAATGCCATTATTGCCACACATAAGAACAACCTAGACACAAATGCGGGGGAGGGTCACTGCCCCCCCTTCCCCCTCTGCCCTTCTTAAATGGCACCCCTGCATTATGGTAGAATTTCATTCTCAGGTATCGGTACAAGTAAATACAACAGTTTTCACTGTGTTCTGAGGTACTGTATCTCCATGTTTCAGGATGTGTCCTGATCATCATAAGGGTTAGTGTCCCTCATTGTATCTCATTTTGAGTGTCCATGTCCCTCATTTCAGTAACAAAATGTGAGGTATGGTGCATGCTTCCAAAACACTACTGAGCTTGGCCATAGTGTGTATGCTCCATACAGAATTACAAAGGGAAAGTAAGTGAGCCGTAACAGTCATGGAGAAACACATTTGTAGCACTAAATATACATTGGGAATTTGCATGGCCCAAAACAAAAAGATCAGGCTTCACAACACAGAGGCCCCTCTTTGCACATCTGGAATGGGGGATGTTGGCTGACTATATCCTAGGCATTTAAAGCATTAAGCAAACAATACTTTACAAATTAATGGAAATTCAATGACAAAAATCAAAAAACATTAAACAACTTGCAAAAGGATCAGAATTAATGAGTATACCTAATTTTAATGGGAAATCAATGAAAATGTATTTTAATGGCTCTAATTGCTAGCAGTAGTATGAGAAATAGAAACTAATGTGTTTTTAGATGACATTTGAACCAGCTTAGCTGCTGCACACATGGCAAGCGTGCAGCATGTGAACCTAATATGATTTTAAAATGATGTTCACACCAGGTTAACTGCTGTACTCATGTCAAGCATGCAACACGCGAGCCTGATGTGATTTTTAGAAGATGTTCGCACCAGCTTACCTGCTGCACACATGTCTAGCTTGCAGCATATGAACCTGATTTGCTTTTTAGATCTGGTTTGCTTAGGTTCACTTTGTATAAGTGAACTGCATGCAAACATTGCACAATTAAGCATGTGGCATGCATTCTGCATGTACACAGCATACACATATTTCTGTAAGGGTTAAAGCCTCCACAAATATGTATAATACAAGGTCCTATCCAATGCAATTGAAGGTAAGATAAACAAATCTAATGAGATCCAGCAAATGAATCAATCAGAGAGAAAGCGGTGTTTGAATGGACCAGATTGCCCCTTGAGGTGGTGGCATGCAAAACTACAGAGGCATTTAATCATAAACTCAATGAATTCTACAATGGCTAGAATTTTTACATTTAGCAAGCACAATGGACTCAAGTCTTCTGGCTCTGAAATATTCCTATGATTCCTACGAAAATATGTCTAACTGGGTTGTTAACTATGCAGATGATTTCAAACTCAAAGGGTTATCAGGAAGTGCAGAGCAACACAAGAGCATACAAAGAGACTTATATCTCATCTCCTCCTGGGCAGAATGGTGGGAAATACATTTTAATCTAGTGAAATGCAGTTGTGCATATTTGTCATGAAAACATTAAGCAACCATATATTCTCTGTGGAAAATTGCTAGCATCGATTTCTCGTGAAAAAGATTTAGGAATGACCATCACACACTATCTAGAGCATACAAAACAGTGTAATAAGCAATCTTGAAAGTGGATAAAGTAATGTGGGCTATAAAGAGAAACATACAGTCTAGAGACCTTAATGTCATTCTTCCATTGTACAGATCATGTTTACCCTCACTTAGCTTATGCCACACAATTTTGGTGCCTGTATAAAAAAAAACCATACATCAACTGGTAAAAATACAAAGGAAGGCAACTTAATCTATAAATTCATTGCATAACCTCCCATATAATATCAGACAATCAGAATGATCACTTATGCCATTGGAAGTGCAATGTCTGAGGGGTGATCTGCTGTTAATGAATGATATAGTAAATAATCCCTACTTGTTGTGTGAATTGAACCTTGAATATCAACAAGATGAGTCTAATGCTGTGGAACACCCATTACAAGTTAGAGGACAGAGATTTAACTCCCAGAAAAGAAAGCATTTCTTTACACAGGGAGTGAGGAACCCCTGGAATGCCCTCCTTGAGATCATTATTAGCAAAAATAAAATGGATTTCATTAAAAAACTAGGTAGATACATTATTAAAAGAGGTAGTTTGACATATTACTAACGGAGTACTAAAGGACGTAAGCCTAATAGCTCCTAACATACCTTTGAATGAACCTTTGAATGACCTGGAAGGGGAACTGAGATGGGCAAAATGGTTGTTGCCGCATGGCAGAAAAAAGCACACTAAATGTGTGAGCGGGTCAGCACGCAGTGCTCCATTTTACTTTTCCTGCCTGCTGGCATCCAACCCTAGGTATAAGAAGTTACATTTACACAAGTAAATTCCTCACTGTTGATTTTACAGCATACATTTATCAGTTCAGAGGTGTTAAAATGTTAAACTTTCTCATTGCTTGGTGGGCTTGAGAATTGGCATTGTTCTTTAATCAATTATTTTACTTATTTTCCACAATAAAGTTGTGTGACTGGTTCCCTTTACAGTCGTACCTTGCAACTTGCCTTTTTATTTCTCGACTTCAGGAATTACACAGACGTTATCATCGCTAAAAGTGATATACATAGTGCAGCTAAGCACTGATGAACTTTTTTCAGGGCATTGTAAGGTATTTGGTCAATGCTGCAGGAGCCATTTTCAGATATTCTGCATGATATGCTTTATTTTACAGTGTATTATTATTTATTGACAGTTAATGTGAATAGTAGAGCCCCTACTGCTGTAACTAAGATAGACAAGTGATTCTATACTGCTTTATTCTGTACTTGGAACCGAGTGAATGACAACACGTATTGTGCATATTTGAAAATTAATAAACACAAGGTTAAGAAAAAAAAGAGTATCAGCATCCACATGATTCAGGCTCATGTGGTACTCCATAGAGTAACTATAGGTGAACAATGCTGACAGCCACTGACACCCTACTGCATCCAGCTTGGATGTGCTTTTCGCATACATTAATGAATTGTTATCTGTCTTGATTGTGATCTTAGCTGAGTACAGATAGTCATGATATTGATCGACAGTGACCCATCTGAGGAACAGAAACTCCAACTTGTGCATCAGGTAGTTCTGCTCACTGAGTGTGTCTCCTCTGCCTGGGGCTTGATCACAACACCAAGGACTGTGAAGCCTGCCAGAGCTTCAACCAGGCCACACAAAAGCATCATCAAAAAGTCCTGGAAGCCTATCTTTTGAAACAAAAGCTGGCTTCAATAGAAAAGGAGCTGTAGCAGGTGTGGAGTGCTTCTTCGTCTCCCAGGGGCTCTTCTGGCTTTCACTCCTCTGGGCAGATGAAGCACAAGCAGGACAAAGACAAGCACCAGGACTGGGATTGGTCTCCATCCAAGCAGTGGAGCTCTTAGGAGGCTGTGACCAAATGAGTGGCCTTCTACCAGAATGAGGCCAAAAGGACATTCTTCATAGACAGAGTGGTAACAAGGTGGAACAACTACCAGAGGAGGTTGTAATCCAGAAAACGGTTGGGAGATTTAAGAGGAGGTGGCATAAATCAAGGGTTGGGGGGGCATAACACTAGCTGCATGAACTCTGCATGGAGCAGACTCGATAGACCATAATGGCCTTCTTCCGCTGGCAATTTTGCATGTTCATAGATATGACATGTCCCATGCACCACAGGTTTGGAAGAATTGGCATTTATCTATGGATAGCTTGAGTCTGAACTCTTCTAAGCACTCCAGTACTTTACACAGGCATGTCTCATGTAATTACAGCATTATGCCAAACACTATAACATCATCCAGGTACACCAAGTGCTCTAGTAGTCTCATATCCCCTATTACTCTCTGCATAAGGCGCTGGAACATGGCTGGGCTCATAAATACTTTGAGGCATTCATAAAAACGAAGAGGGCAAAGAAAAGCGTTTTTTTCCTGATCAGCCTTGGTATGGGGATCTGAGAGTAGCCACTGTGGAAGTCCAGCACGGAGAAACAGCAGCTAGTTTGGAGAAAGACCAAAGCATCTTGAATCCAGAGCAGGGAGTACTAAACAGGTACTGTACATTTACTGAGTTCAGTATTTTACAAACATTTGCACGGCACCATTCTTCTTCCAGATCACAACAACGGGAGAGACACTGGGGCATTGGGACTCCTGAATGACTCTTGCTACCAGCAGCTCCTGAGGATGCCATTGGACATCATCAATATAAGCTGGAGCTAAATGCTCGGACCTCTCCTGGAATGATCACGGATCGATCTTGCAGTGTAATCTGATGCTCCCCTACAGTAACATACCCTATGTTCCACTCATTGGTAGAAAACATGCACATCTGAGTAGATAGCTTTTAACTGACACACATGCACCATTATTCTGGCAGACAGGACATTCCAAAGTCAGAATCATCTGGGTTCAGTCATTTAGCAAGTACTGTTCCCCATCTTAGGCTGCATAGCTGTGTTGGAACAGTATACCTTGGTGAGGGTCCTTGCCCTGTTAATGATCACAAGGCCTTAAGACACATTTTTCACATGAACATTAATCGCCTCACAGTGGCATGACCACAGACAAGCAACACTACAGGCTTCACCACCAACCCCTCTGGACACTCGTGTCACTCAAGCACTTGACACTTTTCCTCTGTCATTTTTCATTTTCCCTTAATATGACAAAATAAATATTTTTCTCCCTCCTTGACCCATTCCACAATTTTCAGTTCTGTATCCACTTTAGGCTTCCTGACCATCCATATTGGCCTGTTTTAGCTTTCCCACACATCCCTTCCTGTTGATCTCACTGATCTCTGCTGATTTCATTCTGCTCTCTTGTACTACCATAATGTCACATGTTTTGCTTTAACTGAGGTGCTTACACCTCTTCTGTCTCAGTGCTCCTCCTGCAGCCCCCCCCCATCCAAGCATCCTGCCTTGGCGCCAAAAAGTCTAACTACCTTTTGTCTTACTAAACTGCTCAAATCTAACCCACCCTAACCTCTATGCTATTTAAGACCTGCTCTTTTTTCTTCTCTCCAGCTGCCTGCCCTTGAACGGGGCTGCTTCAGCTCCCCCACAGTTGGCTGGCACCCAGCCAGCCACCGACCGAGACCAGGACACCCGCCTGCAGCTCCTTGGAAGGTACGGGACAGCGCAGCCAATCGGAACACGGGTGCTTCCAGCAAACTCGCTCTGATTGGCCAGGACTTTTCCCCTGCTTCAGCCACCTGGCACTTTTTACAAATAGATTTTCAATAGAACTAAGCACATTTCAACTGTGTAATAGAAGTTTTTCAACTGTATTAGCTGGATTGTAATTTCTACTAGTGTTTTAAAGTGCTTACACCTCTTCTGTCTCAGTGCTCCTCCTGTAGCTCCCTCCATCCAAGCACTCTTCCTTGGCGCCGAAAAGTCTAACTACCATTTGTCTTACTAAACTGCTCAAATCTAACCCATCCTAACCTCAATGCTATTTAAGACCTGCTCTTTTTTCTTAATCCAGCTGCCTGCCCTTAAACAGGGCTGCTTCAGCTCCCCCACGGTCGGCCGGCACCCAGCCAGCCACCAACCGAGACCAGGACGCCAGCCTGCAGCTCCTTGGAAGGTACGGGACAGCTCAGCCAATCGGAACATGGGTGCTTCCAGCAAACCCGCTCTGATTGGCCAGGACTTTTCCCCTGCTTCAGCCACCTAGCACTTTTTACAAATAGATTTTCGATAGAACTAAGCACATTTCAACTGTGTAATAGAAGTTTTCCATAAGCAGGTTATACAGACCTGCCACTAGAGGGATTCTTGGTCTTTCTACACAAATCACTGTACTCAATCGTGGGCAACACGGCCTGCATTATCATTCTACTTCTAATCCTGGCAAAAATTATGACTCATAAAGCACCGATCCATGTTAAGTCAGAAGTCATCCCAGCCTGGTAACCCACAATCATAGTTCCTGCTGCATCTTCATATTGCTTCCCTACTCTTAATCTGTCGAGTTTTCATTTGAATTCTCATCCCTCTCCTCTGGCCCTCCTCCCATTGCCAATGTCTTTCCGTGCACTTCCCCTGCTAGTCTTGAACGGCCATGTCAGCATCTCCTATGCCCTGGCTAGACGTACCTCAATGACTGAACACCACACAAGAACCCAAACGAAAAGAGCCCACTTCTACCTGATAAATGCCCTCAAGAAAATGTTTCTAATTCTCCTTTTCTGTTCAGGCAATGTCAAACTAAATCAGGTCCCCAACTCAAATCACTTCTCCGTCGGAGTTTGCAGCTGCTCCTGGGATGAAACTGATGATGGTCAATATTCTAAGCCTGCTCAAAAAACTTGATCATCTTCAAGTTTGGGCAACCCACACTGACCCAGATCAGATTATAATTGCTGAGTCATGGCTAAAAAAGACCAACACTGATCCGCAAATTACTATACCGGGTTTCAAGCTCTTTAGGGCTGATAGGGATTCGGGGGGGGAGGGGAGTACTTGTATACGCCAAATCAAAATTTGATGTTAGCAGCATTTCCTGTAAAACTAAGCCCAAGGAATACGAGATTGTCTCGCTTAAACTTCACCTTCCATCCTCAGAGTGCATCACAATCATTGGTGGCTATAGACCCCCGTCAGGAAGCACAGAAATTCTTAACGTGTTGAAATCCATAACTCTGGCTGCTAACACGGAAACAATAATCTTAGGGGACTTCAATATGGATTGGCTCACTGCTAAATCCCATTCCCTAAAAGCCATCTGTGATGAGCTGGGTCTTACACAGATAGTAACTGAACCCACAAGAATCAATGCTTCTAACTCTGCCAACAGCTCACTCTTAGATGTCATCTTAACTTCACATCCCCATAAAATCTCACATTCTGCAGTTTTTCATAACGACATGAGCAACCACAGTATCGTTGTATGTACAAGATTCCAATCTAAAACCCAGTAGCACCCTAAATTCAGAATCAAACGCTCGTTCCATAAATTCAACTCAGTAAGCTTCCTAACAGATCTAGCTACGATCAGGTGGCAAGACCTATATCTTGCCAAATCTGCTGATGCCGTCATCTCTGTCCTAAATGACAACCTCATCACCCTAATTAACATGCATGCTCCTCTTATTAAAATGAGGGTGCGGAAAATCTCGCATCCATGGTTCACCCAAGAGCTCAAATCTGCACTTACCAATAGAGACAAGCTATGGGCTAGGGCCAGGCACACAAAGGACCCAGCAGAATGGCAGGCATTTAGAACTGCCAGAAATGCCTGTGTTAAAAGTGTATGTGCTACTAAAGCAAACTTCTACATCTCCACTCTGGAGCAGGCCAAAGGGAACTCCCAAAAAATCTGGAAGACACTGAGATCCATTGAAGGCCATCCTGCTGCTTCCTCCCTTCCCACCAAGATTCTGGCCAAGGACGGGATGGTTGAAAATAAACTGCGAATCCTCAAAGAACTTAACCTTCACTTTGCCACTGCTATGTTAGCATTCGACTCTTCCCCATACGCTAGCCGAGTGAATAGCAACACTAGCCCAGATACTATACATGCTACTCTACCTCATCCCTTCCAGTTGTGCCTGTTTAGCTACAAAGAAGTTGAAGACATAATTCTTAGCCTTGACACCAAGAAAAGTGCAGGGGACGATGGCCTTGAATCATTTTTCTTGTGGTTAGGCTACGCCCAGCTCACAGCCCCCATCCTTCACATCTTCAACCTCTCTATTACCACAGCTACTGTTCCATCCTGCTGGAAATCTGCCCATATTCTTCCTCTCTTCAAATCAGGAGATTCTTGTGACTTAAACAACTACCGTCCTATCTCTATCTTGCACGTTCTCTCCAAAGTGCTGGAAAAACTTATATACAACCAACTAAAAAATCACCCCGAAGAGCACTCACTCCTAAACCCGGCCCAATCTGGCTTCAGGTCGAAGCACAGTACCATCCCTGCCTTGGCTAAAGTCTCTAATGACTGGATCCATGCTATGGACACCAAGAAGGTTACTGGTGCAGTCTTTCTAGACCTCAGTAAGGCCTTCAACACTGTAGACCATCACCTCCTAATCACCTGTCTTGCCTACATAGGTGCCACTCCACTTACCTTACAGTGGTTTAACAGTTATCTCACAGGAAGGATACAAAAAGTCAAAGCTGATGGCCTACTATCTGCCCCCCTTCCAATTGCCAGAGGAGTCCTCAAGGCTCCATCCTAGGACCAATCCTTTTTTCCCTGTACATCAACAACCTTGACTCCCACATAAAGAACTCTAGCATACATTTCTTTGTGGATGATACGGTTTTGTACACATCAGGCTCGTCCTTAACTGAAGTCAGGGAAGCACACCAAGCTGACTTTATCCAGTTAGAAAGCAACCTTATCAATGCCAAGCTTCTCTTAAATGCCCAAAAAAAACAAGACAATGATTTTCTTGAGACTTGCCTTGTCTGGTGCCCTACCTACCCCACCTAAAAACTTCATAGTTCCCTCCCTAGGTGAACCCTTGGAAGTCGTACCTAAATTTAAATATCTAGGTATGTGGATAGACAACAAGCTTCCTTCAACGACTACATCGAGGATCTATCAAAGAGGCTTAAAGCACGCTTGGGTTTCTTCTTTAGAAATAGGACCCTCTTTTCTCTCGAGACCCGCAAAAGACTTGTCCAAGCAACATTCCTTCCCTTGCTTGACTACGGAGACATTATCTTTATCTCCTCCCCAACCTTGAGCCCATATAAACTGGACGTACTCTATCACTGTGCTCTTCACTTCATTACTAACTCTGCGTACAGGACCCACCACTGTGATCTTTATGCAGCAGTTGGGTGGACCTCTCTTGCCACCAGACGCCTCCTGCATGCTGGAATTTGGACCCTCAAATTACTACTCCACAAACTGCCTGTCTATTTAAAGTCTCTCATACACATCTCGCATAGCGCCTACTCCCTAAGGAAATCCGACCTTATCCTACTAGATGTTCCCAGGACACGTACCACAGCTGGCCAAAGAGCTGTCTCATACGCCCTCCCAAACATTTGGAACCAACTACAAGCCATGCTGAAGCTAACCAGCATCGTATCAATTAACTCCTACAAAACACTAGCTATCTCTAAATTAAAAGACATATGTAGGTGCTACTAGGCCCCCAACGCCAAGTCAACTTCCTAGGTACCAACTGGCCCTCTACTTATTAAGCTGAAATGTGTTGCATAATTTCGGGCAAGGTTAAAGCTGGAATGTACTGCATATATAGCATAAGGACTTCTATTGTGTATACCTCTTGTATTATACAGTATATATTTTTTTTTCTTTGTCGTTCTACATTTTATATCTCCTGTCTATTTAATTGTGAACTGTATGTGTATGTGCCTCAGGACCTCCTTGTGAATGAGCTTGCTCAATGGAGTCTTTCCTGCAATAAACTTGAACTGCCTCCCCTACCCCTTTGGAGAACCACATCATTATTTTATCCTTCCTATGATTTCCTACCTTCTTCATACAGGTTTCGGTCCAAGAAGAGAGTCCTAAAAGGACCCTCTCACATGCAAGGCTTGTGGATAATGTAATTATCTCTTACTCATAGATCACAATGAGCCCACTCCCCCCCCCCATTTTGCAAGAAAAGCCTCATATGGGGAAATTTAGTTGTTGTTTAACCAGGTATAGCACACTAAGCTGAAAGCATTTTTACAGGAGCGACCTGGGAGCACAATGAGGTTAAGTGACTTGCTCAGGGTCACACAGCATGCAAGTGGAAGCTGTGGGATTCAAACCCAGGTCTGGTCTGCTGGATGTCACCAGATTTGCAGCTCAGGGCCTTAGACCACTGCACCATACTGCCTCTTAAATAGCTAAATAAAGGAGCACCACAGTGTGTATGAAAAGTGTTGTATAAAACTAAATTCCTTTCCTTCCCTAAATTCCTTTCCTTCTTTTACACAGTACCTTTGTATAGTAATGATCTTCCTTTTTTTGGGTGGGGGAGCAGGGCCAACATGCTTAGTGTAGAAGATGGACATGTAGCCTATTTATACTTCTGCATCCAATCAGTTGAACTTCCCCTTGTTAACTATTCTCATGGTATCATGATGTCATTTTTGGATGTTTCTGCCCAGCCTAGTGATGCCCCCACTGGGGACTATTTCAGCAAGGTCCAGTGGGTGAAGCAGTTTTAAATGCAGTTACATTTGAATGACTGATTACTTGCTGTTGCTCTGGCTGTTGATCCCTATGGGCAGAGGACCCCAGTATCCACAGGGACTGAGGGTGTTCAAGGCCAGCTATGGACAAGGCCTCTTTTCAGAGTTCCCCTTAGCAAAGAGTTACAGTTAGATCCTCTATGCTGCATCAAAAAATCCCTTGCTAGCTAGGGCTACAATTCAGATGAACATTATAAGAAAATCCAGCCCTGGAGAACATGAGGGATGCTACAGTGAGGAACCAATAGAGTGCAAAGAAAAACATGCACTTACCCCCTTCTGCCAACTGCACAGGATCTTTATTATTTCAGGGATCAATCCTGAGCTACTGCACCTGTGAAATAGCCATCTATTCATTTAAAAACACCCACGCCTCAATGAGACAGCAGCAAGCAATCAACAGGTGCTCCTAGACACTCACCTTCTCTAGGGCAGGACAGCAGCCACGCAGATGAGGGCATGCGTATTGCTCCCCCTCACATGCTGGCATCTTCCAGGGTACCAAGGGGTGAAAACAGAAAGCAGTCCTGGTGCTGGCTTCATGGAGACTCTGGTATATCCAGGCAGGCCCCTACAGCCTCACCCACTGCCTGATGCTATGCAGACCTGGGGGGATATCTCCTTCGCCCTGCCCTCAACAAGGGGGTAAGCAGAGGCTTAATTGAAGCTGCTGGGTGCAGGTAGGTGGGGCTGGAGGATGGTGTTAGAGAGTTCCAGGGAGAGCCATCCCAGAGAAAGGGGCATAAAGTATGAATAAAAAAAAGTTGGTACAGTACTTGATTGGAGCGACACATAATATTTCAGTAAGGTGCCTGAAGAGATTTAAAAAATTAAAATGCACATAATCAGAGACATACTGTACAATGCTACACACCTGATTGTCACACAGATGTAGTACATGTAGTGCACGGTGTCTCAAAATGTGAGAAATAAGAGACAAAATGTGGAACAGATGATTGTGTCAGAGAAAGAAGTTCAGAACACTGTGGAAAGTTGTGATTTCATGTTCACTGCTGACTGGCCACCAAGGATTAATTGTGGACACGTGATTCTGTCAGGTTTATTTATTTAGCTTTTGTTTACCATGTAAGCACACTATACACTCAGTTGCCTATTTTCAGGTGCGACATGGGAGAATTACTTGGTACAGGCAATAACAGTACAAAGTCAAGGCATGGCAATTAACAAGGAACAGACAAGATAACAGATAACAGGGACAGTCAGGTACAGGTTATAACAATACAGAGTCAATGCATAGCAATCAACAAGGAACAGAACAGGATAATAACAGATAAGGGATGGTCAGATAAGTGGGTCAGATAAGTGGGGATACTCAGTTTGTGTAACATAAGGGGGCAGAGAATAGTAGCACATGAGCAGCAAGGGAGGGGAGAAACGTTTGAAATGAATTACACCAAGAGGAAGGGGGCATGGGATAACCTCATGGCAGCTAAGCCTGGTAGGGGACACTTAACCCCAACAGGGGATAGCAGAATAAATAAGCATGTCAGCAGCAGACGATGACTTAAGGCATCAAGCAAGATGTGGCCAGGGAGCTCAGGGAAACACAGTGTATTACCCAAGCATAAGTGGCAGCTGCACAGAGTCCAAGTGGCACTGGGCCCACCACACAGGGTTGGGCACTAGGTGCAGGGGCAGGAGGATGCGTGCTTCAGGAAGTCCCAGAGATAGGTCCTGAAACTGGTGGGTGAGGGAGCAGATCTTATCTGGGCAGGGAGAAGGTTTCATGTTCTTGGATCAAGGGCAGCAAAGGCACGATCCCCTGCAAGGGAGCGAATTTTGGGGACCTTGAGGGCCTGGAAGTCGCTGGATCTCAGCTGGTAGATGGGGGCAGACTTGAGCAGTTCAGCAAGTGCCAGAAGGGTGGACATTCTGACAATATTGTCATAGAGGTTTCCCATGACAAAGGTTTGGTGGTTGTCGGGGGAGAGCCACCCAAGCCTTGAGTAAAGCTGACAGTGACACGTGAGGCAGGGTGCTGACAGGACGAAGTGGCACATGTTATTGTACACTGTGTCCCATTTGGAGAGCCAGGTTTTTGGAGCATTCAGGAAGGAGGTGAGCCCATAGCAGAGCATGGGGAGAAGAACCCCTTTTGCCAGGGCAAGTTGGGCAGCAGGAATGAGGCAACTTTTATTTTAATTATCATTTAACAATTTTTGTGCCCCCTGGACAGCCCCCATCTGACTGACCCCCCCAGCCCCATCAACTGGAATTACTGGGGCTTACCTTATGCCCAGTCCAGGAGTGGAGCCTGCAGGGAGTCGGTCGCCATCCTGCCGGCGGCAATTTTCTTCCTCCGTCTATGCCCAGGGACCCCAGGAGTGGGTATGCATGCATGTGGAGGCACACATTAGTTCCACAGCCCCTTTCCTCCCAGCCTAGCGCCTGGCTCCTCCTGGCCCATGCTGACCCCAGCCTCCACCAGGAGGCAGCCATCAGCTGGAGGAAGCCCTTACACCTTCCCAGAGAAGAGAGCTTGCCTATCGGCAGCTCCATCCAGCTCTGCCCCCCCCCCGTACCGACCTCCGATGGCCTGGACTCGTTCCTGAAACTGGGTTGCCAGCATACCATGAAGTAAGGTGTCCAGCACCTCAATCCTCAGTGCCAGTGGGCCGGCCCAAGAGTAAGGCAACTTTTGGCTCTGTAAACCAGGCCCAGCTTGCAGTTTGTGGCCTTACATGAGTTGTGCATATGCAGGGAGCGGTCAAGCTGGGGCTCAAGGGTTACCCCCTGGTATTTGAATGAATCAACCACTCGTAAGGAAGTACTGTTTGCTCCAGCAACATTGAGAAAGGCAGGGCATGCTCTTGTCTTGGCCAGGGAATCCGATAGCATGGCCTGCATTTTCTGGAGGTTGAGGACAAGCTTATGGGTCTTCAGCCAAGATTGTATGAAGTCGAGGTCAGTATTTAGTTTGGAGTTAATGACGTTGATGTCCTGTGAACTAGTTAGTATCAAGAGGTCATCAGCATACAGGGTGGAATGACCAAAGACAGGGACCGAAGGCAGCCGATTGACGTAGAGGGAGAACAGTATGGAGCCAAGAACAGAGCCTTGGGGCACTCCACGTGTAACCGGTGTGAGCCCGGAGTGGGCTTTTTGGAACTTTGTGTACTGCTGCCTGCCCGATAGGTAGTTGGCAAACCAGGCTAGGACCTGACGGGAGAGGCCATGGGACCGAAGGGTGGAGCCCAGGAGTGTGTGATCGGCCAGGTTGAAGGCCTTAGACAAATCTTGAAGATGGTGCCAGTAAATTTGCCTTGGTCAGTTGCCGTTCTGATCTCAGAGGTGACCTGAGCAGGGGCAGTAGCAGTGCTGTGCCCTTTGTGGTACCCATTCTGCACTGGGGAGAAAAGGCCATGGGTGTGGATGTAGAGCGTCAGCTGGGAGGCCACCACCTTTTCGAGCAGCTTCCTAACAGCTGACAAGATTGCTATGGGGCGATAGTTTTCGAGAATTTTTGGGTCACCATGCTTGAGGACTATGACCACATGGGCCACCTTCCATACGTCAGGGACAGTTACAGATATGAGAGAGGAATTGAGGAGATGGGTCTGGCCAGAAAGGGGGCCCCCAGGCAGACCAGTTTTGGCTCAAGATTGTCGTGCCTAACTCCAGTGTATGGGGAGAGATCAGCTAGAAGCTTCCTTGCCTCACTCAAGGATACAGTCTTGAAGTGGGGGGGGGGGTTGAGGAGTCACAGCGTCCCCAGAGAGGTCCATCTCCTTGGTGACAGGAGATGAGGAATGTAGGCAGACAGGTCAGAGAGCTAGACGTTGAAGACATTGGCAATAGTAAGTGCATTGATACAGCTGACTCCTCCAATTTGCATGTCAGAGACCTGAGTGCTGGCAGGGCCACTCACTGTGTGTTTGATGGTATGCCAGAAACTCCTTGGGGTTTTGGCTGAGGCTTCAAGGGAGGATTTATAGAATTTGCACTTTGCCAAGTGAATAGCCCTCTTCCAGGAGTTCCTAAGCTGCCTGTATTGCGTGAAGTCAGAACTGTCGCCGGACGCCTTGAATTTTAGAAAGAGTTTGCCCTAAGCTTCATTAGGGCAAACAGGCCGCCATGCAACCATTTGGTGATAGTGCCCCTCACCCTCCTTTTGGTGAGAGGGGTGTGCCTATCCTGAAGGGGGGAGAATATGGATAGGAAGCAGTCAAGGGCAGCTGTGTGGTCCCTGGCAGCTGTAACCTGAGACCAGTTAGTCTGGCAGAGGTCAGCAAGGAAGTCATTTGAGTTGAATTTTGAGTAGTCCCTTATCTGGATTACTTTATATGGGACCCTGGGGGTGAGGACTTTCCAGATGCAGTAGGTGGGAGAGTGGTCTGAGATGGAGTCAGGGAAGAGCCTAGACGCTGTGATGCAGTCCGGCCTGTTGTTCAGCATCCAGTCAATAAGGGTACCTTTTACCCCCGAGGAGGATGGTTGGGTTGGTTTGGAGATAAGTTGTCCAAGGGCAAGGCCTGACAGCAGGGGCTCAAATAACTTGGAGTTGCCACCCAGCCAGTTGAGGTTGAAGTCTCCAAATGCAAGGAGTTCACTAGTACCCACCTTAGGACTGAGGCAGTCAAGGAGGTAGGAGAGGCCATGAGCCCCACCTTTTGGAGGGTTGTAAACACAAACCAGGTGGAGCTTTTTGGAGTTGCCCAACAGGAGGAGGGCTTGTAGGAACTCACATGAGGGGGAGGAGGGGTGGGGTCCGACAGACATGTTAAGGTGGGCCTTGTAGCAGAGCAGTAGCCCACCCCCTCGTGTGTTCCCGGCCCTATCCTGCCTGACAATGTTATACCCAGGGAGGGTGCAGGCAGAGTCTAGGGAGGCTGGCTTGAGCCATGTTTCAGAGATCCCCACGATGTCCGGATTATAGGGAGCAACCCAGGCCATCAGCTCAGGGAGGTTAGCTAGGAGACTGTGGACATTGATATGGACAACTTTTAGGCCCTTTGCATTGTGCCACCAGGGAGGAGGTAAGGGGGAAGACATGTCAGCAGGGGGACTCGGGGGAAGGGCAATAATCAGGTGCTGGCAAACAGATACACTAGGATACTGAGGAAACTTTGTAACAGTAAAACAGATAGGCAGCCACACTATAGTACTGATGAAGCCTAGAGACAGGAGGACTGTGCAGATTAAACATGTCTTTTGGTTCCATAGCTGAAGATGCCCTTTTTGGATCCACATCTACTCCTGCACTTTGCCAGCACCCCCCCTCCTATCTTCACCTCCCCTGCTGGCCCATGACAAATGCCACCCGGCTGCACTGCCTCTATTCTTATCCGCCTTCCACCCCTCCTCTCTCTGTCCTCCCCAACCTACCTCCCCTTTTCTCCCATCCACTTAGTCTCCCTGATTTCACCCTCCTCCCTTCCCTTTCCTCTCCCCAAAGTTTCACCTTATTGTTCTTTTTTCATCTACAAGACTATGTGTTTTTTTTTTTAATTTTATAAACTGTTATCTTTGCTTATGATTGTCTCAGTTGTACCAATGACGTGGAACCTTTGTAAAAGAGCCTCGGCTCAAAGGTATTTGTAATCCTAGAATAAATAAATAAATAAATAAATAAATAAATAAAAAATAAAGGAGAAGCAGGCAATAGCAAATGGGGAAAAAAACAGTAACTGATAATGCAGTATACAATTTGAAGAGGGAGGTAATAGCAGTTTAGTAAAGCTCCCCCTCCAGTTCGGAGCCTACAACCTTGCAGATTACAGGGAAGGCAGGGGTGAGAGGAAATTCTGCCCTTGAGTGCAGCCCAGCGAAGAGGGCACACTTCCCACAGTTATGTCTAAACTGAAATTCGCAGGTAGCTAAGGCCTATAGATTTAAATAAACAGTTTTGCTGACAAATATATTACTGTATGGAAACTAGATAGCATTGCAAACTATTGTTGAAAATACTGCGTAAGAAATGGTTAGGAAGGAAAAGTTCTGAAGAGTCCTTAGGTAGCAGTGTTCAGCTTGCACAAGTTCGGCTGATACCAATTCTAAATAAATGTAATTTTCTGAGACAAAGTGAAAATAATATAACTATCTCTGTTTTTTAAAACTGAAATGCAAACCCAACAATGCACTGTAACTGAATGAAACACAAAATGACAGTCATCCTTGTACTGCATCATTATTAGTAACTATTTAACTTTTCACTGTTATGTAAAAGTCATTGTACGGGACCACTAGTTTTTTGGAAGTAGCATTTAGTTTCTAACATTTTTACGTGCTACAATGATTTAACCTACTGTTTTGAGGATACTGGAAAAAGTAATCAGGGTTAACATAAACAAATGCTCATGTTACTACGCTTACAAAAAATATTTTGAAAATCCAAATAATTTACATTCCGTTCAGACAAGATTAAACCTGTCTTCTGAATAACTTGGCTGAAAGCACATTCTTTGGTTTGGAACACTGTAAAACACTCAAATCACTACAGGGTAAAAAGACCATAATAAGAGGGAAGTCAATTCCCCTACTTTTTGTAGAGACGGGGTGGGCAAAACCTGATGTAATTTCAACTGCCTAAAGTTAGAATACTAAGAGACACCTCAACTAAAGCATGTTCAAATGCTCAGGTCTGAGCGGCTTGATTCAACACCACTGTTTTAGGACCCACTGACAAAGCTACTGTAGGGACTGTGTGGCTCTCACCACCATCTCCATTCTTGCTGCACCCCCACCTTGCATTACCTCAACCATACATTCAATAAAAATTCTGTATAACCCTACACACACACACACACACACACACACACACACACACACACACACTGTACTGTGAGGAATTCTTTTTAAACAGGAACTTTTTGCAACACTAAATACTCCCCCCCCCCCCACCAGCCACCACCTCCTCTATCTTTTTGTCTTGGTTTCGGAGGCACATACCCAGTTCTCCAGAAAGGCCTCCCTATCTACCACTTGCACCTCAGATCGGGTGGAACATACCACGGGGAGAATGTCTACAGCAGTGGATTTGGAAGCGAGACCTTTGAAGCAAAACAGAAGTGGGGCTATACTCACTCCTCCATACTGAGCTCCTCTCGTCCTCGTAGTGCCATTCCCATCTGTGGTACTGCCACAGCCACTCCTGCCCTATGATACCTCATAATGCACTAACAAGTATTTGCTCACTCTGCCTCAGTTTTCTGGAATAAGCTACAGGAAAGCCCCAAACTTGCTCTATACCTTTTTTCTACATGTAAAAGACCAAATGCAGTTGTATGTAATTCCTTTGTCATGAGCTGAGAGTTTTCAAATACTTCTGACTAATAGTATTTATATTGTTGCTTATTTAAAAAGTTATGCTCTACAATGTGTTTTTTTCCAAAACTGACTGTAACTGTTTCTTTGTTCTTTGCTGTTGCTGTTTGCCCTGGGACCCCCGTGAAAACAAGATGCAGCCTCTTATGAGGCTATCCTAATTGACGTAAGTTTAGATAAATATCTGTCTAGCGGAAGGTGCTCAGTGCTGAAGGCTTGCGAGAGCCTGAACCCAGAGGCTGGGCTCATCAGCACCATGGTGCTGTTCCCCTTTGCACAGCTTGAGGCGAGAGTCTGAAGGGTGAAATGCAAATCAGGAGGGGCTTGTCCATACCTACCACAGAACAGAAAGACCAAAATAACTGCTTTAGCAATATTTAGCAAGCACTCGATGACCTCATTATTCTGCCTCAACTTGATTCGTGCTTGAGGGTCCGAAACAAAGCAGTCAAGTGCTAGCACCATGGTAGTTTTTACCTGGCACCAAGTACTATGTGGGGCATTTTCTTCATGGACTGTGATTTTTCTGGATGCCAGTGGTGGAAATCAAAACAAACATTCTGCAGGGACCCCCACTATCTTTAGTATAAGGAGGGCAACAGTCAGATATAAGGGCCCTCATTCTATATGTCATACACTGAAAAATGTCTCTCCTAATCCAGTTAGTGCCACTCCTGTCCAGTGTACCCAGATCTGCATTAAGCACCCTCCCGTCTGATCCTGATAACGTATGTCAGTCACCTTCCTTTCTGATCTTGTTATAGCGCCCCTTTTATGGCAGCCATGGAGCATGCCCAGCTCAGATTTGCCTTCCCCATCTAGTCTGCTTTTGAATTTCCATCTGTCAATCCAGTTCCACCACTTGTGACAGTGACTGGAACAGCCCTCCACTCACATGCACGGATGGCCACCATCTAACTGCTGACTGCAATTTAACAGTTGGTCATGCAGGTGATCAGAGGGTTAATGAGACAACAGCTAGCCAAGGAGGTGAGTGGTGGGATGAGGTTCAGAGGTTCGGATTCAAAACAGGACCATGTGGGGAAAGACAGGTCTGAAATGAGTTGGACGTGCTCTGGAGCTGCCAGGAAAATGGCACAATTACATGATGAGGAGGAAGAGTGATGAAAATATAAGGTCAGGATTGGACAGGAGGGTGCTAATGAAGATATAGATAGGTTGAACAGGAGAGGCACTGACTAAATCAGGAAACACGGTTAAAGTGTATGACATATTTCATTTAATATATTGCCTATGAGGAGGCTCCATACAGTAGATATCACAGGGAGCTGAGGAGACCCAGCTATATGTGGACAGAGATGTGTGCGGGTAATAAATACTGCATATGGGGATGCTAACTGGTTTACCAGGACAACGGTAATACATATTTAATTTAATAAAACATGCAAGATGTTTGAGTTTGGAATGCAGCATGGCTGCCATGGAAAAGCTCTGTGACTAAAGGTAAGACAGCTGACACTGACAATGTAATAAGTACAATAATATTGCATACAGTACGTCATCCTTGCTCCAGCTCCACAGGGCACATGGCTCCATCCTCTGATGTAGCAATGAGACTTGGGCCTCTGGTTGGAGAGGCCTGGATTCCGGAGAGTTACAGGCTTGGTGACGCGGTAAGTGACATGGTGCCGCCACCTGGGGGAGCCTCGTGTGGCACAAACTTGCACTCGGAGTAAAAGGCAAACAAAGGGTAAGGTTTGTTGGGGTGGCAACAACAAGGGTCTGGGGAAAGAAGAGTAAGGGCTAGGCAATATAAAATAACAACAATGCAGTTGTGCAATCCCTTAACGTCTCTGCTCACCACCCCCACTTCTTTCAGTCCCACAATGTCTCCAGTATCTGGTGCACCAGTAAATCCCCCCCCCCCCACAAAAAAACTTGGGAGCTCCCTTTCAGTTTAATGTGGTGCCATAGTAGTTGAATCACTGGAGACCTGATGCTGAGTAGATGAGTACTGTGCATGCACAGTGACCACACTAGAGAATTAAATCAAATAACTGAACACTATTCACAATCCTGTGTTGGTGGGCCTAATGCTAGTTTTCTGCCTAGGTTGTCCCTCAAGGCAGAGCTGTAGCCTGGTGCTTCCAGTGCCCTACCCGCCCTCTCTATCTAGCTAACTACAGAGCATTGCAAAGACAAGGCCCTAATCTGTTACTCATGGTTCTGTGGAGTTTTCAGACCCCAGAAGGGCTCAGCAGTTCAATACACCCACAGCGGTCTCTCTGGATGTAGCTGCTGGTACACAGATGCTGGATCTGAATGCAAGATGCACAGCAACATGAGAGGCCTGCAGGAATGAGCTGTGAAAGCGACAGCCCAGCCTCACTGGTCTTCACCCAGCAGGGGGACTATTATCTTTACCAACTGGTAGGGACTTTTTTGTCTTTTCTGCTCAGCCTGGGGACTTCCCTGCTGAACTGATAAGTGGCTAAAGGCAGTCACTCTCATACAAGCCTCTGCTCTCCTTCTGAGATTTGGGCTCTGTCTGGAACACACTCTATGAGAGGGGCTCTTGGTTGAGACCAATATCAATGAACAAATAAGGTCCAGTGTGCCCCCCCCCAAACTGCCCTAACAGGCCTGTAATGGAGGATTTTTTCTATATCTCATACTTTAAATAGGGGTGCTTAGTTATCAAACTTTGGCCAAAATGTGAACAAGCAAAACCACTCCATCAAAGTGGCCCCAATGGGGTTGGTCCTGCACTTTAAATAGTGTAAAAAGCTGTGACTCTTTCCCAGTGATTTGCTACCAGTCACACCTAGCAACTGCACTTTATGAATGTCAGACATGGAAGCTGGAGTATTGTCTTTGCAAACAGAGAATGAAACAGCAGGACTTTAACTCAGATCAGCAAGGTACTTTATACATTATTTAAAGTGCAGGACCAAACCGATTGGGGCCACTTTGACGGAGTGATTTGGCTTGTTCACATTTTGGCCAAAGTTTGATAACTAAGGGCCCCTATTTAAAGTATGAGATATAGAAAAATCTCCCATTACAGGCCTGTTACAGCAGTTTGGGGGCACTGGACCTTATTTGTTCATTGATATTGGTCACAACCAGGAGCCTCTCTGAAAATAATTAAATAAATTTATAAAGCCAGGGTTGAGCAGATCACACATTGAATTGGTCATATGGGTAAAAGTATCAAGCCACATGGCAGATACCCAGCTCCAAGCACTCTAGCCTTTCCAGTTCTGGAATTGTTCCTTCTTCACAGTTTGCATGTTCACACACACCTGCTCTCCGGCAAGCATTTGTGGATCTCTGGAAGCACTGCCGGCTTCCACCCTACATGAGCAGTGACTCATACTCTGCAAGAGCAGTAAACTCCACAAATATGTTCTTGCAGCAGCTTAAGTACTTCCTATCTCCAGGTCCCCAATTGGTCAGACCTGGGGTAGAAGTGAACTATCCAGCGAATCCACTCTTAATTTATTGCAGGTTTGCAGGAAAAATGCAGTGCCCTTACTCAAGAAAGGCCACTCTGGGCTTCCGTGCTCAGAAGTCTTTTGTGCTTTGTACCCTAATTTGCTGTCCAACACCGTTGACCTTTTCTTGATGTTGTCCAGGAGGTCAGAGGTCAAAATCATGGCCATGGCAATGTTTGTTTACATTCTGTCCCTTGTAGGTAGTACTGGCTGCATGCCAAGAACACACTGTGGCAGGGTGACAGTAACCAGTTCCTTATCAGGTGTTCACAACCACAGTTAGGTGGTGCACCCTGTGATGTCAAAGAAGTGAACTGTTGCTTGCCTCCCCCTGCAACTCTGTGCCGCGCTATAGTACAGTATGTACTGTGACAGAGTGTGTGACTGTGAGGGAGGGTGGAAGAGCAGTTGTGTCACTGATGAAACAAAGCAAACTGACCAATCAGTCTGCTCATCATCATCATCATCAATGATGAGCTGCTCTGCCCCTCCTGATAGCATGCCTGCTCGCTCCCATCTCTCTCAATAATTACAAACGGAGCGAGCAGGCTGCTGTGGGGGAAACCTGAGTTAGCCAGACTGCCACCACTACTGCCCCCCCCAAAAAAATATCCATTGGGGCATGGAGTGAAGAACAAATAAACAAACACAGGTACGCTGTGGAGGGCGGCAACTTGGTTAGCCACACTGCAGCTACTACTGCCCCCTAAATCATTCATCGAGGCTGGTGTAGCATGCAAATGAAAACATTGTGGTAGGGGGTAACTGGGCTAGCTTTATTAGAGCTTGAAAGAATTACTTAGCTCAGATCAGCTATGCTAGCATCTCTCTTCGTCAGGATGGACACCTCAGGGAACAGCAAAATACCCCTTTACCAATGCATGACCCATCGCTTATATCTTAGTAAATAGTTGCTGTTTATTTACAACATATTATACAAAGCAAGCAACGTTAAACAGTGCAATAAGGAAAACCATATGAAAACAAAGGTTTTACACATTACACACAAGTCAATAAATGTGGACTGATTCAGGCTAAAACCTGTACAACAGGTAGACATGTTACATTTTGAAATGGATGAGAAGTTCTTACCACTGGAGCTTAGAACAAAAGCTTTCTGTCTATCCACATACTCTGAATTAGCCTCAGCTCTATAGTGCTAATTCCCCCTTAACTTTTTCTCTCTTAAAGGGAATTTAGGGAAAGCCCCTCAGCCTATTTTTTGTATACCTTTGTACTTCACAGGCATGCAGAATGATTTCCTCTCTTGCATCCCCTCTAGTTTCATCCTAATTTAAATATAAGTGCAGCTGCTTCAGTCTGTTTTGCCCTGGCGTGCAAAACCTGTTTGTCTCCATTGCAAAGGCCATGACCCCATTCATGCAAGGCATCATGGGAGTTGATGATGCATACATGCACAAACTAGCAGAGGTTATACTCTCATTCCCTTCTGTTACGTCTTGTGAAGTCCCTGTATTCTCTAAAAGCACTTTTTTTTCTAACTCAGATACACTTTAAACTACAGAAAACAGCAGGGGAATTACTATACTTTGAAAGGTTTCATGGTCATCATAAGACAAGAACATAGTGATTGCAGAGATCAGTGACAGCACTGACTAATACATAGAAACATAAAAAAACAGAATTTGATGGCAGATAAGGACTGCTTGGCCCACCTAGTCTGCCCATTTCCCTACCTAATGGATAAGCTACTGATCCTAGTTCACCAACAGCCTACTTCCTCCTACCCCCACTAGAATTGCCTCATGTCTGTCCCATGCATTCTTGAATTCCTCCACTGTTTTTGACTCGAGAACCTCCTCAGAAAGGCAGTGTAACTGCTGCAGGCTTTAGCACCAAAACATCATAACATTCCAGAATGCCTTACATGAGACAAGTCATGACCTTTGTAATGCAGTCAAGCAGGTTTTCACACCAAACATAAATACCTTCATTTACATTCAAATTCTGATGATATTAGGAAGGTGCAATTGAGGCAATCATTGTACATGCCTACAAATTACACAAGCATACAGAATAAAAGACTGAGGGAACCTTCCCTTTAAGGCACATTTACATGACCTACAACATGCTACACTGTTGCAAGTGGTGCAGATGAGTTACACCAATGCTCATTTGTTTGATGTTTCGCTGTGTAGCAGGCTGCATTTGTAGAGGCCTATTTCTTCTGATTTAAAACTTATTTGGTGTGATTTAACTGGGGCTGTTTCTTTGAATCAGAGACCTATATCTTCTAATTTCAAGCCTATTTTGATGTGTTGTTGGTGAAGCTGTTTGAATTGGAGACCTGTTTATTTTGGTAGCAAATCTATTTTGGGGGCTTTGAGAATTGTGATTCATTTTTGCTGGCTTCACTAGCTGCAAATGTTAGTGCAAAGTGGGGGAAGGGTGCTAATGGTCTGACCAGGGGCCTCAGCTACCTGATTGTTTCTGGAAGACTTGGGTTGGTCCCATCCCCCAACCCCTCACCCCTCCCATCCCTGGTCCGTGATTTCCTTTATACAAGAGTTCTGACATCACTTCCTCAAATGGGCAAAGGATATGCACCTGTAATAGCAGAAGCAGACATCCAGGAATGGAACAGCAGCAAGTGAAGAGGTGACTGCTATCTCAGTGGAAGGGAAGTAACTGCAAATCTAGGAGCTTTCATTGTTACTTCTTTGCATTGTTATTGCATTGTGGAAAGGAGGATTAGGAGTCTAAAGAAGGTTGTGCAATAGCTACTTAAAGTCTCTTTTTGAGTGTGGATAGGAAGGTTAGGAATATAAAAAGCAGTTGCTCAATCTATCTAAATGTGTACAACAAAGGGGGTAAGGGAAATTAAGAAAAGAATGTTCTGCACTGATAGAGGGGGGAGAGGGGAGACTTGGGGGAGTGTTTGCTATCCTGCATCTGGAAGGGTGGGGGGTCGCTGGTGGGCAAACGACAGCAATGGGTAGGGTGGTAGGCTGCAACAACTGCGGTGCACCAATCTTTCTAAAAATTGCCTGGAGTGTGGGAGGATGTTTAATGTGCAACCACATAGAGAAACTTAGAAAGGAGATTGAGGGTCTACAGGAGGAACTAAGACAGGCAAGGCAGACTGGGGGTGGGTTTAGCCCAATACTGGAGGGAGGAAGAATGGGAGATGAGGGAGGGTGATTTAAGCCAACAGTGGTGAGGAGAGGGTCAGAAGAAGGGAAGCAGAGACAAAGGGCCCAGGCCAGGAAGAACGATTGCTGGGGAAACCAGGTCAGGAGACAAAAGACAAGTGGAAGGAGGTGATAGGGACTTGTGAGGGGAGGTGAAGAAGTGGCAAAAGTCATGGAGTGGAAGGAGAGAACAGGTTACTATGAAGAGAGAGGGAGCGGGCATTTGTGAAGGGTCTTCAGAAAATAGTTTTGCACTGCTAGAGAGGAAGAAGGTGGAGGAGGAAATTATGAAATTAGAGGAGTAATTGATAAATGCCTGGACCAAACTGGAGCAGGGGGCAGTTCTGCTGGGAGAATTGCAACAGGGCAAAAGGGGGGAATAATGTGCAGGAGGAAGAAGAGGAGCCAGAAAGGAGAGAGGGAGATGAATGGAAGCAAGCAGGGAGTAAGAATGGTGGAATCTTAGTGCTGGGGGATGCAATACTAAGAGGAGTCAGGTGGGGTAGCAAGGGGAAGAAGCATAGTCGCATTTGGGTGGAGACCATGCCAGGAATGACAGCGGAAAGCGTGGGACAATCTGTTCTGAAATATGCTAGAAGGGGTAGGGACAAGCCTCATTTAATTATACATCTTGGGACGAACAACCTGGCTGACAAGACAGTAGATATAGTCCAGAGGAGGTTTGAGGAACTAGGACAATTATGTGAGGAGGCAGGAAGATCAGTAACTTTTTCGGAGATACTTCCAGTGCCCAAGGCAAGCACAACAGGAAATCTGAAAATAGAGGAATTTAACGGATGGCTAAGAACCTGGTGTTGTGCTAAAGGGTATGGGCTATTGGGGGGGTGGGGAGGGACCTTGGAGGACAGTAGTCTCTATGCCAAGGACAGACTACACTTGAGTGAGGAGGGAAACAAAGTGTTGAAACAGAGGATGGAGGAGTACACAGAGGAAGTAAGGAATTTAAACTAGGAGCAGGAGGTGGTAATTGGGCAAGAGACATGCAGAGACCACGGGTTGGGAATCCATATGAGCTTATCCTTCCCCCCAGAACAGTGACAAAGGACAAATGGCAAGTACTATCGGTGATGCTAGTAAAGGAGGGCAGGATGGGAGGGGAAGGAAAGGGTGGAAGGTAGTTACCCTTAATGCTAGTAGCCTTTGGAGGAAAACTGCAGAGTTACAGGTGCTCATGGCAGAGAGAGAGGTGGACATTGCAGCCATCACAGAAACATGGGCCACCCAATACAATGACTGGGACCTGTCTGTATCAGGGTACAGGTTATTTCGTAGGGACAGGGTAATTGGGAAAGGAGAGGGTGTGGCACTATATGTGAAGGAAGGACTGAAGTGTGTAAGGGAGGAAGGGGGGAGGGTAGTACGGAGTCACTTTGGATGCAAATCCAGGATTCCAAGAATAGGATTCTTAGAATGGGAGTGGTGTACAGGCTGCCATCTCAGACGGAGGAGTTAGACAGGGAACTAGTGGGACAGATCAGGAGGACCTGCGAGAAGGGTAGTGTGGTGATTGTGGGGGACTTCAACATGCCAGGAGTGGACTGGAATACCCCAACAACCAGCAACAGAAGGAAGCAGGTACTGCTGGATACCTTCCAGGACAGCTTCCTTCTGCAAATGGTCAGTGAACCAACCAGGTTAGGGAATACCCTTGACCTTGTGCTGGCAAATGGGGACTTTGTGAGAGAACTTATGGTGGAGGAACTGCTGTCAGGGAGTGACCACCACTCAGTATGGCTCACATTGGATATGGGCAAGGAAGGAGTGGAATCTGGCACAAGAGTGCTGGACGTCAGGAGGGCCAACTTTGGGAGGATGGGGGAAGTGGTAAAAGGATACCTGGCCAGAATTCAATCTAGTATGGACACTAACCAGAGGTGGGAGCTCATAAAGCTAGGGATAGTGGAGGCAACCAAAGCCTGCTGCAAGGCCCAGAGCAAGAAGGCTAGGGCTAAGAAACCGAGCTGGTTGAGCAAGGAGGTCATGGAAATGATAAGGAGGAAAACAGCTGCCTTTAGGAAGTACAAGAAAACAGGAAGAGGGGAGGACAGGGAGGAGTACTTGACGGAATCGAAGGAGGTGACAAGGGCAGTAAGGGGAGCCAAGGCATCTATGGAACTCAGGCTGGCACAAGGCATTAAGAAGGGGGAGAAGGACTTCTTTAGGTACATCAGGGAGAAAAGGAGCTGTAAGGACCACATAGTAAGGATTAGGAAGGAGGGGGGTTGGGTGGAAGCAGGGTGCGATAAGGCAGAAGCATTAAATGAGTATTCCTGCTCAGTATTTACTAAAGAGAAGAGGGGGTGACACCCAAGGGGGGAGAAATGGAAGAAACGGGGGGGGGGGAGGTGACAGATGGGGAAATCATGGAGGGCAGAGTTCGGGAGGGTTTGAAGGCACTGAGGGTGGATAAGGCGCCAGGCACAGATGGCATCCACCCCAGGGTACTGAAGGAGCTGGCAGAGATCCTTGCAGGACCTTTGGCAGACCTATTTAATGCCTCACTACATTCGGGGTGTGTACCTCAGACTGGAGGATGGCTCATGTGGTGCCCTCCACAAGAGTGGCCCCAAGATGAACCGGAAAACTACAGACCAGTGAGCCTCACATCCATCATGGGTAAGCTAATGGAGACTATCCTAAAGGAGAGGCTGGTGGGCCTCCTAGAGGCCAAAGGACTATAGGACAGCAGACAGCATGGCTTCATATGGGGCAGATCCTGCCAAACCAACCTGGTGGAGTTCTATGACTGGGTAATTAGGCAACTGGACAGGGGCCATGCAGTGGATGTCCTGTATCTGGACTTCAGTAAGACATTCGACTCAGTGCCACATGGAAGGCTGGGAAGTAAGTTAGTAGGCACAGGGGCAGGTGCAAAACTGGTGAGATGAGTAGGGCACTACAACAAAAAGCCGCACCACTCAGGAGACCTGAATAAAGGCAATATATTTATTTATAAAATAACACTGCTACAGCCACGACAGGTGTGTGAAAAGCAAGGTAACCTCTACCGGTTTCGCTCAGTTAGCGTCATCAGGAGGATAACCAATCAAAGTACATAGACCCTTATATAGCCAGTGAGACTATCAAATTTAAAGTAACATGAACAATATTAAAAACAACGAATCTACATAACATATTTGCTTTTTAAATTGCTATGTACTGCCTACACCTAAGAAAACATATATAGAGTTCTAATACGTATGTAAAATTATTTCCATCATATGCATTCTCATTAACATAACACAATATATAAAGCATATTAATTTGTTCATAAAAATAAATGAACATATGTCCAAAAGTCAAAAAATGAAGCACCTATTCCCTGTTATCTGTAAAGAAAACATAAAAAACATCAAAAACTAAACATAAATACAGAAATGATTATTTATCTGCTATACTTAATGTGGATATCGAGAGCAAAATATCAAAGCAAAGAATATAAATGCAAATGTGTATATACAATCATAGTTACACAGCTATATTAGTTCTACTGGTTCTAGTCCCACCACAGGTACAGTCCAAAGAACATGGTCTCATAAAGGAGACTACTTCCCTCTCCTGATGCATGACAACAAATCAATTCTGTCATTGAGACCAGGGGATTTTAGAGCTCCCAAAGTGAAAATCCAAAAGGATTCTCGTTGGAGCAATTTTTCTTCCAAATTTCCACCACGTGGTCCCAAAGTAACTCTCTCAACAGCACAGAACTTGAAAGAATGTTTGCCATCTCTTGTATTGTTAACATATATGGCTAGTGCATTCTTAACATCATTATTAATAATAGAACGGTGATGTTCACCGATTCTAATTTTAAACTGTCTGCTGGTTTTACCTACATAAAATGTCCCACATTCACATGTTGCTAAATATATCACATTGCTACTAATGCAATTAAAGAACTCTATAATCTGGAATTCCTTATGGTTATTACATGAAGTAAATGTGTCAGTCCTCAAAATAAGGGAACAGTATTTACAGTTCCCACAGCTGAAATTCCCAACAGGTAAAGGTGGTAGCCAGGTTTTTAATGACGGTTCTACCTTGTCCCTCAAGTAACTGTGCACTAATCTATCCTTCAGATTTCTACCCCTGCGATACACAAAACAAGGTTTTTCTTTAACATCATGAATCAAGAGAGGATCAGTTTTCAAAATATACCAGTTCTTGTTAATAACGTCCTGTACTTTGTGAGAATGTCTAGTATAGCTGGTAACAAAATTTATCCGAGATGCCACTGCTGGTTTTGGTTTAACGGTTAGTAGAGTTCCCTTTTAATGTCCAAAGTATCCAGAAAGATCTCATTTACATGCTTGGGAGAATAGCCACGTGCAATAAATTTATTGCACATACTACTACCCTGAACCAAAAAAATCACCATCCTCAGAGCAGTTCCTACGAGCCCTATATAATTGGGCTTTGGGAATATTTCTAATCATATGGTATGGATGGCAACTGGAAGCTAACAACAGTGAATTTCGGTCAGTTTCCTTACGGAACAGATCAGTTCTCAAAGTTCCATCCTGATTTTTAGAGATCTTTAAATCCAAAAAGGAAACACTATCCAAATAACTTTGTACAGTGAACTTGAGATTAGGATCAGTAGATTCAAGAAATCTCACAAAATCTTCAAGTTCCACCAGTGTGTCAGTCCATACCATAAAAATGTCGTCAATAAAACGATGCCAGATATCGATCTTATCACGATATAAGTTGTTTCTGGCATCGTAGATGTACATTTTCTCCCTCCTGCCCAGATAGAGGTTGGCATAATTTGGTGCAAAAGTTGCTCCCATAGCCGTCCCCTTAACTTGTTTATACATGTCCCTACCAAAAAGAAACACATTCTTAGTTAGTACATGTTCACTACAGGTTAGTAAAAACTGTTTTTTGGAATCAGTGATATTCTGATCCATAGAAAGCCAATAGTCAAGCACCTGTATCCCACCTAAATGGGGGATATTAGTATAGAGGGCAGTGATATCCATCGAAACAAGATACCACTCCTTCTCAATCTGCATTTCACCTAATATGCCTAACATCTGAGTAGTGTCTCTAATAAATGAAGGCAAAGATATGACATAAAGTTTGATATATGCATCAACAAATTTAGATAATGGTTCAGTAAGTGAACCAATCCCAGACACTATTGGCCTTCCTGGTGGATCATGATAGTTCTTATGAATCTTAGGTAGAATGTCAATACTGGCTCTAACTGGTTTAGGTACAGTAAGAAAGTTAGCCTCCATCGTGGAAATGACATCCGTACATAAAGCATCATTAATAAACATGTCTATTTCTTGTTTATATTTAAGTGTAGGATCACTTCTAAGGAGTATGTAGAATTCTACATCGCTAAGTTGTCTGGTAATCTCTTTAATGTACATATCTCTCGACAATACCACAACTGAACCCCCTTTGTCAGCTGGCTTAATAATAATGTCACAGTTCTGTTCGAGTTCTGTCAAAGCTACAGCTTCCTTACCAGAAATATTGATGAATCCAGCTGTTGTATCAGAATCGAACATTACTTGGAGTTCCCTTTCACATACATTTTCAACGACAAGCACAGTTTCATTATATGGAGGCATAAAATTAGATGGAACATGGAAAGGACTCACCTTTTCCTGAGATATACTCCCCTCTAGTGATGTAGCAGAAGAATTATCAAGATACATTTCTGATTTATGAAAAAAAGCTCTCAAATTAAGCAATCTGGTGAAACGATGTAAATCTACATACAAGTCAAATGGATTTGAATCCTGGGTAGGAACAAAGGATAATCCTTTTTGTAAGATTTTAAGTTGATCTGATGTAAGCTCCTGTCCAGAAATGTTAATTACAATTTCCTCCTGCACCAACAACTCCTTAATTGCTAAACCAGACGTCTCCCTCTGACGCGACTGCCGATATTTTCTCCCCCCACGTCATGTAGTCTTCCTCTTTGCTCCTTGATGTTCCAGTTGTCTCGATGAAATCCTCGGCCTCTGGACCTGCTGCTCCTGTTGGATTGGGGTAGTTGAAAATGTACAGTCCGTTGTGTATCTGACGCCACGATCTGGTCTGGATCTAAAAAAGGATCTTCCACTTCCGATTCACTATTATCTGTAGTGTAGGTAGGGGAACTGATTCTATTCCTCAGAATGGATTTAGGATATGAGGCAATATGTTGTTTAACACCTCCATATCTGAAGGAGCGACTTTTCTGTTTCCAATTAAGCACTCGATCATGCAAATAGTCCGCTCTATCTCATTCAAATTTTTGCAGTTTAATTTGTTTCAGCTTATTATCCTCTCTCTTTACCTTGTACTTAAGTTTTTGTTGGAACAAAGCAAAGTCAGGATGATCTTTGAATTGAAGAACCAGTTTTTCTTGATTAATGATATCAGCTGTTACTTCAGATTGTTGAGTTTCATAATCACGTATAAGCACACGCATAAATTCATCTGTAGCTGTTTGTTGTGCTCGTTTCCAATCAGATACTAATGATTCTCTGTCCCAACCATATCCAGGGTTTTTAATTACCCTCAGTCCCCTAGGTGAACGTCCTGCTTGCAAATAAGCTTCCAGAGTAATCTTACCCCAATAGTGGCGTCAACCTCTAATAATAGCTCGCTCCAATAAAGTGAATGCTGCTCGAATATCCACAATATCCGCAGTAGAATCTGAAGTGGCTAAATTTCCACCAGCTCGAATATTAACTTCATCATGTGAATCACTAAATAGTTCTTTTTCTCCTGTAGGCAGAAAAATACACGCAGCACTCGAACCTGCAGTGGCTCCAAAAAGTGTATCAGTGAAATGCACTTGAGACATTCCTTAATCGGGTGGGCTAATCAATTATATTAATCACACTGAAAAAGTGTGCAACACACAGAAAAAACGGAGCAACACAACAGTGTTCAAGTGCTTAGACCTGAAACGCTCCAAATCCAATCCAGCTGTATTGTATTAGCTGCCCATAACCAAAAATGCAGTGATCTGAAATAACCAAAAATAGCCTAAAGGTACTCCCACTGCGAGCAAGTAACAAATCAAAGGAACAACAAACAAAACAGCTCAGCAGTAAAGAGTGTGCGGACCCAATAAATCATGTAGCGCTACAACAAAAAGCCGCACCACTCGGGAGACCTGAATAAAGGCAATATATTTATTTATAAAATAACACCGCTACAGCCATGACAGGTGTGTGAAAAGCAAGGTAACCTCTACCGGTTTCGCTCAGTTAGCGTCATCAGGAGGATAACCAATCAAAGTACATAGACCCTTATATAGCCAGTGAGACTATCAAATTTAAAGTAACATGAACAATATTAAAAACAACGAATCTACATAACATATTTGCTTTATAAATTGCTATGTACTGCCTACACCTAAGAAAACATATATAGAGTTCTAAAACGTATGTAAAATTATTTCCATCATATGCATTCTCGTTAACATAACACAATATATAAAGCATATTAATTTTTTCATAAAAATAAATGAACATATGTCCAAAAGTCAAAATATTAAGCATAAGTAAATAAATGCTTTCACATTACCACCTTGAATTCTATATCCAAAACGAAAGTTAGAATATTTAGGATGAGGACATGATGAAACTGAAGGGAAGCACCTATTCCCTGTTATCTGTAAAGAAAACATAAAAAACATCAAAAACTAAACACAAATACAGAAATGATTATTTATCTGCTATACTTAATGTGGATATCGAGAGCAAAATATCAAAGCAAAGAATATAAATGCAAATGTGTATATACAATCATAGTTGCACAGCTATATTAGTTCTACTAGTTCTAGTCCCACCACAGGTACAGTCCAAAGAACATGGTCTCATAAAGGAGACTACTTCCCTCTCCTGATGCATGGCAACAAATCAGTTCTGTCATTGAGACCAGGGGATTTTAGAGCTCCCAAAGTGAAAATCCAAAAGGATTCTCGTTGGAGCAATTTTTCTTCCAAATTTCCACCACGTGGTCCCAAAGTAACTCTCTCAACAGCACAGAACTTGAAAGAATGTTTGCCATCTCTTGTATTGTTAACATGTATGGCTAGGGAATTCTTAACATCATTATTAATAATAGAATGGAGATGTTCACCGATTCTAATTTTAAACTGTCTGCTGGTTTTACCTACATAAAATGCCCCACATTCACATGTTGCTAGATATATCACATTGCTACTAATGCAATTAAAGAACTCTATAATCTGGAATTCCTTATGGTTATTTCATGAAGTAAATGTGTCAGTCCTCAAAATAAGGGAACAGTATTTACAGTTCCCACAGCTGAAATTCCCAACAGGTAAAGGTGGTAGCCAGGTTTTTAATGACGGTTCTACCTTGTCCCTCAAGTAACTGTGCACTAATCTATCCTTCAGATTTCTACCCCTGCGATACACAAAACAAGGTTTTTCTTTAACATCATGAATCAAGAGAGGATCAGTTTTCAAAATATACCAGTTCTTGTTAATAACGTCCTGTACTTTGTGAGAATGTCTAGTATAGCTGGTAACAAAATTCATCCGAGATGCCACTGCTGGTTTTGGTTTAACGGTTAGTAGAGTTCCCTTTTAATGTCCAAAGTATCCAGAAAGATCTCATTTACATGCTTGGGAGAATAGCCACGTGCAATAAATTTATTGCACATACTACTACCCTGAACCAAAAAATTACTATCCTCAGAGCAGTTCCTACGAGCCCTATATAATTGGGCTTTGAGAATATTTCTAATCATATGGTATGGATGGCAACTGGAAGCAGGTGGCCCTCCTAGAGGCCAAATGACTACAGGACAGCAGACAGCATGGCTTCATACGGGGCAGATCCTGCCAAACCAACCTGGTGGAGTTCTATGACTGGGTAACTAGGCAACTGGACAGGGGCCATGTAGTGGATGTCCTGTATCTGGACTTCAGTAAGGCATTCAACTCAGTGCCACATGGAAGACTGGGAAGTAAGTTAGTAGGCACAGGGGCAGGTGCAAAACTGGTGAGATGGGTAGGGAACTGGCTTCAGGGAAGGCAACAGAGGGTGGTGGTGGGTGGGGAGCTTTCACACCCAAGGGTAGTGACGAGCAGTGTTCCACAGGGCTCGGTGTTGGGACCAGTGTTGTTTGGGATATTCATTTCAGACATATCATTGGACATTAAGAGCAAGATCAGTCTGTTTGCTGATGATACCAAGGTAGGAGTGGTGGTAGATGACCTAGGAGGATGGCAGGGGTTGCAGGATGATCTGGCAAAGCTGGAAACCTGGTCAGACACCTGGCAACTGGGGTTTAATGCCAAAAAGTGCAAGGTGCTGCATTTTGGGATGAAGAACCCAAGGAGGAGTTACCGGCTGGGGGACGTGCAGCTAGCCCAGACAGAGGAGGAGAAGGATCTGGGGGTGCTCATTACAGGGTCAATGAACAACTCGGCACAATGTAGGAAGGCAGCTGCAAAGGCCAACAAAATGCTGGGTTGTATTGCAAGGGTATATCCTCGAGGAGGGAGGAGGCGATTCTGCCACTGTATAGGTCATTAGTTAGACCGCACCTGGAGTACTGCGTGCAGTACTGGCACCCGTATCTGAAGAGGGACATTAAGTTACTGGAGGGGATGCAGTGCAGGGCGGCAAAGATGATCAAGGTGCTGGGGGACTTATCATACAAGAGGAGGTTGAGAGAGTTGAACATGAACTCACTGGAGGAGATGAGGGACGGGGGGACATGATTGAAACCTTTAAGTACATGAAAGGAATAAACAAGACAGGTACAGAGGGGCTGTTCAAAGTAAGGGAGGGGAGGGACACCAGGGGCCATGATTTGAGACTGGAGGGAGGAAGGTTCAGAAGGGAGATGAGGAGACACTTTTTTACAGAGAGGGTGGTGGCTGGGTGGAATGTGTTACCTGCAGAAGTGGTATCCAGTAGAACAGTGGACTGCTTCAAAAGGGGATGGGACAGGACAAGGAGGAGGGTCAATGAAGGGGAAGGGTGGAAGGAAGGGAGGGGCAGCTGCAGAATAAGGGGTGCTAGCTGCACATTTGAGCAGACTTGATAGACCTCTAGGCCTTTATCTGCTGGCAAATTTCGTATGTTTGTATGTTCGTAATGCAGATCCAATTGTGTAAACAGCTAGTGGAGTGTTTTAGGTCTCTCCATTGTGGTGTGGAGTGAACAGTGTTTTGGTGGAGAGCTGTAGCTGTGAAGGCATTTCTTGCTAGTGTGTGAGCATGCTGTTCTGTCTGCAATGGTGCAGCTCTGTGGCACCCCATGCCACGCTGAATGGTTTCCCTCCCCCACCCACACACACACAGCTGACTGCTCATCCTCATTGTTTTCACTAATCTCTGCAAAGGAAAGTTTTGCAGTGGGACTGCAGGGTAGTATTGAGGGGGAACAACAGAGCTACTGTAAGCACTATCCGTCTACCTTTTTTTGTTGACCTGGGCTCTCAAAGCAAATCTGTCATCCAGCTGAGACCAGGCAGGTTCTCCTGCTTCCAATGCCACTTATTAGACCTGGATGCTAGTTCACAAAGCACTTCACTCATTTAATTCATTTTCAGGTGACAGATGGGGGAATCACAGAGGGCAGGGTACTGAAGGGCCTGAGGGTTAACAAGGCACCAGGGCCAGATGGAATTCACTTCAGGGTACTGAGAGAGCTGGCAGAAATCCTGGTAGAGCCCATGGCAGACCTGTTCAATGCCTCCCTGGTCTCAGGAAGTGTATCTTAGGATTGGAGGATGGCTCACATGGTGCCCTTACATAAGAGTGGTCCCAAAGATGAACTGGAAACTACAGGCCAGTAAGCCTCACATCCATCATGGGAAAACTGATGGAAACATTCCTGAAGAAGCTGGTGTCCCTTCTGGAGGCCAATGGGCTGCAGGACATTAGGCAGCATGGGTTTGTCACAGACAGATCCTGTAAGACCAACCTGGTGGATTAGTATGACTGGGTAACTAGACAGTTGAACAAGGGCCATGTAGTGGATGTCCTGTTTCTAGACTTCAGTAAAGCATTCAACTCAGTGCCACATGGGAGGCTTGGTAGTAAGCTGGTAGGTACAGGTGCAGGGGCTAAAATGGTGCGATGGGTAGTAAACTGGTTACAGGGAAGGCAGCAGAGGGTAGTGGTGGGAGGGGAGCTCCCATCTCCGTGGGCAGTGACAAGCGGAGTACCACAGGGCTCAGTGCTGGGACTGGGTGTTGTTTGGGTTGTTTATGTCAGACATCTCAATGGGCATCAAGAGCAAGATCAGTTTGTTAGCAGATGACACCAAGGTGGGAGCAGTAGTGGATGACCTAGGAGGGTGGCATGGGTTGCAGAATGATCTGCCAAAATTGGAGACCTGATTGGACACCTGGCAGTTGGGGTTCAATGCCAAAAAGTGCAAGGTGCTACATTTCGGGGCAAAAGAACCAAGAAGGAGCCACCAGCTGGGAGGGGTTAGCTAGCTGTGACAGAGGAGGAGGAGGAGAAGGATCTGGGGGTGATTATAACAGGCTCAATGAACAACTCAGCACAATGCAGGATGGCAGCTGCAAAGGCCAACAACATGCTGGGTTGTATTGCCAGGGGTATATCTTCAAGGAGAAAGGAGATGATCCTGCATTGTATAGGTCACTGGTTAGGCCACACCTGGAGTACTGTGTGCAGTACTGGCACCCATATCTGAAGAGGGACATTAAGTCACTGGAGGGGGTGCAGTACAGGGCAACAAAGATGATCCAGGGACCAGGGGACATACCCTACATAAGCAGGCTGAGGGAGTTGAACATGTACTCACTGGAGGAGAGGAGAGATGGGGGGATATGATTGAAACCTTCAAGTACATGAAGGGAATAAACAAGACAGGCACAGAGTGACTTTTCAAGTTAAGGGGGTAGGAACATTTGAGGTCATGGTCTCAGATTGGAGGGGGGAAGGTTCAGAAGGGAAATGAGAAGACACTTTTTTACAGAGAAAGAGTGGTGTCTGGGTGGAATGCGTTGCCTGCAGAAGTGGTATCCTGTAGAACAGTGGACTGCTTCAAAAGGGGATGGGACAGGGTAAGAGGAGGGTCAGGGAGGAGCAACTGCAGTACAAGGGTTGCTAGCTGCACACACGAGCAGACTCGACAGACCATAAGGCCTTTATCTGCTGCCAAATGTGTATGTTCGTATGTTCATCGTATTCCTGAAAAAGGCCCCAGAAGAAAAAACAAAACAGCTTCATTAAGGAGATGCAGCATTTTCAGACAGTGTTATTACACAGAACCATAACTAAAGAAAAGGTGTCAAATATTCATTTGTGCTTTGTCACTTGATGACATCCTCCTCCTGGTCCAAGCAGAAATCCAGTAATGAACGGCAGGAAGTTCAGTCTAGCATGCAGATTGCCCCTGCAATGATTCACAATGTTACTGATATTTCATGTAAAATTAAATCTAAGTCTTGTGGAATCACTCTGGGTGAACATCAGTTTCAATAATAACAATTTTGTTTTAGGACTCTGTTACAGAGCTCCTAATTCTATTAAACAAATGTTAAATGAAATCATGTCAGAGATGGCTTTGGCAGCAGATTTAGGGTATATTATATTTATTGGGGACCTAAACCTGAATGATATAGATTGGTTAAGTAAAAAAGCCATCCATAATCCTTCAAAATAATTTTTTAAAACATGTGAAGAATTACATTTAGTTCAATTTGTTGTTTCTCCCACCAGAGGTTCAAATTTACCTGATGTGGTACTAGGTAGTGAACCATTAAAAATATCAGATTGTTTAGTCACTATTCCATTAGGAAATAGTGACCATAATGGGGTAACTTTCACCCTTCAGTTCTTGCATTTAAAATCCAAAACATTACTGAAGTTTATTTATATCACAAGGCAGATTGTGAAGCATTAAGTGATTAGCTATCTAATATAAAATGGAGTGAAATATTAACATCTGATGATGTTGATGAAATGTGGAATGTATTCAAATCTATAAAATTGGGAGCAGCGTCAAAATTCATCCCTAAAGTAAAAAAAAAGAAATTACGGAATCGTCCAAAATGGTTATCCCAGAAAATACTTAAAATGATTAAAAAGAAAAATAAACTATTTAAGAAATATAAAGAGAAAAAATGTATAAGATATATAGCCTCCTTGAAAAAATTGCAAAAAATTTGCAAAAGAGAGATTAAACAATCGAAGAGTAAGACTGAAAAATGTATTGCTCAGCAGTCTCAAAAGGGGAATAATAAAGTATTATTTAGTTATATTAACTCAATAAAGAAACAAGATAGTAAAGTAGGTCCTTTAAATGTAGACAGAATAGATATTGTTGATAAAACTGAAATGGCGGATTTATTCAACTTACATTTTTGTAAATCATTTGGTAACACAACTTCAAATATTGATGTTGAGCCTAGAGTTGTACAGAAACATATGGTAATCAATCTGGACAATATAAAAGTAAATTAGACTCCATAAAAAAGGGTTCTCCACCTGGTCCAGATGGTATATCTGGTAATATGTTATTATTAATGAAAGATTATTTGAGTGTCCCTTTAAAAATATTATACGAAAAAAGTCTGAATTCTGGCTCAGTTCCATCTGAATGGAAAGATGCGTATGCTACTCCCCTATTTAAAAAAGGTGAGAAGAGCTCATTAGACAATTATCGTTCTATTAGCTTAATGCCGATTCTATATAAGATACTGGAAAGAATAATCAAGGATTAATTTTCCTTGATTATCCCTTCTATTGATTCTGATCAGCACAGATTTATAAAGGGATGATCAGTAGTTACTAATTTCATTAGTTTTTATGATTATATTAGTGAAAAACTCGATAATGGAATTCCATGTGATGTGATTTTGCTAGACTTTAGAAAAGCTTTCGATTCTGTACCCCATTGGGCACTAATTCAAAAATTATTCATTTTTAAAATTAACCCATTAATTATTAATTGGATTATGGATTGGTTGAGAAACAGGAGACAAAGTGCATCTATCGATGGGTTTAGGTCCTCTTGGAAACCAGTACTAAGTGGAGTACCCCAAGGTTCAGTTCTTGCTCCAGTTATATTTCAGATCTTATATCAGATTTATCTTGTAATATCCAAAGTAATATTATTAAATATGCTGATGATTGTAAAATTGTTAACATTTCAAGTGGTCCTAGCGATTGTGCAGTTATCCAAAAGATTTAAACACACTAGAAGTATGGTCACTTTGATGGAATCTGATATTTAATACTTCCAATGTACTGTTTTACATTTTGGGAAAAGAAATTCTAAACATCAATGTTACTTTTATAATGAGCCCAATAATTTTAAACTGAATGAAAAAGATCTTGGAATCATTGTGGACTCAAAATTAAATTTTGAAACATAGATTACTAACAGTATAAATACAGCTAGTAGAATTTGGTGGTCTATTAAGCGCAATATTGTATCTAGGGACCCTGAAGTTCTTTTTCCTCTTTTTTGTACTTACTGTATGTTCGTCCTCATTTGGATTATGTGTCTCAGCTCTGGTCACCATATTTGTATAAAGATATCGATAGGATTGAGAGGGTACAAAGAAAAATTGCTAAGTCCTTTTTCCTAGATAAAGCACTCTCTTATGAAAGTAGACTTCGAAAACTTAATTTAATATCCCTGGAACAGAGACGCCTTAGGGGTGATCTATTATTCACTTGGGATATTATTAATAATATCAATTTGGTAACTGAATGTGGATTAGAATTTAAGCAACTTATTATTAATACCAGAGGTCATCCCCTTCAATTAGGGAGACATAAATTTAAGACGAAAAAGACAGCATCCTACTTCTCACAAAGAGTAGTGAAACCTTGGAATAATTTATCATTGAATATTGTCATTAGTACAAATAAACATGCATTTAAAAATAGACTTGACAGATGTTTGCTGTCAAGTTCTAGGGCTTCTAGCCATATGTAAGTTTAGGGGCATTATGGGTCTGTGGGCCTTTTGCACCCTATTTCTTCTTAGTATGATAATGCCCATTGTGTAAAGAGAGGTTGGGAGCAGAGCGGTGGGCAAGCAGTGCAGGTGGAAGCACAACAGTCAGTTTTGTGTAAATGCACCTTTAGTGAAGTAACCTGATAATTTAGTGTTCTTTCCTTTTCCACAAGATAACTTGACGGTGCAGGCTACCGTGCTTCTCACTGTTCAGAATGACTGACTCATTTAATCCATGGAGATCAAAAGGGCCCCTCAATCAGTGCTATGGCTGCCTTTGAAGCTAGCACAGGTGTTATTCTCCCAGTGCCCCCTTGTGAAGGGGTGATATTTATGGCCTGAGAATATCTGTTACCTTGCAGTTACACAAACTGAAGAACAGTCTTTAGACTGTAATAAGAATTATCTGAGGTACATTCTCCAGTTTGGCTTGTCCCTCTTCAGTTAAATAATACAGTTAAACACATGATTTAAACTTTTATTTGTGTAGCCTCTATGGAAAGGCACTAAGGCAGCAGTAATGACTATTGGGATTTGGAGTCTGAAGACCATTTAGTACAGATCACCATTAATTCTGGTCAGAGTGTGAGAAAGACACCAGTAAGGAGTGAATATCCTAAACGGCAACCCCTCAGGGGAAGTCCCTGGCAAACTTGCAGCACACAGAGGATCTCAGAGAAGTAGGTGTTCACCTTTTGAAGTGCAAGTTTGGTCCTGTGCCCGAGAGATGGTGCCAATTGGGAGCTGCATTAAAGATTGTGAAAGCTCTGATGACAGAAGCTGAGCTGCTGAAACAGGCAGGAGATGGATCTATTTAATGTAAGGTGCCCAGAGCTGGGGTGACTGTTAGCCAGAAACGCCTGAATCAAAGTCCCTCTAGTGGTGTGTCCTCCTGCTGACCACCTGAAGTGACACTGTGGTACAGTATCAAGTTAGTGTGTGAGAGAAAGTGAACCCAAAGTGTATAGCAAGGTGGGAAAGCTGGTAACTTCAGAAGGCAGATTAGGAAAGACTCTGTCCCAATGTATAACCTCCTCCACTTGTGAAACACAAAGAATAAGTAGTCATGGGGCTCCAGTGAGAGACGTTTTAAGAGTACAACCTTTCTTAAGGGACTCTAAGATTCTGACTAATATCTGGGGTCAGGAACTTGCCTGTTTTGCAGTGGTAACAAAGAAAGCGTGCAACTGATATCTTAGTAAACATGAATACAGCCCATCACATAGCAGAGTGATGTATTTCTGATGTAATGGGTACTGCGTGAAAGTACACCAAGCAGCGAATGGAAGGAAGTGGAAAGGAAACTGTACATAGCTATACACAGTTTGATTGTTTGTAACTGGGTATGCCTCTGGACAGTACTTACCACTGACCCCTAGACATGGAGGGTACACCAGAAGCTACGCCTACCCCAGATCCCTATGTGGCTCCAAGAAAAAGTTATCCGACTGTGTCAGCCCTCAGCTGAAAAAACAGTAACAACAAGCAGCAATAGCTATGTGGGCTTCCTGGACTGACTACCACCTAGTCAGAGAAGAGAGGAGAGCAGAGGAGGAGGAAAGAAGACAGGTGTACAGTACAATCAGACAAGAGCCCCTCCTGCCTGCTCAACCTCTTCGCCCCTCACAAGCCCAAACTAAACCGGAGGTCACAGTACAAAAAGCTCCTCAGTACTGCCACTGCTAAAAGGTAACGGGGGCCAGAAATCCCTCAGATATACTGTGGTGTAAGTCTGGAATGATGTGCCCCTGGATTTAAGCAGCATTAGCTCCAGTAAACAGTTTACATCCAATTGCATACATTACCTCTTCACAACACTAAACTATAATTGCTACAGTACTTCCCTATGTCGCTGGTTGTGATGATATATTGCATCATGCATATCTGTATTGTACCCTGCATGTTATATGTACTCTGCTGCATCTTCTGTACCCTTACTGTATCCTGCCATATATTGTGTAGTTTTGTATCTCCACTGTACTGTTCTCTATATGGTGTACACTTTGTTTGGCATTGAAACCACTTGAATTAACATCATGGTATTGTCATTTGGATTGTTTCTGTAAAAATAACCTCAGCTCCAGTGTGCCTACCCGGAGAACAAATGAATGACTAAAATAACAGTTAAAAAAGCCTGGGATGGAGACGGGGTGGGCAAGGAGCTGACTTTTGTTATCAAGAGTGAATCAAAGGATTTTTTTGTTTTATAAAAGAGCCAAAATGCCCTCCTAACCCCAATCCACTATTTCGGAAGAAGGGGCAGTAATTCAACACCAGAATCCCTCCCTAATCCAAGGCATGCTTGCCAGCCCCATTGACTGAGTGACTAAGTGCATGCCTAGGAGGAAATGGGTGGAGCTGGCAATACCATGAATGACACTTGGTAGACTAACCCAGTAATCTGCCTAGTGTTATAAAAAATGCTGAAAGCTTCACCCCCTCCCTTCCTCCCTAAAGTGCACTTCCTAGGTCTATCAGTGGGTGTACCCCATGAGCTGCAGGGTATGGAAGGGGGGCTGCTAAGCTTGTGTGGCATTCTTCTATTGGTCCCCCCAAATAAGGGCTCAGGAGGGAAGTAGGAAGGGCCCTCTGCCCTAAATAAAGGTTTGATTGTAGCAGGCTAGAGATGGGAATCTATATATTAATAGCCCAGGGCTGCACAAGTTTCTCTCCATGATAACTATGTTGTTCAAATACAAACCTCCTAGAGAAACACAGACCAAGATTCAGGCCCCATCCCCAAAAAACATCCACATGCCATTTATGGTAGAGCGCTCCCACTTCTGAATTTGGGGGGGGGGGGCAATAGTCCAACACACCATCCTCCCTAACCCATGGCGATGCCACACTTCCACAGGCAGACTCAGTAAACCACACACTGGAGGAAGGGTCAGGGCTAGTGGCATCATTAAAGAGTCATTGATGCAGTTGGGAAAACTTTGAAAAAATTTCAGAGTTTGACACAATTTAGCTTATATTTCTTTTTCCCCATAATTACTGCCCTTATTTCTTTATTACTAAGGGCAGCTAAATGAAGAAAAAGGATCTCTTCACTGTGTGTTGTGCTTCGTGTCTATACCCAACATCATATTTCTGTTTATGACATCACAATCTGTTGGTGTTGGAGAAAATTATGGTGTCTTAAACAGGGGATTGCTATGTCAGATGTACACATGCAGCCAGAGCTGACTTAAGTCTAGGGGACAGTAATCTTGTTCTCATGCAACTGTTCTCAGTAAATAAGGAAGGGAGAAATAATTATAGAGAAAATATAAGAAGCACAATCTGAGTTGTATCTAAAGCCTACCATTTTCAGCATTTTCCAGTGGTATTGGGGGTTCTTTAATGATGCTAGGCTAACTGACTGGTCAGTCAGTGTTGGATTATTGCCACCCCAAAACAGTGCATTGTGTGTCAAGGTGAAGCCCTCAACCAAAAGAAAAGTATGTTAAATGTCTTGGGGGGGCAGGCTAGGAATGGGGGGGGGGGATTTCACCTTTTTCAACTCTGTTTATCCTCCTAGTATTAGGTGGCCCACATGACTACTCCACTCAGCTACATCACCTGCCAGCTATAGGTACTTACCCCAGCCTCTTTTGTTCCTTCTTGTTTTGTCCTCCATGGTAGGGCCCCTGGGAGTACAACTTCCCCGGCTGATTCAAGGATTTGGTCTGGGAGGTAGGTGCCTGGTTGGTGGTGCACGGCCTTCAAAGGGTCGGCTACCATCCTGCCTTCCAGTGGGTTTGCTCCATTTTCTCCCCTGGAGCTCATTAGTATGCAATGATGCAACATGCCTGAGCACAGAGGTGCACAAGCATGTATCGGTATCCATCAGCAGTCCCATAACCCCATGACAGCTTCTACCTGAACAACAACCCAGCCACCACTGCGTGGCAGTCAACCAGTAGAAGATGGAATCTCCCCTCCCCAAAGGAGGAGAGCTTTTCAGTGGGAAGCTCATTGCTCCTTCCTCAGCCAGCCCTCTGCCACTTGAGTTAGCTCCTGTGTGTCACCAGAGTAGTGAGCAGAAGCCCTACTATTACATCACCTATCCAGCGGGGGATCCATTTCTAACGGTACAACAGGGGTTCCTCTAAAAACAAGTGTTTGGGGGTCAGATGGAGGCAGGCTACTATGCTGGAGACTAATTTGTGCATAAATCTGTCCCCCCCATCACTTCATACATAGCCGTCCTTGCACTCCTCACAGCTGTATTCTCTAGTTTTGTGTTATGTATTGGGGGGGAGTTGGGGCAAAACATAGCAGTGCCCTCTTTAATGCATTTGCAACTTGTTTAGCTCATAAAGGGCACAACATTCATATGTACTGTTAGAAGGTATGGCAAAGTGGTGCCCCTCAAAAAATAAAAGAAAATAAGACTTGCAAACCATGGTGCATCAGGTATGTTCCAGTTCACATGCTCCACAGGAGGATGGCGGGAATGGAATGGTGAAACAGCAAATCCTGTTATCAGGGCTTAGTGGAAATCACGACAACTGGCAAGTCTGTGTTTTGGGTCTTATCTTGTCCTTGTGGACTCTGAATGTTTATACCAGTGTGTCTTTTCAGCGGGGCTGTTATTTGATGAGTAATTTCATGTCTTTATGATGTTAGTGTACTCCCCAGGTAACCTGTGGGTTCCTGTAATATGAGTCTCAGACTTCAGACCCCAAAGGGTTAACTTTCCTGAAATTGAGTCAGACTAATTACCAGGGGCAGGGCTTGCCACAGCAGCATAAGCCACACTTGACAGGAAGTGTGTAGCCCGGAAGGTCACCCCAGATCCAGAGGTCAAGTAAGTGCATAGTTGTTCAGTTGTGCTGCAATTCATGCCCTCCCTGTAATACCAGTTTATGCAGCATGTACCCCTAGATCTGGTAAGGGGGCTTACATTTAAGGACTCAAGCCCAGGATTTGAGAGACCCCAGGTTGCTGCATCAGGTTTCTGGGGTCCACTGATAGGACTGGAGGAAGTGGCATTAGAAATCACCGTTTTTGAATTAAAATGTTGATTACTTATTTAAAAAACAACTGGAAAATTAGCTATTTTGCACCCATAAAAAGTGGTTGGATGTTGGGCATAAGTGCTTGAAAGCATGTGCCTCGAGCTGCGCTAGAGCCCATGTCTTAATCTGCATAATCAGCCCTGATTGGCTCCCTAAAAGAACTGTGCCCAAGACCCTGCGAGCGTACCATGTGGGGTCAAACTGATGTTTACTGGCCTCAGCAAAATTTGCATATTGTCATGTGACTGGCTAAGTCTGGTAAGAGTGCCTGTGATCTACATGCATGCACACTTTGAAGCACGTCGGCCCAACCCAACCTGATGCGCTTGTGATTGCGACTGGTCCTTTCTTCCTGTGGGGGTGGGCCCAGACTCTTCACTATGCTGAGTCTCCTGTGCCATTTTCTCCAGCTTGGCAAGAAGGATCAGTTCTGCAAAGAAGAATGGCTGTGCTAAGCTTCAATTTTGCTCTGAAGGAAAAAATAAATGGTTACAAATTGTAATAGTAGGCAGGGGGTAGTCACCAGAGGAAAAAGGGAAATAAGCTGGAGCCTTGAGGAACAGAGGTCAACCATCATCAGTGGAGCAACCAGTTCTTTCCTTTAGAAAGCACTGTAAGTGTAAATCACAAAAAACTATTTGTTTTGTGTAAAAAAAAAAAAAAACACAACTGTGCTAGAGAGAGAGTACGGTGCCTCAAGCTGTAAGGTGCTGATCACCCGATTGGATGGCAGTACTTTGTGACCCCATCCTTTTTATACAACATAATGAACTTTGCTCAATACTATGTGTATTTTCAAGCCAGCATATTGTTAAGCAGATAAGGTTGGTGGAGCAGGAGCATGTTGACTGAACGAGCTGTGCGTGCTGTAGGGAACAAAGTAGGCACAGTCAAGGCCTAGTAAGGTCTGGACAGAAATGAAGTGTGTGTCTGTAGTTAACAGCCTTGCCAAAAACGCCCTATATAGGGATTCATTATGTCTGTCTGTTAAAGTATGAGTGGATGTCTTGTGCTATCGTGGAGGGCTTGGGTGTGGTACATCCCACTTAAGGATTCAGTAGAGTAAGACTCGCTAGCACATGACTCGCAAGACCTGTCAAACCCCTCATGTGTCCTGTACTAGAGCAGAACACAGTCCATACCCAGAAGGGGCCATAGCTGATGAGGCAGGTACCGCAGGGAAAACAAGAGACTCCATCACAGCACCAAATGTCAACTGGTCAGATGTCTTCAGACATGGAGAGACCAAACCAACCACACAGCTCATTTTGGCCCAAATCCCTATTTGTGATTTTTACCTGCACAGGGGGAACAAACATGAAGGCCCTCTTAATTTTTAAGGGTACCAAAGGGGAGACCAGCCATGTCCATGGTCCTCAAAATCAGACTACAACTCATCCTTCAAGTTAGAAAAAACTGTGAAGGACTAACTGGTGCTGTGGTATTTTCCAGCCAAATCACCTCCAGCCTGATCTCTGGCGCCCCTGGCCAAAATAAAAACATTCTTGAAAGCAGAAACACCCTGGATACTGTCCTGACACCACTATGTCCAAGGCCTGTACTGCTCCTGAGTCTGCCAATATGCAGATGCTGTGCCAGTTGATGAAAAATGTCTACATTGTTGCCAGTCATGTCATGTCAGGTGGCCTTCCTCCTTCTGTGGAGGGGGCTAGGACTCTCTCACCTGATGTTACCTGAAGCCTGCCTTTAAAAGTTGCCAGTTTGTAACCTGAGCCAGCTATGTGACACCTCTGCTACCTCCTTTCAGCTTTGTGCCCCTGAAAGAAGGGGCAGGGGATGCCAGCTATGATACCCAGGTGCTTCACCTAAAGACCCCAATGTGCCACCTCCCAAGCTGGGACACCTCACTCCGCAGGCCCCTGAGGCTGGAGTAAACACTTCAGAAAGAGTCACACCCAAACCACTAGCATCTCCCAAGCCCAAAGTCAGTGAACAACCTACTATAACCCTCTCTGCTGTATGAGTGGAGTTTCCTGCCCCATCTGTCCGGGGTGGAAGGGGGTCATGGAATATCAAGCAACTAAAGCCGCCAGCTGGAGATAAAGATGGCGGAGTGTAAAGAACAAAGTTGGCTTTAACCAGGAGAAGGACAAACTGTTTGCCTGCCCCGCATTAGCAATGCAGAAAGACTTATTCAACAACATGCGGAAAAAGACTATCCAGGTTGGAAGTAGCCCTACCTTCCTGAGTGGTAATGGGACAAGACAGAGGGCAAGAGGGGTCAATGGCTGCATTGAACACATGCCTGAAAAGCACAAGTTTGATACCACATCAGAATTTCACTAGAAGGAGGCCTGGGACCAAGCCAGTTGGACGGTCCCGGGGTTTGAACACAGTCTGACCGCAGGAAGGACGCTCCCTTCCACACCACCATCAATGGGTGCTCAACTCTGAACTTCATCTGAGTGACCAAGCTGGAGATGGGGTGGTTGTTTGAAAGCCAAACCCCAGGTACTATGTCTAATGCCCCTTACGAGGGGGGGGGGTCTCCAGGAACTGTACATAGTTTTCCCCTCCAGCCTCCTACTGCCAACATCTACCACCCTTAGGACCTGTCTTCACTCTGAGGACCTCACCATCTTCCACATTGATGACGTATTCTGATTCCTGATGACTTCATCATCCAGCTCCAATTGCAGCATCTATTTTCCAGCTTGTCTGATTACAGCATCCATTTTCCAGTCTGCCTAATGACAGCATCTCAATTCCTGATTTCTGATGATCTCATCCTTCATCCAGTCCAGATGACACCATGCTTGGCTACAGACCCCTCCAGATCATCCACTGCATCTGACTGGTGAAACTGTTCTTTTTGGTTTTTAGCCAATGTACTGTAGTATTTCAAGACATTTTACTGGGTGAGCCTCTAGTAGATGGGGTGTACTGTTACTAAAGATACCAAGCTTACCCCATATGGTGGGAGACATTGGTTTAAAGCCCTGCCTAGAACAGTGGATGCTTTAGTCCCCAGTGCAAAACAGTGCCATAGTCTTGGGACACTACCATTTATATGCCTGGGAAATTACTGAACCTTCTCCTAAGATGGACTATTAGGGATCACTCTCCCTTGTTTAAAAAATTAGTAAACATGCAACAAAATTATTAAATCTAAAAAAAATGGTTTATGACCAACAAAAATATTACAACCAACTTTTAAAGTTATAAGTTTTAAATATGAAAAAATATTCTTATAATATTTTTATAATAACTGGGTCACATTTTTTCCCTTAGTAAAAGCCGGCTGTAATTTGCCGTTATAACAGCAAACATGTGCCGCTATCACTAAGGCAAAAGCACGAGCTAGACAGCATCGTTCCACAACATTCCAACTCCTCAACTGTTAGAAATGCACATACCTCGTCACATAAGTGTAACCCCTAGGTGGCACTATCCTAAAGGCTACTACCCCTGCCTGCGTGACTATGCACAGGTTGAGGGGCCTGAGCTTGTTGAATGGGTGCCTCCACCTGAAGGTATGGTCTTGGGGTAATGTAACTGCTGTAGGTATAACCCTCCGGGATGCTATAACCGCCCACCACCCCTCTAGTGGCCTAACCAGTACAGCAGATAACCAATCACATGTGGCATATGAAAACAGTATTAAACCCACACTTGGTGCACTTACCACCAGGACGGTATCAGCTGGGAAAGCCCTGGAGACCCCCTGTAAAATGAGATCAGCGGTAAGACAGTTCAACAGCAATGCAATATCCCCTCCACAAAGGTACACTGTAGCCAGGTTAAATGCAGAAAGAACAAAATCTGATTTATTTGGGGGAGTTGCACAGGGTTGGGGCAGTAAATCTAGCAGTCAATTAATTAGATCCGATTTATTCAGGTTTAGCATGCATGCACTAAGAGTTCCTCTGTCACTGTCACACTCTGGATACCCAGTTGTTACTCAGGCTAGCCTGAAGCATTGCCCGGTGTAGGCCGGCATTGCAGCTGTTATTGGGGCCCTTAGGAAAGAAAAACAATCACATGCACTTTAACCCACAATTTGTAATCCAGAGCCGGATGGCTCAGTCTGTTGTAACAAACCCAAACAAATAATCAGACGACATATAATAATTGCAGCTTTGTTGCAGGGAGCTACCCTGTTTGTACTCACACCACCCAGAACCAGTGATGATCCAACGAAATGAGACCTGTTGCAGATGGCTTGATGAAGCAGGAAGAAAATTCCCTCGGGATCCTTGTTGAGATGCTGGTCTTCAGGATGCAAGAACAATTTACACTGGCCAAAAACGTGCATGGCATACGTCACAAACTGGTCGGCCGCTCAAACACTTTGGCACACTAAACACATTTATATGTAAGGCTCTGTCCTTCTCTGGTCCTTCCAGATAGCTTGCAGGCTGATTCTTATTTCTTTCAGTTTGGATGCTGCTTGAATCCCCTGCTGCTGTGACCCTAAACATGGGCCAACTGGACACTTAGACCCGCGGACTGATGACCGAAAAGTCTAGGCCTGGCAGGCCTAACCTCTGAGAGCTGGCAAGCTCCCCAGAGGCTCACACTGAACTCCTGGGTGAAGTTCTCAAATCTGACTAAAATGAGCAGTTGCCCCCTTTTATATGGGGCTGAGTTCCAGAAATCCCATTGGCTGCCAAAGCTATCTTAAACAGTTCTCTGATGTTAATTGAATCCCTTTTTGGTGCCTAGAAATTGTCCCAGTTAATCCCCCATGAGTCTCTGGCATGTCCAGGATCCCCTTTGTTAAATCCTGGCTTCCAACTAGTTATGGGTTGCTACAATGGTGGCTGCATACAGTTCCTAAAGCAGTCTCTCTTACTGTCCCCACACGCAAAGTTCTGGTGCAGCCAGGATCATCATTAATTTAACTTGCTCTCCCCATTGTTTTGTAGCCCCAACATTTCTCTTTCAAAAGAGTCCACTTTTAAATAAATAAACAGTACCCTTTGGGAGTCGCTGCTCCCGTAACACACTGCCACTAGGAACACTTCAGCAAGCTTATGAATATTAATGAGGGCATCCCTTGCCTTAACATTTGCCCCCTGACCTTTGTCTTTCAACCTTCTGTTGCCCCAGAGGCAGCACTTGCGGTGTCTGCCGATTTATTTAATTTAAAAAACATTTCCCCCACTTTGTTCTATGTCCCTGGTGCCTTTTTTAAACTTAGATGGGCACCGTGAACTGATGGAGACACATCTTTGCTTGTTTTGACTGCAACGGTGGTCTAGTGCACAGTGCACCTCCTTAAACGTGTGAGCGGCGGCTATAACAGTCTCGCCGACCGCTCGCAAAGGGATTGAGAACCCGCAGGGCTCACCATCACAGGGGGACACTAAGGGACTTGGAGAGGAGGCAAAAGGAGCCATGGAAGGAACGGGACACCAAGAGGCAGCGGGAGAATGCCTGAGAGCATATTTAAAGTGAGCCCCCAAATGGGGGGGCATTACACTCTCCCCTGCCTTGGAAAGCTTGGCATCTGTGCCAAGTCTATAACAGACTGGCAACCATCAATGCATTATTAAATATACTTCTTACTAATACTCTATTACAACAGATATATCTAAACAACCTAGCAAGGCATATAACTATGTACAAATAGCATGCTGTTAATTTGGACGTCCTATACTTTAATCATTGTCGTGAAACTTTAGTTTCAATAAGTATACTTCAGCATTTTAGAATTCACGTTCTTACATTAGACAGTATCACATTTTTTAATAACATTATATTCACCACATTTTATTAAAACACTTCACCTTATTCCCATCTTTTTAACTTTATACCCCTCGTTATGTTGAGTGGGCACCTTAGCTTGGGTGGAGGCTCTGGTTTGGGTGGAGGCAATGAACATAATTTTTCGCAAAGAATTTGGAGTGACATGGACTCCTCTGAGCACATTATTGGATAAGTCAACAGGCTGTCCTGGGGTGTCATAAGTAAGCTTTAAGACTGGCTTTGCAGATCTTTCTGAGCGACGTGGAAAAGGTAGCACAGGCACTTCTTGTTGAAGCTGTCATTTGTCGGGTATTTCCACAAAATCAGAATCATCCAAAACACATCTTTCTGTCTCTTGAACAATACTTTCATTAGCATGAAACAGTTCACTTAGCCCGCTCAGTTCATTAGCACTTGCATGGTCACTTGTAGGTTCACTGATTGCCATTAGTTCCACCATACAATAGCGTTCAACCTCTTCAAGGTCCATACTGTGAGCATCACTTCCTGGAGGTTCAGGTACCATTGAAGAGTTGAAATCTGTTTATACGGCTGAGGATTCAGAGTCATCACCATAGTTAATAGTAGGAATTCCCTGAAACACTCTCTCAAGTTCAAAAGATGGGTAGAAAGCAGGATAGAATTCACTTTCATCATCACTTTCAGCATTTTCAATATCTGCCAGGTCTGCAGGACTGGAGACGTTATTAGGAGCAACAGGCTGGAAAGCAGGAGGTTGAGGATTTGGTTGCTTAGCCATGGTAGCAGATCTAGTTACAGGGTGCTGAGGGGCTTCAATCTCGAACAGTATCGATTACTATTTGGCTGATAGGTAATAGGTGGTTTCTGTGAATGATTTTAACAGCACAAGGTTCCCCCCTCTGAACGTACTTATACACTGGCAGATCATGCAGCTTACTGACTACTATGTATGGAACATGATTCCAGCGGTCTGCTATTTTTGTTTTTACCTGGAAGTCCAAAATTTCTCATCAGTACTCTGTCACCCGGTTGGAGCTCTTGGGCCTTAACACGCTTGTCATGATGGGTTTTATTGGCCAGGTTTCTCTTTGCTGCCGTGGTATTTACTAACTGACATGCATGATCCAACTGAGCTTTCAGGTTTTTAACTTACTGCAGGTAGTTCTCGGACTGAACACCATCAGGAAACACTCCAAAGCACACATCCACTAAGCGACGAGCTTCTCTGCCAAACATAAGGTGGTATGGTGAAAAGCCAGTAGCATCATTCTTGGTGCATTTATAAGCGTGGACAAGTGCGCTTATCTGTTGGCTCCACTTAGGCTTATCTTTAGGTTGCTGGGTGCCCAGCATATCAAGTAGGATTCTGTTAAACCTCTCTGGTTGCAAATCTCCTTGTGGATGATAAGGGGTTGTTCTGGATTTTCTTATACCCCATAGGAACAACAGTTCCTTGATAAGTCTGCTTTCGAAATCCCAGCCTTGGTCCAAATTAATACGCTGGGGGGCACCGTAATGTACAGTATAAAAAACATTTCAACAAGGACTTTGGCTACAGTGGAGGTCTTCTGGTCTTTGGTTGGATAGGCCTATGCATATCTCGTGAAGTGATCTGTGACCACCAGCACATTTGCAATGCCTTTAGAATCCGGTTCTAGATTAAGAAAATTGATATAGACAAGCTCCATGGGCGCACTTGTAATATTAACCAGAGGAGCTGCTCTCTGGGGTAGAGCTTTGCTCTGAAGATACCTACTGCAGGTTTTAACATGGTGCTCGATGTCTAGGCCCATTTTAGGCCAGTAGAAATGTGAACGAGCCAGATCAAGGGTTCTCTCACTACCCAGATGTCCCATTAGGTCATGCAATGCTTTTAAAATATTTTTGAACTTAGCTGGCAGTAGAAGCTGTTTTCTCACAATTTCACCTCGTCTGTTAGTAAGCTCTCTGTACAATAACTGTTCTCGAATCTTGAGCTTGAGCCCTTCTTGGAGAAGTAAGGCAGTCTTGAGGTTTTAGGACCACATTTTGGAGATATCTTCCCCTTTTCTTAGAGCTTCAGCTACTGGTCTGATCACTGGAGGATAGTGCTGTTCTTTGCAAATATCAGCTGGGGTAAGGAATTCAAGTCTAAAGCTGCGAAATCACAGTCAGCAAATGGTATACAAGTCTTTGGAGGTCCCAAGCAATCTGCCAGACAGTTTACAGCTTCAGAGGACAAAGCTGCTTCCAGGTCGAACTTGTGGCATAGTGCTTTTACAGATTTCTCAGGAATATGAACCCACTGTTGGTCAGAAGGAGGTCTTTGTGAAAGAGCATTGGCATCTACGTGGTTTAGGCCTGGTCGGTACTCCACCGTATAATCATGTGTTGCTAGAGCAGAGAGCCATCTGTGTCTGGTAGCATCTAGCTTAGTTGTTCTTTGGACATACGTTAACAGATTGTTATCAGTTTTGACCAAGATTTTAGCAGCATACATATATTCGTGAAACTGGTCAACTATGGCCCACTTGAGAGTGAGGAATTCTAATTGATGCACTGGATAGTTTCTCTCTGAAGATGTCAGACTTCTGCTAGAAAAGGCTACGGGACACAGTCCTTCCAGATATTCATGATAAAGTACGGCTCCGAGACCACTCAAGCTGGCATCTGTATGTAATACATAGGGATTTGATGGATCAGCATAAGCGAGTGTTGGTGTGAGTCAGTCTGTATATTATTTCTTTGAAAGCAGCGTCACAATCGAGAGTCCATCTCTGTCCAAACAGCTCATTGGGTTTGAAATTACGTTTTTTCAATGTCTCTGTCAGAACCTTTTTTAAACTTTTTGTCAGTAGGTGGATACCCTTGAGGTAATTTTAGAAGGGAACAGATCACCTTGGTATAGTCCTTGACAAATCAGCAGTAATAGCCGCAGAATCCAAAACACCTTTGAAGTTCTTTCAAGTTGTTGAGCTTGGGCCAGCTGGTCAATGCTTCCACCTTACTGGAGTCGGTTTGTATACCTTCCGATGACACCATGTGGCCCGTGTATTTTGACAGAACTCTGGAAAAATTGGCATTTGTCAATAGATAGTTTAAGACCAAACTATTCAAGTCTGTCCAGCACTTTGAATAAGCTAGCCTCATGCTCCTTGAGAGTTTTTCCAATGACTATGACGTCATAAAGGTAGACAAGACATTCCAAGAGATTCATATCACCCACTCCATTAGGTATTGAAATGTTGCTGGTGCACCTGATATGCCTTGGGGCATGCAGAGGAACTCATAGAAGCCCAAGGGACAAATGAATGCTGTTTTTTCCCTGTCCTCAGGAGCCACTGGGATCTGATAGTATCTGCTTCAGAGGTCAAGGACGGAAAACCATTTACTCCCGTTTAGATAGTCCAGGGTATCCTGTATGCGTGGCATTGTATACTGATCTGGCACAGTTCTTTTTTTGAAGGTCCTATAATCAACACACATATGGACAGAGCCATTATTTTTCTGCATCACAACAACTGGGGAGGCGTATGGGCTGTGGGACTCCTGTATGATGCCAGCTACTAACATCTCTTGTAGGTGACGTCTAACATAGTCTTGGGCTAGCAGTATAGCCTAGAGGTTAGAGGAACAAGGTGTGAACAAGCTTGGTACATCCAGCAGACCAGACCTGAGTTTGATTCTCACAACCTCCACTTGCATACTGTGTGACTCTGAGCAAGACATTTAACCACCCAGTGCTCCCAGGTAGCCCCTGAAAACAGGCACTTGTGCCTAGTGGGCTTTACCCGGTTACCAAAAGACTAAAATAAAAAAAAATAAAAAACAGTCTATGTTGGCAGGAGCTAGGCATCTAGACCTCTCTCTGAAGGGTCTCTCGTCGTGCAGGCGAATGTGGTGTTCAGCACCCATGACACAACCAACATCCCATTCCCTGTGGGAGAATACCTTGTTTCTCTAAGCCAGCTTGTTACTGACCCTGGCATTCCAGCTGTTTGGAATAGGTGATTTCCCAAAATCAAATATGTCAGGCAATATCTCACATCCTTCCTCGGTTTTGCACTTGGATGGAAGTACAGTAGTGTTGGCACAATATACTCTAGCCAGGATGCATCCTCTAGATACAGTGATGTCTCGGTCTGTAACATTTTGTACTCATACTACCACTCGTTGGGTGTAAGCATGAGCCCATGTCGGAAGCACACTGGGTTTAATCAGCAGTCCTTCGGATAATTTTCCCTCGTCTGGAGTATCCAGCATCAAACTTTTGTTAGTCACATCTCTTCCCAACTGCACTTCATCACAGATACTGCATTCTGCATTGGGAGGTAATGTAACAGTAGCAGGATCCTTCTTCCAAACCACCCCCACAGGCTCATCTTAGCCACCTTGCTCGGAGTGCATGTGCTTCTCGTAGGCCTTCTGGATCAGGGTGTGAACTCGCAGGGCTTTTCCTGTCTTTCTTTACATAGCTGGGCCAGGTGCCCAAACATATGTGCGTTGGTACCAGTTAGTACAGGGATACCATCATAAAGCCCAGTGGAAGGGCAGACCAGAGCTAGCATCTCCATAGCATCTCCCACACCAGCCACAGAAGATGGAAAAGAAAGCCACACCTTTAAATGGTCAAGATATGGGTATGACATTTTACTTAATCCCCATACATGCAGTCCATCGAGAGGTTGTAACAGGTGGTCATATAAATGCTGCTGATACCAGTCTTGGAAGATTATTGTGACTGGAGACCCACTGTCTAGAACTCCTCGGGCTGGGATCTCATCTATGTGTACAGTAGTGTCTACGGAAGTGCCCACCAATTTGGACCAGTCCCGAGTGGACAAATGATTTAGCCACAAAGAAGTTTGAGTTAGGATTTCCTGAACCTCCACTGTGATTGTTTCCTGCACCCCTCGGCCATTGTCTTGCTTCCTGGAGCTCCCCTTGAAATTTGTATACAACTTTATCTAGGGTCTTTGGAGACCGGCATTCTTTCTTCATATGCCCATCCTTCCTACAGTTATGGCAAAATATGTTTTCTTGGATCTGGTGTGGTTGAAACATCACATTAGGAACTGGTCTCCATTCACAACAAGGAGGTTTGGAGGGGTACACATTTGATGCTGGAGCTAGAGTACTAACAACAGAAAATCTTGGTTCTGCCTCCATCTGTGGCATTGAAGGCAGTGGGAGATATCTCAATAATTCTTTTATTGCCACAGTCAGTTCATTTGTTTCAGTTTTTGAGCTGCTATCAGCAGGGGATGCCTGAGAATGCACTCCCACCCTCATAGCGGATACACTCTGAGAAGGGCTCAGGTCTGTTGTGTCTTTGGAGGGGGCCTTGAAAGAGATGGTAGCTTTCATTTCTCTGACTTCTCTCAGTATCTTGACCCATGGCGGAGTGTTCTTAGCAGCCTCTGGTTCAGAAGGACTTTCCAGCACCGAGGCTACTCTAGCTGTGCCTGCACAGGAATTCCAATCTCCTTCCTCACCTTCAGCCTCCCTGAGTTCTTTTATCAGGTCACAATAATCAGGGGGATTATTCCTCCTAACCTGGAGCTTTAGTTGGATAATTTGCAATTTAGAATATTTTGCATATTGTAATATGTGATCTAATCTCACACTATTCACTTCACTGGCTGATACCCCACCCTTTTGGTAAGCTCTCTGTAGGGCCCTCTCCAAATGAGTAACATGCACTGAAAAACATTCCCCTTTTCACTGTCTAGTGCCCTTGAATTACCACATCAAAGTCTCTCCAGATTTAATGCTACCAAAGATACCTTCTAGTGCAGACAGGTACTTTTGAGCTGATGCATCAGGATTTGTGGATCTCAGGGACCTAATTGCTTCCAAAGCAGGACTCCCCAAACTCTCCATAATCCTTTTTTGTTTCTCTTACTCCGCACACTGCCATTTGGGTACTAGGGGAGCAACATAATCTATCAAAGTCTCCCACTCGTCCTCCCTCTGGGGGGTGGGGAAGGTGCCTGAAAACATTCTCAGCCTGCAGTACTAGTCATGACTAACTGCAGGAACAGGTGTGGGTGTCGGCACTGCTGCGGGCACAGGAGATGGCAAAGGGGCAGGTACTGGAACTGGTGGGGGCGTCAGGAAGGGAACACCCCCAGACAGCATAAATAACTGTTTAAAGTCCTCAAGGGTTTCACCCTCCTCCAGCAGCAATTTTGCAAGCTTTTCTTCAAAATGTTCAGTTAAAGGCAGGATCTCATTTCCTGAGGGGGGTTCTCACTATCCTTAGTTATTACCCTCCAGGCAGCTGAGGACCCATCACTGGCAATAGTTTTGGGCACCTTAGTACTGTCCACAGGGTTGCTACACTCCACTAACACCGTTAGAGTTTGAGCACTCAAGTCAGCTTTTCGGCCCACCACTACAGCTTTTCACAAGCATTTGATTTTTGAAAGTGTCCCTTCTATAGTGTCTTTACTAGTGCCCAGGACTATATCAAGTATCAGCAAGGCATTTTGGGGGTCAATTTTATGCTCTGTACACCATCCGACCAACTGATGCACAGCCATTTCTTCAGGGCTACCCGTTACATTTTCAGTTGTAATGTTTGGTGTTGGCCACTAGGGGCAATAATCCCAGTGGTGCCTCCAAAGATGTAACCCCTAGGTGGCGCTATCCTAAGGGCTACTACCCCCGCCTGCATGACTATGTGCGGGTTGAGGGGCCTGAGCTCGGTGAACGGGTGCCTCCACCCGGAGGTATGGTCTTGGAGTAGCGTAACTGCTGTTGGTATAGCCCTCCGGGATGCTATAACCCCCACCACCACCCCTCTAGTGGCCTAAACAGTACAGCAGATACCAATCACATATGAATACAGTATTAAACCCACACTTAGTGCACTTACCACCAGGGCTGTATTAGATGCGAAAGCCCTGGAGACCCACCGTAAAAATGAGATCAGCGGTAGGACAGTTCAACAGCAATGCAATATCTCCTCCACAAAAGTACACTGTAGCCAGGTTAAATGCAGAAAGAACAACATCTGATTTATTTGAGGTAGTTGCACAGGGGTGGGGCTGTAAATCTAGCAGTTGATTAATTAGATCGGATTTATTCAGGTTTAGCATGCAAGTACTAAGAGTCCCTCTGTCACAGTCACACCCTGGGTAACCAGTTGTTACTCAGGCTAGCCTGGAGCATTGCCCAGGGTAGGCCGGCATTGCAGCCGTAATTGAGGCCCTTAGGAAAGAAAAACAATCACATGCACTTTAACCCAGAATTTGAAATCCGGAGCCAGGTGGTTCAGTCTGTTGTAACAAACCCAAACAAATAATCAGATGACACAAAATTGTATTTAGTTTTTGATGACTGGGTGGGTGCACTAGCAATAACAATGACTATTTTCAGGCACGACCCGGGAGGGTACAAAACAAAACATTAAGATAACAGGTTACAATATATGAGTTCACAATATTCAAATGAAGGAATATAGAACAGGCTAGAAATTACATTACAGACAATAGTAAAATAAGTAACAAAAAACAAAATAAAAATAAAGGTAAAGAGGGTAACAATTACATTAAAGCAAATAATTTGGTTTGGTCATAAGTGCAAAATATTACCATGGACATCTTTGTTGCAGGGAGCTACCCTGTTTGTACTCACACTGCCCAGACCCAGTGATGATCTGACAAAATGAGACCTGTTGCAGATTGCTTGATGAAGCAGGAAGAAAATTCTCTCGTGGTCCTCGTCAAGATGCTGGTCTTCAGGATGCAAGAACAATTTACACTGGCTGAAAACATGCACGGCGGATGTCGAAAATTGGTCGGCCGCGCAAACACTTTGGCACACTGAACACATTTATATGTAAGGCTCTGTCCTTCTCTGGTCCTTCCAGCTAGCTTGCAAGCTGATTCTTCTTTCTTTCAGCTTGGATGCTGCTTGAATCCCCTGCTGCTGTGACCCTAACCATGGGCCAACTGGACACTTAGACCCACGGACTGATGACTGAAAAGTCTAGGCATGGCAGGCCTAACCTCTGAGAGCTGGCAAGCTCCCCAGAGGCTTACACTGAACTCCTGGATGAATCTTTCAAATCTGACTGAAATGAGCAGTTGCCCCCTTTTATATAGGGCTGAGTTCCATAAATCCCATTGGCTGCCAGAGCTGTCTTAAACAGTTCTCTTTATGTTAACTGGCTCCTTTTTTGGTGCCTAGAAATTGTCCCAGTTAATCCCTCATGAGTCTCTGGCATTGTCCCAAGATCCCCTTTGTTAAATCCTGGCTTCCGATTGGTTATGGGTTGCTACAATGGTGGCTGCATACAGTTCCCAAAGCAGTCTATCTTACTGTCCCCACACACAAAGTTCTGGTGCAGCCAGGATCATCATTAATTTAACTTGCTCTCCCCACTGTTTTGTAGCCCCAACAGTTCTCTTTCGAAAGAGTCCACTTTTAAATAAATAAACAGTACCCTTAAGGAGTCACTGCTCCTGTAACACACTGCCCCTAGGAACATTTCAGTAAGCTATGAATATTAATGAGGGCATCCCTTGCCCTAACACTTAACCTCTGACCTTTGTCTTTCAACCTTCTGGTGCCCCAGATGCAGCACTTGTGGTGTCTGCTGATTTATTTCATTTAAAAAACATTTCCCCCACTTTGTTTTGTGTCCCCGGTGCCTTTTTTAAACTTAGATGGGCACCGTGAACTGGTGGAGACACAACTTTACTTGTTTTGACTGCAACAGCAGTCTAGTGCACCTCCTTGAGCGATGGCAGCGGCTTTAACAATCAGGCTGAGTGCTACTAAAAGGATGCGAACCCTGAAGGGCTCACCATCACAGGGGGACACTAAGGGACTTGGAGAGGTGGCAAAAGAAGCCGCGGAAGGAATGGGACACCGGGAGGCAGCAGGAGAATGCCTGAGGGCATATTTAATATAAGCCCCCAAATTGGGGGGGGGGCATTACAAAAGTAACTGCATCACGGAGAACCATATCCAGGCGCAAATCATCCCTAACCTTTTGTTGTTTTTTCTCTCTCTCTCTCTCTCTCTCCCACTCCCCCTCTCTCTTTCCCATCCCTCTGCAGGTCACATAGTAAAAGTCTCCATGGATACCACTGATTTAATTGAAACAGATTTTTTGTTTATTATTTCCTGAGATCCTTTTCAGCAGTTTCATATTTTAACATTTTAGAAGTTAAGGAATGTTCGGCTTTGGTTTTACTCCCCCTGTCTCACTCTCTCTCCTCCACGTTACGTGATAAGCATCTCCATGGACACCACAGTTTTCGTAGAAATTGAGCTTTTTTTCTTCTGAGAATGTGCAGCTGTTTTATCTTTTCAAAGTTTGCCTTCTGTTTTACTGCATTACATGTTACATGTGCAGATTTTTTAATTAAATAGCTCTTGCAACAAACTCAACATGCACTCTTCAATTTTCACAACAAATAGTGCCACGATTTTTATATAATTGCTGTGGCGATAAAAACGCGACCCAACAATCATATAAAATAAAATACGGGGTTTGAGTGTGAAACTCAGAATTTTACACACACCCTTGGTGTTGTATGCCTCCATAAACCCCTCAAGCTGCGCTCTCGGGGTTTATGTGGCATCCAACACTTCGGGTGGGTGTAAAATTCTTGTTACAGACTCAACTCCATATATTATTTTATGTATAGTATATGGTTAGGGCTTACTGTGTATGGAAATCGGTGGCTCTCAAAAAGTTGTTGAGCACGTTCTAAAAGTTATTGTGCATGTTGTATCAAGTGCACCTGTGTCCCTGCTTGTGCTGTCTCCAGCCTGTTAGCCTGCTTTCATTTTCACTAAGCACTCCAGGTGAGGGTTTCAGCTCCTACTCTCACTGACTTGTGCATGCCAAAGCTTGCCTTTGTGACTGCATTAACGCTTCATGATGTCCCACCTCAGCATGTGTGAGGGGATTAACCTCTGAGCGTGGTAACGCTTATTCGGCACAGCCACTCCTCGGCTCATGCTCACTCTCTCTCGCTCTCTTTGTACTGGTGCTCAGCACTACTCGCAGCTCCTGCTCATTAGTTCCTACTACAAAACCATGTACTACAAAAAAATAAAATATGGATGACCATACACAGCTCACCATTTGTTTCCATCTTGGGGTTGAGATACCAGTATGGACCTCTCAAGCTTTGCTCATGAGGTCATGCTGGTATCTCAACCCCTCGATGAACACACAGGCTCGTTGTATATGGTCATCCACACATTAATCCTTATATAGTACTGTTCCAAGTGTTGGGTCTTACTTGTTTTATATCAAAACTTTTTTTTTTGTATTGGGCACTGTTCCTTCAGCGCCGCCTCCTCGGACACCTACCTTGCTTCCCCTAATCGCTGTGCCTCCATGATTTCCCCTGGCTTACCCCCAAGGGCGGGGCCGCAGCATCCTCCAGGACCATCTGTGATGGAAGAAGGGTGCTGGTGTTGGCCGGCATTGCCTCTCTGGCTTGCCCCCCAGAGAGGGGTTCAGGACTCGGAGAGATGCTAACATGGGACTGGGATAGGTCGTGAAGAGGCAGGGGAGTCATTGAGGCCGGGTGTCGAGGGCTGGCCATCATCCACGATGGCCAATGGTTTTCTGTGTTAACCACCAGGGACAGAGTCGTGCAATGATGGCCTGCATCCGCCTTGCCCCTCAACTTCCTGGCACCCATACTGCGTGGTTCCCCCGGCTTCCTCCAGGGGTCCCTTGCACAGGAGACACGCTCCCCAACCCTCCCCCTGGAGAAGGACAGCAGTCCTGGGGGCGCTCAATCTTTCTCTCCCGGTCAGCCCTCCAGCTACCCGAGTCTGTTCCCTAACCCGGGTCGCTGGCGTTGCAAGTGGAAATCCAACCGTTGTGCTGGCAGGCTGGCCTGTTTTATAGCAAAATCTATTTTGGAGTCTAACTCACAATAGTTTACTTGTTACAAACATTTTAGATCCTATTATGTCTTAAAGGCATAGTGCCTCACAAGATTATGAACTTGAAAAGTTCTTTGTTTTACAGGTACTATGTTTTACATTATGTTTAAAGGAATAGCACATAGAAAGTACACTGTTTACAAGTATACAGTTGTATGTTTAAAGGAACAGCACAAAGAAAGCACACTGTTTACAAGTATACAGTTGTAACCTAGAGGTACAGTCATTTAAAGATATAGTAAATGTTAGACCCCAATGCAAGTGAGGGTCTCTGTTTGGCCCCCAGACTTGTCCAGGCACCACACCCCTGAGAATCACAGTAATGGCAGTCAGATGCTCAGAGAGCAAGGGTGCCCCAAGTTTAGGGATCCCTATTATTGTTTTGCTTTACCCATAGCTGTAGTACCCCACTGGGTGGTGCCCATGCATTAGCCAATGATCCTTCCTGGGCTCTGGTGGGGATGACGAGGGCCCACGCTGTCCCGGCTATGTGCAAGGAGGAAGGCAACCCTCTTGTGGGCAGAAGCACTTGCTAAGGACAGCAAGGTTTTCCTTTGGGGGTGCAATATAACCCCAAGGTACCCTGTGGGTTCCTGTAATAAGAGTGTGGGGCTCCAGACTGCAAAGGGTTAACTATCGTGGGCTGGAATCACCACCCGGAGTGGAGCTTACCACCACAGCATGAGCCACACTTGACTCTGACCATCCTGCTGTCTGACTCAGTTCTGTGAGAGGAAAACCTCAAGTTCAAGAAAATCATGCCGGCAGTCATCCATACAAAGTTCCCTACGGGGAAACATCCTGCCACAAAATCCCAGTGCAGAAGACTGTGTGAGTAAAAGCCTGAGGGCTGATCTGTGAGAGAAATGGATTTCGTCTCCATGGGATTTTTTCTAACCTCTCTTGGTGCCCTGTACAGCCTGCTAGGCATCAGAAGCAGGCACCTAACTTCATCTAGCTAGTCTGTTGTGACCTCTTTCCCATGTGGGTTGGCGAGGTGGTACTAGTAGTCCTGGATCAGCTGTGGTCCCCCAGCCAGGTCCAATGTACTTTTCTCATGAAGCTTTACCTTAGTCACACAATATATGGCATTTCCTAATCATACAAACACTGAGCCCAGATCCTAGGCTTCAGTCCCTTTAGACTTAGATTGGCTGAAACGTAACATCTCGTTAGTCACACTTTTCCCCAGGCAAAGCAACCGTGCTGGGCTTGCAGACAGTCTGTGATGCAATGCAGACTTTTGACTGTCTGAACTTTAGGGCAGAGCTGCTAGCTCACTTCTGACACCTTCCCAGCAGTCCTTGCAGTGTTGGAGGGCTGTTGTGCTGCATGGCCAATGCCATCTGTTTCCTTGCTCTCCATGATGTACAGCGTTGCTGTTGCTTTTATTTAAGCCCCCAGGGGCTGCTGTTATCCTGCCCTGACCCCACTGCCTGCCCTGGGGCCAGGTAGAGTAGGTGCATGTCATGGTGGGCTATTTATCTGTTTGTGAGTTCAGCCTGGTTTTGACAGAGACAGACTTGGAGCCACTCTCTCTCAGTGGACACATGCATGCCTTGCTTGCTTTGATTCCCAGCCCTGCTGCCGGCCTTAGGGCTGTGAAACATTCTGTACTGCACCCAGTGGTGCTTCCGATCTTCGGTCCTGGCTCCCTGTCTGCCCTAGGGTTTGGCACCCTTTTAGTTGTGGGTGTGCATCCTGGCATCTAAAAATGGAGATCCAGCTCCTTTAATGAGCTGCCACATGTGCATGGCAGTGGTCACTCCGCCTCCCCTGACCTTCTACTTTACGCTGGCCCTGCTGCCTGTCCTGCAGTCAGGAGGCTCCGTAGTTGCACCTGTTTTGTGTTTTCCAACCCAGTCTCGGCCCCACTGACAGTCCTGGGGATGAGAACATGTGTCATGCCATGCAGCTGCTGATGCAATGGCTGAGGAGCCAGGGCTCAACTCCCGCCCTTGGCTCCTGGCTGATCCCACTATGGTGCCCTGCTGGTCCCCCAACTGCAGCAGTCAATATGTCAGGGGACTGGAGGGCAAAGTCAGGCATGATGGGCTGGAGAAGGCAACATGGCACCTGTAAGCCCATGAGGTAAGCACTAAAAAATAGAGGGTGGGCCTTAAACGTACTTACAGCTAATTCCTTGCTTGAATTCATACTCATCTGTTGTGACATCACAGTTTGCTGTCATGGGAATAACTGTACTGTCATAAGCAGAGTTTTATGACACTATGTGGGGAATATGCAACAGGCGCTAATGAACTGCCAAGAAATCATACATATGACCTCAGTAATGTTTTTTTTTTTTTTAGTCTTTGGTAACTGGGTAAGGCCCACTAGGCACAAGTGCCTGTTTTCAGGGGCGACCTGGGAGCACTGGGCGGTTAAGTGACTTGCTCAGAGTTACACAGTATGCAAGTGAAGGTTGTGAGACTCAAACCAAGGTCTGGTCTGCTGGATGTACCAAGCTTGTTCACAGCTCGTTACTCTAACCTCTAGGCTATACTGCCAGCCCAAGCATTTGTCAATGCCGAAAGTTTGCCATTGGTATTGCAGTTGTACATGCAGTGTTTCTTATGTTCTCCTAGCACTGGTTACTGTCATTAGGATTCTGAATACCACAACCACGTTTGGACCCCAAGCAAGACCCTTTGCACTACATCACTGCTTACCCTGACCACATCCCTGCTCCACAACACTGCTCAATTCTTAGCACACATAATAATACCAATGCAACTGACAGCCAATCTAACTGACAGACTCAGCTAAAGAAAGAGGAGGGGGTAATTTTAAAAAAGATAGATGAGACAGCATTTCTCTTCTGTTGTGCTGCTCTCTTACACACAAGGCATGAAAATATAATGGAACAATTAATTGTTAGCAGGTAAAGCCCCCCCTCCCCCCACCACCTCTCTCTGTCTCTGCTGGATGGCACAAGTCAAAGATTTATTTTGCCAGCCTGTCCTTGCCCTGTACATACAGCCACTCTGAAGCCAAGACAAAAAATAAACTTTATTTGGGATTTCTGGGACTGTTAAATTTCTTGTGCTCCCCTCCAATCTCTCCCTCTCTCTCTCTCTCTCTGTCCTCTGGATGGCACATGTCAAAGATTTATTTTGCCAGGCTGCCCTTGCCCAGTACACACAGGCACACTGAAGCCAGATAAAAAATAAACTTTTATTTAGGATTTCTAGGATTGCTAAATTTCTCATGGGCACCCCACAATCTCTCTGTCTCTCTCTCTCCTCTGGATGGTACAAGTCAAAGATGTATTTTGCCAGCCTGCATTTGCTTTGTACACACAGCCACATGGAAGCCAGGAGAACAACTTTTATTTGGAATTTCTGGGCCTGTTAAATTCCAAAGATTTATTTTGCCAGCCTGCCCTTACCCTGTACACACAGCCACACTGAAGCCAGGAAAACAAAGAAACCTTTATTTGGGATTTCTGGGACTGTTAAATTTCTCATGGGTCCCCCCTGTAGTGTATCTCCCTCCCCTCGGGATGACACAAGTCAAAGATTTATTTTGCTAGCCTTCCCTTACCCTGTACAGACAGCCACACTGCACAATATATCTCACTCTCCTCTGGATGACACAAGTCAAAGATTTATTTTGCCAGCCTGCCCTTACCCTGTACTCAGAGTCACAGTGAAGCCAGGAAAAATAAGAAAATTTTATTTCGGATCTCTGAGGCTGTTAAATTTCTTTTGGGCCCTCTGCAATCTCTCTGTCTCTCTGTCTCTCTCTCTCTTCTGGATGGCACAAGTCAAAGATTTGTTTTGCCTGCCTGCCCTTGCCCTATATACACAGCCATACTGAAGCTGGGGAAAAAATAAACTTTTATTTGAGATTTCTGTGACTGTTACATTTGTCGTGCAAAGTAGAATACCATTCCGTGCCACAGGTGCAAACACAGATTTCTGACAGCATTTGAAAAATGACAGCTGTGACATACAGAAGCTCGGGTAATAAGAAGGCTATGTTGAAAATCCAGGGTGAAAATATTTAAGACTTCTGCAGTTAAGAGCGTGCGTACCGAAATTGCAACAAATGGGCATAACTTTGTAATTTTTTCAAATTTTTACCCCAAATTTTGAACATAATCTTCTTATCACCCACCTCATGAACCCTGTAGCTGAAAAGTTTCAAATCTGTGGGAAAATGGGATTCTGCACCACAGGTGCAAAAACATGTTTTGGGCAGGATGTAAAAAACAGCAACTTACTGTTCATGAGGGCGTGTGATAAAATGGCTATATTGAAAATTTGGAGTGAAAATACAGAAATTGATCAAAGTTACACGCGTGTGTAGAAAATTTTGAATGCCTGCGTGTCACAGCCATTTTTAGGAGTTTTTCACCAATTTTTTTAACATGCCCTTTTTGGGACCCCAGCTCATAAAGAATGCCACTGTTATTTCATTCATTGGTCCCGAATGGTGATTTTGCTCAGCGACCACACCATTCTGTGCCACAGGTGCAAAAACACATTTCGGGCAAGATGTGAAAAATGACAGCTGAACTGTTCATGAGGGGGTGTGAAAAAATGGCCATGTTGTAAATTTGGAGTGAAAATATTAAAAACTGTCAAAGTTACGCATGTGTGTAGAAAAATTCCAATGACCGTGTGTAACTCAGGTGTTTATTGGTGTTTTTGCACCAAATTTTTAACATGAGCTTTTTGGGACCCCACCTCATGAATACTGGCATTGTTGTTCTGTTACCCAGTCCCGATAGGTGATTCTGCAAAATCATCTTTCGGGAATGAGTAATGAAATGACAGTGCCAGTGTTCCTGAAGTGGGGTCCCAAAAACCTCATGTTGAAAATTTAATGCAAAAATATTAAAAAATGGCCAAGATATCAACATAAGTTGAAAACGCCATTGACAGCCATTATACGGCGCTTACCTTGAGTCTTCATTTCACGGTTCGGCTTTGAAGAGTGCAGACATGTTATAGTCCACTGAAGATTACAGCTGCCGACCTTGGATGGTAAATACAAGGCAAGGGGTGGAGTGGTAGGTTGCTCAGTGGGAGGGTCAGTATGGGGAGGGGGCCGGGGGAGACCGTTTTCTTTTTTGCAGGAAAAAAAAAAGATGTCGGGGGACCATTTTCTTTTTTATACAGAGACGGATTACTGAAACATTTTGGGACACTGGGAGTGGGCTCCCCAGTGTCCCACAGTACTGGGAAGGGGGCGCTCCTAATACCGACATGAGGATTGGACCCTCCCATGGTTATCGGGTTCAATTACTGGAAAAACAGGAGCGAGAGAGCATCCGACACCAGGATTGGGCATCCCCGTGTTAAAATACATTAAAAAAAATTAAAAAATGTAAATACTGGGAAGGGGTGGCTCCTAGTACTGACACGGGGATTGGGCCCCCTGTTGTGGGCTTTAATTATGAAGAAATGGGGGAAGTAACCAGTTGAAAGTAGAAAATTAAATTGAAGACGCTGAAAACGGACAAAGCAATGGGCCCGAAGATACACCTGAGGATACTTAAAGAGCTAGCAGATGATCTCGCTGCACCACTAGCAGCACTGTTCTATTTAATGACTCCCTAAGCAGTGGCGACATACCACAGGACTGGAAAGAGGTCACAGTAGTTCCCCTTCACAAAAGCGGGAGCAAGGAGGAGGCTTGGAACTACCCCACCGGTTAGTCTAACCTTAGTGGCAGGAAAACTGGTGGAAGCACTCCTTAAATAATGGGTAGTGGAATATCTAAAGATCAGCAGGCAATTAGACTCCTAACAGCATGGTTTCTCAGCAGAATGGTCATGCCAGACCAATACGATTGATTTCTTTGATTGGGTGACCAAAACAGTGGACCAAGGTGGGGCTGTGGATATTGTATATTTAGATTTTAGTAAGGCATTTGACTCTGTCCCTTATAGAAGGCTGGTTAACAAACTGGACCACACAGGTGTAGGGCCTAAAATCATCAGCTGGGTAAGAAATTGGCCACAGGACAGGACACAGAGGGTTCTGGTCAATGAGACAATGTCTTTAGAGGGCAAGATGATCAGTGGGGTGACACAAGGATCAGTCTTGAGGCCGATCCTCTTCAATATATTTATCAGCAGAATCACTGAAGGGTTGGAGGGGAAGGTATGCCTGTTTGCAGATGACACAAAGAATTGCAACAGGTTGGACATACAGGAGGGCACCATGAAAATGGTGTCTGACCTCTGAAAACTGGAAGAATGGTCTAGAAACTGGCAGTTGAAATTCAATGCCAAAAAATGTAAAGTAATGCACCTCAGAAAACAAAACCCAAAGGTGACATACGCCCATGGGGGGGCAGATGACAGAGACCAAAAGGACGAGACCTTGGGGTTATAATTTCAAATTACTTAACCTTTGCATGGCTGCGGACCGATATACAAGTCCAAAATCGCTATACATTTTTATTCTGTCGGCAGCCTAAGGGTTAAGAGTAGGATGACTGTGCAAAAAAACAGCTTATAAAGCCAACAGCATCCCCAGATGTATAGGCACAGGCATTACAAGTAGAAAACACAAAGTAATAATCCCACTATACAGGTCCCTGGTGAGGCCACAACTGGAGTACTGTGTCCAGCTTTGGAGACCTCACTTAAAAAAAGACATAAACTGCCTAGAAACAGTACAAAGAAGGGCTACAAAGATGGTACAGGATCTGCATCATGAGTCGTATGAAAACAGACTATAGCCACTACAGTTATACTCAATGGAACAAAGGAGGGACAGAGGAGATATGATAGAAACCTTTAAATACATTAAGGGAATAAACTCAGTGCACAAGGAGGACCTCTTCCACTCATATGACACTGCTCACACCAGAGGGCACTGCATGCGGCTAAAGGGAGGTAGGTTCAAAAGCAACTCTAGAAAGTTCTTCTTCATGGAATGGTTTGTGGACCCCTAGAATAGTCTGCTGCAAGAAGTGGTGGAGTCTAAGACAGTCAGGGAGTTCAAGTTAGCATGGAATAGGTGCTATGGAAACCTGACAAGAAAGAATTAGCTGGGTGGGGGGTAGCAAGAAAAAAGAGCAGCCTAGATGGACCAAAAGGTCCCCCTCTTCAGTCACCACAGCTACAGATGAGCCCCAATGGGCTGTATAGTGGGGGGGGGGGCAGCACAAAAGCAAGCAAGGAGAGCATTTGGACGTCACCAGTCAGCTGTCTGCTGGGTGGTGTTCCTCACGCACACCAAAGAAAAAGCCACCATATGATTGGTGCAACTTTTTCTTCACAAGTAGAGGATGCTTCCGCCCGTGACAAAAAAAAAAAAAACAGTGTCACAATTAGCCTGCCTGATGATTGGTGTGGCACTGTTGAGCCCCTTGCAGAGCACTCTGTATTGGACAGACAGTGTCACACCCCTCAAAAGACACTTATAGCAAGAAGTTTGCTGCAAGTGCGCACATGGCAAACTTAACAAAAACATGGGGAGAACAAATAGAACACTAGTGTGAAATATAAGCAGTATTATGTCCAGATGTCATGATTCTCAAAGTTCTCCTTGAGACTTCACCTGCTGTTTAAGACTGTACCTATATGAACTGCAGCACAGCCCTTCCAGAAACATCCAAATATGCCACCAGATAAATGCTGTACCAAAGCAGTTTTGTTGTTCAGCAATTTGGGACTTTGCCTTCAAGGGGGCACCCAGAACTACATCAGCCATTTGAACTACATGGGGCAGATAAGTACATTCATAGCTGCACCCTTTACACCCTAACAAATAGGCTACTACTAGCAGAATAAAGCTCCAGACCTTTCTGCTAGCCAAAAAAGCTCCTGGGCCTAACCCCCCCCACCCACACACACACACACACACACTTACTGATTACTTCCACACCATCTCCAACCATTACAACACCAAGGGCATGGCCAGGAATGCCACTGAACCTCCTTTCCAATGTACTCAACTGGGCAAGTGGGCATTTGCTGTCAGGACCTCCAGCTGGTGAAACAAACTGTCAGACACTCTGCTGAATCTCCCCAAGTTTGAACAGTTCAAGAATTCTTTGCAGTATGCCCTTGCAGTTCAACACAATTGTAACCATTAAAACTTCTAAATTAGATTTCTCTCTGTATTTTTTTGGTGACTGTTTTACAGAGCAATCTGCCAGGATTTGTCCTATTCAGTATATATTTGACATTATCTTGTATGTATTGTGCCTGACATGACTGCATTTCTCTGTAATTATTTATAATTACTTGTACTGTTTTCTTTGTTACTCTGCCATTGATGTGCAACCTATGTAAATGAACAGCTGTGATCACATGTACCTTCCCCCCAAAAATCTCTGTAAATAAATAAATAAAGTTTGTTTTTAACCAGTGTAAATGTAATGGACCTGCTCAGGTGGGTCCGGCCCCATGCTTAGAAACCCTGCAGGAGAAGGGACTCAGGGAGGTTTCTGGGAAAATGGAGGTATCAGGTTCTGGCACATTTTCTGTGTCACGTGGGCTGTTGAGTTTCTGGAGTGACAGCCCCAGTCACAAACCAAGACAAACTCTGAGCAGGGCCTATAAAGGCAGGTCTGTGTGGGAGTGGGGAAAGATCTGGTGAAGATCTTATGGTGGAAAGGTCTGCATTGCTTGGAATGGGTACACGCTGTGCCATCCCAGACCTCAAAAGTGGAGAGCAAACTGTGTACAGAGCTGCTGAGTTCCAGGAAGGAAGAGAGAGGCAACCACAAGCAAATGAGATCTTGGTGACGCTGAAGATATAGTAGGGAAAAAAAGACCAAGGGATGCCGATACAGGTCCTGCAGCAGGCACAATATGCTGCCAGGCTGCCTTTGACCTAGGGGTTTGGAAGTCAGGAAGTGTTAGGGTCAGATCGGGACCTCAGAAGTTTAGAATAAGTAGAAGGAGCTTGGAAGAGCCTTCAACCAGTGCCCATGGTAGCTGGTTCAGTATGGAGCAGAGGGAGATAACCTACCTGCATCACAGATGCCTTGAGAGAATAGAGATACAGTGACCTGCTGCATCAGGAGGAGCCAATCGGTGCCAGGAACTGTCAGCACATTGCAGTACAGCATTGTCTGAAGGGACAGCACCTGTTGTTTCACCATGTTTTGCAATTTGGATTACAAATACCCTGTGTTGAGGGTTTTTCTGCCATTTAAGCAACTGCATGAGGTTTGGGAAACTGCAGCTGCCAATTGCGTGAAGATCTGGGAAATTGAGCAAGTTGCTCTATTTAAAGTGCACCAATGTCAGCCAACCTGCAGCAACATCTATAGGCCTGCAACAATTCTACATCTGCGGTACCCAGGGATTGAGTTAAGGGAGTTCCCATTTGGGTCTGTTTAAAACCTGGTATCAGGTGGGAAGGGGTGGATCTAGACTGCTAAGAGGGCACCTAAGACAGCTATGTTCAAAGTTGACATTTGCACTAACAATCCTTCTTGCAGGTGGTCGGCTGTTAATAAAGCTGTGTTATTCTGTTAAATTTGATCTGGTCAGGGACTCCCCATGTGGTAGAGAAATTAGTGGTGTGGTTTCTTTACTGAGACCACCAGTAGCCAAAGCCCTTGTGGCTCAGTTGATTGGAGAGTCTCCAGCACTCGCTCCTGAAATGAACGTTACCGAACTACACCGGTTTACCAAAGTTGGTGGCAGTGGCAGACGTATGGCCAGGGTACACCTTGCCACAGGGTCCATCACAGACAGGTGGTAGCAGTGGATCTCACTACAAACAAGTTTGCTGTGCAAACAAGAAACTATTACTGTGTGAAATGTTGTTATTTTGAGTGGCAACTACAATTAAACATGTTCCAACCAGGGATAGCCGCTAGCCTACAGCTACCCCACATGGGGGGAGGTGTGAGATGACCTGCTGCATGCCCGATTCCTTCGATGGAGAGAACTGGGAGTAGACTGATTGCCTGGAGCAATTTGAGTTTGCAGCTGGTTGAACAAATGGGATGCAACAGCTAAGCAAAAAATGATGGGACTTTTGTTTCAAGGAAAAATCACTGGAGAGTAGTGGGGACTGGAGTCTGGTATCAAAAAAAATTATACTCCTCTGCTAGTGGCCAAGAAACAGTCCCTTGAGCCTGCTAAATGGGCTGATAGTGAAAGAACTGTCTTTTTCAACAGAAGGAGAGAAAATGGGGAATCTGCTTGAGACTTTGGAAGAGCCCTGCAGTGCCTGGTAGCCTAGGCCTTTCCATATGCTATCTCGACCGTCCAAGACCTGCTGGCACAAGACCATTTTATCACTCATACAGAGAGTGGGAGCTCCATTTCCAGCTACACCTACAGAAACCCTCAGGACTAGAACAAGCAATCCAATATGCCACCAAACTGGAGAGTCCCAGGTTGGGGCTTATGAAGTATCCCCAGAGACAGTTATTCTTAAAGAAATAACTGGAGCTGTTGTAGAGATACGAGAAGAAATGGTTGGGACTCTTGTGACTTGAAAAACTGAAAGTGAAGCTCGAGACCCCTAGCACTCTACAATCAGATACTGACTGGGCAAAAGAGACCTATGGGAAACCCACATCCTAAGCCAGTGAATTTTCAGAATAAAAGGCCAGATGATCAGACGTGTTGGAGTTACGGAGGCCTGAATCATTATGAAAAACAGTGTCCAAAGTGGAGCGATTTGTTGGGACCTGGAGCTGTGTGGACTGCGGTTGAGGAAGAATTGCCTGACAAGCTGCTCAGCAAATTATGATCCATTCTACAGTGGTACTGGGCTATTACCTTTTTGAGGAAACAGAAGGTGTCCCCTGTAAGTTTCCAGTCGATTTTGGTGCACAGGTGTCCAATGTGAATGCCCCGATGTGGGAAGGAGCAACTAAAAGATCCTCACAAAGCTTACAGCCTTATGAAAGAACAGTTTGCACAGTGAACAGAACTGCCCTCAAAGTGTTGGGGTTGTGTGTGTGGCAAACAGTTGCAAAGTTTTTTTTGACAATTCATTTGCAAATATGGGGCTCCCAGATCCATCTATACTTTCAGTCAAAGCTGTTCTGAGAGCTTTGCAAACTCCAAGACATACACAAAGCCAGAACCACTCCATACCACCCACAGTAGATGGATTGGTTGAGCAGTTAAACTGCATGCTCCTACCATGCTGTCCTCCATGCAGGATAATCATACTGAATAGGATAGTCTGCTGCCATGCGTTATGCTGGCTTACAGGAGTAGTGTACAGTCCACGATGGGGTACACGCCATTTACTTATTTATTTAAATCTGGGATTACAAGTACCTTTGAGCCAAGGCTCTTTTACAAAGGTTCCACGTCAGAAGTAGTAGATACATGATAATCAACAGAGCTTACAACAATTTATAACAATTCAGGTACACATCACAATAATCTGCAAACAGGAGGATCACATAGAAAAACCCAGAGCGGACATCTAGGTGATGGGAGAAAGGGTGAGAACAGAGGGGAGGGGCAGAAGAAAAAGGCTAGAGCAGCTCAACAGCATTGTCAATGTACAACAGAGAGAAGTGCTGGTAGGAGGGGAGGAGGCGGGAGGGAGGGACAAAGGTAGAGAGAAAAATAAGTGTAAAGTAGGAAGAGCAGGGTGGGGACAATGATATTGATGAGGAAGGGGGAGTTAGGGGTGGCAGTCACAGGAGCTGGATGCAGCGAGATGAAGACGGAGTCTGGATTTACGGTGATATTCGGTTTTGAAATCACACTCCCAATGGAGCTGCTTCATGGGGCAGATGTCCAGAAGAGGTACACCGAGCCTGCTGATTATGTGACTAAAGTGGCGGGGTACCACAGTATGGTGGCTGCAGCGGTAAACAGGACCAAGAGAAGGCCACGGGTAAGCAGAAAGAGCAGTATGAACTTAAGGTATCCAGCCTAGTTCATGCAGAGAGAGACTGGGCGTGGGTTAAGAATCAAACTCATAAAAAGTGTTTGCCCCAAGCTGTAGCCATGGTTCAATGACCCACATTAAGTAATTGAGAAGGTCTCTGATGTGTTGTATAAGCTGTTATCTGTAAACGACAGACAGGCTGTAATCATGCATTACAACTGACTGAAACTTTAGCACCAGGGTCAGGCCCACTGAGGGGAGAACTGCTGAACCACAGCCCCCCAACTGAACTTCCTCAAGAGGCCCGGTAGCTGCCAAAATCCTGAAGACTGCAAAGGTGCCACCAGCAGAGACAGGGACTGGTACAGGAACCATGTCCTACCTGTTTTCTGGACAGCGAAGACTCCAAAGATGAGAACAGAGAAACTGGTCAACCTGGAGGGATGGCTCCCCTAGCAGGCCCTGGGGCAGCGACTGGACTCCCAGACCTTGAACATAAAAAAACTGACCCTGCTGATAGAAACATACAATTTGACGGCAGATAAGGACTGCTTAGCCCACCTAGTCTGCCTATTTCCCTACGTGAGTGATAAGCTGCAAATTTTAGTTAATCAACAGCTTACTTCCTCCTACCCCCCCCCCACTAGAATTGCCTTATGCCTGTCCCATGCATTCTTGAATTCTCCCATTGTTCCTGACTCCCCAACCTCCTCAGGAAGGCTGTTCCATGCATCCACAACCCTCTCTGTGAAAAAATACTTTCTAACATTATCTGTGAGCTGTCCCCCATCTTCAAATTGTGCCTTGTTCTTTCGCATCTCTTCTTCTGAAAGATACTACCCTCTTGTACTTTGTTAATTCCCTTGAGATACTTGACAGTTTCTATCATGTCCCCCCTCTCCCTCCTTTCCTCAAGGGTATACATATTAAGCTGCTTTAGTCTCCCCTCGATCCAGGTGAAGAGCCCATTGGCAAGATGGTGATGGACAGCCCTGCACTATCAGGGGACAGAAGCAGCACCAGATCACAGAGTGCGCAGGGCTCCTAGCTGGCAAAAGAATTATGTTATGGACAGTGACTCTGAAAGCAGTTGTGTCAGCTGGATCCAGGGACGCATCCTCATACGGGATGGAGTAGTGTAATGGACCCACTTGTGCAGACCAACCCTTATGCTCAGAGACCTCACAGGAGAAGGGACTCTGGGATGCTTCTGAGGAAAGGAGGGTCATCAGTTCTGGTGCCCTTTCTGTGCCCCGAGTGCTGTCAAGTTTCTAGAGTGACAGCCCCAGGAACAACCTAAGTCAGACTGTAAGCTGCGCCTATAATGGCACGACTGTGCTGGAGGAGGGAAGATCTGGTGGAGCTCTCATGATAGAAAGCTCTGCAGTGCTGGGAGTGGGTGCAACCTGTGCCATCCCAGGTCTCAAAAGTGGAGAGCAAACTGTAAACAGAGCTGCTGAGTTCCAGAGGTGAAGACAGTGGCAACCATGTGCAAGACAGCACGTGGGTGACACTAAAGATATAGCATAGAGAAAAAAACAAGAGCTGCTGATCCAGGTCCTGTAGCAGGCACTACAGGAGAGTGCCAGGCTGCCTTTGACCTAGTGGTTTGAAAGCCAGGACATGTGAGGGTCGGACTGGGGCCTCAGAAGTCCATAAAGAGTGGAAGGAACTCAGAAGAGCCTGCATCCAGTGCCCAAGACAGCCAGTTCAGCATGGAGCAGAGAGAGGAAGCCTACCTGCATCATTGATGCCCTGGGAGAGCAGTGATCCTGTGGCCTGCTGCATCAGGAGGAACCATTTGGGTCCAGGAACCATGAGTACACCACAGTGCAGCATTGTTTCAAGGGACAGCTCCTGTTATTTTGCAGTGTTTCACAATTTGGATTACAGATACATTGTGTTGGGGGGTTTTCTGCCATTTAAGCAACTGCATGGCCAGTGAGGTTTGGGGGAACTGAGCATGTTGCTCTGTTTAATGTCTACCAGTGTTGGCCAATCTGCGGCAACATGTACAGGCCTGCCACAATTCTACACCTGCGGTACTTACAGACTGAGTCAAGGGAGCTCCCGTTTGGGTCTTTTTAAAACCTGGTACCAAGTGGGAAAGGGTAGATCTGGCCTGCCTAAAAAGGCCATGTTTAAAGTTGACATTTGCACTAACCTTCCTTCTCGTAGGCAACTGGTTGTCAATAATGCTGTGTTATTCTGTTAAATTTGGGCTGGTTATTGACTCCCCATGTGGTAGAGAAATCAGTAGTTTCCGTATTGAGCCCACCAATAGCCGAAGCCCTTGTGGCTCAGTCAACTGGGGTGTCTGCAGCACTCACCCCGCACCAGAATTTACCAGACCACACTGGTTTATCAAAGGTGGAAGCAGTGCCATGGATATAGCCTGGGCATGCCTTGCTGTGGGGTCCATCATATAAATTTAAATGCCATCCTGCCTGCAGGCTAATGAAATCTGTAGTATAATAAAATGGATCCATGTTTTAGATGCCCACCATTGTAGAACTTCCGTTTAGTGGTTCAAAATATTTTGGCAAAATAATTTTGCCTTCACCTTGTAGTTCAGTTGTTCTGATAGTGTGCAGCTCAGGAGGTCATCAATAGTTGTTTACTTGGCCTTAAAAAAATGTGACTAGTTTGAGTTCATGCAGCATATACCCCTAGACCTGGGAGGATTATTTTTTTTATATTTTCTGGGTTTTTACCCTGTTTTTTTCCCCCTGTTCCCGTTGCCCCCACCACACGGACGTCGTGTGTGTGTGAAGGAGCAGACACACCCCTTGATGCCAGCTCAGCCCCTTCAGCCCCTCCCTGTGGCTGCCACCGGAGCTCCCTCAGGTCAGCACCACCATCAGTCCTCCACTAGGTGGCGGCCAGTGGCCAGGGAGCCTCGAGTCCCTCCAAGGAGGAGAGAGCAGCCTTGCGGCTGCCCGAACCCAAGTCACTGGCACAGCACGAGATGCGGTGTCCAGCGCCTCAACCCTCAGCACCACCGGGCCGGCGACCCGGGAGAATCTTGAATTAGACATTGCACCAAAGACATCCCTTTTGTGATGTTAAAACAGATTACTGAAAAATCAAGAAATGTGTATTAAAAATGCAGGAATGCACTTGAATGATTTTTAGGGTCTGAGTGTTTGACATGAGCCCCCCCACCCTTAAAATAATGCAGCATTATTTGTGCTTGCCTTAGAAGTCAAACAACCCACCATAATCCCAGTCATTCTCGCATGTAAGAGATTGTACGACGGCTACTACAAACTTCTTATGTAACATCTACACAGGGATTCAGTTAACTGCATTTAGGAAGTATTTGACTTCCAACAATAAGGCAAGGTAATTTTATTTATATGGCACCCAATTCCAAAGGTTCTGGGCACTTCCCAATAAGTCCAGAAAAATAAAATATAGTGAAGCAATAAAATGAAAGTTGTGACATTAGGTTACAGAGCCAGGCCCAAAATAAATAAATGAGTTTTTAAGAGCTTTTTAAAGATGGTCAGTGAGGGAGTATCTCTTATCTCCTGAGGAAGGGCATTCCACAACATCGGAGCCACAACCCCGGATGCCCTATTACCAGAAGACTTCAGGTAAGACTTCGGTACCAACAAGCGACCTGCCTCTGCTGACCAGAGGGGATGACCAGGAGCATAAGCACTTTTGAAAAGGTTAGGGACCCACAAGAAGACCTCCAAAAAATTGGAAAAGTGGTCAAATCTGTGGCAGCTGAAATTCAATGCAAAAAAGTGTAAAGTGATTCATCTCAGTAAACGGAACCCAGGAACAGAATATCAGCTCAATGGGGTTAAACTGAGCATCTCGCAGAAAGAGAGGGATCTGGGAGTTATTATTACAGACACCATGAAGCAGATGAGTCAATGTAATAAAGTATACAGCACGGTGAACAAAATGTTGGGGTGTATAGACATGGGGATTGATAGCAGAAAGTGGGAAGTGATCCTCCTCCTCTACAGATCCCTGGTTAGATCACACCTAGAGTACTGTGTTCAGTTTTGGAGGCCGCACTTGAAGGATACGGACAGGTTGGAATCAGTGGAGAGCAGGGGGACAAAGATGATCCAGGATCTGCAGGGACTCCCCTATGAGGAACAGAGAGCAACATGTACTTACTGGAAACCAGGAGGGAGAGGGGTGAAATGATAGAAACATTCAAGTTCCTAAAAGGCATAAAAAAGTGCCGGACACTGAGGAGCTGTTCCATAGGGTCACCAACACAACAACTAGAGGATATGAATGGAAGCTGGGGGGGGGGGTAGTTTCAGAAGGGGTCTAAGGAAATACTACTTTAAGGAAAGAGTAGTGGAGCCATGGAATCATCTGCTGGTGGAGGTGGTGGGGGCTGAGACTGTGACAAGTTTCAAGCATAGGTAGGACAAATCTAGAGCACAACTTGGAGACATTAAAGCAAGTATATAGTAATTTAGGGTGGGGGGGTAGCCTCCCCCCCCCGGACAATGGTTTGGTCCTGTGCATCTCATGGGCAGACTTGATGGACCCTGAGTCTCCTTCTGCCACTGTTTTTCTACGTTTCTATAAGGCACCAGGAGGTCTCTCAGGTAGCCCGGACCTAGTCCATGCAGAGCCTTGTATGTGAACAAGCATACCTTGAAGATGATTTGCCACTGCACTGGCAGCCAGTGCAGAGCACGGAGAACCGTCATGAGATGCTCAGACCAAGAGGTCCCCGCAACCAGCGAGGCTGCTGCATTCTGGACTAACTTCAAATGGCACAGCAGCCTTGTGGGTAACCCAAGGTATACAGCATTACAGTAATCCAGTCTTGATATGACTAAGGCATGTACCAGTGTTGCCAGGTCAGACGGTTCAGGATAGGACTTGATCTGTGCGATGTTTCACAGGTGGTAAAAGCCACTGTGGACCACAGCCGACACCTGGGGCCCAATATTCAAAAGTTTGTGCTGGCAATAATGGGTCTTCACCTGTGCAAACCGGGGTTTGTGCTGGATCCCCATATTTAAAGGGACATTGTACGAGCAAAGAGGGTTAGCGCCCATGCAAAACATAATGTATGCGGGCGGGCAAGGAGGGGTGTGGCCACTAATGGTGTGGCTACTAATTGCTGAAGTGTAAAGCTAGGGACTCACTGGCTTTTCTAGAGTTGCCTTGCTGATTTCATCTTAAAGCCAGATATACCAAGCAGCTAATATAGATCAGACTTGTTTAATATGGTGGTATTTGGAGCTAATTGCTGATTTCATCTTAAAGCCAGATATACCAAGCAGCTAATATAGATCAGACTTGTTTAATATGGTGGTATTGAGCTAATTGTGCTTGTTACTGAAGGCATTAGGTTAGCTAGGTCCTAGTGTGACCTCATTTTGGAATAGCCCTGTTTGCTTAGAGTGGAGCTCCTTTGTGTAAGTCACAACATATTCTCCCGCTGCATAGTAATGAGAGGCTTTGTTTTCTCCACAACATAGGCAGCTTCCCCCCCAGCTAGGCACTCGGGACAATCAAGCAACTGAAGCACAAGCAGCTCACCTGAGTAGCTGAGGAAGCCAAATCTCCAGCCTGATAACTTTCGAGGTAAAGAGAGCCTCTTCTCTTCGTCTGGACGCCTGCAGAGGGTGCTAGCCTGCCTGCCCTCGCCTCGCCTAACCACCCTCCCACCTAGTGGTGGCTGTCAATTTAGTGATCCACCTCGTGACATCACATCCGTGATATCACGCCCTGTTGCCCAGAACCTATCTCCCCACTTTCCCATTTGCAGGTTATACCTGTTGGCTACTAGAGGGACCTATGCTCCCTCACTACTCTCTCCTACCTGTACAGCACTACTTCCTGGGATCTTGCTCACCACAATGTATTGGCCCTGCCTCACGCTCTGCCTGTGCCTATCCCCACTAGCAGTGTACTTACCCACTTACCCATCTGCTAGTCCACACTGTGCCCTGGCACCCCTCCCTCCCCTTGCTCCTGAACCTCCTCTCCTGCCCCTTGGGACCTCTGTGTGTCCCCGTCCCCCCTGCCCTCCCCCTAGCTTTCTCTTCACCTCAGGCACATCTGGGTGTCTTCTTATTCTTGCTTTCCCCTCCTGTACCTCCCTGCCCACCCCCTGCTCCCTTAGCCTCCCTTCCCCTCCCTCTCATGTCAATCGTAGGAAAACCTCTCACCATCTCCCAGCCAGGGTGTTAGTCATGCTACTACTCCTGTCAGGGAACATTCATCCAAACCCTGGCCCCGGTTCCCAGGAGCTCCCCAACCTGCACCACGGGCCTATGCATGGTCTCCATGAATATCTGTAGCCTCCTAAAAAGTTTGACTCACTACAATGCCTGGTCACATCAATTAACCCTGATGTCATCACCCTGGTTGAGACTTGGCTGTCAAAATCCTCCCTTACTCCCTAGTCTCCCTCCCGGTTTCACCTTTTCCGGTCCGGACCGTGTTGGGAGACGGCGAAGCTACGCTTATTTATGTCAAGGAATCTCTCCTGTACTAGCCCTGCCTCACTCCCATCTCCTGACCTAGGGCCCAGGCGCCACGTGCTGAAACTAACCCCTGACCCTTTAAAGGGACCCTTATCTGACTACTGCACACGTGCCCCCAGGGACCAAACGCAGGCCATTGCCTCTCTTACAGAATACCTTACCCTCTACCTCCTTCCGCTGATCAAATTCTGGTGGGTGACTTAAATGTCAACTGGCTCAGCCCCTCCTCCTCCTCTACCGAGACTCCTTTTCTGCAATAGACCTAACGCAACTAGTTACCCACCCCACCAGGACTAACCCCAAGAGAGGCTCCAGTACCCTGCTTGATGTGGTACTCACCAACCGCCCTAATCGGATCCCCAATGTACAAGTCCTCCCAGACTCTCTCAGCCATCACTCCCCATTCTATTCCACTGGTCAACCTCAGTCCCCAAACCCATAGCACAGTCCACATGCCGGCAAGGCCTAATACCTGGTGGACTGATAAAACTAAGGAACTTCTGTCCCAAATTGACTGGTCTCCTATACAGGCAACTCCTGACATCGACACAGCTCTCCTTCTTTACCCAAACTTTAATAATGCCTGTGATATCTTGCCCAGTGTTGACCCGCTGCTCTAAAAGGAAGAATGCCCCTGGTTACCCCAGCTTTGATCCACCAGCTCAAACATAGGGATAACCTATGGCACCGCGTCATTGAGACTGGCCGCCCAATGACAGGCGGTTATATGCTGCCGCCCAAAACAAGTGCACTGGCCATCAGAAAGGCCAGTCTGAGCACTATCGGTCCTCATTCACTGCCTCATGGGGAATCCCAGAACCTTCTGGGATAACATTAAACAGTTAAATGGGAGTGCACACTCCCCACCCACCCACATCAACATTAATGGTGTGATCTCCTCAGACCCAGCCCTCATAGCCAACCACCTCAACACCTCATTCACTGACCTTAGCCCTATCCTCCTACAAATTTTTGACCCTCCTCCCCAGCACCTGCCGTAAATCTTTCTCGCTTATATTTCTCCCTCCTCATTGTTTCTGCCTCCAAGAACTTAGTCACACCTTGTCACTGCCCTCAAGAGTAATAGTACAGGCAGTGACACCCTGATCCGTATCCTACGGCTGGTCTTAGACACAGTCCTTACCCCATCACATGCCTCATCAACCACTCTCTTTGCCTGGGAAGGTTCCAACTGCCTGGAAAGTCGCCACTGTCACCCCTATCTTTAAAGGTGGTGATAGGACTGTGGCTGGAAACATCGACCGATCTCCATTCTCTCTCCTCTCTCCAAGGCCTTGGAAAAGTGGTAGCCTCTCAAATCTCTGACTACCTCTCCACCTACAATGTCCTTTGTCCTGAGCAGCATGGCTTCGAGCGGGCCACAGTACCAACACAGCCCTCCTAGAGTTCTCCAACTTTCTCCACCTCCTTAGACACTGGTTCTCTGGCTGGTGCTGTCTTCATTGACCTCTCAAAGCTTTCACACTGTCTCCCCCCTCCTTCTTGATGCCCTTAGTCTCTCTGGTTTTGCTGCTGGGCCTATCTCCTGGTGCACCAGTTATCTGTCTGACCGCTCACAGCGTGTAAAATTAATGGGACCTACTCAGACATCTGTCCCATCTTTTCTGGGTTCCAGGGCTCCATTCTGGGCCCCTTACTATTCTCCCTTTACCTTAACACCCTTCCACGCTCTTGCTCGGGGAACATTCTATTGTACGCTGATGATGCAGTCATCTTTGCCTCAAGTCGTAACCTACTGCCTCTCCAGGACTCGCTGCAGAAGTCCTTCACTGAAGCTGAGGGCTGGTTCAAGGAACATAGATTGGTGATAAATCTTAAAAAACAAAACCATGTTCTTCACTCATCCCCAAAACAAGTCCTGCAACTTCAAACTCCTCATTCACTCTGGGTCCTCATTTCCCTCGAACAAGTTTGCTCCTATAAATACCTAGGGATCCATTTTGACCCCTCCTCTCCTTCCATGGACACCATCGCTCCCTAGCCACTGCCACTAATATCCGATTGGGCATCTTACATCGGTATAAACACTGCCTCCCCGGAGCTCTTCGACTGCAGTCACCTCCTCTATCCTGTCCCTAGTGGACTATGGACTGCCGGTGTATGGTGCTGCTGATCAGACCGCACTCCATAAAATCCTTTTCTCTGAATAAGGCCTGCAGGTTAATTACTGGAGACTAGGATGGCACACACCTGTCTACTGTATGCTAAGCGCTGGTACTTGATCTCGACAGGCGCCTCAAATATCTTACCTGTATCCTTACAAAAAGACCCTCCTTGGGCTTTCCCCACCAGGATTGACCACCACCATCGCCACTCTGTCCCACTAGTTCATACTCGGACCTCTGGGAAAACTCTCTTGTTATCCCTAGAGCTAGGACCTCTCACGGTCAAGAGCCTTCAGCTTTTAGGCCCCCCTCCTGGTTCAACACACTGCCCCCTCCATCTCCGAAGCTCCAACTATATCGTGCTTCAAAACTTCCTTACGTAACCACCTTATTAACACCGATGCTGTAACTGCCACTAGTCAAGCCTGTACTCAATACTTATGACAAAGCTTATTACTAAGCTGCTAAGGACGACATAACTCTGGTATTGTTTGCATCCATCCTACCTGTACCAGCTTGTTTGTATCTATGTCTTAATTTTACTGTTATACTTATGTGTTGTACTGCTATACTGTGTATTTTGGTTTGTCTTACTGTGACAAGGTACCTTTGTAAATGAGCCTATGGCTCAAAGGTTTTTCCAAACTGCTGTTTAAATAAATAAATAAATAAAAATAAATGAATAGCCACACTACCCCATATTCAGTGGCTTTGCGCTGCGCAAAAAGGTTTATAGTGGTCCTTTCATGCAGCACAAATACCGCAGAACAAAACCCTGACTTACTCCGGGCAACCCTAGCAGCTGCCAGAGGTAATGCAGGTACCTAGCCGGTTGGCCACTGGGGGAGCACTCCCGCCCTCTGTGGTCCATGGCCCCCCACACCACTCGCCAGCTCATAATGTACAAATAAAACACTCTGGTGCTAGTGGTCCCCCCCCCTTCCGATTGCCAGCCTGTACTACAATAAAAATACTCCCTGGTGCTAGTGGTTCCTGGTGCTAGTGATCCCCTTCCAATCACCAGCCTGTAGCAAACAGAAAATCCTCCATGGTGTCCAGTGGTCCCCCCAGGCACCGATCCACAGTACCACCGCTCACAACGCCATAATACCAGGCATCTAGCACCCCCCACTGCCTTTTAAGCCCCCCCACTCACTTTACCAGTACCCTTGGTGCGCGGTTGCATAACGGAGACTGCGTACAGTCCCCTCAAACCTCCTTACAGTTGCCATAGTCCTGCAGAGGAGTGCACCCTTATTTATAGGACAGGGCACATCACCCTGTCCTATAAATAAGAGGCACACTCCCTGCTTAGACATACGGCCAACACTGACCTACGACTGCCTACTTTATTTGTTTCTGTATTTTTATTTGATTACACTTTATATAACCTATAAATCACTATAGGTAAATCATACTATACTTGCTGTGAAAGCACTTGTTAGCATGTTGTTTGTGTTCACCTATATGTACTGTTTTGTCTTGCTTTGTACTGTTTTTATCATCATGACTTGGAGCCTTTGGGCCAGATATTCAAAGGGGTTGAAATGCACCCCGGGGCAATATTCAAAGGAGGGACTTGCGCAGCACAAGTCCCGCTGTGCCGGGGCACAAGGATAATATATGCGGCGCATCTCCAGGGGGCGTGCCCATGCATATACGACACATCCAGATATTCAGCCCGGGATGTGCAGCGCATATGCCTGCACAACCCTGGGATGTGCCACATACCAATGCCCAAAGATGAGCCTGAAAAAGACGGCTCGAATGGTGGCCACCCACAGGTGAGCTGCTGTACTGCACAGTGCAGCACAGCAGCCGCCAGCTGTGGGTGGCCACCCAGAACACCGTCCACAAGCACCCATATGTTCCCTGGTGGTCTAGTGTCACCCCACCTTCCCATAGCCTCAATCGCAATACAGAACAATTTAGAACATCCCTGGTAGTCTAGTGGTACTCCCCTCCCTCCCGATCACCGTAGTACAAATAACACCCCCCTGGTAGTCTAGCGGTAACCCCCACCCCGCCCGTATCCCCAATCACCAGTAAGAGCACTGTAAATAGTACCCTAGTAGTCCAATGGCACCCCCACCCTCACAGGACACCCTGCCCACCCAGCCGCCCCAACATGGGCGGGCAGCATCAAAACCACCCACATCTCCTTGCTGCCCGGAATGACAGCTTACAGTATCAGTTGCAGCCCATTGGTCCACACTGTGGACCAATGGGCTTGCAGTGCATACTGTAATAGTCATTCACAAATATGTGAATGAAGGCAGCCACGGTGGTATGTGGGTATGATGCTGCCTACCGATGACTGGGGGGGGTTTGGTGGGCAGGGTGTCTGTGTGGGTGCCACTGGACCACCAGGGTACTATTTGCAGTGCTCTACTGATAATTGGGGATACGGGCGCAGGGGTTACCGCGACTACCGGGAGGTTACGATCGGGGTGAGAGGAGGGAGAGGGGTGTCAATAGACTACCAGGATATTTCAGTCAGTTATGTATTGCGATCGTGGGTACGGGAAGGGGGGTACCACTAGACTACTAGGGTTATCATAAACGTTTGTGTATTGCAATTGCGGCTACGGGGAGAAGGTACTGCTGGACCCCCTCTGGCAGCACCACATGCCGTGCAGGGCGCCATACACATTTCGCTGGCCAGCCCTGCACAACTTATGCAAACAGGGCCAAAATGACATGCAAATGGCCCTGTTTGTGCCTTGCATACATCATGGCCCTATTTGCATACTGCCTGCTGAATAGCAGGAATTTGCGCGCAGCGTAACTCTGTTGCACTGGCGCAGTCCCCAGTCCTGGTATTCAGCCCTGTCTGGGGGGGATGTGCCAGCGCATCCTATTTCCGCAGTGCGCATTACCTGCTATATTCTGAGGAGTTGCACCATGGCTCATTTCCTTTGACTATATCCCTGGGTTGCACGGTGCAACTCAGTTGCGCTGCGCCACCACTTGCGCCATTGCCAGGCGCATTTCTGAATATCGGGGCCTTTGTAAACAAACCCTCGGCTTAAAGGTACTAATCCCAAACTGCAATAAATAAATAAATAAAAAATTATCTGTACCCATTCTTTTTTTGTAGGCATACAGTATCCTTTGTACAAACTTGCATTTCCTTTTTTTTTCTGTGTACAACTGGACGCTTGTGAAAACTGGCGATTTTTTTCTCACATGCCTTTCCAGTATTAAAAATAAAATGAAATATTTATATCAGCATCCATTAAGTGATCCTTCTTGGAATAAGGACGTCCAGACTGTTGGTTCTGGGAAGTAATCTGACTTCCAAACATTGGAATAACTTCCAGAGTTTAACTCACTTAAGTTTTAGATTACCACTAAAAATAAATTAAATAAACCTCCGATCTGAATAGAAAATTATTATATACCGCGCCAAGAAGATGGTTAGACACGAATTCGGAGACTCCCATAATCCAGTGCGAAAGCCCCAATCAATACGAATTTTGCGCTTATGGATGAGGGTGATAATTATTGTGCCGCCAGCTGTTGTCCAGCCGCAACCTGCGTCCTAATGCTCGGGCTGATTGAAAAGCGCGTACTCAACTAGTATGCTGTAGTGCGGTGGAACGAGGGGTTGGGTAGGAGAAGAGGGAGGGGCCGCTTCCTCGGAGCCCCTTTGTCTGACTTGAACGCGACGGGCTATGACGTCACGGCCGCTCCGGGGACTATAAAAAGCTGAGGCGGTGTCCCGGGCTATTGTTTCTGGCTGCTGCAGCTAGAGAGTGTGTGATTTGTACGGTAAGGATTTTTGGCAGCGGTATTCGCCCCTTTTTTATTTGGAAAAAATAAATTAAAATATGGGTGGTTAATAAGACCCATTATAGATTTTGTTTTTAAGAGAAGATCTTGAGGAGAATGTCTTTTATACTATTGCAAGGGAATGAGAGTTAAAAAAATGGTAGCTAATCATGGTATTTATTTCATTGGAATATTTTGAGTTTCAACATGCTATATGGCGGTGGGTACCACACGGCAGAGTTTCTCCATTTCTGATACACCAGTTATGATCTTTAATGAGGTGCAGTATTTAGACTGAATATTATCTGAATCTTCGTTAATTGTTGCGTTTTTAATATTTTTACGATCCCTTTCCTACTCAAAATGGCAGACAAACAAGACATCGACTCCTGTGACAAATCTCGGGTGCCACACGCTGACAAACCAGACATCGAGGCAATTCACTCCTTTGATAAATCTCAGCTGAAGAAAACTACGACTAAGGAAAGGAACACGTTGCCGACACAGGCTGGCATTGAGTAGCAAGTATTCCTAAAGCATATGACACACCCTATTCGCCTTAATGAAGGTCGGATCTTCTTGGGACACTGGTGGCATAGTTTCAACCGGAATGATTGGTAGTTTTAGAAAAATGCACCCCGGTTATCCATGTGCTTGATGACCTCACTCTGGGCCAGTTTTCCCGTTTATTGGATTTCTTATAAAAGCTAGATGCTGGTTTTCTCTGTACCCAATGCAAATCTATGGGAGATGGCTCAATTTTCCTCTAATAAAGGAACTCCTGTAGCAAGAACACTTACCTGGGAGACAGTACACCCTTGGTGATGCGTACAAAATATAATTGTAAATTTGTGTGTTTAACTGCATTGCTTGGCTTAGAAAAATTAAATACTCCCAATTAACCCTTGCAGTGCTGTGGACTGATACCAGTCCAAAATTCCTGTACATTCTAATTGTAGGCAGCCTAAGGGTGGTTTCCTTTTCACTTTATTACTATGATTAGAAGTAAGCGACTCCAGTTTTAAAGCAGTGTAATTATTTGCAGTCTGGTTTTGACATGTCTTTAACTGCTCCTTAAGGATGGGTGCCATTTGCAGGGGTTGAAATTGGCACCAGCCCACTAGTCAAATGCTGGTAATTTTGTATCTGGCTAGTAGGATTTTCATTTAATTAGCCCTGCTGGCTTGTACTGGAGATGGCAACACTTCAGTATGTATACTATCTGGGCCAGTGGAAATGTCTGTGGGGCTGGTGGATTTTCAGTCATTAGCCCTGCTGGCTAGTGGCTACAAAAGTTAATTTTGACCTCTGATTTTGTATGCCTTGTATAACGGACAGAGTGGATGTATTGGGGTGCAAGCACATTGTTTTAGAAACTGCATTAACACCGTGAACTATCTAATAGTTGAGGTGTGGCCAGAGCAGTTGGGTTTTGGCTTTGGAACCCCATATCCCCAGTCACAGGACATCCTGGATAGACTCGAGACTTAAGGAGTTAAATGTTTTAATTGCCAGCAATGCATCAATAAAACTGATTTCACACTAAATACTGTCTTAAGCAGGAGTGTATGGTATCGGCAGGCCTGTAGGTGTTTGAAAAGCCGAAGACACATGTTTAGTCCTTCTTAGGACTAAAGTGTGCCTCATCTGCATCCTCCAACCAGTTCTGCAATTTACTGGGTCTGGGCCATCGTGAGCCCAGAATAGGAATTTTAAGGATTACCTAGCCCACTCTTTCCTGGTATTTTGCATATGCTTCTAATTGTACTTTGCACTATTGGGGTGTTGGGTGTGTAACTTTGCATCCTACTACCAGTTCACTATTTACTTGGTTTGGGTCATGGTGAGCCCAGAATGGGAATGCAAGGTTTACTCGTACCATTAGTGTAAATCTTTCCTGGTATTTTGCATATACTTAGTTGTGCTTCGCATTACTGGGGTGTTGGGCGTGATTAATTTTTGTATTTCAAACTTTGGTTTAAATTGCCAGTGCTCTCTCCACCATGTTTTTGTATGGAGATTGTTCTAGATTGTTCCTGCATTTCTCCCCCCACCCCAAAACAATTGTGTGAGGCAAAGAATCCCTTAAAGCAGCAGTACATAAGTATGCATATGTTTGCTCTATGGTTGTCTGACACACATTAGATTCATATTCTTTCGTGTCTTTTATTCCTGAACAAAGATACAGGATTTGTAGTTTGTAAGGGCAACTTCACAGGTCTTTCCCCCAAGAAAAATAAAGAACCCTTACCTGGCCCCTATTCATATGCTGCCAATATTAAGTACCCCTATTTTTGAAATGGAAGGATCATTTTAGCTCTGGAGCAGAGCCATGTACTCCTGAAACTGTGATCCACCTCACGCTAGCATGTTTTTGACTCCACTATATGGAGGGCAAGAACAGGGCCCTTTTTATTGGTTACTCTTTTTGGTGTGGCTGTCATGAACAAATCAAAGGCACTGCTCAACTAACAGCTTGTTGGTTTAGCAGTGCCCTTGATTAGTTCACGGTGGCTATCTAAAATAGCCTGGCCCAGATATTCAAACTGCACCAGGCTGTGGCGCAAGCTTGGGCACAGCACAACTTTGCTGCGCAGGGGTGTGGACTAGGCCATCTTCAACAGAGCTGTGCCATGGCACAGTATTATTGCATATCACACCCTGGCCACCTGCAGTGTGCATGGCGCAGTGGCACTGTGCCAGCGCAAGTGGCCAGAGTGGAGCATGGGGATGCAGTAGCGCAAGTTCCATTGCGCTATGCACAGCAACCATGATAGTCAAAACTTGACATGCAAATGGCGCCATAATGTATGCAAGGTGCAAATGGAACCATTTGCATGTCATTATGGCCCCATTTGCATGCAGGTGTGCAGGTCCCAGACTACTTGCGCCTGGTGCCCTGCCAGGCAGCAGCCGTCGGACAGATGCCCACTGCAGCCAGCAATGTGCTCCACAGCCTGATCGTGGGCTGCAGTAAAAAAAAGAAAAGCATAAATCCCTGGTGGTCCAGTGGACCGCTGTCTGCCCAGTCGCAGGCATTTGTATAAGTCGTCTGTCCAATATCCCTGGTGGTCTAGCAGTACCCACTCCCCACCTGCCCACTGTGCCCCACCACTCCCCTTCCCCGGTCAGCCGGCGGGCGGCAGCACCCCCCACCCCTGCCGCCTGCTAACACCATAGGAAGGGCTGTATGCCCATTGGTGCACAGCATGAGCCAATGGGCGTGCAGCCCATACCATACTACACACTCGACATGTGAATGGATCTAGTCACATATCTGAAATGTGTACTACAGTACAGGCTGCACTCCCATTGGCTCACGCTGTAGACCAATGGGCGTACAGCCCTACCTACAGTGTCGGGTGGCAGGTGGGTGGGGTGCTGCCGCCCACTGACTGACCGGGGGGAAGGGGGTGTACCGCTAGACCACCAGGGATATTGGACAGGATTCTTTTATACAAATGCCCATGATCAGGCATGTGGGGGTGCAGCTGGTGCTCAGGTGGCCACCCACAGGTGGCAGCTGCCATGTTGTGCCCTGCAATGCAGCAGCTCACCTGTGGGTGGCCATCGGTTGTTCCTTTTTTTTTAAATCAGCTTTGTGCTGGCGCAGGTAGGGGTTGCACATGCATGGCTGAATATCGGGCTGTGCAGGGTATGCATGGGCACACCTCCTAGCTGTGCCTGCATACATTGTCTTGACTCTGGGCGCATTGGGATTTAATGCAGACTTTCCCTTCTGAATATCACGCTGGGGTGCAACCCTCTTTAGTATCTGAGCCCCTGAGTTTTAAAGGGGGGGGGGCATTCATATTTGTGTGTGTGTGTGTGTGTGTCACACATATATAATCACATACACACTTGCAGTTACAGGAGGTACCATGAAGTGGAATGGATCAGCTTGGCCCCATGGAGCTAAAATACAATCCCTTCCATAGGGGCCATATAAGGGTTATTGTAGGGTGGGGGATGTATCTGAAATACTCTGGTTGCTCTTTGTTCCCACATTAGTACCATGTCCACTATGGAAAATCATGCTAGTCTGCTCAGAAATGATGCAGTAACACCATCCCAGTACATCCACACTATAAATTTAGCATGTACATTCAACATGTACCCAAGAAGTTTGAGAGAATTGCAGGTGGCAGCCATCCATAAGTCTAATTGCAAAAGGCTGAAGTATGAACTAAAACCTGAACATTAATAAGGATGTCAGAAATACATTGCCTAAAGCTAGGAGTTGTCAACTAACTGCTACAACACCAATCCAGGGGGTGGAGGGGGGGTGCAGCCAGCTACTCTGTTGTAAGTAAATGGTTCTTGGTGAAATATTGACACACAACCACAATGGTAGGGACTGTCTGGTCAGGAAGGATAGGGCAGCTTATGTAAGAACACCATGAGACTGGGTCATGGCGGGGAGCTGAATTTCGACCCCTCTGGACGTTGAACAAATCTGCTGTAGAGCCGGGATCAGGTGCACAATGCCATGATATATGCCTGTAGACTTGGCAGTGCTACCAGAGAAGCCCCTTGCCACATTCCTGTAGGCTGTGTTCATGTCAAAGTGCTTTGGGAAGCACCCCATCCCTGGTGGGTCAGTGAAGTCTCTCTGCAGTGTTGACTCAAGTAGACCCTTGAACTACCTTTAGCAGTTCTTCAGGTGGGGGAGGGTGCTGAGAAGCTGCTGTGCATACTGGTGCCCTCTAATGGGGAATTTGCCTCTTTCTGGCTTTGGAAGAAGCTTGCAGTCCCACTATTTGATCATGCTGCCACTTTGCAACACTCTGCCTCCAGTTTTCATCTTGCATGTTCCCCTCTTCTCTCCTGGTAAGCAAGCAGCATGTTCATCTTTTAAATGTGACCTGCTCTTGCCTGTAAACCCCCCCACTGTTTTGTGTGTAGGCTTTTTTTTTTTCCCAGCTCTGGAGAGCAGCTCTAAGTGGGTATGGGGTGAGGGCTAGTGACAGTCCTCAAACGTGGTTTGACACACCCATACTAAATTGGATTCTTGTAATTGGCAACTATGCATATGTAGTAATTCTATTTTTTTTCTCCTACACAGGCTGACATTGAAGCCGAAAAAAAGACTGCAGAAGATCCATAAGAATGGTGAAGGTCGCTGGAACTTTCTGTACCATACCCAACTCGTGTCTAGAACATGAGTAAACACCCTTAAACAAGACCATGGGAACTAAAGTTCTGGATTCCTCTGAATTGACATCAAGCAGAGACTTTACAGTGGTCAGAATGACTAATGTTTCCCTGTGGATGAAAGATTTGTAGTATACATTTAAATAAAATACTGTGCAATATCTGGTTTAAGTTTTAGTATTTGACTGACTTCAAAGTGAAGGGGGTTAACTAAAATTCTGAGGATTTGGGCTCCAGGGGGGTGGGGATGAAAGCTTCCAAGATACAAATATTAAGCAAGCCTGTTTGTAGGCTTCAACTTATAAACTACATTAAGATGGATGTAGCCATATTGCTGGTAAACTAGAAATCATTTTGGCAATTGGGTCTTGGCTGGCTGATCATGCATAATGAAACTTTCAGAAATTATAACACCACAATTATGTGGCTGGCATTTATGTTGAATCTAGTCTTTATATGGCAAGATGTCCCCTATGGAATCATCCTGCCTCGACCTGTCATTTGTGGTGCTGTCTCCTATGAAATCAGATTTGCACATTGTGGAAAGGATTGTTTATCACTTTGCGCAGCAGTGAGTGCCAATCTTGCTGGCACAACTGCAGACTCTGAAGGGCATAATTCATTTGTTAAATGCTCTTGTGCTCATTTTCACTTTTCAGTAGAGGTGACTGCTTGAGATAGCACTAAAGCAGTTATTGCATCTACTAGAAACTGAGTGGGAGCAGGTATTTAACAATGGAGTTTTCTAGGCACTACCAACCCACTTCCTCCTAAGAGGATGTTAATTTGCACTTCACCATACCAGGGCTGATGCATCCCTAGTAAGAATGGAAGGATAAGGCAGCTAATAAAACTTATTCTAAAGCAGCCACAGACAGCAATGTAGTTACTAGCATTGCACTAGTAATTATGAAATGGGTAGAAAGAATGCTGGCTCCTGACTGGCCAAGAACAGCTTTCAGCTGGTCCATTATCACAGCACAGTGGCCCAGCTAAACGTAAAATGTTTAATAAAAGTTTAAAACTTACTAAAAATGACCCATTTCGTAACTGCAATAAGGCACTCCAGGGGGTGTTATGGTGGGCTAACTGTCCTTCTCGGGTGGTGGAAGCACTCTGCTTCACCACGTGCTGCAACCCACCTGAGGTGGGCAGTTATCCCACTAACACCCCCCGTCATGCCTTATTGCTTGGTCACCACCAAACCATGTTCAAAAAAGATGGCTCAGGGAGCAGAAATGGGTAAATGTGATGCTAGGAAGCAGGTGGTGTGAACTGAACCTACCAGCAAAGATGCTGCTTGCTGCTTATGAACTGGGGAGATGGTACCTAGAGGCCCCATTTATTAAGAGCACTGCTTAATGCTTCCTAACTCTTATTTCACTGCTGATCCAATATCTGACCAACTAACCAGTGTTTTTGTATGGTGAATGAGAACTGGCATTGGTGTCCTCTGTCTCGTATATCTGAATTTTATTTGACCTGAAATAAAAGCCTGACTGTCCCCAGTTTGGAAACCAAGCTCATGCAGCTTGTAGTTTGATCTGGAACTGACTGACCAATACTGGTCACTACTCAAATGTTTGTTTTCTAAACCAACTCCTACTGCATCTTCTAGCCCACTCATATGTGGTAGCAGACTGAAGTGGCGGCACTGTTGTGTTTTGAGGGTGTGTTCACATTTTGAAGCCTAAAAATGTACTTTGACAGCAGATGAGGACCACTTGGCACACCCAGTCTGCCCACTTTCCTACCTATTGGATAAGCTGCAGATCCTAGTTGACCAGCCTACTTCCTAACCCACCCCACCAGAATTGCCTTCTGTCTGTCCATGACCTTTCTACTGCAAAATTGTGCTGCCTTGGGTCCTGTGCCCCGCTGGCCTCTAGGTACTCAACAGTTCCTTTTTTTTTTTTTTTTTTGACATGATTCCATCATTTTCCCTACCACTGAGTTCAAACTCAACAGGTCTAGTTTCCTGCCTCTGCTTTACTCCCACTTTTGTGATGGGGGAATCTCATCGGCCGTCCTCTGGTACCACGCAATCCTCATGATTTGTTAGAAAGGGTTAGTCGGTGCCGGTTTCTCCCCTTAGTTTTTCTAGGGTGAATCCCATCTGGTCCCATTGCTTTGTCTGCCTTCAGTTTCAGTTCTTTCAGAACCCTTTGTGAATGGACTGGTATTTGACTTCCCAATCCAGAGTGCTTCTATTGATTGACTGGATTAGGTACCTCCCTCCCAGTGAATATTGGGCAGAAGTATTTCTTCAGTATTCCTGCCTTTTTTTTCTCCACCCTCCCCTTCATTAAGCCTCACTATCCCTCGATCTTTCTTTGCTCCCTAATGTTACAAATAAAAGGTATTTCTGCCGCCTTGACCAAGTTGGCTATCTTCCTCGGTTTGGGCCTTTGTTCTGACTGCCTTTCTCCACTTCCTTCTGCTTAAACTGGTACAGTTCTCACTCCTGCTCCTGTTTCCTTGTACAGTCTTTCTCCCTAACCTTTCCTGCCAGCTCTTGAGAACTGTAGTGTGTTCCTTCATTTTGATCTGCTTCACACAGCCATTTGTTACCTCTGGCAGTTTTGTTGTTTCCCCATTGTTCCTCCACACCTCCTTCTTGCCAGTTTGCTTGTGCTTTTCTGAGGCACTCTCCCACTTCCTGTTTTGCTACAGTCTGCCCTCCCAAAGTCCAGTAGCCTCACATTGTATGGTTTGACTCTACGACTGTTTATGAACCACACTGTTTGGTCACTTGTTCCCAGATGGCTACCCACTTCTAAATTTTGAGATTCTCTGTCCCTGTTTGAGTACCAGGTCAAAGATTGCTCCTTCCTGAGTTGGTTCCAGTACTAGCTGAGGCATGCCCCTGCCCCATGTAGGACCCAAAGAATTACCCTGCTCTTGGATATGGCTGCAGCAAAGGTGCTTCAGTTAACATTTGGTATTCGGGTCTCCCATCAATCTCTTCTCCCCCCCTCTTTTTTTTTTTTGCGCCCTCCTAAGGATGTCTTCTATCCTTGTCAATTTCCTTCCCGAGACTGGTCTATATACAACCCTGTACAGATTGTGGTGACATTGTCTGTCTCCAGAGTGACCCACAGTGCCTCTCCCCTCCTGGTTTACCCTTTAGTTCTGTTGCTTTGATCCCTTTCCTTATGTAGAGCTACCCCTTCACTCCCACCCTTCTGTAGATTGTGTAACATGGTATGTGGGACATCCCAGTCATAGTTCTGTAATGTCTGACTGCCATCAGGCTTCCCTCTTCCATCAAGGTCACTAGTTCAGGGAGCTTGTTAACCAAACTACAGGCGTTGGTGCTCATTGCCCTCCCCTTTTTTCTTGTTTTTTTTTTTATTATGGCCTTATACCCATTTGACCCCATCCCTGTCCTTTACTGCCTTCTCCATTTACCCCTGCTCTTCTCCCTATTGACGTCTCTGTTTTTGGTGTTTACCTTACTACTTTTTCGGGGGGGGGGGTGAGGTTTTCCTGCTACTCTTCAGTGCCTCCCCCATAGCTAGTTTTTGTGCTTGCCAATAACTAATTTAAATCAATCACCTAGAATCCTGGTTCCCCTCATTGACAGAGGCAGACTGGTGCCGTAAAGGCCTGTATGTCTCCAGTGAAGCCAAAACCCTGAGCTCTGCACCAGTTTTTTCAACCACTGCTTGAATCCCATGGTGTGGAGCACCCTAGCCTCAACAGTGCCATAGACGGTTACCACCTCTGAGGTTACCATGTGTGCTACTTGTCTAAGGCCCCTGCACTGATCCCATTTCCAGGAAGTATACAGTAAAATTTCAAGATCTGAAGCAAAACAAGGTTTGGTATTACAAATTCTAAGTGAGGCAGATAACTAGCAACATCGGTGAACTTCAGAGAAGGAAGGCAATCATGTGGTACATTACCTAGAAATCATAAGATGAAAAAGGGTGACGCTGTACCCTTAACTACGGCTGGCTAAGTTCTCCTTTTTCATGTTGAAGCAGACTGAAGGGTGGTGGGGGCAAGACAGAAGGGCACTCAGGGTGGCTTTTGAATCTTCAGTTTCCAATGCTAAGATTGGCAGCTATGTTGCAATAGCATTTCTCATAACTTGAATTTTTTTTTCTTCCCCTTGCCTGTGGTCTGCTCCTGTCCTCTACTCATGGGCCTAGATATTCAAAAGGGTTGCGCATGGTGCAACAGTGTTGCACCATGCACAACCCACTGATGTGCCCCCAGCACAATATTCAAAAGGGAAAAGTGCACTGCACAAATCCCGATGCGGATGCATCAGTAATGTATGCAGCACAGGTGGGGGTGTGCCATGCATAACCTGCAGAGCCCAGTAATCAGCCGGGATGTGCAGAGTCATGCATACACAACCCCTACATGTGGCTGCACAAAGTTAAGCCCCAAAAAAAAGTGGTGGCCACCCACAGGTGAGTTGCCACATTGCAGGGCGCAACATGGCAGCTGCCACCTGTGGGTGGCCATCAGAGTTCCTGCTAAACCTGGCAGCACCCCATGCCCCATCGTGGGCATCCATGTAGTGAAATCCCCCCCCCCGTCCTATATCCCTGGTGGTCCAGTGGACCTCTATGTGCCTGATCACAGGCATCGGTATAGTACCCCCACGTCCAATATCCTTGGTGGTCCAGTGGACCGATCGCAGGCATCTAACTTATAAAATACCCCTACTACCCTGGTGGTCTAGTGTACCCACCCGCCCACTGATCCCCACCGGCCCGCTCCCCCGTCAGCCGGTGGGCAGCAGCCCCCCACCCTGCTGACTGACAGCTTGGTAGAGCTGCATGCCCACTGGTTCACAGTATGAGCCATTGGACATGCAGCCCATACCATACAACAGTCCAGATGTGAATGAATTCATTCACATATCTGAACTGTGTTGTACAGTATGGGTTGCATGCCCAATGGCACACACTGGACCAATGGGCGTGCAGCCCTACAGAGTTGTCAGCGGGTGGGGTGCTGCTGCCCGCTGGCTGATGGAGCAGGGCGGTGGGGCTCAGTGGGTGGGTGGGTACACTTGACCACCAGGGTAGTAGGGGTATTTTATGAGTTAGATGCCTGTGATCGGTCTACTGGACCACCAGGGAGATTGGACAGGGGGGCATTCTTTTACATGAATGCCTGTGATCGGGCTGCAGGGGGTGTCGGTCCCAGATGGCGACTGCCAGGTGTGCAGCAATATCTGAGCTGGGTGGGTTGGGAGGCATGTAGAGCAGCAGGGCCTCCAACTATCTAGGAGGTGAGGTTATAGTATTGGTGCTCACCAGAAATGCATTATTACACTTCATCTGCGTCAGCTATGTATATCCTCTCGTAAAATAATGGCATATAGGCTATTATGAATACCTTTGCAGCCCCTTCCCTACGTGTCATCAAAATATGGTAGGTGTGGCTATAGCAGGCTTTCAGTGCCTGGTCTGTACTGAGTGACAGTGCAGTTCCAAGTACTTGTCAAATAACTAACCTTTTTAAACAGGAAATTTAGGTCCACAGGTAATGAGGCAAGACTGCATCTTGCCTTCTCTTAATGGGTGCTTTTTCCTTTTGGCCCCAGTCTAATATGGCCACTACTGGCATTTGGGTTATACAGACCATATTTCTGAGGGTAAACACAACAGTTGTGTAGATTTAATCTTTTGTGTGGCAAGAGTAGACTACACCTCATGAATAAAACTAATGCTACAATCCCCTTCAAAAGGGGGACAGGGTTGCCCATAGCTGTGCAGGGATTTGATGCTGTTGGAATGGAGGGGAATGAGAAGAGCTTAACACCACAGAAGGGGATGGTGGGATTAGTGGTAGGAACCAGTCTGGGGCTAGTCTGCCCATGTGGAGAAAGCATTATGGCCCAGGAGCTTTCTCTGGTGGTCATCCCAGGTGATGGGGTATGGGGAGCAGTTGTGATTCGGCTGAAGTGATACTTTTAGCATGCTAGCTTTGTGGCTGCATGGGCTGGGCTATTGATAATGCTTCTAAGAGGGACAGGCTGTTGTGGCCAGCTCTTGATACAGGTCGGAGCAGTGATTACTGATACGGGCTCCTGTGTGGAACTGGAGTGATGGCTATCCTTAAGACAGAGGCGACACAGGTTCCTGATTCCCTGCAGCTACAGAGACTGCGTTGTCAGGACATAGTGTCTGGCATAGCCAGGAAGTGATCTTGGGCATTCACATTTTCCAAGACCTGAGCCACAGAGCAGGTAGTTAAAAACCCATGACCGGGGGGAGAAACTAAGGGCAACCCAGGAAGGTACCTCCCTCAAGGAAGAGTGCTATCCAATACTCTGTGGGCTGGAGAGACCTGAGAAGCAGGGTCACGATAACTGACTGTGGCAGAAAATCTGGAGGCCAGGCAGCCATGACCTCTAAAGCTGTTGAAGAAATGGAATTGAATAGGATTGGAGCTGCATGCTGGGTCAGTAAGGAGCAAGGCTTTACCTGGAGATTTAAATCATGTGCCTCTCTAGGCCTTGTATTTTAATATCTAACTTTAAATCTTAGACTTGTCATTATTAAATTGCTTCTCAATATTCAAATTCATTTCCCCCGCTCAAACATCCACCATTTAGGGTTGGCCTGGTAGCTTTGCTGCCAGTGACCTGCATTCAGAAACAAGCTTGAGTGGCAGCTGGCTGTGGGGAGTATCCAGAGTCCCAGGGGCTGTTCTCCGGGAAGGGAGAGCAGCCAGCTTTGGTGCACGACTGCCAACTGGGTGACCACAGGCAGTGCACCCAGAAGTGACTTGGTGGGTGGGACAGTGCTACCACATGAACTGCACCACACTTGCATCACCCCCACATCGGCATGGAAGAAAAGTGGAAAGTAGTGAGCCTGGGGTAGAGTGGTGGAGTGACACCTCGCAAGGCCTGTAACATGTCTGCTTCTCCCAAACCAGATCCTGTACAGCAGCATTTGGGGGTCCTGCTGCATCCCATGGGTAGCAAGTCATGGGGCAAACAATGGATTGCGGCAAGTCCACGAGAAGCGGGGACGCACAGGACTACCAGGAAGAGAAAAAAAAAAACTGAGGTTTGTTTCCACACTCATTCACCCCTTTTGATTGTTTAGATTAGTTCCAGTTAGGAACCTTTAAGAAGCCTGTCTTGACTTATTGAAAATGGTTAACATTTTTATAAACAGAATGTAACCAGAGGTTTTTTTTTCGGCAAATGGGCCCAACTATAGTAACTGAAAGAATTCAATGATGCTTCATGTAGAACACACACAGGTAAATGGTGCTAGTTTGACTGAAAATATATAAATGTTTTGATTTGTGGAATAGAGGCAGTTTGTTTAATTTTACGGTAAGAAGTCGGGGAAGTTTTAAATTGAATAAATTGATATTAAAATACAAGGCTATGTCCTGTGTCTTGAAACATTGCTCCTTACTGATCTGGCATGCAGCTCCGGTTCAGTTCCATTCTACCAGCTTTAGAGCTCATGGCTGCCTGGCCTATACAGCTCTTCTGCCATGACCTCTGAAGTTGAACAATGGAATTGAATAGGACTGGAGCTGCATGCTGGGTCAGTAAGGAACAAAGCTTCAAGACACAGGAAATGGCCTCGTATTTTAATATCAATGTATTCACTTTAAATTTTCCGCTGACTTCTCACTGTAAAAGTAGTAATTTCCTCCACTGGTTCTGCATGACTAGTTGCAGATATGCCCCCGGGTTACATCAAGGAACGGATGTGAGATAGTCTTCCTATATCTGAAGTAATAAAGGCAGAATACAACATTACAAACTATCATTTCCCTATCACAAATGGGACTGGCGGTTTCCTGGATATGATGGAGTCATAACATCATGTCAAGATCAGAAAAGCTCAGTCAGTGCCTCTGTTTTGTCCTGGGGAGGAGTACTACCAGTTCAGAGTCTTGCCCTTTGGTTTGGCTTCTGCATCCTCATGGGTATTTATCGACTGGCAGTAGCAGCAGCCCTTCAAAGAGGAGGCCTGCATGTCTCTCCCTACTTTGATTGGCTGTTGAAAGTTTGTTCGAGGGAAACTCTCCTTCATACATTGTCTCAGACAAGGCACTTGGTATGAGGGTTTTGGAGTCACAGTGCATACCAAAGTCTGCGCCGACTCCCTCTCAGTGACTACAGTACTTGAGCAGTTTTGGACATGCAAAGGTTATGCTTTTCTGCTACAGGACAGGGCAGACAACTTGAATAGCTAGTATACTGGAGCCCCTTAAGTCTCCTGGCTGCAACCATTGGAATGATGACACTGGCCAGTCTTTATATGGCCATCCTTCAGTGGATACCAAGGGTCCAGTGAGCAATGACAGTATGGTAATGGGGTGTGGCCTACATCTGTCAGTTTGACGTCTCCCAGGTTTCCAAAACTTCTTGGCAGACAAGTTAAGCAGGGCACTGTTCAAGACTCTGATGGGAGCTGTTGATCACCATGGTAAATGACCTTTTCCTAAGATAGGGTCATCTAGAGTTGGACCTTTTTGCGTCCCCATACAACACATAATTGCAGTATTTGTACTTTTTTGCTCTAGGGTTTGGAGTTTTCTGGTGAAACAAGTTGTAGGGTGCTGCTGAAGCTACGGAGGGAGAATAACACACTCTGCCTCATTGTTGCATTATGGCCTCGCTGGATTTGATTCCACTTCTGCAACAGATGATAGTAGAGCCTCTGTTCTCTCTCTCTCTCTCTCTCTTCTCCCCCAGCCACTGTGTCGGGCTTGTCATAGGACCAAGGGATCCCTGGTCCATCCGCACCTGAATTTATCTGCATGCATGGCTCCTGAAGATGTAGCCATTGCACGTTTTGGGGTATCATCAAAAGTTGCTGATGTGTTAATTGCAGTTAAGACAGCCTTCCATCAGACATACCTGTTCCTTGAAATAGAAATGATTCACTCTGTGGGCTGCTTCCAGGAATTCAGAGCAGAGCCATTTACATGTCCTGTAAATGCAGTGTTGGAGTTTTTGCTGTCAGTCTCTGGTCTACAGTATTCCTCATAAGATTGCATTCAGCTGCTATTAAGGGGATAAGGATGGTCCGCCGCAGGGATACGTGATAGTATCACGAGTGGGCAGTGACCTCAGGTTTCCGAGGTCACTGTCCCTGAGTTGTGATACATGGGTATCACACAACTGATACCTATATTTTATACAATAGAGCTCCAGTTATGTTTTACTTTTCTTTTTTTAGTGGTGAGGTGGGAGGAAGTGATGTGTACACTGTATTGATAACCAGCAATGATGTGTACACTGATACCTTCAGTGTACATGTCACAATCTGGTTATGATACTGTGGTTGTGATAGTTTTTTATGTGATCGCATATCACTTCACCCCTATTGTATAAATCGGCCTTTTATGCCCCAATTAATGGTTATACAGCGGTCCAATTAGAGGTAGCTCATACTTTTCTGAGAGGTCTTTATATGAAACCACTTATCATTCCAATCCTGCCTTGGCTTGAATTATATGGAAACATAGATAATGACGGCAAAACAGAACAGAGGTCCATCCAGTGTGCCCAAGTTCCCTGTAATCCCTGGAACCTACTGTTCCTCCAGGGTACTTAACCCTCCCTGTCCTCTCTATTCTCCTTGGTCCTGTCACCCCCAGTAACTCCTATTCCCTTCATTATGTCCCAGCCCTGCTTGAATCCCCTGACATTTCGCAACCACCACCTCAGCTGACAGACACTTCCAAGTTTTCACCACCCTTTCCTTAAAGTAGTACTTTTTCACATCCCTCCTGAACCTGCCTCCTGTTAATTTCCATTGGTGTGCATAAATTGGTATTCAGGCTAAATAGTTACCTACATTTCACTCTAATTCCTTTAAGGAACTTGAAGGTCTCCATATCTCCCCTCTCCCTTCTGGTCTTCAATGATTACATATTTAGTCCCTTGAGGCGCTCCTCATAGGATCTGCCCTGCTGGCCCTGAATCATTTTTGTTGCATTGCACTGTCTCCAATCTAGCCTTATCCTTTCTGATAAAAACAGGAGGGAGAGAGTAAGCATACAAAGCAACAGGACGGGCCAGAAATGAGACATGATGGGAGTGGTGCAGTGGCTGTGGGGTGGCAGTCCTCTGGGAGACATTCTGGAGGATGCATTGCTGTCCCATCTGCAGGCACTTCTCTGGGCTGAGGGAGGAGGTTGCTCGTCTCCATGCAGAGTTGGACAGGATTTAGGGGACTTTGTCCTTCTTCCAGGGACCACTGAGTCTGCTCCCACTGCCTCAAAGGTTGCCTGGGTGGAGGAGTGAGTGGGCTCGAGAAGGGTGAGGGTGATGGGGCAGAGGCACATCCCTCCTACGGTTAAACTCCACAATGCCTATGCTGCACTAGCAGGGTGGGACTATCCCATGGAGGCACCCGCAGTGGAGATCAAGGAGGATGTGTATCTTCCATGGTGGAGATCCCGGGGGGGACGCAGGAGACTCAGAGGAGGCAACTTCTGGTGGGGATTCTGTTATGGGGGGTAGACTTGGGGGCAGATAGAGTAGGAAAGACTGAGGTTCAGTGCCTATCCGGTGCCACAGCTTGAAGAGATGGAAAGCACATCCAGAGGATCGCCAGGGCAGCAGGACGGGAGGGAGAGCTAGATATCATCCACCTGGGGACAAGTGATCTGGCTGGTGATGAGGTTAGGGTAGTGCAGGAGGACTTCAGGGAGCTGGGGAGGGGTATTTGAAAAGGTTATAGTGCATGCCACTTGTCTGAGGTGCTACTGGTCTATGACAAGGGGGAAGGCAGGGCACTCTGCACCATGAGAGTCAATACATAGTTGAAGGACTGGTGCAGAACAGAGGGCTTCGGTTTCATTGTGGACTGGGATGCAGTTCTATGCAAGTGGGATGGACTGCATCTATCCGGGGGAACCAAGATCCTTAGTGAGAGGTTTAAATCTTCATTGGCAAGCATTTAAACTAGACAAGGGGGGGGGAGACGAAAGTAGTCAGGAAGAAGCACGTCTCCAAACAGGATGAAGCAGTTGGTAGGGAGGACCATAGGGGTGGGGAAATTAACACTAAAACCTTAAAACTGAGAGGTAGAATGGGAGTAAAAACAGGAGAGGAAGGGAGGGAAGATATGGGGATAGGAGGGGAGCTACTAGAAGGGGAGGCTGCAAAATATTGAAGGCCATGTGCATGAATAGCCGCAGCCTGGGAAATACAATCCCAGACTATGTGGCCTTGATGGCAGAGGCAGACCTGGACATTGTCGCTGTTACAGAGACATGGTACATGGGAAACCATGAATGGGATATAGCCATACCAGGTTACATTCTATTTAGAAAAGATGGTGGGGGGAAAAAAGGGTTGAAAAGTGGTTATTTACATCAGGGAGGGAACTGAAGTTCAGGGAATGTAGGGGAGAGGGAGTAGAAGCACTGTGGGTCACCCTGGAGACAGGAAATGGGACTGCCATTCACACAGATGTTATCTATAGACCTCCAGCACAGGGGGAGGAGATGGATGGGGTACTAGTGGAAGCCATCCACAAAATGACAGCCACAAGTGAAGTGCTGCTGGTGGTCAATATGCCTGATGTGGATTGGAGCAACAAGGGTGCAGCCACAGCCAGGAGCAGAGGCATCTTGAATGCCCTGCAGGGGGCGTGCCTCAAGCAATGTGTGGCAGAACCCACCAGAGAAGGAGCAATATTGGACCTGTTACTTACCAATGGGGACAGAGTAACCGATGTAATGGTGGGTAGCCACCTGGGGTCCAGTGATCATTGTACGGTGTGGTTCAGTGCGAGAACAGTGGAGGAGTCACCCCATTGACCACCACCCTCTGCTGTCTCCCCTCTAGCCAGTTATCCACACAGTTCACTGTGGGTTTAGCTGCACCCAGGTATTCCATCTTCATGAGTAATTGTGAGGTACTGAGTCAAAAGCCTTGCTGACGTCAAAGTAGAGCAGATCCATAGCATAGCCCTTGTCTAATTCCTTTGTCGCCCAGTCAAAGAAAACTATCAGGTTATTGCTTATGTGCTTATTTATGTGCTTGAGAAACAGACATTTGACTCATTTTGAGCCAGTTACAAGTTGTGGCCTACATTTCTTGTCATGGTATATGAGTATGGTTTTTTAGGGCCTTGACCAATGATGACTTGTGGGAATGTCTGGGACTTAGGCTAAAACATCTAACATATGCCTGCAGATCACACATTACAGGTAAGGGGTGAGCGTTGTCGCACCAATAAGAGAGCACTTTGGTTTGGTCAAAGAGTGGTTAAACTTTGGAATTCGTTACTGTCCCACGTAGTAAGCAGCAGGGATATGAATTAACTTAAGACCAAGCTGGATGAATACTGCACTGATATTGGAATAACTAGGTTTAGTTGTTAATTGAGGTGAGCATTATGGACATTATTTATGTGAATTTTGGTAACTGAGTAAGCCTGCTGAGACATTATAGTCCCTTTTTCAGGGGCTACTCGGACAGTGCAGAACATAGACAATGATATGGCAGTAGCAGTGGATGCATTTACATCATTCACTAATTTACAAAACGTAATTTACAGAAACATTCACAGATTAAACATGCACCATTTATAGATACACTTACATCAAATATTTACATAAGGGGTCAGGGAGTGGGGATTCTTATACACATGAGGATCAGTGAGTGGGGAAAATTTATGCATAGCGTTATGGAAGCTGGACCAAGAGTCAACGGAAGCAGGAGCCAAGGGTTGAGGCATTGAGGTGGTGTAATAGGGATAATTGGAACTTGGCGAGAGAGGTGCAGGATAAGGTAGAGTGTGAGAGTTCCAGCTAGACATTGCCGGAAAGACATGATCTCCGGGACACTGCTAACCGAGGTTTGGGCAGTACAAGAAGAGGGAAGGAGGCAGATCTAAGAGCACGCAGAGGTTGCTAGAGCTGAATAAATTCAGTAAGGCAAGCAGGGGTGTAACAGTGGACCAGTTTGTGCACTAGACTCAGTGTTGCATACTGGAGTTTAGATTCATATGTTAGATAGCCCAGGGAGTAGAGGACATCACAGTGGTGGTGACGGGCATTGACCCCCTAAGGCAAATCTTCCCACCCTATGGTAGGCCTGTTGACAGCGAGATAGGATGGTTATGTGAGTTGTAAGTAGTAGTGGGGTGCCATACGTAAGGAGGGGCAGGAGGGTGGCAGCTGCGATCTTGTGGCATAAAGCCAATGTGAGGAAGGGTCATATGTGGTAGAGCAGACCCAGCTTTTGGTTTAGAGCTTGGTTAGGAGGGTGACATGAGTGTTCAGGGAAAGTGAGGAATCTAAGGTGATACCCAGATATTTAATGGATGGGATGGATTCAAGGGCATCACCATTATGGGAGAGTATCACAAGAGGGGGAGTGGGGATGCGGCGAGGATGGGGGATCGGAAAACAGCATGCATTTTTTTGGGTGTTGACTAGTTGGTTATCAAGAAAGCAGCCCTCGAGAATTCAGAAGTCCAGGGCGAGCATGTTGTTGAGCCACCTGATATCGGATGAAGAATGGTAAACAATGGCTTCATCCGCGTAAAGGTGCACAGAGGCCCCTCCGCAGTTATTTGGTAATTCATTAATGAATAAGGAAAATAATAATAGGCCCAGGATGGAGCCCTGAGGGACACCATGGGTTATTGGTCTGAGATCGGGGAGAGAACTGGACCACTTGAGTGTGACCAGTAAGGGAACTTTGGAGCCAAGTTAAGGCACTAATGTCAAGCCCAAGTGAGTGTAGCTGCTACAGAAGGAGATTGTGGTTGACCAAGTCAAAAGTCTTTGTCAAATCGATGAAGATAGCACCGGTGGCAAAGCCCTGGTCCATAGCATGGAACAGGTCAGATGTAACTTTTATCAAGGCAGTGCACCTACTGTGTTTTTTTTTTTTTCTGAACTCATGCTGTAACCTTGAGGGGAGGTGGTGGTCCAGATAATCCTGTAGATGGTTGTAGAGTATACAGTCTCGTATTTTTGCCGGTGGGCAGAGGATGGAAATAGGTCTAAAGTTGTCAAGAGTTGTGTTGGGTCCACACTTATGAATGGGAACAACCACGAATACCTTCCATTTATCAGGGACAGTCCTTGAGAGGAAGGATCAGTTAAACAGAAACAGGTTGTGGACTGGTCGGACAAGGGCTGCAGCTCCCAATTTGAGAAATTTGGGTTTGAGGGTGTCGTGACTGGGAGCTGTCAGCTTTTAGGTTATTGAGAAGCCAGCATTCATTTAGCGTGGCAAGTTTAAGGTGAAAGGCTGGGCGAGCACCAGTGTCCACTGGTGGGGAGGAGGGGGAAGTTGGTAAAGAGTGAGGTATATCTATGCAGATCGGTAAAGAATTTATTAAATCCAGCGGTAATGGATGGGGTCAGAGATGACAGTGCCTTGGGCAGAGATGGATATTGGGGCCTCAGAGGACTTGCCTTTGATTAGGGAGTCCACCTGCCTCCAGAATTCTTTGGGATTACAGAGATGCTCGGTTTGGAACAACCCAGAGTGGGTGCGCCTAGCCTTCTGAATAAAATTTTTACACCTGTTCCTGAGCTGCCTATAGACTTGCCCTTCCAAGCCCAATTGCGAGCTGTCATGAGCTTTCTAATATCCTTTGAGAGCCATGGAGCTTTGATCCTCTTTGATCTGCACCTCTTCATGGGGCCATGAAGATCAACTATATTGGTGAAGGTGGTCACAAAATAATCTAGGGCCTGGTTGATGTCTGGGAGAGTGTTTGTCAGTCCCCAGTTGGCATCTGAGTTAGAAGCAAGAAAAGCACTGGGACTGAGATGGGGCATATCTTGGACCAGAGTGACCTTGGGTGGAGTATTAGGGATGTTTTTGTCTCCACTGCTCTGAGTTGACCTATGGAAAATATTATTAGTTGTAATCACTTCTGCTTAAAAGATTTCAGAGCTTCAGGCTCTAATGTGTGAGCCTCTTTATTTGGTTTTCCACAAAGACAGAGTCTCTGTGCATACAAATCCAAAGTTTCTACCAAAGGCAGTATCTGAATTTACACTGAAATCAAATGATGCACTTTCTTGTAGAGCTGTGTGGAATGGGAAGATTCTAAATTCACAAAATTTAGATGACATTGAATGAAATTCTGCAAAATATCATGAAATTTCATTTGAATTTTGTGGAATTTTTTAAATTTAGTAATTTGGTCATAACTCAGCTGTTTACGCTAGAGATCTGAAATGTGACATGCACACTCTTTGTATGGAGGGCCAATAACATTCCAAATATGATATTCAGATGGGCAGATCTTACTTCGAGAAGGCTCTTGCAGTAGGTAATTACATATAGGACTGGCAGGCGTGAGGACCATGAAAATTTCTAGCTAGCAGTCCCTGTTGAGGGACCGCCCCGTCAGGTGACCGGCATCATCTGACGTCGTATAAAGGGCGGTCCCGAGGCTCCGCCTTCTAGTTCTTTCCCGCCCGTCAGCTCAGCAGCCTCAAGGTGAACTTCCCATTGCTCAGTCCTGTTACTCACGGTTTTCCTCTGTTTCAAGAACATGTCTGCGGCAGACATCTGTGCTGCCCCCACTTGGACTTCCGTCCATACCTTCACTAAACATTACAGTTTGGACATTGCCTCTCGCCGTAGAGCAGGCTTTAGGTTAGCGGTCTTGCAAGGCCTCCTTTCTTGAGACTTGCAAGGTATCTTTTCGCTACTTCTTGGAGCAGTACCTCCTCCCAGTGCCTTTCCTTTGTTCCAGACTGCTTGGGATTCTGTCCTATATGTAATTACCTACTGCAAGAGCCCTCTCGAAGTAAGATAGTACAGTTCAGTAAGAACTTACCGTAACAGTGAATCTTCGAGAGGCTCTTACAATAAATACTCTACCCCTCCATCCCCTAGGCTTTTCAGCTCCTTTTCATTGAGGAAAATATCTGCTTCTCTCTTGTCCGGGCCTTCCGGGCCTGTGACGGGAAAGAACTGGAAGGCGGGCGTCCGGGACCGCCCCTTTATACCGACATCTTATGGCGCGGTCACCTGACTTGGGGGCGGTCCCTCGCCAGGGACTGCTAGCTAGAAATTTTTCCGTGGGGTCCTGCCGCCGGCCGGCGTCAGTCCTATATGTAATTACCTACTGCAAGAGCCTCTCTCGAAGATCTACTGTTATGGTAAGTTCTTACGTAACTGTACTTTTTAAAATTATATGTGCTCAAAGTATATCATTTTATTTTTTTGTGCGAAATTTCTTGAAAACTTTTGCCTGCATATACCTCAGCCATCTATTAGGTCAGAGATCTTAAATTTGGCATGATTACTTGATGATACATGTTCTAATAATGTGTCCGATTTCATGACAATATGATGCATTATTTCAAAATTATATGTGCTCAAAATCTGTCATTTTATTTTTTGCAGGAAATTCCATGGAAAATTTTCATCTGCATATAACTTTGGTGCTAGACGTGTAAATTGGCATGAATAATCTGTTTGTAATGTTTATAGACTCATCTAAATATGGAGAGAATTGGATTAGAGATTTTTAAGTTACAGGGGTTCAAATCTTTACTATGTAAATATTTGCAAAAGTTTGTGAAAACTCTCAAAAATGTGGATGTTTGTAATTTCTATGGAATGCAAAATCACACATGCCCCCACAATGCAAAGCATCATGGGGTGCATATGCAAATCACCACAGAATATTATGCTGGTTCAACTTTAAGCAGAAATGAATGGTGCCGAAAGGCCTCTCACACAGTTTGCAAAGGGTGCCAACAGAAGACATAGACACGTGTTTCGTCCTACCCCCCTCCCTACATGCCCAAGGTCCCTTCACATTTCCAGCCAATATTCCTTCAGTCTGGCTCCCGTGACTATTCCCATCTTCACAGATGACCTTGTAAACTGGATCGGGAGGAGAGTTCAGCATCCAGCACTTGTTCTGAGATCTGCATGGCCTCTGCTGGTGTGGTGGTCTTCTGTTTACGGATCCAGCTCTGAATTCCTTGGGGCAGAATGTTCAGAAATTGTTCCAAGATGATTAACTTAGCCACCTCAGGGCCACTGCATCCTTCGGGTTTTAGCCAATGCCAACACAGGTCCCGCAGTTCTTGTCCCACTGCTCTAGGTCATGCATCTGCTGCAAATTTGAAGCTCTGGAACCTCCGTCGGTAACTTTCTGCATTGATGCCTAGGTGTTCCAGTGTTGCTGCCTTAACCTCTGTGTACTCCCTGGCTGTGGTGCTTCCCCGGTCAGACGGGGCAAGGCGGACAGCCCACTGGGGTCTGGGCCATCCAGCAGCTTCCGTCACTTGCTCAAACGTTACCAGGAAGGCCTCAGGATCATCCTTCAGATGTCATTTTGGTCAGCATGGTGTTCATCCTAGGAATCCCTGGCCCCATGAAAGCCAGACTAGCCTCACCAGTAGGATCCTGTTGCACCAAGGACTGCAGGAGCTGCTGTTGTTGCCCCAGCTGTATAAGAAACTGCTGATGTGCCTCCTGTTGTGCTTGTTAGGCCCGTTGTTGCACCTCCTGCTCCTGCTGCTGCTGAGCCAGCTGGGTGAGAACCTGTTGTTGCTGAGCCTGTTGTGCTTGTTGTGTCTCCTGCTGCTGTTGTGCCAGCTGTCTGAAAGCCTGTTGTTCAGCGAGGAACTTCAGTAATTTCTCCATTTCCATTTTTTCCAGAATGTAACTACTCCTGGTCACTCCAGCAGGGGTTCAAATCCCATTTCTGACACCACGTATGACAAGCTGGCCTCAGGGCCCTCTGCTCTAGAAATGGTCTGTTTCTCAGCAGCAGGTTTCAGCTTTTTCCCAAAGGCTGTCTCCAATACTTAATCATTCTCCTTGGCTTTCTGCTCTGGTTCCTGTCTCACATTCCACCCTCCATCTTGCAGGGTTCTCTGCATAGGAGTCTCTGCTCCCTGCAGCAGTTTCCAGCTCCTAACTAACTCCTTGCTGGATTCTCTCTGCCTTTCAGCAATCCCTCTAATTAGCAACACCTGAGGAGGCACCCCCTCCCCATGCCTGTTCATGTTGCATTCCCTCAGCCTCAAACAAGAGGTTAACCTCTTGTTTCCCAGTGTAGTGTTTACACTGTCATTCCATTAAATAATTGTGGCCATTAAAAAAAGCAAGTAATAAAACATAACAATTCCCATATGATAACACTGGAACTTTAACAGGCCATAACTCCACCAATATTTGAAGTTAAGTGACAATATCTATACCAGTCACAACAGTCTCAAGGGGTATTACAGGAATAACATACGCCGCACCCTTAAATAATTGTGCCCATTAAAAAAGCAAGTAATAAAACATAACAGTTCCCATAGGATAACACTGGAACTTCAGTAGGCCATAACTCCATCACTATTTGGAGTTAAGTGACAATCTCTATATGATCACAAAGGTCTCAATGGATACTACAGGAAATGATGGTGCTATAAATGCACAGTACATAGATAGCAGCACCAGCACACTGTTCTTTTATTTGTACTTCTTTTATTGAAAAATCCAACAAAGGATCTATACAATCAATGTATCCTTCATTAGTACAGTCCTCATGACAGTTTATGAAATATCACTTCATATTATAAGTTTTAACATCAAATAGAGAGCTAACAATATTTGTAAAATTATACTCCATAAAAATTTGTTCAAGACCTGTAATAATACCGACAGATACCAAAATCAACAATTTGCAAAACAAACAAAACTAGAAAAAAAGACACTCACAACCCTACATTTCAATTATATACAATATCAGCCGGCCCAGTGGCTTGGAGGGCCAAAGCATCCATGCCTTACCTCCTGCCATGCTGGCGATCCATGTTCACGGTGTAAGCGGGTCGCCAGGGGTCGGCCAGAGAGGGAGAGGATCGAGCATCTGGAGGACAGCTCTTCTCTCCCATGGAGGGGATGGAGTCCGCTGCTTGCCTGTCCCCTAACGGCAGCTGGGGGGTGGTGCAACAGACCCATACGAAAAGGGTGGATGCGGTGCAGATGCCCGGTGTGCCGCATGCAGAAGCGTGTGCGGCTAGGCCATTGGCATCATTGCATGCCTCTGCACCACACTCGGTGGATGGGAGAAATGAGGAAAATATCCCAACTGGTGAGATGATGCCGGCCCCTCACAGGCACCGCACCTGGCTAGCTGGCACCTCATTAGAGATTCAGAGGTGAGTCAAGTGGATGCTGGGGTGACGGGGCTCGTCTGGAAGGGGGAGAGAAACAGACTAGGCAAAAAAAAAAAGAGAATTATATCCAATATCATGGGAAAATAATCCTTTCTATTCAGACCATGTCACTAATCAAAATGAGCTATAAGTATCCATCTATCACTTTTCATTGTTAATCATCACAGATGGCTCATGATCAGGAGAACCACCACACTAAAAGCAAAATATTAATTACTTAAACTCAGTTTGCATAGGCTATTATGAAAGGGCCTCACACTAATGACTTAAATAATTCGCTTCCATGAGGGACTAAGGGAAAAATTCTGTTTGATAAAGGTCCCACCATGTTCACCAATTATTATAAGCCCATGGTCTATTTTGCAATGCATAAGTGATACGTTCCATGGCTTGCATTTGCTAAACAACTAGTACCCACTCCTTTACCATGAGGGGAAGCCTCTGAAGCCATTGCCTAGTGATAGCTTTCAGAGCGGCTAGTATTAAGATCACCCATAAGTATTTAACATCTCTGCCCTGCAAGGACTTTGGAAAAATCCCTAATACAATGTTTTCTGGGCCCACTTACTCAGATATAATAACAATACCCTTCAAATTGCTCCATCACCCCCAGCCAAAATGCAGATAACGCTGCGTACTTCCCAAAAATATGTGCCTGTGTTGCAGTTGTTTTACCACACTGCCTCCAACAACTTTCTGTCCAGCTCGGGTCCCATTTCATCTGTATTGCTGGAACCATAAAATATTGGATCCTAATCTTCCAGCCGAATTCCCGCCAATTTGGGGAAGCGGAGGTATGCCATGTAGCTTCCCATACCCTCTCCCAGTCTCTCAGATCTAATTGAAGACCCACATCTGCCTCCCATTTCATCTTAACATGTGTGGTACTAGCCTTCTGTTCCTCAATATAATTAGTATATAATAGGGAGATTGCACCTTTACCATGGGGAGTTTACCAAATAGTTTCAGATGGCAAGGGGGGGAGCAGGATAGATCTCTAATATTTGGAGGTTTATTAAGCTGTGCTTGGACAAAGTTCCGTAATTGAAGGTACCTAAACTTATCCCCCCGGAGCTAGGCCATGCCTTTGGGCCAACTCCTCAAAAGTTAATACTGTTGTGCCTCTCAAGAGTTGCCAGGGGAATGAAAGACAAAGTGGGCAGTATAACCCCTGGATATTCCCCGTCTCCAACCCTCCAATGCGGCAACCACCCCTCTGAACTTAGACACCTTCTCTTTATAAGGCTGGGACTCTGTATATGGCAAGGCCTGCAATGGGGTCTGATATGGTTGCCTGTTCTATAGCTTTCCAATGGACAGTAAAGTTCAGGTTCTGCCATAACAATGCTAACTTCATTTGGGTGGTGACTCAATATCCAGAGAGAGAAGGTAACCCCGTGCCTTACACAGATATAAAACCTGCTGTTTCACCCTAGGTCTTTTCGAATTCCACAAAAAAAGAAAGAAGCTGTTTTTGCCATAAAAGAAGTTCCTGCTATGGAACAGTGCAAGGAACACTCCGGAAAAGGTATAACAACCTTGGTAAAACATTCATTTTCACAATTTGCTCTTTAGCATGCAGAGGGAAAGGTAAATGCGACCAACGCTTATGATCCAACTTTAACTCCTTAATCAAGGTGGGGTAGTTATCTGGGAAGAGGAATGCTGTGGATTGCCCAAGGTAAATCCACAAGTATCTCATCTTAGAGCGGTCCCACCACATGGGGTACCAGCACACTGTTCTGATAGCAATCAAGTGACGGACTGCTTACACAAGCAAAGGACAAGCGACCATATCTTGTTCTTGCTTCTTACCCAACTGGATAAACAGATTGCAGTCAGAACAGTATGCTGGTGCCACTCGCAAAGTTTCAAGAAGGGTTCCTGCTATTCTGGTGGCACCTCAGTCCTCCTCTAATATGACAGACGTGCAGCTTCAACTGAGCCATTGGAGTATACACTCTAGTCTCTCTCTATATATTGAACTCTATGCTACACACTCAGAGTGAGGAGATCACATTATGTTTCTGGCTGTGAGCTCCAAAAACACCCTCTGGCCAACAACGTTTTTGAAATCTAACCCACTGAATAGTACATCCTGAATAGTGGCCAAATAGTGGACTATTCAGAATCCATCCGGATATTGGGCAAGCCTACTATTCATGGTATTTGGGAATACTGTTCAGTCCATGCACAGCCCTAATATTTTGTCATTTCTGGCAGCAAACAATTAATAAAATTGGCACGCACAGTCTCCTTGTAAGGTCTGAGAACCTGCCAAATTTCATGGTATTGCATTCTCTAGTTTTAAAGTTTATGTGGCTTAAATTTGTAGTTTAAATTCTTGCTAAATGTAATTTTTTAATGATGCGAAAGTTTGACTGCTTTTAACCATGGGGTATCTAGTAGTTGAAATGTTTCATCTCTGGTGAAATTTGGATATGCTGTATTAACATTAGAGAGAAATAACTGAAATTTAAATTTTGGCAACATGTTTGGCAGGCTATAATTCAGTCCCATTTGAAGCTAGAACTCTAAAACTATGTATGTATACAAATGTAGTGATAACCTGTATACCTGTCAAATGTTGTAACATTTCAATGAATACTATCAAAATTATACTAAAATTACAGAAATCTAAATGTTGGCAAAATGTTAGGCTATCCATTACTCGGCTCCCATTGAAGATTGAGACTTAAAACGTAGTGCATATATCCATGTTGGGTGCTTCTCTAAATCCAGACATTGTGGAGAAATTTGGGTAAGAAATATTAAAATATCTAAAAAAAAAAGTTAATTTTGATTAAATGTTTGGCCACCCATACTTCAGCCCCCTTTTAACCTATGAATCTGAAATGTAGCACATATTTGTATGTTATTGTGTTCTGTTTGTGTTCCAACTTTAGTGTTAATTGGACAAGTACTTTTAAAATTATAGTGACATAACTGAAATGTTAAATTTGGCCAAGTTCCATGGAATTTTCACAAAAATTCTGTGAAATTCCATGGAATCAGAATGGTCATTTTCTACGACATTCCGTGGGCAGAATTTTATATTCTGCTCAGCTCTACTTTCCTGTTTATTACCCTGTGCATGCAGTTAGAGTGAGGCACTGTTCCATACACTAGATGCACATAGAATACTCAGATGCTATGTGAATCACAACAAGGACTTCCAAAAGTCCTCTCAGGTTTTGGTTTTGTTTGCCTCTGCAAAAGCCTGTATCTAATCGGTGCCTGTTCAAATGGCTGGCACAATATAGTAATACATTCTCTTATAGGAAGTAGAGAAAGGAACTTCCTGGAGCGGTTCATGGTCACTCCACCAGGGGAATGGCCACATCTGCTTGTTTCAGAACTGTTTCTGCAGCTGTCACTTGTGCTGCAGCCACATGGAGCACTGTCCACATTTTCAGTAAACATTACAGCCTGGACATAATCTCTCATAGATGTGCTGGTTTGGGGCTTGCTGTACTGTAAGGCCTGCTGTCCTGAATATCTGTCATACTGTAGCCACCTCCCAGTTGGTGTTTGCAACTTCTTGGGAATCATTCAAAGGTGTGGACTAATGGAAAAGATGCCCTCAAAGAACAATTACATACTTGCCATTCTTCAAGAGAATCCCCTCTATTGGTCCATGTTGTCCCTCCCTCCATCCCCCTTCTGCTTCAGAGAGGGTTGCAGCAGATATTATGCAACTGAACTTCATATCCAGCCCTATGCCTCACCTTGCATGCCTGGGTTGGTTTTATCTCCTAATTCCTCATGATTGGAGGTACTCCAGGTCTAATGATTCCATAACCTTATGTGTCATCTAGCATTGATCCTAAAAAGTAAAGTTCCCTGGCCTTTCTGCAGGAATTGAGAAGATGATGATCCCACTGTACATAATCCTGGTTTTAAGTGAAGATTAGTCTCCAAGATGCTGTTATTACTTTAACATGAGTTTGCCTTTATGTTTGAAGATGTTTACAGTTCACCTTAACGTGATATATTTCCAGTTTCTTCAGAGTGTCTATAGCATACAGCAGAGATTGTAGAGTTACGTTTATTTACTAGATATGGACAATAATATATGTTATGCAAATGCAGATTTGTATCTGATATGGGTGATTTTTTTTCCATGTGCCATGCTCCACAGATCTATACTTAATTCCTTCTGCCAGCCCAGCCTCAATTTATTAAAGTTTAGACATGACTTTAAGTTAATTAATATTTTTTATATATTTATCATTTTTTCCTTGTCAAGGACCTATACAGGATAGTATACATTTCTGAGTCACTTTGCAGCTTTGAAGTGTTATCTGATAACTTGTGAATGTGGACCTAATTTAAAGGTGCAAAAAAAATTACATTTTATCTAGGTTATAGTTTATCTGAAGTTGGGGGAAAGACATCAGGGGCCAGATGTTCAAAACCTTGTGCTGAGCGCAAACCATTTGTGCAGGGTTTGCGCCAAGCTTGCTCGATTCTGCTGCATTCAAAAGGTCAAATAGTGGGGGCAGACTGCATTAGTGTTGGGCAAAAGTATAATGTGTGCAAGGGGCAAAAAAAGGGGGGGCGTGTGCATGAATACAGGTGCAATGCTATATTCAGTGCATTAGCGCCGCGCAAAGTGTTTTTGCATGACTTAGTGTGACAAATTGCAGAGTGCAAATTACCACCCAGGAAAAGGTAGTCTTAAATCTGGGCAAATCAGCTTTATGCAACTTTGTGGCTTTACACAACTGTGCATGGCTTTGCGCAACATAGAACCATGGTTCGTGGAACCCAGTAATTCACAAGTGTGAATAATGGAGTTTGTGAGGGTCTGCCAGCAGGAATTTATTGACCCTAACCAGTAAATATTAAACATAGAAAGAAACCAGACATGGAAGAAACATGCTGCACACGGATGGCACCTCCTATGTTGCCATCATCTGCCACCAGTCCCAACCATGCCAGGTATTATGGGGTGACCCGGCACCCAGTGGACACCAGAGCAGTGTGTCCATACAGCATACATCTGCAGACCACCCTTTGGTGGGCACCAACAGAATCCAGAACACACATGCACTGGGGGCGTAGAGGGTGTTGAGGGAAGGGTGAACAGGTGGCTAGTCTGCACCACATACTGGGTGCTGCCACAAGGCTGGGACAATCCACGCAGTGCAAATGGTCCAGTGTAGGGAATACCCCAACACCAGTGTGCCTGTCTACTGGTATGTGCCCCCCGGCCACATACCACACATCTGTACAGACACCACAGCACACACAGCCAGCCATGTATATGTCACTGTGAGTATCCCATGCCAGTGGTACAGCATCTGTTGGTCACACAACAGCATAACAGTAATGTCCACTGTCAGTACAGACCTGCAAGATGGGCCTGTCACTGTGTAAAATGCAGCAGTCGGTGCCCTACACACCATAGGCATTGCTATGTCTTTCACTGTTACTGTAGTGTCTGCTGTGCACTGTAGCAGGAACTACAGTTTGACAATTGCATGCAGCACCACCACCTGTGCCTGTTCTGTGTAGTCCCCTGGGGCACGCTATTCTTTGTGATTCTGTACAAATGTAGCCTGCGGCTACCACTATGCACTTCCAGACTGATGTACAGGTGGAGCTGTGGGCAGACCCAGCCAGCCCCTGTACTTCCAGACTGATCTACAGGTGGAGCTGTGGGACCCTGTAATAGCACTGGGCAAACTGCATGCAAATCAGGATGTAATGAGATGCTAATCTGGATGTTTGCCCACAGACTGCCTAAATAGTCTCATTTGCATATCACTTTTGAATATAGCAAATTTTTGCCCCAGGCAAATGTTTGTGCTGCGCAGACGTTTTGGAAACATGGTACATTTCTACAGATTTTCACATGCTCTGATGCTTGCAGCTTTAATGAATCCACTCCTTTGCTAGCACACACATTGGCAACATGGTTCACCTTTACCTTCTTTCACGTCACTGTGCACTGGGCTGCTGTTGTGGTTTGCTCTTCCTGGTTGCTGTATTCAGAGCTGTCTTATTTCCCAGGCTATTTTTGCACTGCAGTCCCCGCCCCGTTTGCCCGGCTTCCTTAGCATGCAATATTCAGCAGGTTTAGCACCGGTGCTATCCTTTTTGAACATAGCAGGCTGTTGGTTCCGGGCTAATTTATCACGCTGGGCAGTGCTAATTTAGCCCCGGGGCAAAGTCTTGAATATCTGGCCCTTGGATACTGTTTTCAAATAAATGTTCAATAATACTTATTGTTGATATAACTAGTGAGAACATTTTCTTGAAAAAAATGAACTGAAGGCATTTCCCTTCAAGGACTGTGGGTGGAGGTCCAATTCAGGTGGCTAAGTCTATATATCTTAGTCCATACTTTGAAAACAAGATCTGTAAATGTGTTCATTTCACATTCTGGACTACACTGTTCAGTTTGAATACATAATATTTGATATCCGTTTTGAAGTTTGGTATCAGTTTCACATTTAACCCAACAGGATGGATCATTAGAGAACCATTCAAATGTATGATCAACAATGGTGGAAAAATAATACCACTTGAAATGAGAAAGTCCCAGTCCTGCTTTAATGTGTGCCAAGTTTAATTTTTTGATATTCAAACATACTCTTATTTTTTCATGGAAAGTCTAATAATACTTGGTCCAGCTCTGAAATAATTTTTTGTTCTATCTCGTGAGCTTGAAAAATGCACATTAGGTGAAAAAGCATGTTTATTTTCATGACCTTCAGGTGCCCTGGCAGTGTAAGAGGAAAGTCCATCCATTTTGCTAAATCTTGTTTAACTTTGAGAATCAGTGGGTTTATGGTTTATGACTGATTTCAAGCTCTTTGTAAGTTGGACACCGAGATACTTGATTTTAATGTCTGATACTGTAAATAGGATGGAGCCAGCTGGGATAGCCATATCATTTGGATGTACTGCAAGGGCATCTGTTTCTATCCAATTTATTTTTTAGCCACTGTGAGTATAGCCTAGAGGTCTGAGTAATGACCTATGAATCAGCATGGTACATCCAGCAGATCTAGGTTTGGTTCCCACAATGTCCACTTGTATATTGTATGACTCTGAGCAAGTCACTTAATCAGCCCAAATTTTCCAGATCACCCCTGAAAACAGGCACTTGTGCCTACTGGGCCTCACCTGCTTATCTAGTGCCATAATCGGATGTAATGTGTAAGAGTATTGGGATCTCTATCAGGGGGTTAAAACATAAAAAAGAATATCATCTGCATATAAAGACTATTTCAAAAACTTACTGGGGTTCAGTTAAAAAGGCAAATAAAAGGGTAGCTAGTGTAGCCGGCCCAGTGGCACTGAGAGCTGAGGCATTGAATGCCTTACCTCATTCTCTGCCGGCGACCTGGGTTCGAGAATGACCTCTGGTCACCAGGGAGCCGGCACAGGGTGGAGGGGGAGTGGGATTGAGCTGCCGTAGGCAGCTCTCCCCTCCTGGGGGTGGTTGTCCACTCCCCCTATAGTTCCACTCCAGCCTGATGGAGGTCTGGTGGGAAGTGCAGGTGTGGGGGGGGTGGTGGGGGTGAATGCCAGGGGTGGGGCAGAAGGGGCCAAGCTAGTACCTGACATGCATGTGTGTCTCCACTCACGTGCACATACATGTCTGTCAGGTTCCCAGGTCTGGGGCACAAATGGAAAAATCAAAAGAATTACATATAGTAAAAAATGGATAGCTAGTAGGCACCCCTTTCTTGTACCTGATGATAGCCTGGAACACAGAGATGTTAAGTTATTGGCACAGACTCTTGCTGATGGGGCTGTGTAAAGCATGTTTGTCCTGCTCCTAAACATTTCTCCAAAGCAGACTCTTTTCAGGACGACTTTTAAATAAGGCTGCTTCATGCAGTCGAAGACCTTCTTGGCATCTAGGGATACCACCAACGCATTTTTTTTTCTTCTCTCTGCATCTTTGGATCATGTTAAGGATATTTCTGATGTTATTGTGTCCCCTCCTTCCCTTGATGAAGACTGCTGGGTCCCGATACATTAGATTTGGTAAATATTTCTCTACTTTATGAGTTATTATTTTTTGTAAGAGTCTTATAATTTGAGTTTAACAGAAATATACTGGCCTGCAAAATGATAATTTTGTCACTGTTCGTAGGTATTTTATCCTTTTTGTGTAGGACCAAAATGAGGGCTTAGTTAAAGGAAGTGGGGGGGGGGGGGGGGGGGGGCGCCCTTTGGGTAGCATTTTTCTTGTCTGGAGTGAAGCCAAGGGTAAAGTGCCATACACAGAGTGGTGTGATGGGACAGATGCAGAACCAAGTTTGCACATGCCTAGGAAAGAGACAGCTGCTGGAAAGGCATAGGCAGGCTTCACATTCACAGCAGCAAACAACCATTTGCACAGAGCAAAGCAGTTTGCTGCTGAGAAACATAGCTCCATAATGAAACCATGATATGCAAATGATCACTTCCCCCATGAATGAGGCAAAGAGGACATTTGCATGTTATTGTTACCTCATTATAATAGGAGGAAACATTTGCCCCATTAAAACTGTTGCTGGCCAAGTGTTCCACACTACTGCCTGTGGTCAGCAGCAGTACTGGTCCAACCAAGGACACAGCACACACTACCATACATCTCAACATTCCCTTATTATGAAGGACATCCCTCAGTGTCTCAAATAAAAGTACCCCATTCCACATCTACCCCACTTGGGAAAGGTGCTGCCCATAAAGATTAGGTGCTGTCAATGCAGACATGTCTAGTAGAGCTTAATAAAATGCTTGTATGCCAAAGCAAAGCTAAACTGCACAATAGGTGCGACAGGGTAGCAAACTGGGTGGCTTCTCAGAGAACTCTTCAGACACCAGTTAAAATAAATGAATGCTGCTTTACTTTCAGCAACAAACAAAACAAACTCTGGTCAGAGCTGATATGGCTGTGGAGAGCTTTTGGGATGCTTTTACCAAGTATTTCTAACAAATTTGCACAATGCAGATCTGCTGAGAGGCAGTTTCAATGTGGTCTTACTTTTACACATTTTTACAATGTATGTTCCCAGAATATGCCTGCGGATTGCTATGTATTTAGCCTGGAAAGTTCACAGAAGAAATGGCATCTTATTTTTGGGTGGTGAAACACTAGCAGTAGGATGCTGGAAGGTGTCATACATAGGTACAAGATTTGTGCGAGTGATAACTCCCAGTGGCCATACACCTCAGGCACTCACATGTAGATCCATTGTCCCAGTGTCATTGCAGTACTCAGTGTGGGTGAAAGCCAATGCTGTACTCACTCACACAGGTCCCAGAACAGGCATGTTAGAGCCGACCTATTTGTTTGTACAATTGGGGACCCACAATGCACTATCCATAACCTGGAGCGTACACTGCAAATGCCATTGCAGGATACTGTGCCACATGGCACCCAGGATACCTCAGCAGTCCAGAGGGTGGCATGTTACACAGGGGAACAGGGAAGAGTGTATGAAAGCAGGAAGATACAGCATCGACAAGGCATGTCAATTCCCTCTAATGGTTTGCCAGGGACATACACAGAGCTGCATACACTGGTGGGTCTGCAGCTTGTGTAGTACCCCAATGTATGGTATAGCCACTTGGGTCATTCTGGAGTGAAGGTCCACAGTCCAGGTCCAGTGCAGTTGGTGGCTGGCTGTGGCAGGGCATGGAGTGCAGTGCCAGTCTCCGCAACAGCTCGAGTATGGGGGGAGTGGGGTTGTGTACATACCAAGGCAGTGGGTGGGAGTACTTTATGCTATGGATAAGGACCATGGTTTTCTCTGGTGCACTTGGGTCTGGGGGGCCCTACACTATGGAGCTCTTTGGGGATGGAGTTGGGTCGATCAGGGATTGGAGGGGGTACCTTTAGTCAACCAGGGCTGCCAGGCTGCTGTGCACCTCGGTGCACTTCCACAGCCCACCTGCAGGTGGCTGTCTGCTTAGGTCAGCTATTCATGGCCTAGCTGTAGGTCGCGCTGCTCTGGGCTGCAAGGGGTAAATTTCCCACTGAGTATGCCGCAGCATGGTATATGCATGGGAACACACCCTCGACTTGCATGGCATACTATCTGTGTGCACGCTGGCCCATTCCCTTGTGGCAGGTGCATCCCTCATGTTTCAATATCATGCTCTGGTGCATTGTTTGAATTACGTGGCACATCTCACATTTCCACCAGAATGCACTACGCATCTTCTTTGAATATGGGGGGCCTGGACTCGGCTACCCTGAAGAAATACATTATCAAAATGGAAAAAATCAGGATCCCATTTAAAAACAAGATATTGCATCTAATCTGGGACAGGCTGAGTAAATACAGTGCAGAAATGTTTAAATGAAGATCCCTATGACAATGAGATGTAGCATCTCCCCTGCGCTATCCAGGATACAAAATATATGATAAGAAATATTTAAAGGAAATCTACTCTAAACTGAACTTCACTGTGGTCACTAACATAAACAAACAGTTTCTTTATTGTAACAGTCACACAGGAGTCTGGTGTGCATATTTTATGGGATACATACAAACAGAGGTGAGAAAGAATAAGTGCCTCAGCTGGGACTTGAACCCAGGCTGCCTGGCAGTACTGTGGCCATAAGGATGTGTGTAGTGTGTGTGTGTGTGTGTGTGTGTGTGTGTGTGCTGTTCTGTAATATATTTTTTCCCAACAAGATAGTAAACAAGCATTTGTCAATGCTGAATGTTGATTGCATTGGTCTGTTGAGCTCGCTCACTGCCCCTCTGTCACTCACTCAGTCTATTTCTCCCAGTGCTGCAGGCTGATCTTTTGTACTGGGCTCCTGCCTGCATTAGCAGCTTTTTCTGCCCACTAAGAAATCCGCAGCTGTCGTGACAGAGCTCCGTTGAGGTGGCTCATTCCCCCTCTCACTCGCTCATTCTGTTTCTCCTGGTGCTGCAGGCTGCCCTTTTGTACTGAGCTCCTGCCTCTGTTGCTGCCTTCTTCTGCCCACAAAGAAATTTGCAGCAGTTACAATAGAGCTCCGTTGACCTTGCTCACTCCCCCTCTCTCACTCACTCATTCTGGTTTTCCTGCCACTGCAGGCTGCTTTTTGTACTGGGTCTCTGCGTGCATTGCTGCCCTTTTCTGCCAACAAACAAATCTGCAGCAGTCCCAACAGAGTTTCGTTGAGCTCACTCACTCCCCCTACCTCACTCGCTCGTTCTGTGTCTCCTGCCACTGCAGACTGCCCTTTTTTACTGGGTGCCTGCCTGCGTTGGTGGCTTTTTCTGGCCACAAAGAAATCTGAAGCAGTCCCGACACAGCTCCATTGAGCTCACTCACTCCCCTTCTCTCACTCACTCATTCCGTTTCTGTCGGCACTACAAGCTGGCCTTTTGTACTGGGCTCCTGCCTGCATTGCTGCCTTTTTCTGCCCATGAAGAAATCCACAGCAGTCACAATAGAGCTCCGTTGACCTTGTTCACTACCGCTCTGTCACTCGCTCGTTCTGTTTGTCTTGGCACTGTAGGCTGCACTTTTGTATGGGGCTCCTGGCTGTGTTGGCACCTTTGTCTGTCTACAAAGAAATCTGCAGCTGTCCTGACAGAGCTCCGTTGAGGTCGCTTAGTCTCCCTTTCTCATGCGCTCACTCTGTTTGTCCTGGCACTGCAAGCTGCCCTTTTGTACGGGGCTTCTGCCTGCATTGGTGCCTTTTTCTGCCCACAAACAAATCCGCAGCAGTCCTGATAGAGCTCTGTTGAGCTCACTCAGTCCCCCTGTCTCACTCACTTGTACTGTTTCTCCCACCGCTGCAGGCTGGCCATTTGTACTGGGCCCCTGCCTGCATTGACGCCTTTTTCTGCCCACAAAGAAGTCTGCAGCAGTCCTGACAGCGCTCCGATGAGTTTGCTCACTCCCTCTCCCTCACTCGCTGTCTCGTTCTGTTTCTCCCAGTGCTGCAGGATGCCCTTTTGTACTGGGCTTTTGCATTGGAGCCTTTTTCTGCCCGCAAACAAATGCACAGCAGTCCCGACAGAGCTCAGTTGAGCTTGGTCACTCCCCCCCCTCTCACTCACTCGATCTTAATCTGTCCCAAACACTGATTTCCCACAGCGACCATGCTATTCCCTGGCAGGAGTGCAAAAACATATTTTAGCCAGGATGTGAAAAATGACAGCTGTACTGTTCATAAGGAGGTGTGAAAAAATGCTGCTGTTGAAAATGTGGCGTGAAAAATATTATAAATTTGCGAAGTTACAAGGGTGCGTGGAAACAGTTCAACGCACGCCTGTAACGCAGTCATGTTATGGAGTTTCGTCACCAAATTTTCAACATAGGGATTTTAGGACCTCTGCTCATGAATAGTGCCACTGTCATTTTCTTAATCTGTCCCAAACACTGATTTCCCACAGCAACCGCGTTATTCTGTGCCAGAACTGTGAAAACACATTTCGGTCAGGATGTGAAAAATGACAGCTGTACTGCTCATAAGGAGGTGTGAAAAAATACCAGTGTTGAAAATCTGGCATGACAATATTACAAATTTATGGGTTACAAGGGTGCGGAAAGTATAACGCACACTTGTAACACAGTCATTTGATGGGCTATCATCACCAAATTTTTAACATAGGCATTTTAGGACCTCTACTCATGAACAGTATCATTGTCATTTTCTTAATCTGTCCTGAACAGTGATTTCCCACAGCGACCTCTCTATTCTGCACCAGAAGTACGAAAACACATTTCGGCCAGGATGGGAACAATGACAGCTGTACTGTTCACAAGGAGGTGTGAAAAAATGACAATGTTGAAAATCTGGCATGAAAATATTTCAAATTCATGAAGTTACAAGCGTGCATAGCAACTGCATAACGCACGCCCGTAAAACAGTCATTTTTTGGATTTTTTCCACCAAATTTGCAACATTGGCTTTTTGAGAGCCCACCTCATGAACAGTGTCACTGTCATTTCATTAATCAGCCCCGAAAGATGATTCTGCGCAGAACTCATGAGGAGGCGTCCCAAAAACCCCATGTTGAGAATTTGGTGCCAAAATTCCAAAAAATGACTGAGATATGCATTAAAGTTGGAAAAAAACATTTATTCCATTATACAGATTACCGGCATTTCCTCAGTTTGCGGTCGGCTTTAAAGAGTGCAGATGTGTTCCCGGTCCACCGAAGATCGTCATGCTGAGCTCCGGAGGTAAGTATGGGGTGAGGGGGGGTGTGCGGAGGTAGGGTGCGAGTGGGCGCAGGGGCAGGGGACAGTTTCCTTTTACAGGTGAAAAAAGACATTGTAGGACCATTTTTTTTACAGGGGCATGTGGCACGCTGGGATGGGCTCCCAGCATGCCACCAGGTCTCTTCCTTTTGGGGGCAAGCTGTAGCCGACGGGATTGGGCACCCCATCGCCACCACAACAAAAAGGTGAGGGTGACATTATGCCGACGGGATTGGGCACCCCATCGGCAGAGAATATGTGTTTTTTTTTATATATCGCTGACGGGAGCGGCTCTGCCGCAACACATAAACATGGGGTACTGAACACGGTGATTGGGGCCCCGTCGCAAATAAACACGGTGGGTTATTGTTTTGAACATGGCAGCAAACTGCCGCCGTGTTCGCAAACAATATCAGTCTGTCAAGATTCCGCCCTGCAATGACGGGTCGCTCCCTCATTGCAGCGACTGGCTTACGCTGCAATGATGAGGTGGCGCCTGATTGCAACGGCTGATTTTTTATAAGTTGGTGGTATGCTGGCTGAACTAGTGTCAGCAGCAGCATGCCATGGCATTGGGGGATGCTGGACAAGCCTTTAAAGGCTGTGGGGGCATTGGCCACAACAGTGCCACGCCTCTACAACCTGCTTGTGGAGAAAGCTGCCTCAATATGTTTCTTGCGCATGCACGCAATCAGCATAAAAATGGCTTCTTATTGATACATATTTAGTCTAAGCAGTTCACTGAAGACCTTTCATATGTCTGAGACTGCTCATCAGATAATGTCTGTAGAGGTCAAAAAAACAGTGTAAATCGCAGATTTGCTTGGGAAAGGGTGACATTTATGAGGCATGAATCTTTCTTGAAAGACAATGCATTCCCAAGTTAAACTAATATCAAGAAGCTTTTTAAATGCTAAGTATTTAAATGTGTAAATCTCCAGTTTCATAGGCAACCAGTATTTAACAAATATTTAACAAGCTGTTTCAGTTTTCTAATGCCATCTGATAAGCAGCCTGGAGTTATGTCTCCAACATTCTTAACAGGAGGAAGAAGAGAATATTTTAAGAGAATATTTTATTTCAGTTGGCATTGAAGGATACGTTGAAAAGTTTAAAACGTATTCCATGATACTCCATTTTCCAGCTACAGATAGCGACAAGGCTTTAGGCTCCAGAGGTTAAAAAAAAAAAACAGTATAAATCATAGACTTGCTGGGGAAAGGGTAACATTTATGAGGTATGACTCTTTCTTGAAAGACAATACATTCCCAAGTTAAACTAATATCAAGAAGCTGTTTAAATGTTTAGTATTTAAATGTGCAAATCTCCAGTTTCATAGGCAACCAATATTTAACAAGCTGTTTCAGTTTCCTAATACATCTGGTAAGCAGCTTAGAGTTATGTCTCCAACATTCTTGACAGAAAGAAGGGAATATTTTATTTCAGTTGGCATGGAAGGATACATAGAAATGTCCAAAATATGTGTTCCACAAAACTCCATTTTCAAACTACAGACAGCAAAATGGCTGTAGGCTCCGCCCACAGCCATAAAAACAAAGACCTTGAATTCAGCTTTACAAAATGGTCCTTGCAGCTGTCTCTTGCTTTTTCAAGCAGTTTGAAGGATGCAGGCAGGTATCCATTCAGATGCCCATCCTGGGTCCAGAAGTGGATCCCTTGGGCCACATGAGTAATGGATTCTGGGAAGACACAGGACTGCTGTTTCTTTAAACTATGGGTGAGTGCCTGAATGGCTTCCCACAGCTCTTTCTGTCAGATCAGTAGGCTGGAGGAATTCTACCACAGCTGGTGGGTGTCATGGGGAGGCACTTAAAAGATACAGCAGGGTCACCACTGCCATATCCTGCACTCCCATTGCCTGGCACTCCATGCCTTAGTGAATGGCACAGAATGTGGGCATGCCTCCCCAGACACACCACCAGACCACCAGCGATGCGTAGCAGAATGATCAGCCAGGGGATCATATGCTCAAGGGGTGTGCGCTCCTTCAGTGAATTCCTCCAGGGGTTCGCTGGACCTGTGCTGCATGGTATTCTGACTAAGGGTTGCCAATGTGCCATTTATCTGCGTCATGTAGACAATCTAAATGTTACTCCATAGATCTTATGTGTAACTTTGCCCCTTGCTTCCTTTTACAAACTCTTACCATTACACAAGAGCACAAGAGTGCAAACAGCTTGTTCTGTGCAATTGAATGACATCCATTATGGCCTTGTGGTTGCCAAGCCATTCAGACTGGTGGTTGCACTGTGCAAGCACACATTGAATTTCTCAAAACATTCCATTATGCTGCCCAAAGTGATTCCTTGAATTTGTTAATGATTGTATAGAATCTGGGCTATTGTATTATTAAATGTTTTGTAAAACTCTATGGTTAGGCCATCTGGCCCTGGGGCTTTACCACTATTCAGTTGTGTAATTGTGGTCTGTATTTCTTCCAAGGATATGATTTTTTATCAAAGTTCTGTTTTCTGTTGTATCTGTATAGTTGGTATATCAATCTCTGATTCTAGTAAGGGTTTCATAATTAGAGACTGTGTATTCTGACTTGCAGTATACAACTTCGAGTAACATTTAAGGAATGCTCCATTAATATCCTCTTGATCAAGTGAAATGCAGCCTTGTGATTCTTCTGATGTGATTGCTTCTGTTTTTCTCTTTGCCTAAAAGGTATGCTGACAATTTTCCTGATTTGTGAGACTGGAAATAGTGTTTTATTTTGGTAAGTAGCACCAGTCTCACCACTTGCTCGTTCTGTAATGTATCGAAATTTTGTTTTAAGTTTTCTTGTTTTTGTAAGTATAATGCTAATCCAGTTTCATAATGTTTTATTAGTGCTTCCTTTATTCATTCATCTTCTCAGGCTGGTCACACTCTATGCTTCTTGAATCTTTTTTCAGACCCTGATAACCCTTTCAAGACGAGATGCCAGTTTTACTGGTAATTTCATATTGTCAATTAAGCTTTCTCTTGCATGTTCTCTGGCAACCAAACTTTCACCCCTGTGCATACTTGAGAAAATTGGCCCTGACCTTTCTCAATCTTTTTTTTCCTGCAGCTCTATCATAATGTTCAAGGCTAGCTCAGTTAAAGAAAACTAATCTATGTTGCCTTCGTTTGGTGCTGTCTTTCTCTAAGCTTTTTAGCATAGATCCTTTGTCTCTGGGTGTTTCCCGTGATTCCAGTTGACAAATGGCCCATTCCTCTGGGCATGATGCTGCTAATCATCTCCTTTCCTGCTCTAATTCCAAAGAATGAGAATGTTACTGTTCATTTAATCAATGCCTCCTATTTCCAAAGGAAGTGGATTGGTGCCAGGGAGGTTGACCACTGAGTAGCCAGGAATGAACTATATTGAACATGAATAAATTATGGGATATATGTTTCTTAATCTGTGTGTCTCCATACTGCATCAAAATAAAACAGATGGGAAAATGTCTGCATTCTGTCAAAGAAAGACAATTTTAAAGATTTGCATCATACAGCAGTCTCTTTGCCCAATTTGTCACAGCCTGGGCAAAACCGGTCAAAGACAAATAGGTATTGGAGATCATTAATAAAAGGATATGCCCTCCAATTCTGCAACCCCCCCCCAAAAAAAAAAAGACTGATTTGTGATCTCACAAGTATCCCACAGCAGGGGCCCCCTCCATCAAGTGAGGGCCCTTCTCAATTGGCTCTTCATTTCAAAGGCCATAGCACCTGTTCCCTCACAGCAAGCATGAACAAAGCATATACTGGATATTATTCATCTTGCCCAAAAAGACAGAAAACCTTTGCTGGATTCTGGATCTAAAATTTAAGGCACAGTTCATAAAATGCAGATGTTTCAAGATGGAAACCTTCTTCTTGACAATAGTGTCATCCTGGAGGGTAGACTTCCTCCCATCAGTGGACCTGAGAGATGTATACCAACACATCCTCATTTGACCCTCGCATCACAAGTATCCCGGGGTCTTTGTCCTGGGCATGCACTTTCAGTACCAGTGCCTTCCATCTGGACTCGCATCAGCCCTAAGGATCTTTACTAAAGTGATGACTGCATTGGGGGCCAACCTATGAGAGGAAGGTATTCACATAATAATCATATCTGAATGACTGGCTCATAAGGAGAGTGTCAGGAAATAAGCAGGCACAGCAACAGGCAGAATGCAGCAGATACTGACTCACCCCAGCTGGATAGCCAACAAAATAAAGAGCAACTTCAACCCAGCATGATTAGTAGAACACATAGGGACAGTGTTCACTACCCTAAAAGTCAGTATGACCATCTGAATCAAGGATCATGATCCTCTTACAGCAGTGCAAGAATATCCTCTGTCAATCTCAGCTGATAGTATGGGAGCTTGTGCAGCTCCTGGGAAACATGGCCTCATGCACAGATCTTTACACATGGGGATGGTGGCATATGAAACCACTTCAGCCTCTTATCCTTAGCAAATGGGATCACATATCTCAAAACTATGGTGTGTGTACTGCATTCAGTTCAGAGGTGAGACAAGTACTCACCTGGTAGACAGTAAACTTCTGCCTTACCCCTAGTATCTTGAGAACTTCCTGCATAAGTTGGCCAGTAAAGCTTGTTCCTTTATTGGAGTCTGTCTTGAGAGGTAAGCCCAATGTGGTGAATACTTGTTCCACCAGAATCTTCACGGTAGCTTTTGCAGTATTGACTTTACAGGGAAAGGCTTCAATCCATTTGGAGAATAGGTATGTGATGACCAGTGCATACTTGTTGCTTCTGCTAGTGCTAGTGGTAGGCAAAGGTCCAATGAAATCTATCTGGATTGCATTCCAAGGCCTGGATTGTCTCTGTGGAAGCAATTTGGCATTTTTTTGCAAGGTATTGAGCTGTTTTGGGCACAGGTGATGCAATTGTCCAGGTAACATTGGACATCTACTATTGTTCTTAGTCTCTGCATGGTCTTGTCTGTGCCCTGATGTCCACCTGTGGGTGTTTCATGCACCTGGTAGATGAATTCTGACTGATGGTCTTTGGGGACCACCCACAGCATGTTGTCCCCCTGGTTATACAAAACTAGCTCCAATGGTTGAAGTGTCTTTTCAAGGAGATAGCACCAGACATTTCTGTCTGTTGTAAGTGGTTCTAGTGTACCTCTTTTATTTCTTCATCTTCCATCTGCACTGCAGCCAAATCCAATGGGATGGCTTGTTTTCTCCTTTATGCGGCCACCGTCTGTGCCTCTTCAAATGCAGGCATCACCCACATTTCTCCCACTAATGCGTCTTCTTTGGCCAATGTGTCTGCTCAGTCATTTTGCTCATGAAAAGGGGTTGACTTCAAGTGGGCCTTCACTTTGTGAACATACAGCTTAAAGGGTATGTTTTCTTCCCTCATATTGATGTACAGTACTGAAACAGGTTTCGATGCTTGACCGGGGTACCTTCCGAGGAAGCATACCCATGAGTCTTCCAGAAAGGCAGAAACTCTGTAAGGGAGTAGCACAGCCATGAAGAATCAGAAAAATGAAATTATCCCCCCCTTGTTCTTCCTGAATCAGTTCTATTACATGTGTAATTGCTGCCAGTTCTGCATATTGTGAGGATCTGACAGTACACTGCCTGGCTACCACCACTCTCCCCGGCACAGGATCAAAATTCTGAATCCTGCTACCTGATGTGCCTCGTGGTACAAAGAGGAACCGTCCATGAAAATAAGACACGTGTGGGTCCACCAAGACTGTGTCAGTGGCGGGCAGGAATAGACTGAGTTCTGGTAAGGAAAGGGGTTCCAGTCCACACTCATGTGGGTCTCCATTGTAAAGGAGGCCATGAGCCAGAATTGAGGGGATGTTGGTGGGGTATATAGTGATGTCCCAATGGGTAAGTCTTGCATTGGAAACATTTCCATCCTTTACTCGATCTGATAACAGAAAGTTAGCAGGGGTGTGATTGGTATGCATTGTGCAACACAATGGGGTTGAGTCCAGTGATGTAGGTGAAGTGTTTTACAGCCCAGGCCATTGCCAGTAGGTACCTCTCACAAAGAGAGTACTTTTTTTCTACTGGAGAAAGAGTTTGGGCTGCATAAGCTATAGGCCTGAGGCATCCATGCTTTTTCTGTACCAGAACGGCAGAAATAGCCATAGGTGAAAGCAGTCTACAAATTGAAGGGCACGTCAAGGCAGGGGTTAACCAAAGCCGGAGCTGAGGCCAAGGCTCTTTTTAAGGCAGTAGCTGCTGCTGTATGTTCTGGGCCCCAACACCAGGGGGCGTTATTTTTTCAGAAGCTCACACAAGGGTGCATCTATTTGAGCAAAATCAGGGATAAAATCCCTGGAGTAGTTTACCATGCCCAAGAAATGTCTGAGAGTGGACACACTGGTGGACAGTTGTAGGTCCTGAATACCTTGCACTATGACAAGGTCAGGCTCCTCCCTTCTGCAGTAACTCGTAGGCCCAAGAAGGACACTTCAGAATGGCAGAGTTGAACCTTTACAGAGTTGCATTTTAGACCAGCATCCTGCAGGAGCGCGAAGAGTTCTGCAAGTAGCTGAAGGTGCTGCTCTTGGGCCACTGTCACCAAGAAAAGATCATCCACATATTGTAAGAGATATTCAGATAGGAGAAGCCCTGCAGGGCATCTCGCATGTGGATGTGAAAAAGGGAGGAGTTGTTAAGGAAACCCTGGGAGAGGCACGTCCACATGATCTGATGTCCCTCAATGGTGAAGGCAAACTTGTATTGGCTCTCTGGGGCCAATGGCAGTGACCAAAAGCCATTGGTAATGTCTAAAGTACTGAACCATTTACGATCAGGCTTTAAAAGTCTGAGCACATCTGGGGCGGAAGCCACAGTCGGTGCATAGCTGGATGTCACCTGATTAAGATTCCTTTAATCAATTGTCAGCCTCCAACTATTGTTGGGTTTTCTCACAGGCCAAACTGGAGAATTGACTGTGGAGACACAAGATCTAATGACCTCTTGCTTTAAAAGTGATTCAATAGTAGCCCTCAGGGATGGGATCGCCTTGGCCAGGAAAGGATATTGCTTTTGATGTGACGGGTCCCCTCCAGTGACCCGTATGAGGATAGCCATCCTTCCTCAGTCGTGTTTGTGTTTAGCAAAGGCATTCCTGTGCTGCTCCAAAATGGGCTTCAACCTATCAAAAAGGGAATGGTGCTGGAACATGACAGAATGTCATATTCCACATCATTCGCCTGTATGGCTGCCATGACATGTGAATCAGAGATGAGCAGCATACAATGGAGAAATGGTGCATGGAGAAGTAGCTGGATGGCTAAATCCACCATGCAGCCATAACAAGAGAGAAAATCGATCCCCAAGATGCTCTGGTGATGGAGAAGGTTCATAAGATCAAAATGGTGTTCTGCCTCCAGGGTTTCAACGATGACTGGTATGGGAATTGACCAATAGGTTTTTACTACGGTCTACTCAAAGGTCTGAGTGAAGGTAGACCTTCCGGTAGACCATGGAGAATGTTGGGGATCATTCTGATGTAGGACTCAGATGGCCACTCCTGTGTCTAGAAACAGTTCAAGCTGGTAGCCCACGACCAGTGTTTCCAGACATGGGCAACCAGAGTCGTCAGTTACCAAAGAGGTAAGTATGCGGACTGGGGCCTGACACCATCATGCTGAGTCATCTCGGCTTTGCAAGGCATCGCAGAGTGCTAGATCCATTGCACAGAGCTCCTGTGTGGGATACAGGGGCTTTGGCTGCCAACGTTCGTTGGATTTGGTGTTAGGTATGGAGATGGCTGCTACAACCTTTCCAGATGCCTTTGCTGGTTTGACCTTGGACTTGTATGCCTGAAGTTGGTCTACCTTGACTAACAAATCCTTGTACAAGGGCCTGGACCACTGTCTGTGTCCTTTATTTCCGCTCTTATCTTGTTGGTTCGACTTTCATTGATTCTTTTTTTTTTTTTTGTACGAATATGAGGATTCGTTTTGCTGAGGGTCCCCCTCATATTGTGTAGGTGGTTCTAGGCCTTTCAGCACAGCAGTGACTTTGCACTTTTGTCCCAAACCGAGGGTCCTTGGCATGAATCTGGTAAACGCGTTCCACCCACTCCATGATTTGGCCTAAACCATCCTTTTTAGGAAAGACAAAAACTTCCACCTTTTCCTGAATGGCTGGGAGAAGGTTTGGAAGAAGGAACATTTGTACTTTGTTGAGTCTCTGTCTGCTACCTCCTGTGTGATTTCCTTGCCAGTATTACAAGCAAGCCATAGCAAGGCCTTCATCTTGGGTGGGTGCTTCCTGTTATGCTGTTTCACCTGCGTAGCTGGCATTACACCGACCATGTTTGGATCATGGGCTGCCAGCAGGTGGACGGCGACCCTATCAAAAGAGGCCTTATCATTCCAGATCCCTTCTGGTAACTTTGCCCACAATGTGGATTCCACAGTTTGTTTGAGGACCTGGACCTGCTGCTCTGGTGGTAGGTTGAGCATTTGACAGTGCTACTGCACCCTTTCCAAGTGGCAACTCAAGATCTCACCCGGGGCTATACGGCCAATTTTGTCCTCAGTGTTTTGAACAGCTTGTGCAGACTGGAGAGCACTATGGCTCAATTTGAGTTCGGGACTCCTGGGGGTGATGTTTTTAGCAATTGCCTCTGCCGCGGTGGTAGCAACACCCTGGATAAGTGTTTGTTTTTCCATTTCCTTTTTCAAAGCATCAGCCACTGCCTTTTGTAAGGCTTTTGCCTGTTTGTCAGACAGCTTGCTGTTGGATATCACCTTAGCAACCAGTCCTCTACCTCCATTTTATCCTTCTCCTTGGTCAGAGCGGCCACTGGTAGGTGATGCCTGTACCCTCTGATATCCCAAGGAGCATCATTATCATCATCATCCTCATCAGAGTACGACATGGTGATGGGTGGTGCCGATGGCATCACTGTCACATGACCTTTTAGAATCGTCAGCTGCTGACACAATTTCACAATTTGCATTCTCAACTCCATAAGATCCACACCTCCTTGAAACTTTCCCTTACTAACATTATCCTGCAACACCCTGTATACGGTGCTTACTTTGCAGGTTTTCTCTATCTTTTTTCTTAACTCTCTCTGACATTTTTTAAATTAGTCTTTCAATTCTTCATACTCACTTCTGAATGACTCAGTCGTGCTCTTAAGCACACCATTCATCAGTAACATCTGTGCCTTATCCTGCAATAACCTCATTTTCCTCTTGTAACCTACTCATTTCCTTATTTTTCTCTTCTCTTCTCTTCTTTATCCTTCTCATTCTCTTCCTTAAACCTACACACACAGCATCATTTCTGGATTTCAGTTCCTTTCTCAGAAATGAAACCTCAGATTCCAATGTCTGACACAAAGCATACAAAGCAGTGACCATTACACCCTTTTGGTCATGTTTCTTACTATTAGACTTGTTTTCAGTTTGTAACTTCTCTACATATTGTATCAGGCCAGGCTGGTGCTTCACATCTTTCTAATCTCCATGGGAGGTAAGATATTGTAGGATGTCCTCACTGAGCTCAGAATTATTGGCCATTGTATTGTGGTCTGCCCTTATAGACTGTACTGACCAGAGATCCAAGGTGTACCGGTTGACCTCGGTCTTGGCAATCAAACAGCCATGCGTTCTGGTAGCGGAGGCCACTAGCGACTGTCCCGCAAACCAAAGAGAGGTGAAGGTTCTTCAAACCTGTTGTTATCCCATCCTTAATACCTGTGGTATCTTGGAGTTGGTTCCATCCAAACAGGTCCTGCCGTGGTCGTCACTTTGTTAGCAGAATTGTTCTGGACCTGATGGCGAAACATGACACAGAGCCAAAGATATGGCAGAAATAACTAATTTATTACCAGAAGACACAGAATACAGCATATACCTGCTGGGAGTCAGGCACAGGGCCCCAAATATCATGATATCCCTTCAAATTGGATTCAAAATACAGCCTGAGTGCCATTCTTATACTCCAAGATAAGAAATGTATGTTACTAGGGAACGGTCTGCCTAATAAGGTAAAATCACAAAATACAGAAACCTCATTGGTAGAAGATCAGTGCAGAGGATGGTTATCTCATCACTTTTTCTCTTGCACATATTGTCTGATAAAAGTAAAACTAGTTCTGAGTTATAATACAAAAGGTGCTTAGTTAGCAAAATAATAGCAGCTGTGTAGTAAGGAAAAATAACTGTGCCAAAAAGCCTGCATAAACAGTACTAATACTGGGCCCTATGCACTGTTGTGTGGAGTGACTATTTGCCGCTTGTCTGTGGTGCATAACCACTCCGCACCCAATGCGCCCCCCCCATGATGAATTCATCAGTCGGGGCACATAGCCCCTTGGAACCCGATCCCCCTTCCGTGTGGATAGCAACGAGCTGGGGTGGGTGGGTGCCTTGGGCGTGCCTGCACTCTGCGCCATTCACAAAGGTACAGAATGCTGGGCCTGGGGGGTGCACCTTACACTGGGTAACAACCAGCCATAAGAGATACGCCCCCCCCTCCAGGATGGTGCCACCGATAGCAGCGCTGACATGGAGGCACTGCAGACCACCCTCACATGCCACCCCAGCCCATGGATCATCATGGAGGGCAGAGGCGGCCAACTGAGTACCTACCTGCCACCAAGCTGGCAGAGGCACATCGTGCCCTCTAATGTTTTTCACGACCCACGGGTGCAAGGATCCATTCGTGGTCCGGGTCCAGGCATCTCATTGGATGCATACTTGCTCCATGGAAATCTCCTCCATGTGTCTCTGCGCTGGGGGGGGGGCACGGAGAGGTGGCAGCTGGTAGTGAATACCAGCTGGTGCGCACCTGTCCGCAGTTGTGGAACTCTGCAGCCGGGTAATTCGCCTCTGGCGCATATTACCCAGCCGTTTGTGAATAGGGCCCACTGTTAGGGCCAGATGTTACTAGCTCATAGCCCAGTTGGGATCTGGTCTTTACCACCAGTCCATGCTGCAATCCTATGCACATGTCATATTATTATATCACATAGTATTACACTATATTCTACCTTACACAATTTATCATGAATAAACGTATGTGTACCGTATGCTGCACTAAATATAGAATTGTGGGTATGAGCAGGTCTACACCTCCCAGATGGTGGCCAACTTAACCCTCCACTCACTTCCCCTTAACGGACTGCAGTCTGATTAAATTATATTCTGCAGTTGAGAAATACATGCAGTGTGGGTGTATTTTCTAAATGTCAGGTGTGATTTATTCAGATTGCAGCCAATCAAGGAGGTGGATAAACAGTATGAGCTTGCCTCCATTTGGAGGAGAGAAAGGGGTGTTTGGCAAAATGGGGGTTAGGCTCCCAGTGCCAGCTAACTGTGTGGTGGCACAGACAAGTGTGCCACTGGGAATGGACTCCCAGATGGCAACATTTACTTATTTTACACAGCATGTCGGACATGGGAGTTGGGATCCCACTGTTGTTGTCAGGGAGAAAACCAGTCTGCCACCAGGGTGGGTTCCCGGTGGACACATTTTTTTTTAAAGTCTATAACTGATACAGGTTGGGATGCCGGTGTTGATATTTGGGATGGGGGATCCCAGTGTGCCTCTGTGGTGGGTTCCCAGTGAATGTATTTAAAAATAAATAACTAAAAGTATATCCAGCATCAGGGTAGGGCTTCCGGTTTTGGAATTGGGGGGGGGGGGGGAGTACCAGCATGCTACCTGGATGGGTTCTCAGTGACCATAGTTATTTATTTTGCTTAGTTCAAGAAAAACTTGTAGACATACATAAGAAATCTTGTTTACAGATGGGTCCTGGGGAAAGGGATTGGGATAGCAGCTTAGCTCAAATTAGATACAGTAAATAGCTTCAGATATATATGGAGTGCAAATATGTTACCAATCGCTGCAAGTAAAGTAAATGGAAGAACAGGCATGATAATGATGCTTCACGCAAGGAGGTGTAGCACAGTTGTACTGATTACACAGGCAGGCAGGAGTGACATAAGAGTGTAATTTTGACTTGATGTTCCAGATGCTATTTGTACCCCTAATATCAATCAGGAGGCTGTTCCAAGTGTGAGGGACCCTAACATTGACAGCAGCTTGACCTACTTTATTTCTGCAACTAGGAAGCAAGAATTTTGGGGTGTGGGAGGATCTGAGCTGATAGGCCACACAAAGGGCTGGGGTTAGGGTTACCACCTTTTAGGAAGCCCAGAGTGGGACATTTCTTACTAAAACATGATTTTTCGCAGGACAATGTGTAACCTCGACCAATGCATTAGACTTGCTTTCTCTAAATAATCAGAATTAAGACTAAATGTTGTCATTTTTATGTTTGCTTGCACCCATGTGCAAGAAACATAGTGCCACCATACGAGTTTTCGTAGGTGTGCTTCCCCCACTTCCAATGCCCTGGTCCCTATTGCAGGCACAGCTGCACCGCGCCAATGAATGTCCGAGCTGTCTATGACAGCCGTTCAGATGCAGTGGCATACAGTTCTGAAGAAAACACTGCCACAATCAGTAGTGGTAACATGTAGGCAATTTGCAAACCACCATTGGCAGTATGCAAATTGCCTACATGTACGTCTTCGCTGCATCTGAACTGTCATAGACAGTTCATCGTCGTCCCCACGAACACTTCCGTAGCATGCTGGGAGCCCACCACAGCGTGCTTATACATCCTCCACCCACATACACTGTATGACCGACAGGGTGCCTCAATCCTGTCGGCTCCACTGCCCCCAAAACAGATTTTCTAGGTGCCACGCTGAGAGCCCACCCCAGCGTGGCAAAAGTCAGTACGACAGAGGTGCCCAATCCCCTCGGCTCCACTGCCTCCCCAAAAATAACCTTCCAGCTGCCACACTGGGAGCCCACCCCAGTGTGGCGAAAGTCCGTGTTGTTCTCCTGAAGAGGATGCCACGCTGGAGCACACCCCAGCGCAAAAATTCAGTATGGCTGACGGGGTGCCCAACTCTCTATGTCGCTCTCACTGCCCCCCAAAACAATAACCTTCCTGCAGCGTGGCAAAGTCCCATGTCTTCTTAAAACCTGTAAAAAAAAAAAAAAAAAAAAAGTCCCTCGTTGACTGTCTTACCCCCATCCCTCAACCCGTGCCCACCCTCTGTGCACCCACCTCTCCACACCCCACCGACCCCATACTTACGTCCGGAGCCCAGCGCGACGATCTTCAGTAGACCAGGAACACGTCTGCACTCTTCAAAGCTGACCGCGAACTGAAGAAATGCTGGTAAACTGTATAATGGTGTAAATGTTTTTTTTTTCAACTGTGGTGCATATCTCTGCCATTTTGGGGAATTTTTTCACCAAATTTTCAACATGGGGTTCTTGGGGCCCACCTCATGAACTTAGTCACTGTTATTTTGTTATTCGATCCTGAAAGGTGATGTCGCGGTCACTGCACGGAACCGCCTTTGGGACGGTAACAAAATGACAGTGACTGGGTCGTAGGTGTAACTAAAGCCAGGTAATTGATGAAATCCAAAAATACTGCTACTAGCATGCTTTGTGCAGTTCCTACGCACGCTCATAACTTCTCGAATTCGTAATATTTTCACTCAAGATTTTCAACATTGCAATTTTACCACACCTCCTTATGAGCAGTACAGCTGTCAGTTTTCACATCTCGCCCAAAATGTGTTTTTGCGCATGTAGCACACAATGGTGCAGTCGGTGCGTGAAATCAATGTTCAGGACAGATTAAGAAAATCATAGTGACACTGTTCATGAGCAGAGGTCTTAAAATAGCTATGTTGAAAATTTGGTGACAAAAGTCCATAAAATGACTGTGTTATAAGCGTGCCTTGCACAGTTTCCACGTACCCTCGTAAGTTCACAAATTTCTAATATTTTCAGTCCAGATTTTCAACACTGGCATTTTTCCACACCTCCTTATGAACAGTACAACTGTCATTTTTTACACCCTCGCCGAAATGTGTTTTCGCACTTCCAGCGCAGAAATGCGTGGTCGCTGTGGGAAATCAGTGTTCGGGACAGATTAAGAAAATCATAGTGACACTGTTCATGAGCAGAGGTCCCAAAATGCCTGTGTTGACAATCTGCTATAAAAAATCCCCAAACTAATTACATTACGGGTGTGTGTTGCGCAGTTTCTATACACGCTCGTGACTTCACAATTTTTTTCTATATTTTTACTCCAGATTTTCAACATTGCCATTTTTTACACCTCCCCATGAACAGTACAGCTGTCATTTTTCACATCCTGTTCGAAATGTGTTTTCGCACCTGTGCCAAATGGCGTAGTCACTGTGCAAAATCAACTTTCAGCTAACAAACTGATATTACCACTGTTCATAAGGTGGGGGTCACAAAAAGCCCATGTTGGAAATTTGGAGTGAAAATACCAACGAACGCCTGAGGTGTTTGGGTTTCTGACCATAATGTCCCACCCTGTAGAGACTGACAGGCATCAGGGGTGTGACTTGGGATTGTCGCCTGTAATGCTCGTGCCATTCCACCCCAACCCACACCCTTCAGCCAGTGACAGGCATCGAGGTGTGCCTTGGACTCTTCGGCCCCAGAGTTCATCCCATTCTCCTATACTGCACCCATCTCACCATATTTCCTGATGGAGTAGGAGATAAGGGCCAAAGACCTCAAGGCACACTGTGACACTTGCTGGTGTCTGCAGGGTAGGGTGTGGTGAAATGGCATGACCGTTGTGCCTGACGACCCAAAGGCACACCCCAATGCCTGTCAGTCTCTGCAGGGTGGTGGTGGGGTTGGCTTCAGTTCAATACTTCACTGCCATTTCTATTATGCAGCTCTGTGACTTCTACACTACCAATACCAATGCCAACAAGCACACATTCGGCATTGACAAATGCTTGTTTAGTTGTTTCTAGTGTTTCTTATCATTTTAAGGTATTATAGTTTTTTGCAACCTTTAGAAGAAAGGAAATATTTTTTCTACTATAATGTCAGGACATGTAGTATTTTTCATGTTTTTTTGCAGGACACAACTGCCCAAATCAGGACAGTCCTGCAAAAATTGGGAGAGGTGGTAACCCTAACTGGGGTCAGCACTGTGCTGATAAAAGTGCGGTGTCTTTCTGGTGCATTTGCTGCTAAGGGAGGGCCACCCCAGCTACATTTACATAGACCAGTGGTGAGTACAGAATGGGCAGCTCAGCACAAAGGGACATAGAGGTCTGTAAAGCAAGTCCAGTTTGGCCAGCTGGGGTTTGACCACAGAATCATACACAATGGAGGGCAATAGAATCTGTTCAACTATTCATTACCTATGGGCCAAGAAGAGACAATTTCTGATGTGATATAGGGCGCTGAGCTTGGGGTACAATGTAGAGGATAATTTTTCAGTAAGTTGTGTAGTCCAGGTTTTAGTCCAGGGTCAGGACAAAATATTTGTAGAGGGAGATGTATTCCAAACACAAATAGAGATGAATCAGATAACTAGCAATATAAGTAAAAAAATTACAAGCAGACTAATATTACGTTCAAACTAGCTTGGCAAGTATGCATCAATCTTTGATTAAAAAAACAACAGCTTTAGAGTTCCTGGTAGATTGAGCTCAAACTGGAGGGTGTTCAAAGATCTCAACATACTGTATAAAAAAAAAAGGATATTTCACCTATTTTAGTTATAAAAACAATCTCATAATATCTTTTTTTGTGTTCAGGCTCTCGGTGAAGCTGCTTTGATGACAGTTAATTCCAATGTTCAAATAGAAAGGCCAACTGTTTAGAGTTTAGAATATTAATAGCCAGGGCATAAAGTACTGATATTTGGCCCCATATTCAGAAGAGATGCACAGTGCATCCCTGGACTTGCACAGGCCGTTGGGGGTGTGGCCATATTCAAAGGCCACCAATGCGCTGCGCACCCATGACTGCACCACCACGCACAATAATGTGATGCGCCTATGCAAATGAGGGGTCTATCATGCATATGCCGTGCATCACAATATCGAATCCCCTCAAGAATAGATAGTTACACTTTTGAAACCCTACATTAACTATGCGTGGGGCAGGTCAGTGCCCTGCACATAGTCTAGGGCCGGGTACACAGTTCCTCCCCAGCCCCAATCGCCATAAAAATAAAGGTCTCCCCATTCCCTGGTAGTCTAGTGTGATTCCCCTGCCTGGCCCCGAGCACAATTGTCATTAAGAAATCCCTAATCCCCTGTCCCTGGTAGTCTAATGGTTCCCCCCTCCCCAGCTCCAATTTCCAGAATAATAAAAATAGCCCTGATATCCCTGGTAGTCTAGTGCGACCCCCCCTCCCCAGCCCTGAGCACAGTTTCCATAAAAACTGCTCCGATCCTGGTTCCCTGGTAGTCAAGTGGCCCCTCACCCCCTTAGCCAGTGACCACCCCACTCCCCCCAGCCCTGCTGGAGCTGGTGACTGGCAGAGCCCACCACACTGGCCAGCCACCAACTGAACTGTACAAGAGCGCTGTACATTATATAGTACATGCCCATTGGTTGACTGGTCAACCAGTGGGCATATACTATATAATGTACAGTGCTCCTGTACAGTTTAGTCGGCAGCTGGCTGGTGTGGTGTGAGGTGGGCTGTGCCAGTTGCTGGCTCCAGTTGGATTGTGGGGGATCAGGGTGGTGGGTCAGTGGCTAATGGGGTGGGGGACCACTTGACTACCAAGGAACAGGGATCAGAGCTTTTTATGGAAACTGTGCGTGGGGCTGGGGGTTCATACTAGACTACCAGGGATCTCATTTTATTATTCTGGAGATCAGGGCCAAGGAGGGGGAACCACTAGACTACCAGGGATCTTACTTTTATTATTCTGGAGATCAGGGCCAGGGAGGGGAACTGCTAGACTACCAGGGAAAGGGGGATTGGGGATTTCTTTATGACTACTGTGCTCGGGGCTGTGGGGGGGGGGGCACACTAGGTTACCAGGGAAAGGGAAGACATCTGTATTATTATGCAGATCAGGGCTGGCCAGGCACATTCCGCCAGGTTCAGCCATGCAAATGAGCCCATAATGGGCATGCAAATGATTCCTTTGCACCCTGCATTCCCAGTGGGCTCATTTGCATGTTTGCGTTGAATATTGCCCATGGTGGCTGCAGTGCATACAGGTATATGCCATGCATTCCCCTATGAGCAGTCTTCAGTCACATACCCTGGATGTGCTGTGCCATGCATGGCACCTGTTTGCTGTGCTCCGCACATCCAGGGTCTGATATTTAAACAGATTGTGTGATCTGTTCACATCATGCAATCTATTTGAATATGGTGCCAAAGCTGGCTGGCCCATTTTATTTGTGCAGTGCATCGTTTTGCATGCGCATATAGCCAGCTCTGAATATGTCCCCCATTATCTATACTATTGGAGGTGTAATACTTGAGTTGTTGTATGCAGTGGTGAGCAATAGCTGGCACTAGCAAGACAAAAATGATATACTGTGTGTTGTTGAAAGAAACTCTGTAGCTATTAAAGACTGGGGGCCCGATTCCAAGACAGGCTATGCTGGTGTAAGGTGGGATACGCCAATCCCCATGGCATATCCCATGACTTATGCCATGCGATACACCCATTGCTATTCCAGGAGGGTGCCTATGCCATTGCGCCTGTGGGCTGCGACAATAGCAAGATACGACCACACACATGCTGCAGCCTGCAATGCCTGGTTCAACTGCGGGTTGCAACAGCAACTTAGCCCAATTCCAGAAGGCCCACTGTCGCAACCCACAATTGCAATTCCAGGACACGCAGTGGTGTAGCTGACTTCCAACAGCTTGGAGCTGTCATAACTGATATCCGACAGCTGGCACCTTCGGATGCAGCCTCACAGCACTGTGGCAATGGTGCCATGCTGTCCCCCCTTGGCCCCCACAAGCACGCCCCTGCCTCCAAACCTCCAACCATGAGGGACCCTGGGGTTTCATGTCAGTAGCACCCCCCTGGATGCCTGTGCCATCTGTTCTTGCCCCCCAATGCCCCCTGATGTGTTCTGCAGTGGTCCGGGTGGGGGGCTCTGGGGGGCCACCTGACACTCGCTGCAAGATGCGACTTGTGGCATTGATATGCCATGCGTGGACTACCACAACATGCATGGCATATGTCACAAGTTGCAATTGCCATGACTCTGCCACTTCTGGAATGTGGCGTAGGGTCCAGGTGTAGAGGCAACTGGTGTAACTCGCAACTGCGTGCGAATTACGCTGGCTGTCTTGGAATCGGGCCCCGAGTCAGTTATATTATCTATTTATTTAGTTAGTTAGTTAGTTATTGAATTGGTAAGTACATTGGTCCAAGAGACCTTTTTCAGGAATGACCTGTGCCAAGGTAGGCAAAAAAACAAAAGGTAGAAATAAGAGATATCTAGTTATAAGTAAGCTGGCAAATACATTTTTAAGAGTAACTGAAAATACAGATAATGGCACAAAAACATGAGTTAAACAATTTGTTTTGTAAGAATGAAATACTGGTGCTAATCTAGCACACTGAGTACAAGCTATGCTAACGTAACACATCAGTATAAACAGACAGTAGTTAGTACCTTAGGCTTCACACTTGCCTTGTGATACACTCAATAGGTGATCCAGAGACTGTGACTGAAAGATAGGGCCATTCTAATTCCAAATGCAAGGGAATTCCAGAGGGATGGGCTAGCAGAGGAGCAAGCCATTTTGCCCATATTAGGCTTTATCTGCAGTACTTCAAGCAGAAGGTGATCAGAGGAGTACAGATCATTTGGATTTCTGTGCCTAAGGAACCTCAACAAGTGAGAGAGGTTAGGCATATGTAGTGACATCAATCAGACAGCACAGGGTGAAGGCACTGTGTGCTTGTGGGGAGAGCTAGCCAAGGTTACTGTGAAGATCACAGTGGTGTGTACTAAAAGGTGCCATTGAGATAAATTAGCATATGCTGTTGTAAATTTTAATTAGCTGGTAGGTGTATTTCACAGTGATTTGCAAGTACAGTAAATGGGAGAAGCATAATCTGGTATAGGTAGCATAGTACTTTTGGCAAAGGGGCATTTCAGGTGTCATGGAGTTCTTCAGTCTGTATGCTAAAAGTGATATGTGGGAAATTATTTTACTCAGAGAATCAATGTGGCCCAAGTAAGTGAGAGAGGGGTCAAGTGTGACTCCTAGGTATTTGAAAGTGTGTCCCTGCTCCATAATTCAGCTATCACAGTAGGCAAAATTTAGGTGGGATGACTGGTTGGAGAGTTTGATTTAGAGCCAAAACTGAATAGTAGCTTGGTTCTCAGGAATCAACTATAAATGAGGGAAAATCATTATTCAAGTTTTGAGAGAGATTGGTCAGTGATTGAGCTATGGAAAATGATGAGTACATCAGCTAACAGGAGAGTGTTACAGTTGTTGCAGGCTTGAGGTAGGTTGTTTATAAGTAAGAAGAAGAAGAGGAGTGGGCCAAAGGTAGATCCTTGTGGTACCTCATACTTTATGGTCGAAGTAGCAGAGAATATGTTTCCAAGTGAAACATGTTGGGATCTACCTGAAAGATAGTTACTAATCTGGTAGGCGGCTTTAGGGGAATATATCAAGTTTAGTTATTAGGAGACTGCAGTTGAATAGATCAGATGCTTTTGTCAGATCAAATACTGTGTCTGTGAGTTTGCCATCGTCAATGGCCTAAAGTGTATAGCCAGTAGAACTGATTAGGGCATTAGTGTTGTCCTCCTCCCTATAACCATGCTACTCAGGAGGGAGGAGGTTGAGTCAGTTTACGTAGGTGTGAGGTTGTGCAAAAACAATTTTTTCAAGGAACTTACTCAGCGGAGATAGAATGGAGATTGGTCAGTAATTCTGGACTGATGAGGTTTTTCTCCTTATGGTACTATTTATAATGACTCTGGTGCTCAAGAGTTGGTAAAAGTATTTACATCACATGAGGTCAGAGATATTTTACCTTTAATGTTGTCAAGTTGTGAAATTCTCTACCTTTATCACTGTTGCAATGCAACTCAACACTGAATTTTAGACAATTGTTAAAACTGTATCTTTTTCTTCTTTTTTCCACCTGCCAAACAGTATCGTAATTAAGCCCACTGGTGTTATTGCTTTAACATCAAATAGTGCAATGCTTGCAGTGTATTATTTTATATCCATGTTCATATTTTTATAGTTTTATATTTATTGTACTTGTTTCCTCAGAGACTCTTACAAACGGGCAGGTTTCTGCTCAAGAGTCAACCCAGTTACTAAATGCAAAACAAACAAATAAAATACTGCAGTGATTTTAGTGGTAATTAGACAGCACCTACTCCAATACAGAAAGTCAAGTTTCTAATAAACAGTTTTAGTAATGTAAGTTACTGTGATTCAAAGCTCAGATAACTATCAAAGTACACATGTATTTCATGGAAGAAACTTGTTCCAGTGGCGTACCATTTGCACTGATAACAGTAAGTGAATTAGTATCTTTCAACTGCTAGAGGGGGGACAAATGTTGGCAGCCTGACTAAAGTCATAAGATGAACGAAAATTAAGTTGTATACTACACAGTTTCTAATTAAATAATGTTTAGTATAACCAAAATTCAGAAAAAGTAGAAAAATTAAAAATTGGTTATAAAAAATGTTTTAAAAAAGTCATTTATTGTATAATATTGACACATATAAACAGAATTGACAGAGCTAATTCTTTTTTTCATCTTTTTTATTATAGGATATAGCCATTAATGCATTGATGTTTACAAAGTAACAAGATAAGAATACATTGTCATGTTGATATAGCCAATGAATCATAAACAGAAAAGCAACAAAAATAATATCCTAAACTTTTTCGCCAATATCACCCCTCCCTCCACCGTAATTTAAACCTGCTGATGCACTTTAAGTATTCATAGAAAAAAAAATTCTTTAGACTCATATCTGTAATGAAGGAGGCAAAATCCTAAGAATTTTCCCCCATTTTGTACTTCATAAAGTTCTTCCATCAATTTGTTGTAGTATAAGGTGTCTTTAAACATACAACTCCATTTATTTAAGTCAAAACTGGGAAGCTTGGTGGCGTTCCAATTTGCTAATATCAATCTTTTAGTGGCCATAGTGGCCAAAGCTAAAATTCTTTTTTTGTTCTTACCAATATTTAGGAAATCAAAATCATTGAGAATGATGGTTTTTTGGTTGTAATAGTATCTGTATATTAAGAATTTTTTTCCAATTCTATTTTTGTTTGTTTCCACCAAGGCAATATTTCATTGCATTCTTACAATAAATGAAAATGATCTATTTTATTTCTATTTTCCATACAGTTATGCCAGCAAGAATCAGGATAGTTAATACTGATATGATTTAGTTTATTTGGTGTTATATATGCTCTGTCAATATTTTTGTGTTGGATAAATTTGTTTTTTGCATTCTATTTGCATTAATGTATATGTTTTTCCATTGTTTAAATTCTCACTTATCAAATATTTCTTCTTCCCATTTCAATGTAACCGTATACAAACTTTTTCCCATTTTATGCATATGTTTATTAATATTTTCATAAAAGAAAGCAGTGATACTAATATTTTTTCCTGTTATTTGTAGCAGAATGGTTAATCTTATATATATATCCAGCTTAAAATGTTCCGTTTTATTAGTCTTTGTAACAATATATGTGGTAAATTTATTTTTAAGCAAATTATACTTAATCCAAGGCTGTGTAATTGCTTGTTCTTGACATAGCTTTGTGAATGTTGTTATATTCATAAATGTATTCTCTTGTAAACAATCTAACCAACAAAAAGAACTTAAGTTTTTTCAAATCAGAATTAGATATTAAACTATCATTCTGGGGATTCCATATTCTTGGATTTCCATTTATGCTGGCATAAAGTGAAAAATGATTATATGGGAACCTTTTATTAATATTTTTACATGCCCTTTGTATAGCTATGATGATTGGATTTTTACGTTTTTCAAATAGTTGTGGGAAAGCCATGATATCCTGGAACCTTAGCTTGGTGGCATGATACTGAACCATTTTTGCTGTCATTATTTGACTAGTAGTTATTAAATTCTATTTTTTTTTTGCTTTGCTTTATCCACATGATGGTTTGTTTAATTATCGTAGCCCAATAATAGCCAATAGGATTGGGACATCTCAGTCCCCCTTCTTTCCTTAATAGCATTAATTTGTTCCAAACAATTCTTAGAGCTCTGCTTCTCTATCAGAATTTCCTTAAAACTCTTCTCATTTGTTCTATCCAAGTAATTGATATTTCATCTTGTATAGCTTGATATAAATATGTAAGATGGGGCATAATCATCATCTTCAGGGCTTCATTTCTTCCCCATAGGGACATACCTTTGCCTTGCCACTGCATTAGCATGTTAGTAACCTTTTCCATATTTACTTTTAAATTTAATTGTGTTGTTGTACTAACATTGTTTGTCAACTGAATCCCAAGATATTTTATTGCATCTTGAATTTTCATTTTAGAGATAATTTGCTCAATACCTGTTTTTCTTTTATTTAAATGTAGAATAAAAGATTTAGCTTTATTTAAAGTAAAATTAGAGTACGTTGAATATTTGTTAATTTCTTGTATTAATTCTGGATATGCTTCCTTAGGATTAGAAATAATAAACATGATATCATCTGCTTAAACATTAAGTCTAAAATGCTTGCCATCTTGCCCTTTATTTGTTATTTTATTGTTGTGTCTTATATAATTTAGTAATGGTTCAAGAGTTAGTATAAATAAAATGGGGGATAGAGGGCATCCCTGTCTTATGCCATTGTACATTTTAATTGAGTCAGATTTATACTGATTAATTTTAAGTGCAGCTGCGGGAGATTTATATAGTGATTGAATGGATTTAATTAAATAATCTGGGAACCCCCAAATTTCCAATGTATGGAACATAAACTCCCAGTTTACCAAATCAGAGGCTTTGGTTGCATCCAAAGCTATTGCAATAGCATCTTGATCATCCTCAGATATTAAGGAAAAGGCTCCTTGAGTCTCTCCTAGTACCTCAAATATACTTCTTCCTTTGACAAAGCCTTTTTGATCATTATGGGTTATATTTGGTAACTGATTTTGTATTTTTAGTGTTATTAATATGGTCATTATTTTGTAATCATTGTTTAGCAGGGCAATGGAATGATAACTTTCAGGAAGTAGTGGATTTTTATTTTCTTTTAATAAGAGAATGATATCTGCTTCATAAAGTGTTTTAGGAAGACCTCTACTTTCAGACATCTTAGTAGAAATCCTAGACAGCCATATAGAAAGCTCCTGTTCAAAGGTTTGATAAAATTCACCAGTAAAGCCATCAGGACCTGGGGATGAATTCGTTTTCATTATTTTAATAGCTTCACTTAGTTCAAGTTTAGAAAAAACAGATGTAGGTATTTGTACTTTTGGTAGTAACTGTTTCTAAGATAATGCTCTCTACTTAGACTGTGTAAGTGATCATTGTTATTTTGATTTGGCCAATTATATACAGTTTTTTAATATGTCTGAAAAACTTGGGCTATCTCAATATCAGTTGTTACTATTTCTTGAGCTTCTGTGGTAAAATGTATAATTGTATTTCTTTCTCTCTGTTTTTTTTCAGCGCGTATGCCAATAATTTGCCAGATTAATCAGCAAAAATGTACAGCCGATTTTTCAATAACTTAATTTTTTCTTCCACTTTTTTTGCTATATTAAACTTTATTCCCATTATTTTTTATCTAATTTTCCTTGATGTTCTGTAGGGTTCTGTAATTCTTTTTCTTGCAGTTCAGATATTTCCTTGTCTAATTTATGTAAAATAGTTTGTTGATTCTTATTTATATGTATTTGATATGTTATAATGTGTCCCCTTAATGTTGCTTTAAAAAAGTTCCAAATCTTGGAGACTCTTTGCCCCATATAATTAATGTCCCAAAATTCCATTATGTGCTTTTTAACGTATTTTATAAAATGTGGGTCTTGTAATAATTTGTTTTGAAAATGACATTGAGGCAGCCTTTTTCTTTCCTTTCTTGGAACACAGGTAATAGAAACTAATGCATGATCCGAGATAGAAATTTAATGAATTTCTGTTTTATTGACATTTTTTAATAAAGTTTTTGTTGGTAAAAATATAATCCAGTCTAGAGTGTACATTAATATGTTTGACTTTAAAAGTGTACTTAATTTAGTTTGGGTTTTTATTTCTCCGAATATCACAGAGACTGTGTTCATTTATAAAATTATTTAAGATATTTGATGTTCTCTAGTCTGAATCAATGGGTGCAGAGGATTTGCCCATCTTTGGGTTAAGTAAAGCATTAAAGTCTCCTCCAGTAAGAATCTTATTTGTTTCAGATTCAATAATTGCTTTTGGAAATTTGATTAATAATGGTTTTGTATCCCACAAAAAGGGTGTATATGGAGCCTATTATGATATCTGTGCCGTACAGTTTACCTTTTACTAATATAAATCCTCCCATCCTTGTCTTGCTATTGTTGAATAAATTGGAAATCAATATTTTTGGAAATTAATAGTGCAACTCCCCTACTATTAGTTGTACCCTTGGAGAAGTATACTTGACCTTCCTACCATTTTTTCAACCTTTTATTATTTACTGTGTCTAAGTGTGTCTTTTGAATAGATACCATAGCCACTTTTTTGTCTAGAAGGTATTGAAGAAATATATTTCTATTCTGATGATTATTTAACCCATTTATATTTAGCGAAGCAAAGGTCAACTCTGTACTTCTTAAATGTTCACCTGGCATGATGTGGTGAAAACCAGCTTTGGAAGCCTCTTTGTCTCCTCCTTTTCAACATTTGTAAGTTCTTTACTTTACTTTTATGAGCCTTACTAATACCTATACCGGTAATGTAAACCCCAAATAAATATACAACCCCATTTTAATTCCATATTTCCCAAATAAGCACAAATAACCAATCCATTTCAGGTTCCATTAACTAAAGACAGGTCAAACACCAATGCAGTTTTTTTCCCCCTTTAAACTTCACTCAGTTTATGAGTTTCCAGAGAGTTTTTGCAGGGTATTTGTTCTTTCAGCATAAGGATACATGGTATAAATGGGTGATCTGACATCATGTTCTCATATGCTAATGCAGCTCCCAGGGACAATGAGATTTCAACAACCATGAAATGGAGACTCCCAGGGCAGTCACAGGGCCTAGTATGAACTGTAAAAATAGACTAAAGCATTTGCATACATCCTTAACAGCTGCATGAAAAGAGTTGTCTATTGACATGGAAACAAATAACATTTAGAAGATATGAGGGTATAGTTTTCCTTTAAGAGCACTGAGCTGGAAACCTGGAGATCTGTGTTTGAATCCCATCAGCCCCCACTTACATACTGTGTGACCCTGAACAAGTCACTTACCTTCCTTGTGCTCCCAGGTCGCACCTGGAAATAAGCTCCAGCTTAGTGTGCCTTTCCTGGTTAAACAATTGCCCCCCGCTCCATGCCCTGATAGCACTGACAATGGATGCATCTGGCTCAGGCTGGGGTTCTCAACCAGGGGCTTTCAGGAAATGTGGTCTTTGGTCTTCTCTTGATTGCTTTCTCCACAGAAACACTCTGGCCATGAGGGCTGTTTTACATGGCCTGCAGGCCATCGCTGACCTTCTTATGGATCACACACTACTGATATGGATATCCCATGGTTCAGTGATGCCTTACAACAGCAAGCAAGGAGGTGGGTGCAGCTGAGCAGCAAAAGAGAAAACAGCTCTGATCTTGAACTCAAGGGAAAACATTGATAAATACTTTACAACAATAACCTTTCTTATTGAACCCACATTGTTATAGTGCTATTTAGTATGTGAATGAAGTTTCCCGGGTCATGTCTGAAAATGGTCATTTCTATGGCTAGTGCACCTACCTGGTAAACAAAAACTAAATACATTTAAAAAATATGGGGAAGCCTTGCAGAACAAATGCACCAGAAACAGGCTTTTTTGCTCCCAAGGGACAGAATGGTGAGGGGATGTCTGGGCAGCATGCAAATCCATGGAACCTACTGCCCACTGATGGGAAAAGCTACCCTTACCATGATCCTGACTATCCTGCACCACCTTGTAAAGGTGGTTCAGATCTCAACAGCAGATTTGATGCTCTGACACCCAGGGTCTTGGCACCGGAAACTCGCATGGATATATGCCAGCAGTCATTCTAAAGATCGGAGGCTTTAGCCCTAAAGTTGGCCCAAGTGATGACCAAACTCATAAAGTGGAACAGTTTACTTAGCAACTGGAGACAGTCAAGAATTAAACCAGGGAAAGAAACTCGAGGATCATGGGGCTTACGGAAACAGCAGAGGGAGAGAACTGTTTAACTTTTGCTAAGAATCTTCTACCTACAATCCTGGGACTATCTAAGGAGGAACCCCACTATCCTTGGAGAAAGCGTTTAGAGTGACACTCAGATGGGTGGCAGCAAACACTTCCTCACCCTGAACCTTCATGGTGGTGTGTACTGGCATTGATGACAGACTGAGTGCTCATGGCAGCACAGAAAAGAAGGACCCTAAAGTATGTGGAAGACACACTGCTAATCTTCCGTGACCTCTCTTACAGCACTTGTCAATGGCACAAAGCATTCAGTGAGGTCAGGAGTCTGCTTAGACAGTTTAAACTATAGCCTCAGCTACCATTACTGGCTAAGCTCAGACTGTTATGGAATGGGTACCAGTACCTCTTTCATTTTTATTTTAGTTTTTGTTGACTGGGAAAGGAGGACTAGACAATTCTGCCTATTTTCAGCCTCGTCCCGGGAGAGGGGCAGACAGATGGATGCCAACTGACACTGAACCAGATTAAACTGTTAGTGGTATTTTAGTGAATGAGGGAAATTTGGCCAGGACACTGGGGAAATTCCACTACTCTTTTCGTGAAGTGCCATGGGATCTTTAACATCCACCTGAACTGTGACCAGAACAGGCAGATGGGACCTTGGTTTAACATCTCATCCAAAAGACGGCACTTCAATAGTGCAGCACCCTCTCATGCTGCACAACAGTGTCAGTATTGCGATTTAACCCAAATGTCTGGTGTGGGGCTAGAACCCACAGCCTTCTGACCTTTCAGCCTCAGAGGCAAGTGTGCAACCAGCTGAGCCACTAAGACTTGGGTAATGATCCCAAGTAGGCCGACAAGATGCTCTGCCATGTAGAAGCTGAAATGGAGGAGGTAGCAGAGCGGGAAGCTTCATCAGATGAAGACTGAATTGAAAAAGCACTGCCATCATTTCAGTTCTGAACACTGAAATGTGAGACTTTTCCATGTTTGCAGTATGTCTGAACTGAGTGTTTCTATACATTAGAAATGGTCTGGGTTATTCTTCTTTTTTGATTCTGGGGTTATAAAAGGCTTGGGTGTTTACTTTCAATATGATAGTTCCAGCAACCTCTTTCACCAGAGTTATGCATCTTAAACTCCTTCACATGCAACCCATGCTGCATGGCAACATGGTCCTGAACCAAACTGGAGGGAGAAGCTCAGCATTTCGGGTCTAGTAGACTTTAAAGTGAATTACGTTAATTATTTAAAAGTCATGTATAGGTCATGCTGTTTTTGTCTTTGTAATATGCATTTTTCACTTGTAGCAGGTTTGGTATTCCATTATCAATAAAGGTAAAGGTAACATTTATTTCTTAGGTGCCTTTCAGCCTATCAAGGCGCTTTACAATAAAATCCAATATAAACAATAAAAATTCAAATCATATAGAAAAGGCTTGATAAAACAAATAATCTTAAAATCAGATTTAAAATAGCCTGTAGTATAATAAGAGAGACTGTTCTTTAGGTATTTGGCTTTCAACAGTATGGGGAGTCGCACTGCAGCTATAAAGATTACTAAGATAGAGGGTTTTAAAGTTCTTGATGTTACTGAATTGATAATGTTTTTTCACGGGAGTTGGGAAAAGCTCTATTATACCTTCATAATGTCACTTTGGGAGAATGATGAAACAGGGGTGCCATAATGATAATAGAGTAAATGTTTATTATTGAGTTGCAGATTACCCCTTTCTCTTCTTGCAATTGGGATAATTATATGTAAATATGTTTCACAGGGTAAACACCCCTATGTTGTACCTAGTAAGGGGGTGGCATTCTTAAGTCCTTTGTGAGCGTATTTATGTACTATGTGTTTGCTACTTTATTGGAACGTATGCTTGCACAATCTAATAAAGATTATGGGAACACTGTCCACCTTTTTTGAAACATGTTATTTCTAGTTAAAAACCCACATTTTTTGATTGCTTACCTTCCCTAAAATTCATTGATGTTGCTGGTTATTTTATCTACAATTACCTCCTTTCATAACAGAACTGAAATGTATGCTAATGTATAATTATACCCAACCTTATTTTGTTTCAAATTATTGATCTAGTCTTATTGCATACTTCCTAATCTTTATAAATACCCCATAACAGCGCAGTCACTCATGATTCAACAGTCTCCTCTACTCCTGCTGCATTACGAGTGACTAGGCTGTGTTAGGGGTGTTTCTAAGACCAGCACAGATACAGTGGGAGTGATCAAAGAATGTAAATAAACCTGTTTTTGTGTGGTAACACCAGTATGATGGGCAGTCAGTTTTTCATTAAAAAAAAAAAGAGTCAGAATCAAACTACCAGCTACACCAGCAGTTTCTTCAGAATGGACCCTATTCACAAAGGCTGCGTGGCACTATACACGGCGTGTATGTCCCCCCACAAAGGCACATACATGCATAAGCCAAGGCCACACAGGATGCACAAACCATGTGTAGGGACACATGGAACTGCACGGCGCACAGCAACACACATGGGAGGATACGCGGCCATGCGGGGGGCGTGCCCACGTATGCCATTTTTGCAGTGTGCTGAACTAGCATTCATGACATGCAGTACATCAGAATGGCATGCCATGGACCCATGCAGGCAGTATGCGGCTAAACAGCAGCTGTAAAGTGTCACGCGTGCTCCACACACAGCAGGACCTGCCAGTGTAGTGTATCGGCGTGCGTGTCATACAGGCCCACAGCAGCACACACTGCTGAACAGGCACACAGCGAAGCAGGCCACAGAGTGCATGGCCAAGTACATGCCCTGAATATGCCATGCACATGCGACCATGGCCTGATCGCAGGCCCAAGCACGGTGTGCATGCCAACCACAAAGCACAGCCAGCACAGCAAGCCCTGCACACATGGTACTGGCAAAACAGGTACCATACACAGAAGCATGACCAGCCCCCCACACACAGCACTGCCCCCGCACACCGTGCTAGGGCAAAGAACAGGGAACATACAGGGTGTCATAGGCAAAGGCCTTTATTGGCAAACAGAAGCACAATGCCTGCACAGAGTAGCACAACAGCAGGACACAGGCGTTGGGTATACAATGAGTGAGCATGCCAATCCCTGGCTCAGTCGGATGAGTCCTCCGTGACCACCTCCAGGCTCGTCGATGGTGTCACCTCCAGGGGTGGGGTTGAATCAGTGAAGGCATGCTTCTCAGGCACCAGGTGCCTCGGGACCATGGCACTACTGCAACAACAACGAGCAGATACAGGGGACATGGGTCAGTACACACCGAACTGGCCAGGGCAGCAATGCAATAGTGCAACACACACACACACAGGGCCACACAAACAGGTATGCATATGACACCTACCTGCAAGAGGGAATGTATGGCCCACAGGTCCCCCTCATCATCCCTGTAGACCATGTCGGACATGCTGTGCCACAGGCCCATCCGCAGTGGAATGTCGTGGGTCAGTCTGTGGCCTGGAGTCACAACCACAGCCAGTTCCATCCACCCACCTCACAAAGCTCCAATACCAGCATGGCCTTATGCTGCCGTGTCCCCTGTGGAAATGCAAAGGCAGTGACAGTGAGAGGCACCTGGCACAGGGCCCATAAATGCAGGTAACAGTCCATGGCACTCCCCTGTCTTCATTCAGTGACCTCCCATATGGGCTGTGGTTTCAGTTCCCACATCTGGCACTTGGATTAATATCCCAGTACTGACACTGTAGTGCAGCATGAGAGGGGTGCTGCACTTCTGAGGTGCCATCTTTCGGATGAGACGTTAAACCGAGGTCCCATCTGCCTGGATTGGAGGTAGTTCAGGTGGATGTTAAAGATCCCATGGCACTTATCGAAAAGAGTAGGGGAATTTTGTATTTGAAAAGTACATAACATCAAGTACAAGAAACAGAAAAACAAGCAAATAAACAAAAATCAGATCTTGAAACATTTAAAGATCGTAACATACAAGATCATATATGTGATGAAAAAATAAAATTAAATATGTTTTAACCTAAAGTCAATTGACCTTAATTCAAGTCAGAAAGGTAATACCAGTCCAGTAGGATGCAAATGTGGTAGGAGAAAGATTTTTCAATTCCATTTCTTGTAGGTTCAAAATTGCGGATTCAATATATTGAATAATAACCAGTGGAGAAGTCTGTACTTGTTGTAAGACATATTTACATCTAGCTTGCCACATATAATATTTACAAGCTGCAAACAAAACCCTTAATGTACTAGGGTGGAATGTATTCCCACAACCAGAAAAAACTCCCAGTATAAGGACTGAATATGTGATCCTACTCAGAAAAGGCCATTTCCATTTATTTGCTAAGGTTTTCCAAAACAAAAGGGCATCTGTACAGGAAAAATAAAGTGTTCCATAGATTCTTCAATGTTGATGCAAAATGGTTTGGGACAATATCTCTCTTGGGCTGATTTATGTTTTAAATTACCACGAACTTGTAGTTTGCCATGACAGCATAACCAAGAAACATCCCACATATGAGCTGGGATTCTTTTATCTCTAAGTATATTTAGCACAGATGACACGAAGGACGGAGAGCATAATGGAAGGCTTAATATCGGTTCATCCAGGTGTAGAAAATAAATATATAACTGCTTCCTAGTGAGGTCTAAAATGGAGGATTTATTTATTTTCCAGGATCTAAAGTGCGGATACTATCCATAACATAGGGCGGGGTGTTAGGTATGCGAGAAATAATGGGTGGCAGGTCAGTCCAAACCAACATCAAAGATTCTACAGCTTTCGCCACCCATGAATCACATATAGTCATCATATAGGTATGGCTCTGTAAAATATGATGTAGAAAAAAAGAAAGAAAAAAAAAAGAGGGTTTATCATTCCTAAACCTCCTTGATTCGTGGACAAATATGTGATATGTCTTTTAACAGGGTTCAGGCGACTTCCCCATAACATTTGAAAAAAAAAGACTGAACAAACAAGTTTCTAAATGTTTAGGAGGACAAAAAATGTGACTCAAAAATAAAAAGATTGGGGATAGAAATTTTTTCACCACCATGACCCGCTTCTTTTTACTCGGCTTCCATGATTTCCAAAGACGTACCTTGTTATCACCGAGTGTAAGGCGTGTCTCCCAGTTATAGGTAGAAATCATTTGATGTGTTAAACCATATCCCTAGAATTTTCTGGGGTGTAGTAATACCCTAATACCATGTATTGCTGTTGTATCTGCAGAGATGTAATGCAATGGGATACATATACTTTTCTCAAGATTAAGTTTACCTCCAGATGCTAATGTAAAAGATTGAAAAGTCTGAATAGCTTTATCTTCCGAAGTATGATTAAAACAGAATAAGACTACATCATCTGCATAAGCAGAGATTTTAACAGGTAACAAATTCGGGTGAGGTGTTATACCCATAATGTCTGGATTCCATTGTATCTTCCTAATGATGGGATCTAAAGCAAACACATATAACAATGGACTAAAGGGGCAGCCCTGCTGGAGTCCTACCCGTTGTAACGGGGTTGGGCCTCTGAATCCATTTATCATAGGGAAAAAAAATGCTAAGGAGAGCATGTGTGAAATCCAAGATATAAACCTATCAGGGATACCACACAGTGATAATATGTGTAATAAGAAGTTATGATGTACTAAATCAAATGCTTTTGATTGATCTAAGACAAAAAGATAACCAGATATCTTATCATGCATTTTTTTTCAAAGATTTCACGTAACAAAAAGAGATTTGTTTGAATATGTCTACCAGGTATAGCACAGGTTTGAGCTGTATCTATCAAATCTGGTGCAACTGTTCTTAATCTAGAGCAAAGAATTTTAGAAAAAATCTTATAATCCATATTTAAAAGATGCAGTGGCCTCCAATTTGCCAGGGATGTTATGTCTCCTTTTTTATATAAGAATTTTAGGATGGATAAACCAAAGCTAGATGTTGTATCCATATTATCCAGAACATAATTAAAGATTTGTGTCAGAATTTCTAATAAATGTACTTGGAACATTTTATAGAATTCATGTGTGAAGCCATCTGGCCCAGGGGAAACCTTTAACTGTAAACGGAAATGGCACTGGCAACTTCTTCCTGAGAAATCCGTCTGATTAGGTTAGGAATGAAATGTGAGGAAGCTGAGGCAGCGGTGCTGACATAATGGGAGATATATCTGGAAGGGAGTCCGGAACAGTACAAAAATGGGTCTGTAAATAATTGGACGTGACAGATAACATATCTGGGATAGAGGTCATTACAGTACCATGAGTATTCTTTAAACCATGCATAACAGTCGAATGGAGTCTCTCTTTAAAAGCAAAAAAGGGGTCAGCAGATGGGGAAATCGAAGTACCAGTTTGCATAATGTAATCCAGCGATCAAGCATTATCATATCGGTGAGAGAACATACAAGCTTTTATTCTGGATATTTGTGAGGAATAATCAACTGAGGAAATAGTTTGAAGAGACATTAATTTATATAGCTGATTGCGATATGATAAATATGTACGGTAACCTTCTCTGACATTTTTTTTACCTAAGGTCTGAAAAAAAATGGCTAGATCCGTTTTAGTGTCTTTCCACCAGTCCCACACAGAATCATAACAAATCAGAACTGATATCCGTGCTTGAAAAAGAGCGTGTAAGTGTGTCTGGACAGATTCTGGAGAAAACAAAGAATTATTCAATTTCCACAGGGAGTGATACGATATGGATACCTTAGGGGAGCCAATGAAAAAGTGACCAATCAAAAGACAATGATCTGAAATCTCATTTGGAATTACAGAAATGTGGCATGGGGTACACCGATGTGAAATAAAGAAATAATCTATCCTGGTATGATATACTGATCTATGATAAGTAAAGTCTGCATCTGAGTGTAGAGAACGATATGCATCTATCAGATCTGTGTTTTTTATCAAAGTGGACAAAGCTAGGGAATCACAGTAGACCTTTTTCCCCTAGGAGATCCTGTCTTTCGTATCAATGGAGCAGTTAAAATCTCCACCCCAAAAAAAACATTTACGTGTACATAGATAAGGCTTAATTAAATCTAGCAAAGCTATTCGAATAGCTTTAGTTTGTGGGCTATATATAACTATAACCCGAAATGCTATTGAATGTTTGGTGAAATCTATAATAAGTGCTCTACCTGGGTAAATATCAATAATGCGGGTGATAGAAAATTGGGAAGAATAAAAGAGAACAGCTACACCATCTGCTATATCATCCCCAAACATCCAATAAGAGGGGCCTTTGTACCATCCTCGTTTCAGTTGTTGTATATCATATAAATTTGAAATATGAGTTTCTTGTAATAACAGAATATCCAATTGGAGGGAGGTGGCATAATGTAGAAAACCCATTCTCTTCTTAAAGCCCTTCAGGCTGCATACATTAAGAGAGGCAATACAGAGATCCATTTGGTGAAATATTCAGGGCTAGCCACTCCCATCTGTCACTGTCATGTTTTTCCTTTTCTTACCACCCTTCTTTGTTTTGGTTAGTTTTTTCCTGGCAACATCAGGTGGTTTAATCTCCGGGGTGTCTACATCAGAAGGTATGGCAGACACATCTGAGTCCCCATCCGAATCCTCTCTGTCTCCTTTTAGACATTCAAAAGCATTAGACAGGGGGACATCAGGGGGTTTAAGCGATTTTCGGGCAGCGGCTCTAGTAACCCGCCTTCCAGTTTGAAATCCCTCTTTATCAACAGCGGCAGAATCAGAGGGTTGAGCAAGTAAGATCTCGTTAGGGGGGTCATTAGAGGCTTTCAGTGGGGCAACCTGATCCTGCTGTGGTGAAGGGATCGGTTGTTCTTGGGATCAAGGTGCAGAAGCAGTGTTCAGGGGATTAATACGTTCTTGTGCCTTAACTTGTGCTTTTTGTACCAAGGTTTCAGAGTTCCAACCCTCAGACCTATTTTTACTGGCCCATGGACATTGATGGTATGCATGCCCTGTTTCATTACATAAATTACATCGAAACACATTTTTGCAAGTCATGCTCGGATGCCCATATCCCCCACAAAAACTACATTTAAGTAAGTCACAGGTACTACTCAAATGTGTGGTAGCACCACATTTGTAACAGGCTCTAGGTTGGCCGCCGTAGAAACAAACCCCCCCTGTCTTTACCAAGAAAAAAACTATTTGGGAGGTGTACAATTTCTGAATTAACTTGAAATAATTTTACCCGAAATTCCAGCCACCAGTCCATAAACCATCATCATCCAGGATAGCTTCAGGAGGAGATAGGACATTACAGTGATTTTGTAACCAGTGATAAATATCACTAATGTTAGCTCCTTGTTCCAGTTAATAATTGTCACTGTATAATATGTTAGGTTTGGACAAGGGTACAACAGAAAAGGGGTCCAAACAGGGTCATTTTTTGTAAGGTATATAAATGCCAGAAACGATCCAACCGGTAGAGGTTTTAAAACTAATATCAAAAGTCTCTTCCCTGAAATATGTATTAGGGCATATATGACAGAGGCTTGAAAATGTAGCTTGCCCTTTAGAAGGGTCCTAGCCACATAATATCTGTCGGGAAACTCAGGGAGCCCACCCCTATAGCGGATGCGGATGGCATTCCTACGGGGTGCTTGTTCAAGTTTATTTTTAAAAAGGTCGGATAGAATTGGCATTCTACCAGATACTTGTTCTATAGGATTTTCATCTAGAATAGGGGTTATTGATTTAGATGAGCCTGGTTTAGGATCCTCTAGGGGAGGAGGTGAGCCTGGTCTAGAAATCAAAATAGTAGGGGGGGAAACCACGGGTTTTGGAGGTGAAATAGCTGTAGTGGACGTGAGCCTATGGGGGGGGCAGCAGGTGTTACATGTAGAGAAATAAGGGGTGTTTCATGAACATCTATAGTCTCATGGGAAGATTGCGTAATATTTTGATCAGCAACATCCATAATGTCTCCCCATGAATTTACAGAAATACTCGAGTCAGGTTTAAGTTCAACAGTGTCCTTATTTGCCTTAGAAGTAATATGTGGTACCTCGTTGGAGCTCATGGATGTAGCAGGCCTGGTAGTGGAGAACAAAACACTTTGTGAAGTCACGTCCCAAGCAGGATCTGGAGTCCAGGTTCCCAGTGAAGATTGAGTCCATCCTGCTTTTGTTAAGGCGTCCGATGCAGACCAGGAGTCCACCGAAATATCCACTCGGGGTTGTAAGCCGAATCGAGAAACCAACAGCCCTGTAGTGGTAGGGTCGTCAGAATGAACAACAGTTCGAGGGCTAGGAGCAGTGAGTCCTGAAGGAGAAAAGGGGTCGAAAATCAGGTTGGAAACCGTTCCCATTCGTGAAACAGTAGTCGCAACGGTAGCCGTTACTGTTGAACCGGAAGGTACTGGGGAATGGAGCTGCTACTCCTACTGCATTCGCTGAAAGTCGCTCCGCAAAATCATAGTGGCATCACGCTGAAAATCCTGGCCATCTGAGTATTATCGCGAAGGTTCAAGAATATCAGAAACATTGTCTGGTAAGGTATGCAGCGCGGTTGCAACTCTAGTTGGTCTGTGTCTAAAGTTCCATCCTGTAGTGCTTTGTCGTCCGGTATCGTCGTCGGGAAAGAAAGAAGAAGATCTGTCTCACAGTCAGTCCGAGCTCCAGCTGACTCCTCCATGCTGTCGGTAGCAGAAACGCCACCCTACAGAGTAGGGGGATTTCCCCGGTGTCCTGGCCAAATTTCCCTCATTCACTAAAAAAATACCACCAACAGCTTAATCTGGTTCAAGGACAGTTGGCATTCATCTGTATCCCCCTCCCCCGGGTCGTGCCTGAAAATAGGCAGGATTTGTCTAGTGCACTTACCCGGCCAACAAAAACGAAATAAAAAAATACCATTTACCACCACTCTCTGTTTTCTGTCCAGTTGACCAACTTCTGACCCACCCCAAGCCTACCCAGCTTATTTATCAATCTTCTATGTGGAACAGTGTCGAAAGCTTTGCTGAAGTCAAGGTAGGTGACATCAACTGCTCCCCCTTGGTCTACCACTCTGGTTACCCAGTCAAAGAAATCTATGAGATTAGTTTGACAGGACCTTCCTTTGTAAACCCATGCTGTCTTGGATCCTGTGCCCTATGGATTCCAGGTGTTGCACTATCCTTTCCTAAGGAGTGCCTCTATAATCTTGCCCACTACTGAGGTAAGACTGACTGGTCTGTAGTTCCTGCCTCTCCCTGCTACCACTCTTGTGGAGCTGGATCACATGAGACCCTTCTCCAGTCTTCTGGGACCTCTCCTGTGCTCAGAAACTCACTAAACAGTTCTGCTAATGGCTCTGCTAGTTCCACCCTTAGCTCCTTAAGTACCCTGGGACGTATGCCATCAGGTCCCATTGACTTGTCCACCCTGAGCTTAGCGAGCTCTTGTAGGACCCTTTCTTTTGTGAAGGGAGTAGTGCTCACCTCCCTCCCCCCTGTGTCCATGGTGCTGAGCTGTGGGCCTTGCCCTACCTTCTCTTCAGTAAATACTGAGCAAAAGTATCTATTTAGGATAGATGCTTTTACAGGGTCCTCCTCCTCACATGCCCACTTTTCTCCTTTGAGCTTAGCAATACCCCCTCTGGACTTTCTCCTTTCACTAATGTATCTGTAGAAAGTCTTGTCACCTTCTTTTACTGTTCGTGCTAGTGTTTCTTCAGTTTGGGACTTTGTCTGCCTTACTGCCTTCCCTGCTTCCCTTAGTGCAGTTTGGTATGCCTCCTATTCTTCATCCCGCTGTGTTCCCTTATATTTCCTGAAGGCCAGCCTTTTGGCTCTGACCTTTTCTGCTACTGTATTTGAGAACCAAAGTGGTTTCCTTCTTCTTTTGCACTTCCTTTTCTGTCTAACACAATGGGATGTTGCTTCAAGTATCGCATCCTTAATGCTTGCCCACTTTGCCTGTACCCCCTCACCTGTGTTTCTTTTTGCCAGGGCTAGCTTAACTCTGTAGGCCATCTTATCAAAGTCAGCTCCTCTGAAGTCCCATATTTTTGCTGCCTTGGAATGGGATGATTTAGATGTAGCGGCCAAACTGAACCATACCATGTATGGTCACTGGCCCCCAGGTGACCTTCTACCTGGAGATCTGTGATCCCTTCCCTGTTAGTCAGTACTAGATCTAGGAAGATCTAGGATAGCCCTGTCTTTTGTGGGTTGTTGTACCACTTGTTTGAGGCCCTCCCCCTGCAGGGAATCCACCATGTGTCTAGTTCTGGCAGATGTTCCTGCTGGTATTGACCAATCTGTATCCGGCATGTTGACGTCTCCCATTATCAGAACCTCCCCTTTAGCTTTCATGTTTTGTATATCTTCTAACAGTAATGTGTCTATGTCCTCCCCCAATCTGGGGGCCTGTAGACAAACCCCAGTTCTTATGGCTGTCCCATTTCCTGTTTCCAGGGTGACCCACAGTTCTTCTGACTCCTCATGTGTATTCTGAATTTCTGTAGCTTTGATATTTTCATTGACATACAACCCCCCTTTTTGCACTTCAATCTCTTCTGAACAGTACATAGCCAGGTACTGAAGTCTCCCAAGTGTGGTTTCTGGTAAACCACATCTCACTAATTGCTACTATGTCCAGTTTAGCCTCTGAGATTAGTGCCTGCAGGTCTGGGATCTTATTTCCCAGGCTGTGAGCATTGAGTACATGATTTTCCTTTGGCCAGATTTTGGTGTGTTAGTTATTGGGTGAGGTTTGGCATTTCCCCTGTGTGTCGTATGGAGAGATGGATCTTTTTTCTTACCTGGTGATGCAAATGAACTGCAAACATGCTGAATCCCTGTTTGACCACTAGCTGAGGGGGGAGGGGTGTTCTTCCCATTTGACATATGGGGTGCTGCACCCCTCTCCCCATTTGCTAGTTTAAATATTCTGCAAAGACGTCAAACTTCTGCCCCAATGCACTGACTCCCTCCTTAGTCAGATGCAGTCTATCAAATTTAAAGAACTTTCGCTCCCAGAACTGTCGCCAGTTCCCTACAAATCTGTGTCCTTTTTCCTGACACCAGCCCTTGAGCCACATGTTTAGCTCCCCTATCTCCCCACATGTACCCATACTCACACCAAGCATGAACGAGGAGGCATACCGGAAACGTAAGGGGTTCCACAGCATAAACTGCCAGGTGGTCTGCAATGCAATGGGCATCATCACCAACATCCTGGCATGGTACCCGGGTTCATGCCATGATTACTACATCTTCAACAACAGTGCATTGCAACACCATCTGGACCAGCCGTATGAGGGATATGCGTGGCTGTTGGGTGAGCATTTCTCCTGGCCTGCAGCACTGCTTGCAGACTGTGCAGTACTGTGTACCTAACATGTGTGTACCTTCCCACCCCATAGGTGACAGCCGATACCCACTACAGATGACACTCCTCACACCATACCTAGTGCCCCGGCACCCTGCGGAGGAGGCCTTTAACAAAGCATATGTGTGGGTACATGGCATCATGGAATGCACTATCAGACTTCTGAAGATGTGGTTCCAATGTCTGGACCACACCGGGGATATGATGATGCTCCAGGGATGGCATGCAGAGTGTTCACCGCCTGTACCATGCTGCATAACATATGCATCCGACGCAGTGTGCCACAGCCCCCGGACACATGACCTGAGGAGGCTGGCGAGGAACCACCACAGCCACCACATGGACCAGTGCCTCCAGGAGGTGGCATTAAGGCACCACCCAGGGGACAGGACACTGCAGGTTGCATGGCAGCATAGGCCATGAGGCACCATGTGGCCCATGGCACATTCAGCAGGTGAGCGGTTGCGCTGGCTGGCAATCATGACACCACAGGTCTGAGCTGTACAGTGCACAACATGCCATGCCCATTGTGTGCCCCTGCCAGTGCAGGCCATGCATGCTGCTGTGCATGACACACTGGTGCAGGGTGTGTGTGACCAGGCTGTTGTCCCTCTATCCCATTCGTGTACCCCCCGTCGCAACACCAAGGTGGCACTGGCTCATGTGGGTGTCGCCGTGTACTGGTGTGCCAGTGTGGGGTATGTGCACGTGCTAGTGCCTGTCATTGCTGTCTGCACCTCCACATTACTGTGTGTCTGGTGCCCATGGTTTCCCACCACGTTTGGACCCCCATCCTCTTTCCTCTGGTCCCCTGTGGTGTGGGCATTGTCTGTGTGTCATTCTGTGAGCCCTGTCCACGGCGTGCAGGTGGGGCCATGTCACCTGTGCCCATTGCGGCATGTGGGGCAGGCTGGTCTGTCAGTGTGGGCTGTGGGTCACTGGGTCACAGCATTGACTGGTGTGCAGCAGCAGTTGGTGCTGGTGGAGTGTCAGTGGCTGGTGGTCAGTGTGGTTGCACAGTAAGGTGTGCAGCTATGGCATGGAGCACATCTGCCATCCACTCCTGCGAGTGTGCACCCATCACCACTGCGTCCGCGAGTCTGTCCTGGGCACGCACTCTTGTGGCAATGGCATCGGCCATGCACACCTGCGCCCACATGCCGGTGGCAGTGCCCTCAGACAGGCACTCCTGTGCACTCACGGATGCTGCCAGGACCTCTGTCATGTGGTGCACCACCTCTGTACAGTCCTGGATTGCCTGCAGCCAGTCACGCTCCAGCCAGCAGAGGTCTGGGTAGTAGCTTGCCAGTGCTGAGCCACTGCCACATGGCTACAGTCGCCATGTGGGAGGGGGAGCCCTCGGGGGTGCACACATCCTGCTCCTGGGTGTCCGGGGCTGTGGCAGGTGCCTCCGTCCCAGGGGTGGGCATGTCGCCATCATCCACCTGCTGGCTGTCTTCCTCCATGCTCCTGTCCAGTCCAGCCACTGTGTGGTCCCCCTCCTCCTGGTCCTGTGGCAGTATCCCCTCCATGACGGCCTGTAAGTCTCCGGGGGTGGCACCACCTCCACACCCCACCAGCTGCTGGTCCTGTGTCCTCCTCCTGTGTGGCATCTGGGCTGTGCAGCATACCTGTGTTGTGGGGTACATTGTTTAATGCCCTTGTGTGGCAGTCCTGAGAATTGCACCATCCTGTGTCCATGCAGCTACGTACCTGCATCTCCTGGCAGCTGCGGCGCTGCTCCTGGATGGTCCCTCACCTGCACTGTCATTGTCTGACCCTGTGAGGGGGGTGACAGGTATGTTAGTGCCCGTGTCAGTGCTGCTGTACAGTACTGCCACAACTGGTGCATGTTCTGTTCCCTTACTTAGCATGCTATCGAGGCCTTTGGGTTCCCCGTCCATGGCGACATCGCTTATCATGTCTGCCACCGTCTTTTCAATGGGTGTGAAGGGGGGGGTCTGGTGGTGGTGGTTCACTGCTAGTGGCACACTGTGACTGACATGCACAGCACAGCTTTTTCTTGACCTGGGACTGGAGGTCACACCACTTGTGTTTAATGGTGGCCAGTGTGCGTGTCTCTGGTCCGCTGGCATTGATGACTGCCTGCACGTCCAGCCATATCCTTGCATTTGTCTCGGGTGGGCTGCTGAGAGCCCAGTGGTTGAACAGCACATCGTAGTGCTGGTGGACATCCATCACCGGGATGGCGACCTGTGCACCTGTGAAGTTGGGGAACCGCAGCTTCTTGCCCTCTCCGTCGACCATGCCGTGTCCCATGGCACAGCTTGCTGTGGTCTCTGCCAGTCCACTTAGCTCATTCCTGGCAGCTGGTCTTGCTTCCTCCATGGACATGTTTCCACGTTACTCCACATAGTGGTGTAGTGTAGCGCCTCCGCATCCCCATATATGGTGGGGGCAGGGGGAATTTCAGGCATCTTACGCTGTCCAAGTCCTGCCCTTGCACGTTGCTGCTCTCCTCAGCCTGCCCCGTCCCATCCTCCTGGGGGTGTTCCATGCTTGTTCGTGCATGCTGCATGTTTTGCATGTGTTGTGTGGCAAGCAGCTGCGCACCTGCACATAGGCGTCTTTTGCGTGAAACGGCGCTCCGTTTGCGAATAGCACCCAGTGTGAATAATTATGATGTACGTTTTCGAACTAGGAACACTTTGAGACTTCAGGGGGTTACGAACATACATACGAACATATGAAGGTGCCAGCAGAATAGACCTACTGGTCTATCAAAGTCTGCTCAATTGTGCAGCTAGCACTCTAGCAGGCAGCTGCCCCTCCCCATCCCCCTTGACCTCCCATTGTTGTCCTCCTTGCCCAGCCTTACCCACCCCTGTACCCTGTCCCAAGCGTTCTTAAGGTCAACCACATTTTTGCTTGATATCACCCCTTCTGGTAGTGTGTTCCACTTTGCAGCTACTCTCTCTGTGAAGTAATGCCTCCTCATCTCCTTCCCTCCCTCTATTCTTAGCCCATGCCCCCTAGTTTCCCTCCCGCTCCTTAGTTTCAACACCCCCTCTGCCCCCCCTTTGTTGATACTCTTCAGGTACTTGGAGGTCTCGATCATGTCCCCCCTATCCCACCTCTCTTCCAGTACATACATATTCGGTTCCTTTAGCCTTATCTCATAGTCCATTAGCTCCATCCCCTGAATCATCCTTGTTGCCCTCCACTGCACTCCCTCCAGCAGCTTGACATCCTGCCTCAGGTATGGCCTCCAGAACTGCACACAGTACTCCGAGTGCGGTCTGACCAGCACCTTGTAGAGGGGCAAGATCACCTTGCTGCGCCTGGACGTGAATCCCAGTGCTATGCACCATAGCATCTTGCTTTCGCCACTGCTGTCCTGTATTGGGCAGTATTGTTCATGCTCACTGTTTTCAATACACACTTTGTAGCCTACCCCATAGCCAGTTTGAGATCCAACATGCCATCGTTGTCCCCACTCCCACCTTGGACAGCTTCACCCCTAGTCGCCCTTGGGGCACTGGATCAAAGGCCTTGCTGAAATCCAAGTACAGCACATCCACAGCATGGCCCTCATTCAGTTTCCTCATCACCCAGTCACAGTATTGTATAAGATTGGTTTGGCAGGATCTCCCTGAAATGAATCTGTGCTGCCTCCCATCCTGCAGGTCATTGCCCTCCAGAAATTCCACCAGCCTTTCTTTTAGTATTGTCTGCATGAGCTTTCCCACTATGGATGTCAGACAGACTGGCCTATAGTCCCTGACTCATCCTTTGGACCATTTTTATGTAACGGTACCACATGGACCATCCTCCAGTCCTGAGGTACCTCCCCCGTTTTCAGGGAGGTGCAGAACAGGTCTGCCATTGATTCCGCTAGAACCTCTTCCTTCTCCCACAGCACCCTGGTGTGGATACCATCTGGCCCCAGTGCTTTATTCACCTTCAGTGCTTTCAGCCCCTCCAAAACTCTGCTACCCTCTATCCTGCCCTCCGTTACCTCACACACATCCCACCCCACCTCCTTCCCTACCAGGGTGGTAATGGATCCTTGTCCTCCCTTGTGAACACGGAGCAGAAGTACTCATTCAGTGCCTCTGCTTGTTCCTTCTCCTTTTCCACCCACTCCTCCCTCCTTTTTATCCTCACTATACAGTCCCTGCACTTCCTTTTCTTCCTGACGTATCTAAACAACTTAGTTAAATAAAAATATTAAAAAAGTGATCAATCAGAAAAAGAAGGCATACTATGAATATATAAAGTACCGTATGGAAGTGTAGTTAACTAAATATAAAAGCTTGAATAACAAATGCAAGAGGCTAATTAGAAAGGCAAATATTAATATGGAACACAGGTTGGCACACTCAATAAAGGGTAATATTAAAAATGTTATAATTACATCAGTTCATTAAAGGGAAACCAGAAAGTCATTGGGCCTATACTAGTAGATAAGTATTCAGAGGAAGGACCCGATATGGCTAGCACATTTAATGCCTACTTTTTGTCTAAATTTCAGAACAAAGAAAATAGTAATCACTGTACGGAATCACTGAAACAAGACATACGTGGGTATTGAGATATCTGAGACAGAAGTATTAAATTCCCTAAATAATATTAAAATGAATAAATCCATGGGTCCAGATCTGATACACCCTCAATTGCTAAAGAATCTGGCCAATGAGTTGGTAGATCCTCTGATGGTCCTGTTTAATAACTCACTGAGGAATGGACAAATATTGTCTGAATGGAAGGAGGCCATAGTGTCACCAATTTATAAAGCGGGCAGCAAAAATGACATATCTAACTATAGGCCGAAAAGCCTCACGTCGGTGTTAGGAAAGATCCTTGAGAGTTTGATTATAGATGGCGTAATCTCTCACGTGGAGGAGCAAGGATTTGTTGATCCAACCCAGCATGGATTTAGTAAAGGGAGATCATGCCTGTCAAATTTACTTGCATTTTTTGAACCAGTAAGCACTGCGCTAAATAAAAATATGGGAGTTGATGTCATATATCTAGATTTCTCTAGGGCTTTTGATTCTGTGCCTCACAGAGAGTTAGTGGAACAACTGGTAACCCTTAATTTGCACCCTAATTTAATCTCTTGGATCAGCTCATGGTTGGATAATAGGAGGCAGAGGGTGAGTGCTAGGGGACATTTTTCAGACTGGGGTTCTGTCACGAGCGGAGTGCCCCAGGGGTCAGTCTTTGGGTCCATATTATTCAACACATATGTGTTGGATATGCAGGTATCACATAGTGCCTGGATTTGTAAGTACGCTGATGACAGCAAGCTTGACTCTATAGTCAACAATGCACAGGATGCTCCTGCATTACAAAAAAATCTAGATGTGCTTTCTTTATGGGCTGATGTTAATAAACTGCACTTCAACATTAGTAAATGTAAGGTAGTGCATCTAGGGTACGGTAACCTACAGTTTCAGTATAGACTAAAGGGAAATATAATACCAGAAACTACTCAGGAAGAGGATCTTGGGGTAATTATTGGTAACGACTTGTTCCATATGCACTCCATGGGCACTGCTCAAAAGTGCTATAAGATAATGGGATGTATACGAAAGAATATTAGAAGTTGTGACTCTGCCCTGGTGAGACCTCATCTAGATTATTGTTCCCCCTTCACCTCCCCGCATCTGGTAAGGGATAAGATCATCCTGGAGGAGGTACGGAGAAGAATGACAAGAAGGGTAAATGGAATGGGGGATAGATCATATAGTGATAGACTGGAGGAACTTGAGCTGTTTTCAGTCGAATATAGGAGAATTAAAAGGGACATGTGTTACGTTTACAGCAACTATGATAACTTATACGTACATAATGGCAGCAGTGGGGTTAGAATCCTGCAACAGGTCTGTATATACTAGAATACATGATAAACAGCTTAAAGGGAAGGCTGGTTTAGTCAGAGGGTGGTGTCAGTTTGGAACAATCTGCTGAGTGAAATAGTAAATAGTGGTTCTTTAGACACATTTAAGAGGAGGCTAGATAGTTTCATGGGTGAAAGGTGTAGGCATTTCCACTGATGTAGTGGCAAGTCTCAATAGGTCTTATGACCTCAAGACTTGTATTTAAACTATGAAACTATAAAAAAGTCTCCCCCCCTTTTATTCCCTGCACTAATCTGAGTTTCCTTGTGGCTTTCGCACCCCTTACCCTCTTGGTCACCTCCCTAGACCATTTGGTGTACTCCTCCCTGTCTTCCTCTTTCCCTGTCCTTCTGAACTTCAGGCACACCACTCTTTTTGCCCTCACTTTCTCTATCACCTCCCTGTTCAACCAGCATGGTCTCTTTACCCTACTCTTCTTACTCTGTAGCCTGGTGTACGTTTCAGTCACCTCTATGATTCCTTGCTTTATTATGCCCCATTTCTGTGCTGTCTCCATCCCCCGCTTTATTCCTTCGAGTCTCCCCTTCAGCAATTCCCTCATTCTCCTGGAGTCCGCCTTCCTGAAATCCACCACCTTTATTGCCGATCCCTCCGGCTTCCTGCTCATTGTGATGTTAAACCACACCATTTGATGGTCGCTGTCAGCTAACGGATCCTCCACCCTTATGTCCTTCACTGCCTCACTGTTAGCATCAGATCCAGCGTGTTCCCTAGTCTAGTGGGTTACGCAAACAGCTGTGTCAGGAACCCCCTGGAATGCACCAAGGAGAACCCTCTCCCTAGCACTGGAGGTGACCTGCATGGTCCAGTCCACTCCCGGCAGGTTGAAATCCCCCACTATGACCACCTTCCCTCCTCTACATACCCTACTGATTTGGTCCGCCAGTTCCCTATCCCTTTCCACTGTCTGGGATGGTGACCTATACACCACCCCAAACCTCAATTTCCTTTCCTTGGAGTCCAGGAGCTGTATCCACATTGCCTCCGTTCCCCTCTCTTCCCTTTCATCCTTTGTACATTTGATCCCCTCCCTCACATAGACAGCCACCCCCCTCCCCTCCCCATGGTTCTTTCTGTACAGTCTGAACCCTGGGATTGCTGGATCCCAGTCCCAGTGCTCTGTGGCCCATGTTTCTGTGATGGCTGTGATGTTCACCCTCCCTACAGCCAAGACCACCTGTAGCTCCACCACCTTGTTGCCTAGGCTTCTCACATTTGCAGAGACTACCATCCACCCCATCACCATCCCTTCCTTTTCCAGATCCCCTTTCCCCACCTTGCCCATTCTGTACTAAATCTCCTAGTACTTTCTTACTAGCTTGGGGGTAGGCTAACATGGTCCCTGGGTACTTTGCCTACCATCTGACTCCCCACCACCCCCCAGCCAGTTTAAACTCACTTTTGTTGGTATATACCCCTGCAGCTTCTGCTTTAATACCCCCTTTCCCTCCCCACTTAGGTGCAGCCTGTCCCCAGCATATAGTTCATTATTGTCCCAGGTCTGTCCCCATCCCCCCACCCAGCCGTACCCTTTTGATCTACACCACTCCTCCAGCCAAACATTGAATTCCTTAATCCTCTCCTTCCTCATTGTGCTCGTACAGGGTACTGGGAGCACCCCCAAGAAGGCAACAGTCTTCCCTACCTCTTCGCACAGCTTTCCCAATCGCCCGAGCCTTTCCTTCACCACCTGTACAGTCTCCCCTGCCAGGTCATTAGTCTCCACGTGCACCACTATGTGCAGTCTCCTCTTTCCCTCCTCACACACCTTAGAGTTGCTTGTCCTGCATTGTCTGCCCTTAGACCCAGTATGGCTTCCACCCATATGCGACTATGCTGTTCCACTCTACTTCGCCATCTGATTTACTTAATTATCGAGTCCCCCACCATCACCCTCCCTTCCTCCCTTGCTCCACTTAAGTCCCCCTTCCACCCATGTACCCATTCCTGGACTCTCTTCCTCTAGGATCTCTGCTCTTGCTTCCAGTGGCCCTCCTTCCCCTCCTACTTGCTGTCCTCCCCTTCCCCATCCCCCCTGTCCTGCTGCTGCTGTGCCCCCCTCCTCTCCCTCATGGCTCTTCCCCACCTCTTAGCCCTTTGGCCTCCCACCCACATCCCCCTTGTACCCTCACCTCCCCCTGTATCTCTTCCTCCTCTCCTCCTGCCCATCCAGTGTCAACAGCGCATCAAACCTGTCCCCCCCTTCCTTTTTGGCTTGCAAACTCTCTACTCTTCTGCTCTGCATCCTCCCTCCCTCCTGGTACACCAGACCTTAGTCCATCCCTCACTGCTGGTCTGCTCTGTCCCTATAATGCCTGCCACACCTCCCCTTCACTTGACCCATTGTCCCCCTCGCCATGTCCATGTGTTACTTCCATGTTCCTGTTCCCTGTCACCGACTCATATCCTCCTTTAACTTACCCCCCAGGTTCCCTCCTAATTCTCACCTCCTCTTCCAGCTTGTTTATCCTGTGACATATTGGACCTCATCCCAGCCTCCACAATACATTCATCCATATCACTGCCCTACACCCATTGCATCCTACAATTCTCCCCATATTAGCACCACTTGGCCCTTTGACCAGGGTATCATAGTATTACTAGTACTATATGCACCTGCCCTCCCCCGTTTCAACAGTATCTTCCCAATGCCTGCAATCTATACCTGAAGCCCCCCAGTCCCAACCAATGCTTATGGATACCTGCTCTGCCAGACACCCAACTTGTTACAGCCCATAAGCAGCTTCGGTCCCCAGCCCAACTTAAACCAATCTCTGGTTTCCAGGCACTAGGTGATACAGCACAGATCCTACAACTGGCAATCCATGTATACTGACAGTGTATGGGTCCCTTTTACATCATCTGCATCACCAGTGTGAAACCATAACTGTTTTATGGCCGAAATAAAGTCCTCATATGTGTTGACACCCCAAACAGGTAATGCAGAGATTAAGTATTAGACACTCAAGCCACTTCAGGCAACCCCTTGCTTCACACAGCCTCCCCCATGGTCCAAGTATATCCCATCAAGCTTGTTGGAGGCTTTTAAACCCAGCCCTCCTACCCAACAGTTAAGCCCCCACATTAGCAGAACCTTTGCTGGTGTGCCCCTGACCAAAGCCCCAAAGTCAACAGTACCTTTTTGGTGGTTGTGTCCCTGACCAGCTGCTGATTGGCAGATTAAGCCCCAACCTTAACGCCACCTTTTGCTGGTGTGTCCCTGACCAAAGGGTCAAAGTCAACAGTACCTTACGGCTGGTGTGTTCCCGCCCAGCTGCTGATCGTCATCGCCTTGACCTTCCCTCTGGCTCTGGTCCCTGTCAACTCAGTGTGCTCCCAGGTTTGCACTTCTCATTTTCATGTTCCCACTGCTCCAGACCCTTTGCTCCTTCAATGACCCTGCCTCTAGGTTCACCTGATTGCCCGTAATCCTTGGTGGGACTGAACCAGCTCCTTTTAAAATTTGTGTTGGTGTGGAGCGGTTGGGGGTGAGAAAATTTTCCGTGCTTGGCCGATCCTCCTCCACAGTTCCTCCACTCTGGGTACACCTGACTGGTGACCCACCACACGCTGCTGCCACGGCTCCTCCACTCCAGGTGCACTCAATTGGTGACCCGCCACACACTGTTGGCCCTTTGATCCCTGGTTTGCCCGACTGGCGAACACCTCAGCTCTTCTCCAAGTGTCTGGCTTCAGCTTTTGTAGCCTGGCCTCCTGCCAGGCCACCCCATTGGATGTACATCCAACAGCCAGATTGGCTTCTATAGCTGGAGCTTGATTGGCTCCCCTCTGCTTCCTCTTAGGTTGCGGCCAAGAGTGGGGGATTTAACATTTTCCGCACTCAGCCAATTCTCCTCCACAGCTCCTCCACTCTGGATGCACCTGATTGCTGACCCACCACACGCTGCTGCCACAACTCCTCCACTCCGGGTGCACCCAACTGGTAACCTACCACACGCTGCTGGCCCTCTGATCCCTGGTTTACCTGACTGGCTTAACAGTGTCCCATTAAAATAAAAATTAAAAAAGACATGGTGTTTGCTTCTATCCCCTCTGCAGAGAAGCAATGAGTGTCTGGCACTGGGCCATGAAACATGACGTATTTCTCATGGCTGTGTTTCTGCCCAGTTCCTAAACATCCTGGCAGACTGTCTGTCAGTCCCAGGCTCTGTCACACAGGTAGGAATTTCTGGACCTTTTTTGCACCCCAACACAATGCAAACTGCAGGGTTTTTTTTTCCTGCTTGCTCACTCCAGGACCTTGAGTTTTTTGAAGAGACAAATTGTCCTAATGCTGGAAAGGGCAGTTCTTTTACATGTTTCCTTCCTTCCCTGTGATCCAGAGAGTTCTGATATAGCTTTGGGCGGAACCAGCCACACTCATTCTAGTGGCCCCATTCTGGCCCAGACAGATTAGAACCGCCTGTCCTGCTTCCTCCTCAAGCAGGTCTTTTGTCACAGGAGCAGGGCTCTTTGTTACACCTGGTTCTCCTATCCCTGCACCTCCATGCCTGGCTCCTGAGAACATCAAACTTTTTTGCTTTGGGGTTTCCCCTGTGGTTGTTGACATTCTCCTTGTGGCTTGTAAGCCATCCACTAGGCACACCTATTTCCATAAATGGAAAGGTTTCATGATTTGATTGGACCCTTTGACATGTCCGGCGAGACATGTTCTAGATTACCTCTTATTCTTATTGGATTTAAGCTTCCAGTACTCCTCTGCAAAGATGCATTTGGCTGCTGTTTCAGCTTTCCATACCCTCAGAGATGGTGTCAGTTTCTCAACTTGAGGTTTCTAGCAGGTTCCTAAAAGGTCTACTGCATATTCGTCTCCCGATCCATAGGCCAGTTCTGGTGTGCAGGATCTTAACATGGTTCTGGAGACCCTTATGAAACTTCCTTTTGAACTGGCTGCTACCTGTGAAATGCTCTTGCTATCATGGAAGACACTGATCCTTGTGGCCATTACTTTGACATGAAGAATGTCCAAATTGCAAACTCTAGTGGTGGAACCTCCTTCCCTTATTTTTCACATGGATTGGGTAGCTCTTAGAGTGATTTCATCACCAGATGCACTGGATGACAGTCTGGGGAGGATGCTTGGAGTACAAGTGGAACCATGGCCATACTCTCAAGTATTCAGCTATAAACCTCTCACAGTTTAGGTAAAAGGAGGGAAACTCCACTGGTAAAGGTCACACTTTATACTCTGTTTATTCTGGTATATATTATAGATCAATGGAGTGCTCCTGACCAATCAGAGTGCTCCCTTACTTTGCATGTGAACCACTGTGTTCTGTAAAGAGTGTCTCACATTCACATGTTCTGGAAACAGGCATGCTCAGGGAAGATTTTTAGATTTTTTTTGTGTTATCTATTTATCTCCCCTGTACCTGACCGGCCTCTCCTTCAGGCCTCTGCCAAGGAACTCCCCATCCTCTCCTCTGAACCCATCCCATCTCCAGCTTTTCAACCTCACATGGCAGCCAGCCCAGGGTAACCTGACGTATCCCTTCGTCAGGTAGGTTCCCTCCTTCTGGGGGAAAGTGCCTTCTGGCTTACCTTTTTTGGCCCTGGGTGTTGCTGATGTTGGTCCTGGCTATCCGGGGGCTCTGTGGAGGTGGGGGTCCAGGCGGCCATCATCCGGTCGATCTGGATGCCATTTTTCCATGTTTTCCTGGCTCCCCAGGCATTGCGCCACATCTGTAGTGCTCCCGGTCTCCACCAGGGGTCGCTACAGAGTGAAGCATCACCCTAGCCCACCCCAGGAGAGGAGAGGAGAGCAGTCCTACAGTTGCTCAATCCTTTCTTTCCCCTTACCGACCCCCAGCACCCTGAGTCCGTTCCCGAACCTGGGTCACCGGTGTGGCTCAAGGTAAGGCGCCAGCACCTGAGCCCTCTGCGCCACCAGGCCGGACTTAGATTTTTTTTAAATAATATTGGTCAACCTTGGTCTATAATATACTTATATAGTGTGTCCCCCAACATCACTCTTATGGTTGTAAGAGTGGTATCATTTACATACCTAGGGTGTCAGAATGGCTCACCTTCAGTTTGCGAATCTCACACCCTAAGAATGCTTGGGAAATGGCTGGCCCAGTGGAGTAGAGGGCTGAAGTGCCTAGTGCCTTACCGCTTACCAGGCCAGTGGCCCGGGGCCAGGAGCGAGCTTAGCTTGCCTGGGGTTGCTGGGGGGGGTGGAGGGAGATGATTGAGCATCTGGAGCACAGCTCTCCTCTCCCATGGTGGGGAAGTTTCTCTGCTTGGCACTTGGCTGCCCCCAGGTGGAGGCCTGAAGGTACTGCCGTCAGCTAGAGTAGCAAAGACAGGAGGGGCTGTGGTTACATAGCTCATACGTGCCTCCACATGCATACACTCAGGGGAACCAGAGAAGAAAATGGAAAAAGGTGGTCGCAGGCTTCATGAAGTCCTACCTATCCACCCTTGCTACACACTGTCATCGGCTCAACGACCCGCGAATATGGATGCTGGGTTTCTGGGTGGGGGGAGGATGGCACTCCCCTTCCTGGCCCCACTATGAGGGGAAATCCTTGGGGGGATATAGGGGCTTGGTGAGTCAGTGAGGGAGTTGCTAGGCAGTGGAGACAGGGACAGGATGGAGCAGCCACCTGCGCACTGCTCTGGGTAGAAAACCTTGATTAAAAAAAAAGAATGCATGGGAAACCTCTCTTTTACTGTTAAGAGTGGCATCAGGAGATGTGTAAATATACATAAACTATCTCAGTTTTGGTATCCTCATCTTGTACACACAAAAAGATGAAGTGTGACAATTAGTCTCCTCTCCAGCTGGTTTGTAAATGGCCTCTGATGAGACATCTCACCTTGTAAATTGGGGTTTAATACCAGAGCATGTGGTGTTCAGATGAATGCTTTTTAATGTAGAGATAACTTTCAGGTATTTTTACAGACTAATCAAGGCTTGGAGCAATTTCCAGTTACACTTTGGCTGGCTTTTAAATCCTTTATTCATGGACTAATTATTGTTTTCTCTGCCATGAAAAAAAGCAGGTAGTTTCAGCTGTGGGAACTAGAGAAGCAGATTAAAATACTGGAAAGAGAACATGATTGGTCTTGTTCCTGCCCTCTCTTCATTAAAATTCTTGCAGAGAAAACTCCTTCCTAATTGTATTATTACCCATAGGGCAGGACTGGTCCTTACTCGCAGAAGACAAAAAGGCCCTTAATCTTTTGGCTTAGTCCTTGCATAACCAGGTTTCTCAGTACATGAATATTACAATACTGTATGTGGCACTTTTGGCCAACAGCTATGTTCTTTGGGGGCACTTAGCCCAGGAGCGCATATGTGAGTCAAAAGGTTCTATGCTTAACCTTATTTAAAAATGGCCGTCTAGGACTGAGTGAGTTTTAATGCCACTTTCTCCTATTAACAAACCCTCTGTAAGTCACAGACAGCTGCCCATGACTAGTAAGCAGTGGGTTTCCTAGCTAACTTACATTTGCTGTCCCTGGCCAATGCTTAACATGTGTCACATAACCTACTGAAGGGGAATTAGGGGCATCAGCAGCAGCTGGGGTAGAGTATACCCTACACTGCAGCAGACAACAGCTGAACAGTTTAGAGGTACTGGCAAATGTGGAAAAGTCTGTTCTGGTTCCATGCCAAAGGATCAAGTACATAGGGGCAATCCTGGATACAATCCAGGCAAGGGCTTTTCTGCCTGAGGACAAGATGGCAGCCTTAATGGTTCAAGCAGCCATTGGGAGTCACTCCAGTCAGGTTTTCATAGTGGACTCCATATTTATGGATTCTGTGGCTTGTGTGCACACGGGGATTCCTCAGTGGTTGTTGCAAACTCAGTGGTGACAGGCCTGTCTATATTTAAACCATCTGATTGCACTCTGCTGCCCCCTTAATGATGCCTTGCTGTGGTGGCAATGCAGGCACTACCTGCTCACAGGTGCTGTTTTCTGTACACTCAGTCTCAGGTGGTTCTCACCACAGTTGCCTCCTACCTGGGGTGGGGTGCTCACTTAGGCCATTGCAAGACCCAAGGTTCCTGGTCTGTGCTGGAAAAAAAGCCTTCACATAAATGTGTTCAAAATGAGGGTGATTTTGTATGGTCTACAGGCCCTACCTAATCAGGTTTAGGGTGTTTCTCTATTGGTCCAGTCAGACAATCAGACTGTGGTCTATTATGTCAATGGACAGGAGGGTACACACTCCTATCTCCTCTGCCAGGGGGCAATAAGTGTGTTCGAATGGGCAGTGGCCCACGAGGTTCACTTCATTTCTGGTCACAAGACTAGTGCATTCAATGTCTGACTGATGGTCTAAGCAATTCTGTAGCACTGCCTTACAAGTGGGAGCTGAGTCAAACTGTGACCAGACAGCTGTTTGACATGTGGGACAGGCCTGAGTTGAACCTTCCTGCATACCCACACAATGCAAAACTGCCACTTTTTTGTTCTGTCACCCCAATGTGGAATTGTTTGCCAAAATGCACTGAGTGTTGCACTTTTGCTGAGAAGGCATTATTCTCTATGCCTTTCTTCCTCTCCTTCTAATTTAGAGAGTTCTGACCAAGCTTAGGCAGGAAACAGCCAGTGTGATCGTGGTGGTCCTGCTGTGTTCTGGACAGATTTAGTTGCCAGGTCACCAGGTACACTCTACCATTTGGGGGTTAAACTTTCCTCTTGCTAGAAGATTGATGTCCCTGTCAATCCCAGGTTGAGTTGAAAGTTCAGAAGAAGGCCATATACACACATATATTTACAGTCTATACAAATACTTCCTTTCTAAATAGAAACATATATACAAAACATAGATTCAAGCAGGCCTGTTCTAGACAGTTGCCTTCTAGTCTTCTAGTCTAGACAATCCACATTTCAATATCAAGTCTATTCTGTCGAAACACAGTTTTACCCACATTCTACAACTGTTTTATTATCTCACCCATAGGCATTACTGAAAGTGATTTGGGGCTAGGACCTGGGGGTGATGTAGGTACCATTATATACCACGTGCATAAGCAGCTCAGTGGAGGCACTGAGGACATCATATGAAAGCTTTAAAATAGGCTTCACAGATCTTTTTGAGCATCTCAGTTGGACAGTGATTCCTTCCTTGGAACTCAGATGCATGTTCCTGTCCTCCTTGTCTAGCAAGGGAGGGTTCTCACTCGGTATGAGTCCTACCACTTCCTGTGGTGCAATGGACTTCTCAGCAGTTGCAGATTGAACATTATCTTTGGGTTCCAGTTTTGCATCCACTGGCACAAAAGTCTTCACTTCAGAGTACAACAAGGTGATATCTTTACTGGGTACTAACATAACACAACCTCCCGCAGAAGGCCAGCAATGTCCACTATAGAATAGTGCTTAGCTGGTTAGAAACATAGAAACACAGAAATTGATGGCAGATAAGGACCGCAAGGCCCATCCAGTCTGCCCATTTTATCTACTTTATGAATGTGCCATAGGCCTGTACTCTGTCAATGGCCTATCTATTCATACTCAGTTTTATTGCTCCCTTATGCCTGTCCCATGCCTGTTTGAAGCCCTGCACTGTATTCATATCCACCACTTCCTGAGGTAGGCCCTTTCTGTGAAAAAGAACTTCCTCACATTCCCCCTTAATTGACCTCCCTCTAATCTCATGCTGTGTCCTCTTGTCCTGCTATTTTTCTTATATTTAAACATATTAGACTCTTTCACCTTGTTAATGCCCTTAAGATGTTTGAATGTTTTGATCATATCACCTCTCTCCCTCCTTTGCTCTAGGGTATACATATTGAGCTCCATTGATCTGTCCTCATATGTTTTCTGATGCAGTCCTTGCACCATTTTGGTTGCCCTTCTCTGGACTGCCTCCATTTTGTTAATGTCTTTGTGCAGGTACGGCATTCAGTACTGCACGCAGTACTCCAGATGGGGCCTAACCAGTGTCTTGTAAAGAGGGATTATTACCTCCCTCTTACGACTTGTGATACCCCTACTAAGGCACCCCAACATCCCTCTAGCCTTACCTACTGCTTTAGTGGTCTGCTTGGATGATTTCAGGTCATCTGTGATAATGATGCCTAAGTCTATTTCTTCCCTTGTGATTGCCAGCAACCCCCCTCCCAACCTATAGGTGGCTTCAGGGTTTCTCCTTCCTATGTGCATGATCTTGCACTTGTTTGCGTTAAACCCCAGTTGCCACTCTTCTGACCATTTTGCCAGTTTATCCAGATTTCTTCTCATTCCGCCCACCCCATCTGGATCATCTACTCTGTTGCAGATCTTAGTGTCATCTGCAAACAGACAAACCTTACCCTCCAGTCCATCTACAATGTCACTGATGAAGATATTGAAGAGGACAGGCCCCAGAACTGATCCCTGAGGTACCCCACTTGTGACTTGTATCTCTTCTGACTGTATACCATTTACCACCAATCTCTGTTTTCTGCCCACCAACCAGTTTGCCACCCAGTTGACCAACTTCTGACCCAGCCTGAGCCTATCCAGCTTATTAATCAATCTTCTATGTGGAACAGTGTCGAACGTTTTGCTGAATTCAAGGTAGGCAACATCAACTGTTCCCCCTTGGTCCACCACTCTGGTTACCCAGTCAAAGAAATCTATGAGATTAGTTTGACATGACCTTCCTGTTGTGAACCCATGCTGTCTTGGATCCTGTGCTTCTATGGATTCCAGGTGTTGCACTATCCTTTCCTTAAGGACTGCCTCCATAATCGTGTCCACTGCTGAGGTAAGACTCACTGGTCTGTAGTTCCCTGCCTCCTCCCTGGTTCCATTTCATCATCAGATGAATTCTCCACCATTACTTGTAAGACTGCAGGTTGCTGTTTACTTGTGGAATCTTGTGGCTTAGGCTCATTGCTCAACCAAGGTGTGTTCTATTTTCTGTGAGTTACATATCTGGTTGGTGTCTTTGGAGTGCTTCCAGCACCTCCTGATTTCCATTTGTCTCTATTCTGTGGATTATCCTTGATCCTACTGACCCTGCTTGAGGCTGTAGTCTGTATACTGTACTGGCATGTTACTCAGTTGTTCCACAACCACATAAGAGATATGTTCCTAGTGAATGCCACTCTTGCCAAGCAAACCAAGATTCCTCACCAAGACCATGTCTCCTGGTAATAATATTTGGGCTCTCACTTTCTGAGCATATCTCGGGTTGTTAGCTTGGATCTTATTTGAGGATATCTCTTGCAGCAGGTCACGCAAGTAGGAACATCCAGCTGAAGGCATTGATTCCAGCCGGAGGATTTTCACCAGCAGTCCTTCTGGGACTACCCACGATTACGTTAAGTGCTGTGCCAGAGGATATATAAGCATGGGCAGTCCCAGATCCTCCTGAATTCTTTTCCCGCCACTGACCTGCAGGCTACACCTCCCAAAGGAGTGTAGACATAGTCGCCAGACAACTTCAACGAAAGTATTTCATTTCTTTGCCATGACAGGCGCGTCATGGAGTAGTGTTGTATCTTCTCAAACGCGATGTTGTCCTCTGATTCGCTATTTAGGCTTTGTGCTTGTGGTCAAAAACTTGCTACAGAGTATCTTCATGAGCTCAGTGTCCATAGCCTGGGACCCTTGCATGACACCCGTGCTTGCACACTGTGCAAATGATTCAACAAAGTGACTAAATGACGAAGTTTTGCAACAACTGAAGGAGCACTTGATAGAACAAAAAATCTCCCTCCTAGAGTGGGAACTCCAATCAAAACTGACCCGTACTTCATCGTCATCCTTCTCCAGTTCCCACCATTCTAAAAGGGAAGACTCATCGATGGAGAAGTCTGAGGGCAGGGAAAAACATAAGCACTCCTATGACAGGAGAAAACACCATCTCCCCGATGGCATGATCTCCTTCGATGACGTCACTGCCTACCACTGTACCACAGGCAGTCTTGAACACCAGAGCTATCCTTTCAGTTCTGTCAATGGGCCTTGCACAGTCTTCCAGGCCCCTTGTTGATGGCTACCAGCCCATCTACTTCTCTGGGCCCATCAACGTCTCCCCCGTCTCCAGAACTCCAATACTAAAGTTCCAACTGCTGCCACCGCCATCTCGGGGGCCTTTATACAACCCCCCTACCAGCCACACCTGGTCGTCGATGACTGTTACCCCAGGCGATGGACATTGTCTCCTGGGGTCGGGCTATCCTGCTCTGTCAATGAGACCTTCCTCATTGATGACGCCCGCTCCCGATGTACAGTCGCTGCCGCAGCAGACTCCCTCATCGATGAGCTTTGGTGCCACAGCTACCACCAATTCCCTCGATAATCCCAATAGGACCTACTAATAATGCCCCTGTGATGACACTGCCGCCTCAACTTGCAATGGTTGATGTACAGGCTCTGATAAGTACCATTCTGGATTTGACCCAGAAGGCCTCCACCACAAGTGCACCTTCTTCTGCTCTTCCTACGATGCCTCCAAGGCATCCTTCTTTTTCTCTTATGCCCAGTGCCTCCTCCATTTCTCCTGCTTCTTCCCAGTACATTGACATGGAAGGAGAACAATATGATCAGGACAGGAAACAGGAAGAGCAGGAGAAGGATGCAGAAATGGATGAGGTTTTGGTATCCACAGCTTTCTCACCAGGAGAGGAGGCAACTCCATACCTTCCTTGCTCTCCTCCAGATGATCCTGGTTTCCAAGGTATTATATAACATCTGCAGAAAACATTTGGTTTTGAGGAAACTGAACAGGATGCCTCCAGGCATAAATTGGCCCATTACCTGGGGCTACCGGAAACCCATCCCCTGGTAATTCCACCGCTATATGGAGGCATATGAGCATGCTATCCTCACAGCATGGCAACAACCATTTAATATACCCTCAGCACTTAGAAAAGCTGACAGGATATGTTAAGCTCCAGCAGGGCACCCCTACTTTGCTGCACCTCTACAAGTAGACTCTGTGGTGAACAATGCAGCACATGATAAGTCAGTACGACTGAAACACTTGAGCTCTCTTCCTCCAGACAAAGAGTCTAGGAAGCTGGACGCTGGGGCAAATGGAACACAGTTAGGTCGACAGTAAACTGCGTTTCATCCCCAGACAGCGATGGCACAATACCACATGTATTAGAAGCCGCCCAATCACCCAGTGTTTTCTGTGGGGACTGAGCCCCACACCCCCCCATTGGGGTTAGCCCCGCACTCCCCAGACTTTAGGATTCTCAACTCCAGGTTGGAGTTGGTCCAGGAGGGGCAGAACACTGGGGAGAGAAACACAGAAACAGACCATTATAGCGACTGTCTGTAGTGGTCTTTTTCCTGCATTTCTCGCCATCGGGTGCTCTGGCAAAGGGGCCACCCGCAAATGGATGTTTTCCTTGACCCTCACCTTATGGATTTTGAATTATATAGGACACATTTTGAAGCACCAGAAGGAATTTTGAAAGGTGGCCCAGGCTTCTACACAGGCCTTGCCCGATACCGCACCCAAGCAGGAACTGACTAACACTAAAGATTGCAGCAGCAGTGGGCCACCACCTGCTGCGAGCTGCCTAGGATGCTGTAGACTCTACTGCTAGGGCATCTGCTATGGGCATTTATCTGAGGAGACATTTGTGGCTGCGGGTCTCTGGATTTGCACTCAATACCCCCTTTAAGGGTCACAAACTTTTTGAAGCTATGACTCATGATATATTAACATCCTTGCAACTGTCAGGACACACCTTGAAATGGGTACACTCCTTGTAACACACCCAGCTGAAACCATTTTATAAAAACATGTTTTGGAAATCAAATGCCAAACAGAGACCCACTTCCAAGGAACCTGTCAAATGAAAGGCCACTGTTTCTTTGCCAGGACCTACCCCAGCCACTAAGTCCACCTACCAGCCCCAGCAGTCCCTCCCTAATGACCTGCCACAATGTTGGGATTCCTCAGAGCCCATGGTTTTAGGGCCCCAACCCACGGATGTAAGGTGAAGATTCTCCCTGTACCTTCAGGGATGGCAGTCAATAACAACAGATGTATGGGTATTCCAGTTAATAGAATTCCATCACACATTAGACCTGACAAGTGTACCCCCCAATATTCCACCAAAGCTAACCACCTACCCACCCAATGCAGTTCTGCAAGCAGAGATCCAAACACTCTTAAACAAAAAAGCCAGAGAATCAGTCCACCCCTCCTCAAAAGGGTCAGGGCTTCTGCTCCCATTTCTTTCTCATCCCGAAAGTAATGGACAACCTCAGACCGGTTCTAGATCTCAGACAATTACATTTTTCCATATACAAAACAAATTCAGGATGGTTATCCTGCCAACCCTCCTACCCTTGCTGAACAAGGGAGACTGGCTTTGCTCACTAGATATGAAGGATGCATACCTGCATATAATGATACACCCAGCTCACAGAAAATATCTTCGCTTTTTGTTCAAGCATCACCACTATCAGTTTCGTGTACTCCCCTTTGGCTTGTCTTCGGCCCCATGGGTGTTCACAAAGTATCTGGCAGTGGTGGCAGCGGTCTTATGAAGAGCAGGGCATTATGTCTTCCCATACCTGGACAACTGGCTACTGAAGGCCTCATCCAAATGTCAATTAGCAGCAACCCTCTCCCAAACACTTGCCCTATTTTCCTCCTGGTCAGCATTCCAAAATCCAGGATGGACTTTTGTCAATATATCCTGTACAATGGGGCTGTACTGGATACTTCCATGGGTTCTGCATTCCTGCCTCAGGATTGGGCAGAAAAGCTCATCAACCTGGAGTCACACATCAGCAGCACCAGGTAGGTTTCAGTCTGCTGCTACCTCAGGTTACTGGACCACATGGCTTTAGCGATATCCACAGTACCCCACGCCTGTTTACATATGCATGTCGTACAATGGACTTTGCGAGTGCAGTGGGATCAGAAAACAGAGGACCTTGATACAGACATCATGGTCTCAACGTCAGCGAGACGAGTTCTCCAGTAGTGGATGACCTTAGGCAACTTGCTATGGGGGGGGGGTGTATTGTTTCACATCCCCAGTCCACAACAAACCCTGACTGCAGATGTATCCACACAGGGTTGGGGAGCTCATCTAGACACCACACAGACCCAGGGTACATGGCATCCAATGGAGACACATCTCCACATCAGCATCTTGGAGATGCATGCGGTTCTTTATGCCTTAAAAGCCTTCCAACATCTACTACTGCCGGGCAACCTTCAGGTGCAGATGGACTACAATACAGTAGTCCACTATCTTAACAAACAAGGGGACACCCACTCTTACCCATTATGCAGGGAAGCAATGAGAGTCTGCTACTGAGCGACAGAGCATGGATTACACCTTATTGCAGTACATGTTCTGGGCAACAGGAACGTACTAGTAGATGCTCGCAGTCGCTCCAAGACCCAGACACACAAATGGAAGCTTCTTCAGACAGTTGCCAAAGACTTCTTCAACCAATTGGGGTGCCCAGAACTAGATCTCTTCGCCCCCCCCCACAACACAAAATTGCCACAATGCTGCTTGCTAGAGCCTAGACCTGGAGTTGTGTGTCTAGATGCATTATCACTCTCCTGGACGGGAAGATTTCTTTACACCTTCCCTCCATTCCCTCTTATACAGAGAGTGCTACTCAAAATCCTCCAGGATCATGCAACCATGATCCTCATAGCCCCTCTCTGACCTCAATAGGTATAGTTCCCTCTGCTGCAACAGTTAGCAGTCCAAGATTCCATTCCCCCCTCCCCATCTGCCTGACCCTACTCAAACAAGCTTGGGGAACCCTGATACATCCTAACCTCCATTCACTTCATCTCTGTGCATGACTCCTGAAGATGTATATTCTATGAAGTGGAAGCATTTCACATCATGGGCAGCTGACCAAGGGGTAGCCCCATACACCTGCCCTCTGCAACGAGCCCATGACTACCTGCTGTTGCTCTCAGATGCCGGTCTAAAGTACTCCTCCCTGAAAGTACACTTACTGGCAATCTCTGCCTTCCACATCCTGGTGGTTGACCACCTCTGACTCAGCTGGAGATCATGAAAACCTTTTTGAGGGTGTACTACACCTTAAGCTACCAGTGAGAAACCCCCTGCCTCTGTGGGATCTAAATTTCATCTTGGAGAAACTCACTGTGCCTCCATTCGAACCTGCCGCTACATGCGAGCTGCGGTACCTGTCATGGAAAACCCTATTCTTAGTGGCAATCATGTCTGCAAGATGCATCTCTGAATTACATGCATCAATGTGTAAGGAGCCTTACTTAGTCTTTCATAAAGGTAGGGCTTCTTTATGTGCAAACCCTCATTTTCTTCCTAAAGTGGTTTCAGAGTTCACTCTGAATCAATCAATCAAACTACAGGTGTATTACATGGAGAATGCCAATCCAGGGGAAGCATTGCTCCACACCTTGGATGTACATAGAATTTTGAGATACTATCTCTCTCATATCAAAGAAATATGCAAGACAGCGCAGCTTTTTGTTTTCTTTGCCCCAGGTAAAGAGGGAAATCCAGTTTCTAAGTAGTGCCTGTCCAAATGGCTCACCAACTGCATTAAATTTTGTTATAAAAAATATGGCAAGGAACATCCCAGAGTCATAAACCTCATTTCACACGTGGAATGGCTATGTAAGTGGCTTGCTTTAAAGGAGTCTCAGCCATGGAGATTTGTGAAGCAACTACCTGGTCTAAGGTCCAAACTTTCACCAGACATTACAGCCTGGACATAATCTCAAAAAAACTTGCCAGCTTCGACCGCACAGTCTCCAGGGTCTCATTTTATGACTCCAACACCTTTCTCTTCCCAACTGCTAGGAACGCGTTCCTGCTTGCATTACCTGCTGCAGAAGGTATCCTTGAAGAAGATAGCACAGTTATGTAGGTACTCACTGTAACTGTAGATCTTCGAGAGAATCTCTTGCAGCAGGTCATGCCTACACCCTTCATCCTTCCTCCTTGCGTCACACTGGAAACTCCTGCTCTGGGGGAGACTAGTTCCTGCTCCTAAGAACGCAGGGCACTCCTACTTCCTCCTTGGTTCCTCTCGGAGGCCTAACACAAAATCCAAATTACAACCGGTCGCCGAAGAGAAAAGAACCGAGGAGGATCTGAGACTGCCAACGCTTATATACCCTATGGCACAGCATGTGACATTGTTGTGGGTAGTTCCAGGTGGACTGCTGGTGAAAATCCTCTGGCTAGAATAGATGCCTGCAGGTGGATGTTCCTACTTGTGTGACTTGCAGCAAGAGTTTCCCCTCGAAGATTTACTGTTACAGTGAGTACCTACATAAATGTACTTTCCTCTTCTTAGAGGTTTCAGAGGCTAATGTGTACGCAGCATCCAATTAATCTTTGAGCCAATGTACATACTGCAGATATGTTTCAGAGAATGCTCCATCAGCAGAAATTCTGAAACAAAATGTCCTTGGGAAATCTAGCTTCTCTCCCAAACAGTTTTGACTTCTGTTTATGATCCAAAATACCAAACATGTTCAATAAAGTACTGTTAAGCTGTTCAGGTTGCGGGTCACTTTGCAGGTGATACAGTTTTTCTTGTGTTATGAATTCCCCACAGGAACAGAAGTTCTTCAGCTAATGTGCTTTCAGGGTCCCTGCCCTGATCTGAATGAATCCTTTGTGGTGCACCATAGAGAAAAATTAACTTCTCCATCAGGCTTTTAGCTACTGTAGATGCTTTTAGGTCTTTGGTTGGAAAGGTCTGTGCATATCGGGAGAAATTATTTGTCACAACTAGTACACTGGCCACATTTTTGCATATGCATGTGTGCACAACAAACATTTTGTTACAAAGAATCGCATTTTAGAGGTGCATAGGGTTGCCACCTTTGGATGGGGCAAAAACCGGATCCTAAGCTCCACCCCAGCCCCACCCCTTTTCATGACTCATCATGCATTGTTCCTCCTAGAAGGCCATTTGTTATATCAATAAAAGACAATACTTAAAGCAGCAGTTCAACAAAAATGTTAAGATACTGTACTGTACCTGTTAAAGTTACTTACCTAGGTTCTTTCTAGTCATCCATTTACTTATGTATTTATTTATTGACACTGGTTTACCAAATAAACATACAGGGATACAATTAATATAATTTACATATATGATCGGGAGGGGGGCAAGGGAAATACTGTAAATAGCATACAACAGTATATATATGGTATTTAATAATACATAAGAAATTGTTTCCTGTAATGTGTACTTTATATCTTTTTCTGGCTGCATTCCCTGTTCATGTTCACAGTACTGTTTCAAAGCCAAAGAAGTGACCATACTTTTTTCTTGAGGAAATAAAATAATTGAAAACATTTAAAAATGCCTAAATTCTGTTAGAGATGAAAATGTTTGCCAGCAAATGAAAGTGGAAGACAACTGGCTCTGTTACTGTTACAAAAGGTGGGGCAGTTGTGCTGCTATGCCACTTTAAGATGCAGTGGAAAAGAGTAGGTTAAGTAAGTGCTAATGGTGTTAATGGCCATACTTTACATACTTTACACCTCCCAGGCTGAATGCTTTCATAAACAAAGGGCTATATTGACAACAGAACTTGTCTGTAACCTGGAAATGTAGCTGAAACAATGAATAACATGACAACATTTGTTTCAAAAGTATGTGAGCACTCAAAACGGCTCAAAAACCTGACCAGCATAGAGCAAAACCGGATTACCTAATAGTGACCTTGAAAACCTGATCACCAGGTAAAAAACCTGACAGGTGGCAACCCTAGAGGTGCAGCACTGTTGGGCCCACTGCGGCTCAGGCTGCAGTGGGCTCTGCAGTGACAAACCAATGATCAGACAGGCTGATCATTATGCCATTCTTTGTTTGTGGGGTGGAAACTTCTCATAATTGAAAGGAGCCAGCCACTCCTATCACACAATGGGCCACTCGTTTCATCCACATGACACTGCCCATCTGTCACCCTGCCTGTATTCCCCCTATTTCTGGTAGTGGCTCGTGATACCCAGCTTTTATCTCCCCCATCTCACAGTTCCTGCTACCCTACTTCTATCTCCCCCACACCCAGTTGTGCGTAAATAAAACTGTGTCCTCTCTTTACATGACAGCACTGTAGTGTAGCCAGTGCTCCACATAAGGTGTGTACATGCCCTATTTATGCTTCTGAAGTCAGCATTTACATGTCTTATCTGTAGTACTTTGTGTATTAAAGACGTGCAGCAATTGAGCTGTATGAACCCTGGTCATCTTCATGTGCAGTGCATCCCTTTTGGTTCCCTCACCCAACAGCATGTTGAGCTAGGAGTTCCTTGGTCCCACTGCTCAACTGCTGTTTTCTGTATCACCACCTTGCTGTTATGCTAATTGGACCAAGCAGAGAAACAAAAATGTGTTCTCCCTATTGCGTGCAGCCTTGCTGGGTTGTCATGACACTCTAACTGATGGTGACCTTTCCAGAGAGCAGGAGCAAGCAATAAAATGTACAGTGTGAGGGCAGGCCATAAGTGGTGATCCATTTTTATGTTTGCTTGTGCGCATGCGCAAGAAACATAGTGCCACCATACAACTTTTTGGAGGTGTGCTGCCTGCTCTGCCAATGCCCCGATCCATTTTTCAGGCATGATCACACCTTACCAATGAACTGCCAAGCTGTCTATGACAGCAGTTCAGATGCAGTGGCGTGCAGTTGAAAGAAAACCACCACTGCAATCAGCAGTGGTAACATGTACGCAATTTGCTTATTGACGTCAAGCATCTGCCAGCCGCCTCTCAGTCCCCCTGCCGACATGCCCCCTCCCCAGTTCATTTGCCGATGGGGTAGCCCAATCCCCATCGACATAATGTCCCCACAGTTGTTTTAAAGTAATATGGCAGCGGCTATCGCTGTCCACCTCTCATAATCCGTACTATGCAGACGGGGTGCCCAATTCCCATCGGCTACAGGCCCCCCCAACAAACACCCAGGTGGCACGCTGGGAGCCCACCCCAACCCCAGCGTACCAAACCACCTGTGAAAAAAGAAAACCTTCCCACGTTATTTTTTCATCCCTGTAAAAAGAGAAAAAATGTCCCTCGTTGAGTCTGGTGCCCCCTCCTGCAACCCACACCCACCCTCTGTGCACCCCAATTTCATATTTCTACTTCTGGAGCCCAGCTTGATGATCTTTGACGGATCAGAACAGGTCCGCACTCTTCAAAGCCGATCGCTGAACTGAAGAAATGCCAGTAAGCTGTATAATGGCATAAATGTTTTTTTTTTTTTCAATTTATGTGGATATCTTGGCCATTTTCATGAATTTTGGCACCAAGTTTTCAACATGGGGTTCTTGGGACCCCATCTGATAAATTCAGGGACTGTCATCTAGTTATTCGGTCCCGAAAGGTGATTTTTTGGTCACGGCACGGAATCACCTTTGGGGACCAAGTAACAAAACGACAGTGTCACTGTTCATGAGGTGGACTCCCAAAAAGCCTGTGTTGCAAATTTGGTGAAAAAATTCCAAAACATGACTGTGTTATCAGTGTATATTGCGCAGTTTCCACATACATTTGTAGCTTCGCAAATTTGGAATATTTTCACTCCAGATTTTCAACATTGGCATTTTTTCACACCTGCTTATGAAAGGTACAGTTGTCATTTTTCACATCCTGGCTGAAATTTGTTTTCGCACTTCCGGCGCAGAATAGCGTGGTTGCTGTGAGAAATCAGTTTTAGGGACAAATTAAGAAAATCACAGTGACACTGTTCATGAGTGGAGGTCCTAAAATGCCTATGTTGAAAATTTGGTGACAAAAATCCATAAAATTACTATGTTACGAGCTTGCATTGCGCAGTTTCCACGCACACTCGTAACTTTGAGGATTTGTAAAATTTTCACTCAAAATTTTCAACATTGTCAATTTTGCAGACCTCCTTATGAACAGTACAGCTGTCATTTTTCAAATCCTGCCCAAAATGTGTTTTCACACATCTGGCACACAATGGCGTTGTTGCTATCGGAAATCAATGTTCGGGACAGATTAAGAGAATCGTAGTGACAGTGTTGATGAGCAGAGGCCACAAAATGCCTATGCTGAAAATTTTGTGACATGCTTCCACTAAATGACTGTGTTACAAGTGTACATTGCGCAGTTTCCACGTACCCTGGTAAGTTCAAGCATTTTTAACATTTTCACTCCAGATTTTCAACATTGTCATCTCTTTACACTTCCCTATGAATGGTACTGCTGTCATTTGTCACATCCTGCCTGATCTGTGTTTTCGCACATCTGGCGCAGAATGGCGTAGTCGCTGTGGGAAATCAACATTCGGGAAAGAGTAACAAAATCACAGTGCCACTGTTCATGAGCAGAGGTCCCAAATGCTTTCATGAGGTGGGGGTCACAAAAAGGCCATGTTGAAAATTTGTAGTGCAAACACCATCAAATGCCCGGGGTGTTAGGGTTTCTAACCATAATGTCCCACCCTGTATGGACGTACAGGCATTAGGGGTGTGCCTTTGGATTGCTGGCTGTAATGCTCATGCCATTCCACCTACCCTGAAGCCGGTGACAGGCATCAAGGTGTGCCTTGGACTCTTCGGCCCCAGAGTTCACCCCATTCTCCTATACTGCACCTATTTCAGTGTATGCCCTTATGAAACGGGGTGACTGTAAAGCCAAACACCCCAAGGCACACCTCAACACTTGTCAGTGTTTGCAGGGTAGGGTGAGGTGAAATGCCATGAGCATTATGGGCGATGACCTAAAGACACACCCCAATGTCTGTCCATCTCTGCAGGGTAGAGGTGGGGTTGGCATGAGTTTGCTACTTCACTGTCATTCCTATTCTGCATCTATCTAACTCCTGCACGTCCAATGCTAATATCAGCAAGCAAACATTCGGCATTGACAAATGCTTGTTGATAAGGGTAGCGGTCAGGGGTGATCAGTTTTTAGTAAGAGCAGCGATGAGCAATTATCCTTTTTCATCAAGAGCAGCGGTGAGTGGTGATTCATTATTTGATAAAGTCAGGTGGTGAGCAGTGATCCGTTTTCTGCAGGCAACACAGCAATGTACCATCATGAGTCAGGACTGGGAGGGCATAATTTTATTGGAGACTTGTAGTCAATCTGAATTGGAGAGAGAGGCATGGAGTTTTGAGCATGTGTGCAGTGGTAGGAATAGGTGGTGTGGGACCATTTTTAGCACCAGATGCCTGACACCTACCTGATCACAGGAGCTGTCGGTACTCAACAGTCTGCTTTACAAATCAGAGATGTTTTTAAAAATAAGGAATAAAAAAGTGAGCAAAATCAGAGACATGCTTCTTTAAAAAAAAATGGTAATATCAGCATGAAGCCAAGAAACTGACAGTGTGTGGCTAAGGTAAAAAACGTGTTTAAAGGAGATCTTGACTGTAACAAAATCCTGGCTAGTTGGGAGGTGTGACTGGGGCATGGGAGCCTTAGGGAACAAGCAGGCTGCAGTGCCTGGTGGGTTGCTCCATGCTGGAAGACAGCACAGGCAGTCTGTAGCACCTGTAGGGATGAGCCATTCTGAAAAACAGCATAAGTAGGCTACCGTGCCTTGCGGTGGAGCTGCTCATGCTAGGAGATGACACAGGAAGGCTGGAGAGAGAGAGAGAGAAAGTGTGTATATATGTGTGTGTGTGTGTTTGTAAATGATGAGAGAACTAACACAAATGAATTACTGATGCTTTTTTATTTCATTATGAAAATACATTGTTAACCAACGAAGTACTCTTCCATCAAAGGATTTCATCATTTGTACTCATCCAAATTTGGTTTCACTCACCTTACTTCAAAAATGAGGAGTACAGTACTTACTGTGGAAAATCTTATTTGGAGCACCGAGTGTAGCCACTGGTGCTGCTCCTGCACCCATTCAGATGAACAGCCCAGCTCAGTCTGGGATGCCTGCTTTCATACTCTGTGATGCTCAACAGACCTACAGAGAGGCATATCCCTGCTCATCCCAGGGACCGTGCTGCGGTCAGACAGAACCTGGTTTCTGAACAATGACGTTTTATTCTCGGGGCACAAAACCATTAAAATACACCCACTCCCATTCCTGCATTCACACATCTTCTGGTGCATTACCAGAATACCAGTGCATGAGAATCTGTTTCCAGAGCTGCTGCTGTTCTGTGTATGGACTCTGCAGAACATAAGGCTGCGGGCACAGTTTCCACAGGAGACAGTAAAGTTGTCTCATGTCATTCATGGAGCTCATGCAGCAGAGTTCTATTAGTTCCTCTTAGAACTGCGTGGCTCATGCCCACCCCTTAATGCCTGACACCAACGAGCCATGAAACAAGCAAAGCGGTTGGTTGGGAAGTGCTTTGCAAAGTCAGAATACTGTTTGGTACCATCTTGGTGGGACTGGCAGCTGCTTTCATCAGCAGGTCAGCAGGATGAGCTTTTTGTTGTGGGGTCAAGCGAAGGGAAAGGAGGGCATGTGAGGTGGAGGTTGTGTAGAGGCTAGATGCTCCTGGATAAACCCCATGAGCTCCTTGAGCATAAACCTGCAATTCAGGACATACTCCACAACACATTCTCCTTAGAGAGCAAGTTTGCCCTCCCATTCATCCCTCACCAAATCAAGGGGGTTGCTTATCCTATGGCCAAGCAGTAGTTCCAAAGGGTGAGAACCCAGTGGACTCTTGGGGGACTTCCCTGTATGTAAACAAGAGATGGGGTGAGTACTTGCCCCACTCTCTTGCATGCTTATCAGTAAATGATTTTAACATGGCCTTAACAGGCGCATTATATCACTTGATCATAGTTAGTCTGAGGATGGTATTTGGAGGTTCTGAGCTGCCTCACTCCAAACTTCACCCAAAGACTAGTCATCAAATCAGACATGAAGTTGGTGCCCTGGTGCGATAGAATTTTCTGGGGAAAACCCACCTGGTTTAATATCCCGAGCAGTTCATTGGCCACTTTCATAGCCTCAGTGGAGGACAATGGCACTGACTCTGGGTACCATGTTGTGTAATCTGTAACCACCAAGGTGTCTCACTTGCTGGTGTGGCTTGGGGTGCTAAGTAGTTGCACAAGGTCTATGGCAACTCACCTAAATGGCTGTTCAGTAATAGGCAGGGGAATCAGCCATCTTAGCCTTGACTCTAACCTTTTCCACCCTCTGGCACTGTGGACAGGTCTAGCAGTAGTTTGCCACATTTTTGAAAATACTGGGCTAGTAAAAATTGTTAGTCAGCATTCTTTTTGTACTGCTGACCCCTACATGTCCAGAAAAAGGTATGTCTTGAACTAAGGCAAGAAGCTGCTGCCTATACTCCCTAATGACCACTATCTGCTGGAGTACCATTTCCTCTGGTCTTCCCTTAGAAACCCACTCACAGTACAGGAGCCCATTCTCACAGTACACATTCCTCTTTCAGAACTTGGAAAGTCACCCTCACTGTTGGCTAACTCCCTTAATCTCTGGAAGGATGAACCATCTTGCTGAGCTCTCCCCAGCTCTGCATGCCTGACCTTCGTCAAAACACACTCTCCTGTGGGAGAGTCACCTGTGGCTGGACTCTCCTCTGTCTGTAACTGTAGCTCAGACCTACTATTCCCAGCACATCCTTCAGCTACAACTTTCCTTGCTACCTCTTGCACTGCCCTCTTTATATCCTCAAGAATCAGTTTCCTCACCTTGCTACTGGTAGTGACAATATATTGGCCCTGCTATCAAAGTCATTCCCCATATTCACATTCACAGGAGATCTGATACAACACCCACCTCTTGTATGCCCTGACCACCTTCCCAACTTAAAAAGATTCAGGCCATTGGCACCGAGCCTGCCGGATCTATCACCCCTCTAATCTGAGAAAACTGGCCAGGCAGGATCTGTTCCTCATGAATCAAATCCTGCATCACCATAGAAATAAAGGCCCCAGTGTCTCTTAATACCTGGATTACCAATCCATTCACTTCCACTGGGCGCATACGTGCAGTGGAGTTGGAGAGCACTGCACTCTGTGTACAGGCCATTATCTACTGGGAGCTCCCTCAATTACCCCTTCCCGCTGCACTAGTCCCCTTTGTTACATTTTTTAGACAATCATATGATAAATGCCTCAGTTTCTGACAGATATAACACCTGCATTCCCCTGACTCTCTACCTCTGAAACCACTTGGCTTCCCTTTTGGGTTGGGCACAGGCTGCCTTCTTTCAGGCTGTCTCCTTGGTTCCCTTAAAACCACCTAATGCCCCTCCCCTATTACCTTTGCTATGAGAAGATGGTTGACTTGATATGAACTGATTGGTCCTCTTGGTTCCAGAAGAAATAAATCTTTTTTCTCTTCCACAAAGCAAGCTTTTGCACTCTAACAAGTTACTTTGCTGCACGCCCATTTCAGCATAGCCATCTCCCAGTGCATTTCTTAACCTTCTATATTTTTGCCAATAGGCCTTGAGAGTTAATTCAGAACACTTTAGCAAGGTATTTTTCATTTTATCATAGTCCATGCAGTCCTCATTGTCCATTCTGACAAAAGCTTTTAATGCCTTGCCAGTAAGCAAAAGCAATAGGTAAGCTGTCCAAGATGCCCTGCTCAATTCAAATTGCCCACTGATTCTCTCACAAAGTCTTAAAAACAGATCAAGACCATCCACCTGCTGATATCTGGAACACATTTTAGAATTCATTTTGGCTTCCTGGGTCAAACTTCTCATGCCATTACTCACAGTTTGTGGGTTGTCCTCTGGTACAGAATCTCTATCTCTTTCTCTTATGTTCCTTCATCTGGATTTCATATTGGCACTCTTTCTCTCACTCCTCTGCTTCCATCTGTATCCCCCACAGCTCTGCCTCAACCTTCTGATTCAATGCATCAGCTTTTCACTTCTCCTCCTTTTCTCCCTCCTCTCACTCTTTTTTCACTCATTTGCTTCCAGCTTCATCGTCCGCAGCTCTGCCTCAGCCTTTCACTTCTCCTTCTGTTGCTCCTCTGCTTTCAGGTAGGCCCCAATCCCACTGACTGTTGAGGTCGACTTAGGCTGCACCACAGTGTCAACGCTGTAAATGTGAGCCAAGGTTCTCCCCTTGAGCATGGTGATGCTGTGTTCAGTGACAATGTTCACTTGCATGGTTATCCTTCGAACATAGTCATGAGCTGTTGTTGGCAAAATGCTTGGCTTCACAAGCAATCCCTTGAGCAAACCATGTTTCACAGGGGCATCAATCATCGATAACTGCTTCGCAGCATTCTTCTTGAGTCATACCATCCCCCTGATGGCACATTCGGAGTTCGGTGGTAGAACCAATTTCTCACTGCCCCAATGCCACACAATCCCAACAGGGTGATCATCCTGGTTACTAAGGGCTTAAAAATTGCCCATCAGAATGTCCATAGCCTCCTGCCAAATCTCGCAGAGCTTATGATCTGAGTTGCTCACTATGGCTCAGACATACTTAGGGTCATGGAAACGTGGCTCAAACCTGCCACCCCAGACTCTGTGTGTGCCCTCCTGTGGTACAATATAATTAGGCAGGATCATGCCAGGAAAAAAATGAGGAGGTGGCCTGCTGCTTTATTTTAAGACTCACCTTAACGTGTCAGCCACAGCTCATCCATGCCTGTCATCTGCTACCTGCGAATTCCTCCATGCCCTGCTCCTACTGGGTAACACAAAAATGCTGCACTAAGTCTGTGCCTATAACCCCCAAAAGGTGGTGTGTTAGGACTCTCCTACCTCCTTGAAAGCATAAATTATAAGGTGCACTCCAATGAATTCTTAATATTTGAAGACTTCAACCTAAACTGGGCAGGTACAGTAGCAACACCAAGCATTATCAACCTTTGTTTGCAGGCCTTACTCTCTCCCAAATTACTGCTGAGCCAACTAGGCTTTCCTCCTCCAGGGGGAAAGGCATCCTCCTCCATTGGATACTGACCAACAGACCCAAATGGATCGTCTTATTTGGTATTCTCCCAGACTCTATCTCTGATCACTCCCCAACCTATTGTGTCTGGAGAGTATCCTCACCTAAAATCCCCTACAAAGTGAACCAAATGAGGGACTTCTACAAAAACACAGGACTTCCTTGAAAACAGGACCTTCTTAAAAATAAAGATTTTTACTACTACTACTGCTAAATTCAGCATTGAAGCCTACCATGTTGACCTGCAACACACAGATTGGTCCCCAGTCTTAGCCGCTAGTGACACCCCTACTGCCCTTCATAACTTTCTTGTTATATTTGCATCCCTGCAGGATAGACATGCCCCCTTCACAAAGAGCAGAGTGAAGGGCACCACTACCAAATGGCTACAAAGGGGCTTACTCTCCCTTATGAACTTAAGAGACAAATGCTGGGCAGAATTTAAGACTTCCCAGGATATGTCAATATTCCAGTAGTACAGACAACTTAGAAACACCTGCAAAAAAGCCATTGGCTCTGCCAAGAGTGAATTTTGTAAATCCACCCTGTTATCCTCAGCTAGGGACCTGAGGAGTTTCTGGCAGAGTATCAAGATTATTGTTAGTGGCTCCCCTAGAGCCAATGTCTCTGACATGCTTATTGGTAGGATAAATTGTAACAATGCCGTGACCATTGCCAATGCCTTCAATTCCCAGTTCTCTGACCTGTCTGCCTATACCTCCCAGTTCCATGACCCCAGTGAACCAAATCCTGACTGTTGCCTCAGCCTGGGACTACCCCTCGTTCTTCTTTCTACTTCAAGGCCATCTGTATCAGTGAAACTTTGAAACTCCTTGCTTGCCTCTCCCCCCACACTGGCTCTGGCCATGACAGTATTGAGCCCAAACTCACCTGCCTAGGGGCCCATTATGTCACTCTGTCCATCTCCCACATATTTAATACAACTCTTATTACTAGGATTATCCCTGACATATGGAAAATGGCCTGGGTCATCCCTATGTTCAAGCAAGGTGACCTAAAAATACTCCATAACTACCGCCCTATTGCTATCCTTTCTGCTGTTAGCAAACTGCTTGAAGAGGTGGTCGCTACTCAGCTCACAGACTACATCCAAAGCTATGACCTACTTACCCCGGCACAACATGGCTTCTATAAGGGGCTAGCACCTCTACTGCTCTGGCCAAGGTCACCTCTGAGATTAGGACAGCTACTGACCAGGGCAAGTTGACAGGGGCTATCTTCATTGATATCTCGAAAGCCTTCAATCTGGTTGACCACTCTTTCCTGTGTTCCACACTCCAGTCCCTTGGCCTCTCCTTCCCTGCCCAGGCCTGGTTCATCAACTGCTTGCTTGGAAGGCAGCACCTCACAAAATTTAACAAAGCCCTCTTGGAGCACACACATGTTACCACTGGGGTCCCCAAGGGTCTGTCCTAGGGCCCATTCTATTTCCCCTCTTCCTCAATAACTTGCCCTTGTTCTCAGCGCATGGTTGCTCCACCCTATATGCGTATGACCTTGTGATCCTGACCAGCTCCCATGATATCACTGTCATCAACTCCCAGCTCAATGCTGACTTTGACCGTGTCCAGTCCTGGCTAAAGGCACATAAGCTAGCCATCAATCTAAAAAAAAAACAGGTAAAGCTCTTTGGATCCTCGGCCAAAATCAAATCATGTCCTGCACTTCTGAGTGTCACTGGAGCCGATGGATCCCTTGTGCAGGTTGCCGACTCCCTCAAATACTTGGAGGTTACACTTGATCCTCAGCTCGACTTTTCACTATACATATGCAATGTGTGCAAGGCTACCAACAGCAAGCTGGGTTTGATCTACAGAGCCAAAAGCTGCCTCACTCCAGCTGTGTGCCAAGCCCTGGCTAAGGGGGGTTCCTACTACCCACACTCTGCTACAGGCTGGTCTCCCTTGCACAAACCCCAAAAACCTGTTTAGCAAAATGGGATGTTGAGTATAATAATATATGCCGCTTTGCCCTCTCTGCCCTATGTCTCACCCACCACTGTGAAATCTACAGCAAACTTGAGTGGCTCTCCCCTAACAATCATTGTACCTTTGTAATGGGCAACTTCATTGACAATTTTGTCAGAACTGCCACTCCCCCAGTACTAACCGGGCTATTCAAGCCTGTCAACCCCTCCTATCAACTAAGGTCTAATGGCTTGCAAGCTTTCCAAGTTCCCAAAACCTGTACCCTCACTGGAGATCAGGTGCTCACTGTCTGTGCTCCCAGACTATAGAACTCCCTCCCTGTCCAAGTCCATACCTTCTCCTCCCATATTTGCTTCAGAAACTCCCTCTGGAGTTTCTTCAAACTCGCCGCGGGCTGGCATTGTACCGACGGTTCCTACCCCCTTTCCTGCACCGTGTTGCACTTTATGGTCTTGTCATGCCACAGCCTCAAGTTGGTGTGCTAACGTTATAAGTTATATGTTAAATACTATTGTTTATGGCTGTCAAATGTACCTTGTTATTGTATGCTTAATTTCATGTTATGTTGTTCTACATGCTGCGCCTGACTATTACCGTTCCCTATACTTCTGTAATACCTGCCTTTGCCTGTAATGTCCATGTAAACTCCCGGGCCGCACCTGAAAATAAACATTTGACTGTCTAATTGTACTTACCTGGTTAACAAAAGCTAAATAAATAAAACTTTGTTTCTCTGCATGTTTGACATAGGCTGCGCAAAGCAGTTCATGCAAGTTCACACTCCTTCTGGGAGTTTGTCTCTCTCTCTCTCTTCTCTGTCTCTCTGTCTGTCTCTCTCTCTCTCCTTGCACAGTTGCTTTAACCACCTAAGCAAGTTTGCATTGGTTCCAGTGAGGACTGGTATGACGTCATACAGTTTGGCTTGGGGGCCTACCAAAGCACAGGTGTCGACTGGTCCTTCAACTCTAGTGATGTTCTCAAGAAAGGTGATTCAGATCTGGATGACTCCCAAGTATAGATAGATAGATCTCATTAATCAGGACCCACAAATCCAGTCCTTCCAGGGGCTTCATTGGTATGTGACTCAGAAACTTGCCATAGTGATCTTGAATATGGTAGTGACCTGCAGCCACAATCCAACAGTGCTCATGTGGGCTTCTCTTCAACTTTGACCTTTATCTTGGATGAGGATCCAACAATCTTCATCTAATATGTTTCTTTCCTAGCAGTCCTGCTTATTTGAGGTACAGTTGTTCTCACATGAGAATGTCTTGCTTCCGGGGGCTCCAGTGCACTCCCTTACCAGGCCCTGTTTCAGTTCACCTACTCCTGTCATCTTTTGATTACCAACTCGTTTACCCTCCTGAGCTCTTCAAGGTTGTGACATTCTCTCCTTAGATGTCCTTTCTCACCACACCTACAACAAAAAAATGTCCTTGCACCTCCTTGGTTTCTGAGGATAGTCTCTCTAGACCAAAATTCTCTCCTGTGATTCATGTTAGCTGGCTGCAAGGTTCCTGCTGAGTAGTCCACACTGGTTTCAGTGACTGGACATGCTGTTTCTCATTTTTCCACTATCAATTGCCTTAGTTTGTCAATGGGTTCCAAGAATTCTTCATTGTTAGACCCCGTCGGTGTGGTCACAGAGGCAGTTCCAGTATTCTGTTGAAGTGTTCCATGCTTTCACCACAGGAATCAGTTTTTCTTCCTGCTTCCTTACTTCTCCCATGAGCTCATTATAGGGCAGTGGCTTGTCCATATGATCTCTCAGATGTATAATCAATAGGATTTGGTTGGAGTACGCTGCTCCATCCAGCACTTGGATCACTCAGGCTTGATCCATAGTGTTGGGTGTCAAACATTCTTTTCCGGGAGGCCAGCTGCACAACTATTTCAAGATGAACTCAAAAATCTAACAATTGCTGTTCTTCCCATTGCTTGATCAGAGCCAGTAGTGTGAGGAGGGTTCCAGGCTTCTGTACTCCTCCAAACATTCGTTCCAATGCTACAAGATATTCTGCACAGTCACATTTGCATAAGTAGCCTTGAGTGCTACCACTGTATCCAAAGCAGTCCTCAGAGGCATTCTTCCATCCATGCCCTTTCCTCAGCTTCACAGTAGGTCTTGTACCATCTGGGTGACCTGTTCAATCTATGTGTCAAAACTATCCTGCCCGATGGGAGTTGCTTTCAATCTGAAAATGGTCGAAGCCTCCTATATTATCATGCTGGTTGTTGTACCTTTTCAATCAGATGACCAATGCCATCCAACAGGTCGATGACTTGCAAACTCTCCTGACAAGCCCCTTTCAATAGGTCCTTCAAGTTTTGTTCCAAGTTACCTTCCTGCTCCAACAATTTCTTCACTTTCTCCCCCAGCTCCCAGGGAGAAGGATCCTTTTGAGCCAGCTGTGGGGCTCCCATTGCCATAAAGGTGCCATGCCTCATCCTCGGTGGGCATCAATGATGTGGGTAGCTCAATAACTGTAAGGTCTTTCTCAGTCACCGTAAACAAGCTTACAACTTTCTTGTCAGTTACTCATACCTCATGCTGTATCTTCATTCTTGCAAGGTAAGACAGTTCACACTCCAGCACATTCAAGAATTTGTTGGAATCCCCGTCTTTAGAAACATTGCTGACCAATAACACTTTCTTGGAGTCCTTACCCTGTTGCAAATACCATTTGAAAAATTCTTTGAATGCCGCTTTGAATTTCCAGATTTTCCTGAAATGTTTCAAACTTTTCAAATCTTTTTAAATTTTCCTAAATTTTGTTTGAGTTGGATGACAGTAGTGGAAACTCTCTCAGTGGTCCCAGATGTGTCCAACTTATAAACAGGAGATCTCAGTGGTGCCTCCAAAGATGTAACTGGGCCTCCATGCAGATGTTAAGGTGCCCATCCTACTAGACCTCTTGTGGTACAGCACTTCACTATTATGAGCTCCATAAATCAGATACCAGAAAGCTCAGCCCAGCCAGTTAGCAATTCTCCTTGCCTGGAGGACAAAGAAGAACTTGCAAATAGCAAATGTGAGCAAATAGTAAACTTAAAATTCTGATTCAATTTCTGATAGTGACAGTGTAACCCTTTAACTGCTGTTCCTGAAACTAGAAAAATTGAGATTTCAAGGGTTAAACATAACATATATTATTATCCTTTGGAGATTTACTTGGACAGAAATCAATCTCCAAGAGGTTTGAGGGTTAATAAAACTTCATCATGTGGTTTGGAAAACTTCACTAGAAAAGCACAATGGGAAGATGCTGCATGTCTTCGCACTACAACATTCATTGAATTAATCATTGCTGAGGATAGGACAAACATAAAGAATTAAGAAAGGAAATATATAACATCCAGAAGGAATTGATAAATTTCAAAACAAACCATCACTTAAGAGAAGTTAATGATGAATTAACAAATAAAATAGACAAGAATGAATCAGAATTGGTCAAATGCAAACAGGCTAAATTGGAAATGGGACAGTGAAGAATATCTGCTTGGGAACATTCTAATCTGGCCGAAGAGAACGAGATCAGTAAGTAAAGTGTACTCCCGTTTATGTAGGAGAACTCCTAAGCAAGTAGCAATCCAAACCGAGAACCAACGCGCGTCAGAGGAGAATGGATCCGAATCGGATGTGGGTACCTCCAGCTCAGGACCTTTTGTTAGAGAAAGAGCAACTGGAATTGAACAAGGACAAAAGAAAACAAAAAATGAGACAACAACACAAAACCAGGAGGGGCAGGAAGGGAAGGTCAAAACAGAAATTTTCACAGCATCAAAAGAAACAACAAAAATGATTATCCTTCCCAAGGTGATCTAACTGTTGACCAAGTTGCTGTCCTTAGTAAATGTTTAAATGACATCCCTCAAACTGACAGGGATAGATTTTCTATTCAGGTTGATCTATTCACATTTAAAAAAATGTGTTTACATGAACTTTTTTTTCTAAAAATTAGCAAACTTACAGCAATATGGGTCTAAGTGTTGAAAACGTTGCTGTGGGGTAGAGATTTTAAATTCCACCCAGATTTCTGAGAATGACATGACTGATCTATTGATTGATCTAAGTGACTCTGACATTACTCCATGATTCTAACATTGAGGACCACATGGGAGAGCCCATGGATCCGATTTCCTGGACTGATCGGGACATTGCTAATACAGAAGCATTATAAGTCCTTATGTCTGATACAGGTGTTGATACTGACAGTTCTACGCATAATGTTAATATGTTGTTAGATGTCTTGGGGAGAAACGTACAGGAGATACGAAGGCTGCTATCTAAACCTAAATATTTGTTCTGCACTAACACTATCATCCCTATTATTAAAATGTTTAAAAGTATTGTGCTGAGGGAAAACATTGACTGCTGATGAATATACTACCCTTTGTCTGCTGCAACGTAACATATGCCAAATCAAAAGTTCTAAAGGAGCTTACTATAATGCCCAATAATGTGATTAAACCAGCAGATAAGGATGGCAACATTGTGATTCTTAAAGAGGAGGACTATGCATTTATGACCTGACAAACTAACAAAAATGTAGGAAACTCCCAGGGAATCCGTAAGAGACATTTGATAAAAAAACTATTGAATCTATTAGAATAAGGGAGAGCACAAATCTATCCAGATGATGAGCTTAAGTTCTTGTGGGTTGACTCGCTAGTCATACCTAACATATTACACCCTGCCTAAAATTCATAAGGGTCATGACAAACCTCCTGGCCACTACACAGTGTCGAGGGTTGGATCCTTGATTGACAACCTTAATAAATGTTTGCATTTTTTTCCCTTAATGAGTGCCTGTCCAGTCTTAAATCTCACCATAGGGACACTATGGTTGCTCCTGACAAATTTCAGGGCCTTGAAAGGAATCTGAATTACATCTGGCTTGGTGTAGATATGGAATCGCTCTTTACCAGCATCATATATGATCAAGGTATCGTGGCCTGCTCCAATTTTTTGCACAGATATCCCCAAAATACCTAATTCCTGATCAAATTCATACTGGAGGCTTTAATGTTTGTATTGTCACACAGTTATTTTGAATTCAGTAATATATTCTATTTACAACTGTATGACACTGCTACGGGGGTGGCCATGACATTCTCATTTGCCAACCTCTTCCTCAGATTCTGGGAACAGACTAGCATTTTTTTCCCACTCATCTAGCCCTTTCCTGAGCCATATTATTAGATGGCATCAGTGTATTGAAGATATAATCTGTGTATGGAAAGGGTCCAAGCAAGAGGTGACTCAGTTCATGGAAGGGATGAGTCAGAATAACATTAACCTGAGTTTTACATCCATCATGAAGAGAACTAGTCTCGATTTTCTTGACTTGACTTTCTTCACTGATGGTAATATGTGACTGCAAACTAAATGGTGCAGGAAGCCCACAGCTACTAATAGTTTGCTTAGAGCAGAGAGCTCACACCCACATTCCCTAATTCAATCTATTCCCTATGGGCAGTTCCTGTGTATTTGCAGGAACTACTCTTAAGGATGAAGATTTTGAGACCCCAATCCCAAGATCTCTATTAGAGGTTTTTAGCCAGGGGGTACAGTTGCACCACTTTAGATAAAGCACATGACAGGAACATGCATAGAAATTCCCTATTACAACTGAAATAAAAAAAACAGGGACTTTAAACAACCCTTGTCCTTTATAACTAAATTCACTAGGATATCTGACCAGGTAGGGGCCAAACACTGGTCCATGTTGCTGAATGACCCAGTATTAGAATCTGAACTTGGTCCTAACCTGAGAATCGTATTTTCTAGAGCTGAAAATCCACATGATAAATTGGTTCATAGCTGCTGCAGTCCTGCCAATACCCTGGCACCTAGACTCCAGTTACCACCACCTAAAGGGATGCATAAATGTGGGAGGTGTAATGTGTGCAGCTGCTGTTCTCAGCGCAGTAAATTTCATCTGGAGCGCTATGACAGAGATGTAGAAATCAGAAGTCTTCTCAGTTGTAGTAGTGAATTTGTGGTTTATGCTATTTTGTGCACCTGTCCCCTTCTATATACTAGCCACACTGTCAGAGCTGTGCACTAAAGAATACAGGAGCATATCAGCAGTGTAAGATCGGGTTTGGCTGACACACCCTTGGGTAGATATTTCAGTGAGCGGTAGCCAAAACCCTAATGGGACCCTATTCATGTCTCTTGAGACTGCAGGTAGAGGATCTTGGGTGTCGATAGGCTGACCAAACTGCTGCAATGGGAAAGCTTCTGGATTTTCTCGGTTGGCTCCCTGTATTCATGAGGTTTAAATACAGAATGAGCTCCCACGCCATTCCTTTGATATGATAATTTGGGGAGACAAAACACGGATCTATTTGAGCTTTAGTCTCTTATGTGAATGGCTAATTGGTTCTTTGATTAATTTGGTTCTATGATGTCGAATGTATATTGCAAATTTTTAACTGCTATAAACGTTAACTGCTATATCTGTTTTCTTTTTCTTGACAGATCTATTGTAACAGTCCATGACTAAGGGCAGGTATATTCCCCCTTACTGGAACGATGGACAAGAAAATACTAGGGGGTGAGCCATGTAAGCATTAAGCTATGATGAAGGAGGCTTCTACTGTGAAATTAATGCATGGTCGGGGGGGTTGTGGCATGCGGCCGAAGGCCGAGTGCCTACAACAACTCAACCATGCATTAATTCCACATTGAAGTCTCCTTCGGAGTGGCTTAATGTGCTTGTAACATGGCAAGTGCTGCTAGGCAGTGATTATTACAAAGGTGTTTGTTTTAATAAAATATAAAAACAAAACGTTGTGTGTAGTTTAAATTTTTTACTGCTTATAAGTACAGAATGTGAGAAATAGTAACATTTCTTAATATGCTCATGCTGCTAAACATATGCAGGCATAAATAATATTTCTAGTGTTCTCTAATATATTTATCTGGTTTTCATAGATTTTAATGAGGTACATTTAATGGTACTTCTCTTGATCTTTGCAAAAAACACACTTCTACATGCTCTTCAGTAAGACCGCATTGTATGCTGGGATGTATGCACTCAGAGATTTGCATATCTAAACTCCTGAAATCAGCTATTAAATCTAATAACTGCAGTTGCTTTAAACTACATGCATTTCTATTGTGAAGTTGCTAATATTAAAAGGAGAGGTGCTGTTACAAATAAGGATTGAGGCTGTTGCTGCTGTTCTACTCTGCTGGTCGGTAGTACGTTTACTTTCCCTTTCCTACTTTGTGTTGTGAGAGGAGTCTCGTCAGCAACATATGAAACAACTTGCGGCAGATTTATAGGTTTGTATCCTCCTTCTGCGCTACTACATCAGGGGATTTTCTGCATATTTTTGAGTTTTGTACAGACCTCGAATGTAATTTTTACTTTCTCAATTACTCTACGTTTCACCGTGCTGCTCTGAAAAAACACATTTAGTGCGATAGCAAGTGGCCACTGGGTGGGTGAGTGGGAAACTCTACATGTTTAAACAGGACATCTGATGCTCAAAACTGACTACTGCTACCTCAAGTTTCTTGTTTTTCTCCCTCTCTCTCTCTCTCTCTCTCTCTCTCTGCAATTCTCTACTACCAACAGGTCACAGGCTTCACTTGTTAGGAGAGCTGAGGATGCCAAGTGGTGATTACTTGGATGCTGCTTTTAATGTAACTTTTACAGGTACTACACCAACGGGCATTACTAGGGAATTAATCCCCACTAGTTTACCATCATATGCTGTGTTTTGACCAATGATTACCTCGTATTTTTGCATTTCTTTATTGCCATGTTACAAAACTCCATAGTGTGTTCTGTATTTTTGTCTTTTTAGTACAGCTGGTTAGCTTCATATATTATGTCTCAACTCTGAAAGTATAACAGTTTTGTCATTTAATTTGTGGCTGATGGGTTTTTGCCTTTCTTTGCACTTACTCTGGCTGTTTAATTTTTATGTATATAATGTTTGATACATGATGTTTTATATGAATATTTTTTTGCACTTTATGTCACACTTGAGTTATTCTGTTCACATCTCCCTGAGCCACTTACCTGGAAGCATTATTGTAAATAGTTACCCTCAGAGGGTGACACTGTGCTTCAGATGTATCGGGTATAAAAGGGGACACGCAGCCATCATGATTGTGTCCCCTGACAAAAACTATGGTCGAAGCCCCGGGGTGTCCTAAGGCTGATTAGTTCTCTCACCTTACACAGTGAACCTGCTTGTGAATTACTGTAACTAAACTTCAGCAAAGGAGTTACTGGCTTCCTGCATTATTGGTTACTTTTCACTAGTCTGGTTTGTTATCCTGGAGTGCCTGGCTATTTTCACACATTTTAGAAGCAGAACCCCACTAGAAATGGGATGTTGCAGGGCCCTCATGCCAAAGAGCTGAGGGTACATCCCCTCAATTCACATCAAAACAGTACCATTTGAGCTAAAGAGTGTTGTGCAGAGCACCAAGCCCCATTTCTGCTATTGTATCTATGGATGCTGTGGAGACTTTAAACCAAGTGAAGGGTCTTGATGTTTTGTTTCTACGGACCTACTTTTTTGTTCTCCTGATCTGTGGAGTATGGGTGCTTTACATCAATCAGATGGCACACTGGTTTTTATGAGTAAGGAAATCACAAGCCACTTTTCCTGACAGAGTACTTGCCAGGGGTGTCCATTTGTCCCCTTCCCTGTTGCCATCATTTTGAAGCCCTATGCACCTGAATGGCATACAGGTACTCAGGGTGCTGTAGCTTCGTACATTTAAAGGGGAGTTTTATTTCACCTGATAGCTTGTATTTTTTGTGGAATATAGTTTGCAACTACTGGTTCTGACAAAATATTTACCCGTATCATATTTCTTACCTGAGCTGGGCACTTGCGATTGGGACTTGCGAATTGAATCAGGGCTGACTCATTCCTTCTAACGCTATCTTGGCCCTACTTCTCTCTCTCTCTCTCTCTCTCCCTCTCTCTGTCTCCTCTCTTCTGTAGACTGTCAAATAGAGTTATTCCTTCCCTTAACTGACATGTCTGAACTGTGAATACCTCTTACACTTGAATTCTTGATTCTATATCCATTTACACCTATTATCAATTTTAATGGCTTACATTCTCACTTCTGCTCTCACAATTGTACATAATATTTGTTTCTGATTTGTATTTGTAGTTGTGCAGTCTGACTTTTGATTTGTCTGAAGCTGAGAGCCTTGCAACACTGCAAAGAACAAACTGTAACTTAATTTCGGAGCTGGAAACTTGGTAAGGCATAATATTGTAAAACAGGGGAGCTACGCTTTCTACAAAGTTTCATTTTTTTTCTCCTTATTGGCATTAAGCAGAGAATTACAGGATTCCATTAAAAGTGTAGTAATTTTAAAACCAGAGGGAGTGAGATACAACTGAATTTGCTTGATTGTTGGGGTTGAGACTTAGGATTTAGAGGGATATTTTTGCAACATTTTAAAAGTGTCCTGCTGGCAGAGTAGTTAAGTTTATATCCCTGGTTTCACTGAAAGATTTTTGTATTGAATCAGACAGCAGCCTGCCTACAGTGAAAGGCCTGCTTACATCACAGGTGTCACTAGTCAATCAGTTGGCTTAATACTTAAGATTTTCAGTGCAGGAAGAGTGTAAAGCACAGCTGACTTATTTTGGGGCTGACCGCTTTCAGAGCACAAACCACCAGGCTGTTTTGGGGCTGGGAAGGTTACCTGTGTCTGAGTTGGATGTCTGGATTTTTCTCTGTTTGATTAGCAGGTTATTTTCTCTGTCAAATTGTTGTGTAGGGCATCTTGCTGACAGGAAGGCACTCATCGTAGTGCTGGGTCAGAGCTTTAGCTGATTTGTTGGAAGGGCACAGTTTAGGCCCAACCTCTTCCCACCCTCACCCCACCCACCCTTGGAAATAGTTCCTTTATACCTGGGGTTCTGACATCATTTCCTCAAGAGTGCAAGGTGCATATCACTGTCATATCCTCTCTAGCACACTGCACTGACAATATAAGCATACACATTGTATAATATATATATTTCTATATAACAAACCAATCACACACACACAGAAAAAAGTAGATCAACATGTGGGGAGTAGTACAATGTAATGGCTGTGGGGCAGCAGTCTTCCGGGAGTCTTTCTGGAGGCTGAGATGCTGCCCTATTTGCAGACAACTCTCTGCCCTGATGGAGGAAGTTGCCCATCTTCAGGCCATGCTGGACAGTAGTAAGGGAACCTTCCCCCAGGCCACACTGGATGGTAGGAAGGGAACCTCCCCCATACAGGGAGCACCAGAGCCACCACCACTACCTCAGAGGTTGTGAAGAAAACACAGCAGTTGGACCACAGTGGGCTCAGGAAGGGTGAGGATGGTGGAACAGAGGCACACCCAGTCAGTTGTTCCACTCCACAATCCATACACCATTCTGGGGGAGCATAGCTCCCCTATGGATGCACCCACAGAGGAGACTAAGGAGGCTGAGGACAGCTGTCACAAGGGAGGCCCACAGGAAGGAGACAGAGGACACCACAAGGAAAGGAAGCAGCTCCTGGTGGGGGACTCAATTATTAGGGGGATAGAACTGGGGGGAGGAAGGAAAACTGAAGTAAGGTGCCTGCCTGGTGCCATGGCTTGGAGGGACAGGAAGCACATCCTCAGGATCATGGGAACAGCTGCACGGGAGTCTGAACTGGACATCATTGTCCACCTAGGGACAAATGACTTGGCTCATCATGAGATTAGAGCAGTGCAGAAGGACTTTGTAGAATTGGGGAGGGGCCTAAGACAAGTAGCACACACAGTATCCTTCTCAGAGGTGCTGCCTGTCAATGGCATGAGTGAGGCGAGGGTACTTTGCACCATGCAGTTTAATGAATGGTTGAAAAAATGGTGTGGAGCACAGGGGTTTGGCTTCATTGGGGACTGGGGTTCCACCTGGAGGACACCAGCCTATACTGGCAGGATGGTCTGCATCTGTCCAGGAAGGGAACAAGTCTTTTGAGCAATCGGTTTAAATGCTTCATTGGGAAGGTTTTAAACTAGTCAAGGGGGGAGGCACTGATAAGCAGCAGGAAAATCCCAGCCTCTTCCTACAAAACAGGGTACTAAATGAGAAAAAGACCAAGGTAGAAAGGTCAGTGGGGGATGCTGCAACAGAAGGTAAAGCCATCAAAAAATGGAGAGCAATGAGTACCAATGCCCGAAGTCTGAGCAACAAGCTTCCTGAATTAGTGGCCTTGATGGAGGAGGAACATCTGGATATCGTGGCAGTCACAGAAACATGATACACATAAACCATGACTGGGATGTAAACATACCAGGATACACTATCTACAGGAGGGACAGGGAGGGTAAAAGAGGAGGAGGAGTAGCTCTTACATAAGGGAAGGAATCAAAGCAACAGAACAAAAGGGTAAACGGGAGGAGAAGAAGCACTGTGGGTAAATTTGGAGACCGCAATGGCACCACAACACGCACAGGGTTAGATACAGACCCTTCTCAGGGGAGGAAATGGACAAGAAAATGATAGAAAGTATACTTAGAATGGCAGAAAAAGGGAGATATTGCTGATGGGTGATCTGAATATGCCAGATGTTAACTGGAGTGCAGTTGCAGCAGCCACTTCTAAGAGGGTTATTCTAGATGCCCTACAGGGGCATGCCTGACAACTAGTATTGGAGCCCACTCGAGAGGGAGCAATCTTAGACCTGGTTCTCTCAAATGGAGATGAAGAGAGGATCACAGATGTAGAAGTGGGTAGCCATCTGGGAACTAGCGACCATCGAACAGTATGGTTCACAATAAACACAGCAATAGAGTCAAGCCATGCAAAGACAACGGTACTGGATTTTAGGAGGGCTGACTTTGTCAAAATGGGTGAGTGCCTAAGGAATGCACTAGCAAATGGGCAGGAAGGAGGGGTGGAAGAACAATGGGGAATAATAAAAACTGTCATCACAGAGGTATCAAGCCTTTGTGTAAAGCAAATAAACAAAACAAACGAGGTAAGAAACCACTATGGTTCTCAAAGGAAGTGGCAGTGAAGGTTCAAGAGAAAAAGAAAGCATTCAGGAAGTACAAGGAATCACAGAAGGAACAGGACAGAGAACTATATCAGTTAAAGCAAAAGGAAGCTGGGAAGGCAGTCAGATCAGCAAAGGCCCAAACTGAGGAAAAGATAGCCAACTCAGTTAAGAAGGGGGATAAAACCTTTTATAGGTACATCAGGGAGTGAAGGAAGACCAAGGGAGGGATAGTGAGGCTTAATAAAGGGGAGGGAGGGTGGGCAGAGGGTGACTGTGAAAAGGCAGAGATACTAAACAAATATTTTTGCTCAGTATTTACAAAGGAAGAGGGGGAGGTACCTAAAACAAACAGTAGAAACACTCTGGATACAGAAGTTGTTACCAGCCCATTTACAGAAGAAAGGGTTCTGAAAGAACTCTTAAAACTGAAGGTGGACAAAGCAATGGGGCCTGATGGGATTCATCCCAGAATTCTAAAAGAACTAAGGGTAGAACTAGTGACACCACTGACTACCCTCTTTAACAAATCATGGGAGGATGGGGTGGTACCCAAGGACTGGAGGAGGGCAGATGTGATTCCCCTTCACAAAAGTGGGAGCAAGGCAGAAGCAGGAAACTACAGACCTGTTAGTTTAACCTCAGTGGTAGGGAAAATGATGGAATCACTTCTGAAGGAAAGAATTGTTAAATATCTAGAGGCCAAAGGGGCACAGGACCCAAGGCAGCATGGATTCACAGCGGGAAGGTCATGCCAGACAAATCTGAAAGATTTCTTTGACTGGGTGACCAAAGTAGTTGATCAGGGAGGGGCTGTGGACATGGCCTACCTAGACTTTAGCAAGGCATTTGACACAGTCCCACACAAAAGATTAATATAAGTTAGCCAGCCTGGGAGTGGGTCCCAAGATGACAGCCTGGGTAAAGAATTGGCTGGAGAATAGGACACAGAGAGTAATAGTAAATGGAGTCCACTCTGAAAAAAGGGGGTTAGTAGTGGGTACTGCAGGATCAGATAGATTAGTCCTCTTCAATGTCTTTATAAGTGAGCATTGCAGAGGGACTGGAAGGAAAAGTATGTCTCTTTGCAGATGACACAAAGATCTGCAACAGAGTTGATGCACAGGGTGGGGTGGAAAGGATGAGAAGGGACTTGGCAAGGTTAGAGGAATGGTCAGATGTATGGCAGCTTAGATTCAATGCTAAGAAGTGCAAGGTAATGCACCTGGGAAACAAAAACCCAGGGGAAGAGTACACAATGGGGGGTGAGATACTAACAACAACAAAAATGGAAAGGGACCTGGGGTAGTCATATCAGATGACCTAAAGGTGGGCAAGCAATGTGAGAGGGCAGCAAGGAGGGCTGGGGGATACTGGGATGCATAGGGAGAGGCATCACCAGTAGAAAACAGGAAGTTATTATCCCTCTGTACAGACAGCTAGTGAGACCCCATCTGAGTACTGCTGCAGTTCTGGAGACCCAATCTTGCAAAGACATAGACAGGATGGAAGCTGTCCAGAGGAGGGCAACTAAAATGGTGCAGGGTCTGCACCGGAAGACATATGAAGAGAGACTTAAGGAGCTGAATATGTATAGCCTTGAGGAAAGGAGGGAGAGGGGGGACATGATAGAAACTTTCAAGTACCTCAAGGGAATCAACAAAGTCCAAGAGGGTAGCATCTTTCAAAAAAAGAGGTGTGCAAGAACAAGGGGGCACAATTTGAAGATAGAAGCGGGGCGGCTCAGAGGTAATTAAAGGAAGTATTTTTTGACAGAGAGAGTGGTGGATGTATGGAACGGCCTTCCAGAGGAGGTTGTGGAGTCACAAACAGTGGTGGAATTCAAGCAGGCATGGTACAGTCATAAGGCAATTCTAGGGGTGTGGGTAGGAAGAAGTAGGCTGCTGGTTAACTAGGATCTGCAGCTTATCCATCAGGTAGGGAAATGGGCAGACTGGGTGGGCCAAGCGGTCCTTATCTGCCGTCAAATTCTATGTTTCTGTTTCTATTCACAGCAACAGAAAGAGATTTCTGTAAATTCTACAGTGATTTAAATTGGCTCTCCCCTTCATACTGCCAATCTCAGTCCTTTGGCTGCCTCATAGATAATATCATTCGCACTGGCATTCCTGCCTCTCTTGCTAACATGCTGATACCTATAAACCCTAGTTATAATCTTCGTTCTGGGGCTAAATCCCTACTAAATATACCTAGCTGTAAAACTCAAATGGTGACCCAGGCTTTTTCCTACGCTGCACCTAATTTCTGGAATTCTCTTCCTGTAGGCCTTAGGCTGTCCCCAATCCATAGTACTTTTAAAAGGTCGCTATGCGCTCATCTCATGGTAACTGACTCGTTCACTTGTTTTTATCCTCCTTGAACTAACTCCTTTTTTGCCATGTTCTCTGCCTTTCTCCCCTTTCCTCGCTACATTAACCTCTGCACTTAATCTCTGCTTTTCCTCTGCCAAGTCCTTCATAAACTGTGCCCCAGTTTCCTTCTAACGCTATCTTGGCCCTGCTTCTCTCTCTCTCTCTCTCTCTGTCTCCTCTCTTCTGTAGACTGTCAAATAGATTTATTCCTTCCCTTAACTGACATGTCTGAACTGTGAATACCTCTTACACTTGAATTCTTGATTCTAGATCCATTTACATCTATTATCAATTTTAATGGCTTACATTCTCACTTCTGCTCTCACAATTGTACATAATATTTGTTTCTGATTTGTATTTGTAGTTGTGATTCTTGGATCTAATGTGTTTGACCTTATATTGTACATTTCTCCATTTACCTCATTGTTTTTGTATTTCTCATGATGTATGCTATCTATATTTCTGATTTGTATTAATGTTTACTGTTGAAACTGACATTATTGTTGATGTATTTGTGTTATATTCTTCCTTACCTTGTTTGGATTTGTGATTGTATTTCTGTGGACTGTTTCTCACTTGTACACTCTCGGGTCGTGCCTGAAAATAGGCATTTTTATGTCCAGTGCACCTACCTGGTTATCAAAAATGAAAGAGATTTGTTATACTTTGCCATCAATACATATTAACATACACACATACAAACATACCAGCAGATAAAGACCTTACAGTTTATCTTGTCTGCTTGATTGTGCAGGTCCTTCCTGTGTCTACAGTGGGACCTGCTCCTCCTCCCCAAACCCCCTCTGACCCACATACTGACATGTCCTGCTGCTCAGTAAAGCTGCTAGCAGCCCCCAGGATTGTTGGTTGCTGGATTTTAAATTTTAATTACATTTTAAGCAAGACATATTGGCCCAGATATTCAAAGTCTTGCACTAGGTGCAAAGTGTTTGTGCCCGCACTGCATAGTTATTTGCACCACAATCCCATATTCAGAGACGACACTGGGTGCACTATTCGCCTCAGCACACCAATGCAGAGGTAATGTATGCAGCATGCAGAGGCAGGGCTGTACCCTGTGTAACATGTGCAGCATGATATTTAGTGTGTTAGTGCTGCATAAATGGGACCGCACAGGGCACATACCGCTGCACAAATACTGGCTCTAAAAGGCTTTCTTGAGCTGATGCAAACCCTAGAGGTAGAGGGAGACATTGAAGGTCACACACCAAGATGGTGCATTTGGGAGTACACATTGTGTACCTGGTGCAGCAGGTTATGGAAAAAAAGGAGTAGGCCAGTACCCACCCTGGGGCCAGACATAGGCCATGGAGGTGCTACTGTGCACATAAACAGTACAATCCATGAATCACATTCAAAGTCCTCCATGACAACCAGATCATGGGCTGGTACAGGCTCAGCAGGCCCATGCTCAGGCAGCTACGTGAGCTGCTGCATGACCAGCTCTGGACAGACACCCAGTGCAGCCATGCATTGTCCATGGAGCTCAAAGTGATGGCTGCACTGTGTTTCCTGGTCACCAGAATATTACTAGCGCACATCTAGGAGTAGCGAGGTACTCCACTGGTTGCTACCACACAGACCAAAAAGCACAATTGCTTTCACACATTCATTAAAAAAACTTATGCCTGTTGGGCCAGTTCCTAGATGCCCTGCCTGTCCATGCTGTGGAGTTCATCATATTCCCTACCACACCAACAGAGTGAACTCATGCAGCAGCTCTATCAGGTTGTGCAGCCTGACCTCCACAGTGGGGAAGATAATGGAAATCAATGGGAACCATTCTAAAAGACAGACTGATGTCTTTCTTTGAGGAAAATGTTCTCCAGGATGACAGGCAGCATGGATTTGTCAGGGTGAGATCTTGTCGAACAAACACGATTGACTTCTTTGACTGGATTATAAGGTCATTGGACAGGGAACAGCCAGTGGACGTCCTGTACCTGGACTTCAGCAATGCATTCGATTCAGTGCCACATGTCAGGCTGATCATCAAGCTAAGGGACCTGGGAATTGGGGAAAACTGCTGGGGTGGGTCAAGAACTGGCTGCAGAATAGGAATCAGAGTGGTTGTTGGGGGGGGGGAGGACTATCCAGACCTCAGCTTGTAACCAGCGGGGTCCCACAGGGCTCAACACTTGGACCTGTGCTGTTCAACATCTTTATTGGTGACATAGTAGAGGGGGTCAAAAGTAAGATGTGCCTCTTTGTGGATGATACCAAGCTCTGTGGGAGGGTAGACACAGTAAAGGGGAGACAGGAGTTAAGCGAGGATCTAGCTGGCCTGGAGAAATGGTCGAGCATCAGGCAGTTGGGTTTCAATGCCAAGAACTGTAAGGTCATGCACCTGGGTGCCAGGAACCCAGGGGCCAGCTACTGGCTGGGGGGAGTAAAGGTGGCAGTCTCAGAGGAGGAAAAGGATCTTGAAGTGATGGTCAGAGGGGACATGAAACACTTGGCACAGTGCCGCAAGGCAACAGCCAAAACAAATAAAATGCTAGGCTGCATTGCTGGAGAATAATCTCTAAGAGGGAGGAAGTCATCTGACCACTGTACAGGTCACTGGTGAGGCCACACCTGGAATACTGTGTGCAGTTCTGGTGTCCGTATCTGAAGAAGGCTATCAAGCTACTGGAGGGGGTCCAGAGGAGGGTGACCAGGATGAGCCAGGGTATGGGGGACAAAACATATGAGGTGAGGCTGAGAGAGCTAAACATGTACTCCCTGGGGATAGGAGAGAGATGGGGGACATGATAGAGACCTTCAAGTACCTTAAGGGAATAAACAGGGTAATATTGAAGGGCATCTTTAACTTAAGGAAGGAGGGTACAACAAGGGGCACAGCCTGAGGCCAGTGGGGGGTAGATTTAAGAAGGAAATGGGGAGGCACTTTTTCACTGAAAGGGTGGTATCGGGGTGGAATGAGTTGCCAGAGGAAGAGGCTGAGGTAAACACAGTGGCTAGTTTCAAGGGGGGGGGGTGGTGATAGAGTGAAGAAGAAAATTAGGGTGTGTGTTCCTGGGATAGGGAAAAGGGAGGGTACTAGGAGAGGGATAGTTGACTCAAGAGGATGTGGGGGCAGCTCCAGGGAACTAAAAAGAGCTGCAGACTCGATAGACCATTGTGGCCTGTTTCTGCTGGCAAATTTGTATGTTCGTATTTGTCTAATAGCTGTCCTGGTGCCATTCACTGCACCCATTTTGCCATGCAGGCACCCATCAATGATGGAGTGGAGACCTATGTTAATATGAAAGGGTGCCACCCTTTTGGTTGCCAGGTGGTATGTGATGCAACAGGGTGCATCATCAGTGTCCTGGCACAATATCCTGGCAGCACCCACAATGCCTTCATCTGACACAACTCCATCATGTGCCAAAGGTTTGAAAGTGGGGACATCCCTAGTGGCCACCTCATTGGTGAATATGTGGGTATCCCATCAAAAGTGCACGGGAACAAGGGCATCATAATGTGGGTGCATGTCAAGTGGGTGCATGGGACTTGTGGGCATGGTGTGGTGAGGGCGTCACTCTGCCTCCCATTCCCAGATGTGCCCCATCGTGGAGTTCATTAGAGTAATGTTGTGGGGTGCAGGAGGCAGGGCCCCCCACAACATTACAGTAAGAGACTGTGTGTGGTGCCCTAGTTTAGGGGTCAGCTTTCTGGCAACATTTGGTGCTTTCGTCCTTTTTGTCTGTCGCCTGTTTGACGAGCACTGTTTTTGTTGTCCCCTTTTTCACCGCGCTTTCTTTGTTGCCACTTTTTATACAGAACCCCAAAATTCCCCCACATTGCAGATGCTGAGCTTAAGCAGTGCCCTTTACCTAAACAGGGGACAGTAGCTAGCCCCTGCATCCATGGCTCCTCACACTCATCCTATGACCCTCTTCCATTGCAGAGGACAGGTACAATGCAGCACAAAGTACCACATGCAGCATTATTGAGTGTGTTTGTGGAATACTCAAGATGTGGTTTAGGTGCCTTGATTGTTCTGGTGGCACCCTACAGTATATCTCTGAAAAGGCCTGTGCCATATTCCTTGCCTGTGGTATACTACACAGCATGGTGCACAACCATGGAATATGCATGCCAGCCCCAGAGAAACAACCTGCAGCGGATTCAGAGGCAGAAGACTAGGGTATACAGGAGCAGCTAGACAGGTGTGACCACAGAATGACCAGGAGGGCCCAGGGGTATACAGTCTGACTCATGAGACATCTTCAGACAAGGAGGATGAGCACACACTACATAGGAGACTGTAATGTGTTCCGTCAATGTATTATGACACACCATTATCAGTGTATATAGAGCATCAGGCTAGGCAGGGGGGTATCAAAAGGGGAAGCAGAAATAAATTGCAAGTAGGAGGGGGGAGGCAATTAGGACACACACACAAATAGAATCTATGTTAGCAGGGGATCCTAAAGGGGTGTCAGCATAGATACATGCCAGCCATGCGGGGGGCTTTGGCTGTAGTACAGGCCATTTAGGCTGGTGGGGGGGAGAATGACTGGGCTAGGTCACAGGGCAGGTACAGTGTCACATGGGTACTGGGTGGGGAAAGAAGGGGGCACATGTTGATGAGGGTTAGCCATGTGCAACCTATGTGTGCCCCCTACCACTTCCCTCAGTACAGACAGTATGTATGCGCTGTACCCGCTATGGTTGGGGGAGGGTCATCATCCACAGTATGGGGGATGAGTGTGGGAACGGTGTTCCCTGCCCTTGGTTTTGGCCCCTTGGAGTACCAACCCTGGAGAGGGTTCCAGCACTGTGTGGCATGGGCATATGCCACTGTGTCCACCATGAAGTGGCACTGGACAGCCCAGGGCTATGGCCAGTCCTTGCAGTGTCTGCCACCATGGCTGCAGCCTCCAGCACAGTGGCACACACGCAATCCATGCAGAAGGTTATGTCCCAGTGCAGTAGCTCCATGCTGGAGGCCAGTTTGTGGCACTAGTCACATAGGACCACCATGTGCTCCGCATGACATGCCTCTCCCCTCCCCATGGCACTATACATGTCATTATGCAACATGTGGAGGATGCGTGTCAGTTCCTTTTATGCAACACTCCTGTGCCACCACAGCTGACCACAACAGCTGACAGTTGTCGGCCACATCCTGCTGTTGCAGGGGACTCTCCACTGGGACAAAGCCAAGCTACACCGCCAAAAGTGGGAGCAGGGCAGAAGCAGAATACTACAGACCTGTTAGTTTGACCTCAGTGATAGGGAAAATGATGGAATCACTTCTGAAGGAAAGAATTGTTGAGTGCCTAGAGGCCAGAGGGGCACAGGACCCAAGGCAGTGTGGCTTCACAGTGGGAAGGTCATGTCAGATGAATCTAATAGATTTCTTTGAATGGGTGACCAAAGTAGTGGACCAGGGAGGGGCTGTGGATATGGCCTACCTAGATTTTAGCAAGGCATTTGACACAGTCCCACACAAAAGGTTAATATACAAGTTAGCCAGCCTTGGAGTGGATCCCAAGATGGTAGCCTGGGTAAAACATTGGCTGGAGAACAGGACACAGAGGTTAATAGTAAATGGAGTCCACTCTGAAGAAAGAGGGGTTACTAGTGGGGTACCGCAGGGTTCAGTACTAGGATCGGTCCTCTTCAATGTCTTTATAAGTGACATTGCAGAGGGACTGGTAAGAAAACGTATGTCTCTTTGCAGACGACACAAAGAAATGCAACAGGGTTGATACACAAGGTGGGGTGGAAAGGATGAGAAGGGACTTGGCAAGGTTGGAGGAATGGTCAAATGTATGGTAGCTTAGATTCAATGCTAAGAAGTGCAAAGTAATGCACCTGGGAAACAAAAATCCAGGGGAAGAGTACACAATGGGAGGTGAGATGCTAACAACAAAAATGGAAAGGGACCTGGGGTAGTCATATCAGATTACCTAAAGGTGGGCAAGCAAAGTGAGAGGGAAGTAAGGAGGGCTGGGGGATACTGGGATGCATAGGGAGAGGCATCACCAGTAGAAAACAGGAAGTTGTTATCCCTCTGTACAGACAGCTGGTGAGACCCCATCTGGAGTAATGCATGCAGTTCTGGAGACCGAATCTCAGCAAGGACATAGACAACATGGAGGCAGTCCAGAGGAGGGCAACTAAAATGGTGCAGGGTCTGCACCAGAAGACGTATGAAGAGAGACTTAAGGAGCTTAATATGTTTACCCTCGAGGGAGAGGGTGGACATGATAGAAACTTTCAAGTACCTCAAGGGAATCAACAAAGTCCAAGAGGGTAGCATCTTTCAAAAAAAGAGGTGTGCAAGAACAAGGGGGCACAATTTGAAGATAGAGGGTGGACGGCTCAGAGATAATGTGAGGAAGTATTTTTTCATGGAGAGGGTGGTGGATGCATGGAATGGCCTTCCTGAGGAGGTTGTGGAGTCGAAAACAGTGGGGGAATTCAAGAATGCATGGGACAGACATAAGGCAATTCTAGTGGGGGGGGGGTAGGAGGAAGTAGGCTGTTGGTTAACTAGGAGCTGCATCTTATCCATTAGGTAGGGAAATGGGCAGACTGGTTGGGCCAAGCAGTCCTTATCTGCCATCAAATTCTATGTTTCTATGCACCCTTGATGTTGTATGGCTCATGGCTGCACTGCAGGTGGTGCTGAGGTCCAGTATGGGTGCAGTGAGCTGGCAGTAGCCAGCCTGGTGGGATGGGATTGGGGTGGCAAGGATGTGGCCATACTGGAAGGTGGATCCTGGGGGAGGAACAGCAGTGGCCTGCCCTGTGGTATTAGCTGGGGGAAGCTGGATGATTGCTGAGCTGGAGGTGGTGTCATGGGGTGGCACAGCAGTGGCTGTGTCAGGGGCTGTGGGGTGCAGCACCCCTGCTACTACAAAGTCATATGGAGATAGTGGCTGGACCCCATTGTTATGGGGGCTGGCAGAGGGAGACAACTGCTTCTGGTCAGGGGCTGGTCTCTTGTTCCCAGCCCTCGATGTAAGTCTTGTCCTCTTCTCCATGTCCTCCTTACTACTGTCCACCAGCAGGTGCAGACGGGTGGGCGGCAGGGGCAGCTGCCACCAAGATGGGCCTGAGGCATCCTCCATATTATCCAGTATGATGTGGTGTGCTGTTGGGAGAGGAGAGTTATATAGCAATGTAACATAAAGAGTTGTGAACCAGTCAAGGCAGCATGCATGCCAGCATATGGTAACACATCATCCATGGTGTGTCTGTGATGTGCTACCTATACCCCGCCCGTGTCTGTACACATGACACATCCATACACTTGTGAGCACACACCTCATCACTATGGAGCACACAACCTAGCACCAATAAGCACACATCCCGGCACCAGTGAGCACATACCCCAACACCTGTGTGCATACACCCAGCACAAGTGAACACACAGCCCAGCATTAGAGAGCATGCAATCCAGCACTCAGGGAGCACACAACCCAGAAATAATGAGCACATGGGCGAAAACACATGGGGCACAGTCATGGATTACCACACAGATGGGTACACATCAGATGATATGGAAACAGGAGTGTGGCCTACACCCAATGTGTCATGCAGCACTGGCGTATGCAAGTACCTATACATTTATACATACACATATACACACATGGCCAATGGGATGTTGCATGGCTGGATAGGTCCCACTTGGCACTCACTGCTGCCACACGGCACTCCTGGCACCTCCACAGCCATAGGGTGGAAGCTATTGCCTCTTGTACAGTATCCAGGGTATGTGCAGCTACTGATGCCTGTGGGCTCCCACCTATGGCATGCAGCTCACTGCAGTGCTTCCTTACAGCTTCCATGGGCCTGTTGTGGCTGCTGACGGCTTTGACCATGTCGGTGCTCTACCCAGGCCTGCCATACCTGGGGACTGGTGACCTGCCTTTGAGACAACACCTCCTCCCTGGCATGTAGGCCTGTGACAGCACCTGCAACTCCTCCATGGAGAAGTGGTGGGCCTGTGGTCTGTGTGTGTCCTCCATGGTACCAACTGGACAGGGAAGTGGAATATAGGTGACCAGGGAATACACACAGTGACACACAGCTGAATGGTACAGTGGTGTGGCCCCCGGGGACAAGTAGGTGTCCTGACAGTACATGTCTTAACACAGCCATCAGCTGCCTGACACAGGCCTGCTCATGCATAGACATAGCCATGTTCAAGGTCACAGGTAGATAGGGGTGGACATGGCAGTGACCCACAGGATCCCAGGGCCAGCACCACCTATGCATGTATGTGAGGGGGTCGCCTCTGCTGTCAGTGTGCAGCATGGACTACTGCAAGAGGGTACTTCCACCTAGACATGACAACTCCAACATCACTAGATGTAGATGTCAGTGATCATCCACCACCTCCACATATTCAGACTGCACACAGCATACACATAGGGGTAACACTGGGCAGGAGCCACAGGAACTCAGTTCCATCACTTCTCCAAATAATGTAGGACAGTTCCACCACCTCTGTCATCTTTCTCCGTAGATTATTATAGGATAGGTCTACCATCTACAAATGGCAGTTTCACCACCGAGAAATCGGAGTTCCCACATGTAAGCATTTCCAGTGTAGCAGGGCTCCCAGATCTACAGGGATTCCTGTATGTTACAGGGAAAGGGAGCCACGTCCGAGGAAAATGTTCCCAAAGACGTGCATTGGTTATACAGGAAACCCGAGTGATTTGACTTCCATTGTAAATAGTGTACTCTGCAGGAAAACACAAGAATATTGCCCTGGAGTTACAGGGAAGATGCCACATCAATCTGGGAGCAATGCTGTAGCCACTGCATACATACAGTTCAGTGCTCGCTCGTGTCCCTTTCTAGGGCATTCCAAGGGACATCTGCCTCCCTTCATCTGCAGTTCAGCTGTTGAATCTGGTAGTGGTAGTAGCTTTATTTATAAGGCACCTTCCTCAGAGCACCGTACTGAAATGGAAGGCAATTAAAACAGTTCAGATGCTGATAAATAATGAGTAAATACAACAAACAAGTGATTTAAAATAATACTGTTAAAAATAAAACAGTAGCTGAACCAAGGGAAACCAAATATCATTCTAATCTCCATATGACTGGCTACATATGGGTTTTTAACCCATTTTTAAAGGCCTCCACTGAAGGGGCCTCCCTCAGTTCTCTGGTCAAGGCATTCCATAAAAGGGGACTGGCCACTTCAAATGTATGATCACCAGATGACTTTAGCCGGGCCCTTGGGACCAAAAGGAGACCTTATTCAGAGGAGTGAAGGGGGCGCAAGAACCAGACAGGATGCAAGAGTTGTGCCAGGTAGTCTGGCTCCCACCCCTGTAGAGCTTTGTAGGTTAGTAGACCAACCTTGAAGGTGACTCGCCACTTCACAGGCAGCCAGTACAGGTCACGCAGTATTATGGTCACGTGCCTAGACCTCAGAAGGCCAGTCAGCAGCCTGGACACTGCATTCTGCACCAGCTGCAAGCGTTGTAGGGTACCTCTACTAACCCTGAGGTAGAGTGCATTACAGTAGTCGAGCCTAGGTGTCACGAACGCATGTACCAGTGTTGGCAGGTCTTCAGGAGTAATAAGGGACTTAATCCAGCTGAAGTTAATATCTAGGTGGTGCACTGCATTCCTTCATATACTCCAGGCACAATCAAGCATGTCAATCTATGCATATCTGCCAGTAATGACATGCAAAAGAGGTTGTTTGTCCATTGACTGTGGAACTGACACATCTGAATATGTCAGCTGAATGTTGTAATTTTGCCTGCCGCACAAACGTAATTGTGGTATCCCGCTGCGTTGCACTGCACCTGCACTTGAGCAATAGTGGGCCATGATGCAGAAATGATAGCACATGCCACATATGATGTCAGATTGCACAGCCCTGCACACCAGGTCATTGCACAATAGCGGTGCTCAGCACTGCGCAGGGCTGTGCAAGCATAACAAAAACATGTGCACCTTGCACACATGCCACCCCCTGTCTAGCATGTGCTCTAAGTACAGCCCACTAGGATGTACGTGTTGTGCAATGCAACACAATGTAGCATGGCACAACTATGGCAATGTGCTGCACAACATTACAAGATACACCCAGACAGCTCAGAACATGGCAGGAGCATTTTGGGAGTGCTAGTCGTAGTCAGATGGTGACACAGTGAAGAACAAATTATACAGGGCCTTGCAGCAACTGGACCACAGGTGGTCAAACACTAAGTTGGCCAATTTGGTTGACCTGGTGGTGGCCAGAGAGGACCAGCTGCTGGGGGAGGAGGCAGGATCAGATAGGTCACAGAGTGAGGTGTGGGAATCTTTGGGGCAGTACCTGACATGAAGAACTGGGGTCACCCACACCAGTGACCAGTGCTGGCACCAGTTCAACAACCTCTAGAGGAGGGAGGCATGCTGCCTGCAGAAACTGAGGGCAATGGTGGACAGTGGCATGGAGCCAAGTACAGATGGCTCAAGGTATGGTGAGTGTAATGGTCTGTGTCCAGGCTTGTGTCATCATAGTCTGTGATAGGGCTACTGTCCCTGAGGCACTGTACGAATTACCTGTGTGCACTTGTTTTCCCCCTGTGTGCTATGGGACATGCCCCAATGGCTGGCATGTCCTTACGCATGCAGGTGTCTGGAGCCCCTGGTTCACATGACATCCCCATGCCCTGTACATGACAGGACCTGCTGTGGTTGCCTGAGGTGTACACCTGCTAGGACTGCACAGTTGTGAGCTACCACAGTGTCATAGTGCATAACAGGCCCATGTGTACTGTCGTGGAATGTCATTTAGGGTTTGGTTACTGGGAATGGTGACCAGGACACATCACTGTCTGTTGCTGGGTACAAACCGAGAGGTCACACGTGTTCTACATGTAGCTCTGCTGGAAGGTGCATCCATCAGGATGTGGATGTGTCTACCATCTGTGTTGTGCACACTGTCCATACTTTGCCATGTAGGCACTGGTATGCATATACTAAGCACTGTTTTACCGCACAAGAGGTATCCGATATGTACTATGCACTGTACGTGGCCACACCTACAGAATCTTGCCCCCCCCCAGCTGTTGCACAGGTATGCTTTGTGTGCCTTTGTCATATGTGACATGGTGCACCATGCATACAAATACATACTGTGTCATGTAAAGGACCTGTAGCTAACATGTATGGGTCTGTTGTATAGGGGCTTGGGTTTGGTGGGCTGAGGCCACTACACAGGCCAGTGTAGTGTTGAAGGCCATACCTATCACAGGGGGATGTATCATACCTGCTGTGCATAGGCCATGGCATGCATGTGTGTAGTGCCCTAGGTGGTCAGACAGGTACATGGCAGATTTGCTTGGGAATGTCCATCCGTATCATGCACATATGGCGGCTCCTACACAGTAACAGAATAGGGGCGTGTATACTCTGAACAGAACAGAACAGTGCACTGTGTTCCACTGCAGGATACTAATCACACCTCCCTTTCCGTCCTCTACAGACCTCAGCAGACAGCAGGCCCTGGCCAGGGTCACGGATCAGTGGAGTAGCAGGGAGGACCAGCCAGAGAATTGCCAGGCTCTGATGGGGCCCAGAGAAGCAGATCATGAGAGGGGTGTCCACATAAGTCCCCTGCGTTCTGTGTCACACCTGGGGTTGAATATTTACATTCATAGGTGCCTGGATAGGTTGGACCACTATGACCATGGCCCTATCATTTGTTGCAGTCATGGTGATTTATTACAGTGGACGACTGTGCCATAAAACTGCAGCATGTGCTGTAAACAGTGTTACCTACTGTTATACAAGGGGGGGTCCTAGAATCATGCATTCTGATTGGCTGACTGGCACCTGCTACGCATGGTAAACCTGGCATAACCCACAGGAAAAGTTGCCAGTTAGCCGCATCTACCCAAATCAGTCTGACCACCTGAAAATCAAAATGAAAACGCCACCGAATTAATTCCCTGCAAGAACTGTAAAATATGCTGCTGTTGTAAATGAAAACTGTGTGACCACACCAGCCACAAATGCTCTGTAAATACCACAAAACGGATGTCTTTTAATAAACTTAGAGCAGTTCTGAATCTCCCCAAAATACAGACCATGTACCTCCTAAACATAATGCAGCCCAAAGTCAGACCATGGCTTTCAGTGTACTTCATCCCGCACTCATCACCAGATCCTCAGCTGCCAGCTCCTGTGAAGCTCGCTCCCTCCTGCTTCCGTGGCAGTCAGTAGATGGAGTTCTGCAACAGTGAGTACCTCCCGCCTTCGTTTTAGCAGATTTAGCTCTCCAGTCCCAGTGTAGAAGTCTGATGGTGTCTCAGCCCTTTAGAAAACTTACAAAAAAACCCCAACTTGGCTCCCAGTTGAGTTGCAGGAATACCACTGCTCACTTGCTCTCCCTCACCCTACACTATCCATTTTAAAGTCTGCAACCTGCTCATCTCGGCTGCCAAATGCTGGGCCCTAGTGCAGTGGGACTCGTGTTTCCTGTCCCAGCTTTTCAGTAGGGGGGGGGTGCGATGCCAGTGATATTACTGTCCTCTGGGCAAACTTTTTGTGGGAATTGCTATGCCTGGAAAAATTAGACATACTTAGGAACTTGGATACATCCGGTACATCTGTCGGGATGCTTAAAATGTACTGCATTTTGTTTTACTTGGGGAAGGGCTTGATAGATTTTGCAGCACTTACAAAAATAATGATCAGACTTTTAACTGGATGCTGACATACTAACTGCACAATGGGCACCAGCATTTGAGATAGCAACAGGGAGCTATTTAGCATTTAGAGGAAGGATATTGCAGAAAAAAAAAGTTTCTTTTCAAGTAAAACCACTTTAATGTTAAAAAAAATCTTTAAAAAGGGGGACATTGTATAATCGCAATGAACCATTCCAGGGTGTGGGTTATGCTGGGATTTATACACTTCCAGTGTGGATTTGGTAACTCGGCCTGCAGCCTCGTGACCAAACCACACCAGGCATGGGTAAATCCCAGCGTAACCCACACCCTGTTGTGGTTTATTGCTTAAATCACCCTATGTGTGGCATACAGGGTGTCAGCAGAATTGTGCATGGTGAAGGCCTGAGAATTGTTGATGAAGAAGGGCTAGGGTCATGGCCAGCTGAATTACGGCACAGTGGTCAGATTTTACCAATGTAAATGATGGGCCTGGCCTGGGGCACTCAGGGCACAGGGAGATGCTTTCCATTAGTGAGGGGAAGTTAACAATGACTATTAAAGAGCCCGCACTCCAGGACACCAAGTTTCAGGTGTGTGGTAGCAATACGTAATGGAGACTCACCCCAAATGTTCCAATTGCAAATGTTTAATTCCATAAACCAAATTGGCAGATAGTGCACACACTAGCATAACACAATCAGCCAGAGACTGACCATGAACAGGTACCCCAGCGCTTCACTCCTTCGAGCTTCCTCGGGGGGTGCTAACCGAATGTGCCATAGGCCTTTACTCTGTCAATGGCCGATCTATCCATACTCATCTGTATTGCTCCCTTATGCCTATCCCATGCCTGTTTGAAGCCCTGCATTGTATTCATATCCACCACTTCCTGAGGTAGGCCGTTCTATGTATCCACCACCCTTTCTGTGAAAAAGAACTTCCTCACATTACCCCTTAATCGGCCTCCCTCTAATCTCATGCTGTGTCCTCTTGTCCTGCCATTTTTCTTATATTGAAACATGTTAGACTCTTTCACCTTGTTAATTCCCTTAAGATGTTTGAATGTTTCGATCATATCACCTCTCTCCCTCCTTTGCTCTAGGGTATACATATTGAGCTCCATTTATCTGTCAACATATGTTTTCTGATGCAGTCCCTGCATCATTTTGGTTGCCCTTCTCTGGACTGCCTCCATTTTGTTAATGTCCTTGTGCAGGTGCGGCCACCGGTACTGCACGCAGTACTCCAGATGGGGCCTAACCAGTATCTTGTAAAGAGGATTATTACCTCCCTTCACAACTTGTGCTACTCCTGCTAATACACCCCAACATCCCTCTAGCCTTACCTACTGCTTTAGTGGTCTGCTTGGATGATTTCAGGTCATTTGTGATGATGATGCCCAAGTCTCTTTCTTCCCTTGTGATTGTCAGCAACTCCCCTCCCAACCTATATGTAGCTTCAGGGTTTCTTTTCCCTATGTGCATGATCTTGCGCTTCTCTGCGTTAAACCCCAGTTGTCACTCTTCTGACCATTTTGCTAGTTTATCCAGATCTCTTCTCATTCTGCCCACCCCATCTGGATCATCTATTTCCAGGGTTTCTCAAATGGTGAGGCCAGCCTTCCAGGGGAGGCCCCAACCTGTTCCAGGGGAGGCTCAAAAAAGCCTTAAAATGTACTATATTTAAATGTCAAGTTTTGGATGCCTTGTGTGAAAGGATGCAGCAAATTTAAGTGAATAATGGCATGTGAATTTATGTACAAAATGGGTGACCAGGAAAGTTGCACTCAAAAACACTTGTTTCCTGGTGTGACATGGGGAAAGCTGAATGGAGGAAATACAATTCTTGGAAACTGTGCAAAACAAAATGCAAAATAATACAAATAAATATAAACAAGGTAACAACTGACTTATTATATTTGCTGCAGAAGAGCACAAATACAAAGGCTAAGCAGAGAGGTGCTTGGAGCAAGAGCAAGACAAAGCAAAATGGTCCCTGAGAAGGTGTTTGCGAACAAGGCAAAACTGACAAAGAAAGCAATCTGGCTCACGGAGGTATTGCAACAAGGGGTAAATAGGGTCCAAAACTCAGAAGTGTGGAGCAAGCAGGCTGACATGGGGAGGAGGGTTATACAGAGGGAGAATGATAAGTTCAATAATATGTGTTAATATGTCCCTCAGAACCACTCACTGCTGAAAATGAGTGGTTTCACGTGCCTTCAGCTGGAGTGAGAACAGCGGCGGCTCAGCTACTGAAGGCAAGTGAACCCATCAGTTTCAGCAACAAGTGGCGATTGGGGATATACATATATTATTGATCGAGAGCATCAATAATATATATATTTTTAAAAAACTTCCCAGAATGTGCCCATTTCCGGGGCATCTGCGCACGAGACGCTCTTCACGAAATAAGAGTGCCTCATGCACTGAGGAAAGGAGCACTCTGATTGGTCGGAGCACTCCCTCGATCTATAAAATGAGAATAAATGAGAATAAATGCAACTACTCAAAGGCATGTCACTGTATTCCTTGTTTACTGTGCAAAGTATGATAGCTGTTCTATATTTGGGGAGGCCCAAAATTATTTCTATATTGGGGGGCTCAAGATCTTTTCCAAGGCTTGGGGGAGGCTCACTATGACAAAGTGTGAGAACTACTGATCTATTCTATTGCAGATCTTGGTGTCATCTGCAGACAGGCAAACCTTACCTTCCTGTCCATCTGCAATGTCACTGATAAAGATACTGAAGAGGACTGGCACCCAGGACTGATCCCTGAGGCATCCCACTTGTGACTTGCATCTCTTCTGACTGTATACCGTTTACCACCACTCTCTCTTTTCTGCCCGCCAACCAGTTTGCCATCCAGTTGACCAACCTCTGACCCACCCTCAGCCTACCCAACTTATTAATCAATCTTCTATGTGGAACAGTATCGAAAGCTTTGCTGCAATCAAGGTAGGTGACATCAGCTGCACCCCCTTGGTCCACCACTCTGGTTACCCAGTCAAAGAAATCTATGAGATTATTTTGACCGGACCTTCCTGTTGTAAACCCATGCTGTCTTGGATCCTGTGCCCCTATGTATTCCAGGTGTTGCACTATCCTTTCCTTAAGTAGTGCCTCTATAATCTTGCCCACTACAGAGGTAAGACTGAGTGGTCTGTAGTTCCTGCCTCCTCCATGCTGTCACTGTTGTGGAGCGGGATCACGTGATCCCTTCTCCAGTCTTCTGGGACCTCTCCTGTACTCAGAGACTCTCTAAACAGTTCTGATAATGGTTCCGCTAGTTCCACCCTTAGCTTCTTTAGTACCCTGTGATGTATGCCCTTAGGTCCTATTGCCTTGTCCACCATGAACTTAGCGAGCCCTTGTAGGACCCTTTCTTTTGTGAACGAACTTGTGCACACCTCCCTCCCCCCTGTGTCCATGGTGCTGAGCAGTGGGCCCTACCCTAACTTCTCAGTAAATACTGTGCAGAAGTATATATTTAAGATAGATGCTTTTCCTTGGTCCTCCTCCACACACTCCCCCTTATCTCCTTTGATCTTAGCGATACCTCCTCTGGACTTACTTCTTTCACTAATATATCTATAGAAGGTATTGTCCCTTTTTTATGCTGTTTGTGCTAGTGTTTCCTCGGTTTGGGCCTTTGCCTGCCTTACTGCCTTCCCAGCTCACTTAGGGAAATTTGGTATGCCTCCCGCTGCGTTCCCTTATATTTTCTGAAGGCCAGCCTTCTAGTTCTGATCTTTTCTGCTATTGTTTTTGAGGACCAAAGTGGTTTCCTCCTTCTTTTGCTCTTGCTTTTCTCCCCAACACAATGGGATGTTGCTTCAAGTATTGCAACCTTAATGCTTGCCCACTTTGCCTGTACCCCCCCCCCACCTGTATTTCTTCTTGCCAGGGCTAGCTTAACTTTGTTGACCATCTTATCAAAGTCAGCTCCTCTGAAGTCCCATATTTTTGCCTTGGAATGGGATGACTTAGTTCTAGTGGCCAAACTGAACCATACCATGTGAGGGTCACTGGCCCCCAGGTGACCTTCTACCTGGAGATCTGTGATCCTTTCTCCGTTAGTCAGTGCTAGATCCAGGATAGTCCTGTCTCTTGTGGGTTGTTGTAACAATTGTTTGAGGCCCTCCCCCTGCAGGGAATGCACTACGTGTCTAGTTCTGGCAGATGTTTCTGCTGGTATTGATCAATCTGTATCTGACATGTTAAAGTCTCCCATTAGCACAACCTTCCCTTTAACTGTCATGTTTTGTATATCTTCTAACAGTAAAGTGTATTTGTTCTCCCCCTGGTTTGGAGGCCTGTAGACAACCCCAGTTCATATGATTGTCCCTTTTCCTGTTTCCAGGGTGACCCACAGTTCTTCTGGCTCTTTATGTGTGTTCTGAGTTTCTGTAGCTTTGATATTTTCATTGATATAAAGGGCCACTCCCCCGGACACCCTTTTTGCACCTCAGTCTCTTCTGAACAGTACATGGCTGGGTACTGAAGTCTCCCAAGTGTGGTTACTGGGGAACCATGTCTCGCTAATGGCTACTATGTCCAGTTTAGTCTCTCTCATTGTTGCTTCCAGGTCTGGGATCTTGTTTTCCAGACTTCGGGTATTTGTGTACATGATTTTCCATTGGCCAGATTTCAGTGCGTTAGTTGTTGGGCGACGTCTGGCATTTCCCCTGTGTGTTGTATGGGGAGCCAGACCTTTTTCCTTACTTGGTGATGCAAATGAACTACAAACATGCTGAACTCCTGTTTGATCACTAGCTGGGGGGTGGGTGTTCTTCCCGTTTGATGTATCGGGTGCTGCACCTTTCTCCCCATTTGCTAGTTTAAATATTCTGCATTGACATCAAACTTCTGCCCCAGTGCACTGACTCCCTCCTTAGTCAGATGCAGTCCATTGAATTTAAAGAACTTTAGCTCCCCAATCTGTTGCCAGTTACCTATTCTGTAATAAAGTTAACAGTGTTCTGTGTTGTCAGTTCTCGGCTTAGATGTAAGTAAGTCTCTCCAATCCCTTTCTGCCGCTGTCCTATAGGCTTCATCCAGGACCCTTGAACTGTACCCCCTTTCCAAAAATCTGTCCCCAAGTTCGTCTGCTTGTAATCTAATTGTTTCATCCTCTGTGCAATTGTGTCTTAATCTTAAAAATTGATCATATGGAATAGAATCCTTTAATGATTTCAGATGGGAGCTACTGGCAAGTAAAAGGCTATTTGTAGCTGTGGGTTTCTTGTAGCTTTTGGAAATTGCCCTATTCTCTACATTGCTTATAAGCATTACATCTAAGAAGTCAATTTCCCTTGAGTCTGTCTTGTATGTAAATCCGAGGTTCAGGTTGTTACAATTAAGCCACATCATGAAATCTAAGATCTCCAGCTCTGTTCCTGACCAAACACAGAGCATGTCATCAATAAATCTGTTCCATTTGATCACATTCCTGAAAAATGGATTGGAATTGCTATTTAGAATGAAATTCTCCTCCCAGTGTCCCACAAACAAATTTGCATATGAGGGGTCCATAGCTTCTCCCATGGCAGTGCCACAATTCTGCAAGTAACAATCAGAGTTAAATTCAAAGTGTAAGCCCCCTCGGAGGAGCTTACTGGCTGTGTTCCCCATGGTTTTTGCTGCCTGGTATTTGGGACTGCCTGCTGGCAGGTGGGGCCTGGGCCCAGGTAGCATATGTTAGAGAGTTTGGTGCCCAAAAAAGGAGAGTCCAGGAGCATGAGCAGAAGAGAGAGTGAGCTTCCAGTTTGGGGAGTGCCGTAAAAGTTTGGCCATGGGCCTGGGTTTGGGGCCTGGGGTATGGTGTTGGCCACCTCGGCCCATCACCCTTATTTCGGAGAGAAGTCACCAGGGTCCAGGGAACGTTCACAGAGCTGTATGGAATGGCACCCCTGTGGCTAGAGGAGTGGGAGCTGGGGCCCCGTTTGTGTCAGAAGCCTACCTCATGATCCCCAGCACTGAGGTAGGGTGGTGTAAAGGTCCCAGGGTTGCTAGGCCAGTCGGCTGCCACAGGGTCCTGGTGGTAAATCTAGTGGTGAGAGCCCGAGTTCATGGGGAATAGTGGTGGCAGCCTGCTTCTGGTCACCTTTTGGATCATTCCTGTGTCTGTCTGAATAGTGATACAGTTTATGGATGCCCTCCACCCCCCGAAATCTCAGTGCTGGGGATGTGTGCTAGACCGCTGGGGGCAGACCTTGTTTAAGGCTATCCCATGGGGTGCTCACCGGGCAGCGATTGGGATGTGAATGCAGTGGAAGAAAATGGTTCCTAAGCTGCAGGAGGAAGTTTTGGCTGAACAGGAAATTTAATTTCAGCTAGTGTGTGCTGCTGCCATTATCAGTGAGAGCCGTATTCTTCTCTGTAGGAGAATAGTGCAGTCAAGACCCCGGATCTGTTTCTTTCTTTTTTTAATTGAAAAAGCTTTATTGATAACAGGAATACCAACATCAGTAAGAATTTGTCAGAAAGATACCAGCATCATGCCAGAATTATACATACTAAGATGTAAGTAAGTAACCAAATAAGTTTGATGACCCTATTCACACACATTTTCTAATAACCAAAAACAGTACCTCCTCCACCCACCCAATCCCTCTCCTCCCACCACTGGGGGAATACAGCACCAATAATGACCAGGAAGGTAGGTGTAAGGATGGATACAATTAATGAGAAACCAGCGGATAATGTGCACAGCAGTCTTTTAGGTATTCACAATGGGAAACAGAGTAGTAGCACTAAATGAGGTAGGGTGCTACCAGGGAGAGGCTAAATCTGCACAGGCAGGAAAATCAATAATACTCAAGTAGTTAGCAGAGCATATAGTGGTTCTCAGATGTTCTGATATCTTTTGAGTCTATTTGTCATACTAGCTATGAGCCGTTCTGCCTGTATTGCAAAACGTATCTCCCTGTACTATTCGATAAATTGAGGGATATGCTCATCAAACCAGTGTTGGAGAATAACTTTACTGGCACAGGCCGAAATGAGAGCCATATGTGGCCTCTGGTTACCAATCAGTTTATTCTCACATTTCCCCAATAAGCAGCCCTCGGGGAAGAAACGCATCAGACAGCCAAAGTGTGGGATTCAGTCATGACTGGATGGATTCCCAGAAGGGAGTCATTTTTTCACAGGACCGGAGAATATGAAACAGTGTGCTGGATTCCTTATAGCACCTGGAACAGACGTTGAAAGAAAGTTTACCCATTCTATGTAATTTAGCAGAAGTATAACAGAGATTATGTAGGATCTGAAACTGCAGAAAACGGTATCCATTCCATTTTATGAATTTATATAATGGCTAAATTCGGGGCCAGTTTTGAGGGGAACTAGTCTCCGATAAAACCCGATTCCAGTGGTAAAATGTCAAGCCTTCTTTATTAGCTAAAAGCTTGTGCAGTCTATGATAGTAATAAGAGATGACATGAGAGGTGGGAACGGATAAGGCCAAGGGGAGGACATAAAACCCGTAAGAATTATCCCATGGGCCAGTGCCGAAGTGATGCAATAGCATATGTGTCAGCTGGAAGTATTTGAAGCATGATGAGGCAGGCCAGTGGTATTTTTCTCAAGCCTCTTGAAAGGTGAGACATTTCCAGTCCCTTATAAGACCATCAACTGCATCTACCTCAGCACAAGGCCAAAAAGTCTTGGTGAGCACCTGCCTGGCAATTTTAAAATTTGTGTTCCCTGCTAAAGGCTGCATGGTGTCCTTATATGGTTGTACTTTATGAGCTTGTAGGGAAGCTTCTAGAGGAGCTCCCTGTAATGGCTGAGGAAATTTCTTGTGGGACTGTAAAGAAGTGCTTGAATATCTAGGCCTTGTTGTGAGCATTGAAAACACTCTACTTCCAACCATTGCGAGACATAAGACCTGGTACTGTCCTCAGATTTTGGTCTGAGCCATTGAACGAATCTGGCACAGTAGATGGCCGGATAATATAAGAAAAAATGAGGGGCTTATAGGCCACCCCTCTCCCTAGAACACATTAGTTTGGATAGGGCTCTTCGGGGGGTTTTGCCCCACTATAGAAAGGAGGTGAGTTTACTCTGTTTACCTGAGTGAACCAGGACTTCGGCAGAGTGAAATTAAACATCTGAAGTGGATTCAATAGGCGAGGTAGCACATTCATTTTTTTTTGTAACTGTATTTTTGCTCCCCAAACCCCGAACTCTCTCAGGCTTCCCAACTCACCTAGGTGCTTCTACCACCCACCGTGATCCTGCCTTCCTCAACTATATTACTGCCTCCTCACACTTTTGTGACTTTATCCAGGTGGACCCTAGCTCTGGGTGTGTGGCGCCGGCACTGTGGGGGCCATCACCTATCAGGGTTGGGGGGTTTTCTGTACTTGTTTTTGTCCCCCTCCCTCCCATGGAGTTTGGTTGTGCAATGACGACCGGCATCCTCCGAGTTCCATCCCCAATGCCATACGGCAGCGACGCTTGTTCTGGTATACCCCCGACAGCCATAAGGGGTCACGCAAGAGTGACGCAATACCCTATACCTTCCTTGGAAAGGAAGAACCATCCTTCGGATGCTTGATCCCTTCCCTACCCCTGCCAACCCCAGATGGCCCAGGCTCATTCCTGAACTCTGGTCGCCAGCGTGGCGCGAGGTGAGGCGACTAGTGCCTTAACCCTCAGTGTCACCAGGCCAGCTAGCACATTCATTTTTATAATATTCAAATGTCCACACATTAAAATAGGCAGTAGGGACCAACGTTCTAAATCTGTTTTTATTCGGGCAACCACTGAGTCAAGATTGTATTGTTTCATTTTGGCGGGTGAAATACTTAAATAGATACCCAAGTACTTCAGTTTATCTCAAACCCAAACAAGGCCCAGATGCTCCACCTCAGCCCTCAAGGTCATGCTGTTAGGTGGCATCACTTACAGTTTTGCTAAATTCAGTTTAACGGATCTGTTTCTAAAATTATTGTAATCTGGGCCCTGGCCATGTGTGACAAAGCCCACTGACTGTGTATGGTTCCCCAGTGCTCCATGGAGTGGCCTGTTTAATTGTTCTGTAATTAAATTAATTTTGCACATTGAATCATTGTGGGCAATTAACTTACTTACATGTAATCTACCTCAATGTACTCTTAACAAGTTTGCCCCCCTACAGCAGGCAGCAGCCCCGTAGAGAAAACTGACACTCCCATGGGACATCGCTGAACCAGATAACTGAGCAAATCTTATGACTGTGGTTAATGGCTGTGAGTGCCCCCCTCTCCCGAAGTACCACCTGGCATACCCCAACACAATGGGAGGGGTGGCTTACAACATGTGGGTGAATCCAGGATTTCTATTTTGGGGGTGTCAGAGTGTACCTGGACTGACTTTGTGGGTGATACAGCGATGCGAGTTTGGTGGGGCCTGGTAGAACTGGATTCCTTTTTCCGCGGGCCTGCAATCTTGAACTGTGACTTTTCGTGCCTTTAGGAAGTGGCGCCACATGTCATGGCCAGGAGCTTTCAGCATACCTAATGTATGCAGAACTTTCGGGAAACAGTTGATTGGCTGGACCTTGCTAAGCAAGGGGAAGGATCAAGGAGACTGAGAGAGGAAGATGCTTGTGTGTGGTATCTGCGATGTTGCTTTTACAGATAAGGAGCTAACTTTTGGACTATTTGGAAGAAAAGGCAAGGAGCTTGGGAGTAATGGCTCAACCACCCAGCATGTCTGCGAGGGAGGTGATAGTCCCAGTGTCACTGTTATCTTATTCTCTGGGACACAGTGAAGAGAGGAAATGCTGCAGATAAGTGTGCTATCTGTGTTTTCTCCGGAGTTGGAGTGATGAAACTGCCCATCTGCTCGACTTACTTCAGTGGAGCTGCCCCCTTCACCTAGCGCACTGTTGATGCCCTACATGCCATCGTGGGGCTGGCCTACCCCACAAACCCTGCTTAGCGCCACGGCTGCTGCCACTTCAGCCATCAGCATGGAGACTTGGGAGGAAGAAAAGGTGGAATCAAGTGGAATGGCTATGGTGGGGAAGGGTGAAAGACATCTGCTCAGCTTTTCCCTGGTAAAGGACACTGCACCTTCCCATGGTAGATGGAGGGGTCGTGGCTGGAAGTCTGCTACAGAAAATCCAGTCCCCGTGGAGCCAGTTAAATCTCATGTGGCCGTTGTGACCAAAAAGGGGACCTCAAGGAAAGCACCTGCATCAGTAAAGCCTGCATTGCCCTATGTGGAGATAAGAGGCTGTAATTTCAAGAGGAGATTCCAGCTCTGAAGGGAAAAATTGGGAGGTAGTTAGGGCAAAAGCAGCTGCTCCAGGTAGTCTCTTGCCCTCCTTTTCCTTTGAGGACCTGATGATTAAAAGAGACATTCCCAAGCCTTTCAGATCTCCCATGTTTCATGATACTATCCCTCCTAACCCAGGTCTGCAATCAGTGCTGTGAGAAGATGGACCGCCTTAGACCCTCAGACTCCCTGAGCATGAAGTACATAACTGGAGTCTGGCTGCCTGCCGGAAGGGTGCTCAGGACCAGTGTGCGAACTATCCCTCACTGGTCCCAAGCAGAGAGATGGGTGCGGCGACGAAAAAAGAGGGAGTATCCTAGGGAGGTGTACCCTTACATCCCTGAGAATTATGGGATATAATAGAAGAATGGTGGGAGGACTGGGTGTTCCAAATCACCTTGGACAAAGTGCAGCAAAGACAGAAGATCAGCTCTCCACTCATTAGTGCACCAACAGCAAGCGGTCAGCCAGGCAAAGGCCATGTGCACCTCCACCATGCGGACAGGAGATACTCTTTTTAAGACCTTTGCCCTTATTCAGGATCCTGAAGGCCTGAGTACTAATTACTATGTTAGTGAGGATTTGTTTGACAGAGAAATTACAAGCCTCGCCCAATCTATTACCTTGCACACGACAGCGGCCCAGGGAAATAAATATCCAGACTACAGTGCCCACCGTATACTGCAGGACTGCTTGGCTGCTGCTGATCCCCCCCCCCCCATTGAGGACAGCTAGTTCTTGGACTACAGTAACATCCACTGCTTCATTTGGGTGAGATCAACCCTTTTTGTTCTCTTTAAAAATGTTGTGATTGTTTGACCTGGTTGTGTTCAAATGTGTTAAATGGGGTTGATTCTACATGCATCATTAAGGTTCGGCAGCAGTTAAAAGACTGAACATGTAGAGACTGGTATAGACTTTAAAGCAAAAGAACTCTGGTATATTGCTCAACTACCAGCACTACAGTGCAGCAGTAATATTGAAGAGGGTGTGTGAGAATGTGTGTGTGTGTGTGTGTGTGCATGAGACAAGTGTGAGCATGTTTGTGTAATGACTATTCAGTTGCACACCCTCCACATGCTAAATGTTAAAGTTGTTACCTATTTATGCACCTTTTGTTTTGGGTGCTTTAGTTAAACTGTCCATGTTTACAAGTTATTGCAAGTGAGAATTGTGTGGAAAGTCTCAAAGTCCTCTGGTGGTGGCAGCAGCACTAGGTAGGGTAGGCAGTTAAGTTTTTGGGGGTAGGGTCTGGGATGCCCTCACCTAGTACCTAGCAATCTGTCCATGTGAAGGGTGGGTGGGTCACCAGGGCCCTCAGGTAGTATAGTGGATTAATTGATGTGTTGTCTCTGGGCTTAGGAAGTTTGGGTTTCCACCTTCGCGACAGTGGGGCAGCTCTGTCATACGGCATCCAGGGAGGGGGAGAGTGCGCATATCTTTCCCTGGGTTGCCACCTCGATAACTGGGCAAGCATTCACCTGGAGGTGAACAGTTTGAGTGGGGGGAAAGTGTAAGCCCCCTCAGGGGAGCTTACTAGCTCTGTTTCCCATGTTTTTTGCTGCCTGGTGTTTGGGACTGCCCGCTGGCAGGTGGGGCCTGGGCCCAGGTGGCTTAAATTAGAGGGTTTGGCACCAAAAAAGGAGCACCCAGGAGTGGGGGCGGAGGAAAAAGTGAGCTTCTGGTTCAAGGAGTGCAATAAATTTGGTCATGGGCCGAGGTTCAGGGCCCGAATTGGGACGTTGGCCACCCCAGCCCACCGCCCTTGTTTCAGAGAGAAGTCGGCGGGGTCCAGTGAGCTTTCATGGAGCTGTACAGAGTGGGACCTCTGCAGCCAGAGAATTGGGAGCTGGGGCCTGGTTTATGTCTGAAGCCTGCCTCATGATCACCAGCACAAAGGTAGAGTGGTGTAGATGTCACAGGGTTGCTAGATCAGTCGGCTGCCCCAGGGTCCTGGTGCGTGAGTCCGGTGGTGAGAGCCCATGCTCATGAGGAGCAGTGGTGGCAGCCTGCTTCTGGCCACCTTTTGGATCATTCCTGTGTCCCTCTGGATAGTTATGCAGCTTATTGGGCCCCCCCGCCCAAATCTCAGTGCCGTGGATGTGTCCGAGACTGCATGGGCAGCCCTTGTTTAAGGCTGTCCCATCGGGTGCTCACTGGGCAGCGGTTGGGATGTGAGTGCAGTGGAAGAAAATAGTCCCTAAGTTTGTGCAGGAGGAAGTTTTGTCTGAAGTGGCTGAACAGGAAATTTAATTTCAGTCGATGCGTGTTGCTACCATCATCAGTGAGAGCCTTATTCAGCGTGGCTCAGTTGGTAGCACATCCGCCTCAGGACTAGAAGGTCATGGGTTCTCGTCCCACACCAGGATTGGACTTGCACCTAAAAATCGCTGGCATCTGAGTGCAGTAGTGGGGGGCGCCGTACTGCTGGGCTGTGCCGTCCTTTGGATGAGACGTTAAACCGAGGTCCCGTCTGCCCATCCTGGTGTTGTCCTGGTGGGTGTCCAGGTGGAAGTAAAAGAACCCAGGGCACTCTTTGCAAAGAGTAGGGAACATTCCCGGTGTCCTGGCCAACATTCCCCATCCCATAAACCGGTTCATGCAATTATCCAGGCTGTGTGTGGGTGATGATGTGTGATATGGCTGCCACCACACATTCAGTCACTTCACTACCAGTCTAGCATTACTTGTAAAGCGCTTTGGGATACACTGTGTATGAAAAGCACTATATAAATGCTGATTCTTCTTCTTCTTCTTCTTCTTCTTCTTCTGCTTCATAGGAGAACAGTACAGTCAAGATCCCCGGATCTGTTTCTGCAGTCAGTGTAATCTGGGCCCTCGTCATGTGTGACAAAGTCCACTCGCTGTGTATGGTTCCACCACACTCCATGGAATGGCCTGTTTTATCTTCCTGCAGTTAAATTCATTTTGCATGTTGAATCACTGTGAACAATGAACTTCCATGTAATCTACCTCAATGTACTCTTAACAAGTTTGCCCCCCACAGCTTGCAGCAGCCCCGTAGAGACAACTGACACCCCCACAGACTGTCGTTGAACCAGATAACTGAGCAAACCTTGTGCCTGTGGTTATTGGCTGGAGTGCCCTCTCTCTCCTGAAGTACCACCTGGCATACCCCTATACAATGGGAGGTGAGGCTTACAACATGTGGGTGAATCCAGGATTTCTATTTTGGGGTGTCAGAGTGTACCTGGACAGACTATGGGTGCTATAGCGATGCGAGTTTGGTGGGGCTTCTGTAGAACTGGATTCTTTTTCCAAGGGCCTCTGCAATCTTGAACTGTGACTTTTCGTGGCCTTTAGGAAGTGGCGCCACATGTCCTGGCCAGGAGCTTTCAGCATACCTAATGTATGCAGAACTTTCGGGAAACAGTTGATTGGCTGGACCTTGCTAAGCAAGGGGAAGGATCAAGGAGACTGAGAGAGGAAGATGCTTGTGTGTGGTATCTGCGACGTTGCTTTTACAGCTGAGGAGCTAACTTTTGGACTATTTGGAAGAAAAGGCAAGGAGCTTGGGAGTAATGGCTCAACCACCCAGCATGTCTGCGAGGGAGGTGACAGTCCCAGCGTCACTGTTATCTTATTCTCTGGGACACAGTGGAGAGAGGAAATACTGCAGATAAGTGTGCTATCTGTGTTTTCTTAGGAGTTGGAGTGATGAAACTACCCATCTGCTCGACTTACTCCCGTGGAGCTGCCCCCTTCATCTAGCACTCTGTTGATGCCCTACATGCCATCGTGGGGCTGGCCTACCCACTAACCCTGCTTAGCACCATGGCTGCTGCCACTTCAGGCATCAGCATGGAGACTTGGGAGGAAGAAAAGGTGGATTCAAGTAGAATGGCTATGGTGGGGAAGGGTGACAGATGTCTGCCCAGCTTTTCCCTGCTAAAGGACATTACACCTTCCCATGGCAGAGGGAGGGGTCATGGATGGAAGTCTGCTACAGAAAGTCCAGGCTGTGTGGAGCCATTGTACTCCCCAGCGGCCACTGTGACCAAAAAGGAGACCTCAAGGAAAGCACCTGCACAAGGAAAGCCTGCATTGCCCCATGTGGTGATAGAGGCGGTAATTTCAGGAGGAGATTCCAGCTCTAAAGGGGTAAATTGGGAGGAAGCTGGTGTAAAACCAACTGCTTCAGGTAGTCTCTTGCCCTCCTTATCCTTTGAGGACCCGATGATTGAAAGGTACATTCCCAAGCCTTTCAGGTCTCCCATATTTCACTGTCCTGATACTGTCCCCTCCTGACCCAGGTCTGCCATCAACGCCGTGAGAAGATGGACCACCTTATACCCTCAGACACCCTGAGCATGAAGTACATAACTGGAGTCTGGCTGCCTGCCGGAAGGGTGCCCAGGGCCAGTGTGCAAGATATCCTTCTCTGGTCCCAGGCAGAGAGATGGGTGTGGCGACGAATAAAGAGGGAGTATCCCAGGGAGGTGTACCCTTACATCCCTGAGAGTTATGGGATATAATAGAGGAATGGTGGGAGGACTGGGTGTTCCAAGCCACCTTGGACAGAGTGCAGCAAAGACAGAAGATCAGCCCCTCCACTCAGGAGTGCACCAACAGCAAGCAGTCAACCAGGCAAAGGCCATGTGCACCTCCACCATGTGGACAGGAGTCACCCTTTTGAAGACCTTTGCCCTTATTGGGTTTGTAAATAACTGCAGTCAGTACAGAGAGAAACTGTATTCCAGGAGGAAGGGACTGAGAAAAGGGGTGTGTGCCAGTATAAACAGAGGGGGACAAACAGGGTGGCCATATTCCACCATGGCAGGCATCTTTGGAAGGGTTGTAGGCTGCACAGGTTGTGGGATGGCACACCCCCAACTGGGCCTGAAAGAGGGGAGGCTGCCCACCTGTAGACAGCTGTCTTGTATCAGGAGGAAGTATATTGGTTAAGGGAGTAAGCTGGAGGAGTTGGGGGGTGTCCAAGGATAAGGGGTGGATATGGGCAGCAGAAGGGTGGGGCTGAGGGAGGCTGGGGCAATGCTCTGAAATCACAGGACATTGGTTACAGCAAGCAGGAGGGGGATATTAGGGACAGAGGACCCTAGATAGGGATGTTGACACTAAGGGGAAAGTGTACGGGGTGAACATTCCGAATACAAAGAGAGTGGAGGGGGAAGAGTCAGGAGGGGCTGTTGTAGGGAAGCCTAAAACAGCAGACTGTGGGAAGGGAGCTCCTAAGGAGAACAGAGCAAGAGGGGAGGAAGAGGGGCAGTTTAGAGGTGCAGTCAGGGGAAACTCGGGTTACCTGATGGTGGCTGGCATAGAGTGTCACAATAAATTTGAGCTACTAAGCAACCTAGAAGGGGGAGGGAGGGGTTGCTGGAAATGAGGAAACTGATACAGAGGCCGGGGGGAGGGAGTCGGATACCCATAGGGCATCACAGACCGGCAATGGAAAGGATAGAAATAGTCCCAGAGGGAGAAGGGGAAACATAAATGTTAAGCAGATGGGGAGATGCAACATATTGCAGACATGAGGAGGAGAGCATGACTGGAGAAACTGGGAGACAAGGAGGGGGGAGGCCCCTTCAGCAGGGGTCTGTACCAAGGATGGGGACCTAGGTAAAGAGACCCCAGAGAGCCTCTGGAGGTAGGGTACTATTACAAGGGGGAAGATGGCGTGTGGGGAAGGGAAACCGGCCAGGGCCAGGATAATGGTCGGATAAGAGAGGGTTAAAGGGACACCTATTCAGAGGGTCTGAGTTAAGTGGGCAAAATAACAAGGGAGGCAATAAGGGGAGGGTGACAAGGGGGTCTCTAATAAGGCAGGAAGAGTCCCATGGAATTGAGATCATGAATAAAGGGGGGGGATGGGGGGCTGAGAGTGCATAGTGGAGGTAACCATAAGGATGATGGTGGTGGTGTTAAGGTTCTGTTATTGGGAGACTCGATGATTAGGGGTATCCAGTGGGAGGGACAGGTGGGTGGATGCTATAGCCAGGTGAAGGTAGTGAGTATTTCTGGGCTGACAGTGCACAGAGCAAAGTTCATGGTGTACGAACTGGTTAGGGATTGTGGAGGGAAACCGGATTTCCTGGTGCATTTGGGAACTAATGATCTAGAGGGAAATAGTGTTTTGGAAATCCAAGCAAGGTTCCAAGAACTTGCCAGCGTCTGTCGGGATAATGGATGCAACATTTCCTTTTCGGGGATATTGCCAGTACCAAAGGCCTCAGTGGAGAAATAAATGAAGATCACAGAGGTTAATGACTGGCTCAGGAAGTAGAGTGAAGAGAGCGGGTTGGGGGTTTTAGGGAACTGGAAAGGAGTTTGGGAGGATAAGAGACCGTATGCCAAGGACAGGCTTCATCTTGCCCCATTAGGAAGGAAGTCCTTAAACAGGGATGGCTGACTACATTCAAGAAAGGTGGGGTTTAAACTTGTGAGGGGAGAAGGGATATGGAGGGCTGACAGAGCTTCCTCCAGATGAGGGAGAGCCTTCAAACCCAAGGGGGGGAGGGGAAACAGACTGGGGTGGAAGTTTCAGGAGTAGCAGAGGAGGATGGAAGTATAAGGAACCTGGGTGGGGTTGACAAGGGATCAGGGATAAGGGGTGGGGTTGGTGTTAGTAAATGCCAGGAGCTTGGGAAACAAGTTGCCAGAGTTCCAGGCCATGCTGTTCGGGAATGTATGCGGTCAAGAGTGAGCACAACAAAACCATGACTGGGACCTAAACGCAGGGGCACACTGTGCTTAGGGAGGATAGAAAGGAGGGCAGAGGGTGGAGTGGCTATGTTCATTAGAGATGACATAGAAATTGCTAGGGTAGAAGAGGCAGAGGGAAACGTGGAGGCCTTATGGGTCACTCCACGATCCCCAGCAGGAGATAAGGTCAAGCTGGGTGTAGTATATAGCCCCCGGATGGGTGATGTTCTGGAGGATGGTTTGCTGGACAACATCATTGCCCAGTGTGGACCAAAAGGGGAGGGAGTGTTGTTGATGGGGGACCTTAATATGCCAGGTACAAACTGGGGAACCAGGTCCTCTAAGGTGGCCAAGGAGCAGAGGCTGCTGGACGGCTTCCAGGATGTGTTCTTAACACAGCATGTGATGGAGTCCACAAGGGAGGGGCATGTCCTGGACGTGGTTCTGGCAGATGGGGATCTGGTAAGGGACCTGGTTGTAGAGGATCCCTTGACTGGGAGCAACCACAATACTGTCTGGTTTAAAATAAGCATGGGGAGGGGGGTGAGATCTAGGACACTGGCAGTGGACTTCAGGGGGGCAGACTTTGTGGGCATGGGAAATATTCTCAAGGATCACTTGAAGGGGATTACAGCAATGACAAATGTGGAAAGGAGATGGGAGATCATAAAACAGGGACTTCATGAGGCAGTCAGAACCTGCGCTAAGGTGAAATGTAAGGGAGCAAGGTCACATAAACCATGCTGGTTGTCCAGTGAGGTTGAGGTAGTGGTCAGAGAAAAGAAGGCGGCCTACAAAAAATATAAAACAACAAGAGGGGATAGGGATAAGGAAATGTACCATCTTGCATCTAGAAAAGTCACCCAGATGGTGAGGGGGGGCAAAGTCCAGTAAAGAGCAGTGGCTGGCACAGGGGATACATGGAGGGAAAAGGGTTCTTCCAGTACATTGGGGAGTGGAGAAAAACTAAGGGCCATCTCAGCAGATTGAGATCAGAAGGAGGGTGGGTGGAAGAGGCGAGGGACCAGGCAGAGGTATTTAACGAGTACTTTGCTTCTGTGTTCACTAGGGAGGGGGATGGGATATCTACAAAGCAAGGCACGATGGGGATAGAAGCGGCAGTGAGTGGGATCAGGGGAGCAACAGAAATGGAGCAAGAGGGAGGGAGAGGTACCCCAGGGGTGTCACATCAGGATAAGGATAAAAAGGCCAGTAAGGTGGAGGGGACGGATGATGCTATCTCTGCCAAAAGGGTGTGGTTAGCCCTCAAGGCCCTAAAGAAAGACAAATCTCTGGGCGGATGGCATTCATCTGAGAGTACTATGGAATGGCGGGACATACTGGCTGCACCCTGGCGGAGCTCTTCAACCAGGTCTCACTTGAGACAGGGAGTGACCTAGGGACTGGCGAGAGGCACATGTGGTGCCAATCCATAAGGGGGGTAGAGGAAGTACCAGGTAACTATAGACGATCAGTTTGACCTCAGTAGTGGGAAAATTAATGGAGAGTATACTAAAGGAACGATTGGGGGTGTACTTGGAGGAGGTGGGAGGTCTGGATAGTCGGCAACATGGGTTTGTGCCAGGTAGATCATGTCAAGCCAATCTTGTGGAGTTCTATGAATGGGTAACATCAGAACTGGACAGGGGAATGCATGTGGATATATTATTCTTGGACTTCAGCAAGGCATTTGACTCTGTCCCCCACAATGGTCTGGTGGAGAAACTGATGGGGTTGGGAGTAGGCCCTTTGATGGTCAGATGGATTGAAAACTGGCTAGCTGGACACACCCAGAGAGTAGTGGTCGGTGGGGAGCTCTTGAATCCTAGAGTGGTTGGTAGTGGGGTACCGCAGGGCTCAGTCCTCGGTCCGATCCTGTTTAATGCATACAGGGGATGGCTGACTACATTCAAGAAAGGTGGGGTATAGGGTGTGAAAGGGAGGGTATAGGGTGTGAAATGAGTCTCTTCACTGATGACTCCAAGATGGGAGCAGTAGTTGAGGGAGAAGGGGGGAGGTTGGCCCTGCAAGGGGACCTGGACACCCTGGAAAGCTGGGCTCACACATGGAAATTAAATTTCAATATCACCAAGTGCAAGGTGTTACATCTTGGGTGGGAAACCCTAAACACAGGTACACCCTGGGAGGGGCGCTGGAGGCCTCATTAGGGGAAAAAGCCTAGGGGTCATGGTGGATGCATCTATGAATAACTCTGAGCAGTGCGGAGAGCGGCTAGCAAGGCAAACAGGATGTTGGGATGCATTGTAAGGGGATCACCTCTGGGAGCAAGGAAGTGATTCTGCTGCTGTACAATGGACTGGTTAGACCACACTTGAGTACTGTGTACAGTACTGGAGACCACACTTGAAGAGGGACATACAGCTCCTGGAGAGGGTACAGAGGAGGGCAACTAAGATGATCACGAAGACTAGGGGATTTGACGTATGAGGACAGACTTGAGGAGCTCTGCCTGTTTTCTATTGGAGGAGAGGAGACAGGGGGACATGATTGAGGTCTCAAGTACCTCAAGGGAATAAATAGAGTAAACAATGGAGGGATCTTTAGACTAAAGCAGGAGGTATCACCAGAGGGCATGATTTGAAGTTGGAGGTGGAAGGGTGAGGGGAAAAGAGGAGGAGGTTTTCACTGAGAGGTGGTGGACCCTGGAATGCACTGCCTGGTGAGCTGGTTCAGAGATCCACAGTGGAGGGCTTCAAGAGAGTGGGACAGACACAGAAAGTGGATGTATCAGATGATGGCCTGTCTCAGAGGGGTGAGGATGGATGATAGTGGTTTCTGGAACACGGGGGCCTCGGCACCCAACTAGGGATCTGAGGTTCGAGCAGACTCGATAGACCGTAAGGTCTAATCTGCTGGCAAATAGTATGTTAGTATGTTATTCGGGATCCTGAAGGCCTGCATACTAAGTACTATGTTAGTGGGGATTTGTTTGGCAGAGAGATCACCAAGCCTCATCCAATCTATTTCTGTAGAACTTGAAATTTTCACTTTCAAATAATGTTCAATATTTCTCTGAAACACTAATTTGCGTGAAAATAAATTTGTGTTAATTAGTACTTTTAGCATTTTTACCCATTATAGTAAATGTGGCGATAGTGACTTAATGCTAAAATAAATTTACACAATTACGGTTACATTAGTGTGTGCGCTAAATTTACTTTGCATGAAAATAACTAGTTTTACAGTACTTGGCACATAACAACTGCCCAGGGAAATAAATATCCACACTACAGTTCCCACCATATACTGCAGGACTGCTTGGCTGCTGCTGATTTTTCCCCCCTCTCATTGAGGACAGCTAGTTCTTGGACTACAGTAATATCCACTGCTTCATTTGGGTGAGATCAACCCTTTTTGTTCTCTTTAAAAGTGTTGTGATTGTTTGACCTGGTTGTGTTCAAATGTGTTAAATGGGCTTGATTCTGCATGCATCATTAATGTTCAGCAGCAGTTAAAAGACTGAGCGTGTAGAGACTGGTACAGACTTTAAAGCAAAAGAACTCTGGTATATTGCTCAACTACCAGCACTACAGTGCAGCAGTAACATTGAAGAGGGTGCGTGAGAATGTGTGTGAGTGTGTGCCTGTGTGTGTGTGTGTGTGTGTGTGTGTGTGTGTGTGTGTGTGCACGCGAGAGACAAGTGTGAAAGTGTTTGTGTAATGACTATTCAGCCTGCATACCCTCCACATGCAAAATGTTAAAGTTGTTACCTGTTTATGCACCCTCTGTTTTGGGTGATTTAGTTAAATTGTCCATGTTTTCAAGTTATTGCAAGTGGGAATTGTGCGGAAAGTCTCAAAGTCCTCTGGTGGTGGCAACAGCACTAGGTAGGGTAGGCAGTTAGCGTTAGGGGGAAGGGTCTGGGATGCTCCCACCTAGTACCTGGCAATCTGTCCTTGTGAAGGGTGGGTGGGTCACCATGGTCTTCAGACAGTGTAGTGGATTTATTGATGTGTTGTCTTTGGGGTTAGGAAGTTTTGGTTTCCATCTTCGCAGCAGTGTGCCAGCTCTGTCGTATGGCATCCGGGTAGGGGGAGAGTGAGCATATCTTCCCCTGGGTAGCCACCTCGATAACTGGTCAAGCATTCACCTGGAGGTAAACGGTTTGAGTGGGGGGAAGTGTAAGCCCCCTCAGGGAAGTTTACTAGCTATGTTTCCCATGTTTTTTGCTGCCTGGTGTTTGGGACTGTCTGCTGGCAGGCAGGGCCTGGGAACAGGTAGCTTAAATTAGAGGGGTTGAAACTAAAAAAGGAGCATCTAGGAGAGGGAGCGGAGGAGATAGTAAGCTCCCAGTTCAGGGAGTGCTGCAAGTTTGATCGTGGACCGAGGTTCAGGGCCTGAATTGGGGCATTGGTCACCCTGGCCCACCGCCCTTGTTATCAGAGAAGTCGGCGGGGTCCAGTGAGCGTTCATGGAGCTGTATGGAGTGGGACCCCTGCAGCCAGAGGAGTGGTAGCCGGAGTCCGCTTTGTGTCTGAAGCCTTTCTTATTATTCCCAGCACCGAGGTATGGTGGCGTAGAGGTCCCAGGGTTGCTAGGCCATTTGGCTGCCACAGGGCCCTGGTGTGTGAGTCCGGTGATGAGAGCCCAAGTTTATGGGGAGAAGTGGTGGCAGCCTGCTCCCGATCACCTTTTGGATTGTTCCTGTATCCATCTGGATAGTTATGCAGCTTATGGATGCCCACCACACACAAATCTCAGTGCCGTGGATGTGTGCAAGACTGCTTGGGGCATCCCTTGTTTAAGGCTGTCCCATAGGGTGCTCACCGGGCAGCGGTTGGGATGTGAGTGCAGTGGAAGAAAATGGTCCCTAAGCTTGTGCAGGAGGAAGTTTTGGCTGAAGAGGCTGAACAGGAAATTTAATTTCAGCCAATGCGTGTTGCTGCCATCATCAGTGAGAGCCTTATTCTGTTCCATAGGAGAACAGTGCAGTCAAGATCCCCAGATCTGTTTCTGCAGTCAGTGTAATCTGGGCCCTCGCCATGTGTGACAAAGCCCACTCATCGTGTATGGATCCCCCATGCTCCATGGAATGGTCTGTTTTATCTTTCTGCAATTAAAATCATTCTTCATATCGAATCATTGTGGACAATGAAGTTACTTACATGTAATCTACCTCAATGTACTCTTAACAAGTTTTGCTCCACCCCCACAGCTGACAGCAGCCCTGTAGAGACAACTGACACCCCCATGGACCATCACTGAACCAGGTGACTGAGCAAATCTTGTGACATTGGCTACTAGCTGTGAGTGCCCTTACCCCCGAAGTACCACCTGGCATACCCCTAGACAACAGGAGGGAAGGGGAGCTTACAAAAGTAATTATGGGACAAAACAAATTCCAATCCTTCCATTATCAGATTTAAAGGTATAATATCCTTTAGTGGGTCCTTCAACAGGAAATGCCTGCTAGCTTCGAGACCATCATGATGTCTTACGGAAGTGTAAAGTGACTCCACATCAACGGTGAGCCACTGTACTGTGGGAATCATTCAAAATCCACCAACATTTGTATTACATGCATGATATCGCTTAAATATTAATTTAAACATGAAACACTTCTTTTCAAGAAAAAATAAATAAATACAAAAAGATTATTGGTAAGTGACCCAACCCCTGAAACAATAGATCTACCTGGAGGATTTGTTAAATCCTTATGTATTTTGGGCTGTATACATAACGTTGGGGTAATCGTAACTTGGGGTAGAAGGAATTCAAATTCCCCTTTTGTTATTTCCCCATTCATTCTTGCTTTCTCCAAAATTGAAGCCAAATCCAGTTTAAAATGAGGTGACAGATTAGTATTCAAGTTAATATGTTTATCAGTGTCAACCAACAATTCAAGAACCTGGCTATGGTAAAATTCCAAGTTCATCATCATAGGATGCACCTCTAAAAAAGCTTTCAACTTAGTGTGCTACTCCTGGTTAAACAAATAAAAAAAAATATGTATTTCCACCTTTGTCTGCCAGTTTAAAAATAACACCCTTAAGATTTTGTAACTCTTTAAATGCTTTTGTTTCATCGGTGGATGTATTGTAAAATGGTTGTCTGCTAGCTTCAAGAAGGAGTTTTTAAATCTCATTATATACTGTTTTCCTGTAGGTACTAATTGCAGGATGTGTAGGGACAGGACAAAATGTAGATTTGGGCTTGTATAGCATTTCCCTTTTACTGCTGTAATCTGCTCTATCTATGTTATACAAATTAATATTTAAATTGCATTCTGGTCATTTGGTGAGGCCTATATATTGGAGTACAGATCCCATGTTTGGTCTCCCTATAGAAAGGGAGATGTAGCTATGTTGGAAAGGATCCAAAAAGAAGGCCACAAGAGGAATAGCAAACATGAAGGGTAAATCATACCAAGAAAGGCTGGATGAATTAAATCTGTTTTCCCTGGAGTACAGGAGAAAAAGGGGAGATGTGTTTAGTGCACAAGGCATGGACAAACAATGACCTATGGGACAACCTGGGCCTAGAAACAGCCAACAAAGTATATATCACTAGATCCCACCCATTACAGTTAAAGGCAAGATAGTCAAGGCTTTTGAGATCAAGAAACGGGTTTAGTCAAAAGGTGGTAAATGATTGGAACAGATTATCCACTGAGGTGGTGGCTGGTAGCATCACACAGTCTTTTAAACATAAACTGGAAAATTGTATAAATGTTAATTGATATCCATGGTGAGCATAATGGACATAAGTCTTCAGGCTCAGTATAATTCCTATAATTCCTGGGGACTGTTCCCCCTCGTGGTAGAGTGATTCAAGCAGTGATACATTTTGCCAATCAGTCGAACCCCAGCTGTTCCCAAAGTCTTGTAGTTCCAATTCATTTGAGAAGTCCAGTAATGTTGGATCCAAGTCCCTCAAAGGGCTGTCATGTTCTTCATATTGACTAACATAAATCCCATTGTGTTGCGTGATGTTACGTTTTTTGAAAAATAATTCTTAAGCTGAACTCTCCTAGATATTTCTCCAAGTCTATATGAATTTGAAATTCATTTGGCCTGTTACATGCTACAAAAGATAACCCCTTTGACAGAACAGCCTGTTGTGACTCCATTAGAATATGTCCAGTTAAGTTTACAATCTGCCACTCTTTGTCTTGGATTTTACGGTATTTTCTCCCCCCTCTTTGCCTCTTCTTGTTTTCCTTTTCCATGTTTTGACTTCACTGAATTATTATTCTGTATTGATTTACTTGTTGTGGGTTCTTGGGGAAAAAGAAACACAAGTTATTGCTCTGGAGGTTGTGGCAGTGTTATCAGTAGCTTCCGAGAGCCTGCTGATTCTTTAGATTTTGTTTCATGTGTAGTTTGATTCCCTCTGTTTTTCTGGTGGCGTCTGGAGCGTGATCTCGATCTACCGCGGGACCCTGGTCTGTTTGTTTTAAATCAGGACCAGCTGAAAACTCTGCCCTCTTGATAGTGCACTGTATCCCATTCAATTTTATTCTGTTTTTGGTGGACTAGAGCCCCTCATATTTCTTGAGATTGTGTTGTAGCTCTTTATCAAAGCTGGCAAAGTCTGGATGGTACATACATTTTTAAGAGTTGCCTTGCTTTCTGTTATTTCTTTAGTCAATTTCTGACGTTTAGTGGTATCACTTTTAATCAAAAGTCGAATGAATCTTTGAGACAATAAATAATAGTAAAAGGGGGACAAGAGCTTTTCCAGGTATGTCAATGAAAGAAAAAAGACTGAGGGTGGGATTGTGAGACTAAAAAGAGAAGGAGGGAAGTGTGCAGAGGGGGGCCAAGAAAAGCAGAAATCCTGAACGAGTATTTTGTTCAGTATTCACGGAAGAAGGGGAAGGGGGGGAACAAAGTTAGGTGTCAGAACCACCACTGGAAAGGAGGGAGGGAGGGAGGTGGACACCAGTCCATTTAAGGAGGAGAGTGTCTTAGAGGAACTCACTAATCTGAAAGTGGACAAGGCAATGGGGCCGGATGGGATGCATCCTAGAGTATTAAGAGGACTCAGGGAGGTGCTGACAGCCCTGTTCCACAGTTAGCTGGAAACAGGTGTGGTACCAAAGGACTGGAGGGGGGTGAATGTAGTCCCTCTCCACAAACGTGGGAGCAGGGAGGAGGTTAGCAATTACAGACCAGTCAGCCTGATCTCAGTGGTGGGGAAACTAATGGAATCACTACTAAAAGAAAGGTTTGTGATGTATCTCGAATCCAGCGGACGGGATCCAAAGCAGCATGGATTCACAGCGGGAAGATCTTCTCAAACAAATCTGATAGATTTCTTTGACTGGGTGACTAGGGAGGTGGATCAGGGAGGGGCGGTGAATGTGGCCTACCTAGATTTCAGCAAGGCCTTCAACACCGTCCCACATAGGAGGCTAGTAAATAAGCTGGGCAGCCTAGTAGTGGGCCCCAGGGTGGTAAACTGGGTCAAACATTGACTGAGCAATAGGACACAGAGGATGGTGGTGAATGGAGTTCAGTTTGAAGAGGGGGTGACCAGTGGGGTCATGCAGTGTTCAGGGCTTGATCCAGTCCTGTTTAATGTCTTCATAAGCAACACTGCAGAGGGGGCTGGAAGGGAAAGTGTGTCTCTTTGCAGACGACACGAGGATCTGCAACAGGATTGACACTCCAGGAAGGGTAGAGAAAATGAGAAGGGACCTAAGCAAGTGTAACCCTTCTATAAATGGAGGTTCCCAAAAGTCTTCCTTGGGTGTGCTTAAATGCCCACTGCCAGGCGGGCGTTCTGTGTCTTTACAGGTGTAAAAGTGCTTGCATGCGATTGCCCTGTTAGCCTCCGTGCCTGTCCCTTTAAGACATTGTTTTTGTAGTGTATAATTAATCTGGGTAGGGGCCGGGTGTTTCCAGGCTCGAGTCCCACCTGAGCTGCAATAACATTGCTTTGTTCTGCCATCGCTAATGATGCAGAGGGGAGCTCTGTTAGAACTGGTAATTGTTTGCTGATTAGCTGCTCTAATAATAATGGTATTATAGTGTGTCTAACCTGCCTTTCTTTGCAGCATTGACATTTCTGTATTGCACCAATCAGGACCTTTTGGGGATGTTAAAATGGAGTTTGTCCCCAGGGGTCTTGTGGGAGTACATTTCTATAGGAATTGTAGTTTTTTCATTTTGGCACCTAAATGGACCTGGAGGGGAGCCCTTGCTTTGACAGATAGATGAATCCACCAACCAAACCCTTTTTTGATCAGAAGGAAGTCCCAGTGCTGCCTACAGCAGAGAGTCAGTCTGAGTTTGGAGTTGAGAGAGTGAACTGCTCAAGACATTTGAGCAGCTTGTCCTGCGTAGCAGCACAGGAAACTGGTGGGAAGGCTGTGTCTGGCCTGCCTGCTTCATCTTCCCTTCTGAGGGATGTGTTAGTGAAATTAATCGGACAGCTTCTGACCAGAAATACCGAATTGTGACTGCCCTGTTACCTGAAGAAGACTGAAGATTTGCTGTAAGTGATCGGCCTGTCAGGACATCTGAATCACCACAGAGATCACGGTTTTGCTCAGGAAAACTGAAATTACAACCGGACTGTCATCTGACCTGTGGTATTGTGTTTTGCTTTACTATAAATGTGCTGTAAGCTGTCAGTGGGTCGCTATTTGGTTCCCCAATACTTAAGTGTGTCACGCTTGCTGGAAGCTATCTCCAGCACCTATCGAACTGAATCCAAACTGTTCACCCGGCGTGGGCCCTGCTACCTTGGCCCAGTCAGCTACTTTAGACGCAGAGATCACCATCGATGAGACTCGCCCAGGGATCAGCCCCCTGCTCAACATCTCAAACAGGAATGACACCTCGGTGAATCGTGTGGGTCCTGCTTCTCCTGGCATACCAGCTTGTCAACCTGCAGTCTCCATGTCGTCCCTCCTGTGTTTTGCATTGGGTAGTGTGAGTAAACACTAGGGTAGCTCCCTGCAACATCAGCTAAATCAAAAATGTTGTCATCTGATTCAATTGTTTTCTTGTCATGAACTGAGCCTCCAGGCTCCGGATTACAAATTGTGTGTGGTTGTGCATGCTCCTTCTTTCGATCATAAGGCCCCGACCAGCTGCAATGCTGACCTACCCCAGACAACGTGTCAGGCTAGCTCACTTTTTTTCCAACTGGGTACCCAGAGTGTGTGACTGTGAAGGGACTCTAAAGTGCATGCATGATTGCCTGATTGAATCAGTTACAGAACTAATCAGCCAAAGTACGCCCCTCCCTTGTTCATTCCCCCTGAATAAATCAGATCTAATTCTATCTGCATTTAACTTGACTGTGGTTTCATTTTGTACATGAAGCACTGTACTGCTGTTACCTGCTGTGTCTAACCTTAATTTGCAGGAGGTCTCCAGGGTCGAACTGGTGGAATGTGCCCTGGTGGTAAGTGCAAACAGAGTGGGGATTTGTATGCTGATTAGGGGTTACTATAACTGTGTCTGTTGTTCATTGTTTAGGCCACTAGAGGGGAAAGAGGGGAGTTACAGTGTCCCGGAGGGCTGTACCCAGGTCAGCTACGCTACCAATAACCCTGTCCTCCAGGTGGAGGCACCCGCTTTCAGTACCCAGACCCCTTAACCTGCACCTAGTCACGCAGGCAGGGGGAGTAGCCCTTGGGATAGCGCCACCTAGGGGTTACATCTTGGAGGCTACCACTGGGATTAGCGCCCCCCAAGTGGCCAAAATCAAGAATTATTGTTAAAGATTAATGGCTACCCCAGTAGAAATGGCTGTACACCAGTTGGCGGGGTGGTGTATGGGACAGGAGATCGACCCCCAAAATGCTCTGCTTATACTGGCTATCCCCCTGGGTACCACTAAGGACACTGTAGAGGGAGCACTCTCCAAAGTTGAATGTTTAAAAAATGCTGTGGTGGTGGGTCGACAGGCTGATTTGATCGCCCAAACTTTTACGGCCTTGGTAGAGTGTAGTGACCTCGTGGACATCTCTAAAGCGCCACAGACTATTGCCTCAGAAGGGGTCCCAGCCACCTGGAGACTGATAACAAAAGACAGTAAAGACCCCGGGGAGAATGAGCCCCCACCATTATCTGTGACTTTTGAGGAGAAATTTGCTAAATTGTTGCTGGAGGAAGGGAAGCCTGTAGAGGACTTTAAGCAAATATTCCTGCCACCTGGGGGTGTACCTTCCCCCACATCCCCACCCACTCCAGTACCAGCTCCAGTGCCTGCACCTGTTCTGGCACCTACATTGGTGCCTGCAGTTAGTTATGACATGTACCGCAAGTTGAGGATGTTCTCAGGTACCCTCCGCACCCCACAGGGGGAGGATGACTGGGAGACGTGGATTGACTATGTTGCCCCCTTGGTACCCAAGTGGCAGTGTGCAGAGGCCGAGAAGTGAAAAAGGATCATGGAAAGTTTGAGGGGTCCAGCCCTGGAAGCCATTAGATTTCTGAGTTCCACAAATCCTGAGGCGTCTGCTCAAAAGTACCTGTCTGCACTCGAAGGCAATTTCAGAAGCATTGAGTCAGGGGAGACTTTGATGTGGCAATTCAAAGGTACCAAACAATGGAGAGGGAAGGTTTGTCTGTATATGTTACTCACTAGAGAGGGCCCTGCAGAGAGCTTATCGAAAGGATGGGGTAGCCACCAGTGACTTGAACCATGTGAGACTGGGGCAAATGCTACAACACGCCAAGCACTCTAAATTGCAGATTATCCAGTTAAGGTTCCAGAATAGGAGAGATAACCCACTTAACTACTGTGACTTGATAAAAGAACTCTGGGAGGTTGAAGATGAAGAAAGAAATTGTGATTATGGGGTGGGCACAGCCCGAGTGGCCTCGACACAGGAAGACCTCTCTGAAATGGAGACCACTAAGGATATTCCGCCATGGGCTGAGCGGTGGAGAGACAAGCTGCTGAAGGAAGTCAAAAAAGTACAAACCGGTGCCTTTACGGAGGCCTCCACTGCAGACAAAGACCCTGGTCCCTCTCAGGATGTGATTGCCATGGGGGTGGGGATGCACCCTCAGTTATCCTCTACCAAGGGTGGCACCCAGGCTGAGATCAAAGAATTGACTGCCACCCTAAAGGAACTGATAAGACATGTTGCACCACCCTTGCCGCTGCAAGCAAATATTGGACCCCGATCCCTTGCTTCAGTCCCTCATGCAATGTTCTCTCCAAGGATGACCCAGGAGTCTATCATTTGTCATAACTGTGGAAAGGATGGCCATATGAAGAGAGAATGCTGGTCTCAGAAAGACATAGAAAAAGTAGTAAACAGACTCCAAGGGGAGCTCCGAAAAGCAAATCAGTGGCAGAGGGGTGCCCGAAATGACCACAGTGAGGGCTCAAGAAATACTAACTCAAACGTCTTTGTAACTAAATGGTCTGTCCATGTCCCTGCTACCATCCCTCCAGACTGATCCAAATTGGTGGGCCCTTCGATGGAGACTACTGTGACTGTCAATGGTATCCATGCTTGGGCTGTGCTGAACAGCAGGTCACATGTGACCATTGTATTCCAGGACTGGTATGACAAACACTTATCTGATATGCCATTACAATCTCTTTAAGGCCTACATGTGTGGGGCCTGAGTGACAAGTCTTATCCCTACCTAGGATGTGTCTGGCTCTGGCTGTCTTTTCCTGTGGCTGTAACTGGTGTAGATGAACAAGTAGAGATGCAGACCCTGGTGTGCCCTCCTACGAGGATGTATGATGGGGTCCCCCTACTCATTGGAACCAGTGCCCACATGTTTGGGAGGTTAGCACAGTTGTGCCAAGAGAAATGAGACCGACAGACTGGTCAGGCAATGAGAATTCCAGCTCTGATCAAGAAAGCTTATGACCTGCAGAGGCAGTCTGTGGCAGAAGACCAGGATGAGCCCGTTGGAATTCCTGGAAGAAGGACCCTGATTCCTTGATATTGCCACCCAATACTCAGTATACTGTTCATGAAGAAGTTCATCTTGGAAGAGACTGATCTCGTAACTTTAGTCTGGGGCTTTCTTTGAATATCAGTGCAGTTCATAAGTCAGTAGAACGTAATTTAGACACATCCTTCCTCGCACGCAGGGCATCAAGTATGGGCTGAATCATGGGGTCGTGGGATTGAGCCCACTGAATGCTGTCACTATCAAACTGGGGCAAAGCACTGATATCTAATGCAGAAAAATGACAATAAGCGGCAGGTATGCAAGTATCAGGGGGCCCCAAACAGTCCACCAGGCAGTCCACGGTGTCTGCAGACAATTGCTCATCTTTGTCAATCTTTTGGCACAATGCTTTAATAGAAGGTTCAGACAGCCTCACCCAATTGTCTTTGGAACTTGGCCACTGTGAAAGGGTGTCAGCATCAATATGGTACAGTCCATAATCGTAAGTTGACAAGGCAGAAAGCCACTGTTGCCCAGTGGCATCCAACTTGGCTGAAGTCTGTACATACGTTAGAGGATTGTTATTGGTCTTTACTAATATCTTGGCCCCATAGAGGTACTCATGGAACTGATCGACTATGGCCCACTTTAGTGCGAGGAACTCCAACTTGTGCACAGGATAATTCTGCTCAGAGGGTGTCAAGCTGTGACTGGCGAAGGTCACAGGTCTCAGACCATCCTCATATTCTTGATATAGCACAGTCCCAAGCCCTTTCAGACTGGCATCCATGTGCAGGATGTATGGTTTGGTGGGATCTGCATATGCAAGGACTGGGGCATGGGTAAGCTGATAGATTACTTCGATGAATGCCACCTCGCACTTGGGGGTCCAACAGGTTCCAAAAGGTTCACTTGTTTGAAAAAACACATTGTCTTCTTCTTTGAGGGCCCCCTTCTTGTATCTGCGGTTGGTGGGAGGATAGCCTTGGGTAAGATTAAGGAGCGGCTGGATTACCTTCGAATAGTCCTTAATGAATCACCGATAGTAGCATAAAACCCCAGAAAACACTGCAGCTCTTTCAGGTTGGTGGGCTGGGGCCTGGTGGACAGGGACTGTACTTTACTGGGATCTGTCTGTATCCCCTCAGCTGACACTATATGTCCCACATATTTTACAGACGCTTGAAAGAACTGGCACTTGTCTATGCATAGCTTGAGGCTGAATTTTTCCAAGCAGTTGAGGACTTTGAACAGTCTGGCCTCATATTCTTCTAGCGTGCAACAGAAAACAGTGACATCTTCCAAGTACACTAAACATTCTAGCAGATTCATGTCTCCTACTGCATGTTCCATCAACCTCTGGAAGGTAGCAGGGGCACCCGAAATCCCCTGTGGCATCCTCAGAAATTTGTAGAACCCCAAAGGACAGATGAAGGCTGTTTTCTCATGGTTCTTGGAGCCATCAGGATTTGATAATATCCACTGCGGAGATCAAGTACTGAGAACCACTGACTCCCATTCAGGCAGTCCAGGGCATCCTGTATGTGGGGCATGGTGTATTGATCTGGGACAGTCTGTCGGTTAAGGGTCCGATAATTCACACACATCCTCATGGACCCATTTTTCTTGTGCACAGCTATGATAGGAGATGCGTAGGGTCTTCTTGACTCTTGAAAAATTCTGGCAGCAAGCATCTCCTGTAGGTGCCGCCAAACATCACCTATATCAGCTGGAGCAAGGCGGCGGGACTGCTCTCGGAAAGGCCTGTCATCATGCAGCCAGATATTATGCTCAGCATCATGCGCACACCCCACATCCCATTCTTTTAGCAAAAACACGGTCTCTCTGGGCAAGTTTCCTACTGATTAGAGGGGTCTGTCCTCCGGCCATTGGGGCCATCATGGGTCCTGCCGGGTCCTGGTATTTTCCTCCATTTTTCTCCCATGCCCTCATGCCCGTGCAATGGGTGTAGCCACCACCTCCTCCTCCTCTGCGGAGGCAACAAAGCACACCTGGGCACGGGTCAAACCCCTCTTGTGCTGACGTGCGCAGCACACAAATCCCCCACTCCAAGGAAGGAGAGCAGTCCTCTGGACTCTCAATCCTTACCTCCATTGCCGACCCCCGAATGACCCCAGTCCATTCTCGAACCTGGGTCACCGGTGTGGTGTGAGGTGTGGCATCCAGCACATCAGACCTCAGTGCCACTGGGCCGGCTCCCCCCCCCCGTAACTACTTAACATTTTACTCCGGTGTCCGTTCCCCCTCGGAGTTAGATATATTAGTTACAGAGGGTGTGGAGGTTGCGGGTGATGAAGCCCCCTGCATTTTACACTTATTTTTCACATAATGCCCTAAATTTTTCTGTCGGGCATAGGATCCATTTGGAGCTGTGGATTTCAGGCCATTTTATTTGGCATGCTGAGCGTCGGTATACTGAGTTTAGGGATAACATAGTCTATCCTTTTAATTAGTGCCATTGACTGCATTGAATTATTTGACTTTACCATTGGAAATGAATCTGACTGGACCTCGAGCAAGAATTTAAGTATGTACGGCACTACTACCGTATTCATTTCTATAAGGACAGGGACATCATCACTAGACACACACACCTCTGATAATCCGATTTGCAAACAAGTTACACAATTTAACTTTTCTGGAGGTGTGAGTGAGAGAGAACAGAGAGGATTATCATGGAGCACCACGTAAGGTCGCTACCTGTCAGTTTTTTCACCTGGTGATCAGATTTTCAGGGTCACTATCAGGAAATCTGGTTTTGCTCTGTGCTGATCAGGTTTTTGAGCTATTTTGAGTGCTCACATACTTTTGAAACATATTTTGTCTCATCATTCATTGTTTCAGCTACATGTCCAGGTTACAAACAATCTCTCTCGTCAATATAGCCCTTTGTTTGTGAAAGCAGTCAACTTGGGAGGTGTAATGTGTGGCCATTAACACCATTAGCACTTCATTCATAATCTTTTCCACTGCAGCAAAGCTGCCCCCACCTTTCATAACAGTAACAGAGCCAGTTATCTTCCACTTTCATTTGCTGGTAAACATTTTCATCTCTAACAAAATTTAGGCATCTTTAAATGTTTTAAATTATTTTTGTTTCCTCAAGAAAAAAGTATGGGCCCCCAAGGTGCAGGGGCACAGTTTGCACCTATCTAAGGCCGGCCCTAGGGACACCTCGGTATTGACCAGACTCTCGACTTAGTACATTCCCGATTCTATTAGCCGAAAATGGGGGCAGATGTTGAGAATCATGTCAAAACTTGAAGTCACTACCTCCAGCGGAAAGCTTTGCCCCAGAAAGCTGCCCCACTTGTCAACATCACTACCAGTGCCCACATAGAACTGGTTTGTATAGGCTTCTTGTGTCTGGAGCCCGTTCAAAACAACATTGGCAATGTACTGGTAGTAACCGATCACTTTACCCAATACGCACAAGCTTTCCCAACCAAGGATCAAAAGGCCTGTACGGTGGCCAAGGTGCTAGTAGAAAAGTTCTTTGTCCACTATGGTGCACCCCAGCGTATCCATTCCGACCAAGGAAGAGACTTTGAAAGTAGACTAATCAAAGAAATGCTCTCTCTGGAGGGATGTGAAAGTCCAGAACCACTCCCTATCACCCTCAAGGGAACCCCCAGCCAGAACGCTTTAACAGAACCTTTCTGGACTTGTTGGGTACTCTCCATCCTAAAGACAAGTCTAAGTGAAGTCAGCAGATTAGCACCTTGGTACATGCTTACAATTGCACCAAAAGTGATGCTGCCGGATTCTCTCTCCCTATCGTCTCATGTTTGGGAGGAAAGCCCAGTTGTCCGTAGATGTTTGCTTTGGGGTCTCCCCGGATGGTATCCAAGCTGAGAACTATTTATAATATGTACAGAAACTGAAATCTCAATTGAACCATGCCTATCAACTGGCTCAAACAATGGCCACCAAAAGAAACCTTACCAACAAAGAGATGCACGAAAAAAAACATGAAGGCTCAAGAGCTACTTCCAGGAGACTGTGTATTGTTAGGCAATTTGCACCTGCATGGAAAGCATAAAATTGCTAACAGGTGGCATCATCTTCCACACATAGTGTTCGGTAAACTGGATGAACTGCCTGTGTACAAAGTGCACCCAGAGAACAACTCTAGAGCTGTCAAGACCATGAACCACAATCACCTACTGCTCATCGGTCACGTGATCATTGATGCTGAACCAACATCCGACACTTCCCCCGGGCCGGTGACTCATGCTGCTGCCAAAAAGAGACAAAGTCAACCTGCCCCTGTTGTTCCAGACCTAAGGCCTTCCCCCTGGCAGGCCCTGAATGATGACTGTCAGTTCATTTCTTTTTTTATTTATTTAATATACTTTATTAAATGTCTCCATAAGAACAGTTACACAGGCATCCACAAGTTGAGGTACAATGAATGCTGTCAATACAAAGGTTCTTGTATTGGTGGTTAACAATGGACAGCAGCATATGAAAAATAGATACAGGTATGGAAGATTACCCATCCCTCCCACCTACCCCAACCACCACCCTCCCTCCCTCCTTGCCACAGGCTGTAGTAAAGGGGTATCTGCAGGGCGTATATTAGGTTGTCTCTTGTAAATGTAGGGGGGTACATATCAAAAAAGAAAAAAAAACACTTATAAAAAAGAGGATGGGGGAAACTATGTGCCAGCAAAGTAAGAAAAGGGTCCCAGACCTGCTGGAATTGTATCCTCCTATTAGTTCTACCAAGAAATAACTCATTCTGCTTGGAGGCCGAATATAATCTCCTTGAACCATTCTGTTAGAGTGGGTATATTTGTATCAATCCAATGTCTGAGCAGTACCTTTTTGGCACATGCAGCTATTAACGCCATATGGGATCTTTGTACACGACCTTGAAGGTTGGTGTAATCTCCCAAAATACATATTTCCAGAGTGAATTTATCCGAGAGGGATAGCAGGGGATCTAAATGAGATTTGATGTTAGTCCAGAATAGAGGGACTTTATTACAGAACCATAACATGTGCAATAAGTCCCTGGGAGACTGCAAACACTTGGGACAAAGGTTAGAGGATGAGACTCCCATCCTCTCTAAGATGATTGGGGTGTAGAACAAATTATGAATAATCTGTAATTGTGTATATCTGTATATATCCCATTTGAGATATCTATAGGTGTGTTTCCAGATTCTAGACCAGTTTCTGGGAGGGGTAACACTTGGCATGGCCTGGTCCCACCAATAATTTTTATGGCCCTCTAAGCTCAGCAAAGCTGATTGCAGGAATCTATAAGCATGAGATATCAAGTGAGAGGACGGGACAGAGAGGAGGTAAGGGGACAGAACAGCAGACAAGGTCCTGTTCCAATGTCTGATACCAAAGTGAGATGATAACACATGGGAGATTTGTATATATTTAAATACTTGTGAGGGGGACCAATGGTAGAGTGAGGAGGCTTCCTGAAAGTGCATAAGCTTGTGGGTAATGGCTAACTCCTCCACTCTGTCCATTCCCATGTTGGTCCAGAAACTATGTTGTTTAATGGGTCTGCCCGAAATAAGGAAGTTAGGGTTGTTAAAAAGAGGCTGTGCAATATCCTTAGCTCCGGAGACTTTAAGAAAAGTATTAAACTTGAGATTGTGTGGTTACCAGGGAGTCAATTGGGGAATTTTTCAGCCTGGAGGGAAGAACCTTATGAGGAATAAAAGGAAGGGCTCTCAGGTTCAAATCATATTTAAGACATAGTGATTTTTCTATATCAATCCAGAGAGGATGGTGTGAAGGACTAACGGTGGAGTGGTTCGGTGGGAGGAGACAAAACCGCATTCTAGTGAGATGAATAGATAAGTAGTATAGGTAAAAATCAGTGGCTTGTAAGCCCCCATCAATTTTCTGCCGGGCGAGTTTGTTATAACTTCTTCTTATTTTTTTCCCGTTCCACAGAAAAGTCGTGAAGAGTTTATGGACTTGAGCGAACCATAAATGGGGTAGGGCCCAATTGTACATTTGCAAGGGGTATAGTAAGTGAGGTAAAATATTAATTTTAATAATGCTCATTCGGCCTCACAAGGAGAGAGGGAGTAAAGACCATTGTTTAATGTCTTCTTTTATCTTGGTTATGGTATTATCAAGGTTAATGGTCCTCATAGTCGTGAGGGAGGGGTGGAGAAATATACTTAGATATTTAAGTTTTGGGGGGGGGGACCATTGTAGTCCTAAGTTACTAATATCTGATCTCTGAAAGTAAATATTGAGTGGGAAGACTTCAGTCTTCTCAATATTTAATTTGTAGTTTGAAATTTCACCAAATTGAGAGATTATATTTAGAGCAGCAGGGAGAGAGTGAGTTGGAGAAGAGATATGCAGTAGTATGTCATCCACATATGCAGAGAGTTTATATTCAGTGTCCAATGTGGATCCCTGATACAAGTGGAGAGGTGTTCAATTTCCTCATTAGGGGCTCTAGGAAAAGGTTAAATAAATATGGCGAAAGGAGATAGCCTTGATGGGTGCCCTGTAGAAGAGTAAAGGGTGTGGAGATTACTCCATTACACTGGACCCGTGCCAAGCGAGAAGAATAAAGTACCTTGACCCAGGTTATAAATTCTTTGGGGATACCATATTTAGGAAGTATGGAGAACAGATATTCCCAGGCCACTCTATTGAATGCTTTCTCTGCATCCAGGGAAACTAGAGCTGCCAGAAGTGAAGCTTCCCTGGATGCAAAGAAAAGACAGGCAATTTTACGAAGATGATCAGAGGAGTGATGACCCTGAACAAACCCCACTTGTTTGGGACTTATCAGGGATTCCCAGACACGACTTAGTTGTAGGGCTAAGATCTTAGCTAATATTTTGAAGTCCACGTTGATGAGGGAGATAGGCTGGTAATTCTGGACAAATGAGGGGTCTTTCCCAGGTTTAGAGAGAACCACAATAATAGCCTGTGTTAGGGAGGGGTCAGATATACCATGTTCGTAGACATGATGATAGAGGTCTGGAAGATTAGGGCTATTGTAGTTTTAAGGGACCTATAAAAGTTGGAAGAAAACCATCCAGGCCCGGAGATTTATCTAGAGCTAGAGGAAGTAAATCAATGGCTTCCATTATTTCTGTTACAGTAATGGGTGTTTTCAGGTTGGAAGAGTGTTCCTCCGATAATGTGGGAAGGGTAATATCATTAAGGAAAGAATCCAGTTTTTGGGAGGAAAAAGAAAAGTTGATAGGGGTGTATAGGGATTTATAAAAAGCCTGGAATGTTTCACAGATATCCCTAGAAGCAGTGAGAACGTCACCTGCTGGAGACTGGAGAGAAGTGATAAATCTGTCTGTTAGCTGGGATCGAAGGCAAAGGGCTAGTAGTTTACCGGCTTTTTCACCTTGATCAAAATATGTTATCCTGGATCTAAAGAGGACAAACTCGCTAAGTTCAGCCAATAAAAAATTATACTGAGTTTGAAGGGATTCAGCCTTCACCCAGTCAGCAGCAGGAGAAGAAGAATTTAAGTTGGCCTCCACATGATTAAGTTGAGCTGTTAAAGTGGAAAGTTGCTGTTCCTTTTTTTTTGTTTTTTTTTACATGTAGGTGGATTAATTCCCCTCTTAAAGCACGCTTTAGGGCACCCCATAAAATATCTACTCTGGGCATAGAGGGAGAATTATCCAGCATAAAAGTGGAAATAAATGATTGTAGATGAAGTAATAGATCTTCTGACTTGAGAATTTGATTATTGACCCTCCAAAGTCTGTCTCTTTGAAGGTTAGGCATAATATTGAGGATGAGATGGCTATGTGGTGATTAGAGAAGGTTTTGGATGAGTAAACTAATGATGTTGTCCCCGGAAGACACTCTGAGCTCACAAAAAAATAGTCAAGACATGAAAATGAGTGATGGACTGGGGAGTAAAAGGAGTACACTTGTCTGTTAGCGTAGGTGGTCCTCCAGGGGTCCACCAAGCCAATAGAATGCATCAAGTCCTGCATGTTTTTTTGGCCCAGAGTCAAAAATATTTTGGGGTGGCCCGATCTATCAAGGCTATTGGATAAAACCTGGTTCCAGTCCCCCCCCCCCAAGAATAATTGGTAGGGAGAACCAGGAAGCTAGTAGGGTCATTATGCCCATAAAGAAACCCGGGTCGTCAGAGTTAGGTCCATAAATGGAGCCAAGAATAACTTCTGAATGACTTAGGATACCCCTTAAGATGGTGTAATGGCCTTCTGGGTCAGAAATTTCTTGCAGCAAACGAAAGGGAATTTTATGGGCAATTAGAATAGCAGTTCTCCTTTTCTGTGAGTTAAGGCCGGAGCCGAACACTTGTCCAACCCAGAACCGACGGAAGTAAGAAACTTGAATGGGAAGCAGGTGTGTTTCTTGTAAAAAAAACACATCAGCTGAAAGTTGCCGAAGGTGTATTAGGACTTTCATTCACTTAGCAGGGGTCTGTGCCCCTTTAATATTCCAGGTGCAAAAATGATAGCTGGACATACTTATACTACCCTGTAAGGAGATACAAATCCCCTGAAAGTGGGAACCCAGGCAAAAAAGAAGGTAAGGATATAAGTCATAGGGCCTGTGGCAACCAGCCCTGAGAATACCAATAATCTCAACCATTCCCTCCACCTCCCACCTCCCTCCACACCCGCAGCAAAGAATAATAAACCCCGAGCCCCACAAACCAAGATCAGTAAACTTGTAATAACCATTTATAAAGTGAACCATATGGAGGCTCTGTTCCCCCTTGCCATGACTTGACTGTTCCGCCAAGATAGTAAACCATCATCCCGCCCTCCCCCATCTCTCCAAACCCAATAAGGTAACCAGATAAGCTAACAACATCTATTATTAGAAAAATACAGTCACGCTGTGTGGAACAATAAAACCAAATATTCAAACTAGTTCCAATACAATAGGCCTAGTAATAGTACACATATCTAGACGCTAAGTGGTTGGGCTCAATGATTGAGCTTCCTATGGCAGCATCAAAATAAGTAAAATCTTAAAATAATAAAAAAAAAAAGGGAGGAGGGGGGAGTGAAGAGGGGTTAAGGGAGAATGGGATGAAAATAAAACTACAAGGAATCTCCAAACAGTAGAGTTATGAATTCACAAATGTATGTAGACCATGTGTCAGGCGCTTACTTGCCTGATTTACATCACTTAGATAAAGGCTAAATATAAAAAAAGAGGGGAAATGCACCAAAGGAGTAGAAAGATCAGCCAGAGAAAAGAGAAGGAAGTGTAGAGAAAAGGGAAGAGTAAGAAGGGAAGAAAAGAAGAAGATACACGGAACAACTTAAACCCCATATTACAGACAGGAGTTAAGTATCCTCAGTGTGCAGATCACATCTATCTGTATAGTCCAACTTAATGATGGCGCTGAGTGATAATGTGCATACCCGAGTAGCAGTGGGAATGCAGGCAGGTTAAAGAGAAGTTCAGTCAAGCAATAAGGTAAACGAGTAGACGGCGTATAAAAAACTGAGCACCAATAACGGTCAAGAATCACAGTTCAAAAGGGTTTTGTTTAAGCAGAAGGGGAGCAATCGTTATGAAGGAAGGGAGAGTGGCTGCATACCATGTGGAAAAAGGGAAACCAGGAAGATGAGCCAGGAGAGAGGACCCCAACCCACAGACAAAGGAGGTACACTAGAGTCCACAAGAGGAGTGGCCCACACTGATCTTCGGGGATAAGGTAGGATGTGGGGTTAGAAAAATCACAGATTTAAACATCCAGATGACTTGCAGCCACCATAAGAAAGGGCTCACAGCAGTAGACTGATGTATCAGCGATGGTTGAACAAATCAGGGAACATCACCGGGAGATTTTCCGTGGCCTGCCTTGCATTGTCAAAGGCTTTCCAGGTATTTTGGTGGTGAACAAGAAGTTTAGCTGGGTAGATCATCCAAAAGTGGATCCCCACGGTTATCAATTTAGTGATGGAGGCATGATATTCCACCTGATTTTGACGAGTCGCTACCGGTAGATCCTGAGAGAAACGGAATAGGGCCTCCTCCCAGCGTATCTCTTGCAGTTCCTTGTTTTTTTATAGGATATGCTGCCGGTCCAAATAGCTGAGGAGGCGAAGAATAAAGGGTCTGGGGTTAGCTCTGGGAGGGGGTCTCGGTTTTAGGGAGCGGTGGGCCCCTTCAACTTGATAGGCCGTGGAGTGTGGAGGTGAGCCAGCTATTTTCAGCAGTAGTTTCTGTGTGAAGAGGACAGGGGAAGAGCCCTATGCATCATCAGGTAGCCCGAAAATCACAATATTATTACGGCGATTTTGGCCTTCTAAATTCTCCATTTTAGTCCAGCTTAGCTAGCTTTTGTATGAGGGCAGCAATATCTGGGTCGACCCTCTTCTGCCACCCTTCTAAGGAGGAGGTATGGGCTGATGTGTCGCCAATCTGCTGGTTGGTGTTCTTGAGCTCCGCTTGGATTCCCTTGAGATCAGAAACAAATTCCCAAAACGTTTCTTTTCTGGAAGTCATTTCAGTGAGGAATTTTTCTTCTGTGAGGAGGATATTTCCGGTAGGATGAGGCATGGCCTTGCTAGAGGTCGCAGCCTGTGACTTGGATCTCTTAACTGACTTCTCTGGTGACTGAGGCAGTGTTCGGGCTAGAAGCGCTTGTCGCATTTCAGTCTCCATAGATGCAAATTTTGACTTTAGTTACTGCAATTTCAAGGTAGCAGGTCAGTCTCTGATGTAAAAGTCATGTTGTAGAATGTATACTGTAGAGATGTTGCTCTAAATATGTGAAAAAAGAATAATTATTTGGAGGTCAGGAGGAGAGCAGTACTGGTGAGCATCCTCTCAGGTCGAAGGCATCCCATGATCCCCCCCGTCAGTCCATTTCTGATGAAAGTGAATGTAACAGTGCCTATTGTCTTTCTTATGAACTGCGCCAGTTGTTTCATGCAGTCCTCTGCAGAATCGTGGGGATAAAGTTGGGCCTTCAAAGCTGCCTAACTTCCCAGCTTCTTTTTCCCTGGAACCAATGCCCCCTGAAAGTGAGGTGCAGAGCATTACCTCTGAAATGGCAGATCCCTTGTGCCTAGTGGAACTGTTTGAATTACCTGAGGAGGAATCTGCTGTGGACAATCTCCCTGGTGACACATCAGAACCTGCAGAGCAATATAACAGTGTTGAAAGCACCCCTTCAGTGCCACAAAATTCAATGATCCAAGAGTTCCTTCAGGATGAGCAACCTGGACCCTCCTCAGAGAAAATAATGAGCAAAGTATTGTGGAAGCAGAATTTGTTGTGCAAGGAATTGATAATGTTCCTGTACTGGAGATTTTGTCCAGTGCAGAGGTACCCCTTTCTACTGAAGAGACTGATGCAAATGCTGGTACTCTAGAGACTGTACCTGTTTCCCCAAGGAAGTCTGAGAGAGCGGTTAAAACCGTGATACGTCTAAGCTACGACTCCCCTAGGAAGACCAGTAGATCTTCCTTTAAATGTTGTCCACAAGGATATCTATGCTTCAAAGAGCTCACTGTCCAAACTGAGCCTTTCCATTACTTCCAAGTTGATTGTCCATCCTTCAGGACATGGTGTCCCTGCCCCATCTAGCCCCAAGTTAGCTGATTGGGATGGGACCCCATCTATGTTGTTTAGAATGCAAGAAACTATAACATGAATGAGTACAGTAACATTATTGTGTGAATCATAGTGAAATCATTATTGAATGTATGAAAACTGCATAACTGTTGCCATAATATATATATATATATATATATATATAATCATATGTATTAGCTATTTTGTATACGTATAGAAATGGTAATGAAGCAAATATTTGGTATAAGTATAACGTCTTCAAATAACGTTGATGTGAGCATGGACTTCACTTGGACGCCAAGTTCTTTCCAGGCAGGGAAGGGTGTAACCCCCCCTATAAATGGGTTCCCAAAAGTCTTCCTTGGGTGTGTTTAAATGCCTACTGTCACGCAGGTGTTCTGTGTCTTTATAGGTGAAAAAGTGCTTGCATGCGATTGCTGTGTTAGCCTCCGTGCCTGTCCCTTTAAGAGACATTATTTTTATAGTGTATAATTAATCTGGGTAGGAGCCAAGTGTTTCTAGGCTCGAGTCCCCCCAAGCTGCAATAATGTTGCTCTGTTCTGCCATCGCTAATGGTACAGAGGAAGCTCTGTTAGAACTGGTAATTGTTTGCTGATTAGCTGCTCTAATAATAATAGTATAGTTTGTCTAACCTGCCTTTCTTTGCAGCATGGACATTTCTGTATTGCACCAATCAGGACCATTTAGCACTTAAAATTGAGTCTGTCCCAAGGGGTCTTGTGGGAGTGCATTTCTGTAGGAATTGTAGTTTTTTTCATTTTGGCACCTAAATGGATCTGGAGGGGGAGCCCTTTTTTATTTGACAGACAGATGAATCAACCAACTAAACCCTTTTTGGATCGGAAGGAAGTCCTGGTGCTGCCTGCAGCAGAGAATCAGTCTGAGTTTGGAGTTGAGAGAGTGAACTGCTCAAGACATAGTAGCGCAGGAAACTGGTGGGAAGGCTGTGTCTGGCTTGCCTGCTTCATCTTCCGTTCTGAGAGATCTGCTAGTAAAATTAATCGGACTGAATCTGAACCAGCTTGTGACCAGAAATACTGAATTGTGACTGCCCTGTTACCTGAAGAAGATCGAAGATTTGCTGTAAGTGATCGGCCTGTTAGGACGTCTGAATCACCACAGAGATTACGGTTTTGCTCAGAAAAACTGAAATTGCAACTGGACTATCATCCAACCTGTTATATTGTTTTGCTTTACTATAAATGTGCTGTAAGCTGTCAGTTGGTAGCGATTTGGTTCCCCACTACTTAAGTGTGTCACGCTTGCTGGAAGCTGTCTCCAGCACCTATTGAACTGAATCTGGACTGTTCATCCAGCCTGAGCCATGCCACCTTAGAAACATAGAAACATAGAAGTTGACGGCAGATAAGGACCGCAAGGCCCATCCAGTCTGCCCATTTCTTTTTCTACCTTATAAATGTGCCATTGGCCTTTGCTCTGTCAGTGACCTATCTATTCATAGTCATTTGTATTGCTCCCTTATGCCTATCCGATGCCTGTTTGAAGCCCTGCACTGTATTCATAGCCACCACTTCTTGTGGTAAGCCATTCCATGCATTTACCACCTTTTCTGAGAAAAGATTTCCTCCATTCCCTCTTAATCGGCCTCCTCTAATCTCATGCTGTGTCCTCTTGTCCTGCTATTTTTCTTATATTTAAACATGTTAGACTCTTTCACCTTGTTTATGCCCTTAAGGTGTTTGAATCCTCAATCATATCACCTCTCTCCTCCTTTGCTCAAGGGTATACATATTGAGCTCCGTTAATCTGTCCTCATATGTCTTCTGATGCAGTCCCTGCACCATTTTGGTTGCCCTTCTCTGGACTGCCTCAATTTGGTTAATGTCCTTTGAAAGTGTGGCCTCCAATACTGCACGCAGTACTCCAGATGGGGCCTAACCAATATCTTGTACAGAGGATTATTACCTCCCTCTTACGACTTGTGATGCCCCTACTAATACACCCTAACACCCCCCTAGCCTTACCTACTGCTTTAGAGGTCTGCTTGGATGATTTCAGGTCATCAGTGATGATGATGCCCAAGTCTCTTTCTTCCTTTGTGACTGCTAGCAACTCCCCTCCCAGCCTATAAGTGGCTTCAGGGTTTCTCTTCCCTATGTGCATGATTTTGCACTTCTTTGCATTAAATCCCAGTTGCCACTCTTCTGACCATTCTGCTAGTTTATCCAGATCTCTTCTCATTCTGCCTACCCCATCTGGATCATCTACTCTGTTGCAGATCTTGGTGTCATCTGCAAACAGACAAGCCTTACCCTCTAGTCCATCTGCAAGGTCACTAATGAAGATGTTGAATAGGACTGGCCCCAGGACTGATCCCTGAGGTACCCCTTGTGACTTGCATCTCTTCTGACTGTATACCATTTACCACCACTCTCTGTTTTCTGCCCGTCAACCAGTTTGCCACCCAGTTGACCAACTTCTGACCCACCCCGAGCCTATCTAGTTTATTTATCAATCTTCTATGTGGAACAGTGTCAAAAGCTTTGCTGAAGTCAAGGTAGGCGACATCAACTGCTCCCCCTTGGTCCACCACTCTGGTTACCCAGTCAAAGAAATCTATGAGATTAGTTTGACGGACCTTCCTTTTGTAAACCCATGCTGTCTTGGATCCTGTGCTCCTATGGATTCCAGGTGTTGCACTATCCTTTCCTTAAGAGTGCCTCCATAATCTTCCCACTACTGAGGTAAGACTGACCGGTCTGTAGTTCCCCGCCTCCTCCCTTCTACCACTCTTGTGGAGTGGGATCACATGAGCCCTTCTCCAGTCTTCTGGGACCTCTCCTGTGCTCAGAGACTCACTAAACAATTCTGCTAATGGCTCTGCTAGTTCCTCCTTTAGCTCCTTAAGTACCCTGGGATGTATGCCATCAGGTCCCATTGCCTTATCCACCCTGAGCTTAGCAAGCTCTTGTAGGACTCTTTCTTTTGTGAAGGGAGTAGTGCTCACCTCCCTCCCCCTGTGTCCATGATGCTGAGCTGTGGGCCCTGCCCTACCTTCTCTTCAGTAAATACTGAGCAAAAGTATCTATTTAGGATAGATGCCTTTACAGGGTCCTCCTCTTCACTTGCTCCTTTTCTCCATTAAGCTTAGCAATACCCCCTCTGGACTTTCTCCTTTCACTAATGTATCTATAGAAAGTCTTGTCACCTTCTTTTACTGTTCGTGCTAGTGTTTCCTCAGTTTGGGACTTTGCCTGCCTTACTGCCTTACCTGCTTCCCTTAGGGCAGTTTGGTATGCCTCCTATCTTCATCCCGCTGTGTTCCTTATATTTCCTGAAGGCCAGCCTTTTGGCTCTGACCTTTTCTGCTACTGTATTTGAGAACCAAAGTGGTTTCCTTCTTCTTTGCACTTCCTTTTCTGTCTAACAGAATGGGATGTTGCTTCAAGTATTGCATCCTTAATGCTTGCCCACTTTGCCTGTACCTCCTCACCTGTGTTTCTTTTTGCCAGGGCTAGCTTAACTCTGTTGGCCATCTTATCAAAGTCAGCTCCTCTGAAGTCCCATATTTTTGCCTTGGAATGGGATGATTTCGATGTAGTAGCCAAATTGAACCATACCATGTGATGGTCACTGGCCCCCAGGTGACCTTCTACCTGGAGATCTGTGATCCCTTCTTTGTTAGTGGCCCAGTCAGCTACTTCAGAAGCAGAGATCACCATCGATGAGAGACTCACCCCGGGGATCAGCCCCATGCTGAATATCTTGAACAGGAACGACACATCGGTGAATCGTGTGGGCCCTGCTTCTCTTGGCATACCAGCTTGTCGACCTGCAGTCTCCATTTCATCCCTCCTGTGTTTCATATTGGGTAGCATAAGTAAACGCCAGGGTAGCTCCCTGCAACATCAGCTAAATCAAAAGTGTTGTGATCTGATTCAATTATTGTTTTCTTGTCATGAATTGAGCCTCCAGGCTCCGGATTACAAACTGTGTATGATTGTGCATGCTCCTTCTTTTCATCACAGGGCCCCGACTAGCTGTAATGTCGGCCTACCCCGAGCAGCGTGTCAGGCTTGCCCATCTTTTTTCCAACTGGGTACCTAGAGTGTATGACTGTGAAGGGACTCTAAAGTACATAAATGATTGCCTGATTGAATCAGTTACAGAACTAATCAGCCAAATTACACCCCTCCCTTGTTCATTCCCCCTGAATAAATCAGATCTAATTATTTTTGCATTTAACTTAACTGTGGTTCTATTTTGTACAAGAAGCACTGTACTGCTGTTACCTGCTGTGTCTAACCTTATTTTGCAGGGGGTCTCCAGGGTCAAACTTGTGGAATCACCCTTGGTGATAAGTGCAAACAGAGTGGGGATTTGTATGCTGTTTAGGGGTTATTGTAACTGTGTCTGTTGTTCATTGCTTAGGACATTAGAGGGGAAAGAGGGGGGTGACAGTGTCCCGGAGGGCTGTACCCAGGTCAGCTGCGTTACCAATAACCCTGTCCTCTGGGTGGAGGCACCCATTTTCAGTATGAAGGCCCCTTAACCTGCGCCTAGTCATGCAGGCAGGGGGAGTAGCCCTTGGGATAGCTCCACCTAGAGGTTACACAAGTGTGAGGAGTGGTCAAGGGTGTGGCAGCTAAGATTCAATGCAAAGAAGTGCAAGATCGTGTACTTGAAGCACAGAAATGCAGGGGGAGGAGTTCATGATGGGAGGTGGGGGGTACTGACGGCCACCAAACAGGAAAGGGAAGTGGGAGTAATCGTATCTGATGATCTAAAGGTTACCAAAAAATGAGAAGGCTGTGAGGAGAGCCAGTGGAATGCTGGGATGCATAGGGAGAGGAGGACTGTCTAGTAGAGTGGTGATGTCACTGTATAGAACATTGGTGAGACCTCATCTAGAGCACTGTGTCCAGTTCTGGAGGCTGCACCTCTGGAAGAACATAGACAAAATAGAAGCGGTTCAGAGAAGGGCTACAAAAATGGTGCAGAGACTGCACCAAAAGTCATATGAGGGGAGACTGGAGGATCTCAATATGTATTCCCTGGAGGAGAGAGAGAGAGAGGGATATGATAGAGACTTTCATATACCTCAAGAGTGTAAATAAGGGACAAGAGGGTAGCATGAAAAAAAAAAAAATGTTCAAGAACGAGGGGCCATGATATGAAAATGGGGGGGGGGGGTTAGACTTAGGGGTAACGTGAGAAAGTATTTTTTCACGGAAAGGCTGGTGGATCCATGGGACAGCCTCTCATCAGAGGCTGTAGTCGCAAAAATGGTAGCGGAATTCAAAAACCCATGAGACAGACATAAAGGAACTCTAGCAATAGGAAAGACAGGGTAAGCCAGAGATTATTTAGGATTTGTGGTATATGAAACAGGTAGGGAAAATGGGCAGACTAGGTGGGCCAAGCAGTCCTTATCTGCCGTCAAATTCCATGTTTCTATTTTCTCTGTTTTTATGTTTCTGTGAGAGCACTCAGTTGCAGCTGTTTCCCACTCTGATTTAAAATCAAATTCATTCACTTCATCTGGTGGAATTATTGTGACCCGTAGTCCCCTTGGGGCAATCAATTACTCAAGATATACTGTTCCAAACTAATTATATGTAATATTAAATTGGTGAAAAAGTTGAGGCTCCAGATTTTGAAATAATGATTTTAACTCACCATCATCTGCTGTGTGATTAACTGTTGCAAATCACTGCTTTGTTGAATCCTTGTGGTTCATAGTGAGGGGAAGTTACACAACATATTATACATCTTATTGAAACAACAGTATGGGTATGGGTGAACTCAGTCAAGGTGGGGGGTTGTACTCCTTACATCCTTGGCCCTGCTGCTGTTTGGACTCTTCTGCCACTCATGTCTATACCATGCTTCATGCCTCTGTGGCCGGCGATGAATGTCCATGTGGGGCTGCCATGTCGGATGCATGCCTGTGGTGGCTTCACCTACGCAGTTGTGGTATGGGACACTCACCCTGCATTTGGGGCATTGCCTCCCCCATGACACTGCTTTATGTCATGGTTTGTGCAATCTACTGCTGTGCACTTATGTGCTGCTGGTATGATGCCCTGTGTCTGTTTATCCTGCCATGGCATGCCTTCCACTGTGTAAGTAGTGTGTCCTCTGTGTTGCCAACCAGGTGCCACATGAGGTTGGTAGTATTCTTCACAGCCTCGGTTGTGACCCAGTAAGTGTTGGTCTGGTCTGTACTGCCATATGCTTTGGACTATGTATGCATGGCTGTCATCACAAGGTAGGCATTGGCCACTGTAGTACCGGTACACCACCATGTCCTGCCGCACACATCATACAGCACCTGTGGTATTCCATCTGCAGTGGTGCCATCTCTGGTGCCACATGCACTGAGTGTCATGCCTTTGAGGCTCATCAGAGCCCAGCATATGTGGCATGGGGTCGGCAGAAGGTGGGGCAGTTGGTTGATGGTACATGTAGTGTACCATATGTGACTGACATTGTTATGCAGAGTTGGTGGTGTCTAACCAACGCAGTGATGAATGAGGGTATGATTACAGTGATGACTAGGTTACGACTACTCCACCATGCACGTGCGCCCTGCACCATGCATACATTCAGATATGACTAAGTCTTTGCAGGGCCACTATCCTCCAGTGACCCGTATGAGTGGCAGCCATGTACTTAGGGCAGTGGTGACATCCTCAGGGTGGGGAGAGTGCCTCTGGGCGGTTCTGCATCCCACACCAGAGCTGTGCCAACAAGGGGAGCACATACAGTGCCCCCCCTGCTTATGACACCATGGCATGCATGTGGTACTCTGGCTGCTGCACTCAGTGTGTCATAATGGGCTGTCCACAAACAGCTGAGCTGTATGTAACGTGTGTATGATTGGCCCAGAGCCTGCAGCTGACAAGGGTGAATAATAGCTGTCTGTTGTCCTGCACATCTGTCTTGGCTTGTGTGCTGCATGGCTGGTATGCAGGGTTCAGGGTGTGTGTGTGTGTGTGACTTCTGGCACCTCCAGCCATTCCACAGACTACTGCTGACTTGGAGCTGCTGTTGCTTGTGCTGCAGTTCCACATCTGGCATGCCTGTCTGTGTTGATTGTCACTTGCACAGCTGTGTCCTCATGTTGTAGCACAGCATACCCATTGTAAGTGCATTCCTTTACTGTTTGGTACCACAATGCTGTCTCTCTGGTATGCCATGCACATTCCATTGTGGCTGTGTGAATCCCTCCACCTGTGTGTGGCATGGTGGCCCCTGTGTCATCTGATTGTACATCCATTACGCTCATTATGCCACTCCTGTGTCCCTCATCTTGTGTGAGTTGCTGGTTGAATTCAGTGTATTTTTTCCATAGGTGCCCAGAGGGATGCTGGAGCAGGGAGGAGACCCTGGGATCTGCTGCTGTAATAGGGACAGGACATCCTCCTACACAGACAGGTCCACCTGCTGCAGCTCATGGTGTAACAGGTACAGGACTGTACCCGTGTGATTAAGGGCCTTCCGGCAGCCCTCGGCTGTGAGCTACAGCAGCAGCCACCACCACTATCACCACCACCACCTTCTGCAGCCCCATGATGCCCATGGACTTTTGGATTGCCTCATGGGCCATTGCCCTTGCTTTGCCAGTGCATGTCATTTGCGTGGTGTGCACTCTGCCCTACATTCAAAGGATATAGTGATGGTACAATGCCTTTGAATATATACTGTAGAGGAATGGCATAAGTGCTAGTACAGCACAATGCAGTGCTAGTGCTCTTTTCGGAATATCAGGCCCTTAGTATCAACAAGCATTTGTCAATGCCGAATGTTTGCTTGCTGGGATTAGCATTAGAAGTGCAGGAGTGAGACAGATGCAGAATAGGAATGGCAGTGAAGTATTGAATTTCACACAAGCCCCACCTCCACCCTGCAGAGATGGACAGGCATTGGGATATGCCTTTGGGTCGTCACGTATAACGCTCATGACATTTCACCTCACCCTATTCTGCAGACACCGACAAGTGTTGAGGTGTGCCTTTGGGTGTTCGGCTTTACAGTCACTCCATTCCATAAGGACATACGCTGAAATGGGTGCAGTATAGGAGAATGAGGTGAACTCTGGGGCCGAAGAGTCCAAGGCACACCTCGATGCCTGTCTCTGGCTGCAGGATGGGGGTGGGATGGCATGAGCATTACAGCCAGTAACCCAAAGGCACACCCCTGACGTCTGTCAGTCTGTACAGGGTGGGATGTTATGGTTAGAAATCGTAATGCCCCAGGTATTTGCTGGTATTTGCACCACAGATTTTCAACATGGCCTTTTGTGACCCCACCTCATGAAAGCATTTGGTGCCACTGCTCATGAACAGTGGCACTGTGATTTTGTTAATCTGTCTCGAATGTTGATTTGCTACAGTGACCGCGCCATTCTGCACCAGATGTGTGAAAACACAGTTCGAGCAGGATGTGAAAAATGAGACCTGTCCTGTTCATAAGGAGGTGTGAAAAAATGCCAATGTTGAAAATCTGGAGTGAAAATATTAAAAAGTCTCGAAGTTATGAACGTGCGTGGGAACTGCACAACGCACGCACGTAATACAGTCATTTTGTGAACTGTTCTCACCAAATTTTTAACATAGGCATTTTGGGACCTCCACTCATGAACAGTGTCACTGTGATTTTGTTAATCTGCCCCGAACGCTGATTTCCCACAGCGACCACGCCATTGTGCGCCACATGTTCGAAACCACATTTTGGGCAGGATGTGAAAAATGACAGCTATACTGTTCATAAGGAGGTGTGAAAAAATGGCAGTGCTGAAAATATGGAGTGAAAATATTAAAAATTCTCAGTTACGAGCATGCGTAGAAACTGTGCAACGCATGCTCTTAACACAGTCATTGTTTGAAATTTTTTCACCAAATTTGCAACATAGACTTTTTGGGAGCCCACCTCATGAATAATAACACTGTTGTTTCGTTACTTGGTCCTGAAAGGTGATTCCATGCAGTGACCACGAATTCACCTTTCAGGGTTGAATTATGACATGACAGTGACTGAATTCATGAGGTGGGGTCCCAAGAACCCCATATTGAAAATTTGGTGCCAAAATTCACAAAAATGGCTGAGATATCCACCTAAGTTGAAAAAAAAAACATTTATGCCATTATACAGCTTACTGGCATTTCTTCAGTTTGTGGTTGGCTTTGAAGAGTGCAAACATGTACCCGGTCCACCGAAGATCATTGCGCCAGAATCCAGGTAAGTATGGGGTGGGGGTGGGGATGCAGGGTGCTCAGAGGGTGGGTGCGGGCTGGGAGGGGACCCGACAGCGAGGACAGTTTCCTTGTTTCAGGTAAAAAAAAAACATCACCGCGGACCGTTATTTTTTTTTTTACAGGTTTTGGCCACATTGGGATGGGCTCCCAGTGTGACACATTTGCTTGAGGGGGTCACGTTAGCCACACTGGGTTGGGCTCCCAGTGTGGCACACAATCATGGTGGGGTGACGCCAGGAAAAAACTGACGTGATGGGGGTTAACATGCCAACAGGGGGATTGGACACCCCCATCAGCAAACATGTCTGTGTTTGGGGGCATGATGCCGAAGGGGATTGGGCACCCCCTCAGCAGACCACAACAGTAAAGAGGACACATATGCTGACAGGGGGATTGAGCACCCCCGAAGTTGGCTTCCTAGGGACTGTGAGTGGCGGGCAGCGAGCCACCGCCCTCAATGTTTATTGAAATGTTACACTAGGCAAGGCACGCCCACAATGACGTGTCAGTCCCTCATTGCAGCGGCAAATTCTTGTCAAGTCGGTGGCATGCTTGCTGAACTAGTGTCAGCAGCAGCGTGTCACTGCATTATGGAAACATGGCCAGGCCTCAGAATGCATTGGGGGCATTGGCCGCCACAGTGCCGCACCTCCAAAACCCTGTTTCTCTCCTAAGCTGTCACATAATGTTTCATGCGCATGCATGCAAGCAAACATAAAAATGATAGCTTCCTGGCAATTCTGTTGGTCTGACACAGAACTATGTATAGTGCCATTCAGAATGTGGTTGTGATTAACATTACATTTCAGTCTGAATGCTACCCCATATCTTTCTTTCCACATGGAGCTTTTTCTCTTTTGACCAGAGTCATCGGGGGTATACTCTGGTCCCAGAGATATGCCCTGTTCAGGCCTGGTGCATTACCATGGGTCTAGCTACTACCCTGATGGCTCCCTTGGCTTCCCCTCTGTGGGAAGGGGCTCATGACCAGGAGACTTAGGATCCAATGTCAGCAGTATTAGGACCTGGGAAGGGGGCAGGAACCCCCACTGCAATATTGATGGTAAAAGGGTTTTTATGCCTAGTTTTCTCCCTTGTCCTCTCTCCTCGTCTGGCATGGGCAGAAAAAGTTGATGGCCTCAGGCATGCAGCAGTGCCCTGTGAAGTTTTCAAGCTCCCCTGGCCCAAAATAGGAGCTGCTGAGGAAACTGGTGCCCAATGCCAGCCCTCCTGACCATAGTGCACTCAGCTGCTGTGGTCTCGCCTGCCTTCTGACAAGGTGTCCCGAGCTTATTTCAGAACTCAGATCATCCATTTGGCAATGAGATGCTCTGCCGTGGGGCCATCAGGGTGGCCACCCCATACCTTGACTGGGAATCTTAAAGTTATTTATTTATTTATTTATTTTTTACTTTCTTTCACTCCAGTTGTGGCCCGAGAAACCATCTCTCATGCATCCTTTTCCTTGTCCTGCCTGCCTGAGGCTCCCAGAACTGCACCTCCTCTCTCCTCCACTCCGCCACAGCCAGCACCCCTGGTTTAACCCATCCGGGGTGGGTCACCCTTCTCCTCTTGGGTGCTCTTCTAAGGCAGTCTCTGGCTGCAGGCGAGAGCTGGCAGGAGGAACTGGAAGGCCAGTCTGGGTAAGCCCGGCAGAGGGCATGGGGGACAGGTGCCGTCGCCTGTTCCTCTGAGCCAGGTTTTTTCTTTGTTTGAACCCCCCTCTGGGCGTGGGCACATCTGATGCAACAGCGTATGGCAACCCTGCCAGCATCAGCCACGCCATGTGTAGTGTGCAGCCTGTGCACTGCAGTGCTCCCGATCTCCACTGAGAGCCGCTAGTGCACCGGGCTATCCCTCACCCACCCACCAGAGAGGAGAGCCACCCAACGGGCACACGATCCTCTGCCTTCCCCTGCCGACCCCCGGCTCCTGAGCTCGCTCCCGAACTCAGGTCGCTGGCATGGCGTGAGGTGTGGCATCCACCGCCTCAGCCCTCAGCGCCACAGGGCGGCCATTTTAAAGTTATCTTAAAGCAGCAATATTTGTTAGTCACCATATAATTTTTTGTTTTACAGCAATAATGTTTACCTGGCAAAAATATCAAGATACACATTTGTTCATTTTGTTTTCTTTCATTCTTGAATCAAGATACAGGATTTAGTACCAGCCCAGTGGTGCTGAGGGCTGAGGCACTGGATGCCACACCTCGTACTACGCCAGCAAACCGGGGTCGGGGTTGAGCTTGGGTCACTGAGGGTTGGCCGGGGGAGAAAGAATTGAGCATCTGGAGGACTGCTCTTCTCTCTTGGGGAGGGTGGGTCATGGCATCCCTGCTATCAACAACTCCCAGTAGAGACTGGGTGTGCTACAGCAGGGGCCGCCATGGAAAGAGTGGGGGTGATGATGGACGTCCACAGAGAGTGGTGCAGGAGTGCACCCACCCCACGCTGGATGTCATTGCATGTCCACCCCCCAGGGAAAAACAACCCTGGGAGGTAGATGTCAGCTGCCTCCACGTCCAACACTGGATCCTGCCCTCCGGGGACCTGCCAAACCTTCCCCTCTGCCTAGGGGCCTAATTTAGAAGGTAAGTGCCAAGGAACTGTAGGCAGCCCCACCCCAGGGGGTCATGACTAGGGGGTACTCCGATGGTGTGTCACAGATGGATTGGGGAGCAGGTTCACTGGTAGGGAGGGTCTCGGTGGACGGGACATGGCAGTCCAACCAGAGGAGCCCCAGGTAGCTGCGACTGAAGGGAAAAAGAGTTGGCAAACAAAAGATACAGGATTTAGAAGTTTGTAAATATTTCAACTCCCATGACATGCTCGCTGTGTAAATTAAATATCTTGGTACACTGCTGTGCTGTTTACCATCAGAAAAATGTAGCAGCACTATCCTAATATAACCACAGTATGAATCTAGTACATACATTCAACAGGTAACCTCAGTGTAAGAGATTTTTAAAAATTGCAAGGGGCAACCATCTTTAAAGATGTCAGTCATTAACTACAAAATACACTATAAAAGCAGTATTAAAAATATATGGGGAAAGTAAAAGTACACTGAGGATGAATTAGGATGTCAGAAATACATTTTGACTATAAAACTATATCATGGCATTTTTTGTTGAGTAACAAATCCTGCTGCTTAAAATAGTTTTATTGTCAATTTCTAGTTTTATTTGCAATAGTACCTTTCTTCTCCTACCCTGGCTGTGTTTCCCATTCCATGTTAAATACTAATGCTACTCAGCCTGCAGTTATAGAATACTGTGATAAAGTTAGCAACATTGGTGGAGCAGCAACATGGAGGCAGCTTCTTGATTAAGCTCCAACATCGAATCTTAGAAAAGGATTATAAACACCTACAAACTGTACAACTTTTGGGTTTTTATTATCTTAATATCAATTGGAATTGGTTGCCGACAAGATGAGCCCAAAAACAGATTCAAAACGCACCTCACCAAGCCTTGCTGTCTATTTATCATCTCCGGGCGCCACGACAAGTACAGGGCCTGCTGCTGCAAAACACCTAGCTTCTCCTGAGCTGCCTATGATGCAGATTCTTGCTATGCTCAGTAAAATACAGGCAACGGGGGACGAGACTAATAAGTGACTGGCTGCAGTTGAGGCCAGGCTAACCGAGAATGACCGACTAATCCAGGATAATACCACTGCTATACAAGACCTTGAAGAAAGCAGAGATCATCAAGCAGAATATAATGCGGCTTATAAAATGGGCAAAGGATTTCAAGCAATCTGATTGGTTGTTAGCCGTGCATTAAATGTGTCTAATGCACAGCTAAAACTAGAACCCCCATTTAGAATACACAGGACCATTTTATAAGCACAATAAGCCACTCCAAGGATGTGCATTAGACTGTTCTAATACACAGCTAGGTGACTGGACGCACTCTGCCTGTGGCCTCGTGTCTCACTATGTCCCAGTAGCTGTGCATTAGAACTGTCTAATGCACACCCCATCATGTTTTATTGCTTACTTATATTAAGGACTTGAACCTTTTGAGAAATAAGATGGAATCTCTTGAGAACATGCAGAGACAATCCAATGTAAGAATAGTGGGGTTTCCTTCTAAGCTTACTGGCACGACTGACCTCTTACCTGAGGTTTAGAGATTAATATTTAGAGACCTTCAGTTGTTACCTTCAGACGCGGGGATCCAAGTCCTGAAAGTATTTTCAGTTCCTCAAAGGCAGAGATCCAGGGAGGCGGCGCAACAACAACCTCATAGGTCATTGCCACTCTCTTCTCGCCAGATGTCCGGATCGCCTTGCTACAAGCTGCATGGTCCCGAGGGGAGACTAACTGGGAAGGCGCTCGCATCTCCTTCTTTCCTGATCTCGCAGTACAGACTCAAACACGTAAAAAGGAATTACAAATAATAAAAAAAGACCTTCTTCAGAATGACATTGAGGCCTGGCTGAATTTTTCTGCAAGGCTGTTAATTAAACATGCTTCCAAAACCCATGTTTTTGTTGATCCAGCAGTCGCTTCAGCATTTACTGATAAACTAATTGAATCACTAAAACCAGTAGTGAATACCTCAGATGAAGAAGGCTGAGGTGATACTTGTGTTATAGTCATTTAAATTAGTGGCCTCTCCACCAGAAGTATAAACCCTATAACAACTTGACTTTCTGGTTAATGCCACCATGACAGACTCACGCAGTGGGGTTTCTTTCATAGTTATCGGCAGTTTAAATTAAAGGGAACCCTGTTGTGCAGTTGTGGAGTTAAGGAGTGTTTTGATTCTAAAGCTGCTTCACATGTTTATAGTTAGTACATGTATCCTGTAAGCCAATACTGGAATAAGCTATATTATAGTGCATTGAGCACTTCGCAGTTTGTGAACTTTTGTTATATCACTCAGATATTCTTTCACATAAGGGCAGGTTGCCATGCCATGCTAAACCTGAAGTGTTGTAATTAAGCAATAAGGCATGACCAGAGGTTATGTCAATGGTCTGTTAATCACCTCTAGGGGTTTAATGTGGCACGAGGCATAGCCGAGTGCCATAATAGAAGGGTGATTAACTGACCAATGTATAACCCTAGGGTGTGCCTTAATGCTATTATAAAAAATGTTTTGTTTAAGTAGTGTCAAACTTTGTTTAGCATATGATTAGGCTCTACATGTATGTTAATAAAAGATTAACATGAGGCTGTTAGAATATTTACAGCCAATCAGAAAGCTCTATTTCTCAGGCTCTTTTTATAATTCAGCTTAATTGAGACAAGACAATCTAATTTAAATATTGGTTACAGTTTTATTGACTGCATCTGCCCCTCCAAATGTAATTCCTTCAAGGGAACTAGCTTCTTGGCCTTATATAATGTTATCCTGTTTCAATATGTAGTGAGAGTTTTATAGATCTACAAGAAGTGCAGTTCAGATTTTTCTCCTTTAAACAACCGGCAACCTATTCAACCCATGGACTCACTACTTTCTAAATCTTACTACCTTTTATGTACATGTCTTGATGAGGTTTGTATATCTCAATCCTCTTATTGTATGATACAGTTTTGCTTGTGACATCATAAACTTTATAAATAAAAAGTTTAAAAGATAAAGTTAGCAGTACCAATATTGTGCTTTTTATATGTTCATGAATGGGTATATGAACTGCACGATTCATCCATGTAACATTGCATGTATCAGACGTATAGTTGCACACATATGGCATGCAAGTTGTGTCTATATGGTATACAGTACATGTACTGCATGTCTGTATGCTGTACCATTAGTGGATACAGCCCTGGGGACTCGCTATACATTTAGTTTCTCTCTCTCTCTCTCTCACTCTCTCCTTCTCTCTCTCTCTCTCTCTCTCATCTACCTCCACTGCACACACAGTGTTCATCCTGTTGTGCCTGCTGCTTTGTTCCTCTTTGTACATCGGTTCTGACTTGATGTATCTGTGATGATGACAACCCTGCCCATCCCCCACCCCAGCTCCCTGCAGCACCAGACCAAGACAGAACTAGTTGGGCTAGACATGTAAATGAGCAGTCAGCACAGCATTATCTGGAAAGAGGGTCTGCACTGGATCAGAGGCCACAAGTCAAGAGCTCCTTTGGGAGAAGAGATTTGTTGTGCAGATTCTTATTCTAAAGAGAAAAAAATATTCGGGGGGGGGGGGGTTGAGCACTACCCTGCAGTTTTTGCCTGGAGCCCTAGACCCAATCACAGCATCATAGCAATCTCATCCCTGCTGAAATGAGGTCCTTGTCGCATGGCAGAAATCATTTGTGCGGGAATGTCTGTCATGTAACTGAAACTTGAAAGAAGGCATACTGATGCAGCAAAGGAAAATGCATTATTATTCCACTAGTGTGTCCTCTTTCCACATCTTGTGACAATAATGATGTAAGAAGGTGGGAGTCGTGATCTGCATTTGCAGATTATAGAGGTCTTGGTTAAATTTTCATGAGTGGGCTCATGAATGCTAAGTTGCAGATCCAGTAACTGAGGTGTACAGTACTCCAGCCTCATCTTAGTATCTTGGGATCAGATACAGTACTTGGGGGGGGGGGGGGTTAAAAAGGAGGGTAGTTGTAATACAATTTGGAAAGACAGGAGGCTCAGACAAGGTTCAGAGCAGGAGAACAGCGAATGAGAAGAAGCAGCGGCATCTGTTTTTTTATAAACTGCCTTTAATAAAATACTTTCAAGCAAGTGAGAAATACAAGATTTTGCTTTCTATTTAACAGAAACGTATAAAATGATGGCAGGAGACCAGTCCTGTAATTAAAGAGGACAAGAGATCATTTCTAACCGGCAGCTGTTTGTAAAGTTTTTATTTTCAGAAATGAAGTTCAGTCCCCTACATTATCTATATTAACCTGTATATTATTTACCTGTACCTGAAAAAAAGTGACATGAAAAACTGTAGTTTGCATTTTTTTATGGGCAGCATTCTCCTACTGTTCTCTTCATGGAACCTATGGTCTGGTGTTTTAATTAAGTCATGGTTTGTGCACAGAACTGGCAGGTCAACAGCTCATAATTTGCATTCTGTACACTGACCAGGACATAGTAAAAACTCCAATCTACCTCATGCATGGAAAGAACTGTGCCAAATATTGTTCATAAGAAGAAAACAATTGAAACACAGATTTTCATATCAGTGTTTATCCTTGTACAGTTAAATATGGATCATTTGCAGGTTTGCATTTCATTACTGTAAATGGGAACATTATTAACTGCTGTTAGTTAGCACTCATTTCCTGTTCCCTTTAAAACTATGAATTATAAACCTCATTGATAAAGCATGTAATATAACAGCCAGTCAGAAGCCAGGACCATAGATCATTAGCTGCTAAATGAATGCTTCTTATGAATAATTTGAAAACAAAATGGTATTAATCACAAGCTTAAAAGTCGCAAAATATTTTGTTTAATAATCAAAATGAAACCGTAGGAGCAGTAGTTTCTGTGAGTTTGAAGAGACATCCCACAAGTTCTGTATGTTGATATACACTGCATGCAGGTTAGTGGATGTCTATAGACCAGATCTGCAGGACAAATGGCAGCCGACCAAGGAGCTGAGCAAAAAGTTGAGCCTGCTGCCAACCCAGGATGTGTAGGCAGTTGTTGGGTGGGCGGCATGTGGGATTGTCACTTGATACCTGGGCCATTTGTTTTTTGCACTGGTGCGTGGATCAGGTGGCAGAGTGGTGCCACTAGACTACCAGGGATATGGAGATTCACTTTTCTGGGATCAGGTGAGGAAAGGGGTACCATCATACTACAACAGATACGGAAATATTCTTTACTGAGACTGAGTGGGGGGGGAGGGTACCACCAGATTACCAGGGGTTATTGCAACTATTCTTTGACAGGAATTGGGTAAGGGAGGGGGACTGAGCAGAGAACTGTTTTTTTTTATTTACTACATGGCACCAGATGCATGCTGGGAGGAGAGTGAGCACTACTGTGCATGTTTGTAAAAGTAGGGTTTTAGAAGTGTAAAATAGTGCTGAAAAATCCAGCCAGATATACCAGCGTGCACTGAAGGCATGCCTGCACCACACATTTGCATGCCTGCTTAGCTGGCAGCAGCACTCACAAGCTAACAGTTTAGTGCTACACTCACTGTGCTTTTGAATATGGCGTTGAATGCACTAACAGCCTGTCCAATGTATAGCACACAATTAGTGCAGTGCTAGACCTGTTAGCATTAACTGTTTGGTCTACGTGGTTAGGACCTATTTCTACCAGAACTCTGGTAATGGTAAATAAATGTACCACTATAAACAGCGCTCTCTGAAAATCCAGAAATGGGTGGGGGTCTGGATTTTCAAAACAAATGGCGCAGGAGTTGCAGCAGTTGTTCTGCCGCAGCTGCATCACTGAAAATGAGCAAAAAAGTTTGCAGGTGATTTTCAAGCATTTTTGTCCCATTTGTGGCATTTTCTTTTTTTTTTTTTTAAACAAATTTTGTTTATTTCATAAGAAGACAAAAAGGGTACAATAAAATATGTATCAGTCAGCAAATATTGCTAGTATGACATTTCTATATTCAAGTACAAAGACCGTCACCTGTGTCATCAGTAAACTGTGGCATTTTTGTCACGTTACAACAGAAAAAGGATGCATGTACTGTTGTTTTTTTTTTGAAATTACTATTTATTTGTGTTCCTGCCTGCCATCCCCGACCCTTCAGGAGCCTCAAGGTAGACATCCCTCTACCTTCCACCCTGCCCATATGACCCCCCCCCGGAACCCCATGGAGCTTGGTTTACCCCTGGTAGCGGGGATGAGGCAGAGCCCCTACCCAACAATCAACTTTCATCGGTCCAGGGTCATCGAGGCGGCGAAGGCACATCAAGAGCACGTCTCTGGAGGCTCCATCTTCCCAGCGATGGAAGACATTTTCCACTTTTTCTCCCACCCCTACAGTGTAGGACCCCTGACATCAAGGCACAGAGCGCTGACATCACGTTGTATATTGGCAGCCCTCCCCCTGACATTTAGGGGCTTGCAGTACTCCAAGCCTCTGCTCAGGGTCAGACAAGTGTTCGGGCTATAGCCTTAACCCTCCCCGGAGTAGGTGAGCTGTCATGGGACGCTCAAGCCTAACTCCCCCCGGCCGGCCCACCATGTGCTGTTGTTTGGACACATGCATCATTTCTGGGTGAGACCTGCTGCACTTGAGACATAAAGTTAGGCCCCATTTTATGTGGTCTATGTCATGTAATGAGTAGTGCAACAAAATGGTGCCACAAATCTTTAAAAAGCAAGGCGGGGGTGTTTATGTACCTGGGGCATAGTTAGCTTTTTTAACTGGAGGAGGGCAACGTCTGGTAAAGAGTCCTGGTTTTCATGGGAAATAGCAAACCACTAGAATGGGGGAGGAATGTCTGGGGGCCGCCTAGGCCCCCATAAGCTATATCATTTTAGATGCCTTCTGGTGCATGTTGAGGATCACCTAATACCTTTCCCGCTGCTTTTACAGCTTTCTGTGACTTGCAGAAAAGTGGAAAACAGCATGCATAATACCTAACTGTGTAATATCCTAGCAGTTGACCCCACCAAGCTGTTCCATGCCCTGTCTTCCGATATATAAAGAAACTATAGTAGAATCGTGGTATATTCATACATACATTCATACATACAGTATATATATATATATATATATATATATATATATATACATTCATACATACATATATATATACATATTCATTCATTCATTCATACATACATACATACAGTACGTATGTTCATACATACATTCAGTGTTGGGTAAGTTACTTTTAAAAAGTAATCAATTACAGTTACTAGTTGCTATCCCAAAAATGTAATCAGTTACAGTCACAGATTACTCGGATACAAAAAGTAATCAGTAACTGTAACTGTAATGCATATTATATTTCATATTACTTTATATGAAATTCGTTTACTCATGAATTGTATTTATGAGGACTTGGAACATCCAAAAATCATCAAAAACAATAGAAATGGAGTCTTAGACAAGAAATCAGTTTGTATGTTATTTTATTTCATGTTTTCCGTGGAAAATAGGAAAACATTTGTTGCACATAAAAAGTAATGTAAACATGTAATGTCACATTATAATAAAGCAGCACATCACATCATGACAGGACGATATGTTATATTTCCTAAAATATGAAGAACCATACTACTGCACATTATGTTATGTATCATTAGTACAATATAGTATATTATGCCAAATATTCTTATTACTGGATGATGCAATTCCCTATTGTCATGTGTAGAAAGCTGAAAATATATGTTACGGTACAACTGTCACTGACAGAGTATGACAGTATGTACGGTACCTCATCTGATTTGTCTTTCTCTTTGTCTCTCTCTCCATTTCTCTCAGTCTCCCTTTCTCTCTTTCTCTCTCTCTCTCTCTCCCCCCCTTTCTTTCTCTGCCTTTCTCTCTCCCCTTCTCTCTCTCTCTCTTTCAGTCTCTGTCTCCTACTCTGTCTCTCTTTCTCTCTCTGTCCCTCTCTCTCTCTCTCTCTGTCTCTGTCCCTTTCCCTCTCTCTCTCTCTGTCCCTCTCCCTTTCTCTGACCCTCTGTCTCTCACTCTTTCTCCATCTCTTTCTCTGTCTCTCTGTTTCTCTCTCTCTTTCCATCTCTCTCTCTCTCTCTCTCTCTGTCTCTTTTGCTCTGTCTCTTTCTTTCTCTGTCTCTTACTCTCTCTCCCTCTCTCTCTCTCCCTTTCTCTGACCCTCTGTCTCTTACTCTTTCTCCGTCTCTGTTTCTCTCTTTCCCTCCATCTCACTCTCTCTCTCTGTTTCTCTCTCCCTCTCTTTCTCTCTCTCTGTCTCTTACTCTCTCCGTCTCTTTCTCTGTGTCTTATTCTCTCTCTCTCTTACTCTTTCTTTCTCTCTCTGTTTCTCTCTCTCCAGCTCTGTCTCTTTCTCCGTCTCTCTCTCTCTCTCTCTCTCTCTCAGACTCTCTATCCATCTCTCTCTCTCTCTCTCTGCCTCTCTGTCTCTTTTGTTCAGTTTCAGTAAAAAATAGAGTGATGTCATGTAGTACCCCAGTGCTTGGTTTGTTGTGGTGGGTTACATCAAACAAAATAAAATACTAGGAATCAAAATGTTTCACTTAGTAGAACTGTACAAGTATAGTACCATATTTAAGTGCCTTTTGGGGGGGTGCGCTAGGGGAGAAGGGAAGTTTGTGCATGCAGTCCGTGCTCATTTAACCAAACTGGTACATTCCCTTCAAGTGTCCCTTCATAGTAGCTACTAAGTCATCAACTTCCCACGCCCATGGTGAAGTTATTGAGTTTGCCTCAACTATGGCTGGTAGTGGGGGCACATAATTGTTAAATTCTCATAATATTTTGAAGACCTGAATGTGGCTGAGATCTTAACAGTGCCACTGTGCCAGTTTGGCTGCATACGTGTAGTGACTAGTTTATATTTCACACCCATGTAAGTACAGGGTGGCAGTGGCAGGTTTAGCCAGTGTCAGTGGCAGTGTGTGAGTACTGTATTAACTGCGGTGCCCATCATGTCCGTTCATGTGTGGCCCATGTCCCAGCCACATTACCGGTTTCTCAGTGCATGTTCATCACAGCCGCTCTCTGGCATGAGTTTGTGATGAATGAGGGCCTTCTTGGCTATTGGCTGTACTCCACGGAGCAAGATGATAAAGGATGATGAGGATGACCATGGCATAACGGCATTACTATTATTATGACTGTCTGCAGACAGAAGACCTCATGAGGATGATGATGAATATTACAGTAGAAAAAGAAGCAGAACATTTCACTGAAAAATGCTGGACAGCCACAGGTCCTTACAGCTGACAAAATACCTGCTAGTATGGGAATGGAATGACATTGGATTGTTGTTTTGCTTGCTCACCCTTGGTTTTGATTTTCATATTTTGGTTAACACAAAATGTAAAGGTGTTGTCGATCTTGTTGGTTCGGCTGACTTGGCTTGCATCACCGAGACCTGGCTGGATGAAAACTCTGGCCCTATCTTGGAGGCCATGATTCCGGCCAGGTACTCGGTGATACACCGCCCGAGATTGGACCACAGGGGCGGGGGGGTTGCAGTCTGTTTTAAGACTGAATTGGGTCTCACGAATTTAGTAGTAGGTGAGGCTGGGTCTTTTGAGTGCACAGTCTTAGCAGGTGTAGGCGTTCGAATCGTTCTCATCCACCGTCCACCCGGAGATGGGAGACATTTCTTACAGGAAGTAGCAGACTTCCTCGTCGACATGTCGTTTGAGTCACCCAGATTGATGGTTCTGGGTGATTTCAACGCCTGGGTCGACAATGAACTCTCAAATTTTGGCAATCACTTCCTCCAATTGATGTCTTCTTTGGGCCTCACACAGGTGGTTTCCACTGCTATGCATAAATCTGGACACTCTTTAGACTTAGTCTTCCTTCTAGGGATCGAGGCATCCGACATGGGGGTGGAACCAGTCGCCTGGTCTGATCACCACATCGTGAGGCTCAATTTTTGCACCCCCTGAGAAGACCAGCCCCTGTGGAGATGGTCAGGTACCGCCGGTTACGGAACGTTACTCCACAAGGTCTAGCGACGGTCCTTGACCTTTCATCCTTCGGTTCGGTGAGCAATAGTCCAGAAGCATTGGTGTTGGCCTATAATAAGGCCATCATGACGGCTCTGGATTCTATTGCTCCTGTTCGTGAAGCGCCCCCTATCCCTTCGCCCCGGAGCCCCATGGTTTGATGGGAACTTGAGGGAGATGCAGAGACAAGGACGATGGTTAGAGCATCGCTGGCACAGGTCCGCCCTCGATGCCGACCACTCTAGATTGATGGAACATTATGTTAGCTATCAATCTGCAATCACCCATAAGAAGGCAGAATTCCTGTCCAGGGAGATTGCAGTTGCTCAGAATCGACCTGCTCAGCTGTTCCGAACTGTAGACAGACTGTGCAACCCAGCCTGCCTGCATGTTCGGAAAGCTTTTTCGCAAGTAGAGTGCGATGAGCTCGCTCTATACTTTGCAACTAAAGTGGCCGACATCAGGGTGAACCTGGGTCCGGTAACCTCTATGGGTGATGCTCTTGAACAGCATGAGATGACAGTGCCTCATTTCTCCTGGAGTTCCTTTCAACAACCCGAGTTCGTGGACATTATGAGGATCATCCATTCTATGCGTCCCACAAGTTGTGGTTTGGATCCCGGTCCGACTCCCCTCATTTTGGGTTGTTTTGATATCATCGGTCCGGTCCTGGCGCAAATAGTCTGGTGCTCCTTGGAATTAGGCGAGTTTCCCTGCTCCTTGAAAGAGGCAGTGGTGACTCCTCTTTTGAAGAAAGCTTCCTTGGACCCAGACTGTTTTTCTAACTATTGGCCTATCTCTAACCTCCCCTTTATTGGGAAGGTTATTGAGAAGGTCGTAGCGGTTCAACTGGATGACCATTTAACCATCCATAATGTCTACGAATCCTTCCAGTTGGGCTTCCGCAAAAGACACAGCACCGAGACTGCACTGGTTCGGGTGTTAAATGATCTTCTGATGGCAAGGGATCAGAAGAGACGTTCCATTCTTGTTCTTCTTGATCTCTCTGCAGCCTTTGACACTGTGGACCACATGGTGTTGTTAGCTCGCCTGGGGCTAATCTGTGGAATGTCTGGAACCATTTCGCAATGGTTCACGTCATTCCTCACCGGGAGATCGCAGAGAGTTGTGTTGGGGATTTTTTCCTCTGACCCAATTTCTTTGTTATGTGGAGTGCCCCAGGGATCCGTGCTGTCACCCATGTTGTTTGCAGTGTATATGCTGCCCCTCGGAGGTATCATTAGATGATATGGGCTGAGGTTTCACTGCTATGCTGATGATACCCAGCTCTATCTGTCTTTTGCACCCGACCAGGATGGAGCTCTCTCGGTGTTTAACAACTGTCTGGGGGAGATCCAAGACTGGATGGATTCTAGTTGGCTAAAGTTGAACTCGGAGAAAACAGAGGTGCTGGTAGTGGACCCAGGAGGTCGGATGGTGAGGCCGGGTATTGGTGCACCATCTGGAATTTTCCTTGGCGGAGTATCTCTCCCATCCTCAGAACGGGTGCGTAGCCTTGGGTTTATTCTTGATGACAGGCTGACTCTTAAAGCTCAGGTGTCAGCCGTTGTCAAGACTTCCTTTTATCATCTTAGGAATATTGCCAGGGTTAGGCACCTTGTTCCATCCGACTCCCTGCCTACTCTGGTTTACGCTTTTGTATCCTCACGCTTGGACTATTGCAACGCCCTGTACTTTGGGCTTTCTGGGGTTGAAATCCATGCTACAGCTGGTGCAGAACGCTGCAGCCCGGGTATTGACTGGGACAAGTAGGTCCTGTCATATCACTCCGTGCTGCCGAACTGCACTGGCTTCTGATGGCGGATCACCTTTAAAGTCATTTTATTGACTTTCAAAGCCCATCACGACCAGGGTCCAGCCTATCTGAAAGACCTCCTGGTTCCTTACTGCCCTGACCGATTACTCCGCTCAGCGAACATGGGGTTGTTAGAGATCCCAAGAGTGAGTTTAAAATCTTCTGGCAGCAGCGTTTTGCATGCTGCACCCACTCTTGGAACTCTCTACCATGTCGGTTAGGCAGTGCACCTCCTTGGAGCTTTTAAGAGACCTGAAAACTTATCTGTGGAATATGGCTTTCTTAGATAATTAAGTTATTTATAATGTTTGTATTTTATTATAAATATCCTATTTTGTTGGTATGTTGATTTTTATGGACATGTTCCATTTTTATGTAGTGTTTTGAACTGTTTTTAAAATTGTTCAGCACCTTGATATATTGAAAGGTGCTATACAAATAAAATTATTGTTATTATTAGCCAGCCAGCCAGCAAGTGGCCCCTGAAAGTGTAACCAACAACCACAATGTGCTCTTGTGCTGTGGTAAAAGCAAAAAGCGCCAGTACAATGCACGTTCACCTCACCTCAGATCATGTAAAGATGAATAACGTCACGAGCTACAGTAGTCTGTAATCAGAATATGTGAGTATTGGAATAATTAAGGTAATTGTTTAGGGTGAGATAAGTGCAACTGCAAGACAACATGAGATGCCCATGCCTGATGCTGTTAAGTTACTACCACTGTCGAGAGTCTAGTCAAGACTGATCATAGAAGACAATATAATGCTTGTTGTCTAGGGGAAGACAGTAATCGGGTAATCAAGTGTGTGTGTGCTACTACTACTACTGCTGTTGTAACCGATCCAATGGCTGTTGCTCAGGTGCTTGTTAGCTACATACTGACATCAAGAGACTAACTGTATCATGCTCGTTGACTGACTTGTCTGGGCAGCAGCAGGGGAGGGGACGGAGGACAGGGCAGATAGGTCGGTGGCATGGCGGACATGTAGTGCCTACCGCTAAGCTGCCTACAGCAGACCAGTAGACTGTTAATAGACCTAACTGTGTCATGATGCTCACTGACTGACTTGTCTACTGCAGACAGTGTGGGACAGAGAGAAATGGCTTGTGGCATCCAGAGGTGGTAGTGTCTGTCAGAGTGACTTTTTGTACTGGACAAGGAGATCGTCATGATCATCAAGAGACTAAACTTAATCACGCTCATTAATGACTAGTCTACCACAGGCAGCCGGGGAGAGTTGAGATGAATGGGTTAAAGTTGTGGTGACCAGAGGTGGTGTGACTGTGGTGGTGTCTGTCAGTGTGTATTTTTAAACTGGACAAGTAGACTGTCATCAAGAGACTAAATTTAATTATACAATGGGCACAAAAAAATGAACAGAATCCTGCATTTTGATTGTCTGGCTGGCACCTTTTCAGTATTGTAAATCCTCCAGTGTACCCACTGGAAAAGGTGCCAGTCACCACTCAGCTGCATCAGGAACTCCCTGGCAAATCCCTCCATTTATTGCAAACACACCACTGCCAAGCACATGGACGGATGGCGAGATTACCTAGTCGTTAACTCGACATCTGATACTCTGTCACTAGCCTCAAAACTTCAAAAAAAGTGCTGCACCATTCCAGAAAAGCAAGGCACCCGAAAGAAAAGAAAATGCAGCTCATTCTCTCAACAGCAAATAAGCTAAAAAAAATTTGTAACAGTAGTGGTGGCAAGTAGCGATCTTCCAGCACATGCGCAGAACTCACAAAAAAATCCAAGCAGTGCGTCTGCAGTAAAAAACAAATGAGCAGCAACTTTCAAAAGGAACAGACGTTTTAAATATTTTTTATTTGTACAAAAACAAACAGGGCCTTTGTATAATAGCAGTATACCCCTCCAGGGAGTGGGTATACTGGAGGATTTACCACTTCTGGTGTGGTTGAGTCCCTCGGCTGTGCCTCGAGACCGAACGACACCAGCTGTGGTAAATCCTCCAGTATTCCCACACCCTGTCAGGGTATATTGCTTAATTAGAAAATGGGCTTTTTATTTCCTAGCATCTGATTGGCTAGTACCCTTGCCAGGGGGTACATTAACTTTCAATAGATGCCCAGGAAATAAAAAGTACCAGTCCCAGCATCCTCTCACCCACTCAGGTATCCCTCTGCCCATCCTGCTTGCTTATTGGCTGAAAACATCAAAACTAATTTTAAATAAGTGCCATTTTTTTCTCTCACTTAGTGAGAGATACTGGCCCTCACTGTTCTGTATTTCACTGCAAGCTGCCTCCAAATACCCTCACATGACTGAACGTATCGTTATTTTTTGCCGTTTTTTCAACTCTTCAATCTCACTGCGTTTTCCTCATCCTCCACCTACCCGCTCACTCACTCCCACAAACAAAACTGGCATCGTTTTAATAGTGTACGGGATGAAATACTGATGCTGCTGCATGTTTGTTAAAGCGAGCAGGCACACAGAAGTTGTGGTGTGGAGAAGGTAGCGAGTTCTACTGAACACAGCTGTTTGAAACTACAGCCCAGTGATGGTTTGTGTAAGAGACATTGAAGAGAGCACTTCTTGGGGTTGCTGTCACTGCACTCACTCCAAGACAGACATCTTCACAATCCCCAACCCTCTGTATTTATAAGTGAAAAAAAAAAACGGAGAACTGCTGACGATTCACTGCTCCTCGCTCCCTTCTCCATACCTCTGCCCTCCCGCTCTAGTATTTCCTCCTGAGAAGCCTCACTCTACTTTTGTGCGATTCAGAAGACAGAAAGAAAATAATTTCTCCTAACTGCAGTCTTTTTTCACATTTGCGTCTGGAGATTGCCGTCTCATCATGGAGTCTCGTGCGCACTTCTTCCAGCCTCTGTCTATCCGCTACCCACCGCAACACACTCCAATTCAAACTAAGGAAACAAAACAGGAACAGACCAATTTATAAAACATATTCTGACAGTCTTTAGGGGTAACTTGCTCGAACTCTCCGTAGTCCCGTGTACAAAGGTGGGGGTGTTATGTTAACATGACAACAGCCTCCAAAGCCACAACTACAGGACTGCCACTAGGACACATGCGAATGAACTATTTTATTACAAAAGAAATACAATAAAAACAGATTTAACATTCAAACATATATATGTTTTTTCTTTAATAAAAATAATACCATGGCCCATTTTCTAAGCGCAATAATGCCCTCCAGGGTGGGTGGTATGGGCAATACCGGACCGGCCAAGGGCTATAAGGCCCTCCGCCTGTGGCGTCGGGCATCATTACGCCCCTGGCTGGTCCAGTATTGCCCAATACTGCCCACCCTGTCGGGCATTATTGCTTGCTTATAAAATGGCAAGAAAAAATCTAGAAATCTCATTGGCCAAGAGAGATCAGCTGACAGTACATTAAATCTCTATATACACACAGTCATCCTGGTCCTAACTACATCACACAAGGAGCAAATCAATCATTTTACAACCAGAACTATCTTCCATCATTCTCCCTACAACCAGATATGATCTTCCACCACAAACATGGCTGCTACCTTTACACTGTAGAATCCTTCAACTGGGCCCTAAAAATGAAACTACTTTAAACATAAAATAAAACACATTAATTAAATGTTGTTTACCAGATTACACACATAAACAAATTAGAAACATTAAGTATTGTTTATAGTTTTCATCACAACTGTTTCTTTGCTAACAGTAAAAAAATCCCCCTTCTATCTTTACCTGCTCATCAGGGAAATCTCTTCTGCTTGTCCTGACAGTTAGAAAATTGAGTCTCTGGCTTTAAAACAGGCATTTGTTGTGTGTGTACACTATGTTAGTAGAGGAACATTCTAATAGTAGAACTAAGCAGAATATTGAATCCCAATATTCCGTGGTAAACATTCCATGATAAACATTCCATTTCTTGAATATGGGGAAACACAGAGAAAAAAACAGAATGAAGAAAGCAAGCAATAATGCTATATAAACAAAGAGAAAAGGTGGTAAATGACTCACCCTGCTGTTTAGCTTTTAGGACAGAGCGAACAGTTCATGATGCTGTTAGTGAGTGTGGCAGTTTTGAACCATGCTCATGCTTGCAGCGTCAGGGAACTGAAAAGCTTCTGTTATGGCTTCCTTTTAGTATTGTCTACAGAGTGAGGAGAATGAAATAAAGTAAGGGGCTATGTGTCATACTTAGAATGAGGAAAACAGCATTTGTGAATTGTTGTGGCTGGTGGGGGAATATGACATTTAAGTAGGCAGGGAGTCACACACTGTATAACACTATTTTAATATAGCATCAATAGGTGGAAGGACTATTTTATGTTAAAAGCACAGATTCACTTACATTTTTACTTATTTAAAAATGGGTTTCAAAGTAAAAAAACGGCTTCTAAAAATAAAGGTCCATTTTATAAGTGCAATAAAACACTCCAGGGTTGTGCATTACAGTGTGATAACTACACTCCTAGGGACAACCACCACTTGGCCTTGAGCCTTGTGCCTAACTACGTCCCTAGGAGTGCGGTTATCACACCGTAATGCGCACCCTGTCATGCACTCCTAGGGACGACTGGCACTTGGCCTTCGGCCTTGTGCCTAACTATGCCTCTAGGAATGCGGTTATCACACCATAATGCACACCCTGTCGTGCACTCCTAGGGTGACCGGCACTTGGCCTTTGGCCTCATGCCTAACTACGCCCATAGCAGTGCGATTATCACACAGTAATGCACACCCCGTCGTGTCTTATTGCTTATTTACGCTCATGCTTGACTAGTCTACCACAGACATTGGGGAACAGTTGTGATACATGACTTGAGGTGGTGGTGCCCAGAGGTGGTGGTGGTGTTTGTCAATGTGTTTATAAGATGGACTAGTAGACTGTCATCAAACGCGAACAGACTAAACTTAATCATGCTCGTTGATTGACTTGTCTATAGACACAAGTGGAGGGATCTCGAACAGATAAGTGGCCGCTGGTGTTGCTCAGGTCACGCCTGCCTGTTAAGCTACTTAGAGAGTTAGACTGTAGAGAGAGACTTAACTTAATTATGCTCTTTGACAGACTGATCTACAGACAGCAGGGACAGTTGAAATAAGCAGGCAGTGGCACCTAGGTGGCACAAACTTGTAACTGTATTGACTGTTAAGCAATCAACACCAGTACACCTAGACAGTCCTCACTTTTTTAAAGATTACAAATAATGCTGGAACCATGGTATGTTTCTCTGTATACTCAGATTTGGATAAGTATTTTTTAATTAGGTGACAAACAACAAGCACATTAACAGTAGCACACACAGTCGACAACAACATCGTGTCATATGTTGTAGCACTGCTAGAGATTCTCAGTAGCAGTAGCACACACAGTCGACAACGACATTGTGTCATACGTTGCAGCACTTCTAGAGATTCTCAGTAGCAGTAGCACACACAGTCGACAACAACATCATGTCATACGTTGCAGCATTGCTAGAGATTCTCAGTAGCAGTAGCACTCACAGTCGACAACAACATCGTGTCATACATTGCAGCACTGCTAGAGATTCACAGTAGCAGTAGCACTCACAGTTAACATCGTGTCATATATTGCAGCATTGCTAGAGATTCACAGTAGCAGTAGCACTCATAGTCGACAGCATTGTGTCATACGTTGTAGCACTGCTAGAGATTCTCAATAGCAGTAGCACACACAGTAGACAACAACATCATGTCATACGTTGTAGCACTGCTAGAGATTCTCAGTAGCAGTAGCACACAGTCGACAACAACATCGTGTCATACGTTGCAGCATTGCTAGAGATTCTCAGTAGCAGTCTATGACCACGACCAAAATACAGCTATTTATTCCCAGTAAGTTTTGTTACAGTGTAAAAGTAGTTGCATTTCAAAGTTTTCATCAACAAGTCTGTCTCGTCTAGGCGTAAGGACCTGTCCACCAACACTGAAAAGTTTTTCTACAGGAGCACTTGATAGTAGTGCTGTATTGTAACGCAGGAATATTTTCTTGATTGTTGGTAAATTTTGTAAACTTTCAGCACTTTTATTGGTGTCTTTCAGGTACTGCTCCAGTTTGTGAATAACTCCATCACCACAGGTAGGTTGCGGAGTTTCATCAAATTTGAAGAAATTATCATCATCATCGTCCTCAGGATTGTCTTCAGATGATGGGCTGCCATGAACAGTATCTTCTGATGTGACAACAAGAGCACTTCATTCTCAAGCATGTTTTTCGCAGCTCGGTCTTCCCCATCATTCCCTAGCTATCATAGACGAAATTGCGGTAACGTGACGCTAGCGAGAATCAACTCTCTCTGTTCAAAACTGGTACTAAATTGAGTGTCTGCCGCTTTCAAGATTGCATCCAGAAGTGGCAATGCATACCATAATACTAGTCTCATATCAAGCAATTTTTTTTTCAATGCAACCAATGTTGGATGAAGATAGCCCATGTAATATTTTGATTCTGCCTGCAAAATATCCAGCGAATTTGCTAAAGGCTGCACTACTTTACAGTACTCCACTAAGAAAGCAATGTCATTTGCTCTAAATCTTGTGAGACCAAGTGCATCACATATGTTATGCAAATCTTCTTCATCTTTTTTGACAATAGACCTTATTTTATCAACCGCTCTATAGTACGAATTCCACCTTGTGTCATTGGAGACAACTAGTTTAGTACCAATTGTGTCACTGGCTTGAGAACTTCGGTGTACTTTGTTCCAAAGAGCTGAGCATTTGGCCATTGTGCTGCAGAACACCTTTTTGTAGGCAGCACTGGATGTAGCAGATTGAATATCCTTCACTGCTATTAAGTTTGGGTATGAGCCGCACAGCGTTGATGAGAAGGAAGATTGTATGTCTCTTCCATGTCTTCATCCACATCATCTAAAATGCAGCATACATCAGTGAAGCTTACAGCATCTTCTTCTGTGTCATTGTCTTCTTCAGCAGTACAACTGCTTCTTCCCCCTGCCTGCTGCTGCTGCTCATGGTTATCTTCATCATCATCATCATTTTCCTCATCGTGAACCGTGCCAGTGCCAGTGGTGGGCATGATATTGTCAGAGCCAAACACGTGAAAAGCCTTAACAAATTTTGATCTGTTATCCATGACAGTTTTAACAACCTTGTTCTGAATGTGATATCTCAAGTGTATCTGCTCCAGTTTTGAGGCAATAGCATCATAAGTGTGTCTGCCTTTTATTCTTATTCATGCCAGTGCTGCCGATTTTCTCAACAATGTTTTCACATCTGGCCAATGTGCAGTGACACCTAGATAGCTCCTATTATGTGCTGTCCAAATGTCAGCAGCAGTACAGATGTGACATACATTGCTGAATTCAGAAATCAAGTTTGATTTCATGTTTTGCTACAGTTTCTCTGTTCTGTCTGACAGTGTTTTACGTGTCATGACTTTCTTATTTGGCTGCAGACCTGTGACTAATCTGACAAATGAAGGCTGTTCAACAACACTGAATGACTGTAGATCTTCTACCACAAACAGAATAATAAGTGTGTCAAAGCGAGACTGACTGACAAGGGAACTCTATGTGGATTGAAATAACTGTTGTTGTAGAAAGCATTTTTTTATTTTATTCATAGCTGCTTCTGATGACACAGACCTTCCACTGCTGCTTGATCTGGAAAAGTCATCACCATCCACCTCTTCTTCATGATTGTCTCGTGACCGTCTGTGAGCAAGGGTGGTCATGTCTGAGTCTGTATTAGTATGACCACTGCTGCTGCCTTTCGACACAAGATTTTTGAATTTTTCCAAAGATGAAAGATGGATGTGCTCCACATGTTTTTTTAAGTTTGACGTACTATTTCTTGAGGTTGACAGCAGCTTCACTTTCAGCACACAAAGTTTACACTGAACAGAAATGTTTTTTTCCTTTATCAGATTTTACCTCAAAGAACTCTCCCAAATACCACTTTTGAAAAACAGACACACCTCGTAACTGTGAGGCACTATGTTGCAGTGGCGGTGTAAAAGAGGATGAAGAAGAGGGGGAGGATGAATTTTGCCATTCAGCCTGATCAGCCTCATTGTCTGGTTGTGTTTATTTCTGGTTAACAGACATGTTAACTGCGGAGGAACACGCCATGTGAAAATGTAAGAACACTGGTCACTGTGATGACACAGACACTGACAGACAGAGAAACACACTGCACACTGACACTGGCTAATCAGTAATCACAGTATGGTTTCCCTACAACTAAGATTACAGTCTTGATACAAATTAAGAACAGTATAACAATAACTGTACATACTAATGTAAGTGCTTCAAACAACAATAGTGCATCGAGATTGACAATCTGTACCTTATGTATTACGTATGACTTGTTACTTATTCACTGAGCAAACCCTTTTTTCCTGTCACTTGCTCTGTCTGGTTATGTAATAAACACTAAATGACCCTGTCCAAGACTATTAATAGGGAGACATGGAAAAAAGTCAGGGTCTTGGTATGAGAAATTCTGAATGATTGCAAAAACTAAAAAGACAAAAGCTCACACTATATGAAAAACAATGTGAAAAATGTCCATAATACTCTTTTGTGGTATTTACTGGCCTGCACCACCTGGCCTGATTCAACAAAATGTGCTGCTATTTATCTTCTGGGCTCTGTCTCTGGTATCTGCCTCTTAGCCTTCCCTTGCTGAAGCATGAAGATTTTGATGATGATGATGATGACGGATAGTTAGTCGTATAGTTCTGTTTGTCACGCACCCTTAAAAAACAACAAATAAAAAGAGCTATGGTATGTGCGCTTAGCACAGTGGGTCACCATATCTGTTCTAACTAGTACAGTGCAATACAATTTCCTTCAAGTAGCATAACCCCAATTATCCAGACCATACCCCTCTATTATCTGACATGTAACATTGTCCCCAAACTGTCACTAATTTGATTAATGTTATTATTGACTCCTGATTGTCCCTGCCGGGGGGGGGGTGACAAGTACAGACAATGCAAGGATGGCATACAGTGTTATGCATTAATAACAGCACAAGGTAGTAGGTTGTCAGTTCTCTGAACTTTAAGGAGACAGAAAACATTTTTGTAGGTACGCCAGCACCGCCTTGACGAGATGCTTATCTGTTTTCCCTTAAGTGTCAGTTAGAACCAGTATTCTGATATGGTTAACTTTTGTGGTGAAAGATCAAATCTTTTGTCCTCTGTAGATTAAATACCAGGAATACCTTTTTCATCATGACTCACCCTGTTATATCAATACTGTACTGTCTTGCACAAGTTGCATTTGCGTTGCCCGAACATTTATGCTATGTTAACTCATGTGTGATGACGTCACAAGACATGACCATAAATTATGTTTTTTTTACTGGTAAATAAATCAGAAATATATAAAAAAAAATAACTGTGTCTGTCTTTTTTTTTTATTAATGAATACAGTAAATATTTTTTCTATGTTGCTTGTATGTAGCAAACACTTAGAAGTGGCTGGAGCAGAAAACCTGTGAATGGAGGTGAGCATGTTGGTCTGGCCTGATGGAGTATAGTATGACGATCAATCCAGGTTGTTACATCCACTTTACTCTAGGCTGTGCGATGAATATGATCATGACATGTGTGCTCCAGGGCAGCACATTACATAAGGGAAAGGTCAGGTGCAACTGCAAACATCACAGAATAAGGATGGTCAACTCAGACAAAACAAGACAACAGAACAGCACATGCTCACCTCCGTACACTGGCACTTTGTAGGTTATGTGCTCTACTAATTCTAAGTGTTTTGGCACTTGACTTGAGGGAGGAATTTGAACACACTCCATCCTTTCCTGCTCTGTTTGTGCTGTCCTGGCTGGTGATGACATCAAAAGGAGTCGTACAGTACCCAACAATAAAATGTAACAAACTTACCTCACTCCACTTAACCACCAGACACTGAACGCATGGTCCTCAGTCAATGAGTCAGCTACCCTCTTCCTGACCGTATCACGGAAACCTGGTGAATGTTCACCTTCACATACTCGGCTCAGCTGCTGAGATGACCAAGGGCCCAGGTTCCAACAAATCTTGTAATAGAAAACTGAACTGTAATGAACTTTGAAAAAAAGAAATCAAGTGCTCTGATTTAAGACAGTGCTTAACTCATTACCCGCCAGCACTGTCCCACCTGTACAGAATAAAAAAAAAACATCTTATGCAGTTCAGGGAAAATTTTGTTAATTTCACACTAAAATAAGGAAACTGGAAAAAAATATTATGAAAATGGCAGTAATCCGGAATTGTAACCCAATTCTAATAATAGCAATAGTGAATGACGTCGACGGAAGGTTATGTTACTGTTCCAGTTAATCAACCCATGTTGGCAATATGACACCCGGCCATGCCTCGTGCTACATAACACCCACAGAGGTTGATTAACTGGAACATAAATGTAACCCCCCCCTCCCCATCGTTAAATTACTGCTTAAATACCTACATAGTCACAATCCTCCATAATACATTCTGCTCTCTACTTTGCAGCCAGTAGCCTGTCCGCCACAGAATAGAGTACTCATCCATATCTATGTAGGCACTGTGGTGTCAAGTATCACTGTGTTTTCCACTAGACCCTTGGATGGACCCACCACCCAGACCCAGCCATCACACGGTGATGGCCACCACCACCCCACAACTCCTAGTACCATGAACGCAGCATCACCCCACTGTCTGCCACAGGAGATGGCAACCAGAGCATCCCTCTGCTCACCACCACAGTGTACTGCAATATGAGTTGTTGTCAGCAACTGCACAGCTGATAGCACAGATGGTGGCTGGCTATGGTGGACGGTGGTGAGAAAGAAGGCTGTGCCATGCCAGTTGCTGTGTCCGACAATGTTGTATGGATATATAGGACTGGTGGATACAGGGGGCTGGGAATCGCTGAACACCAGTGATTTTGCATTCATACAGACTGTGAGTCTGGAGGGGTATTCGAGTGGAGGGGGATCATGACACTGACCTGACAGCAGCAGGATATTATACCACTGCATTCGAGAGGCATCCATCTCAGTCATGATTTACATGACTTTTAGACTGCATCTCTGAAAATCCTAAATCAGAAAATATAATCAGAATCCTGGTCGATGCATCAGTCTATAAGTTGCATGGCTGACTGCCTTCAACCTGAGCATCCCTATAAGGCAGAGTCATCAGAGTACAGTACACGACCTTCAACTCAAGTCTCAAGATCAGTGGTGGTTATGACTTGTCATTATCACTGACTTACCTTATGTATGCCAGTGTAATCTTCAGATTTCTTCATCCAGAATCTTCTGTCCAGTGCTCCTTTAAAAAAACATTACACTGACCTATAAATAAAGTAATAGCAAAGAAGTATTATTATAAAAAGTTTCTCAGAAATGCTGCAGTTTGATTGGCTGCTAGGATTATTCAACCAGCCTTACATTAACCCCTGGTAGTACACTGTCATGGTGTACCATAAGTACAGCTCGATCACCATGGCACATAAATTCTTCCTCACAACATTCCATCCTTTAGCAATGCAGAATGAATGGAATGATGCATTCTGATTGTGAACCAGCATTCTTCAACTGTTGGTGGAAGAACCAACTATTTCATAAAAATGTCCTCTAAATAAGTACAACATTCAAAAAGTATACTTTTCACATTTTTCGCTGGGATTACTTTTTTTATAATAGCAATAAGTCTCTCCTAGGAGTTAGATTAACAGTCCGTCAATCACCCCCTAGGGGCAATATGGCACTTGACTGCGCCTCGAGTTGTGCCACATGCACATCACCTCTAGGGTGTGATGAACAGACTGTTAATCAAACCCCAGGTCATGCTTCATTTCTTTAAAGTAGTGGAAAGAGGCACTGGAAAGGCACTGTTGCTAACACAGGTAAAACAACAAAAACATATCAACTTCCACAACGTATGTGTTGAAACCCCTCAGTCTCTCCTCGCAGGTCTTTGGATGCAACTGTTGCACCATTTTAGACTAATTACCCTCCTCTACTGCACTGCAGCTGCCTATGTCCTTCTGATACACAGCACAGCATCCTCTCCCTCCTTCTGTCCCAAATGGTCTGCTGGCCTTACGTGCAGTGTACAGGTGAAAGTAGCCCCATGTGGAATGTGTCTCACTCTCCCTGCCACCAGAAGAAGCCCTGGCCTTGGTCGTCAATTGAAATTCTCTGGCCTCCCAAACCCCCAGGGCCCGTAACAACCTAGTGGGCTCATTCACAAAACCAGATCACAAGTACCCCTATCACTGCTGCACCGATAGACCATCTCAAGTTACAATTATATTTTAATATTTGTTGCTCAATGCTTGGCATCCTATGCCACCTCCACCCTCATCCACCTCCTAGAGCACTATAAACACTACAAATATTGGGTGTGTTGACTCCCTGGTGTTGTTCACCAGGGATTCAACACACAAGGTGGACTCACTGGATGTGAGGTGACACAGGGTACAAGAAAGAAATATATTTTTTTTTTCTAAAAAGACAACTGTAGTCCAAGATGGCCCATTGGTGCAGCGATAGGAGTACTTCACGCGACACATGACAGGTGATCTGGGTTCAAGAATGAGCCCAGCCCTGTGGGGAAGGGGGGAGGCTCAAGCATTGTTTCAATGGTCCGGATGACCTCATCCTTCTGAGAAGGAGAGCAACATGGCCATATCCCAGAGGATTACAACCACCACCTCTGGCAGAGACCTTGGGACACAGGGAGGGAGGGATGCTGTGCTGCGTATCATGAAAACGCATGCTCACATTGGGGTGCTCGACCCAAAATGTTGGTACCCCTGTGGGGATGGGGTCATTGCACAAGAGAAAGGAGAAACTAACAGGGTCAGGGATTAATACATTTAAAAGCTGGCAGCCACTGTTAGAATCATTAACAGCCAATCACTGAATCAAATTACAGCATATCTGAGAAAAACTTTTGTAAGACATTGCAATTATCACTCGGAACTATGGGGTAGTAGTACCATATATACACTGACTCTCGCTCAATCATACACAATATACAACCAATACCAGACAATGAGCGCACAGCCAGCCAGCCAGCACAGCAGCAAATGAGCCTGGCATGCAGGCACAAGAGGCAATAGTAGTAGCCAGGCAGGCCACTTCAGGCAGTTCATAATGGTCAGAGCAGGTTAGAGTAACACAAACAAAAAATGAGATGGACAGAGAAACAGTCAGTGCCTGGGGAGGGATTGGGGGTGCGTTGGGGAACACACACGGGTAGTCTTTTAGGTAGGGACAGGGTACTGTGAGTACACTACACAATACAAACACAAACATCATTTTAATTTTAAAACACAGACATTTTATACTTAAACACAAATAAAAAAATTCTCAGGCATGGGCCACTACAGTGCCTGAAGTGGCTGAGTCCGCTTAATTTGATCATTTCACATTTTTACACAGACATGGCATGACATCCATGAATCCCATGATCCAGATTCCAGTCCACCACACTCTGAGTGACTGACCCACCCAGTGATCCTACTACACCCCAGCCATGACACCACCCAGCATGAGATGCCGATCACATTATGCAGCTACAGTGCTTGTACTGCTCGGACTCAGGCTTGACTGCATGCATTGCCACCTGTTTTGGATTCCAAAAATAAAAGAAAAAATAAGCACCAGCTAGGCTCGCTTTAATTAAGTTGCCTGGCTGCTGCTTGTTCTGACTGTTGTTTTACATCATGATTTTAAGTTTATGACATTAATGAAAGATTGGATAGTTCATATTTCCTTTACCTGTTGTTATCGCTGGCTGTGCTGCTGACTGTGCTGTGGCTGGTCTGCGTGCTACATTTCTCTAATAGCAACCTCTCGTGGTGTGGTGTGGTGGTGATGTCCTGGGCTATCGTTGACGTTGTGGTGTCCTCCCACTGCTGCTGGTTGGTCTGTACCCCACCTGGCCCAACTTGAAGTTCTTTCTGGCCTAATGGCTTTCTTCTGCCTCCGCCCTCCTCTCTTCCACTTTTACTTCCCTCACCCTCCTCAGCTGGCCTGGCTTAGGCCTAGCTTACTTTTTTGGCTCTGCACCTGGCACCACAGCCTACGTGGGCTCCATGGACCATCCATCACCTCACTTGCCCAGACCAGTGCCTGCTCTGATGTATCCTTCTCCTGGCCACTGGATAGCGGCTTGAACATGCAGCTAGCCCTGACCTGCTTGCACTGGCTGCAGGCAGACTTTTTTTTTTTTTATTTGCCCTGGGCCTCCCCTGGCCCCTGGCATCGACCGATGTCATCAGGAGGATGAAGATATTTTTTAACCCTCCTCCCACTCCTCTCCTCTCCTCTCATCTCTCCCATCAATTCCCAACTCTCCTGAGCTTCTCAGACTTTCACCACCCCGGGCTGTCCCCGATCTACTCACTACTAACTTCTTTTTCTTTCGTTCTTTTTCTTTCCTTCTTTTGCTTTTCTTTTGCAACTTTTTTTAATCGCCCTGAGTCCATGCTCACACTCCCTCCTCGCCAAATGCAAACACTCTACACTCTGCCCTCTCCCCTCTCAAAATGGCGCCAACAACACTTGTGTGGGTGCCTGCTCTGTTTCTAAGTTTGCCTCCTCCTCCAGTCACACTGCTCAACCAACAGTAGGTAGACGTTGGTCTTGGCCAACCAATGAAGGAGAATTGCCTTCTGCAGCGTGGGGCCTCCTGTCCCCCCAAAAAAAAAAAAATTATTTTTTAAATTTCACCTGATTTTGACCCAGAAAAGAACAGCAAGGAAAAAGGGTTCAATACATTACACTGCATTACAAGTAACACGTTACTTATAAGAAAAAGTAATTAGTAACTTGGGAAAAATTACATTTTCTTATAAGTAATCTGTAACTACTGCCCGTTACTATAAAATGTAATCTGATTACAGTAACGCGTTACTACCCAACACTGTATACATTCATACATGCATACATACATTCATACATACATAAATACATATATACATACATACATACAACTGAAACCTCACTGTTATACAGCAGATGCATTCTTTGACAGTTTGAAGGTCATTTGGTTTGATACATGTTTGACTGGGTTTGTTCAGCACTTTAGACTGGAGATCTCGAGCCCGTCTAGGCCTCCGGAAGCCATAGTGCCTTAGATACATTTTAGTGCATTTTGTGTTGTCATTGGTATGGATTTGATTTCATTTAGAGCTTTCATTAAGGACCTTCTTTAAGTAAATGAAAGCTGTGAACGTCAGCTTAATACAAAATGACAACATAAAACTTGTATGGTAGTAAACACAACTGCAGACCTAGTACAGGTTTCTGGACAGCAGATGACACCACAGAGTTGTTATATTCCCAGTCTCATCATGATATGTACACACACATTCAGTCCAAAACTATCTGTGTGTATGGTGGGGGGCAGATAAACGTACCTGTGGCCCATTTCCCTTCGGAGCACTGTCAGACTGAGCAAGGAGGGAGGGAGGGAGGCACAGTGCAGGCTCCCATAATAACCTCTGCTGTTCCCAACTGATGAATATTCAGATTTCCTTTTCTCTATTATCTTACTATTACAGGGATGGGGCAATTTCCTGTGAAACAGTACTGCACCTCTTCACTCTATAGACATCTAAGCCAGTTTCCATTCCTTGGAATTATTGTAGGTTTCCCAGTATACAACTTGGATAAACTTAATGCTCCAGGAAGCTCAGAAGCCCATTTTTTTGTTTTTGTTGTTGCATGTTCGAGGAGACTGATGAGCATGCATTTTCTCTGTGACTCAGATGTAACTCCATCCCTGAAGAGCCTGTCTGGCTTGGCATATGGGATCTCTTCACCTCAAAACCTCCAATTTCTACCAATATTTGCTCACAAAAACAAAAAAAACTTACACGGTGATAACATTATAAATAAGATTAGAAACCTCTCGCTCTTCATGTTTCTCATCCTCTGGCCTTGAAATGAAAGCTTTGCAAATTCTTCCCGTCAATTTATTAAACTATAGCCGGCCCGGTGGCACTGAGGGTTGAGGCACTGGACACCACACCTTGTGCCATGCTGGCGACCTGGGTTTGGGAATGAGCCTGGGTCACTGGGGGTCAGCAGGGGGGAGAGAGAGAGAGGGAGGATCAAGCATCTGGAGGACTGCACTTCTTTCTCGGGAAGGGGATCCAGGGACAGCCTGGCACTGCAGCGACCCCCTGGGGAGACTGGAGGCACTGCTATGCTTTAGGGCTAAGGTAGTGGGAAGCAGAGCCATGGTGGATGTCTTTGGATGTCATTGCACATCCAGGCTTGGGGGGGCGAGGTAGGGTGTAACAAAGAAAAATCCCCACCAGTAGGGATAGGCGAAGGCACCATGAACCCTGGAAGCCATGCTCCAAGGCCAGGCACCTCTCCTCATGTGCCCCTCCCCCTCCGTCTGGCAGATTAGATTGTAGATAGAGCACCCTGAGAGGATAGGGCAGCCCCACCTCGGAGGGTGCAGAGCTGGGGGACCTGCCAGGTCAGTTCAGGGCAAGGAGTAGTGTGCTTCAGGCAGGAGGTAGAGCTCCAGGGTAAGTGGCTGCCGGAGAGAGTTCCCCTCCAGGCAGAGTACAAAAAGAGTTAGAAATTTTTTTTTTTTATTAAACTATGAAAATACAATTATTTAAAAATAGGTCAACATACCTTGCTATTTTCTTAATCATCTGGAAAGATTTCAGCATTTAGCAGAGTGACATGGCACACCTAAACAGATTCAGTAGCAACACACATTCCTACTTTGCATTTGGTGACTGAGACTATACTATTGCACCCTATAGCTGAATTATAAAACATTTACCCCAGCTGTGTCAAATATAGAATTTCCATTTTACCCTTGTTTTGTACCAGACTGGTGCTGGTTCTGGTTCAGTACCCCACAGTGGGATAGTTTTCTGGCTGTGGTGAGCTGACAATGACCATGCTAACATTTGTGCTGCACCCACAGCCAACTAACAAAACAATTTCAAACTCTTGCCTCTTCAGACATTTGTGTGTGCTTGCTTACCATGCTAAATACTCAGAGAGGTAACTCTTTAGAGAGTCCTAACTGGGCCAGGGATGCCCTCACAACCAGTAGGAGGGCAGGTGCCTGCCTATGTCTTGGCTCAGCTCTTCCATTGTGGGTACAATGCATCCATGTTCTGCTTTAGCAGTCTGTACTTGGGAAGGACATAAACTACTTCACACAGTTCCAAAATGGTGCTTAAAACAAGAGTATAAATCAGAAACATCCACTGAGGTTACTAATAGACCCATATGGATTAATAGCAGAATGACACCAAACGGAGTAGAGGATCGAACTAGCTCAGCGTTCGAAGGGAAGTGTTTTGCTTTTGCGTTTCAAGAGGGAGCATGCTGTTGTCTAACAGGGCTGTAATGATACTTGTTCAGTGAACTGTGTGTGGGAACTGGAGAGGAGGGAGAAAGCCATCAGTGGAAAGGATAAGGGAGGAAGCTGGAAAGGCTGTGCAGATGTCATTGGTGATGCACTAGATCACACGGCTGCAGTTCACCAATAGGGTGATTGTAGCTCCTATAAAATGTCCAGAAGTTCAAGTGACCCCTCGTATGAGTGACCCTGAAGCGTGACACGAAGCAGGAGTGTGGTGTCCGTCTTAGTGACATCTGGTGGCACTTGCAGGGTGCCCATGAAGAAAGAGGGTGATGTCTGTCTAGTGGTGTCTGTTGGTGTTGTCAGGCATCCACAGGGAGGATCACAGGCCACAGGCCATGCTGCCCAACTGGAGCCAACTAATGCCAGGGCACTTGGTTATAGGTAGGCCTTGTTAGGGGATTTTTGCTGATCCCTATCTGGGGTCAACATACAGAGGGGTTGGTGGAGTGTGTTATCTAGGGTCTACAAGCAAACTAGTTTGGAATAGCAGCTTTTCAGCCATTCCCTCTTAGGTTAAGTAGGTATTACCCATGTAGAGCGCTATATATAATGTATGTTGGAACGCAGTTCTTGCTCATTTTCTGACACCCCAAAAATGTGGTTCTGCTGCAGTAGTGACGTCTGTATTTCAGCAGAATGACTTTTCATTCTGCTTCAGTACAGACGTCATCCAGTTCCCTCACAAGTGCCTGGGTTGCCCTGGCAATGATTGACACCACTGCTCCCACCCGCCAAACGGTAGTTTAAAAAAAAAAAGCCTCACCAGTGTGTTTATAAAGTCGTGGTCCTGTCAGCCAATAGTAACGCAAGTAAGGCATTAAATTAGTGGAAATCATCAAAAGCGCAAACATTTGCCATATGAAGCACGGTGATCGGGGTTGGGGGGTTAAGTATCATTGGTCCTAGGAAGCACTCTGCACTAAGTCACTGCTTTGAATCTGCATCATTATTGTGAGTAATCTTTTTTTCCTTTTCTCTCTTTCCGGCCCCTCTTTAATGTGTGTACAGTTATTGGTAGCAACATACACTATATGGAACAGTGTATGGCTGAACGTTAACAACAAGGCTGATTCATATACTCATGGTTGTTATGCCGAATGATGTTGACCTCTTGAGCTGCACTCTTGAGGTCAACAATTGGCATAGCTACCACTCGTGTAAGCATAGCCTTGTTAACGTTCAGCCATACACTATTCTATATATTGAGGGCTGCACTTTTGAACGACTCAATAATAGCACTCTACAAGGGAGTGAGTGGTGCAGTGCATCATTATATCCTGTATAGTGAGTATAGCAAGGAGCTGTACTCACTACTACAGGTTATAGGATCCTTTGGGGCCAATTCCAGCTGAGCTGCTTGCATAGTGTAGTGGTATATACCTCCACTTGCGATGTGAGCAGACCTGGGTTTGGGTCCTGCTACGGGCAGAATAATTTAATTTTTTTCAACATCCAATAACTTGCCTCATGATCTGCAAGGGGGGGTGCGGGAAGCACAGCCCCCCACATAAAAAACATTTTTTGTGTGCTGTTGTAAAGTACTGTAGTGACCGTCCCTATTTGCGATGGTCGGTACAATATCCGTCGCCCTTTTGACCGTGGGCTCATATTTGTCCACTTTTTGTGATAGGCGGTCTTTCAGACTCGCCTTTATCACATAGAACCAGAACAGTGAATAGTAGGTTAAAGGAAAAGGAAAACTACACTCTCAAAACTTGTACATTTTATTTGTTTCCATGTCAACAAACAATTCTTTTCCTGTTGATGTTGGGGATCTATGTGTTTGCTTTAGTTTATTTTCACTGTTCATGCTAGTCCCCTGTAACTATCATGGGGACTCAAGTTTATGGTTGTTAAAATCTCATTGTCCGTGAGACCTGAATTAGCATATGAGATCATAATGTCACAACAGCAACTGTTTATACCATGTATCTCTATGCTAGAAGTACGAATATCCTGATAAAAACTCTCTGGAATCACACACATTGAAGGCAATTTAAAGGGAAAAGCCCTGCATTACAACTCAGTTTGCAAAGCTAACTGAAGGTAAATGTGATATTTCACACCTTGCTGCAACTTCTTTTGTTGAACTCTAATTAAGCAGACAGGTATAATGTTCTCATATGCTAATGCAGTTCTCTGCAACAATGAGACTTCCTCTGCCAGAAAATGAAGACCCCAGGATAGTTAGAGGGACTAGTAGGAACAGTGAAAATAAACTAAAGCAACCACATATTTATCCCTAACAGCTACATCAAAAGAGTTGTCTGTTGACATGAAAACAAATAAAATTTACAAGGTATGAGGATGTAGTTTTCCTTTAAGTAGTGCTCTTGCAGGGAATGCAGTATTTCAACCATCCCCACCTTTAAGGAGTGCAACTTTTCAGCCATCCCCACCTGAGTTAATGTATCAGTGTTAGTGGCTCAGTAGGTAGCACACTCGCATCTGAGGCCGGGAGATCAGAGGGCTGTGGGTTCAGTTCCCACATCTGGCACTTGGGTTAATATCCCAGTACTGACACTGTAGTGCAGCATGAGAGGGGTGCTGCACTTCTGAGGTGCCGTCTTCCGGATGAGATGTTAAACCGAGGTCCCATCTGCCTGGATTGGTGGTAGTTCAGGTGGATGTTAAAGATCCCATGGCACTTATTGAAAAAGAGTAGGGGAATTTTTTATTAAAACTTGAAATCAAAATATACACAAAAAAGTGTTACTGCACACAAACATAATACAGAAATAACGGCAAACGTAAATAAGTATTACATCATACAATCAATACGAAAATTCATTTTCATAGTCTCCAAACTAATAAAAAGAAATACTAGAAATCCCCTCCAGGAGCAGAGGAAAAAAGATTTAAAATTCAAACAAAAAAATCATACAAAATAATATGAAAGCATACAAAAATAAAATATAAAACATAAAAAATAAGCAGTAGAAAAAATCATAAATAATTGTTCTGACAATACCTCCTAAAGATATAATACATCTCATGTGCGGAGACCTATCCCACATCCAAAAAACAGTCCATATGACGCCACCTCTGTTGAAAAAGGGAGTGTGAACAAGTGAAAAAGTCCAAATCCCTTGAACCTTTAAAGGAATTATATACAGTCCAGAACAATTGTTCAGCAGTAACCCTTCTTTTATATAAAGTCAATTGACGTCTTGTATGCCATATATGGTACTTGAGTATCAATAAAATTAAATGAACGGTTCCTGAATCATACTTAATCCATTTCTTTGGTAACAAACCCAACAACAAAATATCTCTAGTTAGACAAGAAAAAGGAAGAGAAGGCCATTGTGAATAAAGAAATGACCAAAAGGACAAAATAAAAGGACATTCAAAAAATAAATGATCTACAGTTTCCAAAACCCCATGGCACATGTCATCCCTAGGGCACACTCTCTCAGCTAATCCCTTATGCTTCAAATTATTCCATACATTTAGTTTGTCATGAACACTTAACCAAAGAACATCCCACATATTTCCCTGCAATCTAGGATTAAGCAACATTTTTCCTATAATTGCAGTTTCACTTGGAGTTTTAATCCAATATCTAGGAACATCAATAAAAAAACTAGAGACAATAGACACATACATCTCTTTCCTAGAAAGGGTCAATAATTGTCTCCTAGTAATACCACATAGCTTCAATTTCCCAAAAATATACTGCATATATGAAGGGAGGCCCTGAAGTGATTTTTGTTTTGGAATGGCAGACTCAATATCCCAGGAAAGAAGCCATGGGTCAATTTGGTCAGAAACCCAGGGGTTCCAAACCTTGGGCCCATCGCCCATCACTGGCATCAAATTCCCATATAAAAATAAAGAAAAGAAAAAAACAATAGGGTGAATCATCTGCAATCCACCATCTTTGATAGGGCGATACAAAACCCCTCTTTTAATCGGATTAAGCCGGCTACCCCAAATACATTGAAAAATAAACCATAGAGTACAGTCTCTAATCGTACAGTTAGTGGAAAACCACACAAAATGCAGAAACATTGGCAATAAAAGGTTTTTACCTATATACTCTTTTTAGCTTGGACATATGCCAAGAGTTCCACTTTCCAATTTCCCCCCTAGTGTCTGATATAATAAGAGACCAATTATAAGTACTCATGTCCCCCATACCAAAAAACCCCAGTAATTTCTGTGGTTGAGTCTGACAAGGTATGTCCAAAAAAAACGGAATTTTAGGAACCAAGTCACCTATAGGAAGACATATACTTTTGGCAGTATTAATAGCGGTATTAGTTAACAGAGAAAAATGCATAATTTCCTGAGCAGCCATATTTGCTGATGCCTGGTCCCACAACACCAGGCACATATCATCCGCATAGGTTATACTTTTAACCTCCATATTCCCACTATGCACTGAAAGACCCGTAATATCTTCATGCACCTGTAATTTCCTTAAAAGCGGATTTAATGCCAAAATATACAAAGCAGGACTCAGGGGCAACCTGCTTAACCCCCTCTGAACTAGACAACTAGCCCCACCCAGTCATTCACATAAGTTTTAACCATAGCCTGTTGGTAATATAACTTAAGCCAGTTCAAGAAGATAACCAGAAGACCATGACTTTGAAGTACAATCCATAAATAATCATGACAAACAGTATCAAAGGCCTTAGCTTGATCCAACCCTACTAAATAGCCACTCACTTCCCCCCCAGATCCCTTTTCCATAATTTCCCTAAGCAAAAAAAGTGCATCAGCTATTTTTCTCCCAGGAACAGCACAAAACTGTGTGGGATGGACTATATCTTCCAAAACTAAAGTTAAACGATGATACAACAATTTTGCCAGCATTTTACTATCTGTATTTAAAAGAGTAATGGGCCGCCAATTATCCAAAAGGGATCTATCATCAGTTTTAAACAGAAAAAAAATAAGGCCAGTGTACATACTACCTGGTAAAACACAGGAATCCAGAAAAAAGTTGAAAGCTGCAACAAACTCAAGAGGGGAGTAATGGAAAAAGTAATTTATAAAACTCATTCGGTAGTCCATCAGGCCCTGGAGCTACCCCTGGTTTTAAATTAGAAATAATGGAACCCAACTCATGTTCAGTAACAGGGGCAATCAAAGAAGATTTCAGAGAGTCAGGGATTTGTGCCAAATCACAAGAACCCACCCAATCAAACATCTCTATTTAAAGGATAGCTACAGAAGAAAATTTAGACTATACAAAACTTTCCACTTCCTTCATGATATCCAAGTTCCCAAATTTCTCAGACTCATCCTTAGATTTAAGAGAGTACATGACCTTATTGTGACACTGAGCAGAGCAGGAATCAAAAGGATTAACACTGCCCTGTTTCCCAGTGCATCCCCTGTTTTGTTCAGCTTCTAAGGATTTCATCCTATTATATTGCAAACTTGTCAAGTTATACTTAATCTGTTCTATTTGATCAACATAAGAAGTCCCAGTAGAAACCTGTAATGACTGCAATAACACAAGTTGTTCTTGTAAACCTTATAATGCACCTTTCATTTTGTACCATTTAATTTACCCATCAACTGAAAATATCTTTGAAAATAGGCCTTACTATCCGACCACCAGTCTGCCAAAAAATCATATAGAAAAGCTACAGATTGTCTGGCTTGTACCAGGGCCTGAAAACCCTCCCGGATGTCATCAATTGCCATCAAACTTAAATTTAGTCTCCAGTACCCCTTTCCTCTAATAGTAGCATCAAGATCTGAGAGAGAGAAACAACAAGGAGATCGTGGTCAGAAGTAGCAACAGGTGTCACAGATGTATGCCTAATACTTAAATGAGGGGATAAAAACCAAAAATCTATCCGAGTAGATAAAAGGCCCTTAAAAAAGGTATGGGGGGTCTTAGGGATAACCGGAAAGGCAAAGGCATCAACAAACCCGGTCAATTGTAACACATGATTAAGGTACTGTGAATCGCAATAAAGTTTAGAGACCCTGGGACCCCTATCCGAAAACAATCTACTTGTATTAAAGTCTCCACCAAAAAGTATATATCTAGACGTAAAAAGATATGGCAAAATAAGCTTAAACAACTCTGTCCTGACAGTTTTAGTTTGAGGGGCATATACATTTATGAGATGAAAATCCATCTCCTGAAGCTGCACATCCAACAAAACGGCTCTACTTGGGAAAATGTCTACAGAATGAAGAACTTTAATATTATGAGTAGAAAAACAAATCCCTACCCCACTACAAAGATCAGTCTCCACTGACCAAAAACTAGCTCCCCAAACCCAGGCATCCCTCCCTATCTTAACATCAGTTTGGGACTGTAGCCTGGTATCCTGAAAAAAACCCACATCAAAACATAAATCTGAAAATAAAGAAAAAGTCACCAGTCTCTTTCGCTCTGACAACACACTATTTGTTTTGAGAGAGACTATAGTTAAATCATAATGACTCAGACCCATAACAGAGATCAACAAGGGAGTCAAGGTACTTTCCTAGAGGAGGCCCTCATACCCATACTCCTCCTCCTAGTTCAACTGGCAACAGTACCTTCCGGATATTCAGCATCAGAGGGGGCTTCAGCCTGGGAAGAAGCCCAAGAGGCAGTGTCAGAGTCTAAATCATCCTCAGATATACCTTCCTGAAAAGGATGAAAAGGATTGTCATGAATAATTGCCTCCACAGAACTCCCAGGCTGAGCCTTACCCTTTCGTCCCTTCGTCCTCTTTTTTCCTTTTACTTCCTGGAATCCATCACTCACAGGAGGAGGAGGCTTAGGAGGGGCCATAGAAACAGAAGACTGAGGGACATCCCCAGGGAACAGGGTAATATCCCTACTCCCAACCTCGGAGTCTACTATAGCAGCATTATCTGAATTAACCACATCTGGATCCACCACAACCGGGGCAGTATGGGGAGAAGGAGAAAAACCCCGAAAGCCAGAGGCCGATTTAGATTTTTGAATATAAAAATCTTGGATAGTGAAGTCTGCATCAGCAGTATTATGAGATCCCAGGGGCAAGTTGGAAAGGAATGCCCCTCCTCTTCATACAAGGTGCACTTCAAAGAGTTTGTACAATGGAAACTTGTGTGACCCAATTCACCACAGAGAATGCATTTAAGCATTTCACAGTTGGGGCTAATATGTTTGGCAGACCCACATTTAAAGCACCTACGGGTTGTCCTGGTAAAGATGAAACCTTATCCGCCCAATGTAAAGACAGTTTGGCAAGTGTTTAAGTCTGTACCCTCATACCGTAATTTAATTTTTATTTTCCAGCCCCTGTTCCAAAAACCTTCCCCATCTAAAATGGGCTCAGGGATACCTTGCACCTCACAGCGTTTATCCAACCAGTAAAGGATATCCTGAATATTGACCCCCTCATTACAAAATAAAACAGTGATAACCAGAAAAGATTGTTTAGTTACAGGAATAATTTGAAAGGGGGTCCACAGGGGGTTAGTCTTTAAATTCATATATCGAGTCCAAAATTTTTCCAACAGATCTGGGGTTCGAAAACTAATATCAAAAGTGGATTCTCCTGCTGCATGACTGAAAGCATAAACATCTGAGGGGGTAAAATGCAAAGATTGTTTTAGCAAGACCTTCCCCACAAAAAAACGATCAGGAGGTGTCTCCATACCCCTAGATACCTAAATCGCACAGCATTCCTCCATTTAGCAAGTTCCACAGGCTTCTTAAATAAACTAGCAAAGGTCGGGGCGGAATCAGTCTTTTCACCCAAAGGGGAATCAGGGGCAGCATCCAAATCAGAAAACTCCACAACTGGTGGCAGAGCTGTGTCCACAGAGGGAGTTTGGAAGCTTTGTGGGGACACAGTCAAAAGAGGGGAAAAAGAAACAGTACCTGAAGACTCCATTTTCTCCTGTTGCTCAAAGTCAGCCCCAACCACAGGAGAAGGTGTAATCGATTCCTCGACAGCGTCCTGCACACTGTCTGCTAATATTGGAGCAACATCAGCCTGCCACATGCCAGCGGCATCCTGCGACCAACCCGCCCCCTCTAGGGACCGTTCCAGGGACCAAGCTTCTTCCACGTCACCGCAATATGATGTAGCCACCTGGGGAGGACCTGAAACACCTATTGAAGAAGCCAGCAGAGTAGAGGAAGAAATAAAAACTTTGGAAACACCTCCAGTAACTTTACCAGGGGAATCATCCCCCAAACGTTTACGTTTTTTATCTTCCCCGCAGAGCAGTTTCTCTGCATTCAGCTGTGCTTCAATAGCAAAAATTCAGCCGGCAACATTTGCCGTTTTTCCTCAAGAGAAAGGTCTAAAACATTTTCCTGGTCTGAAGACTGTAGTGAAACTAAATCTTCAGGCTGCATACCGGTTTTCAAAGCAGCCAGCTGAGGTAGAACTTCAGAAACAATGTCGGTGTCTACAGCACCAGGCAGAAAGTCCAAATCAGGTCCTGTCCCCTGCACCTCCACACACGAAATGGAGGACTCCATGCTCACAGACTGCAACACTTCCACACCAGGATCCATGGGAGCCGCCATCTTGGTCCCACAGGAAAAAGGATCCCCCTGCTCACAGGAAGTAGGGGAATTTCCCTGGTGTCCTGGCCAAATTTCCCTCATTCACTAAAAATACCACCAACAGCTTAATCTGGTTCACGGTCAGTTGGCATTCATCTGTATCCCCCTCCCCCGGGTCATGCCTGAAAATAGGCAGGATTTGTCTAGTGCACTTACCTGGTCAACAAAAAAAATCAAATCAAATCAAATAGCAAAGGTTCTGTGTGGTTAGCAGCAGAACCCTACCTAGGGTAAGCCACAAATTTGCAAGGGCAGGATAGATTTGCTGTCAGGGGAGAAGTAATTAACATAATGTGGAGATGAGGGTTGCCGATGGGACAGGTGGTGTGGCTACAGTAGTGTGTTGCAGGGGATGCAGGGCAGCAGTTTTCCTTGGAACTCTCTGAGAGTTTGGGGGGTTTCTGGTCTGTAGGAGCCTTGACCAGTTGAGGGCAGAGATATGGCATCTTAGAAGGGAGTTAGGAGCACTAGGAGACAGGATAAACCAAACTAGGGTATGGGAGGAAAGGGGAGGTGTGGCTGGTGGGGGGTTGAGGGCTGGAGCATAGACTGAGTAAGGGGGAAAGTGAGGGGAAATAATGGAGGGGGTCAAGTCAAGTTCCTTGGGGTCCACTCCCCTAAAGGAAAAGGGAACTTTGGGGAAAGGGATGGACATTAATAAGAGGAACAGGGAGGGAAAACAAGGGAGGGAAGGAGGCTGGTGGGAACACCTCAACAGGTGCTGTTGAGGAGTAGATTTCTTCCACTGACTAGGGAAGGTAAGGATAAGATGGGTGAGGGAAGAGGAGGAAGTAGCAACAGGAGAAAGATACGAAGACTATGGGAGGTGTATAGGAGAATGGACAAAGGAATGGGGAGTAAAAGGCAGGACATGGATGAGAAGGGACAAGACGATAAATGGCCTGGGAAGGGGGGCAGAATGGGGAAACATAGGAAGGGGTTAATGCAAGGGGGGTACAGGTGATCAGAGCAAGGGCAAATGGGAGGACAGTGGGAAGGCTCAGCAATAGAGGGGCAGGCAAAAGCAGAGTGGAAGGTGGGGGATGAGGTGGAAGGTGGGAGACAGAGGGTTGCAACCCTAGGAGACTCCATAGTCAAGGGAAGGAGATAGGGAGACACAAGGACTAATTGCAAGAGAGTGCACTGTATTCCGTGTATGACGACAATGAGGGTGGGGCCAAGGATAGCGGAGTTTAGGGGGCAAGAGGGGGTAGCCAGATCTCATTGTTTGCCTAGGTATGTACGATCTGGCTGAGAGCAAAATGGAGGTGGTCCAGGGCAGGTTCAAGGAAGTGGCACAGATCTGCAGGAGGGTGGAGAGGTCAGTAGCTTTCTCGGAACTACTACCAGTACCAAGGACCAGCACTGCAAGGAAAACTAGAATAGAGGACCTTAATGTCTGGCTCAAGGGGTGATGTAAAGAAGAGGGTCATGGAATAATTGGTAACTGGGGGAAAACATGGGAGAACAAGGACCTACATGCATCAGGCAGGCTGCACATCAGCAAAGAGGAAGTGGGGGTGCTAAAGGAAGGTTTTGATAGGTATGTTAGTGGAGAACTAAATTTCAACTGATTAGGGGGCAGCAGGGGTCACAATTCACCTGCAGGAGGAGGCCATTAGGCCTCCACCTCATTCAGGACAGGAGGATGTAGGGGCAGGCAGGGGGCATGATATGACAGGTGGGGGGGTGGGACCAGGTATGGGTGGGAGGGACGGAGGAGCAGGAAGTCTAGGGGACATGAGTTACTGTGGAGGGTGGTGTCTCTAAATGCAAGGAGCTTGGGTAACAAAATGGCCGACCTGCATTCACTAATGGCAGAGGGGGTAGTGGACATGGCTTCTATCGCTGAGACATGGGCTATACCTAACCATGACTGACATCTTTCCATCCTGAGATACAAGCTATATAAAAGGGATAGGACGGTTGGTCAGTTGGGGGGTGGCTCTATACATAAGGGAAGGTATCACCTGCACTAGGGAAGAGGAGACAGTAGGATAGACAGAAGATATGTAGGTACAGGTGCAATCATTGAAAGGCAGTAAACTAAGGTTAGGAATTATGTACAGACCTCCAAGCAAGTAGAGGTGGGCAAGCCAGAGCAGGCTTGAACCTGTCTCGAACTTAGTGCCTGTCTTGACTTGGCTCGACCTCTATAAGAAATTATGAGCCAGGGTCAAACCAAGCCAGTTATACTGAAAGTAAGTGTAAGCCCTCCTTCCCTGTCTAGGGGTATTTAGGTGGCAAGTTCATGGGGAACGGGGGCACCTTATAGCCAGAAACAAAGTCCAGAAAATATAGATATAAACTCTGCACTTGTATTCCACGGTGTTGCAGTGACATATTGACTCCATCAGGGCTCTTTCTGGTCAGAAGGGGTGCAGCCAGCAGTCTCTGGGGGGCAAAACTTGATAGCAGAAATTAATAAAACAGGCATTCATTCATGTTAGTTGCAAAGCAGAATTAAGTAACTGTCTAAGCTAAAAAATGATTTAACCCTTCAGGGTTTGTTTTTTAGCAGTATCTGAATTAAACTTGATTTAAAAGCTCAAGCCACAAAACATTATCAGCTCCATGGAGCGTTGGGGAGCATTTGATTACAGTTCTCACAGAAATCAGTTGCCAGAGCCACGGTGCATTACTTACATGCCAGGGGGACATGCAGTCCACAATACACCTCCTATGGAGCAGGTAGGCTCCAAAATGTAAGGGTTGATGGCAGCAACTTGAGGCTGATTTTCCTCAAACTTTTCAAACCGCTCACTCCATTCCCCATGATGCAGCCAAGACAACATGTAAGATGCATGGGCAGCCTCTATCACTGATGTCTCCCTCTCCCTCAGGGCACTTCACAACTTCACCACCCGACCACTGCACACCTGATCTGGGCACCCATGATGCAGACCCAACAAGGGGAACTCTACACTCCACACCACTTTCTGCAGCATGGTAGGGCTATGTCTGGGATTTACTTCACAAATGGCACTCTCTGATGGAATGGGACTCAAGGCTATGGAGCCCCAAGTTGCCACCTCAAGCCTCCCACAGTCCAGCCTCTCAATCTCCAGGCTGGGGCCTGTCATGGCAGCCACTGGCATTTTCTGAACCTGTGGGCCCCCTTGCCTGCCCAACCCAGTGCCAAGGATCATGGCGACGAACCTCCTGCCAGGACTTGGCTCCTCCTCCTCTGCATAGGGAACCCATGGATTGCTTGGGGCATGGACAGCACCTCGATCTCCTCAGCCTATGTAGTTCATCCAAGAGGGACTAGCTTTCCTCAGGGGGCCGGGGTGGCAACTGCCCCACCCCAGACCCCGGGTCCCGGGCCGACTGCCCTCGCTCTACTCCTTGACCCCTGTCACACCCGAGCTCCCATTTCCCTCTTGCACTCAACCTTGGGTTAGGTACTAATGCCTATTACTTTTCCTGACACACCATATCCCAACTCCTTAATCCCGACACACAGAATGCTGTCAGGTACGAAATGCTGACTCCAAAATCCTGACAAGCAACCTGCCTTCTGACTTGCAAACACAAAGCTCCCTTCTGGGAAATAAGTACAAATATTTATTCAGTTCTGTCAGCACAGAGTTGTTTCCATGACCAAAGCTGGATTTAAAGAGAACCAAATAAATATTTGTACTTATTTCCCAGCAGGATTTAAATGCAGAATGAGCCATTTTACTGGGTATGCTCTCACTTGTGGATTCTGGCTTGTAAAATCAAAGCTTCAGTCTGGGAACCAAGATCAAGTATTAATTCAGTTCTGTTTAAATCTTGCTTTGGTCAGCATGAAGTTGTTTCCAGCTAAAGCATGATTTAAACAGAACCAAATAAATGTTTGTACTTGTTTCCTAGACTGATTCAGGATTTTTAACTGTGAGACCAGAGCAGGATTTAAGTGCAGGATTTGCTTGTCGGTCAGCATGCGGTACATACAAGGAATTGCTCATAACTTGAGCTTGTAACATATCGGATTAAGCTAGACTTTTTAAACACAGCCTTTTTAACTTTATTGACTTTTTTTATTACTGTATTAAATAAAGTATTTTTTAAATTTGAACTGAGCAACAGTGTTATTTCTAAGAAGCTCTGTAGTTGTTGTTCCAGACCAATGCAGGATTCTGGTTAAGTAACAGAAGAGGTGTTCCTGCTTTGGTCTACTTCAGTCTGGAAGCAAGTCCATGAATCCTGCTTTGAAGTAATTTCCATGACCGAAGGAGAGCAGAATAAATCGATGCAGGATTCTGGTATAGCAGCATCCCTGCTTCTGTCTGGGTTTGTTTCGGTGTGTGCATAATTTGAATGATGGGCATAAAAGATTACAGGATTTTGACAGATGGAATTAAAAATGATGGGATTTTGATCCAGTTGGGATTTAGGTGTCAGTCATATGTTTGTCAAGGAAAAGTAGTGTTATAAATTAGTAGGATCCCCCTTTCTTGCCACGTGGTGGCTTTTATTTCCCCGGTGCCTGATCCCCACTTTCAGATATGGTTCCTGGCACCTGTACATACCCTGGCACCTGATGGCCAATGTAATAAGCCCCATGGGGGCTTACATAAGCATTTTTGTCAGCCTAAGCAGTTAATGTAGTGTCTGAAATGTTTGACTCCTAGGTAGAAAATGGTCTGCAGTAGCCAGGGCTCGGCTTGTGCTTTGGCTTGTAGAGTCAAGCCAGACCCCAGGCTCAGCTCTGGCTTGGCTCTAGCTGAAAAATTCCTGGCTTGACCACCTCTACGAACCAGGAGGAGGAGGAGGAACTGGACAGGGAGCTGGGGTCCAAAATTGTGGAGATGGCTGGCAAGGGGGAGATTGTGAACATGAAAGACTTCAGTCTACCAGGGGTGGATTGGACAGTCCTAGCTGCAACCTATACCAGGACACAGGTGCTACTGGAGGCATTCCAGAGTGAGTTCCTGTCACAAGATGTCCATGAACCCACCAGGTACAGGGCTGTACTGGACCTGGTGCTAATGAATGGCGTGCATGTCCAGGGGGTGAGGGTGGAAACAGCACTGGCAGGAAGTGACAACGCTATGGTGTGGTTTCACCTAGACATGGCCAAAGAGAAGATCAGAACTAACACAAGAATGCTGGACTTTAGGAAGGCAGACTATGAAATGAGGGGATGGGGAGGAGGGGTTCTGGACAGGAACCTCACTGGACTCAAGAAAGAAATGAGGGTGAACCAGAAATGGGACGTCATCAAGGAAGGACTAACCAATAATGTGTGTGCCAAAGTGAAGAGCAAAAAAGCCTGAGCCAAGAAGCCAAGCTGGTTTGGCAGGGAGGTTGCTCAGGCAGTTAAGAGCAAAAGGGCTGACTTCAAAAGGTACAAAATCCGAAGGAGGAATGAGGACAGGGAGGAATACAACAGCAAAGAAAAGAAGCGAGCAAGGTAAAACGATTAGTCAAGGCCAAGAAAGAACTGCAGCTGGTTGGGGGGGATGGGTGAGAAGGCCTCCTTCCAGTATATCAGGGAGAAGAGGGTAATCAAGGATTAGGGAGGCAGTATAGCACAGTGGTTTAAGGTTCTGAGCTGCAAATCTGGAGACCTGGGTTTGAATCCCACAGCCCCCACTTGCATATACTGTGTGACCCTGAACAAGTCACTTAACTTCCCTGAGCTCCCAGGTTGCACCTGTAAAAAAGCTTTCAGCTTAGTGTGTCTCCCCTGGTCAAACAATTGGGAAAAAAAAAAGGATGGGATAGTCAGGCTGAAGAAGGAGGCGGAGTAGGCAGAGGACAGTTTGGAGAAACTGGAGGTACCTAATGAATACTTCTGTTCAGTTTTCATGAAAGAAAAGGATGGCTCAGTTCCTCAGAGAAAGAGGAAGAGAGGTAATGGGGGGGGCTATGGATGGAGAGACAGACTTTGATAAACTGACTAAGGTTTTAAAGGCTCTGAAGCTGGATAAGTCCCCGGGGCTGGATAACATACTCCCAAGGGTTCTAAGAGAATTAGCAAACGTTCTCACGGGTGCCCTAGCGGACCTGTTTAATACCACTCTTGAAGCAGAAGCGGTTCCTCCAGACTGGAGAACAGCATACGTAGTGTCGTTACATAAGTAAGAAATAAGATATGACAAGGTGTGGGTTATGGCCTGATAAGAGCATGCCTCAGGTGCATTATGAGGCAAAAGCACTTGCGCCGAGTGCCTCTAGCACCTGGGAAGTGCTCTTATCAGGCCATAACCCTCACCTTGGAGTGTCTTATTGCACTTATAAAATGGGCACAAAATTTCCAACATAGATTCTGATAATGTTACTGCAGTTTGAAAACTGCGATTTTATTTAGTAATGTTTATATTTTTTGCCAGTTTAAAGAAAATAGTCCCTTTTACTGCCCCCTATACATTTTAAACCCCCTTTTTAATATTTTAGGGCAGGTGCCGCAATGTCTTTCTGTGTCTCTATCATTTCCTCTGCCCCCCATATTTATTTATGTAAGCCTCCCTCCCCGCCTAGGGGTATCCAAGTGTTAAGTTGTTGGGAGGGGGGCACTTGACAAACAAGCAACACAGTTCTAGGCATCTGAAGCAAAGCTAGCTCGTTACCTGGTTTCTTGGATCTTAGTGACTGGGAATCACAACATAGGGAAACAGGCTCCATTTTTAATCAGATCTCTTCACCTGTAGGGCCAATGCTCTTTAAGAGAAAAAAAACAGGCATACACAGTCATTTTGAGTAAGTTCATTATCCACTCCAGAATCAAAATGCAAAATGATTTAATTAAACTTGAAAAACCAATACGAGCTACTCCATGCAGCTGGGACATCAACTGCAAAAGTCTCTTGTGCTAACAGACTATTTCATGCAGATTTCCCTTCAACTGAAAAGGCTAGAAATCCTGGCAGCATTGCCTAGGGCCAAAAAGACCACTAAATGAGGTAGCTTAACACTGAAACAATTCACTAAGTCATGTCTCATTCCTCTCTCCTCTCTCTCTCTCACTGCAGCAATTACATTCCTTTCCCTTTGCTCTCTCCTCAGGCTATTCCATTCCCATACTTTCACTCTAGCTTATGACAGCATGAGACGTTTCTACTGTTCTAAATCTGCTCACTCTCTTCAAGTCATTTCTGCAGCCTGATCTCATACCTTCTCCAACCTGGGGACTATTTCTTAATGGAGCAAACTTTTCTTTCCCTTGTAGATCTTAATTTCTAACTTTTCAATTGATGTTCTTAAAGCAAGAACTGAACCACCAGAACTCTTTCAGACATCTAATCGCTGATGCCTTGGCTGGTGGCTGGGCCTTATTCTGGGGTTGTGGGTGCCCCGGACCTGATCCCAGTCCTAATCAGCATGCTCTGCTCATGCAGCAATTCCAACCTCTGAACTGACTCATCAGGGGGACTTCTGCCAGTGCCACTTCTGCCAGTGCCACACAGATCACCCAATGCACTGCCACCCCGCTAGGATCCCAAACATTACTACCCCAAATGGACTTTCCCCACCTCCATAAGTGGCTCACACCTTGAGTCCCAACTCTGCGGCAGCCTCCAGCCTGGGGATCAAGGGTAACTCTGCCACTGATACACCCTCAACTGCTTGGGCTGCCACTGCCAAGCCATGCCCCAGGCTCTATTTGCCATAGTGGGCCCACCCACAGTAAATCATTCTGACCCAACAGCTGAACTACTCAGGGACAGTCTTTCTTTCTTCCTTTTGGGCATTTAGGCCCTATCGGTGCTTACCCTACCAAGGTATCGGAGTTCACTTGGCAGGCCTCCATTTTCATTTCCTCTCCCCAGGCCTCAGCTCCCAAATGCACCAACAGACCCCATCAGCTTTGCTCCATTGCTTCCCTTTTAGTACTCCCAAACCGTCACTTTCATTTCACTGGTCTTCAATGGTGGTGAGCTGGGGTGGCAAGCGGACCACCCCAGCCCTTGCCGGCCCTCCAGCCAAACATGCGGGCCAAAACCCCATGGCTCTTCTCTCCCTGGCTCTCTCCCTCGATCTCTCTTGTCACCAAATTCCCCTCAGTTTATACTCTTTGGGGAGGGTCCCCAGCTACAGTCAGCAAGCAGCGCCACATCCCAGACTCAATGGCTCCGCCAGTTCTCTCTCTGCCTAGCTACACCCTAGCAACCAAAATTTAACTAGTAAGTGCCCAAAAGGTGCTTACGTTTTTTCTCTCACACAAAACGTTCACCTCCTGGTGAATGCCTGACAAGGCCGTACCACCAATCCACAAGAGAAGAGATATGCACACTCTCTCTCTCCCTGAAGTCAGCGATGAATCGAGAAGTACCCCAGAGCGTGAATTTACTACTCTCAATTTTCTAGCATCCTAATCCTCTTTATACAAGAACTAACTAGGCAACCCACCACCGCTTCTATGATCGCCTGTCAGGTACTACAGCAGTGCGTACTCCTCCCCCACCACTAAACACAATCTTTTCTTTATTATTCATACTCAGATTTCTCCTTTATTATCCCAAGCTACCTTATTGTTTATTGTTCATGGAATACTAGGAATTAATACCTTTGAGCCAAGGCTTTTTTACAAAGGTTCCGCGTCAAATTAGGTACAAGCAATAAGGTTACAATGAGTGACACAAGTAAAGTACATTATGGAATGCTACATACATGGACAGAACAAATATCAAAAACATTAGTGCAGGGAGAAGTAATTACCAGGTGAAACACTTTAATTCAATAAGCAATCAAATGGGGGAGACAGGAAAGTAAATGTGAGAGATAGGGCATATAAATGAAAGGAGGGAGGAGCCGACCACAGGTAGTGGAAAGGAAATACCTATTGAAATAATGCTGTCAGGAATGGAAACATTTTACTTAGGGTACCCCGGAATATTTAAACCAGAAACACTGTAGCAGTAGTTAATAAACACATTCTTTTAGTCCTTATTTTTCTCTTTTCTACTTTTTCTTTCTTTTTTTCTTTTCAGCAAAAAGCAGTAACTATTACTAAACACACTGTCACTAGCAAAAGCTACACAGTTACTCATGATCGTTACCCAGGCTATAAAATAGTTTCCTTCTCTCTTCATGCATTCTCTAAATAAACTTTAACATCACTATGTTCTTAAAGTGGCATACGCTAATCAACCTCCTTCAGGTACGCCTACATCTGATTACCGTTGTAGTCTAATAAAACGTGTTGCTTTTTTTTTTCAAACACATTATTCAAATAGTAACAGCTTAGCACAACAAGCTTAATAGCATTAGATAAAATAGATCTCACTCAAAATGTAAACAGTAAAAGTTCACAGCACTTGCTGACTCAGTACCCAAACCCTGTGAAGGAAAGAAGTGTTAGATTTATTTTGAGAGTCAATATAACCTAATAAGATTTTTGGGTCGGGCTTAGTGATGGCTTCACCAGTGGAGTTTCTGGAGATAAAATACCACTTGATTCTCAGGCCATTCTCTTCTTGCACTAAAGTAAATGTCTTAAAGAGAGTAAAACCTGTCCGAATCCAAAAATCATACATTCTCCTTGCTCTATGGAAAAGTTTATTTCTTGTTGATTGCGGAAACTCATAATCTGAGTCCTCACGAGCCATCATAGAATTTACAGACTTTTGGAACATCCATGCCTCTCGGTTCTCTTCAATAATGTCCCACATGCTTTCTGTCATGTACGGGTATTCAAAAGCACTGTACTCCTGCTTAGAGATGCAATTAAATTTTATTACACCGTCAACATTCCAGTGAAATCACCAATTCTGTAGCACGAAATATTTTGCGCAATTTTGCCCTCATGGCAAAATTTCACCTGCCGGTTTCTGCGACATTTTGCTATTAATTTCGCCTTTCATCTACACATTTCACCACATATAAGTATCAGGTGAAATTGGGGGGAAAAACGCTTATCACATGACTTTCTCTCTAGCAGACTGCTGGTCACATGGGTAACTGCACTTAGGCAGGAAGCCAGACTAAATGTGCTTCTTTTAGAGCTGTTTGAGCCTAGTAGTAGGAAGTAGGAGAGGGACTACAGCAGGAGAGCTCAAACTTGTGTTTATAAAAAGTAGTGTTTGTGTGTGTGTGTGTGCAGCTTATTTGATTTGTGATCTGTTCCCCATTAGTTTAAAAAGTTAATATTTTCTGTTAGTGTTTTTTCTTCATTTTTATATTTATCTGTCTATGTGTGTGTGTGTGTGTGTGTGTAAAACTCCCTTACTCTCTCCTCTTTCTTTTTTCTTTTTTTTTTTTTTGTAGTAAGGAGTTTTAGGAGGAGATAGAGATTAGAATGGATAATTCTAAGACTGGGAAGAAGGCAGCTGGACCACCCACACCCAGTGGTTGCATTAATAGGTGGGCCTTTATGTCTGTGCCCCCCCAACAGCAGGAGGAGCACGTGCCCCCACTCCCAGGAGCAGCATGACCCCTCACCCTCCCAGCAGAAGCAGGATCCTCCTGTGGCCCTCACCCCAGGCAGCAGCAGCAGCAGGCACCTCAGATACCATCCTCTCAGCTGGAGCATGCCCACCTCCCTGAGCAGGAGCATGATGTGCCCACTGGCCCTGGGACATCAGCTGTTGGCCCCCACAGAAAGTGTCATCAGCTGTGTCGTGCTTTTTCAGCAAAAAACACCAATGATAATACAGTTGTGATCTGCAACTTGCGTGGCAGATATGTTAGAAGGGGCAAGACTGTGGTCATTTTGGCACTGGTGGCCAAAAGAGCCATCTGCAGCACCACCACGCTGCAGATTGACTTAAAAAACAGAATGAGTTGGCAGCAGGTAGAGGGTCCTGAGGTGCTGCTGAGCAGTTAGAAAGGGAAGGGGCCAGCAGGAGGCAGGGGCCAGTGGTCAGCAGAGGAGCCGCAGAAGGCGGTGGCAGCAGCAGCAGCAGGAGGCAGCTGCAGAGCCCCCATCACCCTCACCCTCACCCTCACCCCACAAACACAGACACAGGCATCGTCGGGATCATGGTGGTGACCCAGCCTGCAGCCACCCCAGCCACTTATGTGCCAGCACCAGCAGCAGTGAGCCTTGAAGAAGAAGAGCTGGTGGGAGCTCTGCGTGGTGAGTTCACTGGTTTCTGCCAGGAGGTCAGAGGAGACCTCAGGAAACTCCTCAAGGAGCAACAAAAAATGTTTGACCTCCTGATGGAGCTGCGTGGTGGTGGTGGTGGCGGTGGTGGCAGGGCCGAATCTGTACCTGGCGCCGGTGCAGTGTAGCGGTCAGACTCCAGACCAGTAAGCGCAGCACTGGCAGCAACATTTTTTTTTCTTTTCTTTCTCTTGTCCTTGCTTTCTTACTGTCATTCTTCCCTCATCTGCACCCTCTAAAAATAACAAAAAGCAATATATATTTTTTTCTGTCCTCTTCTTCTATATCCTTTCATTTGTTTTTGTCCAGTTTTTTTGTGTGTTATGCAATGTTTATGCGCCCTCCCTTTCCTCTTTCATATGTATACCCTGTCCCTGACCTGACCCTTATGATGTGCCCCCTGTCATGTGTTACTGTCTGTCAGTCACTTTTAGTCTTTTTTACCCATAATCACTGTTCCTTTCTACTTAGTTTATGTTAGTCCTTCTGACTTGTATGTATTTCCTCCTCCTATCCACAAATGTCAAGTACTGTAATTTGTAAATTGTTGCTAGGAACAACATCTTTTCCCAAAGCTATGTGTGATGTTGTGGGCTGGCAGCAGTTGTTTTGGCTGTGTGCAGGATAAGTCTGAATGAATATGTACACAGCAATCATAGAAACATAAGCACTTTTGTTACGAAGTTAAACATAATTTATGCTTAACACGCGTGTCCCCAATACATGGCTTGGGCTTGCCACAATGTTAACTTGATGTTACAGTGGCCAACCACACCGCCGCCACCACCCGGTCCAAAGTGTGCTCTAGCAGGGCTACAGTTTAACACAGCCTATTGAAACCATGCTGTGCAGAGTAGGCATGATAAGATGAGAAATATACTATGACCAGAAAAAATTAGGATGGCATTGAGAATGTAGAGTGAGACAGAGTGCTGCCACTGTCTAACATGGCCCATAATTCCAGAAATGTTTCCCAAAAAATGTTACAGTAAATCAAGACCGAAATCAGGTCTCAGTCATGATGTTTTAGGGTGCCCCCCACCACCCAGACATTAAATAGTTGTTTTAGGGCCTGTTTGCCAAATACCTCTGCCTGAAACTCACTGCTGCTGGTGCAAAACAGGGCCTACAAGTCCAGAAATGTTTCCCAAAAAATTTCACAGTACATTGAGACAGAAATCAGGTGCAGACATGCAGTTACATAGCTCACACCCACCATGAGGACCCAAATGTACTGTTTTATGCACCGTTTAACTGCTTTTCGGGCTTAGGTGTGGTGCTGCCGGTGCCAAACATGTCCCAGAATTCCAGAAATGTTTCCAAAAAAATTTCACAGTGTATTCGGAGTGAAATCAGGTGTTAGACGTGCAGTTACATGGCTCATACCCACCATGAGGACCCAAATGTGCTGTTTTCTGCAGCGTTTAAATGCTTTTTGGGCCTAACTGTCGTGCTGCTACTGCCTAACATGCAACATATATAGAATAGTGTATGGGTGACCATCCACAACAAGGCTATGTTTCCATCGAGGGGATGTGATGATGTCATACAGACCTCGAGAGCAAAGCTCGAGAGGTCCATTTGACATCATCACATGCCCGAGATGGAAACAAATCCTTGTTGTGTCTGGTCACCCATATACTATTTTATATAGTATATGATTCCCAGAAATGTCTACAGTTTCATTTAAATACAAGGTTTCATACCTTGTGTTCACACACTCGCTTTGCTCCCTGTCATCGCTGCAGTCCTGTTCTGCCTCCGTTCCTCGCTACAATTCTGTTCACCACCCGATATTTCAAAGCGCCGGTTACTTAAAAAAAAGGAAAAATGCCAGACTGATAGTTTGGACACACAGAGCCGACAATGGCAGTTTGTGTCCAAACTATCTTAGCAAAACGCTTGCCCCTCCGCTCGCTAAGCGATGTCACCATTTTACCCTGTTTGTTTTTTGAACACTGAGCTGCTTTAGCCAATCAGGTAACAGCTCAAGGGGGAGAAGTTGTTGTAGTATCGTTGTGATGTCAGAACGATACTACAACAACTTTTCTTGACCTTTGAACTGTCCTACAACAGCTTTTGGAAAGCCATCGCTTTTTATCCACAATAAGCCCTAACCATATACTATAAGCAGCTTATCATCATGAGAAAAATAAATCCTCCTGCAGAATGGTCCTGCTGCAACTCAAACTTGTACTTAATTCCTCCTGCTGCTGCTGCTTTCTCAGTTGATTGCGAACTGTGGAATTATCATTTTGCAATGATGATGCCCTGGTTAGCTCTGTTGTCTCTGTGGTTTTAAGTCAGTGTGGATTGAATTACATTTTGAGTGCTGCTGCTGTTGCCTGCCTGTAGCTGCTGCTTGCTGCTCTGACTAGCTGCTAATGAGAAGTAATGCTTTGCCTGCTTCATGGGGATCCTCTTCACATAGTCGATCAATACTGCTGCTGCTGCACAAGTAAGTGTCTGTATTTATTTTTTCTGGTACAAGAGAAGGTGGATGGTGGATTGGTATTGGGACATCATGAGTTCCTATATGTTTGTACTTATTTTACATTTATCTAGTGTGCTGAGGATTACATCATCATGACAACATGCATGCCAGTCCGGGATTGGGATATGGGATGTTGGAATGCACCACATTTAACGTTGCTCAAGGACAAGGTTTGTACTGAATTTTTCATTACACGGATGGATGGGTGACTGCAGCTTGGATATCTGAGTGAGACTGTAATTGTATTATGTTTTTCTTTTCTAAACACATGCAGGAATTCAAGAGCTGTTAACTCCAGGTGCACTGCTGCTGCTGCTGCTGTTCAATACGTGTGCAATTCATTAACTGGTGGTAAGTATTTCTTAATTTGTGATGGTCTTAGGTGGGCGGGTGGTGGGCGGGAGGAAGTGGTTGAGGTCGGGTTGGTGTGGTGTGGGGTTGGTGGATATGGTTAAGTATTAAGTTTGTGGTTACTGCAGGACAGATATGTCAGACTTTGACAGTAACTATCTTATATATGGCTCTGTCAATATTCAGGATTTCTGCTTCTGGGGTGCGTAAGTTACCTCTCTCCAAATCTGGCTGCTGGCTGTGCTCATCAGACATAGCCTGTTCATGTCAAGTGTTCCAGTTTAACAGCCATTCCCTGATGTAAGTATAGCTTCCTGCAATTTATTTATTTAGCTTTTGTTAACCAGGTAAGTGCCCTAGCCATAAAATGACTATTTTCAGGCACGACCCATTGGGTGGAAGGAGGGAGCACCCAGTTGTAACAATGCTAAAAATGTTTTCTTCTTTTTTTCTTATTGCTAGACAGGTACAAAGTACTTGAAGTGGAATGGTGGCTTGGTTTTCTGGTGGACATTTGCCAAAGCATCCCATCTCTGTGCGGCATTGGTAACTAAATAGACATTTTCCATCCTGGTGTGTGGACGCTGGATCAGGTTGCTGCACCTGCGAGGTGTGGGGCACTGCTGACAACTAAAAACATACGGTTCTTTTTGGTGGAAGACTGCTGGAGGAGGAGGAGGAGGAGAATGAGTAATTTAGCTGTACTCAGAGGCCGCATTAATGTATACTGAGTAACGTAGTACTGGCTGTGCACTGTCCGACTAAGTTGTCATTGTCGTATATATAGTGGTGGAACACTCACTAGACACTCATTCATGGTGTCATGGTGGAGGAATATGTGGAAATGGGGGTGGGGGTGCTGGTGCTGGCTGGGGGGTGGGGCACAACACCTTTAGCCTTCTTCCAGTGACACATCATCCATGAAACAGCCCTCACAGTCTTCAAGACTGGAGTCATCACCAGATGGAAATTCAGTCAGCATTGCTGCTTCATCTACCTCCCTTCTAGTAGAGGCCTTACTACTGCGGACGTCTTCGTTGTCATCATTGCCCCCGAGACACAGTTCTTGGGGCAACACCATTGAAATAATTGTGTTATGTGGAATGTGAGTCTCATTCATTTTTATAAATGTTAGGATGGAAACATTCTTCGGTGACAGATTTGTCCCACAGTCACGCACAGTGGCCCCAGCAGAACTGAACACCCGTTCCACACTGACATTGGATGGTGGGCAGCTGAGATATTTAAAAGCAACAGATGCCAGTGCAGGCCACTCACTCACTTTGCTGCTCCAATACACCAATGGCTCATCTGTGATGCCAAAATGCTTGGTGTCTCCCATGTAGGCATCCACCATACGTTGTGCTGCCCTGAGTCCTGCTGCCTCATCATGCTCCTCCTCCTTGTCTTCAATGCCCACCTGATACAGAGCATCCCCAATTGGATTATCTGCCGTGCTGTGCTGTGACTTGTCTGATTTGGGATTTGGTAGCCTCTGATGATTTACTGGTGGTGGTGGTAGCAACACCTGGTATATCTATATGTGCCTTTTGTGTCTCTGCATTTTTCATCTGTGCCCCATGTACCCATCTGACAAGGTAATTGGTCAGCTTCTCCACTCGCACACGACCCCCTTCAATCATGGCAGGCAAGCCACGTTTGTACCATGGATCCAGCATGGTAGCAACAGCAAACTCATTAGACTGCATAATGCCACAGATATGTGTATTGTTGCCCAGTATACGGAGCATGTGACCCATTGCATGAACAGAACTGTGATCATCACTTGCCTCCATCTGGTGATGGACATTTACCAGCATCTGTCTTAGCACATGTAGCGGGGTATTGACTAACTTATGTAGGCAGTGTCCCCATTCACAGGCTGTGTTGCATGCTCAAATGGACACAGAATGCATATTATGCCATCAATTTGTCACCATTGCTCCGTTGTTAGAGCGATGGACACTCCAGCACTATCCCTGGTGTGCAGCTGTAGGTATTCTGAAACCGCCTTATACTGCTCATAAAGCTGGTCCAGCATGTACAGCATGGAGTTCCACCTGGTAACAACATCAAGATTCATACGGTGCTGAGGCAGATGGTTAGTGCGCTGCAGCTCACACAGATGGTCACGGGCCTTTGCAGAACAGGCAAAGTGAACACAGATGTGTCTGGCGACAGACACAGTTTCTTTTCTTTTATTTCCTCATGGTTCAGAAACTGCTGCTCGACTAGAATAAGGCAGTGCGCCAGGCAAGGAATTCTGAGAAAAACACTGTCACTAATGCACTTAACAGTACTGGAGTCATTGTCACTGGCAATAAATCCCACTGTGAGTGACTGTGCGTTGATCCACTCATCAGTGTTATTTAGCAGTGGTATCCCGTGATAATAGCAATGCGATTATAGCAACTACAAAATCGCGAGACTGCAGAATAATGAAAAACAATTAAGCGACCATGGAATTTCACCGACTCATCTCTAATAGTGACTACATTTGCAATTATAGCGACTAATAGTGCTTACCTTATACTGATGCAAAATCCGCTCGAGAATCAAAATCAATCTAAGTAAAAGTACCAAAAATCCCTTAGTTTCCATTTCCTGTTGTACATCATTGATAAAACCCCAACCCCCAAGTAGTAGAGTCAGCAAAACAACCCAGTGGATATGGCAGTCGAGTTTCTCACCAGCCAAAAAGGTAAGCCACTGGCACTGTATGGGGGCTACCTTTATCGCCAATATAAGGTAAAATCTGATAAAGTTTATTGGAGATGTGCAGATTCTCAAAAATATAGTTGCCTTGCGAGACTGCACACCTCTGGGGAAAACTTAGTAGCCATTGTCAAGCAACATACACACATACCTGATGCTGCTGAAATCAGTGTTAGACATGTGATGGCTAACATAAGGACAACAGCACGCTCTACAGTGGAGACAACTGCACAGGTTGTGGTAGAGTGAACTGCAGCTGCACCTGAGGCAGTGACTGGAAGGCTACCTGGCATTAGCTTGATAAAACGCACTGTGCAGCGTATAAGGCAACAGGAGTGTGGCTGTCCTGCAACTCTTACTACGGTGGAGGACTTAATTATCCCTCCTGAATTCTCTATTCTGAGCTCTGGTGAACGGTTTCTACTATATGACAGTGGGCAGGAGAAAGATCAAGTGCTATTGTTTTCAACAGAAAACAATTTGCAATTTTTGAAGGAATGTGGGGACTGGATGCTTGATGGCACATTCAAGTCCTGTCCAGCGTTATTTGATCAATTGTACTCGGTGCACAATATTCTTTCGGGAATGCTTTTAACAGCTGTTTATGCTTTAATGAGTTCACGCAAAACAACGTCTTATGAGAGAGTCTTTTCTAAGATTAGAACACTCATTGGTGACTCTTGCCCGTCAAATTCTTTCATGGATTTCGAGCGGGCATCAAGGAAAGCATTTACCAATGTTTTCCCAGAAACACAACTTCGTGGTTGTTTTTTCCATTTTGCACAAGCTGTGTGGAGGAAAATCCAACAGCACCCAGAGGTGGAAAACAGGTATTGCAATGACCCGGACTTTGCATTGCACTTACGAATGCTGTTATCATGGGCGTTTGTGCTGCCTACTGATGTTATAATGACATTTGAAGAAATGAAAGAAATGGATTTTTTTGCCACACATGAAGAGTTGTTACAGCCAGTGCTTGACTACTTTGAAGACACCAGGCTTGGACATCCGAGAGGCAGAACAGGGCTCAGAACAGCACATTTCCCAATACATCAATGGAACTGTTACGCTACTTCTCATATGGGGTTAGCAAGAACTAACAACAGCGTTGAGGGATGGCACAGGGGATTCAACTGTAGGCTCGGCGCATGTCATCCTAGCATTTGGAAACTGATCGATGATCTAAGAGAAGAACAAAAGCTTTGTGAGATGAAAATGCAGCAGCTAATATCTGGTGCTGCATCTACTGGCACTAAAAGGAAGTACAAGGATCAGAATATTCATATAGCTGCAATTGTGGATCAATACGAGTCCCGTACTACATATGAGTATTTGAAAGGATTAGCCTACAATTTTCAGTTTTAGCAGTGAAGAAGAAAGCTGATTGCAAATTGCAGATTGCAAACAGAAGAAGTCTAGAAAACAGAAATGAGATTGCGGAACGAAGTGCAGTGAAGTGCTGTAAAGATTTGAAAGAAAGAAATAAAGAAGGTTTTCCTGGCTTTGCCAGTTTTTTTTTTTAATTGTGAAGGTCGCTGTTTTGACGTTTCTGATCCTTGTTCTCTGGTACAGAAATTAGCTGTTACATTTCAATCATGTCTGCTTTCAATTGTTATTCTGCTTTGCTGGTTTGTTCAGTATTAAATTGTCACCAAGAGTATGATGAAATGTACAGAACTTAGCTGCTGCATTTAAATAAGCTTACATTTCGATTGTTGTTAGGCTTTTTAGATTTGTTCGGTTATTTGTGGCAGGGAGCACAAGAGCATGCTGGAAGGCAACCTCGGGGAGCACAATTTTATGTGCCATTTTAACTCATGCTGTTTTGTACTGTCACCTTTACTGTGGTCGCTGATATGTAGTCGCCCAAACTGACGTCGCGATTTTAAAGTTACTATTATTACATAGAACCTTTAGCAGCACATTCAGCATTTTCTCAGCAGTGTGAGACGCTGTAACACTTTGCATAGTTATGGTTGCATTCTGTTGAATACCAGGTGTGTTGCTACCACCACAATTTGGCTTTATGCAGCTTTTGCCAGGGTCCAGATCAACAACCATTCCAGGTACCTATGCTCAGTGTGCTGTTATGCACAGATATGGGCTGCCCCCTGTCTGTCCACTAGTCCACATATCCATGCTAAGGTGGATATATTTTGAGGAAGAATGCTTCATGGCTTGTAGGATGGACTGTAAAACTCTGCTGTAGAGTTTGGGCATGGCACATTTGGAGAAATACATTCGTGATGGCACCTGCCATTTGGGACAGGCACGGGCCATCAAATGGCGGAATCCTGCATTCTTCACAAAGGAGAAGGGCAACAGGTCGATGGCGAGCATTTCAGCTGTGGCTGTGTTCAGCTCACATGCAGCACTTTGAGTGTCGCTCAAACACACTCCTCAATGTGGGCTGCATCTTGGCAGCAGGTCGACAAAAACTCTGTACTTGTGTCACTAGTGTTGTTCTTGCTCGGGTACCAGGTGACTCTTGGGGCCTAGAATGTGCAGCATGTATGAAACTGGTTATTTTGGTGGATTTGGTGCCTGGTGGTGTACTTTTATAACTTGAGGGAGTGGCAGCTCCACTGCTACTATGTTCACTGCGCAGGAGAGAAAATTATTCCTCACTCTCCTCCTCCACCGACCCACTCAGCCCTCCCTCCTCCTGCTCTATTGCACTGCTGTCACTAACATTAAGTTTGACAAGGGAAGTCCTGCCAACAGCTATGGTATCTTTCTGGTGTTGGTGCCAGAGCAATGGGTGCTTGTTTTTCAAGTGGACGTGCTACCCACCGGTGCCTAGGTGGCTGACATTTTTTCCATGACTTACACATGCTTGACACAGCTGACAGATCACCACGGTGTCATCAGCTGCATCAAACATGAAGAAATCCCAAACTAGGGACTTTGCAACTCTAGATTTGACATAGGACTGAGACTTGGACAGTGTAGCCAAAGGTGTGAACGTTTTTGCTTTTTGTGCCACTTGCATGATATCCACCATGCTACGTTTGGGAGGTGGGGTGATAGCCTCACCCTCAGTCTTGTCATCTAAATGGGATACATCATCATTACCCTTCATCTTTTTCACTTCTGGCTCCCACAGGGGATCCAACACCTCATCATCATCTGTACCAAAACATATTATATCCTCCTCCTCCTCATCCCTATCACTGTCTACCACCAGACAAACTTTTCCCTTCTCTGGCATCTTCTAACTGGGGGGGGTGACTTTCCTTATCTTCTTCTCAAAGAGAAACAGACTGAAGCTGGACAGTATCACCCTCGCCACCATCAGCTCCACACTGACAACTTTTTTGACCTCTTCTTGGACCTCTGTGCCTCCACTGGTGTGAGTGTATCCCTTATTCCCAGTATCATCCCCAACAAGCATACTACAGTAGCTACAGACTGGGCAGTAACAATATGAGTCACAGACTTGAAGCCACTTCTAACTTCGATTTTGCTGCTACTGTCTGCCACTGCAGCAGCAGCAGAGGCCTTACAGGGCATTGATTCACAAATAGGTTTGTTTTTTCCAACAGACTTTTTTGAGCCACCTCCCACCCTAGCACCTTTACCCGAATGTCTCTTGGCAGGCATATTGATATGTTTGTTTCGTTTGGCTTCCTTAGTCTGGAACTATATTATTATGTATTTCTATTAAATAAGTGTGATTTAATGCCTGCAGTGCTATCTACAAAGGGCAAAAAGAAATAAGAACAGGTAGCTGCACTGTAGTGTCTAGCGTATATCTTTACCTACAACTGCTACTGTTGCCTATTCGACTGTGTAAACGAGTACTACAATGTGTTAGTACTTACTAAATACAGTTTTGGCTTACAGATACATCATTGATGATGGAAGGGACAACAAGATTTCAAATGAACAAAGTCACCTCCGAAACTCAAGCAGGGAACACCACAATCTAGTTGAAAACTATATAGTTTTTTTATATAGTAGCCTAGGTCAGGCAGTAAACAACAGTAGTGTAACAAGGAGGAAAGGGTTAATATGGTAAGCAAATTCAATAAAAAAACAGGAACGCTGCAATGCAGAGGCTAGATCACAATTTTAATTTCTGTGAGCAATTCAACAGTGCAGTGTACCTGGATATGGACAAGTCAAGTGATCAATGTACACTAATACTTTCAATAAAGAAATAACACACAAAAGTGATTAGGCAAAGGGAAACAGGAAAAGAACTACTCAGTCAGAATGTAGTTACTGTTCAGATAAAGTTACCCAAAAAACAGTCAATATGTAAGAAAAATATAACAAATAAGTAGCACACAAACTAAAAATCTTCAGACTTAAAAGAAATTACAGAAACTCACTCACAACTTGTGAGAAATATATAAATACTAGGAACTAGCCTGTTCTACTTTCACACGCACACACAGACACCACACAGTCGACCTTCCCCCACTCATCTCCTCAAAGACACAGAAAACTGAAACACTAAGTTTAACTAAGTATTCTCCAAAGATACAAAACCAAAAAAAAAATATTCACTAGCAGCACTAGGAACTAAACTTGTGATTTTGTGAGCAATTCACTCTCAAAAATCACAAATAAAGAGGGTTTTGAAGGGTTTATTGGCTGTGATGCACCACACTGAACTGCTCTCCGACTCAACAGACAATATACTGAGCAGGAAACACCCTGCATGTGAGATGTCAGCTATCTACCCACAATACACTGCAATTTCACTGGCATTATTGGAAAGCATTGGCGAAATTCAGGCAAATTGCAAGGGGAAATTACGTTTAGCCTAGACGAAATATTTTGCATAATGCGGAAATTACGCGAAATATTCTGCTAGGCAAAATTTTTCAATTTAGCACATCTCTACTCCTGCTTAACACGCTCTCTCATCCAACACTGCACAAGACCACTGGATTGCACTTAGCCTTCCTGATTTTACAGCAGTACCTTTCTGCAGCCAAGGGCTAAACTTGTAATTCAACACATTAGGGTGTCTAGGGCTTATGGACTCCATCCATTCACGCCTTCATTTGCACAGATCCAGCAGCCACCTGGGATAACATCTAATCCATCAGGTGGCAAGTCATATGGTTGTGGAATATACCCCATGATACATGGATCAATAAATGAAAACACTTTGGGCTTGGGACCAGGTGCAGCGGTCGCAATATTGTCCTCAGAATCAGAGGAGCATATCTCTAAAGGTGGAATATTTTCTGCATTCTGGGGATCTAGGGTAAAATAGGTAGAAAAATTGGTAGAATAAGTACTCAAGGATGCCTCCAGACTGGGTTCCTGTGATTCTACTGCCTTGGAGGGGTTACCAGGGCGAGTAGGCTGAGTTACACCTGGAGATTGGGCCCCTTCACAGCCTTTCCCAGTGCCACTGGGAGACATGGAATCTACTTGTACAGAAAGGCTGGGCAGACATCTGTTGCCATTTCCTGCATTCTCCCCTTCTAGATCCCACAATACTCACCTCATCTCCTCCCATGCCAGTGCTCCTGCTAAGGAATCTAGTCCTTCTCTAGGGAAAGGAGCACCTGGCCAGCCCCAACTCTCCAAATAGGGCACTATAGGATTGTTTGGATAAGGTACAGCTCCATCTGCATAAGCCAGACACACGGGCAAATGCATCAGTCGCTCATTTATGGCATGGTACACCACGCAACTATCCATAGTGGAACTATGTTCCATCATATCCCAAATCCATGAAAACACTGACAATGGAATAGTTACTGTTTGTTCTCTGGTTGATCCTTGCATTGTGCTGCTCTCCACTGCTCTACACAACTGCGAACAACACCCAAGTCCCATTTGGTTTAAAAAATGGAAATGGCTGCTAGCTGAGGAATCTCACACCACAGCCTCTTAGTCCCAACAGCCAATCGCAGCTAAGCATTTGCATAACCAAAAGTTTAGTAACGTTCCAAGTCCATGTGCCACTTTCAGGAGCAAGGCAGAACTGCAGACAAATGGCGCCTCCACTGATATTGCGCACTAAGGCCTGCAGTTTTGGTTTTAGATGGTCCCTACAGGTTTTAGCATGCACCAGGCATAACTTGCTCCCCAAAATTAATTTTATTTAAATCCCAGATGAGCCCCCATGTTGTAAGTCACCCCTCCCCACCTAGGGGTATCCAGATGTTAAGTTGTTGGGAGGGGGAGCGCTTGACAAACACAAGCAACACAGTCCTAGGCATCTGAAGCAAAGCTAACTTGTTACCTGGTTTCTTGGATCTTAGTGACTGGAAATCACAACATGGGGAAACAGGCTCCATTTTTAATCAGATCTCTTCACCTGTAGGGGCAATGCTTTTTAGGGGAAAAAAAACAGGCATACACAGTCATTTTGAGTAAGTTTTTTGTCCACTCTAGAATCAAAATGCAAAATGATTTAATTAAACTTGAAAAACCAATATGAGCTACTCCATGGAGCAGTGGGTATTAAACGGTGGGTTTCTTTCACAGACACAGCTGGCACACCAACTGCAACAGTCTCTTGTGCTAACAAACTATTTCATGCAGATTTCCCTTCAACTGAAAAGGCTAGAAATCCGGGCAGCATTCCCTAGGACCGAAAAGACCACTAAATGAGGTGGCTTAAGACTGAAACAATTCACCAACTCATGTCTCATTCCTTTCTCTCTCTCTCTCTCTCTCTTCTCTCTCTCTCTCTCTCTCCTCTCTCTCACTGCAGCAATTACATTCCTTTCCCTTTGCTCTCTCCTCAGGGTATTCCGTTCCTATACTTTCACTCTAGCTTATGACAGCATGAGACGTTTCTACTGTCCTAAATCTTCTCACTCTCTTCAATTCATTTCTGCAGCCTGATCATATATCTTCTCCAGCCCAGGGGATATTTCTTAATGGAGCAAACTTTTCTTTCACTTCTAGATCTTAATTTCATACTTCTCTATTGATGTTCTTATAGCAAGAATCGAACAAGCAGAAACCTTTCATAGAAACTTAGAAACATAGAATTTGACGGCAGATAAGGACTGCTTGGCCCACCCAGTCTGCCCATTTCCCTACCTAATGGATAAGCTGCAGAGCCTAGTTAACCAGCAGCCTACTTCTTCCTACCCCCACCCCCTAGAATTGCCTTATGACTGTCCCATGCATGCTTGAATTCCACCACTGTTTTTGACTCCACAACCTCCTCTGGAAGGCTGTTCCATGCATCCACAACCCTCTCTGTGAAAAAATACTTCCTTAAATTACCTCTGAGCCGCCCCTTCTATCTTCAAATTGTGCCCCTTGTTCTTGCACACCCTTTTTTGAAAGAAGCTACCTCTTGGACTTTGTTGATTCTCTTGAGGACTTGAAAGTTTCTATCATGTCCCTCCTCTCCCTCCTTTATTCGAGGCTATACATATTAAGCTCCTTAAGTCTCACTTCATATGTCTTCTCGCAGACCCTGCACCATTTAGTTGCCTCCTCTGGACAGCTTCCATCCTGTCTATGTCTTTATGGAGATTGGGTCTCCAGAACTGCACGCAGTACTCCAGATGTGGTCTCACCAGCTGTCTGTACAGAGGGTAATAACTCTGTTTTCTGCTGGTGATGCCTCTCCCTATGCATCCCAGTATCCCCCCAGCCCTCCTTGCTGCCCTCTCACATTGCTTGCCCACCTTTAGGTCATCTGATATGACTACCCACAGGTCCCTTTCCATTTTTGTTGTTGTTAGTATCTCACCCCCCATTGTGTACTCTTCCCCTGGGTTTTTGTTTCCCAGGTGCATTACCATGCGCTTCTTAGCATTGAATCTAAGCTGCCATACATTTGACCATTCCTCTAACCTTGCCAAGTCCCTTCTCATCCTTTCCACCCCACCTTGTGCATCAACTCTGTTGCAGATCTTTGTGTCATCTGCAAAGAGACATACTTTTCCTTCCAGTCCCTCTGCAATGTCGCTTATAAAGACATTGAAGAGGACCGGTCCTAATACTGAACCCTGTGGTACCCCACTGCTAACCCCCCTTTTTTCAGAGTGGACTCCATTTACTATTACTCTCTGTGTCCTATTCTCCAGCCAATTCTTTACCCAGGCTGTCATCTTGGGACCCACTCCCAGGCTGGCTAACTTGTATATTAATCTTTGTGTGGGACTGTGTCAAATGCCTTGCTAAAGTCTAGGTAGGCCATGTCCACAGCCCTCCCTGATCTACTACTTTGGTCACCCAGTCAAAGAAATCTATCAGATTTGTCTGGCATGACCTTCCTGCTGTGAATCCATGCTGCCTTGGGTCCTGTGCCCTCTGGCCTCTAGATACGAAATAATCCTTTTCCTTCAGAAGTGATTCCATCATTTTCCTACCACTGAAGTTAAACTAACAGGTCTGTAGTTTCCTGCTTCTGCCTTGCTCCCACTTTTGTGAAGGGGAATCACATCTGCCCTCCTCCAGTCCTCAGGTACCACCCCATCCTCCCATGATTTGTTAAAGAGGGTAGTCAGTGGTGTCACTAGTTCTATCCTTAGTTCTTTTAGAATTCTGGGACGAATCCCATCAGGCCCCATTGCTTTGTCCACCTTCAGTTTTAAGAGCTCTTTCAGAACTCTTTCTTCTGTAAATGGGCTGGTATCAATTTCTGTATCCAGAGTGTTTCTACTGTTTGTTTTAGGTACCTCCTCTTCCTTTGTAAATACTGAACAAAAATATTTGTTTAGTATCTCTGCCTTTTCACAGTCACCCTCTGCCCACCCTCCCTCCCCTTTATTAAGCCTCACTATACCTCCCTTGGTCTTCCTTCGTCTCCTGATGTACCTATAAAGGTTTTATCCCTTCTTAACTGAGTTGGCTATCTTTCCTCGGTTTGGGCCTTTGCTGTTCTGACTGCCTTTCCAGCTTCCTTTTGCTTTAACTGATACAGTTATCTGTCCTGTTCTTCTATGATTCCTTGTACTTCCTGAATGCTTTCTTTTCTCTTGAACCTTCACTGCCACTTCCTTTGAGAACCATAGTGGTTTCTTACCTCGTCCGCTTTGTTTATTTGCTTTACACAAAGGCTTGTTACCTCTGTGATGGCAGTTTTTATTATTCCCCATTGTTCTTCCACCCCTCCTTCCTGCCCATTTGCTAGTGCATTCCTTAGGCACTCACCCATTTTGGCAAAGTCAGCCTCCTCAAATCCAGTACTTTGTCTTTGTATGGCTTGACTCTATTGCTGTGTTTATTGTGAACCATACTGTTCGATGGTCGCTAGTTCCCAGATGGATACCCACTTCTACATCTGTGATCCTCTTCATCTCCGTTTGAGAGAACCAGGTCTAAGATTGCTCCCTCTGAGTGGGCTCCAATACTAGTTGTCTCAAGGCATGCCCCTGTAGGGCATCCAGAATAACCCACTCTTAGAAGTGGCTGCTGCAACTGCACTCCAGTTAACATCTGGCATATTCAGATCACCCATCAGCAATATCTCCCCTTTATCTGCCATTCTAAGTATACTTTCTATCATTTCCTCCCCCTGAGAGGGGGGGGTCTGTATAAAACCCCTGTGCGGATTGTGGTGCCATTGTCTGCCTCCAAATTGACCCACAGTGCTTCTTCTCCTCCCTGTTTATCCTTTTGTTCTATTGCTTTGATTCCTTCTCTTATGTAGAGCTACTCTTCCTCCTCTTTTACCCTCCCTGTCCCTCCTGTAGATAGTGTATCCTGGTATGTTTACGTCCCAGTCATGGTTCTGTGTGCACCATGTTTCTGTGACTGCCACAATATCCAGATCTTCCTCCTCCATCAAGGCCACTAATTCAGGAACTTGTTACCCAGACTACGGGCATTGGTACTCTTTGCTCTCCATTTTTTGATGGCTTTACCTTCTGTAGCGGCAACCCCCACTGACCTTTCTACCTTGGTCTTTTTCTCATTTAGTACCCTGTTTTATAGGGGGAGGCTGGGATTTTCCTTCTGCTTATCAGTACCTCCCCCCTTGACTAGTTTAAAGGCTTGCCAATGAAGCATTTAAACCGATTGCCCAAAAGACTTGTTCCCTTCCTGGACAGATGCAGACCATCCTGCCAGTATAGGCTGGTGTCCCTCCAGGTGGAACCCCAGTCCCCAATGAAGCCAAACCCTGTGCTCCAACCATTTTTTTAACCATTTGTTAAACTGTATGGTGCAAAGTACCTCGCTCACTCATGCCACTGACAGGCAGCACCTCTGAGAAGGATACTGTGTGTGCTACTTGTCTTAAGCCCCTCCCCAACTCTACAAAGTCCTTTTGCACTGCTCTAATCTCATGATGAGTCAAGTCATTTGTCCCTAGGTGGACAATGATGTCCAGCTCAGACTCCTGTGCAACTGTTCTCGTGATCCTAAGGATGCGCTTCCTGTCCCTCCAAGCCATGGCACCAGGCAGGCACCTTACTTCAGTTTTCCCTGCTCCCCCCAGTTCTAGCCCCCTAATAATTGAGTCCCCCACCAGAAGCTGCTTTCTTTCCCTGTGGTGCCCTCTGCCTCCTTCCTGAGGGCCTCCCTTGTGACAGTTGTCTGCACCCTCCTTAGTCTCCTCTGCGGGTGCATCCATAGGGGAACTATGCTCCCCCAGAATGGTGGGAGTACACCTTTTAGCTCACCTCTCAACTGTTTGCCATGTTCGACTCCACTCCATTCTGACGTTTCCCAAAGCATCACAACTGTGAACTCCACACACCATAGACATTCACTATAAAGTACACCTTTTACCCATTGGGTAAATCCTCCAGTATACCAATGGAAAAGGTATCAGCTAGACTCATGAAATGCCCATTCAGTATCACTCCGACCCCTCCCACATAAAAACTACTCTCCGCTGTCTTCAATGTGACCACCGAAAATGAACTTGCGGAAAACTTCCTTGTCTGATCCCTACTAAAGTGACGAGCACCGGAACAACTGTAACATAAATAAAGAAAAAGACCTGCACACTAGTAAAACCCATATGAGGCACAAAACAGTGCTTCTCAAATCATTTTCTCATACTCGCTTCTTCCCGGCTCACCTCTCAACTGTTTGCCATGTTCGGCTCCACTCCATTCTGACGTTTCCCAAAGCATCACAACTGCGAACTCCACACACCATAGACGTTCACTATAAAGTACCCGATGCCCTCATTACCCAAAAAAAAAACACCATTTCCATTCAAAAGAAAAAAAAAAGGAAAAGAAACTACCACACCTCACCAGGCAGTCACCCGGCAGTCATGTAGTACATCCTGTCAGTGCTTGCAACAGTGCTCTGTCAGCAAACCACAGTCACTCCTGTATCAGACACTCGCTCCCGCTTCCTCACATTACCGGTCCCAGTATACAACTACCATGCTACAAAAATATCACCACCAAAAAAAAAAAAACTCTGGTCCCGGTGGAGCTGCAGGAAAACAGCAGCTTGCTTGTTCCTCTTGCCAACAGGGTAAATCTGCCACCTGCAAGTCTCTGCTAACATGCCACCCATGTTATCCACTGACAACTTTCTGTAAGGGTGTAAGAAAAAAAAAAAGACGGTAAACACTGCTCTAGCAAGCAGTGGCGATGTGTGTGTGTGTGTGTATTTCCACCTAGCAACAGGGTACTATTTTATATACAGAGGAAGGATATCATACAGAAAATTATTGAAAAAAATCAGTTTATTTTGGGGGGAAAAACATTAATCTTAAAAGAAAAAAATCTTACTTAGTAGCCATTGTATAATCACAATATACCACTCCAGGATGTGGGTTAATGCTAGGATTTACAATGTCTGGTGTGTTTTGCTCACTCAGCCTATGACCTCATGACCAAACACTCCAAGCATTGTAAATCCCAGCATAACCCACACCCTGTCATGGTATACCGCTTAAACAACTGACAGAGTGGTGCACTCACAAACTGACAGAGAAATAATAAAATGCAGTCCAAAGAATGGCTAGTAGTTCCAAAATAAAGTACTGTATTGTGAGATCCATGGTGGGTTCTGGCATAACACTCTGCTGCACTTCTGAACTCTGCTAGAGCATAGGTCTCCTGGATGTTGTTTCAACCCATGAAAAAGTGGCTCATGCTGCTAGAATGCAACAATATGGGCCCCCCTGTTAGCTGAAAAGGCAACCCTGGTTAAAAAAATAGTCTCAGGATGTGCTGGCGGACAGCCTGGTTAGGGTCTGTAAAAGGCAGAACATCCCAGCCTGGGAGGAGATGGCACCATATTTGTCACTGTAACAGCCTCAGTGTGGGTCCAAGGAGCTTGCTCCCCCAAGGAGATTGGCTGCAGGGACCGAGGCTAATACTAGGCCTCATCAAGTGAATGAAGGGCAGTGGCAGGAGAAATCCAGGGATAAAACCCACAGAACACCAATGAAAGTAACAACATGTCTCCCCAAGTGACCCAGTGTGATCTATCTGGGGAGGAATACAAAAGATTTGGTGATCCTGGTTCGCAACTTGGGGGCCCCCTTCGATGGTGTGGCAGTGCAATGCTCCATCTCTGAGCCATCCAGTGGCCTCTGTAGTTCTGCATAATTAAGAATAGTCAATCGCTGATACCTCGGCTGGTGGCTGAGCCTTATTCTGGGGTTTTGGGTGCCCCGAACCTGATCCCAGTCCTAACCAGCACGTTCTGCTCATGCAGCAATTCCAACCTCTGAACTGACTCATCAGGGGGACTTCTGCCAGTGCCACACTGATCACCCAATGCACTACCACCACATTGGGGTTCCAAACATTACTCCCCAAAATGGACTTTCCCCACCTCCATAAGCGTCTCACACCATGGGTCCCAACTCTGCGGCAGCCTCCAGCCTGGGGATCAGGGGTAACTCTACCACCGTTACACCCTCAACTGCTTAGGCTGCCACTGCCAAGCTGTGCTCCAGACCCTGTTTGCCATAGCAGGCTCGCCCACAGTAAACTATTCTGACCCAACAGCTGAACTACTCATGGGCAATCTTTGTTTCTTTTGGGCATTTAGGCTCTATCGGTACTTACCCTACCAAGGTACCGAAGTTCACTTCGCTGGCCTCCATTTTAATTTCCTCTTTCAAGGCTTCAGCTCCAAAATGCACCGACAGGCCCTGTCCCTTTGCTCCATTGAACCCCTTTTACTACTCCCAAACCATTGCTTTCATTTCATGGGTCTTCAAGGGTGGTGGGCCAGGTTGGCAAGTGGACCTCCCTGGCCCCACCACAGCCCTCTGGCTAAACTTGTGGGCCAACCCCCCCAGCTCTTCTCTTTTGGCTCTCTCCCTCAATATCCTCTGGTGCCAAATTCTCCTCTATTTATACCATTTGAGGAGGGGTCCCACCTACAGTCAGCAGGCAGCATCACATCCCAGTTTCAACAGCTACACCAGTTCTCTCTCTCTCTCTCTCTCTGCCTAGCTACCCCCAGCAACCAAAATTTGACTAGTAAGTGCCCAAAGGGTTCTTACATTTATTTTAATTTTTGGGAGGGTATGTTCTTTGGCAGGGATCTGCCTGAGGGACCAACAGTCAGTTTCACTGTGACTGACCTGTATATTCCAGACAGCCCTCCCCCAACAAACACACACACAGCACTAGACAGCAAATTTTTTTATTGACGTCTTAGTTCTCTATTTTTCTTCTTTTTAAAATAAATGCTGCATTGACAGTTTAGTTCAGTTAATACACCATTGTGTGTGTGTTCCAGCCAGTGGCTGATTTGAAGTGGAGTGAGTGTGTCCCTCTGGAGCAGCCGTACTGAACGGTTTCTGTTTCACGCTTTATGTCTAAGTGGTTTACCATTCAGTGCAGGCTGCTCTATTTGTCAGAAATGGTTTTGTGGAAAGTGAAGAATTTTTTTACAAGCAATGATTTTTTGCTGGGCGATCTCGAGGTTCCATGCATAAACATCATCTGCTAAATAAAGTGGGGCATAACATCATTGGCAGGACATCACGGTCGAGAACACCACAAGTAAAAAACATTGCAGGCAACAATACTACATGCCACCAGCCCACAGTGTGCACACTATGCTGCCAAACCCTATGGGACCCAGGATGGCTACAGCAGCAGACATGGTGTGACATTCAGGTGGCATGGCACCAGGACATAGGGAGAGGGACTGCAGTGCCACACCAACCAGTGGAGAAGTGGCACAACACCACCACACTGCTGCACCAATAGCCACCGATGGCCGACTGTGGCCAGGTACCTGGGAGCCATGCAGGGACTGGGTACTGTATGGACTCCACGTGGACACCATAGCCATGGATACCGGTGCCTATGCCCCACGGATGGACATGCCTCCAGAGCACCCCCTCACAGCCTCATGCACCCCAGGAATGCAGGCCCACCCACAGTCCCTGAACCAGCCCAACAGACAGCCTACCTACCCTAGCCACGGACAACACTACCCATGTCCATGGTGCCCCTGGCCCAAGGTGGATGCCTACCCCATGTGCAGCCGGGCTGATCATCCTGCAGCCTGATCAACGTCTGCACAGGCATGCCCCGCTATGTTCTCTCCTTCCTTTATTTCATTCTGTGATCTTATGACCGTGTTGTTATTTCCCCCGTTATTTGTGCAGCAATGTTTACACATGGAACCGATCTGGGGGATTGGCAGGTGGGCAGCTGAGTGAGCTAATGTAATACTGAAGACTGACAGATAGCAGTCAGTGCATCCTCGGGGCACTTTTCAGTTTAAACAGCTGGACTGGGAGCTGTGGACCTGAGATGGTACAGATGAGCAAGGTTCAAAATAAAATAACAGGTATGACTGGAACAGAACCTTGTTTGTATCTGTTGGGGGCGGCAGGGGTGAATCTTCTTGAGCTCGACATGGAGGTCCAGCTAGCTTGAGAGCTGAGACATTGGGCACAGTGATATCTTTCTGTTATGGGGCTCAGTTTGGCACATGTAGTGCCAGTTGTAAGGTTATGTCCTGATAAGGACACAGCTGGAAAAGGCTTTCAGCCAATCAGGATTCAGGAAATTTTGTTCCCATTTTATGAGTAATCTGAGTAACACCCTGGATAATTATTGGATGGGTAGTCTGTATTTGATAGTGGGGATGCTCATGGAGACCATTCTGAAGGAAAGGCTGGCAAACATTCTTGACTAAAACAGACTCTATGATGATGGGCAACATGGGCTCATGTGGGGGCGGTCCTGCTAGACCAACCTAATTGATTTCTTTGATTGGGCAGCAAAGACATTGGAGAAAGGCCAAGCAGTGGACATACTGTATTTGGAACTTAGTAAGGCCTTTGACTATGTTCCCCACAGGTGATAGATTAAGAAGCTGGAGGACTTGAGAGTTGGGGCAAAACTGGCTAGGTGGGTGAGACACTGGTTACAAGACAGAAACCAGAAGTGGTGGATGGGGTTGGAGAATTCTCGGATGCAAGGCCATTCACCAGCAGGGTCCCACAGGGCTCTGTGCTTGGCCAAGTTTTATTCAACATCTTCATCAGCGATATTGCTGAAGTGGTAAAAAGCAAAATATGCCTCTTTGTGGATGACATAAAGCTCTGTGGGAGGGTGGACATGAAGGAAGGGAGACAGGACATCAGGGAAGACCTGACAAAACTATAGAGATGGCCAGATTCTGTATTTGGCAACTGGAGTTCAGTGCCAAAAAGTGTAAGGTAATGCACTTAGGGGTGAAAAACCCAGCTACCACATATAGACTGGGGGGGTGCAGGTCACCAAGTCAGTGGAGGAGAATGTCTTGGATGTGATCATCACGAGTGACATGAAGCACTCGGCACATTACAAGGGAGTATCAGCCAAGGCAAACAGGATGCTAGGTTGTAGAAGGAAGAGGTCATCCTGCTACTGTAGAGGTCATTGGATAGGCCACATCCAGAGTACAGTATACAGTATTGTAGCCCTTACCTGAAGAAATATATCACCCTACTGGAGACAGTGCAGAGTAGGGTGGCCAAGATGATTCAGGGACAACGGGGTAAGCTCTATGAGGAGAGACTTAGAGAGCTCAACATGTACTCCCTGGAGGACAGAAGGAAGGGAGGACATGGCTGTAAGATTTAAATACCTTATGAGTTTCAACAAAGTGAATTTGGGCTATTCGACCTTAGTGGGAACATGACCGCTATGGGACACTGCCTCAAACTGGTGGAAGGTCACTTCAAGAGGGAAATGAGAAGGCACGTTTTCACTGAAAGGGTGGTAGCAAAGTGCAGTGAGCTACTGCAGGAAGTGGGCTTCCTGAAGACATTGAATAGCTTCAAGATGAGCTGGGACAGGGTAAAAGGGAAGATTGCATGGAGAGGGGGAATGTGGGAGGGAGGGGGATGTCGATGGGGAGGGTGTCATGGACAACAGGGGGTGGTGGATCACTAAGTGGACACTGAGTGGTCTGCAAACATGAGCAGACTAGATAGGCCACAAGGATTTTTTCTGCTGGCTCCTTTCTAGGTTCGTAGATGGAACAGTTATAGAATTGAAACAATTTAAAAAAAGCTACAGGGAAAATGCCTTTTAGGTTCAGTACAGTTCTCCTTTAAAATGCATTTCATATCATACGTGTCTAAGACCTATTTCTACCTGAACTCTGTTATAAAGGTACATAAATGTGGTACTCTCTGTAGAATACAAAATGGAGTGTTTATATACTTGCAGCCTATGTTATGTAGACATCTGGTTTGCTGAAATGTGAAAGGTATGCACATTTCCATAGTTTTTCATTGTTAATCCTCCTCAATATTTGGTGTAAGGGTAGCAAATCTTTGGGTAGGGGTAGTGTTGTCCATGTGTAAAACTGGAGTTTTGTGCAGTTGCAGAAAATAGATGTTCTACTACGATAACATAATGTCCTGGGTTTCTACAGACCAGAAAAACCATGCTGTGCATTTTCTGTTATGGACCTAACTCAAACTCCTTTGTACTACACTTTAGCTCCCATATTCAGCTATGGCCTTTGCACCACGCGAAACATAGTAAGTGACCGTCAGGAAGCCATATTCATACAGCGGTGTACCCAGTCTGGCACGCACTGCCTGTATGAATATTGGGCTATGACAGTGGCATGCAGAGTACACACATGCAACACTAATACAGCCCACTGCTGGCAACAGAAACCCAGGAACAAAGAGGGTGAGCGAGACCTAATCAGGTTATCACCATTGCTCCTGGGTGCTGTATTCGGAGGCTGGCATTTTAAGGAGCACATATGGAATGCAAGGGGCTACAGGGCCATTTGCATGCCATTTGGTGGTCATTAGCAGCTCTGCGCAATGCCTTTGCTCATTTATATGCGCAAACTTATTGTGCAGAACCTCAGCCATTGCCCCTATCCTCACCCAATTCCTGTTCCCTAACAAAGAAATCCCTGGCTAACTAATGGTACCACCAATGTTCCCGATCCCTACTGTGTAGAAATTTAAATCCCTGGTAGCCTAGTGATCTCCCTCCTGCCCTGATCCCCGTTGTGTAGATTAAAATCCATGGTAGTTTAGTAGTATCCCCCCTGCCACTGCAGTCACCATTGTAAAATGAAGCCACCCCCCTGCCCATCCCCTCAACACCCACCAACCCCATCCAACACTCAGTCCACCTGAATAACCCTGCCACTGTTGATGGGCAGAGTAATGAGCAGTAACTGGCACAGACCCCTTTACACCCCCTCAGCTGACTGCTAGCTGAATGACAGGGCGTGAGCATGTGCGTACTGCAGAAACAGCCCACAATGCAGCAACAGACCCCAATAAACAACTTATATTCTAAGTAAGCAATAGTACCTGACAGGGTGGTCATTATTGGGAAATACCGGACCGCCCAGGGGCGTAATGAGGCCCAACGCCACAGGCCTTATAGCCCCCGGAAGGTCTGGTATTTCCCAATAATGCCCACCCTGGAGGGTATTATTGTGCTTAGAAAATGGCCCATCAGTAATATTTTTTTGTAGAATAGAAACATTTTTTTAAATTGTTTAATGAATGTTTAGAAAAACATTAAAATATATTTTTGTAAAGCAGTCCCTGTACTGTGGCATGTGTGCCACGAGAGGGTGATGTCTATGGCATTTCTTGTATGAGGTATAGAACTGCCCCATTGGTTTATGGGACTTGTAGTCCTGTATGTAAAGTATTGATGGGTTCAAGGCCATGTAGTAAAATGATGTGAGGATTTAGCATGTGGAGCCCGGTACCGCTGGTTTGGAGAGGGAGCAATGAATCGGCAGTACTGTTTGTTTGCAGAGCGCACAAGGAATCAGCCGTATGGTCGTTTTGAGAGTTGGGGAGGAATCAGCCGTTGGGAGTTGTGACTGCAACAAGACGGGCGTAATTCAAATCCTCCCCCCAGAAACAGAGGAACAGCCTGCATAATAACCTCAGCATGCAGGAGGAGGTAAGCAATACTATGGACAGTATGCACACCGTGAAGCAAAAGTGGGGTGAAGAGCGGAAGAGGCACTTTCTTGAATTTGGCTCCCCAGAAGCATGGAGTCTTTGCCAGCTTGCTTCAATACTGCATCGGCTAGCTTTTAAGGGGGTGGGAGCTGCAGTGCTGTCTGTTGTTCTGTAACATTCCATTGAAAGGATTGATTTACTCTTCTTAATTTGTTTTGTTTTTTTAATTTTTGATAGTTTGCCTACTCGTGGCAGAGATGGGGACTTCTAATGGGAGGGGGTCTTCAGTTGGTCATCTGGTAATGGAGTTGGTTGTGAATTTTGTGGCACGAGGATACCAGTTTGTTACAGGTGTATGAAGTTGGTGCTCGTTTTTTAGAGGGCATCTATTGAAAAATAGATGCCCACCTTACAAAGGTTCTCAAACAATCAGGTTTAAAATTTTACTTTGCCATTTTCTAAGTAATAATAAGTGTTCAGATTGAAATTCGAAGCAAAGAACAAGGGGTGTAATGGGGAACTGGAAGCGCTATCTGGAAGGAAATGGGTTAAAGTAGAATGACAGCTAATAATGAATAACAGTAAGAATATAAATGGTGCCCCTGGCTGACTATGCCTGCCCATCTCTGACACAGTGCTTGGCCTGTTGGGTCATTCCCCCAAGCCCCACTAATACCATTAATTACCCTAGTCTCTTAGGTAGTTCCTAGTGAAACCTGAGTGTCCAGTTGTTGGATTGGTGTAGACCCACTGACCACATTGCACAAAGTTGACTGGCACTAGCATGCTTAACCTAAAACTGTATTCCTGAACAGAGGACCTAGTCAATAGACAGTGGCCCCAACTATGGCCTTGGCTAACTAAAAGCTGGTGTCACAGGACCCAAATAACTTGATGCAGTACTAAGGGTTCTCCCAACTATGTATTCTTTACCCCTAGATGCAGTTCTGGCTGCATATACTGGCTCTGTACCACAGCTCTGGCACACTCCAATGACTCTCTCAGAACCCATCTGCTGGCCACTCTCTCAGTCACCTTTTACAGATCAGCTGGGTTCTCCCTCCTTTGGACTGGTGGAGGGGGTTGATTGTGATCAGGATGGCAAGCTCACAATCTGCAATGCAATCTCCAAGGCAGAAACTGCCCTGCAGTGCAACACCTGGCAATGGCATGGCCTGGTGGCTTCCAGTCCTCTCTGGCTCTGGCTCTGGTTGTTTACTCTAGGCCCCTCTGGCCTGTCCCTTGGCAAACATCTGTCTCCTCTCTCTCTCTCTCTCTCTCTCTCTATCTCTCTGAAATTTAGGTGCAGGGTGGCTCCCCAAGCACACTGGATCTCACCATCACTTTGCCAAGCATTTGATTGCAGATTGTCCTGTATCATGCTACAGTTTCATTCTTCTTGACTGTAGAAACTCAAGTCTCCCTCCAAAGTATCTGCTTAGCAGTTCTGTCACTCACACAGATGGTAGATTTGTCTCTGAGCCAAGTCTCAGACTTCTGGGAAACTGACTGAATGCTGAAAAGTTCCCTGATCAGGAAGCGAACAAACAGCCCACCATGTGGTAAAGACCTCCTTTCCAACACTGGGGAGGAGCTGCATGGCTGCTACTCAATGGTTGATTGGTCATCCAAGTTACTAGTGAATTAATTAATGAGTTCTTCTTTGTCATGCTGAATGGAAGTCAGAGGTGGCAAAGATAGTGGAGGCCATTGGTCCTAAGCACTCAGTTCAATAAAGTCCTTTTTTTAGAGGGCTCAGCCATCAGAACACACTTTGTCCCCTTGGTTAGAGCTCCTATGGATACATGGTGGATTCCAGTTCAGTCAGTTGTTCAGTCTGGGGTGCGTTCCCATTTCCATGGATGCTGCCTGCCTCCTCCACTGCAAACATGAATGCAGTCCTTATATGGTGTGACAGGTTCCAAGGAAAGGCAACCTCTTCAGTTCCTCCATGATCCTAACCGGCAGCCCAAATCTCAGAACCCAGAGAGAACACTAATGTTGCAAAACTAGTCTGGGGCACCATAGGGTCCATAATGTAAGTCCTACAAAAGGGAGATGGGGTTACACTTGTTTAAAGGTTGGTGAGTCTGACAGGGGTCCACCTTCCCCCCAAAGTATGACATGTAAATAAAATAAGCATTGGCCAATGGCCATAGTGTTTGTGTTTTGATAGATTTATGAGGTAATATCATAGGGAGAAATCATAGGAAAGAGCTGGTATAAAGAAATATCAGAGAGTGCTGTGATCTTGTACTGAGTGCACAAATCCTAAATCTGAAAAAAGGGTGCAGTCAGAATCTGGTTCCATTACCAATTCCGCATCCAACTAAAGAAGCTGTCCCCCACCCAACAGGACTTCCAGCCTCTTCCCTCACACTGAGGTAGGCCCCAACTTTGCTACAGTTCAGGATCAACAAAGTACAGCAGCAAATCTTATGGATATGGGTGAGATCAATGTATCGTAACCCAAACAAATATACATTTTAGGAGAGTCTATAATAAAGTAACTAGATCGACCAATCTGTGAACCAGAAAAAAGGAATCAAACTGTTTCCTGTTTTAGAGGTGCAAAGATTAGAGACATAACAAAAATGACAAGACAGATCCTTACAAACAGTGGCAAAAAAACTTCAGTCATAATACATGTGGGGGTTAATAATATCTTGAACCAGAATATCCAGAGCATCAAGGAAGAATATGTAGGACTTACTAACATCTTGTCTGAGATGGAATGTCAAATAGCTTTTTCCTCCCTGTACCCAGAGCTGACCCTATTACAGATAATAAAATCAAACAAGTTAACAACTGGTTACATCTCTGGTGTGTTAGGTGGAATATTGACTGTATAACACACTGGGAAGAGTTCCTGGACAGAAGGGATCTAATAAGCAGGGACGGCTTGCACCCCAACAGATTGGGTTTGATTCTCCTTGGGAAGCATATTAATGACTACATTACTAATGCTTTAAACTAAAGTCTGGGGAAGGGGAGTATAAGGTACCGTCTTAGCCCATGTGAATCTGAGACACCAACTGCTTCAACAACTAATATGCTAAACCCCATGGGGAATAATACCAGAAATAGAAACATGTCTTAGATTCCCAATAACAGTCTTCCTGGCAAAATTAAATTAGCTGCAAGATCAAAATTTTACTTCTCAATGCTAGGAGCTTAAGAAACAAAATGGGAAAATTTCAATGCTTATTAATCAAAGAAAACATTGACATTTGCGGGGTCACTGAGACCTGGTTCCAAAACTCTGAATGGGGCCAGGACATTCAGGGTTACACATCAATATTTAAAAATCATATACACAGCAAGGGCGGTGGTGTCACTTTGTATATTAGTGATAATGCAAGGTGTCATGAGATTAATAATAATAAAATCCCTGAGGCAGGTACAGAGATGATCTGGGCCAAAATTCAAACTACCAACAAGTGGCTAACCATAGAACTATGTTATCACCCCCTAATCTAGATGCTACTGCAAATGAAATGTTTATGAAAACTATCGAGAATATCACCATCCAGGATGATCTAATTATAATGGGAGACTTCAAGTTACCAAATACTGTATCTGTTGGCATTCCTTGCAAGGGAAAGGGTTTCTAGAAACCAGATTTATAAATGCTGTAATCCAGCTTGATTTAGAACAAATAGTTCAGGAGCCTGCCAGATACAGTTCCACTCTTGATTTGATACTAAAAAATTTTAAAGACATTGAGGATCCACCTAAATTCTACCACCAATAGGGGATAGTGACCATAATATGATCTTATGGTCTCTGAAAAAATATTCGAACATCACAAAAGGTATTACAAAAATAAAAAAAATAATAAAGCAGATTACACTAAAATAAAAGAATTTCTATCATCTTGGAACTGGGAAACAGCTTTAACAAATCAAGGCACTAAACGTATGTGGTCAGTTAGCCAGGACAAAATAGAATACTGTATCCATCAATGGGTACCAGAATACAAACAATATGGCAACAATAAAAAAAGAATACAGATGTGGCAAATACAAATATAAAAAGACAAATAAAAAGCAAGAAGAGGGCATATATCGACCGTTGTCTGGTTCTGAACTACAAGAAGATGAAATCTATGATTTTTGCACACCGCCAAAGTAACTCCAGAAATGCTCCCCTTCGCAACATCCCCAGCACCCTTACACCCCCTTGAACAGGTATCAACATAAAAATACCTGGGCATCCCCTTCAACTCGGCTCTCTCCTTCCATGCCCATCTTAACTCGCTGTCCTCTGCCATGAATGCCCAGATTGTACTCCTCTACCGCCACAAAGACTGCCTCCCTGAGTTTGCCCTACAGCTGGCTATCACCTCCTCCATCCTGTCTTTGGTTGATTATGGACTCCCTATCTATGCAGCTGCTGACTCCACTGCCCTCACCAAAGTCCAGACCTCTATCAACAAAGCCTGCAGGCTCCTGACTGGTGCCCCCAGCAGAACACACACATGCCAGCTTTACTCCACCTCGAACCTACTCACTTTTGAAGAGCGCCTGTAATACCATATCTGTATACTGGCCAAAAAGACTCTACTTGGGCTGTCCCCCCCCAGGAGTAGCTACATCCCTTCAGTGGGCTACCCACTAGGTCGTCACCCAAAATACAACCAAAGCCACCTTCCAGGTGCCACGAGCTAGGACCTCGCTTGCCCATAGGTCTTTCCAGTACAGAGCACCCTCCTGGTATAATTCCCTCCCTACTCACATCTTTAACATCTCAAAAATTGGACCCTTCAAAATCACCCTACGCAAACACCTCACTGACACTTGGAGCTGTAAATGCCCATAATAGGGCCTTAAAGAGAGCTCTGCCTGAGCCAATCCACAGACATAGACCTCCCCCTCAGGTAACCACCACCTAGTACCCCTAGGGTTTTTATAGTATTACATATGTACTAGCTTATTTAGAATAGCTTCTTGTAGTCTGTACACCACGCATTGTAACCTGCGTGCTCCACTGTGTCACTGAAATTGCTTAGCTTTGTATGCTCTTCTGTATCTCACCTGTATTGTTCACTGAAATTGCTTAGTTTTGTATGCTCTTTTGTGTCTCACCTGTATTGTTCCCCACTGTTTTGCTCCAGCAATATGTTGTCTCCCCTCCCTGTGATGAGGAGCCTTTGTAAATGAGTCTTTGATTCAAAGGTTGTAAATCCGAACTGTGAATAAATAAATAAATATAACAAATATAAAAAACACCCAACAAAAGATAGGTGGCAAAAGTTTAAAATAAAGGCCAACTCAACCAAAAAGGCGATAAAGAATGCAAAAAGAAAATAACCTTGAACTAAATCTGGCAACAATAACTAAAGATAACAAAAAATCCAAATTCTACAGCTGTGTTGGCCCAATTAAAGGTAATTCTCCAAAAATAGGCCCTCTCCTAAAGGATCAAGAATTAATTACTGATGAGCAGAAAACTGCAGTTGAATTACACAATTACTTCAGTAGTGTATACAAAATCAAAGAGGAAATAAATTTAGACATGCTCCAAACCACTAGTACTTCAAAGTTATTTACTAAATTAGAAATCATGACATCCATAAAATCTATAAAAAATAATTCCTCTGCAGGACCTGACAATATTCCTCCTACATTTCTAAAATAATTAATAAATGAGTTATCTGTTATGTTAACACTGCTGTTTAATACATCTATCAGTGAAGGTTTTATACCAAAAGACTGGAAGAGAGCCATTGTGATTCCCATATATAAAAAGCATATCAAGCAAAGCCCTGCTAACTATAGACCCATTAGCCTTACTTTCTGTATTGGGAAATTAATGGAAAGGTCACATCTCCAGAAAAGTATTATACATATCCAGAATACAGATTGCATGGATATTACACAGTATGGTTTACCCAAGGCAGATCCTGCTAAAACAATCTAGTAAATTTTGTTGAGCCAGTCAGCAGTGCTATGGACAATGGTTTACCAGTGGATGTGATATTTTTGGACTGTGAAAAGGCCTTCGATACTGTTTCCCATAGAATACTGTTAGAATAACTAATTAGGATCAAACTACATCCAAATATCATCAAATGGATAGATTCATGGTTAAAGGACAGAGAACAGTGTGTTAATATCAAAGGTCAAATGTACAACTTAACTAAAGTTACCAGTGGGGTGCCCTAGGGATCAGTCCTGGGGCCAGTATTATTTAATATTGTGATATTTACTATGCAAACTACAAATGGGGTCTGGATAAATAAACATGCGGATTACAGTAAAATTGGCTGCATTACAAATTATATACAATCAATTCATGCTTTACATAATAATTTAGATCAATTGGCATCATGGGCAACACAGAATAAAATGACTTTTAATACTGCTAAATGTAAGGTAATGCATTTTGGTAAAAATAACAAACTAGCTCAGTACACTGCACAATATCCAGTTACAGGTAGTTACAGCAGAACTCGACTTGGGTGTCGCTATCACAAATGACATGAAATTTAATACTGTATAACTAAAACAATAAAAAAGTGTCATGGAATAACAGCCTGTATACTGAAACATGTTAAAAGTCACACAGCTGATGTTATTGTTCCTTTATTGTCTTGCTTGGTAAGGTCACAAATTGATTTTGTGCCTCCTCGTGTGCTCCAACATCTACAGGCACAAAAACCATGATAGAGAGAGAGTCCAGAGAAGAATTACTAAAAATATTAATAATTTAAGAAATCATACATATGAGAAAAGATTGCGTACTCTTGGGATCTTTTCCCTTGAGTATAGGTCCTTGAGGGGAGACCTTTGTTTAACCTACAGGGGTTTTAGAGATCTTGCTTGGTTTGAAACATTATGCTTTCAAAGAAAACCAACTGACAAAAACACAAGCTCTTCTAAATTAAAACTACAAGTAAATATTAATCATACTAGAAAAAGAAATAATTACGTAACACATTACCTTAGTCTGTGGTGACTAGTGCCAATATCGAGCAGTTTAAGAGTAACCTAGATCAACACATGGGTAATAAAAAATTCCTATTCCATCACTAGGGTTTGGCGGCAGCAAGTTCTCTAAGGGTTACGCCCTCAAACTCATAAACTCCTATGAACCTATGAACTTGTTCCATCCTTCCCTTATCTGTTTGACTGCTGCCTGGTTGGTGCTTGGTAGCAGTAGATAAATAGGTAGGTAGGAGTACTGGAGTCAGGTGTCCAGGACAGGGTCAGAGCTTTGGGTCCAGGAGCCAGGAACACAAACACTGGTCTGATGACAGTGGTCATTGCATGAGACCGAGTCCTCCACCCTCCCTCCTCCTCCCCAGAGAAACCAAGCCAACCGAATTGCCAGTTGCTGTGCCATGCTCTCATCTCCCCTGGCTGTCAGACCACCAGAGATGACTGAGTTGCCCAGACCACTAACAGGGTTGCTTGAACAGTAGTTTGACTGCCCCCTCCCACCCTAATAGTTAGCTCTTCTGTAGCTTTCTGTCCTGACTCTGAGCTCTGTTGCTGCTTGGATGCCCTCACTCTCCCAGACCTAGTGTGACCAGGAAAAAAAACAAGAACCTAAGATGCTCAACTGGAACAAAACCCTGGAAACCAACTATGCCAATCAAAGTAAGGCATCTTGTCAGTGGTTACCATGGTTTTGTTCCAGTCAGCCAGTTCATCTAATTCCCAGTGGTTGGGACAAATTAGAACTGGGAGCGGGACTCAGAAGGGACTGTTAGGGGTCATGGAGCAGCACTTCAGACCTGAGTGGGCAGTGGGCAGTAGCAGAGCACACTAGTTTTTTTTAAGTTGAAAGAGGCTGGAGGGCCAAGCTGGGCACTGGCGGCTATAGTTGGAGGGGGGGGCAAGACATGACAAAGAATCCACCTGTGTAGTGGGTGGTGGCATGGTGAGTCAGAGTGTGTGGTAGGGGGGCAAGTTCAGTTTCATAGGGGTGGCTCAGAGTAGGCCTGTCTGATTTTGTGTAGGTGCCTGCCTGATGAGAACCTAGAAAATGATCATGGCATCATGTCAAAAAAGCCCTGGCCTACAGGATAGAGCCACCCTGATGGACCTGGCCAAAGCTAAACCACCAGCTGATATCCACGTACGGGCACAGTAAGGGTTGCAGCAGGAGAACAAAACCTGTGCACCGGGAGAAATAAATCTGTAACGATACTTTATTACAAATAAACATGACAAAACACATGAGCAAACAAGCACATAACTTCAGCACTTTGGGGCACTCTGCCCCCGTTTCAGGAAGCAATGCTTAGTGGATCCTCTAATGACTTCCATTTAAATAGTCCACCACACAGATCGCATGACCGGAAAAGTCACATGACATTCTGTAAACCCCTGTGAAAAATTACAAAATTAAACATTTAGTCACAATGCTCAAATAAATTCATGTGAATGTAGAAAACTTGTTAAAAAATTATCTCCTGCCAGGTATGATGCTTAAAGGTTTAACTCTTGGTCATATTATGAATACAATATTTTCTGTTCTATGAAAATTCGATTTTGGCAAATGGATCTGCAAATTGCAAATCTACACTTAAAAATCATTGACCAGAGAATCACTTTAGTACACCAACCTTGAAGTGCTTATAATAAAATTACAGGGTGAGAAACACTCCCTCTCCACTTGCACATAAGCACATTCCCTGAAATTGATCAAATAAATTAATTTTATCTTCGTTTTTCAAGACTGACGAAGAATGACCAATGAAAAGTGAGTGGGATGGGTTAGGCAAAAAAGAGGGGGAGGGGAAGGGAAAGTTAATAAAAACTGTTAATGAAGAATCACTGTTAGGAGGACTATGGCAAAGGCAGGAAAAGATATAAAATATGATATATTGTATTTATTTTTATTTAATTTGTTAACCAGATAAGAGCACTGGACTAAGCTGGCCCTGTGGTGCTGAGGGCTGAGGCATCTGCCTTACTTCGCACTATGCCAGCAACCTGTGTTCAGAAGCAGACACAGGACACCGGGGTCAGTCGGGGATGGAGAGGATCGAGTGTCCGGAGGACTGCTCTCCTCTCCTGGGGAGGGTGAGTTGTGGACTCCATGGGTCTAGCAGCTCCCAGTGGAGACTGGGAGCACTGCAGCTGGGGAAGCACATAGAATGGGAGAGGTACAGCAGGATGTCCTACGGGTGGGTGCGGAAGCGCACCCATCACGCACTGGGCACCACTGCATGCCTGTGCCTCAAGGTGGACCAGCAAGAACAGCAGAAAAACACTGGAGCATTGGAGGATGACTGCAGACCTTGAGGGGCCGGCTTACATGCCCACCGTCGGGCCCAACCTGACCACCTATCCTGGACTCTCTGTCTGCCCCAAACCTCAGCTGTCTAGCTTCAAGCTAGAGCACCAGGTAGGAGTTGGTGGCCCCGCCTCGGGGTGTGTGGAAGCCGGGGGTCAGCTGAGGTTTTGTAGGTTGGTAGAGAGAGCCCCTGTCCCTGATCCCCTGGTTGGGTGGGCTTCAAGCAGGGCATTAAATGCCAACCAAGTGGGGTCATGCCTGAGGAAGGTCCAGTGATCCAGTGACCGGAGCAAAACAGAGTTGGGGGAAAAAAAAAAGAGCACTGGACCAAGGGTTCTTTTTCAGGCTCAACCCAGGCAATTTTGCAGTACAAAAAAACATTACAAACATTAAATAGTAACATTCAATAACTATTACAAGCACATAAATCAAACAAATACAGTTTTAGTCCCTTTTTAAAAGCTTGTAAAGAACAATCAACATGTAAAAAATCAGGTAAGGTAATAATAATGTCAATTAATACGTCCAAAAAACACACATCGCATCAGTAGGTTTATCACAAAGGCTAGAGTGGCCTAATAGAGAATGTTACACAAAAAAATGATCAAATTGGAATAGTTAAACACTCAAGGTCCCAACAATACACAAGGTGTTCATAAGGTCTTTATAAGAAAATAATAAAATCCTAATTTTCATTCATGCCACCTGAAGTGAGGCTTTCCATTTTAAAAATCCATTTTGAACTCTTTCTGCAGTAACAGCTGCACCCTGTCACTCCCTCTGGGCATAGCAATTAGGCGTTCCAAGATGCTACATCTTAGGCTCTCTGATTCATGCCATGAAATTGTTTGAAATGTACATCCGCAGAGGAATATACTTTCACGTTGTTTATGTCCCTCATATGATCCTTCCAATGTATAACATGGGATGGCTACAAACCAAAACTTATACAGCATGACAAAAGTAGTGGAACAATTCAAAACTTCACTGTAATTCACTTTAACATCCAAAACTGGAGAAGGAATTGCTTACCAGCATTGACAAATCTACATACATTGCAACGCCCACAAGTGAATAGGCCCACTGGTTTGGATGATAGCCAGTTTGAAGTGTTTAGTGGTTTGCTTTGTTGAAAATGGTTCAGTGCCAAGATCTATTACAGGTTTGGAGCCCTGCTGTTAGTGATACGTGGTTTATGGAAGAACATACCTGATTTCTCACAGTTCTTGAAAATACTCCAGTTAGTTAATAGGATGTTTTTGATCCTATGGGCCGGTTTAGTGTATAGTAACAGTATTGTCAATGGATCACTCCCTGATTCCCTACGTTTAAGAGTGAGAAGGTCAGGTCTCCTAAGGGTTCTCACCCTTTCAAATGACTCACTAAGATCCCTTTCCTGGTATTCCCTTACTTTTAAAGGGGAAATTAGCTCAGGTTGAGTGACAAATTCATCATCCTTCGAACAATTCCTTCAAAGACGAAGGAACTGCCCATCTGGTATACTGGCCACTAAACTGGATGGGTGGGCACTCTCAGCATGGAGAATGGCATTACCCCACATAGGTTTACAACCCCCCCCAAAAAAAACTGATGTCACCTGATTCTTCAGCCCATAAGGTCAGATCCAAAAATTCAATTTCTACGTCCCACATCACAAGCATAACATTGAGGATCTGGTTGTTGGTACAGTATTTAAGTACCTGATGAAATCCTGTGTCAGGGTGTCTGTGCCATGCCATATAATAAGAACATCATCTACCAGTATGTACCTGTATCACTGCACAACATGTTTCAGAAAAGGGGTATTTAAAGGGTTGAAAATAAACTCAAATTCCCCAAATCCACAAAACAGGTTGGTGTACAAATGGGCAAGTGCTGCCCCTATAGCCCTCCCACATTTCTGTAAAAAAAATATTTCTCATCAAAACAAAAATAGTTGAGGGACAAAACAAATTCAGTGATTTCCCACAAATCTGTCCAAGTTGTGCACTGGTATAGGCACTCTGCTTCAAATAGAACCTCCTGGCCCTTAGTCCCAGTTCTCCATTAGACACTTACCTTCCATTTCGGATCTAAAAAGAGCCCTATTCCAATATTCTCTGCTCTCAGACTCCTGCTCGTACTCGATCTTATCTCACCTTTAGTATTCTGTTGCCTGCTGCTGCTAAACCTACAGATAATGCACCATTTCATCCCTCTATGTAGGCATTTCAGACTGTTTCAATAGTTGCTTACTGTCTATTGCTTACCCCAGTTTTTACTTTCTCACCCATCTTTTGTACCCTGTAGATTTTGCTTAGTTACTTATGCCTTCTGTATTTTTAACCTTTCTGTATTTTAGAACTGGTTGTAAATTTTGCACATTGTATGTTTGTAACATGGCTGTAAAAATTGTATTATTCCCTGTATACACTCCATTCCCCTTCCCCGGGCTGCATCTGGAAATAAGCCTCAGCTCAGTGTGCCTCTCCTGGTTACCAACTTTTAAATAAATAAATAAATAAGGGATGCATGTGTAGATGGCCAATCCATCTGTACTTATCTTTCCATTTCACTTTTCCAGCTTGTGTTTAGTTAGCTAGTTAGTTAGTTGAAAATTGGTGACTGGGAAAGGCACGCTGAGCTGAGGTTCATTTCCAGGTGCGACTCAGGGGAGGGAAGCAGAACACAATAAATACATTGCACAGACATCATTCTCAGTTACAGTAAGGTGCAAAACCAAGAACAGAATGACCAAAGAAAGTGCACAATGAGCAAACAAAGCAGAAGCAACAAGTTGAGTATTTTAAGCAAATGAGTGGGGAACTATTAAGGGTTGAGAAAACAGGAGCAAGGGGGGGAGGGAAGGAGTGTCAGCTGGTACCTGAGGGAGCCAAAGGAGGCAGTGAAGCAGATGGAAGATGGGAACTGGTTCCAAAGTGATGGGAGGTGATAGGCAGAGGCTGATTTGCCAGCAGAGGTTCAGGTGTGGTGCAGCAAAAATGCAAGGGTCTCTGGAGTGGAGTGAGCAGGAGGCAGAGGTGAGAGGAGTGATGAGAGGTAGGAGGGAAGGGACTCAAACCAATATTTAGATGTGAAGGAGGCACAGTGTATCTGGCAACATGAGGCTAGAGGAAGAATGGATAATAATGAGTAAAGTGAGAAATGATGAGTATGAGATGAATAATTGGTAGCAAGTCAGCAAAAGGAGTTCCAGAGAATATTCAGTCTAGCTAGGGAGGTGGAAGGGGCTGAGCCATAGATCATGTCCTCATAGTCAAAGACCTGGAGCACATTTTGGTGACAAGCTCCCAGAGAACCTGCAGAGGCAGACAATCTTCACTGTGGTACTAAGTACCAAGTTTAGGTTGGAGCATGGCATGGATGGTGTCGATGTGGACAGTGAAGTCAAGCTTGTTGTCAAGCCACACACAAGGGTACTTGAAGGAAGGAGCCACTTTTATCTTGGATACATCCAAGGTGGAGAAGAGAGTTTGGTCAGTTTTTGGCTGATGCCAAAAGTCATGGACACAGGGTATTTTTTGTGTTGATCCTAAGTTGGTTAGATTGGAACCATCACTGGATGTTGTGGAAGTCTTGCTGGAGCAGACCTTGCACACTGTAGTGGAGGGAAAATAAGTGTAGATGACTGTGTTGTCTACATACATGAGAATATGCAAGTTGGCACAAACTGAGGGGAGGTCACTGAGGAAAATGGAAAAGAGTATGGGGCCCAGGATGGATCTCTGTGAGACCCCCGACTGGATAGGAAGAGGAGGCAATAAGGTACTACCAACTTGCACCAACTGTAGATGCGTGTGAGGTTAGAATGGAACCATTTGACAGCCACAGATGAGAGGCTAGTAGAAGTCAACTTCTCTAGGAGGATAGAATCAAAGATCTTAGTCAGATTGATGCAGGTGGCTGCTGTGATGTGACCCTGATCCAACCCTGAGAAGATAGCTTTAGTGACATGCAGCAGAGAGGAGATGGTGGAGTGATCCTTGCAGAAGCCAGACTGGAATGGTGAAAAAAAAATCTGAGGAGGAGAGGAAATCAGAGACTCTAGTATAGCAAGCTTCTCTTGCAGCTTGGCAAGAGAGGGGAGGAGGAAGATTGGCCAGTAGTTACAGGAGGAAGAATGGTCTCCCTGTCCCCACTGTGGAGTGGTATAACTGTCCAGCTTCCAGGCCTGTGGGACCACACTGAGGGAAAAAGAGAAATTGAATAGGTGAGTCAAAGGACAGGTGCAGAGACTTGGAGGAGTTTAGGATCCTAGCCACCAGGACTAGACTTACACAAATTCAGGGAGTAAATGGCAATCAGGGTCACCAGGGTAGTAACAGGGGAGAAGAGGAAATCCTTGGAGTAGCAGCTGCATTGTATCTCTGACATAGGAACCTAATTCCTGTACTAAGGTCTGAAGAAAAAAAGTCAACAGATTTTCAAGCATTTTATGAATTCTTGGCAAGCTGTAGAATGTGGCACCCATGGGTGCACCACCTTCAAAAAAACACTTTCATGTCTGTACCCATTCCAAAATTCCAAGCAAAGTGGCACTGAACTTAACTGTAGGGTTTTCTTTAAGGATATCATGTGTTTCCCTATCATGCAGAAGCCAATAGGCCTCCTTTATTTAGTCTTCTCTCTGGATCATCACCATTTAACCCCCTTTGTCTGAGTTCCTAAAAAACACATTTCTCATGGTTTTAGTTCCTTAAGGGCTCATCTCTCCTCTGGATGTAAATTGTGCTTACCCGGATTCCATTCTCCCTTAACAGGTTATGTATCTCATTCATAATCGTTTTCTAGTATGTACAGTATATATGATGGCGGTCTGGGTAATAGGGCAACATTTGAATTTGTGTTGAAAGCTCGGTGTTGTAGTTTATACAGATGACATATCATGAACTCTCTCTGGTCCAACTGTAACAGAATTTTCATTAGTTGTTAACCAGTTTCACAATTCTGCTGACCCTCCTTCTCAGTACTCTCTATTGGTGGACTGGCAATCTGGGGTAAATGGCTATTTGATGCTGCATAATCTTCACCTAGTACATAACTGACAGAGTCAACAGGAATAAAAATGTTCAGTGTTGAAAAATAGTTCCCTCATTATAGATCACTTAAAGTGCTCATGGCATTGGAGTAATGATCCAACTCCCCTTGCCTTGTTCAAATGAAAGCCCTCCAAACACTCTTTCTTGTGAAAAATGTGAGTCATCATTTCAAAGCAAACCCTGTTCTGCAGGTGAATCATGTGTGCGCTCTCCTAAAAATAAATCCTGAAACAGAGCTCCTGCAGTGAAATCCTCCTCATTCAAACCATCACTGTTGATTGCTTCTATTAAATAACCTGCGTCTTCCCGTGGAGACATCTGTTCCACTCCTTCTTCTGCCTGGCATCCCTTGTTGGTTTTATGATATTGTTATTGATATTTCAAGCTGATCTTCCTAAAAGCCTTTAAAAGTTCAGATTCTACAGAGATGCTATTAATGGGTGGGGGGCATGAAACTAAATCCTCTCTATAGGACCACCTGCTGCATTTCTGTTGGAATCATACCTGTTTAATTTATTATCATCTTCTGATGAAGATAAGCTGAAGACTACAAAAGTGAAGAAGAAGAATTGGCACTACTAGTGAGAATGAAATTTTACCCATGCGATTTAAGGTATAAGATGAATGTTTATGAGTATTGCACTTATATAGATACCAATTAAATTATGGGGACTAACACTAAAATTGACAAAAGTGCAAAAAAGTTTTATTTTATTTTAGTTTTTAAAACTGTCATGAAACTTTCCATGTTGATATTAAAAAGTATATTGATACAATTTATCGCTATGGAAAAAGTACATTAATAACATTTCTTTTACAAAAAAACAGATCCATCGCGACGTAAATATATATATATATTGATATGGCTAGAGAAAACTGCCTGCTTTTAATATTAATAACATAATTACTGCTGTTACATATAATGATAAGAGGAGGCAGCAACAGGTGGTGGTGGCGGGGGAACTCTCACCCCCAAGGGCTGTGTTAAGTGGGGTTCCAGAGGGCTCGGTACTAGGCCTGGTGCTGTTTGGGATATTCATAGCAGATATCCAACATGGCATCAGGAGTAAGAGCAGTCTGTTTGCTGACTGTTTGCACCCTACTATGTTGTACACCACCACCCCCAAGATGGGGGTGGTGGTGTACAACATAGTAAGGTGACAGGGGCTACAGGACGACTTGACTAAACTGGTAGAGTGGTCGGAAATGTGGCAGTTGGGTTTCAGTGCAAAGAAGTACAAGATTCTGCACTTTGGAGCAAGGAACCCATGGAGGAGCTACCAGCTGCAAGGTGTTCAGTTAGGTACCACCAAGGAGGAAAAAGATCTAGGGGTGGTTATAGTGGGGAATATGCACAACTCAGCCCAGTGCAGGAAGGCGGCAGCTAAAGCCAACGAAATGCTGGGGTGTATTGAGAGAGGAATCTCATCCAGAAGAAGGGCGGTGATCCTGCCTCTGTACAGGTCACTAGTCAGGCCACCCTTGGAGTACTGAGTGCAGTACTGGCATCCGTTCCTGAAGAGGGATATCAGATTATTGGAGGGGATACAGTGCAGGGCAACTAGGATGATCCAGAGATTGGAGGATAAATCCTACAAGGACAGGCAGTAAGTTAAATATGTACACCCTGGAGGAGAGGAGGGATTAGGGGATATGACTGAGACCTTTAAATACTAAAAGGGGATAAACAAGACAAGTACAGAAGGGATCTTTAAGCTGAGGCAGGGGAGGGACATGAGAGGGCATGGTCTCAGATTGGAGGGGGGAAGATACAGAAGAGAGAGACGAGGAGACATGTTTTCATGGAGAGGGTTTTGGCTAAATGGAACACTCTGCCCAAGGAGGTGGTATCCTGTAAGACGGTGAGCAGTTTTAAAAGGGGATGGGACAGAGTGGGGGGGTAACTGTGAGGGTGGGGTAGCTGCAATTTAAGGGTCTAGCTGCACATTCAAGCAGATTTGATAGACCATGAGGCCTGTTTCTGCTGGCAGATTCATATGTTTAAATAATTACTGGTCCTCATTTTTTTCCCATAGGGAAATCTGATTGTAATTTCCCCATTAAAACCAACTGGTTATAATGGTGAACATGGACGCAGTTTCCCTGAGTCTGCACATGTGCCAACTGCAGTGTTTCTCTTCCTTGACACTGGACTCTTTTCCTTACCACTCAACACTTCAGCGCCAATAGGACTCAGCGGTAAGTACATTAAAAAAACAGTAACTGGATTACGAAAATGCTTTCAGACACTTTTTAACCGGGGCTGCTTTTGGAAAAAAAATGACAAAGAAAACATTCCTTCCACACTCCCAACTGCAGACTGTGTTGAAACCATAGTGCTCTGGGGCTGCACAGTGGATATCTGTTTATTTTATGTAATTGCTGTGGTGAAAAAACGATCCCCAGTAAATATGTAAAATAAAGGCTGTGTAGATGTATAAAACTTTAATTTTACGTACCTTCCCTGGTGTGGGATGCCTTTATAAACCCCTCGAGCTTTGCTCTTGGGGTTTATGTGGCATTCCACACCTCAGGGTGTGTATAAAATTGTTGTTATAACCCTCTACCCAGCCATTATTCTCTATATAATATTGACACCATTTCTTTTGCAGTTAATCTTTTTATTAAGATATTTATAAAGATAGATAAACATCTTCCAGGTACATGAATTGACATGTTTACACAGAAAGAAAAAAACAGCATATTGGCTAGTATAAAGGTTTAGGTAAAACTGACTTAGAACTATATATTATAAGTTCTAAAGTAAACTTACATCATTAAGGTTGGATGTGATTAAGCATTGAACATTCAAGGATGATAAGAAGAAAAATTAGAGTTAAAGTTAGATAGTATATATGGTCTTAGTTACACATTATTGTGGTTTGAATGTACTACAATGCTGTAAATCTCATATATGGAATGGAAGACTTATGGAAAATAACAAAATATTCAGGAAAAGTTAACGAGAAAAGGAAAGGTAAGAGAAGAGAAAAGGAGAAATGAGACATTAACTGGAAGAGACAACGGCGATAATAATTTGTCAGAAGAAGATAAGTGAGGAATTGCAATATATGTTGATCCATACATTAATTACCAGGGGATTTAGAAGATTCTAAATAATTAAAATAGTCCTGCCAACATCTATTGTATATGTTGAGTTGGCCAGAAGAAATGTAAGACATATGATCTAGGAATGCGTATTGAGATAATTGCTTGAGAATGTCTGAAAAACTAGGAATTATGATAGATCTCCAGTGAATAAGTATAAGGTGCTTAACTTGGTGAAATAGTATAGTCAACCATCTATTTTGAGTGTGTGAGATTTTGTTATTATGGAAATTAAAAATGCCAGGTATGCAATGTTTAGGGTCTAGTGTAAAATAATGGCCAATCACTTTGATTGCAAAATGGTGAATAGTGCACCAGAGTTTATATATAGGGGACAGTTCCATAAGATATGGAGTAAATCTCCGATAGAAGAATTACAGTGCCAACAATTATTATTATTCATTAGACCCATGTTTTGCAATACCTTGGGGATTCTGCACCACAAGAGGAGAATTTTTGTCTGTATTAGAGAGCTACGCATATCCTTGAAAGTTTTATGACAGGACAGCCAACATCTGTGCCATTGTACGTCCATCATGTTGCAATTTAAAAGTGTACTCCATTTATTTTTTGCACTAATGGATTGGACTGGAACGCTATCCCTGATGTTTTTATAGATAATAATGTTCAGGTTAGATACTGCATTGATCCAATATGAGATATGTTGATCATATAAGGATTGTTTGGACATGTGTTTAACATAGGAATTACATGCAGTACATAGCTGTAGATATTTCCAGAAGTCGTGATGGGGAAGGTTTCAATAGGTACGGAGATCGAAGAAGGATTTAAGTTTTAACTCATGTGTTACAAGTATATCCTCTAGGAAGAAAATACCCTGATTTTTCCAGGTACGGCAAAAAATTACATGATTATCGAGAAAAATAGCTTGGTTACCCCAAAATGGGGTGTATGCTAGGGGAGTCGGGTTTGATTTGAGGTATTTATGAAATATTTTCCAGTAAACTATAGAAGATGCAATGGTGGGATGAGAGTTTAGGTTAGGGGAGAGAGAATTGTAAATGAAGGAGGTAAGAACATTACCAGGACATAGGAAGGCCTCCATGGTAACCCATAACAGTGATTTAGTATTGAGTTTACAAAACCATTTGATAGTTTGAGCTGCGTGGAAGGCCCATAAGTAGGCCTTAAACCAAGGCAGCCCAAAACCACCTTTTGACCAATGAGAGTGGAGTTTGTTATGGCTAAATCTTGGAAATTTGCCTTCCCATATAAAGTTGCCAACTAATTTGTCAAGTTTCACAAAGTGACTGGAGGGGAGGATTAAGGGAATATTGGCAAAGAGATATAATATTTTAGGAGAAATGGACATTTTGATAGCGAATATTTTCCCATTGAAAGAGAGGTTAAGTAGTTTCCATCTATCAAATGTAGACTTAATATTAGATAACAGAGGGGAGGTTTACTTCGCAGATTTTGTCTAACTTGGGGGTAATTTGGATACCGAGATATGAGAAGCCTTGTGGTGCCCAACAGAAACCCAGGGGTGCATTCATAAAAGGTTTACAATAATCATTCAAGGGTAGTGTTTCAGATTTGTTATGGTTTAGAGATAGGCTAGAGAGTGAAGTAAATTCGTTAAGTAATTTAACTAACAATTGTCCTGATTCCTCGAGATTTTCTAATAAGATGAGGAGATCATCTGCATAAGAGAGTGATATATTGCGAGAGTTACCGATAGGGATGCCTTTAATATTGCTAGATGGTCACAGATATGCAGATAGAGGTCCCATGGCAAGGATGAACAATGATGGCGATAGGGGGCAGCCTTGTCTGGTACCGCTTTCCAATTGAAAGGATGAGGAGAGAATAGAGGTAGTGAGAATTTGTGCTGAAGGTAGAGTATATAGTAGTTTGACACAGTCACAAAAATTATTAGTAATGCCAAAATGGGATAAAACTTGATATAAATAGTTCCAATTTAAAGAGTCAAATGTTTTTTAAAAATCAATAGCAATGGCAGCTGCTGGCAACTTAAGAATTTTTGCTTTATGTATTAAATTAACTAAAGAGCGAAGGTGATCAGAACTGGATCTGTTCTTAATAAAGCCAGCTTGAGAGGCGTGGACTAGCTTCGGGATTATTGATTCTAAATGAAGGGTTAATAATTTTGCAAAAATGTTCCTGTCTGTGTTAAGCAGTGAAATCGTCCTATAGCTAGACGGTAAAGATGGATCCTTATTTTTTTTAGGCAGAACAGTGATGCTAGCTTCGGTCATAGTGGGAAGAAGTTTACTCTTTGTTGTTGCTTCTAAAAAGACATTAAATAGTAAAGGGCAAAGAGTATCTGAAAGTGATTTATAGAAATCTACGGGAAAGCCATCACCCTTGGGGGATTTACCAGATTTTAAAGAAGACAGCGCTTCTTGGATCTCTTGGAGGGTAAAAGGTTTGTCTAGCTTTGCCATGTCTTGTTGTGAAAGATGTGGAAGCTGCAAGTTATCCAAAAAGTGCTGTATTAGGTTATTTTGTGTGAGATTTTGTTGAGAGTATAACTGTTGATAGAAGGATCTCATGATGTGGTTAATAGAGGGATTACTGATGTGAGTTTGGCCTAAATGATCTTTCAAGCTAGATACATGTCTATCCATCCGCTGGGCTTTGAGTTGATATGAAAGTAACTTCCCACATTTATCGCCTTGCTCCCAATAATTATGCTTGAGTCTAAGGAGGGCAAGTTCAGCTTTCCAGGATATAAGATCATTTATTTTGAGTCTTAATTGTAGGATTTCAAGATGAAGTTGTGAATTAGGATTATGTTTATTTGCTTTAAAGTACTGATTTTCTTTGTCTTTAAGTAATTTCTTCAGATCAGCCAATTGTTGTTCTCTTAACTTCTTTCTATGGGCTGCAAAACTAATGATTTTGCCTCTGATTGTAGTTTTTAATGCTTCCCAAATAGTACCCATAGGTATATCAGAAGTGATATTGAAGGAGAGAAAGTCCTGGATCTGGGTTTTAACCCAGGGTGAGAATTCTGGATCTCTATATAAGAGTGGGTCAAGACGCCAAGAGAGAGATTTAGAAGGAGGTAGGTCCCAGAGCAAATGTAATTTAATAGGGGAGTGATTCGAGCTCGTTATTGGAGGAATAGAGGTCTCAACATCTTTCATTAACATTGATAGAGCATTAATGCTTCTGGTATGTGCATTGTAGGAGTTATTACTTCTATCTAAATGTACCTCCAGGGCCAGATTAAAATCTTTGCCCACCAAAAATAGGGGAGTTATTTCTGTTATTTAGCATGATTTGTTGAGCTAAATTATGAAAGAATTCAGGGGCGTCAACGTATACATTGATTTTTTTTTATTTTTTATTTTAGCTTTTGTTGACCGGGTAAGTGCACTAGACAATTCCTGCCTATTTTCAGGCACGACCTGGGGAAGGGGGATACAGATGAATGCCAACTGACCTTGAACCAGATTAAGCTGTTGGTGGTATTTTTTTAGTGAATGAGGGAAATTTGGCCAGGACACCGGGGAAATTCCCCTACTCTTTTCGATAAGTGCCATGGGATCTTTAACATCCACCTGAACTACCACCAATCCAGGCAGATGGGACCTCGGTTTAACGTCTCATCCGAAAGACGGATTAACGTAAAGGGACCTGTAGGGGTATTTAAATGAGTTATAACTCATCTACCTTCTGAGTCAGTGATAATTTTAATAAGAGACCAGTTAAAGTTTTTATGTATCAAGATAGCCACCTCACTTTTTTAGAGGAAAAAGAAAACGCATATATTTGACTGACCCAATCCCTCTTGAGTCTGCAGACATCCTCTGCTAAAAGTTTAGTTTCTTGTAAGAAAGCAATAAGAGCTTTATGTTTTTTTAGATATGTGAGAGTTTGCTTATGCTTACAAGGAGAACTGAGTCCCTTAACATTCCAGGAGTATATTAGATCATTCATAGTGATGGAGTACAGAGTATAGTGGTATCCATAGGAATGAGGGACTCTTGATAGGTAGAGCAAAGGGTGTCACAGACTCAAAAAGGAAGTAGTTCAGACATATGGAAGTGTACAGGACTATTAGGTTGTATGGATCGAGAAGTGTTAGATATATATAGACATTGTGTCTCTCTAAAGAACAGCATGAAAGAGTAATTCCAAAACACATTAACAATTGTAAGTAAAAAGGAAACTTATCTAATGTAATAAACTAAGGTTTAACACTTATGAAGCATAAAGAAATAAGAGTCAGTACAGAGTACCAAGACTTTCCCACTACACCACAGGGTGTGTAAAGAAGTAAGTAAGTCTTAAGAAACAAATGGCTGCAATAAAATACTAGCTATAACCTTAAGATACAAACTATATGCAACAAAATACTAAAAATTGTTTTATAACAAGTATTAAGGCAGTTATAATGATTCCCTTGGGAAGAACCATAATCATAATTTCTTAATAGTTAAGAAATTTCTATTTAAACAAAACCAGGTAATAATGGTATATCCTGAGCTAGGTAATATATCTAAGTTCAGTAATAAAATAGGTGTACCAACCTATTTTAGCAAAGTTTTATAATAATGTGTGTACCTGATACGGGCCATACAACGGTTGTAGAATCTCACATAACCAAATCTATGGAGCAGTGTAGATTGTGTATAGAGGGCAGTCCAATAAACAGCAGTGATCAAGTAAAGTTAATACTATATAATCTGATGGGGTGTCAGGGTATTTATGAAGCCCAATGTGAAAAGGGGGAAGAACTAATCTTTATAAATTATAGTTAGCTTGAGTAGAGGTATACAGTATGCCCTTAGCATTATTATATATATATATATATATATATATATATATATATATATATATATATATATATATATGAAGATTTAAATAACCGAGGCTTTAAGGTTACAGGTGCCCTTAATGAATGCATCAAATTAGGTAGGAACAGCACAAGGTTCAAACATAGCTGGCTTGGGAATATCTGTGTATGGTGGGGTGGCTAGGTCTATATATAGGTCCAGCGAGCCCGTACCATGAGAATATTTCAGGATGAAGTGTGCAGCCTTACATGATTCTGGGCTTCAAGTCATGATTGTGCAACAAGATATTATTTGTAGATATTATGCTCATTAATAAAACACCAAAACCACGAAAGTAATCTGCAGTATGGTGAGGGTAAGGAAATTAAATAGTAAATAAAACACCAATTGATGCAATGCAAACAGCCTATATACCTATAAATGTGTATGTGTGGGGGGTACATAAAAGGCTAGGTACTGGGATAACAAAATGAAGGTTTAGTCAAATAGACCAAAATGAGGGATGGGAAATATGTAGTTAGGCTATGAGTTTGTAATAAAGATGTTCACACAATTAGCAAATACCACTGGTGCCCCATACACATGTAATTAAAGGGAAATGGTACAGTTGTGCTTGTATTTAGTTGCCATCCATACACAAACAATAATGGTTGTGATATCTAGCACTGAATGTAGACAAGAACCTATAGTCCGATGGTATTAAAAAATGTAATCGCGATGTACAGCCAAATGATTTCGACCGTTCAACCGTGCAAGTACAATAGTAGTACACTTAAGTAGGCTGTTCATCGTGGCTAATAAAGGACTGATTTCTGCTACACACTTGGATTAAACAAGAAGGGACCCCCATAGTAAATGATCTTAAAATACTGTGTACTAAGCTGCTAAACACATACACAACTAAGGGTTATGACATCAGCTGCAATATAGCTAATAAATGTGGCCCAAGCACCCTAAGCTTTAACCATAATGTACTGCATTGCAGTTACAAAACCGGTTGGGTGCGATAGTAAAGCAGCACTGGAGGGGATACCTTTCGCGACTAAAGATAAAGGTGATCCCATTTGGACTGTGGGCCTAAAGAGATAAGGCTCCTGTATTAGATAAATACACTCTCATGAGTCAGAGCCAACAAGGGAAGTCAGGTTGCATTAGGTTTGTAAACACCGGGAGAGGTGGATGATGCTTTGTTTTTTAGCTTCCCTTTATGCTTTTTTTGGGAGGTTCGAATGCTTTGACCTGTGAGCTGGAGACCAGCTCTGCCCAAGAGGAGTCTGCAGAGATAGTGACAGGTACAACATTATTAGGATTACTGAGCATAGGGTCTGATTCATCTTGATGTAGGTCCTCCTGGGAAGAGTGCAAATTTCCCTGTAGTAGTTTGAACTTGTTCGTAAGTGTAATCGGAGATGTAAAGCTGATGTGGCGCTCCACTGGTAGAGAGGAGGTTAAAGGGACATCAGATGCACAACAACAGGCTTTTACAGTGTGCAAGCTCAAGGCATTTCTGTCCTGTATCCGAGCCGAGAGCCTGGGAGTGGGTGCCACAGCAGTGCCATTCGGGGAAGGATTAACAGTCCCAGCATTACCACCATCCATGGGGGGGAGCTTGCAGCACAGGCTGAGGGGAATTGGAGCTGTCAACAGAATGGGCTGCATCACCGATCCTGGATTAGGTAGATTCTTTTTGAGTAGTATTGAGAAATGAAGAAAGGGCTTCAGGAGAGGTGAAGTGTTTTGTAGCATTGTCCAAAAATAAGCGCATGACAGCGGGGTAGCACAGGACAAATTTTATTCCTCATTGATGGAGGACAGGCTTAATAGGGTTGAAGGCCATTCTTTTGATAGAAAATTCTTTTGAGAAATCCCTGAAAATTTAAATTTTATAATCTTGCCATGTAAGTACCCCGATCTCCCTGGCTCTACTAAGAATTAGTTCTGTATGTGAGAAATTGAGGAATCTAGCAATGATGGGTCTTGGTTTCTGGTCTGGGCCTAGTCTCAGGCCTAAAGAGAATTGAGAACACTCAATAGTAAGGTCTTGGAAGGGGGAAGCTTGAGTAAGACAAGGAGAATGTGCATTAAGAAAGCGTTGGTGTCCCCACGTTCGGCTCCTTCTGGAAATCCAAGGAATCAGAGACTATTCCTTTGATTCCTGTTTTCGATGTCATCTATTTTAGATTGTAAGCTTTTGATTACTCTGTCTTGCTCTCTGATTGTTGCATGTAGGTCGTGGATTGAACTTTCATTTTGAGTTGTTTTGGCTTCTGTAGTAGTAAATTGGTGACCGAGCATTTGCATATTTGTAATATTTTGCTGTGTAGCCACTTTCAAATCGTTCATTTCAGTAATCCATTGTTGGAACATTGGTTCAACTCTGCTAAGAGAGATAGCATGCAGTGAGTGGTTGGCCATGATCGCAGGCCCTCCGAGATAGAATAGCAGTGTAAATTTAGAGCCCGGAGTTGTGCAGTGGCAAAATACTTTACCAGAGCTTTGCAGTAGTGTTAAATAAGTAATGTCCCAAATGCTGCCACATGGTGACTACCTGGATGATGATGGATGGATGATGATTACTGGATGTCCCAGGGTGATACAGAATTAGGCTGCCATCTTTAGCTGAGCCAGGCCATGCCTCGACACCGTTTTTTAACAGCTGGACTTCAAGCTTTCCATGTAAAAAAAAAAATTCTAGCCTCAATGGTTCCAGAGCTAGACCTTTTAAAAAATACTTTCTTTAAAATGTGATAACTTTTGAACCATTAGGGATAGAGATTTCATTTTTTTCTTAAAATGAAAGCTTGGAATCAGCCAAGTAGTTATATTGTTAGAATATCACATAGTGACGATATCTCAATATAAAAAAAAAGTTTCATATCAATATGAAAAAACATAAAATGGTGCATTTTTAAAGTCCTTTTACTTTTTACATATCTCCAATGTACATTATATGCATGTAGCAGCACAGGAGAACTGCATTAACTGTTAAGATGTTATAGCTTTCAAAATGTAGTTTCAAGCATTATAAAAATATCATATAAGATTATTTTTTGGAAATGGTTAGACGTTACTAGTGGTTATACTGTCTAAGAATAAACACATTTCTTTCTAGTTTATTTTAAATTTTGTGTTAGTCTGGTTAATTTCCTGGTTAGCATTTCTATTACTGCTCCCTATCTGCCGGCCTCTACTAGTTTCCCTTTTTGTAGAGTTCTTTTTCTGTCTGATTTGCTCTTCTAAAAAAAAAAAAACGTCGCCTGAATTGGCAGACTCTGAGTCATCACTTATATCAGATGAATTTTCTGATGGATCTCTGTTGGTACTAGGCTTGGATTGACAAATGACATTTTCATCAGATTTTCTCCTGACTCTTGTTTTTGTGAAAGTTATTGTGCCCTGTGGAATGAGACCTATCATAAGTCTGTTTTTTGCTCCAGCCTCTTCTTAGTGTGCTTAGTGCTCTTGTCCCACTAGAAACTTGACAAGTCATCTTTCTTGTCTCATTGTTGTTTGCTCTCCTTTCTCTCTGAAACCTCCTGCTCATGTTTTTGCAAGGTTCTAGTCATCTCTTTTTCACTTTTAATGAACTCTACTGTGTCCTTGAACATTTGTAATTCTTTTTGTACCTCCTTTATCTCATCCTGCACTTTTTGATGATTACCTTTATCTTCCCTGATTTGCACTGTAATCACTCTGAGTGCACACTCCTGCAGCACTTCCTGCCACTCATCTCTCTGGCTGTAATTTTCTAACCCAGCTGTGGGACGTTTAGCCAGCCTTAACCCCCTAGGGGCTCTCTCTACACTGATGTAGTGTTTGAGGTGTAAGATGTTGTACCAGAGGTTGATATCATTGGTTCTTAGTCTCTCTAAATTCACAATGTTTTTAATGTCTGTTGATGTAATGAGGTACCTTGCTTAGAAGTCCTTGTTTTTTTGTCTGAGTTTCCTTCTTTTGGTGATCCTGCCAGTGTCTTCTAAACAGGGGGCATCTAGTACCCTTTCACTTGCACCAGTCTGTACACCCACATTGCTGCTTGCTGCTGGTTCCGCTTCACTCATTCCCGTTTAAGCTTTCTGGGACCTGGTGCCTATAGCATGCATGGAACTATGTCCCATAGCTGAATGAAAAAAGCGGATGTAGGGTAACTAAAAAAATGACTAATGTTCCTTTTGCTACAAATGGGTTGCCACACACATCACATGTGCTGATGTCTAAACATACAGTAAAACTGCTTAGTGAAAGCTGCTGCACTAAACCAAAGGAAGAAAACAAAACCATGCTGTCAAGATGTGGACCGACCTCCCTTGCTGCAATGAATAGCAGGAGAACAAAACACTGCACACCCAAAGAAATAAATTCATAACCATATTTATAACAAATATACATGACATAACCTATGAGCAAACAAGTACATAGCTTCAGTGCTTCAGGGTGCTCTGCCCCTTCTTCAGGAAGCAATACTTATAGGGCCCTGTAATGACTTCATTTTAAATACCCCTACCACATAGATCGCATGACAGGAAAATTCATGACATTCTGTAAATCCCTGTGCAAAATTACAAAATTATCATTTAGTCACAATGCTCAAATGTATTCATGTGAATGTAGAAAACTTGTTAAAAAAACAATCTCCTGCCAGGTATGGTGCATAAAGGTGAAACTCTTGGTTATATTGTAAATGTAATATTTTCTGGGCTACAGAAATGCAAATTTGGCAAGTAGATCTGTAAATTGCGATCTACACTTAAAAATCATTGACCAGTGAATCACTTTAGTGCACCAACCTTAAAGTGCAAGTAATAAACTAACAGGGTGAGAAACACCCCTCCCCACTTACACACAACTGCATTTCCTCAAATTTATCAAATAAATAAATGTTATATCTGTAACGTGGTGATGGTCCAGACAAAAGACTATATTAAGGAAGCCTACCAGCTTCTGAAAGATGTGGAAACATATGATATTCTTAAAGAAAACCTTATGATTAAGTTCAATGCCACTTTAAAATTTTGCAATGGGCATGTAGGCTAGATGTGATTACCACACATAAAAAAAAAATATTTTTTGAAGGACGGAGTATCCACAGGTACCACATTCTTCTACTTGCCAAAAATTCATAAAAACCCTCTTAATCCCTCTGGGACACACATCATTTTGGGGATGGGCTCCTTAGCTGAGTATGCTTGCAAATATGTTGACTTTATCTTCAAGCCTTAGTACAGGAATTAGGATCCTATGTCAGAGAGTCAATGGCTCTTCTACCCAAGCTAGAAAAGGTAAAATGGAAAATAATTACAGATGGATAGGTGTGGATGTAATATCCCTCTACACATGCCTCCCTCATGAACCAGGATCAAGGGCAGTGACATTCTGTTTGGAGTAGAGTACCTGTACCAGTGCACTATTTGGTCAGTTTTTATTGGAAATCCCAGAACTTGTTTTGTCCCAAAAATATTTTTGTTTTGACAGAAAATATTCTTCACAAAAACTGGGATGGCTGTGTGGGTGGCAGTTGCGTGCCAATCTATTTGAGGGATTTGGGAAGTTTCAGTTTATTTTCAACCCTTTAAATACCCCTTTTCTGAAACATGTGCAGTGATACAGGTACATACTGGTAGATGATATCCTTATTATATGGCATGGCACAGACACCCTGACACAGGATTTCATCAGGTACTTAAATACTGTACCAACAACCAGATCCTCAATGTTATGCTTGTGATGTGGGACGTAGAAATTGAATTTTTGGATCTGATCTCATAGGCTGAAGAATCAGGTGTTATCAGTTCTAGGAGAATTTGTAAATGTATGGAAGGGAAGACCATTCTCTATGCCAAGAGTGTCCACCCAATTTAGTGGCCAGTACACCATATGGCCAGTTCCTTCACCTTTGAAGGAATTGTTTAAAGGATCATGAATTCATCACTCAGTCTGAGGACCTAATGTCCCTTTTAAAGATAAGGAGATACCAAAAAAGGGATCTTAGTCATTTGAAAGGGCAAGGACACTTAGAAGAATTGACCTTCTCACTCATAAACATAGGGAATCAGGGAATGATCCATTGACAGCAGTGTTACTATACACTAAGCTGGCCCCTAGGATCAAAAAAATCCTATTGACTAACTGGAGTATTTTGGAGAACTTTGAGAAACCAGGTATATTCTCTCATAAACCATGTATCACTTTCAGCAGGGCTCCATACCTGTAACAGATCTTTGCACTGAACCATTTTCAACAAAGCAAACCACTAAACACTTCAAACTGGCTATCATCCAAACCAGTGTGCCTATTCTCTTGTGGGCGCTGCAATGTATATAGATTTGTAAATGTTAGTAAATAATTCCCTCTCTAGTTTGGGGTGTTTAAGTGAATTACAGTGAAGTTTTGAATTGTTCCTCTACTTTTGTCATACAGTACATGTTTTGGTTTGAAGCCGTCCCATGTTATACATTGGAAGGATCATGTGAGGGACATAAACAATGTGAAAGTATATTCCTCTGTGGATGTACATTTCAAACAATTTCATGGCATGAATCCAGAGGGCCTAAGCTGTAGCATCTTGGAACATCTACATGCTATACCCAGAGGGGGTGACAAGGTGCAGCTGTTACTGCAGAAAGAGTTCAAAATGGATTTTTAAAATGGAAAGCCTCACTTCAGGAGGCATGAATGAAAACCTGGATTTTATTCTTTTCTTATAAAGACCTTATGAAAACTTTGCGTACTATTGGGACCTTGAGTGTTTAACTAGTCTAATTTGATAATTTATTTGTATAATATTCTCTATTGGGCCACTCTAACCTTTGTGATAAACCTACTGATGTGATGTCTGTTTTTTGAATGTATTAATTGACATTATTATTACCTTACTTTTATTTTTTGCCATAGTCCTCCTAACAGTGATTCTTCTTCAATAATTTTCATTAACTTTCCCTCCCCCCCTTGACCTAACCAATCCTGCTCACTGCTCAGTGGTAATTTTTCCTCAGTCTTGAAAAATGTATTTGATCAATTTGAGGGAACATGGTGGTGTGTAAGTGGGGAGGGGGATGTTTCTCACCCCATGCTTTTATTACATGCACTTTAAGGTTGGTGCACTAAACTGATTCTCTTATTAATAATTTTTAAATGTAGACTGCAATTTGCAGATCCACTTGCCAAATTTGAATTTTTGTAGTCTAGAAAATATTGTATTCACAGTACGACCAAGAGTTATGCCTTTAAGCACCATACCGTGAGGAGATTGTTTTTTAACAAGTTTTCTACATTCACACTAGTACATCTGAGCATTGAGACTAAGTGTTAATTTTATAATTTTGCACAGGGGGTCATGTGACTTTTCTGGTCATGTGATCTATGTGGTGGGGTTATTTAAATGGAAGTAATTAGAGGATCCACTAAGCATTCTTCCTGAAGTTGGGTCAGAGCACCCTGAAGCGCTGAAGGTATGCGCTTGTTTGCTCAAGGGTTTTGTCATGTTTGTTTTTAATAAAGTACGATTACAGATGTATTTCTCACAGGGTGCAGTGTTTTGTTCTGCTATTCACTGCAGTGAGGGAGTTTAGTCCACAGTAAGAGGGTATCACGTCAATATAGCGATGCAATTACATACACATTTGAGCGACTCTCATGCATTGAATTAGGTGCTTGAGTGAATGCTGCTTGTGAGCGAACATTCAATTAGAAATGACTCACCTGTTTGGCGATTGGTGTTATAGCTTACCCCCATGACCCAGTAGCGGCATGGTGTTAGACTCAATAAGTTGGGGGGTACGGGGGACAGAGCCCCCTGTGGGGGTGCAAAGCGGTGTAGCCCCTGTGTGACATGGTGTCGGATCTGCAGACGGGAGTAGTCACAGACAGTATCGTGACTTAACAGAGAGGATGTTACAGGTGGTTGCTGAATACTTCACACACAACAGACACAAGTACTTGCATGGAATAGCCTATAACCTGTATGTACATGTCTGACTGTGAATTCTGTAGCTGATATGTACCAGTTGCTCTTCATGTAATGGCTGAAATGTGTGTTCACTGGGTGTTGCGGTCATTATAATTGTTGACGCTATTAAATATTCACCCAAATTATATGCACCTTATAATATGCATTATATTGACATGGAACCCAGTGAGAACATGTAGTTTTTGTTTTCTTCCTACAGTGGGGGTTGCAGCCCATTCCAGCATGCCAGCGCACCACTCCTCTCAGGTGCCGGAATGTTGGGGGGCGTGTACATTTCTTCTCTGGCATGCCAGCACATCATTCTGCCAAGATGTTGGTGTGCCAGAAAACATAGCTTTCTTAATCCATTCTACATGTCTACATCCACTCAGCATGCTGGCAAAACAAGACAAAGATTAAAAGAGGTCAATCTAACAATGTTACTGCTGTGGCTGCTGTTCTCTAAAAATAATAAAGACTATTGTCATTGTTATTGTTCAGTGTCAAAAGGGAGGCCCTCAGGAAGGAGGCAGAGGGCACCACAGGGAAAGGAAGCAGCTCCTGGTGGGGGACTCCATTATTAGGGGGATAGAACTGGGGTAGCAGGGAAAACTGAAGTAAGGTGCCTGCCTGGTGCCATGGCTTGGAGGAACAGGAAGCGCATCCTTAGGATCACGAGAACAGTTGCACGGGAGTCTGAGCTGGATGTCATTGTCCACCTAGGGACAAATGACTTGGCTCATCATGAGATTAGAGCAGTGCAGAAGGACTTTGTAGAGTTGGGGAGGGGCTTAAGACAAGTAGCACACACAGTATCTTTCTCAGAGGTGCTGCCTGTCAGTGGCATGGGTGAGGCAAGGGTACTTTGCACCATGCAGTTTAATGAATGGTTGAAAAAATGGTGTGGAGCACAGGGGTTTGGCTTCATTGGGGACTGGGGTTCCACCTGGAGGGACACCAGCCTATACTGGCAGGATGGTCTGCATCTGTCCAGGAAGGGAACAAGTCTATTGGACAGTCAGTTTAAATGCTTCGTTGGCAAGCTTTTAAACTAGTCAAGGGGGGAGGCACTGATAAGCAGCAGGAAAATCCCAGCCTCCCCCTACAAAACAGGGTACTAAATGAGAAAAGACCAAGGTCAAAGGTCAGTGGGGATGCTGCTACAGAGGTAAAGCCACCAAAAATGGAGCAATGAGTACCAGTGCCCATAGTCTGGGTAACAAGCTTCCTGAATTAGTGGCCTTGATGGAGGAGGAACATCTGGATACTGAGGCAGTCACAGAAACATGGTACACACAGAACCATGACTGGGACATAAACATACCAGGATACACTATCTACAGGAGGAACAGGGAGGGTAAAAGAGGAGGAAGAGTAGCTCTACATAAGAGAAGGAATCAAAGCAATAGAACAAAAGGATAAACAGGGAGGAGAAGAAGCACTGTGGGTCAATTTGGAGGCAGGCAATGGCACCACAATCCGCACAGGGGTTGTATACAGGCCCCCCCCTCTCAGGGGGAGGAAATGATAGAAAGTATACTTAGAATGGCAGATAAAGGGGAGATATTGCTGATGGGTGATCTCAATGTGCCAGATGTTAACTGGAGTGCAGTTGCAGCAGCCACTTCTAAGAGTGGGGTTATTCTAGATGCCCTACAGGGGGCATGCCTTAGACAACTAGTATTGGAACCCACTCGAGAGGAGCAATCTTAGACCTGGTCCTCTCAAATGGAGATGGAGAAAAGGATCACAGATGTAGAAGTGGGTAGCCATCTGGGAACTAGCGACCATCGAACAGTATAGTTCAATAAACACAGCAATAGAGTCAAGCCATACAAAGGCAAAAGTACTGGACTTCAGGAGGGCTGATTTTGCCAACATGGGTGAGTTCCTAAGGAATGCACTAGCAAATGGGCAGGAAGGAGGGTGGAAGAACAATGAGGAATAATAAAACTGCCATCACAGAGGTAACAAGACTTTGTGTGAAGCAAATAAACAAAACAAACGATGTAAGAAACCACTATGGTTCTCAAAGGAGGTGGCAGTGAAGGTTCAAGAGAAAAAGAAAGCATTCAGAAAGTACAAGGAATCATAGGAGAAACAGGACAGAGAACTGTATCAGTTAAAGCAAAAGGAAGCTGGGAAAGCAGTCAGAACAGCAAAGGCCCAAACTGAGGAAAAGACAGCCAACTCAGTTAAGAAAGGGGATAAAACCTTTTTTAGGTACATCAGGGAGCAAAGGAAGTCTAAGGAAGGGATAGTGAGGCTTAATAAAGGGAGGGTGGGCAGAGGTGACTGTGAAAAGGCAGAGATACTAAACAAATATTTTTGCTCAGTATTTACAAATGAAGAGGAAAGGTACCTAAAACAAACAATAGAAACACTCTGCATACAGAAGTTGATACCAGCCATTTACAGAAGAAAGGGTTCTAAAGAACTCTTAAAACTGAAAGGTGGATAAAGCAATGGGGCCTGATGGATTCATCCCAGAATTCTAAAGAACTAAGGGTAGAACTAGTGACACCACTGACTACCCTCTTTAACAAATCATGGAAGGATGGGATGGTACCTGAGGACTGGAGGAGGGCGATGGATTTCCCTTCACAAAAGTGGGAGCAGGGCAGGCGGAAATTACAGACCAGTTAGTTTAACCTCAGTGACAGGAAAATGATGGAATCACTTCTGAAGGAAAGAATTGTTAGTACCTAGAGGCCAGAGGGCACTGGGACCCAAGGCAGCATGGATTTACAACAGGAAGGTCATGCCAGACGAATTTAATATATTTCTTTGACTGGGTGACCAAAGTAGTAGATCAGGGAGGGGCTGTGGACATGGCCTACCTAGACTTTAGCAAGGCATTTGATTCAGTCCCACACAAAAGATTAATATACAAGTTAGCCAGCCTGGGAGTGGGTCCCAAGATGATAGCCTGGGCAAAGAATTGGCTGGAGTATAGGACACAGAGGGTAATAGTAAATGGAGTCCACTCTGAAGAAAGGGGGGTTACTAGTGAGGTGCCGCAGGGTTCAGTATTAGGACTGATCCTCTTCAATGTCTTTGTAAGCGACATTGCAGAGGGACTGGAAGGAAAAGTATGTCTCTTTGCAGATGACACAAAGATCTGCAACAGAGTTGATGCACAAGGTGGGGTGGAAAGGATGAGAAGGGACTTGGCAAGGTTGGAGGAATGGTCAAATGTATGGCAGCTTAGATTTAATGCTAAGAAGTGCAAGGTAATGCACCTGGAAACAAAAACCAGGGAAGAGTACACAATGGGGAGTGAGATACTAACAACAACAAAAATGGAAAGGGACCTGGGGTAGTCATATCAGATGACTTAAGGTGGGCAAGCAATGTGAGAGGGCAGTAAGGAGGCTGGGGATACTGGGATGCATGGAGAGGCATCACCAGTAGAAAACAGGAAGTTGTTATCCCTCTGTACAGACAGCTGGTGAGACCCCATCTGGAGTACTGCGTGCAGTTCTGAGACCCAGTCTCCCAAGGACATAGACAAGATGGAAGCTGTCCAGAGGAGGAAATTAAAATGGTGCAGGGTCTGCACTGGAAGACATATGAAGAGAGACTAAAGGAGCTTAATATGTATAGCCTCGAGGAAAGGAGGGGAGGGGACATGATGAAGCGTTCAAGTATCTCAAGGAATCAACAAAGTCCAAGAGTAGCATCTTTCAAAAAAAAGGTGTGCAAGAACAAGGGGCATAATTTGAAGGGGCGGCTCAGAGGTAATGTAAGGAAGTATTTTTTCACAGAGAGGGTTGTGGATGCATGGAACAGCCTTCCAGAGGAGGTTGTGGAGTCAAAAACAGTGATTGAATTCAAGCATGCATGGGACAGCCATAAGGCAATTCTAGGGGGTGGGGGTAGAAAGTAGTAGGCTGCTGGTTAACTAGGATCTGCAGCTTATCCATTAGGTAGGGAAATGGGCAGGCTGGGTGGGCCAAGCGGTCCTTATCTGCCGTCAAATTCTATGTAAGTGCTGTGGCTGCTGTGTCTATCCAAAAATGTAAGGGTAATGTCTTGTCATTTTAGTAAGTCTTCGGATGTTGAGGTTTGTTTATTAAACGTGTCATTGTTATTATTCCATGTGCCTGAAAGGGTGGGGGCTCAGACTGCATTTAATAACCCCCACACTAATTGTTTCCCAGTGTGATTCGAGTCTGTGTGCATAAGGAGGGATGCATGTGGGCTCTGAACACTGATGTCAGACTGTATAAAAAAAGCTACTATTCAGTGTGGCTGAAGGGGATGTGGCTCAGAATACATTTAATAAACTTTCGCATTCTGATTCTAATTCTAGTCTTCATGTGGGGGGGGAGGGATACATGTCCTGCTCTGCAGACATGCTGATGCATCAGAAGACCCTGCCTTCGCACTCTGACTGCTGCAGATCATAGGAAAGCGGACACAAGGCACTTGCACATTGTGACCATATATTGTCAGCAATCTATGTTTCTTGTTTAAGCATTTAACTAAATTGTAACAATTCGGAATGTCTTTGAGAACTTTTCTGGGTTAATTTCATTTTTGTCAGCTGAGCATGTATACCCATATTGGCGTGTCACTACCAACTGTTCCAGACACCACCTGTACCATAAACATTAAAAACTAGCTGTTTTTTTTTTTTTTTGAGGATTAAAATGTTGGTAAGGGACCAGTCTTAAAATGGTTTACAGTGTCCATAATATGATCTTGGTTTGTGCCATGTGACCACAGGTGTCTGCCCCCTACTGGACCAATTGTTGTACCTGCCTCTTGTACCAACCTCCTACAGCCATTGGACAGCTCCCTCAACAAAGTTTTCAAAAACAACATGAAGCAGTGCTTCACGGAATGGCATGCTGGGCTGATTTCTAGTCAGCTGTCAGAAGGCGGATAGGTAAAGATAGACTTGAAAATGTCCACCATAAAAGAAAAGCATGCCATGTGGCTAGAGGAGAGTGCTACAAAGCTGAAGGACAGAAGGGAAGAGTGCGCTCGGGGATTTATGTAATCAGGAATATTCGGGGCACATGAGCACTGTCTGAACGTCTGGATCAGTAAGTTAAATACTGTTAGTGGCAGCATAACATGTTTGGAAGCTCAGTTGCTGCTGCTGCTACTACAGTAACGTTTTTTCCTTTTGTTGCAGAGCCATTTAATGCAAGGCAGGAATGATGACTAATGAGTGCCGAATGCAGAATGATGATGCTGAGTTGAAACTTGCAGCCTTCAGTCTGCTTCTTTCTTTTCTTTTGCTTTTTTTTCTTTGCTGACTGACTGATTTTTTTTCTGGGTGGATCCTACTTTTTTAATTCTGAATAGCAAATAAAGTGTTATTTTATTGGCTATACATCAACTGGTGCAGCAGTGTTTTTTTTAGGTTGGCAATGCATAGTAATTAATAGCGGGTGGCAAAAATGAACTGGTCATTCTGTCCCATGAAAAACGCGGGATTTAAATTCCAGCGAATATAACTGAAACTACAGTAAGTGGTGAAACACAGTCCCTTCAAAAATCTTACACAGATAAGCCTCTGCAGCAAGACCCTGGACCTATAAAGAGGAAAGATTTTAAAAGTCCAACATAATGTCCCTTTCACTAAAGAAAACACTCCCTTTAGAGCTATAAAGGTCCAGAAGAGGATAATAGGTAATTCAATCCATAATAAGACAGCCTCTATCTCATGCGCTTTCTTCGCTCTGTGACCACAGACCTAAGTAAGACTGATTTAATAACTGATAACAATATAACTGTACCAAATTGCAGGTTGAAAACAGTACCTTGATACACACCATCAATATGGCTAAACAGAACCACCTGTTTAAAGTTATTGTGGCTGAGCTGGAGAAGGCTTAGCACCACTGACTCCTGGCTCTTCAGTTCTGACCCTCCTGCTCCCCCTCCCCAGCTACCTATAGGAGCATCAATGAGACATAAGGCTGCTGCCATCTTGACTCAGACTTGAACCAAATGCTGGAGACTGTGGGGAAGTCAAAAAGTTCAGAATGCTGTAAAATGGAACCAACCTCCTCCATGCTACCAACCATTATATCAGTTAACAGTATACTTGAAAACATTTTATAATGTTCTCAACAGTATTGGGCAGCAGTGCAATAGGTTATTATAACATATTGTCTGAACATGCTTATAGGGTGCTGTACACTACCCTTTCCCTCAGTCCTCAGTGTCCGAGTTAGTATGCTGAGTTTCTGTGGCTAAAAAGTCCAGTTTAAACTTTTCCAGCCTTTTGCTAGCTTCCTTAGGATTACTGAACAGAAACTGCTTCCTGTTGTAGGAGATAGTGCTTGTAGCTGAAGCCAGTCTGTAATCCCCAGTCCTCTGAGCCCTGCACGGACTCCATCAAACGCTCTTCTGTGTTCATGAGTAGAATAACTGAAACCTTGGAAGCAATGAACAGTCCCCAAATTAGGAATCCATAAGGGGCAACAAGCTTTAGCCTTCTATAAGATTATGTCTCTCTGGTGTGGATCTCCCATAATTACTAGGAGTTTCTGTGGAAGCTCTGTGTTGGCTGGCTTTTTCCATGGCATTTTGTAATATACTTGATTCACTGTGGCACCTGACAAGTCCCTGAACCAGGTAAAAAAGAGATTCTGCACAAAGCTGACAGGGTCTTGCCCTTCTAAACCTTCTGCGATACCTACAGTGTGCACATCTGAAGCCTTGGTTGATTTCTCCAGATTTTTTAAATAGTGCCTTAAAAGTGTATTCTCCTTTTCGAATCCCATCACAGCTGTCATTGTTTTGTTAGAAGTATCAGAAGCAGACTTCGATTCTGCCATAACTTTCTCCATCTTCATCTCTAGAACTGTTACTCTAGAATTAAATGTATTGACCTTGGCCAAGAGTTCTTTTACTGTACTCAAGATTGTGTCCTTCTTCCTTCATGACCTTCAGTTTTGGTTGCACCTCCAGTGTTGCTGCCATTTGCTGCCTGCTACCCATCGACGTAGCTGCAGACATGGGTTGCTTCCCTTTCCCAGAGTCAGTTGGCTGTTGAATTTTCAGTAACCCCAGGCAGTGTCAGCCCACAAGATGCACTAGTCTGAAGTGCTATGTAAGTACTATCCAAGGAACACAGTGAAAACATGAAAAAATGACATTGGCACAGAAATTATCAGTTGTAATTGCGCTACAGGCAGAGCTCTGAAGAGAGGGTTTCTACCGTTCGGCCACTGGCTCCACCCCCCCCAAGCATGCCACTGTACCTACATGACATGCTGCTGTTGGTGCCGTACTTCTGGAACATGGGAACATAGAGAAATAGCACTACTGATGAAAATGAACAAAGAAATACAAGCTATTTTTGCTTTATTTGGGAGGGGGATGGGTCTGAACCTCCCCTTGGAGATTATTCATTATATGACACAATGTGATGATCACAGTCAGTCTCAGCTGGTCCAAAGTGTACCTTCACTTATGGAGGTTGCAGACTGCTCAGGCTGAATGTCCTTCAACTTTTACTACTCAATTTAGCTTTTAATGCATTAAAAAAGGATTTCCCAGAACCAGCATGTCTCACTGGCATGTCAGTTCAAGTGCCGGAAACCTGGAACCTAGAGCAGCATGCCACTGAAAGTGCCTGGCATGCTACTCTAGATGCCAGATTTCTGGCACCTGGATCAGCATGCCACGGGAAGTGCATGATATACCACTGTAGGTGCCCGGTTTCCAGCACCTGGACTGGCATTCCACTGTAAGTACATGAAAAACCACTGTAGGTTCTGTATTTCTGGCACCTGGACAAGCATGGCACTGTAACTGCTTGACATGCTGCTGTAGGTGCTGCAGTTCTAGAACATCTGAACACACAAGAACAGTGCTCCTAATGAAAATCAGTATGAAAACCTGCATGCCCTTGTTGCTTTATTTTTTTGGGGGGCAGGGTTTCTGGATCTCTCTTTGAAGATTATTCATGATCCAACACAGTGTGATGGTCACAGTCAATTTCAGCTAGTCCAAAGTATAAGCTCATTTATGGGGGAAGCATTCTGCTCAGGCTGACTGTCCTGAACTATCACTACTCATTTCAGCTTTAAAAGCATTAAAAAAGGATTTTCCAGACACAGCATGTCTCAATAGCATGCCAGCTCAGGTGGCGGAAAACTGGCACCTAGAGTGGCATGCCGCTGAAAGTGCCCAGCATGCTGCAGTAGGTGCCAGGTTTCTAGCACCTGAACTGGCATACTGCTGAAAGTGCCTGGCAGGCCACCGTAGGTGCCACATTTCCGGCACCAGGACCAGCATACCGCTGAAAATGCTGATCATGGACCAGCATGCCAGTAACACATGCCGGTTCCAGACTGGGCTCCAACCCCTTCTCTGCAGACACCATCTCAGACCCATCCCTATCATGCTAGCCTCCAGTAAGTCCCAGGTAAGGGGAGGAGGACTTTATTTTCCTTTTACAATTGCAGGGTGGGGGAGGTTTCAATAAGAGTCAGACATGGAACTGGAAACTCTGACTTCTGTTCTAATGATTTTGATGCCTAACTGACTCAGAATTGGAGTCAGGGTCTGAACTGCAATTCCCAGTAATTAGATGGAGCCACACAGAACAGATTCCACCTAATATGATCACCCTTAGTTTGCCCTATATATAGTATATTAACATTGTTGCAATTATAATGAGGTGTTATATTGTTTGCTATTGTGCTGTGGTTATATAATATTTGTGAAATATTGCATTGCATGATACAGTGCTCTCTCAATATAATGAACTAAACTGGGTCCGTGAGCTTAGTTTGTTATAGCAACCTGTTCATTGTACCGAGTAATGACAAAAAAAGTTACCTTTGTGCTTCACTTTTGATAAAAGCTAGATGTACTGTATAATATGAACAAGAATCAGTTAAAGCTGCCTTTCTTTTAAGCGTGTCAGTCATTGTTGTCTGGTTACTGCCTTGACACCATGTCTGGGGTGTGTGAGATGAACTGACAGTTGTATCAGCTTCAGCGGGTCAATGACCTGGCATTCTAACTGTAATAGCACTGTCTCCAGTCCATGTATTGCCTTGTAGTGTGTTGACGTTTTGGGACAGAGTTGCCATCCTCATTGTCCAAGTTGCTGCTACTGCTGATGGTGTTATTGGTAGCCAGTAATTTTTTTTTATTATTTATTTAGTAGTCAGAATTACTACCTTTGAGCTAGGAGCTCATTTACAAAGGATCACTGTCACAAGGGTAGGGGAGGGTACATAAGTTTGGAGTCAGTAGCAGCTTAATAGGCACTGTCAAGAACATCTAATAGTAAGAAAAATGTGAACAGGAGAAATCAGTAAATACTGGCAATAGCATAACAACATAGGATAACATAGGCAAATAACAACACATAACCAAAACAAGGGTACATAGTTAACGTGGTTGGGTTCACATGTCATGCCATACAATTAAGTGCTTAAGTCAGAGTTAGGTGCTAGTTTGAGAAAAAAATCAGAGGTGGAAGCTAGGCAGGATCTTGTATTGGGAGGAAATGGGAGATGGAGCTGATCATCAAAACTGATACCTAAAAGTTACTAGGCTATAGCCGGAGGAGTCAGCCTAGGCATAGTAGTCAGAAAGGGTAGAGGGAACTAATCAGGATTAGGTAGGAAAAGAGGAATCAGAGCCGGGGGATGACAGTAGGCTCAAAGGTGGGTAGTGTAAGGAGGTCAGCGGGTGAAGGTTTGTCAGGGTGAGTGTGAGAGGAGAAAGGTGAGCAGGCAGGTGGTCAGACATGAGCAGGTGGTGAGCAGGTAGTTTTACGTAAAATTGTAGAGTGAAAGAGGAACCTTGGCAAGCTTAGGGTTCTGGTACTTGCTAGGCTAAGTACAATATTGCTGAAACAATGTCCTGATCAGACAGCCAACTGTGAGTTTGGTCATTGTAATCAGCGTTAACTACCGAGCAAAGATTAGCTCAGATTCAAAAGGGTGTGTAGTGTATTGAACCATCAAAAGCAGAGCTTTCAAGATAAGCTTCCATTTACAGTGGTGAGAAAAACTATCTGCAAACCACTTTCTAAACATTTCTAAGGCCATCCATGTATTAGAGTTACTAGTGTAGCTGACCTGTAGGGATCCCATATTTGCATGGTGGAAACAATGTTTTTTTTAAACCTGCCTCTACCTAAGGTCTTGATTTTATAAATGCCAGTAGAGTTACAGAAGAACAAAAAGGTAACCCCCTCCCTGCTGACTTTAAAACCTATGGGCACATTTGCTTCTGAACTGGACACTGGAGCAGTATCTGCCAGACAACACCAAGAAAGCCCAGTCTTGACAACATTGTATACTTGCTAGGAGACATTACCCTATTCATCCAATATGGTTTTAAGTTTGGGGATGAATTCAGCAGCAGCAGAATCACCAGAATGCTACGCACCTGTAATGTAGGCCCTGTGAATGCCATGCTTCTTTGGAAAGTACCACAGCCACTCAATTGAGGACTTAAAATTGTAAGCCTCCCCATTGGATCCCACGTGCAACATGCTCGCTTGACTTTCTCTCAGATCAAGGAGTCTGACACCGGGAAACCATTACACCACTGCTTCCTGAACCACAGCAGAGTCACACAGTCAATTCTGACCTTGTCTGCCTTTCATAGTTTCTTCTGAGACAGATCTTCTACCTCACAACATCCAGCAAGCAGTTTCCTCAGCGCTTCCTATTGCTTCTTCTAAGTAATGTTGGTGTACTAAGGAAAACTTGTCTGTTTAGATGTTTTAGTCATACTCTCCCTGCTTTTCATCTGTGAAGTGCAGAAAATCTAGTGTACACCATGTAGTATGAACATTTAATTGGGTCTGGGATCATTGCACCAGATGCATGTGGAGGAATTTATCAAACAGCACGCTCAGCTGATTTACAGTTGACAGTCATTTGTGGTGGAAGCCAAAGTCTCCATTTATAATAACCAATAGCACACTGTAGTAGGGTATGTTATAGCGAAGAGGCACTGTGTTTGGGCTCCTTGTTACTGAGGGTGGGAGTGTGAGGGGTTATATTTTTCCTGTGGGCTAGCACCCTGGTGTATAGGTTTGTCCAGGAGGATCACAGCATGTGAAGGCACTGCACCACATCCAAATCCCTTTACCACCTACAAGCCCAGGGACCAATCTCCCAAAGGCCTGAAGCTGACAATCACTCCTTCCAGATACCCAGTTGCATCCCCTACCTTTGTGGGTAGGGATCCAACAAAGATACTGTGAAAATGCAGGAGTGATTGATTAAATACAGAATTTGATGAGTAAGTCAGAGCCACTGTGTGTGTTATGATGTGTCTGTCTTGTGAGAAAGAATCACCCCTGTTCTTGTCAATTACAGAAGTCAGAGAGGCTGCCTAATATTTTGGGTTGAACAAGTACCTACCTTCCCTTGAGACTTACCAGACCATATCAGGCTTCCACAATGGTTGCCCTTTGCTTAAAGCCCATGGAGTAACTTTATCAAGTGCCAGGTGTTGAGCCTTGCCAGCATTGCCGACACATTGCTTTCTGAATCTCTGCTACTGTATCATGTCTATTCTGTTTGGGGGGGGGGGGTCACATCTTCTTGCTGTAACAGTGCAATAGAAACTATCTCTCCATCTCTCCGCCATTCAGGATTAAGGATGTTTTCTTCACCACTGGTGAGTTATGGATCTTACCACTCACTGGTGGAGATAAATGTGTTATTCCACTACAACCCATCATGTATTCCCTATTTACACTACAGTCCTGATCTACCCAATCCCTATGATCCAAACATCCTTTCATTGAACTGATTGCGTGTCTTGCAAGTGACTGTCCCTCTGCATGTTGTACTCCCAGTCATATGAACTCTTAAACAGAAGCTGATGCCTTTAGGAGAACTTTAACAACACATAATAGGTATACACAATTCAGCTTGCATTTCAAATTAGTTCTGTATATCTCCTCCACATTATTTACTACTGAGGTCGTTTGCATGCAGACAGGAACTTTGCTTCTGAAGAGATAAACTAGTCCTGCTGCTTTCTCCCTATCTGAGATTACAATGCACTGTTTGTGACATCACTATTACTCCCATGGCAACAGACTGTGATGTCACAGCAGAGGATTATGACTTGAAGAAGGGAGTAAGCTATAGAGGCAGATGGACTCTAAGGGACGAAGATTATGTAGTCATGCAAATTTCCTCACTAATAAATACTGGGCAGGACAAATCTATTGAATATATATGGAATAAAAGCTGAATTGTACCTAAATCTTAGGTTTTTAAAATTTTCTTTGGGGTGTCAGCAGCTCTTTAACTATCAGACTTAGACAATGGGCCATGAAAATCCTTTAACATCATAGTCAAAACAAATCATATGACTGTTGATTATTTATCTTACCTGGACTGCATAGTTTATTTTGCAAACAAAACCCCATTTTATAAGAGAAAAAAACACACTCCCAATGTGTGCCTTCGTAATGATCAGACATAGAAACATAGAAACATAGAATCTGACGGCAGATAAGGACCGCTTGGCCCACCCAGTCTGCCCATTTCCCTACCTACTGGATAAGCTGCAGATCCTAGTTAACCAGCAGCCTACTTCTTCCTACCCCCTGTCATATGTTATCATTTACTAATTTCATGTCATCCAAGAAATTTGGATATCTGAGATTGAAGCGCATTTTGCCAAGAACCTAACAGCTACAGTAGGTGTTTTCATATATGTCAGTGCTGTTGTTGGTACTAGGCAAAATAAGATGAAGTGAAGGATAAATACATTTTTCCAATACATTTGTTTTGTAGTTGCTGTTGTACCTATAATGTCATAGAAGGATAAGCCAAAGTTAATGCCCCAGGACCAGTATGGTAGAGATAGTACTCTGACAATTCAAGATTGAGTGGCTTTGTTACTCATGCAGTATTTGGTAAGTGTTATTTTTTCACATAGAAACATAGAATGTGATAGCAGATGGGGATCTGCGGATCCATCTAGTCTGCCCAGTAACAGCCCTCCCCGCCCCCCAGTTACATAACCTCAACTAACCCCTTAAATATTTCACAAAAAAATTTGCAGTGACAGACATTGCCATTGTGTGTTTGTATGAGACATTTTTGGACACTGCAATGAAGGGACTGCTTCCCCACTGAGAGATTTCCACTTGTACATTCATGCCCCAGACAGAGCAATGATCAGATGTTAGATGTTGAGTTTTCTTTTGTTGCTGCAATGGTATTTCTCACCTCAGGAGCCAAAACAAGTGCTAATTTACCAGCATAGTAAAAATGGTTATGAAAATTGTAAATCCGTACTAATATGTCAGGTCCTACTCACCCTAAAGAAACATACAAGATGCAAAAATATTAATAGTGTCAGCACAAGAGCGTGCATGTGTTCACGTCTTCAAAAGTGCAAAGACTGAAAAAGCAAGTAGTGTTTTTGTTTGCTAAGACCACAGGGCAACCTTCAGGACTGCTTGCTCCACATATCAGTTTTAAAGTACTGGCCACGATGAAGGCCTGTGCAGCTTCCCAAAGTATTATTATTAGCAGCAACAAAAGTCAGCGAAGAATAAAACAAAATAGCCAAGCACTGTCAGCTTCTTCATATAAATCAAGTCAGACGTACTGCTCTGAGAGTCATTATCCAACACTGCTGCTGCTGTAAAGCTGTAAAATGCATCTATTTTTGTCTGCTCATTTTTTTAAATACATTTATTTTGGAAATAATTCAAATTGCTCTATTGTACATGAGAATTTCCTAACCATTAATCTAACCCCCTTTAGAATGCTGTCAGCCAATCAAAATATGCTAGTCCCAGCCATTGATTTCCTGTATAACAAAACACTAAGGCATGACCAAGGCCGCCTGTTCTGTGCAGCACAGTAGACCTATCTTCTGTGGCAGGAACTATGAAGTTCTGCGGCACCATTAGGGCTAATTCTGGGGCGGTGGGCAAAGTTCTGCAGCACATAAGTAAGGTGACTATCGCATGTATACAGTTCCAAAACTGATTTTCGTTTATTAATAAAATCACAAAGTACATGTCAGGCGTAAGTGCACCATAAATTATTATTATTATTATTATGATTTGCAGGTTGTCCCCTCCTTCTTTGTTCTTGTGATACCCCCTCCTATGCACCACAGCATTGCACTAGCCCTTCTGAGTGCCTTGTCACACTGCCTGGCCACCTTCAGCTCATCCCATATGATTATCCCTAGGTCTCTTTCGTGCTTGGTCTTTGTTAGTATTATACTAATGTTCAAGGAATCCAAGCAATAATAAACAGTCAGTACTGCACAGCAGACAATCGTTCTACTGCTCCACATTTACAACAGGGTAAGCAATATATTGGCCACAGTCATTTCTTACTTATGCAGATAAGCAGACCCTATTAGGAACAATTTAAGATGTGGATGACCAGAAGCAAGAAAGTTTCTGGCCAGCTATACATTGAAATAGAATTAGAATTTAAAAATGGTGCTAGCCATCTACAGAGTTCCCTTCATACAGGGCACTAGTCAACATCCACAGCATTCAAACTTTCCAAAACCATGTGCTAAACAAGACTACTCAGACACAACACCTATGGATCCTCTATAGTCAAAGTTTCAGGAGTTCTCAAACTTCAAGTTTAACAACTAAATAGATACAAAGGTATATTCTTTTTGAAAGGGTAACAAAAATAATTTCAAACTTTTTGTAAAACTAGCAATGAAAATTTCCATTGAATGAATGGGAAACATTTGAAGATCATTTTTATGTGGGAGACAGCAGATGATGCTCAACATATGTAGACTGCACAGCAAAAAGTCAGAAATTCATTTTTTTTCTCTTCTAGTTAGTACCATATATGTAAAATAATTTTTCAACTTTACTTTTAAATGTCAAATTTGTATATGACCACTAGGTAAGTAGACAAAATGTGAGTCTATTTCTGTAAAGAAATAAGAGTCAAGGAAACCTTGCAGAGTGAGTGGCTCAGCTGGATAAGCTACTGTCCTTTGTGCCAATGGTGTGGTGTTCTATCCCTAAAGTTGGAAAAACTTTTTTATGCTTCTGTTTCTTATCTTTTTTTTAATTAACATTCAGTACTCATAATAAATAAATAAAAAAATCCTCAAGTCTGGGAATGCTGTCCAGAGTGAGCAGTTTAAGTGGCCATGTGGACAGGCTGCACCACTCACTCCCGCATGCCAGACCCTGCGGGCATCTTTTTGCTTTTATCAACTGACCGCCTCTTGACTCACAGCCCCTTGCCAGCATGTCTGGCATTGGCACTGAGGGGGGCTGTGTAGGCACAGAAGCTGGGTGTCTTTTTTGGTTGGGGTAGTGCTGAAATGCTTCACAGAAGGAGCAAAGTCAGTTGTGTAAACATCTTATGTTTCTAAGTGAGGCAAAGTTCCGATTCCCCCAGAGGAAAAAAATTGCAGCAGTGCTGTCTTCTCCACTCCAGACCAAAAGGCTACAATGTGCTCTGCTCTCTTGTCCCCCCCAAACTTAGTAAAAGAAAAGCTTTCTCCTCCCCCACCTCCCACCTACCTACAGTAATGGCAGTAATACTCTCTCCTCCCCATTCTCCATAATGGCAGCAATAATCCCTCCTCGCCTCTCTTCCCCAGACCTAATTGCAGCTTTGCTTTCTTTCATCCCGCTCCCCCTTAATGGTAGTAATGCCCTTTGCAACCTCCCCCTACCCTAGACCTAATGGCAGCAAGATATTCTCTCCTTTCCCTAATGTGGTCCTGCCACCTCAACAGCCTTGCCTGATCCCAGTTTTTAAAATACAGTGTAACCCACCCCGACCAACTCATCATTACAACCCACCGCAGCAAGGAAGAGGATGGTACTGTATTTGCAATGCTTTCCAGACAATTTTATCACAGAAGAGTAAAGCACTGGGACTGACTGTCAGACTAGGGATGTTGAAGAGATAGGGCTGCCAGTTCCACAGAGACAAAGTTTTATTCTTTGATAACCTTACCTGGTTATAAAAAAATTAAAAAAAGCTGACTACTGTATTGAACAGTCATTGATGCTCTAGATAAATCTACTTGTCCCTCAGTGACATTTTTAATTGGGATGCAGTGAGCTTGAAATCTACCTTGCCCACCCTTGCATATTACAATGGAGCAACATATAAATTTAAAAACATTTTAAAATGTTTCATCTGAAGTTTCACTGTGGCTTTCTTTGTTCTGTCTGTTTCCCTCTTCCCTTATTTAGTTTCCACATTTTACATAATCTTTATCTTTAGTTTTTCACTTTTCTTACACCTTGGCTTCATCTTTTTCATTTCTTTAGTCTATCCAGCATTTTCTCATTCTTTTCCTGCCCCAACAATTTATTTATTTAGCTGTCCCTTTGCTTGCATTTTTTATAATTTACATTCCCCCCCCCCCAGGCACCAGAGTTAACCCATAGGTTGACAACCCCCAGCCCCATCCATAGCAACCTTTTGTGCTCTAAACCCCATAAGGACAGCAAATTGGTCCCCCCAGCCAGCACTTTATCCATTGCTCTCCCATTATTTTAGAACAGGTCAAACCCACCAATGCCCATCTCAGCCCCACCAACTTCCTAACCAGCCTTGAGAATGTCATTGAATGGCCTTGTAGATTTAAATGTGTGTCATTATCCAGCTCCACACTGTACACTGATCCTTCCTCCCACAAAAGCATTGTAGGGTATCCTCTTTTACATTACTCTGCCCCCTCATAAAACAAGAAATACCAATCCTGCATATTTTAGGCCCAAAGTCTTTCTACCCAGAGCCTCATTGAGTTATTCAGTTTATTGGTACCCTTTTTTGGTCCAACACTGTTGGACAGTCCACTGCCTCTTCCTATTACTGCTAGTCCCAAATGTGGGATTCATGCCCCAGTATGGCTTTGTGTGGGTCCCAGAAAGCACTACTGGGATAAGACCCAAGCATTCTGGCCCACTAGCAGTGAAAGGAAAAGGCAATGGATCATCACACAACCTTTGACCAAAAAGGATGCACTGTAGAAAAAACAGGGTGACTCTAGGGCGGCTCTCAGACCTGGATGGGGATGGTTTGAGAGACTGAGATGGTTGGGGTAAAGTTTAGATCTTATAAGATACAAGCAAGCCAAGGAATTGGTGGAAAGGAGTGATGTATGTCTCTGTCTATCTTACTGGGGCAATTCCTTTGCAATTTCTGCAGCCAGACCCAAATTCTGCGATTAGACCCAAATTCTGCAACAGGTCTTAATTTCTGTGGCAATCGCCGCATGTTGCTACCACAGAAAACAGGGGGCCTTGAGCATGATCAAGGGTTGCATTAACAGTCTATTGATTACCCTTTAGGAGGTGGGAGTGACTTATTACTGTTATAAACAAGTGAAGTTTGAACAGAAACAAAACTGGAGATAAAACATTGTAAAGCCCCTGTTAAAAAAGATATAAACCATTTGGCATGCACTAGGATTCAAACCCCAGTTTTCTGCTTTCTTGCAGCTATAGAGGTCACAGACAGATCTACTGCACCAAAGTGCTACATTGGCTAGAATGGCAGTTTCTCTGAGACGAAGTTAAGTCCAGACCTGTGAAGTAGGCAGAGCCACGTATTTCTAAGTCACACAGAATGTTCCTGACAGGGGGCGTTTACTGGTATCTTGTTACATAATGCATACAACTGCCCACACTGACACCTACTTTGAACTTTAGTTGAGTTTATATATTGTAATTGAAACTGGAGAGCAGTGGCCTACATGGGGGGGGGGTCTAAGGGGATGAAGCCCCCACGTGGGAAACTACCTATAGGTTAGTCAGGTTTGGCAGCAGTAGATTTCTTTCTTTCAGTTTAATCAGTTGCTGCTGCTGCTGCTGCTGCTGCTTTCGGAACTTAGCTGACAGTCCATTATGGTGATTAGTGGGTGAGTCATCTCCCAGATCTGAATACCCCCCCCCCCACGCAAACTGGATGGGAGCTCTGCCAACATTTTTTTTACTTACTGCTGCTATGGGGTCTACGTGTTAAGTGTGTGCAGGCCTGCTAGCACTCTTAAATCATGCATGCCAGTGCCACCTCCGCAATGTCGTGTCACTCAGAGGAAGTCGTCACTACCCAGATTGTGCTTGCCACTGGGTGCTCCATTGGTGCATGTGCACTTTGAGGTGGACTGAAGCACAAGTGCACATGCTAGCTTAAGCTGGGCGGGACATGCTGGACAAGCTGTCTGGTCAGTTCTCCTCACTGTGACAGTGCTGGTGCACATAATTTAAAAGCAGATTTAGACTGCTTGTCACTATAGAGAGTAACAGATGAGTCTGGTATGCTCCTGATACTGTACCATGTAGTGCTGTTAATGTTTTCTGCCAGCACCCATGTGGTACAGTGCTATAGAGTCAGCATGTGAGCATGAGTTTTGTCATTGTCTCTGTGAGCAATGGTGCTACAGTACCAGCAGTGTTATGTAGCTATGCCTGATAGTCAGTCAGAAATCCTTGTTATATTCTTATGCCCTCTGTTTTTCCACTGAAATACAATGCACAACCCCAACAAAAAAATCCTGCAGACAGTCTGATCAGAACTGTTATTTTGATAGCTGACTACTGTGCATGTCTGACTTGAAGTAATAGATGCACGCCTGCAGCTAGTAGGAAGGGCCTGCTATGAATGAACTGGGGAACAGGGATTTGAGATGGGGAGCCTAAAAAAAGTTGAAAAGAGAAGAAAAAATTAAAAATAAGTGAAAATACAAGCTGAAGTTGCAATCTATCACTCATGCCAGAATAGGATATCCCAGCATACTGAGTTGGACCACAAGGCCCATCCAGTCTGCCCATTTCTTTTTCTACCTTATGAATGTGCCATTGGCCTTTGCTGTGTCAATGGCCTATCTATTCATACTCATCTGTAATGAGTGATGGGTGTACAGTGTGCTGCTGGACCCAGGGAACACTGGACTAGTTTGAACCTCAGCTTGTAATGTTCTGGGAATCACTTTAAAAGAAAATGTGGAAATTGTATTCATTGAACTTGTCCAAATTAGGGTGGGCAGCAACTTACTACCCATCATGATTTTTCCTAGAAAAATGCTCAGTTTGCATCTTGGAGCTTGTAAAATCAAATAATTTTCTGGGTGACAAGGTGGACCCCAGATCCCAGCATACTGAGTTGGATAATTAGGAGTATCAAGCCCCTTATTAAGGTACCCAAATGTTCATTGCTACTGGAGAGTCATTTTACCCAAGATCTTTAAAATTAAAATGTTCACTCTTGATTTTTCTAGTACTGTACTCCCTGGGTCCAACAGCACACTGTACACCCATGACTCACTCTTGCATTAACACTGAATCAGTAACCCCTGAACATTCACAGGGGCTACTGATTCTGTGTTATTGCTTCTGACACAAAGCTTATGTCTTGAATACAGGGAAAGGCAGGCACAAATTTCAGATGCAACCAAGGATTTTATTTGGAGGGAATGAAAACAAGTGTCATGTCAGAACAGGTGGAGACGTGGCACAAGGCCAAATGTCATCACTTTAGGTGTTAAACTTACTCAAACTGAAACTTACTGTGCTATATGGGATACTGCTAGTAATCAAAGCATTTCTGATACTCAGTGCCATTCTGGTATTCTATGCAGTTCTAGTACTATAGGTAATTAAAGTACTCTGTGTAATTCCTAGCACTCTAAATACTGCAGTCAGGAGCAACATAAAACTACAATCTGGTTAATCATGGAGGAACCCTGAGTGCTTTACAGCCTGAAACTGGGGTTTCACAAGAAAGGTAAAGCTGAACAAGTGGAATATCACCCATAGTGGTGTGTTGTGCACTAGTAGAGAGCTCAGGGAAAAATGCCTCCAGACAAGGCCGGAAGGAACTTATGTGCAAAAGTGGGGATCAACAGAGGATGCACCTCATCCCCTGATTTGTTGGAAACCTTGACTGCCCAGGATAGGCTGTGTCAGACTACCAGGCAAAATGCACTTGCCACTGAATACTTTCATCTGATCACTGGGAAAAAGGCTGCATAAGACCAACAGACAGGGTATAAAGGAAACTGAACACTTTTGTCATACCCTGTGGTTGGGGGGAGGTTGTAGTAGACCACCGGATAGGATGAATACAAAGAAACACCAAACTGTATCTTTCAGGTCTTACAGCTTTTGTCACTCTTTATAGTCTGGCAACTTTCATTACTCCTTGTGGTCTTGCCACTTTTGTCACTTTTGGTGATCTGGCCACTTTAGTTGATCTTGTGGAGAAAACCCCAACCCATTGTACGTTGAAGTCCCTGACTAATGAGCCAGTGTAGAAACATAGTAGTTGACAGCAGATAAGGACCACAAGACCCATCCAGTCTGCTCATTTCTTTTTCTACCTTATGAATGTGCCATCGGCCTCTGCTCCGTCAATGGCCTATCTATTCATACTTATCTGTATTGCTCCCTTATGCGTATCCCATGTCTGTTTGAAGCCCTGCACTGTATTCATATCCACCACTTTCTGAGGTAGGCCATTCCATGCATCCACCACCCTTTCTGTGAAAAAGAACTTCCTCACATTACCCCTTAATCAGCTTCCCTCTAATCTCATGCTATGTCCTCTTGTCCTGCTATTTTTCTTATACTGAAACACGTTAGACTCTTTCTCCTTGTTGATGCCCTTAAGGTGTTTGAATGTTTCAATCATAGCACCTCTCTCCCTCCTTTGCTCTAGGGTATACGTATTAAGCTCAGTTACTCTGTCCTCATATGTTTTCTGATGCAGGCCCTGCACCATTTTGTTTGCCCTTCTCTGGACTGCCTCAATTTGGTTAATGTCCTTGTGAAGGGGTGGCCTCCAGTACTGCATGCAGTACTCCAGATGGGACCTAACCAGTGTCTTGTAAAGAGGGATTATTACCTCCATCTTCCGACTTGTGATACCTCTACTAATACACCCCAACATCCCTCTAGCCTTACCTACTGCTATAGTGGTCTGCTTGGATGATTTCATGTAATCAATGATGATGACGCCCAAGTCTCTTTCTTCCCTTGTGACTGCTAAAATCTCCCCTCCCAGCCGATAGGTGGCTTCAGGGTTTCTCTTCCCTACGTGCATGATCTTGCACTTCTTTGCGTTGAACCCCAGTTGCCACTCTTCCGACCATTTTGCTAGTTTATCCAGATCTCTTCTCATTCTGCCCACCCCATCTGGATCATCTACTATGTTGCATATCTTGGTGTCATCTGCAAACAGACAAACCTTACCCTCCAGTCCATCTACAATGTCACTGATGAAGATATTGAAGAGGACTGGCCCCAGGACAGATCCCTGAGGTACCCCACTTGTGACTTGCATCTCTTCTGACTGTATGCCATTTACCACCACTCTCTGTTTTCTGCCAGTCAACCAGTTTGCCACCTAGTTGACCAACGTCTGACCCACCCTGAGCCTACCCAGCTTATTAATCAATCTTCTATGTGGAACAGTATCAAAAGCTTTGCTGAAGTCAAGGTAGGCGACATCAACTGCTCTCCCTTGGTCTACCACTCTGATTACCCAGTCAAAGAAATCTATGAGATTAGTTTGACAGGACCTTCCTTTTGTAAACCCATGCTGTCTTGGATCCTGTACTCCTATGGATTCCAGGTGTTGCACTAGCCTTTCCTTAAGGAGTGTCTCCATAATCTTGCCCACTACTGAGGTAGGACTGATTGGTCTGTAGTTCCCTGCCTCCTCCCTGCTACCACTCTTATGAAGCGGGATCACATGAGCCCTTCTCCAGTCTTCTGGGACCTCTCCTGTGCTCAGAGACTCACTAAACAGTTCTGATAATGGCTCTGCTAGTTCAACCCTTAGCTCCTCTAGTACCCTATTATTTTTGGATTTAAAGTTTTTATATTGTATATGCACTTTGGTTTATTGAAAAGTGCTTTAAAAATAAATTTTGATTTGATTTGATTTACCCTGGGATGTATGCCATCAGATCCCATTGCCTTGTCCACCCTGAGCTTATCAAGCTCTTGTAGGACCCTTTCTTTTGTGAAGGGACTAGTGCACCCCTCCCTCTCCCTTGTGTCCGTTGTGCTGAGCTGTGGGCCCTGCCGTACCTTCTCTTTAGTAAATACTGAGCAGAAATATCTATTTAGAATAGATGCTTTTACATGGTCCTCCTCCTCCTCACACGCCCCCTTATCCCTTTAAGCTTAGCAATACCTCCTCTGGACTTTCTTCTTTCACTAATGTATCTATAGATAGTCTTGTCACCTGATGATTTTGAATGCCTGTATGTTGATTTCCCTTCATAAATAATATTTGTTAAATGTGCATTTGCTATGTACTTACTAGGGTACTGTATTCTTGTTGCCTAGCTCGCACTACATATTAGCTAGCTTGTTACATCTCTAGAGTACATACCGTGCCCTCACTTGTATTTTTTTTTACCATGAACACATCTCTGCCTATCTGTAAATGTGCTGTACATGTTATTCCTCTAAATTATGTTATGCTGTAGTTGCAATGTTTTTTCTGTTTCCCTCATGTTGTAATCCTCCCAGCTCATGGCTGAAATTAGTCATCTCTATGGCTACCCCACCTACCCGGTAAACAAAACCCAAAAAAAAAAATCAGAAGTTTTTTGGATTTCCTTTTTGCTTTTTTTGTTTTGGTTCCTATTTTGGGTGAGTTTTGTTGTGCTAGCTCCAGTGTTGCAGTGTCCTCTGCCCCTTTGTTTGATTTTGGAGATAGAGGCAGATACCTGTTTGTAGTTTTTATATGGTTTGTGGAGGTGATATGTTGGAGAGCACTGAGTGATGGGGCAACCGATTTGCCCCTCCTAACCACCTACCAACCTCCCGGACCAACTACCCTCTGCTGTCGAGGTGCTTCTGTTGGATGTTGGGAAATGGCCAGCGGTTCTTATAATATATTTCCTCTTGAATATGCACTTTGAGGTGTGCAATCTTTGCCCATGCTGCGTGGAGCTGAGCCCTTAGATCTCCAAAGGCCCAGCATGTAGGACAGTGTCCTAAATCCTGTAAAACTGCCCTTCTGAAAAGTGTTCCGTGGTACCTGCAGTTAATGATATCCATTCCAGATAAGTTGCTGGGTTTATAACCTGGTCAGAGTAATTAGAAGGAAGAAAATGAAAGCAAAAGTTTGATTTTGTGTTTTGTTTGTTTGTTTTTGTATAACTTGTTATAACAAGTTAAACTACTAGTGCCCTTGTAAATGAGGTCACTGTGTGGATACCGTCTGATCCACCTCTTCCTCCTTTGCTACAGGAAATGTCACGACTGTGCTACCCTGTAAAAGGAGTGTAGTGTGGGGTGGTTGGGGATGGGATTGGATGGCTGGGCCCTTCTCCTGCTGAAAAAGAAGAACCACAGATGAAAGAAACAAGGAGGTAAGAGCATAAACAATCAGCCAGCAACAAATGCAGTAGCCCTGAAAGCTTATCTTAGTGACAGATAAAACTGTAAAACCTGTAAAGCACCTCCTGTAATAATTTCACAGAGGACATACCCTGTAAGAAGCACTTTGCTACAGAGAAAAATAAAGCAGTAACAGAAGATATACCTTGCAAAAGACAATTTGAATCAGAAGATTACAGCAGTAATCTGTAAGCACACACCTGTAGGCACACCCTGTAATAATGCAGAAGAAGGTATACATAGATACATAGACAGTGTCGGCAGATAAGGGCCTATGGCCCACCTAGTCTGCCCATTTGAGCTTGTAAGTTCAGTTTGTTTTCCTAGAAGTCTGTTGCCCCATACCCCTGACCTCCAGAATTCATTTATGTCTATCCCATGCATTCTTAAATCCGTGATTGTTTCAGCCCCCACCACTTCCTCTGGCAGGGTGTTCCACTTATCCACCACCTGTTCTGTGAAGAAATTCTTTCTCATGTTTCCTCTGAATCGTCCTCCTCCAACTTCATCCCATGTCCTCTAGTCCTGGAACATCTTTTTCGCTTAAAATAGTGTTTTCCTGCACCCTGTTCCTCCCAGTAAGATACTTGTATGTCTCTATCATATCCCTCTCTCCTCCTCTCTCCAGGGGTACATGTTCAGTTCCTTCAACCTGTCTTCATAGGACTTGTGTGCAATCCATGCACCATCTTTGTTGCCCTCCTCGAACCTTCTCTATCCTGTCTATGTCCTTACGTAGGTATGGTCTCAGAACTGTACACTGTACTCCAGGTGGGGCCCTCACTAGTGTCTTGTATGGCGGAATTATGACCTCCTTTTCCTGCTGGTGATGCCCCTGCCTATACATCCCAGCATCCTATTTGCTTTACCTGCTGCCTTGTCACACTTTTTCCCTACCTTGAGGTCATCGGAGATGACAACCCCAAGATCCTTTCCTGCTTGGTGCATGCTATATCCTCACCCCCAACTGATATATTGTGCCAGGGTTTTTGTGCCCATATGCATTATCTTGCACTTCTTTGCATTGAATTTCAACTGCCAAACCCTGACCATTCTTCAAGTTTCTGCAGGTCGCTTCTCATTCTGTCTACACCCTCTGGTGTGTCTACTCTGTTACAGAGCTTTGTGTCATCAGCGAACAGTGAAATTCTGCCTACTAGGTCCTGTGCAATGTCACTGATGAAGATGTTGAATAGGACTGGTCCCAGCACTGATCCTGTGGTGCCCCACTGGTCACTCTTCCCTCTGTGGGTGACAGCCATTTACCACCACCCTCTGTGTCCTGCCACCCAGCCAGTTACCTACCCACCACACTACTGTCCTGCCACACCCATATTCCCCAGTTTGTGTAATAGTCTTCTATGTGGCACAGTGTCAAAGGCCTTGCTGAAGTCCAGATAGGCCATGTCCACTGCCCTCCCAATCCACCTCCCTAGTCACCCAGTCAAAAAATTCAACGAGGTTGGTCTGACATGACCTCCCCCTGGTGAAACCATGCTGCCTTGGGTCCTGTAGTCCATTGACAACCACATGTTCCACCAATCTCTCCTTCAGTAGTGCTTCCATGATCTTCCCCACTACCGAGGTGAGGCTGACCGGTCTGTAGTTCCCTGCTTCCTCTTTGTTCCCACTTTTGTATAAGAGGACTACATCTGCTGTCCTCCAATCTTTGGGTACCTCCCCTGTTTCCAGTGATCGGCTAAACAGGATAGCCAGAGGTTCAGCCACCACCTCTCTTAGTTCATTAAGGACCCTGGGGTGCACCCCATCTGGCCCATTGCTTTATCCAACTCTTATTACTTCCAGTTCCTTCAGGACCCTTTCGTGTAAAGGGACTTGTGTCCATTTCTGCACCATTCTCACCCTTGTACTCCTTCAGACCCATTACCTCCTCCTCTTCAGTAAAGACTGAGCAGAAATACCTGTTCAATATGTCAGCTTTACTGTTGTCATCCTCCACGCGCCCCATCCTCCCCTTCAGTCTCACTATCCCTCCTTTGTCTTTCTTTTTCACTTATGTACCTGTAAAGGTTTTGTCCCCTCTACCCACTGATTTTGCAATGTGTTCTTCTGTCTGAGCTTTGGCTTCCCTTACTGACCTCCTGCTTCCTTTGCTTCTCCTGGTACTTCTCCCTATCCCCTTCTGCCTGTGTCTTTTGTATTGCCTGAGATGCAATCTTTTTGGCTTTCACTTTCTTTGCTACCTCTTTGGAAAACCATAATGGTCTCCTCTTCTTTTCCTCTTGCTAACCTGCTTGATGCATACTTCTGTTGTTCTTGTAATCCCCATTTTAAATACTGCCCACTGTTCCTCAACCCTGATTCCTGTCCCATTCCCTTAATGCCTCTTTCAAGTATCTCCCCATTTTCCCAAAGTCTGCCCCCTAAAATCCAGGATCGTGTTTTGTGTGGTTTGGTTCTGCTCTTTCTGTGATTTCAAACCACAATGACTGGTGGTCACTATTTCCCAGGTGCTCCCCCACTGTAACCCCCATCACACTGTCCCTGTTTGTGAGCACAAGGTCCAGTATTGCCTTCTGCCGAGTTGGTTCCATGACCAGTTGCTTGAGGAAGGCACCCTGAAGGGAGTCCAGGATAAATCTGCTCCTAGTTGATGCTGCCACAGCATACCTAGCAACAACAATTTGAATCAAGAAAATAAAGCAATAAACTGTTAGCAACAAACAGTAACAATCCCTGTAAGTACAAAATAAAAATAACAACACCTAGTAAGTCTGCCTAGCCAAAAGAGGACTTAATCCTTATCCTTGCTCTGGTAAGGTTCTTTGCTCTGTCCTTTTAAGCAAACTAGAAGAAAAGAGCTCAGGTGAAGATAGGTGCATTTGCCAGCAAACCTAGTCTTAGTGTAGCTCCTAGTGTGGCTCCTAGATTGCATTTACTTCCTAATGGGGATAGAAACATAGAAGCTGATGGCAGGTAAGGACCACTTGGCCCATCCAATCTGCCCATTTCTCCCTAACACTATTACCGCAGACTGTGCCAAATCTACAACTCTTTCCCCCTCTCCCTCTTCCTTTCCACTATGATTCCTTTGTAGTTATCCAATGCATTCTTGAACCCCACCACTGTTTTCACCCCCACCACCACCTCCACTGGAAGGCTGTTCCAGGAATCCACCACTCTTTCTGAGAGTACTTCCTCATATCTGTCTGGAATCAACCCCCAGCTTCATAGCATGTCCCTTGTTCTTGAGCAACTTTTCTTCTGGAAAATACTTCCCTTCTGTACCATATTTACCCACGTGAGGGATATAAAGGTCTCTCATATCCACCCTCGACTCTGTTCCAGGGTGTACATATTGAGGTCCTTTAGTCTCCTCCTCCTCCTCCTCCTCATAGGACTTTTGATGCAGACCCTGCACCATTTTTGTTGCCCTCCTCTGCAAGCCTCCCACTGTCTATATCCTTCAGAGATGTGGTCTCCAGAACTGATCACAGTACTCCAGGTGGGGTCTTACCAGTGATCTATACTGAGGCAACACCACCTCCTCCTTCTGCTGATGATACCCCTCCATATGTACCACAGCATCCAAGTAGCCCTCCCTACTGCCTTGTCACACTGCCAGGCTACCTTTAGGTCATTCCATATGATTACCCCCAGGTCTCTTTTGCTGCTTGGTGGTCATCAATACCACTTAACCAATTTTGTACTCTGCCACTGGGTTTCTGTGCCTGAAGTGCATACATGTGCACTTTTTTGCATTGAAACCCAGCTGCCATAACCTTGACCACTCCTCTAGTTTCCTCAGGTCTCTGCTTATCCTTTCCACACACACACACACCCCCAGAGTGTCCACCCTATTGCAGATTTTGGTGTAATCCACAAGGAGACAGACCTTCCCTTCCAGCTCCTCTGCAATGTCACTTATAAAGACATTAAAGAGGACCAGTCCCAGTACTGATCCCTGAGGCACCCCACTGGTCACCCTACCCTCCCTTCCTCAGAGTGAACTCGATTTACCACCATCCTCTCTCACCTATCCCCTAACTGATTTCTTAGCCAGTTTACCACCTTTGGACCCCCCTCCTAATAAGCTACCCAGCTTGCTTACTAGTCTTCTATATGGAGTGTTGTTGAAAGCCTTACTGAAATCTAGGTAGGCAACATCCGCTGCTCCATCCTGATCTAAGTCCTTTTTCATCCAGTCAAGAAGTCTGTCAGATTCGTTTGACATGACCTCCCACCTGTGAAGCCATGCTGCTCGGGGTCTTGTAACCTACTGGATTTAAGATATTCCACAATCCTTTCCTTCAGCAGTGATTCCATTAACTTTACTACCACTGATGTCAGGCTGACTGGTCTGTAATTGCCAGCCTCCTCCCTGCTACCACTTTTCTGTAGTGCAATCAATCAATCAAAATCTTTATTTATTCAGACGGGCACCATTGAGCAGAGCTCATTTGCAAGATGGACCTGGTCATACAAAAATCATAGTACAGTAACATGGTAAAACATAATGCAATATTATACAAAGAAGGAAAAATATACATACTGTATGTACATCAACATTTGAGTGAGAGGGCCTTTACAACAGATAGGCTCATAACTGGGTACAGCCAGAATGTTCACTGAAAAGGAGAGAGAAAGGCAAGAAGAGGGATACCTGCTTAGGAAGAAATTACGGGGTTGGAATAGTTAACTGGCATACTTCAGGGAAGGAGATGGAACTTGGCCATGGCTAAAGAGAGGCAGAAAAGCTGGTATTTTGGTAGGTTGAGAGAGGCAGGGGCAGAGGCAGGGCAGGAGGCAGGATGGGCAGGAGGGAAACTGGAAAATAGGTGAGCTAGCGATGTGGGGAAACATTTGCAGGATTCCTTCATGGAGCAGTCATAGTGTGACTTGAAAATATTCAGGCTAACAGGACAGCTCAACTTCAAGTTTTTTTGCATATTGTTTCACAAGGAAGGCAACGAAAAACTTATTTCAACTCTGCCGAAACAAGATTTGACCTTAAGTAATTGCAAGGCAATAGCTTCTTAGAGCATAGGCACCTATCACACTCAGGAGAATACAATCAGAGAAGTATAGTGGGAGCTTGTTGGTAACTGCTCTGAAAGCCCATAGAGCAGCATTTCTATTTCTCCTATAATGAAGGTAAGTCCAGCCCACCACAGTGTACAAGGAGCAATGGTGTGTGGAAAGTGGAAGGCCCGTTATGAACCTGATTGCTCTGTGGTATAGGGTGTCCAGCTTAGCAAGGGCAGAGGCAGTACAATGGCTATAGAGAAGGTCCACATAATCTATTAATGAAAAACATGGCTTGAACCCACTGTTACTTGGCATCCCTAGTAAGGAAGTGATTAATTCTGTAGAATAGTCCTAGTCATTGTCTTAGTTTCTTCTGTAGTTCTTCGAGATGTTCAAAGGAGGAGAGTTTGTGATCGAGCCATACACCCAGAAATTTTAATTTTGGCACATACTCTAGATTTTCTCCAAGTACTGTGGTAATCAGTGCAACTACATCTGCCCTCCGCCAGTCCTCCAGAACCACTCCTGTTTCCAGTGAGCTGTTAAATAGGACTGTCAGAGGTGCAGCCAGTATTTCCCTGAGCTCCCTCTGTACTCTTGAATGCATCCCATCTGGTTTGCTTTGTCCACCTTCAGATGAGCAAGTCCCATCTGGACTCTCATCCCCAAAAAGGACTAGTGTCCACTGTGGTGAGATAAGGTCATACCATATTGTTTTGGTCATGTTTTATATAATGTTATATATATATATATATATATATATATTCTATTGGCACGGTCATGCCACTATAGTTACGGTTGAGCAGCCAGTTACATACTAAAGTCAAAAGTTTGGACATTAAAAACTTTGGACCCGTTCAATGGATTTGCCTAAAATTTGGTACATGCATTGGGGCACACTAGACCTCTTGATCTGCCAAATTGTGTTTGTGTCAGAGTGCTGGTCTTCGTGTACGAAAGCGCTGAAAAATGCAAAATTATCCATTTTTGGAGGCACCTTTTGGCATTCTTAATGTGGTCCTGCACGGCTGCCATGGGGTGTGACACTCTGCAAGATGGCTCATTTGAAAGAGCTTTGGTGGCTGAATATGCCGCTTTTTGTTTGGTGAAAAAATATTAAGGCATTCAAAAGTTATGGCACTTTTAAGTTCCCATTATAAGTCAATGGGAAAATGTATGTGTACAGTATATCTTGTGATCAAAGAATGGGGGTTCTGACCATCTGGTCTCACCTGGCGATCAAAGAATTTGCAGCCTCACAGTTCAAGAATCTTTTTTCCCGAGGAATTTTCAAAATTCTTTAACTGCGAGGTCCGCCATCTTGTTTTCAGTTTTCCAATCACACAAACACAAATATCTCGGCTCAGGGGTCACTTCTGAAGTAAAACTTTGGTGAGTTTTACTCAGGGGACCCTGATCTATCAAGCCATGGCTTTGGTTCCATCCAAATCAGTCAAAAAATAGAGTTATAAGATTTTAAAATCTTAATTCGCGGCTCGCTAACGATCTTTGATCATGAGCCTGCAAAATCTTTGATCGCGATCTTGCATCATGATCTAAAACACTAATATCTCTGCTCAGGGGTGGGCTAGGAACACAAATGAGGGCTTGTTTTGCTCAGGAGGGTCCGTACTGTTGAACCATGCCATTGGTTTGGTTCAAATTGGTGAATAAATTGCGTTTCACCATTTTTTATTCTTTGACCGCGAGCCTGCAAATTCTTTGATCATGAGGTTGCAAATTCTTTGATTATGAGATTCTTTGATCGTGATCTTGCATCGTGAGTGAGGGATGAGATAGCCAAATGTAAAAATAATTTTTCTCAGCCCATGGGTGCCCTAGGAAGTCAAATGAAGGTGAGTTTTACTCAGGGGGCTTTGTTCTGTAGAACCATGGTGGTGGTTTACTGCAATTCCTTCAATTTTTTGATTTATTACGTTTTTTATTCTTTGTTCATGAGACTGCAAATTCTTTGATTGTGAGGTTGCAAATTCTTTGATCATGAGATTCTTTGATCGTGATCTTGCATCGTGAGTGAGGGACGAGATGGACAAATTTAAAAATCAATTTTCTCAGCCCATGGGCGCCCTAGGAAGTCAGAAGAGAGTGGGTTTTACTCAGGGGGCTTCATTCTGTTGAACCATGATGGTGGTTTACTGCAATTTCTTTTGTTTTTTGATTTATTACATTTTTTATTCTTTGTTCATGAGCCTGCAAATTCTTTGATCGTGAGGCTGCAATTTCTTTGATCCTGAGATTCTTTGATCATGATCTTGCATCGCGAGTGAGGGACAAGACGGCCAGATTTTTTATAATGGAATAGATAGGGAAATGTTGCCAATCTTTGACATTGAATATCTCAGAAATGGTTTGGTCTTTTTACTTGAAATTTTGAGAGAAAAAAGGAAACATCCCGCAAATGTGCCTTTTAGTGGCTTGGTCAAAAAATATTACAGGGCGGCAAAGTTACGATACTACGAAGTTGGAGCTTTTCCCCATAGGATAACATTACGTCGTCTGCCATGTTACAGGAATTCTTTGCCGCTCTGCTGGAAAATATCGGTTTGGGCTTTTGGGCTGAAATTTGGAGGGCAGAAAGCCAACATCCTACAAATATGCCTTTTTGTGGTTTGGAGAAAAAATGTTACAGGGTGGCAAAGTGACAGCATTCCGAATTTGACAGTTTTCCCCATAGGATAACATTACGGCATCCATCGCATCTTTCAGGGTCCGTATCTCAGAAACAGTGCGAGATATGGACTTTTTGTCAAAAAAATGCTTAGCCTTCCCAAATGGGGGCTAAGCAGAAAACTAGCCAGGAAAGTAATAATTCATACAAAATTTTATTTTTTTTCCTGCGTCGTACAGTTCCTGAGATATAAGCAATTTAGTATTCCAAGTTGTACTTTTCTGCTCCGAAGTCAATTATAATGCATACATTCCTTGTTTTCAATTTGTTTTTTCAATGCAGTTTTTGGGGAAAAGAAGGGTGTGCCCTTTTGTTACTGTGACAGTTAGCGTTTCCAGTTGCGCTTCTGTCACCATTTGAATCACCGTTCCCATCTACGCCACTGTGTGCGTAACGGTTTGCATTTTCATATGCGCTTGCATTTCTGTTTCTGTTGTCTTTACTATTGCTGTTACTGTTACCATTTACATTTAGTATTGCAGTACCATGACCTTACGTGTAACAGTTTGCATTTTCGTATGCGTTTGCGTTTCTGTTTTTATTGGCTTTATTGTTGCTGTTACCGTAACCATTTGCATTTACAATTGTGGTTCCATGAGTGTGTGCATTACGGTTTGCGTTTTCGTATGTGCTTGCATTTCTGTTTACTTTGGTGTTGTTGTTGGTGTTACTGTTACCATTTGAGTTTACAGTTGTGGTACTGTGAATGTGTGTGTTACCAGTTGTGTTCTGTATGCACTTCTGTTTGATGTCTCCGTTTTTATAACTGTTTGCTTTGGCGTCACTTTACACTCATGTTTCTATTAACATTTGCTTTGCCATTTGCATTTGCTTTGCCATGTGCAGTATCATTGCTGCTTGTGTTTTCTTTGCAGTTCCTGTTACTGTGTAACAAGACATCACGTAGTGGGACCGCGTGGCCCAAAGGGCCCTGCGCTGCCACCACTGCATTTCTTTCATTATTTATCATCCTCATCCTCATTCTCAAAAAGAAGGGAAATTAGAGGCAAAACACTCTGTTTAATGCATCAGTTAGGGTTGTTCCACAGCAAAAGCTAGGAAATTTGGGTTGGGGTTGAAAGCCCCTTGGACCCCCCAGCCCACCCTCCCAAACAGTATCCAGGGTTGCGCATTGGGTCGTCGGTCCTAACTCTCACCCCATTTTCCTATACCTCCAACTTCTTTACATATGTGATGGGGTGAGAGTTGGGGCTGATGACCCCAACGCACCCCAATGCCGCTTGGGAGGGTGGGCTGGGGTCCAAGGCTTTCAATCCTAACCCCCACTGTGGAGCAACCCTAACTGATGCATTAAACAGAGTTTTTGCTCTAATATATATATATATATATATATAAATGCATCAGAGACACCCATGGTGGCTAGTGTAAGTGCAAGGGATCATGGGTACAAGTACATGGGCCTTGTGGAATAATGTTGTAATTCTTGTTACTGAACAGAGCATCTGTCGGCTACTAACCAGGGGCTACAGTTAATTAACTCATTTTAGAAGGAGACATAAGAATAGTTAAGCCTAGCTGGGAGGCCAGGTAGCTCAATTTGCGTGGGAAAAGGGCAGGGCCTCATGTGGAGCTATGGTGTCTGGACCACCTTTGTTTTGAGAGGTCCACACTAACTTAACATTGTTACAGCTAAATGGGTTACCATTTAAGTAAATGACTGTACTGAGTGTAGCTTAATTACAGCCATCTCCCAGGAGGAAGGCTGGATTTTTCCCCAGAATTCTGGTTTAAACTAGCTGACCACTGAGTTTTTTTCCCTCTCATATTCAGAACTGCATATCTGTGTTTTGTAATAAAAAACTAAAAACTGATTGGTTGCATAGTTATAGAAACAGAATGCTAGCCAATCACCTTGTCAGCCACTATCCACTGGACTTGCCCCTTTGAACACCCTTAAAATAAGAATGAAGAGGGGTATCTGAACCTTTTAGCCTTTAGCCTTTTAATATTCTGAACCCTGTCTGTCTGCTTGAACAGCAAAGACAGTTCCTCCTGGCACACCAGAACTAAGACGTCAACTGCCACTTCTAAGGACACTTTGCACTTCAAAATTCAGCAACTAAGGACTCGGGGTAGAATTTTAATCTCAGAGTAGTAAAGTGTAGGTTTCTATGTATATTTTCCATTTTATTTATAATATCCTGTAACCAATGTCTAACATTATTTGTCTTTATGTTATTTACTGTTTTTATTAATTTAATTAGTAAAGCTTATTTTTAAGATAATTCTGCCAGTGTCGTTTTGTGTGGATTGCCTTGGGAGAGTTGTTCAGACCATACTACGCCTGTGTGACTGTTTCAAGACCAAATACTACCAAAGTGAAGTACCACTAGGGACTTTATGATGAAAGATGGTGAGGAAATATGAAGGGTCTCGGGGGAGCCTGTGGGGGTTTGAACTGAGCTCTGCATTTCTTTGGAAAGACACATAATAGGGTGTATAGGCCCCCCAAAACCTATACACACCTATGGCTTTCTGGTTCGTGGTACAGTGGCCAAGAGGGTTCTAACCCAGGAACACAGATTTGTGACTGTATTTGTACCCCCTTTCACGAAGGGAGGGTGCCATGGGATTCTCTGGCATATGTTCAGTTGTAAAACAGCAAGCATACTAAAGGAACAGAGAAAGGGTATCCCTGCCCCCCCTTGTCACAAGACAGATTTATTCACTGTGACACAGAGAAATCGCACCTTACAGGAGTGGGCTTGTGACATCCACATCCCTCCCTCCAAAGCTTCTATTACTTTTTTGTGGCCCCTTCTCATTCCTCTGTGAACACTGAACAGAAGTAGTTGTTCAGGATGTTTTCCTTTTTCTGGTACTCCTCTGCACAGCCCCCCCTTCCCTTTTTAACTTTACAATACCTCCCCGGTCTTCCTCCTTTCACTTACATATCAAAAAAATGCCCTGTCCCCTTTTGTTACCTCCTGGGCTATTCTCTCTTTATTTTGAGCCTTTGCACTCCTTATTGCTTTCCCTGCTTCCCTGTTTCCCCTGACACACCTCCCTATTCTCCTTTCTCTGTGTCTCCTTAAACCTTCTGAATGCTACCCTTTTAGCCTTTACCTTTTCAGCCACCTCTTTCAAGAACCATAGCAGTCTCTTTTTCCTCTTGCTTTTCCTCACTTGTTTGATGCAGAGGTTTGTTGCCTTTACTATGCTCCCCTTTATCTTTGCTCACTATTCTTCCACCTCACCCTAGCCATCCCCCCACCAGGTCATCCCTAAAGCATTCACCCATCTGTATAAAAGCTGCCCTACTGAAGTCAAAGACTCTCGTCCTTGTGTGGTTCATTTCCACAGCTGTCATTATATTGAACCACACCGTACAGTGATCACTGGTCCCAAAGTATCCTCCCACCTTGATGTCTGCAACACTGTCCCTGTTAGTGAGTACCAGGCCCAGTATTCCTCATCATGAGTGGGTTCACTGACTAGTTGCCTGAGGAATGCCCCCTGCAGAGGGAAGGAACAGGAGGTGACCTTGCCTGACTATCATCGTAGTTCAAACTTAACGGCTGGCCCCAGGATAGAAGTGCGGATACCACAGATGAGGCTAGATGAAGCAGCAATTGAAAAAAGTTCTTGCCAAAGTTGGCATTGTCTCTTGTGTATGCACACTTGAATGTCTTTCGCACACAAAACCAACTTTACACTTCACAGATACCAGATAGATGATCCGGCTAGGAACACTTTTGGCAAACAAGTTACAGTTCAGTGGTGGGTGCTCTAAGGGAGGTACAGTGCGGAGTTCCTAAAATGGCAGGTTACAGTTTGGTTATGGGCACTTTGTGGGAGTACAGTATGGTGAGGAATACTTTAAGCAGCAGATTACAGTTGGGTTATGGGCACTCTGTGGGACATATGGTTAGGAGTACTTTAAACAGCCGCTTACAGATTGGTTATGGACACTATCTGGGAGGTACAGTGAGGAACACCTTAAAAGCAGGTTACAGTTTGGTTATGGGTACTCTGTGGTTACACAGTGTTTGATACAGGGCAGCACACACTTGAGGCAGTACTTGAAAAGGGCTCTGAAAAATTAGTGGAAAGTAATTTCCGGAGGGGCACTAAAACAATAGCAAAAGTCATTTGGGGGGCACCTCTGATGCAGTTAGGCAGGCTTTTAGTAAGAACACACTGTCACTCAGATGGGGCTTAGTGATAGGCTCATATCATCAGCACATTGCCCTTTGCAGTACACCTGACTGAGATAGGCTTGTGAATATGCATAAAATGTCCCCAAAATAGGTCATTCATGTAAAAGGCTATGCCTGCAGTTCAGTGGGCAGGCGCTACTTGACACCCCCTTTCCATGAGCTATTTAAGCCAGCTTCCTCCAGCCTCATTTGGAAGCACTGTTTGTTTACTGCAGCCAGAGGCTCTGCTGAGGCTCTGCCAACTTTCTTCCTCTGTCTATCTGCCACTTTCCTCTGTGTTTTGGGACTTTCTGTTTAGTTTGTGCCTTCATCAGCTCTCTAGGTTAGTATTTTGTTTTTCTGCCTTTCCAGCTGTGCTTGTCCTTCATTCTTTTCTCAGTTAGCTAATTCTGCTGCACGCATGCCCTCATGTAACCCCTTTATTTATTTCTTTTTTTGTTTTCAGTGTGCTTACTAGTTTCCACAGTATGTTTTGGCTTGTGTTATTTCAGTCTTTTCTATTTGCACTTCATAGAAAGTCACATGTAAACCTCCCTTGGTTTCACGGCATTCCTCTTTAGTTGATTTCACCTGGCTTCCTAGCGAGGCAGTCACTCCCACTTCTGCTTTGTCACTTCAGTTAGTTTTACTCAGTCAGTCTGCTTCAGCATTTGTCACCTTAGTCTTAATGTGCATACAGTACACCTTCTAGCTTTTCTCTGCTTGAGGGTGGGTTTTGCCTATCATTTTTTACCTTTGCTGTACATTCAGTTTCCAGTAACTTTCAGTAACTGTGCTCACCATCAATATCTGTCATTCCATTCTGCAGTCATCATTCAGTCAGAATCTTGCCTTCAGGCCAGCCCAGTGGCACTGAGGGATGAGGTGCTGGATGCTACACCTCACACCATGCCAGTGACCCGGGTTCAGACTCGATCTTGGGGTGCTGGGGGTTGGTTGGGGGAGAGGTGCCGGCTGGCAGCTCTCCTCCTCAGGAGAGTTTGGGGGGCTTCCCTGGTGCTTGGCTGCCCCCTGGTGGAGGCTGGATGGCAGCGCATGCTGAAGGAGCCCTGGCATTAGACTGGTGGAGGGTGGAAAGGGCCTTCACTGGAGCCACGGTGTATGCGTACCTCCACGCACATGTGCTACCGTATTCTGGGGCCTCGGGTAAAAGGGGCATAAATGAGGAAATACAGGGATCGTGCGAGAATGACAACTCCAGGCCAGCTCCGGGGATCTGCTGAGACTTGTGTAGCGCTCAAGTTCCTGAACGACCCAAACATAAGTGTGGCCTGCTGTGGAGGCTAAACATAGAATAAAAAAAAAATTGGTCTGCCCCCGTCGTCGCAGTGGTTGGACTTCTGCTTGTGATGCCAGCGACCCAGGTTTGGGGGCAGAGTCGGGTCACTGGAGGGCCATCCGGGGGAGAATGGCTTGAGCATCCCACAACAGCTCGCCATCTCGGGGGGGTGGGGTGATGGCCGATGCCCATGCCACTTGTGTGTGACCTCGGGCGGAAGCTTGGGGGGACCACAAGCCCCATTTGGAGTGGAAGAGAGGCCAGAAGTGCAGTGGACGTTGGTGCATAGTGCCCTGATGTCAGGGGGGCTTTCACTGTGTTGGGGAGAAAATAGGAAAACCCACCTGCTGGCTCCAGGATGATGGGCTTTCTGGGGCATGCCTCCAATTTGCCCCTGTTCACCAGCCACCTCTACAGGACCTGACAAAATGAAGGATAACGGGGGTTGACACCCCGCCTCATCTCCGCTCGGAGGGGGAAGAACCAAAGCTCCATGGGGGACTGGGAGGTCGGTTCTGGTGAGTGGATGGCAGGAGGATGACCTCTTGGATGCCCTGAAGGAGTCAGAGTTGGCAGGCAGTAGGGAGAATAAAGAGCATAATTTCAAAAAAAAAAAGTCTTACCTTCAGGGCTTGCCCTGTGGGTAGACATGCCTTTTTCCCCTTGAAGTCCCCATCTTGAGCGTGAGTCCCTCATCTGGGGGGTCCTTTTCTGTAGACGCTTGTCTCCTGCAGTGCCTCCCAGTAGTCCCTCAGGTGGTAAGTTCCAACACTCTGGAGGAAGCTTTAGCCATGCAAGCTTTCGGTTGGCAGCACCTCTTGATGTAGCATGTAAGACTTCAGCTGCCAAAGGGTGGAGCCCTAATCCCACACTGGTTCCTTTAGCTGTTTAGACCACATTGGCAGCACCCCTGAAATCTAGTCTCTGAGGACAGGGGGACTGTTTGGCATGGGTGGCCATTTGCAGTACAACTGCCTTGCCTTTGGGGGTGGGGGGCTTAGTACCCAGATAAGATGTGGTTTTCAGCATCAGCAAACAGAACCACTCAGGGGGCTATTTACAGCTATCACAAACCTTTGCAAATACCACTGCTCCACTATGCATGAAGGACTCCCTCATTTGCATAGGTGCAGTGGTATGGGTAGCACCTTGGCACTGCCAGGATTGGGCAGCAGTCCAGCAGCCTCTGAGTATGGCTGTGCTCAAAGTGCCAGTGCAAACCTCATTTGCGCAATTGCTAACCTTTGAATGGGGGGCCCATATACATAAATCACATGATACAAATCGGATCAATGAAGAAACATGGACAAGAGATCCTGTTATACAAGACTAACAGTATTTTATCATTCTGTTTTTGGTATTTTCAGTTTTTGACCCTGATCCCTCACACCTCCTCCAGTCCTTACCTGTCTGCATCAGAAAATGCTTCCAAGGTCTCAGAGGATCTTCTAACATCTGACAACAGCCCAGAGGACTGGTGTCAGTGCCTTCACACCCTCCCACCAAACTTAACATCCAGTCAGCAGGCAGAGGTGGGATTAAGGACTTTTGTCACTTAATGGCTCCCTCTCCCCCTGGGGCCACTATGGACAGATACATTTCTCCCTGTTGCAGCGGATTGGGATCACAGGCTTATGAACTGAACCCATGGTCCCTCAAGTAGAAGGCTAAGTGGCACTACAGATTATCTTTAAATATGTTCACACTACTAGTCATGCAGATATTATTTGAAAGTTTGTTCAGCGGCTTTGGACCAGGCACAGCACTAGGTCTCCTACCTAAATTTGTTTAATGTTACAATCTGGCTAATTCTTTCCAAAAATGATTTAAAGTTTTTCCTCATACACATGAACATCTTACAGGTTAAAATGATTTTTCTGACAGCAACAGCTGCTGCTAGTGGTAGATATATCAGTTTAAATCTACCACTGATAGCAGAGCTCAATTACGTGTCACTATGACAACAGTAAGCCACACTGGGACTTTAGATCACTCTTGGCCATATTCTTAGTGTCTGCAGCATGCTAGTGGCAAAATGACCTTTTATGCATCTATCAGTTGGGTCAGGGATGTTAGAACTTGTAATGGGATGTCTAGGTGCTGCAGGGCACACTTGCACATCTGTACTTGTCAGCCAGGATACACTACCAGAGGCCATTAGTCTCAGACTTTATCTTGAAACTAGCTAGCATGGCGTGGCAATGCTCCATGTAGTATCTTTTAGTGACTGCTGCTTCCAAAACATGAATAAAGGCACAGGGTTACAGCCCTGCAACCACTGATCAGTTGCTTTAATATGCGAACAACCACAGGAGCGCTTTCATTCAATAGATGGCCGACAGTCATAGAGAAGGGTGGGTTGTATTGGTTGCCTTCATTGTCACGCCTGGGGGGCCTTCTGTTAAAAGAAAATGTGATTGCTGGTGGGGAGGAAGGTAGGAGTTGTGTGCTTCTGCTGTGTGGGGGGTATATTGATTTGTATTGCGAACAGCGATAAAGACAAGACAGCGTCTGATTGTGGAGATGAGCAGGTTGTGCCAGTCGCCATCGTGGGAGGTTTATTTGTTTGTTAAAACATGAAATTGTGGGTGCTGGGGGAGAGGATGGTAGGATTGGGATTGTAGCAGAGGGTGCGGTGATGGCGGTTGTATTCTAAAAGATTGGGCTGAGGTGGAGGGTGAGGGTTCTTTCTTTCTTTCTTTCTTTCTTTCTTTCTTTCTTTCTTTCTTTCTTTCTTTCTTTCTTTCTCGTATAGGAATGGGCAGAAATAGTGGCGCTATTCATTATTTTTATCTGAATAACAAATAGTGCATTCTTCGTGGTATTCAGGAAATACTATGTGCTACTCATATACCCCTACTGCTAGGTGGAGGCACCAAGCTAAACCAACCCAGTCTCTAACACTGTTGCAGGACCCTGGGCCATCTGCCCTGAGGCTTAACAGTACAAGCTATTCTAACATCCATGAGCTGTACCATACCGCAAGGGCGGGGGCTAAACAGTCGCACCAACAGACTTTCTCTTGTGCACGACACACACACACACACACACACACAACACACACACACTACATGCAGAGACACTGTATCCTACATACACATGCACTCATACACACACTGACATGCAGTTGCACAGATTCAAGAGATATACACACACACATACACACACACACACACACACAGTACTTCTCTTAGACTGATCACTCTATCTCAGATATGTAAAAAAGGACACTTCAAAAATACATAACAGAAACAGGCTTTTGAGATAAAGCTTATTTTGCTTCTCAATATGGTAGAAGATGGCATGAACATTGATTTGGGTTTTATGACACATTACCCTACTTGAATTTCACAGACCTTAAGTACAAAGAATGGACTTGTAATGGAACTTCAGTGAGTTTTTCTTTTAATATTGTATGGTGATAGGGTCCCTTTTAATTGATTATCAATATCTTGGTTTCTTTCTCACCATAAACTAATTGTGTGTGTGTGGGGGGGGTCTTGTTTTTTTGGGGACTTGTGTGTGTGTGGGGGTTGTAGTTATATGAGGTAAGACATATTCAGGTTCATGACATAATAATGTTACAGTGTGTTAGGACTCTTGGTTCACATACATAATGAACTTATACTTCCTTTCAACTAGTTATCTGTATTATCTTGTTATGGGGGGGGTTAATTCCTTTAGTTTTTTATTCGGATTCCTAAGACTATTACTATACATATAGTAGATTGATTATATACTGGCACATTGTTGCACACTGTACTTATCAGGATGCATCTTCTCATTCTCTAGGAGGCCCTTGGTAGTTTTTTTTATTGGACTCTAGTTCTGACAAATGATATTTTTAGTAAAAAAAAATCTGGTTACAGCTCTGAAGGTTTTTATGTTTATGGAATATATTATCTGGTTTTGTACAAAGTTGATAAATTGCCTCCAGATATATTTCATTTTTAACATGTCCTTAAGTGGGTTTTAAATCTTAAGGTATTGTGTTTAATTAGAGTGTATTTTCATAACACAAGCACTCATTCATTATGTAAGTTAGCTAAACTGTCTGGCCCTTCATGTAGGATTCCTCTTATCTGTCTTTGTTGACATTTGACCTTGGAGCGCTTCACAGCAGCCAGCTGACTCAGTCTGCTGCCTTGCATTTAAACCTCTGTTGTGGTTTAAAAAAGATATTCTGAACTAATGAGAAATTATTATTTTTTTATGTATGATCTGGGTGTTAATAGAATGTGATTTTCTAAATAACTGGCATACACTTCCATGGAAGGACTTGGTTGGTCTGAAAGCCTAAACACTGTTTTCTTTTGTTACATCTTGTTGGTCCAAAAAAAAAGGTATCAGACCATTTGCTTCTGGATCTGTACACCCATTAGAGACATTTTTGGAGATGCATGTGTTTAAGATGGACATTTTGAATTCAAGAATGTACTATACCACGAGCAAACAAGCACAGGGAGCAGCACGCTTTACACCTTAAACATAAAAATAAACAAACGAAAAAGGTAGAAATGCATTTAATCATGCCATGTGACAAATGAAAGTGCGTTTCTACAGTTCTCATTTGTTTCTTTTTATTTTTGAGGTCCAAAGTGCATTGCTTCCCATACTTGTTTGCTTATTGCGCTTCTGCAGCATCACCGTTTCTGATCGAAGTGTTGCAGTTTATGTTGTTTGTGCACTGTGCCATGACTGCGGACATAGCTCCTACATCACTCTCAAGTGAATCCCCTGTAGACTGTGTTGGAGATCTGGTACAGAAAACACATAGGTCAGGATATTCAAACAGTTTGCGATTCGCTAACGTGATTTGCAAGTCGCAAAATGGGTTTGCAACCGGTTAGCAGACTTTGTTCCATATTTGATATGGGAAAATGGTGCCTGAAAACAGGGCTGCAAGCACAAAAAAGCAATGCTCACAAATGCCATGCAAATGAGGTCCCCAGCTGTGCATACCAGGCAAAGTCACATATGCAAAACAATTTGTATGTGCAAAGCTGAGGATGGCAATTGCAAACATAAGGCCTAGCAGAAGCTAGTCTTATCAAGTGCAAAGCAGTACAGGGATATGGAACACCTGTGCAGGGCACTACAAAAGTTAGCTGGGCCTGTGAGAGACACAACCAGACACACAACATGCCCCTGCAACAGTTGCTGCTGGAGCTCACATGGGACCTAGAGGAGGCACAGGTGTATGCCACCCACCAGTACATTCATGTCCCATGGCCATGTGCCCTGCCACACCTACCCGGAACACCCTGACCAGCAGTACCACCTGGACCACAATACCATCCAAGAACTGTGTGACATACTGTGGGGGGACCTTCTGAACACTACAGCTCAGAGTCAGGCACTGTCAGTGGAATTGAAGGTAACAGCAGCCCTACGCTTCCTATCCACTGGCATGTTTTAAACACCATATGGTACACCATGGGGTGACACAGTCAGCAATGTCCTGCCTACTGTCCTGGTTCTAGATGCTCTATGAGGTGTTAAGACTTCACATTCCCAATGTCACAGGAGGAGAGATCAGCAACAATCAGGCATTCTACCAGGTTACACGTGTACCGAATGTGCTGGGTACAGTGGACTGCACCTGCTTTGCAAATCAAGGCATCCTCTGGGACAGAGAAGGAGGCATTTGTGAACTGTAAATGCTTCCACTCCCTCAATATACAGGTGGTGTGTGAGGGCAACTGTTCAATCACAAATGTGGTGTCGAATAACCCCAGTGGGTCACATGATGTCTTCATGCCTCACAACTCCTCCCTATGCTGGATGTTTGAAACCAGGCAGATACAGGATGGATGGCTACTTTGTGGGCATACACCCCACCCCTGGGGCCTACTAACAGCACATAACCAACAACTGCCTTACTACCCTCCAAACAGGATAGTGCATAACCCCTGCATCCCTGGCTGATGGCACCTGTGCTGAAACCAGCATATAGCAGTGAGGAACATTGCATTAAGGCACAGTGGGCCACCAGGAACATCATTAAATGTGTCTCCAGAATCTTCAAAATGAGATTCTGACACCTGGACTAATCTCTGCATAGGTCAGTCAGTCTGCATGTCCCAAGTAATATGGAGGTTACTGCCACCCTCACTTCCATAAGCAATAAACAAGTATATGTCTTAGGTGATTCCCTTATTAAACACATAGACAGGGCTATTTGTAATCCTGACAAAAGTAATCAAATTTGTTCTACTTTCAGAGGTGCTAAAATATCAGATATTACAGCTATGACTGATGATATTCTACAGGACTGTGGTGCAAATCCCTTAACTGTCACACATGCTGGTGCCAGTAACATCATATATGACTCTGTGCAAAGATTTTGTTGCACTAACAAATAAACTAGTTGAACTAGGGGCAGATATTTGTTTGTCTGAAATTTTACCTATTCCTAGAGCAACTGAATATCAAACCAGTAAGATCAAAACCATAAGCGAATGGTTACGTAAATGGTGTCTGCGACAGGGTCTCACTTGTATTACTCATTGGGAAACATTTGATAATAAACCAGAACTGTTTTGTTGGGATGGATTACATTTAAGTTGCAGGGGCAGTACCTTATTAGGTAAGCACATTCTAGACAACATTACATCTCATTTAAACTGAGTAACCAGGGGAGAAGAAGAAGTTGTCCTCTTCTCTAAAAAGGAAATACAAATCTAGTCATTTAAACCATAAACACTCTCTCAACAATACTCAACTGAAATGGATGTATTTTAATGCTAGAAGTCTAAATAATAAACTGGACAAATTAACAATCAGAGCTACAAAGGACAAGATTGATATCTCTATATGTGAAACATGGGCGACAACAAAGCATCTTGGGATATTCAAATTCTAGGTTACAGCCTATACAAACTTAATCATACCTATAGAAAAGGTGGTGGTTGTTGTTGCCTTGTTTACAATGGTATACACCCCTGATTGTGCCATTTTGACCACGGGGTCCCCTACAGCGACTGCAGTGCCACGTCACTGTAGGGAACTCGCTGGAACCCAGCACTGTCTGTCGGGGGTCCTGCACCCCCCAAAATCAGCTCCGACTCAGAGTTGAGAATCCTAAGTGGGGGTGGTGTGGGGTGCACAGCCCCCACATGGGGGGTTCGGTGGCAAAGCCCCCCGAAGAAAACACTTGTTGCTCTCTGAAACCATCAGCCGACTGCAAAATGTGGTCAACCTGCCAGTTTCACTGTCGGGTAGTTCGACAAAAATTTTGTCAACGACAAGTCGTAGATCTGTTTACAATAGTAACGTCAAATCTATTGATGTTTCTGATAAGATCTGCACTCATGATTTTGAAACAGAAAGTATCTGGGTTAAACTGTTTCCCTTTAACTCACAGTCACTTATTATTGGTACCTGTTATAGACCTCCTGACTCTCCGCCTGATTATTTTGATGCAGTCTTGATGGAAATTGAAAATGCAGCAGTACCCGGGTGATGTCATAATCACAGGAGATTTTAACCTTGATAATATTGATTGGATAGAGAAATCTTGCAGCTCTAGTAATGGTTAAAAACTTCTTGCCATTTGCAAACAATTACAACTGAGTCAGCTTATTGTAGTCCTAACTAGAGGAGACAAGATTCTTGATTTACTATTAGCAAATGACCACCTGGATCTTGAAGATGTTGAAATAAATTCACCAGTCAGTAACAGTGACCACAGTTCAGTGTCATTTAATTTGAAAATGGTTTGTGCACCTAATACTGGATCAACAAAATTGTACTTATATGACAAAGCTTATCTTATAAATCTTAGGGAAGAATTAAATTCAGTCTGCTGGGACAGTGCCTTCCATGGTTTGAATACAAACAAATGCTGGAGCTACTTTAAAAGTACCTTACTCCATCTCAGGGACAAGTATATACCCACCAGGGAAAAATATTTATGTAATAAACATCGCCCCAAATGGTTTAATAATTAAATAAAAAGATTAGTAAAACTAAAAGACAAGAAATATCGGTCTTATTTAAAATTGAAAACTGTGTATAATTGGACTGCTTATTTATCTATATGAAAGAAATATAAAACCAAAATAAGTAAAGCAAAAGTTAAATGGGAATGCAATCTTGCTAGAACAGCTAACAAAAACAATGGAAAACAATTCTACTCTTACATTAATTCATTAAAAAAAACTACTAGTCAGGTGGGGCCCATATTATTTAATGACACTTTAATCCATGATCCAAAAACTATGGCAAATTTGTTTAATATAAAATTTTGTGACATTTTTAGTCCCAGCAGCAGAATGTACAAAGCTGTAATGTTACTAAAATAGGTGACTCTAGTCAGATCACGTTTACTCTAAATCAGATTTATTCCAAACTTAGAGCTCAAAAAGGTAAAATAAGCTTTGGCCCTGACAACATTTCTGGATACTTATTATTTCTTTTATCCGATGGCTTGGCCTATCGATTGAAAAAAATATTTGAGGGATTTCTGTTGTACAGCTATGTCCCTGACAACTGGAAACATGCCCATGTCATTCCAATCGACTAAAATGGCCCAAAAACAGCATGGGAAAATTATAGACTCATTAGTCTTACTTCATCAGTCTGCAAAGTTTTAGAAGGCCTAATTAAGAATATAAATACACCAAACCTGGATAGACAGGATCCTGAACAGCACGGATTTAGACAAGGCAGAGGCTGCATAGCAAACCTTACGTGTTTTTATAAGACTGTAAGTTCTGAACTTGACAGGAAAATCCCATTTAATGTAATCTTTATAGACTTTAGTAAGGCCTTTGATATTATGCCTCACTGGGCACTAGAAATCAAAATACTGCATCTTAACATAAATAAATCAATATCAAATTAGATATGCAATTGGCTAAATAATAGGTCTCAAAGTGTGTTAATTAATGGTAAACTTTCAGATACAGGTCTTGTAACTAGTGGGGTGCCTCAGGACTCTGTCTTGGGCTCCTGCCTCTTTCAGGCTTTTATCTCAAATATGACAAGCACGTGTATCTCTACTTCAACTAAATATGCAGATGGTGTTAAAACTGATGGGCCTTGTGCTACCCCTGATCAGTTTGAGACCATGCAGCGAGGCTTAAACAAGATCTTTGACTGGATAACTAAATGGGATATGAAACTCAATAATAAAAAATGTAGAGTAATGCATTTGGGACATCTGAACCCCAACACTTTATATACTCTGGGAGAGACCACCTTACTGAGTATCACTGATAAAAAAAGATCTAGGAATCAGTATTTCAAATTAGTTGGAACACTCAAATCAAGTAAATCAGGTCATCAGTAAAACTAATAGAGTTATCTGGTCTATCCAATGGAATATCAAATCCCGAAATCCCAACATCATGATGCCTTTGTTCTGGGCATATGTAATACCCATTTAGAATATGCTTCTCAGTTATGGTGCCCGTATAAGAAGTTTAACTGTATCCAACTAGAAAAAGTACAACGGAAATTTATTAAACAGTTACAGGGGTTCCAGAGTATTTCATCATCGCAAGGGTCTGAGGGCTTGATCTGGATAGCCCTTCCTAGCCCCTCACTGCAAACCACCGAAATCTATCATCGCAAGCTACTAGTTATTTTGGATTTTAAATCCTGGCACCTTTTTCAGGCACAGCTTTGCATAAATCAGGGAGCTCCTTGTTTAAGCTCCTGCCTGTCAGATTTTTTGCTGAGCAAAATAGATTTAATTTACTGACCCTGTATTGTGGCTTTTTAAGTGAATTATCAGTTCTTTATATACATACATATATGGGGTTTCTCCTTTGATTTGTTAATGGTGCTGTAGTGCAGCAGCTTCAGCTCTGCTTTTCCCTTATTTAATGCTTTCCCTGTTGTTCTCTTTCCTTTCTAGGGTCTGAAGGCTTCATCTGGATAGCCCTCTCCAGCTCCTCGCTGCAAGCCATCGAAATCTATCATCACAAGATACGGGACTCAGCGATTCACTCTGCACACTAGTTATTTCGGATTTTAACTCCTGGCACCTTTTTCAGGCACAGCTTTACATAAATCAGGGAGCTCCTTGTTTAAGCTCCCGCCTGCTTGATTTTTTGCTGAGCAAAATAGATTTAATTTACTGACCCTGTTTTGTGGCTTTTTAAGTGAATTGTCTTTTCTTTATATACATATATGGGGTTTCTCCTTTGATTTGTTAATCGTGCTGTAGTGCAGCAGCTTCAGCTCTGCTTGTCTCTCTCTAACCCCTTCGGCACTGCTCCTACTTTCTCTAACCCTTCCCCCTGCATTTTCTTTGCTTCTAACTTACTCTGTTTCCCTTATTTAATGTTTTCCCTGTTGTTCTCCTCTTTCCTTTTTAGGGTCTGAGGGCTTGATCTAGATAGATCTCCCCAGCCCCTTGCTGCAAGCCACCAAAATCTATCATCTCAAGGTATGGGACTTGAAGATTCACACTGCGCACTAGTTATTTCGGATTTTAACTCCTGGCACCTTTTTCAGGCACAGCTTTGCATAAATCAGGGAGCTCCTTGTTTAAGCTCCCGTCTGCTTGATTTTTTAAGCTTGCCCACCCATCCCCCACTTTCTCCCCTTTCTTAAATGCATCTAGGGTCTGCCTCTGCTTTTCTCTGATTGGCTTATTTGGGCAATTAGGGGTGGGTTTTACAACTAGTGGTGAATTTGGTGTTCATTGTTTGTTACATTCCACTACGATAGCAAGCTTGCTACACTACCCTATACGATTTTTGCAAGAAGGAGCTTGAAACTATGAATTCACCAAGAAGCTGTTTGGATGCTTTCAGGTCTGCTGTTGGAATGTGCCTATTTTCGCTTTCTCTGTATGCTCTGGTAGATATGATTCCTGATGGCACCCACATACACAATGTATATAATGATTACTTTCATTACTCCAATCTCTTGGCCTATGATAGACCTCACAGTACTGGTAAATGTGCCCTTAAATTCATCTGCCTTGCCAGACTTGGGTACTACATTAGCTGTGTCACCCTTCCCAATCTAAATAAGTGCTGGTATCCTATTCAGTTGTTGCTTGTTTCTTGGATTAACAAAATTCACATATCCCTCTCTGGTGATGTTGAGCCCAATCCGGGTCCAACTGATGCAGCACATCCTATCACTTTCCCGCAGTGGTTTCTATCGAGGGGCCTAAAAATCACCCATTTGAATATCAGAAATATTTCCTCTAATTTCCCTGAACTTGAAGCATGGGTTAAACTGTATTCCCCAGACATCCTTGGACTCTCTGAAACTTGGCTTAAGCCAGATATTCCTGATTCTGTACTTAAGTTAACAGGATACAACCTAGTTAGATTTGATTGTCCCTCCTCGTGAAGGGGGGGGTGGAGTTGCTTTCTACTCCAGAGATCACTTCAAGGTCTCAGTACTATTTCGCGGAATGCACAACTCCTGTGAAATACTTCATGTGGAACTGACTCTTGGAGGGGAAAAGAAATTAAACCTAGTCTGTGTCTATAATCCTCCAAAGGGGGCACTAACTGGCCTGGATGGAATCACCAACCACCTGTCATCTCTAAAGGGGATTAAATAAATTATATTAGTTGGCGATTTTAACCTTGACTGGTCTAGTGGTAACTCTGGTGTATATAATAACACTCTTGCAAAGCTTCACCACTCCCAGCTGGTTACTGGACCTACCCATATTTCTTCCAGCAGTTCACATCAATCCACATTGGACTGGATTGTCACTAATCATGTCAGCAGAATTCTTGAAGTTGGTACCTTGCCTGACTCAATCAGTGACCACTCACCCAATTTTTGTGTCTGGAATGCCAGCTGTCCTAAGCTACTTCCTAAGATCATATAGTTCCAGGACTTCTCAAAATTAAATATTGCAGCATTTCTGTCGGAAGTAAGATGCATTGATTGGTCCCCGTTATACCATACAACTAATGTTGATAGAGCTCTTGATTACTTACTATTAAATCTCCTCCCCCTCCAAAACAAGTATGTGCCTCTCAAAAGAAGGAGAATTGGGGCGCTAAAACTAGATGGTTGCAGAAGAATCTCCTCTCAGCAATGAAGAGTAGAGATAAAGCATGGGTTGCTGCCAAAAAGTCTAACCAACCTGATGACTGGTCTAAGTACCAATCCATGAGAAAAACATGTAAGAAAGGCATCTGAGCAGCAAAAACAGCATACAGTGATATACTTCTTCAAAAATCCTGTGGCGATGCTAGGGGTTTCTGGAACCATGTTGAAAGTTTTTAAGGGAAAGGTCCACCCCCGCCTCTGACTGAAATGACTATAAATGATGCTAACTGCAATAACCAAAGCACGATTGCTACTTTGCTTAATGTTCACTTCTTTGAGCTCTCAGATTTCCTGGTTAACTCTGTTTTACCCTCTGTGGAAATCATAAACCCTGTTGAATCTTTATCTACCCAGTTTTGTATTAAACCAGTCTCGACTATTGATGTATTAAGGCTTATGAGAGCCATTCCTGAACATGGCTGTCCTGGGTCTGATGGACCATTACCTAAGTTCCTTAAAGTTATTGCTGCTGACATTGCAACCCCTGTTGTGAGAATACTCAACTTATCTATTATGACCAGGACGGTGCCATCCATCTGGAAAATTGCACGTGTTGTGCCAGTGCATAAGAAAGGAGACTCTAGAACGATGAGTAATTACCAACCAATTGCCATCTTTTCTGTCTTGGATAAAATCCTAGACAAGTCTGTGTCTTCTCAGGTCATGGAGTATCTGCATAAAAACAATTTATTATCCCCAGCCCAGCATGGCTTTAGGTCCAGCCACAGCACAACTACGGCACTATTACAATTTACTAATGATGTGCTGCTTAACATGGACAAAGGAAAACTCACTGAGGCCATTTTTATTGACCTCACAAAGGCCTTTGACTTGGTTGACCACTCTGTTCTGCTCTCCAAACTTTCCTCTCTTGGTTTCTCAAATTCTGCCATGGCCTGGTTTGGCAGTTACCTTCTGGGTAGGCAACAATTTGTTCAAATAGGGAACATCGCATCCAATCTTGTCTCTACCTCAGTTGGTGTTCCCCAAGGTTCTATTCTTGGTCCCCTCCTTTTCTGTCTCTTTATAAATAACCCCCCATCCAGATCGACTTGGTCTCTTTTCTATGTGGATGATATGGTTATTTACTCTGCCGCTAATGACATTTCAACAATTCGCACCTCCCTTCAATCTGACTTTGACTGCTTCTCAGCTTGGCTAAAACAAAATAAGCTCCTACTTAATACTAGCAAAATGGTGTCAATGCTCTTTGGGACTTGCCCTAGGCTAAAAGTTTGTCATATGGGACTTTCCCTTTGTGGATCTGATGGCATAACCCTGGATACAGTCACATCCTTCAGATACCTTGGGATGACTCTTGACCCATCACTGGACTTTAATCTTCATGTTGCAGCCACTTGCAAGACCATGAACAGTAAACTTGGCCTGGCTTACAAGGTATGATCCTCCCTAAATTCGACAGCCAGGCTGGCCATTCCTCAGGGAATTCTTCGACCTTGCCTCAACTATGGCTCTATAGTCTACCTTAATGCTAGCAAGCAAGTAATCCAGAAAATGAAGCACCTGTTATAATAGTATCTGTTGCTTCACCCTTGCGGCTCCTAAACTAACACATCGCTGTCAGCTCTATTCTTCTCTCAGTTGGCTCACTCTCTCCTCCTATCGTCTGTACACAGCTGGTTGTCTGGTCGATAAATTAACCTGGACAAGTACTCCAGGGTCCCTTGTAAGTCTACTAAAACAAGTTGACTTGCTCTATACGCTGAGATCTACTGAAAATGCTTCCTTTGTTATGCCTAGATGTCTCACCAAGAAGGGCGAACTTGCATTTGCCGTATCTGCTCCCAGAATGTGGAACACCCTTCCACTCTGTGTTAAACAATTGTCTACTCACCGGGCAATTCAAAACAGTTTAAGAACTCACCTTATGAGCTCAGGTCTGTACTCCTGTTCTACCTCTTGCTTGTCTCCACTCGCTTGCACAACTACCACTGATCTTCCACCTTGAGAGCGGTACTTCCTCTCAGCACTTATGTACCCCCAGTGTTTGCTGTATATGTATTTCTTTAGTCAATTATACTGTTTTCAAAATTCTATAAAAGTTTATATAACTGTGATTGCTGTTTATCCTCATGCTGTGTATATTCTACTTGTTGTTCCTGAATGTGCCATGTATTCTAAATTGTCATGTGCTACTGTATTTTCCTTCCAACTAGATGTTTTGTATTCTGTTGTGGACACTAAGTATCTGCTGTTTCTGATGTGCAACCCTCCTGGGTCATGCGTGAAAATAGGCAAAATCTCTTGTCTAGTGCACCTACCTGGTTAACAAAAATGAAATAAAATAAATAATTGCCCTAAACCTAATGTCAGTAGAAACGTGATTAAAGGGTGATTTGCTACTTCTACTTGACATTGTCAGTGACCCATATTTGATGTCCGAACTTGGTTTGGAGTTTAAATCTAACAAATATGACACCAGAGGGCACCCCCTACAATTGACTGGTAAACATTTCCATTATAATGATAGAAAATTCTTCTTTACATTATGGGTTATACAACCTTGGAGTAAACTACCATTGGAAGTCATCATCAACAAAACAAAACATGAATTTAGAAAATGACTTGATTCTTTTTTACTTACAGAAGTGCCACTTAAGTACTACTAATTTAGTAATTTATTAGTATAGGAGCACTAATGAGCTTACAGCTTCCTTGCTCCTCGCTTTCTCAATATGATCCTTAGTATGATCCTTAGGTATGCAAGATATTTCTGGCCTGCTGCATCCTCTATAACCTTGAAGTCCAACATGAGATACCACATTGCACAGCTTTGAGGATGACACACTGGATGGGAATGGCATTGCCAATATGGATGACCAGCCACCGGGCCTCTATGGGAAGCATGCCACAGGTCTGGCCACACGCTTTTGGGAGGTAAGGGACAGGCTGATTGCACAGAACTTGCCTGAGACAAGGTAAGTCAGAAGAAAATCAAGAATGTTTAATAAGCAAAATAGAAGGTACAGAACAGGTAAGGAAAGGGTAAACTGCAACAGAACAAGGAGCACATGGGGGACGGGGCTAATATAAATAAAGTGTATTGCATAAAGAGTGCACACTTGGAACTGCGGTGCTACAGGAACTAACTAAACCAATTTCAAACCATGTTCCATGTACATGCAAGCCAAACGTCAGGATGCCAGTTCATCTAAAACTTATTTTGTTAATAAAACACAGTCGACTAGCAGCCTGACATGTTTCGGAGTTTCCTCTTTTTTCAAAGGCTGAATCAGTGATGGAACACACATTCAATAAATACTCAAGACAATTAATTACAAATTTATATCAACTGGAAGCCATCACCATAAATACACAGACATTATAAATTTAAGTAAAAACACTTCTCTAGAAAAGTTTTTGTTATTGTGTTCTAATTAATTTATAAAGGGCTTTAATAGTATAAACTCTGAACATAATATCTACAATGTCATGTTCAACTTCGTTAAAAAAGAAAATCAGTATTGAAGCAGCACCACAAAATTCTAATCCATCAACATCAATAAACAGGATTAGGGAACAAAGGGGAATCTGTGGTATTGTGTTTTCTTTCACTATAAGTGTGCTGAATGCTGTTAGTGGGTCGCGATTTGGTTCCCGACTGCCTAATTGTCACGTTTGCTGGAAGCTGCATCCAGCATTTACTGGACTGAATCCGAACTGTTCACCCAACCTGGGCCCTGCCAGCTTGGCCCAGCCAGCTACTCCAGGTACAGAGATCAACATCGACGAGAGACTCACCCATGGATCAGCCCTCTGTTCAACCATCTTGAACAGGAATGACACCTCAGTGATTCGTGTGGGGCCTGCTTCTCCTGGCATACCAGCTTGTCAACCTGCAGTCTCCATCTTGTCTCTCCTGTGTCTCATATTGGGTAGCATGAGTTAAACCCCAGGGTAGCTCCCTGCAACATCAGCTAAATCAAAAGTGTTGTTATCTGATTCCTTTGTTGTTTCCTTGTCAAGAACTGAACCTCTAGTCTCCAGATTACAAATTGTGTGTGATTGTGCATGCTTCATCTTTCCACCACAGGACCCCGACCAGCTTCAACGCCGGCCTGCCCTGGGCAATGAATTAGGTTAGCTCACCTTTGTTCCAACTGGGTACCCAGAGTGTGTGACTGTGAAGAGACTCTAAAGTGCATGCATGATTGCCTGACTGAATCTGTTATAGAACTAATCAACCAAATTACGCCCCTCCCTTGTTCATTCCCCCTGAATAAATCAGATCTAATTATTTTTGCATTTAACCTGACTGTGGTTCCATTTTGTACCAGAAGCACTGTACTGTTGTTACCTGCTGAGTCTAACCTTATTTTACAGGGGGTCTCCAGGGTCAGACAGGTGGTAAGTGTAAACAGAGATCAGATTTGTATGCTGATTAGGAGCTATTGTACCTGTGTATGCTGTTTATTGTTTAGGCCATTAGAAGGGAAAGGGGGGGAAGGGTCACAGTGTCCTGGAGGACTGTACCCAAGTCAGCTACACTATCAGTAATCCTGTCCTCTGGGTGGAGGCACCCTTTTTCAGTACCAGGCCACTTAACCTGCAATTAGTCATGCATGCATGGGTAGTAGCCCTTGGGATAGTGCCACCTAGGCGTAACACATGTGCAGCAAGGATGCTGCCCCACAAGGAGCCATGTTTGCTGCACACATGCTGGTTTTACCTAGTAGGTCACCTGCCACTGGCCTGTCCCCATGGCATGTGTGACACACATGCTGATGTTGTTTCCTTTCTTTTTCCAGGTGATGTTCCACAGTATCAGGGCCCGAAGGGTGTCACAAGTTTCATGCCAATGGTAAGGAGGACACTGCACCACATCTGTGGAATGCGTGCACTGCTGAGGGAGACTATCAGTCTGCTGCAGGATATCACATCTGCACTATAGGTACCTGCACCACCACAGGAACAGCCATGTCAGAAGTCCAGTGGGTGTACAGGTGCTTCAGGCACCACCAGCTAGCCCTTGTATGGAACACAGACCAAACAATGGTGAGACCACAGATTCAATAGTGCTGGGCCGGTGCACAAGGCACTAAGGGCAGCCAGCCCTACAAGACATTGCACAATACAAGAAGATCTTTGGAATCAATAATTAAATTGATAAAAACAAGCCAGGGTTGATCAGATCACACTTTGAATTTATGATTGGGGATGAAGTTGCTTTTTCCTATTGATTTGCTCCCAGCCACACCCAAGGTACCTCATAAGACTGCAATCTAGAAATATGAGGTAAGGAAGTTGGAGGCTGTACAGAATTCCTGCACTGTCCTTCTTTTTGGAAGAGGTCAGTTCCCCCAGTAAAATGTTACACAGACAGAAACAAGCTATTTTTTTACATAATACACTAAAAACACATCATACACATAGGAGACCAAACCAATGTACATTTCAAGCATAATAAAGCTACCACATTTGTATAGTTTGGTTTAGTAGTGCAGCAACAGTACCAGGTCACATGACCCTGTAGAAAATGTGATGATACCAATAGAATTACTGTACACCAAACTGATGAGATGTCTCTCCTCCTAAGGGAGAGATGAGAGGTGTGCTAGATGTCTAGAATTAGGCTCACTCCCTCTTTGGGCATTTTAGAGTCAAACCTGAATACTTCCTAGGGAGCTATATTGTGAGTACTGTAATTTGTGGAACAAAACTGCTGTTATGTTCTACAATTTGACTTTTGCTTTTTTTGTTTTGATGTTTTATATTTATCGTTCTACTGTGTGGCATCCTGAGGGGCACTGTCAAAAGGAGCAAGTATCTGTCTGTTTGTCTGTCTGTCTTTCCATTTCCCTCCCTCCCTATCTGTCTGTCTGTCTGTCTGTCTGTCAATCTATCTAGCTGTCCATCTCTCTTTCTGTCTGTCTGTACAGTATATTTCTCTATTTTACATCTGAGTCTAAAAGACTATGGATGGAGGTTCAGAAGGAGCTTTAGCAAGGCCACTGTTCAGTTTGGAATGCAAAGAAAACACAGTACTCTGTTTCGGTGTTACATTTTAGTGGCAATTTCATGTTTTACATCATATCTATAAACTCCAGATTTTAAAGACCCAAGATTCAAAGGAACTGGATAGGTTGGGGGGCTGTAAGACACACTGAAGAGTATAATTCTCACTCTGGAAAACAATAGGCCACACTGAAAACGAACTGACACATTCCAGTAAAGCAGACACATTAATCTACCCTGCAATCAGCATGACTTAGACAAGGTAGAGAGAAGACATTACTAACATACTTCCGTATTCTCAATCACTTTATCATGCAGAAAGGCTTGCAGCTGCTGTAATTTGAGGTAAACACATTTTTTAGTCCTCCATGAGACTGAGAAATGTTATCATACTTGCGTTTGAGTAACACTATAATGTTTTCAGTTTGTATGCACTCTTTCAGCATGGGTGGGGGCTGCCCATTCTGCAGTTTGCTGACATCTGGAGGGAGACTGAATGTAGATTCCAGCACAAACCACAGTTGCATCCTCATGGAATGCAATCTGCAGGTAACCCAATAATCAGCACCTATGAATGACAACATAAATACATAGGTATTTGCACAACACAGGTATTAATTTAGAAATCAAATCTGTCACTAGTGGCATTACCATAGATTATGAGGTAAAGCAGGTGAACATAAGGGTCTGATATGTCAGAAAGGTCTGTAATCCTTGTCAATGCCCTATGAAGAGAACATTAATTGGATCATACTGTATGTGGCTTTGATATGTACTGCCACTCAGATCTGCTGTACCAACTGCTTTACATCACAATACAACGAATCTTATTTTCTGTGCTATTAACACAGTCGTTCAAAGGTAGCATCTTTATTGCCATCCTAAACAAGATGAAAAATAAAAATAATCATTTATTTGCAAGAATATTGAGTGAGGTGAAGTACATTTCAACATTATTTAGCTGGCCTTTGGTGAGTTTCTCACTCGTAAATTTTCTCTGTGACTCACACTGTTTTGTTAGTGGCTAGGCTTAGAGCTCCTTCATATGCAACTGCAGACAGATATAAAACCAGCCTGTAGGCACATTCTGCACTAACCATTTCTTCAATGTATACCACTTTTAGGAGGAAAGAAGGCCACTGGTCCATTGTATATCACATTGTCATACACGCCCTACATGTATTGAGAAAGAAGTGCAGCCACATAGTTTGCATCCTCCAGCAACAACCCATTGAATTAATAGAACGAGGAGCACTAAACAATCCTGAAAGCAGTGCCACTGTAGTAGAGCTTTTGTAGTGGAATTGGATCAGGTAAGTGTTCCATCCAGCTCCAAATCAACCGTCAGCAGCCGTACGTACTGTGATAACCACATAGGGAGCATTTGAGGATTACAGATATAGGAAACAGTTTTGAAGAATAAGAAATAATAGTTTTTCAGTGTTCAGTTACAGTAATCCCCCCTGTTGATATTAGAAACCTGGGGCCTGATATTCAAAACTTTGCCCAGTGGGCAAAGTGTTTGCGCCCTGTATGCTTGGGGTTTGTGCCGGAGTGCAGTATTCAAAAGGGTCAGTTGTGCACTCTAAAAGGTTAGCGCACACACAAAAAATAATGTATGCAGGTGAGAAAAGGCAGGGTGGGGAGAGGAATACCCGCACAATATTCAGCAAGGTAGCACTGTGCAAAAGGCATAGCACAGGCCGCTTTGCGTAGCACTATTACTGTAAGCAAAATCCTGACTTACTCCAGGCAAGCTTAGAAGCTACTGGAGCTGCTGAAGTGAACAACCACATTGGTGAGTGGGGGAGTATACCTGCCCCCTGGTGGTCAGTGTACCCCCCATCCTCTGATCTCCGTCCCAGTTTGTAACACGCAAGTTCCTGGTGGTCCATGTTCCTCCTGTCCTCCAATCTCCATCCCATAGTTTAAAAAAAAATGCCATGGTGCCTAGTGATCCCCAGTCATCCTCTGATCACTGCCCCATAGTGCAAATTAATATTCCCTGGTGGTACATGGTCCCCCCCATCTTCCAGTCACTGTCCAGTAATATGGCAAACACTTCCCTGGTGGTCTGTGGTCCCCGCCCCATCCTCTAATCACCACCCCATAGTTTCAAAAATATCCCCTGGTATCTAGTGGTCCTCCTGTTTCTCTGATAGCCATACAGTACAGCAGACATATGTACTGTACAATATGTAGGAAGTGCATTGTCTGACTTTCCATATGGCAGCCAGCAAAGAAGGTGAGAGGAGGGCTGTGCCAGTTGCCGTATGGGCTCCCGCATCAGGGAGTATGCTGTTTTTTAATGGGCTGGGGATTGGAGACTGGTGGGAATACTAGGCAGCAGGTAGTATACTGTCTATTACTGGGCTAGGGATCAGAGATTGAGGAGGACCACTGGATGCCAGGAAGTATGCTATTTTTTTTTTTTATGGGGTCAGGGATCGGAGACTGGGGGGACCACTAGACTCCAGGGACTCCTTGTATGACTACAGGAACAGTGATCAGAGGGTGGGGGGACTGCGGACCACCAAGGAAATGTCATTCATATTACGGGACAGCGATGGGTGGGTGGGGGGCCACGGGACCACCAGAGAAGTGCCATCCATATTACAAGATGGTGAACGGGGGTGGAGAGGATTACTAGGCACCAATGAATATTTTTTAAACTCCAGGACAGCAATTGGAGGACAGGGGGACCACTAGGTACCAGGGGACATTTCCAACTTATTGCAGGATGGCAATCAACGAGCGGGGAGGGTACCACTGGATGCCAGGGACTTACTTTTTTTTCATGGGGATGGACGATTGTGGTGGGGGTGGGGCTTGTCCAGGAGGGACAAACCTGCTGCTGCTTTCCATGCAAATGAGTCCATAATGGGCATGCAAATGGCCTTTTTGCACCTTGCATGTCCAATGGGCTAATTTACTTGGGGCCATCTGGATATCGTGCTGGGAGCCATCAGGGAAATCGAGTCTGGGGACTCTATTCCCTGCACTACAACAGGGCACCACTATTTAACACTGCACTAACATACCCCTATATTCTGTCAGATAGTACAACTGTGCTATCTGACTGAATACAGCATCCTCTGGGTCTTGGGCAAAGGGTAAGTGCAGCACAAGACTTTGTGCTCTGCTTTGCCCATTTTTGAATACCTGGCCCCTGGTCTCTGGCTTACTGATGTAATGTACTACTCAATGTTAGTGTGTCAAGTGTGCTATTGTGTAGTTTTCTGTGTTCTCCTCACTAACATAATTTAGGTAAACAATAAGATATGACAGAGTGCAGGGTATTGGTGGATACCCACACACTCAGTAGCATGATGGGGCCTGTGCTGCAGGCAGAGGGCCTTAAAGCCCCTGGAAGTATGGGTATTCACCAAATACCCCACACCCTGAAGAGTCTCTCCGTGCTTAGAAAATAGGTTGGACAATACAGTATTGCTTAGAAAATGTAAATAGTCCCTCCACAGATGGTTTCTACCTGTCGATCATTTGTCTTTGAACACATGCTGTGGAAAGTTTTTTTTTTTTTTACAATGGAGCATAAGAATGTAATATTCTGTAGCATTCCTGTACTACAATGATCCCCCCCCCCCAACCACCACCAAACACACATACACAGGAGCATAGAACAGTAACATGGAATGCACAAATTCAAAATTCTGCTAAATTCCACGGGCATACGCTCCTATGCCTGGCATACACCTGAGAGGGGGGACTTGTTGCATCTAGGGTACCTTAAAGAGTTAGTGGAGCCAAAACAGGCAGATAGGAAAAAATAAAAATTTAAGTATTAGTCAGCTTTAACTTTTTATTTCTGAAGTATTTTTTCTTTTTCCTTTTGCTCATCAGAACGTCTTACATAGATACATAGATACATAGACAGTGTCGGCAGATAAGGGCCTATGGCCCACCCAGTCTGCCCATTTGAGCTTGTAAGTTCAGTTTGTTTTCTTAGAAGTCTGTTGCCTCTTACTCCTGACCTCCAGAATTCCTTTATGTCTATCCCATGCATTCTTAAATCCTGTGATTGTTTCAGCCCCCACCACTTCCTCTGGCAGGGTGTTCCACTTGTCCACCACCGTTCTGTGAAGAAATTCTTTCTCATGTTTCCTCTGAATCGCCCTCCTCCAACTTCATCCCATGCCCTCTAGTCCTGGAACATCTTTTCACTTAAAAATAGTGTTTTCCTGCACCCTGTTCCTCCTGTAAGATACTTGTATGTCTCTATCATATCCCCTCTCCTCCTCTCCTCCAGGGAGTACATGTTCAGTTCCTTCAATCTGTCTTCATAGGACTTGTGATGCAATCCATGCACCATCTTTGTTGCCCTCCTCTGAACCTTCTCTACCCTGTCTATGTCCTTACGTAGGTATGGTCTCCAGAACTGCACACTGTACTCCAGGTGGGGCCTCACTAGTGTCTTGTATAGCGGAATTATGACCTCCCTTTTCCTGCTGGTGATGCCCCTGCCTATACATCCCAGCATCCTATTTGCTTTACATGCTGCCTTGTCACACTGTTTCCCTACCTTGAGGTCATCAGAGATGACAACCCCAAGATCCCTTTCCTGCTTGGTGCATGCTATATCCTCACCCCCCAACTGATATATTGTGCCAGGGTTTTTGTGCCCCATATGCATTATCCTGCACTTCTTTGCATTGAATTTCAACTGCCAAACCCTGACCATTCTTCAAGTTTCTGCAGGTCGCTTCTCATTCTGTCTACACACTCTGGTGTGTCTACTCTGTTACAGAGCTTTGTGTCATCAGCGAACAGTGAAATTCTGCCTTCTAGGTCCTGCAATGTCACTGATGAAGATGTTGAATAGAACCCGGTCCCAGCACTGATCCCTGTGGTACCCACTGGTCACTCTTCCCTCTGTGGCGTGACAGCCATTTACCACCACCCTCTGTGTCCTGCCACCCAGCCAGTTACCTACCCACCACACTACTGTCCTTCCCACACCCATATTCCCCAGTTTGTGTAATAGTCTTCTATGTGGCACAGTGTCAAAGGTCTTGCTGAAGTCCAGAGAGGCCATGTCCACTGCCCTCCCCTGATCCACCTCCCTAGTCACCCAGTCAAAAAATTCAAAGAGATTGGTCTGACATGACCTCCCCCTGGTGAAACCATGCTGCCTTGGGTCCTGTAGTCCATTGACAACCAGATGTTCCACCAATCTCTCCTTCAGTAGTGCTTCCATGATCTTCCCCACTACCGAGGTGAGGCTGACTGGTCTGTAGTTCCCTGCTTCCTCTTTGTTCCCACTTTTGTATAAGGGGACTACATCTGCTTCCTCAGTCTTGGGTACCTCCTGTTTCCAGTGATCAGCTAAACAGGATAGCCAGAGGTTCAGCCACCACCTCTCTTAGTTCTTTAGGACCCTGGGTGCAACCCCATCTGCCCCATTGCTTTATCAACTCTTATTACTTCCAGTTCATTCAGGACCCTTTCGTGTAAAGGTACTTGTGTCCATTTCTGCACCATTCTCACCTTGTACTCCCTTCAGACCCATTACCTTCCTCTTCCTCAGTAAAGACTGAGCAGAAATACCTGTTCAATATGTCAGCTTTACTGTTGTCATCCTCCATGCGGCCCCCATCCTCCCCTTCAGTCTCACTATCCTCCCTTTGTCTTTCTTTTTCACTTATGTACCTGTAAAAGGTTTGTGCCCTCTACCCACTGATTTTGCAATGTTCTTCTGTCTGAGCTTTGGCTTCCCTTACTGACCTCCCTGCCTCCCTTTGCTTCTCCTGGTACTTCTCCTATCCCTTCTGCCTGTGTCTTTTTGTATTGCCTGAATGCAATCCTCTTGCTTTCACTTTCTTTGCTACCTCTTTGGAAAACCATAATGGTCTCCTCTTCCTTTTCCTCTTGCTAACCTGCTTGATGCATAATTCTGTTGTTCTTGTAATCCCATTTTAAATACTGCCCACTATTCCTCAACCCCTGATTCCTGTCCCATTCCCTTAATGCCTCTTTCAAGTATCTCCCCATTTTCCCAAAAGTCTGCCCCTAAAATCCAGGATACGTGTTTTTGTGTGGTTTGGTTCTGCTCTTTCTGTGATTTCAAACCACAATGACTGGTGGTCACTGTTTCCCAGGTGCTCCCCCACTGTTACCCCCATCACACTGTCCCTGTTTGTGAGCACAAGGTCCATTATTGCCTTCTGCCGAGTTGGTTCCATGACCAGTTGCTTGAGGAAGGCACCCTGAAGGGAGTCCAGGATAAATCTGCTCCTAGTTGATGCTGCTGCTGGGATGCTCCAGTCCACGTCTGGAATATTGAAGTCTCCAACCAGTACTACCTCACCCCTTGTCTGCCATCCTTTGGATGGCTAGCAACAGCTCCCTATCTGTTTCTTCCTCCTGGGCTGGTGGTCTATAGACCACACCTGTGCGGATGGCTGTCCCCATTTTCCTTTCCAGCTTAACCCACAGTATCTCTCCCCCATTTTGTTCCTCCTGGATCTCTGTGGCCCTTATGTCATTTTTCACATACAGTGCCACTCCTCCTCCCTTCCTGCCTGCTCTGTCTCTTCTGAATGTATTGTAGCCAGGTATGGCCATCTCCCAGTTGTGGTTATCATTACACCAGGTTTCAGTGATGGCCACAATGTCCAGATCTGACTGTACCATGACAGCCTCCAGATCTTCCATCTTGTTTCTAAGGTTCCTGGCATTTGCACACATGGCTTTCCATGATTTGACCTCCCTAGACTGTTTCACTGTTCTACTCCAGCCCCTTCCTTGGTTGTCATTTATCTCTGGTTCTCCTTGCTGTCTGCCCTTCTGCTGAATTTTGCCCTTTTCTGCTTATCCATCTCTTGGGCACTAATCTCCATCTTTTGCACACTGCTTTGCAGAGATGGCCACTCCTCTGGTTTACTGGTTCCACTGCTAGCTGTGGGGGATGAGCAAGTAGGTACCCTCCTTGCTGGTCTGCCACCCCTTTGCTAGTTTAAATGCTTGTCAATGTAGCATTTAAACTTATCATTGAGTGCTTGGATTCCCCTCCAGGATGGATGCAGGCCGTCAGGCTCGAACAAACCTCCATCCCTCCAGGTGGGTCCCCAGTCACCAATGAATCCAAACCCTTCCTCACAGCACCAGTTCTTCAACCATGAGTTAAAGTTCCTGGTGCATGCACTCCTATGCTCTCCCTTGCCTCTCACAGGTAGTACTTCTGAGAAAGTGACAGAAGTAGCTACTTGCTTGAGACCCCTCCCCAGTTTCCTAAACTCTTCCTGAACTTCCTTTGGCTCCCCATTTGCTAGGTCATTAGTACCTAGGTGGATAATGACATCCAGCTCACCCTCCCGTCTTGCCTTCCCAGTGATCCCCAGGATCTTCCTTCCATCCCTCCATGCCGTGGCACCTGGTAGGCACCTCACCTCCCTGTCCTCCCCCTCCTGTGTTCCTAGCTGGATCCCTCTTATGATGGAGTCCCCCACCAGGATTCACTTCCTCCTCCTCTGGGGTCCACTCCTTTCCCCGCTGAGGTCACCTCCTTGGCTAACCTCCACATCCTTTCCTTTCACTTCTCTGGGTATCTCTGTTTGGTTGTCCTCATTTGCAAGTGTGGCATATGAGTTCTTGAGTGGAATAGGATCTGGGATGTGCCTCTGCCTGACTGCTCTAACCCTCCCTGAGCCCACTGTCATCCAAGTGCTCCTCGTTCTCTGCATCCTTTGAGGCAGTTGCATTGGACTGGGTGGTCCCTGGATAGGGGTGATGGTACTCCTGACCCAGTTTACTTCCGCTCTGAGTCTGGCTACCTCATCCCGGAGTCCAGAGAGATGCATGCAGATAGGGCAGCACCTCAGTGTCCAGAAGGTCTGCCTGAATATGGCTGCCCCACAGCCACTGCATTGGACCACTCCCCACATTATACTGCAATTCCACTATTTGTCTGCTACTGAAGCTCTCCTAGTTCCCTTTTTATTAATTTACTGTACTAAAAATCCTGCCACTGATCCTCAGATAATTTTTTTTTTAAAGAAAAAGAAACCAATAAATAAATAAATGAGTCAAAACACTTGTGCTGAGGGTGGGCTTCTTCCCCTTATGCCCCTCCTACTTACACCTTACTATACCCTGTGTTTAGCTCCTGTCAATCAGATTTAACAGGACATACAATTAAGAGTTTGGGGAAGGGGTGAGGAGAACAACACAGAATTACACCACCTATGTTTTTTAAATTGTCAACAGCCCAAAACAATTATAAGTAAAGACAACAAAGAAAGTATAGTGTCACTAAAAGCCCACAATCTAAGTTTAAAAGAAAAATAGCAATTACCAGTTACTCTAAAGCACTGAATTGAATATGTTTCCTTCCTTCCCCTTCTGGCTTCTTCTACGTTATAATATTGTGCTGGATGTGTGGAACAGCTCTTAGCCTGGCAGCTGACATATCTAACTCTACTACCCCACACTACATCATCAGTACTGCGATCTCACTGACTATGACATCACAGGTGAATGACCTGGCAGTCACTCACTTGCTGTTCCTAAGTAGCAGTGATGTCACAGTCAGTGAGGTCACAATGCTGATGATGTAGTGTGGGGCAGTAGAGCAAGATATGTCAGCTGCCAGGCTAAGAGCTGTTCCACACATCACACCTACTAACATCAGGTAAACAATCTTCTAATTAAACAAAGGGAAAAGAAGAAGTACCTCAGATATAAAAGGTAATGATTTGCTGTTTTTTAAATCTAATATTAGTTTTAGGAAGTACACTATCTCTTTAAGCATCAGAACGACGGATAGGGCAGACTGGATGGGCCACAAGGCCCTTATCTGCCAACAACATCTATGTATCTATGTATTTATGTATACACGGGCATACACTCACACATACACACACAGGCCTCTTATAGAGCCAGAGCATCAATTTTATTTAGGGCAGGATTAGCAGCAGATAATACTCAAGCAAGCTGCTTAGTCTATCAGGGGCATTTTTCATGGTCATGAAAGAAACACCAGAAATAAAATAAATCTGAATAGTACTCGATTTTTTTTTATTTGTTTATGTGTATAAGAAAGGATCATGAGTAAAAAAGAACATTCGGTTTTTATGTATTTTTAATTTAAGGGAGTTTATTTTTATGGCTAATTAAAGGTTATATATAAGAATGAAGGTGGCAGACATGTTTGTGATGGTAATCAAGAATGAGTGAAGAGGCTCATGAATTCTGGACATGGTAATAGACCAGGGAGGGGCTGTGGATATGGCCTACCTAGACTTTAGCAAGGCATTTGACACAGTCTCGCACAAAAGATTAATAATCAAGTTAGCCAGCCTGGGAGTGCGTCCCAGGGTGGTAGCCTGGTTAGAAAACTGGCTGCACAACAGGACACAGAAGGTAATAGTGAATGGAACACATTCTGAAGAAAGGGGGGTTACTAGTGGAGTACCTCAGGGCTCAGTACTGGGTCCAGTCCTCTTTAACGTCTTTATAGGTGACATTGCAGAGGTCTGGAAGGAAAGGAAAGGTATGCCTCTTTACGGATGACACAAAGATCTGTAACAGAGTTGATACACAAGGGGGGGTAGAAAGGATGAGAAGAGACTTGGCAAGGTTGGAGGAATGGTCAGACATATGGCAACTTAGATTCAATGCAAAGAAGTGCAAAGTAATGCACCTGGGAAATAAAAATCCAGGAGAAGAGTACACAATAGCAGGGGAGGTACTAACAACAACAATAATGGAAGGGGATCTGGGTGTAGTCATATCAGATGACCTAAAGGTGGGTAAGCAATGTGAGAAGTCAGTAAGGAAAGCCAGGGGGATACTGGGATGCATAGGGAGGGGCATCACAAGTAGAAAAATGGAAGTGGTTATCCCTCTATACAGACAGTTGGTGAGACCCCATCTGGAGTACTGCGTGCAGTTTTGGAGACCTCATCTACGCAAGGACATAGACAGGATGGAAGCAGTCCAGAGGAGGGCAACTAAAATGGTGCAGGGTCTACATCAGAAACCATATGAAGAGAGACTGAGAGAGCTTAATATGTATACCCTTGATGAAAGGAGGGACAGGGGGACATGATAGAAACTTTTAAGTACCTCAAGGGAATCAACAAAGTCCAGGAGGGTAGCATCATTCAGAAAAAGAGATGTGTAAGAACAAGGGGGCACAATTTAAAGTTAGAGGGGGGACGGCTCAGGGGTAATGTGAGGAAATTCTTTTTCACGGAGAGAGTGGTGGATGCATGGAACCGCCCTCCTGGAGAGGTTGTGGGGTCTAAAACAGTGGGGGAATTCAAACATGCATGGGACAGACATAAGGCAATTATAGTCTAGTCTCCCCATTATGAACCCTCCTCTCACCTCTAAAACTTCACCACTTATACTCCTGTCTCTCCTGTTATGTCTAAACTGGCTAACAACTTCTACATCTTTTGCTACTTATCCCTGCTCTAACACTGATAGTGACTTCAGGTTTTCTAACACCCTGCTGTACTATTACTCAAATTCTACCCCTGCTCACTCTATCCTCATCGAAAAGGGCTGTATCTATCTGTCTATCCACTCCTATCTCTTGAACTATCGTGAGCCCAAATGCCAGCTAGGCACTCTCTGCCAACCTACTTTCTCACCTTGCTTGGCTCCTTATGCTTGCAGGAGATATTGAACCCAATCAGCTCCTATGGCTGCGCCCTCACCCCTGCAAAGGCTGCAACAAAAAGGTGTCTGGTTATAGCCCACATGAATATCCGGAGTCTCACGAATCACCTGGCTGAGCTTGAAGCCTGGGCTAAACTGATTAACCCTGACATTTTATGCCTATCAGAGACTTGGCTGAAGCCTTTGGTGCCTGATGCCACTTGTCTTGTGCCTGGTTATAGCATTCTAAGGAAAGACCGTATTGGGTCAAAGAGAGGGGTTGCGATTATGTACAAAAATCATCTATCCCTGAACATCCTACCCTGCACTGATTCCCTAACACCTTGTGAAACTCTGCACGCTACCCTGGCACTGGGTTCAAAACTGCTGCACATCATTTGTGTCTACAATCCACCTACAAGCGGGATGAGTGGTCTCCAGAATTTGCCACAATATGTCTCCCAGAATGTAAAATCAAATGAGGCTCTACTCCTTGGGGATCTGAACCTTAACTGGCTGGGTCCACAGCACAGCATCCTTGAATCTCTAATACAGAAGCACAATCTACACCAAACTATCACAGGCTTTACCAGAACTACTACTCCGCACTCAGGGTCCCTACTTGATTGGATCCTCACCACCAGACCTGATCATGTACTAGATGCCACAGTGCTTGCTGACTCAATCACTGATCATTCCCCACACTTTGTCGATGGCATCCTGTCCACCTCCTCCTCCCACCACGTCTGATTAGGTTTTCAAACTATGCTGCCTGGACAAACAAGCCTTCCTATTTGACCTCGTGTATTGACTGGTCTAACATTTATACCACAACCAATGTTGATACTGCCCTCAATTCATTTCTGACTGAATTTGGCAACATCCAAAGACACCTCCTACAGTCAAAAGAAGGAGGTAGGGGCCAGCTTTCGAGGTGGCTGAAAAAGACCTGCTTCAAAAGTTAAAAGTTAGAGACAATCAATGGAAAAAGTACAAACAAACTGGACTGCAGCCAGATCTCATTCTGTATAAACAATACAGAAATGAAGGTAAAGATGCATCAGGCAGGCCAAAAGTAAATACTGCCAAAACTGCTGATTAATTCTTCTAACGACCCTCTAAGTTTTGGGGTCACATTAAGTCCTTCTTAGGTTCTGTTAAAGATGTCACTCCCTCAGATATGGTCCTACATGGCGTACACTGTAATGATTCTACTACCATTGCTAATGCTTTTAATCAACAATTTTCTGACTTATCTGCCTACACAGCTTCCTCCCATCACAATCCTATGCTTCACAGTTTAACCCCACAGCATCTGAAGGACCCCAAACTTAACCAACCCCTTCTATTTCAGGAAGTGTCTAGGCATCAGGTCCTAAAGCTGCTCAGGTCACTCTCTGACAACACCAGTACTGGCTCAGATGGCCTAGAACCAAGACTACTAAAATGGCTTCTTACTACATCTCTGGCCCCTGGCACACATCTTCACCCTATCTCTCCAATGGCATTGTCCCTGAAGTCTGGAAGGCAGCCAGAGTCACTCCTGTATTCAAGAAAGGCAGTAAAAATGACATATCAAATTACCGGCCTATTGCTATTTTGTCTGTTCTGAATAAAATCCTGGAAAAGTAGTATCCATGCAAGTCACTGAATACCTTGAGAAATTCAGTTTACTAAGCTCAACACGACATGGTTTAGAAAGCATCACAGCACCATGACAGCACTTGCAAAATTCACTTCAGATATCGTTACCAATATGGATAGAGGAAAGTTAACAGGGCAGTCTTCATTGACTTAACCAAAGCTTTCGATCTGGTTGACCATTCTCTGCTACTATCAGCCCTCAGTACCTTGAGCTTCTCTCCCCAGTCACTACCTGGTTCAAAAGCTACCTCTCCAACAGAACACAAGCTGTTAAGTTTAATTCATCCATGTCAGACAGTGCTGTTATCAACATTGGGGTCCCTCAGGGGTCTATACTTGGCCCTCTTCTATTCTCATTATTCGTCAATAAACTTCCTGAGCTGGTCACCACAGGTCACTCACTTCTTTATGTGGATGACCTGGCAATTTATTATCACTCTGATAATGTCTTGGATCTAAATGCTGCCCTCGCTGCAGATTTTCATGTTGTACAACACTGGTTGAACTCTCAACGCCTGGTTTTAAATACAAATAAAACAAAAGTTATGATGTTTGGCTCCAATCACAAGCTTAGATCCTGTCCTCTGACCATCTCTGTCTCTGATATCGATGGGGACCCTATTGAAACTGTCACTTCCTTTTGTTACCTCGCATCCATCTGGATCAAACCTTGGACCTAAAGCACATATACAGGCAACCTGCAAGACAGTTAACTGCAAATTGGGGCTGCCTATAGAACCAAATACCTACTCACCCTGCTGCTAAATTGGCGATAGCCAGAGGCATTCTATTGCCAACCCTTACATATGGGTGTCCCATCCTGTCCTTGGCCACCAAATCTTCACTGCAACTATGGGATACTACCTTCAATAATTGTGCAGGTATGCAACCAAAGCACCTCGACTGCAGCATCATTGTCTCTTATATCAGGACCTTGTTGGCTCTCTCCTTCCTCTACCAGGCAGTACTACTTGTACAATTTAGTTGATTCCATCCTAAGGACGTCCAAGCCTGCTATCCTGTCTGATCTCCTCAGGCGGCCATTCCCACAAGGAATCTTAGATCGGCTGATCAGACCTTACTATCCATCCCCTTTGTCGGACTAAAAGGGCATGGGCTCCTTCCATCATGCTGCCCCCACCTATGGAACCTACTACCTCAGGATCTAAGGGATGTCTCCACCATGTGACTTTTAAGAGCAAACTCAGGACTTTCCTCACTACTATGGACAAATGTGTTTGCTTTGACCCTACCTGATCCACTGCATTTGTTCTGTTTCCTCATTGCTAGCACTTTTGCCTGTCCAAATGGTGTTCTATACTGTGCCTTGTAATTAATGTTTTATTTTGTGCCTTGTTATTAATGTTGCCTTAACCTGTTTGTTTATAAGCCTAATGTTAGCTGTTGACAATTGTTAAGTCGCTATTCTACTCCATGACATTCTTATCTTCACTTCACAGCCTCTCCTCACTTAACCCCTCTGCTGCTCTCTTCCCCCCTTCTTCTGTTATATCCTCTTCCCCCCTTTTGCCACTCCCCACCAAACTCACCTTTACCTGTTCCTACCTCATCCATGCCCCTCTTTAGTCCCCACCCTCCTGGCTGTGCTTAGTCACCTCTCCACCTACTACCGCCTACTCCACCGTCTACCAACCCCCCCCTTCCCTGCCCTGCCGTCTCTCGGTTCCACTGGCTCGGCTTGACTTTGACACTTTTGCCGCTATTGCCGTAACTCCTCCGCCTCTATCCCCCTCTCACCGGCATCCTCACTTTCACCCTGCGTCCTCGGTTCCACCAGCCCGGCTGTACTTTCCTACCTCCTACCGCTGTTGCCGTTACTACCGCTCCCCTACCCCCTCTCTTCGCCGCCGTCTTTCGGCTCCATAGGCCCAGCCGCAGGTTGGTGCTCACCCTGCTGTTGCTGTGATCTGACGGCACCTCCTTTCCACTAATTCTCCTCCCATCTTTTGCCAGTTTTCCTTCCTTGTGTCTTTTCTACTGATGCCTATCTCTCTTATTTTCTGCCTTCTACTATTCACATTTTGAGTATGTTCCATGATCAAGTGCTAAAGTATATTTTTGTTTACTAATGCATGTTACATTGCATATGTACTTCTCTCTGCATTTATTGTACTCGTTGTCTTAATAATCTGGCTGTACTCTTTGTTGTGTTGTAATTGTACCTCCCGGGTCGTGCCTGAAAACAGTCACTTGCTGGCTAGTGCACTTACCCCGTTAACAAAAACTAAATAAATAAATAAATAGTGGGGGGTTGCAGGAAGTAGACTGTTGGTTAACTAGAATCTGCAGCTTATCCAGTAGATAGGGAAATGGGCAGACTGGGTGGGCCAAGTGGTCCTTATCTGCCGTCAAAGTCCTTGTTTCTATGTATTTGTCCAAATTCCAGATCAAAAGTTGTACCTTTTTCTTTACTCGGGAATGTTGGCACATACACCAATGGAATGGCAACAACCATTCAGAACACAGTATTTAACTTGCCCATTTTCTAATTAGTAATATTTATGAAGCTAGAAGGGCTCAGGGGCCATTTTGTCCACCCTTCTGCTACAGTAACTGATACCCCTCCCAACCTGAATCCAACCCTAGGGTTTCTGTTTTCTACAAACATGACCATACGCTTTGGAAATTGATACCCAGCTGTCAGGTCTCGAACCTCTCCAGGTCTTCCTTTATCTCTCAGATACCCTCTTCACAATCTACCCTGCCACAGAGCAGAGCTTGGTGTTATCTGCAGAGAGGTAGATTTCCCTCTGCTACTTTTCCACATGTCTTTGATCAAAACCCCTGTGAGACCCCAGTAGTGATCTCTCTCACACTGAGTACTCCCCATTTACCACCACCCTCTGTGTGTTTGCCCTTAACAAGTTCCCAACCCATCACGTCAGACTGTACCCACCCAGAGGTCCCCTAATTTCTTGACTAGCAACCTGTATGGAACCAAGTCAATTGCCCTGCTAACTTTTAGATGCAGAATATCAACCACCTATCCTTTATCAAAAACCTTCATCATCCAGTCCAAGAAGTCAGTCAGGTTTGTTTGACAAGATCTGTCTTCCATGAACCCATGTTGCCTTCAGTCCTGCAGTCAGTTTACCTTCAGGAACTCCACTAGCCGCTCTGAGGATAGATTCCAGCAGTTTTCTGGCTACTGAAGTCAAACTCTTTGGTATTTTGTTCCCCAGCTCATCCTTCCCTTTATACCAAACTGCTATATGGCTGCAATAACTCTAATAAGTTTTTTATTTTTACTTAAAAAATGTGCTGTCAGGCTGGCCCGGTGGTGCTGAGGGGTGAGGCGCTGGATGCCTTACCTTGCACCACGCCAGCAACTCAGGTTCGGGAACGACCTTGGGTTGTCAGGGAGCCAGCACGGGGGAGGGAGTAGGATCGAGGCACCTGATGGCAGCTCTCCTGTCCCAGGGATGTTGTCCCCTCCCCCCCGTAGTACTGCTGGGTGTAGGTCTGGTGATGGCATAGGCGGGAGGGGACAGCATAAAGGCAGGGCATCTCGTAGCGTGATGTGCACGTGCCTCCACAAGCGCATGTTTGTGCCAAGATGAGCACAGGCAAAAAACGGGGGTACAAAAAAACAGTAAAATACTAATTAAAAAAAATGTGCTGTTGACTTCCAGTTCTGCAGTCATCCATTCGGTCATGAATTAGCTAGGCTCTCTCCTCTGATGGTCAAACCAATATTAATTCTCTGGTTTAAACATCACTGCACCACACAACCAGACACTTGGGATAACAGTGCAATAATGCTGCTTAACCATAATCCCGAAAGACTCACTAGGTCTCAAAATCCACCCGAGTGTCTAGACACATGGGCGCACTGTTGTAGCCACTCGGCATCGATCACTTTAGAACCTGCTACCGGCCCTAGTGAAGAAAATAATGAACAGCCATTTATCATTACATCAAAATGTCTCTTCTTTGAACTACGCGAACTTGGCTCCCCAAGTGAAGGCTGGAGGTCGCAGCAGGGGGCACGTCTTGTAGTCTGAAAGAGGTGCAACAGCAGATCTCAAGGGTGGATGAACAGAGGCCTCTTAGGTACTGGATAAGCACAGCACTGCAAATAGTTATTTAGACATTACATCAAGTAGAAAACTATTATGTATTAACTCATGCTGTACTGTATGTGTCTCAATGCATACTCTATCTGTTATTGTAATTTTATGTACTGTATTTGTTATTGTTGTTTTATGTACAAGGAACCACCTTGCAAATAAGCCTGCTCAATGGCTGTAATCCCTTCAAAATAGACTGAACTGAGCTGATAAACTAAGATAGCAAAGTTTCAAGCGACCAAGTAAAAATGCTGCACCCAAAGAAATCCAGAAGCAACAAAGCAAAAAGGTGCGCAAAAAAACAAGTACTCACAATCAAGTAAATGCTCAAGTGGTCTTTATTGTGCTGAACTCCACAGAACAAGTGCAATGTACCCCAAACCCCTGTGGGTTCTTCAAAGGGGGAATGAACAAGAAAGCATATATCCATCATATTTAAGCCACATCTTAAAGAGACATACCCCCAATTAAAGTGTGATGTGCTGAATAATTAAAGACAATTCAAAAAGTTTGTTTTTTTTAACTAGTAATGGCAAATACATGAGTACTGAATAAACACATTGTATGCACAAAATCCTTAACAAGTTACAATAAAAGCTATGTATACATTTAAATAGTACAATATTACATATATAGGGCCTGATTCCAGAACGGGTCACACGTGTCACAAGGTGACTTGTGCCAAACCCAATGGTGCAAATCACACTTTGCGACATGCATTATGCTGTGTATGATTTCAAGACATGGGCTGTGCCATGGCGTGGGCAGCTTGCGCCCAAGTTGACTTCCACCAGCTGTAGCCCCTACAGCATGGTGGAAGGGGGGTTATGGCAGCAACTGTGTCCTATTCTGAAAGGGCAGCTGCCGTAACCCCCTTATGCAATTCCAAGACATGCTGTGCCACTGCGGGGGTTAGACCAGCTGTTAGCTGGTCTAAGAGGCATCTGTCCTGGCCAAACGGTGGTTGGCCCTCCCCACAGTGCCAAAGCATGCACACAGCAGTGCCCCATGGACCCCTCATCTCTGTGTGGCCCCCCCAGTTCCAGGGTGCCACCCGCTGGCACCAGGGGCTGAATTATCTGGTACCTCCCTTGCATCTCTGCCACACTGCCAACCCTCCCTCATGGCCCATGGGGGGCCTGAGGGCTGTTTTCGTAGCTGGGGAGGGCTCAGGGGGGATATTTTCTGTGGGCAGCAGCTTGCAGCATCCAGGTCCATTGTGCCATTCTCGTGGCGCAACCCTGCGGTTGCCACAAGTCGCAGGACGTAACTGCCAGGAACCCTGCCTGTCTTGGAATAGGGCGCAGGGTCCCTAGTGTAGCAGCACTTGTCACAACTCGCATATGCCCATACGTTATGACATGCATCTTGGAATTGGGGCCATAGTCTTTTTAATTCTTTCAAGATTTATTCAGACAAAAATGGCATTTGTAAAGTTTTACAAGTAAGGAGGATGAAATCTCTAGCTTCGGTGTGCATTCACACCTAAAAGAAAACGATAAAACAAAATTAATATCAAGTATAAAACAGCACGAAGTGCAAATCCAAGGGGGATAGGAAAGTCATAAAAAGGAAAGGTGAAAAAAGGGGTGGGAGAGGGGAAAAGGAGGGAGAGAAGGGGGTGAGGGGGGAAGCAACAGATCAGAAAGAGAGGAGGCTAAGGAAAGATTGATAAATACAAATCACAAAAGCATAATAATTCAGGAAAACATTACAATGACACTGTCCTGAAATCAAAAAGGGGAAATAACAAGGGTAGCGAAAACTATAGAAAAGGCTGCAAATCCCAGCCAGCACCGATCCCAACTGGGTGAGAGGCATTCAAAAGAAAAATAAGTTTGCTTTCTTTTTGTCTCAGTAGTTGACATCTATTACCTCCCTTTGGTTGTACCCAAACATGGGCAATGCCCATAAAATGAAAACATTTCAAATCAAAGTCAGCATTTACTTGGTTGTGAGTACTTGGTTTTTTTGTGCACCTTTTTGCTTTGATAAACTAAGGTATCTGCACCACCAGTAGTGAGAGTTCATAGAGAAACTGGATGACCTAGAGCTGCACACCATTTCACAGTCAGACCAAGGGCACAGAGCAAGGGGAGATGGTGCCATTTGTGGAATCCCTAATCTGAGAGCTACTCAGTTGGCCATGATAGGAACAGTGAGTACTGAATGGCCACACATGGCCTGGCTCTACGTTCCTTTGATCAAGTGTGCATGGACTGTCGCACAAAAACAAAAGTCCTGCTCCAGGCTTGGAAGAAGAAATAACTTTTGGGGACAAACAGCTCTTTTTTTAGCATGATTTCACTCCACTTACCCTGCTGAAGTGGAAAATGGTGCTGGCCATTCACAAAGATCTGATAGCCAAGAACATCAAGATACAAATTATAGTGCCGGCACAGTTCAAAATGTATACTTCTGGTGGCTCACATTTGTTCCTCACCCTAGCCAATGCCAAACCACTACAAAACTGTGGGTCCTTCTGGAGCTGTTCCCAGCCCGACCCAGCTTTGGAGGCCCTTCCAAATCTGATGCCCTGGCAGATGGGTGCCCACTTCCTACTGGATCATAATGTCATACTCCTAATAGCATACAACATTATAGCTAACCCATAAAAGCGCTGTCTAGGACAGCGAATGGTGCAATACCATGTATACTGCTGTACGCGGTATTGCACCATTCACACATTCCCAGGCAGGGGATGTGGTTCTAGCTATATCAGAGGATTTGAAATGAGGCACTGTTGCTTACTGACGGTACAAGGGTTTTACTTTTTATCCTGCCATATGCAAGCTTTAGGACCACTGTTTGCACAAGCCCAATGAGTTGTTCACTCAGGATGTCAGGTTTGGTTTAAAATGAGCACTTCACAGATGTTATTGCTGTTTATTATTACTGTTTGTAGAGTTACAACTGTTTGAGAACAGATATTTGCTGGAGGTGTAAAATATTTATTTGTTCATGATTGGGGCACGGTGGTCCAGCAGGCCATGTGATGGGTCATCTGGGTATCACAGGAGATACTTGTTACTGAGTCAGAACTGTGTTGATAGCTGTCCAGTTAACAACGGTTTAGAAGAGGATGCCATTTGGAGGTGGCATGCATGCTGTAGTTGTGATTTTGAGCCATGGTAGACATGAAGTGGTGTGCAGTGGGAGGGGGAGGCCTACCGCAGCAACTGTTGGTGCATAGCACCATGATATCTTCTCTTACCGTAGATGAGGCCACGTAGCCTTACAGAGGGCCATGGGGTGGACACGTTGGCATTTGCTCCCTTCCATGTGACCCTGAACCCAGTCATTAGCACTTCTTAATTATTTGAAGCCAAACATACAAATATGGACATCCCAAGATGGGTATAGCATTCTGATGGAACAAGCGATTTAGAGGCTGCTGGTTGAACCATGCAGGGGCATGATATTTGCCTGCCACCTTGCCTGGGACAGGGTGGCCCTCATTGCCCTCTTCTAGAACTCGGCAAGGTACAGCATTGCATTAAGCTACACAGTGGCCCTTTGTCTTTTTAACCTTAGCTTGGGTTGTATCAAGGTGCTGGGGTGAGGCCTCATCAGGATCGCTCCTGCTGGACCTCTCCTGATTTCAAGTTCTTTACTGTTACTGTTTTGTGTATTACGTTTTGGGAGTTGAATGGCTGCTTCATGGGGCCACCCGAGGGCCCACTCGAGGGGACCCCATTTGTTGCAGACCATATTTGTTAACTTGATAGCCTGCAGTATGTGGAGCTGTCATGAGGGATAACATTATGATGAGGGTTAGGGCTGCACCTGCTCTTACCACACCAGGTGTAATAGAGGGCCCAAACTATTTACTTATATACAGGGTCCTTGAGGCCCCCAAACCTGGCTGTGCCATGTGGCAGCAAGCTACTGCCTGCCAGACCACTGGGGGGATGCTTTTTGTCTTTTTTATAAATCATACTGAATGGGATGAAGGTGATTTACAGAGCCATCATGAAGTGTTATATACTGTGGATGGACAACTTAGGTGGCAGCCGTATGCACTTAGCCGGCAGTTATGCTGGCACCACTCAGTAGCATAATTAATACCAGAACTACAGTACATGCCAGGTGAGGCTGAGACCTTTTGAGTTCTTAACTCTCAATGGGGATCTGCTTCTGTACATAGTTTCAATGTTATGGATTGGTTCTGCGTTCCTGTATTTATACTATGGTTCTGTAGTGAGGGGAGGGAGATTCTTTTCTTTGTGTAGACCACTATGGCTGAGGGAAGAATAGTAATATACAGTGTGAGGGGACTTAACAGCCCATAAATGTTCTAGGATCCTGCAGGAACTGAAGCATCTTAATGTCATGGTGACTTTCCTGCAAGAGATCCATCTCCCCAGGACAGGCCCCACTAAACTGAAAAGGGTCTGGGTGGGGACCGTGTTCTCCTCTGCATACTTGGCACACCCTGTTCAGAGGGGAGTCACAATACTGGTGCACAAAGCATGCCCATTGGAAGTGACAAATGTAATCTAGGACTCTGAGGGCTGGTTCATATGTGTAAAAGGATTATTTAGGGCAGTGCCCTGTACTGTTATTAACCTTTATGTGCCAAACCAGGAGGGAGAAAACACTGATTTTCTGAAAAAGATCCTGCCTGGGCAAGTCCTTGCACTGGGGGCCTTTTATCTCAAGGAAGGGGATTTTAATAGGGGCCTGTGGTCATCCCTGGATCGTTTGGGGATCGGGGGAGGGATGCCAAATAGGGTGGATCAATGTATTAGACGATTTGCCCAAGAGTTAGGTTTGGTGGAGGTATATTGGTTCCTTCATGCACATGTGAGAGACTATACATGTTTGTCACACCCACAGCTGGCATACTCACATGTTGATTATTATTTGTTGTCCTCTGAATAGGTGCATATTGTGGAAAACCATGAGATCAGGTCCCTTACTGTCTCAGATCATGCCCCAGTTTTCTTGGACCTGAATATTTTTCTGACTCCTACCCAAGTCCCATGCTTGGAGGCTTAATGGCGCCCTGCTTAGCCACTAGGACTACAAGGATATAGTGAAATCCTATGTGTAGGCATACCAAGCCACCAATCCAAGGGAGGGAGACTTCTATGGCAGCCTGGTGGGATGGGCGAAAGGCAGTCATAAGTGTTTGCACCATTAATTTTACCTTATGCCTTAAGAAGGAATGCCTCAACAAACAGCTAGAGTTGAAGAGGCAGCTGTTTGATCTGGAAGTGGAACATAAGATTGCCCTGGATGAAAGGGTAAAAAAGAGGCTGGAGGGAAGACGGGCAACCATAAATCAACTGCTCGTGGTTAAAGCTGAGAGTGCTCTGGAGAACTATCAGCAATGCTTCTGAGTCCGGCAACAGAGATCACAAGTTACTAGTTTGGTAGCTATGGAGGGAGCAGCTAGCAGAGCAGTTCTTAAAAACAGAGAAGTTGGGGGTGGGACAGACCTTTGATTCTGACCCTCAGAAAATTGTCCAAAACTTTGCCACCTTCTGTAAGGCCCTGTACTCCCAAGACAAGAGAGTGTTTTGATAAATGTCTGGAAGCCTTCTTTTTCAGGAAGCAAGTCAGACAAGTAATGGAGAAGGACTGCAAGGACCTAGATGCACCAATAACTGTGAAAGAAGTTCAGGCAGCTTTTGTCAACTTCAGATTTGGTAAGTCCCCAGGGCCCAAATGGTGTGGCCTCAGAGTTTTTCAAAACTCTCCCCAAGTCTCTTGCCTGACTTATAATGGACATCTGTCTACTAGTTTAGCTAGGAGACAGAGCACTGCCACCTCAGCAGTATGCCCAGAATACAGTGATCCCCAAGCTAGGGGAAGGACTCCTCAGTCTGTAGCTTGTATTGCCTGATTTCCCTGCTTAACGTGGACATGAAGGTGTTTACCTCAGTGCTGGTGGGCTGGCTGCCTGCAGCGCAGGGTGGGATCCCTAATTCACCCAGATCAAACTGGCTTTATTAATGGGAGACTGATTCAAGACATTCACAGTCTTCTGAATGTTATTTTGGTGGTTCTACAAAAGAATCAAACACCTCAAACTTTGGGTGTTCTATTCTTTCAGATGGTAGCAAACGTTTAGGGTAAGTAGGTGAACTATTGCCTTGACTGGTTCGACCTAGTCTAAATCATCTGGACTTATCGAACCACTCAAACCACAAACTACAGTTCACACCTGAAACCGTTAACTTTACTGTGTCTGTGAGTCACAGGCTAGTCCAGCCTGTTTTTGGACACAGCTGTGCAGCTCAATCCCATATGAGCCAGCAGAAGAGCTTAATCGCGTGCTTGGTACTGGGCTGATAGGTAGCTCAGGCAGGGTGTTGTACAGATCTAGTTAGATTAGCTAGGAAAAACAGGAAATTTAATTCTTCTTCGTTCTTTCACCACTAAAAGTTCAATTAGACAGTTGGCTGAACAGCAGGGCTACAACTTGGGGTAGGGAGGAAAAGGAAGAAAAATAAAAACACCAGCAGCAGTGTTGCAGCTTGCAGTCTTACAGCAGACCTCTGGAACCAGGGGCTTGCCTGACTGGTGGGATTGGAGGAATCTGCTTTGACAGTGGGCAGATGGTGCACATGAGGTAACAGTCTGCCAGTGCCCATTTTTTGTTACAGAAGTAGAATTTTAGCAGGGTATTATAAACCCCTGGTGGAAGCCGTTTGGGAATTACTCTGTTAGGAATTGGGCTGGGCAGAAAGTGTGTGCCAGCTGGCAGCAGGACAGTGCCTGGCCACAGATAGCTGGCACCTTGGTGGTTTCCTCTTCAGTTCCAGTTCTTTCTGTGGTAGTTTTAGTCATTAGTATTTCTCCTCCTCCTGAATCCTGAAGTGGCCTTTTACAGTGTGATCTGGGCAGTATGATCTGGGCGATGGGCATCAAGTGCGTATCAGGTGGTAGCATGCCAGTGCCTGGTCTCTGGTAGGGGGCACTTTGGTGCATCTCATAAAAAAGAGAAAAGAAAAGAGTCTCCACATTCCTGAAGTTCTTTCCTTCTCCTCCTCCCATGTCCTGCAGCAGCTTTTTGCAATATGATCTGGGTGGTGTGCTCTGGACAGTGGGCAGCAAGTGTGTGTCAGCTGATTTGGCAGTGTGCCAGTTTCCGGCCCCTGGTAGGTGGCACCTTGGTGGTATTCCATAAAAAAGTTAAAAAAATAGTTCCTTCCTTCCTCTTCCTCCTCTTGATTCTTGAAGCAAACTGGGCAGTGTGATCTGGGCAATAGGCAGCAAGTGTGTTCCAGCTGGCAGCATGCCAATGCCTGGCCTCTGTGTCAGCTGGTGCGAGCCGATGCCTGGCCTCTGATAATCCTTGGTGGTATTCCATTAATAAAATAAAATAAAAAATAACAAAATCACAAAATTAAATAAAATATATGTCTTTATAATTCTCATTAACCAAGTGGCTGAGTCCTGTAGCAGGCATTAGGAAATGGAGCAACAGACAGATGACGGTATGGGATCATCCGATTCCAGTCACATCAAAGAAAAACAAAAGCAAGCACAGTGGACTTGTTCATAGACCCTCTGCCTTAGTGGAAACTACAAGTGTAGAGGAAGATTACAGTAGAGGTCGAATAGTCCATAGAGTGTCACACATTGTAGGAACCACTTGCAGTGGCACTGTAAGGATTGCAACACAAACAATCATTGTAGAAAAAAAAGAAATAAGAAAGGAGTGTGTCAGCTGGCCCAGTGGCACTGAGGGTAGAGACACTGGACACTTTGCCTCACGCTATGCCAGTGGCCTGAGTTCAAGAATGACCTCAGATCATCGGCAAACCAGCATGTGGGAAAAGGAGAGAAGGAGCGAGATTGAGCAGCCGCTAGGCAGCTCTTCCCTCCCAGGGTTGTTGCCCACCCCCCCAATAGTTCCACTCCCACCGGGTGGATATCCAGTGGGAATCGTAGGTGGAAGGGGGCAGCAGTGATAGCCAGGGTGGGGTGAAACGGCTAAGTCTTTACTCAGCATGCACGCAGCCTCCACGCACGCATACTGATGTGCTGGGGCTGGGAGAAAACGGGGACAAAAAATGAAAAAAAAAAAAGAGAGGGTCAGGTAGTGAGACAGGCAGAGGAGGAGGAGGAAAGTGATTTGGTGGAGTTTCTTGGGGTCAGAGATATGGCCTGTGATTATATACCTGATACAAGTGATAGCAGCACAGTTTTGGGGAGGAGGAGGTGGAACAGGTGGTAGTTTGACTTGGGGTAGGTGCACATAAGAGATCCCAAAAGACAAAATGTGGTGGTAAAACCATAAAAAGAAAGGCCACAGCAAATAAAGATGACACAGAAAAAACTGGTGACTCGGGACACATGGTAGAGGAGGAAGAAGAACCACTCCCTGACTCAGGAGAACTGGTGGAGAAAAAGGAGGAGGAGGGTGATGATGTAGAAGTAGCCCCCAGTAGCCTGCCCATTAGGCAACAGCCAACAGTGCCAGGAGGAAAGACCAAACCGGTGACGTCAGTGGTGTGGGATTTCTTTAGAGTGGACAAAGAATGACTGACACATGTAGTGTGTCTTTTATGTAAAGGCAGGCTGAGTCAGGGTAAGGAGGAAACAAGGCTGGGAACATCTACCATGAAAAGGCATTTGTCAAAATCCCACAGATTTCAGTATGAAAAGGCATGACAAAGCACAGCTTCAGCAGAAGCACCACCAGGCAGTGAAGCTGATGATGGCGAGGGGGAGATCATTAGGACTCCTAGGAGACAAGGTAGAGAGGAAACAGAAGAAAGTACTTCAGGTAGTAGCTAATGCACAACTCCAGCATCTTCCATTCATCACTTCTTTAGCCCACTGACTCCTACACCTCCAAAGGGCCACAAATCCTCAGTCCCATTCACCCCCACCATGTGTCATATCCTAGGAAAAAGAGCACTCAACTCTCACTGGTCAAGTCCCTAGAAAATGGCCCACATATAAAGTCAACAGACCAGAGACAAGAGAGTTAACAAGAGCAGTTGTGGAAATGCTAGCCACAAACTTGCTGCCATTCTCCTTTGTGAGTAACACTGGTTTTCTGTCGCTAATGCAAGATGCAGTGCAAAGGTATCAAGTGCCCAGCCATTCCTACTTTTCCACACTGGCTCTTCCTGATTTGTATCAGAGTGTCTACAAGACTGGGTCGCATGCCCTGAAATCATCATTTGTTCCACTCGTTTACATCATCACTTACATGTCATTGACATTCCATTGGGTCAGTTTTCCCTCTTCATTGCCCTCCTGTTCCTGTTTCTCCTCCTCCTCCTCCTCCTCCTCCTCTGGGTTAAGTTCCAGCAGCAACAGTAGCAGTAGTTGCAAGCCACTGGGACCCCCAACCTCTGCAAGAAGACAGCTTTATGTATTGCTGGCTTTGACAATGACCATCATGCAGAACACTTGTTGCACTTCCTTCAACAGAAGTTTGAGGAGTGACTGACACCACACTCATTGACACCAGGTTTTATAGTAAGAGATAATACAAAGAACACTGTGAAGGAAATTGACAATGGTGATTATACATGTTCCATGTTTTGCTCACTGTATAAATCTGGTAGTTCATGGGTTCCTAGATGAGAAGGCATCACTGTGAAGATATGTGTAGGTCTGGCCCAAAAAGTTTGTGGTCATTTTAGCCATTTTGTAAAGGCATGTAAACTGTTATGTAACATTCAGCAGTGGAAGCACCTGCCCCTCCATCACTTTAAACAGGATGTGGCAGTACGATGGAACTCTACCTATTATATGATGGAACAGCAGCTACAGCAACAGGAAGTTATCCACCAGTATGCCGTTGAGCATGGTATGGCAAGGGAGATGTCAATATCAGCCCAAATCAGTGACACCTGATTGAGACCCCCTGCACTATGCTGAAACCCTTTGAGGAGGCCACAAGGTTGGTCAGTGCTGATGCAGCTGGTCTAAGCCAGGTAATCCTGTCATTGCCCTTGTTAACTGTGACTTCTTCGTATGAAAACTCAATGTGAAGAAAAGGAGGATATCACTGCTGTCAGCCTTGTAGAAAGGATAAGATCACATTTCTGGAATGACACATGCATTTCAAAAATGCGTATAGATGACCACTGATATCCCAGGCCACACCATACTCTGGGATCCTCAGTTCAATTACACATTTGAGACATTCTTTGATGCGCAAGGATGCAGTAAGGATCAGTAGTCCTATAAAGCCTGGCTTATCCATCTGGTCTCTGTATGGATGGCACAAAACAAGAACAGGAACACATATAGAGTGGAACAACAACAATCATCAATCGCACTGACAGATCAGGTGGAGGAGAAGGAGGAGGATTCCCATGTTTCCACTGCTACTACTAAACCTCACAGAAGTCACTCATTTTTGTCTCTAAATCAACCTGCTACTACTACTCCTGCTTCTGCTGCAACCCCCCTCTGTCCCGAAAGACAGCCATTGATGACAAACCACTATGGGAACAACTGCTTGACAATGGCTTGATGAAAAAGTATGGCAGGTCACCTTCTGACACAGTGATGCCTGAGATGTCAGCAAACAAGATGGTTCAGAATTACCTGGATGAGAATGTGCCACTAGCAGAAGGAGATGAGCCTTTGTTGTATTGGTACCAAAGAAAGACCATTTGCCCCCCTTTGACACAGGTAGCTGTTGAGCACCTCAGTTGCCCACCTGCAGGTACATACACAGAGAGGGTTTTCTGTGCTGCAAGCAATATTGTCACCAACAGGAGAACGTGCTTTTCAACCCAAAATGAGAGATGCTTACTTTTAAAAAAATATAACCTGTCCCTTTTAACAAACACCTTTTTGCCATGGATTTTTGAGGATGAATCTCCTACACTCCTAGCAGGTCCAGCAAAGGTAGATGAGAGGTGGTTTGGGAGGGCTTTTGAGTCCATTGTATTTTTTGGGGGGGACCAGTAGCCTACATGTAACACACACACACACACACACACACAGAGGGATGCTGCACTGTTATCTTCACTTAAACCTTTAGTTTCGACTCATATAAATGCTGTTTGAATTTTTGACAGGCCTACAAAGGCCACATACATAATTTTGGAAGCACCATTGCCCATGACGTGTGTGCAATACTGATCCAAAAGGCAGAGGATTTGTCTGTGTGCTAATGTCCAGAAAGCATTTATTTTTCACCAAGACAGCACTTAGCATGAGGAAAGCTAAGCTTTGTGTTTCTATATAATCATTTTCTTTCTTTTGCATGTTTTTTTCTTGTAAGAACTTTTGTTTAATTATTGCCAATACCTAATGTGCTGTGTAAATAAAATAATCATTTATTTATCATAAAAGACTGACTGAGGGTGCATTTTGAAGAAGGTGTTGATTTGAACCTTTGAGATAGCCATCACTCCAAAGGGGCATGCTAACCTATTTTACACAATTTTAGGAACAGGTTCCTTCCTGATACAGGAAGTGATTTGGGTAACATTTGATAAGATAACCCACACCCCACATGGGTTTAGAGCAGTCTGCCTTGGCTTGAAACAAAGGGACTTGTGACTGGGCTTAAAGGGCCCAGACATCCAGGGCATGCCCCCTTTGCAGAGGGCTGATCATGGGCACAGGACACTATACAGGGAAAACTAGGGTGGAGGACTGCAGCAGCCGGGGTGAGAGGGACATTGGCTAGAGTGCAGGTGGGTGATTTGTCACATCTGGTGGCACCATAAGGGATCTGTGTGAAGCATGTAGGTACCAGCTAGTATTTCGTGGTTACTTGAAAGGTGCTTGTGCAGTGTACACAGCCACAAAGAGAAAATCCTCAGTGATTGCACAGATTGCATAACCAATCCTAAAACAAAGTACACAGAAAAATGTTTTTTTTCCCCTTTTATTTCCAGATGCACAAAGTGGTCAGGATCATGGAGGCAAAAATGCCAATCAGTTATAACAGACTCCAATTGGAACAGCTGCAAGAATTTTATGCAGCAAAAAGAACATTAACGATGAGTTGCCTAATAAAATGCAGTCCATAGAGGGCCTGGTCAAAAAGGATCAGGAAGAGCAGGGGTTCCCCAGGCCACAAGTCATGGTCGTCAGGGATGGATCTCGTCAACCAGAAGAAATCAGAATAATTTAACAAAAGAAGTTAGAGAAACCATTACAAAACAAGTTTTACTTCCTGCATTAGAGTGTAACTCAGTTTTATTATATCAGGCTCCAGAAAATATATTATCAAAATATATTGCTACATTTAATAACAATATGTCGGTTTGTTACGGGATCACCCAAACAAACTCATCAATGTGAACTGTACTCACATTCCAAAGTCTTAGCACCACAGGTGAGGATTTATCAAAAAGTTGAAATTTTGCACAGAAGGTTTTAACATCAAAGTTGCCAAGTATGTTAAGTGGGAAAATTAGCCAGTGTACTAAAACAGTTTCCCTACGAAGTACAGTGAGAAAAAGATTTAATGAAAAGTTCACAAAAACTGAGGTAGCTGAAAGATCCTTTTCATTCTATGGACCTAGAGCATTAAATCAACTTGTACAACAGAATATTGATGTGTTTCAAAAATATCCAGTGTTTAAACATAATTTAAGTAAGAGTGTGCGGATGCAGCTCCATGGTGCCGAGCAAAGGGGTTCGCTTGGCACACTGGTGACCCAGGTTCACGCCCCGAGCCCAGGTACCAGGAGCGGAGACCAGCAGGGAGGGGATTTAGAGTGTCCATTGGATGCTTCCCTCCTGGAAGGGTCTGGCCTCGGCACCCTTGGGCAGATTGGCAACGTGCTTGAGGACGTGGTGCCTCGACACGCCCCCGTATGTCCCCGCCCAGGGTTGCCGTGCTCATGCATGGCTGAGAACTGTGGAGGGTGAGGGTTGAAAACTTGAAAATAGGGGCTCTCTGCCTGACTGGATGATGAGTGCTGGCCCTGCCGCCACAAAGACCCGGAGACAGCCCGGACTAGCTCCGCAGCACCCCAGGATACGTAGTGTGGCTGGAAAGGTACTTCCCCCTCGAAAGAGAGGGGCCCTCCCAACGAAGGGATACATTGGGTTAACTAGGGGGTTGCAATAGGAGCTGGTGGCTGGTGGTAGGGATCAGAGGGTGGTTGGAACCATGGCGCTTTGAAGGAGTGGCCGGACAGGGGAAGCTCCACTGGGGAGGAGCATAAAGAGAAAATACAAAAAAAAAAAAAAAAGAGTCTGTGGACAAATTTTATGTGTAACTGGAAATGTTGCTTAAACTGTGTATTCCCTGAAGCTTGTTAGACATATTTAGTGTTTTATGTAAGATTTTTTATTATGTTTTTTCTGTAATACTTTAATTCCTATGTTGTACCCCTTCCCCCAGATGTGGCTGAGAACAGATCAGTTTCTGATCCAGTCCACCTTCCTGATAAAAGGGAAACTAATCAGGGGTGTCAGCAACCTGAAAAATGGGTGCCTGGGGCCCCCCCAGTTTATGCTGGTGTGCCCCCACTCATTTCACCTAGCCTTACATTTTAAATGATAGGGCTTAACAGCCCATCATCAGCACTGCAGCGCCAACTGTCTATGACAGCCCAGCGCCCAGTCGAGTACTGCCTCCACTCTGCCCCCATGCCCTGCCCTGCCTCCTACCTCACTCGGCAGGTCTTCTGACAATTTTCCTGTAGGTCCATCCATGCTCACATTGCAGTCAGCCAAGAGGAGAGGAGAGCCCTGAGCCCCACATTCCCGAGTCCCTCCGACTGCTGCTGAGTACCGCTGGACCAACCCCGATGGTTCTATGCACCCTCTTGGGTCGGACTCAGGACTGGCAATGAGTCATGGGCATCATGTGGGGGAGCTGGGGGGTTGAGCACCGTGGCTCAGTTGTGTCTGCCAATCCTGACCTGCTCCATTCATGTGCGGCAAAGTGGGTGGGCAATGGCTTTTACTGGAGCAGATCAGGGCTGTGGGTGGAGCTGGGTGACTTCTTCACTCTCTGGGTGTTGAGGCAGTTGAGCATGGTCATCATTTTGAATTTGGCCGATGCTGATCTGGCTGCTCCGTAACTGAGAACTGCGTAACTAGCGAGCGTGTGTGACTTCAGAGCAAATGAAATTCTGATTCTGAATAAATATAGAACTACTAGATCACTTACTAAAGAAAAATACTGTCTGGTGGCCGGGGAAGAGTGGGAGAGGCTGGGGCTGGGAGGGAGTGGGAGTTAGGACTCGAGAGCTGGCTGGTGAGGAGGCGGAGGGCTGGGCGGCAGACAGGGTGAGAAGGGGGACTCTCTGACTGTTATCATCAGAACAGCAGTAAAGCCAAGCTGCTAAGGAGGGAGCCTGCAGCATTATCAAGTCAAGAATAAGACCTCTGAGCTGCTGATGAATTATTTGAATTTTGAAATCAATCATACTGAGGTGACTGGATCTCAATCTTTGATTCTTTTCTGAAGCGGGAGGAGCAGGAGCTGCTTTAGTGGCTGTGGAGTGGGGGGTGCTGCTGGTGCAGCAACAGGAGCCAGCTGAGTAGTCTGCTGCACTACCTTGACGTTCAGGCCACAGTTTAAAATATCACCCCCCCCAAAACAATTATGTAACAGTCAAGCGTCAGTGAGAGGGAGCTCAGAGGAAGAGGAGACAGACTGGTAGCAGGATACGCTGGGCAACCTGCTCTTTGCTCTGCATTGTGTAAAAAGAGTAAGATAAGATCTGAGCCCAAAAAAATACAAATACAAAAAAAAAAGATTTTGAATAATATAGAGGAGGAGGTTGGGTAGAATAGTTGGTAGAGAGACAGACTGACTCAAGAACTGAGTGCAGTTCAGCAGCAGGAGCTGAGCAGCCTGCCCTGAAGAACTGCCGCTGCAGTGTAATTTTTTTTCTTTTAATTCCTTATTTGCCTAACATCACTAATTACATTACATGGTTGCTTCCTTTAATGCTTACAGCTTTGGGATATAACCCCAGAAAAAAGTAAACAGGGTTTGTTTGTTGTTTGCCCACCACTGTCACTAATTACCTGATTGTCCCCGGTCTTGGGGTACATAGCCCTAGAAAAAAGAGGCAGGGTTTTAGTTTGCCTACTGCTATCACAAATGACTTGGTTGCTTACAGACTTGGGATATAACCCCAGGAAAAAGTAAACAGTTAGGGTTTGTTGTTTGCCCACCACTGTCACTAATTACTTGGTTGCCCACGGTATATAGCCCCAGAAAAAAAATAGGCGGGGTTTTTTATTTGCCTACCACTGTCACAAATTACTCAGTTACTTACAGCCTTGGAATATAGCCCCAGAAAAAAATGAACAGGCAGGGTTTGTTGTTTGCTCACCACTGTCAGTAATTACTTGATTTCTCACAGTCTTGGGGTATATAGCCCCAGAGTAACAAAGACAGTTTTCTTTTTTTGCCTAGTACCATCACAAATTAGTTGGTTGCTTACCGACTAGGGATATTACCCAGAAATAGGTAAACAGGCAGGGTATGTGACTACAGTTACTCGCTAGCCTACCTACGTGGTTGCCACCATGGAATAATAAATAATCACTTTTATTATTTTGGCCCACACTGAATTAAGTGCAACATCCAAAACAAAATGAGTCGTGACATAAGGTCTTTCTTTAATTTGGGAATAGCCAGCAAAAGGCCAAGAATAGGTTCTTCATCAGCATCCTCTTCATCTTTGAATTAGACTATGTGCTCAGACATAGTAACTGATAAGGATGCATTTTGTAATGAGCATACAAGTGAGACAGTAAGCCATCGAGTTGGCAGTATTAGTACTAACATCACAACTCACTGTGAATGGATCCATCACCAGTGACACAAAGTTGATTGCTGACACCTTTAACACCTCATTCTTGGATCTGAGCTCAGTCCTCGCCCTGACTGCTTCTCTTCTTCCATCCTCCCCCCCACATCCCGGCCCACCCCCTTTCTCTTCTGGGTCCTCACCCCTCATGAGATCAGACCTTACCTCCTCAAAGTCCTAAATGGCTCCAGCAATAGCAGTGACTTATTTGATCTCAAGCTACTACACCTGGTACTAGACGAAGTCCCCCCTTCCTCGCAACCTCTCTCTCAGACTTGGTAAATTCCCTTCCCCCTGGAAAACGGGCATCATTACCCCTATCCACAAGTCTGGCAACTGACTGTCCCCAGGGAACTACTGCCCCATCACCATTCTTCCTCCACTCTCCAAGGCCTTAGAACACATCGTCTCAGACCTGCTTACCGAGTACGTTGCCAAATATGACTTCCTATCTCCTGAATAACATGGCTTCCAGCAGGGCCATAGCACTACCACTGTCCTCCTGGAATTTTCCAATTACATCCACTCTGCCCTTGACAATGGCTGCCTAGCAGGTGCTGTCTTCCTGGATCTATCAAAGGCCTTCGACACTGTCAATCATGGCCTCCTTATCTCCACTCTCGCTCACCTTGGCCTGTCCCAGGAAGTCAACTCCTGGTTTGCAGATTATCTGACGGGTTGTTTGCAGAGGGTCAAAATCTGCTCCACCCTCTCCACACCCCTTCCTGTCCACTCAGGTATTCCACAGGGGTCCATCCTTGGACCCCTTCTATTCAGCCTCTTTCTGAATGCCCTACCCAAGACCTGCCCCAGGAATATTCTACTCTGTGCAAACAATGCTGTCCTCTTTACCTCCCACTTTAACCCTACCTCCCTGGAAGACTCCCTCCAGGCCGCCTTCACAGTTGCTGAAACCTGGTTTACCAGGCATAAGCTTGTCCTGAACCATAAAAAATCAAAGGTCATGCTCTTTGTTCACCACCAGAGCAAACTGAAACACTAGCCTCTCTATGTCCACACCTCCCTCTTGCTCCCACTTGAACAAGTCCATACCTTCAAGTACCTTTGTATTACCTTTGATTTCTCCCTCACCTTCCATGAGCACATCCAGCTTCTCTGCACCTCCGTCAACTCCTGTATTGGTCTGCTATACCAACACTGAAGCTGCCTACCCCTGGAAGTCCTCCAACGTACCATCTCCTCCTCTGTCCTGTCTATTATTGATTATGGCATTTTAATCTATGGTGCTGCTGACAACTCTGCCCTCCATCGTGTCAAGGTTGCCCTGAATAAGGCCTGCCACCTATCCCTAGGCTGTCCCAGAACTACCCATATCTGCTTCTTGTATAGCCACTCTAACTGGCTAGACTTCAACAGCAGGCTCCAATACCATACCTGCCTCCTAGCAAAAATAGTCACTACTGGCCTAACTGCCCCATGTCTGTCCCCCTCCTGTCACTTGGAAGCAGCCACTAAGTATCATAGCTCACTCAAACCAAAGTACCAAATTCCGCACCAAAAATGTCCCTTGGCCAACGCTTTTTCCCTACTGTGCCCCACCTGGCTCAACTCTCCTCCCTCCTCTCCCATGTCCCTCGAACCTAGGATTGGCCAGTTTAAATCTCTGCTCTGATCCAACCTCATCTCCTCTTGCACCTGTACCTGCCACTAGCTACCCCCTTCCTCGACAATGGACTCTGTCCTGCTCAGCCCACTGATATAGGCCTCTGCCCTAGGCATGCGATTTACTCTGTCACTGTATAATTAACATGATATACATATATAATGTATGGCAGAACACTGTTATGCATAAAAATCCATACCAGCTAAAACGTTGTTATGCTGCACCAGGTACGTAGCTACAACAGCATAACAGCTTAGAACCTTGCCTGCATTCCAAAAGCATGAGCCGCATTGTCAAGCTTTACTTCAGAACATTTGCCATTTACCTGAGTGGTAAATTCAAAGTGGGAGCCCAGCTATAAAAAATACAGTGTTGGCTTCTGTTTTTTGTAGGGAGCGTACTAACAGATAACAATTTATTCAAATGGAACTTTTTGCTTTACTTATGCCCTACGTAATGTTTTTCAACTGCCTCCGATTTCCTGACAGATGGCAACTTCATGATTCATGAGTAAAAATCTCAATTCTACATGAACCACAGTAGTTGCTTTGTGTTCAGAGTCAGATCTGTCACGTTTTGTGTCTTTTGGTACCAAAATTAGCCTAAAAGAGTCCATACACTATAAAAGATAATGTATAGGACCCTATCTGTAACAAGTTTGAAAACTCTTCTCGAGGTCGTCATGGTGATGAAACCTCTCGAGCTTCGCTGTCGAGGTTCCAATCATCGCCATGACGACCTCTCAAAGCGTTTACAAACTTGTTACAGATAGGGTCCTATACATTATTCTCTATATAGTCTATAGTGGAGTGCTGTTCTGCATGAAATTCCATGCCTGGAATATGCTTGTTCTGCTGCAGTAGTGATGTCATTATGTTGTTCTGCTGCAGTAGTGATGTCACTACTGCAGCAGAATCACTTGGAATCCTGGCACATTGTTGCTTTCCTCTATTTAATTCTGTGGTGACAGTATTCTAGAACCTCTAGAGACTTTTCAAGTCAGTTTCATTATGAAAAAGAGAGAAAAAAGCACAAAGCACACATTTCACATAGTACTGCTATACAATATAAAAAATACAGGATGAACAACTTTATGCACAACCAGTGTGTTCTGTCACCTCAGGTTCTGATTCCCATGGACCTCTCGAGCTTCATTCTCGAGGTCAGAGGGAATCAGAACCCCTCTGTGGCAGAACACACTGGTTGTGCATAGTTGCCCATCCAGTATTCTCTATGTTATCTATATCCTGTATTATCCTGCTTGTTATTTACTCATCCCACTTGAATATCCAACTGTATTTATATTATGTCACCCTTATCCTGCATTACTCTATTTTGTACTTATGGTTCCTACTCTAAACATGTACTGTCTATGTATTGTCTACTGATGTGGAGCCTTTGAAAATGAGTCTCTGACTCAAAGGATTGTATTTCTGATACTCTTAATAAAATAAATAAATGCATGCATTGAACAGTCTTGTACTACCCCCATCTATTGAGTTAGACTTGTCCCAGTCCCTTCCAGTACCTGACCTTGATAATAACCTCCCTACTGATCTTGGCAACAAAGAGAAAGGCCCCACTCAGCCAATGACTAATTTCAATACCAAAATTTATGGAGGTAAAAAGTGGGGCTTTAGACATGACTGGTGCAAAGATTTCCATTGGTTGGAGTACAGCTGTGAGAAACATAATGCATTCTGCTTTGCATGTAGATGCTTCATGCATGGGTAGGGATGTGCTGATGAAGCCTTTACAACTCAAGAGTTTCAGAACTGGAAAAAGCATTGGAGAAATTCAGGGCACACACATCAAGTCACTCTCATAGAAGTGCAATGGCTACTTGGTCTGCATATACATGCACACAGGAAACAGGTAACATCATGGTACAGGTAGACAAGGGCAAGGTTAAGGAAATTCAGCAAAGAAGGGATTACATGAAAAGAGTAGTAGAAGTCACTCTACATTTGGGACTGCTAGGGTTACCTTTCCGTGGTCACAATGAGGATGAGACGAGTGTTAATAAAGGAAACTTCAAGGAGACTTTAGACTTGATTAAAAAATTTGATAGAGTTCTCCAAGTTAAGGAGTTCATCCCATCAAATGCAACATACATATCAATCAAATCACAGAATAGTCCGATTCAGTCTGCTGCATCCTGTATTACAGATGCAACTCTACAAGAAGCCAAAAATGCTAAATTTGTATCAGTCTTATGTGACAACTCTCGAGACATTTCATGTCAGGAACAAATAAGCATATGTGTCAGATATGTTCATAACCATAAACCTGTTGAACGTTTTTTCTATGTTTCATTAAAGTCTCAGAATTGGATGCAAGGGGACCGTGTAGTACCATTTATCACACCTTGAAAAAATTTGATATCGTTTAGCCAGATGTTACTTTTGTTGCCCAAGCTTATGGTGGTGCAAGTGTCATCAGTGATCATCTCAATGGTGCTCAGAAACGCTTCAAAAAGGACCGCCCTCATGCTATGTATGTTTACTGTTATGCACATAAGTTAAATCTAACTCTTGTGGATTCATGTCAGTGCATTCCTGAAGTAAAAGATTTCTTTGAATTGGTGCAATGCTTGCATACATTGTTTTTTGACATCTATAGTGCACAGTGACAAACTGAAACATGTACAAGAAGAAATGAGACTTGACAGAACATTCAAGGTCACAGCTCTGAGCAGCACCAGGTGGGGATGTCAGAAAAGAGCTATGAGAGCACTGAAGCATACATATGAGTTCTTAATATCTTATCTCTCACAATGTGACCATGGAAATACACCCAAAGCACTGGGACTTTACAACTTCTTGATGTCATTCAACACTGTCTTTTTTCTTTTTCTGTTTGACCACATTCTCAGATTTGCAGAAGGACCCCACAACCTACTGCAGACTGAAGATCTGGATCTAGCCAGTGCTGGCATTGCAGTTGAAGCATTTATTGATATTCTGGTTTCATTCTGAAATGAAGACAAATGTAAAGAATTACTCTGTGAAGCAACAGCATTTGCTGTACCACTTAACGTAGCTCCCGACACTGCAACAGAACAAAGGACCCATCCATGACGTACTCATTGCTTAGCAGCTCATTTTGATGCATATGTAGTTGACAGAACAATTAGGGAACAGCAGACAGCTACTTCAGAAACAGATTACTGAACTAAAATTTACTATCCAGTTTTAGATAACATGATTTCGGAATTGAGATGGTGATTTTCAAAAGAGATGGTAGATCTACTGAAAGGTAAGCAAAAAAAAAACAGCTCCACACACGCATGCATCATAAGTTGTAAGGACAAGGTACAAAAGTAAAAACTAAGGTACTACAAGCATAAAAAATGAATTGTTGCTTTATCACATGTAGAGGTGTAACAAACAGCCACCCAACAATGCACAGAACACCTCAACCAGTTTTGCACTGCTCATACATTATCAGGAGGTAATTCTCCATAAGCCCACACCAATTTTATAGCATCACCTTAAAGAGACAATGTGCAAAAAATACAAAAAAAATACAAAAAACAATTAATTAGAATGCCAATTACATACTAAAGTTGAGATATGGCAATTATACAATAATGTACATAATCCAAATCCACACAGTGTGTTAGATTCTTTAAAAAATGTACTTTTAGCACAATGTAGCACTAAAAGGGGCTATTAGCCCACCATTTGCTATTTATATAGATACAAAATTAATATTGACCCACTCAATGTTTCAGGGGTAAGGTACTAATATACTAATACCACCATTTTAAAAGTACATGTGTCCAAAAAAACGTTTTCTTTTTGTAATACACAAAAGGACACTACCCTTTACTCAGGCAACCAAATTCTTTTCTATGGCTACTAATTAGGTTATTACCATTACCTGGTCCGAGATCCATTTCTTACAGTTCTATTATTAACATTAACCAGTACACTTATTCAGTAAATGGTTCTCCTTTTACCAGTTTACTTTCAATACCCCCATATTCCAAACATCCATACTCTTTCAAGTTCAAGTTTATTGCATTTCAAGTTTATTGCAGGAAAACTCCATTGAGCAAGCTCATTCACAAGGAGGTCCTGTGACATATAGACTTACACAACATACATACATAAATAATTGATAACAATATATACATAAATGCAAGCATCACATAATACAAGCAAGATAAACATTCAATGACACCGCATGGGGTGACCGCAGGTGGTAATAACAAAGGTAATACAGGTGGCGACTATAGATAGCATAATGATACTTGAAACATGGTACTGGTGTTTGCAATAAATACATTTTGGCAGGTGAGTCGATCACAGAATAAAATGGATAGGGGAGGTAGGAATGGTTAGATAGTGTGATCAGAGAAGTATATATGTAGACAAGCCAGGAGTAGGGAGGGAAGGGATATCAGGAATTAGATTGCTGCAGCAAAGTAGTAGATATGAGACAGGAGCTGGTGGGAGGGGTTGTTTATTAGTATAAAAGAAGTGCGAACAATAGGTAGTTGGTATACACGAAGCAATTATGGTCTTACCAAAGGATGCACATGGCACACATGGGGGGAAAGAGGCTTAATGACAGTTGCAGGTATCTTTTATTTTAGCTGAACATAGCATTTTATAGAAGTTAATTGAAACTGTGCTAGTTAATTTCAGTATGGTCTGTAAATGGTTCCACGTAGAGGGAAGGGCATGCGCAATACCACGTTTACCAAAGGAGGTCCGCGTCCTCGGAATGTCAAGCATAATAAAGTCAGATTTTCTTAGCGAGTAAGCACTGTGTGAACTACTAATGAGAGATGAAAGATAGCTCAGTAATTTGTGCAGAAGCAGTTTAAGAGTCCATAGACCAGCATAGATCAAATGTCTAGTAGTGAGAGATGTCCATCCAACAGCTGCATATAGGTCACAATGATGCGAACGGTAAGGGGAGTTGGTAATGAACCGTAATACACAGTGATAAAGGCTGTCTAAGTTACTTAGATTTGCGCTGGAGGTAGAGGAGTAGATTACATCGCCATATTCAAGAAGGGGGAGAAAAGTGGCCTGGACAAGCTTTTTCCGAAATTCAAGGGGGAAGAGGGGCCTAGTTCTAAAGAAGAAGCCTAACCTGGCTTTTAGCCTTCTAGAGACATCTTCGATATAGTCATTGAAAGAGAATTTGTTGTCAATCCAGATGCCTAAGTATTTGAATTTGGTAACAACTTCCAGAGGCTCGTTTAGCATGGTAACAATGAAATCTTGGGGCAGGGTATTAAGGGTACCTGTGGCAGCACTACGGGAAAATATCATCGCTTTGGTCTTCTTGGCATTAAGCAGAAGCTTTGCCTTTATAAGATTATGCTCGAGTTGCGCAAAGTCCGCTTGAAGCACTCCCTTAACCTCAGAAAGCGATGAGCTAGAGGTATACAGCACAGTATCATCCACGAAAAAGTGCAGATTGGATGTAGATATATTTGAATCAAGATCATTAATATATAATGAGAACAAAATGTGGCCTAGGATGGATCCTTGAGGGACACCTCTAACAACTGGCAAAGCAGCAGAAAAGCAGCCCTCTGCTTTTACTTTTTGGGATCTCCCAGTTAAGCAACTAGAGAACCACAGAGTAGTGTGGTATGTGGCACCCAAATTTGCAAGGCAAGTGACTAGTAGATTGTGGTCAACAGTATCAAAGCATTCTTAGATCCAAAAAGACTGCTCCTGTTACCTTCTTTGCATCTATAGCAGAGATCCAGTCGTTGGTTACTTTTGCTAATGCAGAAATTGTACTGTGGTTCACCCCAGAAGCCAGATTGGGCAGAGTTAATGAGAGAGAAGGCTTCCAAGTGAGATTTTAACTAATTGTGAATCAGTTTTTGAAGAACTTTAGAAAGGATAGGCAATATGGAAATAGGCCTGTAGTTGTTTACATTGCACAGGTCACTAGCTTTGAACAGAGGGAGGATATATGCTGATTTCCAGCAAGATGGCACAGTTGCAGATGTAATGGAAAGATTGAGGATGTGGAGAATTGGGGCAGCGAGATGGGCATATCCTAACCTAAGGAAAAATGGTTCCAAGCCATCATCCCCTGCACTTTTTTTAGTGTCTAGTTTAAGAAGAGAATCTTCAACTTCTTTGAAGGTTATCTCACTCAATTGGAAAGGGCTAGGTAAGGGACTACGTATTGGGGGGGGGGAAATGGCGGTTCACTGCAGAAGCAGCATAAGGTGAAGAATCGAAAGCTAGCCCAGCTGTGGCAAAGTGGGAGTTAAGTTCCTCAAGGATTAAGGACTTGTTTTCCATTATCTTATCTCTTGCAACTAATTTTGTTGGGACAGAAGGGGCCCTATGCCTCCCTTCAATAGATTTAATTGTTCTCCATATTTTGCATGGGTAACCTTTTGCTTGTTCTAGGGTAGAGATATAATAGTTAGCTTTAGCAGAACGTATACTTTTCACACAGGTATTTCTGACTTTTCTAAAGGCCTGCCAATCCAAAGATTTCTTAGTATGCCTAGCTTCAGCCCTTAGCTTGTCTCGGGCTATGAGGGCTGCCTTAAGATCTGGGATAAACCAGGGGTTAGAGTTGTTCCGTACCCTTACTTTGATGAAAGGGGCATGCTTACTTATCAATCTAGTAAGATTGTCATTGAAGTTATAAGCTGCCTCGTCAACATCTTTGGCTAGGAAGAGGTCTTGCCAACTGATCATGCCCAGGTCAGAAAGGAAGTTTACTGCACTGAACTTGCAAAAGGACCATTTTGTTATAAAGATGGGCTGAGGTTGAGTCTTAATTTAAGATCTTATGCAAGCAACAATCCCATGATCACTCATATCATTGTGAAACGCTGCTGTATGAGATATTTTATGTGGGTGGGTGGTTAGCACCACGTCTGGCATGGAGCTGTTGGCAGTATTTAGAACGTTATTCCTAGTAGGTTCGTTGATTAGTTGCCCAAGACCTAGCTCGTCACAAAGGGATTTGAGGCAATGTGATTTAGGTGTTAGCCAATCCATGTTTAGATCCCCTAAGAATATTGTTTCAGTTTTTGCATCTGCAAACATGGATTTCAGCAGATTAAGGACTTCATTACCACCAGACGGAGGTCTATAGCCACCTATAATAGTTATGCATTCAGAAGAGGGGAGATGAAGGTTCAGAGAGACAATCTCAAATTCCTTAGCTAAGGATTTGCAGCTAATGTTGGTGACCGAGTACTTAGATTTGGCGTAAACAACCACACCCCCGCCTCTACAGTCTCTGTCTGCTCTAAATAGTTTGTAGCCCTGTAGTGAAATTTGTTGGTCGGAATTTGTCTTCTTTAACCATGATTCAGTAATTATGATAAGGTCAGGGTTGATATGCTCAGCCCAGGCTTGAAGTTGCACAAGTTTTTTGGGCAGGCTTAGAATGTTAACCATCATCATCTTGAGACCTGTGGCCTCAGCAAAATCAATAGGCGAGGTAAGTTGTAGGGGGGGTCCAGGATTTAGCTCCACATTACCTGAACAGAGGAGAAGCAGTAATATGATTTTCTTTAAAGATCTTATAAGGATGGGGACTGCTTTTTTATTTCTTCTAGAATGCCCATAATGCACAGCCTAGGGGGTAGCACCACTGTAGTGACAGTTTAAAGTAATCAACGTGAGTGCTCGAATAGACATAGGCGAGGGCAGCAGTAAGGGGAGGGTGGTAAACCGGGGAGAATAGGCTAGGAGGGGGAGGAGAATGAAGTGACAGCTGCACAGCAGCCCGTTATGACATGTGGTATTAATGATGCATATTGGAGCACTGGTTTGCATAGGGTAGTTCGGGTTGCACTGTATTGTTAGGTACTCCGTGCATTAGGAATACAAATAGCACAGTAAGGAAAGCCATGCTGCCAGGATGGGTGATCTTACAATTATTATTGGGCAGAATTTTCCTGGGCAAATAGTTGGCCCACCTAGGTTCACACTTAAGACCCAAAGTAAGATATGCAACAGAAAGGGGCACAAGAAAAGCAGGAGCAGATCATTATGGCTAAAGTTCAGAAAATATTTGCACAGGGGCAGCTTTATTAGCCACACTCAGCTTCCAATCATAGATTGGCAGCAACAGTACTAGGCCAATGAACAGCAAAGAGTTAGAAAAAGGCAGAGCATAAGTGTATTTAAAGGAGGCCTAGGAGGGGGTGGTGGAGGCGGGAGAAACATTCAAGTAACAGTTAGAGCTCAGAAGTCAAGAATAGAGCAGGGAAGTCTGTATAAGTCTATGGGAAAGGCGCTCCAATCAGAGCGAAGCAGGCAGGCGGGCAGACCAATCATGATCCCCCTAGGGCAGCGCCGCACCAATCAAGGGTGCCCAGGCATGCTGGCTCTCAGGCAAGGTTTTAGCGGGTACTACCTGTGCGGCGATCTGTGCCCCGATACCCGTACAGCGGTAAGGGCTGCTGGAGGGAGTCGGTGGTGGTGGCAGCCATAGGAGCAGCTGTTGCTGGCCACTTTTTTGCCGGTCGCTTCGGGCGCGAGATCTGTCTTGACGATCCGTGCCCTGATACCCTACACGGCGGTAAGGGCTGCTGGAAGGTCGGTGGTGGCGGCGACCATGGAGCAACTGTGGCTGGGCGCTTTTTCACGGCGTGTCTTCGGACGCGAGATCTGTGCAGCGATCCATGCCCCGATACCCATGCGGTGGTAGGGCCGCTGGAGGAGTTGGTGGTGGCAGCGGCCATAGGAAGCGGCTGTTGCTGGCTGCTTTTGCCGGCGCCTTCAGGTGCGAGATCTCTGTCTGGCGTCCGTGCCCGATACCCGCCACGGTAAGGGCTGCTGGAGGAGTCGGTGGTGGCAGCGGCCATAGGAGCAGCTGTTGCTGGCCGCTTTTTCGTCAGCACGCCTTCTGGCGCGAGATCTAAAGATCTTTAGGACAAGCATTAGTGGTGCTACCTAGGGGAGAAAGAAGAAAAAGAAAAGAAAAGAAAATTATAGCACAATATATACATACACATAAAGTTGAACCAGCATAACATTCTGTGGTGATTTGCATATGCAGCCCATGATGCTTTGCATTGTGTGGGCACGTGTGATTTTGTATTTTCTTGAAACTTGGCTTCCCAGCCAAATGTTCTTTGGGGTAACCCTTGCCTCAGTGTTTGCACACAGAGGTTCTTTGTCACATAACTTAATACACATAAGCCAGTTCCTACTGCATATCAGTTCTAATGTTTCTTTCTTCTGCTGTTAATCAGAGGCATAACATCTATTTTATCATTAAGCTCTGGTTGCTTTAAACCTCCCAAAGTGTAGATCCAATATGCCTCTCTATCTAATAGGGCATAATTTATACTGCCACTCTGAGGTCCCAATTTAACTGCCTCTATGCCACAAAATTTGAATGCATGTTCCACCCCACTATTCCTTGTTCTATTGCAGTGCACAACTAAAGCATTTCTTTCATCTTTATTTGTAATGCTTCGTACATGTTCCCCAATCCTCACCTTAAACTGTTGGGTGGTCTTTCCAACATAAAAAGCACCACACATGTATTTTGCCAAGTGCACGAGGTTCTCTGTTGTACAACAAAAGAAACTTTCCATTTTGTATGTTTTAGGGACATTCACCATTGTGAAGGTATTACTTTTAAGGATGACAGGGCAATATTTGCATTTGCCCCATATATGTGTCCCCAATGGTTTGCATGGCAGCCATGTGTTACCACCTCTTTCTACCCTAATAATAGTTTGGTAACTCCTTGTGACCACGTCCCCAATTTTACTGCCACGTCTGTACACAGTCTGTGGTGGGATTTTGGTTGCTTCTTTTAAACATGGGTCCAAGCCCAAAATGGGCCAATGTTTCTTAATAATTCCTTCAACTGCACCTGATTGCCTACAAATGGTAGTAAAAAAATGTATTCTGTTCTCCTCATTTCTAAGTGTCTTACAGGCCAGCACCCACTCTCTACAAGAGACATCTCTCATGACTTCTCCCATTAACCTCGTGGAGTAACCCCCTTCTAAAAATCTGTTGCACATATCTTGACCATGTGACATAAACTCATTCTCAGTGCTGCAATTTCTTTGTACCCTCCGTAACTGCGCTCTGGGAATATTGTTAATCATATGTCTAGGATGGCAACTGGAGGCAGACAAGAGAGAATTTCTGTCTGTGTCCTTGTGAAACGGAGTTGTTCTGACTTCATCATGCTCATCCCTTTTAATCTCTATCTCTAAAAAAGGTACCATGTTGTGATCACACTGTATGCTGAACTTCAAATTAGGATTGCTACTTTCTGAAAAGCAGACAAATTCTCTTAGCTTAACCTCAGTGCCATTCCAGATCATAAATATGTCGTCAATAAAATGACGCCGCAGGTCAGTCTTATGGTAAAACAGATTGACCTGTGCATCGTAGACCACTGATGTCTCCCAGAGCCCTAGGTAAAGGTTAACATAATTAGCTGCAAATGTTGCACCCACTGCTGTGCCCTTAACTTGGAGGTAATACTCTCCCTGGAACACAGAAGCATTCTTGGTCAATGTCCCCATTCTTGGTCAAAACAGTTTCCGCACAATCTAGAATGAACTGTTTCTTATGCAAGTCTAATGTAGTATCCTACTCTAATCAGTGGCCAAGTGCTAGCAACCCCTCTTGATGGGGAATATTGGTATAGTAAACCAATATCCATGGAAACCAAAAAAGAGTTTGGCTCAAGCTGGATGTCACTCAGGACACCCAGTATATCCACCGTATCCCTAACATAACAGCGCAGCGTAGGGACATACTGTTTAATGTGGGAATCCACAAAATGGGAGAGTGGTTCCATGACAGATCCAATGCCTGCCACAATGGGGTGTCCTGGTGGATCCTGCACATTTTTATGTACTTTTGGTAATACATAAATAGTTGGATGGATTGAGTGTGGTACAGTGAGGAAGGCATACTCCCTCTGGCCTATATTGCTCTCTAAAAGAGCCTAATTTAGCATGGAATCAATTTCCTGTTTGAAAATACCAGTTGGATCACTTCTAAACTCTTTATAGAAGTTCTGGTCCCCCAATTGTCTCTGGATCTCTGCTATGTACTTCCCTGTGTCAGTGACCACTATAGCCCCTCCTTTGTCAGCCGGTTTAATCACTAGCAATTGGTTATCTTGTAATTCCCTTAAGGCTACTCTCTCACTGCTAGACATGTTGACAAAGGAGGGTCTGGAATCATCCTTGCACAGTAATTCAACATCATTCACACATGCCTTTTCAAATATTTTTACCACATCCACATATGGTGGATTGAATGTAGAGAGTGGTTTCAACAGTTTGTTTGTCCCATTTACGGACAAGTCTGTGTCTATGAATGCACTAGTATCATCATTGTGCATTCCCAGGTTTTCAGCAGTGTTATATAGCCCATCTCTGATCTATTGTAAAAACAACTCAGATTTAAAGTTTTTGACAGATGTTCAATGTCTAGATATACTTCAAAAGGGTTGATATTGGCTATTGGGACAAACGACAACCCTTTCTGCAAAACCGATATATCAATGTTACTAAGTTTTACCTGTGAAATGTTGATTACAATGTTCTGTGGGGTATGTTCTATTTGCCCCTGTAGTTGCCCCTTTGACCTCCTCTTCCTGGCCTGTTACTTCCTGCCGCCCCTCCTTGCCGGAACTGGACCTGGCGTTCATTCCTCCTCTGCTGTGGGTATTGAGGGAGGGATAATCAAGGTGGCAGCCCTTCCTGGAGATCCTCTATAGAAGGTTCCTCTGCATTATCAGAGTAACTGGTACTGGTGTAATAGAAGGAAGAGGGCGAGGCCCCCCCCCCATTGCAGAGTATAGATTTAGGGCCCTGAGCAGCTCGATTAGCACTATTATTGCTAGGCCCTCCTCTATAGCCACCAAGAAAATGTCTCTTTCTCTTGGGTGTATTCTGTTTTTTGTTTCAGGTAAACACCTGGTTCAAAAGGTAGTTCTGCCTGTCCCTTTCAAACTTCTTTAACTTTCTTTGTTTTATTTTGATTTCTTCTCTTGCTATGCTGTCTTTTAATCATTGTTCCAGTTCCTGGATTCTAGAATCCCCCTCAAACCGTAGTACCACTTCCTCCTTATTTTTTTTTCGTTTCATGACGGCCGCTGAGCTGGGTGAGCTACGAGCTGCGCACTTTTCAAGCTCCTCAAGTTTTTTTGTTTTACTTTTAAATTGGAATTGTGCGATTGTTATTTTGCATTTTTGTTTTATGCATTTTATTTTTTACTTGTATCTGGTTTTCTTTTGGTTTATATTTTTTTTTAGTTTGAGTACGTTTAGTTTAGGGCACTGGAGGAAGGTGCTTGGTCCGACTATTTGTAGTCGGGTTTTTCAGCTCGGCTTAATGGTGCTCCCTATAGACTCCTACTGCTACTGCCTGTTCTCTTCTGGGTTAATTGTTAAACTACTTGGCTGCTTTTCTGACCTGCTTGGTTTGAAGCAGGCAAAAGCAGTGCTTTTATGACGTTATGACTTCCTGGATTATCGAAGAATGGGAGCGAAAAGGAGCAAAAACAGCTGATTGAAGCTGTGTTTGTAACGGCAGTATGTACTCTGCCTTGCAGCGGATATCCTGGGTTGAGCCTTTGGATTGATTTGCCAAATTTTGCCGTTTGTACTGTGTGGCATGCTTTTCTTGATGTAGCTTGACTTTTAAGGAGAGGGAACGAGAACAGCTGGTGTGAAGCTGTGATATATTTTACCCTACAGTGGACATTTGTGATGACCAATCTGGATGAACTAGCCAGATTGGATAACTGTGCTATATTACATATTTTCCCTTGAAGGTTGATGCAGACTGTGTGGGGAGATTTGTATTTTTCTGCCGGGTTGGCTGCTAGCAGCACAGGCGGGCCTGACTCTGCTGGCGTCCAATGGCTGGATTTACTGTGACACAGGGGATTGGGCCCTAGATTGGCCAGGGAACTGGCCGTCAAGTTCATTGCTCCCCTAGATTCTTGCGGCTTGGTTATGGCTTAGCAATTCCCCGGGTGTTGAAGTGTTCCAGCATTTATTTCCAGTCGAGGCTGTTGAGAGCAGAGCCTGGTGTGCCCGAATCGGCTGTATGCAGCTGACTGGATTCTTTTTGGCTTGTCTTGTGTGGAATCCTGATCTTTTGTGGATTACCTACATTTCCTGACTTTTATATGACTCAGCCTGGACTCATAAATCACTTTGTATTCGAGCAGTGAGAGTGTCCTCCTGTGGTTTCCCCGGTGGTGAGAGGACCTGGACGTCCACTTTTATTTATTTTCTTCTTAAGTTTAAAGTAAACTCTTCTGCTTTGGATTTTTAATTTGATTTTGGACTACCTAACTCTGGGTAACCTGAGTGGTCTGACTTCTCTCATTTCCAGGTTGTGAGAGGACCTGGGGGTAGGGGTTCATTCTGTTTGCTGCATTCCAGTGAGAGGGGTTTGTGGCAATTTCACTACTATTTGGTTGACTTAATTTTTTGGTTTATGTTTTTTCATGTGCTGAGCTTTGGGCTAGTGTATCCTTTTGAATAGGGGTAGGTTAAAAATGTTATCTATTTTAGGGGGTGGGTTTTGGATTTTATTATTTGTTCTGTTGTGGTTCCTTGGACTAGGTACCTGGGTGTTGTGTAATTTGCCTGTGTTTAGCTTGTAGGATGTGTAAGCCTCCCTTTCTGCTCATGCACTATTCATCCTCTGCCTTCCATTTCCTCCATCCTTTTTCTCCCCCTCCATTGCTGCTGTCACCTTACCAGCACTGTCAGGCGTTGGGTATTGCTCATGGGGTGGTGGTGGTGGGCGGCGTGGATATCAGAGGATGAATGAGCGGGCACCTCGCATCAGGGTGGTTAGGTCCAGAAGATGCCATGGAGCTAAATGGAGCCTGGAATGTGGTATACCATGTCTAGTCCCCATACCCAAGGGCACCACCAATAATTCTGGTGGGCAAGTAGCCAGAGCAGCCCCTGAAACCCATTGAACCCGAACGGTGTTATGCAATGCCAGATCAATTAAGAACAAGACTGCAATTATTGTAGATCTTGTCGGGACTACTGGTCTGGCTTGCATCACCGAGACCTGGCTGGATGAAAATGCTGGTCCCATATTGGAAGCTGCAATTCCAGCTGGGTATTCAGTGATTCCCTGCTTGAGACTGGACCACGGTGGGGGGTAATGGTCTGTTTCAGTGCCGAGGTTGGCCTCATGAGTGTACCAGTTGAGGAGGCTGAATCTTTTGAGTGTACCGTGGTGGCAGGTGTGGGTTGCAGGATAGCTCTTGTCTACCATCCACCAAGGGACGAGAATCGATTTCTGCATGAAGTAGCAGATATCATCATTGACATGGTGCTGGAGTCACCCAGATTGATGGTTCTGGGCGACTTCAATGCCTGGGTCAACAATGAACTCTTGCAATTTGGACAGCACTTCCTCCGGTTGATGTCATCACTGGACCTTACACAGATTGTTACCTCTGCCACCCATCGGCACGGTCACTCTCTTGAGTTGGTCTTCCTCCTGGGGATGGAGGCCTCCGATGTGGGGGTGGAACCTGTCGGATGGTCCAATTATTACACCATGAGATTCAACTTTTGCACCCCTCTTCATAGGCCTCCCCCTGTGGAGATGGTCAGTTACCACCCTTTACGGGAGGTGAGCTCCGAAGGCCTGGTGGCAGTGATTGACCTCTCTGACTTTCCTGTGGCTAGCATGACTCCTGAGGCCTTGGTGTTGGCCTATAATAAGGTCATTTCCACGGCCCTAGATCTCATTGCTCCTGTCTGTGTTGGTCCTCTCCCCCTTTACCCTCGGGCCCCATGGCTTGATGGGTCCTTGAGGGAGTTGCGGCAACTTGGACGTACTATAGGTTAAAGCAACGTTGGCAGAAATCTAGCCTGGAGGTCAACCACCTTAGATTGATAGAGCACTATCAGACCTACCAATCAGCGATCTCCCATAAGAAGGCAGAATTCCTGTCTGGGGAGATTGCTGCCACACAGAACCAACAAGCTCAGCTCTTTCTGACTGTGGATAGGTTGTACAACTCAACCTGTCTACAGTTCTGAAGACCTTTTTTGCAAGAGAAGTGCAATGAACTTGCTCAATTCTTTGAGAATAAGGTGGCCGACTTCAGGTCAGAGATCCTAGTGGTCCACTCTATGGGGGATGCCGTTGATGGGTGCTCGGTCGCTTCACCTTGTGTTTCCTGGAGTTCCTTTGATCTGCCAGAGTTTGTGGATGTCATGCGGACTGTCCAGAGTATGCACCCTACATGCTGTAGTTTGGATACAGGTCCAACTGACCTGATTACGGGATGTTGTGACATCATTGGCCTGATCTTGGTTCAGATTGTCCGGTGATCCCTTGATTCGGGTGAGCTCCCAAGCTCCCTGAAGGAGGCGGTGGTAACACCCCTCGTGAAGAAATCTTCTTTGGACCCTGACTCCCTGGCTAACTACAGACCAATCTCTATCTTCCTTTTTTAGGGAAGGTTATTGAGAAAGTAGTGGCGGTACAACTTGAGAACCACTTGATCATCCATAACATCTACAAACCTCTCCAGTCCGGTTTTCGGAACAGGCATAGTACCGAGACTGCGCTGGTGCGGGTGCTCAATGATCTCCTGATGGTGAGAGATCAGAGAAGCCATACTATTCTGGTGCTTCTTGATCTCTCTTCAGCTTTCGACACTGTGGACCATGGGGTATTACTTGGATGTCTGAGGTCCATCTGTGGCCTGATACATACAGTTCTCAGATGGTTTACATCTTTTCTCACTAGCAGAACTCAGAGTGTGGTGTCTGTTTTTTTTTCCTCTGGACCATTCTCTCTGTCTTGTGGGGTACCTCAGGCTCAGTGCTGTCCCCCATGATATTCACAGTGTATATGCTGCCCCTCGGAGACATCGTAAGATGGTATGGGCTGAGGTTTCACTGCTATGCTGATGATACACAGCTCTACCTGTCTTTTGCACCTGACTAGGATAGTGCTCTCTTGATATTTAACAACTGCCTTGTGGAAATCCAGGACTGGATGAATTTGAGTTGGCTAAAGTTGAACGCAGGAAAGACGGAGGTGATGGTGGTAGAACTGGGTCACCAGATAGAGGGGTTGAGGCCTGGCCAGCCCTCTGGAATTTATCTAGGGGGGTGCCCAGATCCTTACCTCTGATCAGGTGCGGGACCTGGAGGTGGTGCTTGACGACAGGCTGACCTTATGATCTCAGGTGTCAGCAGTCGTCAAGTCTTCCTTTTACCATCTTAGGAACATCACCAGGATCAAGCACCTTGTTTCATCCGGAGACCTGCCTACACTTGTCCACGCCTTTGTGACCTGGCACCTTGATTACTGCAACTCCCTCTACTTAGGGCTTCTAGGGGTTGATATCTGCCATTGCAGCTAGTGCAGAATGCAGCAGCATGTTTGCTGATGGGGGTTTCTCGAACATCTCATATTACCCCTGTTCTGCGCAGTCTGCACTGGCTGCTGATTCAGTGGTGGATCAACCTTTAAGGTTGGTATACTGACCTACAAAGCCCTACACAGACTTGGCCTTACTACTTGAAAGAGCTTCTGATTCCCTATCGCCCCAAGTGTTAGCTCCGTTCGGCCGGCAAGGGGTTGCTGGAGATTCCAATGGTGTCTTTGAAGTCATCTGGGGCATGTGCATTTATGTACATTGCCCCTACCCTCTGGAATTCTCTACCCCATCGGCTACCGGAGTGCACGACAGTGGGAGGCTTGAAGCAAGTGCTCAAGACTTATTTATGGTGTCAGGCTTTTGATGGCACTTAGTAAATGAACCCTGTTGTAGTTTCTTGTTTTATACTGTATTCACTATTTTATTATTTTTTAATTCTTTTGTAAAGCGCCTTGAAATTTGAAAGGTGCTTTTGTGAAATAAAATAATTATTATTATTATTTTTAATATCTAGTTCCACTTCTGGTTGCTGGGCCAAATAGTCCTTTATTATAGCCTGAATCAAGGCATCGGTACCCAATTGGAGACCTTTATTCCAATCTGTTACAAAGGACTCCCTATCAGTACCATAGTTATGTGTGTTTAAGGCCCTCAGTCCTTGGGGTGACCTCCCCACCTTAAGATATGCTTCCAATGACACCCTATTCCAGTAGTGGCATCTCCCTTTTAAAGCTGCTCTTCCCATTTGGATAAAGGCAAAGTCAATATTTTGCACCCTATTCACTTCCCCTGAAGTAACAGCTAAATCAGGTGCAGGTGCATTGGAACCTCTGGCCTGTGCACATTGATTAAACAATTCTGCTTCTCCCCTTCTAGTAAATGTAAGCATGGACAAAGACCTTGTAATTTCCCCAAAGTCGAATGCAGCATGTTCAGATTGTGACATACCTGTAACTGTAGATGTTGCGTAAATGCTGCGTTACTACATCAAATATGCAAGCAGTTCTCTCTCTCTCTCTCTCTCTCTCTCTGGCAGTTTTTCCACCAGATTTCCTGGGGAAATAGCATTCGCTTCCATCACAGCCTGGAAAGCCGGTCATGGTCCTTTTCCTCTTTCTTTCAGACACACGCGATAATAACTCGTATTTTTAGCCTCTCTGTATAATCCAGAGAGGTTCAGAGCAGTCTCTAATCACTCACTCATAAGATATAGATCCCAAATCGGGTCAGCGGACTCGCTGCAAAAACTTGGACTGGCAATTAGTGCGTCAGACACGGAGCGTTGAATGTTCATACGCACAAGATACTTGTGGTGAGCTAATAGGGAAAAAACAATTCAAGGCAAGCAGAAAAAACCCAGCTTCACACACGCTCGTGCCATAAGTTGTAAGGACAAGGTACAAAAGTAAAAACTAAGGCACCGCAAGCATAAAAAATGAATTGTTGCTTTATCACATGTAGAGGTGTAACAAACAGCCACCCAACAGCGCAGGGAACACCTCAACCAGTCTTGCAGTGCGTGTGCATCATCAGGAGATAATTATCCATATGCCCACAACAATTTTATAGCATCACCTTAAAGAGCCTGTGACATCTCACGACTTACTGATCAGCTGACAATACCTGTCCATCATCCTGTTCAGTTGCATTTTCCCCGACGACGATCTGTGCAGGCTAAATATGTTCATTTTGCATTTTTTTTTTTTAAGATCATGCAGCCGCGCATTCATGTGGCTGTAAGCCACATGCTCCCGCTCGCCTAGCTTTCTGACATCATCTGGGGGATGGGCGCTAGCTGTCTGAATGAGAGAATAGCATGGTTCCAAAAGTACAGCCTTGAAACTTGAAGGCAAGTCTTGTTTTGCAATCAGCAGTTGTGTTGTGTGATTAGACTGGAAGGGTTTACTAACCGTCAATGAGAAAAAACTAACATTTTGTTTTTCTGTGCATATACTTCGTGGCGCTAATCATTCAGACTGCTGTCAGTGATCATGTCTTCTGACAGCCATCCGACATCGCAGATCCTGCTGCATCCCCTGTACCTTTTTCCTGGACTGCTTTCCATTCATTCATTTTCTTTCCCTGTAATTAATAGGTGCAATGAAATTTTCTTGGGATATGTATAGTGGTGCTATACTTCAGCATATCAGAACATATCCTGACTTTGCTGTGGATCTGCTACATACTGTACAGTATATATAGGATCCCCATCCATTAATGTGTGACCATATGGGTCAGTGCCACTACTGGTGACCAAGCATGGTATCTCGGTTGTTCTGCTCTGTGTGTGTCAGTGTCCTTAGTCTGTCCTCTAAATTCTTAGTAGTGACATATACTGGCAATTCCTGCTCATTATCTATCCTGCTTTTACTGGGGTTCATATTCACATAGCAGCAGCAGGTGTATGTTGCAGACAAGTGAGGTTGTATTTCCAAAGTTATTGTACCATTTTTAATTTGCATCGTTGTGCTACTGAGCTTCAGTCTTTTGTGTCTGTGGTACTGGACTGGTAGTAAAGAAAAGTGCTAACCTCTGTTTGTGGTTTGGTTTCTTTATGGTTACTTGTGGTCCACAATATTACCATCACTCATAAATTATTCAGTTTCTGTGTAGTGTACTAACATGGTTAATCGCTGTGTCGCATATGGGTGTTCCAATACCCAGAGAAATGGAGTAAGCCTTCACAAGTTCCCATCTAATGTGCAGTTGCGTGCTAAATGGAATGCCACTGTTCAGCGTACGCATGCAGACTGGCATGATGCCACAGAGAACAGTCATCTTTGTAGTGTGCATTTTGTTTTGGAAGCGTTTGAGACAGAATATATTTCAATGAAGAAGCTGGGCATGCAGACGGGATGTGTTTGCCCTCGTCTACGTGCAGATGCTGTGCCAACCATTTTCAAAAGACCAGCAGCTCCCGGCAGCATTGGATCGGTTGCCAAGAAGACTCGGGTGTCATCTGCTATTGTCAAGAGGGAACACCAGCAGGTAAATTATTGTTATTCACTGTGCATTGCTTGTAATTTTATTTCTGTAGTTTCATTACTGAACTTACCTTTCAAGTTTTGTTGTGCATTCACAGATAATTCATAAACTCCTCACAGAGTCATCACGCACAGAAGAGCAATGCGAACAGGTCTGCTTTGAAGACACTGGCTCATGTGATTGTCCTTCGGAGTCACCTGATAATTCCGTGGAGATACAGACTGATCCACCTATGATGCAGGACTCAATATGTCAAGTCAATGCCTATCAGTTGAAGTATATGATGTCCCACAAGACTCAGACAACACCCATACTGTGCAACAAGCGTAAGTGACTGTTTCTTATGTTACCTGTACAATACAGATGTCATGGTGTAGCCATTTACTGTGAGTTACATGGGATGTTTAATTTGTTCTCTTAGTATATTGTTATAGTGTTACTCAGTGTTCCTGCACCTGAACCTATCAACATGCACCACTGTATCCATTGTGGCCAGTGGTCAACAGACAGCACTGGATCTGCACAAGCAGGGCAGGGCCTATACAACACTATGTAATGTTGGCTGGGGATTGTGTACTAGGAGTGTCTCACACTGTTTTTGGTTTGGTATGATGTCTTTGTCCGTGAGCCCCAGCTTACCAGTCCTTTTGGTGGCCAGATAACCCCCCCTTTCCCCATTGCACCATCTGGCAATCCCTCATCTGCCATCCTACTGTCCTGACATATTTTTTTTTTTTATTTAGTTGTTTAACCAGGTATAGCACACTAAGCTGAAAGCTTTTTTACAGGAGCGACCTGGGAGCACAAGGAGGTTAAATGACTTGCTCAGGGTCACACAGTATGCAAGTGGAAGCTGTGGGATTCAAACCCAGGTCTGGTCTGCTGGATGTCACCAAATTTGCAGCTCAGAGCCTTAGACCACTGCGCTATACTGCCTCCTGATACTATATCCCTTCATTGTGGGGGCCCCTACCAATTGGGAAAACAAGAAGTGGAGATCAAGGTACCCATATGCACCTTCTTGAATTGGCATTAGGTGGCAATGGTCAGCTGGGGAGCCTGCAGGCTTTGCGGCGAGGATAGGTGGGGCTGCCGTAATCTGGCATGCATGATGTGAATTTTCTGATATTGCTCTCCCCACCCTGTGGGGATGCACATTCTGGTGTCCTGGTGCTTGTGCATGCATCATGTTGTTGCATACACTGCTAAGCCCTGCCACGAGAAGCTGAAAATGGTGATGTGTCCATCATCCACCTCCCCGAAAGGAGAGCACATAGAGGATGCTCTGAAGCCCTCCCTGCAAGCTGCTGCTCCTGACGTCTTGGGATCTGTTGTGAGACCAGGTCACCAGTATGCCACATACTGCTGTTATGTGCTCTGGGCCTATATGCCATTTACAGGTGAGTCCCAGCAATCATATGCAACTGCCATCCTTTTAGCGAACTGTGTTTCTCTTTACAGCGCTTTTTGTGGACACTATACCCAGGCAGCCCTATTATGGCAGCAACATTTGTTACTGCTGTGTAGTGCCCTCGGTGCTGCCTGTGCACTCAGTGTATTCATTCCTCTTCTGTGAACCAAAACCATGTCATTGACAGGACAGAAATGCAATACATGGACATTGCCTACTGACATACGCAGAGGTGTCTTACTGTTTTGACATTTCCGTGCATGTACAGTTGTAGAAACAGACAGTGTGCTAAGTCTCTGTTCCACTGCATTGTGATGTTGCTGTGGCTAGTGGGAGTTAACATCAAGTGATGAACATGTGTCATGATGTCTCTGTACTGATCACTGTTCACGTCTCAGTTGCAATACTTTGTCTCTCTTTGTAGACTGGCTTTCTAAAATGACAGAGGCATGGTACTGGCTGTTTATTTATTTATTTATTAGAATTTCAGATAAATACCTTTGAGCCAATGGCTCTTTTACAAAGGTTCCAAGTCAGTATACATAGAATAGAAGTACAGTTTGTGTGAGATTAGCAGGCAAGCAGTCTGAATAAAAATTCAGTACAGGGTATACATGGTCTAAAGTTACAGGTGATATATAAATAACAGTTAGAACAACCCAATCAGGCATGAGAAGGAGTACAGAAAGTTATTGACCTAGTAAGATCAGTGAACGCCAAACATGGGGAGGGCACACTACATGGGTCTGGCATTCCTTATTTGCCAACAAGGCCAATGTTTCTATTAAGCCACATACAGCACACTAATTGGATTTGACTATGTTCTGTCCAGTTACACGTGTCTTTGTTTTTACACAGACTGTTTACATACATAAATACATACATACATGATAATTGGTGGCAGAAAGGGATTTCTATGCCCACACGGTCACTCCCAAAGTTCCTACCTGTCACAGCATCCATGACAGAACCTGTTTCTTGTCTGTATCTATAGTTTAGCATGAGTGCTTCCATTATGCATGCCCCATGCATGTCTTTTAAACCCACATGAATCATGCTGTTCCATGCAGTCATCACCATTTGTGTGAATAAAAACTTTCTAATAGGACCTCCTTATTCCTACCCCCTTCCAATATCAGATCGTGCCTCCTTATTTGTCTGTATGTCCTGTTATAAAACATGTCCACCCTTGCACATTGTTCCCATCACTGAGACATTTGAAGGTACCACATGTCCTCATACTCAGCCTTCTTCCTCTGATTATGTACATATATGGGATATGCGTGGGGTGCCTGTGGGTTAACCAAGTTATTTGTACAGTAGCCTGTGACCTTGAGTAACCTCCTGAGTGGCGAAGCCACGAGTGAGGTTTAGGAGAGGTCACAGGCTACTGTACAAATAACTTGGTTATCCCACAGGTGCCCCATGCATATTTAATTTATGCAACAGGATTTTTTGGGTTCAGTTTTGTTATATATTATTTTTAAATTTCTGTCCTTGTTTTTTTCTCTGTGCCTGGTTTCTGTGTTTTGTTTGCAGGGTTGCTGTGCTGAGAAACAGGAAAAAAATACTTTTTTGTTGAGTGTTTTCATTTAAAATGTGGTTCTGATTGGGGTTGGGGGGATTTGGTTAGGATGTGCATTTTGTGAGCCTTTGGGACTGTGATAGCTTTGCTTGTAAAGAGCACTGCGAGAAGGTGAAAGTGAAACTGGGAGGCAGTACTGCTGAGCAGGCAGCACAGGTGGTGGTGGTTAGTGATGCCATCACTGTGTGGAGAAATGGGTGATGATGTAATCACTGTGTGGATAACTTGAACTTATCCACATAGTGATTACATCACCACCAATTTATCCACACAGTGACTCAGATAACTGAAGCTATGTGTCAGTTTTTATTCTGACACCTGTTGCATAAATATATATATATATATATATGTATGTACATTTTTGTTTGTTTGTAGTTCAGTTATTTGGTCTTAGGCCACATTTTGGGGTGGGGGTCATATCCTCCACCTGGTTCCTCATCTTGGCCTCTGCATACTATAATCACAGTCCAGGTTTTCTCCCTGTGTTTGCTGATTAGTCCCCCGAAGGCTGACTGATGATGTTGACTTCAGCAGCATTGTTGTAATCCTGGTGACACATTCACCTTGTTGGAGATACAGAGATGTGTGGCTTACCATCTGTGCTTCCACTGGAAGTAGTGCTGTGATCTACACTGTTGCAGGGTGTTTCCACTCCACCTCCCCAACAGATGAGGAGAAGAGCAGCCAATGGCTACAGTGGGCATGATCCAGCTGTAGAGGTGGCTGCAGACAATGTCTACCCCCCCCCCCAGGCAAAGGGTGTTTTCCTTCTTCTGTGAGCTACCCCTAGGGGACCGGATGTGCAATGACATGTAGTGCGGCTGGGCGTGCTCTTGCACCAAGCCCGTGGACGTCTGCAGATGCTCCTCCTCATGCATCAGCATGATCCCTGGAGTACAGCACTACCATCCTCCGCTGGGAGTCACTCGTGCCGTGGAGTCTTCCACCCACCCTCCCTCCCAGGAGGTACAACAATCCTGCGGATGCTCAATCCTCACCTTCCCTGTTCAACCACAGCAACCTGAGCTTGCTCCGAGACTGGATCACCTGCGTTGCACCAGGTGTGGCATCGAGTGCCTTAACCCTCAGTGCCACTGTGCCTGCGGACCCCTTTTTTTGTGTAATAAAATAAAGTAAGTATGTGGTGATCATGGATGAGCTACAAGGAAATGGTACGCTTACAATGCAGCCCATAACACTGGCCCATGAGGTAACCACCTCCATCTCACCCTCATCATTTCTTCTTTCATTTTGCACTCTTGCAGTTACCCAGACAGACATTTTCACCTGTGAATTTGTTGTGCAGTGTGACCTACTTATGCCCCCATGTGCAACGTACTCAGATGGGGATGAGTTATCTGAAGATGACCTGCTGGACTATGAGCACCCAGGAAAGTATGAACAAGACCCGGAGTACATGCCATCATCGCCAATTTCAATGTCTGATGATGATGATGACCATGTTATTGATGACCTGAACAACCTCAATGATACCATTGACTTGGAGGTTGGCCTATCCAAGGAATCCAAATTGTTAGTGTTCCAGTCTTGTCTATTCACCTTGCTACGATGGTGTCACTGTATCAACTGTGGTTACCTAGGTCTGAAGATGTTAAGGCAGCGCATCATTAGAACTCTGCTTATTCTTCATTTCATTTGTACATCTTGTCTGAAGGAACACCCCTGGCATAGTCAGCCATACCTTGGAAAGATACCGTCTGGTAATATCTTATTATCAGCTGCAATCCTGTTTTCTGGGTGCACAGCTACAAAGGTTATGCATGTGTTCAAGCACATGGGTATTTGCACTTATTCTGTGAGAACCTTTTTCCGGCACCAATCCTCCATACTTCTCCCAGCAATACTAAGTGTATGGAATGAAAATCAGAAATGGTGGATGGCAGTTCTGCAGCCTGATCAAAAAGGACTGGTTTGTGGAGGTGACGGTCATGCTGATAGTCCTGGTCATTCAGCAAAATATGGGACTTATTCACTAATGGAATTGAATGCCAGGATTGTGCTTGACCTGCAGCCTGGGCAAGTAAGTGTGGCAATCTACCACTTTAGTGTTTGAAAGACATGCTTCACTACAGTCATTAGCAACTGCATTCTCGCTCAACTGGTGATGTGTCACAGCAGGAAGTATGGCTTCCTTTGACATGTTGTTCGACCACCTATACCAGACCACTGTTCTGCTGTTCCAATGGTGTGCAATTGATGACATTCAGTCATATGACTCCTGGCTGGGCTGTCTGCTGTTAGTGGTGTTAAGTGCCTTACAGTGTTTATTGTATTAGTATAGAGCTTGCATACGGTTATCCAGAGTGAAACGGTTGACGTGTGTCTCCTTTTTCCTTTTTCCAGAGTAACGAGTGCGGTGGTAGCTGCAAGATGAAGTTGGAGGGTTTGCGTAGATGCATTGATGTTGTGCTAGATAGTAACCTACACATCGATGAACTTGTCACTGATCGCCATGTGCACGGTGGGTGAGGGAAAACATGCCTGAGACAACTCATTGATTCGATGTATGGCATGTCGCTAAAGGTCAGTATTATTCCACTGTTGACAGTACTGCAGCAAGGTAACATAGTAACATACTAAAATGTCAGCAGAATAGGCCTAATGGTCTTTCTAGTCTGCTCTATTTTCAGCACCCCACTGATGGATGATTGGGGTGTCCTCCCCTCTCACTTGGGTTATACTGTCCCCAGTCGCAGATGTACCAGCTTCATTGGACCTGGTAAGATTTATCCTCTCCCTGTACCTGTCCCATCCCATCTTAAACCCGGCAACAGTCCCCCCCCTTCTAACAGCTCCCTTGGTAGTGTTTTCCATGGCTCCACCACCCTGTCAACGAAAAACCACCTCCTCCTCTTCCCTCTGAGCATGCCCTTTCCAGCTTACACCTGTTTCCTGTCATTCTCCTCTCCTCCTTCCTTTGGAGCATCCTGTGTAGACCACCCTTATTGATCCCTTTAGTGTACTTAAATACCTCTGTAATTTCCACCCCCCCGTCCCTCCTCTCCTCCAGGGTGTACATGCCATGATCCTCTCCTCATAGGTCCTGTACCCCAGCCCACACATCATTTCGGTTGACCTCCTTTTGACCCTCTCTATCACTGTAACATCCCTCTTTAAATGAGGTCTCCAAAACTCATTTACTACCTCTGCCTGTTCTCCCGCATCCTGATCCCAACTGTCCCCCTATCCTTATCCTACTGATGTGCCCCATTACTTTCCTTTTTCCTCCTATGTATCCAAGGAACCCCTTGTCCACCCTCCGGATCCTCCTGGCCAGGGACAATTCCTTTTTCATCTTAGCTGCTGTCACCACCCTGGTGACTATTTTGGCTATACGCTCATGCTCCTTCTGATCCCTTTAAGTCCTTCAGTGCTTGAAGTGCCTATAGGCCGTCTTCTTGCCCCTCACCACTTTCTGAAACTCCCATGTCCACCAGCAGGGTTTTCAGGCATTACAGAACATGAGACCTTCAGTCGCGCAGGATCTGGTATCCTTCTGTATTCCCCTCTGATTGATGTCCCATCTGCTAGCAGCATACATATCCGACCTTATCCTGTCCAAATGATCTTTAAGGATCCCTCCCATCTCCTTAAAGTTGGTTACCACCATTCTTGTTCTGCCTTCCTCTCACCATAGGTCCATGAAGAACCAGAGTATGGCATGATCATTCCCAGTGAATGGGTCCTTACCTGTAGGTCCATAATCTAATCACTGTCCTGCAGGACCATGTACAGTGTCTAGGCCTCCATAGTTGGCTCACCCACCTGCTGGGTCTGTAATGCATCTCGGAAAACATCAAACAGCCTCTGCTCCCTTTCCACTGGTGATGACATAGTCTCCCGCTATGTTCACGCCATTTTGAGGTCCCCCATTAGTAGTACCCTTCCCTTTCACAAAGTATAGTGTCCCTTGAGACTTTACACCAAATTTTCTTCCAGAGCCTCTGCCCAAACTGTGTTTATGTGGTACCTTGCTAACATGCTGCATTTCTTATGTTATACAGGATTAAAGAAAAAAATGACAGCTCTAGCAAACTTAAAAGACTGCGACATCCTGCACCACTGGACCTAGAGCATCATTAACCACCTCTATTGGTCGGTTGGCTCCACTCCTGTGGGTCAAGACAATGTTGTGGTAGCTAATTGGAAATCTGTAGCTGGCCATGTGCAAAATATCCACACACACCATGAGGAGGACTTTCACGACTGTGTTCATCAAGGTTTGAATGAGCAGAACACATGAAAGAACTGGATCACACCTTGTGAGTACAGTGCTATTTTTCTGTTAGAGAATGTATAAGACACACATAATTGTAGCAATCAAAGTTTTTCACATTCTAACTTTTCCAGCCTCTAAGGTTGCTGAGAACATGGAAAGAATAGTATGTAACACCAGATTATGCAACGATGTGGCCAAGCTGTCCAGACAATACCAGACCTCAGAGCTTGAAGCTTTTCATAGCCTATTAAATCAGTTTGCTCCGAAAATGGTAGTATTCTCATATAATGGGATGAAGTGCAGGTAAATGCACAGAAAGGGATGTATAATAGTCAGCAGGCTAAACTGTGTTGCAGTCAGACATGCTAAATGTTTTGTTACCTATCACAGGGCACTACTTGCAGCACTCCACTACAATGAGAATTGTTGGAGAGAACAGGCAACTACGCTGTCATGACAGAAGCGCTTCACCCTCCACTATCCGAAGTTCAAAAAGGGTGGTGATATTGTCCGTGGAGTTCCAGGGGAGCCAACATATGGTAAGTACACCACCACACTTGCATCACGGTGCATCTGTCATCGAAGTAATTAAACCAATGGCCTCTTTTGCCTGTGCCGCTCCCTGATGTCAGGGAATGTAGCACCACAAATTATGTGACCATGAGGTATGGAACATGATGCATCCTGCTGTTCATCATGTGGCAGCGCAACGTTCCATTTTTTGTTAGTACCATACTATTGTTAAATTCTTTTATTTTTTACTATTCTTTTTATCTCCCTAAGGCCTTTCTGAGGTGCACGCATGGCAAACGCCTCTCACTCCTGGCTGCAACTCTCGCCTTCTGATGTTCTCCCCACCTGACCCAGGCTGATCAGTCCACCACACACCAACTTAACCCCGAGGTACTGCTCTCCCTCTTGTGGTGACCTTACAAACTCAAGGCCCTACAAGAGCATTGGGTTGGCACCATGGGGACATACCCAGTGTGCTGAGCTGGCATTGGGATGTGGCCCTTGCCACTGCTGCCCTCATCATCTCTGCAGGCAGTAGGGCATTTTTCTACTTTGTCCCCAACAGTACAGTCCCTCCCTTGAGTGCAACGTGCAATTATGTCATGGAGCATGGAAACCCTACCAGCGTGTGATGCACTGGCCCTCTGTTCTGTAGTCCGTCTTCTGCTACACCATATCCCCATCAGGGGCCGCCAAGACGTCGGACAACAGTCAGCCCTCCCCATGGGAAATGAGATCTTTCTACGACGCTACTTCCTCTCCCTCCCTACTGACCCCCGGCAATGTGTGTCTGCATCTGAACCAGGATCGCCGGTGTGTTGCGAGATGTGGCGTCCAGCACCTCAACCATCAGCGCCACCGTGCCGCATAGAATGCTTTATCTTTGTACTTCTGCAGTGCTGAAATTCCGTGGTGTTTTTTTATTTTTCAAACACTATTTTTATCACCCCTTGCCTCTGAACTCTTATATATGCAAATACGGACCTCAGATTGTATCAATACTATTTCAGTACAAGCTAGGGATTGTGCCTCACCGAATCTTTGACAGTGTAATGTGGTAGAAACAGTTGTTACAGGAACACAGCACACATCCTGTGAGTTACTTGATCTGAAGACTTGCACTCTACAACTTGTAATTGCATCTTTACACAGCACCTGTTATGTGTAGTTGTGAAGTATACATGTCATGATTTGTCCTGAACAAGACTGCATGATGTGCAGGTACCCACATGGTTCTAGACAGCATTACCTGTACAGACAGTGAAAAAACTGTGATTGACCGTTTTCCACTTAGTGTTCATTATTTAATGTTGGGGAAGGGGGGAGTAAAAGCACACATTTTATGTGGTTTACTGTCAGGGTGTTGTTGCAATGCTGTCTTCACCTGTCACAGGTCACCAACTGGGTGTGTTGCATGACATTACCATTTCTTTACTGTTATGCCTCAGTAACCAGGACATTCTCAATGTTCCCTGAACTGCTACTTGTTTCTTGTTGAGCCAACACCATAGAGTAAATTACTTTTATGAGGCTGTGGATCTCACTGGGCGGTACAGCAGCAAGCCAGCTGGCTGCCAGAGAGTTCCAGTCCAGAGGGCACCATAAAGAGAGTCCAAAAAAAAAGACTGAAGACATGAATGCCAGAAACAATACTGCTTGGAGTTATGTTGTGGAAAAGGGCACAATTGCACTGTCCTCTCCACTTTTGAGCAGTACCCCACAGTCGTTGTAATTGCCAGATGGTGTTGGTGGGCATAGACTCATGACAATCACTGTTGACATAGGGAACAGGGTGGCAAAATGATGGCTGGGATCTCCACGCCAAAGCCATTCACAGTGCAGATGCAACTGGATCACCTGTAACCACTCCAAGAAACACAATTTCTATTCCAACCAAAAACAAAAACATCATGGCAACCATGATTACCCTCTGTGGATCTGCACATGCGCTACTCATAGAAGAGGTTTGGAAATGAAGACTAAATTTACAGTAGCCACTGATGCTGTGTCTTTTCTTTACTATTCTTCTCATTTCAGATTATGTGTCTGAGCTAATGAATGCAGTGATGGACATATGTCGCGGACTTATTGATGAGGACACTTACACCTCTGTTCTGAACAGCACACCACAATCACTGTGCGCTTCATTCGAGCATCCAGACAAGCAGACAACAGTGGAAGGACACATCTCGAGATTCGCACCAGCATGAATGTTCCATGATGGTGTTAACATGTAGTGAGGAGTTATAATATGATTTGGTACCATGTCAATTGACTGCCTATGGATTAAAGTAGGTGGATGTGAACATCTGCGGAGCTTTGAAAGTTATGGTAACCACATTATGCTTTGACATCTGCCCTGTATTTCTTCCTGTCTTCATTTTTCAACTGGAAGTTGCAACTTTGTGCATTTGAAAACCATGTTTTGGTTGAACAATGAGAGTTTTTAAGATAATGACTTATGTTTGTTAGTGAAAAAACAACTGTATTGCTATGTTATCAATGTTTGCTACTCATGTTGGTAATACCTTGATGCATACTTCTCAACTGTCTATGATTTTAAGAGACGTCCCTGATTTTACCTCCAAATTTTAATGTGTCACTCCTGGAATGTGTGTTTCCATTACTAAAATGTGGAGATTGGTCACTCTCCTATGCACCCTGTCCAGTAAAGCAATTACCCTCTTTAAGTAGGGCAACCACAACTGCACGCAGTATTCAAGGTGTTGTCTAACCAGCAGAAGGAGCACCTCTCGACTCATGGAGGTTATTCCGCTGGCTGTGAACCCATGTTTTTTTTTTTCATGCTCCACAACCCACCACTCCTTCAGACTTACCTAGGTCCCTTCCGATCCACTCTGTCCCTTCTTGAGCCTCCAACCTCATATGGCAACCATCCCTAGGGTAATCCGGACATAACCCTTCGCCGGGTGGGTCCCCCTCCTCTGAGGGGGAAGGCCCCCGGGGGGGGGGAGACCAGCACAACTACTTGGCCCGGGGTGCTGCTGAGGTGGAATGGCTCCTTCCGGGCATTGGTGGCATCAGTGGACCGGTAGCCATCATCCAGTTGATCGTGGAGCGGTTTCCAGTTTTTCTGCGTTGTTCCCTCCTGCTTTGCTACTGCAGTGCTCCTGGTCTCCACCAGAGGCCACTGCAGAGCAATGCCAACCCACTACCCACCCCAGGAGAGGTGAGCTGTCCTATGGACACTTGATCCTCTCCTTCCCCTCCCAGCTCCCGGCCTCCCGAGTCCGTTCCTGAACCCGGGTTGCCAGCATGGTTTGAGGTAAGGCACCAGTGCCTCAGCCCTCTGCATCACCGGGCCAGCTCAAACCCCTGCTTTTTATTTGCTTGGGATGCAGCCCTTCTATACTGCTGTAGGGTATTCATTTTTGGCATACACCACTACCACGAGGTCCTTCTCCCCCAGGCTACCATCTTGTGACCCACTCCCTCCCAGGCTGGCCATCTTCTATATTAATCTTTTGTGTGGCACTGTGCCAAATGCCTTGATGAAGTCTAGGTAGGCCATGTCCACAGCCCCTCTCTGCTGTACTACTTAGTTAACCCAGTGAAAGAAATGCTGCACTGGGTCCTGTGCCTCTCTGTTCTATGGATACTGCACAATTCTTTCCTGCGGAATTGATTCCATCATTTTCCCTTCCACTGAGGTCAAACAAAATGATCTGAAATTCCGTGCCTCTGCCCTGCTCACAGTTTTGTGCAACTGAATCACATCTGCACTCCTCCACTACTCAGGTACCACCCCATCTTCCAATGATTTTTTAAAGAGCGTAGTCAGTGATGTAACTAGTTCCACCCTAAGTTCCTTTAGAATTCTTGGGAGAAGCCCATCAGGCCACATAGCTTTGTCTACCTTCAGTTTTAACAATTGTTTCATAACCCTTTGTCCTGTGTATTAACTGGTCTCGACCACCGCTCCACATTAACTCTCTTTTTTGGTCTAGGTACTTTCCGCTGATCTTGTTTTGTGATGCAGTGGCCCACCCCTTCCTTCTCCTCCCTCCTGTGTACCAGTCTGTCTCCCTCCCTGCACAACCTTGTGCCACTAATTATACCCGCTTCCTTTATTAGGTCCCCTCTTCCTACCCCACCCCCCTGGGCACCCCCACTCCGAGTTCACTCTTCTTTGCCATATCCTCCCTTCCCACCCCGACCTGACTCCCACTACTCCTGCCAATGTTCATGCATCCTCCATATCCTCCCCGAGACTCTACACCTGGGAGTAACTCCTCCCCCTCCATTACTTGCTGAGCCCATTGCCTTTCCCTGCTTATCTGCCTCCAGAGGAGCCTCCTCTTCTCTATATTCCCCTCCCTCACTTGTCAGTGTCACGAGTATTAATTAAGCACTAAGGCACGACAGGGTGCGGGTTATTGGGGGATTTACCCACGTCTTGTGAGGTGTGTCATGAGGTGCAGCCGAGTAAGTTAACCACACAAGAAGAGGGTAAATCCCCCAATAACCTACATACTGTAGTGCCTTACTGTGATTATACAATGGACCCATGTGTAAAATACATTTTAAATGTGTTTAAGTATGTTTTTTATAAATGCCATTTTTTTGGCTGTGGGTTATCACAGGATATACCACGGTCATGTGATGTGTTTTGACCAATGAGGTTACAGGATTTTCTTACCCCATTGTATAATCAGTTTTTATGCTGTATGACATTTGTCTGTCCTCCCCCAGCTGACTCGGACCCCTGATCAGTTGCCTTTTGCCCATACACCCTTTTCCCATTTCCTGTACTCTGAGCAGCCCCATTTCTTATTTATCCTAACCTAATGCCAATCTATATGGTCCTCAGTTTGCCCAGGGTAACCACAACCCATATCAAATGCTGCTCCCCTCCTCCCTCCAGGGTCCTGTCCCACACCACCCATTTCGGTGGCACATTGCCCTGCACTCAAGCCATCCTTGTCCTGTATGTTCACTCCCAATTGTGTAGCCTCACCTGTGTCCAGTGCCATGTTATCATTTTTCCCCCTACTGTACCCCACAACCCCGCAGAGCCACCCTCCTTCCCCCCTTCTCCCAAACTCACTCCTTAGCCTCTTGACCTCCTCCCTGTGATGTGCCATCCTTTGCCACACAATACAACACCCCATTTTACATGCCACAGCTAGCACCATGGCTATCCAGCACCCAACGCACTCCACTGCCCTTCCAAAGATACCAACCCTCATGATATGTGGACCCTCCCCCATCTCTTTCCTATCTTGCTTTACCATCACCAGTTTTCTCCAGTGCATTTGCTACCGCTTCATTGAACTCCACCAGGTTGTCCATTCCATGACCCTTTTTACTGGTTAATGTTCACTTGTGCATTCAATTTGTAGATGTGCCCTGCAATGTATGCTACAGTACCTTCACTGTTTACCCTGTACTAGGGCCCTTTGTCAGCAGTACATGTAATATATAATAGCAGGCATGACCGATGCACAGAACATAATTCACGTACAGTACAAAAAAGCTATACTGACATTCCACATACTGCCTGTAAGAACTGTTCTCACACATGCATTGCTTTATGTAGATAGTCAATAAAGACAGCCACACATGTGATTGGTTGAAAGGCACTTCATAGTGTGCTTTATTGAACTGAATAAACATTCACTTATGTAGACTGGTGGCAGGAAAGTATAACTGGAACAGCAGTAATCACTGTATAGTAAAACTTCAAAATGATACTATGCTATGTAGGAGGCATTAATTGCAAAAGAGACAGATTTCACACTCTTATTAGTTTTCGATTTGTGGCTCTATATCTCAGGAAACTGAAAGCCGCAGTACTCGGGTGAAGGGAAGATGTTTCGAATACATGACACAGCACAGGATGGTAATGGTACACGCACATGTTGCCCCAAATAGCCCCAGCACCAGCGGACAAATTGCCTGTAGGCAGTGTATCGATAGCGCCTGCCAACCAAACTGAAAGGAGAAATAAGTGACACACAAATTAAATACAAGTTTGTACAATAACAGGGTATGTCATACTACCACAGTAGACAGAGTGCAGATGAATGGATTATTTCAACACCAGTAAATGAAGATGAAAAAGAGCTTTGACAACATCCCTCTGTGTTGCTCATGCAATATGAAGAGTCTAGGCAAATGACATGGAAGTCCTGTCACACACACACACACACACACACACACAGAACAATATTGATGGAATGTGTGTTGCACAGTACAAAACCAGAATTGTATTGTGGTTACAAATCAGTGTTGTCACATGCAATGACTTCCACCACTGTGTGGTACATGACAAACTTGTGCAGTTCTGCAGTCATGATTAATCTGGGCCCAGGCAAACTAAAGCCATTGGTAAAAAATTGTTGTGCAATGGTCCCTTGCATGTTGTTCTGTCCGCAGTGCATGGGGTACACCTGATGACAAAGAAGGTGGTAAAACAGTGCCATGGACCATGACCCTTACTGAAGGGTTTACTCAGACGCTGCGCACAAAAGGACAGATGATGTCCTTCCCTGTGTTATGACCGTGCTGTTGAGTGACAACACAACGGCAATGTGACAACACGTCTAATCCTTCCTGAGTGGTACATATCCACAAAGTAAGGGTCAATAATGATCAACGAAATACACACAACAATTACAGTCTACTCCAAATAGTGCCATAAACATTCTGTGGACTGTCACGTAGTATGTACTACAGGCACATTTCAGGGCCACCTGCCAGAGTGGCACAACATGCCCCTGTAATATGGTGTGTGCAACCCACATTAATACAAGAATGAACTCAAACATATGTCTTGCTTTTCATATGTTAGATATATAGGATAGTGGATGGGCAAATATGCTGTAGTATGTTGTTGTGCCACGGGAGTTCTGATTCCTGTGACCTCGAGACAGAAGCTTGAGAGGTCGATGGGAATCAGATCCCTGAGGTGGCACAACACACTGGTTGTGCATAGAGTTGCCCAACTGCTATTATATATAGTGTATGGGCATCCATGCCTGTGCGTGACATTGCACTTTGTTTCAGTGAACTGGTATTTGGGGGGAGCACTTGAGGGTTGGTGGTAGGCTCAAATTACTGACACAGTATGCTGCAGATGTTTCTGCAAGTTCTAGTTTGAAAAACAACTTCCAGCTTAACTGGATAGGGGAAATCAAGTATGTGGCAGCATTCCAAGTTGTTCTGCTGCAGTACTGACATCACTACTGCAGCAGAACAACATAATAATGTCAGTACTGCAGCTGAACAAGCACCTTCCAGGCATAGAATTTGATGCATAACAGCATTCCACCATACACTATATTACATGTAAGTTTGTTTACTAATGGGCAGCTCTCACACACATCTCTGCATTGACATCATGTCTTGTATGTCAGGTGAGTGTTAACGGTGGGGGGGGGGTGCAGGTCCATGCAGATAGCTATACAAATGGGCAGACTCGCTGGGCCTTGTTGGTCCTTTTCTGCCGTCACACATCTATGAATCTATGAATGTATGTCATTCATGACAATATACATGTTTGTACACACACCTAAACTGTATCACACTTAGAAAGGTGAAAGGATGCTAACAAACATGTGGTCAGGTACTTTCAACTATAACAACATTGTGTCACTTCAGTACTGACAAAAGTCAGTGACATAATGATACTGTGAAATGCAAGGTACAGATAACAGTACATAGACAGCAGTGATCAGCAAAGTACACTTCATCGCTCTAAGAATACATAACTTGGTAATGTGTCTGTAAACCTGAGATGTTTATAGTGAACGCCAGTACGTATAACATGCAATACTATGAATGATGCTCAGTGCGGATCATGGGCTCATTTACACTGTAGGTGGACAGTTATGGAACTCACCTGCCTCACCACTAACATCATCTTCCACATCCCCCTGACTGTTGGGTTGCCTTGCAGTAATAAACTGAGATGAATAGGGTAATGGTGAAAATAGTCATATGCTCAAGACAACAGGCTGTGCCCTACAGGACCACATCATGAGTAGAGCACTAGTGAGCAAGGCAGCAGTTACTGGATGTATCAGTGAAGGCCATGCCATGGTGTTGGCAGAATGGTTGTGCCATACAGAGTGGTATCTGTGTCTAACTCCATTCCACATACAACCACCATCAAAGTAATGCACCAAGATGCATGTAATACCCTACATAACAGAATCCAGTCCCATTATTGCAACCTTCACATGTCTGTAACTATAAGTGCACAGCATGACAAGGAATATAAGAAAAGGACATTGGAGGACACTGTATTTAATGGCCGCCTCATATTCGTAGGCATTTGGATGCAGGACAGTCTGCAAGTGCCTACATCTGTCACAGTAATGAAGTTAATGCACAGCATTCAAGGATGCCAGCAAGTCGCACAGCTGTAAACCTGCACACAGATTAACCATACCCTGTTTGAATGACTTATCAAGTCGCCCAGCGTGGGCTCCATGGTACACATAGGTACCATCAAAGTGCACATTTATCAATAAACACAAACCATACCCTTGAATACAAATGTGGTTCATGAGACAAACTGTCAGACAAAAGGCAGTCAGTTATGGTGTCAAAGTGGTCTGTATAAGTGCTGAAGTGGTGGCTGAAACATGTGAGAATGCCCTAAGCAAAGGAAGTGACATCTGCACAGTGTCAACATACACTACCTGTTAGGTCTATATTAGTCTGCATGTACGAAATAAGCAGGTCACCTGGCTCGTTCACTGTTGGCCAAAATAAGTGCCAGTTACTGATCCATCCAGTCCTGCATGTGGTAAAAAAACACACACACTTGAAACCAAGTGGAGCACCACATTACTGAAAGTGTGCTGCCACAGAGGACACCACATGACAAGTGTAGGCATATCCACCTTTTCAGAAAACAGGTGGCAAACACAGCACCAAAAAAACAACCAGTGGCGCTGGTACTGTCACATGCTAGGCACACACTGCTAGTATGCATGGCCCACACCAGTACCAAACAGTTATTAAGACCATGAATGTGCAGCATGTATGGCAGGCCTATGACACATGTCCTTAGCAAGTGCAGTTTCACAGTGGCAGGAAACACGGTGCTACTGACTATAGACATGGACCACAAAATCAAACATCAGAATCCGTACCATGAGCACATGGCGCGTAGAGCAGGAAGTCTGCATTATTGCCATATCACACACAATGGTGTCAACATGGCATAAGGTATTTATCAACTGTCACTGGTGGGTTCTCTGCTGAGTTCATATATGCCTGTGTGATATTGTGGAGGTCGGAGTAATAGAATAAGGGTAGGGGAGGTGCAATTTTCTGACTGGCCACATCACAGCAGTTTCACACCTGTATAACAGCAACCATGCACTATTATGGATGGGAAGGCGTGTGCGGACAAAGCTAAGTGCAGGCCATGACTTCATATGCATTTCATATCCCTAAGATTATTATGTTGGTCACAGAGCAGTGAGGCTTTACATTGTACACACTGGTGGGGTATGTGAAAGGAGGTCTTCATGATAGCAATTAACAGTGCTGGTGAGGGGCTACAAGTTGATAACTAAGACAGACATTGGTCACAATTTGGATGAGAGTGACTTACTGTGACCAGCAGGACATACCTATGTTGCCCGCCAGCACTCAAACACCAGTAGAACAGTACTTTGAATTTCAAAAAAACTGTTTAGCAGATCTGTATGAAGTGTGTCACAAGAACTGTGCATTTGTCACTCATGCATTCAGGCTGGTGTGTGAACTTTCTGCGGAATAGACATGTGCAGATATATCAGGCCTCAGACATTCTGGGGCTTCATATCTCCTCACTCATTAATGGGAGTATTCAGCTGGGCACCATCTTGCTGTCAAAAGAAGAAAGATGCTGTTTGGAGAACCCAGACGTCAATGCATACAGTCAGGAATCCTGGGTGGGCTGTGATGCAGCCATAATTTACACACCGGTGAAGGACCTGCTCTATTTCCCTGCAGCATACTGACTCAACAGCGGTTTCCATTTGCTGACAACACATGCATGTGCACCTGTGAGAACAAAGAAATAATGTGCAATTATGACACATCTGTGACAAACAAGACACACAAAGTCAGTCCTTTCATATACTGTGTCAGGGGAAGCAGCACAAAACTATTTTTGACTTTGGTGACTTGCCCAGAGTCACCCACACAACCTTGTACAGTGTGCGTCATACATGTTATGCATACACGATGGACTACAATGCATTCGGCCATGTTCTGTGAGGATGACAGGTTACCCATGTTGATTGCCCATTGCCAGGCCTACAGAGATAACAGGTAACATTTTGCCTAGGCAGTGCCTCAGACAGCATAACACTCCACTCAACACACCCCTGTGTAGGTGGCAGTGACAGCAGGAATGGCAACTACATTCCCCAAGCAAACACAGCAAAGGTGTCAGATGTTCCAGAGTGACGGCATGGCATATATAACTGCACCTGCATGCACACACAGAGACTCACACACACTGTGTAGTAATCACACATCCCTGCACACACAGTATCAACACCCATAAATAGATACACATACACAGCCACCGACACACAACACACACACACGAAAATATAAAAGTCATATAGAGAGAGACACACACATACAGGCAAACACGCTGAAACACAACTACCCACATCCACAGACACATACTCAATCACACACTCACACAGTGAAAAACACAGACAGAATGACTTGCACAACAACCCATGACAAACAGCACAGGCACATGCATACCATGCCCACAGCACCTACCACCCACACACATGCAGATGCACCACACACAACAGAAACAAAATAACATGGGAAGACAAACAGGGTAAACATGCCAGTGAAGATTTGCAATGTATGCCATGTTCAGTGTGTTACCCAGCATGTCACTAAGGAACATCATAATAACAAATGAGAAAAGACACAACATTACAGAAGCAAACAGTGTTACACCAGGGGAAAGGTGCCATACACATTGCTCATCACAAAAATGGCACAATATCAGGCAATACAGTTCTTGCTGAGCAGTCCCCCCTCCCCAGTTATACACAAGGTAGAAATACACATTACAGATGGAGAACACGAGATGAGTTCTTACTCTATCCTGTATATGGCGTGGGGGGGGGGGCACCACATTTCAAAATTGGCAAACATAACCATACAGGGAACTGCACAATCAGATACAGGGCTGCAACCATTCCAGTTTCATTATGTGAGGCAGAGGAATAAGACAGCAAATGTGGTGTCAAGCACAATAACTTATCACAATATATGCAAGTCACATACTCTACTATGCACCCATTTATACTGTGTCTATACACGTACATTACCAGTCTGTACTGCCATGCGGCCCATGGATTCACCCTGGTCCTGAGAGAATGCACCCTACTTGTCACTGCCAGAGTCTGTTTCTGGCACTTAAGGCTTATACTGTACATATAGGGCTGAACAGTCTGTAAATTCAGCCACGATTGCCCAGAGTTACTACTCTGGAACTCCTCCTCATATTCAACCTCCACATCGGATGGCACAAACTCCTCACTGGAATCAACAGGGCTGCCAGTATCTTCCATTATACAGGCTCTGACACAGAGATCCAGCAGCCGTTGCACTACACTCATCCCCCAGTTGACGTCACATGCTGAGACGTCCACTCACAGTGCTGGAGGACCCATGGAAACCTCTTAGCGTGCTCGGTGGCATTAAATTAATAAGATTTACATGCAAACATACACATTTTTTAACGGCTTTGCAATGCGATTCAGCAAAGTAGGATGTCCTGCGATGAATGGCATCATCAGATTGACGATGCAGGTAGGCGTCAGCTGCTCTTTAAAGAGACAATGTGCAAAAAATACAAAAAACAATTAGCAGTTCAGGCTTTAAAACCAACAAGTCCTTTATTTTTAGATAAGACAACACTAAATGTTCTGTGCAATCATTATGGAGTACAACTTCCTGAAGAAGAATTGTTTGTAGCACAAAGGTTGACTGCTGAAAACTCCTCACATAGCATTTCTTCGTTGCTTGACTCACTGCCACTGATTATGTTTCCTGGCATCCACCAGTTGGGTACTATTGCATTTACCATACCAGTCATTACATGTTCATGTGAACGATCCTTCAGTGCTCTAAAATGAATAAAGGCATACCTGAGAAACACAATAGGTCAGGACAGACTAACTGGTCTTGCTGCGTTAGCTATTGAGGGTGAGGCCACACAACTGATAAATGTAAATGAAGTCTTTTACAGATTTGACAAATTGTTACATATTGCTCTTTTGCTTCCTGCTACAGCCAGTGCTGCAGAAAATCCCTAAATTATATGACAGGATCTAACAGTTCATAAAGACTGAGACAAACAACTTTTCAGTGGTTCAAGTCATGTTCTGCATTGCAGGGTGTTCAGTTACTAAGTCTGTGTTTGGCTTGATGCACATTACATAGCTTGCTTCTGAAGTTCACTTTTTGCCACATATTCTTTGTTCTGATTTCTTCCAATGGTCAAATCCCCCCAGTGTCCCACCCACCATGCCACATTTGGTTTTGAAAAAAAAAAAAAGGAGAAAAATTAATCATTACTTAGACTGTTTTCCTCTGTCTTTGTGTGCAGATAGTTCTGAGACTAATGCAATAAGTATGTTCCCTGGTTCTTCCACTTAGTCATCTGCTGTGTATTTTTTTTTTAATTCAAGTTTTTTCCTCCCCGGAACCCTGGCAGGAGCTTCAGCCCTCCAAAGGAGGACTCTCTTGTGGATTCATCCACTCCTGCACTCGCCGACCCGGTAATACCCCCACAGCTTGCCCCCCCATGGTGGGGCCAGGAAGGTGGTGCCCCCTCCCTGGAGACCCAATCCAGAAGTCGGGGTCAGCCCTCGGGTACAGCGGACCATCATGGAGCCCTGCCAGGCTCCTTTTTCCCATCCCCACTGACATGATTACATCGGAGCGTGCCTCCCGACCCGTATCACCCTCCAGCCACCACAAGAGGGTGACCAGCAAGTGGGACGACATGGCACCTTCCCCCTGAGAGAGAAGAGCAGTCCTCTGGATGCTCAATCCTCTCTCCCCCTGCTGACCACCAGTGTCCCAGGTTCGTTCCTGAACCCGGGTCACCAGCATGGCGCGAGGTGTAGTGACCAGCTCCTCAACCTCCAGCGCCACTGGGCCAGCCACCTGCTGTTTATTTATGTCATGGTTTCAGCTATGAAATCCCAGGTTCAACTTACACTGCTGTGTATGTCACCATTTCAGCTACAAAATCCCTGTGCTTGTCTTGCTGCAAATTTCGTAGCACATGGTCCTAAAATGCCCAATTTGCCATCTAATTCTTCATAATTTCTTGCAGGAGCAAATACCATGGTTACCACCCCATGTCCAGCCCCAGGCACCATTTGGCTTGGGAAAAACATTGTTAATCTTTTTCTGTCTGTGTCTGTGAGCACTTGGGGTCAGATTCACAAAAGGCTAGGCATGTCGCAAAGTGATTTGCATCCCAAAAAATGGTGCAAGTAGCACTTTGCGACATAACTTGCAACATGTGGGATACAGCAAAGTAGCCTACAACAAGTTGCAGGCTGCCTGTGCCCAAGTGGCCCTATGCATCATAAACCATTTTGTGACATGGCATAAGGAGGTTTATGGCAACAGTTGTGCCCTGTTCAGGAAGGGTGACTGCCAAGTCCCCAAAATGGGATTCAGAAACAACCCCTGGTGGACATCCATCAAAGAACATTTATGCCAGCTATGAACTGGTGTGAATGTTCTTTGCCATCCACTGGGGGTTGCCAATATGCCCCCACTGTGGCTCAACATACAGTTCCAATGGGCTACAGCCCCCCAATAGCTCCATTCCCCATGCATGTGTAACATTAAACCCATATGGGCTTTCGGATCCCCCCCCCCGTCCTGGACCCCGATATTCATCCTAACAAAGCCCTTATGGGCTATCCAACCCCTGTCCTGAACCCTGATATTTATCATAAAGAAGCCCTTATGGGCTATCCAACCCCTCCCTTTGTCCTGAACCTGATGTTTATCATAAAGAAGCCTTTATGGGCTATCCAACCCCTCCCTTTGTCCTGAACCCTGATGTTTATCATAAAGAAGCCCTTATGGGCTATCCAACCCCTCCCTTTGTCCTGAACCCTGATGTTTATCATAAAGAAGCCCTTTTGGGCTTTCTCACTCCCCCAGCCCTATCAGCAGTCCACTGTCCCCACCCGCAAAATGCCATCCGGTAACCCCATTACTACAAAACTGAACACTTGAAACTGGCATACCCAATATAGCTCTGGTGGTCTAAAGACCCCCCCACCCAACAGTGCCAGCCCACCCTGCTCCCCCATACCCAGTCAGCAACTGGCACAGCCCACCTCTCATCACCATGGCCAGCCACTGACCAAGCTTTGCCAGGAGTGCGTACAGTAAATATATGCACTCAGTGAATGACAGCTACTGTACTTCACTGAGCACGTATATTTACTGTACGGACCAAGCAAAGCTCAGTCAGCTGCTGGCCGCAGTGGTCAGAGGTGGGCTGTGCCAGTCACCGACTGGGTGGGGTTGGGGAGCGAGGTGAGCTGGCACAGCCCTATCAGCCTGCCATCTGATGGTCAGGCCTCCTGTTGGTGTGCACTAGTATCTTTGGATTGTATGTTGTTCGCCACACCCTAGTAGCACCCCTTAGAAGAAATGTGAATTCCACAGTGTGAAGTAACATAAAAGGTTTTAGCGTGCTATTTTTGGATTTGTTCTCCCTGTTGTACCCTGTGCCCTCCTCCACATCCCCGCAGCCAGCACTACATGCTTTAGTGCATGATGTATAGTGTTGGCATGCTCCTTGCCTCCCCTGGTGCAGTGCTCTTCATGAGGCCAGGAGATCGGATGTGTATGTGCTGCGCACCCCTGTTGGTGCATCCCACATGCCGGGGGGGCGCAATGGGTGTGGGGTGGCTATGCGTCTAAGATACACAGCGTGTAGCCACTCTGCCCATTAGTGCATTGGGGCCAATATTAGTACCTTTGCAGCTTTTCTCACTGATCTAACCAGAAAATGAATACCAGAGAGGGTGCAGTGGACAGAATGTTGTGAGAAGGCCTAATGTCAGCTGAAGCAGGCCACATGCCAGGCTGCAGTACTAGCCAACCCTGACTGTGGTTTAAAGTTCATAGTGCATGTAGATGCATCAAAGTTTGGAGTGGGGGCAGAACTAAGTCAGAGAGCCGGCCCGGTGGCGCTGAGGGTTGAGGCGCTGGACACCACACCTCGCGCTACGCCAGCAACCCGGGTTTGGGGCAAGCTCGGGTGGCGAAGTCGGCAGAGGGAGAGAGGGATGGCGTCCAACAGATGCTCTCCTCCTCTCTCAGGGGTAGGAACCAAACGCATCTACGTTCTCATCCCCATCGCAGCAGTGCGGAGCACCGACAACTGAAGGGGATGGAGGTGGCCGATTGTCGGGATCGGGGAGGCGTCAGCAGCTCATGAGAGGTCTGGCATCGTCATACGTCTTCTCTCGGGACGTCGTCCTAGCGCTGGACGTCCCAGGGGTAGGGGATTACGGGGAGAAAAAACGAAAATGACACCTCTCTGGCAGCCCTAGATGAAATCCGCTCTGGATCCATCCAAGACCACCAAGAAAAGGACAGACCCCACTGTGCAGGAGGTAAAGGGAAGGAGGCACTCTAGGGACAGATCCAAGGGAGGTGGAGTGAGGTGGGAAGGAGTAGGATGGAAGGAGGAGGTCCCAGATAGAGGAGGGAGGAAAAACAGAAAGTTAAAAAAAAAAGAACTAAGTCAGAGAAGTTCAAAAAGGGAAGAGCACCCTATAGTTTACTTGAGCCAAAAACTCCCTGCCAAGGGAAGTTGCATATGCCACTATTGAGAAGAAATGTTTAAGTGTAGAAACATAGAAACATAGACAAAGATGGCAGAAAAAGGCCAATGGTCAATCCATTCTGCCCAAGGTCCCTATTTAGCCCTGGTATCTGCTGTCCCTGCAGGGTCTTAGCCTTCCCCATCCTTCTCCCCATTCCCCTTCCAGCTTCTGTCTCCCCAAGCCACCACTATAACCTTCATTTTACCTCAGTTGTGCTTGAACCCACCAACAGTTTTAACATGCACCACCTCAGAAGGGAGATTGTTCCATGGCTCCACCACCCTTTCTGTAAAATAATACTTCCTCATGTCCCTCCTGAACCTCCCTCCTGTCAGTTTCTACTCGTGTTCATGTGACCATGAACTAGTATTCAAGCCAAATATTTGCCCACAGGTCACCTTATTAATTCCTTTTAGGAACTTGAAGGTCTCTATCATATCTCCCCTCTCCCTTCTGGTTTTCAGTGAGTACATGTTCAGTGTCTTGAGGTGCTTCTCATAAGACCTGCCCTGTTGGCCCTGAATCATTTTTGCTACTCAGTGCTGCAGTGTTTACAACCTGTCCCTATTATTCCTAAGGTGAGGACTCCAGAACTGGGTGCAGTGCTGCAGGTGTGGCCTCACCAAGGATCTGTATTACCTCTTCTCTTCTGATATCCATAACCCTTCAAATACATCCCAGCATGCTACTCATTTTGCCATATGCCTTATTGCACTGACTTGTTTGTTTAAGGGAGTCACTGATGATAACTCCAAGGTCCTGATCCTCAGCCATAGTGCTAAGTCTCACCCCACCCATCCAGTACTCTGTCCTGGGGTTCTTGTTCCCTAGCTGTATTACCTTGCACTTCCGGCACTGAACTTCAACTGACACACAGTAGACCATCCCTCTAGATTTTCTACGTTACTCTGCATTTTTCTGATTCCCTCATCACTATACACCCCTCCACAGAGCTTAATATCATCTGAAAAGAGACACATCCTGCCCCAGATACCCTCACCAATGTCACTAATGAACTTATTGAAGAGGACAGGTCCCAGAACAGATCCCTGTGGTACCCCACTCGTGACCTCCCTCTCTTCTAACTTAACCCCGTTGATCACAACTCTCTGTTGTCTCCCCTTTAGCCAATACCTACCCAGTTTACTATGACCTGAGCCATACCCAGATCCTCCATCTTCTTCAGCAAGTGTCCATGAGGCACCAAGTTGAAATTGCTGAAGTCAAAGTGTGGGTATTGCAAGAGTTGCAACCATACTTGTACATTAGAGAATTTATGGTGGTCACAAATCATAACCTACTGACATGGCTACCACTTATGAGTGGCCAGAACACCATAGTATTGCACTGGAGTTGAGCACTGCACTGCAGTTTAGCACTACAGGGGTACAATATGCACATAGACCTCAGGAAAGGAACACAGAAAGCCAATGCTGATGGAATTGTCCTGTCAGATGACATCACATGGCTGATGTAGTCTCAGTGGGGTGTTGCCACACAGTGTTATCATTACACAGAGGAAGGGAGGTGTGACAAAGTGTTACACCATTTTGGTTTTTGTTTTTAAGAAAGCCAGACTTTTTCTTCCAGAACCCCTCAGATATAGGGAGGCCAAACGTTAGCTGCCAGCCTATCGACGCACTGTTCAGAAAACAAAAAAAATGTGTTCCTGGGCATTTTATGCCACCAAATTGTAAACACCTACTAAATAGGTTCTGATTAAAAACAAATATTCCAACCATGTTTATTTGCATAGTAAAAAAATGCAAAACTCATTTTTGTTTGTGACAACCAGTTATTCTAGATGATCGTGAAAACAGATGTTTCATGATACAGAGTCAGAATTAAGTTAAAAAGAACTTCATGGGTCTGAGCAAAGAGAGAGAGAGAGTGTTGGTGGGTCTGTAGCTGTATAGGCTGCCCATGTCTGTGAGACAGTGAGGGAGAAATCTGATGTTTTCAGAAACTTTCAAAGGTACTTTTCTCCTATGATAGCACCTAGCATGAGTAAAGCTAAGATCTTCCCTGAGGATATCTTCTCCACTGGGCCAGTCCTTTGGAACTATAAGCCATCTGCATCAGGACCACTCAGAAACTTTTTCTAACTGAGTGCCACTAATAATGATGAGAGACATTGCTGCCTATGTAATTGTGGGTGGCCTCATTGCTCTTCTGTTCTTTCTCTCACCATCAGCCACTCAGCGGACATGCAGAGAAATAACACTGTAATTTCTTTGAGTTTGTTATTTTTAAAACTTTTGTTTTACCTGTCGACATTGTCTTTTTATGCTGCCATCTAAAGAACATGTTTTTTTAAGGTTTTGTCCCTGCAGTTACAGGATCTACAAAGACAATACTTGCATGGTTCATGTTTGCTGTTTGGGCATGTCCCACAGTGTCAGGGCCAGAAAGATCTGCCAGGGATGCAAGCAGGCCACAAGAGATGTTGGATGGAGACTCTAGAAACCTTCATCACCATGAAGGCCATGAAAACTAAAGCCAGGGTCACAGGCTCCAAGCCAGCTTCTTCCTCTCACTCAACTGCCTCCGAGAAAGAATCTCCCTGGCATTCAGCAATGCTGTCACTGCTGTAATCATTGAGGATTAAGGATAAAAACAAGGATACATCATTGTCAAAATCCTCCTCTTACAACCATCACCACAAACATAAGGATAAAATCATGCTTCACCAGTGAGGTCAAGGTCTCCATTGTCTACTCTGGTGGTGATGACTAAAGCCTCCCCACTGACCATTGATGAGACAACATGGTTGGGTTCTGGCTCTGGTGCTGCTGTACCTACTATGGACTGTATGCAGTCCCTGTCATTGGGCTCTACTTTAAAATGGGTTGTCCAGGGTGCTTTACAGGGTGCCATTAACTCCCAGGTTGTGTTGGCATCTTTCTCTGAACTATTTCAACACAAGTTACAGTCACTTCTACCAACAATAATAGCTGTCCCATTGGCTGGGCCTCTCCCATCAGCACTGTTGCCATCATGAGATCCAGAACCACAACTTTCATTCCTCTATCATCACTGTCACTTCCATTGCCACCTCTGTCCACTGCTCCTGTAACTATGATGAGGTAGAATACAGTCCTTATCTCCTTAATATGGGGGAGGATTAGGAGGATGATGAAAGGGAAAATGATCTTATGGGGGCGGGGTTGCCTTCCAGTTCTACCCTGTCTTCCTGCAGTGAGGACTCTGTGTGTATACCCCCAGATCTCCTCCTGAGGACCTTGCTCAGACAAACTCAGGATGTTTTTGGATCTGATGTTGAAGAGGAAGGCTCATTAGGAAAAAAATTAATAGAGTTTAATAGAGTTTATGTAGGTTCCCACTGTGCCCTCTATTGCGAATCTTTCTGTATATCTTGCCATAGAGGATGCTACTTTTGCTGCTTGACATGGGCCTAGTACCTTGCCTGAAGTACCCAGCAAAGTGGGTAAGCAGTACCCTGCTTCATCTGTTAAGCCTTATTATGCTTTCCAGCCTGAAACAGATTATGTAGTTATCATGGCCGCTTATGACCTCTCTAGAGTCCCTAGACATATGAGCACTTTGCCTTCTGAGAAAGAATCCAGGAGGCTGGACTTTATGGGCAAAAGAACTTATGCCTCTGCATCCTAAGGCCTAAGAACTGCAAACTATAACTAAAACTACAGCTCTCACATATCATGATACCAGAATTTGTCATCATTACCCAGTGAAGGCTTTTGGGCCACAGGGGCCCCATGCAAAGCTCAATGCCAGGGCCCCTAACAGACAGTATTGTCAATGGGGGAGGGGGTGGCAGGGCCATTCCCATCCAGCCATAAGGGTAAATCACCACTCTATTTTTTTGTCTCCTCTCCCTTGTCTTAGCTTGTCATCTGACTGGCCTTTCTGTCTCCCATATCAAAGAAGACACATACATGTCAGCCTGGTGACACTGAAAATTGAGGCCCTGGATGCCACTCCTCATGTTACACCAGCGACCTGGGTTTGGGAGCGAGTCTGGGTCATCAGGGGTCAGCTGAGGGGGGAGGTAGCAGGAATGAGCAGCCGTAAGACAGCTGTCCTCTCCTGGGAGGGACCTTGTTGCTCCTCTAGTACAATTGCCCCAAGTGGAGGCCTGAGGGTAGTTCAGGTGGGTGAGTGGCACAAATAGGGAGGGTGCTGCAGAACCATGGCATGTGTGTGCATCCACATGTGTACGTATGGCTGTGGCATGGGTAAGAGAAAACGAATCTCCATGATGGCCAAGTGGCATTTCTGGTGATGGGGATGGCAGCCGGGGTCAGATGTGATTTCCCCTTTGGGGGGAACAGAGCCATACCCACCACCTCCCCATAGGGGATGGAAAATGTAGATTGAAAGAAGAAAAAGAAGACACATACTATATAGACATATTGTTTTGTTAACAGGCTGAAATGTCTGTTACAACTGAGTGAGCAGAAATACGAGCAGCATAATGCAAAATTCTTAGTTTCCCCAGACCCCAACCCCTTTCAATTTGTTGCGTTTTTTCATTACATAGAATTTTCAGATAATTTGTGTCTACAATGATATCAAAAAACAACAACAAAAAACTACCCACTATACATACTGTATAGGCAGAACAAGTCAATTTTCAAAGAGTGGAGTCAATGTTAAGATAAGCAAAACTAAGTAATGTAAATACTATAGTAAACCCTGCTTAACTTAATAATGTGCACAGACTTGTCTTTTTTATTAAACATACAGTAACTTTCATTCCTCTATCAGGTACATGCCCTTCTCAGAAAAGACCAATGCATAGACTTGCTCATATTCTGAAAATACTACACAGGGTAATTAATAATTATATGGATTTTTTTGGGCTCAATACTAATCTAAACTACCCTAAAAATAACAAATATGTAACCACATTGGACCAATAACATAATACAGAAAGAGTTTAGAATTTGTTCCATTTGTCAACTTGATAAAAACAAATCCATTGTATTACCATAAACCTTGTTTCCAAACAAATCTCTAAGATAATAACAAAATATCAAAATGGAAAACCAAACAAAATATTTAGGAATCATTCTGACAAATCCTTACAGAAATATAAGTGTGCTGTGTACATGCAGAATGCATGCCACATACTTAATTGTGCAATGTTTGCATGCGGTTCGCATACACAAAGTGAACCTAAGCGAACCAGGTCTAAAAAGCAAATCAGGTTTGCATGCTGCAAGCTTGACATGTGTGCAGCATGTAAGCTGGTGTGAACATTTTCTAAAAATCACATTAGGTCCATGTGTTGCATGTTTGACATGACTGCAGTAGTTAAGCTGGTGTGAACATCACTTAAAAATCATATTAGGTTCACATGTTGCATGCTTGCCATATGTGCAGCAGCTAAGCTGGTGCAAATCTCAGGAGTGTAGCCAGAAATGTGCATTTAGTACACACTATCTCCAACTTCTGCCACCCCCCATTAAAAATGTACACATCCTCTCCAGATGTTGCCCCATTACAAACAAATCAGATTGTTGTCACGTGACTCCTCTAATCTTTAAAGAGGTTATACTCATATCTGTCTCTAAAGCAACAGAAGTTTAAACAGAGACACTACTCAGTAGCCTACATTACCCTAAATACGACAGATGAGAATGACAATGATAATAAAAAGGCATATGGTTTGGAACAGGCACTCAACATACAGTAACTGTACCCAAATGTGTACAGTAAGTATGCCTGCCTACACCCTTGGCAAATCTCATCTAAAAACACATCCGTTTCTATTTCTCATACTACTGCTAGCAATTACAGCCATTAAAAAACATTGTTCATTGATTTCCCATTAAAATTAGGTAAACTCATTAATTCTGACCCTTTTGCAATTTGTTTAATGGCTTTTGATTTTTGTCATTGAATTTCCATTTATTCATAAAGTATTGTTTGCTTAATGCAATAAATGCTTAGGATTTAGCCAACCAACATCCCCCATTCCAAGTGTGTGAAGAGGGGTGTTGTAAAGCCTGACCCTTTTGTTTTGGGCCATACTAATCCCCTTATACATATTTAGTGTTAAAAATGTGGTTCTCCATGACTGTTACGGCTCATTTACTTTCCCTTTGTCATTCTGTATGGAGTGTATACACTATGGCCATGCTAAGCACTCTTTGTGTTAAGTAGGGTCTTGGAAGCATGCAACATAACTCACATTTGTTCACTGAAATGAGGGACATGGACACTCAACATGAGGGACAATGAGGGACACTAACCCTCTCGATGATCAGGACACATCCTGAAACATGGAGATACAGTACCTCAGAGCACAACTGAAACCATTGTATTTACTTGTACAGATACCAGAGAATGAATTTCTACCATAAAGCAGGGGTATCATTTAAGAAAGGCAGGAAGGGGACAGTGCACCCCCCCACACATTTGTGCCTAAGTTGCTCTTATGGTGTGGTAATAATGGCATTAAATGTGGATTGAAACTTTTGCAGAAGAAGTGCCCCCCTGGCCTGTGTGGGCTCACACTGCAGGTGCACTCCTGACTCGATTATGTCTGTATTGTGTTGTCCACTCTCTCTGCCTGTTATCGTGGCACCATCACACATGACGTGGAGGAGCTCCAGCCAAGCAAGAGCATGAGTTATGAGAGTGCAACACTGTTTTTCCCACTACAGAGTAGACAGGCTTCACACTACATTGCAATTAGCAGTATGTGTATCAGCCAGGGTGAGCAGTTATTTGTTTGTTTTTGTGTTGAACTACACTTAGAAGTGTGGCCTTCTTTTTTAACTAGCTCCCCAACAGCTGCCTGCACTTTGCTGTGTGCATACTCTAGTCAAGTCAATTAGGCTTTTTGCACCCCTATATAGGTAAGCCAATTGAGGCAGTGCAGTGTAGAGTAGGGACCCAGCTGAAGTGGGGGGGGGTCCACCTCAATGCTGGTAGCTGGGTGATTTCACATCAGTAAATACCAAGAGACCCCCACTCCATTTGCAACTATAACAGTAAGTTGCCATTATTGGTTAGTATTGTTGTTGCATTTTGGTGGGGATAGGGTGTGCTCTGATCTTTTGTAGGCTGCACACTACAGCTTGGTGGAGTCAGTGAGCACTGAACTCTCAATAGTAGTGTTGTGGTGGCATATTTTTGTTGGTCTACTCTTAGTGAGTCTCCGTCTCCCCAGGTGACTGAAGGGACAGGGGGTGAGCTGGAAGCTAACTTGAGAATAGGCTACCTACTTACTCTACTAGGCTGACCTCGCAAAAAAAAAACAAAAAAACAACACAGACCCCCTCGGCAGCAAGCTAGGCCTAACAGCAGTGATGATAGCGGTGTGGGTGGCCTTCCTAGACCTTGATCAGTGCAGTGCAGCAGCAGTCATGGTAGCAGCCAAGCAAGAAGCAAGCAACACAGGTTGGGTGGGTTCGGTTAGTGACGTGACTTGGTCACGGATTACTTTGGGGACCTGGGACAATCAGTTCTAGCACCCAGCTTCTGGCAGAAGGATGGAGGAGGAGCAGACTGAAAACTGGGTTAGTGGCACACTGGGCCAGGCTGCAGGTTCTGGCCAGATGGCCAGGTAAGTAATGGTAAATCATTTTTTTTAAAGGGGAGTGGGGAAGGAGGAAGGACTGAAATATTGATGTGTTTTTCACTTTTCTGCACCTTTGGGCAGCTTCATGACCCATATGGGATGGGCATTGAATGGAATGGAGTTAGGAAGAGAAACTGGGACATTTTTTTTTTCAGGGGGAGGGTTCAGAACATCAACCAGGAAAAAAATTGGTTAATAACTAGGTGGGGTTAAGCCCAAATCTGATGCACTACTCTGGGGTGTAGACAGATGAATCTTATATATTTTAATTTTTTGTGATTTGCATATCACTTTTCAGTAACAACAAATGAGTTTTACCTTTTAATGACATTTCAGACATTCTAGAGCTTGCCACCTAGGGGCAAACTAGCACCTGGCCTCCACTGGTTGTTGGTTCCCCCTGCTGAAATCAGAAATGGTGCCCATGCCTTAAAGTCTAAATTTACAGGACATCCTCTGTGTGAGCAACATGTTTCCCATGAGGGCTGGATGAGGATCAAAACAGTTTTCAGGAGTAAAATGAGGGCTATCCCTTGTATTCAGGGACAGCTGAGCAGTATGGTATGCACAGACTATTAGAGCCCCCCTAAGGTCAAGCTTATGCCCCCTCAACCCGTGAAGCTGACCTCCACATCACCACACTCAGGCACATTATGATATAGGGCAAGGGAGACTGCAGGGATGCGCACCATTGAATTGAAAGGGAGTATTTTTTTATTACTATTTTATAACTTATTGATGAAAAGTTGGAGATTAATGAAGGCCACTGCTCAACTAACAAGGACCTTGTTAGTAAAACAGTAACCTTCATTATTCTCCAACTCACCATCATAACATATAAAATAGTAATAAAAAATAACTCTGTTCATTTTAAGGGGGTACAACTACACCCCAGCACTCCGACCCATGAACATTATCTCTTAAAGACTCCTGCCTCTGGCTTCCTAGTCTCAGGTAAGAGACTCTCGACTTATATCTTTACTTGGTGAATTGTCTGTAGCAGCATGATCACACCTGCTGCAGTATGTGTGCATTGGGGGGGGGACTGGCCATGTAGGTGGGTGCCTAGTTATAGCTCATTTTTAATTGCCCCTTAATGTCTGTTTGCATGGAAACATTCAAAACAATGGAGAGGCAATAGTAGGAGTACAGGTCAGAGAGAAGTAATTAAGTAGTTTTGTGGGTAAGTGTGTGTATTGGGGGTAGGAAGAACCACATGTATTTCCATTGGTATGTATGCTACAGTTCAGTTGTGCAGCTGAGGGAGGACAAGAAAACTGAAAAGTATAACAGTGGCTACAAGCATGCTGCATGCATACAGATGTGCAGTATGCAGATTTGTACTGAAGTACAAGCAAGCCATATGTGTGCAGGCAGTATAGCTTAGTGGTTAAAGGCACTGAACTGCAATGCAGGACACTTGAAGACCTTGGGTTGAATCTCATCAACCCCTACTTGTATAGTATATGGTGTGATCCTGAGCAAGTCACTTAACTTTTATGTGTGCACTTATCAGTGACCACTTGCTTTTAGCATGCATGCCACATGCATGCAGTTGGTTCCAATTTAATGCCTAAATCATGCTTGCAGCAAGCATATCACATGAGTAGTTTTATGTGTGCAGTACGAAAACATTTCATATAATTATTTCTGTATACACAAAAAACTGTTAAAGTCAATATATTAGACACCTTAAAGAAAGCATCTAATTTGTAGGACAGATTGCAAAATCTCTCACTATCCATCTGGGAGAGTAGTAGGAATGCTTAAAATGATGAAATCGCCTCATATTTATTTATTTATTTATTATTGAACTGTTTCACCAGGAAGGCACACTGAGCAACAAGTTGCTCGTCTCCTGGTGCAACCTGGAGGGAAGGGGTACAATTGGAATGAGACATTAAATATTCAAGTTACAAGATCAACATTAACATACAGTTGTAAGGCAGGTGTTACAAACAGTGTTACAACAGTGTTGTGCATAACATGTAGAAACAGTGGACAATAATAAGTGCGGGTTAATAAGTAAACAAGTGCTTCACGTGAAAGAAAAGGGGGACGAGGGAGGGAGGGAGGGTGGGGGTGCAGAGAGGGGGAAGATTAGTATCCCTGGAGACCCCTTCAGGATGCGAGGAACCCTGTAAGGGGACTGTATCTGTATCAAGCATGGGGGGGGGGGCATTTCAATAGACTTAATTGAGACATTCAGAAATATGCTTAGTAAATTCTTATGGAGAGGTGGGAGCCCACAAAGCATATGACAGATCATATGTATACTGTACCTAGAATTCATGTAGGATTGGGGTACCCTGACCCAGGCAATTTACACTAGGCTGCAAAAATGGCATTGTTCAGGGACTGGATAGTTTGCAAGCACACAAGGAATTAATTAGTTATTTTATTAAATATGTTTCTGAATAAGAAGATGTCTTTTTTCCCAGTTTAAATAAAAACTTACAATATGATAACTTTAAAGATAGCGTACCCATGTGTAAATGTATGCATAAATATAATAGTTGGTCAGTCCTGACAGGACTGGGCTGGTTTGGCCATGACCAAGATGGCCTCTTGAGCATTTTGCACTTCACCTCAGGCTTACATCCTCTGGTCTATAAAGAAATGGAAATACTTTAGACTGCAGTTTTTGTCTATTTTTTGTTTTATTTCTGAAATGAAAAGTACTATGTTTGTCTCGCTCATCTAACATTTTCCAGTCAGATTTATTTTTTTAACCTTAGCCCTACAGTATGGCTGGTGCGAACCATCTTCCATGAGTGTCCTGGCTCCTACTGTGACTTCAGCTGGGGATTTAACTATGCACTTAATGTTGGAGAAAATAATTGCCAAAGTTACTGGGGTTAAATATAATTAGACTTCTCCCTTTTCCCTCTCCTCTCTCTCGCTAGGCTATATCTCAACATTACCTCTCTCCCTGCCTCCTCCCAATTAGCTGTTTTTTTCAGTTTCAGTTGAATGTAACGATATCCTGTAGCATTTTTTTGCACCTTAAAAGTGATATTATTATTACTGTTTACACATGGGCACTTACCTTCTATTTGTATAATTACACCTTTATGTGCCTTAGTACCAATATGGTCTTAATTTTGTTTCATTTCTGATTGTGATGTACTACATATTTCTTGACACTGTATTCTATGTACCTGTTATCTCTCTGTGTTTTTGACCTCCCGGGTCGTGCCTGAAAATAGTCACTTTTGTGTCTAGTGCACCAAAAAAAATAAATAAATAAATAGCTGCCTGTCACTGCTTGGGGTGCATTTTCCCACAGCAACACATCCCACTCACACTACAGTCTGTACTGCCGAGGACCAACTGTACCTTGAGAAACATTGATGTTCCAGTCCAGAGTCAGATATCTATCAACGATGATAGCTAATGGGAGAGCAGTGGTAGAGCGCAGTCACAGAAGTTTGGAGGGGGTGAGCTGTGGTGCAGTCCAGGAACGATGGAGGGGAGTTGGTCAGCGGTATGTCCAGACGTGAGCTTCGCTGCAGTGCTGCCAGGGCTTTGGCTTCAGTTCAAAAGAACCATAAATGATTGTTTTTCACATTTCTGGGTGGGCTCTTAGTACACCAGGCATGATGCAACTAACTGGCATTCTGGTAACAAGGTGTGAATTGTGATGCTTGGGGGGGTGAGGGTTCTAGTATTCTCTGGTGAGCCATAAGACAGTGGAGTCAGGACAGCAGCAGAGCAGTTAAAGGTGTTAAATCCTACACCACAACTCCGAGCTTCAAAGACTGAAGAAATTAGCATATGTAAGTGTTTTCAGCAGCAGCACTGAGGGGCTGGGGTCTACTTGCATATGTTAATTTCTTTATTCATTATATAATGTCATCCTGGGTCATGTACAGTGGGTAGTTACTTGTAATATTTTTTGTTGCAGTTCCCAGCCCATACTCAGGATGGCAGGGCAAGGGGGCCACCTCGCTGATGCAGGGCCGCATGCAAATGCATGGATTGCATGTACCTAGAGCCTCCACTGCATTACCCAGATGCCTTTGCTTCTCTTAATTTTTCTTTCTTTCTCTTTATCATTAATTAATTTTCTGATCAAACTTCAAATTCTTTATCTGCATGGTTTCTATAGATGGAGTGCAGGATAGCTCTCATCTGCCATCCACCAGGGGATGAAAAGCTGTTCCTTCAGGAAGTAGCAGACTTCGCCACTGACATGGCATTGGAGTCGCCCAGACTGATAGTTCTGGGAGACTTCAATGCCTGGGTCAATGACAAATCCTCACTTTTTGGACAACACTTCCTCCAGTTGATGATATCACTGGGCTTCACACAGGTTGTTTCCTCAGCTACCCATAATGGTGGTCACTCTCTTGATTTGGTCTTCCTCCTGGGGATTGAGGCCTCCGATTTGGGGGTGGAACCTGTCAGTTGGTCCAATCACTACATCGTGAGGTTCAATTTTTCTGCCCCCCTGTGTAGGTCTTCCCCTGTGGAGATGGTCAGTTTCAGCCCTTTGTGGGACATGGTCCCTCAAGACCTGGCAGCAGTGATTGACCTCTCAGAGTTCTGTGAGACCAGCGCAGGTCCAGAGCCATTTGTTTTGGCCTATAATAAGCCTATTTCTTCAGCTTTTGACCTGATTGCTCCTGCCCATGTTTGCCCCTTTCGCCTTCACCGTCAGGTCCCTTGGTTTGATGGGTCTCTGAGGGAGTTGCGGAGGATGGGACGTAGATTAGAACGTCGATGGTGGAAATCCACCTTGGATGCCGACCATCTTATTTTGTTAGAGCATTATCAACTCAAACAATCAGCGATTTCCCATAAGAAGGCAGAATTCCTGTCCAGGGAAATTGCTGTTGCTTGGAATCAACCGGCTCAACTCTTCCGAACTGTGGACAGGCTTTGCAACCCAGCCTATCTGCAGTTCCATTGATTTTTTTCACAAATGGAGTGTGATGAGATAGCGTGATTCTTTGCGAATAAGGTGGCCGACATCAGGCAGGAGATCCATCTGACTCATTCTATGGGGGATGTTGTTGGATGGTGCTTGGTCACCATGCCCTGTGTTTCCTGGAGTACCTTTGACCTGCCAGAGTTTACTGATATTATGTACCCAGGTCATAGAACAGAGGGGTTGAGGACTGATCTGCCCTCTAGCTTACTTTTGGGGGGGTGCTCAGATCCTTACCTCTGAATGGGTGCGTGACCTGGGAGTGATACTTGATGATGGGCTGACCCTTTGTCACCAGGTGTCAACAGTCATCAAGTTAGCCTTTTACCACCTTAGGAACATTGCCAGGATCAAGCACCTTGTTCTGTCCAGTGATTTGCCCATTTTGGTCCACGCCTTTGTGACCCCGCGCCTTGGTTACTGCAACTCCCTTTACTTAGGGCTTCCTGGAGTTGATAACCGCTGCTTGCAGCTAGTGCAGAATGCTGCTGCACGTTTATTGACTGGGGGTATCTAGGAGATCTCATATTACCCCAGTGCTGTGCGATCTGCACTGGCTGCCGGTTCAGTGGCAGACACCTTTAAGGTAGGCTTGTCAACCTACAAAGCCCTACACGGACTTGGTCCTGACTACCTGAATGAGCTTCTGATTCCTTACACCCTTGTGCGACAGCTCCGCTCGGCTGACGAGGGGTTGCTGGAGATTCCGAGGGTTAGTTTAAATTAATCTAAGGCTCGCGCTTTTATGTTTGCTGCCCCGACCCTCTGGAATTCTCTGCCCCGTCAGCTGCAGAAGTGCAGGACAGTGGGGAGCTTTAAGCAGGCACTGAAGACTTTTTTATGGTGTAAAACATTTCCTGATTTTCTGTGATTTTATTTATATTTATTGAATTTTTGTGTGTACCTGTGAAGCGTCTTGATATTGTGAAAGGCGCTCAATCAAATAAAGTTATTATTATTATTATCCTACATAATTTGCCTAATAATATGTTGCAGTCTAAATAAATTAATAAATGGAACAGTGTTAAATATGTATGTAACAGTTAGACTGTAAATTCTGTTTTTACTTAATGTTATAAAGAAGACTATTTAACATATAGTAGATACAAGTTCAATATTTGTTATTACTTTGGTTGCTGATTTCGAGATTCTGTATTTAAAAATGAAATACAAATGTATATATATAAAAAAGAATTGCAAACTACCAGGCATACATGATTATATATCAGAATGGCCTGTGGCAATCTACTATGTCTGCCATTCAGGCTCTGCCTGATGGTCCTGGCAAGGCTGACTTGCTGAAATCCACCTCAGTTGGTGTGGATACAGGAAAGCATCGTTACGCTCTGCATATGATGCTTCTGATGCTTTTTCCAGGGCTGCTGCCTCTGGCATATGCCTTCAGAGATATTCCTGGCTTCGGGTAGCTGGATTTGGTTCTGATGTACAATAGGCTGCGCCGAATGCCCCTTTTAGATGCTCCGGGCTGTTTGGGAGTGATGTTGAAAATGCTCTGCATGAACTTCAAGCCTCCAGAATGACTTTAAGACCCCTGAAGCTGCTGGTGGGTGTGATAGGGCCTGTTTTTGCCAAACTGCTGGCCATGTTAGCCATGCCCCTCATCAGCAGCCCCACACACAAACCCATGGTGGTGGTCCCCTCCTGGGACCCACAAGTGATCATGCAAAGGCACCCAGAGGTATTGGTCAAGGTGGTACCCCCACCATCCCCAGTGCCTTCTGACTCCCCACTTCCTCCCCTCTACTGTTGCCTCCAGGAGTACAAGTGGGGTACAGATCTCCCTTCATCTATCAAAGTGGAGGGAGGTCACAATGGAAGAGTGGCTCCGTAAATAGTGGAAAAAGGGCATGCTGAAAAGCACCATGAGTATTTACCAAGTGTTTAGCAGCCATAACAGCAGCCTTTCAGAAAGAATTTTATTTATTTATTAACGCATTTCACCAGAACAAAACATACTGAGCTCAAACAGCTCATTTCCAGATGTGTCCTGGGGGGAAGAGAAGAGGGATATGCTTAAGAACATACTAAAAATATATATACATTTGCACAAATGTAAAATACCGAGTATATTATGAGTACAGAGGTGGATAACAATATCAAAGATTGCAAGACGAGACAGAATCAGGTAGCTATATACAATATGTACAATATACAGTAGCAGCAGTTCAGGTAACCAGGGGTCTAATAGCAGAAGGAGCAGAATACACCTTAAATAATAAATTAGGGATTAAGGAACCGAGGAGAGATTGATTATAAACCGATAATGTGTACTACATAAAGAAAATAAGAGCAGAAAGAAATGAGAAATTCCAGAGGTGTTAGGAAGAAAAGAGGTGGAATGAGGAAACAAGGGCAAGACATGTTGAGAGTAGCGACAGGAAGGAGAGTTGTGTGAGTGGAGAAGAGAGATTAGGGAGGGTTTAGAGGAGGCAAAGTGAATGTTTAAAGAGAGAAAATTCCAAAATATAGGAAAGTGGAAAGAGAAGGCTGACCAGCAAGTGTTTTATGGGAAGAGAGCGAAACCCAAAGTTTTGGATGGAGTGGGGGAGACAGTAGGGAGTTGAGATAAGGGGTAGGGAGGATAACCAGAGTTTGGAAGTGAAGGTGCCCAGTGGGACTGATGGCAATCCTCCAGGGAAGGGAGGGAGGGAGGGAGAGAGCAGAGTAAAGAGTACAGTGGTGGGTGCGGGTAAGGCAGTTAAGAGCAAATTGGCAGAAGGAGCGGAAGAGAGGATCCAGTCTAGCCAGGGTAGTCTTAGGGGCAGCACCATAGTCAGTATCACCATAATCAAATATGGGGAGAATCATCTTGGTGAGGATGTCTCAGCAGGCTGGGAGAGGGATGCAGCTTTTATGCTTAAAGTGGGCACCAAGTTTAGGGTAAGGCTGTTTGTGAATGGTGGCTATGTGCTGGGAGAAATGGAGGTGATGGTCAAGCCAGACACTGAGGTACTTGAAGGCATGCAGGTCATCAATTGAGACTCCATCTAGGGTATGGAAGGAAGGAAGGAAGGAGGACGGGAATTTATAAAGCTTTGGCCTACTGCCAAATCAAATAGAGACCATTTTTTTAGTGTTTAGAGATAACTGATTTGACTTAAATCATTGTTGGACTGAGTCAAAATCAGGTTGGAGCTTGGATCTCAGCTCAGCTGGAGATGACCCAGAGAGAAACAGGGACATATCGTCTGCATACATGTGGATGGATGCAGATAAGCAGGCAGATGGAAAGTCATTTAAAAAAATGGAGAATAAAAGGGATCCAAGTCTAGCACCTCGAGGGACACTGGTGGTAATGGGGAGGGAAGGGGATATGGCGCCACCAAGCCTTACAGATTGTGATCTATCCATGAGGTAGGAGCTGAACAAATGAGTGGCGGAGACAAAAGACCTGATGAACTTAGTTTATGTAGTAGGAGTGAATGAGAGATGGTTTTGAAAGCTTTTGCTAAACTGACAAAAATGGTAACAGTGAGAAGACCTTGGTCCATAGCTGTGTGTATGGAATCTGTGAGTCGGAGGAGGGCGGATGTCCTGGAGTACAGTTTGTGAAAGCCAGACTGGAAAGGGGTGAAAAAGGAAGAGAAGTCAAGGAAGGGAGACAGTGTATGCTATTTTCATGACATAGTGCATGTGTCCAGAGTGCGATACTATCACCTAAAAAGCTGTCTCCTATCACCTCTAACAAAATCTTATCTATTTGAAGCCATTCTGGTGTGTAGGGATTATGTAGATTTTTTTAAACAGGATTTATACCATGTAGTTAACAAAGAAACATAGAAAGCCAGGGGGTCACCAGGGTTCCACATTTCCATTTTTTCGATACCTACAAGTGCGGGCTTTTGGGAGGGGCCACAGTAGGGATCAGATAGCTGAATCCCCGCTGGCCCAATTTAAGCAGTTGGTGTTGCTGCCTAGGCTGGACTCTAAGAGCTTTGTTCGTAAGGTTGTACACCAAAACCAGAGCTTCTACTCCAATGTTACAGCTACAACAAAGTTGTTGTCGGAGAGAGATCTTGGGGCCCCCATCAGGGAGGAGGAGGAGGATTGGGCATTGTTGTTGTAGTCGCTCATGGGGATCCGACTCTGTAATCAGTACAAGGAATCCCAGTATAAATTTAGTAACAGGTTGTACTAGAAGGCAATATAGTGCAGTGGGTTAAGGCTCTGACCTGCAGATCTGGAGACCTGGGTTTGAATCCCATAGCTGCCTAGGTGCATACCATGTGATCCTGAGCAAGTCACTTAATTTCCTTGTGCTCCCAGGTTGCATCTGGAAACAAGCTTCAGCTTAGTGTGCTACTCCTGGTTAAACAATGTTTCCTTTCTCTATCCACCAGTAAAAGTACACAAGTATCACCCCATGATCTCCCCTATGTGTGGTACATGCCAAGTGGCACTTACATACACTATTTCTGAACGTTTCCAGTGCTCCAAGCCTTTTGGGAGATGGTGGCGAGTGAGCTTTCAAATATGGCTGGGAGATAGATACCGATAACCTTGGTAGCCTTGTTATTTGGAATGGAGGATTGGGGTTGGGAGATGTTCCCTGATGGATTTGGATGCTATTGATCCTGGCGCACCAATGCATTATGAACACCTGAGTGCCTTGTAATCCTCACACAGCTAATCAGTGGAGAATGCTGTCTACTTGAAGTTTGAAGTTTATTGTTCTAGGAATTAATACCTTTGAGCCAAGGCTCTTTTACAAAGGTCCCATGTCATTAAGTACAAAAACATAGTAGACAGTGTTACAAACAATCAGTAAGTCTATACAAACATTAGCTCTAGAGCACGTTTCGTTTGTTTTGAATGGGGAGGGTGAACACTTTCTTGCGTCCTGGGAGCCTTTTCTGAACTCTCTGTCTCCCATGGTGACTCACATCCTTAGTGAAGAGGTAGTGTAAGTGCACCCTGTAGGAGCTACTGGGGCGTGAGACACTTTTGTCTCTCCTTGAGACCTTGGTATGGGGGAAAGCCTTCGCTAACCTATGAGTACAGTCATGGTTTAGTGCAATCCAGGTAATATTTTTATTTATTTAGTTTTTGATGACCGGGTTGGTGCACTAGCCATAGCAATGACTATTTTCAGGCACGATCCAGGAGGGTACAAAAGAGAAACAATCAGATAACAGGTTACAATATATGAAATCACAATATACAATCGTAGGAATTTAAAAACAGGCCAGAGTTAAATAACAAGCTTAGTAAAAATATGTAAACAGGTAAGAATAAAATAAAATAAGAGTAAAGAGAAATAAAAATTACAAGAAAGCAAATGACAATTAGGTCCAGTCATAAGTGCTAACATTACCATAGAATCCAGGAGGATTAAAACTAGGTGACAAAGACATTATTGTAGCCAGTACAGGATAAGGCAGGAGAACTAAAGTTGAAATGGAGAAATAGGAATTGAAAGAGGAGTATGGGATAAGATAGGAGGATGGGGACTTAGTGAGGGATAAAAGTCCCTAGGTAATAAAAGTTAATAGACAGGTGATAAGAAGAGAGAGCTATACTTTGGAAGGGTCAGTAAACTAGGAAGCGGCATAAGTGCAGGAAAAACATAGGAGAGGAGTCAAAGGCTAGGGTGGTTTTAAACAGGAGCAATGGCAGGCGTCAACAAGATAGTGTCGAAGCAATTTTTTAAAGGAGGCTGGGATGCTGCTGAGCAAGTACTTAGGGGAGGGAGTTCCAGAAAAGGGGGGCCCACCAGGCAAAAGCACTAGCACCTTTGGGCATTCGTATATATTACACAGCATACTTTTATTTGCCTGTCATCCCTTATAGGTACCAAATATCCACTTTATTTGATGGACCACTTGTTTGTAGATATGGATGTTTTCTATTTTTTTCTAGTTAGTTGTTTTGGGGTTCTTTTTATGAACTTCTGAAGTTAGGTATACTTCGTAATGTGACACAGATACATTTTATTGGTGGTCTCTTCAAGATCTTTTTAATGGTTATGATGGCTTTTACCTCCTCCGCATATGCTTTGGTATGCAGCTGATCTCCCTTATGGCACTGAGAGCACCAGTATTATGGCACTGGGCAATTGGAGTGCCAAATGTGGGATTTGCTGCCCCTTCCCCGTGGTCTGCCCCTCCCAGAGTAGGAATCATTAAGCAGGGAGTGGTTGGGTGGGTGGGGTATAGCCCCCAGAAGGAAGGGTGCGGAGGGCACAGCCCCTTGCAAAAAAGTGATTGGCGACATTGCTGATTGGCACCCTAACTGCTCGGCGTCGGAATGCAGGCACGTTCCAAGGGTGGAACCAGCTGATCTCTTTATAGTGCTGTACCTGTGTATATTTGAAAACTCAATGAAAAAGATAATACAAAGAAAAGAAGAAACATAGAAAATATTGGCAGAAAGAGACTAATGGCCCATTCAGTCTGCCCATATTATGGTACCTCACCCCGGGACTTAATGTCCTGGGTGGGCTGTCCCCCTCCTCCACCAACAACAACCATCCCCCTGGGTCTCCAATTGGCACTATGAGTCTTCTTGCTCTGTACTAGCTGTGTTTGAATACATTTAGGGTATCTGCTTTCATCACTTCCATCAACAAGCTGTTTCAGGGCCCCACCACCCTCTCAGTGAAGTAGGGCTTCTTTGCATCCCTCCTGAATTTACAGCTGACTAACATCTAGTCATGTTCTCCTGTGACAGAATCCCTAGTTATAACAAACAGGTTGTAGCTTTTCACCTTGTTCATACCCCTCAGAAATCTATACATCTATGTCATGTGTAACCCCCCACACACACACACACACTCGGAAGGGCTTACCTAAACTGCCTGCTGCCACTCTTACTCCAGCTGCTGAATTTGGAGTTACTGATGGCTGCCTCCATCCCTCTTCTTTCCAAGTGAACCCCCTTCATCCCTCATGGCACCCCCAACCCCAATCACCAGCCATCTCCATATTTACTCATGGGGGCCACCTGTTCCTTCACAGACTCCCCCCATAGCAGGACCATCAGGGGTCCCCATTCCCCCTCCAGGTGGCCTTGCGCAGTCCAGTGGTCCCTGTGCACCCTGTAGGCAGTGTGGGGTCTGCAAAGTGCTGTGGGGCGTCATCCTGCTGCTGGTGTCTAATGATAACAAATCACTAGGAATATGGGATTTATTAACAGATTCAATAATATGAATTATACAATGGCAAGAAAAAATCCTGGACTCTGATTGGTCAGTCTTGGGCTGGAGCCATGATGTTATCCCAGTACAACATCACAGGTCTAATCTCAGCCTCACTGTGAACCTGTAGATGATTTTTTGGACCTAGAGCTCTTTTTTTGCATCTCCTCTTAAGAAACAAAAATATTTTTCCACACTAATAAAAACGTTCTTTAAAATTATTTTTTTGATTTTATATATAACAATGAGCCATTGTATAATAGCAATAATGCCCTCCAGGGTGTGTGTCGTTTGGGATAACGTCATGCCTCAGTTGTTGGACACACTCGGCCTGCGGCCTCGTGCCCAACCACCTGAGGCGTGACGTTATCCCAGCACGACACACACCCTGTCGGGCATTATTGCTTAAATATTTTCTAGTGTTATCAGCTGAAATTCACCCTCTCGTGAATCTTGTTTGCTGAGGTGTAATTAACTGAGGTCTCACTTTTTCTAATCTACTGCAAAGGACTTTTGCTAGAATTTGAATGTCCATATTCATTAAAGAAATGGGCCTACAGCTATTACAGTTGTGGGGGTCTTTTCCAGGTTTGTATATTAAAGTTATCAATCCATGGGTTATATTACAAGATAAAGTACCTTTACTAAGTACATCATTAAAATTTTCCTTAAGAAGTGGCACTAGTTCTTTATTAAATGTCCAGTAAAAATTAGGGGTTAACCATCCAGTCCAGGGGTTCTGTTTTTTTAAACAATTAATGGCCTCAATAATTTTTTTTTCTGTAATATCTGAATTAAGTTGATCTCTAAATGGGTGGGGCACCATGAGGATTTATTGCCACAAAAATCTATCAATGAAGAACCAGAAGATATCGTGTCTGAGTCATAAATCTTCTGATAAAATTTATAAAATTCTTTATACATTTGCTTGCAACCTGTAACAATCACATTATCTTTAAAACTCTTAATAGCAGTAATGCTGGTTGTGGAGCAGTGTTGTTTCAAGCTTATGGTTAGAACTTTGCAAGCTTTAGGCCCAGAATCAACATAGTCAAGTTCTGCTTTCCTAATTGCGAGCTCAGTTTCTGTTCTGATTAATTCATTGTAATCTGCTTTGAGTTTGGACCATTACTCCCAAAATTCCTTAGAGTTATTCGTGGAAAGTTCTTTCTCAATATCAATCATTTTTTGTAGCAGGTCAGTCTGTTTTTTAAGTCACTGCTTCTTCAAAGGCATTCAGTCGCATTTGCTGACCCCACATTTTTGATGTACTAAAATTTTATCAATTCCCAGATAATTTCATTAAGTGGATCAAAATATTATACAACAACTCTTCCTCTGCGGTGGTTACCAAATGGCATCATTTTGTCATATTTTAAAATCAAAAGAGGTACATGCCAAGGATGTCCTCTCTCACCACACTGTAATTTGTATAATAAGTCTGGAATTTTGCCACCACAACAAAGAATACAGTACTCGCCAATAATGTTTTTGCACAAAGTTGTAAACCAAGAGATACCAAAAGTATTGCATAATAGACTTAAACGAGTAAATAAAACCAAAATACTCAGAACATATTCATCGAACTTATTTCAGGAAAACAGAATTACTACTAAAATGGCTGAACAATCTAAAACTTCTAAACAATTTGATAAAATATGGGATTGATATTAATGAAAAAAATACTCATTTAAAAAGGGTGTTAGAAGTCGTTTGAAAGCGCAAACAATATGTAATTGTAATGATATTACTTGAGGTTTACACAATGAATGCAACATTGATTGTAACTAATGTGTTTGTGTGAAGGATTATATTAGTATGATTGAATAATTTATTGTGATTTTTATTAAATGTTGTATTGTAGTAGATAATTTTGTATGCAACCCTGTTGTTATTATCTTTTCCCCAGGCATGGCTGAAAATGGGCTTTTGCCCAGTCCACCTTCCTAGTAAATTGAATAAATAAATACAAAAATAAATAAATAAAGGATGTCCTGTCTCATCTCTATCATTTAATCTTACAATAGATCCCTTGGTGAGGAAACGTAATTCAGATAAAATAATAAAAGGCATTACAGTTAAAGGGAAGTAATTTTGTACTTCTGTCTACGTAGATGATGTACTAATTTCCCTTACAGACCCAGGTAACTCCATACCTCAGATTTTAAGGCTACTTCATGAATTTGGAAACATTTTCTGGTTACCAGTTAAATACAGGAGAGGAGGAGTCACCACCTTTATGGAGGAGAATGACAGTGGCATGCTTCCAAGAAGGAGGGATGGAGGCAAGAGAAAAGGAGAGACTTAATAAGGAGGCACTAGGAGAGGCAATGACAGGGGCAGAGAGGTGCAGAAACTTGGGATCAAGCCCGTCAGGACTTTTGCTTTGTAAGTGGTTAAGGGCTGGAAGAGCTTTCAGAGAGGAGGATGGCGAAACAGGTGAAAAGAAGAACAGATGAGAAGGGCTGGGGAAGAGGATGATAGGGACAGAGGCCAAAGGAGGAAGGGAGGAGAGGAGGGTAGAAACACAAGTGGCGAAATATGTGCTGAAAGCAGAGGCCACAGATGGAGGGTCAGAGGCTGAGGAGGCCACTAAATTTAGTAAGGGGGTGGACAGCATTGGAGGGGTGAATACAATGGGAATAACTTTCCAGAACTTAGAGGGGTGATAAGTTCCTCTGGAAAGATGAGGAAAAAAACTCAGCTTTGGCTAACCTAGTGGCCCTGGTGCAAGAATTCCTCAGGGTGCAATACCTGTGTAGGTCAGCAGGGGACACAGAGACCTTATAGGATTTCTATGCCAGATCATGAGCATGATGGCAAGCCAGAAATTCTGCTGAGATCCAGGGGAGGTGGGAGCGTCTGACCCTGGTTTTGCGTAGGGGGCATGCTGATCCCATATCCATATAAATTTGGAATGGAAGTATTTTGGGGCTGTGTTAATGTCAGTGGCATTGAAAATTGGGGACCAGTCAGTAGATTGTAGATCAGCATGGAGAGAGGATAGGTCTAATAACTGGAAGGAGTGGAGGTGGATAATTTTAGGGGGTGCTTTAGGGCAGTGAATTTTGTGTACACAGTATACCATGTGGTGGTCACTGAGTGTGTCGGGTAGGGTACTGACATCAATGATGTGGTGTGGATGTTGAGGACCCAGTCCAGGAGGAAGAGTGGTTTGGGGATTTCTGGTTAAGTTGGATCGGGGTGGAGATGAGTTGGGTAAGATGCAGGGATTTTATATTTTGACAGAATTTTTTTTTATTTAACTAGGAGAAACATACTAAGCTGAAACTTGTTTATAGATGTGACTTGGGAGCACAAGGAAGCTAAGTGACTTGCTCAGGGTCACACAGTGTGCAAGTGGGGGCTGTGGGATTCAAACCCAAGTCTCCAGGTTTGCAGCTCAGAGCCTTAAACCACTGTGCTATACTGTCTCCTCTAATTTCGATTTAGATGGTGTGAGCCAGTTCATATTGAAGTCACCCAGGATGAAAAGATATCCAGAAGAGGCGAGAGCAGATATGGTAGTCAGGAACTCAGAGATCAGAGTGGCAGCTAGGCCTCGGCAGCAGTAAGCACCAGCCACATAGATCGGGAGAAAGAAAGGGAGAAAGAGTTTGAGTACAAGGAGTTCATAGGCAGCAGAAGAGGAAACCGATAGCACTGTGGAGAACTGAATAGAGGAGGATAGGTGTATAGCGATACCACCACCCTTTTTGGGGCAATCTTGGCAGGTGAGGGCAGACCCTGGGATTGTGATGGCAGAGTCAGGAATTTGGGGGGAGAGTCAGGATTCAGAAACAGTGAGGACATCTGGTAGAAGAGAGGTGATGAGAGGTTGAAGCAGATCGATTTTGGGAAGGAGACTGTGGATGTTGATATGGGCCACCCAGAGCCCTTTAGGAAGCTCAGTGGGAAGGGCATGGACAGGGACAGGGTTGAGCTCAACATCACCGGCCATAAGGAGTACGAGGGGAAGTAAATGCTTCATTGAGAAAATGGGGCATCGAGGGTGGAAAGGAGGTAAGAAGGTGAGGACAAAGGGAGAGTCTTGAGTGCATTAAATGGAGCCAGGAGGAGACGGATGGGAGAAGAGAGGCGTCTGGATGCCAAGGAGAGTGAGAAAGAGGGGGGAGGCAGGAGGTGGAGGGTAGGGGATGGAGACAGGATGGGGGAGAGGGATGGGTGGGGAGAGAAGTGGTTGGTTAGGATGGAGGGAAGTGGGAATGGGGTAGTGGGAAGCAGGCAGATGGATAGTAGAAGGACAAATGGAAGGTGGCTGGAGAGATACATAGTGGGGGGTAGGGAGGAGGGTAGGATGAAGATGGAACAGATAAGGTTAAATGAAGGTAAAGGGTAGATGATACTAGAGGAACCTGGAGGGCTTTATATCTTCCCATATCTTGATGTCGGCTTATGACTGGCATCCAGGGAAATAATTCCATACACATTGAAACTGGGCATTACGCCAAACAAATTCATACTTGTTCATTGTCAGTACTTCCAGTGTATTGGTGCAGTACTGGACACAGTGGTAGACAATGCCTTTTTACCTGCAGACAGGACAGAGGCTGTGGCTGCCAGGCCCAGCTGGTACATAGAAGTTATTACGTGTCAGCTTAGATGATGAGATGTCTCTTGGGGTTGATAACTGCTGCTATCATTACTGTTCCCTTTGCCTGTCTCCATATGAGCATACCACATTGGACCCCATGAGTACAATGGTATCAGCTGGCAGATGAGCTGGAACAAATGGTCCTCATTATGTCAACTCCCCACTGTGCTCTAGTATGGTGGATTTACCAACAGGACCTGTTACAAGGCATTCCATTTTTCCCTGACCCCCTTGCAGAGCCTCACAATGTATGCCTTGGGGTACGGCTGTGGTGCCAGTCTGAGATGTTAACAGACCCAAGGTTCCTGGACCAAACTGGACTCAGCTCTCCATATCAATGTACTGGAGATACAGGCTGCTCTGCTTGGTCTCCAGGCTTTCCAGGAACACCTAAGCCCCAGCCTCTTGCTGATTTGAGCAGACAACGTTACTGTTATGCACTACTTAAACAAGTAATGGAACACTCACTCTTATCCCTTATGCAGGGACACTGAGAGTTGGTACTGGGTGATGTCTCATGGTTTTAAGCTATCAGCAGTGTTTCTCCCAGGTGTCCAAAACATCTTGGTAGACAGGCTAAGCAGGTCTCAGTCTCTAGTGCACAAATGTTAGCTGCTGTCCTCCATGGTAAATGACCTCTTCGCAAGATGGGGTCATCCAGAGCTGGACCTTTTTGTGTCCCCACACAAAGCAAAACTGACGCATTTCTGCTCACTCGAGAGCATGAAGTGTTTTAATGAGATGTGTTGTTCCTCTTCTGGAAAGAGGGATTCCTTTACACCTTTCTTTAAATCCCTCATGCAGAATGTTCTGTTCCAGCTGCAGACAGAGCATTGCACTCTAATACTGATGGCTCCCTTCTGGCCTTTCCAGATTTGGTTTTCACTTCTGCAGCATCTGTCAGTGGAGCCTCCGGTTCAGATTCCCCTTATTTTGGGTCTGCTGTTGCAGACTCAAGGATCCCTGGTCCTTCTGGACCTGCAGTCCCTATATCTGCATGCATGGCTCCTGAAGACATAGCCATTGCCCATTTTGGAATTCCCTCAGTGGCTGATTTTTTTTGCTTGCTGCTAGAAAGTCTTCTACAAGACACACCTGTTCTTTGAAATAGAAGCACTTCTCCATATGGTGTTCTTCCCTATCAGTGAACTTGTTTACATGTCCTGTCAATACTGTACTGGACTACCTTCTCTCCCTATGTGTTGCCGGGTTCCAGCACTTGTCCATTAAGGTGCACTTGTCTGCCATTTTGGCCTTCCATGTCCCTCCTGATGCGCACATGATGGCACAACTAGAGGTGTCCCATACATTTCTGAAGAGTATTCTTCAAACGTGTCCCCTCATTCGTAAACTGGTTCCACCTTGGAGCCACAATTTCATTTGGAAAAATTGATTCTGGCTTAGTTTAAGCCTGTTGCATCCCTTGAGATGCATTTCCTTTCAAAGAAAACACAGTTTTGGTTACCGTGACTTCAGCTCTTAGGATTTACGAGCTTTAGGCTCTGCTGCATAAGCCTCCTTATTTGATTTTTCACAAGGACATGGTGTCTTTGCAGACCAAGCCTCATTTTCTACCTAACCTGGTGTTTAATTTTTATATTGAATCAAACCGCACCATGCTCCTTCCAATGTATTTACAAAAGTGAGATGTTGCTCCATACACTTGACATACACAGAACACTATGCTTCTGTCTTGATCACAATAAGGACTACAAAAAGACCTCTCAGGTTTTTGTTTCATTCACCCCTGGGAAAGAGGGTGCCCCTGTATCTATACAGTACCTGTCCAAATGGCTGGCTAACAGTATTGTGTTCTGCTATAGGAAGTACGGTAAGAAAATTCCTGGTGCAGTGCATGGCCACTCTACATGTGGTATGGTCACTTCTGTTGCTTGCTTTTTGAATGTTTCTGCACCCGACATGTGCTGCTACACATGGAGCACCGAGCAAACTTTCACTAAGAACTACAGGCCAGACATTGTCTCTTGTAGATGCGCTGGCTTTGGTTCTGCAGTGTTCTGTGGCCTTCTGTCCTGATTGCATGTCAGACCTTGCCATCCTCCTTGGGTACTTTGTACTGCTTTAGAATTGTTCCAGTGGTGTAGCCCAGTAGAGGAAACATCCTTGCTGAAGATGGAACAGTTACTCACCATAACAGTAGACCTTCAAAAGAATCCTCTATTGGGTCACAGTGCACCCAGCTTTACTTCCTCTTTTCCTTTTTAACTTTATGTTTATTGCATTATTAAAAATAAGCAATTACATACAGTACTATGTCCACTGCCTTGTTAGGAGGTGTCCATAAGTGCCTTATGTATACTAAGTGTCCAGTCCCATGCCTCTCTTTGTGTGCCTGATATTGGTTTGTTCTCCTGGTTCCTTACAGTAAGAGGCTCTCTGAGCTTATCTCCAGTGAGGAACTGAGGAGCAATGGGCCATCCATGATTATACAGGTGCCAACATTGCATGTCACAATGGGTGGCCCTAGGCTAGCAAAAGTTTCTGAATGGTCCTGACACCGGTGGCTTACAGTTCCAAAGCAGTTGCCCAATGGTGGAGATTCTCTCACAGATCTACAGTTATGGTAAGTAACTGTTCCTTTTACATTTCTGTAAAATCATCTTTTTCTTTTGCATGTTTTTTCCTAAAAGCACTTTTGATTAATTCTTGCTAATGCTTAAAATATTTTATAAATAAAATAACCTTTTATAGCCAGCCCAGTGGCGCTGAGGGTTGAGGCTCTGGACGCTGCACCTCGCACCACGCTGATGACCTGGGGACGGGAGTGACCTCGGGAGTCAGTGGGTCGACCAGGGAGAGGAGGATTGAGCATCCCAGGGACTGTTCTCCTCCGGGGAGTGTGGGGAGGGACAATTGCAGTTATTCTGGCTCCAGGCAGTGGCTGGGGGTTGGTACATGCTGTGGTACAGACGAGGGGTTGGCGCGGGCCGCTGGTGGATGTGCAGTGCGTGGATGCATGCACTGCAGCATCATTGATGCCATTGCACCTTTGTGCCAGGGAAGGGGGGGATCCAGGACAAGGAAAATCAGCCCAATCCTCTAGCGCTCATGATGGTCAGCCCCCAGTTCTACAATGGACATTCCCTGGGTGCTCCCTCTGAAACCTGATTCCCAAAGGGTCTTCCACGATGGGGGAGCAATGGGGCAAGGAAGGGTGAGAGGGTGAGGTGGTGAGCTTGGGCACGGCGCCTGGTGTAGTGCTGCTGTGGTCAATTGGATAAAAGGGGGAACCATAGGACCATCCCTGCTGAGGAGGTAAGGCAGGAGAAATAGTACAGCAACAAAAAAATAGCCTTTTATTTATCATAAGAAACTGACCGATGGTGCATTTTTAAGAAGGTATTATTGTGAACCCCTAAGGTAGCCATCACTCAGATGGGACACACTAATCTATTTTAAGCAATTTGAGAAACAGAATCCTGCCTGACAGTGGAAATTATTTGAGTAAAGTTGATAAGACAAACCCTCACTCCGACTTTGTTTTGAGCAATCTGTCTTGACATGATACTGGGGGACTTGTGATCGGACTCTAAGGGTCCAGCAGTCGGTTGCACAAAAATGATAAGACTAGCTTTAAGACAGTTTATTGACTTAGGTTTACATTTTTTGCTTTTAAATTTTAAGACTGTTGCACAAAAAACTCTTAACAAATTCATGGTCTTATTTGAAGTCTTATTTTTAGGACTCGTATGTAGTAGGTTTATCTCATTTAAGTCTGTTTTTGTTTTCATGGTCACATAACAGAAAAAAAAACACTTTTGAAATGGCTGCATAAATGATTCTGACAGGAGAGTTGCTCAGGCAAAGAGTCATCATTTGTAGAGAAAGAGTGTTCATGGATCGATTTAGTCCTCTGGAAAGCTGTTGTGAGGCAGCAGCCTTTGAAAGGATAATGTTCCAAAAAGTGGATATATTAGAAGTTGTCTATGTTAAAAGAGGACATCAAACCTCCTATACACAGAGGAGTCACAGCATGCCTGCTTTGCTAAAGGTATGTTTGGCATTAAGATATTATGTTACTTGGTCATGTCTGAACCTTGTTGGTGACTTCATAGGCATATATAAATCATCGGCTGGCAGAATTGGACATGTAAGTTGGCTTGTTTTATTTGTTTTCCATTGGATACTATTAAAATATGCCAGACCAAATCAAAATTCTTGGACATAGCAGGCTTTCTAAATGTTATTGGGGTAATTGATGGAACATATATAAGGAATAATGTATGGGTGGCTATGTACAACAAGCATGTGTGTTTCCATCAAAGGGTCAAGATAACAGCATAAGGACCTCGAGAGGTCCGTACTGTTATCTCAACCCCAAGATGGAAACACACGGCGAGCTGTTTGTGGTCATCATGTTTTACTTTATATAGTATATGGTTCTGTTGTGGGAACTAGAGCGGTGCCAAGCACCAGTACAGAGAAAGAAAGTGAGCTGAGGAGCGGATCTGCTAAGTAAGCACTTCCAGTACATTTTTTTATTTACTTTATTTAAAAAAAATGTTTCAATCTGGTACAAAGAGAGTAAATGAGCGCCAGTGCAGAGAGAGAGAGTGAGTGAGCTGAGAAGCAGCTCTATCTAGTAAGCCCTGCCATGCTCTGAGAGGAAGACCCTCAAATACCCTGAGGGTGTGCCTTGCAGTGCTAGTGTGGTCATGAAGGCAGGCTTTGGCTGCATAAGTGACACTCATGAAAATGAAAGTGAGTGTCGGGAGGGGGGGGGGAGTCAGCTCAAGCAAGGACACAGATGCATTTGTTGACGAAATGTGCACAACAACTTTTAGAACATGCAGAATAACTTTTAGAATGTTCATAACAGTTTTTGAGAAGCCACTGACTTCCATACATGATAAGCCCTAACAACATACTATGTTAGGATCCAGGCACCACATCTGCAGGAAAACATAAACCATAAAGGCTACCATTACATAAATATACAGCTAATCTGTGATGCTGACCTGATGATCATTAGCATTGTAGGATGATGGCCAGGCAGCACAGACTACTCATATATTCTTCAAAATAGCCAAACTGGAGGAGCATTTGAAAGAGAAGTACAAGGCTTACTCCTCAGGGACAGTGGTAGCCATCAAAGCCATATGGTCTTAACTCCATTTCTGAAGTCAGGGTTATTAACTCCATATCTGAATCCACAAACAAATTCTCAAGAGAACTACAATCAGTTGCATATAAAGACATGGAATACAGTTGAGAGATGCATTGGTGTCCTGAAGTGCAGAGTTCACACGTTTCATGTTGAGACTAGAATGACACCTGATAGGGTATGCCCTATTATCTTCACCTGTGCTACTCTCAATAATTTTGCAAGGTATGTCTTATGTAAGCAATAACACATGACGAGGTGTGGGTTACATGCTGATAAGAGCACGCCTAGGGGTGTGCTAAGGCACGAGGCGCTTGCGAGTGCCATGCCGTGCTCTTATCAACAACCCACCTCGAAGTGTGTTATCTTGGCTTTATAAATGGGCTGCTTAGTATTTCATGGTAAAATAATGAAACAAAAATTAGAGGACTGAAGAGTATAAAAAAAAACCTTTTAAGATTTGAAATACTAGAAAAAATAGTTCCATTCATTATGTGAGTTTCAATAGTGTTTCATTGGCAGGGTGGGATTTGAAGTTGTAACCCTTCCCCCATGTTCTTTTTAGTTGTTAGATTTATTTTATTGTGTTTTTTTTTTGTTTCACAGCTTCGTTTTCAGATGCAGATCATCGAGTGAAGCAAGGGTAATGGTGAGGGCCCCCACAGTTGATCTCTAGGTCACTCTGCGTTTTGCTGATTTATTACTTTATTTATTCTTTTTATTCTGATGTGTGTCATTTTTTTTAAGTGTGCTGATGGTTGTGGACTTATGCTTACTGTCTGAAAAAATTAATTTGCTGGTGATATTTATCGCGTGAACCGGTCACTGAAGTATCACTTCCGGTTTTCCGTTAATGCGTTAGACATCGTGGTCACGTAAAAACCTTTTTCTGTGAGCAAGGATGGATGGATAATGTAGTTTTTATGTGTTGGTTCACAGTCGGAAGGAATTACAGGTGTTTCTCTGTTCTGTTGAAGTGCCCAATTCAGTGAGAGGTCAACAGTCAGTTTCGGTTTCTTCAGCTGGCAAACAAGAAAGAAAAGGTTAGAGTAAGTTTTGAAATAAAAAAAAAAATGTCCAGGATTGTGTTGGCTGAGGGATAGGGCAACACAAGGGGGTAGTCTGCAGGTTAGGGGACGTATTGCTTGTAGATCTGGTTAGCGTGGCAGCGAGTAGTCTGCAGGTTAGGGGAGAAATGCTTGTAGATCTGGTTAGCGTGGCAGCGAGCTGCGGGTCATTTTTTCAGAACGATGCTGTTGGGGACAGTGATATTTTTCTGTGGTGTGGTCAGCTTAGCTGAATTAGTGCCGGTTGGCACAATACATGCTGATAAGGACACGGCTAAAACTAGGTTTTAGCCAATCATCATTCTGGATTTTTGATGCCCATTTTATAAGCAATAATTCTTCACCAGTGGTAGAAGGATTAACAGTCTGTTAATCACTCTCTAGGGGCATGATGTGGCACGAGTTCTATATTGCCCCTATTGAGTGATTACTGAATGTGACTAACTCACGGAAGTTCCATTCTGATATTATAAAAAAAAAGACTAAAAATAAAAGTATTAGGCCCCCATATTCAGAGCTGGCTGCAAGCGCAAAGCAGCATGTTGCCCTGTTCCTGCAACAGCTCACAGCCAGCTCTGAGCGATGTTCAGCCAGTTAGTGCTCATAGGTGGAGCAGTGATTGCTCATTGGTGGAGCGGTGATTACTCACTGGTGGAGCTGTGATAACTAACTTGGGCCATGTCGGCATTGATATGGACCAAGGTGGCATATGGTGAGACAGCACTGCCCAAAACAGGATAGCGCCATGTCTCCTGTATGCAATATTCAGCTCAAGTGTGCAAATGAGCTCATTGGGCATGCAAGACACTAAGGGGCCATCTACATGCCCATTATGAGCTCATCTGCATGGGTGCAGAGGACCCTAGTGCTACTGTAGTGGTAACACTGTCCTGGTAGTCTAGTGGTCCCACAAGCACCCATCACACATTGCAAAGTCCATTAGCTCCACCACCCCTCCAACCAAGTGCCATTCCTCCACTCACCCACCCACCAGTTGAGGATCCCCACGTGCACTCCTCTTTCACCCTGATCACCACTTACTATTCAGACGATAGCAGAGTGGCTCCCAGCACAGCCCTACCCTCACCTCCTTGGCCGGCTTCCATCTAACAGTGATTATGCTCCATGACTGTCAGACAGCAACTGACCAAGCAGGTGAGCAGAGGGCTGTGCCAGTCCCCCTGAACAGTGAGTGGCGAGCAGGGTGAGGGAGGTTTGGGGTGGAGTGGGGTCCTCAACGAGTGGTCAGGTGGGGTGTTGGCACTTGGTTAGGGGGTTGGGAGGTCACTGAACCACCAGGGATCTGATATCACAGTGTAGGATGGGTGATTGGGGGTCGGGTATCACTAGACTGCCAGAGGTCTGACTTTGCAGTGTAGGTTTTGTGATTGGTGGGTGGTGGGACCAATAGACAGACTACAGGGATCTGACTGTGCAATGTAGGATGGATGATCGGTGAGTGGTGGGACCACTAGACTACCAGGAATCTGACTTTATAATGTAGAATGGGTGATCTGTGGGGGGGGGGCACTAGACTATCATGGATCTGACTTCATGATGTAGGATGGGTTATCACGGATGTGGTGGGACCACTAGACTAGCAGGAATCTGATATTACAATGATGGATGGGTGATCAGAGGGAGGGGATGCTTGTACAGAGGTGGGAAGCTGCACTACATCTGCCCTGTCTTTATTGGGGAGGGGGGGTGGAGCTGCAGCATTACTGCCAGGATAAGACGTGGTTTTTGGTGGTGGTAAACTGTGCTGCTCTAGGGGCTGTTTAGTGTCACCACGAACGGTTGAATATACTGCTGTGCCAGTATGCCTAGTAGATCCCTAATTTGCATAGGGGCAACAGCATGGATAACGCACTGTTGCTACTGTATTTGGGCAGTTCTTCTGGGGCCTCTGAATATGGCCCTACCTGAAGCATCTGCACAAACCCAGGTTAACTCCGGCACTAGCACATTTGTGCCAGTGACAACTTTTAAATATGGGGACTTTAGAAGTGTACCTTTTCAATGTTGTACATAAAACCCTAACAAACCAATGACCTATTGACCATACAGGGTCCTTACACACACTGTCCACTTCCATGCTCCCCACTCTATTGCTACCACCCCGAGCAAGCACCAAGCCCTTCAATCTGACCCAGCAATATTTTTAACCATTAATATTTTTGGCGCCCACTACATCAGCAGGCAGATAATTCATGGCTTCACCACCACTTCTAAATAAAACTTTTCATTTCCATCTTCAACCACTCCCCAACCCACCCACCCCATCAGTTTCCATTTGTGCCACGTGTTCTTGATTGCTTCTTATGCTAAATAGTTGCTTGCAGTTTACCTTGTTCATTCCTCTCTGAAACTTAAAGGTCTCTAGCAAATCTCCACTGTTTCATCTAGCCTCCAGCAAGTGCATGTTTAGTGCCTTGAGCCGATCTGCATAAGATCTGTCCTGCCGTCCCGGAATCATTTTGGTCACCCCATGTTGCATTGTCTCCTTGCTGTCCTTATCTTTCCTTATGTAACCACCCCTACCCGCAAGGTGTTAGACTATGCCTCTCTGATAATACCTGGGCACAGTCTATAAGGCTTTCAGGTGGGTAATACAAAAAATGATGCGGTGCCTCCACCTATGGGAATCTTTTTGACAGATGGTTGCCAGGGTACTACCCCACAGGAAATGAATGCAACCCCCATCCTCGAGACAGGGAACCTTTATGATTATACATCACCCGCAACATATACTCCATGCATGCAAACACAATAATATGCAAAACACAATAAACTGCAATTTAAACACAAGGGATATTTATTAGGGGGACAGAAATAGGCTCTAGATTGGGGAACAGAATAGATTAAATGCAGTGAAACAGTTCTGAGATCATTCCACAAATCCACCACCCTCTGGTGAGTACCCACACAATATTTACAGTTTCCCCCCCTACTGGTGCACTCGTCGGGTCATAATATCGTAGATGAAACCGTGCACAGCAATACTGAGCTGCTAGTACCACATGTGGCTTTACAGTGACAGGGGAATTACTGCAATAGAAAGCATCGCTACCCACTGACACTCACCAGCAACAAGGAAGTGGATGTAGTCACTGCCAGTTGGTGCTTGGTCGAGCTGCTCCCATGGTGGAGTGGCTAGAGCACCTGACCCAGTAGTGGATGGGGTTGGGGGGAAGTGGTTCAATTCCCTTTTAAAGAATCTTTATTTTTTTTCAATTTTATTTCTTGCCCCAGTGTCCACACCCCCTCAGAGTTGATTATGATAGTTCTGGGGGCTGTGGGGGCTCTGAGGGCAAAGCCCCCTCCACTTCTAAGAAAATAAAACAGTTGGGTGTTGTCACACACTATATCTTGTGCAGCAGTCTTGATGGCATGAATTCTTCTGACATTATGACCCTGCCAGTGCACCAGTACCCTAAAGTCTCTTGGGATCTCCCAATGCAGTCCATTAATTGTATGCATACAGTGGGTAATTGCAGGCCTGTTGTTGGACCACGGTGGGGTACCAACTGAAGGCTGATGGTTGTGAGTCCCAAACAAATTATTCAATGCCAGTGCTAGTCGCTCCTGGCTGTTGCAGTTCTACAAATGGGCTTTGAACCATGCAAAAATGCCTAGCAATAATTTATATCTGTTTCTGACTAGCAAAAAAATGGGAGGGTGGTATTGACCCTGTACTCAAGACCTTAACAGACCACAGGCTGGCTCTGTCAGGAGGTCTCTCTCAGGGTTGCAGATGCAGGCAATGGTACAGGTGTGGCAGACCCAGAGCACTTCCCGTCAGTGAGTGGTGCTTGTCTCCAATGTCTTGTTCACCCCACCAGGGACTTACCCTCACCCAGCACCAAGGAGTAGGCACTCAGTCAGGGCCTCAGGTCAGGGGTGTAGCCAGGAATTTTAAATTTGTATTCAAAACCGATGCAATGTTGCCCCAACCCCCCCCATTATGTAAACATAAGCCAAAATATGTGCTGCCACACCAACAATAGCCCCCCTCCCCCCCATTTGCTATGTCTGAGTTCAAGTAATCAGTTTCTTCCTGTAATCCTACTTCTGTTGTTTTTCTGCCTGCCTGGTAAGTTGTTCTTGTTTGTATATTTCACAGGTGGTATCAGTGCCCCATAGCAAACAACAAAGGCAATAGGGCTCAGCAAGAAACAGAGTCAATGTGACTCATAATGTCTGTTGCGTTCCTCTTTTTGTTTCCCCTGCCTGATTTGTTGCCCCTGCCTAATTTATTTACTGTACTTTACTGAGTACAGTGCATATGCCTGCCGACACCCCTGCCTCAGGTGACTTAGAACCTCTGTTAGAAAAAGTCCTGATAGCTCACAATGCCCAGGGCTGGAGCTTTGGTGTTGTTCCTGGAAGAAACTGGAATCTTTTTGCAAACATTGTTTAAACAGCTTTCTTTCAACCTTAAAACTGACTGATGACTTTTTTCATAGGTCTTTCTCCTTGTGTTTTCCAGACAAAATCTGCTCTATACACAACCCCCCAGGAGAATCAAAGATCAATGGGTAGTCTCATGTATTATTCATTAAGCTAACCCCTATTGGCTCTCAGTGACTGTCACTTACAGTGGAGAAGCATGAATAAAAGTCCTGAGCCAGCTTGCAGTCTAGCTGTTCTGTAGATCTGAGATACACCTACAAATTGATGTCAGTTTCATAGGGGTGGTATTTCTTTAAAATGCCTTGTATATGTTGTTACAAAGTGCATGCTTTGTTGCTCAACGAGCCATTCTTTTACTGTTAATAACTCATCCCTATTTATTTAGACATCAGTTTTACAACCTTTGAGCCAGAGGCTCATTTGCAAAGGTACCTCGTCACAAGGAGGACAACGTCAAACAACGACATACAACGACGACAGACATACAAGAGAAAAAATTAGCAAGGCAGTTCAACAGTAAGGCACGGTCAAATTTCAAGTAACGCGGGAGATAACACATGTTACCTGCAAGATTAGGATCAGTGAGCAGGAGGCAGGATTAGTGCAGCTCAGTGAGCTTTGTCACTGGGGAGGAGGTCGGGGCAGTGGCAGGAGTGTGAGTTGAGTAAGTGAGTTTTCAGACTGTATTTGAAGCGAGCAAGTGAGGGAGCATCAGTGATGCCAGCGAGGAGGGAGCTGTACCAGGAGGGGGCTCTATAGGGGAATGCCCTTAGACCATGGGTGGTCCGAGCCCTAGGAACGTCCAGGGCAGCTTTGCAGGAGGCGCGAGTGCGCACCGTGGAGTTAGTTTGGTGAATAGAGTTAGCAAGGCCAGGAGGGGATAGACCATGGAGAGCTTTATAGATAACTTGGCAGGTTAGGAACATGAGGCGCTCATCAAGGTTGAGTAGGGAGGACATGGAGTACAGGAGGCAGGTATGGGTGAGTCTATGGGCACCCGGTAATAAGTCGACATGCTTTGTTGAGCATTAGGTGTACCTTGCGTAGGGCCGTCTGGTCTGCTGAGCCGTATACAGGAAGGCCGTAGTCAATTAGAGAAAGAACTGAGGAGGTGACCACCAAGTGGAGTGCGTTAGTGGGGAGGCTTTTTTTGTGCCGGTAGAGGATGCCCAGCCGTGCGTTGGAGGCAGAGGTCAGGGCAGAGATATGGTCATGAAAGGAGAGAGCAGAGTCAAAATTATGCCAAGTTATTTATAGGAGTGAACAAGTTCTATGGGGTGATTATGTTCGGAGCAGACTGAGAGCGGAAAGTTGCTGGACTTATTTTGAGAGTGGGTAAAGAGCATAGTTTTAGTTTTCTTAAGGTTGATGACAAGACGGTGTTCAGAGAACCAGGTTTCGGCAGTGCTGTAGGCAAGCTGAAGGGAGTTCTGGAGAGAGACGGGGTTTCTGTCGGAAGCAAAGAGTACTGCGTCATCAGCATAGAGCAGGACATTTCCAGCACATGCGTTGGGCAGGGAGTTGAGAAAGAGGGAGAAGAGTAAGGGCCCGAGTATGGAGCCCTGGGGAACTCCTGAGCGAATTGGGCAGGTGCTGGAAAGAGTGTCACCAATCCTCACACGTTGAGAGCGGTTGATCAATTAGCTGTCACACCAGGAGATTGGACCAGTGGCAAAGCCCACGCTAGCAAGAGTGGTTAACAGAAGAGGGTGCGAGACGGTATCAAAGGCTTTAGATAGGTCAATAAATACTGCACCAGCGAGGGAGCCGGCATCAAGTGAGTTATGAAGGAGGTTAGAGAACTCCAGGAGTGCAGTATTGGTGCTATGACCGGCTCTGAAACCATGCTGTTCAGGGCAGAGGACATCATATTTCGCGAGGTAGTCTGAGATTTGGCTAGCAACAATTTTCTCTAAGGCTTTAGAGAGGGGAGAGAGGATAGAGATGGGCCGGTAGTTGCCTGAGAGTGTCCTGTCACCACCCTTGTGGATAGGTGTAACAGTGGCGACCCTCCAGACAGAGGGGAATTGCCCTAGGCAGAGGGACTTATTAAAGAGGCAAGTAATGGGATAGATGACCTGATCCAGGACCTGCCTGGAGGCGGGGATCAGGAGTCGTTGCCAGTAGAATTGCACTTTAGGGCTTTTAGCAAGTAGGGCCTGACTTGAGAGGTGACAGAGCGAAGGTGGAAAGGAGGCAGGAGATGGAGGGGCAGACATGGGGGAGGAGGATTGAAGAAATTGCAAGGGCCCTGCACTAAGGTCAGTGAAGGAGTTATTGAGGTGTGATGCAATGAGGGCAGGGTCAGTGGAGGTAGTTCCATCAATGTCAAGAAGTGATGAGGGGGCGTGCTCCACCAGTTAGCTGCTTGACATTGTCCCAAAGGACCTGGGGTTCCCCAGGAGGAGGTAAGAGAGGCTTGGTAATAAGCGGCCTTAGCTTTGCGGACAGCCCAAGTACACTTATTGCGGGCAGCTGCGTAGGCCTGCCTGTCAGCAGAGCAGCCGGTTTCAACATCGATATGCCATAGGTTATCCCGCTGCTTAAGAAGTGTGCGTAAGGCCGGGGTAATCCAGGGGGTGTGTTTTACTTTAGATCTACGTGGGGTTAAAGGAGCGAAGATGTCACAGGCAGTGTTAAAGGTGTAAACAAAGAAGGCAAGAGCCTTGTCGATGTCAGGGGTGTTTAGAAGCGGGGACCAATCAGTGCTGGCTAAGTAGCGTTTTAAGTCTTTTAGCCCACCAGGTCTAAGTCGACAACGAAGGGTGGTATGAACAGAGGGCTTGGGCCAGGAGGTCGCCCAGTTGAAGAGAACCGGGGAGTGGTCACTAAGGCAGTCTGGGAGGATTTGAATATTGTGGACGCGGCATGGCCTGTTGGTAAGGACCACTTCCAGAAGAGTGCTAATGCCCCTAATCGGATTTAGCCTGGTAGGCTGGGAGACTAGTTGTGTTAGATCTACTGCAGCGAAAGCCTCACGGGAGGCAGACGACTTGGGAGAGAGCCAATTGATATTCAAGTCACCCACCAGGATTTGGTCAGAGGAGTTGGGTAGGGAGGTGATATAGTCAATTAGTGGGCCCAGTGCCTTAGTTTGGTTTTTTGGAGGTATGTAAGCTGTAGTTAGGAAGATTGGACCCCAGGAGGGGTCAGGTGATAATTTTAGAGTTAGGGCCTGGGCCTTATAGTCAAGGCTTGGGGGAGGAAGGGCTAAACCAACGAGCGGGTCTTTCACATATATGGCACAAGCACCACCTCTCCTACCGGTCCGGTCCAGCTGGTGGAGGGAGTATCCTGGGAGAGAGACCTGTGAGTCAGAGGTGGAGACAGACAGCCAGGTTTCAACCAAGGCAATCACATCCAGATTATGGACAGTCACCCAGCAGCATAGGGAGTCCAGTTTTTTGAGGAGGCTACATATATTTATAGAAGCGATATGAAGTCCAGTCGATTTCATTGGGGCACCATTGAAGACAGGCCCAGGGTTGGGATGGATGTTGCCAGACAAGAGCAGAAGAAGGAGAGCAGCCCTAGGAAGGAGGTGGCGGAGGGGAAGTTTACGCCGATTGGGGGTAGCGGTATGGGGGGATGAGGCAGTGTAGGGGTAGGTAGGGTAGAACAGACAGGGGATGCTAGCGAGATAAGATACAAGAGCGGGCAGGGTGTGGAGAGAGGGAGCCCAAAGTGCAGTGGAGATGAGGGAGGGAGTAGGTTGTGTGAAGGAGGAGGGGTGGAGCTGGGAGAGAGAGGACAGTGGGGCAACTGGGGCATGGGTGTAGTGAGTAGGGGCTGAAGGTGACCCTAGGAGAGTGAGGAATATAAGAAGGAGGAGAGGGCATGGGGAACAAGCTGGGCCAGGGAGGACAGTCATGCTAGGGGTGGGGGATTGCAGAGAGAGACACAATTCGGACTTGGAGCCCCAGTGGGTGAACACAGGGATAGTATAGTGTGGTAGGATAGGGAGACTGGAATGGGATGAGAGGAGTAAAGCCCCACCTGGTGGCCACCCGGTATAATCTGCAAATGGGAAAGTGAGGACTTAGGTTTCGGGACGCAGGAGGCGGCGACACAGGAAGTGGCATCGGCCTGAGCCAATAAGACAAGGGCCACCCTGTGTGGGGTGGTGGTTGGGGCAGGTGGGCAGGCTGCACCCCACAGCCGAGTGAGTCCACAGAAATGTACATCCAGAGTCTAAAAAAGCTTTATCCACTGCCCCAGCATTGTAGCCGTCTATCTACAAAGTGTTGGCACAATTCTGTCCCATGAATGACATGACTACTTACATCACTACAATTTCTCCTGACCCTAAGAAATTGGGCTTTGGGAATATTGTTGGTAAGATGGCCTGGGTGGCAATCTGCATGTAAAGAGTTACTGCACGTAAAGAGTTGCGGTCTGTTTCTTCTATGAAAAATTAGTACATAATGTTCCATCCAAATTTTTATGTATTTGAAGATCAAGAAAAGAGACAGTTTCCAAATCACACCGCAAAGAGAATTTGAGATTGGAATTGCTATTCTCTAAATAGTGTATAAACTCGTCGAGCTCACCCCTACCACTTACGTGCCTCTCTGGTACCGGTTCTACAGACACTCCAACCCGGCATCACAGTAGCCAAGCTCCATGTCAACACGGAGTTGCAGTAAGCATGGAGTCGCACACATCGGTGTGTGTTTTACATCAGGGCTTCATCCGTCTGGAACTCCCTTACTTGGGGCTCTGCCCCCGCATCCCTGTACTATTAGATTCTAACTCCAGGTCAGAGTTATTTTGGGGAGGGGGTGCAGGTCAGGGGAAGGGGTTGCCCTGTTCCAGCGGCACTTCTGTGGTAGCATGGCACTGTTGTCAATATTGACACATGTCATCATAGAAATGTCACTGTTCAGGGGGCATACCATGCCATGCCGCACCAGAACAAATGTTATCTATATATCGACACCAGATATCAGTCCTACTGTAATAAGGATGGACATCAATGTCAGAGTTATTTTCTGTCTTCCAAAGGCATATTTTATAACTGAACTGTTTTTGGTTTAATTGTTTTTAATGTTTATTTTTGTTTATTGCGTCTGCTGTAAGGTGCACAGAGCCCTTGGGACTGAGCACCAGAGAAATAAACTTTGCTTTACTACTACTACTAATATATTTGTGTACAAGTTAGGTGACTTATGCCGTTCCCTGTTTTCAGATCTCTTACTTGATGTTGAGTTTTTATTATCCTCTAGAACACCAATAAAGGAATATGTACATGATGATGGAAATCAAAGTCCATTAAATGAAATAACATAAGTAAATCACTGAATGTTCTTTATACTCATGAGTCCCTCTTTACACACATAAACAAATTTAAAAATCAAGTACTATTCAGAGTTTCCATTGCTGGTGTTTCTTTGATGACCATGAAATATCCCCCTCTATCCATACCAGTTTGCCAGAGAGCTCCCCACTTCTGACCCTGCAACACATGAGATTGAGGTTATATTGCTCCGCTTCCTGCTTACCACTACTCCAAACCTATCAGCGTGCATGTGCTCTTATATTCAGTGTGATATCAGTTGATTTACATAGCTGCTCCTGCATCACTTACAATCACTGAAGTGGTTTGAGTATCCCTGCCACAATGAAACTAATGTTTGCAGTATTGTAATGCTACATGCCCAAAATATGTCTGATACCACTTACATAAAAACTAATATGGTTTTCATCCGTTGAACTGAATGTGTTCAAAATGGCCTATACCTGTTGATGATCTAAGATAAAAATATCACATAAACAACATTATTAGGACATACTGGCATGACACACAAAGAAAAGTTAACGTATGTTTTGTTTGACATTTTGTTTGGAGTGACTGCGAGGTTGAGGGCCAAGAAAAACTGGAATCCTAAACAGGACACAAGGAGGGTCTAGGTAAGTTGTGCTGAGAACTTTCTGGAAGTGAGAGGGGGAAGGGGGATGGGGCAGCTGCAATCTAGGGTGAGCATACTTGATAGACCATGAGGCCTGTTTCTGCTGGCAGATGTGTATGTTCATATGTATGTATGTTTAGTCTTCTCATTAAAGGGAGGGTGGGACAGGCCACCAGGAATTAGAATTATAGATTGAGGAAGTGCTCCTGACCAATCAGAGTGCTCCTTTCCTCTGCACATGAGACAGTCTTATTCTGTCAAATGTGTCTATGTACAGCTGCCCTAGAAATGGGTATGTTCATGTTAGAATTTTTAAATAAATAATATATTACTGATCGAGCTCGACCAATAATATATTATTATGGGTGACAAGACCATGCTTACTGTTGCAATAGTCATCTTACCAAAAGTCATCTCACTTACATTCTTAGGGTATCAGGACCGCTCACCTATGGTTTGTAGTTCTCTCACTATAAGAATGTGCATGAAAGCACTCCTACAACAGTAAGAATGGTCTCAACTCTTCGCCAGTAAAAACGGTGAGGCTGGGGAAGATGGATACAAGACCTTTCTCAGAGGGAAGAGACTGGAAGGGACTTGCAGATTTGAAAGTTGACAATGAAATCTGTGACTGGACCACATGCACTAAATGGTTCTAAAGGCATTCATGTGCATGCTAGCTACTCAACTGTCTTGTTCAGCAGCTCACTGGAACTAGCTTTGTTCCAGATGACTGAAGAGTGTCTGAAGTAGGCATTCTGTACAAGAGCAGCATCAGGGTGGATGCTAGCCAGTATAGTCTGTTCAGTCTTAGTCCAGTTGTGGGGAAATTAATGGAAACCCTGCTGAAGGAAAGACTAGCAGAGTATCTTGAATCAAAAGGGCTGCAAGCCTACAGTCAACAATGGTTCATGAGGATAATGTCATGTCAAACAAACCTGACTGATTTCTCTGACTGGGTGAACAGAGAAATAAATACGGGAATGGCAGTGGACTTCAGTAAGGCCTTCAATACTGTGCTACACAGGAGGCTGTTAAAGAAACTCAATGGCCTATTGGTTGGAACTCAGGGTGGTGAATTGTGTTAGAAACTGGTTAATGGCTATGAGTCAGAGGGTGAGGGATAATGGCACTCACTCTAATGATGGTACTAAATACAAAATACTACAATGTATAGAATATGTAGCCTGTTATCCAAATAAATTGGATTCAGATAATACTTGCCACATTGTTTTTCAGTACTGTTCACATCTGTGTTGCTTGAGCAGATACCAGTTGTTACAACTGCCTCCAAATCTGTGTCTGTAAAGAAAATAACAGTTATATACCAGTTATGTTTTATTGCTGCAGTGTAGACATGGTCAGCAATTATAAAATGGGTCTGACAATAAAACAAACAAAACGTGTATGTTTATACATATACTGAGACCACTCTTCAGTTGTGTCATTTGGCTATGAGTACCGTGAAACGAAGGTGATTGATCTTAGTATCCTAAGAACGTAAGCGAGTCCAGTCTTACAATTGTAAGATATGTGTCTGCTGAGGTATTAATATATTACCGAGTGAGACTAATCAATAATATGTTAAAATTTTTTAGAAAGTTTTCAAGAACATATTGTTTCCATGGCAGCTGCGCTTGAGACACTCTTTGAAGAAGAACTGCAGCTGACGGAGGTTTGGAAACAAAATCAAGCCACTGCATCATATGACTGGCTTAGCAATGACTGGGGTGGGGTTTGTGGACCTGACCAAGGCATTCCATCTAATACAGCATGATTTGGTTTCAATGAAGTTGGACGATATTGTTTTTTCTGAGAATGTAGTAACTTGGGTTAAAGACTATTTATCCAATCATAAACAGTGTGTTCACATCGGATCACTGGACTCAAAGGTAACCTCTGTTGATTGTGGAGTTCCTCAGGGTTCCATCATGGGCTCCTTGTTAGTTTCACTATTTGTCAACCAGTTGCCAACACAATGCGGACCCAGTGATATAATACTATATGAAGATGATCTGATTATTTTCTTTCAGGCTAGTTCATTGGTTGAGTTAGTGGGTACCCTTGACATTGACTTTAAGAATGTTTGTGCTTGGTTTATGGATAATTCCATGATTTTGAATTAAAAAAGACTAAGTCCGTGATCTTTGGTATGCCAGAAATGTTGAATGATAGCCCTAGCTTACTGCTTCAGAGTCCGGAGGGTGCTGTGATAGAACAGGTAACGCAATTTAAATATTTAGGAGTGGGGCTTGATTCTTGTTTAAGTTATTCACTTCAAATTAAACATGTTAGTAATGTTATTCTCTACAAATTTATTTCCTATTTTTCTCTAGAGACTAGGAAGTCAATTGTAGTTGGTTTGCTGCTTCCTCATTTTGATTATGTTTATTTATCTCAAAATTTGAATTGTAGAGAGTATAATGTTCTGTCTGTAGCTTACAATAATATTTGTCAGTTTATTTTGTCTGCTCCCTACAGAACACACATTGTAACTTATACTTACAGTGAGGCTGGTTATCACCAAGGGCAAGAATTGACTATTTTTTGGCTGCTTGGTTTATAAATTGGTATTTTCATCAGGTTCATTCTTTTTAGCTGATATAGTTGTTGTTCGTCTGGTACTTTCCAAACTTAGACCTGCAAATGGTGTATTACTGAATTCAATTGTACACAAGAATCGGTATGGTTTGCATTCCTTTTCCATCGCAGCACCTTCTTTTTGGAATGCTTTGCCTGTAACCCTCCATTAAGCATCATCTTTGCATTGTTTTAAGTCAAATTTTAAGTTATTTTTAGTACAACAATCTATGTGTAAATGTGTTAATTAATTTTTGTATGTGTAATTGTTGTTGTTGTTTGTAATAAGAGTTGTTTTTATCTCCAGGTCGGACCTGAAAAGAAACTTTTCCAGTGTTCCAGCTTGGTTAACAAATAGATAAATAAAAAAAGAAATCAAATAAAAACATCACCAAAGAGGAAATAATCTTCAAAAAAAAGAAGTGACTATGAGTGGCGCTTCCCCTAAGAGGGGACGCCATGTTGCAGACCACCTTCCACCCACTATGAGGTGACAAGGCAGATCGCACAAACTGTATCGTAAAACAGAGAATACTGGATCGGCAATCATGAATATCCATCATTAGCTGCCATAGAAGGGTTCTGATTACATCTGACATTAAGAGCGAGACTGGAAATCAGAATTCAGAAGTCGTAGATCAGATTGGTTGAACATGAGGCTACAGCTCACCAATATGCCTCCCTCCACGTCACCCATACCACTTGAACCCCCCCACAGACACAGAATACCCATCCTCCATAGCTCTTGATCCACCCCTCCCACCCAGACAATTGAAACACCTTTTCTCCATGGTCCCCCTGACATCCACCCTGTTAATGGCAATCTGACCTGACACCACTCCATCAATCCAAGACCATCTGAGACCCACCCAGACACTTGACACACACCCTTATTGCATGGTTTCTACCCCCCCGCCCAACCCTGACACCATCCCTGTCTCCCCAGACCTCTTACACACACTACCTCAATCTACGGGCCCTACACTACCCATTCCCGTCATGTCTCCAGACACTGGCCAACTCTATACATGGACTCATAACACTAGCACCCTCCCACCATGCACACCAGACACCATCTGCCCAATGTCCCAACACTATTCAACTCCATCCACAGTCCTTCATCAGTATGCACCCCCCCCATCATGTATATAGTGAAAAATAACACGCATTTCAGATAGGAACAACAAGGCTGATTTTGTTTTTCAGTGTTGATAGGTTGTTATGCAGCACACCATCTTGTTCCACCTGTCTCACATATGTCCTAAATTTTACATATGTTTTGAATGCAGAGCCCACAGGGAAGGTTTTGACACATTGGAGTTGCTTTCCATTAACACTTCCTATGTTGTACAGTTTACAACTCGACTGAACAGCAGGGAATTACAATTACATCTCCCTTCCTTCCTTCCTTCCTTCCTTCCTTTCTTCCCCCAAAGGCACTTGATACATTTATTGTACAACCCCCCACCACCAAACACACAGGATATTACCACTGTCAGGCTGTGACTAGAACCCTCTCGGTAGTGTAGAACAACCTTAGACAACATGAATTAATTGGTGGGGGTCATGCCAAACAAATCCAATAGATCTTGTTGGCTGGAAGACCAGGGAAATTGATCATGGTAGAGCAGTGGATGTGGCCTATTTAGATTTCAGCAAGGCCTTTGATATGGTGCCACATAGAAGGCTGATTAGGAAGTTGTCAAACTTAAGGATAAGTACTGCTGCCATTCATCATAATTCTCATTAGCCACTCTGCAACACTTGCTTTTTATCACTCCCCTCCCCAATCTTTGCCCCCCCCAGCTGACATTATCCATATATATTACCTATTTCTTTCTGTTTTGCTGCTGTTTGTAATGTTTATAAGACTTTTCTACCGCTTACATTCCTTTTTCTCCCATAGTCTTCCCAATACAGTGCCACCATATACTTGTTGCCTTGAAGTACACCTCATTTCATTTTCATCTACCTTTTTCATGTTGCCCCAGTTAATTTTTTTCTCATCTGGTACATTTCAATTTCAAGCTGTCTTCATTTATTCTATTTAGCCATTCTTTTTCTGTTTATAGAACAATATGCATAGCCTACCCTTCTTTTATCCTACTATAAAAACTAAACTAATCTTGCTCATTACTCCATCTGGAACCCAATTTCTTTTACTGTACTATAAATTTCAACTAACAAAAAATCCATGAGGTGCATACATTTCAGTTTTTGTTTCTGTCCACCACAGCTCTCAACTAATCCCCCCAACTCCTCCTCCTTTTGCAATTTTTGTCCCTAATGCTTCTTTCTAACAAAGTTTGTCTTGAACTTGCATAAAAGTGGTCCAGAACAAATTTGTAACACAACACCAGCATGCAAGTTCATAAACTTTGCATTATTTCAATAATTCGGTCACAATGCTACTAGCAGTGGGATATTCAATAGTCTGCAGTGCATGTTAGAGTTTTTAAAAGCTCTGGAGCCTGATATTCAAAAGTTTGCTTGGACACTAACTGGTGTTTGCCTATGCAAACTGGATTTTGCACTGCAGCCCAATATTCAAAAGGTTCAGTTGTGCCAGCAAACAGGTTAGTGCCCATACAAACCAAAATGGGGGGGATATGCAAATAAAGTGGTGGGGACAGGAATATCAGTGCAAGCCGATATTCAGCAAATTTGCACCACACAAAAGAGTTTAGCATGATCCTTTTGCGCTGCATAAATACCACCAAACAAAACCCTCTTACTCCTTGCAACCCTAGTGGCTGCTGGAGGTAATGTAGCTAGTTATCCAGTTGGCCACTGGGGGAGCACACCCATCCACATGGTCCGTGGCACCTCCCTCCGATTGCCAGTCGATAGTTACAAAAAATCCTCTCTGGTGCTAGTGGGCCCCCACCATCACCAGCCCAGTGTGTAAATAATGCCTTCCTGGTGCTAATAGTCCCCCAACTCCCTCCAGTCACCAGCCCATAGTATAACTTAACCCCCCCGGCATCCAGTGGTTCCCCCTAGCACCAGTGAGGTATTATTTGCACATTGGGTTGGTGCTCAGAGGAGGGACCACTAGCACCAGGGAAGTTTTATTTACTCATTGGGTTGGCGATTGAAAGGAAGGGGGACCACTAGCACCAGAGAGGTATTATTTACATATCGAGCTGGTGATTGGAGGGAGGGAAGACCACTAGCACCAGTGAGGTGTTATTTGCAAATTGGGATGGTGATCAGGGGAAGGACCACTAACACCAGGGAGGTATTATTTTCACATAAAGGCTGATGATCGAGGGGGGGCAGTAGCACCAGGGAGGTATGATTTACACATAGGGCTGGCAATCAGAAGGAACTGAGGACCACTAGCACCAGGGAAGTTTTATGTACACATCGGGCTGGCAACTGGAGGGGAACCACCAGCACCAGGGATAGCTATGTGTGTCTTGGACCAGGGAAGGGGGGGGATGGCACTGCAGTAACCTGCCTCTATTACCCATGCAAATGGGTCCATAATGGACATACACATGGCTTCCCTTAGTGCCTTGCATGCACAGTGGGCTCATTTGCATGGATCCCTTTGAAAATTGCAGCTAGCACTTCGGCACCATCCACTCTTGTGGCCCACTTTGAGAGCCATGTCCGAGCAATGCTGCTTGACTTAGTGCTGTGCTGACATGGCCCTGTATTCAGTGGGATAGTGCCAGTGCACTATCCAACTGCACATAATGTCCTTGAAGTCTTGAGCAATAGTAAAGCGCAGCGCAAACTTCTGCACTCTGCTTTGCGTTTTTCTGAATATCGGGACCCTGGTCTTTTGTTTGCTGGTCCTACTGTCCTCCATGGGCTAAGTACAATCACAAAGGACTCTACTCAGCCCCAGAAGAACAGCAAGACTGACAAACATTTGATATGAGCTTATAAAGCCCTTTTCATGCACTGCAGGCTATTGAATCTCTGCTGCAGCCCTGTTCTGATGTCAGCTGTATGGGATTCTGGGATTTGTAGTTACAGAAAACGTCAGCTTGGAAGTCAGCAGAATCAGTCTGATATAATCTACTACACTGCAGTAAGCAGTTAAGTAACAAAAAAAACTGTTTTTGCACACAAAGGACAATTTGGGACCAGCCCCACACTTGGATATTGGCTCTTAGTGCTGACTGTTACCATTTAATAAGTGAATGTTCTAAGAAGTAGCTATAAAGATTTTAAGGCATGTAATGAGGCAGACAAGTACTTCTGCTGTATGTTGTAGTGAGATTTACTCATGGGTAAATATCTAAACTAATTAAGCAGACGGCAAGCTCTTTCATTCCCATTTTGTGATAATTTGTAAAAGTTTCCCATTGCTACTTTTTATTATTATTGCTCATTAGAAGGTGTTCTACCTTATATTATTAGGTGTAATGTGAAGATTAATATTTTATTTGGTTGCTGACATATTTAGTTCAAGTTCTCTTCATAGCTCATCTGCAGTTTTGTGACCTCATTCATTGTGACATTACAAGTGATCAATCTGGCAGCAGCTGAGTGACTCTTCTTGGCCACTTGTGATGTCACAACCAGTAAGGTCACAATGCTGATGATGCGTGAAGGGGAAAAGAACTAGATATGCCAGCTTATTGTTTCACACATCACACCAAGCACTGCCAGGTAAATAATCCTCTGATTAATGAAAGGGAAAAGAAAAAAAGTACTTCTCATATAAAAAGTGACAATTTATTACTTAAAAAAAATCATATTAAGTCAGGCAGTATAGTAGCTCTTTAAATGACTGGCTGTAGTATTTCAGATAAAATGGTGTGTATAATAAAATGCATCTGAACCTTCCCATGTACAACAACATGTTAGGGTGCTGTGGACAATGGTGTGGATTTCTCGCTCAAGTGACAGCATTCTTTTCAGATTAATATTCACTCCTGTTAAAAGGTACTAGTCCCAACATGAACACCAGCAAGTCAATATCAGGGAGTAAGAATCCAGTCCACCAGTCAGAACTGGTTCTTTTATCCACCACTCCTTTCTTACAGAAACACCCAGCGCTGTCTCAACCTGCTCCCCTGCCAGAGTGCAGATAAGGCCATTCATTACAATATGTAGCTTTGTGGAGACTTGTCTGTACTGTATAAACAAAAACAGTAAAGCTTCATGACAGCAGTCTGGGTTGGGATTTTGGTTTTAACACATGTATTCCTCCTGTAGCCCCATGTATGACCACTCGACCCCACACAGCCTCCCCAAAACAGATGAAGCACTTCCATGATGCAAATTAAAGGGCATGTGAACATTGTTGTTTACATTTCTTAAAACTGTTGTAAGTTTGAGCATGTGTCAAGTCTGTTAAACAACCCCAGTGTATTGTTCCATGTGTTTGTTTAAGCAATAAGGCAAGACTAGGGTTATGTTAATGTTCTGTTTAATCACCCTTTAGATGTGTAATGTGGCACAAGGCATAGACAAGTGCTGCTGTATATGCCCCTCGGGTGATTAAGAATAACAATTACTCACTGTAATAATGCTGTTTCTTTTTAAGGAATGCATCAATACACTTAGCAATAGCTATCAGTCTGCTGGATTGAGTCACCAGAGGCAGAACTTATGCTAATTTTGGAATCCTAAAATTAAAACTAAGTTCAAACTCTGTACTGTGTTCACACTCCCACCAATAGACAGATTTGTTTCTGAAGCTAGGGGGAGCTATGACCATTAAAACTAGCTAAACGGCTACCAAGACATTATAAACAAGCATTTGTCAATGCCGAATGTTGTCGCAGTGGCATTGGCAGTGGGAGTGGCAGAGCTAGAGACGCATAGTGCTGTGATTTTGTGAATGTGTCTGAAAAGGTGATTTTGCACAGTGAGCACACCATTGTGCGCCGCAGCTGTGGAAACACGTTTTGGGCAGCCTGTGAAAAATGGCAGCTGGACTGTTGATAAGGAGATGTGCACAAATGCCAGTGCTGAAGATGTGGCATGAAAATATTGCAGATTGACGAAGTTACAATGGTGCGTGGAAATTGCACAATGCACACTTGCAACACAGTCATTGTATGGAGTTCCGGCACCAAATTTTCAACATAGGCATTTTAGGACCTCTGCACATGAATAGTGTCACTGTCATTTCCTCAAACTGTCCCAAAAACTGATTTTGCACAGTGGCTGTGCAATTCTGTGCCGGACGTGCGAAAACACATTTCAGGCAGCTGTGGTGTTCATAAGGAGGTATGGAAAATGTCAATGATGAACAGCTGGAGTGAAAGTGTTACAAATTCAAAAAGTCATGAGTGTGCGTGCAAACTGTGCAATGCATGCTCATAAAACACTCATTTTTTTGACTTTCGTTCCCAAATTTTCAACACAGGCATTTTAGGGCATCTGCTAATGGACAGTGTCATTGTCATTTTCATCATATGTCTCGAACATGGGCTTTCCACAGCACCATGCTATTTTGCGTTGGAACTGCAAAAACAGATTTTGGTCAGGATGTGGAAAATGTCAACTGTATTGTTCATTAGGACATGCAGAACAATGGCACTGTTGAAAATCTGGACTGAAAATATTAGAAGTTTGCGAACGAGCTTGCTTGCAAACTGCACAACGTATGCTCATAACATAGTCACTTTATGGAGTATTGTCACCAAATTTTCAACACAGGCATTTTAGGACCTCTGCTCATGAACAGTGTCACTGTCATTTTTGTAATATGTCCTGAACACTGATTTCGCACCATGACCAAGCTATTCTACGCCGGAAGTGCGAAAACACATTTCTGCCAGGATGCGAAAAATGACAGCTACACGATTCACAAGAAGGTGTGGTAAAATGCTAATGTTGAAAATCTGGCTTGAAAATATTGTGAATCGCTAACTACGAGCATCGTTGTGCAGTTGCTCATGCGGCTAAGTAAAAACAGTCATGTTTTGGATTTTTCCTAGAAATTTGCAACATAGGGTTTTGAGAGCCCCCCATGAACAGTGGGCACTGTCATTTACGTTACGTGGTCGAAGGTGATTCCGCGCAGTGACTGCAAAATCACCTTGCAGGACGGTCTTTACTTTCATGACAGTGCAAGGAGTCATGAGAAGGGGTCCCAGAAACCCCATGTTGAATATTTGAGGCCAAAATTAAAAAAATGTCTGAGATATGCAGCAAAGTTGAAAAAACCCTATTTATTCCATTATACAGCTTACGGCATTTCCTCAGTTCGCGGTCGGTTTGAAGAGTGCAGGCGTGTTCCTGGTCCACGAAGATCGTTGCGCGGACTCTGGAGGTAAGTATGGGATGAGGGGTGTGTGAGGAGGCAGGGTGCGCGGTGGGTGAGTGCAGATGGGGAGGGGGCACGGAGACTACGAGGGACCGTTTTCTTTACAGGTTCAAAGCGGAAAAAAAAAAGGTAGGGACATTTTTTTTTTTTTGCAGGATTTAGCACGCTGGGGTGGGCTCCCAGTGTGCCACTAATATTATAGGGGTGTGTCTGTGCCAATGGAGGATTGGGCACCCTGATTGGCAAACAACATGGGGCGTTATTGGTTATTTCTGCCGACGGGAAGTGGGTTCCCCCGTCGGCACACAAGGAAAGGGGGGTCAGGGTAAGAGCTGAGGGGGATTGGGCATTCCCCTCGACATATCACAAATGGGGGGATGCTTTATGCTGACGGGGTGTGGGCTCCCCTGCTGGCACATTCACAGGGGGCAGGGGCAGCCGACAGGGGGACTGGGCACCCCCGAAGTCAGCAGTTTGGCGGCCAGTGTGCTGCCATGTACATAATGGCGGCAAGCATGGCTAGAAAAGGACCGCTGCGTCTGACGAGCTTTGCTCGGATTGCAGCGGACCTTTTCTTAGATGTGCTTGCCACATTATGTATGCATGGTGTGGCGCTGGCATGCAGGCTGATTGTGGAATGCAGGAGGCACCTACTGGTGCATGTCCTGCACTCGCCAAACAGCGACCGCACCTCCAAAGCTGCACTGTCCCAAGATGTTGGCTGCTCAAGCACGACAACATAAAAATGTTTAATTCAATTTTGGAAAACATTAACCTTCTTAAGAAGACAGACAAGAATTGTGTTTTTGTGGAAAACCTTTTGTATCTCACCACCTATCAACAATTGTGAAGGAACTGCAATAAGTACTGATCAAGCAAAAAAACACTGATTCTTGTATGGACCTATTTTCCGGTTCTGTTAGGGGAGGCAGGGTAAGGGATAATAGAGTTTACTGACAGATCCCTTAAGAAGGAACAACATTAGTATGGTGATTATTTTTTTCTAACCTCAGGAATCCATCAGTGTAGCTTTACAATAGCAGACTCCATAGCAGTACCTTGGCAGGCTGGGTCCAGAACCTATTTAAGAAAAAGGTTCTGCAAGACAGCATTACCAAAAGCAGCATCCCTTCTGGACTGTTTGTCCAGACAGTAGTGTTTAGTGAAGGTGTATACTGTCTTCCAGGTAGCTGCTTTACAGATTTCTTGAAGGGGATGCCCCTTGATGCTGCTATAGAGGCAAATGTGCTCCTTGTTGAGTGTGCCCATAGACCTCTGGAGGATATTGTACCAACTTTTCTGTAAAAGAATTGTATGCAGGAGACTATCCAAAATGAGATAATTCTAGTTGCTGATTTACCCGTTTCCACTTCACCATAGGTGATACAAAGCTGAGTGCTGTTGGATCTGACATCTGTTGTGCAATCCAGGTAGTAACTTAATGTTCTCTTTACATCCAGGAAGTAAAGTTTTTGTTCCTCTCCTGGAATGCTCAAAGAAAAGCACAGAGAGGGCAGATAACAGTTACAGGTGGAATTCTCTGACACCACCTTAAGGAGGAATTTCTTATTAGCTCCAAGGACTACTGTGACCCCCGAGACACTTTGTCTGGTTTCACACTCCTGCCTGGTGACTGTACAGGACCCACCAGGTTGAGGGGGTTGGGATCATTCTTTCTCCTGTGGTTGGGGTGGATCAGTCCTAGAACAAATAATAAATAGTGAGGTACCCCCACCTAGAGAGAGAATAAGTGCACCAGATGTCTCCACTTCCACCCCCTGGGATGCAGTACCTACCTACTTCCCTATACTGAACTGGACCACCACTGGGGACAACTAAGACAGTTATTTCCTTCACCAATAAACAACTTAAATCAGGTTATACAAACTGGGCACACACACCCCGGAGCAACATTTTGCCAAATTAACGGTGCTTTTATTTAAGAACACTAGCCTGGAAATTGGAAGAAAGAGAGGCATAAGACAATTGCAAGTCACCTTTAACACTCTCATCCTATAGCAATGTCCCCTCGGAGCCACTGTACTGTGGGTCACTACCACCCTCTCAGATTACACACAGTCTATAAAGCACCCACCCAATCAAGGGGAACAGAGAGAAGAATTATACTACACAGGGTGCTGTAACTCTTCAGTTGTGCCAGTAGTAAAACTACAATTTCAAGTATGACACAAACACTAATGACTCTGGGTACCCAGACATTTCACTTGAGTCTCAGTGCAGGCCTGGTAACTACTGTACAAGGTTCTTTCAGTGATGCACTCGATGAAAATGAGTAAACTTGCAATTTAATCCCCCAACAGGACATAGTGTGCTACCACAATTTAAAGAACTTGAAAGTCAACATGAAAATGCTTGAAACACAACTGTACTCCAAAGGCAGTAATGGCAGTCACAAAACTGGAAAAGTACAAAGGCTCCAGGCAGCAATGCCAGCACTCTCATGACCCATGGATGCAACATTTCAGTCGAGGCACGGAACAGCACAGAGCAGCAAGTCAGGCATCAATCAGAAACAGTCCCCAGTGGCCTGGGGGTGAAACACTTAAGATTTTCTTGGACGTTCTACAGAGCACAGCCCTTCTGGCACAGTCACAGGAGCACTAAGCAGCAGCCTCTCGGTTCCCAAGGAACCCAGACTCCAGGAGCATCCCTCACGGTCCAACTCAGCTCTAGATCTAGCATACCCATGTATTCAGGGCATGTGCCCTGTGGCTCGCTCCCTGCTCCCTGATCCACCCCACTAGATAAGAGTTAGCTGGCCCCTTACCTGTCACCAAGGCAATCTGGGCAGGATAGAGGTCTTTGTCTCCACACTGTACAGCTTAGCAGCTTCAGTATGCGGCAATGACACTCAGGCTCAGACTCTTGACGCTTTTCTTCTCGTAGGTGTTAATTTTACACAGTCGCTGAACAACGTAAGCCCAGGATAAGGCTCACAGTTAGTTTACTGATGGGGCATAGTCTTAAGCTGGAGGGGGGAGGTTTAGGAGGAAGGTCAGGAAGCATGTCTTCATGGAGAGGGTGGTGGACACTGGGTATGAACTGCCGAAAGAGGTGGTCTTGTTGAAGATGATAGCTTCAAGTGAAGCTGGGGTAGGCATAGGGGGAAGGAAAGGATTATGGGTAAGGAGGATGGGAGGAGTGAAGGGGGGCAGGGACAGTAGCTTAAGTTGCGGACCCTGCAGTATGAGCAGACTAGATAAACCAAATGGCCTTCTTCTTCTGGCTTCTTCATATGTTCGCATAAATGAACCCTGATGAGGGCTTGCAGGGTTGCTGGCCTGGCTAGGCCTTTTGCTTGGTCTCACCAGCAGCAGGTCTGAATACCTCTGAATCTCTCTCAGACTGCCCTGAACTCCTTGAGAGCCCTGAAACTTCTTTACCACCATTCAGTGTCTTATTGGACAGGCAGTACTGTCCATCAGTCCTTCTTCCTCTCCTATCTCCTGATTGGCCCTCATAGTCAGTCGGTCCTCTAGGGAGGGTCCAACTGCATCATCCTCTCCATGGTCCCCTGCTTCTGTCTCTGGTCTTCCTAGCCATCTAATTGACTCACTTGTGAATTTAGGGGCCAGCAAGATGGCTGCACCTATATCTGATGGAGCCTTGTGCTCCAAAGTCTGTCTTTATTTTAAGCTTATCCTGTGCCCTGCATGTGTGCTGGCCCCAGTGTTTTTGTTGCAGCCCTCCTGGGCTGCTATCTGGTCAGTTGGTGGTGGCCATGTGAGTATCAGGTCTGTGGTCAGGTATGCTAGCAGGGCAGTGTGAGTGATGAGCACTGGGGAGGAACCCCTGGCAAAATGCACTCCTGCTCACAGCAGCGTGGCCATTTCAGGCGGCGCAGGAGGCACCGAAAATGGAGGTGCAGTGGCAGTTCCCAGTCCACTCTGCCAGGATCAAGGAATCAGGACAGAAAGGCACAGCTGCAGCCACTGAAAAAAAGGTGCAGTAGGTGCTGAGGTCATCTCTGCCATGATCTCTCTCCCGCCAACACACACACGGTCAAGTGGGAGGGAGCCAGTGTCAACAGCAGTCAGAAGTAACACTTTGGAAGGTGGCAGCAGCAGGCAGTCCAGGTAAGCCTTCCTCCCAAGGTGGGGATTACACTTCCTTATCCCTATGGAAGATTATGTAGTTTTAATCTGTGCAAAGGGCTTGTAGCTTACTCACCCCCCTGACAGATGCAGTAGCAACTAGGAATAGTGCTTTCCATGTAAGAGCCATAAGCTCAAGAAATGCTTATATCAGTTGGGCAATGCACACATTTATATCTCTTGGAGGAACTGGGTCCCTCAAAGGAGGGTATAAATGACTGTGATCTTTAAAGAACCTTATAAAAACAAGTTGTGAGGCCAGAGACTCATTTTTTCCAGCTAAAATTTGGGGTTCACTCTCCCTTTCTATTCACTCTGCTCCTTCCATTCTCACTCTGCAGTCTCTCCTCGATTTCTCCACTCACTCCTCCAAATGTTCCTGATACAGGGGTTGAATTCTGTCCCTAACCTTCTTCCCCACACTGTCACTAGTAGGGTTGTCAGAACTAGTTCGAGCAAGATTCGAACCCGTCTCGAACCCTGGTGTTCGAGTTCTAATTTAGGACTCGAACACTAGAGGGTTCGCAAAAGGGTTCGAATCTTTTCTGGTAAGCGCATCCCTCCCAAGTCCCGAATGCAAAACTTCAGTCCCCGAGTGAAAAAAATCTTACTTCCGTGTTCCGTTCCCACATCCCGATGCAGTTACTGACACTGTTCTTGTGGGAGTCGGGACATTGTGAATCGGCGCCTGCGTAGTGTACCTTGATCCCAGACTGTCAGCCAGTTACCGTCATCACCACCTGACCAACTGCTCTGCGGTCATGTGGTGCCTTACCAGCGGTATTTAAGTCGGCGCATGAGTGACTGCGTTCAAAGGAGCAGGAGTTGCATCATTCTGCTGTGCCTGAGATTACGTTCGAGTTTTGCGGCGAGTCCGACTGCGGTTGCGATGCGAGCGAACTCGTGGCTGGCATTTAAAAAGTGACGACTTGCTTTCCCTCCAGCTACTCACTGTAAAACAAAATAAAAATCTAAGTGTGGGTGGTGGACAGTGGACAACACTGGGTGAAAAGGAAAGCAAGGAGGTAGGAAAAACAGTGGGGTGAGGGTCTCTCTCGCTGTGTGCCATGTGGGATATTATTAGCTGACTGCCTGCATTGGAATGCTTAGTTACTAGTTGCCAAACTAGGTACTATATTTGATGAATTTTCTGATCCTCAATATATCTGTCTAGTGGGATTTGGGAGACAGAGCACCCTGGCTGGGGGGAGGGGTGAAGAAAATCAGATTTTGAGAGAAAACAAAGTTAAATGAGTGAATGTGAACAGTGAACTTTTATTGAATTGAATAAAATTGTTTAAAGTCAAGTCCTACAACCAAGTATCAGGAGGATGACACTGCTGCTGTGTTCCCTTCCCTTTGACTGCACTATACCCTAGTTATTACAGTGTGTTTTGTGGTGGTATTATTCTTAAATACATTTTTTTACTGTTGGGAGGAGAGACAGAAACATCTCCTGTGATCAGGATTCAGGACCCTGCTGCTGTGTGCCCTTTGACTGCACTGTACCCTTGTACCCAGTGTGTGTTATCGTGAGAGACCCAGTGGCTAGTTTTCTGGTGGCATTATTCTTAAATACATGACAAGTTGTCAACGAAGCCTAAAAATATATTTCCCCTGTTGGGAGGAAGACAGAAGCCCAGTGGCCAGTTTTGTAGTGGCATTGTCCTTAAATACATGACAGAAGCCTAAAAATATATTTCCCTGTTGGGATGAGAGACAGAAAAATCTATTTCCTGGGTTTGTGTATGTAGCTCCGTCTCTTGTGGTCAGCCCATCACCATGCTGCTGTGTGCCCCTTGACTGCACTGTACCTTACCCAGTGTGTGTTACCGTGTGAAGCCCAGTGGGCAGTTGTGTAGTGACATTATCCTTAAATACACAACAGAAGTAAAAAAATATATTTCCCTGTTGGGAGAAGAGACAGAAAAATCTCTTTCCTCGGTTTGTGTGTGTAACTCCATCTCTTGTGGTCATTACATAACCCTGCTGCTGTGCACCCCTTGACTGCTATGCTTATGCCTTTGCCCAGCAGCCCAATCATTCTGTAAGCCTTGAACCTTTAGTTGCAAACTGTCATATTCTTCAATTACTTTCAGTCCACTGCATCACAGTGTCACATAGCCAAAATACAATTTTGAGTTGTAGCCAGTGATCATAGATCACATTGCTTTCTACACAGGAATTGTGTGGGTGTATTCCTGCAGTATACTGGTTCTTATATGGCTGACACCAACATAGATGAAGCATCTAGTGCTGGTGTTGGAGCAGGTGTTGGTGGTAGTGGTAATCCTGGTGCTAGCAAAAATAAGCAAAATGTTTCACGTGATAAAAATTCAACAAACAGCAAAGAGCAACAGTGAAGTGTGGTAAGGGGACCTTTTAAGAAAACCTGTACAGCTGCTGGGGTCACACGGAGAGGCACCATAAGGTATGCCATTCATGCTGTTAAGATCCCTGTGACTAGCAGCAATAATGCAAGTGACAGTGAGTCCTCTCTGCTCAGACAGTAGCTCTTTGTCTCAGTCCGACACTGTTGTGTCTCGCGACGAATCATTACTTCCTCAACAAAGTGAAATGAGCAAGTCTGCTGACAATGAATCAGGTAGTGCACTTGCAAATACATCCAGCACTGTTGGCAATGAAAAGGACATATCCATTGAATCCACCACTTCTGTGTTGGCCAGCAATGAAAATCCATCAGAGTCTTCTGCCCACTCTTCTAGCACCAAGGAGCATGTCCCACTCCCAGGTTCTGTTAGGACAGGTGAAAAGACACAAACAGTCTTTAGCTATCTTCCTAGCACTTGAACAAAATCTGTCACATCTGAGGTGTGGAATTATTTCTCTGTCAGTAAAACTGATCCATGCAGGGCAATTTGTTCCCTGTGTAAACAGAGTGTAAGCCGTGGTAAAGTTGTGTCATGCCTTGGCACTACAGCTCTTAAGCGCCATCTGAAAAGCATTCAGTTTGCTTGATCATCCAAAACCCATGTCCTCCATCTTCCAGACCACACGTGAGAAGGGTCAGGAATCTGAAATGGATACTGAATTGTCTGAACTTGATGCGGGCAGAACCACTGCCAGCCCTAGGATCACTGTTACCACCAATGCCAGCACCATTAGTACCAGTTGCACATCCAGTGATGGCACTGAATGTATAAGTCCTAGTCCACCATCTCCGCGTCCATCTGCCCATCGAAGCACGGTGTATAATAAACCAGCAGGGACATGTTGTAAACAGCTAACACTGTCTCAGGCATTTGAAAGGAAGAATACCTTTACTAGAAATCATCCAAAGACCCTTCATCTTAATCACCGAATTGGTGAACTGTTAGCGAGCCCTTCTCCCATACTCTTTGGTAGATCATGACGATTTTAGGAGCTCATGACATTAGCAAACCTCGTTACAATGTTCCTCCCAAGTGCTTTTCCTATGTTGAAATACAAACATTTATCAGGCTTTAAAAGCGACAGTGATGCTTGCACTTAAAACTACGGAGGGTGGGGTTATTCATGTCACAACAGATATGTGGACCAGCAATCAAAACATAGATTACATGTCCCTTACCGCTCATTGGGGCACATTTTCTTGTGCTTCTTCAAAAACAAAGACACCCCAAAAGATGGCGCTGCTGCATATAAAGAAGTTTGGGCAAAGTCATGCTGCTGCAAACATCTTGCAGGAACTAAATGACCTCCTTGACGAATGGGTTTATTCTCACGGTCTAAAATGTGGCTTAATAGTAAGTGACAATGGAGCCAACATCTTGAAAGCAGTACAGGATGGAGGATTTCTGCATGCTTCTTGCTTTGCACATTGCTTGCACTTAATTGTCACGGGATTTCTCAGCAACGAAACACAAGTGGATGATATGATTGTTGTTTGCAAAAAAATTGTGACTCACTTTTCACATTCAACCAAGGCTATACGGACATTGTCCGAACTGCAAAAAAAAAACACAAGCTGCCCCAGCAAAAGCTGATTCAAAATGTTTCCACTCGTTGGAACTCAACGCTTTATATGCTGCAGTGCCTCTTGGGGCAAATGCAAGCTGTACATGAGTACTGCTCCAGTTACATTATTGGAGATGGCATTATGCTGTCTGTGCTGCAGTGGAAATTAATGGAGACAGTGTGCTGTATCCTAGCTCCTTTTGAGACAGCTACAAGGGACATGTCTTCTGAAGGCGCATCTGTGAGTCAGGTTATCCCTCCATAATGCTCATTTCACATCATCTTAGTGTTCTAAATCTACAAATAGAAAAGACAGATCTGAGCGCAGACAACATGTTGCCTGTATCATGGGAATCTCGTAAAGAGAATGATGCGCTTCAAAACCAATGACAAATTAGTTGCAATGACGAAATCAAAACACTACATCCTTGCAACTCTCTTAGATCCCAGGTTCAAGGCTATACATCTTCCAAAAACAGATGATATAGAGCAGTACAAATGTATGTTGCTAGATGAGCTGCAGCACTCACAGGAGTCAAACACAGACACACACAGTACCCTCAGGTTGTCATCACCACAACATGCAGGTTCATCTTCACAAAGGGATATAGAACTGGAAAAGTCACCAAACATTAACAGTAGTTGTTCCACAACTGCCACTTCTTCAACCCTTAGTAGCAAGCTAAATCTGTGGCAAAACCTTTCCCAAATTGCTGCCATACCAGCTTATTCTGATTCCTCTTCTGAGCGGTCTCTGTCCATCATGGTAGACAGTTACCTGCAAGAACTGCCTATTCCTATTGATGCATGCCCTTTTGAATACTGGAGATCAAAAAGTCAATTTGGACAGAGCTGTATGATGAAGCCTGTAAATATCTTGGTTGTCCTGCAACAAGTGTCTCTTCAGAACGCATGTTTAGTACAGCTGGCAATATTGTGACAGACACCAGAAATAGGTTGCTGCCAGAAAATGTACACCGTTAACTTTTATTAAAGTTAATAAGTCAAGATTTTCAGTATCCCTAAAGAGTATACAAACTGATCCTGAAGTGATTGATGTTGTGGATGTTGATGGTGATGACAACTCAGATGGTGGTGGCTGGTAAATACTGTTGGGACAGTCTCTCTGCACCAAAAACTTTTACAGACTGTGATGACTTTGGTTGTCGTCTCTCTCCTTTCTCGATCTACTACCTTGGACTATATACCCCCAAAACTTTCACCATTTCATGGCAAACTGCTTTGTAGCTAGGGTCTAAACTAAAGTCAACAAGTTTTATATACAGGGCAATTTTAACATCAGTGGGAACAGGCCCAAATTTGGCATAAAAGGGACACTGTCACATCAATCCTTTCTGTATCATATTATTTATAGTTAAAGTGCAAACATATATTTTTGGATTTACCTTCTGTGACTTTGTCAGTATGGGCTGGGACAGGAGACGGTCTATTTTTCAATTTTAAAGAGGACAAAACAATGAGTTCTAATTGGTAGCTGTTTATTATTTTTTCAATTACAGAAATGTTAGCCATAAACAAAAAATGGATGCTAGTACATGGGTGAGGGTTGTGGGTTGGTTTTAACATGGGTCTAAGGGTGGCATGGGTGCTACTGCACAGATGAGGGTGGTGGAAGAAAAGTGGAATGGGTGATGGGGTGAAAGGTGGGTGTTGTTTTAGTTCTTTCATTTACAGATTCGTGATCAGCTGGGGATGGTGAGGAAAAAAATGATGACAGACCGAACCTACTGTACATAATATATATTCTTATTAAATACATTGCAAACTGCTCACCTAGCACAATTGTCCTGTCCCTTTAAAAAAGAATAAAGGAATCAGAAATAAAATCTGCATCAGCAGTTTTCACAGAATGTGACGTATCATAGTGTTTTTGCTTTATAAGTAGTGATAATTTGATACATAATGGGGTTGACAGATGCTGTCCTTAAACATCACATGCCAACTGCTGCAGCTACATTAAATGTTCCTTAGTATGTGGTGAGAAACCACTTTTTTATTTATGTGACTGAAATACAGATTTTATTGAAGTATCAGCTGCAAAATGCATCATCTTAGAATTTTTGTATGTATTACTTCAATTTGCCAACAAAAATGTTGGTATATGTATGCATTACCTTAGAAAATTGCATGCATTTTGCCAGCAACAATGACTGGCATATTTTTTATTCCAATGTCTTGACTGAATATGTTATGACATAATATGTTTTGTAACAGTTCCAATGTTGCTGCTGTAGTACTTGGCTTGACTTTGTTATAAAGCTTTCTTTTAAACATAGCAACTTTTGATTCACTCATTTAAAACAGAAAGCAGCAAATAGCTGAAATTAGGTAATATCAGTTATTTTTCTCTAATTCATGACGATGAGTATATATAGCTGAGTACATAAATGGCTAATGTGCCTCTTTCTTTCACTAAGGAACTATGATGCAGCTGCAGCAGGAAAACTTTAACATATGGGTGGGTGGGTGGGCCTGTTACGTATTAAGTTGCTGACTTTAGCAAACAGAAGAAACCATAGATAAACCTAGTTGTATTCCTATCAATGTCACACAAGATAATTTCTCTCCCCCTTATATTGAACAGTTTTTCCTTTACATGTATTTTATTACTATCTTCGTTACTGGCAGCACAATAAAAAAATAGGGTTCGAGTTCTAAAAAGTTCTAAAAAAGATTAGAACCCTAGAACTTTTTCAAAAGTTCTAGACTAGAACTAGAACCCAGAACTTCAGAGGGTTCTGACAACCCTAGTCACTAGTGTATCCCTTCTCCCCCAGTTAATCAGTCGCAACTCCCTGCTCCCTACTCTTCATTTTGTTTTGTTGCTCACAGTTTTATTTTTTTTGTCTGTTTTAAAATTGACTATACAATAGTTTACTGCATGGCAATTATTTTATTCTGAAGTGTTTTCATGGAACCTATATATATTGTTTTACTTATTTCCATATTGCTGTACTATTTTTGTATATTGTACCTTGGACCTGTTCTGTTCTCTTCCACCTCCCCCAGGGACACATCTGGAAACAAACAGATACCAGCTCAGTATGACTCTCCTGGTAAAACTTTTGAAATATATACATACATACATATATACATCTATAAATAAGTAGTACTTAATGTCCCTCATCTGGCACCTGGCCCTGGTACCACTGCAATGGAAGAGGCAATGTGTCCCAGGAACTACACAAAATCCCTTGCAGGCCTTGGCTGGCCTAGTGTGAAGGATTTCACTTTGATAATCAGACTTAATACCATTGCCTGAGGAAGAAAAGTGTTCCTTTGCAGGATATCCAGCTCTGCAACTATGAAATCCAGTACATAAGCTGATTCGGTTTGTGATGCCTATAGGTTTATCAGGATGCCAAGGCCTCTAAGGTACTTTTTGCCACCTGTGTGGAACACCTTGCTTCCTGCTGCATTTTTCCTGAGACTAAAAAATTGTCCAGACAGGAAAAAACCACCACACCTTGTGTTCTCAGATGAGATATCATCACATCTAGGCACTTTTTGAAAACCTTCGGTGCTGGGATAAGGTCAAAGGGAAGAGCTGTGAACTAGTCTTAACAGTTCTCTAGTCTGAACCCATAGTATTTCTGTGGGTATGTCTGACTGGAATATGAAAGTAGACATCTTTCAGATCCAAAGACCCCACCCAGTCTCCCAGCTGCAGGGATGGTATCACGGAGCCCTGTGTTACCATCTTAAATTGTTTATGTTTGTCCAGCTATCTCAGGTCTAAAATAAGTTGCCATTCCACATTTTTCATGTGGGTTAGGAAGTATCTGGAAAGCAGTCCTTTGCCCCATTGTGAGGCAGGGACCCTCTCCACTGCTCTCACTAGCAGCAGTTTCTTTAACTCTGGCAAGATTTGTTTTCCGTAGGAGAGTGAGATGGGAACAATTTTGGTTTCTGCAGTTTGGGGAATTTTGTGAACTGCAGGGACAAACCCTGACTCACTACTTCCAGGACCCACTTGTCTGTGGTGATTTTTGCCCATTCCTGTAAGTAGTGAGCCAGACTTCATGATGCCACTGGCAATGGTGGATGATCGGGGCAGAATTGTCAGGAGTTCTGTTTTGGCTGTGGCTGTGGCTGTGGCTGCATGCCTAGTGCCCCTCCTGCCCTGCCCCTATGGTAACCCTGTCTTGTCACCAAGCAAGGAGTTTTCCTTGAAAGAGAAATCCATGGGCTTAGTATGTTAGTCCTGAGATAGGATGGTAGCCCTAATCTTCTGTTACCACAACCTGGGACCTATTTGTACACCCTACTTTGCTAGCAGGTTCTACTACACATTTTACTGTTATCTCTGCTTACTACCTTGATCAGTAATCCAGTAAGCTATTACTGCTGAAATATATGTTTCTACTAATAGGTAGAAAAAAATTGCATTTTACTGTTAATTCTGCTAATTACCTTAATCAGTAATCCACTAAGCAATTACTGCTGTTAGCCAGCTCTTAGCTGCCCTCCATTTACTGTATGTTTGTCTTTAAATTTTGTACTGCTGTCACATACTGTGCTCATTGCAATCCTACCAGCTAAGCTTAGCCTTTATCCCCCCCCCATTTGTGCATTTTAGGCTCCCACCCTACCTGGGTGCAGCCCACTCTCCGCCCAAAATTGTTCACTTAGACTCACACCCTATCTGGGACTACTTGGTAAAATAAGACATAAGTAGGCTTGCGCCCATCTGGAATGTCTGCCATGACAATTGGGTATATCAGTTTTCTGTATGTTTCTAAACCTAGGTGTAAATCTAGTCTTGATTTGAATATGTCAAAAGTTGGTGCATCAACTATACGTTGGAGCAAGCTATTCCAAGCCTTCACCACTCTCACAGTGAAATAATTGTCAAATTTAGTGGTGTTTGCCTTTGGCACCCTCAATTGTTTATTGTGACTTCTAAAGTTATTTGGACATGACATAATTTCAGTGTTACATTCTGTTTGTAGGTCCTGATTTTGTAGTGTTTTGTAAAGATATACTAGGTTCCCCCCCCCCCCCTTTTTTCTCCTCTCTTCAAGACTTACTAATTTTGTATGTTTTAATCTCTCGGTACAGCTTAAATGTGAAAGTTTTGGAATTATTTTGGTGATTTGTCTCTAGACCTTTTCCAGTATATCAACATTCTTTCTGAGGTGTGGACTCCAAAAAGTAGAGCCTGTGTCCAGATGCAGACGGGTATATGACCTGTACAGTGGTAGTGTAAACTGCTCACTTCTGTTAGTGAATGAGCGTTTGACACAGTTTAATAACCTGTTTGCTCTGACTGCAATCTTTTTGCAATGATTGGAGGATGACAATTTATTGTTGACTATAATTTCAAGGCTTCTTTGTCTACAGCTCTCAGAATTTTATTATTTATGGTATATGGGTATAAAGGGTTGTTTCTTCCAAAATGCAGGACCACGCATTTTTTTGGGTTGAATGCCATTTTAATATTTTCTGCCCAGTTTTCAGTTTGAGTTCTTGACCATTGTATTGTATTTTTCAATTGCATTTACCTCTCTCCCTAGTTTATTATCATCAGCAAATTTAATGAATGCATTGTTAATATTGGTGTTTAGATCAGCAATGAATAAATTGAAAAGGGTCGGTCTGAGGACCGAACCATATGGAACCCCACTAGTAACAGGACCCAGTGCGGACAATGTACCCTTTATACAGACTAAGTGTGGTCATCTAACCAGTTATTGATCCATTTGACTGTTTCATTGTTTAATCCCAGATTGGTTAGTTTTACTACCAGCTCGTAGTGTGGGGCCCTTTCAAATGCTTTGGCGATGATCAGCACGATGCCATCGGTAGGTATGTTATCATCCGTACTTCACTTATTTTGTGGTAAAAGGAAATCAGATTTGTGGCACAGGAAAACCCCTTTTTAAACCCATGTTGATTTTTGTTGGTTAGTTCTTTGTCGTTGATTTCTGTGTCAGTTCTTTCCTTGATCCATCTTTCCATATGTTTGCAGCATAAACAGGTCAAACGTATAGGTCTGTAGTTGTTTTACCCTTTTTTGAAAATTGGAGTGACTATGGCAGTTTTCGAGTCCTTGGGTAACTCTCCTATTTCTATAGACTTATTAAATAGGATAGCTAAGGGTAGTGAGATAACAGCTGCTGTCTCTTTTAGAAGTCTGGCTTTCAATACTATTTTCATCATTTGATGATGGGTTTATTTGGTAGCAGCTTATGCTGTCCTTCCTGTAAATACATACCCCTCCACCACGTTTCTCATTCTTGGTTTTATAGAAAAGGTTGTATCCTGTAATTTCTTTATTCCAGTCAATGCCATCCTCCCACTAGGTCTCAGTTACTGCTATTATGTCTAAATTATCTTGTAGTATGACAGCTTCCAGTTCAGAGTTTGTTACTTGGTTTAGACTACGTGTGTTTATGACCATGATGTAAAAATAGTTATTTATTTTGTATTTTTCTGAATCTAAAGTTGAGAGCTGAGTTGGAGTTCCCAAGTCCCCTATCTAGTTTAGACTGATTAATGTATGAAGCCATTTTCCCCCCAATAGTAGACTCCCTCTTTTACTTAAACGAAGCCCATCCCAAGAGTATAAGCTGTTGTTATTTTGAAATGTTTCCCATTGGGTCAAACATTTGTACCCCATTTGTAGGCACCATTTTCATAACCATTCATTTACTGTTTTTATTTTATTGGGTTTTTTTTGAGGGTTGTAGCCTGTTTCCCTCCCAAACTGTTAAGTTAGGCTTCCACCTCACCTGGGTGAAGTCCACACCAACCTTTTATTTTGATAATTTAGTTCCTCCACCCTATCTGAGTGAAGCCTGCATCCCCCCAAAAAATTGCTCGATCTCCTCATTTAGCACAGTTGTGCTTATTGCTAATATAGGTCTCAGTTGCTAGACCATTCTTGTGTTATAGATAAATCTTACAGCTCCACCCTAGCTGGGTGAGCACTACAAAGTAGTTTTCATTCTTGTTTTCTTACTTTTCTGTGCTGTAGCTGAACTTCACAGCTACACCCTATAATCTGGGTGAGCACTACAAGTGAATTTAGCCATCTGTTTAGTACCTCAGCTGACAGCTTGCTGACTTTTGTCAGTATCATAGGTTAGGGGGATACCATACGTCATAAACTGTGAATCTGTTGTCAGAATCCACATCAGCTAGGTTTAGCCTCATTCTAAATATATATAAGGATGGCGTTCAGAGGGGAGGCAGTCAGTTGTCATGGCTGTGGGGCACTCTTTTCTAGGGATATGCTCTTAAGGAGGGGGCACTGCCCCATCTGAGGTACCATGGCAGAGCTCCAGGCTCAGTTGGTGGCAGCAAGGGTAGAAATACCTCAGTTGTATCACCAGCTCAACTGGACACCACCTTCACATCCCCAGTCCCACAGAGACCCACTGGTCCAGGGGATGGAGAGTGGTAGGGAGAGGAAAGGGGGCAGGGGTAGCCATAAGGAGGCTGTCCAGCCCAGCACAATCCAGAAAGCACATCACTTTGCACCCCTAGAGGAGGCTTAGGCAACTGACTTCTGCTGGTGGGGGGGGGCTCTGAGTCAGTCAGTAGGAAAGGGCAGGACAACGTGATGGCACCCAAGGGAAGCCAGACTACCAGGAGAATCTTAGTGGTCGGGGACTCAATGATTAGGGGGCTAGAGAGGGTGGGGGAGTGGGGCTTGGATGGCAGAGGGATCTTCTGGTGCCTTCCTGGTACATCGGCCATTCAGGATTTAGACAGGATAGGGAGGATAGTGGAGAGGGAACTTGGGGAGCTGGGGGTGCTGGTATACCTGGCTACCAATGATCTGGTGAACCAGTCAGTGGAGATAGTGAAGCATAACTTCTACAGAATGGGGGACAGATTGGCAGCACACTCAACCTCCCAGGCCTTTTCTGATGGCATCCCCGTATGGGGCAGGGAGAATCAGGTTAGGATAAGGAATGATGTAATGGAGGAGTTTAACAGGTTGCTTAAGGGACGGTGTCAGGAGAGGGGGTACCACTTTGTGGGGGAATGGGGGGACTTCTAGGATAGGAAACTCTTTAAAGGTGACAGACTTGACCTGATAAGAGAGGAGCCTGCATGGTGGGGCAGATGTTTGATGTCTGTATCAGATGTTTAAGCTCACTACAGGGGAGACTAGGGCTAGGGGAACCATGATAGCAGATGAGAAGAAAGGGATCCTAGCTGGTACTCCCCCATATCTGGGAGCTTGTAGCAGCACAGAGAGTTCAAAGAGAGTTGTGGCCCTAACTGGACCAGTTGAAGGCACATTAGTTAGGGAGAATGCAAAGTATGCAAACATAAAGAAAAACAAACAGAAGAGAGGACAAGGAAAGCACAAAGGTAGTAGTAAAGCAGACCTGGTGGGCCTTGTGGTCCTTATCTGCCATTAACTTCTATGCTTCTATGTTTCTATGTAAAAGTAGGATCATGCCAGCCCGGTGGTGCTGAGGGTTGAGGTGCTGGATACTACACCTCGCGTCACGCCAGCGACCCGGGCTCGGGAACGAGCCTGCGGCGTCGGGGGTTGGCAGAGGAGAGAGAGAGAGGATTGAGCATCTGTGGATGGCTCTCCTCTCTCTGGGGAGGGATCCAGGCAATGTCCAGTGCAATAGCATCACCAGGTGGAGACCGGTGGATGTGCACACGTATGGCGTTAAAGTAGAGGGAGCGGAGTTGCAGCGGACGTTGTGACGTCATTGCATGACCGAACTCTGGGAGGGATGGGGGAGGGAAGTACAGGGGACAAAAAACCCAGCTTGTGGATAGGCAACGGCACCTGCATCCACCTGACCACACTCCAATGCCGGTTGCACTCCTTACCTGGGCCGAGCCCCGCCCAGCCTGAATTTGCAGATAGCATGCCCTGGGTGGATAGGGCGGCCCTACCTCAGGGGGCTCAGAGCCGGGGAGATAGCCGGGCTGGTGCCAGGATTCAGGAGGCCTCTCAGGCATGGAGATAGAGTCAGGGGCACTGCAAGATGCCCGAGAGAGTTCCACAAGCTGGGTGGAATAAAAAGAGTTCAAACAAACAAAAAAAAAAGTAGGATCAGGGCTCAGATGGAAGAGGGTAAGCCTTAACGCCAGGAGCCTTGGAACAAAATCAGCGAACTGCAGTCAGTGATGGCAGACACTGAGGTTGACCTTGTGGCCATCGCAGAAATGTGGGCTTCAGAAAATAACAACTGGGACCGAACTGTCCCTGGGCACTCAGTATTTAGGACGGATAGGGGAACAGGTAGATGGGAAGGAGTAGCCCTTTTTGTCATAGAAACATAGATATCTGTTGGCAGATAAAGACCTCATGGCCCACCTAGTCTGCCCTATTTTGCCTACCTATAGTATCACAGCAGACCCTACTCTGTCTCCAGTTTCCCCACCACCACCGTCACCACCACTAAGATCCCTCTGTGTCTATCCCATGCATTTTTGAACCCTGTCATCATCTCCACTCTACCACCTCTGCTGGTAAGCTGTTCCATGCGTCCACCACTCTCTCTGTGAAGAAGTACTTCCTCATATTTCTCTGAGCCTTCCCCCTTCTAATTTCATAGTATGACCCCTTGTCCTTGACCATCTTGTTCTGTTGAAAATGCTTCTCTCCTGTACCTTGTTTTTGCCTGTGAGGTATTTGAATGTCTATCATATTCCCCCTTTCCCTTCTTTCCTCCAGGGAGTACATGTTAAGTTCCTTGAGCCTTACCCCATATGGCTTTTGATGCAGGCCATGCACCATTTTGGTTACCCTCCTTTGTACTGCCTCCACCCTCTTCATGTCTTTACAGAGGTAGATTATTACCTCCCACCTTCTGCTCATGATTCCCCTTCCTATGCAATCCAGCATCTTTCCAGCCTTCCACACTGCTTTGTCACACTGCTTCGCTACCTTCAGGTCATCAGAAATGAACACCCCCAGGTTCCTTTCCTGCTTTGTAACTGTTAATACCTCTTCTCCCAGTTGGTATGTTGCCCCCGGGTTCTTAAGCCCCAAGTGCAATATTTTGCACTTCTTTGCATTAAAAACCAGCTGCCAAGTCCTTGACCTTTCTAGATCACTGCTCATTTTTTTCGCTTCTCCCGGTGTGTCTACTCTGTTGCAGAGTCTTGTGTCATCTGCAAACAGGCATACTTTCCCTTCCAGCCCTTCTGCAATGTCACTGATGAATGCATTGTAGAGGACCGGCCCTAGTACTGATTCCTGTGGTACTCCACTGGTCACTTTGCCTACTCCGGAGTGACTGCTGTTTACCACCACCTTCTGACTTCTATTGCCCAGCCAATTTTCCATTCATTTTACAACCTTAGGTCTTACTCCTAGGCTTCCCAGCTTGTTTAACAGCCTTGTATGTGGGACGGTGTTGAAGGCCTTGCTGAAATCCAGGTAGGCCACATCCACTGCTCCCCCTTGATCCACTTCTCTGGTCACCCAATTGAAGATATTGATCAGGTTTGTCTGGTATGATCTCCCCCCGTGAACCCATGCTGCCTCTGGTCCTGGATGGTAGCTAGGTATTCCCCAATTCTTTCCTTTAATAATGTTTCCATTACCTTGCCTACCACTGATGTCAGGCTGACTGGCCTGTAATTTCCTGCCTCCTCCCTATTTCTACCCTTGTGGAGTGGGACTACATCTGCCTTCCTCCAGTTTCCCAGCACTTCCCCTGTTTCTAATGACATGTTGAAAAGGGCTGTCAGAGGCGCAGACAGCTCCTCCCTCAGTTCCCTCAGTATCCTGGGGTGCACCCGGTCTGGCCCCATTGCTTTGTCTACTTTTAACTTTGATAGTTCCCTAAGCACTCTTTCTTCTGTAAATGGTTTTGTGTCCGCTTCCCCCCCCTTTATACCCTTGTCCTTTACCCTTGGTCCATTTTCTTCCCTTTCCCCGTCCTCCATAAATACTGAACAGAAATAGTTGTTTAGTAAGTACACTTTTCGGTGGTCCTCTTCCACACCGCACCCTCCTTCCCTTTTCAGTCGTACTATCCCTACACCTTCGTCCGTCTCTTTTACTTATGTATCTTAAAAATGTTTAATCTCCCTTCGTCACTGGCTTGACAATCCTTTCCTCTGTCTGTGCCTTTGCACTCCTATCTGCCTTCCCTGCCTTCCTTTGTTTTTCTTGATAAGCTTCCCTATCCCCTTCCTTCTGTTTTTTTTTTGTATGTTCTGAATGCCCTTTTTTTTTGCTCTTACTTTTTCTGCAACTTTCTTACAGAACCATAGTAGTCTCCTTTTTCTCTTGCCCTTTCTCACCTACCTTACACAGAGGTTTGTAGCTTTCCTATTTCCCTCTTTTATTTTTGCCCACCATTCCTTGACTACTCCCAGTTTTCCTATCTCTGCCAGGGCTTCCCTCAGGCATTCACCCATTTTCTTAAAATATGCTGTCCTGAAGTCCAGGACCTTCACCCTTGTGTGATTCAATTCTGACCCGGTCTTTACTTCAAACCACACTATATGGTGGTCACTGTTTCCCAGGTGGTCCCCCACCATCCCTGCCATAGAAAGCCACTCCTCCCCCCTTCTACCTACTCTGTCCCTTCTGAACAACGTATATCCTAGAATGGCTACTTCCTAGTCCTGGTTTGCGTTGCACCAGGTCTCCAAAGGACAAGAAAAGCATTGAGGTGGCTGGAGATGGGTGCATCAGAGGTAGTACTAGGGAGTCAGAGTCACTGTGGGTGTAACTCACGGAAGCCTCAGACAAGAGACTGCACATGAGGTTGCTCTATAGACCTCCAGAGCAAGGGAAGAGTGGGACAGAGAGTTCAGGGAAGAACTTGAAAGAGGAGTGCCAAAATGGGGAGTAGTGGTGGCAGGGGATTTAAATCTGCCAGACATTGATTGGGATGTTCCAGTGGCAGGAGCACCAGAAGTCTGATCTTGCTGGAAGCCTTCCAGAACTGTTTACTGGCACTGCTAGTTAAGGAACCCACTGGACAGTCTCCAATTCTCATGTGGTTCTCACCAACTCGGAGATGGTAGGAGCTGTGAATATAGTGGAGTCACTGGGAAACAGCAACCATAATTCCATTTGGTTTGAGCTGGTCCTTGGGTCTGGAAAACCCCAACTTGAGAGCCGAAATCCTTGATTTTAGAAGGGCAGACTTCAACAGGCTGAGTGAGCCTTGCAGGGAAAAGTTAGTCAGGATGGACAACATGGGGGTGGAAGAGAGGTGGGGGCAATTAAGGGAGCCATTCTTGAGGCATCTAAGTTATACATGAGAATGTAACCAAAAAGAACAGATTTAAGAGACCATTACAGTTCTCAGCAAGAGTCAGGGAAGTGGTAAGGGCAAAGAAAAAGGCCTTCTTCAAATATAAAGAAAAGCAGGGGAGAAAGAATAGAGAATACATACTGAAAAATAGGGAGGCAAAGAGGGCAGTTAGGGAGGCAAAAGCAGACACAGAGTTGCATATTGCAGAGGGCAACAAGAATGGATAAAAACAGTTCTTCCGCTATGTTTGGGGAAAAAAGGAAGAAAGCAGGGGGAATCATAGGGCTAGCTGGGGGGTAGGGGAATAGAAGAGGATGGCCACAAGACCACCATCCTTAATGATTACTTTAGCTCAGTTTTCACTAGGGAGGACAGTGGGCTGTGACCAGAGAATGGCAACAAGGTGAGCACTAAAGGGGTCCCAGAGACGAGGCAGCCAATATTTACATGGGAAAGGGACCAGAAAGGACTGGCAGTCCTAAAGCTAGATAAGGCCCCAGGACCAGATGGGTTGCACCCGAGATTACTCAGGGAGCTGGCAGCAGTACTGGCTGAACCACTGTTAGGTCTATTCAACAGCTCACTAACAATGGGGTAGTTTCAGAGGACTGAAGAGTGGCGGATGTAGTTCCACTCCATGGGGGGGGGCAGGGTAACAAGGAACAAGTGGAAAACTACAGACCTGTCAGTCTAACCTCTATTGTAGGGAAGCTGATAGAGACAGCGGTCAAAGAGGACCTCATGAACTACTTGGAGAGCAACAGTCTCCAGGATAGTAAACAGCATGGATTCATGGCAGGGAGTTTCTGTCAGACTAACCTGATAGTCTTCTTTGACAGGATGTCGATGGGAATTGGATAGGGGCCACGCTGTTGATTTGCTCTACTTCTACTTCAGCAAGATTTATGACTCAGTGCCTCACAGATACATGCTGAAGAAAATGGAGGATCTGGGTGTAGCTAAGCTCATAGTAAACTGGGTAGGTGAGTTGGCTAAAGGGGAGGCAGTAGAAGGTTGTAGTCAACGAGGTCAAATTAGAAAAGATGAAGGTCATGAGTGGGGTACCACAGGGATCTGTCCTGGGTCTGGTCATATGCAATATGTTCATCAGTGACACTGGTGAGGGACTCCAGGGCAGGATGGGTCTTTTTGTAGATGACACTAAGCTCTTTGAGAGGGTGGATAGCAATAAGGGAATAATGGAAATGCAAAGTGACCTACAAAAGCTAGAAGGGGATCTAAGGCTTAGTAGTTGAAATTCAGTGCCAAAAAGTGCAAAGTAATGTACCTAGGAAACAAGAAACCCAAGACAGAGTACTGGATTGGTGGGATGAGACTTAAGACTATGACTGAGAAACAGGACATTGGAATTATCATCAGTGACTCCCTCAGACAATCGAGTCACAGTGTAACAAGGCCTATAGCAAAGCGAGTAGGATGCTGGGATGTATTGGGAGAGGTACTGATAGCAGAAGGGAAGAGGTAATACTTCTCTATGCAGATCCTTGATAAGGTCTCACCTAGAATACTGTGCCCAGTTCTGAAGCCATCACCTCAGGAAGGATAGGGATAGGCTAGAGACAGTGCAGTGCAGGGTAAACAACATGATTCACAGAAAAACAGGGTAGTTCCGTGCCTCAAGGTACTGAACATGTACTGTCTGGAGATAAGAAGGGAGAGGGGGAGATATGCTAGACCTTTAAGTTCCTAAAATGAATTAATAAGGTGAATTTGGGGGGAACTTTAGCTTGAATACTAGTTTGTGGTCACATGGACACGAGTGGAAACTGACAGGAGGGAGGTTCAGAAGGGACATGAGGAAGCATTATTTTGCAGAAAGGGTGGTGAAGCCATGGAAGAGTCTTCCAGCTGAAGTGGGGGGATGCTAAAACTATTGGTGGTTTCAGGCATAGTTGGGAAAGAATGAAGGGTATAGTTGGGGCTCAGGGCAGCAGAACCTGGGAGAAGATAGGGTGGAAGGCTGGGGAGGGCTACGATCATGGAGGGAAAGTAAGTCATATGGTTAAATAGGGAACTCAAGCAGACTGGAAGGACCATTGCTCTTTTTCTGCTGTCACTGTCTATATTCCTATGTTTTTGGGGAGATCTGTGGATGTGAAGTAGCAGCCTCTTTGTAGGAGCCAGACCCATCATGTTCGTAAATTCATCTTCATCCTCTTCAGCTTCATAGGAGGGGATGTTGATGGTGTTTACCAGTTGCCTAACAAAGAAATAGTGTGATGTGTAATCCTCAGAAGGCCTGGGAGGAGAGCCAAATTCTTGCTCAGGTGAACCGTCTGGTTCCAGGGGTTCACCCTCCTCCTCATCTTCATTATACATGACTTCCTCCTACATAGGCAGTTAGCATGGAGTCAGAGCCTGGGGGAGTATATTTATAAAATTTCCCATAGCCTGAAAGGCCTTGAAAAATTGTCATGCTTTTGTCATGTCCTTTGCTGGGGGCATTTGACTTGTGTCAACTATCTGCTCCCTTCCTTTTTCTGGAGGAGTGATCAAGGCATGTTTCTCTTTTTGTTCTTTACTGCACAGACACTATTTCCAGTGCCTGCTCTGAGGCTCCTTTACTTTTACGTTTGCCATCACTGGACTCAGGGTTTCCCATTTCAGACACCCTGTATTTGGAATTATCTTTACTATGCTTTTCTGATGGCTGTGCAACTTCATCTTTCTTATCTGTTCCATTTGACAATGACTGTTACTGATTCTGAGAGGAATGAGCCTCATCTGAACCTTTACTTTGTTTTGGAGACATGGAGGCAGACTGAGAAGTTGCAAGATCTTCCTTTTTTTTTTTTGCCCTTTTCTTTTACATTTTAGAGCAAACTTTTTTAAAGAGTTTACAATTTATAAAATTGTGGTCTGAACCCAGATACCTTAAACACATCTCATGGCAGACTGCCCTTGCCAGGAGCTGGAAACAATTGGTACAATTTTTTAACGCCTGTGGATCCTATTCTTGTCTTCTTTGTTTTGTTGGCCATGCCAAATGCTGATGGACCATAAATCTTTTTTACTGGTTCCCAAAACAGTCAAATAAATGTTTGTAAAAAGGCTTTAACAAAGAATTTTTCGGTCTGGTTCCCTGAAAAAGGGGGCAGAAATAAGTTTTATACTTCAAAACCAATAATTTTAATTCAGTGTTTGGTGAGTAATGTATAGTGCTTGTGTGTACTTAACTTTGGCCTTTCTCTATTCCCACCCTTAGTCGAGGAGCCGGGCAGCGATAGGGAATAGAAGGCCAAAAAAGGATGACTTCCGCCAACTCATGGAGAGAGTGAATAATAGCACGTGAGAGAGGAAAAACTTCCTGTGGAGGAAACCTCTGAGGGCCCATAGCTACTAGACTGCCCAACCTCTGGGCAGCCTAAGAGGAGATAATGATAAATGCTTGTCTGGTTTTATTCAGGGTAGAGATGATTGGTGTGGCATGAAGGAGTCCATCTTCCAAGGTCTTCATATCAGGAGCAGATATGATTGATGATGATGATGATGCTTGATTTGAAGGAATGACTTGAGAACACAGAACTTCACATTGTGGAATACTTCTCAGATACTCAATGAACCATGTGGAATATACTGCTGGAGGATTTAGAAGCAGAGAGACTCAGAGTATCGTGATATGCATTGGTTGATCTAAACAGCTGCTGGTATCAGAGTTGTGAGGTGGGATATAAATTCAGAACTCTTCTGAAGTCTGACAGTCTTTGAAGTAGGTGGTACCAGGATTAAATGATCTACTTGTTATTAAAGTGCTAGTATGAGGATTTCACAGAATGAACTAATGCAATAAATAACTCTCCAAGATACAGAATGCTAACCAGATGCTGAGGAATCAACAGAATACCATACAGTAGGTCTCATAGAGTGGAATACAAGTCCATCCAGGAATTTGTTTGGAGCTTTTAGCAGAGATGTAGTTGACTAAGATAGGAGACTTGAGTTGGAATAAATATTGCTTTATGGTCTCAAGTGATGCTTTTGAGGTTCGGTGACAGTAGAATGCAAATATATGATCAGAGGAGGTTGGACTCCTAAGACTGATTGAATGGCACGGAATGATGTAAACTTTTTCCAAGTGGTGAAATGAGTTGAGCATGGAGGTTCAACTTGCTTTGAGGCCTTAGGGTGGAATGCAAGTATGTGATACTGGAGGAATGCCAAGGGATTGCTTGGATGGCACAAATGAGGACAATTTCTTCATAGTGATGATATGGGTTGCTTGGAGCAGATGCTAGAGCTTCAGCTTACCACTAATTGTAGGTTATGTCATGTTGAAATTGCTGATTCGAGGAAGAAAAGACATGACTGAGACTGGTGAGAGTAGCTGTAATGAGTCCTGGAATAGGTATTGAGACGAGACATCTGTTTGATTTGTTATGACAGGAAACTATAAGTATGACCACATGATGGAATTGATAACAGTGACCTAGCCTTGTTGATAATGTCCACTGGTGGCTGCTTTAAAGTAAGACAGAAGCAAACGGCAGCTTGTATAGGTACGACTTGTGGAGATGTTGATAAAAGTCTCAAAGGACGAAGAAACCAGGGAACCAGGAGTAGTGCCTCAGGAACGCTGAAATAGCAGGATATCAATAAGTTATAGACATGGCAGTATATTTTGGAGTGCAAGATAGGAGATGGGTCTTGAATATGTAAAACATCTGATTCAGAAAGTAGGACTATGAGATGAAATGAACTACACAGTTCAGATAGACCACTGTCTGATGAATGAGTTGAGCATATGTGTTGTCACGATGACTGCCAATATGAATGGGCCAGAGCTCGGGCAGTCGACTACCTTTGAATTATGCAAATCCATTTGCTAGCATGTTCAATAAGTCTGCTTCATCTGTGCAAGTCAGGTGGGAGAGCATGAGGAAGCAAGCATCCAGGTCTTAGAGGAAGGGAGCAGTAATTACTCCAGCTGATGTAACATTCTTAGCTCAGTTCAGATTATATGAAAGCAGGTCACGTGGCTGCAGAAGTGCTGAGAAGGACTGATTATAATCGGTGAATTGTGTTCCTCCAAATTGAAGCCTAGCTGTATGAAAAGGAGTCCAGCACATCATGATGTGAGTAGAAGCAAGAATATCCTGGATAAACATGGTCTTTTTTGTGTGAGTTATTTAATATTTGCTTGCAACAGGGCAGGAACAGCTCCAAAGGGTAACAAGTGTTATTTATTTATTTAGGAAATCGGGATTACAACCCTTTGAGTCATAGACTCGTTTCCAAGGGCTCCACATCAGAATAAAACATAGACATACATAGAATAAATGCAAGTGAGCAATCATACAGAGTATAAATACGATGAGCATGGGTTAATGCCTATACATTTGGTAGCTAAAACAGGGCAGAGCTATCGACATATTTACCTAATGAGTGGTTAAGACCTATACAATTGGTAGCTAAAGCAATGCATGATATGAGTTGGTAGTAAGCCACCTCAGGGAAGCCTTGTCTTATACATAATACAATGCATTCATAGTCCAGTGCAACTATATGGTAACAGAGGGAGGTGAGGAGCCTGTAGGCTGAAATAGTGAGGGTTCTGCACTGCCAGGTCATGGGCGGGTGTGTGGCCTAGCAACATGGTGCAGGATCCACAGGTTACTAGTTACATTGGCATTGATGTGAGGAGAGGATATGGACCCTTATGGCAGCTTTAAAAGGACCTAGATTGGAGATTGATGTGATGACCGGTGGGAGGGCATTGTACCAAGATGGAGCTCTAAGGGGGAAGCATCGCTGGGCCAGGGTGGTCCTGACCCTAGGCACCTTACAGATAGTTTTTGGGGTGGCCTGTGTGGATGCTGAGATGGTGGCTGCCTGAAGAGAAGCCATGACACCTATTGGGGTTAATCCCAGGTGGATTTTTTTGGTGAAGAGACAGGTCGGGTATAATAGTCTTTCCTCAAGGGAGAGGAAATTGGTGAGCATGTATAGGGTGCAGGTATGTGTATTTCTGTCAGCACCAGAGAGGAGCCAGCAGGCCTTATTGATGACTACTTGTATTTGATGAGGTGCCGTAGGGTCGGCGGCAGCATAGATTGTGAGGCCATAGTCCATCAGTGATAAGACTGAGGAGATAATGGCTAGGTGAAGTGCTTCAGGTGACAGGCAGTCTTTATGTCTGTATAGGAGACCAATGTGGGTGTTGGTGGTGGAGGTGAGGATTATTATATGTTCGTTTTATATGTTTATGTTTTAAGTATACCATGGACAAGACAAGAAGAAATGGGAAGTATTCTTCATTTCCATAAGTGATATCCTTGTGATGGTAATTTGGGATAAGTAGATTGGCATAGATAACTGAGGAGAAGTGGCTGAGGAAGAAGTAAAACTTGACTTCTGCAGAGTTGGTAGCTCCAAATTGATATGTATGTGTGATTGGCAAGCATTAGAACAGCATGATGGCTGAAGGATAGAAGACCAGCTAGAATTATGAGCTGGAGACTGGAGTAAATTGAGAGGAAAGCCTGGTTTTGAATGAAGTGATACGAGATTGTTGTTCGGACATAAATGTCATGAGCCCATGGATGCATCCTTGATTTTTGGATAAACAGCAGAAACTGGCTGGGCTAGAAGCTGGTTCTCTGGCAGGTGGTAATTTAGCAGCTATGAGCAATAGTATAGTCCCTACTACAAGGCAGCTGAAGTCAGGATAGTGATTTTTGGATGAGACATAAGGCAAGGGACAGACCAGATCTTGATGGAGTAAGGATGTAACAGACTTTTTAAATGAATGCATGTTGGAAGAAGTCCAAGGGGAACCTTGAGGACCCTCTTCTAATCTGAAAATGGAGAATGACAGGAGTGGCAAGGGTCGGAATGCCAGTACACTACTCAAATTGCACTACAGAGGAGTGAACCCCTGGCAGAGGAACTTGAAATGTTTGATGAACCTTGAATATAGGAGACAGATACTCTCACATAATTTTGTGAGAGGCATTACTACTGTCGGTGCTGAGAAAGAGAATAAACCCCAGGTAGCTAAGCCAGTTTCTGGATATATCAAGTATGGAACACTCCAATGGGTTGCATTTGCTTTGAGCTTTGACGGTTTACAGAATAACATCTCTGGCAGATTAAGTTGAGCCCTGAGATGTGACAAGTTGAATAATTGCTTGAATATGGAATCAGAAGTGAGTTTGATAGTTGCTGATTGATTGAAGGTGCAGACTCCCACCTCTGGCAGATGAAGTTGAGCCCTGAGATGTGACGAATTGAATAATTGCTTGAATTTGGAATCAGAAGTGAGTTTGATAGTTGCTGATTGATTGAAGGTGCAGACTCCCACCTCTGGCAGATGAAGTTGAGCCCTGAGATGTGACGAGTTGAATAATTGCTAGAATATGGAATCAGAAGTGAGTTTGCTAGTTGCTGATTGATTGAAGGTGTAGACTCCCACCTCTAGAGGACGATGGAAAGCTCTGAGATGTGATGAGTTGCTTGAATTTGGAATGAGAAGGAAGTTCAATATTGCTGATGGCCTGAAGTAGCAGAATCCCATCTCTGGTGGATGATGTTCAACCTTGCCTACACTCATAAACCTCGAAAGGGAATGAGTTAGGGAGAAGGAGTCTGGTAGTGCTGCTGATGAGGACTGTTGAGGACCAGAGAGGGAGCTGCTCAGGAGGTGAAATGGAGGCAGAAGCATATAAATAAGGAGATCTGAGTTGTATGCCTAGGAAGTGGAAAATAGGCTGAGTGATAAAAGGTGAGGAGCAAAACAGCAGGAGATGAATGTTAGGGAGCAGAAAGGATTAACTGTCATGGCACTGACTACCCTTTTTCAATGTACATGGGGCAGAGGGGTTAAAGCCTCTAGCTATTCTATGATTGGAGGTAATGAAGGTGAGAGGTATATAATGTGGCTCTGGATATTTCCCAGTTAAAATAGCTGCATAGAGTGTCTTTGCAGATTAGTAGCTGCAAATAAAATGAACCAGAACCTTGGGTGTACTCATGAGTGCTTAAGCTGTAACAGTGTGCTAAATGGAACTTGGGGATACTCCTCTGCTGTGAATTAATAGGTTTTATGAGTAGTACTGAATTGCATGTTATTGAAAGGTGAGGGTGTACCTTAGATTTTTATTATTGAACAGTACCCTTACTTGACCTATATGCCCTCATGTATGTTCAACTTGGTTGTTCATGACTTGGAGAGTGCTAGAGATTAGTTAAGCAAGACAGAGACGCACTAGGGTGAGTGGAGGTGCTCAGTGACGGCAGCATACATAGGGAAACAGAAGTCATGGCACTCACATTGATGCACAATAAAGTCATGACTTTTGGACACACCATTTTCCTTTGTTGTGTGTCAAGGTGAGTGCCGTGACTTCTATTTTCCTTTGAGTGCTAAAGATTAATCAGCGAGCAATCATAATTAACATTACCAATAGAGCCAGGACTCTGGTAAGGGACTGAATTCCGAAGCTGCTTCCGCTGGAAAAATGGATTGGAAGCAGCTCCTGATGTGGTAACAGTGCGAGCCGCTGGGAGAACCTAGATGCTGTCCTGAAGGGGAAAATTGAACTGCTCAGAATGAATGAACTAGGAAATGGTGAGAATTAAGGCTGAGGGCAGATGGAATCAGAGAAACAAGGGTAGCCATGGTTGAAATTGGGCAGAGATGTCAACTGCATTGCCAACCTGGAAGAGATGGAGCCGAGGAGCAGACTGGAGCAAACCCCAGAAAGAAGGAGCCCAGGGAATGGAGAGCAGCAAAGCAAGGGGAAGGAGCAGAGACCCAAAGGGAGAAGCAACAAGCAGAGGAGGAAGGAGGTACCGGGGGGAGGAAGAGAAGCGCCAACAAAAGTTGCAAGCGGCAAAGGGAGGAGAGACTGCAGGGAAGGGGAAGGAGAAATGGTGGATGAGAGGACAAAGAAAATGCAGAGGGCAAAGATGGGGGGGTAGTGAACTGCCGAGGAAATGCCACAGCAGTGGCAGCAAAATGACTGGCAGAAGAGGCAGGAACAGAAATGGGCTAAAAAATGATCAAGGCAGGAACAAAAAGGAGGAAAGGAGTGGAGGCAGGAGACAGGGCACAGCCACATGGACCACACAACCACTCAGGCATTTACAAACACTTTGGGCTGGATATTCAAACTGCGCTATTTTGTGGTGCAAGCCCTTGTGCTGCACAAAATAGTTGTGCGCCCTTGAGCAACTCCTTTGACTATCACCCCCTGGTCACAGCCACTGTGCATGGCACAGTGAACTTGCGCCACCGCAGTTGTCAGAGTGAGCATTCAACCTGGGTGGCGCGAAGTACCATTGCGCCCATGCTCAAAATCCCCATATTCAAAAGGTGACATGCAAATGGGGCCATAATTCATGCAAGGCGGGGGGCCATTTGCATCTGATTATGGCCCCATTTGCATGCCATTAGCATGCAGGTGCGCCGATCCCTGAGGACTTGCACCTGGCACCCTGCCAAGCAGCAGCCATCGGGGACTGACGCCCCTGCAGCCCAATCGCGGGCAGCAATGTGGCTCCCCGAACGCATCCCTGGTAGGTCCAGTGGACCGAAAAGCCCAATCGCGGGCAGTACTTTGTTTAAGCAACACCCCTCCTGCATTCATCCTGGTGGTCCAGTGGACCAAAAATCCCGATCGCAGGGCAGTACTTGCTTAAGAACCCCCCTCCTGCCGAGCCATCCCTGGTGGCTAGTGTCCCCCCCACCACTGAAGCCCCACCACCCGCTCCCCGCAGCCAGTGGGGTTGCAGCATCCCCCCGCCTGCTGCCCCGCCGCCGACTGACTATCAGCCAGGGCTGCACGCCATTGGTGCAGAGTAAGAGCCAATGTATGCAGCCCATACCCACATGACAAGTCCAGGATTTGTGAATGAATGAATGTATTCATTCAAATGTGCATAGAAACTGCTCAACGCACACTCGTAATGCAGTAGTTTTTTGGAATATTTTCACCAAATTTTCAACATGGCCTCTTTGGGACCTCCCCTCATGAACAGTGACACTGGAATTTTGTTATTCTGTCCCAAAAGTTGATTTCGCGCAGCAACCATGCCATTCTGCGCTATAGGTGCAAAAGCACATTTTGGAAGGATACAAAAAAAAATAACAGCTGTACTGTTCATAAGTGGGTGTGAAAAAATGGCAATGTTGGAAATCTGGAGTGAAAATCTTAAAAATTGATGATTTTATGACGTGCATAGAAACTATGCAACAGACGCTTGTAAAGCAGTCATTTTGGGGAGTTTTTTCACCAAATTTGCAACAAGGGCTTTTTGGGACCCCACCTCATGAACAGTGGCACTTTTGTTTCATTAATTGGTCCTGAAAGGTGATTACGTGCAGTGACCATCAAATCACCTTTCAGGACTGAGAAACAGAATGACAGTGACTGTGTTTTTAAGGTGGGGTCTCAAGAACACCATGTTGAAAATTTGGGACCAAAACTCCCAAACATGGCTGAGATATCAACCTAAATTTACCCCCCATTCACTGCCATTATAGAACTTACTAAGCGGTCAGCTTTTGAAGAGTACAGATGTGTTCCTGGTCAACTGAAGATCACTGCTCCCAACTTCCAGAGGTAAGTATGGGTGAGGGTGGTGCGGGGAAGTCGGGTGTGCAATAGGAGGGTGCAGGTTGGGGGAAGGGGCCGGTGGCAACAACGAGGGACCATTTTCTGTCTTCTCAGGTTTTAAAAACCAAAAAAAGACTTTGTGGGTCTGTTTTATGTTTTTTACAGGGAAACTATGGATGTTGGCACACTGGGGTGGGCTCCCAGTGTGCCAGAGTACTGGGGGCTTCAATGCCAACCCAGGGATTGGGCACCCCGAGGTCAGAGATTGTGGGGGGAGAACGCATCTGACACCAGAAGTGGGCATCTCGGTGTCGTAAAAACAGGATTCAATGCTGACCCAGGGACTGGGCACCCCAAAGTCAGAGGTTATGTGTGTGTGTGTGGGGGAATGCATCCGACACTGGGAGTGGGCATTTCAGTGTCAGGGGAAAAAAACAACAGTGTGGAGGAGGCAGGCAAGAAAGCACCTCCTCCCAGCCATCGCAGAGACGTCAGGACGCAATCAGCTGTTTGCTCTGCGGTGACCTGTAGATGAAAGGAAAAAGCCGTCTCCTGATTGGCACAGCTCTTTCTTTTCAAGTGCAGACCACTGCAGGCAAAACAGGTCAGGACCAGCCTGACTGAGGATTGGTGTGATACTGTCGAGCCCTATGCAGAGCACTCTACATTGGACAGACAGCGTCAAACCCCTTAAAGCCTACTCTCCAAGGAGTTTGACATGCATGCGCAAACTCAAAAATGGGTATTTTAAAATACAGTTGTACCCTGTTTAGGATTGGATTAGACTCTACATGTATGTTTACCTAAAGAAGCTTCATTTCACCAACCCTTTTTATAATTTTTTGTCTTATTTAAGGTTTCATTTTAATGCAACATTTTCCCAACCTATATTCATTTTTTTTTAATTACTTACGAGTTCCAGGCCTTAGTTGAGCAGAAACCCTGCTTAGAAAGCTTCATTGCAGGCTTCAGCTCAGCTGCTGTCACTGGGTTCCGCTTCATTCTAGTCTTCTGCTCAACTGATGTCACTATTTCTGGAACTGCTAAGTAATTAATAAAATGAATATTGGGCAGGAAAAAGGGACCCTAAATATGGAAAAATAGTTTATTTTTCAAAACAAACACACAAAACATGCCACTGGAATTGTTAAAAGATTTCACACATGCCCATATTAGCAATTAAATTAAAAATGTTGATGTACCCTTTAAGTACTTCAGGAGACTAATAATATTATACCATTTAATGTATTATTCAAACTATTTTTGCTTCAGTAAGATAAAAACGTAAAAAAATGTTTATTTTTTTATTCAAGTTTATTGAAAGTTTTGAAACTGCATACATACAGTCAATGACAAGTATTTTCCAGTTAATTATAGTCCTTATGAGAAGTTCAAACATCCAATGTATCATAGTCATCTGTACCAACCCCAGAGTATCATCTGCTTCTAGTGTAAGACAAATGAAAGTGGAAATTAATCTAAGCCTTACAACAACATGTACAGAACCCCCTTCTTCCAGCACCCAATGGATAGCTAATCCCACCCTTTGCTAGTCTCCCCCACCTCTCAGTGGATCGTCAACTCCCACAACCAAACAGGTGTCCCCTTCTATGCCAAGGAAATACCAGTTCTCAGAGGTGCAACTATGTATGTTAACTTCCTGCTGCTGCGTCTCTGGCAACCTACCTGGCCCACCTGCGAATAAAAGTCTTTGTTCTGCTATTAATCTTGTGTTAATTCCTCCATGTTCTGTATTTCTTGCACTATTGTAAGCCATAAGCTAAAACTAGGAGGGTCAGGAGATAGCCACTTTCTGGTAATGGATTTATGTGCAGTAGCCAGAAGTATGTTCCAGAGGTATAAACCATCAGCCCCTCTTACCTCTGGTGGGGGGGGAATACCCAAGATCACATTTTGTATGGAGTGCTGACGTGAGCATGAAAAAAGGTCAATTAAGGTTTTCATGACCTGCTGCCAGAAAGTCTGGATAATCCCACACTCCCACAATATATGGGTATGATGGGCTTTATGGGACCCACACAGTCTCCAGCAAACTGCTGGGTGTCCTCATCCCCATTTTTGTTGGATATTCGGGGTGTAAAAGTACCAGACCCTCATCTTCCTGGCAAACTCCCTCCAGTTAGGCGAGAGTCGTCCTGCTTGGAGACTGGAACACAATTGCCCATTCAGCATCTGTGAGGTCTACACCTGCTTCCCATGTCCAAGCATCTTTTATTCTTTGAGTACTATCTGAGTTAAGTTGCCAGACAGCCTTATACAGAGCAGAAATGTGCCCCTTTTTAAGTTCCCCTGAGGTTATGGACTGAATTACCCTAAGGAGTTCATCCCCCTGGCTGGCCAAGCCGCCTCTCTTCTGACCGACTGGATGTAAGTTCTAAGTTGAAGAAACCTATAGTGGTTCTGATTTCTAAGGTGGAATGTTTGTTTGGTAGTTTGGAAGTCTAACATGGTGTCTCCAGGAACCAGTTGGCCCAATCTGTATAGACTCAGTCTTGACCACTGCCTGAAGACGTTGTCCATTTTTGGCAGGGAGAAAACTTTCCGACCACGCAAACCACTGCAGGGGCCAAATTGCCTTTTCTAGCTTATATTTGGCCCACAATCTGTGAGTCAGTTTCAAGGTATTTGCTACAGTCAGTATTTCCCCCCTCACCTCCCTCACTACTTGATGGTCTGCCACTCCAGCGCCCAGCAGAGGGGCCCCCACAAGGAATGTCTCAATACTTTTCCAGTGAGCAGCATATGATGTGGTGCTCCATAATATAGCATTCCCCAACTGGGCCACCAGACAATAAAGCTCCCAGGTTAGAGACTGCCCTCCTCCCAACTAGTTTATCAAATTGCATAATGCGCAGTTTCAGTCTGGGCCTACCAGGGAGCCTCATAAATCTAGAGATCATCCTCTGCCACATATTAAGTTGTCTCCTTGGAATGTTTACCAGGAGGAATTGGAAAAAATAGAAATCCAAGCAATATATTCATTGTGACAGTTTGAATTTTGGCATATAAGGGGAGTTTCAGGAGTTCCCATTTAACAATATCTTAATGTAGTTGACACAGCAAAGGGTTATAATTTGCAGGTATAAGTTTATTGAGCTGTTTTGTGAGTTGTACTCCTAAGTACTTCATTTTCTGCTTGTTCCAATTCAAAGGTAGGCGCTGTGTTACTCCTGGGGAGGGTCAGTAATAAAGCTTCAAAACCTCTGTCTTTTCTCTATTCAGGGCATAGCCTGCATGATAGCCAAATCTCTCCAAAAGGTTCCATATTTGGGGTATCGATTGCCCTGGGTCTGTAATGTAAAGAAGAACATTATCAGCATAAAGCGAGATTTTATGTTCCGTGTTCCCAATCTCAACCCCTGATATTAGGGGATTGTCCCTAATGGCACAGGCTAGTTGCTCAACATACAAGGCAAATAAGAATGGGCAGAGGGGGACAACCCTGTCGGGTGCCCCTCCCCTGTGGGAATCTATCAGAAATACCCCCATTAACCCTAAGGTAGGCTTGTGGTGCTGCACACTGGGCTTGGAGGGCAGTTATCATTTCAGGAGGGAACCCAAACTTATCCAGCACAGCAAACAGAAAGGGCCAGGACACCTTATCAAAAGCCTTTTAGGCATCTAAACTCTTCACACATGAGGGGGTATTGTCTAAAGTGATTTTGTTAATGATATTTATTGCACGTCTGATACTATCTGGGGCTTGCCTTCCAGTGATGAATCCAGTTTGGTCTTGGGAAATTATTTGGGGGAGAATGTCATTTAGCCTTGAGGCAATTATAGATGTAAATAATTTATAATCCACATTCAAGAGTGAAATGTGACAATATGATCTGCACTTTGTAGAGTCCTTGCCCTGTTTATGCAGAACTGTAATTGTGGTGTAGTTCCAGGAGGGAGGAACAGCACCCCACTCTGTCCAGACCTCGTTAAAGACCTGCAACAGATGGAGAGCTAATTCCTTGGAGAGTAGCTTAAACATCTCACCCGCAAACCCATCAGGGCCCAGACATTTCCCAGTTTTCAGGTGCTGAATAGCCCCTGAGATCTCCAGTAACCAAACTGGGGCATTTAATGCTCGCTGCTGTTCTGAGGTCAACTTGGGAGTAGTGAGTGAGCCCAGGAACTCATTTTTCTCTTGGGTGAAAGATTCTTTTTGAGGTCGGTAAAGGGTTTTATAGTAACTAACAAAAAAGCCTCAGCAATTTGATCACTTTTAAAGGACATGGATCCTGTTTTACGGTGCTTGATTTTGGTTATGGTGGCTCTAGCTTGATGCTGCCTTAGCCTGCATGCCAGAATTTTAGCTGCTCTTGGACCCCTCCCCATTATAAGACTGCTTTAAGTAGCTCAGAGATCTTTCTGTTTCAGTCTGCTGAATTTTCAAAATACGATCTTTAATTTCTTTTATCTCCGCCTCAGTGTGCTTATCCCATTTCTGTTTCTGCTGGGATTCTAGTTGTTTCAGTTGTAGAGTGAGATGCTCCAGCCAGCCCCCCAGTCCCTTTGCTTAAAGGAGCCTATAGATATGTTTACCCCTTAACATTGTCTTGATTTGTGGTGGGGTACCCGGTTTGGAGTTTAGTGTCCTTGTCTGTTTAATGACCTCCATTAATTTATCCACCGTCTCCATATCTCGTAGCAAGGAAGTATTTAGTCTCCACTGTGTTCTTTTTTTGGGGGAGTGAGAGATCCATCTCCACAAACAGTGGCTGGTGATCCAAATGAACCGCTGTTTCCACCCAGGAGTGGCCAAACCTAGGCAATTCCCTTGCCTGGATGAAGAAAATGTCAATTATAGAGTAGGTCTTGTACCTGGGGGAGTAACAGGTGCAGTCCTCAGCAGTGGGGTGTTTCTCTCTCCAAATATCCAGCAAGCCCACTTCAGCCATAAGTTTGCTGAAGAGGGTGGCTGTACGAGATCCCGAGGCTGGGATCTGCGAGGTTGTGTCCAGTCTTCTATTTAAAGTGAGGTTCCATTCCCCCCCCCCATAACCACCATCCCTTTGCCTTTTCAGACACTATTTTAATCAAGTCAGCATAAAATTCTATAGATGAACCTGGGGGGCGTACACATTAAATAAAGAAAGCTGGGTATTCTGGACCATCCCAGTCACTAGGATATATCTTACCCCAGGGTCCACCAACACCTGTTCTTCCACAAAGGGTAGGGAACTTGACACAAGAACTGCCCCCCGTTCTTTCCCTTATCAAGGGAAGCATGATACACTAAGGGGTAGGCTTTACTTTTAAGCTTTACAGCTTCTGAAGGGTGGGTTTCTTGCAAAAAAAAAAAATCTGTGATTTCTGTTCCCTCAAAAATTTTTGAACTCTTTTTCTCTTGATGTGGTTGTTAAGCCCATTAATATTATAGGATAAGATTCTTGTATCATATTGTGCCATAGCTAAACAAAAGAATATGCAGTCACTATATAGTGAGGATCATCCAGACTCTGCGACCAGCCTACAGTAGTTTGGATCCAGGGCCTACACACCTACTAGTGGGGTGTGTAGAAGTTATCAACCCGGTCCTTGCTGAGATAGTGGGGGTTTCATTGGAGAGAGGGATCTTTCCAGATCCCTTAAAGGAGGCAGTAGTATGCCCCCTTTTAAAAAAACCTCCCTTGACCCCAACTGCCCAGCTAACTACAGACTGATCTCGAGCTTACCCTTTGTAGGGAAAGTTATTGAAAAGGTGGTCAGTTTGCAGCTGGAAGACCATTTAACTAACCATAATATCTATGACCCTCTCCAGTCTGGCTTCAGAAAAAGGCATAGCACTGAAATAGCCCAGGTACGGGCACTTAATAACCTTCTAATGGCGAGAGATTGGACAGCTCGTTCCATCTTGGTTCTCCTTGATCTCTCTGCAACATTTGACACCGTGGATCATGGGGTGCTGCTCGAGTGCCTGTGGTTCTTCTGTGGACTGAGAGGGGCTGTCCTCAGTTGGCTCCGGTCTTTCCTCGAGGTTAGATCCTAGGGATTGGTATCGGGAATTTATTCTTCCACCCCTCATGGGCTACCCTGCGGGGTTTCACTGGGCTCGATGCTGTCCATGTTATTCGCGGTGTACATGCTTCCATTGGGGGACATTATAAGACAGTAATGGTTGAGTTTTCATTGCTATGCCAATGACTCTCAACTGTAAATGTCTTAGATTCTGCTGCGGTGTTTAACAACTGACTACTGGAGATTCAGAACTGGATGAGTGCCAGCTGGCTTCCTTTGAACTCAGGAAAAACAGAGGTATTGGTTGTGGACCCTGGTTATAGGATGATAGGGGCATGGGAGGAAAACCCTCAGGATTAAATCTTGGGGGAACCCCGCTTATTGCCTCAGGCCAGGTGCGAAACCTGGGCATGGTATTTGACGAAGACCTAACGCGGAGGGTGCAGGTTTCAGCTGTAGTCAGATCTTCCTATTACCATCTAAGGAACATAGCCGGGTGAAACACCTTTTCCCACCCAAAGATCTTCCTACTTTGGTCCACGCCTTTGTCACCAGTCATTTTGATTACTGCAACGTTCTCTACCTAGGGTTCCCGGGGGTAGATATCCACTGCTTGCAGCTAGTGCAGAATGCGACGACCAGATTGTTGACTGGAACTTCTAGACCCAGTCATATAACACCTGTGCTGCGTGAACTGCACTGACTGCCAGTACAGTGGCGGATTACCTTCAGGGTCGCATTGCTGACCTGTAAAGCCCTACATGAGCAGAGACCCCACTACCTGAAAGAATTCTTATGTCCTTACTGCCCCACCCATTCACTCCGATCCTCTGGCAAGGGAAGATCCTTTGCCTTTATGGCACCTACCCTGTAGAACTGTCTACCTCACCAGATACGAGACAGCCAGACTGTAGAGGGTTTTTAAAAGCTGTTGAAAACCCATTTATTTAACCAGGCTTTCTCATGAATTTATTAATGTGTGCACTGATATGTTTTTTTATCTGTTTTAAATTGTAATATTGTGTGTTTTTATTCTGTACTGTAAAGGTGCTCTGAGCATGCAAACGGCGCCTTATACAAATAAAATATTGATTGATTGATTAATACTCTCCCAAAAATTAGTAAATAGTTAGAACTTCCAACTTCAGTACTTGTCCCCAGAACAATAATAAACAACTTTACCCTACCAAGTGAGTAATCAGCAGAATCTATTAACTCTAAAAACGTTTTCAACCTGAAAAGTACCGTCCCCTTTCTAACTCGGGTGGTAAAGTTAGGCCTGACTAACTGCAGGCTGAGAAAAACTGAAATAACCAGTTATATGTAGCTATGCTGTACTTCCAAGGTCAGGCAACTGAAGAGGTTACCTGGGTAAAGCCTGATTTCAGCTTATGTCGCTCTTTGCTGGAAGAAAGGGGGGCACTACACCTCTTGGGCCCAACTTCCACCAAGCCCAAGAGGTGAGGCCAACGTCTAGGGAAGACAATGAGTAAAACGAAAATAAAAGTAGAAAAGCCACTCGAAAATGGACTGACCATAAGGTTCAGGACTCCATGGCGGCCCCAGGATTAATTAAAGCTTCAGAAGCACCTCTTTCTGAAGTCCGACCCATCCCCCCAAAAAACAACACCAGGAAGTGAGCGAGGGAAGGGCTCCTAGTATGTCGCACCACTGTTAAAAAATCTTGGCTGCCAAAAAGTGAGGTTCCCACCTCCCTACCTCCAGGTGCGCTGCCACTATGACAGAATCCAACCACAGAACATCTGGAGCAAAGCAGCAGTAACTCTCCACTCCCCCAACAGCTGCCAGGGCCGGGCAAGACCATGAGCCCCCTAAATCTCCCTCACCCCAGACACCCTAAAACCTCTGCAGTGCCCCAGAGGTCCCGTCACAGTATCAACACCCCTGTATTCCCCAACAGGTCATCCCACAGCCCCAGGCCACCGGGTGTGAGGAGGGAAACCACCAAAAGGCAGACAATTCATTCCCCAGGATCCTGCGGCCCATCTGTCTCCCTGTGCAACAGTGAAGCATTCAAAGTCTATAATGAGCCCTTCAAAATGAGACCACAACCCGACCAGTCCCCACACAACCCCTGGGAGCACAAAACATTAACAGTCCCCTTCTCATTTGACCAAAAATATTTTCCCCCTTTTAAAAAAAAACAAACAAAAAGGAAAATGTCCAAAGAGTCCAGGTCTTAACAAATGTCTGCAAATTAGGAGCCGACCAAGTGTCGGTTGTAGCCCACCCTTTCACTGTGGGCCTCCACTTTTCAAGAGTTTTCCCACCCTCCCCCAACAGTCTTGGAACCAGACAACTCCGGACCAAGTGGCCACACTTTCGCAGCATAAAAAGAGATAACAGAGTCACCTGACAGTCCCTGGGTTTAGGTAAGGGTGTGAGTCCTTTCCTTGCTGGCCAAGAATACTAGGCCTCTGGAAATCCGAGTCAAGGGGGGAAGTAAGAGGTGCCGGGAAGGTCCATTGCTTCAGCCAATCACTTTACAAATCAAGAACAGGCTCACAACTTAGGTGCTTGTCCCAGCTTTCTCTGTTTCAGATTCCTCCCTCTCCGTCTGATCAGGTGCCTCCGCCACTTCTATCTGGGCCCTCGCAGAGGCCTGTAGCTATAGGGGTGAAGCGTTGCCATAATATCTGCCCTGACGTTGGAGTTCGGCACTGCCTGCTGCATCCCCTTCCTTTTATACCCCTTCTGTGACACATTCAGGGTGGACTGAACCAGATCCTTTTCCAACTGTTCCTTTAGGAAGGAGGGGGTAGTGATCCCCAAACCCTCCAAGTAAGACTTAGCAGCCAGAAGATCTGGAAACACCCACGGTCCTTGATCTGTGTCAACTTTAAGTTGGGCCAGGAACAACATTTGGGCCTTTACATTCCTGCTTCTCCGCTGCTTTAGGATAGGCCACAGCGTCTTCCTTTGCTCCTGCACCATGGATGTATGATCATTATCGATGGATATGTGATATGTTGGAATTTTATCTCGTTCATTTTCCAAGATCTACTTAAAATTTCCTCCTTTGTACTGTAGTAGGTAAAGCAGATGATAAAAGTGATGGTGTCTGGCGCCTGCATTTGTGGGTTTAGGCGCCAGAGACCTATGTGCTCTGTCCATGCTAAGGTTCAGGTCATCCAGCAGTTTAAGTGCCTCCTTCAGCAGGGTCTGCAAGAAACTTATAGTGCTAGCCTCCTTATTCTCTGCCCCCTCAAGGATGCCATAGAGCCGGAGATCCTGCCACTGGCTGTGGCCCTCCAGGTCATCAAGCTTATGCTGCATTTCTCTCTCCCAAGCCAAGAGATATAAGATGAGGCGGTCATGTTGGTCAGTTTGCGCGACTGTTGCCAATAACCCCATTTCCAGTTGATCAGCCCGATGTTTAATATTACTGATGTTGGAGCATAGGTCAGTGATGGATTTATCTATCTTTGGGACTGTACAGGCAGTTTGTAGGATGGTCACAACTATGTCTGTTTCATCCACCTCGGAGTGCTGTTCCCTGCCATGCTTCCAGGCGCGGCCTTCTCCAACAGGTTTCTTGATGACTGATCTTGCAAGAGGAACTCCCTCAACTTAAACGCTGGCATTTCTGGCTGCCTGGTGGGATTGCCCCTCAATCTGGTCCCTTTTGCGGGTGATTGCATGATTTTTAGAGGCGGATGTTATAAGATTTAGAGGATGCCAACATGGAGCTCCGTCCTCAAGTGGCCATTGCTTCCCTGACATCAGCGGAAGTCGGTATTTGTTTATTTAAAACTTTTTATTGCACACACAGTTGGTAAAACATGACATATGTACCATGTATAAAAAAGTATATGTAACCCCCTCAGGGGCTTACCTCATTTGGCTCCCATTTTGCCCGGCCCCCGTAGTGTCCCCTCTTCCTGGTACAGGTCCCGTTGTGCCCTGAATCCTCCATCCAGCCCCTACATGGTTTAACAGTGGAACTGGGGCCAGAGGAGCTGAAGTACGGAGCCACCATGCAGTTTTGCACTTCGGTGCAGTCTGGCGGGCCGTGCATGCGCATTGGCGCATTTCTGTATTCAGGCCACTCCTACGGCCAAACAGATGCCTCTCCAGTGGTTCCTGTCCTGAAATTAAGCTAATCAGGGACCAGAGACCTGAAGAAGGTGCCTGGGAAGTGGCAGCATGCTTATTTCCAGTATCATAAATATTAATGAGGTGCTTCATATATTAATAAGTGAGCCTGCCTGCTGCCTAGGGACAGTGTAGTATGGCAGCAGCAACAGGCGGGGGGAGGTCAATCTAACACAATACACTCTGCAGCCAGATGATAGAGGGGGAGAGGCTGCTACAATTCTGTGGGGAAATTATTTAATAAAAATGTTTAATTTGGCTGCACCAGGATGTTGAACTGGGACGTTGTGTGGACTGCATGTAAAACTGTTCACTGTAACAGCCATGATTGCAGTCTTGTGACTTCAGTGCAGCCACTCAAAGAGCCAGAAGTTTTGCCAAGGCTTTTGGGACTGTTCAAAGGACTTATGGGGGAACAGGCTGGGGAAATTCTTGGCACCCTTTTACAGGACCAATCAGACATCAAACGAGCCTGTTGCATATTAATTTTGAGAAGGGACAGTGGTTTCAGCCAATGGGGAGCTGCCAGAGAGCTTCCAAAACCCAAAGACTGTTGGTTCTGGAGTCAATTTGGTGGTAGCCCCACCAAAGGGAAGAGGGCTCCAGACCTTTTGCAGAAGGATGGGGCTGCAAGGCTTGGGAAGGACCTGCCTGGGGGTTGCCAGATACCTGTCCCCCAGGGCCAGCAGTTTGCCTTCCCACATTTTGGAAGAATTTTGGTCAAGGGACCCTGGAACAATCTTCAGCTGCAAGAGAGCTGCAGAGCCCAGCAACATCCAGCTCTGAGAGAGAGCTGCAAGTGACTGCAACCTCAGCGGTGACAGCGTTGTGATGGCCTGTGACTTCAAAGGGCTTAAGGTTTTGAACTGAGGATGAAATCTGTGAATTCCAAGGAAGACGGAGATCTTCTTGGGGCTGAGTGACCACTGGTCTGAAGAGGTACTAAAGTCTGTTTCCCTGTTTGACTCCATGTCATAAAGAAGGGAATGGACATTGGTTTAAAGGTTAAAGGAATAACCTGGGATGGTTTCAGCTAAAAGAATGGCTATGGATGGTTTTGGTTTACGGGAAAAAATGGTATGGGCATCTCCCTGACATGCGGGGGCTTGCCAGTACTGTCAAGGTTGATCTTCAAAGGGGGGAAGAGAGAGACCCTCTTCTAGTTTGTGAGCACCTGCACGGTGAAGGAGAATGATGTCTGGGAGCATGGGACTGTTCAAGTTAAGGTCTGCATCTCAATGCCAGATTCAGGGTCCTTGGAGGAACCCAGATGTGTGCACCCCAGTCTCACTGCAGCTGAGTCTCCAGTGAGCATCTTGAGACTGTGTCCTGCATGCAAAGAGCTACAGCAGCTATGCTGGCAGTGTGGCTGAAAAGGTCTTTGATATCCAGATGTGTGTAAACTTTAAGAGTATAAGCCCACCCTCGTGGGGTGGGCTTACTACCTTGCTGCACCCCCCATTTGTTTTCCATTAGCTAGCTTAAGGGGCAACTCCCATATCTGCCCTGTAGGTGGTGGAGTTCACCTGTATTTAAGCCTGGGTTTCTGAGAGTTTGGGGGGAGTTGGAGAGTCGGCGGGCTGGTGTAGGGCCAGTGTGGCCAGGGGGCTTAAAATCTCCCTGTCCCAGTAGTGTGCCAGCTGGCAGCATCGATGTGACATGAGGGAGGTGTCCAAGTGAAGGTGGCAGGAGCTGGTGGCTGTTTGGGACCAGTGATACTGCGACTGAGCTGTGCTGGAGGATTTGGAAGGTGGAAAGGTAATGGAACCATCTGGAGGTCCTGGGCCCTGTTTCCAAAATGTTGGAGTGACATCAAGGCAGTGGGGCTTTCATGGTGGTGGCAGGACCACAGCAGGGCTCTCCCAGAGGTGGCAGGTTTGGGGAGCCATTCCTGGGTGGCACGCTGCTGGAGGTAAAAGGAGAGGTGGAACCACATCCTGGGATTCGCCTTAGGGCCTGTTGTGCCCATGTCTGGGGCAGGACTCGTTAGACCCATTAAGGGATCCAGCCTAGTGGAAACAGAAGTGGAATGAGGGGACCGTCATCAGTCTTCTTAAAGGTTTGCCATGGCTACTAGGTATTACTAGGTTGTTATGGACAAAAATAGGCCTAGGCCCATCAAGATTGTCCCTCACCTTGTGGGACTTTATAATTGCAGTTCGGGCAGGTTCCCCAGAAGCCAATTATCAAGACCAGTTTTAAACTGGTTTATGTTGGTACTGTTTACCAATTCCTGGGGGAGAGTGTTCCATAGTTTTGCTGATCTTATTGTAAAAAAAATATCCCTTTTATTAGTTTTGGCTTTGGGAATGGTGATTTGCCTGTTGTGACGTCGCAGTACTATGCGCCTAGTTGAGAAAGTTAGTCCATGCTATTTCATATGTTTGGGGGACTGTAATATTTTGTATAGATATAACATGTCACCTTGTGTTCTTCGTTGGTATAACGAGTGTAGCCCTGTTTCTTGTAGTCATCTTGGGTAGTCAAATATGGCAAGGCGTGGTACCATTTTGGTTACTTGCCTCTGCACCCTTTCTATCCCTGAGATATCACCTTTTAGATAAGAACTCCAGAAGGGGGATCCATAATCCATGTGTAACTCCTAGGTGGTGCTATCCCAAGGGCTACTACCCCTTCCTGCTGGACTAATAGCAGGTTAAGGGGCCCAGGTTCAGTAATGGGTGCCTCCACCCAAAGGTCCGGGTTGTATTGGTTGGAATAACCAGGCCACAGCCCTCTGGGACACTGTGACCTCCTTGTCTCCTACTAGTGGCCCACACAGAATACAATGTTTACCTTCCCAATATCCCAGATAGACTTTATACATACATCTATGCATGACACTTACCCCCAGGACTGGTTCCTTCAGCTTGGCTCTGGGGACCCCCTGTAAAATAAGGTGATGCAAGACAACAAGCAATTATGCAATACCTTAGGCATAAACAGACACCATAATCAATGTAAATTGCAGAAAAAAAGTATATCTGATTTATTCAGGGGGCTATAATAAGGATTGGGGGTAATCAGGTTAATTGGCTTAATCACACTATATATATCACAGTTGTGCATGCAGTCAGTGTGCCTATCAGTCACACTCTCTGGGTACCCAAGATGGAGAAAGGGGCTAGCCGGGACCACTGCCTGGGATAGGCCGGCATTGCAGTGGATAGGGGCCCTGTGAAGAAAAGAAATAACATGCACATACTCTAATTGTAATATGGAGCCGGAGGGCTCAGTTCTTGAAAACAACACAACAAAACAATCGGATAACACACTGGTGATTTAAAAGATATGTTGCAGGGAGCTACCCTGTTTGTTACTCATGATACCCAAAGCTGATCACAGGATGGACGATGGTTGAGACTACAGCTGGTTGTTCTGGATTGCCAGTAGAAGCATGGCAGAGAGACAAAGCCCTTGTGGCAGGGCCCAACGACATAGGGAAGCTGCGGATTCAGTCTGTTTCAAGCTGGGTACATGTCCAGCCCTCAGCACACATTCACCTTGGGGGAATACTAGATCGCGACCCCCCCCCCTCCAGTTCACAGTACATATACTGTACATGCAACGAAAATTACTGTACCGGGCTTACAGCCACTAGCCCGATCGCAAAGTCACTGCTAAACCCAGGGGCACAAAGGTAGCTGAAGTTTCTGACAGGCCAATCGCACTTAGCAAAATATTTGGTCTTCTTCAGGTTAAGCCTGGTCCCATTTCATTAGGTTGCTTCACAGCACACAGATCAGATTCAGTCCGAACCAATTCTTCTCAGGCGGAAAACGGCAAGCAGGCTGGGATTCAGGCCGTACACGATTCTCCTGTGTGAACTACTACGCAGCACGACTGTTCGAATTAAGTGAGCTCCTTCTGTCTCCACCTTCACCTCGAATCTGGCTTGCCAGCAGACAGCTCATGGTATTTCCCCTTGATCCAAAAGGTCCGATTCATCAGTTCGACTGTCAGTCTCCCCCTCTTGGTGCAGAAGGTGCCAATAGCCCAGAACTACAAATTTCACCTGGTAATCCACACAGTTCCACAGTAGCAGGCTCCATTTCAGAGTCCTAAAGTACTGATTGGTCCAACTCGGCAGCTCGGGACCAAAATGGTGGAGCTGATTGAACAGGTCTTGCTGCAAGAAAGGCAGGTTAGCACAAACCACATTATTATTATTACTCTAAATAATCAACAGCCAATAGTTATATCGTCTAGCAGGGCTCCCTCTGCACAAGTAGCGATGGCAGAATCGGAGCAAGGGTTCAGCAGCCCGGGTGGGACTCGGGCATGGAAGCACACAGTTCCCCCTTTTGATTAATTATTTTACTGCAACAGGCAGCCCTTAAAAGGACAGCACACGGAGGCCACGGGGCACTCACTGACAATACCTTAAGTTGCTAAACGCAGGACACCAGCCTGGCAACAAGCACTTTAGTAAGCTCACAGAATCATGTACGGGAACCCCCATGTGTAGGGGGGGTTACACATGTATGGTCTCACATAGGCACGGTAAATTGGGATGATGCATTGTTCAGTCCTTGTAACAAAGGTACGCTCTATTCTTTTAATTATTCCATTAGCTGTATGTATTACTTTTGCACAGTGGCTAGCCGAGTAGAGTTTGTTGTTTACTAGTACACCTAAATCACGTTCGCTTTCTGATTATATTAGGGGGGTATTATTAGGCAGGTAAATTTATTCTGGATTATTTTTTTCAAAATGTAGTACTGCACATTTGTCGATGTTGAAATGCATATAATTACTTTCTGCCCATTGCTCAATTGTTTTGAGATCCGTAGTCATAGCCTCCATGTGCCCAGGGTTATCAACTCTTCCCCCAGTTTTGGTGTCATCGGCAAATTTGTATCAGGTGTTGTCGGAATTGATCTGCATGTCATTTATGTAGATATTGAACAAAGTGGGGCCTAATACTGATCCCTGGGGCACTCCACTGGTGACTAGCACAGGGTTGGAAAGAAAGCCGTTGATTCTGACTCTCTGCGATCTATCTGAGAGCCAGCTATTGATCCATTTAACCAAACATGCTGAGAACCCAAATGATGACAACTTATTTACTAGTTTGTTGTGTGGGACTGTATCAAAAGCCCTACTGAAGTCCAACAGGATTACATCCATTGGGATGTTTATATCTAGTTTCAGACTTATATCATTATAGAAGGTGCTCAAGTTAGATGTGCAGGAGTGACCTTGCCTAAATCCATGCTGGGTTTGGTCTGTAATGTTTAATAATTCAATTTCCTTTTCTAAGTAAGATTTGATCATTCTTTCCATGACCTTACAGATTATAGGGCTTAAACTAATGGGTCGGTAGTTTTGGGCCTGTGATTTATTACTTTTTCTAAAAATTGGGATAACTGTGGCTTGTAACCAATCGTAAGGAATTTGATTACTGCTTAATGATTTATTGAAAATGACTGATCAGGGATAAGCTAGCTCGTCCATGGTTTCCAACAGAAATTTAGCATTCATATTGTCGGGTCCTGGGCTAGTATCTTTCTTTAGAAATGACATGGCTAAACAAACTTCCTGTGGTGAAATATTGTATTTTAAATTAGGTCCATCTATTAGTGAATGGACTGAGTTCTGTGAGGTCTTTTCTGAAAAAACAGAACAGAAGTAATCATTTAAATGTTTAGCTATATCTTTGTCTGTTGTAAAGGTGTTCTCACTGCTATCTATGGGGCCAATTACATTAGAATTAGATTTTTTGTTGTTGATATAGGAAAAAAAGTTGCTTCTGATTGTTTTTGGAATGGGCTAAACTAAATTCAAGATTACTTTTGGATTTTTTTGTCATATTTTTTAGAGTTCGTACTGATGTTTTGTATAGGGTGTATACCCCTGCCTTATTTGTTGTATCACTAGATTTGAGTTTCTTAAAAAGTCTTTTTTTTGTTAATCTGTGACATTATAGACTTGTTCATCCATGCTGGGATTTTTCCTTTTTTATTGTACCTTTTTTTGTTTGGAATATGCTTTGATTCTAAATTTATAATATAGATTTAAATAGGGCCCAGGCTTTTTCAGCAGTAAGGTTATGTAGGGCCTCACCCCAGTTTGTTTCTGCTAGTGCTGCTTTAATTAAATTGAAATCTGCTTTATCAAAATTTTTGAAAACTGAATAATTCACCTGAGGCTCAACTTTGTAAAGTAGATTGAACAAGATTGAGAGGTGGTAACTATTACCAAGTGGGGCCTCTAGCTCAAGGTTGGATATTTTTCCTTCTATGTTAGTAATAAGTAGGTCAAGGATGTTGTTCCCCTGGTTGGTTGGGTTATAAGTTGTTCTAGTCCTAAGTCAGTAAGGGTAGTGATCATTAGTTTGTCCTGTTGGTTAGAACCCATTAGAGTTTGCCAGTTAATATTGGGCATGTTGGAATCCCCCAGAATGATTGCATCTCCCCTGTCAGAAAAATGTGAAATGTCCTGCAGCAGTTGGGTAGTGTAATTGAGGTCTACTGGGGGGGCAATAACAATATCTCAAGATAATTTGAGGTTGTCCCTCGAGCTAAATATTAACCCAAACTGTTTCAGTGGTTGAATAAAGTTGGATTCCCGAATTTCTAGGTTGACATATATACAAACTCCACCCCCTACTCTCCCTGGTCAATCCTTGCGGTACAGTTTGTACCCAGACATTTCCTTTGTCCAAGATAAATGTGGGTCCCACCATGTTTCTGTCACTGCTATTATGTCAGTTCCTATGTCGGTACACCTAGCTGCTAATCTGCCAATTTGACATTGTTTAAGGATTGTGCATTTAGTGAAAGGATCTTACAGCATTTAGAGTTACGTTCTTGGAGAGTTGGTGCTAGAGAATTGAGGTCTGTCCCATTCTCCCCCACTTTTAGTAGTTTAAATGCTTTTCTATGTATGAAAGAATATGTTTCCCAAGCATGGTGCTTCCCCGTCTGCTTAAATGCAGCCCGTCCCAGCAAAACAGGGAGCGTCTATCAGCGAACTCCTCCCAGTATGTGATGCAGGGGATATTTTGTTTCAGGCATCATTTCCTTAACCACTCATTAAATAGTTTTATTTTTAGCATTTTTCTGTCACTGGCACTGGGTACAGGAAGAATCTCTGAGAAACCGATTAAGCACCCCTTTTCTACCATGAGGTTATTTAGTGCCACATAGTCTTTTTTCAGTTGTTCAGTTGGGGTACTATCAATATCGTTGGTTCCAGCATGGACCACCACCAATGGATTATGACCAGCATGTTCTAAAATGTTGTGTGATATTAGGGAAATGTCAGCCACCTTTGCCCCCAAGAAACTAGAGCACGTGCGATTAGTCTTATCCTGGTTACATACTAGTCTATCTGTGTGCTTGGTAATAGAGTCTCCTAGATTAGAACAAATATCTGCATTGGTTGTATCAATGGTTTAGGAGCTAAGTTGGGTCTATGGTCAGCTGGAGGGTTGATTGTAGTTGCTGATGACTCCTTACTGTCTATTCTATTCCCCTTAGCAGTAAGTTTAGGACTATTTTCCCCTACTTGTATGTGGTTCCCCAGATAAGATGTTGCCTCATGTAATGTATCAGGGAGGTTTTGTGGATTTAGTAATTCATATCTATTCTGCAGTGGAACAGGGGAACTATGGTAAATCTGTCCCCCTCTGCGCTTATTTTTACTTTTAGTAATTATTGCCCAGGAGTTGTTGTCTTCTGATGTTTGTTGGTGAATTAGACCTGTAGTATCAATAGTTTCGGGACTGGTATCAGATGCTAATTAGTCTACCATTTGATCAATTAAATTTTCTAGAATTTCTATGTCTGAGTTGGGATTACCTCTGTGTATTAAACTGGCAATTTCTTCTTGTAAGGTGGCTACCAACAGACACTTGTCACAGATAAAATCAGTGATTTGTTTACCCCTTACAAAACAGCAGGCAATGATAACACATATTTAACTCTCCTTCCATAGTGTACAATAGTTCCTTGTATGAGCTAAATGGAAACCCTTAGTGGTATAGTTACTCACGTTTCTGTTTAGTCAGGTTTAAGCACTTGGGCCCAGTTCCCCAGCTTCCCCAGCAGACACGCGCTGGACGCGAGTGTCTGTGCGCGTGTTCGCCCCACTCACTGCACTGGGGCTATTTCAAGGAGCCTGTAAACCAAAAGTGCCTTCCATGACTTCCAGTTTGGCAGTCACACCAAAATGTGTAATTTATGTATTTAAAAGTGCAGAACAACACCACAAGTCCCTCCGATATGTGGGGTCTTGTTTAGTATACTGCAGCTGTAAAAGAGCTGTTAAAATCAAGCACTGATAAGTGCAGAGTACCTGGAGGTCCTGAACACAACCTCAGGTGTCCCACAGTGCCTACGAGCACCAACGCATGCAAGATGGAGAGGGGGGTACTCTCTACCCACGACCTCCTTAAGCAGTGTGTATTTCCCCTACAAAGGCTCTCCCAACACAGTGTGCCACTATTGTAGCCAATGCAGTAAATAGTACCCTCTCACCAGAGGCTCACTCCATTTCTAAGACAGGCTCAGAGAAAAAGGAGGATGGCACCTGTTTTTGACTCTGGTGGGAAGAAAGGTTTGGGAGCAGCCGCAGGAGGCATTTAGGCTGCATTATGCCCGGGTACTCTTTAGGATTTGGTGTTGGGGAGAAGTAAGGCACTCCCCTGTAAGGTAAAGGAAAAGGACAATCAGTATGGAGAAGAGGGTTTGAGCTAGTTTTCGGCTCATTCTAGGAAAATGTGGAGACAGTTTGGTCTAAGCTGTAGGACAGAAAATCTTTTTAGCTGTGACTGGTGCAAGTGCCCTTTTGTCTGTTAATTCTCAGAACTCCTAGCCCAATCGGAGCAGCTCCTATAATTTTTTGAAATTGTTCTAAATCATTTTGAACGAAGATTACATTTTTTAGTTTTCACTTTTATCTAGTGATGCTGAGTTTGTAATGAATTAATTTGCACTTTTCCTCCTAAGAAGGCCCCCCTCCCCCCATTTCTTTGAAGCCAGCAGAAGCTGCGGTGCTTGAGCTGTTTCCACTTGGTAAGAGGAGGCCTGTGCAGGGAATGTTTCACCAGTAAGGTAAGGCCTGTCTCATTTCCAATTTTGCAAGAAGTGTTTGGAGGTACTCTTGGGTCTGTGCCCCCTCACCTCGCTATAACATCAGGATCCCTAGACATTAAGTGGAGGACGGGGTACAAGAGTAAAGCTGGTAAATTGGTCTGAAGCTAAAGAAGACTGTGGAAAAGTTCTGCAGATATCCAGTGTTCAGGAACCTTTCTGCACTGCTGAAATCTGGCTGTGAAAAGGTGGGACAGCCACTTAAGAGACTGTAGGTTTCTAGCAATAGCCACTTGCCAGGCGAAATCTAGACAAAGCATTGCTGCATCAAGGTGCTGTTAATCTCCGTTCAGACAAAAGACCAAAACTGCAAGCTGCACAGCCACATCTTGGAGCCAGGTAGGGAAATTGCTAACCTCTATCAAGTGTGCAGACCAGGCCACAGGGAGCCTCGGGTCTGTGCCTGGGTGCTAGGGCACTCTGGACCCATTTGAGGAGCTGGACTGTGGGGTCACTCCTGGGTTTGGGCCCCTTTGTGGCTTAGTAGGCCTTGCATTGGTACTCTGTAATCTTCTGGCCTGCTTGGTGTGCTGTAGGTGACAAGCTGCTAGAGTCTACAAGCAAGTCAGAAGGTCCAAGCTGCAAGATGCCTGCTTCATGTCTCAAGCTTCCCAAGATCCAGAGTTCTGCTGTTCCAACTACGCCAGAGCTGTAGTCCCATTGCCACCTGAGACTGTCAGCAGAACTGTGAGCACAAGCAGAGACTGGCCTGCATCTGGGGAACTGTAAATAGTTGTTTTCAAGTTATACCCAATGGCATAGGTAAAAATCCTAAAGTACTTAATAGATGTACAGAAATGTTAATCCCTGATTCAAGTAAGCACACCAACGTTGGCCGACCAGCTGCATCACAGGCCTGCAACGTCAGTGCTGGGTACCCAGGGACAGATTTTTGGGGGTTTGCGCTGAACTAGGGACTGGTACCAGTTGGGGTGTGTGTAACTGTTAAAATCTGCAGCAGCTAGTTAGTCAGACAGCTTGTCTTTAATCCATAAAAAGGGGGTAGGTGGCTTGCCTTAAAAGTGTGTTTTGAATTAAGAACACAGAATGATTGTTTGCTAATGCCAATATCCAAAATGTAAAATGTTGCTTAACCTCTACCCCAACCACCCTTTCCAAATCCTCTCCATGTAAATAAATGGAGTTTAACTGTTTTGGAAAGTTATGACTCATGAACATATTATTAGTTTAATGCAAAAATTCAGAGTGTTGAAATTAGGGTTTGGGTTTATGGTAATTCCATGTGCTGGGGTGACTGTATGGGGAGGTGGGTTGGTACAACATCCCAGGGGGTTGTACTGCTAAATATCTTACCCACTAAAAAATGTACTCTGGGTGGAGACACCATGCTAGTTTATTTTTATCTTGAGAAAGAACCCTCGTAACAGCAAAATAGGAACCCAGGCCCCTCAACCTGGTCAGTGGTCACCCAGGCAAGGGTAGTAGCCCATGGTGGATGGCACCCTGGGTGACATATATTCAGCAAGAGGTAAGACATACTACAGCAAAATCAGCAGACAGAAAAAGATACCATAAGAGGCTTCATTAATCAGACAAGAGCTCCAGACACAGCTGGAGGAAAATGCACTACCAGGTCTACAGTGGTACCTCACCCATGGGGAGGAAGATACACAAAGGTTCAGGCACAGGGACTCCAGCTGTAATAAAATAGCAAGAGAATCAATGAGAAGATCTCAGTGAGGAGGTCTTGGTGAGAGAGAGGCTCTGGATGACAAATATAGCAGAACTGGGCACCACAATTTCTCTTACATATCCAGTTTAGCTAAGCATCTATATGTTACCCCGCTGCTCCAGATAACATTAACATTCAAGAGTAATGTATGCACCATTTTTGAAATTAGGTGAGTAAACTATCATTTTGATGAGTAAAAGTGCTTTCAACTTGGAAAAACTGCTCATGTTGAAGTACCTAAGTTGCATTTCTAAAGGTTGAGATGAGTATTAGTACTCATCCAAAAACATTTCAAAGAGTAATTCTTTTAAAAATTGGTGAGTAAAATAGTCCCATACTCACCTTATCTGGAGCTCTGTCTTACCTTCTCAAGGGCTGCTATAATGCTCTTATTTATTTAACCATTCCAAACCGCAAGGGGATTGTGTGGTCGTCCATCAGCTCAAGATAAAAGCCTGCACTGCCAAGTGCATATGTGAAAGTCAGTGTTGTTGATATTTATCCCACTCCTCAATGATTTAAGTATTGTATCAGCCAAAATACCCATGGCCAGGGAGCTTTGTACTCGCCATTCAACAATTTCTGTGGCAAACTTTGACCCATTTTTTTTCACAGAAAAGGTGGTGGGCACATGGAACGGCCTCCCTGAGGAGGTCATGCAGTCAAAAACAGTGGGGGAATTCAAGAATGCATTGTACAGACATAAGGCAATTATAGTGGGAAGTAGGGGGAAGTAAGCTACTGGTTCACTAGGATCTGCAGCTTATTCAATAGGTAGGGAAATGGACAGACTAGGTGGGCCAAGCGGTTCTTATCTGCCGTCAATGTCTCTGTTTCTATTTGACTAAAATCCCTGTATCACAAAAAACTCCCAAATAATATTTACCAGTGTGCCACGATCCTCTTGGCATCGTAAACAAAGGGAGATCTGCCTGAAGCCTCCTTTAGTGGAGTTTGCTGTTGGTCAAGTAGAACCAGCTCAGTAGTTGTATTTGCATAAGCTGAGTTTAAATTACATAGAGGAACAATAAATATTGCCAATTATAAAATGGGTCTGGAGTTTTCTGGATCCTGACTGGCTGAGAAATACCTTTGACCATGTCCTTATTGATGCATATTCTGGCAGCCGGTACCCTTTCAGCCACTCAGGACTTTTCACAAGAGAGATCATTGTGCTAACCTCTGCAGTTTAAAAATAGAGCTGACTAGCCGAGCTGGACAACACTTCCCCCTCAAAACAAAGACACACACTGTCTGTTATTCACCGTTCAGAAACACTGTCAAACATTGTATTAGACTGAAACAGCTGCAGGTTCATGTTCCATATACTTGAAATCTAAAGCTGGCCTTTATTTCCATTTTCCCTTAACAAAGGTTTGTGGCAGGCCGCTGATCCATGGCTCCCCCACTCACTGTCATTCCTGTGGCTTGTCTCTGTTCCCCGCTGTGTTCCTCTGCACTCTCTCCCTGCAGTTCATCTCCATTCCCTGCTTTGTTTCTTGCCCACCCACTGTCCCTCACAGACCATGACCTGAAACATAAAACACATCCTCAGTGAGATGCGCTGAAATTCCTCCTCAGCAGCTTCTGTTTGAAAGATGCGCTGAAAAGGAAAGACATTCTGCACTATGGTGGTTTAAGAGGGACATGCTCGCTCCCTGTGAAACCACTCCAAACATGAAACTGAAGCTGTTTCAATGTAACGCGGTGCTTAACAGTGTTGCTGAACTATGAAGAAGAGACAATGTGTGTTTTTGTTTGGAGGGGGGAGAAAAGTGTTGTTCAGCTCGGCTAGCCAGGGGGGACCTCTACTGGCAACCAACCACAATACACTATACAACTAGGGGAACATTTTTTTCCCTTTTAAATGTAAAGAACTATTTTTTCCCATTTCAACACTTTTTGTCTTAATCTTTAATTTTTACTTGGAGGGCCCATTTTATAAGCGGAATAAGACACTTTGAAGTGTGGTTTATGGCCTGATAAGAGCACTTCCCAGATGCTAAAGGCACTTAGCGCAAGTGCCTCATGCTACATTACACACCTGGGGTGTGCTGTTATGAGGCCATAAACCACACTTCATCATGTCTTATGTCTTACTGATATCAAACCAATGTTCCATGATAATACTTTTACTTGATCAGAGGCCCAAAAAGTACATACCGGCTGAATGAAACTTAGCAGCTCCTCCCTTATGAATTGATATAGTCTAGAGGCGGAATGAAGCTGTAAACTGAGAGAATGTAGGATGCTTACCTTGATGGAAGGAATACAGGAGTGGATTTAGAGTCCTTATAAACCACTGAAAGAAATGTGGCATAGCTGAAGAAACCGCCTGTGGCACATTGGGGGAGTTGATCGTTACTGGTATTATTTTTTTATGATTTCAAGCTGCAGAAATCTTTCCCTGAAAGAGGTCTTCCACAAGTGCAAGATCTGCCCTTTGCCAATCCAACACAGCAGAAAGGAGTCAGAAAGGGGGGTCAGCCAGACATAGCTTTGCATTGTACCAGACAAAGGCCGACATAAGCGTAGCTGGGGTGAATCCAGACACTTTTGGCAAATCCATACAACAAAGAAATTATGTCCAAGAGAATGGAGTGTCTACTGGTAAGTTAGATCAAATCTATACTAAGGCATGGCACCAGCATACAGGACATTATAACCTCATGCTACAAATGCATTCAAGTTGGAGTCTGCAAGGAGACAGGGATCAACCAAAACAAAGTCTGTCGAAATGTGACAGTGAAACGACAGAGTTTTCAGATGTATGAGACCTAGTCGCCCCACCTGGAGGCTGCACTGCAGTTGAATCAGGGAGAGTTAGAAATTTACAGAAAGTCCCCAAATTCTCAACACTGGTGGTCAAACTCTATATAGAACTGATTGGAAATGACAAACGGGAGTGAGGTTCTTGCCTGTATAATTGCAAATCTTGATTCTCCATGTGCCTTCGTGTTATCTATTCTCTGAACAGCTACCGATTTTTGTTCTGTGATATTGTATTTTAATTATTCGTTGTCCAGCACCACCCCTTCCTTCAGGACACTGTCGTAAACAAGATTGTTTCTTTGTCTTGCTTTTTCAGGCTTAAATAAAATACAAATAAAAATGAACACATGAGGCAAAAGGACAAATTCATTTAAAAAATATTGACCTCACCCACAAAGACGGGAGAAGGAAGGACCATCATTGTAGGTCTTCCTTCACAATCCAGAGAAAGACCGTTAAATTGAGCTCTGCTATGGTTTTAGGCAATATTGGAATTTGAAGACAAATTGTTCTCTGCTATGGTTTTAGGCAATATTGGAATTTGAAGACAAATTGTTCTCTGCTATGGTTTTAGGCAGTCTAGGAATTTGAAGACAAATTGTGCTCTGCTATGGTTTTAGGCAGTCTTGGAATTGGAAGACAAATTGTGCTCTGCTGTGGTTTTAGACAGTCTTGGAATTAGAAGACTCAGCTCTGCCCACTGTCAGCCATACTCCTCATAGATGGCTATACGCATATTGGAGACAGTGGTGGCACCTGAGTCTTGTTTTTACTAACTGCATATTATGTTATTGATGAGCAATTTGCTTTTACATGGAATAAGATGGAGACCATACAATTTGTGAGTGCCCTAGCTTCAGTCACATGGTATAGTGGCAACCCACCCCTCAAAATCCAGTAAAATATTAAACTCACCCAAAATATCTAGCATTTAATTCCAAGTTCAAAAGCCTGTTCCACATCAGCCAAAACTGTAGTAAGTGCCTGAGCTGCCCTGGGAACATGTACTATAAACAAATTGCAGCAAACATTCAATATTATTTGCTGCATAGCATCTGATCAGAAAAGCCACCTGGTCTCTATGCATAAGAGTATAATGTTGGCCTGTTTATGAGCTAACACTTTTGCTAGGATTTTGCAGTCAACATTGATCAGATATTTAAAACAGTGTCCTGAACAATGAAAGGCATCCTTGCCTTTCTTAGAGAATACAGTTCCAAGAGCAGAGCATAGAGACTGCGGTGAAATGGCCTTGTTATGCACCTCAATGCAAACTTGTAAAATTTGGGAAAGTTAACAACCTGCAAGGCATGCGACCTTCTCCAGTCAGTCATGCAAACTTTCAGGCCTAGGGGCCTTCCTCTTTCTGTTGAGTTTTACTGGCCACATAACGTTCAGTCTCTGTGGAAGGGCTGTCAATAACTGCTCTCTGAACCATAGTATGAACTTTTGTAGATACAACAAAGAAGATTTTGCAAACATTATTCCCACTGGATGGTGTCATAGGTGTCTTCCATATGTGCGTGATGCTTCATATAACCTATGGAAGGCTTTGTTGAAACCCCTGCCCATGGTAACCTTTCATATGCTAGAGACCTGTGTGCCCACAGTATGACTAGTAACTTCTGTTTTCTGGAGCTGAAGAGCCACAAGTCAACCCAATTTATCACCCTGTTAAAAATATGTGTAACAAGTGCAAAACAGAGCAAACTCAGCCCTAACCTATGGATTTTGTTAATACTATACTGATTATATTGAAGGTATAATATATTATGAGGTCCTGGTTTCAGGCATATTGCACCTCTAGTGCCATCAGCTGAGCTTCATAGCCTCATGGAGTCAACCAAGCCTCAATTTGCCACCAAAAAATGTTCAAGTTCTTTACCAAAGCCGGGTAAAGATCTGAGATCTTCTCTTCATGTCGCTCCATCTCCCTCCTGACAGCAGACTACAAAATAATAGCCAAAGTAATGGCTTCTCATCTGGAGAAGCTGCTGCTTTACCTAATACACCCTGACCAATCTGGATTTGTCAAGGGCAGGCAGGGCAAAGGCAACATAAGGTGAGCGCTGAATGCTGTGTGGAGATGGAGGAGTGTAGGGGAGACCCTGTGGGAATCCTGGCTTTGAATGCTGAGAAGACATTTGACTGGAGGGAGTGGGGATATCTACATCAGGTCCTGAGCCATGCAGGTATAGGGGAAAGATCTGGATCCTGGATACAGGCTTTATACAACTCCCCAATAGCACAGGTAGATGGGGGCCTAGCTTGCTCCTTTCCCTTATACAGGGGGATTAGGCCAGGGTGCTCCTTCTTGTCCCTACTTTATGTTTTGATGTTGGAACCCCTGGTGGTGGCTATAAGGGATGAAAGCAAAATAGAAGTGTCTACAGTGGTGAGAATAGAGCATAAGGTTTCTCTGTTCACAGATGACCTCCTTCTCACACTCGGCAAAGGCTCTTCCCATTCTAGCAAACTTATTAAAAGCCTACGGAGCTATATCAGGCCATAAAATTAATTGGGGGAAAAGTAAAATTCTATACTTCGGCGAGGTTGGGGGGGGAGACCTACAGTTCTAGGAGGTGGCTACATTAAAATAATTGGATATCAGTATTCCATGACAGCTAAAAAAACTATATGAGTTGAACATGCCCCATATGATTCATAAGATAAAAGCTGATCTCAAGCAATGGAATGGTTTACCGCTCTCTCGCATCAACTCGTCAACTGTCACCTATGGAGAACCTGATATACAAGCCACCACCAGAGACTAAGCCCCTATCTGCCCTATATGGGCTGATATGTAATAGTTACCCCCAAAAAATGGAGGATTAGAGGGAAGCTTGGACTAGGGACCTTGATATTGAGGTGACAGAGGAACTATGGTCCAGAGCAATTGTGCATGCAAGGACATGCGCAAAGGCCAATAGATTACACCATATACAATATAATATCCTGTACAGGAGCTACCTCTCCCTGTGCAAGTTGCACAGGATGAATCCCAGTATAAGTGAATGCTGCTTAAAATGTAGAGGACAAGAGGGGATGCTTATCCATATGACACTGGACTGTCCCAAGATAATGCCCTTCTGTTCTGAAGTACATTAGATTATGGAAAGGGTTCTTGGCTCCAAACTCCCTAGACACCCATTGGAATTGTTATTAGGGGCAAAAGTTAGAGACATGAAGCAAAATCATTGCCCCCTATGGAGTTTAGCCCTGGTCAATGTGAGAAAAAACATCTGCACAATATTGAAATGGGTAAACCCTCTGCCCATGGCCCACTGGATACAAAACTTACTAGACTGTATGTGTCTGTAAAAAACTCAAATGCAAGCAAATGGGGAAGTGAAGATGTTTGAGATAATATGGAAACCAGTTGTAGCAGCGCGGCCCTAGAAAGGCGCATCCTCATGGGATAGAGGCATACGATATCAGGGTTAGGCCAGTGGATATATGATAAGAGCAGAGGTAATTAATGCGTAAACATGGGGGGTTATCCACAAAGAGTTAGCCATAGTACTAATGTTAGTTCTTTTTCAAATTAGGAGAGTGCTGTCTTTGACTGACAATAACATAAAACTCTATGAAGTGTTAGTATACACTTAGCCAGATTGTCTATGAGATGATTTCATGATCACATGTTTAAACCTATGCAGATGTATTTTGCTTTGTATTACTCATGTAACACTATCAGTGTGTAATACCTGGTGTCTGACACGTTTATCATATCTATTTTTATTTGCTTGGCTGGTTTTAGCTGCAGTTTCAGAAGCAAGTTTATAGGCTGTTTGCAACTATTCTCTTAATATTTTGGTGACTCTAAATAGGTCCCCTCAGAGGTTCTGTCAGCTGCCTGTTACTCCAAAACACAAGTCCATGGGCAATCTGGCTTCATGCCCAAACATCAGATAGAAAGGTGATCTCTGTGTGACATTATTTTTAGTGCAATTATATGCATGCACCAGGAAACTCACTTCTTGGCTCCAGTTCGCCTTGTTTATTTATTTATTCAAATCCCAGATTACAAATACCTATGAGTCAGAGACTCTTTTACATAGGTTCTACGTCAATGTTTTATTTATTGAGAACTCAGAATTACAAACCTTTGAGTTAAGAGCTCGTTTACAAAGGATCCTCGTCAGCACTTAAGGAGATACATTTTGTTGCAAGATTATAATTACAGCAGACAAATTGACACTGGGGTTGTGCTACTACAATAAAACAAAAGAGCGGGTATAAATATATTATGTAAACAAAAAATCATCAAGAAGTAGTTGCAAAGAGTTTACAAGATTCAGAGACAAGGTTAGGTAAATACAGGTATGCAGAACCAGCTTTATACCAAGACAAAAATGAGTTGTGTGTAAACAAGACATGGGAATCACAACATAAAAAAAAAAGACTAGCAAATACGTATCCAGATAACAAAGATTTCAGGAGGTGGTTGCAACAGCATGCAAGATATCAGAGACTGGGTGAGGTTAATTCAGGTATTTATAACAATGTAGCCGCCAGTAAGTATATATACTAGGAGACTACTGGGTTGGGTTATTAGCGGGTGAAACAGGCAGGAGAGGCAGCCAGAGGCAGCTTTGTCAGGAAATGTGAAGTCAACCTGGGTAGGCTTTGTCTGATGGAGGGTGGGGAGGGGGAGGCAAAAGGAACTTTAGGTGGAAGAGATGGAAGGGATAAGGAACAAAAGGAGCGGCCTAGAGGGGAGGCTGAAAAATGGAGAAAGAGACAAGGAGGAGCAGACAGGGCTGTAGAAGGATACAGTGGAAGTGGGGGCAAATGGTAGCAAAGGTTGATAGAAAGAAAAAGTGGGGATGAAAAGGAGACTAGGATAAGGGAGGGAAGGGGAGGGAAGGGGAAGTAGGGGCTAGTAAGGGCAATCACAGTGACTGCATGCAACAAGGTGATTTCTCAGGAGGTGCTTGAAAGGGCCAAATGTGGGAACATCAGGGGATCCTGTGGGAAGCCCATTAAGCCAATTGGGAGCCCGGCAGGTAAAGAATCATTGGGCTTGATTTGTTCGGCAAAAGGGGACTTGGAAGGCGAGGTTAGAGGCATTTCTGGTGGTACGGGAGCTTGTGGCCCGGGTTAGCAGAGTCAGGGAGTTGGGGGATGTTAGGCCCAAGCTGATTTTCTTCCCATACAGGCAGCAGTGGTACTTCATCCTGTCATTGAGGTTGAGCCAGTTGGTATTGGAATAAAGGTCACACTTGTGCAGCCTACTGTGTGTTCTCGAGAACAGTCGACGGGCCTTGTTTAGGGCAATGTGTACTCTCTTTAGTGCTGTGTCAGTGACTGCACCATAGATGATGAGTCCATAATCCACAACAGAGAGAATGGAGCTAGTGACCGCAGCTCGGAGGGCATCTTGGGGTACAGTGTGTATGCCTATAGAGGATTCCCCACCTACTATTAACTGCTTTGGATACTATGTTTATGTGATCCAAAACGGACAGTGCCCTATCAAGGGTTATCCCGAAGTACTTAAAGGTTTGAACTTGTTCAATGGGGGCACTGAGACAGTTAAGTATGTTGAAGATGGATGATTTAAGTCTGTTTTGGGAGCTAGCGAAGAACATGGTCTTCATTTTTTCATAGTTCATGACCAATTTTTGTTGTGTGAACCACTCCTCCACCGCCGAGAAGTTGGTTTGATGATCATGGGTTAAGGCTAGCGGGTCTGTCTGACTGGCGAATAACACAGCATCATCTGCATATGTATGTCACCGGGGCAGGATTGAGGTAAGGAGTTAAGAAAAAGGCTAAACAATAAGGGGCCTAAAATGGACCCTTGGGGGACCCCAGAGCAGACCAGCTGACTGGAGGATAATTTGTCGTACATTTTGACCTTTTGGGATTTACCCTCAAGGTAGCTCTTAAACCAACCTGCCGTACCGGGGGAGGCACCGATCATAATGAGGGAGTCAATTAGGAAAGAGTGGTTAACCGTATTGAAGGCTTTAATGAGGTCAATATACACTGACCCCACTAAGTGCTTCCTATCCAGGGCTTTATGAATGAAGGAGGTGAATTCAAGAAGGGCTGAGGTGGTGCTGTGGTGTTTCCTGAAACCATGCTGTTCAGGGCATTGGATGTTGTGTTTTGACAGGAACTCCGATAGCTGGCCAGCTGCTATCTGTTCCAGAGCCTTTGATAGGGGAGGGAGGATGGATATGGGCCGGTAATTGGAGCACTGTGCTCAGTCACCACTCTTGTGGACTGAGGTCACTACTGCTACCTTCCATTGAGAAGGGAATTGCCCCAGGCAGAGTGATTTGTTTAGAATTTTGGTAAGGGGCAAGAGGACTGCATCTAGAGTCTTCTGAAGCAGCTTTAAGTCAAGTGAGTCACTGCTGTGACCCGATTTTCCAAGGATTTTGAGCAGGTATTTCTTGGCAGAACTAGGGGAGATTGTTTTAAAGTAGAAGGAAGGGTGGGCTGAGGAAGGGGCCACATTGGTTAGCCCAGATGGGGGGCTGGGGAATCAATGAAGTCATGGGGGAGCACTCCACTAAGGTCGGTAAAAGCTGCATTGAAGATGTTAGCTATCTACTGTAGGTCTGGGGTGATAGTGCCATCAACACACAGCATGGAGGGTGGGGATTTGTTGGCCTTTCCATTGAGCTCTTTTAGATGCCCCAACATTTTCTGCTGTCACCCCAGGAACTTGAGAGTGCCTCCTTGAAGGAGTCCTGTTTGGCTTGCCAGATAGATTGGGTACAGGAATTTCTGTCCGTTCTGTAATTTTGCCAGTGAGTTGGGCTGCCTGTAGCCTGAGCTATATGCCAGAGATGGTCTCTGTCTGCCATATGGGAAAGAAGAGAGGGTGTAATCCATGGATTATTACTTGCTTTTTGCCTCAGTTATTTTCTGGGGGCAAAGATGTTACAGGCAACATTGAAATTATGTATGAAGAAGTCAAGGGCATGGTCCATGGAAGGTGCAGAGTCCAGAGGAGACCAGTCTAGGTTGCTGAGGTGGCCTTTAAATTGGTTTAATTGACCTTTCTTGAGGATGCAGTGGAACATGGTTTTTACAGGGAGCTTGGGTGATTTATTGGTCCAAAGGCAAATGATGGGGGAATGGTCACTAAGGGAATCAGTGAGAACCTTGGCATGTGTAATTCTATCAGATCTGTTAGTGAAAATGAAGTCCAGCATGGTAGAACTACCAGTACCGTGATTACATCTGATTGGAGAGAACACAACCTGGGTTGAGTTAACTGTGGTAGTGTCTCTATAGATGTCAGCTGCAGGTGCCTGCCAGTTGACTCTGAAGTCACCAAGGAACACAATATCAGCTGGGGGGGGGGGTTGAGAGATAATTGATTAAGAAAGAGAAACCTTTAAAGCGGTCTTGAGGCAGTACATAACAAGTAATGATGGTGACAGATTTACCTTGGCAACCAAGAAGCAGCTTAACTGCTACAGCCTGAGAGGGACTGTTGGTGTCTATTTTTGGAAGAGTGTCCCCTGGAATGGGGTTTTCAGGTAAATAGCGCAACCTCTGCCCCTCTTACCCAACTTGTCCATTCTAATGAACAAGTAGCAATCCAGTTGGATGGCACTATCGGGCATCTTAGGAGAGAGAGCCAAGTCTCAACCACAGCAAGGACGTCAGGTCTGTGTTGAGTCGCTCAGACCTGGAGTAGGTCAAGTTTATGGTGGAGACTCCTGATGTTTATAGATGCAAGTTTAAGGGCTCCATGGGTGAAGTTACAGGTGTGAGGAAGCTGCATGGGTCCAGGGTTAGGGTGAATGTTGCTGGACAGGAGGAGGAGTAGTAGAAAGTTCCATATGATGAGGAACTTGAGAGCCTTTAGAAGGGATATAGGTTTATGATTTCTGGTTTGCGGGTAATGGAGATGGTGGGAGGACAGGAAAGGTCAGGCAGAGCTAGAAGGAGAAGGTGAGTGGGGTGTATTGGTGGTGATAACTGATCAGGAGACAGGGGGATGGAAAAGGCTTTAGTGACACAGTTTGTTTCTGATGTGCCAGGGGTACCCCGCAGGGGAGGTAGTTGGTGGGTCAGACCTGGTTGTGTGGCATCGCTGTAGTGCAGAGGCAAGCCACCAGTTAGGAGAGCTACAGTTAGAAGGTGACTCAAGAGTCCCATACTTGGCATGCACTGATAATAAGTAATTACCTGGAGAGCTGAGCCAAGAATGCTGAAATTAGTACCCTTAGGAATAGAAAATAACTAAGGCAACTTCAGAGGGGACATATCCCTTTAAGAGACCAAGACAAGGTCTGAGTGGTAAGTCTCCTTTAAGAGATGACTGAGCATCTGATTGGTGAAGGGCAGACCTCTTGGGTTAGCGAGAGGATTTAATAAAGGTAGGGGGCAGGTGTGGCTGAAAAACCGGTGAAGAAGATGGCAGCTGTAGTGCCCCATGGAAATTTAGAGCACTACAGAAAATAGGGGATCCTCAGAGATATGAGGGATCAGACAGTTATGGGGACCCTGGCAGCTTAATGGGAAACCCTTGAAAAGCTTTGGTGACCCTCTGAAACACAGAACAGGCCCAACTCCAGCAGACAGTCCTAGAAGTCTAAATTCAGGATTTTAAAAGAAAACCATTTTTTTTCTTTTTTCTCCCCCTTCCCCCTGCTCAAGACCAACACCCAGCCAGCCAAACCAGCTGGGCAACATTCCTGTCCCCAGTGGAGAAGGAAGCCAGGCTGAGCCCTCTCAGCCAATCCCTGTGGTCAGGGTAGAATCAAATCTGGAGACTATTTTTTTTAAGCCACTGATCCAGCTTTAGGAGGTTGACCTCTAGACGAAGGAGCCAATCTTCTGGCAGGTAGCCAGGACCACCCCAGCCTAGAGGAGGCTCTTTACAGACTGGAGAGAGGTGAGAAAGAGTTTGACCAGGGGGGGTGAAGGACAGCAAGGCAATGGATGTCAGCTTCCTTGTTAGGAGGTTGAAGCAAATCCCCTGGGTCCCTTTGGTGTAACTCCCTCCAGAAGATCCTCAGTAGCAACCTTGGTCAGTTTTTGCAGAAATATGCCATCTAGTTGGGCCCCCCAGTGTGTTCAGTCAGTTCATTTGGCTGGGAAACAGACCCAGTGAACCTTCCATGCAGCAGTCTCTAGGAGAAGAAGCCTTATCACTCCTTCTTTGTTGTGCATTCCCCCAAGGACAGAAATCTTGGTTGAACTCCAGAGGTGAGTAGGCTGTTGTTCAGCATTTTCTTTAATAATTAGTCCTAGCTAGACATGCTTCAGCCAGGGGAAGGATTGTTTGTTTAGCAATTGTATTGTTGCACTGTGTAATTATTGTTTAAAACTGTTAAATTGCTTCCATTGTCCCCCCCCCCGAATGGAGGAAGCTGCTACCTTGTCCAATTGTATAGAGACAGAGGGAGAGAGAGAAATGAGAACCAAAAAGGCAGAAGCTAGAAGGGTTCAAGCCAAATAATTGTTAGACCAAGATTAAAGGTGTTTGTGAACTCCTGTCTTGAAAGAATCTCTGCTAGTTTAACTTATTCTAGGCAGTCTGTGGTCCATATAGAGAGACTTGGGCACTCCCTCCTAGCCAAGAATCAAAGAAGTGCTAGGTAAAGCCAGGTCAAGGGTGTAGACAGGCATACTCACTGTACACATTTGTGTACAGTTTTGTTGAGTGCCTGTCACAAACCATATGCCTTTCTGTTAACATTTTCATTCTAATCTGTAGTATTTGGGTTAGTGTAGGCCACTGAGGAGTGTCTCTATTTAAACGTCTGTTGTTTAGGAGACAGATACATGTATAACCTCTTTAGAGTTTAGAGAAATCATCTGACAACAATCTGACTTGTTTGGAAGGGGGTGCCATTTGGAAAGGATGTGTACATTTTTTAATGGGGGGGTGTAACTGTTGGAGATTGTGTGCAAAACAGAAATTTCTGGCTAAACCCCTGACCCAGGTCAAAGTATTATTGGTGAGAATGTGCATTCTCTGCTGAATTTCAAATTGTTTAGCTGTAAGAAGCTAATTACTAAAAGCCTGGCAGAGCCTTATTGCATGCTTTGCTCAGAGTTCTAGGGTAATCTGAGCCCAAGTAATGGGAAAAACGTAGTCCTTTGTCCATGTAGTAGAATGGCGTGGCAGCCCATAGCTGGGACAGAGACACTAAGTACCCTGGCTTCCATATTCAGAAGGGGGGGTGGGTCATCAAACTGTCTCAATGCCCATGAAGCAAACTGTATTTTCTTTATCTGCCTACAATTTCCTGTTGCCTGCCTACCCCTCAGCTGTTCCTGATTTTCAGGGATGTCCCTGATTTTGCCTCAGAAATTTCTTCTGTCCCTCCTAAATCTGGCATTTCTGGCACTAAAGAGTAGGGACTGGGATCACAGAATAACGCCAGCCATTGATGTTACAGTCTCATTCTCATTAAGAAAATGCTATTCACACTAAGAAACATGCAGTATACAGCTTCTGGGACTAATATTACTGTTTTATCTGATGTGTTCCTGATTTTGGTCATTTGTCCCTGCTCTGTGATGAGGGAGATTAAGAGGTATGGTTGTCTGGACTCACTGCTTGCTGTGTCTGAACTGCTGTATTCAATCAAACTGTTTTAAATTGTTGAACTGCTTGCTATGACTGAACTGCTATATTCAATTGAGGAGTTTAAATGACTGCACTGCCTTATTTTCTCAATTGACCTGTGTGACTGCACTGTCCTGAGGAATTGATTACTGCACTTGCCTACTGCTACTCCCTCTGAAGACATTTGGGGCCACCCCATCCCAAATGGCAGGTCTCTTGGTCATACGGGGGAATTGCCTTTCAGGTTTTTAATTTTGTTCTGTTCCAGGCTCCTGCACACACCTCACACCTCATCCAGAAGTCCTCCGGTGTCTCTTCGACCCAGGGAAGGTCCCCAGGAAGCCCAGTATCACCTGCACCCACTTCCAATGACCTCCAACAACTCCAAATGTTCACCACGATGCCCCAGGTTTGAGTTGCAGGCCATAAGTGGTAGCCAGCTGGTAGCTAGGGCCTACCAAAGTGAGTTAGAGTAGGGGCTGTCCTGGCTCTAACTTGAGGGACTTCAGTCGTCCTCCGAACTGAGAGTCATGTTGCCTATTCTCCAGAATCGACATTGTCCTAAGGTGGCAGCAGTACCGGTGGCCTATATCAAGGCCTTGCTGAGGATTGGTAGGCTCTGTGCCCCATTCCCTGAGGTGGCATAAGTATCGGTGGCCCACGCAAGAGGCCATACCAAGGGTCACCACACTCTTGATTGTACTGCCCATAGGTGGCTCATGTTCCAGTGATGCATCAAGAGGTCACACTGAAGATTGTCGGATTCTAAAGCTGCAGGGGTGAGGTGGTAAGGGTTCCTGGGACCTGCCCAGAGGTCGTCCAGTGGATCATCGCACCCAGCATCCTTTCCTCGACTAGAGATCACCTGCCCGAGGTCACCGCAGCCAACATCCCCAGAGGAGGTTCTCTTTCCCTACAACCTGGCGTCAACACCCATCCTTGACCAGGCGCTGCCCTGTCGACGTTGCCTCAGCGACGCCAGGAGTCACCTTCTTCCCAGGGCCAGGAGGCCTACAGTGTTTTACTTGGTTTTTGGTTCACTGGGGGACTCCCCATTTTATGGCCTGTGTAGGAACTACTTCCTTAGGTTCACCCTCAGCAGTCGGCCAACCGAAATGCTAGAAACCCAAGCTTGGTGCATCGGATCACTACACCTTTAAGACTTGAATAACCTGGACTTTTGTAGGACATTAGTGGGGCCAGTTTGTGGTCCCTGTAACCTTATTCACTCTTTCTTATGTGTATAGTGTTAGCGAATGCTAAGTCTTTTCTGTGTGCTCCAACTGTGGCTAATAAACCTTGCATCTTGGCTCTCAAGTACGTCTCCAGCCTCTCCTTCCAGATTTATCTGGCATCACCCTAACCTATAGGGATACGAACCACCACAGTTTGTCCACCACACAGCAGCCACTGATTGTTCATCTCCAATTAAGCAGCTCAGCTAGTGAGCCAGTAATACACTGCTCTAGCTTCAGGCCAGCCAGCAGAAGTGTGCACCACTGGAAAATTGCCACAGAAAATGGTGCCAAGTTTGAAATCCAGTGTGCCTTCCGAGTTGGGGAAATGCAGGCCGATGGGGATTCAAACCTCAGTGTGGTTCGAATTTGGAGGACAGTGCCACCTGAATAAGGCAAGGAATCCCCTAGGAGAGAAGGAAAGGGAGGGGAATTAATACAGAGCAGGGGGGAGGGCACAGTGAAGTGGGATGCAGAAAATAAAAGGCTGGGGAGGGGCTGTAGTACAGGGGAGAGAAACAAAATTAATTTGGAGCAGCGGGGGAGGGAGACAGTGACTTGTCAGCAGGATCTAGGCTGCCAAATATGTCTAGCAAAGTTCAGTTAAAATACTCAGGCTGAGGGTCACCTTGAGGACGGTATGGTGTGGTGCGTGACTTTTTGATCCCATAAGCAACAAGAAACTCATTGACCAGTCTGCTCTCAAAGTCTCTACCTTGGTCAGAATGGATTCTTTGAGGGATTAAATAGGGGGTTGACAAACTGCTGTAACACTTTCACCACAATACTGTCTTTTTGATCTTTAGTGGGGTGCATCTGGGCATAACAGGTGTTGTAGTCGGTTATCACCAGGATGTTGGACTTCTTTTTTCTGTCTAGCTCTAAAGAAAGAATGTCCATACACACCAAGTCTAGTGGGCCACTTGTTTTGTATTTAGCTACATTGAATCTGAGGCACCAGCAGTTAGACCAGTTACCCAGGATAATCCCTGAATGATACCAAAAAATGTATTTATCAAAAAAGGGTCAAGATGGCCTGCACTGATTTCTGACTAGATGCGATAGGCCAACTGGTGGGTCTTTACATTTTCATGAATGCATGGTGCTGCACTGATAAGTCAAACATTTCATACTTAGCCATGTTCTGAATGAAATTACATACTATAGGAGGTTGTTTTCATAAGGAGATATAGGCACCCGTGATGCATGCTCAGAAATCAGCCAGCAGCCTTATGCCTCTGCATACACAAGAGGTATGACTATATTGCTCCAAGAAGACACGCCCTGTTGTGTGTTACCACATACATTTCTAGGTACATGCACAATAACAGTTTATGGTTTACACACCTCTTCTTCAGGGTATGTGATCCTATGCAGATACTCGATGTTCGGTAGGTCTTAAATCACTTTTAAGGCTATTTATGCACCATTAAGCTCCAACTCTATTACACTTTCTCTGTTTAGAGACAGTGTCGTATTGAATGGCTGTTGTCTGTAACCTGTTCTACAGGAGATCTGCCCTTTTCTGCCTCAACAGTATCTCCTTTAAAGGGGCACTGTCAGCTTTGCCTGTCTGTTTTTTATTGTATGTAAGTAGTGTGCCTCTTGGCACGCACCTATCCAAGACCGAGTCTTCTATGCCCTTATACCTCAGATACTTATTAAAAAAAGCTGACAGTGCCCCTTTAAGATTTTTACCTTACAGGTCTAAAACTGCTGCTGTTTTCCTTTCCAAGCAGAAGAGAAAACATAGAGAATACTGGCTGGGCTACTGTGCGCAACCAGCCTGTGCTGCCACTGAGGGGTTCCGATTTCGTTTGACCGCAAGAGAGAAGCTCGAGAGGTCCGAAGGAATCAGAACCCTGAGGGGGCAGCACAGGCTGGTTGGGCACAGTAGTTCAGCCAGTATTTTGTGTTGTGTATGGAGACTCCTTGTTTAAATACCATGGCAAACAAACATCCATGTCACTTAAGAGGTGATGACTTTCAGATCGTTTGCAGTTTTACGTTCTGTGCGCTTATTCTGCTGTTCATCAAACAATTTCAAGCGCTCCTCAGCCAGTTTTTTTTAAAACTCAGCTTTATTCAGTGTCTATTCACCACATTGACATAAGATTCTACATATCCAAATTATTCAAGATGGTTCGTATTTAGTAGCACATACATTCAGTTCTATTAGACAAAGTAAGTCACAGAAATAGTACATTTGTGAAAGAGTCTCTTCAACTCGTCCACTGTGGCATTCTGTTAATAAACTATATATAAAAAGGAATTCAGAACTTAAAAAAGAAATGAAGATAATTATGATAAAGCTATGTCAAAGCTAAAGGGGCCTCAGAACTGTGCCCCAATACAGTAGCTGCGTGTTCAAACTCTCCTCTCTCTCACTTAATATCAAGCTCTATGAGGATGATAGACTAGTCATCTGATTTTAACTTGGGCATAAAAACATTGGTGGGGCTGCCATGTAGAGTTTATGTTTATCTCACCCTCCCCCAGTGTCCAGCCATGTGTCATCCTGACCAGACTTCTCAAATTGGCTGATTTGTCTGCAGTAACCAGGATTCCCATCCCAGCCAGTACTGAATATGTTTGTCGTGTTGCAATCTTAGTCTGGCTGTGAGAGACTCCATGGCCATCACCTCTTTAACTCTTTTCATCCATTCTTGTAAAGTCAGAGGATCTGGATTAAGCCACTTGGCTGTGATACATTTCAAGCTCACAGTGATAAGGGTCAAGAGGACCTTACAGGAATCCCCCTTCAGATGGACTGCAATAGGAAGGTCCAGGACCCATTCCTCGAAGGTAAGGGGTAGAAGAACACCCGTCACCTCCTGGATAGCTAGATGCTCTGAGCTCCAAAGATTGGAAAGCACTGGGCAAGCACAGAATATGTGCCAGTGATTCCCCACACCTCCAAATTTCCTCCAACATATCGCACCACTGGGAGAATAGTGCTGTGTGACTGTAGGCACAAGAAAGTATTGGGTAATCATTTTCCACCAGAACTCTCTCCAGCATGGAGATGAGGTGACCTTCCAACCAAGTTTCAGTCTAAGACTCCAGTCTGAGTTCTGTATCTGTATACCCGCCTCCCGTTCCCATGCCACCCTGTACCTCTGTGTCACGTCGTCTCCTGTCTCCAAGAACCTCTTGTATAGACATGACACATGTCGGATTTTGACCGCCACTGTCACAAATCCATACAGAAAACTTTCCCAACCTGAGTATTGTCTGTTCAGATCAGCCAGGTGTCCCTGGGAGTGTATAAAATGTCTCACCTGCATGAAGCAGAGCAGTTCCGAATTTCCCCAGTCAAATTTATCCTTTGTTCTCTGAAAGAAGACACAGCACCTGTTCTCAATGAACTGAGCAAATCTCGTGATACCACTGGTCTCCCATCTGCCAAAGCCCAAGTCCAACATGGGGGGAAAGAACTCCGACTCATGTCTAATAAGAGATAATGGACCCACCCCCTCAGGGGTACCCATCAGTTTTTTACATTAGCAAGTATATAAAGGTCATGCCTCACCCATCTGTTCCTTATCCCCTTAATATATTCCGAGTGCAAGGAGGACATTGCCAAGGTATAAAGGGGTCTCCCCTCCGGTAACTCTCAGCCAGCTTTGAAAAAAAACACCGTCACCATCCTGTCACAGGAGTGACTGTTTGAATATTGAGATGTGAGTGGGCTGGTTTTTTTCATTACTGGAAGTGCTGTCTTGTGCGCTCCGAAAAACATCCAAGATGTTGTTGTACCACAGTGTGGTGTAACCACATTCAATGAACTTTGAACTGTGGAACAGCAACATTTGGACTGTGAGGGAATTCCATGTGGAACAAGGGGACTCCATACACTATACAGAAGCGTTGTTATACCCTCCAGGAATTCCTCTAAACAGAGGACGTGCCATTGCTTTTGTGCTGTGACTGCTGGTTACGTTTCTTAAAAGTGATGTTTTGAAAAAAAAAACTAGAAAATGTATTTGAGAGTCTGCATAAGACTACCCTGAAGAAGTGGCACACAAAAAAGGAAATGTTGGTCATGTATGCATGTAACCAGAGAAACATAATAAATACTGTATATTATTCAACATTATTTGGTGACTGGACATTTTTCCTTACTTTGCGTAGAGTAAGATGTCTTCTTACAAAGGGCAGAGTCTGTCCACAGAAATGTTTTTTTTTTTATTTTTTTTTTTATTTCAAATGTATCAAGTATCAGCTCTGGATGCTTCCTTCTTACAGTCTAAGTTGAATTAGCCCAAAGGATGCAACATCTCAGCTACATCAGGATCCTAATGGATGGCAGTGCACAGTTGTGTGTGTATATACACACACACACACACACACACACACACACACACTTACCCAAGCAGACTGCTATATTAGCACTATATTAGCATGCAGATGGGATTCTGACTGCAAAAATAGTGTTCCTTAGTAGTATTTTAGCAGTAAATCAGTTTATCATCAGTTTAGAAGTAATTCTGAGTGGATTTTAATGTCAAAAACTGCTAACCATGTTTACTGTTATTAACAGTCATTAGCATTCAAAAGCAGTATAAAGATTCCATAGAATAAAATTATAAGACTTCAGTAAATTTCTTAGTTTCCTTGAGCCAGATATCAACCATCTGCTGAAGCCCTTACCCTGAAAACCATGTTATGCTGATGAGAAGAAGGGGAAGAGCCATTTTAGGCATACAGCAATGGGCATACAGACCCATCAGGGTAGTGCTGGTCTTAACAGTCAACTGTTTATACAGGGTAGTACAGTACCCCATTAACATATACAATTGCCTGCAGAGTAAAGTATCTGTTTAAATAGGGCTGGCACTAGCCCTGATCACTCTGTATTCCTATTAGAATCACTGCAGTCCCTTCCCTACTTTGCATCATCCATTGAGGCAGGCAGGAACTCTGGAGCACAAGTGAAGGTGAGGGAGCAAACAGTTCAGGTGAGTGACGCAGCGCAAGTCCAGTGACTGTGGGACTAGGCGTTGACCCTGTGTGTAATTAAACGCACCCAGTGGGGCTGGGGGTGAGGGTGAATGTGGCCCCGGAGTCCCCATCATGAGTGGCTGAGCAGCTCATATGATAGAGTGTCGGTCGTCATGCAGGCTGGGGGAAGGCAGCCAGCAAGCCAGGTGCTGAAGAGGCTGGAGGAGCTGGAGGAAGAGGATCAGTCCCACAGTCAACCAGAGGAGCACCACATCACACCGTAGGGTGGAAAGTAGCTGATCCTGATCGCCCCCCCCCCAGCCAACTACAGCAGAAGGAACCAGGTATGGTGAGGAAGCCAAAGCGGGCCTGAAGGCTGTTTTTTCATTTTCTTGGCCAGTGCTCCAGTGGTGGGAGGGAGAGCCACACACCAGGGCTGGCTGAGTAGGCTGACTGTTCCTAGGTAACCAGGCCACTAGGCCAGCACAGTAGCACTGCATAGGTGCACAAATAATTAAAATTACAAAGAAGCCGACCTGCCCCTTTGTACCACATTGTGCCCCTGCCCTGGCTTGGCTGTGAGGATGAGGAGGTTGAAGTATTGGTGATTACTGGGCTGGGGTCATCATGTGGCATGGTCATCCTTTGTCTGTGTGTTGGCCATAGTGGTGGGCTGGGCTGCTTGTGCTTGATGACCAAGTGGGGATGGGGAAGGTAACATTATTGGAAGTTAAGGAGTGGAGACTGGAGACTGCCTAGATCCTCAACGCCCCCACCTAATCCTATGGTGCCCTGCCAACTGGCTGCCTGTCTGCTGAAGGAGCTACCTGGACTTGTCTGGTCCCACACCCCTTCTGCTTAAACAAACTGCATGAACTTGTGTGAGGCCGGGCCCTTTTGCCTGAACTGACTAGCTGAATTTGTGCAGTGTCCTGTTACTCTAAAGAGCTATCTGCTAACTCTGGTACTCTCTACTTTCTTAAGCAAAGTACATGAACTTGTGTGGTGCCTCTTCTCGTGGCCCCCCCTCAGAACCAAACTGACCACTACATGGGGCAAACCCTCCTACTCCAATGGAAGAAGGGCTCCTTTCTTCCACTAGAGTAGGAAATGGGCCACTCCATGCCAAGGGGCAATGCAGCTCTGAGAGGGCAAGAGGAATTGCTCTCGGTGTTGAACTGGCACATTGAGATATTGGACATTAGTAGGAGCCACTAGTACTATCCCCCCCGTGACAAAATCTACTTGTTTTTTGTCAAACAATTGTATCAGAATCTTTTGGACAAAGCTCTGAGTCAAAATCAGAATTGAGTTGCTGCCAACCATTTACATCCTTGAATATGTATTGTTTTTACTGATTTAGTGGCCTGGCACTGGATGTGTCCCTTTTAAGAGGATACTTTATAGGCCACTGGGTCTTTTCTGCTGACATTTGCTATGTTTTATAGTTCTGTATAATCAAAGTCCCGGTTTTAGACAACCCACTTGCAAAAGTCTCAGCTTCTCAATAGAAAAGTCACTGTTTCATGTAACTTTAAATAATCAATGTCTTTTATACTGAGTTTTTCCTTTTCTGTTATTGCTGCATGTCCAAAATGTAGCTGAAGCACTGTTGTGGGTATCTGTGTTCTGTCTCTAGGCAATCGGGGCGGAGGGGGCACCTGTGTCTCTTTTGTTTGACCAGGCAGTTCACCTGACCCTTCTTTCCCCTCCCACAGTCCCAGGTTCCTTCCTTTGCCCTTTGGAGTTGGTCACACTGCTTGACTCCTCCCCGTGATGTTAGTGTGTATACTGCGACCATTAGAATTGGATGAGAGGAGCACCAGGGAAGTGGCTAGCATGTGGATTTTTCTTTCATTGATCCTGAGCAGCAGGCCTGATGCTGCCTCTCTGCGATGCCCCCTATTTGCAGGCACCTCCCTGGTATGAGGGAGGAGGTTGCCCGTCTCCAGACTAACCTGGCTAGGATTTGTGAAACCTCCTTCCCAACCCAGGGACCACCAGGGTCACCGCCACTACCTCAGAGGTTGCCAAGACAGAGGAGGGGTTGGACCAAGGTGGGCTCAGGGAGGGAGGGAGAGGGTGGTGGAACAGAGGTGCATCCCTCCAGCTGTACCTCTCCACAATTCATACGCTGTTCTGGCTGAGAGTGGTTCCTCTATGGAGGCAGCTGCAGTGGAGACCAAAGAGGATGCTGGGAACCTCCACAAAGGAGACCCACAGGAGGGTGGCATGGGACCCCACAGGAGAAGGAAACAACTCCTGGTGGGGGACTCAATCATTGGGGTGGTAGAAGTGGGGGAGGAGGGAGAGGGAGGTGAGATGCCTGCCTGGCGCCACGGCTTGGAGGGACAGGAAGCAAATCCTCAGGATCACAGGAGCAGCTGTATGAGGGATGGAGCTGGATGTCATTGTCCACCTAGGGATAAATGACCTGGCTGGGAATGGAATGAGAGCAGTGCAAGAGGACTTTGTAGAGTTTGAGAGGGGCCTTAGACAAGTAGCATGTACAGTAACCTTCTCTGAGGTGCTGCCTGTATATGGTTGAAAAACTGGTGCAGAGTTCAGGGGTTTGGTTTCATTGGGGACTGGGGGTTCACCTGGAAGGATACAGGCTCATACTGGTGTGATGGTCTGCATCTGTCCAGGAGGGGAACCAGAACCCTAGGTGATAGATTTAAATGCATCATTGGCAAGCATTTAAACTAGCCAAGGGGGGGAGACACTGAAAAGGAGCATGGAAAACCCAGCCTCCCCCCATAAAACACAGTAGTTAGAGAGGTAAACACCAAGGTAGAGAAGTTAATGGGGAGCAGGAAGGGGGTAAATGTAGAAAAAGGCAGTAAGGACAGGGATGGGGCTAAAAGGGGTAAGGCCATCAACAGATGGAAGATAATGAGTACCAATGGCTGTTGTCTGTGTAACAAGCTCCCTGAAGTAGTGGCCCTGATGGAAGAGGGACATCTGGATATCATGGCAGTCACAGAAACATGGTACACTGAGAACCATGACTGGGATGTCAGCATACCAGGGTACACAATCTACAGGAGGGACAGGGAGGGTAAAAGAGGAGGAGGAGGAGTAGTAGCTCTCTATGTAAGGGAAGGGATCAAAGCAATGGAACTAAAGGATAAACAGGGAGTAGAAGAGGCACTGTGGGTTACCCTGGAGACAGGTTATGGCACCACACTTCGCACAGGGGTTGTATACAGACCCCCATCTCAGGGGGAGGCAATAGACAAGGAAATGATAGAAGGCATCCTTAAAATGGTACAAAAGGGGAGATATTGTTGATGGGGGACCTGAATATGCCAAATGTTAGTTGGAGCACCCTGCTGCAGCCACATCAAAAAGCAGAGTTATTCTCGATGCCCTACAGGGGAGCCATGCCTCAGACAGCTAGTAGTGGAATCCACTAGGGAGGGAGCAATCTTAGACCTAGTACTGTCAAATGGGAATGGAGAAAGGATCTCAGATTTAGAAGTGAGTAGCCCTCTGGGAACAAGTGACCACCAAACAGTGTGGTTCACGATAAACATAGCCATAAAGTTGAGCCATACAAAAGCAAAAGTGTTTGACTTTGGTAAAATGGAAGAGTGCCTCAGAAAAGCACTAGCAAACGGGTAAGAAGGTGGGGTGGAGGAACAATGGGGAAAAATCAAAACAGCCATCACAGAGGCAACAAGCCTTTGTGTGAAGCAAATCAACAAAACACAATGAAGGAAAAAAACACTGTGGTTCTCAAAAGAGGTGGCAGGGAAGGTTAAGGAGAAAAAGACAGCATTCAGGAAGTATAAGGAAACACAGAAGGAGCAGGACAAAGAACTGTACCAGTTAAAGCAGAAGGAAGCGGGGAAGGCAGTCAGAATAGCAAAAGCCCAAACTGAGGAAAGATAGCCAACTCAGTTAAGAAAGGGGATACAACCTTTTATAAGTACATTAGGGACAGAAGAAAGATGAAGGGTGTGATAGTGAAGTTTAATAAAGGGGAGGGAATGTGGGCAGAGGGTGACAGTGATAAAGCAGCGATACTGAATGAATACTTCTGCTCAGTATTCACAAAGGAAGAGGAGGGGGAGGTACCTAAATCAAAGAATAGAAGCACTCTGGATAGGGAGGTCGATACTAGTCCATTCACAAAAGAAAGGGTTCTGAAAGAACTCTTAAAACTGAAAGTGGACAAAACAATGGGACCTGATGGGATTCACCCAAAAATTCTAAAAGAACTAAGGGTAGAAATAGTGACACCACTTACTACCCTTTTTAACAAATCATGGGAGGATGGTGTGGTACCGGAGGACTGGAGGAGGGCAGACATAATTCCACTTCACAAAAGTGGGAGTAAGACAGAGGCAGGAAACTACGGACCTGTTAGTTTGACCTCAATGGTGGGGAAAATGATGGAATCACTTCTAAAGGAAATCATTTTTGAGTTCCTAGAGGCCAGTGGGGCACAGGACACAAGGCAGCATGGATTAACAGCAGGAAGGTCATGTCAGACGAATCTAATAGATTTCTTTAACTGAGTGACCAAAGTGGTAGACCAGGGAGAGGCTGTGGACATGGCCTGCCTAGATTTCAGCAAGGCATTTGACATAGTCCCACACAAAAGATTAATATACAAGTTAGCCAGCCTTGGAGTGGGTCCCAAGGTGGTAGCCTGGATAAAAAATTGGCTGGACAGCAGGACATAGAAGGTAATGATAAATGAAGTCCACAGTGAACAAAGGAGGGTTACCAGCAGGGTACTGCAGGGTTCAATACTGGGACTGGTCCTCTTTAATGTCTTTATAAGTGATATTGCAGAGGGACTGGAAGGAAAAGTATGTCTCTTTGAAGGCGACAAAAAGATCTACAACAGGACTGATACACAAGGTGGGGTGGAAAGGATGAGAAGAGACTTGGCAAGGTTGGAGGAATGGTCAAACGTATGGCAGCTCAGATTCAACACAAAGAAGTACAAAGTAATGCACTGGGAAACAAAAACCCAGGGGAAGAGTACACAATGGTTGGGGGGGTGAGATACTAACAACAACAAAAATGGAAAGGGACTTGGGGGTAGTTACAGCAGATGACCTAAAGGTGGGCAAGCAATGTGAGAAGGCAGTAAGGAATGCTGGGTGGAAACTGGGATGCACAGGAAGAGGCATCAACAGTAGAAAACAGGAAGTTGTTATCCCTCTTTACAGTCAGTTGGTGAGACCCCATCTGGAGTACTGTGTCCAGTTCTGGAGACCCCATCTCTGCAAGGACATAGACAGGTTGGAGGCTGTCCAGTGGAGGGCAACTAAAATGGTGCAGGGTCTGCACCAGAAGACATACGAAGAGAGATTAAAGAAGCTTAATATGTATACACTCGATGAGAGGAGGGAGAGGTGGAACATGATAGAGACTTTACCTCAAGGGAATCAACAAAGGCCAAGAGGGTACCATCTTTCAGAAAATTAGATGTGCAGAAACAAGGGGGCACAATTTGAAGATGGGGAAGGGACGGCTCAGAGGTAATGTGAGAAAGTATTTTTTCATGGAGAGGGTTGTGGATGCATAAGACGACCTTCCTAAGGAGGTCGTGGAGTCAAGAACAGTGGGGGAATTCAAGAATGCATGGGACAGATATAAGACAATTCTAGTGGGGGGGTAGGAGGAAGATGGCTGTTGGTTAACTAGGATCTGCAGCTTATCCATCAGGTAGGGAATGGGCCAACTAGGTGGGCTAAGCAGTCCTTATCTGCCATCAAATTCTATGTTTCTATGTTTCCTGAAGTTTTTATCCTTGAAAGTAGCTCCCGGCCTGACCAACAGACACACCCAATACAGCCACAGGCAGTACTAGTGGCTGCCAGTCACCCACCAGGCCCGAAAGTTTGCCGAGCTTCTGCCGTGGGTCTTAGATCATTGAGTCGTTGACAGGTGCTCCAGCCTCTGGCTCCCTCCCCCCCGTTGAGTCTCTCTCAGTCCCAGGGTGCCCCCTACATGTGGCCGGGCACTTGGCAGGCCCTCGGTACCTCTGCCCTTGCTCGCTCTCCTGCCTGCCTAGGGCAGCAGTCAGCTCGGCTCCGAGTCCTCAGTACTCAGGTAATTAAATGTTCACTTCCTTCCTTTCCTCTCCAGGCAGTAATGTTATGAATTGTTATACATGGTTGTTGTTGAAATATAGGTAAAAGACAAGTGCCTTCTGCAGCCTCACCAGCCTGCATGGCGGTGGGCTGGCCCTGGCCTGTTTTATTTTTGGGGGTGACCTGCCAGGAGCACAGCTAGAGCATGGGGTGGGGTAGTTAAGTGACTTGCTTCTCAGAGTCATATATACAGACTGCTGCAATTTGTAATTGGGACGAGGACGTTCCGGGGATCAAACCCAGGTCTGCTTGATCTGTTGACTGTACCAAAGTTCATTTACAGATTATTACTTTAACTAAGGGGCTAGTAACATATTTGTGCATGTTTATCTACAAAAAGAATAAACAATATGTCAAAAAGAGACCTTGTAGTAAAGGGTGGAAGTACAGCTCTGACTGTGTTTAGTGATCTTATTAGTTCTGTGCTGCTATACTGTATCAAGTTGTAGTGGAGGGTAGATTCTGCACCGAGTTGGGGGTTATGGGTGCTGTGTTCAATGCTCTTTGCTGATACTGGGTTCTACTGGAGGGTGGGGGTAGTATGCTGAATAGAAGAGGCTGCGTTCACTGCTCTGTGAGTACTACTGAGAAGGAAAGTTCTGTGATCAGTGCTCTTTTCTGCCACTGGCTTCTGCTGGAGGGTTGAGGTTTTTCACTGACTTAAAAGAACGCACTTTTTGTACTGCTCTATATGCTTCCGCTGGATTCTATTGAATGGTGAGGGCACTGGACTGGGTGGGAAGAGGCTGTGTAGCACTCTCTACTGTATGTGTGTTATACTGGATGGTAGAGATACTGCACTGAGTGGAAAGGGAGTAGTGCTCTGTACTCTAACCACTAAAGCACAAAGGTTCTGCATCTGCACTGAGGAGAAAGGCCATTCCCAGTGCTCTGTACTACCATTGGGTTTTGGTGGAGGCATTGAGTTGGAAGCGGGGCCTGTTTCCAGTGTTCTGTGCTTTACCGTCTAGTGGAAGAATGAGGTATTGATATAAGCCACCCAGTTGCTGCTCTACCCAAGCAGACTGGTATATTAACAGTCAATTAGCATGCAGATAGCCTTCTGACTGCAAAAATAGCGTTCCTTAGTAGTATTGTAGCAGTCAGTAAATTTAGCTTTCAGTTTAGCAGTCATTCTGAGCTGATTCTAATGTTAAATACTGCTAACCATGTTTACTGTTCTGAATAGTCATTAGCAATCAGAAGCAGTATAAAGATTCCACAGAAGAGTCCATACAGAAACAGAACTGGATTCACCAGTGCTTCACCCATCGTAGCTGAGCATCAAGAAAACATACATTGACATGATATGAGTGCTAGGTATTAAGCACTTAAACTGAACCAGTACTCAACAAAAACTCAACTTGTACATTTGAATGCTTGTTGAGTATTTAAATTAGCAACTGCATACTGGTTCAGGATTTTATTTTTAGAATATGTTAATTAGAGATGCATTTGAGCACAGACTGAGATCTTAAACTTTCAGAAAACACACAACAAAAACTCAACTTGCCAGATTGCAGGCTCCTATAGTCCCCATCCTCCAACAGCGGCAGCTGTATACTGATTCCACTCAGGCTTGGCTGTTAGTACACGAAGACCCACCGTGCCAGCGATGGAATCTGGTTTGCTCCCACCCATCCCCAAGCCCATGCTGGGCCTCTGCACACTGCCCACTATATGTGGGTGTCAATGTGATCACTTCTGACTCTAACAGTTACAAGAAGTTGGCTCATCATTCATCAGTGTTCATCAAATGCAAAAGGACACTGCTGTGTTGCAGGACAGTAATTAAATTTACTGAATTCAACGTACAGCATCACACACTCTCATAGCTGATATTTCACAGATGCTCTATGCATTTTCTCAAGGTTTGATGTTGAGAATGCAAAACCCTCTATTTATAATGCTTAATAAGACATTGCTGGGAAGCAGTATAGCGCAGTGGTTTAAGACTCCGAACTGCAAATCTGGAGACCTGGGTCTGAATCCCACAGCCCCCACTTGCAGACTGTGTGACCCTGAGCAAGTCACTTAATTTCCCCATGCTCCCAGGTTGCACCTGTAAACAAGCTTTTGGCTTAGCATGTCTCTCCTGGTTAATTAAAAAAAAAAAAAAAAAACATTTAAAGGAACAATGCAGTTTCCCATCATTATGCTTTCATACAGTAGATTTATATATTTTTTAAATCATAAAAAGGGGCTGGACCGGTGGTGCTGAGGGTTGAGGTGCTGGATGCCACATGTCGCTCCATGCTGATGACCTGAGTTTGGAAGTGCATTCCAGTTTTTGGGGTGAGCTGGGAAGGGGGACAGACTGAGCTTGGGACTGCTCTCCTTTTCCAGGGAGGGAGGACTTTTATGCCCAACCTCTGACTGGTAATAGCACAGGCTAGGGTGGCACAGAAGAGAGGTACAGTGGGCTGGTGATGCTTGTGTGCCTCTACATGCATGCTTCACACTGGTTGCAGAAGGGATGGGAGAAAACTGGAAAATAGAAGATGGCATTTCAGTGAAGCCCTGCATGTTTGTCTGTAGGCCCATACTGCCACCCCAACCATGGTCTGAACTAGACTGTCTCAGGTGGGGGGAGGTGATATGGCCCTTCCTCTCTTGACCCTGCCATGGGGGAATCTGTGGTGGCACCCCTTCATGATGTAGGCCCCGAGGAAAACAAGCACTGATCTGTAGGGAGAGGGACAGTGCTGAGAAGCCCCCCAAATCATCCTGCTGAGTAGATAAAAAACAAAAGCAAAATATAATGAGCCACAAAGTGCTTTTTTTTTTTTACCATCGTCCAGTTGCCATCTCTTTGACCCCAACACCTAGCCTCCATCTCCTGGGACTTACCCACCCTGCTGAAATGCATCTTGACTTACACTTATGGCGGAGCTGTTGGGAAGGGGCCTTTCATAGAAATATAGAAGTTGTCAGCAGAAAAGGACCTCTTGGCCCACCTAGAGTGGCCTAAAATGCCTTCCTACTGTGCTATCGCAGACCCTGATCTCTCCCCTAATGGATACTGCTTTGTGATTCTGGGAAGGGCAGGAGTGCCTTGCTTGTTTGCATGGGTCCAGTGGAGGATGGGTATCCTTCTGCACTGCAGGTGTTGTTTTTTTGCATATGCTGACCCCCAGGAAGGCATGGCATACAATGACATAGTGGCACAAAGAGTGCTGGATGTCTGCCACACCTCAGGAAGATCTTAAGCACTGGCTGTCAGACCCCCAGTCTCCACCAGTAGTTGATCAAAAGTCAGATGCTTCCCTCCCCCTGTGGAGGAGAGCAGTCTATGGGACGTTCAGTCCTCCTCTCCCCAGCTAGCCCTCTGACATGCTGGGCTCACTTCCAAACCCTGGATGTCAGCGTCACAAATGGAAGCTCTACAGCTGTGTTGGCAGTCGGGCAATGTGGAGTCGTAAAGTGCTCAGCTGGGCTCTTCATTAATGTCACCTGGCAATATGTGGCAAAAACACAATAATAAAAGAACGCAAATAACACAAATGATTTTTTGTAGCATTTTAATATGTACTCCTCACACACCAGATGTTGCTATTTGTATGCATCAACATTTGGTTTTGCTCACCATTGTTCAAAAGTGAGCAGTACACACTCTGAATACATCTTATCAGGAGCCCTGCATGGCACAGCACAATGCTGGCATCACATGTGACATGGTGCAGTGTCTGCATTGCATGTGGCAAAGTGCTGTGTCAGCATCACTATGGCACAGCACAGTGTTAGTATGCCACATGGCAGTGTCGTGTCAGCACTGCCTGTGGCACGCTAATGTGCAAGCAGTGCAAGTGGCACAGTTTACTGACAACAGTGCACAGTGTGGTGTTGGCAGTGTATGTAGCACAGCACAGTATCTGCATGTCATTTAGCAAAACACGATGTCTGCATAGAAAGTGGCACTGTGACTGAAGCAGTGCACATAACACAGTGTATCAGCAGTGCACATGGCACTGTGTGGTGTTAGCAGTGCATATTGTACTGCAAAATGTCAGCCCTGCAACTGACACAGTGCTGTGTCAGCACTGTTTGTGACACATTGTGGTGTCTGCACTGCACATAGCCTAGTACGACGCTGTCACTGCACATGGCCCAGCAGTGTACGCACTTCATATTGAACAACATGTCTTTTTTCAGTGCATGTGGCACAGGGAAGTGACAGCAGTTCTCATGTCACAGCAAAGTATCAGTAGCACATGTTGCATAGCAAAGTAACAGCAGTGCACATGGCACAGCATGGTATCGGCAGAGCATGTGGGACAATGTAGTGACACTGGTGTGGGGGCACATGCGGTACAACCACAGTGACGTGCCATGTGTAGTGCCTGCCACCAGGGTGGATTGTCTCCTCAGGAACCTGTCATCGGTGCCGAGTGGATTCGGGGGGGAGGGGCCATTCCCTTATGTTGAGAGGAATGGTTGCAGGTGAGATAAGCCTGAGGTACATGTGTCACTCGAGCATGGTTCTACACCCTTAAGCTGCCTATATCTGTCCCCATGAGCTACTCTGTGCAGTTGCTGGATACATTGCATCCCTCAGTCAAAACACCGTCTGTGAGTCTGGACCTCCCCAAAAACAGCTAGTCCCTCCACCCAAGCAGCACCCCCTCCCAGTACACAAAGCAGAGTAGCACTTCTCTGCTGTGGATCTTCCACTCCCCGGGCATCTCCCAATGGGAGAGGGGGGTGGCAGCTGCCGGAGATGGCCTGTCTATGAGAAAGTATTTCCTGCTGTTGGGTGGGGCAGGATACAGTATGCAGTGCCTCCAAGTAGCAGTGTCTAGGAGCCCTACTTAAAGAAACAGCTTGCTAGAGACCCCAGGCAGAGCATGATAGGGTGCTTGTGACCCTTTGGGCCAATTTAGTTTGCTTGCAGGAGAGAGAAAAAAAATATGTTTACTTTAGACATATTCTGCCCAAACACGTTGCCAGTAGCCTCAGCAGTCCCTATTAGCAACTTCTGTGCCCAGTAAACTCTTCCACAGCTTGAGTACCACCTGCTGAACTGTAGGTGGCCATGGCAGAAGCTGGGAGGATGCAAAAGCAGGAAAAATTCCAAACTGGATGGCACTCAGCCCCCCTCAAGGAGACATACCGTGGTTGCCCTCCTTGATCGCATGCCCCCTCCTCCCAGTTTTCTTTGTAGTCCCAGCTTAATTTCTTTGACATCCCCCACCACATTTGTGTTTTTTTGTGCCATACCTCCTTTTATTGTCATCCCCTTTGTCATTTCCAGGAGTTGAAAGTAATTTTTACAGCCACTAGCAGGCAGAGCTAGTTGACTGGAAAAGCCCGTCTGAGAGACAAGATTTTCAGCAGCTCACAACAATTCATTTCAATAACGTTGTGTTTGTCATGCACATAGCTTTCCTACCTTTTATTTTTTCCTACTTTTTTCTGTTGGGGGCTTATAGAGGTTCCATCTAGCAAGTTACAGCAAAATGGAAAGTAGAAAAAATATCAATGAGCAAAAAAAAAAAGCTATGAGTAAAAGAACAAAAATGACACAATGGATGGGTGACTCTCTAACACAGTAGTACACAGGAAGGTTTTGCATCAACAATATGCTGGCTTGGAAACAGCAACACAAATATTAGGTCCAGTAGGACTATTCCACAGAGGAGCTAAGTGAAGCTGTGCATGTGGGGGCCCTTTTCATTGTGGCACAAAACCAACATATTTATTTATTTATTTCTAGGATTACAAATACCTTTGAACCAAGGGTTCTTTTACAAAGGTTCTGCGTCAGCAATGGGTGCAAGCAAAAAAGAGGTAAGATACAATACAAGGTCAGGAGGTTAACACAGAAGTAAGCAGAGGTAAGATACAATACAGGGCAGGACATTAACTTAGTAGCAAAAGACAGTACATGTGTACAGTATAGACTAGCACAGTAACAAACAGTCAGTGACAAATAACAATGCACAATTAACAATATGGATGAAGTGATCAGGATGGAATGTCTGGTTGCACAACTCTGAGCCATTGGAAAAGACATGCTTCAGTGAGTACTGTGAGACCAGCTACTACAGGCAGACTTCAATGCATTCTTACACCAAGCAAGTTGCACAAGAAATGTTCTGCAAACAGAAGACAAAGTTGGAGCAGGCTGAGGATGGGCAGCATACAAGAATCAAAAGGTAGGATTTTTTTTATATCTTTCAAACAGCATTTTGATGAAAAATATATAGGCCTAACTGTACCTACTGAGATCTGTTAGAGCTGAGGGAGGGGCCACAACAAGTTTGAAAATAATATACAAGTAAAAGTCAATACAGTCCTTGCTCCAGAATCCCAGCCTTAGCTCTCAAGAGGCTGCTGCACTTCTGTAAATTCAAATCTGAGTGAGGGTGGAGGGAGCTGTGTTCATTGGTTAATGCAGTAAATTAAACTTTGAGCTATGGAGGACATGTTCTGAGGGGTGTGTGTGCTGTAGCCTGTGAATTCAAACCTAAGTAAGTAAGGGAGAAGGAAATACTTACTGTAGATCTTTGAGGGGCTGCTGTTGTTTTAAAATTCAAACTTGAGGAAGGGAGTTAGGTTTAATTAGTGCAGTATTGGAATTAAACTTTGAGCTGGGAATCTGTGGATCTATCTTCCTGTAACCCCTACAAATGGGGGTTCCCGAAAGTCTTCCTTGGGTGTGCCTAAATGCCCACTGCCAGGCTGGTATCCTGTGTCTTAGCATTTTAAAAGTGTTTATGAGAATGCCTTAATGCCTCTGTGCTCTGTCTCTTTAAGAGCTGCCTATAACGTGGTGCTTATTTAATCTGGGAGGGGGCTGAGTGTTTCTATGCTTGACTCCCACCTGGGCTGCCAGAGAATTGTTCTGTTCTGCCATCGCTATTTACGCAGAGGGAGCTCTGTTAGAAGCTGTACTTATTTGCTGATTATCTATTAGCATAGTAATTATATTGTAGCTTGTCAAACCTGCCTTCTTTGCAGCATGGACAGTTATGTTTATCACCACCATTTTGGTTTTGGACTGCCAGTCAGCACCAATCTGTACTTTTGGGGCCTCTAAAATGGAGCCTGTTCCCAGAGGTCTTGTGGGAGCAAATTTCTGTAGGAATTGTAGTTTTTGCATTTTGGTGCCAAAACAGACCTGGAGGGGGAGCCCTTGCTTTGACAGACTGATGGATCACCCAATCAGAGCCTTTTAGACCGAAGGGAAATTCCCAAGCTGCCTGCTGCAGTCAGTCAGTCTGGAGTTAGAGCTTGAAGAGCAAACAGCTTGAGTGATTCAAGCAGCTGCTTTTTGGCCTATCTGCCTGCAGTCCCTCAAGAGGGAATCCATTGAAAAGCTTAGCAATCGGACTATATCCGAATTGGAGTGTGACAAAGCCACTGAAGAGTGACCAGATTTGAACCTGAAGAAGACCGAAGATTTTCTGTACGCGATCGGCCTGTCAGGACATCCATTTACCACAAAATTCCCGGTTTTGCTCAGAGATACTGATATTGTGGCCGGACTGTCTTCCGCATTGTGGTTTGGTGATTGCTTTACTATAGACGTGCTGTGTGCTGTTAGTGGGTGGTGATTTGTTTCCCCACTGTGTAGATGTGCCACGCTTGCTGGAAGCTGCATCCAGTGCTACCAGACTCGAAATCTGAACTGTTCCACCTGGCCTGGGCCTTGCCACCTGGTCCAGCCAGCTACCTGAGACACAGAAACCATCATCGACGAGAGACTCACCTGGGGATCAGCCCCCTGCTTAACCATCTCGAACAGGAACGACACCTCGGTGATTCGTGTGGGCCCTGCTTCTCCTGGCAAACCAGTCATCAACCTGCAGTCTCCATTTCGTCTAGCCTGTGTCTCTTATTGGGTAGCGTGAGTAAGAATCAGGGTAGCTCCCTGCAACAACAGCTAAATCTCAAGTGTTGTCATTTGATTGCATTGTTAAGAAAGGAAGAGATAGAGCTCTGGGGAGGTTATGCTCCAGGTTATATATCAAAGTCTTTTACAATTATTTGGACCATGCACTCAACACTTGCTTCAGAGACAAAAGCATCACCTTGTATTCAATTTAGCAGAGGTTTATTCCATGGCTTCATTAAACATGGTACAAGCTTACATTTCACCCATCCAAGGGCTTCATCAGAGTATTGTTGTTTTTCCCTTTCAAGAACTGAGCCTTCAGGCTCTGGATTACAAATTGTGTGTGGTTGTGCATGCCTTTTCTTTTCATCACAGGGCCCCAACCAGCTGCGACGCCAGCCTACCCCGGCAACATTTCAGGCTAGCCCACCTTACTTCCAACTGGGTACCCAGAGCATGTGACTGTGTAGGGACTAAAAGTGCATGCATAATTGCCTGACTAGATCAGTTTTCGAATCAATGTGTAGGGACTAAAGGTGCATGCATAATTGCCTGACTAGATCAGTTTTCAAGTCAATCAACCTGATTACGCCCCTCCCTTGTTCAATTCCCCTGAATAAATCAGATCTAACTTTTCTTGCATTTACTCTGACTGTGGTTCCAGTTTGTACCAAAAGCACTGTACTGTTGTTATTGCTGTGCCTAACCTTGTTTTACAGGGGGTCTCCAGGGTTGAACTGGTGGAACCAGCCCTGGTGGTAAGTGGAAACAGTGTGGAGAATTGTATGCTGAATAGGGGCTACTGTGAAAGTGTTTGTTGCATGTTGTCTAGGCCACTAGAGAGGAAAGAGGGGGGTTACAGTGTCCCAGAGGGTTGTACCCAGGTTAGCCTTGTTATTAACAACCCTGTCCTCCAGGTGGAGGCACCCGTTTCAGTACCCAGGCCCCTTAACCTGCAACTAGACACGCAGGCAGGGGTAGTAGCCCTTGGAATAGTGCCACCTAGGGTTACATTCCTTTAAAAGCAGTGATGTGAGATGCAGTCCCTCAGATTCCCCTCCGTATTAGTAAGTTTAGATGTCAAAAGGCCTTCATAGAGTTTATTGGCTCTTTTCTATATGTTATGGAAGCTATGGGCTTCCCAAGGCATTGATTCAAGTTATCACAAACATTTATACTTCACCTAGAGCCTGGGTAAGGGTTGCTGGACATCATTCAGCTCCCTTTCCTTCAAAGGGCACCAGGCAGGGTGCCCCATGTCCCCCTCCTATTTGCCCTATTTATGGAACCATTAGCACAACTAATCAGAAAATCAAATGGCATCACCGTTGAGGTTGGGGAGGAGCACCGCATCGCTCTTTATGCGACAATGCTTTCTTCTCTACCTGTAGAAACCCGGCCCACCTCACTCCCGAGGGTCAGCCAGCTACTGAATGAGTTCGGAGGCCTTTCCGGGTATAAGGTGAACATCACAAAAACCGAGATCTTAACCTTTCAATACACCCCTGACCAAAATATCAGGGAACAATTCCATTGTAAATGGGATATAAGGAAGCTAAAATAGTTGGGAATAAACCTCACCAGAGAATTAAGAGACTCTTATAGACATAATTACATCCCCTTTACCTCACGCCTTAGGGAAGACCTGTCTAACTGGAGTACACTCCCGATAAGTCTATCCAGGAAGATAGACCTTGTCCGAATGGTTGCTCTCCCTAGAGCACTGTACCTTTTTACTAACATTCCCATTACAGTTCCACGCTCTGTATTTCGGGAATGGGACAGAGCTATTACTCATTTCATCTGGGCAGGCCGTAGGCCTAGAGTTAAATTTAAGCTTTTAACCATGCCAAGAACCCTTGGAGGTCTATCCCTCCCTGATTTTTACTGTTACTATCAAGCTGCACATCTGCTACACTCGTTTGCCAGGCAAATAACTGATTGTGATATGCATTGGGCAGAACTTGAGCGGGCAGCCATTCCGGATATTGAGTATCTCAACATACTCTATCTTGGGACAGTTCACTTGTCTGAGTGCCAGAGCTTGCCTCTTGACACCAAATACAGGATCCTGGCATAGTACCAAATCAGAAGACAGTATTCGATCTCCTCCTTTATTCTGCTAATATGTCCAATAATGGTTCTACCTAACTTCCAGCCCAGAATACTTGACAATGCCTTCAAGCTATGGTCAAGGTACAGTCTTAGATACCTATTTCAAATTCTGACTGGAGAGAAATTATGGTCCTTTCAGGAGATACAGACAAAATTTGGTCTGCCCAATTCCCATTATTATAGGTATTTACAACTAAGGCATTACCATAGCTCCCTACCGGCCCCGATACATAACCCTGATTGCTGGCCTCAACTGATTGTATCTATGCAAACCCTACTTTCCAACCCAAATCAGAGGCACATAATATCCACTCTTTACCAAGCCCTGATTACCCCCTACCTGCTAAACTTAATAATACCCTGTGAGAAATGGCAACTCGAACTGGGTGTACCCATAACAACAAACCAATGGCAGCAAGCATGTAAACAGGTGGCCTGCACTTCAAGTTCCCATCAATGGAGAGAGTATGCTTGGAAATTTCTTGTTAGATATTTCTATACACCAGTAGTCACCAGTCATTTCACCCAAGGGAGCTCAGCTGCTTGTTGGCGGAAATGCGGTGAGAATAATGCACACCTAACACATTTAATGCATGACTGCCCTAAATTGACCCCGTTTGTTCAATCCCTATAGCAGGAGCTCCAAACAATTTTTGGAATGCACTTCTTGCTCTCCCCGAAACTCTTTATTCTCTTAATCTTCCCTGATGACCTTAAGGATCAGAACGCCCGCTACCTTTTAGCCATCCTCCTCTCAGCAGGGAAAAAAGCCATAACTAAACTATGGCTGACCCCTGACCCTCCCACTCTTGTAGACTGGTGGTCTATAACAAAGCAAATTTACTATATGGAAAAGATAACATATAGACTGAATAATCGAGAAGAAAAGTTTAACTTGAGGTGGAATAGATGGCTTTTATATTATGTATTTAAAGATACAGCATTCGTTCCATAGATAAGTGACCTCTCCCTATCCCCCTCAAAACTTATTCCACTGTTCCCCTACCAGTCTGTTCCTCTCCCCCCGTTTTCTCCCTTTTTCCAACCCGTAAATGCACTACTTTAAATAATGTGTCAGCCTCTCTAGGTTCCCCATTCTTACCCCCCTCCCCTACCTCACTTATGGCATATTTATCGACGGTAGCAAAGAAACCACCTAGCAGCTCCATTCCAGCACTTATACCTACTTACCTCTACATTAGCTACTCAAGCTAAACCTATAAAAACTCTAGGGGCAGTTCCTAACTTATATCCAGAGGGTATGGACTCTGCTTCACTTAGGTACAAGGGCTGTAATAAACCTAACTGTTTTTTATACTGTATAAATTATTAGCCTCTGTGTCCTTAATCTGTTAAATGGCATGGTTTGATTTGTATCTATCTCCTAATTGTACCTATTTATAGACACAACCGAATTAAATGTGCTGTAAATGTTTGTAGTTTTAGAAAATTGAATAAAAAGAAAATAACACAAATAAAAGCAGTGATGTGTGGGCTACAGGAATTCACTACAGAGTTTGGGGGTTAGGAGGAAGGTGGGGAGATGAAGGGCACTGCGAAGGGGGAGGTGCATATAGCCTGCAGTTGCTGAGCGGAAAGAGGTCCAAGGGTGCCATTGAGGAGGGAGGCTGAGGAGCCAGTAGCTGCGGGGGGCTTATCACCAACTTGATCCATGCATCTGAGCAAATGATTGGGTCAAGGTCTGCAGGGCATGGTCACACTATGGACATGCTCAGCACTCTGTGCTGAGTAGGACCATAGAAGTATGCACCACGCCACCCCTTTTGCACTGAGCTGTAAACCTGGAGACCAGGGTTTGAATCCCACAGCCCTTTGTTACATACTGTGTAACCTTGTGCAAGTCACTTAAATTCCCTGTGCTCTTAGCTCACACCTGAAAACAAGCTTTGGCTTAGTGTGCTTTTCCTGGTTAATCAGTTTCTCCTTCCCTTTCCCCATTTCATTAAAGCTGGGCCATTAGCCCATCAGAAGCTCTGCTAACCTATCTGGGCTACTGTTCTGAAATACTGGCCACCTGGCCAACCAGCGTACTAAGGGGATTTAGATGAGCCCCTCCCAAAAAACCTTCTTATTTCTTTCCTGTATTATTTTATTTCCCTTCTCCGTGTCTTGTTTTCTTACTTTGACCCAACTGTACCTTTATCTCTAAATTCACCTCTTTCCTTACTTCTGCGCTGTTCTATAACTCTTACATTTCCCAGCTCTGTTTCTGCTCTTGCCATGGTATTTTCTCCATAATAACCTGATTTTCTTTTATAGGTCTGACAGGCCACAAACTGTCCTTCCTTATCAAATAAGCATCATTCAATCTTTAACTTGTTCATTCCATCCTATTTACTCTCTGAGAACTGCAGATCCTTTGTGACCTCTCTTTTATATTTTATTTTACAGGACCCATGGACATCCAACTTTAAAGACCTGCTTCTAGCCCCCTGTTACTCTGGTAAGAGACTCCACTTCTACCTATACGTGGCTGGGTTGGCTATAATGCTGTGGCTGTGCCCATTACAGTGTGTGTCAGAGTTGGGCATGTGGGAGGGAACTGAGATTGTGTGTGTGTGAGTGGCAGGGACCTTGGAGGGAGAGGGTTAGTATGTGGCTGTGGACGAAACAGGGACATTTTGTGGAACAGCAGATGTGGGGATATTGGTGGTCATCATGGAGGGAGGCAGGGTGCTGTCTGGGGCAGTGGAAGAAGGGGGTTAGTTCAGGGTAATTTGGAGGGTGGGGGCTAGTGTTAGGGCAACTGTCTTGTGTTGTGGAGGAAGGGGGCTAGTGTTGGGGCATGGTGGGAGGGAGGCTATTATCCAAAGCTGTGGAGTAAGAGGCTTTTGAATTGGGGCTGTGGAGGGAAGAAGCTAGTATGGTGGAGACCATTAGGGGAGGTGGCTGGTGGGTTCTGAGGATAGAGGTGGTCAGGTGTAGGGTACTTTGGACGGAGGTGTCCTGGTGTAGGATTGTGTTGATGGCAGTGGGCTGGTGAAGGGTGCTGTGGATAGATATCACAAAATGTCTGAGTATGGGGGTGTGGTCAGCGGACTGGGAAGTGGAAGGGATCAGCTGGCCAGTAGTTCAGCCAGAGTTACGATCTCTTCCTTCTCTTACAGGACAGCATTAAAATGTATAATTCTGACAAGGAGAGACTATCGCTGCAGCAGAGTAATGGGCTGTGAAGCCCAAAAATCTCACACCTTTACTTTAACAGAAGTGTATTGTATGCTCACAATAAGCTCCAAAAACTCACCACATGGCATCTACAACCCAACGTAATGCCAAACTGCCCAATACATAAATGTACATGACTTGTTTCCTCATACATGTATGCTTGTTTGATCAGACTTGAGGGTGCACCACATTATGATGGTGCAAGCCAGTGCACACAAGGGGCCAGATATTCAAAGGGGTTGGGCCTGGCACAAGCCTAGTAATGCAACCTGGTTCGATATTGAATGGGGAACACGTGCAGCTAAGTCCTAATGCGCTGGGGCGCAGTTAATGTATGTCAGAATGCAGGGGGCGTGCCCATGCATATGGGCACATCCGAGATTCAGCCCGGATGTGCGGGCGACTATGCTGGCACAACCCTGATTCACACCCACATACGGGGCTCAAAGTTGAGCCAGAAAAAAGGCTCAAACCAGGCCACCCACTGGTGGGCTGCTGTATTGCAGGGTGCAGCACAGCACCCGCCAGCCGTGGTGGCCACCTGTCCAGCAGGAACACTGTCCACAAGTACCCACACTCTCCACGGTGGTCCAGTGTTCCCCCTCTCCCTCATGTGTGCCCGGTTGTGGGCATTTGTATACATTAAAGAACCCTGGTGGTCTAGCAGGTCCCCCCTCCCCTCCAGCATGCTTGATCGCAGATGTTTGACAACTAGTATCCGACCTGGTGATCTAGTGGTACCCCCCTCAATGCCCACCCACAGAGGACCCTCGGCCCCAGCCCCCCCATCATCGGTGGGTGGCTGCATTCTGCCAGCATACTGCCCGGCTGCCCGCCAAATGACCACTTACAGTATGATCTGTAAGCCTATTGGTCCACAGTGTGGACCAATGGGCCTGCAGACCATACTGTACTACACAGGCACAAATCCCCCTAACACTGACTTTTTGCTTCTACACCCCCCAGTTAGACCCATTTGCTATTAACCTCCGCAGGCCCCTCCCCTGACTACCCCGACTGAGCACCGACTCCCCTGCCCGGGAACAGTACCACAACCCTGGGTACTTGCCGCACCTTCCAGCCGCTGATGCTGCTCCCCTGCCGTACCGAACCCCGAACCCCACCATCCTAACTCTCCCCTGCTGACTTCGGTTCCATGAACCTGGGCTCCTCTTGAGTGGTTCTGCCGTTAAAGCCACCCCGTGGCCGTCTTCACTTCCGATCCCTTCCCCTGCAGCTCTCTCTAGCCGCCGTACGGTTCCATGGACTCGGTCTCGTCCCGTAGCCTTCTACCGCTTATGCCACCATATCCCCTTCCCCAGGCGTATACCGTAAGCCCCTGCCCGTCCAAATGTTCCCCGCCTCCCTCCTCTAGCCGATGCCTATCATGTCCTTTCCTTCCTGTTTTCGTGCCGCCTTTACCCTCTATAGCCCCACTGCAGGTGGTGTCTCTCCTGCCTCCAGCTCTGCCTGACCTACTCTCTCCCCCAACCTCGACCATGTACCGCCACCATCCATTCACCGCCCCACACCCAGACCCCCATCCTGCCTCTTTCATCCCTGCTGCCACCTTAACCACTTAGCCGCAAGGTTGTCTTCCTGCATCCCCCCTTTTATACCTGCTCACCCAGTTCCCCCTCCCCGCTCTCTCCCTCACCTGACCCACCTGTCCTTTGGATCTGCCCTGTATACCTTTAGCCGCTCACTAAATGCTACCTGTACACTGTAAATCTGCTGTTTTTCTCTTGACCTGTTGATCGTCACTGAAGCTGTACTCCTTTATTGCCTTTTACTGAAAACTGTTCTCTGTACTGTTACTGCTTCCCTGTATTATGTAAATGAACTCTGTATTGTTATTGTACCTCCCGGGTCGTGCCTGAAAATAGTCACCTGTTTGGCTAGCGCACCTACCCAATAAACAAAAACTAAATAATTAAATAAATAAATATGTGAATGAACGTGCTCATTCACATATTTGTGCCTGTGTAGTACCGTATGGTCTGCAAGCCCATTGGTCCACACTGTGGACCAATAGGCTTACAGATCATACTGTAAGATGTCATTTGGCGGGTGGCTGGTGGTATGCAGGCGGGGTTGCAGCCACCCGATGATGATGAGGGGGTAGCTGGGTGGCCGGGGGTCCTCTGTGGGTGGGAGGGGGTACCACTAGACTACCAAGGCAGATAATAGTTTTCAAACACCCATGATCGGGCATGTGAAGGAGAGAGGGACCCGCTAGACCACCAGGGTTCTTTAATGTATACGTATGCCCATGATCTGGCATACAGAAGGGAGGGGGGAACCACTGTACCATCATGGAGTTTTCTTTCATACAACTGCCCATGATTGGGCATTGGGTAGGGGGGGTCCACTAGACTACCAGGGACTCTACTCATGGCGACAGTGGCTGCGCAGGGTGCCAGGTGCATTTTGACGGGCTGCCCTGTGTTATGCATGCAGATGGGGCCATAATTGCATGCAAATGTCCCCATTTGCGCCATGTATACATTATGGCCCCATTTGCATGCCCAACTCTGAATATCGCGGGTGATGCACAGAGCGCAACTATATTTGCGCTGGAGCATTCCCGGCCCTCGCTGTTGGGGAATGGGCTGGTGCAGTGTTCTTGGGCCAGGCGCATTCTATGCCATATTCAACGGAGATGCGCCATTGCACATCACCTTTGAATATCACCGTGTCCTGGCCCCGGCGCTTCTCAGTTGCGCTGTGCCCCCACTTGCACCACTGCCTGGTGCAGTCTGAATATCCCACCCAGGAGTGGTTTCTTTACATTTATTTAGAGGGCAACAGTGTGCAAATTACAAACCCGGACGGAAAACTGTGCAAAAAAGATGCCAAGAACACAGAAACACTGTGTGCATTCGATATTGGGACATCTTAATCAGGGGGTCAAACTTCTCCATGTGTGCATGTTCTCTTTGGCTTGCAGTTTTGATTTACTGAGCATGACACTTTGTAAGGTTTATGGTGCTGAGGCTTCCTGTTACCACATTATGGTGGACCTGGAATTTCAGTGTGCTTTATTTATTATATTAATATAGAAACATACAGAAACATAGACAGTGATGGTAGAAAAGGACTAACGGTCCATACAGATAAAAGCAGCAGTGTATGTTACGTGAATGAACCGTAAACACGCTGCTTTGCTTATTCATTTTAACAGAAATTAAAATGGATATAATGTTCAGAAATTGAATTAAAAAAAAATAAATAAATAAAGCTTTTAAACAAGAGTATTTTCAATTTTTTTCTCCTACCTGAGGGGCTTAACCCCTAGCCCCCCAAGTATAGGGAACTTTATTTTGTCCCCATACACCCCCATTGAGGGCTTTGCCCCCAACCCCTGGATCCCACCAGCATTTTTACAAATCCAGCTCCTATAATTAGAGAGAGCATGCCATGCTTGCTAGCTGTCTGTATGTCAACTGACCATACTAGACAATGCCGAGCAGAGTGACTGACCCTGTAGAGAGCAAGTTAGCAAGTTTTGGCAACTAAAAGTTTCTGAAACTGGCTGAGTTGCACCGGAGCAAGTTGGAGGACCAGTCTACTTTGCTGTGCGACCCGATCTAAAACTGTCTGCGACTTTTAAGAATAGTAGTGGCTGTGGCAGTAGTGTGGGTGTGCCAGATTCCTGAACATTCATCACTGCAACTGTGAGTTGACTAGGGCTGTGGCCGGGTTTCTTTTGGGGTTTTTTTTAGTGACTGCCGGTTCTGGACTACTGTGACCTTGGGCTTGCCTCACCACCTGTTGCTGGAAGGAAGAGAGAGGAGAAAGCTACCATGGGCCTGACTGGCCTAAAGAAATCCAACTCCAGGAGCAAGACACTGAGCCAGACTCTGCTGCTGACTGGCTGGTTGGCTGGAGCTACCTGGGAGCAAAGAAAGAGCAAACCACATCGGACAGCCCCAGAACAGAAGTGAGTGGTGATGAGGCGTGTTTTGGGGTCCAGGGGAGGGGTGGTTGGGTGATTGTTTGGTTTAGGCCTGTCCTTTTACCTCTCCGCCATCCTATTCTCCTTCACTTCCATCCTATTCTCTTGCTGCTGCAACTTGCAAACCTGCACTGCACAACAATTTAAAACAAACCACCTCCCTCCTTCGGCTCCACAGTAGCATAGCAGCTCAGTTCTGCTGGGTCAGCGGCACACACAGGATTGGACTGAGATTGGAGCCAGGGAATCTGAGAACAAGGAGGCCCTGGTTGGGCCCAGCAGTTGTGGCAATGGAAGGGGTTAGGCACACATCTTTCTAATTTGATGCAACTGCCTGGAAGAGGAGACGGTGGAAATGGCTGAAGAGTTGACTTTCTAACTGGTTTATTAGGAAGGGAGCCCTGTTCCTTATTTTTAAAATATAATGCTGGCATCCCTATGATAGCATGACATGCCCATGACGTGATTCCTGTATGAAAATGTGGGAGAAAAGGGGCTAAGGCTCACTCAGAGGACTGGAAGGGGAGCAGAGTGGTTGCGTGGCACTAGAACTCTCTGGCTGGTGAAGTACTTTGTGGTGTTCTGTTGCACCCCAACCCCTGATCTCCCAAACCATGCCCTCTGTATATTCCCTGACATCCTGTGCAAGGGCTAGATATATGCAGAATGAGTGTTTGGGGTTGGGGGGTAGGAGGTGCTGCCAACCACCAGGGATGGTGTCAAGATGAGTGCAACTCAGCCACTGCTTCCCATGCAGATGTGTCCATAATGGGCACTCAGATGGCCACTTAGCACCATGCCAGCCCAATGGGCTCTTTTGCATGGTGCGACACAAGATCACACCATGGCTCCTGGCATTACCAGTCTGGGGACACAGTTTAATGTGGACCGGATGCAGTCCAGGTCCCTGTTAGGGCCGTGCACATGGTGACCCCAAATTTTCAGCATAGATATTTTTTCACACCACCCCATGTAACTGATGAGTATTGTTTTTTTTTTTTTTAAATCCTGGCAAAAAGGGATTTTCCCATTTGTGGAGCGATATGACCTTTTTGGTTGGGATTTGAACATTTTTCACTTACTTGGTTCATGAGGTGGGGTCAATAGACTGTGTTCAAAATTTAACTCTGCTAGTTTCAAATGTCATTGAAAAAGTAAAATGATGATGTAACCTGTTTGCATGATGCCGTTGATCCAGTGGGAACCATGCCTTCCCATACTTGTGAACTGAGTTTGGGTGTGACCTCTGTGAGCTAGTGAAATGGTCTGAGGCTGGGGGGAAGGCACAGTAGTGTGGCACTCGCCCAAGCCTGAGGAGGGAAAGATGTTAGAAACATAGAAGAATGTTGGCAGGTAGGGGCCTTTGGTCCATGTAGTCTGCCCAAAGTATTATTTTATACCCCCCATCACCACACACACACACAGGAGTCAGTTTTCTTTTCTGATACTATGAGACCTATTTGTGTCTATCCCATGCAGACTTGAATTCTTTGACAGTCTTGGTCTCCAACACCTCTGGAGGTAGGCAGTTCCATGCTTCCACCAGTCTTTCAGTCAAGAACTACTTTCTTGTTTTTCCCCTAAATTTGCCCCCTTTCAGTTTCATGTTGTGGAACTTCTGGTGAGGACCCTGAACCATCTTGGTGGCCTTTCTCTTGATAGCCTCCACTCTTTCTATGTCCTTCTTCAGGTGAGGTCTCCAGAACTGCATGCAATACTCAAAATGGGGTCTCACCGGAGACCAGTACAGAGGCATCATTCTCTTTTTCTGCTGGTGATATCTCTCCCTATACAACCCAGCATGCTACTTGCTTTGAGCACTGCATTGTCACATTTCTTGCATGTCATTAGTTATAATAATGCCCAGGTCCCTTACTTACAGTGTTGCCTCCAGTCCCCCCCCCCCCCCCCCCCCACAATATAGTACTACATTTCAGAGTTTCCTTTTCCCAAATGTATGATTTTACACTTTTTTGCAGTCAGCATCAGCTGCCATGTTCTTGACCATTCTTCCAATTTCTCTAAGTCTGATGCCATTTTACTTACTTCCCTGGCTATGTCTGCCGTGTTGCAGATCTTTGTGTCATCCACAGACAGGTGCACCTTGCCAACCAGGCCCATCGCAATATCTCTTTTGAACATGTTGAAGAGGAGTGGTCCCAGGACAGATCCCTGTAGCACCCCCTCTGGTCACCTCCCTCCCTCTCATTAGACAGAATTCCATTGACCACCACCCTCTGCCTTCTACCATTTAACCAGTCTCTCACCTAGATTACGACTTTGATCCTCAACCCCATACTGCTGAGTCTGTTCCAAGAGTCTTCTGTGGGGGACTGAGTCGAATGCCTTAACTGATATCCAGGTAGGACACATCCACTGCACTGCCTGGAGTATGTGCACATATGACACCCAGTGGTGGGCATGGGAGCCTTCTTTCACAAGGGGTCGACTCCCTTTGAAGACTTGCAAGAGTCAAGGTGCTAGGGGTTAACTGAAGGAGACAAGTATTGTACTTCTACTGCAAAACCTGCTTTTGGTGTTTATTTTGTGTGTGCTATGTCTTTTGGAACTGTTTGATTGTGAGGTGAACCACTTTTAGTGAAAGCGCACTGACTGGAGGAGCTTGCTTGCTGCTTTCACCTTTTCTGTTGTTCACAAGGGGTTGACATGCATATCGAGGCTGATGGGCCCATGTACTATGTCAAGACAGGGGTGGCAAGAAAAATGGGAGAATGTACCTGACAGGATGAAGGTCATGAAGCTGCAGGCCTCACAAACAATGGGCCCCTACTGCATCAGCTGCCCAGCTCAGTCACCCTCCCTCCTGGGAACTTACTTGTGCTTTTGGTACCCCCAAACACAGACTCTCACCCCCCCTCATGACAGGGATAGAAATGGATGAATATCCGCCCTCTTGACTGTCAGACACTTCAGCAGTTTGTCATCCTGTCAATGTTGCAGATGTGCGAAAACTGGTGGTTCCAGCCAACCTTGGTGGGAGTCAATGAATGGAGCTGCTTGCAGCCCTCCTGGAGGAGAGAGGGCCCAGGGATACCGAATCCTGTCCATATCCCCCTCGCTGTCATCCATGAGTGGCCAAAATCTGTTCCCAAACTTGGGTTGCTGCTATGATACTGATATCTACCCTCTGGACCACCCCATTTTACCCCCCCCCCATACACAAAAAAAGATCCCTTTCCACCCGATACAGCTGATTAATATTTTCATTAGTCATGCTAACCCATTTTCCACTTTGTCTACAGGTCCAGTGGAATAAAGACACTAGCCCAGGCATTGGAGGACACTGAACACATGTATCAGATAAGTATTGGCTTTAGAGTACCTTGTTTATCCAGTTACTAAAGAACTGCAGATCCTTTGTGACACTTTTGCTATTCTTTTTTTACAGGTGCAACTGAATTGTTTCCTCAAGCCAACCAAACCCCATCCCACGGTGCACAGGAGCCAGGTAAGAAATCTTTATTGTCATGTAACAGTAGCTCAGCCACCGCATAGGTGCACATATAGCCGCGGGAAAAAATTAAAGTAACAGAAAAGAAAACTGCTTGACAGCAGTCGAGAGCCAGGTCAGCACCAAAAACAGCACACAGTACCATGAGACTGATTGATTATGTGGAAAATGCATTTGACATTTATTTGTGTAAAAATCTTAACACACAAACATAGAAATTGTTGGCAGATAAGGACTGCTAGGCCCATCTAGTCTGCCCAAAGGCCCTATACATTGTTTGTGGCCACTGACCCTATGTGATCAAAGGCTTTTCATCACTCCCTCCCTTTTCAGGCTTCCCTTGTGCCTGTCCCAGGCATGTTTAAACCCCACCACTGTGCTTGCCCCCACTACCTCCTGTGGCAGACTATTCCAAGTGTTGACTACCCTTTCTATGTAGAAAAACTACCTCACATTACCTCTTAATCTACCCCCTTCCAGTTTCATATTGTGCCACCTTGTTCTAGTACTTTTCCTACATTGGAAAAGGTCCCCGGCCTGCACTTTGTTTATGCCTTTGAGGTACTTGAAAGTTTCAATCATGTCCCCCACGCTGTCTCCTCTCCTCCAGTGAGTACATATTGAGGTCCCTTAGTCCCTCCTCATATGTTTTGTGGTGCAAGCCCTGCATCATCTTTGTTGCCGTTCTCTGGATAGTCTCCACCTTATTTATGTCCTTACGCAGGTGTGGCCTCCAGAACTGCGCGCAGTACTCCAGATGAGGCCCCACCAGTGTTTTATACAATGGCATCATCCCCTCCTACTAGTGATACTCCTGCCTATGCATCCCAGCATGCCTCTGGCTCTCCCTGATGCCTTTGTACACTGTTTTGATACCTTAAGGTAATTAGATATGATAACCTCAATGTCCCTTTCCTCTTTGGTGACAGTTAGTTCCTCCACCCAACCTATAGCTCTCCCCAGGGTTCTCTATACCCAGGTGAATTATGTTGCACTTCTTTGCATTGAACCTCAGTTGCCACATCTCTGACCAGCTTTCAAGCTTCACAAGGTTCCTCTTCACTTTCTGCACCCCTTCTGGAGTATCCACCCTGTTGCAGATCTTGGTGTCATCTGCAAACAGGCAGTCCTTTCCTTCCAGCCCCTCTCCAATGTCACTAATGAAGATATTGAACAGGACTGGTCATAGTACTGATCCCTGTGGTACCCCGCTGGTAACCCCCCTCTCCCCAGATTGTACCCCATTTACCACCACCCTCTGTCTCCTGTCTGTTAACCAGTTCCTAACCCAGTTCACCACCTGGTCTCCCATGCCCAGCCTACCCATCTTGTTAGTCAGCCTTCTATGTGGGATGGTGTTGAAGGCTTTGCTGAAATCTGGGTAGGCGACATCTACTGCTCCCCGATTTAGTTCCCTAGTCACCTAATCAAAAAAATCTATTAGATATATTTGACATGACCTTCCTGCTGTGAATCCATGTTGCCTCAGATCCTGAGCACTGCTGGATTCCATATGTGCCACTATCCTTTCTTTCAACAGTGTCGCCATGATCTTTCCAGCCACTGAGGTGAGGCTGATTGGCCTGTAGTTCCCTGCCTCCTCATTACTACCATTTTTGTGCAGTGGGACTACATGTGCCCTCCTCCTCCAGTCCTCTGGAATGGTACCTGTGTTGAGTGACTTGTGAACAGGGCTGCCAGAGGCACTGCTAGTCCTCTTCACAGCTCCTTTAATATCCTTGGGTGGATGCTGTCTGGCCCCATTGCCTTATTCACCTTCAGCTTTGTGAGTTCTCCCAGAACTCTCACCACTGTGAATGGACTGGTGTCTACCCCCTCCCCATTGCCTCTCCATCCCAACTGTGGTCCTTGACCCTTCCCCTCCATAGGGAATACTGAGCAAAAGTATTTATTTAGTATGTCTGCCTTGTAAGGTCAAGGTCCAGCTGTCGGAGGAATACTGTGGACTGGGGAGGAGGGAATGGGGTGGCCATGGAAGGAGGATGGGGGGCCACTGTAGGGTAGACGTCAACTACTGGAAGAGAATATCTGTAGGTGTGGAGGCCAGGGACCTACAGGGAGAGGGGCACAGGTGGGCCATGAGGTGAGATGGAAAGGAAGGACTGGGGAAGAGAGTATTAGGGGGATGGTGGTGGGGGCTACTGGCAGCGGCTGCTGCAGGAACCCCAGAAACTGCCATGTAGGAGAAGTCAAAGTTAATGTTCAATTGAGCACCAACTGTATATTAATGAGTGGAGTGCTAGAAAATTTGCATGTAAAAATCTCAGCAAGTGCTCATTTAGCTTCAGCTAAATATGTTAAGCATTAGTTGAGAGCTCTATGTTGAGCGCTCCATTAATTAATTTTTTTTGTAAAAGTGAATTTGCTGTGACAAGTCATGTTCCATGATTGCGCATACATTCCACATTACATCATAGCTCTGGGGCAGTCAGAGATTAGCTGACTTGCATATATTTTAATATTTACTGATTAGTGTTTATAAACCACTGCCAGTGAGTGCCCAACAACTCTGTAAACCACAGGCACAGTCAGCGGGAGGCATAAGCTTCTTGATGGCTCCACAGTACCTCACAAAGCAATTTTTTAAACTTTTAGTTAAATCAGAACCAGTAAATATACAAAATAAAACATGGGTAAGTGTGTTTTAATGGGGATTTTGTGCACACCCTCAGTGTGTGTGATGCCCATATAAATCCCTCTGGGTTTGTGGGGCATGACACATCTCAGGTGTGCATACAATCCCCATAAACCACAATAACCCATGCATTATTCGATATGTCTACTGCGTGATTACTTCCATGAAACAGTAGTACTATGGTAAGCGTTTTTTTCTTTTGTAAAACAGAAGTAACAGAACATCCTGAAAATGTGAAAATTATGTTTGTTTTTAGAACAGCATAGAAAATGTTAAATTAGTTTTTAGTTTAAATGGACTGTTTGCATGGAGGAATACAGATAAATACATTTTCAGACCATTTCAACAATGTGTCTGTATTTTTTGTAAAAATTAAGGATACTTTTTGTAATCAGTAACCTACTCCAGGGTATGGGGTTATAGGCATATAACCCATACTCTGGAGTGGGTTGTGGCACTCATAACATGGGTCATTCACTGTTCATTTACAAACTTTGTTTTCCTTGTTTAAATGGTAGAAATGTAACTGTAGCCTGCCCCACATTCTTACTGGCAGCACCATATGGTGTCAGAACCATCCAAACGGATAGTGCATTACTGTAATGGTTGGTAATATCTTTGTGAACAAATTTAATCATTTTGGTTCAGTTTCCATTCACTCTGTGTGGAGGACAAGATTTTCTGGGTGTGAAGAGGTTCTCATTTTGTCATGACCTTCACTGCTGGTTGGAACATTTAAAAGGTGAAGCAACCAATTTGCACAGCAACAAATTTGGAAACTGGCTGGGAGGACAGGTAAGTGACTTCAGCTCACAGTTGCATTGCTTTGGAAGAATGGATAGAATGGATAAGCAAAGGATAGAATAAAACAAAATACACTTTGTTCACTAGTACAGTAACAGCAAAAAACTTGGATTCCCGTTCATGCTTTTGAATCTGACACTTTTCATGTGGTGATCACTATCCATCTGAAGTAATAGGAATTAATATGGCAATAATTTGTTCAGTTATAAAAAAAAATGCTGTAAAATACTGAAGATAACAGTGACTTGTGTTAAAAAAAACTGATGATTGATTATTTATGGCTTATATTTGGCTGCATATGCAGTAAATATGCAAATTAGCATGTTTTGCCTACATTTGTTTTTTTACACAGATTTTATTTACGTGGGAAATGCATTACATTCATGGATAAATGTAAATAGAATCTTTCTAAAATAAATCCAAATGTAAGCAAAAATTGCTCATTTACATATTTTGCTCCGTATGCAGCCAAATGTCTGCCACACCTAATCCATTAGGATTTCTTTAGGCTTAAAACTAAAAACATTCTAATATCTTTATTTATAATCCAAAGGTAATCAAGGACTGAAATTTTGCATATTTTGGCCCAGATATTCAAATCGCCATTTTGTGGTGCAAGCCCCTGCGCCAGCTCAAAATAGTTGCGCTTGAGGATGTAAGCTAGGCGATATTCAACGGAGTTGTGCTATGCGCACTTTGAATATCGCCCCCTGGCCACACCCACTGTGCATGGCGCAGTGGAACTGTGCCAGCACAAGTGGTCAGAGTGGAGCACTGAGATGCAGTGGCGCAAGTTCCACTGCGCCCAGCACCTGCGATATTCAAAGGGTGACATGCAAATGGGGCCATAATTTATGCAAGGCACACAGGGGCCATTTGCATCTGATTATGGCCCCATTTGCATGCCATTAACATGCAGGTGCGCTGATCCCTGGCGACTTGTGCCTGGCGCCCTGCCAGGCAGCAGCCATTGGGGACCAATGCCCCCTGCAGCCCGATCGCGGGCAGAACAGTATTCGTCCCCAGCAGCCCGATCGTGGGCATAATGTTAATCTTCCCCACCCCGAATAGCGGATCGTGGGCATAATGTTAATCTTCCCCCAGTAGCCCGATCGCGGGTGGCATCCTCACCCCCCGTCCAGAATCCTGGTGATCTAGTGGCCTCCACCCCTCCGCCCACAGAGCCCACCACCCCCTCTCCCCATCAGCCAGGTGGCGGCAGCACCCCACCCGCCTGCGCCCGCTGCCTGCCGACTGACAGCCGGTGGGCTGCCCGCCATTGGTTCAGCGCATGAGCCAATGGGCATGCAACTCACACTGTACAAGTCAGTCCAGATATGGAGAATGAATTTTCATTCACATATTTGGATCTGGATTCAGGACGGGTGGGGCTGCATGCCCGCTGACTCATGCCCTGAACCAACGGGTGCGCAGCCCCACCGAGCTGTCAGTCGGCAGGCGGCGGGCAGCAGGCAGGTGGGGTGCTGCTGCCCGCCAGCTGATGGGGGAACGGTGTAGGCCCGTGGGCAGTTGGGTGGGGCCACCAGATCACCAGAGACTTGGACGGGGTGAGGGAGCGCCCGCCACCGGGCTACTTGGGGAGATTAACATTATGCCCGCGATCGGGCTGCTGGGGATACCGCTATGCCCGCGCATTGGGCTGCGAGGTGACACTTCAGCCCGCGATCGGGCATGGGTGGCGCCGCCAGGCGACGGAATAAGAGGGCCACCCACAGGTGGCAGCTGCTGTGTTGCGCCGCAATGCAGCAGCTCACCTGTGGGTGGCCCCATTTGTTCCTTTTTTCACATAACTTTGTGCAGGCTCAGGTAGGGTTGCCTGCATAACTCTGCATGGCCCGGCTGAATATCGGGCTGTGCAGTTTATGCATGGGCACGCCCCCACCTGTGCCTGCATACATTACTGATGCGCCCTGGCACATCGGGATTTGTGCAGGCGCACTTTTCCCTTTTCAATATCGCACAAGATTAGTGGGTTGTGCATGGCAACAAAAAGGTACCCGCTGCGCAACTCTTTTGAATATCTGGGCCTTAAGCCAAAAAAAGAACAAAATAAATACATTCAAAAGGAACAGTTTTTTGGGCTTTCCTTTTTAGTCCCAAAAAATAGGATTGAGAATTAGCATATTTCGTTAGGTATACAACCAAAAGTTAGCCACTCTTACAATAAGAAATTACTATAACAACTTTTCTGGATAAAATACAATTTCAAGTAAATTTAAAGGAACTTTAAATCTTAAGAAAAAGGTAAACATAAACCAGTGTGAATCCACAATTTTTTGGAAGGGTAGGCAAGAATTAGTGTTTTTTCAATGTTTTTCATCATCCTTGGAGAATAGAATCATGCTCTTGCTATGTCTAGGGTGCAACTGAAACCCAGGTGCCCCATTTCACCATGTAGCGAGGTGATAACTGCCTTGCGGTACTGCTAGGGCCATACCAGTTTTATTGGGAATTTAGGATTGTCACTGTTTTGGCTATGTTGTATCAAAAGTCCATCTTTTAATGATAACTTGTTCTGTTCTCTCTCCGTAGTAACTGTAGATCTGGGTGAGTTATACACACTTGATCTGCATTATGTCCTTTCTCTAAAACTTTAATCACTTCACGTAACACATCATCCACTCTTTTCACATGTTGCAATTCAGGCTTGCTGGGCTGGGGCAAGGATGACAGGCCCAATCCAGTGAAATTCAGGTAAGCAGCAGGAATGGTGTCTGAAGGCACTCTCTACATATCAATGACTCTGTCGGGGTTTGCCGGTGTGGCTTCCTTCATGGGTTGAGCTTGGAGCACAAGGCTTCTGCTGTTGTCCTTGTAAGCTGCACCTTTGAGGCTATCTGCTGAGGAGGAGGGCATCTAGATAAAGTGTCAGCATCAATATTACACTTCCCATTTCTGTACTCCAAACTGTAGTTGAAGGTGGATAGTACAGACAACCATCGATGACCAGCTGTGACTAACTTGGCTATAGTGTTCACATACATGAGAGGATTGTTGTCTGTTCTAACAGTTAAGTGGACGCCATACAGATAGTCATGAAACACTTTAGTTACAGCCCACTTGAGGGCCAGGAACTCAAGCTTGTGTACTGGATAGTGTTTCTCAGAAGGGGACAGACTGTGGTTGATGAACGTTGCAGGGCAAAGTCCCCCAGGGTGCTCTTGATACAGCACTGCTCCCAAACCATTCAGGCTGGCATCAGTGTGCAGGATATATGGCTGGTGGGGTCTGCAAAAGCCAATACAGGTACTTCACTCAGGTGCTTAATGATCTCTCTAAAAGCTGTTTTGCATTCATCCATTCAATGGTCACCAAACAGCTCATTCACTTTCAGGTACTCTTTCTAAGGACTGCTTCCCCCAGATTGGGCTATCTTTTTGTTTGTAGGCGGATATCCCTGTGTAGTATCATTCAGTGAGTGCACAATCATGGATTAATTTCACAGAATGTGAGGAAGGGCTACAAGGCTTTGAGGTTGTGTGGCTCGAGCCAGGTAGTGAGAGCCTCTACTTTGGCTGGGTCGGTCTGTACACCATTGGCAGAAACAATGTGGCCAACATACTTCGCCAAGAGCTGGCAAATCTGGCACTTGTCAATAGACACTTTCAAGCTGAATTCTTCCAGCCGTTCCAACACTTTCATGAGCCGAGCTTCATGTTTCTCCAGTGTCCTTCCAAACACAATTAGGTCATCCAGGAACACAATGACATCCAGTAGGCTCATGTCTCCCACTGCCTTCTCCATTAGTTTCTGTAAAGTGGCAGGAGACCCTGATATTCCTTGGGGCATTCTCTCAAACTCGTAGAAACCCAGAGGGCAGATGAAGGATGTCTTTTCTTTATCCTCCTCTGCCATAGGCATCTGGTAGTAGCCACTGCATAAATCCAGCATTGAGAACCACCAGCTCCCTGACAAGCTAGCCAAGGTATCTTCTACGTCACATACAGTATACTGGTCTGGCACGGTCTTCTTAGTCAAAGTCTGGTAGTCAATGCACATCCGGATGGCATCATTCTTCTTTTGGGCCACCACTATGGGTAAAATGTAAGGGCTCCAAGACTTCTCTATAATCCCTGCTGCCTGCAGATCCTACAGATAGCACCAGACATCCTCAATGTCCTCAGGGGACAGTCTCCAGGACCTCTCTCAGAAAGAACAGTCGTCTTTCAAATGATTTGGTGTTCTTCTCCATGGACACATCCCAAGTCCCGCTCGTGCAAAGAAAATCGCTTTCACCACTTAGCCAGCTTCTGACTCAGGTTCCAGTGGTAGTGGTCTGGTATGGGCAAGTCTCCGGAGTCAAATGAAGCAGGATCTATTTTAGCTTCAGTGGCTAAGGGAGGCTCCACCTCCGTTACACTGTCGGCATGGAAGATGTGGGCCAGCACTCTGTCTTTCCATATGGTGATGGGTTTCTCCATTTCATTCTTCACCCTTACTGTCACACGTCTAGCCCAGATGTCTCAGGAGGTGGCATTACTCCTCTCTGTACCATCAGGCCTTCTGATAGACTATGCTCTGATGGGGCATCAATAAGAAGTGCCAGTCTATTGGGCAGTCATGTGAATTTTGCAATATCAACTACTCGACACAGGGAATTTGGAGGCAGAACCAATTCTTTCCCATCAACTCTGCAAATTACTCCAATAGGTTCATCAGTCCACTCAGCAGCTGGGGCATTCAGTGTCAAACTTACTCATTTCATGACTGCTTGTACAGAGGGGCTTAGTAAGCTTTCAGCACCTACTCTCTCTTGACACATTCTGGCCAGCCTGCCAAGCATGTTTGCATTAGTCCCAATCAGTACAGGAGTATTGCTCATACCTTTTGGTCTTGGGCAAATCAGCACTGCTGCATCAATTTTGTGAGGGCCTTCTTGTCTCTCTCCTGGAAACTCAAATTGCATGACACAATAACCATCACAGAGATAGTTGGAGTCACCCAGCCCCCACACTGAAAGTTCTATCAAGGGTTGGAGTGGAAAGTGTCTCAAGCAGCAGTTATAGAAAGCACAGTGGAAGATGGTAACCTGTAACCCACTATCCAACAGTGCATTGCATAGAATTCCATCAATCAGTATCTGTACATCTGCATGAGGGCCTATTAGTCCCGGCAGTAACTGGCTTTCTGGAAGAATCTTAAGTTCGGGCCATTTTGCGGAGCTTTGCATATTTGAAGACATAGGTCGCTCCCTCATTGGGCTTCGCTGTCATTTACCTGGTTACTTGGGTGGCTTTTCCTTTTCTCATCCACCAGTTGAACATTTTTGGGGTAGGCACACCCACAGGCAATGTGACCATCTTCCCCACAATGGTAGCAAAACAGTCCTCTAGACAAAGAGGAAGGTCAAGGTCAAGGCCTAGGCCTTGCCACCTAAGAGGGATTCCTCTGGTGCCCTTGTTCAGCCATCACACTGATAAGTTGTGGTCGGGACTCTTGGGCTATCTGCAGCACCTTCACACACTCTTTGATCTCTTTGAGTTCTGCTCCCACATCAGGGTGGACATTTGGCTCTTTATAATTTTCTGCTTGTGTTGGCGAGGGGCAGCTGTCACAGCAGGGGCCTGAAGAGAGTCAGCAATATCTTCTTGCACTTCCTCTTCTCTCACTTCATCCAGCAATTGTCTAAATGTTGGAGGCTCAGCCCAGTGGTCTTTTAGCTAGAGTGACAGCAGAGTCCACTGGGAAAGCACTGCACCTCTTAAAACCTGGTCAAGTCTCATCTGGGAAATCTGAGCAGCAGCTTCAACAATTTTATGAATCGCAGTCTCCACTCATATGATGTAGGGACAGCTCCCCATGTAGTGGCACTCAATTGAAAATGAGATCCTCTTCCTTTCCACTGTTCACTTGCATTACAGTTAGGCTGACTAGCACGCAGTGATTGAATAACATCCAAGGCCATACCCTTCAGACTTTCCACAGTTCTTTTGCATTTCTCATTGTCAGAGCACTTCCACACTTGCACCATCTGGGCAGCTTGGCTTATCCAGCTCTCATAGTCATCTTCTCCAGCAGGAGTGGAGATGGCTCCTGAGAAGGTGCACAACCTCATGTATTGCCCATAGGGTGCCACTAAGAAGGGTTTTGGTCCACCGGGTAGCACTACCTGAGCAGGCTCTCCTGCTTGGAATAAGACCTGTACATCTTTAACAGTCTTCCCTTCTGCAACCGACAACATCTTAAAGAGCTGGGGATATGACTTCCCCACCTTGTTTTACTGTTGTCTACTGTTCCTCAGTGCTGTGTCTGTGATGTTGAGCATTTTTCCTTTGCCACAAGTTGTTGTTTTAATGCCAAAAAATATATTTTAAAACCCAATCATGACCGCGCTCCTTGAGTCACCAAGACAGGTGTGAGTGTGCATGCACAACTCTGTGGTGTATGGTAGGGATAGCCCGTACTGACTCTTGTGTGCAAGCCGCTTCTCTCGTATGCTTTACTGTAGTGATGGTCAGTGTCCCTTTTAAAGTGTTGAGATGTACAAGGTGCTCTTTTAAAAGTGTCCACAGTAATTTCAGATGTATTTGAATTACATTTCTGTACTGAAACGACCAGAATAATTTTTTTAAACAACATTTCAAATTATACTATCTGTGTGAATGAGTGGTGGCGGTGATAGTGGTGGTGGGCGGTTATCGTTTGTTGCACATCTGCTTCTTCTACCATTAATAAACTTCCAAACAGTCAATAAAGAACTAATTATTTGTTTTGACCTAATGTGCGAATGTGGTTAATTTTTTTTTCTATTGTAATTTACTAATATATATGTTGCTTGACGTGTTTGTTAATGAAATGGTGGTGGGTAGTGGTCTGTTTGTTGCCCGTAGACTGTATAACTCAGATGTATATTTCTCTGTGTATTACTCCTGTGAGCTGTTTACATTCATCAGGCTATGGTATGATTGATATTAATATGATGATTTATACTGGAGGACCTCAATATGTATTCCTTTCTTTAGGAGTGAAAGGGAATATGATATATGCATTCAAGTAGCTTTGTGATATAAAACATCATTTTTTTGAAAAGCATGGGATCTCAGAAGGCTGACTATTGCTGACAATGTGTGAACAATGATGCAGTGTGCACACAGCATGGTATCTGAGAGTGCTGTCTGCTGCTCACTCTTCTGGGTACAAGGCTGTGTGATGCAGCACTGCTGTAAAGTAAGGCACACATTGCCCACTGTTCACTTGTAGCTGGGCCATATACCTCTGATCCCCCTCGCTGAGTGTAGTGGCTAATGTATTCCACAGGGGTTAGCAACATGCCTTCAGCCTGCACTGAAATGTGTTCAGGATTTAACAGCATGAGACACCGAGAGAGTAACTCAGTCACTGTCATGTGAGTAGCCAGGCCGTAGCCTGGAGGCCAAGGCCTTCATTAGGATATATATATATATATATATATATATTGACTCATGGGTTATGCTTTTGACTCACTGCTTGCTGGTATTCTCTGCAACTCATTCAAAGCTGTTTTAAATTGTAAGCTGTTACTTCTCCAATGTCCAGTTGTACGTATGCATGATTTCCCTGCCCTGCTGATATGGAGCCTTTGTAAATGAGCTGTTTTGTGCTCAAAGGTTGTAATCCAAGAATGAATAAATAAAATAAAAAAATATACATTTCAACCAAATATGTCTTAACTCAGCTTATCATGGTTACTACCTGCACTGCACAGCATGTTTCAATATTTTGGCCTTCAATTTTGAAAATTATTGCTAAACTCCTGACTGTCTCGTCATTTGTTTTTTCACCATTCGATCAGTGTGACATCAGGATTGGGGTCAGCCTCTGAAAGGAAGGGAGCTTCATGCTTTGTTTTTTAGTTTGACCTGCTGTGGCTTAGTCAACATTATTCATGTCCCAATACTCAGATATTTTAGCATCAGTTATTAAGCTATTTCAACACCACGTGGATTGGTGGTTTGTGGATTTGTTCCCATTATCACATAACAATGGTCATTAAGTCACTTTAAATAAATAAGTAAATAAATAAATAAATTTAGTCACTGTCCTCATCCGAGCCAAATCAGTGACATCCCTGCTCAGTCTAAACCCTCACTTTGTGAACACAGATACAATGCACCATTTTAAGGCATACAAATAAGTACGTGTGCATGTGTGTGTGTGGGGAGGGGGGTCCGTGGATAGTACCTGCTGTCTCACGTGTGCCCTCATGTCTCTAATAAGTTGGTCTGCCTCCAAGTATACATTATCTTTACTCTCCCTGTAACCCTCCATTACATTACAGGTTGGATTTGCATCCTCAGCTATAGTACGTGGTGGCTCCCCGTATCCCTCTTATCCTTTATTGGTGGACTTATGTCCACCATGTAAAGTGCCTGCTCTTTCATTTTATCCTTCCTGCTCTGAACTGGTTAATTTACATCACTGTGTACAGCATCTGCTCTCTCCCCGCTGTATCACTCCAATCCCTTTCTGGCCTATTCACATCCCTCATGTACTGCATTTGCTCTCCACCTTATCCTTCCTGTCTCTTACTGGTGGACTGACATCACCTTGTACAGTACTTGCTATCACCCTGCACCCCTCTTTTCCATTATCAGCAGATTTATGTCCCCATGTAAAGTATCAGTTCTCACCCTCTATCCCTCCTGAACCTCACAGGTTGATTTACATCCCCATGTGCAGTATCCGCTCACTCACCACATCTGTCTTGACTCTTACAGGTTGACTTACTTCCCCTTATACAGTACTTTCTCTCTCCCCATATCCCTCCTTTCCCTTACAGGCAGATATACATATCCATGGATAGTACCTGCCGACTCTTTCTTGTCCCAGCAAAGTTGATTTGTCCTGCTAACATGTTGTTTATTATTTCACAGCTTTTACATGCTTGCAATTAGCTGGCTTAGTTATACCATTGTGTTATCATCTTAGACTGTATATGTGCATCATGGCTGACAATGAGGAACTGACAGATATCACTGACATGGAGACTGAATTCAGTGCCTCTGAATTTGATGTCGAGGAGGCTGTGGCTGCTGGAGAAGGTGCTCGAGGAATGACATGGCCCAGCCTGCAAAATGTACAGCCATATATGTATGAGCCATATCTGTCTGATGATGAAGTTCCTACACCAGAATCAGATTCTAGTGAAGAAGATTTATCCCAGCTTGATAACACTGACTGGTAATTATATTTGGTTGAATTAGTATTTATTTATTTATTTATCATTTTGACACTGATCCCAGGGACTGTTTTCAGGCACGACCCGGGCCATAAGACATGGCACAGGGTGACAGTGAATACAAGGAAACTGTAGTACGCATGAAACACAAATAGATACAAGCAACAATATTGAGCACAGTGTACAAGCATGCTGTACTAATCCATTAAAAACAGTGAGTACAAGGTTTCAATATGGGGCATGAAGTGGATCGATAGAAAAAACAATCGTAGGCACAGTGTACAAGATATGATACATAGAGCAGTAGGCATGTAATACACTGAATATACATTAAGAAAATATACAGTATGTACCAATAGTACAATGTAGTACACGGAAGATACAGTGAAAAAATATATATATACAATATGTGCACACAAGGAAGTCACGTATACCATGTAACTCTAATTAACAAGGCAATGAGGTAACAATTGTGGGCTGAGGAGTAGTCTAACGTAGGTAGTCTAGCATGGGCAGGTGGGTAACCCCTGGGAGCAGCGGCAGGAGGAGTTTGCCAGGAGGCAGATTTTGAGGTGGGACTTGAAACTGGAATGAGTGTCGCTAGAACGGAGTTCAGCCAGCAGTTTGTTCCACTGTAAGGGTGCAGGAGTGGGCCAAGCTGTGCTACCCATGTTGGTGTATACCCTAGGAACAGCTAGAGGGGGCGTACCATTGGAGCGGAGGTTGTGGTGAAGAGTTCGGGTTGTCAGGAGGGCAGTTAGGGGGGATTCTTGAGCCATGCGGATGATGCTGTCCACCATGCAGCAGAGGACTAGGTCTAAGCGGCCTTGAAGTGGTAGCCATCCAAGGGTATCATAGAGGGTGCAGTGGTGGGTGGAGAATGGGGCCAATAACGCAAAGCGACAAACACTGTTGTAGGCAGCAGAGAGTTTGGCCATGGTGGTAGCAGGGGTCCTAGCATAGATAGGAGAACAGTATTCGAGAATAGGGAGAAGATTACCCTGGACAATGGCTAGCCTGGCTTCAGGGGTGAGGTATTGCCTGAATCTATAGGCAGCACCTAACTTCGGATGGAACCTTCTGACAAGGGAATATGCATGGTCATCGAAGGTGAGAGAGGGGTCGAGTAGTACACCTAGGTATCTGTAGGTGTCGACGTCCTCTAGGGCTGTACCATCAGGGGTGAGAATATATAAGGGAGTGTGGTTTAAAATTTTGGCAAGGAAGGGCTTAGATCCGAACAGCATGGATTTAGTTTTTTTGGCATTTACTATGAGGAGGTTTTTTGAGAACCAGCTGTAGGCTGTGACATAGTTGTGTGAGAGAACAGAGGAGATGGCATCCGTGGGTTTGTAACTGTGGAAGAGGACAAGGTCATCGGCATACAGGAGAGAGTGACAGTTGAGGCAGTCAGAGGGGAGCGAGTTGACGAATAAGGAGAAAAGGAGGGGACCCAGGATTGAACCTTGAGGGACCCCTACAGAGACAGGCAGTGTGGGGGAGCAGGTTTGGCCAATGCACACATATTGCAAGTGGCCAGTTAGGTAGTTAGTGAACTAGTTAGTGACTTTCAGAGAACAACCAAGGAGGCCAAGCTTGGAGGTAAGGAGAGCATGGTCGACCATGTTGAAAGCCTTAGAGAGGTCGATGAAAACTATCTCGGTGGCTTTACCATTGTCCATGTTAGAGAGGATGCGGTCAGTCAGAAGGGCGAGGGCAAGGGCGGTGGTGGTGGAATGATTTTTGCGAAAGCCATGCTGTTGATTGCATAGGAAGGTGTGTTTGCCTATGTACTCTGTGAGTTGATTGTGGACCGCTCTCTCGAGCAGTTTACTAAGATGAGGGAGGATGGAAACTGGATGGTAGTTATTGGAGGATTTGGGGTCCCCAGATTTAAGAATGGGGATAACCTTAGCTGTCTTCCATGGGTCAGGCTTGGAGGAGGTGGAAAGGGCAAGGTTAAAGACGAAGGTGAGTGGCTTGGCAATCACTGGAGAGATAAGTTTCAGGAATACAGGTGATAGGCCGTCGGATCCAGAGGAACCGCAGTTAGGTAGACCTTTGAGTAGCTTAACTGTGTCGTGTATGGAGAGGGCTTTAAAATAGAAAGGGGGTGTTTGCAGGTGATTGGCAGAGCTGGAGGAGGATGGCAGTGGATCCAGTATTGGGACTGGACTTAGCAGTTGACCAGTTGACAGTTTATTTAGGTACACGGATAGGTTGGTGAACTTGCAATTGAAGACACTGGCCACTTCGTGAGGGTCGGTAAGCAGCCTGCCATGGGAGCTGAGGTGTAGTGCAGTGTTTCTGGAGCGAGGGTTTAGTAAGGAGTTGATTGTATCCCAGAATTTTGTTTCAAAGATTTGGCTTGTTGTTTACATTTGTTTCTCAGGCTCCTGTAAGCATCCCAGAGAGTTGGAGAGGGGGGTAGCTTTGAAAGTGGACCAGACGTGGTCTCTTGCCTTCATGAGGGTTAGGAGGTCTTTGGAGACCCAGTGCAAGCACCCGCCTCAGACCTGTCTTGTAGTAGCAGGGAAAAAGCGGTCCTGGAGAGTTAGAAGAGTCCGGGTAAAAGTGGAAACCGCCGTGTTGGCATCAGAAAGGAAAAAAAGCACAGACCAGTCCATGGACCAGGCCTCCTTGAGTAGATTTGTGGTGTCAGGGCAGTTGAAATTCCTGAGGGATAGGTATTTGGGTGGGGGGCGCTTTAATTTGGAAGACCAGAAGAGATAGGTCAGTGAGTGATCACTTATAGAGTTGGCCATGGTGCCAGCATGCAATGCTCTGTCCTCTCTGTTTATGAGGATCCTGTCCAGTAGCGTCTGGGTAGCCAAGCATGGATTAAGTCTAGTGGGGAGAGTAATCGCCTGCACCAGGTTGTTCTGCTTTAATAGGGATACATATTCAGGCTAGTGACAGCTCAGACAGTTTAGATTAAAGTCACCAAGCAGGATAAATTCCCTGTGGGGAGTTAGAGAGCTCAGGCACTTGGAGGAGGCTAGTGAGTCCCATGATTCCGGCTGCGGGGGGGGTTATGGCAGCAGCCAATATAGAGTTTCTTGGAGGATCCCAGGGTTAGTTCAGAGAGTAGACATTCACTAGAGGAGGAAGGATCAGAGTGTAGGACGATGCTAGCTGAGAGAGGGTCCCATAGGAGCAGTGCCACACCACCACCTTTTTTCCTGCCTGACCTGTACAGACGTAGGTAGGAGTAGCCAGGTAATTGGAAGGTATTTTCAGCGAGGTGTGGCTTTAGCCATGTTTCAGTGAGTCCCAGAACATGTGGCTTGTAGAGCACAATCCATGCCTCAAGGTCAGTGAATTTGGATGGGAGGCTGCAGATATTAATATGTGTGACTTTAAGACCAGGGGCATTAGTCCAGATGCTGGAGGAGGGGGTGATGTTGGAGTTTGTTGGGCCAGGGTTACTCTCAATGTCCCCAGCAAGGGAGAGTAGCGATAGTAGGAGAAAGTATGGGCAGGAGAGAATAGTGGGAGACCAGGAGAGGTTAGCCAGGTAGTGGCCAAGGAGGCGGCGTTCCCCTTTTGTGAGGAACGCAAGAGAGATGTGCCCCAGGGTGGACTTTATTCTAGTAGAGTGTGAGGAGGGTTGAGACAGGGGGGAGGGGGGAAGAGAGGAGGGTGAGGTGCTGTTGGTTGCGGGCAAGCACCATAGCACGGAAGTCGGTCAGTACCAGCGCAGCAGTGAGGGAGATGGCCCATAATATATGAAGTGACAGCTTCATGTTTCCATGACAGAGTGGGTGATAAATGGAAGTAGCAGTAGGGATTTACAGTAGTTAGGTTGGCTATAGCAAGGAGACAGGGGAGAAATCAGAGAAAGGAGATAGGAAGCAAGAGAGAAGGGATATTAGAGAGGTCAGCCTTATGAAGGGAGAGAGGAGGGAGTAGTGAAAGGTAAGGGGCAAGGAACTGCTAGGACAATTACCTGTGCTGAGAGAATGGTGGGCAGGTGGCAGCAGGTGGGTTCCCGGTCTCGCCATAGTAGTCGATGGGCAGCGTAGAGACTTGAGGGCAGCTGCAGGGATACAGTGCTTGCTCAAATGGGCAGGAAGCCTGCAGGGAAAGGGACAGAGATCAGAGGAAAAGTCTTGGGACTCAGTGGGAGGGTTAGAAAATTAGCAAGTAGACAAAGGGGTTATGCACACAAACAAGATTAACTAAATCGGGGGCAGGTCCAAGACCTCAGGCAGGCGCCCACCGAGGACTGCTGGGGAAGGGAGGCAAACAGGGAGAGAAAGAAAGAAAAAAAAAAGAAATAAGGGTCTGGCTGGGCTTATACAGCAGGGGGAAACTAGCACAGCTTACAGCAGTAATATCTCTTTTTATTACACTAACAGTAAGGAGTCTGGCTGTGCTAAAACAGCTGGAAAAAACTAGCTCAGCATGCAACAATTTTTTTCTCCTACTTCTCGAACAATAAGGGTCTGGCTGGGTTAAACAGCTGGAAGAACTAGCTAGCAACAACAGTAATTTCCCTGTTCTTCTCTAGCAATAGGAGCAAATACAGGCAGCTAACAGTCTTGGAAAAATCCAAAAATCCACAGTAGGAATCACAGTTTTGTACAGACTGCAGGATTTAACTGCATATCTGTATACTAGAGTTAGGCAAAATAATTTGAAACTTGGCGGCACAGTCCGGGGAAGCAGCCAAGCTGGATTCCACAGCTAGCCACTCAGGGAGCTCACTGAGATAGTGAGCAGCCAATGAGAGCACTGCAACAGGATGGAGCCAGAGTTTTGAGATGCTACAATATCTTCACTGCAACAGCAGCAGAGGGCTGAAGGTATGACTTCCACAAAAATTGCCTGTGCCAAGAGAACGGTGGGCGGGTGGCAGCAGGTGGGTTCCCGGTCTCACCGTAGTAGTCATCAGCAGCACAGAGACTTGAGGGCAGCCGCGGGGATGCGGTGCTTGCCCAAGCGGGCAGGAAGCCTGTGCTGAGAGAACGGTGGGTGAGTGGCAGCAGGCGGGTTCCCGGTCTTTCCATAGTAGTCGGCGGACAACGCAGAGACTTGAGGGCAGCCATGGGGATGCGGGCTTGCCCAAGCGGGCAGGAAGCCTGTGCTGAAAGAACAGTGGGTGGATGGCAGCAGGTGGGTTCAAAGTCTCGCTGTAGTAGTCGGCAGGCAGTGCGGAGACTTGAGTGCAGCCGCGGGGATGCAGTGCTTGCCCAAGTGGGCAGGAAGCCTGTGCTGAGAGAACGGTGGGTGGTTTCCTGTGTCTGTGTAAGCATTCAGCCATACCACAGCATGGTTCTAATGCAGTAGTAATCCATGTGGGTGGGGAGGAGTTTGAGTCACGAGGCTGCAGGTTGGTTGTCTCCAGACACCATGTAGTGGATTAGTTCTCTGGTAGAACCACACGAAGGAGTTACATAATGGGTTTCTGACATGGCAAATGCAAAATGTTTTATCTCAGGGACAAAAGTATTGATTCTGGTAACAGGCAAGGTGTATTGTTTTGGTGACACAAGTAATGTTAGAGGGAATACAAAATCACTCATATCCACATCATGGACTGTATATTCAAATCACCGTGACATTTTTGGCCAGTTTAGTTTTAAGCGGTAGTACATGGTGCAAAAGGGCCTCTCACTCAATCTGCAAAGTGTGAAACCAGAACACACAAGCACGTGTTTCATCCTACCCATGACTCATCATTGTGTATTGTATGCCACCATGGGAAATTAATCTGAAGTCCTAACTGTACTGTTAGATGGAATAGGCTGAGACTGTGAATAGATCAGGTTTTTGACACGCCGTGTTCAATGATGAATGGCTATGCACCTGCGAAGCATGGCTACAACATGTGTGTAATATGTGTGAATTAACACAGTACAATTTTGCCAAATGACTAACGACTTTCTGCCGTGACCTGTGTATCTTAGTCTCTGATTAGATAGATTTAAATACACAGCGGCAGATTTGCTTGAGAATTAATTTTGTCTCTCACTCATGGCATAAATGTATTCTTTTAGTCAGCATTTCACTTCAGCCATCATTGTTTATTTTCCGGATTCAATCACCTCATGTCCCCTTCTAATGAGTACTCATGCCTATTCCGAAATGGTTTAGTAAAGCAATAATGCATGACTGGGTGTTAGAGTAACAGTCTGTTAATCATTCCTTCTGTGTGTAATGTGGCACAATGCGCAGTCGAGTGGCCCAGTGATACTAGGGCACGATTAACTGTCTGTAAATATACTACTGTGATTGCATTATTGGTATTACATAAAACCTTATCCCAAAAAGAACAGAGTTCAAAGTATACTTTTTGAACGTTTTCCTTGCTTAGAGGGAAAGTCTTTAATAACATAGTTTTTCAACTAAAAGTTTATGGATGATGGTTGAACAACAGAATGAATCCTTCCAGTCATTCAGCAGCTGTATGGGATGGAATGCTGACAGAATAAATCCATGTGCCGTGGTGATCAGCTTCTACATGACAGTGTAGCAGGGATTAATGAAGGGTTGTCTTTTTTTATTGTAATAACCAATATGATTGTAGCATTTCTGGGACAAAATTTATGATGTTTGATGATCAATTCTGAAAAAAAAAATCTGACTCTATTTCCAAAAATGCATGTCCAGTACACTGTGTATTTAGAAACATAGAAATTGTCAGTAGATAAGGACCTCTAGGCCAATCCAGTCTGCCCATAAGCCCTATAATTGTATATGGCCTCTGACCCTATCTGATCAGTGGTTTTTCATCACTCCTTCCCACTCCTTCCCACCTCAAGGTTCCCTTGTGTCTGTCCCGGGCATGTTTAACACCCCCCCCCCCACATTGTGCTTGCTTCCACCACCTCTTGTGGCAGACTATTCTGTGTGTCCACCACCCTCACTGTGAAGAAGAATTTTCTCACATTTCCTCTTAATCTATCCCCTTCCAATTTCATTTCATGCTTCCTCATTTTTGTACTTCTTCTACATTGGAAGATGACTCCCCCTGCACCTTGTTTATGCCCTTAAGGTACTTGAACATTTCTATCATGTCCCTCCTCTCCTTCATTTCATCCAGTGAGTACATATTGAGGTCCTTTAATCTCTTCTCATATGTTTTGTGGTGCAAGCCATGTACCATCTTGGTTGCCCTTCTCTGGACAGCTTCCACCCTGTCAATGTCCTTGCACAGGTGCAGCATCCAGAATTGCTGCCTATGCACCCCAGCATGCCGCTGGCCTTCCCTGCAGCCTTTGTTCTCTGTTTTGACAGCACCACCCCCCCATCCTGTAACTCTCCCCTCTTCCAAGGTACATTATTTTGCATTTCTTTGCATTGAACCTCAGTTGCCACTGCTCAGACCATTTTCAAGCCTCTCCAGGTTCCCCCTCATTTTCTCCACCACTTCTGGAGCAACCGCTATGTTACAGATCTTGGTGTCATTTGCAGACAGGCAGACCTTGCCTTCCAGCCCTTCCACAATGTCACTAATGAAGACATTGAACAGGACTGGTCCCAGGACTGATTCTTGAGATACCCCGCTGGTCACCTCCCCCTCCCTGGAATGGATCCCATTTACCACCACCCTCTGCTTCCTGTCTGTCAGACAGTTTCTAACTCAGTTTATCACCTTGTGCCCCATGCCCGGACTACACATCTTGTTAACCAGCCTTCTATGTTGGACAGTGTAGAAGGCTTTGCTAAGATCAAGGTAGGCAATGTCCCATTGCCTCTCCCTGATTTACTTCCTTTCTTTATTTCTATTTTTATATACTCTAATAGGTGTACATGTAATAACTGCACTATCACGGATACACCGACTGAATGTAGATGCTGCTGTGAGATACCAGAAATAGTTCATCGTTCTCAGGATTTCTCATACATTGCAGAACATCCTGGTTTTCAAACTCTATGTTTGGACATATGGGTCCTGCAGACAGCTTATTTTGCATATTGTCAACAGTATGGAGTTATCAATGCCAGCATTCATGAGTAAATATTGAGTTTTCTGACTTTCCATGCATCTATAATTAAGTTGTTATTCAACACTATTCAGTATGTCGAATGAAAGCTGTCTGTTCCTTTACCAACAAAAACTGTCAGCTGTACCTGTATCCAATCAGTATGCTAAAAATTAAAAGAGAAACTATTTTTTCAACTGTGTCATTTTTCCTTTTTACAGGTTCATTATACTCAGTGATTGATCACATTGTAATATAAGATCTCCAGGCTCTGTATTTTGAAATACCTGCATCCATTGTGTGTTATTAAATGTTTTTGACACATGCACCCTGTTATCAGACTGCTGTACTGCCAGCTTTTGTAACCATGTGTCATTTCTTTTCAATCCAATGTGTGTGCATGTCTGAAACTCATAAGATAAGCTGTTAACCTGGACGTATGTGCACAGACCAAAAGTTATCGCACTGTTTGCTTGGAATGGTACTATCTCATCACGATCTGTAGCTGCCATAACATGCATCATTTGCATATAAATATTCCCTGCATTTTGTGAAGTTACAGTCTCATAAAGTGACACTTATGGAACTTTGTACCAATTCTGTAATTTTGTTTTCCCTTCTTTTTCAGAAGATAAAGAAACAATGCATATAGGCAGTTGGTCTGCTGGTACTGGAGATTTCTTGGTAGACATGTCAGAGTACCTCTATCATCACGTGCCATTAATCGAATACGACTGGCATTTCCATCAGAAGAGTACTGTGGGTTCAAGTGCCTGGAGGATTAAGTGAGCTCTACTTTAATGCAAATTGAAATGAATTATCCAGTTTAGATGTAACTATTGTTATAGCACCTACACAATTACCGTGGTGCTTTTCGTTCTCACTACTATTTTAGTATGGTTACTTATAAGTTCATTAATCTGTGTTTGTGAAAAAAATCCATACAGAATGTATCACAACTGTGTTCTCTCAGTGCTTGTTGCTTAAATTTCAGATGTACATTATCGAATCGGATCGCTTGTAACTAGTCATGCTCTGTTGATAACTTTGTTACAGCCAAACAATGTGTTTATTACATCAATAAACTTGTGAAAATGTTTTTGATGTCTTAGTGCTTTCTCTTCAATGGGCTAACCAGTACATATTTTTGCGTGCAATGAAACCAGGCCTCACAGGAGTAGAGTCATCCAAATTTTGCTACTGTGAATCCCCCAATCGTGACCCAAGCAATGCCGCACAGGGGTTTGAATTGGTTAGTAACACATGCTCACTGTACTGTGAAAAGAAAGATATGGCGATGGGAGGGTATTGAACAATGAAGCAGCAGGTCATGACCAATGTTTAGAGTAACAGCCTCCTATGTGTGTAGTATGGTACTCGCATCACCTGAGTGCCATATTACCTACTACAGTGTTATTAAATTTATGTTTATCTAATTCCTGTGAGTGAAATATTTCTATTGAAAGAAATTTTCCCATACAAATGGATTAAAAAGTATACTTTTTGAATGTTTTCATCATTTACTTTTATTCAAAAAAAATAAATAAATTCATTCAACAGTAGTAGAATGCTGGTTCAGAGTACCAATGCACCATACCAGATCAGACAGCATGAGTAGATGTACATGACAGAGTTACTGGGATATGTAAAATGGGCAAGGACATCACCATGTCCTGATTTGCTAAGTGCTGGGTACAGCCATGGCATTATGAGAGTACTACCAACAGCATATAAGAAGTCCATAACAACCTTGGCCACTCAAAGAATTCATAAACCATTTAATCGTAATCTCCATCACAAACATGTCTTCAGTCTTTACTTGTATATAAAAACCCTCAACTAGGCCCTTAAAAAAAAAGTAATCAAATAAAATAAAAAGGAAAATAATTGGATGTTATTTATACTCATGAGCCCCTATTACGCACATACACAACCCAGCAACAGATACAATTGAGTTTCTGGCATCGCTTGATGCCTGTGTGTGTGTCTTTGTGTGTACGCTAGTGGAACTCAGAAGAATTTTGAAATCGTGTATTCCATGTTACCATTCTGTGTTTGTGGGGGGGATGGAGCATTCTACTAGTGGAATAATGCAGAGCTTTGAATTCTTCTATCCCTAGGTAAACAATTGCAAATTGTATTGAGTTTGAAGAAAGACAGATGACTGACAGTTGGGAAAAAATGTCTGTGGGCAAGGATGTAGGCAAGCATGCTCACTGTACACATTTGTGTACAGATTTGTTGAGTGCCTGTCACAAACCATATGCCTTTCTGTTAACATTTTCATTCTAATCCATAGTATTTGGGTTAGTGTAAGCCACTGAGGAGTATCTCTGGTTAAACTTCTGTTGTTTAGGAGACAGATACATGTATAACCTCTCTAGAGATTACAGGAATCATCTGACAACAATCTGACTTGTTTGGAAGGGAGTACCATTTGGAGAGGATGTGTAAATTTTTTTATGGGGGGGGTGTAACTGTTGGAGACTGTGTACAACACAGAAATTTCTAGCTACACCGTTGTCTGTGGGGGGTCTATTTCACATTATTTGGCAAGATTTTGTAATTTAAAAGAGTTGCAACAATTCTTTGGGTTCTGCAGCTATCATCGTCGGTTCATAAAAGACTATTCCAAAGTTATCCGCCCTTTGCTCAGTCTCACTCAGGGCTGTCTTCCCACCAACAGAAAGTATAAGAAAAGCTCCATCAAGGAGCAAGACAAGGTCTACTTCAGGACAAATGAACCTTTTGGGGCCCGGTGGACATCCGAGTGTGAGTCTGCTTTTTACGAAATTATTCATCGACTCACCCACGCACCGGTGCTTACATATGCTAACCCCACTAAACCCTATGAACTGCACATGGATGCTAGTCTAAAGGGATTGGGAGCTGTTCTGTATCAAGAGTATGAATAAGGTCTGCACCCAGTGGCATTTGCTAGTCGAAGCTTAACACCCTCTGAATGAAATTACCCAGTACACAAACTTGAATTTCTTGCTCTCAAGTGGGCTGTGGTGGACCAGTTTCATGAATATCTTTATGAGGCCAAGATCTTAGTCAAGACAGGCAATAACCAGCTCACCTATGCTCAAACCTCTGCTAAGCTAGACACCACCAGACATCAGTGGTTTTCTGCCCTCTCCATATACAACTATGCAGTGGAGTATCGGCCCAGCCTAAACCACATTGATGCAGACACCCTCTCAAGAAGGCCGAACTCCAATGAGAACTGGGTACAACTGTCTGAACAGTCAGTCAAAGCTTTGTGTCACAAGTTCAATAAAAATGAACACCCCTCTTCTGAGACTGTTGATTGCCTAGTGGACTGCCTGGGGCCACCAGAAACATGCATCCCTGCAGCCTACTACCACTTTGCAGCTTTAGACATTAGTGCATTACCCCAGCTTGACAATGAAAATATACAGTGGGCTCAAACTCAAGATCTTATGATTAGACCTGTGCTTGATGCCCTGCATGCTGGTCAGGATGTGTCTAAACTTGTTCTTCTGACCCACGGACTGCACTATTGCTTAGAGAAGGTCCCAGACTTAAGTTACATAGTCAGCTTCTGTATCGAGAGACAGTAAATGGTCAAGGTCAGCTGGATAAACAGCAGTTGGTATTGCCTACAGCCTTCAAACATTTAATACTTTGGGCCCTCCATCATCAAATGGGACATTTAGGTTGTGATCGGACCTTTGACTTAGTCTATTCCCTATTCTACTGGCCAAAGATGGGAGCCAACATTGAGGCTCATATTCGAACATTCAGTTTCTCCCTTCAAAGAAAAGCCCTGCCTAAAAAGGCTGCTCCATTAGTCAATATCTCCACCAGCGCATGCATGGAGCTGGTATGTATCGACTTTCTGTGTCTTGAGCCTGACCAAAAGAACATTGGGAACGTGCTAGTTGTGACAGATCATTTCACAAGGTATGCCCAAGCCTACCCCACCAAAGATCAGAAGGCATCCCCAGTGGCCAAGGTTCTTGTGGAGAAGTTCTTCATCCATTATGGCGCACCTCAGAGCCTGACCAAAAGAACATTGGGAACGTGCTAGTTGTGACAGATCATTTCACAAGGTATGCCCAAGCCTAACCCATGAAAGATCAGAAGGCATCCACAGTGGCCAAGGTTCTTGTAGAGAACATCTTCGTCCATTATGACGCTCCTCAGAGAATTCATTCTGATCAGGGGAAAGACTTTGAAAGCCAGCTGATAAAAGAAATGCTCTCTTTGTGGGGAGTGAGAAAGTCCAGAACTACTCATTACCACCCTCAAGGGGATCCACAACCTGAACGCTTCAACAGGACACTCCTTGACATGTTGGGTACACTTCACCCTAAAGACAAGCCCAAGTGGAGTCAACAGATCAGCGCCCTGGTACATGCCTATAATTGCACCAAAAGTGATGCCACCGGATTTTCCCCTTACAGTCTAATGTTTGGCAGGGAAGCGCGGTTGCCTGTGGGCATCTGCTTCGCAGTGTCCCCGTATGGAGTTCGAGCTGAAAATTACTTGCAATATATTCAGAAGCTAAAGGCCCAGCCCAGCTAGGAAGGCAGTATAGCACAGTGGTTTAAGCCACTGAGCTGCAAATTTGGTGACATCCAGCAGGCCAGACCTGGGTTTGAATCCCACAGCTTCCACTTGCATACTGTGTGACCCTGAGCAAGTCACTTAACTTCCCTGTGCTCCCAGGATGCTCCTGTAAAAAGTTTTCAGCTTAGTGTGCTATTCCTGGTTAAACAACTAAAAAAAAAAAAAAAATCATGCCTACCAACTGACACAAACTATGGTGGTCAAATGAAATCTTGCAAACAAAGAGAGGCATGACAAGTGTGTAAAAGCTCAGGAGTTGTTACCTGGAGACTGTGTGCTGCTGCGCAATTTGAGACTGCATGGAAAACATAAAATTGCCGGTAGGTGGCATAATCTTCCATATATCATAGTCAGCATGTTGGATGACCTGCCAGTATATAAAGTACGTCCCAAGAATGATCCTCGAGCCGTCAAGACCATGCATAGAAATCATTTGCTGCCTATTGGTCAAGTAATCATTGATTCTGAACCTTCAGATACTGCCCCTCTTGGGCCTGTGACTACAGCTGCTGCTGCCAAAAAGAGGCAGAGTCAGCCTTCAAGGACTTCAGGCCTTTCCCCAGGCAGGCCCAAAATGACACTGATTGCCAGTCTGAGTCTGATAATAGTGAGTGTGAGGTTTCCTATTATCCATCTTATGAAATGAGTCAATTATTTCAAGGAAACCATATGTGCAGTTATGGAGATGAAGCTGGACCTTCAGGACTGCCGAACCTTCAGCTTCCTCCTCAAAGCCTATGCCCCCTGAAAGTGAGGTGCAAAGTATAACGTCTGAGGTAGCTGATTCTTTGTGTCTGGTTGAACTGTTAGAATTATCGAAAAGACAGCCTACTACTGCAAGTAGTACTGGTGACATACCAGAAACTGATGAACTGTGTGAACCAAATGATTCCAGCAATGCTGTGATAAATGGCAATGGTAAAACCAGTGATATTGAAAGTATCAATCAAGTATTGCAAGATTTAAGTGTTATAGAGTTTCCTCCAGATGATAAATCTGAGCCTGCTACAGAAGTTACTAATGAAAACAATATTGTGGAAACTGAGTCAACACAGCAAGGAGCAGACAGTGTTCCCAATCTGGAACCCTCAACCAATGCAGAGGTACCCTTCCCCAAAGGAGAAGAATCCAAGGCAAATGTTGAAACCCCAGAGCCTGTGTCTGTTGCTCCTAGAAAGTCTGGAAGAGTTACCAAACCAGTGATACATCTCAGTTATGACTCCCCTGTGAGGCCCATGGACCTTCCCTTACATGTTGTCCATAAGAGAGGCTATATTTCTGAAAGCTCACTTCCTAAATTGAGTTTCTCTGCTACATCTAAGCTAATTGTCCACCCTTCAAAACATGGTGCCCCTGCTCCATCTAGTCCCAATGTAGCTGATAGGGATGGGCCCCATCTATGTTATTTAGAGTACAGGAAATAGTACAAACCTGAATGAGTAGACTAATGCGATTATCTGTTGAATCATAGTGAAATCATTCATATGTATGTCAAATGCATAAGTACTGTCAGTACAGAGTATGGAATATATAATGAATATGTATAGTAATATTATAGGCTTACATTTATCGATGCATCAGTCTTTATTTTTGTATGGTATACCAATGAAACATATATGTCTCGTGTAGTGAAATGTCTTTTATTTAATGTTATAGTAAGTATAGACGTGACACGGATGCCAGGTTCTTTCCAGGCAGGGAAGGGTGTAACCCTACTACAAATGGGGGTTCATAAAATGTTTTCCTGGGCTTGCCCAATGCCTGCTGCCAGGTTGATGTCCTGTGTCTAAAACAGTTTGAATATGCCTGCATATGAGTGCCCTGTTAGTCTCCGTGCCTGTCTCTTTATGAGCTGTCTATTTTCATAGATATAATTACCCTGGGTGGGGACCGAGTGGTTTCATGCTCGAGTCCCACCCGGGGGCTGTGTTACAGCTGCTTCATTCTGCCATCGCTATGTGCGCAGAGGGAGCCCTTTTAGGATCTGTGATTGTTTGCTGATTGTCTGCTTTAGTAGTAATAATATAGTAGTTTGTCTAACCTGCCTTTCTTTGCAGCATGGACTTTCTGCTAAGAGCCACCATTTTGGTTCTGGACTGCCTGTTTGGACCAATTGGTACCTCGGGGAACTCTAAAATGGAGATTGTCCCCAGAGGTCTTGTGGGATTGAATTTCTGTAGGAATTGTAGTTTTTAGTATTTGGCACCTAAATGGACTTGGAGGGGGAGCCCTTTCTATGACAGACAGATGGATCAACCTACTGAACCTTTTGGATCACTGAGAAATCCCAGAGCTGCCTGCAGCAGTGTGTCAGTCGAGAGTGGGAGTTTGGAGAGTGAACAGCTCGAGTGATTCGAGCAGCTGCTCCTGCGTGGTAGCACGGGGCTTTGGCAGGAAGGCTTTGTCTGGCCTGAATGTTACCATCTTTCCATGTGAAGAAGCCTGCAAATTAAATCAGACTATATCCGAATGCTGTTTATTGAGACCTGAATCCTGAATTGAAAGAGAGTGAATTTTGCCTGATGTGGACCAAAGACTTGCTCCTGGAGCAATCGTAGAGGACCACAGAGCATATGGTTTGTGCAGAAACCCTGCCTATTTGCAACCAGACTTCATCCGAACTGTGGTACCTTGTTGTTTTGCTTATAAGTGTGCTGAATGTGCAGTGTGGGTCGCGATTTGGTTCCCAACCATTGGATGTGTTATGCTAGATGGAAGCTGCTCCAGCACCAAAACTGACTTAATCCAAACTGTCTTCTCTGGTCTGGGCCCTGCCATCTTGGCCTAGACTGCCACTCCTGCCGCAGAGACTCTTCTGACAAAAGACCCGCTCAGAGATTCTGCTCCCTGCTCAACACCATCGAACAGGCATCGACCACCACGGTGCGTCGTGCTGACCCTGCTTCCCCTGGCAAACCAGAACAACATCCAGAGGTCTGCATCTTGTCAGTCCTGCTTTCTGGTCTAGGTAGCGTGAGTAACCATCAGGGTAGCTCCCAGCAACAAACCTGCAATCATTGTGTGTCATCTGATTTTATTGTTTGGGTTGATCATCATGAATTGAGCCATCTGGCTCCATAATACAAATTGTGGGTTAAAGTGCATGTTGGTTGTTTTCGTTCCTAAGGGCCCCAACAACAGCTGCAATGCTGGCCTACCCCGGACAACGCTTCAGGCTAGCCTGAATAACAACTGGGTACCCAGAATGTGACTGTGCCAGAGAGACTCTTAGTGCATGCATGCTTAGCCTGACTAAATCAGATCTTAAATCAAATGCTAGATTACTGCCCCACCCTTGTTCACATACCCTGAATAAATCAGATTCTATTCTTTCTGCATACAACTTAGCTATTGTGTTCCTTTTTGGAGGGGATACTGTATTGCCATTGAACTGTTCTGTTGCAGGTCTTGTTTTGCAGAGGATCTCCAGGGCCATTGCAGCTGATCCAGCCCTGGTGGTAAGTGTACCAAGTGTGGGTTCAATATTGTATTCCTATGTCACATGTGATTGTTTATCTGTTGACCTGTGTAAGCCACTAGGGTTCAAAGGGAGTATTAGTGTCCCGATGGGCTATACCCATAGCAGCTACGCTACCCTTAAACCAACCCTCCAGGTGGAGGCACCCATTCACTGAGCTCAGGCCCCTCAACCTGTGCCTAGTCACGCAAGCAAAAGTAGTAGCCCTTGGGACAGTGCCACCTAGGGTTACATAGCAATAACCAAAAGCTGGCTAAAATCAAATGTCAAAAACTATGAAGTAGCTCTCCCTAACTATAAAGTATTCAGGAAAGACCATGTAGCTAAGAAGGGGATGGAGTATCTTATTTTATGTGCAATCCACTCTGTCTGCTAGACTTCTGACCACCAAATCCTCCTCTATAACTGAGTGTGAATGGGCTACAATATGGCTGTCAATTGGTTCAAATAAGAAACTGCTAATTTGTTGTGTCTACAACCTACCAAAAGTAGGTCTTGAAGATCTAAGGCCCTGTCCACACTGAGCACGGTTTGGGAGAAATGGTTTTAAAACCATTTTAGTGCTTACAGTGCTTGCCCATCCACACAGGTCCTCACAACTGTTCTGGACTTCATCAAATACCAACCAGTAGGTGTGGAGACAATTACACTAGGTGATTTCAATATTAATTGGCTCTCACCAGATGCTGCTATATCTCAGGATGCCATATCATTGGCAAATCTCTCACAAATGGTTCTCTCCACCACCAGAAAGAACTATAAAACAGGCACTAGTACCTTACTGGACTGGGTCCTTACCAGTCATCCCTCTCATATCACCAGCACCTCTGTCCTTCCTGACTCACTAAGCGACCACTCACCCATTACATGTGAATGGTCAAATAAATTCCATAAGTCCCCACCCAAAGTCATCACTAGCAGAGTGCTCCCACATGGACAGCTAAGACACCTTAAATCCTACCTCAGTCGGTTTGATTGGTCTTCCATTTTCCTCTCAACAGATGTTAACACAGCTCTTGACCTCTTTATCTCCTCCTTCAACGCGGCCTGTGACACCTACACCCCACTTAAAAACCAAAAAGTCAAAGCATTCTGCAACCCATGGCTAACTGGAGAGCTACTTGCCCAGCTAAAGGCTCGGGACCACCTTTGGGCCCTGCCTATAGACTCTGGCACCCAGCATGACATACAGAACTACAAATGTGCCCTCAATAACTGCACTAAATCCATACAACTACTGAAAAATGCCTACTACAAATAAGCTCTCTCAAACTCCTGGGGAAAGGGGTCAGATTTCTGGAAGAATATCAAAGAAGTTACAGGGAAACAAACTAAATCCTCCCCAACCATGCTAAAGGTTGATGAGACCATCACCCTGGATCCTCTGGTCATTGAGAACACCTTTAATGATGCATTTACTGATCTCAGCAGCGTCCTTCCCCTGGATTTTTTCCTTGACACTACCCATGCTATCCCCGATGATCCTCCTACCACTCTCCTGCCCTTCCACTTCAAAGAAATTAACCTGCACGATGCCCGAACACACATCACCAAAGCAATTTCAAAGTCAAGATCAAGTGGAGTCTCGCTGGATCTAAAACTCCTAACCCTCACTATGGATGAGGTTCTAGTCCCATTAACACACATTCTCAATCTTTCCCTTAGCACTGGTCAGTTCCCTGACAAATGGAAGGTGGCTACAGTTACTCTAGTCCACAAAAACGGGGATAAGACCTGCCATGCGAACTGTCAACCGATTTCGATACTACCACCTCTCTCCGAGGCACTCGAACGCATAGTATCCAACCAACTCATGGACTACCTGGACAAACACAATCTCTTATGCCCACAACAACATGGCTTCAGAAAAGGTCAAAGCACCTCTTCTGCATTACTGGAGTTCACTGGAGCACTGCATGGCACATTGGATATGGGTCACTTAACCGGGCAGTATTTGTAGATCTGACCAAGTCCTTCGACACAGTCCACCATCATCTCCTGATCCAACAACTCCAGCATTTAGGACTCTCTCCTAACACTGTCTCATGATTCAACAGCTATCTACAAAACAGATCTCAATGAGTCAAAATTGCTAGGACACTCTCGGACCTCAGACTGGTCCGATCTCGAGTCCCTCAGGGATCCATCCTGGGTCCGTTACTCTTCAGCCTTTTTCTTAACACGCTCCCGAAATCTTACACTGAATAGATTATCCTCTATGCTGATGATGCTGTTATCTTCTCCTCCCACAATGACCCTGTGCTCCTGCAGACCAATCTTCAGCAAGACTTTGCCGCATTGGAAAACTGATTCATTCATCATAAGCTTGTCCTCAATCATTAAAAAAAAACAAAGTAATGCTCTTAAACAGCTCTAAAAACAGGCATAGATCTCACCCCAGCAATGGCAACACCCTTGAGCAAGTGCAGTCATTCAAATACCTAGGGCTATCTCTGGACTCAAATCTCTCCTATGGGGCACACATAGACAATGTTGCCAAATCAGCAAATATGCACCTAGGCCTACTTTACCGACATAGACAACACCTTACTGCAGAAGCACTGAAGATTGCCATCCAAAGCTCGGTGGTCTCCATCATTGATTATGATCTTATAATCTATGGCTCTGCCTCTGCCACTGCCCTGAGATGAATTTCAACATCACTTAACAAGGCCTGCAGGCTTATCTCTGGTGCTCATCGTCTCACTCATACATGTGACCTGTATGCCCTATCTGGCTGGCTTCAACTTTCAAATCACATAAAATACCAAACCTGCATTATGGCAAAGAAAGTAACCATGGGCCTCGCTCTGCCAGGAGTCCAAGCACTGCTTAGTTCTAGACTAAAGCCACGTAACACCAGGGGCTCTGAATACCAGCTCCTTTAGGTTCCGGCCGTTGCACCTCTCAGGGCCAAAGATCCTTTGCCTTCAGAGCACCTAGCTGGTTAAATGCGCTCAAGCCTGACATCTCCTCCACTACCACCCTTGGCTCATTCAAACATAAACTCCACCTCCACCTTACTAACTCTAGCTCCTGTGAATGCTACCTATAATCTCCTCAGCCTTCTCGTTTTTTGTTCCCTCCAACTATTACCTACCACATCTCCTCCCACTCCTTTTCCTGTGTGTTACTTTTTTATTTCTATTTTCTTTTCACCACTCCTGATTCTCCCTCTTCACCCCCCCCACCTCTTCTGAGCCCTCAGTGATCTTTCCCTTTTTGTTGACTAGTTTCAGCCTGCTCCCAGTTGATGACCATGCCCTTTGGCTGCAATTCCTGCCCTCTACAACTTCGCTCCTCACGTTTATCTTCATCTTCCACCCTCCCTCCTACTTATCCCTCTGTTACTCTGTGTTCCCATGTATACATTCTACTTATTCTAGCTATTGTATTGATCTACCATTGTAACCTAATATGTCAACCAATTTATTGTTTTGTTCCTATTTCTGTAACTTGTATTTGTTCTCTGATGCAGAACCTTTGTAAAAGAGCCTGGCTCAAAGGTATTTGCAATCCTAGTTGTAATAAAATAAAATAAGTAAATAAAAAAAATAAATAAATAAATAAAATGGTTTTCAAACAAGGTTTAAAAACGTTACTAGTTTGAACTCAACCCATGTGAAGCAACTCTTAAAGGAGATAGGAAATTATTTTTACATATTTAACTGCCCTTCCATCTTTCTTTCCATACCAGTTATGTATTCTGATATGCTTTGATGATTTTTTTAATTAATAAATAATCTAGCTTTGGGGTGCCTTCAGATCTACCTTGAGTTCCACTCTCCTCACCTAGTTACTGCTTTTGATTTTCATATTTCTAAGACATAGCTTCACCTCAGCTCTTTCTTTCTAGATTGCTTGAAAGAACAGAGCAGATAACCTTACCAGAGCAAGGGAAATGATTAAGACTTCTTTTGGCTAAGCAGATTTACTGTGTGTTGTTATATTTTGTACTCACAGGGATTGCTACTGTTTGTTGCTAACATTTCATTGCTTTATTTCTCTCTGATTCAAATTGTTGTTGCTGGTATACTTTCTTCTGCATTATTACAAGGTGTGCCTACAGTCTGTGCTAACAGATTACTGCTGTAATCTTCTGACTCAAATTGTCTTTTGCAAGGTATATCTTCTGTTACTGCTTTTTTTGTCTCTGTAGCAAAGTGTTTCTTACAGGGTATATCTTCTCTGAAATTATTACAGGTGGTGCTTTATAGGTTTCACAGTTTTATCTAACATTAGGATAAGCTTCCAGTGTTACTGCATTTGTTGTTGACTGATTGTTTCTGCTCTTACCTCCTTGTTCTTTCGTCCTTGGTTCTTCATTTTCAGCAGGGGAAGGGCCCAGCCACCCACCCCCATCCCCAACTACCCCACACTACACTCCTTGTTTAGGGTACCATAGTCGTGACATTTCCTGTGGCAAAGCAGGAAGGGGTGGATCAGTAGGGCATCCACAAGGTGAGCTCAGTTACAGGGGCACTAGTAATTTAACTTGTTATAACAAGTTATACGAAAACAAAACACAAAATCATCCATTACTTGCATTTTCTTCCTTCTAATTACTCTGACCAGGTTATAAACCCAGCAACTTATCTGGAATGGATATCATTAACTGCAGGTACTATGGAACACTTTTCAGAAGGACAGTCTTACAGGATTTAGGACACTGTCCTACATGCTAGGCCATTGGAGATCTTAGGGCTCAGCTCTGGGCAGCAGGGGCAGAGATTGCGCGCCTCAAATTTCATATTCAAGAGGAATACATTATAAAAACAACCCGTCATTTCCCCAACATCCAACAGAAGAACCTCGACCGCAGAGGGTAGTTGGTCTGGGAGGTTAGCAGGTGGTTAGGAGGGGCAAATTGGGTGCCCCATCACTCAGTGCTCTCCAACATATTACCTCCAAAAAACATATGAACACTACAAACAGGTATCTGCCTCTATCTCTGAAATCAAACAAAGGGGCAGAGGACACTGCGGAGCAGGACACTGCAGCACAGGAGCTAGCACAACAAAACTCATCCAAATCAGGAACCAAAACAAAAAAAGCAAAAAGGAAATCCAAAAAACATCCAATCATAGGAGACTCCATGATTCGGGGAGTTGATACCTATCTCCAGCCAGGGGTAATGGTCAGATGTTTCCCAGGTACATCAGCATGGAAAGACACTGACTGCATTGCTAAAACTGTTCAGGAAGCAAGAGAAAACATTGACATCCTGGTACACATAGGGACAAATGATCTCACCAGCCGGTCAGTTGTGGAGACCAAAGAACACCTGACCAGGCTGGGTGACAAATTATCATCCATTTCGTCCGGCATCTCCTTCTCTGAGATCCTGCCAGTCTGAGAGAGGGGAGCAGATGGACAGAAGGTCAGAGAAGGGGAGATAAGGGAGCTAAACATGTGGCTCAAGGGCTGGTGCCAGGAAAAGAACACAGATTTGTAGGAACTGGCAACAGTTTTGGGAGTGAAAGTTCTTTAAATTTGATGGACTGCATCTGACTAAGGAGGAGTCAGTGCATTGGGGCAGAAGTTTGATGTCTTTGCAGAATATTTAAACTAGCAAATGGGAGAGGGTGCAGCACCCTATATGTCAAATGGGAAGAACACCCTTCCCCCCTCAGCTAGTGGTCAAACAGGAATTCAGCATGTTTGCAGTTCATTTGCATCACCAGGTAAGAAAAAAGGTCTGTCTTCCCATATGACGCACAGGGGAAATGCCAGACCTCACCCAACAACTAACACACCAAAATCTGGCCAATGGAAAATCATGTACACAAATGCTCACAGCCTGGGAAATAAGATCCCAGACCTGCAGGCAATAATGTCAGAGGCTAAACTGGACATAGTAGCAATTAATGAGACGTGGTTTACCAGTAACCACACTTGGGAGACTTCAGTACCTGCTATGTACTGTTCAGAAGAGACCGAGGTGCAAAAAGTGGGGTGGAGTGGCCCTGTATGTCAATGAAAATATCAAAGCTACAGAAATTCAGAATACACATAAGGAGCCAGAAGAACTGTGGGTCACCCTGGAAACAGGAAATGGGACAGCCATAAGAACTGGGGTTGTCTGCAGGCCCCCAGACCAGAGGGATGACATAGACACATTACTGTTAGAAGATATACAAAACATGACAGCTAAAGAGGAGGTTCTGATAATGGGAGACTTCAACATGCCGGATACAGATTGGTCAATACCAGCAGGAACATCTGCCAGAACTAGACACATGGTGGATTCCCTGCAGGGGGAGGGCCTCAAACAACTGGTACAACAACCCACAAGAGACAGGGCTATCCTAGATCTAGTACAACTAACAGGGAAGGGATCACAGATCTCCAGGTAGAAGGTCGCCTGGGGGCAAGTGACCATCACATGGTATGGTTCAATTTGGCCACAACAACTAAATCTTCCTATTCCAAGGCACAAATATGGGACTTCAGAGGAGCTGACTTTGATAAGATGGCCAACAGAGTTAAGCTAGCCCTGGCAAAAAGAAACACAGGTGAGGGGGTACAGGCAAAGAGGGCAATACTTGAAGCAACATCCCATTGTGTTAGACATAAAAGGAAGTGCAAAAGAAGAAGGAAACCACTTTGGTTCTCAAATACAGTAGCAGAAAAGGTCAGTGCAAAAGGCTGTCCTTCAGGAAATATAAGGGAACACAGTGGGTAAAGATAGGGAGGCATACCAAACTGCCCTAAGGGAAGCAGGGAAGGCAGTAAGGCAGGCAAAGTCCCAAACTGAGGAAACACTAGCACAAACAGTAAAAGAAGGTGACAAGACTTTCTATAGATACATTAGTGAAAGGAGAAAGTCCAGAGGTGGTATTGCTAAGCTCAAAGAAGAAAAGGGGGCATGTGAGGAGGAGGACCCTGTAAAAGCATCTATCCTAAATAGATACTTTTGCTCAGTATTTACTGAAGAGAAGGTGGGGCAGGGCCCACAGCTCAGTACCATGGACACAGGGGAAGGGAGGTGAGCACTACTCCCTTCACAAAAAAAGGGTCCTACAAGAGCTTGCTAAGCTCAGGGTGGACAAGGCAATGGGACCTGATGGCATACATCCCAGGGTACTAAAGGAGCTAAGGGTGGAGCTAGCAGAGCCATTAGCAGAACTGGTTCATGAGTCTCTGAGTACGGGGAGAGGTCCGAGAAGACTGGAGAAGGGCTCACGTGATCCCGCTCCACAAGAGTGGTAGCAGGGAAGAGGCAGGGAACTACAGACCAGTCAGTCTTACCTCAGTAGTGGGCAAGATTATGGAGGCACTCCTTAAGGCAAGGATAGTGCAACACCTGGAATCCATGGGGGCACAGGATCCAAGACAGCATGGGTTTACAAAAGGAAGGTCCTGTCAAACTAATCTCCTAGATTTCTTTGACTGGGTAACTAGAGTGGTGGACGAAGGAGGAGCAGTTAATGTCGCCTACCTTGACTTCAGCAAAGCTTTCGACACTGTTCCACATAGAAGATTGATAAACAAGTTGGGTAGGCTTGGAGTGGGTCAGAAGTTGGTCAACTGGGTGGCAAACTGGTTGACAGGCAGAAAACAGAGAGTGGTGGTAAATGGTATGCAGTCAGAAGAGATGCAAGTCACAAGTGGGGTACCTCAGGGATCAGTCCTGGGGCCAGTCCTCTTCAATATCTTCATCAGTGACATTGCAGATGGACTAGAGGGTAAGGCTAGTCTGTTTGCAGATGACATCAAGATCTGCAACAGAGTAGATGATCCAGATGGGGTGGGCAGAATGAGCAGAGATCTGGATAAACTAGCAAAATGGTCAGAAGAGTGGCAACTGGGATTTAATGCAAAGAAGTGCAAAATCGCGCACATAGGGAAGAGAAACCCTGAAGGCACCTATAGGCTGGGAGGGGAGTTGCTGGCAGTCACAAAGGAAGAAAGAGACTTGGGCATCATCATCACCGATGACCTGAAATCATCCAAGCAGACCTCTAAAGCAGTAAGTAAGGCTAGGGGGATGTTGGGGTGTATTAGTAAGGGTATCACAAGTCGTAAGAGGAAGGTAATAATCCCTCTTTACAAGACACTGGTTAGGCCCCATCTGGAGTACTGCATGCAGTACTGGAGGCCACATCTTCACAAGGACATTAACCAAATTGAGGCAGTCCAGAGAAGGGCAACCAAAATGGTGCAGGGACTGCATCAGAAGACATATGAGAACAGATTAATGGAGCTCAATATGTATACCCTAGAACAAAGGAGGGAGAGAGGTGATATGATCGAAACATTCAAACACCTTAAGGGCATTAACAAGGTTAAAGAGTCTAATATGTTTCAATATAAGAAAAATAGCAGGACAAGAGGACACAGCATGAGATTAGAGGGAGGTCGATTAAGGGGTAATGTGAGGAAGTTCTTTTTCACAGAAAGGGTGGTGGACGCATGGAACGGCCTACCTCAGGAGGTGGTGGATATGAATACAGTGCAGGGCTTCAAACAGGCATGGGACAGGCATAAGGGAGCAATACAGATGAGTATGAATAGATAGGCCACTGACAGCAAAGGACGATGGCATATTTATAAGGTAGAAAAAGAAATGGGCAGACTGGATGGGCCTTGTGGTCCTTATCTGCCGCCAACTTCTATGTTTCTATGTTTCTATTCTATAACATCAGAAACTCCAATTCCATGCCATTCATCTGAATGGCCTGGAATATGTGTGTAACGCCCTTGAAAATGGGGGTTCCTAACTATGCCAGCCTGGGCTTACCTTAGCCCTGTCCCTCTGTTCTCTTTCTGCTGTTTCCCGGGCTTCTTTTGATTTGGCTGCCAATTTTTTCTGGTCCCCCAGGTTTTGTTTGCCCTTCTTAGTGCCCCAGCCTGCAGCCCGATTGAAATCCAGCCCCTTGGGGCTTAAAAACGCAACTCACGAGCCACCATGTTAAAAGTGCTGCCTCAGGGCAGCAGAAATTGCATTGTGTGCAGCCCATGTTAAAAGTGCTGCTTCCAGGGTAGTGGTACTCACGACAGCGCAATTTTTGCCCTCAATCGAACCACTCATTTTGTGGTCGCCTTGGGGACTGTGCCGTGGGTCCATGGATCTCTTCCACCTAATTGGGACTCGGTGACTACTGACAGCCTGCTGGGGGGCCGCTCAGATGGAAATTTGAAGAGTTAGACCAGGGTTCAGGGCAAGTATGCCCGAATAGGGCCCTGGTCATCTGTATAATTAATAACTGTGTGCCTGGCTGCGTCCAGGGCAGCTATGTTTGGCGTTTGCCAAAAATTAAAGAAATTAAATGTTTTAAGTGTTGTAAACTGTTGCTGCATGGGGGGGATTTATTGTACATGTGGGGAGAAGTGTTTCAGAGTGTTGTAAATAGATAAATGTTTTTCCCTGGTATTTTCAGCATTTGGGACTCTCGTGTGTCAACCTGTCAGCTGCTGGATGGGGAGCTTGCTGTGTGCAGTAGTGACAGGGAAATCAAAGGAGCCACACCCTTCATCTGTGCAGCGACTGCAAGTACAGCCTCTGAGCTGCAGAACTGTGGGGCACTGGGGCAAATTACTAATTCTTGCTGGCTATACCAGGATGTTATTCAGGACTGTATCTGATCTGCAATAAGGGACGGTGGGATAAGCAGCCATTGCCAGCAGTCACAGCCAATTGGGAGCCAGGAATAAAAAAGCCAGGACTTAAGGGATATTCACTACACCTCACTGGTAACCACCCAAGTGCTCATGGGGACTTACAGGGACATCATTTTAGGTGCCAGTTCACTCATCCAATTGTGCCTTGAGTCTTCTGATTGACAGGTCCCTTAGCCAGTTAAAGACCTGTCACCCCATCTCTGCTGCCAATCAGGCATTGTATTAGGAGCCCTATAAGAGACAGTGTGTGCCAGTTTTTCTTCCGTTTCTGTTAGAGTGAGAGAAGGAGAGTAGGCTCCAGCCTGCTGAGAACCCCCACAGGCCCCAGTCATGCAACTGAGCTATGCCCCTCCAATCATCAGGGGGTGTTTATTATTTTCTAGTTGGAGTTTAAATGTAAAGTAAATCTACTTCTGCAACAACTAGTCTGGAAGTTGCCAGAAATGTTCTCCAGAGGCTAGCCCTCCCTCCCATGTTGGGGAAAGATGTGGAACAAGAAGCCATCTACCCATGCCTCAGCAGTGAGAGAGCTGATGTTGCAGGCCTGGTGGACGTTGCAGCTGGTTAAAGCGGATGAGACCCGTTGGGGACCTAAATGAGTACTCTCGTAACCCCCCTCCCAGTGTTTTACACTGTACTGCACATAGAAACCAGCAGTTGAGGCAAGTATGCTACCCTCTCCCATCAGTCTCTAGGGTGGATAATTTACCTTGGGAGGTGCTTTTTACACTTGAGACCTGGAGAACTCTAGCAGACATGTAAGCATGGGAGCACCCCAGTGTGAATTGTCAGCCGTTTGCGCATCAACTCTAGGTATGGAAAATAGTGACTCGCTGACAACTCACTTCTTGCACAGTGCTGAGTATTTCATGTGTGCACTTTGGTAAAAGATGCCCCCCTGCCCCCCCCCACACACACACACACACAGTAAGACAACTGTTGGCAATGTCCTTTTCTCTAATTCATGATAAAATAACAGCATTGCTCAGCATTACCCAGTCAGCTGGCTGGGACAGGGAGACAGTGAATAATATATCCCTTCTCAATTTTTTTATTGAGCAATACATTACAAAATGTGTCCAGACTGCAGAGACCCACTTATGCTGTCAGTGAGTCCTCTCGTATGCACTTTGTCACACAGGCAATTTTTTTCCTTTTCTACTTGCTACGGCAAAGACCTCAAGCTGATGTGGACTGTGGGGACGCCCACACAGGAAAATTGCAGTTTAACAAGATACATTTTACCACTAACAGTGCCACCTGCTGCATTTAAGCAGCTGATTACCGGGCATTTTACCACTAACAGCACCACCTGCTGCATTGAAGCAGCTGATTACCGGGCATTTTACCACTAACAGTGCCACCTGCTGGATTTAAGCAGCTGATTACTGGGGTGAATTAATTCTAAACTCGGCATGCTTCTACAGGCACTTAACGTATCATTGATGCTTTGATAGGTACAGCTCAGTACACCGACTGGATATGCTGCAAACACCGAGGTATACTGAGGTACCAAGCAACTTTGCTTTACCAACCACTGTACAAGTTAGAAAGGTGCATGGAGCAGAAGCTGGAAGCATTTATAAATATCCTTTTCAATTTGAATGGTACGCCAGAAAGAAGAGAAAGTATGCCTAATGCTAGTGTAATGAGAAAATGTGAAGTACCTAATATGCCAATGAGATGCAGCGAGGACCAAGGAGCTCCATTTGTTAACTCAGCAGGGTCTAAAAAAGATCTATTCCACTTTCAGATATACCACATAATATTTATTATGTATGTAGCCTCAGAGTGTCATCAGAATAATATAAAATACAATGTATTACATATGTAATAAACTTTACTAACCACTTTATAGTATTGAAGATGTCAGTCAGGAAACAATTTATGAAACTGAACACCTCACTAACCACTAAAATACAATTATGTTGTTGGTCAAGAAACAATTTACAAAACTCAACACCTCATTGTGATGTGTGATATGAGATAATTCAGACTCCGCAGGGCTCAGTTACCACATACCAAACAGCAATTGAGTTGAAAACTGTAAAGTGATTTATCCTACTGCCATCGTGACAGTTCTGTTGGTAGTTTCAGTTGAGCAGAGTGTCTTCTAATTCACACTTACTGTAATAGACAATGTGCAGGGACAACACAACACGTATAGCAAGTATATGCAAACAGGAGGGTGGTTTGTATGTCAGGTGTGACAGCGGGGAAAGTGGACCCAAGAATAAGGGATGTAGTAAGGGAGGTTGGAGGAAAACCTAATTTAGTTATACACATGGGAATCAATAGCCTAGCTGGGGATTTAGTGCAAATTAGGTTCAGAGAGTTAGGGAAGATCTGTAGGGAGGAAGGATGTTTGCTGGCCTTCTCAGAGGAGATGTTTATCTGTACTGGGGACTGGCAGGAGACCTGGTCAAACAAAACACTCTTTTCAACAGACAGGCTACACTTCAGTAGGGAGGGTTTGAGGGTACTCAGGGACAAACTGGGGAATACATAACCATTGCACTTAATTTAAACTACTGGTGGGGGGAGAAGCATCTCAGGACAGAGTACTACCTGGGTGGAGTCTGAGTATCTGCATCAGAGGAGGAAAAGGACTTGGGAGTGATGATCACTAGTGATCTGAAGCACTCCACGCAGTGCAAGAAAGCAGCAGCAGAGGCAAACAATATGCTGTGATGCATATCTAGCGGGATCAGTAATAGGAGTGCAGGGTAATGAATATGAGGAGTGGTTCAGGGCACTGAACGGGCACTCCCTGAAGACAGGAGAGAAAGAGGGAAGACATGATTGGGATCTTCAAGTACTTGAAGGGCATAAATAAGGTTGATACTGAGAATCTTTTTAAGCTGAGTGGCAACCATAACACTAGGGGGCACACTCTTAAGCTGGAGGGTAGAAGGTTTAGGAGGGAAGTCAGGAAGCACTTCTTCACAGAGAGAGAGTGGTGGACACTTGGAATGCACTGCCGGAATAGGTCATCTCATTGAAGGCAATGGGCAGCTTTAAGAGAGGCTGGGATATGCATAGGGGGACCATGTTACAGTAATAAAATTATTTCACCCAAGTACTACTTGCTGCCTTGGGGGGGTGGGTGGTTGAAACACTGCAGTTCACATAACAATAAAATGAAGTGGGGATTTGGAAGTCTGACACATTAAATGTTAGGAGTCAGTGTGAACGAGCAGCTGGTTGAGCAACAAGAATGTTGGCATGCATTGGGAGGGGTTTCATAGGTAGGAGGAGGGAGGTGATCATTCCACTATAAAAACCATTGGTCAGACCACAGCTGATATGTGGATTTCAATTCTATAGGCCACATTTGCAGGGTGACAGGATAGGCTGGAAATGGCACAGAGAAGGGCAACCAAGATTATCCAGGGAAGACCAGATATGGAGAGGTTGGAGGAGCTTGGTCTTTATACGCTGGATATGAGAGCGGACAGGGTAGACATGGAAAAACAAGTACATGCCTAGCGAGTACTATCAGTAAGGTCATGGGGGGGACTGAAAAATATCCATCACTAAACAGAGACACTGTCATTTAATAAACAGCAGCCCCCTTTACTGGCAATTCAACCAATAAAGGGACTATTTTACAGAAGCTGCTGTTTCTGTTCATTTTTATTAATATTTTACCATCTTTTTTCCTAATGAAATCATTATAAAAAAAAATAAATAAATAATGAAAACCCATTTTCTAAGCATAGTAATACCCTCCAGGGTGGGCAGTATGGGCTATACTTGCCCTTCCAGGGGCTATAAGGCCCTCAGCTTGCGGCGTTGGGCCTCATTACACCCCTAGGCAGGCAGGTATAGACTAATACCACCCACCCTGGAGGGTATTATTGCTTCATGTTAGTGACATTTTTGTACTTCATTTTGATTTTTGAAGAAAATATGATGAAGTTAATTTGCGCCTCCATATTGCCCAGTGTGTGCAGCAGTGAGTGTTTATAAGTCGTATCACACCAGGCTGTATCACACCCAGCTGTGATGCAACTGACAAACACTCTCTGCTGCACACACTGGGCAATATGGAGGCACAGATTAACTTCATTAGAGGTACTGGAATGGAAAGGAGCAAACGCTGTTGTGGTCTCATCAAGTAAATATGAATTGTACAAATGTGCCAAACATGCTGGTAAACCAGTCGTCAAAACCCAACTGTCACCTCACCATCAGGACATGGTAACACTTTTAAAAGAAGTTGAGCACTGAGTTGTGAACATTCCATAGGATGTAAAAGGAAACAAGACAAGCATCGCTGTTATCTTTTTGGTTGGGGATGGTTCACATTCCATAACTTAGGAAGTAATACCTCTTACTCATCCAGGGATATGTACAGCACCACTATACCATTACTTAAAAATAACATATATATGAAAACAGGAACTGACATTTTTACATGTTACTTATTAAGGTTATCGGGAATTCAAGTATCACTTGTAATTATTTAGACAGACACATAGCAGTGTAAAGCTAACTACACTTAACTCACTCAAAACATGTGAGTTACACTATTATGTAACTTTAAATGTGAAACAACACTGTCGATCAAACAGTCAGTGTGTAATCCTTGCTTGTATTACAACAGTAGAGGCAAGATGTTTTCAGGAAACATTCCATCTCATACACGTTTGGTGTAGGGACACATGAGAAACTTAGTCCTGTGAACCCAGAGGTGGTGGTTTGGATGCTATGTAATCCTCAGAAGAAAAAGCCGATTGTATGGTGGGCATGACACATGATGGCAATACTTTGTGATTATGTTTTTCCAGATGACACTAAATCCGCCACATGAACTTCTGGTACGCCACAAAGTGAAATGATCTGGAGAAAGAAGGAAGTAAGAACAAGGTTACTTGAATGAAAAAAGGAATACATATTTACCGTATAGCATTTTTGAATGTAGAAGCAGACACACAGCAATGGTATGCAGATAATTATGCATGAAGTGAAAGAGTAATGGCACTCTCCTGTAATTATTGTAACATGAACTACACAATAACTATCAGGTCTGAACGGTGACTCATATAGTTGATTTAAATATTGAGTAAAAGTGGTATCAATAAATCAGATTATGTAAAGGAATGAGTTTCTTGACTCATAGATTGTGTATGGGACTTGCCAAAATAAAATTAAAAAATCGCAGTACATGTACCCATACATAACACCAGTTCGGTGGATGCAACATCAGAAACATGAACTCTGAATCCTGCCCCATCAAATATGGCATCCCCCAAGAGTCCATCCTGGGCTCTCTTCTCTTCTGTCTGGTTGTTAACTCCCTGCCTGACATTTGCACCACCTCAGAACTCATTCTCTGTGCTGATGATGCAGCCCTTTTCTGTCAGGACAAAAACCCCAACACTCTCATTAACAAACTCCAATTCAATTTCAGCAGACTTCACACCTGGTTCACATCCAAAGGTCTTGTACTCAACTGCAAGAAAACTAAGTTCATGGTTTTCTCTAGCCCCCACAAACCCCTTGGCTTTGACCTCTCCCTCTATGACAACCTAGGTAACACAATTGAAAGAGTCAGTGAATTCAAATACCTTGGCTTACTCCTGGATAGGCACTTCAATTTCGATGCTCACACTAGCCTCACAATCAAAAAAGCCCACCAACGCCTCGGTATTGAAGTATCAGGGAAATTGCTTTGGTCCGGTTCCCTGACCCGACCTCCAAGGATTGTTCCGTGTCCTGGGAACAATTTCTCGGAAACCAGTGGGAACAACCATCCTATTTAGAAACTTAGTTTGCCTAGGGTGAGGTCTAACCAGGTGTGCTTGATAGTGCACAAGGCTGAGTCTCCAATTAGGTTTATCTTATAACTACCCTATATAAATTATGGTGTAATTTGATTAAAATTACCTCACCCTAAATCTTTGTTGCAGTTTTTTTGCCTGATAAGTAATTACGTCCCTTAAATATACAGTTTCATCTTGTTTCTCTTTTATATTTGGTTGAGAAGAAATACCATAGAATGCCATTTTATAATTAAATGACTTTACTATTTCTTTAGTAATACTATGACATTACATAACAGCAGTGCAAACAAACAGTTTATACAATCGTGACGGAGGGGCAGGCCCTCTTACTTTAGACGCAATAGTAAAATAAATAAGCCAAGCATTAACTTTGTCCCTGCTTTTATATAACAGAGATAAAGGCAACTTTACGCACCACAAGTACCCAGATATTCAAGCTGAGGTCCTAAGAGAGTGCGCTGCTCTGGCAGTCATGCGTTTGCTCTCCTTACCTTGTCTGTGTTGAGAACTGACTTTTATATCTGACAAGGTGACTGCTAGACTTGTAAGAGTTACAATGATAAGAATTGACATCATGGAGAACATGACAAGAATGGTGGTTTTTATGCAGAAAAATGCATAATACTATTTTAAACTTATTTGCTTGACAACCGTGGCTTGTGGTTCGTGGTCATGTTCCAGTTTTTGCTTCAACTATCATAATAAAAAAAAATCTTAACATGTTTGTATTCAAAATATTTAATCTTAGATTGTAAGCAACTTAAAAAGTTGGAATGAAAGTAACTACCTCCATACTTATTTTAAAAGCATATAATCTATCAATTTTAAAAGGCAATTTATCTAATTTGGAGCATATAAAAAACATTTAATTTTACTTAAGCGTGTTCTGCTGCTTGTAATGGGCTTTGCAGAAACTAGAATGCTATGCACCTGGTCTTTGTGCTACCAGGATATGGCTTGTGGTTAAACTCTGGCTCTTATTCAACTGCCAGCAGAAATTTGAAGACATTTTTGTATATAAGAGAAAGCATAGTTAACCTTAAGTTGTAGGTAACTTAAAAAGTTTTACATGCAAATCACGTAGCTCTTTTATTTTTTACTTTGCAATTTATTTAACATGCCCTCTAGGTGGTCTGAATAGTCCATTTGCCCTTCCATCTGATTACTAGATGCAGGCCATTCTTTTATTAGTTGGTCAGTCTCTTCATCAATATCTTGGTTTGGATGGATGGCCAGGTCAAGTTGAAATGCAACCCCCACCTCTGCATGACTGTACAGGGGGATGGTTGACTAACCACAAATGGCAGTTCTCATCTGATGACCAGCATGAGGGAGAAACAGCAACCTTGATCATACAGTACCACCTGGGATATCAATCATGCAAGCACGCAGGTGTCATCTGTGGCATAATGGTGCTCATCACAGAATGGAATTTGCTTATTTGGTTGCCTTGGAATGGCAGACATGAGGTGACAGTGGCCCACGCTCATTCATGCTCCCATGCATGACATGCAAATATCACCAGTAACCACTTCGCCAGTGTATGTGTACATATCCGCTGCAGTCACCACCACCTCCACTCTTCTCTGTAACACCATGTGTAAACAACAACAGTAGATGGTAAATATCTGTCAAAGGAACGCTCTTGATACCTGTCACTGAGTCTGCCTGTGACATTCATCGTTCATTCAGGAAGCGGGGTTGATAACCTACCAAGTGGTAACAATACTACTGTGATGGTGCTATGGAGCAATCATATAGATTGGTGTCATAGGGAAATTAAATTTTATTTGTATACTCACTCGTGCAGAGGAATGTCATCATCCAAGGGTCTTCCATGAATTTGTATTCATAGTATGACACAAGGATCACATTTCGGCTAGAGGCAGTTCTCTCGAAAACATTCCAGTTCTATAGTGCATGTAACCACTTCCTCTTGGCATTTTGCCATTATGGCGGGCATCTCAACAGCAAAAGCACTCAACATTTGTTTCCATCATTGTGCAATTGCTGCACTCGCACCAGGAAATAGAACAACAATTTGAAGCACAACAGTGCACACAATACAAAGAATTCATATACCTTTCTTATTATATTATGTTAAATATAGGGGTCTGCAGGGGAAAATGATGATCGTTAAAATCCTACTTTTTGGAGGGGGTGGGAATAAATGCCTTACTTCACCATATTTCTGGGTGTTGTCAGCTGGGGAGGGTGATAAAAAAGGTTACAGTAACCAACAACGCATCAGGAAGACAGCAAGTATCGGTAATCGGCCTGGAGAGGCTGACTGAACAGCCAACAGAAGGCTATCATCCTCTGGGGATAGAAGGGCACTGCTACTGATTAGTGTCTGCCATTGAACAGAAGTTCGTGGAAGTGAAAGCTTAAAACAAAAAGAAAAAAAAGAAATGTTGGCAGCAACGCCGAGTGGTTGGGGGGGGGTGGCATGGGTTGCCTTGTGTCACTATACTTGCAGACTGTATGGGGGAAGAAATAAAATTGTTACAAGGTAAACACAATTCATACAGGTAGCCTCATGCAGGAACCAGCATAGTGGTGAGTCAGCTGGAAACATGATGATGCAGCGGCCAGCATGGGAGGTGTACTGATGATTATGTTACAGCTCAGGGACTGCTAACAAGGAAGCATGGTTGCAGTGCAAGATATTACAAAAATTAAAAAAGCAGTTTTGGGCACAACACTGATTGGTTGGTGTTGGCCACTGCATCACTCAGGTCTCTGCCACCATCGAATCACACAGACTACATGCAGACCCTTCAAAGACACACCTAAGCAAACCTTTCATTACTGAGCACAAAAGAACATCACAGATGGGACCTGCTCCAGACATGGACATTGTTGACAATGTGTAGGGCTTACATCTGGCCAGTGAAAAGGACATGGGGAAGCACTTTCAGAATGTGGGGTGACAGGGGTTGGTCCAAGGGGTGGTAAACCTCAGTGGTAGGGCCAGGTTTATATTGGCCTCGGAGAAGAGTTTGAGAAACTGCCCATGCCTCAGGGGTAAAATTCGGCCATTCCAACTACTTCTTAGTGCTATAAAAAAGATGTTTCTGCTGCTACTCATCTGTGCTGGTAACGTTGAATTAAACCCTGGGCCTCCTTCTCCATTCTTGCCCCAGCTGACCTACCTTTACTAAAAGGGTTATCATTTTTGCATTTGAATGCCTGCAGCCTTCTGAAAAAGCTTGATGCTATCAAAACGTGGACCCTCCACTGCTCTCCTGATGTTCTTGTAATCTCCAAAACTTGGCTAAGACCAATCACTCTAGACTATGAGGTTAACATTCCTTCATACAACTTGTTTCATACTGATAGGAAATCCTGGGAAGGGGGAGAAGTCATGCATGTCTGGGACAACATTACCGCAACTATAGTGGACACGACTACAGTCCCTAAGGAGTTCGAGTGCCTCACGCTAAGAATTCAACCAGCCAAATCAACCTCTATCTGCATTAATGGGTGCTATAGGCCCCCCTCAGCTAGCCTTTCTCTCTGCTCAAACACCTAAGTGACATACTAGCTACCACCTCATCAGAAGTATCCATAATTGGTGACCTCAACCTTGACTGTCTCTCTCCAGTCTCCTTACCATTGAAGGAATTCTGTGATGCCCATGGACTTACCCAGATCATTAATGAAGCTACCCGCCCAAACACCAAAAACCCAGAGGGTAGCTCCCTTCTTGACCTAATCCTTGTAAGCAAGCCTCACCTCTTCTTCCACTCAGGTGTATTCTTTAATGACATCAGCGACTACTGTGCCATTGCATGCATAAGGTCAACTCAACTCCAAACCTCCTCTTCCTCTAAATACATCCATAAGAGATGTAAACGGAACTTCTGCCCAGATGCTTTTCTCTGTGACCTCCAGTATGCTAACTGGCAGAAGTTTTACCTTGCATCTTCTGTGGAAGAGGCACACGAGATATTTTGTGAAATACTCACTGGAACCCTAGACCTCCATGCCCCAGTTACCAAAAGCAGAACCAAAAGAAAATCCTGTCCCTGGTTCACAGATAACCTAAAGACTGCTTTATGGCATAGGGATGCTCTTTGGAAAAGAGCCAGAAAGTCTGAATTGGCCACAGACTGGTCTGCTTTCCGAACCACAAGGAATTTCTGCACGAAAACTATCAGAGCTGTGAAGTCTAGTTATTTCCGTTCTGAACTTAACGCATCCACTAACTCTGCTACTACGTTTTGGAAAACTATAAGGGAGGTAGAAGGCCATAACAGTGCTGGCACACTTCCCCATAAAATTTTGACTGGTGTTACCCACATTACAGAAAAAAATGAGATCCTTGACCGCCTTAACAATCACTTTGCCACAGCAGGGATGGCTTTTGATACCTCCCCAGCAAATGCCATCAGAGCACAGTTCCTTAGTCAGTCATCTGATTGCCATGATCCAGAATCTATTGACCCTCACCACTCTTTCTCCTTCTGTCCAGTCTCTGTCAAACAGATTGAGGATCTCCTTCAACTTGATACTAAGAAAAGTGTGGGCGCGGATATGATTAAGCCTTTCTTCCTAAAGTTGGTCTACTGTATTTTGGCTCCCCTACTACCCACCTTTCAATTTGTCTGTCAATCAGGGCTCCCTCCCCAAGGTCTGGAAGATGGCCCATGTCATCCCTCTATTCAAATCAGGGGACCCCTGCGACCCAAAAAATTACCACCTAATCTCCTTGCTTCTGGCCTTTTCAAAACTATTGGAGATGGTAGTAAATGAACAGCTCAGATCTCATCTGAAAAGTTTTGATCTACTAAACCTGATTCAATCCAGTTTCTGTCCCATGCACAGTACCTCCACTGCCCTTGCTAGGGTTATAAATGACTGGCAGTCTGCACTTGATAACAAACAATACATAGATTCATAGGTTCATAGGTAAATTACAAGCCCAGTAGGCAGTGATGCCTTTTATGAGCCTGCCACCTATCATTGGTGGAAGGAGTATTTACAGTCACCCGTATATGAATCTAGTCTCTTTTTAAAAATACTTAATTATTTGCTTTCGACTACATCTTCAGGCAGTGCATTCCAAGTAGAAATCACTATTTGAGTGAACCACTGATTTCTCTTACTGGTCTTATTTTGTGTGCCAGTCAGTTTTTCATTATGAGATTTTGTAAATGGTACAGAGGTATTGAAACATAATCCAATAGTTTCAAATATACTGTTATTGTTAAAAGCATTGTTGACTAATATCATATCTCCCCTTAATTTCCTGTATTGCGTGGAAAAAAGACCTAGATTCCTTAATCTAATACCATAGCCTTGTTCTTTAACAGCTTTGATTTTTTTGGTGAGTCTACGCTGTACTCCCTCGATTAACTTTTTCCTTCTAACTGAGGAGGGGCTATATACTGAAGAGCAATACTCCAGATGTGGTCTAACCAGGCTTGAAAAAAGAGGTATTATAACTTTGTTACTTCTACTTTTGATGTTTTTAAGTATACAACCCATTATCTGATTATTCTTCTTAACTATGTTTGCAGTGTGAGCATCAAAGGAAAAATCATTTGAAAAGGTAACACCCAAGTCTTTTTCATTATCAGTAGTTTGGAGTATGGTGTTATTCAAAGTATAAGTAAAACATTTATTTCCTTTACCCAAATGCATCACTTTACATTTTTGGGCATTAAATAGTAATTTTTTTTGGACCAAGATTCTAAATGATTTAAATTTTCTTGAAACTGCAATGCAAACATTTGATCAGTTACAATTATGCCTATTTTACAATCATCCGCATACTTTACCATCCAGCATTGGGAATTTAATGGTTGTAATGAAGAAACTAATATATTGTTTCTGGACCTTAGTAAGGCTTTCGAAACAGTGGACCATGATTTGCTCCTGCTGACTCTGAAGAAAGTTGGGGTGGACAACCTGGCCCTAAGTTGGTTCGCAAACTTTCCTGTGGACAGAAAGCAGCAGGTCCAGGCTGAAGGAGACCTATTGCCAAAGAAAATACTCCTTAGAGGTGTCCCCTAAGGATCCATACTGGGTCCACTTCTCTTTGCCATTTATATTAATCAGATTGACATTGGCCTAAAGTCATCTAGTATCCATGTCTTCGCTGATGATACAGTGTAATACATTGACAGATCAACTCCGGATCAAGCCATTTTGGACCTCCAGAATGATTTTGACATCCTCCAAAAAAATCTTCTCAACTTGAAACTCCTGCTCAATGCCAAAAAAACTAAGGCCATGATTTTCTCTCCACTGGCCCCTCATCTCAAAAAAAAAAAAAAAAAAAGATAAGATTCCTCACATAAGCACCCTTTTGGGAGAAGTCCTGGAGTTCGTGGAACAATTCAAATACCTGGGGGTCTGGATTGACTACAAATTGTCCTTCATTGATGACATAGAAGAACTCACTAAGAAACTGCATCAAAGGCTCGGTATTTTCTTCAGGATCAAGCACTCACTAACCCAGGAGGCTAGAAAACTCCAAGTCCAAGCTGCCTTCTTGCCTCACCTAGACTATGCGGACTTCCTATATAGCCATAGTACTAGCACAGCTCTCTCCAAGCTTGATACCCTATACCACAGAGCCCTTAGGTTCATTTCAGATACCTCTTATGACACGCACCACTGCATCCTCTATTCTTCCGTAGGCTGGAGCTCCCTTAGCTTCAGGAGGCAAAATAATGCTATTCTATGGACATATAAGGCAATCACTCATAAATTACCTCAGTACCTCACAAGCTGCCTAACTCCCTGCATCCCTAGTGCCTATTCTCTCAGAAGTCTTACCATCTTATCTCTGGCTATCCATAAAGTTAAAACGCACTTTGGCAGAGCCTCAATAAACTTCCCTCTTCCTACGCTCTGGAATAAGATCCAGAAAACTTTAAGGCTCACTTCCTCTGTCACATTCCTCTTCTTCAAATCCTTGTTCCTGAGGACCTTCTCTGAGGTTTGTCATTGCTTCAAGTCAAGATCTTAACATCATGATTTGTTACTGCTTTAAATTCTGGACTTAAACCATTACCTGAGGCGACATTTGAGTCCTCCCTTCTGTCATTGTCCAAATCAAAGTCCCAACATCACGATCTGTCTTTGCTTCAAATATTGGACTTAAACCCCAACCATTGTCTGTGACATCTGTCATGTTTCTCCCTTGAAACAGTCCTTCCTCCATAGGCCATCATGTCCAACCCTCTCCTATCTCATCTGACCTTCCCTCCCCACTCACTATACCCCCCCTTCCCAGCCCACTTGCCAGGCCATGCCTATAGTACTTATCAAAGGATTCTTACATTTCAATCTTCTTCGCACTTTGACGCTAGAGGAACTACCACTCTTGCTCACTATGACTCCTCCAATGATGTTTACTGTATAAACTTTAGCTCATTACCTTAGGTCCATATATCTGTATTTATGCAATTGTATTTAAATGGGACTACCTCCTGTTGAACCTATTGCTATGTTCTGGTGGAAGTATCTTGTTACATGTGATGGTTATATGTTATTATGTTGTTATTATTACTATGTAATTGTTATGTACGTTCACACAACCTGTTATGTCTTAACCCTGTTGGCAATTGTTTTACCCCAGGTCCATCTTGTAAATGAGCTTGTCTCAATGATGTTCCGCCTGGCAAAATAAAGATTTTGATTGATTGATTGATATTGCTCTACTCAGAAATGAAAACACACGTGTAATCCCCCCTACAAATAGGGGTTCCTATAATGTCTTCCTGGGCTCCTGATGCCCACTGTCAGGATGGTGTCGGTCTGCAGTAATTCTAATTGTCTGCATGAGAGTGCTCTAGTAAGCTTCCATGCCTATCTCTTTAAGAGAATGTCTAGCTTGCATTAGAAAATTAGTCTGGACTAGGACTTCCGTTGCAGCATTTGACCGCATGGCAGTGCTCTAACTGAGCTCTGTACCTCATGCACCCAAAAGCTGTAATTTTAGCCTTTTTAATTGGGAGTATTGATATCTGAGAAAGTGTCTACATGGCTAAATATCAACTGAAAGGGGGTTCCAATCGTTTTGCCAGTCTACTGATCGATCCAGAGATTTCTGACCACGAGGCCTCGGATTCTAGTACATTCACGTGCTCACGCCCTGCCAGGACCGCCACCTCCGCAAAGAAATCTGGGAAGCCCAAATGCAAAACCAACCCAGACATGGAAGATAAGCTTGACAAAATACTGGGCAAACTGAAAGAGATTAAATCAGACTTTAGAGCTTTCAAGAAAAACAAGAGCAAGCGAGGGCAGACATAACGGAGTTACAGCAAAAAGTTGGGACATTAGAGGAGACACAAACAAGACAAATAGAAGCTTTGAAGGATTTCCAGGCCACAGTTTCACAGCCCATGGACATTTGCCATGCTTTAGGAGAGAGACAAGAGGACGCAGAAAGCAGGCATAGGAGAAGAATTATTAGAATCTATGGGCTGGCAGAGGGAAGCGAAGGGGACAGTATGGAACAATCTTTAGTATTAATGCTGCAGGAGGCCTTGAATTTAGATACAAATCTAGATCTGGAGATAGAACGCGCCCATAGAGCCCTTGGCCCTAAGCCCACCCAACCAGGAGAGCGCCCTCGTTCAATAATTGTTAGATTTTTGCACTTCACCACCAAAGAAATGGTTTTAAAGAAGGCCTGGGCCATGGGAAAAATATTTTACACCAATGTAAGAGTGTTTTTGGACCATGACTATGCACCAACCATGATGCAAAGGCGCAGAGAGTATATCCCCTATTCCCGGTTTTGAGAGGTTTAAAATTGAAATTCCGGACACCTTACCTGGCAAAGTTGGTAATTCAGTTCCCTAATGGTCAGCAGAGTTATGACACAGCGGTTGAGGCCTGGTCAGATTTAAAACACGGAATTATGAGTTGCCTGCAAGGATGCCTTTGCCTCAAAGATTTAATTCAGTGGGAGTTCCATCACAATGACCCCGATCTCAGGACACTGAATCTCAACAAGCAACCCTGAACTCTAACAAGCAACTTCTTAGGCAATTTGTGAGGGGTAATTCATAAATGGGTAGACTGGAAGGTCATCTGAAGGCCTTGATGCTGAAAGGTAGGATTCGGGGGTTGTCTGCGGGGGGAGTGCTGTGCGGTGGCTCTGAAAGCTTTTGAGGGGGCTGGACTCTGGGCCCTGCTGGAGCAAGAGACCAGTGGCCTGGTCCTAGGGAGCTCTTATTTATTTATTAAAATTTTGGAAACTAAGTAAGACCCACTGAGACAATGGTAATCCCTTTTTCAGGAGCGACCCGGGATTAAGCAGAGGTAGAGACAACTACACATCTTTACATTACACAGGTAGAAACAAAAATACACATATTTACATTACAGTAACAGGTCAACATTTTGTGAGTTATATAGTAGAACATAGGTTAGAATACAACAAGTGAGACTATGTTCATAATACAATATCAAGCTAACCTAATGGTAAGTTTCAATAAGCGCATTCAGCATAAGCTAAGACAGATAGGTGACATACACTAATTACAGATACAGTAGCAGTATGGAGGTATATATCATATGGGAGTGCCAGGTTCAGCGATAGCAAGCGCATTGGTTGAGTTCTAGAAGGTGAGCCCTGAGTCCCTTTTTGAAACCTCCAATGGAATTATGTGTCTGTACACTATCAGGAAGCGAGTTCCAGAGGGTGGAGATGCTGGCAGAGAATGACCTCTGTCCCTGGGTGGACTGGACTTTGGGCACTGTGAGAAGCTGACAGGTCGAAGATCAAAGGGGTCTGGCATTTTTTAATATTCAATGTAAGTCTGCTGGGGCAAGATGAGTCACTCAGCTAGGGAGACTGCCTGGTAAATATGCACGAAAGGATGGATGTGGGGCTTATGTAGGCTGAAGGGCACAAAGCTACATGGCAGGCCTTCTACAGGGTGCTGAGTCACTGGTTGGCACAGCAGAAGGAAGGTGGCTTTCACAAGGGGGGCAGGAGAAGCCGCAGACTGGGGGGCGGAGTAGTCCCTCTTGGCTGGGGCCCTCACAACCCCAAGTAGATATAAGGATCTGGCCCAGGCCTAGGCCCAGTAAGCTGCATGGATGGATCAGAATGTTAAATAAAAATCAGAGGCCATTCCAGGACCAATGATGTTCTGATTTCAGGGTACGGTCACCCACTCTCCACTGGGGGTCCGTTTCTTTACAGTCACTATCAGGCCTGGAACTGGACAGGCTTCTCTGCCCTGTGTTGGGTGACCAGTTGAGTCCTGACAGCTTTGGCAGACTGTGACTCTTAAAGAGGTAGGATGGAGCTCCTGGATAGGCTGTTGATGCGGGGACCGGGACTCTGGGCGGGGGCCGGGGTTGGCTTCCATTCCCCTGGGCTGAGGAGCGATGGGTGCAGTGACCTCCCCTGTGTGGACTTCCTCTGGGGTCTCTGCCAGATAGTCACCTTGCTCAATTTTCTATCTATCTGCCCTGTGCACAATGGAGACAATATGTTTGGGACATGGGTCATGCTGGGGGAGACCTTCAGACTCCATTTGGTGGCAGCAAATGAAGGAGAGGCACATAGATATTCAAAACTGTGGACTATCAGCTAACCGAACTGGTGAACTGAGTCCTTAAAGTTATAGGATATGCGGGCCCCACAGTTCTGTCAGCAGGCTGGCTGGGAGGGTGCGAAGGATATAAATGAACTGGACTAGAAGTGCACCATTCAATTTATGTTTTGATATTTACTGCTTTTTCATTAATCTTTTTTTTTCACATTTTATTTCTCTCTTGGGTTTTCTCTACAGACTTTTTTTCAGTATTTCGGGGTGCTTTATACCTCGGGTAGCAACTTGTTTTACAAGTTACAATCCCCACAACAGATCCTAAGGAAGGGGCGGTTATCAGGGTGGTTAACCCAGATTTTGGAAGTCACTTTGATATTGTATATAGTTTGTTGTATTCTAGTTCTTTCTCCTCATAAAGGCTTCGTGGGGAAAACTGTAGATAGTTACATATTCTTAGAAAATAAGGTCTGCATGGAAATATACTGGAGAGGGGAACAAACATTGAGTCGAGTCAGAGGATACGAGGTAGAATACACTTGGGATAAAATGACCAGCATAAATAGAGAGCAGTCAGGCAATCATAGTTATATCTTTTGGTTATGGCCCACTACCAGGATATAAGGGTAATCTCTCAGAATGTAAATGGCTTGACTGGCCCAATTAAGAGAGGGAAAATAATGACCTACTTAAAGAAGTTTCATCCCCAAATGATACTGTTACAGGAGACCCATATGAATTATACTGAGCACCAAAAACTGGCAAAATTTGGCATGGCTAGAAACATAGAAACACAGAAACATAGAATTTGATGGCAGATAAGGACCACTTGGCCCACCTAGTCTGCTCATTTCTCAACCTAACAGATAAGCTGCAGATCCTAGTTAACTAACAGCCTACTTCCTCCTACCCCCACTAGAATTGCCTTATGTCTGTTCCATGCATTCTATGGTAGTTGCTAGCTCTCACTGATCTAGCAGAAGGAGAGGTACAGCCATTTTAATAGCAAAGTATTCAGCATTTCTCCTGCAGGATTCTTTCCACAATAGGGAAGGTACATTAGCTATTGTAAGAAGAACATGGTGGGGGATACCATATACAGTGGCCAGCATATATGTTCCACCAGGAGCAGAGCCCGCACAGGTACAGAGTTTATTTGAGAAACTGATACAATTTAAACAAGGGACCCTATTGGTGGGTGGGGATTTGAACCTATTAATAGATCCATGTAGGGATCATTTTAACCCAAACCCCCCAAGATCCACAAGTGGCCAGAAGCATGGTAAGAAATTAATATGAGATCTGGGCTTTATAGATGTCTGGAGACATCAGCGTGTGAGGGATACATAATAGCCGCACATAGTTCTTACTCAAGAATCAATTACTTTTTCATCTCAGCGGAGCATAGCGATCAGGTAAAACAGGTACAGATATTACCAATTATACTACTATCTGACCATGCCCTAATACTAATTGATATTCACACTGAAATTGACAGAGCCCCGGGTCAGTGGCACTTTAATACTTCTCTCCTTAGAGACAAGGATTATATTAAACTAATAAAGCAATGGATACCAGAAATAATTAACCAAAACAGGACACCCGAGGTGTCCCCGGGTATTCTATGGGATACAATGAAGGCGGTGGTAAGGGGGGGACACCATTGCGTTTGCCTCTCAGACTAAGAAAAAGCCGGAACAACAACAGGTGGAATTGAAGGCGGAACTCCAATTCTGACAAGCTGCACACATGCAGGGAGACAGGGCAGCCCAGCCTGAGGTAAACTCCATTAAAGCTAAGCTCCAGGAACTTTTACAATATAAAACAGAACAGGCACTACTTTATCTAAAACAAAAATATTTTGAAGGGGGAGCTAAAGCTTCTAAAGTATTAGCCTTTCGGCTTAGGGCCCAGAGGAATAGGGGAATTATTAAATAGCTAAGGCACCTACAAAGCAGACAGATTTTATCCAAAACTAAAGATATTTTGGAGGGCTTTAAGTGTTTTTATGAGACCCTATACTCCCAGGAGGCTGAGCCAGAAGAAGAGAGTTATATACATTTCTAACAAGCTATAACTCTCTCCCACCTCTCTACTGAGCAGAGAGACTGGTTATTACACCCTATTGTTTCCCAGGAAATAAAGGCAGTTATTAAGAAGTTTAAAGTGGGTAAGAGTCCAGACATGGATGGGCCGCCCTCTGAATTTTACAAAACATTTATGAAGGAGCTCATACCTTCACTGTGCTCAGTATTCAGAGCATTACAGACAGATGACACTCCCCGGCAATATGCAAATATTTCCACAATTCTAAAAACCGACAAAGATCCCCTTCACTGTGAGTCTTACAGACCCATCTCAGTACTCAGTCAAGACTATAAATTCTTTGCAAGGATATTGGCCCAAGGATTGGAAACGACATTGCCAACACTAATTAACAAGGACCAGACAGGGTTTATCTCTAATTGCAGAACAACAGATAACATTAAGAGAACTTTAAATCTATTGGAAAAATTAGCTGACTCCCCTTCCCCTTTCATTCTGTTAAGTATGGATGCTCAAAAAGCTTTTGATCACGTTTCCTAGAGATTCTTACATCATGTTATAAGTAAATTAAATTTTCCTCCAGATGTTAACAAATTAATTAAGACCCTATATACCTCCCATAAGGCAGTAGTGAAGGCCAGTGGCTCCTTCTCTGATCGTTTGTGTTTGGCTAGAGGCACAAGGCAGGGGTGCCCACTTTCCCCCCTCCTATTTGCTCTGTACATAGAGTTGATAGTGCAGTTAATAAGGGAAGATGAGACAATCACTGGCTTAGAAGCAGATGGGGTAGTCCACGAGACAGCATTTTATGCTGATGACCTGCTAATTTACTTAACAAACCCTACTACCGCTTTACCTAGATTGTTCGACAGGTTAGCCGAAGTAGAAGCCCTGTCAGGTTACAAGTTGAATACTTTCAATACAGAAGTCCTCAGATGGCAATTTGAACCCTCTGAGGATCTGAGAGACAAACTCTCCCTTAGATGGAACACTAAAAAAAATTCAGATATCTGGGTATCCAGGTCTCCAGAGAGTTAGGGGACTTGTATGAGGTAAATTTCCACCCTATAACTAAACAACTGAAAACTGAATTACAGAGGTGGCAGGACCTTCCCATTCCCTTATCCCAGAGGGTGGACTCTATAAAAATGACAATCCTCCCACGCTTTTTATATTTATTTCTAAATCTTCCAATTCCAATCCCGGCTACAGATTTTAAAAAATGGGATAAAATGATCTCTGGATATTTGTGGCAGGGAAAAAGGCCAAGAAAGGCCTTAGGACTGTTACAGTTATCAAGATTAAAGGAGGTTTGGCCCTGCCACATCTAAAATCATACTTCCATGCGGCCCACCTTGCCCATGCTTTACAGTGGTGGGACTCGAACATAGATACACACTGGAAGAGGTTAGAACTGCAGCAGAATGAACAGGGAATCAAATTTATACTTGCCCCCCCCCCCCACCTAGAAGGAGTTGGATAAGAGAAAAAGTACAGTCCCAATTCATGGCCCAGATCTTACAGATGTGTTGCCTAAAGTTAGAGGAATTTCCAATTAATAATTCAGCAGTGGCCTTGATAATTTTGGCCCTGGATAGATTTTTCTCTCCAGCACAACAAGATACCACATTTGAAAGCTGGAGGAGAAAAGGCTTGAGCCATATATTTCAATGGTTTAATGGAGGAGTGTTTGTCCCCTTCTCTCAGCTCCAGCAATCGTACTCCCTGGGAAGAGCTGATTTTTATTGGTTCCTTCAGATTCAGCACTATATACAGCAGAAATGTGGCTTGAACTGGCAGGTGGCTGGAGCACATCCCTTGGTCCAAACAATGATAGAAACTAAAACTAAGCAAATGCCTGAACATATAGTCTCAATCTTACATAAAGCCATCCAACCCAGTCAAAACAAATCATTAACAAAAATTCAAAAATCATGGGAGGCAGACTTAGGGGAGGAGGTGTCAATGTCTGAGTGGGAAGGGATATTCACTAATCTTCATAAATCTATGACTTCTTACGTATGGAGGGAGTATGGCTGGAAGTGTATAGTGAAATATTTTAGAACCCCACATATCACAGCAAAATATGATAGACTAGGAAGGGGAGGATGCCGGAGGGCATGTGGAAAGAACTCAGCCACACATAGCCATGTATTTTGGACATTTCCAGTGCTCGGGGACTTTTGGGACATGGTGGAGAGATTGCTGCAGGAGCTGTGCCCTGAGGTGTCGACTTCCGATGTGCTTAGCACTTTTACACTGGTTCCCTCCAGAAGTTAAGAGTCGGCACTCTAAAAGACTGTTGACTATACTTCTTTTGGCTGCTAAAAAAACATATCCAGAAGATGGCTTACACCCGATCCTCCATGGAGAGGGGAGTGGGAGGACCTGATATACCAGATATATGAGATGGAAAAAAATTACAGCTAAGGTTAATTCTAGGGAAGAGAGAGACTGAGATTTCTGAATAAATGGCTACTGAGGGTAAGGAATTATAGCAGGATATTGTACCCTAGGGGACTGCTAAAACTGCATTGTCATTTACCCCAAAGGGGTGTGTTGGAGGATTTCTAAGTTCCTCTATGCTATTCTATAATTTATAATACTCATATAAGAAATTGTCTTCAGTTGTCTCCTCTGTACTCATGCTGATTGGATTGTTATGACTGAGAAAATGTACCCTCTGTACTACTGATACAACATGTAACCTGGACCTCTGAATAAACACAAAAATAAAAAAAATAAAAAAATTAGTCTGGACTGGGTCCGAACGCATTAAGGCTCGCAATTCACCAGGCCATTCATATTTCTGCTCCATTCTGCAGTCGCTACTTGCGCAGAGGGAGCTCTGTTAGGGAAAGTGATTATTTACTGTCTATCTGATATAATAATAATGATAGAGGAGTTTGTCTAACCTGCTCTAAATTGCAGCTTGATGTTTTGAATAGGAGCCACCATTTTGGTTCTGGACTTCCAGTGCTAGACCAATCGGACCTCAGGGGACCTAAAATGGAGACTGTCCCCAGAGGTCTTGTAGGATTGAAATTCTGTAGAAATTGTAGTTTTAAGGGTTTGGCACCTAAATGGACCTGGAGGGGGAGTCCTTTCTGTGATAGACAGTTCCCTTAGCCAACCGAACACTTTGGATCATAGAGGATATACCCAAAACTGCATGAAGCAGAGAGTGAGTTGAGAGTTGGAGGTTGAAGACTGAACAGTTCAAGCCATCAAGCAGCTGCTCCTATAGGAGCATGGGAGAATCAGCAGGAAGGCTCTGCTGGCCTGCCTGTCTTGTCTTCCAGTGTGAAGTATTGCCTTGAGTGTGAGAGTCAGACTTTTCTGATTGTAGGTGAGATCTGTATCTGAAGAGAGAAAAGTGTGTTATTGCTACTTGCAAGTGGACCGAAAACTTACTCCAGAAGCGATCGGCCCGCCTGCAGTCAGAAGTGAGCCTCAGATTGAAAGATTTGTGCAGTGAAGCTGTGATTGGCAAATGGACTTTATCCAAACAGTGACTAAAAAAGTTAAGTATTTTAGATGTGCTGAATGTGTTTCGTAGGTCACGATTTGGTTCCCCACAGCAAGTCTTGTTACGCCAGCCGGAGGATTTTCCAGCACTTCACCATGGACTTTATCCGAACTGTTCTTTCAGCCAGGGCCATGCCATATCGGCCTAGGCCACTACTCACGATTCAGAGACATTCTCGGTGAAAGACCCACTTGGGGATTCGGCCCCCTGCTCAACACCACCGAACAGGTAGTGACCACCAGGAGATGAGTCATGTAGACCCTGCTTCCCCCGGCAATCCAGTGCAACACCACGAGGGCTTTATCTCACCTGTCCTGCATCCTGGTCTGGGTAGCATGAGTACACAAAAGGGTAGCTCCCTGCAACAACAGCTGCAATCATTGTGTGTCATCTGATTTCTTGTTTTTGGTTTATTGCAACGGACTGAGCCATCTGGCTCTGAATTACAAATTTTGGGTTTGTGTGCATGTTAACTGCTTTCTTTCCTGAGGGCCCCAACAACAGCTGTGATGCCGGCCTACCCTGGGCACGCTTCAGGCTAGCCTGTCTTCCATACTGGGTACCCAGGGTTGTGGGACTGTGACAGACGGACTCACAGTGCATGTTGAATCAAACCAGATGTACCAATCATTTGCTAGATTCATGCCCCACCCTTGTTCACTTCCTCTAAATAAATCAGATTATTGGTTTTCAAGTTCAACCTGGCTGGTGTGTACCTTACTGGTGGGGTTACAGCATTATCATTGCCTTTTGCATCACTGATCTTATTTTATAGGGGTCTTCAGGGCCACAGCAGGGGATTTAGCCCTGCTGGTAAGTGTCAAAAGTGTGAGCATATTATTACTGCTATATAATGTATGTGAATGTGTTATTGTTCTACTGTCCAGGCCATTAGAAGAGTTGGTGGGTGGTTATAGAATCCTAGAGGGCTATACCAAAAGCAGCTACACTACCCCAATACCATTCCTCTGGGTGGATGCACCCATTCACCAAACTCAAGCCCCTTAACCTGTGCATAGTCATGCAGGCAGGGGGTAGTAGCCCATAATATAGCGCCACTTAGGGGTTACACATGAAAGCACCCCCCCAACCACATCAAAATATCAACATGCTATTTAAAATAATATAATACACTACTTTACTGTACACTATGATATTCCCCCAAATCAGTACAAAAAAATTCAGTGACACGCACAAGTTACACTGTCACAGACATATGGGCACATCATCAATACTGATATGCTGGTCTTACAACATATTCTATAACTCCGCCCCCCCAACCCAACAACTGACAATGGTAGCAGAATGAAAAAATATATATATAACAATTCCTATTTGTAATGCAAAATGCAAGGTACCACATGGAAAAAAAGTTCACCCACCACTAGTTTGGTGGTTGAGAGGTCTGTTCATCATCCTCTAATTCTGTCTGCTGTGATTCACCCTCGGAACAGGAGTTATCTTTTACAGCATCAGCTCCAGTCATTCCATAGTGGCTCAAACATATATGGCTGAGTCAAGGAAAGGTGATCAAAATCTTCATTTAAATCAGGAAAATCACCTTCTGCTATTCCTTCAATGGCTGCACTGCCAGCGATCTTGCTACCATGATGTCACTGACAGGAGATGCGCATGCATGAGATGCGGGCTGCCAGCAGCTCACTAGTGAGGATGCTGTGTAATCAGGCTGAGTGCAGGAAAAAACAAATTAAACATAAATAAAATTAGGAGTGAAAACAGGATTTTAAATGACAGCACTCCATTTCTGTGATGTTTGGTTACACACTGAGCGGAAATTGTGAATTTAAAAAATACTTTGAAAAAACGGCTGTTCATTTGTCCTTTCAGTCACCCAGTGGAGACTGTTTCTTGCACTGCTGTTGTATAGTAACAGTACACAGCACAGACTGAAAACAAAAGTTACTCTCCCTGTCCCTTCCAGCCACAAGGCTTACAGGCACAGCCTGAGAAAGTGAACAAGTGCTTTGCTGACCTATTTGGGAATAAAACTCCCTGTGTTCCTAAGCACTTGATGGCATCCCCCCTGTAGTGCTTTACTGACCTATTTGGGATTGGGAATACATTTCCCTGTGTTCACAACTACTCAACATACCCACTAGCCACTAGTGCTTTGCTGACCTATTTGGGAACAAAAAATAAACATCCCTGTGTTCCCAAGTACTCCATGCACCCAGCGGTGCTTTACTGACCTATTTGGGAATAAATCTCCTTCTGTTGACACAATTTAATTCAACCCAGCCAGTAGTGCTTTGTTGACCTGTTTGGGAATAAATTTCCTTGTGTATTGCTTAACTTGATGCAGCAAGTAGTGCTTTAGTGACCAAGATACATTTTTGACAGTATATGTTTCTGAATTTTGCCAAGCTCATTTTTTGAAAAGTGAGCCTCTCTACATTTTTTGGAAAGACATGTTCATTTGCCATTCACTATTGCTCCAGAAGCACTGAAAATTCTCTATGAATATATTCTGGAGGGTGGGCAATTGAGGTATTCAATTGCAATCTCAGTTAAAGAAGGCCATGTTGATTTCTTCTGTTGCCAGTACAGTAATGGTTCATCACCTGCGGTAAGATGCACAGTCTCCTCTACATAATCCTTCTCCATTTTTGTAGCAGGGACTTCTGGTACCACAGCAGTTGACTGAGCCTTTCCAGCCATCTTTATCAGCCCAAAGTCTGACAGCATGTCCCACAGTGGTCTGTCTTCTTGCAGTGTAGCAGCAGTCACCCTGGTAGTAGCAGCAGTTCTGGTTGGTGTTTTGGCAGCCAAAAAACATCAGTAGTGGTGGTACCAGCAGCAACAGAGGCAGCAGTGGTGGCAGATTGTGTTCCGTCCCTCTCCACCAGATTTTGTGCAGATTCTGAATGTGGCCATAATGACATTGATGACTTAGTACTTTTCTCAACTATACACGCTGACACTTCAATTAATAGTTCAGGATAATATTCCAGATCTTTAAAGTCATGTGGTTGGAAGAATGTTTCAACTGTGTCCTTAAACTGAGGATCTAAATGTGTGGCCAAAAATGTTCAGCTTTGCACGTATTTATAATGTGCTGGTCACTCAGGAAGGTGTTTAACAATTTTCTCACAAGTGATGCATCATTGACTCCATCATTGCAGAAACTTGAGGCGCTCCAGTCTCAGCTTGATGAGTGAAATTATGGGTAGTGTCTGATTTAGGCTAGCATTATCAGTCCTTACTACTTGAGTAGCTTCATCACAGCAAAGATTCTCAGTCAGACTGCACTGATTGGGGCTGATGTTCATGTCTCCTTTCCCAATGCCCTGTTGGACTGTGTCTTGATGGATGGCTTTCTGTTATTCAGGCATTCTCTGTATCATATAGTAAGTAGAATTCAACTGGGTTGGAACTTCCTATATCATCTGTTGGAGAGGGAAGCTATTTTCAACCTGAGTCTGCCACAACAACTTTCAGGCTTTTACAGAATGTACTAGTAGTAGTAGTAAAAGTTTTTATTTTATACAGGACAGGTAGCACAATAACACCATTAGGATTATTAATCCCATTTTCAAGATGTTCCTGTTAACTGTTGCATTTGCAATAAAAAAGCATACGAAAACTTATAAAAATCATAAATATATATACATACAACTTAAGCATTACAATTACATTGAACTGCCAGTTCTTGTCTCAGAGCAGTGTTCAACATTTTTAAGTTTTTTTGTAGCTTGGCCAACACTAGAAATTACTCCATTCCATACTTGAGCAGCTACATAGGAAAAGTTGTTTTCACCAAATTTACTTTTTAAGCATGGTACTTTTAAGAAGCCCTTATTTGAGCTTTTCAAGGCATATTTAGTCTCAGATTTTACCAACTTGTCAGACAAATTTACCAGTTTGGCTGAATGTATTACTCTATACACTATTTTTGCCCAAACTACAAATACTCTATTTTATATTGTAAGCCATGCTAATTTATCATAAAGTATACAATGATGGGTTCTCAAGTCTGCTGTCAATATAAACCATGCTAATTGATTATATATTATTTCTGCCTTCCTTAAGCTTGTTGAATTTGTTAATCCATATATATGTATACTATAGTCCATAATTGGTAGTAACAGCTGATTTATCACTTTTTTTCTCGTACCCAGGTTCAGACAATAACGGGTACTTCTCATAGCCCCCTAATTTAATACTCAATTTCTTTACCAGTTCTGTTATGTGAAAATCAAATTTCAACTTATTATCTAACCAAAATCCAAAATATTTAAGCTGTGTTACTTGAGCTAAACATGCTCCTGTGCTAGTCTTTATTTTCAACTCCTGTTCTTTAGCCTTCCCTTTTTTTGGAGTTTGGTCAAAAAACATGACCTGTGATTTTTTGCTATTTAACATCAATTTTAAATTTTCAAACCAAATGGCAAAGTGGGTGCACAGGGTACAGACAGCTGCAATCAAACATTTCTGTCTCCTTTGGTGAAGTCTTTAACCACCAAGCTTATTTATTTATTCATTCTAGGATTACAAATACCTTTGAGCACCAAGCAGCTCATTTACAAAGGTTCCACGTCAGCAGGGAGGGTTACAAACAGTTGCAGGGAAACTGACAAGTCATACAGAATATTTCAGAACAGATGTACCTGTGTTTACATTATAGTATAGGACAATTAAGCTTCAGTTATATACACATTAAGCAAAACCTGATCTGAGACAGAGGGAAGAAAAGTAGAGGGGGAGGGAGGGAGGGGGGAGGAAGAACCAAGAGGAGAGGAGCAGCCAGGCAGCTTTGTAAAGTTCAACTATGATGGTGGGAGGAAAGAGTCTTAGAAAGGGAGGAAGATGGGAAGAGGGGGAGAGAGGGGCAAAAGCAGGGAGGAGGGTGGTAAGATGGGGGTGATAGAGATGTCAGTGAGGGGAGGTCCAAGAAGGGGGGGATGGACTAGTGGAGGTCCTGAAAGGGACCTGGAAATTAGGTGGAGCAATCACAGGAGTTTTCAGTTAGGAGGTGAGTTCGGAGCTTATGTTTGAACTCTCCAAGTTTAGGAAGGGTAGCTAGACTATTGGGGAGTCCATTGAACCAAAGGCACATTGGCATTGGCACCATGGGACTAGTAGGAGTTCAGTGGATGAGGTGTGCATATGTTGGGTCTTTGGAGATTTGTGAAGCAGACAACACAGACCCTTCGGCATGAACCCAAGTAGAATCTTTTTAGTGAGAAGGCAGGTGTGTTATTTAATTCTCCCAGATAGATTGAGCCATCCAGTCTGTTTATAGAGATCGCAGGTGTGGGTGAGGTGGGATGCCCCCATTTGGAGTCTACAAGCCTTGTTTAGCACAACAGTGAGCCTTTTGAGAGCAGTGTCGGTAGCAGCTCCATAAATCACAAGGCCATAGTAGATAATAGAGAGCATCGAATTGTGAATTGCCAGATTGAGAGCTTCAGGTGTTAGACACTTTCTGAGTCAATAGAGAAGACCAATCCTAGCATTTACGGCTCTGGCTACATTTTTGATGTGGGGTGTATTGGTGAGGTGACTATCTAGGGTGACCCCAAGGTACTTGAAGTGCTGTATTTGTTCAAGGGGTTCATCTTGGCTATTTCTTACAGTATGTGCAAAGCATGGTACATGTGTAAAGTTACCAAACCTTACTGCCTTCAGGATATTTGAAGCATTGTCGGACACGACAAACTCAGGTTGCAAGGACTTTGGAGTCAGTGACTCTCAAACATTTCTTGAAGGCCCTCTAGAAGGTGTTCTGCTTTGTGGTCTTTTTCAAATACATAAATACATAATGCAGCTTGCCTGTCAACAGTGAAAGTCCCTTGCTTCTTGCTGCTGCTGTTGCTGCTGCTGCTGAGTGCCACTAGATGCTGTGGAAGAGGAGGATAAGAAGGGAGCAAAGTTTACCCAATGGCTAGTCACAGCCATATAGTTAGTCATCCATCCACTGATCCACATATCTTGGTGACATGAACCTTTCTGCCCACTGACCCTTTCAGTGCACCAGACACGCTTTCCCAAAAAGCATCACATAACTCTGGGATGGGAACAGTTGAGAAATAGGCCCGGCAGGGGACCTGGTACCTTGGCACTGCAATTTCAATAAGTGCCTTAAAACCTGGTTAGCTGCAAAAGAAAATGAGAGCAAGTCAGTGGCTGTCATCTCCCCAATTGCCTTTGTTAATCACCTGGCCTCAGGCTTCTTGGGCTTATATTTCTGTGACCACCTATGAGAGTCTTTCAGAGAAATTTGATATCCAATACACTACCTGACATCACCAGATTTTGTTAGGCTGCTTCGCTTGACCTTTACTCCATGGGGTGGTGTTGTATTTGTGGATGGTATACAACTTCTGTTAGGCTGTGGTGGTGCTGGACTCAAAGGGGTAAAGAAATGAGAAATTGAAGATGTGTTTTGACTGGAAAGTAGACTTTCATCATCCTCCCTCTCCTCATCAATTACTTCCTTACCTTGGTTAACATCCATATCCTCATCCTCCTCATCTGAGTGTAGCAGTGCAACAACTTGTGTGAGCTTCTTTTGCGCTTTTTAATACTGATAAATGTGAAACTTGGTCAAATGTCTTATTGTTGATGTTCCCATTCAAGTCCCTGCTTTGCCATGATGTTTTGCATAATTTGCAAACTACATGGCTCAAGATGATTTATCTTGTGTGAAAAAAAAATCCCACACTACAGATTTAAGAACATATTTTGTTGCACTCTACTTATAGGTAGGGTATGTTTGTTCACCACCACCACTGCCACCACCATAGTCACTAGCACTGTCAGTATCTCTTTGAGATCTTTCCATGTCCACCTGTGTGCCTTTTTAATGCACAGCCTTTCTGCATGGCTCTACTTCTTCTGTTTCTACTCCTGTGGAAGTCTGTCCATCTTCTGTCCTCTGTTTTTCCTCTGCTTGTGTGGGTGTCTCCTTATGCCCCACTATATTTTTTTTTCCCCACCACCACCATCCTTCCTATAAGTCTATTTTGTTCTTTTTCTGGCCTTGGATTCCTCCTGTTCATCCCACTCCACAGAAGAACTACTGCTACTTGACATACTGCAAGCTACTTTATCTACTACAAATTCAGGATCTATTCCACTGATTTCCTCCTCGGTCTCATCTGTCTCCTCCTTATTATAGAAACATAAGTTGTCAGCAAATAAGGACCTCTTGGCCCACCTAGTCTACCCTATATTCCCTACCTACTGTGCCACCGGAGACCCTACTTGATCTCTGGTCTTCTCCCCTCCTTGCCTTACTTCTAAGGTCCCCTAGTGTCTATCCCATGGAAGCTTAAATCTTGTTACCATTTTAGCACCCCCCACCTCTGCAAAGAGGCTGTTCCAGACATCCAGTATTTCCACACATCCTGTCTGAGCCATCCTCCCAGCTTCATAGTGTGACCCCTTCTCCTGCAGCATCTTTTTCTATGGAACATGTTACCTTCCTGTACCTTATTAATATCCATGTGGTATTTGAACATTTCTATCATATGCCCCCTTTCCCTCCTTTCCCTTAGAGAGTACATATTTAGTTCCTTGACTCTTCTCTTGCAGGGTTTTTGATGCAGGCCCTTCACCATTTTGGTAGCCCTCCTTTGTACCACCTCCACCTTGTCTATGTCCTTCTGTAGGTAGTGCCTCCAGAACTGGACATAGTACTCGAGGTGGAGTCTTACCAGTGATCTACACAGGGGGTAATACTACCTCCCTCTTTCTGCTGGTGATGCCCCTTCCTGTGTACCCGAGCACCCTGATAGATTTCCCCACTGCCTTATCACACTGCTTGGCTACCTTCAGATCATCAGAAATAATTACCTCTAAGTCCCTTTCCTGTTTTGTGGTTGCTAAACATCCCCTCTCAATTGGTACAATGCCCCTGGGATTTTGTGCCCTAAGTGCATGATTTTGTAGTTTTTTGCATTGAAACCCTTGACCATTCTTCCAGCTTCTTCAGATCATCCCACATTCTTTGCGCACACCCCCCCCCCACCCCCGGTGTGTTTACTCTGTTGCAAAGTTTTGTGTCATCCATGAACAGGCATACTTTCCCTTCCAGCCCTTCTGTAATGTCACTAATAAAGACACTGAAGAGGACCGGGTCTAATACCAACCCCTGTGGCACCCTACTGGTCACCTCGACCTCCAGAGTGGACCCCATTTACTGCTCCCCTTTGACTCTTATTGCTTCTCTAACATCATACCCATTTTACTACTTTTCCATCATTCATCACTCTGCTTACTAAGATTGGCTGCTGCACTATGATGATCCTTGTTCTCATCCTCTGAGTACCATGACGAGTTACTCCTGCAATGTCCTGAATTTTTGCACTGTTGTTGCTGTTCCCTGGATTGACTGAGAAGAGCAGATACTGTTTTTTAACACCCACGGCTTTGCTTACAGGCCCTGAAACATTAGCTTCCTGTCTTTCCATAATGGAAATGATAATTGTTTTTTTTAATATCAAAGTGTGCATCTCTCAGTGTAAATACAGGGAAATATATTCCCAGATAGATCAGTATAGCACTGCTGGATGCATGGAGCACTTGGGAATACAGGGAGATTTATTTTTTATTCCCAAATAGGGCAGCAAAGCAAGCACTTTATAGTGGTTGCGACAAGTGTCAGGAATTAGGGCTGCATGTTCGGTTTAGCCATTCTTGTAAAATGGTCAGACCCCATCCGTTTATACCAGTTCACCTGTACGTGGACAAACCTGACAAATCTGTGAACTTTGGTTCATAGCTTGCGCCATGTAAACAGCAAAATTATTATACAACACTATTTTACAGCATCTACCAGGTATGACCAGGTTTTATAATCAATAACCAAGTTCTGTCTGGTTCTACTTGACTAAAAAAATCCACACACGTATTTTGCATGTTTGGGAAGTATTTGCAGTACTAAGAATGGCAAAGTTTTGTAAACGCTTTCGTGCACCGAGAATCCTATGCACCAAAACTTTCCAAAACATAACATTCTTAGTATGACATGTACTTTCCCAAACATACAAAAGACTTGTGTGAATTTTTAATCAAGTAGAACCGATGGAAATTGGTTATATATGATAGAACCTGGCTATACCCTGTAGAACCTGGGTTTACTTGTAGAACCTGGTTATATCTGGTTCTACCTGGTAGAACATTTATGGGTACTACTCAGAAAGTTTGCAAGGTAGAATTTTTAGATGTTTTCACAGCTCCTATAATTTAAATATAAATGAGGTTGCTTCACTCTGTTTTGACTTGGTATGAAAATCTGTTTGTCTCCATTGCAAAGGTCATGAGTCAGACACCACACATGCAAGGCATCTTGTAAGATGATGATGCATCCCTGCACACACCAGTAGAAGTTATACTCTTATTCAGTTCTGTTACATGTCTTGTGAAGTCCCTATATTCTCTAAAAGCATTTTTTTCTAACTCAGATACACTTTAAACTATGGAAAACAGCAGTACACTCACTATACCTTAAAAAGTTTGATGGCCAGCATAAGACAAGAACATATGGACTGCAGAGGACAGCAACAGCTCTAACTGTACAGTACAACTACTACAGGCGTTAGCACTGACACATACAATTCCAGGATGCCTTACAAGAGTCAGGCCATGACCTTTGCAATGGAGTCAAGCAGGTTTTCACACCAGACTTAAAGGAGATAGGAAATGTTTTTTACACCCTTTTATCTTCCTTCCCATGCCAGTTATGTATTCTGATATTCTTTAACCAATTTTTGAGAATTAGATAATTAAGTTTTGGGGTGCCCTCTGAGCTACATAGAGTTCCACTCCCACCAGCTACTGCTGTTTCTTTTTAAATGTCTGAGGCATTCTAGGACATCAATAACACTGTTCTGTGCTGTTCTTCTGAATGGCCTGGAATGGTGTAATTGATGTCATAAAATGTTCAGACAGTATGAAATAAGCATTTGTCAATGCCAAATGTTGCTTACTTGTATGTGCTGTTTAGGTATTTGGAAGTGATAGTTCCATGCCTTCCTCCCAAGACATACACTGTGTCTTTCCGTTCAGTATTCACAGAAGAGTGGGAGGGGCAAGGGCCACTGCAGTACAGCAGTTGCCAAGGAGGTGAAGAGGTGAACAATAGTCCATTCAAAGGCAAAATTGAAGGTGGACAAAGCGATGGAACCAGATGGCATACACCCAAGGATATTAAGAGAACTGCAAAGGGAGATAGCAGTACCTCTGGCAGCCATGTTCACTGAGTCATTCAACACGAGTGAATTGGAGGAGGGCACATGTGGTCCCTCTACACAAGTCCGGCAGCAGGGAGGAGGCGGGGAACAATAGGCCGTTCAGCCTCACCTGAGTAGTGGGGAAGATCATGGAGACATTGCTTAAAGAAAGGATAATGGGGCATCTAGAAGCCATCGGAGCCCAGGACCATAGACAACATGGATTCACAGTGGGGACATCATGTCAAAGAAATCTGGTTGATTTCTTTGACTGGGTGACAAAGGAAGTGAATCAGGGTGGGGCAGTGGACAACTCTTACCTTGATTTCAGCAAAGCCTCTGACACCATCCCACACAGGAGGCTGATAAACTAGCTGGGTAGGCTGGGCATGGGGGAAAGGGTGGTAAACTGGGTTAGAAACTGACTAACAGACAGGAGGCAGAGAATGGTGGTAAATGGGGTGCAGTCTAGGGAGAGGGGGTGACCAGTGGGGTGCTGCAGGGATCGGTCCTGGGGCCAGTCCTGTTCAATGTCTTCATTAGTAACATTGCAGAATGGCTGAAGGGAATTTTTTCACCAAATTTTCAACATTGCCATTTTAAGACCTCTGCTCATGAATAGTGTCACTGTGATTTTCTAAATCTGTCCCAAACATTGATTGCGCACACCGACTGTGCCATTGTGCGCTACATGCACGGAAACACATTTTGGGTGACATGTGAAAAATGACAGCTGTACTGCTCATAAGGAGGTGTGTTCAAATGGCAATGTTGAAAATCTGGAGTGCAAATACTAAAAATTTGTGAAATTATGAGCGTACGTAAGAACTGTGCAACGCACACACATAAAACAGTCACTTTTAGGAATTTTTTCACCAAATTTTCAACATAGCCATTTTAAGACCTCTGCTCATGAACAGTGTCACTGTGATTTTCTTAATGTGTCCTATACATTGAGTTTGCACACCGACTGCACCATTGTGCGCTACATGCGTGGGAACACATTTTGGGTGAGATGTGAAAAATGACAGCTGTACTGCTCATAAGGAGATGTGGTAAAATGGCAATGTTGAAAATCTGGAGTGAAAGTATTGAAAATTCGCCAATTACGAGCGTGCATAGGAACAGTGCAACACATGCTCGTAAAACAGTCATTTTGGGGAATTTTTTTTCACCACATTTTTAACATAGACATTTTAACACCTCTGCTCATAAACAGTGTCACTGTGATTTCCTTAATCTGTTCTGAACATTGATTTCACACACCGACTGCTCCATTGTTCGCTACATGCTCGGAAACACATTTTGGGTGAGATGTGAGAAATGACAGCAGTACTGCTCATAAGGAGATGTGGTAAAATGGCAATGTTGAAAATCTGGAATGAACATATTGAAAATTTGCGAACTTACGAGCGTGCTTAGGAACAGCGCAACGCATACTCATAAAACAGTCATTTTTGGGAATTTTTTCACCAAATTTTCAACATAGGGTTTTTGGGGGCCTACCTCATGAACTGTGACACTGTCATTTCATAAATCGGTCCCAAAAGGTAGTTCCGTGCAGTGACCGCAAAATCACCTTTCAGGGCCGAGTAACGCCATGACAGTGACAGAATTCATGAAGTGGGGTCCCAAAAACCCCATGTTGAAAATCTGGTGAAAAAATTCCCAAAATGCCCGAGATATGCAGTAAAGTTGAAAAACCCTATTTATTCCATTATACAGCTTACGGCATTTCCTCAGTTCCGGTCGGATTTGAAGAGTGCAGACGGTTCAGGGTCCACCAAAGATCATCGCACCGGACTCTGGAGGTAAGTATGGGGTGAGGTGGGGTGTGGGGAGGTAGATGCACGGAGGGTGGGCGCGGATGGGGGGAGGAGGGTCAGGACAGTCTGTGAGGGAAGTTTTTTTCTTTTAGATTTTTTTTTTATTATTTGGACGATGCTGGACTTGTGCCATGCTGGGTTGGGCTCCCAGTGTGGCAGCTGGAAGGCTGTTTGGGGGTGGGGGCAGTGAAGCCCACGGGTGATTGGGCACCCCCGTTGGACATAGGACCTGTTGCCACGCTGGGGTGGGCTCCCAGCGTGGCACCCAATAGTCTCGAGGGGGGGGAACAGTAGCGCCGACGGGGGATTGGGCACCCCCATCGGCCATACAGATTCCCCGCCACGCTGGGGTGGGCTCCCAGCGTGGCACCTGGAACTCTGGTTGGGTGGGAGCGCGAGCACAGCTGACGGGGATTGGCACCTCTGGCGGCTATACAGTGTGTGCATGGAGGAAGCTGTGTGGGGGGGAGCGCGCATGAGCACGTGATCTTATCGCTGCTCACTGAAGCATAGCTCTCCCTCTCAACTGTACGGCCACTGCATTTTCAACTGCTGTCATAGACAGCTGCAGCATTGATTGGAGAACTGCGGTTGCACTTGCAAACACACTGACTGAATTGGAAGAGGGCTGCCACACCTCCGAAAACTCGGATGATGGCACTATGTTTCTTGCACATGCGTGCAAGCAACATAAAAAAGAGCAGCAACTGCTGAGGAGAGAGGGCTTCAGCATAGTTAAAAGGCAACACAATCAGATTATTAATTTGACAAAAAAATTAAACACATTTCATAATATTGGATAGACACTAAAAGGACAACAGGAGGGCATCTAGAGGTGTAAAAAACTTTCCTATCACCTTTAAGTACCTTCATTTACATTTAAATCCTGATAAAATTAGGAGGGTGCAATACAGGCAGTCATTGTTCTCCTACAAACTACACAGGTAAACAGAATAAAAAGCTGAAGGGACCTTCCCTTTAACAGCTGCTGAACTCGCAACACCACATGAACTCAAGGGCAATAGATCAAAGGTTAATTTCAAGCTTGCATCCTAAAGTTATGATTTTAACGCCTTTTGCTGTATCCCAGCCTACTGAAAGAGCTTTCTGCTACCCTTCTTGATTGCTTCTGGATCCACACACCCTGTCTATATTGCTGACACACCTTGGCTGATACTGACAAAGGATTTTTCACATCCTGCATATGCCCCAGGCCACAGTTTATCACCTTCAGGAATTGAACATATTCAGTGTCTTTGATCTACAGTAACAACAGTTTACTGAGCTTCAGCAGTTCACCATTTCCTCTGGATCTGACTGATTTTTCATCATTTGACTTTTGGACTCCTGGCCAAGACATTAATTGCATATGTGAACTTACATTCCCTGAAGTAGCTCACCTACTATTGTGTTTCTTGGCATAGTGCTGTGTTACTGGCATATACAGTGCACGTTCACAGCGCTGGTTCCAATACTCGCCTGCCTCACCAGATTGCACTTGGGAACTTAACGGGGATTACCTTGGGCTGTAGTTGAGGGGGGGAGTGCTTCCCTCTTCTCTAGACTGACTTGATATTGGAGGGTGCCCCCACACACCCAGTTACCTGCCAACTGAGACATCTTGGGGCTTCCTGGCACTGGCACTGGTATTGGTATTGGCCTGCTTCTCCGTGGGCAGACTGGGTGGGCCAAGTGGTCCTTATCTGCCATCAAAGTCTATGTTTCTATGTTTCCTCAGGGCTGCATACCTGTTCAGCTCTTTTAGTACACCAGTTTTTTTGGACTGCACTTTCCATCCTGGACTGTATTTGGATTGACTATATCTGGACTAGATTGATTTTTGTTTCAATAAATATTGCAGTGCTCATCTTATTCAGCTGCGTTCACCATTTGCATGCCTGAGGTATTTGCATTACTCAGGTAATTGTAATTGTTACACCACTCCAGAGTTCAGTATCATTGCCGTCTCTGTTAAGCTAGAGCTGTTGAAGAGTATGGCGCAGTGGTTTAAGGCTCTGAGCTGCAAATCTGGAGACCTGGGTTTGAATCCCACAGCCCCCACTTGCATACTGTGTGACCCTGAGCAAGTTACTTAATTTCCTCGTGCTCCGAGGTTGCACTTGCAAACAAGCTTTCAGCTTAGTGTGTCTCACCTGGTAAAAAAATTGGTAAAGCCTACACAGCATAATTTTAATACTGTTCACTTGCTGTTTTTAACTACTTGATAATCGACGGTTGCCTATGTACTGGTGCTTTTGCTAGTGTCTGAACAAATTGCTCATTTCAGTTCTCAGTCTACCTGTTTACTATGCTCCCTGCTTTCTTCTTCTTCTTCTCTACCCTTCCTCCCCAACCCCTCCCATCCCCCTCCACCCTCCACCCTTGTCTTTTCTTCCCTCTTCACCCATTCTCCCCTCCCTTTCTCCCCCTCCTTCCCCATCCATCCTAGTCTCCTTCATTATCCCTCCCTTAACCTGGAGTTCCTCCACCACTCTATCCTGTCCTTTCTCCGTCCCCCCCCCTTGCCAAGGGGATGTGAGCCCTACTCCATTCTTTGGACATAGAACATCTGCAAACCACGCAGAGATGTGCCACTAAAATGGTACAGGGTCTGCACAATGAAATGTATGAAGCTAGGCTCATCCAGCTAAATTTATTCTCCCTTGAGCAGTGGAGGAACAGAGAAGACATGATTGATACATTTCAATTTGTTAAAAGGATCAACACAGTACAAACTAAGAACCTCTTCCAGGAAAACAGAGCTGCACATACTAGAGGATGCAACATCTGCCTGGTGGGGGCGTGAATTCAAAACAAATGTTAGGAAGTACTTTTTCACGGAGAGGGTAGTGGACACTTGGAACAGCCTGCCACCGGAGGTAGTGGCAGCCAAGATGGTCAGTGAATTCAAACAGGCATGGGATAGAGAGTATAGTCACCTTAGCAAGACAAATTGATAGTGGGGGGGGTAGAAAGCCCAGGCAGACTACATGGACCACATGGTCTCCTTCTGCCAGCAAATTCTTATGTTCTTATGTTCTTTGCCTCCTTACCCTGCTTTTCTTCCTCGTTGGTGATGTGGAACTTAACCCTGATCCCTCCTCTCTGATTCCTCGAGGCCTTAGTGTTTTCCACTTCAATGCCAGAAGCCTCTTCCCTAAACTGGATGTTCTCATTGTATGGGTCTCTCATCACTCTCCAGACCTCCTCTGTATCACAGAATCCTGTATCTCTTCTAGAATTCCTGATTCCAACCTGGAAATCCAGATTACCACTTCTTTAGGCAGGACAGGTATAAACAAGGGGTATGATTGCCCTATATGTCCGCTAGAGCCTCTGCTGCACCGTCACTCTCAGAGATACTGCACCCTTCTCCCACAAGTTTCTGCTAGCTAGACTCTTTTCCCTCCCCACTATTCCTTTTTATTGGTGTTCTCTATGCTTCACCAAGAATCCCCCCTCCCCATTTCTGATGAACTCACTCTTCACTCTATCCTCACACTCTGCTGCTGGTGAACTCGTCCTCCTGGGTGACCTCAACATTAATTGGCTTTCCCCGACCTTCAGGACAACCACTCACTGGACTGAATCCCTTAACTTTTCACAGCTCATCACAGAACCCAACTGTCTCAGTCACCACTCATCAAACCATACCACCCTGGACTGGCTTCTCACCTCACACCCCCACTGCATTGTTGCAGCCGGTATATTGCTCGATGCCTTGAGCAACCACTGCATGACATTTTGTGTCAGGAAAGTCTGACTCCTTCCCTCCTCCCCACAGTCCATCTGGTCCAGGTCCCTTTGGCCACTGAACAAAGAAGCTCTACTGAACAATGTGGCTGCAACTGACTGGTCGCCCATGCACACTGCCACAGATATTGATATGACCTTCTCCCTCTTCCACTCAATATTTAGTTCTGTCTGGGACAAGTATGCCTCCTTCAGAAAATCCAGGGTTAAATCCTCTCACCACCCCTGGATCACCTTCGATCTCACCAACTTATGCAAGATCCATGACCAAGCCTGGGCCAGATATAAATTATCCTACTCCCTGTCACACCTCCGCTCTTACAGGGTGCTTAGGAACTCTTGCACTAAGGCCATTTGTACCACCAAGTCCATCTATTTCAAGGCCAATTTCCAGAATAATTTTAATTCCCCTGCCAAATTCTGGAAGGTGATTCACCCCCTTTTTGACCCTCCAGCCCAGTCCTCTCTCTCTCTGTCTTCATGGTAAATTACTTGCCAGTGTCTGACCCTGCCTCTGTTGCTGCTCACTTCAATAAGTTAGTTTTTATCAGCTTATGCTTTCCCCACCCTCCCTCCCTCCCAGCTTATGGCTCCCACCTCTCCCCCTTCTCCTCCCTCATCCTTACCTCACCCTCCTCTGGGGTTTGATTTCCCCGTCACTCCCCAAGAGACCTTGTTTGACCTTCACTTACTCAACCCTTCCAAATCTAGCCCAGATAGCTTGGACCCTAAACTTCTCCATCTGTCAGTTCCTGCCATTGCCTCTCCTCTTACTCACTTCCTAAATCTCTCCTTCACTCTTTGCACTGTCCCTTAGTCTTGGAAGATTGAAAAGGTTCTCCCCACCAACATCACCACAAAGGGGGTGATCCCTCCACTCCTGACAATTTCCACCCTATCGCTCTTTCTTCCCTTCTCTTGCGAAGCTATTAGAGAAACTAATCTACTCTCTGCTTGCAGACTTCCTACACTCCTCCAACTTCCTGTCCCCCTTCCAGTCTGGCTTTAGGAAGGATCATTCCAGCATCTTATCCCTACTTAGGGTCACTGACTCCATCCTCTCAGCGATGGATCAGGGAAGTAGCACAGCCACCATTTTCATTGATCTGGCTAAAGGCTTTGATTCAGTGTACCACTCACTCCTCCTGGATAAGCTGAGCTCTGCTGGCCTCTCAGCCCCAGCTGTCGACTGGTTCCATTCCTACTTTTCTGACTGTCAACAGTCAGTAAAGGTAGGAGACATCATCTCCTCATCCATTCCTATCAGGGCTGGAATCACACAGAGCTCCATTCTGGGTCCAATCCTCTTCTCCATCTTCCTAAATGATCTCCCCTCTACCTTTGCCAACTGGCATATTCACAAGTATGCAGGTGACACAGTTCTCTACACATCCAGTCCTTCGACTGCATCTCTGGAAGTCTTGCTTTAGAAAGGCTTTCACAATGTTCTGTGCAGGTTCCAGTCCAACCAACTTTGGGTTAATGTCATAGAGGCATAGGTCAGGAGACATAGGCAGGCCAGGAGGAGTTTTAAAATTCACAAGTAGCATTTTATTATTATCAATGACAATAAAATAGAAAAAAATAAATTGTACAGGATGGATCTTCCTAAAGGCAATACAAACAAAATTCCCCCATCTGAGTTTCTCTCTCTCAATTTAAATCTCAGTCTCTATATTACTTTAAAAAAACATTGCTCTCTTTTTATAAGCTGTCTTTTACTGGTAGTTTAAACTCTGCATCCTAATGTTGTAAGTTGCTTCTCCTGTTTTCCAAAAAATGTATTAGAACTTTGTCAGTTTCTTTCCTGAGACCATCCTGAAGAGAACATCTAGTCTCAGCAGGTGCAACAAAATAGAACATTCTGTCCCAGAGACGGTCTCCTGTTGACAATTCTGTAAATAAGCCCATGGAGGTCAAAATACACCTCAAGGTGAGCCTCCTGTAGTTCAGATTGACATCCACTCCAATAAACCCAAATAGCTTTCTGCAAACATCTCAACAATACAGTTACATACAATTGAAAACCAAGGGATCCTAGTTTCACATAAACATTTACATATATTTTTTAATCACAGAGAAAGAAGGGGAGAAAGAAAGAATAGAAAGGGCAAGTGAAGGAAGGTAAACGTTTGATTATGCAATGAAACAAGCAAGAAACAGAAAAATGGCAGAATAGGAGAGTACAAAAAAGATCCTTGTTTTTAACCCTCTATGCATAACAAACGGGACATGGTCTTACCCAACCCTGTCAAACACACCCTTCTTTAAAAGAGAACCTGTTTTTTTGTTTCTTTTTTTTAAATAGGTTTCCAAACCCTTCTTTTATTTGTCTTTTAACATTACCAAAACTTAAGGGACTCCATTGCCCATTTTGCAGCAAGATATTATTTTTCAATAGTGGAATGCTTTTTCTCTCTGCTGTGCAGTTTTCTATTGATATACAGAATGGGTCATCCTTTCACCACTATATTCTGACACAGGATTGCACCTAGGCCTACCTCTGATGCATCTGTCTGTAACAGAAATTGTTTCTCAAAGTCTGGACTTCTTAAAAAAGTGGTTGAACATGATGTAGCCTTGATTTCCCAAAAAGCCTCATCACACACTAGGGAATATTTCACATTATTCAGGTACTGTATTTTTTTGTGAGTTCAGTGAAGGAGTAGCTAACTGGGCGAAGCTAGAACAAATCTCTGGTAGTAACCAGCCAGACCTACAAATGATCTGACATTTCTTTGTTTAGGGACAGGACTATTAGCTACATCTTCTATCCTGGAAATCTCTGACTTCGCGCCTCTCCACCTCCCAAAATATTTTATTTTATTTATTTATTTATTTAGAAACACATCGTAATTACAATCCTCTGAGTCATAGACTCCTTTACAAAGGCTCCATGTCAGGTAACAGATAGCGACTACATTACAGAGACTTACACAACACGGTGAAGAAAAATAAACCAATAATATTACAATAATTTTACATACAGGGTTCAAACTAGATACAATCAAGCAGAGGGAGGGCAATGTACCAGGTTAGGCAGGATAGATATCCTTTTCAAGAAAGCTGGGTAACGTTACATAGCTTAAGGAGAACAGAAATCCATTGTCAGGGGGCAGTTAGCAAGCCCAGGGAGGAAGGGGGAAGGTGAGGGGGTGGCGGGTATGTACATTTACGTTACAAGTGAGGCCATGGGGAGAGGGCGGAATAAGGAATGGTGAGGGAGACTAGTAACAGTCGCAGGTGCTGGAGGAATGGATGTGTTCCTGAAATTGGTTTTGAAAGGACCTAGCTTGTTTTCAGAGGAGATTGCACTGGGCAGTGCATTCGTCCAGACGGGAGCCCTATAGAAGTAGGATATCTGACCCAAAGTTGTTCAGCAGCAGGGAATCAGGAGAAAAGTTTTGGAGGAGCTACAGGTGATTTTCATCAATGGGGCGGGCTGCAGAAGGCTGGTAAGACCAGAAGGGCTAGTCCATTGGTGGTCTTTTTTGCAAGGAGGCATGTCTGGTACTCAAGTCTCCCATCAAAATTGAGTCAGTTGTTGAGACTATTCAGTGAGCAGGTATGTGCCCTCCCATCACTGTCCGTGACAAGGTGGCAGGCTTTATTTAAGGATACCTTGATTCTGCGAAGAGCAGAGTTATCAGCAGTTCCATAAATCATGATCCCATAATCGATTATAGACAGGATGGATAATGTGACAACTAGACAGAGGGCCTCAGGGGAGAGGCATTGTTTGTGCCGGTAGAGTTGGCCAGTTCTGGAGTTGACAGCGGTGCTAAGGAGGTGGATATGCTCATGGTCGGTGAGAGCAGTGTTGAGGGTAACCCCAAGGTATTTAAACATATTAACCTGTTCAAGTGGTGACAGCTGGGAGTTGAGGATTTGCAGAGGGAAGCCTTTGTGTTTCTTCTGGTTGTGAGCAAATACCATGACCTTAGTTGATTACCAACTGGTAGTCAGCAAACCAGGTTTCAGCCTCTGAAGCATTTTTGGCAGGACAGTTGAAGAGTGAGAGGATCAGGGTGGGTGGCAAAAAGTACTGCATCATCGGCATATAACAGTAGCTGTCCAGAGCAGGCCTTTGGTAGAGAGTTCAGGAATAAGCTAAAGAAAAGAGGCCCCAAGATGGAACCTTGGGGTACCCCTGACTTGACCGGTAGACAGGAGGAGAACATTTAATTAATTTTGACTTGCTGGGACCTACCAGTTAAATAGTCAGCAAACCATTTCGTGGCATCCTGGGAGATGCCTGTGTGGGAGAGGGCCGATAGAAGGAGGGAGTGGTTTACAGTGTCAAAGACTTTTGAAAGATCCAGATAAACAGACCCAGTCAGACACCCTCTGTAAAGGGCAGTATGGATAGCATTGGTGAATTCCAGGAGTGTGATGGTAGTACTGTGCCCTCTATGGAATCCGTGCTGTTCCCAGCAGAGGAGATCATATTTACTGAGGTGGTCAGTGAGTTGATCTGAGATTATTTTTTCCCAGAGCCTTGGGGGGGGGAATGGAGATGGGGCGATAGTTCCCCGGTATGATACGGTCGCCACTTTTGTGGATGGGCGTAATGACAGAGACTTTCCATTTGGTAGGGAATTGACCATAGCGGAGGGAGTGATTAAGGATGTTAGTTGTGGGGGGGGGGACTTCATCCAGGGTCATGTGGAGGAGTCTGAGGTCCAGAGTATCACTGCTATGGTGATATTTACCTAAGTTTTTAAGAGGTATAGTTTTGCCTCACACAGGGAGAGGGTCTTGAGCTGACATGGGGGAAGAGTGGTCAGGGGTGGGGGGGTTATGGGGATCAAAGAAATTAGGTGGAAGTACACTACTAAGATCAGATAAGGAGGAGTTGAGGGTGTCAGTGATAAGTCAGGGGTCAGTGGTAATACTGCCTATGGTATTGAGTTGGGAGGGTGGGACAGACACAGTTTTCCTGTTGAGCACTTTCAGATTATCCCAAAACTTATTGCCTGAGCCCCAGGAGGAGGTGAGGGATGCCTTGTAGTATTTGGCTTTGGCATTACGTATGTCCCAGGTACATTTATTCCTCACAGCCCTATACAGTAGTAGCCACAGACATTGCCAGCTATTTCCAGATATTTCACAAAATTTCTAAAGAGTTTCTCTCTGCTGCCCCTACTGTAGAAATGGAGAAAGCATTAGATATATCTGGAAATATCAGAGACATTTCGGGAAATAGCTGGCAGTGTCTGTGGCTGCTACTGTAGTTCTGCCTGTCGGTCGACCTGCCAGATTCGAGGGCTAAGTGCCAGAGGGTGTCTCTATGGTGCATTTGGTGAAGGAGTGCCTGTGAGATCCAGGGAGTGTTAGGGCCCTTTACAACATGCTTAGTGAGGGGGGCAAACTTATCACAGGCAGAGTTGAATAAGCAAATAAAGTATTCGAGAGATGCATCAATGTCAGGGGCATGGTGAATGGGAGACCAGTCCCAGTGTGTGAGGTGGCTTTTGAGATGACCCAGCTTACCAGGTTTGAGTCAGCACTGAAAAACAGGTTTTGGTGCAGGCTTTTTTAACTTAGCGGCAAGTGGCCACTCAGTGCATTAGGGAGCACTGAGACACCAGTAATTTTATTAGGATGATTTGTTAGCACTAGGTCAATTAAGGATGAGGATCCATTTTTGGGGTATGAGCGAGTAGGGGAGGTTACAACTTGGGAGAGAGCCGTAGTGGCTATAGCATCCTTGTATGGAGCAGCAGTGTTAGATAGCCAGTTAATGTTGTAGTCCCCTACGACTAAGATCTCTGAGTTGGGGGCAGGAGGGAGAGGTAGTTCAGGACAGACTGAAATGCAGGCTTTTGGTTCCGGGGGGGAATATAGACGGAGGTGATACAAATATCATGTGATGTGAATATAATGCAAATATCTGGTTTCCTGCATGCCTAATAAGCACTTAGTAGGATTAATGGAGACAGACTTGCATTTTTGATAGATTGCATAACTGCTTATAGTTGTTCCAGGTGGCTTTTCCAGCCTGGACTGTGCACCATGACGTAATCCAGGTAAGCAGCACAATAACCAGTGTGAGGGGCTAGAATTACATCCATGTACCGCTGGAATGTAGCGGGTGCACCATATAAACCAAACAGCATGGTGTGAACTGATAGACTCCAACTTGTGTGTAAAATGCAGTTTTGTCTCTGGATTCTTTATCTAGGGGAATTTACCAATAACTTTTGGTGAGATTGAGGGTATTAATGTACGTGGCACTTCCCAATCTGTCCACCAAATCATCTGTCCTAGGCACAGGATAGCTGTCAAATATGGATAATTGATTAGATTTCCTAAAATCAAGGCAGATTCTTACACCCACTTCTTTTTTATTTACAATTACCATTGGCAATGACCAAGCACGTCTTGATTCTTCAGTGATTCTCAACTCTGTCATCACCTGCATTTCCTTAACCATATCTGCTGTCAACCGCTCTGGCAATCTGCATGTCTTTTGTCTGACAGGGCGAGCATGCTACATGCTCAACCCCTTTTACTCAGCCTGGCAGTGTTGTAAAAGTACTTTTAAATGTCTTTACCAAGTTACGAATTTTTGTAGTTTGTTCTGTGGATAAGGAAACACTCACCACCACAGCATCAGAAGTTATAGTTTGTTCCAGTCTGTCACAAGGCACATCAATATCTTCTTCAGCAGCCTCTGGCAATACCAACAAAGCAACACTTGGTGTCTTCTCAACCCATTTCTTCAGGAGCTTAGCATGGCACTTTTTTTTTTTTTTTTAGTCTTTGGTAACCACATTGTGGTAGGACCCTTCCTATCAGAGGTCTCAGTCTCATAGTTAACTATACTAGTATGTCTAACTATCCCATAAGACCCTTGCCACTTCAGTAACAGGTTGTGTTCTGTAGTGGGTAACAGTAACAAGACCTTTTCACCGGGCTCAAATTTTTTTTTTCTTTTACCCCATGGTCTTAATACATCTCCTACTATTTTGAGGCTTCTTCCTGATTACTGTGGGCAATTTCAACACACTGTATTTTGCTGATTTCTTTCTCAGTGCATATATCTGAGATGTAATATATTTTTTCTGAGTACATTATCTTCCCATGTTTCTTTTATTATGTCTAGTGGTCCTCTAGGTTGTTTACCATACAACATTTCAAAGGGTAAAAAACCTGTTGATGTTTGTAGTACTTCTTTGTAAGCAAAAAGCAGGCACGGTAAGTATTGGTTCTAATTTTTTCCTTTACCTTTCACAAACTTTTTTAACATGCATTTTAGAGTTTGATTAAAATGCTCTACAAGACTGTCTGTTTGAGAGTGTTATGGGGAGGTTCTTATGGCATTGATACCTAGTAGTCAGTACAGCTCCTTCAGCAATGCAGCATCAAAATTACTACCATGATCAGTAATAATCTCTTCAGGTATGCCCACCTTGTTGAAACTTTTGGCAAGCTCTGCTGCCACTTTTCAAGCTGTGACAGTATACACTGGAATTGTCTCTGAGTATCAAGTAGCATAGTCACATACTACCAAAATCAATTGATTACCCTTTTTACTTTTGTCTAAGGGACCAACCACATCTATTGCAATTCTCTCAAACTGCACATCTAACAAGGGTAAGGGCACCAGGGGCACCTTGTCTTTTTTAGTCATTAGGGCTACTTTCTAACAGGCAGTACAAGAACTGCAATAGATAGCACCATCCTCATGAATCCCAGGGCAGTAAAATCTGTGCAACAATGTGTCAAGGGTGTGGTCCCTTCCCGAGTGACCAGCCATAGGACCATCATGTGCTATCTGTAACAACTCAGTTCTATACTTCTTTGGTATGGCCAATTGTTCTATTTGTTCCTGCATCTGAGGATTAACCCAAACTCTGTACAGTAGCTCATTGCATTTTTTTAAACATTGATTCACCCTGTTTTTGTTTCACCCCAGCTGCTTAAATATAACCTTGGAGAGAACATCGTTAGTTTGCTCAGAAACAAAATCACAATCAGTTATCAGTTTAGTTTCAGCATTTTCATATATTTTTATTTATTTACTTTTTTTAAATGTTTTACCAGGAAGGCACGCTGAGCAATAAGTTGCTTGTCTCCCGGTGCAACCTGGGGGATAGGAAACAATGGGATATAATACAGAGAAATGTTGCAATGTTGGAATACAATTTGCTTACTTGCATACAATGAGAGCAGGAGAGATTACAGGTGGATAATATTGGCTAACAATACAACAGTTAAGTATAGTAGCTATGAAGACACATGTAGCAAATTGGCAACAGTTGGTAACACTGGAACACATTTAATAAATTGACAACAGCATGTAGCACTAGATGGTAAGGTGACCCAATAGTAATTGGTAGCAATTAGCATAACATAAATATTCAAGATTTACAATGATTGGAGTAAAGTGAGGAAGAATGGAAAAAGGGAACAAAAAATTGTGGAGGGTAGAATGGAAGAAGGAAAGGAAATTTACAGAGAGACACAGACAGAACACTATTTTCGAGGCAAACAGAGATGACAGGGTGGACTAAAGTGCATGTAAGAGGGATATTTATTAATTTATTTATTTATTAGGTCTAGGTTTACAACACCTTTGAGCAAGGGCTCTTTTACAAAGGTTCCATGTCAGGTTACAAATCAAAACATACGACATATAAGTCAGAGTACAAATTCAAGAACATAGAACAAGGTCACAACAGTGTAAGCTAAACAGAGTTACAAAGCATCTGAGAAACAAAACTAGTTTTGGAGTCTAGGTTACAAGGAGATAGCAGATGAGGTGCAGAGAGGATAGAGGACAAGAGACAGGAAGAGTAGAGGGGGGGGAGAGCTATAGAGGAGGAGCGCAGCCAGAGGCATTGTCATAGACATAGCATGGGGAAGTATGTGCTATGGGGTAACCAAGTGCTAATAGGAGAGAGAACTGCATACAGTTAGAGAAATATTCACGGGGTCAGCTAGTTGAGGCAGTCACAAGAGCTAGAGGCAGCGAGAGAGAGGCAGCACCTTGATTTAAATGCACCAAGGGTAGGAGTGGAGGAAATGTAACTATTTAGACCATTTAGCCAGCTGAGCGCCCTGTAGGCAAAAGATATTTGACCTTGTGAGGTACGACAACGTGGAACCTGCAGGAGCTGTGATTCAGACCCCCTAGTTGAGTGGGGGTTATTGCTAGGGTGCAGGAGTGCACACACTCTGGGGGGGCGCAAGGCCCTTAGTTATTTTCTTCACCATGGTGCAGGTTAGGTACTTTATCCGATTGGTGAGTTGCAGCCATCCAGTTTGTGCATAAAGGTCACACGTATGTGTGAGGCAGTGGGGTCCAGTGAGAAGTCAGCAGGCCTTATTGAGGGAGGTGGATATGCGTCTATGAGCGGTAGCAGAGGCAGAGCCATAGATGATAAGCCCATAGTCAATAATGGAGACAACAGAACTCTGGACATCGACAGTCAGGGCATCTGGGGTAAGATGTTGCTTGTGCTAGAAGAGAAGGCCAAGGCAAGTATTTGCTGCTTTGGCTACAGAGTCAATGTGGGCACTGTAAGTTAGATGAGGGTCTAGAGTGATCCCAAGGTACTTAAAGGCCTGAACCTGTTCCAGGATGACTCCATGATTGGTTTTGATGGATAGAGGGTGCAGCTTATGCTTGCTATGAGAGCTGCTGAACATCATAGACTTTGTTTTCTTATTATTGAGGACCAGGTTGTGGTTTGAGAACCAATTTTCTACAGATGTGAAGCCAAGCTGAAGGTTGTCTTGAAGAGGCTTAGGATCCTTGTGGGAGGTAAAAATTACAGCATCATCTGCATATAGGATGATTTTTTCGGAGCAAGAATTTGGAAGGTAGTTCAGGAACAAGCTGAATAGTAGGGGGCCCAGAATGGATCCCTGGGGGACACCTGACTGAACAGGCCTGGTATCAGAGAGGACATCAGCAATTTATACTCTTTGAGACCAGTTCTCCAAGTAACTTTTGAACCAGGCAGTGGAGTCAGGAGAGAGCCCAGCTTTCAGAAGTTACACAAGCAGTAGGCGGACAGTGTCGAACGCCTCAGTCAGATCGATAAAGACAGACCCAAATAACTGACTGTTGTCCAATGAGCTGTGAAGAGCGCCAGAGAATTCCAGTAGGGCAGATGAGGTGCTATGTCCTTTCCTGAAGCCATGTTGTTGCGAGCGCAGGATATTGTATTTGTCCAGGAAATCCATGAGCTGATCTGCTGCAATATGTTCAAGGGCCTTGGAGAGGGGTGGCAATATAGAGATCGGACGGTAGTTTCCATGACAGGCCGTGTCACCACTGTTATGGACAGTGGTAACAGTGGCAGATTTCCATTTGTCAGGGAACTGGCTGAGCCTAAATGAGAAGTTGAAAATAATTGTCAATGGCTGTAACACCTCATCAAGTGTGAGGGACAGCAGTTTAAGGTCAAGTGTATCGCTGCTGGATCTGGATTTGTTGATGACTTTGGTAATATATTTACGGGCTTCATGCATCTTGACTGCTTTGAAATAAAAAGGCGGGTGGCTAGAGGTGGAAGCATTGGGGCAGGAGTGGGAGAGTCATAGTCCTTGAAAAAGTCAGAAGGGAGAACACTGCTGAGATTGGTGAATGCAGTGTTGAAGGTATTTGCTATGATTTTAGGGTCAAGCATAGTAGTCCCTTTTATACTGAGCAAGATGGGGGAGGTTTTTGGCTGCTTCCCAGTGACCTCTTTATTATTGTTCCAAAATGCCCTCCCATTACCTCAGGTGTCCGTGAGAGCGTTCTTGTAGTAGGTGGATTCCTTTTGCCGGATAGATTTGGTACAGTCATTCCATGCACGTTTATAGTTTTAGATGTCAGTTTATTTACCGGTGGTTCTGGCCAGATCCCAGAGGCGATCTCTAGATTTTAGTTGACGAAAGAGATCAGCCAAGAGCCAGGGATTGCAAAGGGGTTTGACTTTGTGCTTTTAAAAAGGAGCGTAGGAGTCACAGGCTGCATTGAAAGTGCCGATGAAGTAATCCAGTGCAGTATTTACATCAGTTGCTTTGTAGATAGGGGACCAGGCCTTGGAGGTTGAGGCATGATTTGAGGTGTGACAACTGCCCACAAGGTAGGACTCTATTTGTGATGATATTAGAAGGGGGCTTGTGGAATTTGTTTGACCATTCACAGATGACAGGGGAATGGTCTCTAAGCGAGTCAGGGTGTTCGTGATACGAGTTGAGTGGCTGGTGAAAATCCAATCCAGGAGGGTGCTGGTGCTGGATTTGTAGTTTTTCCAGGCTGGAGACACGACCATCTGGGTGAGACTGGTTGATGAGAAGGCATCCTTATGGACCCCTGCATCAGATGCGAGCCAGTTTATATTAAAGTCTCCAAGCAGAACCATTTCAGAGTCGGGAGGTTGGGACCTGTTGAACTCCAAGACAGCGTTAAGGCCATTTCCTTGTTTCTTTCAGGGGGGATATACACCGATGCAACTGTGAGGGATTTGTTATGGGCCCCTAATAAGATTCTGATAGGGAGAATCTGTGCAGTGGTGGCTGGGAGGGGGGTAATGATGGGGTGTACTAGTAGCGAATCTTTAAGGTAAATTGTACATTCACCACCTCTTTTGGACTTCTGGTCCAGCCTGAAAACATTGTAGACTGGAAGAGCAATAGCCAAGTCAGGGATTTTGGGTATAAGCCAGGTTTCTACAACTGCCAGGATATCTGGGCTGTGCTGATTGGTAAAGATTTGTAGGGCATCCAGCATGGGGAGTAGACTGCAGATGTTGACAGATGCTATTGAGAGTGCTCCTGAAGGTTTTTCCTGGTAGATAGAGCTGGAGGTGATTGGGCCAGAGTTAGGATGGATGTTTCCCGACAGCAGCAGGAGAGGAGCACAAGCTTCAGGGTGCACCAACATAAGTCTCTGAGCGGGAGTCCACATGCCCGTTTTTTGCAGAAACTCACATTAGGTTGGTGGCAATGATCCCAGAGTGATGGCATGTGAGAGAGTGATGAGAGGGTCCAGGACCCGTGTACAGGGTCAGGTGGGGACGGCCATCCATTTTCAGAGGAGAGCACCCGGGGGGAGCAATCTCATGATGGAGACTACCTGAGTGACGATAGGCAGTGCCAAGTAGGATGCTGAGGGGGAGGAGAGGGGAAGCAAGCTCCAGAGAGGAAGAAAAGTGGAAAGAGGGATGTAAGAGAAGCAGAAGCTGCAGTGCATGGAGGGACAACATGATGTGACAGTCAAGGGGCGTTGCCAACAGGAAGGCAGGGGGGTGGAAGTTGGCAAGTAGAGGGAACAGGAGAGGGGCCAGAGAGAAGAAATAAGGTCTGTGAAATGAGAGAGGCAGAAGAGGAAAGGGTAATGGAGTGGAGTAAAACAGCAGAGGAGGGAAGGTGATCAGAGAGTAGTAGGCCGGGGGGGGAGAGAAGGAGGGGAAAGGGGAGGACCTATTGAGAGACCCAATGGGGTTCAAGCAGGGAGGTGCCTCCCGTGAGGAGGGAGGAGCAAAGGCCTATTTAATTAAGGTGGGAGGTGGGGGAGGGGCGGGCGTAAAATTTTGTCCGTATTCACTTCAACTCAATGGGCACAGCAGCCCAGAAAGCAGAGAAAATACAGGGAAGCCCAAATAGCCAATAGGCAGCAGGAGCTTAGACAAAGGTCCAATCAGGAAGCATAGCAGAGAGTGGAGGACCAATAGCAGCGGCTGTCGGCTTCCCTGACCTGAGCTTCAGTCTTACCGAGCTTGCTGGATCCCAAAAATGGCCTGGAGGTGGTGGCTGGGCGGCTGGCTTACCGAGCCGCGGCTGCACCGGTGGAGGTCTCAGTGGGCCCAGTCCAGGGCAAGATCTAAGGGAGGGAATGAGAAGGGCAAATAATTAGCAGAAGAATAGGGAGAGAACAAAAGACAGTGACGTGGGCAGCTAAATCAGGGGGCGTATAGGTGTAGGTTATAGGTGCTTAATTGAGAGTAGGGGTAGGCCAGTGTTAGGCTACATTAACCAGAAGGGGGGGTAGGAGGAGAGGCTGAGTGTGGCAGGGTAAATGAGAGAGGTATTGTAGGTGGGGGTTATCCAAGGGGGGAAGGGGGGAGTTGAAATTCAACAGTGTCCTATTATCCCTATCTGGGCAGAGTGGTGGATAGCCCTACTGGTAGGACACTGGTTATAGGTAATAATATAATAATAATAATTTTAATTTTTTAGGCGCCTTTCAAAAAATCAAGGCGCTGTACATAATAAAATCAACATTTCAAATATATAAACAGTCATTCGTAAATAAAATCATACACATATTATAGTACAACCAATACACTCAATTAATAAAAGCCTGAGACCACAAATAAGTCTTTAAAGCCTGTTTGAATGACTGCACAGTTGCGCACTCCCGAATCCAACGGGGTAGAGAATTCCAGGGGGTAGGTGCAGCAAACTCAAACACTCTTGCTCCAGAAGATTTTAAACATACCCTTGGAATCTCTAGCAACTCCTCACTGGATGAGCGGAGTAATTGACCGGGCTGTTAGGGAATCAGGAGCTCTTTCAGGTAGTCCGGGCCGAGTCCGCGTACGGCTTTAAAAGTCAGCAAGCCGACTTTATAGGTGATCCACCACTGAACTGGCAGCCAGTGCAGCTTGCGCAGCACTGGCGAAATATGACAAGATCGTAAAGACCTCATCAAAAGTCGGGCTGCTGCGTTCTGCACCAGCTGCAGGCGGCAGATTTCTACCCCAGGAATACCTAGGTAAAGGGAGTTGCAATAATCCAAGTGAGAGGAGAAAAGGCGTGGATCAATGTCGTAAGGTCATCAGAAGGAACAAGGTGCCTAATCCTGGCGATATTCCTAAGATGGTAAAAGGAAGTTTTGACGACCGCTGACACCTGCGAATGCAAGGTCAGCCCTTCGTCAAAAATTACCCCCAGGTTACGCACCCGTTCAGAGGTCAGGAGTGAGGCACCACACAGAAAATTCCCAAAGGCGCACCTTCCCCCAACCCCCCTATCCGATGACCTGGATCCACAACCAACACCTCAGTTTTGTCTGGGTTCAACCTTAGCCAGCTGAAATCCATCCAGTCTTGGACTTCTTTCAGACAGTTGTTAAATACCGATGCAGCTCCATTCTGGTCGGGTGCAAAAGATAGGTAGAGCTGGGTATCATCAGCATAGCAGTGAAACCTCAGCCCATACTTTCTTACAATGTCTCCAAGGGGCAGCATATACATCGCGAACAACATGGGTGAGAGGACTGAACCCTGAGGAATTCCACATGACAGAGACATAGGGTCCGAGGAATAAACTCCCGACACCACTCTCTGAGATCTACCCATGAGGAAAGATGAAAACCACCTGAGGACTGTTCCAGACAGCCCACAGATGATCCTCAGATGACCCAACAATGCCTCATGGTCCACGGTGTCAAAAGCTGAAGAGAGATCAATAAGAACCAAGATGGAACGGTTCTTCCGATCCCTAGCCATCAGGAGATCATTGAGCACCCGAACCAGCACTGTTTTGGTACTATGTCTCTTACAAAAACCAGACTGGAGTAGTTCATAGATGTCATGGACGGTCAAATGGTCCTCCAGTTGCGCAGCCACAACTTTCTCAATAACCTTCCCTATAAAAGGAAGGTTAGAGACAGGTCTGTAGTTAGCAAGGAAGCTTTCTTCAAGAGAGGTGTCACCACTGCCTCTTTTAGAGAGCTAGGAAACTCTCCAAACTCCAAGGAGCACCAGACAATCCATGGTAGGACCAGACCGATAACCTCAATACCTCCCAAAATTAAGGAAGTAGGTCCAGGATGAGAGTTATTTATCTATAGTGATGTGAGGGGGGTGTTGAGAGAGGGGTGTTGTGGGGGGTAGCAGAGGTCAACTATAGTAGGGGGGTAGTACCCCACCAGTGTGCTGGATGATCCTGCCTGCACAAGGCAGTGATCTAGCAGTGGCTGAGGGGGTGCAGTAAAAGGAGAAATAGGGGAAAGGGGGTAAGGTTGTTGCCCACCATGTGCTATGGATCCTGCCTGCACAAGGCAGTGATCAAGCTCACAGGAGGGAGATAGATTAAGGGTAGAGAAAGAAGGGAGAGGAAGGCTTCAGGAGGAGAGAGAGTAACGGACAAGGAGGAGCATGATCAGAGGAAAATAGGAGTGGTAGAGAGTAGGCATATGAGTCTGAGCAGAGGACAGCTATAGTGGGGAGGGGGTAGTACCTCACCAGTGTACTGGATGACCCTGCCTGCACAAGGCAGTGATCTAGCAGTGACTGAGGGGGTGAGAAAAAGGAGAAATAGGGGAAAGGGGATAAAGTTGTTGTCCATGATGCGCTATGGATCCTGCCTGCACAAGGCAGTGATCGAGCTCACAGGAGGGAGATAGATAAGGGTAGAGAAAGAAGGAGGAGGAACACTTTAGGAGGAGGGAGGGTAGGGGACAAGGGCGGCATGATCAGAGGAAAATAGGAGTAGTGGAGAGTAGGCATATGGTAATATGAGCTTAGGGGAGATCGTGGGGGGATTAGGGAGGGTCATGGCAGGCACAGAAAGGTGCAAGGAAGATCTTGAGGGCAGAGTTAATGGAGTAGCAAGAGGATGAGGGGTGAAATTGAGGGGGAAGTGAATTCCAGATTTTTGGGAGGTGATAAGAATAACCCAATTGGCCAATAAGGGTGGAGTGGCGTGGGACCACCAGGGTTCATGAGTCAGTAGATCTTAGGGAATGGGAAGGGGGGGGTGGCTGTAAAGGTAAGGAAGAGATAGGAGGGAAGTTCACCCAACCAGTTCTTGGAGGTGAATTTTGTGCAGTGAGAGAGAAGTCAGTTTGTCAGGGAAGGGAAGGATAGGGCATGGTAGAGATCACAATGGTGAGTGCAGAGGGGTGCGTCAAGAGCAAAACGGCAAAAGGAGTTGAAGAGGGTATCTAGTCTGGCCAGGCAGGACTTAGGGGCAGCACTATAGACTATGTCACAGTAGTCAAAGATAGGTAGGATCATCTTCTGGACAATCTCATACCTATCCATGGGTGGGATGCAGGCACGGTTCCTATATAAGGCACCAAGCTTGGGACGCAATTTTTTCTGAATGGCGTCGATATGACCAGAGAAGTTCAGGTGTTGGTCCAGCCAGACACCTAAATACCTGAAGGAGGATGTGTCCTCGAGTAAAGTCCCATCAAGGGTGTGGAAGAAGGGTAGAGGGAAACCTGGTAAGTCTCTGCCTGCTGCTGAAGGTCATGGAGACTGTTTTTTTGCTGTTGAGAGATAGTTGGTGGTTTACAAACCAACGCTGAACTTTGTTGAAGTAGTGCTGCAAGTTGTATGCACCTCGGTGGGGCAGGAGCCAGATGCATACAAGACTGTATCATCAGCATGCATGTGAATGGAGGAGAAGGGAGAGCAGGTGGATGGGAGATCATTAATAGAGAATAATATGGGGCCTAACACTGATCCCTGGAGGATGCCAGTTCTTATCGGGAGGGGTGGGGAAATTGCGTCAGAGATCTTGACTGATTGGGTTCTGCCAGTGACGTATGCTTTGAACCAGTCTGTGGCTAAGGGGGGTAGCCCAGCTGTTGATAGAGTGTTAGGGAGAAGGGAGTGGGAGACTGTGTCAAATTCTTTGGCCAGATAGACAAAAATGGCTGTGGTGATTTGGCCATTGTCCATTCCCGTGAAAATAGAATCAGTGAGCCGAAGAAGGGAGGAGGTGCAGGTGGAGTGATTTTTCCTGAAGCCAGATTGATAAGGGGGTGAAGAAGGAGGAGTCATTGAGGTAAGCGGTGAGCTGGGAGATGTCTAGGTGTTCCTGAAGTTTGGCAAGAGTAGGGAGAAGAAAGATGGGGCAGTAGTTGCCAGGGGAGGTGGAGTCTCCGCCATTGGGGAGGAGAAGGACCACTGCATGTTTCCATAGGGAAGGTACAGAGGCAGTTGAGAAAGAGAGGTTTAGGATAATAGAGAGTGGGTAGGTGATGACCGGGGCTGAGAGAGATAGTATTTTAGGGTCAAGGCCATCCGGGGAGGAGCCTTTTGAAGGGTTGATCGCTAGCAGGGCATTTAGAGTGTCATTTGGGGAGACAGTAGTGAAGGAGAAGGGGAAATTGGAGGGGGGGTCATTCATAGGCAATAGGAAGGGGGACAGGGAGGGGAATAGTTTGGTAGGGAGTGGAGTAGCTCATCAGCACAAGTGGTGTAATAGGAGTTGAATACAGTAGCTACTGCAACTGGATCAGCAATGACAGTGGCGTTTTATCTTAAGTATAGGGGTGGGTGGACAGGATGAGTGGTAAAGAGGATGTGGACCACGCTCCAGAACTTGGAGGGGGAGTTGATGTTTTTCACGAAGGTAGATTTGAAGTACTCTGTTTTGGTTAGCCTGGTAGCCTGGATGCTGGCATTACAGAGTTTTCGATAAATAAGAAGGTAATTTGGAAGCTGGAAGACTTTGTGCCATTTCCAGGCCCAATCTCTGGCTCTGTGGCAGGCTAGTAATTCAGAGATAATCCAGGGGAGGTGATGACCTCTAACCCTTATTTGTTTTAGAGGTGCGAAGGCATTCCAATTTGCTAGAAAAATGTCTTTAAAATAGATTAGGGGTTTATCAACTGAGGAGGTGCTTGCTAGAGGGGACCAGTCTGAGACGGCAAGGCTATGCAGGAGAGGTTCCAATTCTAGGGATTTATAGGTCTGTATTTGTAGGGTTTTATGTGGGGATTTAGGGCTGTAAACTTTTCTGACCAGGAAAACCAGGTTGTGGTGGCTGAGAGCATCTGGAAGGATGCCGGAGGCGATGATTCTATGGGGGTGGGAAGTTGGGGCCCAGTCAAGTAGGGAGTAGTTTTGGGTCTTGTGATTAGCATGGGTGGGTTCTGTAATTAGTTGTGTGAGGTTGAGGGCACTGATAGCATTTCTTATGGTAGATGTTGTTGGGGACAACCAATTTAAATTGAGGTCGCCAAGGATGTAAAGCTCTCCAGGTTGAGAGAGGGAAGTAATGGAAGTTAGGAGGTCAAGGAAGACATCAGGCTGGACATTTGGATGGCAATACATATCGGCTACAAAGATAGGGAGTGAGAAAGGGAGGGATACATTGATGGCTAAAGTGTCATGGGTTGCTGGGTTGGAGAAGGAGAATACTGGGAAATATTGGAGGGAGGCACGGAGATATATATGGCCACTCCACCACCCACGCCTGCTCTGTCTAGCCTTAGGATGTAGTAACCGGGGATGGAGACCGGGTGGTCAGGAATCGTGCTCTTTAGCCATGTTTCTGTTATAATTAGAATGTTTGGTTTCAGGACAGCAACTATGGCTTGCAGGAGGTCTAATGTCTGAGGTAGACTGCGAATGTTTAAGTGTAATATCTTGAAACCCTTTATGAGGGCTGTTGGGGTAGGGGTATGGGCAGCGGCAGTGGGGGAGATGGTAGGGGTGAAGACAGTAACAGGACCAGAGATGGGGTGGAGGCGAGTAATAGTAGTGCTAGGATGAGGAATTGTAGCTTTGTGGATTTGGAGTGGTGGGGCTTGGAGGCTGAGTTAGTGAGGTAGAAGGGAGTGGTTTAATGAGGAAGCAGGAGGTGGAGGACAGCAAAGAAATTTGGTAAAGTTAGTAGGGATGCATGTGGAATGACGAGAGAATGAGACCGGATATATCAGTCCCATATGTCCATCAGTCCTTTGTTGCCACTGTTTTTTTAAGCATCTTCTTTCTTTCCTGGACTTCCAGATCTTGGAGCTGGGTTCAAATAAGTCTGTGGGACTGCCTCCCTCCTCTTACTGTACCTTATTAAAGTGTGTTGTACTTTGTTTTTTGAGCTGTGGGCAGAGCCTACATCCGTTCTGCGAGAGCTCTGTAGATCTGAAATGGTCAACTGCAGAACCCCTTCCATTGGACTTTCAGAAGTATCCTTCCGAAAGCCCAACAGAGCTTAAACCCCTCCTCCACGATCGGACAACAGAATAACAGCTGCACTATTTCGGCTGTTACTTCAGTATTCCGATGCATGAACTGCGCATGCGCACAACTCATGCACATGCGCAGAGTTGTGCACATGTGCAGTTCTGCATGTACCGCCATGTTGCAAATGGCACAATTGCCATTCAGTATTTTCTGTGCCCCAGCAAGTCATGCCCGACATGGCATGTGGCATACTGGGAGCCCACCCCAGTGTGCGGATGTGTTTTTTTCTGTAAAGTTATTTTTTTCTGTGAAGTAGAAAATGGTCCCTCGTCATGTTTCTTTTGTCCCTGGTGCCCCCCTGTCCAAGTTCTGCCCAACACCAGGGTGCCCAATCCCCATGTCGGCATTCATGTGGCACCCTAGTGTGTCGAAAAGATCTGTTTTCTGTTTTTGCTGAAGATTAGAAAACAGTCCCTCGTTGTCGGGTTTTTGCCCTGTGAAACCAAAAACAGTCCCTCATCGTTGCTGCAGTCCCCTCTCCCTCCCACCCTCCCACTGAGTACCCACCTCCCCACCCCCTTGTACCCCATACTTATCTCCGGAGGTTGGTACTGTCATCTTCTGGACCAGGACACGTCTGCACTCTTCAAAGCCCAACCGCGAACTGAAGAATTAAAGATAAGTGTGCTATACAGCCATTCAATGGGGTTTTCAACTTATGCTGATATCTCACCCATTTTTTTGACTTTTTGCCCCAGATTTTCAATGTGGGGTTCTTGGGATGCCACCTCATGAAAACAATCACTGTCATTTTGTTACACAGTCCCGAAAGATGATTTTGCGGTCACTGCGCAGAATCACCTTTTGGGACCTATTCATGAAATGACAGTGCCACTGCTCATGAGGTGGGGTCCCAAAAAGCCCATGTTGCAAATTTGGTGAAGACATTACAAAAAATGGCTGCATTACAAGCATGCATTGCACAGTTTCTACGCACGCTCCTAACATCGCCGACTTGTAATACTTTCACTCCACATTTTTAACATTGTAATTTTTGCACACTTCCTTCAAAACAGTACATGTGTCATTTTCCACAACCTGCCCAAAATGTGTTTTTGCACCTGTGGTGCAGAAGAGCGTGTTTGCGCTGTGCAATCACCTTTCAGAACAATTGAACAAAATGACATTGGCACTGTTCATGAGAAGGGGGTCCAAAAAAGGCCAAGTTGAAAATGTGGTGCAACACCTCCAAAAAATGGCCAAGTTACACCTGGGTGTTGAATAATTTCTATGCACATATGTAACTTTCGTCACTTGGTAGCTCTTCACAGCCCTATCAGCTTTGGCTAGAGTTTGTTATATATTGCACTGGTTTCTGTATGCCACCTACAAGCAAAAAATGTTAGGAAAATAAACTGTAAGTACTATTTCTTTTTTTTTTGGTTCTGTGTCTGCCAGCCATCGGTCACCTGCACGCTCCACCTCTTGCCCTTCATCACGGGACAGATCATTCCCCTGAACACCCCCAGTTTACCCCACAGGGGTGGGACCACCAAGGGAGAGGTGCATTTCTTCCCATGGGCATGAGTAGATAGCATGGGAATAGGAGCCCAGACAACAGTGCGGGGTCCACCACATGGGGCGGATGTCATTCTGTGGAGGCAGAACTTTCAGTTTTTCACTGTTTTTCTCCATAGGAGGCATGTCATGCTATGATGTTGGGGTGACACGCCAAACATCTGACATGCCTCCCAACTAGAACAGGCACCGTCAGCTGTATTCCCCCCAGCCTCCACCAGCAATTAGTCACAGGCCAGTCACACACCCGGTTATCAAATTTTAAATAAATAAAATAAAATATGGATAAAATAAAATAATATTATAAATAAAATATATTAGGGAAGCAGTATAGAGCAGTGGTTTAAGGCTCTGAACTGCAAATCTGGTGACATCCAGCAGACAGACCTGGGTTTGAATCCTACAGCTTCCACTTGTATACTGTGCGACCCTGAGCAAGTCACTTAACTTCTCTGTGCACCCAGGTCGCACCTGTAAAAAAGCTTTCAGCTTAGTGTGCTACTCCTGGTTAAACAACTAAATAAAAAATAAAATATGGGATTGTTTTGCCCTCTGATTGTAGCCATTTAATGAGGAGTTCTCTGAGTCCAGTGAAGGCTTCTCAAGGACTATCAACTAACTGAGTGGTATTTCATGGAGTGGAATCTCTGCTGGTAGGCCTCTCCTGAGATTTCATATCTTTCAAGGATTTATTTTTTCACAGTGTTGTAGTTTTCTGACTGTGCAGTGTTCATATTGCTGTAGACAAGTTGGGCTTTACCTGTCAGATATTGTACTAGCCTAATTGTCCATTGCTGCTTTGGCCATTGGCAGGCTCTGGCAACCCTTTCAAAAGTTGTCAGGTATGCTTTGATATCATCTGAGGGACACAGTTTTGTAAGTTTAATATCTTTTAAATTGCTTGAGTTTTGTTGAAATGCTGGACTTGTGTAACCCCTAGATGGCGCTATCCCAGGGGCTACTACCCCTGCCTGATTTGCCACTAACAGGTTGAGGGGCCTGGATCCAATGGCGGATGCCTCCACCCAGAGGTCAGGGTTTGCAATAGTTAAACTAACTTGGTCACAGCCCTCTGGGACACTGCAACCCCTTTCTTCCCACTAGTGGCCCACACAATATATCAGAATTACCTTCACAGTATACACTTACCCCCAGGTCTGGTTCCGGCACTGGGACCTCCTGTGAAATGAGATACAGTGCAACAATCACAGTACAGTACTTTAACATAGACAAATACCTCAGGCAGTATAACTTTGCTGAAACAAGCAGCTCTGATTTATTTAGGGGATATAACAAGGACAGGGGAAATCAGGTTAATTAGCTTATCACTCTAATAATCTACCTATGGCTCTGTGCACAGGCTATCCCTATCAGTTACTGTCCCTGGGTACCCAAGCCCTAGTGGCTAGTCCAAACCGTGGCAGCTGGTAGGGCCCTTTCACACAGAGAAAAGGAGAATTAAACAGTCAGCAGTACAGTAATTCCATTTGGATTTAATGGCAATTCAACAGGGAGCGACCTGAATTAGTACTCACGACCTCCAAATAAGATAGGGTCCTTCAATGTCAGCAGGGCTCACTTGAGATACACAAACCTCTTCACACATCCATATAAAAAAAGCACTATACCAGGCAGGCTGCATCTGTATCCGATCGCAATTACTGCACAATACCCGGAGAACACACAGCAGATTCAGTTCCTGACCGACCGAGTGCAATTTTCAGCAATTCCTCCAGTCTTCTACAGGGTGAGCCTGGTTTCTACTCTTCAGAGATCCTTTGATTCTTTTCACAGGACGGATTCAGTCCTAACAAGCTGTTACACAAGCTGCAGACCGGAACTCAGGGCCCTTACACACGTTTTTGACTAAAACTGCACACTGAAAAGCACAGGGCTCTTCCTTCTTCACTGCCAAAGCTAAAACTGAAACTCCAACCCGACAAAACTGGCACTTCCTTTGAGTTCCTCCCAGTTCTTGACTGGATTGGCTGTCACTCACAATAGACTGCTGCTGTTGGTCCAAAAGGCACTGAAGTCTAAACTACATCTCCCAGAGTCACTGCCCATACAATCCTCTTGTGGCTGGCTCAGATTATGAGTCCAAGTTCTGATTCGTCCAAGGCACCATTTTAGAGCTAGCTTACCCCACACTGATTGGTCCAGTTCAGCAGTTCAAAACCAGAATGGGGAACTAGGCAGACACTGTTCTGACTGCAAAAGAAAGCAGGTTAGACAAACTGTAATTTCATTATGACTCTAAATGGTTTCTGGCAGTTACATCTTTCAGATAGGTTCCCTTTGCACTCCTAGTGACTGCAAAAATGGAGTGAATTGGCAGCAGCTTGAGTGGTACTCAATCAAAGAAACACACAGTCCCCCATACAAACTAATTATGTCTGCAAGCAGACAGCTCTTAAAGAGACAGTACCAAGAGGTTCTAAAACACTCACTGATAAATGGCTTAAACGCCAAACACCATTCAGGCTTGGAGCATTCAAGCAAGCTCCTGGAAGTCTTTGGAACCCCATTTGCAGGGGTTACACCATCTTCCTGGTTTGGGAAAGCTGATTATCCAGCAAGGCACCCCATAAGTTTCAACTGCAAACTATATACATTTGCATTAGGCTCACACATGTAATCATCAGTCAATATATCATTTTACCAAGAACACATTTCTGAAACATTGCAGTACGTCACTCTTTACACAGTATTACACACACATTGTACCATAACTCAAGTTATTACCTCTTGTACATGAAACCTGAAGAGAGGGGCCTTCTCTATCAGTTACCTTGGGGCTGGACGAGGCAAGGCACCATACTTAGAGGGCAACACAAGTAACTTGGAGTTAGCACTGACGCCAGTTTGGGCAATGAGCTCAGGGACACATACCCTTTATGGACAACATTGAGAGGCAATCCACAGGCCTCCCAAGGAATCATAACTGAGGTGCACCACAGGCTTTACAGCTCGACCAGTCTTTCTAGGGGAACTGTTAGCAGTCTCTGCACTCTGAGCCTCATTTTCAGCATTGCCCTCACTTGTCAGGGAGTCTCCATGGGGTAGAGAGGCTAGAACTTGGGGCACTTTCAGCTCCAGGAGTTACAGTTTCTGAGTCCACAACATTTGGCTCGCATGGAGAGCTTTGGACACTGGCAGTGGACTGTCAGGGCACTCAAAATACTCTTCCTGTTCGGTGTATCACCAGTCTGCCCCAATCTATCATTTTCTCCCTGAAAGCTCAAACAGTTCAACCATGCACAATGATTCCATTTCATCTGATCTGATGCTTTGCACTTCACTTTCTGGGAGCATTGGCTCCAGGGATGAAGCTGGGGCTTAGACAGTCCAGAAGGCCCAGCTTCATCTCCAATATTGACTAGGGATTGCCTCAAACAATTGACTCAGTTCGAAGAAGGATAGTATTCAAAGTCACTCTCACTTTCTTCCGATATGGACTGACAGTCATGCTCAACTGGGACTTGTGGAGGGAACACTTTAACTTTGCTTCTGTAGGTGCAGACTTTCTTGATCTTTTCTTAGCAGCAGCTCTAGTCACTGGTCCAGAGGGGCATCTTCTAGGGCTCAGACTCAATTAAGATTTGTCCAATGGGCAGTAAATGATTTCTATGCATTGTTTTTACATCTTTGAATTATTCTCAGGCCTTACTTTGTACACTGGCAGATCATCTAGTTTGCCCACTACAATGTGAGGGAGATGGTGCCATCTGTCAGCAATCTTGTGCTTGCCATGCAGTCCCAGATTTCTTAGCAATACCCGATCTCCCTCCTGGAGTTCCTGTGCTTTCACCTTTTTATCATACCTTTCTTTGTTGGCCAGATTTCTTTTGGCAGCCATGGTTTGAGCCAGTTGGTACGCATGAGTTAGCTGGCCTTTAACTTTGCACATACTGTAAATAGTTGTCAGCTTGAACCCCATCAGAGAGACCCCAAAACACACATCTACTGGTAGTCGAGCTTCTCTTCCAAACATCAGGCGGTAGGGGAGAATCCAGTGGCATCACTTTTGGTGCAGTTATAAGCATGTACCAGGGTGCTAATTTGTTGGCTCCATCTAGGCTTGTCCTTTGGGTGCAGGTGCCTAGCATATCTAGCAAAGTGCGGTTGAAATGTTCAGGCTGTGGGTCCCCTGGGGTGGTAAGGAGTGGTTCTGGACTTCTCACTCCCCACAGAGAAAGCATCTCTTTGATCAGACGACTCTCAAAGTCTCTCCCTTGATCAGAATGGATTCTTTGTGGAGCCCCATAGTGAACAAAAAGTTTTCTACAAGTACTTTGGCCACAGTGGATGCTTTCTGGTCTTTGGTGGGAAAGCTTGGGCATATCTCGTGAAATGGTCAGTGACCACCAGCACATTACTGATATTTCTTGATCTGACTCCAAACTCAGAAAATCAATACAGACCAGCTCCATGGGTGCACTGGTGGTGATGTTAACAACGGGGCAGCCCCTCTGGGGCAAAGCTTTCCTCTGTAAGCAGCGATACAAGTTCGATGTGTTGCTCCACATCAGCCCCCATCTTAGGCCAATAGAATCTGGATCTCACCAAGTCAAGTGTTCTGTCTATACCAAGGTGCCCCATGTGGTTGTGCAAGGACCTCAGTACTGAGTCTCGAAAGGCAGTGGGCAGCACTAGTTGTTGTTTGTCTACTTGTCCCCCTCTGTCTACTGTTTCTCTGTATAACAGTTTATTGATCAGTTTCAACTTAGGACCTTCTTTGTATAACAGTGCAGTTCTCAAATCAGTGGAGCGTAATTTGGACACATCTTTTCCTGCATAGAGGGCTTCTAAAGCTGCTTTGATCATGGGATCGCGGGATTGAGCCCGCGAATACTGTCATTGTCCAGCTGAGGCAGTGCACCAATGTCTATTGCAGAAAAGTGGCAATAAGCAGCAGGTATGCAATTCTCAGAGGCTCCCAAGCAATCCACCATGCAGTCCACTGCGTCCGTGGACATTTGTTCCTCCCTGTCAAACTTCCGCAGAGTGCCCAATGTCAGGTTCTGCTAATCGACCCAATCATTCTGGGGAACAGGCCTCCGGGAGAGAGCATCAGTATCTATGTGGTTCAGACCTGCTCGGTATTCAGAGCATAGTCATATGTAGATATGCAGAAAGCCACCTATGGCCAGTGGCATCCAACTTAGCTGAGGTCTGCACATAGGTCAAAGGATTATTGTCAGTTTTTACTAGTATTTTGCCCCATACAAGTACTCATGGAATTGGTCAACAATAGCCCACTTCAAAGCTAGGAACTCTAACTACGTACAGGATAGTTCTTTTCGGATGGGGTCAGGCTTCTACTGGCAAAGGCCACTGGTCTCAGGCCATTCTCGTGCTCTTGGTACAACACAGCCCCAACCCTTGCAAGCTAGCATCAGTGTGCAGGACGTAAGGTTTTCTTGGATCGGCATAGGCCAGCACTGAGCATGGGTAAGTTGATATGATCTCATGAAAAGCAGTCTCACAATCAGGAGTCCAGCGGGCCCCAAATACTTCACTGGATGAAAATACACTCTTTCAGTCTTGAGGACGCTGACTTTTGGTATTTTTGTGGGTTGGGGATACCTTGAGTAAGGTTAAGTAAAGGCGGATCACTCTTGAATAGTCCTTGATGAAGCGCCGATAATAACCACAGAATCCCAGGAATCTTTGCAGTTCTTTAGATTTTTGGGCTGTGGCCAGGTGGTCAAGGCCTCAACTTTACTTGGGTCGGTCTCTATTCCTCGGTGGATACTATGTGTCCCACATACTTTACTGATGTTTGAAAGAATTGACACTTATCAATGGACAATTTAAGGCCAAAGTCCTCCAGTCGGTCCAATACCTTAAATAATCTGCTCTCATGTTCCTCCAGTGAGCTGCCAAACACAATAACATCATCTAGGTATACCAGGCACTCTAGTAAGTTCATGTCCCCACTGCACGCTCCATCAATCGTTGAAAAGTGGCTGGGGCACCTGAAATCCCTTGAGGCATCCTCATGAATTCATAGAAGCTAGCGGACAGATAAAGGCCGTCTTCCTCACGGTCCTCTGGGGCCATCGGGATCTGGTAGTACCCACTGCGGAGATCCAGCACAGAGAACCACTTGCTCCCCGCTTAGGCAGTCCAAAGCATCCTGAATGCGGGCATTGTGTACTGATCAGGATAGTCCGCCGTTTAAGGTGCGATAATCCACACACATCCTTACTGTTCCATTCTTTTTCCTCACTACCACAATGGGGAAGCATAAGGCTTCTGGATTCTGTATTACACCAGCAGCTAACATCTCTTGCAGATGCCGCCTCACATCATCTATGTCAGCAGGTGCCAGGCGTAGACCTCTCACGAAATGGTCTTTCGTCATGCAGCCGGATATTGTGCTCAGCTCCTTGCACGATCCTACATCCCATTCCTTTAAAGAAAACACCTGGTCTCTCTGGGCAAGCTTCTACTGATCCTCACTTTCCATTCAGTTCAGCGGGAGTCGCGAAATCAAACAAGTCAGGCGTTACTCTGTCATTCTTCCTTGAACTCTTGCTGCTGGGTAGCACTGCAGTGTCTGCACAATGCACATTAGCCAGGATGCAACCTCTGTTTACTCGAATGTCTCTTTCAGACACATTATGAACTTGGACCATTACCCTTCTGGCATAAGCATGGGCTCTAGCGGCAAAATACTAGGCTTGACCAGCAGTCCTCTGGCAATTTTCCATCGCTTGTGCATCCAACATTAATATTTTATTCTTAACATCCTTTCTGATACGGACCTCTCCTGTAAGGTACACTGGGCATTTGGCGCCAGGATCAGAGACTCAGGATCCTTCTTCCATACAATTCCGACCGGTTCCTCTGGTTCTGTTTTTTCAGCATCTCTCTGTGCCTCATAGGCCTTCTTAATTAAAGCCGGAACTCTTAAAGCTCTACTAGTCTTTGACCCCTGTTTTTCATAACACAACTGTGCCAGCCTTCCGAACATATGAGCATTTGTTCCAATCAACAAAGGGACACCATCATACAGTCCAGTGGGGGGACACACTAAGGCTAGGGTCTCTACTTGTTCGCCACTCCAGCCACGGAGGTGGGGAAAGACAGCCAAATTCGGATATACCGGAATAGGGGTAGGCCTTCTACTTAACCCCATACATGCAGTCCTTCTAATGGTTGTAAGGGTACGTCTGACAAATGCTTCTGATACCAATCCTGGAACATAATTGTCACTTGGGAGCCACTGTCTAATACAGCTCTTGTAGACACTCCATTCACCTTTACAGTGGTCTCCATGGAGGGACCCACTATTCTGGACCAGTCTGGAGAGGCGAGTGGGGGCCTGGGCAACTGACCTTGCCACAAAGGGCGTGAATTAGCATTTTGGTGCCCTCACTGGGATCATGTCGCACCTCTTAACCACTGATTTCTCTCCCAAGCTCTCCTTGTAGCCTATATGCAACTTTGTCAGTGTCTTTGGGACTGGCATTCCTTTTCATGTGCCCATCTTTCCCACAATTATAGCAAAACATACTTTCTGGAGTTTGAGCTGGCCGAGGCGCCACACTGGGAGCCAGGGCGGGGTATTACTAACTGGAAACCTGGGTGCCATCTCTGTCTGCGGCGTGATAAGCATTTGGAGACATCTCGTCAGTTTCTCCACTTCCATGGTCAAGGAATTGAGTTTGGAGCTGTTATCAGCAGGAGATACATGGGTGGTACTCCCCCACCCCCTAGCAGATGCAGTCGGATATAGGTCAGGGCCGTGCATTGCAGGTGTGGCCTTCATAAAGGGACTGTTTTTGAATTCCGGATCTCTCTCAACAGTTCGCCCATTGTGGCATATCTTTTCCTTGTCAGAGCACTCATTGACTGTCAACCTCTGCCCCTGAACTTCACTTGATGGGTCACCCTCAGTCACTCGAGTCGTAGCCACAGCTGTTGGTGCAGGTACCTCCGAGTCGCCTTTTTCTCAACTCTCGAATTTCTCTCATTAACTCATCATAGGAGGGTGGGGATTCCAGTCGATTTGCCAGGCGAATTGAAGCAACAGCAGTTCTGAGAAGGGCAGACTTAAGATTCTGTCCAGTCTGGTTCGGTCCAGTTCAATCGCTGGCAAACTACCCTTCTGAGGCATTCTTGCAACAATTTTCCAGCCGAGAGACATACACAGACAACAACTCCCTTGGTACTGTTGTGCATTTCTTACTCTCCACCATAGGTCCTCATCAGAATCTGGGCTCCCATACACATTCTCCAAGGCCTCAAGATAGGCCTGTGCAGTCGCTTCAGGGTTACTGGCCCGTTTAGCACGGATGGTAGCCAGGGAAGGACCTCGGAGGCTCTCACTAACCCTCTTTCGCTTTTCGCCTTCCGAGCATTGCCATTCTAGCACTTGGGGGGCAACATAGTCTATCCAGGTCTCCCAGTCATCCTCCCCTGGGGGTGGGGAGGGTGCCAGAGAAGATCCTCAACCTTCGGTAAGAGTCGTGACTAATGGCAGGTGCAGAAATAGGAGTCTGCATTGGTTCAGCCACCATTACGGGCACTGGAGCAGGAGAGGGTGTTGGGGGAGGAACACCCCCAGGTGGCAAGAATAGTTTCTTCAAGTCCTCCACAGTTTTCCCCTCTCCCAGCAACCATTCAGCAAATTTCTCCTCAAAAGTTTCAGATAGTGGTGGGGGCTGATTCCCCCCCGGGTCTTTACTGTCCTTAGTTATCACTCTCCAAGCAATGAGGGCTCCCTCTGGGGTAATGGTCTGTGGCACTTTGGAGCTATCTATGGGATCCTTAAACTCTACTAGGGCCAGGAAAGTGTGGGTGAGCAGATTAGCATGCCGACCCACCACCACAGGGTTTTGTAAACCTTCCACCTTGGAAAGTACTCCCTGCACAGTGTCCGTATTGATACCCAGGGGGATGTCCAGGATAAGCATAGCATTTTGGGGGTCGATCTCCTCCCCAGTACACCACTCCACCAGCCGGTGCACAGCCACTTCTGTCGGGGTACCCATTTTTTTCTTAACAGTGGTTCGTAAATATGGCCACTAGAGGACACACAATCCCAGCGGTGCCTCCAAGATGTAACCCCAGATGGCGCTATCCCAGGGCTACTACCCTGCCTGATTTGCCACTAACAGGTTGAGGGGCCTGGATCCAATGGCGGGTGCCTCCACCCAGAGGTCAGGGTTTGCAATAGTTAAACTAACTTGGTCACAGCCCTCTGGGACACTGCAACCCCTTCTTCCCACTAGTGGCCCACACAATATATCAGAATTACCTTCACAGTATACACTTACCCCAGGTCTGGTTCCGGCACTGGGACCTCCTGTGAAATGAGATACAGTGCAACAATCACAGTACAGTACTTTTAACATAGACAAATACCTCAGGCAGTATAACTTTGCTGAAACAAGCAGCTCTGATTTATTTAGGGGATATAACAAGGACAGGGGAAATCAGGTTAATTAGCTTATCACTCTAATAATCTCATTTATGGCTCTGTGCACAGGCCTATCCCATCAGTTACTGTCCCTGGGTACCCAAGCCCTAGTGGCTAGTCCAAACCGTGGCAGCTGGTAGGGGCCTTTTCACACAGAGAAAAGGAGAATTAAACAGTCAGCAGTACAGTAATTCCATTTGGATTTAATGTGTAATCTCAACAGGGAGCGAATTCTGAATTAGTACTCACGACCTCCAAATAAGATAGGGTCCTTCAATGTCAGCAGGGCTCACTTGGGATACGCAAACCTCTTCACACATCCATAAAAGAAAGCACTATACCAGGCAGGCTGCATCTGTATCCCGATCGCAATTACTGCACAATACCCGGAGAACACACAGCAGATTCAGTTCCTGACCGACGAGTGCAATTTTCAGCAATTCCTCCAGTCTTCTACAGGGTGAGCCTGGTTTCTACTCTTCAGAGATCCTTTGATTCTTTTCACAGGACGGATTCAGTCCTAACAAGCTGTTACACAAGCTGCAGACCGAACTCAGGGCCTTACACACGCTTTTTGACTAAAACTGCACACTGAAAAGCACAGGGCTCCTTCCTTCTTCACTGCCAAAGCTAAAACTGAAACTCCAACCGACAAAACCGGCACTTCCTTTGAGTTCTCCCAGTTCTTGACTGGATTGGCTGTCACCACAATAGACTGCTGCTGTTGGTCCAAAAAGGCACTGAAGTCTAAACTACATCTCCCAGAGTCACTGCCCATACAATCCTCTTGTGGCTGGCTCAGATTATGAGTCCAAGTTCTGATTCGTCCAAGGCACCATTTTAGAGCTAGCTTACCCACACTGATTGGTCCAGTTCAGCAGTTCAAAACCAGAATGGGGAACTAGGCAGACACTGTTCTGACTGCAAAAGAAAGCAGGTTAGACAAACTGTAATTTCATTATGACTCTAAATGGTTTCTGGCAAACAGTTACATCTTTCAGATAGGTTCCCTTTGCACTCCTAGTGACTGCAAAATGGAGTGAATTGGCAGCAGCTTGAGTGGTACTCAATCAAAGAAACACACAGTCCCCCATACAAACTAATTATGTCTGCAAGCAGACAGCTCTTAAAGAGACAGTACCAGAGGTTCTAAAAACACTCACTGATAAATGGCTTAAACGCCAAACACCATTCAGGCTTGGAGCATTCAAGCAAGCTCCTGGAAGTCTTTTGGGAACCCCCATTTGCAGGGGGGTTACACTTGTACCAGCTCTCTAGCTTTGAAAGTTTGCAAGCCATCCTGTCATCACTGCTTCTGTCGCTGCATGTCTTCTCTTCTCTGTTTCTCAGTCTCTCTCTGTTGTTTAGCTCACGATTTGAAAACAGCCGAGCCGACATGCTTTCCGGTTCTATCCCTGCCTGTTTTTCTTCTTTCATCACTTGTGTCAGCTATACAGTCTCAGTCTAGACTTTTGTTTCTATTTCTAGTTTTGTTTTGTTTTTTGCTATTGTTTAACCAGGAGTGGCACACTAAGCTGAAAGCGTGTTTACATGTGCGACCTGGGAGCACAGGGAAGTTAAGTGACTTGCTCAGGGTCACACAGTATGCAAGTGGAGGCTGTGGGATTCAAACCCAGGTCTCCAGATTTGCAGCTTAGAGCCTTAAACCACTGTGATATACTGCCTCTCACGCTACACTGGCTTCCATTCTTCTGGTAATCACTTCTGAACTTGTGTGACAGGGTTGAATTAGACCCTGCCCCATTTGTTATGCAGAAATAATTTAAACACAAGGCTCTGTTCTATCCTTTCCTTTTATGCCTCTTCTCTGTCTGGTTGCATAACCAAATTTTCTTTTGAGACCTAGGAACTGATCACTCTGTCAGTTTCGCAATTCTCCACCCCTTACTGTATCTCTGCCTTCACTTGCTGTTCTGTCTTTTCTTCCCCCTTGCATATCTGCAGTTATAAAAAATATATGTGAATCTTTCTGTGGAAATGTCACTGATACTGGGATCCCTTTGTTTAAAACTGTATATAGTTATAATGTTGAAATGATTGCAAAGCTATTTGGAACTCAAGGGGTTAACCTGAAATGCAGTTTTTAAGCCTTTTGCAGAGATGTTCAGATTGTCCCTTTTAGGTCTAATTTGGTTGATATGTTAAATGGTGTCCCACAAGGGTCAATTTTGGGGCCATTGTTATTTAATAACTATGTTAACAATCTTAGTTTTGACCTTTCAGATATAGGGTACCACCTTTATGCTGCTGGTATGATTATATATGTAGAGGGTCCAACTTTGGATTTGATTAGACCTAAGCTCCAGATGGCCTTTGATCAAGTGCAGGATTTTTTCAAGAAGCATTTCTTAGTATTAAATTCTAATAAGACCCAGGTTGTTGTATTTAGGAATAAGCAGTCCAAAGAACAGAATTCAGGTCTGAATATAACAACTTTGGATGGTACTACTTTAATGGAAGGGGATAATTATAAGTATTTGGGTCTATGGTTAGATTGTAATCGATCCTGGTCCCTTCATATAAATAATATGATAATGGGTTTAAATAAGAAATTAGGGTCTCTTTGTAGGTTTAAGGGATATATGTCAAGGGATGTCCATTTAAATGTTGTGAACTCTTTATTAATGCCTACATTAGATTAAAGGGCTCTCCTTTATGGTGGAGCCTCTGTTTTTTTTTTGGATAGGGTGGATCTGATGTTCCATAGAATGGCTCGACTTGTACTGGAGGTCCCTTATAGGACTCATAGATGTCTTCTGTTTAACAGCTTGGGTTGTGGTAGGCCTTCTGGGTGTAGGAACCTTCATCTTCTTAAATTTATGTTCCAAATTTGGAAAAAAGAGGTCCCAACTTATATCTCTCAGTTGTTTCCTCCTGGAAGTATGAAGGACACTCTTAGATCTGCCCAGGGGTTGCATTATTTAACCCCATGATGTAATTTGAATGTTGGCAAGTCATTGGTTCCTTTTAGAGGGATGACTCTATGGAACAAAATTCCTGTGTGTCTAAGGGATGAGAATCAGATAATTTATTTTTCTGATTTGAATAAATGGCACCTGGGGATGGGCTAGTATTCAATTTAATTGTAATCAATGTGATATTTATAAAAATGTATTGCTTATATATATTGCCCCTTGCTGTATATTGTATACCTTTATATTGTAATTTAATAATGTCGACTGTTATGTTTTTTGAAACTGATGTCTGATGTTTGTTTGTCTTTTTGATACTTGGGACTTCATTGTAAATGAGCCACACTCAATTGAATGCTTCCCTTATTCTTATGAATAAAAAAGATTTACTACTTACTACTTATATGTAAACAAGATGTCAGTTCTGGGTCACTATGTTCTTTTTGCTGCAACTGCATCGAACCTGACAAGAACATTGGAAACTTACAAGAAAACTGTGTGAGAAGCATCCTGTTTCCTTAACAAGTTTCCCAGGCACAGACTTATAAAAAAGTGCAGCAATGCTTGTGCAAGAGAGAGGCAGAGACTGAAACCTTAAATTAAGAAGAATCACTCAGAAGGACTTTGTTTCTCTGTTTGTACTGCTTTTGTAAATAGTTATACTGAACACATTTTTGTTTTTTATTTTGCTGTTATTACTAATAATAAAACTCTCATTATGAATTTTGGAACTGCTTCTGGTTTTCCTATGTTTCCTGACCTGTGCCTTGATGACAGATGGTGTCAGCTTAAGTGGGTTTTACGCTGTGCACACTCTAAGCCAGTAGTTTTGTGTGTGGGTACTAGACCTGGTACCAGGGAAGCATAAAGAAAGATATGGATTCTGCAGCAGCAAGCCCAGGAGTGGTTACCAGGAGAATGGCAGCCAAACTAGCAGAGACAGAAGTCCAAGCTGAGATTGTACAGCTAGCACCAGTTATGGAAAAAGAACAGGAAGTGATAGAACCTGAAAGCCTGACTGCCTTTTTCAAATGGTGGGCTATACATCAATCAGAGATGAAAAAACAGAGAAGAGAGGAGATGCAGTACAGAGAAAAAGAGATTCAACGTTTAGAGACACAGAGAAGAGAAAAAATGCATCAACTCGAGAAGCAGAGAAAAGAAGAGATGCAGCGACAGGAGCAGCAAAGAAGAGAAAAGATGCAGCAATGGGTGGATGCCTTGTAAGTTATTAAAGCTGGAGGATCTGGCAGTGGTCCAGCACAGCAACAAGACACAAACAACTTAAAATACATTAAACTTACAAAGTTGTGTTCCTCGGATGATACTGAAGCATGCCTGACAACGTTTGAAAGGGTTGCTGTAGCCTGCCAGTGGCCAAAGCAACAATGGCAATCAGACTTTTACCTTACCTGACAGGTAAAGCCCAACTTGCCTACAACAGTATGGACACTGCACAGCCTAAAATCTATGACCAGGTGAAAAGCAAAATCCTGAAAAGGTATGACATCTCAGGAGAGACCTACAGGCAGAGATTTCGGTCTCTGAAGTACAGCTCAGTTGACAATCCTCGAGAAGCCTTCACCTAACTCAGAGAACTCCTTATGAAATGGCTCCAACCAGAGGGCAAAATACTCCAAGATCATTGAAACATTTGTAATGGAGCAGTTCATCAGCATCCTACTCACAGATGTACAGCTTTGGGTAAAAGAACACTGACCAGAAAGTGGGGAAAAGGCCGTTTCTTTGGCTGAAGACTACCAAATGGCCAGACAGGTGCCACAGCAGCAAGGTAACAGCCAAGCACCAGTAAGACACTCTTTTTCCCATTTAAACTCCAAGTCTGATAAGAACTCTGGTGGGGATAACAAATCTGCACCCAAAGACTATTTGTTATAACTGTAATAGGCCAGATCATATTGTAAGAAATTGCCATAGTAAGAAGAGTGACACTGGAGCAGATTTGTCCTTAGCAAATTGGGGCAAGTACTTAACAGATGTGAAGGTGGGAGATATACCATGTCAAGTTAGTTAATGCTCCAACTTTTGAAATCTTTAAAAAACATCTGGATGGGTTCCTGGTCCAGAACCGACCAGGATAGTTGACCCACTAGGAGTGGGAGACAATTCAATGGGCTTCAGCCTACTTTGTCTTTTACAACCAAGTATTACCAAGTACCAAGTATAAGACTGTGAAGGGATTTACAGTATAGATTCAGGAAGCAGACAGACCCTAGTATATACTGAAGTGCCAGGAAAACAGTGTCCAAAAGGACCAGGTACTTGTGTCATCTGCATCCATAGGAACACTCAATACTATCCCTCCACCCAAATGACTCTGAATATTAAGGGTGTGTCGCACCACATGAAACTGGGGGTAGTAACTAAGTTACCTGTACCTGTGATTACTGGAAATGACTTTCCAGGATTTACTGAGTTAATTAAAGAGGGAGCAAATCCTGATGTTTCAGTATCTGTGGTGACAAGAGCTCAGACAACGAAAATCTCAGATGGTGGGGACTGTTTTCCTTTCGCTGATTTTGATTCGGACTTGTTTGAGCACAGCTCCAAGACCCTGAAGTCCAGGTAAGAAAGACGACGCCCGAAGAAACAATGGCAACAAAAGACTGATGGACATAAGGGGTTAACATATGAGAATGCTGAAACTAAACTGATCACAGATTGTGATTTTCTTTCACAATAAGTTAATGATGTTTTGCTCCAGAGTTATTTTAAGCAGTTGGGGGCAAACCCAAAACAGGATGAACCAATGTTTAAAAAAATGTAATGGGCTACTGTACAGAGTTTGGGTTAAATCTCAGACACAGGACAAGATAGAACAATTGGTTATACCACTGAAGTATATGTGACAGGGTTGAATAAGACCCTGCCCCATTTGTTATGTGGAAATAGTTTAAACACAAAGGTCTGTTCTTTCCTTTCCTCTAATGTTTCTTATCTTCTCTCTCTCTGGTTGCTCAACCAAATTTTCTTGTGAGACCTAGGAAGTGATCACTCCGATGTTTTTTCAATTCTCTGCCCCTTGCTATATCTCTGCCTTCACTTGCTGTTCTATCTTTTCTTCCCCCTTGCAAATCTGCAGTTATAAAAAATATATGTGAATCATATTGTTATACCTCCGTGCTTACCCATACCGACTGTCTATTGCCTGAACATTTATGTACTCTTACTTGTCTTGTCTGCTGCAGGCCCGCCTGCACTGTTGTACATTTTTATTTACTGTTTATTTGCCTGTATATAAATGCACTGCCACTCGACTTGTACGATGCAGGTCCACCTTGTAAATGAGCTTGCTCAATGTTGATCGCCTGGATAAATAAAGAATTTGATTGATTGATTGAATCTTTATGTGGAAATGTCACAAATACTGAATCCCTCTGTTTAAAATGGTATATAGTTATAATGTTGAAATGATTGCAAAGCTATTTGGAACTCAAGGGATTAAACTGAAATGCAGTTTTTAAGGTTTTTGCAGAGATGGAAACAAGAGGTCAGATCACTATGTTCTTTTTGTTGCACCTGCATCGAACCTGACATGAACATTGGAAACTTACAAGACCACTGTGTGAGAAGCATGCTGTTTTCTTAACGAGTTTCCCAGGCACAGGCTTATAAAAAGAGTAGCAATGCTTGTGCAAGAGAGACAGAGACTGAAATTTGGAATTGAGAAGAAACACTCAGAAGAAGGACTTTGTTTTCTTTGTTTGTACTGCCTTTGTAAATAGTTATACTGAACACATTTTAATTTTTTATTTTGCTGTTATTACTAATAATAAAACTCTTATTGTGAATTTTGAAACTGCTTCTGGTTTTCCTATGCCTCTTTGACCTGTGCCTCGACAACTTGCTGTTGCAGGATCCATACCTTTCTTCTATGCTTCCCTGGTACCAGGTCTAGTACCCACATGCAAAACTCCTGGTGTCGAGTATGCATAGCACAGATCCCACTTTGTCTAACACCAGCTGTGGTAGAGGCATAAGACAGGAAGCATAGGCAGACCAGGAGAAGTTATACAATTTGCAAGTAGCATTTTATTATTATCAATAAACAATAAAACAGAAAAATAAAATTGTACTGGATGACTCTTCCTAAAGGCAGTATAAACAAAAATCCTCCAAGTCTCTCTCCCCCTCTCTCTGTCTCTCAGTTTAACTCTCAATCTCTATATCGCTTTAAACAAAACATTGCTCTCTTTTTATACAATATCTTTTTTTGGCAGTTTAAATGCTGCATCCTGATGTTATAAGTTGCATCTCCTGTTTTTCACAAAATGTATCAGAACTTTGTCAGTTTCTTTCCTGAGGCCAGCCTGAACAGCACATCTAATCTTAAAAGGTACAACAAAATACAACATTCTCTCCCACAGCTGGTCTCCTGTTGACAGTTCTGTAAACAAGCCTGTGGAGGTAAAAATACACCTCAAGGTGAGCCCCCTGTGCTCCAGGCTGACATCCTCTTTGATAAATCCAAATAGCTTTCTGCAAACCTCTCAACAATATAATTATATACATCTAAAACCAAGGGATTTCAGTGGTACATAAAGATTCTCATATATTTTAACCACAGAGATGCAATGGGAGAAAAAGAATAGAAAAAGCAAGTGAAGGAATGGAGAGAACAGGGGAAAATTGTGGGGCCATCGGAGTTGCCAGTTCCTAGGTGCCACAAGAAACATTTGATTGCACAATCAGACAGGCAAGAGACAGACAAATGGCAGAATAGGAGAGGACAAAATAATGGGAGGGCTTTAAGCCTGTGGTTCAAAGGGGTGGAGCAACAAATGTCACTCCCCCATTGAGCTTAAAGTGTCACAACATCCTGGGCTTTGCCAGGATTCTTTGTCATCGCTATGGCCGGAGGCTCTGCCCTTCCTCGCTCCTTCCTTCTGTTTGTTTTCTTTTACAGGTTCCTGCGGTTGCCGCCGGCTGTTCCATCTCTTCCTCATTTTGTGGCAGTTTGCAGTTTGCAGCTCATCTCTCCCACTTTCCTGCCTTCTAGTTTTTCCCAACCCCCATCCCGTTTCGGCTGCTTGCCTTGCCGTTTCTGGTGACAGTACCTCCTTCCTTTCCCCTGCCTTCCCGTGGTTTGTTCCTTTGGATATTGCAGCATCGCTCTGTTCCCTTCAGTGCCGCCTATGATTCAGCTCACTCCCTCATGCTGCCGTTTGCTATGCAGCTCTCACTCTCTCTAGCCCCCCATTGCAGCCTGTCCCGCGGCTCCTATTCCGTGGCCACTGGCACTTGCTGCTCTCGCTCCTTATCTGGGCTTTCTCTCTACTCACAATCTGCTGCAGTTCGCACACTTGGATGTATCTGCTTCTACATTCTCTCCCTCCCCTCGCTTTCCCTTCCGCTTGCTTTCCCTACACCAGAGCTGGTATCAGCTCCTTGGGGGACTATCCTGTCCAGCTGCCCTTTCCTGTTTCTGCTCACAGTGACCAGCCCATCGGCAAGCTTACAGCGCTGTCCTCCGTTCTCTGCTGCTGAGTCATTCCCTTGGTTTCTTCGCACCTTGCATTTCATCAATGTCCTGCATCTAGCCTTCAGGTCTGTATTTCTGTACTGGCTCTTTTGCTCTGAGGGCCCCCTTGTATGCCATTCCAGTGCCGACATGATCATTTTTAGAAATGGTCACTGGCACTCTCAGTAGCATTCGCCTGCTTGCGCTCCCTCTCATATTGTTATCCCTAGACCGAAACAATTGAGCCCACTCTGTTCATATCCTTCCATATTCAGGTTCTCTAGCTTCAGTTCGTAGGACTACCCCATCTGCCCTTGAATTATCTTGGTGCCATTCTTTGCTTCAGTTGGTTTATGCCCTTACTGAGGAAGGGGTTCCACAGTTCGACATAGTATTTCAGGTGTGGTTGCTCCAAGAATCTGTACAGAGATCGTAGAACATCCTTCCTTCTCCTTGTGTCACACACCTCAGCTGTATAAACTCATTATACACTACTCCCAATATATCAGACTTTATGTACCTGACATGTCAGGCCTAGATAATGGCATTCTGAAGGAAGTACTTCCTGCTCTGGTTCCACTGATAGCAAGCACCATTCAAAATGATCAGAACTGCCCAATCTGCACAACCTACCTAGGAACCCCTCACCTTTGAGATACTGTATTACATCTTAAGGGCTTTGTGCTTCTAGAGAGTAAAATGTTTCAATAAATTACCAGACACATGCCCCCATTGTTATATCTCTTTCTCTCTTGACGGGCTTACAGTTCATGTTTATTTATTTATTTATGGAATGCATACCTATCCCATATCATATGCTGCCTCATCGATCCACGGCCCTCCTGCCACATGTATCAGGCTCCTGACTCCAGTCTTCCTTAGCCAACCTATGTCTGCTACCCCTGGACTACCACTGCTGTTCTCTAGCCCATTACTGCCCCAGAATCTTCATTCTCCATCGATTCCTGCTCGCCCTCACCGCTGATCTCCTGCAGTTCCTCATCTGACTCGCCCTACTGCCACTTTCAGGATCTCCTTCCCATCGTGGCCGGCATTCAATGTTTCTTTTTTGGCATGCCTATCATGGCTCCTATGCCACCTCCTCGACCCACGGCCATCCTTTATTCAGTTTCTGACTTTGGTCACCATTCCCTTATCTAATTTGTTCACTCCATCCGTATGCTTTGGCTGCCTCCCTCCGGCCTGCAACTTCCATTACCTCCCGTTATCTCTGTCTTCACTGAAGGCTCCTCGCCTTTTCGACATTCAACATTATCCTTTCGTACCTCACTTTCCTGTACCAGCCTCCATGGCTTCACTCCATCTCTGTACCTCATATGCTTCCTATTTTTTTTTTATCTTCCTCGTCCTAGTGCCTTTTCTCATCCCCACCAACTCCGTCTGACCTGCATTTGATAATTCTTTTGGGCATACTGATCACACTTCATGTGCCACCTCATTGATCCGAGGCCCTCCTGCCCATGTATCCGGTTCTGGACTCGGGTCCTCATTACCCATTTATTCTCTCATCGAGCCTCCCTTCCTGGATACATTCCATCGTCAGCTGTTACGATTTCCTTCTGTCATGGTTTCACTCCTTATTGTCCAATTTGCTCGCATTCCTCCACATCTCGCCTCGACCTGCTCCTCTCTTTCAATCACTACATCAATGTGCCTTGGCTGCCTCCCTCTAGCCTACAGTGTCAGTCACATTGATTCAACTCTGTCTCCATTCCTGGCCATGCCTTCCCATCCATCGCCCCTTGCTACAAGCTGGCTGTATGCTATCCTCTATCATTCAAGTTTCTTTCACATTCATTTCCGAATATACCTCATTTCGAGGAGCATACTTCATCACATCGCTCTATTCATTTCCGGCTCTACCTCCTTTCGAGGAGTTTACTTGATCACATTGCTCTATCAAGCGTATCACCCCTTTAGTTCGCATACCCTCTGGTCCCAGACATGCCTTCTTGGCCTCGGAGTATATCTCCTTTCGAGGAGCCTCATTACTTGCATCACTCTATTGAATCCTCTGATTTCTCATCACTGCGCATCCGGATCTACTTGTTCCTATTGCATATGCATGCCTTCTCGGCCTCAGTGTCTACTTCCTCACATTGCTTATTCAGGCATATCTCTCAATTGATCTTCTGCTCCCTGCTTCAGGTTTCATGCCACTCCAACTGGCGGTGGCTGTGGTCCCAGCTCCTCCGGCCACTGCATGGCTCTGCAACCCCCAGCGCACTAGCACGCCTGCTCCCAGACTGAACAGTTCCAAATACTTGGGGTCTTCCACCGCGGCTGCCTCTCTGATTTTTCCGACCATGCAGTTTGTCAGCTTTTGGTTGCTGCCCCCATTTCCTTCACCTTTGGCTCCCTTAACCTGCACCGCTAGAAACTGGATGCTACCAGCGGCATCCTTCTGCGTTATCTCCGGTACTGGTCTTCCTTGGGAGTCTGTCTACTTTTTTACTGCAAGTCTATCCCTTCTTATTTTCCAGTCTCTCACCTAGTAGACTGCTCCACATACTGATTATTGCCTTCTGCGTATCTTGGTGCTTTCTGCTGTTTCCCTTCCCCTCCCCCGCTCAGAGGATATGCCCCGTAGTTCTGCTTGCATTCACCAGCTTCAACAGGCATGTATGCTTCCCCTGTCTATTCTTTGTTGTATTCAGACTTTTGACCATGCTTCTCCTCACCCTTCTCTTTCCTAGGTTTGATACTTTGTATATCTCCAGTGTTTTGTATGGCTCTAGTTCCCTCTGCAGCCAATTGGCTTGGTCATCCCATGCTCATCTAATTCCATTGACTCTGGGCTTCGTTTTTTCCTACCTCACTTTCCCCATCAACTACTCCTGCTTTGGTATGCCCTTGTTCTGCTCCCTCTCCTCTGCTTTTTTCAGTGAACTCAGCTGTCCTGGTTTCAGTCCAATCCTGGCTTCTATCTCTTCATGCCATGATTCATATGTTCGTTTGCTTTGCTATTCATATCCTCTGGCCTTCCACAGCTGACTCCATCTGACCTTCCATCAACCCGAGCCTCCGTGCCACCTCATCTTGCTCACCCTTCTGCCCCCTTGAGGAGCCTTCCTCCTTCCCGGAGTCTACTTGCTCCATGTCATCCATCATCAATCCCTTCGTCAGTGATCCTTCATCTCCTTGGCCCCTCAGCTCTGTGATACCAGGCCTCGACCTGCTCATTTCATTCAATCCCTCTCTCAGCATGCCTTTCCATGGTTTGCTGCCAAGTCTGCACTGTTCCCTTGTTCCGTCTGGCCATGCCTATCCTGAATCGTGAACCACCTACTCTGACTTGCCCCTGTGCAGTTCTCCTCCCATACCGGCTGGGTTCTATGCTACCCTATTGCCCTCCTTATCATCCTTCGTATTTCATACCTTGCTCTCCAGTACCTGGCTTCACGGCATCCATCATTCATCATCCCTTATCCATTCCTGTTCCTTTCCTCAGTCTGGCGCTTATTCTCATCCTGACCGTCATGGATTCTTTTGAATCCTGGCTTTGTCCGATTCTATTCCCCTTGATCGCCATCCTGCGCTTGCCCTCTGGTTCACAGACCCTCTGGTTTCTGATGCGCCTTCTTGGCCTTGGTGTTTTTTCTCCTTTCGAGAAGCATCATTATTCATATCGCTCCATACAGCCTGATTCCTTCATTCAATTTCTTTTTCTGTTCATTCCCGCCTCCTTTCCTTCTAGTTCAATACTGGCTCTTCAGGCTTCAGCCATCACAGCTTCCCGACACTCTTCTTTTCACTTGTCATCATACTTCATCCAATTTTGCTTACTCCTCATCATACCTCATCTAGTTTTGATCCTGGTTCGCTTCACCTGAGTTGCCTCTGCTTCCGGATCTATCTTCTTGGCCTCAGAATCTACCTCTTTTCACGGTGCCTAATTCCTTTACTTCCTTCGTGTCCGTTCATTTTCAGTTCTTTCCTGTTTCCTCTTCTTCCAGTTCAGTTCTGGCTATCCAGGCTTCCTTCCGCTCTTGGCCTGCTCTCGATATTCTTTTTGGGCACACCTATCATAATTCCTATGCCACCTATCAGCCGTGGCCATCCTGCCTCATGTATCAAGTTCATAACTCCACTCATATCGAGTTCATGAATCCAGTTATCATTCACTCAGCATTACCTCAAGGTTTATATCTTTATATCATTTACTCAAACATTCCTATCATTGAATTCCATACTACCTCATCGACTACAACTTCAGGGTCTAATCATTCAGAGTCTAATCGCTTATATCGCATAATTAAACATGCCTCTTTAATCTCAGTGTATGCTCACTTGCATCACTCAATCAAGCCAGTCTGCATTATCATTTGTCTCCTCATCAGCACATCTGGAATCTCCTTGTGAGCACATCTGGATACCCCTTGCTTCTCTGTCTCATATATGGATTTACTCCCTCCCAGCCTTGCTCCTCTGATCTAATATCTCCCATCGACTACTCTAGCGTATCCTCCTTGGGTCCCTGCTACCTTATGTTCCTTATTTTGTCTATGCTTCTTTTGAATTTTCCCTATCCTATTGTCATCCTCCCTACTTATATTCCTCATCTAAGAACCATTCTCGCTACCAGCATATGCCCTCAAATCAAACGTCATCAGCCTGGAGGGAAGCCGACCTAGGCCTTGGATCCCCAGAGGTTTCCTCCTCAAAGGGGTTTTTTCCTTTCCTCCGTGCCAATGGTCATAATATTAATTCGAGTTAGGGCTTTCTTCTCGTTAGTTAGTTAGGTTCTGCTGTTGGATGGAGGTGGATGGTGGCCCAGCTTTCCCCTCTCTCCTCAGGAAGTTAGCCCTCCTTCTCACAGAATTCATTTATCATCCTCGCCTCTTCAAAGCTTGACATCTTTGGGTATTCTTTTTGGGCTTCTTCCTAACCTACCTTTAGCCGACTCATTCATTCCTGGCTCCTGTAGGGGGGAACCCTCCTCTAGGGTTCCTTGCATCGTACCCCTACAGGGTAGTATATCCCACGGATAAAGAAGCGGAAAGCCACAAAGCAAATCAAGTTACACAAGCATCATCTCATATTATCTCATTCAAGTTGTGTAAGCACATCGAATGGGAGGGCTTTAAGCCCATGGTTCGATGGGCGGAGCAACAAACGTCACTCCCCCATCGAGCTTAAAGCGTCACAACATCCTGGGCTTTGCCAGGGTTCTTTTTCATTGCCCACCATCCACCCCTCCTCCTCCAGTGGCTCATCTCTCTTCCCTGTTGGCTTCTTCCTAACCTACCTTTAGCTGACTCATTCATTCCCGGCACCTGTAGGGGGGAACCTTCCTCTAGGGTTCCTTGCATCATACCCCTACAGGGTGGTATATCCCATGGATAGAGAGGCGGAAAGCCACAAAGCAAATCAAGTTACACAAGCATCATCTCATATTATCTCATTCAAGTTGCGTAAGCACATTGAAATACTTTTAACTCTCTCTGTGTAACAAATTGGAAAGGTCTTACCCAAACCTGTCACAGTCAACACACACACACACTGGTGTGTATGACCTTTGGTACCAGCCAGAAACTGGCATGGCTCCCCCCCATCCTCTCCATGTTGGATGGCACACCGCTTGTGGAGGCTTGGCTTTTCTGCCCACATTGATGCCATCCATGCCAAACTCGGCCCCAAACTTGGTGCCCTGTACCACAGTGATGACTGCCTTTCTCCCCAGGTCCATCTGGAGTTGTTCACCAAAATGGCTGTCCCAGTTTTTGAATATGCAGATGTGGTTTATATCACCACTCCCTTAACCTTCCTTGCCAGACTGGACACCCTCTGCAATGCCTTCTGCAACTTTGCCATCAGCTCACTCTCTTGTACTTGCCACTGCTCCCTTTACTCTTCTCTATCTATCCTCTCTTCTCTCACGTCGCCAGTTCCACTGTGCTTTCTGCATGGGAAATAGGATATTATTAAACGGGGGATTACAGAGGCAACAGAAGCCTGCACCAAGACACAGAGTGAGAGGAGCAAAGCAAGAAAACCATGCTGGTTGAACAGTGAGGTAGTAAAGGTGATGAGGACAAAACGAGAGGCACAACAGAGGTATAGGAGGACGGGAAAGGAAGTGGACAGGGAGGAGTGTGCAAGATGGTCCAGGGAGGTGACCAGAAAAGTGAGAGAAGCCAAGGCCCAGAGGGAGCTGAGATTAGCACAGGGAATTAACGTGGGGGGGGACTTTTTCAGATACATCAGGGAGAAAAGGAAGTGCAAGGAGACAATAGTGATGATAAAAGGGTGGGGAGTGGATGGAAAAGGGGGAGGAACAGGCGGAAGCACTGAATTAATACATTTGCTCAGTGTTCACAGAAGAAAAGGAGGGACCGCTACCACCATGGGCTGGGAGGGTGGGGACGGAGGACAGGAGGTGATGGAAGAATTGAGGCAAGTAGAGTCCTAGAGGGACTGAGGGCACTAAAGGTAGACAAGGCACCAGAGCTGGATGGTATCAACCCCAGGGTGCTGAGGGAGATGTTGGAGGTGTTGGCAGAGCCACTGGCAGATCTGTACAGCAGCTCACTTGAGTTGGGATGTGAGCCACTGGACTGGAGGATGGTACATGTAGTACCATTACACAAGAGCGGACCAAGGGATGAACCGGGTAATTATTGTCCGGTAAGTCTCACCTCCATTGTGTGCAAACTCATGGAAACTATACTAAAGGAAAGACTGGTGTCGTACCTGGAGGACAATGGCCTCCAGGATGTGAAGCAGCATGAGTTCATTTCAGGGAAATCTTGTCAAACCAACCTGATACAATATTATGACTGGGTGACAGGTGAGCTGGATAAGGGTCATGCGGTGGATATTCTTTACTTGGACTTCAGCAAGGCCTTTGATTCGGTGCCTCATGGGTGGCTTGGGGGGAAGCTAACTGGTGTAGGGTTAGGGGTAAAAATGATGAATTGGATTAAAAGCTGGCTGAGTGGGAGGCAGCAATGGGTGGTGGTGAGAGGGGAGCGCTCAGCTCCAAGGCTGGTGACGAGTGGGGTGCCACAGGGCTCTGTGCTGGGGCCAGTATTATTTGGACTCTTCATACCAGACATTACACACGGGGTGGTGAGCAAGGTAAGTTTGTTTGCTGACGACAACAAAATCAGAGCAGTGGTGGATGGAGGGGAGGGATGGCAGTAGCTGCAGGGGGACCTAAGCAAGCTAGAGGAGTGGTCAGAGAGGTGGCAGCTGGGGTTCAATGCAAAGAAGTGTAAGGTTATGCACTCCGGGGTGAAAAACCCAAGGAGAGAATACTGTCTGGTGGGGTTAAGCTGGGGATCACTGAGGAGGAGAAGGACCTGGGGTAATGATTACAGGGACCATGAACAACACTGCCCAGTGCAGGAGAGCAGCTGCAAAAGTGAACAAAATTCTGGGGTGCATAGCGAGGGGGTTTTCATCCAGGCGAAGAGAGGTGATCGTGCCCCTTTACAGGTCAGCGGTAAGGCCGCACTTAGAGTATTGTGTGCAGTTTTGGAGGTCATACCTAAAACGTGATATCAGGTTACTGGAGGGGGTGCAGAGGAGGGTAACACAGATGATATGTGGAATGGAGGGGAGAGACTATGACAGCAGGCTGGGAGACCTGAATATGTACACCGTGGAGGGTAGAAGGGACAGGGGGGACATGATAGAGATATTCAAGTATCTGAGGGGGATCAGTAAGGATGGGGCAGATGGGGTCTTTAAGCTAAGAAGGGGCAGGACACCGGGGGCACTAGCTAAGAAAAGAGGGGGGAAGATTTAGGAGGGAAATGAGGAGATGCTATTTCACAGAGAGGGTGATAACAAAATGGAACGCACTACCAGAATGGATGGTATCATGTAAATCTGTGAACAGCTTTAAAAGGGCATGGGACAGGGAACATAGGAGAGTGAGGTTGGGGGAGGTTGGGGGTGGTAGTGGGATGACAAAGGGAAGAGGTGGGGTGAGGCAGCCGCAAACTAGGGGTGCTAGCTGCACACTCGAGCAGACTTAGATAGACCGGGTGGTCTGTTTCTGCTGGCACATTCATATGTTCATATATATCTCTTGATGCTGGTTTGGGTCCCTCCACTCATGCCTATCCCATCTCTCTCCCCCATCCCACCTCTTCCTACTCCCTGCACTCAAGAGACCCACACACATTCTCCTTTCCCCACCCACACTCTTCAGGCGGTAAATCTGCTTTCTCATACTGCCTCCGCTCCCTCTCGAACCAACTACCCTCCTCCATCCATCTGTCCCCCTGCCTTCCCTCCATTATACACCAGCTAAAACTCCTCCCCCACTCCTACAAACTCTCTTACTGAACCATTCTTTACCCTTACCTGGCTTTTGACCACCCCTTACTTCCCCCTCCCCCTTAATCTCATATTTCTGGTAACTTCATTGAAGTTTGTCAACCTGTTTTGACTCCTACTTTCAGCACCAGCTTAGCCGCCCTTCACTCTGGCACTATTCACTTTGAGTTTGCCCAGTTTGCACACATGATTTGTATGCTAATTCATTTGTTCTCCATATTCAGTGTTTTGCCATTTGTCTGTACATCACTCAGTTTATGCTCTTTATGTCATCCTCATTGTAACCATAATCACCTAACTGGCTGCATTTTGTTTGCAATTGTGCTTCTCTCCTTCCCCTTCCCCTAGGTCACACCTGGAAATGAGCCTTGATAAGGCTGCAGGCTGAGTGTCTTCAGACCCTGGAAGTTGGTTCATAAGTATAATCGGTGTTGTGGATATGCCATATAAGACCTTATGATCATAGCGGTACATAATTAGTTTATAGTCACTGGGCACTATTTTTTGCAAAAGTATAAGCCATGTGTAATTTTCCATCATAACCATCACCACCTTATCTGGCACTTCCTTACAGAGCCATAAGCCAGGGCCGGCGTCAGGTTTTTGTGGGTCCTGGGCAATGGACCTGTAGTGGGCCCCGGTCCTTGGCTCAGATACGTCCATGTAAAAAAAAACAGCCGACCTTGCACAGTCTATTACAGAGGCAAGCATCACCATTACCCCACCCCCACCCCAGTCCGAGAGGAATCAGGATTTACACAACACAGAAAATGTGTAAGTACCTGCAATTAACTACCAAACATGAAAATATCCCCTTCCCCCCATAAAGGACTTATGCCAATTCAAACAAACACAGCTGCAGCCTGGGTATGCTCCCTATCTTAGCCAAGGTGAAGGAGGAGTCAGTCAGGACAAACACTCAGATTCCCAATGAATGTTAGGGAGATAAAAAGACTCTGTCCTGCCTGGTGTGGCACTGGGGTGGTGCAGGACAGGGTTACAACTCTCACCACAGGTTCCAGGGGAGCAGCTTCATCCAACTCCAAGATCACATTCTATCCATTGCTTGCTGTGCTGTAGACTCATCCTGGACTGTCTCCGGTGCCATTTAAAGTCAGAGTTCCACTGTCAAGTCCTGACGCAACAATGCACACAGACAACCATCACCAATTCATTGGATTCATTTCAATTGCTCTACAGCATTCAGTCCTGCCTGGTGTCCACCTGGCCAGCCAGTGCGTAGTCTGTCATTGCCACCACTCTGGGCTGGCTGTGCCCAGCCATACTTTTTGAAATCAGAAGAACTCCCACCTTGCTTTGGTGCCTGCACCGCTTCCTAACAGCACAGACATTGAGTAGCTAACTAAGCTTAAGTTGGCTGGCAGGGGTGAGCCATGGCTTAAGTTCACCCCATCCATCACACTTCTCTCCAGCCATTAGCTGCCACCCGCACATCCTACACCCTGCCTTAATGAGAGTTGCCAGTTGGAAGTCCTCAGCAAAAAAAAACAACCTGGAATTACTTTCACAGACTTCCAAAAACAAAAGCAGTATTTCTATGAGACATCAGTTCAGTTGCACGCCTCCGTTTTAACTTTGTCTGAAAATGAACGCAAGAAGAGAAGCGCCCTGACCCATAGGGTGCTGGGAAGGGAACTACAGACTAGAAATTATGGAACATGTACACTGAGTTGAAAACGATGTTGAAATAGTAAATCACCGAAAATATCATGGGCGAACAACATATCAAGTCACTTGAACAGGATTTCATCGGCAGTGCCGCATCCCGTGTGCTAAGCCTAAACTGAAGTGACAGTATACCAGCTGTATTTTGTTGCAACCCTATACGAATTAGTCACTTAAAACAATACAAGTCAGAATCATATGTGTAACACTAAAGGTCACAGACTCCAATCCCAGCCTGGAGTCCCCCCCCCCCATGAAAATAAAACTCGTCTCCATCAGTATTTTATTTCCCCTTACCGTGTGTACTTTCTCAGACTCGACTCTCCATGCACTTGCTGCCCCATGGAGGAAATACACATGGCGGTGACCATAGCAGAGATCTGAGCCAGGAACTAGGTGGGGGTACACACAAGCCCACGGTCCAGTATGCTGGACAAGAAGCCGGGCTGTCCGGAGCACCAATCGCATAACAGAAGAAGCGATCGAAATGCTGTGTCTTAGGGGACTGCCGTCTGCTGATGTTGTAACTAAAGAAGGATGCACTGTACCTGTGAATCCACAGATTGGATACCTCAATAGGACAGGACACGGCAGGTCAAAGCTGCAGGGCTAGATCCTGGGCTGCACTGTTTCTGTGTCTCAAATTAACTCTCACTTCCCTCTGAGAATCAGAATGGCGGGAGTGCTGCTGATTGCGGAAAAAAGCATGATGCCAGGCAAGTGCAGTCTGCACAGAGCGGACCTACTATGGCAAAGTTAGTTCGGTCACGTTTTGAGCCTTTGATGGGCCTCCCGCTGGTGTCTGGGCCCCGTGCATTTGCCTAGGTGGCCCGGGTGCTGACGCCGGCCCTGCCATGAGTCTCTTTTTCTACTGCTTTTGCTCACTTTCTTCACACAGAGATTGGTTGCTTTAATTATGCCATCCCTTTTGTTTTTACACTGTACCTCTGCCCTTCCCTGGCAATTCCCTCTTCAAGGAAGTTTCTGAGGCCGTCTCCCATTTCTTTAAATTCCACTTTCCTAAAGTTCAGGACCCTTGTCCTTATGTGGTTTGTCTCTGCTCCTGTCTTTATGTTGAACCAGACTGTGTGGTCATCACTGGTACCTATGGGACAGCCCACTGTAACACCTGCTATGATGTCCCTGTTTGTAAGCATCAGATCCAGCACTGGCCCATCCCTGGTGGGTTGTTTGACTAGCTGCTTGAGAAAAGCCCTTGTAGGGCATTAAAGATGGCCCTACACCTTGCCGAAGCCATAGTTGGAAGGTTCTATTCCACATCTGGCAGACTGAAGTCTCTAAGAAGTAGTAGCACCTCCTCCTTACTTAATTGCCATTCTGACGATGGTTTCCCCTAGTGCCTTATCTATTCCCTTTCCCTCTGCTGGAGGTTTGTACATGACCCTGGTATGTGTAACCCCCCTAGAAATAGGGGTCCCTATAATGTCTTCCTGGTTTTGCCTAATGAACCTATTGTCAGGATGGTGTTCTGTGTTCAGCCATTTAAAATTGCCTGCATGGGAGTGCTGTAGGGAGCCTCTGTGCCTGTCTCTTTAAGAGAACCATTACTCTGTGTGTGAAAATTAGTCTGGGCTGGGTCTGAGTAATTAAGGCTCTTGACCAGCCAGACAGACTGTATTTCTGCTCCATTCTGCAGTCGCTACTTACGCAGAGGGAGCTCTGTTAGGAAAAGTAAGTGTTTACTGTTTATTTATAGTAGTAATAATAATATAGGAGTTTGTCTAACCTGCTTCCATTTGCAGCATGAACATTTGGTTTAAGGCCACCATTTTGGTTCTGGAACTGCCACTGTTGGACCAATCGGAACCTCAGGGGACCTAAAATGGAGACTGTCCCCAGAGGCCTTGTGGGAGTGAAATCTGTAGGAATTGTAGTTTTTAAGGTTTGGTGCCTAAATGGACCTGGAGGGGGAGCCCTTTCTGTGACAGACGGTTCCCTCAGCCAACTGAACCTTTTGGATCACTGGGAAAGCCCAGAGCTGCCTGCAGCAGTGAGTCAGTTGTGAGTTGGAGTTTGGACAGTAAAAAGCTCGAGTCATCAAGCAGCTGCTCCTGCGTAGGAACGCAGGAGAATCGTCTGGAAGGTCCTGCTGGCCTGCCTGTTATATCTTCCAGTGTGAAGAACTGCTGTGAGTGCAAAGGTCGGACTTTATCTGATTTCCCAAGTTGAGACCTGAAACCTGAAGAGAAAAGGATGTTAGTGCTGCCTGCAAAGGACAGAAGACTTGCTCCAGAAGAGATCGGCCTGCCAAGTACTGACGTGAGCCCCAGATTGAGAGGTTTGCACAGAAATGCTGCAATTTGCAAACAGACTCTATCCAAACTGTGGCAAGTTACTTTATAGTGTTATAGATGTGCTGATTGTGTCGTGTGGGTCACGATTTGGTTCCCAACACCAAATCCTGCCACGTCAGCTGGAGTCTGTTACAGCGCTTTTCACGGACTGCATCCGAATTGCTCACCCTGCCTAGGCCCTGCCACCTCAGCCTAGGTTGCCACTCCTGAATCAGAGACATTTTTCCACTGAAAGACCCGCTCAGGGATTTGGCCCCCTGCTCAACACCACCGAACAGGTAGTGTCCAGCACAGTGAGGCGTGTCGGACCCACTTCCCCTGACAATCCCGTACAGCATCCAGAGGTGTTCATTTCATCAGCCCTGCATCCTGGTTTGGGTAGTGTGAATACAAAACAGGGTAGCCCCCTGCAACAAAGCTGCAATCATTTGTGTGTCCATCTGATTCTCTTGTTCTGGGTTTATTTGCAACAGACTAAGCCATCTGGCTCTGGATTACAAATGTTTGGGTTGAGTGCATGTTAACTGTGTTTATCCTTCTTAAGGGCCCTAACAACAATTGCAATGCAGGCCTACCCCAGGCAATGCTCCAGGCTAGCCTGTTCACTGGGTACCCAGGGTTGCTGGACTTGGTCAGAGGGACTTACAGTCCATGCTTTACCAACCTGAATATAATCAGATTTGCCAATCACTGCTAGATTTACGCTCCACCCTTGTTCACATTCCCCCTGAATAAATCAGATTGCGGTTTTTCATGTTTAACCTGGCTAGTGTGTACCTTCTTGGTGGGGATATTGTACTGCCATTGAATTGCTGCATTACTGGTCTTGTTTTCCATGGGGTCTCCAGGGCAACTGCAGTGGATCCAGCCCTGATGGTTAGTACAAGGAGTGTGTGCATATTATTACAGTTATATGGTATATGTGATTGCTGTACTGCTGAACTGTTTAGGCCACTAGAAGGGTTGGTGGGTGGTTATAGCATCCCAGAGGGCTATACCAATAGCAGTTACGCTACTCAAAACCATTCATCCGGGTGGAGGCACCCGTTCACCAAGCTCACGCCCCTTAACCTGTGCATAGTCACACAGGCAGGGGTAGGAGCCCATAGGATAGCGCCACCTACGGGTTACAGCTTAGAGGCACTGCTAGTATTTGTGCCCTCTAGTCATCAGAAGTGGGAACTACAACCAAAAGGAAAATTGAGGTCATCACTGAAATGGAGGTGCTTATTACGCCCAAGTGGAAAATTACTCCCTACAAGCTCTTCATGCACCGCATGATGAGGTGGAGTGAGGCTGAGGGGGTGAATCCCCGACATATCATATTGCTACTTGATATCCTGCTAGGGACCACTAATGATACAATTGCAGAAACTGTGGGGAAAGTTAAGTGTCTGGGGAAGGTTGAAGTGTGGGGGTGGGACTCGGATCTGTTTAATCAAACCATTTTGGCCCTCCTGTTGTGCAGCCTCCCCATAGACCCTGAAAACGTGCCCCCTGTCATCATGCCTGAAGGGTCCTGGAAGAGGTGGAGAGTTATCCATTTACATAGTGACCTGTCTTCCCTTGGGGATCCCCAAAGGTGGAAGGGTTTAAGGATAAACTGTTAAGGCTGTTGGCCTTCGAAAGCTGGACAGCCAAGGAGTTGTTGAAAATGTTGGACATTTCAGAGGAGACCACTACTTTACAATCTCCCCCGGTTTCCCCGTCTACTCAAAGAGCATCCCCTGTTGTGACTTCCCCCATAGTGATACCGTCTGTATGCATGGACTCCTATTGCAGGCTCAGACTGTTCTCTCGTGCAGTACCTGTGCCAGTGGGGGAGGACAACTTGGAAACATAGATGGACTATGCTACTCCACTGGTTCAATAGTGGCAATGTTCAGAAGGAGAAAAGAGAAAGAGTCTTATGGAAAGCTTAAGTGGCCCTGGACTGGAACCAATCCAATTCCTCCGATCCTCTAACCCAAAAGCCACCACAGCTGAGTACCTCTCTGCCTTAGAGGGGGTGTTTGGCAGCACCGAATCTGGGGAAGCCTTAATGTGGAAATTTAAGTCTGTTAAGCAATGGAAAAACAGAAGTTGTCTGCCATTGTTACCTGAATTGAACAGGCCTTACAATGGGCCCACAGAAAAGGAGGAGTGCCTGCTAATGAACTGAACCGAGTCAGGTTGGCGCATATCCTCAGATCTGCTCGATATTCCAGTGTGCTCATGCTGAAATTGAAATTTCAGGACAGGAAAGTTAACCCTCCCAAATATTGCTGGCTAATGAGGAGATTCAAGAGGCCGAGAATGATGAGGAAGGATGGGAGCCCTGTGCTGGGGTTGCCCGCACCAGCCAAGTCTCAGACCAGCCTGATGAACAGGACACAACTACTGAAATCTAGCAAGTTAGGGAACTGCTTAAAGAGGTAAAAGAGATGTGAGCCAGTCAACAAGCTGCAGCTGAGGCAGCCAGGAGCTCCCACCCTTGCCCGTTGCCAATTGAGACTAGAAGCAAGGTTTCTCCCAGGGGTGTGGGGGTCCATGCCATCACTCCCAAACCCTGTGGGTGAGTCCAAGCTACTGGAAGAGATGAGAGAGCTGAGAGCCCTAGTGGGAGACCTCATACATGCCACCCATACAGCTGTCCACTGGGGAGGCAGTGAGGACAAAGAGCTTGAATCAAAGTCAACAGAAGACGGTGGAACTTCTTTCAACTGGCCCAAGGTTGGGAAGAATCTGACCACTCCAGTGACCCCAAGGAACAGGTGTTCTGCTACCGATGTGGAGGAGATGGACATACCCAATGGGGCTGCACCTTCCTAGAAAACCTGCAAAGAATTATCGCCAGACTGCTAAACTTGGTTCATCAAAGCAATATAAATCCCCAGGCAGGCCTACCAAAGAAGTCCTATTCCTCAAAAACTGCTATGGGACAATCTGCCAAACCAACCTCCCTGGACTGGTCCGAGGTGGTGGGCCCTCCAAGGAGACTACAGTGACTGTTAATGGCATTTCCACTGATGCTGTGTTGGACAGTGGCTCACAAGTGACTATGGTATTTTAAGATTGGTATGACCATCATTTATCTGACCTTCCACTTCAACCCCTCGACAGACTACATGTGTGGGGGTTAAGTGACAAATCCTATCCCTATCTAGGATATGTTCAAATCTGGTTGTCTTTCTGTAGCAGGTATGGAAGAGGAAGTGCAGACCCTGGCCTTTGTGTGCTCACCCACAGGACTGTATGACGGTGTTCCTCTACTAATTGGTATGAATGCCCATATGTTCGGGCAATTAGCTCAGCTTTGTCAAGAAAAGCAAGTCAAGTGAACTGGATGGGCCCTGCACATCCCAGCTTTAGTGCAGTAAGCCTACGACTTGCAAATGCAAAACCAGATGATGAAGAAGGGTGAACCTGTGGAGGTGGTCTGGAGAAAAGAACCTGACTCACTGGTACTACCACCCAATGCTCAGTGCACCATCCATGGTGAAGTGTGCCTCAAGATGTATGTTAAAAATAAGATCCTTAAGCTGGATGCCCCAGAAGAGGAGAAACTGCCTGAGGGACTGTTGGTCAGGCCTAGCATTCTACCTGCCTGGGCCCATGCCTATGTTTGGAGGGTAGTGGTGCAGGTCCAGAATATGTCAGATCGAGACGTCTGGGTGAATCAAGGGTGTACCCTAGCCACTGTGTATTGTGCGGACACTACCATGCTGCCCAGCAGTAAGTGTCCCATCAAGAGTGATGGGGTAACTCCCAACCTATTCTACTTTGGGGAGTCCCCCCTTTCTGCAGAATGGAAAGCCAAGATTAGCCAGAAGTTGTCCCAGAGGAGCCAAGTATTTTCTTTGAAGGAATGAGACATAGGTTGTGTCACCAGGGCTGAACATTACATCCAACTCCATGATGAGATGCCATTCTGAGAGAGATCCCATCGCCTTGCCCTGGCTGACATAGATGATGTATGAAGGCACCTTCAAGAAATGCTGGCCACAGGAATCATTCAAGAGTCTCGAAGTCCTTATGCTTCCCCGATTGTGGTAGTCCAAAAGAAGAATGGATAGGTGAGGATGTGCGTGGACTACCGGACATTAAATCGAAGAACTGTCCCAGACCAGTACACCATGCCCTACATCCAGGATGCCCTTGACTGCCTCAACAGAAGCCAGTAGTTCTCAGTACTCAACCTCCAGAGTGGGTACTATCAAATACTGATGGCCCCAGAGGACCGTGAGAAAACAGCCTTCATCTGCCCCTGGGCTTCTACGAGTTCCTACATATACCTCAAGGTATTTCAGCTGCACCCACCACTTTCCAGCGGCTGATGAAACAAGCAGTGGGAGACATGAACTTGTTAGAGTGCCTTGTGTATCTTGATGATGTCATTGTGTTCGGCCAGACTTTGGAAGAACATGAAGCTCACTTGTTCAAGGTCCTTGACCGACTGGAAGATTTCAGACTGAAGCTATCCATAGACAAGTTCCAGTTTTTTTTCAAACATCTCTGAAATATGTTGGGCACATAGTGTCAGCTGATGGGATTCAGACAGACCCAAGCAAAGTAGAATCCTTTATTTATTAGAATTTTGGTAACCGGGTAAGTCCACTGAGACCATGCAGTCCCTTTTTCAGTGACGACCTGGGTGTCAATGGTGAACACAGTACAATAGATAAATACAATAATAATATTCAGGATACAGAGAGATTTAACAATGTTGCAAAAATTATTACAGTTGAAAGCCAGGTAAGTAACTTGAAACAGATCAGGCATTAAGCATATATAAATAAACAGGATAACTAATATTATTCAATATATACATAGCAGGAACGCAAGAGCAGGTGGATTACAAGATACATCTATCAGAGTAACATTGACTAGGCATTAACGATGCTGTAAGAGTTATTTAAAGCAATTGCAGAGGAGGGGGGTTAGTAGGAAAGAGGTAAGCTCTTTTTTTTGAAGGAGGATAGGGTGGGACAGGAGAGTAAGTTAGTGGGAAGGGAATTCCAAGCAGAGGGAGCTGAGAAGGCGAATAAGCGCTTACCCGATAGGCATTGCGTTTTCTGGATTGCTAAGAAGGGTAAGGAAGTAGATCTAAGAATGCGTGTGGGTGCTTTTTGTAAATGATTCCCCTTAGGCAAGGGGGATTAAAGAGCTTGGTAAGTTTGAATACAAGGCATGAGGTGTGAAACTGTAACCTTGAGTCATAGAGTTGTCGAACCTGTGCAAGGGAAGAGGACTGGGTGGAGAGTAGTAGAGCAGCACCATAGAACAAAACAGGAAGAAGGGATGTTGATGCAATCTTTTTACAGGCGGTGTTGGATAAAAGAGGGCGGAGGCGGTATAATAACCCGAGCTTCTGGTTTACCATTTTGGTAAGCTGAGTTGCATGATGCTCCATTGAGAAGGAGGCTTCTAAGTGAACCCCAAGGTATTTAAAAGTACTAACCACCTCTGTGGGGTCTCTTGACTGTGTACTGATCTGGAGCTGTTTGGTAGGTTTGGGGGATGGGTTTTGGAAAAGCATAGCTTTTGTTTTTTTCGTATTTAGAATTAGGTGATTGTCAGAGAACCAGGTCGCAAGCGCGGTGAAATCAGAGTTAAGGCTTTGGTTAAGGCAGTCTATACTGTTAGATGAGCGGTATAAGATTGCATCATCAGCATATAATTGCACAGATGCACTGCCACAGAAGTTGGGGAGCTCGTTGCTAAAAAGCAAGAATAGTATCGGGCCAAGAACAGAACCTTGGTGTACTCCGTGTGAGATAGGCCTTGAAGAGGAGAGTGAACCAGATCATTTTACCATTTGTGATCTTCCAGTGAGGTAGTCATGGAACCATGTGAGTGCTAAGCTATCTAGACCTAATTGATGCAATTTACCAAGGAGAAGGTGGTGGTTGACTAGATCAAAGGCCTTAGTCAAGTCGACAAATACTCCACCAGTTAGAAGACCAGCATCGCTTGCATTAAGAATGTCAGTAGAGACTTTGACAAGGGCTGTGGTAGTACTATGGCCCTTCCTGAAGCCATGCTGGCAGTTTGTGAGAAGATGATGTAAGTCTAGGTAGGATTGTAGCTGAATGTGCAGGATCCGCTCCAGTATCTTAGCCAGTGGGCAGAGAATTAAAATAGGCCTATAATTTTCCACAGCGTAGCTCCCACCCCATGGAGGGAACCACCACAGCCACTTTCAAAGACTTGGCACTTCACCAGAGAGGATGGATCTATTTGGAAGATCACAGACAGGTGCGGCGAGTGCTGCTGCCCCTAGTTTGAGAAATCTGTGTTCTAATGTGTCATGGCCAGGGGAGCTCTCTGACTTGAGATTTGATAACAGCCTGAGGACTTCTCTTCTAGTGGCTAATTTTGGGTGGAAAGAGGGTCAGAAGCCAAGAGCTGCATGATGCTGAGTAGGGATGGAGAAATCTGAGACTGGCAGCAAGTGAGCTGTGAACCTATCAAGGTCAGTGAGGAACAGATTAATTCCTTCTGCAATGGATGGGGATCTTGAAGGAGGTGGCTGCCGGACTATATGGAGCTTGGACATTGGGTCGATTTACCTTTGATCAAAGAATTGATATGTTTCCAGAATTCTTTGGGCTTACTGAGATTCTCAATCTGAAGTGAGCGGAAATAGGTACATTTATCACCCTGTATCCTATTTTTACACTTATTTCTCAGCTGTCGATAATATAGCAAATCAGAATGAAGGAGGCTGTGTTTATAGGTCTTCCAGGCTGCATCATGACTTTTCATGAGGGTCCTGATTTCAGTAGAGAGCCAGGGTGACTTAATACCCTTAGATCTACGTCTAGTAAGTGGAGCATGTCTGTTGATAATGTTTTTAAAAGTAAGGATAAAATAATCGAGTGCCTGGTCTATTGAGGGGAGGCGAGTAAAAGGGTGTCCAATCAGCATTACTAATAGACATTGAGAAATGGTCTACGTTAAACTGAGACATTTTCCTGGATTCATGCATTATGAGTGGTGGGGCATCAAAATTATTACGCCACACATAGTAGGTAGGAGAGTGGTCACTAATACAATCTGGTAAAACACTGACTGTTTTGATCTTATGTGGGCAATTAGATAGTAACCAATCCAACAGTGTTGCAGTGACTGTTTTGCAGTTATGTCTTGTGGGCAAGGAGATAAGCTGGGTGAACTTTGTGTCAGAGACTAGCGTACGGGCCTTGTTTTTGTGGAGGGACAGCCAATCAACGTTGAGATCTCCACAGATTACTGTATAATGGGGGGGAGAGCTGACAATACCAACATAAGGGAAGGCAGTTCATTGGAGGCATCCCGTGGGAGTAGGTAAATACATCCAATAAGTGGTTTCTTAACATTGCCTCAAGTTAGTGAGATAAATAAAGATTCTGCATTGGGAAGTATGCAAGGGGGAGAAGAATTCAAAGTGACATGAAATTTAGACTTAACATATATTAAGACACCTCCCCCCCTTCTACCTAAATGGCCATGCTTGTGGCAGGAGTAGCCAGGGAGATCAATTTCATGTTGCTGTATACCGGGCTTTAACCAAGTTTCTGTTATGCCAAGGATGTCCAGGTTGAGATTAGTTGCCCATGCCTGAATCTCAGCAATTTTAGGGCAGAGGCTTTGAGCGTTTAAATGAGCGATTTTGATGCCTTTTTCCGTCAACGTCTAAGGGGCAGAAGCAGATAGAGGACTCTGAGGGCCAGGGTTAACTTCTATGTCGCCAGCTAGAAGAAGTAGTAAGGACAAGTGTATGGCCGGAGCTAACTTTAAGAAGTGTAGGCCTACGGTATTTATGCTAATCCTACATGTGCAGGGAGATTCGGGTACAGACCCCAAGCTAGTAGGCATCCTTATTTTGCATGAGTTGAGTGAGTTGAACAGGAGGTGAACTGTTGACGTAGGTTTGGCTAGAATAGAGGGGTGAGGATTCTTGAGGCAGGGGGGCTAGGCACTGTGCAATAATTTTATCGAGCAGAGAAAAGGATAAGATAAATAATAATGCAATAGCATTGCCCAGATTGGCCATGCTGTAACCTGACACAGGACATTGATGATGGGCAATCTTCTAGAGGCCAAGCCTCCTGGAATTATTTGTAGACCTCAAGTAAAGTTGACAGAGTAACCATCTGGGGTATAGAGATTGTTAGCAACTTCACTTCTGAAAAGTCACAGTAGCATGGTGAGACCTAGGAAGATATAATTCTTCAAATGGTGAGGGTGTAGAGGAGAAAGTCGACTTGCAGTAGATCTTGAGGTTTTTAACGGGGATCTCCTTATCAAGAGAAATGTAGATGTGATAGAGGGCAGGGGGGAGAAGCGACCCATTTCCAGAAAGACAGAAGGGGTTGGTGAAGATGTGATTTAGAAACAAAGGAGATATGTAGAGGAGCTAAAGATTCTAGAGCGTCCAAGACGATTGATCACAGTGAGGGTTATGTTGGTGGGCTTAAGTATCTGAGTAGCTGAGTAGGTACACTGTCTTAAAATAGAAGCGTGTGCCTTTAAGATTTTAACTGCTAAATTAACTCTAATGGTGAGTTTCCATAGGAGAATGTGCTTCCTGTAAGGTAAGCAGTCACACAGTCTTATGGATAAGTGTGCCTTTAAGAGTTTATAGCACAAAAAAAAACACTAATGGTAGTAGCCAACGGAGAGTAGCTTCCTGAAAGGAGGGCGGGGTGAACGTGTATTTAAAGGAGGACTGGGGGGGGGGGCAGGGCGAAAAATCTGAGTCACTAAATTACACTTCTGACTGTATGTCTTTGGCTACAAAAACAGGCAGGAGTCACCTATGTTTAGTACTTTGGCAAAATAAGTTTAGTGAGTTAAAGTATCCCAGATTGAAATTACAACATGAAATCCAGCTCAAGAAAGCACAATTCCCAGCTAGGCGGCTGTACCGAGTCCTGCTTTGAGTTTTATGCTCTACCAGGAGCTGTGGAGCGCAGCACAGTACTGCAAGATTCGGTTAGCACAGGGCACTTTACACCATGTCCTATTGTGAGCTAGATTCAGACTATAATTCAGAAAGGAAACTAAGATCAGTTCTTTTACTGTTGGTTCTGGCCTATTTGCTGCTTCCTGACAAATTGCTAAAATGGAGCCATCAGGATCACAATTAATTTTAACAAGAATGGCTCACAGTGCTTTCGCTATTAATTCTCTAAGTTTTAAAATAAAATAGTTCCCGCTTCAGCCAGCGAGCGAGGAAAACACAATGCAGTTCCCAAATGGCCGGAGGAAGCTTTTGTTCAATGAAGGCGCCAAAATTCAAAAGTAAGGAGATTAGCTGTGTGCAGGGACACAGCTGGCTGATTCTCAGAGGGCGTACCTTATTGGCTAGACGACGGCCTGGGAGCAGCTCCTGCAGCTACAGCTGCGGGTGGTGAATGCCCAATGGGACAGGGTTCAGGCTGTAGAAGAAAATCACAAGGATTAGATCTGGAGGAGGGGCCAAAACGAAATAGGCAGGGCTGGTGGGACAGAAATGGCTAATTAAATTGGAAGAGGACATGGGGTGTGGGTGGTGCAGATTTGGGACAAAAGGAAGCAGGACAGCAGAGTGGGGCCGAGAAAAGAAAGAGAAATTTGAGATCAGGGAAGGAGGGGGCAGAGGAGCAAAGGTGAGTAGACAGGGACACTGAGAGAAAGCAGGCTAGCAGCAGGTACAGCTAGGAGATTTAAATGATAGTCGATGGGCACAGCTAAATGTACATTAGATAGCTTAGGAGACAGCCAAAAGAGCAAATTGCAAGGCTGCAGACAATTTCTAACACTTAGCAGATTAAATGGCTAGTTTTGGGGGGTGGGGCACTGTGGAGCCCAAGCAGTGTACAGCAGCTTTTAGAGCTCTCTCTGTGGACTAGCCCTTCTTAAGCCCTAATCTACACTTTACAGGCTTTAGTTCTGATTTTTGTCAAGATTTTTGAAAAGAGTGACCCTGAATTGTTTGAGATGGGTAACCCTAAAAAGGAAAGACAGCCTGGAAGTGGTGGAAAAAGTAAAGGCACTCCAGGGGCCTTGCATTCGGAAGAAGCCACGCAGCCAGCTGTAGCTTCGTGCTCAGCAGAGACTATTGATACTTTGGGACATAAATTGCAAATGCACATTCAATCTGTCACAGTCCAAAATACTAAAGTCGATGACTTCAATGGATGGGTCATGGTGTTGGAGCAGACAGATGATGGTTTGAAGGGTCACTTCAATGAGATTAAAAAACAGACCTATGCCTCCATGGGGGCAACTGTGCTGATGGTTAAAGAAAATCAGCAACCCCCTCGAGCAAGACTCAAGATGCTCGAGAATCAAGCCAGAGCTGCAAACATTCAGATTATAGGTTTGCCCGAAGGGTCAGAGGGTGATAACCCCTTAATGTTTCTATAGGAATGGCTTAAAGAAAAGTTGTTGCCTGAAGAGGCTGAGGAAATGTGGGGAATCCAAAAAGCTTACAGGGTCGCCCCGCGTAGCCGGGCCACAAATTCAGAGGAGCCTTGCACCCTCATGTTAATCACAACGGGAGTTGAGGAGTGAGATAAGCTGTTGAAATATGCGAGGAGAGCCGCCCCACTGTTTCAAGATAATGCGCAGATCTCCTTCTTCCCGGATATAAGTTACGCCACCCGACAGCGCAGAAAGCACTTTGATGGCATGCATCGGCAGCTTCGTGCCTTGGAGATGCCCCATACTATGCTTTTCCCTGCCAGACTTCATCTTGTCTCTCAAAGTAGAGTCTACACTTTCTCAGATCCAGTGGAAGAAGGAAAATGGGTGGATCGAAGGACTATGAAGCAGCGCTCTCGCAAGAACGACTCAAGCGACGAAGAGGAGATTTCTCTTCCTATATAACTTTCAAGATCGTGCTGATTATGGCTAATATTAAACCTAGAGGGACCTTATTTAAATGGTTATTGTTACTTTGTCTCTGTTCTTTGTGGGCCAGTTGGTCTTGTTCTGCTCTCAAGGGCAAAGTATTTACTCACTGTCCTTAGCGATTGAGACATGTAAGTACCCTTTCATATGTCTTTCCTGTAATTATTTACCTGAATGCTGATTCATACCAAATCAAGGTTTAATGAAGTGTACTGAGGGACTGGGGGGATGTTCTATTGAGAGCCTCCTATTAGAATCTGTTAGTTTATACTGTTGCATAACTTTTAAATGGGACCTTTACATCTAGCATTTATACATGGCACCATTTTATCCCTTCTCAGGGAGTGTGGGTTTATTAGGACAGGAATGCTGGGCAATCCTTATTTCATCTGTTTTCTTGCCATGTGGCTCATGGCTTCCATTAACAGCACATATAAGGACTTAATTTAGTATAATGAAGATGGTTCCCCTGTATGTTGTACCACTATATGGCACATGCCTTCTCAACCTGTATCTCAGAGAATTATTATCTCAAAGGTGTAAATCTGTAATGGTCTGTGTGCTGTATGTATTATGATCTACTGTCATACTTATGATAAAAGATAAAAATAAAGTAAAAAAACAAGCATTTGTCAATGCCAAATGTTGTCGCGCTGGCATTGGCAGTGGCGGAGATGGAGAGGCATAGCGCTGTGAGTTTGTTAATGTGTCCCAAAGGGTGATTTTGCATAGTGAGTATGCCACCGTGTGGCAGAGCTGCGGAAACGTGTTTTGGGCAGGATGTGGAAAATGGCAGCTGGACTGTTCATAATGAGGTGTGCACAAATGCCAGTGGTAAAAATGTGTCATGAAAATATTGCAGATTGACAAAGTTACAAGGGTAAGTGGAAACTGCACAATGCACGCTAGCAACAGAGTCATTGTCTGGACTTTCGCCACCAAATTTTCAACATAGGCATTTTAGGACCTCTGCTGATGAATAGTGTCACCGTCATTTCCTAAAAGTGTCCCGAAAAGTGATTTCGCACAGTGACCGTGCAATTCTGCACCGGATGTGTGAAAACACATTTCAGCCAGCTGTACTGTTCATAAGGAGGTATGGAAAAATGGCAATGATGAACAGCTGGAGTAAAAGTATTACAAATTCACAAAGTCACGAGCGTGCATGCAAACTGCGCAACACGCACTTGTAAAACACTCATTTTATTGACTTTCGTCCCTAAATTTTCAACATAGGCATTTTAGGACATTTGCTAATGAACAGTGTCACTGCCATTTTCATAATGTGTCTCGAACATGGGCCTTCCACAGCGACCGCTACTATTGTGAAGGCCGGAACTTTGAAAAACAGATTTTGGTCAGGATGTGAAAAGTAACAGCTGTACTGTTCATTAGGAGGTGTAGAACAATGGCACTGTTGAAAATGTGGAGTGAAAATATAAGTTTGCGAACTTATGAGCATGCGTGCAAACTGCGCAACGCATGCTCGTAACACAGTCATTTTATGGAGTATTGTCACCATATTTTCAACACAGGCATTTTAGGACCTCTGCTCATGAACAGTTCACTGTTATTTTTGTAATGTGTCCCGAACACTGATTTCGCACAGCGACCATGCTATTCTGCGCCGGAAGTGCGAAAACACATTTTGGGCAGGATGTGAAAAATGACAGCTGTACGGTTCACAAGAAGGTATGGTAAAATGCAAATTTTGAGAATCTGGCATGAAAATAGTGTGAATAAGCGCTTAACTTATTGAAAGCCGCAGGTTATGAAAGTTGCTACTTATCAGCCTCAGAAACAATCATTTTTGGATTTTTCCCACCGAACTTGCAACATAGGCTTTTTGAGAGCCCCTGTCATGAACAGTGGCACTGTCATTTCATTACTCGGTCCCGAAAGGTGATTCCGCGCAGTGACTGCGAAATCACCTTTCAGGACCGAATAACGCAGTAACACTGCAAGAATTCATGAGAAGGGGTCCCAAAATCCCCAAGTTGAAAATTTGGGGCCAAAATTCACAAAAATGCCCGAGATATGCATTAAAATTGAAAAACCCCTATTCATTCCATTATACAGCTTACCGGCATTTCTTCAGTTCGCAGTCGGCTTTGAAGAGTGCAGACATGTTCCCGGTCCACAAAAGATGGTCGCACTGGACTCCACAGGTAAGTATGGGGTGAGGGGGGTGAGGGGAGGCAAGGTGCGAGTGGGTGGGTGCGGGTGGGGAGGGGGGGCATCAAGACACGAGGACGTTTCATTTACAGGGAAAAGAAAAAAACCCATCAGCGGGACAGTTTTTTTGCAGAGAGTTGTACGCTGGGGTGGGCTCCCAGTGTGCCACCTAACTGTTTGGGGAGTCTGTAGCCAATGGGGATTGGGCACCTCGTCGGCACACAACACCGGTGGGGAGGAGGAAGTAATGCTGAGGGATTGGGCACCGTCGGCACACACAAAAGCAGGAGGCCGCGAGTCAAGGGGGATTGGGCACCCCTAGGCTCCAACAATGGGGGTTTATGCAGCGGTGGGCTCCCCATCGGTAGCACAAAGAGCGGGGGGGTTAACCGACGTGGGGATTGGGCAACCCCAGTCGGCAGTAGTTAGGCGTCGCCTGAGCCATCGACCACACACGCGATATAATGGTGGCGAAGCACAGCAAGAAAAGGACCGCTTCATATGATGAGCTTTGCTCGGATTGCAGGGGACCTTTTCTTAGATGTGCTCACCACATTATGTATGCATGGTGTGGCGCCAGCATGCAGGCTGATTGGGGAATGTGCGACGCACCTACTGGTGCGTGCCCTGCATTCGCCCAACAGCGACCCCGCTTCCAAAGCTGCACTGTCCCACGATGTTGGCTGTACAAGTGCTCTAACATAAAAATGGCTAGTTTCAGCAGTGTAAGCTAGACAGTAAAGACACAGTGGGCAGTATTAGAGAAATTACGAGACAGCTTCATAAGGCAACAAACAGTATTCAACATTAAGCATGTTAAAAAGCTTATTTATTCAGACAGCTTTAACATGAGCCCAGTAAATGCAAATTAAAGGCAAGAAGCACTTTAGATGTAGTCTCAGCAGCCAGCAAGTTCCCCTCAAACCTGAGTCACTAAATTACACTTCTGACTGTATGCCTTTGGCTACAAAAACAGGCAGGAGCCACATATGTTTAGTACTTTAGCAAAATGACTTCCTGGCTTCAGCCTAATAACTTAAAGGAGTTACAAAGGTTCTTGGGGTTCTGTAGTTACTACCGTCAGTTCATAAAAGACTATTCCAAAGTCATTCATCCTTTGCTCAATTTAACTCAAGGCTATCCCCCTATGAACAAAAAGTATAAGAGAAGCACAGTTAAGGAGGAAGACAAGGTTTACTTTCAGATCCATCAACTGTTAGGAGCCAGGTGGACTTCTGAGCATGAAGCTGCTTTCTATGAAATCATTCACCAACTCACCTACATCCCTGTGCTTGCCTTTGCCGACCCTACCAGACCCTATGTGTTGCATACTTTTGCCAGCTTGAAAGGACTTGGAGACGTTCTGCATCAAGAGTATGAGGAAGGTCTACGCCCAATGGCATTTGCTAGTCAAAGCCTAACCCCCTCTGAATGGAATTATCTGGTACACAAGCTTGAATTTCTTACACTAAAATGGGCTGTGGTGGACCAATTTCACAAGAATCTCTGTGGTGCAAAGATTCTGGTCAAGAATGACAATAATCCCCTCACATATGTCCAGACCTCCGCTAAACTGAATGCAACAGGGCGTCGCTGGTTGTCTGCCCTTTCTGCTTATGACTATGCAGTGGAATATCGACCAGACCTGAACCACACTGATGCAGACACCCTGTCCAGATGTCCAAACTCTAATATGCATTGGGTGAAAATTTCTGAACAGTCAGTCAAAGACCTCTGCCAGAAATTCAACAAAGAGGAGCATCCCACTTCTGAAACAGTTGATTGCCTAGTAGACTGTTTGGATCCTCATGACACTTGTGTTCCTGTGGCCTACTGCCACTTTGTGGCCTTGGACCTTAGTGCCCTGCCACAACTCGACCCTGAGAACATACAGTGGGTGCAGACTCAAGACCCAATGATTAAGCCTGTGCTTGATGCTTTGCATGCTGGTAAGGATGTGTCTAAACTCCGCTCTTCAGACCCATGAACTGCTTTGCTGTTTAAGGAGGGTCCCAGACTGAAACTGCACAACTAGCTACTTTATCGAGAAACTGTAAATCAACAAGATCAACCTGACAAACAGCAACTGGTATTACCGACAGCTTTCAAACATTTGGTTCTATGGGCCCTTCATAATCAGATGGGACATTTGGGGTGTGACTGAACCACAGACTAAGCCCATGCCCAGTTCTACTGGCCAAAAATAGGAGCTGACATTAAGGTCCATATCTGGACTTGCAGCCATTGTCTCCAATGAAAAGTTCCACCTCAGAGGGCTGCACCCTTGGTTAACACCTCTACTAGCACGCCCATTGAGCTGGTGTGTATCGATTACTTGTGTGCTGAGTCCAATCAGAAAAACGTTGGGAATGTTCTTGTTGTAACTGACCATTTCACACGTTATGCCCAAGCTTACCCAACGAAGGACCAGAAAGCATCTACAGTGGCAAAGTCTTAGTTGAAAAGTTCTTTGTCCATTATGGCACACCTCAGAGATTTTACTCTGATCAAGCGAGAGATTTTGAAAGTTGCCTGATCAAGGAAATGCTCTGGCTCTAGGGAGTGTGAAAGTCCTGAACTATCCCTTATCACCCCCAGGGGGATCCACAGCCTGAACAGTTTAGCAGAATCCTACTTGACATGTTAAGCACCCTTCATCCTAAAGACAAGTCACGATGGAGCCAACAGATTAGCACCCTAGTGCACGCCTATAATTGCACCAAGAGTGATGCCACTGGGTTTTCCCCCTACCGCCTGATGTTTGGTTGGGAGGCCCAGTTTCCTGTAGACATTTGCTTTGGGGTGTCCCTGGATGAGTCAAAGTTGAGAACTACTTACAATATGTTCAAAAGTTAACTTGGCAACTAAAGAAAGGCATGACCGGCGTGTCAAAGCTCAGGAATTTCTACCTGGAGATCCGGTTTTGTTGCGAAACTTGGGACTGCATGGTAAGCAGAAAATTGCTGATAGATGGTACCACCTTCTTTATGTTGTTGTCAGTAAATTGGAAGATCTGCCAGTCTATAAAGTGTGTCCTGAAAACAATCCATGAGCCATTAAGACGATGCACCAGAATCATTTGCTGCCCACTGGCTAAGTAATCATGGAATCTGTACCACAAGACACTGCCCTTCCTGGGCCTATGACTAAAGCTGCAGCCAAAAAGAGACAGACTACCTTTTTTCCAGTTGTGAAAGACTCAAGGCCTCCCCATAGGCAGGCCCAAAATGACATTGATACCCAGTCTGAGTCTTAGGACAGTGAGTGTGAAGCATCCATTCCTGTTACCCATCTTATGAACTGAGTCAGTTGTTTCAGGGTAATCCCATGTACAATTTCAGAGATGAAGCTGGAACCTCAGGAATGCCTAACCTTCCAGCCCTCTCCTCAGATCTTGTGCCCCCTGAAAGTGAGGTACACAGTGTGACTTCTGAAGTAGCTGACTCTTTGTGTCTGGTCAAACTGTTTGAATTACCAGAAGGGGAGTCTGCAACAGAAAGCAATCCTGGTGACATACCAGATACTTCAGAATTGTGTGAAAGCAACGATCCCCCACCTGCTATGACAAATAGCCATGAGGGGATAAATGATTATTGAAAGTATCAGTCAAGTGATGCAAGAACTAAATTCTGTAGAATTCACTCGGGATGATGAATCCAGGCCTTCGTCAGAACCAACCAATGAAAGCGATGTTGCTGAACCAGGGTTAACAGGACAAGGAGCAGAAAGTGCTTCCAATATGAACACCACTACCAGTGCAGAGGTACCCTTCCCTATAGGAGCAGAATCCAATGCAAATGTTGAAAATCCTAAACCTGGGCCTGTTCCTCAAAGAAAGTCCAGAAGAACCATGAAACCAGTGATACATCTCAGTTACGACTCCCCCAGGAGGCCTGTGGACCTTCCTTTACATGTCATCCATAAGGGAGTCTACATTTCTGAAAGCTCACTTCCCAAATTGAGCTACTCTGCCACTTCTAAGCTGATTGTCAAGCCCTCCTACTTTGGTGCCCCTGCCCCACACAGCCCCACTATGGTTGATAGGGATGGGCCCCCAACCTTGTTGCTTAAAGTATAGGAAATAGTACAGACCCGAATGGTCAAAGTGAAGTGGTTACCTGTTTGAACTATTCTTTGAAATGCTGTTATGTGTATGACAAGTGTATGAAAACTGTTATCATTACAGAAAGTTATTGCTATCATGAAGAAATATAGTAATACTTAATGTTTGTTTGTTTCCTGATGCATCAGTCTTCTTTTGTTGGTATACCAAATGAAGCATGCATGTATCTTGTCTTATAATGCTTTCTATAGAATGTCATAGTAAGTGCAGACTTGATGCAGATGCCAAATTTTTCCAGGCAAGGAAGAGTGTAATGCCCTCTCCTACAAATAAGGGTTCCTATTATGTCTTCCTGGGCTTGCCTAATGCACATTGTCAGGATGATGTTCTGTCCAGCCATTTAAAATTACCTGCATTGGAGGGATGTAGTGAACCTCCGTGCCTGTCTCTTTAAGAGAACCATTTTGCTGTGTGTGAAAATTAGTCTGGACTGGGTCCTAGTAATTAAGGCTCGCGACCAACCAGACAAGCTGTAGTTCTGCTCCATTCTGCAGTTGCTACTTATACAGAGGGAGCTCCGTTAGGAAAAGTAAGTGTTTACTGCTTATTTGTAGTAGTAATAGTAATAATAATATAGGAGTTTGTCTAACCTGCTTCCATTTGCAGCACAAACATTTGGTTTAGAACCATCATTTTGGTTGTGGAACTGCCCCTGTTAGACCAGTCAGAACCTCAGGGGACCTAAAATGGAGACTGTCCCCAGAGGCCTTGTGGGAGTGAAATTTGTAGGAATTGTAGTTTTTAAGGTCTGGTGCCTAAATGGACCTGGAGGGAGAGCCCTTTCTGTGACAGACAGTTCCCTCAGCCAACTGAACCTTTTGGATCACTGGGAAAGCCCAGAGCTGCCCGCAGCAGTGAGTCAGTTGTGAGACGGAGTTTGGAGAGTGAACAGCTTGTGTCATTCATCAGCTGCTCCTGCATAGGAATGCAGGAGAATTGGCGGGAAGGTCCTGCTGGCCTGGCTGTTACATCTTACAGTGTGAAGAACTGCTGTGAGTGTGAAGGTCGGACTTTATCCAATATCCAGAGTTGAGACCTGAAACCTGAAGAGAAAAGTGTGTTAGTGCTGCCTGCAAATGGACCAAAGACTTGCTCCAGAAGCAATCAGCCTGCCAAGCACTGAAGTGAGCCCCAGATCGAGAGGTTTGCGTAGAAACACTGCGATTTGCAAACGCACTCTATCCGAACTGTGGCAAGTTACTTTACAATGTTATAGATGTACTGAATGTGTCATGTGGTTCCCCACACTGAATTCTGCCATGCCAGCTGGAGGCTGTGCCAGCTCTTTTCATGAACTGCATCCGAATTGCTCGCTCTACCTTGGCCCTGCCACCTCGTCCTAGGTTGCCACTCCTGAATCAGACATTTCCAGCGAAAGACTCTCTTGGGGGTTCAGCCCCCTGCTCAACACCACCGAACAGGTAGTGTCTGTCACAAACCCATTCAGCAGGTCAGCTCTCTACTCCCAAAGTGCCAATCTCTGAGCGCAGTCTTGTGAACAGTTAACAGAAACAGGGTGACCCTCCTGTCTGTTTTGTGGGTTTGAATCAGCCTTTGGTCTCAGTTCTGGAGGGATTCAAACTGTGAACCTATTACTAGTGTACCCAATGCACAGGCTCAGATAATTCTGTCTTCGGGGGGGGGGCAGATATCTTTGTCTACGGGTACCTAACCAGGTGTACAAAATGAACCCTAAAAACTCTAATAAAGACCTCAGATTACTCTTACCTTTTTCCAGTTTGGTATCACCATTCAAGCTTATGCACAGTGCCTGCTTTAACCATATATACTTCACTTTTTAAAGAAAGAAATTCAAAGACAGACCAAGTAGGCTCTAAAAACAGAGTTTTACTAAAATAGATAAAAATATGTAACACATAAAATACAGAACTATATATCACAAGAACCATACAATCTTTTAAAAGAACAAGGTTTTAACAGAGCAATTCCTACTACAGTACTTAGATTTGTCTCTCTCTCTAAATACCTGCTTAAAGTGTTCAAAGATGTTTCTTTGTCAGAGTGTAGATAAAAGTGTCTCTGAAGGAAAACAGAATACTCTTTAAAAAACTGTATTTGCCAACCCTTTTGTGTGAGGTCACCTAGCTCATCCTCTGTTTATTAAAAATCATACACCCAGAAAGTTTTATCATTTTAGAAGGAACGTTAATTAAGGTTACAAAAGCAGAAACTCCTTTCCCCATGTGACTTCCCCAATCAAGTCTGTAAATTTCCTTTCATCTGTGAGCAGTATGTCCTCTCACACAGACATCAAAGCATTCATGATTTTGCACCAGTGTGCCAAACCTGGTTTCCTCCAAGAAACGTCATAAAATGGATACTGATTTCCCTCTTAGCAGTTAAAGCTATATTTAACTTAGAAAAACAGGAGATTCTTGATTAAGGCCTGTTCTAGTCTGTAATTAGCTTCTGGCTTTCCAGGTAACACCTTGTATCTAAAACCTGTGTGTGTGTGTGTGTGTGTGTGTGTGTGTCATTTCACATGCTGTCTCAGCATCTGTCATGAGAGACAGTCCATAACAGGGTCGACGATGAACTCTCACGTTTTGGTCAAGACTTCCTCCAGTTAATGATATCACTGGGCTTCACACAGGTTGTTTCCTCCTCAACCCATATTGGTGGACATTCATTGGACCTAGTGTTCCTTCTGGGGATGGGGATATCTGACTTGGTGGTGGAACCGGTCGGATGGTCCGACCATCACTCCATTAGGTTCAGTTTTGAGGCCACCCCTATTAGGTCAGCCCCTTCAGAGATGGTCCGGTACCGCCCTTTAAGGGGTGTGTCCCCGGATGACCTGATGGCTGTGCTGGACCTATCAGGCCTACCAATAGATTGCTTGGATCCAGGGGACCTGGTACATGCTTATAATAAGGCGGTGACAGGGGCCCTGGATTCCATTGCACCTGTTCATGTTCATCCTCTCACTCTTCGTCCCAGGTCTCCTTGGTTCGATGAGACCATGAGGGAGTTGAGGAGGGCTGGACGAAGGCTGGAGAAGTGTTGGCGGAAGTCCGGTTTGGATGATGACAAACTTTGTTTGATGGACCATTATATGGCCTATCAATCCACAATCTCTTGTAAGAAGGCAGAATTCCTGTCCAGAGAGATTGCGGCTGCACAGAATAAACCAGCTCAGCTCTTTTGGACTGTGGACAGACTGTGCAATCCAGTCTGTCTTCAGCCCAGAAGAGCCTTTTCTCCAGAACGGTGTGAGGAGTTTGCTCTCTTCTTTGCAGATGAGGTTGCCAAAATCAGATCGGACGTCCGTTCTTCCCTCCCCAATGGGAGCGGTGATGGTCGGCAGGAGATGTCGAACACCCAGCTTGCATGGTCTGACTTCAGCCTCCCAACAATCAATGACATTGTGATGATCATCCGAGCGTTGCGACCGACCAACTGTGATTTGGACCCTGGCCCCACATGTCTCTTAGTGGATTGTGTGGATAAAATTGGCCTAGTCCTGGCTTCGATAGTCTGGAGGTCTTTGGAGAGGGGGATCTTTCCAGATCCTCTTAAGGAGACTATAGTTAAGCCTCTATTGAAGAAGCCCTCCTTAGACCCAGATTGTCTAGCAAATTACAGACCCGTCTCTAACTTACCCTTCATGGGTAAAGTTATTGAGAAGGTGGTTGCAGTGCAGTTGGATGGTCATCTGACCAACAACAATGTCTCCGATTCTCTCCAGTCCGGATTTAGGAAAAGGCATAGTACCGAGACAGCACTTGTTCGGGTACTAACTGACCTCCTAATAGCGAGAGATCATAGGACCTGTTCTGTCTTGGTACTTCTGGATCTCTCTGCAGCATTTGACACTGTTGATCATGGTGTGCTGTTAGAGCAGCTGCGGTCCATCTGTGGATTATCTGATACGGTCCTCAGGTGGTTTCGATCTTACCTCGAGGGTAGGACTCAGAGGGTGGTGTCAGAAATTTCTTCCTCGGCATCAGTCTCCCTATCCTGTGGGGTACCGCAAGGTTCTATTCTAGCACCCATGTTGTTTGCGGTGTATATGCTGCCATTAGGAGCGATTATTAGATGATGCGGTTTGAGTTTTCACTGTTATGCAGATGATACCCAGCTGTATATGTCTTTTGTGCCTGGTCAGGATGCTGCCTTTTCCGTATTTAATAACTGCCTTGCCGAGATCCAAGACTGGATGAATGGGATCTGGCTGAGGTTAAACCCAGAGAAAACTGAGGTGTTGGTCGTGGACAAGTGTCGCTGTGAGGCGGGTCTACCGGATGGATCGCCCTCAGGCTTATGGCTTGGGGGCGTCCAGCTGACGACCTCAGACCAGGTGCGGAATCTGGGCGTAATATTTGACGACCGCTTGACGTTTAAATCTCAGGTGTCAGCGGTGGTCAAATCTTCCTTTTTCCATCTGAGAAATATCGCCAGGGTGAAGCACCTGGTTCCTCCAGGGATCTTCAACATTGATCACCTTTCGTTACCTCCGCCTTGACTATTGCTCCTTTACCTAGGGCTATCGGGGTTGAACTTGCGCGTCTGCAGCTAGTGCAGAATGCGCTGTTGGTTGTTGACTGGATCTTCTAGATCCAGCCATATAATGCCTGTGTCATGGACTGCACTGGCTGCCAGTGTTCTGGCGAATCACCTTCAAGGTCGGTTTGCTGACCTATAAAGCCCTACATGATCAGGGACCTACTTACCTGAAAGAACTCCTGTGCCCCTACTGTCCTCCCTGCCCCTTCCGATCCACTGACGAGGGATTGCTAGAGATTCCCAGGGTTCATTTAAAAACCTCAGGGGCTAGATCATTTAGTTTTATGGCTCCGACCCTGTGGAATTCTCTACCTCGTCAGGTGCGAAATTGCCCGACTGTCCTAAGCTTTAAAGGAGCTTTGAAGACACATCTTTTTAGTATAGCTTTTAATGACTTATGTTAGTTTTAAATTTGGTTTATTTATTGTTTTATGAAACTGTACATGCGCTTTGGTTATGAGAAAAGCGCCTTTTAAAAATAAAGAATGAAATGAAATAACACATTTTTATATTACAAAAAAAATCATAGTGTACTCAGAACTGGCTGTCCACATGTCACAGTCCTTCCCACCTAGGCTGAATTTGGGGGCTCTATCCCCGGCATGGGATGAACTTCCCAAATCAGTTCACTCCTCATACATACAAGACAGACCATCTGAGTTCTGGTTCCTGGCTCCAGCTCTATGTATGATTGTCATATCATACCCTTGCAAAGCAAGACTCCATCTTAGCAATCTACCATTGTTCTTTCCCATCTGCGTCAGCCAAACCAGGGGGTTGTGGTCAGTCTGCACCACAAAATGCTGCCCATACAAGTATGGCTCTCATTTCTTTAGGGCCCACACTATGGCAAGACACTCTTTTTCCACAGTGGAGTATGCCTGGGTGTGTGTGTGTCATTTCACATGCTGTCTCAGCATCTCTCATGAGAGACAGTCCATAACACATTTTCATATTACAAAAAACATCATAGTGTACTCAGAACTGGCTGTCCACGTGTTACAGTGACCACCACGGTGAGGCGTGTAGGCCCTGCTTCCCCTGGCAATCCAGTACAACATCCAGAGGTCTTCATTTTGTCAGCCCTGCGTCCTGGTTTAGGTAGCTTGAATACAAAATAGGGTAGCTACCTGCAACAAAGCTGCAATCATTTGTATGTCCATCTGATTCTCTTGTTCTGGGTTTATTTGCATCAAACTGAGCCATCTGGCTCTGGATTACAAATGTTTTGGTTGAGTGCATGTTAACTGTATTTTTCCTTCCTAAGGGCCCCAACAACAGCTGCAATGTCAGCCAAACATGGGCAACACTCCAGGCTAGACTGTTCTCCAACTGGGTACCCAGGGTTAAAGGACTTGGTCAGAGGGACTTACAGTGCATACTTTACCAACTTGAATATAATCAGATTTGCCAGTCACTGTTAGATTTATTTTTTTAAATTTAGGTTTATTGAGTTTGAAAAAACAAAACAACAACACCATAATACAAAACACACCAAGGAAATACAAGAAAACATTATAATGAACGGTACAACCAAAGAACTACACCCTCTCCCCCCACATATCCCAACCCCCCTACAAAAGAAAATAACACAAAATCCACCACCCCCAAACCCAGTCCCACCCACAATCCCACCAACCCACCCAACCACAAATACAAGAAACACTGTACAGTATCAAACGTTCAACCCCCCACAAACCATTCCCTCCACCCCTCCCACCGGGGTGCACCGACAAACACCAAACATCGTCTGGACAAAGCAACATATCACCACAAACTTCAAATCTTGACATTTGTATAAGAGCAAGACAATCTTAACAACAAGGATTAACATAGATCTTAAAATAAAAGGCAGACATGAGGAATCGGGTCTCAGAATTATATAGATTAAGTCAAACACAGGGCTTGGAGTTTATTCCATCTCCTCTGAAACAGGTCCAAACAACATTTAAGACTAGCAATCAACCTTTCGGATTGAAGGTATGAAACCAGTTCAGTCAACCAATCAGCAAATGACAAGGCCAGTTGGTCAGTCCAATGTCTTAAAACCAGTTTTTTAACAGCCACAGACACCAAAGCCATATAGTATCTACGTTCAACACTATCTATACAGGAGAATTCACCGAAAATACATATCTCAGGACAGAAAAAAACGGACAGACCCAGAAGAGGATCAAGATAGTCCCGGACCAGAGACCACAGGGGGGCAACTTTAGGACAATCCCAGAACATATGGATTAAGTTACCCTCCCCTTGCAAACACCTAAAGCACTTTGAATGAGAGGCCCTCTTAAGCTGAAAGAGTTTAACCGGAGTATAGTAGAGGTTATTGACAATATAATATTGCGTTAACCGCAACCTATCCTGGGTATGGTATCTATGGAGATCTTTCCAAATACCAGACCAATCCAGGGAAATATCAGGTAGAAGGTGTGCCCACACACCCGAGCCTTCAACCGTATCCAGCAAGTTATAATTCAAAAGGAAGGAATATATCAGAGAGATAGGATGGGATTGGGAAGCAAGATTGATAATTCCAGAAAAGAAAGGATAAGCGACCGAGTCCCTAAAATTGGTACCAAATCTCCGGGCTGATCAGATGTCTCAACTGATAGACCTTGAAAATATCTCTCCTGGGTATATCAAATTTCTCCAGAATATCGCCGGAAGAAAGAAGTGAGTCCCTGCTAAAGAAATGCTCAAGTCTGGCCTCCCTGATTCGCGGGAGCCACTCCGAGGTGATCCATGAAGTACCCAGCTTAACAGTGGGATTACGAACAACCGGTTGTCCCAGGTCTGAAATAGCGGAGACACGGAAGAACTTTAAACATTGCATGAGTGACTTAAGAGCGGCCATCATTACACTATCCGGCACCCAATATGAAAGTACCTTTGGGGATAGATAAAGTAGAGCGTACCTGTCTGGTTTAATCTCAGAGAGAGAGGCGCATTCAAGTTGAAGCCAGATTGGACAGGATGAGTCTGGTTCGGTAGAGAACCATCTTCCCAACTTAGAGAGGTGAGCCGCCCAATGGTACAACAGGAGATTAGGTAATCTAAGACCCCCCTTCTCTCTAGGAAGCGATAATTTAGCATAAGAGTGCCTAATCCCCTTCCCCAGCCAAACGAAATTAGAAAAAAGCACATGAAACTGCTGAATATAAGAGATAGGAAGCCAAAGGTTAACCAAATTCAATGGGTAAAAAATCCAGGGGAGGACGTTCATTTTAAGAATATTTATTCGACCCCAAAGTGAGATGGGAAGAGCTGACCAACGTTGTAAGTCCTGAGAAACCGAGTCCTTGATTCTGTCCAAATTTAACTTTCTCAGAAGAGAAGGATCAGTAGAAAAATAAATCCCTAAGTATTTGATAGACCTAGGGGCCCATCTCATCTCGAGCAAGGAAAATTTGTGCTTATTAGTATATACATTAAGAGGAAGGATTTCAGATTTGGAAATATTCAATCTATAATGAGAAAAAGTACCGAACCTCTCGACAATACCTATCACCGCCTTCAAAGATTCAGCCGGATCTACTAAATGTAAAAGAATGTCATCTGCATAAGCAGAAAGAACCAGTTCCCTTTGGTGCAACCTAAGCCCCTCAACCTGGGAAGAAGCCTTAAGCCTAATAAGTAAAGGTTCCAAATACAAATTAAATAATAAAGGGGAAAGAGGACATCCCTGTCTGGTGCCGGTATATAAACGAAAAAGAGGAGAGAACACCCCATTACAATAAATTCTAGCAGAAGGGCAACTATAAAACACCCGAATCTTATTTAGAAAGGCAGACGGAAAACCCATTCTCTCCATAACTGCCCAGAGAAAAGAGCAGTCCACGCAATCAAAGGCCTTTTCAGCATCAAGGGAGACCAGAGCAGCCGGATATGAAACGGATAGGGCATATTGAGAGATATGCGACAGGGTCCTCAAATGATCGGCCGCCGATCTACCAGGGACAAAACCAACCTGCTCAGGACTGAGCAGACCAGACCAAACCATCCTGATTCTTTCAGCTAATATTTTAGCAAGAATTTTCATATCATAGTTTTGAAGAGAGATTGGTCTGTAATTGGCTTGGTCAGTGAGAATCTTATCAGGTTTAGGGATTAAAACAATTATAGCCTCAAACAATGAGGGATCCACATCCGGAGATATAGATAGGTACTCATATAACTTAAGGAGAGTGGGTATCAAGTCCTTGGCAAAGGCCTTATAAAAATTGGCCGGGAGACCATCAGGACCCGGTGTTCGGTCGGGAGCAAGGGAAGCAATGGATCTCTCAATCTTCTCCGACGAGATAGGAGCCAACAAAATAGCCTGTTGGGCCTCTGATAAGCAAGGAATATCGATCTCCCTCAAATATTCATTTAGCTCCAAAATAGAGTGCGATACAGGAGACTTACTGTAAAGGTCCAGATAATACTCCTTAAAAACATGGGCAATTCCTCTGGGTGAAGTGACAACCACACCGGATGAAGAGAGCAGGGAGGGAATAATCCTGGAGCTTTCCAATGCCCGTAGACGCAAAGCCAAGAGTTTACCGGACTTCTCCCCTTGATCAAAATATTTGACTTGAGTTTTTAACAAGCAATACTCCGTTTTCTCCTTCAAAAGATCCATATATTCACTCTTAGCTAATAAAAGCTCTTTAAGATCAGTTAAAGAAGAAGTTGAGGAATATTTAGCCTCCAGATCCCTGATTTTACCCATCAAAGATAAGGAGTTTGCAAGCCCTTTTTTCTTTCTAAGGGAAGCCATTTTAATAAGCTCACCCCTGAGAAAACATTTCAAGGCAGACCAGACCATGTCCAGCCTTGGAGTAGAATTAAGATTATCTACCAGAAAGAAGGAAATCAGGGAGCTGATATCAGACACATTTTGAGGATCCTTCAACAGTTGAGTATTCAGCCGCCAAACCGAATCTCGGGAGAAATCCGGGGCTAAGGAGAGCTTGATCCAGACGACGGCATGGTCCGATAGAATAATTGGGTCAATGCCAGATAAACAGAGACTCGGGAGAAAGGAAGTAATAACTAAAACCATATCTAACCTAGATTTGGTACCATGCGACTGAGAAAGGAAAGAAAAGGCTCGGAGAGAAGGATTAGCATGTCTCCAGGGGTCACATAGACCCAGCAACGATCTCAATTCCAAAAAGGCTCAATGAGCCGGGGAAGGGGGACGCCTATCCTGAGGGTCTCTATCTAGAATAGGTGAACAGGGAATGTTCCAGTCCCCACCCAATATAAACTGGGCAGGAAGAAAGTTAGCCAATTTATCAGCAAGGGACATGAAAAATCTCGGATCACCCCCAACCGGACCATATATAGAGCCCAGAACAACGTTGCCCCCATTAAGAGTACCTTTAACCAGCATAAACTTCCCCTCTGGGTCTGACACAGTCGTCTCTTTGGTAAATAAGACATGCTTCTTGACGAGAACCGCCACCCCTTTACTAAAACAAGAGTTGCCCGCAAGATAGGACTGAGAAAAACCAGAACAAGATAATAGCTTGGTGTCACCATGGCATAAATGAGTTTCCTGCAAAAAAAGAATGTCAATTTGCAGTAGTGAACAATGATTAAACATCTGCAAGCGTTTGACCCGATCCCTAAGCCCGCGTACATTCCAAGAGGCTATTTTGAGAGTATTCATAGCCATTTTAGATACAGTATACAAAAATCAAATATCCAGACACAATCAGGATTATAGGAAAAGTAAAGGTGCACCCCAAAAGAAAAGGCTGGGAATACCCTATAATACCCAAACATACCAAGCTTTAGTCCCAACAGGGAGAACCCCCCATTTTAATCCCTCAGAAGCAGCACACAAAGCTAAATTGGTAGACTAAGCTGGCCCCTTTATATATCCCCAGCCCAATATTATTAATGGCAAAATAAACCCCAGTCCGAAACAACCCCAAACAAGAATTGCAGAAGGCATGCTCCCCCCCATAACAGCATTTCCTACTTAACCAAATGTCGTGTAAAATACAAAGGAGAGCAATCATCATTCCCAACTCCCCCACCAGTCAAAACCCAGCCTCCAAAAAGCCCAATACAAAATCTTCAATGAAAAATGACCCCCATCCCCGACCTCTGACTCTGAAAATCCACTAGCAAATAGGACTCACTAAACCCACCAACCCACCCCCAAAATTGAAAAAACCAAACCCACAAGTAACTATTTACAACAGGAGGCCAGAACAGAAGCATTCCTTTAAACAAACCAGAACCCAGAGGCATTGGTCCCCCAACCCCATTTGTGAACCCCAAAAACCCCAGTGTAAGATGCACACAGCAATAAAAAACATGCCTCCAGGACAGGCCGGTGAAAACATATGCCCAACATCCCCTTGCAATGAAACATAGTAGCCCCACCACCGGGGAGAGGTTAGCTAACCCCCCCTCATTTGGCTCGCGATACCACATCCAGCAAACCAGCACCATGATCCGAGCCCCTCCCTCACCCCCGCCAGTCACCAGCAATAACAGAACTAATTTCTGAAGAGGTGAATAATAAGGGAAAAAGCAATGAGGACCTAGAACGAGTAGCAAAAAGAGCCAGAAAAAGCACCCTCCACAATAAGGGAAAGACACCATCCACAAAAGTAGATACCATAAAAAGCACCCCCCTTCGACAGCCCAAAGGCAAAGAAGGTGAAAAAGCCACCTACCAGATATCCGCCACAGCCCATGGGAATATACCACACCCCGAAAGCACCAACTGATAAAAATCTCGACATTGGGACGTTGTTTCCGAGGGGACCCGAAACCAGCCGGACCGGGAGCGGTCCTGCACCAGGAAGTCCCCCAGGAAACAGGGACAAACAAAAAGAAAGTTCCGCCTCCAGCACGAACGGCCAGGCCCACCCAGAGGGACCTCAACACCACCCAGAGAACACCCTCCACCCACCCAGACCCGGGAAAAACAGCCAAGGTAAGAAAGAATGTAGGGACGAGAGAAGGAAGTTGAATGGAATAGGCGAGATATTAGAGTCAGGGAAAGAATCCGGGAGGGCTTAGCCCGCAAGTCCTAGCAATCAGACAGCCCAGCCAAGAGAAATAGAAAGGCCCCAACCACCTAATAATAATAAAACAAATCCATTCTGTGAAATTTAAGCACCGGATCACCCAAGTGCCATAGCACAGCAAAATAGCAAGTCCCTCATTCACCTGGCAGATTTAAACAATTCTGGTAGTCTGGAGGCTAAATCCTTTCAGGCCGCTTCGGGAGAGTTGAAACTATATACCAAGCCTGCCACCGTGATTTTTAAAATCGCTGGGTAGATCATCCGAAAGGGAATGGAGGCTGCTATTAGCTTCTGAACGATTGGATGATAGGCTGCCCTTTTTTCTCTAGTCTCTTTGGGAAGGTCTTGCGTGACACGAATTCTGGATGAGCCCCAAAGAATCTCTTTCAGTTCACGGGATTTCGAATAGACGTGCTGCCTCTCAATATAACTTAAAAATTTAACAATGATAGGTCGCGGGGGAGAGCCCGATGGGGGCCTGGGCCGTAGCGAACGATGGGCCCGCTCCAGATGATAGGAGGGACTGAGAGGAGACGGGCCTACAATCTTCACCAAAAACTGCTGCAGAAAGACCATTAGGTCGGGCCCTTCCTCCATCTCCGGCAGGCCTAAAATTAGTAAGTTGTTCCGGCAATTACGTCCCTCCAAATCCTCCGTTTTCGCCTGTAGCTTTTAATCTGTTGCCTGAGCTCAGCAACTTCAGCATCAGTTCTAGATCTCCATTTCTCTGATGAGATAACTCTGGCCTCCATGTCTGAAACTCTGGTGGAGACTGACGACAGATCACTACGCAGTGATTTCAGCTCTCCAGCCAGCTCCTTAAGGATATCCTTCACAGGGGTCAGCTCCTGAAGAAATTTATCCTCCGTCAGAGGAGTAGCCAACTGTGGTTTGTCCCCACACCTGCTCTAATTTGGCAGGGCCTTGGTTACGCTTGCTTTTGAGAGCTTTTCAGGGGATGCAGGGGGAGTGTGCTTAATCGAGGCCTGCTTCCCATCCACCTCCATCCTTTAAAATAGTCAGCTTCTTCGTAGACAGAATCAGATTGCTGATAGTAGGCACAATATCCAAACACCTCCAGTGCAAATTTTAGAGTTTGGTGCCCAGATGACACAGAAAACTGGCAGAAAACGGCGACTGAAGGGGAGAGCTCAGAATCAAGCAGCTGCCTAGTTAGATGCCATCACGTGACCTATCCACTGTTAGATTTATGCCCCACCCTTGTTCACATCCCCCTGAATAAATCAGATTGTGTTTTTTCACGTTTAACCTGGCTAGAGTGCAGCTTCTTGGTGGGGATATTGTACTGCCATTGAATTGCTGCATTACTGGCCTTGTTTTCCAGGGGGTCTCCAGGGCAATTGCAGTGGATCTAGCCCTGGCAGTAAGTGCAAGGAGTGTGAGCATATTATTACAGTCATATGGTATATGTGATTGCTGTACTGCTGAACTGTTTAGGCCACTAGAAGGGTTGGTGGGTGGTTATAGCACCCCAGAGGGCTATACCAATAGCAGTTATGCTACCCCAAACCATTCCTCCAGGTGGAGGCACCCATTCACCGAGCTCAGGCCCCTTAACCTGTGCATAGTCACACCGGCAGGGGTAGTAGCCCATAGGATCGTGCCACCTAGGGATTACATATGGACAGCAGCTCCTGAGCCTGTTTCCAGAATGACCCACAGCACTTCCAACCCCTCCTTTTCCTCTTGCTGCCCCTGTACCTCCATATCCTTGATTACCTCACCCACATACTGTATAATACAACCCCTCCTATCCTCCCTGACTCTCCTGAACAGAAAGCAGCCCAGTATAGCAATGTCCCAGTCATAGTGTGACAGGCTGCCTTCTCTTACTGCCTCCCTCCCCAATATTTGAAACTCTTTTCCCTGCTCCCGCTACCCATCCCTCTCGCTAACCACTTTAAAACATGCCCTCTACCTCTTGCACTTGTTCACTTTCTTCCTGATTTTCTCCTCTTCTTGCACACTCCCTTTCCCAGGTTCCCCCCTCCTCGCCTCTCAAAAGCATATCCAAAGCACTAAATCCTGCAACCCCCCCTCCCCCCATTTTCATGTGCTTCTACTCCAGGGAGAATTTTTTTAACAATTTCATTTAATTTTCTACTATTGTCTGTTTGTACTCCACCATACTGTATGTACCACTTCATTTTGTAATTATGTTCTCATTAAAAACTAATTTGCATAGCTTTATGACTGCATGTAATTTATGTATGCAATATTTTCTGCCCATATGATGTATTACTTTGTTATATGCTATGTAGTTGATGTAATTTATGTATGCAATATTTTCTGCCCATATGATGTATTACTTTGTTATATGCTATGTAGTTGATGTAATTTATGTGTGCAATATTTTCTGCCCATATGATGTATTACTTTGTTATATGCTATGTAGTTGATGTAATTTTTGCCATGTCTGTAGTTTTAACCCCCTCACAGTACCCTTCCCCCAGGTCGCACCTGGAAATGAGCCTCAGCTCAGTGTGCCATTCCCGGTTACCAACCTTTAAATAAATTTAAAAAAAATTGTGCTCAATGTGCCATGACTCCATTATGGCCATTAAATCCAGGTTAGCTTCTGCCATGATGGCTTTCAGTTCTGGAATTTTGTTTCCAAGACTCCTTGCATTTGTGCACATTGCTTTCCACACCTTCTTCCCTCTCCAGTTACAGCCTGTGCTGTTCCCTGAAGCCTCCTTGACTCACCTCTTCCTTTTTCACCTTCACCATTCCTCTTCTCCAATCCTTAATCCACATCTACCTGAGTTATACTCCCATTTTCTTCTGTCTTGCCCCTGACCGTGCCTTTCTGCACCACTGCCCTAGAGGAGTTTTCTCTCTTCAGGCACTCTCTCCCTTACACTCCACCATCTAGGGAGCAAATGTTGCCTCCCTTGGTTATAATGCATCCCCCTGGCTAGTTTAAATGCTCATCAAAATAGTCTTTAACCTAACACCAAGGACTGCAGTCCCCTTCCTAGAATGATGTAGGCCATCTCACTTCTAGAGCATGGTTTCCATACAGTAATAAGGTCTGAGACCTGACTGGAATTGTTCACCTATGTTAAATTACTCATGGTGACCTTCATGCATTGTTGCCACCAACTACTTGATAACCTTCCCCAAAAAGAAAAGGTTTGAGACAGGTCAGTAATTCACCAATACCTCTGGGTTTAAAGATAGTTTGTTCAGAGGGGGTCTCAGCTGTTTTTTTAAGAGCTGTAGGGAAACATCACTGTGTAAGATATCACCAGAAGATGCCAGCAAACATCAGACCCTGGGCCACTGAGCAGTCCACTAACAGCTGTGTAGGCCAAGGATCCAACTCAAAGCAGGCGGGACACAGCTCTGAGATCACCCAGAGCACCTCCTTTAAAACTCAGCTGAAACTCACACCAGACTCTCTGACTTCCCCAGTACCTCTCCTTTTTAGCATTGCTGGCCCATGACAGGGCACCTGGAGAGACACCAGCCCCAGTGGAGGTCACTCTGTTCAGAAATAATTGATCAAACTTATCACACCTATATTTGGACAAGGCTTCTCATTCAGACTGCAGATATGGAGGATGAATTAGCTTGTTTTCAGTGCAGAACTGAGCTTGTCTATTTTTACCCGAGGCAATAGCCAGTGACAGGAATGCTGCCTTTTTTCAGGGTTATTGTCATCTGATAGTCTTTATAATGTGACCTCAGAGCCATCTTGCCATCCAGTGAACTAGACCCTTTTCCAGGAGTGCTCCTGCCTCCAAACTGCACCTGGTTGCCTTCAACAATCTCAGCCTGTCATTAAACCATGGCATGCATCTAAGGGGAAACCAAATAGGTGGACACACTGCAAGGGAGTCCAGTACAGTCACAATGGCCATGTTATAGCCATTAATGGATGCAACTGCTCAAGATGTCCAACACTACCCTGAGCTTCTCAGGATCCGGATCTCATTTTGAACAATGCTAGGTCATCTCCACCTGAAGGAATAGCCACAGCTATCTTACTGGGAGAGGCTGGCAATAAGCCACATGAGTGATGATGGCAAACTCCTCACTGAGTCTTGTGGTAGGGCCAGACGTCCTACCTGGATATTAGAGGGACTCAGTTGCCTGCTGATTTTTCAGGCTTTATGCAGTAGCACTTTCTCTGTCCTATAATGTTCTATCTTTCCCTGTTCTGTTAGTATGGTCACCTACAGGCACCCCCCCCCCCTTCGTTACATACTATTTTTCAAGTCCCTCTAAAAGAAATGCATCCTGTGTGGCTCAAAGTGACCCAGTAATGTGGTGGCTGTCAAGCTCAGTTTCATTTATTCTCAAATAAATGCATAGAAGCTAGCTGGCACCATGTAATTTTCCAAATATAAAATGGATATTCATTGTTAAATATGTGCACAGTTAAAAGATGAGCCATTTTTTGTTAAAATGCTGTTATACAACACAAATAATGTAAAATATGTTTGATTGCCTAAAGTACATTGAAAATGTTATATACTATGTAGTGGTTTGGTATCTGAGAAAGCCAGATTTAGTCACAAAGAGAAGTTTCCCTCAATAAGGAAAAGGCTGGAGAATTATTTGTTTTATGTTATATTCATAATGGTATCCGACATAAACAGCCTTAGTGTTCAAACTACCTGGAGCCAGTTTGCAAATAACCTTGTTTTTTAGACAGCCCAGAACCTGTGTGAGGGTAAGTATTGAAAACAGTTGTAAACAACATTGTTGTTGCAGACTGCCCAGAACCTGGAAATCATTCTGTAATGCAATGTCAAAATAGGAAAGGTATTTAAATCACCCCACCCCAAAATTAGCTGAGTAGTAGCCTGGAATCCGGCTTCTAACCAGAAGCAGAGAGAGTAGCAGTCTAGGATCGAATACGATCGGTGCCCTTGATTAATCAGCATTTGACCAATGGTACAATATATAAAATTGATAAGTAAGCTGTCCCCCATAGGCTATAATTCAGCGCATCTCCGTGCACTTCCGGGCTTTACATCATAACGTGGCTGTGCATAGGGGTAGAACATGGGCAGCTCTAGACACTAGGAAGTAAGCTGGACCCAGTGAGGACAATTTTACGAGCGATTTTACATAAATACTACTGTGCTATTTTTGGGGAACCTACGCAGCAAGTACTTTCCACAGGGCTAAGGCTTCAGTATTTGTGGTGGAGGTCTCCACTGATTTATCTTGGTAGGTCTCTTTAACATCTGGATGACCTACTATGCCCTTTCCCCAGGAGCCAAGCACTTCATATCTGTGACAAGCCTAGCTCACTTACTTACCCCCGCAGGGTGAGAAACTTGAGTCCACAGAAACCCAGATTGCTGCTGCAGAAATGGCTGAATCAGCTTCTGGTTTGTACAGTCTTTAGCCGCTTTTACATTGTAGCCCTCAGACAGGCTAATTCCCCACTCAATGGAAAGCAGTCCTGGTAACACCAGTCCATAAAAGCGGGAATTGTGCCATCCACGCCAACTACAGACCAATCTCTATCCTTCCCCCCCCCCCATCAAAGGCCCTCGAATGAATCATGTCGTTTCAACTTGTGAACCATTTTAACAAGTACAATATCCAGTGCCCCCAACAGCACAGATTCCCATCAGGAAATGGGGCCTGAGAGGATTCACCCCAGAATTCTAAAATAACTAAAGGGAGAACTAGTGACACCACTGACTACCCTTTTTAACAAATCATGGGAGGATGGGGTGGTACCTGAGGACTGGAGGAGGGCAGATGTGATTCCCCTTCACAAAAGTAGGAGCAAGACAGAGGCAGGAAACTACAGACCTGTTAGTTTGATCTCAGTGGTAGGAAAACTGATGGAATCACTTCTGAAAGAAAGAACTGTTGAGTACCTAGAGGCCAGTGGGGCACAGGACCCAAGGCAGCATGGATTCACAGTGGGAAGGTCATGTCAGACGAATCTCATTGATTTCTTTGACTGGGTGACCAAAGTAGTAGACCATGGAGGAGCTGTGGACATGGCCTACCTAGACTTTAGCAAGGCATTTGACACAGTCCCACACAAAAGACTAATGAACAAGTTAGCCAGACTGGGAGTGGGTCCCAGGGTGGTAGCCTGGGTAAAAAATTGGCTGGACAACAGGACAAAAAGGGTAATAGTAAACAGAGTTCACTCCGAAGAAAGAGGGGTTACTAGTGGGGTACCACAGGGTTCAGTACTGGGACTGGTCCTCTTTAATGAGCTTGGTGGTCTCCATCTATTATGGCCTAATCATCTACGGTTCTGCGTCAGCCACTGCACTCAGACGAATATCAGCATCCCTCAACAAGGCTTGTCGGCTCATCTCTGGTGCCCACCGTCTGATTCATACTCATACCTCTCAACCTCTTGCCTCATGAATCAGGGACAAGGCTTAAAAAAATCAGGGACAAAGACCCCAAATCAGGGATATATCTTAAAAACCGGTACTGTTCACTCAGAAAGCTGATAGAATAAAGGCATTTGTGTTAAGACGCATTTTCTGAAGAACAACAAGTCTGTAACTTGAATGTTTGACATTATTTTGTGTTATTAATCACCACTGTTCTGTCACAAAAACACAATTTTACGAGGGACAGAGGAAAATGTTGAGGCCAAATCAGAGACATCCCTGAAAATCAGGGACAGTTGAGAGGTATGCTCATACTTGTAACCTTTATGCACAAACTGGATGGCTCTAACTCTCCAACTGCACTAGGTATCTAAACTGCACAATGGCTAAGAAAGTTACTATGGCCTCGCACCTCCTGGTGTCCAAGCCCTACTGCGGCCATGCCTGAATACTTGTAACACCAGAGGATCCGAAACTTAACTCCTCCAGGTTCCCCGATGCCGCACCTCCCAGGGCCAAAGATCCTTTGCCCATAGGGGGCCTAGCTGGCTAAACGGTCTCAGTCCTGACATCTCCTCTACGACAAAGCTTGGCCCTTTCAAATCCAAGCTTCACCTTCATCTCATTGCTGCCAGCTCCTGTGACTGCTACAGCAGCCCCACCTATCTTCTACAAATCTGCACTATGCACTTGTCCCACTGTGACTCCTACATATAACCAGCCCTACCTATCATCACCCTGTTCTTCTCCATGCACAAATACTCTTCCCCCCCTTTTCTCCTACTTCCCTTTCCCATCCTTTCTTTTCCCCCACCTCCTCCTTCACTACACTAGCACTTCCCCCCATTGTGTTCTGTATATGTCACCTTCTACTCCCCCATTGTGATGCTGACAATGTCTCTGGCTGCTCCCTCATCCCACTGTATCCCCCCTCCCCAATGTGTCCCCTTGAACCTTCCACTCTGTCTTCTTCTATGTTATTCCATTGTAGTACAGCTTATCCTAACCACAGTATTGCATTTCTCCTACTTGTAATATGTTAGCTCCATATTTTTTCTTTTTTTTTTCTCTGTGTTGTACTGTACTTGACATGGAACCTTTGTAAAAGAGCCTTGGCTCAAAGATATTTGTAATCCTAGACTTAATAAATAAATAAATAAAATGTATTCATAAGTGACACTGAGGAGGGACTGGAAGGAAAAGTATGCCTCTCTGCAGATGACACAAAGATATGCAACAGGGTTGATACACAAGGGGGTGGAAAGGATGAGAAGGGATTTGGCAAGGTTGGAGGAATAGTCAAAAGTATGGCAGCTTAGATTCAGTGCAAAGAAGTACAAAGTAATGCACCTGAGAAACAAAAACCCAGGGGAAGAGTACACAATGGGGGACGGGGGGTACTAACAACAACAGAAATAGAAAGGTACCTGAGGGTAGTCATATCAAATGACCTAAAGGTAGGCAAGCAATGTGAGAAGGCAGTAAGGAGGGCTGGGGGATACTGGGATGCATATGGAGAGGCATCACCAGTAGAAAACAGGAGGTTGTTATCCTTCTGTACCGACAGTTGGTGAGACCCCATCTGGAGTACTGCATGCAGTTCTGGAGACCCCATCACCGCAAAAACATAGACATGGGCAGTCCAGAGGAGGGCAACTAAAATGGTGCAGGGTCTGCACCAAAAGCCATACGAAGAGAGACTAAAGAAGCTTAATATGTGTACCCTTGAGGAAAGAAGGGAGAGGGGGAACATGATAGAAACCTTCTCCATCCAAGCTCCTAAATATTGGAATGCTTTACCTTTAGAACTGCAATCTGGCATAAGTCATGCACTTTTTAAACATAAGCTAAAAAGCTATCTTTTTAATAAATTGCAATGTTCATGTTTTTTTAATTAATCTGCTGCTTAAATATAGTGTAATATAAGGATCTTTTGTATTGTATTATGTTTTGTCAACTTAATGTATAATTTTTTTGATTATTCATAAATGTTTGCGAATAAAATTGCACAAATGTTACATCTTGACTGTATATTTTGAGGGTCTCGGGTCACACATGAAAAAGGACCTTGGCTCATATGTTTACCCGATAAACAAAAGATAAATAAATAAACTTTTAAGTACCTCAATGGAATTAACAAAATCCAAGAGGGTAGCATATTTCAGAAAAAGAGATGTGCAAGAACAAGGGGGCACAATTTGAAGATAATGGGGAGATGGCTCAGGGGCAACGTGAGTAAGTATTTCTTCACAGAGAGGGTGGTGGACACATGGAACGGCCTTCCCGAGGAGGTCGTGGGGTCAAAATCTGGGGGAACTCAAGAATGCATGGGAGAGACATAAGGCAATTCTGATGGGGGTAGGAAGAAGTGGACTGTTGGTTAACTAGGATCTGCAGCTTATCCAATAAGTAGGGAAATGGGCAGACTGGATGGGCCAAACGGTCCTTATCTGCCATCAAAGTCCACGTTTCTATGTTTCTAAGTTTCACAGTACTACTACTGCATTGGTAGAATGTACTAACTACATTCATGAGGCACTGGACGAAGGCCAGCTCATCAGGTCTATCTAGATATACCTAACAAAAGCGATTTGATACAGCTGACCATCAATTGCTGATCACAAAACTTCATGCACTTGGGCTATCCTCTGAGACCGTGAGCTGGTTCAGAAGCTACCTTACCCAGAGAACCCAACGAGTAAAGATAAATGGTGTACTATCAGATAGTAAACATGTCACACTAGATCCCCCTCAAGGGTCTATACTTGGACCATTGCTCTTCAGCCTTTTCATAAACACCCTCCCTATGCATGCCCATCTAATACTGTACTCTATGCAGATGATGCCGCCATCTTCACTCGTAGCCCTCGGATAAGCTCACTGAACCAGGAGCTCCAACTTAACTTCCAACAACTAGAAAAATGGTTTAGGAAGAATAAACTACTGCTAAACTACAAAAAAACAAAGATTATAGTATTGTCCAACCCCCAGAATAAGGGCAAAGTGATCCAAATGGTTATTTTGAACAGTAGTGATGAACTGCTTGACCAAGTGTGCACCTTCAAATACCCTGGAATAACACTCGATAACTCCCTTTCCTTCACCCCACACATTGACCAAGTGATTAAAACAATAAATGCTAGACTAGGTGCCCTTTACAGGCACAGGAACTATCTAATACAAGAGGCCATAAGACTCGCTGTTAACAGTTCAATACTATCCGTTATAGACTATGGACTAATAGTGTACAGCGTAGCCTCCGAAACAGCTTTAAAGATCAAATGCACACCCAAAATGTGGAAACCTACCACGCAGCACCATAGCGTCCCTGAGTGGAAAATGAGCAGCAGGAATCATGTAGCAGAAGCCAAAATACATGGGCAGTGCAGAGAAATACAAGTTTAGAAAAAGACCAACGCAGGAATACAACATGGATGCAGGAGCAAGTGCACAGCGTGACTTTTTACCCGCAGATGCCTGCATGACATCACACCCATCCTGCGCGCTCCTGTGCCCCTGCCACAGCCAGTGCACATAAAAGGTGCATGCCCCAGTGGAAACTCATGCACCAGCACAGGGAGGAAGTAGATGCAAGTCCAAGCTGCTGAAGGGAGAAAGCAGGCACAAGCGTGAGCAGCCAAGGAGATGAAATTGCCACAGGCAGACAAGTATGTCCACAGAGGAGGAACGGGAGCCCACTGACAGCACCCTAGTGTACCTGGCCATCCAGCCATATGCATTTGAGCCTGCAGTGCCCAAGCATGGTGCACCGGTGCTCCTGAATGACACGCCGGAGAACAGCAGCAAGAACGACCATGGAGCAAGCCAGCCTGCAGGACAATGGTAAACATATAGCAGCTACAGTTAGCAAGGCACACCTGTGAACACCAGTGTAGTGCCAAGAAACAAGGGCACAGAAAGATGTAGCTCTACAGTACAGGGACAGGCATGTATGCAGTACTAGAAGGTCCCACCAGAACACAGTGTCAACAATGAGAATGCAGTCACCCAGGCATCCCCACTCCAAATGGCACAGCACCAGAACAGCACCACACAAATCACACAACATGCCCAGGGGAGACCCAGCTGCCACGGAGGGCCAACTGGCATGCACGCCCCCCCCCGCACCCAATGGTGATGGCAGGGGACCATCCAGGTGAATGCACAGCACCTTATTGAAGAGGCAAGATGGCTGATGGATGGGTGGCTGAGCAAACTGAGCTGAACTCAATAGAGCAGCTTTCTGATATAAGTTTTAATTATTGTAATTTTGTTTTGTTTTATTTTAAATTTGTTGGTGAGTGTAACTGTGTCTTAGTTAGTTAGGAAGGAAAGTGAGTTAGAAAGAATTCTGAGCATTGTCAGTTGTAACTGTTACAACTTGAGTGTGCACAGGGTACTGTAACCTGGCCCCGAGAACTCTCAGTAAACTGGGCGCTAGGGGAACCTGTGCACTACCGCCCCTTAGGAAAGAGATGTATCACACTGAGACATACCAATTTTAACAATTTGGAAAAGTTACTCTATATTTGTACAGCCATAGTACAAGAACTTATCGATAGTACCTGAGGATAACTGAGGATAATTGGTTTGGCACAACTGGAGAGGGAGCTGGATTTTTTCAGAGGTCCGGAGAAGGAGTCTGGCGGGGCAGCAGAACTACTGGCTGGGAACATCTTTTCCCAAACACAGTTTCCTGGGGGTGAGAGCCCAGGTAGACTGCAGGTGGGAATCATTTTGCTATCACACCGCCAGATCCCGGAAGACACTGTAGCGGCCTTTGTAGTGAGGGGTTGAATCTCTTTTTTCATTCGTCTTGCTCTCATTCTTTGGCTCCTTCAGCTCCTAAGAGAATGAACAAGTGGGTCGTGAGGGGGGATTTCTATGAAGCATGGTGAAGAGAGGTTCTCTGGGCCCAGAAGGAGGTGACGGATGCCAGATCTACCAAAGGCTGGGGTGGCTTCTGAGTGCCTTAGGGTAGCCCAGGAGTTTTCTGAAGAGAGAACCCGTCTGGGCTCCCGAAAGAGATGATCCCAGGGTTCCTCTTGGAGAAATTGAGAAGGCCCCCCAAGAAGAGGCACCAAAGGAACTGGGAACAGGGAACCCAGATAGAATGGAGCGTAATTCAACCTCAGGATTTGGAGGTTTTCATCAAACTCTTCATTAGGATCCAGTTATTGATCCCCCTGCCCTTTGATGGTGAGGTAGACTTTTTATTCTAAATTTTGTTTTGGATAAACTTAAGCATTTTTACAATCATATGCTCCAGCTGCCCGCCTGCATTTTTAACTTCTGCTGTGAGACAATTTAAAGTACTTTCATCATAAATACTGTTACTGCTTCACTCTGCTATATCTATTCATTACTAACACCCCTATGGCCTGTGAGAGGGGACTGTAGAGGTGTAGACTAAGGTTTGCTGCGGTGAGAGCACAGCAAGCAAAACATTCCCACTACACCCTTCAGAACAGTTTTAATATTTAACCCTTGTGATACACTACTCTCTTTTTGTTTTAGGAAGGATTAGTATTAAGAAATTAGAAGAGGAGTTTATGATTTAATGACTGCATTTATTTATTAGGGATAGTGAGATATTTATTAGTGACTGAAGAATAAGGGGAATTGTTGGGAGTGATTAGGTAGATAGTGTGTAAGGGAAAGAGTGTAAGAGTGGAAATTAGATTGAAAGTATTGTTTAATTGAAAATATTGTTTAAGTGAAAAGTGAGTGATTGTGAATGTGTGAGATATTTGGGATTACAGAGTAAGTTCCTAGAAGATGTGTCGAGGGGATGTTACCATGGTCAGGCAGTATTCCCCCTCAAGGTTGAGGGATCTGCATCCTTTTGAGTGTTCCTCGCTCTCATCACAAGTATATTATAGATGTAGAGCCTTCAGGATAATTAGAAGGCAGAGGACATATGGGTCCTGGAGACCTCGGGGGGGGGGATGGGGAAAAGGGTAAGTGGATAGAGACGATAGGGACTAGGAGGCACCCTGGGGCGAAATGAGGCCAGAATCTAGGACCTTCTTGTCTGGTACCCATACCCAAGGGCTCTGAGGAATTCAGACAGGTGTTGCAGCCATCTACAGAACCCCATCCCTGTTGGGCAGTCTTATGCAATGCCATGTCAATTAAGAACAAAACTGCAGTGGTTGCAGATTTAGTAGCCTCGGCAGACCTGGCCTGCATCACAGGGAACTGGCTGGATGAAAATGCAGGACCTATTTTAGCTGCTGCAATTCTGGCCAAGTTCTCGGTGGTACACCACCCGAGAGTGGACTGAAGGGGCGGGGGGGGTCGCAGTCTGTTTTAGACAGGAACTGAGCCTCAGGGAAGTGCCAGTGGGGAGCATAAACTCCACTGAGTGCATGGTTGCTGCGGGTGCAGGACTCAGGATCCTTCTCATCTATGGTTCACCAGGGGATGGGAGGGTATTCCTGAAGGAGGTTGCAGACTTCATCTCCAAGATGGTATTGGAGTCCCCCAGTTGGTTAATTCTGGGGAACTTCAATCCCTGGGTCGACGATGAACTCTTGCATCTTGGACAGGATCTCCTCCAATTGATGGATTCATTGGGCCTGACACAGGTTCTCACCTCTGCAACACATGAGAAAGGGCACTCATTGGACTTGGTGTTCCACCTGGGGATGGAGATCTCAGACATGAAGGTGGAGCCTGTCGGATGATCAGACCATCACACCCTGAGGTTTAGTTTCGCATTCCCCCAAAAAGGGCCTGACCCCAAGGAAATGGTACAGTACCAACCTTTAAGACAGGTAACGCCTGAAGGCTTTATGTCAGTATTGAACCTTTCGGGCATTCCGTTGGATAGTGATGACCCAGGGCCCCTGGTGCTGGCTTACAATAAAGCAGTGGTGGAGGCCCTGGATGTTATTGCTCCAGTTCGTGTTCACCCTCTGACCTCTCACCCTGGTGTCCCATGGTTTGATGGGTCACTAAGGGAACTAAAGAGGCAGGGGTGAAGGTTGAAGAGACATTGGTGGAAAACTCACCCGGAGATAGACAGACTTAGATTGTTGGACCATTATGAGGTCTACCAATCAGCAATTTCCCATAAGAAGGCAGAGTTCCTGTCCAGGAAAATTGCTGCAGCGAACAACAGTCCAGCTCAGCTCTTCCAGACTGTGGACAGACTGTGCAATCTAGTCTGTCTACGAGCTGGGGGAGCGTTGTCACAGTAAAAGTGTGAAGAGTTGGCTTAGTTCTTCACTGATAAGGTATCTTCTACCAGGATAGAGATCAGCCAATGTCTTCCCATAGGGCATGGTAGTGGTCTTCCGAGTGGTACTAACACCCAGTTTACCTGGTCTACCTTCAGCCAGCCGGTATATATGGATATAGTGAGGATCATCCAGACTCTGCAACCAACCTGCTGTAGTTTGGACTCGGGCCTGATATACCTTTTCGTGGGGTGTGTTGAGGTTATTGGCCCTGTCCTAGCTCAGATAGTCTGGGCTTCCTTGGAGAGAGGGATCTTCCCTGACCCCTTAAAGGTAGCAGTGGTTAGGCCACTGCTGAAAAAGCCTTCCTTGGACCCAGACTGCCCTGCCAATTACAGACCAATCTCTAACCTACCTTTTGTAGGGAAGGTGATGCTAGCCACAATATCTATGATCCTCTCCAGTCTGGTTTCCAGAAAAGGCACAGCACTGCGACTGCCCTGTTGCGAGTACTTAATGATCTCCTGGTGGCAAGAGATCGGAGAGCCCATTCCATCTTGGTTCTCCTTGATCTCTCAGCAGCTTTTGACACTGTGAACCATGGAGTTTTGCTGGAACGCCTGCGGTTCCTTTTCGGACTGGATGGGGCAGTCCTCAATTAGTTTTGAACTTTCCTGGAGGGCAGATCACAGAGGGTGATATCGGGAATTTAATCCTTGTCCCCTCGGGGTCTGCTCTATGGGGTACCACAGGGCTCTGTGCTCTCCCCCATGTTGTTTGCAGTGTATCTGCTACTACTGGGAGACATTATTAGGTGGTATGGGGGTTGAGTTTTCACTGCTATGCAGATGATACTCAACTGTACACGTCCTTTGTACCCACCCAGGAGTACGACACTGTCTCTATGTTTAACAACTGCCTGCAGGAGATACAGACCTAGATAAGTTCTAGCTGGCTGAGGCTAAACCCAGAGAAAACTGAGGTGTTCATCGTGGACCTGGATCTGAGGATGGCTTGGTGATGGGTGGGAAAACCATCTGGTTTACAACTCGGGGGTAGCCTGCTCAGGGCCTCAAAGCAAGTGCATAACCTAGAGGTGGTACTTGACGAAGGCCTGACTCTGAAAGCTCAGGTGTTGACCATAGTCAAGTCCTCCTTTTATCACCTCAGAAATATTGCTTGGATATCCCCCTCAGAACGTAGATATCTTTCTAAGATTTCAAATCGGCAATGGGAGAAATTAGATCTCCAATATACTTTTCAACTTGTAGGACCTATGGGAATGTATTCTTTTGCTAAGTTGCAACTGGAATACAAACTCCCCATAGACCAGTATGGAATATATATGAGAATTAGACAAAACCTGATACCCTTTGAGGAGACTCTTTCAGAGGTAGTGGAATCTCCTTCTGCTCTTATTCAGATGGTGATATATCACTTAAGGGGACCGGTACAGGAACATATAATTGGGGCCCTGTATTCAGTGCTTAGAGAGTATAACACTAATTCTCTGGAGTATCTTAGAATTAGATGGTCTAAGGAATTGGGCTCAGATTTGGAGGGGAATCAATGGCAGGTTTCAACAATGATGTATTCCAAACTTTCCTCCAACTCGTACTGGAGGGAGTACGCGTGGAAGGCCAGGATCAGGTTTTTTAGAACACCTGATATAATGGCACATTTCCGTGGAGGGGAACACAGTACATGTTGGAGGGAATGTGGCCAAAAACAAGCGGGATGGGGACATATAATATGGTCATGCCCACTGATAACGGGCTATTGGCAAGAAGTTATACAAGAATTAAATGCAATATATGAGAGACCAGAGACATAGACGCCGGGTTGTATGGGATCGTGGGACATTGGCTCCAGCAATATTTTTTTGACCTGGGCTGAGCCCCAGAAATATTTTTCCACATGCTGCCTTTAATTGCCTTTTTCACATGCCTCTGCTGACTGTGACGTGCCCCCCACCCCGCCCCGCTGTTCAAATTGGGCTGGTGGGTGCGGTGCGCAGGACTAATGGCTTTATTTGAAATTGGCATATTTGCCTTGCCAAACTGGCCCCCCCTGAAAATCATTGGTGGTTCACTAACTGACTCAACTTGCTGCTCTGTGATTGGCCGAGAGAAACTTGGGGGAGGGCTTATATTGAATGCAAATCATGCGATACTCCTGCAGCATGTGTACATCAGGGCAAGTCTGTGTGCGAGGACTGAGGAAGGGAGTGATGATTTCCATGATCATGGCAGCACTGTGCAGCAGGAGAGAGTTAGTGACACAGCGGCAGACCAGCCTAGAAGAACAGAGAAGACTAGGAAGAGAGGTGGTGGTCCGGCAGCAGGGGCATCCAGCCAGAAAGAGAGAAGAGCCAGAGACAAGAGACAGAACAGCCTACCAGTGGTGTGGCAGGAGTTGGCAGTCAGCCAGGACTGCGTAGGAAGGGGAGGAGACAGGGTCCGGGGACTCGGGAGTCAAGTGGAACTAGGCCAGCGGCGGGCATCAGCAGTAAGCAACCTGAACCCATTACCCAGCAACAGCAAGTAAGATTTAAAAAAAACAATAAATAAACACAAGCAACGGCAACGCTGAGGGCAGACTATGATCACATTTAATCAATTAAAATTGCTGTAAGCACTGGTGTTTGGGTGGTGGGGAGGAGGTTACAACAAAATTTAAAGAACAGATGAGACAGTCAGACTTATATGCACAAACTAAACAGCATAGCCTTAGTCTGGCTTCTTCTGCATGGGAAGCAAGAATGGGTACATTTGAGAGCAGCATTTTAATTTTTGCGGACTACTGACTCTCCAAACCTCCAAGTGTCACACCTATATGCTCCAGACCTTGCACTACAGACCATAACATGGAGGAACATTTGGAGAACAAGCACAGTATAATAGGACATCTGAAGCTTAGCCTGTGCTCTGCCCACTTACATCTCCTGATCATCTAATTCAGGAAACACTCAAGTATGGGCAGCCAGTGGTCTGTAAGGGGTGAAATATTTTGCATTTTTTTCTGTACAGTATGGAAACTGTATGATGCATCTCTTTGTCTTGCCAGACCATATAGTTTACTGTTTGCCTCTATATCTGTATAGATGTGGTGACCATAACATGCTGGAGCTTGAGAATGTGGAATACATCCTTGTTTCTCAGATCATGTCATATTTCAAGAGTGTAAGATCTGATAAGTGATTTAATGAGCTAAGAGGCCTTACCCAGAAACTGCTATGAAATAAATGTTTTGTATTTTGAAATTCTGGTTGCCCCATATATGTTGGAATAGGTGAGAGGTTTTGCTTTTTAGAAGGTTATGAGGTTAGGTTACAGCTATATAATGCACACACTGAGTTCCTAATTGGGGTGTGCTTAGTGTCCTAGGGTGTTTACAGTAGGGTACAGGCTCCACTACCAATTATAGATGCCAACCACTAAGGCTTGCCTCTGCCTCTGCTGTGACATTTGAACCCCCCCTCCCATCAGCTGTTGCACCCCTTGAGACAATGACGCCACTACACCTTCCTTGTGACTGCCCAAACAGGGTTCCAGGTGCTTGATTTGAATCGGATGCAAGCATTGTGAATATTCAATTAGAAAATGACTGGCAGTGCTGAAGAAGACTTTTGACTAGTAGAATATTCCCTGGGAACCACTTTAGTAACCTTCCTCTGTACTGCCTCCATACTGTCTATTATTGTGAAGACGGGGTCTCCAGGAGCATGTTATACTGGTGGTGCCTCTCCCTATGCATCCCAGTATCCCCCAACACTTACTGCCTTTCCTCACATTTCTTGGCTAACATTTAGGTCATCTGGTGTGACTACTACAGGTCCCTTTCCATTTTTGTTGTTGTTGTTGGTACCTCCCCCACAATGTGTACTCTTCACCTGGGTTTTGTTCCTAGGTGCATCACATATGCACCTCTTTGCAATGAATCTAGTTTAGAGTTTGTGAAAATGTAATTTTTAGCTCTAGAGAACTCATCATTCCTGGCTGCCTGAAATTATGGTCATGGTCCAGCACTTCGCAAAAGGGCTACAATAGAATGTTAACTCCTCTTTATACAAAAACTGTTGGGCTCTAGAGCTCATCATCCCTGTGTGGCTGCCTCAACTTTTGCTCATCCAGACTTTGATCTGCAGCAAAAGCTAAGGGAAATCAAGATTGAACTCCTCCATTTTGCTAAGCTCCTGTAAATCTGTGTTTGAGACTCTGTGTGGCTGCCTGAATTTTGCTCAGTGGGTCTCATAGTCCAACTGCAGCTGAACAAATGTCTGATGCATTTTTATGTTTTTATGTTTGCTTGCATGCATGTGCAAGAAACATAGTGCCATCATCCGAGTTTTCCAGAGGTGTGTCAGCCTCTTCCAATTCAGTCAGTGTGTTTGCAGGCGCGGTCGCAGTGCGCCAATCACTGCTCCAGCTGTCTGTGACAGCAGTTGAAAATGCAGTGGCATACAGCTGAAAGGGAGAGCTCCGCTCAGTGAGCAGAGCTCCCCATCAACACGCACAAGATATTGCGTGGCTGACGCCTCCCCCACACACGCACATATTGTAGCCGATGGGGTGCCCATTGCCTGCTGGCTCCATGCTGCCCCCAAAGCTGGTGGTGCATACGCTGGGAGCCCACCCCAACATGGCACACAGCTCCAGAGGGCCGACGGGTGCCTAATCCCCGCTGGCTCCAGCCCCCAAAACAGCTCACAGCTGCCACGCTGGGAGCCCACCCCAGTGTGGCACAAGCCTCAGAGTGGTCGATAGGTGCCCACCCCACTGCCCAGCCCCCAAACAGCTCTTTCAGCTGCCACGCTGGGAGCCCACCCCAGCTTGGCAAACGCCCCGTCTGCCTTAATAATAAAAACAAAAACTGTAAATTAAAACGGCCCCTCTAGTCTCCCTGCCCCACCGGTATTCACCCACTGCGCACTTGCCTCCCTCATTGACACCCCTCACCCCATACTTACTCTGGAGTCTGGCGTGACGATCTTCAGTGGACCGGGAACACGCCTGCACGCCTAAAGCCGACCGCGAACTGAGGAAATGCTGGTAAGCTGTATAATGGGATAGATAGGGCTTTTTTCAACTTTGTTAGTATATTCAGGTATTTTTGAATTTTTGCACCAAATTTCAATAGGGGTTTTGGGACCCCTTCTCATGAGCTGTCACTGTCATGATAAGACCGGCCCGGCTGAGATTTCAGTCACTGCATGAAATCACCTTTCGACTGATTAATGAAACGACACTGCCAGTGTTCATAAGGTGGGCTCTCAAAAGCCTATTTAAAAAATTTGTTGAAAAATTCTAAAATGACTGTTTGCTCAGAGCGCATGCTGAAAGTTCCTACGCACACTCTTAAGTTCACTATTTCAATATTTTCACTCCAGATTTTCAACATTGCCATTTTACCACACCTTCTTATGAGCAGTACAGCTGTCATTTTTCATATCTCACCTAAAACGCAGCTCGCTTCATGAAGCTATAAATGGCGCAGTCAGTGTGCGAAATCAATGTACGGACACATTAAGAAAATCACAATGACACTGTTCATGAGCAGAGGTCTTAAAATGGCTATGTTGAAAATTTGGTGAAAATTCCAAAAATGACTGTTTTATGAGCTGCGGCGCTATGAGTTCCTACGCACACTGGCAAGTTTACTAATTTGTAATATTTGTACACCAGATTTTCAACAGTGCTATTTTACCACACTTCCTTATGAGCAGTACAGCTGCCATTTTTCATATCTTGCTCATGTATGTGTGTTTCCGCGCACATGTAGTGTACAATGGTACAGTCGGTGTGTAAAACAATGTTTGGGACAGGTTAAGAAAGCACAGAGACACTGGTCATGAGCAGAGGTCTTAAATGGCTATGTTGAAAATTTGGTGACAAAACTCCATAAAATGACTGTGTTACGAGTGAGCATTGCGCAGTTTCCACGCATCAAGTCCATGAATTTGTAATATTTTCAGTCCAGATTTTCACCAGTGGTGTTTTTCCACACCTCTTATAGAACAGTACAGCTGTCATTTTCACAACATGGCTGAAATGTGTTTTCACACTTTCAGTGCAGAAATGCATGGTCGCTGTGGGAAATCATTGTTCGGGACAGATAAAGAAAATCACAATGACACTGTTCATGATCGGAGGTCCCAAAATGCCTGTGTTAACAATCTGCTGTAAAAAAATCCCCAAACTAGTTACATTATGGGTGTGCGTTGCACAGTTTCTACGCACGCTCGTGACTTCACCAGATTTTTTAAGATTTTCACAGCAGATTTTCAACATTGCCATTTTTTACACCTCCCCATACACAGTACCGCTGTCATTTTTCACATCCTGTTCAGAATGTGTTTTTGCACCTGTGGTGCCAAATGCCGTAGTCGCCGTGCAAAAGCAGTTTTCAGCTAACAAACTGATATTGCCACTGTTCATGAGGTGTCACACAAAAAATGTTGAAAATTTGAAGTGAAAATACCAACGATCGCCTGAGGCGCCATGGTTTCCCACCATAACGCTCCCCCCTGTAGAGAAATGACAGGCATCAGGGGTGTGACTTGGGATTCTTGCCTGTAATGCTCATACTATTCCACTCCCCACCCACACCCTGCAGCCAGTGAGAGGCATCAAGGTGTGCTCGACTCTTCGGCCCAAACTTCACCCCCATTCTCCCATACCGCACCCATCTCACCGTATTTCCTGATGGAATGAAGTAAGGGCCAAAGACCCCAAGGCACACTGTGACACTTTGTCAGTGTCTGCAGGGTAGGGTGTGGTGAAATGGCGTGGTCGTTATGCCTGACGACCCAAAGGCACACCTCAATGCCTGTCACTCTCTGCAGGGTGCTGGTGGGGTTGGCTTCAGTTCAATACTTCGCTGCCATTCCTATTATGCAGCTCTGTAACTTCTACACTACCACTGCAAATACCTGCAAGCGAACGTTCGGCATTGACAAATGCTTGTTATTTCTGGCCTAATGTTGTGTGCAGATAATTGTTTTTCTACATTTGCTTTATGGGCCAAAACAGGTGTGTGGATTAGGATGCTGAAGTAATCTTTTGTCCTGTATTATGTGTAGATATTTTTCTGTAACTAAGTGAAAGTACTACAGATCCTTTGTTCCTACAGTTGTTTTATGTCCAGCCCTGTGCTCTAGCTGCAGGGGAGTTGTCACTACTTAAGCAAGATTGGCAGCAATGGTTTAAGCACAGCAGCTTGTGAACCAGGGATAAAGTTAGCATCCAGAGCCAAATACTGTGTAACATTGGGCAAGTCACAGTAAAATCCCTGTGCTAGACCATGTACACCCACATACATATTCAGGGTTCATTTCAGACATTTATATTGATGGAATAATTGAGTCATTGGGTAGAAAAAGTAAGGGTCAAATGAAAAAAACTAATGGGCAGGGCTTGCATTAGTATGAGTAAAATGGTGGTCAGCACATTGACTCTAGATATCCTCGGGTAATGAATATATTATTAGTATACAGTTGTGAGCCGCACAGATAGTAATTGTCCTGACAGCCAGAAATGATAGAGAGATGACAGATGACTTCTTGAGCTTTACAATTAATCACAAAATGAACTGCATTAACCCAGGGCTTCTCTGGGCCTAGCCTCCCCCAGACCCCTAATATCTGGCTGGCTCCAGGGTGAAATCATGCTTCAGTTCCGTACAAGAGGTTGGCAAAATGCTGACATTAGCCTGGCCCATGTAAAGACAGCAGATGACAGCTGCAGTCAATGTATGTATCAGTTATACTCATGTAACCCCCCTACAAATGGGGGTTCCCAAAAGTCTTCCTTGGGTGTGCCTAAATGTCACCCCTGAAAAAGGGAACTTCGGGGCTCAGTGGGCCTACCCAGTCAACAAAATTTAATAAATAAATACATAAATGCCCATTGCCAGGCTGGTATCCTGTGTCTTAGCGCTTTAAAAGTGTTTGTGTGAAGAGTGCCTTAATGCCTCTGTGCTCTGTCTCTTTAAGAGCTGCCAATAACGTGGTGCTTATTTAATTTGGGAGGGGGCTGAGTGTTTCTATGCTCAAGTCCCATCCGGGCTGCCAGATAATTGCTCCGTTCTGCTATCGTTACTTGCGTAGAGGGAGCTCCGTTAGAAGCTGTACTTATTTGCTGATTATCTATTAGGATAGTAATGATACAGTAGTTTGTCTAAGCTGCCTTCTTTGTAGCATGGACAGTTCTGTTTATCACCACCATCTTGCTCCTGGACTGCCAGAATGAGACAATCAGTACCTTTGAGGACTCTAAAATGGAGCATGGTCCCAGGGGTCTTGTGGGAGCAGATTTCTGTAGGAATTGTAGTTTTTACATTTTGACACAAAAACAGACCTGAAGGGGGAGCCCTTGCTTTGACAGACAGATGGATCAACTAACTAGAACCTTTTGGACCGAAGAGAAATTCCCAAGCTGCCTGCTGCAGTGAGTCAGTCTGGAGTTAGAGTTTGCAGAGTAAACAGCTCAAGTGATTTGAGCAGCAGCTCCTGCGTAGTTCATGCAGCAGACTGATGGAAAGGCTGAGTCTGGCCCGTCTGCCTGTGGTCCCTCGAGAAGGAATCCTTTGAAAGGCTTAATAATATGGACTGTATCCGAACTGAGAGAGAGAAAAGCCACTGAAGTGTGACCAGACTTAAACCTGAAGAAGACTGAAGATTTGCTGTATGCGATCGGCCTGTCAGGACACCCATTCACCATAGAACTCCTGGTTTTGCTCAGACACTGATATTATTGCCGGACTGCTATCCGCTTTGTGGTATGGTGATTGCTTTACTATAAATGTGCTGTGTGCTGTCAGTGGGTTGCGATTTGATTCCCCACTGTTTAATTGTGCCATGCTTGCTGGAAGCTGCATTCGGCCTTTCTGGACTGATTTCCAAACTGTTTTACCACGGCTGGGCCCTGCCACCCCGGCCCAGCCAGCTACCTCAGGTGCAGAGAACACCATAGATGAGACTTGCCTGGGATCAGCCCCCTGCTCAACATCTCGAACAGGAATGACACCTCGGTGATTCATGTGGGCCTTGCTTCTCCTGGCATACCAGTTGATAGCCTGCAGTCTCCATTTCATCCCTCCTGTGTCTTGCACTGGGTAGTGTGAGTAACAATCAGGGTAGCTCCCTGCAACAATACTTAAATCTCAAGTGTTGTCATCTGATTGCATGTTGTTTTTCCTTTCACGAACTGAGCCTTCAGGCTCTGGATTACAAATTGTGTGTGGTTGTGCATGTCTTTTCTTTTCATCACAGGGCCCCAACCAGCTGTGATGCCTGCCTGCCCTGGGCAACGTTCCAGGCTAACTCACCTTACTTCCAACTAGGTACCCAGAGCGTGTGACTGTGCAGGGACTAAAAGTGCATGCATAATTGCCTGACTAGGTCAGTTTTCGAATCAATCAACTTGATTATGCCCCTCCCTTGTTCATTTCCCCTGAATAAATCAGATCTAACTCTTTTTTTTTTCATTTAATCTGATTGTGGTTCCAGTTTGTAACAAAAGCACTGTACTGTTATTTGCTGTGCCTAACCTTGTTTTACAAGGGGTCCCCAGGGTCGAACTGGTGGAACCAGCCCTGGTAGTAAGTGCAAACAGTGTGAGGAATTGTATGCTGAATAGCGGCTACTGTGAAAGTGTTTGTTCCATATTGTAGGCCACTAGAGGAGAAAGAGGGGGGTTAGTGTCCCAGAGGGCTGTACCCAGGTTAGCCTTGTTACTAACAACCCTATCCTACGGGTGGAGGCACCCATTTCAGTACCCAGGCCCCTTGACCTGCAACTAGCCAAGCAGGCAGGGGTAGTAGCCCTTCAGATACTGCCACCTAGGGGTACACTCAATATCAGCATTTTGCTAAACTCATATACAGAACAGTGTGTATTCACCCTTCAGCCAGACACATCATCATTTTAGAGAAAGTGGGTGGAGTTGAGCTAAGATAAAATTATTTAGCATCAAAATAAGCCAGGAAATGTACCACAGAACATCTAGAACCTATGGGCTTTTAGGGTCCTGGTGGCCCCCAGACCCCTTGCATTTTTTTAAAGAGTAACAGTCTATTGAAAAAAAAAAAGGAACACCACTTGGAAAAAATCCTGGTTAGGACCTACCAGCACCCAGATCTCTATTATCTAGTTGGCTGCAGGGCGAATAAATACTTATGTTCTGTACCTGAGGAAGAAAAATGCTAACATTCATTGTCTGGCCTATGCCAAGCCAGCAGGTGACAGCTGCAATAAATATATCACTTGCACTACAATATCAGCATTTTGCTAACCTCATGTACAGAATACAAGTATGTATTCATTTTTAACCTGCAGCCAGACAATTCATACATTTAGAGCAAGGGGGTAGAGGAGAGCTAAGATAAGAGTTATTTAGCTTCAAAATAAGCCAGAAAATGCACCACAGAGCATCTAGAACCCCTAGGTTTCTGGGGGCCACCCCTGGCCTTTTTGAAGAAGCCACAGTCTCTAAAAAAAGATCCCCCTTTGTAAAAATCCTAGCAACGGTCCTGGGATATATTAAGAAGATCTCTGATATTTATGCCCATCTCCGACTAGAGCATAGATCACTTTCCAAGACCTGCCACTGTAGTCTGTACCTATATCATATTGGTCCCCAGTCACATCTTTCCTCCATGATAACTGGCTAGCCCTGGAAGCTGAATATTAAAGTTTCAGATCTGGGACTCGTAGGGTTGCCACGCCACCTTTGGATGGGGCAAAAACCAAATCCTAAGCTCCACCCCTAGCCCCACCCCTTTTCATGACTCATCATGCATTGTTCCTCCTAGAAGACCATTTGTTATATCAATAAAAGGCAACACTTAAAGCAGCAGTTCAACAAAAATGTTAAGATACTGTACTGTACCTGCTAAAGTTACTTTCCTATGTTCGTTCCTAGTTATTTATTTATTTACTTATGTATTTATTTTATTGACATTGGTTTACCAAATAAACATACAGAGATAAAAGAAATATCATTTACAGATATGATCTGGGGGGAGACAAAGGAAATACTGTAAATAGCATACAACATTATACATGGTATATAATAATACATAAGAAACTGTTTCCTGTAATGTGTACTTTATATCTTTTTCAGGCTCCATTTCCTATTCATGTCCACAGCACTATTTCGAAGCCAAAGAAGTAACCATACTTTTTTCTTGAGGAAAAAAAAATAATTGAAAACATTTTAAAATGCCTAAATTCTGTTGGAGATGAAACTGTTTACCAGCAAATGAAAGTGGCAGGCAAGTGGCTCAGTTACTGTTACGAAAGGTGGGGGCAGCTGCGCTGCTATGCCACTTTAAGATGCAGTGGAAAAGATTAGGTTAAGTTAGTGCTAATGGTGTTAATGGCCATACTTTACACCTCACAGGCTGACTGCTTTCACAAACAAAGGGTTATACTGACAACAGAACTTGTTTGTAAGCTGGACATGCAGCTGAAACAATGAATAATATGGCAACATTTGTTTCAAAAGTATGTGAGCACTCAAAATGGCTCAAAAACCTGACCAGCACAGAGCAAAACCGGATTACCTGATAAGGACCCTGAAAACCTGATCACCAGGTGAAAAACCTGACAGGTGGCAACCCTATCTGGGAGTTGAAGACACTTTTGTGGTTTACTGGGAGTCATTTTGCTATATGATCTCATGGCAGTCATGCCATTACATAAAAAAATTCTAAGTGCAGATTACCACCAGACAGAATACTGTAAGGGTAGTTCATGTCCATGTCAAATTGTTGCTGCTCATTGTAAATCTAGTCCACGCATTTGTCATCCAACACTTGCTAGAGACAGTGATTTATTCAAATGTAACCCCCCCCTGCAAATGGGGGTTCCCAAAAGACTTCCAGGAGCTTGCTTGAATGCTCCAAGCCTGAATGGTGTTTGGCATTTAAGCCATTTATCAGTGAGTGTTTTTAGAACCTCTGGTACTGTCTCTTTTAAGAGCTGTCTGCTTGCAGACGTAATTAGTTTGTATGGGGGACTGTATGTTTCTTTGATTGAGTACCACTCAAGCTGCTGCCAATTCACTCTATTTTTGCAGTCACTAGGAGTGCAAAGGAACCTATCTGAAAGATGTAACTGTTTGCCAGAAATCATTTACAGTAATAATGAAATTACAGTTTGTCTAACCTGCTTTCTTTTGCAGTCAGAACTGTGTCTGCTAGTTCCCCATTCTAGTTTGAACTGCTGAACTGGACCAATCAGGTGGGGTAAGCTAGCTCTAAAATGGTGCCTTGGATCTAATCAGAACTTGGACTCATAATCTGAGCCAGCCACAAGAGGATTGTAAGGAGCAGTGACTCTGGGAGATGTAGTTTAGACTTCAGCACCTTTTGGACCAACAGCAGCAGTCTATTGTGAGTGACAGCCAATCCAGTCAAGAACTGGGAGGAACTCAAAGGAAGTGCTCGGTTTTGTCGGTTGGAGTTTCAGTTGAGCTTTGGCAGTGAAGAAGGAAGGAGCCCTGTGCTTTTCAGTGTGCAGTTTTAGTCAAAAAGCGTGTGTAAGGCCCAGAGTTCCGGTCTGCAGCTTGTGTAACAGCTTGTTAGGACTGAATCCGTCCTGTGAAAAGAATCAAAGGATCTCTGAAGAGTAGAAACCAGGCTCACCCTGTGAAGACTGGAAGAATTGCTGAAAATTGCACTCGGTCTGTCAGGAACTGAATCTGCTGTGTGTTCTCCCGGTATTGTGCAGTAATTGCGATCGATACAGATGCAGCCTGCCTGGTATAGTGCTTTCTTTTATATGGATGTGTGAAGAGGTTTGTGTACCTCAAGTGAGCCCTGCTGACATTGAAGGACCCTATCTTATTTGGAGGTGAGTACTAATTCAGGGTTGCTCCCTGTTGAATTGCCACATTAAATCCAAATGGAATTACTGTACTGCTGACTGTTTAATTCTCCTTTTCTGTGTGAAAGGGCCCCTACCAGCTGCCACGGTTTGGACTAGCCACTAGGGCTTGGGACCTCAGGGACAGTAACTGATAGGGATAGCCTGTGCACAGAGCCATAGGTAGATTATTAGAGTGATAAGCTAATTAACCTGATTTCCCGTCCTTGTTATATCCCTAAATAAATCAGAACTGCTTGTTTCAGCAAAGTTATACTGCCTGAGGTATTTGTCTATGTTAAAGTACTGTACTGTGATTGTTGCACTGTATCTCATTTCACAGGAGGTCCCAGTGACGGAACCAGACCTGGGGGTAAGTGTATACTGTGAAGGTAATTCTGATATATTGTGTGGGCCACTAGTGGAAGAAAGGGGGTTGCAGTGTCCCAGAGGGCTGTGACCAAGTTAGTTTAACTATTACAAACCCTGACCTCTGGGTGGAGGCACCCGCCATTGGATCCAGGCCCCTCAACCTGTTAGTGGCAAATCAGGCAGGGGTAGTAGCCCCTGGGATAGCGCCATCTAGGGGTAACACAAACCTTACTGTTTATAATTCAGCCCTGTCTGCTAAAGTCCACTCCACCTTTTGATGCACACAAGTCAGAACAGAATAATTAGACAGGAATGAAGAGAGTTTGGAAAACCTTTTTTTATTTCCAGTTCAAAAGCAGACGAGGTCTACAAAGCTGCAGCTCTCTTGAATCTGGTTGTTTTGGTTACATCATTCACAACTAGTTACAAAATAAAGTAGGCATTACTACAAGTGTGGTATTACTCTATGTAGGAATATTTCAGCTCTACTGTTTATTTTCACTGTAGTTTGTATGTGAGGCCAGGAGCTTAACACGTAGACCCCCATATTATGATGCAAGGTGTTCTGCTCCCATAGATCCCTGGTGATTGTGAGGTTGATCTCTGACCCCCAGCCCAAGGGTGCGGGGCTTTGGCCCCTAGAACCCCAGTGTTTCACCTCTGACCCCTGGGCCAGGGGGTGGGGCTTAACCCCTGACCCTTGGGCCCCACCAAAAATTTTACAAACCCAGCTCCTATGACCAGAGGTACTTAACCAGACTTTTATATTGACAGCAACCCCACCTAGTGGAATACGAATTCAAAAAGTGCTGAACAAAATGTTGACACTTCTTGTCCTTGCAGCTAAGGAAATAATTACAAGACTCTGGCTTTCCAAGTGGGTCCCAACCAAGGAAGCTTGGAGAAAGCTAACATGAAATAAACTATTTGGAAAGAATCTCAGCTAGAATAAATAATAAGACTTGTAGTTTTGATAATCTCTGGTAAAAATGGACCCTATATCAATTGGAGCATTATTCAGAATTTTTACCTTGAATTTACATGATAGAAATTGGAGTATTATGAGGTTACAGGGAGGAAGGGGGAGAGCATACTAAACTAGAAGGCAGATTAGAAGACTGGGCCCAATTTAACCAGTTTATTAGTCATGTAATGTACATTACCCCTTTTAGATGCAGCACCACTAAATAAGTTATTACAAGCAACGAACCAGTAATCTGTCCTTCAAGAAACTCCGTTTGTGCACCCTTAAGCTCCTGCTCCTCCTCCTCCTGCTGATATCAGGAAACATGCACCCTAACCCAGGCCCATGCACTACTAGCGCTGCCTGCCGTGCGAAATCTATGGAGAGTCTGATCATCGTTACCATTAACATCTGCAGCCTGATCCCCAAGACTGATGCTGTACGAGTCTTTATAAACCAACACAGCCCTGACATCCTTACAATTGTCGAAACATGGCTGATGCCTAAAATTCCAGACTTGGCAATTGAACTACCAGGGTATAATTTGTACAGGCTGGATTGTGTGTCCAAAAGAGGAGGGGGTTGTGCAATTTACATCAAAGATTATCTCATGGGGTGCCCCATCTCTACCCCTCTCCATGACTCTGCAGCTCAGATCCTACCATTTAAAATACTCTTAGGGGCACAAAACAAAGCCCTCACAGTTATTATGATTTACATCCCCTCAAAAGACCAAGGTAAAAGCCTCACAACTGCTCTGGACTTTAGCAAAACCCAACCTGTAGGCGACTTTAATATAAACTGGCATGAATCTGATGCTGCTGTCTCTCGAGATGCTATATCATCAGCTAACCTCTCGCAAATGGTTGTCTCCTCCACTAGAAAAAACTACAAAACAGGCATTAGTACCCTACTGGACTGGGTTCTTACCAGTCATCCTTCCCATATCTCCAGCACTTCTGTACTTCCCGACTCACTAAGCGACCAATCCCCTGTTATCTGTGAGTGGTCAAACAAATTCTGCAAGCTTCCGCCTGAAGTCATCACCAGCAGAGTGCTCCCACGTGGTCAACTAAGTTACCTTAAATCCTGCCTCAGTCTGCATGACTAGTCTCCCATTTACCAATCTACGGATGTTAACTCAACTCTCAACTACTTTATCTCCTCCTTCAGTGCGGCATGTGACTACTACACCCCGCTCAAAAAATGAAAAGTCAAGACGCTCTGCAACCCATGGCTAACAGGTGAGCTTCTAGCACAACTAAAATCTAGGGACCACCTCTGGGCTCTAGCTAGGGCCTCTGGTGCCCAACACGACATACAGAACTACAAACGTGCCCGCAACAACTGCACAAAATCCATTCGACTACAGAAAAGTGCGAACTAGAGAGAAGCTCTTTCCAACACCTGGGGAAATGGGTCTGAGTTTTGGAAGAACATCAAAGAAGTCACAGGGAAGCAGCCCAGATCCTCTCCAACTATGCTAAAGGTTGATGAGTCCATCATTCTTGATCCCCTGGTCATTGCTAACACCTTCAATGATGCATTCACTGACCTAAGCAGCGTTCTCCCCCCGGATTTTTTCCTGGATACTACCTCCACTACCCCCTGTGGCTATCCTACCCTTTCCAATCACCCATCCTTCTATTTCAAAACAGTTAAGTTGCACGAAGCCCGGAAACACATCACCAAAGCAATCTCCAAGTCAAGAACTAGTGGGGACTCGCTGGACCTCAAACTGCTATCCCTCATCCTTGATGAGGTTCTAGTCCCATTAACACAAATTCTCAACCTCTCCCTTAGCCTCAGTCAGTTCCCTGACAAATAGAAAACTGCTACAGTTACACCAATCCACAAAAGCGGGGATAAGACCTTCCATGGGAACTATCGACCAGTGTCTATACTACCTCCTCTTTCCAAGGCTCTCGATTGCATAGTGGCCGACCAACTCACTGACTACCTGGAAAAACACAATCTCTTATGTACACAACAACATGGTTTCAGAAAAGGACACAGTACGTCATCTGCCTTACTGGAATTCACTGGAGCACTACACAGCACCTTGGAAAGGGGTTATCTAGCCGGGGCAGTATTTGTCGATCTGACTAAGGCATTTGACACTGTCCACCATTGTCTGCTGATTAAACAACTCCAGCTTACAGGGCAATCTCCTGATGCTGTAGCATGGTTCAATAGCTACCTGCAAAATCAGTCACAAAGAGTAAAAATTGCAGGTGTCCACTCGGATCCCAGACTGGTCTGTTCTGGAGTCCCTCAGGGTTCCATCCTGGGCCAACTACTTTTCAGTCTTTTCCTTAACACCCTCCCGAAATCCTGCCCTGAACAACTCATCCTCTATACAGATGACACTGTAATCTTCTCCCACAAGGCCCTGTGCTCCTACAACTCAATCTTCAGCAAGGCTTTGCCTCAGTGGAAAACTGGTTTAGCAGACATAAGCTGGTGCTCAACCATAAAAAAAACAAGGCAATGCTTTTTAACAGCCCTCACAACAGGCATAGACTTCACCCCCTCACTATTTCAACTAGCCATGGAAGCACCCTTGAGCAGGTGCAGTCACTACTGACACCCACAAAAACACTTGTAACCCCTAGATGGCGCTATCCCAGGGGCTACTACCCCTGCCTGATTTGCCACTAACAGGTTGAGGGGCCTGGATCCAATGGCGGGTGCCTCCACCCAGAGGTCAGGGTTTGCAATAGTTAAACTTACTTGGTCACAGCCCTCTGGGACACTGCAACCCCCCCTTTCTTCCCACTAGTGGCCCACACAATATATCAGAATTACCTTCACAGTATACACTTACCCCCAGGGCTGGTTCAGGCACTGGGACCTCCTGTAAAATAAGATACAGTGCAACAATCACATACAATACTTTAACATAGACAAATACCTCAGGCAGTATAACTTTGCTGAAACAAGCAGCTTGGATTTATTTAGGGGGAATATAACAAGGACAGGAGGAAATCAGGTTAATTAGCTTATCACTTTACTCATCTACCTATGGCTCTGTGCACAGGCCTATCCCTACCAGTTACTGTCCCTGGGTACCCAAGCCCTAGTGGCTAGTCCAAACCGTAGCAGCTGGTAGGGACCCTTTCCCACAGAGAAAAGAAAAATTAGTTTAAATAGACAGCAGTACAGTGATTCCATTTGGATTCAATGTGGCAATTCAACAGGGAGCGACCCTGAATTAGTACTCACGACTCCAAACAAGATAGGGTCCTTCAATGTCAGCAGGGCTACTCTTGAGCTCCACGAGACTCCTCACATTTATATGGCAAACTGCAACAGGCAAAGTCCTTTAATGGCAGCAGGATTCACTTGAGCTAACCAAGCCTCCTCACACATTTATATGGTGAACAGTAACAGGCAAAAGTCCTTTAATGGCAGCATGATTCACTTGAGGTACACAAGCCTCTTCACACATTTATATGGTAAAACAGAAAGTACTATACCAGGCAGGCTGCTTCTATCCCGATCGCAATTACTGCACAATACCCGGGAGAACACACAGCAGATTCAGTTCCTGACAGACTGAGTGCAATTCAGCAATTTATCCAGTCTTCTACAGGGTGAGCCTGGTTTCTACTCTTCAGATATCCTTTCATTCTCTTCACAGGACGGATTCAGTCCTAACAAGCAGTTACACAAGCTGCAGACCGGAACTCTGGGCCTTACACACGTTTCCCGACTAAAACTGCACACTGAAAAGCACAGGGCTCCTTCCTTCTTCACTGCCAGAGCTCAACTGAAACTCCAACAGACAAAACCGGCACTTCCTTTGAGTTCCTCCCAGTTCTTGACTGGATTGGCTGTCACTCACAATAGACTGCTCCTGTTGGTCCGAAAAGCGCTAAGTCTAAACTACATCTCCCAGAGTCACTGCCCATACAATCCTCTTGTGGCTGGCTCAGATTATGAGTCCAAGTTCTGATTCGTCCAAGGCACCATTTTAGAGCTAGCTTACCCCACACTGATTGGTCCAGTTCAGCAGTTCAAAACCAGAATGGGGAACTAGGCAGACACAGTTCTGACTGCAAAGAAAGCAGGTTAGACAAACTGTACTTTCATTATTACTCTAAATGATTTCTGGCAAACAATTACATCTTTCAGATAGGTTCCCTTGCACTCTAGTGACTGCAAAATTGAGTGAATTGGCAGCAGCTCGAGTGGTACTCAAACAGAGAAGCACACAGTCCCCCCATACAAACTAATTATGTCTGCAAGCAGACAGCTCTTAAAGAGACTGTACCAGAGGCTCTAAAAACACTCACTGATAAATGGCTTAAATGCCAAACACCATTCAGGCTTGGAGCATTCAAGCAAGCTCCTGGAAGTCTTTGGGAACCCCCCATTTGCAGGGGTTACACCCTTCCTGGCCTGGGAAAGCTTGATCGTCAGGCAAGCAAGTACCCCATAAGTTTCAACTGCAACCATATACATTTGCATTAGGCTCGCATATGTAATCATCAGTCAATATATCATTTTACCAAGAACACATTTCTGAAACATTGCAGTATGTCACTCTTTACACAGTATTACATACACATTGTACCATAACTCAAGTTATTATCTCTTGTACATGAAACCTGAAGAGAGGGGCCTTTCTATCAGTTACCTTTGGGGCTGGACGGGGCAAGGGCACCAGACTTAGAGGGCAACACAAGTAACTTGAGTTAGCACTGACGTCAGTTTGGGCAATGAGCTCGGGGACACATACACTCTTTATGGACAACATTGAGAGGCAGATCCACTGGCCGCCCAGGGAATCATAACTGAGGTGCACCACAGGCTTTACAGCTCGACCAGTCTTTCTAGGGGAACTGTTACAGTCTCTGCACTCTGAGCCTCATTTTCAGCATTGTCCTCACTTGTCAGGGAGTCTCCATGGGGGTAGAGAGGCTAGAACTTGGGGCACTTTCAGCTCCAGGAGTTACAGTTTCTGAGTCCACAACATTTGGCTCACATGGAGAGCTTTCGGACACTGGCAGTGGACTGTCAGGGCACTCAAAATACTCTTCTTGTTCTGGTGTATCACCAGTCTGACCCAATCCATCATTTTCCTCCACTGAAAGCTCAAACAGTTCAACCATGCACAATGATTCCATTTCATCTGATCTGATGCTTTGCACTTCACTTTCTGGGAGCATTGGCTCCAGGGACGAAGCTGGGGGCTTAGACAGTCCAGAAGGCCCAGCTTCATCTCCAGTATTGACTAGGGATTGCCTCAAACAATTGACTCAGTTCGTAGAAGGATAGTATTCAAAGTCACTCACTTTCTTCCGATATGGACTGACAGTCATGCTCAACTGGGACTTGTGGAGGGAACACTTTAACTTTGCTTCTGTAGGTGCAGACTTTCTTGATCTTTCTTAGCAGCAGCTCTAGTCACTGGTCCAGAGGGGCATCTTCTGGGGGCTCAGACCCAATCAAGATTTGTCCAATGGGCAGTAAATGATTTCTATGCATTGTTTTTACATCTTTGAATTATTCTCAGGCCTTACTTTGTACACTGGCAGATCATCTAGTTTGCCCACTATAATGTGAGGGAGATGGTGCCATCTGTCAGCAATCTTGTGTTTGCCATGCAGTCCCAGATTTCTTAGCAATACCCGATCTCCTCCTGGAGTTCCTGTGCTTTCACCTTTTATCATACCTTTCTTTGTTGGCCAGATTTCTTTTGGCAGCCATGGTTTGAGCCAGTTGGTACGCATGAGTTAGCTGGGCCTTTAACTTTTGCACATACTGTAAATAGTTGTCAGCTTGAACCCCATCAGGAGAGAGACCCCAAAACACACATCTACCGTAGTCGAGCTTCTTCCAAACATCAGGATGTAGGGGAGAACCCAGTGACATCACTTTGGTGCAGTTATAAGCATGTACCAGGGTGCTAATTTGTTGGCTCCATCTAGGCTTGTCCTTTGGGTGCAGGGTGCCTAGCATATCTAGCAAAGTGCAGTTGAAACATTCAGGCTGAGGGTCTCCCTGGGGGTGGTAAGGAGTGGTTCTGGACTTTCGCACTCCCCACAGAGAAAGCATCTCTTTGATCAGACGACTCTCAAAGTCTCTCCCTTGATCAGAATGGATTCTTTGTGGAGCCCCATAGTGAACAAAAAGTTTTCTACAAGTACTTTGGCCACAGGGATGCTTTCTGGTCTTTGGTGGGGAAAGCTTGGGCATATCTCGTGAAATGGTCAGTGACCACCAGCACATTACTGATATTTCTTTGATCTGACTCCAAACTCAGAAAATCAATACAGACCAGCTCCATGGGTGCACTGGTGGATGTTAACAAGGGGGCAGCCCTCTGGGGCAAAGCTTTCCTCTGTAAGCAGCGATCATAAGTTCAATGTGTTGCTCCACATCAGCCCCCATCTTAGGCCAATAGAATCTGGATCTCACCAAGTCAAGTGTTCTGTCTATACCAAGGTGCCCCATGTGGTTGTGCAAGGACATCAGTACTGAGTCTCGAGAGGCAGTGGGCAGGACTAGTTGTTGTTTGTCTACTTGCCCCTCTGTCTACTGTTTCTCTGTATAACAGTTTATTGATCAGTTTCAACTTAGGACCTTCTTTGTATAATAGTGCAGTTCTCAAATCCGTGGAGCGTAATTTGGACACATCTTTTCCTGCATAGAGGGCTTCTAAAGCTGCTTTGATCATGGGATCGCGGGATTGAGCCCAATATACTGTCATTGTCCAGCTGAGGCAGTGCACCAATGTCTATTGCAGAAAAGTGGCAATAAGCAGGAGGTATGCACCTCAGAGGGTCCCAAGCAATCCACCATGCAGTCCATCAGCGTCCGTGGACATTTGTTCCTCCTGTCAAACTTCCGCAGAGTGCCCGAATGTCAGGTTCTGCCAATCAGACCCAATCATTCTGGGGAACAGGCCTCGGGGAGAGATCATTAGCATCTATGTGGTTCAGACCTGCTCGGTATTCGAGAGCATAGTCATATGTAGATAATGCAGAAAGCCACCTATGGCCAGTGGCATCCAACTTAGCTGAGGTCTGCACATAGGTCAAAGGATTATTGTCAGTTTTACTAGTATTTTAGCCCCATACAAGTACTCATGGAATTGGTCAACAATAGCCCACTTCAAAGCTAGAACTCTAACTTATGTACAGGATAGTTCTTTTCAGATGGGGTCAGGCTTCTACTGGCAAAGGCCACTGGTCTCAGGCCATTCTCGTGCTCTTGGTACAACACAGCCCCCAACCCTTGCAAGCTAGCATCAGTGTGCAGGACGTAAGGTTTTCTTGGATCAGCATAGGCCAGCACTGGAGCATGGGTAAGTTGATATATGATCTCATGAAAAGCAGTCTCACAATCAGGAATCCAGCGGCCCCAAATACTTCTCGGATGAAAATACACTCTTTCAGTCTTGAGGACGTGACTTTTGTATTTTTGTGGGTTGGGGATACCCTTGAGTAAGGTTAAGTAAAGGCGGATCACTCTTGAATAGTCCTTGATGAAATGCCGATAATAACCCCAGAATCCCAGGAATCTTTGCAGTTCTTTAGATTTTGGGCTGTGGCCAGGTGGTCAAGGCCTCAACTTTACTTGGGCGGTCTCTATTCCCAGGATACTATGTGTCCCACATACTTTACTGATGTTTGAAAGAATTGACACTTATCAATGGACAGTTTAAGGCCAAAGTCCTCCAGTCGGTCCAATACCTTAAATAATCTGCTCTCATGTTCCTCCAGTGAGCTGCCAAACACAATAACATCATCTAGGTATACCAGGCACTCTAGTAAGTTCATGTCCCCCACTGCACGCCTCCATCAATCGTTGAAAAGTGGCTGGGGCACCTGAAATCCCTGAGGCATCCTCATGAATTCATAGAAGCCAAGCAGACAGATAAAGGCTGTCTTCTCACGGTCCTCTGGGGCCATCAGGATCTGGTAGTACCCACTGCGGAGATCCAGCACAGAGAACCACTTGCTCCCGCTTAGGCAGTCCAAAGCATCCTGAATGCGGGCATTGTGTACTGATCAGGATAGTCCACGGTTTAAGGTGCAATAATCCACACACATCCTTACTGTTCCATTCTTTTCCTCACTACCACAATGGGGGAAGCATAAGGCTTCTGGATTCTTGTATTACACCAGCAGCTAACATCTCTTGCAGATGCCGTCCGTCATCTATGTCAGCAGGTGCCAGGCATCGAGACCTCTCACAAATGGTCTTTCGTCATGCAGCGGATATTGTGCTCAGCTCCTTGCACACATCCTACATCCCATTCCTTTAAAGAAAACACCTGGTCTCTCTGGGCAAGCTTCTCACTGATCCTCACTTTCCATTCAGCTGGCAGGGAGTCGCGAAATCAAACAAGTCAGCGTTACTGTCATTCTTCCTTGAAGTCTTGCTGCTGGGTAGCACTGCAGTGTCTGCACAATGCACATTAGCCAGGATGCAACCTCTATTTACTCGAATGTCTCTTTCAGACACATTATGAACTTGGACCATTACCCTTCTGGCATAAGCATGGGCTCTAGCGGTCAAAATACTAGGCTTGACCAGCAGTCCCTCTGGCAATTTTCCATTGCCTGGTGCATCCAACATTAATATTTTATTCTTAACATCCTTTCTGATACGGACCTCTCCCTGTAAGGTACACTGGGCATTTGGCGCCAGGATCAGAGACTCAGGATCCTTCTTCCATACAATTCCGACCGGTTCCTCTGGTTCTATTTTTCAGCATCTCTCTGTGCCTCATAGGCTTTCTTAATTAAAGCCGTAACTCTTAAAGCTCTACTAGTCTTTGACCCCTGTTTTCATAACACAACTGTGCCAGCCTTCGAACATATGAGCATTTGTTCCAATCAACAAAGGACACCATCATACAGTCCAGTGGGGGGACACACTAAGGCTAGGGTCTCTACTGTTCGCCACTCCAGCCACGGAGGTGGGAAAGACAGCCAATTCGGATATACCCGAATAGGGGTAGGCCTCTCTCACTTAACCCCCATACATGCAGTCCTTCTAATGGTTGTAAGGAGGCCTGACAAATGCTTCTGATACCAATCCTGGAACATAATTGTCACTTGGGAGCCACTGTCTAATACAGCTCTTGTAGACACTCCATTCACCTTTACAGTGGTCTCCATGGAGGGACCCAATATTCTGGACCAGTCTGGAGAGGCGGTGGGGGCCTGGGCAACTGACTTTGCCACAAAAGGACGTGAGTTAGCATTTTGGTGCCCTCACTGGGATCATTTACTGCACCTCTTAACCACTGATTTGTTCTCCAAGCTCTCTTTGTAGCCTATGCAACTTTGTCAGTGTCTTTTGGGGACCGCATTCCCTTTCATGTGCCCATCTTTTCCACAATTATAGCAAAACATACTTTCTGGAGTTTGAGCTGCGAGGCACACACTGGGAGCCAGGGCGGGGTATTACTAACTGGAAACCTTGGTGCCATCTCTGTCTTGCGTGATAAGAATTTGGAGACATCTCGTCAGTTTCTCCACTTCCATGGTCAAGGAATCGATTTCGAGCTTGTTATCAGCAGGAGATACATGGGTGGTACCCCACCCCATAGCAGATGCAGTCGGATATAGGTCAGGGCCCGTACTTGCAGGCGTGGCCTTCATAAAGGGACTGTTTTTAATTCTCGGATCTCTCTCAACAGTTCGCCCCATTGTGGCATATATCTTTTCCTTGTCAGAGCACTCATTTACTGCCAACCTCTGCCCCTGAACTTCACTTGATGGGTCACCCTCAGTCACTCGGTCGAGTCGCAGCTGTTGGTGCAGGTCCCTCCCGAGGTTGCCTTTTCTCAACTCCTCGAATTTCTCTCATTAACTCATCATAGGAGGTGGGGATTCCAGTCAATTTGCCAGGCGTAACTGAAGCAACAGCAGTTCTGAGAAGGGGCAGACTTAAGGATCCTGTCCAGCCTGGTTTGGTCCAGTTCAATCGCTGGCAAACTACCCTTCTGAGGCATTCTTGCAACAATTTTTCCAGCGAGATACATACACAGACAACAACTCCCTTGGTACTGTTGTGCATCTCTTACTCTCCACCATAGGTCTTCATCAGAATCTGGGCTCCCATACACATTCTCCAGGGCCTCAAGATAGGCCTGTGCAGTCACTTCAGGGTTACTGGCCCGTTTAGCACGGATGGTAGCCAGGGCAGGACCTCGAGGCTCTCACTAACCTCTTTCGCTGCTTCTGAGCATTGCCATTCTAGCACTTGGGGGGCAACATAGTCTATCCAGGTCTCCCAGTCATCCTCCCCTTGGGGGGTGGGGAGGGTGCCAGAGAAGATCCTCAACCTTCGGTAAGAGTCGTGACTAATGGCAGGTGGAGAAATAGGAGTCTGCATTGGTTCAGCCACCATTACGGGTACTGGAGCGGGAGAGGGTGTTGGGGGAGAAACACCCCCAGGTGGCAAGAATAGTTTCTTCAAGTCCTCCACAGTTTTCCCTTCCCCCAGCAACCATTTAGGAAATTTCTCCTCAAATGTTTCAGATAGTGGTGGGGGCTCATTCCCCCCCCCCGGGTCTTTACTGTCCTTAGTTATCACTCTCCAAGCAGTGAGGGCCCTCTGGGGTAATGGTCTGTGGCACTTTGGAGCTATCTATGGGATCCTTAAACTCTACTAGGGCCAGGAAAGTGTGGGTGAGCAGATTAGCATGCCGACCCACCACCACAGGGTTTTGTAAACCTTCCACCTTGGAAAGTACTCCCTGCACAGTGTCCGTATTGATACCCAGGGGGATGTTCAGGATAAGCATAGCATTTTGGGGGTCGATCTCCTCCCCAGTACACCACTCCACCAGCCGGTGCACAGCCACTTCTGTCGGGGTACCCATTTGTTTGTTTTTTTTTTCTTAACAGTGGTTTGTAAATATGGCCACTAGAGGACACACAATCCCAGCAGTGAGCCTCCAAGATGTAACCCCTAGATGGCGCTATCCCAGGGGCTACTACCCCTGCCTGATTTGCCACTAACAGGTTGAGGGGCCTGGATCCAATGGCGGGTGCCTCCACCCAGAGGTCAGGGTTTGCAATAGTTAAACTTACTTGGTCACAGCCCTCTGGGACACTGCAACCCCTTTATTCCCACTAGTGGCCCACAATATATCAGAATTACCTTCACAGTATACACTTACCCCAGGGCTGGTTCAGGCACTGGGACCTCCTGTAAAATAAGATACAGTGCAACAATCACATACAATACTTTAACATAGACAAATACCTCAGGCAGTATAACTTTGCTGAAACAAGCAGCTTGGATTTATTTAGGGGGAATATAACAAGGACAGGGGGAAATCAGGTTAATTAGCTTATCACTTTACTCATCTACCTATGGCTCTGTGCACAGGCCTATCCCTACCAGTTACTGTCCCTTGGTACCCAAGCCCTAGTGACTAGTCCAAACTGTGGCAGCTGGTAGGGGCCCTTTCCCACAGAGAAAAGAAAAATTAGTTTAAACAGTCAGCAGTACAGTGATTCCATTTGGATTCAATGTGGCAATTCAACAGGGAGCGACCTTGAATTAGTACTACGACCTCCAAATAAGATAGGGTCCTTCAATGTCAGCAGGGCTACTCTTGAGCTCCACGAGACTTCACACATTTATATGGCAAACTGCAACAGGCAAAAGTCCTTTAATGGCAGCAGGATTCGCTGAGCTAACCAAGCCTCCTCACATTTATATGGTGAACAGTAACAGGCAAAAGTCCTTTAATGGCAGCATGATTCACTTGAGGTACACAAGCCTCTTCACACATTTATATGGTAAAACAGAAAGTACTATACCAGGCAGGCTGCTTCTCTATCCCGATCGCAATTACTGCACAATACCCGGGAGAACACACAGCAGATTCAGTTCCTGACAGACCGAGTGCAATTCAGCAATTTCTCCAGTCTTCTACAGGGTGAGCCTGGTTTCTACTCTTCAGATATCCTTTGATTCTCTTCACAGGACGGATTCAGTCCTAACAAGCAGTTACACAAGCTGCAGACCGGAACTCTGGGCCTTCACATGTTTCCCGACTAAAACTGCACACTGAAAAGCACAGGGCTCCTTCCTTCTTCACTGCCAGAGCTCAACTGAAACTCCAACAGACAAAACCGGCACTTCCTTTGAGTTCCTCCCAGTTCTTGACTGGATTGGCTGTCACTCACAATAGACTGCTCCTGTTGGTCCAAAAAGGCGCTCAAGTCTAAACTACATCTCCCAGAGTCACTGCCCATACAATCCTCTTGTGGCTGGCTCAGATTATGAGTCCAAGTTCTGATTCGTCCAAGGCACCATTTTAGAGCTAGCTTACCCACACTGATTGGTCCAGTTCAGCAGTTCAAAACCAGAATGGGGAACTAGGCAGACACAGTTCTGACTGCAAAGAAAGCAGGTTAGACAAACTGTAATTTCATTATTACTCTAAATGATTTCTGGCAAACAGTTACATCTTTCAGATAGGTTCCCTTTGCACTCCTAGTGACTGCAAAAATGGAGTGAATTGGCAGCAGCTCGAGTGGTACTCAAACAGAGAAGCACACAGTCCCCCCATACAAACTAATTATGTCTGCAAGCAGACAGCTCTTAAAGAGACAGTACCAGAGGCTCTAAAAACACTCACTGATAAATGGCTTAAATGCCAAACACCATTCAGGCTTGGAGCATTCAAGCAAGCTCCTGGAAGTCTTTTGGGAACCCCCATTTGCATGGGGGTTACACACTCACAACTAGGGATATCTCTGGACTCAAATCTTTCCTATGGGGACCACATAGACAGTGTTGCCAAAGCTGCCAGCACTTGTTTAGGCCTGCTATACCGACACAGACAACATTTCATGGCGGAAGCCCTGAAGATCGCCGTCCAGAACTCGGTGGTCTCCATCATTGACTACGGACTAATCATCTACGGCTCTGCTTCTGCCACTACCCTCAGACAAATATTGACATCCCTTAACAAGGCCTGTAGGCTCACCTCTGGTGCTCATCATCTCACACATACATGTGACCTGTATGCCCAATCTGGATGGCTTCAACTTTCGAACTGCATAAAGTATCTAACCGCATCATGGAAAAGAAAGTTACCATTGGCCTCACCCCTCCTGGAGTCCAAGCCTAACTGAGTCAAAGACTGAATCCTCAAAACACCAGGGGCTGTGAATCCCAGATCCTCCAGGTCCCTTGCGTCACACCTCCCAGGGCCTAAGATCTTTTGCCCACAGAGCGCCCAGCTGGCTAAATGGGCTCAGCCCTGACATCTCCTCCACTACCACTCTTGGCTCATTCAAATCTAAGCTCCACCTTCATCTCACTGACTCTAGCTCCTGTTACTGTTACCTATAATCACCACAGTCCACTCTCTATGCTCCTCCTCCCTAGCACTTACTATCCCCCCTTCTCCCTTTTCTCCCACTCCCCTCCCCTTCCCGACTCCCCCCCCTTACCTCCATAAGCACTTCCCTTGTTATGTTTAGCTAGGTTACTTCTACTCTGTGTTGTTGACAAGGCCTCTGGCTGCTCTTACCTCCCCTTATGTAACCATACCGCACTTTGTGTTTCCATTGTCCCCTCTTCCCACCTCTCCACCCCAATCCAGTATGTTACCCTGTCTTCTCCTATGTTACCTCACACTAGCACAGCTTATCCTGTCTATTGCATTATTCTCCCATTGTAACCAGTTCTGCTACCTTATTTAATGTATAGTACTGTTTTCTGACGTGGAACCCTTTGTAAAAGAGCCTTGGCTCAAAGATATGTTGTAATCCTGGACATAAATAAATAAAAGAGATGTGTCAAAAGCCTTATGTTTATGTCTATATTTATATCTATAGTTATCTCTCAGATGGAATTTAGAATATAACCTAATTCTGTACCTGCCATGGAACCTGATTTCAACTAACTGCTATAATCCTAACTTTGTTATTTTAGCCATGGATGTATTTGTGTACTGTATACAACTATGTATAATCCTATCAAAATCAATAAAAAATAATAAAAAAAAAAAAAAAGAAATATTGCTTGGGTGAAGCATCTGGTTCTGTCCGAGGATCTGCATACATTGGTCCACGCCTTTGTCATCACTCGGCTGGACTATTGTAATGCCCTTTACCTGGGGCTACCAGGAGTGGATATTTGCCGACTGCAGCTAGTGCAGAACACGGTGGCCAGGCTGTTAACTGGCACCCCTAGATCCAGTCACATATCACCTGTGCTGCACGAACTGCACTGGCTGCCTATACAATGGTGAATCACTTTCAAGGTCGCATTGCTGACATGCAAAGCCTTACATGAACTGGGACCCCAATACTTGAAAGACCACCTACCCCCTATCATCCCTCTCACTCATTCTGATCATTCTGATCCTCTGACGAGGGATTGCTAGAGGTTCCCAGGGTATCTTTGAAGACCTTTGGAGGAAGATCCTTTGACTTTATGGCTCCTACCCTGTGGAACTCTACCTCGTCAGATACATGAAAGTCTGACCATAGAGGGGTTTATAAAATCCCTTCAAACATATTTTTTTGAGAAAGCTTTTCTAGGGACATAATGGTTTTATGAGTACATGTCTTTTATATTAATTAAGAGCTGTTTTATATATTTTCTTATTGTACTGTATTGTACAGGCACTCTGAACACTGGAAGAGTGCTTTTTATAAATAAAAAGTTACTTACTTGCCAGGGAGAAAGCAAAATCCATGAGCTGCAGTATGAACGTATGCCCTGTCCCCACACAGGAGGTCATGTGCGGGCCACCTTTCCCCCCAACGCAGTGGACTCCAGCCATAGCATTGCACAACTGCAGGTGGCAGGTGAAGCAAGCACGGGGCATGGCCGACCGGCACAGGTAGCACAGCCCCCTCCCCCCCTGGCCAGGGATAGAGCACAACCACAGTACAACTGCAATTGACCGGGGCAATGCTATGAGGTGCAGAAGGTGGGTGCAGCCCACAACATGGATATGGCAAAGGCACCCCCTCCCAATGTTGAAAGGACAGAGGCATAGCTGTAGGTGACAGCCTGCCTGAGTTGCAGGAAAGATGTCATGAGTGTGCGCCCCCAAAACCACCAATGCGGACAACAGCCATAGTAATGCGCACCAGCAGGTGGCAGGTGCAGCAGGCATGGGGAATGGCTGACTGGCACATGTATCACAGTCTCCACCCCCCCCCACAGCCAGGAATAGAGACCACCAACACCAGTACAACTGCATGTGATCAGACCAGTGCTGTGAGGGGCAGCAAGTAGGTGCAGCCGACAACGTGGACATGACAAACCTCCCCCCTCCCCCACATTGACAGGACAAAGGCACAGCCATTGCTGACAGGGGCAATGACCACAGGCCCACAATGTAGGAATGTCTGTCCTGTCATGCACACAGGGAAGTGTCACAACAACCCACAGCAGAGACAGTAGGACCCTAGAAGGGATAGGCAGGAATGACACGCTGTACAATGAGCATCAGGACATGGAGACAGGACCCCAACACCACATGGATAGGCAGGAGACAGCGTGGTCATGTGAGTCAGTCATAGCTAAGTGACGCACGTGTCCATGCAGTGAAGGTGTCCAACACAACTGACCAGGGAGGTGGAAAATGGCTGAGCCCTGCATTGTGCTTGTGCATACACTGACTGCAGGGATGTTCATGCCATTAATGTAATGCCGACAGGACCACAGTTGTCAGTGTGACTGTGGGACACACCCATATTGAGGGGGACCAATAGCTGTCACTGCACACAATGGACAATGAATCCCTGCAGTGCTGCTAACACACCCAATTGCCCGTATGGTATGTGGCTCACACCACCAACTATGTCAGTGTGTGGGACGTACCATCATGGGCATGCACTTGAACACTCACACCACTGGCCATGGAAACAACACCCTGAGCATTGCATGTGCACATTTACTTATTTTTTTATTTAGATTTTGGTAACCAGGTAAGCCCACTGAGACCAGAGGTCCTTTTTTCAGGGGCGACCCGGAATTAGTTACAGTAGATTACATAGATTGGTATCAATATACAGTAGTTACAGCTGATATATACAAGGAATTGGTATTAAGCACTTAACACGGAGGCAGCAGGCTCGCAAAGGATCACAAAGTGTTAGACTGGTGCACAGTACATTTAACAATTTTGCATAAGAGTTTCATGGGAGAAATAGAAATGGCAATATTAGTGACAGCATGACAACAGGCCCAGGCAGGGGGCTAGCAATTACAACCACAGAGACTAAGTTCCTGAAGGTACACTTTGAGGCCAGACTTAAACCCTTGGAGAGTAGGCTTGTCCACCAGACTTGCTGGGAGGGCGTTCCACAAGTACGGAGCAGCATACTGATAGGAGCGCTTACCTTGGTTGGTGCGAACACGAGGGATGTCGAGGGGACGGCTTGCCGAGGATCACATGGTACGGCACTGTACTTTTGGAGTGAGCAGCCCACTCAGATGAGGAGGAGGGCCAAAGGAGGCGAATTTAAAGGCCAAACAAACAGAGGAATAGGCCAACTTGTGCCATAAGGTGGGCCAGTTTAGGTCGGCGAGGACCTCACAGTGATGCCTCCTGGGGGAGGAGTTAGTTGCAAAGTGTGCCACCCTATGGTAGAGTATGGAAAGTTTGCTAAGCTTCTTCTCCCAAAGGAACTGTAGTGGGGGGCCCTATATAGGAAGGAAGGGGGAAGGGAGAAGGGTGCAATTGGCTATGGTGCGTCGTGCCTCGCCAGAAAGAGAGTTACCAAGCCGGTAGAGGAGTCCAAGCCTCTGGTGGATGGATCTAGTTAAGGAGTCGATGTGGGGTTTGTAGGACAGCTCCTGGTCAAGGAGGATCCCAAGGTACTTGATCCTGTCCATGACCTCAACTCTCTTCCCTTGGGCTGCGTTGAGCTGGAGTAGTTCGCATCTGTCAGTGCCCAGGCGTCTGGTCCCAAACAGAACAGCCTTGGTTTTATCTTCGTTCAGCACAAGAGAATTGGAGGTGAACCAGGCCTCAAGAGCAGAGAGACTGGCCTGCAGGATACACAGGTTCCAAATGTCTAGCAAGGTGTCACACACAGGGGCTGCAAAGTATGCAAACGCATGCACCATGTATACTACGGAACAGGTCCAATAGGTGGAGGGGGCAGCACACAACATAATAAGGTACCAAGTGAGGCAGATGCAGCCCACCATGACCATTGAATCATGGTATGGATGGATGAAACACCATCAGTGCATGTACATCGACCATCCCCATGTTCCAATGGACAGAAACACCATGGTGTCACGTATGGGCAGTGTCAGACACATACACTGTATGCCATCTGTGGTCCACCCTGACATGTGAACAGCTGTGATGTGTATGTGTAGCCATGATCAACACATGTACAATGCCATGCTACAACAGTATGGCGTCAGGGTACATGTCATGATGCAACAACACACACTGTCCTGACCACTGGCACCCACAGGAACACAAAACCCTACCAGTAAGCATGTCGGGTGGAACACCAGTTGATTTGGCACATGTGTACTGAACTGTGACCCTTTGGGTACAGCTGTGTGATATGACAGTGGATAGCACACTGCAGCTAGTCACTGCACTGTGAATATGCATAATGGCATACCTGACATAGAGATTCCCCATACATGTCAACCACCTGGAACTATGTACAATGAGGGCAGTAACGCATGCCTGTGAGAACATTTGTTAGGGCATTCAATGTTTGTGACACTCAGCTGTGAGTACAGCACACAATGCCCAGAACAGAAAACAGCATGCAGCAAATAGGCAAGGTAATGAATGTGCAACAGTCTGTGGTAATGCATGTCCCTGGTGCTGTCTACACCTATGGGTTGTGGAAACCTGACCACACACACATTGTTGAACAAACAGCAGAGCCCTGCATACAGTACAGCAGCAGATGTCACACATGTAATGACTGTCGTCAATGTTCAGGTGATCAGCAGCACAGAGTGGGCCAGACTGTGTGCCCCAAAAAACGTAAGGGAAATACAGATTAGACTAGGTAGACCATAAAATGTGACCCATATGTGAAATGATACATGACCATGATATGCTGTACCTGTACAGCAGTACTGCGCAGCATATGTGTGAGAAATCATTCTGATGCATAACCTGTACTATGTTTTCACACAGGTGAATGGTGTGTCACCATGCCAACTGATTCTGAGAACAGATGTTGTCGGTCATATGTATGTGTGCGTGTGCAGCTGGATGCAGCTGACCACTGCCAAATGCCAATGTGTCACTCAGCTCACATGATTCCACTCCAATTGCATCGATGAAGATGTGTTTGAGTCATCCCGTGCAGAGTTTGAGATGTATGAAGACCCCATGGATGACGAGGATCCTGCACAGTAAGTGCAACAGTAGACATGTTGTACATGGCAGACCGCACAGGACAGGTGTAACACAAAGGTGCACAGGATGCAACACGCTGCCCAACATTGCGCTAAGTCATGGGATGATGACAGGGTTGACATGGATGTGGGCATCATGTTGCCCCTGAAGGAGCCTCCCTCCCCCTGGAAGGTCAGTTGCTATGTGTCTGGAGGCATGTCCCACCACGCACCCCTACTAGTCACATGCAACACTACTGAAAGCACACATGACAACATAACAGACTGTGGTATGTGGTGGTGTTGCACAAGCATTGTGCTTGGAGCAAAGTGTACATGGGACCATGGCAACACAGGATTAAAACAATACCAGGCTGGGCAGATGTTCTGGGTCCTGCTGTGTATGATGACCATGCTGCACAGTGGGGTGGTCCATGTTGGCCTGCACAAGGCTGTCGACATGTACACAACAGTATTTACTCAGACATGCTACATGATTAAGGATCAAAACTGTGCCATGTGCAACTGTGATCTTCCAAACCACAGCAGAGCTTGTAATGTGAACTGCAAGTTCAGGTGACTGTCATGCATGCAGGGCTGTAGTGCTGTACAGTGTGGGAGCACACATGGTGTATAATGCACAACCGTGGGTGCCGCCCCATACAGTCCACAATCTGCCTAGCAAAACATGATAGCCGCATGTATCTGTGTGTGATCCGCAATGGTGGTGCCTGTGTCGTGCTGCTGACCTTGTGCCAACTCCATGCCTTGCACGTTATGTGCATCACAAATGACTGGCCAACACTGCAGGCCAGCAGCCACACATAGTTGTCATGATGTCAAGACAAGCCAATATGCATGGCGGTCCTTATGTGGGCAAACACAGGCCATGTAGCAGGATAGTCTGCAGAACATGGAAGAGTGGCCACAGATGTAGTTGCACAAGACAGTGAACCACATACCCTAAAGCAGGAGACTGGCAAAGCCTCATTAGGGCAGACCTGAACACATGTGCAGTGAGGGTGCAATGGAAGCAGCACACAGCACATGACTGTGCATGTCGCAGTATGCCCATGTGAGGTGTTTGGTAACAGGAGTAGGAATGTCAGGCAACCCAGCCACAGAAATGTGACTGTGGTCTGCCCTGTTGTGGGGTACACAATCCAAGGGCATGGTACCCTCACTAGGCAGGGGTATAGCAGCACGGACTTGGTCAGGGTATGCGGTATTGAGGGTCCTGACACACAACCTGGAATATAAAGGCATGTGCGGCCAGCACAGTGCCAAGGAACATGGGAGACAGTGCAGAACATGCCATGGTGCTATGTGAATGGCCCATTCACTGTGTACGACAGGACAATAGTCCACTGCATGGCAGCACCTGCAGCACAGTGGCCACGGGTGCAGGGAGACGGGGATGCTAAGGAAAAACAGTTGGAGTGAATGTAAATGTGTCAGTGTGTGTGATGGAATGTCAGTGGGTGCTGGATACCTGTGCATCCAGAAATGCACATCAAATGCACGTGGAACTGCCATCTTGGTGTATGTACATGATACAACAGCGACACCATCTACAGAAACATGGGTGTCTACTGTCCTGGGGGGGGAGGCAGGCAAAAAGGAATGTCCATAACAACAATGGGGACATTGGGGTGTGGCGTGGTGACACGCAGACCAATCACCACAAACCCATGTGTGTGTCATACTGGGATGGCCACATGGGTGTTCCGATGGTGGTGGCACTGTCATCCTCTATAGGATATGCATGTCATGTGACTGAAAATCCTGTTGGTGCGGTTGGCAGGCCTGTTAGACGTGCTTTATGGTATGGGCCACACTACATATGCCTGACTGAGAATGTGATGTGAGGTGTTAGGAGCAGCTGGCCCAAGGATGTACTGTAAACACATTCCAACCTGTAATGGCGATGCAATGTTGATGACGCACCAGTGGGACGGAATATGGAAGCCCACAAACAGATCAGTAATAGATGGATGTGAGGTGCACAAAGTAAGTGGTGGCCACAATGCAGAATGGGTATGTGGAAAGTGCAGCGAGGGTACATGGAGAGTGTAGGGGAAGACAGCAGGGCCAACGGGCATGGACAGTACCCATGAATGGAGCAGTGGGTTACCTATGTGGACACGATAACAAATGGGCGACACAGACACTACACAACTGTCATCCTCCTGACAGCCACTGTGACTGCGTTGCTGGCACCATGACTGGACAGAGTTGCCCCCTGAGCTACTGACACCCACACCAACACCCACAATGCACACCACAGGTGAGGGGCATTATGTACACCCTTTGGCATAATGGTACCTCAGACTGGACACCATGTGATATTGTCTGCAGTAACACCACCTCAGGAGCCACACTGCAACAACTCCCTGAAGAAATCAACATGCCACAGACACACATGCAATGATGTCACACAGACAGGTATCACCTCTGTTTTGCAATAACACAGCACCATAACATGCCAAACACACCACCCTCCCCCTGTATGGTTGAGGACTGCTGTGTACCCTGTTGGCCCACAGATGCAGATGATGTATCTGAGTCTGTAACATGACCATCCCCACAGTCTAAACAGATGTGGATGAACATGTGGATGTACATGTGTGACACACTATGGTCTGTCCTGTACAGTCCCTACCACCCTGTTCTGCCATCCAGTTGATGGCCATCTCCCTGTAGATGACCAGTGTGACACTTGCCAGCCAGAATGGAGACACCACTCAATGGTAGAATACACATGGACCTGGCCACCTGACAACCTGGACTGCCGACTGCACTGGCAATGTATACACAATACTGTAAGCTGTTGTCTAGGTGCACTGACTGGCCAGGTATATGTCCCACGTGTGTCGTCTCTGACAGCCCCCCCACCCCCCACCACTAGGATGCCAGAAGACAATATCCAGTAGGCATGTCTGGTCCACAGTGGCTCCACTGATGTTCACCTGTGACACTGTTGTGGGCTTTGTATGCAGACAGGTGAGCCTGAACATATGTAGAAAGCCACACCCCACCTGTAGGAATGAAATACACCATGAGACACGTAATTGGCGGTTGCACGGTGGCAGCATGCACAATCTATCACCATGCAATGAAAACTCGGTGCACACAATACAGGTCTAGCCGCAGTATAGACAACACTGGATAAATGTGGGACTCCACCAACATAGCAACGCAACAGTGCTCTGCACCTGTGTGACACCACAATGAACGACATAGCCCTACAGTGGAACAGAGTAGTGAACAGCATACACGGTGTACAGCACAGTGTTGACAGGTGGCTGTGAAGTGTAGTGTGACTCCTGTGTGACATGCAGCCCCATGGGCATACATGGGTACATGTTGTGCCCACTGTTTGGTCATGGCGTGATATTAAACATTGTCACTGTAAATAGGTATAGGAACTGAACTGTATGCCTGTAATGTGTCTCACCTTTCTTCCCATTCCAGTGTCCAGAGCTTCATGGCCTACCAGAGATTTACACTTTGGGTCTGGCACTGACTTGCCAAGGGACACAGGAAGGTCATCCCGGCATGCGCTGTCTACTCTATAAGAACACAGTTTCCATCATAGTCCTTCACAGGGTACAAGCCTGCACCTACAGTGTAATGAAACTGCATGCACAAATATTGTGATAGTCCTTCAAATAGTGAAACACCCTCATCATACATGACAGATATTGCCACTACTGCTGACATGTCTTGGTACAACATTGCAGACCTATCAAAGCAAATGTGTTGTGCACAGATAAATCATGATAACTAGTGTTATGGTGAGGGACAGACCTGTTGCACAAGAATTGTAATTGTAACCCCACACAGCCCTGTAACCCCTTGTAACAGTCCCCCTGTGACCATGGCACACCTTGCTGTGTTTGCCACCATGCACAGGTGTCCAAGGCTGATACCCATACACTGTACAACACACTGTCACTGCACAAGGAGGCATGTTGCACATACATGTATTCATCACTGTGGCCAAAGGATGACTGCCAGCAATGCATGGTGTACTGTGTTGCCCTTTCTGGATAGGTCAGCATGGAACAGACAAGCACATCCACAGTGGTATAGCAATGTATGTGGTCATGGTCACACCCCCCCAAGACAAAACATGTCCATAGGCCTCTGACAAACATGTTTCAGAACCCAGGTAGGGCCATCTGCCATGGAATGCATATAGACATGCGCAAAACAATGAGCAACAGACAGGGCTATGGAGAAGTACAGACATGCCTGCCTGTGATGTGTAGGTCAAATGGTGTCCCCATGTATTCCAACATCATGCAAACACATGGCAATGATATCAAATCAAACCAAACTTTATTTAACCAAGCATCAACAACATTAAGCGAGCTCATTTTCAAAGTGGTCCTGGACAAGGAACAGTACAAATACATCAGCAGATTGCGGGACAAGGTCGGATGCAAAATACTCGAGTCCGTCAAAGGAACTCAAAATTAGACATATGCAAAAAACAATATCAAATAGGGTAAAGGGAAAGGAAGGTAGAAACTGTAAACAGACAGGGGCCTGCGAGTGGATATGTGAAGGCAGAGAAAGGGAGTGAGAGCCATGGAGTGGGGGGGGGAGGGAGTGTGTGTACTGGAATCCCTAGGGAAGAAGGAGGATGACATACAAACAATTATTAGAGCAGAGACATCAATAAATGAAAGGACAGATTACCTATAGCAACTACAAGGTTCCCATAAATACAAACTAGCAGGGTTTGAGAAGAAGGCTCAAATTGAGATAGCTTTGAATGCTTTTGCATAGTGTTCCAAAGCGAAGGGAGTGCGTAGTTAATTGCGGACAATCCAAGGTTAGTTTTCATTCTGGGCACTTGGAAGCAAAGAGCTGCATAACGTCTGAGACCATAGGAGCCAGAGGCACATTTGAACAGGCTAGAAATATATGCAGGGAGCTCGTCTGTGATAGCTCTATAGAACCAAATGAGCGCATTTCTTTTTCTCCTTGTTGAAAGTGAGGGCCAACCTGCCATTTGGTACAGAAGACAGTGATGGGTGTGAAAAGGCAGGTTAAAGATGAATCTTACGGCTCGGTGATAAAGGGTGTAAAGTTTATTTAGCACTGTGAGAGGGCAATGATCGTAGAGCAAGGGTTCTCAAATGGTGAGGCCAGCCTCCCTGGGGAGGCCTCAACCTGTTCCAGGGGAGGCTCAAGCAAGTCTTGAAAAAGTATTATATTTCAATTTTGAACTTTATAGAGTTTGAGTGAAGGGATAAGGCAAACTGAAAGAGGATACAGTAGGTGAATTTATGTATTTAGTCACAAGTCTGTGACCAGGGAAGGTACTGTACACTGAGCCATGGCTTATTTCAGTTGTACCCAGGGAAGGGTAGTGAGAGAATACAATTCAAAATGTAACTGCAAAACACTCAAGCAATACAAAATTAATAAAAGTACAAACAAATTAAGAATAAATTAGCAATGCGAGGAATAATTGATCAATTAGACTGGCAGCAGAACTGTCTAAATACAAGAGTTTACCATACAGGTACTAGGAATAAGAGCAGGAAATGATCCCTGAGAAGTTGCTTAAGAGCAGGGGGAGAGGGGGAGAGACAGAGGTCAGCAGGAAGGTTATTCCAGTTGAGGAAACAGAAAAGCAGTCTGACCTGAAGGTATGGCAGTAGGTAACAGTGGTTCGAGAGTCAAAATATTGGAGCAAGTAGGTTGTCCTGTTGGGGGTACAATAAGCATAATAACATGAGAGCCAGCTATGCAAAGAGGTTTCAATTTATTCCTGATGTACTGTGAAAAGTAGGCTATTTTTCTACGGGGAGGCCCAAAAATATTTCAGTATTTTGGGGGAGGCTCAATATCTTTTCCATGGCTTAGGGGAGGCTCACTATGACAAAGTTTGAGAACTGTTGTCGTAGAGGAAATCAGCATAATTGAGTACGAGTAGGAAGGTGGTCTGTACTAGTCTCTTTCTAGATTCTGTGGTGAGCAGATGTTTGATACGATAGAATAGGCTGAGTCGCTGTCTTAGCTTTTTCGAGACTTCATTTGAATGAGACATGATATATACAATAACACTGCATAACATTATCTGTGCCCACAATCCACATGTATCACTAGCAGTGTCAGTGTACTGATGTGGGAATGCATAGACATGTCTGAACGGATGATTCATGTAACATAGGTCAATGGGTGCAATGCGTGTCATACCCATACAGGAGGTTATGTGCCAAACCATGTAGTCATGCCCAGTAACAATGTGATGGCTTAGTGGTCCCAATGTTCTGTGTGGTGCACTGTTGTGCATGTGCACACTAGAGATCGGTGCCACATCGTATAACCATCACCATATCCCACATTGCATGTGCAAGCAATAATACCCAACAGGGTGGGCGGTATTGGGCAATACCGGACAGCCCAGGGGCATAATGAGGCCCGACGCCGCAGGTCGAGGGTCTTATAGCCCCTGAAGATCTGGTATTGCCTATACCGCCCCACCCTGAGTGGTATTATTGCGCTAGAAAATGTGCAATAAGTGACATTGTTTTAGAAAATATGTCAAAATAAAAATATATATAAAACATAAATAAAAACACCAGTTAAAATTAAGTTTTCTGGTAAAGTAGTCCCTGTAGTACCATCACCAATGCAGGCGCTGCTGATTTTTGTAATATTTCTTTACTATTAGCAGCTCTAGGTTTGGTTACTTGCTGCCTCCCCACACACACACACACGTGGACAGGCACTGTTTTATTTTGCTGTTTCTGAGCGCGCGCTGGAGCAAGGAAAGCATGTGAGCTTCATTTCAAAACACATATTTTTCTGGGCTTGGTTTTCAACTGCAGAGGAAGTCTGCTTCAGCACTTTCAAAGTGCACTGTCTCTTGAGATGGAGTGTGCCTTGGTAGACAGTGTGTAGCCAGAGGAAAGTCTTGTTGCTTAAAGAAAAGGAAAAAATAATTGTTTCTTCTTTGGGCTTGTTTGTACTTGGGGAAAAGAGTTTGGATGAATGGGGAATAGCGTGAGCCGCGCTACTGTAACATTGCGATTTTTTTGTCTTGCCATTTTTACTGCTGGATCTGATCATCGGTGGCGCTGGAACTGATCATTGGTAGCTCCCTCAATGGACTAGAGCAGACCCATGAAATCAAGATTGTTTAAAAAAATGTTTTCTATATTCAAATGTAAAACAAAGAGTGGGTGGTAGTTGCCTGTAAGCACAAGTAAAGACAGCGGGCTGGTATCCAGAGGAGGGGATGAGAGAGGGCACAGTCGAGAGAGTGGTGCCATTAGAAATGAAAGTCTGGGAGAAACGGTGTGTTATTATCCTGTCTCTCTCTCCGGATGGCATAATAAGAGCAGTAGTGTGTTTCTTTACTTGGTGCTTTCTTCTTTTTTTTTCATTTATAATAGCCCTCTTGCACTTTGCAGATTCGGTCGGTACAGGACCCTGTGCGAATGGGACGAGGAGCAGCGCTGGTAATGAGTGAGGTGCAGTGCTCCACACCACAATGTATTCATTAATTTTTACAAAAACACTGTTTTTAGCTACAGAAGTGTGTTTTCTCATCTCTGTATTGCATTAGCCAACTGCCATTCTTTGAGGTGACCCTCCAGTTTCAGTTAACTGGGGGGGGAGTCTGCTCACTCGCTAAGTGAGTTAAAAAAATGGCGACTATTTCAAATTTTGTGCCCAATGCTTTAGCCAATAAGGAAGCAGGGTGGGCACAAGGATAGCTAAGTGGGTGAGGGGGCACTTGGGCTGGTACTTTTTATTTCCTGGGCATCTATTGTAAGTTAATGTACCCCCTGATAAGGGTACTAGCCAATCAGATGCCAGGAAATAAAAAGCCCATTTTCTAAAATGCAATACACAGGTGTTGACATGTCCACTGTGGTGCCTGCCCCTACTAAAGTGCTCATGGTGCACAATGTACAGTCCTTTGTCCATGCCAAAACACAATTTAGTGGATTGTTAGTAATGTGTAGTACACTGTTGTGGTGTGTCAATGCACAGAGTGCGTGCTGGCACATTCCATGTACTATACATGCCCACAAGGGCAACAGCAAATATGCACATTCTGAATGTGTGTCATGCATGCCATTATCCACAGGACATAATGTGTGCTGTAGCCACATGCCTGACACTGGGAAGCAGGTATGACCCATCACAACACACACAATAGCCAAGTGAGGACCGTGATGACACACACTGATGCTGGACCAGCAATGTCCACATCCGTGTCCATGTAGTGAAACACTGCCATGTACCATCGTGTTTGACTATGTTCAGCATGAGCTGCAGCAACACATCTGGCCATGGTAGGCAGTGACCATGACCAGCACATGCCCAGGCAGCTGACAGACGTGCAGTGTACAGTATGTGTGGGACACACGTGAACACCACACAGATAGTCACATTGGATACATTGTGGCAGCCATAGTGTGCACACAAGACTGATGCAGGCATGCAGCTGACAGCCATGCACCTAGCAGCTCTGCAGTACAGGCATGCCTGTGCCACAGCTGCTGATGCACTGAGCATGCTGAGTGCAGAAGTAACCATTGTCAGTCAGGTAACTGCCACGGTGGCACAGTATGCCTGCATCACTCCAGCAAACATACCTACCTGTGTGGTGTCCACGTGTGGTCAACATGTGTGCACAGCACCTCTCTCAACAGCATGTGCATGTGGTGCCCATAGACACGAGCATGGCATGGCAAGCTGTCATATGGTCAAGGTCCATGTTGGTATTGTTGCATCCCGAAGGTCATTGGCAGGCTGTGTAGCTGAATCGACATGGATGTGTATATTGCATGTTCAGCCTCGGGGTACGACAACACAGTCCTCAGTTGGTAATTGTTGTAGTTTGCATGTTGCACAACTGTCACTCAGTTACTACTGCCAGGTGCACACAGCACACACACATCCTGTCATGTGCAGCATTGTATGGAATGACAACAGTGTTTCATACATTTACCATGCCCAGTGTATCACGTGTTGTGGCTCACACATAACACCATTGCCTTGAGTGCAGGGACTTGGCTGCGTGCGTCAACCATGCAGCTGGCCAGTTGTATATTGGACAGAAATGCACACTGTCCCTTGCAGCTCCCTGTTAGCTCAGCTGCTGTAATGCTACATCCATAGTTATGGATTTTGGTGTCACCTTGCTATGCTGGGGCTGGTCCCGGCCATGAGGAATAGTTTTATTGAAATGATGTGGACATGGCATGTACAACTAACACGTTGCTCATGTACATATGCCTGGTGGATGCACCACAAAAGAGTGACAGGTTGTGGGATGAGTGACAGGACTGGCCCTGTGGGTCATGTGCCACACAAACAATGTAAAACATGTTATATGTAATGGCTAGGGTGGTAGCACAACATGGGCATGTACCATATGTGTCAATGTTGCAATGGGGGGGGACATCCTGGACGCCTGCCTAACATCAGGTGCAATAACTGCTGAATGTTGACCATGGCCACATGCACTTTGTCCAGCACATGCCCATATGATATGTCACTCCAACTAGTAGTGCACTGCAGGCTGACTCATGGATGTGTGGACTGCACAACAAACAGGCCAAGCATGGCCCCTGGTCCACATGCAGTGTAGAACATTTCCTCTTGTGCCATCTCAGGGCAGACCCAACCGTCACACCCTCCCTGGGGATGCACATGTGTGTTACACTCAGCACAGAATCACATGTGCGCACATCAAGCATGTCACATAGGTGAACATTGCAATACGGTGTGTACAGTACTACCGATGGAGCAACCCTGCCCCCCAGATTGTTACATTACAGACTGTGAATGGAAACAACACAACAAACACCCCTCAGTCAGCTGTGACTGGTACATGTGCAGAGTGCCACAACAGGACCACCAAACGCCTCTGCACAGCCTAAGAGGTTTGAGTGTGTCACTGGCAGGAGTGCAACATATTGGTCACGTGTGGCCAAAGTGACATTGTGAATGTAGTTCCAAATAGATTACATGCCAGTAACCTGCAACACACATAGATGGGATAGGAGTGAGAAAGGTGATGTCGTCCCCCTGGGCAGGCCGTGACACACCTGTCCCCACATCACAAACATGTGTCCATCCTACAAGGTGGTGTCACAATGACAATACGTGTAATCAGGTCATGTACAATATTGTCATTTACACATTGCAGCATATAATGGCCATATGTGCTCACTGTTGTTGGGCAAAGTTTTTACTTACACAGTGCCTGTAGCCATGTCAATATGTGGGTTCCATGTCTGTACAACGGTTTATCATTATACACTGATGGTTAGCGTGACAATATGATATCTAAGTTTGTGGAGAGCTCATCCATTGTCACAGTGCCAGTTGCAACAGGGGGATATCTGAGATCAGTCTATGTACAACTCAGACCGTTACACAGTGCACATTAGAAACGCCCTTTGGGAACTCAGTGTCTGCATAACACATGTATTTACACATTGCCAGTACCCCAAAGAATATGTGACATCTGTTTATGTAGAACTGGCAACAGTTTACACATTGCTATGTAGCAATGTAATGTGTGATCTCAGTTTATGGAGACCTTATTTATTTTCCCATTGCTGTCAGCACAGGCAATATGTTACATCAGTTTATGTATAAATAATACCTTTACACTGTGCCACTGAGACAGGTGTATATTATTTCTGTCATTGGACACCTCTGATCTGTATACAGTGCCTGAAATGAAGGCAAGATATGATAGCCATAGATGTACAAATGTATATTGTACACAATGCCCCTTATGGAGGCAATATGTAGTCTCAGCGTATGGAGACATTATTTTTTTATACAGTACCAGTAACAAAGGCTATATTTTGTATCACTTTCTGCTGAGCTAATTATGTTACACAGCAGCAGTTAGACATGACATAAGTATTATACAGTCGTTGTAAACCTAAGGTCTTACACAGTGTCTGAAGCATAGGAAACGTGATGACATATCTTGCATATATTGGGCAGGATTCACAAAGAGGATGCGCTTGGTGCAACACAAATGCGCCGCCGCAAATCAGATGTGCCTAGCACAGGCAGAGCCATTCTCAGAGGCATGCACAGTGGGAAAGGCCGAGCGCAACACCACTGTGAATCACTGTGAAACACGACAGCGTATCCGTAGATGCGCTGGTGCAACCTGAGATGCGCCAGGGCAAGCTGGATGCCCTGTAGCCACACAGGGGAGCTATGCAGAGCAAGTGGAGCAGGTCAGCAGGGCATGAGGAGCAACCACAGAGATGGAACAATTACATCGACGGACACGAGTGTGAGAAAAACATGTTTATAAAAGATTTCAAGCAAAAAAATCTGTACAACACATATGAAAGACAAAGCACAACAACAATACCAAAAGGGGAAAGGGAGGTGCAGGGATGGGAAGGAGGGCAGGAAAGGGACGGTAACAGTGGACGGTGAACATTAACTATGTACATGGGATGTCCCCAGGAAGAGGTAGGGGGCCACTAGCATTGCCATGCCCTGCCACGCACAACCCTGGCATGGCCACGGACCAGGAGCCACAGCAGGATGCCCTGCAGGGCAGCTGACAGGCGCTGAACAGTCCTGGATAGTGGGCACAGGGCTGCCGGGATGGCCACATGGATCCTCCAGTCCACATCAACAGGGGCAGCACCACCACCAGCCACAGCATGGCGAGCCTAGAGACCTACAGCAATGACAGAAAGAACACACTGAGGGCCTGAACGTGGACAACACCCCCACCCACCAGTAACCCTACAGTATCTGAAATGCAGCAATAGCAGAATGCAGTGCTCATCTGCCCCTGGAAGAGCACCAGGCCTGGCACCCATGATCCTCCGCATCCGCACCTCAGTTGCATCCACGACCCACTGCCTGTCATCTGGTCCTGCAAAACACAACAGACAGCACCATGAGTGACCACTGCCACCATGCAGGATGCAGTGCCACAGTGCCCCCCCTTCACTGGCCTGTGGCCATGCAGCAGATAGTGATGACCAGCCGTGAAGCACCCAGTGGCCCACAGGCAGACACAGCCATGCCCAGCATCCCCCCATGGCACACATGGTATGGCAGCATGGAACAGGTGCAGCCACTGCCATGTGTGCAGGATGCTGAGAGAACCATGAGGGTGCCCCATGAGGGCTGTGACACACACAACCAGCACACGCCACAAAAGGAGGCAGATGAATAATACCTACCTGGTCTTGGCAGTGCACCCCTGCGTGCATGGTGCCGCAGCTGCACCAGCCTCTCTGGGTCCTGCCTCTGGAGGTCGCCATAATGATGCCTGCACTGCTCCCCTGTGCGTGGCATCCCTCTACGGCATGCAAGCCAAGTAGAAATTGAGGCCAACACCTGGGCCCTGGGCTCATGGAGGTCATCCTGGCCAAACAGGCACCCCTCCACAGACATAACCAGTGCTACCAGATGTAGCAACTCCACTTGCGACCAGTTCATGGCCCTAGGTGTCTGTCTCCCTGCCCTAGGCATAATACAATGAGTACTGACAGTGGCAAGGTGCAAAAAGGCAATGCACAGTCGAGTGGTCATTATATGCCACGTGAATCACTGAGGCACGTGCGGCACAGCTCACACTGAGCGTGAAGCGTGATAGGCCAAAGGCAACATGCCAACGTATGCGCAATGCACTCAGCAACGGCGTGGCAAGGCCAGAGCCCATTCACGCATGTGTGATGAGCGTGCGGGTGCCATGTTGTGCATGGCATATGCTACGAACAACTATTGCACGCCATGCATGATCCATGGGCAGGTCAAGCACAGTGCAGCATAGGCGGCGCATAGTGGAACACGCTGCACGATAGGGCACACAGCGCCATGGTCAGCAGGCCTGCAATGGCGCATCAGGTTAGTGGTGGAATGGCACATCATAGGAAATGCACCACTGGACACGGTGACTGCACATAAGCGACAGAAGCACCTTCTAGAATGCCCCTGATACAGGAACATGCACCTACTGATACGCGCATGCACTGAAGATGGGCTGTACGGCCATTGGTGCATCCCACAGATGCTCTGTGAAAATTAAGATAAGCTGCAGGCAGTTGTGCAATTCACAGAGAATGTGCCCAAAACAGCCTCATCCACCATGCATGGGCAACTCAGCCAATTAGCATTCCATTACCAGGGACTCAGGCCTCATTTGCATGCCCTGAGCCAGAAATGCTCCCAATTCAGGAGGCTGAGACCAGGTCACTGAGAGGAGTCAGTGCCTAGAGGGTGAGTACACAGCCATGTTTATAGGGCAACAGAACAAACTGGGGTGACTGACTGTGAGCGAGCACACCAGGCAATGCTCCAGTACCCCAGATGTGGAACCAGTACAACCAATATGTGAAACTCTAGGCCATAATGTGAAATACAGTGGCAGGGCAGTACAGAAGGTGCACAGAGCACCAATGGACTGTTCCCTGCTATGTCCTCAATAGCTGCATGTGAACCAGTATGTACACATCCCAGCATGTACGACACAGTTCTGCTGAGCGATGATATGGTCATCAGTATGCCTAGGCATTGCAATGTGGAACAGGGAGGGCATGCGACGTGAACAGATGGGCCGTCCACTGTACACAGGGACACAGGGGTAGTACGTATGACTGGGTGGCACTAGCAATGTATGGTGGACGCAGCAACATGCAACAGGTAGGTCTGAGGCACACAGCGGCACACGTGCAGGCATGATGGTCCATTGCCAAGTCGCACACTGCTGCCAGCCGCACCGCGGCTGTTGCCACATGTCAGTCTCCTTCCATCCTGCGGCTGTCGCATGGGTGTCTCCCAGGACAGATGTGTTACCACGGTGGCGGCACACATGCTGCAGAGGTACCAGGACATGCCCATGGCAGACAGCACAGTGTGCCCCCCGGGGCAGCTGCCCTCCTCCAGCTGTGGACTGGGTGTCTTCCATGACATGTGCAGCATCCCCCATGGACCACGTACCATGGTGCATGGCCACCTGCACTAGACTGGCCACCCATGGACCACGGCACAGATCAATGGTGTCATGGACCATGGGGGGCAACAGACTGAGGGAGATGTAAGCGGGAACAAGTGTACCCACAGGCATGACTGACACCTGGATGCTTCCCCCCACAGTAGCCAGTATGTCAGAGGAAGTGGGTGCCGCCAGCAGGCGGCACCCCAACTTCACTAAGGATGAGGAGGGAGCACTCACTGTAGCATGCCACCTATGCCTGGATGTACTCACTGGCAGGGGAGGCAGCCAGACAGCGTGTGCAGAAGGCTGGGAGGATGTGGCCTGGCAGGTGAATGCAGTGGCACTGTACAACCACACGGTACAAGAGTGCCGCAAGCACTGGAACGATGGCTACAGGAGGGCCAAAGAGAAGCTGGCCAGCATCCAGGCATCCCTGTGGTGGACAGGGGCAGACCCAGCACGGCGTAATGGCTCAGCCCCAAAGAGGCCCTCCTGGCCGCCAGTGTGTCCAGGACAGCCGTGCATGGTGTCCCAGGTGGTGGATTCCAGACAGGAGGCAGCCCGCGTAGCATGGTAAGTAGCTGTGCACCCTGGCCAGGCACGGTCATCCATGTGCCATGTTAGGCACGCCTGTCCCTGCGTGCCGAGCACTGTCACTGTACACTCGGGTACAGCATCCCTGGGATGGTTGTCCCTGGCAAGGCATGTCCTGCTTCTTGGTGCTGTGGGTGTTAGGCCGCAGCGCCAGAGGGCACATGACTACTGTGCACCCATGTGGCATGTGGTGCTGCTGCTATGCATTGTGCACAATGGGTCAGTGGCAGGCTCGACCATGACATGGGCTGCACATCACCATTGTGCCATGGCCTTGCTGTGGACAGGCATGCGGACCTGGCATTGTGTGGACGGCCGTGTTCAGTTGGACTTCACCACTGTGACATGTGTGTCCTGTGCATTAACCATGGTCTCCCTTCCTCTCTCCACAGCACCATCATGACTCCAGGGTGCAGCCGTGGCCATGGCTGACCGTGATGCCCTCGCGGGCGATGATGCGGGCCCATCACATGGGGCCGATCACACCACAGTGAATGACTACGCACCTGCACCATCCACGTCCTGTGCAACACCAGTCACGGCCCCGGTGAAACATAGAAACATAGAATTTAATGGCAGATAAGGACCACTTGGCCCATCTAGTTTGCCCATTTCCCTACCTGATGGATAAGCTGCAGATTCTAGTTAATCAACAGCTTACTTCCTCCTACCCCCCATTAGAATTGCCTTATGCCTGTCCCATGCATTCTTGAATTCTCCCACTGTTCCTGACTCCACAACCTCCTCAGGAAGGCTGTTCCATGTATCCACAACCCTCTCTGTGAAAAAATACTTTCTAACATTGCCTCTGAGCCGTCCTCCCTCTATCTTCAAATTGTGCCCTCTTGTTCTTGCACATCTCTTCTTCTGAAAGATGCTACCCTCTTGTACTTTGTTAATTCCCTTGAGTTACTTGAAGGTTTCTATCATGTCCTCCCTCTCCCTCCTTTCCTCAAGGGTATACTTATTAAGCTGCTTTCAGTGTACCCCAATGCACCAAGACCCTGCGGGCCCCTCCACCAGCGATGGCGGGACAGCCAGTGGGTACATCACTTGGTTGGGGAGCCTGTCCGGGTTGTCTGATGCTGACCCGGTTGAAGCGGTGGACATTGCGGATGCCCTTCTCATGCTCGCCAGTGGCATGCAGGGGAAGGGCATTGGCACCACCGCCTGTACAACTGACACCAGCACCGCTGACATGGCTGACGGTGGTGCACATGTCACCAGGTTGCCTGTGCATGGGTCACTGGTTGCCACAGATGTTCCCACTGTGCTGGGTTCCGGTGCAGTGGCAGCACAGCTGCCCATGGCTGTGGGTGCTGTGCCCCCTGCACCACTGCCCAGTGCAGTGCTGGCGATGTCGGTGTCATCGAGGCAGGATGCCTGTGTGCACGCACCCACTCCAGTGACTCTGGAGGACACCACCCATGAGCAGCCAGCGGCAGTGCCCAGCCAAGCCCCGCCCATGTCGCAGCCTGCCAGGGTACATCCACTGCCCGTGGATGCACCTGGTCAGGCTGAACCATCCCTTGATCATCAGCGATGTCACCGTGCTGCATTACCCACTGACGACATGGGGGCCTACCTTGACCTGCTGCGGGCAACTGTGGAGGGTCAGAAGGCCCTCCGTGTGGAGTTCCAGAGCCACAGGGCTGTTATGGTCCAAAAGCATGAGTCCACGGTGGCGTGGCATGCTCAGATGTTGACAGAGACATGCATTATTTGTGCGGGCATGACCGCAGCTCTGGAGCGGATTGCAGCAGCTGCGGAGGCGGTGGCTGCATCCACAAAATGCTGTGGACATCGTGCATCCAGTCGGATGCCCAGAAGCACATCCCATACACCCCGGCGGCAGAGCCAGGTGAACCCCCTGCTGCTGACTCTATTGCCACTGGCATCCACACCCACCGTCTATGGCTCAGCTGGTGGGCGTTGGATGGTCACCCCACTGGGCACCCGTTCACGGTCTTGGTGCAGCACCCCTGCGGGGTCACTGAGGATGCCCCCTGTGGCCGGTGGTGACACCCCCACCAGTGGCCATGGCAGAGGCCACCTTCATGTCCGTGGCAGTCATGGGGCCACCCTGTGATGCCCATATCCACAGGCCTGTAGTGGCAGGCTGGCACGCCTGTGCATACCGGACACCCTGTGGGGGGTGCCAGTGGTGGTGTGTGTGGAGGTCACATGCCCCATGGCTATCCTGGCACCACCCTGTGCTACCTGTGCAGGCTGCCCAGTGGGTTTGTGTGTACCTCTGTAGTGCCATGTGTCATGGGTATGATGAGTGTGTTACGGTGCTTGCAGTGCCCATGTGCTGGCCGCAGCGTGCACTGACCTGACATCTACAGCATGGCCTGGGAGATGCTCGGTTGATGCAAGCATGGCATCTGTGTGTCTGTGTGTCCCCATCGTGTGGATGCTCCTGTGTGTGTGCCACTGTGCAGCGTCCGGTGTCCAGTGTTCTTACGTCATGCTGTCCCTACATCGCGGTGCTCACACCTGCACACATACATATCTCCATACTCACCTACGGGGCCCAAAGTGTTTCTCCACCACACACATGCAGTATGCCCATGCCCTCTCTGCCAGCCCGTCCCTGTCAGGCTTCACCTCCCTGGACCTCAGGGAGTGCCCAGTCTGCCCTCTCCCCCACCCTCTCCTTCTCCCCGGAACTGTCGCCCTCACCAGCCTCGGAAGGTATCCCATGTTCATGGGCCATGTTGTGTAGCATACAACAGGCCAGGAATATGCCACAGGCCTTTTCAGTGCTGTACTGTAGGGCACCACCTGACTGACATAGGCACCGGAATCGCATCTTCAGCATGCTGAAGACACGCTCTATGATGGCCCGTGTCGCGATGTGTGCCTCATTGTAGCATTCTTCCGCCACTGTTTTGGGTCATCGGATGGGGGTGAGGAGCCAGGGCCTCAGTGGGTATGCGGCGTCACCTGTGGGGGTAGACGTATGTCCATTAGTACATTGGGGTACACTGTGGCTTGTGCCCTGTCCTCATCCCTGCCCTCTGTGGTGTGTGCCCCGTCCTGCTCTCCCACCTGTGCATTCACATACCTGGCAGTCCTGCATCACTACCATGGCTGCACCTGCATGCCTCCATCTGTCGTGTGGTTCACAGCACTTGCATGCCACCCTGTGTCCACCTTTGTACCCTTTCACACCCCTGCTGTCCCAGGGCCCATGTGCCTGCTTCACACTGCCCACGGCCCACCCCATGTGTCCAGGACATGGTGCACCCCTGCGCTGTTGGTGCCCTGTCACATGTTCAGATGGCCACTTGGGATGTCCCCCGGCCTTGAACCTCATGCAGAATGCCGACTGGTGCCATATGAATGCATCATGTGCGCTCCTAGGGTGTGTGGCACAGACATTGGTGATGTGCCCTGTGGCATCGCACACCACCTGGCAATTCACAGAATGGTACCCCTTCCGATTCATGTATGTGATTGCCTCCTCACCAGATGGCGCATAGATCACCACATGGGTGCAGTCAATGGCTCCTATGACATCTGGCATGCGTGCCACTCTGTAGAACCCCTGCATGGCTTCTGTCCGCTCTGCCTGCATGCTGGGGAAATGGATGTATTCCAAAGCATGCGGTAGCAGTGCGGTGAGGAACTGTGTGAGGAAGCGGGATGTAGAGGCCTGTGATATGCCAGTGGTGTCCCCAGTAGGCCTCTGGAAGGTTCCCGTGGTGAGCAGGCACATGACCGTTGTCACCTTGGTCTCCACTGAGATGGCATGACCTCATGCGGTGGGTGCCTGCATCTCATCATGGCACAGCTCACAAAGCTGCCTCAGCATGGCCCTGTTGAGGCGGTATCACCCTACTGTCTCCACCTCTGTGAGCTGCTCAAAGGACAGCCGGGCACAATACCACCATGGGGCTGGCCGCCTACGGTGCCTTCCAGCGCCCTGCCTCCTCCTTCTCATTTGGGCACTAGCTATGGCGACTGCTGCCAGGTTAATTTCCGCTGTCAATGTGGCCCTCTGGCGTTGTTTGCTGCCTGGTTTTGTTGCCGGCTGGCTGTGTCTCTTCCTCTCTCTGGTTTCCTCTTCTCCTCTGGCTCTAACTGTGTGCTGCTGCGGTCGTTCCATTCACAGCCTGAAGGTGAGCTGGACCTAAGTCTCCTTCTTTTGTACTTATCTTTCTATGGCTCATCTTGGCTTTGTGCTGGCACTGCCCCATTGCTGCACCCTGGTTCTGTACTGTGAATCGAGTTGCGCTGTGTATGCATGGGTACACCCCCTGTATATGCGCTGCATGTCATTACATTGCGCCTGTGGCACATGTTCTGCACAGGGCATCTTGGTTGGGCTGGCACTTTCACCCTGTTTCTGAATCAGCTTCTGGTGCATTCCTGACTTGCGCCAACGCATCTGGGTTGCGCTGGCGCATCTGTTTTGTGAATCCTGCCCATTATGTCTTTACACAGTGCCAGTTGTACAGCCATTGACATTGCAATAAACCTGCACAAACCACATGCCTGTGTCATTGTACTGCTTGTCATACAGTCACTCACTCAATGACAACATGTATAGGGTTGAGAGGGTAATGTTACAAACTGTGGTTGCTGTCACATGCAGCATCACTGGTCTCAAAGGGGCATGGCTTGGGGCAGCTGTACAAAGGCATAGAACACAAGATTGATGTTGATTAGCAGGCACACAGGTGGGACCGCCAGGGTACGGTGTAGCAATAGATGATAAACAATGGTCAGTGCATGTGGCCCACAGTTGAAAACGTATCGACTGTAAAGGAACCCAAATCAGGGTGATGATACACAACAGCAGACATGTAAACACCACCCCTGTCCAACCTAGGCAATGTCAGCATGTTGGTCGGCATGTGTAACAACATTATTATGTAATTGTGCTGATGTGTGAACATGTGGTGGCACACAGGTACCCCTAGCCATGTGCCATTGTAGTGACATAGACACAACACCATGGAACCGCAAGATGGCCCATACAGTGAGGGTAGCATGGTTGAACTATGCAGTGCCATTGTGTGCTGGCTGCACATGGGTAGTAACACATATGTGGGACTACATGATGGGGGAGACATATCACAGATGATGCATGTGTCTGTGCAATGTGATACAGCATGGAGATACACGCCTTTGACATGTGTCAGGCAACAGTGCCAACATACCCTGTCAGAGCACACAGCATACACTGAAGAAAGGTACATCCACGATGACACCATTACAGCTATGCAGGTATCTTGGGCTGGGCAACAAACAGAGAGCAGGCACCACAGGTGCTCCACTGTAAGACCCAACAATGTGAACACCGACAACATACAACACCCATGTCCATATCTGCAATCAGTGAATGTTGCACCATGCAGCAACACACATTATTGCCCATGCCCTGTCTGTGTATCCCTCACTGTTGTGACATGTATAAGGGACATGAACCATGTGTGACTGCAGTGCCACATGTCTGTGCATATTGTGGCTGCATTGGGCACCAGGGGGTGAATGCAACAGTGAAGGGCATATGTACCAAGGTGCACATGCACAGTATTGCAGCTAAGGGTACACCTCTGTGGAATGTAGCATGTGTACACGCCTGTCATGGGTATGTTTGGCAACGCTGATGTCCTTGTGTAGCATGGTGCACAACACTGGGATGCCAGTTACTAGGACTGAGGTGGTGTCACACCTGTGCATGCACGCTGTTGTGTTAATAACAATATACGATGCATGGGCGATGTGGGTCAGCACTTGCAGCCATGTGATGTGGGTATGTAGAACTGTTTAGTGAGTCTCTGAGCACAGGAGAGCTCCCAGAAGACTGGAGAAGGGCTCATGTGATCCTGCTCCACAAGAGTGGTAGCAGGGAGGAGGCAGGGAACTACAGACCAGTCAGTCTTACCTCAGTAGTGGACAAGATTATGGAGGCACTCCTTAAGGAAAGGATAGTGCAACATCTGGAATCCATAGGGGCACAGGATCCAAGACAGCATAGGTTTACAAAAGGAAGGTCCTGTCAAACTAATCTCATAGATTTCTTTGACTGGGTAACCAAAGCGGTGGACCAAGGGGGAGCAGTTGATGTCGCCTACCTTGACTTCAGCAAAGCTTTTGACACTGTTCCTCATAGAAGATTGATAAATAAGCTGGGTAGGCTCGGGGTGGGTCAGAAGTTGGTCAACTGGGTGGCAAACTGGTTGACGGGCAGAAAACAGAGAGTGGTGGTAAATGGTATACAGTCAGAAGAGATGCAAGTCACAAGTGGGTACCCTCAGGGATCAGTCCTGGGGCCAGTCCTCTTCAACATCTTCATTAGTGACCTTGCAGATGGACTAGAGGGTAAGGCTTGTCTGTTTGCAGATGACACCAAGATCTGCAACAGAGTAGATGATCCAGATGGGGTGGGCAGAATGAGAAGATATCTGGATAAACTAGCAAAATGGTCAGAAGAGTGGCAACTGGGATTTAATGCAAAGAAGTGCAAGATCATGCACATAGGGAAGAGAAACCTTGAAGCCACCTATAGGCTGGGAGGGGAGTTGCTAGCAGCCACAAAGGAAGAAAGAGACTTGGGCATCATCATCATCACTGATGACCTTAAATCATCCAAGCAGACCTCTAAAGCAGTAGGTAAGGCTAGGGTGGTGTTAGGGTGTATTAGTAGGGGTATCACAAGTCGTAAGAGGGAGGTAATAATCCCTCTTTACAAGACACTGGTTAGGCCCCATCTGGAGTACTGCGTGCAGTATTGGAGGCCACACCTTCACAAGGACATTAACCAAATTGAGGCAGTCCAGAAAAGGGCAACCAAAATGGTGCAGGGACTGCATCAGAAGACATATGAGGACAGATTAACAGAGCTCAATATGTATACCCTTGAGCAAAGGAGGGAGAGAGTTGATATGATCGAGGCATTCAAACACCTTAAGGGCATTAACAAGGTGAAAGAGTAACATGTTTAAATATAAGAAAAATAGCAGGAGAAGAGGACACAGCATGAAATTAGAGGGGGGCCGATTAAGGGGGAATGTGAGGAAATTATTTTTCACAGAAAGGGTGGTGGATGCATGGAATGGCCTACCTCAAGAAGTGGTGGCTATGAATACAGTGCAGGGCTTCAAACAGGCATGGGATAGGCATAAGGGAGCAATACAAATGAGTATGAATAGATAGGCCACTGACAGAGCAAAGGCCGATGGCACATTTATAAGGTAGAAAAAGAAATGGGCAGACTGGATGGGCCTTGCGGTCCTTATCTGCCGTCAACTTCTATGTTTTTATGTTTCTAACATGACACATCACCTGAGACATAACAGGGGTTTGACTGAATGCCAGTGTGTGAACAACCTAACCATTGTAGACAACACATACCAGGTGTGACAGGGCTGAGTCATGATGCACTGCAATGTACACGAAACAGGCCATAAAGATGTGTCCTGAGTCCAGGGAGGGGTACATGCAGGGTACATGTGGTTTTACAGCACAGTGTGGGAGGGACAGGTATACAATGTATCACATGTTTACACAGTTACCTCAACAAATGTTCAGTGTGCATGTATGTGTATGCCAACATGGTCAATGTTGCCCATGCATCACATGAGTTCACCCTACTGGAGTGATGTGGTAGACATGTGCCTGGCAATCCCATGGGTGGGGACATACACACTATCATGTAACACACAAGGTGTGACCTGGTCGGCCACTGAACCACCATCTGCGTCAATAACTAATACCATGGGACGCAGCATGCACCTGCACACCACAGTAGGGTACATGTCAGACATCATATCCAATTTATGTGTATCATGAGGTATATTAGGCAGATGGTAGACAACGAGTACATGTGGATGAGCGTATGTCACTTTGTACTCCACATGTCGTGTCACATACAAGGCATGAGTATTACTCACAGATGTACAGCACAATCCAACACACGTGTCAGTGTCTGCCATTTCTGGACATAACAATGCCTCCAGTGGTGCCACTGTGTTGGTATGTGTCCTATGATGAGAGTCCATACAGCCATCCACCATTCTCTTCTACATCCTCACTGTTCTCAACTGCAGCCGCATGACCTGGACTGTGTGTGGAAAGAATGTGACACGTTCATGACAAATGGAGACTAGGGGTGAGCATTACACAGTGCAGCTATTTCAGTATTTCCAAAAGTGTTTCCGACAGATGTCTGAGTACCCAGACATGGTGACATCTGTCCCTACATAGGTGCACCCATCAGCAATCGACACAACCTGCGTACGCCACAGCAGCATGTGCAACCATAAACAGTGGTGCTGTGAGATATCCCAACATGCACATATACCACCCTTGGTGTGTAACCCTGCACAACATTTGCATTGTGGCATGCAGACATCATGTATGTGTCAAAACGTGCTTACCCCCTATTATGGTTACTCTTATTGAAGTGATTTCAGTGACTGCGAATAAGTTCCATCTTGTCCCTCTTTTCACAGGTGTTGGAGAGTGGCAATGGCACCCTGGTGTTATCTGCCATGGCAAGTGCATCCCTGTAGCTGGGATATCTGAGTCTCAAGGCGAGGACCTCCTGCAGCAGTACCTGTACATATCCTGTAACAAGTGGGACTACATTATACCCTTAGTAACCTGGTGTGGCAATTGTCTCCACTGTTTGTTGAATGAATCTTGTGTATAATGATTAACAGGCATTCTGATTCATGTACAGGCAGACTCAATCACAGAACCGCGACATGTGTATATCCATGTCCTGTACTATGGCACGTACATAAAACATGCTGTGGGAACCTGTGTCTTGACAGTGGTATACACATGTTCAGGTGATTGGCCACCAGTAACAGTCTGAGCAGTGAGCAGTATACATACTATATGTTGGTGGAACATTGATCTGTTTCACCACTGCTGCGCAACCCCTTGATTTGGGAAATGACACTGCCCACCGTCTCTGTCCAGCCTGTGTCACATGCTGTGCCCTACAGGCATTTTCATTGAAGTGTAGAGGAGCAACAAGTTACCTGCATATCAAGCAAACATCCTCATAAGTACATGATGCTGTGTTGTGCACTTGTCATTGTGCAGTACAACCCAGAATAGCCATCACCACAGCCACCACACCATGGGTGTACAGGAATCACATGTGTCTGCAAGGCTCTATGACTGGAGCTTAAATACAGAATACCATACGCAATGTCTGTCTACCATCACAGTTCAGTCAACAACACAGTACCAGCAGTAACCCTACAGTGGGTTACAGTCATACACATCCCTGCCTGCATTGCATCCATGAAACATCGTTGGTGGTTACATAACAATGTTATGTGACGTGTCACAGTGTACTGGGATATACATGTTGTGTGTATGCAAGTATTCAGAAGCCCTGCACATACAGTGTCCTGTGATGTACTGCTGGACAAACCATCCCACTGTAAAAAAAGTGCACACTCTTGGGTGCAAAGAAGGTCACTATACAATGGAATGACTCCAGACCTGATGTCTGTTCTGCGGAGGACAGTTTTGGGATGTCTTTACAAAGTAGTTTGTTGAAGCAGATGGATTCCAGTTCCTTATATGCCTTGCTTGCTGCAACAACAACACAGGAAACCATGTGTGAGACTGTGCTGTGGACACTTTACTACTGCCTAGTACATCATCCAAGCAGGTAGGCAACAGCAGTCAGAGACACCTATAGCAGCTCACAGGGGTTGGCTAGACTATGTCACCTTGGTGGACATACAGGGATATGGCTAATGTGACATCCCTCCACACCGTAGCCTTACCCACTGTACACCACCCCTCATGGCGAACACTGCCTGCATGTGCAGGCAATACATCAAGGCCATTGTGAATCATAATCAGCGACTTCCAGGCACAATTGCACATGGCAGGTGATACATCATGTGTCATGTTGCGTGTCCATGTTGTGGCACAATGTTGCATGTTATGTCTGGTATCGTGATCGCACACAGAGACGTACTGTGTTTGTGTCAGGTTACAGCATGACCAGGACTAATGCTGATCATCGGAATGCCACACACACACACACACACACACACACACACACACACACACACAGACCATGCCTCATAAGTGCTAGTACAGCACCACTGAGTGCTGCTTACCATGTGTGCACCTATGGGTAGTTACCCCTGTCTCAGTCCCCTGCCAGCCCCATGCATGTGCCCTGACATGGACGACATCAACAACATACAATCACTGTGGGCATGGTGTAGTACATGGCACTGTGCAGAATTCATGTTGTGTGGCTTTGTGCAACACTACCCCCTCACCACCATGGCCACACAACAACATACCTGCCACAACAGCAATGTGCACATAAACTCTCTCTGTACTGTGTGTACCCTGGTCAGCTGCGTGTCTGTGTGCCGGGGGGAGGGGGTGCTCAGGGACACTTTGGATGTTTCCGCCCATGTAATGCAAATGATTGCTCCACATGTGTGGAAATGATGTTGTGGGGGGCAGGAGATACAGTCGAGTGCAATGTGTGTCTCCACAGCCTAGTTGCAGTATTGCACACCAGTCATGGTCTGTGTGGCAGCAGACACAGACAGGACATACATGGTGGCCAATGTGTCCATCTACAAGGTGTGCCATGTACAAGTACAACACAGGATGGATAGCTCTCTGGGATATGTCATGTGCCTTTGTCACATGGCTGTGTATGTGGACTGGGTGAATGGTTGTGCTACAAGGGCCGTATCTGTCATGTGTGTCTGTTTGTCTAGTGTGTTGCGTGAACAACATGATTAGCTGTATGCATCCGTGATGGTGTCACCCATTACCATAAATGTTACTGCTATTGCTAGGTACATATTACTGACTGGTCATGTGCCACTGTACCAATGAATGTTGGCGTTTGGCCCACCAGACACAGGGTACAAACTCTGCTGCCACACACAGTCTTCGAGGGTATCCTGGCATGGTGTGGCACATGTGCACAAACATATATTTGCATGTGGGCAGGGGGACATTGTGATATGTGCAACTCATTGCTGTCCCACATATGCTGCTTAGTGTGTGATGGTTTTGGGTTACTTCAATGCCTGGGTCAACGATGAACTCTCAGCCTTTGGTCAACACTTCCTCCAGTTGATGACATCACTGGGCCTTACACAGATTGTTTCTTCAGCTACTCATAATCACGGTCACTCTTTGGATCTAGTTTTTCTCCTAGGGATTGAGGCCATTGATTTGGTGGTGGAACCTGTCAGTTGGTCTGATCACTACACCATGGGCTTCAATTTTTGTACTCCCCTTCGTAGGTCTGCCCCTGTGGAGATGGTTCGATACCTCCCCTTACGGGATGTGTGCCCTGAAAACCTAATGGCGGTATTGAACCTCTCAGAGTTTCCTGTTGCTAGCTTGGGTCCGGAGTCTATGGTCTTGGCTTATAATCAGGCCATTTCCTTGGCCCTTGACTCAATTGCTCCTGTCCGTGTTCGTCCCCTCTCTCTTCGCCCTCGGGTCCCATGGTTTGATGGGTCCTTGAGGTAGTTGCGATGTGTGGGACGACGGTTAGAGCATTGTTGGCGGAAATCTGCTCTAGAAGTCAACCGCCATAGTTTGGAGGAGCATTACCAGCTCTACCAATCAGAGATCTCCCATAAGAAGGCAGAATTCCTGTCCAGGGAGCTCGCTGTTGCTCAGAATCGACTGGCTCAGCTCTTCAGAACTGTGGACAGGCTGTGCAACCCAGCCTGTCTCCAGCTCCGTTGAGCCTTTTCACAAAAGGAGTGTGACGAGATCACTCAATTCTTTGCAAATAAGGTTGCCGACATCAGATCAGAGATCTGCCTGACACACTATAAGGGGGAAGCTGTTGGTCGGCGTTTGGCCATGGAACCCCCGGCCTCCTGGAGTTCCTTTGACCTGCCGATGTTCGAGAATATTATGTGGATCATCCAGGGGATGCGCCCTACATGCTGTAGTTTAGATCCGGGTCCTACCTCCCTGATTTTGGGTTCTGTTGAGATTGTGGGCCCATTTCTGGCTCAAATAATCTGGTGCACCTTAGAATTGGGTGAATTTCCAAGCTCCCTAAAGGAAGCTGTGGTGACTCTCCTTTTGAAGAAGACTTCTCTGGACCCAGATATTTTTGCCAACTACAGACCTATCTCTAACCTTCCCTTTATCAGGAAGGTTATTGAGAAGGTAGTGGCAAACCAGCTGGAGGACCATTTGACCATCCATAGTATCTACGAACCTCTCCAGTCTGGTTTTCATAAGAGGCACAGTACCGAGACTGCTCTGATCCGGTTGCTCAATGATCTCTTGATGGCGAGAGATCAGAGAAACCGCTCTATCTTGGTTCTCCTTGATCTCTCTTCAGCCTTTGACACTGTAGACCATGGGGTTTTGCTCCAGCATTTGGGGTCCATCTGTGGACTGTCTAGTACAGTGCTCAGATGGTTTTCATCTTTTTTATCTGGGAGAACGCAGAGAGTTGTGTCGGGAATTTTTTCCTCTGACCCTTTCCCTCTGCAGTGTGGTGTCCCCCAGGGCTCGGTGCTTCCCCCATGTTGTTTGCAGTGTACATGTTGCCCCTCGGAGACATTGTAAGACAGTATAGGCTGAGGTTTCACTGTTATGGTGATGATACTCAGCTCTACCTGTCTTTCGCCCCGGACCAGGTTAGTGCTTTCTCGGTATTTAATAGCTGCCTCACTGAAATCCATGACTGGATGAATTTTAGCTGGTTAAAGTTGAACGCCGGTAAGACCGAGGTTATGGTTGTGGACTCGGGTCATGGGATAGAGGGGTTGGGGTCTGACCAACCCTCTGGCTTACTGCTGAGGGAGGACCAGATCCTTACCTCTGAACGGGTGCGTAACCTGGGAGTGGTACTTGACAACGGGCTGAACCTTCGTCATCAGGTGTCAGCAGTCATTAAGTCTGCATTTTACCATCTTAGGAACATGGCCAGGGTGAAGCACCTTGTTCCATCCAGCGATTTACCTGTGTTGGTACACGCCTTTGTGACCTCACGCCTTGACTACTGTAACTCCCTGTACCTGGGGCTTCCTGGGGTTGATATCCACCGCTTGCAGCTAGTGCAGAATGTCGCTGCGAGGTTGTTGACAGGGGTATCTAGAAGGACATACATTACCCCTATGCTGCACGATCTGCACTGGCTGCCTATACAGTGGCGGATCACCTTTAAAGTAGGTCTTCTGACCTTTAAAGCCCTGCACGGACTTGGCCCCGACTACTTGAAAGAGCTTCTGATTCCTTACCGCCCTGTACGACAGCTCCGTTCAGCTGACGAGGGGTTGCTGGAGGTTCCGAGGGTTATATTGAAGTCTTCTGGGGCCAGGGCTTTTGTGTTTGTGGCCCCAGCCCTCTGGAATTCTCTGCCTCGCCAGCTTAGGGAATTCACGACCGTGGAGTCCTTTAAGCAGGATTTTAAGACCCATTTGTGGAGTATGGCTTTTATGATTTGAGGTTGCTGAGATTACTGATTTTATATGTGTATTTTCTGATTTTATCATTCATCTGTACAGCGCCTTGGTGCTTGAAAGGCGCTTAATAAATACATTTTTATTATTATTATTCCATTGGGGTACATGTGCACATGTAAGCATTGTCCCATGACACATGTTGACACATGGACATTGACATGGGCCTGGCGCATGTATCAGGTCATGCACATATATGTGCAGCTGACAGGTGCTGTACATCATGTTATCCAGCAGACTACATGGTATCTCACACGTCTGACACAGTTCCAAATAGTGCCGTGTCTGGCCACTGCTGACACTGTACAGCACAGCATCACATTCCGCCAGCAGCACTGTACATAACATATTGTTGTCACTGCTGTCTTACTAATGCATGACCTGTTCTGTGCCAGTCTGTACAGCCATTCCTATCACTGCAGCACCACTATCAAGATCCCACATTCACCAGGTCAGTGCCCCCTGTCACATTGAGACACGTCAGTGTTGCCATGCCCGTACACACCATGTTCAGCTATAACCATCGTGACATTGCATTTGCTGTACATGCTTTGATTCTCACAGCACTGTGCAACATTCACGTTTGGTCAACATCCAGTGCTGTGGACTTCATATGTTCCCCCTACGCATGTGGCCAACCACTACATGGGGGTTATCACAAATGCACTCCGCAGCTCAGGCCCTCTGCTCCCACAGTGCTAACCTCAGAGTGCAATAGTGTGAACAGGTAACAGACAGGGTAACCCTCCTGTCTGCTTTAGGTCCGAATCACCTTTAGCCTCACGTTCTGGAGGGATTCAAACTGAGAACCTTATGCTAGCATACCCAATTACAGGCTCAGATATGTACCCTCGTCAGGACTGCAGTACAATCTTTTGCCAGCGGCACCCAGACAGGTCTCCAAAATGAACCCTTAAAACTCTGTGAGAGACCTTAGGTATGCTCTTACTTTTTCCAAGCTTAGTAACACCATCAAGCCTTTTAAGTAAATTCTGGAGAAACATAAAGGAATTAACAGGGAAAAATATATCCCCGACACCCATCCAGCTTCAAACAGATGGGGTTATCTCCCAGGACCCAAATTTTATTACCGAAGCCCTGAACACTGCCTTTGCAGATCTCAGTCATATTCTCCCCCCTAACTTCTTTAACCCGATCAATAACTACCCCATAAACACCCCTACCCATTTCAGCCATCCTCCTTTCTTCCTTTGTATCATCTCCTGTAATGAGGCAAAACGCTACCTAGACAAAGCTTTGGCAAATACACGTTACAGTAGTGACGGCCTGGACCTCAAGCTCGTCCGGCTAACACTGGATGTGACCTTGCCTCATCTCACTAAAATATTTAACCTATCCTTATGTCACAGCCAGTTCCCCACTTCTTGGAAAAGAGCAGTTATAACTCCCGTATTAAAGAATGGGGACCCCACCTCCACCAGCAACTACAGGCCAGTATCCATCCTGCCCCCTCTCTCAAAAGCCCTAGAGAAAATAGTGGCAGACCAGCTCACAGACTACCTGACCAAATACAATCTCCTCTGCCAAGAACAACATGTGTTCCAGAGGGGTCACAGCACCTCAACATCCCTTGTCGAATTCACCTCCTATATACATGAGGCCCTTGATCATGGCTCAGCAGTGGGGGCTCTCTTTATCGATCTGACCAAAGCTTTTGACACAGTCAGTCATGAGCTTCTTCTCCACACTCTTCCATCACTAAACATCTCCACTGAAGTCACTGCCTGGCTCAAGGACTATCTCTTAGACGGGACGCAGCAGGTAAAAACTAATGAAACCACATCCTCCAGGAAAACAGTCCGCTCAGGGGTCCCACAAGGGTCCATACTAGGCCCATTGCTTTTCACCCTCTTTTTGAATTCCCTCCCCAAATCCTGTAGTGGGAAGCTTCTGCTATATGCTGATCATGCCGTAGTCTTTTGGAAACATCATCATGTCAACTCGCTACAGGCTGCCCTGCAGACCTTCTTTGGTGAGCTCGAAACCTGGTTCTCAGAACACTGCTTAATACTTAATCATAAGAAGACAAAAGCCATGATCTTCTCGCTCAGCCAAAACCCACTCAGTAATGTGCCATTAATCATCACAAACTCCCGTGGCACCACTCTAGACCAGGTCTACAATTTCAAATACCTCGGTGTCATGTTGGACTCCTCCCTTACCTATCACGCTCACATCCAGCAAGTATCCTCCTCTGTCAATGCCAGGTTAGGGATCCTACATAGGCATAGGCACTGCATTCCGCTGCTTGCAATGCATCTAGTAGTATCCTCCTCAATACTACCCCTGGTGGACTATGGCATAGTAATTTATGGGTCTGCTGATCATACTGCCCTACACAGCATCAACCTCGCCCTCAACAAAGCCTGTAGCCTGGTCTCGAACTGTCACAGGCTAACCCACACTTGTGATCTTTACAAACTCACTGGCTGGCTAAACTTCCAAAATAGGGAGAAATATCACACCTGCCTTCTAGCAAGGAAGATACTACACAAACAAGCACCGACAGGCCTCCATCTTCTTATCCAATCTGCTTTGCTCAGGAGGGCCCCCAGACACTTGACACACACTCCCATACTTGTGCCTCACTGTAGAACCTCCCTTGGGCAACGGTCTTTCCGATATCGAGCCCCTCTGTGGCTCAACAACCTACCATCCACAATCTCCCCTACATCCAGTTTAGGGCAGTTTAAAGCTGGTCTTAAGACAATCCTCAACTCGGAAACCTGTGACTATAGATAACTCTAACCGGGTTCCAGTGACTCAATTATTGCCCCCCCCCCCCATGACTTCTATGCTTCCCCTAAGCCACGATCCTCTATTCACACCTTAAACATATCTTGACACAGGGCCTACTTTGTAAGACCCTCCAGAACTGAATTACTGTCATGTGAATCAAAGTGTTGACCAGGGACCTCTATAATGATCCCAGATGATGTAAGCCCAGATCCTACGTGGCACCAAATGCTGAAGTCCTCTCTCAATGTTTCAAGCTAATACCGTACCATATGTTTGGGTTTGTATTGTTACCAAATGTAAAATAGTTTGTACCTAGTATTTAAGTTTGTGACACCTGATGTATGTTCTTACTGACGTGGAGCCTTTGCAAAGGAGTCATTGACTCAAAGGATTGTAATTCCGATATCTTTCAAATAAATAAATAACAGCTGTCAGACTTAACCCCATATACATTACATGCAAAAAGAAACTGAGAAGACACCCAGGCAGTATTTCAAAGACATGGTTGATTACTAAAATATGATAAAAACAGTAAAATTAAACACAGAACAATATATCATACTGCTTACAATCTTGTAAAACAAAAAGGAAGTTACAGACAAAACAGTCCTACCACAAAGACTTAATTTCTTTCTATTACCTTTCTAAGTGCTTTCCCAGTCAGAGTCTAGAGTCATATGGCATAATCCCATATACAATGTTTCATTTTTAACTCTGTCTGTCCCTACCCCATTTTGATGAGGTCAACTAGAACCTCCCTTAGCTAATTTCTGACATAAGTGTCTCTGTGGGTTGTGAGTCATTGCTTTTGAAAAATCTGTAACTAGCTGTTCCCCAGCTATGACAGACTTTAGTTAAACATTTCTCTTTGAACTTAACAATCCCACAATCATGTCCTCTTGGGCTGATTTCCTGTGCTAGTGTGATCTGAGGGATTTTATGACTCTTTGTACATTTCTGGTTATATGCTAAAAGGAGAGGAACTAGCCCAATTTCCCTGCCTCCTGTAACATGATAAAACTCAAATTTAGTTTCAACTTCAAAAGCATGGGCAGGTCATAAAAAGGTAAATGATAGGCTACTGCCTGAAGTTATGTGGGGGAAGAGCTCCTCCCCCACATCCTATATAAGCTATCAGGCTACATCCGCTCTGCTTAGAGCGAGTCACACTCGCTTCGGCGGCGCAGCTGGTCCCCCCTTCCGTCTGGTCGCCTCCTGCTCCCCTGTTGGTTGTTGCCTTGCTGGCCCCTTTCAGTCCTTGTCCTTCCTCCTGCCCCACTCCGTCCCTCCATCTTGCGGACTGCTTTTTCTCTTTTGGGGGTGGAGGTTTGCCTACTGCTCCTCAGTTCGCCGCCATCTCGAATGCCATGGACTTCACTTACCTGAGCCTTCTCCTCTGCACATTCTGTTTGCCTAACTCGTTCCTTACCTCGCCGCACAAGTACCTCGCAGTTGCCAGCCGCTGCTGGCCCCTTCTAATGCTTATTTCCTTGGGCTCTGCCTAACGCTACTCCGTTTTGCTCCATTCGCCATACCGTCTGCTGCCTGCCTCCGCTCGGAGCATTTCCGGATTGCTGGCTCCTTCCTCCTACTTCATGTACCACATCTAAGGACGCCGCCGTGCTGTAGCTGGTTTTCGTCTGCTCTCCTCTGGCTCCTACCTCCGGTCCTGTCTTCCCCTGCCACAGTGTTATGCTGCTGCCTGCTCTCCTAGCTACATACAAGTCGGGTGTTTTAATTCTAAAGCTGTAAACAACTGTTACATGGCTGCATGACTACCTGCCGGGAGTTCTATTTCTAAAGTTGTAAAAACTGTGTTCTGACTGCTTAAATACCTGCCAGGCGTTCTACGGCTGTAACAAACTGTTTCAAGGCTGGATAAATACTGCCAGGAGTTCTACTTCTACTGCTTAAAAACTGTTTCATGACTGCATAAATGCCTGCTAGAAGTTCTCATTCTACAGCTGTAACCCTATTTTGTGACTGAATACATTCCTGCCCTCTAACCATTTCAGATCTATGACCTCGTATTATTCGATGCCTAAGCTTTCCGGCACTCGGATTAAACTGTACTTTTTCTTTGGCATATCAGACGGACAAGCATTTTGCTGTTGCCCTTTTACTTGCATTTACAGCTGATAGATACTTCGTACCTGATCGGTTCCAGCACCACTCCTCATCTTTGTATATACGCCATCTATGCAATGTATGTGCCTTTTACATTACATCACTAGATGGCATCATAGCTTGCTGAATTTTCTAATTACCCAAGGCTGTATTCTAATGCTCCTGAATTCTGGCAACTTAGTACTGCTAATACGCTGGGCTTCAATCCAACCCATTGGTGTCCCTCGATCCTTTAGCTCCAATTTCAGGATATCGGTCTATCCCTAGTCATACCTACCTTCATTCCATTCCTTAATGAAGCCTGACTGTGTAACCGGCTCCTATATGCCTATGTCTCTACCGTTTTACTGAATTATGTCACCCAACGACACAGACGACACTCATATGGCAATGACAGTGGCCTCTCCAAGATATTTCTCGGGGCCAGTTGCTACTGTACTTGCTGCCAGCTAACCTCAGCGGTCTGGCTCGCATGCTAACTTATGTGGGGCTAGCTGCTGCTTTACTTACCTTTCCAGATGACCTTCGAGGGTCCGCTGGCATGCTAGCCACGTGAGACTAGCTGCTACTCTACTTCCCTTACCAACTGACCTACGAGGGGTCCAGCTGTGCATGCTAGCTTACGTGGGTCTAGCTGCCACCTTGCTCACATTCCCAGCTGACTTTCGTGGGGTCCAGCTGCACCATACTTGTCTACTTCTATGACCTGCTTTGCCCTTCAGGCCAAGGGTACACTACTTCTACTCCAACCGCCTCGCCAGTTTGGAGCCTAACGATTTGTTTATTCTACTATACGCCTACCTGCTGCCGTGGCAGCCAGCCCAGGAGCTCCTTACTATGGATTCACATTTTGATGTTTCGACATTCATCATCTATTCTTTGGACGCTTTTGCCCTGCTTCCCTGCTACTATGTCTGCATCATGCAGCTTGCTTACTACTACAACTTATGTACAGGTTCACTTCTTTACCTTACTTGCTCATATTACCTGCTTCGCCCTTACAGGGCTTAGAGGTCATCATGACTAACCTGCCATTACAATCTACTGCGCTCTTCATAAGCTGGCATCCATCTAACCTATGTTTACATATTTACTGCGATCGCTACCTACCAGGACATGACCCTCTGCACTGCATGCAGTTCGACATTTCAATTGCATTATCTACCACTGCTCTGCGACCTGCCTCACCCCGTGGGGCCGGAGGTTAGCCATCACATTTAGTCAGACCTGTGCCCCTACAGGCCCGGAGGTCCTTTGTTCCTATATATTACTGCACCATAATCGCCTGCTTCTACGACCTGCCTTTGCCCATCGGGCTGGGGGGTTTAACTACTTCTACTCTACACCTGTCTCACCCAGCTCAGGGCCTGGAGATTCACATCCTACTATATGCCTATCTGCTGCGTGTCCGCCAGCCCAGGAGCTCCTTTACTATGGACTCGCATCTGGATGTTTCTACATTCATCATCTATGCTTGGATGCTTTGCCCTGCCGCTTCAGCCGTATGGAATTACTACTGCTTCACTCTTTCCAGGACACTTAGTTGAGCTTCGCCTGAAGACCTTCACTATCCTGAATTATGCTCTACCGCTTCTCGGACCCTGTGACAACGCTACTTTATTTGACTCAGCCTCCTCAGTTATCGCCATCTAGGACTCCTAAGCTCGACTATTCAGGACTCATCAGGATATTCTTCACAAGTCACTTCTTGCTAAGGTATCATTCTGACTTGGAACGTAGATGTCAACATTGTTATGCAACCATTTTTATCCACGAAGCTCTCTGATTCCCTTGCTTGTACCATTCTTCATGCCCCTTGCTTTATAACATACCTAATCTTGCAATACTACTTCCCTGCTATTACGTCTGCTCATGCAGCTTTACTTACTACATTAACTGACCTACGTACAGGTCCACTTTTTTACACTACTTGCTCATACTACCTGCTTTGCCCTTACTGGGCCTAGAGGTCATCCCGACTACCTTGCAATTACAACCTACTGCGCTCCTCGTGAGCTGGAAATACATCTGACCTACTTCTACATATTCACTATGTTCTCTACCTACTTAATGCTTGCTTCCTCCCTCTGGATTGGAGGTTCCTACTGCTCCATCCTCTGTATTACATAGCATATGCCAATTCTTGTGCTTCATACCGTGGCCTTCATTCGCTAACCTTGCCATGCAGAACTTGACTCAACAATTCTCCTTCTTGACGTGGATGCTGGGCCTTGATTCCTGGATCTTCTCTGCAAAGTCATCCTCACCTGCTGGAGTGCTTCACCACCTGTGACTCTTCACTTCAAATTCATTTCAACCACGGATGCCACTCTATTTCATTCTGGCCTGCTCATGGATTCTCGAACTTGGAGTTTATTAGATGGATGCTTGCTCTATTCACCTGACGTGTCACAATTCAATACATCTTCAGTTCTCCGTTTCTCTGGATTGGGTTCTACAATTTTGGAGTTTGGATTAGCCAATTAGATTATTTAGGATTACTCTCCTTTAGTATGCCCAGAAGGATGGGCAGGTCAGTAGCTATGGGTCCTCAGAGGTTTTCCCCCAAGGGTTTTTTTCCTCTCCTGCATGCAACTGGTCACACTCTCTAAAGTTGGAGGAGGTGATCATACTGCTACTCATTCTTAGGGGTGTCATCCTACTTGACTCCTTCAACAGTCGGACACTGAACATTCGTGGATATCATTACTTTTTTGAGGGGGTCTCATAATACTGGACTAAGCATTCTTTACGGTGGGATATAGAGTAAGGCCAAACCAAAACTAAGTTATAACAATGTTACTCATCAGCTCAAGCATCTAAGCACTTTGCACAAGACTATCCAGCTCACTTGTACTATAAGCACTGACTGTATAACTATGTTCAAAGTACCTAAGCACAGATCCACTCAAACTGCTACATATCTGAAGAGCCATGTCCTTCTTATCTATCTGGCCTCTGTATCCAAGCACAAACCTTCATTATCCAATTACAGTACATAGCACAAGCATTGAGCTATGAACCACACATAAATGATAGGCTATCGCCTGAAGTTATGTGGGGGAAGAGCTCCTCCCCCACATCCTATATAAGCTAGCAGGCTACATCTGCTCTGCTTAGAGCGAGTCGCACTCACCCTCCATCCTCCCCTGACACCTCCTCCTTCTCCGGCACTCTTATCCCACCGGGGTCTCATAATACTGGACTAAGCATTCTTTACGGTGGGATACAGAGTAAGGCCAAACCAAAACTAAGTTATAACAACGTTAATCATCAGCTCAAGCATCTAAGCACTTTGCACAAGACTATCCAGTTCACTTGTACTATAAGCACTGACTGTATAACTATGTTCAAAGTACCTAAGCACAGATCGGCTCAAACTGCTACATATCTGAAGCTCCAACTTACCTATCTGGCCTCTGTATCCAAGCACAAACCTTCATTATCCAATTACAGTACATAGCACAAGCACTGAGCTATGAACCACACATCATAAAATACCCTTCTGTAAGGAAGTCTTCATTAACTGGTTCTTCTGGTCTGTTTTACAACATCCTGTGGTTTCAGCTACTGACCTTGAAAGTTAAAGGCCAAATCTCTCACATACTGACATTTCATACACAGATCATTTATTTATAAGATAAATGTCATACAGGTAACCAGAAGCAGGAGCAGAGCATCACAGGGGTGACTGTCAATGCACACATGCCACAACAGCACTACACAATCTGATTGTGAACAGCCATCTCCACGGGCCACAGGGATGCACGTTACATTGCGATCACATTTGCCAGTACCTGTCCACAAAACACGGCCCTCACACTCACTGTGGGTGCAGCTGTCATGTTGGCCACTGTGTGCACACTACGCCCATGCACTACATAAACATTGGTCTTGTGCAGCCCATGTATTGCTGTATTCATGCCACATGGACCCATATATGTGAGCTGCATCCACAAATGTGTCTCCCATGCGTTATTGCTACACATCAGGGCATTGTGGCTTCCAGACCAGTGACATACACCCACACATACAGACACATGGAGGGCACTACCAGGTATGCCATCATGTCTGTGTTGTGACAGGGGAGGGTGAACTGTGTTGCATGTCAATGCACATCACACATGTGTTGGACGCATGTGGCCAATAGGCCATCATTGTTCTGCACATGTCTTGTGCATCTATTGTCTGTAGTGTGCACCCTGTGGTCATTAGTACTTGGCACTTCTGTGTATGTGTAGGTTGTCTCCTATGCATACATTCACATGGGAACATGAGTAGTCCTGTGGCACCCATGTATGCTGTTCACATTCCTTTCGACATGTCTTCCCCAATGTTTGTTGGCAATATATCGGCATACACTGTTGGGTCACTTGTCCGTAACACTGACATTGTGGCATTTAGTAATCATCAATGCACATGTGTGGACTCACATATCCACAGTTTCCTCGACATTTCCATGTTCCTCGTCACTGGGCACATCTGTATCTGGCTCCCATTCGAGGTCATCATCAGTATCACCCCAACTATGATCAGCATCCTCAGCACTGTTATGTTCTTCAGAGCTATTGTCATCCTCATCTGTGCTCTCATCATCATCAACAGGGGTGTAGTCCCAGCACACAGGCTCTGTTCCAACATCCTTGGTACACAGTAGGTTTGGCTCACGCTGTGACACGGCATCACAGGTGACAGCATGTGGTATGTTCACACGGGTGAACATATCTGATGTCTGCAGGACTGTCTGTGTTCTCAATGTGTTCCGCAGCCTGCCACTGAAATGTGGAGTATATTTAAAGATCTGCACACCTTTGTTCTTCATGACCTACAGAAGATATCACACAGCCCATTGGTGAATATTGTGCAACATCCCCGGGGAGACAATGTGTACTGTATTGTACATCATGTTGATGTGGGATATGTACATGCCTTACTGGATCTGTCTGCGTCCAGGTGTGAACGCCCTGCATTGCTGATTGTTCCTTTTAAGCTGGCAGCATTTTCTTTGTGATTGTCATCCAGTTACATGTCTGATCTCTGTCTCTTCAGTAGTGGAGATTTCATTGGGTACCTGCCGGTGTAGAATGTGCATCATATGTGAGCAGTCCCATATGAAATAATTAATGCAGCACACACAGGCACCTACTGGACTGTTATTAGCAGTCACATTCCACACATGAACATGGTGCTTGTATGTGCCCTGTGCACCTGTAGGTTAGTGGTCAGACATGACAAGGGTGCCTTACACTTCTGTTGTGACTGTACCAATTTAACTGCCATTGGGGCTTCCCTGTCCACATGCCACATCACCGCCATTCCCAAGCTCTGTGCTGTCAGCTACATGTACACAGATTAGTGGTGACAGATGAATGTCTGTGGGCATGACCTGCTACAGGTCTCACCCTGGTACACACCCCAGCATCCTAATCACCTGACCCTTTGTTCAATGCTCCCTTTCATTGTACAGCTGCACACAGACATTTGACTGTCAGTTGTGCACATACACATGTTGTGCTGTGCTGCTGCTGTCATGTCACACATGCACATGTGTTGCCGACATGCTTGTGTGGGAGATTTACTAACAACACCCTGTTTGATCCATGCTACATACTATGGTATGTGTGTGTTTCTCACACCCCAGGACTATACATCATATTCCAGCTGTGACATGCATACATGTGCATACAGTCATGTGCCGCACTGTTACCCCAATCATACCCATTGCCATCAGTAAGTTCACTGTCTGTCCAACGCTGCATGTCCACCTCCCTCCACCAATGGGGCACTTCCCCAAACTCCCGGTACCTATACATCCATGTGTGTACGTGGCAGTCCCACTGTGTCCATGTGACTGTTTGCCATGTGCAGCATGGGGTCTGCGTACATCCTCTGGCCAACATCCCATCCTCACATGGACATTTGTCGCCCATAGCTATTCACATACCTTGTGCTACGTGGACATGTAGCATTGTCACCTGTCATGGGGTTTCACATTATGCACCATGTTACCATTCCCCTTTCTCACCTAACTATTGCTTCCACTCACATGGCCTCACTGAGTACCACACATTGCACTGTGTCTGTAGTGACCACCATTGCATCTGTGCAGACCACAAGGACCCCACCCATGCCTCTTGCTGTGCCTGCCTTGTTGCCTTTGGTCCTGCACATGCCTGTAGCACTGTCCTGCACCCTGTCTGGCATATAATACCTTGTTCACGCACTGTGTTTTGCTGGCCCCTCCTAACTGCTCACCACATATCCCCATTCCTTCCTCATATGTGCCCTGTTGACATCTACTCTTACCAGCTGGGTGCTGCAGCTTGGCTTGCATTTGTCCAGGCACTCCTGTTGTTGTGTTGGCTGTATACCTTGCCTGTTGTTTGCATGGTACTGTGTCTACCCTCTCCAACAATCGGCATCTACACACTCTCATACTGGATTACCAACACAACATTAAATGGTCATGCATGACATTGCAGGCCACTACTGTGTCCCCACATTACCCAACATTATGTTACCAGGACCCCTATGTGTACATGTGACCCACCATGGTTATGGTATGTCAGAGGACGGGTGGCCCATTGCCACACTGCTGGACACTCACTGTGGCATTTGCAGCACAGTTCCATTTGCGTACTGATGTTTGTGGTGCTGTTTTCCCACATGTGTCATTGTTTCTACCTGACACACAATATGCAGTTTCACACTAGGTATCAGCCTCTGCTTCCCTACACATCCTGCAAAGGTGTGTCCTGCATTCATCTTTTCTACACATCATTTGACACATCCACCATATACCTGTGTGTCTAGGACTTTGTGGCCTGATACACCACACACCACACCCCAATACACCTGTGTCTGCATTGCACTGTGTATACCCCATGCATGTTCGTAGGTGGATGTTGTACATCTTGTGCCCATTGTGGCTTATAGCCACACAGAACACATCATACATGGTCACACTGCCGGTCTAGCACACCTATACACTGTTTCCACTGTTGTGACCTGTGTATTGATGATGGCCTTCTGCCATTTCTGTTGTTCTGCAATAATTGTACACGGTCTGTGGCTGTGCCTGCCAGCATGTGTGCCACAAAGTCCTGCACACACATGCATACACAGTGGGCATTGTGGCATGTTTGTGCATCCATGATTTGTACACCCTGGCTCATCTTCTGTGCATCATGGATGGTTTTCCTGGTGATACATGTACTTGTGGGCATACATATACAGTGCATGTGGTGTTGCGCTGTGTATGGGCACATGCTTGTTTCTGGGATTGGGGCTGCTGGTGTGGTGTGGGAACTGCTCACCACATCTGCATGCCACTACCGTTGGTCGATTGCCACCCTTCTGCAGTGCTGTGGCCAATGTTGCCATTGTGACACCATGCAGTCCATGCACGTGTATCTTGACACTAACCTGGTCATGGTACCTGTGGTACACATGTTTTTGTTCACATTGTGTTGGGCAAACGCATGTTACACACAGTGGGCACCTCTGGCCACCATGTGCGTCAGTTGTTCAACAGTGTGTTCCACATACATGCTATGTGTTAATTACCAAGGGACATATTAATGGTTCTGTTACATACCTCTATTCTTGTTCATTTCTTCGGTGTTATGCTCAACATTCCCAGTGACTCCATGGTGCCAGTGAGTACTGTATATCTTGTACAGCTTCCCTCTTGAGTCTTAGTTTGGCAGGTGTGTATCCGACACTTTTCAGGACACTTGGATGTATGTCATACTGGTCATCGGAGAAATGGTCAGAGCATAGGTGGCTATGCTCTGTGGACAGCCACCCATCCCTGTTGACCGCAGTTACCCACAACTCACGTCGATCTTTGTCTCTTGGAAAGGCATGGAAATTCCTTCCACAAGGGGTTCTGTTTTTGCAGTTTGCTGCTACATAATATGGCGTGGTTGTTGTTTTCTCGGGATTTGTGGTCTCTGTACCTCCGTACTGCACGGGAGTGGTAGTACAGTGCCTCTGGCAGGGTTCAGTTTCAGGGGGGCTGTGGGCATCTCTCGTACAAGCTATGGCAATAATCTGTCACACTGGTTTAGTGCAGTCTGTGCACAGATACACCAGATTATGAACAGTGAGTGTGGTACACAGTCTGCCTCACAGTGGCACACACGCACTGTGCAGCTCACATTTACTGCTGTGTTTTTCAACACCGTACAGGTTACTCGGCGGCTTCCTACAGGGTTCTTTTGCCATACAACCTTGTGGCGGTGTGTGTTCCTGGCAGTACACACATGCTGTCAGTGGTTGGGTACCAGTACCTGTCCTTGGTCACATACACATGTTGCTCTGCAGTTGTTGGCCTCCTTTCCTGCCAGTGGGTACTTACTGCTGTTGCCTGCTACAGTGGCACAGATATGCCACCTGGTGCTCTTTGTTGCCTGTGGTTGGTGGGTGTCAGTTGCCTTCTACCACAGTGGCTCAGAGATGACACTGGTTATGTTTTTTGTGCTCCCTCCCATTATTATTTCCTTGTGGCCCTCGGTGTGATTCTGTGCACACAGCCGTGTGTAGGTTGTTCACAGCATCAGTTTACTGTCTGCATACCTGTGGCACTGTATTGTACAGACTGCAGCTTCTCCGTACTGTGTTCACACACTATGCTGTGAGTCATCCTGTGATGTGGCATGCTCACACTGTGTTCACTGACATCCCGTCTTGTTTGTCCAGGTCTGATTCTGCACAGTGTGTGCAGCTCTCTGTTACCTGGATGCTGCACACTGTATTGTGTATGGTGTCTGTGCTGCTCTGTCACCGATGTCACTCTGTGTGGTTGTGACTGTGCACAGGGCACTTCAGGGTGAGCCACTGTGCAAACATGTCTGTGGGCTATCTGATTGCCCTGACAACCACTACATGTGGCACCACTCAGGAATGTGCTCTTGTCAATGCACCCATATGGTTGTGACCAATGACATTTCACTGCTGTTGACCTGCGCGTGGTGCAGTCACGCTCCTGTTCTGGGTGGGGATATGGTGCTGGGCCTGTCACATGGTCTGCATGCACATGTGTGGCCATGGGGTCACACTTTGCAGTGTGGCTGTGTTGTTCAGCCTATACACTACTTACAGGGGTGGGGTGCACTCTTGACGTTGTGGCGGTGGGTGGGGTATGTGGTTTGCTGTTGGCACTGCTGTTCACCTCCAGGTCAGTTGTGGTCTGGTGGTGTTCTCCCTGTGTGTGCTGCAGTCACTGTACAATTGAGTACAGGGCTTCCATGTGTCAGTATTGTTGCTGTCTCACACACTGTGATCCCTCACGGGTAGAGGGTGGTTGCCTGCTACGTTGATTTACTTTGACGACTGTCTGCTGGCAGGGGTGCACACTGTCTGCTACATGGGTGAGGTTGCTGCAGGACATTATGTGTGGTCCTGTCTGGCAGGTCAGTGGGGGCTGCAGGGTACCAGTGTTGTCTGTACTTGGTGGTGGGGTGTTTGTGCTTGCTTAGGGTGTCACCTCAAGTGTGGGTTGCACGTGGCACTCTGGGTGGTGGGACTGCCATCAGACTGTTTCCTGGTGCAGCATGCAGTAGTGCACAGGTCAGTGTCAGTTGACCCTGCTGGGGGGATGTCCAACAGTGCATGTCACTGTATGTTGCTCTTGCGGGGCGTGGGTATTGGTCTTTCCAGGCATGTCAGTCCCCATGGCTCCTGCTGGGTGCTGGGGGGCGTTTCACAGAGGCTCACTCTTTGTTGCTCCTAGTGTCTGTGTGGGTTCTTTCGCTGAATTTCTGTGTCTGCTGCCCCATCGGTGGGGGGGCAGGTCAGCCTCAGTTGCTCTTGTGGGGATGTGGCCCAGACACTCACTGTCTGTTGCTCTGGCTTGGGGGGGGTGCGTTTGCAGGCAGGTTTCCCATGCTGTTGCCTTTGCTTGTGGCAGTCAGGGATTGCTGTTGGGCTAGTATATTTGTGTTGTACGGCTTTCACCTGGCTGTTCCTCTCTGTCACATGGCCAGGTTCGAGGACTTTGCAATCTGCGTCCATAGCAGTGTGGTCTGCGGTTTGCATTTCTCTGTAAGCATGCCACAGGCTACATTACAGCTTAATTTATTGGCCAATGCAATGCGCACTGTCAGTTATTGGACCACCCATACTCTTGCCTGACAGCACTCACATTTCCGCGGGGTTTACAATCAGGTTTGGCTGTTGGCACGCACACCCCCGCGGGTGCTGGTGTTCAGGTTTGGCTGTCAGTGCGACTGCTCCCGCAGGACGTGCCCAGCTCACTCATCTTGCTCCGTGCTCATTCCTAGGGCTGCTCCAGGACTAGTTTGACATCACGAGCTGTGACATTTTTATACCTGCCTCAAAATAACTCTGCCTTCTGAGTGTAAACAAACCATGGCTCACTCACTTGTGCTGCTGCATCTTCTGGTGAGTCTTACTGCATTTACATTACTTGCACACAGTCTGTGTTGGGTCAGAGGTTGCTGTCTCTCATCTTGTTTTGTTGGGGGGGTGGTGCCATAGTGGGTTGTGCATTTGATCTTTAAAAAGAGTTAAGGTGGCACTAAATAAAGCATGCAGACTGGTTCTGGGTGTTGGGAAACTAACACACACCTGCTAACTCTATGCCCAATCCAGTTGGCTTACACTCCGGGAAGGGTCATGTATCCAGTATGCCTCCTTGGTGAAAAAAAAAAACTTGCCTAGGACTCCCCCCCCCCCCACACAATATACAAAAGCTCCTCCAATGTTCACACTACCTACATCTCACTAGGAGCACCGCCAAAAACACCCTCCAGGTACCTTTCAGAAATACCTCATTAACCCAATGCTCCTTTGCCTACAGAGGCACTCTGTGACTCAATGGACTCCCTACTACTCTCACAACTGTCCAGGACATTGGGCAGTTCAAAAGGGGGCTCTGTTCACATCTGATTCTGATGGGTAAACGTGAGTGCACCAATTAGCTTGCTTTACCTCTGCATTCAACAAAGCCCACCATTGTGTGTCCTCCTCTGCCCCATAATACCTATACCCTTTACTCTGTCATCCTCTCACCTTCCCCCACTATTCCCTCTTTTCCTATTTATGCTTGGTGCACCGGAACCAAACCTAACTGGTAAGGCCAGTTTCGCCCCTATGCCCTATCATCCTACTCTTCCCCATTTGACGAGGTTATATTTGGCAGCCATTTCCTCCCCTTCCTACTGACAGAGCCAACCAGGCTGCCACTTGTACTAATTTTGCACTGGTCTACATTGTACTGTTCCTCATATTGTGTAACTCTGGAACTGGTTATGCATAAGTTAAGTACATTTGTATATCTCATTGTTTGTACTGCACGTGTAAACTTTGTAAATGAGCTACTAGCTCAAAGGTTGTTGTAATCCGAAACATTAAATAAATAAAAACATTACAGCTTACCTGGAGCATTGCCATCTTGAATCGGCTTGCTCCACTCCAATCGCACCACCACCACCCTTTTCTCTCACACACTGCAGCTGTGCAGCATTCTTGATGGCCTTCCTGTGTTTTGGGGACATTTCCAATGAAGGGGTTAGTGAGTAGGAGTCGCACTGGTGCACGCAAAGCAGCGTTTTTACATGGTTGCAAAAAAACACCTGCACCAGTGCACTCTGTTCCACATTTCCAACAAATCAGGGAATGATCTGTGCCATAATGGAGCAGCTTGACATGCTCCTGCAGCTCTTCACACTGCCAGATCTGCATCAGTGTAACTGATCTGCACCACTGGCACGGGGCAGCTCCAGCAGTGCAAAAGCTCTTTCAGATCTTCTGTTTCCTAAACATACTTGTTCATAGCGGTAGAAAGAGACTGATAAATGCTCTCTTATGTTGAGTACTTTGCAGCTGTGCAGTGATCTGTCACGCAAACTGATATTAGCGTTAGTCATATTGAAATCTATTTCGTTTTCCTTACACAAACATTTGGATGTGTCATGCAGTTGCTGCTTTGCTTAAGGAGTAATGGGATAAACTCCATAATGACGGATGTTTTTGTGACCTTGTAATACTGCCTCGCGAATATGGGCTTCAAGAGGCTTGTGTTAAAACTATCGTTGTCTTAAAAAATAGCTTTGAATTATGAAAAAAGAAGCTGAAAAATGAAGTTGTTTCAAGGTAGTTTCTATGAGACAGCTCTGAGTTATGCTTGGAAAGGTCTGAAATTTAAGAGTGAGACTTTTTTTTTCTTGTCTCAAATCTCAGAGTGAGTACTGGGTTGGAAATGGCTGGAGGGCAAGGGTTTTCTAAGCATATAGCAAGGTTAGATTATATGTTTGTTTTAGGTAGACAAAGAGTTTCTTGTAATTCTGTCCAAAGTTGTAGTATAGAGCGGAGTTTGCTACTTCAGGGTCTTCTGTGTGCCTGTTGTGTATGTGTATGGGGGGGCTGATTATTTACTATGCCCTGAATAAAGCTTTCTGAGGGAACTTTTCATCCAGTGTCCTACAAATAAAGGTATTCTGTGTGCATGGTGTGTGGGATGTCTGTGTGGTTGGTGGTGGGACTTTGACAGTTTACCATGTCCTAAAAATAAAATGTGATTTTGTAAAAAAAATTGCTCATCCAGGTAGGGGGCAGTGGGTGTTCTACCACACAGTGCCTGGCTTGACACCAGCTCATTCTAGTGCCAGATCTCACTGGCAGCTGAGTGGAAGGAGCTTGTAGTATAAACTGAGGTGCTAGATGGTGGGAAAGGAGCTTAGGTTGAGAAGGTGGTGTGGCAGTCTGGAGGTATACAAAACCTGTGAAGGCTAGATGCAGTCAGGGGATGGAATGCCCGTAGAGGACTGCGTTGACCTAGGGAGTGGGACCCTTATTTACTTGAGAGCACCTTTAATTCCAGGTAGTATGTAGTGGAATAACAAGGAGGGTGTGGGGACCTTGGGGGGTGTTGTCCCTCAGGGAAGTACCCCGAAGGCCAGCTGGCATGAGGATGGGCTCCCAAAGCCTCTGAATGAGACACAGGTAGGGGGAAAAATAGGTAAGGTGCCCATGCCAAGGAAGAGGCAGACAAAAATACCACATGCAGTATGCTGTGTATGGAGGTCCTGGCAGTAAACTAGGAGAGCCTACAGTGATATGGGTATCCTGTGGAATTCCAGGGATGGGGAACCCCAAGTTGTTGGATGCTTAACGACCAGGCAATGGACATGGCCCAGTTAGTGCAGGATGCCAGTCTGGTGACATGCTAAGACAAGACCATGTGGTAGTACAGTAGTTTGGCTGTAGCCTGGACTGCCGCAGGGAAGTGTTGATGTGAGGTCATTGCTTGCCTAAATGTTTGAAAAGTGTTATGTTCTGTCCAGCTTTACCAGCCTTATACATTTCACAATATATATGGAGCTTTCAGATCATTCATCAGAGTAAAGCTGAGAGACAGTCCCATAGTTCTGTGTGGGGCAAGGCAAGTAAATTGCAAGGAAAAGCAGTTATGTAGTAGTAGTTTTATTTATTTTTGGCACCCTTCCTCGGAGGCTGCATATGTAATGGAATGAGTTAAAGTGAGCATATACTTTAGGGTCTTTGTAAAGTCTCCCTTGCCATGGCGCTGATGCTGACTCTGACCAGAGATAAAAGGACTATTTAGGAGCCCTTCTCTTAAAGCACCTGAGGTTACAGGGAAGTGACACAGAAAAATGAATTGTTACCAGAAATCCAAACGAAATAGTGTCCCTCAGCCTCATTGTGACTGTGCTGTGAACTTTGACAGCTTATCGCAAAGTAAATCCTTAAGTGAACTTCATTACTTCTCAAGTGATTATTAGATGAAGGGACCATAGGTGCAACTCGAGTGTGAACATTCATGCTAGAGCCAGGAAAAAATATGTCGCTGTGAGGGGCCTCTCGTATCTAGATACTGCCACCCCTAGACAGGGAGGGTCCTGGGCATCACCCAGAGTAATTAGGGTACCCCCACAACATAGGCATGGATAGTTCTTTTTTTTTTTTTTTTTACTTATTCTTTATACTCCCCCTGCCCTCAGCACTCCCACTCTTCAGGAGACACCTATGGCCTTCTAGTCCCCGCCGTCTTACCTGGAGCCCGGTGCAGTCCGTCCCCCATGTAGCTGTGGTTATATCCCCCAGGTGGGCATGGGGCTGGGCCACCCCTGAAGTCCTTCTTGTTGTTGTCGGAACGCTGGTACCAGGATAGGCAGGGGTACTGAGGATCGGGGCCTGGTGCTCGTCTACCGGGAACGCTGCGGGGTGATTTTTCCCTTTTTCTTGTGGGAGTGGTGCATGCCCCAATGTCAAGGCATCACCGCCGACGTCAACCACTCCCAACCCCCTCTGTACACTCATGCGCTTGCTGTGCCTATGGCTTCCACCAGAGGCCAGTCAGGCACCGAGTGTGTGATCCCCTCCCTCCCGGGAAAGGAGAGCTGTCCTCGGACGCTCAATCCTTTCCCTCCCCTGGCATGGATAGTTCTGTATGTTGGTGTAAGTGGGCACACTTTCTTTTGGAGGGGCGGTCTTTGTTGAAATTCTGTTTGTTATAAAGTGGTAGAGCTTTGGTTAGTAGTTCAACTTTTTGTGGGGGAGGAACTGTTTGACTTGCTGGTTATTGCTTTGCTGTGTGCTAAGGCAACTACTCAACGCCCCCTCTCTGTTCGAGAAAGGGTGTAGCCGTGGCAGCTCCACTCATCAGAATGGGAGATATGGGGAACTGGGGGGGGGGATTTGAAGGGAATATAAACCCTGTTTGCTTTTTAAATATACAGCAGTTATAAATGTGGCCATACGTGAAGTATGTTTAATCGCCTCAGTGTATTGTTCAATGTGTGGTACATAGCTCAGTGCTTGTGATACATAATAGCTGGATAAGATGTGGTTAGTGAGTAGAAACGTTAGAGTTGGATTGGTACATAGATCAGTGCTTGTAGTACGTATGAGCTGTATGAGATGTGGCTAGTTCTTAGAAATGTTAGAGTTGGATTGGTACATAAGTCAGTGCTTGTAGTACGTATGAGCTGTATGAGATATGATTAGTGCTTAGAACTGTTAGAGTTGGATTGGTACATAAGTCAGTGCTTGTAGTACGTATGAGTAGTATGAGATATGTTTGGTGCTTCGATACGTTTGAGCTGGATGAGATTTGGTTGGTATAAGAAACTTGATCTTTGGTCTTTCTCTATATCCCACCTTTGGCAGGATGCTAGCTGTGAGTAGGATTGAAGGCCCAGCGCAAGGTGAGATATGAGTGCCAGAAAAGGAGGAGGAGGAGCCAGGGGTGGATGGAGGCCGAGTCTGACTCACTCAAAACAGAGTGAGTGGAAGCTGGGTGGTTATGTATAGCCTATACCTAGGCTGGCAGTATAGCCTAGAGGTTAGAGTAATGAGCTGTGAATGAGCTTGATACATCCAGCAGACCTGGGTTTGATTCCCACAACCTCCACTTGCATACTATGTGACTCTGAATAAGTCATTTAACCACCCGGTGCTCCCAGGTCGCCACCAAAAACAGGCACTTGTGCCTAGTGGGCCTAACCCAGTTACCAAAGACTAAAATAAATAAAACAGTGGCACTGCTTTTCAGTAATGCTCTCTACACCATACATAGTTGCTCAGGTCCACCCAACACCAGGCAATTAGATTTATCCCCCAGCACCAAACTCCTGTATAGCCCCCCCCCCACCCCCATATCATCATGCCTATTTTTTATTCTTTGATGGTCTGGATTGGACACTGGACCCATCAGGTAGTTGGGGGAGAGACACAGCTTTTTTATTTTTATTTTTTATTCCCTGATGAGCCAAGTTAGACATCAGACCCTTCAGGTAGTTTGGGGGAGGGAGACAGTTTTATTCTCTGACAGGCTGAGCTGGGCATGGGATTTGACAGGTTGTTGAGGGGAGAGGGACAGAATTTTTATTATTCCTTGATGGTCTGGGTTTGGCCCTAGACTCATCAAGTAGTTGGGTGGAGAAGGAGGGACTTTAAAAAAAAAATATTCTCTAAGAAATCGTGTTGGGCATTAGATCCTTTATGGAGTCTGGGGAAGGGGGGCCAGATTTGTTTTATTTCCTGATGAGCTGGGTTGGGCACTGAACTCATGAGGTAGATTACAGGGAAGGGAGGAGACTCATTTTGTTTTATTCCCTGATGGGCCTGGTTGGGCACCCGACCATTCTGCTGCATAGCAGGCTGTGTTGGTGTGTGCACGGCAGTGATAGGAGCAGCAGTGCAACAGTGCAGCAGCAGCCCCAAGCCTGCCCTGCAGGGTTTGAGCCCCCTCACTGTGATGTAAGTGGATGGGCATGGGGAAAGCAATGTTTTACTACCCAACTTATTCCACCTTCCACTCACCACTTTGCTGCTGCTCCTCCTTATTTCTGTTTGGCTTAATACATGGGCAAGGATGGGCACTGGAACCCATCAAGTAGCTGGAGGGAGAGAGACCAATTTTTTTTTAATTCCTGGACCTGTCAGATTGTTGTGTGGGGGGGGGACAGCTTTTTTTATTCCCATATGGGCTGGGTTAGGCACTAGATACAGCAAGTTGTTGGGGGGAGACAGATACATGTTTTTTATTTCGCTGACTGGCTGGATTGGGTCCCACCCCTGCCATGCCCTCTTCTTTCCATCCTATACAACGGCAACATGTTAAGGACCTAAAACATGTTCACCGTAACATGAGAAACTTAGTCCCCAAACCAGATGAGCTTATTGCATGGGTCACACACTACTAGTTGGATATCATTGGATATCAGAAATATGGTTAAACCTGCCATTCCCAATAACCTGTGTGCACTTCCTGTATATTGTTTTATCTGTTGCAATCACAATGGCCCTAAGAAAGGAGGTGGCATGTTAATATATTACAGATCCTACTTTAACATAGTGTCCCCAAATCACCCCCCCCCCCCACCTTGAATTCCCAATTGAATGCTGCTATGGTGTACTCACACTGGGTGGCACAAAAAAGCTCCATCTCTTCTGCATTTATATCGCTTCAACTGGAAACTCGACCTTGATCTCCTCCCTCACCAAGTCTATAGGTTCATTAGTCAAAACCAATTTTTCATGATATTTGGAGACTTTAATATAAATAGGCTCAGTGACTGTAACAAAACAGTGGCACAGGCCCAACCTTGCACAAGTCATCTCTGAGCTCACTAGGTGCTCTAATAATGGCAGCAAACATACCCTTACAGACTGGATACTCACACTCAGGTTAGACAGGATCAAGAATTCAGGTGTACTGTCTGATGCCATCAGCGACTGCTCACCTGTTTTTTGTGTATGCATGCCAAATTGACAAAAGCCACTCCTAGAATTATACAATCCAAGAAATACTACAATCTAGATCCTGAGTTCTTTAGACAAGCTGGCAGTCTCTAACACTGATTGTTCCCACTTATATGAGGCTTCCAATGTGAATTCAGGAACTGCCTTTTTTACCTCAGTGTTCACTGAATTACAGGATAAACTTGCCCTATTTACTAGGAGGAGGGTGTGTGCCTCAATCTCTAAATGGTTGGAACACACCTTGTCATAAATGCACTCCAGGGGTCAGGCCCTCTGCTCCCACAGTGCCAAACCTTGAAGTGCAACATGTGAACAGGAGACAAACAGAGTAACCCTCCTGTCTGTTTTGGGTCCAAACAACTACCAATCTCGAGTCCTGATGTCAAATATGAACCCTTTTTCACTAGCACGCCCAGTTAACAGGTTCAAATATCACACCCTTTTGGAGGAAATGCAGTGCAATACTTAACCCAACAGGCACAAAACCTGGTTCACAATCCTCCTTTGGACTCAATTGAGACCTAGGTACTTTTCTTACCTTGGTGCATGTGGTAACACAGTGTAGTGAGCGCTTAACAGTTCTGTCAGAATTAACACTGTCCCAGCATTCACATTTAAAATGAAGAAAAGACTCAGGCAGGATTTCAAGGAAAACTAAGTTTACTAAAATTAAAAATAGTAGATGAAATACAAAACACAGAACATATAACATTGTGTGTACAGTAATACAAATGAAATGGACACTTTAAACAAAACCGCCTTATTACTGAGTATTTACAGTAATCCTGCCCTAGTTTCAATTGGCAAATAGTGGAGGTTGATTTACCTAATGTAGAAGTGCTCTTGAGAGTGTGTCTTGCAGGAGCCCAGAATCAAAAAGCATGCTTTTCTCTTAGCTTTGACCATCTAAAGGAACAAGGGTCCCACCCTGTTTGTGAGGTCACAGCTCAGTGGGGATGCTGGCTGTGAGGTCACTCTCTTCCTGCATATTAAATTTGTCTCAGGCATCTGCATGTTGCTAAGCATCCCACAAAAAAAATTATACATTTTGTTTTTTAATTAGTGAGCCTGCTTTATGGCATGTCAGAATTATCCCTTTGATCTTCAAGGGAGCTTCCTGACAGCTATTTCTCCTAGTGGTGAGAAATGTAACAGGTATTTGTCAGAAGTTGCTTTCCTCCTAATAGGTCATAAAATGCAATACATTTTATAAGTGGCTGGTTTTACAACCTGGTGTAAAGGAAGCTCTCAATTAGATTTTTTCCTGGGTCATTGAGAGTGCAATCTCTCCTTACCACACTTTTAAAATCCCAGGTCCCATTATGCCTTGCTGACTGCCATACTTTTCAAGCATAAATTCAAAGAACATATCATTATCACAAATATAATACCAACAATAATAAGCAGATTGGTGACATGTCACAGTCCTCCCTCCTAGACTGAATTTGGGGTAATCTATTCCTAGGCATGGATGAGTTTCCCAAATTCAGTTCACTGCTCTAACTGATGCGACAGCCCATCTGCGTTTTCTTCCCCTGCCCCGTGAGTAACAATCATGTCGTACCCCTGCAAGGGAAGGCTCCATCTTAAAAGCCTACCATTTGTTTTACCCATTTATGCCAGCCAAACCAGGGGGTTGAAGTCTGTTTGTACCTTGAAATGCCACCCGTATAAGTATGGCTCTAATTTATTCAGTGCCCACACCATTGTAAGGCATTCATTCTCCACTGTAGAATAAGTCTGCTCCCTGGGAAGTAACTTCTTACTGCGGTACACTATTGGGTAATCTTTCCCTTGGTTAGAAGTCTGGTTAAATACTGCCCCAATACCCACATCTGAGGCATCTGTCTGGACTACAAAGGGTTTACTATAGTCTGGACTGGCTAATACAGTGCATCCTTTAGCTGTGTAAAGGCTTTTTCACAGGCTGGTTCCCAGTTAATCTTTTTAGGCATTCTTTTCTTTAACAGGCCAGATAGGGGAGCTGCCAGGGCACTGTAGTTTGATACAATTTTGCTATAGTACCTGCAGTCCCTAGAAAACTCCAAACCTGCGTCTGTGTTTCAGATCTGGGCCATACCTGGATTGCCTCAATTTTTGCTTAATTAGGATGGAGCTGTCCCCAACCTACTACATGCCCGAGGTATGCCACCTCAGCCATGACCACCTGGCACTTTTCAGCTTTTGCAGTGAGCCCAGCCCTCTGTATCCTGCCCAGCACTTCCTAAGTTGGGACAGATGTTCCTTCCAGCTGGCACTGAAGATGGCAATATTGTCCAGGTACACCATGGCATACTCTTCAGCACCATTTAATACCTGGTTCACCAATCTTTGGAAGGTGGCAGGGGGGTTCTTCATTTTGAAAGGCACTACTTTAAACTCAAATAACCCTATCAGAGTGATGAAGGCCGACCTCTCCCAAGCTCTGGCAGTTAACTCCACCTGCCAACACTCTTTCATCAGGTCAGTAGTGATAAGGTATGTCACCACTCCCAACATGTCCAGTAGTTTGTCTGTCCGTGGCATTGGGTGGGCGTTCGACTTCGTGACTGTGTTGAGTCCACAATAGTCCATGTAAAAATGAGTAGAGCCATCTGGCTTGGAAACAAGGACTACGGGTGAGGCTCAAAGGCTGTGGGGTTTCTGGATTACCCCTAAATCCAGCTTTTCATCCACCTCCTTCCTAATGTCCTTTTGGATAGCCTCTGACACCCGATATGCTGTCTATGTATGGGTGCTTTTGTCCCTGTCTCTACATCATGTGTCGCTAAGGGGGTTAGTCCAGACTTGATGCTAAACTATGGGGCAAAGTCTTCTAAAACCTGCCTTACTTCCTAGATCTGCTCCGGGGTCAACTGAGGCAACATTTTAATTGCCTCCACAGAACACTCCCGCTTGCTTTATTCCAGCAAGTCCAGAAGGGGGGTCTTTCTCATCCGTCCCCTCCCCAGGACTACACACTGCAAAGACCAGATCAGCCCTATTTGCATATGGCTTCATCATGTTGACATGGTACATTCTTTGGGTATGTCTCCTGTCAGGGTGTTCTATAATGTAATTTATGTAATTCACCTGTCTGACTACTTTGTATAGTCCTGCCCACTCAGCCTGCAGCTTATCTTTCTGGACTGGGATTAGGACCAGGATCATGACCTCCTGACCCACAGTGTACAAGTGAGCTATGGCTCTGCATTCATACCATACCTTTTGCTTCTGCTGGGCAGCTGCCGGTTGCTCTGAGCTGTTCCCATAAGCTCCTTCAGCTTTTCCCTAAATTTAAGGACATAATCCCCTATGGGAGTTCCCTGGGTGGTGTGCTTGCCTTCCCAGTCCTCCCGGATCAAGTATAGGGGACCATGCACCCTGTGTCCATACAAGAGCACGAAGGTGGGAAAACCCTGTCACTCTTGGGGCACCTCCCTGTATGCAAACAACAAGTGGGGAAGGTATTTCTCCCAGTCCCTCCCATGCTGCTCAGCAAACACTTGGAGCATCAATTTAAGGGTACCATTAAATCTTTCCACAAGCCCGCTGGCTTGCGGGTGATAAGGTGTCATGCATCTCAGCACCACACCATACTTCCCACAAACATTTCATCAGGCCTGACATGAAGGAACCCCCTCAATCAGTGATAACCTCCTGTGGGAACCTGACATGGGAGAAAATATCTAGCAAGGCATCTGCCACTTTGTCTGCCTCAGTGAGGATAGGGCGACTGCCACTGGGTACCGGTGGCATAATCCACCATTGTTAGGATAAACCTCTTCCCGGAGGAGCTGGGGGTATTCAAAGGCCCCACAATATCCATTCCTACCCTTTGGAATGGCTTCTCAACTATGGGCAAGGGAATTAGGGTGGTTTTGGTTTTACTACCCACCTTCCCTATTTCTTGGCACCGGTGACAAGACCTGCAATATTCCTTCACCTGCTGGGTGAAGTTGGGCCAATAGAAATTCTGGGCCAATCGCTGCATAGTGCGTGCAATTCTCAGATGTTCAGACATGGGAATATCATCAGCAATCTTGAGCAAATGCTCACAGTACCCCTGAGGAATTGCAAGCTGCCCGCCCACCTCCCTCCGTCCATTGTCCCAGTAAACTCTATGCTTCCCATCACGTCCCAGTGCTCCATCAGAGTCTGCTCAAGCCCTCAGCCTCTCTAAACTGGGCTCATTTTTCTGAGCAGCTGAAAATCTTTACACATTCCCAAAGCATGGTACAGGTCCCCTCCAGTTTCTAAACTAGGGTCCCTAGCTCTCTGACAATTGGTTACCTCTCAATCCTCAGTTCTGTAGCTGTTCTGTTAAGTACTACCTGGGGAATTTCTACCCCCCTTTCACTATTCTCCATATCAGGAGACACAGGCTGGAGAACCAGCCTTCCAGTGTTTTCCACAGGGGCTGCTATGGGGTCCAGGGAACTTCAATTTGCCTTTGCTGCTTGACTGCAGGTAACTGCACACACCATCCCCTTTTGGAGATTGTTCCCTATAAATCACATCCAGGGCAAGATTTTCTGCCACTGCAACTTTTTGCACAGTCTCTCCTGTCTCACCCCAGTCCAGGAGAACACTAGCAAGTGGCAGCATTTTCTCCTCCCCAATGAATCCCCATACTGTAACAAACTGATTGGGTATAAGCAGTTCAGGCTGAACCAAATCCCCTTTTACCAAAGTAAGGGACGCCCCCTTGTCCCTTATCGCATGGGTTTGCACCCCATCCACAGTAACTGGGTATATGTACTCCCTCATGTTTACTGGCATACTTTCAGGGATACACACACAAAAAAAAACACTTCCTTCCCAGCACCACTTTGTGCACTCTCTTCCTTTTTAGGACACTGTCTTGCAAGATGTCAAGGTTGTTTGCAAAACCAACATTTATTTCTTTTATCAGGAAAATCCTTTCTTTGCAACCTCGGGCTGCCCACTTTTGGTGGAGGCAGTGAAGGTTTTAGCTGCCCTGAATGCATGCTTTTCCCTTTCTGCACTGCTATGCCTGCCCCACTCCCTCTCAGAGCAGGTCTGTTCCTGGCATAGCGGTCTGAGAGCTTGGCAGCCTCCTGCACTGTTTTTGGATCTTGGTACTCTAGCCAGGGTTTCAGCTCTGCTGAGCAAGCTCAAAAGAACTACTCCAAAAGTACAACATTTTCAATTTTCTCTACAGAGTCTGCTTGTATCCCTTCCCACCGTTTTAAAAACTGACGTTGTTTGATAGCTAGCTCCTCGTAGCTCATGTTAGGGCTTCTCCTGAGCTTGCGGAACTTAACTCTGTATGCTTCAGCTGTCAAGTCATACTTTTTTAACAATGCAGCTTTAAGTTTGCCATAATCGTTACTGTCCTGATTGTCCATTTGACCCAATGCATCACGAGCTTTCCTGGTAAGCAGCAGGGATAGCTGGAAGCTCCAGGACTCTATAGGAATTTTTGCCTGAATGCATACCTTTTCAATAAATGCATCCATATCTTACCCCTCCTTAAATTCAGCTACCAATTTAGAATTTAATTTGTAACCCAGTCCTGGAGTCCCAGGTTCACCCATGCCACTTACCTGCTCTGGAGCTGGTTTTTGGAGTTGTAGCTTCTCCAGTTAAAATTTTCTCTGATGCTGTCTATCCTCTCACTCGGCCTCTCTCTGAGGCTGTCGCTCTCTTTCTTCTGCCTCTCTCCGCAGCTGTTTTTCTCTTTTCTCACCTCCCTCCACTGTTGGTTTTCTATTTCCTCAGCCTCTCGCTGCTCTTGCTTCTCCTCACTCTCTCTCTCTCTCTCTCTCTCTCTCTCCATCTCCAGCTTCCTCTGTTCAAGCTCCCTCTGTTGCTGGGCTTCGAACCTTTTCTGCTTGAATTCCAGCTCCATTCTCTGCAACTCAATCTGCAGCCTGATCCCTTCTGGCTCCAGCATGGTGGTGACCTTCCCCTGCTGTGGTGGCTCTCAGTTCACACCAGTCCCACTGTCCTCCTCACTGGGTCTGGACACTGTGATGGACCCTGGCCCCTCCATGCCCAAGGTCTGATCCCTATCAGTCACCGACTGTGGCTTGAGATCTTGGGCATCGGCTGCCACAAAAGCCTCCATGAGGTGCTGCTTGTTTTGCCCCTCACAACAGACTCCTCTCTCCTGGCACAACTGCCTTAGATATTCTGCAGTGTACTTGCTGTGGGCGGAAGTCATTTTCTTCCCTAATCTATGGCTACACTAGCTTGCAGTCGAAAAAAAATAAAACAGTAGAGAACTTTGACTAACAAACACAAAAACAATCATGGCACTCCCATCCCTGTTATAACAAAATTAGGCTATACACCATATTCTCACCATAACATCCTTTATTTTAAATGGAAGCAACGGCCCATGGCCAGGAAAAGCAACATGCTATCTTCTTCATCTGAATGTATCTTTTAAGTAATATCAGCTGTTTGAACACATAGATTAATATTGGCAAGTAATAAGAATGGACTTTTTTCTCCATCATTTACCTTATAGGAGATGAAGAAGAATTAGTTTATGAACATACTTTATAGTCCTTTTTTCTAAATTCAAAATGGATTTTTTTGTTAAACTTATAAGAGTTGGACATTATGTATAGCTCTGAGAAATTTAGTCATTTAAGAAGTATGTATTGCTGAAATCTATGTTGTGCTCTTTTTTAATGTGCTGTTCTACTTTTTAAATTTTGAAGTTCCGTTTTCCAACTTTTTTCCTTTTCTTTTTGCCCTATGAGTTCCCTGATGGAAGTATCCACATATGTAAAGAAAATATTCCCGATAAATATAAATTTATAATTTTGTGGAGACAAAACAAAACAGGGAATCAGTGGGGTTAAAATATAGGAAACATTTTGGATGTGCCTATTTGGTGTTTAGTTAAATAATATGATAGGTATGTAGTAAGTATATGTATGATTAATTGTACATTATCACTTTAATAGTGTAACTGGGTTACACATGTGACAATCTTTTTAAGTTATTTAAAGGAATTAAACAGTAGGTGGCACTATCTTTGAAAAAGACTGTTTGGTTGAAATGTCAGAGCCTTCTGTTTGTGTGGGCATGCTGCTTTTCCTGGCCATGGGCCGTTGCTTCAATTTGAAATAAAGGATGTTATGGTGAGAATATGGTGTATGACCTAATTTTGTTGTAACAGGGATGGCAGTGTCATGATTGTTTTTGTGTTTGAAATCATTATCACAGAGCACCGTTCACTTGAGTGCAGCTCTTTTTGTGTTATGACAAAACTTTGACTGTCACCACAATGATATATTTCTTCTTTTTTTTTGTTTTCAAATCACAGCCTTATTTTGTGTGTGAACTGTTACAGTTTATCAATCTGACACACTGAACTGTTAATGCTCATGTCACCAAATAATTTTACAGTATGCAAACAGATCTCTTTGATTGCAGCACTGCAGACCAAATCTTTTGAATCGCATCGCTACCAACCAGATCTGTCACAAATGCACTCTGGGGGTCACATCCTTTCTGCTCCAACAGTGCCAAACCTCAAAGTGTAGTATGTGAACAGGAGACTAACAGGTTAACCCTCCTGTCTGTTTTGGGTCCAAACAACTACCAGTCTCAAGTCCAGGGGTCAAATATGAACCCTTTTTTGCTGGCACTCCCAGTTAACAGGTTCAAATATCACACTCTCTTCAGGAAATGCAGTGCAATACTTAACCGAGTGGACACCCAACCTAGTTCACAATCCCACTTTTGTCTCAGTTGAGACCGTGGTACTTTTCTTACCTTGGTGTATATGGTAACTCACTGTAAGCACTTAACAGTTCAGTTAGAATTATCAACACTGTCCCAGCATTCACATTCAAAATGAGGAAAAGACTCAGGCAGGATTTCAAGGAAAACTAAGTTTACTAAAATTAAAAATAGTAGATGAAATACAAAACACAGAACATATAACATTGAGTGTACAGTCATACAAATGAAATGGACAACTTAAACAAAACTGCGTTATTACTGAGTATTTAATCCTACCCTAGTTTCAATTGGCAAATAGTGGAGGTTGATTTACTTAATGTAGAAGTGCTCGAGAGTGTGTCTTGCAGGAGTCCAGAATCAAAAAGCACTCTTTTCTCTTAGCTTTGACCATGTATAGGAACAAGGGTCCCACCCAGTTTGTGAGGTCACAGCTCAGTGGAGAAGTTGGCTGTGAGGTCACTCTCTTCCTGCATACCAAATTTGTCCCAGGCATCTGCATGTTGCTAAGCATCCCAAAAAAAAAAAATTATAAATTTTTTTTAATTAGTGAACCTGCTTTATGGCATGTCAGAATTACCCCTTTGATCTTCAAGGGAACTTCCTGACAGTTATTTCTCCTAGTGCTGAGAAATGTAACAGGTATCTGTCTGAAGTTGCTTTGCTCCTAATAGGTCATAAAATGCAATACTTTATACAAGTGGCTGGTTTTACAACCTGTTACAACCTGGTGTAAAGTAAGCTCTTAATTAGATTTTTCCCTGGGTCATTGAGAGTGCAATCTCTCCTTACCACACTTTCAAAATCCCAGGTCCCATAATGCCTTGCTGACTGCCATACTTTACAAGCAGAAATTCAAAGAACATATAGATATCACAAATATAAAACGAATAGTAATAAGCAGATTGGCAAAGTGTCACACACCTTACTAATTAAAATCATTGAACGTGACAAAAATGGAATGATTTTAAGTCCTCCTTATCCCCTTCGGACTGGTCTGCCTATACGGCCATATGTAATGTCTGTAAAAGAGATGTCTGATATAATAAATGCTCTTATTGCAAGCTACTATCTAACTCCATTGACCAAAACCCTAGACTTTTTTGGATGTACTTCAGAAAGATTGCAGGTCAGTTAGGGAATAATTTTTCCTCAGACATGGTTTCGAAAAGAGTTGGTTGAAGTAACAGCACCACCATAGCCAATGCTTTCAATTCTTATTTCTCTGACCTCTCTTTCTACACTCACCTCTTCTCAAACATGCTCTTTCCTCATTAAAAGGATGTACCCTCCCAGGCCCCCCCAACATTAGTATAGCCTCCTTTTTATTTTAAATGGTTTAGCTCTGCTGAGGTTCGTAGACTCTATATGCTGGTTCATGTTTCTAGATCTTCAGGCTCGGATGGTATTGAGCCCAAACTTCTTAAGATTGCTGCCAAGGAGTTAGCTTCCCCAACTGTCAAATTAATTAATTTATTACTAATTACTGTCACAGTGCCTGACCTCTGGAAAACCTCAAGCGTCATTCCTGTTTTTAAGAATTGGGATCCCAAACTTCTAAATAAGTACAGGCCCATTGCCATTTCCTGTTTTGAACAAAATACTTGAAAAAGGCAGTGGCCTCACAAATCACTAATTACCTCTTCACTTATAATCTTCTGTCGACTTTATGCAGATGACGATACTAATAGCAACAGGTGGTACCATAAAAGAAATGGAAAAAATCTTCAAAATGATTCTGATGTGCTCTGCACCTGGTTTACGAAGTCCAAGTTAGTCCTAAATGGCAAAAAATCAAAGATTGTGGCCTTTAACTTGGCAACTGTAAATAAAAAAGGGAAAGAAATTAGTATTAAAATAAAAAATGAAGAATTACTATCCCAAGTAAAGAAATATAAATATTTACAGATGTGGGTGGATACAAACTTCAGATTCGAATATCACATCAATGAGATGATTAAGTGGGTAGACTCAAGGCTGGGGGCTTTTAAGAGAACTAGTTTCTGTCTAAATTATAGGATGCGGGAATCTATTGTAAACCTACTATTAATCCCCATAATAGATTATGGAGAGCATATATATGGTTTTCCCAAAAAGACCGCTTTAGCACAAGTTGAAAAGTTATACAACATGTTGGCAAGATTTGTGTTGAAGTCTGACTTCTCTACACATCATTGCACAATGTACAATAGGCTAAAATGCTTAGATTTAGAAAATAAAAGGAGACTAAAGAGGACCTGTCTGGTACACAGGGCTATACGCTCCAGTAAAACAAGTAACTTGATAGATACATTGTGTAAAACAGAGCATACATATAATCTATGGGATAATAGTGCACAAAGATTTACTACTCAAAAAATAAATAACAAATATGGAAACATGATTTTCCCAAACATAGTGACAAAATACTGGGATAGACTAGAAATGCAAGAAGCTGAGCTAAAGAATTTTTTTTACATGTATCTCAAAAGACATCTTAAAGAAAAAGGTATGTGTGTACAATAATGAAATACCAGGCTCAATTTTATCAACTTACGTGTGTTAATAATGAAATACCATGCTACATTTTATTACTTTAGTTAGTGCCAGGTCTTGTGGATTTCTATCAGTAAACCGAATAGAAATTATTATGTTGTAATGATGGGATATTTATTACATTACATGATCAGATTCAATGTAAATTTCAGAATAGATGTCTTTATGTAGCTATGCAACAACCATCCATGGTTTGTGACTAATAAATTGTCTTATTATTTATGTAGCTCTGTGATAAACTGATGTATTTTTTATACATAAACAGGATCACCTTGAAAACAGGACCTTGGGTCCTAATGGTGTACTTTCTAGCTTCCTGTATAAAAATAAAGATTTTCACTACTACCAGTACTCCCATGCACAACGTGGTTTTCAGAAAGGATGTAGCACTAACAATGCCCTACTCACCGTAACCAAAAGTATTGCCTCAGTGATGTACACTGGTAGCCTCACAGGTGCTGTTTTTATTGCCTGACGGGGGTTTTCATCTTGTTGATCACTTCTTACTCAGTGGCAAGCTTGCTGATCTGGGAATCTCACCAACTGCTCTCCCCTGGTTTTGCAGCTACTTGGAAAATAGATCCCAGAGAGTCAAGTATGAATCCTCCCTTTCTAATCCTGCCCCAACTCTGGTGAGTGTTCATCTCCAAGGCATTATTTTAGGTCCACTTCTGTTTGAGCTACACATAAATTCAATAAATCAAAGCCTGCCCCACTGCTCTGCCATTCTCTTTGTTGATGATCTGGTTCTGTATATCTGCTCCAAAACTATTGGTCAAATAAACTAGTGCCTAACAGCTGACCTACTGTCAGTGCACACTTGGTTGTCAGCAAATACACTGATTCTAAACATGACTAAAATGCAATCCATGCTGTCTGGTACATCCCCCAGGTTAGGAGCAAGCCTGTCCCCTCTATCCATAGTTTACTGTGATGGTACCTTAGTCCCCTCTGTCTCTTCCTTTACATACCTTGGAGTTACACATGACCCCTTGTTTGATTACTCATCTCATGTCATGGGAGTTTGCAAGTCCATGAACTCCATGCTGGACATCTCCTATAAAGTGGGTCAGAGGAACACCATCAGGAGCAGAGGATTTCTTGGGGGGGCTAAGGTCTTTATTGTTAATAAACAAGACAACTGCTTAATGTTTTGAGAACAAAGGGCACAGGGTATTGGAGACTGTTGTGAGGAAGGGGGAAGCACCAGAGGGCAGGCTTAAGGTATGAGATTGGTGGACTTTTCCCGACACTATTAAAGGGCTCACTGGACCTCGTGACTATAGCCAGCCAATAGGGTGGCTGTGGTCCATACATATTACCCATAGGTCCAAGCAACCTCTTGTGGGAGTGACCCCAAAGCATGAGTGCCATGAAGCAGGAGTATGGTATCTGATCTAGTGGCATCTGGGGTTGATGGCAGATCATCTGCAGGGAGGACTGCAGGCCGCAGGCCACGTTGGTCACAGTAGTTCAGTTAAGAGGGCAAAGGAGGTAGAAAGTACACAACATAAGGCTGAAGGGGGGGCTACAGCTGATCCCTCTCCAGGAATCAGAAGCTCTTTCAAGTATTCAGGACCAAGTCCATGCAGGGCTTTGTAGGTCAAAAGACCTACTTTAAAGGTGATCCACCACTGTATCGGCAGCCAGTGCAGTTCGCACAATACAGGGGTGATGTGTGACCTTCTTGCCACCCCTGGAAACAACTGAACAGCAGCATTCTGCACTAGCTGCAAGTGGTGGATATCAACCGCTGGAAGCCCCGGGTACAGGGAGTTGCAATAGTCAAGGCGAGAGGTCACGAAGGCGTGGACCAACACAGGTAAATCACTAGATGGAACTAGGTGTTTCACCCTGGCAATGTTCCTGAGATGGTGAAATGTAGACTTAACGACTGCCGACACCTGAAAATGGAGGGTCTGCCCATTGTCAAGTACCACTCCCAGGTTACGTACCCGTTATGAGGTAAGGATCTGCTCACCCCCCCAGAAATAAACCAGAGGGATGATCAGTCCTCAACCCCTCTATCCTGCGACCTGGGTCCACTACCATAACCTTGGTCTCACCTGCATTCAACTTTAACCAGCTCGAATTCATCCAGTCATGGATTTCAGTGAGGCAGCTATTAAATACCAAGATAGCACTAGCCTGGTCAGGGCCAAAAGACAGGTAGAGCTGGGTATCATCAGCATAGCAGTGAAACCTCAGCCCATAAATTCTTACAATGTCTCTGAGGGGCAGCATGTACACTGCAAACAATATGGGGGAAAGCATCGAGCCTCGAGGAACACCACAAGGTAGAGAGAAAGGGTCAGAAGAAAAATTCCCCAACACAACTCTCTGCATTCTCCCAGATAGGAAAGATGTAAACCATCTGAGTACTGTACTCGACAGTCCACAGATGTACCTCAGGCACTTGAGCAAAACCCCATGGTCTACAGTGTCAAAAGCTGAGAGATCAAGGAGAACCAGAATAGAATGGTTTCTCTGATCTCTTGCCATCAAGAGATCATTGAGCACGTGAACCAGAGCAGTCTCAGTACTATGCTGCTTATGAAAACCAGACTGGAGAAGTTCATAGATATTATGGATGGTCAAATGGTCCTCCAGCTGGTTTGCCACTACTTTCTTAATAACATTCCCAATAAAGGGAAGATTCGAGGTCAGTCTGTAGTTAGCAAAAACATCTGGGTCCAGAGAAGCTTTCTTCAGAAGGGGTGTCACCACCGCCTCCTTCAGAGAGCTTGGAAACTCACCTGATTCTAAGGAGCACCAGATAATTTGAGCCAGAAATGGGCCCACGATCTCAACACAACCCAAAATCAGGGAGGTTGGGCCCAGATCTAAACTACAGCATGTAGGGTGCATCCCCTGGACAATCTGCATAACATCCTCAAACTTCGGCAGGTCAAAGGTACTCCAGGAGACTCGAGGTACCATGACCGAATGCTGACTAACAGCATCCCCCATAGAGCAGGTCAGGTGGCTCTCCAATCTGATGTCAGCCACCTTATTTACAAAGAATTGAGCAATCTCATCACACTCCTTTTGTGAAAAAGCTCGACAGAGCTGTAGACAGGCTGGGTTGCACAACCTGTCCATGGCTTCTGAAGAGATGAGCTGGTCGATTCTGAGCGACAGCGATCTCCTTGGACAGGAACTTAGCCTTCTTACGGGAGATCTCTGATTGGTACAGCAGATAATGCCCCTCCAAACTAAGGTGGTCGACTTCCAGAGCAGATTTCTGCCAGCGACACTGTAACTGTCGTCCCACATGCCGCAACTCCCTCAAGGACCCATCAAACCAAAGGGCCCGAGGGTGGAGAGGGAGAGGGAGAGGATGAACATGGATGGGAGCTATTAAGTATAGAGCCAAGGAAATGGCCTGATTATAAGCCAGAACCATTGACTCCGGACTCATGCTAGCAACAGGAAACTCTGAGAGGTTAATCACCACCATCAGGTCTTCAGGACACACATCCTGTAAAGGGTGGTAATGAACCATCTCCACAGGGGCAGACCTATGAAGGGGAGCACAAAAGTTGAAGCCCATGGTGTAGTGATCGGACCAACTGACAGGTCCCACCACCAAAGCAGAGGTCTCAATCCCTAGAGGAAAACCAAATCCAAGGAGTGACCATGATTATGTGTAGCTGAGGAAACAATCTGTGTAAAGCCCAGCAATATGATCAGCTGGAGGAAGTGTTGACCAAAAGACAAGAGTTCATCATCGACCCAAGCACTGAAGTCGCCCAGAACCATCAATCTGGGTGAATCCAGTGCCATGTCGGTGATGAAGTCTGCCCCTTCTTCAGGAATTGCTTCTTGTCCCCTGGTGGACGGTAGATAAGAACTATCCTGCAACCCACACCAGCTACCACAGTACACTCAAAGGATTCAGCCTCCTCAACTGGTATACTGGTGAGCCCCGACCCGGTCTTGAGACAGACCGCTACTCCCCCCCAAGCGATCCAATCTCAGGCGATGAATCACCGAGTACCTGGCTGGAACTGCTACGTCCAAAATGGGGCCAGAATTTCCACCCAGCCATGTCTCAGTGATGCAAGCCAGATCAGCTGTTCCAACAAAGTCAGCAATAACAGCAGACTTGTTTTTAACAGATCTGGCATTGCACAACACTGCCTGAGTTGGACAGGGCTCTTGACCCATCCAGAACTCTTGCCCATCAAAAAACATGGTGCCCTTGGGTATGGGAACTAGACATGGATCACCATGTTCCAGGATCCATTTCACCCCAGGGAGTCTTCTGGACCTAACCAGCCCTATATGAGAGGTCCGTTCATTCACCCTCCAATGTCTGCGTCCCCAGCTGTACCCACCCTGATTCCTCCTATGTACAATACCAAGTGCTCGACAGCACTGGTAGATAGAAAATGGGAGGGGGGATGGATGGAGGGCACGGAGATCGGAGGACGAGTAACACACGACCGGGGGAGCTAACCAACACATACCACAAGCAGGCTACAATCTGGAAACCAAACACCTCAATAAAATCCTAGTTACCTTATAAGTAAATTATCCTGAATTACACATAAACTAAAAACCCACCCACAATTACACCTTTCTCATTAACACAACACTAAAAGCCTAACCCAAAAAATAAGATGAAAATAAACAAACAAAATAAAGTAAAACTTCCCCATGCCAGGACCCTCTCACGGTTCTGAGGAGGAAAATTTAAACAAAACAAAACAGAAAATTAAAAAGTAAATAATACAATCAAAAAGCATATATAATGTAAAACAAAAAAAATAAATAAATAATTTAAGTCCCAATGGTCCTCTCACTACCAATAGGACTCTAAAATACTCAAAAAACAAAATATAAATGGTCCATTCTTCCAATTTAGGCACTCTCACTGCCAACAATGTTCAAATCTGCACAGGATCCAAGTACATAGGGGTAATAAGGCACTCTCACTGCACATGCTTTCCCTCATAAGACGAAGCAAATAATCCAGCAAAGGGTCAAATGGCACACCAATAATCCCAAAATCAATAACTGCCCCAAACTACTCCAGCTCATACATCCAAAAGAATAAGCATATAGTCTCGGTGCAAGTCGATAAGGGGAAGCAGGGAAGTACTGAATAAAGGCCAAGAATGTACACAGGCCAAACAGCAGAGTGAAGACTCACCCCCCCCTTCACATACCTCCGGACTGCCTAATCAGGCTCTATCACACCACCCAAGACTCACAGCTGCAGGCACCCTGAGGCCAGACTAACAAGGCTGACCCCAGAATAACTTAGGAGCTCCCAAAAAAAAACCTAGCTCCCTAGAGGCAGATAGAAGCACCTCTCGCTCGATCCCGGGCAGTGTAACCCAAGATCACCCAGGCACAAAAGGGGGGGAGAAGGAGCCTCCCTCATCCAACACACTACAGTAGCTCTGCTTCTCCAAATACAGTGTTGAAACGCTAAGTGTTGATCAGCTGTAACAAACTGGGCAAAAGTAAGATCCCAAAAGAAGGAAGACACCAATCAATGAATCAGGTCCCACCACTCATGACACTTCAGGGTACAATTGCTGTTCTTTTGGTCGGCACTCCATAGTCAGACTCTGAGCACTTCACACAAACAGCACTACCAGGTCTTCCGATCACATGCCTCTTCCACAGAAGTCTGGAGTACCAGCAAACCAAGTACCAGATGACAAAGCTAGAAAATCCAGCAAATCCCACGAAAGCCCAGTAACCAAGCGGCAAATCCAGCAAGTCCCACGAAAGCCCAGTATCCAAGTTGCCAAGCGCAGATCCAGGAAACAAGCCACCAAACTCCTCGGCTCAACACCATGCCAGGCCAGTACATGGAAACCCAGAGAAATGACTCGGCCACACACTCCACCGAGAAAATGCAGAGACAGGCGACAAGTGACCACGAGGCAGCACGAAGCAGTAAAACAAAAACAAAAAACATTACAGCGATAAATGCAAAAAGAAGAAAATCACGGAAAAAATCATAGAAAATCAGGGCAGATTCACAACAAAGTCACGAAGTACCGAGGCTGGGTCACATTCAGAGATTCATAACTGGGTCTGGAATAGGCTGAGGAGGAAGGATATGGGGGAATAGGATAGCTGAGAGGTGGGGGAATACAAGCATGTACAGGAGTCAGGATAGTGAAAGGAGAGTAGTAAACTGTAATGGGTGTGGTGCTCTAGTCTTTCTGGAGACAGTGTAGAAAGCAGGGGGCTGTCGAATGTGCAGGATCTTGGAACAGCTAGGGCAGAGGTAAGAATACTCAGATATGAGCTGGGGAGCATGGGGTGGGGAGTCTAGGAAGCAGAGCAGTGGAGAAAGGGGCAGGTGGAGGGCACCCAGGGAAAGGTGGATGGCAGACATGGGAAGGGAGCAGGGAGGATTACCTAGTGACATCTCTTCCTCAGAGATCCAGGGAGTCTGGAGTGGAGGAATGGCAGGTGGTGGGGGAAACAGGTAAGAAAGTAAGGGCAACAGCAGAAGCAGTAAGGGGAGGAACTGGGAGAGGAAGAGCAGGGGAGGGAACTGATAAAGGGATGCCCTTAATGAACAGGTATGCAACACTGACTGGTATAGGGGAGGGGGGATCAAGTGATGTGGAGGAAGGTCAGAATGAACCAGAGTCAAAGGTTGGAGCTAGAGAAGAAGAGAGGGGGCTTGTCTGGGAAGGCATGGAAGGAGAAGAAGAAGCAGTCGTGGTGGAGCAGAGGATGGAGGGCGAGGGAGGGAACAGGGTGAAAGAAATGGGAAGGGAAAAGTGGTAGCAAGCATGGCCAGCCAGGGAGGAAAGGGCTTGGAGAGATGGTGAAGCAGATGGGGGGGACAGTAGTGCAGGCAACAGAAAGTTAACCAGAGTGGAGGGGGCACAGTTAAGTGGGAGAGTGGATGGTATCCTAGGAGAGGAAAGGAGGACTAAAAACACAGTTGCAGTAGATGGAAGGGTAGTAATCATTGGTGACTCCATAATTAAGGGTACTCACTGGGGAAGGAAGGGGACCCAAAAGCAAGACGGAGGGTGGTTTGTATGCCAGGGATGACAGTGGGGAAGGCAAATGCTTTAAGGGAGGTTGGTGGAAAACCTAACCTAGTCATCCACCTGGGAACCAATGATATATCACGGGAGAAGGTGGAGGTAATGCAGGGCAGGTTCAGGGAGTTAGCAAAGACATGCAGGAAGGTAGTAAGCTCTCTGCCCTTTTCAGAGGTGATACCAGGCAGTCCCCAGAGCCAGCAAAGTCTGGAAGAAAAGGATAGATAAGATCAATGACTGGCTGAGGAACTGGTGCAGGGGAAAAAGGATCAAATGTATTGGGGACTGGGGAGAAACCTAGTCAAATAAAATGCTGCATTCAGCAGAGAGACTACATCTTATTGAAGAGGGTTCAAAGGTACTCAGGGACAAACTGGGGAGTACGTAGCCAGTGAGCTGAGTTTAAACTATTGGGGAGGGGTAGCTGACAGCAGGGCCAAAGACTCTGGGATGGAACGATTATCAGACCGCTCCCTCATACTGGCAGATGTAATCAGGTGGGTGGGTGTGGAGAAAAGTGTACAGGAGGGGAAAACATTAGAAAAAGAACAGAAGGAAGGAGGAGCAGAGTCGAGGTGAAGGGTGGTGTTACTGAATGCTTGAAGTCTCGGTAACAAGATGGCAGACCTGCAGGTGCTATAAGCTAAGGGGAAGGTAGACATAGCAACAATAACTGAGACTTCAGCCACACCACACCATAACTAGAACCTCGCGATACCTGGATATAAACTACTGTATATAGGAGAGACAGGGTGAGAGGCAAAGGAGTAGCTGGTGGTTTATATCAAGGAGGAGATAACATGAACAAAGGAGGAGATGGAATGGGAAGTACATAAACTGTGGATTTAGCTACAGTCCAATAGAGGGAGGAAGGTGAGGTTGGGGTGGTTACAGAACACTCAGCTAAGAAGAGGAAAGGGGCAGGGAGCTGAGTATGCAATTGCTGGAAGCTGTAGGGAAGGGAGAGATGGTATTGGTGTGGGCTTTAACCTTCCCAAGGTGGACTGGAGCGTAGCAACCACATCTTGTGCCAGGAGCCAGGGATCCTAGATGCAATGCAGACTGGGTTCCTGACTCAGAGCATCACAGAGCCCAACAGGGAGGGAGCAATCCTTGATCTAGTGCTCACAAATAGGGAGCACGTACAAGAGATAACAGTCAAGGAGCCCCTGAGTGGTAGCGACCAAAGCACAGTGTGGTTCAGATTGGATATGGGCAGGAAAAGCAGCTCCATCAAGACCAAGATCCTGGATTTCAAGAGGGTGGACTTCAGGAATATGGGAGAGGTGCTAAGGAGGCACCTGGTGAGCGTCATAGTGGATATGGGGGTAGATTAAAATAATATAATAATAATAAATCTTTATTTGTACAGCACCTTTCTTAAAACCAAGGCACCTTTACAATAACTGCACATAAAACAATAAAATAAACACAGATCCAATAACTGCTAAATTCATAAAATACAATAAAATATCATCATCGTGGGGTAAACTTTTAACCATAGATGGGTCTTAAAGGCCTTTTTAAATTCCTCAATAGATGCACACTGCTGGAGCAGACAGGGTAGAGAATTCCAGAGGACAGGGGCCACATACATAAAAGCACGGGCCCCTGAACATTTTAAAGAAAGCCTCCGAATCTCTAGCAGACCCTCATCCACCAAGCGGAGCAATCGCCTAGGGCAGTAAGGTACCAGGAGCTCTTTCAAGTATTCAAAAACTGACCATCTTCAAAGAGGGAATACTGGCTGCCATACCAGAGTGTGTTAGGCTCAAGCAGAAGAAATCAGAGGCCAAAGCACCCAGCTGGTTCAGTTCTGAGGTTGCCTAAGTGGTGAGAGACAAGAGGACAGCCTACAAGAGATACAAAATGATGAAGAGTGAGGTAGATAAGGAAAACTACCTAAGGTTGGTCAAGGTGGCAAGCACAGTAGTGTGGCAGGCTAGGGCATGAAAACAACTCCAAATAGCTGAGGGGATCAAAAAAGGGGAGGAGGCCTTCTTTTGTTACATAAGTGAAAAAAGGAAAAAGAAGGACAGGATTATTAGGCTTAGGAAAGGGGATGGATGGGTAGAGGAGAATGGTGGAAAGGCTGAGGTGTTGAACAAATGCTTCAGCTCTGTCTTTACCAGGGAAAAAGATGGACTGGTGTCTACAGTATTATCCATGGATCAGCACCCCCGATTGGCCCCCTACTTCGCAGACAATAATTCTTAGGGCACAGGCACTTATCGTATGAGCATAAGTGTCAGGATCTGAGTTCTGCTGTATTTTCTACTGAGAATCATAATGCATTTGCTATCATTCTAATTGCACCACTTGGGAGGTGCTTCTGTTTTTACCATTACATAATCATTAGTTTGCAAATCGTCAGTGAACCAACCAGGTTAGGGAATACTCTTGACCTTGTGCTGGCAAATGGGGACTTTGTGAGAGAACTTATAGTGGAGGAACCGCTGTCAGGGAGTGACCACCACTCAGTATGGCTCACATCGGATATGGGCAAGGAAGGAGTGGAATCTGGCACAAGAGTGCTGGACTTCAGGAGGGCCGACTTTGGGAGGATGGGGGAAGTGGTAAAAGGGTACCTAGCCAGAATTCAATCTAGTAAGGACACTAACCAGAGGTGAGAGCTCATAAAGTTGGGGATAGTGGAGGCAACCAAAACCTGCTGCAAGGCCCAGAGCAAGAAGGCTAGGACTAAGAAACCGAGCTGGTTGAACAAGAAGGTCATGGAAAAGGTAAGGAGGAAAAGAGCTGTCTTTAGGAAGTACAAGAAAACAGGGAGGGGGAAGGACAGGGAGGAGTACTTGATGGAATTGAAGGAGGTGACAAGGGCAGTGAAGGGAACCAAGGCATCTACAGAACTCAGGCTGGCACAAGGCATTAAGAAGGGGCAGAAGGACTTCTTGAGGCACATCAGAGAGAAAAGAAGCTGTAAGGACCACATAGTAAGGATTAGGAAGGAGGGAGGCTGGGTGGAAGCAGGGTGCGATAAGGTAGAAGCACTAAATGAGTACTTCTGCTCAATGTTTACCAAAGAGAAGGGGGAGGTGACATCCAAGGGGGAGAAATGGCAGAAATGGGGGGAGAGAGTGACAGATGGGGAAATCATGGAAGGCAGAGTTCGGGAGAGTTTGAAGGCACTGAGAGTGGATAAGGCACCAGGCCCAAATGGCATCCACCCCAGGGTACTGAAGGAGCTGGCAAAGGTCCTTGCAGGACCTTTGTCAGACCTATTTAATGCCTCACTACATTTGGGGTGTGTATCTCTGGTCTGGAGGATGGCTCATGTGGTGCCCCTCCACAAGAGTGGCCCCAAGGATGAACCGGGAAACTTCAGACCAGTGAGCCTCACATCCATCATAGGTAAGCTAATGGAGACTATCCTGAACGAAAGGCTGGTGGCCCTTCTTGAGGCCAAAGGACTACAGGACAGCGGACAGCATGGCATCATACAGGGCAGATCCTGCCAAACAAACCTGGTGGAGTTCTATGACTGGGTAACTAGGCAACTGGACAGGGGCTATGCAGTGGATGTCCTGTATCTGGACTTCAGTAAGGCATTTGACTCAGTGCCACATGGAAGGCTGGGAAGTAAGTTAGTAGGCACCGGGGCAGGTACAAAGCTGGTGAAATGGGTAGGTAACTGGCTTCAGGGAAGGCAACAGGGGGTGGTGGTGAGTGGGGAGCTCTCACACCCAAGGGTAGTGATGAGCAGTGTTCCACAGGGCTCAGTGCTGGGAGCAGTGTTGTTTGGGATATTCATTGCAGACATATCATTGGACATCAAGAGCAAGATCAGTCTGTTTGCTGATGATGTCAAGGTAGGAGCAGTGGTGGATGACCTGGGGGATGGCAGGGGTTGCAGGATGATCTGACAAAGCTTGAAACCTGGTCAGACACCTGGCAACTGGGGTTTAATGCCAAAAAGTGCAAGGTGCTGCATTTTGGGATGAAGAACCCAAGGAAGAATTACCAGCTGGGGGAAGTGCAGCTAGCCCAGACAGAGGAGGAGAAGGATCTGGGGGTGCTCATTACAGGGTCAATGAACAACTCAGTACAATGTAGGAAGGTAGCTGCAAAGGCCAACAAAATGCTGGGTTGTATTGCAAGGGGTATATCCTTGAGGAGGGAGGAGGTGATTCTGCCACTGTATAGGTCATTAGTTAGACCGCACCTGGAGTACTGCATGCAGTACTGGCACCTGTATCTGAAGAGAGACATTAAGTTACTGGAGGGGGTGCAGCGCAGGGTGACAAAGATGATCAAGGGGCTGGGGGACATCATACGGGAGGAGGCTGAGGGAGTTGAACATGTACTCACTGGAGGAGAGGAGGGACAGGGGACATGATTGAAACCTTAAGTACATGAAAGGAATAAACAAAACAGGTACAGAGGTCTGTTCAAAGTAAGGGAGGGAGGGACACCAGGGGCCATGATATGAGACTGGAGGAGGAAGGTTCAGGAGGAGATGAGGAGACACTTTTTCAGAGAGGGTGGTGGCTGGGTGGAATGTGTTACCTGCAGAAGTGGTATCCAGTAGAACAGTGAACTGCTTCAAAAGGGGATGGGACCGACAAGGGAGGGCCAATGAAGGAAGGGTGGAAGGGGGGGCAGCTGCAGAATAAGGGGTGCTAGCTGCACATTCAAGCAGACTTGATAGACCTCTAGGCCTGTATCTGCTGGCAAATTTCGTATGTTCATATTAGTTAAACAATACTGCCATCTTTAGTTCTAGTGCAGAATAGCAATTGCCTATGCAATTATGTATGTAATCACAAGTGGCCTTCATGAATACAGGTCCTTTGTTTAGTTATCTTGTCTTTCTGCTAGCTCAGCATGCTTTCCCAGGCTAGTAAGAAGTCAGGTTATTTGCCATTATCCAATGATGAGACTTTTATATATCTTTTTGGTAGTTGCTGTGGTTATTATCAGGTGTATAAGACCCTTTGCATTGCACCTTTTTCTCTGAGAAGAAGAGACTTGCTGCTGCCTATAGGTAAGAAAGATTGGAGGTGTTCTCCCCAGTGTTTATTACTGTGATTTGGTTGTAAACCTATTTTATATACCAGAAATAAATCACTTTATGTGCTGGACACCACTTGTCTGTTATTTCTTCAAGAACCTGAGAAAGGTAATTTTATTACCCAGTTACATTTGTTGACCATGTGCAGGTTGGAATGTACAAAGTGAGGATTCCATTTGAGTTCTTCAACCTGAATGTCAAGTAGTGTGGTGCATTTTTGCCCACTTGGACCTACTCGAACTTACTATGGTTGTTCCTTGACAGACTTGTTCCGTCTCGGTTTCAGGTGTGGCAGACCCACACGAAACACTGGTGCACTCCCTTTGGGAGTAGCAGCGTACCACCTTGGCACCACCGTTTGCCCACGGGGAACCGGAAAGCCATTGAGTGATGGCGCCAAGGATTTTATTCCAGTCTTTCGACTGCTTTCTTTGTTTGTCTGTTTACCCCTTTGTTTGTTATGCCTGAACTGTGCACAGAACTGAGACTCGATTTCTCAAACGACCTCACCTCCCATGGAGGTTGGACTGATTTCATGCTGGACACGAAGTCATCAGAAGACCCTCTGCTTACAATCTCTGATCAGTATCTAGAGTCGAACCAAAAAGCCAAGAAATACTACACCAAAGGCCTCTTGGTCGCGGCTTTACATACAGCCGTCGAAAGTTTACTAACATGATGTGCCTCCCTTGAGCTGCAAAACGCTTCTCTAAAAAAAGAGTTGCGCTTGCAGGCATCGGATCTACTGAAAAGGAACAGAAACTCATGAGGGAGACACAGTCACTCCATGATCATAATAACAGATTGTTGCACTGCACTGCTCAGGACTAAGGGTGAATTGTGTATGTTGAGAGATGATAATGAAAGGTTAAAATGTGATAAGAAACAGCTATCTTATCTGAATGATATTCTGAGTGACACAAATGAGAGTTTCAGAGAGAGGATGATGTTGAACTGAATGAAGAGAATATGACATAGATGCATGAGATAGACAAAGAGCTTAGGGAAAATGTTGAATTGGGTGCTGCGTACAGAGTATTGCAGCGTGAGGTTGAGAAGGGTATTGAGCAGGACACTGCTAAAGTTTGTCACAAGAAATGTAGAGACAAGATGGCGAGAATGTGCCATCAGTGAGATATTCTTGCTGGCATTCTAAAAGCCATGAATAGTTTCCAGTACATACCCATTGACATTACCTCATCAGGTGATGACGGCTCTGATTACAAGGACATAGGATGCCTCGTCACATCTAAGACCCTGTCCCACAGGGCGGTAGCCTTTACCAGCCATTCCCAAGATGGCAGCAGTTATAGCCCACCCCCATGTCACGTTGGCACACCTTATACTCTGCCATGTCAAAACAAACATGGTGGCCCCATGACACGGGAGGTCGACCACCTCCAAGTAGAAGCCCATTTCCACTGGCTCCCTTTTCCCGGGAAGATGGGGCAGAAGTGTGAGGCATTGTACAGGACATCTTGACTTGACTGTCAACCCCTTAGGAAAGCTCCTCCATGCAGAAACAGATTGAACGCATATTTGAAGATGCTGTAACCCAAGAAAATGCATTCAAGGCAGTCACTGATATGGTGGTGGAAACTGCCCTTCACGGTGCTTTGGGTCATGGGGAACTAAACACTGCTCCCTGCATGCCCACTTCCAATCCCCTACATGTCACTCATTCTGTTCAGCAAACTGCACAAGGCATCAGACAGATGGGCCAAACTGACAACCTCAGCTGTCATTTTGAGAAGGTGCACTCCCTCTGTGAGAAGCTTTCTCTCCAACCCGAGTACCAGGTCCAAGTCCTGAGACAAACCATCGCGCCTACCCTCTGGGCCAAATTCCCAGAGGCCATCCACAATTGCGAGATGCTTGACTACAATGATATCGCACAGGCACTTCTTGCTGCCAACTCCCCAGGTATCGTTGGAGCACACTTGGCCTACAAGGTCAAGCAAAATGTAAAGGAAAGCCCAGCGGGTTACCATCAATGGTTGTGGCTCACCTACGAGGCTGGCAAAAGTCTAGTGGGTGAGAATGTAACAAGAACCAAATTGAGTACAAGGATTTGCACATCCAGAACATGACTCCGGCTCTCTGGGAGAAAGTAGAACTCAACGTTTACCCGCAGACCAACACCTTTGAGGAGATCCTTACCAAGACAGAGTGGGCCTTTCAGGTCTACCTCCATAACTTAACTTCCGGAAAAAAAACACCAACAAGGCTGCTGCTATCTAAAATTCAATAGCCCAGGCCAGCCCGGCCCAAGTCACTGCGGTATGCCCTCCCCCAACCCACTATATAGTGGAAGGTAACAGCAATAAACAGGAAGCCCCTCCTGACGATCGACAGTCGCACAAGGGAGGGGGACTGGAACTACAAGAATAACTGGAACAATAACAACTACAACAGGAATGGGAAATCAAACTCTGATGGCAAGTACCATAACAGGCCTATCGGGACCTAAAAGACAAAAACGAGACCCTCCATAAACAGACTAAGGAGGCCTGTGCTGCAAAGGAGGCCACATCCACATGTTCCGTGGCAGCTCTGGCACTGGCTAGTAATGGCACCAACCCTTTCTGGTCTTCAACTACCGAACAATTGAGCAACTGAGGCAAAAAACCTTTCACAGCATCGGGCACTGGTCAGGCTGACGTGGTGATTCGGGAACCACTAATTAAACGTTCGAGATTGTGGCCCTGATGTCAGAGGCACAGTACTCATGTCCTGTAAACTGCAATAGGGAGGCCCAACCAGCCACCCTAGGCCTCAGGTCATAGAAATGAGAGGATGAAGAAGAAGCCAGGAGCAGTGCTGATTGAAAATTACAAGCCCCAGTCAGGATTGTGAGTGACCCGCTCATCAACACAAATGGATGGCCCTGTGTAAGGGCCACAGTCAGGGGCCACCAACTGGACATGCTTCTGGATACAGGAGAAGCTATGTCTGTTCTCCATGATGAGGACCCAGCCACGTCTGCCTAGTCTACTGGCTGGAAGACCAATGCACATGGTGTAGGTGGCACCCAACTACAAATTTATCGATCTGTGTATCTGTCTGTGCAGGTAGGCCATCTCAAAACAAATTTTGATTTTGACCTTATGGTATTACGTCATCACTCCAGCATACTTGGAACTGATTTACTTGCACAGCACGGCTGTGTGGTGGACCTAACTAACAGGTTAGTTCTACAGATCAAAGGACAGTGTCATGCTGTCACCATATCAGACTCCCATGCAGTGGCAGCCATCTCCCATAACAACAAGAAGTATGATGTCATGGATCTGTTTGAAAGTCATGACTTGTTTCCTGACCTACAACCATTGGTACAGGAACATATCGATGTGTCTGCTACCAACAAGCATGATTGTGGTAGGATGCACACCACTATTGAGATCCCAAGACCTAATCCTGTGAGGCAGAAGCACTACCCATTTCCTGCCGAAACCTTACCCTTATTGAGGGAGACTATCCAATCACTGCTGCAACAAGGAGTGATTAGGACTTCTGTTTCCACTTTGAATTCACCCATTTGGCCTGTGAAAAAGCCAAATGGAGCTTGAGACATACAATAGACTCCAGGAAGCTTAATCAAGTTACCCCAGCTGTGCCCCAACTTTGGCATCAGCCCCTGATGTACTCAAGTTGCTGACACCTGATCAAAAGTGGTTCTCAGTTCTTGACCTCTCTAATGGGTTTTGGTCACTCCCATTAGCACAGGAAAGCCAATATAAATTTGCTTTTACCTTTGATGGGTGCCAGTACATCTGGACCTGACTGCCTCAGGGCTTTCACAACAACCCTTCCCTCTTCCATCTTCACATGATGGATGCTCTGCAGAGGTTTTCCACTCCCCAGTGCCTTCTGCAGTACATGGATGACTTGCTCCTAGCAACAACCACCGAAGAAGAACATCTGACCCTTCTGGATGAATTGTTGACTCTCCTCAGGAGAGCAGGCCTCAAGTGCTACCCCTCTAAAGCACAATTGTAGGAGAAGGAGGTAATCTTCCTTGGCCTACATATCACTGATCAAGGCAGGAGTCCAGCTGTTGAAAAGATCCAGGGCTTGCAAGATCTGCCACTTCCCACTAGCATGGCAACACTTAAATGCTTTTTGGGAATGATAAACTACCCAAGGGATTTTATTCCTGATTTTGCCTTGAAGGCTGCCCCTGTATGAACTTCTGAAAAGGATGTCCCATGGACATGGGGCCCCACACACACACCAGCTGTGGCCCAGCTTAAATAGGCCTTGGCCTCAGCCCCAGCACTGATAAACCCAAATCCAAGATTACTTTTCCATTTGGAAACTGCCACCTCTGATGTGGCTATGTCTGCAGTGCTAGCACAAAAATACAATGGGTACTACAGGCGCATTGCCTGTGCATCACATATGCTATCCCCAGAAGAGAGAAAATACAGTCTCTGTGAAAGGACACTCTTGGCAACCTTCTGGGCTGTCAAACACTTTCTCTACATCATTGGGTATGCTCCCATCATTTTGCATACCTGTCACACTCAACTAACTTTTGCTTTTAGATAAAGTAAAGATGAATCAGTCTCTAACACTAGACTCACTCATTGGTCTTTGCTTTTGCAGGATACAGACATCAAAGTACTGCCTGCCAAAATGCCATCAATCCTGGCTCATGGCCTACTGTACACAGGTAAGCCCCATGACTGTGCCCTCCAACCACCTGACCTACCTGACCCAGGACTCTTCTTGCCAATCATACCTGAGGTCCTGGAAGTCAAAATAATGTTCTGCATCTTCACAGTTGGCTCTGCATCCTATGCGGATGGAGAACAGGTAGCAGGGCTTGGAGTGCTCATTAGGATCATGAGGGGTGATTTTGGGCGCATTGCAGAAAATGCACTATCTCTTCACAGTTTGCCAAACTGGCTGCTGTGGCCTGTGCATTAGAGATCATGCCACATGGTGACAAGGATGCCATCATCTTTGCAGACTCCAATTGAGTATGCTCATCCCTAACTGCGTTCTTTCCATTCTGGCAAAAGAACAACTTTACCTCATCTGATAGTACCCCTGTCAAATATAGGGAACTGTTTGTGTACATACACACCTTGATGCAAATTTTCACACATAAGCTGTACATACAAAAGGTAAAGGCTCACTGTAAATCTGACCCTTACCATGAGTTCAATGAACAAGCAGACTCGCTTGCCAAAGCAGGTGCTCGGGGGGGGGGGAGACATGGAAAATGACTCACCCACAGTGCATAGCAGCAATTGTGACATCTGTAGTTGTTGCCATCAAGAAACCAGTACCAGAACCCCATTAGATCTTTTTGCTGCACAGAAAGCAGATCCAGAGATCAGAGATGTATTCAAATTCCTAGATAAAGGAACTGAACAGTCACTGCCTCTTGGCAGTCTTTACAAAAGACACTCGGACAACTCACATCTGTCCAGTGATCAGAAACTCTTCTGTTATTACAAACAGGATACAGATGACAAATTGTGTGTTGCATCACAATCTCTATGAACCAAATTAATTTATAAGATTCATGACACTCTCACTGGTGGTCACCAGAGACAGAAAACACTCTCCAGAGATTTATGACAGTCGTCTGGTGGCCTGGTATGTCCAAAGATGTAGAACACTATGTAGACAACTGCATAGTGTGTGCTCAGAGCAATCCCGTTGCAGTGAAGAAAATTGTCAAGTTACTGCCCCAAAGGCAGTCTGGACCATGGAATGTGATACAGATTGATTTCATTGGCCCGCTTACTAACTCCAGTAAGAACAAGTATGCACTTGTTGTCATAGATTTGTTCTCCAAGTGGGTAGAGGCATTTCCCACTAAGAACAACACGGCAAAGACAAATGCCAAGATCCTGGTGGATCAATTGTTCTCTAGGTGGGGCCTACTTTTAAAAGTAGACTCAGACCAGGGAATGCAACAAACACTCCAACTTCTTGGAGTTGACCAGAAATTCTACATTCCTTACCATCCTTAATCATCAGGTCAGGTAGAACGAGCTAACAGACGCTTAAAACAGATGTTATGCAAATTCATTGATGACAGTCCCAAAGATTGGGATTCCCTTTTGCCACTGTTACTAATGGCAATTAGGGGCATGCCTGCGGCTACCACTCAGTGTGCACCATATGAGGTCATGACTGGTAGAGCTATAAGATTATGTGAGCGCCTGTTAATTGATCTCCACACCCCTACTGCAGATACAGTATCTGTAGACAAGTATGTGGAAAAGCTTCACGATGACATCATGAAGACACACCTGTTCACTGCTAAGCAGATGGACACGGCTCAACAAGCTAAAGCTCATTTTGACAAGCATGTCAAAGAAGTTGACTGGCAAGTTGGAGACCAAGTAATGTGTCTCCAATACAAACAACCCACACACTCATTTGCCAGTAAATGGGAAGGTCCCTATCCCATTGTCAACAAGCTCAGCCCTGCTTTGTATCAGGTCAGAGTACAGCAGCAGAAAAGACTGCTGACAAGTGGTTCCATGCTAACCAACTCAAACTATATAAAAGGTGACTAAAACGTACTTTTCCTAACACCATAGGGCAGAATAGTACTTTCAGCTAACCTCATCCTTTTCTATTTCTTTTCAGATACCGCAAGATGTCTATCTTGCGCCTCTTCTCTTACTGGTGGGACTACTGCCTATAACTATTATAGCACCCCTACTCAAACCCCCACAGACTCAATTGGATCACTTGCTTGGTTAACTGGAACATTCAACTCCCATGACTGTTCGGATCAATATTCCAGACAAAAACATTAAGGTTACTCAAGGCAAAGACACCTTTCTGGATGCTGTAGTTGTTGCCCTGGATAAATCTTCACTTTCCATTCCATGGCAAACTGATGTAATGGGCTACACAATCCCTGTAGCTCACCTGGCCAAAGGCACATTCCATGGCTGGCCTAACACTGACATATCTCAAAATGGTACCCACTTTATTAGACAAGCTTCTTCACAACACACTGGTCAGTGTAATCTTACTGCACTATAGATCCTGTCTTTGTGACAGACTCCCTTCACAGGAGGCATTGATTTCTGTCTTCAAACTATGCTGCATCTTCTTCTCTCTACCTCTCTGTAGTCCCACCCAGTCAGGAAGAACTGCTTGCCTGTCCCCTGTATGCAGGATGGCCTTCCTAGTGGTTTGACCACCACATCACTCCCAGGAGCTCTAATAAACAATGTGCAATTTGGCAAGTCCCAGTTATTTCAATCTATCACATTGGAATATGGCTGAATTTGGTTTATGTCAACATACTAATATTTCTAAGTTTCACAGTGTGATGCTTACTGATATTGTTGCTGCTTACCAAACATGCACAAATGATCCTATTGGTGGACCTCACACTACTGACCATATTGGTGTTTTTAGACCTGCCTGTAAATATGCTAAACCCAGACCAAAACGCACCAAGCGGGATGCAGCCTCAGATGTCGCTGGTGCAGCTGGTTCTGTCTCTGGTATAACTGCAGTAGCTGGCACTGTTACTAGCCTTTTTGGCTCAGGAATGTCTATTTGGAATAGAGCAGATATTGCCTCCATTAAAACACAGACACTTAAGTTCCAGCAAACACTTGACAATGATGTTATGCCCCCTATCTTGCAAGGTATTAATTCTCTCAGTGAGGAAGAACGTTATACAGTTTATAATATGAAGGAGATTGCTCAAGGATCTAAATGACACGACAAAAACTTAATGATCTTATTTTTCAGAATAACCGTGAGGCAGACAAGCAATACACTGGGTGTGAAATTCTATGTTCTGCTTATGGCTGTTACGTTATTTCTACTGTTAACAATCAAATCAAATCAATCTTTATTTTTATAGATCCTTTCAAAACCAAGGTGCTGTACATATTAAAAATACATTAAAACAACAAATATAAACTATTAAAATCTACTCAGTCTCGGAGCTTACAACATGCTGGATGTCTTTTACTAGGTGGGCACTGTGGAGCTTCCAACATGGCGGACATCTTTTACTAAAGCAGCAGATTGTGTTGCTCATCAGATAATATTTTTTACGATTCAAACTGCTCTAAATCTCACACAACAAGTAGCATTTGATTGCTGATTGTCTCTGGACAGCAATTACGGGACCAAAAAAGGATAGGCATGCAGCGCATAATCTCGATGCCTATATATCCTCTGTGGCCAGCTCAAAAACTACCGCAAGTGGGCCTAGTCGACACGAGGTCTGCAGAAACCCCCACATCCACAGATTATGGCTATGTTGGAAAAAATACAGGCTACTGGGGAAGACACCAATCGGAGGCTGGCAGCTGTGGAAGCACATTTCACAGATCTTGAGAGCAAAGTGCAGACAATACCGCACAACTCTAGAGATCCAATCAGAGTCCGATCATGAGTGGGAGAGAGATGCCTTTGTCCAGGACTTACAATTTCTCCACTCCAAGGTGGAGTCTTTGGAGAATGCCCAGCGACAGACGAACGTCTGTATCGTTGATTCCTCCCAAGCTGGCAGGTAGAACAGAACTTTTGATGGCAGTACAACAGCTGATCTTTCAAGACCTGGCACTATTACCTCTGGATTCAGGTACTATCATTGTGAAGGTCTTTGCCATCCCGATCCAACCTCAGCCTAAAAACACCAGTAAAGAGCGACCACTCACGGTCATTGTAACGTTGTCGAGCCCAGAGGCCTGTATGTCCTTGCTTCAGGCTGCCAGACAGAGAGACCTTTGCTGGGGAGGCAGTGAAATTGCACTGTTCCCGGACATCTCATCGCAAATGCAAATGAAAAAAAAAAGCCCTGCAAGAAACAAAAAAACTCTTGCTTGCCAACAGTATTTCTGCCCAATTTCAATTCCCTGCTCATCTGCATGTTCAGCCTGAGAATGAGTCCCATGTCTTTACAGATCCCGAGGCTGCTGCTGCATTTGCTTCATGCCTTTTAGAGGAACAACATTCCTGTCAAGAGAAAGGAATTGCAGAGGATGCTGATTCAGACTCTACTGATTGATAAGTAACTTTGGGGAATTAATGTCTCCTAATCTAATGGTTATTATAACCTTATACTGTTGTGATGAGTAACAGTTTGAGCTGAATTGTTATTGCTGCTTAATAATATATTTGTGATATCTTCTAGGTCATGTTGTAGTTCTAATAACATTCTAAAGGCAATAATGCATAGTCATTCATCATACTGGAGTCCAAAATATAGTTGGAGTATGATTAGTGCCACTCAATTTGTGAACTTTGTTAACTGTTCGTAGAATAACCTATTTCCCTACCAGCCATCTGGTATGTGCTTAAGAGTAGGGGTGTGATTTAACTTAATTGAGCCCAGACCTTCTGTTTCTCTTACTTGGGGACTCCATTTTGTGAATTACAGCCTCCCACACATTCTTCTATCCTGCAAGGGGCAGGAAATTTTGGCTGATGCCCTTTCTAGACATCGAAAAAGTGAGAGTGGACTATGCTATATAATTATTCTGCTGGACTTTAATGCATTTGCTGTATTCGGCAGACCAGGTTTCTGGTTTCTATGATTGTATCCTTTTGATTGTATTATATGAATATAGTATCTGCTGTATCTCATAAAATGCTATAAATATAAAGTGTAAAAAAAAAATCTACTCACTCTCTTCAGAGATTTGGAATCAGGTAAAATTCCAAATATAATACATGATCTCAGATAGAGTAAATGTTATTGCCCACACTGCAAAACCACAGGCTACTTATCTATGTGTTTAAAGAATACTCTTAACATTTATGTGTCTACAGTGCATTATATTGGTTATGATTCTAGGTTTCCTAACAAAGCACCATGTTACCTGACCAAATCTTGTTCCATTAGGGACAATATGTTAGTCAACTTCACGGTCTCCTTACCACGTTTTGATCTGACTACATCTGTCTTCAACAAGCTGGCAAACATTTACTCTATTGGACATCTTGAGAATGACATTTTCCGTGAATGAACTGAACTTCCTTCTATGCTGGTTTACCACCCCGTTCTCCAAGCTTGGGTGGCTCTTCACACAAGCTGTTGTGCCAAGAAAGGATTCTACTTCTTGTGCCACTGTGATGTTTTTGACATTGTGAAACCAGTTTGCAGCTACTCGCCAGAACATCTTGACTGGGTTTTGACATTGGGTGAAGACTTGCCGACCAACCTTACTGACGTTGATCCAGATGACGTCCCTCCTGCTGCATTTTCAGCATTCGATGCCAAAACAGCACCATCCAGAAGCTATCTTGAAGAGATACATCGCTTCACCACTCGGCTGACAAATCAGACCTTCACCTGCCCTGTACGCTTACATCGCTGGTGCGTACCAATACTCAGAGTCACTTATACCTTTGAGGGACAATTCTATGTAGTCACAAACTATCCGTCCTTTGCCTATGGAACTCGTGCTTGCAATATTGATAAACCTAACTTTTGTTTTACTCCACAGCAGAAAACTGTAATAGGCTACACTGTGATCATGCCTGTTCCTCTCCCCAAACCAGACTTTATCGATACAGACCCCCAATACTTGCTTGCCCTGTCTCAATATTTGCCTATTTTTAATATGCACATTGATCCCTTGACTCTCTCCTTGTGATCGCTTTTAGCTAGAAAAAATGCTCACTTGATTTATATTAGCAATAATATATCTAAGGCTAATGATATACTTAATGATCTGATTCGTGATGTTGATTTAAGTCTTGCCGTTGGCAACTATTGGGTAGAATTTAGCTCCAAAGTTTTTGTTATTATCCAAGCATTCTTGATTGTTTTCCTCATTTTCACTCTATGCTGTCTGTGAGGAACCCTAAAACAACATCAAGAACAACTCGAATTCCTTTACAAGGCTCGTACGCTGGATTTGTAAATGACTTTTTGGCTCCACCTCTACCATCTTCCTTGGGATTGTTGTCCCTTCTGAGGCAACAAGGAGGGAAATGTTATCCATGGACCAGCACCCCTGATTAGCCCCCTACCTCACAGACAGTAATTCTTAAGGCATAGGCACTTATCGTATAAGCATAAGTGTCAGGATCTGAGTTCTACTGTATTTTCTACTGAGAATCATAATGCATTTGCCATCATTCTAATTGTACCACTTGAGAGACACTTCTGTTTATACCATTGTATGATCATTAGTTAGACAATACTGCTATCTTTAGTTCTAGTGCAGAACAGCAATTACCTATGCAATTATGTATGTAACCACAAGTGACCTTCACAAATACAGGTCATTTGTTTAGTTATCTTGTCTTTCTGCTAGCTCAGCATGCTTTCCCAGGCTAGTAAGAAGTCAGGTTATTTGCCATTATCCAATGATGAGACTTTTATATATATGTTTGGTAGTTGCTATGGTTATTATCAGTGGTATAAGACACTTTGCATTGCACCTTTTTATCTGAGAAGATACTTGCTGCTGCCTATAGATATGAAAGACTGGAGGTGTTCTCTCCAGTGTTTATCACTGTGATTTAGTTGTAAGCCTGCTTTATATACCAGAAATAAATCACTTTATGTGCTGGACACCACTTGTCTGTTGTTTCTTCACTTTTGTGCAGTTTCAACAAGAACCTGAGAAAGGTAATTTTCTTACCCAGTTACAACAGGGGGAGGAAGGGGAGCAGGGGGTAAGGGGGCATGGATACAATGATAGAGGAAGATAGAGTGATGATCGGGCTGCTAGCACTAAAAGTGGACAAGTCACCAGCCCCAAATGACATACACCCAAGGGTTCTGAGGGAGCTGGCAGGGGAGTTTGTAGGGCCTGTTCAGTAGTTCCCTGGAGTCAGGCATGGTGCCACAGTACTGGAGAATAGTACATGTGGTACCCCTCCATAACAGCGGTCCCAGGAATGACCCAGGAAACTACTGGATGGTCAGTCTGACCTCAGTCATGTGCAAGTTCATGGAGACCGTACTTAAGGAAAGGTTGATAAGGTATCTAAAGAAGAATGATCTCCAGGATGAGAGGCAGCACGGGTTTGTGGGAGGGAGATCATGTCAAACGAGTCTGATTGACTTCTTTGACTGAGTCACTAAGACAGTTGACAGGGGCCAGGTGATGGACATCCTTTATCTGAACTTCAGCAAAGGCCTTTGACTCTGTACCCTAGAAAAGGTTGACCAGTAAGCTGGCAGATTGAAGGGCTGGGGAGAAAATGACCAGTGGGTAGAAAATGGGCTGAGGGACAGGACTCAGAGGGTGGTGGTAGGGGAAGAGTTATCCAGCACCAGGGAAGTCACTAACAGGGTCCCACAGGGCTCAGTGCTGCAGCTGGTGTTGTTCAATATCTTCATGAATGGCATTGGGGATGGCAGTGAGGGCAAAATGTGACTGTTTGCAGATGACACCAAACTCTGTGGGAGATAGACACAGTGGAAGGCATACAAGACCTGTGGGAAGACCTGAGAAAACTTGTGAGACGGTCAGAGATCTGGCAACTTGGCTGAAATGCCAAGAAATGCAAAGTTGTGCACGTGGAGTCAGGATTCCAAGGACTGGGACTTCCGGTGCAGCTCCCGAGGTAGATGACAACCTAGACAGCACAATCCCCTAAACCACTCCAAATTTTATGAAAATACCATCCACATCACAGGCTCCAATGATCAAAAATATACCTATCTGCACAAAGGATGGCCACAAGTAAAAATACAGGAGGAGGCAACAGATATCAGCTGCTGGCTTTGACAACTGAAAACTCGGACCCAGAGCGCTCGGATTCCAAGGCCTCGGTGCAATGCCAACCTCTCTCATGTGCCTCAAGAAAAAAAAGCAAATAGAAACAAAGCAAAACCACAAAGATGGACCAGAAGTTTGACTGCATTTTGTGAGAGGTCAGGGAATTTAAATCTGAATTTTCATCTTTTAAGCAAATGCAGGAGGAGATACAGAAAGAGTTAGAATGCATGAACCTCTGGGTTACTACTCTGGAGCAGGCCTCATAGGAGCAGACAGACATAGTGCAGCAAATGCAAGTAGCAATCTCCCAGATTACTGAACTGTGTCATCTAGCAATGGAGAGGCAGGGAGATGCAGAAAATTGACAGAGAAGAAAACATTTACGCATATATGGCATACCTGAAAATAGTGAGGAGTCCAACATTAGTGATTTTGTTGAAATGACGCTGCACACTGTTCTCTCCCTGGACACTGAACTCCCCATAGAGATCAATAGGGTACATAGAGCATTGGGACCAAAACCCACACAGCCAAATACCAGGCCTTGCTCCATTATAGTAAGGTTCCTTAGGTTTCAAATGAAGGAACTCATACTGAAACAAGCATGGGCGCAGGGCAATGTGTTCTATGGCCAAGAACGAATTTTCATCTACAATGACTGTGCCACGATGACTATGCAGAGACAAGAGCATTTATTCTGATCTTCCTGCTCTAGAAACAGCACCAGCTAAAATTTAGAACACCATACCACCACAAACTGGTTGTGCAATATCCTAACAGGCAATTGGGGCTCTCAGAGAAACATAGATGTCTCTCAAGATGCCTCTCAGGACACACAAAATCAGCAGGTCACGCTGGAAGGCATAAAACACCTTTTGAAGCAATTTGCTAGACAATGATCCCGCACTGTTGCACCGAGAATGTGACTTTGAGTTAGAGGGGAGAAACTAATTACTTATTCAGAACTACCTACTTGTCATACTGAATAAAAGCAGAGAGACTTGGGGAGCTATTAGAGAGAATCACTTATGGCAATGCCACCTAACAGGGCGCTTGAGACCACCCTGCTCGTCTCCGGTGAAGCTGCCACATGAAAAACCAAGGAGAAGTCTGTCCCAGGAACTCACATGTTTGATCATAGGTGAAATACAAAGGGGATAGCAGACTGACTGAACACAGATGTAACAGAATGCCCTCCAGTCATTAGACTGGATTCATTGCCCTGGAATGGTCCCATACCATGATTGAGGTAGGTGGCTGTCTCTGGTGCACCCTGGGGCTCTCCCTCACCTGGGGGGGCCTGGGGGAGTTGGGGGCTGGGGAATGTGGTCCAAGGGGGCCTTGCCTGAGGGGTTGGGGTGGCCTGGCTGCAGGGGGGGTCTTTCCTCTTCTCTCCTCTCGGCCGGTAAAGGGGATCCATCTGTTTGCCCCAGTGGGCCAGCACACCATTTTATGCATATGATAAGGACACCAAATAACAGAGATGACAGGAGTATTTCAGTATTGCCTCAGTGTAATCGCCCTCAACTTTACAAAAATGTGGGCAGGCTCAACAGAGCCACACACCTGGAAGTGCAGCCACCGTGATAGCGGTGTCGGAGTGGTTGATAATCGAGCACTCGGACACGGGACATTGTGTCACACACTCCAGACACTTTGGATTAAAAGCTAGGTGATGCCCCGGGCTTACTGCTCACATCTGATTCTGGTAAATATGAGGCGATGTGGTATCGTGAGCTTGCTGTTTATTGTCACTGCTGGTTCCTAATTCATGATGGTGCAGCCCTGATGGGTGAGGGTGCCTGTTGTCTGTGCCCCAGGGGAGGTGACCAAGCTCCCCACTGCCTGGGTGTTGCCCGCTCGGACGGGAGGGTGCCCTAGGACCAGGCCTTGGAACAATACTTGAAAGTTGACTAAATTGATTAAACTAGACCAGGTCATTTGGGCACGCTCTCTGGCCTCACCCAGCCCCCTGGTGGCCCCTTCTTACCCCCCTCGGGGTGGGTGGGTCCCCCCGAGGCCTCTGGTAGGTCAGCCCCCTGCAAATGATGAAGGCTTCATATGGTTGGATCTGTTCAGCAATTAAACTGGCGATCCAGGCTACGGAAATCCACATGGGACTACTAGCAGTTGAAAAGAAGTCTGCGATGGAAGAGATAATACATTCTCACACTGTTTTCTTCTGTTGGTGACTGTGGGCTGTGCTGAGTTGATTTATTGTCATGAATGGCTCGTGGGGTCTTCTGACTCTGGGTTGCACCGGGAGGCGGATGTGGAGGGGGAGACCCTGAGGAGGAGGGGGCATTTCCCAAGTGAGTCCCTCCCTGATTCTCCCCCTCTGGTAAATTCCATGCTGGGGCACATCTGGTTCAGGCCAGGGCTGTTCCCTTGTGAAGGGGGGATGCTGGGATGTTATGCTTTTCCTTCCATCAGGCATAGAACAGTGGGCATAAGCCTCCACCTGGCTCCTTCTGCATGCACTCCCCCCCCCCACAGGGGTCACCAACTAAAATTCCTCAGGTTCCTCCCAACACTTGACCTGAAGTAGAGGAGGTGGATGAGTTTAAAGGGCCCGCTCAGAATGAAGGAGCATAGCACCTTTTCTATCCTTGAATCACACCCCACATCCCATCAGCATTTCCTAATGATTTACCTTTGGTCCCTATTTTTGGTTAACCTCTCCTTACCCCCTTTCTTTCCTAACATTAGGGGCAAGAATTTCCCCAGGAGGATACATACCCTTGGCCAGGGGGACATATCCTCCAACTGGCGGACATCATTTCTGCCCACAACCAGATCCCATACTGGATCTAAGGTGTCAGAAGTCAAAAGTGATAGTAGCTCTAGCGCTTTGTACATAGTTTATCCCTTCAGAATAAGGCCTGGTTGGCCAGTTTGGTTCCACATATTTTTGCCTTTTCCCACCCTAACATACCACGAGTGGCTAATTCAAGCACTTTGGGAAGGTATGATGGTAATATCTTTCATGGGGGAAAATAAGGTTTTGTTCTGGGATTCCCATGATGGGGGAATACTGGGAGGGGGGAGACAGGGGTTGGGAGAGAAGGAAAATGGAACTTTAGAAGGATTTTGACATGACTTCCCCATTTAAAATTGCATCCCACTATGTGAATGACCTGGCTGGCCCCATAAAAAGATACTGTACCCTCCAAGCCTTGAAAAAATTTAAACCAGATGTATTACTTCTTCAGGAGACTCAACTCCCCTCAGCAGAACGTCATAAATTGCTCAGATTTGGCTTTTCCCAGATGGTAGAGTCATCCTTCCAGAATGGCAAGAGGAGAGGAGAGGAGCTGTCATATTACTCCCCAAAAATGCACAGTTCAAACTTTTGGAGCAATATTCTGATAAAGAGGGCAGACTGACACTGGCAGTGGGCACTATCATGAATCAAACAGTGACCATAGGTAGTATTTATATCCCCCCAAATGCAGATGCTTCCTCCATACAATGTTTCATGGATATCATCTTGACACATCAGAGAAGGATCTTAATTCTGGGTGGGGAACTAAACTGTCAACTTAACCCCTCATTAGATACTTCAGCTGCCCGTCCTTCACTCCAGAGTGTAGAACAGAAACATCTTAGATGCCTCATCAAAGACACTGGACTAATAGATACCTGGCAGCAGCTTCATCCCAGACAAAGGAAATTCACTTTTTACTCACATGCTCATAAGTACTACACCAGACTAGACTACATTTGTATAAGTAAAGAACATATTGATCTACTCCATCAGGTGGAAATAATGAATATTGGATTGTCAGATCATGCCCCCATGTCATTGATTCTGTGAACAGAGGGAGGAGCAAAGAAACTGTCCTTGTGGAGATTTAATCCTTCCCTATTCAGAGATAAAGAATTTTGAGACCCCCTTGAAAAAAATATTCCTGAAATAATTAGAGACAACTAATCCCCACAAGTGTCACCCCAGCTATTATGGAACACTATTAAGGCAGTCCTACGTGGATACATTATTTCATTTGCTGCACAGAAGAAAAAACAACAAGACTCTTAGCTAGTACTTCTTCAGGAGAAACTGCAGTTTTTGCAGGAAGCTTATATGCAGGAAGATAACGAGGTGCTCCCCTACTACTCAAGACACAGGCATCTGTACAGAAGCTTTTGACAGACAGAACTGAACAAGCCCTGATGTGGCTTCAACAGAGATATTATGAAGGGGGTGCTCGCGCTTCAAAACTGTTAGCCTACCGTCTCCGCAGGCAATCTCAACTGCATAACATTTCCAAAATAAAAGACCCTAATGCAGGACAAACCCACTATTATACTGATCGTATCCTGACAGCGTTCAGGTTGTACTATCAAAAACTTTATTCCTCCCCAAAGGAGCAGGATCCCCGCTTGATTAGTGACTTTTTGTCACTGATCGAATTACCTGCCCTCTCCATCACTCAACAAAACAAGCTCACTTCCTCAATTACAGAAACTGAACATGGCAATAAACAGCCTTAAAAATGGAAAGAGCCCTGGCCCCAATGGTTTCGGACTGGAATTCTACAAGGGAACATGGAACCTCATCCATGAACCCTTATTGGCAGCACTACAAAAAAATCACAATACATCTACTTGCCCGACATCCTGGAGACAGGCCACAATATCAGTAATATTAAATCCTCAAAAAACACCTCAGTTATGCGATTCCTACCATCCCATATCAGTATTAAACCAAGACTATAACATTTATACAACTATATTAGCCCACAGATTAGATGGCATCCTCCCCACTATAATACACCCTGACCAATCTGACTTTATTAAAACTAGAAAGACACAGACAACATTAAATGCACCTTATATCTCATAAACCATGCCGTATCCATTAAATCTCCCCTGACTTTGCTAAGTTTGGATGCCCAAAAGGCGTTTGATATGGTGGCATGGGACTTTTTACTGGCTCTGTGTCAAAATTTGCATTCCCACTTTCTTTTATAGAAACAATCAAAGGGATATATGCAGCCCCGGAGGCAGTAGTAAAGGTAAATGGCTCATACTCCTCCCGTTTTAGGCTGTTTCCAGGCACCAGGCAGGGGTGCCCCTTATCCCCCTACCTCTTTGCCATTTTTGTAGAGCCCATTGCTCAACTCCTTAGACAAACAGACCAAAAACAGGAATATGACATAGAAAGGAAAGAATACAAAGTTGCATACTATTCCGACGACCTACTTTTATATCTAACACATCCTGAAGAATCGCTGGAAATATTGTCCCATCTCCTATCAGATATAGAAACAGTATCTGGGTACACTATCAATCAGGGGAAATCAGAAGCACTTCCCCCCTCACTACTAAAGGAATATAATTATAAGTGGAATAAGCCCTCAATCACTTATCTGGGTATCTAGATTCCCCTTAGCGTCAAAGATTTATGTAGATTAAATTACCAGGCCCTAACTAAACAGATTCAGTCAGATTTGGATAGATGGCTCCCTTTACCCCTACTACTACTCTCCAGAGTCCAATCAATACAAATGAACACATTACCTGAAATACTTTATTTTATGCATGAATGATTCCCCTTTCTCTAGACTCACATCTGATTTTCCAACCCCCCCAGTTAAAACAGTCAGAAAACTGCTGTCTTTTTACTAGAGCAGTATTGGAAAGTTGGACCAGATTCCTTGCACTCCCAGGAAATACTTTTCTGGTGGACTGGATGGGGGTCCCGTCACGAAACCATGATTTCACACCCTCTCTGACAGACACCATATTTAGAAAGTGGTGCAGCCTGGGGCTGTCACATGCATGCCAGTTTTATAAAGCAGGTGTGTTTAAGACTTTTGAACAATTACAGAGAGAATATGTTCTCCTGCAGCAGGACTTCTTCAGATACCTACAGATTAGACATTACCTAGATAAAAAACGTGGCTTAGACGTATCCCAAACAGCAGTCACCCCTCTACATACATTCCTGACATACCTTGTAGAATTTGCAGACCAGGGTCACTTGGTCTCTCGGGCATACCTTGCCCTATAGGGATCAGTTTCCCAACATATGGAGCTTGTCCAATTTCAATGGGAGGCTGAATTAATGACATAACTTACCCCAAATGACTGGCTTCATATTTGGAGAAGGCAACATAAAACAATTAACTCATACTCTTGGAGAGAATTCTCGTGGAACGTAGTGATTAGATTTTTCCACATCCCACAAATCACGGCTAAGTACTCGAAAACAGGAGACTCAGCCTGTTGGAGGTTATGTGGCTGCAAAATGGCAACTCACTCCCATGTGTTCTGGTTTTGTCCGGTGCTAGACACCTTTGGAAGGGGGTGGGCACTACGACCAGTGAACTATTTACCAATCTGGGCGCCCTTATACCAGAGGTAGCCCTACTTCTGCACTATCCTAGACAAATTAAACATAAACAACAAAAATATCTTAACATCTTCCTAGGTGCAGCTAAAAAATGAATAACTAGACTCTGGCTTAACCCAGAACCCCTAAGTATCACCTCTCGGGGAAAATACCATTTACGATATATATATAAGATGGAAAGCCTAACAGCCAGACTGCAAGGCAAAACCCAAGAGCTAATGACCTATTGCACCCCCTGGTTTCTACACATTGTGCAATCGAGACCTGACTTAGTGCCTTGATGGGGAGACAGAAAAACTTGCTCCTTACCTTTCCCATCTGTACATGCGGTTTTACAGATTGCCGGCCAGGCCAAGGACCAATATTAGTAAGTCGTCCCCCCCCCCCCCAACACACACACACAATATTTTAAAAAGTACAAATACATTACTTTCATTTAGAGTCACGGCAGTGAAAGTGAATTATGGCAGGTAGTGACATAATCAGTTGCTTGAGTTAGTACCTGATGTTAGTCAATGTACCGTTACATAATCCTAAAGATCTATGTAATTAACATCCATCAGATGTGAGTTTCAGTGTAATGTCTCAAATGTGAGCTGAAAGAAAATGATAAAATAAAAAGTTTAAAAAAAAGGATTCCAAGGACTGAGTACTACCGGGGGTCTGGGGTAGCAACGGAGGAGGAGGAGAAGGATCTGGGAGTGATAATCACTAGTGACTTGAAAGCACTCCACACAGTGCAAAAGGCAGTAGCAAAGGCAAACAAGATACTGATGTGCATAGCCAGAGGAAACAGCAGTAGGTGGAAAGAGGTTACACTGCCCTTACACAGGTCATTGGTGAGACCACATCTAGAGTAAGGAGTAAGATACTGGCGTCCATACTTTAAGAAAGACATCAACCTGCTGGAAAAGGTCCGGAGAAGGGCAGCTAAGATGATCATGGGTCAGCAGGGTAAGATTTATGAGGAGAGGTTGGGAGCCCTGGGGATGTTTTCCCTGGAGGACAGGAGGGAGGGGGGGCATGATAGAGACCTTCAGATACTTGAAAGGGATAAATAGGGTGGATAGGGAGGGTCTCTTCAAGCTACAGTAAGTGGCAGCCACACCATGAGAGGACACAGACCTAAGCCGGAATTGGGAGGTTTGGAGGGAGGTTTAGGAGGCAGGTTAGGAAGCACTTCTTCACAAAGAGGGTGGTGGCCAGTTGGAATGCACTGCCGGAGGAATTGGTCTCAGTGAAATCAGTGAGCAGCTTTAAAAGAGGCAGGGATAGGCATAAGGGGAAACCATGGGGCTTGAGGGGTGCCAGATGTGGAGGAAGGGGGACAGGGGGGCAGGGTCAGTAGCATAAGCTGAGGACGCTGCACTACAAGCAGATAGACTGAATGGTCTTCTGCTGGCTTCTTCATATGTTCATATGTAACCTAACCCCACAAGCTCACCTTGCCATTGCCCATGGGATTCTCCTCTCCAAGCTTCTTCCTCATGCCCCTACGTATTTGAGTGCCTCCAAATCTACTGTCCTCAGCTGGGATGTTACATACAACATTTGTCATTTTTCATTGGCGTGTCCCCAGCTCACTCACCACTGTTCTCTTCACAACAGGCTGGGCTGGTTTCCCCTGTCCATCCTACAAGATCATAGTTTTGGAGGGTGATCTTTAGTATTATGCAAAATGGGCTGCCCTCATCCCTTGCTTCACTTCTCAGACTGGTGAACAGTGGCTACCCCTTGAGGTGAGGTGATAGTGCCCTACTGGCTGTCCATCAGGTTAATATTTTACTTGCGATGGTGAATCATACTGCATTTATGCAGCCCCAAGGCCATGGAACTCCATACCACCTGACATTTGTCTCACCTCCTCTGCAGCTGCTTTCCATCTTAGATACCATGAACATCTCATTAGTTTGGCACTCTGCTGTTGCCACAGAACCTGAGTAATCACTGAATGGCACTCATTTTGTATGATCAGTGTTGATATATCATTGTCCTCATATGTCCTTTGTGTAGTTCTATGTGGACAGATACTGTTCCTACATTTTTCCTTTCTATGATGTGTTTGTTTAGTAAATATACTTCTTCCTCTCATTGTTTATTGCAATACAGTGTGCACCATTATGCACTGCCTTGTTTCATGTCTTTTCCCTCCACTGTGTATTGTGGTGTTTCAATATATTCAATGTAAGTTTGGAGGTAAACTCCTGGGTCATACCTGAAAATAAGCATTCAGGGGTGGCTGGCTTGGTGGCACTGAGGGTTGAGGCATCCTGCCTTACCTCGCTTCACGCCAGCGACCCTGGTTCGAGAATGCCCTCTAGTCATCGAGGAGTCATCCAGGGGGAGGGACGGAGCAGGATTGAGCTGCCTAATAGCAGCTATCCTCTCCTGAGGAGACTGCCACCCCTCCCCGTAGTTCTGCCAACACAGGGTGGAGGTCTGGTGTCGGCACTTGCGGAAGGGGGCAACATGACAGAAGGGTGTCTCATAGCTCGACGTGCGTGTGCACGCTTAGACAGGGGAGTGGGGTGAAAATGGGAGAAAATACTATAAAAATAATAATGGAAAAAAAATAGGCATTCAAGGCCTAGTGTGCTTACCTGGTTAATAAAAACTAAATAAATAGCAGACCCATCAGGTAGTTTAACAGAGAGGGACTTTTTTTTTATTCCCTGATGGACTAGATTGGGTATCAAGCCAGTCAGGTAGTTGGAGTGGGGAGAAGGCCAGATTTATTTTATTTTTATTTTTTTTGTATTCCAATGGGTTAGGTGGGGCACTGGATCTGTCAGGTTGTTGGGGAAGGGGGACAGATTTGATTTATTCCTTGATGGGTTGATCTCTGAACCCTCAGGCAGTTGGGCTTTGGATCCATCAGGTTGTTGGGGGGAAGTGAACAAATTTTTTTTTATTCCCGGATAGGAAGGGTTACATACCAGATCCATCAGGTGGTTTGGGAGAGAGAGATATATAGTTTGTTATTCCCTGATGGGCAGGATTGGGTAGCAGACTAGTCAGGTAATTGGGGGCAGATATGGTTTATTCCCTGATGGGTCAGGTTGGGCACTGGATCAGTCAAGCTGTTGGGGAAAGGAGACAGATATGTTTTATTCCCTGATGGGTTGGGATGGGCACTGGATACATCCGCTAGTTGGGGAAGGGGGCAGATTTTTTTTTTATTCCCTGGCTGGCCGGGCTGCTCACCAGACCCAACAGGTAGTTAGGAGAGGTGGTCAGATTTTACTTTATTCCTTCTGGCTAGGTTGGACACTGGAAATTCTATTCTGTTCTACATTCCCTGGGTTACCAGTATGGAAATCCTGTGCCTTGTAAAACACTTTGGGATACAGTGTGTATGAAAGTAATATTGGCTATAAGTGTTGTTTTGCAAATTGCCTCACTCTGGCCCCCTCTTGCTTCAGTAACTGATCCCCCCCCCCTCCCTTTATTTCCCAATCCCTGGCCAGGGTACTCGAAATGACTGAAAACTCAGTTGTTTTTCATTATACAGAGAGCTTGAGAGACGTATTTCCTTGTTCCTATAAGCATCAAATGGTGCCACAGCTATGCTGTTCTTTGTCCTTTTGCATTGCAATAATTAAGTAGCACAAAAACTCTCAGTATTATAGAGGCAATTTTTTTTTTCCTCAGAAAAACTAAAGAAGATTTAATTGCACTTGCTCTGAGTTCATTCACTGTCATTATTGTCATCACAGTGGGGAAGGGGGTCTCTGTTAAACAACCCAAGGATTTCTTCAGTGATATCACCTTGGTCAGCTGCATGTTCTTGAGACAGCTGCCACTTGCTCAAGAGGTTCTCATACACACTTCTCCTTGCAGTCAACAAAAAGTAAGCAAAGCACTACAGACAGCTGCACAGAGCAATAGCAAGGCACACCACTCATTCACTGACTGCAATCCAAAGTCATATCCCAGTCCCCCAGTGCATTTCAATGGGTCAGCTGCAAAACACATCCTGCCTTTTTTTCCATGTAGATTTTTCTCTTGTTGGGGGTGCCAGGCAGGTTTTGCTCAGGTCCTCTCCTTGAGAAGACTCATTCCACTCCCGAGCTCGGGGCATCATCCTAGCTGCCCTGGTGCTCCCTTTTCCCATTGTCTCCCCGTTTACCTGAGACCCCAGTACACGGAAGCGCATGCACTCCAAGACTCCAGAGACAGTCTCTTCCTCCCCATCCGGCCTAGCACCAGGTCCCCCCCCCCACCTTGGCTTGGTGCTGCCATCAAGCCTCCACCTGGTGGTAGCCAAGAGCCAGGGACACCCCCTGTCCCTCCCCAAAAGAGAAGAGCTGCCTGGCAGCAGCTCAATCCAACTCCTTGCCCTCCTCCTCCCGGCCGACACCCAATGTCCCATGCTCATTCTCGAACACAGGTCACCATCATGGGGAGTGGTAAGGTGCCAGCACCTCAGCCCTCTTTTTCACTGGGCTGGCTAACACTTCCTTCCTTCCTTTAATCCCAATAGGGACTGGTCAGCTATGCAGACCAGCAATAAAAGTAGGACTATTTCAAAACAAACACACAAAAAAATACACTGGGGTGATTAAACAGACTTCATACATGCCCACATTTCTAATTATATTAAAAAGATGTAAACAATCGGTTTATGTTACTTGAATTAAAGTATTTTAGAAATGTAAGTATAAAGTATTTAAACAAATTAAGAATAGATGCCTTAGCAAAAGCACAACATGTCAATCAGTTAAAATTTGCTACTAATTAGATGAGCATTCAACGCTGTGAAGTACATTCAGGATCATTTAACTGCAAAACATGCACCAAATTGTCATATTTTTGGTGTCTATGTTGTGGTCAGAAAATCAAATTCAGCTGGCCCAGTGGCACTGGAGGTTGAAGCGCTGGTCGCTACACCTCGTGCCACGCCGGTGACCTGGGTTCGGGAACTAACCCGAGCCACCGGGGATCGGCAGGGGGAGAGAGGATTGAGTATTTGGAGGACTGCTCTCCTCTCTCGGGGGAAGGGTGCCATGTCGTCCCACCTGCTGATCGCCCTCTGGTGGTGACTGGAGGGCAATACAGGTCGGGAGGCATGCTCCAACGTAACATGTCGGTAGGAAGGGAGGACGGGAGAAAATGAGAAAAAAGAGCCTGGCAGGGCTCCATGACAGTCTGCCACACCTGAGGGCTGACCCCGAATTGTGGATGGGGTCTCTGAGGAGGGGGTACCACCTCCCTGGCTTCACTAGGGGGGCAAGCTGTGGGGGAATCACCGGCATCAGCGAGTGTGGGAGTGGTGGAACCCGAGAGAGAGTCCTCCTTCAGACGGCTGAAGCTACTGCTAGGGCTCGGAGGAGAGAAAACCTGAATGGGGGGAAAAAAAGAAATCAAATTCAAAGAGCTTCCTTGTTCCACACTGACAACATCCTGCAACTTACTGGGAGATATCACTCAAGAGGATAACTGACAGTCTCATTCAAAGTGTGTCTCCAGTGGATGTTCTGTGTTTAATAAGGACACCTAAGTACTTAGATCACCAGCTGTGGAAGACAAGGTTATACAACGAAAATTCTTAGTTTAGGCATTTTGTAGCAGTTTTCATCTGAATGGCTGATGCCACATTCTGATTTCATTTAGCATTTTACTGCTGTACTTTCTCCTTCTCTTCAACTCACCTCACTTTCTGTCATTGAAGCTTTGAAGTGGCTTATGCATCAGGATGGATTTGCATGCTTAAAATATGCCCTGTCTACTTCAAAGGAAAAAGCGCTAATACTTTGCCTTTTGAACTGCTCTGCTGAGATATGCATCTTGTTCCCTGAGGCCTGCGTGATGTCAGCTGCTGATCAGCTTTGACAAACTGTCCTCGGGCTGCTAACAAGTCAGGATGGTGACACCTGGCTAATAGTGCTTTCCTAGTATAAGCATCTCGCCACCTAGCAGCCCTGCACTGCAGAATCCCTTTAGGTAAAACGCAGATCCATGTGGAGATAATCCTTGAGATGGCAGTCTGACAGAAAATGAATGGATTCACAGCCATTTGATGTTGCTCTAGTTCCAAGCTAAATTCACCATAGGAAGCAATGGTTTAATATAGCATGTGTTTGAACAGTGAAATAAAATGGTATTGAAATGAATGGAGGGGGGCTCTTGGAATTTAGTAAGAAACAGAATGTGGTAAAACAAAAAACCTAGATAATATCAGGGGTTCAGTTCTTAATCTCTCTCAGGGCTGGGTGGAACAAAACAAACTATGATCAACCACCATCGGAATGGGTATGCAGACCGAGGTGTCTGTGGGGAAGCACCTGCAAGTGCATTGGTGATCCAGATGTCAGTCAACCCTATCAGAGATTGTGCCCGCTAAAATCCCAGTGACTACATACAGATGTGCTGTGTAGTGGCAATGCTGTATCCTGTAGAAGCACACTGGTGCTGGGCCACCCCACCCCTGTTCTAAGGACTCCCTGGTGTCCACTGACATCATCTACCTCTCCCGTTCCAAGAATTCCCTCATGTCTAGTGGCACCCTGCATCACTAGATGCAATCTTCCTGTCACCTGTTCCAAGTACCAACCCCCCTCCAATAATAAAATCACCCTGCTATTACCACTGCAATTTCCTCATTACCAATTCAGTCTCCCTGGACCAGTGCAATCCCTCCACCCATCTACTGATGCACCCTCTTCCAACGTACTAGCCCCAGACTGTTCCATCTCTAGTGTCCTGTAGGCCTCTCTCCTTCTCCATGACCACTAGTGCCCTCTACCCAATCACCCAGATCATACGGTTGAAAGCAGACATACAGAGTTACCTCCTGCTTTGTAAAGCTGGTATTGTCTACTGGATGGATCTATGTTTTTTGTAATACTCTCTGTTTCTCTGTAATTCAGTGTAGCCCCCTTCTCCTAGGTCTAGGGGTATCACAGTTGTTGTGAGGAGGGGCACAACTACAGACCAGAAACTCTCCAAATTCATTTCTTTCAGCAGCACAGAAGTAGCAGAAATGAGTTGGCCTATGATATGACGTCTTCAAGAATATGGTAAAGGCTCACCTCAATCCCAGCCAGCACTTCACTCTTCAACCCAGCGGCGATGAAACGATTATGGAGACAGCCACTTCAGAAACCTCAGCTGCTAAGGCCCCTCTACGATGGGCGGGGGGGGAGGTTCTAACCCTGGTCTCTGCAGAACTCACTGCCACAGCTGCAGCAGATTAAAACAGAATTCATCAGCAGACATCATTTTTTGTGTTTTAGAAAAGAATACAAAGTCACACGCACCACAAATTTCCAGAAGCATGAACTTTACTCTGGGCCCAAAAATGATTAGATCCAGAGACATAATCAAAATTTATCTGGAGCAACTCCATGGGGTCAAGAGACAGGTAATACAACAAACAGCAAGTCCAGGTACAGCATTTTCTTTCCTATGTCATTATTTGGCACTGATTTCTCAAACAGCGAGCAGCAGAAAGAGATCTTTTAAATCTAAGAGAATTAGACCAGTGTGGCTCATTCAAGTTCTGAAAGCGTCTTTCACAGAAACACCTTTTTTTCTTCCATCCCAAATGCTTTGTTCACAGTTACATATCTCTTTACTCTCTAATGGGGGAGTGATTTACTCCTACCCATACCACCCGAGCCATTTAAGCCTCTGGGCGGTAAGCAGCCTAAGCCTCTGCGACTGCTCCCAAGGGACCCTACAAACCCACACAATTTCTGAGCCAAAAGAGCAGTTTAGAGGGGCACTCTCCCTGCATCCCCAGCATGAAAATTTGCAGCACTGGTGACACCTTTCCTTATCCTAAAGTTACTGCTTCCACAGGAAAACCCAGGCCCTTAACGGGTCTGACAGACCTACCTCAGACACAGGCACACCAGGCCCCATAACGAATCCCAGGCCAGGACCTACTGGCCACCAGGACGTTACCCTCAGATAGTGCACCACTTGGGTATGGTATGCTAGAGCTGCCACTTCCAGGATGCCCTGCATCAGCTCTGCCACCACTGACACAGCCCCACTATCTGAGCACCCCATACCTTATACAAGCTCCGGGGTCTCCCCTTTTTTTTCTTGTCTGCAGGACTCGATGACCAAGGATACATCTTCCTCCTCCTACATGAACCGCAGACGATCTCCAAACCAAACAGGGCCATCCCCTCTGGAACCCTCACAACCTCTGCTACACTTCCTTGCCCTTCCAAGTTTAGTACCACCCTCCCGATGCCTCAATGCTGCTGCCTGATGACCGACCTGACTAGGTTGGGGAACCCCCTCCCCAGAACACTGTCCCTGCACCCACTGCCGACTCCTACTCTCTCCTTCTTCCTGGACAAAAAACAGAGATGTTATATCTTCATTGAGGCTGTCCCCTGGTGGCAGCAATAACACTCAAGGCCAGGGGCCTTCCACACTAGAAAAGCTAACCAGGGGAGGAAGGGCTGAGAACACCAAATGGCTAGTAAGCCCACCGGGGGGGAGGCTTACATCAGTGTAACCACTGTAGCATGGGTTGCCTGGGGCTGCAGTGCTTTGTGAATGATGCTACAGACCAGTAGCATTTTAGTCCCTGCCCATCTTGGACACGTGCAGACAGCTTTGTAAGTGTTCCATGGAGAAAGCTTTCAACCCCATTGAGCATAGCTTTAGGACCACTTTGTATCTGCAATAGGGACTGAGAATCAGGCTCCAGGGGTTTCAGCCAGTGACAGTCTTCTCAGGATGAAAGGTGAAGGGGCTGCTGCCCCTGAGGTCCCTGTTGAATAAACATCCATGTACCCAGTAACATAAGTGCGAGGCAGTTGATTTCAAAATGAGATTCTTCTATAAAGAAATGTGTTTATTATCAACAATTTTCTTATCAACTGCGGTAGCTGAATATGCAGTTATGCTGTCACTTCTATTATGGTTCTGTTTCCAATAATGTTTCTTGCTGCTGCTGGTGTGCGTGTGTGTGTGTGTGTGCGTGCGTGCGTGTATGTGTGTTGTGTATGTGTGTGTGTGTGTGTGTGTGTGTGTGTGTGGATGTGTGTATGTGTGTGTGTGTGTGTGTGTGTGTGTATGTGTGTGTGTGCACGTGTGTGTGTATGTGTGTGTGTGTGTGTGTGTGTGTGTGTGTGTGTGTGTGTGTGTGTGTGTGTGTGTGTGTATGTGTGTGTGTGTGTGTGTGTGTGTGTGTGTATGTGTGTGTGTGTGTGTGTGTGTGTGTGTGTGTATGTGTGTGTGTGTGTGTGTGTGTATGTGTGTGTGTGCGTGTGTGTGTGTGTGTGTGTGTCTGTGTGTGTGTGTGTGTATGTGTGTGTATGTGTGTATGTGGTAGTGTGTGTGTGTGATGTGTGTGTGTGTGTGTGTGTGTGTGTATGTGTGTGTGTATGTGTGTGTGAGTGTGAGTGTGCGTGCGTGCGTGCGTGTGTGTGTGTGTGTATACACTGTTATGTTACTTAGTGATTATGCAGATATTGTTTCTGAATGTCGTTAACATGTTGATAATGCTGTTCTGAATGCTTCTGTAACTCTCCCAGGTTGTACCTGAAAACAGGTATCTGTATGACCTGTGCATCTTACATGGTAATCAAATACAAACTATTAAACAAACAGACTGTAAGAACAAAGACAGTGTCTACTTAAAGCCCTACTGAGAGACAAAAAAATGAATTTGTATAGGCCAAGGCCAAATCTGGGGCTGCATTTCGTTCATGCATATGTCTCCCCAGCGGAGAGTGGTAGGAAGGAAAAGGCCAGGGTATAAAAAGGGTGCACCTTATGTATTAAGAGGGGTGTGATTCAGAGCATAAGATAATTGAAGTCTAGGGAGTGATAACTTGGCCTGGTTGTCCGGTGCTCCCCTTACTACAAAGAAATGAGTCTAGGGGGGCCCACTGCTCAAAAGGTGCAGCAAAGAATTTTGGTGTCCAGTCTCGTAAGGCCACCAAAAGTCCCAGGTTGTTGGTTTGTCCTTTCAGGGACAGTATATGGTACTCAGTCACAATCTGGCACAGCTGAATGATGGGGTAATAAAATCCGTCCACCCAATTTTATCAAATTATAACTTACTCTAGGTTTTAATCTGCATTGAAAGCTCATTCCATGAATATGTCCAAATGTTTGTGTTTCACTTGATTGTAAATATTGTAAATCTGCACATTATTCTGTTTTTACCCTATCCTAGCTGTCACTTGATTGTGTAGATTGTAAATTTGTACATTACAAACATACGAAAATTGCCAGCAGAAAAAGGTCATAGTGGTCTATCAAGTCTGCTCAAGTGTGCAGCTCAGCATATATTACTGGAGCTGCCCAACCCTCCTCCTGCCCCCCAAAGCAATCTTCCCCCTTCCCCCATCCCCTTTCTCCCTCCCATTGCCACTTTCATTGTTACCCTGTCCCACCACAATTTAAAACTTCCCTCTGTTTTCAATATCACCTCCTCAGGCTGTTCATTCCACTTTGACACCACCCTTTCTGTGAAAAAGTGCCTCCTCATTTCATTTTTAAATCTACCCCTCACAAATTTCAGACTGTGGCCCCTTGTGGTCCCCTCCCTTTTTAATTGAACATTCCCTCCACTCCAACCTTGTTTACACCCTTTAGATACTTAAAGGTTTCTATCATATCCCCCTTGTTATCTTGTTATCTTGCTTTGACTTTATACTATTTGTTATTGTACACTGTACTCAGGTCCCCCATGAAAATGGACATTTGATGTTCTTGGGTTCTTACCCAGTTAATATATCTAATAAATAAATAAATAATAGATTGCATAATGCAAATTAATAGAACTGAGACGGTAGTCTCGCAAGGGAACACTCAACGGGTCTGGAAACAGGTCAGCACCTAAGGACTATAGTGAGTTTGGACCCCTGTTGCCACTGGCATTGACGTTGGTCCCATGGCTGGTGATAACAGGGCCTCCCAGGATTGGTCTGCTTTGGTTGGCTGGGTGGGGATTTACTGTATGGACATTCTCTGACCCAGTGCACTTAATGCAGCAGTATTTGTTAGTCGGCAAAAAATGACATCATATGGTACTTAAGCAATAATATATTTATGACAATTAGATTCATCAGTATATTTTTATTCCTTTCTGATGTTTTTAAAAAAACAGCTTTTCTCACTATTTTTCCAATTAATGACTCAAGTCTTTAAAGACGGCTGCACTAGCAATTGTTAAAAATCCCTTCCCATGAGGTTTCATTTTGACTTTCCATACTGGATTCATACTGTAGGGTGACAGCATACATTTCTGATGGTAAACAGCACAGTACCACACCAAAGTGTTTAATGTATTCATAGTGGACTTGGCCATGGAGCAGTTACTTTTACAATTTTAATCCCCATGTCTCAGTTCAGGAATTAACTACAATGACGAGAAAAGGGATATACTGATGTTTTTCATGAACTGGCTATGTTGGACTTAAAATTGTTGATAACGGAATGTGTAATGTGTTATGTGTCCTCTTCAGGGCACAGCCACAGGTTATGAGTAAGGCACGTGCCCCTCCACTGCAGGTGGGATTGGAACGCATCTCTGGTGGGTTAATAAATGCGCAGCACGTTGGTTGTCTTTGAACTTTGGAACTTTGACTGGCTTGTGTTTCTTGTCATCAGGGGTGATGGATGATGAATGGTTAAAGGAGCAGAGGTGACCCGTTTTTTCTTCACACCTTAAGCACAAAACTACCTGGAGTGGTGACGGGGCACCCGGGAGAAAGGATTTGCAACAAAAAGTTCCCCAGCACCCAAGTCCTCCCTGTCATAGTGCCATAGATGGCATCAACAGAAGAACTGTCAGCCATTTAGTGAGCCCACACCAGAGGGACCAGGTTATGTTTATTTGTTCTAATTAATACCAACCATTAGACATTTTGGAACAGTACATCTTCTGGCAGACATTCTGTTTGTTTTATTCAGTCCGTTTTTAAATGGGTAAGTGCACTTGTCCAAGGAACCTTCTTCTGAAATTACGTGGGCCTGGGTAGGCAAAGAAAAGAGTGGTGATAAGAGATACATAGAGGATAATGGATGGGCAACAGTGAACAACAAAACTGTGTTTGCTTCAAGAGATTGTCAGGACGACCAGTAGACCTCAAGAGTGAAGCTCAGTTGTCATGACAGCCTCAAGAAGTAAACTCAATGTTATTGTTCACTGTTGCCCATCCACTGTCTTTCATAGTGTGTGGACAACTCTGCATATCATCGTAGAGTTTACATATGTAAATTGCACGTGCCGTTGTTGACTTTCTTGTCTCACCATATCAGTGGTCCCAACCCTGTCAGCAGAGCCGAAATCATAGAGTCACAGCATGGTCCCAACCCTGTCAGTAGAGCCCAAATCACAGAGGCATAATATGGTCACAGCCCTGTCAGCTGAGCCAAAATCACAGAGTTTAAAAGACCACAGAATCCATCGCCGATCACTGATTTTTCTCCTGAGAAGTGACAGGTGAAACTGACAACACAAAAAAGAGTGATTAGTGTGACTGACATAAAGTTGTGTGCAAGAGTATTCCATGTCATTGTGCCCTAGTAGTGATGTACTCAAGATGGTACAACAGCAGTTTGAGATCACTACTAGACTACAACACTGGGAATTAATTGAACTCCATGCACAATAGCCCTCTCGCATACACTGTATGGTTATAAACATTTTCAAGAGTAACTGAAAATAAAAAATACAGATAAAAACAAAGTTAAACATTTGAATCAGTGTCAATCAAGTTGCAGAAAAATACATAAACAATTAATGTAGCTAATATAGCATAATGAATACATGCTAACATACAAACATAGGAACATACGAATAGTAGGATGGAAGAAGGCTTGTGACTTATGGAGGCTGCCCGCCACTTCTCAGTGCTAGTATCTGTCTACTTTTGACTCCCATAAATTAATTGCCTAACTTTTTTTGTAAATATTTCCTTATTTTCTAAGTTTACTTTGCTACTTAAGAGTGAATTCCATGTGCCAACCACCCACTGACTAACAGGGAAAGGATCATAGATCTCCAAGTAGAAGGTCAACTGGGGGCCAGTGACCATCACATGGTATGGTTCAATTTGGCCCCTACAACTAAATCATCCCATTCCAAGGCAAAAATATGGGACTTCAGAGGAGCTGACTTTGATAAGATGGCCAACAGAATTAAGCTAGCCCTGTCAAAAAGAAATACAGGTGAGGGGGTACAGGCAAATTGGGCAAGCATTAAGGATGCACTACTTGAAGCAACATCCCATTGTGTTAGAGAGAAAATGAAGTGCAAAAGAAGAAGGAAACCACTTTGGTTCTCAAAAACAGTAGCAGAAAAGGTCAGAGCCAAAAGGCTGGCCTTCAGGAAATATAAGGGAACACAGCGGGATGAAGATAGGGAGGCATACCAAACTTCCCTAAGGGAAGCAGGGAAGGCAGTAAGGCAGCCAAAGGCCCAATCCAAGGAAATGCTAGCACAGACAGTAAAAGAAGGTGACAAGACTTTCCATAGATACATTAGTGAAAGGAGAAAGTCCAGAGGGGGTATTGCTAAGATCAAAGGAGATAAGGAGGCATGTGAGGATGAGGACCATGTAAAAGCATCTATCCTAAATAGATACTTCTGCTCAGTATTTACTGAAGAGAAGGTATGGCAGGGCCCACAGCTCAGCACCATGGATGGGGGGGGGGAGCACTAGTCCCTTCACAAAAGAAAGGGTCCTACAAGAGCTCAATAAGCTCAGCATTGACAAGGCAATGGGACCTGATGGCATGCATCCCAGGGTACTAAAGGAGCTAAGGGTGGAACTAGCAGAGCCATTATCAGAACTGTCTAGTGAGTCTCTGAGCACAAGAGGTCCCAGAAGACTGGAGAAGGGTATGTGATCCCACCCACAAGAGTGGTAGCAGGAGGAGGCAGGAACTACAGACCAGACAGTCTTACCTCAGTAGTGGGCAAGATTATGGAGGCACTCCTTAAGGAAAGGATAGTGCAACATCTGGAATCCATAGGAGCACAGGATCCAAGACAGCATGGGTTTACAAAAGGAAGGTCCTGTCAAACTAATCTCATAGATTTCTTTGACTGGGTAACCAGAGTGGTGGACCAAGGGGGAGCAGTTGATGTTGCCTACCTTGACTTCAGCAAAGCTTTCGATACTGTTCTACATAGCAGATTGATTAATAAGCTGGATAGGCTTGGGGTGGGTCAGAAGTTGGTCAACTGGGTGGCAAACTGGTTGACGGGCAGAAAACAGAGAGTGGTGGTAAACAGTATACAGTCAGAAGAGCTGCAAGTCACAAGTGGGGTACCTCAGGGATCAGTCCTGGGGCCAGTCTTCTTCAATATCTTCATCAGTGACATTGCAGATGGACTGGAGGGTAATGTTTGTCTGTTTGCAGATGACACCAAGATCTGCAACAGAGTAGATAATCCAGATGGGGTGGGCAGAATGAGCAGAAAGCTGGATAAACTAGCAAAATGGTCAGAAGAGTGGCAACTGGGGTTTAATGCAAAGAAGTGCAAGATCATGCACTTAGGGAAGAGAAACCCTGAAGCCACCTGTAGGCTGGGCAGGGAGTTGCTGGCAGTCACAAGGGAAGAAAGAGACTTGGGCATCATCATCACAGATGCCCTGAAATCATCCGAGCAGACCACTAAAGCAGTAGGTAAGGCTAGGGGGATGTTAGGGTGTATTAGTAGGGGTATCACAAGTCAGAAGAGGGAGGTAATAATCCCTCTTTACAAGACACTGGTTAGGCCCCATCTGGAGTACTTCATGCAGTACTGGAGGCCACATCTTCATAAGGACATTAACCAAATTGAGGAAGTCCAGAGAAGGACAACTAAAATGGTGCAGGGACTGCATCGGAAAACATATGAGGACAGATTGACGGAGCTCAATATGTATACCCTAGAACAAAGGAGGGAGAGAAGTGCTATGATCGAAACATTCAAACACCTTAAGGGCATTAACAAGGTGAAAGAGTCTGACATGTTTCAATATAAGAAAAATAGCAGGACAAGAGGACACAGCATGAGATTAGAGGGAGGCAGATTAAGTGGCAATGTGAGGAAGTTCTTTTTCACAGAAAGGGTGGTGGATGCATGGAACAACCTACCTCAGGAAGTGGTGGATATGAATACAGTGCAGGGCTTCAGACAGGCATGGGATAGGCATATGGGAGCAATACAGATGAGTATGAATAGATAGGCCATTGACAGAGCAAAGGCTGATGGCACATTTATAAGGTAAAAAAAGAAATGGGCAGATTGGATGAGCTTGTGGTCCTTATCTGCCGTCAACTTCTATGTTTCTAGGTTTTTATGGGAGAAATAGTACTTCCTGTCCTCCCTGAAGTTTTCCCCTTGCAGTTGCTTGCTGTGGCCCCTTGTTGTACATTCATTCAGTTTAGTATTTAACCCCATTTCTTTACATAATTCCTGATCCTTCAAGAAACCATACAGCATGGTTAGGTTGCTCCAAACTATATTAAGTACAGCAAGTATCTCTTCATATTCCATTCTGTCTTCTCCTATTATTCATCTGGTTGCTCTTCTTTGTACTCTCTGTAGTCTAGCTTGTCTTTCCTGTGATATGGATTCCAGAACTGGCAACAGTATTAAATACAGTCTCACATAAGCCCTGTATAGTGGTGCCATTCCTTCACTTGACCTGTTCACAAAGCTTCTCATAATGCATCCTAGTACCCGTGTTACATTTTTAGTAGCCGTCTTACACTGCTGCCCCTGTTTGAAGTCTGCTGTTATCATAACACGTGCATGGCTTTGGAACCCCCCCATGACCCAATCCCCAAAAGATGTGTGGCAAAAGCCCTGCAGGGTTAGAATCCCCCATGCCCTGAGCCTCCAAATATGCTGAAACAAAGTAGTTTCCTGTACAGCCAAAACCTCAAAGAAAAAGTAAAAAGTTTGTTTAGGAAACTGTTCCTCGGGGAGAGGCCCAAGTTCCAGTATTTGCTTACGCTATAATAAACAAACAAGTAATACTGGTATGCTAGCCCACTCACCCAAAAAACATTTTCTTTCACCAGTTATGATGATAATAAATGAATTTATTATTTCTCAAGTCACATTCAGTTATTTCAGTTCTACGTTTTGGGAAATATCCCTTCCTCAGGAAAACTGGTTATATGTAATCACTTCATGCTTGAATTAACCAAGTTCTTCATATCATAAATAAAAACAGTTCAAGTCTCACCATGTCCCCGATATACACAGATATACAAATCGTTATTCCTCTAGTTTCTGTTCATCCCTTGTTCTTCTGTCTGTTTCACAAGATACAAGCTTGCCTTACAGCTTTGCGAGTTCAAATCTCTTTTCATCCCATGTGGTTGTGTCTTTTCAGGTAACCTTGGTGGGAGTCACTCCCACCAAGGTTACCTGAAAAGACACAACCGCCAGTTTTTACTAGTTTTCTCTACATTACCCATTTTGTTTCTCATTGTCTTTTCACTATTTCCATATGTAACCTCCCTGCAAATGGGGGTTCCCAAAAGACTTCCAGGAGCTTGCTTGAATGCTGCAAGCCTGAATGGTGTTTGGCGTTTAAGCCATTTATCTGTGAGTGTTTTTAGAGCCTCTGGTACTGTCTCATTAAGACCTGTCTGCTTGCAGACATAATTAGTTTGTATGGGGGTCTGTGTGTTTCTCTGCTTGAGTCCCACTCGAGCTGCTGCCAATTCGCTCCGTTTTTGCAGTCGCTAGGAGTGCAAAGGGAACCTATCTGAAAGACGTAACTGTTTGCCAGAAATCATTTAGAGTAATAATGAAAATACAGTTTGTCTAACCTGCTTTTCTTTGCAGTCAGAACTGTGTTTGCCTAGTTCCCCATTCTAGTTTTGAACTGCTGAACTGGACCAATCAATGTGGATTAAGAGAGCTCTAAAATGGTGCCTGTGGACGAATCAGAACTTGGACTCATAATCTGAGCCAGCCACAAGAGGATTGTATGGGCAGTGACTCTGGGAAATGTAGTTTGGACTTCGGCACCTTTTTGGACCAACAGGGAGAGTCTATTGTGAGTGACAGCCAATCCAGCCAAGCGCTGGGAAGAACTCAAAGGAAGTGCCCGGTTTTGTCTACTGGAGTTTCAGTTTAGCTCTGGCAGTGAAGAGGGAAGGAGCCCTGTGCTCCTTCAGTGCGCAGTTTTAGTCGGGAAATGCGTGTAAGGCCCTAAGTTTCGGTCTGCAGCTTGTGCAGCTGCTTGTTCGGATTGAATCCGTCCTGTGAAGAGAATCAAAGGAGATCTGAAGAGTAGAAACCAGGCTCACCCTGTAGAAGACTGGAGAAATTGCTGAATCATGCTCGGTCTGTCAGGAACTGAATCTGCTGTGTGTTCTCCCGGTATTGTGCAGTAATTGCGATCGGATAGAGAAGCAGCCTGCCTGGTATAGTACTTCCTTTTTCCATATAATGTGTAGTGCTTTGGGGACTAAGCTTCAAACCCCTGTACAGTGAATTGAGTGCATGAAGCTGCAAGAAACCCCAGCTTAATCCAGACTACATCCATTTGCTCTGAACTGCCGTGGGTCCAGTCACAAGGACCTTGTCCACATGGTCTGCTCCTCCTGGCAATCCAGGATAATCTGCCTTCCATTCAGTTTCAGCAGTGAATTTGTGAGTACAAATCAGGGTAGCTCCTGCCATCATCTAATTGCAAGTGTTCTATCTGATTACTTTTCCTTTTCTCTCACTAACTGAGCCTACCGCCCGATTACAATTTGGGTATTGTGCATGCATTTTCCATCTTCAGGGCCCCAACCAGCTGCACCAAATAGGCTAGCCTCTTATTGCCTGGGTACCCAGTAAGAGTGACATTAGGGACATTTGGGATTCTAGAAATATGTGCACAGTACTGTGATTATTAATGTGTTTAAACTAATTAACCTGATTTCCTGTCCTTGTTATATCCCCTAAATAAATCAGATCTGTTTGTTTCAGCAAAGTTACACTGCCTGAGGTATTTGTCTATGTTAAAGTATTGTACTGTGGTTTTTTGCACTGTATCATCTTGTTTTACAGGGAGTCCCGGGAGTCACACTGACCGAACCAGTCCTGGGGGTAAGTGTATACTGTGAAGGTAATTCTGATATATTGTGTGGGCCACTAGTGGGGAGAAAGGGGTGTTGCAGTATCCCAGAGGGCTGTGACCAAGTTAGTTTAACTATTGCAAACCCTGACCTCTGGGTGGAGGCACCAGCCATCGGATCCAGGCCCCTCAACCTGTTAGTGGCAAATCAGGCAGGGGTAGTAGCCCTTGGGATAGCGCCATCCAGGGGTTACACATATGCGTATTATTGATTCATTTTTGTTTTTATCTATATTTATTCAGTTTCACAATGCAAAACACAAGCAAACATTTCCTTGGTGAATATTATTTTTTATTTTTCTGTGCCCTTTTATACCCCCCTTATTCATTGGTTTAACCCCCCTACAGTCCTGTCTATTCTCTGCCTCAGCAGCCATGCCCCCTTCTTATTTATGTGTAGCCCATCTCTCCTATAGAGGTTGTTCCTATAGCAGAAGCTATCCCAGTTCCTGAAGAAGGTAAACCCTTTTCTTGTGGCCCAATTACAGAACCAGGCATTAGTTGTTTTTGTTGCCTTCTGTGTCTCTGGACCAGCTTTTGACACAGACAGGGTCTGTGATATGATTACCTCACACCCCTTCCCTTAAGATGCTCCTGAGGTCCCCCAAATCTTGTCTGATGTCCTTGTCTGTTCTTCAGCCAGCATAATTTTCTCCGACAGGAACTACCATGACTGGCTTCTCCCGGAAGCACCAAGGGAGGTCAACAGTGAAAATGCCAACCTCCCGCACAGCGATGGCACAATACCGATGCAGGTATTGTGCCACCCTATCTGCAAGTGTTTTCTGTGGGGGGCTGTGCCCCCACAACCCCCATGCAGGGGGCTCTGCCCCCTGCACCCCCCAGACTTTAGGAGTATCAACTCCAGGTCGGAGTTGGTCTGGGAGGGCAGAACACTGGGGAAGCGAACATGGAAAGCGACCATTACAGCGACTTGACGCCGTAATGGTCTTTTTCGTGTTTTGCCGTCGGGGTGTCGACCTGAAGGGGTGAACCGCTTCTCCCCACTACTTTCAAGGATCTCATCATTCCAGTCCTTCAGATGTTCCATTGTTCCTCCTGGTAAACAGGTCACCACCCTGTTCTCTTTATCCCCTCTACAAACTGTCCCATCAACAAACTGGACAGTGAGTCCCCCATAACCACTAGCAGCCTAGGACCATCTTCACGTCCTGTGTCACTCCCTGTCTTTTTTCAACTACCTGTTCCTGCTTGTCTTGTTGTCATGATCTTCTCCTTGTCAGCCTCCTCCAACCCAGCTAATATCCTGAAAATGTTCTTTGTACTCAGTCCTAGATATTCCGCTGTATGTTCCCTCCTCTTCCTCATGCTGTGCACTCTAGTTTATTCCTCATCCTGTGAGTCTTCCTGTTCATCCCCTTCTTTCTGTCTATTTCTTTAACCTCCTGCATTTGCCCTTGCATCTGCCTGAAAATTTGTTGAAAGTTCTGTCCCCCTTATACGAACATACGAAATTTGCCAGCAGATAAAGGCCTAGAGGTCTATCAAGTCTGCTCGAATGTGCAGCTAGCACCCCTTATTCCGCAGCTGCCCCTCCCTTCCACCCTTCCCTTTCATTGACCTTCCCCCTTGTCCTGTCCCATCCCCTTTTGAAGCAATCCTCTGTTCTACTGGATACCACTTCTGCAGGTAACGCATTCCACCCAGCCACCACCCTCTCTGTAAAAAAGTGTCTCCTCATCTCCCTCCTGAACCTTCCTCCCTCCAGTCTCATATCATGGCCCCTGGTGTACCTTCCTCTCCTGCAAAGTCACCAGGGATTGGTCCACAAATGTCTTCAGCTCTCTGATGTTTTGCATCGCAGTCAGCCTGTTCCTCAACTCCCTAATCTCCTCCTGTAATGTGCTATCCAGGCTGTACCTTGCCCACAGGAATCCCTCTTCTTCTCTGCCCTCTTCTACCAGCTCATATATCCCACAGCCCATGCACATAATACTGATTCCTCCCTGCCACACCACATCTTTGCAATCCCACATTTTCCTTTCTTGAATGGTTCCCCACACTGTATCTTGTAACCTGCTTCCTCTTCCCTGTTATTTATGGTTCTGTTGACTGGTGTAATACGGTGTGTCCCAGCTTCCTCCATTGGCTGACTCTGAGTCAGACTCTCACCTTTGCCTTTCCGCCTTTACTGAGCTCTCCTTTGCTTGCTGAGCTCATGGTTAAATACTGCCCTTCAGTATACTTAAAGCTACCAACAGTCCCTATTTTCCCAAGACAGTCCCTATTTTAGGCAGCATGTCCCAGTGTCCCCACAAGTTTTGCAAAATGTCACTTTTGTCCTGGTTTTTGCTCATGTGTCCCAGTTTAGTCCCTTTTTTTTTTTGATGACTGCTAATCCATGAGTGACAGTTATTTCGGCACCACTGTGGCACTACTTGGGCTGGACAGCAGTTTACAACTTCAATCCTTGCACCTGTGTTGTACCTCAAGCACGTCAGTGGGAGCACAGTAAAGTATGTTCCTTCCTGTTAGATTAGACTGGGTAGTAGTCCAAGCAAGCGCATGTGGACGTCTGCCTGCCAGTAGCTGAGAGGGACTCCAGACAGAGAAGAGACCGGCAGCAGTGAACTAAGGTACCCAAACCTGATCAGCTGTAGGGAAGTGTGTGAAAACAATCTGGTGTGGTGGTGGGAGTCACTGAAGTGAAGTTTGCTCAGCAGATGAGGTGAGTGTAAACGGATTGGATGGGACTGTCAAGAGGAGCAACACATGCAGCTCGAATGTCTGATCACAACTTAACACAGGTTTGCTTCTAATGAATTTTCAGTACATCATGATTTGGAACTTGCTGCATCAGAATGATGTATTGTTTTAATCTGGATGTTTGCTACTGATGTTACTGTGGGGTGGCATGGCTAGAGCAAGCAGCAAAATGTAATTGATTGTGTGCGGCATTATCTGCGGCAGTGCCCGCAGGAGTGACACAGTGGGGGGGGAGGGGTCATGGTCAAGATGGAATGTCCCAGTTTTAGGCCTTGGAAAGTCGGTAGCTTTAGTATACATAGGCTTCCAATCTGGAAGTGACATTGGCCGCTACCATTGCCAGTTATCCAGCTCCTACAGTGGCACTGCCTGGGGCTGTTTTATAGCTTTCCTGCCATCTGGTTCCACCAACCAGAGGCCCACAACCTCCCGACACTCTCTGTCATAATCATTCACTCACTGTTTTTTATCTGTTCCTCACATGTTGGTAGTTGCCTTGCTGTAGTTCTGTTGCTTCCACCTTTTTGGTTTTTTCACCTTATCCCGCATAGGCTCGACTAACCTTCATTTTCTCACTCACCTCTTCTGTCTTGTTAGCCCCAGCTGACTGCCAATGACCATGGTACCCAGATGCCTCTATTAGTAGGCTTGTACTTGCTGTTCACTCCCCTTCTCTCTGATGTCGCTCACTCAGAGCTCCTTTTCTCAGCACTATACAGTATGCACTTGATGCACTTGTCAGAAACATAATTTCTCATTTAGCTTAGCTCCTCCAAGGCAGACTCTTGCCCTGCCTCTACACCTTTGCTAAACTCCACATATAAACTAACAAGACAGTAGCTAGTATCTTAGACTGTGCAGTGGCAGTGGAATGCACTCTACAGGTCACCCAGAAGCTTTGATTCAAAGAGAGGGGACGGTGCAGTTCTAACTCCCACTGGAAGGGATTTCCAGGGGGGATGGATTAGCAGAGGAGAAAGACATGTTGCCCATGTTCGAATTTTCCCATGGTACATCAAGCAGAAGGTGATCAGAGGAGTGCAGGTCACATGAATTTGTTTTGTGCCTTAGGAAACTCAACATGGGAGAGAGAGAGATTGGGGTGTGCAGTGTCTTGTCAATCAGGCAGCAGAGGGTGAAGTACCTGTGGGGATTTTTTTTTTGGTGTGGCAGGAGTTGTTAAGGTGGAGCCATGCTTTCCTAATATGCTACCATATCATATCATCATTTGGCTGCGCTGACCTTTTGCAGAGGGGAACAGAGGATCAGGTCTCAGAATGGTGCTGGGTAGAATGAGGTCAAATCATTTCCATACATTTGACTGTCAGAGGTGAGGTTCATTATGAGGAAGAAGGTTATTTATGGCACGCTGTGCGTGTACTGAGAAGGTAAGAATGGAGTATTGCCTAGGCTACCTTTCATTCATTTACACTTTGTCTATTTTAATAATGTTGCTTATTTTAATAAACCAGCATGATGTCACACCATTTGAGCTGAGCTTCATTTACAAAGTTATCCTGCTGACATACAAGGTATTTAAATACATTCCTTATTTACAGTTGGTTCAAAAATATACTAAAAACAAAATTCTAAAAATAAAACTATGCATAGTACTCTAGTCATTTTGCAGCACGTCCTGGTGGTAACACATTGTGCTTTCAACCTGCCCACAAGGTGGATCACTTTGTGTTGTGCCTTGTTTAAAAAATGGTCTGTATTTTTGGCAGCTTAATGGGATTTTGTCACTTTAGGGATGGGTGGGTAGTAAAATACCCTACCTTAACTACTACCTACAGGTACCTCCAAACTACCTTAAATGACACTAAAAAGACCCTATATTGCAAAACAGGTAGTTGCTTAGGTTAGAATAACTATTACACTGGTATCCTATTACCCTACCCTAACCAGTTCAATTCCCCATCTAATCACACATCCCTTATGCATTGGACCACCTGAGGCCCTTGGGATTCACCTCTCCAAACCCTCCAAGCATGCCATTCTGGGTTGCCTGAAGTTGTGCTAGACTGGATACTTGGTCCTAAAAGTGGTGTGGTGCCTCTACCTGGGGTAGCAATATGGGGTACCTGGATGCTTACACACAAAGCTATTACCCCCCAGGAAACACTGCATAACCTGCCCACACAGTCCTACCCCCAGAATAAGGGACACTGTAACAGCAATAACAATGCCCAAACCAAGAATTGCAGTTCAACAAATAATTTATTTAAAAAGGGAGGGCAAGGAAAAAGAAAGGAGACTTTAGGAAAACTGGGAGTGATAGGGCAGCAGTAAAATCCCTATACTTAGTCGCCGTGTACAGTAACAACAATTTCCTTACACAATCTGCCCACCCACCAGCAGTCCTTCAGTCCTCAAGTGAGTGCACCCAGCATAACTCCCCCCGAAGGCCAAGGGCAAGAGCTCTCTTTTTTAATTGCAGTGGGTATCTCAGTGGGGATGAAGTTGCTGCTAACAGGGCAGGTGGCTCAATTGTGTGCTTTAACTGTTGCAGGCTAAATAAACTTTAAAACCCAAACTGTGGCTAAATAAGTAAACTGTAAACTGTAGAAAAAGGGACCTCTATTTGTAATCTACACACAAATGGGTCGGGTGGCCATATGGTCTCCACAGCTCTTCTGCCGGGGTTTGTTAAAATGGCAAATTCCTGCCCAGGGCCTCTCTCTCAGTCCCTGATATAATCACGCTTTTCCCAGTTGCGAGTCCCAAACCCTAATGGTTACTCGTGGTTTTGTAGCTTCACTGGTATCTTCAGTATCGGATGACTGAACTGGTGAGACTGGTCAATGTACTTCTGGCTGGTGTGCAGGCTTCCCCGGAGTTGTCTGGTGTTCATTCACCAGTCTCTGTTCACTCACAATCAGTCTGATGCTGCAGGCGCAGGGGGCCAGGGACCCTGAAGCAGGCAGTGACTTTCTCAGTCAGTCTTCAATAGAGCTCGGCCCCCAGAAGGGAAAGTCACTGGTGGGGAAGGAAAATCCCAAATCCACTGCTCATCATCAAGCTGTCAGTTTTGATAAAAACTGTTGTTTTCTTCACAAAAGAGTCAGTTGCTGGGTGCCCTGCCAGTCCTGCAGTTCTTGGCAGGCAGTGGCTCACTGGCTCACAACTCCTATATCTCTTTCACAATTGCAGAACTTCCTCAGATTCCCCAGGAGCAGTCCCTTTGCTAGGGGATGAAACCAGATTGGTCAGTCAGTCTCCCTGGCAATCTGTATTTTTAAAAATCATTGGTCCAGCTGTGCTGGGCTTGCTTGTAGGCTGGGAAATAAAGCAAGCATCTGACTAGCTGAAATTCATGGGCATTTGGTAGTGTTGACCTCTGACCCTTTCCCATCAGTCTTTGCAGGAATCATAGGGCTGGGGAAATACATAGGCACCACCATGTTTGATTACATGCAGTGCAAGTTTTTGGCAATTTGTTGCTGCATTGTCTTTTCCCACTGGGGCTGGTTTTATATTGTACTAGCCTCGATGCCTGTCGTGGGGCCAGGGAGGTGTTGTTTATTCAGGCACTTAGTCTGTTTTGTTGTTGGGAGCTTCATCATTGGAGGCAGCCTTGAGCCACTGTCCTGAAGCACTGCACGTGCCACCTCTGTTTTTCTGTTTCCAGCCCCGATACCTACCCTGGGGACTGAAGACACTTGTGATGCACCTGATGGCATGATTTATCTGCATTTCCTCTCCACTGCCTCTTCTGAACCCGGACCCTTTGATGTGGTGGGTGCGTGGTCGGTTAGTGAATCAGAGCTTCAGCTTTGTTTCTGTGCTGCGCTCATGCACTGCAGTGCTCATAGTGGCTGCCACTGCCTTTCTCTGTGCCCCAACCCAACTTCTTTCCTGGGGCAAGGGAAACACTTTGCTGGCGCCAGATAGACAGATACTTAATTTGTATAGCGCCCCATTCCAGGGACTCAGAACGCTTCACATTCACATTTAAAAATCAATATACAAACCAATTAAAAACATTAATCAAATCAGTTCAGGTGGAGGTAATCAACATTGTAACATGGCAAAAAGAACAGTAGCTGAAATAAGCAAAACAATCGGTGCAATAGCATCAGGTGGTATACGAGCAACACGGCATTATGGCACGATAATGCCGTGTTGCTTGTGTAATACAAAAACCAGCCATAGTGGGAAAACCAGCAGTGGAGAGAAAGACGAAAGGCAACAAAATGGGAGAGATCAAGTTTTCGAACAGCAAGTACGTAGGCTAGAGAAGCAGTACGAGAAGGGCAAAGGACACACAGGGAGACGGCATGCAACCGAGGGGAACAGAGTGAGGAAGCGGAAGCAGAGTGAAATGGAAGCCGGTGAGCGCACATTACAGAAGTCAAATGTAATCATCATATAGCAGTGATAGACGGAACACGAAAAACAGACCGGGAGAATATCAGTGACGTAATCGATCGCGTGGTGTAAACACCAGAGTGTCAGGGAAAGAAACTAATAGTATTCTGGTAAGACGCGAACACTGTATGCAAATGAGACACACAGCTTGAAGGAGAACGAGTAATAGTAGGAAGCTGGGGTCCTCCTAAGAGGCATAAAAAACGAACAGCCAGCAGAAATAGACAAAAACATACAGCAATGGTTAAGCAAGACATGCATATAGTTATGAGCAAAAGTTTTGAAAAGACATATAGGTACATAAGAGAGGCTGAGGAAAAGTTCTGAAAGTAACACTGAAGTTTACTAAATAACTGAAATTGCATCACTGTATAATGAATCACAGCAGTACAAACACATCCCTGACATGGAAAGTGATGAGCACACCATGTTACATGCGCATTAATCCCCTCCGAAGGTGGAATCTAATGGGGAGTTAATGCATGGTTGGACCGTTGTACGCACTCGGCCTGTGGCCTCGTGGCACAACGGTCTCAACCATGCATTAACTCCCCATTAGATGCTACCTTCATCGGTGATTAATGCTTACATATATTAAAACTATCTATCTATAGCTTAAAACCAAAAAATTCTACTAATATAATTATAAATCAAACGCCTAAGTAAACAAAAAATTATTTTGGCCCCTTTTAAAGGTTTCCACCGAGGGTGCCTCCTGAAGATGGTTAGGCAGTGAATTCCACAAGGTAGGTGTGGCAACAGAAAAAGCACGAGCACCTGAATGCCGCAACCTAGACCTGGGAACGCCTAGGAGGCAACCCTCACTGAAATGGAGAGCCCAGGACAGCTGATGGGGCACAAGGAGATCTTGCAGATAGACTGGTCCCCCTTTGTGCAGGGTCTTATAGGTCAGAAGTCCGACCTTGATGACAATCCTCCACCTGACTGGCAGCCAGTACAGTTCATGGAGGACAGGCGTAATATGGTCACAACTTCACACACTTGTCAGTAATCTCGCTGCCATGTTCTGCACCAGCTGCAGCTGGTGGAGATTACCTCCAGATAGTCCTAGGTACAGGGCATTGCAGTAGTCCAACCTGGATGTGATGAAAGCATGTACCAGCATGGTCAGGTCCTCAGGTGATATCAGGACCTGGATCCGGGCGATATTCCTCAGATGGTAAAATCCATTTTTGATGATGGCCGACATCTGAGCCTCACGTGTCAGGCAGCCATCGAGGATCACGCCCAGATCCTTCACCTGTGTGGATGGGGTGAATGGGACCCCCATGGTACTAAGCCAGGGGGGGTCTCCCAACCTCTCCTCCCCACATCGACAACCTGGATCCACCACTAGCACCTCAGTCTTGTTGGAGTTGAGTCATAGCCAGTTTTGGGTCCTCTAAGTCTGAATCTCTTCTAGGCAGTTGTTAAATACAGAGGCCCCCATCTGGTTTCCAGGTGCACAGGACAGGTATAGTGGGTATCATCAGCATAGCAATGAAAACCCAGCCCATACCGCCTCATAATGTCTCCCAATGGCAGCATGTACACCATGAACAACAAGGGCAACAAGACTGAAACCTGTGGAACTACGCAGAGCAGAGGCTTTGGGTTAGATGAAGCTAACCCCATCATCACCCTCTGCACTTTGTACTCTGTTTGTCGGGTATGACCTGAATCAGCTGATGACATTACCAGACAGGCCACACCAGTACCACAGTCAGTCAAGCAACACCCTATGGTCCATGGTCCCCTGCATGTCGCCAAGAGGTCCGGGAGGACTAAGATGGTATGCTCTCTCCTGTCCTTCGCCATCAGGAGATCATTAAGCACCTTCACCAGGATGGTCTCGTACTATACCCAGCTCAAAACCCAGATTGGAAAGATTCATAAGTGGAGGAGGAGGTAAGACGCTCCTTGAGCTGGATGACCACCACCTTTTTATAACCTGCCCCAAAAATGGGAAGTTAGAGACTGGTTTGTAGTTGCTGAGACACTCCAGATCCAATGAGGATTTTTTCAATATAGGTCTAACCAGAGCTTCTTTCAAGGCTGATGGAAAGACCCCACTATTCAATATACTCCGGACAATCTCAGCCACCACAGATCCAATCAGGTCCAAACATCCGACTAGAAGTTGGGTAGGACCTGGGTCCGGATCACACTGTGTTGGTCGCAGCCTCAAGACAATCTTCACCACCTCCTCCACTCCAACTGGATTGAACTCAGCCCATACAGGAGGAGTGTTCTGGCATGTCTCAGGGTGGACCCCACACTCCCTTTGAGTGATGCCGGAGGAGATCTCAGCTCCGATAGAGGACACTTTGCTGGCAAAGAATAGAGCAAACTCTTCACACCTTGTGCTCGAACCTGCTCCTCCAACATGGAGACAGACAGGATGTAATAGCCCATCTACAGGGGTCAAAATTAAATTTTACAGCCACTAGCCGGCAGGGCTAGTGACTTGGAAAATTCATTGGCCCCACAGACTTTTCCACTGGCCCATTTGGTATACATACTGAAGTGCGCCTTCTCCAGTACAAACCCGCAGGGCTAGTTAAATGAAAATCTTACTAACCCGATGCAAAATCTACCAGCATTTGGCTAGTAGGCCGGTGCCAGTTTCAACCCCTGCATCTACCATGTGGAAGAGCTGAACTGGTCTATTTCTTGCCACAGCAATCTCCCTAGACAAAAAATCTGCCTTCTTACAGGAGATTGCCCCCTAATAGTTGCTATAATGCAACCTCAGGACCAATTTGTCCTCCATCAGGCCAGATCTCCTCCAACATCTCTCTCTGATCTCCAGCCCCTAATCTTTAACTCCCTGAGTTCCCCATCAAACCAGGGAGGCCTCCGGTGAGTAGAGAGGGCCAGACATGAACAGGTGCAATTGAATCAGATGCTGCAGCAACAGCCCAGTTATAGGCCCCCACTGCCTCCTCCATTCCAATCACACATGCAGCCTCCATACTCCAGTACCACCTGTAGTCCTAATGGGGACAATCCCCATAAAGGGCGGTACCGGCCATCTCCAAAGATGATGGAGCCCCTAGACGTGAACCCCATGGTGCTATGATCTGACTAAATTACTGTATCTATATGGAGGTCACTGACCTTCAGGCTCAAAGTAAATACAAGGTCCAGTGCGTGGCCATGCGAGTGAGTTGCTGAGGTGACATTCTGCGACAGGCCCAGCGCCTCCATATTCCTCAGGAGATCACTCCCAAATGGTGAGAGTCCGTTGTCAATCCATCCATTGAAATGCCCCAGAATTAACCATCTGGGGGGACTCCAAACACCAGACTGGTGACAAAGTCTCCAATCTCCCACAAGAATTCTACCTCCCCGCCTGGAGCGCAATAGAACAGGAGGACCTTGAAACCTGTGCCAGGACCCCTCCTACACACACGACAACACACCCAAAGGACCTAGTAGGACCCGTAGATAGCGCCATGAGGCCCAGGCTAGATTTAAAACAAATGCCCTCCCCCCCCGCAATCCTTCCTTGAGGTGTGTAGTGTATCATGGAGTACCCAGCTGGCACCGCCACCTCCAAAATGGGAGTGGCATTCTCATCCAGCTAGGTCTCCGTGATGCAAGCCAGGTCTACCGAGGATATCAAGTTCACCATTACAGGAGTCTTGTTCCTCATCAACCTGGCATTGCATAACACAGCCCAAGTAGGATGAGGGGAGACTGCTGGATCAGCTGTCTGCCCACCCCCACAATGGAGCCCTTGGGTATGGGTACCAGACAGGGCAGACCCCTCTCTAATATTCATTTCATCCCAGGGTGTTTCCTCGGCCTCACCACCTGAATCCAGGACTCCCTGGCAGTCGCTCGAGCATTCCCCCCCCCCCCACAGCAATCCCCAATGCCCTGCAGCTTCTATAGGTCTCTGCAGGAAGCAATGGAAGCTCGAAAGGACAAATTTCATGAAGGAAGGCCGTCGAGTAGCTGAACCTTAAGGGTCTATCTCCCAGGCACATATTTAATCTATCATTTCAATTAAACAATCTTTATAAATACCTACTTTTTATTTATTTATTTATTCTTGGATTACAATACCTTTGAGCAAATAACTGCTCTTTTACAAAGGTTCCATGTCAGTGGGAAGGTGACAAACACACAACGGATGGTATTACATAAAATTGTGAAAAAAAAAGTATTTAAAATGACATTAACATTAACACTTAAAACACATAATCATATCCAACCAACCATACACACTCACATACAACCACTGATACAGCCACTCAAACTACAAACCAAAATTAACCCCCACAACTCTCCCCATCCCAAATAAACTTTAACCAACAATCCCCACTAACCCTAACCCACCCAATACTTCACACCACCACCGGCAAACTCACCCAACAATTAAAAATACTGTACTATGATATTGAAAACAAGCATTTGTCAATACCGAATGTTGATTGTGTTGGTCCGTTGAGCTTGCTCACTGTCCCTCTGTCACTCGCTCGTTCTGTTTCTCCCAGTGCTGTAGGCTTCTCTTTTGTACTGTGCTCTTACCTGCATTGGCACATTTTTCTAGTCACAAAGAAATCTGCAGCTGTCCTGACAGAGCTCCGTTGAAATAACTCACTCCCCCTTTCTCACGCGCTCATTCAGTTTCTCCTGGCGCTGCAGGCTGCCCTTTTGTATAGGGCTCCTGCCTCTGCTGGCGGCTTTTTCTGCCAACAAAGAAATCTGCAGCAGTCCAGTTTCTGCTGGTGCTGCAGGCTGGCCTTTTGTACTGGGTTCCTGCCAGTGTTGCCACCTTTTTGTGCCCACAAAAAAATCTGCAGCAGTCACGATAGAGCTCCATTGAGCTCGCTCACTCCCCCACTCTCACTCGCTCATTGTGTTTTTCCCGGCGCTGCAGGCTGCCCTTTTGTACTGGGCTTCTGCCTGCATTGGCACCTTTCTGCCCACAAAGAAATCTGCAGCTGTCCTGACAGAGCTCCGTTGAGGTCGCTCACTCCCCGTCTCACTCGCTCATTCTGTTTCTCCTGGCGCTGCAGGCTGACATTTTGTAGTGGGCTCCTGCCTCTGTTGGTGCTGCCTTCTTCTGCCCACAAAGAAATCTGCAGCAGTCACGATAGTGCTCCGTTGAGCTTGCTCACTCACTCCCCTCTCTCACTTGTTCATTCTGTTTCTCCCTCCGCTGCAGGCTGCCCTTTTGTACTGGGCCCCTGCATGCATTGCTGCCTTTTTCTGCCCACAAAGAAATCTGCAGCAGTCCCAACAGAGCTCCATTGAGCTCACTCACTCCCCTCCTTCACTCGCTCATTCTGTGTCTCCCGCTGCTGCAGACTGCCCTTTTGTACTGAGCTCCTGCCTGTGTTGGTGGCTTTTTCTGCCCACAGAGAAATCTGTGGCAGTCCTGACACAGCTCCGTTGAGCTTGCTCACTCCCCCTCTTTTACTCGCACGTTCTGTTTCTCCCGGCACTGCAGGTTGTCCTTTTGTACTGGACTCCTGCCCATGTTGGCACCTTTTTCTGCCCACAAAGAAATCCGCAGCTGTCCCAACAGAGCTCCGTTGAGGCTGCTCACTCCCCCATCTCACTTGCTCATTCTATTTCTCCTGGCGCTGCAGGCTACCCTTTCCTACTGGGCTCCTGACTCTGTTGGCACCTTTTTCTGCCCACAAAGAAATCTGCAGCAGTCCCAACAGAGCTACATTGACCTCCCTCACTCCCCCTCTCTCAGTCACTCATTCCGTTTCTGCCAGCGCTGCAGGCTGCCCTTTTGTACTGGTCTCCTGCCTGCGTAGGCGGCTTTTTCTGCCCACAAAGAAATCTGCAGCAGTCCTGACACAGCTCCGTTGAGGTCGCTCACTCCACCTCTCTCACTCGCTCATTCCGTTTTTGCCGGCGCTGCAGGTTGGCCTTTTGTAATGGGCTCCTGCCTGCATTGCTGCCTTTTCCTGCCCGCAAACAAATCTGCAACAGTCACGATAGACCTCCGTTGAGCTTGCTCACTCCCCATCTCTCACCCGCTCATTCTGTTTCTCCCGGCGCTGTATGCTGCCCTTTTCTACTGAGCTCCTGCCTGCATTGGCACCTTTTTCTGCCCACAAAGAAATCCGCAGCTGTCCTGACAGAGCTCCGTTGAGGAGGCTCACTCCCCTCGTCTCACTCACTCATTCTGTTTCTCCTGGCGCTGCAGGCTGCCTTTTCATATTGGGCTCCTGCCTCCATTGGCACCTTTTTCTGCCCACAAAGAAATCTGCAGCAGTCACGATAGAGCTCCATTGAGCTCGCTCACTGACCCTCTCTCAGTCGCTCATTCTGTTTGTCCCACTACTGAAGGCTGCCCTTTTGTACTGGGCCCCTGCGTGCATTGCTGCATTTTTCTGCCCACAAAGAAATCCGCAGCAGTCCCAACAGATCTCTGTTGAACTCACTCACTCCCCCTCCCTCACTCGCTCGTTCTGTGTCTCCTGGTGCTGTAGACTGCCCTTTTGTACTGGGCTCCTGCCTGCGTTGTTGCCTTTTCTTGCCCACAAAGAAATCCGCAGCAGTCCCAACAGAGCTCAGTTGAGCTCGATCACTCCTCCCTTCTCTCACTCGCTCGTTCCTAATCTGTCCCAAACACTGATTTCTGACAGCGACTGCGGTATTCTGTGCTGGAAGCGCAAAAACACATTTTGGCCAGGATGTGAAAAATGACAGCTGTACTGTTCATAAGGAAGTGTGAAAAAATGCCAGTGTTGAAAATCTGGCATGAAAATATTACTATTCTGCACAACACACGCTTGTAACACAGTCATTTTGTGGAGTTTCATCACACAATTTTCAACATAGGCATTTTAGGACCTCTGCTCATGAACATTGTCAGTGTGATTTTCTTAATGTGCCCCGAACACTGATTTCCCACAGCGACCGCACTATTGTGCGCCGGAAGAGCAAAAACACATTTCAGCCAGGATGTGAAAAATGACAGCTGCACTGATCATAAGGAGGTGTGGGAAAATGGCAATGTTGAAAATCTGTAGTGAAAATATTGCAAAGTTGCGAAGGTACGAGCGTGTGTGGAAACTGCGCAATGCACATTTGTAACACACTCATTTTATGAACGTTCGTCACCAAATTTTCAACATGGGCATTCTAGAACCTCTGCTAATGAACAGTGTCACTGTCATTTCCATAATGTGTCCTAAACATGGATTTCCCACAGCGACCACGCTATTCTGTGCCGGAACTACGAAAACACATTTCGGCCAGAATGTGACAAATGACAGCTGTACTGTTCATAAGGAGGTGCAGAAGAATGGCAATGTTGAAAATCTGAAGTGAAAAATATTACTGGCAGTTACGCAGCGACGGCAAAATCAAGTAAACGAGTCGCTCGTAATACAGTCATTTTATGAAGTATCGTCACCACATTTTCAGCATAGGCATTTTAGGACCTCTGCTCATGAACAGTGTCACTGTCATTTTCTTAATCTGTCCTGAACACTGATTTACCACAGCAACCGCGCTATTCTGCGAAAACACATTTCGGCCAGGATGTGAAAAATGACAGCTGTACTATTCACAAGGAGGTATGAAAAAATTCCAATGTTGAAAATTTGGCATGAAAATATTGCAGATTCACCAAGTTACTAACGCGTAGTAGCAACTTCACAACGACGCCAGAACAGTCATTTTTGATGCCCACCAATTTACAATAGGTGTTTTGAGAGCCCACCTCATGAACACTGACACTGTTGTTTCGTTACTCAGTCCCAAACGGGGATTCTGCGCAGTGACCACAAAATCACCTTTTGGGGCCGAATAACGCCATGACAGTGGCAGAATTCATGAGGAGGGGTCCCAAAAACCCTATGTTGAAAATTTGGTGTAAAAATTCCAAAAAATGCCTGAGATATGCATCAAACTTGAAAAAGCCCTATTCATTCCATTATACAGCTTACCAGCATTTCCTCAGTTCATGGTCAGCCTTGAAGAGTGCAGATGTATTCCCGGTCCACCGAAGATTGTTGCGCCGGACTCGGAGGTAGTATGGGATGAGGGAGTGGGGAGGCAGGGTGCATGGTGGTGGGCAGGGTTGTGGGGTGGGGCAGGGAGACCGCGAGGAACCTTTTTTTTTACAGGTTTAAAAAAACAAAACACAGCGGGACGTTTTTTTCTTCACAGGAGCATTGAGCATGCTGGGGTGGGCTCCCAGCATGCCACCTGAATGTTTTCTGTGTGTGTAGCGGACAGGGGATTGGGCACCCCCATTGGCAAAAAAGTGGGAGGGGCGCAAGAGCCAAGGGGGATTGGGCACCCCCTTGGCACAACTCTTCCGCTACTCTTTCGGGGGACCTGATGCCGATAGAGTGGCCTCGTTGGTACATCAAACAGGGAGGGGGGAACATAATGCCGATGGGGAGGGATTCCGTCAAGTCAACTAGCACCGGGGTGGAAGCCGACGAGGATTGGGGCCCCCATCGGCAAAAACACGCTGTTGTGGGAAGGGGCACATGCTTCCGAGGGGGATTGGGCACTGGGGCCGGATTAATATTGTTTGTGAACACGGCGGCAAGGCACCACCATGTTCACAAACGATATTACAGTAGTAACTTTCCACCCAGCAATGACGGGTCACTCCCTCATTGCAGCAAATCGCTGATGCTGCAATGATGAGGCGGCCCCTGATTGCAGCAGCTGAAACGTTTCAAGGTTGTGGCACACTGGCTGAACTAGTGTCAGCAACAGCGTAATGCAGCAATGGGGAAAGCAGGCCAAGCCTTTACAGGCTGTGGGGGCATTGGCCACAACAGTGCCGCACCTCCACAACTTGTTTCTGTAAAACTGCCGCAATATGTTTCCTGCGCATGCACGCAATCAACATAAAAAGGGGGGATGAATAATCCACAAAATGATGGCACAGGGATGCCTGTTCTCGGCCCATATGGCAGTTCAGGGCTGAGATCACATGCACTGCAATGCAGCTTGGGCCATGAGGATTTTGAATGGAGCCCTGGCTCAGTTCCTGCCAAGGCTCTTTGATGCTGCTGCAGCCCGGCCGGTCCCTATTCCGCCAGTCCTGCAGTCCTAGGGAACTGGTGGGTGAAGTGACAAGGAGGAGGAATGGAGGAAACAGAGGCAGTCACAAGGGATTATGACCCAAACCTGGTAAGTCCCAAGTATGGGGGGGCTTACGCTTATAAAAAATAAAAAAAATAAAAAAATAACCTCATGTGCATGCATTTCTTCTCCAGAAATATGCTAGCCCCATCTGTGGACACCTTTCCTGTACAAACAGTTCCATCCCTCATCTGAGGACAGCCTCCCCAGCATGTGTAGGCATCCCAGTCACTCATCGGCTGACATCCCCCCCCCAACCAGGTACCCAGATTCTCCACAATGCCAGGCTTGTATTGCAGAGGGAAGTATACCACCCTGGTGAGTGTGTGGCAATGTGAATCACTGATCCTGATGTAAGGTGCTATTAACATTTCTGGCAACTGCTTGGAGATTTGATGATATTCAGTGTTGCAATATGTGCCCCCATATTATGTTCCATGTACTCCCTCGTATCAAGTAATACATCCCAATTGTCTGATGATATCCTTCTATAGCAAAAATGAAATTCCTTAGAACCCTTCAAGAACAGAACCTCTCTAACCCCCAAATAATTCTGGGCACAAGTAAATGCCCTCGTAAAGGGACATGCTAGCTCCTCCAAGGGTTATAGTGTAGCAGAGGGTCAGCACTGCTATGAACCACTAGCCTCTGCCAATGCATTAAATGCCTTTTTCACTGACCTGGACAGATTCAAGACTCAATCACTTGGCCTTGGTCAGACTGACTATGGATATCCTAGGCACAATGGACAATGTGCAGTTGATTGGTGCGGTCTTCACAGACCTCACCAAAGCCTTTGACCTAGTCAATCACAGCCTTCTGCTGGATAAACTGAAACACCTGTGCCTTGACAGTTTGTCCTACCGTTAGTTCTCTGATTATCTCTCTAACAGATTGCAGCTGTTAAAGTGGAAGGGTGCTGTATTGTGACAGTGTCTGATTATGGATCGTGTACTGCAAGGGTCCATCCTGGGTCCTCTTCTATTTTCCCTCTTCATAAATGGCCTGCCAAGGAACTGTGGAGGGGCAAACCTATTGTTTTATGCTGACGACGCTGTACTTTACAGATGTTCCAAAGACACCAACCAAATAAACTATCAGCTTTCAAATGACTTTCGAGCGCTTAAAAAATGATTTATGGATAACAAATTGGTCCTAAATGCTATAAAGACTAAAGCTATCCTGTTTGGCCCTAGGCACTTGGGTACAGTGCATCAGCACATGTTATTCATTACTACGGTGCTTGGATCTCACATCAAGGTGGTGGAGTCTATTAAATACCTGGGGGTACACATAGACCTAGAAATTACCTTAAAACCCCATATAGAACATTTAATGAAGTCCCTGCCCCAAAGAAATTGGGCATCTCTACCACCTCAACAACTTCCTCTCTAAGGAGTTATGGATAGCATTTGCAAATAGCACTCAGCTGTCTGTCCTGTTGTATGGTGCCTTGGTCCTCCAATCTGTCCAGAGTTCTGAAATGTAAAAGCTCAAAATGCTTTACCACAAAGTTGGTTGCTTTGAAGCTGGGGCCTCACCCAGGGAGCACCACTGCACTGCTCTAAAATCACTACGGCCCACACTAGAGGGTAGATAGAGTATCTCCTGCTCCATTTGTCATATAAATGAATTACACATACTATTCCTAGTCTGAAGAAAGTTTGACTACCGAGCCCCAATAAAGGACCCTACAGTCCTCCAACTGTACACTCCTTGAAGTACCCAGGATGAGGTCCAACAGGGGGAAAAGGTCCTTTGCCAATACTTCCCTATCCCTGTGGAACAACTTCCCACCCTCCCTGCAAGACTGAACCTCACTTGGGGGCTTCAAGTAAGAACTAATGGCCCTCCTACTTGAATGCAACCAATGCACCTGCCTTCGCTGATGTGGTCTCTACCCTCAGCTGTTTTAATATTGCAAAATGTCCATACTTTTTCCCCAAAACTGCTCTTTGACGCTGGCCTGGTCAGTCAGCTGTTTGTATGATATGCCAGACCATTGTTGTGCTTATCTAATCTTCACGGAATGTGTGTAACCTTGCTATAATATTTAACCCTATTTAACTTGGGTACCAGCTCGCAGTCACGTGGTCACGAGTGGAGGCTAACTGGAGGGCGTTTTGGGAGGGGGGATGAGAAAATACTATTTCACGGACAGGGTGGTGCAGCCATGGAACAAGCTGCCAGCTGAGGTGGAGGGTGCAGAAACCATTAATGGTTTTAAGCATGGCTGGAACAGAAAGAAGGGTAGCGTGGTTTTCTCGTGGCATCAGAATCAGGGAAGAGAATGGTGGCTGGGATGGGGAGGGCTAGGACCCTGGAGGAACAGAAGGCCCCACAGCTAAACAGAGAACTCAGGCAGACTGGATGCACTTTGTTTTTTTTTTCTGCTGTCACTGTCTCCGTTTCTAATATCACTATGGCCCCATGCACTGTATCACGGATGGATGTAACCCATTGTAACTCACTGTTGCTTTGAATGTATGATTCTATTCTGATTTGCCTCTATGTAATTAAACCCAGGTGGCCCCTGAAAAAGGGACTGTTAATGTTAGTTGGCCTACCTGGTCAACAAAATTCAATAAATAAATAAATAAATAAAGTCTATAGCAATATTGATCCGATCCCATTGGTGATGCTGACAACCCTCTCCGTTCGTTGTAGTCCCATTAGTACTGCTGTTTACCAAAGAAGAAATGCAGAAGCCTGCTGTCTGTATCTTCCCTAGTGTCTGTTGACACCCCTCCCCCTTTTGGCTGGCAATGGGTACCAATGATGGAGTTGTCCAAGGAGACACCAATTACGTATTGTGGTGGCTGAAAGGACTTAAGGTCCATCTTTTCCACAGTGAATACACATAGTTTGAGTATAGACACACATCCAACATCAGGACTACTGATGCTGTCCCTAACCCCTACTCCTGCTACATAACCTTCAGTGCTAGTCTCCCTCAGGAATCAGTCTAGTTCTGCATTGAAAGTAGGGGTGCACAGAATCAGCTGATTACATTCCATTGTACATCTGCCAGATTTCAGAAAAGTCCATCTCCAAGTCAGATTTCATTTTGATTCCCATAAGAACTCAGAATCAGGGTAGGAAATTTAGATTCCATATCTGGTTACCGATATGCAGCTCTCCCTACCGGCAACAACACTACACCCCCCTCACTATACACAACCCAGAGGCCTGGCGGTCACTCCCCTCAAGCAAGTCAAAGACACCCCCTCCCTCCTACTGTTGAAGTATTCATTCTTCAACCCTCCTTTCCCTACCCCACCCTGTCCCACTTATCTTACTGGGCCATGGGGTACTAGGCCTGCTTCACTGCAGCAAAGAACCTTCATGGCCATCTGACCTGTGAAAAGAAAAATAAACAGTGAAGAGTCCTGTTTCTGTAAGATCCAAAGTAGACCAACACTGATGGGAGGAATGGACCCAACTCAGCCAGAGTACTGTCAACTGTATTTATTATTTTATAATACATATAGTTTGAAGAATTCCTTGAAGAATTTGGGCTGAGTTGTGCCCATTCTTCCTATCATTGCTGCACTGGTCCTGTTTGCCATGCCTGCTGTGGAAGTCCACTCAGATGAGAATCTACCCATCATGATGTGAGCCAAATGCTGAAACAATCCAATAAACCGGTGTCTGTGTCCCTGAATCCCCACCCTGACCCCAATCTGAGTCACCCCCATCTAACTGTTATGTGCTCTGAGGAGACAGCCCAATTCAGTACAGTACAGTAATACACACACATATATGAGCGTGGGACAGCTGGCACATAGTACATGAGTCTTTCAACCTTCCTCAGCCGGTCGCCGTAAACTGAAATTAATTTTTGCATTAATTTTAGTTTATGGCAGCCAGCTGAGGAAGGAGGAAAGCCTCATGTGCCCTGTGCTGGCTGCCCAATGACCATATGTGATGATGCATGCATTATTGGTTATACTGTATCAAGCTAGCTCCTCAGGGCACATAGTGATTGGACAGGTGACATAGATAGGGATTGGAGTGGGGACTTGGGGATGGCAGATTATTGGATTTTGTGGGCAGGTTATGGCAGCATGATGGAGTAGACTGAACTTTCAGTATCTCATTAGTTGACTTCCAATCCAGATAGCATGCATGGCATTGGCAGGAAGGAGGAGCAGTGGTCCTCGACAATGTGAGTAAACTGGGGTGGGGGAAGAGGGTGGGAAAATGGGTTCTACGGACGTGGGGGAAAGGAGATCATATTTTTTTTTAACTTCATTCAGCTGTTTCCCTTGTGCAGCGGAAGGGACTGCCAGGCCTGTGATGGCTGTTGGATGCAAAGGCGGGATTAGAATCAGAATCACTGAATCTTGTGTGGCTTTATTGAACATAATAAAATAAAATAATAAAAAGGGAAGTTTCACAAAGATTGAGGGTTACAAAGTGGACCAGATCTCAATAATCATAGAATCACAGAATCATAGAAACTTGGCGGCAGAAAAGGATCCACCGGCCCATTTAGTCTGCCCCTTACCCCTCATTACACATCCCTCTCCTCTCTGGAACATGCCCTCCCCTTGCTATACAGCCCCACGTGACTGTCCCATGCTCTTTTGAATCCCTTCACCATTTCAGTCACCACTACCTCCTCTGGAAGCCTGTTCCATGCCTCCACCCCCCTCTCCGTGAAGAATAGTCCCCTCACATCGCCTCTGTATCTTCCTCTCTAAAGTCTTAGGCTATGCCCTCTAGTTACAGCCCCTTCTTTCCTTTTAAGTAACCACCCTTCCTTTACTTTGTTGATCCCCTTGACATATTTAAAAGTTTCAGTCATGTCCCCTCTCTCCCTTCTAGTCTCCAATGTGTACAGATCCAATTCCTTACATCTCTGCTCGTATGTCTTTCCTTGCATACCCTGCACCATCCTGGTTGCCCTTCTCTGAACTCTCTCAACCCCATCTGTCTTTTTGTAGATGTGGCCTCCAGAATTGGACTCTGTACTCCAGGTGCAGTCTTACCATGTCTTTGTAGAGGGGCATCAATACCTCCCCCCTTCTGCTAGTGATGCCCCTGCCAGTGCATGCCAACATCATACTGGCCTTCCCCACCGCCCTGCTACATTGGTTTCCCACCTTAACATTACATGATGCTACAATCCCAAGATCCCTTTCCTGCTCTGTATCCTTGATGTCCTCCCCACCAAGGATGTGCCTTGCTTTTGGGTTCCTGCTTCCCAAGTGCATCACAGCACATTTTTTGGCACTGAATTTCAGTTGCCAAGTTTCTACCCATCCCTCCAGAGTCTTCAGGTCCTGCCTCATGTCCTCCACCCTCCCTGTGGTGTCCACCCTATTGCATATTTTCATACCATCAGCAAACAAGAACACCCTTCCCCTCAGCCCCTCCACTGTGTCACTGATGTAGATATTAAAAAGGAGGGGTCCCAGCACTGACTCCTGGGGCATCCCACTCATCACCACCCTCCTGTCCCAGAGTACATCCCGTTTCCCCCCACTCTCTGGCTTCTGCCCGCCAACCAGTTCTCCACCCACCTGGTTATTTTCTCACCTACCCCTACACTCTCTAGCTTGCTCACCAACCTTCTGTGAGGGATGATGTTGAAGGCCTTACTGAAGTCCAGATAGGCTACGTCCACTGCACCACCTGCTTCACCCAATCAAAGAACTCAATCAAATTTATCTGGCATGACTTCCCTTTTGTGAAGCCATGCTGCCTGTTGTCCTGCAACCCACTATCCTCCAGGTAGTCTACCACCCTCTCCTTTGAGTACCTCCATGACCTTTCCCACCACTGAAATGAAGCTGACTGGGTAATAGTTCTCCACCACGTCTCTACTACCCCTTTTGTGCAGCGGCACCACATGCGCCCTCTTCCAGTCCTCTGGCACCCTCCACATATCCAGAGAAAAATTGAATAGCTTAGTCAGTGGTGCGGCCAACTCCTCCCCAGCTCCCAGATCACCTTTGGGTACAGCCCATCTGGCCCCATTGTCTTATCCACCTTCAACATGCCTAGTTCCTCCCTAACTCTTTCTACACTGAACGGGCTCAGAACCATCCTTTTGTCCTACCTCCCCTTCCTCTAAGCTCGGGCCCCCTGCCTCCTCCTCCTCTGTAAATGCCTAGCAAAAGTACTTCTTCAGCTCTTCTGCTTTTTCACAGTCCCCTTCCAGGTTTATCCTTCCCTCCCCCCTCAGCCTTGCAATCCCCTGGCTTGCCTTTCTTGTTTCCCCCCACATATCTAAAAAATGTCTTGTCCCCCCTTTGGCCTGCCTAGCTATTCTCTCCTCAGTTTCTGCATTTGCCCTCCTTATCTTCTGCCCTGCTAGCCTCCTCTTCTCCCTATAAGCCTCCCTGTCCTCCTCTTTTTGTGTCCTCTTATATTTTCTGAAAGCGCCTCCCCATCCCCGACCACTCTCGCTACCTCCCTTGTAAACCAAAGTGGTCTCCTCCTCTTTCTGCTCTTCCTTACATTCTTTGTGCACATTTCCATTACTTTTAGCACCCCAGCTTTAATAGTTTCTCATAACTCCTCCACATCCCTTATATTCTCTGTTCCCACCATCTCTTCCCTCGCTATCTTTCTCATCCTGTGGAAGTTTGTGCTCCTGAAGTCCATAACTGTTGTTGGCCTGTGCAGAAAAATAAAAAAAATCTTCCGGCCCATGCAGGTATACTGGCACTAATGTAAGCAGTTTATTGTTAAATTAGTTGTTTGCGTGTTATATAGCAAACAGTAAGGTGTTAGAAACCTGCTGACTTTGTTCTGGACATGTTTTATATTATTTGTATTCTGTATTAGATCTGGTATTCTTTTAATGCACTACATTTGTAATGGCCTTACGGTCGCACAAATAAAACTAACTGTTGTGCTGGTTTGGTTTGCCTCCTTCCCTGTCCTTGACTTGAACCTTACCATCCTGTGGTTGAAGGTGCCCAGTACATCTCTCACTTCCACAGTCTCCCCGTTTGTCAGGACCATGTCCAGCAGGTTGTTGCCCCTTGTTGGCTCCCTGACCAGCTGCTGCAAGAATACTCCCTGCAGCACCTCTAGTATTTCCTTGCTTGTAGCCGATACTGCATCTGGGATGGCCCAGTCCACGTCTGGGAGGCTTAGGTCCCCCACCAGGAATAATTCCCTTTTGAGAGTCATCCGCATAACTGTCTGTATCAGCTATCTATCTCCTTCCTCCCCCTGCACGGGCAGTCTGTATACCACTTCCAATCTCAAGGATTCCCCTGTCCTTTTGTCCAGTGTTACCCACAGGAGCTCTGTCTTCCTATCTTCCTCCTGGCCCTCTCTTACCCTTATGTCGTCCATGATGTATAGAACGACTCTCCCCCCTACTTCCTACCTGCCCTGTCCAGTCTAAACAGCCTGTATCCAGGGATGACTGTCTCCCAGGCGTGATGTTCTGTCCACTAAGTCTCACTTATTGCTACTATATCCAGTCCTTCATCCCCCATGATGGCCTCTAAGTCTACCATCTTATTTCCCAAGCTCCTGGCGTTAGCTGCTAACCTTCCACCAAATTCCCCCAACCCTTGGGCATGTTGGTGCTTGCATTTCATTTCTTTCCTGAGGGAGGGGCTGAGTGTTCTCATCTCTTGTTTTTGGTGGCTTTTTCCTACCCCCCAATTTAGTTTAAATTATACATTTTCTATGAACTCTCCTAATTTGCTTTTCAGTATAGCTGTTTCCTCCCTCTCCTCCATTTAGATGCAGTCTTTCTGAGGGCAAACAGGCTCTCGTCATTCCATGTTGACCCCCACTCCCCCACTAACCCATACCCCATCTGCCTGCACCATCCTGCTAGCCATTGATTAAACTCCTTGATCCTCTGTCTCCTTGCAGTACTCACTTTTGACACAGGCAACACCTCTGAAAAAGCTATAGATTGGAAGTACAGACTGCTACAAAACCTAGCAAGCTCCTTGAATCTTGCCTGCACCTGCAACAGACTATTACCCTTAGAATCATTTATCCCCAGGTGAAACACCAGTTGCGTTTTCCCATCCTGTTGTTTACTCCATGAAGAAACATGGCATATTATACAATAGCGAAAAAAAAATAACTCCCTGAGCTCTGATTGGTCAGTGTGCATCTAGGACAGTGATATTATCACAATATAACATCAGTGTGTGAAGTCCAACAATCAATCTCTCTTTATACATATAAGGTTAATGTCTCACAATAAAGTGGCAAAAGCTTACTTTCATATAAAAACCTTATTTACTAATATTGTGAGGACTAACATTATTTGTCATGGCTAAAACATGTCATAGTTGGAAAGTGAACAAGTGTCAGAACATCTCCTTCATACTGTGGGAATATCTGTTTCATAGTATTAGTTTTACAGTTTTATTTTTTATGAGGAAATACACCACATGCGAATGCACTGCATCGTGGGTGTGCAAATACCTAATTGCTTGGTATTGCATAACACACTATAGTGATAAAACACAATTGATTATTTGCATACCCATGATGCAGTGCTTTCACATGGCGAGTGTGTGGCCTTGTGCCCAACCACCTGCGGCATGACATTATCCCAGCATGACACATCCTGTTGGGTATTATTACTTAATTACCTGTAGTGCTGTCCTACGTGGCATGCACTCCACCCAAATTGTACTTCTCTTGCCCCCCCATCTGATTCCCTTTATTATTGAGTCCCCAGTGAGAAGAACCCTGCCCCCCTTTTCTTTCTGTTTGTTCTTTAATTCATTCACCCTTCTCCTCGCATCCCTTTTCTCATCAACCCCTTTGCCAGTCTCATCACACTGAGCCCTGACCCCCTCCTGTGCTACTCTCCCCTTACCCTCCCCACTGCCATTATCTGCTGTTCTACTCTCCACCCCCATGCCCTTCTCTTGCCAGTGTTCCATCAGAATTCCCCATTGAGCAGGTAACCTCATCCTGCACCTCTTCAGTTTGACCCTCCTGACCAGTGCTTACCTGAGTCTCTTGCTTGCCTCCTGACTTCCGCTCTGCTTCCTTCTCTCCCTTTTCCTCCTCTCACTCCCCTTCATTGCCTCTCTGCTCCCCCTGCATCACCTGATTTTTTTCCTTGCTCATCACCCTCCTGCCCCCTCCACTGAGTTTTTATCTTTTCTCTCCAACCCACCTCTATCCTCCCCCTTACCCCTGTCCGCCTTCTTACTCATGCCTCTATCCCCCCCCCCACTACCCAGCTCCGCTTTCTGGCCCATACCTGCTGTTCCTCCTGATTATTTCAGAACTACCTCCTCCATTCTATCTGCCAAGGGTGGCACCTGTTGACACTGTAATATCCCCCCAGTGCACGCCTATCCCCCACCCCACTGGGAGATATGTGCCCTTTTTGAGCCCCCTGGAGTCCCCTTCCTGTACTCCTCACTTCCTGCCAGCAATTTCTTCCCCATCATCTGGTCTTGGTCTCTTTTGTGCTCTGCCCTGTCTCTCCATGTCCTCAGCCTGTCTAACCACTCCCCCTTTCCATCTCAGCAGACCCCTCTTCCCTGCTGCAATTGTAGTTTATCCCCATGTCCTTCCACTTCCTAACCATTTCCCCCTTTAGATTGCTTACGTCAGCTTCTTATTGCCTTAAAGGAGGGCTGTACAAAGGCAAGTGGGTAGCACATTGCGTTCCTGAACTGGTGACCTGAGTTTGAGAGCAAATTTTTAAAGCTGGCAGGACAGCCCAGGGCTGCAGTATGGCACTGCCACTCAGCAGTGCTGCCTGCCTGGGGAAGAATGGGCATTGCATTCTGCTGCTTGAGAATCCCCTGCAGTTGGTCCAGATAGCTATCTCTCTGCAGAGGGCGCCGAGCATGTGAGGCTGTCATGGAGCTACACACAACATCAAGGGAGGTGGAAAGGGTGAAAAAATGAAGGAGGAAAACTCAGTGAGGACAGGATGATGCCACACCATCCCCGCAGATCCTGCATCCCTGACTGAGCTCTGCTGGCATCTGAATGTGTAACTGGGGGGGGGGGGTTGGCTACCTGGCCCTGCCACCAAGAAGTAATTCATATATGATACAGCCACAGGTAAGCCCTGGGTATGGTGCGTGACAGGAATGGGGGACAGTAGTGGCCGATGGGAGTTTGGTAGTGACAAGGGGCATAAAAATCTCTATTAAAAAAATTAATTCTGAAAGAATTTATCTGTTAAGCAAGGGGCAGTATAACATAAATTATACAATGAGGTCCAAGAATCACTGGCTCTGATTGGCACCTTTCTGCCATGGTAAATCTCACCATAACTCACAGAAAACATGCCAGTCAGCCACATCAGGAATCCCCACTTTCTAAAATTACTCTGACTCCCAAAAACCCAACAAGTAAAGCCACCATATTTCATCTCAGCTAAGCCATCAACACCCAGTGCAACAGTATGAATAATGAAAATAAACATCATGAAACAGTACCAAAACCCATATTGGGGCCAAAACAGTGTTTTCAGCTAGTTTCCCTGTAATCGTTTCCTCACAGCTCACCTCTTTTTTTCATTGTCAGCTCAACTCCGTTCTAACATGCCCTAAATCACAGCTCACGAACTCACTGCATGATTGTACACAGTAAACAAATGTCTCAATGTCCCCGTTTTTAAAAAAACAACTCCCTTTCAAGTCAGAATCAGAAAAAAGTAGCTGTTTGACAGAAAAGTCACCCATATACAGATCATTAGGTACGCCAGCCACTCTGTTCCGATGTAGCCCACTTGCTGAAGTGCCACTCCTCACTGCACATTATGGCCGAAAGTGTCACATCACCAGGGAAAAAAAAAATAACCACAAATCTTCAACACTGTCAATGGTCAGTGCATACTAATTTTGCCCACTCCTAATTCATGTAACCTGCTAACTAATTACAGAAGGCTCACTGAAAGACACACTGATCACATAACAAATGCGAGCTGCTCCCACCTCACAGCAGACTCAGAACCTATCCCACGCTCGTTCAGTGAAACAGCTGGTAGCAGACTGTCTGTCCCACGGACATACTGTATACAGCAGCTCTTACTAGGGTTGTCAGAACCCTCTGAAGTTCTGGGTTCTAGTTCTAGTCTAGAACTTTTGAAAAAGTTCTAGGGTTCTAATCTTTTTTAGAACTTTTTAGAACTCAAACCCTATTTTTTTAATTGTGCTGCCAGTAATCAAGATAGTAATGAAATATATGTAAAGGAAAAACTGTTTAATATAAGGGGGAGAGAAATGATCATGTGTGACATTGATAGAAATACAAATACGTCGAAACGTAGATTTTTAACTCTATTTTCTATTTTCAGCGTGCATTTAATATAACCATTTTGTTTTGCTTTTAGACAACATGCTGACACAGCGCCTTGTTTTTGTTTTTTTATAATAGGTTTATCTATGGTTTCTTCTGTTTGCTAAAGCCAGCAACTTAATAAGTAACAGGCCCACCCACCCACCCATATGTTAAAGTTTTCCTGCTGCAGCTGCATCATAGTTCCTTAGTGAAAGAAAGAGGCAGATTAGCCATTTATGTACTCAGTTATATATACTCATCGTCATTAATTATTAGAAAAAATAACTGATATTACCTAATTTCAGCTATTTGCTGCTTTGTGTTTTAAATGAGTAAATCAAAAGTTGCTATGTTTAAAAGAAAGCTTTTATAACAAAGTCAAGCCAAGGTACTGCAGCTGCAACACATGGAACTGTTGCAAAACATATTATGTCATAATGTAGTCAGTCAAAACATTTGAATAAAAAAAATATGCCAGTCGTTGTTGCTGGCAAAAAATGCATGCAATTTTCTAAGATAATGCATACATATACCAACATTCTTGTTGGCAAATTGAAGTAATACATATAGCTTTCTAAGATGATGCATTTTTCCAGCTGATACGTCAATAAAATCTGTATTTCAGTCACATAAATAAAAAAAGTGGTTTCCTCACCGCATACTAACTTAAGGAACATTTAATGTAGCTGCAGCAGTTGGCATGTGATGTTTAAGGGACAGTGTCTGTCAACCCCATTATGTATCAAATTATCACTACTTGTAAAGCAAAAACACTTTATGATAGGTCATATTATGTGAAAACTGCTGATGCAGATTTTCTTTTATTTCTGATTCCTTTATTCTTTTTTTTAAAGGGGACAGGACACTTGTGCTAGGTGGCAGCAGTTTGCAATGTATTTAATAAGAAAAAAGAAATATATACTGTGTATATATATATATATATATATTATATCTATTGTAGGTTCCACAGTGGGCAATCGGTGTAGCCCTCCCATACCATTGGTCTGTCCTCATCTTTTTCCTCACCATCCCCAGTCGATCACGAATCTGGAAACAAAAGGACTAAAACAACACCCACCTTTCACCCCAGTACCCATTCCACTTTTCGTCCACCACCCTCATCTATGCAGTAGCACCCATACCACCCTTACACCCATGTGTTAAAACCAACCCACAACCCTCACCCCCCTCAAGCACGTATTCCACCTTCCTCCCTCACCCAAATGTTTAAACTACCCCCACACTTAGTCATGAACTACCATTCATGTCACCCTTCTCCGTCCCTCACCCATGTTAAAACCCACTCCCCCAACCATCACCTATGTACTAACAACTATGCCATGTTTCTCCCTCCTGCGTCCATGTTAAAACCAACCCCCAACCCTCACCCAAGCACTAGCATCCATGCCATCTTTCCCTCTTGCATCCATGTTAAACCAACCTCCAGCCCTTTCCCACCCTCCAGCACCCATTCTACCCTCCTCCCCCTCTCAAATGCTAAAACTACCACATGCTTACTCAAGAAAAATGAAACTCTTGCCTCCAAATGAGCCATACTTAACTGTTCCTTAATAAACAACACTTGTGTGAAAAACTGTCTTTTCAATTGCTTTCTTCTTATGGACAACATTCTGTACAGTCTTCTTCATGGAACCAGTAATTTGAGAGTTGTTGCTATTATGCCATGGTCTGTCTACAACAGAATGTTAAACACGAGCTATTGTGGTATGAGACCTATGCTTACAGAATATGTGCTCAACCATGACATAGGTAAAACTCCAGATGACTCTGTTTCCCAGAAGAGACTTGTAACAGGATGCTGCCCACAGAAACATAACAATACAAAATACAGTTTTTCCCATAATTTTTTATTCAGTAAGATAAGTTACATATGGATCATTTTGGTTTATGGCTAACATTTCTGTAATTGAAAAAATAATAAACAGCTACCAATTAGAACTCATTGTTTTGTCCTCTTTAAAATTGAAAAATAGACCGCCCCCGGTCCCATCCCATACTGATGCACCACAAAGTCACAGAAGGTAAATCCCAAAATATATGTTTGCACTTTAACTATAAATAATATGATACAGAAATGATTGACATGACAGTGTCCCTTTTATGCCAAATTTGGGCCTGTTCCCACTGACGTTAAAATTGCCCTGTATATAAAGCTTGCTGATTTTAGACCCTAGCTACAAAGCAGTTTGCCATGAAATGGTGAAAGTTTTGTGGGGTATATAGTCCAAGGTAGTAGACTGAGAAAGGAGAGAGACAACCAAAGTCATCACAGTCTGTAAAAATTTCCTTTTTGGTGCAGAGAGACTCTGTCCCACATAGTATTTACCAGCCACCACCATCTGAGTTGTCATCATCATCAACATCCACAACATCAATCACTTCAGGATCAGGTTGTATACTCTTGTATGGATATGAAAATCTTGACTTAGTAACTATAATAAAAGTTAGCGTGTGTACATTTTCTGGCAGCAACCTATTTCTGGTGTCTGTCACAATATTGCCAGCTGTACTAAACATGCATTCTGAAGAGACACTTGTTGCAGGACAACCAAGATATTTACAGGCTTCATCCTACAGCTCTGTCCAAATCGACTTTTTTGATCTCCAGTATTCAGAAGGGCATACATCAATAGGATTAGGCAGTTTTTGCAGGTAACTGTCTACCATGATGGACAGAGACCGCTCAGAAGAGGAATCAGCATAAGCTGGTATGACAGCAATTTGGGAAAGGTTTTGCCACAGATTTAGCTTGCTACTAAGGGCTGAAGAAGTGGCAGTTGTGGAACAACTACTATTGTTTGGTGACTTTTCCAGTTCTGTATCCCTTTGTGAAGATGAACCTGCGTGTTGTGGTGATGACAACCTGAGGGTACTGTGCGTGTCTGTGTTTGACTCATGTGAGTACTGCAGCTCATCTAGCAACAGACATTTGTACTGCTCTATATCACCTGTTTTTCGAAGAGGTATAGCCTTGAACCTGGGATCTAAGAGAGTTGCAAGGATGTAGTGTTTTGATTTCGTCATTGCAACTAATTTGCCATTGGTTTTGAAGCACTTGCTCATTCTCTTTACGAGATTTCCATGATACAGGTGACATGTTGTCTGAGCTTCAGATCTGTCTTTTTCTATTTGTAGATTTAGAACACTAAGATGATGTGAAATCAGCATTATGATTGGGATAACCTGACTCACAGATGCACCTTCAGAAGACATGTTCCTTGTGGCTGTCTCTAAGGAACTAGGATGCAGCACACTGTCTCCATTAATTTCCACTGCAGCACAGACAGCATAATGCTATCTCCAATAATGTAATTGTAGCAATACTCATGTACAGCTTGCTTTTGCTCCAAGAGGTGCTGCAGCATATAAAGTGTTGAGTTCCAACGAGTGGAAACATTTTGAATCAGCTTTTGCTGGGGCAGCTTGTGTTTTTTTTTGTAGTTCGGATAATGTCCATATTGCCTTGGTTGAATGTGAAAAGTGAGTCACATTTTTTTTGCAAACAGCAATCATACCATCCACTTGTGTTTCATTGCTGAGAAATCCCATGACAAATAAATGTAAGGAATGTGCAAAGCAAGAAGCATGCATAAATCCTCCATCCTATACTGCTTTCAAGATGTTGGCTCCACTGTCACTTACTATGAAGCCACATTTTAGACTGTGAGAATAAACCCATTCATCAATGAGGTCATTTAGTTCCTGCAAAATGTTTGCAGCTGTATGACTTTGCCCAAACTTCTTTATATGCAGCAGCGTCATCTTCTGGGGTGTCTTTGTTTTTGAAGAACCACAAGAAAACGTGACCCAATGAGCGTTAAGGGACATGTAATCTATGTTTTGAGTGCTGGTTCACATATCTGTTGTGACATGAATAACCCCACCCTCTGCAGTTTTAAGTGCAAGCATCACTGTCACTTTTAGAGCATGATAAATGTTTGGCATTTCAACATAGGAAAAGTACCTTCGATGAGGAACATTGTAACGAGGCTCTGCTAGTTTCAAGAGCTCCCTAAAATCCTCATGATCTACCAAAGAGAATGGGAGAAGGGCTCCAGCTAACAGTTCACCAATTCTGTGACTAAGATGAAGGGTCTTTGGATGATTTTTAGCAAAGGTATTCTTCCTTTCAAATGCCTGAGACAGTGTTAGCTGTTTACAACATGTCCCTGCTGGTTTATTATACACCGTGCTTCGATGGGCAGATGGACGCTGGGATGGGGGACTAGGACTTACAGTATACATTCAGTGCCATCACTGGATGTGCAACTGGTATTAATGGTGCTGACATTGGTGGTAGCAGTGATCCTAGGGCTGGCAGTGGTTCTGTCTGCATCAAGTTCAGACAATTCAGTATCCATTTCAGATTCCTGACCCTTCTCACGTGCGGTCTGGAAGATGGAGGACATGGGTTTTGGACGATCAAGCAAAACTGAATGCTTTTTCAGGTGGCGTTTAAGAGCTGTAGTGCCAAGGTATGAAACAACTTTACCACGGCTTACACTCTGTTTACACAGGGAACAAATTGCTGTGCATGGATCAGTTTTACTGACAGAGAAATAATTTCACACCTCAGATGTGACAGATTTTGTTCGAGTACTAGGAAGATAGCTAAAGACTGTTTGCATCTTTTCACCTGTCCTAACAGAACCCGGGACATGCTCCTTGGTGCTAGAAGAGTGGGTAGAAGACTGATGGATTTTCATTGCTGGCCGACACAGAAGTGGTGGATTCAATGGATATGTCCTTTTCATTGCCAACAGTGCTGGATGTATTTGCAAGTGCACTACCTGATTCATTGTCAGCAGACTTGCTTATTTCACTTTGTTGAGGAAGTAATGATACGTTGCAAGACACAACAGTGTCGGACTGAGACAAAGAGCTACTGTCTGAGTCTGAGTCAGAGAGGGACTCACTGTCACTTGCATTATTACTGCTAGTCACAGGGATTTTAACAGCATGAATAGCATACCTTATGGTGCCTCTCCGTGTGACCCCAGCAGCTGCACAGGTTTTCTTAAAAGGTCCCCCTTTACCACACTTTGCTGTTGCTTTTTTGCTGTTTGTTGAATTTTTATCACGTGAAACATTTTGGTTATTTCTGCTAGCACCAGGATTACCACTACCACCAACACCTGCTCCAACACCAGCACCAGATGCTTCATCTATGTTGGTGTCAGCCATAACAGTACCAGTATACTGCAGTGAACACACCCACACCCACACAATTTCTGTGTAAGAAAGCAATGTGATCTGTGATCGCTGGGTACAGCTCCAAAATGTTATTTTGGTTGTGTGACACTGTGATGCAGTGGACTGAAAGTAATTGAAGAATATGACGGTTTGCAACTAAAAGATCCCAGATTCAAGGCGTACAGAATGATTGGGCTGCTGGGCATAGGCATACACATAGCAGTCAAGGGGGGCACAGCAGCAGGGTGATGGGCTAACCACAAGAGATGGACTTACACACACAAACCGAGGAAAGAGATTTTTCTGTCTCTCCTCCCAACAGGGAAATATATTTTTAGGCTTCTGTCGTGTATTTAAGGATAATGCCACCACACAACTGGCCACTGGGCTTCACACGGTAACACACACTGGGAAAGGTACAGTGCAGTCAAGGGGCACACAGCAGCAGAGTGATGGGCTGACCACAAGAGACGGAGTTACACACACAAACTGAGGAAAGAGATTTTCTAGGAGCGTGGATATGTTGTTCATCCACACTCTTTGGCATGTCCCTTTCCCCTTTAAATCTTGCCAGAAGTCTTCAAGCTGGCTCCTCCCACTCACCCGAGTGGTATATACCTCGGCTCCACCCCATGACGCCAGATCTTCCTTTCCACTGGAAGATTCAGGTTCCCTCGTGCTACTTCTGCAGTACCGTAGGCACTGGATTCTAATCTATGGTTTTCACTGCATTTGCTTCCTTTAAAACTCATAAGAGTTTATGATTCTGATCCGAGCACATTGGACATGGAGGACAAGTCATCCCTGGGGTTTCGCCGGTGTCCTTGCGGGCAGAAAATGTTGCGCACCGATCCCCACCTCTCGTGCGTTTATTGCTTGGGTGTTGTGCATGACACCACCTCTTGCACCATTTGTCTGGCCTTCCATCCCAATGTCCTGGACAACCGCAAGGCATGCCTAAAGCTAGGGAGACTGGAGCTTCTCAATCCACTGGTGAAATTGAAGGAGGCCAGGTGGGCGGTTTCTTCGGCCGCGGGATCCGCCGATCAGCTCGAACAGATGGTGGCTTTCAAAGAGGAAGCTGCTCAAGCTTCGGCCAGCCAAAGTTTTTTCAAGCCGCTTAACCTGGGCTCCACTTTCACTGGGTCCTTTCGGGAGCTGTGCCAGTCTCTCCCTACCAAGGGTGAGGCGCCCTCGGGCTTGCACTCCTCCTGCCCTAAGAAAAGGGACAAGGACCCTAAATCTTCTTCTACCCGAAGAAGAAGTTCCTGGGACTGAGAGCAGTCTGATTCTCAGGACCTGGTGGTCTTGACCTCGGTCGAGTTTGCTTCTTTGGCCGCCGGCTTCTTGGACCTTCCATCAGGCCAAGGCACCGAGGCCGAGGATACGGCAGAACTGGCCGAGCTTTCTCTTGACCCGATCGAGCTGTTGTTGCTGACCCGGTCGATGACTCCTTGGTGAGGACACCCATCCTTTCCTTCCCCGAAGAGGAGACCCGTCCTTCTGGTATCCCGATTGAGGGACAGGAGTCGGAACCTCAGTTTTCACTGAATCCATCCTCTCCCGATTGACAGAGCCAACACTGTTGGTCTCGATCGAGGACTAGGACCCCGTCAGTTGAAAAACCAAAAAAGGGTCACAAACACTCCCGGAAGAGGTGCCGCCACCGATCCTCATCCTCCTCGGACGAAGAGAGACTTTGACGGAAGCTCTGTCGATGTTATGAGGTCCTCATGTGGCAACAGCTAATTCTGACTGGTCAAAAGCCAGCTCCACCGGCCATTACTTGGTCCTAGCCTCTTAGGCCGATGCCGACTCCTCCAGAACTGAAGAGTCTGGTTCTCCCTCCGGTAGGATGGGCACACATTCCTGTTTGGCCTGTTCTGGTCTCCCCACCAATTTTGGTGGAGCCACCACCTAAGCAGCCTCAGGGAGGGGCCCCTCGAAGGAGGATCAGACAGATACAGGCCTGCCCCGTCTTCTGTCCATCACTGTTGTCCCCGATTGCCCTTGGCGTATTGAAGGGGACATAGGCGGGAGACCCCTGTATCCCGACTCCTCAGACTCGGATACCACTGGTCTTCACTCACACCCTGATGATGAGTTGTCAGCGACAGGCCTGGAGGAAGGTCCTTCCTCTTTCCAGGGCATCCTTCGACTTATTTCAGAGTCCACCGGTATGCCCTTGGAGCCTATCCAAAAGAAGGTGGAACATCCTCTCACGGATATCCTTAAGAGGGAGATACACTGACGGAGGCCTTCCCAGTGGCTGAAGCCATTGTTGGCCCAGCCCTTGAGCTATGGCAGTGCCCTGCCTTTTGCCCGGCTCCGTCTGCCCGCATGGCTCGCAAGTACACTGTACCCATGGGGTCCTTGGTGGGCTTCACTGAGCATCCCTTGGCCAAGAGCCTTGTGACTGCCTCAGTGTTTAGATGCACGGGTAGCTCAGTAGATACTGACCGCCCTCCGGACAAGGAGTCCAAAAATATGGACCATTCTGCCCGGAAGGTATATGCGGCCTCATCCTTGGGCCTTCATCAGGCCAGTTCGGCAGTGATCATGGCACACTTTTCTCACACCTCTTGGGGACGCTGGATGAAGTCCTCCCTCATCTCCCAGTGGACATGCAGACCATGGTTAAGCTAGTCCATGACCAGGGCCATGCTGTTGCAAAACAGCAGCTCCAGATGGCTGTGGACATTGGAGATTCCTGTGCTTGTTCACTAGCAGCCACAGTGGCCATTCGCTGCAGGGCCTGCCTGAGATTATCCTCTTTTCCAGCAGATACTCAGCACAAGTTAGCTGACATGCCCTTCCTTGGCACCGACCTCTTCAGTCCGGGAGTGGCAGGTTACCTCCAGTGCATAGAGCAGTCCAATGCCACCTTGGATGCCTCTTCTGCAAAGGTTTCTTCGGGCAAGAACCAGCAGAAGCGCAAGAAGAAGCCTTTTCAGCACTCTTCTCCTGCGGTTAGACAGCCCCCCTTCCAGGGAGGTCAGCAGCAACAGCAGGCTCAAGCTTGGCACTCTAGGCCCAAGCAGGGTCCCCAACAGCCCCTCAAAGGAGGCCGAGGTGCTGGTCCAGGACCTCCTCCTCCTTTAAGCCTGCACAGTGACAGGTCGGGGTGGCCACCTCTACTCCCGTCATGCCAGTTCTGGGTCCTCCCGTGTGGGGCCAGCTCCACCACTTTCTTTCTGCCTTCTCCAGTATCACTTCAGATAGGTGGGTCCTGGAAGTGGTCGGTCGGGGACTGCCTCTAGAGTTCGAGCAGTACCCTCCTTGCCGAGCCCGTGCCCCACTGGAGGAAAGGTTCTCAGTTGACACTCAGTCGGCCCTTCAAGATGACATTGCTCAGCTCCTCCACAAGGAGGTGGTAGCTCCAGTGCCAGATCCTCCTACAGACCCAGGCTTCATGTCCAGGTACTTCTTGGTGCCCAAGCGGATGGGGGGTTGGCGCCCCATCCTAGATCTCCGTGACCTGAATCAATATCTCAGGTCTCGCACCTTCTGGATGGTAACTCTGAACCAGATCATACCATCTCTGGAGCAAAACATGTGGTTCTGTTCACTGGATCTACAGGACACCTTCTTTCACATCCCAATCCATCCATCCCACCAGTGGTTCCTCCACTTCAGGGTCGAAGGGACCCTGTACGAGTTCCGAGCCATGCTGTTCAGCCTGTCATCGGCCCCTCTGGTCTTCACCAAGTTCATCGCAGTGGTGGCAGCCCATCTACGGCATCAAGGAGTTTGGATATACCCCTACCTCGATGATTGGCTCCTGGTGGGTTCCTCCCTGCAGGAGGTGGAGAGGTCCAGGGACTTGGCCCTGTGAACCTGTTCCCAATTAGGCCTCCTAATCAATGAGACCAAGTCAGAACTCGTGCCTTCTCAGGTGATGGGCTTTATCGGGGCAGAGCTCGACTCTCGTCAAGCCAGAGCTCTGCTTCAAGTGGACGGGGCGGAGGTTCTTTCCTCCTTTGCCCAATCATTTCTGGTTGGGCACTTGCGCCCTGCCCAGGACTTCCTGTGCCTTCTGGGTTACATGGCGGCATGCACCTCAGTGGTCCATTGGGCCAGATTGCATATGCGTCCCCTCCAGTGGGAGCTGGCTGCTCAGTGGACTCAGCGTCAAGGTCATTTCAACCAGCTGGTCACTGTCACCCAGAAGATGTGGGATGCTCTCCAATGGTGGACCATCCCAGGTCATCTGCAGGAAGGGATCCCGTTTGTCTGCCCCAAGCCGATGGTCATTCTCATGACCGATGCCTCTCTCATGGGCTGGGGAGCCCACATAGGGGACAACAGAGCCCACAGGTTCTGGACCCCCAAGGAGTCCCAATGCCACATCAATCTGCTGGAGCTCAGAGCAGTCAGACTGGCACTGTCAGCTTTCGCTCCTCAGCTCCGGGGTCAAGTGGTTCAAGTCCAGATGGACAATACCACGACCATGTACTACCTCAACAAACAGGGCAGCACGCACTCCCGTCTGCTATGCAAGGAGGCGCTCTGGATCTGGGACCCTCATCAGCCGTTGGAGGTGGATCTCTTGCCATCCATGTGGCAGGAGTCTCGAACCAACTGGCGGATGCTCTCAGCCACATAAGCCAGACATCCCACGAGTGGTCTCTCCATCCAGAGGTAGCTTACAATCTGTTCTCCCATTGGGGCAAACTGTTGGTGGACCTGTTTGCCTCAAGGGAGAACACCAAGCTGAGGCTGTACCACGCCCGCCCCCCTCAGCAGGGCTCACTGCAGGGGGATACCTTCTCGAGGCCGTGGACCCCAGGCCTCCCCACCACCTTCCCTCCATTTCCCTTGATCCACAGAGTGTTACTCAAGGTGAGGAGGGACAAGGCGGGGTGATCCTGGTAGCCCCAGATTGGCCCCACCAGTTCTGGTATCCAGATCTCCTCAGCCTCAGCTGCAGGGCCCTGGGTGGCTTTGTACACTCTCAGACCTGATATCATTGAACCAGGGGAAGGTACTCCATCCGGACCTTCAATCCCTGCACCTCACAGCCTAGTACCTGAGCGGCTAGAGTTCCAGGCTCTGGGTCTTTCCGAGGATAACCACACAGTTGTGCAGGCATCTTGTAAGGAGTCGACCAGGAAATGTTATGCCTTCAAATGGAAAAGGTTTTCCCTTATCCTGCTCTGTGGCTAACATTTTAGACTACCTTTGGTCTCTCTCCAAAGGGGGTCTACGGTCATCGACCCTTAGGGTGCACCTGGCAGCCATTTCCACTTACCAGGTGCAGGCCGGTCAGTCGACATTGGCACAGGAGACAGTGGTCGGGTGCTGTTTCAAAGGCCTGGATCACATATCCCCTCCGGTGCATGAACCTCCACCTCCGTGGCATCTTTTGCTGGTTTTGGCAAAGCTCATGGGCAAGCCATTCGAACCCATGCACAAGTGTGAGCTCTCACACTTGTCATGGAAGACTGCCGTCCTGGTGGCTATCATGTTAGCAGAAGGACAGGGGAGCTCCAGATGCTTTCGGTGGACTCCCCTTATCTGGTCTTTCACAGGGACAAAGTTGTCCTATGCCCCCACCCGAAATTCCTTTCGAAGGTGGTGTCAGAGTTTCACCTTAACCAGGTGTCGACTGTGCCAGTATATTACCCTAACTACACCTCAGACGCAGAGTGCAGGCTCCATACCCTGGACCTTAGACATGCTGTCTCCTACTACAAGGAGAGGATGGCAGAAATTTGGGGAGAGGTTTGCCAGCTGTTTGTCACCTACGCTGAAGCTGCTTCTGGCAGACCTGCAGTCAAACGGACCATTGCAAGATGGATTACATCATGCATAGGTCTGTGCTATGAGTTGGCGGGCAAGGAGCCTCCCAGAGGGAAAAGAGCTTATTCTATCTGCCATACTGCTGCATCGGTGGCTGATTCCAGGGACATCCCGATCCAGGAAATCTGTCGGACTGCTACCTGGAAGTCAGCAAACACCTTCATTACCCATTACCACATCGACCTTGAGTCACATCGGGATGCTGGTTTTGGGGCCTCGGTTCTCCAATCTCTGTTTCCTAAATAGGGGGTGTGCGCCTTGCCTTCCTCCTCCCAGAGAACTGCTAGGAGTCTGCCAAAGAGTGTGGATGAACAACATATCCACGCTCCTAGAAAAACAGGTTACTCACCTGTAACAGTAGTTCTAGGAGTGGTATATGTTGTTCGTCCACACACACCTACCCGACCTCCCTGGCTTTAGGCACATCACTTTGCTTCCAGCGGGCTAAGATCTGGCATCAGGAGGCGGAGCCGAGGTATATACCATCCGGGCGGGTGGGAGGAGCCAGTTTGAAGACTTCTGGCAAGATTTAAAGGGGAAAGAGACATGCCAAAGAGTGTGGATGAACAAGGTATACCACTCCTAAAACTACTGTTACAGGTGAGTAACCTGTTTTTTCTGTCTCTCCTCCCAACGGGGAAATATATTTTTAGGCTTCCGTCATGTATTTAAGGATAATGCCACCACACAGCTGGCCACTGGTCTTCACACGGTAACACACACTGGGTAAGGTACAGTGCAGTCAAGGGGAACACAGCAGCAAGTTGATGGGCTGACTACAAGAGATGGAGTTACATGCACAACCCAAGGAAAGAGATTTTTTTGTCTCTCCTCCCAACAGGGAAATATATTTTTAGGCTTCTGTCATGTATTTAAGGATAATGCCACCACACAACTGGGCACTGGGCTTCACACGGTAGCATACACTGGGTAAGGTACAGTGCAGTCAAGGGGCGCACAGCAGCAGGGTGATGGGCTGACCACAAGAGACGGAGTTACATACACTAACCGAAGAAAGAGACTTTTCTGTCTCTCCTCCCAACGGGGAAATATATTTTTAGGCTTCTGTCATGTATTTAAGGATAATGCCACCACACAACTGGCCACTGGGCTTCACACGGTAACACACACTGGGTAAGGTACAGTGCAGTCAAGGGGCACACAGCAGCAGGGTGATGGTCTGACCACAAGAGACGGAGTTACATACACTAACCGAAGAAAAAGATTTTTTCTGTCTCTCCTCCCAACTGGGAAATATATTTTTAGGTTTCTGTCATGTATTTAAGGATAATGCCACCACACAACTGGCCACTGGGCTTCACACGGTAACAAACACTGGGTAAGGTACAGTGCAGTCAAGGGGAACACAGCAGCAGGGTGATGGGCTGACCACAAGAGACAAAGTTACACACACAGACTGAGGAAAGAGATTTTTCTGTCTCTCCTCCCAACGAGGAAATATATTTTTAGGCTTCTGTCATGTATTTAAGGATAATGCCACCACACAACTGGCCACTGGGCTTCACACGGTAACACACACACTGGGTAAGGTACAGTGCAGTCAAGGGGAGCACAGCAGCAGGGTGATGGGCTGACCACAAGAGACGGAGTTACATACACTAACCAAAGAAAAAGATTTTTCTGTCTCTCCTCCCAACGGGGAAATACATTTTTAGGCTTCTGTCATGTATTTAAGGATAATGCCACCACACAACTGGCCATTGAGCTTCACACGGTAACACACACTGGGTAAGGTACAGTGCAGTTAAGGGGCACACAGCAGCAGGGTGATGGGCTGACCACAAGAGACAGAGTTACATGCACGACCCAAGGAAAGAGATTTTTCTGTCTCTCCTCCCAACAGGGAAATATATTTTTAGGCTTCTGTCATGTATTTAAGGATAATGCCACCACACAACTGGCCATTGGGCTTCATACAGTAGCACACACTGGGTAAAGTACAGTGCAGTCAAGGGGGCGCACAGCAGCAGGGTGATGGGCTGACCACAAGAGACAGAGTTACATACACTAACCAAAGAAAAAGATTTTTCTGTCTCTCCTCCCAACAGGGAAATATATTTTTAGGCTTCTGTCATGTATTTAAGGATAATGCCACCACACAACTGGCCACTGGGCTTCACATGGTAACACATACTGGGTAAGGTACAGTGCAGTCAAGGGGCACACAGCAGCAGGGTGATGGGCTGACCACAAGAGATGGAGTTACACACACAAATCGAGGAAAGAGATTTTTCTGTCTCTCCTCCCAACAGGGCAATATATTTTTAGGCTTCTGTCATGTATTTAAGGATAATGCCACCACACAACTGGCCACTGGGCTTCACACGGTAACAAACACTGGGTAAGGTACAGTGCAGTCAAGGGGCGCACAGCAGCAGGGTGATGGGCTGACCACAAGAGACAGAGTTACACACACAAATCGAGGAAAGAGATTTTTCTGTCTCTCCTCCCAACAGGGAAATATATTTTTAGGCTTCTGTCATGTATTTAAGGATAATGCCACCACACAACTGGCCACTGGGCTTCACACAGTAACACACACTGGGTAAGGTACAGTGCAGTTAAGGGGAACACAGCAGCAGGGTGATGGGCTGACCACAAGAGACTGAGTTACATACACTAACCGAAGAAAGAGATTTTTCTGTCTCTCCTCCCAACAGGGACATATATTTTTAGGCTTCTGTCATGTATTTAAGGATAATGCCACCACACAACTGGCCACTGGGCTTCACACGGTAACACACACTGGGTAAGGTACAGTGCAGTCAAGGCGCGCACAACAGCAGGGTGATGGGCTGACCACAAGAGACAGAGTTATACACACAAACCGAAGAAAGAGATGCCACCACAAAACTGGCCACTAGGCTTCACACGGTAACACACACTGAGTAATAGCCAGGTAAGTGCAGTCAAATGGCACAGACAGCAGCAGGGTGACTTGCTGGCCATCTCACAGAAGATGCAATGGAGATTTTTTTTTAGGGAGAAAGTTTACTGAAGCCCCCCCACAGTCCTGGCTGAGAGAACCGTGTTTTCCTTCCAGATAATTTTTGGTTGGGACTGGGACCAAATTATTTTTTCCTTTTTGTGGGCTTAGAACATCAAGTTTCACACAATCAGTAAAGTGTTTTAATATAACCTCTTTTTTCCCAAAATAAAACACCCCTCCCCCAGCCAGGGAGCTCTCCCAAGAGTACCACAGCCCACGAATCACAATTGTGATTTGCAAAGAAAATGTGTTTAATTCAGCAAGCAACTTGAGGTATGTGTGATTGAGCACTAGCACACAGGCAGTCTCCAGGCAGCAGTCTGCAAGTTAACTAATTCCCGACCCTGAGTCCTCACGACAGTATTGAGTCCCAACCATTTAGCTCCTTTCTCGGTTCCCGCCCTAGTTTCTTTCCTCAGTTCCCGATCCCGAGCTTCCCGACTCCCCCCTTCCTTTTCCCCACCTGCCCATTAACTTTTTTTTTCAATTTTCAGGCACATACACACTCGTACAGGACCAGGTTTAATGACAAAAACTGTCGCTCGTGTCATCACACGCACAACTGAACTGACAGCACACAGACGCTGCGGCTCCTCCTTCTCCACTACAAGACTGAATGGCAATGGAGCCACAACTGTGCAGATGACTTCAGCAGGATCCCTCGACTCATGAGACTGACTCGAGTCACACTACCACCACCACCTACCTGCATAGCAGATGGTCAGGTGGTACAGTTACACTAGCATGACAAACCAACAACAGCTGCCCCCCCAACAATAGCTCTGATGGGAGGGGGAGCGAACTGAGCTGCATTATTCAGCTGGTGTCAAAATCGGGAACAATGGGAATGGGAGGGACGCAAAGCAAAAGCACACAGAAATGAGACGATTCATGGATGATTCGCGAACCCTGCAGTGTTCGAGTTCTAAATTAGAACTCGAACACCAGGGCTCGAGGAGGGTTTGAATCTTTCTCGAACTAGTTCTGACAACACTAGCTCTTACTAAAGTAACAAAAAAAAATCATCTCCAGATTCATTGCCAGCTATTCTATTAATGAATTGGGCTGACATGATGTTGCCTCTCCAACTATTCTACCTACCAAAAGGGAACTATTTTTCTGGCACAACAATAAATTAAAAAAAAATTATTTAAAGTGAGAAAATTTTTTTTTTTATTTATTTTTTATTTTAAATTAAGGGTGGCATTGCATAATCACGATACACCACTCCCAGGTGTTGGTTATGCTGGGATTTACCCACTTCTGGTATGGTTTACTTACTCAGCCTGCAGACTCATGGCCAAAGCACACCAGGCTTGGGTAAATCCCAGCATAACCCACACCCTCTCGTGGTTTATTGCTTAATTAATCAGAACTAAGTCAGCATTGCTTAGTTCTAGAATTTCCAGGAGTTCTAAGAGGTAGCCAGACAAGCAGATCTACCTTCTCACTTTTTCACGGAGAAGGTTATGGCAGAACGGAACACTCGGCCAGAGGAGGTGGTATCCTGTAAGACAGCGGGAGGATTCAAAAAGGGATGGAACAGGGTGGGAGGGGGATTCTTGTGAAAGCAGGAGGGTGGAGGGGCAGCTGCAAGGTAAGGGAACTAGCTGTGCATTCAAGCAGACTTGATAGACCACAAGGCCTGTTTCTGCTGGCAAATTCATATGTCTGTATGTTCTCTTTCTCTGTCAGCATCACAACTGTACTGAGCTCAATTACCTCCTGAGGGAGATATACTGTAGGCGCTTTTAGAACCATGCACAGGGGTCATCTGGTCCATATATTAACCCATTATATATTTGTGTAATGTTTACAAGGTTCTAGCACAACATCTATGAATATATATATATATATATATATATGGCATATATGCATAGTGCTTTAAACCACGTTGTATGTTGTATCTCTTTACAGCCTTCCTGTTCCATTACAGACTGGATTACTTGAACCTGATGCACATGTAACATCGGAGCTTTTGTAACTTGATCCTACCTTCTCTCTGTCCCTCAGTTCCTAGATATGCTTCTCTGAGGCTGGAAGCACATTTACCTCTCTCCTCGAATTTGAGATCGCATTAATGTAAGAAACGGCTTTATTCCCTGTAGCACCTTACCACTACAGAAGTATGACCAGATAGCTTGGGCAGGACCAGCTGAAGCTAGCTTGCCCAATATCTGGCTAGTTTTTTTTATTGAGGCACAGATTTGGCTGAGTAACTTCTTACCCCACATTGGGCTACAAAGCAATTCATCTGCATAGCACATTTATAGCAGAACACAAAATAAGGTGGAGCACCTGTAACTAGGTGGTGGTGCTTGATTACTTTGAAAATCAGGCAGCAGAGAAAAATAAGCAACCACAGCAGCAAAGAAGACTGGAGAACAAAAGTGATAACTTAAAAAGTCCCCTTTTTATGTTTGCTTGTGTGCATGCGCAAGAAACATTATGCGGCAGCTTAGGAGAGAAGCAGGTTGTGGAGGTGCGGCACTGTGGTGGCCAATGCCGCAACTGCATTTTTGGGCTTGGCAGTGCTCAACCACTGCAGGCCCAGTGTCCTGATGACACTGGTTGAGCAGAAGTGCCACCAACTTGTTACGATGTCGCCGCTGCAATCAGCAGCCGCCTCATCATTGAAGCATCAGCCATTCCGCTGCAATGAGGGCGCAACCCGTCATTGCAGAGTGTTACCATGCCTGGTGTAACATTTCCAGGAACATGCCGGCTCTATGTCACCGCCTCAGAGCCCCATGAAAGCCAACGGGGGTGCCAATCCCCCTGTCGGCATGCCCTCGAACCAGTTCATTTGCCGACAGGGGAGCCAGCTCCCCGTCGGCATAATGTCCCCAATTTCAGTTGTGTGCCGAGGGGTGCTCAATCCCCCCGCATCATGCGCCCACCCCACAACATTTCTATGCCACCGGGGCTCCAATCCCCATTGGCTTCAGTCCCCTTCCCAGTTCCAATATAGCCAGGTGAGCCCACTCCCCATCGGCATAATGGCTCCCAATGATTTCATGCTTGTGCCAGGGGGTGCCCAATCCCTCTCGGCATCATGCACACCCCCTCACATGTTTCTGTGCCAAAGGGGGGCCCAATCCCCATCGGCTTCAGTCCTCCTCCCCACAAATGCCGGTGGCACACTGGGAGCCCACCCCAGTATACCAAACACACCTGCAAAAGTAGAAAACCGACCCGTGTTGTCTGTAGTTTTTTTTTAACCTGTAAAATGAAAAAACGCTCCCTCGAAGTGGCTGATGCCCCTTCCCCAACCCGCGCCCACCCTCTGCATACCCCACCTCCCCACCCCCACCCGTTTTTACCTCTGGAGCCAGGCACGCGATCTTGGTGGACCAGGAACACATCTGCATTCTTCAAAGCCGACTGCTGAACTGAAAAAATGCCGGTAAGCTGTATAATGGCATAAATAGGGTTTTTTCAACTTTGGTGTATGTCTCAGGCATTGTGGGGAATTTTGGCACCAAATTTTCAACATGGGGTTATTGGGACCCTTCCTCATGAATTCAGTCACTGTCATGGTGTTATTTGGTCCTGAAAGGTGATTTCGCAGTCACTGCACAAAATCACCTTTTGGGACCAATTAATGAAATGACAGTGCCACTGTTCATGAGGTGGGCTCTCAAAAAGCCTATGTTGCAAATTTAGTGAAAAAAATCCCAAAAATGACTGTTTTACGAGCGTGCATTGTGCAGTTTCCACGCACGCTCATAACTTTGCGAATTTGTAATATTTTCACTCCAGATTTTCAACATTGGCATTTTTCCACATCTCCTTATGTACAGTACAGCTGTCATTTTACACATCCTGGCCGAAATGTGTTTTTTCACTTCCAGCACAGAATAGCGCAGTCATTGTGGGAAATCAGTGTTTGGGACAGATTAAGAAAATCACAGTGACTCTGTTCATGAGCATAGGCTCTAAAATGCCTATGTTGAAAATTTGGTGTCAAACGTCCATAAAATGACTGTGTAATGAGTGTTAGTTGGCAGTTTCCATGCAGCCTCATAATTTCGCACATGTGTAATATTTTCATTCCAGATTTTCAATATTGGCATTTTTCACACCTCCTTATGAACAGCACAGCTGTCATTTTTCATATCCTGCCCGAAATATGCGTTTACACATCTGGTGCAGAATAGAGCGGTTGTTGTGGGAAATCAATGTTCGGGACAGATTAAGAAAATCATAGTGACTGTGTTCATGAGCAGACGTCACAAAATGACTAAGTTGAAAATTTGGTGAAATAATTCCACTAAATGACTGTGTTACGCGCATGTGTTGCACAGTTTCCACGTACCCTCAGAAGTTCGAGCATTTTAAATATTTTCACTACAGATTTTCACACCTCCCTACGAATTGTACAGCTGTCATTCTTCACATCCTGCCCGATCTGTGTTTTTGTATATCTGGCGCACAATGGCACGGTCGCTGTGGGAACTCAAAGTTCAGGACACATTAACAAAATCACAGTGCCACAGTTCATGAGAAGAGGTCCCAAATGCTTTCATGAGGTGGGGGTCACAAAAAGGCCATGTTGAAAATTTGTAGTGCAAATAACAACAAATGCCCAGGGTGTTAGGGTTTCTAACCATAACATCCCACCCTGTACAGACCGGCAGGCATCAGAGGTGTGTCTTTGAATTGCTGACTGTAATACTCATGCCATTCCACCCTCCGGCCCCCACCCTGCAGCCAGTGACAGGCATCGAGGTGTGCCTTGGACTCCTTGGCCCCAGAGTTGACCCCATTCTCCTATATTGCACCCATTTCAGCTTATGTCCCTATGGAGTGGGGTGACTGTAAACCTGAACACCCCAAGGCACACCTCAACACTTGTCGGTGTCTGCAGGATAGGGTGAGGTGAAATGGCATGAACGTTATGGGCGACAATCCAAACACATACCCCAATGCTTGTCCGTCTCTGCAGGGTGGAGGTGGGGTTGGCGTAAAGTTCAATACTTCACTGCCATTCCTATTCTGCATCTGTCTAACTCCTGCATTTCCAATACTAATACCAGCAAGCAAACATTCGGCATTGACAAATGCTTGTATTATAATACCGTAGTGCTATATACACTCACAAGTGAACAGCATGCTAGGCGGCTAAAGCCAAAAAACAGACACTGCTAATGTTTCATTTGGCCACTGCCAAACATCCTCATAGCACATTTATAGTAACTTAACTTCCACAGCAATTACTCAGAGGATAGGAAGAATAGCCAGGAATTTGTGCATGCAAAGAATTTTCCTTAACTGTGCCAGCTACTGCAGAAGTGCCTGAGTACCTCCCGTTGTGGCCCTCATGAGCGGCCACAAGCTGGGATACTGAGAGCTGGGGGATCCTCTATGTTGTCCCTCACAAGAGGCATCAGGAGCCAGGGCACCCTAATTTCACTCGCTCCACTTGTCCCCCCCCCACCATAAGTGGGGCAAGGGAATAGGGTAAGTGGTTCCTTGGCAGTCTCACAGATTTGCAGGTTGCCATACTGGAGCCCCTCATGAGTGGTTCTAGATTAGAGGACAAGAAGAGGTCCTCAGCTTGAGGCCACAATTACAATTATGGTACCAGTGAGCTGATGTTACCTGCACACTTTTAATCCGAAAATAGGTAGTTCAAAACTCCAGAACTCCTTGATACCATCCATGGTTGGTTTTTCATCAAGCAGCCCAAAGATTGATCCTCATGATCTGCCAAACTTTAACTTCCGACAAATCACAACAGCAGAGGTTCTCAAAGCACTAAAGGATCTCAGCCCAAACAAGAATGCTTCTGCTGCTGACTCCCTTGACCTGAAGCTTCTCTGCTTGCAGTGCATCATGTCTGCACCCCAGTTACCATGTTATTAAACTTCTCCCTCCCCTCTGGGGAGATACCTACTGTCTAGAAATGTACTTGAGTTGTGCCTGTCCATGTAGTAGGGGCTAAACAGGGTCTGAATCAACACATACCTATTTCAGTCCTCCCTGCCCTCTCCAAGGTTCTCAAAAAGTGAATTCACTTGCACCTGACTGAGCATCTCAGTCTGTACAGTCTGCTCTCTCCCATGAAATCTGTCTTCAGAAAGGGGCATTCTACCATACTATCCGCATTTCTCAAAGTCACCAATGATTTCCACAAAGCCTTGTATTATGGTCTCCTCACTTGGTCCATCTTTGTGGACTTCTCCAAGACATTCAACTTTGTGGATCATCTAATACTCCTGCTCAGGCTCAGAGCACTAGGTCTCAGCCAACCAGCCATTAAACAGTTAAACAACTACCTGAGTACTTGAACCCAGCTAGTCTCCATACAAAGAATTAATTCAGACCATGTTGTCTTAAATCTTGGGATTTCTCATGGGTCAGGCCTTGGCTGTCTTTTGTTCTCCATTTTTGTTAATGACCTCCTGAAAGGCAGTGGGATGTGTCATCTGCATATGTGTGCAGATTACACCATACTGTAGTACAATACCATGTCAATTGCGTAGATTAATTCAGTACTCCAAGCTAATGTCCCCACAATCTCCTCATGGTTCACCAACAACTGCTTGAACCTTAGTGCAATCAAAACTAAGTATGTGGTGTTTGGATCCCAGAACTTGCTAACTCGTTCAGCAGATCCACTTGCAATTATAACCTCAGGGGCCAGATATTCAAAACTTTGCCCCGGAGCTAAATTATCACTGCCTGGCATGCTAAATTAGGTCAGAACCAATAGCCCGCCATATTCAAAAGGGATAGCCACAGTGCTAAACCTGCTGAGTATAGCATGCTAAGGAAGCTGGGTAAACTGGGCTAGGAATGCAGTGCAAAAATAGCCCGGGAAGTAAGACAGCTCTGAATGTAACAACCAGGAAGTACAAACCGCAACAGCAGCCCAGTGCACAGTGACGTGAAAGAAGGTAAAGGTGAACCATGTTGCCAGTGTGTGTGCTAGCAAAGGAATGGATTAATTAAAGTTGCAAGCACTAGCATATGTGAAATTCTGCAGAAATGTACCATGTTTCCAAAACATTTGCGCGGTGCAAAAGACATTTGAGCAGCGCAAACATTCGCCTGGGGCAAAAATTTGCTATATGCAAAAGTGACATGCAAATGAGCCTACTTAGGCAGTCACTGGGCAAGCATCCAGATTAGTATCTCATTGTGTCCTGATTTGCATACAGTTTGCCCAGCACTATTGCAGGGTCCCACAGCTCCACCTGTAGGTCAATCTGGAAGTACAGGTGCTGGCTGGGTCTGCACACAGCTCCATCTGTAGGTCAGTCTGGAAGTGCATGGTGGTAGCTGCAGGCTACATTTGTACAAAAATGCATAGAATATTGTGGCCCAGTGGACTATACAGCACAGGCACAGGTGGTGGTGGTGCTGTATGTAATTGTCAAACTGTAATTCCTGCTCCAGTGCACAGCAAACACTATAGTAACGCGAGGGCCTGTAGTGTGAGGGACACATTAATGCCTATGGTGTGTAGGGCATCAATGACTGCTGCACCTTAGATAGTGACAAGCCCATCTTGCAGGTGCGTGCTGACAGTGGACATTACTGTTATGCTGTTGTGTGACCCACAGATGCAACAAGACTCGCATAGGATACTCACCGTGACATATACATGGCTGGCTGTGTGTGCTGTGGTGTCTGTACAGATGTGCGGTAAATGGCCGGAGGGGGGTGCACATATCACTGACAGGCACACTGGTGTTGGGGTATTCCCAACACTGGACCAGTTGCACTGTGTGGATTGTCCCAGCCTTGTGGCAGCACCCAGTATGTGGTGCAGACTGGCCACCTGTACACACTCCCCTCAACACCCTCCATGCCCCCAGTGCTGCATGTGTGTGCTGGATTCTGTTGGGTGTCCACCAAAGGGTGGTCTGCAGGTGTGTGCTGTATGGGCACACTGCCATGGTGTCCACTGGGTGTTGGGTCACCATCTACTGTCTGGCATGGCTGGGACCAGTGGCAGATGATGGCATTATAGGAGGTGCCATCCGTGTGCAGCATGTTCCTTTCATGTCTGGTTTCTTTCTTTGTTTACTATTTACTGGTTAGGGTCGCGCAAAGTCGCACAAAAGTCATGCAAAGCCACAGTTGGTTTGCCCAGATTTAAGACTACCTTATCCTGGGTGGTAATTTTCACCATGCAAAATGTTGCGCTATGTCGGGCAAAAACACTTTTACGTGGCGCTAATGCACTGACTATAGCATTGCGCATGTATTCATGTACACGCCCCCTCTTTTTGCCCCTTGCATACATTATACTTTTGCCCGGCGCTAATGCAGTTTGCCCGTGTTATTTGACCTTTTGAATATAGCAGACCTATTCAAACCCGGTGCAAACCCTGCGCAAATGGTTTGCACCCAGTGCAAGTTTTGAATATCTGGCCCCAGATGGGAACACCACTGAGCAAGTCAGTAGATTCAAATATATAGGAATCGGGCCCAATGGATCACTCACATACAGTAGACACATTGATCACATCTTAACACCACAGTACCCAAGCTCAACTTTTTCTACGGGTCTGAATGCTGCCTCAGGGCAGATGTGAGGAAGCAGATAAGTTTGGAGTCAAAATATGAAAATTAGTGAAGTTATGAGTGAACGTTTAAATACACCATGTATCCCATAGCCTTATCCACTTTCAAATTTGCAAGTCCTTTCAGGACTCTTCTCTGTGAACAAACATGTGTCCACCAGCACTCCCCTCCCCAAACATTCCTGCTGCTTCTATGTGGTTCATCCCCCTCTCCCTCCACTGTAAAGACTGAGCAGAAGTATCCATTCAGGATATGTGTTTTTTTCTGATCCACCTCTGCACAGTCTCCCCCTGCTTAACCTCACAATCCCTCCCCTTGTCTTCCTCTTTTTGCTTATGTGTCTGAAAAAGGTCCTGTCCCCATTAGCTACCCCTCTGGCTATTATTTCCTCTGTCTGCACCTTTGCGCCCCTCACGTCTTTCCCTGCTTCCCTTTGTGTTTCCTTGTAGACAGCATTAGCCTCTTCCCTATGTGTCTCTTTGCACATCCTGAATGCCACCCTTTTAGCCCTTAGCTTGGCAGCCACTTCCCACGAGAACCATAGTGATCTCTTTTTCCTCCTGTTTTTACTCACTTCTTTCATGCAGAGGTTTGTTGCCTTCACTGTTCCATCCTTTAATTTGGCCCACTGTTCCTCCACCCCACCCAGGCAATACCCCCCGCTAGGTCACCTCTGAGGCAATCACCCAATTTTTAAAAATCTGCCCTCCTGAAATCCAGGATGCTCATCCTTGAGTGGTTTGTCTCTGCTGCCATTATGTTAAACCACACTATATGATGATCACTGCTCCCCAAGTGGCATCCCACCTTGATGTTTGCAATACTGACCCTGTTAGTGAGCAGCAGGTCAAGTATTGCCCCATCTTGGGTGGGCTGTTTGACTAGTTGCCTAAGAAATGTCCCCTGCAGGGAGTCTAGGATGGCCCTGCTTCTAGCCGTGGTGTCACTCTGCATCCAGCAGATTGAACTCCCCCACCAGCAGCACCTCCCCTTTTTTGGCATCATGCTGATGGCTTCCCCCAGTGCATTATCTAATTCTTCCCTCTGTGTTGGAGGTCTGTATATCACCGCAGAGTGAATAGTGGCTCCAGCTCCTGACATCAGTGTGACCCACAGCGCCTCCAACCCATCTTTTACCCTAGGTTCTTTGCATTTCAGTCGTTCTGATACCCTCCCTCATATACAGTACAACCCCTCCACACTGCCTCCCCTCCCTATCTTTCGTGATCATAGATAGAAACATAGAAGTTGATGGCAGATAAGGACTGCAAGGCCCATCCAGTCTGCCCATTTCTTTTTCTACCTTATGAATGTGCCATAGGCCTTTGCTCTGTCAATGGCCTATCTATTCATACTCATCTGTATTGCTCCCTTGTGCCTATCCCATGCCTGTTTGAAGCCCTGCACTGTATTCATATCCACCACTTCCTGAGGCAGGCCATTCCATGCATCCACCACCCTTTCTGTGAAAAAGAACTTCCTCACATCAACCCTCAATCGGCCTCCCTCTAATCTCATGCTGTGTCCGCTTGTCCTGATATTTTTCTTATATTGAAACATGTTAGACTATTTCACCTTGTTAATGCCCTTAAGGTGTTTGAATGTTTTGTTCATATCACCTTTCTCCCTCCTTTGCTTTAGGGTATACATATTGAGCTCCATTAATCTGTCCTCATATGTTTTCTGATGCAGTCCCTGCAATATTTTGGTTGCCCTTCTCTGGACTGCCTCAATTTGGTTAATGTCCTTGTGAAGGTGTGGCCTCCAGTACTGCACGCAGTACTCCAGATGGGGCCTAACCAGTGTTCCTTGTGAAGGTGTGGCCTCCAATACTGCACGCAGTACTCCAGATGGGGCCTAACCAATATGGTCATGTCCTAGTCATAGCTCCCAGTACACCACGACTCAGTAATGGCCAAAAAGTACAGGCCTGCCTGTGCCCTGATAGCCTCCAGGTCTGGAATTTTATTTCCAGGACTCCTGATGTTGGCACTCATGGCTCTTCACACCTTGCTTCACTCTGCCTGCACCCCTTCCCCCTTCCTGCCTTTGTTACCACATAAAAATTCTCTCCTTCCCCCCTCTTTCCTCACTACCCTCTTCCTGCCCTTCCTCCTCAACATCTCCCTTTCAGTTTCTGTTCTTGCCTCCTGGTCCCCTATAATGCTTCTGCTTGCTTTAACTTACGATCTGGGGGAGTTTCCTCCCCTCGGGCCCTCTCTTCCTGTTACTTCAGTCTGGGTTTGGGGCAGTTAAGGCCTCCCTTTGTATTACCCCTCCCCCCTCAGCTAGTTTAAATGTTCATCAAAGTAACATCTAAACTTTCCACTGAGGACTATGGTCCCCTTTCCAGAAGGATGCAGACCATCACCTCTGTATAAACCTAGATAAGTTCAAGTCAGCCCCCAGTCCCTAATGAAACTGAACTTCTCCTCCCTGCACCATTCTTTCAACCAAATGTTGAAACTTCTGGTACGAAGTACCCTATCCTCCCCATGGTTGTAGACAGGCAGCACCTCAGTGAATGCCACTGTTCATGTTACTTCCCTTAGGCCCCTCCCCAGTTCCCATAACTCTCCCTGTACTACCCCAGCTCCATCCCTGACTAGGTAATTTGTCCACAGGTGGACAATGACATCCAGCTTCCCACCCTGTCCTGCCACACTAGCAATCTTTAGGATCTGTTCTGCATCCCTCGGAGCCGAGATACTACGTAACACCTAACCTCCCTCTCTCCACCCCTTCCTGCTCCCAAATCTATCTCCCTTGGCGGAAACCTTTAAAAAAAGGTTTAAAAATGTTAATATTTAACCAGGCCTTTAATATGTAAGTGAACTGACTATTATTTTATTGTATTATTTTAAGGAATGATTGATAGAATTGAATACTGAACGCTGCTGCATGTTTTCTTGTTATGTATTGTATAAATTATATTTGATTTAATGTTGGTTTTATATTTTTGTGAAGCACTCCGCTGGGAAGGGGTGCTATATAAATAAAGTTTCTATCTATCTATCTATCTATCTATCTATCTATCTATCTATCTATCTGTCTTTGTGTCTTACCCAGTACCTTAACCTGCTACCCCCTTTTTTATTCTCTCTCTCTCTCTCCCCCTCTGTCTGCCTTTGCTTTATGACACCCCCCAGGCAGTCCAGTATGAGATCAGAAGCACATAACATAGTGACATCACAATGGGACCTTCCAATTGCCTGTCAGAAGGCACAGCAAGGCAAAAGTGCAATCCAGTCTGTCTTCAGCCCAGAGAAGCCTTTTCTCAGCTGAAATGCGAGGAGTTTCACAGATAAGGTTGCCAGCATCGGGTCTAGCATCGGCCCGGTTTCTCCTATGAGGAATTGTGATGATCGGCAGGAAGTGGTGTGCACCCGGTTTCTCTGGTCAGATTTCTGCCAGCCAGAATTCACAGACATTGTGAAGATCATCCAGACATTGCGCCCAACCAGTTGTAGTCTGGATCCGGGCCCGACACCCCTTCTATTGTGATGTGTTGATGTTATCTGCCCGATCCTTGCTGAAATAGTCTGGAAGTCCTTGGAGATGGGGATCTTTCTAGAACCCCAAAAAGAGATGGTCGTTCGACCACTCCATAAGAAATCCTCCTTAGACCCAGACTGCTTAGCTAACTACCGACCTATCTCTAACCTGCCATTTGTTGGTAAGGTTATTGAAAAGTTGGTTGCATTGCAACTAGATGATCACCTTACAACTCACAAGGTCTATGATACTCTCCAGTCCGGATTTAGGAAGAAGCATAGCACAGAGACTGCACTTGTCTGAGTACTGAATGATCTCCTGATGGCTAGAGATTGAAAGGTGCGTAACATTCTGGTTCTTCTTGATCTCTCTGCAGCATTTGATACAGTAGACCATGGTGTGCTGTTGGAATGCCTGTAGCTTCTTTGTGGCCTGTCTGGTACAGTCCTCAAATGGTTCCACTCTTTCCTGGCGGACAGGTCTCAGAGAGTTGCCACTGGAATTTATTCCTCTGGCACTCACTCCCTGCCCTGTGGGGTGTCACAGGGCTCCATTTTGGCCCCCATGTTGTTTGCAGTGTATATGCTGCCATTTGAAGATATCATCAGGTGATACAGTTTAAGTTTTCACTGCTATGCAGATGATACTCAACTGCATATGTCCTTTCTGCCCAGACAAAATGCTGCACTCTCTGTGCTAAACAATTGCCTTACCGAGATTAGAACATGGATGAGCACTAGCTGGCTGAGACTGAATCCAGATAAGACTGAAGTGTTGGTAGTGGACCCTGGTCATCTGGGGCAGGTATGGGAGCTGGACAGGTATCAGGTCTTTTGATTGCTGGCATACAGCTCACTACCTCAGACTGAGTGCATAACATTGGCATTATTTTTGATGATGGCCTGACACTAAAATCTCAGGTGTCAGCTGTCATCAAATCCTCTTTTTATCATCTGAGGAATATTGCCTGGGTGAAACACTTGGTTCCTCCAGATGATCTTCCAGCACTGGTCCATGCCTTTGTCACTACCTGCCCTGATTACTGCAATTCTCTCTACCTAGGTCTTCCAGGGGTTGATATCCGCTGCTTGCAGCTAGTGCAGAACACGGCAGCCAAGCTTCTGACTGAGACTTCTAGATCTAGTCGTATAACTCCTGTGCTCTGCGAACTGCACTGGCTGCCTATTCAGTGGCAGATCACCATTAAGGTTGGCTTGCAAACCTTCAAAGCCCTACATGAACAGGGACCCAGTTACCTGCAAGACCTCTTGATACCCTACTACCCCCTCCGTCCTCTCTGATCCGCCGACGAGGGATTGTTAGAGGTTCCCAGGGTACAATTAAAAACATCTGGTGCCTGTGCTTTTTCTTTCTCGGCTCCAACCCTGTGGAACTCTCTACCTCGTCAGTTAAGAGAATGCCTGACCGTCGATAGATTTAAGATTGAGTTAAAAACTATTTATTTGATTTGGCCTTCCCTGATTATGGTTAACTTCTTTTATCTTTTTGTTTTAACATCATTTCTGTATTTGGTTTTATGTACCGTGCCTTAGTTTTTGAAAGGCACTATAAAAATAAAGTTTGATTTGATTTGATTTGAAGAGTGGTTTGTCGTACTTGGCAATGTTCCATTTCCATCTTAGCGATAGTCCTGTACGCCATGCCATTAGCGCAATAGTAGAACAACCACTCACAACGCCAGTGACCCAGACTCAGAAGTGAGCCCAGGTTGTTGGGGGCTGGAAGGGGGAGATGTTTTGAGCACCCCAGAGGATGCTCTCCTCCTTCAGGGAGGGAGGGAGGAGGGAGGGACCCCGTCTCTGCGTCAATGCTGCCACCTAAGTGATTGTGGGTGTCAGCATAGCAGAGGCAGCCAAGTTAAGGCAGTGTTGGCTGGATCACATACTGCATGCTGCTGTACATGTGTATGTTTGAGCGCCATGTATGCCAATGACCAGGGAGGAAACCAGTAGAAAGTAATGGCTCTGGCTCCTGAGGTGATGGGACACTAGGTACATCCAGGCCCTTGCATGTCAGTCATGCTGCCACCTGACAAGACTGGAAAACTTGGGGGTATATCCCCTGGTCCTCAACCCCACCAATTGGACAAGCCACAGCTCTATGAAGGAGTAGCATGGCATAGCAGATGTTAGGTGAGTCAGCTTGTACCATGGACTCCTATATGCATATGCAAAAAGTAGCATGGCACTAATAGGGTTTTGGATGACAAAACTGCTTGAGCAGACAAAAGACTGTTAGTGCATCAAGTCACATATTCAAAAGCATTACCATGGTGTTGCATGGCAGCCCCTTCCCCCAAAGCAGTGACATTCTGGTAGTAAATGGATAATATTCATTGTCATGGCCAGGTCTTCTCCCGCACACTTCCAGTGGCAGTATATTATCATTATCATAACCCCTCCACCCAGTGCTAATATAGCCATGAATGCCAAACTGTTACACATTTTTGCCCACACCACCGGGTGCTTTGTAACCATACACACAGTGCTCCCCCCACCATCATGGGATGCCACATGGCACATACAGTATTTTTGCCATCACCTGCATGGGCATTCAGTGTGTGACTCACACAAGGATTGCCTCATTGCACAAGCATGTGTAACCCCCTCTGGGGCTTACCTGTACTAGCTCTGTTTGTCCCCGGTTTTGCTGGTGTTCCTGGTCTCCCCACATCTGTTCCTGTCACCAGCATCTTGTTTTCTGCCCCTTCGGGGCATGGTCCATTGATTGCGAGCTGCTGGCATGCACAATTCGGCCTGCACTCGCATATGCGACTGGAGCGCTTTGTTGAGCCGACCGCCATTGCGGACTGAAGACAGGGACTGTCCATGGACCCGGTGCCCCACCTAGTGTGTTTGGAGACCAGAGACCTAAGGAGAATTGGTCAGAAGCCCATGGTTGCCACACGGGGGGGGGGTAACACAACAGGGCCGCTCAGGGGGGCATATGCATATTAATAAGCGGCCCCATGCATACTGATGAGTGCTGTCAGCCACCTGGGGGGATAGAGTTTTGGCAGCAGCAACCACTAAACTGCTGGGGTGAATTAGATGAGAGTGGGATCATTTAACAGGGGGCAGTTGTAGCTACACTTCAATGGGGTGTTGGTGCACAGAGAGAATTGTGTTAGACTGCATCAGACTTAAAAGGCGCAAAACTGTGTTGAACTGAAATGGACTCCATATGAACTAATGGGAGCTGACATGTTTGTGACACTTAACCCCATTTCATCAGCCAATCAGTGATCTAGGCACCCAAATCTTGAACAGAGGGGCTCTTGGGAAAAGGAGGGGACTAATTCTGGTGCCTAGATCATGCCCCAATAAATGAGCAGAAAATATTAATCACTATGGTTATTGATTATTGAAAGGCTTCTACAGCCATTCAGAATGCTGGGTTTTCGACTGATACAGTGTGGACTTTCTAGGATTTCTTCAGTCTGTGGCTGGACTCTGTACGAGTCAGGACTGTGCTGAGAGAGTGGATATTGCACTTGAGGGGCTTCCTCAGGCCCCTATTTGGAGAGTTGTGTGTCAGCAGAAGTGGATTGGAAAGGGGACAGCAGGAAGAAAGATTGTGCTGAGGTTCTGGTTCCCCAGGTACTTGCTGCTGAACTGATTGAGAAGGGGAAGAGAGAAAGAGACTGGACAGTGATTCCCCAGGTATGGAGAAGTTGCTGATGGTTAATGAGAGACACTGAATGCTGCAGAAACCCTGCACTGAAAAGTTGAAATTGAAGGGGCTGTGTGGATTGGCAGAGTGTCACAGCCATGACTGATAAGCCATTTTGCCTGTGTTTGGGACTGCAATTTGAATTCTAAAGGGGCAGAGCGTCTCTGGTCATCAGGGTGCTAGCAGAAGCTGAGTGTGTGCCCTGTGTGAACTGAGTAAAGTGGCTGAGAGTTGAGTCCCAGCTGCAGCTGAAGAAAAGGTGGGCACTGTTAAACTGGAAAAGCATGGACTGGTGTGCAGGGGGTTGATATTCCTGAGGCTCCCTTCCCTGCTGAATTGCACTCGTGCTTATTGAATCTGAGGCTAGCACCCCAACTAATTGGCACTGGACTTCAGTGGAGAAACTGCCTAAGAACTTTTCTTTTCTGAGAGCTCAGTGCAGGGACTGCAGGAGGACCCTCACTGTTAGGGAGTCCTCACTCCAAGCCAGGGAGGGAACTTGCTAACCTTTTCCAAGTGGAACCCACTGTCTCAGGAGGTAATCAGCACTTGCTGGGGTGCTAGGGCATATGCCACCCGTCGTGGGAGACAGGATGTGGAGCCACTCCCAGGTCTGGGCCTTCTGGGGCTGGTGTTGTCCTGCCACGGTGCTCTACAACAGGCCAGAAGTGGCAGAAGGTGACAAGCGGCCAGAGCTACTATCAAGATGACCAGCTGCAAGATCCTCGAGCAAGTTCCATGTGAACAGAGGGATTCTGGCTGGCCTATTGTCTGCTTTGCTGGACTAATTCAATGAGCTCCATTTCCCCTGGTGCTGAGATTGACTAACTGTGAGTACCCAGGACCTGGCTCCTGGGAGGGAAAAGGGCAATTGTTTGCCATTCTTTCTACAGGTTTTCTAAACATATTTCAGGGCCCCAACAGCTGGCCAACCTGTGGCTCTGATCAGGCCTGCACCTAGTGGGTACCCCAAGGGACAGTATAGGGACACTGGTACTAGTGGGGGAGGGCTTGGCCTGCAGGCCCACATGTTGAAATTGCTTAATTCACTAACCTTTCTTTTGTCTTCACAGCTACCTTATATGCCAGTATCCCCTTCCCTACTCCTTACCCCATGAATAAAGCTGCAAATTTGTTGTTTGAACTTGCTGTGTTAGTGAAATTCATTGAATGTGCTCATTACTGAGATATATGGTTTATGGTGGGACAAGGTATTGGGGGACAGAGTGAGCAGAGTGGTTGTTTGGGGAGGTGGGTAGGCACAGTATCCCGGGGGCTGTGCCAAGCAGATATCTAGCCCATTGATAATTTACTCTGGGTGGAGGCACCACACTATTTTCAATATTTCTGGGAATGAACTCCCAGTTGTCACCGTAGCAGGACCCAGGCCCCTTGCTCGATATCAGAGACAGTTGACAACGGGGGGGGGGAGCCCACTGGCACACGGCGCTGGGGCTACACATGTATAGCAATACAGTATTCATGTGACTTCACATTTTAATTCGTTCTGTGGTGGTTTGTTGTGTGGCCCAGGCTGGGTCACACAACACATCTGAGAATAATTTGGTTTGCATGTCTGTGTTGTCACTGGGGCCATGGAGAATGGTGATGATGACAACATAATCACACATGAACATTGTGTTGCATAGATGCTGGGTTGCATATTATTCGTATACAGCCACCAGGAAGGGGAAGGGGAAGGTAGAGTGCCGGGTCTGACAAATTACTATTTTGTTTACCAGAAGGAGAGTCTGGTGCAGTGGATGATAGATGTATATAACATGAGGGAGGAATGCCACAAAAATACTCCCCTCCTTTATTGAATTGTTGAATGATTCCACAGAACCAGAGGAACAAAGGCTTCCGTATGTGATTATTATGTTTCCACAATGGTCTACTAATGATATCTTCGGGCCTTGCATGGTGAATATGGCAATTTCCATGGGCACACTTGAGTACTACTGCCCTCACTGACACTTTGCTCCTTTGAACACTGTTGCTTATCACTTGTCACGCACTGTTCAGTGTCCACCATGGGCGCTGCACTTGGGGCACAGTACACATATTAGTGCATTAGGTTACACTGCACCACAGAGGTACAGTATGTTCAAAGAAGCTTTTGTGGGAGCAATGCTGTGCTCATAGCTTGTTTGAATATACTTATTTTTATGACTGTGGGTGGAGCCTACAGGAGTATTGCATGTACAAAAGGAGTGATGTCATGTTTTCTGTCCCTGGAACTGACTGAAGGTGTAAATAGTCTCCTCTGCCTTACCCTCCTCCAAGAAATGTTTTCCGCCCTCAAATAAATATGCTTTTATGTTAGTCAATGGTTGCAGGGTACTATTTTCTTTCTTAAATGGGTGGTACAAGAACTGGAACCTGAGTAGTGGGAGGCAGCATTAGGTGTTTTTGGGGAGTAAGATCCACCCCCACCTCCACCCAAGAAGCTCCAAAAGGTCCATCCCACCTTTTTTTTATTCATGTGGGAGGGGGCATGAAGTGGATCCATTATCCTGAAAGAAGACTCACATGTTTGGGATGTGGACCAAGGAACAGAACAATTCTGTGGAGTTCCCTGCATTTTGTTAAGGAGTAGAACAGAAGATACTTAAAATGCCTTCAAACTGACTTAAAAAACCCTTGGAACAAATGATTATCAGAGTCACCTGGTGTCTCAAAAGGAAAGACTAAGAAGTGTCTAAAAACTAAGGAAAACAGACATCATTCAGGTATTTCTTAAACATTTATATACTAAAAGCAAACTTCAGCTTTTGGGATTAACAATATTTGTTTACCATATTCTATCCATCTATACAGTAGTTTGTCTTTTTAGTAGTTTCAAAATCTTGCATTGGTGTTACTAATACATTTAGAAATACATTTTTTTAATTGTCTTTACAGATAAATCATGCACATTCATGTGAGGGCACATTTTTTGGGGGATGGGGTTCAAATTATTTTATTCATGTACACAGTACTTTGTAAACACAGTCTGTGATTAAGAGTATTTTCCTTTTTAAGTCTGAGAAAGCTATTAGAAGTAGGATGGGTTAAACACTTCCTGGAACTTCCTGCATAACAAGTTCCCCATGGCACCTCACAGCATTTGACATCAACATTCTAAGAGCAGTCAGTGTGATACTTTAAAGGACATTGGGCAATACTGAAGGATTAAGACCAGTTGCGCATGAAAACCAGAAGGGATTATGGTAGGAGGCTGGCGTCTAAAGTGACGCCACTCAGTCACGCGATGCAATGGTGAATTGTAGAACAGTTCACTACATTAATAACCACTGAGGACCTGAGGGGTGTGGGGGGCAGAGCACCCCCACAGAAGAAATAAACAGTTCACTACATTAATAATTAAGTTACTGAAAGGACCCAGGGGGTGTGGAGGGTGGAGCGCCCCCACAGAACAAACAAACACTACATTAATAAGTAAGTTACTTCTATATTAATAAGTAAGTTTCTTGCCCCCCCCCACACCTCCCCCGGGTCCTCAGTGGTTATTCTGCGCTCAGTAATAGTTTCAGCAATAATTATTTATGCAGCTTTCTTCTGTGAGGGCGCCACTCCCCCCCCCCCACACACACCCAGGTCCACAGTAGTTATTGTGCGCTCAGTAATAGTTTCAGCAATAATTATTTATGCAGCTTTCTTCTGTGGGGGTGCTCCACCTCTCCACACACCCCGGGTCCTCAGTGGTTATTCTGCACTCAGTAATAGTTTCAGCAATAATTATTTCACCACTGAGTTGCTCCGCTATGCTGATTTATTGGTTCCGAGATAAAAAAATCATTTCACTTTAGTGTCATGCCTGTTGAATTGTGTAGAAAGCGCATGCAGTTTTGCCGGCAGGTATCACTCGCTCGCGCAGCTTCAAAAGACACATTACCGAGTAGTCTCTGAAAGCTGCACAGCAACGCGATCTGGCCTTAATCCTTCAGTATTGCCGGACATTGCATAACAAGAGACCTAGCCTTCCCTTTTTCCAAATAATATACCAACTTCATTCTCAGGCAGGCAGTTCTAGGCTACTGTTTATATTCTACTGAATCTTCTTAAAGGAAAACTGCATGTTAAAATCAGGAATATATGTATTACTACCAGTTTTGAGTTCTCACTTCAGTCCAGTGTTTTGTTTCTGCCTAGGCTGTTAGATGAGTTTTTCTAATTTTCCCTGGGTGTTTTATGACATCTGGGGGCTGTCATTCAAGTTTATTTAATTGCATCTTCTCCAAGTTAGTCTTCACAGCGTACCTTTTGGTTTGATGTCTAATAGCCTCTACAGCAGGCCAGTGTCTTGTTATAGTGTCTTGCTTAGCCACAGCAGAGAAAAAAAAAAACGCTGCAGCCAGGATTCACAATGCTATACAATATACTATAAAAAGTTACATGTTTAAACACATACACACACACACACACACACACACACCCCAAGCAGAACACAGCTGGATAAGGTACCAGTATTTAGGAAACTTGTCATACTTACCCAGAGTCTAGCAATGTGAATCCTGGCTGTGACTATAGGTGTTTACAACTGAATGATAATAATCACATTTGCTTGACTTTCAGATAGATAGGCATTTGTGTCTAATTTCTGTTTGACTTACTATAGGTTATACATAGAATCTGATCCAGAAGCAAATGATTTGATACCTTTTAATGGACCAACATAGATGTAACAACAAGAACAAAGTGCTCTAGCTTTCGGACCAACCAGTCCTTCTTCAGAAGCATAATGGCAGTTGTTTAGAAAATACAATACTTTTAACAGCTAGAGCATGCAGAAAAAAAAACAGAAAAATTCCCCATTGGTTTAAAATACTCATTTAAAAAATACAGATGATGATGATGTCAGAGAAGTTTAACAGTACCATATTACCTTCAGCCAGGAGGTTCCCAGGGTCAGAGGTGCTTGGTGCAAAACATATACAAAGAATCCTACTGCATATAATTTTAATTGACATAGGATAACGCTGCTGGAGCAGATGACTCTTAAATTAAGCTATGAGTGTCACAGTGTGTATAATGATGTGATTACTAAAAGCAACCCCCACCCAGATTAAAGACATACTAAGAATGTCTTAGGACTCCAAGAAGTTTCAATGCATGCATTATAGACAAGAAATTACCAGTAAAGTTGTCTTAAAAACATCATTGCACACTGTACAATGTGTAAAACTTAGCTGGACCTATCACCCAGCTGTACTCTCCAGCTAGATATCATGCCCCATAATTTCAAAAACCTCTAGTATAGTGACAGGACTTTATAAATGATAATTTAAATATAAATTGACAGTATTAGTGTCAAACAAAAAACTCTAGTTGAGGACCACCAATGAATTAAGACCATGTAGCCTAATATGTACTGATGTCAATATACACTGAGAATTTAACAACTTGGTGTACCAACAGTGTCTAAGGAATCTGAAAAAATGATTAGAATTTTATTTCTCTCCTGCTCTTCACACAAACAATACACCCTACCCCACCCCACATCCCCACAATGCGGGGTTGGGGGGATAACTAGCTTTAAGGAGATACTCTGTCTCGCACACACACACACACACACACACACACACACACACACACACATACTCTCCTAATGAACCTTTATTCACATCGGTCACTGCAATTGTTCCCCAAAGGAATTCAACTTGTCATTAAATCCTAAGTAAAAGGGCTCATGTATCCTAATACCTACAGAGCAAAAATGTGACACTGTTTAACTGTGCTCCTATCTGCGCAGTAACACTTCCAAGGATTCTAGATAGAACTACAATGAAATAAAACTGCCACCCTCCCCAGGATAAGGTAACTAGAAGTAAATATAAAGTATGTGTGTAAGACCAGAGGTCTAACATACCTACATTTCCACAAATCACTACAATATTACCCCAATGTAAAAAGATCTGTCCAGGACCCCCATGCAAATGAGATCACACTCCAATATGTACAGAGTTAAAAAAATATGTGACAGTCTGTGATAACACTCCTGTATGTACAGTAACAGGCTAGGTAATCTGAATATGGTGCAACAGAATCAACCCCACTCCAGGGCAAAGATAAAAAGTAAGGAGGAATTAATATCCATTATGTGTGTGTGAAGTAAGAGTAGTAACACACTGTAACTTCATGTATCTAAATAGAGGCCTACCTCAATGTGACAGCAAGCCCCACACCGGTTATATCACGAACCTCACAACACATACCCACACACATACATATTCACACGCACCTACATCCCACACATGCTGAAGTCCTACAATATGCCAGTCTGAAGAAGAAGTCTGCGGATGTCATTTTCTGTAATGTCCCATGAAACCCAGATCAATGTTCATCCCATCTGCTACCATATTAAGATGTAAAATAAGTTTAATCTCAAAATTTCATCTCCGTTGTGTGTTTTCGAGATTTCCTTTTATGACCATTACTGACTGTCTTTGTATTAGTTTCGATGAGGTGCCTTTGTAAATGAGTCTCTGACTCAAAGGTCTGTAAATCTGATATTTTTTAAATATTAAATAAATAACTTTATGATTAAGCCCATGAAACACCCTTATCTAGTTAATGCATTCACAGTCGTAGTGGCTCTGCCAGAACTTGTTCTTCGAGGTAGTTTAATGTTAGGCAAGTGGGTTGGGCATAACTAAAGCTGCACTTCAGAATCTGCTACTTGTAGAAATCTAATTTGAAAGCATCAGTTACACGTGGTTTAACTTGTAAGACCTTGCATTATAGAATACACTTTATTTATTTATCTGCTGATAATGCTTCAAACATCTGAAAGAACTTTTAAACAGCATATATCACCATTAGCTCTCTTTATCACCAGTAATCAAACATAACATAAACATTACTTTCAGTGAAACAACATTGTGGTGGTAGGTAGGCTGTTGTGTTTGCTACCAAAGTCTATTGACCTCTCAATTTCAATAACAATAAAACCATGACACATCTATGTGAAAGGTATCATCAGATTCTTTACTTTAATTTTACCGTACAGATATACCCTATTTTGCTCAATAATTTTTCACCTGCAGCTCTCTTTGTTATTGTACTTATTTATTTGCTTTTGTTAACCAGGTAAGCACACTAGACAGCCAAGTGGCTATTTTCAGGTGCGACCCGGGAGATTACAAGGTACATTACAAGGCACATACATGAACATCAGGCAAATATAAGTGGAGGATTACATTACATAGAATTAGCACAACAGGGTCTTTACAAGCATCAGATTTCCATAGTAATAGTAGTGAAGAGTTAATATAAAGTGACCAGAACACAGGGACATTGTAAGACAACAATACCAAAAACAGGTATTACAATACAGTATTAAACATTGCAGTCAGTAGGAAGAAGTGCAGTGTGATTTCATCACTCCATGTAGCAAGTTGTAAGGCTAGCAGTTAGAATAAGGAGGAGTCACAGTTGGGATAGAGTGGGCCCAGTGCGAGAGAAAGGAGTGCACAGTTATAGTACTCACCCTGTTTTGCCGGTGGGCCTAAAAGGTCCATTTTTATATATGCTGTGAGAACAGGAGGAGTATGAGCACAGTTGTGTTCTGCCCATGTCGTAATGTTTAGGTAGCATCTCAGTTAGTTGGGGCATCTCAGGTTGAGAGGGTTTGTCTAGTGCAGAGACAGGTGGCAGCTGCTTTGAGAAAACCCAGAGGGAGGCTTTAAAGCCCAGGTGCGAGGGAGAGGAGTGAGTGCTAGTTGGAAGAGAGTTCCAAACCCTGGGCGCATATGCAGCGAAGGCTTGGTCACCCATTTGTGTGTGGGTTTTAGGTACCAGGAAGGCATGGGAGCTGCTGGATTACAGGTTGTAGGAGGGTGTAGCAAGAACAAGGGTCTCAGCAAGGTTTTGAGAGGTGGCAGTTCTGATAATATTGTCAATGAAGTTACCCACGACATAAGAGCGGTGAGTTTCTGGTGGGAGTCACTCAAGCCGGGTATAAAGTTCACAGCGGTGAGTGATTACATAGTTATGTTTAGGTTAAGTTTCATTTTGTTTTACTTTTCTTTTTTACAGTACAAGGCATTTAACCATACATGTACCTAACCACATATGCATAGTCAGATTCCGATTGAAACTTTATTGTAATCTATGCAATGTGTACTTATTTGATGTTACTGTGTGCTGAGCATCTAATTCTTTTACTACATAGTATACATTGTATTATTTTCCATCTAAATTCCTCTTTTGTACTGTAATTGCAATATATATGTAAATGCTTTTCTAATAAACAAATTAACTACAAGAAAAAAATAAAACCATGACACATTAACAAACATGCAGGAACAACACAAGCCTCTACTTAAGCGACGTTTGCTGAGTAAGACAAGTAAACACTATCCAATAAAGTGAAAGTGAATCGATAATGTACTGAACGTAACAGTAATGTGTACATATGGTTTCAATTGACTTGAGGCATTCCAACACTATGCCTACAGAAATGATTGGGCCCAGACTTCATCACCATTTTCACGTGTATCAGAAAAATATTTTTATACTGTTCACTAAGTTCAGGATACTTATGAGGAATCACAGTCATCACATAAGCAGGGATAACTTGACGGACCTTCTTCCCAAGAATATAAGGCACCCAGTGAGTGTACCGGATATATACAGACAGGCACACTGACCTAAAGTGTAAACAAGGCTGATATTTTAATTGATGCTATATATGCATCAAAGTGAAATGCAACTTATTTATTTATGGCGATACTGAAGGATTAAGGCCAGATCGCATCGCTACGCAGCTTTCAGAGACTACTCGGTAATGTGCTTTCTACACAATTCAACAGGCATGACACTAAAGTGAAATTATTTTTTTGTCTCAGAACCAATAAATCGGCATAGTGGAGCAACTCAGTGGTGAAATAATTATTGCTGAAACTATAACTGAGCGCACAATAACCACTTTGGACCCAGGGGTGTGGGGGGTGCAGCGCCCCCACAGAAGAAAGCTGCCTAAATCATAAATAATTATTGCTGAAAATAGTACTGAGTGCACAATAACCACTGAGGACCTGAGGGGTGTGGGGGGGCAGAGCGCCCCACAGAAGAAACTTACTTATTAGTGTAGAAGTAACTTACTTATTAATGTAGTGTTTGTTTGTTTTTGGTGGGGGTGCTCCGCCCCCCACACCCCCAGGTCCTTTCAGTAACTTACTTATTAATGTAGTGAACTGTTTATTTCTTCTCTGGGGGTGCTCTGCCCCCCACACCCCCGGGTCCTCAGTAGTTATTAATGTGGTGAACTGTTCTACAATTCACCGTTGCATCGCGTGACTGAGTGGCGTCTCTTCAGACACCAGCCTCCTACCGTAATCCCTTCTGGTTTTCATGCTCAACTGGCCGTAATCCTTCAGTATTGCCTTATTTATTTTGCTTTTGTTTACCAGGTAAATGCACTCTTATAGGATCATCATACACATAATTAGTGATGGAAAGGAGCGGGAGACTTGGTGAAACTCAGTTCTGGGAGTGAAATGAAAATTCTTACTAGTTCTACATGCAAAATGGGAAAGGACTGCTCCTGTGTAAAATATAATACCCTGAAGGCATAAAACTGACTAAATAAAGGGTAAAAAATGCAACATATAGTGAGAAAACATATCCCCAGACCTCTCTCAAATTATATTCAACACTGCATCAAAGGTGAAATGTTCCCCCAGTAATTTGTTTTCCATTTCTAACACTACGTATAATGCTTACACACATAGTCAAAGAAGTAACACCGTCACAGAAAAAAAAACACAGTGCTAAGAATGGGTGTGACATCACATGCTGACCTGTAGAGCTATCCTTGCCCATGCTGGGGAAGGGGGGGCTTCACTGATGCACTGTGCAACATCCAGGACCATCACCATACAGGTGTGGAACTCGATGGGAGTGATCCCTAACCACAACATATTTTTTATAATAGGTTCTGGAACTGCAGCCAGCCTTTGAGCTTCCTACCATGGTTTCTGATCCAAACATGCATCACTGAAGTACAGTGGCCAAAACTGCACTGCTGCCTCTGGTAAGTCACACACTCCCTGGGTGTTTGGTAATATATTCTCACACTATTATTGAAACAGCTGCTGAGAGTCCAATAAGAGGTTCGCTTATTGCAGTTTGGTCACTCAACAACCAGAGGCTGTAGAGAGTTCAACATCCAACAATAGTCTTTGAGGGAAAATGAGAGCAACAGCATCACAGTCAAGAATGCAAATGGATGCTGGAGAAACGTGTCTAAGAAGAGTGCTCTGCTGTGGAGGGCAAGCCATGGAACGTGACAGTTACAATTTGTTTTCTTTAACAAACAGTGCTATGGCCTGGTGGCATTCTACCACAGTAGCAGTTCCTCCAACAGCACCATCCCCTGCTTTCACCACCTCTCTCACTGGTGCTGCTCCATGGCATGGGGTATGAAGGAGCTTGCAACACTGATCCTGACAGTGGCTTTGTTCTGGCCACATGTTCTAAAACTACTTCAATGCTACCTCACAATGACATGACCAGTAGACTGTTGGACTACACATACACACAGTACCCGCAAGGGAGAGTAATCTCCCTAGCCCTCTCACAGGTGTTACTGTACTACAGTAACACACACACACACACACTTCCCAGCTGAGATGTAGTGCTAAGCAGCAGCTGTGTGTGACAGTGTCTGACTCTGATGTTGCTTTTTGTGTACGCCCCCAAAACACTGTTCAACTGAAAAATAAGCACAGCATGCTTCCAGTGGCCAATAGGGGAGCCAGGAACACCAGGGGATCTAATTACTATCATTGCCTCTGTGGAGCAGAATTAGCAGGATGAAGATGTCTGTAGCAAGCACAGATTTTCACAAGTGCCAAAGGCACAACAGAAGGATCCAACCAAAAAATAAACTGTTGGTGCTCACTGATGCAAGTCAGTCCGTCCAAAAGTTAGGTATTGTCACCTGAAACACAATAGCTTTATTTAGCAACTCTGCAGTTCACTCCAACACGGCTAAAGCTTCACTCACCTTTATAGAGTGCTACCGTACCCTATTGTATAAGTTGTAATAGAGCCTCTTACAGATGTCTGTTATAGTTTAAGAGACTCTGAACATGAGGTTTGGGTGAACAGGGCCATGAAGCTGAGTGGCTCTGTCTGACCTCATGACAGGTCTATGTTATACCATAAGAGAAAGCCCTCTGAGACTCTATTATCTCATTACAAATCATGTGAGTCTATATTTTATTGTGCCATCCTCCCCCTAGTGCTGAAGTGAAGCACTCCCTCCTAATGCTCTCACACAAGAGCACATCCTGAGCTGTGAACCCGGCACAACAAGCAGATTAGAGAGGCCAAAAGGCCTTAGTCTGCTGGCTTCTTTGTATGTTCATATGCACACTGTACACAGGAAAAGAGGTACAGTGACTCTGTGCACTGACTGGCTGAAATCACGTTGGTGATTAATAATGACAGAAAGCAATATTACAACCACACACCTGGACCAGTATGGCCCACCCAATCTGTAACAATAAATAAATACCAGGAGGGATCCGCACCACAAAACATCAATAGCAATCTTGCACACAGTAGAGTAAACACCCACTCACCAGTAAGTAGTGAAAGCTCAAAATTTATTTTGTTATTATTCTACCCATAATTTAATACTTTTAGCAGTAAAGTAAATTAACTAAGCAGAAATGTCATCGTTTCATGGTCCACTGACCACTTCTTCAGGATATTTATGCCTACTAAAAAAACACAATATTGTTAAACCATAAATTACGACAGGTTCCAAGTTAACAAAGAAATCCACTTATTAATCAGAGAGAGAACATTTTAACTCCCGAAAATTGTTCTATATGTAGTTGTATTCATCTTATTTAAAGTGCTAGCATACCTTCCATATTCATAAAAAAAAAATTATTTTCTTTTTTTCTTTTTCTGTATTTACAACAGGTGCTTTTGAATCAGCTGCAAAACTTTCAAAAATATTCACATTCAACCAAAAAACCTTCACCAGGTACTGTAAAAACCAACATGCTTAAATCCCTCTATTTATGTGGCATATCTTTTCATTTTTCATATAATGTACTCCATTTGACTGTGACTGCTATTAACATATACAGACCTAGTTAAAACAATCTTTTTAGTTGATTATTTTACTGGGAGAGTGTTACCCCTGACCTGCCAGGAAATACAGATCAACAGTATTTTAAATAAACAGATCAGTAGATATAAATCTCTTTCTGTGTTAGTCAAATATGAGAGTGCACTCAGTTACAACTTCTCTGACTGTCTCTTATGTTTGTTTGCTTTAGGCCTCTTTTTGTGTTTGCTTGTGCACATGCGCAAGAAACATGTTGTGACAGCTTGCTGGAATGGCAGGTTGTGGAGGTGCGGCTATGTTGTGGCCAGTGCCTCCACTGCTTTTTTGGGCTTGTCTCTGTGGCACCAATGAATGAGCACGCTGTCTATGACAGCAGCTCAGAAGCGTGCCACCAACTTGAAACAATTTTGTCGCTGCAATGAAGGAGTGACCCATCATTGCAGGGTGTGCCTTGCCTGGTGTAACATTTCAATAAACATGGCAGCTGTTGCTGTCTGCCTCTCACAGTCCCACAAAAGCCAACATCAGGGGTGCCCAATCCCCATCGGCATGCCCCCCTCCCCAGTTCATTTGCCAAGGGGGAGCCCAATCCCTATCGGCATAATGTCCCTTGTATTTTCATTTATCTGTTGAGGGGGGTGCCCAATCCCCCTCAGCATCATGCACCCCCTCAACAGACACATTTTCTGTGCTGATGGGGCCCAATCCCATCTGCTTCAGCCCCCGGCCAAAAACACAGATAAGACACTGAGAGCCCACCCCAGGTGCCCAAGACAAACCTGAAAAAACCTTCCCTTGTGTTTTTTGACCCTAAAGAAAGCGGTCCCTCATTGTCTCCAGTGTTCCTCCCCTAACTCGCACTCCACCCTCTGTGCATCTAACTTCCCGCACCCCTACCTCCCATACTCACCTCTGGAGCCAGGCACGTGATCTTCAGTGGAGCGGAACACGTCTGCACACTTCAAAGCTGACCACAAACTGAAGAAATGCCTGTAAGCTGTATAATGGCATAAATGGGGGGGGGGGTTGACATACATGGATATCTCAGCCATTTTTGTGACTTTTGGTAATTTAAAAAAAATTGGCGATGTTACGAGTGTGCATAGAAACTGCGCAACACACGCTAGTAACACAGTCATTTTTGGAATTTGGTCACCAAATTTGCAACATGGGCTTTTTGGGAACTCTCCTTATGAACACTGTCTCTGTGATTTTCCCAGTCTGCCCCGAATATTGATTTCATACAGCAACCGTACCATCATGCACCACATGTGCGAAAACACATTTTGCAGTAGGATGAAACCGACAGTACTGCATACAGGAGGTGTAGGTTGCATGTTGAAAATCTGGAGTGATAACAGTTATTTCGGTTATGAGCGCGCGGGGAATTGGCAAGAACGACGCTAATAAACAGGATGCTTTCACCAAATTTGTAATATAAGTTTTTGGATCTCTAATTATGAACTCAGTCATCGTCATATCGCGCATTCAGTCCTGAAAGGCATTCGCGTCAGTACACGGAATCACCTTCCAGGACCGACAAACAACAGTGTCACTGTTCATGAGAAGGGCTCCCAAAAGGCTTATGTTGCAAATTTGGTGAAAAAATTCCAAAACGTGACTGTGTTACAAGCGTGCATTGTGCAGTTCCCACACACGCTCATAACTTCGAGAATGTTTAATATTTTCACTCCAGATTTTCAACATTGCCATTTTTCCACGTCTCCTTATGAACAGTACATCTATCAGTTTTCACATCCTGCCCAAAATGTGTTTTCGCACATCTGGCACACGATGGTACGGTTGCTGTGTGAAATCAATATTCAAGACAGATTAGGAAAATCACAGAGACAGTGTTCATAAGGAGAGGTCCCAAAAAACCCATGTTGCAAATTTGTTGAACAAATTCCCAAAAATGACTGTGTTACTAGCGTGTGTTGCACAGTTTCTACGCATGCTCGTAACTTCGCCAATTGTTTTTTATTTTTACTCCAGATTTTCAACATTGTCATTTTTGAACACTGCCTTATGAACAGTACAGCTGTCATTTTTCACATCCTGCCCAAAACATGTTTTCACACCTGTGGCACACAATGGGCATGGTCGCTATGCAAAATCAATTTTTGGGACAGATTAAGAAAATCACAGTGCCACTGTTCATGAGCAGAGGTCCCAAAATACCTATGTTGAAAATCTGGTGTAAAAATACCCAAAATAATTGCATTACGGTGTCGTTGTGCAGTTTCTACATACGCTCGTGACTTCAATTTTTTTATATTTTCACTCCAGATTTTCAACATTAGCATTTTTTTACACCTCCGCATGAACAGTACAGCTGTCATTTTTCACATCCTGTTTGAAATGTGTTTTCACACCTGTGGCACCAAATGGCGCAGTCACTGCGCAAAATCACCTTTCGGCTACCGAACTGATAGTGTCACTGTTCATGCGGTGGGGTCACAATTGTGTTGAAAACTTGGAGTGAAAATACCAAGAAACGCCCAGGGCATTAGGGTTTCTGACCATAACGCCCTACCCTGTAGGAACTGACAGGCATCAGGGGTGTGACTTCGGACTGTCGACAGCAATGCTCATGCAATTCCACCCCCATCCCCACCCTGCAGCCAGTGACAGGCATTGAGGTGTGCCTTGAACTCTTTGGCCCCAAAGTTCACCCCATTTTCCTATATTGCACCCATTTCAGCATATTTCTTTATGGAAAGGGTGAGTGTAAAGTCCAAACACTCCAAGGCACACCTCGACACTTGTCGGTGTCTGCAGGGTAGGGTGAGGTGAAATGACGTGAGCGTCATGGGCAACATCCCAAAGGCACACCCCAATGCCTGTCCATCTCTGCAGGGTAAGGGTGGGGTAGGCATCACTTCAATAGAAGCCATACAAAGAGAGACTAAAAGTGCTTAATATATATACCCTTGAGGAAAGGAAGGTGAGGGGGGATGATAGGAACTTTCAAGTACCTCAAGGGAATCAACAAAGTCCAAGATGAGAGCATCTTTAAGAAAAAGAGATGTACTAGAACAAGGGGGCACAATTTGAAGATATGGGGGGGACAGCTCAGGGGCAACATTAGGAAGTACTTTTTCACAGAGAGGGTGGTGGGTGCATGGAACCGCATTCCTGAGGAGGTTGTGGGGTCAAAAACAGTGGGGGAATTCAAGAATGCATGGGACAGACATAAGGCAATCTTAGTGAGGGGTAGCAGGAAGTAGGGTGTTGGGTAACTGGAGTCTACAGCTTATCCAATAGGTAGGAAATGGGCAGACTAGATGGGCCAAGTGGTCTTTATCTGTCATCAAAGTCTATGTTCTGTTTCACTGTCATTCTGCATCTACCTAACTCCTGCACTTCCAATGCTAATGCCAGCAAGCAAACATTCGACATTGACAAATGCTTGTTCTCTACCTGTCACGCTCTACAAAAACAGCAAACAAACCAAGAATGTGCCTGTTAATATTGGGCATGGTTATAATTAATCTTGTGAATAACTTATTCAACAGTGCTACTCACTCTGAGTGTTTAGTTTATTCAAACGACAAATGAAGAAAATTGTTGTGCAAATGCAACAGTTAAATTTAATCTGACAATGAAACAAAAGAGGTGGTATGAGTGGAGAGGGGGGTACACAGTAGCAGTTGCTCTCTACTCATGAATCACATAAATGAAGTATAACAGTTTAAAGAGTAAACTCAAACTCATATGATTAAAATAAAACACTGAAAATAAAGACTATTTTTCTATGCTAGCTCTTATTCCTGTGGAAAGAAGAGTGGGAGAATAGCTGAGTTTTAAGCAGCATGCAATATTATTGGTGAACAAGGGATAGACAACACTGGTGAGCTGATGGGAGAAAAACCTAAGTGTGGAAAACAGCATACTGAGCATGTACTAAAACCAAGTGTGGAAATTAGTGTACTGAGCATGCACCAATCAGTGGCAGCCATTTTCAGTGGTTGCTAAGTAAAACTACATCCCATAAATGGGATGGGTGGTGTCAGGAGGTCTAAACCTCACTCTGAGGTTCTTGACAACAATGGGAATGCAAGGAATCACAAACACGTTGCATAAGAGTAATAAACTTGTTTATTACTACCAAAGGATAAATCACAGTTGCTCTAAGCAGTTCTTACCAAATACAAACTGGGAGCCAATGCTAAGCGTTCCCTATACCTCGAGGTTTCTTTGTGTCTCCAGGGATCTCCAAGGTATAAGACACAGTGTCTTACATTATATACCTATGATAATTACTATGGTCACCGTAAGATAGAAACATTTCTAGTTACAGAGATGAGCCCTATTGGCTAAATTAGAGGTGGCTCCACAGTCCAAGATAACATTATACCATTTTGTAGTAGTCAGCACTTTGTAAAGACAAAGAAAGCTCAGTTATACATATAGTAGTGTAAAAATACAAATTACAAAAGATGGAAATGCCGACTTATATATCGTCATCACTACAAGGACACAGTCGTCCTAACAGCTTATAAGCAAGAAAAACATATATGTATTAGAAGCAAAGTGTATAACAATAATATGCATACATATCCTGACATCTACTTTTATACGGTAGATGCCCAATCTCCTATATGTTAGTATATCATATACCTAAATACTAGCTGTCTACGGCATAACTCCAGAGTACCAATAAGGGTGCGGGGACCTCGCGTAACAGTGGCAACAGGGTCTTGCTGCTCGACTACAACTGAAATGCCTAGAGGGTGAGTAAACTGCATTGGCGCTGATGTTTTACCATTAGATTAGAATAAAGAAGGAGGTTAGTTATTCCTTTATCTCCCCTTATACACAGGAAGATCGAGAGCCAGAAAGAAATAAACTAAACATGCAGAGTGAGTAGCACTGCTGAGTAAGTTACTCACAAGATTAACTATAACCAAGCACACTAATAACAGTCACATTCCTGGTTTGTTTGATGTCTTTGTAGAGAGTGACATGTATAGAATAAACATTTGCCAATGCCGAATGGCCGCCACTGGTATTGCTGTTGTACCAGGTCTTGCTTGTACACATTTTTACTATACATTCACCCAGGATAGAACAGATAAGATGCAATATCTTATTTTCAGTGTAGTCCTGCTTTTACACATTTTTAGATTGTATTTACTCAGGATAGGCCAGCTGAGAGTCAATATCTAATTTTCACTGGGCCCCCACATTTTGATCCCAAATTTCCAACAGTCTATTTATGACCCAACAGTATGATCAAAACAGGTGGAATTTTTCAAACCCAACCTGAAAAGTGATTTTGCAGTGCGATTGCAAAAACAAGTTTCAGAGTGGATTTGAAAAATGTCACCTGCTGTGTTCAGGAGGCAGAGTAACACAAAGGATATGTTGAATGTTAGGGACCAAAATCTGCACAAATCAAGTCTTGAGTAAACATTGGAAAAATTCAATGTGTCTTTATAACTTAGTTGTTTTTTTACATTTTGACCCCACATTTTTGCCTTTTTATGACCACTCCTTCTGAACATGACAGGTGTCATTTGTAAAATAGTGGCCCAAACATCAATTTGTGCCACAAGTGTGAAAACACATTTTGATCAGGATTTGAAAAATGACAGCTGTCACATTCACGAGGTGGTGTGAAAAAAATGGCAAAGTTGAAAATTTGGGGTCAACACATAGAAAATTACCAAATTACAAGCATGCATTGAACAATTTCAATATATGCTGATAACTTTGTTGTTTTTTTAATGTTTTTACCCCAGATTTTTATCATAGTGTTCCTATGACCCCACCTCATGAACAAGAGTGGAGAAAATGTTCAAGTTCTGCCCAAAAGGTGATTTTGTGCCACAAGTGCAAAAATACACTTTGGCCAGAATTTGAAAAATGGCAGCTATCACATTCATGAGGGTGTGTGAAAAATGTCAATATTAAAAATTTGGGGTCAAAATATTGACAATTACCAAAGTTATGAGCATGCATTGAAACATTGCAATGTATGCTCATAACGTTTTTAAATATATTTTTATCCCAAATTTTCAACATAGCCTTCTTATGACCCCACCTCATGAACAAAGGTGGAGAAAATGTTCAAATCCTGCCCAAAAGGTGATTTCACACCACAAGTGTGAAAACTCATTTTGGCCAAGATTGGAAAAATGACAACTGTCATGTACATGAGGTTGTGTGAAAAAATGTCTATGTTGCAAAATTTGGGGTCAGAACATTGAAATTAACAAAGTTATGAGTGTGCTTTGAAACTTCTCAACGTGCACACACAACTTTGTTGTTTTTTAATATTTTTACCCCAAATGTTCAGCATAGCCTTCTTATAGCCTCACCTCATGAAGAAGGGTGGAGAAAATGTCAAATGCTGCCTGAAAGGTGATTTTACACAGCGACCATGAAATCACCTTTCAGGACAGATTTGCATAATTTCACTACCCTTGTTCATGAGGTGAATTCCCAAAAGGGTCATGTTAAAAATTTGGGGAAAAAAAATATTCAAAAATGACCAAGTTATGAGGACAAGTTCAAAACCCATTGAAATACATGAACCGCATACCTAATTTCCTCAGTTCCCGGTCTGGTGTTGAAGGTGAAGACATGTCCTCGGTCCACAGAGGATTACGGCATTGCACCCCCAGTAGGTAAGTAAGGGGTGGGGGGTGCTGAGTGGGAGAGTAATGTCGGCAGTGGGCTGGGTGGCGGCAACAACCATTGATGGACAGTTTTCTTTTTTACAGGGTGTATAAAACCAAAAAAAGACTACAAGGAATAGTTTTCTTTATTTCAGGTACCAGCACTGGGGACTGGGCACACCAGTGTTGTTTTAACCTCCAGGGGCATGGGCATGGGCACGGCAAGTGATGGGGAACTGGGAAGGCTACTTGGCAGAAGGTGGGATTACAGCTAGTTAAAAAAATTAAAAAAAAAAAAACCTGCAAGGGACAGTTTTCTTTATTTCAGGTACCGACACAGGGGATTGGGCAATCCAGTATCAGTGTTATGTTTGGCAGCACCAGGGGTGGGCTCCCTGTTCTTGCACAGCAAAATGGGTGGGGTGGGGGTACTAGCCAGCACTGGGAATTGAGCACCCCAGCAATGGAAAATTAAGAAAGAAGAGGGAAGGAATGGAAGGTAAGAGGTGAGAGGGATACTTGACAGAGGGTAAGAGGAATTTTTTTTTACGTTGTGGGGGGAGGACCACAGGAGGCTGATCATGGTGCTGGTCAGCTCTGTTTGCTGGGCAGCATTATGCAGATCAATGGAAAGAGCTGCCCTATGATTCAGGTGGCTCTTTTCTTTGAACTACATGAAGTTTCCACCCAGCAAGCCCAGAAGGGTGGTATGATTAGCCTGGCTGATGCTTGATCTGACATTGTCAAGCCCCTTGCAGACTGCCTTGAATTGAATCGAAAGTGACACACCTCTCAAAATCCACTATCATGCCAATATGTTCGCTTTGCACAAGCACAGCTGCAAACATAAAAAAAGAGGTCTAAAACAAACAAACATAAAAGACGTCCAGAGAAGCTGCAAGTGAGTGCACTCTCATGGTCAGCTAACATAGAAAGAGATTTATAGCTAATGACTTTTTTATTTAAAATAGAACTGTATTTCCTGACAGGACAGGGGTAACACCCTCCTGGTAAAATAATCAACTAGAAAGATTGTTTTGCCTAGGTCAGTATATGTTAATAGTATTCACAGGTAAATGGAGTATATTCTGTGAAAATTAAAAAGTTATACTACATGAACAGTGGTATGTAAGCATGTTTGCACAGCATCTGGTGAAAGTTTATATGGAGAATGTGAATATTTTTGAAAGTTTCCCACCTGATTCAAAAGCACGCATTGTAAATACAGAAAAAGAAAATGTTTCTTTTTTTATGAATATGGAAGGTATGCCAGCACTTTAATACTCATATAACTAAATATAGAACTATTTTAGGGAGTTAACATTTTCTCTCTCTCATTAATAAGTGGATTTCTTTGTTAACTTCATCTTTTGGTAATTCATAGTTTTACAATATTGTTTGTTTAATAGGCAGAAATATCCTGAAGAAGTGGTCAGCAAACCATGAACCATTGATTAATTTTCTGCTTAGTTGATTTACTTTGCTGCTAAAAATATTGAAGTATGGATGGTGTAATACCAAAATAAATTTTGAGCTCTTACCAGTGAGTGGGTCTTTACTCCACTGTGTGCAAGAAAGCAATATTACAGCAAACCTATCACCTAATTGACGAGAAACCTCTTGGCAACACAGACTCTCAAGCACATTTGGCAGAAGGGTGCAGTGCTCGCAGGTGTACCATGGTGCTAGATCTGTCAATCAATGTACTACCAAGCTGTCACCAACATCATCATCATCATCACTGGAGCCGACAGTGTAAGTGAGTTAAGCAGCCTGAACAGCCTGTGAAGGTCTCTGAGGCTCAAACATGTAAGGTTGTATCCACTGCTAACACTGAACACAGAAACATAGAATTTGTCAGCAGGTAAGGACCACTTGGCCCACCCAGTCTTCCCAAATGGTTCCTGCCTAGGTTGTCTCTGAAGACTACCAGGTCTCCAGCAACCCTCCCACCTCCCTGCTTATTTACTAATATTCCCCTATGTCTATCCCATGCATGCTTGAAGCCTGTCACTGTTTTTGCCGCCACCACTTTTGGTGGCGGTCTGTTCCTGCTGTCTACCACTCTTTCGGTGAAGATATGCTTCCACATATTGCTTTTAACCCCCCACCCCACCCCAGCTTCATCACATGCTCTCTGGTCCTGGTGCTCTTTCCCATTTGAAAGACTTCAATCCTGCACCTCATTCACCCCCGGGAAGTACTTGTAGGTCTCTATCATGTCCCTCTCGCTCTCCTCTCTTCTAGGGAGTACGTATTGAGATCCCTCAGTCTCTCCTCATAGGGTTTTTGATGTAACCCCTGTCCCATTTTAGTTGCCCTCCTATGGGCTACCTCCACACTATGTTCTTTCTGAGGTGCTGCCTCCAGAACTGGATACAATACTCTAGTTGGGGTCTCAGCAGCTACCAATGCAGCAATAGCACCACCTTCCTCCTCCTGCTGATGACACCTCTCCCTAGGCATCCCAGCATCCAACTGCACCTACCCACTGCTTTGTCACACTGCCCTGCCACTTTGAGGTCAACAGATATGATTACCCCAAGGTCCCTTTCCTGCTCAGTGACTGTCAGTGCCCCCATTCTGTACTTAGCTCTTGGGTTCCTATGCCCAAGTTCCATGATTTTGCACTTATTGGCATTGAACCCCAGCTACAATGCCCTTGACCATTCATCAAGTTTCCCCTATACATTCTCTCCATCTCCCCCTTCTCCAAGTATCCACCCTATTATAGATATTGTTGCCATCTGCAAAAGGCATAACTTCACTTCCAGTCCTTCTGCAATGTCACTTAAGAAGACATTGAAAAGGACAAGACCCAATACTGAGCCCTGCAGCACCCTGCTGCTCACTCTTTTTTCCATAGAGTGAGTGCCATTTACAAACACCCTCTGTCACCTATCCATTAACCAGTTACTTACCCAGTTTAACACTTTGGATTGCACCCCTAGACTGCTGAATTTTTTATCAGTATCTTGTGTGACACAGTGTTGAAGGTCTTGCTGAAGTCCAAATAGGCCATGTCCACTGCCTTTGCCTCTACTATCCTGGTCATCCCATCGATGAAATCAATCAGATTTGTCTGGCATGAACCCCCCGGTGAATCTAAGCCGCCTTTTGTCTTGCAGCTCATTACATTCAAGATACTCCACTAAACTCTCCTTTACCCGAGATTCCATTAATTTCTCCACTACTGATGTGAGACTTACCAGTCTGTAGTTGTTTGCCTCTTCATTGCTGCCACTCTTATGAAGTGGGATCACATCTGCTCTCCTCCAGTCCTATGGAACCACACCTGTCTCAAGTCCATCAGTGGTGCAGCAAGCATCTTTCTGAGTTCCTTTAGTACCCTTGGGTGTATCCCATGCAGCTCCATGACCTTGTTACTTTCAGATCTGCAAGTCCCTTCAGGACTCTTTCCTATGAAAATGGACTCATGTCCCTTCCCCCCATTCTTCCTTCTGCTCACTGGTGGTTCATCCCCACCTCCTTCTTCTGTGAAGACTGAGCAGAAGTATCTGTTCAGGATGTCTGCTTTTTTCTGATCCTCTTCTGTGCAGTCTCCTTCAGTCCTTGCCCTAATCCTTACTACCCCTCCTTATGTTTTCCTCTTTTCGCTTATGTACTGTACCTGAAAAAATGTCTTAGCCCCTTTGGCTATCCTTTCCTCTGCCTGCACCTTTGCTCTCCTCACTCTGTTACCTGCTTTCCTCTGTTTTACTTGGTACGCCTCTCTGTCTTCCTCCCTCTGCATTTCTTTGCACCTCCTGAATGCCACCCTCTTTTCCTTCACCATCATGGCTGCTTCCTTAGAGTACCATAACGGTCTTTATTTTACTTTGCTCACCTTATTCACGCAGAAGCTGGTTGTCTTAATTATGCCCGCCTTATTTTTTCCCACTGTTTCTCTAGCTAGCAATCCTCACCTGCTACACAGCTGCTGAGGCAGTCCCCCATTTCTTTAAAGTCCTCCCTCCTAAAGTCCAGGACCCTTGTCTTCGTGTGATTTGCCTAGGCATCTATTTTAATGTTGAACCACACTGTATAGTGATTGTTGGTCTCTATGGAACTGCCCACCATGGCATCTGCAATGCTGTCCCCATTAGTAAGTATAAGGTCCAGCACTGCTTCGTCCCTAGTGGGTTTGCTGACTAGCTGCCTGAAAAATGCCCCCTGTAGGGAGTCAAAGATCACCCTGCTCCTTGCCAAGGCTGTAGCCAGAAGGCTCCAGCCCACATCTGGCAGACTGAAGTCACCAACTAGCAGCACCTCACCTTTATTTGCCATCCCAATGCATGGCTCAGTTGGTAACACATCTGCCTCTAGACCAGAAGGTCCTGGGTTCTCGACCTACACCGGGGGAGATGACTCATACCTAAAATGCTAGCACCCAAGTGCAGTATTAGGGGGTTGCTATACTGCTGGGGTGTGCCGTTCTTCAGATGAGGTGTTAAACCAAGGTACCTTCTACCCATCCTGGTGCTGTCCTGGTTAGTGTCCAGGTGGAAGTAAAAGAACCCAGGGTATTCTTTGCAAAGAGTAGGGGACATTCCCAGTGCCTTGGTCAACATTCCCCTTCCCATAAAACAGGTTCATGCAATTTTCCAGGCTGTGTGTGGGTGTTGATGTGCGATATGGCTGCCACTACACATTCAGTCACTTCAATACCAGTCTAGCATTGCTTGTAAAGTGCTTTGGGATACACTGTGTGTATGAAAAGCACAATATAAATGCTGATTCTTCTTCTTCTTCATAAAGGCCCATATCCCCCCAGGCTTCCTCCAGTCCTCAGTTCCCAATGCAGCTGGAGCCCTCCTTCCTGCACCAAGCTTTCAATCAGTCATTGAAGGTCCTAGTGCAGAGTGCCCTATCCGTCCTAGGCCATATTGAGGTAACACCTTGGTGAATGCCACCATCCATGCTACCTGCTTAAGGCTCCTCCCCAGCTCCCTGACATTACCCTGTACTACCCCTACCATATACCTTGCCAGGTCATTTGTCCCAATGTGGACAGCGACATCTAGCTGCCTCTCATGATTTGCTGCCTTAGCGATCCTCTGGATCCACTCATCATCCCTCCGAGCAGAAGCTCCAGAGAGGTACCTTGCCTCTCTCTCCCCTCCACCTCCCTCTCCCAAATCTATCCTCCAAACAATAGAGTCCCCCACCAGCAGCTGCTTCCTCCTTGGCTGGGGTCCTTTTCTTCCAACGTTAGGGCCTCCCCTTCAGAGGACCCCACATCCTCTCTCGCTACTCTTTTGGGTACCTCCTCACAGTTGTCCCATCCGCCAGTACGGTGAAGGAATTTTGTAGTGGCACAGGCTGAAGAGTGTGTACCCTACTTGAATGCTGTAATGAAATCTCCGCTGAGTTTTCTCTTTTCCATGGAAAACAGTTCCAGTATGGTAAGTCTGTCCTCCTAGCTCCTGTTTTCCAAGCCCTTAACCACCTTTGTTGCCCTTCTCTATATCTTCTCAATTCTGTCAATATTCTTCCTCAGATTTAGGACCAGAACGTTACACTATATTCAAGATTTTGTCTGACCAGTGATCTGCCCAGGGGCATTATGATACCTCTCAAGCTGTGTAAAAAGCTGTCAGGGGCATTATGCTATCTCTCAAACTGTGTACAAAGCTCTCCAGGAGCATTATGATATCTCTCAACATGTGTACATAGTTTCTCTTGATGCATGCCATGATTTTACATAGATGCATAAAAACATTATCTCTGCTTAACCTATAAGACTGAGCTCTTCAGTTGTCACTTGACTTCTGCCTCTTCTTTTTTCCCTCCCCCATTGCCCAACCAGTAATTATAACTGTATACCACCTATGCCTGAACCCCATCACTGATTTTGCATAAACCACTTTTTGGGGCAATCTGTTAAGTCTGTCAGTCACCCTCTTGGTAAAAAAAGTAAAAAGGCCCCTACCAGCTTCTTCACAGTACCTCTGCTGTGTGTATTTGCACTGAAGGTGAACAGTGTACAGCTATATGCTTTGTTTAGCCACACAGATACCTGAGTGCTTCTATCTTATCATCCTCCTCTCTCCTAGTTTCTAGTGAGTATATTTTATGGTCCATTGGCATTCCCTTATAGGACCGTCTACCTTGTTGGATGCTAAATAAACCGAGAGTCTTTTTTGGCATAACATTCGACTGTCTGCCTTTCCTTGGTGTGTGACTGATAGTGTGTTGCTATATGTGTTGCTGGCATCTTACATATGAACATATGAAAACGCCAGCAGATACAGGCCTCACGATCTATCAACTCAGCTCGATTGTGCAGCTAGCCCCTTACCACAGCTGCCCCACCCTCCCTCCCTCTTCATATTTGCTCCTCTTCACCCTGTCCCATCCCCTCTGAATGCCATCTACCATGCTACAGGCTACTACATCCTCAGGCAGAGTATTCCACTTGTCCACCACCCTCTCTGTGAAATATTGTCTCCTGACTTCCCTCCTGAATCTTCCCCTCTCCAGTCTCAGCTGATACCCCCTCGTGACCCTCCCCCTTCTGATCTGAAAAATCCTTTCTGTACTAGTCTTGTTTATCCCCTTTAGGTATTTAAAGGTTTTGATCATGTCCCCCCCATCCCTCCTCCCCACCAGGGAATACATGTTCAGCTCGCTCAGCCTTTCCTCATAGGAGTATCCCTCTAATCCCCGGATCATCTTTGTCACCCTACGCTGTACGCCCTCCAACAATCTGATGTCCTTCTTCAGGAATGGACACCAGAACTGCATGCAGTATTCCAGGTGCGGCCTGACCAGTGACCTGTAGAAGGGCAGGATCACCTCCTTTTTTCTAGAGGAGACACCACTCGCTATGCACCCTAGCATCCTGTTGGCTTTTGCTGCCACCTTCCTGCACTGAGCCAAGTTGTTCATACTCCCCATTAAGAGCACCCCTAAATCCTTCTCCTCCTTGGTGCATTCCAGCTGTACCCCCAGCTGATAGCTCATCCCCTGGTTCTTAGCCCCAGGCATACCTTGCACTTTTTGGCATTAAACCCCAACTGTCCTGTCTCCAACCACTCCTGTAGTTTGGTCAGGTACTCCTGCAGCCCTCTCCACCCTTCAATGTCATCTATCACAGCTACCATCTTTGTGCCATCTGCAAAGAAACTGCTCTTACTCCAGACCCCGTGGGAGATATCAGCAATGAAAATCCTGAACAACACCAGTCCCAACATTGATCCCTGTGGCACTCTGCTCATCACATCCCTTAGTGATGAGAGTTCCCCCACCACCCCTACCATTTGCTTCTTACCCTTCAGCCAATTGGTGATCAAATTTACCATCTTTGTTCCCACCCCTATATATTCCAGCTTCTCATCCAACCTCCCATGTGGCATGGAATCAAAGGCCTTACTGAAATCCAAATGCAGAACATCCATTGCATGGCCTTTGTCCAATTGCCTTGTCAACCAGTCTCAGTACTCAGTCAGGTTTGTGTGGCAGGATCTTCCAGAGACAAACCCGTACTACTGACCATCCTGGAGACCATTATTCTCCAAAAAGGTCACCAGCCTCTCTTTTAGGATCATCTCCATTAGTTTTCCCACAATTGATATGAGGCTCACTGGTCAGTAGTTACCGTGTGGTGGTCACCCCCAGCCAGAGGGTCCTTCACCTCCAGATTCCTTATAGCCTCCCCATTTGACAGAACTAGGTTCAAGAGTCTTATTCAGTCTAGTTGGCTCCTGGACTAACTGCATCAGGAGGATGTCCTGATTCCTGAAATGCCTGTAATATGAACTGCTCCTTTGCACTTGTGGTGGTTTGGGTGCTCCACTCAACCCCTGGTAGATTGAAGTCCCCCACCACAGTGTTCCCTTTGCTACAGACCCTTCTGATTTGCTCAGCTAATTCCCTATCCAGGTCATCCCCTTGGCCCAGCAGCCTGTACATCACCCCCATCCTCAATGTCCTACTTTTTAAATCTTAGAACTGCATCCATAGGGCCTCTGTTCTGCCTTCCTCCCCCTCCTCCCTTATACACCTTATCCCTTCCCGTACATATATTGCCACACACACACACACACACCCTTTTCCCTTAGCCCTGTCCTTCCTGAATAACCTATATCCTGGGACCATCAAGTCCCATTCCCACTGGGTGGCCCACGTTTTTATGATGGCCTCAATGTCCACCAAACCTATTGCCAAGAGAGCCTGTAATTCTGCTGATTTGTTACCAAGGTTTCTTGCATTCAGTGAGACCACCTACCAACCTGCCCCTGTCCCCCTTCCCTCTCTGGGATACCCCCTCGTACTCCCCTCCCATGCCACTGCTCCAAGTACCTCCCTGCTAGCCAGGGGGGTAAGCTTGTTTGGCTCCCCTCTCTGGGCTCCATGCCTACCATCTGTCCACTCGTCACCCCCCCCACCTAGTTTAAATCCACCTTCGTAGCTGTGTATTTCTCTACCCTCTGCTTTAATTCCTCCTTCCCCTCCCTGCTCAAATGTAGCTTATCCCCTGCATAAAGTTCAATGTTGTCCCAGAGTCTGTCCCAGCCCCCTACCAACCCGTATCCCCTGGATCGACACCGTCCCCTCAGCCAGGAGTTGAACTCCCTAATACTTACCTTCCTCGCTGTACTAGCGCAGGATACTGGGAGCACCTCTGAGAAGGCCACCGATTCCCCCAGTTCCCCGCACAACCTGCCCAGATCCTTGAAACTCTCCCTCACTACCTCCACCATCTCCCCACCAGGTCATTCACACCCATGTGCACCACAAGATGCGGTTTTCTCCTACCCCTCCTAGCATACTTAAGAATTGACTGCCCCGCTCTGCCTGCAGTTAAGCTAGGTATGGACTCCACCCAGATGTGACTATGTCATTCCCCCTTGCTGCCCCATCTTATCCCTTTCAGTATTGAATCCCCCAGCACTAATACCCCTCCCAATCCAATTCTCGTCCCCCCTCCACCCTTAAACCTTGGTGTCTACTGCTAGATTCTGCCCCAGCAGAAACCCTCCCCTTCCCTCCTATGGATCCCTCCTCCAGTCCAGACCTATCTCTGCTCCCCCTCAATGCTCCCTCACACTCCTCCCCTCCTTCCCTTCCACCCTGGGCTCCCCTTCCCCAGGTCCCTCCCATTCACCTTGCTCCTCTTCCCTTTAACCCTGCTTTCTTCCTCCATTCTTTCAGCAGTGCCCCTCCCCCCATACCTCCATCCTCTGCCAGACTCCTGTCCCCCATGCCATCCTCTCACTTCCCCATACCTACCCCTCCTGGAGATCCCTCACCTCCCTCTCCTCCTCCAATGTTGCTAGCACCACAAACCTGTTACCTGCCGCCCTCTCAGTCATGCTGTGTGTTGACTCCTTCCTCCTGCCCCTAGTTTCCCACCCATGCTTCACCACATACCCACCCCTCATCCCCATCTCCTCCCTCGAACCAATGCTCCACCCACGTGGTGTTCTCCTGTTGATCTCTGCCCCAGCAACTCCCCCCACCTCCTCAACTCTCTACCAAGCCACTGCACTTCATCCTTGAGTCTCCTTAGCCTGTCACAGATTGGACACCCTCCCAGCTTCCACAATCCATTCACCCAGACTGCCGCCCCACAACCATTGCAACACACTATTCTACCCCCGCAGGCCGCTCTAGCATCCTGCAGCCCTCTCTACCCCCCCTCCTTTGCTGTCCCCATCCTCCCCCACTAATGCCATTCCATCTTCTAGTGTGTCCTTTCCTACCTCCCTCCATTAGCTCACCTCGGCCTCGCCTTAATCCCTGAAATACCACCCAGTATGTAGACCAACTTATCTAGCGTGTCCCTAACAAACTCCTGCACTGCTTCCTGCAATGACCATAGACCCAAGTACCCCTCAATCACGCATCACCTACAGTTGATTTACCCCCAGAACAACAATTACAAACCCCAGCAATTGTCATACAAAGATCACTTTAAGTTCCCCTTAGAATACAGAACCCAAACAGCTTCCACACTCCCAAGTGTCAAATACAGCCACAATGGAAAAGCATGGGGAGATACCTAAGCCAGTCAATAGAAACACTCTGGATACGGGGGTTGATATTAGACCTTTCACAGAAGAAAGGGTTCTGAAAGAACTCTTAAAACTGAAGGTGGATAAAGCAATGGAGCCTGATGGGATTCACCCCAGAATTCCAAAAGAACTAACGGAAGAACTAGTAACACCACTGACTACCCTTTTTAATAAATCATGGGAGGATGGTGTGGTACCTGAGGACTGGAGGAGGGTGGTTGTGATTTCCCCTTCACAAAAGTGGGATCAAGACATAGGCAGGAAACTACAGACCTGTCAGTTTGACCTCAGTGGTAGGGAAAATGATGAAATCACTTCTGAAGGAAAGAACTGTTGAGTATCTAGAGGTCAGTGGAGCACAGGACCCAAGGGAGCATGGATTCACAGCAGGAATGTCATGTCAGACATGTCTAATTGATTTCTTTGACTGGGTGACCAAAGTAGTAGACCAGGGAGGGGCTGTGGACATGGCCTACCTAGACTTTAGCAAGACATTTAACACAGTCCCGCACGAAAGATTAATAAACAAATTAGCCAGCATGGGAGTGGGCCCCAGGGTGGTAGCCTGGGTAAAACACTGGCTGGACAACAGGACACAGCAGGTAATAGTAAATGGAGTCCACAGTGAAGAAAGGGGGGTTACTAGTGGGGTACCACAGGGTTTAATACTGGGGCCGGTTCTTTTTAATGTCTTTATAAGTGACATTGCAGAGGGACTGGAAGGAAAAGTATGCCTCTTTGCAGATGACACAAAGATGTGCAACGGAGGGTGGGGTGGAAAGGATGAAAAGGGACTTAGCATGGTTGGAGGAATGGTCACATGTATGGCAGCTTAGATTCAACACAAAGAAGTGCAAATTAATGCACCTGGGAAACAAAAACCCAGGGGAAGAGTACACAATGGGGGTGAGGTACTGACAACAACAAAAATGGAAAGGGACCTGGGGCAGTCATATCAGATGATCTAAAGGTGAGCCAGCAATGTGAGAAGGCAGTAAGGAGGGCTAGGGGAAACTGGGATGCATAGGGAGAAGCATCACCAGTGGAAAACAGGAAGTTGTTGGCCCTCTGTACAGACAGTGGGTAAGACCACATCTGGAGTACTGTGTACAGTTCTGGAGACCCTATCTCCACAAAGATATAGACAGGGTGGAGGCTGTCCAGAGGAGGGCAACCAGAATGGTGCAGGGTCTGCACTAGAAGACATATGAAGAAAGACTAAAGGAGCTTAAGATGTATAGCCTCGAGGAAAGGAGGGAGGGGGGACATGATAGAAACTTTCAAATACCTCAAGGGAATCAACAAAGTCCAAGAGGGTAGCATCTTTCAGAAAAAGAGATGTGCAAGAACAAGGGGGCACAATTTGAAGATAGAGGGGGGACAGCTCAGAGGTAATATGAGGAGGTATTTCTTCACAGAGAGGGTTGTAGATGCATGGAACGGCCTTCCTGAGGAGGTCGTAGAGTCAAAAACAGTGAGGGAATTCAATAATTCATGGGACAGACATAAGGGAGCTCTGGTGGGAGGTAGGAGGAAGTAGGCTGTTGGTTAACTAGGATCTGCAGCTTATCCATTAGGTAGGTAAATGGGCAGACTAGGTGGGCCAAGCGGTCCTTATCTGCCATCAAATTCTATGTTTCCATGTTTCAGTGCCCCTGTTCTGAAGCAGCTCCAACAGAAATGGACAGTCCCAGTACCTTGTTCCAGACACCGCCCCAATGCCCCCAACCTTATAATAAAGCCACCAGAAAAGTGAAAAGTCACAGTACCTTAGTCCAGTCTTATTGCCCTTACAGCTGGATGTGTTCCTACCTTCCCGGTCACCCAAGAACCCCTCCTTCTGTCGAGTTCCTCCTCCTGCCCCTTCTGATAGGTCTTCTTCACCACTGGGAGTGGTTTAACTCTATTTGATAAGAGGTGGTGTGGGGCGGACGGCAGGGAGAAAAATTAAGGAATACAGCTCTTTCCCTGCGTCTCTGCTTCCCTGCGACTGGGATCTGCATTTAAGGCCCAGTCGCACACTCAAAGCATCTGCCTCCTTGCTGATTGGCTCCTCCCAGAGCTCAGCTGATTGGCTCTCCAACAATGCCTCCAAGGAGCCAAGCACTGCCTTTCCCTTACAGCGTGGCTCCTTCCTCAGTCTCCTGCTCTCTCCTTTGCTCCCGGAAGCCACCAACATGGCCCCCTCCACAAATGGTAACGGCCACAGATGATTCTGGCTCAGATGAGCCTTCGAGAAGGAATACAGTTCCTTCCCTGTGTCTCTGCTTCCCTGCAGCTCCTTCCCTGTGCCTCTGCTTCCCTGTGACTGGGCTCTGCCTTTTAAGGCCCAGTCGCACTCTCAAAACATCCGCCTCCCTGCTGATTGACCTCTTCTGGAACGCTGCTTATTGGCTCTCCCATGATGCCTCTTGCAGCCGGCACCCACACCATTTGAGGCTTGAGCTCACAGAGGCCTGTGTTTGCTTCTTAGGACCTACCCTGCTGTCCCTGAATCAGCTGGATGTTGCTCCTCTGGGCTGACTCAACCCTGTCCCTATCCCTATCCCCATCCTTCTCCATGTGAGGATTCTGGAAATACACACAGCACTCTTAAGTGCCACCAGGCATCTGCACATAGACAATATCACCTGCTTGCTCCTACTGCTGATCCACCTGCCTACGCATCCCAATATGTTATTTTTTTTAAATATCCTTTTTATTAAACAGTTTTTAACATTGGCAAGATCCAGGTACAAACCTGAGTACTTAAGTAAGAAATAAAGTGGAGTGGCTATACAGTACATACAATGGTGCAGTTTCATATGAAATCATCCTACAGGACTGCCCTCATTATGTTGCCAGCCCCTTTGGTACAGGTCGGGGCATAGACTATCAATTATTGGAAACTTTAATTCACTTTTAGGCAGTCCCTGATTGTCCATTATTCTGTATCACATTCTCTATTAGGCTGAACAACGAGGTGGAGGCCCATTACTGCGAAGAGGAGTGGGATTCTTGGGGTGATCTATTTGTGGGGAGTCAACTAACAGTTGTGTTCGCCCACCTTAGAGTGATTCAATTTCCTTTTTGTATTTAAAAAAAAAACATAAGAACATAAGAAAAGTGTCAGCAGATGAGGACCATGCAATCCATCTAGTCTGCCCTAGAAATACCCCCCTCCCTATTCAGCCTTCGTCCTAATTTGTCCTTTATGTCTGTCCCATGCAAGTTTATACTCCCTGATTGTCTTTGATGCTACCATCTCCTGGGCAGGCTGTTTCATGGGTCTGTTCCTCTCTCTGTGAAGAAGTACTTCCTGAGACTGCTTTTTGAACCTTCCTCCTACCAGTCTCATATCATGCCCTCTTGTGTGTGTTGCCATGTTCTCTTGAAATAGATAGCCTGTCTGAGCTGCGGTAAATCCCCTGATCACTTTTGCCATGATCAGTATCATGGGACAAAATTTCCATATTTGGTCATGTAATGTAACAGCCAGCCTGTCCAGCAGGAGGAACATCTCTCACCCTGATCATTGAGTCTATGTTAATCTTCTCCATACAGTAAATTTGATTAACTATTGCCCTCCATTCCACAATGGTAGGGACCCTGGAGGTAAGCCACGGTTTCATAATTGCTTTTTTTGCTGCTGTGAGTAGGATACCCAGCAGGTAGCGTGAGTTAGGGTCTCTATCAGGTCTAGTATATTGTAACAGTAAATATGATTCTGGTGTGAGTAGAATATCTCTCCCAAATAGTTAATTTAGTTTGGACTGCAGCTGCTGGAAGAAGGGTGCCAAACTCGGGCAGCTCCACATTACATGAGTATGGTGTGCATTGGTCTCCCCACATTGTTGCCAACAGCTAGAGTCTCCAGTAACTGAGTAGTGTTTGGTTACCACAGGGGAACGAAAGTACCATATAAGGGGCTTCCAGGAGTACTCTCTCTATTGGTGCAAACTAGTAACTTTACACTATCATTGGGCAGTGACCAACCAAAGCTCTTTAGGGATTGGTATCCCTAACTCCCTTTCCTTATTCCACCCAATAGGTGCAGTGAGTTCTTCTCAGGAGGTTAGAATCAGTTGGTAAAGGGTGGAGATCAAGTGACTTGTGGTTTAATTTTGGGCGAGTACAATTATTGATTTTTAACTATTGTATTTAAGTGTTTATTGTATTTGTTTAATGTATGTATTTGTAACACTGAACATCTGTGAAAATGGGTTATTAGCCTACAGATCTTTCCATATAAAATAAGAATGAAATGAAATTAGGCAAGCTATAATGGAAGGATGTAGGTTAGGCAACACTGCCCCTCTGGGTAGCTGTGTGTAATAGTGTCTCACTTGTAGGAATCTATAGAAGTCCATCTGCCTCAACCCAAACTCCTGCTGTATGGTCTGAAAGGGTTTAAAGACTCCTAGTGTAGTTAACTGGTGTATGTACTGGAGTGAGTAATATTCCTTTTCCTTGGACCTGTGATCTAGTGCTGCCGGTATAAAACCCGGCAATTGAGATATAGGGCATAAAAGTGACAGGAATGGGGCTAGGTGTAGTGACTTCCTAACAGATGCCCAGGCTGCTAGCCAATGTTGAAACCAAGGATCGTCTGATGGTAGGTCCCACGGGTTGTAACCTGGGTGAAAGATGGCTTTAAAGTACTCTGCGTCAGGGACTAAGGCGAGTTCCACTGAACGCCAGTGAGAGCTAGTCGTGCTGAGCTGCCTCGCCATTAGGTGGCCCAGCTGAACTCCATAATAGTACATCTGTAGGTGTGGTAAGGAGAGATCCCCCCCCCCCATTTGCTTTGGGAAGGCACAGTACTTGTAATCAGATACACAGCCAATTTCCTGCCAAATAAATCTGGAAATAGTTCAGTTCCATTGACGGAATATAGCTTGAGAGAGGAAAATAGGGACATTCTGGAATAAGTGGAATGCTCTTGGTAGTATTACCATTCAGATAAGGTCTATCCTCCTGGAAAAGCTGAGCGGTGGGATAGTCCACTGGGTCAGAACATCATTTAGTTGTGCTGTAAAGCTTGCATAGTTGTTTTTATATGCTGATTGGGGTGTTCTGGAAAGGTATATCCCTAAATATTTAAGCTTCTCCAGGTCCCATCTGTCACAACCACACTCCGCAGGTCAGGTCCTCTGCTCCCACAGTGCCAACCTCAGAGCACAATAGTGTGAACAGGTAACAGACAGGGTAACCCTCCTTTCTTCTTTTGTGTCCAAATCACCTTTACTCTCAAGTTCTGGTAGGATTCAAACTATGAACCTTATGCTAGCATACCCAAATGTACAGGCTCAGATAATATTCTCTTTGGGGGGAATGCAATATATCTTTCACCTAAGGGCACCTAACCAGGTATCCAAAATGAACCCTTTTAACTCTGTAAGAGACCTTAGGTATATTCTTACCTTTTTACTCAAGCTCAGTGATACCATCAATCTGTTGAGCAATTGTCAGACTTAACCATCTATACGTCACATGCGAAAAAAGAACTGGAAGACACCCAGGCAGTCTTTCAAAGAAAAGGTACTTTACTAAAAGATGATAAACATATGAAAAATGTAAACACAGAACAATATGTCAAAGAGCTCACAATCACACAAAAGAACAAGGGGAAAAGTACAAAGTAAACACTCCTACCACAATAGATTTAGACATTTGCTGTCTAAGGTATTACCTCTGGAAGTGCTTATAGTTAGGTCAAAGAGCTGTCTCTCTCTGGGGTCCCAAAATGATATATCACTCATTTCAGACACAAGTATCTATCAATCAATCAACTTTATTTATAAAAAGTGCCTTTCCAAAACCAAGGCGGCGCTTGTACATAGTTCATTAAAATAAATCAAAACAATTTATTAAAAACAGAATAAACAAGTTAAAACTCATAGCTGCAACATTACAAATCAGTATATGCCAGACTAAAAAGAAATGTCTTCAGTGCTGCTTTAAAACTTTGGACAGTCGGGCATTCTCACACCTGACAAGATGGAGAATTCCACAGGGTTGGGGCCATAAAATTAAAAGACCTGGCCCCAAATGTCTTTCAATGAACCCTGGGAATCTCTAGCAATCACTTGTCAGTGGACCGGAGAGAGCGGGAGGGACAGTAGGGATGAAGGAGATCTTGCAGGTAACCTGGTCCCTGGTCGTGTAGGGCGTTATAGGTCAGCAAACCGACCTTGAAGGTGACTGCCACTGTATAGGCAGCCAGTACAATCCGCGAAGCACAGACGTTATATGACTGGTCCTTGATGAACTAGTCAATAGCTTGGCTGCCGCATTCTGCACAAGCTGCAGGTGGTGGATATCAACCCCCGGTAACCCAAGGTAAAGGGAGCTGCAATAGTCAAGGCGAGAGGTAACGAAGGCGTGGACCAAAGTTGGAAGATCTTCGGAAGGAACCAGGTGCTTCACCCAGGCGATATTCCTCAGGTGGAAGAAAGAGGTTTTGACAACTGCCACCACCTGCGATTTAAGTGTCAAACAGTCATCAAACATAACGTCCAGGTTCTGCACCAGGTCTGAGGTAGTTAGCTGAACACCCTTAAGCCATAAACCTGAAAGCGATCCTGCCAACAAACCACCTCCTGATTACCTGGGTCCACAACCAAAACCTCAGTTTTCTCTGGGTTTAACCGCAGTCAACTCTCATTCATCCAATCTTGGATTTCGGTGAGACAGTTGTTAAAAACCAAAACAGCAGCATCCTGGCCAGGCACAAAGAACATGTGTAGCTGAGTGTCATCTGCATAGCAGTGAAAACTCAAGCCATACTGCCTAATAATTGCTCCCAATGGCAGCATATACACCGCAAAAAACATGGGTGCCAAAATGGACCCTGCGGCACCCCACAGGATAGGGGCAGTGATGCCGAGGAAAAAATCCCAGACACCACCCTCTGAGTCCTTCCTGTGTCTCCACACCCCTTCTGTGAGTCATCTAGCTCCTCCTTTTAGAATCAAAAACATACAAACACGATATCCTATCAGGAGGTATATTAAATAATGTGACATCAGCAAAAACTTATTTCACAAATTATGAGTCTTTGATCAACCATTTCCTTTGAGGTTTACAGCCCTGCAGTCTGTCACCTAGGTGTGATATAGCCAACAGGAATCAGCTAAATGACATACTGTCTTGTAATAAAATGTATACTTAGTTTTCCAACTTCAAAAGCATGAGGTCATAAAAAGACCATAAAATGCCATTCTGAAGGAAGTCAGTTAATTAAATGGTTCCTGGTCAGTTTACATATCCTGTAGCTTCACTGAAACCTGCGGGGGCACCAATGGAAGCACAGGCTGTCTTATGTGAGACAATCACATACTATATTTTTATTTTACAAATATCATACCATAATCATAACCAGCTGGCCAGGCGTCACTCCCTTCCCCACTTAGACTGAATTTGGGGGCTCTATCCCCTGCATGGGTCTCCCTAAGTCAGTTCATTCCTCATATAGACGTGACAAGCCATCTATGTTCTGGTTGGTTGCTCCAGCCCTATGTAAGATCGTCATGTCATACCCTTGCAAGGCAAGACTCCATCTTAATAGTCTACCATTAGTTTTTCCTATTTGTGTCAGCCAAACCTGGGGGTTGTGGTCAGTGTGTACCCCAAAATGCTGCCCATGTAAGTATGGCTCTAACCTCTTTAGGGCCTACACTATGGCAAGACACTCTTTTTCCACAGTAGAGTAAGCCTGCTCCCTGGGAAGTAACTTTTTACTCAGGTACACTACAGGGTAATCTTTCCCTTGGTTGGATGTCTGACTCAGTAATGCTCCAATACCCACGTCTGAGATGTCAGTCTGGAATATAAAGGGTCTGCTATAGTCAGGACTTGTCAATACAGGAGCACTGCACACTGCCTCCTTCAGTCTGGTAAAGGCCTTTTCACTGGCTGGTTCCCAGGTAATTTTCTTAGGCATCATTTTCTTTACCAGTTCCGATAGGGGAGCAGCCTGGGCACTGTAATTGGGTACAAATTTCCTATAGTACAATGCTGTCCCTAGAAAACTCCTGACTTGCTTCTGCATTTCTGGTCTGGGCCATGCCTTGATCACCTCTATTTTTACTTGGTTAGGACAGAGCTACCCCCCGGCCTACAACATGCCCGAGGTATGCCATTTCAGCCATGGCCACCTGGCACTTCTCAGTTTTGACAGTGAGACTGGGCCTCTGTATCCTGCTCAGCACTTTCCTAAGGTGGGAGAGGTGTTTCTCCCAGCTGGCACTAAAGATGGCAATGTCATCCAGGTACACCAAGGCGTACTCCTCAGCACCATTTAACACCTGGTTCACCAACCTTTGGAAAGTGGCCGGGGCGTTCTTCATTCCGAAAGGCATTACTTTAAATTCAAATAAGCCTATTAGAATGATGAAGGCTGACCTCTCCCTAGCACTGTCAGTTAACTATACCTGCCAATACCCCTTTGTCAGGTCAACAGTCATAAGGTATGTCACCCCTCCCAACTTGTCCAGGAGTCCGTCCATCCGGGGCATCAGGTGGGCATCTGACTTCATGACTGCATTCAGTCCATGATAGTCCACACAAAAATGAGTTGAGCCATCTGGCTTGGGCACAAGGACTACAGGTGAGGCCCAGGGGCTGAAGGATCTCTAGATTACCTCTAAATCCAGCATTTCCTCCACCTCCATCCTAATGTCCTTTTGGACAGCCTCTGACACCCGATATGCTGTCCGCCATATGGGTGTCTGTGTCCCTGTCTCTACATCATGCATTGCTAAGGGGGTTAGTCCAGGCTTGGTGCTAAACAGTGGGGCAAAGTCTGCTAAAACCTCCCTTACTTCATGGATCTTGTCCTGGGCCAGCTGGGGTGACAATTTAACTGCCTCCACAGAGGACACCCACTTGCTTTCTTCCAACAAGTCCAGAAGGGGGTCTCCTTCGTCCATCCACTCCCCAGGACTACACACTGCAAACACCATGTCAGCCGTATTAGCATATGGCTTCATCATGTTGACATGGTGCATTCTTTCTGTATGTCTTCTGTCAGGTAACTCTATGATATAGTTCACATCATTTACCTTTCTAACTACTTTGTATGGTCCTGCCCACTCAGCCTGCAGCTTGTCTTTCCAGACCGGAATAAGGACCAAGACTTCCTGACCCACAATGTACGAGCGAGCTCTGGCTCTGCAGTCATATCACACTTTTTGTTTCTGTTGGGTAGCTGCCAGGTTGCTCTGGGCTGTCCCCATAAGCTCCTTCAGTCTTTCCCTAAACCTAAGGACATAATCCACTATGGGAGTTCCTTGGTTGGCATGCTTGCCTTCCCAGTCCTCCCGGATCAAGTCTAGGGGCCCATGTACCCTGCGTCCATATACGAGCTTGAAGGGGGGAAATCCTGTCGACTCTTGGGGCACCTCTCTGTATGCAAACAACAGATGGGGAAGGTATTTCTCCCAGTTCCTCCCATGCTGTTCAGCAAACGCCCAGAGCATTGACTTCAGGGTACCATTAAATCTTTCCACAAGCCTATTGGCTTGTGGATGACAAGGTGTTGTGCATCTCTGCACCACCCCACACTTCTCCCACAAACATTTAATCAGGTCTGACAAGAAGGAACCCCTTCAATCGGTGATAACTTCCTGTGGAAACCCAACATGGGAGAAAATCCCAAGTAAGGCATCTGCCACTTTGTCTGTTCTCAGTGAGGATAGGGCGACTGCCTCTGGATACTGAGTGGCAAAATCCACCACAGTCAGGATGAACCTCTTCCCAGAGGAGCTGGGGGTATTTAAAAGCCCCACAATATCCATTCCCACCCTCTGCAATGGCTCCTCCACTATGGACAATGGAATTAGGGTGGCTTGTGTTTTCTTATCCACCTTCCCTATTTCTTGGCACCGGTGACAAGACCTGCAATACTCCTTCACCTGCTGGGTGAAGTTGAGCCAATAGAAATTCTGGGCCAACTGCTGCATAGTGCACTCAATTCTCAGATGACCAGACAAGGGAATATCATGTGCAATCTTGAGCAACTGCTCACGGTACCCCTGGGGAATGACAAGCTGCCTGCCTATCACCCCTCCCTCTATCTTTACTGCCTGAGTATACATCAGTCCATTTTCCCAAAAAACTTGTGTTTACCATCACCTTCTTGTACTCCATCAGAGTCTGCCCAAACCCTCAGCTTCTCTAGGCTAGGGTCACTTTTCTGAGCAGCTCCAAACTTCTTACACATTCCCAAGGCATGGGACAGGTCCCCTTCAGTCTCTAAACTAGGGTCCCTAGCTCTAGCATCAGGGCACTCAGGATCAATGTCATCTCTAACCCTCCGACAATGGGTCACCCCTCCTTCTTTGGAGTAACCCTCCATAGCTGTTTGGTTAATTGCTACTGGGGAAATTTCTACCCCTTTTCATTAGTCTCCATATCAGGGGACACAGGCTGGGCAACCAGCCTCCCAGTGGTTTCCACAATGGCTTTTATGGGGGTCTGGGGAACTACAATTTCCCCTTCCCACTTGGCTATGGGTAACTGCACACACCATCCCATTTGAGATTGTTGACAAGGATGATGTCAACTGCTAACATTTTGGCTACAGCCACCTGTTGCACAGTTCCCCCTGTTTCACCACAGTCTAGGAGAACACTAGTGAGTGGCAATGTTTTCTCCTCCCCAGTGAAGCCTTGTACAGTCACAAATTTATTGGATATAAGCTGATCAGGCTCTACCAGATCCCCTTTTACCAGAGTCAGGGATGTCTCTGGTCTCTTAACCCTTGTGTCTGTACACCATTCACCGTGATTGGGTGCATGTGTTCCCTCATGTCCACAGGTATGCTTCCAGGGACACATAAACAACCCACTTCTTTCCTAACCCCATTTTGCATATTGCTCATCCTTTTGGGACACTGTCTGGCAATATGCCCAGTTTCTTTACAAACCCAATATTCATTTCATTTCTTTTCTCAGAGAAATCTTTCTTTGAAACCTGGGGCTAACTGGTTTTGGTGGGGGCAGTGAGGGTTTTAGCTGCCCTGAAGGCACTCTTTTCCCTTTCTGCACTGCCACACCTGCCCCATTCGCTCTCAGAGCAGCTCTGCTCTTGGCATAGTGGTCTGAGAGGTCAGCAGCCTCTTGCACTGTTTTAGGATCTTGGTCCTCCAGCCAGGTTTTCAGCTCTGCTGGGCATGCCCCCAAAAACTGCTCTAACAATATAGCATTTTCAGTTTTATTTACAGAGTTTGCTTCAATTCCTTCCCACCAATGTTTTAAACACTGAGGTCGTTTTGTGGCTAGCTCCTCGTAGCTCATGTCAGGGCTTCTCCTGAGCTTACGAAATTTAGCTCTGTATGCTTCTGTAGTTAAATCAATTTTTTTTTTAAAGTGCAGCTTTAAGTTTGCTGTAATCATTACTGTCCTCATTGTCCATTTGACCCAATGCATCCCGATCTTTCCTGGTAAGTAGCAGGGATAGCTGGAAGCTCCAGGACCCTCTAGGAATTTTTGCCTGAATACAACCTTTTTCAAAGGAATTTAAAAAGGCTTCCATATCCTCCTCCTCCTCTTTAAATTCAGCTATCAATTTGGAATTTAATTTGTAACCCAGTCCTGTAGTTCCAGTTAAACCCAAGCCACTTACCTGCTCTGGTGCTGGTGGCTGGAGTCGTAGCTTCTCCAGTTCATGTCGCCTCTGGCACTCACACTCTTCACAGTCCACCTCTCGCTGTTCCCATTCAGCTTCTCACTGTTCTCACTCCCTCTTCTCCTCTGCAGCTCGTTTCTCTTGCCCCACTTCTCACTGTTCTCACTCTGCCTCTCACCATTCTCATTCAACCTCCCTCTGGAACTCCAGCTCCATTCTGTGCAACTCAATCTGCAGCTGGATTGCTTCTGGCTCCAGAATACTGGTGACCTTCCCCTTCTGCTGTGGCCCTTGGCTTGCACTGGTCCTGCTGTCCTCCTCATGGGATCTGGACACTGCACTGGCCACTGTCCCCTCCACACCCAAGGTTTGGTCCTTTACAGCCACAGTCTGTTACTTGATACTCTGAGCATCTACTGCCATCAGGGCATCCATGAGGTTCTGCTTGGTGGCTCTCCCCTCGTACTGGACTCCTCTGTTCTGGCACAACTGCCTCAAGTAGTCTGCAGTGTGCCCACTGTAGTTGGAAGCCATCTTCTTCCCTAACTATGGCTACTCTAACTTGCACTTTAGAAAAAAAAATAAAACAGGTAGGAACTTGACTGTAAGCAAAATGATATCTTTCTGTTTCCTTTTTAAAAATAAGTAACTGCCTTATTTTGCAAGTGAGCTGTACAGTATTAAGCTGACACACTGAACAGTTAAAGCTTGTGTTACCAAATTTTTAGCACCGCTGCCAACCAAATCTGTCACAAATGCACTCCGCAGGTCAGGCCCTCTGCTCCCACAGTGCCAACCTCAGAGCGCAATAGTGTGAACAGGTAACAGACAGGGTAACCCTCCTGTCTGCTTTTGGGTCCGAATCACCTTTAGTCTCAAATTCTGGGGGGATTCAAACTGTGAACCTTATGCTAGTGTACCCAATTGTAAAGGCTCAGATAATATTCTCTTTGTGGGGATGCAATATATCTTTCGCCTAAGGGCACCTAACCAGGTATCCAAAATGAACCCTTTTAACTCTGTAAGAGACCTTAGGTATATTCTTACCTTTTTACTCAAGCTCAGTGATACTATCAATCTGTTGAGCAATTGTCAGACTTAACCATCTATACGTCACATGCGAAAAAAGAACTGGAAGACACCCAGGCAGTCTTTCAAAGAAAAGGTACTTTACTAAAAGATGATAAAAATATGAGAAATGTAAACACAGAACAATATATCAAAGAGCTCACAATCACATAAAAGAATAAGGGAAAAGTACAAAACAAAAACTCCTATCACAATAGATTTAGACCTTTGCTGTCTAAGGTATTACCTCTGGAAGTGCTTATAGTTAGGTCAAAGAGCTGTGTCTCTCTGGGGTCCCAAAATGATATATCACTCTTTTCAGACACAAGTATCAGTTTAAACTGTGTCTCTACACCCCTTCTGTGAGTCATCTAGCTCCTCCTTTTAGAATCAAAAACATACAAACATGATGTCCTATCAGGAGGTACTGTATATTAAATAATGTGACATCAGCAAAAACTAATTTTCCGAATTATGAGTCTTTGATCAACCAGTTCATTTGAGGTTTACAACCCTGCAGTCTGTCACCTAGGTGTGACATAGCCAACAAGAATCAGCAACAGTAAATGATGTCCTGTCCTGTAATAAAATGCATATTTAGTTTTCCAACTTCAAAAGCATGAGGTTATAAAAAGGCCATGAAATGCCATTCTGAAGGAAGTCAGTTAATTAAATGGTTCCTGGTCAGTTTACATATCCTGTAGCTTCACTGAAACCTGGGGGGGGAGACACCCATGGAGGCACAAGCTGTCTTATGTGAGACAATCACATACTATATTTTTATTTTACAAATATCATACAATAATCATAACCAGCTGGCCAAGCGTCACACCAGCGATAAGGGTTCATGAGTCTGACCTGTTGGGATGGCTGGTAGTTAAAGGTAAGAGCCTCTGTTTTGGCCGTATTGAGTTTATACTTTTTGTTTTAGTTTTTGTTTACCGGGTAGGTGCACTAGCCATAGCAATGACTATTTTCAGGCACGACCTGGGACAGTACAGAAACAAACTTCAAAACTTTATAGTACAAGTATGAATCTAGTTGATGACTGAATACTAAACAAGCATGAAATTAACAAAGTAGAAAATGGTAAAATATATCACAGTGTCAAGAATATGCAGAAAACAAATACAAAAAAACTTGGGACAACAATGTTAATTGGAGGGATAAATACAATGAAGATAGTATCACTATAGTAATCAGGCAGGATTGGTATTGGGAAAGTTAAAAAAGGATAGGAGTAGGGTAGCTAGAGTTAAGAGGTTAAGAACTGAGTAGAAATTGAAGCTAAGTAAGAGGAAAGAAATCAGTAATGTAGGTAGGACTAATGGGTTTCAAGAAAGTGCTTCACATTGAGAAGGACAGTTGAGTAGCAAGGGGTGAGAAGGCTAGGAAGTGTAGGGGCTAGGGTGGTTTGAAACAGGAGCATTTACTGGAAGAGATGAGATAGCAACATAGACTTTCTTAAAAGAATAGTGTGATGTGGCTTGACGTAAAGTTAATGGGAGGGAGTTCCAGTATTGGGGAGCATGGCAGGCAAAAGCATTTGCACCTTTGGAGGTATTATGTCTAGGGATGTAGATAGGGGCATTGTCCGTAGAGTATAAGCCACAGCATCATACTCTTCTAAAATGGAGTGTACGGAGGGTAGAGTTCTCAGGATCTTTCAGATAGAAGAGCACATCATCTGCATACATCGCCAACTGGTGCTCAGTATCCCCCACTGGGATCCCCGATGGTTGAGTGGACTCCCTAATCCTCTATGCAAGGGGCCCAATGTATAGTGCAAACAGAAGGGGGAGACATAGGGCAGCCCTGACGGGTGTCCCCTTGTAGTAGGAAGTAGTGGGAGTGATGCCCATTCACCTATACACATACCTTAGGTGATTGGTACATATTCTGTAGGACTTTAATTAATGGGGCTGGGAATCCTATCCTCCCCATCACTGAGTAAAGCAAGGACCAGGAGACCCGATCAAATGCCTTCTCGGCATCTGAGCTTATCAAGGCAGATGGGCTGGGCTGTTTTTTCATCTCATGGACCACATGGAAAGTTCTTTTGACATTGTCCACTGTTGTTCTGGAACTGAAAAATCCCGTCTGATCAAGAGCAATCAGCTGAGGGAGCAAGGGGTCAATACACCTTGCTATGGTGCTCATAAAAAACTTACAGTCATTGTTGAGGACTGATATTGGATGGTATGAACTGCACACCTGTGGGCTCTTACCTGGTTTCAGGAGCACTGAAATGGAGGCATACAACTAGGATGGGGGAGGAGGGGCTCCTTCCATTATGGAGTTAAATGTGGCTAGGAGACTCTGGCCTATCGACTCCTGGGAAGCTTTGTTTCTTTTTTTTTTCAGATTTAGTAAACTTTATTAAAACACATCAATGCAAGGAACAAGGAGTCACCATAAAAAACAAGACTCATTCATAGTAATAATGATTGAATGAAGCAGAGATAATACCAGATGGCGTGCATTACAATTTTGTATATATAACTCCACCCCTCCACCCCTCACCTGGAAGCTTTGTAAAACTCTGCCCTATAGCCATATGGTCCCAGCAATTTCTGTGTTTTGGACGGGCTGATGGTGGCCAAAACCTACTCCATTGCTATTGGGGCGGTTAGTTGATCCCCTTGTTCCTGGGACAAACATGGAAGATTTAGGGATTGAAGGAAGGCGTTAATCAAGTCTTGGGAGGCTGGTTGTTCTGCTGTGTATAAATCCTTATAGTAAGTGCTGTAGTCTGGTTAGCTTCTGTCCATTAGTTTTATGCAGTATATTTGCTATTGCAGTGAGATGGCATTGTTTTTGGATTTGATATGTAAGTAAGCATGTGGCTCTAGCTCCCACCTCGTAATATCACTGTCTTAAAAATGTGAGTGCTTTTTCCGTCTGCTGTTTAGCTAAGATATCTAAATCAGCTTATGTCTGCTGCAGTTGTGCCAAGATGGAGGTGTCTCCCTGCTTATGGGCCATTTGCAGAAAATGTAACATTTCCTCCAGCCTGCATTGGTACTCCCGCCTATTCTTCGCCTGTGCTGTGGTGTATTGAATAATGTAGCCCCTAAGGATTGTTTTCAGGCTGTCCCAGTATATTGCTGGTGTAATGTCTTTTAAAACTTAGTTAGCAAATAGCTAGTGATTCACATTTCATTAAATAATGACTAACTCAAAAGCTGAGTATTAAGCTTGACCATTGGTTTAAAGGTTTTACTCCACTAATGTATAACACTTGCTATCTATCCATTAGCTTGGAATTTTTCTGTTTGCTTATGCATTAGTTGAGAATCGAGACTGAAAAATACTGCAATTAGGGATTGACTGAATTTCTCAACTTAAACAAAATCCAACTTGAGAGTTAGTTATTTATATGGACCTAGAAAATTTCTCAGTTGTTAATTACATGCAATGCAAGACTTAGGACATTTCTTAGTGATTAATTACTAGAGATTTTAACTTAGAATATTTTGCTGTCACTAACTACTTGATAATGGACTCACCTGCTTAGGAGTGGGATCCACTCTAGGTCTTCCTCTCAAGGAGCACTGAAAGTAAAATGAGTGGAAAGGGGTCACAAAGAATCTGCAGTTCAGGAGAACAGATCTAAATAATGCACAACTAGAGGAGAGATTGTATACTTATCTGAAAATTGTGCAAGGAGACAAGGTCAGACCTGTAAAATAAAAGATGCAATTAAGAATACGTGAAAGTTAGAAATGGCAAGAATAATAATAAGGTATTCTCCTTCTGCAGAATAAAAGGGTCATGAATTCTTGTGTCTGGGACAGCATACATGGCCACCCACCCGTGACCAGTACCCTGCCACTGGCTGCTGCTGCCCATGTTGCTTCCTGCATGTGTACTTTCTGGCTCCATTACAAACTCCAGTTGTGGTGATGGACCTCAGGGTGTGCATAGCACTGGGAGTCAGGATTTCTTAAAAAAGTGTTTCTACTAGCCCAATACAAAATTTATTAACATTTGACTAGTGGATTAGTGCCAGTTTTGACCCCTTTTGTGGGGTGGAGTGGTTGGGGGCTGAAGACTATAGGGATACGGGGACTGATACACAAGAACACACATATCACTTGATAAAAGAAACACACACACATACACACACACACACACACAGGTGGTTCTTTGCATTTCACCCCCAAATAGCATTACATTTTAGCAGTGTCAGTGGCTCAGCAGGTAGCACACTCGCCTCTGAGGCCGGGAGATCAGTAGGCTTTGGGTTCTATCCCCACACCAGGCACTTGGGTTAATATCCCAATACTGACACTGTAGTGCAGCATGAGGGGTGTGCTGCACTCCTGAGGTGCTGTCTTTTGGATGAGACGTTAAACCAAGGTCCCATCTGCCTGTTCTGGTGGTAGTTCTCTACCTGTTCTGATGGTAGTTCAGGTGGATGTTAAAGATCCCATGGCACTTCTCAAAAAGAGCAGGGGAATTTCCCCGGTGCAATGGCAAAATTTCCTCCATTCACAAAAAATACCACCAACAGCTTAATCTGGTTCAAGGTCAGTTGGCATTCATCTGTATCCCCTTCCCCCAGGTCATGCATGAAAATAGGCAGGATTTGTCTAGTGCACTTACCCAGTCAACAAAAACTAAATAAATAAATCCCAATACTGGCACTACAGTGCAGCATAAGGGGGATGCTGCACTCCTGAGGCCCTGGCCCCCAATACTGAAAGCAATGTATTGTAGCTGCTTGTAAGAAGTCCTGCCAGCCACTTTTTAGGCATGTTTCTGCTATGTCACAGAACCCATTCCACACCTATCACTCTCCCACTTACAGCCACTAGTCTACAGAATGTAGCCTTTTGGATGAGATGTTAAACTGAAGTCCCTTCTGCCTGTTGTGATTTTTGCTCAGGTGGATGTTAAAGATCTCATGGCACATCTCAAAAAGGGTAGGGGAATGTCCCTGTGTCTTAGCCAAATTTCCCTCATTCTATAAAAGTACCACCAACAGTTTAATCTGGTTTAGGGTTAGTTGGATTCCATCTGTATCACCCCCCACCCCACCGGGAACCTGGCTGAAAATAGATTTGCCTAGTCCTCCTTTCCTGGCCAACAAAAACTAAATAAATTAATCATCACACTGCCATGGTAGCGATGGGGTGATCTTTCCACAAGTATAGGCACTTTCTTATGATGCTTGGAATCTACAGAAACAGAAAACAGCTGATCGTGAATGCAGGAACAGGATCATCCCATCCCACTGTGCAGGTATAAGGTGTTACACTCCAACACAGATTTACAAGTCCCAGAATGATGGAACTAAGATGGAACACAGAATGCACAGCATTCACGCTATCTGACAATGTAGGATATGCCTGATCAATAGCAGAACTGCCTCCACCGCCCTCAGCCACTGAAGGAACACCACCATTCTACCTGTCCTATGTGGTGTTGGATTGCAGCCCTATGCCCTGATGACTGCCAAGGTATTAATGCCAGGGGGAGGATCTGGGGATGAATGCCAACCATTCACCCCAAATCACTTCCCCTGCTACAGAATGGCAGGGTGTGAGGGGGATTACTAGCCTTATGCCCACGATCAATATCTCTGCCAGGGGGCTGCCGCCCTCCACCCATCACTGCCCCAGTACTGAATGGCAGGCTTGAGGCAGACACTGCACAGTCTTCAGTTGTAATTCCAATTGCTGTCCATTTACTCGATTGTAGGATAGGGTCGGGAAGTAGTCAGTCTGGTGCCTCCACTCCCCGGTGGTGGCACTGTGTATTACAAAATGGTACCCATGCTCATCTGCACTTTCCAGAAATGACCCCGTCAGTTACCATGGGTCCAGCGGTACAGATTTTACCAAGTCGCCAATATTAACAAATAGAGAAAGTAATGAGTGCATGAACAATAACAACAAGGCATAAGTAATAAACTCCAGAAAAAGAAAAAAGGTGCACAAAGTACAGTGATTGCTTTATAAATTAGATGTCCCCTTGCACACTGTGCTCTTAGAGTATCTCAAGAGTCCTTGATTTGGCATTACAAATGTTCTTGGTCCCTCCTAACTTTAGAGAGTAAAGATTTGAAGCATACCAAATACTGATTTTTGAGTCAGGGCTAATAATGCTGCCCTGTTTTTTTAAAGTTGTAACCCCTTTTTGGTATACTTCAGCCCTTCCCCCCATCCCTCCCTACTCCTTTGCAGGTATTTCATTTGTCCCACATTATAGGGACAGGAGGTAACATCCTTAATTCCCCCATCAGAATTGCCCATCTCTCATGTCCACAGAGCTGATTGGTCAGCATACCATATTTCAAAGCCAACATATTGGGAAATACGTGCTCACACGTCTCCATTTCAGAGGCAAGCGGCTGAAAGCTAAAAACTACCTCTTAGCCTAGAGACCCAATGAACAAATGCATCTCCTTATTGCAGCCCCCTTACTACCCTCAACTCAGAAACTGCATCTGATTAGCACATAAAAGATATTAAAATGTCTGGGAAAAAGCTGCCAGATGCAGCCTTCACAATTCGTTCTCCGTTAGTGCATGTTGCTCCAGGGTGCTTCGCGCTTGTGATCGTGCTGTTTGGCCCTGCACATGACCCGACCAAAGATAGTTGATGTCTTTTTGGAGGTGGGCAGAAAAGCCATTGAAACATATGCAAAGTAGTCAGTGGAAGCAACAGCTGCAATTCGGGCTTGGAAGTTGATGCTGGAACCCTCTGGATTCTTGGACCCACACAGGGTGTGCATGTGTGTGGGGGAGGGTCGAACACCACAGGCCGGGGACTCTGAGTGAGTGGAAGGTGGGGCGGGGGGTTCTGGGGATTGGTGGTTGTATGTAGGCTGTAGGCCTGGTTGTGTGGTTAGGGATAGCGGGCAGACACAGCGCTAACGGCAATGGGGGTCAGATTCAGGAGTTTATGGTGGTGTCTCCAAAATCCGCAGGCCCGAAATTAGGAGACAGCAGTAGCACATGCTGACTTTCACCATGGGGCCTGAGTGCAGACCTGTTGCAATGGTGAGAGGGAGGCACCTGAGCAGATGGGGTGGTCACTGTATTTCTTTATACATGCCTCACTGGTGCTGGTGAGCGTGATTTGAGGAAGGATTGTGGTGTAGAACACAAGCTGGTGGAAGGTGCAGCATAGTATTCCCAGGGCTCCCTTATATTTTCATGCGCTGTTCCTGGGGGTGGGGGAGGGGTACTGGCTGCAGAGCCAGTCATGGTATCATGGACCACCCTTCCCTATGTAACTTGGAGGGACCGTGCCAGTGTTAGTAGGGTTCTTGTCACTTACTGTTGATAGTTGATACTTCCTTGTCGGCAGACCGTGTGGCAGGGGACAGACAGCATGGACTGAGCTTTCCATTGTTAGTGAGAGTTGGAATTAAACCCCACCACCAAATTTCCCCTTCGGGTCCTGCAAGGTCAGGCTGTAGGGAAGGAAGCATAATAAACTGAGCTGAGCAAGCTAGCTGCCAGTGTTGTGGTCCACATTTAGGATGTATTTCCTGATTATTTCTTAATCTTGCCAACATGTGGGGAGCTGCTAGAATGTTAGTCATATAATCAAGTCACTCAGACTGGTCCTTGACACAAGAAATCTGTTAAGCAGCATTGATTGCCGGATTTTGCCTTGAAATGGAGTAACTCACATTCCATGTGGGTGGGATTGAAGGCTTCCGTAAGGTAAAAATTAGTGGGGTTTTTTTTGTATAAATGTATTCTCCTTTGCTTTGGCTATGGGATATACTCCATATTGGTCAGCTGGGTCCTTGCAAAGATCCTGGATTTCATGCTGCTTGTCAAGATCCCCCTGCCCGCCCCAACACACACACATACACTTTGTGTGGAGGGCATAAGCAGGGCCCCTGGCGTTCTGCGGCAGAATTTTCTGATTTCTGTGGCAGGGCTCTTTGACTTCTGTGGCAGCATTTTCTGATTTCTGCGGCATGATTTATTCATTTCTCTGGCAGAATGCAGTCCTGTCATTGGCTAAATATGATGTGATGTCATCGATGACATCATATGCTGAGCATAGAGGAGGGGCTTCAGGATAAACGAGGTGGGAAAGAAAGCCTGACACTATGGGAAAACAATATATTTGTGTGAAAATTTACCAAAAACAATGAATTCTGCAGCACTATATATATTCTGTGGCATGATGCAAATTCTGCAGCAAATTCCTCAACCACAGAACCGCAGAATTCCAGGGGCCTTGGGCATAAGGGAACCTTAGTGGTAAGACAATGGGGTGGGAGGGTGTAGAGCCAGCGATCAAGTGGGGTCTGCGGTAATACAGTTGGTAGGGAAAAATGGGCAGACTAAGTGAGCCGAGCTGTCCTTATCTGCCATCCAATGTTTCTTTCAGTTTGATGTGGGTCAGTTCAGGCCAGGAGTGTGGGGGGGGGGGCTACAAGCGAGGTTACCTGCCAGAGCAGGAGCTGAGAGGTCAGAAGTTTAGACAGGTCTATGCACAATAGCACACTGAGCGCAATAAAAGAACAAATGGATTGGGTAATGGCAGTCAGACATATTGTGGAGGTCCAGACTCCAGATGGTGCTAGCAACCTGGCTGGACTGAGATTGACGGGCGAAATGGGGCCGGCCAGTGAGGGAGGGAGGAGGGAGAAAAAAAATAGATAGGTGGTGGGTAGGGATGCTCAGATAGTGCCTTTGTGGATCCAATTGTGATCCATCGGATAGTGGCAGTATCTGACCTGGGATCTGACCAAAGTTGGAAATCGGTTCCATGGTCAGATCCCACATTATCTGAGGTTGGATTCAGAAATCTGCGATCTGACCCAGGGATCCGCAGTTGGTTCCCGGGATCCGCAGTTGGATCCAGCATCAGATCCAGGGATCCGACTGTGGATCAAGGGGATCTGACCTGGATCCGGGATGGTCAGAACCACTGTCACATAGTGCTACTATCCGACCGGATCCACTATCTGGCCAAACGTCAGGTATCTGGTGGTATCCTAATTCATAGGATACTATCTTAGCAATACTAGTGGTGGGGTTATGTGGAGCCCAAAAGTATGGTCTTTGCCTTGCAAGAGACTGGATGAGAGGACAGAAAGGGTCTGTAACACCAGTCCAGGCAAGGACTCGCTCCACAAAGGCCCATCCAGCACCAGTGACAACACCGGACTCCAGCATGCAGCACAAAAGTAAGTACAACAAAAATTCTACCAGCTACTCATTCAGTCTGTAACCCTCCTCTCCCCCCGGCCCCCTTGTCTAGGGGCATAAATCTTCATCGCAGTTGTTCCAGAGGGCACATATGGAAGGCTACATCAAGTGCTAACCCGAGCCAGTGCAAACTTATACCAGAGAGGAAAATGGTGGTCCTACCTTTCAAACGACTCTATACACCAGTACACCCTTGAGCTCACCTCCAAATCTGGATTTTGTCCCCGAACACTGACCACCAGACCAGGATTTCCCAGCTGCAACCTTCTGACTCTTTACGCCCATGAGCCCCATTGATCCGGAATGCAGGGTGACAGCATCTCTCCTGGAATTAAAACTTATGAGACAAATTAGACACAAGGAGGGGGAGTTCCTATTTCATTCTTTTTTTTTTTCCAATTATTTAACCAGGTGAGACACACTAAGCTGAAAACTTGTTTACAGGTGCAACCTGGGAGCACAGGGAAGTTAAGTGACTTGCTCAGGGTCACACAGTATGCAAGTGGGGGCTGTGGGCATTCTATCCCCCTTCCAGCTTAAATAAGGTATTGTCCACTACCAATTTCTTCCCAAACTAGCTTCTTTATTTAACTCCAACATCCCAAATGATTTCAGGAATGCAGGGGTCACATCCTTCATAAATAAATAAAGCAGCTCCATGGAGCAGTCAAAACTTTGTACAGCTCATCCTGACTGAACACTCCGAGCAGCACATCGAATACTGGCAGTACAGCAGGACTCCTTCACTTTACCCTACTTGGATGCTTTACCCGAGGAACCTCCCTTCTCAAAAACACCCAGGCTCCTGACTGACTGGCGCGGGTAAGTAAAAACATTTTGTTTTTCTACTCTTCACTGAGTTACACACAACCTCTGGCACTGGTCGCTGCCCCAACTCCAGCACGGCAATGTGTGCTACTTCCCCCACCTGGCCCCTGGAGCTCAGCCCAAATACCAAGGATATCAGGATTTTTTTCCTGTGACCCAGGCCCTGCAACCCCTCACTCTCACTGTACAAGGAACCTACTCTGTAAGGTGTTCCCACTCTCACAGCACCTGCTCCCTCCTTGCAGCTCAGCCTTCTCATCTACATGGCTCCCACTGGTGCAGCAGCCCTTAAACCTGGCCCTTCTCCAGTACCTGAGCCCCTTGCTTCAGTCTGCCCTGCCACAAGAGGAGCCCTGGGCCCTGCCACCACCCAGGCCTCTCCTAGCAGCCCAAACCCTAAAAATAGCACCATACTCTCTTCTGCTCCCAGCTGACCCTTTTGGTGGGAGGAGTCCATGCCCAGGCCCACATCCCTCTCACATCACTCCTGGGCTTGTGGTAAGCTCCAGCCAGTGGCCACCCTCCAAGGTCTGTACTATGACCTGTGACCCACTCTGCCTTTGTTAATGCTGGCACCCCAGGAGCTGCACCTCCAAGCAGGCCCCAATTATGGGTGAAGGGCTCCCTGGTTCCAACTGCCCTCCTGCTTTCTGCCACATAGAGTACCAGGGAAAATCACTGCCACTGGCCTTTCCCCTGTGGGGACTCTGCCACCGTTCCCACAGGCCTGGCAGCCTCAGCAAACTACCTAATGGGGATCTCTAAGGGCTCCTGCCTATCCTGGCCTCATAACTGCCTCCTGCACCTCCCTTACCCCCAATGATGCAGGACCTGGCTAACCATCCTCCCCCACAGAGCTTCCTTCCCAGCTCCTCGATGCCACATCGCTGCAGAGGCCATCCCTATCTGCCACCTATGGGGGGGTCTCCCCCCTACTGGCCCACCCGGACTGCCGAGCTCCCCTAATACTGCCTGCTCCTCCTGTTGCCCCGCTTCAGCCCCAGGCCTACTGCCCAGTCTGGAAAAGGCCCCAAAATGTCCTGTCTCCAACCTTACATACCTCCCTGAACCTACTCTCTGCTGCTAACGCGAGGCGTCCAGCAGGTATTAACCCCCAGCACACTAATAAATTCCCTAGCTCTGGTGGGAGTAGGAGGGGGAAAAGGATGCCTAAAATGTGAGCATAAGCCCCTCTTTAAAGGAAGGCTTACACTCTTCTCCCACCCAGAAAATCATTCCCTCTTGGGAATGATGGCAAGAGTCCAGTGATGGTATCCTTCCCATCAAACTGAATATGCACACTCTCCAGCTTTCTGGAAAGAAACTCACCATACCTGGTCATAGGCACCACCCAACCTGCCTCACTAAACCCAACACAACCGATAATCTAAAACCTACCTGTGCCAGGAGATAATCTAAAAACTTAGAATTTGTTATTTCTTTATCAAAAAAACAGATAACCTTAATCATTGTTCCGTAATGATTTGACTTCAGTCTTAAACATTCAAACAGTGAGGTAGTTTTCTAACAGTTTTCCTATGCCCCATTATATCTCCCACCTATTAAAACAAGTTACTCTGTGTACAGTCCCCAAGCCATTCACTCACACATTCACCCACCAGATTTTTCCAACTTTATACCAACAGTTTTATCATGAGTATAACAAGCATTTTTCAATGCCGAATGTTTGCTTGCTGGCATTGGCATTAGTAGTGTAGGAGTTAGAGAGCTGCATAATAGGAATGGCAGTGAAGTATTGAACTGAAGCCAACCCCGCCACCACCCTGCAGAGACTGACAGGTATTGGGGTGTGCCTTTGGGTTGTCAGGCATAACGGCCACACCATTTCACCACACCCTACCCTGCAGACACCGACAAGTGTCACGGTGTGCCTTGGGGTCTTTGGCACTTATGCTCACCCCATTCCATCAGGAAATATGTTGAGATGGGTGCGGTATAGGAGAATGGGGTGAACTTTGGGGCCAAAGAGTCCAAGGCACACCTCGATGCCTGTCACTGGCTGCAGGGTGTGGAATGATATGAGCATTACAGGCGAGAATCCCAAGTCACACCCCTGATGCCTGTCAGTCTCTACAGGGTGGGGCGTTATGGTGGGAACCCTAACGTCTCAGGCGTTCGTTGGCATTTCACTCCAAATTTTCAACATGGGTTTTGTATTTACCCTTGTATGAACAGTGGCAATATCAGTTTGTTAGCGGAAAGCTGATTTTGCACAGCGACTACGCCATTTGGCACCACAGGTGCGAAAACGCATTTTGAACAGGATGTGAAAAATGACAGCTGTACTGTTCATGGGGAGGTGGAAAAAATGGCAATGTTGAAAATCTGCAGTGAAAATATTAAAAAAACTGGTGAAGTCACAAGCGTGTGTAGAAACTGAGCAACGCACACCCATAATGGAATTAGTTTGGCAATTTTTTACAGCAGATTATCAACACAGGCATTTTGGAACCTCCGCTCATGAACAGTGTCACTGTGATTTTCTTAATCTGTCCTGAACAGTGATTTCCCACAGCGACCATGCATTTCTGTGCTGGGAATGCGAAAACACATTTCGGCCATGGTGTGAAAAATGACAGCTGTACTGTTCATAAGGAAGTGTGGAAAGATTACAGTGGTGAAAATCTGGACTGAAAATATTAGAAATCGATAAACTTACGAGGGTGTGTGGAAACTGCGCAATGGTCGCTCGTAACACAGTCATTTTATGGACTTTTTCACCAAATTTTTAACATCGCCATTGTAAAACCTCTGCTCATGAACAGTATCACTGTGATTTTCTTAATCTGTCCCGAACATTGATTTTGCACACCGACTACGCCATTGTGCGCTACATGCGCGGAAACATGTTTTGGGTGAGATGTGAAAAATGACAGCTGTACTGCTCATAAGGAGGTGTAGTAAAATGACAATGTTGAAAATCGAGTGAAAATTGTGACAATTCACGAACTTGCGAGCGTGTGTAGGAACAGCGCAACGCATGCTCGTAAAACAGTCATTTTGGGGAATTTTTTCACCCAAATTTTTAACATAGCTATTTTAACACTTCTGCTCATGAACAGTGTCACTGTGATTTTCTTAATCTGTCCCCAAACATTGATTTCGCACACCGACTGTGCCATTAATGCGCTACATCTTGCGAACACATTTTGGCAAAATGTAAAAATGACAGCTGTACTGCTCATAAGGAGGTGTGGTAAAATGGCAATGTTGAAAATCTGGTGAAATATTGAAATTCACGAACTTCGACCGTCTGAGAACAGCATAGCGCATGCTCATAAAACAGTCATTTTAGGGAGCTTTTTCACCAAATTTTCAACATAGGGTTTTTGGGGGCCTACCTCATGAACTATGACACTGTCATTTCGTAAATCAGTCCCAAAAGTTGGTTCTCTGTAGTGACCGCGAAATCACATTTCGGGCCAATTAACAAAATTACAGTGACAGAATTCATGAGGTGGGGTCCCAAAAACCCCATGTTGAAAATTTGGTGAAAAAATTCCCAAAAATGCCCGAGATATGCATCAAAGTTGAAAAACCCTATTTATTACATTATACAGCTTACCGGCATTTCCTCAGTTCGCAGTCAGCTTTGAAGAGTGCAGACATGTTCCTGGTCCACCGAAGATCATCGCGCCAGACTCCGAGTAAGTATGGGGTGAGGGGGAATAATGAGGCAGGGAGTGTCGCAGAGGAAGGCTTTCTCTTTCAGGTGTCTTTTTTTTTCTTGGGCGACGTGGAACTTGTGCCCACGCTGGGGTGAGCTCCCAAGCGTGGCAGCTGGAAAACTATTTGGGGCAGGATCACAGTGGATCCGGCGGAGTTAGGGCACCCAGTCGGCCCATCCTGAACTGTTGCCATGCTGGGGTGGGCTCCCAGCGTGGCAGCAGTTGTCTGTCTGGGGGGGTCTTGGAGCTGAAGGGGATTGGGCACCCCGTCGGCCATACAGTGTGTGTGGGGGAGTGCATTAGCACACAATGTGCGTGCGTGCGTGTGTGTTGGGGGGAGCGCATGCGCAGGCAGTAGCTTCTCGCTGCTCACTGAAGCGGAGCTCTGCCTTTCAACTGTACAGCACTGCATTTTCAACTGCTGTCATAGACAGCTGCAGCATTCATTGGTGAACTGTGGCCGCACCTGCAAACACACCGACTGCATTGGAAGATGGGTGCCGCATATACGAAAACTCGGATGATGGCACTATGTTTCTTGCACATGCGTGCAAGCAAACATAAAAATGTTGTTAAGAGCAACAAAATTGTAAATCTCAACATTTTCCCTTTTTAGGAATAAGACCTGTATACAGTCACAATGATTCTGCTCTGCAGAGTAACTGTCCTGGCAGAGTTCATAAGTCTGACATCCAGAGACGTAGGTTGCAGGCCCCTCTCCAGGAGAGAAATAATAAGGCAAGGCAGATTGGGGGTGGGTTTAGCCCAATACTGGAGGGAGGAAGAAGGGGAGATGAGGGAGGGCGATTTAAGCCAACAGTGGTGAGGAGAGGGTCAGAAGAAGAGAAGCAGAGACAAAGGGGCCCAGGCGAGGAAGAACAATTGCCGGGGAAACCAGGTCAGGAGACAAAAGACAAATGGAAGGAGGAGATAGGGACTTGTGAGGGGAGGCAAAGAAGTGGCAAAAGTCATGGAGTGGAAAGGAGAGAACAGGTTACTATGAAGAGGAGAGGTGGGCATTTGTGAAGGGCCTTCAGAAAATAGTTGTGCACTGCTAGAGAGGAAGAAGGTGGAGGAGGAAATGATGAAATTAGAGGATAATTGATAAATGCCTGGACCAAACTGAAGCAGGAGGAAGTTCTGCTGGGAGAATTGCAACAGGGGTAAAAGGGGGAAATAATGTGCAGGAGGAAGAAGAGGAGCTGGAAATGAGAGAGGGAGATGAATGGAAGCAAGCAGGGAGTAAGAGGGGTGGAATCTTAGTGCTGGGGGACTCAATACTAAGAGGAGTTAGGTGGGGTAGCAAGGGGGAGAGGCATAGTCGCATTTGGGTGAAGGCCATGCCAGGAATGACAGCAGAAAGGGTGGGACAGTCTGTTCTGAAATATGCTAGAAGGGGTGGGGACAAGCCTCATTTAATTATACATCTTGGGACAAACGACCTGGCTGACAAGACAGTAGATACAGTCAGAGGAGGTTTGAGGAACTAGCACAATTATGTGAGGGGCAGGAAGATCAGTAACTTTTCAGAGATACTTCCGGTGCAAAGCAAGCACAACAAGGAAGCTGAGACTAGAGGAATTTTAACAGATGGCTAAGAACCTGGTGTTGTGCTAAGGGTATGGGCTGTTGGGGGTGGGAGGGACCTGGGAGGACAGTAGTCTCATGCCAGGACAGACTACACTTGAGTGAGGAGGAAGAAAGTGTTGAAACAGAGGATGGAGGAGTACATAGAGGAAGTTGGGAATTTAAACTAGGAGTGGGGGGTGGCAGTTGGGGAAGAGATATGCAGAGACCACAGGTTGGGAAATCATATGAGCTTACCCCCCATAACAGTGACAAAGGACAAATGGCAAGTACTATTGGTGATGCTAGGAAAGGAGGGCAGGATGGGGGGGGAAAGGGTGGAAGGTGGTTACCCTTAATGCTAGGAGCCTTGGGAGGAAAACTGCAGAGTTACAGGTTCTCATGGCAGAGGGAGAGGTGGACATTGCAGCCATCACGGAAACATGGGCCACCCAATACAATGACTGGGACCTGTCTGTACCAGGGTACAGGTTATTTCGTAGGGACAGGGTGATTGGGAAAGGAGGGGGGGTGGCACTATACGTGAAGGAAGGACTGAAGTGTGTAAGGGAGGAAGGGGAGGAGGGTTGTACAGAGTCACTTTGGATGCAAATCCAGGATTCCAAGAATAGGATTCTTAGAATGGGAGTGGTGTATAGGCCACCATCTCAGATGGAGGAGTTAGACAGGGAACTAGTGGGACAGATCAGGAGGACCTGTGAAAAGGGTAGTGTGGTGATTGTGGGGGACTTCAACATGCCAGGAGTGGACTGGAGCACCCCAACAACCAGGAACAGAAGGGAGCAGGTACTGCTGGATGCCTTCCAGGACAGCTTCCTGCTGCAAATGGTCAGTGAACCAACCAGGTTAGGGAATACCCTTGACCTTGTGCTGGCAAATGGGGACTTTGTGAGAGAACTTATAGTGGAGGAACCGCTGTCAGGGAGTGACCACCACTCAGTATGGCTCACACTGGATATGGGCAAGGAAGGAGTGGAATCTGGCACAATAGTGCTGGACTTCAGGAGGGCCGACTTTGGGAGGATGGGGGAAGTGGTAAAAGGGTACCTGGCCAGACTTCAATCTAGTATGGACACTAACCAGAGGTGGGAGCTCATAAAGCTGGGGATAGCGGAGGCAACAAAACCTGCTGCAAAGCCCAGAGCAAGAAGGCTAGGGCTAAGAAACCCGATCTGGTTGAGCAAGGAGTTCATGGAAAAGGTAAGGAGGAAAGAGCTGCCTTTAGGAAGTACAAGAAAACAGGGAGGGGAGGACAGGGAGGGTACTTGACAGAATCGAAGGAGGTGACAAGGGCAGTAAGGAGCCAAAGCATCTACAGAACTCAGGCTGGCACAAGCATTAAGAAGGGAGAAGGACTTCTTTAAGTACATCAGGGAGAAACGGAGCTGTAAGGACCACATAGTAAGGATTAGGAAGGAGGGGGGGTTGGGTGGAAGCAGGGTGCGATAAGGCGGAAGCATTAAATGAGTACTTCTGCTCAGTATTTACTAAAGAGAAGAGGGGGGTGACACCCAAGGTGGGATAAATGGCAGAAGCAGGGTGGGAAGTGGAGACAGATGGGAAATCATGGAGCAGAGTTCGAGAGGTTTGAAGGCATTGAGGGTGGACAAGGCGCCAGGCCCAGATGGCATCCACCCAGGGTGCCTGAAGGAGCTGGCAGAGGTCCTTGCAGGACCTTTGGAGACCTATTTAATGCCTCACTACATTAGGTGTGTACCTCAGGACTGGAGGATGGCTCATGTGGTGCCCTCCACAAGAGTAGCCCCAAGGATGAACTGGAAACTACAGACCAGTGAGCCTCACATCCATCGTGGGTAAGCTAATGGAGACTATCCTGAAGGAGAGGCTGGTGGCCCTCCTAGAGGCCAAAGGACTACAGGACAGCAGACAGCATGGCTTCATACATGGCAGATCCTACCAAACCAACCTGATCGAGTTCTATGACTGGGTAACTAGGCAACTGGACAGGGGCCATGCAGTGGATGTCCTGTATCTGGACTTCAGTAAGGCATTCGACTCAGTGCCACATGGGAGGCTGGGAAGGAAGTTAATAGGCACAGGGGCGGGTGCAAAGCTGGTGAGATGGGTAGGAAACTGGCTGCAAGGAAGGCAACAGAGGTGGTGGTGGGTGGGAGCTCTCACCCAAGGGCAATGACCAGTGGTGTTCACAGGGCTCGGTGTTGGGACCAGTGTTGTTTGGCATATTCATTGCAGACATATCATGGGACATCAAGAGCAAGATCAGTCTGTTTGCTGATGATACCAAGGTAAGTAGCGGTGGTGGATGACCTAGGTGGATGGCAGGGGTTGCAGGATGATCTGGCAAGGCTTGAAACCTGGTCAGACACCTGGCAACTGGGCTTTAATGCCAAAAAGTGCAAGGTGCTGCATTTTGGGATGAAGAACCCAAGGAGGAGTTACCAGCTAGGGGAGTGCAGCTAGCCCAGACAGAGGAGGAGAAGGATCTGGGTGTGCTCATTGCAGGGTCAATGAACAACTCGGCACAATGTAGGAAGGCAGCTGCAAGGCCAACAAAATGCTGGGTTGTATTGCAAGGGGTATATCCTCGAGGAGGGAGGAGGTGATTCTGCCACTGTATAGGTCATTAGTTAGACCACACCTGGAGTACTGCATGCGGTACTGGTGTCCGTATCTGAAGAGGGACATTAAGTTACTGGAGGGGGTGCAGCGCAGAGTGACAAAGATGATCAAGGGGCTGGGGGACTTATCATACAAGAGGAGGCTGAAGGAGTTGAACATGTACTCACTGGAGGAGAGGAGAGACGGGTGACATGACTGAAACCTTTAAATGCATGAAAGGAATAAACAAGACAAGTACAGAGGGCTGTTCAAGTAAGGAGGGAGGCCACCAGGGCCATGATATGAGACTGGAGGCGAGGAAGGTTCAGGAGGAAATGAGGAGACACTTTTTAAAAGTGGTGGCTGGGTGGAATGCGTTACCTCCTGAAGTGGTATGCAGTAGAACAGTGGACTGCTTCAAATGAGGATCGGACAGGACAAGGGGGAGGGTTAATGAAGGGGAAGGGTGGAAGGAAGGGGCAGCTGCAGAATAAGGGGTGCTAGCTGCACATTCGAGCAGACTTGATAGACCTCTAGGCCTTTATCTGCTTACAAATTTCGTATGTTCGTAGTACTTAGGGTTTGGCTTGGTCGTCACATCCCCCAAGGAATCCCAGTCCAAAATGTAGCACTTGGTCCGTGTCCCAGCCAAGACCTGGAAAAGGGCAAAATGTTTGAACAAAGTCAGGCCAGACCAAGTTCTTGTGTGACAAATCGACCGTGCCTTCTGTATTAACTGCTGAGATGGGGCAACTCCTTCACCAGGGCGATTCTTTAAGTGGTCCATCTGTTCCTTAAAGATCCATTGTTCCCTCATCTCCTCGATAATGTCCCATAACCTTTCAGGCACATAAGGATACTTCATATGGGGATACTTCACGTGCAGCCTCCTACGGACCCACCTCTCTGCCTGGCTCCATTCTGGCAGGTCTCCACACTGGTCCTCCTGGCTTGTCCCACTGGTAGCCATATCCCACATCGATACTTAAGGTTTAACAGGTCACTAGGGTTTGACCTGTCAATCTGGGTCTGGAGGCTCTTAGCCTGGACTGGGAGATGTGGGGTGCTGTCCGCCAAGGTGATCACAGGGCGATGGTAAGGCCTGGGGATTGCCTTAACCAGCTGGTAGTCCTGAAACTGAAAGGTGCCACCAATATACTTCTCATTCAACTCTTCCAGCTCCCTGCACTCAGTACTCTCCCTTGCTGCTGCTGGTGCAGGTTCAGACTCGGGGCCAAACCCGCTGGGCTTGATTCTAAACTTGGCTCCCAAGGTAGGCTCTGACTTGGATGACAGGGTCTGTGGAATACTGCCAGACAGAGGCTGAGGTAGAAACCCCCCCCAGGCACTGGAGGATCTCCTGCTGGTTGTCTGAGACCCCCTCACTTCCCTCTGCCACTGGGATAGCCGGTAGCCAGCAGCAGGAAGCGGGGCAGATGACTGTGCTCCCCGTCACCTTCTTCCTTTGCTTTTGCCCCTGCACCTTCCTCCTCTACAGCCTCCATTATGACATCTGGGGACTCACTCCTGGTCTCTTCCACCTGGGTATGAGTGCATTCCCCCATGGGGAGTCTCTCAAAAGTTACCGAATCCCCACTGGCTGGTGACCATGGTACAAAAGAGCTTGCAGTGGAACCAGGAGAGAACATCCCCAAATTTGGAACTGGCGGCATGCCTGTACAACACTGGCACACAAGCAATCTGGCAACACCTTCCCTCCAGTACCCACACCTCACTGATCTTTCATTTCCTTGTCCTTTTCTCCCAGCTTTCCATAGGACAGCAGTGAGGCAGGAACCATGGCCATTCCTCCTGAGGGGGTCACCTCTGCTTCACCTTCCTCCCTGCCAGACACGATTCTCCACCAACTCATGGGCTGTCTGCTCTAGTCTCCTCTCTGTACCTCCCAGTACCCACAGCAAAAAGCTTGCTTACTTGGTTGTTTCTGGGTTTTCCTTTTGCTTTACTTCGTGGCACAGTCCCTTGCCTGGATGTGCATGTGCAAACCTTTCTCTCACCAATTTTGTTCTCTGACTTTCTTTCTCCTCACCTTCTCAGCTCTACTCTCTCCATTCTCCCTCTCAAGATGGCACTTCTGCTTGCAGCTGCTGTAGCTCCTCTCTGGCCATCACCCAATCAGACTCCACCTAAGGGTCACGTGATCAGTTGGGCATATGCACACACCACACCAGGCATGCTGAGGCCTACTTCTCATTCACCCCCACAGCTAATGTTCTCTTCACTACAGGGCCCAGCCAGGCAGGGAGGCCTGACCACACACCAGACCACAAGGCTCAGGGTCCAGAGATGTTTTGGGGTTCGGGGAACATCCTGGACGAGCCCCCACATGTAACCCCCTTGCCCCATCGCCTGGGGCATAAATCTTTGTTGCAGTTGTTCCAGAGGGCACATAGAGAAGGCTACATCAAGTGCTAACTTGAGCCAGTGCACACTCACACCAGATAGGAAAATGGTGGTCCTATGACCCAGCGGGAATTGCCTGATGATTCTCCGGGGAGCCGGAGAGTTGGTCGGGTTTTCCTAGGCCTCCTGTGGGTTGGGTTACGTGGCCTGTCCCCTGGGAGGTTGTAGTTGGGGGTCGTTGGAGGTCTGCTGGCAGGGCCTGTGGGTGATTACACCTGGAGGGGTCTCTCTAGGTTCCAGTTTTGTATAGTTCTAGCCCTCTGCTGAATTAGGAATCTTCAGACTATCAGACAAAGCCAGCAATGTGGCATGTGCACACTGGATGTGGATTGATTTTGTATTTTTATTATTAATAACTTTACTTGGTCCTTCCGTCAATCTTGTGGATTTTATTTTGGTATCAATGGAACTGCTTATCATTGTTGGTGGTTGCCTCAGGAGGGCTTAGGGGATCTGTGTTGTTGGGCAGTGGTTGAACGGCGGGGGTAACTGGTGAGGCAGGAGGTGGGAGCTCCATTGCCTGAGCTGGCGTTGTAGATCTTAGACCTGAGTGAGACGTGCCCCCCCCCCCAGAGGATTTATTTCTCTTACTTGGATTATTTTGGATGTTTTACTGATTACTGAAGGCTTTGAACATCTAGAAAGTGCCTCATAGATTTTGAGCACTGCAGTGGAAGTGACATTTTGTCTTTTTTCTATTTTTCCATTTGATTTTAATTTCCGTGAAGGCAGTGAGAGTGCTGTGCTGATTCAGTCTTCCTTACAGTGAGAGGGTTTGGGGGCTGATTATTTTTATTTACAGCTGGAACAACTGACTGGACTTTAAATCCTGGATTACAAAGCTGAAATGGATCTTTATTTTTATTTATAGCTGGAACAACTGATTAGACTTCAATTTTGAATTGCAAATCTGATTTCTGTGTATGAAATTGTTTTAATATTTTAAGGGGGGTATTTTATTTCATTTTTATTTTATTATTTTTTGATCTTCTCTTTAGGGTTATTTAAGTTGTGGGTGGGAGGGTTTTGTTTGTATGAGGGTGAATAAATTGGTTTAAAATACATGTTGGGGTATAAGTAAAATGGTTAGGCAGTACTCCCCCTCAAAACTTCGGGATCTCCGTCCCTTTGAATTACCCCCACTTACAGGGGAGGTTTATGCTAGATGTCGAAATCTCGGCATTATGAGATCAAAATGCAGAAAGATACGGGGATCCTGGAACTCTTGGGGGGGATGGGAGGGAAGAGAACAGATATGGGCAGTGAGGGCTAGGAGACGTCCTGGGGCGAAATGGGCACTGGAGCGAGGTCCTCCTTGCTTAGTTCCCATACCCAAGGGCACTGACTTGGAGTGTGTCAGGCAGGAAGTGGGATCACCCTTGGATTTCCGTCCCTTTCTGGTGGTGTTAAGCAATGCCAGGTCGATTAGGAATAAGACCGCAGTGATTGCGGATCTTGTTTCTTCAGTCGACTAGGCTTGCATCACCGAGACCTGGCTAGATGGACATGCTGGTCCTGTGTTGGAATCTGTGATTCCGGCTGGGTTCTCGGTGATTCACTGCCCAAGAGTGGACCGGAGGGGCGGGGGGGTTGCGGTCTGTTTTAGACAAGATCTGGATCTCAGGGAAGTGCCAGTTGGTGACACCAACTCCTTTGAATGCATAGTGGGTGCAGCTGCAGGCTTCAGGACCCTTCCTATCTACCATCCACCAGGGGATGAGAGGGAGTTCCTGAAGGAGGTTGCGGACTTCATCACCGATATGGTACTGGAATCTCCCAGATGGTTAATTCTGGGGGATTTCAATGCCCGGGTCGACGATGAACTCTCGCCATTTGGTCAAAACCTCCTCCAATTAATGGACTCATTGGGCCTGTCATGGATAATTATCTCTGCAACCCATGAGGGTGGCATACATTGGACTTGGTGTTCCATCTGTGGATGGAGATATCTGATGTGGAGGTGGATCCAGTTGGATGGTCTGACCATCATGCCCTGAGGTTAAGATTTGCAGCCCCCCGAAATAAGCCTGCCCCAAGGGAGTTAGTACAGTTCCGTCCCTTAAGAGGTGTTACCTCAGAAGGCCTAATGATGGAACTGGACTTCTCGGATTTTCCAAAGGATAGAATGGATCTAGGGCCTTTGGTCTTAGCCTATAATAGGGTTGTGACTGGGGCCCTGGATGCCATTGCTCCAATTCGTGTTCGTCGCCGTACTCTTCACTTAGGGGCTCCCTGGTTTGATGGAGAGGTCCATGAGTGGAAGAGGAAGGGATGAAGATTGGAAAGACACTGGCAGAAAACTCAACTGGAGGTGGATAGACTTGAATTGTTAGAACATTATAAATTCTACCAATCAGCAATTTCCCATAAGAAGGCAGAGTTCCTGTCCACGGAAATTGCTGCAGCAAGGAATAAACCATCCCAGCTCTTCCAGACTGTGGACAGGCTGTGCAATCCAGTCTGTCTCCAGACTGGTAGAGCATTATCACAGGTACAGTGTGAGGAGTTTGCGAAATTCTTTGCTAACAAGGTATCCACCATCAGGGATAAGATCTGCCAGTGTCCTTCTATTGGACTTTGCACTGATCAATCGGGTGGTACTAATGCCCAGTTGTACTGGTCCACCTTTAGACTACCAGCAGTAATAGATATAGTGAGGATTATCCAGACTCTGTGACCTACCTACTGTAAGTTGGACCCAGGCCCTACTCACCTGGTGGTGGGGTGTGTAGATGTTATTGGCCCAGTCCTGGCTGGGATAGTGGTGGTGTCATTAGAGAGAGAGATCTTTCTGGATCCCTTAAAGGAGGCGGTAGTACACCCCCTGTTGAAAAAGCCCTCTCTTGACCCCAACTGCCCAGCAAATTATAGACCAGTCTCTAACCTTCTTTTTGTATGAAAGGTTATTGAGAAGGTGGTCACTCTGCAACTGGAGGATCATTTGTCCAACCACAATACCTATGACCCTCTCCAATCCGGCTTCAGGAAAAGGCATAGTACAGAGACGGCTCTTGTTCGGGTATTGAATGATCTCCTGATGGCAAGAGATTGGAGGACCCATTCCATCTTGGTTCTCCTGGATCTCTCAGCAGCATTTGACACCGTGGATCATGGGGTACTGCTCGACCGCCTGCAGTTATTCTGTGGTCTGAGGGGAGCAGTCCACAGCTGGTTTCGATCTTTTTTGGAGGGCAGAACTCAGAGAGTGGTGTCTGGAATTTACACCTCGGCCCCTCATTGGCTGCCCTGTGGGGTACCACAGGGGTCGGTGCTGTCCCCTATGTTATTCGCGGTGTATATGCTTCCATTGGGGGACATTATAAGATGGTATGGGCTGAGTTTTCATTGTTATGCTGATGATTCTCAACTCTACCTGTCTTTTATGCCTGATCAGGAGTCGGATTCCATCACAATGTTTAACAACTGCCTCCTGGAGATTCAGGATTGGATTAGTGCTAGTTGGCTTAGGTTGAATTCAGGGAAAACTGAGATGTTGGTTGTGGACCCTGGAGGGAGGGAGGACAACAGGGGCTTGGACTGGGAAACCCTCGGGTTTATATCTTGGGGGGCCCCACTTCTTGCCTCTGGCCAAGTACGTAGCCTTGGCATGATCTCTGATGAAAGCCTGACTATGAAGACACGGGTGTCGGCTGTAGTCAAATCTGCCTTTTTTCATCTGAGGAACATTGCCCGGGTGAAACACTTGGTTCCACGGGAAGATTTTCCCATATTGGTCCACGCCTTTGTCACCAACCGTTTTGATTAGTGCGATGCCCTCTATCTAGGGCTGCCGGGGGTGGATATCCACCACTTGCAGCTTGTGCAGAACGTGATGGCCAGGTTTTTGATAGGAGTTTCAAGATCTAGCCATATGACACCTGTGCTGCGTGATCTACACTGGCTGCCAATACAGTGGCGGATCACCTTCATGGTCACATTATTGACCTTTAAGGCCCTACATGATTTGGGACCCCACTACCTGAAAGAGATCTTGGTGCCTTACTGTCCTGCCCGTTCTCTTCACTCCTCTGATGAGGAATTGCTAGAGATTCCAAGGGTACGTCTAAAGATGTCTGGAGGTAGATCTTTTGCCTATGTGGCAGCAACCCTGTGGAATTCTCTGCCTCGTCAGACACGAGAATGCCTAACCATTGAAAGTTTTAAAAAACAACTAAAAACTTTCCTTTTTGCCTGAGCATTTGCTGGTACATAATAATTAAATGTAGTGTATGATTGTCTGATTTATTGTTTTAAAATGTGATTTTACTGATTTGACTTATTGTAAAAGCACCCTGAGCTTGGGAAAGGTGCTTAATATAAATAAAATCTTACTTACTTACCTTTCAGATGACTCTATACACCAGTGCACCCTTGATCTCATCTCCAAATCTGGATTGTGTCCCCAAACACTGACCACTGGACCAGGATCTCCCAGCTGCAACCTCCTGATTCTTTGTGCCCATGAGTCCCTTGATCTGGAGTGTAGGGTGACAGCATCTCTCCTGGAATTAAAACTTATGAGACAAATTAGACACAAGGAGAGGGAGTTCCTATTTCATTCTATCCCCCTTCCAGCTTAAATAAGGTATTGTCCACTACCAATTTCTTCCCAAACTAGCTTCTTTATTTAGCTCCAACATCCCAAATGATTTCAGGAATGCAGGGGTCACATCCTTCATAAATAAATAAAGCAGCTCCATGGGGCAAATAAAAACTTTGTACTATTCATCCTGACTGAACACTCCGAGCAGCACATCGAATATAGGCAGTACAGCAGGACTCATTCACTTTACCCTACTTGGATGCTTTACCCAAGGAACCTCCCTTATCAGAAACACCCAGGCTCCTGACTCACTGGTGCTGGTAAGCCAAAACTTTTGGTTTTTCTACTCTTCACTGGGTTGCACACAACCTCTGGTACTGGTCACTACCCCAACTCCAGTGTGGGAAAGCATGCTGCTTCCCCCACCTGGCCCCTGGACCTCGGCACAAATACCAGGGATATCACCATTTCTTCCTGTGACCCAGACCCTACAACCCTTCACTCTCGCGCTACAAGGTACCTACTCTGTAAGGTGCGCCCACTCTCACAGCACCTGCTCCCTCCTTGCAGCTCAGCCTTTTCATCTACACAGCTCCCACTGGTGCAGTGGCCCTTAAACCTAGCCCTGCTCCAGTACCTGAGCCCCTTGCTTCAGGCTGCCCTGCCATGAGATAAGCCCTGGTCTCTGCCACCACCCAGGCATCTCCGAGCAGCCAAAACCCTGTGAGCAGTGCCATACTCTGTTCTGCTCCCAGCTGACCCTTTGAGGAGGAATCCATGCCCAGGCACACATCCCTCTCACATCACTCCTGGGCTTGCAGTAAGCTCCAACTAGTGGCCACCCTCCAAGGTTTGTCCTACAACCTGTGACCTGCCCAGCCTTTATTAATGCTAACACCTCAGGACCTGCCCCTCCAAGCAGGCCCCAATTATGGGTGAAGAGCCCCCTGGTTCCAACTGCCCTCAGGCCACCCTGCCACACTGGGTACCAGGGAAAACCACTGCCACTGGCCTTCCCCCTGTGAAGCCCCTGCCACCATCCCCACAGCCCTGGCAGCAACCTTATATACCTCCCTAAATCTACTCCCTGCTGCCACTGCGAGGCATCTGGCAGGTACTAACCCCTAGAGCACTAATAAATTCCCTCGCTCTGGGGGGTACACTACTGCATCGAAATCCATTAAATTTCCATTAAAATCCATTAATTTTCCATTAACTTCATGCGAACCCATTAATTTACCCCATTAAATTATGTTCAATGTGAAATTTGTTCTCCTATTACGTTTCCATTAATTGTTGTGGTTTCATGGGTGAAAACCATTAATGTACTCATCCATGGCATTAATTAACCATTACCACCATCCATTAAATATTTAACTGGTGTTGTACATCCATTAAATTTTGTTTAATGTACAGTTAATTCCCTATTTCACACCCATTAAAACACAGCAATGAACTTTTAATAGCCATTAAAATGTAATATAACCTAGTTTCATTGCCATGAAAACTATCCTTGTGGTCATTAAATACATCAATGGCCATTACATATCTTCAGCTGAGAGTTTAATGGTCATGAAAATGACATGCTTTTAGAATGTGACGGCAGATAAGGACTGCTTATCCCACCTAGTCTGCCTATTTTCCTACCTAACGGATAAGCTGCAGATTCTAGTTAATCAACAGCTTACTTCCTCCTACCCCCCACTAGGACTGCATTATGTCTGTCCCATGCATTCTTGAATTCCCCCACTGTTCTTGACTCCACAACCTCCTCAGGAAGGCTGTTCCCTGCATCCACAGGCCTCTCCATGAAAAAAATACTTCCTCACATTACCTCTGAGCCATCCCCTCTCTATCTTCAAATTGTGCCCCTTTGTTCTTGCACATCTCTTTTTCTGAAATATACTACCCTCTTGGACTTTGTTGATTTCCTTGAGGTACTTGAAAGTTTCTATCATGTCCCCCCTCTCCCTTCTTTCCTCAAGGGTATACATATTAAGCTCTTTTCCACTAATAATCATTAAAACTAAGAAATGAACTTTTCATTGCCATGAAAATTATGTTCATGCTACGCCAATACATTAATGGCCATTACAACTGTCCAAATGCACATCTACCTACACATTTAAGTGATACAGTGTTGTATATTATAGTAGATAAGTTTCCTTTTATCTTAGTAATATGTTTAAAACTTTTTTTCTTCTCACAGCTCTTAAAGAAACACATGGGAATTCACTGTCTTATATTTTCAGATCCTTACATTGGTATAGTCCTGCCCACCTCTTCTCACCTGTTCATTCCCCCTTTTTGGTCTGTAGTGTCCTCAGTCCCAAGGAATATGAATATGAGTCCCTCATATACGTGGTCATTGTTATACTTTACTCTTATCCAATATGAGTGACTTAATATTATATTCATAGAACACCAAGGGATTCAACTCTCCTTGTAAACGTAAACAAATTCTTTCCTACTTAAAAAAGCATAAAACACATATTGCTTTCCAACAAGAAACTAAACTCCTAGCTGAGGACGTCTGCAGACTCAGAAAGGACTGGGTCGACCAAATATATTCATTCTCTCTCTTTCCTCTAAAAAAAAGGGGGGTGGCTATCCTGATTCATAAAAATCTTAATTGACCTCTTATAAAATCCTCTACAGATCCAGAAGGCAGGTGGGTAATAGTTATACTCAATACACCTACAGGCCCGATTATGTTAATCAACGTTTATGCTCTTAATTCTGATTCGCCTGAATTTTTCCATAATTTAACCCAACAAATCATGTCATGTAACAGTTTTAATTTACCCATTTTAGTAGGCGGTGATTTTAATTTAGCTTTGGAGCCATATTTAGATAGAAATAACTCTCCTTTCAGTTCACATCCGAGAAGTATTATGCCTTATTAATGCTTTTAAAAGACTTTGGCCTATCTGACATCTGGAGATTTTACCATCCTAGGGATCGTGACTATACTTTTTATTCCCCATTTCACCAATCCTATAGTAGAATTGATTACTGGTTCACTTCTCTCTCCATAACCGCAAAAACAATTGAAACCACTATCCTCCCGATTACAATATCAGACCACTCCCCTATCAAACTTCAACTATTATGGGGTTCTCCACCCTCTAGATCTCTGTCATGGTGCCTTGATCCACTTCTACTTAAGGACCCAGACTTTATACCCTGGGTTAGAAACCAAATTCAAGAATATTTGTCCTTTAACATTACCCCCAGTATATCCATGCGTACTGTTTGGGAAGCATTAAAAGCCACCATCAGAGGTAAAATAATTAGTTACGCCGCCCACAGGAAGAAATTAAGAGAGTGTCAATTAGCTGAACTAGAAAAGTCATTAAAAATTAAAGATCAATACCTTAAAATCAATAAATCCAACCCCAACTTGCAACTTCACCTTGAAATCCTTCAATTAAGAATCAAAATCAATGAACTTGTATCTTGCAAAGCTGAGCTAGCCCTTTTTAGGCTGAAACATAAATATTGGGAACAAGGCGATAGATGTGGAAAACTGCTCTCCTACCAGCTTAAAACTCAGCAAATGGATAGGCATATTGCAGGCCTGAAAGACCATTTGGACCAGATACACACCAATAATCCTTCTATTAATCATATCATGAAATCCTTCTATCAACAACTATACTCGCTGCAGAACTGTGTGCCAAATAAACAAATCCATTTTTTTCTAGATAAACTCCAACTCCCCCACCTTTGTGATTTAGATATGGCAAATTTGGACAAACCATTTACCCTGCAAGAGATCCAAAATGCATTATCTACCTTAAAATCTGGTAAAGCTCCTGGCGGAGACGGGTTCTATGTGGATTTTTACAAATCACTTTCAGATACTCTATGTCCTCTGCTCTATGAAGTCTTTCTAGAATCATCAACCAATGGTATTATTCCTCCAACAATAACAGAGGCCGTTATCACAGTTCTACACAAAAAAGACAAGGGCCCTGCTCTTCCATCCAGTTACAGGCCTATCTCACTAATTAACACTTACAGCAAAATCTTCGCAAAACTCCTAAACCTTCTTCTAGAACCTCTAGTATCAAAACTAGCTCACAACTCCCAAGCTGGCTTCATCAAAAACAGATTGGTCTCCGATCATCTCCGTTCTTTATTCAACTTAATTCATAAAGCAGTCACTCAAATCCCCTGCTGCCGCCATCGCTATCGATTTTGAAAAGGCATTTGACTCTTTAAACTGGAACTATCTATATCTTGTACTATCTCACTTCGGTATTCCTAATAAGTTCTGCTCCTGGATCAATCTACTATGCACCTCTCCTTCAGCATGAATTCTCACTAACTCCATGCTATCTCCTCCCTTTTCACTAGCAAGAGGTACTAGACAAGGTTGCCCCTTGTCACCGTCAATATTCATCCTTGCCATGGAACCCCTCTTTGCCTGTCTTCGTCAATCCAGCAACATTAAAGGTATTCAGATTGGTAATTCCCGCTTTCTCTCACTTTCTTACATAGATGATCTTTTCACTCTTCTAGAAGATCTTGAAGAGGCAGGTCAGCCATTAGTTCAATTATTTAAATAATTCACTTTTCTCTCTGGCTTAGCCTTGAATTACAGTATAATAAAACTGAAACCTTACCTCTAAATGAACACTATAAATCATCTATGAATACAATCTTGGGCTTCCGATGGGCACCTCATGGTTTCTCATACCTCGGCATTCAAATTACTCCAAAACTACATAAAATATGGAATACAAACTTTACCACCTTGTTATCTAATATTAAATCTACATTCGATAGATGGAAACTGCTTAACCTTTCATTTAAAGGGAAAATTTCTGCTATTAAAATTACCATTTCTCCCAAAATCTTATATCTTTTTGCTAACATTCCTTTAATTTTACCTTCCATTTTTTTTAGTCAGACTTGATAAACTAATAGGCAGCTTCCTTTGGCAAGGGAAACCTCCCAAATTTGGTCATATAAAACTCTGCTCACATTGTTCGAGAGGAGGCTTTGGGCTTCCCTGGTTCCAAGCATACTTGTGGGCCTTTTGAGCATCTCAAACCGTTAAATGTTTTTTTAAACCAATGACAAAATCACCTTTATGGGTTACTATGGAATCCTCCCTATGTCCTGGGAACATCCCCACATCTTACATTTATAACTCACTCCCTCTGAAACTAAAATCCCACCCTACAATCTCCTCATCAGTATTCTACTGGAAATTAATACACATACACACACCTTAAATCTAACCCTACACTTCTGGCCTATACCCCAGTTTGGGGTAACCCAAACATCTCTCTGGATAATCACCCAATCTTCTGCCGTAATTGGAAAAATAGGGGCATCTTCTTCTTAAATGATATACTCAAACCGAATAACCTCAAACTCAAGTCCTTTACTGATCTTCGTACCCTCTGGAATCTTCCAAAGCATGATTTTTGGAAATATCTACAGCTCTGTACTGCTTGCAACTCCTGTTTCCAATATTTACCCAAACAAGTTTTACATGATAAATATATCTCACAATGGCTTAACATTTCATCTAATTTGAACAGTACAATCTACAGAAATACACTTATGGATCAATCTCTCACTACTAAAAACAAATGGAGTAAATGATTAAATTACAATATAACAGACTTACAATGGTATAGATGTTAGCTGTCTTGTCACAAGACCTTTAAAGATGTGCGCAGTTCACTTATACAAACAAAAATCCTTCACTTATGATATAGGACCCTTGTGGTATTACAGCACATCGGTCTAATAAATAATAATAACTGCTGGCACTGTAATGCTCCTAATGGGGACTTATTTCACACTCTATGGCTGTGTCCTCTTATAAAGAATCTATGGTGCACTACTCACAACTTTGCAGTCAAAGTAATCGGACAGCCATTTTCATTAGATCCCAAGCATATTATACTGGGCATTTTCAGCTCTTACAATAATACAATCTCCCACGCTCAAAGTAGATGGCTGACCATACTATTTCTCCAAGTTAAGCGCCTTTTACTTATACGTTGCAAGTCTGTTTTAATCCCCAATTTCTCTGATATTCTTAAGAATTTCTCAGTATGCCTCCCTGGACCGTATGTCTCATATTTCTTCTGGCCAACTTAAGGCATATAATAGATGCTGGCAGGACTATTTTAATTATTTAAGATCGTCACGTACTTCTAATACTTAATGTATGGACTGTTATAAAGGTTATCCCTATTTAACACCATCTGATAACCCTTACTGCAAGTGTCTCCCGTATTAGTTGTTTTCTCTTTTTCTCTTTATTTTATGTTCTTTTTGTGTTTTCTTTCTATTGGCATTATGCATAAGCCTTGTTTCTCTCACAGCTCTTCCACATTTATATGATATACAATTGTATAAGATAAGATTCAACAACAACAGTGTTGTACAAACTTTCGATATTAATCCTTTCCCTCATCTTTTGCCTTACCTTTTTTGCTAATCTTAGACAATCTATCCTAGATATATCCACAATCTGTAATGTTTGACTGATTATAGACTATAAAGCTGTCAATCGTTTTTAATGTTGTTGTTTAATTGCCAATATATTGTCATATCCTGTCAATTTGTCCATTCACATTGTCTTTCATATGTGGAAATTGCTGTTTTATTACATTTAATAATAATAATAAAAAGATTTACTGCAAAAAAAAAAAAAAATGTCCAAATGAGCTTTCATTGTCATGACACTTATATGTTCATGTTGTGCCACTATATTAATGGCCATTAAAATTGTCCAAATGAGCTTTTCATTACCATTAAATATTATGGTTATGTTGTGCCAATGCATTAATGTCAATTTTATGTGTCAAACATATATGTTCCACTTTATTTCCATAGGACTGACTGGACTTTCATCTGTGCTTATCAGATAAGTATACTTTTATCTACTATTGGTCTTATCTGTACTTTACCCTAAGAACTATGGATCTTCTGTGACTCTGGTGTAACTTTTGTTTTACAGGTACTCCCCAGTATCCAGAATTGAAATCTACACACAAGTTCCTTCCCCTGGACCAGTACACATAATTTTAGTTACTTGATTGGGAGGTGGGAAATGTGAGCCACAATGGTGAGCCTGCATCTGTTACAGCTGGAATCCACTGAGATTACATGTCATGTCAATGATTAATCCACTGTGTGACAACTTGCTCCGTACTATTAGTTCCAGCATCAATTGGCTCCCTGCCCAATTTGTTCCCAAATTGTACCCCTTCCCCCCAGAGTTTAATATATAAAATTTATGCTGGGGGTGAATCGTCAGGGAATGATTTGTACAGAGGGCTGATTAATATCGGAGCAAATAGTACAGCATGAGTTCTCACAGAGCAGATAGATTGGAATGAATTGACAAGTTACCAGGCACTGAAGGAGTGGGTGCCATGAACCTAGCCTCATGAGGGATAGTTGAGAGGTATGTGGTCAGCCCCTACAGATCTGGCCCCTCGGCAACTGGACCCCCTTCCCTTCCTGTTGCTGGACTCCCACAACCAAAAACTAGCTGTCTGCTCATAGCACGTGTGTGGCAGCACCTTTTCCATGAACAGCACAGCAATGCTGGGGGGGGGGACGGGAACAAGGCTGGTCTGTGGGTGGGAAGGGGATTTCAAATGCAAGGAGGAAGGTCAGCTGATGGAGCTGGAGAAGGGTAAGGTTGGGTGGCCCACTGACAAGGAAGGTGGGTCAACTAGCACTGGAACCCCCACAGCCATGGTGTCATACACCCTATCACACCCCTTCTAGCCCTGGTAGCAGGCTCTTGAGCCCTATCCTCAGCTTCAGGCTTCTCAGGCCCCGTAGCCAAGTCATTTGCCTGCTGATGCACTGGTTATGGCCGAAGGCCCCTGATCCACCCAATTCAATGTCCTGGAGGGCAGCATGGTTTGGGATGGATCTAGGTTGTCCAGACTGGAAAAGAGGGTGAACATTTGTTAGGTAGTGTAGTATGTGGGTCCCCAGGAGGCCCAAGTGGTGACAGAGGGGGACTATAACTGGGAAAACCTGGTATGGGGAGTCCCTTTGATGATTCAGATGTGTAAATAGGTTCCGAGAGGTTCTATGGGTGATCTGCAAGTGACAAAGTAAGGCCCAAAGTGAAAATCTCCCACCTGCCTGCAGTCAGTTGGGCATCCAACCCACAGTTTCTCATCCTTTCTCAACTTCTTCCTAGAGTGGCGTTGCCATAAAGCAGGGCTGTCCACCTGAACTAATGGTAACATTTTTTTTTAAGTTTCTTTTCACGCTGAGGGCACTGGAACAGGCTAAGGGTGGGTGGGCTAGTGACAAGGAAGGTGGTGCTCACCTGGTTAAATAAAGATTTTGACTGATTGAGTTAATTCCCGATCCCTACCGGGGACTGACTGCCTTCTCCAATGGTCCGTCCTCACACATGCTTCGGGACAGTGCAGAACTACAGTTCCCATTTCCCAGCAGAATTCCAGCATGAAATGTTTGTGAAAGAGAATGGCGCGATGCACCTAGCAGTTGTAATTTTGTCAAGTAGTTGTTTACCGCTGATCGTGGGAGAGATGTGCTTGTTTCCCAATTGTTTAACCAGGTGAGACACACTAAGCTGAAAGCTTGTTTACAGGTGCAACCTGGGAGCACAGGGAAGTTAAGTGACTTGCTCAGGGTCACACAGTATGCAAGTGGGGGCTGTGGGATTCAAACCCAGGTCTCTAGATTTGCAGCTTAGAGCCTTAAACCACTGCGCTATACTTCAAAACTACATGTCCCAGAAGTCCCCACGTGAAGTGTCTCCAGTCCCTGGAATGCGCAAACGCACATCAACGTGGCAGACGCTGTTGTGTGAGAGAGTATTGCATAGTGAGGAAAGCTGGGAGGCATTCAGGGACAATAGTCCATCACCAAGGCTTTAAAAAAGAGGAGTAGTGGCCTGTGAGAGGGGAATCACAACATATCGAGACCGAACGTTGAGTCTGAGGAGCCCACGGGCAGAGGCATACCGAGCACACGGCCTGCCCATCTATGGCGAAGGATAGGCTAGGGTGTTCCACACCATGGGATTCAATCAGTGGTTGAAAAACTGGTACTGAGCTCAGGGATATGGCTTCATTGGGGACTGGGGGTCCACCTGGAGTGATGCAAGCCTATACTGGCATGATGGGCTGCATTTGTCCAGGAGGGGAACCAGGATCCTAGGTGATAGGTTTAAATGCTTCATTGGCAAGCATTTAAACTAGCCAAGGGAGCGCACTGGAAGGAGCAGGAATCCTAGCCCCAAAAATCACGATAGTAAGTGCGGTAAACACCAACATAGAGGTGTCGATAGAGAGAAGGGCAGGTAAATGGAGAAAGTGACAAAGGCAAGAAGGACAGGAGTGGGGCAAAAAGGAGTAAGGCCATCAGGAAATGGAGGGTAATGAGTACCAATGCCTGTAGTCTGGGAAACAAGCTCCCTGAGCTGGTGGCCTTGATGGAACAGGGATGCCTGGACATCGTAGCAGTCACAGAAACATGGTACACAGAAAACCATGACTGGATGTTAACATACAAGGTACGTAACCTACAGGAGAGACAGGCAGGGGAGAAGAGGAGGAGAGTAGCTCCTATGTAAAGGAAGGATAAAAGCAACTGAACAAAAGAGTAAACAGGGAGGAGAGGAGGCACTGTGGGTCACCTTGGAGACTGGAAAGGGCACCACAATCCGCACAGGGGTTGTGTACAGACCCCCATGTCAGGGGGAGGGAATGGACAAGGATATGATAGAAGGCATTCTTAGAGTGGCAGAGAAAGGGGAGAAACTGTTGATGGGAGACCTGAATATGCCAGATGTTAACTGGAGTACATTTGCTGCAGCCACATCCAAGAGCAGGGCCATTCTTGATGCCCTACAGGTAGCAGACCTCAGACAGCTAGTTTCGGAACCCACTCATGAGGGAGCAATCTTAGACCTCGTACTCTCAAACAGGGGCAGTGAGAGGATCTCAGGTCTAGAAGTGGGTTGCCATCTGGGAACAAGTGACCATCAAACAGTGTGGTTCACATTAAACTCAGCTACAGAGTCAAGCCATACAAAAGTGAGGGTACTGGACTTCAGGAGGGCTGACTTTGGCAAGATGGGAGAGTGCCTCAGAAAAGCACTCAGCAAACAGGCTAGAAGGAGGTGTGGAGCAACAATGGGGAATCATCAAAACTGCCATCACAGAGGCAACAAGCCTTTGTGTGAAGCAAATAAACAAATCAAAACAAAAGAAAAGTCACTATGGTTCTCAAAAGAGGTGGCTGTGAAAGTCAGGAAGAAAAAGATAGCATTCCGGAGTATAAGGAAACACAGAAGGAGCAGGACAGACAGCTGTACCAGTTAAGGGAAGGAAGTAGGGAGGAAGTCAGAATAGCAAAGGCCCACAACTGAGAAAGATAGCCAACTCAGTTAAGAAGGGATAAAACCTTTTATAGGTACATCAGCGAGTGAGGGAAGACAAAGGGAGGGATAGTGAGGCTGAATAGAATGAACGGTGGGTGGGCAGAGGGGACAGTGAAAAAGCAGGGATACTGAATGAATATTTCTGCTCAGTATTCACAAAGAGGAAGGGATGTGCCTAATCCAATTAACAGAAGCACTCTTGATAGGGGGTCGATCCCAATCCTTTCACAGAAGAAAGGGTTCTGCAAGAACTCCTAAAACTGAAGGTGGACAAAGCAATGGGGCCTGATGGAATTCACCCCAGAATTCTAAAAAGAATTAAGGGGGGAACTAGTGAAACCACTGGCTACTCTTTTTAATAAATCATGGGAGGATGGTGTGGTACCCGAGGACTGGAGGAAGGCGGATGTGATTCCCCTTCACAAAAGTGGGACCAAGACAGAGGCAGGAAACTACTGACCTGTCAGTTTGACCTCTGTGGTAGGAAAGTGATGGAGTCACTTCTGAAGGAAAGAATAGTTGAGTACCTAGAGGCCAGTGGGGCACAGGACCCAAGGCAGCATGGGTTCACAGCAGGAAGGTCATGTCAGATGAATCTAATAGATTTCTTTGACTGACCAAAGTAGTAGACCAGGGAGGGGCTGTGGACATGGCCTACCTAGACTTTAGCAAGGCATTTGACACAGTCCCACACAAAAGATTAATAGTCAAATTAACCAGCCTGGGAGTGGGTCCCAGGGTGGTAGCCTGGGTAAAACATTGTCTGGACAACAGGACACAGAAGGTAATTGTAAATGGAGTCCACTCTGAAGAAAGAGGGGTTACTAGTGGGGTACAAGCAGAGTTCAGTAATGGGTCCAGTCCTTTTAATGTCTTCATAAGTGACATCATGAAGGGACTGGAAGGAAAAGTATGCCTCTTTGCAGATGACACAAAGATCTGCAACAGGGTTGATACACAAGGAGGCGTGGAAAGGATGAGAAGGGACTTGGCAAGGTTGGAGGAATGGTCAGAAGTATGGCAGCTAGGATTCAGTGCAAAGAAGTGCAAAATAATGCACCTGGGAAACAAGAACCCAGGGGAAGAATACACAATGGGGCGGTGGAGGTAGTAACAACAACAAAAAAGGAAAGGGACCTGGTGGTAATCATATCAGATGACCTTAAGGTTAGCAAGCAATGTGAGAAGGCAGTGGGGAGGGCTGGGGGTATACTGGGATGCATAGGGAGAGGCATCAGCAGCAGAAAACAGGAAGTTGTTATCCCTCTGTACAGACAGTTGGTGAGACCCCGTGTGGAGTACTGCGTCCAGTTCTGGAGACCCCATCTCCGCAAGGACATAGACAGGATAGAGGCAGTCCAGAGGAGGGCAACTAAAATGGTGCAGAGTCTGCAAGAGAAGCCGTATGAGGAGAGACTAAAGGAGCTTAATATGTATACCCTTGAGGAAAGAAGGGAGAGGGGGGACATGATAGAAACTTTTAAGTACCTCAGTGCAATCAACAAAGTCAAAGAGGGTAGCATCTTTCAGAAAAAGAGACGTGCAAGAACAAGGGGACACAATTTAAAGATAGAGGGGGTCGGTTCAGGGTCAATGTGAGGAAGTATTATTTCACAGAGAGGGTAGTGGATGCATGGAACAGCCTTCCTGAGGAGGTTGTGGGGTCTAAAACTGTGGGAGAATTCAAGAATGCATGGGACAGACATAAGGCAATTCTTGTGGGAGGTAGGAAGAAATAGGCTGTTGGTTAACTAGGATCTGCGGCCTATCCTGTAGGTAGGGAAATGGGCAGATTAGATGGGCCAAGCGGTCCTAATCTGCCGTCAAAGTCTATGTTTCTATGAGGAGGGAGAGGACCGGAGACATAATGGAGGAAGGGGGTGGGAGAGCACACAGGGCCTGTTGTTGAAACCTGTGGCTCAGTGTGGCCTGTGAGAAGAGAGCCCCAAGGTGGGCAAGAGTGAGGGGGTGATGGGCTCAGTAGGCAGGGAGACAGTGGTGTGTGCCAAGGCATGGGGGCCTGTACTCATGAGCACATAAAACATAATTTTGCTGCTTGCCTGATCATGAACCAGCCATTGTGGGAGTGGAATGAAAGTACAATGCTGAGCTAAAGCCCCCTGTAAAAATGAGTACAAGAATCATAAACTAATGGAATGCATCTCAACTAGGACACTTTTGCCATTTTGTGACCCTGACAAGTCAGTAGCGGGGGGGGGGGGGGCAACGAGATGGCGGCTAGTATGCAGAACTATGAACATGGAGTCCCAGGACTGAGTCTCACAACTACTTTATTCATTATGTGTCCCTGAGGGCATTGTGAAAGAGAAATTAAAGGGAAACATCCATTAGTAATCAGGCCCGCCTGGGTGTAAGTCATGACCTAATTAGCTTTCTTGCAAAGTGTATTAATTTTAACTTACTGTTGTTGAAATATTTATCTTGTATCTGGTTGATCCTGCCTCCCTCCTACCCCCATTTTGAAGTGTGCGGTGCACCACTATCCACTGCTGCCCCAGTGTGATGTATGACACGGGGAGCAGCCAGGGGCACACCATATAGACAGCCTGAGTAAACAGCGCTATTAACAGCTCTAGTTTCCAAAGTACATATCCCGGTGCTATACTGAAATCAGGTATAGACTGGCAGTCAGTTGCCCCTGGCTACTCAGTGTCATGCTTCACACTTGGACAGCCATGATGGTTGTGGGTACACTACACACTTCAAAATACCAGAGGTGGGGAGGCAGGATCAGTCAGGTAAGTATGGGGCGCACCAGACCATTAACACTGGTCAGTTTCAAAATCAGTCCTTGGTGGTCCAGTGGCTCCCCCCCATTTATGTTTGTCACGTAACAGAAATAATCTTGTGGTCTAGTAATGCCCCCTCCCTGATCGCCCGGTACACCTCTTTGTAATATATCCTGGTGGTCTAGTGGTTTCTGTTCCCTCATCACCTGGTACACAGTTCTGTAATATTCCCTTGTGGTTTACCATTCCCCACACCCCCAATGGTACATGCCCCCTCACCCGCTGAGGACCCCCCCACCCTCTGATTGCCAGTCCTGTGAAAGTGACTGCCAGCATAGTGATCCACTCACTTCCTAGTCCAGCTGCTGTCTGACAACCATGGAGTGCAGCATGTACATATCTATGCTTCTATGATCAATTTCAGTCGAGCTACCCCACACATTTTCAAATACCCCTTACATGCCCTTTTTAGCCCACAGAAAAATTATCACCCAGACACACATCATACAGACACCCAGACTCGATTTAAATCAGCAAAAACAGTGACTACATTCCAATAAAATAAAGTACTGTGCCTTTAAATTTCTGTTCGTGAACTGACTGTTACTATAGCTAACTTTTTTTTTGTGTAATCTTCGTTCAAGTGGCTGCTGCATGTTTTTCTTTGTGTGCTGCTGAGCTTTAGTTTGGTTTCTGTTGTAAATTAAAACAACTAAAACCACTGTGGTAGAACGGAGTGCTGCTTCGGGAATACTACATATAGAGAATACAGGATAGGTAACCCCATGCAGAACCAGTGTCTTCTGTCACAGAGGGGTCTGATTCCCCATGACCTCGACAGCGAAGCTCGAGAGGTCCTTGGGAATCAGACCCCGAGGTGGCAGAACACACTGGTTCTGCATGAGGTTACCCATCCTGTATTTTTTAGTGTATGGTGCCCCACAAATTATTTTTAAAACATTTTTAGGCTTCCAAAGTGTATTTAAATGATGGATAAAGAAATTGTTGTCTCCCCACGCTAGGAGACAGAGTTGGGTGGTTGCTAGGGACTGGGCGTCCCTAACGTTGCAGTGCATATGCCCATTGGTTGCCGCTCTGCTGTAGGTGGGATTTACAAAAAAAAAACACAGCGGCGGAACCTCTCGATAAGCGAGAGCAGAAACGGACATGATGGCAAAACTAAATCAATCTACATATCTGGTTGATCCTGTAGTCTGTGTAATGGCAAATGATCTGTTCCCCTTTCAGAAAACCGCTGTTGCAATGGACGTGTACTCGTAAGTGATGTTGACGTACTCGCGTTTTTTTGTATATGCTTTTAAACCGCAGCTCGAACTATCAATTCTAAATGAATGGAATGCTGTTCTGTACGTACGGCCAGTACAGCATTCCATTCATTCTTGTGTGTGTGGATGAACAGCATTTTGGTATGGTGGAATTTCGAGTAAGAACAGCATTCCACCATACACCATACAATGTTAGAGTTCACATCCGGTTCTGTTCTAACGGTTGAAGGAGCAGTCAGTGTGTCAGAGAGAGGATCTGCTGGTACATGTGCGAAAAAGGTCAGCAGTGAGGTAAGTTTTAAAGCAATCTTTTTATTTACACTACGATCCTTGCCAGCCAAGCTCCAGCCCTGAAAAAAAAATCACACTGCAGAAATTTTGTTGGAGTGAACGTAGTATGAAAAAAACGGGCCTTAGGAATTCAGTCAGCTCACGCGTATGTGTGGCCTTAAATCTGCATTTTACAAGCGGGTCCCTTCCCTCTGGCACATTCCTCTGCTTCTTTCAAGTAATTTGTCATTCTTGTGTGGGGGATATTGCAGACAGGCTTGGAAGCTAGTTTTTTTTTTCTTTTGGCAGGAGTTTATTCTTATAAATTGCAGCTGCAATGTACTTTGTGTGAGCCTTGCTAAAGAAGCAGAAATGGATTTCCACTGCTATAAACTCTATTCGATTCTCCTTCCTGATCACCACAGCTCATCAGTCTCCCTGTTTTCCAGCATTGCTGTTAAATTACAGTTTCCAAGTGGACAGACTGGTGAGATGTGAGAAATAAGACAGTGTGACTTAATTCAGAAGGGGATGGTTAGTTTTGGCCAATGGTCTTGCTGCTCTCCTGACAGCTATTGAACTGGGTCATGGTGCACTGCATGGGGCTCACTGAGTTTCTGCCTTCTCAGTATTCAAAAAATCTACCTTCAGGAGTTAGTGGTGAGTGTCCCTCTCTGGAACCCATGTATTTACCTGCAGTACACTAAAAGTGGGAAAGCTAGTACTTGGAGCAATAATAATGGAATCTGAGCAGAGGGAGAAGGACCAGGACAAATGAAGGTAGGGAGAGGGCAAGGTTAGCATTGTTTAAACACTGATTTGTGACCTAAGAGCCCAGGTTCGAATCCCACTGCAGCTGCTTGTGTACTGTGGCCCTGAGCAAGTCTTTACCTCCCAGTGCTTCAGTCCCTCCCAGCTAAGTAGTAGTAGCAGCAGTAGCTGGAACACCACTGTAAATGTGATCCTGCATTTTAGTTTGGCTGTCCCGGGTCCATAACTTGCGTAGATAAAAAAGGAACCTGATTCTCTACCCTTCATATCCCTCAATTTCTATCATGTGTTCCAGGCAGTAAATTCAAAGGAAATGAGAATGCTTCTATTACTGAGGGAAATATGATCTGTGATCAGTCCCTGTAGCTTTGTTTATTGTTTAGTAGTGATTAAAGCACAGTATTTGTTTCCAGTAATTATTTTAGCTCCAATCTTGTTGACCTGCCCCCTTCTGGACTGGTCCACCCCCATCACATTCACCCAGCTTCTCTGTACTCTGTCATCCTCTGCCACAGGGCTGTGGAAGTGCTCCGTCTGCAGTGCGGGGTCTGCAGAGGACTGGGCTGCCATCCACTTGCAGCCAGGGTTTTTTTTGCCACCCTTTTTCTCTCTGGGCCTAAATTGTGGGCAGTGCCACATTGTGCTCTGTCATTCTCTGCCACAGGACTGTGAAAGTGCTCAGCCGGCAGTGCGATCACTTCAGCTTTACCGGGAGCCACCATCCTGTTGCCTTCCCTTTTGCATGCCAATACCACCAACAGCTCATTACATGCTGCCTTGCACCATACCTCCAGCAGCTTTGTGCCCACGCGCACAGTTCCCGATTCCTACCAGGGACTGACTGCCTGCTGCAGTGGGCTACCCTCACACATGCTTCGGGACAGTACAGAACTACAATTCCCAGTTCCCAGCAGAACTCCAGCATGAAATGCTTGCGAGAGTGAATGGCACAATGCACCTAGGAGTTGTAATTTTGTCATATAGGTGTTTACTGCTGGTCACGGGAAGGATGTACTCGTTCAAAACTACATGTCCCAGAATTCTCTGCATGAAACGTCACCAGTGAGAACAGGCAGGCCTTCAGGGATGCTAGTCCGTCACCAAGGCCATAAAAAAGAGGAGTAGTAGCCTGTGAGAGGGGAGTCCCGACATACCAAGATCAAAAGGTGAGTCCGAGGAGCCCACAGGTGGAGGTATGCCGAGTGAGCGGCCTGTGAGGAGGGAGAGGACCAGAGACATGGCAGAGGAAGGGGGTGGGTGTGCATGCGAGGCCTGTTGCTGGAATCTGTGGCCCAGTGTGGCCTGTGAGGAGAGAGCCCAAGGTGGGCAGGAGTGAGGGGGTGACAGGCTCAATAGGTAAGGAGTAAGTGGCATGTGCCGAGGCATGGGGACCTGTGCTCATGAGCACATAAAATAATTTTGCTGCTTGCTTGATCATGAGCCAGCCACTGTGGGAGTGGAAAAGAAGTACAATGCTGAGCTAAAGCCCCCTGCAAAAATGTGTACAGAATTATAAATTAATGAAATGCTCATGTAACCCTCCCTACAAATTGGGGTTCCCGAAAAGTCTTCCTTGAGCTTGCCTAAATGCTCACTGCCAGGCTGGTGTTCTGCGTTTTAGTAGTTTTAAACATTATTGCCAGAGAGTGCCTGTATAGCCTCTGTATACTGTCTGTTTGAGAACTGCCTAAATTGCAGTTATAAATGAACCTGGAGAGGGCTGAGTGTTTCTATGCTCGAGTCCCGCCCAGTCTGCCAGATAATCACTCCATTTTGCCATCGCTATTAGTGCAGCGGGAGCTCTGTTAGAAGATGTACGTATTTGCTGATCATTTGTTAGAATAGTAATAATATTGCAGTTTGTTCTAACCTGCCTTCTTTGCAGCATGGGCAGTTCTGTTTATCTCCACCATCTTGGTCCTGGACTACTAAAATGGGCCAATCAGTACCTTTGGAGACTTTAAAATGGAGCCTGTCCCCAGGGGTCTTGTGGGAGCAAAATTCTGTAGGAATTGTAGTTTTTGCATTTTGGCACCTAAATAAACTCTTGTGACTGACAGAAGGATCAGCCAGCTGAACCTTTTGGATCCTGGGGAAAGTCCCAGGCTGCTTGCAGCTACTTTCAGTTCTGAGTTGGGAAGTGATGGAGCAACAGCTCGAGATAGTCGTGCAGCAGTCCTGTGTAGTTTCGCGTGGGAGAACTGTGAAAGGGCTGAGTTTTAGCCTGCCTTTCTGTCTGTTGTCCCTAAGAGGGAAAATAGAGTTGATTCGGACTGAATCCGAGTTGTGAAAACAATTTAAGCCACTGAACTGTGACCAGGCTTTAACCTGAAGAAGACCGAAGATTTGCTGATCCTGTCAGGATCTCCAGCCACCTCTGAACTCCCGTTTTTTGCAGACTCTGTAATTGCGGCTGGATAGCAATCTGCCTGGTACAGTAGAATTTCTTACATGCAGATGTGCTGTGTGCTGTTAGTGGGTCGTGATTTGGTTCCCCACTGTGTGTTGAACTGTGTTCTGCTTGCTGGAGGCTGCATCCAGCTCAAACAGTCTGAATCCATATTCATCTCCCTTTGGCCTGGGCCTTGCCACACTGGCCCAGCCAGACTACCCACTACACAGAGAAAGTCATCGACAAGAGACTTGACTGGGGATCAGCCCCCTGCTCAACGCTTTGAACAGGAATAACACCTTGGTGATTCATGTGGGCCCTGCTTCTCCTGGCACTCCAGTTCAACAACTTGCCATCTCGATTTCTTCCTGCCTGTGTCCTGCATTGGGTATCTTGAGTAAACATCAGGGTAGCTCCCTGCAACAACAGCTAAATCTAAAGTGTTGTCATCTGATTGTCTTAGTGTATTTTCCTTCACGAACTGAGCCCTCCAGCTCCGGAGTACAAATAATGTGTGTTGTGCATGTTGCTTTATTCCATCACAAGGCCCCAATCAGCTGCAACGCCAGCCTACCTGGGCAACGTTCCTGGCTAGCCCACCTCTTCCCCACCTGGGTATCCAGAGTGTGTGACTGTGTAGGGACTCTGAAGTGCATGCATGACTGTTTGATTGATATAGCCTTTAAGCAAATCAACTTGATTATGCCCCTCCCTTGTTCACATCCCCTGAATAAATCAGATCTAACTCTTTTTGCATTTAACCTGACTGTGGTTCCAGTTTGTGCCAAACGTACTGTACTGTTACTATTTGCTGTGCATAACCTTGTTTTACAGGGGGTCTCCAGGGATGAGCTAGAGGAACCAGCCCTGGTGATAAGTGAAAACAGTGTGGGTAATTGCCTGGTGAATAAGGGTCATTGTGAAAGTGATTATTGTACATTGTTCAGGCCACTAGAAGGGACAGAGGGGGGTTACAGTGTCACAGAGGGCTGTGCCCAGGTTAGCTTGGCCACTGATAACCCTGACCTCTGGGTGTAGGCACCCGTTTCAGTACCCAGGCCCCTTAACCTGCAACTAGCCAAGCAGGCAGGGGTAGTAGCCCTTGGGGTAGCACCACCTAGGGGTTACACTCAGCTAGACAGAACATTAAAGACAGATCCCTGTGGTTAAATTCTTGTGTGTGCTAGTATAGCTTCAGCTAATCCACAACTGTACTGCTATGAGCTTCAATTTGGTTCCAAGCTCAAATTTAGGGAATCCTCACTCCAAATTTATGCTCCCTGGCACCCGCAGTTCCACTTAGGCCAAACCCCCATTTCCTGACAACCTGGCCTTTTTCTCCTAAACCTTATACCTTCTCTACTGAGACCTTGCTGCTAGTCACACCCACCTGCAAATCAGCTCTGTGCTTCCCCCCAGCTTCCCCCCTGGTGCTGGTTACACCATCAGCTTTTGGAATTAAAACCCCGGAGTCTGGGTGGGGTGAAGGCATGGATCAGATCCAGGAATACTTCAGCTAGGGTCCTATGCAGGAGTAGCCTGCTGCAGGGGCTTCATCTGCCTGGATGTGCATGCTGCTCCATGCCCCCCCCCCAACTGGGAGCACACATCGGGATTGGCTGCTGTCAAGACCTGTTACAGAAAACCCATGGGCACAGTCCAGTGGCCCTCTCTGTCACTCGTGGATTCCATACACCACCATCTGTGGGCACCCACGTGGTGGTAGAGCAGTGGGATGCGAGACCCCTCTGGAGGAGGGAAGTGTCCTGTCCTTCTCTCCTGGACTGGTCCTCTGACTATCCAAGCACTCCGCTGTGCCTGTGGGCCATCTCTTATTTGCTTATGACTTTATTTCCTTTGCATTTGTCTTTTTGCTTTTTCCTAACTGTAACTTTTTATTTAAGCTCGCTTTCTCTTTACTCCTGTGCTGTCATATACCCGTTTCATATCTCTCTGCCTTAACCCTCACTAAAGTAATTTCCTCATAGTAACCTTTCTTGTCTTTATTTTAACAGGTCTGACAGGATGGATGATGACTCCTTGTTTATTATAACCTGTTTTCTATTTTATTTTTCACAGGTCTGACAGGATGAGGGTTCCTAAATCTCATCAGATAAGTATATTTTATGCCTGTCCTGTCCCTTCCTCCCTTTTGAACCCCACTAAACAGCTGCAGATCCTTTGTGACCCCTTTTCTATCTTTTACAGGAACAGCGTATATCACCCCTTTGGACTACTACTTATGGCTCCCTAGGCAGGTAAGTCCCTACATTTTACTTATAACTGAGCTATTGGGATGAACATATTATGGAGACTAGGCGGGTGTTCACTCTGCCACAGGCTAAAGAGGCTGGAGGAAGGACTGCAGTGGCTTTTCAGAGAGCTCGAGTGGATGCTGGCAGAGAGAATGAGAAAGGGGCCAGGAGGGCCTCTCCCAGTGGGTAGCAGGAGGGAGCATCAGGAGAAGGACATTAGGTAGAGGGAGGGACAGAGAGGGAGGGAGGGAGTGCAGGTTCATATCTGATAGTGTGTCAAGTGTTGAAGGCAAGTCAAGGTAAGGGGGAAGAGGCCAGCACTGGACAATACAGTGGTGGCAGGCAACAGGCTTGCAGTGCTGGCAACAATGGTAGAAGATGGGGAATTGGTGGAGCACCAGGAGAGGGAGATGGGGAAGGGGGAACAGAGGGAACAGGGGTCAGGTAGTTGGAGGAGGGTAGCAGGAGGAGAGGGGTACAGCTGAAAAGCAGAAGATGGAGGGGTATATAGCAAAAAGGGTAGCTTTAAACTAGGAAGGGGGTGGCAAGTGGAAAGCTGATAGGCAGGTTTTCCAAAGAGGGCCAGGCGAACCTACCCCTCAAGCCACAGGGGCGGGCATCTGGGTAGAAGCAATGGGGGTAAATTGGGGTGGGGAAGGGATAGGAGAAGGATACAGAGCAATGTTGTTAAATGTGAGGAGCCTGGGAAACAAATCGGCTGAGTTGCAGGCTCTCTTGGCAGTGGGGCAGGTAACAATTGTAGCCATAACAGAAACTTGGGCCACCCGATACCAGGACTGGGATATAATGATCCCTGTATACAGGCTATTCAGGACAGATGGGGAAACAGGAAAGGTGTAGGGGTGGTAATCAATGTAAGGGAAGAAATACAGTGCATAAGGGAAGAGGGGGAGGAAGGCAAGGCAGAGGCCCTGTGGATGCAGTTTCAGGATCCAAAGGACAGGGTACTGAGGATAGGGGTGGTGTACAGGACACCAACTCAAGGGAAGGAGCTAGACAGGGAGTTGGATTAAAGTAGGAGAGTTTGCAGGAAGGGAAACAGTGGTGGTAGGGGACTTCAACCTACACACCAACCATTGCATGTGCTAGGGAGCAGGTTATCCTGGGAGCATTCCAGGATAGCTTCCTGATGAAGTTGGTGCATAAACCAACTAGGTTGGGAAGGACTCTGGACCTAGTACTATCAAATGGGGAGGCCGTAACAGACCTGGAGGTTGAGGGCCCACTAGCTGGGAGGGATCACCACTCAGGGTGGTTCACACTCACAATGGGGAAGCAGACTACTGGAGGTTCAGGTACCAGGGTGACTGATTTCAGGGGGGCAGACTTTAACAAGATGAGGGAAATCCTGATATGGCATCTGGATGGAAGCCAACCTACCGTGGATGTCAATCAAAAATGGGGCATTATTGAGGCAAGGGTGGCAGAGGCTACTGAGGCATGTGCTAGGGTACAGAGCAAGAAAGGGAAGGGCGAAGAAGCCCAGCTGGCTGACCAAGGAGGTAATGGAGGGGGTGAGAGCCAAGTGGAGAGCTTTCCAAAGGCTCAAGAGATCAGGGAGGGGGGAGATGGGGAGGAGTATACAAAGAAGTCCAGGGAGATTACAAGACTAGTCAGAGCCACCAAGGCATCCAGAGATCTGAGGCTGGCACAGGGCATTAAGGACAGAGAGAAAGACTTCTTCATATACATAGGTGAAAGAATGAAGAACAGGGACCAGATAGTGAGAATTAAGAAAGATGGGAGGTGGGTAATGAAGGGGGAGGAGCAGGCAGAGGAACTTAATGACTACGTCTGTTCTGTATTCACAGTAGAGGGGGATAGATACCTCATGGGAGTGGTGGGAAGGGGGTGACAGATGGAGAAATTATGGTGGGCAAAGTATTGGAAGGGCTTCGGGCACTGTGGGTGGACAAGCCACCTGGACCAGACAGCATTCACCCTAGGGTACTCAAGGAAGTAGCAGGGAGCCTGGCAGGACCACTGGCTGCCCTGTTCGATACTTTTCTGCACATAGAATGTGTCCCACAGGACTAGAGGTTAGCCCATGTGGTGCCCATTCACAAAGGTGGCCCAAGGGATGATCCAGGCAAGTACAGACCAGTGAGCCTCACATCAATTGTGGGTCAGCTCATGGCAACAATCCTGAAGGAGAGACTGGTGACTTTTTTGGAGGACAGTGGGCTCCAAGACAGGCAGCAGCACAGGGTTATCTCGGGTAGGTCCTGCCAGACAAACCTGATTGAGTACTATGATTCGGTGACCAGGGAGCTGGACAAGGACCATGCAGTAGATGTCCTATACTTGGACTTCAGCAAGGCCTTCAGTTCAGGGTCACATGGGAGACTAGGAGGAAAGCTAGAAGATGTAGGGGTGGGTACTAAAGACTGAAACACACTACAACCACACTGCAATCTGCACAAGGTTTACAAGTTGTAACGTAAACAGCTAAAAACTCAATTAGTGTGTTATTGTCAGATAATCATCCAGACTCTATATTCAAGGGAATTGCATGCTGATGGATACTGCTGTGCATCAGTGTTTTCTGTAACAGCAATTAACCCATCAAACACCAACTTAATGGTGAATTCTGGTGCATAACAGTCAGGGTTTAATTCACTACAATTAATGGGCCATTAAAATTCCTGGGTCGTAATGGCATATTATGTTATTAATGGCACCATTAAAATCATACAATACCATTAAAAGAAAAATGGTCATTAAAAGCAGAGAAAAATGTAATGGTGCCATTATTTATGTACTGATTAATGGGATATTAAGGGTATCATTTAATGGGAAGGATAGCATTAATTATGCCATTAATATATAACTATGATTTAATGGCCATTAATACACACATTCAAAATACAGATTAAAAGTAATGGCCATATTAATGGTAAGATTAATGGCACATTTGATGGCCATTATTTTGCATTAATGGCCAGTAAAATTAATGGTTGAAATCCATTAAAAGAGACCATTAAACTAATTTAATGGCAGAAAATATTAATGGTTGATAGACCATTAAATTAAAATGGCACTAAACAAGTAATGGCCATTTATTTCATGGCTAACTAGCCATTAAATGGACACTTAACATTAATGGCCATTAAACATTTAATGGCATGCAACCATGTGAAAAACCCATTAAATTTCATGGGCTTTTAATGCTTTCACATAAATCACATTGTTAATTTGACCATTATTTATGTACTGATTAATGGGAATTTAATGGGAAACTTTAATGGAAAATGTAATGGATTTTTAATGGTGTTTTAATGTCACCTTAATGGTGTTTGATGCAGTAGTGGTAGGAGGGGGAAAAGGATGCCTAAAATGGGAGCATAAGCCCCTCTTTCAAGGGGGGCTTACAAGTCAATTCTGTCTGTGCATAAAAATGTTTTTCTTTTTATTTAATCTAGTCTATGGCACTAAGTAAGTAATGTTTGGGCACAAAGCCCACTCACTACCTGCCCGGGTCTGTTCTGGCTGCCCTAGAGTTATTGGTGGCATCCAAGAGGGTGGCCGAGGAGCTGTGCTCCCAACTGGTGTCTCTGCTGCTTTCCGCAACTGCTGGGGTGGAACTCTGGAGGTCCAGGTGCTTGTTTCTGCCAAGACTCAATCCACCACCGCACACCCTGGTCTGTCTTTATAGAACATTCCCCCTGGAAGCATAGAAAGGAAAGCACTGTTTCTGTCATGGGAGGGAGGGAGAACAGGGTGAAAAGAGAACCCATCTATCCACCACTGAACTCTACAGGAACTTTGCCTTAGTCGAGGGGTGAGGTCCCAGCAGGTCGGCAGATATGGGAGACACAAAAGAAGAGCCCAAGGAAAAAATAGAAAAAAAAAGAAAGAAGGAGAGAAAAGTAAGCAAACAAAAAAAGGGATAATGAAACTTACAAAAGCATGACTGGTGCCAAAGCCAGTAAATGGAGGGGAAAGGACAGAGGGACTGCAAGGGCCACCCTATGTGGCGATCACAAACGCCCACCTCAGTGACACCCCCAGGAACACACAGAGAAAAGACAAGAGAGAAACCTGCATGGAGCCAGAACAAGGAAGCCCGCACTAGCTGCTGCCGGAAGCCCCCAGGACCACTGGCTACAGAGAAGCAACAACCAAGGAGCCACTCACACGCGCTTCATGTAAGTCTCCAGGCATCTGTACCTCTGCATTCTCAACTCTATCAGCCACCCTGGTCCAACATTCCCTCTCTGGCCGGTAGGGAAGGCCTTTTCTATTCAGGGGGTGGTCTAAGCTTCTGGCCAGGTGATTGTGTCCCTGGGGCTTGGAACAACCCTCCTGGGATGATTTATGGCCCTTAGACTGGCCTGATGGATTGGCTAGAAGCCCCCCATAGGCATCTGCCATGGACCGGAGAAGAGATGGCAGGGACAGAACAAAGAACAAGCAAGGGAAACTCCAGGGAAGGGAGAGAGAGAGGGAGAGGGAGAGAGGAAAAAGAAGAGGAAAAAAATGGTCAGCAAGCCAGCTTGCTGTATAGATGGGTGAGTGGGGGAATTAAACCTTTCCCTCACTCCTACAGTCGCAGAGGTTCCCCTACTGGTCCAAACCCCTGCCCCTGGTCTGCTTTGCCCATAGGGCTCCCCTGGGACTTGTCTGGCTGTACTTTGGAACAGTATTAGGCCTGCCCTGACTGATCCAAATCTCCCAACAGACAATGGGACCCACGTTACTGATCAGGCCAGAGGATTGTATGCCTGTAGTGGAGGGAAGGGGAGCAGTAGATGGAGGTGCAAGTCAGTAACGGGAGGGTAGTGCATGCCAGCCATCAGCTAGCTAAGTCTGACCACCAGGTTGTGCCATGTCAAAATACTGTGGTGGAGATGGAAAATGGGGAGGACCAATAAACAGGGGCTGGTATTAAACTCAGTTCACTAGCCCATGGAAAAACCCAGTACCAGGCCAGCCACCACATAGCCACAGACAGGACGAGGGAGGCCTTTGCCCTAACTAGTAGATACAGATACTTGAAGAGTCCATACTCAAGGATGGGCAGCTGAGCAGCCCAGACCAGGCAACTCAACAGAGGTAAGACACGGAGTAGTCAGAGCTGGAATGGCACCATCCTCCAGGAGAGCCAAATGAAGGTAAGGAGGCACTGAGAATGGAAAGTACAAGGGTGAGGGAAAAAGGGGAACGTTTTAATTTGAAAACTGTCCCCAAGTCACTGGCAAGGTGAGGCTTGGGAGATGGACACTGTACTAGGATCCGGGACTAGGATACAGATTTGGATATTCTGATTCAGTCTCCACTACCGTTCCAACTCCTTAGCCGGAATTGGAATTTCTGAAATTCTGTGGAAATATAAAAGGATGGGCTCCAGAGAATCTGAGCACCTCTATGGATATATATAATTTTTATATATATGTATCCATATCTATATCTTCTGTATATAGATATCTAGCCTACCATAAAAACAAGATCACACTGACCTGCTTACCTTACCTATGGGCAGCTGAGCTGTCTTGATTCATCATTGGAGACCATTGTGATTGCTATGGAAGTAAGTTATGGCTGTCTAAATGGGTGCTCGGGGGTGCTTTTCTTCTAGGTTTAACTGTGGTCCGGGGTCTCTTTAGTACTGTTTGCTTGGGGGGGGCGGTATTTTAATCGGTAGTTGTGTATGGAATAAGAAATTCAGATTTCTAGTCATATACCAAATCTGGAATTAACTGGCACTGGAACAGTAGTGGATTCAGAACTGAAATTTCAAATCATCCAACAGATTCAGAAACAGCACAGACTCCTCTGACTCCGATTAACCTGAAGTGAAAGTTTAGTAATGTATGAAGGATCACAAATACTTGAACTTACCATACAATGTGTGCTCCTTCATATCATAGCTCTATTGAGGGAGGGTAAGAGGAGTATCATGTAGGGGAAGACTGGGGCCAGAAGAGAGAACAGTGCTTGCGGCTGATAAGGAGAACCATGCTTAGTTGGTGGTGGTGGGGGCGGGGGGTGGAGAGTGTCATGGGTGGGGTGGATAGAGAGAACAGCATGTGGAGAGAGTGTGTGCAACCCCAGCTCGTGACTCACGTTCTGGATCAGCTGCCTCATTATTCTTTTCTTTTTTCCCCAGGGTAGCCTCTGCTCTTGATTTAGAAACATTGAAGATGTCAGTAGATAAGGACCGCCAGGCTCATCCAGTCTGCCCGTAAGCCCTACATTTGTTTGCAGCCTCTGACCCTATCTGATCAGTGGCTGTTCATCACTCCTTCCCAGCTCAAGGTTCCCTTGTGCCTATCCCAGGCATGTTTAAAACCTTCCACTGTGCTTGCTCCCACCACCTCTTGTTGCAGACTATTCCATGTGTCCGCCACCCTCTCCATGAAGAACTTTCTCAAATTTCCTCTTAACCTGCCCCCCTCCAATTTCATATCATGCCCCCTTGTTCCCTTTATTCCTTCTGCATTGAGATGTCTCCCCCTGTACCTTGTTTATGCCCTTGAGGTACCTGAATGTTTCTATCATATCTCCCCGCTCCCTCTTTTTCTCCAGTGAATATATATTTAGGTCCTTTAACCTCTCATATGTTTTGTGGTGCAAGCCCTGTACCATCTTGGTCACCCTACTCTGGACCACGTCCACCCTGTCAATGTCCTTGCAAAGGTGTGACCTCCAGAATTACACACAGCACTCTAGGTGAGGCCTCACTAGTGTCTTATACAATGGCACCACCACCTCCCACCTTCTGCTAGTGATACCTCTGCCTATGCACTGTAGCATGCCACTGGACCTCCCTGCCACCTTTGTGCTCTGCATTGCCACCTTTAGGTAATCAGAAATGATAACAACCAGGTCCCTTTCTTCCTAGGCGATTGTCAGCATCCTCCCCCCCCCCCAATCCTGTAGCTTGCCCTTGGGTTCTCTTTTCCTAGGTGCATTATTTTGCACTTCTTAGCACTGAACCTCAGTTGCCACATCTCAGACCATTTTTCAAGCTTCCCCCAGTTCCTCATTTTTTCCACCCCTTGCTGAGTATCCACCCTGTTGCAGATCTTGGTGTCATCTGTAAACTGGCAGACTTTTCCTTCCACCCCTCTGCAATGTCACTAATGAAGACATTGAACAGGACTGGTCCAAGGACTGATCCTTGAGGAACCCCGCTGGTCACCCTCCTCTCCCCAGACTGGATCCCATTTACCACCACCTTCTGCCTCCTGTCCGTTAGCCAGTTTCTAACCCAGTTTACCACCTTGTGCTCCATTCCCAGACTACTCATCTTGTTAACCAGCCTTCTATGTGGGATGGTGTCAAAGGTTTTGCTGAAATCAAGGCACAGGGTAGGTGAGCGGCACAACCCCCATTTACTTTCACACCAATCAAAAATCTAGAAGGTTTGCTTGACACAACCTTCCTGATGTGAATCCATGTTACCTTGGTCTACAATGCATTTTATTTACATTAAGACCATCAGCATATTTACAAAAGAGGCACGATACAGCATTTTGTTTTTCAGTGAGTTGCATTCCCAGGGAGCTTAAGCCTTTCCCTGAACCGGGCCTTTAATTTCTTGCCTCCTTAGGGCATTGTCACTGTTCCTTGTGCTGTGCTCTGCCCCCTCCCTCACTTAGTTCACACCTTGGGGCATTGTAGCTGCTGCAACAGAAGTGCACTCAGAGTTGACTCAGAGGTGATACCAGATGCATTCTGACAACTACTCTGATACTCCCTGGCCCTTCAAGCAGCTTTGCCCCTCTGGACATTCAGCTACACTGGAGGAGGGGCTGCTTTCATGTTAGCCACAAGAGTGGTTTCTTTTGGAATCTCCAGCTATTAGCTTAACCTCCCCCTTACCCCGCCCTCTGGAGATACAGTGCAGAGCCAGGAGTACTTGCTCCTGTCGTGCAGGGTAGTGCTTTTTGAGAGAAGTGGGTCTTCATTTCATTTTACCCTTCTGCCTTTATTGGCCACAGAGATGCTGGTGAGTAAATACATGAGCTGCTATTTACAAACCAACTAGACACCAGCAATTTATTTTTCTTTTTTAATAAACCAAAATGATTCTCTAGACCATCAGAGACACTAACCTCAACCACTTAACCACTGATAACATTTTACTCTTTTTCCACAGGTCTCAGTGGCCATCCCACACTTACAATTAGATAAGTGTTTCTGCTATGTAAACACACAAGAGAACGGCAGATTCTTTGTGACTTTTCCCTTTTTTTCTATTTTGCAGGTTCAACCTTTCAGGATCTTCACAGCTAACATAATTGTCTCCTGGACAGGTCAGTTAAAAATAGTACTGGAACATGGAGCCCCGGGGCCCTGGTATTGGTGGTGGTTCAGAGGAAAGACAGCAGGACAGATGAGCTGCCAGCTGGCACCAGAGAAGAATGATGACTCATCTGAACCAACCTCCTGCCCCCCCCAACAGATCGTATCAACCTCTGACTTCCCCACAGTCATGCCTCTCAACTGTCCCCGATTTTCAAGGATGTCCCTTATTTTACCTCACAGTTTTCCTCTGCCCCTTCTAAACTGTGTGCTTCCATCACTGCTGAACTGGGGAGGCTGTAACCACAAAATAATGCAGAACATTAGAGTTACAAACTTGTTCTTGAAAAAAATTACACAAATCCCTTATGCTACCAGCTTCCTGAGTAGATATCACCAGTGTTTAACATGTGTCCCTGATTTTGGTCCTTTGTCTCTTTTCTTTTTAAGCCTCGTCTATCTATAGTTTTGTTTTCTTTATTGAAATTAATCTTCCTACTATTGCTTTCCCCCTCTTTCTTCTCTTATAGTTAATAATCTCCTTAATTAATCTGTTTTTAGGGGAATTATTGTTACATGAAAATAAGGTAAGGAGTATATTTATTAATGTATACAATGGATGACTATTGTTGATGTGTTAGAAATTTAGTGAGTTTAAACTTATTATTCTTGTCCTAAAGATGGAAAATGTGACAAATGATCAAGGTTGATCCCTCTAAATATGCAGAAATATTGGAAATGTTTTTATCTGTATACGTATGCTGCTTGCTCATATATGTTTTGTTTCCTCATGTTGTAAATCTGTTTTTGAAAATAAGATATTATTAAAAAACAAAAATGCTGGACTGGGTAACACACCATCAACTTGAATCCTTACTCAAGGTATGGAAGAGGAGTGGGGGGGGGGGGGATCAGTGTTGACGAGGAGAATAGAGCCAGGAGAAAGTACAAGGTACCTCACACTTTCGGCTGATAAATAGAGGCCGAGACGGGCTAAAGGGGAGCAAAGAGCTGGGGTAATTGTGCAGCACTTTTCTAGTTTCAATATACAGTTTATTTTGCATTTAGCCTACCCCAGCTTCTATCTTCATTACAGCTAAGAGTCTGATATACGTTGTGTTCTACAAGATGCTTGACTGTGCCGCTTTTATTTCATGACACTGAGGGGAGTGATTGCTGAAAGTGAGTGGGAAGGAGTTATTAAGAGGGAGGCTGATAATTTACTGCTAATGGGACTGCTGGCTGGGGGCTGATATTGACGGGGCATTGAAGGTTATACTGGTCTGGCGGGGATGGATGATGCTGGATAAGTGAAGGACCACATGAAAATAAGGTGTTGCGTCACAGCTAGACTGTCTAGCTGTAAAATAAAATTAATTTAGTGGGTTTTACATAGTGTAAATTGGAGGGTGTTTGGACCATTCTCAGAGGGGTAGTGTTCCTACTGGAGACCTTATTTTCTCAACTGAGAACTTTAATTTTTGTAAGTATCAATACCGTCCCCAAGCCAACCATTTTCGCTGTCGTTGGATCACCCTCCCTGCCACTGGACCAGGGCTAGAAGGACTGGTCCAGATGCAGGGATGGTGGTTGGCCAATAAGAAGAGGCTGGCTCAGGGGGTCTGGAGGGTGGTCTAGTGACAGGGAGAGTCATATTGACTGGGAAGGGGAGACTGATTCAGCAGCAAGAAGGATGGTCGGCTTGGGAGGGGGCATTGATGGAGGACTACTGACCACTCTAATTAGTGTAGCCAGTACGTTAGTTGCATTACTTATCAGTAGTTGGGATTGTTGGGATGTGTTTTTATTTATTTGTTTGAGTTGTGGTCTGGCACCCCACACCTCCCTGTTTTTCTTTGTTTTTTTTTTTTATAATTAAAATGAGAAGATGTGGGAGTGAAGGAAGACCCCCATCTCAACCAAAATGATAAAAAACATATCAACAAACCCTAGGTAGTGCAACTAGCATTATGTACCTCTGTGCTACATAACACTAGTTTTACACTGATCCATAATCTTCCACTATTGGGGAGTGCTGGTCCGGGGACTGGAAGATTCCAACAGTTACAGGGAGGAGAGACTTGTGTGGGGCTAGAAGAGTGGTCCAACTACAGATGGTGGAGGCTAGTCCAGGGGTTGGGAGGTGGGTCTGGTGCAGGGAGTGTGGTCTGCTGGAGGAGGGAGGTTGGTCCTGGGGCCGAGGGGTGGTGGTTGGCTCGGGGATGGAAGCTGGCCTCAATACAAGGTGGGTGACTGGGTGGAGGCTGATTTGGGGGTCGGACCCATTTAAAAGGCAAGATTTTCCTCACACCCTTCACAGCAAACAATAATTAATCCATTTATAGTAAATGATTTTCTGTTTTCTGTTAAAGAGATTCACCAACTTAAATTGTTTCGTTATTGCACCAGATATATCGGTGCCTTACCTCTGGGGGAGTCTTTGTAGCTCTATATGTCCATAAATATTGCAATAGTTTAATTGAAAAAAACGCTGGTAATTTAGTTAAACCAGGTCCCGGAGGACTTGCCAGACTGAAGAGCTGCCCAAGTTCTGCCCCCGCACTCAACAACTTTATGACACGATGCTAGGGAGAGCGCGGGAACACACTCAATTATAGTGAATGGACGGCAGCTTTCCAAGTGTTTTTTTATATTATAATGGTCAGCTTCTGGTGAAGCGTGGGCACCAGGTGTAACAAGGACCTTGTTAGTCGACCAATCTCACCAAAATTCAAGTTCAAGTTTATTTCAGGAAAGACTCTGTTGAGCAAGCTCATTCACAAGGAGGTCCTGAGGCACATACACATACAGTTCACAATTACATAGACAGGAGATATAAAATGTAGAACAACAAAGAAAAAATATATAATACAAGAGGTATACACAATAGAAGTCCTTATGCTATATATGCAGTACATTCCAGCTTTAACCTTGCCCTAAATTATGCAACACATTTCAGCTTAATAAGTAGAGGGCCAGTTGATACCTAGGAAGTTGACTTGGTGTTGGGGGCCTAGTAGCACCTACATATGTCTTTTAATTTAGAGATAGCTAGTGTTTTGTAGGAGTTAATTGATACGATGCTGGTTAGCTTCAGCATGGCTTGTAGTTGGTTCCAAATGTTTGGGAGGTCGTATGAGACAGCTCTTTGGCCAGCTGTGGTACGTGTCCTGGGAACATTTAGTAGGATAAGGTCGGATTTCCTTAGGGAGTAGGCGCTATGCGAGATGCGTATGAGAGAGGCGTTAAACAGACAGGCAGTTTGTGGAGTAGTAATTTGAGGGTCAAATGCCAGCATGCAGGAGGCGTCTGGTGGCAAGAGATGTCCACCAACTGCTGCATAAAGATCACAGTGGTGGGTCCTGTACATAAAGTTAGTAATGAAGCAAAGAGCATGGTGATAGAGTATGTCCAGTTTAGATAGGCTCAAGGTTGGGGAGGAGATAAAGATAATGTCTCCGTAGTCAAGCAAGGGAAGGAATGTTGCTTGGACAAGTCTTTTGCGGGTCACAAGAGAAAAGAGGGTCCTATTTCTAAAGAAGAAACCCAAGCGTGCTTTAAGCCTCTTTGATAGATCCTCAATGTGGTCGTTGAAGGAAAGCTTGTTGTCTATCCACATACCTAGATATTTAAATTTAGGTACGACTTCCAAGGGTTCACCTAGGGAGGTAACTATGAAGTTTTTAGGTGGGGTAGGTAGGGCACCAGACAAGGCAAGTCTCGAGAAAATCATTGTCTCCATTTTTTTGGCATTTAAGAGAAGCTTGGCATTAATAAGGTTGCTTTCTAACTGGATAAAGTCAGCATGGAGTGCTTCTCTGACTTCAGTTAAGGACGAGCCTGATGCATACAAAACCGTAGCGTCCGTAAAATAAATGCATGCTAGAGTTCTTTATGTGGAGTCAAGGTTGTTGATGTACAGGGAAAAAGGGATTGGTCCTAGGATGGAGCCTTGAGGGACTCCTCTGGCAATTGGAAGGGGGGCAGATAGTAGGCCATCAGCTTTGACTTTTTGTATCCTTCTCGTGAGATAACTGTTAAACCACTCTAAGGTAAGTGGAGTGGCACCTATGTAGGCAAGACAGGTGATTAGGAGGTGATGGTCTACAGTGTCGAAGGCCTTACTGAGGTCTAGAAAGACTGCACCAGTAACCTTCTTGGTGTCCATAGCATGGATCCAGTCATTAGAGACTTTAGCCAAGGCTGAGATGGTACTGTGCTTTGACCTGAAGCCAGAATGGGCCGGGTTTAGGAGTCAGTGCGCTTCAAGGTGATTTTTTAGTTGGTTGTATATAAGTTTTTCCAGCATTTTGGAGAGAACGGGCAAGATAGAGATAGAACGGTAGTTGTTTAAGTCACAAGGATCTCCTGATTTGAAGAGAGGAAGAACATGGGCATATTTCCAGCTGGATGGAACAGTGGCTGTGGTAATAGAGAGGTTGAAGATGTGAAGGATGGGGGCTGTGAGCTGGGCATAGCCTAACTGCAAGAAAAATGATTCAAGGCCATCGTCCCCTGCACTTTTCTTGGTGTCAAGGCTAAGAATTATGTCTTTGACTTCTTTGTAGCTAAACAGGCACAACTGGAAGGGATGAGGTGGAGTAGCATGTGTAGAATCTGGGCTAGTGTTGCTATTCACGCGGCTAGCGTATGGGGAGGAGTCGAATGCCAACCTCAAACTGACCATTATAATATAAAAAACACTCAGAAAGCTGCCACCCATTCATTATAGTTGAGTGTGCCCCTGCGCTCTCCCTAGCATCATGTCATAACGTTGCTGAACACAGGGGCAGAACTTGGGTGGCTCTTCAGACTGGAAAGTCCTCCGGGACCCAGTTTAACTAAATTACAAGCATTTTTGTCAACTAAACTATTGCACTATTTACGGACATGTGGAGCTACAAAGATTCCCCCGGAGGTAAGGCACTGATATATCTGATGCAACAAGGAAAATTGGTGAATCTCTTTAAATACCCTGTAAATGAGCAATAACAAAAAAATCCAAGTTAACTTAATTGCTACCGTAGTTTCCCTGCTGTCATTCCTTCCATATTCACCTCTACATTCACACTGGAGTAGGAAAATTATTGTATGTCTTAGGCTGGCCACACCTTGGTGTCGCCGGTGGGGTGCACCAGTCCTGGTGCTGGTGGCAGGGTGTGCTGCTCCCTAGTATTGCTGATGGATTGCACTGCTTCCTAGTACAGCAAGTGGGGTATGCTGCTCCCTGGTGCTGCTGGTGGTATTTCTCCACACTTCACAAACCCGCCATTCTCCAAAATCATACTTTGCAGGCTCTTATACATTGGGCACTACTAGTAGCTCTCAGTGACTGTGTACCTGGGTCCACTCCTGAGCAGGTGCTCCAGTGGACTGCTCTCTGACACTCGCTCATGCCACCAATGCAGCTTGATGGTCCTAAACATGCAGCTGTTTCCTGTATTCATTGAGGAGATACATACCAGGAGGATGCTTGTGTAGGGTTCCTGTATTGTTCCTTCCTAAATCACCTGCTTGCCATTGTTTCCACTGCATCTACTCCTGTTCTCCGATGCTCCAGGTTTGTCTGTTCCCAAATGCAGTGTTCCCCATTCATTAGTTCTGCATGGTGGGCCACCACTCTATATCCTTTTTACCACCACAGTATATGTTTTACCATCAACCTGTATGTTTTTGCCACCACCCAAAATTTTTGGCCATCACCTGAATTTTTTTTTTTTTTTTTTTATGAAATCCTCAAACATTGTCATTTTACTACCATAATTTATTACACTAGTTCCCCTCTTGTGATACCAGTGCTCTATATCTTACTTAAAGAGCAGCTGATAATATACAGACTCGGGCAGGCAACTCATATCAAGGAGTTGCCTGCCCGAGGGGCTAGTTTAGCTGTTAACTGAATTTTTTCTGTGCAAGATTAAATGAAAGTTTTATCTTATTATGCCTGGATAGTTACTTCCATGTACAAGTCGAGCTGCTGAACAGTGCTGCAGCCCCACCCCTAAAATAAAGCTTTTTGATGATACAAGATAGGGAACGGGGCTGAAGGCATTTTATAGACATACCAATGGGATCGGGGGAGGGGAGTTGTGTAAAGGTACACATAGTATCTTTGCTTCCAGTTACAGATGTAATAGACTGCAATATATATCATATTTTAGCTCTATACATGTATAGCTGCCAGCAAAGATACTATATGAACTTTTAGACAGCCCTTCTTCTCTGATACTATTGATATGTCTATAGAGTGCCTACAACCCCATTCCCTACTTCATGTTATTAAGCTTTTTTAGGGACATGGCTGCATCGCTGTTCAGTTTGTACACGGAAATTACAAGCCGGGTATAATAAGATAAAACTTTCATTTAATCCTGCACAAAAAAAATCACTAAATAGCTAAATTAACTCCTCAGGCAGGCAACTCCTTAGTATGAGTTGCCTGCCCAGAACTTGTCAGCACCTCTTTAAAAACTAGCGATGGATATGTACAGTGGCTATGGGAGGTCCATGGAATAACATAGATTTGGCCCCAATCACCACAGCCTCCACCCTGTATTCCCAGACAGTGGGGAACCCTGAAGTCTGTCATGCACCATACTCGTACTGTTCATTTTACAGGTTTTCCTGCTCACCAGCTCTTTTCCCATTTTGGCTGGGTGGGGAAGGGGAAAGATACTGTTCATCCACCCCCATAACCTTAATAAAGCAAGTCTAAATTGATACCTTTCACTGTACTGGGGTAAGTTCAGGAGGGTGAGCACTACACATCCAAAGACTTCCATGCATCCACTAACACCATGGTGCTACCTTATCTCCAACCTGATCTGCATCTATGCCAATTATTGGGTCAGGGTCTGTAGGGTATGGTCACATTATGGCCATGCTCAGCACTCTGTGTGCTGAGTAGGGCCCTGGGAGTATGCACCATACCTCATTTTTTGTCACTGAAATGAGGGACATGGACACTCAAAATTGAGGGACAATAAGGGACACAAACCCTCATAATGGGGCACACATCATGAAACATGGATACAAGCTCAGAATACAGTGGAAACCATTGTATTTGTACAAATATTAGCGCACATGAAATTGAATTTCTACCATAAAGACTAACTTTACAGGTATAAGCACCATGTTTTCCATGAGAGATGGATGACGGACAGAACAGTTTTGAGGGGTAAAATGAGGGATGTCCCTCACAATCACAGGGCTAGTTGATGGGTATGGTAAGCACAGACTATGGAGTATGAAGCCCCAGTATAGGTCAGATATGTACACCTCCCCCCCCCCCCATAAAGCTGATCTCCACACTCTGTGCTCAGGCAGCATGTTATGACATATGGCAAGGGAGAGTGTGAGGGCACTCCCCATTGAAATGAATGGAGTTGTTTATATTACTATTTTCTACATTATGATAGAAACATAACATAGACATAGAAACATAGAATTTGATGGCAGATAAGGACTGCTTGGCCCACCTAGTCTGCCCATTTTCCTACCTAATGGATAAGCTGCAGATCCTAGTTAACCAACAGCCTACTTCCTCCTACCGCCCACTAGAATTGCCTTATGTCTGTCCCATGCATTCTTGAATTCCCCCCTCTGTTTTTGACTCTACAACTTCCTCAGGAAGGCTCTACCATGTATCCACAACCCTCTCTGTGAAGAAATACTTCCTCACATTACCTCTGAGTCGTCCCCCCTCTACCTTCAAATTGTGCCCCCCTTGTTTTTGCACATCTCTTTTTCCGAAAGATGATACCCTCTTGAACTTTGTTGATTCCCTTGAGGTATTTGAAAGTTTCTATCATGTCCCCCTCTCCCTCCTTTCCTCGATGCTATACATCTTTAGTTCCTTTAGTCTTTCTTCATATGTCTTCTGATGCAGACCCTGCATCATTTTGTTTGCTCTCCTCTGGACAGCCTCCACCCTGTCTATGTCTTTGTGGAGATGGGGTCTCCAGAACTACACAGTACTCCAGATGTGGTCTTACCAACTGTCTGTACAGAGAGCCAACAACTTCCTGTTTTCTACTAGTGATGCCTCTCCCTATGCATCCTAGTATCCCACCAGCCCTCCTTACTGCCTTCTCACATTGTTGGCCCACCTTTAGGTCGTCTGATATGACTACCCCCAGGTCCCTCTACATTTTTGTTGTTGTCAGTATCTCACCTCCCATTGTGTACTCTTCTCCTGGGTTTTTGTTTCCCAGGTGCATTACTTTGCACTTCTTTGCATTGAATCTAAGCTGCCATACATTTGACCATTCCTCCAACCTTGCCAAGTCCCTTTTCGTCCTTTCCACCCCACCTTGTGTATCAATCCTGTTGCAGATTTTTTGTGTCATCTGCAAAGAGACATACTTTCCCTTCCAGTCCCTCTGCAATGTCACTTATAAAGACATTAAAAAGGACCGCCCCAGTACTGAACCCTGCGGTACCCCACTAGTAGCCCTTCTTTCTTCAGTGTGGACTCCATTTACTATTACCTGCTGTGTCCTGTTGTCCAACCAGTGCTTTACCCAGGCTACCGCCCTGGGACCCACTCCCAGGCTGACTAATTTGTTTATTAATCTTTTGTGCGGGACTGTGTCAAATGCCTTGCTAAAGTCTAGGTAGGCCATGTCCACAGCCCCCTCCCTGGTCTACTGCTTTGGTCACCCAGTCAAAGAAATCAATTGGATTTGTCTGACATGACCTTCCCGCTGTGAATCCATGCTGCCTTGGGTCCTGTGCCCCACTGGCCTCTAGGTACTCAACAATTCTTTCCTTCAGAAGTGATTCCATCATTTTCCCTACCACTGAGGTCAAACTGACAGGTCTGTAGTTTCTTGCCTCTGTCTTGCTCCCACTTTTGTGAAGGGGAATCACATTCTCCCTCCTCCAGTCCTCAGGTACCACACCATCCTCCCATGATTTATTAAAAAGGGTAGTCAGTGGTGTTACTAGTTCTTCCCTTAGTTCTTTTAGAATTCTGGGGTAAGTCCCATCAGGCCTCATTGCTTTATCCACCTTCAGTTTTAAGAGTTCTTTCAGAACCCTTTCTTCTGTTAAAGGACTAATATCAACCCCCCCCATCCGGAGTGCTTCTATTGACTGGATTAGGTATTTCCCCCTTCTTTTCCATTGTGAATACTAAGCAGAAGTATTCGTTCAGTATCCCTGCTTTTTCACTGTTGCTCTCTGCCCAACCACCTTCCTCTTTGTTCAGCCTCAGTATCCCTACCTTAGTCTTTCTTTGCTCCCGAATGTACCCATAAAAGATTTTATCCCCCTTCTTAACTGAGTTGGCTATCTTTTCCTCGGTTTGGGCCTTTGCTATGCTGACTGCCTTCCCCGCTTCCTTCTGCTTTAACTGGTACAGTTTTCTATCCTGCTCCTTCTGTGTTTCCTTATACTTCCTAAATGCTATCTTTTTCTCCCTTACCTTCCCCGCCACTTCTTTTGAGAATCATAGTGGTTTTCTTTTATTTTGATTTGTTTATTTGTTTCACACAAAGTTTGTTGCCTCTGTGATGGAGGTTTTGATGTTTCCCCATTGTTGCTCCACCCCACCTTCTTGCCTGTTTGCTAGTGCTTTTCTGATTCCTAATGGTCATCTCATAAGCAGCTTGGAGTTCTGTCTACAACATTCTAAACAGACTGAGAAGTTTTGTAGCATCCACTGCAAGGACCAAATTAGTATGCATAACAACCAGTCACTTGTGAAAATATAAAGGCTGTATAACAAAGGCAATATGGACAAAAAAAAAGTGACAAGAACCCCAAGGGGCAGCAAAGTGGTGCAAAAACCTTATGTTTTTCCTAGTTCTCTGCTAGGCTTCATCAGAGTGATCTTTCAACATACAAAGTGCAGTGCTTAAATATCATGAGATCATGTGTTCTTAACAGGGGAGTATGAATTGCTGCCCTGATCCTGTTAGGGAATTTATTTAATTAATCTCATAATCTATTACAGTGGAAACACATCTCAGTGAACAAGAGATGGGTTCCTTAATTAAAAACTTGGGCACACAAAACAACTCCTGGTGCATATTCTAATCTTTTGCAATAGAGGGAGCCCAACATATTATTTATTTATTTATTGAATAGAATCAGAATTACAATCCTTTGAGTCATAGACTCTTTTGCAAAGGCTCCATGTCAGATAAAAGTAACAGTACAGAGGAAGCAAAAAAACAAAACAAAGTACACATATAATAATATAGGGTCATACAGTCCTGGCTTATATGTAATTTGAGGGTTGCATCAACAGGGAGCATAAAGAAGGTCCCGGGTCAGGGTTAAGACAGGATACAGTTCCATAGGATCTTGAAATATATTTAAAGAGTGCTCCTCTAATAGAATACATGTGAGTGTTATTATTATTTAAAAGCTAGTCATAAATACAAAAACCAAAAAAAAGTATTTAACACCCTTATGGTAGCAAAAGGAGATCACATGAGCCCAGGCACTTAAAACTTATTACTTATTAGGTCTCCAAAAAGCATGTGGTATTTTTCCAAAGCCTGTTTATCCGCAAATGTGAAAAAGATTTGGATAAACTTAAGGATACCCCGCAACAGCAGTTTAGTAATAATTGCAGTACTCAGGAGAAGGAAGCCTTAAAGACCCTGGGTGAGAATTCTAATTTGGTGATCAAACCTGCAGACAAAGGTGGAGCCATCGTTATTATGGACAAAGACACCTATGTTAAGGAAGTATACCGCCAGTTGGGAGACACCTCATATTATAAAAAAGTAATGGGTGAAGTTATTAATAAATTCAAAGAGGAGATTTGGGCTGTGCTGAGTCAGGGTTTTGTCAAGGGGTATATCACAGAGACACTGTTTAAAACTTTAATGGTGAATTGCCCTGTGGTTCCTGTTATTTACATGCTCCCAAAAATACACAAGGGACTTGATAACCCTCCAGGTAGGCCTATTATTTCTGCCCGAGGGTGGCTCACGGAGCCCTTGTCCATGTTTGTAGATGAGCCTCTCCAATCCCTTGTCATCAATCTCGGGTCATATGTGCGTGACTCCACTGAGCTAGTTAACCTTATGGAAAACATACAGATGGAACCAGAATGGTTCTTTGCTACTATTGATCTTAATTCATTGTACACAGTTATTCCTCATCAAGAGGGCTTGGAAGCCATGTGTTTTTTTCTAGATACCAGACCAGAACAGGCCAATGCTGAAGTACCCACTAGCTTCCTCTCACAGCTAGCAGAGGAAGTTTTGACAAAAAATTTATTTTGTTCCAAGACAGGTTGTATTTACAAATACAATGTACCACAATGGGGGCTACTATGGCCTCCAGTTTTGTCAACCTGTTTGTTGGAAAATAGGAGGTTGACCATCTCTACAGCGCCACCACAAATCCATTTTTTCACTTAGTGGATTTGTGGCAGCACTTTATTGATGATATCCTCATCATTTGGAAGGGCACTATGTCTGAGTTTGAGAAATGTGTAGAATGGATGGAAGAAACTAATACCTGCCTCAGGTATAAGTTTGAAGTAGGTCAGACACAGATCACTTATTTAGATCTGAAGATTTATAGAACCGAGGCAGGTAATGTGTGCACTACCTTATACCAGAAGGTGGCAGATAGAAACAGCTACTTAGGTATGAGAGTTGTCACCCTCCACATGTAAAATTTAACATACCTAAGGGCCAGCTAGAGAGGACTTTAAGAAATTGTATGGAACCTCAGGAATTTGTAGCAAAGAGAGCATTGCAGGTTAACACATTTGTGGAGCGGAGATACAGTACACACCATATAGCTACTGCCATAGATGGCATGACCAAAATGAACAGGGCTGACATCTAAAATATTCTGAAAAAACAGATCAGAGGATGACGAAAGACAGCCCCTTTGTTACCACCTATTCAGTTAGAGCCAATCAGGCAATCAGGTCAGGAAGATCATACACAGCAATTGGTCTATCCTGGAACTAGAACTAGGTCCTGAAAGTTTGGTTAGAACAGGACACCAAGTAGTTTTTAGAAAGTGTAAGAGCATTGAAGACATGGTGGTAAAAGGTGTTGCTCCTGGATCTGTGCAGTCCAGACAACTTACCTTGCCCCCCCCCCCACACTGGTACTCACTGTTGTGGACAGTGGACATATTGTAAATATGTGAACACATGCAAGCAGTTCACCCACCTAGTTAATAGTAAAAGTATTACCATTCGTGATTTTATCACCTGTGATAGTGAAGGGGTAGTTTATATGCTCCAGTGTGAATGTGGAGCATATTATGTAAGCCACACTACTAGGGCCTTCAAGATCAGGATAGGGGAGCATGTGAGGGCAGTACAGAGAGGGGATGTCTCTTACACCATTGTTAGACATATAAAATCCAATACTGGAAGTCCACATAATTTTTGGTTCCTAGGTATTGAACTGGTGAGTGTGGGACCTAGAGGGGGTGATATAAAAAAACAGCACAAAGGGAGAGATATTGGATTTATGAGTTGGGTGCTCACACCAACCTTGGACTGAATGAGAGTATCGACTTGGCAGCATTTTAGAAAAAATATAAGTGCTAAACCATATGTCATTTTTTTGTACACTATAGGTCAAAAGATATACAGAGCTTGTATATATTTGTGTGAAAGTATTGATGAAGTTACACCTTTCTATGTTTTAGATATATAATTCTGGTTTTGCTCCCTGCTTTGGAAAAATACCACATGTTTTTTGGAGATCTAATAAGTAATGTTTTAAGTGCCTGGGCTCATGTGACCTCCTTCTGTTACCAGAAGGGTGTTAAATACATTTTTCTGTTTTTCATATTTATGACCAGCTTTTAAATAAGAAGAACATTCGCATGTATTCTATTAGAGGAGCACTCTTTAAATATATGCTGGGCTCCCTCTAGCACAAAAGATTGGAATATGCACCATGAGTTGTTTTATGTGCCCAAGTTTTTAATTAAAGGACCACTGTCAGCTTTGCCCCTACATTTTTGACCACTTCTAATCTGTAAGCTTGTAGGCACACACCTATGAAACATTTACTGTAGAATTCCCACACAGATGTAAAAATATTCAGTTGTACCTGTTTTTAATAATTTCAGATGAATATCCCTTTTCACTCGGGCTGACGATAACTAACCACCAGAAGCATATAGTGGCTGTGAATGCGCGTCATGAATGTGCACAGTCCCGAAGTGCAATTTCATAGCACGACGACTCCAAAAAGATATTACCTCTGTAAAGTCTGCTAAACGAAATTGCTCCTGGTGCTTAAAAATCCAAACCAAGCACTATGATATTAAGCCGCGGACTGTGCCGACCGGTTACGCAAAGGTGGTATGTTATTGCGCATGCGCAAAATCTTTGCCCATGTCTCTTTTGCGCATGTGCGGTATTTCGGCTGCAATCTAAAATGTAACTTGGGATATTCATAGTGCTCACTTTGGGTTTTTAAGCAGTTTTAAGAGGTGGTCACTTTGCCAAAGTGGTCAGGCTTAATCATGGTTCAGCTGGATGATGAGAACCAACAGCCCCTCTGAAAAGTATGAAAAGTAAGACTATTAGAGTTAATTTGAAAAAAAATGCAGGTTTTGATGCAGCAAAATGGGGGGGGGGGGCTGGAACTTTAACCATATGTCTTAGTGTTGGTCTCCCAGTTAAGCAATAACTGACTACAGTCAATGAGCTTCCTTTGCCAGTGGTAATACAGTGAAACAGAAGAAGTAATATGGCAGGACACATCCCAATAAAGTAGTGTTGTGTAGTGGGTAGAGTATAAGCTTGGGAACCAGGAGAGCCAGGTTCAAATCCTACCATAGAAATTTACTCGCTGTGTCCAGCGGCTGTGTGAAAAGGCTTAATATGTCCAGAAAGAGAAGTCACAATCAGCTCTAGTAGGTGCGGCTGCACCACAACAGTTCACCCACCTAGCAAAGGTATCTCATAATTGGTTGAGTGAACCTAAGGTAAAGGGATAGAAGTGAAGACTGGTTGTACCTGTAAAAGAAAATTAGAGAAGGGGTCACAAAGGATCCATTGTTAGGGAGAGAAATATGACAGGATAGATAGATAGATAGATAGATAGGTAGGTAGGTAGGTAGGTAGATAGATAGATAGATAGATAGATAGATAGATAGATAGATAGATACATAGATAAATAGAAAGGTAATACTTATGTGATAGGCAGTAATCGATATCTGTTTCAGCCTGATGGAATAAATGGAAAAGCAGGTTTGCATAGGGTACGTGTCAGTAGTGATAGCAGAGACAGAATAATATAGAGACAGTGGGTATCAAACAAGAGAGCAGAAATATGTTAAAAAATACAACAGGAGAAATGTCACAGTTTAAAGGTAAAAGTGAGAGTATTCAAAAGACAGCAAAACAGGGGTAAGAAGTAAACTAAGAAGATAGAGAAAAGAAAGTAAAGTGCAATGAGGGGTTACAGACTCCATCAGTAGTAGTGCTTTTGTTAAAATAATATTTGGCCCTGGTGGACCAGTGTGTAAAAAGACTAGCAAAGGTGTTTGGTACAGCTCTACCCATGTAATTATTACTACCCTGCCAGCCGATGTCTCCAGACAGGTCACTATGCAGGTCACTGTGATAATTTCTACTCATTTGTCTTTTAGTTTCATTTGAAGAGTTTCGGTGAGTGCAGAAGCAGAGGCAGCTAAACGAGAAGCAAAGCTAAGCACCTTGAAAGGATTCCTGATAAAATCCCTGGTTTAGTAACATGGATCACACCATACTGATGCTGAAAACCATATGGTGTGGATACTACTATTATACTTTTACAGCACTGGCAGAAATATCAGTGTTTAAAAGTATAGTTAAAGGTAGTTGAAGACCCAAACTTCAGTCCACCCAACTATAAAAATAAGAGCAGAAATTCGCTGAAAATGAGCAGTTACATCACACCAAGGCTGTTCCGGGTAAATCGATTCCAAATAAATACACACACACGTATCCTAATTGTCCTGTCTGTTCTTCCAGTCCATACATCCACCTGGTATTTGTTCAGCACATTCTGAGAATACAGGTGACCTTTGCTGCCTAAGGTCTTCCAATGGCCCAGAAAAGTTCTCTTGCACCCAACCCTTAGATGCCTAATTTGTTAATGGTTCGCATAATAATCTCTTGCTACACATTTTTTTCCACTACAGACATCCCTCCTGGAAAGACAGCAGGCACATTTTTAAAATCAGTTCATTGCTTTCATATCATATTTGGGCTCTTGAGGAGCCAGCTGCCCGATACCTTCTTCTTCCTGGGTTGCCAACCAGACCCACATATGTGCCCAGGATATGATCAACCTGAGCATATCCTAGCTGTGGCTCTGCACTCCTGATGACAAATATCCACAGCTCCATCCACCACATGCTGGTGGTGCAGAGCCCTGTCCTGGGACAGGGGTGGGCATCCATGGTCCAGCAGAGTGTAGGGTCTGATACAGCAGTCATCCAGGGCTGCCATATCTCCATAAGAATGATGGCTTAATTTAAACATATGACAAACAGTACTGGTGCTTCCCCCAGCCCCAAGTGCATGCTCATAGAGCTGGGGGCTGGTAGCAGGGGATTGGGTCCCCAGGACCAAAGTTGTTCATGTGTGGAAGGGGGCACATAGCCACAAATACAGACCCAAAGGCTGTGAAGTGCCTGCCTCTTCTTGCTAGTGGAGGTTGGCTTTGACTTTTTTTTTCCAACAAATGGGGCTAAAATATTCAAAAAATAACTAAAAGAGTGCCTCTATTGAGTTATGCGGAGCATGTTCCCATGCTTTTCCAACTGAGAAATTCCAAAATATTTGCACTCTGTCCCGGATATTCAGACTGCGCCAGGCTGTGGCACAAGCCTGGGCACAGCGCAACTTGACTGCACAGGGGTGTTGACAGAGTGATATTAAACGGAGCTGCGCCATGGCACAGCAATGTTGAATATTGCACCCTGGCCACCCACAGTGTGCATGGCGCAGTGGCACTGCGCCAGCGCAAGTGGCCAGAGTGGAGCAGGGGACTGCGTTAGTGCAAGTTCCGTTGCACAGGTGCAAAACCGCAATATTCAAAAGCACACATGCAAATGGGGCCATAATGCATGCAAGGCACAAATGGGTCCATTTGCATGTCATTATGGCCCCATTTGCATGCAGGTGTGCTGATCCCTGGCGACTTGTGCCTGGCGCCCTGCCAGGCTGCAGCCGTCAGGGACCGACGCCTCCTGCACAGCATGGCAAAGTGCCCCACTGCCCGATCGTGGGCATAAGTTGAATAATAGAATCATCCTATATCCCTGGTGGTCCAGTGGACCGCTACACACCCGATCACGGGCTTAGGTATTAAATTAAACCGTCCAATATCCCCTACACGCCTGATCACGGGCTTAGGTATTAAATTAAACTGTCCAATATCCCTGGTGGTCCAGTGGACCACTACGCACCCAATCATGGGCTTAAGTATTAAATTAAACCGACCATTATCCCTGGTGGTCCAGTGGACCGCTCACAGCCCGATCGTGGGCATATGTAGGAAATAATGCTACCCCCAAACAACCCTGGTGTACTAGCAGTACCCCCTCCCCTCCGCCCACCGAGCCCTGCCCCCCTTCCCCTGGTCAGCGGCGGGCTGCAGCTCCCCACCCACTCGCCACCCGCTGCCTGCCGACTGACACCATCACGGTAGGGTTGTATGCCCATTGGTCCACAGCATGAGCCAATGGGCGTGCTGCCGTACCATACTCACAGTCCAGATATGTGATTGGCTCACGCTGTGGACCAATGGGTGTAAAGCCCTACCATACGGTGTCAGTCGGTGGGCGGCGGGGCAGCAGGCGGGTGGGGAGCTGCTGCCTGCCGCTGACCGCGGGGAGCAGGTGGTGGGCCAGTGGGCGAGTGGGGAAGGGGGTACTGTAGTCCACTAGGGTTGGCGTTTTGGGGTGCATTGGCACCACCATATGCTCACCGTGAGCTCGACAATCACTGGACCACCGAGGGCTCAGGTTAATATAAGCCCCGTCGGTCAGCGGTCACTGGACCACAGGGACATATGATAATATTCAATACTTAAGCCCGCGATCGAAATATTGAAGCCGATCACTGGACCACCAGGGATACTGGACAGTATATTTCAATACTTTAAGCCCGCACTGGGTTGGCGAAAGTCACTGGACCACCAAAATATTGAGCGATTATATTCTTCTCGTATGCCCATGATCGGGCATGGGGAGGGGCCCGCCATGAAGGTGCAGCCAGAGCTTCACGGGTGGCAGCTGCCATGTTGCGCCCTGCAATACGGCAGCTCACCTGTGGGTGGCCAGCCATTGTTCCTTTTTTTTTTTTGGCTCACCTGTGTGCAAAGTAGGTAGGGGTTGCGCATGCATGGGCTCAGCACATCCTGGGCTGAATATTGGGATGTGCGGAGTATGCATGGGCGCGCCCCCCCACCTGCACCGCATGCATTACTGATGTGCTCCGGTGCATCAGGATTTGTGCCAGGCACCATCCCCATTTGAATATCGTGCCGGGGCGCATCAGTTGGTTGCACATGGTGCAACACTGTTGCACCACGTGCAACCCTTCTGAATATCCGGGCCTCTGTGTACTTTCTGGGGGGAAAGTGGAAGGAATTAGGCTGCTGGCTCCATGGAGCCCAAATACAATCCCTTCCCTGCCCTTCCCTTCTCTTCCCAAAACACTAGAGTACCCAGAGTCTTTTTGTGAGGTAAGGCTGCTCTTTGCTTATTTTTTAAAAATAAGATTAGTTTTCTTTAAGGTGGCTTCAGCAGCTGGGTGCAGGAGGGAGGGATTTTATACTGGGACTGTGGGGTTCAGCAGCTGGGTGGAAGACGGATGGATATTAGGATTGGGAGGTTAGCAGCTTGGGGAGGGAGAGTAAGATGACATCCTGCTGCTTTCCATTGAATGTTGCCATGCTGAGAGCTGGGGACAGAGAGAGCAAGAGGGCAGTGGCAAACACTTGATAGTAGTAGTACTTTTCAACACTTTTATTGAAAAGATTTATTTTGTTACAAATTGATCTTAACAATGATAAAATGCATTTTATGTTACAGATGATCCTGAAGATAAAATGAATCCACACGTGGGTCCGTAGGGGATCAAACTAGACCTAGAGTTTCAGCTTGATACAAATCAGCAGATTAAACAAATTCTGGTCAGAGCTGATATGGCTGTGGAGATCTTTTAGGAGTGTCAAGAGCACCGAGAAAAGAATATGTGGTGCTCTCACCGCACCAGAGTCAGCCTGCCACCTACTGAAGGATGGGTTGTAGCACAGCTGAAGCAGCTACAGCAAGAGAAGGTGGGGATGTGACTGATGTCTGTATAAGACACTCATGAGATCGCACCTGGAATACTGCATCTAGTCCTGGAGGCCCCATCTGAGAAAAAAACAGATAAGGTGGAGGTGGTGCAGTGGAGGGCAACTACAATGGCACAGGGCATATGGGATGAGATCTATGAGGAAAGATTAGCCAAGTCAGTATTTAAAATATTTATTTCATTTGAGTAAAGCATTTAAAGCATTTTAAATATTGAATTTTTACAGCATATGCCAGTTGAGATTCAATATATGATATATCCTGTAAAATATCACTTAACATGTGGGCATGCTTTTACCCATTATTTCTAATGAATTTGCACAATGCAGATCTGCTGAGAGGCAGTTTCAATGCGGTCTTCCTTTCACACATTTTTACAATGTATTTTCCTAGAATATGCCTGCTGATTGCTATATTCTGTATTTAGCCTGGATAGTTCACAGAAGACGCGGCATCTTATTTTCAGTGGGGCTCTACATCTACACAATATTATGCTGCATTGCGTAAAATCAGAACACACTGAAAAAAATATTTTACATCTGGACTAGGCTACCCTGAATAAATACATTATAGAAACATAGAAACATAGAATTTGACGGCAGATAAGGACCGCTTGGCCCACCCAGTCTGCCCATTTCCCTACCTACTGGACAAGCTGCAGATCCTATTATAAAAATGGTAAAATCATGACCCCACTGAAAATAAGATATTGCATCTAATCTGGGACATCCTGAGTAAGTACAGTGCAAAAATGTGTAAAATGAAGATCCCTATGAGAATGAGTTGTAGTATCTCCCCTGTGCTATCCAGGATACAAAATATAAGATAAGAAATATTTAAAGGAAATCTACTGTAAACTGAACTTCACTGTGTTCACTGACACAATCATAGAGAATAATGCCTAAGTAGAGGTAGTTAACCACGTTGTAATCACCTTGAGAGGTTGCCATGACAATGTGAGCGCAGCTCGAGAGGTTTACAGTTGTCATGGCAACCACGAGAGGTGATTACGTCTGTGGTTAACCACCTCTACTTAGACATTGTTTTATATAGTGTATGGTGTCCCTTGACTTTAAACACAATTGAACACTTGCTCTTGGATTCATAAGCAAAATAAAAACTTACCCAGAAAGAAATACATGGCTCCTTTATTTTTCAGCAAAATTCAAGCAAAACAAGCAATAAGTAGCTGTAAACAGGAAGTTATTAACAGAAAACGAAAAAGAGTACTGTTAAAAAATCGATAAAATGTGTAAAAACATTTGACAACAAGAATGTCTGGATATTTTTATTTACTCGAGTTTGATGTTTTCCGGTTGGCTGTGACACATCATGTGATTCTACGTCAGCGTCATCGTAAACAACAAGTTGGAGGGTCGGGCATAAGGAAGGGCATCACGTTGTGGAGCTGCACTTCTACTTCGAGAAGGCAACCTGAAATGCAGGGAGAAACAAACAATTTTTCGTTAGATGCTTCTAGATTACAGTACATGGAAAAACTCACGGCTAGATGGATTTGTAGTCGGACATAGTGACGTTAGCTGTCACATGGGAGCAACGGTATGAATGGAATCTATGGGGCTTTGAATTTACTAGTGCAAACATTCCATTTTAGGAATACTGAAAGTGGTGTCATTCTAAACTGTAATCCCACTGATGTGATGTACTTGTGGAGGGTTTACAGACAGCAGACGTCACAACGGTGGGATTATCAGGTTATTTTCCTGCTGATTTCAATGGTTAATAAGGCTTAACCATACATTATAAACAGTTTCTTTATTGTTTTACAACATATTAGATTGCATTATTTATTTCAAATGTTGTGGCCATGAGGATAGTGTGTGTGTGTGTGTGTGTGTGTGTGTGTGTGTGTTTGCTGTATACAATAAACTATGTCTGAGACAGTGCTCATCAGATAGTGTCTTAAGAGTTAGAAAAACAGCGTTAATTTTTTTTGGAGATTCCTTGCTGAAAAAGGGTGAGGTATGAGGTATGAATCTTTCTTGAAAGAGAATACCTGCCCAACTGAAACTAGTAGCACGAAAATGTTTAAATGCTAAGTATTTAAATGTGCAAGTTGTTGCATTTCGAAGGGGGCAAACAAATCTCCAGTTTAATAGGCAACCAATATTTAACAAGCTGTTTCAGTTTCCTAATGGCCATCTCATAAGCAGCTTGGAGTTCTGTCTACAACATTCTAAATAGAAAGAAGGGAGTATTTAACTGTCATAGTGATTTGTAGTAATGGATGGATTCAATAAAAAGTACTAAAAAATGTATTCCACAGTATGCCATTTTTTCTAGCTAAAGCAAGATGACTGTAGGCTCTGCCCACAGCCATAAAAAAAGAACTACACTCCATAAATCTTCTGTATATAGTGTACACTGAGTGTACCGGAAAGAGTACTGCGTGCATACAGTGCATTCATACGTTCTGTACCAGTGCAGTGTGTTTTCAGTGCTCATTTACATATAGAGACTCATAGAAATTACATTGCATACACACTGTGTGAAACCTATGTGGGTAGTAACACTTGACAGGGTGTGCATTTATTGGGAGATATAGTCTACTCCAGGGTGTGCTGAGGTAGGAGGTTGCATAGCACTGCACACCAGAGAAGTGCCTTTATCTCCCCAAACATGCAGCACAATGTAGTGTGTTATTGCCCTCTTAGGATTACTTGTTAGGTATTGTACGTCGATGCACAGATTTTCTAAAGTTTCAAAACCCTTAATTCTGTATATGATAGCACAGATATGTAGTATAAGTAGTGTATTATCACCTGTATATTGTTGGATTTGCCTCATGCACAATCAAGGTTCAGCTGATTCACAAACTTTAAAGAGCAGCTGACCTGTTCTGTATGTGAGGCAGGCAACTCATATCCAGTAGCTGCCTGCCCCAGGACCCAAAGCAGCCATAATTTTAATTTTTTTGTCCAAGCATTAAATAGATATTTACCTTAATCAAAGTGTGATTGCATGTCTTTGTTTATTCGAAGCTGCCAAGCGCCCACTGTAGCCCTGCCCAGAAACCGTATTTTGATGATACGAAGTAGGGAAGAGGCTTCAGAGTTATAGATAGCATTATAATGCTATCAGGAGCAGTGGCGGCCTTTAGGTGTAACTTCTGCTTAAGACAAGCAACTGTACATGTTAAGGTGGAGTAGAACATGCCAGTCTGATTTTTTTTTCAACTGTGTTTCACTCCATTCGCCAGTTGCCAGAGCATCTGTCTGGCAAGATCCCCTTGACTGACCTTATACTACCCGGCCTGAACCCCTTCCCGACTGATGAATCTGGTGCTGGATCCCCTCCCAACTGTGGGCCCTTACAGGGGAGAGGATCATGGACAGTCAAGTAGGGTCGGGGCCAACAGTGCATGTGTGGGCCGGTCACTCAGGTCCGCTGTCACCTTCCTGGCAGCCGGGGTTTTTCCATCTTAGGTTTTTTCCTCCCAAGGTGCAGACATGCAGTGATGTCAGTGCATGGAAGGTGTGTGCCTGCTGCCTCCCACAGACGTCCACCACTGCCTTGCTCCATTCACTGCCTTGTGGAGTGGTAGTGCTCCCAGTCTCCACCAGGAGCCAGTACCCCACAGGGAATCTGCAGCAGCCCACCCCAGGAGAGCAGTACTCTGGATGATCAATCTTCCCTCTGCTGTTCCCTGGCAATCCGAGTCTGCTCCTGAACCCAGGCTGCCAGCATGGTGCAAGGCGTGGCATCCAGCGTCTCAACCCTCCGCACCACCAGGCCAGCTTGATTCTGATTTTTAAGATAGATTTAAACTGCTGTTTATAAATGTACACAGAAAGGTATCAGGTTTTTATTGTTTATATCTATTGTGCCTTTTCACACTCTTGCCAGCCAGCCCCACCTGTCCTAACCACTAAACCAGCCCCATCACCCACCTACGCTGGGAATTACCTCTGCCTCCTGCTGACTCTAAGGCCTACCCCCAGGGCAATACCATTGGGAAGGGGCTCTACCCCAGACAGAGACTGGTTTTTGGCTTCCGGGGGGGCCCTCAGTCAGATGTGTGGCACCTGCAGTGAGGGGTGGATGTCCTCCAGCAGCTTACCTGCACCAGCCGGACTCCATGTTTCTAGCACCGCTGTGCTAATGAGCTGGTTAAGAATTGGTTATTCTTAACTAATAACTATGCATTACTATGTTGTGCACAGTTAATTATAAGCTAATGCTCAACAAGTTCAGTGTTTATCGTAAATAAATTTATAACATAAGCTCAACTAGTAATCAGTGAATGCCAGACTAATACTCAATTCATGGGGATTAGTTAATTCTTAATTAGGAAATGGGTCAATAAATGACTAACCACTGAAACTGTTAAGAATTAGTTAGCAGTTAGTTGAACTAGAAGGGGTTAGCAACTAACTCATTTGCATGTGAAAATCTCAACCAAACCAAAATTGAAGATTATTTGAACATTTATTAATGGTTAGTAATTTTAGGCAGTTGAGCATTAGGCCTAATTTTTTGTATGGGGGGGATTGTTATGCCAAATCTCATCTATTTTTTCTTTTAAGAAGTCTTTAAATTCCTTTGATTTTAAATAGAATGGATTTAGTCTCCCGAAAGTATTTCTGCACTGAAAACCCATATCCCAAGAACTAATCACCAGGGCATGGTTAGAGAGTTGGATGTCCCCTATTCTGCAGTCAATGACACTGTGGAGATTCTTCACCTGAGTGTAGCATTGATCTGTCCTGGAGTTAGTTTTATAAACTGCAGAATAGTATGTGTAGTTTCTTGTGCGTGGTGGGTATGTCGCCAGGTGTCCACCCATCCAACCTCCTTAACAAATCTTTTGAAGAATTTGTGCATTGCCATCTGCCTTTGGGGGAGGGGTTGGAGGAGTCCCAGCTTGGGTTAGGGCTGGGGCAATGTTGAAATCTCCTGCCATCAAGAGATGGTCAGTTGCAATAGTCTAGCTAGAAGAGGTTTCATTGTTAATACATTCATTCCAGGAAAGAAGTAAACATTAACCAGAGTGACCTCCCTATTGTTAAAAAGGCCATGTACAATCACTAGGTGTCCCTCTGGGTCTTCCCACTGGGAGACGAGTTTAAATGGGGTGCAGTGTGGAATTAAGATGGCCACTCCCCTCTTTCTCCCATTATGGAACAATGAGAATACTACCGAATACCCAAAGCCAGTCAATTTGAGATGCTTTCTTGTGGACAGGTAGGTCTCCTGAAGGAAAGCCATATCAGCCTTTGTTTTTTTGATATATGACATGACCCCGAACCTTCGCACTGGTGTGGAAAAAAAGTTTACATTCAGTAAGAAGAGTTGCATATTTTTTATTTTTTTTTTACTTGTTTAACCAGGAGTAGCACAGAAGAGTTGCATATTAGCAGAAGCCATGTTTAATAATTGGTATTTTCTTCAGTTTTCTGAGGTAGTCCGTATCCATCTCCTCCCCAAGGGAAGCCTCCACCTCCATTCCCACTCCCACAAGTGAAGATACATGCCAATGCTTTTTAACCTGGACAGTAAAGCAAGGTGGGTCAACTGTCACTCCTGCTTGAAGTGACCAGCTCCCCAGTAAGGGGTAAGGGGAAACATCAACTAATATTGAACCAGAACTGGGGTCAATGGGTGTCAGCTGAGCTCCCCATGACCCTCCCTCAACTTTGTAGACTTCCACATCTATGGATCTAATAATAGATCCTAGGGGCAGGGCAGCCACCCTGCCTGAAGGAGTTGCCTCAACTGAGGGGCCTCCTGACATAATGTCAAGGTGAGGGGATGTATAGGGGGGTGACATCATTTGCCCCTCCAGAACCCAGTCATTTGTAGTGTAACCCCCCCTACAAATGGGGGTTTCTGATAAGTCTTCCTTGAGCTTGCCTAAATGCTCAATGCCAGGCTGGTGTCCTGCATTTTAGCAGTTTAAATGTGATTACCAGAGAGTGCCTGTATAGCCTCTGTGTACTGTATCTTTAAGAGCTGCCTGGATTGCAGTTATAAGTAATCTGAGGGGGAGTTCCGTTGAAAGATGTAAGTATTTGCTGAAAATCATTTAGAGTGATAATGATCATGTAGTTTGTCTAACCTGCCTTCTTTGCAGCAAGGACTGTTTTGTTTATCTCCACTATCTTGGACCGGGACTGCCGTATTGGACCAATCAGTACTGGTGGGGCCTAAAATGGAGCCGGACTACAGGAGCTGTCTGAAGTCAAAATCTGTAGGAATTGTAGTTTTGGGCTTTTGGTGCCTTTTTGCACCTGAAGGGGGAGCCTTTGTTGAGACTGACAGACAGATCAGCCAATCGAACCTTTTGGATTCTGGGGAAAGTCCCAGGCTTGCTGGCAGTTGAGCCAGATCTAAGTTGGGAGCTGAAGAAGCAACAGCTTGAAACAGTCAAGCAGCCATCTGAGTAGTTTCGCACGGGAGAACTATGGAAAGGCCTGAGTTGTGGTCTGCATGTCTGCCTGCTGCCCCTGAGAGGGAGAGAAGAGAATTATTTCGGACTAAAAGCAAGTTTGTGAGAACGAAGAAAGCAACTGATTTTTTACCAGGCTCATACCTGAAGAAGACCAAAGATTTTGCTGAATGCGATCGGCCTGTCAGGATTTCCAGCTGCTTTTGAATCCCCAGTTTGTGCAAAGACTTTGCGATCGTGATCGGAGGAAAGCGGTTTGCCTGGTACAGTAAATTTCCTTACATGTAAATGTGCTGTGAGTTGTTAGTGGGTTGTGATTTGGTTCCCCACTGTGTGAACTGTGTTCTGCTTGCTGGAAGCTGTATCCAGCCCAAAACGGACTCTATCTGAATTTGTCTCCATTTGGCTGGGGCCTTGCCACACTGGCCCAGCCAGACTACCCACTGCACAGAGAAAGCCATCGACGAGAGACCTGCCTGGGGATCAGCCCCCTGCTCCACATCTGAACAGGAACGATTCCTTGGCGATTAGTGTGGGCCCTGCTTCTCCTGGCACTCCAGATTAACCACCTGCTGTCTCGATTTTTGTCCAGCATGTGTCCAGTCTTGGGTATTGTGAATAATCATCAGGATAGCTCCCTGCAACAACAGCCTAATCTAAAAGTGTGTCATCTGACTATCTTGTTATTTTCTTTTCCTGAATTGAGCCCTCTGGATCCGGATTACAAATAATGTGTGTTGTGCATGTTGTTTTCTCCCATCACAGGGGCCCCAACCAGCTGCAACGTTCCTGGCTAGCCCACCATTCTCCATCTGGGTACCCAGAGTGTGTGACTGTTTATGGACCCTGAAGTGCATGCATAACTGTTTGATTGATACAGCCTTTAAGCAAATTAACCTGATTACACCCCTCCCTTGTTCAGGTACCTTAAATCGGATCTAACTATTTTGCATTTACCCTGACTGTGGTTCCAGTTTGTGCAAGAGTACTGTGCTGCTGTTATTTGCTGTGTATAACCTTGTTTTACAGGGGGTCCCCAGGGCTGGGCCAGAGGAAAGCCCTGGTGGCAAGTGCAAACAGTGTGGGTACTTGTGTGGTGTATCAGGGGTATTGTGAAAGCAATTATTGTGTATTGTTCTGGCCTCTAGTAAGGAAAGAGGGGGGTTACAGTGTCCTGGAGGGCTGTGCCCAGGTTAGCTTGACCACTACCAAACCTGACCTCTGGGTGGAGGCACCCGTTTCAGAACTGAGGCCCCTTAACCTGCTACTAGCCAAGCAAGCAGGGTTAGTAGCCCTTGGGATAGCACCACCTAGAGGTTTCAATAGCATTTTCTGCAGTCTCAGAGGGAAGAAGGGATGCAATACCCTCAACTTTTTAAAATTCCCTGAGGGATCCCAGCCTCTCAAGGGGGAATGAGGGGGCAAGGGTGGACATTTTCCATGGCAGCCCCAGGCCTGCCCACTCAAACTCAATTAAATTTCCTTTAAACATTTCAGCAAAATCCCATCCAGATTGCCTCCCCCTAACTCCAAGTTCTGCTTCGGCTCAGCCAGCCCACGACTGTTACACAGGCCCCATGGGTTTCCCTTGACAGCCGGCATGCCCAAGGACAGTTATAGAGTGCTGGCCTCCCCTCTGGGGTCCGTCCGAAGGGAGAACATATGAGGAAGGAAGGGGGAGCTGACTACACCCCACGCATCTCATGAATCAAGTGCCCCATGCGTTGGTCTGCCAAATCGATCACACATTCTTTCATGCAGCAGTCAAAGGTGGTATCAATTTCTTCTATAAGTATCCCTTTCAGCACTTGCTATCTTGCTTGTGCAGCAGAACCTGGGTAGGGAATAGGGCAAGGCATCTCATCACAGGATGACCAGCAGCCCCCCCAAGCCATGTCCCACCAGAGAATCTTCATTACTTTAATAGCCTCCCCCAGTCACAAGCCAGTGGAGGAGAGATGGCTGAATACTGCTGCTTGGCCCTTTAACAGAGCAGACAAGTTAAACTGGGGGGGAGAGGGGGTGCCCAGCAAGGTTGCAAGTGTGCCATCCATCACTCCCCATCCCTAATATACCACTCGGTCTCCCGAGAATACGCTTGCCCCCCCCAGTGGCCCACGCATTCTAGGGCTCCACTCCCAACCTTAATTAGGACAGTGTAATCACTGAGGTTGGCTCAAACACCCTCTGAAGAGGTTCAAATTTCCAGACCCAGCCCACAGTCCAGGATATTCAGGAAATGTAGGACAGCTCAGCCTGGGTTTATGGTACGGCATATTCCAAGGTGCAGTGGAGCAAGGAGGCACCAGGCTAGCGCAAGGGCCGAGGATAAAAGGCCCAACCCACGAGTACCTCCACAGGGGGCTGCCATTCCGCAAGCGCCAATCCCCCCGACCCAGCTACCTCCTCCTTAAAGCAATACAGCTTCTTAACATGCATGACCATGCATGGCAACAGAAGGCAAAAAGGTACCTGAAGTGCAGCTCAGATATGAAAAAGAAAAAAATGAAGCAGAGGATAAATGCAGTGGAATCCATGCCACCCCTCACTGTACCGTCATCGCATATTGTCACAGTCTGGACCACATGGAGGCAATGATCTGCACTGTCGAGGGGGGGGACAGGAAAAACATCACTTTTAGTTAGCTGGATCCGTAACAGTCTGGCCCAAACATTAAGTGTAACATAAAACAATATATATATATAGGGCTTATCTGTGACATTTCAGGCAGCTTAGTTCATTGGTAGACCCGGTAGCAATTGTGAACCTAGTCAATAAAACAAGAGAGGTTAGCTAAATTAAAGCAACAGTTCTGTCACTAGTCTGTAAAGTAATCCTTCATTTTTTTTGTTATGGTTGCATCGCTTGATAGAGTGGAGCACCGGAAATCCCAGGGGAGCAATCAACAGGCCTAGTAGTCCGAGGGTGTAGGAAGCAGAGAAGGATCCTTAATATGGAAGAAAAAAGAAACACACAGTCCATGCAGTTAGTCTTTTGCAATTTGCATGGCCAGCTGATTTTGTTGCTTGCAGAGCTCTTCTACTATTTTCTGTATTGAGTCAGAGCCCTGCCTTCCCAGCAACTCTCTCCATCCCTGCTGCCATACCCGCTGCGAGGGTTTGGCCACCAGTATTTGAGTCTGTGTCGCTGGTAGTTTCAGGGACTCCAAATTTCTGTGAGCGAACTCTGCCACCACCGCCTCTGGAGTTTCGAACGCCTGTGTACCCTCAGGGAAGAAGATGGTCATTTTGGCTGGGTAGGGGGTGCAGAACTGGAGCTTGGAGTCCCACAACACCTTCATCAGAGGGAGAAATGCCTTTCTTTTGGCCATTGTCTCTGGTGAGTAATTGTTCTCCAGGAAGATCCTGTTCACTTGATAAGTGACAGTTCCCCACTTACAGGCAATGTGCAAGATGGTTTCTTTCTCCTAGAAGTGGAGGAACATAATCAGGATGGTGTGTGGTCGGGCTCCCGGTGTCTGCCTAGGTTCAAGAGTCCAGTGAGCCCAGTCAGTTTTCATTGTTAAGCTTTCTGGCAGTTGCAAGCATGATCAGAGTAGATTTTGGATAAATGTAATTGGGTCAGGTCCCTCCACGCCCTCCAGTATGCCTGAGAGTCTGATATTTTTCGCCAATTGTGGCTTTTGGCGTCCCCGGCGCATTCCTGGAGGGACCTGACTGTACTGTAAAGCTGCACAATTGCTCGCTCAGTTGTGTCCATACGCTGGTCCATGGCAGTAAATTGTTCCTCCAGGCCCTCCTGTCATTTCTCTAGCTTGCCAATATTAGTTATCAGGCCTGCAGTGATGAACCTAATTTTTTTTCTCAACTCTCTTATTTCAGTCAGCATGAGAGTCATTTGTTTTTGTAATGATCAGATGCTAGATTTGTTGGTCTTGGTGCAGCGGTGTCATGACGGGAGGGAGGCCTGCGAGCTTTCACTTTCTGACCTGCCATCCATAAATGCCTCGCAATCCTGGGACCTCGCAGGTGATTAAGCATCATTCCCTCTGGGTTTCAGCATTGTTGGACTTTCTGGTAACCATTTATGTCTAAACTGTACATGTTTGGTTGTATTCTGAAGGTTTAGTTACCAGGTTCTGGAGCAAGCATTCCCACTAGCGTGTTTCCTAGTGCACGATGTCACTGGAAGTCCCAACATGTTATTTGCTTTGCCTTCTGCTTTATTACATTGAGCAGATTGTTTTAGGTTATCAGCTAGAATAACTCCTAGATTTCTCTCTTACTTCATCTGCTCTGCCTTCCCTCCTTCTCACCCAACAGACCATTCTTGGGTTCTTCACTCCTATTTGCATGATGTTTCCCTTCTTTCACTGAATCTCAGCAGCCATTCCCTGTACCACTTCTCCAAATGCTCCTTTTTTACCCTTATTCCATCCTCGTAGTTCCCCCAGATATTTATGTCACCCAGAAAAGGCAAATCTTGCCCTGGATCTGTTGTTTGTTTTGTTAGCTGCTGTCCCACACTGTTACTACCTTTCAAAGTTGTTGCTCACCATTATCCTAAGAACCTTTTCCTGATGAGTTTCAGTATGCTCTTAGGTAGTATTTTGCATTCATATTCTTCTTACTAAGATGTACCGCTTTGCATTTTTCAATGTTGAAGTTCATCTGCCAGTTTTCTGCCCACTCCTCAAACATGTCCTGGTCCCCATGCTTTTCATTAATGTCCTTCTGAGATGTAACTACCCTTCCCAGTTATGTGTCATCAGCAAACTTAGTGACCTAGCTACTGGTGTGCACATCCAGATCACTTATGAATATAGTAAACAATGTTAGCTCCAGCACAGATCCTGAGATCACTTATGAATATAGTAAACAATGTTAGCTCCAGCACAGATCCTGAGATCACTTATGTATATAGTAAACAATGTTAGCTCCAGCACAGATCCTGAGATCACTTATGAATATAGTAAACAATGTTAGCTCCAGCACAGATCCTGAGATCACTTATGTATATAGTAAACAATGTTAGCTCCAGCACAGATTCTGAGATCACTTATGTATAAAGTAAACAATGTTAGCTCCAGCAATTCTGAGATTACTTATGTATATAGTAAACAATGGTAGCTCCAGCACAGATCCTGAGATCACTTATGTATATAGTAAACAATGTTAGCTCCAGCACAGATCCTGAGATCACTTATGTATATAGTAAACAATGTTAGCTCCAGCATAGATCCTGAGATCACTTATGAATATAGTAAACAATGTTAGCTCCAGCACAGATCCTGAGATCACTTATGTATATAGTAAACAATGTTAGCTCCAGCACAGATCCTGAGATCACTTATGAATATAGTAAACAATGTTAGCTCCAGCAATCCTGAGATTACTTATGAATATAATAAGCAATGTTAGCTCCAGCTATCCTGAGATCACTTATGAATATAGTAAACAATGTTAGCTCCAGCACAGATCCTGAGATCACTTATGTATATAGTAAACAATGTTAGCTCCAGCACAGATCCTGAGATCACTTATGTATATAGTAAACAATGTTAGCTCCAGCACAGATCCTGAGATTACTTATGAATATAGTAAACAATGTTAGCTCCAGCACAGATCCTGAGATATCTTATGTATATAGTAAACAATGTTAGCTCCAGCAATCCTGAGATTACTTATGAATATAGTAAACAATGTTAGCTCCAGCACAGATCCTGAGATCACTTATGAATGAAGTAAACAATTTCAGCTCCAGCACAGAACCTGAGATCACTTATGAATATAGTAAACAATGTTAGCTCCAGCAATCCTGAGATTACTTATGTATATACTAAACAATGTTAGCTCTAGCACAGATCCTGAGATCACTTATGTATATAGTAAACAATGTTAGCTTCAGCACAGATCCTTAGATCACTTATGAATATAGTAAACAATGTTAGCTCCAGCACAGATCCTGAGATTACTTATGAATATAGTAAACAATGTTAGCTCCAGCAATCCAGAGATTACTTATGTATATAGTAAACAATGTTAGCTCCAGCACAGATCTTGAGATCACTTATGAATATATTCAACAATGTTAGCTCCAGCAATCCTGAGATTACTTATGTATATAGTAAATAATGTTAGCTCCAGCACAGATCCTGAGATCACTTATGAATATAGTAAACAATGTTAGCTCGAGCACAGATCCTGAGATCACTTATGAATATAGTAAACAATGTTAGCTCCAGCACACATCCTGAGATCACTTATGTATATAGTAAACAATGTTAGCTTCAGCACAGATCCTGAGATCACTTATGAATATAGAAAAACAATGTTAGCTCCAGCACAGATCCTGAGATCACTTATGAATATATTCAACAATGTTAACTCCAGCACAGATCCTGAGATCATTTATGAATATAGTAAACAGTGTTAGCTCCAGCACAGATCCTGAGATCACTTATGAATATATTCAACAATGTTAGCTCCAGCACAGATCCTGAGATCACTTATGTATATAGTAAACAATGTTAGCTTCAGCACAGATCCTGAGATCACTTATGAATATAGTAAACAATGTTAGCTCCAGCAACCCTGAGATCACTTATGAATATAGTAAACAATGTTAGCTCATGCACAGATCCTGAGATCACTTATGAATATAGTAAACAATGTTAGCTCCAGCAACCCTGAGATCACTTATGAATATAGTAAAGAATGTTAGCTCCAGCAATCCTGAGATCACTTATGTATATAGTAAACCACGTTAGGGCCAACACAGATCCTGGTGGGGTTTTACTAGACCCCTGAGTCAGTTGAAAAACCAGTTATGACTGACTTACCACACATTATGACTGATTTTTTCAACTAGTTTGAAATTTCTGACTTCAACTAACTGAAGAAAATCCAACCGATTTTTTCAACTTTCACCATTGTTGAATTTTATTATGTAGTAGTTTATTGTACTTTTTTAACTTTGCATCTTTTTTTATTACAATTTCGACTATAAAAGTTAATAAAATGTATGGAAAAGTCCCCCTCCTGAAATCAATGGGGTGCACGCACACACAGCCTTCACCTTCTGACATCACAAAACAGGGCTGCATGTGTCTATGTGGGGGTGTGTTGGTGGGTTAATGTCAGGAAGCAGCTCTGTTTTTAGCATTTGGGATTTAGCAGCATTATAACTTCATAAATGGGCAGAAACAAGTGGAATTATTTATGCCCCTCAACTCTGGGGCAGGTGAGGTATTGCATATGTTGGAGGGAGCAGCAACTAGTCAGCAGCAACTAAGAAGCTGGCTGCTCTTTAAAATGCAAATACAAAGTGCAGTGGAACAAATCTACACACAGCAGGGACCCACTAAAGCACAATAACCAGTCAAAACAACAACAAAATATACTAAGTCCCTGAAAGTAACAAGTTGAAGTAGGGCAGTAAAACAGTATACAGTATAGAAAAATAAGCAGTAGTAATACTAGTTACTTAGAAAAAGAACTGTGAGCCTAAAATACAGTATAGGTAGGTCCTCTTAAACACCCCACAGAAGCTAGAAGGTACCTTTTTGCAAACAAGGCTAACCATAAATGTATGTTACTTTAGTAGCAGTCATAGAATCTGTGAGACCAAAAATAGTTTAAGGGAGGACCCTTAGAAATACCTCCTGTATGGTATACCAGAACTGAGATGTATCTATAGCTTAAATTTAAAGCTAAAAAAAACTCATGCGTATTAAAAAAAAATTTTCAGGCAATTTCTGAACTTGTATTGGCTTTCAGCATGTACACTAATGTTTTTTTTTTTATTTTATTCATCTTGCCATGAGGACTTTAATATTTAGTCTATCTGATTCCTACAGTGGCAAACAACAAACATTTTGTCCATTGGACCCGTCCGACCATGCTCTGCGCTCTAGCCTCCTATGGGTCCAGGAACTCACCAACTGACCACCTGCACCTGGTCTGCTCCATGACCTCGTGGGGAGCCTGACTTACTCACAATGCCACCACAGTCAGAGAGAGCCCAGAAGGGCCACTAGCAGTAGATCGATGATGATCGATCGCCTTGGCTTTTCAAGTTCGGCCTCCCAGACCCCACAGCCCTCAACCAGCCAGACAAGCCAGACCAGCATGCAGCAGACCAACAGACCGACTCAGTAGTCTGTGAGAGACCATCCTCCTCCTTCCTGCTGCCCACTGCCCAGCCCTGGAGGGCCTTACATACACATCCCATACAGTACCTTGCTCACTGTAGAAGCCTATTGCCAGTTCAGTCAGGTGTTGGGTGATGATTCAGTCGACGTCGATAGGTGGCTTTATGGCTCAGGCTGCTGCTCTACTTGGTGGTGGTGCCAGTGTTTTTTTTGAGCTGTGTGCTCCCTCCTCCCAACTCACACAGTCAGTCCCCAACCCAGACCCACGTCCCCACTCTGGTACTCCGCACAGTGGGACTAGTGCACCTACCACTCCTCCTCCTCGCCAACTCTGAAGACCTGACTGAGACTGAGTGAAAGTTGCCCAACGGGTTCACGGGCTGATCCTGACCATGACCAGACCACTGACTTGCTGCCTTCACACGACTGCAGCCTGGCTTTGCTGGCGGACTGACTGGGACTTGCACAGCCACACACTAGTCTCTCTCCAGGTACCGGACATGTCAAGACAGTGGACATAGTTAACTTATTTTAAAATTAAAGGCCGAACTGCCAAACTTCATCCCTGCAGAAAAACGCTGCTTGCTTCGTTGCCCACACACCAACACAGATGCCTCCTCTACTCACAATCTCTTCTCATACCTAGGCATGCTCTCCCTGCCACCTCATGCAGCCAGTCACAGACACTCTCAAGCTCCTGGCTCCTTCTGTCTCTCCTAATTGGTGGATGCTTCATGTCCAGGAGCCAGGGGTGCATTTTATTGGCTGTAAGGCTCAGTCTCATCCGTTGAGGACCGTTAGATATTCATGGCTCCCCTGGCCCCCCCTCCTCCCCCCCCAAAGGAAAAAAAAAGAGAAAACACATTGTAGCGCACCACAAAAACAAACCTGGGTGGGTCACAGAGTCATCAACTGCAGTGGATTTCAACTCCACTATTTTATGACTGCAATCCAATGCAATTGCAACTGATTGCAACTGCATTGAATTGCAACAGACTATTTCAACTGCCGACAACTGCTCCGGGGTCTAGGTTTTACTGGCCACAGGCAGGGGTTCAGTTAATTTATTTTCAGTGGAAGTCTAAAACCTCCAGGAGTCGAAATCTGGAAGTCATTCCAATTTTTTGGAAGTCAAAATACTTCCAGGATCCCACTTTTGGAAGTCAATACTGTAGGAAGGACACATTTGGAAGTTAATATAATACATTAATGGTAAAATACAACTTCTTTCAGAACAATCCATCATTTCTGACTTCCATGTCTGCAATTTTGGAAGTCATCTAATTTTTGGTTTTACATCTGGAAGTCAATGACTTCCTCCCTCTTTATTTTGGAAGTTTTTGCCTTATTTTTGGAAGTCAAATACTCCCAAAATGGAATTAACTGAAGCCCTGGTCACAGGTTTCCATGTGGATGGATTACCATTATAATAACTGGTGACGCCTTGTATTAACCAGTTTTTGGTTGCCTTCAAACATTGTAATAACTGGGTGTGACATCACACCCACTTATTACAGCATTTCAGTCTAACACTTTTGAAACTACTGAGTGCTGACATACTCATGGTACGACAGTTCAAGCTTGAGGTGCCATGAGAATCTGACTCCCAGTTTTGCAGTCTGCCATTTCTCCACTGGTTTTGCTAGTAAGACTGACTGCCAAAGGCAAGAGGCACAGTACTGTGATGAGTGGGATTACTGGGAAATGTTGGCTTAACCAGCATGTCATGGCACTGAGGGGGAAGTTGAGTTTTCAGAAGAATATACTGTAGAATGAGGTTGTTTCAGGGCAGATACTGGGATGTCTTTGGCAACATCACTGTGCGGGAACTGGCAATGCTGATGCTGCGGGCATTCTCTTCAGTCACGTCTAGCAAAAAACCAAAAAAAGACCTGAACCAGTTATTATAAAAAATAAAACTTAGACAGGTGTGTGTCTGAAAATAGGCACTTGGCTGTCTAGTGTGCCTTACCCAGTTGACAAAAACAAATAAATAAATAAATATAAGGTTTCTTTACACACCCTTGGTGTATGATGACCTGATAAACCTCTCGCGGTTTATAGGTCATCATACACTTCGGGTCCGTAAGAAAACCTCATAACACACACCTGCTTATGCATTATTCTCTACATTTATAAACATGCAAACAGTTACTATTCCATTTCATTACAGAACTGGTTATACCCAGATTTTCTCTTTTATGAACGCATCTGTCTGGCACAGTGTCAAGAGACTTTGCTGAAGCACAGATGCAGATTTCCTCTGATCAAGTTCTTTGGTGACATATCAAAAATGCAATAAGATTAGTCTGGTATGAGTTACCCTTGCAGAATCCATATTAGGCCACTGAGTCAAAGTTATTTTTTTCTGTGAGTGTTAAACAGTTCTGTTACTTATGATCATCCCATGCAGCTTTCTTGGTATGGACCTTAAACCGGCTGGCCTGTAGTTCCCAGACTCAGCCTGGGAACCCTATTTGAATACTGGTATCACGTGTGCCATGCTCCACTCATCAAGCATGTATGTAGTTCTCACTGACTCATTGAATATTATTGCTGATGAGATAGATAATTCATTCAATAATTACTTTAGGAGTTTTGGGGGGTATTCCCTCAGGATCTTATGCCATGTTTCTACTTACCATCTTCAGTAAGTGTCACACACGTCCTGTAGTGTATCCTGCTGATTGCTAGTGAACAAACTGTCACTATCTGGTATCATACCTTCTCTGTCATCTGTGAATACTGATGCAAAATACCATTTAGGCATTCAGCCATCTTCTCCTCTTTGGTTACTACATCACCACCTTCCAGATCCTGCAGTAGTGCAACAGATATCAGTCTTTTCCTTTTCTCATTAACATTGTATTGTAATTGCAAATGCTGTTATCCTCCTGCACTTTACTGTATTGTTATGTATTTTAGTTCATGCAGTCCTGGGGCCTGATTCCAAGAGGGGCTATGCTGGCGTAAGGTGAGATATGCCACACCCCATGGCATATCCCGCGACTTACACCATGTGATACACCAGCCCCTATTCCAAGTTGTGACCCACACCATGGCAGCTGCAGGCTACGACATTCATGGGTTATGCCACCCACTATGCCGCAGCCTGCAACACATGGCACAAGTGCAGGTTACAATAGCAACACCGCCCAATTCTAGGAGGGCAGCTGTCGTAACCCGCAAGTGCCATTCCAGAAGAGGCACTGGTGGGGCCAACCTAGGACAGCCCAGAGCTGCTCTAAGTGGCAGCCAACAGTGCTATCCATTGTCTGCCTGCCTCGTGGTGACACAACACCAGCACAGCAGTGTTCCCCATGCCCCCACAGGCATACCCCAGCCCCTCCCCCAAACATAGGGGACCCCCCGGGATCCGTTTCTGGTGTCCCCCCCAGATGCCTGTGCCTTCTGTGCTGCCCCCCATGCCCCCTGGTGTGTGCTGAGGTGGTCCGGGGCAGGGGAGGCTTCAGGGGGGCTGCCTGTCACTGACAATGATTTGCGACATGCAGGTTCTATACACTATTCATGTGGCAGTAGCCTATGCCTGGCATATCCCGCATGTCGCAAGTGCCGGGATCCTGACACTCTTGGAATGTGGTATAGGGTCCCTGGTGGAGCGGAGAATGGCGTAACTTGCAACCGCATGCAAGTTATGCCATTCATTCTGGAAATGGGCCCCTTGTCCTTACACAACTGATGCTTATTTACCTAATATTGTATTATTATTTGTTTTTCTCATCATTCTCACTTTCCTCCTCACTATAAGACACATCTGGAAACAAGCTGTTACTAGCTCAGTATGCCTTTCTTGGTAAAACTTTTACAATAAATAAATAAATACAGTATTTGAGGAGCTTTTTTTATTGGATTTAATTTTAAGGGCTGTCTATTCTTATTTATTTATTTTGTGCTTGTACTTTGGTAACCAGGTAAGGCACACTGGGAACATGGCCCATTTATAGAAACATAGAAACATGCCAGCAGAAAAGGCCCCTTGGCCCATCCAGTCTGCCCGAAAATCCCACCCAACCCTCGGCTATTTAATATTGCTGCTCTGTACCCTACCCCTCCATTTTTTGATTGATTGATTGATTGATTGAACTGGCAATACACATGTCCAAGGTTGCGGCTGCAAAGACCAGTTTCCCAGAGTGTCAGTCTTGTGAGATTCCTTATTGATAGGCCATGCTGAAGCCTCCTGAGGGAGGACAGCATTGCCATTCTATGCAAGTACCACTAAAACTCTCCAGGAATTCCAGCTCAGCCACCCCCAGGAGGACTGCAGCCACCGGGCAGATGGCGTTCCCAAAGCCGCTGCCCGAGACCACTTACTCGGACTCCGCTGGCAGAGAGCCATGAACCCTCCAGGGATTCCAGCTCAGCCACCCCCAGAAGGACCACGGCCACTGGGCGGACGGTGCTCCCGAAGCCGCCGCCCGAGACCACTTACTCGGATTCTGCTGGCAGAGAGCCATGAACCCTCCAGGGATTCCAGCTCAGCCACCCCCAGGAGGACCACGGCCACTGGACGGACGGTGCTCCCAAAGCCACCACCCGAGACCACTTACTCAGACTCCGCTGGCGAAGAGGTACAGCAAAGCCGCAAACCAATCGGCGCGCGAGCACCTTTCTCTGGCTCACTCCGATTGGTCCGCTTCACTCCCCTTGATTTCTTCACATTATATGGGCAAAAAGAGCTGTTTTTTAACTTGAACTGTTTAAAAATCTGACTTAAATTGTACATGTGAATCTTGAACTTGTGTATTGCCTGCAATTCTGCCCTTACAAACAAAGTGACCCAGCCATTTCCTGCCTCTGTAGCTCTATCCAGACTGCAGGGCACCAAGGAAATCGCTTGTCCTTTCAGTTGTAAATCGGTGTCTTCTCCCTGATTGCGGGCCTTTGTGTAGTGCCAGTACTAATTTTGGCTCCCTCTCTCTTGTCCCTTAATTGTGAACCCTCCAGGGATTCCAGCTCAGCCACCCCCAGGAGGACCGCGGCCACTGGGCGGATGGCGCTCCCGAAGCTGCTGCCCGAGATCACTTACTCAGACTCCACTGGCAGAGAGGTACGGCAAAGCCGCAAACCAATCGGAGCACGAGCGCCTTTCTCTGGCTCACTCAGATTGGTCCGCTTCACTCCCCTTGATTTCTTTACATTATATGGGCAAAAAGAGCTGTTTTTTAACTTGAACTGTTTAAAAATCTCACTTAAATTGTACATGTGAATATGAATTTGTGTATTGCCTGCAATTCTGCCCTTACAAACAAAGTGACCCAGCCCTTTCCTGCCTCTGTAGCTCTATCCAGACTGCAGGGCGCCAAGGAAATCGCTTGTCCATTCAGTTGTAAATTGGTGTCTTCTCCCTAATTGCTGGCCTTTGTGTAGCACCAGTACTAATTTCGGCTCCCTCTCTCTTCTCCCTCAGTCATGAACCCAACAGGGATTCCAGCTCAGCCACCCCAGGAGGACGGTGGCCACTGGGCGGACGGCACTCCAAGCCGCCGCTCAAGACCACTTTCTCAGACTCGCTTGGCAGAGAGGTGTATGACAAAGCCGCAAATTTTCACCCACCCACCCATCCCCATCTCTGTCCCTAATTATACAGGCCTTCTAGCGCCGCCCACTGCTGCCCTTGATGTATCCCTTGCTTTCTCACTCGGCGTCTTAAACGAACACTCACCCATATAAAATCAATTTGATAAACTTAGGCTGCGAGACCAGAGCGCAACCGCTGTCCCAAACATCATTCCTTGTTACCCCTCATGAGCTCTCCTAAGGTCCCTAGCCAGCCTCATCCTAATCACGGCACGCTATGTCAAATTTTTCCCTCAGCAGCTGCTTAGTGGTCTGCTCCAATATAGATATTTCCTTGGCTCCACTAATATAACAATGGCATGCATGTGGCAGCTCTCCCTCCTTACCGCCCTATGCACCTTGCCTTTTATAGGCTATACCCCGGACAAATCTGACCCATGGGATGCATCGTATCCATCACCCCAAGACTGTATATTCATCCAGTCTTTATATAACTCATGTGATGCACCTACACCCTGTCACTTACTTCAAGCGGAATATCCAACTCAAAGTGTGACCAGCATGCTGTTCCCCACGCAAACCATGTTACTCCACCCATCTATCAAATACACCTCTTGGTATCACTCGGCTAGAGTGCTAGCCTATGTGTCCCTGGGCCTGCATAGTCTAAAATGCAAATTCTGGCACTCTAACACCTTCTACATGTCTAGCCAGAAAAGGACTCGAGCACCCAGTCTCTCACTTGCCACCTTGAGGAAATTTGTACTCCTCCTCCTACTTTGTTCTGGCAATGTTGAGCTCAACCCTGGCCCTATGCATACTCTTTCCTCACCCACAGAGCTCAAAAGGCTCAAAGGAATCAGCTTCATGCACATCAACGTGTGTAGCCTCCTGAAAAAATCACTTTAATTCACGCATGGATCGTCCACATGGAGCCAGATGTGCTTGTGATTTCGGAGTCCTGGCTTCGACCATCTACACCGGACAGGGAGATTAACATACCTAACTACCAGTTATTTAGAGCAGACAGACAGACTAGAGGTGGTGGGGTCGCCATTTATGTCAAAGACAAGTTTGTGGTCACTACCCTTGACTCCATCTCAATGGCAATTGGATTTGAGTGTTTGGCTATTAAAATAGAACTGTCTTCGTCGTTGGCCCTCTGAGTTATAGGATGTTGCAGACCTCCATCCACTAGTATGCAGCTCCTGTCCTGCCTCACATCCATCATGGATACCAGCCCCTTGGAAACAATTATATTAGGGGACCTCAACTATGACTGGCTGTCTGAAGCCGCACTCCCCCTTAAATCCTTCTGCGATTCCCATGGATTCACTCTACTTATTGATGAGCCCACCCGCATGAACAAGAAAACCCTTCTAAAAGCACGCTTCTGGATGTCATACTAATAAATAAACCCTACTCCTTCTCCCATGTTCGAATTTTTGATGCTGATGTTAGTGACCATCGCATAGTCGCTGGAGTATGGGCACCCCTAAAACGACAGCCACATCTAAATTCTCCACCAAAAGATCCAATAGGTCCTTCAACCAGAGGGCATATATCCATGACCTAAAAACCTCCCCATTGTGGTAGAGTTTTTAGCTGGCAAAAACAGTAGAAACAGCATATGCCACTCTCCATGCAAATTATAGAAAGTGCCCTGAACATACATGCGCCACTGACAAAAATACGTTTAAAAGCTAGAAAATGTCATTGGTTCACCGCGGACCTCAAGGCTGCACTATTGTCCAGGGATAAGCTCTGGAAAATGGCTTGCAAATCCCAAAAAGGTGCAGACTGGTGCCTATTCAGAGCAGCCAGGAATTGCTGTACCAAGACGATTAGAGAGACCAAAGCTATATTCTATTGAACAGAACTAGACACTGCATCCAATTACCCCTCTAAATTCTGGGTCACACTGAAAGAACTGTCTGGGTATATGTCGCAAAATACACTCCTTCCAAAAATCATTTCAGGCAATGCAGTAATTAATGATAAAAAAGAGATACTGCAAGCATTTAATACTCACTTCGCCACAGCAGGCTTAGCATTCAATAACTCACCTGCATGCAACTTGCGCTCCCAGCTTGACATGCAACCCCCAACTTCTGGTCCTACAAGCCGGCCTTTTTCCTTCTCCCCGTCTCCCTCAAAGAAGTGGAAGACCTGCTTCTCCACTTGAACACTAGGAAAAGCACTGGCGCAGACACACTCGATCCCTACTTTCTTAAGATAGCATATCATGTACTGGCTACTCCTATTACTCATCTTTCTCGTCAGACTTTTCTATGGGAAAAAGCATTTCCTGATCTTCTATGATTTTATCTTTATTTATTGCTTAATAGAATGTTGTGTGTATTTGTGAAGTACCTTGACACTTCGAAAGGTGCTATGTTAAATAAAATTAATATTATTTATCTATTTAACCTGTCCCTATCAAAGGAACCCTCACCCAAATATGGAAAACTGCACATGTTATCCCGTTATTTAAATCTGGAGACCCCTGTGACCTAAATAACTATAGGCCGATCTCTCCTCTCCCCATTTTCTCGAAACTGTTGGAAAAAATTGTGAATACCCAACTGAGATCCTTTATTGACAGTACAAAACTTTTAAACCCCCTACAATCTGGCTTCAGAGTCAATCATAGTACAATTTCGGCATTAGTCAAGGTAACAAATGATTGGCAACAAGATTTAGAGTACAAAAAGTTTATCTGTGCTGTGTTTCTTGATCTAAGTAAAGCGTTTGACACGGTCGACCACAGTCTGCTCCTCTCCTCACTAGAATCGATAGGGCTAGATCCTACCTCTCTGAACTGGTTTCGTGACCATCTGTCTGACAGGCGTCAACAGGTCAAGGCCGAAGGCGAGCTTTATACCCCCAAATTGTTACAAAGAGGGGTCCCCAAGGGATCCATCCTGGGACCACTTTTATTTGCCATCTATATCAACAATATAGATGTGTGCGTCAAAGAGGCAAGTATCCACATGTTCGCGGATGATACAGTGCTCTACCCAAGCCTCCCTACACCTGAATCTGCATGCGCTGATTTACAAAAAGACTTTAACCATCTGCAACATCAACTACTCAGTAAAAAGCTGCTACTCAATGGCAAGAAAACAAAAACCATGATATTTTCCCCTGTTAACCACCTTGCCTACCCAGCAGTGACCGTACCCCCCCACAGCAAGATCCTAGGTGACAGCCTAGAGTATGTCACAAAATTCAAATACTTGGGAGTTTGGATAGACCACAAACTTTCTTTTGCAGATCACATGGATGACCTGCTGAGAAAACTAAGACAAAGGCTTGGCCTTTTTTATAGGATAAGACGGCTACTAACTACAGAAGTGAAGAGGCAGCTAGTCCAATCTACGTTTCTCTCCTTAATTGACTATGCGGACTTCATATATAGCAACTGCGCTGCTTCGTACCTTGGAAAACTGGACACACTTTACCACAGAGCCCTACGCTTCATCACTGATCTTCCCCCCACCACCCACCACTGCTCACTATATGCAGCTATGGGTTGGACCTCTTTACAGTACAGGTGCAACATGAATGCGGCGCTCTGGACATTCAGAGCCATTAATGGCAAACTCCCCCAGCACATTGTCGACTGCCTGATTCCTATCGTTGCTGGAAGCTAAGTTCTAAGAAGCTGCTCCCTGATTTCTCTGCATATACCCAGGGTGTACACAGGTTTCGGGAGAGCCGCTATAGGCTTCACGCACCCCTCACTCTGGAATAGACGTCAGAAATCATTAAAACTGAGGTCCCCAGTTAGCATTGACGTGTTTGAAACTTTACATCATAATGGCATAACAGAAACCTGCAACTGCTTTGCTCGTCCCTAGTTTGTCCTCTTCCCCCTATACTTAGCACTTCTATATGCCAACCCTGCGCCTCCCCTCTAATTTGACCAAAGGCGTAAAAATCTTCCGACGGTTCTCACTCCCACTCTGTACCACCACTCAAACCCGAGCCCACGGCACATAGGATCTCTGCGGGTCTCATCTCCATATCTGCCGCAATTATGGTAAATGGCCAATAGTCAGCTGGCAGTCTCATCCCCTGTGCCAGCACACCAATTGCCGCTTCTATACAACTGCAACCGACAGCCTACCATACATAAGGACATTATGATTCCCTGCCCTCCCTGCACTATACAGTACCTGCCGCATAAGTCTCCCACTCCTGCCCTTCCCCTCAGATATTACAACCAAACCGCGTAGAACTGCTCAATTACATGTGCTAATCCTGCACAAGCACTGCTCCTATGTCCGTTTTGCTGACCTTCTGTCATTTTCTGTGCATCTGTATTATTATTGCAGATTGTTGCCTAACCCTGTTGTTCCAATGACTGTACTTATTTGTTCAACTGTATTATTGTTTGTATGTCGCAGGTCCACCTTGTAAATGAGCTTGCTCAATGGTGTCCGCCTGAATAAAGATATTGATTGATTTAACCCCATGTAGTTGTCCCAAGCTCTTTTGAATTTTCCACAGAATCCACGCCCACAGCCCATTCTGGTAGCCTGCTCCATGGACCCACAACCCTCTCTGTGAAGAACTGCCCCCTCATATCTCCTCTAAATCTACCCCCTTCCAGCTTGAATGCATGGCCCCTGGTGGTTTTTTTCTCACTCAGCCTGAAAATGCTACCTTCCCTCACTCTGTTTATTCCCTTCAGATATTTGAAAGTTTCTACCATATCCCCCCCTTCCCTCCTCATCTCCAGTGTATACAAGTATAGTTCCCCCAACCTTTCCTCGTATGACCTCCTGTGCAGCCCTTGAACCATCTTGGTTGCTCTTCTCTGGACCCTCTCCAGCTTATCCCTGTCACCCTGTAAGTGTGGCTTCCAAAACTGGACCCCATATTCCAGCTGTGATCTGACCATTGTTTTGTAAAGTGGCATGATCACCTCCTTTTTCCTGCTTGTAAAGCCCCTTCCTATGCATGCCAACATTCTGGTTGCCTTCCCCACCGCCCTATTGCTTTAATCCCTAACCTTCAGGTTATCTGAAATTGTGATCCCCAGGTCCTGTTCCTGCTCTGTAACCTCCAGTCCCCCCTCCCCAAGCCAGTATCTTGCCCTAGGGTTTTTATACCCTTGCACCCTATGTCCATGATTTTAAAAATTGTTTTGCGTTGAATTGAAGTTGCCACTTCCCTGACTACTCCTCCAGTCTGGTCAGATCCTCTCTCATCCAGCCCCCCATGTGTCCACCCTGTTACAGACCTTTATGTCATCTGCGAATAGACAAACCTTCCCATTTAGGCCCTCTGCAATGTCCCCAATGTATATGTTAAACAGTATGGGTCTCAACACAGACCCCTGGGGAACCCCACTCATCACCCCTCCTTCCTTTGAGTCTACCCCATTTACCACCACCCTCTGAGTTCTCCCCCAAGCTAATTTTCCACCCAGTTTGTTAGTTTGCTCCCCACCCCCAAACTACCCAACTTGCTTATTAGCCTCCTGTGGGGAACAGTGTCGAAGGCCTTCCTGAAATCCAGATAGGCCACATCCACTGCCCCTCCCTGATCACATGTATCCGTTACTTCCTCAAAGAATTCAACCAGGTTGATCTGATACAGCCTTCCACCTGTGAACCCATGCTGGTTGTCGTCTATGAGGTCCTCCTCCTCTAGATATTGCACCAGCCTTTCCTTTATACGTGCTTCCGTCAGTTTTCCCACCACAGAGGTAAGGTTAACCGGGCAGGCTAACCAGGCGGTAGTTATAGGGGTGACCTCGATGGGTACAAAAACAAGTACAATAGGGAACACAAGGCAACAGGAATACAACAGCAGCTAGAAAAAACAATTATTTTACAGTTTATTTTGCACCCCTGATGATACTTTGTACTCGCTGAGTTTGTCTCTGTAGGTATGTTTATTTTGCTTGTTACCTTGCAGTTTACTCATCTTGTGTGACTTCTTTTCATGTTTGCATTTGCGCAAAGTGAGCATGTTGCTGGGTTAGTGGATTTGAGAGGTGTATCACTGTCGGTCCGGTGCAGGGCAGTGTGCAGTGCATGCAACAGTGTCAGACCAGTCATCATCCAGGCTGATCATGATGCTCTTCAGTGCTTGCTGGACAGAAACTTCACGACGTTCAAAGAATCACAGGGCAGCTATTTTCTTTGATTTGCATGCTGACACCCAGCAAGCACAGCTGCTCATCATCATCTTGATTAGCCTGTTGTGACCCTTTCCTCAACAGCAAAAACAATCCCACCCTCTGCCAAGTATCCCTCCTACCTCCCATTGCTTCCCATAACCTTTCTGAATTTTCAGACTCCTGAGTGCCCAATATCCAGTGCCAGCTAATACCCCCCCCACACACACTTCCTATTTCCACAGTGCAGCACTGAGGAACCTACCTCTGGTGTCGCTAAACATGACACTACCACTAGGATGCCCAGTCCCCAATGTCGGTACCTAAAATAAAGAAAACTGTCCATCATAGTCTTTTTTATTTATTTATTTTTAATCCTGTAAAAAGAGAACAGTCCATTCATGTCTGTTGCTCCCACACCCATCACCGTTATCCTCCCGTCACCCAGCTCCCCCTACTTAGCACCCACCACCACCCCACACCTCCCCTGCCCCTTACTTACCTACCAGAGGGTCCAACTCTGAGTCCTCACTGGATCAGAGACATATCTTCACTCTTCAGTGCCGTACCAGGAACTGAGGAACTCAAATACGCAGACAATGTATTTCAATGCATTTTCAACTTGTACTCATAACTTGTTCATTTTTCAATATTTTTCCCCCCAATTTTTAACATGGCCTTTTTGGAAGCCCATCTCATGAACAACATAGGTGAAGTTCTTCAAATCTAATCAAAAGGTGATTTCACAGTCACTCCACTTTCTGGGCGGGATTTAAAATTGTCATCTACAGGTTCACGAGGTGGGGTCAAAAGAAGACTATGTTGAAAATTTGGGGTCAAAATATTAGAAAACAATGAAGTTATGAAGGTAAAATTGCATTTTTCAGTGCTCACTCATAACTTTGGTAATTTTCAATATTTTGACCCCAAATTTTCAACATAGCCATTTTTTCACACCACCTCATGAACATGAGAGGTGTCATTTTTCAAACTGTGGTCAAAATGTGTTTTTGCACTTGTGTAGTGAAATTACATTTTGGCCGATATTTTACAAATGACACCTGTCATGTTTAAAAGAAGGGGTCATAAATAGACCATATTGAAATCTGTGGTCAAAATGTCACAAAACAATGAAGATATAAAAAAATGTTGATTTTTTCAAAGTTTACTCATAACATTGCAATGTGCAGATTTAAGCCCAATTTTCAACATAGTCCTCTTGTTATCCCACCTCATGATCATGACAGATATCATTTTTCAAATCTCCAACATATGCTTTAGCATTTGCTCCATGAAGTTATCTTTTGAACAGGATTTTAAAAATCCCACCTGTCATGATCATAAGGTGGGGTCATAAAAAGACAGTGTTGAAATTCTGGGGTCAAAATGCCAAAAAACAACAAAGTTATGAGGAGACATTGATTCAATTTTTTTCAGTGTTTACTCATAACTTTATGATTTTTGCAGATTTTGATCCCAGATATGCACGTAGCCCTGTTGTTACCCCACCTGATTAATATAACAGGTGTCATTTTTCAAATCCCCTTTGAAACATGTTTTCGCAGTCCCTCTGTGAAATCACCTTTCGGATTGGATTTAAAAAAAAAAAGTCACCTATCTTGATTATAACATGGGGTCATAAAAAGACTAAGTTGAAAATTTTGGGTCAAAATGTATAAAAACAACAAAGTTATGAAGAAACGTTGAATTGTTACAATGTTTACTCATAACTTTATTTTTGAAGATTTTTACACCTAATGTTCAACATATCCCTTGTTACCCCACCTCATGAATATGGCGTGTCATTTTTCAAATTCCTTTTTCACAGCTGCACTGCAAAATCACCTTTCAAATGGGATGTAAAAAGTTCCGTCTGTCTCGATCATAATGTCAGGGCATTAAAAAAGACTATGTTGGAAATGTGGGGTTGAAATGTGGGAGCCCACTGAAAATTAGCTATACCCTTTCAGCTGGCATATACTGGGTAAATACAATCTAAAAATGTGTAAAAGCAGAACACCACTGAAAATGGGATATTGCATCTCATTTATTTTATCCCGGGTAAATATGAAGTAAAAATGTGTGAAAAGCAGGACCACAGTATAGTAGACACTCCACTGAACTGTGCATCTATGCTGATCTATCCTTGGAAAAATACATTGTAAAAGCTGGACCCCTCTGAAAATGTAACTTGTCTTTCAGTTGGGCTATCCTGGGTAAATATATTATAAAAATTGGTTAAAGCAAGGCCTAATCAAAAATGAGATATTTAAGCAATAATGCACGACAGGGTGTGGGTTGTGCTGGGATAACCTCATGCCTGGGGTGGTTGGTCATAAGGCTGCAGGCCAAGTGCAGCCAACACACCAGGCGTGAGGTTATCACAGCATAACCCACACCCTGGAGTGCATCATTGCTATTATACAATGGCTCATTTACATAAAGGAAAAAAAGATCAAAGAAGTATTTTATTTATTTTACTTTTTAGTTCATTTATTCATTGTAGATGTGTAAAATAGGAAAAAAATACTTATTTTTTGGCCAGTAGGTGGTGCTGTTGGTAAATGAGTGGGTCTGTGTGTTCATTTGGCTGCCTCCTATAGAGGTCCCAGGGCTCCCACTTTGTGTGTGTGTGTGTGTGTGTGTGTGTGTGTGTCTATCTCCAGAGTCCACAAAGTTAATTCAACTGTCCCACTGCCTGCCATGGAATCGGGTGATTTCTGTGACATGGAACCTTAGGAATGAGTGAGGAGAGAAGCGGGACTTTCAGCATTTAGAATGTGATCGTAAGTGGCTGATACCAAGAAATTCATTTTAAATGTGGTAGAGTGTGTCCCCGCTCCATGGCTGTGCTGCAGAAAAAACTTTATCAAGGGATTTCGAGAATGCTAGGGAGCCAACCATGGAGCGGGAAGTGATGGTGTACAGTGAGGGGCAGGCTCCACTTTCAACACTTTCAGTACACACGGACTTCTCCCACTGTTGGCTGTGTACTGGGAGAAGTTGGTAAAAGGATCTGATACTGGCCTGAATGTTATTTGTTTAATGTGCAAAAGGGTGGAGAGTCTGAGGAGCAGGTGTTCGAAGCTGCAAGCACTAACAGAAACGAACAGCCGCGTGCTGTTCTCAAGAACTAACGATGGGTTTTAGTTTTAAGTTTTTTTTAATGGGATAGAATCTTTGGGGATTTGGGGAAATGTCTGCCAGGTTGTTGGCTTGATTCGGTCTGTTTTTTTGAATCAGGGACAGTAAGGTCGGGTGCTGAGCGGGAATCACAGAATTAAGCAATCACGGCCATGGAATGATTAATTTCATTTTTGCATTTAATGTGGTCATTTCTGTGCTGGGACTAGAGCCATGATGTTGTGCTGGGATAACATCACGGCTCCAGTCCCAGATGGACTAATCAGAGTCCAAGATTTTTTTATGCCACTGTATAATGCATCTTGGCTGTGCTATCCTGGATAAATACACTGCAAATATTGGGAAAGGTAAGATACCACTGAAAACAAGATAGCATCTGAGCTCTCCTGTCTTGGGTAAATACAGTAAAAATGTGTTAAAGTAGGACCTCATTGAAAATGAGATACTGTTTCTCATCTAGGTTATCCTGGGTAAATATATTACAAAACTGCATAAAAACAGGACCCTACAGCAGAGCCCCATTGAAAAGGAGATGCTGCATCTCAGATGATCTGTCCTAGTAAAATACATTATAAAAGTAGGACCACACTAACAATGAGATACCACATCTCACCTGCAGTATAAAACTGTGTAAAATTAGGACCCCATTGCAAATGACATATTACTTCTCATCGGGTCTGTCTTAAGTAAATATATAGTGAAAATCTGTACAAGCAGAGCTCAGTACAACAACGATGCAAGCAGTGAACATTCGGCATTGACAGATGCTTGTTCTATCTAATTATGCCAAGTACGTTCTTCACCATTCACATATATTTACATTTTCTACTATTGTACGTTCAGTTTTGTGGGATGTATTCTTGCTTCAAGTATTTATAGAAGATTTTAGGGACCCAGTTGTTGCTGAATGTCATGAACCCACTCCTGGGAGTCAGATCCACTGAGCTCACAGTGTCCACCCCTAAGTGCAATCCATGACAGGGTGGGAACAGGAATACCCTCCTTATGTCCTTCCAGAGTGCTCATTGAGTTCACAACTGAGCACCCCCCATGAGGTCCCAGGGCGTCCCTCTTGAAACTCTGGATAATGGTACAATACTAGTCTTAAATCTTGTAGCCAAATGAGAATCCTTCTTTGGTTACATAGAAACATAGAATTTGATGGCAGATAAGGACCGCTTGTCCCACCCACTCTGCCCATTTCCATTCCTAATGGATAAGCTGCAGATCCTAGCTAACCAGCAACCTACTTCTTCCTACCTCCACCCCATAGAATTGCCTTATGCCTATCCCATGCATTCTTGAATTCCACCACTATTTTTGATTTCACAACCTCCTCAGGAAGGCTGTTCCATGCATCCACAACCCTCTCCGTGAAAAAATACTTCTTCACATTACCTCTGAGCTGTCCCCCCTCTAGCTTCAAATTGTGCTCCCCTTGTTCTTGCACACCTCTTTTTCTGAAAGATGCTACCCTCTTGGACTTTGTTGATTCCCTTGAGGTACTTGAAAGTTTCTATCATGTCCCCCCTCTCCCTCCTCTCCTCGAGGCTATACATATTAAGCTCCTTAAGTCTTTCTAGATATGTCTTCTGGTGCAGACCCTGCACCATTTTAGTTGCTCTCCTCTGGACTGCCTCCATCCTGTCTATGTCTTTGCAGAGACTGGGTCCCCAGAACTGCACGCAGTACTCCAGATGGGGTCTTACTAGCTGTCTGTACAGAGGGATAACAACATCCTGTTTTCTACTGGTGATACCTTTCCCTATGCATCCCAGTATCCCCCCAGCCCTCCTTACTGCCCTCTCACATTGCTTGCTCACCTTTAGGGCATCTGATATGACTACCCCAAGGTCCCTTTCCATTTTTGTTGTTGTTAGTATCTCACCCCCCACTGTGTATTCTTCCCCTGGGTTTTTGTTTCCCAGGTGCATTACTTTGCATTGCTTAGCATTGAATCTAAGCTGCCATGCATTTGACTATTCCTCCAACCTTGCCAAGTCCCTTCTTATCCTTTCCACCCCACCTTCTGTATCAACTCTGTTGCAGATCTTTGTGTCATCTGCAAAGAGACATACTTTTCCTTCCAGTCCCTCTGCAATGTCGCTTATAAAGACATTAAAGAGGAACAGTCCTAGTACTGAACTCTGCTGTACCCCACTAGTAACCCTCCTTTCTTCAGAGTGGACTCCATTTACTATTACCCTTTGTGTCCTGTTCTCCAGCCAATTCCTTACCAAGACTACCATCTTGGGACCCACTCCCAGGCTGGCCAACTTGTATTTTAATCTTTTGTGTGGGATTGTGTCAAATGCCTTGCTAAAGTTTAGGTAGGCCATGTCCACAGCCCCTCCCTGGTCTACTACTTTGGTCACCCAGTCAAAGAAATTGATTAGATTTATCTGACATGATCTTCCCGCTGTGAACCCATGCTGCCTTGGGTCCTGTGCCTCTCTGGCCTCTAGGTACTCGACAGTTCTTTCCTTCAGAAGTGATTCCATCATTTTCCAAATCATTGAGGTTAAGCTAACAGGTCTGTAGTTTACTGCTTCTGCTTTTGTGAAGTGGAATAACATCTGCCCTCCTCCAGTCCTCGGGTACCACCCCATCCTCCCATGATTTGTTAAAGAGGGTAGTCAGTGGTGTCACTAGTTCTACCCTTAGTTCTTTTAGAATTCTAGGATGAATCCCATCAGGCCCCATTGCTTTGTCCACCTTCAGTTTTATGAGTTTCTCAGAACCCTTTCTTCTGTGAAAGGGCTGGTATCAACCCTTGTATCCAGCGTGTTTCTATTGTTTGGTTTAGGTACTTCCCCCTCTTCATTTGTGAATACTGAGCAAAAATATTTGTTTAGTATCTCTGCCTTTTCACAGTCACCCTCTGCCCACCCCCTCCCTTTTATTAAGCCTCACTATACCTCCCTTGGTCTTCCTTCGCTCCCTGATGTGCCTATAAAAGGTTTTATCCCCCTTCTTAACTGAGTTGGCTATCATTTCCTCAGTTTGGGCCTTTGCTGTTCTGACTGCCTTTCCTGTTTCCTTTTGCTTTAACTGATACAATTCTCTGTCCTGCTCCTTCTGTGATTCCTTGTACTTCCTGAATGCTCTTGTTTTCTCCCTAACCTTCTCTGCCACCTCCTTTGAGAACCATAGTGATTTCTTAAATCATTTTGTTTTGTTTATTTGCTTCACACAAAGGGTTGTTGCCTCTGTGATGGCAGCTCTGATCATTCCCCATTGTTCTTCCACCCCTCCTTCCTGCCCATTTGCTACTGCATTCCTTAGGGGTTTACCCATTTTGGCAAAGTCAGCCCTCCCGAAGTCCAGTACCTTTGCCTTTGTATGGCTTGACTCTACTGCTGTGTTTATCATGAACCATGCTGTTCGATGGTCACTGGATCCAAGATGGCTACCCATTTCTAAATCTGTGATCCTCTCGCCATCTCCATTTGAGAGTAACAGGTCTAAGACAGCTCCCTCATGAGTGGGTTCTGATACTAGTTGTCTAAGACATGCCCCCAGTGGTACATCTAGAATGACCACACTCTTAGAAGTGGCTGCTGCAAATGCACTCCAGTTAACATCTGGCAAATTCGGATCCCATTAGCAATATCTCTCCTTTTTCTGCCATTCTAAGGACACTTTCTATCATTTCCTCCCCCTGAGATGGGGGTCTGTATACAATCCCTGTGCAGATTGTGGTGCCATTGCCTGTCTCCAAATTGACCTACAGTGATTCCTCCCTGTTTACCCTTTTGTTCTGTTGCTTTGATTCCTTCCCTTATGTAGAGCACTACTCATCCTCCTCTTTTACCCTCCCTGTCCCTCCTGTAGATAGTGTATCCTGGTATGTTTATGTCCCAGTCATGGTTCTCTGTGTACCATGTTTCTGTGACTGCCCCAATATCCAGATGTTCCTCCTCCATCAAAGCTACTAATTCAGGAAGCTTGTTACCAAGTATATGGGCATTGGTACTCATTGCTCTTCATTTTTTGTACACAAAGGGGGAAGATCCAGGTGTTACACACTCTTCAGGGTAGCCGTGTGACCCTGATCTTCTCCCACAGGGCACGCACTAACCTGGTTCAAATCCCCACATACTCTTCCCTGAGACTTTGATTTTTCCCTATCTTTACCCAGATATCCCTTACAGATCCTTGATCGATTGGTCGCTTATGGTGGCACCCCTTTAGCAATACCAGTCTAGTCACAGATTATTAATAGACATCCCGCAATCACACACACAATATAAGAAATCTCACTCAGGCAGGTTTTCTTAAAAAAAATGTTTTTACTAAATACTTAAACAACTAGAAGATGCATACATTTGGTCACAGAATAACACAAATAAAAGTGGATATGTACAAAAAAATGCACTATAATTGTTATCTAATTTCTACCTTAAGGCCATAGTGAATTGTAGTCCAGAAGAATAAATGGTTTTTCAAAGGTTTCAGTCCTTTTTGTAGCAGTCTTGCTTCTGGTGTGTCAGGAGAGTGTCCAAAATGAAATGCTCCAGGAAAATGAAAGAGAATGACTCTGGCTCATCACTTATATAGTGGGTCAAATTCCCTGGTCTGGTCACAACTTTTAGGCCAACAGATGTCACTCTTGAGCTTTCCCCACAGCCCAATTTTCCTAGCTTTCTTTTGATGTCTCACTGTCTTTATACAGTTGACACCAGCTTGTCAAGACTGGTTATTTTCCTAGATCCTGGTTTCCCAAGCATCCTGCTTTGAAGTGAAAAGGGTTATCTCCTGAAACATTTGATTACCTCTGCTTCCCTCAGTTAGTTAACCAGGGAAATACCCTTTGAAAGTGGACTCTTAGCATCCTGCTAATCAGCTTGTTTCTCGGTTCATAGAGGGATGTCAAATATTTTTACAAGGCAGTTCTCTCCCTTGAAGGGCATAGTTTGTTACAGCCAAATGGATTTTGGTATATCCTTGTTGAGCAGCCCTTGAAGTAACTTGGTTTCCTGCCCAGCATATTTCCCCCTCAGGTCACAGAGAAGGTCAAACATTTGAAAAAATCCAGTCTCTCTCTCTCTGACCCTTTCATTAACACTGGCATTCTTGTGGCATTATGACATACACAAAATCACATACAAATATATGGACTATGCCTGCAAATATGACTGGCAGTGGCTAGCTCTCCACACTGAACACTTCTGCCCATGAGTTTGCTTTTCCCAGGAACCTGTGCTGTGATCTTATTTTCCCAAAATCTTCCTTGTGTGAAAGCATGGTATACAACCACCATTGTTTATTCCCTGTTTTTTCCAGTGGTTAATCTGATGATGTGATGCCACTGTTCCACATTATCTCTCTAATTTCCATGTCTCTGATCATATTGTCTTGACTGAAAAAGATCAGAGCAGGTCACTTGACCTCTCCAGTCCTCCCAGATCACCCCTGTAAACAAGCCTTGTGCCCAGTGGGCCTTACTTGGTTCCCAAAAAAAAAGAATAAAAATAAATATATTTGCTTCTTAGTGGTTCCCTTGACACACTACATCAGACAGCAAACTGCCTACTTCACCTGGTCCAAGCAATTTTCCCATCCCAGTCTATGTCTGAGTAATTGAAATCTCTCATGAGCAACATACTTTCTTTTGCTGTTGTTTTTCAGATTACCTTATGGTGTGCAAGGAGGTCCTGGTTCATCTTTTAGACTGGTGCTCTGTAGCATAGGCCAGCAGCGACTGTGTCTCTACCCCCCATTTGAAACTTGCAGCCAGGCTGGTTTGACCACATCTATGTTAAGGTCCTGTATTTCAGTCAGGGCTGTGCAGAGCCAACAAATTTTGATTTGTGAATTAATTCACAAAGTTTGCAAATCTGTGAAGTGCCACCTTTGCAAAGTTTTTGGCAGGCAGAGTGGCACTTTTTCAAGCAAAGTCAACAGAGAAGCTGCAGATTTCACTGTGACTTCTCCTGACTACTCCTGGAAACGCCAATTCCCCAGGAAAACTCATTAAAAAAGTGGCAAAGAGGGCAATTCACAAAGTGTTCAATGAAGGCTAATTTTGCAACTTCGCCAGTGAAGTAAAACTGCACATCTCTACTTTCAGTTATCTGCATTTAGCTTTTGACATTTAGTGCTAACCCTTCACCTTTCTTGCCTGCTCTGTCCTTCCTCTATAGTTTATACATGTCTATCTCCAGTTTCCAAAGGTTACTGTGATCCCACCATATGTCTGTTTTTCCTATAATATCCAGTTTAGTTTTTTAATGGTGATCAGTGCCTTTAGCTCATCCAAATCAAACAAAAAAAGTATGTTTGGCACTCAATTCCACAGACCCGTAAGTTAGCAGTGAAAAAAACTTTATTTAATTACATGTAAAGTGCATATCATAAAAGCAAGAACACACTTACATTTCTGCAGCAGGAGGAAACAGACAGCATGACCAAACACCAGATGTTTCATCTCATAGTCTAAGACTTCAACACTGGGCAGTACTGGTCATAGAGGTACCACTTTATGTACAGCAGACAGATTCTTTAATTACATACTTTAGGCCCAGTGGCACAGGGGGCTGAGGCGCTTCATGCACCTTACCTCTCCCATGCTGGCTACTGGAGTTCAGAAACTAGCTCAGCCCACCAGGGCTTGGTGGCGGGGCTGGGAGAGCATTGAGCGGCCAGTAGGCAGCTCTCCTCTCCAGGACTGAGAGGTGAGGTCTTCTCAGCTCTTGGCTGCCACCAAGTGGAGGCTCGGTGGTAGCATTGGGCAAATGGGGAGCTGGCGCTAGGTTGGGTGGGTAGATGGGATCACTGGTTCTGGAGTGCATGTGCACTCCTCCACGCTCATGCATGTCTGTGTTGCTGAGACCCAGGGACATAAGGGGAGAAAACAGGAAAATGGCAGTCACAGGCTCCATGAAGCCCTGCCTTTCTGCCCTTGCCCCATGCTGCCACTGGTTCTTCGACACACAAATCTGGACGCTGGGTCTCTGGGTGGACAGAGGACTGCCATCCCCTTCCCAGCCCTGTCATGGGGGAGGTAACTGTGGGGGATATGAGACTTGGTGGACTGGAGAGGCAGTTGCCAGGTGAGGGGGACAGGGACTGGTCTGAGAAGGTGCCTGTGATGTGCCCAGAGGATAAAAACCTTGATAAAAAAAAATAATTACATACTTTAATTAATTAATAAAATGTAAACAGCAGAGCCAACAGAGGTGCATTAGTGATTCAAAGTTACCATATAAGTAACAAAGTGACTTCATAAACAACGTTATACATGATGGAATGCTGGAAATTTTAACAATCAACACTAAGGTCTATTCAATGCCGAACGTTGGCTGCTTGTTAAACAATTTGATGTTTTTTCCAAAAAAGACCAACGGTGAGTCTAGTCTGCATACCCACAAGACCTCCCATGTTGCAGCACCACCCCAGGTGTTGCCTCACCATTGATCTATATAGGGGTAACACTTCCTCCTTTTTTCTACTGGTGATACCCCTTCCTGTGCACCCCAGCATCCTACTAGCCTTTCCTACTGCCTTATCACATGGCTTTGCTACCTTCAAGTCATCAGATATGATGACCTCTAGATCCTTGAGGTGGTGCCGGGGGACTGCCCGTTTATACCATGAGCAATTAAGATCTATGGTAGCATAGCAAGTAGGGACCTTACAGCAGACTACAGTAGGTGGGCCAGGAGGTCCTTTTCTGTTTTCATCTAACTGTCCTTGGTAAATGAGGTGAAATCAGATTTGGTATGCTGAGCAGAGTACATGAATGCTGGGACTAATAAAGGGAAAAAGTATGAATACCATAGGTGGCTGACATAAATTAATAGGGAAGGATGTTTGTAATATAGCAACCTCTTGCTATAGCGAACCCCCCTATAGCAAAATCTCGGGTATAACAAATGCTCCTTGTGGCTCCCAATGTGGCTCCTGATGTCTCAGCTGTTCGGTTCCTAATACGGGTACAGTAATTTCTATCTGCGTGTAACCTTTAACTTCCACACTGTGGTTCTGTCTCCAGCTCTCTGCCTTAACAACAGGTTACAAGAGAGACTAAACAAATACAGTACCTTCATCTACATTTTCTTTATTTTTATTTGATGCACCACTTAAATTGTCCTCTCACTGCCGTTCTGCACTCACTGGTTCTCTCTCGATCGCTCTTCACTTGCTCACTTACATATACAAAAACAGAATTAAGGAACAAGAGATACTGTTGGTTCCCTCCCACTCGCTCTGTACTCGCTCACTTGCACATACAAAAACAGAATTAAGGAACAAGAGATACTGTTGCCAGTTGCAACCTCACTTGCTAAACATGAGTGCCATTTTGCAGAACTGTTGAGGTGGGGGCGGCATACTGTATTAGTATTAGTAAAAAACATGAGATAAAGGGGCTGAGCTGTGGTCTGTAGCAGTTTAATTAAAAAACAGAAAAAGATTAAAAAAGGCTGAACTACTGTACCCACTAGACATATCTGTCTTTCTTTAACTAAGCAAATAAAGAATACATGTGCGGGTGACATGTGCTGGCCGACAGTAGTGAATTCAAGCGTCCCTCGTTGTAACGAATGGGGAGCTATAACAAATACAAATTATGGCTCCCAAACCTTTCATTGTAGCAAAGGATTACTGTAGTTGTCAGAGCTCAGTAAACAGCATGGAAGGTCAGGCGCCAGACGAGGGTCAGCACTGCTGTAAGAGAACGGAAGCAGTGTGGAGACGGCATGCTGATGCATTAACAAAGCTTTTTGCAATGAATTTCCTTAATTTTTGAGATAGTATAATAGTATTGGACCCTGTGCTCAAATTCCTATGTAGATGTGCATATGTATGCAGGTATGGAAGTGCATACAGACATATAAACATAGAAATTGTCAGCAGATAAGAACTGCTAGGCCTATCCAGTCTGCCCATAAACCCTGTACTTGATTACAGCTTCTGACCTTCCCTCTACTTTACCTCTATGGTTCCCCTATGCCTGTCCCATGCATGTTTAAATCCACCCACAGTAGTCACTCCCACTACCTCCTGTGGCAGACCATTCCATGCGTCCACTACCCTCTCCATGAAGAAAACCTTCCTCACATTCCTTCTTAACGTGCCTCCTTTCAATTTCATGTCATGCCCCCTCATTCTTGTACTCCTCCTGCACTGGAAGATGTATCCCCCCTGCACCTTGTTTATCCATTGAGGTGCCTGAATGCTTCTATCATGTCCTATCTCTCCCTCCTCTCCTCCAGCGAGTACATATAAAGGTTCCTTAATCTTTCCTCACAAGTTTTGTGGTGCAAGCCCTGTACCATGCCAGTCACCCTTCTCTGGACCGTGTCCAGCCTGTTTGCATCCTTTCAACAGTGTGGCCTCCAGAAATGCACACAGTACTCCGTGTGAGGCCTGACCAGGGTTTTCTATAATTACATCACCACCTCCCTCCTTGTGCTGGTGATACCCCTGCCTATGCACCCCAGCATGTCAGTGGCCCTCCCTGCTGTCTTTGCATTCTGCTTTGACATTTTCAAGTGATCTGAAATAATAACATCCAGGTCCCTTTGTTCCTTGGTGACTGCCAGCAACTTCCCTCCCATCCTGTAGCTCTCCACAGGGTTTCTATGGCTCAGGTGCATAATTTTGCAGTTATTTGAATTAAACCTCAGCTGCCACTCCTCAGACCATTTCAGAAGCTTGCCTAGTTCCTTTCTTATGCTCTCTACCCCTTCCAGAGTATCCACCCTGTTATAGATCTTGATGTCATCTGCAAACAGTCAGACCTTTTGTTCCAGGCCCTCTGCAATGTCACTAATGAAGACACTGAACAGGACTGGACCAAAGACTGATTTCTGCAGTACCTCGCTGGTCACCCTCCTGTCCCAGATTGTACCCCATTTACCACCACCCTCTGTCTCCTGTCTGTTAGCCAGTTCGTAACCCAGTTCACCACCTTGTGACCTATGCTCAGACTACCCATCTTGTTAATAAGCCTCTTGTGTGGGATGGTGAAGAAGGCCTTGCTGAAATCGAAATAGGCGACATCCAATCCCACCCCCCCATATACTTCCTTCATCACCCAGTCAAAGAAATCTATCAGACTCGTGTGACATGACCTACCCACTGTGAATCCATGTTTCCTAGGGTCCTGGGCACCGATGGCATGTAAATGTTCCACTATCCTTTCTTTAAGCAGTGCATGCATGATCTTCACCACTACTGATGTGAGGCTGACTGTCCTATAGTTCCTTGCCTCCTCCCTACTGTCGGAGTTGTGTAGAGGGACCACATGTGCCCTCCTCCAATCTCCTGTGTTGAGTGACTCTGTGAACATGGCTGCCAGAGGTTGAAACATAGAAATTGTCAGCAGATAAAGACCATTAGGCCCATCCAGTCTGAACGTAAGTCATGTACTTGACTATGGCTTCTGACCCTCCCTCAGCTGTACCTCTATGGTTCTCCCATGCCTGTCCCATGCATGTTTGACTCCTGCCACAGTACTTGCTCCCACTGACTCCTGCAGCAGACCATTCCATGTGTCCACTACCCTCTCTGTGAAGAAAATCATCCTCATATTCCCTCTTAGCCTGCTACCTTCCAATTTCATGTCCTGCCCCTCATTCGTGTACTCCTGTATTGGAACATGTCTTCCCCCTGCACCTTGTTTATACCCTTGAGGTACTTAAATGTCTCCTGTCTACCTCCTCTCCTCCAGCGAGTACCTATTGTGGTCCCTTAATCTTTGCTCATTTGTTTTATGGTGCAAGCCTTGTACCATCTTAGTCGCCCTTCTCTGGACCTTCTCCAGCCTGCTTATGCCTTTTCAAAGGTGCAGCCTCCAGAGCTGCACATAGTACTCCATGTGAGGCCTGCCCAGGATTTTATATAATGTTATGGCTACTTCCCTCCTTCTGCTAGTGATACCCCTGCTTATGCACCCCAACATGCTACTGGCCTTCCCCGCTGCCTTTGCAGTCTGCTTTGACATTTTTTGAAGTCATGTGAAATTATAACCCCCTGTTCCCTTTGTTCTTTGGTGACTGTCAGCAACTGCTCTCCCTCCATCCTGTAGCTCTCCACAAGGTTTCTATGCCACAGGTGCATAATTTTGCACTTCTTTGATTTAAACCTCAGTTGCCACCCCCTGACCATTTCTCAAGCCTGCCTAGGTCCTTTCTCATTTTCTCCACCCCTCCCAGAGTATCCACCCTGTTGCAAATCTTGGTGTCATCTGCAAACCGGCAGACCTTTCCTTCCAGCCCCTCTGCAATGTCACTAATGAAGACATTGAACAGGACTGTCCCAAGGACTGTTTCCTGCAGTACCCCGCTGGCACACACCCCCAGATTGTCCCTATTTACCACAATCCTCTGTCTCCTGTCTGTTAGCAAGTTCCTAACCCAGTTCACCACCTTGTCTAGCATGCCCAGGCTACCAGTCTTGTTAACAAGCCTCTTATGTGAGACAGTGTCGAAGACATTGCTGAAATTGAGGTAGGTGACATCCACGCTCCCCCCTCCCGATTAACTTCCTTCATCACCCAGTCAAAGAAATCTATCAGATTTGTCTGACACAACCTACCCACTGTTAGGCCTGACCAGGGTTTTATATAACAGCATCACTACCTCCTTCCTGCTGCTGGTGACACCTCTGCTTATGCACCCCTTGTAATTTATTTCATATTTTGACTCCAAATTTTCAACACAGTCTTTGCATCACCATACCTCATAAACCCCATAGGTGAAAATGTCTTAATCCATGGCAAAATGCCATTCCACGCCACACGTGAGGAAACTCATTTTGGGCAGTATGTGTGAAATGACAGCTGTACTGTTCATGAGGGTCTGTGAAGAAATGGCTAGGTTGAAAATTTGGAGTCAAAATATAAAAAATTGGCAAAGTTACACACGTGCGTAGGAAAATTTCAACGAGCGTGTAACTCTGTCTTTTGTTGGTATTTTTGCTCCAGATTTTCAACCTGGGCTTTTTGGGACCCCACCTCATGAACAGTGGCACTGTGGTTTTGATAATAGGCGTCAAAAGGTGATTGCGCAGAGCGATTGCAAAATCACCTTTCGGGACTGAGTAGTGAAATGACAGTGACAGTGTTCATGAGGTGGGGTCCCAAGAACTCCATGTTGAAAATGTGGTGCAAAAATCTCAAAAAATGGCTGTGATATCAACATAAGTTGAAACCACCATTGAAAGCCCTTATACAGCGCTTACCTTGATTCCTCAGTTCGTAGTTTGGCTTTGAAGAGTGTAGACGTGTCCTGGTCCAGAGAAGATGACAGCACTTGACCTTTGGTGGTAAGTATGGCGTAAGGTGGGTAAGGAGAGGTGGGTGCACAGAGGGAGGGTTGGGATGGGGGAGGGGTCCGGGGCAGACAACAAGGGACTGTTTTCCTTTTTACAGGGTTAAAAAAAAATAAAGAAGTCGGGATGGCTTTCTTTTTTTTTAGGGACAGGAATGTTTCGGGACACTGGGGGTGGGTTCCCCAGTGTTCCACAGTGGTGGTGGGGGTACTAACAACTGGGGACACTGGGAGTGGGCTCTCCAGTGTCCCGAACTGCTGGGGATGGGGGGGCCAGACTGGGGACACCAGGAGTGTCCTAGTGTCCCATAGTGTTGAGGGAGTTCTTCCACTGCTGACACGGTGATTGGGCCCATGATGTTGGCAAAGATAAGTGGAGAGACTGTGGCAGCAGTGGCAAAAACGGTCATCGTGGGGGGAGCACACTTCCTGGTCGCGGTTTTATCCCTTCCCCCATCCCACAGTAGGCCTCGCAGCTTGGGTCAGTGAAATGTCGACAAAACACCGTGCTGTACTTCCAGGAGCAACAATGCTGGTGGGTGCTCTGCTGGGTGCTTGTTTTCCCCATCTGTTCGGTAGCCCTCCAATTTATGCAAATCAAAGGTGGAAGCTCTCTTTGATTGGAGCAACTTCAGTCCTTTGAAGTGCATGACCGTTCAGCCCTCCCAGCAGAAAGCTGCATCAGGACCACACCCAGTGGTCATTGATGTAGACTGCCGAGCCCATTCCGAGCCCCTGGTTTTGTGTAAAGTAACAAGCTCAGCAGTGACACACACCCCGAAATCTCCTATTGCCACAATACGTTGACTTACAGATGTGCACAACCAATGTAAAAAACACAAGCCAATCGGCATTAGTCAAACATTTAAACAGCTAGATGAAAGTGCATACCATTTTCACAAGAGAGCCACCGGAACAAAAATGCCAAGATTCATACATAAAAGGTGCTAATGCATTGGAATTACACTTATTCCTCCAAGAGGCATTTTTAAATGCAAAAAACGGCATCCATGGGGTGGGTGGGGAGAGAAAAGAGGAAAGGAACATTTAATCCCCACAGAGACTACTGAGAATTAGATCAAAATCGGTGTCATACCATTGTCCAATGTGAAATAATATAAGCACCAACTACAAACCAGTAAACATGTAGACGTAAACTCTATAGATCAAATATCAGTTTTATTTAGTTAATACAAACGTTTTGCTCTTTAATATTCCAAGTATGGCCTCCTGCTTCATGTTTGACCTCCCTGTGCTTGGCAGCAATAAAGAGAACAAATGAAGAAATTCTAAATCCTAATACAAATTAAAAAGACTAAGAAGAATACAGAATATAATTATGTACAAAAAGACTTTTAGAATGGATCAGATACTTTTCCTAACAGATTGCTCACAATAGATTATACGATATAATCAATACAGTGATGCAAAATACCAAAGGTACAAAAAAGGAACTTATTGAAACACATGCTGGACAGTAGTACATACTCTTCTATTGGTGCAAAATGCAACAATATGCTGGAATTACCAAACAAATCAATGATTTTCTAAAGGTAATAATGCTTAAAAATGATACAGTATCAAATACAGTACGTCATTTTGCCAGGCAAACATTACCAATGTTATCACAGAAATGGTGTGTAATCCAGTATATCTATCATTCGATCCGAGATGTTTTAAAGATTTCAGATCATATGTCCATTGTGACTCATTTTGTTTCTCAGGCTGCTTACATTAGTGAGCATACATTGCCAGACCTCAGATTCCAGTTTCTATGGAGCCCACCCACTGGCTGGAGTACCAGTCAGAGTTCTTTTATATGTCCAGGCACAAGGGCTAGTTTCAGCTCTCAAGCAGCTGCTAATTTTAACAAAGGGCAACAACATTATAAAGACATTGTCCACTCAAACCCTAGGCAGAATCTGCACAAAGAACATTTATTACCACAGTCATGCATGGACTTTGGTTCCCAAGGGGATACCTTATATTTACAGGAGCACTCCCACATAAGAATTTTTCTTGGGCCCCCTGAATTTCTATACTCCTCTACACACATTATGTACAAACAGCCTCCCTCATCTCATGACTGCTTGTACCCTGAGTGAAGCATTGTAGTGCAGCAATACAGTGACCCATCCTTTGGTGCTAACTGGGCTCTCCTTTAGTATCACCTTTAACAAGCATTTGTCAATGTCGAATGTTGTCTTGCTGGCCTCGGCATTGGTAGTGCAGGAACTAGAAAGATACATAATAGGAATGGCAGTGAAGTATTAAATTGATGCCAACCCCACCCTGCAGAGTCTGACAGGCATTGGGGTGTGCCTTTGGGTCATCGGCCATTACGCTCATGCCATTTCACCTCACCCTACCCTGCAGACATCAAGTGTCGTGGTGTACCTTGGGGTCTTTGGGCCTCACGCTCACCCCATTCCATAAGGAAATGCACTGAGATGGGTGCAGTATAGGAGAATGGGGTGAACTTTGGGACCGAAGAGTCCAAGGCATACCTCGATGCCTATCACTGGCTGCAGGGTGGGGGTGGGGTGGAATGGCATGAGCATTACAGCTGACAGTCCCAAGTCACACCCCTGATGGCTGTCAGTCTCTACAGGGTGGGGCGTTATGGTTGGAAACCCTAACACCCTAGGAGTTTGTTGGTATTTTCACTCCAAATTTTCAACATGGGCTTTTTGTTACCCCACCTCATGAACAGTGGCACTATCAGTTCGTTAGCCGAAAGGTGATTTTGCACAGCGACTGCGCCATTTGGCGCTACAGGTGCAAAAACACATTTTGGGCAGGATGTGAAAAATGACAGCTATACTGTTCATGAGGAGGTGTAAAAAATGGCAATGCTGAAAATCTGGACTGAAAATATGAAAAATTGGTGAAGTCAAGGTGTGCATAGAAACTGCATAGCAGCATTACCCATAACGCCAGCAATTATTTTGAGATTTTTTTTTGACCAGATTTTCAACATAGGCATTTTGGGACCTCTGCTCATGAACAGTGACACTGTGATTTTGTTAATCTGTCCCGAAAGTTGATTTCCCACAGCGATCGGGCCATTGTGTGCCAGATGTGTGAAAACATTTTGGGCAGGATATGAAAAATGACAGCTGTACTGTTCATAAGGAGGTGTGAAAAAATGGCAATGTTGAAAATCTGGAGTGAAAATATTAAAAATTGTCGAAGTTATGAGCATGCGTGGAAACTGTGCAATACAAGCTCGTAACACAGTCATTTTTTGGAATTTTTTCACCAAATTTGCAACATAGGCTTTTTGGGACCCCATCTCATGAACAGTGGCACTGTTGTTTTGTTACTCAGTCCTGAAAAGTGATTCTGTGCAGTGACCATGAAATCACCTTTTGGGACCGAATAACGAGAAGACAGTGCATGTGTTCATGAGGAGGGGTCCCATGAACCCCACATTGAAAATTTGGAGCCAAAATTCAAGAAAATGGTTGAGATGTTCATCTAAGTTGAAATTTCCCCATTGATGCCATTATACAGCTTACTGGCATTTCTTCATTTGCGGTTTGGCTTTGAGGAGTCCAGATCTGTTCCCACTCCACTGAAGATCGCAGCACCAGACCTCTGGAGGTAAGTATGGGGTGAGAGGGTGTGTGGGGAGGTGTGGTGTGCAGAGGATGGGTGCAGGTTGGTGGAGAGGGGTGCCACAGACAATGAGGGACCATTTTCTTTTTTTCAGGTAAAAAAAAAAAAACGGAACCGGACATCGAGGGACAGTTTGTTGGGCACACTGGGGTGGGCTCCCAGAGGCTTGGCACCTAAATGGACCTGGAGAGGGAGCCCTATCTGTGACAGACAGTTCCCTCAGCCAACCAAACCTTTTGGATTATTGGGAAATCCCCAGATCTTCCTGAATCAGTGTGTCAGTCGAGAGTTGGAGTTGAAGATGAAACAGCTTGAGCCCTCGGGAGAATCGGTTGGAAAGCTCTGCTGGTCTGCCTGTCACATCTTCCAGAGTGAAGCACTGCCTTGAGAGTGAAAGTCATATTTATCCGATTAGTAAATCGAGACCTGAACCCATAGAGAAAAGTGTATTATTGCTGCCTGCAAGTGGATCGAAGACTTGCTCCAGAAGCGATCGGCCTGCCAGGTACCAAAGTGAGCCTCAGATCGAGAGGTTTGCGCAGAGAACCTGCGATTGGCAAATGGACTTTATCCAAACTGTGACAAAATATTCTAAGCACTCATAAGTGTGTTGAATGTGTTTCATGGGTCGTGATTTGGTTCTCCACAGCGACTTCCGTTACACCAGCTGGAGGCGGTTCCAGCACTTCATCACAAACTTTATCTGAACTGCCTGCTCTGCCTGGGCCCTGCCATTTTGGCCTGGGCCGCCGCCCACGACTCAGAGACATTCTCAGTGAAAAACCCACTCGGGGATTCGGCCCCCTGCTCAACACCACCGAACAGGTAGCGACCACCATGGTGAGTCGTGTAGGCCCTGCTTCCCCTGGCAATCCAGTACACTATGAGGTCTTCATCTTGCCTGTCCTGCATCCTGGTCTGGGTAACGTGAGTACAAAACAGGGTAGCTCCCTGCAACAAAGCTGCAATCATTTGTGTGTTTATCTGATTTTCTTGTTCTGGGTTTATGTGCAACGGACTGAGTCATCCGGCTCCGGATTACAAATATTTGGGTTGAGTGCATGTTAATTGTTTTTCCTTCCTAAGGGCCCCTACCACAGCTGCAACACTGGCCTACCCTGGTCAACATTTCAGGCTAGCCTGTTTTCCATTCTGGGTACCCAGGGTTGTGGAGACTGTGTCAAGGGGTCTCACTGTGCATGCTCATTCTGTCTGCATGTAATCAGATCTGCCAATCTCTTGCTAGATTTATGCCCCACCCTTGTTCACATCCCCCTGAATAAATCAGATTGTGATTTTTCACGTTTAACCTGGTTAGTGTGTACCTTATTGGTGGGGATACAGCACTGTTATTGTATTGTTGCATCACTGGTCTTATTTTCCAGGGGGTCTCCAGGGCAGTTGCACAAGATCCAGCCCTAGCGGTACGTGCAAGGAGTGTGATCATATCATTACTGTCATATGGTAAATGTGAATGCTCTGTTGCTGAACCGTTTAGGCCACTAGGAGGGTTGGTGGGTGATTATAGTATCCCAGAGGGCTATACCAACAGCAGTTACACTACCCCAAACCCATTCCTCTGCGTGGAGGCACCCATTCACTGACCTCAGGCCCCTTAGCCTGTGCTTAGTCACACAGGCAGGTGTAGTAGCCCATAGGATAGCGCCACCTAGGGGTTACATCTTGGAGGCACCACTGGGATTTTTGCCCTCTAGTAGTCAGAAGTGGGAACTACAGCCCAGTGGAAAATTGAGACAGAAACTGAAATGGAGGTGCTTGCTACACCCAAGTGGAAAATTACCCCCACAAGCTGGCCGTGCACTGTATGATGGGGTGGAGCGAGGCTGAGGGGGTAGATCCCTAACATGCCATATTGCTACTTGATATCCTGCTAAGGACCACTAATGACACGATTGAAGAAACTATGGAGAAGGTGAAATGTCTGGGGAAGGTTGAAGTATGGGGACGGGACTCAGATCTGTTTGATCAAACCTTAGTGGTCCTCCTCTCATGTAGCCTCCCTATAGACCCCAAAAAGGTACCCCCTGTTATCATGCCCGAAGGGTCCTAGAAGGGGTGGAGAGTTATTTATTTGCATAGTGACCCGTCTTCCCCTGGGGGGACCCTGAGGGTGGAAGGGTTTAAAGACAAACTGCTAGGGTTGTTGGCTACTGAAGGCCAGACAGCCAAGGAATTGTTAAAGATGTTGGACATTTTGGAAGAGACCACTCCCAAACAGTCTCCTCCAGTCTCCCCATCTACTTTCAGAGCATCCCCTGTTGTGACCTCCCCTATTGTGATACCATCTGTACACACGGATTCCTATTTCAGGCTCAGACTGTTCTCTGGTGCAGTTCCTGTGCCAGCTGGGGAGGATGACTTAGAAACAAGGATGGACTATACTACTCCACTGGTCCAAGAGTGGCAATGTTCAGAGGGGGAGTGCAGAAAGAGACTTATAGAAAGTTTAAGGGGCCCTGTACTGGAAGCAATCTGATTTCTCCAATCCACCAACCCAGAAGTCACCGCAGCCGAGTACCTCTCTGCCGTAGAAGGGGTGTTTGGCAGCACCGAATCTGGGCAAGACTTAATGTGGAAATTCAAGTCTGCTAAGCAATGATAAAATGAGAAATTGTCTGCTTTTGTCATTCGAATTAAATGGGCCTTGCAGAGGGCCCATAGAAAAGGGGGAGTTCCTGCTAGTGAATTGAACCAAGTTAGGCTGGATCATATTCTCAAATCTGCCCAGTATTCTAATGTGCTCATGCTGAAACTGAGATTTCAGGACAGGAAGACTAACCATCCTGAATATTGCTGGCTAATGAAAGAGCTTCGAGAGGCTGAGAACGATGAGAATGGATGGGAGCCCTATGCCAGGGTTGCCCGTACCTATCAAGTCTCAGATCAGTCCGAGGAAAGGGAAGAGTCTACTGAAATCCAGCAAGTTAATGAGCTGCTCAAGGAAATAAAGGAGATGCGAGCCAGTCAACAAGCTGTGGCTGAAGCGGCCCAAAGCGCCCACCCTTGCTCGTTGCCAACTGAGACTAGAAGAGAGGATTCTCCCAGGAGTGTGGGGGTCCATACCTTCGCTCCCAAACCCTGGGTTGAATCCAAGCTAATAGAAGAAATGAGAGTGCTGAGAGCACTAGGGGAGAGACCTCATACAAGCCACCCATACTTCTGCTCACTGGCGAGGTGGCGAGAACAGAGAACCTGAAACAAAGTCAAAGGAAGATGGTAGAACTTCTTCTTCCAACTGACACAAAATTCAGGAAGGACCTAACCACTCCAGTGACTCCAGGGAACAGGTGTTCTGCTACCGGTATGGAAAGGATGGACATACCCGAGGGGGCTGCACCTATCGAGAAAACCTGTGGAAGGTTACAGCCAGACTGTTAAACTTGGTACATCAAAGCAATATAAAGCCCCAGCCAGGCCCACTGAAAAAATCTTATTCCTCCAAAACTGCTGTGGGACAGTCTGCCAAACCAACCTCCCTGGATTCGCCCGAGATGGTGGGCCCCTCCATGGAGACTACAGTGACAGTCAATGGCATTTCCACTCATGCTGTGTTGGACAGTGGTTCACAAGTCACCATTATTTTTCGTGATTGGTATGACCAGCATTTGTCTGACCACCCACTCCAATCCCTTGAAGGACTACATGGGGGTTGAGTGAGAAATCCTATCCTTATTTGGGGTATATTTGAAAGCTACCTGATCAAGGAAATGCTCTCGTTCTGGGGAGTGCAGAAGTCCCGAACTACCCCCTATCAACTCAGGGGGATCCACAGCCTGAAAGGTTTAACAGGACCCTATTTGACATGCTGGGCACACTTCACCTCTGGGACAAGTCCAGATGGAGCCAACAGATCAGCACCTTGGTACATGCCTATTATTGCACCAAAAGTGATGCCACTGGGTTTTCCCCCTACCACCTGATATTTGGTCAGGAAGCCCGGTTGCCCATAAACATTTGCTTCGGGGTGGAGTCAAAGCTGAGAACTACCTACAGTATTGTTCAAAAGTTAAAGGCCCAGTTAAACCATGCCCATCAACTGGCACAAACCATGGCTGCAAAGAGAAACTTGGCAAATAAAGAAAGGCATAACCAGCGTCTCAAATCTCAGGAACTGCTACCCGGAGATCGGGTTTTGTTGTGGAATTGGGGACTGCATGGTAAGCATAAAATTGCTGATAGATGGTACCACCTTCCTTATCTTGTTGTCAGTAAGTTGGAAGATCTGCATGTTTATAAAGTGCGCCCTGAAAACAACCCACAAGCCATCAAGACAATGCACTGGAATCATCTGCTGCCCATTGGTCAAGTAATCTAGACTTTGTACCTCAAGACACTGCCCCTCCTGAGCCTGTTACTACAGCTACAGCAAAAAGCAGACAGACTGCCACTTCTCCAGTTGTCGAAGATTCAAGGACTCCCCCCAGGCAGGCCCAAAATGACACTGATTGCCAGTCGGATGACAGTGAGTGTGAAGCATCCTATTACACATCTTATGTCAGTTGTTTCAAGGTAATCCCATGTGAAATTTTGGAGATGAAGTTGGACCTTCAGGACTGACTAACGCTCCAGACTTCTCCACAGACCCTGTGCGCCCTGGCAGTGAGGTGCAAAATGTGGCTTCTGAGGTAGCTGACTCTTTGTGTCTGGTAGAGTTATTTGAATTGCAAGAAAGAGAGCCTGCAACTGAAAGCCTTCCTGGTGACATACCAGAAAACACAGAACTGTGTGAAAGTAATAAACCAGAACCGGCTATGACAAATGGCAATAATGACATGGATGATATTGAGAGTGTTGACCAAGTATTACAAGACTTAAATTCCATGGAATTCCCCGTGGATGATGAATCTCGGCTTCCTTTGGATCCCAGTACTGAGAGCCATATTGCTGAACCAGAGGTAACAAACCAAGTGGCCGAAAGTGCTTCCAATGTAGAATCCACAACCAGTGCAGAGGTACCACTCACTACAGGAGCAGACTCCAATGCAAATGTTAAAAACACTGAACCTGTGTCTGTTCCTCCAAGAAAGTCTGGAAGAGCCACCAAACCAGTGATACACCTCAGTTATATTTCCCCAAGGAGGCCTGTGGATCTTCCCTTACATGTTGTACATAAAGGAGTCTACATTTCTGAATGCTCTCTCCCCAAATTGAGCTACCCTACTACTTCCAAGTTAATAGTCAAGCCCTCAAACCCCTGGTACCCATGCCCCATGCAGCCCCCATGTAGCAGATAGGGATGGGCCCCCAGCCATGTCGATTAAAATACAAGAAATAGTACAGACCCAAATTGTCACAGTAATGTGGTTACCTGTTTGAACTGTTTTTGAAATACTGTTATATGTATGACAAATGTATGAAAACTGTTATCTTTCCAGAGAATTATTGATATCATGAATAAGCATAGTAATGCTTCATGCCATTTTTTTTAATGATGCATCAGTCTTTTCTTTGTGGTATACCTAATGAAACATGCATGTATCTTGTCTTATAATGTTTTCCATATAGTATAGTATAGTATAGTATAGTATAGTATATAGTATAGTATAGTATAGTATAGTATAGACTTGACGTGGACGCCAAATTTTTCCAGGCAAGGAAGAGTGTAACCCCCATACAAATAGGGGTTCCTATAATGTCTTCCTGGGCTTGCCTAATGCCTACTGTCAGGAATGGTGTTCTGTGTTCAGTAGTTTAATTCCCTGCATGAGAGTGCTACAGTAAGCCTCTGTGCCCGTCTCTTTAAGAGAACCATTATGCTGTGTGAGAAAATTAGTCTGGGATGGATCCGAATGATTTAAGGCTCGTGACCAGCCAGACAATCCATATTTCTGCTCCATTCTGCAGTCGCTATTTATGCAGCGGGAGCTCTGTTAGGAAAAGTAATTATTTATTGTTTGTCTGCTGTAATAATAATAATAATATAGGAGTTTGTCTAACCTGCCTTCCATTGCAGTTTGAACTTTTGCATAAGAGCCGCCATCTTGGTTCTGGACTGCCAGTGTTGGACCAATCGAACCTCAGGGGACCTAAAATGGAGACTGTCCCAAGAGGTCTTGTGGGATTAAAATTCTGTAGGAATTTTAGTTTTTGAGGTTTGGAGCCTAAATGGACCTGGAGGGGGAGCCCTTTCTGTGACTGACAGTTCCCTCAGCCAACCAAACCTTTTGGATTACTGGGAAATCCCCAGATCTGCCTGAAGCAGTGTGTCAGTTGAGAGTTGGAGCTGGACAGTAAACAGCTCGAGGAGTTGAGCAGCTGCTCCTGCTAGGAGCATGGGAGAATCGGCAGGAAGGCTCTGCTGGCCTGCCTGTCACATCTTCCAGAGTGAAGCATTGCCTTGACAGTAGAAATTCGGATTTATCTGATTAGTGGATCGAGACGTGAACCTGAAGAGAAAAGTATGTTATTGCTGCCTGCAAGTGGACCAAAGACTTGCTCCAGAAGCAATTGGCCCATCAGGTACAGAAGTGAGCCTCAGATCAAAAGATTTGCGCAGAGAACCTGTGATTTGCAAACAAACTTTATCCGAACTGTGGCAAAATATTCTAAGTGCTTATAAGTGTGCTGAATGTGTTTCGTGGGTCGCGATTTGGTTCCCCACTGTGAGTTTCGTTACACCAGCTGGAGGCGGTTCCAGCACTTCATCACAGACTTCATCCGAACTGCCTTCTCTGCCTGGGCCCTGCCATCTCGGCCTGGGCTGCTGCCCGTGATTCAGAGACATTCTTGGTGAAAGACCCGCTCAGGAATTCGGCCCTCTGCTCAACACCACCGAACAGGTAGCAACCACCACAGTGAGTCATGTAGGCCCTGCTTCCCCTGGTAAACTAGTACAACACTATGAGGTCTTCATCTTGCCTGTCCTGCATCCTGGTCTGGGTAGCGTGAGTTCAAAACATGGTAGCTCCCTGTAACAATGCTGCAATCATTTGTATGTTCATCTGATTTTCTTGTTCTGGGTTTATGTGCAACAGACAGAGCCATCTGGCTCCGGATTACAAATATTTGGGTTGAATGCATGTTAATTGTTTTTCTTTCCTAAGGGCCCCAACAACAGCTGCAACACCGGCCTACCCTGGTCAACGTTTCAGGCTAGCCTATTTTCCATACTGGGTACCCAGAGTTGTGGAGACTGTGTCAAAGGGAGTCACTGTGCATTCTCATTCTGTCTGAATGTAATCAGATCTGCCAATCACTTGCTAGATTTACACCCCACCCTTGTTCACATCCCTCTGAATAAATCAGATTGTGGTTTTTCACGTTTATTCTGGTTAATGTGTACCTTATTGGTGGGGATACAGCACTGCTATTGTATTGTTGCATCACTGGTCTTATTTTCCAGGGGGTCTCCAGGGCAGTTGCAGAAGATCCAGCCCTGGTGGTAAGTGCAAGGAGTGTGAGCATATCATTACTGTCATATGGTAAATGTGAATGCTCTGTTGCTGAACAGTTTAGGCCACTAGGGAGGTTGGTGGTTGGTTATAGTATCCCAGAGGGCTATATCAACAGCAGTTACGCTACCCCAAACCCATTTCTCCGGGTGGAGGCACCCGTTCACTGAGCTCAGGCCCCTTAACCTGTGCTTAGTCACGCAGGCAGGTGTAGTAGTCCATAGGATAGCGCCACCTAGGGGTTACAATGACATTTTTTGATGACTAACAAACATTGCTACTTTAAGGCATGACTGGTCTAGCCAGACATGCCTCCCATGTCTGGCCACATTCTCGGGGACATACCAATCTCAACCCTTGCCAGGCCCCCTTCTATCTGATGCCCTTTCTGTTGACTAACTGCCAGGGGTTTCTACCTGAACTGCCTATAATTTTACAACATGAGCATTTCAACTTAGAAAGGTAAACTTATCCTTGCTCTGGGCAAAACTTCTTCCATTCTCCTTCTAAAGCCGGGAGTGAACCCGCAAGGGTCCCAGTGACCTCCTTTGAGGGGTGGCCCACCACTCTTCCTTAAGTGTCTCTCTCAGGGGTGCTGTTGTCTGTGAATTGCAAGGCAAGTCCTGGGGCCTCCATTCCTCCAGCTGCTTCTGAGGGTGTCCTGCTCTGGAGACCAAGCGCAAGGGGACCAGTGCCACCCAGCTCCAGGAACCCTGACACAATACCTAGGCCCACAGGCCCCCCAAGGCCCTGTCACCACCAGAGGGTCTGGACTGCATCTTTCCAGGCTCCAAACCCAGGCTGGCCAGGCAGGTACCCAAGTGCATATCTCTTTCACAGAGTATTGGGGAAGCGCAGAACTATGCATATTCAGGTCTCAGTTTCCCCACTCTAAGTTAATTCAGACCACTCGAGCATGAACATCTAGACATCCTGTCTCCAGTGGCCTCCCCACCAGAGAACAGCTCTTACGGTCTGGCTTACCCCTTTGAGTGCTCTCTGGTAACTTGCCTCAAGCTGGCTAAAGAGTTAGGCTGGTTACATTCTCACCTGCCAAAAAATCCTTGCATCCCCGCAATGATCTCCTGAAACAGATGCCATCTCATTTTTAAACTGGTACTGCCCTTCTGGTGCCCTGACAAGGGGAACTGTGCACCAGATCTCCCTCTACCTGTAAAAAGCACGTGCAGAAATACTCAAGAGGCCTTGCATGTGTACCATGTGGCCCTACATACAATGTCATATCTCTAAGTGAAGCAGGGCACATACTGTACTAGCTACACACTTACTAACACCTATCCCTTTACTAAATCTTCACTTTCAGGACCACTTTGGGCTCTCTTCTTCCTGACCATTTTTCTCCATTCCTTCTGTTCCCTCTGGGGACATGATGGTGATTCCCAACTCCACCTGCAAGAAAACACACACCCAGCAAAATCCCCAAATACTTTTTCTTATTATTTTTCCAAAAAATATGAAACTTCTGGCTTTAAACATAAGTAAACAAGGAAATCCATCGCTGAACATAGTCCTTGTGAGTGCGGCAACTCACTTCAAGCAGATCTCCCTCAAGAGATCAATAAGTGCTTCAACAAAACAAGATGAGCTAGTGCAAAGTGACCCTCTACTGCACTGTCGTTTTGTGGGCAGAGCGGGCAAATCATAGCCACCTGGAACAAATGGCCACACACTGCTCCCACTGTGTAGTAGCACGTTCATTCTTCCTTTTCTCAAAGGAAGAAGGAATAGGAATTAACTTTCAAGCATTACAAACTTGGGTGCTCCTCAGTTGCAGTCAGTACCACCTCGATCTTTGTTTGAGTTGTAGATTCACAGTGGCTTTTATTCACAAAAAATCCAACTCTTAGTTCACACACAGTGGTATGGATGAGGTTTTGAGCTCTTTCTTCATCGGGTCTGACCACTCACACAAAATAACCAGTTTGTTGTTCATCACGATAAACTCAGCTACAGAGTCAAGCCATACAAAAGTGAGGGTACTGGACTTCAGGAGGGCTGACTTTGGCAAGATGGGAGAGTGCCTTAGAAAAGCACTAGCAAACAGGCTAGAAGGAGGGGTGGAGCAACAATGGGGAAACATCAAAACTGCCATCACAGAGGCAACAAGCCTTTGTGTGAAGCAAATAAACAAATCAAAACAAAAGAAAAAGACACTATGGTTTTCAAAAGAGATGGCGGGGAAAGTCAGGGAGAAAAAGATAGCATTCAGGACATATAAGGAAACACAGAAGGAGCAGGACAAAGAGCTGTGCCAGTTAAGGCAAAAGGAAGCAGGGAGGGGAAGTCAGAATAGCAAAGGCCCAAACTGAGGAAAAGATAGCCAACTCGGTTAAGAGGGGGATAAAACCTTTTATAGGTACATCAGGGAGCGTAGAAAGACAAAGGGAGGGATAGTTAGGCTGAATAGAATGGACGGTGGGTGGGCAGAGAGGGACAGTGAAAAAGCAGGGATACTGAACGAATATTTCTGCTCAGTATTCACAAAAGAGGAGGAGGGGGAGGTGCCTAATCCAATTAACAGAAGCAATCTTGATAAGGGGGTCGATCCCAGTCCTTTCACAGAAGAAAAGGGTTCTGATGAACTCCTAAAACTGAAGGTGGACAAAGCAATGCGGCCTGATGGGATTCATCCTAAAATTCTAAAAGAACTAAAGGTAGAACTAGTGACACCACTGACTACCCTCTTTAATAAATCATGGGAGGATGGGGTGGTACCTGAGGACTGGAGGAGGGCAGATGTTATTCCACTTCACAAAAGCAGGAAACTACAGACCTGTTAGTTTAACCTCTGTGGTAGGGAAAGTGATGGAATCACTTCTGAAGGAAAGAACTGTTGAGTACCTAGAAGCCAGTGGGGTACAGAACCCAAGGCAGCATGGGTTCACAGTGGAAAGGTCCTGTCAGACGAATCTAATTGATTTCTTTGACTGGGTGACCAAAGTAGTAGACCAGGGAGGGGCTGTGGACATGGCCTACCTAGACTTGAGCAAGGCATTTGACACAGTTCCACACAAAAGATTAATTATCAAATTAACCACCTGGGAGTGGGTCCCAGGGTGGTAGCCTGGATAAAACATTGGCTGGACAACAGGACACAGAAGGTAATTGTAAATGGAGTCCATTCTGAAGAAAGAGGGGTTACTAGTGGGGTACCTCAGGGTTCAGTACTGGGCCTATTCCTTTTTAATGTCTTTATAAGTGACATTGCAGAGGGACTGGAAGGAAAAGTATGCCTCTTTGTAGATGACACAAAGATCTGCAAGAGGGTTGATACACAAGGAGGCATGGAAAGGATGAGAAGGGACTTGGCAAGGTTGGAGGAATGGTCAGAAGTATGGCAACTTGGATTCAATGCAAAGAAGTGCAAAATAATGCATTTGGGAAACAAAAACCCAGGGGAAGATTACACAGTGGGGGGGAGGTAGTAACAACAACAAAAATGGAAAGGGATCTGGGGGTAATCATATCAGATGACCTTAAGGTTAGCAAGAAATGTGAGAAGGCAGTAGGGAGTGCTGGAGGTATACTGGGATGTATAGGGAGAGGCATCACCTGCAGAAAACAGGAAGTTATTGTCCCTCTGTGCAGACAGTTGGTGAGACCCCATCTGGAGTACTGCATCCAGTTCTGAAGACCCCATCTCTGCAAGGACATAGACAGGATAGAGGCAGTCCAGAGGAGGGCAACTAAAATGGTGAAGGGTCTGCAAGAGAAGCCATATGAGGAGAGACTAAGGAGGGAGAGGGGGACATGATAGAAACTTTTAAGTACCTCAGTGGAGTCAACAAAGTCCAAGAGGGTAGCATCTTTCAGAAAAAGAGATGTGCAAGAACAAGGGGACACAATTTAAAGATGGGGGGGCAGTTCAGGGGCAATGTGAGGAAGTATTTTTTTCACAGAAAGGGTGGTGGACACATGGAACAGTCTTCCTGAGGAGGTTGTGGGGTCTAAAACTGTGGGAGAATTCAAGAATACATGGGACAGACATAAAGCAATTCCTGTGGGGGGTAAGAAGAAATAGGCTGTTGGTTAACTAGGATCTGCAGCTTATCCTGTAGGTAGAGAAATGGGCAGACTAGGTGGGCCAAGCAGTCCTTATCTGCCGTCAAAGTCTATATTTCTATGCTTTTATATCAGTATATAGACAACTTCATGCATACAGATGCTTCTTCCAATGTCCAAAATAGAAATTCTTGCATTCCTTACCTGTAACAACACGCCAGGCGCCTTCCCATGCCATCTTTAAACAAGCATTGTCAATGCTGAATGTTGTCCTGCTGGCATTGACATTGGTAGTGCCGCAGTTAGAGACGCGTAATAGGAATGGCAGTAAAGCACAAGTGATATAACCCCATCCCACCATAAGAGACTGACAGACATTGGGTGTGCCTTTGGTCACGTCAGTGATAACGCTCATGCCATTCTACCTCACCCTACCCTGTAAACACTGACAAGTGTCATGGTGTGCTTTGCGATCTTTGGGCATTATACTTACCCCATTCCATAAGGAAATACGCTGAGGTGGGTGCAGTATAGGAGAATGGGGTGAACGTTTTGGCCAAACACTGCAAGGCACACCACAATGCCTGTCACTGGCTGAAGGTTAGTGGTGGAGGTGGAATGGCGTGAGCATTACAGCCGATGATCCCAAGTCACACCCCGATGCCTGTCAGTCTGTACAGGGTTGGGTGTTACAGTTGGAAATCCTAGTGCTGTAGGCGTGTGTTGGTATTTTCACTCCAAATTTTCAACATGGGCTTTTTGTGATTGCGCCTCATGAAGAGCGGCACTATCAGTTTGTTAGCTGAAAGGTGGTTTTGTACAGCGGCTATGACATTTGGCCACACAGAGACGAAAGCACATTTTGGGCAGTATGTGAAAAATGACAACTGAATTGTTCATGAGGAGGTGTAAAAAAATGGCAACATTGAAATTCTGGAGTGAAAATATTAAAAATCGGTGAAGTCATGAGCATGCATAGAAAGTGTGCAACACACGTCCGTAACCCAATTATTTGGGAGATTTTTTTAACCATATTTTCAACATAGGCATTTTGGGACCTCCCCTCAGTGACATTGTGATTTTGTTAATTTGTCCCAAATGTTGATTTCCCACAGTGACCACATTGTGCGCCACAGGTGCAAAAACACATTTTGGGCAGGATGTGAAAAATGACAGCTGTACTGTTCATAAGGAATTGTGAAAAAATGCCAGTGTTGGAAATGTGGCATGAAAATATTGCAAATTTGCGAAGTTACAAGGGTGCGTGGAAACTGCGCACACAGTAATTTTATGGAGTATCATCACCAAATTTTCAACATAGGCATTTTAGGACCTCTGCTCATCAACAGTGTCACCGTCATTTTCTCAAACTGTTCCGACAACTGATTTCACACTGCAACCGCGCTATTCTGCGCCAGATGTGCGAAAACACATTTTGGCCAGGATATGTAAAATGACAGCTGTAGTGTTCATGAGGAGGTATGGAAAAATGCCAATTTTGAAAATCTGGAGTGAAAATATTACAAATTCACGAAGTTATGAGTGTGCGTGGAAGCTGCACAATGCACACTCATAAAACAGCCATTGTTTGAATTTTTCCACCAAATTTGCAACATAAGCTTTTTGAGAGCCCTCCCTCATGAACAGTGGTACTGTCATTTTGTTAATCAGTCCCAAAAGGTGATTCCATGCAGTGGACATGAAATCACCTTTCAGAACCGAATAACGCCATGACAGTGACTAAATTCATGAGGAGGGGTCCCAATATCCCATGTTGAAAATTTGGTGTCAAAATTCCCCAAAATGCTCAAGATATGCACCAAAGTTGAAAAAACCCTATTTATGCCATTATACAGCTTACCAGCATTTCTTCAGTTCGCGGTCGTCTTTGAAGAGTGCAGGCGTGTTTCTGGTCCACAAAGATTGTCGCTGGACTCAGGAGGTAAGTATGGGGTAAGGGGGTGTGGAGGCAGGTGCACAGTGGGTGGGCGCGGGTTGTGGGAGGGGCAGGGGAGACCGCGAGGACCGTCTTTTGCAGGGTAAAAAACAAAAAAGGTAACATCACGGGACGGTTTTGGTTTTTTCAAGCACATTTGGCATGCTGGGGTGGGCTCCCAGCGTGTCACCTGATTGTTTTGGGAGGCAGTAGCCGACAGAGGATTGGGCACCTCCCCTCGGCACACAACAGATGGGGGGACACATTATGCCGACAGGGAGTGTGCCCCCCGTCGACTAAATAAACAGGGACAGGGGACTGTAGACAATCAGGAATGCACCCCCGTCGGCAAAGGAAGACTATTCGGGGCGCCTTGATGCTGAGGATTGGGCATCCCTCAGCACATGCAGGGGTCATTATGCCGATGGGGGTGTGGTCCCTGTCGGCCAAATAAGTGGAGTCGAGAGAATGCGACAGGGGATGGGGCACCTGTCGCCATGTTTGCATGGGGAGGCTGTGCCACTGCAATAAGAAGCTTGCTTCTCATTGCAGCGGACGTTTTCTTAGATGTGGTCACCACATTACATCTTGCTGGTGTGGCAACTGCATGCTGTATTATTGGGGAATGAGGGACGCACCTACTGATGCATGCCCTGCATTTGCCCACAGTGACCGTATCTCTAAATCTGTTCCTAATGCAATATGTTGGCTGGCGTGCAAGTGCGAGCCAACATAAAAAGAGCTTCGTGCCTGCCTACTTGCTCAAACTCATGCACCTGTTTTCAACCCTCATGATCCCTCACTCTCCCTATCTCCCATCCGCCTACTGTGTCTATTGTCGCCTATCCTCTCTTTTCCTTTCTCCTGCTATTATGGATGGTTGCCCATCACATCTCTACTTGTCCCACTTCTTATTTGTTTCCATCCAGTGTTAAGCCCTATCCTTTCTTGTGCTAGAACAGTGACTTTGCACCTCAAACTGTCTTGTTCTGATGATTTTTCTATGTCTGTATGATGACTTTCCCTTCATTAATTGTATCTGTGAAGTTGTGCACTTACTATGCAGTTACTAGTTTACTATGTTCTTGTTGCCTAGCTCTCACTACATATTAGCTAGCTGGTTATGTTTCTGGAATATGTACTCTGCCCCCACTTGTATTTTTCTTCACCATGTTTATGCTCTACATGTACTTCCCAAATTGTGTTATGCTGTATCTGCAGTGTTGTTCCTTCCCCCTCATGCTGTAATCCTCCCGGGTCATAGCTGAAAATAGTCATTTTGTGGCTAGCTCACTTACCCAGTAAACAAAAAATAAATAAAATAAAAGAAAATAAAATTTAATTGTTGTGGTCCAAATAGTACCTATGGTCCCCTTGAGCAAAGTCTTTCTTTGCTATAGTGATCAAGATTTTTTTACGGTGAGCTTCCACAATTTCTCAAACCCAGGCAGGCACATATGAAAAGCAGAACCCATATTTTATTTCTACCCATCATTTGATGGCTCTGTCAGCATGATACATTTTTCCTAACTTGCAGATATCTCCATGGCTAGTGGGTGGTGGCAACCAAGGTCCATGGTTCCACCTTCTCATGTGGTCCTCTAAGGCTAATTTCTCCTCAGTCTTTTGTTCTATCTGGGGCTCTGAAGACATATTTGCTGCACTTTTTACAGACTCTTGTTTGGGGGCCTCTGGTGAAGTAGTACTTGCAAATGGTAAGGGGGAGAACATAGACACTCTTCGTGGAAGATTCTTACATAATGGGTTTGCTTCATTATTTTGGTCATCTGTTTCTTCAGCCTTCATGACCAGATCTGGCTTGTCAGTTCAGTGACAACTGGGCTGCTTTTCCTCTTCTTCTTGGGCTCCAACAGGGTCAACAGTGGACTGACATCTTTACCAGTCATAGAAATGGCAGCTCCTTCTGTGGGCAAGACCATGAAGTCAGAGGGCATCATTAGGCCCTGTGTGTAGCTACGCTACTCCGGAATGCCAGCAAGATTCACTTCAGACCATGACCCACTCACACAGGTGAACGGTGACATGTCAAGTCGCTCTGGTCAATGTGCTCTGCAACAACTCGCATCAAGATTTTACCTTCTGCATCATTTGGATCCCTGCACAGCTCATTCCTGAACTGTGCCCCCCTGGAGTTTATTTTATTAAATTTATACAGGAGTAAATTGTCCAGGAATGATTTGTGCAGGGGGTTGATTGACACTGGAGCTAATAGTATGGCGCAAGTTGTCGCAGAGCACATTGACCAGAGCAAATTGACATGCAGCACTGGTGAACTCACCACACTCTGCTTCCAGTGCAGAACTGGCCAGGGAGGACACTCCAGATCACCTCCAGGACTGCACCCAATCTCAAGTTGACTGATCAAGTTTCACACCCTGCATCCCAGTGGCTGTCTCCATCACCCTAAGCAGTCCAGATGAGCTACATCTTCCTCAGTGCTGGCCTTCGGCTAAGGCTTGTTCCACTTCTGCTGAGCCGTCGGCTCGGGCTGTAGTCTCTTCTGGAGTCTGCTTTGTAGTAGCTGGGACAGAGTGGTAGCTTTACTCTGGTCATGATTTCCAGGTGTCCGTTGCTTCGGTATTCCTCCAAGGAAACAAGGTGCAGTGGTGACATCTGTGCCCATTATGGCATATTCATAGCAAATGTCACATCTTTTTATTGTCCATACTTTGCATACATGACCAAAACAAGAGTCACAGTGCCCTGAGGGTGACACATTGGCTAGTGACCACCAAGGATGGTGGTCTGCTCTTCCATCTCCTCCCTTTGCATACAGAGGACCCTCATATATTGATGGGGCAAGCACTCGCCCATGCCGTCATCAAGACCTGACAGCTCTGCACGTTGGTCCTCTCCCCCTGACATACTGACTTATGGGAATCAGGGGCACCATAAACAGCCATACCTGGGTCATCATTAACATGAGACCACAGAAACTAGGTTGTCCATACCGGAGCTGGGATCAAGCATGGTGTTATTTTATTATGTAGCTACCAGATGTAATACAGCTCTCTGGGCATTACCCTGGCTTTTACTTTTGTTCATTATGAAAGGTGCACATTCTACTTCCCATTCTTCTCCTGGGCCATGCCCTCCATGTTCTTTATACTACTATATTCCTGGGGGTTCCCACATCTTTCCTCACATCTAGTGTATATAATACAAGGACTGCCACTACCATAGACTGTCTGTTGTCACCCAGCTACTTGTGGGGCCTATTTGCCCACCACACATCCATGGTTTTATCACTATTAAGTGCTTAAAGCATGGTTGGTCCAGCCGTGTGTGCCTCTGTGTGGTACAAGACTGACAGCCCTAGTGACCCAAAATGCAGACTCCCATTTCTGGCCCCATTCTTGGAGACTTACCGATTGCAACCCTTGCCTGGCCCCCTCTTATCTGATGCCCTTTCATTTAACTACCTGCCAGAGGTTTCTACATGAACTGCCTACGACTTTACAACATGAGCATTTCAATTGCCAAGATAAACTTACAGTTGCTCTAGACAAAACTTCTCCCATTCTCTTTTTACAGCCAAGAGTGAACCTGCCCTTGAGGGGTGGCCCACCACTCTCCCTCAGGTGCCTTTCTCAGGAATTCTTTTGCCACAAATCTCAAGGCGAGTCTTAAGGCCTCCATACCTCCATCTGCTTCTGATGGTGCTCTTCTCTGGAGACCAGACACAAGGGGGCCAGTGCCATCTGACGCCAGGGATCCTGCCACTATCCCAAGGGCCGCTGGTCCCCAACACCCAGTCACAGCCAGAGAGACTGGACTGCTTCTTTCAAGGCTCTAAGCCCTGGCTGTCAATGCCAGCACCCAAGTGCCTGTCCTGTTTATTGAGTTTTGGGGGAAGGGCAGAACTAGTCCTGTTAATGCCTCAGTTTCCCGCTCTTAGCTAATTCAGGACACTCAAGCATGAACATCTAGACGTCCTGTCTCCAAGCAACTTCCCCTCCAGAGAACAGTTCTTAGGGTCTGGCTTAACCCATAGAGTTCTTTATGGTAATCTGCCTCAAGTTGGCTAAGGAGAGAGGCTGGTTACACAAATATGGTTCACCCATATCGGTGCAACAGTCATTCTGTTGAAGCCGATATGGGCGAAGGCATTCCACCACTTTGCATTACGGTGCCAAGCATTGTGGCTCCAGGGACATGTAGCATCAAAGCACCATCCCAGGAAACAGTCCTGTGGGGTGGGCATGCCCTGGAAGGGGTAGTAACAGTGCTAGCACACAGGGCGGCAACAATGAGGGGAGATCTAAAATCAAGATCGCCCCTTTCACTGTCACTCTTGTTGTGGTGCCCTAATTGTGGCAACAATTTTAAGTTGCCAGTCTAAAATGGTATACCCACAAATATTAACTTCTTTCTGGTACTATATTTCATTTCAGAATGATGTGAAGGAGCATACCATCATAGCTTAAATCCTCATTCTTGACGATCCTGCTGGCCAATGCCACTGTTTATGTGGATCTTGCTTTAACTGCTTAAAATATTGTTTTTATCAATGTGTATAGTTTTTGTAGTAGCACTTTATATTAGTGTTATACTGTCTATGCAGACTAGTAACTGTTCCCTATTAGTTGCTTACTAGCAATTGTGGACAGTAAATGAATTGGAATGCTATGAGTCTTCTATAAAAAGTAATGAAAGCAAGGGGCAGCACCTTTGACAAAGATTCTGCAAAGAAGTGAAACATTACGTCAGGATCTCTGTAAGTAATTTTTTTTCTGGTTGTTGCACTAACTGTGGCACCTTTTGAATAAAGAGGAGTTTTATGGTATGAGAGGTATGTGTTCAGGACATTCTATTAATATCTGATGAGAATGCCCTACAACCTGGTGTAATGGCTTTTTCTTTTTTGGAGATTTCTATGTACTAGGCAGTTCATTTTACTCAGAAGGGTCACCAGATTTGTGGGGATTGTAAAATGCAGCTTAATGGTGCAAACCCCTCCCCCCAAAAAAAAATACCTCTTGGAAGGTCCCTACTCCTCATCTTCATCGCAGGAGACGCTATTCTGTGCTCAAATGTACTTTTAGTAGTGGATCCAATTTGAGTCGTGGATATTCTTACACTGAGGGGGTTTGAGCACTACTATATTGTTGGACTTAGTTTACTATAAGCAAGAGTGCATGAGGGCTTTTTCCCACTGGGTCAGCTTGCCATATGCAAGACAGCCTGTGCTAAAACCGCGCAACACAGACAGCATGAGTGGGACTAGCAACAGTGTGCAAAACTGCTAAATGGTCTATTCATGGTTGTGCATCCTATCACTGTTCCCTAGCAGAGGATAAGTTCTCTGCTGGGAGGAGGGTCCATCGAGCAGCTGCGGTGGCTTGACAGGATGAGCCACAGGCAGCAATGGAGGCAGTGTATCTGTGGCCCAAGTATTGAATCCCAGTCCCAGATGCATGGAATTTTTCTTTTTATTTGCACTTTATGCTAATTAAGTGTTCAACCCCCCCCCCCTCGGAGTTGGTTATTTTAGTTGGGGAGTCATAATGGGGGTAAAGGGGATGGAGCCCCCCACAGAACACAGAGATATGCTGCTGAGGCACGCGAAAGGAATGTCGCTGTCAAAAATGTAGCGGCTATATTGCCATGGACAAAAGGCTTTGCGGCTAAGCGGTCAACAGTTTAATTGTTGGTGAAGGAATGTCGCTTTTGCTCACTGCGAAATTCTGTATATCAGGCAACGAAGTGCGACATTTTCCCTGTTGTTTCTGGTATCCACCCCCCGCACTCGATCCAGTGACTGCACTTAATGCTTAATTGTGAACACCTGTTCAATTATATTCACCTGTTACCACTATGTTGCTCACTAAACGCAATGAAACGAACACTGCACTTACTGCTTAATTGTGTTCACCTGTTCAATTATGTTCACCAACACGATTTAGGTGGCTGTAATCAGGCATATAAGATCCTTGCCCGACTATAGTTTTCATTCAGATTTCAGTCATGCAGTTCACCCCGACACAGAAAGGCAACTTGAAACTTGCACTTGACAATTACATGTACGTAAAAGAAAAGGAAGGCACAGAAGAGAAGCAGATTTGGTGCTGTGAGCTGTGCACCTGTTGTGCAAGGCTCCACACAATGGGTGACACTGTAACAAACCTACAACCGATCACAACCATACACCTGTACACGGTAAGGTAGAAGTCATTACAGCAAGAGCTGCCATCAAATGCAGAGCACGCAAGACCGAGAAGCCCACCAGAAATGTTGTTCATAGTGGGCTACAGGAGGTTGCTGTATGGTGCACTCAACTGCTGCCTTCACAGGACACCCTAAGGTGAGATGTGCATTGCCAGAGGCAGCATTGTGGAACAAATGACAACAATAACATCCAGCAATTTGCACTAACAGTTGACAATGAGCCTTTTCTGAGGGTGAATGAGGACTTGGTCATTTTTGCCAGTGATGAGGATCTAAAAGTGCAGGAAGACAATCCTCATTGGCTTTGTGATGGAACTTTTACTGTGGCACCCAGAGAGGATGGCCAACTTTACACTGTTCCCACCCTGGTGCGCTGCATCAGTCACCCATGTGTGTATGCCTTGCTTCCTAGCCGCAGTGAAGTGGTGTATGTAAAATTTTCCAGCACCTCCGATCTCTAATTGGTACTAAGTTTTGCCCCATAAGCATCATGACGGACTTTGAGTTGGTGGTCATTAATGTTCTGCACCAAGCTGTATCAACTGCAGAGCTTAGTAGGTGCAACTTTCACTTGGGTCAGGCAATGTGGCGCTGTATCCAAAGTGACGGTTTTCAGCAGTGGTATATCAAAGATGAGGCAGTTGCTCTCAAGGTACGCTGCATACTGGCACTTGCCTTTGTTCCCCAGGACTATGTCAAGAAATTTTTTGAAATGCTGCAAGATGATGAAGATTTTGCAAAACTGGAAGCAATTCTTGACTATTTTGAAGATAAATACATTGGTAGGCTGTACCAGAGTTGAAGAACATGAAGACAGCCCAGGTTCCCAATTCCATTCTGGAATCAGTATGAGAGGGTGTTGCATGACCTTTCTCGTAGCAATAATGCTATAGAAGCCTGGCACCTGGCTTTTGCACACACAGTTATAATAAGTCATCCCACCCATGTTGGATTAGCCTGAAAGCTTAGACAGGAGCAACATGCCATCTCACTTCAACGAAGATAAGTGGAACTTGGGCAGGAACCGCCACGCAAAAATTCAGAATATATCCGAGTAAATAAAATCTACAAAAATATCTGCTCCAACTTCAGTAACAGACAGCCAAAACAGTGTCTAGAGGACATAGCCAGTGTAATTGAAATCAACGTTGCCTAAGTTTGGAAAAAAAAAAACTTTTTAAACCATGTGCTTAACACATTTCAATCACACCACACTGTGTGCGACCTTTCTATTGCTGTAATTTGCACAACTAGTTTGCTGTTATACATGTTATACATGCACTTAGTTTTACTTTGCATTACTTTGCACAACTAGTGGGGTGTTACTTTACTTTGCACAAATGGTGGGGTGTTGCACATGAAATACAGCTTTACTTATTATGAGACAATTTTTAGCAGTTTTTAAGATTTTAAGGATACAAGTATTCAGTAAAATGTTTTTTGTGAACTCATTTACTTGTGTCGGGATTTACTCATTTTAAAGTTTAAATTATTGTTTAGCAGATGTTTGTGGCATGATTCTGATCCCTCAGACTTACAGTCCTCCTTGCTCCTCATAAATGTAAGTCGGCTAATGCTCTGACATTTTGTCCTCTCTGAAACATATGCAGCGACATTTTGTCAGCTCCTAATCGTACATTGCGGCAAATGTCACCGTTACATTTTGTCCAAGTGACTTTGTGTCCGTGATATTATGCTCGCGACTTTTTGTCCAAGGACTGTTCAGCCACTGGCAATATATTGTGCTGTATTGACAGCACTGTATATTGCTGTGGCAGAATGGCATGCAACATTATAACCCCGTGCCGGGCTTTTTTATATTGATTGCGCTTGCGCAAACCAACGTATTGTTGTAATACAGGATTTTAGGGGGGGTGTCACTGCCACGCTCATTGCAGTTCACAGAACCAGGGGCCTTTCCTGTAACAAACTGATAGTGTCACTGTTCATGCTGCGGGGTCACAAAAAACCCATGTGGAAAACTTGGAGTAAAAATACCAAGAAACTCCCACAGCGTTAGTGTTTTCGACCATAACGCCCTACCCTGTAGGGACTGACAGGCATCAGGGGTGTGACTTGGGATTGTCAACAGTAATGCTCATGCCATTTCACCCCAACCCCCTCCCTGCAGCCATTGATAGGCATTGAGGTGCGCCTTAAACCCTTTGCCCCCAAAGTTCACCCCATTCTCCTATACTGCTCCCATTTCAGCATATTTCCTTATATAATGAGGTGAATGTAAAGCCCAAACACCCCAAGGCACACCTCGACACTTGTCAGTGTCTGAAGGGTAGGTTGAGGTGAAATGTTGTGACTGTCATTGGCAACGACCCAAAGGTACACCCCAGTGCCTGTCCATCTCTGCAGTGTGAGGGTGGAGTTGGCGTCAGTTCAGTACTTCACTGCCATTCCTATACTGCATCTGACTAACTCCTGCAGCTCCACTGCTAATGCCAGCAAGCAAACATTTGGCATTGACAAATGCTTGTTTATATTTTGACTCCAAATTTACCACTTAGCCATTTCTTCACACACCTCATAAACAGTACAACTGTCATTTCACACATCCTGCCCAAAATGAGTTTCCACACCTGTGGCATGGAATGGTATTTTGCCACTGATAAAGAAATTTTCACTGATGAGGTTCATGAGGTAAGGTGATAAGAAGACTATGTTGAAAATTTGGGGTCAAAATGTGAAAACATTACAAGGGGTGCATAGGCAGGGGTGGCACCAGCAGAAGGAGGGAGGTAGTGATGGCGTTATATAAAACCCTGGTCAGGTCTAACAGAGGGTAGGTCATGTCAGATGAATCTGAGAGATTTCTTTGACTGGGTGATGAAGGAAGTTAATCGGGGGGGGGCGTGGACGTCACCTACCTCACTTTCAGCAAGGTCTTCGACACTGTCTCACGTAAGAAGCTTGTTAAAAAGACTGTAGTCTAGGCATGGTAGACAAGGTGGTGAACTGGGTAGAAACTGGCTAACAGACAGGAGACAGAGGGTGGTAGTAAATAGAGTACAATCTGGGGAGGTGGTGACCAGCGGGGTGTCACAGGAAGCAGTCCTTGGGACAGTCCTGTTCAATGTCTTCATTAGCGACATTGCACAGGGGCTGGAAGGAGAGGTCTGCCTGTCTGCAGATGACACCAAGATCTACAACAAGGTGGATACTCTGGAAGGGGTGGAGAAAATGAGAAAGGACAAGCTTGAGAAATGGTCTGAGTGGCAACTGAGGTTTAAATCAAAGAAGTGCAAAATTATACACCTGGGGAAAGCTATAGGATGGGGGGAGCAATTGCTGACAGTCACCAAGAAACAAAGGGACCTGGGGGTTATAATTTCACATGACTTAAACATGTCAAAGCAGACTACAAAGGCAGTGGGGAGGACCAGTGGCATGCTGGGGTGCATAAGCGGGGTATCACCAGCAGAAGGAGGGAGGTAGTGATGACATTATATAAAACCCTGGTCAGACCTCATACGGAGTACTGTGTGTAGTTCTGGAGGCTGCACCTTCAAAAAGGCATAAACAGGCAGGAGATGGTCCAGAGAAGGGCAAGTAACATGGTACAAGGCTTGCACCACAAAACAACTGAGCAGAGATTAAGGGACCACAATGTGTACTCGCTGGAGGAGAGGAGGTAGACAGGAGACATGATACAGACTTTCAAGTACCTCAAGAGTATAAACAAGGTGCAGGGGAAAGACATCTTCCAATACAGGAGGAGTATAAGAATGTGGGGGCAGGACATGAAATTGGAAGGTGGCAGGCTAAGAGGGAATATGAGCATGCTTTTCTTCACAGAGAGGGTGGTGGACACATGGAATGGTCTGCTGCAGGAGGTGGTGGGAGCGAGTACTGTGGCTGGAGTTAAACATGCATGAGACAGGCATGGGAGAACCATAGAAGTACAGCTGAGGGAGGGTCAGAAGCCGTAGTCAAGTACACAGCTTACAGTCAGACTGGATTGTCCTAGTGATCCTTATCTGCTGACAATTTCTATGTCTCAACCTCTAGCAAAGCAGTGTGATGAGGCAGTAGGAAAGGCTAGCAGGATGCTGGGGTGTGCACAGGGAGGGGTATCACCAGCAGAAAAGGAGAGATAGTGTGTTACCCCTATATAGATCAATGGTGAGGCCACACCTGGGGTGGTGCTGCAACGTGGGAGGTCTTGTGGGTATGCAGACTAGACTTGCCATTGGCCTTTTACGGAAAAACATCAAACTGTTTAACAAGCAACTAACGTTCGGCATTGACAAATGCTTGTCTTGTTTTAGTCCTGTTCTTTTCTAAAACTCTGGAGTACAGAAGTTCCAGAGTGAATTGTTAACATCTCGTTTTGAACTGTTTAAATATTACAGTAGCCTTTGATATGACTAAATAAATTAAACTAGCTTTGTCTAGCTTACCTACAGAACTACAGTTAAACTTCATTCAGCTTGATCTGTGCAAAAAGGCATTACTTATTTGCTTTTAACCTCCGAAGATGGTTGGGTGGGATGATTAACCCTTTGATGCGGGAAAGATGTAGTTGCATTCATGTCTAATGTCCCTGCTCATGGCTAAACTGGCCAATGTTGAACTATCTTAATTCTTTGACACAACTGCTAGATTTAGATAATCAATTCAAATCACATCTTAGAAATTGTTTGTTGTAAAAAAATGCAATCCCTCTCACATGGTAACATAGAACAGGGGTGCTTTAATTTCACTAACTGCAAAAACTGTTGTACTTGCTGTTTGCAAGCTTTTCATGCTGACATGCCTGCCTGTTGGCAATTCTATGTAATGTGTTTTACATAAAAATCAATAAAATATAAGTTAAAAAAGGGTTTTAATCATAGGTTTCATAAGCAAGTTCCTTCTTCATGTTTGGTTGGATGAGTGCTAGTTTTTTTCTTTATGCTTCTGCCATTTTCTCACCGTGAGCACGCCACCCCACCCCGTTCCCATTTTTTTTCCCCATGGCACTATCTTGGGTGCCATTTTGTAATCAGCCATGTGCTATGTTATTAAAGGGTCCTCAGCTGAGTGTGAGGGGGTTGGGCATGGCTAGAGTTTCTGTAGTCTAGGTTTGGGACCAAGGGATGCACAGGCAGTGGGGCACCAGTACACAACAGTCTATCAGCAAATAACAGTCCACAAGTCTCAAGCCAGTCAAGCAACCTTAGGTTTATGTTATGCAAATTTAAAATGTATTTTGTGTAAGGGCCTCTGAACATACATGGCCATTTTCAAAACGCAATAGTGTCAAACCAATGGCCTGCAGATCCCATTCTGAAAGCGGCGTTCCAAACAGTGAGGAAATAGGGGGCTGCATACAAGGTCCAAGTGATTTAGCATTCTCTCCTGGGAGCAAACAGTATTCCAGGAATCAGTTCTGCCTAACCTCTTCAGGACCCTATCTATAGGGGACTGAGCCAAATTAATTCAATAATTTATCTAACAGCAGGGCCAACCCTCCCTTTCACTTGATGGTAGCGTTCCTGACTGTTATCCGAAAGTCAGTAAACAACACACAGTAATAAATAATGCTCTTGGGACACTTAATGTAGAGCCCATAACCATTCACAGTTCATTACATTTGTGCAGGGCCTCAGGCAGGACCCAGTCTAGCAACTGGACACCTTTTGTTTGTCACAGTCCCCTTTGTTGTTATTTTAGGTACACTGGCTGGGTGACCCAGACCCCCAGAGGGGAAACTTTGCATACAGCCCTCATTACTTGGCTCCAGGTTGTTTAGAGCTCAGCTCCAGGAATAGGATCTGCAGGACCTGGGGCTGCCATGGACCTGCAGCACACAATCTGGCTGTGCTCGCTCTCTCTCTTTCTCTCTCTCTCTCACTACAGAACTGAACTGGAACTCAGGCTGCAGCTTTCTAGCTGACACCCCCACCACCACACACATACACACATTTCTGTCTCTGAGATAACCCTTCTGTTCTTTGGGTTGTATCTGGGCTGTTAACCCTTGGTATAACATGACCACATGTTTGGGGTGGGGGTTTCAAGATTGTTTAACAGGACTTTGTTCATTTGTTTCCCTCTCCCTTCTATTTTTGACTTTACTTGCTTCTTCCAGCCTCCTTCCCACTCCCCATGATCAGTTTAAAGTCTTCTTTGTTATCGTTATGTTGATCCAGTGTCACAAAATGCCTGCTCCTTTTTGAGTTAGATGTAATCTATTTTATTCTGAAAAGATCTGTTCTTCCACCAAAGGTCATCCTGTTTCCTAAGGAAGATGAATCCTTCATTTTACTTATACCTGATCCAAGCATTCATTCTTTGAATCCTGGTTTTATTAGTAAGGGGGGTAATCATATCTGATTACCTAAAGGTGGCCAAGGCAGTTGGGAAGGCTAGGGAGATGCTGGTGTGAATATGGAGGGGTACCAGCAGAAAGAGGGAGGTGGCATTGCCTCTTTATAGATCACTGGTAAGACCCTGTTTCCAGTACCAGTAACAGGGTTTGTATAATGCAATACGAGTACTCTGTTTTATGTGTACTGTATGGAACAGACCTGGAGCGTACTGGCATAGTTCAAGCGTTTTTAATTGTTGTTGCATAGTTCTGTCACTGAACTAGATAAGAGTACATGTTCATAATCTCATATCAGAAAGAGTCATCAGAAAACTCATGACAAAAATTATTTTCTTTCCCCAGTAAAAACAGCAAGCAAAACAACTATTTCCTATTCCCAGTCTGAAAAAGCGGCTGTTTCAGTCTCAGTGGGCCTATCCAGTCACCAAAATTTAAATAAATAATACTGTACATTTTGCCTATAGCACAGACTTCTAATCTGAGATACCAAAGCAGCTTAATCTAGTTAAATTGTGTGGATATTCATATCATAAAACACTACTCATATTACATATTACAGGTGGAAGACTAGGTTTGCTGGCCAAGGCACCTAGCTTCACCTGAGCTCTTTTTTCTAGGTTGCTTGAAAGGACAAAGCAAAGAACCTTATCCAAGCAAGGATAAGGATTAAGGCTTCTTTTGGCAAGGCAGATTTACTGTGTGTTGTTATTTTTATTTTGTACTCACAGGGATTGTTACTGTTTGTTGCTAACATTTTATTGCTTTATTTTTCTCGGATACAAATTGTTGTTGCTGGGTATACCTTCTGTGCATTATTAAAGGGTGTGCCTACAGGTGTGTGCTTACAGATTACTGCTGTAATCTTTTGATTCAAATTGTCTTTTGCAAGGTATCTCTTCTGTTACTGCTTTATTTTTCTCTGTAGCAAAGTGTTTCTCACAGGGTATATCTTCTGTAAAATTATTACAGGTGGTGGTTTACAGGTTTTACAGTTGTATCTATCATTAGGATAAGCTTTTAGGGCTACTGCATTTGTTGCTAGCTGATTGTTTCTGCTCTTACCTCCTTGTTTCATTCATCCGTGGTTCTTCTTTTTCGGCAGGGGAAGGGCCCAACCACTCACCCCCATTCCCAACCACCCCACACTACACTCCTTTTATAGGGTAACACAGACGTGACATTTCCTGTAGCAAAGCAGGAAGGGACGGATCAGAAGGGTATCCACACAGTGACCTCATTTACAGGGGCATTAGTAATTTAACTTGTTATAACAAGTTATACAAAAACAAACAAACAAAACACAAAATCAAACTTTTGCTTTCATTTTCTTCCTTCTAATTACTCTGACCACGTTATAAACCCAGCAACTTATCTGGAATGGATATCATTAACTACAGGTACTGTGGAACACTTTTTGGAAGGGCAGTTTTACAGGATTTAGGACACTGTCCTACATGCTGGGCCATTGGATATCTAAGGGCTCAGCTCCAGGCAGCATGGGCAGAGAATGCACGCTTCAAATTGCATATTCAAGAGGAAATATATTATAAGAATTGCACGCCATTTCCCCAACATCCAACAGAAGCACCTTGACCACAGAAGGTAGTTGGTCCTGGAGGTTGGCAGGTGGTTAGGAGGGGCAAATCAGGTGCCCCATCACTTGGTGCTCTCCAACATATCATCTCCACTAACCATATAAAAACTACAAACAGGTGTCTGCCTATTTCCAAAATCAAACAAAGGGGCAGAGGACACTGCAGAGCAGAACACTGCAGCACAGGAGCTAGCAAAACAAAACTTGCCCAAAACAGGAACCAAAACAAAAAAAGCAAAAAGAAAATCCAAAAAACTTCTGATCATAAGAGACTCCATGATTCGGGGAGTTGATACATATCTCCAACCAGGGGTAATGGTCAGATGTCTCCCAGGTACATCAGCGTGGAGAGACACTGACTGTACTACTAAAATTGTTCAGGAAGCAGGAGAAAACATTGATGTCCTGGTACACATAGGGACTAATGATCTCGCCAACCGGTCAGTTGCGGAGGCCAAGGAACACCTGACCAGGCTGGGTGACAAACTATCATCCATTTTATCTGGCATCTCCTTCTCTGAGATCCTGCCAGTCTGGGAGAGGGGGCATATGGATGGAAGGTCAGGGAAGGGGAGATAGGGGAGCTAAACATGTGGCTCAAGGGCTGGTGCAAGGAAAAAGGACACAAATTTGTAGGGAACTGGCAACAGTTTTAGGAGCGAAAGTTCTTTAAATTTGATGGACTGCATCTGACTAAGGAGGGAGTCAGTGCATTGGGGCAGAAGTTTGACATCTTTGCAGAATATTTAAACTAGCAAATGGGAAGAGGGGTGCAGCAGCCCATACGTCGAATGGGAAGAACGCCCCTCCCCCCTCAGCTAGTTGTCAAACAGGAGTTCAGCATGTTTGTAGTTCATTGGTGTGATGAGATCGCTCATTTCTTTGCGAATAAGGTGGCCAACATCAGGCAGGAGTGCCGTCAGCTTCACTCTATGGGGGATGCATTTGGTCGGTGCTTGGTCACAGAGCCCAGAGTTTCCTGGAGTACCTTTGATCCATCGGAGTTCATTGACATTATGAGGTTCATCTAGGGGATGCGTCCCATATACTGTAGTTTAGATCCGGGCCCTACTTCCCTGATTCTGGGTTGTAGTGACATCATCGGCCCAGTCTTAGTTCGGATTGTCCGGTGCTCTTTGGAATCGGGTGAGTTCCCTAGCTCCTTGAAGGAGGCAGTGGTGACACCCCTTCTGAAGAAAGCTTCTCTTGACCTGGAGAATCTAGCAAACTACAGACCTATCTCTAACCTTCCTTTTGTGGGAAAGGTTATTGAGAAAGTTGTGGCGGCTCAACTGGAGAACCATTTAACCATCCATAATTTATACGAACCTCTCCAATCAGATAAGGGGGCGTGTGAGGAGGAGAACCATGTAAAAGCATCTATCCTAAATAGATACTTCTGCTCAGTATTTACTGAAGAGAAGGTAGGGCAGGGTCCACAGCTCAGCACCATGGACACAGGGGGGAGGGAGGCATGCACTAGTCCCGTCACGAAAGAAAGGGTCTTACAATAGCTCGATAAGCTCAGGGTGGACAAGGCAATGGGACCTGATGGCATACATCCCAGGGTACTAAAGGAGCTAAGGGTGGAACTAGCAGAGCCATTATCAGAACTGTTTAGTGAGTCTCTGAGCACAGGAGAGATCCCAGAAGACTGGAGAAGGGCTCATGTGATCCCGCTCTACAAGAGTGGTAGCAGGGAGGAGGCAGGGAATTACAGACCAGTCAGTCTTACCTCAGTAGTGGGCAAGATTATGGAGACACTCCTTAAGGAAAGGATAGTGCAACACCTGGAATCCATAGGAGCACAGAATACAAGACAGCATTGGTTTACAAAAGGAAGGTCCTGTCAAACTAATCTCATAGATTTCTTTGACTGGGTAACCAGAGTGGTGGACCAAGGGGGAGCAGCTGATGTTGTCTACCTTGACTTCAGCAAAGCTTTCGATACTGTTCCACATAGAAGATTGATTAACAAGCTGGGTAGGCTCGGGGTCGGTCAGATGTTGGTCAACTGGGTGGCAAACTGGTTGACTGGCAGAAAACAGAGAGTGGTGGTAAATGGTATACAGTCAGAAGAGATGCAAGTCACAAGTGGGGTACCTCAGGGATCAGTCATGGGGCCAGTCCACTTCTATATCTTCATCAGTGACATTGCAGATGGACTGGAGGGTAAGGTTTGTCTGTTTGCAGATGACACCAAGATCTGCAACAGAGTAGATGATCCAGATGGGGTGGGCAGAATGAGAAGAGATCTGGATAAACTAGCAAAATGGTCGGAAGAGTGGCAACTGGGGTTTAACGCAAAGAAGTGCAAGATCATGCACATAGGGAAGAGAAACCCTGAAGCTACCTATAGGCTGGGAGGGAAGTTGCTGGCAGTCACAAGGGAAGAAAGAGACTTGGGCATCATCACCAATGACCTGAAATCATCAAAGCAGACCACTAAAGCAGTAGGTAAGACTAGAGGGATGTTGGGGTGTATTAGTAGGGGTATCTCAAGTCGGAAGAGGGAGGTAATAATCCCTCTTTGCAAGACACTGGTTAGGCCCCATCTGGAGTACTGCATGCAGTACTGGAGGTCACACCTTCACAAGGACATTAACCAAATTGAGGCAGTCCAGAGAAGGACAACCAAAATGGTGCAGGGACTGCAACAGAAAACATATGAGGACAGATTAACTGAACTCAATATGTATACCTTACAGCAAAGAAAGGAGAGAGAGGTGATATGATTGAAGCATTAAAACACCTTAAGGGCATTAACAAGGTGAAAGAGTCTAACATGTTTCAATATAAGAAAAATAGCAGGACAAGAGGACACAGCATGAGATTACAGGGAGGCCAATTAAGGAGTAATGTGAGGAAGTTCTTTTTCACAGAAAGGGTGGTGGATGTATGGAACTGCCTACCTCAGGAAGTGATGAATATGAATACAGTGCAGAGCTTCAAACAGGCATGGGATAGGCATAAGGGAGCAATACAGATGAGTATGAATAGATAGGCCATTGACAGAGCAAAGGCCAATGGCACATTCATAAGGTAGAAAAAGAAATGGGCAGACTGGATGGGCCTTGCAGTCCTTATCTGCTGTCAAGTTCTATGTTTCTATGTTTCTATGTTTCATATATATTCTCACATTATATGTCCATATCAACAGCAGTGTTCATATTTGCAATGTAGTATTTCTATCATAAAGCAGCAATCCTAAACCAACCTGTGCCATACTATTTGCACATATGTTATGAAGCAGCTATCCTAAACCAGTAGCCTTAGTGGCTGCTATATTTTACCTGAGAGGCTTGTCAATGATTGAAGCAGAGTTGATCCAATTTCTTACCCCCTGTGGCCTGTCAGCATCCTGTAGCCAGTGCCCACTAAGACAACCAGCAGTTGTTTCCCAAGAATCTGCTCGGACTGTCCTCCTGACTTACAAAAAGTCTGGGATTTTATACCCTTTTGTGCAGGGGCTTTCCAGAGGGGCCTACAACCACATGGTTGCTGGAGGGCAAAAGGGGGACAAACAGCACATATCAAGAAATGGCCATATGGTTGTCAGCAGCCCCAACAGCTACTACATGGTCATTTCCCTTATGCTGCTTTTGTAGTTGGAGGAGATGTTATTTTATCACCTTGTGGTTAGAAAAGATGTCATCTGTCTCGCAAAATGGAGCTGCTACTTTACAAGATGCCTTTTGTGAGCTCTGCTAGATGTTAGATGGTAGAAGTTACTATGCTTTTTATAAAGTTATCTGCTAAAATGCTTTTTATAATGGTCTTCCGGTTAGCTGACCTCAGCTCACCCTAAGTGAGTCTGTAGTATGCCTGTTTTTATATTCCAAAGCTGAAGCTTGCCTTATTGATTTTTCAAGGTTATTTTTAGTTGGTTTTTGCCTGGTATGCTATCGCCTAGCTGGTCCAGGTCCTTGGGAAAGACTTCCCTGGTATCATTCCCCCATCATGTGGCCATCTGGCTCTGTGGAGGCAAAGGCCAGACTAGGCACAGATAGAGGTTTGTTTTAGATGGTGATTAACCCACAGGTGTCTTTTGATGGCATTGGGTAGTACGCCATTTTGTTTTAACCAATATAAAATATAAGTTACATTTTACAAAAGGAGAATAGGTAAGTGTACAACCATAGAAAGGGGTGCAACATTTCCCGGCTGGTGATCTTACACTTCTAGAGTCAGTCGTTAGGTTGTGATCTAGTAGGGCTAGCTGTATAAAGGTAATAATATTAAAGCTGTCCCAAAAGATACTGTCCATTTTAAGTTTTTATAGTTTTGGGATGTTGTCTCTGCAGTTCCTCATTCTCAGAGGTTAGAAAGAAGTCTTGGGGGGTGTGGCTTGGCTGAGCTGAGGATGGCTGCTTAATTCTGTTGCTCCTGGGTTCACCAACTATCATCATCCATCCATCTCTACCCAGACATTCATTCTCTGCCAAATACTGGGTCTTTACTCTACCTGCATCAAAGTTCAGCTCTGGTATAGTATTTTTTGCTATCTCGCAGTTATAGAATTTTATATCTGCAATCAGACAGTTGCTCTATTTTCGGCCTGCAACAATGGCTGACCAACCTTTGCATAGCAGCTCTCTCAACAGAATTGAATCAATGTTTCAGCAACTAATCAATGAGTTAAATAACTTAAAAATAACCTCACAACAAAATGTTACTAATGTACAATTGCTTGACAAAAAAATCTCTGCTACACAGAAACTAAAACAATTCAAAATGAAGGCTCTATTATGGATCTGAAAGCTACAATCAAGGAGCAGGATAGAATTATTAAAAATCTTCAGGATAAAATTGATGACATCGAAAACAGAAACAGACATAACAACCTTAGATTTCTGGGATTTCCTGAAGATGCAGAACTCAGAGATACCAGCGCACTTCTGAAACATGCACTTCCAATGTTGCTTAAACTTCCACCCAACCAAGACCTCACTATTGAGAGATCTCATCGTTCTCTACGTCCAAGGCCTGATCCTACTCAAAAACCAAGGCCCATCATCGCCAGATTTCTGAACTATGCACACACAGAATTAATTATTCAAAAAGCAAAGCAAGTGGGTACGCTTACTTGGCAGGATCATAAAATATCAATTTTTAGAGATTTCTCAAGAGAACTATCTAATAAGCGTAGACTTTACAATCCTATCAAAACTGTTTTGCATCAGCGGGGTATTAAGTTTGCTCTACGCCACCCAGCCACAATGTGTCTATTTCTGAACGATTCATTTAAAGACTTTCACACACCTGAAGCTTTATCGGCGTTTCTCAATATACCTCAAACTACACATACCTTAGCCGTTGATTGTGCTGCAGTCAATCTAAATATTGACCTGAATTCCTCTCAAGAGGTCCGACAGTCTCCAGCGAACGTCTTTGAAACTAATCAAAAAACTGTAGAGAAGCCTGCACAAACCGCAACTAAAACTTCAGCTCCTGCCCGAGTTTCAACGCGCATACAAAAAAAAAAGTCTGTTCAATCTCTGCATTCTAAACACTTGTGCTGCTCGAATAATACTCCTTCAACGTCGGACTTGCAAACCAAAAAGCATGTTGACTTCTCTACCCCTCTTGCGTTGTCTAATAAATACACTCCACTCTGTGAAGATTCACTCTCATCTCATGAAGAACTTCGAGAAGATGACTTAGATCCACCTGCTGATGCCCATGCGAATGCCTTGCCTAATACCAATTCACCTGACTCCTCTTGGGCAGAGCAGCTATCTAGCTCCCCATCTAAATCAGCAGAACCTTCCAAAAAAGAAAAGAAAGGGGAAATTAAAGAACAGAATCCATAATACTGCTTCCCAAATGAATAATCGTTACAAGCATTGACTGATATGAGGTTTTGATATTATTTGCGAATATCTATATTAAGCCCCCGAAATCTCATACTAAAATATGTAATACTATTACACCCAGCCGGTATGGACTGAGTAAGGCTATAAACTGCGCCGGAATTTTAGGGGCTGTATTCAAAGTTTCTCTTATTTTTTTGCTTACTTGAAGTGCATCTGCATCTCTTAACACACCTTGAACTGCACCCATCACATCTGTTAACTGTGCTGCATTAGATCTAGTTATTGCCCCAAATCCCTCTTAGGAGGACTGGCGTTTCCCAGCTAACGCCTATGAAAATGGACAGGAACTCAGAGAAACCTGCACAGTTTACAACTAATCCATCTGCTCCTGCCCAAGCCTCTGCGTATATGAGCATGAAAGAAATTTGCTGGCTTTCTACATACCAGTTACTTGCGATGCTGGAATAATATCCCCTCATCGTTCTACTCGGAGTCTGTAAACATGTAGGCTTTTCCACTCTTCTTGCGCTGTCTAACAGGTGTGCTCCACTTCATAATGTTTCATTACCACCTTCGTGAAGTGCTTCGTGAGGATGACTAGGAGCCACTTGCTGATACCCTCGCAAATCTGCTGCCTACATTTAATTGCCCTGTCTCCTCCTGGGCAGAACTGGTGGCTGATTCCCCATACCCCCTGAAAAAGAAAACTAAGGGGAGGCTGAAGAACAACGTAATTAACACTGTTTATCGAGTGCAGAACTGTAAGGTGCATTGATTGCCATGTGTTTCTAACTTTGTGTGTGAACATTTACGTGGAGCTCTTTACTTCAGTATCACATTTGGTTACTCCTTTTTTCTCTTTTTCTTTTGTTCAAATGCGATGCCTATCTTAACTTGTTAGCGCCATCACATTCAGCGGTTTAGTGTCGTATCAAGGCTGTAAATAAGCGTTTGAAACTTAGGGGCTGTATTTTTTCAATGAATCGAATTTATAAGTATATTCTTGCTGAACTTATCTAAATGTGTAAACCTATTTACATGGATATATACCATTTTTCTTTTTTTTTCTTTTAGGTCTTTCCCAGGCCCATAGGTGTTCTACTAGCTATCAGCTTATCAATAAAATAAAAAAAGTGAAACATAAAACATAGCATAACGCCATGTACGTTTAGTACATTTAAAGATTCACTTTCACTTTATGGCAAGTGCTATATACATATATTTACATAGTGGTTATCTATATATCTTTTTTAGTGTACCTACTACTTTAAGTTAATAGCACACATATATCACATATCCACTCTTTAATAAGGTTATGTGGATGTCTACATATCTTATAAGCCTTTATCTTCTGGATTATGCTGTTTAGTGATATGTGATGTTATATTGGCATACTATCCTTTTTATTGAACTAATATGATATAGTTTAACATGATTACCATGTCTGGTATTATTACCACTTTAAAAATGTTTTTTGCATTGTTTGGTATTATGTTTACTGGTCTTTCCCAGCGTTCTAGCTTAACTACCTGAGTTCTAGTCATAATAATTACTTATAAGATATTGTTACACATAGTTAATACCTTAGCAATATAGCGTGTTGCTTTTTCTTAAGTGTTTTCTACGTTTTTACACGCCTAGTAGTGTGGCGAGAGAGTCTCTGGTATGTGTACCGACTCCTATCTCTCTACACTTCAGAAATGTTCTTACTGTAATATACAAGTTTTCGTTGTTTCTATGAATATTCTCTCTACCATTTTATCCCTGTATATCTCTTTAGTGAGACTCGATAGATATATTTATCATATTAGTTTGAATCCATATATTCTAAGGATCCTGCTCACATTTGTACAACCTATTCACCTGCCTTTAGAACCTTTGACATTCTCTGACTTAGTTTTTTATGAGTCCCTCATTCCAATTTGTAACTTCCTATTTTACTGTTTATCATTATGAGTGATTTGATACTACATTCATGGAATGTTAAGGGACTCAATTCACCTTGTAAGCGCAAACAAATACTTACCTACCTTAAGAAGCATAAAACGCATATTGCTTTCTTTACAAGAAACTAAACTTATGTCAGAGGATGTTGACAGGTTAAAAAAGGATTGGATCGGTCAAGTATTTGCATCCTCTGTCTCCTCTAAAAGACGAGGTGTCGCTATTCTATTACATAAGTCCCTTAATTGGACCCCAAAGAAAACTATCATGGATTCGGATGGTAGATGGATTATAATTCAATTAACTTCCACTGCAGGTACTTTTATGTTAGTTAATGTTTATGCCCCTAACTCTGACTCCCCTGAATTTTTTCATAACTTGGCTCAACAAACTATGATTAATAACAACGATAACTCACCCATTCTTATGGGTGGGGATTTAATTAACCTTAGAAGCACACCTAGATAGAAGTAATAAGTCATACGATGCCCATCCACAAAGCATTAATGCCTTGACATTGCTAATGAAAGATCAGGGCCTTTCTGACATTTGGAGACTTTCCCACCCTAGACAGCGTGACTATACATTTTACTCCCCATTACACAAATCTTACAGCCGTATTGATTATTGGCTTACATCCCCTTTTATTACAGAAAAAACTATTAATACAGACATCCTCCCAATTACCATATCAGACCACTCTCCTATAAGTTTACATCTACTTTGGGGTCCACCCCCTTCCAAATCTCCTTCTTGGCATTTAGATCCACTTTTACTGAGGGACCCAGAATTTATTCCTTGGATTACAGCCCAGATTCAAGACTTTCTCTCATTTAATGATACCTCTGAGGTATCTCAAGGCATAGTTTGGGAAGCATTAAAAGCAACAATTAGAGGCAAAATTATTAGTTTCGCAGCTCACAGGAAAAAGCTAAGAGAGCAACAACTAGCAAATTTAGAGAATTCCCTTAAAGAGAAAGAAACTCAGTACTATAAAACAAAAAAATCCAATCATGACTCATAACTACATCTTGAAATTCTTCAGTTAAGAATTAATAAAAACAAATTAATATCCAGGAAAGCTGAACTTGCCCTTTTAAGGCTTAAACACCGCTATTGGGAACAAGGAGACAGATGTGGGGAGTTGCTTTCTTATCAGCTTAAAACTCAACAGATGGAGAGATATATTGTTGGTTTGAAAGACCCATCAGGCCAAATTTATACAGACAACCTTACAATAAACCATATTATGCATTCTTTCTACCAGCAACTATATTCTCATCCAAATTCCAGTTCTTCCAATCAAATACATGAATTTCTTGATAAACTGCAGCTTCCTCACCTCTCTCATCAAGATGTAGCCATACTGGATGAACCATTTACCCTACAAGAGATCCAAACAGCACTATCATCTTTAAAAAATGGTAAATCCCCTGGGAGTGATGGTTTCCCTGTTGATTTCTATAAATCCCTATCTGGTACTCTTTGCCCTTTACTTCTTAAGGTCTATTTGGAAGCATTTTCCAATGGTAAACTACCCCACACTATGACCGAGGCTATTATTACTGTCTTACCAAAAAAAGATAAAGATCCTTCTCTTCCCTCAAGTTACAGACCGATATCACTGCTCAACGCAGACGGGAAATCTTTTCTAAATTATTAACCCTCCGCTTAGATTCATTAATTTCAAAACTCATCCATCCTTCTCAAGCCGGACTTATTAAACATAGAACCAGTTCTGATCATCTTCGTTCCTTGTTTAACTTAATTTACAAAGCAAAAACTCTTAAATTACCAGCCGCGGCCATAGCCATTGATTTTGAGAAAGCATTTGATTCCCTTAATTGGAACTATTTATACCAAGTTTTATCACATTTTGGTTTCACTAACAATTTCTGCGCCTGTATCAAATTATTGTACACTCTCCCTTCTGCTCGAATTCTTACTAACTCAACTCTATCCCCCTCCTTTCATCTTGCAAGAGGCACTAGACAGGGATGCCCCTTATCACCATATTTGTTTATACTTGCCATGGAACCTCTCTCTGCAGCTCTTCGTCAATCCTGCATAATTAAAGGTATCCCTATCGGTAACTCTTGCTACACTTCACTCTCTTATGCAGATGATCTTCTTATTCTCCTAGAAAATCTCCAATCTTCAGGGCAACCTTTAGTTAAACTTCTTAACGAATTCACCTTTATCTCGGGACTTGCTCTAAATCTTAATAAATCTGAGACGCTACCATTAAACAACCTCTGTAAATCTTATATGAATGATCCTTTGGGCTTCCGCTGGGCTCCCCAAGGTATCTCATATTTAGGCATCTAGATCATCCCATCATTGGATAAAGTATGGGATGCTAATTTCTCTCCTCTACTAACTAAGATTAAAAATATATTTGACAGATGGAAATTGCTTAATCTACCTTTAATTGGAAAATTTCTGCTATTAAAATGACAATAACTCCTAAAATATTGTATCTTTTTTCTAATATCCCTCTAAAACGTCCCTCTTGTTTCCTCATCAAAATTGACAAATTAATAGGTAATTCTATGGGATGGCAAAATCCCCCGATTTAGTTGTAACAAACTTAGATCACATTGGTCAAGAGGTGGATTTGACCTCCCTTGGTTTCAGGCCTACTTTTGGGCTTTTCATGCAGCCCAGGCTATCAAATGGTTTATTCAACCTGACGCCAATTCACCTTTATGGGTTAATATGGAAGCCTCCCTTTGTGCTAACAACATTGCTACCTCTTTTATTTATAATCCCATCCCCTCAAAATGAAAATCTCACCCCACTATAGTACCATCCATGTTTTACTGGAAAATAATTCATAAACGTCTCAAATCAAACCCTACCCCTCTTGCTTATGCTCCTATCTGGGGAAATAGCCAAATATCTCTCAAAAACCATCCAATCTACTGTCGATCCTGGAAAAATAGAGGCATACTTTTTTTAAGAGACATACTTGAACCCCATACATTAAGAATAAAATCTTATTCTGATCTATGTACTCAATGGAATCTTCCCCGCCAGGATTTTTGGAAATATCTACAGCTTCATACAGCATGCACTTATTATTTCTCACTTATTGCGAATCAATCCTTTTATGATCAGCACATCTCCAAATGGATAAAAACAACATGTAAATTGAATAGTGTCATCTATAAAGATATTAGAGAATCACTACTGGACCAGTCCATTAGTGCAAAAAATAAATGGAGCAAGTTGTTACACTATAACATTACAAATGAGCAATGGCATAGGTGTTGGCTTTCTTGCCACACATCTTTTAAGGATAAACATAGCTCACTCATTCAGACTAAAATTCTTCATTTATGGTATAGGACCCCAACTGTATTGCATAAAATGGGATTAACGGATAATGACAACTGCTGGCGATGTAACTCGCCCAATGGCGATTTACTTCATATTTTGTGGGATTGTTCCCCCATACAAAAATTTTGCCATCGTATTCATATACTTGCAATGAAAGTGACTGGTCAACCCTTTGTATTAGATCCCAAACTCTGTATACTTGGTATTTTTGACCCTCATCCTCATAATATCCCCCAATCCCTGAACAGATGGTTAACCATACTTTTTCTTCTAGCTAAACGTAGTATACTTATGTATTAGCGATCTAATACAATCCCCACTCTCCCTGATATTCTTAATCATTTATCTCAATATGCCTCCCTGGATCGTATGACACATATTTCTTTCGACCGACTCAATATGTATAATAAATGTTGGCAAGAATATTTTAAATATTTGGATTCATCTAGCCATTCTGGCACTTAAAGTATGGATTGAAATACTTTATATAATATCTCTCTCACTCCTCCTATTGATATCCTCCATTGCCACAGGTTGTGGTCTCGATTTTTCTCTACTTACTTTATGATCTCCTTCTCTTTGCTATTTCTTCCTCTTCTCTTGTTATTCTTAATCCTTTCTATATAACTTTTAGTAGCACTCTAACAATATATATATTATAGTAATGTACAACTATGACTATTCATATCTCCTCTCTCACCTTCTACTTCTTCTATTTTCACTCTGTAATATGTAGTGCTAAGCCTTTTTTTTTCCATTATAATATTGTAACTGTCTAGTTTAGGTTGTTAATCCAAAATTATTATACTACCATTGAATAGTCTTTTTTCCTCCTTTGTTAGATATTATGCTACTTAGTTTATTATTTATATAACCTTATATAGTACTGTTATAGGGTATACTTGTTGTTTGTGTATCTTTTAAATACTTCAATAAAAAGATTAACTGCAAAAGAAAGAAGTCTTGAGTGTCTAGTTTGCAGGCGGGAAGTGGTATGCCTTCCCTGTTGGAGAACAGCAAATATTATTACAAACAATAATGCTATAACAACCAATATGACCCACTGCCATATCCATAGACTACCTAACCCAAATATAAGGATGCCTATATAGGATGGTATTTTAGAGATAACACCCTATATGGTTTCAGGCCTAAACAGAATTTATTTTATTTATTTCATATTCAGAATAATACCTTTGAGCCAAAATAGGCTCATTTACAAAGGTTCCAAGTCAGAGTAGACAGAACAGGACATGAAATACAGGTAGCTTAGTATATGGCATCACATGCAGGTCAGGTTACACAGAGGTAGAAGTTACGTAGGTTACAATTTTATGCAAGGGTGTTATACAAAAAAAGGTAGACATAAGGTACACAAGTGATTTTGTAACAATAACTGCTAAGGAGAAGATGACAACTGCACACTGAGGTGCAGCACAGTGTTTAAGTGGTTACATGAAACAACTAGAGGCAAGCAAGCAAGTTTTTAGACAGTAATGGAGCAGGTTTAGCTGCCAAAGGAGTCTTTGTTTAATGGTTCAGCAGGGAGCTAGTTATAGTTTTGGGGGGTGGGGAGAGAGGTAAGGAAAATGGAGGCATTGAGTGGGAGCATGTGGAGTCCTATGGGGTGAGATGAGAGAAACAGGGTAGTCAGTCGATGGCAAGGAAGAAAGAAAAACGGGTATGGAGGGCCAAAGTGAGCAGAGCCATGGAAGACAGGAGGGGGGGGGGCGATACAGTCAAAGAGGGCTGTAACAGTGAGGCAGAGGATGAAATGGGGGTGGGCAGGATGTGGAGTGGAAATAGGGGTGAGGCGAGGGAGGGAAATGGGATAGGATGGGGGAGGGGAGGGAAGGGGAGGAGAGAGGGGAGCAGGTAGTTTTTAGGCTGCGGTCTGTGGGCACCATGAGGAGGGCGGGGAATACTCAGGTCATATGTTAGGGACAGCAATCACAGGTCATGTTATGCATTAGCTAACAGCGTAGCCCTTGTTTAAAGTAGCTGAGAATTGTTTGGTTGATATGAGTTTGTGCTGACTGAAGTTATAAGACCCTCATTAAGTTCTGTTGATATAGGTTCAAGCTCTAGAACTTCTTTTAAAAGCAGAAAATCTTTAAGGCTGTAAGGAACTACAGTAAAATGTATGGGTGTGACTCCTGGAGATGTGGTGTATGCCTTTCAGGGAGCTGGGAAAAAGTCAAAATTACAGGCAGTGAGGCAGGTTGAGAATGTGAGAAAGACAGGTGCTGGGGATCCCAATATCAAACTGCATGAAGGATCAAGAATGCTGTAAGAACGATTTGCAATGTGAAAGACTGCATTAGATGGAAAATGAGCACCCCTGGTATCCAACCCCGAGGGGGGAGAGCATCCGTTGGGATGCTCCATCCCCCTCCTGCAACCGATCCCCACCGACCTGAGTCCATTCCCGAACCCGGGTCGCCGGCGTAGTGTGAGGTGTGCCATCCAGTGCCTCCAGGCCAGCCATATTACTTCCTTTTGAGTGTTGCCCCTCTTCCGGGGGTATTCGGAGCAGACATTCATTCCAGGGTCCTGTCTGATCATTCCCCGGTTAGCGCCTCCCTCCCTCCTTCTCGGACCGGGACTCAAAAGGGATTGCCTCTGGTGCCTTAACGCACAACTGTTACAGAAGCCTTCCCTGGTTGAACACATTCTAAACTTCATATCCCTTTTCTTGGAGACAAACAAAGGGTCTGTCGCCAAGACTGATCTTGTTTGGGCTGCACTTAAATGTGCGCCTCGGGGGGAACTTATTCGTGTGGCATCTACACAGGCTCGACATGGCAAAGCTCAACTAAATTGTATTCTGGGAGACATTAAGTGTTTCAAGCAATCTTTACACCGTGCCTCTCCTGACTCCGAGAGGACAAAACTTCATCGTCTCCAGTCTAAATACACCGACATAATGGCCCAAAAAGCGGAACTGTCCTTGCACCACACTCGAATGAACTTACATGAGTCAGGTGAGGGAGCAGGGAAGCTTCTGGAGCTTAGGCAAGCCGAAGCTGCCAGATTTATTTAGAGTAAGGGCTTAGTCGAGTTATGCACCTTGTCAGAGCAGGACCAGACCTAAGGATTCCCCAATGCGAAAGGCGGGGCTAGGCCTACTTGAGATAGGACGGCTCCTCCACTCAACTCCAAAATCAGGCTTTCTTACAAGGCAACCACAAACCATTTTGGGATCACCCAGGGCCGTACCTCTCAACTCTCCCTGATTTTCAGGGATGTCCCTGATTTCGCTTCAACAGTTTCCTCTGTCCCTCATAAAATTTGTGTTTTTGTGATGGAACAGTGGGGATTAAAAACACAAAATAATGTCAGACATTAAAGTTGCAGTCTTGTTCGTCTTCAGAAAATGCAACTTATCACAAATCCCTTTATTGTATCAGCTTTCTAAGTGAATAGTGAACGTTTTGGCGATACTGAAGGATTACGGCCACATCGCGGTGATACGCTGCTTTCACAGAATGCATGGTACTGTGTATCTTGATGCCATGTGAGCGACTGGTACCACTAACACAGCAGGCATGACAGTAAATGCAGAGAAATAATTTTTATCTCGGATACAATATTACCGAATACAGAATAACCACTGAGGACCCAGCGGTGTAGGGGGCGGTGCGCTCCCACAGAAGAAAGCAAGCAGGCATGACAGTAAATGCAGTGAAATTATTTTTATCTCAGATACCATATTACTAAATACAGAATAACCACTGAGAGCCGGGGGTATGGGGGAAGGCGCCCCCCACAGAAAAACAATCAATATTTAGACTTTTTAAAAATAACCAAGACAATATTTGTTTGTTCTTTCTTCTGTGAAGATCTCCACCACCCACCTCCCAGGTCCTATAATTAAGTGTGTTACTATGTACTACCCGAATGTCTTCTTTCTTTTGTTGTTTAGTTGTTTAGTGAACTGCTTATATCTTCTGTGGGGCCACTCCCCACACCCCCTGGGTCCAATGTGGTACTTTGCACACACTGTACTGTACATTACTATAACTATTATATGACTATTCTATGAACTATTCAGTGACTCGGGCATAGACGGGAAGAGGCGTGACAGAGTGGTCTCTCTTTAGACGCAAGCCTCTTACCATAATCTTTTCTTGTTTACTTGCGCAACTGGCCATAATCATTCAGTATCGCCCCAGTTTTTAAGATGTGTCCCTGATTTGAGGTCTTTGTCCCTGATTTTTTAAAGCCTTGTCCCTGATTCATGAGGCAAGAGGTTGAGAGGTATGCCTAGGGCTCACCATGGGGGTGAGTGTCAGCTAGTACCCACAACCCTCCAGACAAAAATACCTGTATTTTGGGTCTGCCTAGGCCATTTACAGGTTTATACCCTCGCCTTTGACATACCGCCCCCAAACCAGATCACTCACTTAATCGACCCTCCTTAGCTGTAAATAGGCCTGGGGGGGGGCAGGCACGACACACCCTTCCAACCCCCACCTCCATCTGATCATGGTGCCATTAAATAGTAATGTCTGGGGAGGGGTGATGCAAAAGTCAGCCGCATCAGCAAGATAGATGCCACAAATGCCCAAGTCAAAAAGGAAGCCCTGGTGAAGTGCCAAAGCACAATCTGCCTCTGAAACATGTAAAACTGAGCCTTTAAGGTCCCTTTTAAGGTTCTTGGGCTATGCCGGGAAAGTTCTGACAGCGACATGTGGAGGACTGCCAACTCTGCAACCCTGCAATACCCACATCCCGCCATTGTACCTACCTCATATCCAGTGTCACAGACACTATGCATCTCTGTCCAGGCCCTAACCTCTGTCATGCCCTGCTAAGGTTGAAAGTCCATGTAGACAGAGATCTTGTCAGGAGCTGGGAGTCACCAGGCTGTCTCAGGTCAAATTAGCTCATCAGCAGGGGTCTGAAGCTGAACAACAGCAGGAGCGAGAAGCAGGGTCAACGGGGTGCTGCACCTCCTGGTGAATAAAATTAAATCCCTGAAAAATCAAAGCAGGCTGTGGGGGCTTTGTCAGGATAGTGTTTCCAGTTGACATAGAATGGAAAGTCGGCAAAAATAAAACTACAATAAGCTTAAATCCGAACAGGAACAGTGGCGTCAAAGCCTTCAATTAAGTACATCATTTAGGGGCCTGAAACAAGCCAGGGAATAACAGTGGCAGTTCTTTCTTAGCTTGGTCTTCTGAGTCAAAACATTTAGGTGCCACTTGATATGTGATCTGAAGCCTGGCAGGATACAACATCCTAAAGCAAACTCCAGCTGCCATTAATTTGTAGATGGTGTGATTATACTCTGCCTGCTTCAGTCTAATAGACTTAGGAAGATCCAGTGAAATATGCAGTTTAGCCCCTTCCCATGTTAACTCTTTCATTTCCTTTACTTTAGCCAGAATTTGTGGCTTATTCAAGTAGTTTAGCAGCTTGAAAATAACTGGGCGAGACAGGGCATTAGAAGAGGGCATCATCCTAAGTGCCCTATGGGCCTGCTCTATCACGTAGCTAGAGCCATTGGGTGAGGAACCCCCTATTTTCACACAGGAGCGCTGCACAAACATAATAGGATTCTGTCCCTCAGCCCCCTCTGGGAGGCCGATGATAAGGAGGTTATTCCTCCTGCTATGGCCTTCCAGGTCCTCAATTTTGTCTTCAAGCTTGCTTATTCTGTGCCGGGCTGCCATGACCTCTAATTCTTGTTTCGCACATCAGTCATCCAATGAGCTCACCAGGCTTCAACATCCCCCATGCAGCGGACCAGGGTTTCGGATACATGCTGAAGGCCAGTAAGTTGAGTGGTTATGGCAAACAATGCTTCCTTTAGAGGTGAAATTTCAGAAAGAAATGTTTCTTCCACGGGGGTAGGCGTTGTTGTGACCTTAGGTACAGCTTGGTTCCGTGACTTGTTGGCTGTCTTTTGTTTCTCTGGTGAAGTCAGCGGGGTATGGGAGGGACCCTCAGGCCGCATTTCTGCCTCCATAGCCGCACGGACAAATACCCGAGTATATACAAGCTTCGCGACTATCTGGTAGGATCCCAAACATGAACAGTCAAACGTGGCTATCACCCAATGATTTTTGGGGCAAGATGACGATTTTAAATTAGTATTAGGAGAGGTAAGGACTAAGGAGTGGTGCCAAGACAGACACGTCTTACTCACTCCAACACATCACATGACTCTGGGTTCCATGCTTTTGATGAGTAACTTGCACACATTCACGCATATGGCCCAATGTCTGTACATAGAGCAAACTGGAAATTTTGGTGTAAATTGCTTACAATGTTCTGGAAGCTGTACAATGGGTCAAAACAAGCTAGAATATACTGGTCATTGTTAAAAATGGTCCCGTGAACCCAGATCAGCGGTTCTATGGGGTAGCCTGCAATATATATACCTTGGAAATAGTTCTGTACCTGTATTGGTTTCTCAGACCTATGACCGAGCATAACCCAGAAGTGTCAAAACACAAATAATGCATCTGCCTTGACTCATCAAAACTAGAGTATTGAAAAGTAAAATCAAAATTTGGGATGCTTCAGTAGTAGGTAGAGAGGAGATTATTAATATCTTGTGTGACAGAGCATAGTAAAGTACCTGTGGTTTGTTCAGGAGTCAAGAGTCTGGTGGTGTAACTAGAGTCACCGAACATCTGTTTGTACAACTTCACTGGATCTATTACTACCATAACAGGTATGGCTGTTGTTTTCCCAAATGTAATATATTGGATAAGGCAACTGATCATAAACATTTCCTGTATGTTGGGCCATGGTGTAACATAAGGTGGGGGGGCAGACAATAAGGTGTTCCGATTTCAGGATTTAATCTACTGTAAGTGTGTAGTAAAATTAGTTACATTGTAAGGGTAGTCACTGTGGTGTGTGACATTTCCTATGGGGCTCCCATCTTTCAGTACAAAATGTGAATAGGAACATTTTAACCACACAGATTATAACAGTAACCAACCACATTTCAATACCAAATGTGAAGAAATAATAAACTTTTAGCATTTTGGCACTAGTTTCAATTTGTACAGCAGAAACAGCTTTTTCCAAGTCTTTTATATAATTGCTGTCTTTGCATTTAAAATCTTTATAATGGTTGTCGGTGGATGGTATCTTGGTTGGAAAGACTTCTTTTTAAAGTGAGTTTGCCAGCCCACTAGATCTCCCACGTTTGGAGTCCATTTGGGGCCGGGGGGGAGGTCTGTGTCCTGACAATGCAACTGGTAATTGTGAAGTCCAATTTCTTGTGCAGTTTCAATGTCTTTAAGTGGGGTGCCAATTGCCAGAGGGACTGAAAGAGAAGCAGAGACTAGTGACAGTAGAGTGTTCACCTTTCAGCTGTAAAATAGTTCAAATGGTGTAAAGCTGGTTGCTGAATGCACTTGATTTCATATCACCATCAAAACCCAAGGTATCAAATCTGTCCATGTTGTGCTGCTGGATTGCAATCCTTTTGTTAAAGCTATTTTAATAGATTGGTTTAGTCTTTCAACCTTCTCCAAGCTCTCTGGGTAATAAGGGACATGCAACAACTGTTTTGCCCCTAAGGCTTCCCAAATGCCTTTAACAATGTCAGTTGTAAAATGTCCGTCTCTGTTTCAATGAGGCAGGTTACCCCACTGTCTGGGATGAGAGTCTTTAAGCAGTGGTTAATAATTGTGGTGGCTGTATTATCTTCAGAGGACAAAATGAACGGGTAACCAGAAAATTGGTCTACCACAATTAAAGCATGTTTAAATCCTCCCTTGGCAGTTTGTAATGGTTCAGTGCAGTCCGTGTGTACTGTACTCTGTCCCAAATTCCAGAGGCAGGAACATGTAGCTGGGTTTCTCCCCTTTGTATTCTACTAGGATCGTTGTGTATATGTGGAATGAAATTCTGTACATATTTATTTATTTATTAGCGTTTGGTAACCGGGTAAGTGCATTAGGCAATAACCCTGCCTATTTTTAAGCATGACCCAGGAGAGTACAGTAAACAGGCATACAAACAAACACAGTTCAGATACAAAACAGTACTAAAGGGTTACAATAGCTCCAGGAGAGTACAGGCATATATACAAACACAGTTCAACGTCAAAATCAGTCCTAAAATGCATACAATAGTTACCCCCACAGGGAGAGTCAGGGCATTACATAGTGCAAGTAGCAGCCATCCACGCCGGGATTAATAGAACATGTGACAAATCAGATAATACAATCATGTTAGGAAAACCAAGTAGTACTAGGCATGGAAAAGCAGGAACAGAGGTCCAGGGGAGGTTAGGTACAGTCACAGGAATCAAGTGCATGAAGGTAGGAGAAAAGTGCAGTCTTGGAGGAGGAGGAGTGAGATAAGAAGCACTTTAAACTGGCAGGTAGGGAGTTCCAGAATTTGGGGGCAAAATGGGAGAATGAGTTGCTCCACCATTTTTGTCGAGCTGTGTGGGACAGAGAATAGAGGAGAGTTAGAGTCCTCAGAGTGCGGAAATGAAGAACAGGGGTAAGCATAGCACCAAGACAGTCAGGGTGGGGGGGTTCTGGTCATGGAGTCAATGAAACACCCCAAAGAGAAGAAACGCAGGGATTTGGGGGACAGACAATGTAGGGTAGAGTATAGGAGGCAATAGTGAGTAAGGCGAGGGGCTGATAGGGCAAATCTACAGATGTTGTTGTATGTGCTGTCCGATTTATGAAGAATACCAGCATTGGCATGGGAAAGGGTAGGGAGGGCATACAGTAGCCTAAGGAGCAGAACGCCTCTAGCCACAGAGATTCTGGCAGCCGGGGTTAGGGGGTAACGCACGCTGTAGGCGGTTTCCTATCTTAATGTTAACAGATCTACATACCTCATTTATGTGAGAGGAGAAATCGAGTGCGGGATCCAGAGTCACTCCAAGGTATTTGAAGGAGTCAGTGGACATGACTGCAGACCCATCACAGTTAAGCACATGAAGCCTAGGAGACTTGGCATTGACTTTTCTAGAGGACCCGAGAAGCATGGCTTGAGTCTTTGGTAGATTGAGTATTAGTGAGTTAGAGGAGAGCCAGAGATGAATCTGTTGGGACGCCGAGGTCAGGTGAGCATTTAGGTCAGGGATGGAACGAGAGGCAGCATAGAGCACCAGGTCATTGGCATACATGATGTAGCGACAGTGGTGAAAGGAGGAGGGAGTGTTATTAATAAAGATGAAGAAGAGCAAAGGTCCCAGAATGGACCCTTGCAGGACACCACAGGAAATGGGAACCAGAGATGAAAGAACTTTACAGAAGGAGACAGATTGGGATCGGTTGATGAGGTAGCTACTGAACCAGGATAAGGTGGATCCAGAGGCCCCAAGTAAATGAAGTTTGTACAGGAGCAGTGGAAGATTAACCAAGTCAAAAGCCTTGGTGAGGTCTATGAACTCAGCACCGGTAAGTAGGCCTTTGTCCATGTTGGATTTAACCTCACTGCTGAATAGGGTGAGGGCAGTGGTGGTGCTGTGCCCAGCCCTGAAACCATGTTGAACAGGGGACTAAAAACTAAAATTAAGTAAATGAGCAGAGATCTGGTGGTGAATAAGTTTTTCCAATATCTTGCCAAGGGTTGGCAGTAAAGCTATGGGCTGATAATGTGACAGGACTTTAGGGTCACCTTTCTTAAACACCAGAATAACCCTTGAAGCTTTCCAGGCCAATGGCACCATAGAGGAGCAGATAGACAGATTAAACAGCCTAGCAATGGGGTAGCTAGGAGATGTGCACCAAGTCTAAGGATCCTGGGTTCAACACCATCAGGCCCGGCGCTGCCGTGAGTGGGAATGGACTGTAGTAACCTAAGAACCTCCAGCCACATGATATGGGAGAGCACCAGTGGAGGAGGAGCATCAGGAGGAGCTAGAGGAGGGGGCAGGGGGCCACAAGATGCCAAAGGGGAGATTTTAGGAGCCACAGTAAAAAGGGAGTTACATGCATTTGCAATAGTGCCAGGGTTATTGCAAAGAGTATCATTGATTAGCATGTCTTTGGGAGCCAGCGGCTTGGTGTTCCCCAAGATCTCATTAATCTGACTCCAATACCTCTTGGAGTCAGAGGCCGAGGTCTGGAGGAGTTTCTGGTATTAGCTGCTCTTGGCAGCCTGAACCACCCTCTTGCAGGTGTTGCACAGTGTAAGATAGTCAGCAAAGTCAGCCTGAGTAGAAGAGGATTTCCATGTTGACCAAAGATTGTCACGCTGCTTGAGTAGTTGCAGGACAGACCACTTTAGCCACTTGGTCACCTTACCGCTAACCCTCCGTGTAGAGAATGGGATGTGCTTATTCTATAAGACTAGCAAAGTTGTGTTGAAATGGTCGGTTGCCAGGTTGATGTCATTGGTAGTAAATAGGGGAGACCAGTCAGCTTGTTTTAAATCATGTAGGAATGCAGCAGGGTCAAGTTTGGAAAAGTTAGCAAAGAACAAAACTTTGGGTGGAGATGAGGCTGGGGATGCACCCCTCATACAGTAGACTGGGCAGTGATCACTGATAGTGTCGGGTAGAACCCCAGCAGGGGAGTAGCAGTCTTTGCGGTTGGTGAGGATCCAGTCTATCATAGTACGGCTAAGGTTATTCTGAGTTATCTGAGTATAGGAGGAGATGAGTTGAATGAGGTTGGCCTTGATGATAGTAGAAGCAAGGGAAGAGGAGTTTGGACCGAGCCAATCAAGATTAAAATCTCCCAGACAGATCACCTCATTGTTCTTTGTTAAAGCAGGAATCAGTCCAGTTATCTCAAGACTAAGTTTGCTGTTACGGGGAGATATATACACCCCAAATATGTGCAGTTTCTTGGCACCACCAAGGAGTATGAGTGAGTGTAGTACCTTGCTGTTGTTCAGTGGGGGGGGGGGCAGCAGAGTGATGTTCACGTGAGACTTATAATAAAGTGCCAAACCACCACCTCTTTTGGAAGAAGGTCGGTCAGCCCGATACATGTTATAGCTTGGTAGGGCACAGTTAGGGTCCAAGACAGTTGGTTTCAACCAGGTTTCAGATAGTATGAGGATATCCAGGTTATTAACCTGAACTCAGGTTTCTAGCTCAGGGAGATTAGCTAGGAGACTGCAGATGTTAAGGTGTGCAAAAGTCAGGCCCAGTGCCAGGGGCAGGAGATGGGTAGCGAAGGGGTGAGTTTGGCTAAGGCTGTCCGAAAGGCCAGGGTTGGTTTCAATGTCCCAGGCTAGACTGAGGGTTAAGGTGATGACTCAAAGAAGCGCAAGTGCAATGGCAAAAGAGACTATCGCAGGGGAAGTAAGTTTCCTGTATACAATGTGCCTTAGTGGGGACCCAAGGAGTTTGTAGTTGAGGTATACTAGGTGAATTGGCATTGAGGAACGTTTGATTATCATATTAGAATAGATGAAGTTACAGGGTGGTGCCTCAGACTGGAGGGAGGGGGTACCAACAAAAAGGGATAGGGAGTTGAGGGCGAGTAGGGCGATAAATGAGGAAGCGAGGTGGCACATAGCAAATCTTGTCAACATGGTGGGAGAGTCAGAGCAAGTGATGTTGACAACAGTTAAAGAGCAACCAGAGTAGAGAAAAAACTAAGAGAGTGGATTGGGACAGTGGGTGGACAAGGTTAGGACAGGGATAGAACAACAGGGGAGACTCAAGAACAGGGCAGGGAGGGCAACACAAGAGACTGAAGCTGAAATCTAGTAGGATGTGTGCTAGGCAAGTTGGTGTAAAGACAGCACCTACTGGAGAAACAAAATAACCTGCAGGTGAGAATTTAGGCAGATGGAAAAAAAATGACATCATGCATCAGAACACTTGATAGCCTGGACCTTTATAAAGAAATGCAGCTAAGGGTGGGAGGGTATTGGGGGGCAGGCGGGGAATGCTCTAAGTGGATAGAGGAGCAGCTCGTAGTGGCTCTGCTAGAGCATGGAATGGCGCTGCCAAAGTTAGGCAGAGTTGGAGCAGCCCTGATCAAGTAAAGACTATAAAAGTCAGGAGGCTACAGAAAAGGAGTCAACTCCAATTCAGATCCTACTGAGAGACGCTCTGGTAGGAGTACACAATTAACTCCACTAGGGGAATGAGCTGCTACGAATCAAAATTCAGCCTCAGGGAGTAAATTAATTCATGTATGCGAGGATAACAAGATTGATTAAAAACTGCCAAATTATCCCAATAATAGGAGCTGGCAGTAGTAAGAATAAAAATTTCCCAGCTGCACAGATTTAACAATAATGCGCAGCATTCAGGGTGAATGGAAAAAGGCGCCAAATTTGAAATCCAGGGCAGAAGCCGTCCGTTTTATCCATTGGCAATTGTCCATACCTGATTTACTCGTCGAGGGGTCCCACAGCAGCTCCATGAGCAGAAAGCCCCAGGGATTTGGGAGTGCTGATTTACTCGGCGAGGGGTCCCACAGCAGCTCCATGGGCAGAAAGCCCCAGGGATTTGGGAGTGCTGATTTACTCGGTGAGGTGTCCCACAGCAGCTCCGTGGGCAGAAAGCCCAGGGATTTGGGAGTGCTAATTTACTTGGTGAGGTGTCCCACAGCAGCTCCGTGGGCAGAAAGCCCCAGGAATTTGGGAGTGCTGATTTACTCGGTGAGGTGTCCCACAGCAGCTCCGTGGGTAGAAAGCCCCAGGGATTTGGGAGTGCTGATTTACTCGGTGAGGTGTCCCACAGCAGCTCCGTGGGCAGAAAGCCCCATAGGTTCGGACATCCTTACTTTTAGTTGGCCACCACCAATCATCCAATAACGCTGAGGTGTTATCAACCAAACTATGTAAGCCCCCTGTGCCTAGATGTGCTTGTTCTATTAAGACCCACTCATGTTAATAGGGGATATCTGTTTTGTGTCCTTTCATATCCAGTTGTCTGGGACCACAGGAGTTGTTCTCTTCAGATATGGTTTCAATCTAGGTGGAGGCACTGATCCTGGCATTGGATGTTGTAAATTACTTTGAAGATTGTGGAGGTGGTCATCTTTATGATAAGGGTCTTCAGGCATGGGGTTTGACTGCACCATGTCATAGTCCTTCTGGCCAGTAAGGAGTTCGGCATGGCGGTGGGTCAGAACTGTATGACAGGCCACAGAGGTTGTGATCTCTTTATAGCAAGCCTCCTTTGCTAATCTATCTGCTTCAGCATTTGCTTCAACATGTATACCCCTTTCCAGGTTATGTCCCCTGATATGGACTACCCTGAGGTGGGGGAGTAGTTCTTTTAATGCAGTAATATTTTCCCATCACTTTCAATGGGCTATGGGTTTATGCCTGTAGTCTGTAAAGCCATTGTTAAACCAATCTGCTAAGTAGTGAGTGAAGGCTTTTGGGCAATAATTTGAGTCAGTAAGTAGTATTAGTACCTCAGATTGACTATCAAGCATGGAGATTGCCTGTTCTAGGGTACAGAACTTCACTTTTTGTGCCAAGGATGCTGCAAAAAGGAGAGAAATCCAGTTGCTCAAGGCTACTTTGCCATTTTAGTATCTCCCTGTCACTATATCTATTCCTGTCCTGCCGTTGCCTTGACACTTTTGGTAGGATTCAACTTTTAGTAGGATTTGGGAGGATTTGTAAGAGGGAGGTGAGCAAATATAATGCGCTGCCAGAAGTGATGATCTCATCGAGGATGGTGGGCAGCTTCAAGAGAGGCTGGGGTAGACATATGTGGAAGATAAAGGTCATAGAACAGGAGAGGAAAGGGATGGAAAGGTAGGGAAGGGGGAGGCCGGGACACCAGCTTGAACTGAGAACCCTGCAGAATCAGCAGCCTAAATAGATCAAAACACCTAATTCTGCTAGCTTCTTTGTACGTTCATATGTAGGATCCATTACAATAAATAAGGAGTTGTAATGGGTGGAGGTTCACCTCAGCAATGATGGGGACCTCCTGGCCAATTAGTGCAGGTAAGAGGTTTTCCTGTGGGCTGTATTCAAAGTGTAACAATGAATCACTTAAAGGGGTTTCCCACAGATACTACCTTTGCCCACAATTTTCCTGAACTTGTCTGTTTTCCTTTGTAATATGTTGGGTATAGGGACTGGGACTAGTAGTGTAATCCACTCTGACTGGTAGCTGGGTTGGAAAACTGTAAGTGCCTGAGTAATAGCTACCAAAATGTTTTCCTCAACTATAAAATTACTTTTTTAGACATTTTTCTCCCCCTTGGCCACCTGAGCTGCACCGTTCAGGAGATCCGCATAGAACACCTCTATTCTTGGACCAGACTCTGCAGCTTCCCCGCAGCAGGGCCACAGGGAGCCTCCAACTTCCCACGGAGCATGGATCCAGGTGGGTGCCATGGCGAAACAGCAGACGGCCATCAAGCCGCGTGCTTCAGGTGCCATTTTCCTGGTTTTCTGTCCCCCTTAGTGCATGCACAGGCAGCGCCTCGAGTCTCCACTGGGGGCTGCTGCTGAGCGAGGCAGTCCCCGATCGCGCCCCCGGAGAGGATAGCAGTCCTCCAGATGCTCAATCCTCTCCACCTCTGCCGACCCCCGGTGCCCCGAGTCCGTTCCTGAACCCGTGTCACCGGCATGGGTTGAGGTAAGGCGTCAGTGCCTCAACCCTCTACACCACTGGGCCAGCCTAAAATTACTTTTGCTTGGGGTGAATGTCTTCTCTGAAAAGTGAAGTACCTACCTGTCAGAGTTCTGTCCATGCATAAGCACAACATAGCAGGACTCATTGCCTAATGTGATCTGAATGAAGAGGAGTTTGGCAATGTCTCTAACTGAGGTAATTACACTAAATTGTACTGCCTGTTTTAATGAATCTAGATGTGATTGGTCCTTAGTGGTCCACGTAAATTTAACTCTCCCTTTTTTGTTTTCTTATAGAAGGGTTTTGTTACTCTGCTATAATCTGGGACCTCATGACTTGCAAAGTTTAATAGCTCTACTATACTCTGGATTTGTTTTATTGTCTTTGGGGGTGTTAAGGCTCTAACATGATGCCTTGTGGGGATATGGTAGTGCCTAAAAATTCCACGTCTAATCTCCATATTTGGCTCTTTTTAAGGTTAAATTTAAAACCATCAGGTTGCAATTTTACAAGGACCAGTTCAAGGCATGCCAAATGATTGGATTCAAGGTCATATGAAAAGTGAATGCCATCCATGTAAAATAGTACACATTAAATGTCATGTAACGTTTTTGCCACGGTTTCTGAAATTATCCTTGGCAAATTTATGAAACCCTGGAGTGGTGTGGTCCATGCATATTGTTGCCCCCCCCCCCAAAGGAAAAGTCTGTTTTTTTTTCTTAGAAACATAGAAACATAGACTTTGACGGCAGATAAGGACTGCTAGGCCCATCTAGTCTGCCCATTTCCCTACCTACAGGATAGGCCGCAGATCCTAGTTAACCAACAGCCTATATCTTCCTGCCCCCACAAGAATTGCTTTATGTCTGTCCCATGCATTCTTGAATTCTCCCACAGTTTTAGACCCCACAACTTCCTCAGGAAGGCTGTTCCATGCATCCACTACCCTCTCTGTGAAATACTTTCCTCACATTGCCCTGAACCGCCCTCCTTCTATCTTTAAATTGTGTCCCTTGTTCTTGCAAGTCTCTTTTTCTGAAAGATGCTACCCTCTTGGATTTTGTTGATTCCTTTGAGGTACTTGAAAGTTTCTATCATGTCCCTCTCCTTCTTTCCTCAAGGGTATACATATTAAGCTCCTTTAGTCTCTCCTCATACGGCTTCTTGCAGACCCTGCACCATTTTAGTTGCCCTCCTCTGGACTGCCTCTATCCTGTCTATGTCCTTGCGGAGATGGGGTCTCCAGAACTGGACACAGTATTCCAGATGGGGTCTCACCAACTGTCTGTACAGAGGGATAACAACTTCCTGTTTTCTGCTGCTGATGCCTCTCCTATACATCCCAGTATACCCGGCCTCCCTACTGCCTTCTCACATTGCTTGCTAACCTTAAGGTCATCTGATATGATTACCCCAGGTCCCTTTCCTGTTTTGTTGTTGTTACTACCTCCCCACCCATTGTGTATTCTTCCCCTGGGTTCTTGTTTCCCAGGTGCATTATTTTGCACTTTTTTGCATTGAATCCTAGCTGCCATACGTCTGACCATTTCTCCAACCTTGCCAAGTCCCTTTTCATCCTTTCCACGCCGCCTTGTGTATCAACCCTGTTGCAGATCTTTGTGTCATCTGCAAAAAGGCATACTTTTCCTTCCAGTCCCTCTGCAATGTCACTGATGAAGACATTAAAAAGGACTGGACCCAATCTGAACCTTGCGGTACCCCACTAGTAACCACCCTTTCTTCAGAGTGGACTCCATTTACAATTACCTTCTGTGTCCTGTTGTCCAGTCAATGTTTTACCCAGGCTACCACCCTGGGACCCACTCCCAGGCTGGTTAATTTGACTAATAATCTTTGTGTGGGACTGTGTCAAATGCCTTGCTAAAGTCTAGGTAGGCCATGTCCACAGCCCTCCCTGGTCTACTACTTTGGTCACCCAGTCAAAGAAATCTATTAGATTCGTCTGACATGACCTTCCCGCTGTGAACCCATGCTGCCTTGGATCCTGTGCTCCACTGGCCTCTAGGTACTCAACTATTCTTTCCTTCAGAAGTGACTCCATCACTTTCCCTACCACAGAGGTCAGACTGACAGGTCTGTAGTTTCCTGCCTCTGTCTTGGTCCCACTTTTGTGAAGGGGAATCACATCCGCCTTCCTCCAGTCCTCGGGTACACACCATCCTCCATGATTTATTAAAAGAGTAGCCAGTGGTTTCACTAGTTCCTTCCTTAATTCTTTTAGAATTCTGGGGTGAATTCCATCAGGACCCATTGCTTTGTCCACCTTCAGTTTTAGGAGTTCTTGCAGAACCCTTTCTTCTGTGAAAGGACTGGGATCGACCCCCTATCAAGAGTGCTTCTGTTAATTGGATTAGGCACTTCCCCTCCTCTTTGTGAATACTGAGCTGAAATATTCGTTCAGTATTCCTGCTTTCACTGTCCCCTCTGCCCACCACCGTTCATTCTATTCAGCCTCACTATCCCTCCCTTTGTCTTTCTACGCTCGCTGATGTACCTATAAAGGTTTATCCCCTTCTTAACTGAGTTGTCTATCTTTCCTCAGTTTGGGCCTTTGCTATTCTGACTTCCTCCTGCTTTTCTGCCTTAACTGGTACAGCTCTCTGTCCTGCTCCTTCTGTGTTTCCTTATACTTCCGAATGCTATCTTTTCTTCCTGACTTTCACAGCCACCTCTCTTGAGAACCATAGTGGCTTTTCTTTCATTTGATTTGTTTATTTGCTTCACACAAAGGCTTGTTGCCTCTGTGATGGCAGTTTGATAATTCCCCATTGTTGCTCCACACCTCCTTCTAGCCTGTTTGCTAGTGCTTTCTGAGGCACTCTCCTATCTTGCCAAAGTCAGCCCTCCTAAAGTCCAGTACCCTCACTTTTGTATGGCTTGACTCTGTAGCTGAGTTTAACGTGACCCACACTGTCTGATGGTCACTTGTCCCTCAGATGGCAACCCACTTCTAGATCTGAGATCCTCTCACTGCCCCGTTTGAGTGACGAGGTCTAAGATTGCTCCCTCACGAGTGGGTTCCGAAACTAGCTGTCTAATGCCTGCCACCTGTAGGGCATCAAGAATGGCCCTGCTCTTGGATGTGGCTGCAGCAAATGTGCTCCAGTTAACATCAGGCATATTCAGGTCTCCCATCAACAGTATCTCCCTTTCTCTGCCATTCTAAGAATGCCTTCCATCATATCCTTGTACATTCCTTCCCTGACATGGGGTCTGTACCTAACCCTGTGCGGATTGTGGTGCCTTTCCAGTCTCCAAGGTGACCCACAGTGCCTCCTCTCCTCCCTGTTTACTCTTTTGTTCAGTTGCTTTTATCCCTTCCTTTACATAGAGAGCTACTCCTCCCCCTCTTCTCCTCTGACTGTCTCTCCTGTAAGTTATGTACCCTGGTATGTTAACATCCCAGTCATGGTTCTCTGTGTACCATGTTTCTGTGACTGCTACGATATCCAGGCATCCTTCTTCCATTAAGGCCACCAGTTCTTGGTCTTCCTCTTAAAGGAGGACTGACAAAATCCTATTTCTGTACCTGTAGTGTGTCTAGGGTGGCTTGTATATGAATGTTTTGTACTGTGTAAAGTTCAGTCTGTCTATTTAAAGCTCTGTAGTCAACCCCATATCACGCAAAAGGTGGAGCAAAGAAGTTATAAACATCCACTATGGAGACTCGTTCTGAGAGCCACTGCACGCTGTAGCACCTGAGGAGTAGCTGCTCAGCAGGAGCTGCGAAAGGTTTTTTTTTTATGTCTAGAAAAAGTATGCCACTAGTTATCATGCCTGTCTAAGTTCACAGTTCTTTCCAGGCCATCTTGTGTGGCTCGTCTTGTTGTGGGTCCCTTGCTGACATCTCTTTTCTCTCTTCCAGGTCGGAGTACTGGTGGTGGGGTAGCCTGCCCAGGAGCGATTGAAGCAGAAAAGCACCGTGGGGTGCAAGAGGTCACTTTGGATCCACAATTATCCTCATTAAGAAATTCAACAGAGGAGATAGCAGAAGATAACAGGAGAATCGACTCAATTTGATTCATTTGCTTTATTTTAGTGAACGAGGACTGGAGAGAAGGAAATTCTATAAAATATATATACATATGTACATATTTAAGTATGTTATTAGTATAGTTCAGTTCAGACTCAGTTTTTTTTGTTCTAGGTAGGATTTTAGCATTTTAATGTTTTAATGTTTTGTTTTTTGACTTCGCTCTTTACATGAAACATTTTCATTCTGGAACATACTTGGAACACATTATAATCTTTTGATATATTATTATATCTCCTTAGTAAATAGTTGGTATTTTTGTGCGGTTTTTTTGCTCTTAGTCACATGGTTGGATCCTTATAGCTCATGCATTGGTGTTCTTCCACAGATCCACATTGGTTGTATGTTCTGCCTGATGGGTGCTGGCTGCTCTGTACTGAATTTTCCATTTCTTTTTGTTTTTTTTATTTGCTTAATAGCTATACCTCTAGCAGTTCTCTTCAATAAGGTGGTGTGCATGACCTAAAATCTCCCAAAACTTAAAGTAGAGGCTGCAATACATTTTAACGGCAGTTTGTTTCTCACGGTTTAAATAACCTCAATGGTTTAAAGCCTGGAGCTTGGAGCTTGGAGAAGTAGGTTACGAGATAGAGGCAGAACTACTTCGATAGATCTGGGAGTTACATCACTGTCTTGTTTGTGTATTGAAACAAAGCTGAAGATGATGTAATTTTTTTAAACTTATTTTAGTGTGTACACTTGGATCCCAGTGAATCCAGTGAATTTAGTATTTTAGTTATTTAATTACAATCTTAGTAAGATCTGGCAAATTAGACTTAGTAGATCTAGTAGATCCCAGTGGATTGTGGTGTGTATTATATCCTGAACTGTTGAGTCTTTTTCTTTTTATTGCTCCTTACGATTTTTTTTTTCAAGTTTCGTTTGGGCTACCTACAACATCTGCGAGGCCATTTATTATAAACAGCAGATTCTGCTAATTCCCCTGCTAAGGACCCTCTATAAGGAACACTACAGAACATTTTTTAAAGAACTATCAACATTATACGAGGAATAATTTTGTGCTGTTTGAGTGTTCCCATTATTTCCTATTACTTCTTCCTTTATTCTATGAAATCTTAGGAGCCGGAGCAACAAATTTGACATGAGCATGGTCATGGAAATTTCTACATAAACAGTTTGCAGCCTGAATATCCTGCGGCTTAGGAACTGGAATAATCTGAGTCGAGCCAAAATTGGAAAACATAAGATTCTGGGGTCATGGATGATTGTTCTTGAGGGCTTTTATCAGTCCTCTTTCCAATTCAGCATATACTTGGGATCTAGCGAACTACAATTAACTGAATCATTTTGAGCTGCTTTATTGTTTGAACTGTTAGTAACAAATCCTGCAACCAAATTTGCTAATTTATATTCCTCTCCATTTCCTTTTTTTTTCTGTGAGCCAATTGCTAGTAATTTGTGTCAATAACCTGTGTTGTTGGGATATCTAATTGGGCTGGTGATTGAGTAATTGAGAGTTTAAGTGATTAGATGATTATATTAATTGTTTGTTTAACTTGATTACTTAATAGATTGGGATTACCCAATAGAGCAGGATGCTAGGACATCCAATTGTATAAATCTCCTTCATCAGTGGCCTGATTGAACAAGTGAATAATTGGAAAATTGATTGAGCATTTTTTCCTAAAAGGGACAATATCGTTAACACAAGGAGTGGGAGTCTACATAAGAATAAACATCAGGTTAGAACTAAGAGAAAAGTAATGAACAGGAGGACTACAGGGAAGGAGAATCCTGGAAAAGGTCAGGAGACCAAACAGAATAATGATATACAATCTAAGACTCTATCACAGTGCTCGGTAATAATAGTTGATGAACAAAAGAAGAATAGTGGAATGAAACAGTCGAAGATAACTTAATTTTTTCAAACTGAGGAAGCAGAAAAAGATAAAAGGGCATATGGGGAGGGAGTTAGGCAATTAATCCCTCACTTATTAAGGGATAGTCAATTAACTTATACTTATAAGGAATCAAAGATGGAGGAAGTGTCTCAAATAAATAGGGCCAAATTCGGAGAAGATATGGCTAATAATTTAACCTTGGCTGACAGCTATAATATTAGTAGCTGGTCAGAAAGATCAATCAATAAAGATGTAACCCTAGGTGGTGATAATAACTTGCCATTATACGATTCATTTTGTGATTCAAACCCCTATGAGACACCTAAACCAATGTGGTCAGGTGAAATGTATAAACTGAGCACTCAGAAAGAATTCAGGAGCCCAAATAGTATCATTAAGGGAAAGCCTAATTTAATAATGACTGATACAAACAGTACTAGTTCAGGAATTCCTAGGATTTTTTGAAGTCCTACAGTCATTAAAGAAAATGAAGGTAATCTATCCCATATTCTGAAAGATTTTGATCAGACTCTACATGGATTGAGACACCTAATCTTGAGTGAGGAGGAAATAGATTTATTTGAACAAACAGGGAAATCTTCTGAAACAGGATTTTCACCAGTTTATCCTATACAAGAACAAGATAAGATGGATAAAATGGACACGATTCAAACCAGAAACAAAAAGTAAAATATGACAAAGAATATTTTGCAGACAAGGGTGAATTTATCTCAAGTTCTACTTTATCACCTCAATTGCTTGAGATTATCAAAAATCAGTACTATGCTAATGTGGTGATTTTAGAAAATATGTGGGCTCTTAACCAAGAATTAGATAACCTTAGGGGGGATGTAGCTTACAATAAAGCAATCCTGGATTCTTTGGATAATAGGAAGGACATACACCCAGAAATACATCCAGGAAAAGAATGTAAGAATTATTATTTGAAAGAAAATAAAGTAACTCAAGTAAATCTTCCTCCTCCCTTCCAAAAAGGGTTAGAAGTGATCCCGGAGTTGTGTATAACAACAACAAAAAAAGATAGCAAAGAGAAAAAAATCACAAAAATTAAAAAAAAGAGGAAAAATAAGGTGGAACTAAGTATGGATACAGCACAATTGGGGAAAGAGACCCAGAAGAGAGTAGGAGAAAATATAAAAACAAATATTAATAAATCCCTTGTCTCTCAGATCCCTCTAGAAGCTGTTGAGATGATTGAAATCATTTCACCCACTCTAGTCAAGAAGACTTATGCAGAAGCGGTCATAAATGTTGACACTAGAAATAGGATAGAAAATGAGAAAGAAAATGACAGACAATATGATAAAAACAAATTTAATAAATTTAATCAGGCCACTATGAGAGTTGGATACCAACCCAGAGAGGAGACCAAGGAGGACTATCAGAGAACCCAAATCCTGGAGCCCGAGGAGCTTGAGGGAACAACCTGAATAAGGAAGTTTTTCTCCCTATAAACAATTTACAGGAAAATACAGAACCTTTGAAAGAGGAATCCTTGGTAGAAATCTATGGACTATATAGATCCAATGAAGAAACACCTCCCAAATTAGATAATTGGGTAAGAAAACTATTTTCTCTTTCAGATTCATATACAGAGATCTATATAATGAGATCTCCAAATTTGGAAATTAGAGATTGTGTACTTATTTACTGTTATAATTTAGAAAGGGCTCAGAGGATTTAGGATCTAGGGAAAGAATTATATACCAAAGGAATTTATGTTCTGCCCCCACAACAGGTTCCAATACTGAGTAGTAGAAATGATATAAACCAAATTGAAACAGAACAAACCCCTCAAATGGAAGTTTTGAAGGTAGTAAATGAATACAGGGTCATAAAACAGAAAGAATGGGAAAACCGAACACTATCAATGTTTGGTTTTTGGTTGGGAATTATCAAAGGAATTTTCCATGGGAAAGCTGAAGCAGGAAATAGCTACTTTTCTCTCATGTGTGTTAGGAATGAATATTAACAAGAATGCTATTAGTTACATATACCTTCATCACTCTGTCTCTAGTTCCCCTCAGATAGATATAGCTTTTCAATCAAGCAAAATAGCAGACCTAGTTTTAGGAAAGTCCAAAGCATTAGATCCCTATTTGATATACATTGTGAATGGATAAATTCTAGCTGAGAATAAGAACAACCATACAGTGTGGGAAACTGAATCTGAAACTTACAATGCTTGATCATCTGTAGGGCTAAGTGACTATCTACAGCTAGAAAAAGCCCAAATACAAGGGATAGAAATCTCAGACTTAACAATAATTACATGGAATATAGAAGGTTTACTTGGGAAATTAGTAGATGAGGACTTGAGTACATTTATAAATGGACAAGATATTATTTGTTTCCAAGAAACTTGGATAATGGATGAAAGATTACCACTTTTCCCTGGTTTTTCAAGTTATGCATTACCAGCAGTAAAATAAAATAAGAATGGTAGAGCAATGGCAGATTTAGCTATATTTGTTAAAACATCTCTAAATTTTAAGATTACCCCCACCAGAGATAGCAATGAGCAACTGGCAAATCCTGCAATTGGAAAAAGATAAAATAAATATTATCCTAATTAATATATATATATATATATATATATATATATATATATATATATATATATGCTCCGCTAAATAAAACACTTAAGAAACAATATTGGAATCATTTTAGTGACATGTTGGATTATCTAACTAATAAATATTTATCATCAATCATTATTGTTTTGGGTGATTTTAGTGTTAGAATCAAAGACCCAAAAGATATGGAGGACGATTTGATTACTGGAATTACCACTATAAATAGAAAACTGATGTATCATTGTAACTCTAAAGATAAAAGAAACAATACAAATGGGAAAAAACTGAATGAAATAATGAAAAATAAAGGGCATTGTCTCATCAATGGTCATATAGTGGGAGATAAAGAAGGAAATTTTACTTATTTAGGCCCTTCAGGTTCCTCAGTTATAGATTTGGTTTGGGGGAATATAGAAGCGTTAACAAGAGTATAAACTCTTGAAGTACTGTTAAGGCCTGACTCTTCACATTTGCCTGTTTGCACTAGATGGTATTTAGAAGAAATGGAGGTGAGAAATGAGTCAGAACAACAATAAAACATAGAAATAATCAACTCCAGAAGAGTTAGATGGAATAACACCATGATACCACAAATCACTGAAATTTTAACAGCTGTATATATAGAGGGATTAAGGGAGGATATCCTACAATCAGTGAGAGATGCTGACCCTGTAAAAGCATGGGAAGAGATTTGTTCTTATATAAGACCATTCTTAATGAAAACTCCAGTAAGAAGACCAACAGTACATACATGGTTTAACAGTAAATATAAAACAGCAAAAGGGGAACTAAACAAATTGATTCATAAACATAAAGAAAACAGAGTAATAGTAACCAACAAGATATTAAATCAAGCTAGGAATGATTATAGGAGAATTCTAGCAAAAGAAAGACTTCTGTATCAAAAAAAATATGTGGGAAAAATTAAGAGTGTCAGTATTAGAGAAAGATACTAAACAATTTTGGACACTTGCTAGTAAAGGTTATGATACATTTTCAAATAACATTGAATCAGCTATTACACCAAAGCAATGGGAGCAACACTTTGAAGCCTTATATTTTTCACAGTTAGAAGATGAGCATGGTAGCATTTTGGAATCCCATCAGATAAAACTATTCCCTAGACCATTTTATATTACTCAAGAAGAAATTGTATTTGCTATAGAAGGGACATCAAGCAATAAAGCTCCCGGTCCCAATGCAATTCCAGCAGACATCTTCAAAGCATTCTGTGATTGGTGGGCAATGTTATTCCATAAATTTTTCAATTATTGCATTCAGTGGAGTAAATATCCTGACACTTGGAAGGGAAGTCTGGTCTGTCCAATTTTTTTTAAAAAAGGTAATACATTAGATCCTTTTATGTATCTCCCTATAAGTTCATTAGACTCTTCACAAAAAATTTTCTGCAAAATTATACTTGAAAAATTGCAAACTTGGGCAGAACAAAATGACAAAATGACAAAACAGATTTAGAAGCAATCGATCAACAATACAACATTGTTTTGTATTACAACACATTATTTGGAAATATGTCACAATTAAAAAATCTAAACTTTACTGTTGTTTTGTTGATCTGAAAACAGCTTTTGATTCCATTAGCAGGAAAACTTTATGGGAAAAACTAAATAAATATAAAATTGACCCTTCTATATTGGAGATACTAATGGATCTACATAGTGGAACTTGGCTAAAAATAAAATATGATCAATATAACAATTTGACAAAGGGAATACAGAGTAACCTGGGAGTACCTCAAGGCTGCTTATTAGCTCCCTTGCTATTTAACTTATACATAAACCAAATTTTGACAGAATTGGATGGGTCAGACTTCCACTCTCCAGTTGTTATGTCATAAAGGATTCCCTGATTAGCTTATGCAGATGACATTGTCCTCATTTCTACTTCTTCTTTGGGTTTACAGAAGAAGTTAAAACATTTTGGGGAACTTTGTAAAAGAGATCATCTCAAAATAAATAAAAAAAAAACAATCAATCAGGTTATTTTTGTAGGACAAAGAAAAAGTCTCCTAAACTGTTTTTGGACAATGAAAAGATTGAAAACACAATATATTATGATTATCTTGGATTAAGGTTTTCAGAGGGAACCAAATGGACCGATCACATAAAAAAGATGCACAAAAAATTACTTGGAGCATTTAATGCTTTTAAAAGATGTCACAGAAAAATGGGACAATCTACAATAACAGGCTTGATAGAGGTTGTAAATGCTAAAATAAAATCTAGCATCTTACATGGGGCAGAAATATGGTCCCCAGTTAATTTAAAGAGTTTAGAAATGGAAATTAATAAGATATATTGGTACATGTTAAGAGTACAACAATCAGTCCCAGCGGAGATCTTGAGAAAAGAACTTGGACTACTGTCTCTTTCAACTTTGGTTTTGGAAAGAAAGATTATTTTTATTTTGAATCTTTTCCTTTTACCAGATAATGGGTATCCAAGAATGTGCTTGGAAGAACAAATTTTGTATCATCAATGAGATTTTACATCGAACTTTATAAAATTAATTAAAGAGAAGGTACTTCCAATGGGGTTAGGGAATCTTTTCTATGAAATTTATATCCTACGTATTAAAGATATTATTACAAAAGTCAAAGATAGGGTGAGATTAATAGCGAACTCTGTACAAGAAGAAAGAATAAAAAGCTTGTGTCACTATAGGTGGTTTAAAATAATTAAGCAAAATTATGAAGTGGAACCTTATTTAAAACTACTCACAAGCCCTGAACAGAGAAGGATAATTACAAGATTTAGACTAGAAATTTATAGGGCACAGTACATTTCGTATGATCAGAAAAGAGCTTCTGACCCTACTTGTAAATGCAAATATGGATTTGATGATGACTTGAAACATGTTGTTCTTCACTGCCCTCAATATGAGAGCAGTAGCAGGAAACGGCTTGTGCCAATTTCAGCCCTCCTTGGTCTCCCCTCTGAAAAACTAATAATGTACCTGCTTAATTCAATGCACACTAAAGTGCTGTATTCATTATACAGATTTAAAAAAAATACAAACCTGTAAAATGCTTACACAGCTCTTAATAATTGTAAAATGTGTAATAACGAACAACAAAGCAATTTTTGTACTGCAGATTATGTGAATTTTAAAACTATGTCAATATTTATATTACTGTGATTTTTTACTATGTTGTAATGACTTTAAGTCAGTCAATAAACTTACCTACCTACATACCCTAATCATGTATAGCCATCTGTTGTTTTTTTTTTTTTTTGCAGGTAGCAAAAGGGGAGTTTGTCTTAGCCTTCACTTTTTAAATAATCCCTAAATCAAAGAGTTCTGCAATTGGTAATTCTGACTTTTCATTGTATTTGGGATTGAGTATTGTCTTTGTGGACTATGCACCCCTCCTCAGATTTCTCATATGGTGTGTGCAATCAGCCCTGTCTGTTTTTGTTTTGTCTGTGCATATAAGGAGATGTATTTTTGCAATATATTTCTGAGCTTTATTTTGTCAGTTCATGTGTGTGAACATTGTATGAGGATCTGGTCTCAAACCAGGGAGCAACTGAGCAGCTCACTGCAAATGGATATCAGACTTGCAGTATCCAATCCATTCCCAGGACCACTTATTTGGTCATGCTCACCCACAGCAGTTCCATATTATGGGAACCAAACCATGATGTTATGGCCACGATAACTGTCTGTGAGGGGGACATAATTCTATTTATCTTTATAATTTGTGGCCCTTCCAAAAATTCTGGCATCCCTGATATTACATGCAAATTAACTGAAGAATGGGTAGACCCAGTATCTACAGGAGCACTGTATCCTGAACCTGCAATGTGTTAAGTAATTCTCTAGTGCTAGTATTTATTTATTTATTTATTTCTAGGAAGTACCTTTGTGCCAAAGGCTCTTTTACAGAGGTTCCATGTTGTAGTAATACATGAGCATAACATCATTTATAACGGTTACAAGTATATAAGCAGATACAAGGAGGTTCTGTGCCTTAGAAAAACATGAGCACATCAGGTTACAGAGGCTACATAACTACAATAACAGAGATTACATAAGTATAAAAATACAGATACATAGTTTATAGCAGGCTAGGTTGACAAGAAGTTTCAGTGAACAACTTGAGGATCTAGAGGATACAGAGCAAATCAGGTAGGGACCAGAGGATGATATAGTCTGTGAAATAATTAACTAATGCTACAGGCAAGGAGGCAATAACTTGATGGGCAGCTGTTCTTTTGTCTTAAGTGCTACAGAGTGTAGCCATAGAGGAAGGCTAGACTCATTTGGGGAGGAGTGCAAGTCTGTCTGTATCCTATGCATGTTGGTACCATGGTGGGTACTGGTTGGGTCTGGGGAAGAACCTCACAGTTGGCCTAATATTGGCTCTGTCACATAGGTTACGGTTTGGGCTTGTGAAATCTCCTTGATTCGGATATGGAGGGAAGTACCATGAAAGAATTTTTAAATCTGGAGGTAAAGTACTGTTATGAGCACCAGTAGGGTTCTGATTCCAATCCAAGTGAGGATCTGTTGTTTGTGAGGTGTCTCCTTACTTGGCTTGGGGATAATTTCATCTGGTTTCTCTATATTAGCCACCAATTGAGTGGCTTTAACTAGGTCAATGAAATAGGTATTTCCCATCTGTGCCAGAGAAACTAAACTCCTCTGGATGTATGGCTTACAGCCATTGACAAAGCACATAATAAATTCTTTGTCATTCATATTTTGTTTCCTAACCCATTGAAAGTATGCTGACTTGAGCCTGTCTGAAAATTGCCTAGGGAAGTCATCATTTTGTTTCATCTTATATGCTGTAGCTCTGCCCCTCCCCCCGTATGACATGTATTGAGAATGATGGCCACTAGATTTACCACCTCCTCTGTGGACCTCCCCTTCCCCTTGGTCTGTACTGTTTCATCCCATACCTCTGGTTCCATACAAAACCGGATACATTTTAATGTTGTCTTTTCATTTCAATCTTAATTGTCTTCTAATTCTCACATACACTGTCATCTCGACAAATCAGGATCTACCCGTCCTGCCTTATCCACCTTTTTAATATTTTTTGCTGTGCTTTCTCAGTCATTTAGGGTTGGCTAGAGTGGAATTAGTCCCATGCCTCAAGACCCAAGGAGTAATAGTTTTGAGCTATTGGTTGGTAAAAAGGCAGTTGTTCTTCTACATGAAAACTGTTTAATGGGTGTCCCCCTTGGACTATAGTCTTAGTCTGAGATTGGGGGATGGTTTGTAAGGTTGCCCTTCTTGGCTGCAGTCTGAGACTGGAAGGGAGAGTTTTGATTTGTAGAACTGCTAACAAGTAGACTATTTTCATTTGGGGGAAATGGAGGGTTAATGGGGGTTTTACAAGGATCCCTATGAAATTCTCAAGGGTCTAAATTTGATCTAGATGCATTTCTTTGTAAAGTCTTATCATTACTGAAAATCTCTAAAAGTCTCATCCAGTCTTCTCCCCTTATTATAGGATCCATCTCATTACCAGTAGTGTTATCACTAGCAGTTTCTCTACTAGTAGTTTTACTACCAGTAGTTTCTCCCTGTATATTCTCCCTAATTTTGTTCTTTCAATTTTCTAATTGTTCAAGTGTCTGTTTATTAGAGTCCTGTAGGGACTTTATAATTTTTTAGGACTTTATTGTAATTCTTTGTCTGCTCTTCTTTTCAGTTCCAGGAATGATTCAGTTATTGCCTAGCCACATTTTTCAGCCCAGATACTGCACATATTAAATAAAACTGCGTCTTTTTGGTTATCCCTTCATTTATCTACCATGTCCCACAGTTCAGGTGCTGTGAGTCCTCTGTTTATTTGAACATACAAAATTTGCCAGCAGATAAAGGCCTAGAGGTCTATCAGGTCTGCTCAAATGTGCAGTTAGCACCTTATTCTGCAGCTGCCCCTCCCCCACCCTTCCCTCCATTGACCCTCCCTTTGCCCTGTCCCAGCCCCTTTCAAAGCAGTCCACTGTTCTACTATATACCACTTCTGCGGTAACACATTCCACCCAGCTACCACCCTCTCTGTAAAAAAGTGTCTCCTCATCTACCTCCTGAACCTTCCTCCCTCCAGTCTCATATCATGGCCCTGGGTGTCCCTCCCCTCCCTTACATTGAACAGCCCCTCAGTACCTGTCTTGTTTATTCTTTTCATGTACTTAAAGGTTTCAATCATGTCCCCCCGTCCCTCCTCTCCTCCAGCAAGTACATGTTCAACTACCTCAGCCTCCTCTCATATGGTAAGTCCCCAAGCCCCTTGATCATCTTTGTCACCCTGCACTGCACCCCCTCCAGTAACTTAATGTCCCTCTTCAGATACGGGCACCAGTACTGCACACAGTACTCCAGGTGTGGTCTAACTAATAATCTATACAGTGTCAGAATCACCTCCCCCTCTTCAAGGATATACCCCTTGCAATGCAACCCAGCATTTTGTTGACCTTTGCAGCTGCCTTACTACATTGTCCAGAGTTGTTCATTGACCCTGTAATGAGCACCCCCAGATCAGTCTCCTCCTCTGTTTTGGCTAGCTGTACTCTCCCCAGCTGGTAACTCCTCCTTGGATTCTTCACTCCAAAATGCAGCACCTTGCACTTTTTGGCATTAAACCCCAGTTGCCAGGTGTCTGACCAGGTTTCCAGCTTTGCCAGATCATCCTGTAACCCATGCCATGCCCCTAGGTCATCCACCACTGCTCCCATCTTGCTGTCGTCAGCAAACAGACTGATCTTGCTCTTAATACCCAATGATATGTCTGCAATGAATATCCCAAACAACACTGGTCCCAACATCGAGCCCAGCGGAACACCACTTGACACTACCCTTGGGGATGAGAGCTCCCCACTCACCACCACCCTCTGTTGCCTTCCATGAAGCCAGTTCCCTACCCATCTCACCAGCTTTGCACCCACTCCTGTGCCTTCTAACTTACTTCCCAGCCTCCTATGTGGCACCAAGACAAATGCCTTACTGAAGTCCAGATACAGGACATCCACTGCATGGCCCCCATCCAATTGCCTAGTTGCCCAGTCATAGAACTCCACCAGGTTGGTTTGGCAGAATCTGCCACTTATGAAGCCATGCTGTCTGCTGTCTTGTAGTCCTTTGGCCTCCAGGAGGGCAACCAGCCTCTCCTTCAGGATAGTCTCCATCAGCTTACCCATGATGGATGTGAGGCTCACCGGTCTGTAGTTCCCCGGTTCATCCTTGGGGCCACTTGTGGAGGGGCACCACATGAGCCAACCTCCAATCCTGAGGTACACAGCCTGAGTGTAATGAGACATTAAATAGGTCTGCTAAAGGTCCTGCAAGGACCTCTGCCAGCTCCTTCAGTACCCTGGGGTGGATGCCATCTGAGCCTGGTGCCTTGTCCACCCTCAGTGCCCTCAAACCCTCCAGAACTCTTCCCTCCATGATTTCCCTATCTGTCACCCTCTCCCCTCCTGCTTCTGCCATTCCTCCCCCCCTTGGGTATCATCCCTCTCTTCTCCTTAGTAAATACCAAGCATAAGTAATCATTTAGCACTTCTGCCTTATCGCCCCCTGCTTCCACCCAACCCCCCTCCTTCCTAATCCTTACTATGAGGTCCTTACAGTTCCTTTTCTCCCTGATGTACCTGAAGAAGTCCTTCTCCCCCTTCTTAATACCTTGAGCCAGCCTGAGCTCCATAGACACCTTGGCTCCCCTTACTGCCCATGTCACCTCCTTTGATTCCTTCAGGTACTCCTCCTTGTCCTTCCCCTCCCTGTTTTCTCGTACCTCCTAAAGGCAGCTCTTTCCTCCATACCTTTTCCATGACCTCCTTGCTCACCCAGCTAGGTTTCTTTGCCCTAGCCTTCTTGTTCTGGGCCTTGCTGCAGGTTCTGGTTGCCTCCACTATTCCCAGCTTTATGAGCTCCCACCTCTGGTTAGTGCCCATACTAGGTTGAATTCTGGTTAGGTACCCTTTTACCACTTCCCCCATCCTCCCAAAGTTGGCCCTCCCGAAGTCCAGCACCCTTGTGCCGATTCCACACCTTCCTTATCCCTATCCAATGTGAGCCATACTGAGTGGTGGTCACTCCCTGCCAGCAGTTCTTCCACTCTAAGTTCCCTCACAAACTCCCTATTTGCCAGCACAAGGTCAAGGGTATTCCCTAACCTGGTTGGTTCACTGAACATTTGCATCAGGAAGCTGTCCTGGAAGGCATCCAGCAGTACCTGCTCCTTTCTATTCCTGGTTGTTGGGGTACTCCAGTCCACTCCTGGCATGTTGAAGTCCCCCACAATCACCACACTACCCTTCTCACAGGTCCTCCTGATCTGTCCCACTAGTTCCCTGTCTAACTCCTCCATGTGAGAGGGCAGCCTATACACCTCTCCCATTCTGAGAGTCCTGTTCTTGGAATCATGGATTTGCATCCGTAGTGACTCCGTACTACCCTCCTCTCCTTCCTCCCTTGCACACTTCAGTTCTTCCCTCATATATAGTGCCACCCCCCTCCTTTCCCAATCACTCTATCCCTACAAAATAACCTGTACCCTGGTACAGACAGGTCCCAGTCATTGTATTAGGTGGCCCATGTTTCTGTGATGGCTGCAATGTCCACCTCTCCTTCTGCCATGAGCATCTGTAGCTCTGCAGTTTTCTTCCCAATGTTCCTAGCATTAAGGGTGACCACCTTCAACCCCTTCCTCCCCTCCCATCTTGCCCTCCTTTACTAGCATCACCAATAGTATTTGCCTTTTGTCCTTTGTTACTGCTATGGGGGTTAAGCTCATATGAATTTTCAACCTGTGGTCTCTGCATGTCCCTTGCCCAATTGCCACCCCCCCCCGGCTCCTAGTTTAAATTCCCAACTTCCTCTATGTACTCCTCCATCCTCTGTTTCAACACTTTCCTTCCCTCCTTGCTCAAGTGTAGTCTATCCTTGGCACAGAGACTACTGTCCTTCCAGGTCCTCCCACCCCCCACCAGCCCATACCCTTTAGTATGACACCAGGTTCTTAGCCATCCGTTAAATTCCTCTATTCTCAGCTTTCTTGCTGTGACTGCCCTGGGCACTGGAAGTATCTCTGAGAAAATTACTGATCTTTCTGTCCCCTTACATAATTGTCCTAGTTCCTCAAACCTCCTCTGGACTATATCTATCATCTTGTCAGCCAGGTCATTCGCCCCCAAATGTAAAATTGAATGAGGCTTGTCACTACCCCTTCTAGCATATTTTAGAACAGATTGACCCACCCTTTCTGCTGTCATTCCTGGCATAGCCTGCACCCAAATGTGACTGTGCCTCTCCCCTTTGCTACCTCACCTGACTCCTCTTAGTATTGAGTCCCCCAGCATTAATATTCCACCCCTCTTACTCACTGCTTGCTTCCATTCCTCCCCATCTCTTGCTCCCAGCTCCTCCGCTTCCTCCTGCACAGTAGTTTCCCCTTCTGCCTCTGTTGTAATTCCCCCAGCAGAACTTCCCCCCACTCCAGTTTCATCCGGACATCTATCAGTTACTCCTCCAATTTCATCCACCTCCTCCTCCTCCTCCTTCCCCTCCAGTACTGCAAAACAATTTTCTGAAGACCCTTCACCACTGACCACTTCCTATCTCCACATAGTAACCCATTCTCTCCTTTCGACTCCATGACTGTTGCCACTTCTCCTCCTCCTCCCCTCACAAGTCCCTATCTCCTCCTTCTGTTTGTCTTTTGTCCCCTGACCTGGTTTCCCCTGACACCGTGCTTCTTGGCCTGGGCCACCCTGTCTCTGCTTCCCTTCTTCTGACCCTCTCCTCACCACTGTTGGCTCAAATTGCCCTCCCTCCTCATCGCCCCTCCTCCTTCCCTCCAGTATTGGGCTATAACCTCCTCCAGTCTGCCTTGCCTGTCTTCGTTCCCCCTGCAGACCCTTGATCTCCTTTCTAAGTTTCTCTATTTGGTTGCACACTAAACATCCCCTCGCCCTCCAGGCAATTTTTAGAAAGATAGCTTTCATAACTTTTGTTTTTAATCTCAGATCAGTACACATATTTTCAGCTGTTTTATTCAAATATTGAACGAAATTGAGGCAAACTGTTTCAGGACTTTTAGAATCTATTAGAGTGACTTCTATGGGGGCTGGGGTAAAGCAGGTTGTCCTGTGATGGAGGAACTGGGTGATTTATTAGAGATCCCTCTTTGGGGTTCTGATCATTTTGCCCCACGGCAAGGATACTAGTGGCTTTTGGTGCCCCTATGGCTTGGTCTGAAGATTCTGGTGGGGGTGGGGGTGCTGTCTTCGCTTGTTCATAAACTTTGTTAGTTCACCCTTTATTGCACTAAAGGCCATTATTCTACCAATTAATTAATCCAATTTAATGCAACTGAATTTAAGATGAGCTGTTCATAAGGTGCAAGGTCTGCCTGAAAGCAGACAAAACAGCAGCACAAATGGGGTCGGGTTGTAATATGCAAACTTAAAACTGTTTAAACATTACTCAGTTCTTTTTGGACTGTCTGGACCCCTGCAGTAAAGGACATAAGCCTACCAACTCCACTGTGAACTATCCAATTTAACTTTCAGGTTTTTATGAAATTGTTCGAGCCTCAGATGTTACCAGTACCAGGATATGTGTGTGTGTGTGTGTGTGTGTGTGTGTGTGTGTGTGTGGTGTGGTGTGAGTGGTGAGTGTGTGTGTGTGTGTGTGTGTGTGTGTGTGTGTGTGTATATATATATATATATATATATATATATATATATATATATATATATATATATATATATATACATACATACATATATGGAAGCAGTATAGCGCAGTGGTTTAAGAGCTCTAAGCTGCAAATCTGGAGACCTAGGTTTGAATCCCATAGCCCCCACTTGCATACTGTGTGACCATGAGCAAGTCACTTAACTTCCCTGTGCTCCCAGGTTGAACCTGTAAACATGCTTTCAGCTGAGTGTGCCACTCCTGGTTAAATAATTGAGAAAAAAAATATAACACAATATGAATACTCTGTTTTATATGTATAGAACAGATCTGGACAGTACTGGCATAGTTCAATCGTTTTTTATTATTGTTGCATAGTTTTATCACTGAACTACATAAGAATACATGTTCATACTCTCACATCAGAAAGATTCAGTAGAAAACTCATGACAAAAATTATTCTTTTCCTTTTCCAGTAAAAACAGTAAGCAAAATAACTATTTCCAAGCCCAGCAGTCTTTTGGCCTATAGCACAGACTTCTGAAAGCAACCTAACCTAGTTAAGTTGTGTGGGTATTCATATCATAAAACAGGATTCATATTACGTATTATACTGGCATGGTAATGCCAGTATATTAGGGTTGGCCAGGCAGTTTAATGTTAAACCTCAAACTTTGCACTTTAATAACTTTGCAACAGTAATACAGATTTACACAAAATTGGCATGGTTTGCGGCTAGGGGAAGGTCTCTTGACAGGACAATTTTTTTTGTGAATCCCTTTTGTGGATTTTGAGATACAGAGTAGTAAAAAACAGCAAATTTCAATGGGTTTTGTAAATTTCTTTTGATAGCCAATTTCTCAGAAAAGGCTGTTGGTTGTGGTGTGAAATTTTCAGGGTTGAAAACCTTTGCCCCTTAGATGTGCCTTTTGAAGGTTTGGTGAAAAAATATTAATCCGTTCAAAAGTTATTTAAGTTTTAATTTCCCATTATTTCCTATAGGGAAAAATAGATGTGCCATGTAAAAACAAGCTTTTTTTTAAATGCAGGTAGCTTGTTTTCACAGGCAGGGTGCATAGAGTGGCAAGGAGCCTAAGGGAAAATTAAAAATGAAATAACTTTTGAACTGATTAGTATTTTTTCACCAAACCTTCAAAAAGCACATCTGTGGGGCAAAGGCTTTCAACCCTGAAAATTTCAGACCACAACCAATAGCCGTTTTCAAGAAATGTCTGTCGAAAGAAGGACTCCCCACAACTTAAAAAAAAGAAAGAAAACGGTCCCTCATAGTGGCACACGGGGGAGCCCACTCCCATTGTCCCAATTCATATTTCTCCCCTCCCAAGCACTGTGGGACACTGGGGATACCACTGCAAGTGTCCCAAAATAGACGTTTGCTATTCTCCGACATCAGGGTACCCAATTCCCATGTCAGAGACCCCCCCATAGCGTTGTACACTGGGGAGCCCACCCCCAGTGTCCCCAGTCATGCTTCTCCCCAACCACCACCACTCTGGAACACTGGGGAGACCACCCCCAGTGTCCCCAAAAAGTTTGTATCCCTGTAAAAGAAGAAAACAGTCCCCTGGTGCCTTTTTTTTATTAAACCTGTAAAGAAGAAAACAGTGCCTCGTCATTTCCCCCCCCCTCCCCATCCCAAATCTCCCTCTGTGCACCCACCTCCCCACAACCCCCTTACCCCATACTTACCTCTGGAAGTTGGCCAATGTCATCTTCTGTGGAGCGGGACATGTCTACACTCTTCAAAGTCGAACTGCGAACTGAGCAAATCAAGGTAAGCACCGTATAATGGCAGTCAATGTCATGTTGAACTTATGTTAATATCTAGGACATTTTATGGAATTTCTGCACCAAATTTTCAACATGGGCTTTTTGGGACCCCATCTCATGAACACTGTCACTATCATCTCATTAATCAGACCCATAAGGTGATTTTGCAGTCGCTGCGTGGAATCACCTTTCGGGACAAATTAACGAAATGACAGTGCCAGTGTTCATGAGATGAGGTCCCAGAAAGCCCATGCTGCAAATCTGGTGAAAAATTTAAAAAAAAATGGCCATGTTGCAAGTGTGTGTTGCGCAATTTCTACACACACTCGAAACTTCGCCAATTTTTAATATTTTCACTCCAGATTTTCAACATTGCCATTTTTCACAACACCTCTTGAACAGAACAATTGTCATTCATCACATCCTGTGGTGCAGAATGGTGCAGTCACTATGCAAATCACCTTTAGGGACCAATGAAAAAAATTAGAGTAGCAGTGTTCATGAGGAGGGGTTCCAAAAAGGACATGTTGAAAATAGTTCTCCCTGCCCTAATAATGATACAAATAAACTATCTGAAAAAGTAAGGAAATTCATGGCAAAAACTTTGTTAATGCACCATTAGTTCTGACCTGTTAAAAGTAGGGAAATACAACTTTAGGGTTCCCAAGCTTAAGACTCCACTCCCACTCTGCATGCAGGAATAGGCATAAGGGGAACTTAAAGTTCCCAATCCCTACACCCCACTTCCTCCCTCGGCTTCCAACCCTAATACCCCATCCCCATCCTGCATGCAGAAACAGGTGTGACAGGTGTGCCTTGGCATTTTTAACCCTAATGCTCACCCCATTCCAAGACTAAGTACGGTAGCATGGGTACAGAATAACAGAATGGGGTGAGCATTAGGGTTCAAAATGCCACTGCACACCCGTCTTACCAAAAGTCTGGGATTTTATACCCTTTTGTGTAGGGGCTTTCCAGAGGGGACTACAACCATGTGGTTGCTGGAAAGCAAAAGGGGTACCAACAGCAGATATCAAGAAATGGTCATATGGTTGCCAGCAGCCCCAACAGATACTACGTGGTCATTTCCATTATGCTGCTTTTGTGGTTGGAAGAGATGCTATTTTATCACCTTGTGGTTAGAAGAAATGTTATCTGTCTTGCAAAATGGAGCTGTTACTTTACGAGAGGCCTTTTATGAGCTCTGCTAGGTGTTAGATGGTAGAAGCTACTGTGCTTTTTATAATGATATTAAAATGCTTTTTATAAAGGTTTCTACTCAAATGCTTTTTATAATGGTTTTCCAGTTAGCTGACCTCAGCTCACACTAAGTGAGTCTGCAGTATGTCTATTTTTATATTCCAAAGCTGAAGTTTGGCCTTATTGATTTTCAAGGTCCTTTTTTGCTGATTTTTGCCTGGTTTGCTTTGACCTAACTAGTCCAGGTCCTTGGGAAATACTTCCCTGGTATCAACCCCACCTAGAGTACTGTGTCCAGTTCTGGAGACATCTCCAGAAGGATATAGATACAGTAGAGGTAGTCCAGAGAAGGGCAACTAAAATGGTGCAGGGTCTACATCAGAAGCTCTATGAGGAAAGTCTAAAGGACCTCAATATGTATACCCTGAAAGACAGAGGGGGGGGGGGATATGATAGAGCTCTTTAAATACTTCACAGGGTAAATTAGCTACAGGAGAGAAGTATTTTTCAGAAAAAAGGTGCTCAATTCAAGGGGACATATGAACATACGAAGAAGCCAGCAGAATAAAGTAATTTGGTCTATCTAGTCTGCTCATATTGCAGGGTCCACAGCTTAAGCTACTGACCATGCCCCCCCTCCCCAATCCTCCCATTCTTTCCATCTGCCCTCCCATGACCCTTAATTTCCCCTTATGTCTATCCCTTCCTCTCTTGAAGTTCCTGACTGTCTTCAATAAGACCACCTCTTTGAGCAATGCATTCCAACTGGCCACTTCCTTCTCCATGAAGAAGAGCTTCCTAACCTGCCTCCTAAACCCCCAGCCAGCTTATGACTGTGTCCCATGTTTTGGCTGCCACATATTAAAGAGACCCTTCTTCTCTTCCCTTTCATATGCTTGAAGATCTAAGTAATGTCTCCTCTCTCCCTGCTCTCTTCCAAGGGAGTACACATTCAGAGCCCCAACCTCTATTCATATACTTTACCCTGCTGGCCCGTGATCATCTTCATTGCCCTCCTCTGGACTGTCTCCAACAGGTTAATGTCCTTTTTAAGGTGTGGCAGCACTACTGTACTCCATTCTGTAGGTGTGGCCTCACCAGTGACCTGTACAAGGGCAGTATAACCTCCTCTCACCTATTGCTGATCCTTGCCCTTGCTGCTGCTTTCTTGCACTGCATGGAGTGCTTCAGATCACTAGTGATCATCAATCCCAGATCCTTCTCCTCCTTTGCTATGAAGCTAGAGGGGGGTAGGTTTTAGGAGACATATGAGGAAGTACTTCTTCACAGAAACAGTAGTGATTCCTGGAACAGCCTTCCAGTGGAGGTGGTGGGAGCAAAAACAGTGGTGGAGTTCAAAAATGCATGGGATAGCCCTATGAGAATCTTATGGGAAAGGAATGGGGGAGGGGAAAATGGGACAGAGATCAAGTAGGGTCTGCGGTGATACTGAAGGTAGGGAAAAATGGGCAGACTGGCAGACTGGGTGGTCCAAGCAGTCTTTATCTGCCGTCATATTCAAATTCCATGTAGTTTAAATCCTGATCAAAACAGTGTTCCGGGCATATTTACTACCATCTGCTAGTGCCAGCAGAAGGGGGTTTGTACTTTGTTTTACCTGCTTTTTCATTAACTGGATTATTTGCTTAAAAGGGTTTGAGGTCTTTTTTTGCAACAGATTCGAGAATCAGCTTGGGTGGGAAGGTGGGACCAACTACCAGAGTGAACCAATCAGAGCTGTTCAGGAAGTCCAGAGGTAGCTTACATCCCAAATTAAACAGTGTTCTGGGTGCATTTACTAGCAGTTGCTGGCGATAGTAGAAAGGGGCTTGCACTTTGTTTTTTCTTGCTTTTTCATTAACCAGATTGCTTGCTTAAAAGGATATGAGGTCTGTTTTTGTAACAGACTTGGAGACAGGACCAACTACCAGAGTGGACCAATTGGGGCTGTTCAGGAAGTCCAGTGAAGGTACAAAGACAGTCACTCCTAATGTGTTCCATAAATGTTTATGTCCCAGAAGATGAGTGAAACAGAACAGGCATGAAACAGGTGTGAGACTGGCTGTTAGGCATCCGCAGACACCCACAGGAGGCTGCAAGTAAGCAGGATGCTTTGCCAGGCAACTAAGATAAGGTTCCTGGTCACCACTCACTGCAGGGACAGGTGAAGTGTGAACAGTAGGCCAAACCGGCAATAGGTGCAACACTCTATCTAGGGTAATAGTATAAAGAGATTTATGGAGGGAATATGGAAAAACAAATAGCAACCTGTCTAGGGTCAGGTAACAAAGGGTTAGATGAAGAAGAAAATGTTGCTGCCTCAGTAGGAGAAAGCATAGAATGGGATGGAGGTAAAAGAAGGAGGAAAACAGTTCAGACAAGAGGGAATGAATTGTGAATAGGGTAAGAGATAACACCCTATCTAGGGTAAGGGGATAAAGGATCAAAACAAGCAAAGTAGGTGAAAAATTGTAACACCCTATCAGGGGTAAGGGTACAAAAGTATTTCCAGGTGGCGCAGGGAGGGTAGGAATTGGCAATGCTGGGAATAGTGCAGTGTAGTTGTTGTGGGTGGCAGTTTTTAGAGAGACCTTCTGGAGACTGGAATGCTGCCTCATCTGCAGGAACCTCTCTGGGCTGAGGGAGGACATCGCTAGATTCCAAGCCAAGTTGGCTAGGATTTGGTGGACCTCTTCCCCCACCCAGAGGCCACAAAATCTGCCACCCTTACCTCGGAGTATGCCAGGGAGGAAGAATGTCTGGACTATATTGGGCTCTGGAAGGGTTGTGATGGTCGTTCAAGGGGCACATTCCTCAACCAGTGCCACTACGTAATTCCTACACCACTCTGGCAGGGCAGGACTGCAGGAAGGAGGTACCCATGGTAGTGGCCAGGGAGAATGTGGGGGTCCTCCATAGTGAAAACCCCAAGGAGGGTAGTAGAGGACCACAAAACAGGAGGAAGCAACTTCTGGAGAGGACTCCACTGTGAGGGGGATAGATTTGGGAATACGAAAGGAGGAGGAGAGGCAGGTTAGGTGCCCACCCAATGCCATGGCACAGAGGGATGGAAAGCAGATTCTGAGGATCTCTAGGGTGGCAGCTCAGAAAGGAGAGCTGGATGTCTTTGTCCACCTGGGGACTAATGACCTGGCTAGGGATGGGGTTGGGATAGTGCAGGGAGAGTTTAGGGCGCTGGGGAGAGGTCTCAGACAGGTAGTATGCTCAATCACTTTTGCTGAGTTGCTGCCTTTCTATGAGAGGGGAGAGGAATGGGATCTCTGCACCAGAAGCTTCACCTTATGGTTTTATTTATTTAGCTTTTGTTAACCAGGTAAGTACACTAGACAAGACATTTGCCTATTTTCAGGTACGACCCGGGAGAGTACAGAAAATATGACATAGTACAATATGATCCACTTAAGGCAATTATACAGAGTCAGGGAAAACAGAAACATAATGCAGTCAGCAGGAACATACAAATGGTAAGAACAAATACAACAGGTCACCAAGGCTGCGAGCAGCACATTATATTATTTATTTATTTGAGTTTTGGTAACCAGGTAAGTCCACTGAGACAATTACAGTCCCTTTTTCAGGGTCGACCTGGGTTTGAGAAACAACCATGAAGTTACAAGTGAAATCAGCAATGCCATTTTCATGTTACAAAGTTGTCATTAGGCAGAGTACATGTCGAGACAAAGCATTGCAAGTACACAAACAATCAATTACAGACTTTCTTTTGGCGAGTGATGCAAGCCTAGATAGAGGAGGAAGCTATATACAGGGCAGTTATAGTACAAAATTTCATATTAAACAGTAGTAATATAACATGGGAGTGGCTAGGATCAGAGATTCTACGCATACTGCACTCATATTATGCTAGGAGGAACAGTAGTAGAGTGAGAGGAAGGATAAGGCATGAGGAGGCAGCCGTGTGTAAGGTGGAGGAGTTTCTTTGTAGGCACCCTTCAGCAAAAGCAAGAGCAGGTAGCCGAGGTAGATAGAAAGGCAGACAAATGTGACTGAAATTGTGAGAGGGAGGGGCAGGAGAGAACAGAGGGAGGGAGGGAGTTCCAGTCAGTTAGAGCAGCATATGAAAAGGAGCGTCTGGATACAGCAAGACGTATTTTGGGAACAATGAGAAGGGGGAGAGAGGCAGAGCGAAGTGTGCGTGGTGTTTGTTTGAGGTGAATAAGTTCTCTGAGGCAAGGAGGGGTGAATTTTTGGATGAGCTTGAACATGAGGCTCAGGGTGGAGTCCCTCAGTTTTGTTTCGTATGAGGACCACCCCAGTGAGGCGAAAACATCACAATGGTGAGAGTGGGCAGGGGCCCCCCAAGGCAAAGCGACCAACTCTGTGGTATGCCTGAGAGAGGAGGGACATGGAGGCGGAGTTAGTGATGAGGAGGAGGGGTGCAGCATAGGATAGGAGGGGGAGGAGGGATGCGGAGGCTATTTTTTGGCAGGAGGCAAGTGTGAGGTATGGGCGAATGCGATAGAGGAGTCCGAGTTTCTGGTTGAGATTTTTGATAATGTTCGAGACATTAGAGTTGAGCAAGAGGCCACTTCTAATGAGTCTCCCTTGATAGTGGAGAGGCTAAGGGTAGGTGGATTAGGCTTTTGCGCAGGTTGATGGGCAAAGACCATGCATTTTGTCTTTTTTGAGTTGAGAACAAGATGATTACACTGGAACCAGGCTTCCGGGGAGGCGAAGTCTGAGGCAAGGTCCCGATTGATTTGGGGGACCTGGGAAAGAGTGGTAGATGATGGCATCATCTGTGTATAGATGAACTGTGGCACCCCCGCAGAATTTGGGGAGGTAATTGATAAAGAGCGAGAATAGCATGGGGCCCAGAATGGAGCCTTGTGGGACTTTTTGTTCAGACTGGGAGCCATCCCACTTAACTTTCTGGGATCGATAAGACAGATAGCTCTTGATCCAGTGCAGCGAGCTGGGGTCCAGATCAAGTAGATGCAGTTGGTAAAGCAGAAGCCCGTGATTCATGAGGTCAAATACCTTTATGAGATCCATGAATATGGCTCCAGTGGCCTGGCCCTTATCCACAGCATGGAAGATGTCAGATGTTGCTTTTATGAGTGCAGTGAGAGTACTGTGACTCTTTCTAAAGCCGTGTTGACAGGGTGATAGCAGATTGTGGGAGTCAAGATAATCTTGGAGATGATTATACACTATACACTCTTGTATTTTTGCCAGGTGTGAGAGTAGAGATATAGGGCGATAGTTTTCTATTATGGAGTTAGGTCCCCCTTTGTGGACTGGGACTACTACTGCTACCTTCCACTTATCTGGCACAATGTTGGAGAGGAAGGACCAGTTAAACAAGTCGCGGATGGGGCGAGCTAGGATAGGGGCACCCAGCTTAAGAAATTTTGATTCCAGTGAGTCGTATCCGGGAGAGCTCTCAGGTTTTAAGTTGGATAGAAGTTGTTGCACCTCTTTGAGTTTAGCTAGTTTCAAATGGAATTCAGGATGACCCCCTAGGTTGGGCAGGAGAGTCGTGTGAAGAGAGGGAGAGTTGTGGAAGGTTGAGGTGTATTTTTGTAGGTCAGTGAAGAAATTGTTAAATTCAGTGGCTATGGAGAGTGGGTCATCAAGGGTGGAGCCGTTGACGGAAATAGAGCTTGGGTTTTCTACAATCTTTCCTTTTACTAGAGAGTTAATTTGTCTCCATACTTCCTTGGGATTACTAAGGTGCTCAGTTTGGAGAGATTTAAGGTGGCATCTCTTAGCTTTATGTACAGAATTTTTACATTTATTTCTGAGCTGTCTGTAGATAAGCCAGTCCGAGGGGAGTCCACTCTGTTTATACATTTGCCATGCTTTGTCATGGAGGGTCATTACTCATAAGGGATCTGATATCCCTGGAGAGCCACGGGGCTTTAACACCCTTGGATCTGCATTTCTTCTTAGGGGCATATAAATTGAATATTTTGGTGAGAGTGAAGATTAGGAAGTCTAGGGCTAGGTTTATGTCCAGAAGTGTATTAATGGAGCCCCAGTCTGTAGTGTTAATTGATGACAGGAATCTGTTGATGTCAAACTTAGTCATATCCCGTACCAGGGAAATCTTGGGTGGAAGGTTGGTATAGTTGTTTCTCCACACACAGAAGGTGGGAGAGTGATCACTTAAGCAATCTGAGAGTGTGCCAGCAGCTTTGGTTTTAAGTGGCCATCCAGTCTAGTAGGGTATGGTTGCCAGATTTTGGATTGACTCATGTATGATCCTGGATTAACTGGGTAAGGTTATCATCAGCAAGTGATGCACGAGTATTACCTGTGACGTAGACAGCCACCTCCGAGTGCTGTATAATTTTTTTCTTAATATAAAATGTATTACTGAATGTCTCCTGCTGAAAATCAAATGCTCTAGGAGAGACCTCACTCATCCCCCCCCCCAGATTTCAGCTGAGAGATGGAAGCCATAAGAAAAATGCTGACAGCATGTGAGTTCACACACACTCAGTTTTTAGAGACAGTGTGTTACGTGGAAGACTTTAATCAAGGATCCTGTTTCTCTGAGTTAATTACAGACTTGTTTAAGTTAATTTTGTTAAGAGAGAAAATCATAAAGAAGGTTTATGACGTTGGAGAGGAACCTGAGTTGTTACACAGGGGTGCAAGGTTGTAAATGTCCCTGTGAAGCCTGTGTGAGGGAGGATACAGCATGGGATCAAACAAAGTGTCATTGAAGGGCATGAATTATGCTGAAGTTGCAGAATGTAATACTTTTGTATAAGATATATATTTTCATATATCCTGACAGGGAGGAGCTAGGTGACCTCCTGAATAGAGGTGGGGTAAAAGCCAGCTTTTAATTTAGTCTGTTTTACTTCACAAAGACACATTTTTACCTAGACTCTGACCACGAAACATCTTGGGAGCACTTTTAAGCAAGTATTTAGAGACTAAGTACTGTAGTAGGAATTGCACTGTTTAAAACCTTGTTCTTTGAATAGATTTGTATGTCTTGTGATATAAGAGTTCTGTATTTTGTGTTTTACATATTTTTAAATATTTTAATATAATTCTTTTTAGAACTTACTTGGTGTGTCTTTGACTTCTTTTTATTTGTAAGAAAAGTACATGGTTATAGAAGACAATAGACATAATCTTGAATGGTGATACCAAACTGGAAAGAGAAGCATTTTAAATCGGAGGTCTTTATTAAAGTTTTAAAGGGTTCATCTCTGTATACCTGGTTAGGTGCCCATAGGCAAAGATATCTGGCCCCCAAAGACAGATATATCTGAGCCTGTGCATTGGGTATGCTAACAAGAGGTTAACAGTTTGAATCCCTCCAGAACTTGAGACCAAAGGTTGATCCAAACTCACAAAAACAGACAAGAGGGTTACCTTGTCTGTTACACTGTTCACAAGACTGCTCTCAGAGGTTGGCACTTTGGGAGTAGAGGGTCTGACCTGCTGAGTGGGTTTGTGACATTACCAATATTGGGGTGAAGCCAGTCAATGTTGAAGTCCCCACATAGGATGAGGTTGTGCTTTGGGAGGTTGCCTAAGGATGCAAGGAGAGAAGGCAGGCTAGCAGTGGCTAGGCTAGGGGGCACACATATATATATATATACAGTATATACACCCTATGATGAGTTTTTTAACTTTTCCAAGTGTAAGTGTGACTTACAGGGACTCAACAAGAGGAGGTGAGGAGACAGGAGTGGGGAGGAGAGTGACATTGAAGCCTGTCCTGTAGTAGATCATTTCCCTTCCCCCCCTTTTACCTATCCTATCATGTCTAAGGTTGCCATAGCCTGGAAGGGACCCCTCATGCTGTTTGATGGCAGGTTTTAGCCAGGATTCGGATATGCATAGGATGTCAGGTGACATTCGTATAGCCCAGGCTTCCAATTTGACCATTTTGGGGCGTAGGCTGCGAATGTTAATGTGGACTATTTTTAGACCTTTCATAGGTGGTATAGACACTACAGATTGGGTCATGGGAGAATGAAGTGCAGGTCCAGGGTTGGTTTCAATGTCCCCAGCCTGGAGCAGCAGGAGGAGAGTGGAGACAGTTACCCAGGGCAAGGTGCCAGTAGAGAATATTCCAAGGACAGGGTAGCATTGGGAGTCCTGCAGCCAGTACCCATGCATAGCTGTATCATGTTTAGGCAGACAGGGATGTAGAGAAGTATTGTCAGGGATTCTGGTTCAATGTGGACTGGAGGGGGAGGTGAACATTCACTCGCAGGGTGTTGGAGGGCCCCAGCTATCACCCAGTCCACATACCAGCTTGAAGCAATAAGACAAGCAAGTGAGACTAACCAAGTTATACTGCCCATTATAGCAGTTATGTCAAGCTGGGCAAGCAGGCAGCGAGCAGAGTGCAGGTGTCCTGCCTAATCTTGGAGCCCTAGGTCCAGAGGTGTCAGCAAGGAGATAAGAGCCAATGGGAATGGGGATTTTCTGAAGAAGGAGGTGCAGCAGGAGTAGTTAAAGGTGGTCTGGGAGAGGGTGGGGGGTGGGGCGAGTAGATTATAAACAGGTCATATACAGGATAAGTCTATTATATACAAGTTATGTACAGTATAAGGGTTGAAGCAATGGTGCAGAGAGGAGGGGTTCAGGTACCTTGGGAACTGGGGAATCAACCTGGAGGGATAAGGACCTATACAGGGGTGATGGCCTATATCCATCTGGGAGAGGATCCACAGTCCTCAATGGACAGTTTAAATATTGCTTTTATAAACATTTAAACTAGCGAGGGAGGTGGCAGAAGGAATCAGAGAGGCATGAATTCCCCCCCCCCAAACAGGATGAAGTAGAGAGTAGGGAGGACCCAGAGGGGAGAAGAATCCGCCAGGGTGCAAATTAATAAAAGAAGCAGGGTGGTATAAATGAAGGGGATGGGAAGGAGAGCAGAAAATGGAGAGGATGGGAGGAGGGCATAAAGGAAAAAGGGGGCATAGCAATCAGAGTGGTAAAAAAAAATCTGGAAGGCCATGTGTGCGAATACTAGAAGTCTGGGAGATAAAATTCCAGACATACAGTATAGGCCATCATGACAGAGGCTGACATGGATATTGTGGCCACTATCGAGTCATGGTGCACTGACAACCATAACTAGGATATGGCCATTATCGAGTCATGGTGCACTGACAACCATGACTAGGATATGACCATACCAGGTTATATTCTGTTCAGGAATGACAGTGTAGGAAGAAAAGGGGGGAGTGGTGGTTTTTGTGAGGGAAGGCAAAAAAACAACAGAGATACAGGGAATACAGGGAAGGGCAGAGGTACTGTGGGTCACCCTGGAGATGGGAAACAGAGCCACTATTTGCACTGGCATGATCTACAGACCTCCAGCAATGGGGGCGGATTTAGATAAGGTACTAGTGGAGGCCACTGGCAAGATGGCAGAAAAAGGGGGAGGTGCTGCTGGTGGGGGACTTCAGTCTGCCAGATGTAGATTGGAGCCTCCTATCTGCAGCTTTAGCTAGAAACAGGGACATCCTGGACTGCCTGCAGGGAGCGTCCTCAGGTAACTAGTCAGGGAGCCCACTAATGATGAGGCAATACTGGACTTAGTGTTCACTAACAGGGACAGTATTACAAACATCAAGGTGGGAGGCCACCTGGGGACAAAGTCATCATGCCAGCTGTAATTACCTTCATCCCGGCCTGCAATTAGTTCAGACATTTCAGTGAGACCTGTAGAGGCTATAGCTCCAGTTGTGGCTTGGGAGTCAAAGAGTCCATTATCCATTAGTCCCATCATTTTACAGCAGCTTTTAATTCATCCTAACAACTCTGTTACAAAAAATGTCATAGTTATTTATTTTTATTTGAAAGATATCGGAATTACAATCCTTTGAGTCACAGACTCATTTCCAAAGGCTCCAGGTCATATCACATCATACATGACATACATAACATAGAGTACAGTAAGTAAGCAATTTCAGATACATACAGTTTGTAACCATGTCATAATACATAGTACATAACAGAGAGAGGATCTATAGTTACAGATACTTACAATATGTCACAGTGGTTTGGGGTATATCACAGACACATTTCCATTGTTCGAGCCACGCAAAAGATAAACATACTAGGAGGCGTGCCTATACCAGGCCTATACAGGATGTTAGCTAGGCATATATTTACAGTACATTACAGTGACATCTTACCAGGTCCTACAGCATCTGAAGCAGTCTAGGAGTTAGACTTTGTCATTAAGTCAGCCTGGGCACAGGTAGACTTTGACATTAGGTCTGCCTTGTGCACGTACATGAGCGGGTAGGGAGGAGGTGGTTTCGGAGGGCTGTTTTGAATGCACTGAGTTTGGGCAGTCCGGTGATAGATGCAGGAAGGGAGTTGATATGCAGTTAATTACCTACTCTGCAGGGCTAGTATCCCTGGATGCTAAAGTTAACCTCTTGACAATGCCTCTGTTGGCAGCACATGCTTGTTGCCTATGCTAGTTTTTCCACTCCTTAGTATACTCTAAGTTGTGACGTCCTGTAGCGTATCTATGCACTGGTGTTTCACTGTAAACTGTTGATTATCTGCTGATTGTATAATACAACCTAGCTGTAATATTGTAAAGAACTGGTAATACTGTGAGCCATTGCTGCCTGTAACCCTTTATTTGCTGTGACTGTATATTGTATGTCTGTATTGTCTTTTGATGTGGAGCCTTTGTAAATGAGTCTCTGACTCAAAGGTTGTAAATCCTAAAGAATATTAAATAAATAAATAAAATAAAATGAACCAGGTTGGGGCCCTGATGGGGAAAGATCTCTGGGCTAGGGAGGCCCTCACCTGTGGTATGGTTAGAGTTAGCTTATTAGCACTCCTAGTAGAGACAGTGGGGGTGGTTGGAAGGAGGGAGGCCATAACTCCAGGTGGTGTTTGCCTGAAGAGTAACTTTTTTTGCCATGAGGCAGGACTGGTATAGTAGCCTTTCCTAGAGGTTGAGAATTTGTGTGAGGGAGTACAGTGTGCAGGTGTGCGTTGACCAATCAGTACCGGATAGGAGCCTGCATGCTTTATTGATGACCACTTTTATTTTACTGATGGCAGTGGTCTCGACCAATGCAAGGACATCTGGTTGGTGCATGAGGATCCAGCATTGTAGCGATGCTGATTTCTTTAGTATACTGCATATATTCATGGAACCAATGTGCAGGCCATTTACCGAGGGGGGGGGGGAGAGATGGGCTGGAGATGCCCATGCCTGGGTTGGGGTGGATGTTTCCTGACAGCATGAGGAGCAAGGTGATAATTCTATTCAGTGGGATGCATCTTTTAAAACACCCATGCAAAGGTCTATGAGTGCTACCCATTGGTCCAGTGCATGGTATTGGGAGGGAGAGTAGGGTGGGAATAGCAAGGAATGGGGAGGGGGGCCAAGGCAATCTTGGGAAAGACAGAGATGTGGAGAAGTGTCCTGGCTGTTGTGGGGGGAAGACAGATATGGTCAGCGTGGGAGACCTACTGCCGCAGTGAGCGGGGGATGGCTGTGGAGTAAGATTGTGGGGTTAGGATGGTGAGCTTAGTAGTGGGAGGGGATAGTATCACTATCAGTAGAGTAGCAAGGTTGTGGGGGTAGGCGGGACTGGCCATTATACTGTGTTGGGTACCATTCATGCGTGGGTATAAGGGGATCACACTGAGTCCCAGGAGGGAGCCTCAGTGGTGCAGTGGTAGGGTGACTGACCTTAGTGCAGGAGGTACCAGGTTTGAAACCCCAGGGGGGAAATGCTGAGACTGCCTGGCAGAACCCAGTGGTGCCGTGGGAAAGGTCCCAAAATAAGGTGTGCAGCAGTCTGTGAAAGAGGGGCGCAGTAACGACTCCTAGTGGTTACCAGGGGAAGGACAGCATGGGAATGGGTGGATTCTGTAAGGACAGCGAGAGAGGAAGAGAAAGGTGTGGAGGAAATGGGAGGGATAAGTGGCAAGGCTGGGTGTAGAGTAGTAGTAATAGGGTGTAGAGTAGTGGCAATAAAGAGGAGAGGGGTCCTAGAGCATCAGTGAGGGGGAGTGTGACGGAGAGGCAGGCTCTCAGTGAGGAAAGATAAAAAAAAAAAACTCTAGTGGTGGGTTTATATAACCTGCAAATGGGAAACTAGGGACTTAGTTCTCAGCAGAACAGGAAGTCACATGACTAGGGCAGTCCTTAAATTAAGGGCCGGCCTTGGGTGGGAGGGTGGCTTTTACAGTTACTTTTTTAGAAGTCACATGACTAGGGCAGTCCTTAAATTAAGGGGCGGCCTTGGGTAGGAGGGTGGCTTTAACAGTTACTTTATTATTTATTATGTTTTATTTCATACATTTTAGTTATTTTGATAGTCTGTGTTAATATGTTGATTCATGAGTTTTTGAGGTTGTATATTTTTATTGCGCTCGTATGTATATTGTACAACGCTCAGAGCCCATGTGACTGAGCACTTTATAAATAACATTTTGCTTGCTTGTTGCTTGCATTGTGATATCCAGTGGAAACCCCATTGTTGGTTCTGAGTGCCTCCCATTTGCAAAGAAGTCCCTCAGTCTAATTTTCCTGAGACGTTTGTAAAGGTCCACTTGGGTTTCAAATTTATGAGTTGCAGTCCAAAGGATACAGTTGAGCCCTTCGAGAGTAGAGGGGTCTGTGCCAGGGTTAATTCAATTTTGCATAGATTGATTACTTCTTTAGTTTGGTGCCGCTCATTACAGTTTTAATTTTTCCTCCTTCTCCTTCCTCTTCTAGTCTTTTTCTTTGGTTTAGGTTTGGGTTTCTTTTTGGTTTTGCTGGACTCTAGGGGTTCTTGATCTAAAAAAACTACCATTGCTGAGCTTTCTCCAGTTGCTCAGTTTCAGATGCACATTCCTCCGATTCACTAGCAGTGATTTTTGAGCTACGCCTTGACTTGGAGCGCCCTCTGCTGTTGGACTTTGTATGTTAGCTCCAGTACGGCCACTTGCAAAGTCCTCGCTGTCTCTTATTAGTTTACTCTGCTTCTTCTGCTTCATGTTTGTCAAGTTTACGTTTCAGCATCGTGTCCAGTTCATAAAAAAGCATGTGAGTTTGGAAGTTAGAGAGCTCTCTTTTCGTTTTCTTGATTTCTTCACTAATAGCAGTATGTTTGTCTGAACCATTTTGTATCAGTTGTTTAATGAAGGTTTTTGTACAGGCTTGTGCTGCCTTTAATCACTCCTCATTCTTAGAAAATTTGTTCAATCCACTGGCTGGAGATTGCTCTTTATCAAGATATATTTTGAGTGTTATTATATTGTATGTTATATTGAGTTCTATGAAGCTTACTTTTTCTTTTCTCTAAGGACGTAAAGCATTCTCTTGAGGTTACTTCTAATGTGCTCATGGATGCAAACTTAGAAATGTTACAAAGCTTACCTTAAGCCAGGGCTTCAAATATTTTTTTTTTTGTGTGGAAGTCAAATACTTCCATGGGTTGAAATGTTGAAGTCATTTCAGTTTTACTGGAGTCAAAATACTTTCCCTCGTCAGTTTTTGGAAGTCAAAATAATTCCAGTCCACACATTTTGGAAGTCGAAATACTCTGAATCCTATAGTTTTCTGAAGTCATAGGCCTTCTGAATACCTCACTGTAACCCCATCCACGGCGCATTCACAGAAATACATTTCTGAATGAATCTAAGAAAGGAAACCATGCACAGTAAATCAGTTACAGTATGTGTTTATTTCATAAATTGTTCTTGCAGTTCCAAGTAACCTCCTTTAGTCTTGCAGTCAGGTGCCTGCTGCATTCAAAGTCTGGTGATCATACACAATCAGTAACTCACAGATATCACCTTCCTAGTAAAGCTGACAGGTGTTTTGAGATCAGATCTCGTTTGCTGTGTTATTTAGATTGAAACCTATAGGGTATAAACAAGGTGAGTAGTGAGGACCGGAATATGGATGCAGTCACCAGGGGGCGTGACTTTTCACCCTCAGTTTAAGATATCAGCACGGACAGCTTCCAATGCACATGTTTGGTCCCCCCCCCCCCCAAAGATAGCCAGCTCCATACATATGCACAGTACAATACAGACAGAGTAAGCATATATTTGTCATTTTCAAAGTGAGGTGAGTAAAGCCAAATTTGGATGACTATGAATGACAAAATCTTTAGAGTAAGCAAGTACTTTTTTGTTAAAGTATTTGTAGTTGCTGGCTCCGTGACGCTGGGGTATAGGGGATCGCCTGGCATGCTGGTGACCTGGGTTTGCACCTGAGCCCAGGATGACAGGAGTGGAGACCAGTGGGGATGGTTCTGAGCATCCAGTAACTGCTCTCCTCCCCAGGGGGCAGGTGTGAGCTGGCACTGCTGTAAAGAGGCTCCTGGTGGCCCCCTGGGGTGATGCATGTTGCAGCGTGGGTAACCATGTGCCGTTGTGCATCCAGCCAGGATGTCGCATCGTGCCGCCGCATTGTGGGCAGAGGGTGGGTGGGATGGGAGAAAGAAACCCCTTCCCCCCAGCCAACAAGATGATGGCTGCTGGTTCCCCCTATACCACGATAGTATGGACAATGTTCGTGCTGACCCCTATTGTACCCAGGGTACGTAAAAGCCCTATGGGGTGAATCTCCTCCCCTGGTTGCCCCCACAGGGGTAGGGGCCCTCCAGATGAGGGGTCACATTGGGTTACACAGGAAAGACATGTCATTAGTAAGGGGCAGTGGATGGCATACAGGGATCAGCGGCAATGGTGGGGGCCTTGGCGGCCTGAAGGGGTGGCCGGCCAAGAGGTTGGAGGAGGAGGAGCATGAAAAAAAAGGATTTATAGTAATTTAATAAAAACACAAAAAATATCTAATTTGTCTGTGTCTTACACACACACACACACACAAACACACACACACTCACACACACGCATGCACACACACATACTTGTCCTGTAAACTAATAAAATAATTTTTTAATTAAAGTGGACTGTTTTCTTGCATTCCAAGCTATCTCTCACACAGTGTCTCCCACACACAACACAAACAGACCATCCTTGCACCAACATGCCCCCCACCTAAGTGAACTTAGTCAACCCTGGAACCAATACTGACAGACCACCCAAATGAAGACAGATGGCTCTCCCACCACAACAGCATGACCAGTCCCACCCAACCATCCCACCAGCATTCATGACTACCCGCACCCAAAAACACAGCCAGCTCCCCCCACACTCCAACACAGCTATTTAACCCACCAAACCCAAGCAAACATAGCCAGCTCCTCCACTCCTTGCACCAACACACCTGCCCCTTCACCAACATGGACAGTCCCCCCACTATGCCAAAGGGAACATAAACGTCTCTCTCAGCCACTGCAACAACACAGCTACTCCACTGCCAGTCCCCCAAATGCACAAAATGGACAGCCCCACACCATGACCCCAAATAACCAGTCAGCTCTACCATCTCACTAGTGTGACCCCCAGTAAACACAGTCTGCTCCCTCATTCCTCATAGCCAACTCACCTAAACAGTCAGGTCCCGTGCACCGTACACAGATACCTATACACACAGACACACCCCATACCCTGTGCAATATAGCACAACATGTGGAGCCGCCTAAGGTCACAAGGGATCCCCTGGACACACCAGCCATCTTGCAACCTTTTAACCTATTGCGCACACACACACACACACACACACACACACACACACACACACACACGAAATATATAAACATCCTTCCCAAAGTGCCCCAAGTATGGCATGCTTTGGTAACATTTTGTAAGCCACAAATAACCTTTCACCACCAGTTTAAGGCACCAACATTGTTAGGTCCCCATGCCTAGCACCCTCACCCCTGAATGCCATGGCCAGCTCCTGTGACATGCCTGCAGCTGCCCGTACCAACATGGTCAGCTCCCCACTCATATGCCTGGTCCATTCCACTGGCAACTAGGCCAATTCCTTACACATACACCTGGCTTCTCCTACAATGGCCAGCATCCCCCACCAAGACACATACAGCCTGCTCCTCAAACCCACACACAGTCCGTTCCACCCTACCCACATAAACACACACACATACACACACTCTGTCTGTCTCTCTCTCTCTCTCTCTCTGAAAGAATATGGCTAATGAGTCCCCATTTTCCAGTGAGTCCCCCTTCATCCAAGCATCCCGCTTCCCTAAAATGACCACAGCCAGCCCCCTCAGCCACTGTAGCAACAAAAACCACCCCTGGACCACAACACAGACTGTTTACCCCCCCCCCCCGGCTGCCCCCACCCAAGAACACAGCCCTGGCACCCACACTGCCAACCCCACCCCACCCAGGTAAACACAGCCAAACCAGGAACCAACACTACCAGCACCCCCACCAAATCCAAGTGAACACTGATGGACCCAGCACCTACATGGCCAGTCACCCCACCCAAGCAAATAGCCCACCTCGTACCAACACTGCCAGCCCCCTTGAAACACTGCCTGTATCAGGTGAAAACAGTTGTCAGAACATTATTAATACTGAAACCTAGGCACAGAAGTACCCTCTTCAAAAATAATTTCACCTAAGTAAAATAGATAGTATTTGAACAGAATATAAACTACATTTCAATCATCAACATGAAAAAAAGAGTAAATATGCAGTTGATATTAGTCAACTATTAAATAAAAAGACACCAATCTCCCGTTTATAAGCCTGAAAACTTCCTGGTGGCTATTCTGCTTCTCAACCCCACATTACTGACCTATCCAGGTCACTGAAGCACATATTGGGAGGAGGAGCAAGTAAGTTTTTTAACCAGATAAGGCCTGCTAGGCACAAGCGCCTGTTTCCAGTGGTGACCTGGGAGCACTGGGGAGATTAAGTGACTTGTTCGGAGTGATACCATATGCAAGTGGAAGTTGTGGGAATCAAACCTAGATCTGCTGGATGTACCAAGTTCATTCACAGCTTGTTACTCTAACCTTCAGGCTATACTATTACTGCCAGCCAGCCCAACTATACAACTGCTCCTCTCTATTATCCGTGCCACATATAGGCAGCTCTTGTCATTCCTGGCTCTCTAATAACTAAAAACAAAAAACAAACAAAAAAAAAACTTACTTTTGTTCCCTCCAGCCAGTGATGAGTCTTAGTCTAGTAATGGAGACCAGCCAGGTGAACACAGTGTGAGCAGTAGCCAGGGAAGCTCCAAGGTGACTGGAGATTATGGACAAGGGACACACACAAAACAGCAGGCTTCCATTTGTAGAAGTAAACTGATATACACTGGTCCACCAGCACTCATCTTACAGAGTTATCTCAAGGTTGACTATAAATCTTTCGCTCTTTGAGTCAGAGAGCAGCCGGACTGTCACAGAAAGAACATACTCCTCCTTGCTGAAGCTTTACAACAGGGTTGCACTGTTAGTTCAATTTAACCCCTTCACACCTGAAATAAACAAACTTCAATGCAGAGTGAGCTTCAAAAGTGTCTCTGTCTCTTTGTTAAGTGTGAAGGGTTAAATTTAAAAGAAAAAAATGATGTCCACAGCAGTAAAAACAGAGGTTGGCTCTTAGCAGGGTTGTTACATTAGAACGTAAATGACTCCAGGGAGTCTATTTTAGGATGTTTTGCACACATTTCTGGACGTAAAATACAGTTATCGGAAGCCCTGCCTTTAGCTTTCAGTTTGTGCACCTACACCTTCTCGGTCACCACCAGACAAACAGGTGTATCTGCTGCCATTTCCGCTGACATGTGAGTTTCAATGACCGATTCCTTGACATTTGTACTTGTGCTGCTGATCAAAGTCTGGTCCTGTGGCGTGTTAGAGTAGGGCTGCTTTACTACAACGGCTAGTACCAGTGTAAATCTGCTCAAGTTGCCGACACATCAGTGCTAACTGATGCCCTAGGCAACACAGAAGACAACAGATGAGGAAACAGGAGGGCAGTGCGTGGAGTGGTCAGTGGAATGGGCGCTTATCTGGACAAATGATCCATCCAATGTAGAGCTTGAGGCAGTTACAACAGATAGCAAAAACTACAAAATGAATGCTGCAGTTTATAAAGAACGTCAATGTTCCTATCATAGCCTGGCAACTGGAACGTATTGCCTTGATTGCAGGAGCGGCACACACTAACCCAGTCCCCTGCCAAAGACTATGGTCAAAGTGCCAGGGCAAGTGTGAGATCAGGAGTGTCTTGATATTAATTCCACTTGAGCAATATCGCCTAATAAATTTATTGCACAGCATTTAGCAAGTGCCTATGTCAGATTTGTGCCTCTTTGCTATCCTTACCTCTGGAGTGCATAGCCATCCTGTCTGACCGTTCCTACTTGGAGCCGGGTGGCTCCAGCTTTGCACCCATTCCCCTGACTGCTGTGAACACTGCTCTCCTGTTTGTAGGTACTGGCTGCCCCCCTGACAGTCCTATTTAATAGTCCACTGGAAACAGAGAGTGGTTCCAGAGGGCTGGAGGAGGGCAGAAGTAGTCCCACTTTACAAAAGTGGTAGCAGGGAGGATGATGGCAACTATAGGCCAGTCAGCCTAACATCAGTGGTGGGAAAGCTACAGGAGTCATGGCTGAAGAAAAGGATCATGGAACATCTTAAATGAGTTATAAGATCCGAGGCAGCACAGATTCATGAAGGTGGGGGAGATCAAGTCAAACAACTCTAATAGAGTTCTTTGACTGGGTGGCCAGGGAATTAGATCAGGTTGAAGCAGTGGATGTGGTCTACCTAGATTTCAGAAAGGGCTTCGACACTGTTCCACATAGGACACTCATAAGGAAGTTGGGCAGCTTAAAGGTGGGTCCCAAGGTGATAAACTGGATAAGAAATTGGTTACGGGATAGGCGATAGAACGTGGTGGTAAATGGAGTTCACTCTGGAGAGGGGAGGGTGGCCAGGAGAGTGTCTCAGGGATCAGTACTGGGGCTAGCCCTCTTCAACCTCTTTGAAAGTGAGACTGCAGAACAGCTGGAAGGGAAGATCTGTTTCTTTACTGATGACACTAAAATCTGCAATAGCGGGGTGCAACTATGGCTAAAAGGTTGGGGGGACATGGCTCTACCAAGTCATTTGTGCCAACACCAATTCCACTGGCTATGGGGCACTGAGAGACAGAAGACTTCATTATTTTTATGTTTTCTTGCGCGCGTATGCAAGAAACATTATCCGGCAGCTTAGGAGAGAAGTGGGTTGTGGAGGTGCAGCATTGTGGCGGCCAGTGTCAGCATTGCATTTGTGGGCTTGGCAGTCTGCACCCAATGCAGGCCCAGTGTCCTGATGACACTGGTTCTGCAGAAGTGCCACCAACTTGAAATGATTTGGCCACTGCAATGAGAGTCCGCCTCGTCATTGCAGCATCAGCAATTCTGCTGCAATAAGGGAGCGACCTGTCATTGCAGGGTGGTACCTTGCCTGGTGTAACATTTCTGTGAACATGGCAGTCCCATGTAAGCCAGTGGGGGTGCCCAATCCCCCTGTCAGCATGCCAATGACCCAATTAATTTGCCGATGGGGGAGCCCACTCCCCATCAGCATAATGTCCCTCCATTTGTTGTGTGCCAAGGGGGTGCCCAGTCCCCTCAGCACCATGCTCCCCCATTCTTAATTTGCTGATGGGGGGCTAACCCTGATCGGCTTAAGTCCCCCCTTCCCCAAAATGTAGGTGGCACACTGGGAGCCCACCCCAGTGTGTACAAATGAAGCCTGAAAAAAAAAAACCTTCCTGCGACATCCTTTTTATTATTTTTGTCCCTCAAATAAAGAAAACGGTCCCTCGCGGCCTGTCATGCCCCCTCCCACAACCTGCACTGACCTTCTGCGCACCCCACCTCTCCACACACCCCCACCATATACTTACCTCCGGAGCTCAGCTCAATGATCTTCAGTGGACTGGGAACACGTCTGCGCTCTTCAAAGCCGACAGTGAACTAAAGAAATGCCGGTAAGCTGTATAATGGCATAAATAGGGTTTTTTCAACTTATGTGGATATCTCAGCTATTTTTGGGACCTTTGCCACCAAATTTTCAATATGGGGTTATTGGGACTGCTTGTCATGACTACAGTAACTGTCATGGCATTATTAACCAAATGACAGTGCCACTGTTCATGAGGTGGGCTCTCAAAAATCCTATGTTGCAAATTTGGTGAAAAAAATCTAGAAATTACTGTTTTGTGAGCGTGCATTGCGCAGTTTCCACGCTCCCTCATAACTTCGTGAATTTATAATATTTTCACTCCAGATTTTCAACATTGGCATTTTTCCACACCTCCTTATGAACAGTACAGTTATCATATTTCACATCCTGGACAAAATGTGTTTTCGCACTTCCGGCGCAGAATAGCGTGGTCACTGTGGGAAATAAGTGTTTGGGACTGATTAAGAAAATTGCAGTGACTCTGTTCATGAGCAGAGGTCCTAAAATGCCTATGTTGAAAATTTGGTGACAAATGTCCATAAAATGATTGTGTTACGAGCGTGAGTTGTGCAGTTTCCACGCATCCTCATAACGTCGCAAATTTGTAGTATTTTCACTCCAGATTTTCAACATTGACATTTTTTCACACCTCCTTATGAACAGTACAGCTGTCATTTTTTACATCCTGGCCGAAATGTGCTTTCGCACTTCCAGCACACAATAGCACGGTCGCTGTGGGAAGTCAGTGTTCAGGACAGATTAAGAAAATCACAGTGACACTGTTCATGAGCAGAGGTGCTAAAATGCCTATTTTGAAAATTTAGTGACAAAAGTCCATTAAGTCCATGACTGTATTATCAGCGTACATTACGCAGTTTCCACGCACCCTCGTAATTTTGCGCATTTGTAATATTTTCACTCCAGACTTTCAACACTGGCATTTTTTCATACCTCCTTATAAACAGTACAGCTGTCATTTTTCTTATCCTGCCTGAAATATGCGTTTACACATCTGGCGCAGAATAACGCGGTCGCTGTGGGAAATTAATGTTCAGGACAGATTAAGAAAATCATAGTGACAGTGTTCAAGAGCAGAGGTCACAAAATGCTTATGTTGAAAATTTGGTGAAATAATTCCACTAAATGACTGTGTTACATGCATGCGTTGAGCAGTTTTCACGTACGCTAGGAAGTTCGAGTATTTTTAATATTTTCACTACAGATTTTCAACATAGCCATCTCTTCACACCTCCCTATGAGTGGTACAGCTGTCATTCTTCATATCCTGCCTGATCTGTGTTTTCGTATATCTGGCGCAGAATGGCACGGTCACTGTGGGAACTCAAAGTTCGGGACACATTAACAAAATCACAGTGCCACTGTTCATGAGAAGAGGTCCCAAATGCTTCCATGAGGTGTGAGTCACAAAAAGGCCATGCTGAAAATTCGTAGTGCAAATACCAACAAAGGCCCGGGGCGTTAGGGTTTCTTACCATAACAGCCCACCCTGTACAGACTGACAGACATCAGGGGTGTGCTTTTGGATTGCCAACTGTAATGCTCATGCCATTCCAGCCCCCCCACCCTGCAGCCAGTGACAGGCATTGGGGTGTGCCTTGGACTCTTCGGCCCCAGAGTTCATCCCATTTTCCTATACTACACCCACTTCAGCGTATGTCCTTCTGGAGTGGGGTGACTGTAAAGCTGAACACCCCCAAGGCACACCTCAACACTTGTCGGTGTCTGCAGGATAGGGTGAGGTGAAATGGCATGAACGTTATGGGGAACAACCCAAATGCATACCCCAATGCCTGTTCGTCTCTGCAGGGTGGAGATGGGGATAGCGTGAAGTTCAGTACTTCAAAAAAAGTCCAAGAGGGTGGCATCTTTCAGAAAAAGAGATGTGCAAGAAAAAGGGGACACAACTTGAAGATGGGGGGGGATGGCTCAGAGGTAACGTGAGGAAGTATTTTTTCACAGAGAGGGTTGTGGATGCATGGAACAGCCTCTCTGAGGAGGTTGCAGAGTCAAGAACAGTGGGGGAATTCAAGAATGCATGGGACACACATAAGGCACCTAGTGGGAGGTAGGAGGAAGTAAGCTGTTGGTTAACTAGGATCTGCAGCTTATCTGTTAGGTCGGAAAATAGGCAGACTAGGTGGGCCAAGCGGTCCTTATCTGCTGTCAAATTCTATGTTTCTAAGTTTCACTGCCATTCCTATTCTGCATCTGTCTAACTCCTGCATTCCCAATACTAATACCAGCAAGCAAACATTCAGCATTGACACATGCTTGTTATAATTAATTCATTGCAAGACAAAGGACAGAATGAGAATAGTCTTGTGAGTCATAAAGTTATTATTTTCTTTTTTTACAAAAATTATCATTTAAAATAATAGCAAGAAAAATATGACACAGTCATCATCTTCCTCCTTCTCCACCTCTGTTATCAGCAAAAAACATAATTGTTATAGATAAAATGCACTACAAATAAATACAGCAAGCTGCAATAGAGAAGTATAAATAGAATTAAAGAAAAATAAACCGGTTTAAACAAAACATTCCAACTGATAACCTCAAGCAGACATTTTGAGAAGTTGTAGACACACACAATGAGGAACCACAGTCAGCACAGCAGCAACTAAAATAAAAAGTGCATTACATTACAAAAACAGTACAATTGTTATAGGGATACAGAGAAACTGTGGACACACTGGAGCTGGCAGTACTTCATTTCATTTTATTTGTTAACTGGGTTAGGGCACTGGACAAGTCCTTTCTCAGGCACAGCCCAGACCTAACACAAAAAAAACAATAAACAAATACTACAAATACAATTTACAAATAACAAGTACAATCATCCTTTGACATCAAAAAATGCTTAAAATTACATTTAAAAGTATTTAACATGGAAAAAAACTGTATATTTTCAGGTAAGTTGTTCCAAAATAGAGGACCAGCTATGGAAAATGATATAGAATCTATCTTTGTCCTGTTTGCAATTGTTTGGAGAACAGTGCCATGAGAAGAGCACAGACCTGCAAAAACATGTTGAATAGATAACAAATCAGCAAGGGGAAATTTAGAAGTAGAAAAAAATAGGCTTAAAAATTTTACAACCAAAATAATAAGAAAGTCTATCTTTGGGAGATATATACAGTAGTATACCCTAGAGGTTAGAGTAATGAGCTGTGAATGAGCTTGGTACATCTTGCAGGCCTGGGTTTGATTCCCACAACTTCCTTTTGCATACTGTGTGACTGAACAAGTCAATTAACCTCCCCTGTGCTCCCAGGTCACCCGTGAAAACAGGCACTTCTGCCTAGTGTTCCTTACTTGGTTACCAAAAGAATAAAACACAACAAAATAAACAAAATACTTATGATAAGGAGTCACAGCATGTCAAAAACGGAAAATACAGATGTCATGGACATGCACAGTGAAGAATAACAGTGCAACACTAAGTAAAACCAATTCAAAAACTCGGAGAAGTCATGGACACTCACGATTAGGGATCAGTGCAGGAATAAAGAAAAATACAGAGGTATTATCCTGTTTCCAGGTACTGTCTGCCCCTCTGCTAAGAAATGCAAGGTCATGCACCTTGGAGCAAGAAATCCCAGGACCAGCTATTGGCTGGGGGGAGTGCAGGTAACAGCTTCAGAGGAGGAAAGGGACCCCGGGGTAATAGTCACAGGGGACATGAAGGTATCAACACAGTGTAGCAGGGTGACAGCAAGGGCAAATAGGATGCTGGGGTGCATTGCCAGAGGGATCAAATCTAGAAAGGAGGAGGAGGAGGTCATCCTGCCCTTGTATAGATCACTGGTGAGGCCACACTTGGAGTACTGTGTGCAGTACTGGTGCCCATACCTCAAAAAGGATGTGAGATTACTGGAGGGGGTGCAGTGCAGGGCTACGAAAATGATCATGGGACTGGGGGAACTGCCGTATGAGGAAAGGTTGAGGGAGCTCAACATGTATTCGGTGGAAGAGAGATGGGAAAGAGGGGACATGATACAGACTTTTAAGAACTTGAAAGGCATAAACAAAGTCAGAAAGGGAGGATTGTTCCACTGAAAAGGGGGAAGGGTCACTAGGGGGCACAGTCTGAAGCTGGAAAGGTGGAGGTTCAGGAGGGAGATGAGGAGGCATTACTTTACAGAGAGAGTGGTGATGAGATGGAATGCACTGCCAGAGGAGTTAATCTAACTGAGGACAGTGGATAGCTTTACGTGGGGTTGGAATAGCGTCAAGGAGAGGATTAGTACAGACAAGAACACAAATGGGGGAAAGACTGGGAAAGGGGAGGAAGCGAGGGGTTTGGGTGGGGCTGGGGCAGCTGTAGAAATATGAAACTAACAGCTGCACAATTGGGCAGACTTGATAGACCTGTGGGCCTTTTTCTGCCGGCAATTTCATATGTTCGTATACTCATAGGTCACATGCACAAGAATGAATCATTTATATTTCTATAATTATTCTGTAATTATTGTAATTCTCCAAAAGCTACTCCATCACTAAAGGTTAGCAACCAGTTTCAGTGTCAATAAGAGAAATAAGCTGGTTAACTGCTAGTCTCGCACCTGCCCATTTTTTTTGGGGTACTACACAGTACTAACAGTTCTGGGGTTTGTAAACTCCAAAGCACTTTCTAGTCACTGGGGCATTTATTTGCTAGAAGACTTTTTATCACTCAGCACTACAGAACCCAGAACTGTGTGTTGAATTAGGAAAAGAAATTACATGAACTTAAGCCACAGATACTTATGCTACCTATAGTTTACAGAAGGTGTCTGTTACTGAACTATCAGACTTCTTGATCTGGATTGAACTGTGCTGTTTGATTTGACTGTTGCTGCACTAAGCTTACCAAATCATAAGGCAATTTATTAAAAATATTTTGCAAAAGCAAAAATGGATTATACTGAATCCTAGACTATCTAGTCCATAATCTAATCATATTAAATTTATGTATTGTTCATTTGTATACAACTACATTTATTTTATGAGATTCATTAGTCTAACAAACTCACGGAGTATTTAAATTTACAGTCAATTATCTGTGATCAAGTTTCCATGCAAACTGTAACTGGTAAAGAAAATGGAGCGATCATACGTTCTCACAACATGAAGTAGCAGGGCATGGGGGGCTGCTGTGGAGCGGCAACATGACGGATGCAGAATTTTAAGCTCCATATGTCACCTGTATTTACAGTATCATCTAGCAGTCTGGCCGCTGATAATCTGAAGTATTTGCTGCCTAATTAATAAGTCTGTTCTCTCCTGGTGACAATGAGTTGGAAAAAGAATCATAAACACTCATAGCAACCTCAAAACTTAAATGTTTTACCTGCAGCAAATAGCCAGAGTGCAGGGAGCTGTGCAGGGACCATCGACTTCAGATGAGTCCAGTGCTATTGATCTGCTGACCACACAAATCTTAATGATGCTCCAGGAGCTCCAGGAGACAGGCAATGAAATGAATTGCCAGTTGGCAGCAATGGAAGCTAAATTCAGGGAGTTGGATACCCGGGTCCAGGCTAATACTATCTCTGTTAGCGAGCTGACTCAGGAGGTTGCTAACCAACAGGAGTGGAATGTGCACTTTGTGAAGGACATTACTTTCTTAAGGGCTAAAGTTGAGACCTTGGAAAACACCCAGTGGCAGGCAAACTTACAGATTGTGGGCGTTCCTCCTCTCCTCATCTTGCTGGGAAATCAGATCTGATACCTGCTCTTAGTCGACTGATTTTTACTGACCTGAACCTGCTGCTGGAGGATTCTGGAGTCACCATACTTAAGGCTTTCACTGTTCATATGAGGGCTCATTAATGAGGGCCGGAATACCAGCAACCTCTCACAGCAATTGCTACTCTTTCCTCATCGGAAGCCCATATTTCCCTGCTACAAGCAGCTTGAGCAGGGGGCGATATTGTCTGGGAGGGAAATAAACTTGCTTTTTTCCCAGATATCTCCTTGCAAACTCAGACTAGAAAGAAGGCTCTGCAACTGACTAAGAAGGATCTACTTGAGCAAGCCGTTCAAGCTCAGTTACTTTTTCCAGCTTGACTACAGATACACTACAAAAACAAAACTCACATTTATACTGACCCAGAGTCTGCAGCCTCTTTTGCTGCTAAAGTGATAGCTGAACTCATTTCTGAAACTGGCACTGTAGATGAAGATGTGGACGAGAATGGCTAGAATTTGCTAAAATAGCCTATTTTTTCCTTCATATACTAATGCCTTTGCCTGAGGGGTGTTATACCCTTATGATTGATATGCTTACCTGTGTTTAAAAATGTACTAACTATCCTGTGTTGTGCTTTTGCTCCTAAATACATTTCTACCATTCAACCGATGGTTGTTGATTCAACAGGAGTATGGCCAGTTCTTAGTTTGGAGTGCAGGTTCACTCCACTCAGTTTGTGAACTATGTATAATAGCCTATTCTGCTTTTTTGTTTCCCTAGATGGTCCCTTTGTGGGCCCTAGGGTTGTAAGGGTGCAATGCAACTTAATTGAGCACAGAGTTTCTACAATATTTCCTTATTGACCACTGCCTGCTGTTTACTATCTTCCCCCCTAATGTTTTTAATCCTGCGAGGGATGGGGAATATTGGTGAACTGCGTTATATCTGTAATTTCTAGGTGAGAGCGGACTGTCCTACAATATTACCCTACTGGACTTTATTTCCTTTCTCAAAACTGGTAGCTCTCAACTGTTAAACGAACATTTAAATTGTGGATTTATTTGTAAATTTGGATCTGTACACTTACAGCTGGGTCTGCGTACCTCTTTCTGTTGGTTTTATGGAATGTCTTGCATACAACCTAATAAATAAAAAGTTTAAAAAACTAGCAGGGCATATAACATTCAGTCTTTTTATGTATTACACATTCCTATAATTGAATGCTATGGAGCCAAAAATGGACTTTATTCATAGATATAAAAAAACACACGCATGAGAGCTACATAAAAGCGATTGTTAGGAGCAAACTTACACATGACCAAAGCAACAGAACACTATAAAAAGAGTGAATAGTTGTAACCCATTCAAAGAGCCAAACATTGTGGGTTAATATATGGGGCAAGGCTCAGATTCCATATTGATGGTTTATGGAGATTGCCTTGCAATCATAAATATACACAACTGTTCACTGTATTTGCAGAGTTCTGGAGATACATAAGCACATACACTGCACACCTCTGGCAGGCCAAAAGGTAAACTCAACTCAGCAGACTGGTTGCCAGTACAAAGGCTTCAAGAGTGGAGCTGCACAACAAGGCACAGTTCCATGCCACAGATGCACTCAGAGAGAAATGGATCTCATTAACACAGGAAACAAGGAGTGGTTGTAAAGAGTTTCACAAGAAAACCCTCTGTCTGCCCTCTTACTCCTAATATTCACTGTGGGCTTGATTCATGAAAGGGGCTTAGATCAGTGCAAACTGTGGCAAACAGTAGCTTGCACCAAAGCCCGGTGCACCACAGACCCTACACCAGATTCTGGTACAGGAGGGGTCCCCACACCTGCGGCAACTGCTCCCATGCAGTTAACACCTAGTGCATGGAAGGGTTTGCTGTAGGCACCTTATCCAGGGCAGGCAGACCCCCTCCCTGATCCATGATCTCCCCAAATATAGTAAAATAAGGAAGAACCCCCAATGACTGTGTCCCCCCCCTCCCTGATCCCTGATGGCCTCACAAACCATAACAGTAATCATCCTGGTAGTTTAGTGGACCCCTTCCCCAATCCAGATAACCCCGAACATGGAATAAAAATGAATATCCCCTGGTAATTGCATTCCTCCTCCCTGAACCCTGATGCTGCCCTATATTGAAGAAATAGCATGCCCCCTTCCCCGATTCTGCCGTATATTGAATGCATGACTTGCCCCTTCCTGATCCCGATCCCTGTTGTACTAAACATAATAAAGTATCCCCTGTCCCGAGGGTGCATCCCTTCTGGCATTCTATCCAGCTTTCCCTAGACCCATTTCTGGGGTTTGAATCTTGTTTCACCCCAGAGTTTTGTCTGGTTGGCCTTTTCCGGAGGAGCTTTTTGGACACCCGCTGAGCCTATATGTCCTTGATTGCCATAACAGCGAAGTTAATCATCTGTCAGCACTGGCTAGATGATACTATCCTGTCCTTTAGGGAAAGACACCAGGAGATCCTGTTGACCCTCAAGATGGAAAAATAGATAGCATGTAGGCAAGGTCAGCCTTTCTCCTTTTACTCTCACTGGGATCCGCTTTATGCCCTGGTATCCATCTCCGGTGGTTCACAGGATCCCCAACTTGGTGCATCCTTTTAAGGTTTTGCCTGCCTGTTCCCATCTGGGTACCCTATAAACAGATAATGTTTCTGTACACTAATAGATCACTGATTAGGTGTACTATTTCAGATGCACTCTGGGGGGGTTGGGATGGTTTTCTGGGGGTGAGGGGGTTAGATTACTTTTGCTCTTTTTTTTACTTATCCTACCTACTGTTGTATTGCTGGGTTTGTGTATATTGTGAATCTTGTTGTTGTACTGTTGAAAATCAATAAAGTTTAGTAAATTGCAAAAAAAATATGTATCCTCTGTAGTCTAGTGCCTCTCTCCCCAAGCCCCAATCTCCTACCATAATAATTATTAAAATAGTCCTGGTGGTCCAGTGGAGAGCTCCATCCCCAGTCGCCTGTAAATTGGGAATCACAAATATCTGGTGGACTAGTGAACTCCCCACACCCATCCCATCACCAAGCCGGTGACTTGCTCAGCCCACCGCTGTCCTCCATGGCCATTCGCCAACTGAACACTGAATGAGCACATACTGTATATAGTATGCACTCAGTGAATGACAGTGGCTGTCATTCACTGAGTGGGTACTATATACAGTACGCGCTCATTAGCACACAGTTAATGGCTGATTGTGGAGGAGAGTGGTGGGCTGAGCCAGTCGCTGGTTCCATGACAGAATGCAGGGTGGAGGTCCACTAGTCCACCAGGTAATTGTGATTCACAATTTATGGGCGCCCGGGGATGGAGCCCTCCACTGGACCACGAGAACTATTGTAATAATTATTATGGTAGGAGATAGGGGCTTGGGTGAGGCAGGGTGCTCGACTACTGGGTATAGTTTATTTTTAGTACAACAGGGATTGGGGAGAGGGGACATTATTGAATATTACCAGCAGCATCAGTGGGGGGGCAATACATTCATTCATCAATATACAGTACGGCAGCATCTAGTATTGGGGAGGGGGGCATGGTATTAATTCAATATACAGCTGGATCGGTTTCAGGGAGGGAGTCACTAGACACCAGGTTTATGTGTCTGGTTCCACACAGGAGACATTAGGGTTTGAGGCTGGGGAGGACAGTGGCACATTGCTGCATGGTGCAACACTCTCCCTGAGGGATGTCTAGGTACCCTTAGACTAGCCCTGGTTGGTCTAAGGGTACTTAGAATTTCTCCCTCTAGGAGAGTTCTGTGAATACCATAATCGGGGATGTGGCAGCTTGCGTCTACCACATGCCTCCTAGTGCCAGGTTGCAGCCCATTTATTGGCACACCAGCTGCGCATGCCCCATTTGGGGCAGGCAGACTGCGGTTGACACAGGCTGTCTTTGTGAATAGGTATAGGGGAAGTTTTTGATGCAAGGTGCCACTTGTGCCATTTATGTTTGGTGCAGGCACCTTGCATCAAATTACGGGCTTTGAGAATTGGGCTGTTGTATTCCTTGTTCCCCAATGAGTTAAATGAGGAGTTCTGACATGTGCTGTGCAATACGATCAGTTAAATGCACCATCTCCTGAATTAAGGTCTATGCCATCACTGGCTTACAACAGAGCAATGCAGAGTGCCATAGTTTTATTGTATCATAAGGCAGTAAAAGAGCAGGTAGTTATAGGTAAACACTGGTAGTTTGTCAAGTGTATTTTCAAAAAAACAATAATCTATTGCAATATTTTATGTTTCAAGAATTGATGTTGTTATGCTGAAGAGAGACTATGCTAATTAACCCCAAAATGGTTAAATATTTCTAAGGTGCCTTATTGCATTACATTATTTAAGAGGAAGCCAAACATTTTTTTAAGCTACTTTAATGTTGCTTAATGTTACTTTTTGTAGTTGCTATCTGGTAGCGAGCACTCCACTGTGACTTACACTAGTTTATTCAGTTCTGGCTGGTGCTTCAGTTCATGCTGTGGTTGGTTGGGTCAGCTGTGGCAGAGAACTCCTCCAAAGGTACTCTTTCTCTTTTGGGTGGCTGGTGATGTGATGGGAGAATCAATGGCAGGGGAACTCAGCTCTCTCAGCGACTGATGGGTTAATAAACAGGAGGTGGGTCGAATGTTTGATAGTAAAGCCAATGCCAAGGAAGTGAAGGAACTGGAAGAAACTTGTTGAAGCCTTGATTAACATACAGAAGACCCCCTTACTCCCCTTTGATGTATACCAGCTGCTGGTGGGGCTGTCAGACAGTTACGCTTAACTGCTCTGCAGAGACAGTCACATAATTCACACATTTCCAGCAAAGATCATAGCTTTGCATTGCTGGTCTTGAGAACTTTGATAGACTTGGGCAAGATAAAACGCTCTCTGGTGCTGGGGAGCCATCAGCTCCATTTTTGTATGGCCATTTACTGTTTTTTTGGGGGGGAGGGTTGAGAAAGGAAAATTGTATCTGTATCTCTTCTGACTGATTTAATTACAGCTGCCCGAATGTTGTAGGGGATATGAATGGGTACTTAACAAATTGAGGGGGATGTGTCCCCCTCATCCCCCCCCAGTAGATGCGCCCAGTTTGGACACTCCAGAGTTGGTGGAAAGAATGTGCGGAGACCTGAGAAAACTTGAAGAGTGGTCAAGGCTATGGCAGCTGGGTTTCTATGTGAAAAAGTGTTAAATTATGCCCTTAAGGCACAGAAACCCAGGGCAGAGTACAAAATGGGAGAGGAGGTAGGTAGTGATGGCCACCAAACAGGAATGGGATCTGATGGTAATCATATCAGACGACTTAAAGATGGCCAGGCAGTGCAACAAGGCAGTTGGGAGGACCAGTGGGATAGTGGGGTGCATAGAGGGGGGGGTATCACCAGCAGAAGGAGGGAGGAGGTGGTGTTGCATTTGTATAGATCACAGGTGAGACCCCACCTTGAGTACTGTGTCCAGTTCTGGAGACCACATCTCTGGAAGGGCACAGAGTGGAGACTATCCAGAGGAGGGCAACAAAAGTGGAGCAGGGTGTATATCAGAAGCCCTACAAGGGCAGACTAAAATAAGTCAACATGTACACCCTGGAACAGAGGAAGGAGATGGGGGATGTGATAGAGACCTTTAAATACCTCACAAGAGTAAATAGGGTACAAGAGGGAGTATTTTTTCAGAAAAATGATGCTCAAGAACAAGAGGACATGCAATGAAGCTGGATGAGGGTAAATTCAAGAGAGATGTGAGGAACCACTTCTTCACAGAAAGAGTGATGGATTCCTAGAAAAGTCTTCCAGCAGAGTTGGTGGGGGGAAAAAACAGTGGTGGGGTTTAAGAATGCATGGGAGGCATAGGGGAATCTTAGTAGAAAGGAATGGGGGAGAAAGAGCCAGAGATCAAGTAGGCTCTGCGGTGGCACTGTAGGAAGGGCAAAACCCATCAGACTGGGTGGGCCAAGTGGTCCTTATCTGCCACCAAATTTTGTGTTTCTAAGTTTCATCTGCAAATTGAATTAGAAGTACCTCTCAGAAGATGTCTTCTGCTTTCCTCTCTTTAATCTTCTTTCCTACATTCCTGAAGTGTTTCATGATTTGATCCCCTTCTTGCCACTGGTGTTGTTTGTTTCAATATGTGCCCCTACCAGGAGATAACCTCCAAGGACTCGAATAGTCCATCAATCCTCACAGTAATTCAGTTGCCCATCTGTATATCTCCATACTGAATCACCCACAACCATTGTCTTCCTGAGTTTGATCTTGTTTGGCACTGCTTGGTGCACATTAACTGGCATGGTGTGTTCTTTTTCCCCCAGTCTGCCAGTAGGTCACATCTGTCCACAGTGAGCAGCAGTAGACCTTCAGTGGTGCTCTCTTCTATCTTCTTGGTTGCCCCTTCTCTTGATGCCTTTCCATTATAATCCACTTTCATGTTTAACTGTTTTATAATCCTTTTAGGTAACTGTTATTCCATTCTCCACATCTCCAAACATCATATTACTGTTCATACTATGGCATTTAAAGCAGAAAAGGGCTAATAGCCCGTGTGAACTGTTGTCCCACTATTTCAGAGGTAATAATTTACTAATTTGTTGGAAGCCATATAGATGTCCAGAATCTTCTTGCATACAGTTTTGTTTTTACTTATGATTACATTTAGTGATAGGTCATTCCACACTCTATCACCCTCTGTGTGAAGCAATACTGTATCCTTTCACTTCCGAATATTTTTTTCTGTATTTGTAATGGATGTCCTCGCATGCTCAAGTTGTCTAGTTTAAAACTCAAGTCCAATCCTGACATTAATTCCAGGTAATTTAGGATGTCATACATGAGCAGTAAATTGCTTCTAATTCACCTCATATACTGTATAGCGACATTAAATTAATCTTTTCTAGTCACAGCTGCCGCTACTTCTATCATTGTTTATATTTCCTGTGTTTTCTGGTATACAGTAGTCTTCCTCTTCATCCTGTGCTGTAATTATTTTCAGCTTGGTCTCTGGCTCAGTTACTCTGTTAATTAGATCATCAGTTATCTGGCACTTATTACAGATGAACTCCTGAGCCATTTCCTTGTCACACACGACTGAACCATGTAGGGTGGAAATGGAGCCAATTTGTAGCTCCTTCCCTAGCTAGCTCTTCCTTTCTTGATTAAAGCCCTGGATATAAAATGATTCCAGCGATTTCTTGTGCTAGGTGTGCCCCTTCTTGGAGGTATGTACTGTAAGAGGATCAGACCTCCAATATTTATGGGAATGTTACTAGCTACTATTAACTGCAGGAACTGCGGGACACTTTTCAAAAGGGCAGTTATACAGGATTTAGGATGCTGTCCTACATGCTGGACCATCAGAGATCTAAGGGCTCAGCTCCGGGCAGAATGGCAGAGATGGCACGCCTCAAATCGCATATTCAGGTGGAAATATAAGAACTGCCCACCATTTCCCCAACATCAAACTGAAGCACCTCGATTGCAGAGGATAGTTGATGCGCGAGGTTGGCAGGTGGTTAGGGGGGCAAATCGGGTGCCCCATCGCTTAATGCTCACCAATATATCACCTCCACAAACCATGTAAAAACTACAAACAGGTATCTGCCTCTATCTCTGAAATAAAACAAAGAGGCCTCAGACACTGCAGCACAGGAGCTAGCACTACAAAACTCACCCAAAACAGGGACCAAAATGAAAAAAGCAAAAAGTAAATCCAAAACACTTCTGATCATAGGAGACTCCATGATTCGGGGAGTTGATACCTACTTCTGGCCGGGGGTAATGGTCAGATATCTCCCAGATACATCAGCGTTGAGAGACTCTGACCACATTGTTAAAATCGCGCAGGAAGCAGGAGAAAACATCAAGGTCCTGGTACACATAGGGACTAATGATCTCACCAGCTGGTCAGTTGTGCAGACCAAGGAACACCTGACCAGGCTGGGAGACAAACTGTCATCAATTTTATCCTGCATCTCCTTCTCTGAGATCCTGCCGGTCTGGGAGAGGGGGGCAGATGGACGGAAGGTCAGAGAAGGGGAGACAGGGGAGCTAGACATGTGGCTCAAGGGTTGGTGCCAGGAAAAAAGACACAGATTTGTAGGTAACTGGCAACAGTTTTGGGAGCAAAAGTTCTTTAAATTCAATGGACTGCAACTGACTAAGGAGGGAGTCAGTGCATTGGAGCAGAAGTTTGATGTCTTTGCAGAATACTTAAACTAGCAAATGGGGAGAGGGGTGCAGCACCCGATAAAATGAAAGGGAAGAACACCCCTCCCCCCTCAGCTAGTGATTAAACAGGAGTTCGGCATGTTTGTAGTTCATTTGCATCACCAGGTATGGAAAAAGGTCCGACTCACCTTACGACGTTCAGGGGAAACGCCAGACCTCGCCCAACAACTAACGCACCGAAATCTGGCCAATGGAAAATCATGTACACAAATGCCTGCAGTCTGGGAAACAAGATCCCAGACCTGGAGGCAACAATGATAGAGGCTAAACTGGACATAGTAGCCATTGGTGAGATATGGTTCACCAGTAACCACACTTAGGAGACTTCAGTACCCGGCTATGTACTGTTCAGAAGAGACCAAGGTGCAAAATGGGAGTGGGGGAGTGGCCCTTTATGTCAGTGAAAATATCAAAGCTACAGAAATTCAGAATACACATAAGGAGCCAGAAGAACTGTGGGTCACCCTGGAAACAGGAAATGGGACAGCCATACAAACTGGGGTTGTCTACAGGCCTCCAGACCAGGAGGAGAACATAGACACAATACTGTATAAAATACACAAAACATGACAGTTAAAGGGGAGGTTCTGATAATGGGAGACTTCAGCATGCCAGATACATATTGGTCAATACCAAAGGACCATCCACCAGAACTAGACACATAGTAGATTCCCTGCAGGGAGAGGGCCTCAAACAGTTAGTACAACAACCCACAAGAAACTGGGCTATCCTGGATCTAGTACTGACTAACGGGGAAAGGATCACAGATCTCCAGGTAGAAGGTCACCTGGGGGCCAGTGACCATCACATGGTATGGTTCAATTTGGCCACTAGAACTAAATCATCCCATTCCAAGGCAAAATTATGGGACTTCAGAGGAGCTGACTTTGATAAGATGGCCAACAGAGTTAAGCTAGCCCTGGCAGGAAAAAATACAGGTGAGGGGGTATAAGCAAAGTGGGCAAGCATTAAGGATACAATACGTGAAGCAACATTCCATTGTGTTAGGGAGAAAAGCAAGAGCAAAAGAAGGAGGAAACCACTTTGGTTCTCAAAAACAGTAGCAGAAAAGATCAGAGCCAAAAGGTTGGTCTTCAGGAAATATAAGGGAATGCAGTAGGACGAAGATAGGGAGGCATACCAAACTTCCCTAAGAGAAGCAGGGAAGGCAGTCAGGCAGGCAAAGGCCCAAACTGAGGAAACGCTAGCCCGAACAGTAAAAGAAGGGGACAAGGCTTCTATAGATACATTAGTGAAAGGAGAAAGTCAAGAGGAGGTATTGCTAAGATCAAAGGGGATAAGGGGGAGTGTGTGGAGGAGGACCAATGAAAAGCATCTGTCCTAAATAGATACTTCTGCTCAGTATTTACTGAGGAGAAGGTAGGGCAGGGCCCACAGCTCAGTACCATGGACACGGGGGAGGGAGATGTGCACAAGTGCCTTCACAAAAGAAAGGGTCCTACAAGAGCTCGCTAGGCTCAGGGTGGACAAGGCAATAGGACCTGATGGCATACATCCCATGGTACTAAAGGAGCTAAGGGTGGAACTAACAGAGCCATTATCAGAACTGTTTAGTGAGTCTCTGAGCACAGGAGAGGTCCCAGAAGACTGGAGAAGGGCTCATGTGATCCCACTCCACAAGAGTGGCAGCAGGAAGGAGTCAGGGAACTACAGACCAGTCAGTCTTACCTCAGTAGTGGGTAAGATTATGGAGGCACTCCTTAAGGAAAGGATAGTGCAACACCTGGAATCCATAGGAGCACAGGATCCAAGACAGCATGGGTTTACAACAGGAAGGTCCTGTCAAACTAATCTCATAGATTTCTTTGACTGGGTAACCAGAGTGGTGGACCAAGGGGGTGCAGTTGATGTCATCTACCTTGACTTCAGCAAAGCTTTCGATACTGTTCCACAGAGAAGATTGATTAATAAGCTGGGTAGGCTCGGGGTGGGTCAGAGGTTGGTCAACTGAGTGGCAAACTGGTTGGCAGGCAAAAAACAGAGAGTGGTGGTAAATGGTATACAGTCAGAAGAGATGTAAGTCACAAGTGTAGTACCTCAGGGATCAGCCTAGGGCCAGTCCTCTTCAATATCTTCATCAGTGACATTGCAGATGGACTGGAGGGTATGGTTTGTCTGTTTGCAGATGACACCAAGATCTGCAACAGAGTAGATGTTCCAGATGGGGTGGGCAGCATGAAAAGAGATCTTGAAAAACTGACAAAATGATCGGAAGAGTGGCAACTGAGGTTTAATGCAAAGAAGTGCAAGATCATGCACATAGAGAAGAGAAACCCTGAAGCTACCTATAGGTTGGGAGGGGAGTTGCTGCTAATCACAAGGGAAGAAAGAGACTTGGGCATCATCATCACAAATGACCTGAAATCATCCAAGCAGATCACTAAACCGTAGGTAAGGCTAGAGGAATGTTGGAGTGTATTAGTAGTCATATCACAAGTCGTAAGAGTGGGGTAATAATCCCTCTTTACAAGACACTAGTTAGGCTCCATCTGGAGTACTGCTTGCAGTACTGGAGGCTGCACCTGCACAAGAACATTAACAAAATGGAATCAGTCCATAGAAGGGCAACCAAAATGGTGTAGGGACTGCATCAGAAAACATGAGGACAGATTAATGGAGTTCAATATGTATACCCTAGATCAAAGGAGGGAGAGAGGTGATATGATCGAAACATTCAAACATCTTAAAGGCATGAACAAGGTGAAAGAGTCTAACATGTTTCAATATAAGAAAAATAGCAGGATAAGAGGACACAGCATGAGATTAGAGGGAGGCTGATTAAAGAGGTAATGTGAGGAAGTTCTTTTTCATAGAAAGGGTGGCTGATGCTTGTGTAACCCCTAGGTGGTGCTATCCCAAGGGCTACTACCCCTGCCTGCTTGGCTAGTAGCAGGTTAAGGGGCCTGAGTTCTGAAACGGGTGCCTCCACCCGGAGGTCAGGGTTGGTAGTGGTCAAGCTAACCTGGGCACAGCCCTCTGGCACACTGTAACCCCCCCTCTTTCCCCTCTAGTGGCCTAAACACTGTACAATAATCACTTTCACAATACTCCTGGGACACCACACAAGTTCCCACACTGTTTGCACTTACCACCAGGGCTGGTTCCTCTGGCTCGACCCTGGGAACCCCCTGTAAAACAAGGTTATGCACAGCAAATAGCAACAGTACTGTACTTTGAGCACAAACTGGAACCACAGTCAGATTACATGCAGAAAAAGTTAGATATGATTTATTCAGGGGACTTGAACAAGGAAGGGGCAAAATCAGGTTTACTAGCTTAAAGGTTATATCAATCAAGCAGTTATGCATGCGCTTTGAGTCCCCCCACAAAGTCACACCTCTGAGTACCCAGGTGGAGAAGAGATGGGCTAGCCAGGACTGTTGCCCAGGGTTGCAGCTAGTTGGGGCCCTTTGATAGAAAACACAACATGCACAGTACACAATATCTGTAATCCGGAGCCAGAGGGCTCGGTTCATAAAGGAAACAAAACAACAAGACAATCAGGTGACACACTCAGATTAAGCTGTTGTTGCAGGGAGCTACCTTGGTATTTACTCACGATACCCAAGACTGGACACAGGCTGGACAAAAAATCGAGACTGCAGGTGGTTGATCTGGAATGCCAGGAGAAGCAGGGCCCACACGAGTCGCAGAGGTGTCATTCCTGTTCAAACGTGGAGCAGGGAGCTGATCCCCAGGCAGATCTCTCGTCGATGGCTTCTCTGTGCAGTGGGTAGCCTGGCTGGGCCGGTCTGGCAAGGCCCAGACCGCATGGAGACAAATTCGGTTGCAGTCCGTTTTGGGCTGGATACAGCTTCCAGCAAGAAGAACACAGTTCACACTGTGGGGAACTAACTCACAACCCACTAGCAACTCATAGCACATTTACATGTATGGGAATTCTACTGTACCAGGCAAAGTGCTCCCCGGTCACAATCGCAAAGTCTCTGCACACACCAGGAGCTTAGGAGTAGCTGGAATTCCTGACAGGCCGATCACATTCAGCAAAATCTTTGGTCTTCTTCAGGTTGAGCCTGACCCACTTTAGTAGCTTACTTTAGTCACACAAACTTGGATTTAGCCCAAAATAATTCTCTTCTCTCCCTCTCAGGAGCAGCTGGCAGACATGCAAGCCAAAAACTTAGCCTTTTCAGATTTTTCCCATGCGAATCCACTCAGGATTGCTGCTCAGAATCACTTCAGCTCCTTCTTGTTCATCTTCCAGCTTAGATCTCACTGAAAACTGCAAGTAGCCCGGGACTTTCCCAAGATCCAAAAGATTTGGTTGGCTGATTTGGCTGTCAGTCAAAGCAAGAGCTCCCCCTTCAGTTGCAAAAAAGGTGCAAAAAGTTCAAACTACAGTTCCTACAGATTTTGAATTCAGACAGCTCCTGTAGTCCAGCTACATTTTAGGTCCCACCAGTACTGAGTGGTCCAATCTGCAGTCCAGGACTAAGATAATGGAGACAAACAAAACAGTCCTTGCTACAAAGAAAGCAGGTTAGACAAACTACATTATCATTATCACTCTAAATGATTTTCAGTAAATAGTTACATCTTTCGGCAGAGCTCCCTCTCAGATTACTTAAGCTGCAATCAGGCAACTCTTAAAGAGACAGTACACAGAGGCTATACAGGCTCTGGTAATCACATTTAAACTGCTAAAATGCAGGACACCAGCCTGGCAGTGAGCATTTAGGCAAGCTCAAGGAAGACTTTTTGGGAACCCCCATTTGTAGGGGGGGTTACACCCTTCTCTGCCTGGGAAAACTTGGCGTCCGCGTCAGTCTGTACCATCATAACATTGAAAACGCAACACATACAAGACATTTATACCATTAGCATGCTATACAAGTACTATCTGATTCATCAGTTGGCATAACTTGTCACTTTACTATACATTTCAATGTACTCCACTAAATCACTTCCATTCTGACAATACGTTATGCATATTTCATACCGTTAAATTGAACATTACTATACAGAATCATGTAATAACTTCTTGTACTCTAAACAATGCAAGAGGGGGCCCTTTCCTATCAGCTAACTTGGGGCTGGATGGGGCAGGGGCACCATGGTGAGAGGGCAGAACAAGTAACCTAGAATGGGCTGTCAAGCTCAATTTGGGCAGTGAGCTCTGAGAGACATAAACACCTTTGTCGACTATATTGAGAGGCAAATCCACTGGCCTCCCGGGGGAATTGTAACTGAAGCGCACCACTGGCTTGACAACTCGGCCGGTCTTTCTGGGGTGAACAACCACAGTCTCTGCATTTTCAGCAATGGTATTGGAGCTTTCATCACTTGTGAGGGATGCCTCTGCAAGAAGAGGAATGTCCAAGCTGGGAGCACTGTCAGCCCCTTGCTCTGTAGTCTCAGTTTCTGCAACACTTGGCTCATTTTGAAGACACTCTGGCACTGAAGGGGGATTGTCAGCACTCTCATAGTGTTCCTCAAGTTCTGGCATGTCACCAGAAAGACTCATACCATCAGCCTCTCCTTCAGGCAAATCATACAGTTCCATGATACACAAAGACTCAGCATCCTCAGATGTGATACTTTGAACTTCACTTTCAGGGAGCATTGGCTCCAAGGATGATGCCGGGGGGTTAGGCAGTCCAGAAGGCCCAGCTTCATTCCCATAATTCAACATAGGATTTCCATGAAACAGCTGACTCAGTTCATATGAGGGGTAATAGGCATTATCACACTCACTGTCATCTGAGTTAGACTGGCAGTCACTATCATTCTGGGCCTGCTGCAGGGGAAGTCTTCAATCGGCAACCACGGGGGCAGGTTGACTCTATTTCTTTCTTGCAGCAGCACGAGTCACTGGTCCAGGGGAATCAATCTCAGCGGGTTCAGCCTCAATTATAACTTGACCAATAGGTAGCAAGTGGTTACGGTGCATGGTCTTGACAGCTTTGGAGTTATTCTCTGAGCGCACTTTGTACACTGGCAAATCATCCAACTTTCCAACTATGACATGGGGAAGATGGTGCCATCGATCAGCAATATTGTGTTTACCATGCAATTCTAAATTTCGCAACAACACACGGTCTCCAGGCCTAAGCTCTTGAGCCTTCACTTTTCTATCATGTCTCTCTTTGTTGGCTAGATTTCTTTTGGCAGCCATTGTCTGAGCCAGTTGATAGGCATGGTTCAATTGAGCTTTCAGTTTTTGTACATATTGCAGGTAATCTTCGGCTTGGACCCCATCAGGAGAAACCCCAAAACAGACATCAACAGGCAGCCGGGCCTCTCTCCCGAACATGAGGCGGTAGGGAGAGAACCCGGTAGCATCATTCTTCGTGCAATTGTATGCATGTACCAAGGTGATAATCTGCTGGCTCCATTTATGCTTATCTTTTGGGTGGAGGGTGCCTAGCATGTCTAGCAGGGTGCGGTTAAAGCATTCTGGTTGAGGATCCCCTTGCGGGTGATAAGGGGTAGTTCTTGACTTTCGCATCCCCAATAGAGAGAGCATTTCTTTGTTTAGCCGACTCTCAAAGTCCCGGCCCTGATCAGAGTGAATTCACTGGGGGCACCATAGTGGGCGAAGAAATTTTCCACTAGCACCTTGACCACGGCAGATACTTTTTGATCTTTGGTGGGAAAAGCTTGTGCATACCGTGTGAAATGGTCCGTAACCACTAACGCATTGCCAATGTTTTGCTGATCAGGCTCTAAACTCAAGAGGTCTATGCAGATTAGTTCCATTGGGGTGCTGGTATTAATGTTGACAAGGGGGCAGCCCTCTGAGGCAGGGCTTTTCTCTGCAGGCAGCGACTACAAGTCCTTACATGGTGCTCAACATCGGCTCCCATCTTGGGCCAGTAGAATCGAGATCGTACTAGGCCAAGGGCCGGTCGATACCGAGGTGGCCCATATGATTGTGGAGGGACCTCAGTACCAAATCTTTGAAGGCTGTGGGCTGGACCAATTGTTGCTTGTCTATTTGGCCACCGCAATCTACAGTCTCTCTATACAACAACTGATTAAGCAGCTTCAACCTGGGGCCTTCTTTAAACAATAAAGCGGTTCGCAGATCAGAGGAACGCAACTTGGACACATCTTTTCCTGCTCGAAGGGCGTCAAGTGCTGGCTGAATCATAGGATCTCGGGATTGAGCCCACTGAATGCTGTCATTGTCAAACTGAGCAAGTGCACTAATATCTAGAGCAGAAGTGTGTGCTATAGCAGGTATGCAGGTGTCAGAGGGCCCAAGCAATCTACTAGTCACCTGTGTCCGTGAACATCTGTTCATTTCTATCAAACTTTTGGCACAATGCTCAGATGTCAGGTTCAGACAGCCTGACCCAGTCGCTCTTGGAAATGGGCCTCTGAGATAGGGCGTCAGCATCAATATGATTCAGGCCTGGTCTGTATTCGACAGCAAAATCATATGTTGACAATGCAGAAAGCCACCGGTGCCCAATGGCGTCTAACTTAGCTGAAGTCTGTACATATGTCAATGGGTTATTGTCAGTCCTCACCAATATTTTTGCCCCATAGAGATAATCATGAAACTGGTTGACAATGGCCCATTTTAAAGCAAGGAACTCCAACTTGTGCACAGGGTAGTTTTGCTCTGATGGGGTCAAGCTCCTACTGGTGAATGCCACTGGTCTCAAACCATCCTCATGGTCTTGATACAGTACAGCTCCTAGACCCTGCAGACTGGCGTCAGTATGCAGCACATAGGGTTTGGTGAGATCAGCATAATCGAGGATGGGGGCGTGGGTGAGCTGGTATATGACTTTGTGGAAAGCTGCTTCACAGTCAGGCATCCAACGGGACCCAAAAAGTTCACCTGTGTGGAAATATGCTTTGTCGGGTTCTTTGACGGATCCTTTTTTGTATTTTTGATTGGTAGGAGGGTAACCCTGGGTAAGATTCAAGAGTGGCCGAATCACTTTGGAATAGTCCTTTATGAACCGGTGGTAGTAGCCACAGAATCCCAGGAAACGGTGTAGTTCTTTCAAATTGTGGGGCTGGGGCTAAGTAATCAAGGCTTCAACTTTACTAGGATCAGTCTCCATCCCCTCTGTAGACAATATGTGCCCCACATACTTCACAGAGGTTTGGAAAAACTGGCACTTGTTGATGGACAGCTTGAGGCTGAAATCTTCCAGTCAGTCTAGTGCTTTGAACAGTCAACTCTCATGTTCCTCTAGAGAGCTCCCAAACACAATGATATCATCCAAGTACACCAGGCATTCTAGCAAATTCATGTCTCCCACTGCTCGTACCATCAGTCACTGGAAGGTGGCTGGGGTGCCCGATATCCCCTGTGGCATTCTCAGGAATTCATAGAACCCCAAAGGACAGATGAAAGCTGTCTTCTCACAGTCCTCTGGAGCCATCGGAATCTGGTAATATCCACTGCGAAGATCCAACACTGAGAACCATTTGCTCCCATTCAAACAATTCAGAGCTTCTTGTATACAGGGCATGGTGTATTGATCAGGGATGATCCTCCGAGTCAGAGTTCGATAACACACATTCTCACAGATCCATTCTTCTTACGCACAACCACAATGGGAGAAGTATATGGGCTCCTGGATTCTTGTATCACCCCAGCCGCAAGCATTTCCTGCAAGTGTCTTCTCACATCGTCTATGTCTGCAAGGGCTAGGCGTCGAGACCTCTCTTGAAATGGCCGTTCATCATGCAGGCATATGTGATGTTCTGCACCCTGGATACATCCCTCGTCTCATTCCTTCAACGAAAACATTTGATCTCTCCGGTCAAGTTTCTGGCTAGTTCTAGTCTTCCATTCAGCTGGCAATGGGGAGTCACCAAAATCAAACAAGTCGGGAGTCACTCTATCTGTTTTGCCAGGGTGCTTGATGCTGGGCAACACTGCAGTGTCTGCGCTGTGTACCGTAGCTAGGGTGCATCCTCTGTTCACCTGGATCTCCCACTCTGACACAGTATGAATCTGGACCATCACTCTCCATGTGCAGGCATGAGCAAGAGCTGGCAAGATGCTGGGCTTAACCAATAACCATTCTGGCAATTTTCCATCGCCTGTCGCGTTCAACATCAGTAATTTGTTCTTGACATCTTTGCGGAGGCAGACCTCCTCTTGAACGGTACACTGGGTGTTAGGGGCCAGTACCATTGAATCGGGATCCTTCTTCCACATGACCCCTACCGGTTCATCCTGATCCATTCCCTTGGGGTTCTGCTGCAAATCATAGGCCCTCTTGATCAGAGTGGGAATTCTTAGGGCCCCTCCCAATCTGTCGAACTTGTTTCTCACGACAGATTTGTGCCAGTCTCCCAAACATATGGGCGTTGGTCCCAACTAAAAGGGGAACCCCATCATACAGTCCAATAGGGGGACACACTAAGGCCAGTGTCTCGACTTGCTCCTCTACACCAGTTATAACTGCAGGAAATGACAACCAGAGGCGGACATATCCTAGGTAGGGATAAGACTTGTCGCTCAGCTCCCACACATGTAGGCCTTCCAGGGATTGTAAGGGCACAGCAGATAAGTGTTTGTCATACCAGTCCTTAAATACAATGGTCACTTGCGACCCACTGTCCAGCACAGCCCGAGTAGGAATACCATTCACAGCCATGGTAGTCTCCATTGAAGGGCCCACTATTTTGGACCAGTCTGGAGGGACAGCAGCAGGGGCCTGGACAGATGATTTAGCCACATAGGGATTTGAGTTACTACTTCTTGAACCCTCACTGCGGTCATTTTGGGCACTCCTTGACCGCTGATTCATTCTCCGAAGCTCTCCTTGAAGCCTGTATACAACTTTATCTAGGTCTTTTGTGGACCGGCATTCTCTCTTCATGTGCCCATCCTTCCCACAATTATGGCAAAATATGTTTTCTGGGATTTGGGATGGCCGAGGCATCACACTGGGAGCTGGGGCGGTGGTACTACCAACTGAAAACCTTGGTGTCATCTCTGTCTGCTGTGTGGTGAGCATTTGGAGACATCTCATCAATTCTCTTACTTCCATAGTCAAGACATCGAGTTTCAAGCTGCTGTCAGCAAGAGATGCCTGGGTGAACACCCCCACCCCTATAGCAGATGCAGTTGAATAAGGGTCGTGCCTGTACTTGCAGGAGCGGCCTTCATAAAGAGACTGTTTTTTGTTTCCCTGAACTCCCTCAGCAGTTCATCCCATGGTGGCACACCCTCATTGGTCCCCACTTCGGAAGGGCCTTCCGATGCCGTGATCACTTGGGTTGCACTCACTCTAGAATTACAATCCCCCTCTTCATCTTCAACCTCCCGGAGTTCTTTTATCAAGTCACAATAGTCCGGTGGGTTACCCCTTCTATCTGGGAGCCTTAATTGAAGGACCTGCAATTTAGAATGCTTTGCATGTTGCAGTATGTGCCCCAACCTCACATGGTTTAAGTCACTGGCGGCTACCCCAACTTTTCGGTAAGCCTTCTGTAGCTCTCTTTCCAGACGAGTAACATATGCAGACAAACTTTCCCCTGGCCATTGTTTTGTACCTTGAAATTTCCACATCAACTTCTCCCCTGACTCAATGCTCCCAAAATTGCCTTTGAGTGCAGATAGGTACTTCTGGGCAGATGCATCAGGGTTTGTGGACCTCAGAAAGTTAATGGCCTCTAAGGCTGGACCCCTCAAACTTTCTATGATCCTTTTCCGTTTCTCAGTCTCTGCACACTGCAATTCTGGTACCAATGGGGCAACACAATCTATCCAGGTCTCCCAATCATCCTCCCCTTGGGGGGGTGGGGAGGGTGCCGAAGAAGATTCTCAACCTTCGGTAAGAGTCGTGACTAATGGCAGGTACAGACATAGGAGCCAGCATTGGCACGGGCACAGAAGGAGGGGCAATAACGGGTGCTGGAGTGGAAGGGGGTGTTGGGGGAGGAACACCCCCAGGTGGCAGGAATAGTTTCTTTAAGTCCTCCACAGTTTTCCCTTCCTCCAGGAACAACTTAGCAAATTTCTCCTCAAAAGTCTCAGATAGTGGGGGGGCTCATTCTCCCCAGGGTCTTTACTGTCTTTAGTTATCACTCTCCAGGCAGTGAGGGCTCCTTCACTGGTGATAGTCCATGGCACTTTGGAACTGTCTACTGGGTCCTTACACTCTACTAACGCCATGAAACTTTGAGTGAGCAGATTAGCCTGTCGACCCACCACCACAGGGTTTTGTAAACATTCAATCTTGGAAAGTACTCCCTCTACAGTGTTCTTATTGGTACCCAGGGGAATATCCAGGATAAGTATAGCATTTTGCAGGTCAATCTCCTGCCCAGTACACCACCCCACCAACTGGTGTACAGCCACTTCTGTTGGGGTAGCCATTTATTTTTAACAGCAGTTCGCAAATTTGGCCACTAGGGAACGCTAATCCCAGTAGTGAGCCTCCAAGATGTAACCTCTAGGTTGCGCTATCCCAAGGGCTACTACCCCTGCCTGCTTGGCTAGTAGCAAGTTAAGGGGTCTGAGTTCTGAAACGGGTGCCTCCACCAGGAGGTCAAGGTTGGTAGTGGTCAAGCAAACCTGGGCACAGCCCTCTGGCACACTGTAACCTCCCTCTTTCCCCTCTAGTAGCCTGAACACTGTACAATAATCACTTTCACAATACCCCTGGTACACCACACAAGTACCCACACTGTTTGCACTTACCACCAGGGCTGGTTCCTGTCTCTCGACCCTGGGGACCCCTGAAAACAAGGTTATGCACAGCAAATAGCAACAGTACAGAACTTTGAGCACAAACTGGAACCACAGTCAGATTACATGCAGAAAAAGTTAGATATGATTTATTCAGGGGACTTGAACAAGGAAGGGGCAAAATCAGGTTAATTAGCTTAAAGGTTATATCAGTCAAGCAGTTATGCATGCGCTTTGAGTCCCCCCACAAAATCACACCTCTGGGTACCCAGGTGGAGAAGAGATGGGCTAGCCAGGACTGTTGGCCAGGGTTGCAGCTGGTTGGGGCCCTGTTATGGAAAACACAACATGCACAGTACACAATATTTGTAATCCGGAGCCAGAGAGCTCAGTTCGTAAAGGAAACAAAACAACAAGACAATCAGATGACACACTCAGATTAAGCTGTTGTTGCAGGGAGCTACCCTGGTATTTACTCACGATACCCAAGACTGGACACGGGCTGAATTAAAATCAAGACTGCAGGTGGTTGATCTGGAATGCCAGGAGAAGCAGGGCCCACACGAGTCACAGAGGCATCGTTCCTGTTCAAGCGTGGAGCAGGAGGCTGATCCCCAGGCAGATCTCTCGTCGATGGCTTCTCTGTGCAGTGGGTAGTCGGGCTGGGCCAGTCTGGCAAGGCCCAGACCGCATGGAGACAAATTTGGATGCAGTCCATTTTGGGCTGGATACAGCTTCCAGCAAGCAGAACACAGTTCACACTGTGGGGAACTAACTCACAACTCACTAGCAGCTCATAGCACATTTACATGTATGGGAATTCTACTGTACCAGGCAAAGCGCTCCCCGGTCACAATCTCAAAGTATCTGCACACACCGGGAGCTAAGGGGTAACTGGAACTCCTGACAGGCTGATCGCATTCAACAAAATCTTCGGTCTTCTTCAGGTTGAGCCTGGCCCACTTCAGTAGGTTACTTTAGTCACACAAACTTGGATTTAGTCCAAAATAATTATTTTCTCTCCCTCCCTCTCAGGAGCAGCTGGCAGACATGCAAGCCAAAAACGTAGCCTTTTCAGAGTTCTCCCATGTGAATCCATTCAGGATTGCTGCTCAGAATCACTTCAGCTCCTTCTTGTTCAGCTTCCAGCTTAGATCTCACTGAAAACTGCAAGCAGTCTGTGACTTCCCCAAGATCCAAAAGATTTGGTTGGCTGATTTGGCTGTCAGTCAAAGCAACAGCTCCCCCTTCAGTTGCAAAAAAGGCGCAAAAAGTTCAAACTACAATTCCTACAGATTTTGAATTCAGACAGCTCCTGTAGTCAGGCTACATTTTAAGTCCCACCAGTACTGATTGGTCCAATTTGCAGTCCAGGACCAAGACAGTGGAGACAAACAAAACAGTCCTTGCTACAAAGAAAGCAGGTTAGACAAACTACATTATCATTATCACGCTAAATGATTTTCAGTAAATAGTTACATCTTTCAACAGAGCTCCCTCTCAGATTACTTAAACTGTAATCAGGCAGCTCTTAAAGAGACAGTACACAGAGGTTATACAGGCTCTGGTAATCACATTTAAACTGCTAAAACACAGGACACCAGCCTGGCAGTGAGCATTTAGGCAAGCTCAAGGAAGACTTTTTGGGAACCCCCATTTGTAGGGGGGTTACACTTGGAACAGCCTACCTCAGGAAGTAGTGGATATGAATACAGTGCAGGGCTTCAAACAGGCATGGGATAGGCATAAGGGAGCAATACAGATGAGTATGAATAGATAGACCATTTACAGAGTAAGGGCCTATGGCACATTCCTAAGGTAGAAAAAATGGGCAGAATGAATGGGCCTTGCTGTCCTTATCTGCTGTTAACTTCTGTGTTTCTATGTAGCTCAGATGCTGGATTCTTCAGGGAATTACTGTGACAGGCTTTAACAAACATTTGTCAATGCTGACTGTTCGCCGCTTGCATTGCTGTTGTACCAGATCATGCTTGTACACATTTATACTATATATTTGCTCAGGATAAACCTGATGAGATGCAATATCTCATTTTCAGTGGTGTCCAGCTGTTACATATTTTTAGATTGTGTTTATCAAGGTAGGCCAGCTGAGAGGCAATATTTAATTTTCAGTGGGATCCCACATTTTGACCCCAAATTTCAAACAGTCTTTTTATAACCTGACATAATTATCAAGTCAGGTGAAAGTTTTTAAATCCCATTTGAAAGGTGATTTCACAGTGTGACTGTGAAAATACGTTTTGGAGGGAATTTGAAAAATGACACCTGTCATGTTCAGGAGGTAGGGTAACACAATAGATATGTTGAACATTAGGGGTCAAAATCTGCAAAAATAAAGTTATGTTATGAGTAAACATTGGAACAATTCAATGTTTCTTCATAACTTAGTCATTTTTCCACATTTCAACCCACATTTTCAATATAGTCTTTTAAGACCACTCCTTCTAAACATGACAGATGTAATTTATAAAATAGTAGCCAAAACATCATTTCGTGCCATATGTGTGAAAACAGGATATGAAAAATGACAGCTGTCATGTTCATGAGATGGTGTGAAAAACAGGCTATGCTGAAAATTTGTGGTCCAGATATTGAAAATTACCAAAGTTACGAGCCTGCATTGAAAAACCCTGCTACCTTCTCTTCCCATACTAAAATGACTCCTTATGTAACTATCTATCGCTCCGGCTTGGCTTCTTTTTTCTGCCTGTGTCTCCTGTATGGTCTAAGTAGTGTCTCCCTATCTGTGCTGCTTGTCACTAATCACAAGGCGGAATCTATAAAGGACTTTTTCTTCTCTAATCTTCTCCTTTCCTACCGTCACCCCCTTCCCGCTCTACATCATGCACTCCTGAAGAAAGGCTGTACCTACCTGTCACTCCTGTACTACCTACAGCATAGGGCTAGACATAAAAAACGTGACACTCTCACTAGAAACCTACTCAAGTTCCTAGCCCAAAGGCTGCTCCTGATAGCTGGTGACATCGAGTTGAACCCAGGTCCGCCACATAATATCCCTATACCAACCTCAGCCAAAGCTAATAAAGGCCTATTACTAGCCCATATGAATATAAGGAGTCTTGTGGGGCACCTGGCTGAGCTTGAAGCCTGGGCAAAACTGATTAACCCTGACATCCTGTGCCTTACTGAAACACGGCTCAAACCCAATATCCTAGATGCCCACTGCGCCCTGCCTGGGTATGCCATCATTCGGCAGGATCGAAGTGGCTCAAAAAGGTGAGGGCATTGCCATTTATTACAAAAATCACCTCTCATTAAAAGCGGTTCCAAATCCTGGCCCCCACATGCGCTGTGAATCGCTACATGCTACACTGTCCCTAGGAGCCAAACACTTGCACATCCTGTGTTTGTACAACCCACCCACTGGAGGTTTGGAAAGTCTCCAGATCTTACTACAACATGTGTCTCAATCCGTGAAACTGAATGAGTGTATCCTGTTGGGGGACGTCAACTTAAACTGGCTAGGCCCGAATCAAGGTAACCTTGCATCTATGGTCCAAAAATATAACTTTCACCAACTTGTAACAGAATGCACGAGAATGACTAACACGCAGACAGGAACGCTATTAGACTGGGTTCTCACCAACAGGCCTGACCATGTATCCAAAACCACTGTACTTGCGGACTCTCTGACAGACCACTCTCCCCGGTCTGTCACTGGCGTTCCTGTCAGCCGCCTGCTCCTTGGTGCCGCCTCATCACCCTTACCAACTTTGCAGCGCTTGATGTACAAGCATTTCTCAATGACATACCTATTATGGACTGGTCCGACATCTACAGTGCAACAAGTGCTGAGGCTGCCCTGGATGTGTTCCTTAGCAGGTTTGGGGAGGTACAAAGGAGGCATGTACCTAAGATAAAAAGAAGGGTCAGGGGCCAACAAACTAGGCGGCTGAGCAAAGATCTTCTCCACAAGCTCAAACTCAGGGACAAACTCTGGAAACATCATAAATCCACCGGGCTGCCCTGTGATCATCAGGCTTACAAACAGCATAGAAACGAATGTAAGAAACATATCAGGTTTGCGAAGAGCAGATACTGCCAAGACCTTTTAACCAGCTCTGCTAATGATCCTCGAAGATTTTGGAATCATATAAAAACCTTCCTCAGAACCCCTCAATCCTTCACCCCCTCGGACATGCTACTACAAGGGGTCCACTGCAATGACTCCCTCACCATTGCCAATGCCTTAAACCAGCAATTCTCGGACCTATCTGCTATCACGTCCTCTTTAAAATCTCTGCCTGATAACTCTCAACCATACCCCAACATGATAAGCTCCAATCCACAACTTGCCTCTAAAATATTGTTTTACTTTAGAAGGGTTACTGGAAATCAAGTCTGCAAACTACTGTCGGGGATATCTGAGAACACTAGCCCGGGCTCTGACACCCTGGAACCTCGACTCCTGAAAATAGCTGCCCACCTCATATCCCGCCCACTTGCCAGGATTTTCACTTTATCTCTCTCTACAGGTACTGTCCCCATGATTTGGAAGGCTGCCAGAATCACGCCAGTTTTCAAAAAAGGGAGCAAAAATGACTTGTCATACTATAGACCCATTGCCATACTCTCGGTACTGAGTAAAATACTGAAAAGATAGTAGCCACCCAGGTCACTGATTTTATTGACTCAATTAATGCACTCTGTGAAGCGCAGCATGGCTTCAGGAAGCACCACAGTACTACAACTGCTCTGACTAAATTCACATCGGACGTTCTCTCAAATATGGACAAAGGGCAGCTAACAGGTGCTGTGTTCATCGACCTTACAAAGGCCTTTGACCTTGTTGATCATCCACTACTGCTTGCTACCCTCAAAAACCTATGCTTCTCACCCCCAGTAACATCCTGGTTCAGTAGCTACCTCACCAACAGGTCTCAAGCTGTAAAGCTTAACTCAGCCATCTCTGACAGTACTACGATCAATATTGGCGTACCACAGGGCTCTATTCTTGGTCCACTCCTCTTCTCATTATTTATCAACAACCTGCCCACCGTAATAACGTCAGGCAACTCACTACTCTATGCTGATGATCTTGTTATATATGCTCACTCTGACAACATCTCTCACCTGAATTCCACACTGTCATCAGCCTTCCACCTTACACAGCACTGGCTTGAAGCTCATCGCCTTATACTCAATGCTAGCAAAACCAAGGCCATGCTCTTTGGATCAAATCATAAGCTTAGAGCCTGCACATCTCCACTGACAATTCCTGATATCAATGGATCCACCCTTGAGATTGTAAGTTCTTTCCGCTATCTTGGGATACAGCTTGACCAAAATCTTGATCTGAAGCAGCATATCCAGGAGTTGTGTAAGAATGTCAACTGTAAGCTGGGTGCTGCCTACAGGACGAACTTTATGCTTACACCCACCGTCAAACTTGCTATTGCCAGGGGTATCCTTTTACCCACTCTGTCTTATTGTGCACCTATCCTCACCATGGCAAATAAAACCGTTCTACAGAAATGGGACACCACCTACAATAATGTCTGTAGATATGCAGCTAAAGCACCACGTCTGATGCACCATTGCCAACTTTACAAAGGGTTAGGTTGGCTATCCCCTTCCTCCATGAGGCTATACTACCTTTGCAGCCTATCAGACTCCATAATCAGAGTGTCGAAACCTGCCACATTGTCTGAACTACTCCAACCTGTAATACCATCGCGTGACCTGAGGTCGTCAGACAAGTCTTTATCAGTTCCCCACTGCCGTACCTCCAAGGGTGCTGGTGCCTTCAGGTGCACTGCCCCTCTCGCCTGGAACTTACTGCCTATGGATCTGAGAAGTGCTCCATCACACCTAGCCTCAAGGGACTTCATTGCATTTCTACTCTATGGACCATTGCACTTGTTTTGATCCCACTTAAGCTTTGTAACCTGTCTAAATCAATCCTCCCTTGCCATATACTCAATAGCCTACCTCCCCTTGATTGCTCTGTCATCTGGTTTGTCTGATTGCACTTTAATGAACTGTCTATAAGACTGCCTGCACTTACAATGTAATGCTTACAAACTTCTCATATGGACACTCTATTCCAATCATGTTTGCTGCCTAATTGCCTTAACGTTGTAATATGTATATTATTCTGACCTTTTTATACTGCATATCCAACATTGTTTATTCTCTTCTGACTTTGTGTATAATTATGACATAATCCTTCTTTTGTTTTATCCTTCATCAGTTCTACTGTGTAGTACTAAACCATAAGATGTAACTAATTGTTAATGGGTACTGGTCCCTCTTGCTTTCCCTCTCCCCTCCCCTCTCACTCCTCTCCCCATCAGTCCTACCTGGTCTTAGTTCCATAACCCCTTTTGCGCCTTTCCCGTCAACCCATATCTAGCCGCACTTTGCTGTATGCATCTCTATGCCCAGCCGAGTTCCAGTTCCATAGCCCCGGGTCATTTCAGCACCTTTTCCCGCAAAAGCCGTAACTAGCCGTACTTTGCCGCATGAGTCCCTGAGCCCAGCCGAGTTTTAGTTCCACAGCCCCGGGTCTTCTTAGTGCCTTTTCCCGCTAAAGCCGTAATCGCGCCACTCCTTGCCATACGTGCCTTCAGCCTAGTCGCCTCTCCTGATCCAGCTCCATTGCTATTTGATCCCTTTGTGCCTTCCCACTAAATGCTGCACCTTGAAATTGTTTCCTTCAGCTCCTCCTTGCCCCTTACCCTCTGGTTTCATCCTCTTGCTTTTCTGCAACACTCTTCCCCCCTACCTGACGTTATCTAGCCGTACTTTGCCGTATGCGTCTCTGTGCCCAGCCGAGTTCTAGCTCCATAACCCCGGGTCCTTTTGGCGCCTTTCCTGCAAAAGCCGTAACTAGCCGTACCTCGCCACATGAGTCCCTGAGCCCAGCGGGTTTAGTTCCACAGCCCCCAGGTCTTCTGTGCCTTTTCGCTAAAGCCGTAATTACGCCGCTCCTTGCTGTACGTGCTTTCAGCCTAGTCGCCTCTCCTGATCCGGCTCCGTTGCTATTGGATCCCTTTGTGCCTTCCCACTAAATGCTGCACTTTGAAACTGTGTCCCTCAGCTCCTCCTTGCCCCTTACCCTCTGGTTTCATCCTCTTGCTTTTCTGCAACACTCTTCCCCACTACTTGCCGTTCATCCTTCGATCATTGCCCTCCACCTCTCATCAGTTTCACACCCTCCCTTGTCATCTTAAAATCCCCCTTACCTTCCCTTTCCTCTCTCTCTCCCCCTAAATGTGATCTCCCGCCAGTACCCTCTGCCTATTGAAACCGTATGCCTGCCTTTGAAAATCATATGTCTGTACTTGTACCATTGTACCTTTGCCTGTATTATGTTAACTAAACTGACCTATTTTGTACTGTAATTGTGTCTCCCGGGTCATGCCTGAAAATAGTCACCTGTTGGCTAGTGCACCTACCCAGTTAACAAAAACTAAATAAATAAATAAATAAATAAAAAGTTCAATGTATGTTCATAATTTTGTTCATACTGAAGTTCATACTAAGGCATAAGGAGCTAAAAAGGCAGGCAGCCCATGACCGCTCCTGTCATTTACCCATAATAAGCCATGGAGTTACCGCCTAATATATAGGAATCTAGTCTGTTTTTAAACTGTGCTTTATTCCTGCTAGTGATAACCTCTAGAGGCAATCTATACCAGGGTGTCACCACTCCATATGTAAGAAAAGCCTTCCTCCTATTGCTATTAAACTTTATTGGCTTTAATTGTAGTGGGTGTCCTCTGGTAAATACCTGATCAGATTTGAACTCTAAGTTTAATTCATTAAGAAAGTAGTCATCCTACATAACATCATAGCATAGTAGTAGGTCTCCCTGTATTCGCCTGGTTTCAGGGGACATCAGATCCAATTTTTTTAAGCGTACATCATAAGGTACTGACTTTAAGCTGTGAATCATTTTAGTTGCTTGTCTCTGTATCTTTTCCAGACTATTTATTCCCCACTTGAGATGGGTTCCCACACTGGGCTCCCATGGTCAAGCAAAGGCCTCATGTATGATCTATACAGAGGCATCGGCACCTCCCCACTTCTACTTCTAAAATTTCTTCTTATGGACCATAGTACTTTTTTTTGCTTTAGCAATTTGCTGTTTACAGTGAAAGTCATATGTTAGATCATAGGGAGGGAGGAGGTTGCTCATCTCCAGGCTGAGTTGGCCAGGATTTGGGGGACCTCCTTTCCCACCCAGGGACCACCAAGGCCACCCCCACTGCCTCAGAGGTTGCCAAGAAAGAGGAGTGGTTGGATCACAGTGGGCTCAGGGTGGGTGAGGGTGGTGAAACAGAGAGGCATCCCTCCAGCTGTACCTTCCACAATTCATATGCTATTCTGGCAGAGTGTGGTTCCTCTATGGAGGCACCTGCAGTGGAGACCAAGGAGGATGCTGGAAACCTCCACAAAGGAGACCCACAGGAGGGTGGCATGGGACCCACAGGAAGAAACAACTCCTGGTGGGGACTCCATTATTAGGAGGGTAGAACTGGGGAGGAGGAGAGGAGGTGGGCACCAGCCTGGTGCCATGGCTTGAGGGACAAGGCAAACTCAGGATCGCCAGAGCAGCTGCACAGGGGAGGGAGCTGGATGTCATTGTCCACCTAGGGACAAATGACCTGGCTGGGAAAGGGATAAGAGCAGTGCAGGAGGAGTTTGTGGAGTTGGGGAGGGGCCCTAGACAAGTAGCACGCACGGTAACCTTCTTGGAGGTGCTGCCTGTCTATGGTATGGGTGAGGCTAGGGTACTCCACAACATGGGATTCAATCAGTGGTTGAAAAACTGGTGCAGGGTTTTGGCTTCACTGGGGACTGGGGCTTCACCTGGAGGAATACAGGCCTATACTGGCGTAATGGTCTGCATCTGTCCAGGAGGGAAACCAGGATCCTAGGTGATGGGTTTAAATGCTTCATTGGCAAGCATTTAAACTAGCCAAGGGGGGGAGGCATTGGAAAGGAGAAGGGAAATTCTAGCCCCCCCAAAATCAGGGTAGTTAGTGAGGTAAACACCAAGATAGGGCAGTTGATAGGGAGAAGGACAGGGGTAAATGGAGAAAAAGGCAGTAAGGACAGGGATGGGGCAAAAAGGAATAAGGCCATAAAAAAATAGAGGGTAATGAGTACCAATGCCAATAGTCTAGGTCACAAGCTCCCTGAACTGGTGGCCTTGATGGAAGAGGGATGCCTGGATATTGTGGCAGTCACAGAATCATAGTACACAGAGAACGATGACTGGGATGTCAACATACCAGGGTACACAATCTACAGGAGGGACAGGGAGGGCAGAAGAGGAGGAGGAGTAGCTCTCCATGTCAGGGAAGAGATCAAAGCAATGGAACTAAAGGGTAAACAGGGAGGAGAGAAGGCACTGTGGGGCACCCTGGAGACTGGAAATGGCACCGCAATCCACACAGGGGTTGTATACAGACCCCCGTCTCAGGGGGAGGAAATGGACAGGGAAATGATAGAAGTAATCCTTAGGATGGCAGAGAAAGGGGAGATATTGCTAAGGGGGGACCTGAATATGCCAGATGTTAACTGGAGCACCATTACTGCAGCCACATCCAAGAGCAGGGCCTTTCTCGATGCCCTACAGGGGGCATGCCTCAGACAGCTAGTTTTGGAACCCACTCAGGAGGTAGCAATTTTAGACCTGGTACTCTCAAATGGGGACAGGGGAGGATCTCAGATCTAAAAGTGGGTAGCCACCTGTGAACAAATGACCACCAAATAGTGTGGTTCACGATAAACTTAGCTGTAGAGTCAAGCCATACAAAAGTGAAGGTACTGGACATCAGGAGAGCTGATTTTGTCAAAATGGGAGAGTGCGTCAGAGAAGCCCTAGCAAACAGGCAAGAAGGTGGGGTGCAGCAACAATGGGGAAACATCAAAACTCCCATCACAGAGGCAACATGCCTTTGTGTGAAACAAATAAAACGAAAGAAAAAAAAACACTATGGTTCTCAAAGGAAGTGGCAGAGATGGTTAGGAAGAAAAAGATAGCATTCTGGAAGTATAGGAAAACACAAAAGCAGCAGGACAGAGAACTGTACCAGTTAAAGCAGAAGGAAATGGGGAAAGGCAGTCAGAATAGCAAAGGCCCAAACTGAGGAAAAGATAGCCAACTCAGTTAAGAAGGGGGATAAAACCTTTTATAGGTACATTAGGGAGCAAAGAAAAACTAAGGCGGGGATACTGAGGCTGAATAAAGAGGAGGGTGGGTGGGCAGAAAGGAACAGTGAAAAAGCAGGGATACTGAACGAATACTTCTGCTCAGGATTCACAAAGGAAGAGGAGGGGGAGGTATCTAATCCAGTCAATAGAAGCACTCTGGATGGGGGGATTGATATCAGTCCTTTCACAGAAGAAAGGGTTCTGAAAGAACTCCTAAAACTGAAGGTGGATAAAGCAATGGGGCCTGATGGGATTCACCCCAGAATTCTAAAAGAACTAAGGGAAGAACTAGTAACACCGCTGACTACCCTTTTTAACAAATCATGGGAGGATGGTGTGGTACCTGAGGACTGGAGGAGGGCGGATGTGATTCCCCTTCACAAAAGTGGGAGCAAGACAAAGGCAGGAAACTACAGACCTGTCAGTTTGACCTCAGTGGTAGGGAAAATGATGGAATCACTTCTGAAGGAAAGAACTGTTGAGTACCTAGAGACCAGTGGGTGCAGGACCCAAGGCAGCATGGATTCACAGCAGGAAGGTCATGTCAGACGAATCTAATTGATTTCTTTGACAGGGTGACCAAAGTAGTAGACCAGGGAGGGGCTGTGGATATGGCCTACCTAGACTTTAGCAAGGCATTTGACACAGTCCCGCACAAAAGATTAATAAACAAATTAGCCAGCCTGGGAGTGGGTCCCAGGGTGGTAGCCTGAGTAAAACATTGGCTAGACAAAAGGACACAGAGGGTAATAGTAAACAGAGTCCATAGTGAAGAAATGGGGGCTACTAGTGGGGTACCGCAGGGTTCAGTACTGGGGCCAGTCCTTTTTAATGTCTTTATAAGTGACATTGCAGAAGGACTGGAAGGAAAAGTATGTCTCTTTGCAGACGACACAAAGATCTGCAACAGGGTTGATACACAAGTTGGGGCGGAAAGGATGAGAAGGGACTTGGCAAGGTTGGAGGAATGGTTAAATTTATGGCAGCTTAGATTCAACGCAAAGAAGTCTAAAGTAATGCACCTGGGAAACAAAAACCCAAGGGAAGAGTGAACAATGGGGAGTGAAATGCTGACAACAACAACAAGCATTTGTCAATGCCAAATGTTTGCTTGCTGGCATTGGCATTGGTAGTGTAGGAGTTACAGAGCTGCATAATAGGAATGGCAGTGAAGTACTGAACTGAAGCCAACCCCACCACCACCCTGCAGAGACTGACAAGCATTGGGGTGTGCCTTTGGGTCATCAGGCATAATGGCCACACCATTTCACCACACCCTACCCTGCAGACACCGACAAGTGTCACGGTGTGCCTTGGGGTCTTTGGCCTTTATGCGCACCCCATTCCATCAGGAAATACAGTGAGATGGGTGTGGTATAGGAGAATGGGGTGAACTTTGGGGCCGAAGAGTCCAAGGCACACCTCGATGCCTCTCACTGGCTGCAAGGTGTGGAATGGTATGAGCATTACAGGCGAGAATCCCAAGTCACACCCGTGATGCCTGTCATTCTCTACAGGGTGGGGCGTTATGGTCGGAAACCCTAACGCCTCAGGCATTCATTGGTATTTTCACTCCAGATTTTCAACATGGTTTTTTGGTGACCCCCACCTCATGAACAGTGGCAATATCACTTTGTTAGCCGAAAGCAGCTTTTGCACAGCGACTACGGCATTTAGCACCACAGGTCCAAAAACACATTCCGAACAGGATGTGAAAAATGACAGCTGTACTGTTCATGGGGAGGTGTAAAAAATAGTAATGTTGAAAATCTGCAGTGAAAATATTAAAAAAACTGGTGAAGTCACGAGCATGCAGAGAAACTGTGCAACGCACACCCATAATGTAATTAGTTTGGGGATTTTTTACAGCAGATTGTCAACACAGGCATTTTGGGACCGCTGATCATGAACAGTGTCACTGTGATTTCCTTTATCTGTCCTGAACAATGATTTCCCACAGTGACCACGCATTTCTGCACTGAAAGTGTGAAAACACATTTCGGCCATGTTGTGAAAAATGACAGCTGTACTGTTCATAAGGAAGTGTGAAAAAATGCCACTGGTGAAAATCTGGACTGAAAATATTACAAAGTCATAAACTTACAAGGGTGCATGGAAACTGCGCAGTGCTCACTCGTAACACAGTCATTTTATGGACGTTTGTCACCAAATTTTCAACATAGCCATTTTAAGACCTCTGCTCATGAACAGTGTAACTGTGATTTTCTTAATCTGTCCCAAACAATGCTTTCGCACACCGACTGCACCATTGTGCGCTACATGTGCGGAAACACATTTTGGGTGAGATGTGAAAAATGGCAGCTGTACTGCTCATAAGGAAGTGTAATAAAATGGCAATGTTGAAAATCTGGCGTGAAAATTTAAAAAATTCGCAAACTTGCGAGTGTGCGTAGGAACTGCGCAACATGCGCTCCTAAAACAGTCATTTTAAGGAATTTGTTCACCAAATTTTCAACATAGCCATTTAACACCTCTGCTCATGAACAGTGTCACTGTGATTTTCTTAATCTGTCCCAAACATTGATTGTGCACACCGACTGCGTCATTTGCGCTACATGCAAGAAAACACATTTTGGGTGACATGTGAAAAATGACAGCTGTACTGCTCATAAGAAGGTATGGTAAAATGGCAATGTTGAAAATCTGAGTACAAATATTAAAAATTAATTTAACTCATTTAGCAGCATGAGGAACTGTGCAATGCACGCCAGAAACAGTCATTTTAGGAATTTTTCACACAAATTTTCAACATAGTCATTTTAAGACCTCTGCTCATGAACAGTGTCACTGTGATTTTAATAATGTCCCATACATTGATTGCGCACACCGACTGCACCATTGTGCACTGCATGCGCAAAAACACATTTTGGGCGAGATGTGAAAAATGACAGCTGTACTGCTCATAAGGAGGTGTGGTAAAATGGCAATGTTGAAAATCCGGAGTGCAAATATTAAAAATTTGCGAACTTATGAGCATGTGTAGGAACTGCGCAACGCACGCCCATAAAACAGTCATTTTTAGGAATTTTTTCACTAAATTTGCAACATAGGCTTTTTGAGAGCCCACTGTATGAACTCTGGCACTCTCATTTCGTTCATCGGTCCCGAAAGGTGATTTCACGCAGTGAATGCGAAATCACCCTTCGGGCCCGATTAACACCATGACAGGTCAAGAATTCATGAGGAGGGGTCCCAAAAACCCCATGTTGAAAATTTGATGCCAAAATTCCAAAAAATGCCCGAGATATGTATTAAAGTTGAAAAAACCCTATTTATTGCATTATACAGCTTACCGGCATTTCCTCAGTTCGTGGTCGGCTTTGAAAGTGCAGGCGTGTTCGGTCCACGAAGATCATCGCACCGAGCTCCAGAGGTAAGTATGGGGTGAGGGGGTGTGGAGCAGGCAGGGTGTGCAGTGGCCGAGTGCAGGTGGGCGAAACCACCAAGGAAAAGTTTTCTTGTTTACAGGGTTGTTTTTTTTAAGGAAGATGGCGCGAGGACATTTGCCCGCAGCGCGAAGACTGTTTGGGGGAGCCTGGAGCCGACGGGACTTGTGCTGCGCTGGGGTGGGTGCCCAGCGTGGTACCTGGAAAGCTTTTTGGGGGCGGAGCCGACGGGATTAGGCACCCCATCGGCCACAGTATGTCCGTGGGGAGCCGATGAGCACACAATATGCGTATGGTGGAGGGGGAGCGCTGCTCACTGAAGCGGAGCTCTCCTTCAACTGTACGGCACTGCATTTTCAACTGTTGTCATAGACAGCTGCAGCGTTGATTGGAGAACTGCGACCGCGCCTGCAAACACACTGACTGAATTGGAAGATGGCTGCCACACCTCCGAAAACTCAGATGATGGCACTATGTTTCTTGCACATGCGTGCAAGCAAACATAAAAATGGAAAGGGACCTGGGGATAATTATATCATATGGTCTAAAGGTGGGGAAGCAATGTGAGAAGGCAGTAAAGAGGGCTGGTGAGATACTGGGATGCATAGGGAGAGGCATCATCAGTAGAAAACAGGAAGATGTTATCCCTCTGTACAGACAGTTGGTATGACCAAATCTGGAGGACTGTGTGCAGTTCTGGAGATCCCATCTCCGCAAAGACATAGACAGGGTGTAGGCTGTCCAGAGGAGGGCAATCAAAATGGTGCAGGGTCTGCACCAGAAGACATATGAAGAAAAACTAAAGGAGCTTAATATGTATAACCTCAAGGAAAGGAGGGGGGGGGGACATGATAGAAACTTTCAAGTACCTCAAAGAAATCAACAAAGTCCAAGAGGGTAGCATCTTTCAGAAAAAGAGATGTGTAAGAGCAAGGGGGCACAATTTGAAGATAGAGGGAGGACAGCTCAGAGGTAATGTGGGGAAGTATTTCTTCACGGAGAGGGTTGTAGATGCATGGAACAGCCTTCCTGAGGAGGTCGTGGAGTCAAAAACAGTGCGGGAATTCAGGAATGCATGGGACAGACTTAAGGCAATTCTAATGGGGGGTAGAAGGAAGTAGGCTGTTTAACTAGGATCTGCAGCTTATCCGTTAGGTAGGGAAATGGACAGACTAGGTGGGCCAAACAGTCCTTATCTGCTTTCAAATTCGATGTTTCTATGTTTATTATTTATTATGATGCCCACATCATTCTTTCTCATCTGATTTTTTCATCTGGTGACCATTCAGGAAATAATCCCTTTTGCTATTGTTTTTCCCTAGATGTATAAGACAGCACTTATCCATATTGAAACTCATACCCCTTTGAGTTGCCCATTGATATATATTATCCGGACCCATTTGTATAGTGCTAATACTTTAATTTTCTGTAGTTATACCAGCCAGCTTTGTACCATCAGCATATTTACTCAGCCAGTGTATTGCTTCTTTTCCCATGCTAGACATAAATACCCAGATTAGGACTGTTTGTTAATATTTTTACCCCCAATTTTCAACAAAGATGATACCAAGCTAGGAGGAAGGGTTGACAGTGAGGAGGTGGTTAAGGACCTACAAAAAGAGCTACAGAGGCTGGAAAGATGGTCCCACATCTGGCAACTGAAGTTCAACACAAAAATATTGTAAGGTGATGCATTTGGGTAAAGGGAACCCAAGGACAGAGTACCACCTCAACGGAGTCCAGCTCAGCACCACACAGAAAGAATGGGACCTAGGTGTCATCATAAGCAGCACCCTTAGGCAGACAATCCAGTGCAACAAAGATTATAGCAAGGCCAACAAAATGCTGGGATACATAGGGAGGGGATTCGACCGCAGGAGAAAGGAGGTAGTATTGGCATTCTACAGGTCCCTGGTAAAGCCCCATCTGGAGTATTGTGTCCAGTTTTGGAGTCCACATCTGAAAAGGGATTTAAACAGGTTGGAGGCTGTTCAGAGAAGAGTGACCAAAATAATCCAGGGCCTTCAATGGCACTCATATGAGGAGCTTCTGGAAGCATTACATATGTTCTCACTGGAGACAAGGAGGGAGAGGGGAGATATGATTGAAACATACACGTTAATGAGAGGAATAAATAAGGTGCTATCCTTGGACCTGTTCAACAAAGTCTCCAACTCTAACACTAGAGGGCATGAGTGGATGTTGGGGGGAGAGCTTAGAAAACACTATTTTAAAGAAAGAGTCATGGAGCCATGGAATAAACTGCCAGCTGATGTAGTGGAAGCAAAGTCCATGACATAATTCAAGCTGGGGTGGGACAAGGATAAAGTTCCATCAAAAGCAACAAGAGCAGTAGGAGGCAGGATAGGTCCTGGGATCTGAGAAGGTCCAAGGAACACATAGGCAGACTAGATGGACCCTTGGTCTCCTTCTGCCATCTTTTTTTTCTATGTTTCTATGTTTCTAGTCTTCTTATGACCCCACTTCATGAACAAGGGTGGAGAAAATGTTCAAATCCTGTCTGAAAGGTGATTCATGCAGTAACCATGAAATCGTCTTTTGGGATGGATTTGCATAATTTCACCACCCTTGTTCATGAGGTGGGGTCCCAAAAAGGCCATGTTGAAAATCTGAGAAAAAAAAAATATAAAAAAATGACCGAGTTATGATAAATTCAAAACCCACTGCAATACATTACCAACATACCTGATTTCCTCAGTTCTCGGTCCGGCATTGAAAAGTGAAGACGTGTCTCTGGTCCAGAAAGGATTATGGTGTTGGACCCCCAGTAGGTAAATAAGATGTAGTGGTGTGTTGGGTGGTGGATGCTGAATGTGAGGGTCAAGTGGGGGGTAACAGTGGCAGTGGGCTGGTGGCGGCATCAGACATCGATGGATGGTTTTCTTTTTTCACAGGGTGTATACAAATAAAAAATATAAAGATAATGAGAAACAGTTTTCTTTATCTCAGGTACCAACACTGGGGATTGGGCACCCCAGCATCGGTGTTATGTTTGGCAGCAGCAAGGGTGGGCTCCCCAGTATCACACAGTGAAAATGGATGGGGTGGGGGGTACTGGCTGGCACCAGGGATTGGACACCCTGCTGTAGGAAAATTAAGAAGGAAGGACTGGTGTGGATTGAGGGATGGTTTATTTTAGGTACTGAAACTAGAGACTAGGCACCCCAGAGTCTTGTTTGTGTTATGTTTGGTAGCACTGGGGGTGGGCTCCCCAGTGTCACACAGTGAAAATGGGTGGAGTAGGGGGTACTAGCCAGTACTGGGGATTAAGCACCTTGGTGTCAGAAAATTAAGAAGACAGGGGTGGGAGGGATTGTTTTTCCATTGGGGGAAGGGCCACAGCAGGCTGATCATGGTGCTGATCAGCTCTGTTTGCTGGGTGGCATTACGCAGATCAATGGAAAGAGATGCTCTATGATTCAGGTGGCTCTTTCTTTGAACTACTCGAAGTTTCTGCCCAGCAAGACCAGAAGCATGTCATGATCAGTCTGGCTGATAGTTGCTCTGACACTGTTGAGCCCCTTGCAAACTGCCCTGCACTGGACCAACAATGACACACCTCTCAAAATCCACTATCACACTAATATGTTCATTTTGCACAAGTGCAAGGGTGAACATAAAGAGTTATCTTATGTGACTACACTGTACATTATGTAGCAGACTAATACATTTTTAGCAGCTGTCTTAATTGTTGTATGGTTCAAGATCACCGCAGTACTTGATATCTATCCTTAAATTTACTAAATTCGATCGACTATGAAATTCTAACCTTTTACTTTTACTCTTATAGTAGTCACCAGATAACTTGTTCTCAGCAGAATCACCAAACTTCTGGTCAACCAACAACAATGTTGCAAAGAGACAATATGACAAAACAAGCAGCACAGTTAAAAAGTAGCAGTAAGCACAAAGAGATAATGTCCAAGAACAACCATTCAGTAGCACTAAACACAGAGGTCAGCTTTTTGGAAGCCTTTGCACTTTGCATACAAGGTCTATGTCACATAAAGGGAGGTTTGCACAACTGAGCACTGCACTTCCCGTACTGAAAGCCCCACTGTGCGCAAAAAGGAGCACAAAGGCATCTCTGGTACACATGTTAATGAGATCAAATCGCATGAAAATGTTTGCATTGGGATAATGGAAGCCTTTTGCATGGCTAATACCCAGCCTGAGCAGCACTGATTATTATGTGCAGAAAGTACCATTTAACGGAGTGCATTCAGGACTTGTGTGTGGCAGACGGAAGCCAGCCAGGGAGGTGAGAGGAGGGTAAGTGCTATACTGCAACATTTGTGATGTCTGTATTCAGGGCAGCACCTTTTCTCTGCCTACTTGTGACAGAACTTATGAGACTTGACATTTCATAACATGTGCAACAAATTTTGTAGTATGCATCCATTGGTGCAGTTGCCCGTTTATCTACGTGGGCTACACAATCAGTTTCTTGAAATTTAGACTTCAGGAACATGTTTATGACATCAAAGAAGGTAACATGGACAGCCAAGCAGATGAACATTTCTTGCACCAACATAACATGAAAACTAGTGATTTGCATTTGATAGGAAATGAGCAGGTGAGAGTGGGTAGACAAAGGGGCAAGAGCCTTAATTGATTGCTCCAGAGAGAAAGTTACTGGATTTACTCTCTTAAGGGCCTTCAACTGAGGGGTCTCAACATTAACTGGGACCTTAACCTAGTTTTGTAGTTCCACAGGTTCCATACCCAAGAGTATTTACTGTATAAGAGGTGCATCAGTTTTGAATTTTGAATTGTGCTGTAATCCTCAGAATCTTGGATATGACAAATAAACCCCTTGTCCCCCCAAACCCTCCTCCAGCCGATCATATGGTCTAGCTAAATCAGCCCAGATGGCTCCAAATACAGCACTAAGCCAAGTTTTGAGCAAATCACAGCAGTTTTCTCGACAAAGAAACTCTCGTCCTTTCTGAGTTTCAGGTAACCAGTAGTGGGCTGCAGCAATTTGTTCTGTTAGGTTTTATTGTTGAAACATGTTGATTAATGTGTCTTCTCTTTTCTGTCTACAGATGCAGCAAGAGGTTTGGAGAGCACAGGATTGTACCTGCTGTACTTCCTCATACCAATGCACTGTTTGTCCATTACTTCATTTGAGGGCCATTCATGACTCTGACTTGCATCCAATCTGCATTTCCCCTACCTTGCATCCCGCTGATTATATTACTGGATAGACAGCTTGTCAGAAATTCACGTGTAACAATGCCTTTTGAGCTTGCCATTTCTAGTTGCCATGTGTCATATTGGTTTCTAGTGCCAGATCCCCTTTTCTGTCTTTCACGTATGGGATTCATTTGTATAGCATACCACTTCTGTGTAAATTAACTAGATACTGCAACTTTTTGCTAACACCTAATTTCATGTTTCTGTTTACCAAATGTGAAGGTGTACAATGAAATTTTCTGCACCAATGAATGCAGTGATGTCTCACCACCACTTGGTTACATCACACACTTGCCAATACTTAAGGGATGCTAGTGGATGCTGGTACTCACCCCCTGATGAAGCTCCACTGAGCGAAGCACCAGGGCACTTGCTACACGGTGTTGGTTCTAATCTGTACTCGCTCCAGCAGCGTATGGCTGTCTTGTATATTCACAATAAATGTGTATGAAATGTTTGACAAACACAGTTTTGTGCCAGAGGATTTAATGACCATCTTCATAGACCTCTAGAGTGCAGGCTGTCCTGGTCTGTTCATGGCTTTAGCAGGGTCCAAGCCTTCATCCTTGCACCAATCAAACAACTAGCTTCAATCCACCTTAGACTGCAAAAATTGAGAGGGGTACCAGCACAGTTCCTGAATCAAGGTGAGGTGTTGCAGAATGTTCTAAAATAATCTCTGCAGTGCCTCCAACTTGAAACCCCTACTCCTGCAAGGTGCGAGATTACACCTGTCTGATAATACCTGGGCACAGTCTATAAGGTCTTCGGGTGAACGGTGCCTGAACTCGGTTGGTATTCCAGGTAATACAAAAATGTTGTGGTGCCTCCACCTATGGGAATCCTTTTGACAGACGGCTGCCAGGGTACTACCCCACAGGAGATGAATGGAATCCCCACCCTTGTGATAGGGAACCTTTATGATTATACACAGCCCCCAACTAATACTCTATGGCCCAGATATTCAAAATGGTTGTGCATGGCGCAACAGTGTTGCGCCATGCGCAACCCCACTGATGCGCCCGGCGTGATATTCAAAAGGGAAAAGTGTGCGGCACAAATCCCAATGCGTCGGAGCGCATCAGTAATGTATGCAGGCGCAGGTGGGGGGGTGTGCCCATGCATACTCTGCACAGCCCGATATTCAGCCCAGGATGTGCTGAGCCATGCATGCGCAACTTCTACCTGCACCAGCACAAAGTTGATCCAAAAAAAAAAAGGAACAATGGATGGCCACCCACAGGTGAGCTGCTGCATTGCAGGGTGCAACATGGAAGCTGCCACCTGTGGGTGGCCACCACCCGAGCTCCGGCTGCACCTCCGTGGTAGTGCCCCCCCATGCCCGACTGCAGGCTTAAGTAAATTAAAATAAAGTTCTATATCCCTGATGGTCCAGTGGACCTCTGCCCCGCCCGATCGTGGTCTTAAGTGTGTAAACATAGATAACTCCCATATCCCTGGTGGTCCAGTGGACCGATGACTGCCCGATCGTGGGCTTAAGTGTGTAAAGAAAGAAATTGAATCCAATATTACTGGTGGTCCAGTGGACCAATGACTGCCCGATCCACGGGCTTCAGTATAGGATAGTGACCCCATCCTCCCTTCCCACCCGCCCACTGATTCCCACTGCCCACTCTTCCCAGGTTATCGGGCGGCGGCAGCACTCACCTGCCTGCCACCCCGCCGCCTGCTGACTGACACCGCGGTAGGGCTGTACGCCCATTGGTCCACAGCGTGAGCCAGCGGGCGTAGTAGCTCATACCCATATATACCAGATATGTGAATGGGTCCATTCACATATCTGGTATGTGTAGTATGGTATGGTTGTATGCCCATTGGCTCACGCTGTGGACCAACGGGCGACAGCCCTACTGATGGTGTCAGTCGGCAGGCGCGGGACAGCAGTCGGGTGGGTACTGCCGCCCGCCGCTGACCCGGGGAGCAGGGCGGTGGGGATCAGTGGGTGGTGGGGAGGGAGGTCCGCTGACCACCAGGGATATGGGGGTCACTAATCCTATACTGGAGCCCGTGATCAGGCAATCATCGCTCCACTGGACCACCAGGGATATTGGATTTAGTTTCTTTCTTTACAGACTTAAGCTCGCAATCAGGCAGTCATCGGTCCACTGGACTATCAGGGATATTGGATTCAATTTCTTTCTTTACACACTTAAGTCCGCAATCGGGCAGTCATCGGTCCACTGGACCACCAGGGATATTGGAGTTATCTATGTTTACACACTTAAGCCCACGATCGGGCAGTCATCGGTCCACTGGATCACCAGAGATATTGGGATCTTTTTTATTTTACGAATGCCCATGATCGGGTTGTAAGTACATTGCCATTGGGTAGGGGGAGAGCCGGTCTCGATGATCGTTACCTGGCAGGACGCCAGGCGCAAGTCATCGAGGATCGGCGTACCTGCATGCAATGGGGCCATAATGACATGCAAATGGCCCCATTTGCATCTTGCATACATTATGGCCCTATTTGCATGTCAACTTTTGAATATCACAGTTGCTGCACCTTGCGCAATTGAACTTGCGCTAGCGCATCCCCATGCTCCACTCTGGCCACTGGTGCTGGCACAGTGCCACTGCGCCATGCACACTGCGGGTGGCCAGGGTGTGATATTCAATGATGCTGAGCCATGGCACAGCTCTGTTGAATATTGCCCGGTCAACGCCCCTGCGCAGCCAAGTTGCGTTGTGCCCAGGCTTGCGCCACAGCCTGGCGCAGTTTGAATATCTGGGCCTATATGTGCAAACACAACAATATGCAAAACACAATAAATTGCAAGTTAAACACAAGGGATATCTATTAGGGGGACAGGAACAGGCTCTGGATGGGGAACAGAATGGATTAAATGTAATAAAACAGTTCTGAGATCACTCCCCAAATCTCACCATCATCTGGTGAATATCCACTCCATATTTATTATTTCCTCCTTCCTGATGCACCAGTACCCTCAAATCCCCTGGCACTCCTAATGCTGTCCATTAATTGTGTGCAAACAGTGGATAGCTGCAGGCCTGATGTTGCACCATGGTGCAGTACCGATTGAAAGCTGGTATTTGGGGACTCCAAACAAATTATTCAACAGAAATGCTAGTTGCAGTGACCCGGGTTCGGGAACTGACTCGGGTTGCTGGGGGTCGGTGGGGGGATGGAGGATTAAGCATCCCAATGGATGCTCTCCTTCATCTGGGGTGGGTTACCAGGGGTTCCCTGAGCACCTGACGCTCCTGGGTCAGGTGGAAGCACAGGCGTTCGGGGGCAATGGTGGCTCTTTGGAGCCGAGGAGGGAAGGACGCTGTGGGCACTTGGCAACGGTGTGCATCTGCATGTCATCTGCCTGGACATACGTCCTCTGCACCAGCATCCTCAGGGTGAGGGAGAAAAAGGGGGAAAAAAACATACACCCCTGGCCCCCAAGCAAGATGAAGCCGGGGCAGGGGCTGCCTAGAGGGATGCCCTGGTGGACGTAGTAGAAGGAGGTACGAGGCCTCCTCTGAAGCCGTGGGAGCCAGGCAAGTGCAAAAAACAAAAATAAAAAAAAGAAATGCTAGTTGCTCCTGGCTGTTGCAGTTCCATAAATGGGCTTTGCATAATGATCACACAGACATGCCCAGCAATTACTCTCATCTGTTTCTAACTAGCAGAAGACTTGGATGGGTATTACCCCAGTACTCATGACCTTAGCAGACTCTGCAGGTTGACTCTGCCATGAGGCCTCCCTCAGGGTTGCAGATGCAGGTGATGGTACAGGTGTGACAGACTCAATGTGCTTCCGGGTGTGGGCCATGCTGGTCTCTGATGTCCCCTTCACCCCACAAGGGACTTATCTTTGCCCACCCCCAAGAAGTAGGCAATTACTCAGGGCCTCAGGTGACTTAAACCTTCTGTCAGGACAAGTCCTGATAGCTCACAAAGACCAGGGCAGGAGCTGTCTTGTTGTTCCAGGTGGAAACAGAAATCTTCTTGCAAAGATTCTTTAAACAACTTACTTCCAACCTTGTGGCTGACTGCTGACTTTACAATACGATTTTCTCTATCTTTATATGTTCATTGTTGGTGGTGTGGGGGGTGCAATGAATTCTTCAGGGGTGTTCTGGGGTACTTGTTATTGACTTTGGCTGTTCTTTGTATAGGATGGTCACTTAAACAGACCCTTTGGCACCAAAAGGAAGACAGCAGGGGACTCCTCGCAGGGCTCACTGCCCTGCCCAGCCAGTCCCCCAGTGCTAAATAGACAGTAGACAAGTTCTGAGCTTTTCCTCCGGGCCAGAGAGTCACTCTGGGGACCCAGAAGCCTCACAATAACACACTGTTAAATTCCTTTCCAGGTTTTTCTTTTCTGCCTTTGAACTTTGTTTTTTGCTCTTGTTGGAGGAGGTGGAGTGCCGGGGGCATTGGGCCTTGGGTGCGCCAATGGCGGGGCTGACAGCACACATGATGCTGAGGATTGCCGGGATAGGCACACAGGCTGGGGTAGCGATGTTATGCTGTACCATCCACTTCTATGCAAGGCACTTGGAGAGCTGGGCAAGGTGGCACCTTTGGAAGGCAAACAATGTTGGGTATTGCACTACAGTGGTAGCAATGATTGTTTTTCAAAAGGGTTATTTGTTCATGTTTATCTTTGTGCCTGTGGTTTGGGCACTTGGTTACTGTGCACATTTGTCAGTTCACCACTGCTGGGGGAGAGGGGGATGGGGGAGGGTTACGCAGTCAATCGGGGCTCTGATTCGTGGGGAACAGTACAGGATGTTATGGCTGATCTTTAAGTGATCTCATATAATGTTTAAGGGTTAAATGGGCCAGTAAAATGGGCTAGAGTACTACAAGAGTTAAATAAACACGGAGTAACAGTGACACTCACCTATTTACAGGAAACACACCCAACAGATTTACAACACAGTAAGTTCTGGAGGTCCTAGGTGAGGGAGGTGCACATGGCTTCACGGGTGACACATTCCCACAAACAAGGCACAGCCATTCATACCTACATGAGTAGCCCCCTCCAAATCCAACACTCAGAGGTGGACACAGACGGCAGGTTTGTTAGCCTGAACGGCATCTACAGGGACCAGCAGTGCATGTTCCTAAACATATATGCCACCAATGAGGACAGGGAAAACAAATAATTGCTTAAAAAAGCCCTGTTGGACACTTTCATAGACCTTGATTCCCTTTACTTTCCAGTTTCCTCCAGCCTCACTTAGAAGGAGTGTTTCTGTGCTGCAGCTGGACGTTCTGCCCCCTCCCCACCCCTTCTCCATGTGTTTATCTTCTGCTTTCCCTTTGTGCTTTTGGGATTTCTTTTTGGTTTGTGTCTCCACCGGATTTCTAGATCAGTATTTTGCCTTCTACCTTCCTGGCTGCAGCTGGTGCTTCTCTAAGTCAACTATTCCTGCAACACTTCTGTTCTCATGTACCCCCTCGTGTTTCTTTCTGTTTTGGTTCTTGTGTGCTTCTAGTTTTTATAGTGTCCTGCTTTTGTCATTCTTCTTTTGATTTGTGCTATTTTATGCTCCCATTTTTGCTGTTTCTTCCATACTATTTGCAATCTCCCATTTCAGCTACAACCCTTAAATGTTTTCACCTGGCTCCTAGCAAGGTAGCTACTCCTTTTTATGTTTGCTTGCATGCATGCGCAAGAAACATGTTGTGGCAGCTTGCTACAGAAGCAGGTTGTGGAGGTGCAGCACTGTTGTGGCCAATGCCACCACTGCATTTTGGTGCTTGTGTGTTGGGCACCAATAAAGGAGGATGCTGCCTGTGTGACACTAGTTTTAAAGCATGCCACCACCTTGAAAGAAAATAGCCACACCAGTCTGGGAGTGCCTCATCATAGAAGCAGCAGCCTGTCATTTAGACAGAAGCTGAGGCTGCGATGGCGGAAGCGGCCCTGATTGATGCAGCATAGTGTTGCTCTTCTGGTGATGGGGGATCCCACTCCCCATCGGCATAATGCACCCCCATTTGTTGTGTGCTGAGGGGGTGCCCAATCCCCCTCGGCATCACGCGCCCCCCCGCCCCAACAGTCTTTCTTTGCCGACTGGGGCCCAATCCCCATCAGCTTCAGTCCCCCCCTTCCCCATTCAATTTGCCGATGAGATAGCCCACTCCCCATCAGCATAATGTCCCCCTCAATTTGTAGTGTGCCAAGGGGGTGCCCAATCCCCCTCAGCTCTTGCCCCCCCGCTCCACATGTGCCGACAGGGGTGCCCAATCCTCCCTTGGCTACAGCCCCCCAAAACACTCAGGTGGCACCTGGGAGCCCACCCCAGCATGCCAAATGTCCCTATAAAAAAAAATACTTTCCATGATGTGTTTATTTTTTTCCTTTTTTTTTTTTAAACCTGTAAAACAAGAAAACGGTCCCCTCGCGGTCTCTCCTGTCCCCTCCCACAACCCGCACCCACACCCTGCGCACCCCGTTTTCCCACCCCCTCACACCATACTTACCTCCAGAGCCCAGTGCGACAATCTTCAGTGGACCGGGAACACGTCTGCACTCTTCAAAGCCAACCGCGAACTGAACTGAAGAAATGCCGGTAAGCTGTATAATGGCATACATAGGGTTTTTTCAACTTTGGTGCATATCTTGGGCATTTTGGGGAATTTTTATACCAAATTTTCAACACGGGGTTACTGGGACCCCTCCATATGAATTCAGTCACTGTCATGGCGTTATTCGGTCCTGAAACGTGATTTTGCTGTCAGTGCGTGGCATCATCTTTCAGGACCAGGTAATGAAACAACAGTGCCACTGTTCATGAGGTGGGTTCTCAAAAAGTCTATGTTGCAAATCTGGTAAAAAAATCCAAAAAATTCCTGTTTTACGAGCGTGCGTTGTGCAGTTTCCATGCGCACTCATAACTTCACAAATTTGTAATATTTTCACTCCAGATTTTCAACATTGGCATTTTTCCACACCTCCTCTTGAACAGTGCAGCTGTCATTTTACACATCCTGGCCAAAGTGTGTTTTCGCACTTCTGGCGCAGAATAGCACGATCACTGTGGGAAATCAGTTTTCGGGATAGATTGAGAAAATGACAGTGACACTGTTCATGAGCAGAGGTCCTAAAATGCCTATGTTGAAAATCTGGTGACAAATGTCCATAAAATGACTGTGTTACAAACGTGCATTGTGCAGTTTCCATGCACCCTCGTAACTTTGCAAATTTGTAGTATTTTTACTCAAGATTTTCAACATTGCCATTTTTTCAGACCTCCTTATGAACAGTACAGCTGTCATTGTTCACATCCTGCCCGAAATATGCATTAACACATCTGGCATAGAATACTGTGGTTGCTGTGGGAAATCAATGCTCGGGACAGATTAAGAAAATCATAGCGACAGTGTTCATGAGCAGAGGTCCCAAAATGCCTATGTTGAAAATCTGGTGAAATAATTCCACTAAATGACCGTGTTATGCACATGCGTTGCGCAGTTTCCTTTCAACATTACCGTCTTCACACCTCCCTATGAATGGTACAGCTGTCATTCTCCACATCCTGCCCGATCTGTGTTTTCATACATCTGGCACACAATGGCACGGTCACTGTGGAAACTCAAATTTCGGGACTCATTGACAAAATCACAGTGCCACTGTTCATGAGAAGAGGTCCCAAATGCTTTCATGAGGTGGGGGCCACAAAATGGCCATGCTGAAAATTTGTAGTGCAAATACCAACAAATGCCTGGGGCATTGGGTTTCGTACCATAACAGCCCACCCTGTAAAGACTGACAGGCATCAGGGGTGTGCCTTTGGATTGCCAACCTGTAATGCTCATGCCATTCCAACCCCCCACCCCCACCCTGCAACCACTGACAGGCATCGAGCTGTGCCTTGGACCTCTTTGGCCCCAGAGTTCACCCCATTCTATATTGCACCCATTTCCAGCATATGTCCTTATGGGTGGGGGTGACTGTAAAGTAAACACCCCAGGCACCTCAACACTTGTCAGTGTCTGCAGGATAGGGTGAGGTGAAATGGCATGAAAGTTATGGGTGACAACCCAAACGCATACCACAATGCCTGTCCTTCTCTGTAGGGTGGAGGTGGGGTTGGTGTGAAGTTCAATATTTCACTGCCATTCCTGCTCTGCATCTGTCTAACTCTTGTATTTCCAATGCTAATACCAGCAAGCAAACATTCGGCATTGACAAATGCTTGTTAAGTTCTAGTAGTTTAATTAGTTGTTCAGTTCAGCAGCACGCTGCTTCCTAATTCTCAGTGCTCTTGTTTTTCACCAGCAGTTTCTTTTTTGTTCTCTACTGCTTTGGCCTACCTGGCCTGCAGTGCATCAGCAACTAACACTGACCTCCCTTATGGAACTGGTTGGCATACACTCACCATTTTGTCAAAGCACATATCATTCAGTCTCATACAATGTCCTAGTTGTCATTTGATGTCTCAGTCAGTTGCTCAGCCTTGCCTATATTTTTCTTCTACCTTGTGCTCGTGGCTGTCAGGATTCACCATCAGCCTCCCATTACTCCTGCATTTAGATGCATTCAAACCACGACCACAGCATGGCTTCCATGGCTCCATGCCCTTTATGCCAATGGTCTCGCTCTGCTCCATTGAAGTAGCAGTGTCAGTGGCTCAGCAGGTTGCACACTCACCTCTGAGACCAAAAGATCAGAAGGTTGTGAGTTCTAGCACCACACCAGGAACTTGGGGTAAAACCCAATACTGACACTGTAGTGCAGCATGAGGGGGATGCTGTACTTTTGAGGTGCTGTCTTTTGGATGAGATGTTTAACTGAGGTCCTATCTGATTGTTTTGTTGGTTGTTCAGGTGGACGTTAAAGATCCCATGGCACTTCTCAAAAAGAGTAGGGGTGTTTTTATTGAATAATGCATAACAAAACAGAAATGAACATTTAAAACAGAAATAAAAGAAAATGTGTATCATCCTAAAGGAAACTAAATAAAACAGTGTCACAAATCCCCCCAAACCACCACCATTCTAATCATCTTTTTTCCAAAAATGTAAAGTCCCTCCACCACACTACACCATCATATGTGCTCTAGGATGTACCTTAACTTCACCTCTGTAAATTCCCAACAATGCCTTCTCACAGATATTGCAAAATACATCATATAACATAAGCTTTTGCTGAAACAAAAATTGGTATCTACTTTGCCACAGGTAATATTTCAACACTGCAAAAAAACACAATTAAGGTTCCTGCTCAGTAATCTTGGAAAACATCCCAATGCAAGTTCTCCATATGTGAGCGAAGTCAACCAAGGCATCTTCCACTTTTGAGCCAGAAATTTCCATACCCCTATGTCATAAGAACATTCCACTAAAAAGTGCTCCTGTATTTCCACAAAATCCTGGCAGTCTGGATATATACATTTCCTTTCCTCCAGAGCTTTGTGCTTGTGGTTACCTCCTACATTCAGTTTGCCGTAAGCATTCAACCATTGCATATCCCACATTTTGGGGGGTACTTGTTAATTTGTCAGCTGCCAGTATACCAAAGAATTATTACCCACTATACAGTGTTTAAACATTGGTTCCTCTGAGCCCAAATTCTGTAGGACTAGATTATACAATTCCTGTCTTGGTTTTTGAATTACCATCAGCTTTGTAATTTTCCATTTAAATAATTTTGAAATGTCACTTTCAAATAAGCATCTATTCTACAGGCCCCAAATGTCCTAATGGGAGTATTCATCCAATGGGATAAAATGTCCTGAAAAGAATGCCATAACCATTTCTGGGGTACACTCGCCCTCAGCAAGAGTGCAGGTTTCAGATTATTCACCAAAAAATAGTGGGGTAAAATACAACAGGGTTGATCATTCCGCCCCCCCGCTTTGGGTAAATAGGTTATTTCCCGCTTAAAGAGGTTTAAATGACTGCCCCACAACATCTGGAAGAACACCCTGTACAGTCTGGTTTCCAAAACAGCAGGTGGAGGGAATACCACACTAATGTATAAAAAGAGGGGCAAAAGAAACTGTTTGATCACATGTACCCTCTTTAATTTTGATAACCTCCACCCTTTCCATCTCCCCACCTTTTGTTCTCCCTTCTGTAAGACTGATTCCCAGTTTTGCACAGCACAATCTTCTCTTCCATACTGTACCCCTAAAATTTTAATAGGGTCTTCAGTAACTTGGATGCCTGCCACTATACTTCTACGCCCAGCCCGTGGTCCTAAATAGAAACCTTTGCATTTCAGGAGGTTCAAACTAGATCCTGACACCTTTCCATAAACCCCTATTTCCTGCAGTAAATTAGCCACACTCTCCTGGGTGTGTGCAAAGACACACACATCATCTGCATATGCCAATACCCTGACTTTATTTATTTATTTTATTGAAATGTTTCACCAGGAAAGGCACACTGAACAACAAGTTGCTTATCTCATGGTGTGTCCTGGGGGAAAGGGCAGTGGAAATAAATACATACATGCAACAGCAAACATTATTACAATAATATTGGCTGCAGTGAATAGCAAATAACAGAAAGAACATATTAAGTGCAGCAGATGAGTATAATTGATTACAGAGGTCACAATGGACAAGTCAAGTTCATTACATTAAGGTAACACCGTAAACTCATGATGATGGTACCATTTAGCCTGAAAGGAAGGGGTGGATAAGGAGTAACAGCAAAGGTGGAAAGGTAGCGAGGCTGAGAGGGGAGCAGATGAATAGGAATCAAGGCTATAGATATACTGAAGGAATGGCCAGGTAGGGATCTCTGCAGGGAAAGAAAGTAATGGGGCTGGAAGGGAGCTGTAATTCAGAACAGTTACTTAAGATATTGATAGAGGCTGGGGAGCTGGACAGGAATACCAGGTAGGTTAATTGCAGGTACAGTTCACAGAGAGGAAATTATGTAGGGCTGAAGTTATAGAGGAGGGGGAGGAGGAGTGGCAAATCTGGTGAGGAAGTGAATTCCACAGTTTTGGGAAAGCAGCCTGGCCTACAGTGGTAGACTGGTGAGGGACAACCAAGGAACGGGAGTCGTAAGATCTAAGTGAGTGGGCAGAGGGAGGGAGGACTGATAGAGAGGAAGTGAGATAGGATGGGAGTGATCCAAACCAGAATTTAGAGACAAATTTAGCACAATGATGGAGGCGTCTATTTTCTAGTGTGGGAAATGCGATGGAGTGGTAGAGTTGACAGTGGTGGGTGATAGGTGGAGAGTCCAGAGCGAAGTGACAGAAGGAGTTGAAGAAGGTATCCAATCTGGCTAAGGAGGTCTTGGGAGCAGTACTGTAGACTACGTTACAGTAGTCGAAAATAGGAAGGATCATCTTCTGGACAAGTTCATGCCTAGCCAGGAGAGGTAGACAGTTCCGATTCCTGTATAGAGCGCTAAGCTTGGGGCGCAGCTTTTTTCAGGATGGCGTCCACATGACCACAGAAGGTGAGAGGTTGGTCAAGCCAAACACCCAGATGTCTGAATAAGAAGGTGCCCTCAAGGACTGTCCTGTCAAGGGTATGGAAGAAGGGCAAGGAAGGGAGCCTAGAGAGTCTCTGCCTAGTGCCAAAGGTCATGGAGACTGTCTTGCCATTTAGAAAAAGTTGATGAGCACAAAACTAGTGCTGAACATTATTGAAGTCCTGCTGAAGTCTGTTTGCAACATCAGAGGGGGACTGTCCGGAGGTGTAGAGGACTGTGTCACCTGCATACATATGCATTGAGGTTGATGTACAGACAGATTGTAAGTCATTAAGAAATATGGAAAAAAAGTAAAGGGCCCAACACGGACCCTTCAGGGACACCAGTGTTGATAGGGAGGGGAGGAGATGTGGAGTCAGCGATTCTGACTGACTGGGTGCAACCTACAAGATAGGCTCTGAACCAGTTAGTGGCTCAGTCAGTCAGTCAGTCCTGCTGAAGAAAGGGAGTTTAGTAGTAGGGTGTGGGAAATCATGTTGAAAGTCTTGGCTAGGTCGACAAAAATGGCAGATGTGATTTGGCCACTGTCCATCCCTGAGAGGATGGAGTCAGTAAGCCTAATCAGGGAGGTGGTGGTGGAGTGGTTTTTCTGAAAACTAGATTGGAAGGGAGTGAAAAAGTTGGAGTTAGAGAGATAAGAAGAGAGTTGGGCAAGAACCAAGTGTTCTTGCAGTTTGGCAAAGGTGGGAATGAGGGATATGGCATGGTAGTTCCCCAGTGAGGAAGGATCACCACCCTTAGCTAGGAGAAGAACAATGGCATGCTTCCAATCAGGAGGGATGGCTGCCATTTTGAGCGAGAGGTTGAAGAGGTCAGACAGTGGGGCAGAGGTAGCCGTAGCTGAGAGATATAGCAGCTTGGAGTCCAAGCCATCAGGCAAACTGCCTTTGGATGAGTTTAAGGCACGCAAGGCATCCAAAGTGTCGGAAGGGGTAATATTAGTGAAAGAGAAACAAGTAGACTGGGGCAGTGTGCGTGGTGAGGAGGAGGTGGCACCTGGCCTAGTAGAACATAAGGAGGCTAGAAGAGCAGAGGCACAAGAGGTGAAGTATGAATTAAATTCAGTAACAACACTGAGATGATCAGTAATAAGGGTGTTGTTTATATTGAGGAGGGGGAGGGAGGAGTGGAAGGGGGGGAGAAGGGGGAGTGGATGACTTTCCAGAATTTAGAGGAATTGTTTATGTTGGATTGAAAAGTTGAGCTAAAGTAGTCTGCCTTAGCCAAACAAGTGGCTTTCGTGCACTTGTTGCGAAGAGAACATAGTCTTTAGGGAGATTTGAGGCTATATGTAGTTTCCAAGCTTGGTCCCATGCTCTTTGACAAGCTATGAGTTCGGGTGAAATCCATGGAAGGTGGCTCCCACGGACTCTGACGTAACGAAGTAGAGCGTGCTGATTCCAAATGTCGAGGAACTTGCCTTTAAAGTATTCTGTGACTTCATCTATCGAGTTCACTGAGGCTATGGGGCACAGTTTGTATGATCTAGGTCATGGAGGAGGGGAGAGAGGTTCAGAGATTTACCTGTATATGAGCGAGTCATTAAGGTTTTATGAGGGGCCTTGATTCTGTGAATTTTATGTACCAGAACGGTTGTGAGGTGGTCACTTACGGCATCTGATAATACACCAGATTTAATGACGCTATGTGGGTGTGAGGTGAGGGCCAAGTCGATTAAGGAGTGGTTACTCATTTTAAGGTTCATCTGAGTTGGATCAAGGATGAGCTGGGATAAGTTATGGGCATCAATTTCATTTCGTACTTTGTTCATGGTGGGGGATAACTGGTTTAAGTTGAAGTTACCAATAATAAAAATTTCACCCGAGGAGGTGTGAGATACTATGGAACTGATGAGGTCTGTAACAACAGAGGAATGGAGGCCTGGGCAACAATAGGCACCTGCCACAACTCTAGGGATGGATAAAGGGAGAGATAGCTTTAAGATTAGCACCTCATATGCTTTCGGGACAGAGGCAGAAGGAATGTTGGTGAATTGTATAGATGAGGAGACATAGATAGCCACTCCTCCACCCCTTCCTGACCAGTCTTGTCAAAATATAGAATAGCCCAGGATGGAAAGAGAAGGGTCACCGATTTTATTGCTAAGCCAGGTTTCAGACAGGATGCTAATATCAGGACCAAGCGAGGCAACCAGAGGCTGGAGTAGATCAATTTTAGGGAGAAGGCTACGTATATTTAGGTGAAGAATTTTCAGTCCACGGGGAAGGACAGTGAGGCTTAATGGGGAAGTTCCTGAAGCAGTGGATGGGGGTGCTAAGGCGCTTGGAGGGCAAGGTCCAGGGTTGGGATTTATGTCTCTGGAAGATAGGAACAGGAGTGCAATGATAATGTAGTGAAACTTTACACTCTTATACCAAGGTACAGAGCAGGCTCAACTGAAGATAATGGGTGTGTGGAGAGAATGAGGAGGCTGGAAGCATAGAATATGTAGTAGTGTGCAGTAAACTGGAATTGCTAAGAGTGAGGCACTAGGGCAGAAGGGGTAGTGTTTCCAGGTCTGATGAGAGGGAGATGGGGTAACAGTGTAATTGACGAAAGGAGAGTGGAGTGTGGCAGAAAGGGGCCGGTAACAATGAGGGGGGTAGGGGTGTGGGTAAGAAGGGAGAGACAGAGGACAGAGAGGACAGGGAGAAGTAGTTCAACTGAGTCTACAGGCATGGGGAGAAATACATTGTATGTAGTGGATTGAGCAAGAAAGTATTAAAAAACAGTCTTTATTATATCAGGCGAAACATCAGTTCAGATGGTAACAAATGGTAACAACACAGTTACAGCAAGGTACACACAATACAATTAGGTAGAGGGGTGAAGCTGTTATAATTTGAACATTTTGCACCCAAAAGTTAAAACTCGGGACTTCATCCCCTCTCTGTGCACCCAAGATGCCCTGAAAGTCTGCCAATGACAGTATCCTTCTAATCAAAGGGTCCAAAACAAAAATATACAATAATGGACTCAGGGGACAACCCTGACGTGTACACCCTTACACACCCGGAATTGAGACCCACCCTTAGGTGCCAACACTGAGGAAATAATCACATGCCCAAGAAGTAATTTTATTCAGAGTAAAAATGCTGCAGATAAACCGTATTTCTGTAATACCTGCAACATAAACACATGGCTAACCTGGTCGAAGGCTTTGCATTGGCCCAAAGATAATAAATATCCTTGGATCCCCTGTTTCTCACAAAAAGAAATCACATCTCATATAAGACACAGATTTGTTTGTATGTGTCTGACTGGTACTGCACACGTTTGCACCAGATAAATAAGTGTTGAAGTTACCTGCTTCAACCTGGATTACAATAAAAATGTTACTATTTTAAAGTCAGAGTTCAGCAGGCAGATAGGCCACCAGTTATCAATTAAAGTCCAGTGTCCCACTTTTTACAAATACATTATCAATCCCCTGGTAAAATCATCAGGCAGTTCAGGTAACAACGTTAAATATATAAACCCTCACCAATATTTTCGCCATGATGTTGGGAAATAGTCTATAAAACCAGTGTGGTTCCGAGTTTCAAATTCTGAATGACCCTGAGGATGTCACCCTCAGAAATGCCTTTGTCAAGCTCTGACAACTGATCCTGTGTTAAGGGTGAGACATTTAGTGCCTCGAGATATTCTGACATCCTATCCTCTTCAAGGTATACCGGACTAACCAAATGAGCCGTATGTCCATCTACTATTGCATATATCCCCTCTGCATCTGATTAAAGTACCCCACCTTAATCTCGTAATGAAGAGAAATGGGCCTTGTTTCTCATCTCCTTACATGCTTGGCAAGGATCTGAAAAGGGTGTTTCCTAGTGCCAAAGCTAAGCTCTGCCTGTAGAGTAGCTGCTCTGTCATACTGTAAGGCTTTCATTTCCCCTTTGATGCTTGTAGTCTGGGTTGAGAAATCTTCCGCAGTAGCAAAAGTGTTCAATAACAGAGTACTGTAAATAACTGTTCCCGTAGGGATAGATACTTAAGTCTCCTGACATTTGCAGAGTGTTTTCCATAGGCCTGTAACCATTTTATAACATCTGCCTTTGTTTGAATCCACCACTTTATTATGTTGAAATATAATCCCAACACCGAAACCCTAACTAATAAAACAACTAAAATACCCATTTGAACTTCTGGAAGCGTTCCGTGTTCAGTTTACATCGGTGTGGGGAAAACCACCCTCCTGGTTCTGTGGAAACTACCCACATCACCATTACATGATCTGAGAACTCCACCGGGACAATATTCACCTGGTGTATGTGTAAGCGATAAGACACAGCAGGGTGTGCATGGAACAGATTTTACTGCATGGCCAGGGGTGTAATAAGGTACGAGGCTGCAGGTCGAGTGCCTTTAGCCCCTGGCGTGCAGTAAAATCTGTTCCATGCACACCCTGGAGTGTCTTATTGCACTTATAAAATGGGAATCTATGACACAATGCCAAAACAATTGATAGAAAACATATTTTTGCTGCTAGAGTGTCTTACTGCACTTATAAAATGGGAATCTATGACATAATGCCAAAAAAATTGATAGAAAACATCTTTTTGCTGCTTAAAATCATTTATTTTGTTAGAAAATCCATCCACAGCATAAAATAGTTCTTGTAACTTGGGGGATTTAGAACATTGAAAAACTGTGAAAAACAACAAATACTGGGGTGGACAATTAATATAAATGCAGTTTACCCCATGTTGCACTGGTTTTCAACTTTAGGAATGTGTAAAATAAAAAAAATCACTTGCTGCCACTGTAGAAGTTGACGTCCTATTGAAATGCATGGGACAGTTGAACGTGAATGCTCCTTGTGAAGGGAGGGTCGCTTATTATGTTTAATTTGTGACCCACTGCCACAGAGTTCAGGTGGTGATTTAATGAGGCTCGGAGACTGCAATAATTCAAGATGGAGTACTCCTCGCCATCACTATTTCACATTTCCGTGTAGAAGTATCTGAACGCTTCATTTAATTCACTTGGACTTGCCATTTTAAAATCCAACTGCACTTCTTTAGCAGTTTGCCAGTCACGAATGACTTTAACAGACCAAGCAGTTGTTTTCTTGGTGTTCGGCTCGTTTTTGGCATCCTCGAGGGCATTCAGTGCGTCGGATATAAGGGAGAGGTACCACAATGTACTGGGCATTACTTTTTCATATTTAATTAGCACACTTACTGTGCCATATGGAGTTTGCTGATTTACTGGAACAAAGTTGTCATCTGGCATGTTGAAAATTTTTCTAGGTCTTCATCGGTAAGGCTGACACTGAAATTGACCACAGACATTGCAAGTGATTTGAGGTGTTTCACTGTGATGGGCAAAGAAAAGATGACTGCCAGTCAAAATGCTAACATTACATGGCACAACAATCTTGGCCTTTTTACTGCTAGCTCTTATTTTTGCCCATGCATAGAACATATATCAGGCATGGTGAGGAACTGTTCTGATTGGCAGGCTAGTCTTGCCCATTTTATGATAATCGCTTTAGACAAAAAAAATGTAGTCAATTTTGGATGTAAAACAACTTCTTACATACGTATGTAATTCTTGGAGCTGCACATATGCTGCAGTCCGCTAAATAAGCTTTAGTGACACTGGCCTTTAAGGCTGTGGAATCACAATACACCTTTTCCCTTTGTTCTGTTCTCTTTTCCCTTTCACCTCTATACTACAATTAAAATTGCCTCCCAAGAACAGCAGTCTGGATGTCGCTAAATATGGCTGGATTTCATCCAGCATTTCTAGGCACTCTGCCTTGCTTTGAGCCACATACACCCCTATAAAACGCCTGGGCTGCACCTGCCAGATACCATCCAAAAGCAGAACCCAGCTGGGTAACAGATCTATCAAATTCTGGAAGAAAAAAACAAAGCCGGAAAACAAGATGCCCACCCCATCTGCTGTATCCTCCCCAAATGACCAGTAAGAGGGTCCTATATCCATTCCTTCCTAGACTGGGACATATGCATACTTGAATTAAACCACATTTCCTGTAAAAAGAAAACCCACATCAATCTGAAGATCATGCACTAAAGTAAAGACAGCTTGACTTTTAACCCCTGACATGATGCTGTGAACATTTAAAGTTGCTAGGGAAAAAGGCATGTCAAATGTTTAAACAAAAAAGGCCCCTCATTTCTTCTTCTTTTTATCCTTCACCCCCACCTCATCTTGTTCTTGTGATGGAGTATGGGAAGAAGAGGCGTCCGAGTCTAGGCCTCCCAAATCCGACCCTCCACTGCTTGTCTTAGAAAGTACTTCATAAGAGTTAGTCATTTTGATATCCATTGACTGCTTTTAATATGCATACTTCTTCACCTGGGTAGAGGTGCTTTCCATGGGGGCAAGGATGGGGGTATCCCCTCCCTAGTTTTTGAAGTAGAGGGTACCACTTCCTGGGCAGAACCCAACACATCTGGAACTGAGTCCACTACTAGTATTTCACTCTGTTTCCTTGTGTCCTGAAAGAATGGGTGGGTTTGGTGCTCTACTTGGAGGTGGAGCAGAAGCAGGGGGTGCAGAATGGCCAGAGAAACTACCATTTGTTTAGCCAGGGTGGGTGCAGGATGTGTCTCTGGGGCTGGCATTGCTAAGGTCACCTCTAGGGACTTCTCCCTGGTTTTAGCCTTTCTAATATGCTCATCTGGGTTTACAGGGTGGGCCTTGTTATAAGCAGCCCAGGGACACTTCTGGAAAATATGACCAAACTCGTTACACAGATTACATTTGGCCATATTGGCATATTGATGACTGATGAGGCCAATTTCATAACATATACCACACCATAATCTGTCACCCACATTTGCCAAATATATCCTAGCCCCACAATTGTGCCACGCCTTAGGCTGCCCAGCATAATAACACACCCCTCTGTCCTGGCCCAGAAAAAAACTGTTGGGTAAGTGTATAGTCCCTTCTTCAGACTGCTGTAATTTAACTATGAAAGTTCAGGCTCCTGTCCAGAAATTTTCTCTGACTAGTACGGCCTCTGGAGCATTTAGCACCTCACAATGCTGTTGCAGCCAGTAAGTAATATCACTGCGGAGGACCCCCTCATTTTGAAACATAATCATAATCTGTTTAATAGTTATCTTAGAAAGGAGAATGCACATAAATGGAGACCATGAAAGAGAAAACTTTAACTGCCCATACTTTACCTAGAAATGCTCCAAAGAATGTGGAGAGCAGAAGCTAATGTCAAAGGTGTCCTCTCCAGATATATGGATAAGGTCGTACACCTCTAAAGCCATGAAACACATGGACTCTTTAATCAGAGTTCTTCCCACAAAGTATCTGTCAGGTTTGACCTCCATACTCCCTCTGTAGCAGATCTGCACTTTCTTCCTTTGCTGTGCTGGCTCAGCCCTGGAAAATAAATCTGAATATCCTGGTCTAGAAGCCCTCGGTGGGAAGGAGGAAGGAGGGTGTCCTTCCAACTGGGACTTAGGGCAAGATCCTGTCCTCTGTCCCAACTTCCCAGAAGTTATGTTTGAAAATGTTCTAGAGTCAGTACTCTTGGGTCTTGAATCTTCTGGCTGACTCCTGTGTTGTAACTGACTCTCAGGCACCATTTGGGACTCCGTTGCAGGTGTCTCACTCCCCCCTGCCCCTCTGGACCGAACTGGAGAACCACGGTCCATCACACCAGGCCCTCTGGAAATATCCCTTTCCACCACTACAGACAAGACTTCCCCACACTAACCTGTATCCTTCCCCATTTCCCCTGGTGCCTGTGAAGTATCCATCCCAAGTTCAGATGCTCCTCTGGTTGTAGGCACAGTCTGCTGCCTGTTGCCTTCATCGTCTGCTTTCAGTAGTTCCAAACCCATTTCCATATTAATCACCACCTCTTCTGCATGGGAGTCTAAAAATTCCAGATCTGAATCTGGTAACCACTGCCCTGCAGAAGTTTGTTTCTACCCAACCTCACCTAATGCCCTCTCAGGGGACCTTTCCTGTATCAGGAGAACCTCTTTCATGTGTAACGTCACCTCAAAGGAGACAGGAAATGATTTTTATATAGTTAACTGTCCTTCCATCTTCCTTTCTTGCCAGTTATGTATTCTGATATGCTTTGATGATTTATTGATAAATAAATAATCTAGTTTTGGTGTGTCCTCAGATCTACACTGAGTTCCAGTCTCCTCACCAGCTACTGCTCTTGATTTTCATATTTCTAAGGCATTCTATGACATCAGAAACTCCTGTTCAATGCTATTCATCTGAGTGGCTTGGAAAGGTGTTTGTGATGTCATAGAATGTTCAGGCAGTATGAAAAGAGAGAGCAGCAACTGCTGAGGAGAGAGGAATTCAGGGTCCTTTAAAAGACAACAAAATTAGATTATTAATTTAACAAAAAAGGTCAAAAACATATCAGAATACTGGGTAGTCAATAAGAGAACAACTAGAGGGATTCTAGAGGTGTAAAAACTGTTTCCCATCACCTTTAAACAGTTCTTGTGCTGTCATTGGTCTGTCACTGTCCACTCCACCTTGCGTCCGAGATTTAACGCTCTGTTCCCCATGGGAAGGTTCCATGAGCCGAGTCTCACTATTCCCAGGCCGCTCATCCACAGGAGGATTTTTCCCAGCAAAAGAAACAGGACGGGTCGTAATTTTACGCCTTGCATAGTGCTCCTCATCCTCTGCCAATAAGGCAAACAGCACTGTTCTACGTTCGTCACGCTCCTTTTGGAATTGAGCCTCAGTGGATGCGATATCCTCCTCCGTGGTGTTCACACCCACACCGGAGGTTGCATCCATGTCATCCAATTCATCTTCCCTCTCCGATTCTGCATCTGATACTTCAGTATCCACTTCAGATACCGCAGATAACATTTCCTCTTCATCCTCCTTAGTTTCCTCGACTGGGCCGGAGGACTGACACCCAGCCTGCCGCCCCTCTGCTTGCTCCTCCAAGTCTAGTTCCTCCATCAGGCTGGCCAATGGTGCCCCCGCCTTACAAAGTAGGGGAATTTCCCCATGTCCTGACCAAATTCTCCTCTTTCACTAAAAATATCACCATCAGCTTAATCTGGTTGAGTTTCAGTTGGTTTCTATCTGTCTCCCCCCCCCCCCGGGATGAGGCTGAAAATAGGCAGAACTGCCTAGCCCTTCTTTCCCAGTCAGCAAAAACTAGATAAATAAATAAGTCCACATCTTGAGGATGGGTCCCTCAACTTGGGTGGGGTTGTTCTCTTTCTGCCCTTCGGGTGAGACTATCCTATGCTCCAGGAGAAGCTTTGGCTGTGCAGACTGACTCAGCATCACTTCTTGATGTATCATTTAAAACGTCAGCTGCTGGAGGATGGGGCCTCTAAGCTCATGGGGGGGTCCTTTAGCTGTGCAGACCATGTCATCAGCACCTTCAGAAGCTATTCCCCCTACCTGGGCTCTACCTACCTCCCTTCTTCAGCCCTTCAAAGGTGAAGATCATACAGTTATGCAAGGCCTGGCTCCTCAAGGGCCCAACTCCTATGCATTACCCCTCAAGTGTCCAGCTTCCTCTCTAGGCCTCAATGGATGCCAGGTGAATGCCTTTCAGTGGTCATTGCCTCCTCCTCCTCCTCCTCTCATCTTGGGGTGGGCCTTCAAGGGGAACCTCCTTTAGCTGCAGAGATCTGCGTGCTGCACCCCCCATGGCATTCCCATTAGAGGGATAGAGAGAGCCCTTCCTCTAAAATGTTCCCCCTTGAATTGGGTCTCTAAACTGCAATGACCAAGCCATCACTAATTTTATCCCAAGCCTGGGGAGAAAACAACCAAGGCCTTGGATCCCTAGAGGTTTCCTTCTCATAGGAGGTTTTCCTCTCTGCCATGCTGAAGGTCATAAAAGTTAGGTAGTCTCCGTAGGACATTTTCGCTGTGAGTTTCAGTTGGATGGCGACCCTCTTTTCCATCCTGCCATTCCCTCTTTCCTTACGGAAGTCACACCTCTGTCTACTATCAATTATCAATTACTGTCAGTCATTGCTCATTTCAGTCTCTGTCTGTTATCAGTCATCACTAGTTGCTGTCACTCTGTCCTCACTCAGGCACTGTGTTCACCACCTGCTGCGCAGTACTTTTGGACTCCTTCCTAAGGTACCTTTAGCCTTAAGGAATTATGTTCCCATGGCACCTTTAGGAGTGAAATTCTCCTCAAGAGGGTTCCTTTGCCCTCAACGTACCCTGGCACGGTGGTAGTTCTCCATGGGACAGACAGTGCGAATGGCCAAAGTATCCATGTATTACAGTCAACAACACATTCATTCAAATACCTTCAGATTATCGAAAGTAGGCATAACTCCTCATTAAGTTGTGTATGCCCATTGAATTCAAAGGCTATGCCTGCAGTTCAGTGCATGAGAGCAACCAGCCACACACCCTTCCTGAGCTATTTAAGCCAGTTTCCTCCAGCTTCACTCAGAAGCACTGTTTCTTTGCCCCACCATCCTCCCCTTCTCCAGTGGTGCACCCCTCTCTCTCCTTGGGGCTCCTTCCTGAGGTACCTTTAGCCAAAAGGAATTATGTTCTCATGGCACCTCTAGGGGCAGAACCCTCCTCAAGAGGGTTCCTTTGCTTTCACTGTACCCCAACAGGTAGTAGTTCCCCATGAGACAGAAAGTGCAAATGGCCAAAGTAGCCGTGTAAGACAGTCAACAACACATTTGTTTACCTTCAGACCATCAACAACATTGCATTAGCATAATTTTTTACTAAATTGCATATACACACTGAACTATTGTAATTAAAAACAGAAAACAGTCTGGCCATTCATTGCTGATGTTTAATGAGATCTCATGGAGTCAAATCTTATAAGGCTTCAGAAGTGAACATGAGCCTTTTTAATGCAATCCGGTATGCTGCAGGCAGAAAGTGTGATTCCTGAAGGTCAGAAAAACACTTTTCTCTTTCTTTCTTTCTTTCTTCCTTCCTCTACATAGACCAACAAGTTCTGAACCTGCTGCAGTGAAAGATGTGCTGAAAAAAAGACTAACATTAAACTGACACTGGTGCAGTTGCTCCAGTGTGCCACTAGGTGCTGTGCTGTACTATATATCATACTAAGGATCATACTAAGGACTAAGGATCATACTATGGACTGAATAGGAGCAAAAGGCTGGATAGCCCATCTAGCTCCTTAAGCTCAATATAGTAGGTTACATTTTTATCTGAACACAAAAAAAACATCCAACCTGTTTCTAAATGTATTTTTATTTTGATGACAATAACTGATGATGGCAAACTGTTCCAGGGTCCAACAATTCTTTGAGAGAAAATATAAGCCCTTTTTTTTTTTTATTAAATGTGTTGCTCATAAGTTGAAGCGGATGGCCTCTAGTGTTGATAGCTACTTGTTTAAAGTCAAATCCACATTCTAGTGTTAAATGTGTATCCTGTATAATATCCCACGTAAATAAAAGGCCTACTCTACGTCACCGCTGTTCCAGAGACATTAGATTATATTTTGAGAGTCTTTCCCCATAGGACAGAGTTTTATCCCAACAAGCCGATTTTGTAACTCTTCTTTGTAATCTTTCTAATCTAAGTATATCTTTCTGCTTAAATGGGCTCCATAATTGAGAGACATAATCAAAATGAGGTCTAACATCCACGTCGGCGACCCGGGTTCAGGAACGAGCCCGGGCCGTGGGGGGTCAGCAGGGGAGGACTGAGATTGAGCATCTGTAGACTGCTCTCCCAGTCCTGGGGTGGGTTGGGGGAATCTCGCTGCATTGTAGCGGCTCCTGGGGATGCTCGGGGGCACTACAAGTTCTGGCGATCTGGAGGGGGAATGCGTTGGACATCAGCATACTGTGCCCAGACGTCATTGCACGTCCGCATTCCAGGGGACCAATTGGAGGAAAATGGCTGGACGCGACCATGCAGCTTAATGGCCGCGCTCCTAGCTACCTGGAGGACTTTGGCGGAATCCTGTCGGAGAGGGTCTGGGGCTGTCCTGGCTGGCTGAGGCAGAGAGGGAGCCCTCCAGCTGGATGGCAAGACAGCCATCCTGGATCCTCCTGGGTGCAGTCTGAGTTACCCAGTTCTCTGGGTGGGCAGAGCTGGCGGCTGGATGCCCCAAGCCGGTAGTGTGCCGTAGCAGGTGACAGAAAGCATCACATAAAAAAAATTTAAAAAAATGAGGTCTAACATAGGCCCAGTAAAGTGGCAACAAAATGTTTGGATCTTTAGAAGTTTTATTATGCCTAATTGCCCACCAAATTTTGTTGGCTTTACTAATAATATTTGTAATATGAAGGTCAAAATTAAAATTTGAATCAACAATGATACCAAGATCTCTTTCGTTGTCCTTATTAGCTAACACTTCATCATACAAATAATATAGGTTTTCGTGATTATGTTTTCTAAAGTGTAGAACACTACATTTAGAGATGTTAAACCTCAGGTCCCACTTAATGGACCAGGCCTCCAGGGTATTTAAATCCCTCTGGAGAGCCTCAATATATTCAGACATGCTGCAAATGTTGGAGATTTTGCAGTCATCAGCATATTTTGTGATTTTGCTTTGAAGAATATGTGATGAATCAGAAATGAACATTTGGAAATAGCTGGTGCTAAAACAGATCCTTGACGGACCTCACTTTCTACTGATTGCCAAGTTGATTTATGGCCATTCAACAACAACTCTATATTTTCTATCTTCAATCGTAGGCTTTTTTGGAGTCTAATAATATCACATACATAGAAACATAGAATTTGATGGCAGATAAGGACCGCTTGGCCCACCCAGTCTGCCCATTTCCCTACCTACTGGATAAGCTGTAGATCCTAGTTAACCAGCAGCCTACTTCTTCTTACCCCCACCACCCAGAATTGCCTTATGACTGTCCCATGCATGCTTGAATTCCACCACTGATTTTGATTCCACAACCTCCTCCGGAAGGCCGTTCCATACATCCACAACCCTCTCTGTGAAAAAATACTTCCTTAAATTACCTCTGAGACGCCCCCCCTCTATCTTCAAATTGTGCCTCTTGTTCTTGCACACTTTTTTTGAAAGATGCTACCTCTTGGACTTTGTTGATTCCCTTGAGGTACTTGAAAGTTTCTATCATGTCCCCCCTCTCCCTCCTTTCCTCGAGGCTATACATATTAAGCTCCTTAAGTCTCTCTTCATATGTCTTCCGGTGCAGACCCTGCACCATTTTAGTTGCCCTCCTCTAGACAGCTTCCATCCTGTCTATGTCTTTGCGGAGATTGGGTCTCCAGAACTGCACACAGTACTCCAGATGGGGTCTCACCAGCTGTCTGTACAGAGGGATAATAACTTCTGTTTTCTACTGGTGATGCCTCTCCCTATGCATCCCAGTAACCCCCAGCCCTCCTTGCTGCCCTCTCACATTGCTTGCCCACCTTTAGGTCATCTGATATGACTACCCCAGGTCCCTTTCCATTTTTGTTGTTGTTAGTATCTCATCCCCATTGTGTACTCTTCCCTGGTTTTTGTTTCCAGGTGCATTACCTTGCACTTCTTAGCATTGAATCTAAGCTGCCATACATTTGACCATACCTCTAACCTTGCCAAGTCCCTTCTCATCCTTTCCACCCCACCCTGTGCATCAACTCTGTTGCAGATCTTAGTGTCATCTGCAAAGAGATGTACTTTTCCTTCCAGTCCTTCTGCAATGTCGCTTATAAAGACATTGAAGAGGACCGGTCCTAATACTGAACCCTGTGGTACCCCACTAGTAACCCTCCTTTCTTCTGAGTGGACTCCATTTACTATTACTCTCTGTGTCCTATTCTCCAGCCAATTCTTTACCCAGGCTGTCATCTTGGGACCCACTCCCAGGCTGGCTAACTTGTATATTAATCTTTTGTGTGGGACTGTGTCAAATGCCTTGCTAAAGTCTAGGTAGGCCATGTCCACAGCCCCTCCCTGATCTACTACTTTGGTCACCCAGTGAAAGAAATCTATCAGATTTGTCTGGCATGACCTTCCCGCTGTGAATCCATGCTGCCTAGGGTCCTGTGCCCTCTGGCCTCTAGATACTGACAATTCTTTTCCTTCAGAAGTGATTCCATCATTTTCCCTATCACTGAGGTTAAACTAACAGGTCTGTAGTTTCCTGCTTCTGCCTTGCTCCCACTTTTGTGAAGGGGAATCACATCTGCCCTCCTCCAGTCCTCGGTACCACCCCATCCTCCCATGATTTGTTAAAAGGGTAGTCAGTGGTGTCACTAGTTCTACCCTTAGCTCTTTTAGAATTCTGGGATGAATCCCATCAGGCCCCATTGCTTTGTCCACCTTCAGTTTTAAGAGTTCTTTCAGAATCCTTTCTTCTGTAAACTGGCTGGTATCAACTTCTGTATCCAGAGTGTTACTACTGTTTGTTTTATGTACCTCTCCTCATCATTTGTAAATACTGAGCAAAAATATTTTAGTATCTCTGCCTTTTCACAGTCTTCCTCTGCCCACCTCCCTCCCTCCCTTTATTAAGCCTCACTATCCCTCCCTTGGTCTTCCTTTTGCTCCCTGATGTACCTATAAAGGTTTTATCCCCTTCTTAACTGAGTTGGCTATCTTTTCCTTGGTTTGGGCCTTTGCTGTTCTGACTGCCTTCCCAGCCTCCTTTTGCTTTAACTGATACAGTTCTCTGTCCTGCTCCTTCTGCGATTCCTTGTACTTCCTGAATGCTTTCTTTTTCTCTTGAACCTTCACTGCCACTTCCTTTGAGAACCATAGTGGTTTCTTACATCGTCTTGTTTTGTTTATTTGCTTCACACAAAGGCTCGTTACCTCTGTGATGGTAGTTTTTATTATTCCCCATTGTTCTTCCACCCCTTCTTCCTGCCCATGCACAAGGAATTCTTTTATCAAGGTTGTCACTAATAAAATTATAGAAGCTTAATAAATTGGTTGAACATGAACTGCCTTTAACAAACCCGTGTTAACTAGAATCGATGACTGCTAGCAATGAGGCTAGTTCATCCTTAATTATTCTCTCTAATATTTTACAGAAAATTGCCATGAGACTGATAGGACGATAATTATCAGGAGAACATTTTTCCCCTTTTTTAAGCAGAGGTATAACTTTAGCTCTCTTCCAATCGGATGGTACAAGACCTGAATTTATGTTTTTTTCCATAGGTAATCTTTAAGGGAAGGCACAGATGATCTTTCATTATACGGTTGATGTCCCCTGATATGCCGTCTGGACCAGGAGAGGGGCCTTGCTTAATATTGTTTAATTTGTCCTTGATAATATTTAAGGAGATGGTCATGCTACCAAGCATAAGGCCTAAGTCTACATCTTTCTTGCTTGAAGTTTTAACAAAAGCTTTGCAGAAATGTGAATTCAGTAGGTCTGCCATTTCATTTGGGTGAGATATAACTGTCTTGTTTGTTATTAATGGTCCTATTTTACATTCTTGTTTTTTAATAGAATTTATATAACTAAACAGAATTTTACTATTTCCTTTTTGGGCTTGTAAAGTGATATATTTTTCTGTTTCCAGTTTTGCTTTTCTAATTTCTTTTTTGCATTTCTTTTGAACCTTTTAAAATACTAACATAGTTCGTGCACACTTGTTAGTAATATATTTTTTGAACATTTTATTTTTATTTTTGATAATTTTTCGTAAATTACCAGATAACCATTTGGGGTGTAAGCAAAGTTTTCTTTATTTTGGGAATAAATTTATTAGCTGCATCTAAAATAATAGATTTAAGTGACCCACATCTCCTCAATATCCTTGGTTTTTAAAAGAGCAACCCAATTAATGTTGGCTAAATAGTTGTTCAGAGTAGTTTTGTCTGCTTTATGAAATGCACACACTTCTGCCACGTTTACTGAATGTACAAATGACATACACAGATTGAAATTAACCATATAATGGTCACTGTTTCCTATAGGTGCTGAGACTTTACAGTTGGTTATTCTTAGAGGCTCACTACCTTGAACAATGTCTAGGATATTAGGCCCACTTGTTGGGGATGTAACATATTGTATTAAATTCATCATATATACTGTGGAACACATTCGACAAAGGTTGTTGCTGAGTGACCCGCATGGTATGCAAGAGTGCTGTCATTACATAGTATCAGGAGTTAGAATCCATTGCCATCTGGGGAAAATATAGATGCAATTCGGCAACCAAGTGAAGTAACCTTAATGGAGAATATGTGTTAACACTGGACAACCTTCAAACAAAGTTTTGAGTTCTGTATCACAGTGAATGGAGTTGAAGACGAAGGAGACTGGCAGAAGAGTGCATTACTGTTAACAGTAGCAGACTGTGCAGCTCTAAAAATCTACAATACCTCTGAGTTCAAAGAACAAGAAGAAGGTAACAATTCTGCTGTGATGAGAAAGTTTGAATCTTACTGCACACCTTAAAAAAAATGAAACTTATGAAAGGTATGTTATCAGATCTCAGTTTCAAAAAGAAACAAAATCCATTGAGCACTGTGTTACTGATTTGCATCTGAAGAGCCAGTCATGCAACTTTGGACCTTTAGGTGATTTGATGATAAAAGACCAAAGTGTGTTTGGCATCTGTAGTAACAGGGTTTGTGCTCATCTGATTTAACTTTAGCAAAAGCTTTCCAGATTTGCCTAGCCTCAGTAACAGCAAGACTGCACATGGAAACATTCATAAGAAGGGTGAGAGTGCAGTCAGTGTTGCACACAGGGCCTCAGATAAAGCCAAGAAGATACCTGGGAAGGGGAAAGCATCGCTTAACAAACTCAGTGGGTCATTATGTGGAAGATGTAGAAATAAATACAAAACAAAAAGATGTCTTGCTTTCAAACAAACTTGTTGAAAATGTGGTGGCAAGAACCATTTTGTGAAACAATGTTTTTCCAAATGAAAAGTTCAGCTACTGAGTCAGCAAGATATGGCAGGTGACTCCAGTGAGGGAGGGAGAATATTTGTTTAATGGACATGTGGGAGCTGAAAATTGTGCCAAAGAAGAACGGGTCGCTTCTTTGGAAGTTACTGGATCTATTTTTCCTCTTAAGTTGTGCATTGGAGAATGGGTGACTATTTTGCCAATGTCTTACTATAGGCAGCTTAAACAAAAGCCAAGAATGTTCCAGAAGTTGATTTCACTATGTGCTTACAATAATGATTCGATCCCTACCAAAGGTATGTGAAGAGTCGAAGTAACTTCTAAGGGACAGGTCACTGATGTACTCTTTGTTATTGTGGAAGGGGAGAGAGGGCCTATCCTAGGTCTAAAAACGTGAACAAATGGGTTTGGTGAAATGCAACCAAGCAAAAAATACTGATATAAGTACGCCAGCCATAAGCCTACCAACTACATAGACACTGCTTGATGCTGATAAACTAGGAAATGTGGCAAAATAGTTTACAGATGTTTTCAGTGGAACTGGGTGTCTACCGGTACAGAACAAAATACAGCTTAAAGATACATAGCCATTAATTCAAGCTGCAAGGCAAGTTCCAATAGCACTACAAGAAAGACTGCACAAGGAACCAGACAGACTAATCACCTTGGGCATAGTGAAAAAGACAGAAGAGCCTACAGACTGGGTTAACTCCTGTGAGGGAATTTTTATATATGCTTTTTTTATATATCCTAAAGCTATATTTGTTATTATATACCTTGAAGTTATGCTTGCTTTGAAAGCCATGCTGTAACAAAGTCATAATGAATGTAGTAGAAATTTCTGAGTTCATGTTTTCTTTTTTTAAGGGTTATAGAATTTGTACTGAGGTTACTTGAGGTACATTTGTAAAAACTGAAAGCTAGATAAAACTGAGCAGAACTGGTTGTACCAGCCTGAATAACAGGCTTGGACAAAATATAAAGATAAGAGCATGCCTGGGCAAAATATAAAGATAACAGCACGTAGTGGCATTGAAGGCAAGCTGTACGTTGCTATGGTGTGAGTGAAACTCATTGTCTCTCTCAGGTCAGCTTGACCCAGGCATATGTATCAAGCAGTAATGGGAAAGAAATGAAATAAGTAGTAGAAAAGTACCTCATGCATATCAATGTGTTTTTTCTGTTACATTGCTGAAAACTTGTTATGCTGTCTTATGATTGGCTTATACTGAAATGTTGGTATTTTTTTCAAGATAAGAAGTGCAAAATCTAGCTTATAAAAAGCTGCTGTAAACTTTAATCAGGGACGGTCTCCTTTGTAGAAGTCCCACATGCATGTGTAAGATTTGATCAAATAAAGCGACGTTAAGACAAAACCCAGTGGTGTGGTTTTTGCCCCATGACGACGGGAGTGGTTGCTCAGGTAATACTTACAGTGAGAGAATTTGCGATCACAGTTTTGGCGTAGTCGGCAGGATTTTGGCACCCTATGGAAACACAGGGGTTTTTTAATAGCAGCTGGAAAACCTATTGCACATGCGAATTTGGTAAAAAATCTTTTGTTAGCAATCCAGAAGCCAGAAAAGTTAGCAATTGTAAAATGTCAAGCCCATACTTCTAACCAAGATTTTGTTTCTGCAGGAAATGCGAGGGCTGATGCAGCTGCAAAGGAAGCAGCTCTTTCTGGGAGTGTTCCGAAATTTCTAATGTCTTTGACTATAACTAACCAACTTGATTTATTCTCAGTAAAGGATGTTGCAACTTTACAACAGTCGGCCAGTGCAAAAGAGAAACGTAACTGGCAAACAAACTGTAAATTTGATGCTAGCACTAAGGTGTGGACAAACCCCGATGGCGGCTCTGCCTTGCCCGGCAGTATTTCCTTGGTAAACACCGCCCATAATGATCATGTTTCAAAAGTGGAGTGGTCGACTTTGTAAATAAACATTGGTATGTTGTTGGCTTTACCGTATATGCTGAAGATTTTGTAAAAGTGTGTAATATGTATGCAATAATGTTGGCAGAGGACCCAAGTAACCCTCTGCCCATCCTTTTCCTACAGGACCTTTTGAACATTTAATGATGGATTTTATTGAGCTAAACCGTGTGAAGGGTATAAATATTGCTTAGTGATTATAGATATGTTTTCAAAGTGGGTAGAAGCATTCCCAGTATGGGAAAACCACGCCTGTACAGTAGCAAAGGCCCTGATTAGAGAAATCATACCAAGGTGGGGGATTCCCACCCGGCTCTCCAGCGATAATGGCTCGCATTTTGCAAATGAAGTCATCAGAACCTTGTGTGAGGCACTGCAAGTGGATTTACGAATGCACTGTGCCTACCACCCACAATCGGGAGGGGCAGTAGAAAGGGCAAATCAGACATTAAAGCTAAAATTGACCAAAATTATGGCAGATACTGGCCTTAGTTGGGTAAAAGCACTACCAATAGCCCTAATGAGTGTGAGGGGGAGAGCTGGCCCCATGGGTTTATCACCTCATGAAATTTTGATGGGAAGGCCTCTCAGAATGACAAATGTCCCCTTCCCACAAAACCGAATAACATTGCACGGTTTAGATAATGAAATGATTGCCTATTGTTTATCTCTTAATGCTGTTTTAAGATCTCTCTATCCTAGGGTAAAAGCTGTACTTCCAGTTCCCTTGGAGGGACCCCTGCATAGGATACAGCCAGGAGACTTCGTGGTTATCAAGGACTTCCGAAGAAAAAAGTGAACGGGTCTTGGTGGCGAGGACGTTTCAAGTGCTCCTGACTACCGCCACTGCCATAGCAAAGATCGCTGGAGAGAGAAACGTGATTCACGCATCTCATTGTCATTTGGTGACAGCCTCTACAGTCGATACCATTGCACAGTGGACTGAGCAACCATGAAAATTATCGCTCTGTTTCGTTCGGACTATAAGCTGCTATTTTGCTATGGGCTCTGGATACGAGGGAGGCAACTGCTCCCGCCAGCACAGAGCCATTGCACACATTAACACTTGGTGGACTTTAATGAACTTACATGCTAATAATGCTAATGTCTCTGATTGCTATGTATGCACTAGCTCTCCTTTCTCTGCAGCCGTAGGGCTCCACCTAAAACCCAAGCCTGTAAATAGCACTGAGGCCAGCGAGATTCCGGTGCCATCAGGGAAGAAACATCACTAATGCCCCAGATTATGCTACAAACAAAATAAAGAACCTAACTGTGTTTCGGGGCATGATTTTACTGCATGGTACAGCCCACCGAATGATACAAATGTGTCAACCCCGTTGTATCTAGACGTTAGACAGCAGAAAATATCAGCCAGGCTCTGCCTGTGTAATAAACAATTAACCGTGAGTTTAGCACCACTGGGATGGTCCACGTGCCAATATTGTAGGCGCTACAACAGCACCACCAAGTCCGAGTCCACCATAACCAACTGCTCTCAAGCAGATGCCCACACAGTACATCCTGATTTCACTGCCGTGGGCAGTCTGTCAGGTCTATACTGGGTATGTGGAATAGGGCTTATTTTTCCCACCTATGGGGTGGACGGATGCTGCTATCTAGCCACACTCTACCCGCGCCCATGTATATAAGCACAATGCATCTGCTATACATCAGCCTGTAAGCTATATAAATCAAGTTCAAAAAAGGGAGGTGCCAGACGCTAATAAACGTGTCCCAGTGGGAGAAAAATTTGGGGCGGGAATCTTCCCATGGTGGGGTGTTGTTCAAAACATGCATTACATTGACCAGTTAAGCTATGAGTTAGAAATGCTAATTAATGATACCTTGAAATCAACTGACTTGCTGACAGCTAAAATTAAAGCACTTAGAATTGTAGCTTTGCAGAATAGAGCCGCACTTGATTATGTATTAGCTTCGCAAGGGGGGGTGTGCGCCATTATAGGGGAAGAATGCTGCACCTATATATCAGATAATTCCCAAGGACTTGAGCAAGTAATTGAGGGAATACAAATGCTACAGCAACGTGTTCTAAGTGAGCATGCACCTGTATCGCAGGGTTGGGACCCCTAGTCATGGTTCTCAAGCATATTTGGTGACTGGGGCACTACCCTCCTCCACTGGGTGGCAGTAATCGTGGTGGTGATACTGGCATTATGGCTCCTGATTGTGTTGCTCAAATTTCTCTTGTGACAATTGTGTAGCACCTTGTCGCCACATGCCATCACCCAGCTGCACCCCTTACTACACCCTGAGGACCTAGACCCTAGCAAATTAGCCAGGGTGTTCCCGTTCTGTGATGTACCAGATGTGACTAAAGTATAATAGTAATGTTGATACAAAGTATCAAAAGGGGAGAGTGTGAGGGAATTTTATATATGCTTTTTATATATCCTAAAGCTATATTTGCTATTATATAGCCTTGAAGTTATCTTGCTTTGAAAGCCATGCTGTAACAAAGTCATAATGAATGTAGTAGAAATTTCTGAGTTCATGTTTTCTTTTTTAAGGGTTATAGAATTTGTACTGAGGTTACTTGAGGTACATTTGTAAAACTGAAAGCTAGATAAAACTGAGCAGAACTGGTGCTGTACCAGCCTGAATAATAACAGGTTTGGACAAAATATAAAAGATAAGAGCATGCCTGGGCAAAATATAAAGATAACAGCATCGAGTGGCATTGAAGGCAAGCTGTACATTGCTATGGTATGAGGAAACTCATTGTCTTTCAGGTCAGTTTGACCCAGGCATATGTATCAAGCAGTAATGGGAAAGAAATTAAATAAGCAGTGGAAAAGTACCTCATGCATATCAATGTGTTTTTTTCTGTTACATTGCTGAAAACTTGTTATGCTGTCTTATGATTGGCTTATACTGAAATGTTGGTATTTTTTCAAGATAAGAAGTGCAAAATCTAGCTTATAAAAAGCTGCTGTAAACTTTAATCAGGGACGGTCTCCTTTGTAGAAGTCCCACATGCACGTGTAAGATTTGATCAAATAAAGCGACATTAAGACAAAACCCAGTGGTGTGGTTTTTGCCCCGTGACGACGGGAGTGGTTGCTCAGGTAATACTTACAGTGAGAGAATTTGCGATCACACTCCTTAGTTATAGTGGAAAAGAAAAACGGTACTCTAAGACTTTGCATTGATCTAAAAGATTTGAATAAGTGATAAAAAGAGAGCATTACCGTTTGCCCACCAGGTCAGATATTGCAAGTGCCATGGTGGGTGCTGCATTCTTTTGCAGACTGGATGCCTTATTGGTTTTCCATCAAATTCCTCTGGATGATAAAGTGCAAAGTTGTGCACATTTAACACACCATTTGGCAAACATTGCTTCCTCCACATGCTCTTTGGCATATACTCAGCCTCAAAAGTATTCCACAATACACTGCAACAATCATTTGAAGGGATGGGAGGAATTAGTGCATTCCCAGATGATATTATACTGTGGGGAAGAACAAAACTAAAGCATGGCCAGAGACTGACCCAAATTCTGCAGCAGGCACAACAAACAGGGTTGAAACTGAAGTATGAAAAATGCCAAATGAGGGTAGAAGAACTGACATACCTAGGAGATAAACTCTCACCAGATGGGATCTAACCTGTTCCAGAAAAGGTAAGAACAGAAAAAGAAATGCCCAACCCGAGCAATAAAATGGATCTGCAGAGACATATGGGTCTAAAAAAATATCTGGGCAAGTTTTACCAAATTTCACAGCCAAAAGTGCATCTTTTAAAAGCCTCTTAGAAGCAAACACTGAATGGCAGTGGAACTACAAACACATAGTAGAGTGGAACAACTTAAAAGACATTCTGACTAAAGAACTTGTACTGTGTTTTCATGATCCAACTAAGAAAATTAAAGTCTCCACAGATGCCTAGGCTATGTACAGTTTTATTGCAAGAGCACCAAGGGAAATGGAAGCCTGTATCAGATGCATCACAGTCCATGACATCAGCAGAAAAACGCAATGCTCAGATACGGAAAGAGACCTTGGGAGCAATAGTCCAATGAGACGACTTTCACAAATGCATTTATGGATTGTCAGTATTACTAGAGACAGCTCACAAACCACTTATTGCCATTTCACAAAAGAGGATGGGTGATGCACCACTATGAATTCAGAGGCTTATGCTAAAACCTCAAAGATATGACTTAACTTCTGTGTATACACCTAGAAAGCATTTAGTAGTTGTGGATGGTCTTTATACAGTAGATTGTTTCTGCAAATCCCAGCTAGCAGTACTACAGAATGTGATGTGGAAATACATATAGACGTTATTGTAACAAACCTCTCAGTATCTGAAGGAAAGTGGAAACTTATTGCCACAGAAACAGGAAAAGATAAGACCATGCAACAAGTAATTAGTAGCATTCAAGAGGGGACGCCTAACACTATTTGTGCACCTCATTCACATTTTCTTGGAGAACTCGCAGTAGTTAAGGGAATATTACTTAAAGGACAGAAAATTGCATTGCCTGTCTCGTTGTGGTCACAGATGACTCAGTTGGCACATGAGAGATATTTGGGTATAGAGAAAAGTAAAAGGCATGCAAGGGATGTGATGTATTGACATAACACAAACAAGCACATGGAGGAGTTGGTAAAAAATTATAAAACATGCCAAAAGCACATCTCCACCCAGCCAAAAGAACCCTTTTTTCCACATAACAAACTAACAGGACCATGGCAGAAGGTAGGAGCAAATTTGTTTCAACAGCAAGGGAAAGATTACCTCCTGATAACTGACTGTTATTTTAATTACCCAGAGGTAGCCTATCTGCCAGAGACTTCTGCAAACAAGTGATGATGCATGTCAAGTAAATTTTTACAAGACATGGTATATCGGTTACCTTGATTTCAGATAATGGTGCACAATTTAGTAGCCTTGAACAGTTTGCAAAACAGTATAGCATCACACTCAAGACCTCCAGTGCTCACTATCCTCAGTCTAATGGACAGGCTGTGAATGGGGTGTAAATTGTCAAAAGGCTTTACAAGAAATCCATGCACAGTAAGGAAGATCCTTATTTAGCTTTGTTGGCCTATGGTCAGCCCTGCTAGAAAAGTGGCTCCTCACCAGCAGAACGTTTAATGAACTGCAAGCTGAGGACGAGAATGCCAAATGCACATTTCCTGTCAGGGCAAGAAAGATACCAGACAGAAAAGCTACTACGGTAGGGGAGCTAAACCTCTACACCCACTGACTGAGCATAATGTAATGAGAATTCATGATGAAAGGGTATGGGAACCAAAGGCAAAGGTGACTGGAGAGACAACTCCAAGTTCAAACAAGGTTTTGACAGACCAAGGACAAGTGCTGAGACATAACCATAGACAATTGCTTAAAGTTCCAGGGACATTCCACCAGGTACCCGATACAAAGATTTTAATTGGAGATGAACCCAATGAAGAGCAAACAGTGCCAGGAAATAATGTGTCACAAATGCCTCAGGAAACAAAGCCAGAGGAAAATAAGTGCGAACCCCTATCTGCCAGTGCCAGGGAAGAGTTCCAGTGCTCCAGCAGTGGAACAGTTATTAAAAGATGTAAAAGACTGATTGAAGAATATCGACTGTAACAGCATAATATCTTTACAGTTAAAGTTATAGTATGTGTTATGACAGTTACATTTACTGAACCACAGTAGTATGCACAGGTAAAGGTTACGTTGTTGTACAACACTAATGGACAACTAAATTTAGTTATTCAAAATGTACAATTTATCTAAAAAGGGGAGATGTACTGATCATAGACTAAGTAAAATGACACTAAGTGCAGTTGCTCCAATGTGCCATTAGATGGTGCGATGTATCATATATACTGTGGAACGCATTCAGTAAGTTTTTTGCTAAGAAGACCAATGTGGTGTGCAGGACTGCTAGCATTACAAAAGTAACCTAGACAAAAATGCTCAAGCCCAGCTGAACAGTAACAGAGACAGACAAGAATATATCCACAGAGACAGCATCCAGTAAGGATTAATCTGTATAATATTTTACACAGAAAATGAGACAACTTACATTCATGCTTACTGTGGAAATAAAAAAGAAAAAAACAGCTCAGGAACAATGAGATATGGATAGCTGACCGGTACTGACAATATGCTGTACTGTACGACTCCACTACTGTTGCTACCTGCTGGTCACTCCCTAGTACAACAGCCAGCCTGTTTCAAAGTGCAGCTTCTGCCCCATTCTAGGGTCTTAGAAGGGCTATGCTCAAGTCTCTCCCAACTGAGGAAGTAAAGAAAAGGCATGGTATGTAGCACTCCAGGACATGGCATAAAAGGGGCATGACAGGCAAGAAGATGGAGGGGGAGGAGAGACAGAGATAAAGTGTCTAGGAGCATGGTCCTGGCTGCTGGCCAGTGGCCCCTCGACTGTGACAGGGAGTCTATGGAGGGCCCTGTGCCAGGTCTAGGTTGTAGAGCTTTTTGGAGTGCAGGGAGCCCCAAATGGCTCCAAAGGTTCATGTGTTGATTGAGGAGTGGCAAGTCTCAAAGGCTGCCAAAGGCACCGGACAATTTATAGTCCCTTCGGAGAAGAATTGGAAAATCTAAGCTAGGCACAGCTAGCTGTGGGGAACATGGAGTACAAGTGGAAAAAATGAGTATTGAGTCTCCAGTCAAGGTCTTAGCTAAGAAGGGCAGCACCTGAGGACAGTGCCACATACACTGGGTAGGGAGGTCCTGTTGCCACTGATTTGTCCCACATATAGAAGGGGATGCCCAGGATCATACCCCTTGTGTACCAGGAAGGGAAAATTGATTACTGTTAGACATTCTTTAGCATGTGTGCATGCTTCTGAGCCCTTAAATCAGGACTCTGCCTGGGTGCAGATGAACTGGTGGGATCAGCACAGGAGTTGCAATGCACCCATAACAGAACTGGTATTAGTGGGAAGTGTTAGACTGTTGTTTATTAGCAACATGTTCTGTGTCTTTCTCCAGAACACAACTCAAGTTTAAAAACAAAGTGCCTCTCCCTTCCAGGTTGAATATGAAAGCACTGCTGATTTTGACAATTAACGTACAGCATGGTTGTATCTGTGGTCAGCACTACATTTGGATGGTTCTTCTCATCAGGATGTTGCAAGCTGAGGTCTGTGGAAAGGAGGTGAGCAGTAACAGTTATGCACCTCACATGCTTGAGGGAACAGGGAATTGTGAAGGACAGTATAGTGAAAGTTTGCACCAGACAGTTCTCCAATGCCTAAGTTCTACCCTTAACTAAATTCCATCTATATAGCAACATACAAAAAACAGCCCGGCTTCCATCATCATTTGGGGAGCAAACAAAGGTGCTGGATTAAACAAGCTGGGGCATTCTGGATCTGTACAAATTGCAACCCTCTTGCTCCCAATTCAGGACTCTACTACCAAGATGAAGGTGCAGTACTTTTATATTATTCCAAGAACTCCACCTTTGGAACTTGAATTGCTGCTTTGTTCTGTATAAGTGAAACAATCCTCTCCTGCCAGCATGGAGAGAGGTCTTGTTTACTAGAATGCCAGACCACGGAGCCTACAGATTGGTAGAGCCTCTGACAATCAGTGGGTGGAAACAGAGTGTCAGTTGTTGGGAGATGGCAAATATGTGCCCAGATGACAGAGCAATAGGAGGGTACCATGTGCCTTTGGGGCACCATTGCTTCAGATCACTTGCAAGGCCGCCTGTGGAGGCAAGGGATCCTAACTTGAAGCAGCAGTCTGTGGATCAAGTGTGTGAGAACAGCAGAACTCATTGTCTGGTAACTTCCAGGGATGGACACCAGGACAGCAGTGATGACTGTCACAGGCCCACCCCTGTGGGGTCAGATTCATGGGGCTCACAGTGAACTCCCCTGAGTGCAACCTGTGCTCTGTGGGTCAGAGAACCCCTCCCTGTCCTTCCAGGGCTCTCCCTGGGTTTACAACTGAGCATCTGCCAGGAGATCCCGAGGCTACCTTTCTCTGTGTGAGGGGTACAAATACAGCCTGGAGTCTGTGTTCCTGGGAGAGAACCCTTTTGGCCACTGCACAGCAAACAGAAAAGTCACAGGTGTTTATAGGCCTTCGTGGTTGCCCCATAAACCCTATATGTGTCTTTCTTAGAGAAATGCAAACACCAGTTCAAACCCCACAGACCATTCTGAGAGACCTTGCATATCTCCGCTTTACACTCAGAGTCCCTTTTTGTGTTCCTTCCTGGTAGCATTTTGCCATCAAGCATTAGATCAGGCATGGTATTGTTTGAACAAAACCCTCCCAAGCTTACGCACACAACAGACAATTTCAGAGGTATTTTAAAATTATGACAAAGGCTTACTAATATTGATTAGATAGTATAATCTAACATATAAATAGCATTCAAAGATTTGGTTACAATATATACAGTATGAAAATAAAAGCTGGACAATATGCAAAAAACAATACACCTAACTTTCCTAAATCTAACATATAGTTCTACCTTGTTCCAGTGCAGTTGATGGAGTAAAGTCCAGTAAAATAAAAATGTCCTTATTACCTGTTTTGTGATGGAATTCAAAATGGGGGTCCTATCTGATTTTTTTCCCTTCACATACAGGACTGATTTTCAGCAAACCTCTCTTGGTTTTTCAAAGGCAGGTCCAAAGTGCTGCCTCTAGATTCCCCAGCTGTGAATGGCTGGCCTTTGTCACATGGCTGCATATAACCAACCAGCTCTCTTATGTTTTTATTTAAAAATTCAGCTGACCAACCAGCTTGCTGTTTTAATTAAAAAAAAATTCAACTGTAGAGTTTCTTAGCTGAAGGGGTTTCTTCTCCCCCCCTCCCCATTATGAACAAAAATAAAACAGTTTCACTCTCTGCTTGCTTTGGAGACATCCCTGGCACCAACCCCCTGTGGATAGAGCTGGTCAGGGCCTTTTGTTCTGCTGTTTTCTTCAACAATTATATTCAAACCCAAATTGCTTGGCTGTTAGCTTATAATCACTCTATCATTTTCTGAAATTGCCCTACCCTGGAAGCTTTCTGAAACAAAGAAACCAGTTCCAGCTAGCAAAGCTTCTATTTTTCCTTGTCTCAGACTGCAAAATTAAAAATAAATAGTTCAGGCCAAATGAATTTATAGAAAAAAACACAAGCTTGGCCACCACCATAAAATAAAGGGAATATTAAATATGGAAACACAGAAATATGACATAGCACTATTCTGCCACACACCTCTCTCCATAAATGGAACCTGAGGAAACATGCCCCTCTTTCTTAGCATGGGTTCCATCAGTTCTGTCCTTTACTCTGACCGGTGGGATAAGCCACCTGTGTTGGCTTTTTCAGATCCTGACCTATGTGTGATGGTCATGGCATATGCTTGTAATAGAATACTCCATCTTAGGAGCTTCCCATTAGTTTTCCCTATTTGGTTCAACCATTTTAGAGGGCTGTTATCAGTTTGTACCGCAAAGCTCCTCCCATAAAAGTAAGGCTCTAATTTCTTTAGAGACCACACCAAAGCAAGACACTCCTTCTTCACAGTGGAGTATGCCTGCTCGAATGGGAGCAACTTTTTGCTGAGGTACACAATGGGGTGATCTTTCTCATGCTGGGATGTCTGGCTGAGGACTGCTCAAATCCCCACATCAGAGGCATCTGTCTGTACCACAAACAGATGGGTGTAGGCTGGGCTGGCTAGCATTGGGGCACTGCACAGTGTAGTTTTTAGCTGTGTGAAGGCCCTCTCACATAATGGGTCCCATTTCACTCTCTTAGGCTGTCTCTTTTTTAATAGACCAGATAGAGGAGCTGCCAGGGTGCTATAGTTGGGTACAAATTTTCTGTAGTACTCCACTGTTCCAAGGAAGCTTCTTGCCTGCTTCTGAGTCTCAGGCATGGGCCATGCTTCAATTGCCTCTATTTTACCTGGTTTAGGTGGAGTTGCCCCCACCCCACAACATGACTCAAATAGGTCACCTCTGCCATGGCCACCTGGCACTTCTCTGCTTTCACCGTTAGTCCGGCTGCCTGTACTCTGCCCAACACTTCCCTCAGATGGGTCAGTACTCCTCTCAGCTATGGCTGAATATGGCAATGTCATCTAGAAATAGGGTTTCACCATGTTCACATGGTACATCTTGTGGGTGTGACTCCAGTCAGGTAACTCCACAATGTAATTTGCATTGTTTACCTGCCAGACTATCTTGTATGGTCCTGCCCACTCTGCCTGCAACTTGTCTTTCCAAACTGAGATCAAAACCATGACTTCCCAACCTACTCCGTGCTCTGGGCCACTCCCATAAGTTCCTTCAGCTCTTCCCTAAGCTTCAAGACATACTCTGCTATTGCAGTCCCCTGGGTGGCATACTTGCCTTTCCAATCCTCTGGTATCAAATCTAGGGGCCCCAGCACCTTACATCCACACAAGAGTTCGAAGGGGGAAAATCCTGTCAACTCTTGGGGCACTTCCCTGTAGGCAAACAGCAGGAGGGGAAGGTATCTGTCCCAGTTCCACCCATGGTGTTCTGCAAATGCCATGAACATGGTTTTCATGGTCCCATTAAACCTTTCCACCAGACCATTCGCCTGTGGATGGTAAGGTGTTGTGCATCTCTGCAGCACCCCAGTACCCCACACCTCTCCCACAAACACTTCTTTAGGTCCGACATGAATTTACCCCCTTGATCAGAGATAAACTCCTGTGGAAACCCTACATGGGATAAAATCCCAAACAAGTTGTCTGCTACTTTTCCTGCCTTAATGGAGGACAGGACAACTGCCTCTGGATATCAGGTGGCATAATCTACCACCACCAGGATATACTTTTTCCCAGAGAAGCTTGGGGTATTCAAATAACCCACAGTATCCATTCCCACCTTCTGGAAAGGTTCCTTCACAATAGGTAAGGGAATTAAAGCAGCTGACACTGGTGACAGGATCTGCAGTCTTTTTTCATCTGCTTGGTAAAGTTGGGTCAATAAAAATTTTAAGCTAATCGCTGCATAGTGTGAGTAATACCCAGATGTCTGAACATGGGAATATAGAAACATAGAAATTGACGGCAGATAAGGAACGCTAGGCCCATTCATAGATACATAGATTCTTAGACACTGTCAGCAGATAAGGGCCTACGGCCTACCCAGTCTGCCCATTTGAGCTTGTAAGTTCTCTTTGTTTTCCTAGAAGTCTGTTGCCCCTTACTCCTGACTTCCAGAATTCCTTTATGTTTATCCCATGCATTCTTATATCCTGTGATTGTTTCAGCCCCCACTACTTCCTCTGGCAGGGTGTTCCGCTTGTCCACCACCCATTATGTGAAGAAATTCTTCCTTACGTTTCCTCTGAATCACCCTCCCTCCAACTTCATCCCATGCCCTCTAGTTCTGTAACATCTTTTTAGCTGAAAAATAGTGCATTCCCGCACCCAGTTCCTCCCTGTAAGATACTTGTATGTCTCTATCATATCCCCTCTCTCCCTCCTTTCCTCCAGGGAGTACATATTCAAGTCCTTCAACCTGTCCTCATAGGACTTATGATGCAATCCATGTACCATCTTTGTTGCCCTCCTCTGAACCTTCTCTACCTTGTCTATGTCCTTATGTAGGTAAAGTCTCCAAAACTGTACACTGTACACTGTACTCCAGGCTTTGCAGAGATATCCACTCCTCCTCTGCAAAGCAGTGTGCAAAAGATGGAGATAAGCACCCAAAAGGTGGATAGGCAGAAAGGGGGCAAAATTTAACAGAAGTGCAGACTGCAGGGAGAACAAGGGATAAAGGACAACCAGGGAGGAGGCTGGAGTAGAACAGCTAAATAGTCCAGGGAGTTCAAATCATGGAAAGCCATGTGTGTCAATGCCAGAAGCCTTAGCAACAAGATGGAGGATCTGTAGGCTGTCATGGTGCAGTCGGACCTGGACATTGTGGCCATCACCTAGGCTGTTGGTTAACTAGAATCTGCAGCTTATCCGATAGTTAGGGAAATGGGCAGACTGGGTGGGCCAAGTGGTCCTTATCTGCCATCAAAGTCCATGTTTCTATGTTTCCTTTTCACTGGTTCCACTGCTAGCTGTGGGGGACGGGCAATTAGGTACCTTCCTTGCTGGCCTGCCACCCCCCTTGGCTAGTTTAAATGCTTGTCCATGTAGCATTTAAACATTATTGAGTGCTTGGATTTCCCTCCAGGATGGATGTAGGCCATCAGGCTTGAACAAGCCTCCATCCCTCCGGGTGGGTCCCCAGTCACCAATGAATCCAAACCCTTCCTCACAGCACCAGTTCTTCAACCGTGAGTTAAAGTTCCTGATACATGCACCCCTACACTCTGCCATGTCTCTCACAGGTGGTACTTCCAAGAAGGTGACATAAGTAGTTACTTGCTTGAGACCCTTCCCCAATTTCCTAAACTCTTCCTGAACTTCCTTAGGCTCTCCATTTGCCAGGTCATTAGTACCTAGGTGGATAATGACATCCAGCTCACCCTCCCGTCTTGCCTTCCTGGTGATCCCCAGGATCTTCCTCCCATCCCTTCATGCTGTGGCACCTGGCAGGCACCTCACCTCCCTGTCCTCCCCCCCTCCTGTGTTCCTAGCTGGATCCTTCTTATGATAGAGTCCCCCACCAGGATTCACTTCCTCCTCCTCTGGGGTCCACTGCTCTCCCCACTGAAGTCACCCCATTGGTTGACCTCCACATCCTTCCCTTCCACTTCTCTGGGTACCTCTGTTTGGTTGTCCCCATTTGCCAGTGCAGCATATGAGTTCTGGAGTGGAATAGGATCTGGGATGTGCCTCTGCCTGACCACCCTAACCCTCCCCGAGCCCACCGTCATCCAAGTGCTCTTCGTTCTTGGCATCCTTTGAGGCAGCAGCATTGGACTGGGTGGTCTCTGGATAGGGGTGAAGGTACTCCTGACCCAGTTTACTTCCGCTGTGAGTCTGGCTACCTCATCCCGCAGTCCAGAGAGATGCCTGTAAACAGAACAGCACCTCAGCATCCAGAAGGTTTGCCTGAATATGACTGCCCCGCAGTCACTGCATTGCACCACTCCCCACATTATACTGCCCTTATACTGCTATTCCAGTACTTGTCCATTACTGAAGCTCTCCTAGTTCCCTTTTTATTAATTTACTGTCCTAAAAATCCGGCCACCAATCCTCAGATACTTTTCTTTAAAGAAGGAAAACAAAACAAAAAATGAGTCAAAACACCTAGGGCGGGCTTCCTCCCCCTTATGCCCCTCCTACTCCACAACCCCTGCTATTCCCTGTGCTTAGCTCCTGTCAATCAGATTTAACAGGGCATATAATTAAGAGTGGAGGGCAAGGGGGCGGGCAAAAATTTGCAGCTATTAAAGTCAGCAAAGGAATACACCACCACTACAAGCACACCAAACTAGGTTTTAAAGTTTCAACAGCCCAAAAACAATTCTAAGTAAGACATCAAAGAAATAACAGTGCCAGTAAAAGCCCGCAAATCTAAGTGTAAAACAAAAACAGCAAAGAGCAGTTACTGCAAAGCACTCAAATGAATTTGGGTCCTTCCCCTTCTGACTTCTTCTGAGAAAATAAAAATCAACTTGCTACCTCAAATCTGACTTAGCCCCACCTCGTTATCTGGTAGCTGTGGTCAGAGGTCAGACAATTAGCACCCCTACCTAAGCTACAGGGCAAGCCAGACAAGACAAGACTAAATATGCAGCAATTAAAGACAGCAAAGGAATATACCACCACTACAAGCACACCAAACTAGGTTTTAAAGTTTCAACAGCCCAAAAACAATTCTATGTAAGACAGCGAAGAAATAACAGTGCCAGTAAAAGCCCACAAATCTAAGTTTAAAACAAAAACAATGAGTAGTTACTGCAAAGCACTGAAATTAATCTGGGCCCTTCCCCTTCTGGCTTCTTCTGAGAAAACAAAAATCAACTTGCTACCTCGAATCTGACTTAGCCCCACCTCCAGTTGTCACGTAGCTGAGGTCAGAAGTCAGACAATTAGCACCCCTTACCCAAACTACAGGGCAAGCCTGACAAGATAAGACTAAGACAAGACTACATGTCTGCCCATTTTCCCTACCTACTGCAAAAACTGCATACCCTCCTTGCTCTCTGGGTCTACCTTCTCGTTCCTATCACTAGGGTTCTCCTATGCCTGTCCCACGCATTTTTGAAATCCCCCACTGTGTTTGCCCCCACCACCTCCGCTGGGAGTCTATTCCATACTTCCACCACCCATTCTGTGAAGAAATGCTTCTTCACATTACCCCTTCGTCTACCCCCTTCCAACATCATGTCATGCCCCCTCGTTCCTGAATATCTCCTTTTCTGAAAGATGCTACCCTCCGGTACCCTATTTATGCCCTTTAGATATCTGTAGATTTCTATCGTATCTCCTCTGTCTCTCCTCTCCTCCAGGGTATACATATTGAGGTCTCCCAGCCTCTCCTCATATGACTTTTAGTGCAGGCCCTGCACCATCTTTGTTGCCCTTCTTTGAACTGCCTCCACTCTGTCTATGTCCTTACAGAGATGAGGCATCCAGAACTGGACACAGTATTCCAAATAGGCCTCACCAATGATCTGCACAGTGGCATCACCACATCTTTGCTTCTGCAGGTGATACCTCTGCCTATGCACCCCAGCATCCCACTGGCTCTGCCCACAGCCTTGGCACATTGTTTGGCCACCTTTAGGTCATCAGATATGAATACTCCCAAATCCCTTTCCTGTTTGGTGACCGCCAGTATGCATCCCCCCCATCATGTAATCCTCCCCTAGGTTCTTGCACCCCAAATGCACGACTTTGCATTTTATCGCATTGAATCTCAGTTGCCACACTCTAGACCATTCTTCCAGTTTACCTACAAAGAAACATAGAAGTTGATGACAGATAAAGGACCGCAGGGCCCATCCAGTCTGCCCATTTCTTTTTTTACCTTATAAATGTGCCATCAGCCTTTGCTCTGTCAATGGCCTATCTAGTCATACTCATCTGTATTGCTCCCATATGCCTATCCCATGCCTGTTTGAAGCCCTGCACTGTATTCATATCCACCACTTCCTGAGGTAGGCTGTTCCATGCATCCACCACACTTTCTGTGAAAAAGAACTTCCTCACATTACCCCTTAATCGGCCTCCCTCTAATCTCATGCTGCGTCCTCTTGTCCTGCTATTTTTCTTATATTGAAACATGTTGGACTCTTTCACCTTGTTAATGCCCTTAAGGTGTTTGAATGTTTCAATCATATCATCTCTCTCCCTCCTTTGCTCTAGGGTATACATATTGAGTTCAGGTACTCTGTCCCCATGTTTTCTGATACAGTCTCTGCACCATTTTGGTTGCCCTTCTCTGGACTGCCTCAATTTTGTTAATGTCCTTGTGAAGGTGTGGCCTCCAGTACTGCACGCAGTACTCCAGATGGGGCCTAACCAGTGTCTGGTAAAGAGGGATTATTACATCCATCTTCTGACTTGTGATACCCCTACTAATACACCCCAACATTCTTCTAGCCTTACCTACTGCTTTAGAGGTCTGCTTGGATGATTTCAGGTCATCGGTGAACATGACACCCAAATCTCTTTCTTTCCTTGTGACTGCCAGCAACTCCTCTCCCAGCCTATATGTGGCTTCAGGGTTTCTCTTCCCTATGTGCATGATCTTGCACTTCTTTGCGTTAAACCCCAGTTGCCACTCTTCCGACCATTTTGCTAGTTTATCCAGATCTCTTCTCATTCTACCCATGTCATCTGGATCATCTACTCTGTTGCAGATCTTGGTGTCATCTGCAAACAGACAAACCTTACCCTCCAGTCCATCTGCAATGCCACTGATGAAGATATTGAAGAGGACTGGCCCCAGGACTGATCCCTGAGGTACCCCACTTCTGACTTGCATCTCTTCTGACTGTACATCATTTACCACCACTCTCTGTTTTCTGCCCATCAACCAGTTTGCCACCCAGTTGAACAACGTCTGACCCACCCCGAGCCTACCCAGCTTAGTAAGTCAAGGACCTAGGTCCCTCTTCATTTTTTCCACACCTCCTGGAGTGCCCACACTGTTGCAGATCTTAGTGTCATCTGCAAAGTGGCACACCTTCCCTTCCAGCCCCTCCGCAATGTCACTTATTAAGATAGTGAGGAGGACTGGTCTCAGAACTGATCCCTGAGGCACCCTGCTGGTCACCCTCCTTTCCTCAGATTGAGCTCCAATTTCCACTACCCCCTGTCTTCTATCACTCAACCATTTCCTAACCCATTTTATAACCTTGTGACACACTCCCAGGCTGCCCAACCTGTTCACAAGTCTTCTATGTGGAACGGTATAGAAGGCTTTACTGAAATCCAGGTAGGCCACATCCACCAGATCTTGAGCTAGCTTGTGTAATGACTCACAATACTCCTGGAGAACGACAAGCCGTCTGCCCATCACCCCCACTCTGTCCTGACATCCTGCATGTACAACAGTCCATTGTCCCAAAAAAACTAATGTTTTATGTCACCCCCTTGCGTCCTATCAGACTCTGCACAGACCCCCAGCTTCTCTAAGCTAGTGTCAGTCCTCTGAGCTGCTGCAAAGTCCTCACACCTCACAGTTTCTCAAGGCATGGGATATTCCCCCTTCAGCTCCCAGACTGAGTTCCATAGCTTCGGCATTCAGGGATTCAATGTCACAGCAATTCTCAACTCCCTTGCTATGTGCCACCCCTCCCTCCTCAGAGTCAACTTCAGTAGCTGTCTGGTTAACAGCTACTCGGGGGAGTTCCATCTCCATTTTATCATCCTCCCTAGCAAGAGACACAGGTTAGTGGACCAGCCTCCCACTCTCTGTTGCATAAACTTCTGTGGGGCTTAGGAGATCACACGAGTCCCTAGCAGTCTGGATCTGGGTCACGGCACATACCACCCCCTGCGGAACATCATTCCATAAAATAACATCCACAGCATGTGTCTGCTACGGCCACCTTTTATACCTTTTCTCTTGCATTATCCCAGTCCAGGAAAACACTGGCTAGTAGCAGGGTTTTCTCCTCCACAATGAATCCCTTTACAGAAACAAACTGATTTGGCAGGAGTTGCTCAGGCCCAATCAAATCCCCTTTTACCAGGGTAAGAGATACCTCAGTGTCCCTTAACCCTTGGGTCTGTACCCCATTCATGGTAACTGGATGCAGGTGGTCCCTCATATTCACAGGAATCACCTCAGGGATACAATTAGCAACTAGCTCAGCTGGAGGGATCCCTTTTACACCTTGTGTCTTTTTAGGACATAGCCTGGCAATATGCCCTGGATTTTTGCAGAACCAACAATCATCACTTTTCTTTTCCCCAAAATCCCATTTTAGTAAACTATAGTTCCCCTCTCACTTCAGAGGCAATGAGGGTTTTAGCTGCCTTGAAGGTGTGCCTTCCCCTTGCTACTGCAGTCCCTGCTCCCCCACTACCCTTCAGAGCAGGCCTGCTCCTGGCATAGTGGTCAGAAAGCTCAGCAGTTTGTTTTGCTGTCTGAGGTTCTCAGTCCTCTAGCCAGGTTTTTAGCTCTGCTGGACATACCCAAAAGTATTGTTCCAACAATATAACTTCCTCATTTGCTTCCACAGAGTTAGCTTTTACATTCTCCCACCATTTTAAAATCTGGCATCGCAGACCCTCCAACTGTACCGGTTTTGCTGGTACAATACCGTTGTTTTAAACAATGGTACCGTTTCCTGACTCATTGGTACCATGTACCGAATTTGCAGCAAAAGTCTCCAAGTCCCATCTTACTCGACTTAAGTTTTTTTATGCATGAGCCAAGCGCTGACTGCTGCTATCCAGCAGCACAGTTGCAGTCGTGGAGTGTCCTCGCTCGTTCCCCTGGTAACCACCAGACAGATGATTTTGCTGGTGCATTACTAGGGTGTACCCTGTAGAGGGCGCCTTACAATTCCCGGGACAGTTTGAGCACCGCAACCAAGTCCAACTTGACCGGGACCAAGTCCGTTGCTGGTTGTGTTCTCTTTGTCAGCTGCTGGGCCACTTCTGACACTGGCGGGAGAACTGAGCAGCTGAGCCATGAGTTACTTCAAGCAGCCCCTGAGGTCAGTGATTGACTGTGGCAGATCAGCACGCAGAGTCCTGCACAGATCTGGTCGGGAAAGTTTTGGTAGGCTGCCGCTGGTGACATTTGAGAGGAGACGCGGCGCCGAGTCTTTCTTCAATCCAAAGTCTTTGGATTAATTTTGTCCTTCGCTCCTCGTCACGGCTCCCCAGTGTCTCCTATTGTTGTGGTGTCGATGACTGGTCCTGCACCCCCCCTAAGTCTGCTGAAGTACTCAGTTGATTGACCATGAGTCGACTCGGACTGGTCCAGCATTGATCGCCAGCTGGATCAGCTGTCATCAGGAGTAGGGACAGACAGCATTTTAAAGCAGCAGCACTGCTGTCAGCTCATTGCAGGCCATGACTGTGCTCAGAGAGAGGACTTGTCTCAGGACTGGAAAACTGTCTGATAGAACCAGGTACGGTCTACTACTCTAATAAGCAAAGTAAAAATTAAATCTGAACCTGTGTGCCCTGACTCATCCCAGCACAGCCACAGCACAAAACAACATTCTTGGGACGGGGGGTACTAGAGATGGTCACGGCACTGCTGGTCACTGTTGCTTGCAAGTGGTGGGGGCAGTCAGGACAGGCACTCCTCCTGCAGAGTGCTGGACGGGACTAGTGCTGCTTGCAGATGGAAGGGAGGTGGGGCCGGGCCAGAACAGGCACCCCTCCTGCAGAATGGTGTATGGGAGTTCTTGGACCATGTGTAGCCCTTCCCTCCTTATAAAAGATTTAAAATCTCATATTGCTGTTGGTTGGTATGGTTTTGCAGTTTGACTTTATTTGGGGTGTCTGTGTCTGGAATCTGTAAGGGAGACTGGCTAATGTGGTGTTTAGCATTAGGGGTCTGCAAGGGACAAGTGCGGATTTGCTTGAAATAAGGGGATCTCTACAAGTGTCAGGGAGTTTTTAGTAGGGAGATGTTTTTTGGGGGGTGTTTTGCATAGGCTGTTCTAAGGGAGTGGGTCTGTTGGGGAGCTCACAGAAGGGCTGTCGGGTGTTTGATAGAAGGGGTATTCTGGAAGGGAGGTGATGGGCACTATGGAGATCTAGCACTGCAGAGGGTGCTTTCTGGCAAAAGGGCTGTACAGTGTTTTGCAGAAGAGAGAGGATGTGATTTTGGAGGTGTTTCGCAGAAAGAAGAGGGGCTACTGGAGTGTTTCACAGAAAGGGAGTCTCCAAAAGGGAAGATGGTGTGTTATGTGGTGGAATAGAGGGCAATCTCTGGAAATGTGTGGAGCTATTTGGTGTTTTGGGAGAGTGCTAATAAAATAATATGTTGAGCATTTGGGTCAGGAGGTGTTAATGTTGTTCTGAGTAGAGGGTGTCATTGATTTTGGAGGGATTCTGAAAATCTCTGGAAAGAAGGGTGACAGTGTCTGGAAGAGAGGATCATTGATGACATGCAGTGGGGATGGTTGGGGTCTGTATTGTTTTTTAGGTGAATAGGGGTTGTTGGTGATGCTTAAGGATGGGGTTGTCTAGCAGAGAAGGGGGTTAATTTAAATAAAATATGGAGGGGAATTACTGGTGGAGTATGGAACAGGAGCTGACTATCAAACTGGAGTTGGAAAGGTGACTGCAGGTTGCTGGTAATGCCAGGATGGGAGGGGAACTTTCCTGGAAATTGTGGATTGTTGATTGGTTTCCAAGTAGAATGCTATCAGTATCTTGGCTAGATCCCCTTTTTTGTGACTATACAGATTGTTTAGGCTGAGCTGGATTGAGATCTGTTCTGAGCCAGTTTACTCATTCAGTTGGAGTTACAAACCGCTGCATGAATCTAGGTAATTACCGTCTTTCGACTCTCACTCATTGATGAGTGCACTCGCTTTAACTTTGAGCAATGTCACTATGAGACTACAGAGATTTAAACTGCATTTGATGGAACTGTTTTTAAAAGTCTCCTGTTTTTTAATTCAGTATGTCACTGTTCTAATTAAAATGCTTTGAGGTTGACAACTATGTGCTCTGTCAACTGTATGGGATTTAAATGATATTTCAGGGGGTGGAGGTAGTTATCATCAGCCAGTTCCAGCACGGAGGTCAAGCTGAGCTAACAGCAAGATTGCAACTATACATGCGAACCTCAAAGCAGCTAAATGAGTAAGAGTGGTTTTTTTTTTGTTTTTTTGGGGGGGGCATATAGAAATATATTTTGAATCACTTTCCTGGAGGGGTTTAGACTACATTTGTGTAAAAACTAAATCTGCAATTAATGCCACCACACTCCAGACTGTTAGTTGGATTTAGGGTTGCTAGTGTGTTTAATCTATGTTGTTTCTGCTGCAAGAAGCTGGGACTGGAGCAACTGTACACATTATGTGTAACATACAGACTGAACTTCTGCATTTTAACATCTGAAAGCAGCACACAGCAGTCATCTAAGTGCAGTGTGGAAATGATATTTTGATATTGAATCAGTTGTTTTGGATAAATCTGGATTTACGACTGTTATGATAACAATATGTATTATTCCACAGGATTAAAAAAGCAAGGATGTTAGTGGTTGATTTTAAAGCTAACAATGAGTGTAATTTAGTGTTCATGTTACGCCTTTAGAAAGAGTTTTAAGTATTTTGGCTGGTTCTGTTGCACACTAAGCTTGACATAGCCCTGTTTGAGTAGGCTTTTGGGTAATTTACAGTCTGCACCTTTCATTTGAAATTCCTCTTTGTATTCAATAAATTAACTCCCAGATTAAGGATCCAAGGATCATGATTTTGCCGCTTCAAACTTTTAATCAGCTGATCAGGGAGTTGTCAGTGATGCACATTTATCGTCCACCTTAACCTTTTTACATGCATTTTCTGGATAATATATTTTCCTGGTACTGATGTTTGTTGAAACCCTTGAAAATGGGACTGGGGTGGTGTGTCAGCCTCGTTCTTATCCCCCAACTTGAGCATTGATGCTCATGAAATTTTCTTTTGGCTGTGCTTATTATCACTTGTTCATATCAGCAGAACTTTGCTGCTGATAAAAATACAGGCAGGTCTATGGGTTAATGTGTATAGCTCATGTTGCCAGTTATGTATGTTGTAAGAATAACTGTGAGGAAAAAAAACTGAAGTGTACAGTTTCAGTGGGATGGGGCTGTGGAAACAAGGCAAGTCTAGTTTCTACACGTGCAATGGATAGGTAAAGCTTAATTTTTTTTGCTTCACATGGTGGCATTGGTTTCTATGAGAACACTCTGAGGGGTCCTGCTACCACCTGAAAAATGGGGATCAGCTTGCACCCCCACTGCTGAAACAGGGAACCAGACTGTTTAAGTCTATACAAGAAGCATTGTAGGTCAATAAACATGAGTACAAGGAAAATAAAACAGAACCAGCTAAAATTGTGTGTGTGTGGGGGGGGGGGGCAGAGACCCACAGCCTCTCATATGCATCTGTAGAGGGCATGTACTATAATTATAACAATGTCAATTATGTGATACTGGCACTTCATGTGAGATTATACTGATTTAGAAGAATTTGGTTCCCCTTCTCACCATTTTGAAAGTTAACATAATTGCATTTTTGTAACTTGTATTCACTTTTAATTATGAGAGATTTAGTGTTTGTCACTTAGTCATCCTCTAATATGCCCACACTGCTTATACTATTTTGTTCTCCAATTATTTAACCAGGTGAGACACACTAAGCTGAAAGCTTGTTTACAGGTGCAACCTGAGAGCACAGGGAAGTTAAGTGACTTGCTCAGGGTCACACTGTCAGGCAGCTACGAAGGCTCAGACTAACCAAAGAGGATCATGGTTATCTTCACTTGGCTTGCAGTGGGTGGGTGGTGGTCAGTGATTCCATTCCATCACTGGAAAGTCATAAAATGTTTTTTTAAACAACTGTAAACAATTATGGCATAAGAGGGGTTGGCATGTCTCTGTAAACGCATTGGTTACATGACTGTTCTGTCATCAGCCTCTAATTTGTGTCTATCTTTTTGTATTTTTCCTACCCATTATGTGATGCAGCAATTAGAGGTCGAAGACAGAACAGTCATGTAAAATAAAAGGTATACGCAGATATACATATCAGTCAGTGTTTTAGCCTTTAAAGGGATATGTTAACACCTTTTATACCATATTGCCCACAGTCGTTTTTAAAAAACGTTTCCATTATGACCTAAAATGTTGTAGTATTTGCTGAAACAGCTAATTCTTTAGTATCTGTTGTTGTCTGCCATAATATTTGGTGTATCCACATGGCATGAGAAAACAAATCCTTCTTTGTTTACAGTCCACATTACTCTCCCACTGCATTCTTTTTTGCTATTACCCCACTACCACGGCTCCCACAAAAAAAAGACAATGTCCACTGCTGTGCATCAGGGATGGGAAAGATATATCAAAAGAGTGTTTTATCTTCAATAAAAGCTCCAAAACTCACCACAGAGCATCTAAACCCCCAGACCCCTGGCTTTGATATGACCCCCTACTCACCAAAACACAGAAGTGTACCTATTTTGACTAATGAATTGTTGGAGGGTCTGTGTCTTTGTGTTGCAAGTTCCTCAAAGCTCATTTCAGTGCCCTTCCTGAGCTTCCAAAATTTCACTCTGTATGCCTCAGGATTTAAATACTTTTGCAATAAAGCAATTTTGCACCTATCATAGTCCTGGCTGCCAGCATTGTCCAGTTGCCACAGCGCCTCTCACCCCTTCCCAGTAAGCAGCAGGGATAACTGAAAAATCTAGACCTCATTGGGTACCTTCCCTGAAGGCAGACTTCTTTAAATAAATTAAGAAAAACATCCACATCCTCCCCCTCTTTAAATTCCGCAATTAATTTGGAATTCAGTTGGGGGCATGGCTACGCCAAGGAGAAGAATGGTCATCTGAATTCAGATCTCCGGGTCCATCCACCATATATCAGTGCCATCTAATGATATAAATCACCAAATTAACCAACATTTTGACAAGGACTGTTAATTCTCTATGGCTACTATCAAAAAAGAAACAGGCACATTTGAATTTCCAGCCCACTAACGTTAACAAGAAAAAAGGCCCAGAACCTCCACAGGCACAAGCAGCCTCTCCAGGAGCTCAGGGTGAGATACAAAGTACCGTGACTGCAACGGACTCACAACAAACATCTCCGGGCTCCATTGAACAGTTAATACAAGCCCTAAAATTTGATTTAACTCATCAAATTCGTGCAGGGTTTGAAAACATCAGGGCTCAGCTCATTCACCTGCAACAAACAGTCAACACACTAGCAGACACCGTGGAAAACCACTCTGGCAGACTGGATGAGTCAGAGAATTGGACCAGAGCACAAGAAGACCCACAGATTAAAATTGAATCATCACTCCCTCCAGGCTGCTCTTAAAGAAACTGAATCCCTGAAGGCCACACTGGATGACCACAAAAACCGCAAAAGGTGGTGCAATGTTTGGGTAGTGGCTACTAAATAAATACTAATGTGCACTAAGGAGAGAGCGGGGGTGTGCATCACACTGTCCTGGAAGTGCACAATCAGTGCCAAACACCTAAACAGCAAATACAAGCAAACAACGTTCAGCATTGACAAATGCTTGTTAGTTTTTGTCTTTATGTTTGTCTGTCATTGTCTATGTAAAGAATACAAGTCTGCGGTGACAACTGTAAAGTAAAAGGAGCCCTGCAGTTTCCAAAGCCGACCAAGTGTAACCACTTGTTATCCATAGCAGACACACGTGCCCACCAATCCCATGTTACTAGGTTCTTGCTTCCCTCTCACTGCACATTTGTGGAATGGTATACCGGACTAAATTCCCCCCAGCTAGTTAACCAGTGTACAGTGGGAGGAAAGGTACTGAAAGGTGGCTGACATTCGAGGCTCAATTTTCAGACACAACTTTTTGGGCTGGTAAATGTATGTGTGTGGGTATGTAACTAATGAATATTATTTCCTGAATACTATGAATAATGCACTATTCATTATTTGGATATGAATATCAAATAGTGGCATTATTCATGCCTATTCCTATTTGGGAAATATTACTTGTTAAGAAAAAAATAGAAACAGCTCCCACCCTCCTCCCTAGCTCAATCCTTTAAAATACAACCCCCCCATTCCCCACCCTCTGCTGCAATCCCAATGTCATCCTTCCCACAGCACCCACAATTTCATGTTTGGAAAAAAAAACTCTCATGATGGGCGACTGGCACAACCTGCCCACCTTCACAGTGCTATATCAGCAATATCCCCCCCTCTCCCCGGCAGCACCCAGCTCCCTCCCTCCTCCCCCTGGCACCCAATTTTTCTTTTAAAGGAGAAGACCCAGACTGTGCATGCATGGGGGGACCTAGCTAGACAAACTCCAGAGAGCTCCTGACCCTCTGCAGCAATTAAGTTAAAAGTCAGTATCCATCCTGCCTGAAAATGGCTACAACAAGTGCTTCCAGAGGGGACCAGGGCCCAGACATGCTGGCCTACATGAAGTCTTTGATTTCTAAAGTAATGGAGCTTGACTGTCCCAAAGGTCACATACACATAAACAGAGCCCACAGAGCAATCAGGCTGAAGCCGCCCCAGGACATCCCACTAAAACAAATGGTACTACATTTGCACCACTTCCTGACAAGCAAAAAATTCTGCAAGCCATCTGGAAGATAGGGAAACTGATTATGGGTGATTCCCAAATCTTATTCACGATTTCTCGAAACTGGTACAGTAGAAGAGAAAAGCCCCCCCCCCATGAATTCCCTCAGAGCAAAAGAGATGGACTTCAGGTTTGCTTATCTGGTGACTCTCACCATCAAGATGGAAGGAGAGTCATATACATTCTGGGATCTGGAGATGGCCAAGAGATTTTGTGCTAAGAAGAAAATCCTGGATTAATGCTGCCCTGTGCCCCGAGGTGTTTTTTATTTGATGCAAGTATGCACTGCTTTGTGCTTTGACCACTTGGCTGATGCGATCACTTTCCCTAATCCTATTTAGGCCACACAGTGCCACTTGGCTGCTGCCCCGTGGGACTCCCTAACCCTGTCCTGCTGATGGCAGCTTTCCCCTCACCACAAAAATAGCCACATAGGTTTTGGGACTCTGCAAAGATAGACATCTAGTGCTGGGTTTGAGGGAGTACCCCTACCTCATTTCTTGATGTATCCGGTCAAGTTGCTGAGTTATTTTGGTCAAGGCAATTTTAGCGATGCAACAATGAAAGGGGCAATCTTGATTTCAGATCGCTCCTCACTCCTGTCGCTCTTTGCCCCCACAGTTTCTACACCCTCTGGGGCATGCCCACTCCAGAGGAGGCTGTATTTAGTTTTAGGGGGTGTGGATGGCAAAGCCCTCACAGAAGCCGACCATTTCCCAGGAAGGCGCTATGGCACTGTACCTCCAAGGAGAGAAGAGAGAGAAAGCAGCCAAAAGCTTCCTTAAATCAAGGAGGTAATTTAATAGACTACACTGAATTGAATTATTAAATTTGGGGCCTGTGTAAGGAACTAGTTTTGATTCTCTGTTTTTGGGGTTGACGTTTCTTAATTTAACTTTCATTTGCCAGGGAGGAACTCTAGCTGGGTGAGATTTGCTGTCATTTGTTACTAGACCTGTTACTTAACCTCTGTGAAACAGGTGTCTGAAAGGAAGGAAGGCACTCCCCAGGGTGGAGAGTCAGAGTCGTAGCTGATTGTTTCTGGAGGGCACAGGTTTACTCCCACCCACCCTACCCATCACCCCACCCGCCCCAAGCGCATAACTTCCTTTACAGCAGGGGTTCTGACATCACTTCCCCAAAATTGCTAACAACATACACCTGTTCATATCCTTAAAAGCACAGCACACCAAATAAGGGGTAGACACACTCACAAGCTTGCACACACTAAAACAAGAACAAAAAAACATCTGAAACAGGAAGGGAGACAGACATGTGGGGAGTGGTGCAATGCACTGGCTGTGGAGCAGCAGTCTTCTGGGAGACATTCTGGAGACTGCATTGCTGCCCTATTTGCAGGCACCTGTCTGGTCTGAGGGAGGAGGTTACTTGACTCCATGCTGACCTGGCAGGGATTCAGGAAACCTGCTCCCCCACCCAGGGACCACCCAGGCCACCACCACTACTACCTCAGAGGTTGCCAAGAAAGAGGAGTGGTTGGACCACGGTGGGCTTAGGGAGGGTGATGGTGGTGGAACAGAGGTGCATCCCTCCAGTTGTGCCTCTCCACAAGTCATTCACCACTCTGGCAGAGTATGGTTCCTCTATGGAGGCACCTACAGTGGAAACCAAGGAGGATGCTGGGAACCTCCACAATGGAGACGCACAGGAGGGTGGCACAGGACCCCACAGGAGAAGGAAACAACTCCTGGTGGGGGACTCAATTGTTAGGGGGGTAGAACTGGGGAGGGAGGGGAAAGGGAAGTAAGGTGCCTTCCCGGTGCCATGGCTTGGAGGGACAGGAAACTAATCCTCAGGATTGTGGGAGCAGCTGCAAGAGGGAGTGAGCTGGATGTCATTATCCACCTAGGGACAAATTACCTGGCTGAGAATGGGATCAGAGCAGTGCAACAGGAGTTTGTGGAGTTGGGGAGGGGCCTTAGACAAGTGGCACACACAGTAACTTTCTCAGAAGTGCTACCTGTCTATGGCATGGATGGGACTAGGGTACTCCACACCATGGGATTCAATGACTGGTTGAAAAACTGTGCAGAGCTGAGGGATTTGACTTCATTGGGGACTGGGGCTCCACATGGAGGGATGCAGGTCTATACTGGCACAATGATCTGCATCTGTCCAGGAGGGAACCAGGATCCTAGGTGATAGGTTTAAATGCTTCATTGGCAAGCATTTAAACTAGCCAAGGGGGGAGGCACTGAAAAAGAGAAGGGAAATCCAGACCCCCCCAAAAAAAATCAGGGTAGTTAGTGAGGTAAACACCAACATAAGGCAGTCGATAGGGAGAAGGGCAGAGGTAAATGGAAAAAAAGACAAAGGCAGTAAGGACAGGGATGGGGAAAAAATAAATAAGGCCATAAAAAAATGAAGGGTAATGAGTACCAATGTCCGTAGTTAACTGGAGCACCTTTGCTGCAGCACATCCAAGAGCAAGGCCAATCTCAATGCTCTACAGGGGTCATGCCTCAGACAGCTAGTTTTGGAACCCATTCAGGAGAGAGCAATCTTAGACCTGGTACTCTCAAATGGGGACAGACACAGGATCTCAGATCTAGAAGTGGGTAGCCATCTGGGAACAAGCGACCACCAAACAGTGTGGTTCATGATAAGCTTAGCTGTAGAGTCAAGCAATACAAAATGAAGGTACTGGACTTCAGGAGGGCTGATTTCATCAAAATGGGAGAGTGCCTCAGAAATGCACTAGCAAACAGGCAAGAAGGTGGGGTGCAGCAACAATGGGGAAACATCAAAACCGCCATCACAGGAGCAACAAGCCTTTGTGTGAAGCAAATAAATCAAAATGAAAGAAAAAAGCACTATGGTTCTCAAAAGAAGTGGCAGGGAAGGTTAGGAAGAAAAAGATAGTATTCAGGAAGTATAAGGAAACACAGAAGGAGCAGGACAGAGAACTGTACCAGTAAAGCAGAAGGAAGCGGGGAAGGCAGTCAGAATAGCAAAGGCCCACACGAAGGAAAAGATAGCCAACTCGGCTAAGAAGGGGATAAAACCTTTTATAGGTACATTAGAGAGCAAAGAAAGACTAAGGCAGGGATACTGAGGCTGAATAAAGAGGAAGGTGGTTGGGTAGAGAGCAACAGTGAAAAAGCAGGGATACTGAACTAATACTTCTGCTCAGTATTCACAAGGGAAGAGTAGGGGGAGATACCTATTCCAGTCAATAGAAGCACTCTGGATATGGGAGTTGATATTAGTCCTTTCACAGAAGAAAGGGTTCTGAAAGAACTCCTAAAACTGAAGGTGGATAAAGCAATGGGGCCTGATGGGATTCACCCCAGAATTCTAAAAGAACTAAGGGAAGAACTAGTAACACCACTGACTATCCTTTTTAATAAATTCTGGGAGGATGGTGTGGTACCTGATGACTGAAGGAGGGCAGATATGATTCACCTTCACAAAAGTGGGAGCAAGACAGAGGCAGGAAACTACAGACCTGTCAGTTTGACCTCAGTGGTAAGGAAAATGATGGAATCACTTCTGATGGAAAGAACTGTTGAGTACCTAGAGGCCAGTGGGGCACAGGGCCCAAGCAGCATGGATTCACAGCAGAAAGATCATGTCAGACGAATCTAATTGATTTCTTTGACTGGGTGACCAAAGTAGTAGACCAGGGAGGGGCTGTGGACATGGCCTACCTAGACAGTAAGGCATTTGACACAGTTCCACACAAAAGATTAATAACAAATTAGCCAGCCTGGGAGTGGGTCCCAGGGTGGTAGCCTGGGTAAAACACTGGCTGGACAACAGGAAACAGAGGGTAATAGTAAATGGAGTCCACAGTGAAGAAAGAGGAGTTACTAGTGGGGTACCTCAGGGTTCAGTACTGGGGTGGTCCATTTCAATGTCTTTATAAGTGACATTGTAGAAGGACTGGAAGGAAAAGTATGTCTCTTTGCAGATGACACAAAGATCTGCAACAGGGTTGATACGCAAGGTGGGGTGGAAAGGATGAAAAGGGACTTGGCAAGGTTGGAGGAATGGTCAAATGTATGGCAGCTTAGATTCAACGCAAAGAAGTGCAAAGTAATGCACCTGGGAAACAAAAACCCAAGGGAAGAGTACACAATGGGGGGTGAGATACTGACAACAAAAATGGAAAGGGACCTGGGGGTAGTCATATCAGATAACTTAAATGTGGGCCAGCAATGTGAGAAGGCAGTAAGGAGGGCTGGCTGGGGGATACTGGAATGCGTAGGAAGAGGCATCACCAGTAGAAAACAGGAAGTTGTTATCCCTCTGTACAGACAGCTGGTAAGGCCACATTTGGAGTACTGTGTACAGTTCTGGAGACCCCATCTCCACAAAGACATAGACAGGGTGGAGGCTGTCCAGAGGAGGGCAACCAAAATGGTGCAGGGTCTGCACCAGAAGACATATGAAGAAAGACTAAAGGAGCTTAAGATGTATAGCCTCGAGGAAAGGAGGGAGAGGGGGGGACATGATAGAAACTTTCAAATACCTCAAGAGAGTCAACAAAGTCCAAGAGGGTAGCATCTTTCAGAAAATGAGATGTGTAAGAATAAGGGGGCACAATTTCAAGATAGAGGGGGGTTGGCTCAGAGGTAACGTGAGGAAGTATTTATTCACAGAGAGAGTTGTAGATGCATGGAACAGTCTTCCTGAGGAGGTTGTAGAGTCAAAAACAGTGGGGGAATTCAAGAACGCATGGGACAGACATAAAGCAATTCTAGTGGGGGGTAGGAGGAAGTAGGCTGTTGGTTAACTAGGCTCTGCAGCTTATCCGTTAGGTAGGGAAATGGGCAGACTACGTGGGCCAAGCGGTCCTTATCTGCCATCAGATTCTATGTTTCAATGTTATTCTATGTTTAATGCCAGGCAGCATTTTGCCTGCGCTGTAACTGGTGTCAGCAAAATGCTTGTTGCTGCAGCATGGGTGGACCATTTCTCAATCTGCTGTGTAAGGACCACTGACCCAATGTAACTGCAAGGACAGGTCACAAAACAACTCACCTGTGACCATGCCCCAGAGAATGTTATATTGTGCTGTGATGAGCTGCCTTGCCGGTGCACTACCAGAGCACATGAACTCAACCTGGTGGACTTTTGAAATAGATTTTAAATAGACTTCAAGTGACACATACAAAAAGAGGTGAGAAAGAAATAAGTGTTTTAGCTGGGGCTTGAACCCAGGCCGCCCGGAATACCATTCCAATTGCGCAAACCAGCTGTGCCACTGAGACAACTGGAACCTGGGCTGTCCCTGAGCACATTACTTTTTCTCAAATGCACAACCCAATGGCAACACAAATATTTACTTGTAACAATCACACAGGAGTGCGGTGTGCATATTTATGGAACACATACAAACAGAGCTGAGAAAGAAGTAAGTGCCTTAGCTGGGACTTGAACCCAGGCAGCCGGACTACCGTTCCAACTGCACTAACCAGCTGTGCCACTGAGACAACTGGAACCTGGGCTGTCCCTGAGCACATTACTCTTTCTCAAATGCACAACCCAATGGCAACACAAATATTTACTTGTAACAATGACACAGGAGCATGGTGTGCATATGTATGGAACACAAACAAACAGAGGTGAGAAAGAAGTAAGTGCCTCAGCTGGGACATGAACCCAGGCCACCCGGAATATCGTTCCAATTGCGCTAACCAGCTGCGCCACTGAGACAACTGGAACCTGGGCTGTTACTTCTTTCTCACCTCTGTTTGTATGTGTTCCATAAATATGCACACTGCACTCCTGTGTGATTGTTCCAAGTAAATATTTGTGTTGCCATTGGGTTGTGCATTTGAGAAACTGTAATGTGCTCGGGGACAGCCCAGGTTCCTGTTGTTTCAGTGGCACAGTTGGTTAGCACAATTGGAAAGGTATTCTGGGCTGCCTGGGTTCAAGTCCCAGCTGAAGCATTTACTTCTTTCTCACCTCTGTTTGTATGTGTTCCATAAATATGCACACCACACTCCTGTGTCATTGTTACAAGTAAATATTTGTGTTGCCATTGGGTTGCGCATTTGAGAAAGAGTAATGTGCTCAGGGACAGCCCAGGTTCCAGTTATCTCTGTGGCATAGCTGGTTAGCGCAATCAGAACGGTATTCTGGGTGGCTTGGGTTCAAGTCTCAGCTAACGCACTTACTTCTTTCTCATCTCTGTTGTATGTATTCCATAAATATGCACATCACACTCCTGTGGAACTTCAAGTGACATCATATTCCTGTAAATAGCTCAACAGGAACACTCCTATATAGAAAATCCCCCTACCAGGGACTTCAAGTTCACTGCCACCACTAGGTTTTTACCAATAGGAGCCAGGAAACTGGTTTCCTACCTCCTCCTTTGCACAAGGCCAGTAAGGTCAACACAATACCTGTGGGTAGAGTGCCCCTTCAGACACGGACTGCAAACAGAGTCTAGCAGAAATAACCAAATTACCTTAACAAATACACATGCAGTCACTTGTTCTATCAAAATATGATTTTTTACTAAAAGACTAGAAGTAATTACAACAGAATTTATGTACAGTCAGACAAAAGGATTAGAGTTTACTAGAAATGAAGATAAATGGAGTTACACCAGACAGTTAGCAGATAGAAGGATCTGAGCTATTCTCACTCTACAACCTATTTATTTACCTGCTGCTGTCTGAAGAAAACACTGTTCCCCAAGCTACATTTCTTATCAGACCTCTAGCTGCAGGGCACTGGGTTTTCAGATGTTACTGGGTCCAAGAGAGTGAGCTGACCCTCAGCTAGCAGATTTATTCTTTGTTGACTGTGGGAGGTGGTTTTGCCCCTTTGAGTGACAGTTTACCACTGCCCCCCCTGCCCAAATAAGTGTGTATATGGAGGGATGACATCATCCAGGCCAGCTGGCTTCTACACACATTCAGAAATTCTCAGCCCAATTTTATGATTTTGTTTGTCAGGATGTCGAAGGTGTGCAGACACATGCCTCTGCCTTCCAGGCTGACTGAGACGTTCAAAATGGCACTCTCCCATCTGTCTTACAGGATCTGTAGCCAACAATTCCCATGAGAACATTTTTCTGCAGCTGAGTTGGCTAATTATTTCCCATGAGGCCTGCTTGGAGCTTGGACACATGACATTGGAAGCCATGTTTTGTACCCATTTTTGCAAATAGCACAACTTACAACACAAGCATGATTATATTTACAAAGGAGATTATCAAAAAAGAAATTAATAGATCACTCTGGTCACATGCACATCACAGCTCCAAAGGGGACCAGTGTTTAAACCTCTAAAACTTCTCAAATTTCTAAACTAAACAACATAAATAACAGCTTGGAGGTATACTAACAGAATCAGGTGGTCTAGGCTCAATCGCCAATGGAGTCCACTAACAGAGATTGATACAGCAGGGGAGGCTCTGACAATGAGAGCTTCCAGCCAATCCACTCAATATGCTATGGCAGCAAGGAGGCTGCAGCTCTGACCTCTTGCACTTTGTAACAACAAATGGACATTATGCTGTTGGAGATCGGGAATATCCAACATGAAATCAACCACGAAGGCCCAGAGAACCAACCAAGGCAAGACTGAAAAAAGAATTAACACTGTGGATGACCAGCTTTCACTACAAGCAGGCTGCCTAGATTCCATGGAGCCGGCCGTCCTGCAACTACATGACTCCATCCAAGCACTGCAGGACAGAGCAGAAAATGCAGAGTGTCATGCTAGGCATAATAACCTTAGACTGTACAATGTGCCTGAGGGGGTTGAAGGCACAGATATGCTGACTTTCCTATCCATGCTCCTCAAAATGGCCCTCCAGCTGCCCCCAGACCTCATGCTGGAAGTCAAGCAGGCTTACCAAGACCTGAGGCAGAAACCAAGCCCCAAGGCTTGGCCCCGTTCAATAGTCATGTTCTTCTTACATTATCCTGAGAAGGTAAAAATCCTTCATCTTGCCTGGAAAATAAAGACAAAAATGTTCCAGGGCACCCAAATCTATATCAACATTGACTATTCTGCAGCCATAATGGTCAAACATCGGTGATGCATCCTGGTAATTAGAACACTGAAACATCAAAGCATCCACTTTAGAACCCCATACCCAGCTTGCATGGTAGTCTTTTTGGACACTGGGGCACAATCTTTTGACTCTGTGGAGGCTGCTATTGTAGAATTGATGAACCAAGGCATTAAAATAGATGTGCAGCCCCCGCAGAGCACCCCAAAGTCATTGGCTTCTAAGATAGTACGCAAAGTCTGAGAAAAGTCTGACAAACAACTCTAAAGCCCAAAGGTGCCAACAAGCCACACACGCAATCCAGGAGATATCAGCCACGTCAAAGGTACCTCAACAGTGTCTGAACCCTCACCAGTGAACACTGCCACTGAAAAATGATGAACACAACACTCTCAGGTATGTCTGCTGTGTGGTCTGTCCTCCACTGGGTGCCCCCGACCCCTAGTCCCCAGTACTCTTCCCTCCCATCCTGGCCTAAGGTGTAACCCCTAGCAACTCACTTGGAACTGTGACCAGTGTAAATAATAGCACTCAAGTATGCAGTCTGCTGTGCTGGGTCCCTTCCTACCTGCCACTCACCCATCCCGTACAGGGCTTACCATTGCTGCAGGTCTCAGACAGATGCAATCTCCAGAGAGTGGGATGCTCCCGAGCTGCAGAAGGTCCTTGGAAACTGGAGTCCTTGTACAGCCCTTATGGTAAGGCTGGGCATTGTCCTGGAGATGCCCTCACAGGCTCCAGCTGCTTTCTTTGTCCTGTAGTACTGCCTTTGTGTCCTCCACCCATTCTGAGGTCCTAGGCTCACATTCATAGCGGTCACCGTGGATACACGTGCACCCCTCATATGTCCATAAAAGGTCATAACCAGAGGTTACACGAGTTATAACTTCACTGATATCAGTAGCCTGAACGTTGAACTGCACATTATATCTGCGATAGGCCTTGCGTCACGTGGGGCCTCGGGGGTAAAGGGAGAGTGGGGTAGGGGGTGGGGTACAGCCTATGGCCAGTGCCCTTTATTTTGTCTCACTCATAATGTGAGAGTGGAAGACTTAACAATATTGAACAGAACTGCAGTGGTGGGCATACTGCACACCAGAATCACTCTCTCCCTTGCTTTACCTGTTGCATTTGTACCCTAGAGCTCTTATGGATAGATGGGAGAAATGTATACTTGGTATTATACTCCTTACTGAAAAAAAAAATGCATCACATGGAAATGGCTCTCTGACCAGGGGACTGAGATAAGTCAATGGCAGGATATGGTGACCAGAATATATAGAATGGAAACAATCACCTACAGTTTGAACAAGAAGACAGAGGTCTTCATGTCCAGATGGAACACCTGGGTACTATATGTCATGCAGTATAACCCAAACTTTGTCCCATAGTAAGCTAGCCAACAGGCGGAAAGGAGGATTAGACAGTGGGGGTGGATGACGGGGCTCATGGGAGACCTCTGGAGGGTGGGAAACGATGGCCCTCCTCGCATCTCTCTCCTGCCTTATTTCAATGTTATGGGTGGCACATGGTTGACACTTTAGCAATATTCTGGGTGCCCTGGCTCCCATAAGCTGTGTCAGGAAGGAGAGACCCTACAGATTTTTATATATGATGTTTGGCGTATGATACTCTGAGCAACCTCTGTATCTGAAATGCTTTTGAAATAGTGTAACCTTGAAAGTCTTCTTAATAAAAATATTTGTACAAAAAAAAAATATCAGGCAGTAGTTAAAGAGATTTGGGGTTGATCTCTGGGGCTGGGAGGGCCTTATTCTGGGGCTTGTACCTCGTGGGGGTGGTGGACTTGCATGGGCAAGAAATGACACTTGGTCTGGGAGTTGTGGAATAATGGTCCTATCCTCCAACAACTTTCTTATTTACTTTAGGCCACTGACTAATAGGATGCCAAGTTCAGGACTTGATTGTATTGACTTTGGTTAAACTTTCACAGGCCGGGGCGGGGGGTACTGAACTCTGTCTGGCTGCCAGTCTCTTTGTTTCATCTTCAAGTCTGAACATTATACAACAATAGAAATGACTGCCGTATGACCTGCTTTTAATCACAGGCTAGCAATCATAATGTTACTGTAGTGCCACCTAGAGTGAATTGAACGCTGCCCCGCAGCCAAGCACAGTGCCTGATGTTGTTTTAGGCCACAAGGCATTACACAGACCACTACACTACTAAAGGTTGTATGGCCCTCCTGAACACCACCATGGGAGTGGGGGCAGGCCAGTCAGGCAGGTTGGCCCTGCCCCCCAACCTGTCAGGGGTTTCTGGACCAAAGTAGTCATTTGGCCTTGGGTATACTACATGGGTGCCCACACTTGTAATTTCATGTTTCATTCTTTCAGTCCAGTCCTAGTGCAAGGGATTTTCCATTACCCACCTTAGTCCTAAGTACAGCAGGCAGCCTCACTGTCATTTTTCTCCACAGTTTTAGGTATGTACATTAATTCTACCACAATAACCCAAGGGACCCCTACACAAAACACCCATAGTTATCCCTTCAGAGGACATGTTGTGTTCCTGCATTCCCACCCACGCTAAGCCAGAATTGTCTGGAGGCGCCTGCTAGAGAGGTTTTACCTTCATGCAGATGCATCCTGCAACAGGGCCACTCATGGCCCCTACCTTGGAAGCCCGCCCACAAACTAGTTCCAGTTGGACCACCCCGTTCAAGGAACTCCAGAATATTCCCACATGGAGGACCAAGTTCAGCCTAAGGCTACAGCAGTTGTGTTTTATAAGTTCTTATATTTGGTTGGCCCAGGGGTAGAGTGTTTTCTCCCCCCACCCCACCTCCTTATAGTTAGAGTGGAACTCCCAGTTAAGAAACAGTCATTTTGTTGTAGCTATTTTATGTCACAGGTATGGACATGGGGCGCCTCGGGGTTGGGGGCCAAGCCGTAACTCTATTTTCTATGTCAGTGACATTGCGAAAGAAACCTCATGGGTAAACCTAGAGTCCACTTATGCTTGTGAAACATGAACAGGCTCACTAATAAGGTCAAACAGGTGAAAATCAACTCCCATATTAAGAAACTTAAACCAGACCCGATATATCTCCAGGAGCCACATCTAACCTCAGCCGAACATGCCAAACTCCCTAAGCTGGGCTTCACTGTAGAATATTCCTCCTCATATATGGGGGCTGCAGGCAAGGGGTAGTCATCCTTATTCCCAACACGCCTAATTTGAGAAAAGACAGGTTTGGCAAGATCCTGAGGGTCGCCTAATCATGGTGCAAGGAACACTTTATGGCCAGGAGGTTACCTTGGCAAACCAGTACTCGCTACCAGAGGCTAATACCCCAGTCACTAAATCCCTAATGGATCATGTAGTCTCCTTTACTAAGAGGATCCTGTTATTGGCAGGAGACCTTAACATGACTTTTCATCCTAATCTGGACTCCTCCAAACCAAATCCACCAACACAACTGGCTTCACACAAGTACTTTAGAAAGCTAATGCAGGAGATTGACTGGGCTGATGTCTGGCGTTCACTAAGCCCCAGACTGCATATCTACACACACTACTCCTTGGTGCACTATACATACTCCAGGACTAATTACTGCTTTATGCAAGTGGAGGATGTACCAAGCATAAGTCACTGTACCATAGGGGACATTTTCCTCTCTGACCATGCTCTAGTTAGCGCTTTCTGGGACTTTGGCTTGGAAAAACAGTCAGCCCGCTGACACCTCAACACATATTTTTTTTTTTTTTTGTGAATTCTGTTTCTGGCTCTGGTGGTCCATGGCATCTGTCAGGAGTACCCTCTTGATTAATGCCTCCACTCCCAGCCTGAAACCACCCTCCCCGGATCCCCTACCGAGACTCATGAATCTGCTCACCCCCAGATCACCCCCAGGAGAGGGTCCACCCCAATTACCTGGCGGCCTATCTGGAAATTAGAGGAGCATTCCTGGGTCAGGGCCAGTGAAAGGTCGGTCCGGTGGTGGGATCTGGTCACAGTCACTGTGGTCTTTGTTGCCTTCCTGGTCCACCGTGGATTTACACTTGTTGCCCATTAACCTGAGGCCCCAGAAGCAGTAGCGCATGTACGTGGAGATGCGCATGTGCACTGCAGCTCCAGACTACAGCCTCATCCGCCCTCCCTGGCCTACTGCCGGGTCTCCTCGAATGTGATGCTGCCATCTGATCTCCACCAGGAGGCAGCCAAACCCTGAGGAGACCTCCCTGAGGTGACAGCTACCAAGCAGCAGCTCAATCAATTCCTCGCCCTCCCCCCCCAGCCGACCCCCGATGACCTAAGTCTGTTCCTGAACCCGGGTCACTGGCGTGGCACAAGGTGTGGCATCCAACGGGCCAGCCCCCTCAACACATACTGTCTGAAATCTCCACCCTTTCATACCTATGTAGAGAAGATTGGGGAGGTCCTTCAGGGCAATCCTGAACATGATACTTCCCACTTGATGCAGTGGGACACAGTTAAAGTAGTGCAAAGGGGAAACCTCATACAATTCTTCTCCCAACTGAGAAAGCAAGGACAGGAGTGCAGACAGCCCCTGGAGGATACCTTACGCTTTCTTCAACATGCACATCAGCAAGGAGACCACTCAGTCACTACACAGATCACTAAAGTCAAGGCATATCTGGACAAGTTATGTCTTGAACAAACAGAAATAGCTCTTAATTTTCTACATCACTACTTTTTATGAAGTTGGAGCCAGAGCTACATGGCTGGTAGCCTATCAGCTGAGAAAACACTGTCAGGCTGTCACAATTTTTTTTTTTTTTTTTTAGTTTCTTTGTTTCTCCCCCCATTCCGGCTGGACTCTCCTTCCCACCAAACTTCCCAGCATTGCCACACCTCAGCATCCTCCAGGACTTACCTTTTCCTGGTATCCATGCCTTGCCCTCCATGGCAGGGGAGCAGGGAGTCCCTCAACCAGCCAGACCGGATCCAGATTTGGGAGGTGCCGGAGTCACCAGGGTGTGGAGCCTGCAGATTCTGGTGGTCATTGTGCATGAATTGAATGTCTTTTTCCCATTTTCTCACCGGCATGGAGGAAGGGGCGTGCAGTGATACCAATGGCAGTGTCACACACACTCCGTACGTACCATGCTGGGTGTCTGTCCTGCCTCCACCCCCCCATACAGCATTGGTATGCCAACCCCCCCCCACCTCTGCTAGAGGTCAGGCTAACACCAGCCGCTGATACCCTTCCCTCTCCAGAGGAGGAGGAGAGCAGTCCTTGGGATTTTTGATCCTCCTCTCCCTGGCCAATCGCCGATGCCCTGTTATTGTTCCCAACCCTGGGTCACCGATGTGGTGGCAGGTGCTCAGCCCTCTGCACCACCAGGCTGGCCTGGCTGCCACAGTTTCAGCCCTGCTACATCCCAGTACAGGCTCTTGCCTCACACAATAGCAGGATATCACAAAGGCCTTTCAATCCTATGAGACCCTGTACACTTCAGAAGCAGTTCCACAAAAAGAGCAAATTAACTATTTCTTGTAGCACCTTGTTTGTTTGTTTGTTTTTACTTTTTTAACTGATTAAGGACACTGGGACAAGTCCTTTCTAAGATCCAACCTGACACAAAAACATGTAACCGTTAAATAAAATGTACAACAATATTATGGCTCAATAAAATACAAAAAATAATGTTTACATTCATTCAAAACTTTCAACAAATCTTTCAGCTTACTTTTGAAGCAATTCAAAGAAGAAACACTTCACAAGTCCTTGGGCAAGCTGTTCCACAAGGGTGGTGCAGAGGCTGAGAAAGCCTGAGAGCCAACTTTAGTTTTTTTTTTTTTTTTTTTACTTTCTGTTTGTCTCCTCCTGTCTACCCTCGGTGCCCACTCCTTCGGGCCGCTCATCACCATCTCTGCCCCCTACTCCGGATCTGCCCCTAGAGTGCCTCACCTCTTACTTCCTCCTGCACAGCGGGGTCTGTCCAGAATCAGTGGTCTTGGATGGCCTGGAGCGGTCGTCATCTAGGACTACCGAGGGGTATTTTTTCTGTTTTTCAGTGGTTTTTCCCCCCTGTCCCAGCCCTGAGATGCCGGCGCAAGGCGCCAAGCATCAGAGAAGAGACTTGCTGATGCCGTCCCTCTCAAGTGCCTACAGGCCGTCCCCCACCTCGGCGGGCCGCCAGCCCCTTGAGGCCCAGTTTCCTGCAGCACTTTCTCAGGCGTGGTGCATACTGCACCCTGGTATCCTACCCCAGAGGAGGAGGCATCCGTTGGGATGTTCAATCCTCCCACCCTGCTAACCCCACTGACCCGGAGCCTGCTCCCCCAACCCAGGTCGCCAGTGGGCGCGAGGTGGCTTCCAGCGCCTCAACCCACCAACTTTAGTTTTAGAGGGCTTAGTTAAAAGAAGAGTTCCCTTGAAGGATCTCAGACTCAAGGAAGTAAGACAAATTCTTAACAAATTAGTTAGTGGATACAAATCTGAACAATAATAATGATTTAGAAACTAAACAACAAAAATAATAAGTAAACCGAGCATGGGGTGGGAGCCAACCAAAGGAGGATTAAAACAAACAATGATGCATATGGGAAGGAGCATCTAACACAAAACGACAAATGTTGTTATACACCGTAGCTAAAGCCTCAGTTTCTCTAATAGAAAGATTATAATATAAACCCTCAGCATAATCAATATGAGGCAAAAGTACCCCAGTTGCTATTGCCCTTCTAGTTTCCAGAGTAAAGAACCATTTCATTTTATATAAAACTCCCAATTTTTGGTTAACCTTACAACAGACATTTTTTTATTTGAGATTGCAATGTCAAACCAGGATCGAGCATGACCTCTAAATACTTAAATTCTGAAACTTGTTCTAGACAAACCCCATTGTTATCATGTATAGTTATTCCTCAGCTGTGGAAGATTTCCAAACAGCATGCCCTTAGTTTTAACCATGTTCAAGACAAGAGCATTTTCCCTAAACCAATGAGAAATAGAAAGAAAGTCCTTCTCCAGAGACGATGCCAGTGAAGAAATAGTCTGAGACTGAGAGAAGAGAATCAGGTCATCAGCATGAAGTAAACTATCACAAGCAGAACAAATAGAAGGTATCGGGTTAATAAACCAAGAAACCAGAAGGGGACCCAAGATAGAACCTTGAAGAACACCAGAGTGAATAGGAAAAATAGGGACCCCAACACTAACAAAGAAAGAACGTTTAGATAAATAGACCCTAAACCAAACAACCACTTTGTCAGAAAAAACAAGATCACTTAGTCTGAAACACAGTAAAGAGTGGTTAAAAAGATTAAATGCCATGGTTAGGTCCACAAAAACCGCCCCCAGCATAAGGCCATTATCAAAGCCCCCTGAGGGTGGCGTCTGTGAACCGACCAAGGCAGTCTTGGTGCCAATGAAATGCACAATAATTTATTGACAATTTTTTCAAGAATCTTGCTCAAGCCCCCTCCTGGAGCAGGGGCACCAGCTATTAATCCCCATCAACTCAGAGGAACTAGATTTAGTGACTGCTCTCTAAAACCATGAAAGCACCAGGGCCAGATGGCTATGGCATAGAGTTTTATAACTCACCAAAGATGTTTCTAAAACCATGAAAGCACCAGGGCCAGATGGCTATGGCACAGAGTTTTATAACTCACCAAAGATGTTTCTAAAACCATGAAAGCACCAGGACCAGATGGCTATGGCACAGAGTTTTACAACCCACCAAAGATGTTTCTAAAACCATGAAAGTACCAGGGCCAGATGGCTATGGCACAGAGTTTTACAACTCACCAAAGATGTTTCTAAAACCATGAAAGTACCAGGGCCAGATGGCTATGGCACAGAGTTTTATAACTCACCAAAGATGTTTCCATACCTCCCCTGCTTGCTTCTTATAATGATTTACTGCACAAGGGGAGCCCCCCTCCATGGTTTTTCACAGCTATAACGTGATCCTCAAACCTTTGCCCCTCACACCACCCCATTTAGGTGCTCAACACTGACTATAGGTTCTTCATGTCCATCATGGCCAAGTGGCTGGACAGACTCCTGCCATCTCTTACACACAGGGATCAGACTGGCTTTTGTCCATTCTTGCACTACTACAGATAGCATACGCCATTCCCACCATGTCCTCCATTACATGAAACAATCAGCCTCTCCCTCTTTATCCAGCTATATTCTTACAACTTTGGCAAAGATATGCCACTTTTCCAAGTGCTTGTGTCAAGGTTAGTGGACACCACTCTTCTGACTTCATCCTACTGCACGCCAAGGGACCAAAAAGGGCTGCCTCACGTCACCTCTGCTTTTCGCAATATACATACAGCCTTTGGCTTAGGCCATGCAAGAGGCAACACCTTTCAAGGCAACATAGTACAGGGAGTAGAACACCACTTTGCCCTTTATGTGGATGATGTGCTGCTTTACCTCTGGCACCCAACGGAGGCCCTCCCGAAGGCACCTGAGTTGCTATACACATTCATTGAGGTATCAAGCAAATTGCCCGAATACGGCTAAGACAGAAACTTTGTGCTTCCATTTAACCCCTATACAATCACTCCAGAATGCTTTTCCTTCCTGGTGGGATCTGCAGAAACTAAAATACTTGGGGATATATGTAGCCCATACTCCCACCTCAGAATTTGGGGATAATTATGCTCCATTCACTCATTCAGTGACTCAGGACTTACGAACATACGAAATTTGCCAGCAGATAAAGGCCTAGAGGTCTACCAAGTCTGCTCGAATGTGCAGCTAGCACCCCTTATTCTGCAGCTGCCCCTCCCTTCCACCCTTCCCCTTCATTAACCCTCCCCCTTGTCCTGTCCCATTATCGTTTGAAGCAGTCCACTGTTCTACTGCATACCACTTCAGGAGGTAATGCATTCCACCCAGCTACCACCCTCTCTGTAAAAAAGTGTCTCCTCATCTCCCTCCTGAACCTTCCTCACTCCAGTCTCATACCTTCCTCGCTCCAGTCTCATATCATGGCCCCTGGTGTCCCTCCCCTCCCTTACTTTGAACAGCCCCTCTGTACTTGTCTTGTTTATTCCTTTCATGTATTTAAAGGTTTCAATCACGTCACCCCTGTCTCTCCTCTCCTCCAGTGAGTACATGTTCAACTCATTCAACCTCCTCTCGTATGATAAGTCCCCCAGCCCCTTGATCATCTTTGTTGCTCTGCGCTGCACCCCCTCCAGTAACTTAATGTCCCTCTTCAGATATGGACACCAGTACTGCACGCAGTACTCCAGGTGTGGTCTAACTAATGACCTATACAGTGGCAGAATCCCTCCTCCCTCCTCAAGGATATACCCCTTGCAATACAACCCAGCATTTTGTTGGCCTTTGCAGCTGCCTTCCTACATTGTGCCGAGTTGTTCATTGACTCTGTAATGAGCACGCCCAGATCCTTCTCCTCCTCTGTCTGGGCTAGCTGCACTCCCCCTAGCTGGTAACTCCTCCTTGGGTTCTTCATCCCAAAATGCAGCACCTTGCACTTTTTGGCATTAAAGCCCAGTTGCCAGGTGTCTGACCAGGTTTCAAGCTTTGCCAGATCATCTTGCAACCCCTGCCATCCCCCTAGGTCATCCACCACCGCGCCTACCTTGGTATCATCAGCAAACAGACTGATCTTGCTCTTGATGTCTCATGATATGTCTGCAATGAATATCCCAAACAACACTGGTCCCAATACCAAGCCCTGTGGAACACCACTCGTCACTGCCCTTGGGTGTGAGAGCTCCCCACCCACCACCACCTCCCTCTGTTGCCTTCCCTGCAGCCAGATTCCCACCCATTTCACCAGCTCTACACCCGCCCCTGTGCCTACTAACTTCCTTCCCAGCCTTCCATGTGGCACTGAGTCGAATGCCTTACTGAAGTCCAGATACAGGACATCCACTGCATGGCCCCTGTCCAGTTGCCTAGTTACCCAGTCATAGAACTCGACCAGGTTGGTTTGACTTGAGTCACTGGGGGACTTTGCCACTCTCCCTGACCAGACATACAGCGGTAGTCCACATGGTTACCCTACCCAGGTCATTTTACCTCTTCCAAAATGTTCCTCTGATGTCCCCAGCTGGAGAACCTGAAATAAGGAGATCACTATGTTTATTTGGTCAGGCCAGAGGCCACAGATTAAAATGCTGCAACTCTTATATTCTAAGGATTCCGGAGGTCTGGCGCTCTCACAGCTACAGATACATTACTGGGCTGTGCATATGAGCTTCCTCCTATTTCCCCAACTAGGTGGCTAGCGTGCCACTTGGTTGGACATGGAACGCAATGTGTTCCCCAACTGCATGCTGCATAGACCATGTTCCACCAAATGGCACCGCCCAGATCTAACGTAAGCTTTAAAGCCATAGCTGTAGTATCAAGTGAAAGTTTGGCACAGTATCAGGAAAACAGAGTTCTACCAATACCTGCAGCTAAGGCACAACATCCAATCCCTCCTACTGGGTGCCTGCACCCTTTACATGTACCCTACAATCATTCATTATTGTATTAACTTTCTTATGACAGTGGTTAGGCTCCATATGATCTCTCAAATGTATCAAGCACTCCCAGACAGGATGGGAGTTAATTTCCTTGAAGGGGCAATGAAATGAGAAGAAGAGATGGGCCTCCCTATTGATAAAGCTGTTTGGATAAGGGCATGCCATGCATTGGCCAAAGTGACAAGCTCATGTCAGTGGAGGAAGTATGCATGGAAAGACCTCACTAGGTTTTTCTGGATCCTGGTAATAACTGCCCACTACCTCCCTATACACTCATCATCCTGCTGGAGAGGCTGTGACAAACCCTGGGCAACACAATCCCACATCATGTGGGACTGCCCCCTCCTGCAGCCTTTCTTCAATTTGCTGGAGGGAGTGCTTGCGAAGTTATTCAGCAAACCAGTCCTGCTCACATCATCCCTCTATATCTCCTGCAATGTCTTAGGGGTCTTAGGGACCCCAAGCCACAATATCTACTCAGGATACTAACCACAGTAGCTAAGGCCATACAAAGTGTTGGCTCACTCCCATTATCCCAGATGTGACTTCCTGGAGGAATATGGTCACTAAAATCTATCAAATGGCGAAAATTACACACTCCCTCAATGATGGAGCAGAAGTGTGCACTTCCCATTAGAACAAGTGGCTCCTTCATGCCATGAGCCAAGACCCCACCTTAGTGCCTCAATACTCATGAAAGGCTTAATGATACACCTCTACGTTTCTCCCACTGCACCATGTAGTCTGGCCCACTGAAAAGCCACACTGTTATTGTGACAATATTGGGGTCATTTAATTTTACCCACACAACTGACTCTCCCCACCCTCAGATGGGCCCCCACACCCCCGCCACTTTTAAGCGTCTCTGGACTTTTAACCCCAGACCTCCCACACTGATGGATACCTACTACATAAAAAATTAGTGATATGATAGTAGTTCATCTATCGCCTACGCTGCTCTGTACCTATAGGGGACGTATGGCTCAGTTTGTTAAATAAAGTGAATGTTTACAGTGTGATGATGCACAGAAAGGCCCGACCCACAAATGTCTGTACAATAATCTTTATTGCCATTGCCATGTTGACTATGAAAACTTAATAAAGACCATATTAACAACAAATAAATAGATTGTGAGTAGGCCCAGGCTGAGGCTTGTACCTTATTATTTAATGTGGTGTGTGGCCCGCTCCTCTGCACTCACAGGACTAAATGAACTTCAATATCCAGTGGGATGGGGTGGGGTGCAGAGCGCTGCTTGAGGCATGGATGAAGCGTGGGCAGGAAATTCAATGTTATATGTCTATGTAATTCTTTATGACATGGTCAGCAGAAGATGGGGGAAGGAAAGTGTACACAAGCTGGCAGGCATTGTTGGTGAGCACTCCAGGGAAAGAGCAAGAGGGGGGTGAGTTTGTGAGAAGAGGAATGGGTGGGTGGAAATCAAGGCAGTGGGGACACTCTGATTGATCTGGGGTTTCACCCTAAGGGGCCAACAGAGTCAAGCACAGTACCCTCGAGAAGGGTGGGGGGGCTTCACAACACAACTAAGTTTGGTGCAGAAGAGAGAAAATGGGATATGTAAATGTGATACTGATGTTTATGGCTCAGGGTGCTTAAACCATAAATGGGTACATGGTGGGGGGACTGTATGTGTTTGCAGGTTTAAAACACATGAAGTGGTTCATACCCCAACCAGACATGCAGTGGGGTACTGAACCAATAACTGAGGGTTTGGTAAGTCAGAGGTTCGAGGGAGGGTCTGGCCCTTACCCTCACCCTTCTATGACGGGATTACATTGATGTTTTGTTATGTTATTTACTGTTATGTGTTTGTATTCTGACACACAAAATCTCTATATTTGACGAAAGAAACTGCTTGCGAGTGCCATTGGGATGTTGGTGGGAAGAAGAACTGAAAAAAGGGTTGGCTCAGGATGTCTGGTAAGGGGGTCCCTCTTCCAGAGCCCCTGACTATAAACATATGTAATGTCTAATATATCAGTAAGCACTTGGGATGTTCAGGGCATTTCCTCCCCATTCAAGTACAAAAAAATGCACTATCTTCAAAAGGCATAGAAACCTAAAGCTACCAACTTTCCGAGGCCTAAAACTGGGACGGTCCATCCTGACCATGACCCCCCACCGTAGACAACACCGCACCCAACCAATTACATTTTGCTGCTTGCTCTCGCTCTGTCATGCTACCCCACAGTAACATCCGTACAGAAGCAAACATCCAGATTAAAACAATACATAATTCTTCTGCAGAAAGTTCCAAATCATGATGTATAAAATTTTCATTAGAAGCAAACCTGCATTAAATTGTGATCAGACATTCGAGCTGCATGTATTGCTCCTCTTGACAGTCCCATCCAACCCGCTTACACTCACCTCATTTGCTGAGCAAACTTCACTTCAGTGACTCTCACGACCACACCAGATTGTTTTTACACACTTTCCTACAGCTGATCAGGTTCGGGCACCTTAGTTCACTGCTGCTGGTCTCTTATCTGTCTATAGTCCCTCTCAGCTGCTGGCAGGCAGATGTCCACATGCGCTTCTTTGCACTACTACCCATTCTAATCTAATAGGAAGGAACATGCTTTACTGTGCTCCCACTGACGTGCTTGCAGTGCAACACAGGTGCAAGAGTTGAAGTTGCAAACTGCTGTCCAGCCCAAGCAGTGCCACAGTGGTGCTGAAATGACTTTCACACATGGATTAGCAGTCAGCAAAAAAAAAAAGGGGACAAAACTGGGACACATAAGGAAAAACCAGGACAAAAGTGACATTTTGCAAAACTTGTGGGGACAATGGGACATACCGCCTACAATAGGGACTGTCCTGGGAAAATAGGGACTGTTGGTAGCTTTATGGAAACCAGATAGTGTTTCTACAAGAAGTGGAACATGGTAAGCTCACCAGAGAATGGGTGGGGCAATGTTATGCTGTGGCTTTCAATGGTTACAAAAGGGGGGCTAGTGATACTCCTTTATAGAAACCTTTCCTTTGTAAAAAAGGCAGTGGTGGTGGACACATCAAATAGTAGATATGTTTTTGTGGGTATACCGTCATCGCAGCGACTCCCCCACCGCGAAGACCATCACAGCAACAAGAATCGGAAGAACCCGTGATGTCGCCAGTGATGGTCTGTGAGCACCCAGGACTGCCTCGCAGGGTGTATCGACCCCCCCGTCCAACTTCGACTTGGAGTTGGAATTCTAGAGACCGGGGTGTGTGGGGGCAGAGCCCCCCATAGAAACACAGAGGCATCCCTGAACTGCAATGCTGACAGTCTGCACTGCGGCTGTCACTGTCGGGGATGTCTCTGTGTTCGCTGTCGAGGCAGCATGGTAAACCCGTTTTTGTACAGGGCAAGATCAGTGATGAGGCTGTCACTCTGGATAACATCTATGCTCTGGTAGACTACGACCCTGTGTTCTTTGATCAGCTACTCACCCTGCTGCAGAAAGAGCAGTTCCCCAGCCTGATCCTCGAAGGTGATTTCAGCTTTACACTTGATCGTCACATGGAGAGGTTGGGAAGCAGGCACAATCTGGAGCCTGCTATTGGCAGGTGGGGAAGGGGCTAGTGGAATTGGACCTAATAGATGTTTGGAGAGAGGCTAACCCAGAAGCTAAAGAATTCACATTTTATTAACACCCCCACTGAACTTGGTCTCACATAGACTATTTGATGGTCCCAGAACATGGTACCATAGGGTCTGTGAAGCAGATATAAGTCCCATAATGGTATCGGACCATACAAGGGTTATAGTGTCCACAAAGCACAGGCAACCGCAAAAATAGACTTGAAGTGGAGACTTCCAGCCTACATCTTGAACAGTGAACAATTTAGGGAACAGCTGTCTACCAGATGGCAGTTATATGTGGGCACGAATGAGGCCACAGCCCCCTCATCGCCAACATTTTAGGAGGCAGAGAATGCCTTTCATGCGGGGTGCTGAGGTAGCATTCATGACAGCGAAGCACAAACAAAAAAAGGAGAGATTTCTGGATTTGGAAAACAGATTAAAGAGCTGGAACTGAAGTCTTTTAGGGACCCAACAAATGACGTCTTGCCATCCCTGTGGACTGTTAGGGAGGCTGTTAATAGTGAGCTCACAGGAGGGGCCTCAACTGCACTATTGTAGCCCCAGTGCTGTATGCCAGTGGCTACTCCCCCTTTGCTGGCTGTCCCTGATACCAAGCAAGGGGCCTGGGTCCTGCTACTGTGACAATTGGGGGTTTGTTCCCAGTCATATTGATAATAGTGTGGTGCCTCCACCCAGAGTAAAGTATTAGCAGGCCAAGTATCCACTTGATACAGCCCCCTGGGATAATGTACCTACCCACCTCCCCAACCAACCACTTTGCACACTGTGTCTTTGAGTATCTTGTTCCACCATAAACCATATATTTCAGCAGTAAACACATGCAATGCATTTTACTAACAGCAGTTTTAACAAACAAATTTACAGCTTTATTTAGGGGGTAAGGACTAGGGGAAAAGGACACCAGGACATAATGTAGCTGTGAAGGAAAGAAAAAGGTTAGTGGAATAGGCAGCAATGAAAAACATGTGGGCCCACAGGCCAAGCCCTCCCCCTACCAGTGTCCCCAAACTGTCTCTAGGGGTACCCACTAGGTGCAGGCCTGATCGGTGCCGCAGTATGGCTGGCTGTTGGGGCCCTGAAATATTTCAGAAAACTTGTAAAATGAAAACAGAACAATTCCCCTTTTTCTTCCCAGGAGCCAGGTCCTGGGTACTTACGGTTTGTCGATCTCAGCACCGGGGAAATGGAGCTCCTTGGTTTAGTGCAGCAAGGTAGAAACAGGCTGGCTAGGATCCCTCTGACTGGGTGCAGCTTGCTCGAGGATCGTGCAGCTGGTCACTTTGATTGTAGTTTTAGCCGCCTTTCATCTTTAACCACTTCTGGCCCATTGCAGAACACTGTGGCAGGACAACATCAGCCCCAGAAGGCCCAGACCTGGGAGTGGCTCCACAGCCTGGCTTCCCCAATGGATCGCAGGTGCTGAGACAATGAGTCCCACTTAGGAGGGGTTAGCAAGTTCCCTCCCTGGCTCTGGGTAAGGATTCCCAAATGGTAGGGGTCCTCCTGCAGTCCCTGCACTTAGTTTTTAGCAAGAAAGGTTTTTAGGCAGTAGTTCCAGTAAAGTCCATTGGCAATCTAAGTGGGTGCTAGCCTTTATTTTAATAAGCGCAGTTGCAATTTAACAACGGGGAACCCAGGAACAAAAGCCCCATGCACACCAGTTTAAACTTTTAGTTAAGCAGTGTCCAATCCTTTTTGGGGGCTGCAGCTGGGCCTCAGCTCTCAGCCACTTTAACTAGTTTACACAGGACACACACAGCTTCTGGCTAGCACCCTGATGACCAGAGATGGTCTGCCTCTTTAGAATTGCAATTACAGTCCCACACAAGCAAAAGACCTCCCAGCAATAACTATAGCACTGCTGATAATTTGCACAGTCTTCTCAGCTAGTTCAGCTTCCCAGTGCAGGGTTTCTGCAGCATTTAGTTTTCTTCCCACAATAGCAAAGTAACTTTTTATTACCTAGGGAAAACAGGTTCACTGTTTAATCTCTTCTTTTTTCCCCTTTACAATTTAGCCTTGCAACAGGCACCTAGGGAATCAGAACTACAGCTTTAGTTTTTTTTTTTCTTTCCGATCTAAGTCTGGCAACAGCAATTTTCAAACAGGGCCAGAGTAAGCCCCTGAAGTGCACAGTCTACTCTTACAGAAAAGTCCTGACTCATACAGAGCTGGGGAACAGACTGAAGAAATCCTAGAAAGTCCACACTGTTTTGGCCGAAAACCCAATATACTGATTGGCTGATGGAGCCTATCAATATCTGATATCCACAGAGATCGATATTTCCTGCTCGTTTACTGAGGCATGATCTAGGCACCTGAATTAGTCCCCTCCTTTTCCCAGGAGTCTCTTTGAGTCCAGTTTGGGCACCTAGATCACTGATTGGCTGCAATTTTGGAAGTGTCACAAACATGTCAGCTCCAATTTGTTTACATGAAGTCTCATATAGTTTAGTGCAGTTTCTTCCCTTTTCAGGTCTGGTTCTGCTCAACTTATTACTTTATCCAAACCAGTACCCCACCAAATTGTAGCCCCAACTGTCCCCTTTTAAACAAGCCCACTCTCATCTTAGTTGCCCCAGCAGTTTTACTATTGCTGCCACCATAACACCATGCTCCTAGGCGGCAGGCAGCACTTATTGTTTATGGGGACACTCATTATTATTTATGACCCCCGAGTGGCTCCACTGTTTATACGTTTGATTTATCACAGCTATGGGCTTCAGAAGAAGCCATAAGAGGAAGGATCCAGATTCATTTCAGTGCAGTGCAGTAAATGCTTATTGTTGTTTTTCTTTTAAACTTAGATTTGTGGGCTTTTAGTGGTACTGTTATTTCTTTGCTGTCTTTATTTAGAATTGTTTTTGGGCTGTTGAACATTTAAAGCCTAGTTTGGTGTACTTGAAGTGGTGCTGTTTTCCTTTGCTATTTTTACTGAATGCAAATTTTGTCTCGTCTTGTCTGTCTTGCCCTGTAGCTTGGGGAAGGGGTGCTAACTGTCTGACCTCAGCTACGTGATAACTGGAGGAGGGGCTAAATCATATTTGAGGTAGCAAGCTGATTTTTGGTTTGTCAGAAGAAGCCAGAAGGGGAAGGATCCACGTTCATTTCAGCGCAGTGCAGTAACTGCTCATTGCTGTTTTTGTTTTAAACTTAGATTTGTAGGTTTTTAGTGGTACTGTTATTTCTTTGCTGTCTTTACTTAGAATTGTGTTTGGGCTGTTGAAAATTTAAAACCTAGTTTGGTGTGCTTGTATTGGTGCTGTTTTCCTTTGCTGTCTTTATTTGCTGCAAATTTTCGCTCACCTTCCCTCTCCTGCCCCCACTCCTCTGCCCCCCACTCTTAATTATATGCACTGTTAAATCTGATTCACAGGCGCTAAGCACAGGGAATAGCAGGAGTTGTAGAGTAGGAGGGGCGCAAGGGGGAGGAAGCCCACCCTCGGCACAAGTGTTTTGACTCATTTTGTTTTTGTTTTGTTTTTCTTCTTTAAAAAAAGTACCTGAGGATCGGTGGCAGGATTTTCAGGACAGTAAAAAAATAAAGAGGGAACTATAAGGAGAGCTTTGGTAACAGACAAGTATTGGAATAGCAGTACAAGTGCATGTGGGGAGTGGTGCAATGCAGTGGATGTGGGGCAGCCGTATTCAGGCAGACCTTCTGGACACTGAGGTGCTGCCCTGTCTGCAGGCATCTCTCTGGACTGTGGGATGAGTTAGCCGGACTCAGAGCAGAAGTAAACTGGGTCAGGAGTACCTTCACCCCTGTCCAGAGACCACCCAGTCCAACGTTGCTGCCTCAAAGGATGCCAACAACAAGGAGCACTTGGATGATGGTGGGCTCAGGGAGGGTTAGGGCGGTCAGGCAGAAGCACATGCCAAATCCTGTTCCACTCCAGAACTGATATGCCACACTGGCAAATGGAGGCAACCAAACAGAGGTACCCAGAGAAGTGGAAGGGAAGGATGTGGAGGTCAACTAAGGAGGTGACCTCGGTAGGGAAAGCAGTGGACCCCAGAGGAGGAGGAAGCAAATCCTGGTGGGGGACTCTATTGTAAGAGGGATCCAGCTAGGAACACAGGAGGGGGAGGACAGGGAGGTGAGGTGCCTGCCAGGTGCCATGGCATGGAGGGAATGGAAGGAAGATCCTGGGGATCACCAGGAAGGCAAGATGGGAGAGTGAGCTGGATGTTATTATCCACTTAGGTACTAATGACCTGGCAAATGGAAAGCCTAAGGAAGTTCAGGAAGAGTTTAGGAAACTGGGGAGGGGTCTCAAGCAAGTAGCTACTTCTGTCACCTTCTCAGAAGTACTACCTGTGAGAGGCATGGGACAGCATAGGGGTGCATGCAACAGGAACTTTAACTTGTGGTTGAAGAACTGGTGCTGTGAGGAAAGGTTTGGGTTCATTGGTGACTGGGGACCCACACGGAGGGATGGAGACTTGTTCAAGCCTGATGGCCTGCATCCATCCTGGAGAGGACTCCAAGCACTCAATGATATGTTTAAATGCAACATGGACAAGCATTTAAACTAGTCAAGGGGTGGCAGGCTAGCAAGGAGGGTAACTAAGTGCCCACCCCCTGCAGCTAGCAGTGCAACCATTGAACAGGAGGAGTGGATATCTCTACAAAGCAGTGTGCAAAAGATGGAGATAAGCACCCGAGAGGTGGAAAGGTAGAAAGTGGGCAAAATTCAACAGAAGGGCAGGAGAACCAGGGATAAAGGACAACCAGGGAGGGGGCTGGAGTACAACAGCTAAACAGTCCAGGGAGTTCAAATCATGGAAAGCCATGTGTGCCACTGCCAGGAGCCTTAGCTACAAGATAGAGGATCCGGAGGCTGTCATAGTGCAGTCAGACCTGGACATTGTGGCCATCACAGAGACCTGGCGTAATGATAACCACAACTGGAAGATGGCCAAACCCAGTTACAACATATGTAGAAGAGACAGGGCAGGCAGGAAGGGAGGAGGAGTGGCATTTTAAGTGAAAGATGACACAAAGGCCACAGAGATCCTGGAGGAACAAAATGGGGGGGAGATACTGTGGGTTAAGCTGGAAAGGAAACTGAGGTCAGTCATCTGCACAGGGGTGGTCTACAGACCACCAGCCCAAGAGGAAGAAACAGATAAGGAGCTGATGCTAGTAATCCAAAGGATGGCAGACAAGGATGAGGTGGTGCTGGCTGGAGACTTCAATATTCCAGATGTGGCCTGGAGCATCCCAGCAGCAGCACCAACCAGGAGCAGATTTATCCTGGACTACCTTCAAGGTGCCTTCCTCAAGCAACTGGTCATGGAACCAATTTGGCAGAAGGCAATACTGGACCTCGTGCTCACAAAAGGGGACAGTGTGATGGGGGTAATAATAGGGGAGCATCTGGGGAACAGTAACCACCAGTCACTGTAGTTTGAAATCACAAAAGGAGCAGAACCAAATCACACAAAAACATGTATCCTGGATTTTAGGGGGGCAGACTTTGGGAAAATGGGGAGATGCTTGAAAGAGGCATTAATGGGAATGGGGGTAGGAATCAGGGGTTGAGGAACAGCGGGCAACATTTAAAATGGGGGTTGCAAGAACAACAGAATTATGCATTAAGCAGGTTAGCAAGGAGAAAAGGAATAGGAGGCCATTATGGTTTTCCAAGGGGGTAGCGGAGAAAGTGAAAGCCAAAAAGATTGCATTCAGGCAATACAAAAAGATGCAGAAAGGACAGAGAGACAGAAGGGGATAGGGAGAAGTACCAGGAGAAGCAAAGGGAGGCAGGGAGGTCAGAAAGGGAAGTCAAAGCTCAGACAGAAAAGCATATCACAAAATCAGTGGGTAGAAGAGACAAAACCTTTTACAGATACATAAGTGAAAAAAGAAAGGCAAAGGAAGGGATAGTGAGACTGAAGGGGGAGGATGGGGGCTGCATGGAGGATGGCAACAGTAAAGCTGACATACTGATCAGGTATTTCTACTCAGTATTTACTGATGAACAGGAGAGGAATGGGCCTGAAAGGAGTACAAGGGGTGGGAATGGTGCAGAAATCAATACAAGTCCATTTACACAGGAAAGGGTCCTAAAGGAACTGGAAGGAATAAGAGTTGATAAAGTAATGGGGCCAGATGGGGTACACCCCAGGGTCCTAAAGGAACTAAAAGTGGTGGTGGCTGAACCTCTGGCTATCCTGTTTAGCCAGTCACTGGAAACAGGGGAGGTACCCAAAGACTGGAGGACAGCAGATGTAGTCCCCTTATACAAAAGGGGGAATAAAAAGGAAGCGGGGAACTATAGAGTCAGCCTGACCTCAGTAGCGGGGAAGTCCATGGAAGTACTACTGAAGGAGAGATTGGTGGAACATCTGGTTGCCAACAGACTACAGGACCCAAGGCAGCATGGTTTCACTGGGGGGAGGTCATGCCAGACCAGCCTCATTGAATTTTTCGACTGGGTGACAAGGGAGGTGGATTAGGGGAGGGCAGTGGACGTGGCCTATCTGGACTTTAGCAAGGCCCTTGATACTGTGCCACATAGCAGGACATTAAACAAACTGGGGAATATGGGAGTGGGCAGGACAGTAGTGTGGTAGGTCGGTAAATGGCTGAGTGGCAGGACACAGAGGGTGGTGGTAAATGGCTGTCACTCTACAGATAGAAAAGTGAACAGAGGGGTACCACAGGGATCAGAGCTAGGGCCAGTCCTATTCAAAATCTTCATCAGGGACATTGCACAGGACCTAGAAGGCAGAATTTCCCTGTTCGCTAATGACACAAAGCTCTGTAACAGAGTGGACATGCCAGAGGGTGCAGACAGAATGAGGAGGAAACTGCAGAAGCTTGAAGAATGGTCAAGGGTTTGGCAGTTGAAATTCAATGCAAAGAAGTGCGAGATAATGCATATGGGGCACAAAAACCCTGGAACAACATATCAGTTGGCGGGTGAGGATATAGGATGCACCAAGCAGGAAAGGGACCTTGGGATTATCATCTCTGAAGACCTCAAGGTAGGGAAACAGTGCGACAAGGCAGCAGGTAAAGTAAATAGGATGCTGGGATGCATAGGCAGAAGCATCGCCAGCAGGAAAAGGGAGGTCATAATTCCACTACACAAGACACTAGTGAGGCCCCACCTGGAGTACAGTGTACAGTTCTGCAGACCTTACCTACGTAAGGACATAGACAGGGTAGAGCAGGTTCAGAGAAGGGCAACAAAGATGGTACAGGGATTGCATCACAAGACCTATGAGGACAGGTTGAAGAACTTGAATATGTACTCCCTGAAGGAGAGGAGGGAAAGAAGGGACATGATAGAAACATACAAGTACCCTACAGGGAGGAACAGGATGCAGGAATACACTATTTTCCAGTAAAAAGATGTTCCAGGACTAGCAGGCATGGGATGAAGTTGGAGGGAGGGCGATTCAGAGGAAACGTGAGGAAGAATTTCTTTACAGAACGGGTGGTGGATAAGTGGAACACCCTGCCAGAGGAAGTGATGGGGGCTGAAACAATCACGGGATTTAAGAATGCATGGGATAGACATAAGGGATTTCTGGAGGTCAGGGGTAAGGGGCAGCAGACTTCTAAGAAAACAAAGTGAATTTACAAGATCAAATGGGTAGACTGGGTGGGCCATAGGCTCTTATCTGCCGACAGTGTCTATGTATCTATGTTTATGTATCTATGCCCAATACCCTTCAGGTCTCCTGTCCCCAAGAACATAAGGAGGAGCACAGGGAACATGGACAAATTCTCCATTTTCTGACTGCAATCGCAGTTGGCATATCAAAAGAGCTAGCAGAGCATGCATGAGTGCCGGCCAAAAGGAATATGCCGGTAGCTCGTGACTTAGAACTTATGCCCAAAAGGGTCGAAAACAACACACTAGGGGTGGAAAAGAATGTGGGGGACCAGGGGCATCAGAAAAATTGGGGGGGGCAGGAATAATACCAGGTAAGCCCCGGGGGAGGGGGGTACACTATATATGAAAACCAGAGGTTTTAAAAATTTGGCAACAAGCCTAGCCCACTTCTGGCTAGCCTGGAAAGAGTGGGGAGGAAATCTAATCTAACAGCCTCAATGAGAAGTAGGGTACAGGTACTGACCAATCAGCATCAGGTCATTCAAAAATCTTTTTGTGGAATATTATTCAAACCCGTACAAGGGGAATGTGAAGCTCATAAGAGGGAAATAGAGACCCTTCTCCAGAAGATAAACCTCCCAAAGCCAACGAAGGAGTGGATACAGGAGCTAGGCAGACCTATAACAATAAGTGAGATAAGAGGCTGCAGCAGAATTTGTAAGGGGCAAAGCCGCGGATCTGGATGGGCCCCCTACTGAATTTTATTCAGCCCTAGAAGAATTTGTTTGGAAACCAATGCATTGCCACATTTGAGGATGCTAAGGCACTGGGGGCATTGCCAGAGACCTGTAACCTAGCCATCATCACCCTGATACATAAGAAAGGCAGGGACTCAGCAGAATAATTGGCCTACAGGCCTATCTCCCTCCTTAACTGTGATATCAAAGTGTTGGCAAAGGTGTTGGCCAGGAGGAGGTTGAGCCTTGCACCAGTATCTGATCAGATGGGCTTCATTAAGAATAGATACTCTGACAGCTGGACCAGTGGCATGGAGAGCTGAGGCGCTGTAAGTGCCATACCTTCTGTCTTGCCGGCAACCCAGGTTCGGGAATGGCCACGGATTGCCAGGGGTTGGATGGGGGAAGGGATGATTGAGCATTCAGAGGGCAGCTCTCCAACATGGGGGGGGGGGGTCTGTGGCCTGCCACTTGATTGTCACCTGGAGGAATCCAGTGGAGGTATTGGCAGGTCACATCTAGGGGGAAACATAGAAATTGACGGCAGATAAGGACTGCAAGGTCCATCCAGTCTGCCTATTTCTTTTTCTACCTTATGAATGTGCCATAGGCCTTTGTTCTGTCAAATGGCCTATCTATTCATACTCATCTGTATTGCTCCCTTATGCCTATCCCATGCCTGTTTGAAGCCCTGAACTGTATTCATATCCACCAGTTCCTGAGGTAGGCAGTTCCATGCATCCACCACCCTTTCTGTGAAAAAGAACTTCCTCACATTACCCCTTAATCAGCCTCCCTCTAATCTCATGCTGTGTCCTCTTGTCCTGCTATTTTTCTTACATTGAAACATGTTAGACTATTTCACCTTGTTAATGCCCTTAAAATGTTTGAATGTTTCAACCATATCACCTCTCTTCTTCCTTTGCTCTAGGGTATACATATTGAGCTCCATTAATCTGTCCTCATATGTTTTCTGATGCAGTTCCCTGCACCATTTTGGTTGCCCTTCTCTGGACTGCCTCAATCTGATTAATGTCCTTGTGAAGGTGTGGCCTCCAGTACTGCACGCAGTACTCCAGATGGGGCCAAACCAGTGTCTTATAAAGAGGAATTATTACCTCCCTCCCTCATCTGATTTGTGATACCCCTACTATTTTTACACCCCAATATCCTTCTAGTCTTACCTACTGCTTTAGAGGTCTGTTTGGATGATTTCAGGTCATCAGTGATGATGACGCCCAAGTCTCTTTCTTCCCTTGTGATTGCAAGCAACTCCCCTCCCAGCCTATAGGTGGCTTCAGGGTTTCTCTTCCCTATGTGCATGATCTTGCACTTCTTTGCGTTAAACCCCAGTTGCCACGCTTCCAACCATTTTGCTAGTTTATCCAGATCTCTTCTCATTCTGCCCACCCCATCTGGATCATCTACTCTGTTGCAGATCTTGGTGTCATCTGCAAACAGAGAAACCTTACCTTCCGGTCCATCTGCAATGTCACTGATGAAGATATTGAAGAGGACTGGCACCAGGACTGATCACTGAGGTACCCCACTTGTGATCTGCACCTCTTCTGACTGTATACCATTTACCACCACTCTCTGTTTTCTGCCCGTCAACCAGTTTGCCACCCAGTTGACCAACATCTGACCCACCCCGAGTCTACCCAGCTTATTAATCAATCTTCTATGTGGAACAGTATTGAAAGCTTTGTTGAAGTCAAGGTAGGCAACATCAACTGCTCCCCCTTGGTCCACAACTCTGGTTACCTATGAGATTACTTTGACAGGACCTTCCTTTTGTAAACCCATGCTGTCTTGGATCCTGTGCTCCTATGGATTCCAGGTGTTGCACTATCCTTTCGTTAAGGAGCGTCTCCATAATCTTGCCTACTACTGAGGTAAGACTGGCTGGTCTGTAGTTCCCTGCCTCCTCCCTGCTACCACTCTTGTGGAGCGGGATCACATGAGCCCTTCTCAAGTCTTCTGGGACCTCTCCTGTGCTCAGAGACTCATTAAACAGTTCTGATAATGGCTCTGCTAGTTCCACCCTTAGCTCCTTTAGTACCCTGGGATGTATGCCATCAGGTCCCATTGCCTTGTCCACCCTGAGCTTATCGAGCTCTTGTAGGACCCTTTCTTTTGTGAAGGGACTAGTGCACACCTCCCTACCCCGTGTCCATGGTGCAGAGCTGTGGGCCCTGCTCTACCTTTGCTTCAGTAAATACTGAGCAGAAGTATCTATTTAGGATAGATGCTTTTACATGGTCCTCCTCCTCACAAATTCGCTTATCCCCTTTGACCTTAGCAATACTGGACTTTCTTCTTTCACTAATGTATCTATAGAAAGTCTTGTCACCTTCTTCTACTGTTTGTGCTAGTGTTTCCTTGGTTTGGGCCTGCTTACTGCCTTCCCTGCTTCCCTTAGGGAAGTTTGGTAAGTCTCTCAATCTATAGACCCCATGTTCAGAGCACCAGATGCACCTCCATGGAGCTGAGCTTGCATAATATGCTCATGGTTGATCAGGGGAGAAAGTGGTGGATGGACTTCATGAAGCCCTGTCTGTGTGGCCACAAGCCCACTCCACCTCTCCAAATCTGGGGCACTTCTGGATGAGTGACTGGGGGCGTGGCCCTCCCCTCCTGGCCCTACCATGAAGAGGGGGGGTAACCCACAGGGGATTAAGCTCCTGACTTCAGAGGCAGCTGGAAACTTCTGCAGTGGATGTGAAAAGGGGCTAATGCAATGCCTGTCTTGCCACAGGGAGGAAAAAAACACATCTGGGAATAAAAAAGACCAGGAAGAGACACTCCTTCCATAATGTTGGGTGCTGCCTGGATATTGTGGAACTGGCTTCTCAGCGTATGAGAGGGAAACCTGCGTGCTCTCCTTGGGCGCCAAGAAGGCCTTTGACAGAGTGGAATGGTGGTAATTGTTTTGGGGCCTAGAGGAGTTTGGATTAGGGGAATAATACATAGACACAGTTAAGGTATGGAAATGGGCAGACTAGATGGGCCTAGCGGTCCTTATCTGCCGTCAAAGTCTATGTTTCTATGTTAAGCTCCTGTACAGGGAACCCAGGGCCAACATCTTTGTGAATGGGGTGGTGACAGAGGCTTTTGAAGTGGCCAGGGGAAACAGCAGGGGTGCCACCTGTTCCTCCCCCCCCCATTCTATCTGCTCTAGTAATAGAGCCATCGGTGGAGGCCATCCGGACGGAAAGAGAGATTAGAGGAGTTGGGGGAGCCTGGGGGGGACGACATAAAATATCCCTAGACCCTATATTTTATTTTTAATTTTTTTTATTTATTTTATTTTAGTCTTTGGTAACTGGTTAAGGCCCATTAGGCACAACTGCCTGTTTTCAGGGGTGACCTGGGAGCACTGGGTGGTTAAATGACTTGCTTAGAGTCACACAGTATGCAAGTGGAGGTTGTGAGAATCAAACCCACGTCTGGTCTGCTGGATGTATTAAGCTCGCTCACAGCTCATCACTCTAACCTCTAGGCTATACTGCCAGCTAAATACCTTGGCATTAGGGTAGGGCGTTCACTAGCAACATTATATGGTCTCAACTATAAGCCAATTTTAAATACAATCAAGGGGGACTTGCAGCATTGACAAGGGTTCCCCATTTCAGGCATGGGTAGAAGTACCTTATTTAAACTGAATGTGCTGCCCCAGGTGCTCTACCCAGTACAAATGCTAACAATGGGGCTACATAAGAAAGACCTGCACATGCAGGCGAAGGGTTGCACAGAACTTACATAGAGATCTAAGCACCCCAGAATAAGCCTTAACAGACTAAAGTGCCTCACAGGCAAGGGGGCTTGAGATACGCTGATTTCTCTTTGTACCACTTTGCAGCACAGGTCAGGCTGCTGACAGTATAGATGAAGGGTGAGAAGGGAGCACATTGGGTATCCATGGACAAAGCAGTTATAGAGCACCAAGTCACAGCATACCTGGGACTGAGGGGAACTAGGCCATATAGACTGAAGAGAGGGAGTGATCTGGTCAGATTGCTTCTAGAAACATGGGGCAAAATGCATAAGACAGTCAAAGATCAGGAGGGTGGCACCCTGCTGGCCCCATATATGCCAACTCAGAGTTTCTTCCAGGACTGGATGATGAGGGCTTTCAGAGGTGGGAAGAATGAGGGATTAAATGCCTGAGGGATCTCTTTACAGCACAGGGCCTGAAAACATTTCAGAAGATCATGGATGAATTGGAGGTGCCTCGGTCACACAGATTTAGACATTTTCAGGTGAGGCACTGGGTATGTCAGTTTGGGAGGCTGGTCCCTAAGGAGTCCCCATTACATGATCTGGAAAGCTGCATACTGCAAGCCAGGACAACCCCCAAGGGGCAGTAGCCAGAAGCTATTACTCTATGAAGGAAACCTCCAAGGACCTATCTCTTAAAGTTAAGTAGCTGTGGGAAAGCGATCTGGGGAGTCGAATGCCTGAGAAGGCCATGAAGGACCAGTGGGAATCCCATATGAGTCTGTTAGCATGCAATTTACATAAAGAAGCCCTGTATACATTTTTGAACAATCTCTACATGCCACCCAACATAGTCAGAAAATTTAATGCAGGGGTCTCCCTGTTATGCCGGAGATGCAATACAGAATGTGGGACATACGCACATTATTTCTGGGCATGAAGGGAACACAGGCCCTTCTGATCTGAAATAGCCCAGTGCATCTCACAGATTATAAAGAGGAGAACAGATGATGAACAGTGGTCCCTGCTCTTTGGAGTAGAGGCAAGACAGCAAGATGAGTGGGATCTATACCCAAGGAATACTAGGATAATGCTGTTGATAGCTAGGAAGTGCATCTGGAATACTTGGTTCTCTCATATCACACCATCTATAGGGATGTGGAGGGAGCTGTTAGTGAAGATGCTACCCCTTGAATAGCTAACACATGAGTTAAAAGGCTGTACCGAGGGGTTTGAACATCAGTAGGGGTCCTAGATCAACTACTGGATGCCAGTGGAGGAAGCAACCATTAGACTTGGGGGATGAGAACAGATGTAACCTCTTTATGGGAGGGACAGGTTATGTAGTAATCCCACTGGGTGCATTCAGTGGTGAACAATGAGTTAGTTCTACTTTTAGGTTTAATGTATGTGATTCCTAATGTTTCAAGGTACTGTTGTGTGGTACTGGGTCTGTACTGACACTGCCAACAGATCAGTTCTCTGGAAATATGCTAGCATGAATTTACAGCTTTAGAGATGCTGAAATGTACTAGCTTGGCAATGTCTGTACTGTATTGTCATGTTGCTTGTTCTGAAATTATAAAATCCTTAATAAACAGAATAAAAAAAAAGAGAGAAGGCGTCCAGCGAGCAACAACGAAGGCAACTGACAAACCTGCAGTCCTCCATCGCTAGCCGCCTTCTACTGAATGAAAGTACACTCACGCTCACATAGTAAAACAGCTGATCATGTGATCCAGTGTTTTACTAAGCAAGCAAGCGCGAGAGCCCTTTCATTCAACAAAAGGTGTCTGGCCAAGCAGGAGAGGAGGTTGTGTCAGTTGCCTTCACTGTCACTTGCTGGGGGCCTTCTCATTTAAAAGAAAATATGGGTACTGGGGTGGAGAGAAGAGTGGGAGTTGTGTGCTGGCAGGGGGGATATTATTTTTTGATAACTGAAAAGTGCTGAAGATGGCGTCCAGTCATGGAGGGGGCAGGTGAGATAGATAGATAGATAGATAGATAGATAGATAGATAGATAGATAGATAGATAGATAGATAGATACATACATACATAGATAAATAGATAGACAGACAGACCATTTAAAAATGCCTTTTTAAAAACCAAGGTGCTTTACATTTGCTCTCTGGTGGACAGTGTTATTAGATCTCAAACCCCTTCATATCTGGTCTCCTTGCTGCTTCCTCAATCCTCCTCCTATGGCTTGCACTCTGTTGAAATGTCTCTTTTCCACGTACCAAAATGCAAAACTGCCAAGGGTGCCTGTGCAGTCTCTTTCACTGTCCCGCAACATTGGAACTCCCTTCCCCTAGCAATTCATCTAGCATCATCTCATTCCATTTTCAAAAAGAACTTTGAAGTTTCCTATCCAAATCAGTCCAATGCTCATGCTTTCATCCTCCCTAACGCACTATAATTGGCTGCCCATTCCATGCCATCTACATATTCACCTTGTCCTGCCCTCCTCTCCTCTCTGTCCTGGCCCTGGCGAGTCTGCCTGCTGCTTTATGGCATAACATCTCCTGATATCCTTATTTGCCTTTAGATGTTTGCACTTCTCCTGCACGGAGTCGTTTATGACCTTGCCCTTTTACTCATCTTTGGATCCTGGTTGTTGTTTTTCCACTGTTCACAGATCTTGTTGTTTGCACTTACTCGTTGTTATATGTAAGCCAGTGTATGTCATAGCTGAGCTTGTGTCTTCGTTTTCTCCCCATTTCTGCTTATTGTTATCCCTTTATTCCCAATGCTGTACTTAATGCCTGCTTAGTTACTCATATTGTGAACCGTTATACTAGGTCTTTACTAGTTGTCATATTATGGTATTGTTTCTGCTACCTATTGTGCATTTTCCCTGTATCGCAATTACCCTGTTATTGTATCATACTGCTATGTATGACTACTTCTGTAACCTCTCGGGTCATGCCTGGAAATAGTCATTTTATGGCTAGTGCACCCACCCAGTTAACAAATACTAAAGAAATAAAAATATTACAAATCAAATATAACAGTAATTAATAAAACAGCAACACAAATGTACAATACAGACCTATGTGAAAACAACAGCTATTTCAGTATCCTACAAAAGCTTGACTGACCAGCCAAGTCTTAAGTTTACTTTGAAAAATGGTGACAGACAGGGCAGCATGAATGTCCGTCAGTAAACCGTTCCATTGTAAAGGGGTCGCTACAGAGAATGCTCTGTCACTGGCTGATTATAGTCTTGATTTTGAAATAACCAACAGACCAGTACCAGTGGAATGTTACTCATGGACATCAGGGAAGGTTGCAAGAAGTTCATTAAGGTACTGGGGTCCTGCTCCATTGAGAACCTAAAAAGTAAGAAAGAGAATCTTAAAGTCGATCTGCCATTTCACAGAAGTCAGTGCAGGGAGTGCAGTGCTGGAGTGATGTCATCACTCCTCTTTACTGGCATAACCAGTCTTGCTGGCGCATTCTGCACTAGCTGTAGATGGCGGATCTGACCGGTTGAAAGGCCCCAGTAGAGCGCATTGCAGTAGCCAAGGTGCAAGACGATGAAAGCATGCAGTAGTGTTAGCAGATCATCTTGGGCAAGGTAAGGATGCAATCCTGCTATATTCTTTAAATGATAGAAGTCATTCCTGACCACAGCCGACACCTGAGGTACAACAGTCAGCTCTTTGTCAAAAGTGACCCCTAGATTCGGAACAACCTCTCAGGCACCCATTGTGGGTTATGCTGCTAACCCACTGTCCATCTTTTTCTTTTTTGCAAACAGAATTGTGGGTGCTGGGGGAAGAGGGTGGAACTGGGATTCCAGCAGAGGGTGGTAGGACGGGGTGTTGTATTTTAAATGACTGGGCCAGGGCGGAGGGTAGGGGTGCTGTTTTTTTTTCTTTCTTTTGTTTTTTTCCACAGGCACACAAATAACGAATACCCAAATATTTGGGCCCTCTGAATAGGAATATTTAGCCAAATATTCTACGTAAGGTATTTGCAGATCCCTAGTAAAAAGTGTGCCCAGATGCACCAACCCCCAAAACTGCTATTCTGAGAAGACATAATCTGTGCTGGGGGCCAGAGGCCCCCCATATACAGATCCTAATATTAAAATGAGGGTGGCCAGCTGTTACTGGGTGTAAACATAGTTTGCTTGCAGTACAGCCACAAATACTGCCTCAGACATTTATGAACATGGCACAGTGCCATCCATATATGTATGTAATGGCACTACAGGAAACTGCATGCTCCCCAACCCACACCATAGGACTGCTTGTGGCCTGCTGACAAAGTCGGCTTCTTTGTCCCTCGCCATCATCCCCTACAGATCAATGGCAACTGTTTTTACATATTGTTAAAAAAAGCTTGAATTCAAGTCCCTGTGTCATGATTAGTGTTTCCTGAAAATGTCATGCTATTTGGGTTTGTGGTTTTCTTTAAATCAGCATTTGGAAGCTGTCCAGAGGAGGGCAACTAAAATGGTGCAGGGTCTGCACCAGAAGACATATGAAGAGAGACTTAAGGAGCTTCATATGTATAGCCTCGAGGAAAGGAGGGAGAGGGCGGACATGATAGAAACTTTCAAGTACCTCAAGGGAATCAACAAAGTCCAAGAGGGCAGCATCTTTCAAAAAAAGAGGTGTGCAAGAACAAGAGGGCACAATTTGAAGATTGGGGGTGGCTCAGAGGTAATTTAAGGAAGTATTTTTTCACAGAGAGGGTTGTGGATGCATGGAACGGCCTTCCGGAGGAGGTTGTGGAGTCAAAATCAGTGGTGGAATTCAAGCATGCATGGGACAGTCATAAGGCAATTCTGGGGGGTAGGGGTAAGAAGAAGTAGGCTGCTGGTTAACTAGGATCTGCAGCTTATCCAGTAGGTAGGGAAATGGGCAGACTGGGTGGGCCAAGCGGTCCTTATCTGCCGGCAAATTCTATGTTTCTATGCTCTGCAGTAACTGTGAACACTTAGGCTGTTTCTGTTCCACTGAGTCAGCCTTGGACAGGGATGACATCATACTGGAGTCACTGGCTGTTTCAGCAGTATAAGTCCCTGCTTGACTGAATAACTGTTTTACTTCCCAGTCAGAGCAGTCTGTAGAGTTGTTTGCTCTCCAGGGTTTTTACTAACGCAGTCTCTGGTTTATGTTCAAATAGACTAGCTTAAAATCTATTATTCTCTTCTGACAAAAAGCTAATCATTTGAGTTTCAGTGCTGAACTGAAGTAGTATGAATGTGTTTGCGAAAAATCAGCTTGTCTGTATTACAGCTGTCATTTCTTTCTCATCAAGACTGCATTTTTTCTAGCTATATAACATTAAGTTGTAAAATTGTGTTCATTCATAGAAGTCGTTTGGCTTTGATGTAGCATTCATAAATAGGTTTGTGTAAGAAAAATGTTTTTCATGTCAGATTGACAAACAAGTGCCTGCCTCACTCTGCTATATCTGGCACATGTACTGTATGAACTGAAAAATTTCAGTTTTTTAATGGTTTCTGTGTGAAAATACATCATGTATGTGAACAACTATAAACACTATAAGGCATCCTGATGCCCTGTCTCCTGCCCCACAGTTGAGGAAGCTACATCCAGCTATCCACTTTCTTCTCCCACAGTCAGGGCTGCTGCACCTTGCTGTCCCCATCCCCTGCCTGAACAATCTGGGCTGCTGCACCCTGCTTCCCTCAGCCCGAACAATTGAGGTTGCTGTACTCTGTTGCCCTCTCTCCCCCACCCTAACAGTCAGGGCTGCTGCACCCTGTTGCTCCCTGTTCCTGTCTCCAGAGTTGTGGCTGCTGTGCTCTGCTATGCCCTAGAGTGCCATGTCCCCTGCCTCCACAGTTGGGACTGCTGCACCATCCTGCCCCAAGCCACTAGAGATGGGGCATCTGCTGCACCCTAATATCCACTTCTATTGCCTTAAATGGGCTGGGCGGCTGCACTGTGCGCACCCCATCTCACAGTCAGGGTTGCTGTACCCTGATGCCCCACGTGTCCTGTCCCACAGTTGAGGCTTCTGCACTATGCTGCCCTTTGTCCCGTCACCACAGGCAGGGTTGCTGTACCCTGCTCATGTCTACACAGCCGGGGTTGCTGTGGCCTGCTGTGCCTTAAAGCCCCTTGCCACTGCAATTAGGGCTGCTGCACCATGCTACCACTTGCCACAACTCAGGGAATTTGCTGCACCCTGTCCCCTGCCTACACAGTTGGGGCAGTGTCACCATGCTGCCCCTTTCCACCAGCATCAGATCCTTTGCTACACCCTGCTGCCCACATCCCTTGTCTCAAATAGGTGTGGCTGCTGCACCCTGTTCCACAGTTTGGGCTGCTGTACCCTGATGCTTCCCCTGTCTCCTGCTCAAACAGTCGGGGCTACTTTTGCGGTGGTCATGCTAGGATTTACCGTGGCTCAAAGCTGTCAGTCAGCCAATCACAGTGTCCCATTCTCGGACCCCATTGTAAAGTTAAACAATAATCCATGACAGCGTGTGGGTTATGGTGGGAGTTACCCATGTCTGGTGTGGTTCATTCACAAGGCTGCAGGCCGAGTGACTAATCCACACAAACCACATCATGGAGTGGATTATTGTGATTATAAAATGTCCCCTTTTCAACTATAAATAAAGAAAAACACTGTTTTTTTTTTTTACAGTTTTAATATAGATTTTTTTAATTTATTCTTATGCCAGAAAAAAATTGTTCTCCATTGCTAGGTACAATATTGAAAAGATGCGGCCCTGCCCCCTCCCATGAACTCAGAGATATGGCTATAGTAATAGCATGTTACTATTTTCTTACTGTATTTATTTACTTTTTTTTTCATTTTCTAATACAGAGACTTCAGATGTATGCTGGCAGAAAGGACAGGCTCGGACAGCGATAGGCACTGTGACTGTCTGCTGCATGCATCATTAGTATGAGCGTTGTTCTTGAATCAGGAGCTGACTTTTTTTTTTGTTTGTTTTTTTTTACTTTTGTACTCAGCGAGAGCACTGTACTGAAGTGCAGGTGGGGGGTTCTTAGGTGATTTCTGCTCTTAGAGACAGCAAGTGAGGTTTGAGAGAAGCAGGCTCGCAGAAACTGACAGGGTTCAGTGAGCGGCGGTATTCCGGAGACAGCTGGAGGTGGGAATGAGTGCTGAGCACCAGGTACTGCGGCATTTTAAAGTTTTTTTGTTGTTGGTTTTTGTAGGCTGATTGTTACTTTTGAGGGAGCAGTTTTCTCTTGCTGGGAGATGAGCCCTTAGTGGGCAAATTATATGACAGCATTTTTATTTGTCTGTGTTAACCAATGAAATCAATACGACATTTTTTTGTTTTCATTTGGGGGGGGGTTGGAATTATTCTGTTTCACTTTGTAGTGGTGAAGTGGCTCTGGAACCTTTTACAGTGGTTATGCTAGGATTTACCATGGCTCAAAGGTGCCAGTCAGTCACTCAATGTGTCACATTCTCAGACCCCCATTGTACAATCTTGATTAGCCAACAGATGTCTCCTGAGCCCCAGTTAATTGTATTATAAAGCAAGTCAGAAATATCTGATTTATAAAACACAAATCACTTCCTTTTGGGCCTGTCAGTATCTTTGTTAATTTTGTTGAGATTAATGTTACCTACGTTGTGTGTCAGCCATGTATTACTTGGGCAGTCAGTGTAGGTGCGTGGACTGTGCTACTGGTTAAAATGCTTTCCTGTACAGCATCAACAAACATGTCACATACACACCTGGAGGGCCTTGACAGGACCATCCTCACTCACAGCTGCTTATCATGCTGCTCACACTCCATTCCTCTATCACTCTTGCTTGCTTGTATAACTTTCTGGGGGTGTTGTTTTACCAACCAGTAAAATGTACTGACAGCTGGAACCAGGCCATATATTTACGGGGGAGGGGGTCTCAGGAAACTATAACACAAAGGAACTGCGGCATCTGGTGGCAACATTGGATAAAGGTCCTCAGTGGCTGGCAGACGTTGCTTCCAGTAGAAATATCAAGAAAGCACTCTAGGCGCAGGAGACACCACTGTGTACAGCAAGACTGATGAAGCCCCTCTGGTGTAAAGTACTGCCACTGCAAGCTGTAATGTAGGGGTATGTGTGTGTGTCTGTGTGTAAGTACTTGTGTGAGTTTATGGATGTACTGTCATTCAAACCTTGGTACTGCCCAGTACCATTGGCTGAGGCAGGCAGTATAGCCAAGAGATAAGATCACCGAGCTGTGAACCTTGAGACCCCGCAAATGTTGGTTCCAACAAAAGGAATCCATCAATGATGCCCCACAATATGCATCATCTTCCTGTGAGAAAGCAATGCTCTGGAGATAAAACTTACGCTCATTTTAGAATTGAAATCTAAGTTTGAACTCTGCACTGTGGTCACACTCCCAATAGTGTTTTAACAACAGATTTGTTTCTTTGCCTAAAAGAGCAGTCACCCCGAAGTACAGCTCCAGCCTTCTACAACAGATTATTTCTGTATTTTACTATTTATTATTTTCCACTTATAAATTACTTTTTTTAATACTCTGTGTTAGAGTGTTTATTTTTTTTTTATTACAGTTGTGGTTTCTCTGGTTCCTGTTCAGTTCCAGGAATCGGAGAAGCCAGAATTTAAAATGCGGTTCTCACCTTGAGAGAACCTATTCTATTTTAATAAAAAATAAATTATAGTATCAGTGCCCCCCCAAGCGGCTTGAAAGCCATCAATTCATTCAAGTCAATTCAGTTTTCTTACTCGGGTTTTCATTCCATCATTTTAACATTTGGAGGGGTTCCTGGTCTCATCGTGCCATCAAATCACGGCCAGCCAGAACCCCGACGGTAAGGTAACCCATCCAGTAAACAGGCAACTACACTTCAAATTTTTAACATGCCAATATAAGTGGAAGTCCTACTGCCCTCTCTCTTTCTTGTGTGGAAACCCCCCTCTTTGGCTTCATCTTTTAACTTTATGCCAATATGAGCCGAGGTCCCATTGCTTACTCATTTTCTTGTGTGGAAACTCATCTCTGGCTTCATCTTTTACATACTGTGCTCTGGCCCAAAAGGGGCTCACCAATTAGAAGGCCACACCTCTCATCTCCGCAATGCAGTTTTAAAATGATGGAATAAAAAATGAGTAGGAAAACTTATTATTTAATTGTATTTAAATTTTGGTGACCGGGTAGGCTCACTGAGACCAAAACAGTCCCTTTTTCAGGGGCGACCCGGAAATAATTACATGCATCTATAAACACAACAAAATACATACATGTCATTTCACAATTAACAGTCAATACAGACATACTGACCCAGTCAAGAATACAGTGACAGGTTAATTACAATCAATATCAACAGGAGTAGAAGTACTATTATACACAAGACAGTCACAATCAGATTGATGTCCCAATAAGGTTAGATCGGCAGCAGGTAATCTGGTAGACTTGGCAGTAGCAGTTGCAGAGGCTCAGATCCAGCAGGTGGGCTTTAAGACCCTTCTTAAAGCCCCAAGGGAAGTACATTCCTGGAGACTGCTAGGGAGACCATTCCAGATAGGAGGAGTGAAGGCAGCACAGGACCGGAGTCCTACGGGAGTCCTAACACTGGGGACATGGAGAAGCTGGCGACCAGAGGATCTTAGTGTTCTCCTATTCTTTTTAGGAGCTAATGTGTTTATTAGGCTAGGAGGGACGCCATTTTGCTGGAGCTTAAATGCAAGGCACAGTGATGGATGTGATAATCTGCCATCTAGAGAAGGCCACCTAAGAGATAATAGTACCCTGCAGTGATGCTTCCATGGTGGCACCCCTGCAGCGAAGTGCCCTATCCTGTGATACAGTATTTTTAGCCTTTGCATTTCAGAACTTCTTACAGACTGTAGTAAAGGGGCCCCATATAGCAAGGCTGGAAGGAGTATACCAATGGAAGCTTTGAGTTTGGATTCATGAGTGAGGAAAGGGCTCAGGTGATATAACAGACCTAACTTTTGGTCGAGTTTCTTGGTCAGATGGTCGATGTGGCTCTTAAAGGAGCAGTCTTGGTCTAAGTATACACCTAGGTATTTGATACAATTGATCACTTCAATTTTTGAGCTATTGGAAAGAGCTGGGGACAATAAATGTAAACTCGTTGGGCCCTGACTTTTACAGCCAAATAGCATGGCTTTGGTCTTTTTACTATTTAGAACTAATTTATTAGCAAGAAACCAATTCTCAAGTAGACCAAGGTCTTGACTAAGAAGATTGTTTATTTGGACAGTGTCTCGGGAGGACCTATAAAGCACAGCATTGTCTGCATATAAGGTTACCTTGGCCCCTCCACAATATGGAGACAAATCATTAATAAATAGGGAAAACAGGAGAGGTCCCAATATCAAACCCTGGGGGATGCCATCTGTGACAGGGTGTTTGTTGGACTTAGCTACATGTCATCTGACAATTTGTGATCTGCCGTCAAGGTAGTCCGTGAACCATTGAATAGACACATGATCAAGACCAAGAGATGTTAGTTTTAGTGATAAGCTGCTGATGATTCACCAAGTCAAATGCCTTGGTGACATCTATAAAGATTGTACCAGTTGGAAGGCCATCATCTAGAGCCGTGAAGATATCCCCAGTAAGGCTAATCAGGGCCGTGTTGGTACCATGATTTTTTCTAAAACCATATTGTCGTTCAGTTAGTAAATTATTCCGTTCAACATATTCCTGGACCTGCTGGTATACAATCCTTTCTAACACTTTATTTAGAGTGCAGAGGATGGATATTGGTCTGTAATTCTCAATAATCTCAATATCCCCACCTTTAGGGATAAGAGTGACCAAGGCAACTTTCCACACAGTGGGGACTTTGCCTTCAAGCAGCAATCTGTTTAGGAGCCAAGTGACTGGAGAGGCAATGACGTAGGCTGCGATTCTGAGAAGTCTGGGCTCCAGCTTGTCAAACCCAACAGAGCAGGAGGATTTGATTGTTTTTTTTGTAATTTCTGGACCTCAGATTTAGTTGCAAGTTTGAATTGAAAATTAGGGTAAGAGGTTTCCTCTTGTAAATGATTCTGGGTGGTGGTGGGGGCCCACAGGGATTATTTTTAAATTTGTCCAGGTCAGTGAGGAATGCGTTTCGTGCATTAGCAGCATCTTGCGGGTTGGTATAGTAGACACCATTTCCTACTATGCCACTTTTCTTATGGGTGGTGTTCCCCTTTAGGAGAGAGTTAATTTGGGACCAAAATTGTGTAGGGTCCGAAAGATTTTTAGTTTGTAGGTTCTGGAAGTATTGACTTTTAGCTGATTGTAGTTCCTTTTTACACTTGCTTCTCAATTTTCTATATTCCATCCAATCCTTACTTAGATTTGAATTTTTCCCAGGCTTTGTCTCTCACCCTCATTTGTTTTTTTAAGGTCTCTGGACAGCCACTTTGAGCATTTTCTCTTGGCTCTGATTTGTTTTGGGGGCATGCCTATTGGCATCTGAGAGGAAGTTATTGATGAAGAAGTCAAGGGCTGAGTCCAGATTGGGGGCTAGCTTGATCTGAGTCCAATCCACCATTGCTAGGGTTTCAAGAAAGGAGCAGGTGTCAAAACTGGAATAATCCCGAGCCCAGAAAATTCTGGTTGGAGGGTTGGGATGGTCATTTTTTCCAGATGCCGAATATAGGGGCATGGTCACTTATGGAGTCCGCAAATGTCCCAGCCAGTTTGAAACCACTTGGGTTGGAAGCAAGAATCCAGTCTAATGTAGTGTGGTTTCCTGACTTAATGTTCAATCTAGTGGGTCCTTGGATCAATTGGGTCAAGTTGGCCTCTAACAAGCTGGATTTCACATCACTAATGGTGTGCTGATCTTAGTAGAGGTTGAAGTCGCCAAGGATTATTTTCTCCAGCTGAGGTAGCCCCAGTATCAGAGCCAGAAGGCTCTTTAAGGCATCTTTTGCAGTCTTAGGTGGGTTGTAGATGCAGCCTATCGGCAGGGGCTTAGTCCCGCCAAGCAGTATTTTGATGAACACTGCCTCGCCACCTGAGTGTGTATGGTTTGGCGTTGCCACCAGGGAGGCATTTAGGGAGTTTTTTACATAAATGATAATTCCACCACCCTTCCTATCACATATATGTTGTCTAAAAGACTTAAACCCTTGGAATTCAACCTCATGCATTAGGATGCTAGGCTTGAGCCAGGTAAAAGTGAATCGACTTTGAATGAATTACAGGCTTTCAAGCAGCTTTTGGGGGAAGGGGGTGGAGCACTGGTAATTTATTTAATTTAGGCCACAAACCAGGTGCACCCATATAAACATAATGGGCCAGATATTCAAAAATGTCCAAGCAGGGCACAACGGTTTTCGCTGTGCTTGCCTATTGTCCAGTACCCTGAGGATGCTATATTCAATTAGATAGCGCACTGTCACTGACTGAATATAAGGGCATGTTGGTGCAGTGCTAAGCCATGTAGCACTGCACCGACATGGATCTTGGCAGTACAAGAACAGTGCCCTCAGATCTAATAGCACCTGTAGTTCCCAGCGCAATATTCAGACAGTCCCATGCAAATGAGCCCATTGGGCATGCAAGGCGCTAAGGGGTCGTTTGGACATTATGGGCATATCTGCATGGGAAGTGGTGGCAGGTTTGTGCCCTGCAACCGGCTCTGCCCCTACTGCCCGGTCCTGTAAAACTCAGGAATTCCCTGGTGTCTAGTGCTCCCCCCCAACTCTCCAGCCTGTTAGTCTAAAACTGTCCCTGGCATCTAGTGGTCCCCTCTGCCCTCCAATCACAAGCCCTGGTATAAAGCAACAGGTTCCTGGTGCCCAGTAGTCCCCTCTCGCCCTCCTATCACTAGCCCCGGTAGTAAATCAGAACTCCTTGGTGTCATGTGCCCCCCTTCCAATTGCTGGCCCCAGTATAAAATATCTCCCAGACACCTAGTGGCACCCCCACCCACCGATCCCCATCCCCATACACTATTACATAGCCCCTGGTGCCTAGCACTCCCCCCCGCACCATGAGCACCAACCACTCACCCTGCCAACACCACCTTACCTGAAGCACAGGTGTGGCATGAACCCATATGGCAACTAGTACAGCCCTTCTCTCACCACCTCAGCCAGATGTTGGACGCAATGACAAGGAGTGTACGTAATGTCTACTGTTGACAGTACACACACTCCCTTTACAGTACAGAGAACATGTGCTCCGTCATTGCATACAGCAGACGGACAAGGTGGTGAGAGGAGGGCTGTGTTGGTTGTCATATGGGCCCCTCAAGCACAGTGCTTCAAATAAGGGGATTACAGGTGGTGGCGGGGCCACTAGGATGCCAGGGACTATGATAACGGGACTGGTGTATGGGTGCCACTAGATCGCCAGGAGTTATTTTATCCGGGGCTGCGCTGCAAGGTGGTGGTGGGGGGCAGTGTACACAAGGGAGTTCTGATTTACTACCAGGGCTGGCAATCGGAGGGCAGGAGGAACACTGGACACTAGTGAATTATTTGTCTGTACTGGGGCTCATGATCAGAAGGCAGGGAAACCACTAGGCACCAGGTAATTATTTGTGTGTACTTGGGCTGGCAAATGGAGGGTGGGAGGGATCACTAGACACTGGGGAGCGTTTTACAAATGTACAGGACAATGATTAGAGGGTGCGGGTGTCTGCCACCAGCCACCAGGAAGCAGGTGTGCTCCCCCACCGCCAACGTGATTGCTGGCTGCAGTTTCTCCACTGACCGCTAGGGTTGCTCAAGGTAAGGTGGGCTTCTTCTCGGGGTATTTGCACTGTGCAAAGTGGCTTGTGCCAACTCTTTTGTGCACACAATATTGCACAACACCAGTCTTCCTGTCCCTGCCCTTCCCATTGCCCACTACATACAGTACTGTGCTAACCCTGTTAGTGTGCGCCACATTTGCACACGGGTGCAAACCCCAGGCAAGCACGGCGCATCAATTTTCCCGAAGTTTTGAATACCAGGCCCAACATCTCCGTGTATTAACCGGGGTTGAGGCTTACAAGACTAGGCCAAATAACTCCCAAGTGCCAATTACTTCCTCTCTCTGAATTGCAGAAGTTTCCCATATTTTTTTTTCCAAGTCGCAGTCTTCCAAAGTGTTTCAATGAGTTAACTGAAGGTCCTGCCTGATTGCACTAAGATATAACGTACCTCAACAGTAGATGGGACTCTATAGTTCCCAGTCCGTGTTTGCCTGTCGGATGGTGCGCCTCGTTGCACCGGAACCGGAAGTTGAGAGAGCTGCTTGTTGTCCGGAGAGACGCGACTGACGGTCGGGATGCTGCTGCTGGCTGGATAGTCGGTGCTGAACAGGGTTGGAGCAGCCGGTCTCGGCGGCCATGGAAGGGGAGCAGCAGCGGGATGAGCCGAGTGCCGAGCGGCTCCGCGAGGAAGAGGAGGCTGGCGCTCCTGCCGGGGGGAGCTGCTCACCGAAGGCTCCCAAGAGCGGCCCGGACCCCGACCGAAGGAAGAGCGGTGTCGGCGTGTTCCGGCAACTTAAGGAGCGTTGCCTGGGACGGGGGCTGTACGTGGACCCGGCCCGCGAGAACTACCGCACGATGACCAGCCTGTACAGCTCCATCAACCCGACCGAGTCGATGAGCCTCAGTACGAAGACCCACGGAGCCGTCTTTAATCTGGAGTACTCACCGGATGGGTAAGGCTGCTGCGTACAGTTTTCAAAGCACCTCACAACTGCTTGTGGAAAGGCATTCATCGTCTCACAGTAGCGCTAGGGAACGAGAAGCAGCAGTTCCCGAGTTGCATTGAGTTGTACTCGCAGTTATGTGTAGACGGGCAGCTCTGTCTTTGTTGTCTTTGGCCCCTCTTTTCTGGATGCTAGAAATCCTTGCATTGAGACTTCTTGACTTGCTTCAGTTTCTCCGTCTCCAAAGTTTGGGGCATGGCTGCTGTGCTCCTTGCGACGGACATGAACTGAGCCAGTTTCTCTCCACCTTAAGTGTGGGGCATGTAGTTACCTCAGACTCTTGGAAAATATGAATTTTAAACACTGGGGGTATGTGCACAGCGTTTGTTTGCAAAAGAGCACTAATTTTACCTTGCAACTCTGCATTTTCTGTAGAATCTGTTTTTCAAGTACTGGCCTAATGCTTTGAAGCATGATGATGTTGTTCCATGATTCAGCTTTGCATTGGGGGACGGTGTACAGATGCAAACCGACTTTCTTGATTGAACCAGATTAAATTGGTGGTGTTTTTATTGAATGCATGACATTTGGCTTGGGCACCGGGGAACCTTTCCTACTGTTTTCGACAGGTGCCATGGGATTTCTAATGTCCACCTCAGGGATTTATATAAGCTGAATAAAACTGATGAGCAGTTTGACGCGTGAAAGTGCCAGTCAGCAGTGGACCTGATAAGGGGAGTAAAGGAGTATTTTACTACCGTTTTTGCATGATTTATTCCTCTTTAAGATTTTAGGAATTTGCTTCCCACCTTGCACACTTACAGTATATTGTTGGCTGGCCAGAAGGGTAGTTGCAACATAGAAAAAAATATTAAAAATAGGGGTGCAGCATTATACGTCGGGGAGCAGGGAAGTATGTTAAGACACCACAGCAGAAAGAAATGAGAAGAGTACATGACTGCGGGCACCCAGTGAGTTTGAGACTTGGTTTAGAGGTTGGGGATTAGACAGGTTAATGGATGGTATTACTACCATTTAGGTGGAAATACTACCAGGTGGAGAAAATTAGCTGTAAATACTTTCCAGTACAAAACATCTGGACGACTGCTAATTAGTTGTGAAATGCATAGCACTTGGCACACATTGATTAGCAACATTTTAAAAAATAATATAGTTTTGTTAATGTAGTGTACTGTGTCATGGATTCAGTAAAAAAATGGCTAGCAGTCTGCTGCTAAACATTTCTGAAAATAGCATTACCCCCTGTTAGCATGTTGCTATGCTGTACCAGGATTTAAAACCCTGCCACCTGATCAGCAACCAAAAAAGAAGACAGGACCTCTGTTTAAGTCTTATTCGAAAGATGGCACACCCTGACAGTACATCATTGCCCATAGTGCCACACTCGGGTGCATCATGGTGTAAGACTAGAGCCCATATTCTTGTGGCCCAGAGGCAGAGGTGCTACCAACTGAGCCACAGCAATTGGTCTTTTAGTAAATGCAGTTTGTTTTTTTTTCCCCGTCTTGCACTCTGGTGCTATATACCAATTTTTGAATTGGCTGCATCCACTGTTTTACTATAGAATTTGTGGGATTGAAAAGGGACGTAAGTTGCATTCGAGTTGTAAAATGACACCACCAATTTATAAATCTGAACCACACCATGAGTTGACAAAGACGAGCAAAGCTGAAACAGTAACATAATTGGAACATTGGAATAACTATACGTAATGCGATGAATAGTTAAGACGTAATATACAATAATAGTTGGAATTTTTATTTAAAAAAAAAAAAGCTTTTACAGGGAAAATTACTCACATTAGTGGATCTTTAAACAAAACATTCCCCACATGCATTATGGTTTTCTGTTACAGTCTTTGCTTAGAATGTAGGGCAGCACTCTACCTTCTAGTGGGGTATGCTGGGATTCTACGAGTTAAATACGGGATTGGCTGAGCCTCACTAAGAATCCCTTCTGGATTTTCCCTGTAAATATATGCTGTCAGGATGAGGTCATTTGCCTCATATTTTAATTTGTATTTAGTTTTTTTTTTTTTGTTTGTTTGTGTTTTTTTTTAAGCTGAGATTGCATTTTGTTTTTGTGTGTTTAAGTTTTCAGAGTGGAAATTGTTTGACACAATGCGTTTAAAAAGAAGATACTCTTAACCTTAAAGGTTAGCTATTATAATTTGGTTTTCTTGTTAACTGAATGGGCTATTTTCACAATTGTGGTGTTTTTTTTTTTTTTTTTTTTTTGCAACTTATTGATTTTTTTCGTGTTTAATAACAAATACATAGATACATAGACAGTGTCGGCAGATAAGGGCCTATGGCCCACCCAGTCTGCCCATTTGAGCTTGTAAGTTCAGTTTATGTTTTCCTAGAAGTCTGTTGCCCCTTACCCCTGACCTACAGAATTCCTTTATGTCTATCCCATGCATTCTTAAATCCCATGATTGTTTCAGCCCCCACCACTTCCTCTGGCAGGGTGTTCCACTTGTCCACTACCCGTTCTTTGAAGAAATTCTTCCTCACGTTTCCTCTGAATCGTCCTCCCTCCAACTTCATCCCATGCCCTCTAGTCCTGGAACATCTTTTTCGCTTAAAAATAGTGTATTCCTGCACCCTGTTCCTCCCTGTACGTCTCTATCATATCTTGCCAACTAGCTTTTAGAAATTGAGTTAAGAAAAATGCTGAATCCCGATTGGCTGACAGTATTCCTTAGACGTATGTTTATCAAACAGCCCTCTGAAAATAAAAAAAGTCATCATTGCTTCTTCATAAGGATTATTTTACATCTAAAACACTTTCTTTAAATGTTTTAAAATACTTTTTTGTATTTTGTTACTGTAAAAGCCTGTTATCAAATGCAGAAAGATCCTTTATGGTGTGAGGGTGTTGGGAGAGTACCTGCACTTCAGGGACTGTAAAGACCTCCCTCTGCCTGTGGCTTTTGGCCCCACAACAATCTGGATGTGTGAGTATCCCCCAGTACTCCACACCCTGTAAGGTCTTACCGCTTACTGATTGGGAGAGCTAGAGATTTTCCTGTTTCCATTACCACAGTCACAGCTGGCATCAGCCAAACTCATGTACACAAAATGCCCCAAAATTTTGAATTTGAGGACTTCCCTTTCTTTATGACTGAAGACATCTTCATTAAAGTTTTTCCTTTAGATTTTCAGTTCATTATGTTAATGCCTGTTGTGAAGTCGTAATCTTTTGCGTGTGACATTACAAGCTATTGCCATAGACGTGATTTTGATGTCACAAGTAGAGGATTATTATTTGGGGGCAGAGAAAGACAGCAGGAACAGATAAAAGTCCAAAGGGTTCTAGAGCTTGTTCTCCTGCAAATGTCTTCAGTAATAAAAAATGAAATTTATTTTAGTTTTTGTTGACCAGGTAAGAAATGTCCAGAAAGTCATACTTTGTGGGAATCCGTTTTTTGTTTTGGATTAGTACTTTTTGTCTCATGCTGGCAGGTGGTTTGGAAAGAAGTCCCCCATGGGTTAACCCCCCGCCACCGGAAGCCTACATCTGGTATCTGGTTCCCAGAGGTTGGCACGGGTCCCGCCAGCCATTGTGGAGCCTGACAGCTCCTATTTTCTAATTTTCACCCCGGCCTCAGTACCGTGCAGTGAGCGGGGTTGCTAACCCCCACCTCTGCAGAAGTAACCAAGCGCTCCAGATGTGGGACCACCCCTTCTGGTTGGCATGCCTGTGCTGGCGTCTAGCCATTGCCAGGCATCCGGCTACAGCGCACTGAACTATTCTCCCCCGAGGAAAGAAAGCCATCTACGGACTCTCAAACCTTCCTCACCCAGCAGACCTTTGAGCGACCAGAGTATGTTGCTGAACCCGGGTCGCTGGCGTGGCGTCCAGCGCCTCAACCCTCAATGCCACTGGGCCGGCATTTTGTGGGAATCTTTTGGGATTTGAGCCCTGCCAGTGCCAAAACTAATTCCTTTGCAGAAGCATGGAAAGTCAGCATTTTAGTATGTACATCAGTTCCAGTCAGACTGACTGTGGGGCTAATGGATTTTCACAGGCTGATGACTAAAAAACTTAATTTTGACCCCTGAGGAAGAACAGAGCTTATTAAATTGTTGCCCGTCCTTAGCTAGCACATCTTTAACTCATTCACACCACAAGAGCTCTTTGAGACTTCCACCACTTGTGCCCTGTATACTATTAGCACTGCATCCTGGGCCTTTCTAAGCAAAATCAAGCCATAATCATCATGCCACAAACAAATGTGACTACCTCTTGAACCGTAAGTGCTACACACAAAGTATAAGTGATAGAATTATTCAGCACAACGTTACCTTTCCAATGGTGCTATGCAATCAGTTGTAATCAATTTAGTTTTTATTTTATACTAGCTGAAATACCAAACTGATTTTTTTTTTCTGATTTTTTTTCAAGGTGCTTAAATGACGCATGAGAGACAAATATCAGCCATGCACACCATACCTTAAACAAATGCAAATAACTCCTAAAGTATATGTGGTAGACACAAAGTATCAGTGGCAAAATTGTTCAGCACAAAATAACCTTTCTAATGGTGCTATGCAATCAATTGTAATCCATTTAGTTTTTATTTTATAGTAGCTGAAATACCAAACTGTTTTTTTTTTTCAGATTTATTCAGTGTGTTTGGTGAGGCTTGAAAGACATGTTAGCCATGCACACCATACCTTAAAGAAATATAAATAACTCCTAAAGTATACATGATAGACACAAAGTATCTACAGCAAAATTACCTTTCTAATGGTGCTATGCATTCAGTTCTAAGCAATTCGGTTTGTTTAACAGTTAGGTAAAAACTGCTGACTTCCTCAGACGTTTCTAGGCCTGAGTGAAAGTCTGTTGATGCGATCTGTAGGCGTTATTGTCCCTGAGTGGCTGTGCTTTCCAGGCGCCCTTCTGAGCGATCTCTAGGCCTGAATGAGTTAACTCTAGCTGTAACCCCCAGGCCACTTATTAAAAGTTAGCACCCACCCCATTATAATCTGGAACAATGGTACCCACATAGTGGTTTACCATTTACTTTACAAAAGGTTGGTACCACCCTTGGCATTAGGATGTATACCTGGCTCGTTTTCTAGAGGAAGAGAGGGGTGGGGGTACAAGAACAAACAACATGAACCTTGTGTAAACATTACACCCCAGGTCCTGGATGGAGGCTGCTAGGCATATGCTAGATCTAACCTGCTGAGGGGGCCCCAGTAAATCCACACAATCAGAAGCAATAATCGGAATGTCCAGAACAGTAACTGGGTATGGCTTTATTCAACAGATGGAAATTTAAAGCAGAAGTGGACCCCCAACAGGACAAGTACATTTCACAAATTATTCTTGCATGCAGTACAGTTCATGAACACACAACAGAACATCTTCTTTCCAATTTCCTAATGGTGCATTTAGTGGACACCTGGCCATACACCCAAACATTTTCCTCTCGTGGGTGTAATTTAGTGAATCTAAGCCACATACTCGGAACTCTTCTATGAACATAGATGCACTTATGTGAAACTCAGTCACACACCTTAACCTGCAGCATGGTTCAAACAACCTGAAGTCTTGCTGTATTCTGACATTATGCAGTTAGCCCCAGCACTTGAACTGCTCCGTAGAGGAAAGAGTTAACTCTATGCCAGAGCATAGAACGTTGAGCTTGAGCTCTGTTCAAACCACTGTCTGTTGCACTTTGAAGTGTAACTGTCAAAGATTCTTTACTCCGCCTAACTGAACAGTCGCTCCAGAGATCTCGCCTGCGCTATCGGTTCGGTCCGGTAAATAACGTCTGTTTAAACCGCTATTTTTACTTAATTTTGGTTCAGATCCCTGTCTGCAGTACAGTAAGTACTTTCGGTAGTGGACTAGTGCTGAATTTTGTGGAAATTGTAAAACTAATTTCTCAATCGGTTCGGCTGAACTGGTTGTCTGTATTTTGTCTTGTGTTTTTTCTTTTAATCTGAATTTAGTGTGAGGTACCAGTCCTTATCGGTTCTGAAAAAATGTGTTTTATCAGTTTTTTCCAACACCCGTGACACAGTTAGGAACCGATAAGGGGGTCTTGCCTGGCTTTTTGCCGAAAAAAGGGTAAATTGTAGGATGGTTTTGTCTGAGAAACCCAAGAGAAAAAAACGGGCCCACTGGGTTTCAGCACTGCAGTGAGTGTGGGGAGGCCTTTGCTAAGGCTGATCCCTACACCACCTGTGTTTGTCTGGGTTTTGACCACCTGGAGTCAGACTGCCAAATATGTAAAAAAAATTTCCTAAGGCCACCCTGGATAAAAGATTGGGCAGGCTTAGGGAAAAGGAGACCGAGAAGTCCGCTGACCGGGATGGCCAGCCCGGTTTGATTCCGACCGAACTTGAGGGAGTGCCCACTGACCTGGGCGAGACTCCCTTTGGCAAACGGAGCGCCGATCCTGAGGGGGTCGGCTCTGGCAAAAGAAAGAAAAAGGAGAAATCGGCCAGTTTGGATCCAGAACTTCATCGTCCAACTGCTGAGGAAATTGCCAGAGCGAGCGATTAGTATAGTTGAATCGTTCCATTCTATTCCGGCTTATCCAACGCTTCCCGGTAGGCATTTGGTTCGGTCGATTCTCCCGGCTCAGGATTATTCCCCTGAAGACTTTTATGAACTGGATTTGGAGGGGGATGATGATGGCGGTGGTGTGGAAGGTCTGGATGAGCCCATAGAACTGGACATCTCCCCAGACAGACCTTTTGATGTTTCCCCTCCTAGGCTTTCTGAGTCCCCTTCCCACTTTATGTTCTACAAAAAAGTGACAGAAACCCTCCAGCTCCCTCTGGAAGAAGCTGTTGAGGAGCAAGAGGAGCTTGACTATGTGGAGATGATGGACATCAGAGTCCAAGAGATTGTCTAGTCCCCTTCTCAAATCTTTTGGGAAACGGACACATAAGTTACTTAAAACTCCAAATTCTTTACCTCCTATGGACAGGCGAATGGACAAGAGGTATATGTTGTCAGGCCCATGTACGGAGTACTTGTATCAGCAATGCAGCCATGTTGGGGTTGTGCAGGCTGCAACCTGTGATAAGGATAACATACCCTTGGTTTCACACACCCCATATAAAGATTCCTGGAAGCTAGATGCCATGGCTAAAAAACAGTACATGGCATCCTCCTTGGGACTCGGGCAGGCTAACTATATGGCCTACACAGCCAGGTACCAGAAGTCCAGATGGGATACTGTTCTGGAACTGGCTAAACAGTCCTCCCCCAGCTGGCCAGGGAGCTGGAAGAGGTGGCTGCTGATGGGATTGAGGCATTTGAGATCCAGTTTCATACTGCTGTTGACTCCAGTGATGTGTCATCAAGTGTCATGGCTACATCTGTGGCTCTTCGGAGACTGGCTTGGCTCAGATGTACTAGCCTGTCACAGGACACCCAGGCTAAGGCCATGGATTTCCATGTCATCGAGAATTCTTTGTTTGGGGAGCAGACAGAGAATTATATGAAGAAGATGGATGAATATAGGACCACCTACAGGAGTGCACAGGCCAAGGAAAGGCAGGCAACTCCTCAAAAGCAGCAATCTAGGGGCAGGGGCAGGCCCTTTCACAGGCCTTTCTATTAGGCACAGGCCTCCTCTGCTTTTCCTCAGGGCGGTTCCTTCAGAGGGAGAAGCAGAAGGGGGATGAGCAGGTCTGCATCCTCCTCTGTCTAAGGCTCCTGCCAAGCAGACACCCTGATGTGTCAGCCCAGGTCGACTCCCTAATTCCTGTAGGAGGCAGGCTGGCTTACTACTTCCAGGACTGGAAGTCTGTTACCTCAGACAAGTGGGTCCTGGAGGTAGTAAGCCAGGTACTGGCCCTCAGCTTCAAAACATTTTCAAAGCTAAGGGTCAGGTCTTTTCCACCCGCAAACAACTCTGAAACCATTGCCCTAGAGGCAGAGGTTTCCTCTCTGCTGGCTCTCCGAGCCATAGAGAAAGTTCCTACACCTCACAGGGGCAAATGTCTGTACTCCAGATACTTCCTTATCCTGAAAAAAAAACAAGGGAGTGGTGGCCCATTCTAGATTTAAGATACTTAAACAAGCACCTTGTAAAGCCAAAATTCAAAATGGTGACTCTGGGAATAATTCTTCTCTCTCTAAAGCCAGGGGACTGGCTAGCCTCCTTGGACCTAAAGGATGCCTATTTTCACATTCCCATCAGGCGCTCCCACAGAAAGTACCTCGGGTTCGAACAACCTTCAGGCCATTATCAGTTCAAAGCAGTGCCCTTCGAGCTAACGTGAGCTCCAAGGGTGTTTACAAAATGTGTAGCAGTAGTAGTAGCCTTTCTAAGGAGACAAAACATTTCCATATTCCCATACCTGGACGACTGGCTTATTGTGGGTCAGTCTCCAGACCAAGTCAAATTTGCAAATGACCCAACAAGTGCTCACTTCTCTAGGATTTCTCCTCAATCATCCCAAATCAGTTCTCGAGGCAGTGCAACTCTTGACCTTCATAGGGGTAGAGTTGGATACTGTCAAAGCAAGAGCCTTTCTCCCACTGGCAAGGGTAAAGGCCATTATAGAACTGGCTTCCTCTTTCTGCTTTCTCTACCAGCAAGGCATTTCCTTCAATTCCTAGGCCACATGGCAGCTTCCGCTGCAGTGGTCCAGTGGGCCAGATTTCAGATGAGAGACATCCAGTTCCATGTGAGGGCTTTTTGGTCTCAGAAAAAAAGATCCTCTAACCAAGCTTATTCCAGTGACTCAGACCCTGATCCAGGCTCTCCAGTGGTGGTTGGATCAGGACAACCTCAGGCAAGGGGATCCATTCATCACTCAGTCTCATTCTGTGGTTCTAACCATGGATGCTTCTCTCCTGGGGCAGGGAGCTCACCTGGGAGCCCTCACAGCTCAGGGAGTGTGGTCCCCTCAGGAGTCTCTTTTCCACATCAATCTTCTGGAGCTCAGGGCAGTGTACCTGGCTGTACAAGCCTTCTTGGAATCCGTACAGAACAAGGTGGTTCAGGTCAGGACAGACACCACCACCACCACCATGTGGTACATCAACAAGCAGGGATGCACTCTGTCTACAGCCTTGTGCATGGAAGCCATGAAGTTATGGTCCCTGGCTTATTCTCTACAGACCTCTCTGGTAGCAGTCCACCTTTCAGGGAAGGACAATGTGCTAACAGATGCATTGAGCAGGATTTCCCAGGGTCATCATGAATGGTCCCTTGACCCTCTGGTGTTAAAAGTGATCTTCTGAAGGTGGGGTACTCCAGAGATAGATCTCTTTGCAGCCCCAGACAATCACCAACTCCCCCTCTTTTGTTGCAGACCCCCAGTCTTGGTTTCAGTCCCCCTGGATGCTCTAATTCTGGATTGGGTGGGGAAGTTTCTGTTTGCCTTTCCTCTACTGTTCAAAGTCCTGGTCACGATAAGGTCACAATCTTGCAGAGTGATCCTGATTGCTCCAGACTGGGCCAGATAGCCTTGGTATCCACTGTTGCTGTCCCTAGCAGTCCATCTTCCCCTATCTCTCCCCAGGAATCACAACCTGTTAACTTCCTCTCAGGGGAGGATCTGGTACCCCAGCCTTTGGTCTCTCAGTCTCAAGGCATGCTTCTTAAAGAGCTAAAATAAGCAAATTTGCTTCTGTCTCAAGGGGTTCTGGACATTCTCAAAGCCTCTCGAAAACCTACCACCAGAAAGACTTATAATTCCAAATGGAGAAGATTCAGCATTTGGTGTTCCAAGAAGCTTATATTCCCAGATACTGCTGACTTGTCTACAGTTCTGGATTACATGGTTCATCTTAATGGCCTAGGCCTCAGACCAGGTACCCTCGAAGTACACTTGTCAGCTGGTTCTGCTTTTCTGTCAGTGGGAAAGCCCTCCTCACTGGCATCTCACCTTGTTTTCTGTAAATTCTTCAAAGGATTGCTTCATACCAGTCCCCCAATTAGGGATCCTACCCCTGCTTCGGATCTTAATGTTTGCATTGCTCCGCCTTTGCAACCCCCTTTTGAGCCTTTGTCCTTAGCAGAGCTTAAGTACTTGACTTGGAAAACTGTTCCTGGTAGCTATTACCTCTACCAGGCATATCAGTGAACTGCAGGCTCTGTCAGTGGGGCCTGATATTATCTCATTCCATAGAGATAAGATGGTCCTTGGAACCAACAGGAGGTTCTTACCCAAAGTGGTTTCAGATTTTCATCTGAACCAATCCATGTCTCTTCCTGTTTTCTTCACTGATCATTCTTCCTCAGGAGAGAGAAGATTACACAGTTTGGATGTTAAAAGGTCTCTTAGCTACTATGTTAAGTGTACTAAGGCATTTAGGTTTGACTCCCTCCAGTTGCTCCTCACTTGTGGTGAAGTGGGGAAGGGTAAACCTGCTACTAAGAGAACTATTGTGAGGTGGATTGTCTCTTGTGTACAGTTCTGCTATGAAAAGCTAGGCAAAGTGCCCCCCTCAGGCCTGAGGGCTCATTCGACTAGAGGTACAGCTGCTTCTCTGGCTGCTGTCAGAGATATATCTTTATTAGAGATATGCAAAGCAGCCTCCTGGAAAACAGTCCATACATTCATCAAGCATTACTCACTGAATATCCAGGCTAGGAGTGATGCTAGGTTTGGTACAGCAGTACTGCTGAGCCTATGCCCAAAATAGGTCCGATACCCTCCTCCATGGAGGTACTGCTTGGTAGTCTGTATAATGTCAGAATACAATAAGTCTTCGTGTTGTTTGAAGAAAAAATTATTCACTTTATTAATTGTGTTTCTTCTAATGGAGACTTGCTGTATTCTGACCTCCCTCCCTGCCTCCCCTCTCAGAACCTGGTTTTTGGGAAGTGGGCTGGTATGCGCAGTGTTGCACCTCAGGGGTGTACTTGGCACTTCCCCTCTTTAGACATGGGGAGTGGGTTATTTTAGATGTTTTGGTAATTATTTTTGTTCACTACCTAGTTTTTGTTTTGGATTTCTCGACTTGTCTTTTGGGGATCCAAAATATTTGGTTGCCTTTTTGGCTAGTGAAATTTACAATTTACACATAGTGGGGGTAGTTAGTGTTAGCTCGTAAGAATCTGACGGTTACACTTCAAAGTGCATCAGACAGAGGTTTGAACCGAGCTCGAGCTCAACGTTCTATGCCCTGGCATAGAGTTAACTGTTTCCTCTCCGGAGCAGTTCAAGTGCTGGGGCTAACTGCATAATGTCAGAATACAGCAAGACTCCATTAGAAGAAACACAATTACTAAGGTGAGTAATTTTTTCTTGTTGCTCAGGTATAACTGGTGCCCTTCATGAACCAGGAAGCCCTGTCTTGTAAGTACTTGGATGGCTTTCCTTCCACCTTTGGCCCCAACCGACAGTCTGACATTCTTCAGGGTTACACCACTGAAATGCTAGAGGTCTCGCACTTTATAAATACGTCACTCACTGGGGTGACCAAAGAATAAACATTCACTCTCTTGGGTGAACTAGAGGCACTGGCAGGTGCAGTCCAGCCTGATCTGTGGGCATACATACACACCCAGACTATGATTCCCCTAAAGTATGTGGAGATCTTGTCTCCTAGAACAGTACTCACAACTGGTTGTCCCGTCCAGTGAGCATGGAACAACAAAATAAAAAGGCATTCTTCTGGGTAGCAGATCAGTCTCTAAAAGTCCTTTCCAAAACAGCTGAAACACACACAGTACCTTCAGGGGATTGCACCTTGAGTCCACTGAGAACATGCAGTTCCTTTACTTCACTGGGAGTAGAAATCGGGAAATCTGCTGTAGCACTGGTCTCCACCACTTCACTGGAAGCTGGAAGTGACCCTCCACTAGGGTGAGAAATGCTGGGCACTCGCCTCAGAGCCCAGCTGGCAGTCCTTCTGCTACTCTCACCTCCTCATTCACTTAGGCTGAAAAAAACAAACTGAACATTCCAAGCTCCCCAGAACAGCTGTCCTCGCAGTGTGGCTTATGCTGCTGCGAGAGTTCCGAATGACCTAATCATTCTTCCCTCGGGTTACTCTCTCAGAGCTAAATAACAAGGTCCTGGCTCACTTCCAGAATTGCAGTCTCTCATTACACACTTTAATTTGGACCCACTTGTTTACTCTAGAGTGCAGGTTGGCACAAGCCTCCTCCCACAGCCAGGCATCCCTGTCTTTCTCAGTTTCTTCCCATATTTGCTGAGGGTAGAAAGGGTACGAGGGTCCATACTTGGCCACAGCTCACCTATGAACAATTCTCTCCTCTTTGCTGCTTTTAACTAACTCCAGTCCAGAAGTACAGCTTGGGGGTGGCCAGTCCCGGTTGAGCCAGTTACGAACACTTAGCACAGAGCAAAAGCAGTCCACCTCTGCACTTATTAGGGTCACATTTCTTGAGCCTTCCTCCACATGGACATCGGGAGGCTTCATGGAAGCCAAGACCAATGGCAAATCATGGGGTCCCTCTGCAGATATTTCAGCTTCTTCCTCACATTCTGCCCGGGAGCTGGCAATTGTGCCAACCCCTGAAATTGTCTATACTCCAATGTCCTCGGAAGCACTGGCCTCCCAACAACATGCTTTCTCTACCTCGGACCCTCCCATGAGGCTTGGACTTGGGTCTTTCACCCATGGATCTACTGAACCTGCCATTGCAGCATCCAGTTCCACCCTCTGCGGTGTGGAATACTTAACTTCCTCTGGGCCTTGCAAAGCATCGACACAGGCAGTGTCCAAGGACTCCTTTACAAACTCTCTGGGGTCTCTCTGGCTGCACCCAGCCTGTTGCTGTTGTTCCGATTCTACAGGGCCCCCTGTCTGTGTCCAAGTTAGAGCTAAACATATGCGTTTGTTTCAGCTGCCCTTGTGCCACATGACATGCTCATCCCAAATTGCGTTCTACAGTCTGTGCAATGTGGAATTAGCAAAACATCTCTTCCTGGCTTTAGGCATACCACACACACATTAACCGGATAGTTCGGCAAAGCCACCTCAGTGGGTGCTGATGAACAGTCATATAGTTTCGCAGAATTGGCTAGTTCTTGTTGGGCTACCCACACCCTGGCATGGAGCAGGTAGCGAGGGGGTTGCTGTGCCATGTTCTGCAAATTAAACACACAAGTCCCAAAATTAATATTTTTGTAAGCACTCTGAGATTTGGTTTTAACACACTGGAAAAGTTCACTAACAGGCTGCCTGGCTGCTGCAGTTGTATTCCACAACTTGGCAAGAAACCATATGAAACTTTGTTTTGGGTTTGAAAACACTGGTCTAAAATGGCGCTGCTTTGTTTATATTACTGGCTACACCCCTACATGGCGACTGTAACTTTGCATCACACTCAGTTAAAAATTGCTAGGATTCTGTCTGGATGTTTTGCATTTCAACTAATTTACTCAAGCACAAGTACACCTTACTTTTTCTCAGTCCTTTACTTTACTAGTACTTGGCCTAGAGGGATTGTTTGTCTTAAAGTTCATTTTCTTTGAAAACAGCACTTCATACACACAGTCCAAGATTTAAATGTTGACAAAACTCTTTCTTTCAGTATGCTGCATTTGCTCAAGTTCTTACACAGTTTTCCGACCTTTGCACCACAGTCATTTACTTTTGCACAGGGTACTTGCAGGCAATAGCTGGTTTTCACCGTCAATGTTATATGGCCTGCCGCTGATGCAAGGAAGGTTTCTGGGGAGAAACGGGCCAGCGGTCCTGCCGATTGTCACTACCATTGCCTTGATCACTCTCCAGTCGGTCGGAATATGGGTTGAGCCTGGTTTAACTGTGAAAAAGTTAGAAAAACTGCTGTTGCAGAAGCGCTTCTAACATACTAACATACTAAAATGCCAGCAGAATAGGCCTAACAGTCTTTCGTGTCTGCTCGTTTGGTCAGCCCCCACCCTGGGTGCTGACCTTGCTGTCCCCCTCACCTTCTCTGGCTTCTCCCTTCCCAGTTCCGGATATTCTTGCTGCATTGGATTTTGCTTCCAGAACCCTTCCTGTACCTGCCCCACCCCTCTTGAACCCTCCACTGTCTCTGCCTCCACCAGCCGCCTAGGTAGTGCATTCCATGGCTCCACCACCTCTCAGTGAAGTAGCACCTCCTCCTTTCTCCTGAATCTTCCCCTCCAGCTTCCACCCATGCCCTCTAGTGGCCCCTTCCTCCTTCCTTCGAAGCACCCTGACTGTTCCTCCCCCCTTTACCCTCTTCATGTACCTGAAGACCTCTATCATGTCCCGCCGGTCCCTTCTCTCTTCCAATGTGTACATATTTAGCTCTTCGAGCCTCTCCTCATAGGTCCTGTCCCAAGCCCCAAATCATTTTGGTTGCCCTCCTCTGGATCCTCTCCAGGAGGTTAATGTCCCTCTTTAAATGTGGCCTCCAAAACTGCACACAGTACTCCAGGTGCGGCCTCACCAAGCAGTTATACAGAGGGAGTATCACTTCCCTCCTTCTGGAGGTGATCCCCCTAGCGATGCATCCCAGCATCCTGTTGGCCTTGGCTGCTGCCCTCCTACAAGTCTCAGAGTTGTTCATCTTGACATCCACCACCACCCCAGGTCCCTCTCAGCCATCGAGACTTGTAGTATTCCCCGGTGTACACTTGGCCTGGGTTTCTGGCCCCAGGAGAGTACCTTGCATTTCCTGCATTGAACCTCAGCTTCCACTTTCTAGACCATCTTTCCAGAGCCTCAGGTCCCCCTGCAGGGCCACCCTCTCCTCCTCCCCATCCACCACGCCTCCAGTTTGAGTCATCTGCAAAGAGACTCATCTCACTCCTGATTCCTGTCCTTATGTCAGATAGGTAGGCGTTGAACAGAAGGGGCCCAAGGACTGATCCCTGTGGGACCCCACTAATGACCCTCCTTGGGGATGAGACTGTCCCACCAACTATGACCCTCTGGGTCCGGTCCTGGAGCCAATTGCCTATCCATCTGATCATCTGGTTTCCCACCCCCATTTCTCCCAGCTTATCCAACAGGCCCACGTGAGGAACAGAGTCAAATGCCTTGCTGAAGTCTAGAAAGAGGACATCCACTGGTCTACCCAGGTCCAAGGCACTTGTCACCCAGTCATAGAACTCCACCAGGTTTGTCTGACACGATTTCCCAGGATGAATCCATGCTGTCTATCGTCCAGGCACCTCTGACTTATCCAGGTCCATCCCTAGCATCTCCTTGACAATGCCCTCCATCACCTTGCCCACCACCGATGTCAGGCTGACAGGCCTGTAGTTCCCTGCCACCTCCTTGATTCCCCCGTGGGATAGGCACTACATGCGCCACCTTCCAGTCTTGGGGCATCCACCCTGTCCTCAGAGAGATGGTGAAAGCTCTGCCAGGGGTTTCGCCAGGACATCTGCAAGTTCCTTCAGCACTCTAGGATGTAATTTATCCGACCCGGTGCTTTCTCCGTCTTAAAGGGGCTGAGGGCTTCCCTCACTCTCTCTGCTGTGATTTCCACTTCTGGTACCTCTTCTCCTGCTTGGCTCTCCCCCACCTGCCAGTGATGCCTCCCCTCTCCCCAGACCTGCCCGATCGGTGAGGTCCCCCTCCTCATTATATCTCTCTCCCATGTATGATGCAGCATCCCATTTTCCCTGGTGAAAACTGAGGTGAAGTACTCATTTAGTACCTCAGCCTGCTCCCCGGTCTTGTGCCCATCTCTCCCCTGATTTAATCCTGCTAATCTGCCCCTTCACCCTTCCGTCTTTCCCCAGTGTATCTAAAGAACCCTTTTTCCCTCTCCTAATTTCCCTGGCCAGGTCTGCTCCTTCCTTGCCTTAGCCACCCTCACCACTCTAGTGGCCCTTCCAGCCATCAGCTCTGCTCCCTCGATCCCTTTCACTCCTTGAGCACTTGAATTTTTATAGGCTGCTTTCTTTCCCCGACTACCTCCTGGACCTCCCTGGTCCACCAACAGGGTTTTTGGGCCCCACCGTTATTGCCTTACTCTTGCACAGGTGCTGGTAGCATCCTGCACCCTCTCCTGATGATTTCCACCTACTATCAGCGCCTTCATGTCTGACCCAATCCCATCCAAATGCTCCTTAAGAATCCTTCCCATTTCTTAAAATCCGCCCCCTGAAGTCAGTTACTCTGCCTTTGTGCAGCCTTTCTCTTTCTCCTAGGTCCAGGCAGAACCAGACCGTGGCATGGTCACTCCCCGCCAATGGGTCCCTTACCTCCAGGCCCCCAATCTGGTCACTGTCTGCCAGGACCATATCCAGTACCCGTGCCTCCCTGGTCGGTTCCCTCACCTGCTGAGTTAGGAACGCGTCTTGAAAGACATCCAACAACCTCTATTCCCTGGTCACAGAGGATGTCATAGTCTCCCAAACACCACCACCGTTCCTCTGCCCAGTCTGCAGTGTCTCCTAACATCTGCCACCAGACTGTCCTCTAGCTCCTCCGCCAGGGCAGGGGGTCTATACACCCTCCTATTTTTCTCTCTTTGCCCCCCTTGTTATCAAGGTGACCCAAATCGCCTCCACGGTTCCCTCCGCCTCCTCTACTCCCCCTATGCCAATGCAGTTTTTGACTATCATTGCTACCCCTCCTCCCCTTCCCTCCCCCCTGTCCTTCCTGAACATAGTGTAACCCTCCAGGTTCAGGTCCCAGTCATGTCTTGCAGTGGCCCAAGTCTTAGTGACCGCTGCCACATCCACTGCTCCCTCAGTTAACATCGCCTGGGCTCAGGCATTTGTTGCCCAAGCTCCTGGCATTTAGCAGGACTACCTTCCACCCTTTCCCTATAGTTCCATTTCCCCTGCTCGTGTTCCCATGGGGATTCTGTTTTCTCCTGGTCTGCACTTTGCCAGTTGGCCTTTTCCTGCAATCCTCCTGGTCCCCAGGGGGGTGGAGACAGAGTCCCTCCTTTATCGGCACCCCCTTGACAGCCTTTTCTCCCATCCCACCCCCTTCATAAGTTTAAACCCCACTTTTCACCAATGAACTCTTCTGTTTTCAACTTAAGGATTCCCCTCCCCTCCAAATTGAGATGTAGTCTATCTCTAGCATACAGCTCCTTATCCTCCCAGGTCTCCCCCCAATCCCCCATCAACCCATACCCTCTGGCCTCACACCACCCCCTGAGCCACTGGTTTATCTCCCTAATTTTCCTTTGTGTTCCCCACCAGCCCTTGGCACTGGCAGGATTTCTGAGAAGGAAACTATGCATCCTATGTCATGACAGACCCTGGCGAGCTCCCTGAATCTTGCCTGTATCTCTAGCTCGCTATTTCCCTCAATGTCATTTGCACCCAGGTGGACCAGTATGTCTGGGGAACCCCCACAATCCTTTGCCAGCTGATATACCTCGTGCTTAGCCCTGTGCACCGTTAGTCCAGGGGAGCCTCTTGTTCTAACTGGCCAGGCTTCTCCCTCCCTATCCCATTTGATACCCCTGATCATAGAATCCCCCAGCAGGAGCACTCTGACCACTCCTTTTCCGCTTCTGCTGTTATTAGAGATCCCTACCACTTAAACACTGCTTTTCTTTGCACACTGAGCTGCTCACAGATGTTCCACAACGCTGAGAGACTCAGGCAAGGGCTTAGTGCACTAGGACAAATCGCACAGTGCCACGCAAATGAGCTCGCTGTCTCTCAGCTGCATGACAATCATGGAAAAGGCAAAATTTAAACTGCAAACTCACTTTTTTTTTTTTTTTCCGTTGGCTTGAAATTTCAGTGGGGCAAGCATTTAAAGGCATTTTTCTTAGAGACTCCCCCAGTTTCCACTGTACACACTTGAGGCTTTCTGAGCACTTAGAAAACACTGTCTTTTAAGTCCACAAATAATTTTCTCTGGAAATCTGCAACTTTTAAACAGCTTTTTTAAGTGCTTTCATTACAAGGCAAGGGCAATCACTGCTCAGTCCACATTTTCAAAGTAAACACACAAGCAGCAAATTTTTCCTCTTTCTTTTCCTCAGGAACTCGGGCAGCAAAAGACTTTCAGGTGGCATTTTTCTTGGCACAACTTTGCTTTCTGGTAACCGATCTTATGTTTGGGTGCACCGTCACCAGACAGGAAGATCCTAGACATACCCTCAGCAATGTCTCTCACCCCAAACCTATATTTCTTTTGGACACGCCACATTCTTTGTAACTCTTGCCCAAATTAGATATCGCCAGACGAGCCCCCACTTTTTGTAACCCCTCAGCCACTTATTACAAGTTAACACACCCCCATGAAAATCTAGAACCACTGATATTCCCATGCTGGCATACCATTTACTTTGCAAAAGGTTGGTACCACCCTTGGTGTTAGGATGTATACTTGGCTCATTTTCTAGAGGAAGAGAGGGGTGGGGGTACAAGAAAAAACAACCTGAACCATGTGTATACATTACAGCCGAAGTCCTGGGTGGAGGCTGCTAGGCATATGCTACATCTAACCTGTTGAGGGGGCCCCAGTAAATCCACACAACCAGCAGCAATAATCGGAATGTCCAGAACAGTAACTGGGATTGTGCAATATGGCTTTATTCAACAGATGGAAATTTAAAGCAGACGTGGACCCTCAAGGGTCGGTCTAGGCAGGACAGGTACATTTCACGAACTCCCCATACAGTTCATGAACACACAACAGAACATCTTCTTCCCAGTTTCCCAATGGTGCATTTAGTGGACACCTGGCCACGCACCTGAACATTTTCTTCCCATGAGTGTCATTTTGTAAATCTAAGCCACACACTCTGAACTCTTCTACTAACATAGATGCAATTGTGTGAAACTCAGCCACACACCTTAACCTGCAGCTTGGCACTTGCTCGGGTATAACTGGTGCCCTTTACGAACCAGGAAGCCCTTGTAAGCACTTGGATGGCTTTCCTTCTACCCTTGGACCCAGCGGACAGTCTGCCATTCTTCAGGGTTACACTGTTGAAACCCCCATTTCCCACTGAAATGCTAGAGGTCCCACACTTTAAATACGTAGCTCGCTGTGGTGACCAAAGAATAAACTGCACTTTCCTGGGTGAACACTTTAACAGAATATTCCCTCTCTTTGGTGAACTAGGGGCACTGGCAGGTGCAATCCAGCTTCATCTATCTTAAAACACCTTATTGCAACCTGTAGCCAGTGTGCTGCTAGGTTCTCTTATTTAAATTGTATATTACTAGGTACGCTGCTAGGCTGTACTACATGAATGTCCTATAACTGCATTCACTGTAATTGCTGGTTTTACATAGAAACATAGACTTTGACGGCAGCTAAGGACCGCTTGGCCTACCTAGTCTGTCCATTTCCCTACCTAGAGGATAAGTTGCAGATCTATTTAACCAACAGCCTATTTCTTCCTACCCCCCCCCACAAAAATTGCCTTATGTCTGTCCCATGCATTCTTGAATTCTCCCACAGTTTTAGACCCCACAACCTCCTCAGGAAGGCTGTTCCATGCATCCACCACCCTCTCTGTGAAAAAATACTTCCTCACATCCCCCCTCTATCTTCAAATTGTGTCCCCTTGTTCTTGCACATCTCTTTTTCTGAAATATGTTTTACATCATGTATTCCTGCTTATTACTTACTGTTCTTCACATCTGTATTATTTACACACTAACATACTAAAAGCCAGCAGAATAGGCCTAATGGTCTGTCATGTCTGCTCAGTAGCCAGCCAGCTAGTGGATGCTCGCTTTCCCGCCACCTCAGCCCCTGAGAGGGTGGTCTTTGGCTTCAGTTTTCCCCTGTACCTGTCCCACCCCTTCTTGAAGCCCTCCACAGTGCCCTCCTCCACCAGCCTCACGGGAAGCGCATTCCACGGCTCCACCACTCTCTCAGTGAAATGTCTCCTACGTTCCCCCTCCAGCTTCCACTCGTGCCTCCTGATTGTCCCTTCCCCCTCTTTAGTCTGAACAGCTCTTTGGTTCGCTCTTGGTTATTCCTTTTTCGTGCTTGAAGATCCCTATCATGCCTCCCTTGTCTCTCCTCTCCTCCAGTGTGTACAGCCTGAGCTCTTCCAGTCTCTCCTCATACAGCCTCCTCCCCTCCCATGCCCTGAATCATCCTGGTCACTCTAGTCTGGATCCCCTCCAGCAGTGCTATGTCGTTCTTCTGATGAGGTCTCCAGAACTGTACACAGTATTCGGGTTGCGACCCGACCAAGGCATTATACAGAGGGAGGAGCACCTCCCTCCTCCTGGACGTAATTCCCTGGGCTATGCAGCCCAGTATCCTGTTTGCTTTGGCTGTGGTTACATACTTATTTATGGGCGCACACGCACCCAGACAAAGATTCCCCTGAAGTATGTGGAGATCTTGTCTCCTAGAACAACTGGTTGTCCCGTCCACTGGGCATGGAACAACAAAATAAAAAGACATTCTCTTGGGTAGCAGATCAAACAGTCTCTCAAAGTCCTTTCTAACGCAGCTGAAATGCACACAGAACCTTCAGGGGGATTTCTCCTTGAGTCCACTGAGAACAAGCAGTTCCTTCCACTTCACTGGGAGTAGAAATCAGGAAATCCTGCTGTAGCACTGTTCTCCACCACTTCGCTGGAAGTGACCCTCCACTAGGGTGAGAAATGCTGGGCCCTCACCTCAGAGCCCAACTGGCAGTCCTTCTGCCACTGTCACCTCCTCACTCACTCAAGCTGAAAACCAAACTGCACATTCTAAGCTCCCCAGAGCAGCTGTCCACACAGTGTGACTTCTGCTTTTGCGAAGTTCCAAATGACCTAATCGTTCTTCCCTTAGGCCAACTGAGTAAACAGTGATGTCATTATGTAAGAACCCCCTATCGAGCTCCCTACCAGCAGCCTGCTACCTTCCTAACAATAATACTGATGGGATTCTAGTAACCCCAGGGGACTGGGTGGTTACATGTACTTTATGGGCCCACAGAAAGATGTCTTTTGTCTTAGCTGATATTCTGCTCTTATTGCTGCCCCCCTCCAAGTTTCGCAGAAATGTAGGACTGTGCTGTATTGTTGGGGTCAGAGCACAAGCAAGTTCAGCATTAGTTTAAAGTAGAGAAAAAAAAGAGGGTCAGGATGGCTGGGGTCATGGAGGAGCCCACCCACCCCACATCCTTTTCAGCCAGGAATTGGTTGTGCAACACGGCTCGAATTGATGGGCTGTGGATATGGGAGAAACATCAGTATAAGTATACTTCTTAAACAGATGCATTGTGGAGAGAAGTGTCGGAATTGTGATCTAATTTGTGGTGCTGAAACAGTAGTTAACCATACCACCCAAAAAGCTGTTGCTTAAATAAATAAATAAAATTGAAAGATGAGGCATCCTAACTACCTGCTTTCATGCATGCTTTTTTGACCTAGAAGTCATTTCAGGGACCTACACAGTTGTCCTGGGTTCCTTATTGTGATCATATTATTTAAAAGCTAATCAATGCTTTCTTTTGTACTGTAATGGTGACTGCTTAGTCACAAAATATACAGAAATTACAGTGGCAGACAGAAAAGGTTGTCACCATGAAACCCAGGTCAAAACGTGCTGGCACAGATAAATGTTGAAACTTCTAAAATGAGATAAATAGCATGTTTAACATAATAAGTGTTTGAACAGTTTACAAACTAGTATAAACAGAAAATAGAAGAAATTCCAGCATGGAGTTCAGCACATTGCAAAGTGTTCTAAAATAATGGATTGCCCATGGCAGTGTGCAACTTCACACTCTAGTGGAAACGTAATATACAGAGGGTCCAGGGTAGCCATGTGCTAGTTATAGTTGATCAAAGCAGCCACTAAGTGGGCCCTGTAGATGACGTAACCAGCATTTACTAGCAGAATGGTCCTGAAAGGGCTGATTTTTTTTTTTTTTTTAAATTTCTTTTTTTTATTTCCTGGCTACACGGAGTGGGCCACGGCACTGGGGGACAGCGGCAGATCGGGGGAGCCATCCCGGCTGCACGGAGCGGGTCAGGGCACTGGAGGACCACAGTGGCAGCTAGCGGGATCTTTCGGCGGCCAATCCCGCCGCAGGTAGCCGGGCGCAGAGGAAGGCAGCAAATCGGGAGCTGCGCCGGGGAATACATAAGCCTGGGCAGTGTTTAAAAGCTGCCTAGCTCATATTCCACAACAGGATCTGTTTTGTTTTTTTCCCTATTTCGTGGCTGCATGGAGTGGGCCAGGGCGCTGGGGGACAGCGGCAGATCGGGGGAGCCATCCCTGCCGCAGGGAGCGGGTCATCGCACTGGATTTTTCGTCCCACATCACCCATCTCGGCCCAGACCCCTGGGGAGGGCGGATCAAGGAAACCAGGAAGGATCCCATTAGGGGATTGCAAATAAGCGGGAAGGAGCTGTGCACTTTACAAAAAAAAAAAACTGGTTGGAGGAGGAGAAAAAGAGCATGTGGAGTTGAGCTCATTTCTGGAAGGGGGGGAGCACCTTCTCCAGTCTCTAGTCTAGTTTAAGCCTAATCTAGGTAAACTGTTTACTGTGTAGTACTGCACCTAATAACGGGGGTATCTGTTTACTGTGGGACTGTATCTAGGATTAGTGGGTAGAGGTGTATCTTGGACTAGTGGGGAACCTGATGGTTCACCCAGGGAAACCTACTTGGAGGGGGATGGGACTACATGTCATTAGGGCCAGCATCTTTGAGAGGGTGGTGGGGTGCACAGGGTGTGGGACGGCCATGATATTGGACTGGGCTTGGAAGTTCAGTGGTTGCCCAGTGTGCTACCAGCTGGCACAGCACAGTGAGGAGGTTGGGGGGATTAGGAGACAGCTTGGGGGGGGGCATGGTTGGGGAATAGGGCAGGGGCTCTCCCACGGGGTTGCACCAAGCACTAGGGGTGGGGGCATAGGGAAAGGAGTGCAGGAGTGTACTCTGGGGTCACATGGGGACCTTGAGAGAGGGGGCCCAAAAGGAGGACACTACCAAGGAAGCAGGCAGGTATCTGGGGATCCTCACAGTGGGGGGGCCAAAAGGAGGACATTCTCAAGGAAGTAGGCAGATGGCTGGGGCTGAACAGAAGGAAGCAAGGTGGTGAGGCGGATTGGACCTTAAGCTCAGTAGTAGCTTCAATTCTTCTATTTCTGCTTGAGGAAAAGGGGGGTGATGGAGCCATGACAGGGGCAGTTAGAGATGAAAAGGGAGTGGGGGGCAGGAGGCGGGGTCTGGAAAGCAGAAAAAATGGGGAGGGACTTGGAATGTGGGGGAGCGGGGGATCAGAGCAGGAGGAGGGGGTAGAGGGCAGAAAGTGCAAGGAGAAGGACCAGTTGGGAGGAAAGGGCAAGGAGAAGGACTAGAAGTACAAGGAGGATACAGTAAAGGGAGCTGATGGTTTGGGTCCGGGAGGCACGACGGGCAAGAAGGGGCTGAACGGAGACGGGAAGGAAGGGAGAATGAGCCATGCTAGTTTAGCAGATGGGTGGGGGGACCAGTCGTGAGCAGTGACGGCAGGGGGGGTAGCGGGGCACAGAAGGATGCCCGGGAGGGGGTGGCTAGAATAAATAAGAAGGGGGTGGGAGCAAGGAGCAGGCTGAGAGGAGGGGCCAGTAGAAAGGACAAAGGACATAGAAGGGGGAGGGAAAGGTGCGGTTTGAGTGCTCCTGTTGGGTGATTCCATGATCAGGGGTATCAAATGGGATAGGGAGGGGGAAGCCTGCCCGGTTAGAACAAAATGCTTCTCTGGACTAATGGTACACAGGGCCAAGCATGAGGTATATCAGCTGGTAAAGGATTGTGGAGGTTCCCCGGAAATACTGGTCCACTTGGGTACCAATGACATTGAGGGAAATAGTGAACTAGAGATACAGGCAAGGTTCTGGGAGCTAGACAGGGTTTGTCATGACATAGGATGTGCGATTTCCTTCTTGGAAATCCTGCCGGTGCCGCTGGCTAATGGGGAACACAAGAAGACGATTAGGGAGATAAACCAGTGGCTCTGGGAGTGGTGTGGGGCCAGAGGGTATAGGTTGATGGGGGATTGGGGGGAGACCTGGGAGGATAAGGGGCTGTATGCTAGGGATAGGCTTCATCTCAGTTTGGAGGGGAGGGAAATCCTTAAGTTGAAAATAGAGGGGTTCGTTGGTGAAAGGTCTGGTTTAAACTTGTGAAGTGGGAGTGATGGGAGAAGAGGCTGTCGGGGGGCAGTCCGCTAAAGGAGGGACTCTGTCTCCACCTCCCTGGGGAGCTGGAGGAATGTGGGAAAAGGCTGACTGGTAGGGTGCAGACCGGGGGAAGACTGAATCCCTATGGGAACACGAGCGGGGGAAATGGGAGTATAGGGAAGGGATGGAATGGAAGGTAGTCCTGCTAAATGCCTGGAGCTTGGGCAGTAAAATGCCTGAGCTCCATGTGATGCTAACTGAGGGATAAGTGGATGTGGAAGCCGTCATTGCGACCTGGGCCACCACAGGGCACGAATGGGACCTGAACCTGGATGGTTACACCATGTTCAGGAAGGACGGGGGGAAGGAAAGGGAGGAGGGGTAGCAATTATAGTCAAAAACTGCATTGGCATAGGAGGAGTGGAGGAGGCGGAGGGAACTGTGGAGGCGATTTGGGTCACCTTGATGATGAGGAGGGGGAGCAAGAGAGTAAAAATAGAAGTGCTGTACAGACCCCCTGCGCTGCCGGAGGAACTGGAGGAGAGTCTGGTGGCAGATGTTGGGAGACACTGCAGATTGAGCAGGGGAAGGGTGGTGGTGTTGGGGGACTTAAGCCTGCCAGAAACGGACTGGGGGGACTGACATTCTCGGTGGCCAGGGAACAGAGGTTGTTGGATGTCTTTCAGGACGTGTTCCTAACCCAGCAGGTGGGGGAGCTGACCAGGGACATGTGGATACTGGATGTGGTCCTGGGCAGACAGTGACCAGATTGGGGGCCTGGAGGTAAGGGACCCGTTGGCGGGGAGCAACCATGCCACGGTCTGGTTCTGCCTGGACCTAGGAGGGGTAGAAGGCTGCATAAATATGGAGGTAACTGACTTCAGGGGGCGGATTTCAAGGAAACAGGAGGGATCCCTAAGGAGCATTTGGATGGCATTGGGCTAGACATGGACGCTGACAGTAGGTGGGAAATCATCAGGAGGGGAATGCAGGATGCTGCCAGCACCTGTGCAAGAGTGAGACGCAAATGCGGTAGGGTCCAAAAACCCTGCTGGTGGACTCGGGAGGTTCAGATGGTGGTGAGGGAAAAGAAGGTGGCCTATAGGCATTTCAAGTGCTCAAGGAGTGAAAGGGATCGAGGGGGAATACGAGCTGATGGACAGAAGGGCCACTAGGGTGGTGAGGACAGCTATGGCAAGGAAGGAGCAGAACCCGGCCAGGGAAATTAGGAGAGGGAACAAGGGGTTCTTTAGATACATTGGGGGGAAAAATGAAGGGTGAAGGGGCAGATTAGCAGGATTAAAACGGGAGGGATGGGCACAAGACCGGGGGGCAGGCGGAGGTACTAAATGAGTATTCTCCCAGTTTTCACCAATGAAATGGGGGGGGCCGCATCTACATGGAGGAGACTAAACTGAGATGGGGGGGCCCTTACCAATTGGTGGGTTGGGGGGGCCATCACTGACAGGAGGGGGGAAGGCAAAACGGGGACAAAGCAGAGGTGGAAATCATGGCAGAGAGAGTGAGGGAAGCCCTCAGGTCCCTTAAGATGGAGAAAGCTCCAGGCCGGATAAATTCCATCCCAGAGTGCTGAGGGAACTGGCGGATGTCCTGGTGAAACCCCTGCCGGAGCTTTTCAGCAACTCTCTGCAGACAGGGTGGGTGCCCCAGGACTAGAAGGGGGCGCATATAGTGCCTATCCACAAGGGTGGATCAAGGGAGGTGGCAGAGGACTACAGGCTAGTCAACCTGACATCGCTGGTGGGCAAGGTGATGAAGAGCATTTTCAAGGAGAGGCTGTGGGGATCTGAAAAAGTCAGGGTGCCTGGACAATGGACAGCATGGCTTCGTCCTAGGGAAGTTGTGTCAGACGAACCTTGTGGAGTTCTGTGATTGGGTGATGTGTGCCTTGGAGCTGGGTAGGCAAGTGGATGTTCTCTTTCTTGACTTCAGCAAGGCATTTGACTCTGTTCCTCATGGGGGCCTGTTGGATAAGCTGGGGGAAATGGGGGTTTCGAAACTAGATGATCAGATGGATAGGAAATTGGCTCCAGGACCGGACAGAGGGTCGTGGTTGGCGGGATAGTCTTATCCCCAAGGAGGTTCATTTTAGTGGGGTTCCTCAGGGATCGGTCCTTGGGCCCCTCCTGTTCAATGCCTACGTCTTTGACATACGGAAGGGTATCAGGAGTGAGACGAGTCTCTTTGTGGATGACTCAAAGCTGGGGGCAGTGGTGGATGGGGTGGAGGGGAGGGTGGCCCCTTAGGGGACCTGGAGGCTCTGGAAAAGTGGTCTAGAAAGTGGAAACTGAGGTTCAGTGCAGGGAAATGCGGACTGCACCTGGGAGCCAGAAACCCAGGCCAAGTGTACACCTGGGGGGGGGCAGGGGGAATGCTATAAGTCACGATGGCTGAGAGGGACCTGGGGTGGTGGATGTCAAGATGAACAACTCAGAGACTAGTAGGAGGGCAGCGGCCAAGACCAACAGGATGCTGGGATGCATCGCTAGGGGGATCACCTCCAGAAGGAGGGAAGTGATACTCCCTCTGTATAACTGCTTGGTGAGGCTGCACCTTGAGTACTGCGTGCAGTTTTGGAGGCCACACTTAAAGCGGGACATTGAACTCCTGGAGAGGGTCCAGAGGAGGGCAACGAAAATGATCTGGGGCTTGGGGGACAGGACCTATGGGGAGAGGCTCGAAGAGCTAAATGTGTACACATTGGAAGAGAGAAGGAACCAGGGGACATGGATAGAGGTTTTCAGGTACATGAAGGGGGTAAGTAGGGGAGGCGCAGTCAGGTGCTCCGAAGGAAGGGGGGGCTACTAGAGGGCATGGGTGGAAGCTGGAGGGGGGGAGATTCATGGGAGAAAGGAGGAGGTGCTATCTCCCAGAGAGGGTGGTGGAGCCATGGAACATGCTGCCCAGGGGGCTGGTGGAGGCAGAGACAGTGGAGGGGTCCAAGAGTGGGTGGGACAGGTACAGTACAGGAGAGGGGTTCTGGAAGCAAAGTCCAGTGCAGTGAGAATATCCAGGATGGGGAAGGGAGAAGCCCGAAAGGGTGAGGGGGGTAGCAAGGTCAGCTCCCAGGGTGGGGGCTGACCAAACGAGCAGACACAAAGGACCGATAGGCCTATTCTGTTGGTATTTTAATATGTTAGTAAGATTCATGAGGCCCCAGAACCAGATAGGTTGCATCCTAGGATACTCTGGGAACTGGTAGCAGAACTGGCTGATCTTTTGGTAGGTCCGTTCAGCAGGTCTCTAAAGACTGGGATAATTCTAAAGGATTGAAAAGTGGCAGACAGTTACGCACCTTAAGTGGGAGAGACAAGGAATGAGCGGGGAATTACAGATGTCAGCCTTACCTCTGCTGTAGAGAAATTGATGGAGTCACTGGTCAGAGAAGACCTTGTGGACTTTTTAGGAGAGTAGCAGCGGCCTCCAGGATAGAAAACAGTATGGATTCATGGTAGTGAGGTCTTGTCAGACTAGTTTTCTTTGGCTGAGTGATGAGGGAGTTGACTAGGAGCCACGCTGTGGATTTGCTGTACTTAGACTTCAGCAAAGCGTTTTTCTTGGTGCCTCACAGACACTTGCTGAAGAAGATGGAGGACTTGGGTGCAGCTAAGGATATAGTAAACTTGGTAGGTAACTGGGTAAAGGGGAGGCGGAAGAGGGTTGTGTTCATGGGATTAAATCAGAAGAGAGGGAGGTCACAAGTAGGGTTCCACAGAGCTCTGTCCTAGGTCTGGTCCTCTTCAGTGCATTCATCAGCAAAATTTGAGGTAATCTGGGGCGGGTTGTATCTCTTCACAGATGACACTAAGCTCTCTGGGAGGGTGGTTAGTGATGAGGTAATAAGAGAAATGCAGAGAGACTTGCAGAAGCTGGTGTGGTGGTAAAGGGTTTGGCAGTTGAAATTCAACACCAGAAATTGCAGGATTATGTACCTAGTGAACAAGAACCCAGGACGGAGTACTGGATGAGAGGAGTGATGCTTAGTACTACGGCTGAGAAAGAAGACCTTGAAGTTACCATCAGTGACTCCCTTAAGCAATTGAGTCAGTGCAACAGAGCTTATAACAAGGCAGGTACAATACTTGGGTGTATCGTGAGGGGTATTAATAGCAGAAAAAAGAGGTAATACTTTCCCTGTATAGATCCTTGGTGATGCCACACCTGGAGTACTGCACCTAGTTCCGTAGTCCTCACCTCAGGAAGAATAGAGAGGCTGGAGACGGTGCAGCACTGGATAACAGAAATGATTCCGTGCCAGCAGTGCAGGTTATGAGGAGTGCCTCAAGGCACTGAACATGTACTCACTGGAGACCAGAAGAAGGGGGAGAGAACATACGATGGAGACCTTCAAGTTTCTGAAAGAAATTAATAAGGTGAACCGTCACGAGGGCATGAGTGGAAACTGACAGCAGGGGTCAAAATTAAGTTTTGCAGCTATTAGCCAGCAGGGCTAGTGACTGGGAAAATCTACTGGCCCTGCAGAAATTTCCACTGGCCTAGTTGTTGTACATACAGAAGGGTTGCCTTCTCCCGTTCAAGCCCACAGGGCTAGTTAAATGAAAATCTTACTAGCCCGATACAAACTCCACCAGCATTTGGCTAGTGGGCTGGTGCCAGTTTAGACCCCTGTGACAGGAAGGACGTGAGTAGTACTATGTTACAGAAAAGGTGGTGGGGAGCCATGGAACAGGCTGCTAGCCAAGGTGTGGGGGGTGCAAAAACCTTTAGTGCTCTTAAACACAGCTGGAACAGAATGAAGGGTATAGTGGTTGCCTGAGGCTTCAGATAAGGGGAGGAGACTGGCGGGGAGGATGGGGAGGGCTAGGATCCTAACTGTAGGTCCTAGGGCTAAATGGGGAACTCTGGTAGACTGGACCTTTAGCCTTTTTCTGCCATAATTGTATATGTTTCTGTGACTTCCCTGATCTAGCAGTCTGCACCTGGCTGGATCCTGAGTCATCGATAAGGTCCCTACACAGTAGATGGGGTGACCCTTTCCACGTTTCGGCAACATCGATAGATACAACATTCAATGTATCCCAACAGCACAGGTTGAGGAAATTATATGGTACCAAAACCGCTTTGACTTGAACATAAGAGAAACTGACAGGAGGGAGTAATATGCCCATCTAGCCTGTGTGCACATAAGTATTGAATACACTAGCTTCCTTCATGAGACTTTGGACAGCAGAGATATGGTTGGGGCAATCTACATTGACCTGACAAAGACTTTCAATTTCATCAACCATAAATTCCCACTTGAAAAATTACTGTACCTGGGTCTGTCAGTTGAAACTCCCTCCTAGTTTGAAAACTACCTAACCATAGACTGTCTTACTCTGATGCTGATGTAACATACTCTACTCTGTATAACTACACCAATAAAGAAGTTAAAAAAAAAAAAAATAGCTAGTTAACCGAGCAAACCCAGAAGGTAACGAGCATTTATCAGTGCCGAATGTTTGTATGTGCTGTACATGTGTGTGGTACTAATAATGTGTGGATACAGATGCCATGTGCCAAGGGAAGACTCCATCCAAGGTCCCTGTACTTCAGTGCAGTGACGGATGTGAAGAATTCATGGGGCTGTCTGGTGGGTTGCTGAAGCATAGGACCCTGTGGTCCCTGCACTTCCATGTGGCCACAGATACAGATGCACAGGGCAAAGAATGCATCTGTCAGCTAATGCACATGGCACTCTGCCACCCATGGGTGAAGAGGTGCAGGGCCCTATGCCAAGAACACAGTTCTTTTCACTATATTGTACCCAGGCCCATACAGGCCTGCACCTTTCAGTCACGGGGGGCGGACATCCTATAATAGGGCCATTCCCCCACTGTCACCCCCAGCTGGTTTACTGAGGTCACCGCCGAACTTGGTTCACAGGGCGGGATCACAAAGCATGATTGCTGGGGTGAAGACTGGCACTGCACACAAAGGTTGTTAAACAATTATAATGTGTTTTATTTTGATCCCCAGCTTTTCAAGATGCTTGTTTTATGATTCGCCTTATAAACATGACATGTACCAGGGGCACTAGAGAGCTATCTTCCAGGCTGGACGCACCTCTTGAAGCTCGTCACCTTGAGGTGCAGAATTTTAATTTAAAAAGTAGTCGGAAACCTAAAATATTGAAATTATTTTGCCAGAACTGGGTAGACCACATTGAATGAAGTCGAGTGAGCTGAATTTCAAAATGGGTCGTCAGAAAGCACACCACCAGGGGCTGTTGAAAGATCCATCTCAGCATAGCACCAGTAAGGCCTCAGGACCAGTAGATGGTGGTAGCAGTGCTCCCAAGGACACATCCGAACCGCCGTGGAAGGTCACGATTGAATCCATGAAGTCGAGGGATTCAAAAATAGAGAAGACTCTCCCAAAGTTAGTCTCATGAGGTGGTGATTCGAAAGTTATCAGGGACTATGGCAGAAACAGAAAAATGCATGGTTTCAACCAGGGTGCGAAATTCCTATACCTTAGGTGCCCCAGGGCAGGCACTTTTGTATTAGGACACCTACTGCTCTTCAGTGCCTGCCCTGCGGGGCACCTAAGGTATTCCTGCTACATTCTGTTTTTCCCGATGTGCTGTGGCTTTAAATGAGTGGGCAACTTGAGCTGGGACTGCGCAGGCACAGACAGCCAACACTGGGACACGATCACAAGGTACACATAACTGCTCATCCCAGTGTCAGCTGACTAAGTTGCAAGTGCTTGAGGGGGTCGTCATTTTCTTCGGCATGACTAGCCAACCACGGTGCAGCAGAGGCGGGTTTGCACGATCAGACGGCAATCGCGTATTGTCTCTTGACTGCTTGCCCTCCCCCCCATTCAGTGCATATCAGACAGACCTGTTGGAAAGCGTGGCATTCGGTGCTATAGTGTGGAACTGTTGGGAGTCGTCGAACGTTCCTGCTGTGAGAGCGAGTGACCAGCAGTCGTGATTGCAGATTGCTTCAACTTATAGAAAAAAACATAACAAAAGCTCTTTTAAGAGCTACTGTGCTGCACTGCTGCCTAGTGCCTACATTACTCCACTGTGGAGGTGGGGGGGTCCGGGGGGACTCTGATTTAGGCGGGAGAGGCGGGTAATGCAAACAAAAAAATACCCTTAACATTTAAAGCTCTTGTAAGAGCTACTGCCCAATTACTCCCTGTGAAGTGAACTGGGGAGACTTTGAGAGCGGGTGAGGTGAAATTGTACTGATTCTGCAACCTCGACCAGGCGGAGCAGATATAAAACAATTTACCCTTACCACTGAGTTACCATTACCAACTATGTTGTACCATATCGTGTTTTTTTTATTTCTGGGGTGAAAATAGCAAACTAAGAAGGAGCAATACAACAGCTCGGAGGAAGGGCTGCAATCTGCAGTGGAGACAGGGAGGGACTCTCAGTTAGACTGTCACTCAGCTAATTAAAACAGCTATAAATTAGCTGATCTAAAGTGCAGCTAGTTAATCATAGTTTGCGGTCTGGAATTTGGACTGTAGTGCAAGGCAACAGGCAGACTACTGAAAATAAGACGCTACTAGACTAGATCGTCTTGATGTTGCTGCCTGGCTGCCATACATATACTTTTCAGGCTGCAGTAGCAGTCTATTTGTCCCTCAGTTGCTGCTACCTGACAGTTTCTTGGGAACTTTACCACTAAAACCTATCTCTCCTTCCTAGACATTCCTCTTTCTCCATCAGTAAAACAAAAGCTGAGAGTGAGACTGAGGCAAGGGTTAGACATCACATAAAAAACAAGCAAAGTGATATTGGAGGGAGCAGAAAGCAGAGGCTGAGATTGTATTTTAGAAAGGCGTGGTGGGAGCTCACTCAGCTAGTAGAGCTATTGCCCTCCCTGGCCCTAAGTTGTAAAAAGTACATAACCTAAACAGATAAAGGTTGAGAGGGGAGTGTTGCTGTCAATCTATAAAGTTGAATTAATGCTCCTCTAACCTCTGTTCCCTATAAATAAAGGGATCTGAAATAAAGCCTGTTTACTTAAAGTTTAAAGCTGTTTTACAAGCTACTCAGACTACCTAAAATCTGAATACTGTTATAAAAAATCTTTTAAGCTTTTTTACAAGCTGCGCTATCTAAAATCTGAATACTAGTCTGTTGTAAAAAAAAATATATACAGTGGCGTGAAAAAGTATTTGCCCCCTTCCTGATTTTCTCTATTATTGCATATTTGTCACACTGGATGTTTTCAGGTCTTTAGAGAAAATGTAATATTAGATAAAGGGAACCTGAGTGAACAAATAACACTTGTTTTTTTTAATTTCACTTATTTAATGAAAAAAGTTAACCAACACCAACTGGCACTGTGTGAAAAGTAATTGCCCCTTACACTTAATAACTGGTTCACCACATTTAGCTGCAATGAGTCAACCAAACACTTCCTATAATTCAATATCAGTCTTTCACATTGCTGTGGAGGAATTTTAACCCACTTTCCTCATGAGAACTGCTTTAATTCAGTGACATTTGGTAGGTTTTCGAGCATGAACTGCTCGTTTCAGGTCCTGCCACAGCATCTCTATTGGGTTTAAGTCTGGACTTTGACTAGGCCACTCCAAAACTTTAATTTTACTTCTTTTTAGCCATTCTGATGTGGACTTGCTTTTGTGTTTTGGATCATTGTCTTGCTGCATGACCAACTACGCTTCAGCTTCAGCTGACGGAAGGATGACGGACATTCCCTTAAGAATTTTCTGGTACAGAGCAGAATTCATGGTTCCTTTAATTATGGCAAGTCATCCAGGTCCTTAGGCAGCAAAGCATCCCCACACCATCACACTACCACCACCATGTTTGACTGTTGGTATGGTGTTCTTACTGTGGAATGCTGTGTTTGCTTTACGCGAGACATTATGGGATCCATGTCGTCCAAAAGTTCCACTTTGGACTCATCTGTCCATAGAGCATTTTCCCAAAGGCTTGTGGATCATCCAGGTGCTTCTTGGCAAATGAGAGACAAGCGTTTATGTTCTTCTTGGTTAGCAGTGGTTTCGCCTTGCTACTCTCACATGAAGCCCATTTTTGCCCAGTCTCTTTCTGATTGTGGAGTCATGAACACTGACCTTAGCTGAGGCAAGAGAAGCCTGCAGTTCTTTAGATGTTGTTTTAGGATCCTTTGAGACTTCCTGGATGATTTAAGGCTGTGCCCTTGGAGTAATTTTGGCAGGCCGCCCACTCCTGGGAAGATTCACTACTGTTCCAAGTGTTCTCCATTTGGAGACTATAGCTCTCACTGTGGTTTGATGGAGTCCCAGAGCCTTAGAAATAGCTTTGTAACCCTTTCCAGACTGATAGAGAGCAACACATTTTTTTCTGATCTTTTCAGGAACTTCCTTTGATCATGGCATAATGTGCTTGTTGAATCTTTGTGCTGGCAACGTGACTCTGATGGTAAGGGTCAAAATAAGTGAGGTTTATATTGAGCAGGGCTGGCTGTAATCAAGCCTGGCTGTGTTCAATCAGCTGACTCTAATTATCCCTTTAATTGGGTTGATTTAACTAGGGGCAATTACTTTTCACACAGTGCCAGTTGGTGTTGGTTAACTTTTTTCATTAAATAAATGAAATAAGTAAAAAAAAAAGTGTTATTTGTTCACTCAGGTTCCCTTTATCTAATATTATATTTTGTCTAAAGACCTGAAAACATCCAGTGTGACAAATATGCAATAATAGAGAAAATCAGGAAGTGTTTTACAAGCTACGCTAACGCTGAGTGGACTAATACTGAATACTGTTATTAAAAAATCTGTTACCCTTTGACAAGCTACGCTATGTGTGTGTGGACTAGGTAAAATCTGAATACAGTTATAAAAAAATCTCTAGCTTTTTACAGGCTACACTATCCGTGGACTATCTAAAATCTGAATACCTGTTATAACAAATCAGACAACACACAGTCAGGTTTTCTTGTTAAGTTTATTATAAAAAAAAAAAGACAAGACACACTTTTTTCCTTGTTGCATTTATTAATACTAACACAAATAAAAAATTCTTAAAATCAGTTTTCACAAGTTCAACACCGAACAGCCAGGCAGACACCATGAGTCTTTTTAAATTTGGATTTAAGAGAAAGCGTTTTGATGAGACTCCGGGAGCTGACTCAGATTCCCTAACACCAAGTACTAGTACTACTACAGGCACAGCTATAACCCCACCATCTCTTTGCCCAGAGAGTGAAACTGTTGTGACCACTGAAGTTTCCTCAAGTGCTACTACTTGTACTGAAAGCCAAGTTAAGGCCCCGAAAGTTAGAAAATTTCAGGAATCCTGGAAAAGGGGCTGGAAGTGGCTTACATATGACACAGATAAATGTGCCATGTTGTGTACATGGTGTCAGAGTTAAGATAAAAGCCAAAGCAAAAATAATTTCAGAACTGGATGTAGTACTTTGAGTACACATTATCTCAGCACATGAAGTGTCTGTAGCACACAAAAATGCTGAGATGGCATACATTGCAAATAAAACAAAAGTTGGAGAAAGACCAATAGAGAAATCCATACAATTTATGGAACAAAAAGAAATGAATCAAATTTGTAAATTGTTCTGTACTGCATATTACGTTGCTAGGACCGAAAGGCCTTGCAAGGATTTTCCTGGGTTGATAGATTTACAAAGAAGAAATCATGGGTATGATGCTATGAGTCACAGTTACAGTAGTGACAAGCAATGCCGTGTCTTCATTCACTATATTGCCCAAGATATTCAAAGCACTACTGCTAGTCTACTGAAAGACAATGACTTCTTTTCTTTTCTTGTTGATTCCTGCACAGATAAAAGTGTGACTGAGGAGGAGGGCATTTTTGTACGTGTTTTTGAAAATGGCCTACCTGTAACAAGATTTCTTGCACTGAAACCAGTCAGTGTCCCTAATTCAGAAAGCATTTTAAATACTGTGATTAATGCTTTAGAGGGTGGTGGTGGTTTAAAGGATGGTGGTTGGAAACATAAGCTGATAAGTGTGGCATCTGATGGTGCTGCTGTAATGTTGGGGAGCACTTCAGGTGTCCTTAGTCGAATAAAGCAAGATTTCCAGTGCCCACACCTCATTGACATACACTGCTGTGCACATCGTTTAGAGCTTGCTGTAAAGGATTCGTTCAGAGACTGTCCCTTTTACAAGTCATTAGAACAACTTCTGCTGAACATTTACTCATTTTACCAAAGGTCACCAAAAAGTTGGAAGGCCTACAGGAAGCGGGATCCCTTTTAAATATTAATGTCAAACCAGTTAACACTGGTGGCACTAGGTGGCTTGCACACAGAGAGCAGGCCATTTCTGCCCTTGAAGGAACTGGGCTGCATTAGTGCCTCACCTCAGACATGTGTCACTGACAAACAAGCAGGATCGTGGCCAAAAAGCACTAGGAATACTTAAATTGCTTAAGACTTTAAAATGTGTTATATACATGAACTTTCTGAAAGTGTTTTTTGGTTACTTATCTGCTCTTAGTCTGTGCTTTCAGCAAGAGGATGCCACTGTTGAAAAAGTGCACAGCAGAGTAGAAAGCACAATTCAAAAACTAAATGGTCTCTCGAATCAAGAAACTCTTCACCGCATAACACTTAAATCTGTAAGTGAGAACCTAACTCAGTACAACAGTGTTGACTTAACTAATGAAACTAGCAGGCACAGATCAGGTTCTCCTTCAGACATTGTAGAAGCCACAATTTCAGAGATCAAAAAAATTCTTCAGAAAACGTCACAGCACATTGAATCTCACTTTCAGTCCTTCACGACCAATAAAGTGCTACTAGCTGCAAGAGCTTTAAATTTTCAGTCCTGGCCAACATCCACAGAGGCATTTGAAACATATGGAGATGAAGCAATTCAAACAATTGTTGATCACTATAAAGTGGTCCTAGAGTCTCGTGGAGTTGATGTTACATTGGTACTGCTGGAGTGGCTGGACTTAAAAAAAGCACGTACTCCACTTGCTCTATTGAAAGTTGTAAGTCTCTGAAATTGTGGCAGAAAGTGATTCTTGCGGATGTGCAGGATCAACAATTTCGAAATGTGCTGGCCATTGTCAGAATCATTCTCCTGATTCCTGTTCACACTGCTGCTGCAGAACGAGGCTTCTCTCTGATGGGAAGAATAAAAAATGACTGGAGGGTTGGATTACGCCCAGACACCCTACATGACCTAATGTCTATATCTCTGAATGGACCCCAGCTTAGTGACTATAACCCTGAAGGTGCCATATCACTGTGGTGGAAAAATGGCAAAATAAGGCCCACTACCAAAGCTTATGGCTCCAGAACAGTGTCACTGCATGCTGTTTCTGCCAGCCCTAGTGGTGGTGATGAAAACGAAAGTGCTTGGTCCAGTGAAGATAATGTCTAAAATTATGTAAACTAAGGGACGGCATGTAAATAGTTTGTTGGACATGTACATTTTCTTCTTACATGCCCAAGTGGGCATGTACTTTTTTTCATGAATTTCATGCCCTGGTTTCAACCCTTATAACTGTGGCCACACACTGAGAAACGTCGACTCTGCAACTGGATGGAAAATATTGAAAACTAAGATCTGGAAATATATGGGTTGTTGGAGTTCCAGAGGGAGTTGAAGGGAACACCTTACTACAATACAGTATTTGATCCCCTGGCTAAAAGAAAAAGCTTACGCTACCAGAGGAGTTTACCTGGTTGGTGGTCACTAAAGCATACCGCGTGAATCCCCAAGTCTGTCCTGCTACGCCGAATATGCCATGCACCATCTTAATCAGATCTGCAGGATCGGAGATTCAGGGTGCAGTAATTTTGGCAGCATGGACAACTTACCCTTTGGAAAGCAATGGCTATGATGTGAAGCTCTACCCTGATTTGTCCTTCCAAACTCGGGCAAGAAGGAAGGCATTCGATGCTGTACGACAGCAGCTGTGAACATTGGAAATTATATACTCTTTATTGCCAGCGGGCCTCAGGGTGGCATACGGTGGAATGACTTTGCAGTTTAGTAACCCCCAAGAGGTTGTCAGATCGATCGAAAAAGTTGAGCTGGAGTTTGTGGGGCATAGAGAAGAACCCAACCAAGCTGACTTTTCTTCTGACATGGAGGATTGAACGGAAAACTGGTACTTTAATATCGGAGCAGGTCTGGACTCATTGACGGCTCACTATATTTAATTTATACCTGTCTTCCAGGATGTGTAAGGGAGACCGGCACTTCTGAAACTTCATTGGACATTGTCAGAAGATTAAGAGGCTTTAATTAAAGTATTTTTTAACTGTTGGAGCTCACGAGGTAGTGAGAGCGTGGAAGTATCCCCAATTTTGTAAGCCCCATGTCTGATTCTATTCTTCCCATAGTTATAGAAGTTTCAATAGCCCAGCCTGTTACAAATAGCAACTATAGTTTGTAAAAATGTCTATGTTCCCAGCAGGGCTAGAAATAATTTTTTTGAGATGCCTGTCCATGGGACAGGTGGGATGCAGATTTTGCCTGTCCCTCAATACTTATACCTGTCCATGCCATTTTAACATAAATTATGAAGTAACTTACAGACGGTATCTTGGAGACAAGTAAGTGTACAATAGGGTGGTGGGCCAGATTCTAGTTCTTTCTTAGCCCTTCCACAAGTCAGGAATATTTCTAGATTCCCCCTTTTATTTCACTAAAAATACCACCAACAGCTTAATCCGGTTCAATGTCAGTTGGCGTCCATCTGTAACGAGGCTGAAAATAGGCAGAATTGTGTAGTCCTCCTTTCCCAGTTAACAAAAACTAAATAACCATTTTTCCAAAGAAGCCTTGCCTTTGCTGCAGTTGTCTTTTCTTATTCTTTTTTGAACCCCCAGAGCCCTGAAAAGGGCTGTTTTAGCAGCACTCTGGCTGAAGTCTCTCCAGACCCATCTCTTGCTGGGACTTTGCAGCCCTGCCTGCCTTTGTCTTCCTTTTCTTAATTTATTGTTTTCTTTTACTCCACTAACAAGCATGAAAAGGGCAGTTTTCAGCTGCAAACATCAAATAAATTGGTTCCTGCATCTCCTTCCCCTCCTTGTATTACCTAGCACAGGCTGCCTCTCTCTCTCTCTTTGCGATCTCGCCCCCCCTTTGTTGGATCACTGCAGCCTTGCCTGTGTTTTTGTTTTTGTTTTATTTTCTTTTAGCTTGCCCCCCCTCAAAAGGGCTTTTTATACTCAATGCCTTGCCCTTAAACTGATGCTCACTTTACAGAGTAAGCCATCACTGAAAAATGCTTTTTTCACTCTGCGCGACTGCTCTTGTTACAAGTCTCATTGTACCACACAGACTTCCAGCTATTCAAACAAGGGCCTGGCAAAAGATATGGTCCAAAAGCCGAGATTTTGGCTGAATATTAAGTGACAGTGGTACTTGTTTTAGATGGACACTGGCACACCAGAGCCCTGAACAGGGCTCCTGATTAAGTTTAACTTTCACACAGACAGCTTAGTGACAAATCGAACTGCCGCCGATGCGCACTACATGCTGCAGCTCCTCGGACTGCTCAAGACGCAAGGAATGCGGCAGCGCGGGCAAGCGATAACCATCCAGGCTTTAAGCATCCGCAGTTATTACTGCCAGCCCTCTCTGTTTGAATTTTGCCTACCTTGGCAGCAGTGAAGACTGCTTAGCTAACCAACTAGCACACCATGGGATCGGGCACGAGACAGACTTCACCGACCACGTAACGTTATGATGTGCATGACGTCCGCTTCTACCTAACCTGACTGACTGCCTCCTGGGTCCTAGTGCCCAACAAAGTTTGCATGCTGGCTCACAATATCTGCCTGTCCCATGGACAGGTAGAAAAACCGAAATGGCTGTCCCCTTTAAAAACCGGCTGTCCGAGACGGGCAGACAGCCAGTTATTTCGAGCCCTGGTTCCCAGTAGGAACACAGTTAAAAGTTCTGATTTCACTTCTAAAAATTAGATGATTTCTGATTGCTGACTAAACGATATTGTTAAAGATAAAAAAAAATGTTCATAAATGCACCTGGGGGAGTTGAGCTTTTCAGGGGGTCTAAATGACTGTTTTTCTCCCTAGTTAGAGCCAGGTTAAATAGCAATCGTATAGATTGTGTAGCTCACGCTCTGTTAATTTCTCCCTAAAGGAAACACCTTTTGCCTTTGAAGAGGCTGGCAAATATTGGAGAACTGTTAGACTTGATAAATGAACTTTACAGGAACCTGACCCCCAATTCCTACTGTAACTGTATAACAAGGCAACTGTATATAGTGTTTTCCATAGAATTGCTATGGCAGTTTGTGTCTGTCGTGTTACTTATCTCTATATCAATTTGACTGTATAACGTCTGATTACACAGAAAATTAATAAATACAAAGTTAAAAAAATAAAATTAAACATGACATGTACAATTTATAGTATATTGGCCAAAATGTCATTTTGCACCAGAAGTGCAAAAACACACCTCATCCAGGATTTAAAAAATGACACGTCACATTTATGAGGTGGTGTGGAAAAATGGCTGTGTTGAAAATTGGGAGTCAAAATATTGAAAATTAACGAAGTTATGAGTGAATGTTGAAATAGTCTAATGTTCAGTCATAACTTGGGTATTTTACTGTATGTGTAAACCACGTTTTCAGCAAAGCTTTTCTGTTGCCCCACCTCATGAACCCGGTAGGTGAAAATTTTCAAATCCCCACCAAAACATCATTCCACACCATTGAAATGTCATTCCCGCTACAGGTACAAAAGCAGATTTTGGCCAGGATTTGAAAAATGACAGCTGTCACATTTGTGAGGTGTTGAGAAAAAATGGCGCTGTTGAAAATTTTGGGTCAAAATATTTAAAACTACCGAAGTTACGAGCGAGTATAGAAAGATTTCGACGTATGCGCATAACTTTGCCATTTTTGACCACAAATTTTCAACATAACCTTCTTATGACCGCACCTTATGAACAAGGCAGTGAAAATGTTCAAATCCTGCCCGAAAGGTGATTTCGTAACACGACCACAAAAATCACCTTTCGTGCCTGAGTTACATAATTTCACCACAATTGGTCATGAGGTGGAGTCCCAAAAAGGCCATGTTGAAATATTGGGGCCAAAATATGCAAAAATGATAAAGTTATGCATCAGAGTTCAAAACCCCATTGAAATGTATTGAATCATGCTTCCCTTAGTTTCTCATATTGCAGTTGGCAGTTCCAGTAACAAGATGTGGCTTCAGTCAGAGAGTGGATCTTAGCCCTTGGATATGTTCTGGTGAATAAGGGCATGTTGGGGGTACTGCTGAGTGGGAGGATGATTGTGTGTGTGTGTGTGTGTGTGTCTCACATCAGTAAGGGTTAGTTTTCTTTTTTATAGAGAAAAAATTGAGGAACTGTTTTCTTTATTTTAGGGATATTCCGACACTGGGATTGGGCACCCCATTGTCGGGCTCATTGGGAATGGGGGCGGGCGACATGGAGGGGAGGGCAGGTAAAGAGAATTTGGTACCAGGGACAGGCTTCAGTCCCTGGTCCGGTTATATTTCTAAATGTTTACAAAGATTGGGAAGGGTGGTCACACTGTTGAAGGTGCTAAAGTGCTGCAGTGCCCATGGCTTTTTACATATAAAAAAGTGCAAAAATCTCAAACAGTTATCAGTACAAAAGTGGACTTTCCAGGCGGTGGCAACAAAATATGAGACCACCCATACCAACAACCCAACCTGTTTCATTAAAAAGCTTCTTCAGTAGTCCCATACACGTAGCAAAGAGCTGGTTGGAACATTATGAAAATAATTTTTTTTCTAAAAGCATTTTGTTAGGCATGAATTCTTGTGCACCTCGCAACTACATGCCCCATCTATGATCAATACAAATCTCTGCTATTTTTACAAGATCATGGTTGTTAGTGTTAAACTTGTCTAACAAAATGCCTTTAGAAAAACATTTATGTTTGTAATGTTACGTTCCGTCTCTGCTGTCGTAATAGACATTAAGCTTTCAGCTACTAACTGGATGGGTGCATCGTCTGGTGTTCTCATATTTTGTTGCCACCGCTGGAAAGTCCACTTTGTACTGCCATTACTGTTTGCGATTTTGCACTTTGTGATATGTAAAAGTCAGAAGCACTGCAGACCTTTGGCATCTTTAATAAAGTAGTGTGCACTTTGGAGCCCCCATAGTCAGGTGCTGATGTTTTCTATCGGGGTGGGGAGCAGACCGCAAGGGACTGCGTGCTGTTTTACAGGAAAAACAAATGAGGGATGTTTTTTATTTATTTTATGGATATTCTGACACTGGGATTGGGCACCCCAGTGTTGTGCTCGTTGGGAATAGGGTCAGGAGACCGGGAGGGGGTGTCAAGAGCAGTGATACTGGAGGTGGACTCACCGGTCTGCTTATATTTTTAACATATATTTACAAAGATTGGGAAGGGTGAGTGAGCAACTTGGAGGGAACATGGAGAGAAAAAAGCAGTAGCGGGGTGGGCACCCCACTCTGCTTGATACAGATGGATGGCGCGATCACTCAGGCTTCTGATGCTGAAAGCCGATTAGCTGCGTGCTGACCGGCTTCATGGAAATGAAAGGATCGAAGCATCCTCTGATTGGAGCGGCTTTGGTCCTTTCAGCTGCACAAGAGTTTCTGCCCAGCAAGCAGCAGGTGACGTCACGACCACAGTGCATGGTCATTGGTCTGGACTGCTAAGCCCCTTCCCGTTTGAGCTGTAGTGGGCTTGACAGTGCCAAACCTCTGAAATGCTGTTAAGTGTAACAAAATGTTTCTTGCAGATGCACAAGCAAATGTAAAAATTGAGGGTTTGACCACTGTGGAAGGACTGTCTTTTGTCAGGGTGCCTCATGGCTCCATTTTGGAACCATTATTATTTGGCCTGTTTATAAATCAGTTGTTTGAAGCCTGTCTGTCTGCCAGAGTTCCTTGTATGCATATGACACAGTACAAACACAGAATTAGTTTTTGCCAGACACCTAAGCAAGACTGTCTAGACACGCAAGCGAAGACTTGCTTAACTGTGGAAAAATAGTTCTCAATAATAGTCTGGTACTTAACTACAAAAAAAACCAAAAGCATGCTTTTAGTAGCTCATATCAAGAGAAGTGTCCCCTTGGATATCCACAGTGCCACATGGGCTCAAATTTGAAGCAAGCAGAAGTCTCGATACCTATGGCTCTACCTGTATAATGCACTACCTTTTGTCCCCCATGTTGAAAATCTGGTTAAGACAGTTAACTGTAGGTTGGGCGCACTGTTCCACAACCGTAATAACTTTTCTCTGTCCAGAGGCAATGTGCCTAAAGACCCCCTGCCCTGGCGGAGGAGCTGGAGGACAGTCTGGTGGCAGATGTTAGGAGACACTGCAGACTGGGCAGAGGAACGGTGGTGGTGTTGGGGGACTTAAACATGCCAGGAACAGACTGGGAGACTATGACATCCTCTGTGACCAGGGAACAGAGGTTGTTGGATGTCTTTCAAGACGCTTCTAACTCAGCAGGTGAGGGAACTGACCAGGGGAGGCACGGGTACTGGATGTGGTCCTGGCAGACAGTGACCAGATTGGGGGAGCCTGAGGTAAGGGACCCATTGGCGAGGTGACCATGCCATGGTCTGGTTCTGCCTGGACCTAGGAGGGGTAGAAGGCTGCACAAAGGCCAGGTAACCGATTCAGGAGTATTTTAAGGAAATGGGAAGGATCCTTAAGGAGCATTTGGATGGGATTGGGTCAAACATGGACGCTGATAGTAGGTGGGAAATCATCAGGAGAGGGGTGCAGGATGCTACCAGCACCTGTGCAAAGTAAGATGAAAATGGTAGGGCCCCAAAACCCTGTTGGTGGACCAGGGAGGTCCAGGAGGTGGTGCGGGAAAGAAAGCAGCCTATAAGCAATTCAAGTGCTCAAGGAGTGAAAGGATCGAGGCGTCTGAGCTGATGGCTAGAAGAGGGCCACTAGAGTGGTGAGGGCGGCTAAGGCAAGGAAGGAGCAGAACCTGGCCAGGAAATTGGGAGAGGGAACAAGGGTTCTTTAGATACATTGGGGAAAACGAAGGGTGAAGGGGCAGATTAGCAGGATTAAATCAGGAGAGATGGGCTACAAGACCGGGGGAGCAGGCTGAGGTACTAAATGGTACTTCTCAGTTTTACCAGGGAAAATGGGGTGCTGCATCATACATGGGAGGAGACAGATACTGAGGAGGGACGACCTTCACGATCAGCAGGTCTGGGGAGAGGGGAGGCATCACTGGCAGGTGGGGAGGTTAAGCAGGGAGAAGGGGTACGGAAGTGGAAATCACAGCAGAGAGAGTGAGATCCTCAGCTCCCTTAAGACGGAGAAAGCACAGGGCCGGATAAATTACATCCCAGAGTGTTGAAGGAACTTGCAGATGTCCTGGCAAAACCCTGGCAGAGCTTTTCACCACTCTCTGAGGACAGGGTGGGTGCCCCAAGACTGGAAGGTGGCACATATAGTGCCTATCCACAAGGGGGGATCAAGGGAGGTGGCAGGGAACTACAGGCCTGTCAGCCTGACCTCGGTGGTGGGCAAGGTGATGGAGGGCATTGTCAAGGAGAGGCTAGGGGGACCTGGATAAGTCAGGGTGCCTGGACAATAGACAGCATGGATTCATCCCAGGAAATCGTGTCAGACAAACCTGGTGGAGTTCTATGACTGGGTGACAAGTGCCTTGGACCTGGGTAGACCAGTGGATGTCCTCTTTCTAGACTTCAACCAGGCATTTGACTCTGTTCCTCCATTGGGCCTGTTGGATAAGCTGGGAGAAATGGGGGTGGGGAATCAGATGGATGAGGCAATTGGCTCCAGGACCCGGACAGAGGGTCGTGGTTGAGTGGGAATAGTCTCATCCCCAAGGGCGTCATTGGTGGGGTCCCACAGGGATCAGTCCTGGGCCCCCTTCTGTTCAACGCCTCTGAATCTGACATAAGGACAGGAATCAGGAGTGAGATGAGTCTCTTTCGGATGACTTCGAAACTGAGGCGGTGGTGGATGGGGAGGAGGAGGAGGTGGCCCTACAGGGGACCTGGAGGCTCTGGAAAGATGGTCTAGAAAGTGGAAGCTGAGGTTCAATGCAGGGAAATGCAAGGTACTCACCTGGGGCCGAAGCCCAGGTCAAGTGTACACCCTGGGGAAATGCTACAAGTCTCGATGGCTGAGAGGGACCTGGGGGGTGGTGGTGGATGTCAAGATGAGCAACTCTGAGACTTGTGGGAGGCAGCTGCCAAGGCCAACAGGATGCTGGATGCATCGCTGGGGATCACCTCAGAAGGAGGAAGTGATACTCCTCTGTATAACTGTTGGTGAGGCCGCACCTGGAGTACTGCGGCAGTTTGGAGGCCACTTAAAGCGGGACATTAACCTCCTGGAGAGGGTCCAGAGGAGGGCAGCTAAAATGATTTGGGGCTTGGGGGACAGGACCTATGAGGAGAGGCTCGAAGAGCTAAATATGTACACATTGGAAGAGAGAAAGGACTGGGGGGACATGATAGAGGTCTTTAGGTACATGAAGAGGGTAAATAGGGGAGGAACAGTCGGGGTGCTTCGAAGGAAGGAGGAAGGGGCCACTAGAGGGCATGGGTGGAAGCTGGAGGGGAAGATTCAGGGAGAAAGGAGGAGGTGCTACTTCACTGAGAGGGTGGTGGAGCCATGGAATGCACTGCCTAGGGGGCTGGTGGAGGCAGAGACAGTGGAGGGGTTCAAGAGGGGGTGGGACAGGTACAGGGGAAGGGTTCTGGAAGCAAAATCCAATGCAGCAAGAATATCCGGAACTGGGAAGGGAGAAGCCAGAGAAGGCGAGGGGGACAGCAAGGTCAGCACCCAGGTTGGGGACTGACTAAACGAGCAGACACGAAAGACCATTAGTCCTATTCTGCTGGCATTTTAGTATGTTAGTATGTTAATTGTGTCAGTTTCCATTTCGGCACTTATTGGCTATAGTCTTATCTACTCCGTTGCATGTGATTCAGTGTTGGACAGGGTCAGGATAATTTGTAACAAAGCTTGATGATTTGTAGGCGTAAACAAATTTACTCACAGTTGCAACCTTTTTTAGACAATCAAACTGGTTACCTTTAACCAGTAAAATCAAGTTTCAGGGCTAAAGAAGATTCAAAAACCAGCACTCTGTGCTGGTGATGTGGTTGCGAACAAAGACCAAAGGCATTTCCACCCCAATATGAGTCAATAAAGCATGAAGGTGGTTTGAAGGCCTGTGAATATTTTCCACAACCTGGAAATTAGACGATTTATGTGAACTGAGTAATCCAGATGTTGAGCAGTAGACCAAGATATTTGTAGCATGTTACATTGTCGAGGAAATCACCTGACAAGGAGTGGAAACGTCGAGGGTGGGACTTTGCTGGCCATTCTTAGGTGCCAGATAGCACACTGAAAAAGACCTTCAGGTTCCTGAAAAGAATAAACAAGGTGAACTGCAAGAAATTATTCAGCATGAGTAGCAGTTTGATGGCACAGGAGAAAACTAGAGAGGAAGGTTCAGGAGGTACACGAGGAATTATTTTGTAGAAAGGGTGGTGGGACTGTGGAACAGTCGACAAGCAGAGGTGGTGGGTGTAAAACCATAAATAGTTTCAAGCACTTTTGGGACAGAGGAAGTGTCTAGTGGTTGCTTGGGGTGACAGAAACTGGGGGAGGGAATGGGGGTGGGCAGTATGAGTTAGATAGGAAACCATGGACAGACTAGATGGACCATTGGCCCTTTTTCTGCCGTCATTGTCTTTTTCTGTGATACAGTACCCTTCCACATCAAATTACTTGCTACAAATGAGTGCATACAGTCCCCTCTCCTCCTCTGTATCACTCTGTGCTAAGCCAGTTAGTAACTCTGTATACCTGTATGCAGGGCTCTCGAGGTCGCGGGCGCCCACGTCCTTTACGCACATTTTGAGTGTCAGGACACTTGGAATTTTTCCGCAAGAGTCTCTGAGACTCTCAGCCACCAAGCCCCGGGAGTGACTTTAGGACATTTTTTATGTTACGGGGGGAGGGGGTTATAACAAATTAGGGCCACTGCTCAACTAAAAAAATTCTTGTTAGTTGAGTAGTGGGCATAATTTGTTGGGATATACCCTATGAAACATAACATAAGGTAGATTAAAATGCCCCAACAGAAACTAATGGAGCTTTCTGCAGAATACTACATTAAAAGCAGTGCTGGCGCAGGGGCCCAGCTCCCATGTATTTGAATGGGGTCCCCTAGAAATTTTCCGAGGACTCCCACTTTTCGGTTGTGGACCCCCCCTTTTTTTTTTTCATGGCCAATCCTGGACTCCCAATCAAAAAATCCTACCGAGAGCCCTGACTGTGTCCATCAGAACGACACACCAGCCAATGACTAGTCACCCTAGTCCAATGATCATGTGATGTCTGTTTCGACGCGACTGCCCCTGCAATGTCTGCTTATTACTAGCAAGTCTGGGGACATCAGAACAGTCCAATCCAGGCTTTAGATATAGATGGCATTTATTTATTGAAAAGTTTGGCGATTACCTTTGAGCACAAGTGCTGATTTACAAAGGTTCCGTGCCAGATACATAGCCATATAACGTATGCAATAGGGTAGACACTCCAAGGGGGTGTGTGTGTGGGGAAAACATGAATACAGATATACGAAAGGTTGTGGAGTGGTCAAGAGTGGGGCAACTTAAGTTTCAATGCAAAGAAGTGCAGACTCATGCACTTAGTGCACAGAAACCCAGGGTAGAGTACAAAATGCAGGGAGTGGTACTGGCGACCACCAAACAGGAAAGAGACCTGGGGATAATCCTATCTGATGACCTAATGGTGGCCAAACAGTGTGACAAGGCAGCGGGAGAGCTAGTGGTATGCTAGGGTGCATAGGGAGGTGTATCACCAGCAGAAAGAGGGAGGTGGTGGTACCTCTTTATAAATTACTGACAAGACCTCACCTAGAGCAATGTGTCCAGTTCTGGAGACCCTCATCTACGGAAGCACCTAGAGTAGAAGTGGTCCAGAGGAGGGCAACTAAAATGGTACAGGTTCTGCATCAAAAGCCCTATGAGAAGAGACTGAAAGGGCCTCAATATGTACACTCTGGAGGAAAAGAGGGAGAGGGGGGATATGATGGAGACTTTCAAATACCTCACAGGTTTAACTAAGGTTCAAGAGGGATGCATTTTTCAGAGAAAAAGATGCTGAAAAACAAGGGGTCATTCTTTGACTTTGGAGGGGTAGACTCGGGAGATGTAAGGAAGCACTTCACAGAAAGAGTGGTAGATGCCTGTAACAGCCTCCCTGGGGAGGTGGTAGGGGCAAAAACTGTTAACGGGATTCAAGAAGACATGGGGTAGGCATAATGGAACCTTAGTGGTAATTAAAAGGGGGGTAAAACCAGAGATCAAGTAGGGTCTGTGGTTTTACAGTAGGTTGGGGGAGGGGGGTGCGACTAGGTGAGCCATGAGGTCCTTATCTGCCGTCAAACACTGTTACTATGTTACAAAAAGCATTACAAGTACAATGAGTAGTTCAGAGGAATTGCAAACAAGTTGGGCTCAGCGCACTTAAGGCAGAAGAACTACATACAGGCTTGAGAAAAATCCATACAGATTGTTGTATAAAAGCAGTTACGTACAGAAACTGAATAAAACTGTTTAACGGTTACAGTTGCACTGGACTACAAAGCAGACTGCAAAGATCTCTTACACTGCTGCATCTCCCTAACTTTAATACGTTTTTTTTTCTACTTTCTATTTCTACACCTCTACTGTCTCCTAACCTCCACTCCTTCAGGCCACCAAGGTGCTCTGCTTCCCGACCCTGCCGACTACCCTGGAGTCTGCTCCTAGAGTGCCACACACTCTAATCCTCAGGGTCCCTTGACAGCCTGGATTACCCCGGGTGGTGAGGAGTGAACCCCTAACCCTCCCTATCCCCGAGTGATCGAGATGCGCAGAGCGAAGTCTGCCCCTTCACAGTCGGTGGGTGGCAAAGCAGGCAGTGGTGGTCGTCATGTAGGAGGCTTGGGAGATGTTTTTCCACCTTTCCTCTCTAGAGAGCCTGACGTGCAGTGACGTCAGTGCACTAATGTGCAGACGTCTGCCGGCTCCCTCCCCATGTTGATGCCCACCTGCTGAACAACCAGCCTCCGCTGGGTGTCACTGCAGTGTGGCATATCTAACCCACCCGAGAAGGAAGGAGGCTGTCGTGGGACTCTCAATCCTTCGCCCCTACTCAGCGTGGCGGCGACCTAGAGATCCATTCTCGAACCCGGGTCGCCGGCGCGGCGCGAGGTGTGGCGTCCAGCGCTTCAACCCTCAGCGCCACCGGGCTGGCTTACTTTAATAAGTTTATCAGGAAATTTTGTTTAGCTAGTGGCCCTGACAGTAAATGACTGATTGCCCAGCTGAGTATGCCAGCAAGGCTTAAGGGCATTCCTGGTCATGTTCTTGGTGTTGTATTGGTTGGAGAGGTGTGGGCACAGTTTTCTAAAGCAAGGGGTATTAGTCCATAGTGTCTTTTTGACTAGTAGATAGGTCTGGGGCCTTATTCTGCTGGGTAAAGGTAGCCAGTGACTGAGTGCATAAATGATAGGCTGTTATCTGCACCATGTACAAAGCGGTACGCCATACTACTGTTAAGCACTGTCACAGGCAGCAGTGTAGACTGGGAGCCCATAATCTATAAGCAGGGCCCTGTGTTTTCCACGGAATTTAATGTAAACTGTGGAATACACTACTGAGCATCATTACGTGGTAGTGGTATACAGTAATGTCCTTGTGAGTGGTTGTATACTGCTACCCGTGTAATAACATAGTTGTTTATCATGTTGTTCAGTGGTTACTGTATTTGGGCACCGCTCGGTATACCGTGCTACCGGGCAACCTTTGTGCAATTACCATTGCACATGTTATTTAATGGGTACTGAATTTGCACTACACTTGGCATACAGTGCTACTGGTAAACTTTTGCACAATTACCACTAATTATTCCGCAGTTTACATTGAAGAATAGGTTTTCGCAGTTTACATAAAGAGAGGAATACTGTTCCACAGCTTACATAAACTGAGGAATAATGTTCCACAGCTTACATAAACTGAGGAATATTGTTCTATAGTTTGCATAAACTGAAGAATATCGTTCCGCAGTTTACATAATTTTGGGGTTTGTACAAGATGAGAATATGGAGGGGAATATAGCAGTTCTGGGTGAAGACAAGATTGATGCCACAAACTTGAGCAATATGTTGGTCCCAGGGTTCCTACAAGAAAGATTATTCAGTGCAGCACAGTTATGCTGACTGTTTTAGATCAGCATACGTACTTATCTGTTGCTGCTCCGCAGTCTCCCTGTCCTGCTTGTGATGCGATGTCCCACTGCTGTGGACTGCTGCAGAATCAGCAGTTCTTCCGTAGAAAATATGGCGTCCTGCCACAGACCGTAGGTCCATTTTGCCACAGTGAGTACGGGGCCCTGTTTATAAGTGACAGAACGGAGCTGGGCACTCTAAGGCATCTAGCATCCCCAGTAAGATTGTTACAGTTATGGTACATGGCACCCAGTCTTCTGTTAACTATGGCTACCAGATTGTCAACCTAGGTTGCAAAAGACGAAATGTCATCCAGAGTTACTCCAGGGTATTTGAAGGTCTCCACGTCTTTAAGGTTTTAACCTTGGCCATTTCGGATGATAAAGGATGGAATGTTTTTTTTTTGTGGGCGGCTAGAGAAGAGCATGGTCTTTGTTATTTTTGTAATTGAGGACCAGTTTGTTGTTGGAAAGCCAGCTTTCAAGTGACCTAAAGTTACTTTGGAGAACAGCAGTAAGGTTGTTAAGGTCAGGGTTTTTGTAATAGATGACTGCATTATTGGCATAGAGGAGTATGCTGGCTGTCTGACGCGCGTCGGGCAGTTGACTCTGTCGGGTCAGAGCCTGCCCCACAGGTTGTCGGTCACCCTCACTCCCGACCGTCCTCAGCAGGTGGAGGGTGGCTCAGGCCCCAGGCAGCTCTTCACAGACTCCTTGGAGTCCGACAATGACTCTTCCCTGTTCTCCAGGCCCAATGACCTGTAGTCCTCTGGGGGCCAGTCAATGGACAAACTGCCCATCATCCTTCATGGGTTTGCTTCGGCTCATCTCAGAGTCCACCGGGATGCAGCTCGAGCCTGTATCCAAGCGGGCCAAGTATCTCCTGATGGAGATACTGGACTGAGGGGATTCACCCACGGAGGCCTTTCTGGTGGCTGAAGCCATTGTTGGCCCAGTCTTGGAGCTCGGGGCAGCGTCCTGCTTCCTGTCCTGCACCTTCGGCCAGGATGGCCAGGAAGTATGCGGTCCCTACCAGTTCTGCCCGGGTTTTCGGAACACCCCTCTGCCGAGGGGTTGGTCACCGACCGCGTTTTCCGGCGTTCCGGGAACGCTAGGGATGTGGACAAGCGCCCCCGACAAGGAGTCCAAAAAGCTGGACTATGCCGGGTGCAAGGTGTACGCTGCGTCCTCCCTTGGCCTCTGCCAGGCCAGCTCGGCCGTGCTGATGGCACACTTCTCCCACGCCCTCATGGGCTCCCTGGATGAGGTGATCCCTCATGTCCCAGCCGACCTGCAGACCACGGTCCGGCAGGTACGGGACCAGGGTAGGGCGGTGGCTAAACAGCAGCTCCAGACAGCTCTGGACATTGGAGACTCCTTTGCCAGATCAGTTGTGGCTGCGGTGGCCATACGTCGCAGAGCATGGCTGAGGATATCCACCTTCATGGCAGATACCCAGCACTGCCGACAGCAGCAGCACAAGTCCTTTCGTCCTTCTGCGCCTGCGGCACGTCCGGCCCAACAGCATCAGCACCAGGGCCAGCAGGCTCGTGCTTGGCATCCCAAACCCAAGCCAGCAGCTTCCTCCAATAGGAAGCAGGGAGGTAAAGGCCCAGGAGGGCCCTCGGCTGGTCCCTCCTCTAAGCCTGCCCAGTGACGGGTTGAGGGGTGTCGCCCCAGCCTCGTCACCCCGAGTTCCCTCCCGTGGGGGCGGCTCCGCCACTTCCTTTCACTTGGTCCGTTGTCACCACAGGACCATTGGGTGTGGAGGTGGTGGAAAGGCCTGCCCTGGAGTTCGAGCAGGCCCGCCTTTCCGTGCCGTCGCCCCTTGGGGGGCTACGGGGTCTGCAGCGCCTCTGTTGGCTCGCCGAGCCGATATCGCCCTGCTCCTCGAAAAAGAGGTGATCAGGATGGTGACTGATCCTTCTCCAGACCCGGGGTTTGTATCCAGGTACTTCATGGTCCCAAAATGGATGGGGGGGCTGGCGCCCCATTCTCGACCTACACGACCTGAACAGGTTCCTAAGGTCTCGGACCTTCCGGATGGTCACTCTGGCTCAGATTATCCCATCCTTGGAACAGGGCGTGTGGTTCTGTTCTCTGGACCTTCAGGACGCGTTCTTTCATGTCCCAGTCCGTCCCTCCCACCAGAGATTCCTCCGCTTCAGGGCAGAGGGATCCCTGTACGAGTTCCTAGGCCATGCCCTTCGGCCTTTCCCTAGTTCCCAGAGTCTTCACTAAATGTATGGCAGTGGTGACAGCATTCCTGCAGCGCTGAAGGGTCCGGGTGTACCCCTACCTGGACGACTGGCTGATTGCAGCCCCCTCCAGAGCACAGGTAGAGCGGTCCAGAGAGCTGGCCCTCCAGGTTTGCTCTCAGGTTGGCCTCCTCATCAATGAGGCCAAGTCGGAACTTGTGCCAAAGCAGGTGATACAATTCATCGGGGCAGAGCTTGGCTCTCTACGAGCCAGAGCACAGCTCCTGGCAGACAGGGCCGAGGTTCTTTCCTCCTTTGCCCAGTCATTTCAGGTTGGGCAGTCGCGCCCTGCCCGGGACTTCTTGCGCCTTCTGGGCCTCATGGCGGCCTGTACCAGCGTGGTCCGTTGGGCCCGCTGGTACACGCGTCCCCTTCAATGGGGGCTGGCCAGCCAGTGGTCACAGCACTTCGATCCTCTGGATCAGCTAGTGACAGTGACCCAGGGGATGTGGAACGTTCTCCAGTAGTGGACCGTTCCAGCACATCTGCAGGAGGGCATCCCGTTTGTCCACCCCAAGCTGACTGTCTCTCTATTAACTGATGCCTCTGATGGGTTGGGGTGCCCATCTGAGGGAGCACAGAGTGCACGGCCTGTGGTCCCCTCGGGAGTCCCAATGCCACATCAGCCTGCTGGAGCTTCGAGCGGTTCGTCTAGCCCTCACCGCCTTCGCTTAGTTTCAGTGGGGTCAAGTGGTTCAGGTCCAGACGGACAATACCACGACCATGTACTGCCTAAGCTGCCAGGGTGGGATGTGCTCCATGCCTCTCTGCAGGGAAGCTCTCCGCATTTGGTCACTCGTGCGCAGCCTGGAGGCGGACCTCCTTGCCATTCATGTGGCAGGAGCCTCCAACACCTTCTCGACCCCAGGCCTCTTCTATGCCTTTCCCCCATTTCCCTTGATCCACAAGGTTCTTCTCAAGGCGAGGAGGGACAAGGTGCAGGTGATTCTGGTAGCCCCAGACTGTCCCTGCCAGTTCTGGTATCCAGATCTCCTCGGTCTCAGCTCCAGGCTCCCGAGGTGACTTCCAGCCCACCCGGACCTGATCTCAGTCAGTCAGGGGAAGGTATTCCATCCGGACCTTCAATCCCTGCACCTGACGGCCTGGTTCCTGAGCGGCTAGAGTTCCAGGCCTTGGGTCTTTCCGACGAGGTCCTCAACATCGTTGAGGCGTCCCATATGGAGTTGACTGGAAAATGCTACGCCTTCAAATGGATGAGATTCTCCATTTGGTGTCAGGGCAAGGGCCTGGACCCTTCCTCCTGTTCCTTGGCAAGCATTCTGGACTACCTGTGGTCCCTTTCTCAGCAAGGGGTTCGGTCGACGACCCTTAAGGTGCACCTGGCAGCCATCTCTGCTTACCAGGCGTGGACCGGCAAGCAGTCAGTGGCGCAGGAGGTGGTCAGGCGCTTCTTCAAAGGCCTTGATCACATATCCCCTCCGGTGCGAGAACTGCCACCTCCGTGGGATCTACTACTGTTATCGGCTAATCTCATGGGCAAGCCATTCGAACCGATGCATAGGTGTGACGTCTCTCACCTGTCGTGGAAGACCGCCTTCTTGGTGGCTATCATGTTAGCCAGAAGGATGGGAGAGCTCCAGGTGCTCTCCATCAGGTCTCCTTATCTGGTCTTCCACAGGGACAAGGTTGTCCTGCGCCTCCACCCGAAGTTCCTTCCGAAGGTGATGTAGGAGTTTCACCTTAACCAGGTGTTGACTCTGCCGGTGTTCTACCCCAATCACACCTCGGAGGCCAAATATAGGCTCCATACTTTGGACCCTAGAAGAGCGCTCGCTTACCACAAGGAGTGGACGGCTGAAGTTTGGGGAGAGGTTCGCCAGCTGTTTGTCACCTACGCTGAAGCCGCACCTGGCAGACCTGCAGCCAAGCGGACGATAGGCAGGTGGGTCACCCTCTGCATAGATCTCTGCTATAGGTTGGCAGGCATGGAGCCTCCCAGAGGGATGAATGCTAATTCTACCCGCCATACCGCTGCATCGGTGGCTGCTTCCAGGGATGTCCCTATCCAGGAAATCTGCAGGGCTGCTACTTGGAAATCAGCACACACCTTCATCACCCACTACCACATCGACCTTGAGTCACGCCGGGATGCTGGTTTTGGGGCCTCGGTTCTCCAGTCTTTATTTCCCATGTAGGGGGTGTGCGCCTTGTCTCCCTCCTTCTGGAGAACTGCTAGGAGTCTGCCAGACAGTGTGGATGAACAGGGTTTTAAATAATTGATTAGCAGTTTTTTTCTTGGGACAATACTAACTGTTCAGAAAGTGTTTATGTAGGTTTTCCTGAAATGTTATGTTTGACAGAGTGAGGCAGATGTTATGCATTTTCACAATGTTTTAGCACTTTTATGAGCAAAACGCTAATCAATTTTTAGAGTTAAATAAAACCCTGATGAACAACGTATCCATGTCCTTAGAAATACAGGTTACTCACCTGTAACAGGAGTTCTAGGAATGGTATATGTTGTTCATCCACACGACCTCCCTGGCTTCAACGCACAACCTGGCTTCCAGCGGGCTAGATCTGGCGTCATGGGGCAGAGCATAGAGTTTTACCACCTAGGTGGGTGGGAGGAGCCAGCTTGAAGACCTTCCAGCAAGATTTAAAGTGGCAAGGAACCTGCCAGACAGAATGGATGAACAACATATACCATTCGTAGAACTCCTGTTACAGGTGAGTAACCTTTATTTACCACTTCACAAGGGTCTTCATGGTCAGGCCCTACCTGGAGTACTGTGTGCAGTTCTGGGCTCCTCTATACAGAATGGTCACTGAAACAGAAAGGGTACAACACAGGGCCACCAAAATGATGAGGGGGAAGGAGGTCAAAAGCTATGAAGAGAAATGAAGGATCTTAATTTCTGCTGTAGAAAAAGAGACTGAGCGTGGGGGAACATGAACTCAGCCTTCTGCACACTGAAGAATATTGACGGTTGTACAGATGGAAACATTTGCTTGGTGTGTTCAAGCAGGATGCTTGAATATACTCCCTGAAGCTCAGATGTGGTAAATTTATAGGTGACGTTAGATGGCACCACTTCTCCCAGAGGATGGTGAAGCTACAGAACAGCCTACCAGTGCAGACAGTGGACTTGGACAGTAAGACCATCAAAGTAAGCCTGGACAAATAACTACCTACCAAGGGAATCCGTAGATACACTGGTTAGTATGGTGGGTGGAGAAATCTCTATAATTTTATATTTGTTTGCACAGCATAATTTATGGTCACTGATAATGAACAAGTAGGTGGACTTGATGGACCTAGTGTCCATTTCCGACCTTAAGGTACTGTTACTGTGTTTTTACAGGTATCTTTCCTAGACTGCTAAAAGTGTTCTCTTTATTCTTTTTAACTAGATCTGTGCTGACAGTGGCTTGTGAGCAAACTGAAGTCCTGTTGTTTGACCCCATATCTTCAAAGCACATTAAGACACTCTCTGAAGCGCACGAGGATTGTGTGAACAACATCAGGTAAGTCCTCAAGATCCGCGATGATCTTTGAGTTGGCAGTGGAACTACACAACCTTCTAACACACTTTGCTCCTCTACTCCCAGTCTCGATTTATAAAATGGGTCAAGTTGGCTAGGTCACCTGCTGTGCCTATATACACTCGCGTACACGCGGTGCTGCATTTCCTAAGCCAAAATGTTTAATACAAAGCCAAGTGCGATAACATAAAATAGGGTATCATAACCATTGGGAGATTTATGTATTTGTTTGTTTATTTGTGACGTGTTTTACCAGGTAATCAGAAAGGGTCCATATGGGCTTATTTCCCATTGTGACCTGGGGGGTTGAGGGGGAGACGGGAGAAAATTTGGGAAATACAGTACAAACGAGTTCCAGCAGTAGAGAAGTACAAAGTCAGTAAAAATACACAAGGTCAGCAAGTCACCAAATGTGCAGCATATTTACAAAGACACCTATTTACAGAGTGTGTTCAGAGTTGAATCTGGGAGATACTGGCACGGCTTTCAGCCTCATATCTCCACGCACACCCTAGGAGTACCCCAATATCTCCCAACACTTTGCTATTGCCCTTATAACCAACACCCAGGTGGGGGGGGATTTGGTAACAAGTCTCAGGTAAAGACTGGTGTAAAGCTATATATGAATGTTAAAAATATTGCTGTTGATACTATTAAACGTCACATAATTATGTTTAACTTTTACCCGTATGTTCTTTATTGGAATGTCTTATCATATATAATATTTATGTACACTGGTTTTAAATTTGTTCATTTGTTACCTGTCCATTTCAGAAGAGGAAAAACAATTTTCTGCCTCAGCTCAGTTCTTTGGGTCTTCTTTTAATTCTTACTACATTTAAATTTCTGTTAGCTTAACATATCTCCCTAAAATGTTTGTGTATACCAGGGTAATTTCTTTAAGGAATAACGATGCTCTCAGGGCTGTGGGTACCTCTGTCCTTTACTCATATACAACAGTTATGGATGCGAGTGCTTCTCTCATGTGCATTCCCAGTTTGCATGATTCTTGGGTTCCAGTGGGCCTACCAGTTACTGAAAAACACATTTCCTTCAGTTGTAAAAAAAAAATGCCAATTGTGGTACATTTTTCACAGTCTGACATTTATTACCATAAGTGTATGTTATGAGACTTTTTAACTTTTCCCTAGTGGAACCCAGTGTGGCCTGCCTCTTGTAATCAGAAAGCAAAGACAGAGCAATCTGCTCCAGACAAAGCCAGCCTTCTTTTGTAGTACTGTCACCAGTTGGGCATTGATTAGAATTGTGTTAAAGCTGACAGCATAGTTTGGTGGGTGTGTCAATCTTCAGAGGTGGATTGGACATCTAAACCTTTCCCCAGGACCCCCAGTTCTTTCTACAGGGAGTCCAGGGCCCTCAAAATTAATTTCCTATTTTTGGGCCAAAATTTGTATCCAACTAATTTGTCTGGCTCCCTGTACCCCCAACTTCGAACCTATCACACCTACTGACTGCCAGGCTCACCCGGCTGCCACCATTGCTCATCACAGACTTCCCTGTTTGTTCCACACTCGATTGGTCTGAGTTTATCCCTTTTCTGGGGGCTCCTAATCTTGCCACCAGGTGGAGTGAGCATGAGAGATGGATGGGCAGTGTCTGTGGCTGGGAGAGCAATCATGGCACATCTGGTGGTGTGAGAGTGGGCCATCATCTAGCATGTCCAGACAGGCCTCACGTTTTTGGGGGAGGGGTCTTCCTCCCCTGCACTCTTCCCTGAGTGTACGTATGTCAGTGATGACCCTTGGGGTGCTTGGCAGTGCATGATCACCCACACCACCAAGGGCACAAGCACCACGCTTCACCAGGGGTCACTAAGATCTCCATCCCACCCAGGAGGCAAGTATCCTTAGCTTTGCTGCTGACATCTTGGCTTGGAGGCAGGTCCTTTTCAAACTTCTAATTAATGTTGAACCCTAGAAAGTAAAGTTTTTCCCCTTTACTGTATCAGTACAGAATATTTGGAGTTCAGATATCTTCCATGTGATTTGCACACTACTGGCTAGCCACATTATGACCTACACTACAGCTGAAAAACCTAGAAGCGAGTCTGTAATTCAGGAGAAACTTGTACCCCCTTTTACCTTATTGCCCTCAAAATGTTATTACTCTTGACTTTTGCCTGCCCATGCAAGTATAGCAATCTGCTATTTCACATGTTCTAATCAATTTCTTAGAAAGTCAAGTCGCTACAGTGTGGAAGAAGTACAGGTAACGAGGCAACAGTTATTCTAACGTAGTCAGTGCTATTACAAAAATCCACAATGAACAAATTCCATCTCTTAAAATCAAGTTTCCAAGACTAGCATTTTGCTGCCACCTAGGTGTGCATGGGAGCCTTGGAATCGCACACTGGGGACACCTGCAGGGAAAGCGCATCCTGGAGGTGTGGAATTGAGTTCTCTGGGATGGAAGGTAGAAACTGCTTAGCATTCACCTTCCCCTTCCCAGATGCTCACTCATCTCCCCCCAAGCTGGAGTTAGGGACAGGGAAACCAGAGGGAGAAAAATGCGACGGGGTATGAGACCAAAAAAAAAAATCAAGATTAGCCCACTCACATAAATTAGCCATTTACTCAACCCCCACACCCTTCCTCCCTTTCCAAGTAAGCTGCATGAAGGGTGCAGTCGTGATGACCACGATCTGTGTAGGGTTCAGGGGAAAAAAACAGAAGTCAAAATTTGTCTTCTCAGATCACTGTAGTTTTTCATCAGCAAGTTTTCTGGGTTTCTAGTCTTGTAAATTCTCAATAATTTAAAAATAAATCCTTTCAGTCAAAGATTGTTTTAGTAGTGCTTAAATTACCACGCCGTAGAGCTGCGATTCTGTTTGAACTGTGTTGACCTGATAACGCAAGACCTTCCCTTACTGTATTAATGAATATTATCAAATGCATTTTATTTATTTCAAAGGTTTTACCAGGAAAGACATCTAAGGTGGTATTGGCTCATTTCCAGCTGTGCCCTTTGGGGAGGTGGAAGAGAACAGAACAGGTCCAAGATACAATGTACAAAACTAGTACAGGAGTATGGAAATGAGTAAAATAATGTGTAAAGATTACATGAAAACATGTCGGAATAAAAAATTGCCACACTATAAAAATTACCGTGCAGTACATTCTGAAACGAGCAAAAGAACATCGAACTGTAAGCAACAAAACAATAACACGATGCGTAGGGAGTAGTGACTAACTGGGAGAAAAGGGATAAATCAGTGACAGTGTGAGGAGGAAGGCTAGTGACATAATTCCAGCCCAGTGTCAGGAACAATTGGAGGAATGAGTAGAGAAATCATGAAGGAGAGATTTCAGAGTGAAAAAGGAAGGAACAGAGTGAAATAGAAAGGGGGAGCGAACCCCAGATTTCAGGGAAGCGAAACGAGGATGCAGCTTGGCCAGCAGTATTGGTGGGATTGCAAGTGAGCAAATGCAAGCATTGTGAAGGAAGTAAGAGGTAGAAAGGGGGAAAGACAGGAGAGAAGCAAGATAGGAAGGAAGGGAGCCAAAGCAGAATTTGGAGGTAAATGAGGCACAGTGGGAAAGGTGCCTGGCATCCAGAGCAGTGGAGAGAGAGAGAGAGAGAGAAGTGTACAAAGAACAGTGCTGAGTATGCAGGGGTGTGTCAAGGGCAAATCGACAGAAGGCATGAAAGACGGGGTCCAGTCTAGCTAAAAAGACTTTGGAGCAGCACTATAAGCAATGTCTCCACAGTCAAAAATGGGGAGAATCCTCTTAGTGATACTCTCTCTTCGAACAGGAAGCAGAATGCATCTCTGATTTCTGTAAAGTACTCCAAGCTTGGATGGAGCTTCTTGTCATTAGAATCTACATGAACAGAAAAATCAAGGTGGCAATTGAAGCAGAGCCAAAGGTACTTGAAGGAAGAGACATTTCAAACAACATGAAGTCTTGCTATATTCTGACACATGCAGTGAGTCCCAACCTTCGAACTGCCCCGGAGATGAAAGAGTTAACTTTCCATGCCAGGCATGGAACGCTGAGCTCGAGCTCGGTTGAGACTCTGTCTGTTGTTCTTCAAACTCAAACCGTCAGATTCTTTACTCCGCCTCACTGAACAGTCGCTCCGGAGATTTCTCCTTCTGCTCGGTTCATTTTGTCGGTTAAAGTACCGTTTTCTCGGTTTTCGACCGAAATTAAACCGTAACCTGTCGGTTCAGTCTCTGTCTGTGGTATTTGTGAGTACTAGATAGGTTATATTTTATCTATTCTGTGTGGAACTTGTAAACAGTTCATCGGTTCGGTTTGAACTGATCAAGTTGTTTAAAACAAATCTTAAATTGTACTTTTAGAGTGTGGTTACCGGTTCTTATCGGTTCTAAAAAAAAAAACGGATTTTATTACGTTTTTTTCCACGACCCGTGACACGGTTGGGAACCGATAAGAGGGTCTTGCCTGGCGGATTGCCATAAACGGGTAAGTTTGGATAGGACTGGCACTATGTCTGAGAAACCCAAAAGAAAAACTGGGCCCACTGGGTTTCAACACTGTAGTGTGTGTGGGGAATTCTTTGCCAAGGCTGATCACCACACCACCTGTGTTTACTGTCTGGGGTTTGACCACCTTAATGCAGACTGCCAGATTTGTAAAAATTTTCCTGCTGCTACCCTGGAAAAGAGTTGGTAGGCTCAGGGAAAGGGAGGCCAAAAAGTCCGCTGAACTGGATGGCCAGCCCGGTTCGGTTCAAACCGAACCAGGAGGAGTGCCCTCTGACCAGGGCGAGACTTCTTCGGGGAAAAAGGAGATCCGACTCTGAGGAGTCGGTTCCAGCAAAAAGGACTAGAAAATCAGCTGGTGTGGAGCCAAAACTTTCCTCTCCAACCATTGAAGAAATAGCCAAAGCGATCAAAATTGTCCAGTCGCTTTCCCCGGTTCCGACCGAACCGGCACCGTCAGGTAGGCGCTCGGTTCGGCCGGTTCCACCGGTTCAAGAATATGATTTAGAGGAATATTATGAACTGGAGGAGGGGGAAGAGGAGTATGAATGTGGATTTGAAAGTCTGGATGTGCCCATTGACCCGGACATCTCCCCAGACAGACCTTCAGGAGTGTCTCCTCCTAAGCTTTCTGAGTCCCCTTCTCATTTTATATGTTATAAAAAAAAAAAAAAATGGCTGAAACCCTCCAGCTCCCTATGGAGGAAGCTGTGGATGATCAAGAGGAGCCTGACTTTGTAGAAATGATGGATATCCCAGAGTCTAGGAGGCTGTCTATTCCCTTGCATAAATCTTTTGGGAAACAGACATTTAAAATTCTAAAAACTCCTCACACTATACCTCCTGTGGATAAGAGAATGGACAAGAGGTACACATTGTCAGGCTCTGATACGGACTTCCTTACACAACAATGCAGCCATGTTGGGGTAGTGCAGGCTGCAGCCTGTGACAAGGCAAATATTCCCTTGGCTTCACACCCCCCAGACCAGGACTCCAGGGGGATTGATGCCATGGCAAAGAAACAGTACATGGCAGCATCCTTGGGACTCAGATAGGCGAATTATATGGCTTATGTGGCTAGATATCAGAAATCCAGATGGGACACTGTCATGGCTTTAGCAAAACAGGTCCCTAGCCAGCTTGCCAAGGAGCTGGAGCAGGTGGCTGCTGATGGTATTGAGGCATCCAGGTGCAATTCCATGCTGCAGTGGACTCAAATGATGTGTCATCAAGAGTCATGGCTACATCTGTGGCACTTGAAGAATGGCTTGGCTCAGATGTACTAGCCTGTCTAGGATACCCAGACTAAGGCCATGGATTTTTCTGTTGTGGGTAATTCTCTGTTTGGGGAGCAGACAGAGAATTACATGAAGAAAATGGATGAGTATAGGACCACCTATAGGAGTGCACAGGCCAAGGAAAGGCAGGCCACTCCTCAGAGGCAGCTTCCCAGGGGCAGGGGCAGGCCTTTTCATAGGCCTTTTTACCAAGCCCAGGCCTCCTCTTCTGCTTATGCCCAGAGGGGGTTCTTTAGAGGGAGAGGCAGACTGGGTACAAGCAGGCCTGCTTCCACCCCTCAGCCTAAAGCCCCTGCCAAGCAGGCACCCTGATGGGGTTGCCAGGGCCGACTCTCGGCTACCAGTAGGGGGCAGGCTGGCTTACTTTGTCCAGGACTGGGAGTCTCTGACATCAGACAAATGGGTCCTGGAAGTAGTAAGCCAGGGGCTGGTTCTCAGCTTCAAAAAGTTTCCAAAGATGAGAACCAGATCCTTTCCACCTGCAAATCCATCAGAGGCACTTGTCTTAGAGGCAGAGGTCTCCTCCCTCCTAGCTCTCAGAGCTGTGGAACGGGTTCCACCCCTACACCAGGGCAAAGGATTGTATTCCAGGTACTTCCTTGCCCCAAAAAAGACAGGAGAATGGCGGCCCATCCTGGATCTCAGATACTTAAACAAGCACCTTTTAAAACCAAAATTCAAAATGGTGACTCTGGGAATTATTCTACCCTCTCTAAGGCCAGGAGACTGGCTAGTGTCCCTGGATCTCAAGGATGCCTACTTCCATATTCTCATCAGAAGCTCCCATCGAAAGTACCTCCGGTTCAAGATGCCCTCAGGCCATTACCAGTTCAGAGCAATGCCCTTTGGCCTCACCTCTGCTCCAAAGGTATTCACAAAATGCCTGGCAGTAGTAGTTGCTTCTCTAAGAAGGCAGAAAATTGCCATCTTCCCTTACCTGGACGACTGGCTTATAGTAGGCCAGTCCCCAGACCAAGTCAAGTTACAATTACAGATAACTCAGCAACTGCTCACTTCTTTGGGTTTCCTTCTGAATCTTTCAAAGTCAGTTCTAGAGCCTGTCCAGCTCCTCACCTTCATAGGTGCAGAGCTAGACACAGAGCAGGCCAGAGCCCTCCTTCCACTGGACAGGGCAAGGACTCTGGTCTCCCTGGCCTCTTCATTCACCCTGCAGGTGTCTCGACCAGCAAGGCATTTTCTACAGCTCCTGGGGCACATGGCTGCTTCTATAGCAGTAGTGCAGGAAGCAAGATTTCAGATGAGGGACATTCAGTTCCATCTGAGAGCCTTTTGGTCTCAAAGGAAGGACCCTCTGTCCATACTGATCCCAGTAACTCGAACCCTGATCCAGGCCCTACAGTGGTGGCAGGATCAGAACAATTTGAGACAAGGGGTTCCCTTTGTCACTCAGTCTCACTCTTTAATCCTTACTACAGATGCCTCCCTCTTGGGGTGGGGGGCTCACATGGGCGACCTCACCACCCAGGGGTTGTGGTCCCCTCAGGAATCTCTGCTCCATATCAATCTGTTGGAACTCAGAGCAGTATTTCTAGCACTTTTAGAGTACCCATTATCTCAGCACATGAAGTGTCCATAGCACACAAAAATGCTGAGAGGGCATACATTGCAAATAAAACAAAAGTTGGAGAAAGACCAATAGAGAAATCCATACAATTAATGGAGCAGAAAAGAAATGGACCAAATTACTAAACTGCTCTGTACTGCATATTACGCTGATAGGACTGAAAGGCCTTTCAGGGATTTTCCTGGGCTAATAGATTTGCAAAAAAGATATCACGGAGCTGATGTAATGGGATAAAGTTACAGTAGTGACAAGCAGTGTTGTGTCTTTATTCACTACATTGCTCAAGATATTCAAAACACTACTGCTCGTCTTTTAGAAGACGATGATTACTACTTTTTCTTCTAGATTCATGCACAGATAAGTGTGACAGAGGAGGAGGGCATTTACGTGCGTGTTTTTGACAGTGGTCTGCCAGTTACAAGGTTTCTTGCACTGACACCGGTTTGTGTTCCTGATGCTGAAAGCATTTTAAATGTTGTCATTGATGCATTAGAGAGTGAGGGTGGTCTAAAGGATGGTGGTTGGAAACAAAAGCTGATCAATGCTGCATCTGATGGTGCTGGTGTCATGTTAGGATCCAGTTTGGGTGTCCTTATTAGAATAAAACAAAAGTGCCACACCTTATTGACCTGCACTGCTGTGCACATTGTTTAGAGCTTGCTGTAAAGGATTCTTTCAAAGACTGTCCCTTTTGCAAGTCTGTAGAAGGGAGGCAGTATAGCTCAGTGGTTTAAGGCTCAAAGCTGCAAATCTGGAGACCTGGGTTTGAATCCCACAGCCCCCACTTGCATGCTGTGTGACCCTGAGCAAGGCACTTAACTTCCCTGTGCTCCCGGGTCGCACCTGAAAACAAGCTTTCAGCTTAGTGTGCTACTCCTGGTTAAACAATTGGAGAAAAAAAAATTTACTCATTTTACCACAGGTCACCAAAAAGTTGGAAAGGCCTACAGCAAACGGGATCCCTTTTAAATATTAATGTGGTCAAACCTATTAATACTGGTGGCACTAGGTGGCTTGCACACAGAGAACGGGCCATTTCTGCCCTTGAAAGGAACTGGGCTGCATTAGTGCCTCACCTCGAACATGTCTTGCTGACAAACAAGCAAGATCACGGCCAAAAAGCACTGGGGATATTTAAAGTGCTTAAGGCTTTAAAATGTGTCATGTACATGAACTTTCTGAAAGTGTGTTTTGGTTATTTATCTGCTCTTAGTCTGTGCTTTCAGCAAGAGGATGGCACTATTGAAAAAGTTCACAGTAGAGTAGAAAGCACAATTCAGAAATTAAATAGTCTCTCGAATGACGAAACTCATCACTGCATAACACATCCGTAAATGAGAACCTTACTCACTACAGCAGTGTCGACTGAACTAGTGAAACTAGCAGACACCGATCCAGTTTTCCTTCAGACATTGTAGAAGCCACAATTTCAGAGATAAAAAATTCTTCAGAAAACATAACAGCACATTGCATCTCACTTTCAGTCTTTCATGACCGATAAAGTGCTACTAGCTTCAAGAACTTTAAATTTTCAGTCCTGGCCAACATCCACAGAGGCACTTGAAACATATGGCGATCAGGCAATTCAAACAATTGTTGATCACTATAAAGTAATCCTAGAGTCACGTGGAGTTGATATTACTTTGGTACTGCTGGAGTGGCTAGACTTAAAAAGCATGTACTCCATTTGCTGTCTGTTGAAAATTGTAAGTCTGAAATTGTGGCACAAAGTGATTCTTGGGGATGTGCAGGATCAACAATTTCGAAATGTGCTGGCCATTGTCAAGGTAATTCTCCTGATTCCTGTTCACACTGCTGCTGCAGAACGAGACTTCTCTCTAATGGAAACAATAAAAAATGATTGGAGGGTTGGATTACACCCAGACACCCTTCATGACCTAATGTCTATATCTCTCAATGGACCCCAGCTCTGTGAATATAACCCTGAAGGTGCAATATTACTGTGGTGGAAAAATGGTAAAAGAAGGCCCACTACCAAAGCTTATGGCTCCAGAACACTGTCACTGCATGCTGGTTCTGCCAGCACTAGTGGTGAATGTTATCATGAAAACGAAAGTGCTTGGTCCAGTGAAGATGACATTTAAAATTACGTAAACTAAGGGGCAGCATGTAAATAGTTTAGGCATGTACATTTTCTTATTACATGCCCAAGTGGGCAAGTACGTTTTTCACAAATTTCATACCCTGGGGTTGGGCAAGAACAAGATGTTCTTGGAGTTTAGCCAGTGTGGGGAGGAGAGAAATAGGACAGACATTACCAGGAGAAGAGGGGTCACCTCCTTTAAGAAGGGGAGTGACAGCCAACTTCCAAGAGTTAGGGACACAGGATAAGGAGAACGAGAGGTTGAGGTAGGTGATAGGGAGGGCAGTGGCATGAGCAGAGACATACAGGAATCTGGGCTCAGGACCATCAAGGCTTCCACCCTTAAGTGGGTTTAGAGCTAAGAGGATATTGAGAGTAGCTGCAGTGTAGTAGGTGAGAAAGAAGAGGAGGAAGGAGGCAGCAGGATGGGTAGAGAAGAGGAGACAAAGGGAGAGGTGAAGAAGGAAGAGGGGAGGAATTGGACACAGGAGGTGGAAAAGGAATTGAAAGATGAGGCAACTGCAGATAGGTCAGAGATGGGAGTATCGCAACTGTAGAGGGATCAGAGATAGGAATGTCACTAATCTTGAGAACAGGGAGAGAAGACTAGGTCAAAGGAGAGGAAAGGGCATTGAATTACCTTCCAGAACTTACAGGGGTGATTAAGGTTTTTCTGGAGTATGGATGTGAAGTGTTCAGACTTTACAAGCCTAGTAGCTTTAGTTATTTATTTATTGAAAACGTCAGAGATTACCTTTGAGCATAAGTGCTCATTTGCAAAAGTTCCACATCAAATACATAGTGACAACAAATATTGCAAGTACAGTAAGCAGTTCCAGAGGAACTGCAGTCAAGTCAGGCTGAAAGCACTCGAGACAGAACAGTTGTATATACTACTGAGAAAAATCAATATAGATCACAGTATAAAAAGTCACAGGGTATGTACAGAGAAAAAAATGAATAAAACAGTTTAACCATTACAGTTGCACTGGACAGCAAAAGCAGACCACAAAGATCTCTTCAACTGATTAAACTTTGGGATATTCAGCAGTGTATCAGGCAGTTTGATTAACCAGTTAGCGGCCCTGACAGCAAATGATTGCATGCCCAGCTGGGTATGCTGGAAATGAGACTTAAGGACAGTTGTGGACATGTCCCTGGTGTTGTATAGGTCGGAGATGGTACAGAAGCAGTTTTGTTAAAGCAGAGGTTTCAGCTTGCCTAGGTCAGCGCAAACCAGTCTGGAGCTTTATTCTTCTGGGTAAAGGTAGCCAGTTAGTGAGTGATTAAAGGCATTATTCAGAGTCCGGTAAATTATAAAGTCTGAAGTGGAACCAGAGGACTTGTAGGTCCTCCAGGCACGGTCACGTTCACAGTGACGTGCCAGCAACTCAGCTGAGATCCATGGGAGGTGAAATCCTTGGACCCTGGTTTTTCTGTAGGGGGCATGATGATCCCAGACAGATATGAATTTGTAGGTGAAAATTTTAAGGGCATTGTCAGTATTATCAGCTGTAGAAATAGGCAGCCAGTCAGTGGCTCAGAGGTCACCATGAAGGCAGGACAAATCCAACTATCTAAAAAAACAGATCTGGATAAATTTAAGGGGAGCTTTTGGACGATGCATCTTACGCACCAACATCATATGGTGATCACTGAGGGCATCAGGGAAGGTATTAGCATGCACAGTACAATGGGGATGAGAAGAAAGGACTCTGTCCAAAAGGGGGTGATTTTGAGATATGTAATTAAAGTGAGGGCGGACAGAGATGGCTCGGGTTAAAAGGAGGGACTTCACATTGACAAAATTTTTGAAGGGGGGGAGAGCAAATTTTAAATTAAAATCAACTAGAATAAGTAACTCCTTACTGAAGGTGGGGACATACTAGGGCAGCAGTAGACACCGGCTTTAAAAATGATGTTAGAGATGGAGAGTTTGAGTTTGAGAAGGGGCATCTCGTAGGCAGAGAGAAGAGACTTAAACTGAATGTTTGAGATGAAGTATATGGCTACATCACCATCCCTCTTTGCTGGAGCCTGTCGAATAATGTTGAAACTGTGATAGCAACAGAAGAATGGGGGGGGGGCAAGATTCTGAGATCACTAACACATGAGGTTTAAGGTTAACCGTAAATAACTGCAACAGGTTGATCTTGGGGAGAAGGCTGTGGATGTTTACATGGGCCTTTCTCAAACCTTTGGGGGAAGGGGATGTCAGGGGAAGGCCAGAGTGAAGCTCAGGAGCTCCAGCAGCTAAAAGCAGATGACTACCTTAGGAGAACTTGCGAGACACTTACTGGAAGAGGAAGCGGGGGTGGGGGAGTGGGCGGGTAAGAGTTAAAAAGGTAGGAGTTACCTGATGATTTTGAGATGAAGGCACGAAAATGAGAGGAGACTGTAACCAGGATGCTAGGGAGAGTGAGGTAAAGCAGGAAGACTGAAGGAGGAGAGGGTGGGTGCTGGTGGTGAGGAAGGGGGGGTGGTGGACAAAGGGAGGGAAGGAGAGATGGGAGGGAGGTGAGGGTAAACAAGAAGGGGAGGTGAGAAAGGGAAGAGAGAGAGTTATTCAGCATCTGTATCTTATTCAACATATTCAGCATATCATAGCACAGTACCATAATGCATTGTGGAACACAATTCTGGCACTCTCTAATAGAGCAGACAGTGATCTGGCACAGGACTTGGTTGCCACAGCAAGATCAGGCCTGGATGCCACCAAGTACCATTTCCACACTGCATTGGAGGCTGATGACACTGCAGCTAGAGTTCTAGTTCATACAGTGTTAAGCTTTTCATGGTTAAGGACTACCATCCTTTCCCAGGATACCCAAACCAAAGTCATGGATTTCTTTGAGGGAAATTGACTTTTTAGAGACAAACAGTGGCATACATGAAAGTGAATTAATACAAGACCACTTACATGAGTAACAATGAGAAGGAAAAAGCCTCTACCTCCTATAGGCCATGTGGAAGGGGAGGCAGGGGTTACCTGCCAAGAGTCTGTACCTTATGTGCCCCTTATGAGTATCAGCCACAAAGAGGATACTACAGGGGCAGAAGGGGCATGAAACATAGTGCTGCTGCAGTACCAGCACCCAAGCCCCAGCCAAAGCAAAACCCTGACAGCTCTGCCCAGGTCTCTTGGGTGATGCTGGATATCTGTCATCTGGAAGCTGGCCCCTGGTACCATTGCACTGGACAAGGCCATATGTCCCAGCAGCTGCAGAAGATCCCTTGCATGCCTTAGCTGGCCTGCTGTGAAGGATCTTGCAGATGAAATCAGATTTACTACTCTTGCTTGCGAAAGAAAAGCTTTCCTTTGCAGGGTATCCAGCTCTGCGCCTACGAAGTCCAATACCTGGGCTGGCTCTATCTACGACTTCTGCGGGTTTATCGGGAAGCCCAGATTTTCTAGTGTGCGTTTCACTAACTGAATAGAACACCTTGCCTCCTGCTGTGTGTTTTTTTTTTTTTTTTTTTCTGAGATTACCCTAACATTTTCCAGGTCTTAAAATAGTTAATGATTTTAAGTATTTGCTTTAAAAAGGCTCAACATTTACATGACTTTACTATGTATTCTGAGCATAGCATATTGAAATTGTGAGGTGGGGATTGTTTATTGAGGATTCGGAAAATACCTTTGAGTCAGTGACTGTTTTTCAAAGGCTCCACGTCCATATAGGTACACACAGTAGGAGAACAGTACAGTGCAAATACAGAAACAGTAGCACAAGCAAGTCAGACACAATTACAATAATGCATAAAACGACTAACATGTTCCACTTCAGTATAGGCACACACAGTAGGAGAACAGTACAGTGCAAATACAGAAACAGTAGCACAAGCAAGTCAGACACAATTACAATAATGCATAAAACGACTAACATGTTCCACATCAGTATAGGTACATATGGTAGGAGAACAGTACAGTGCAAATACAGAACAGTAGCACAGGCAAGTGGGACACAATTACAATAATGCATATAGTGATTAACATGTTAGGTATTGGAAACTCCCATGTTGGGCTAACAGAGAGAGGCTCTGGGGTGGTGTGGGGGACACCCGTCCAGAAGCCATGGTCAATTGATATTGGGTGGTGGACAGGTTCGGTTACAGTCACAGAGATTCGTGGATAGTAGATGGTTCCTAAGGTGGGTTTTGTAGGGTACTAGACTATTCAAGTTTGTGAGGGTGTTTGGCAGGCTATTGACCCAGGTTGGGGCTTGATAACTGAAGGACCTTTGGTATGGGGAGGTGCGGCATTGGGGGGACCACAAGGAGTTGCCTGCTAGCACTGTGGGTGTGTTGCTGTGTCGTGGCTCATTGTATTAGAGGGGAGAGTCCAGCAGGGGCGAGGCCGAGTGAAATCTTTTTGGCCATGAGGCAAGTGTGAAACCCAATACAGTTATCGAGATTGAGCCAACTTGTGGCGTCGTGAAGGGATCATGTATGGGTTAGGCGATTGCAGCCCAGGGTGAGGTGGCAGACTTTGTTGAGGGAGAACAGGACTGGGGGAGGGAGTTGAGAAAGAGGCTGAATAACAAAGGTCCGAGGATAGACACCTGCGGGACACCAAAGTGGACTGGCAGTTTGCCTGATAGGGCAGTTCCAATTTTGACTTGCTGCGAGCGGTCTGCCAGATAGTCAGAGAACCAGCAGAGAGCATCATGAGAGAGATCATGTTTGGCGAGGGTGGTTATTAGGAGGGAGTGGTTGACGGTGTTGAACGCTTTTGTGAGGTCGAGGAAGACTGCACCGGAGAGCTGTCCTCTGTCGATGGCCGTATGGAGGTGGGTGGTGAACTCGGGAAGGGCAGTCGTCATGCTGTGTCCCTTACGGAAACCATGTTGCTGGTGACAAAGTATATTGTGTTTGTTTAGGTGGTCAGTGAGCTGGTCAGAGACTATACGCTCTAGTGCTTTAGATGGGGGGGGGAATGGATATGGGGCGGTAGTTGCTGGTGGAGGTACAGTCTCCGTTCTTAAATATGGGGGTGATAGAGGCAGATTTCCAGCTTGAGGGGAATTTCCCGAGGCATAGGGACCGGTTAATAATGTGGGTTAGGGGGGTAAACTCCTCGGAAAGGGTGAGCCGGAGAAGCCTCATGTCAAGGAGTTGCTACTTTATGTGGAGTGGTTTAAGGCTTTTATAAGGTATGGTTCTGCAGACTTAGGGGTGATGTAACAGAGGTGAAATGGAGGGTGTGTATAGTTGGCGGAGGTGGAGAGGTCAGGGGGTGGGTCAAAGAAGTGGCTAGGAAGGACATGGCTGAGGTCGGTGAAAGCATGATTAAAGGCAGTAGCAATCCGGGAGGGATCCGAGGTCAGGCCCTCTTCGACTAGGATTTGTGTAGGGACAGGGTTGTGGGCTTTACCGCAGATGTCCTTGATATTGTTCCAGAATTTGAGCCCCACACCCCAGGTGGAGGTTAGGGCAGATTTGTAGAACTGTGCCTTGGCTTTGCGCAGAGCCCTGGTACATTGGTTACAGGCCTCTCTGTATGTCTGTCTGGCAGTACAGTCTTGTTGGAGAGATGCCATAGGGAGTCCCTTGACCGCATGAGAGCCAGTAGATGATCCGATATCCATGGTGCCGGGTTGCCTTTGACCATCCTTTTGGTCAGAGGGGCAAACATATCACAGATAGCATTATATGAGTGAATGAAGAGGTCTAGGGCTCTGTCGTGGTCAAGGGTGCTAGTTATGAAGGGATAATACTAAAACTGTGCCTGTTTCAGAGTTTGAACACAGCACCTGCCCTCTAAATACATGTAAATTCAGCATCAGTTGGTTGGAAGTTTAGTTAAGACATCGTGGTTGGCACATCTGAATTTAGTGCCCGACACCCGATGACTTCCTGTATTGGTTCTGGCATGCTAAGGTGCCTTGTAGACACTTGCACATTGTTCATACTCTGTCTGCCATCAGTAGGAACTCTAGTTTGAGAAAGTGTTGCTGTGGGGTGGGGTGGGCTAGGGGGGTAAACATTCACACTCCAAGAAACAAAAGTTAGCTTCATGATGTTTGCTTCACTTGACAGAGACCTACTGTCCCTCTCCTTTTGAAATACAACTTGCTGTTGGTGCATAAGGAACAAAAGGCCAACACAAAAGTAATTAGTGCTTCGGTCAGTCGGATGCGTTCAAGAATGTACAGCATGTGCACGGAACACACACCAAGCCTTGGGTGGATAAGAAAAATTCCTTTTAAATTCATGAAGTCATAAAATTATACACTGCACCCTTAATCCTGGTATTGTGACTGTCTGTCTGCCAAGCCCTAGACACTGATGTTACCTGACATTAACATCACTGTAGCTAAGACATGCACCGAAACGACCATATAACATTGAAATAAACTGTCTCTGCTCAGTCCTTCCTGAAGCCGGCTTTACATTCCCTTGTTCCTGCTTTGCAGCACGAACATAACACTGTGTGAGCAGTTCTGCAGCCCTCTGCTCGCTACATATCCCCACCTCATGAGTGTTCTGATGACCCCGACTTCATGTGCAATAAAATAAAAACAAACATAATTAAACTGGAGCCATTACTATGACTGGCATCTCGCCCCCATCAGCAGTACGTTTGGGTTTTGAATGCACGTTTAAACAGCACCACACTTTGAACTGTTGACAGCTGCAGTGAAAAACAACACACACTGTCTAAATAAATTTTGTTTCCTTAAAAAAATCACCCGTGTCAGGCGGGTATTCGTCAGGCAGTCGATTCAGATAGTGTATGCATTCCAACAGCGCTGAGCGCGACACTTGCTTCACTCGTCACAGCTGTGGCAAGAAACTGTCAATAAATTACCACTTTTTTTTCATAACACACACCTACACAAGCATTATTCTCTGTACAACACACACCTTATCGTGCCACAAACTGGGACTGCTGCGCACATTTGTACAGAAAGCCCTGCTGCTTAGCAGTTTTACCTACCACTTTATCAAGTACCGAGGCTTTCTGTGGGAGTGTGGGCTGCTGCCCTAATTTAAGTATGACTTCATGAATTAAAATATTTTTTTCCCCCCACTCCTGATGCTTGATGTGCATTCCTACCCTGTGTCCTGTGTGTGGACATATTGGGACTTAAATGTCAGTGGGTGAAGTCTGATCTTCTAGTTGGAGGAAAGGTGTTTCAGTGCAGAACAGAGCAAAAGAGCTAGATCCCTGTAAAACCACCTGTTACTTGATATACTTGTTTGGTGGTAGGGTGTTGTGGGGAAAAATTCCAAGGGAAGAGCAATAGTAAAATTAATTTTTTTGACAAAACAGCATTTTTAGTCCTTTTTGGCACTGGGCTAATAAAATATCTCAGTGGACTAGTAGCTGGAAAAAGTTTATTTCAGTCTCATATTGGTATTGCATTTTGAAAACTGTCTTCTCTCTCCTAGTGCTGGTCTTAGATGCATTTCATTTGCATTTGTGTCACAATGCTGTAAAAATGTTGTTCATGAGCCTATTTTCTTTTTTTATGGATGAGTGTTGGCCATGACACTGGGAAAATTCCCCTGCCCTTCCTGTAGGGGGAGCCCCTGTCTGTCAGACCCAGGGTGGCGGAAACTATGGATGATAGTGGTGGGGGGAGGAGGAGGTTTGCAGTTTATATCTTCTAGCTCACAAGAAATTATGGATTTGATATCGGGTTCACAGGCTGCAGAGTCTATGGACATTGAGTCTGTTACCTAAAGGTGATGTAATAGTTGCTGGCAAAGAGAGCAACTCTGGAATTGGCCCCACATCTGCTGAGACAGATTCTGAGACCACTGAGGCAGCAAGGTTGGATGACAAGCCAACGGAGCAAGAAGAGAAAATACTAAAGAAGGCAAAGTCTAGAAGCAAGACTCGCTGCTCAAACTGCTCGAAGAGGTGAAAAAAAAAAACTGGCTAAGTAGAGCACTTTGAAAAGCAGTGCTAAACCTTTGGATGCTGACAGTGTGTCTCGGATTCGAATGACCACTATGAGTACTCTCATTTTATATTTTGTATTTAGAGGAGACAACTGGGACTAGATATTCAAATATGGGCAAAAGCAGAGCACAGAGGTTTGCACTATACTTGTCCTTGCGCCCAACCAAGAGGTTGCTATATTCAGTCGGATAGCGCATCGACACTACCCGACTGAATATAGGACCATGTTGGCTCAGTGCTAATTCGAGTAGTGCTGCCCCGGCATTGAAGTGAGCTGTATGCAGCCCATAGAGAACTGTAGGGAACTGTGCCCCCAGAGCTCATAGTGCAGGGAACCACAGTGCGATATTCAGCCCACGACATGCAGATGAGCCCATTGGGCATGCCGGCTGCTAAGGGGCCATATGCATTCCTATTATGGGCTCATTTGCATGGGAAGCGGCAGCAGGTTTGCGCCCCTCCTGTGGCCGACCACCATGTTAGGCATGGTGGCAACCCCACCTCAAACACTCATCTGCTCATGTAAATGATCTTCCTGGTGTTCAGTGGCACCCCTGCCCCCCCCCCAATCACCCATCTCCACAATTGCTGTAATGTCCTTGGTAACTCCCACCCCCTGTTACCTGTCCCTGTAATTGCTATAATGTGTCCCTGCTGTCCAGTGGCAACCCTCCTGCTCTGAATCACCTGTCCCTGTAAGTGCTATAATATCCCTGGTGTCCAGTGGCACCCCACCCTATGAGCACCCATCCCTATATACACAACGTATGTACTGGTGTGTAGTGGCCCCCCCCCAAGCACCGCAGTAGCTGTGCCATCCGGAAGGTCCATTGCTATCTGCTGTCTTGGGTGGTGGCACAGTTGGGGGCCTGCAACTCATGATAACTGTTAGAACACCGCTGCGGCCAAGATTAAAGGTACCCAGTGTCATCAGAGGGGTGAGCTCATACCTCCGCTTAAAGGTGTGGCAGCCTCCAGTATTCTGCAGATGGACTTCCCGCTACATGTCACACTCCCAGAGGACTCTGTTCTCTCTGATACTTTTTAAGTGACTGCCTGCTCCCACCAGCTGTACTTGTAACGACCAGAAAAGCACCACTGTTCACAGGATCACAGTTACCCAGTTTTGTCAGAAGGGTGGTTCTGCACATCAGTTTAAAAGCGGAGCCGCTTCCAGTAAGTAGTGGATAGACTGTCAGTTACTTGGAACACCCCACAAGGACTCTGTCCGTGCACTGTGGTGCTCCGTGGATGACTGCCCTTGCAGCTGTGCCCATGACAACCATAGCAATGTTGCTATTGCTAGGATCAGTGGCATTCAGTGTCATCATAGGGGGGTGGGGGTCATACCTCCATTTACAAGCAAGGCACTTCTAGGGACACCACACACCAAAGATAGAAAACGCACTCAAGTAACGGTATAAATAGTATTTGTAAATCATTAGTGAGCCATTCCAGAAGGAATTGAGACTGGCTGTACAAAATGTATTGGTGTTGAATATTTTATTGTATTAGACCGTAAGCACTCAGTTCAGTTTAGTATTACAGCAAAATCTCATATCGGAATTGAAAACTGGTATACAGTACAGCCCATCAGGGGCCTGATGGTACATTGGGGAAGGGGTTGTTCAGTGGGGGAGCTGCTAGACACCATGGCATATGTGATGCATACAGGGACTGCTGCTTGGAAGTTGCGGGTACCACTAGACACCAGGGAATGTTAATACAGGGACAGGCAGTTGGAAGGCGGGGGTGGGGTACCACTAGACATCAAGGGCAGTCATTGCTTCAGTGGGTTGGTGTTTGGAGTGTACAGTCCATGCCCGATTGTAATGCTTCCCACGCAAAAGGCCCCTTATGCTGCCAGAGGCAGAGGACCAGCCTGAAATACGCCAACTGATTGTTCAATAATGTGAAAGTTTTCCAAGAATAGGTGGAAATCTCCCAAATGAATTATCACATTGTGGAACTAATCAGGAAAATTCCACACAACATGATATGCCTTTGCTGCTGCTCCAACATCAAGTGTCAGGTGAACGTAGGGCATATTTACTTGCTGTGCTGTTTCTTGTGTTTGTGTGAGGTATTCAAATACAGTGGCATCATCAGTGATGATTTTATGGGTGGGTGGAAGATATGTGATAACTGTTTTCTTTGGTGAACTTGACTGACTGTTACAAACTAGCATCAGCCAACCAGTAAACCTTGGGACAAGTTGATCCTCCTTGTGTGCTTCCCGACTGAGTTTCCATAGCATTAGCTTTGCCTTGCCAATATTTACCACTGATGTTGGCACAGTAGACTTGGGTATATTGCCAAATGTGGTTGGCTTCTTCTTTGAATTCACCTGTCTATGTTCTAATTCCTTTTGTTAGATACAATTGTGCTTCTTTTTGAGTGAACAGATTCAGAATAAGCTTCCGAGGAAGGACTTGACACTCCAAACAAAAGCTCTCCAAGAACCACACCACCACAATATTTCCAACAACAAATTGTTGAATTTAATTCCACCAGCGTTGTTTGAATTTTGGGTTGGCTGCCCGCTTCTGCGTACCGCCTCGTCCCAGAGTGCAGGACTAGTAAAATGTAGTCTTTGAGGAAGCACTTGGTTGATCCGAAAGCTTAGGCACCGTTTTCTTTTGTAACATCTGTGTTGGTCCAATAAAAGGTATCAAAACATTTGCTTCTGGATCTGTTCTGACAAGGACCAATATGGCAACTAAACTAATTCTGTATGTCTTTGTGAGTGAGGAATTTCAATAGCATCTTCTCAGAGAATGGAGCCTTCAGATTCTTTTTAGTATGCAACACCATGTGTATTGTTCCATGTCCAGTTACTGTTTCAATGTTCTGATCATAGTTGTCTATCCAGAAAACTGTTGAGACAACAGAAGACTGAATTTGAAGCGTCAGTAACAGACCTTGGTGTTTAAAATGCTGAGAAAGTTCCACTAAACCAGTTTCAATTTCACACACTTGGTCATAACTGCAGCTGTTTCCTAAATGAAACTGGATATTCACTCTGACATTTTCTGTCCAGTTATATTGTGTAGCACAACTCCAACAAGTGCATGTCTTGTAGTGAGAAACTTGCCGTGTGTGACACCATGAATAAGGTCTTCTGAGTAAGACTTTGACAACATGGAGACTTGTTCACACTCTGTATGTTTGGGGGATTTTAGTATATGCGAGAAAAATGATTGAACTGTCTCTGCAGGCTGTCGTTCTTTACTAAAGAGAGCGTCCACTGTTGATGGCCATGGTAGTGAAGGTGCTGTCTCTACAAATCTTAAGATATGTTCATGCAACAAGGAAGCAGCATGCTTGATGACTTGATTGTCATCTGTTCACAAAAGCTCTGTGACTGATACACCTCCAGTTAATAATTCAGCACTGATTACAACTAGTTTTTTGAGGATCAGCTGTTAAAAATAAAAGTGAATCACCCATGTTTCTTTTTCAGCTGGTTTCTAAGTTTATAACAGTATTGTCAATCTCCTACTCCGACGCCCAAGATTTCATTCAGTGCCTTTGTTGAAACGGCTTGGTGTCTTTGAACAGGGAGGGAAGAGGAGGAGGAGGAGTAGCTCACTATGTAAGGGAAGGGATCCAAGCAACAGAACTAACGGGTAAACAGGGAGGAGAGAAGGCACTGTGGGTCACCCTGGAGACTGGAAATGGCACCATAATCTGCACAGGGGTTGTATTCAGACCCCCGTCCCGGGGAGGAAATGGACAAGGAAATGATGGAAGGCATCCTTAGGATGGCAGAGAAAGGGGAATTATTGCTGATGGGGGACCTGAATATGCCAGATGTTAACTGGAGCACCTTTTCTGCAGCCACATCCAAGAACAGGGTCATTCTCGATGCCCTATTGGGGGCATGCCTCAGACAGCTAGTTTTGGAACCCACTCGGGAGGGAGCAGTCTTAGACCTTGTACTCTCAAATGGGGACAGAGAAAGGATCGCTGATCTTGAAGTGAGTAGCCATCTGGGAACAAGCGACCACCAAACAGTGTGGTTCACGATAAGCTTAGCTGTAGAATCAAGCCACATAAAAGTGAAGGTACTGGACTTAAGGAGGGCTGATTTTGTCAAAATGGGAGAGTGCGTCAGAAAAGCACTAGCAAACAGGCAAGAAGGTGGGGTGGAGCAACAATGGGGAAACATCAAAACCGCCATCACATCAAAAATGAGGTATATGGTTATGATGGGTTACATCTAAACAAACATGGTTCAAGACTGCTGGGCTGTAACATTTACGATGCAATTAATGTTTCAAAAAACTAATAGGAAAGGGGAATAGGGGATACCATTTTGAGAATAGATTAGAGATACAAAACCCAAAACCAACTAAACAAATACACAAGAAAGTAAGTAAACGTATATTGAAAACAGGTCTAAATTTTCTACCAACAAATGCAAGCAGTCTACATGGTGCAAAAATGACTGAATGTCAGTATATTTTAAATAATGAGGAAACGGATATTGCCGCTGTAACTGAAACATGATGGAATGATAACTCTGAGTGGTGTAACAATATATCAGGATATACAACATATTTCAAAAATAGGATAAAAAAGGAGGAGGTGTGGCATTATTTGTTAAAGAAAACATAAATTCAAAACAAACTGTGGATGTAATTAATAGTACATTAAGTGAAATTATATGGGTAGAAATATTATGTGACAATACTCCGAAACTACTGATTGGTCTATGTTACAGGCCACCTGACTCTAACTTTACAATAAACCAGGATATAATAAATAGTATAAATGATTAGTCAAATTATAATGAAATAATTCTAATGGGGGACTTTAACTTTCCAGGAATAAATTGGAATGAAAACATTGGTAGTAACAATATTGAAACTCTATTTGTGGATACATGTACAACAAATGGATTGTACCAAGTAATAAATCAGCCCACCCGCAACAATAATATTTTGGATCTAGTATTGACAGACATGCCTGATAAAATAACTAATATAATGGTTAAACCTCCATTACTATGTAGTGACCATATGATAATTACCTTTAATAACTACATGTTTTAAACCAGTTTAGGTTAAAACAGTAGTTAAATATTATAACAGAGCAAATTTTGTTAAGAGTAAACAGATTCTATCAGAGTGGAAATGGGACAACAGGATAGATTGCAGTAACACATTATGGAACAAAATCAAAATAAAATTATAAACTTAGAAAATAAATATATACCAAAAGAGCCTTGTACATAAAGAGATAAAATTCCCTGGATGACCCCAACTATTAGAAATTTAATTAAACAAAAACGTAGACTGTATAGAGCAATGATAAGAGACAGTAGTGATTATAATATCTGGAATTACAAGATCTCACAAAAAAAATGTAAATACAAAATTAGAATGGTGAAAAAAAATTTGAAACAAAGCTTGCATAAATTAAAGATGATGGAAAAAGTTTTTATTCCTACATAAATAGTAAAAAATCAAACTCTAGAAATATAGGTCCACTGGTGATAGATAATAGTAAAGTATAACTTCAAGATAGTACAGATGAATTCAACAAATACTTTTGTTCAGGCTTCAATACTAAAACATATCCATCAAAAGTCAATAAAATTCCAAAAGATACTTTAAATGAGATAACTAAAAAAGAGATTATGGACAACCTAAACAAACTAAACTCAAATCACCTGGTCCAGACAAGTTACATCCTAGGTTATTAAAGGAAATTAAAGAATGGATAATTAACCCACTACATAAACTTTTTAACATGTCACTAAATACTGGGCATGTCCCAATGGACTGGAAAACTGCAGTTGTCACACCTATTTTTAAAAAGGGAAATCGATCACAAATTTCAAATTATAGACTCATTAGTTTAGCAAGTATAGTAGGTAAAATGTTCAAAACAATATTAAAAACTAGGATTAAAAGTTACCTAAAACTGAAAGGATTAGAAGACAAATCCCAACATGGTTTTCGAAAAAACAGATCCTGTCTAACAAGTAACATGTTTTTTTATGAACACATAAGTAAATGTATAGAAGATAATACAGCTATAGACGTATTTTATCTTGACCTATGTAAAGCATTTGATAAAGTGCCACACGGACTACTAATAGATAAAATGGACAAACTTGGTATTGACAATCTGATCACAAATTGGGTAACTGATTGGCTAAAAAATAGTACTCAATGTGTTCGTATAAAAGGTCATGTATCAGACATGAGATTGGTGACGAGTGGGGTACCTCAGGGATCGGTCTTGAGACATATATATATATAACATATTTATATCAGATATGACATCAAATTTAAACAGTTTAGCCATAAAATTTGCTGATGACACTAAACTAACAGCCCAGGTAGATACTAAGGAAGATTACCAAGAACTCATAAATAACTTAAAAAACAAAAAATTGAATTATGGGCTGTAAAAATCCAAATGACATTCAGCAATGAGAAACACATTGTTAAGCATTTCGGAAAAAATAACTTGCATCATGGTTACACATTAGAAGGACAAATAATAAAATCTGTAAATCAACAAAATGACTTCGGTATTATAATAGACTCTGATCTAACATTTCATGCACATTACAGTAACATTAATAAAACAAACAGGCTAATAGGATGCATAAAAAGAAGCTTTACATGCAGAAATAGAAAATGCTTTGTTCTACTCTATAGGGCCTATGTGAGGCCTCATTTGGATTACTGCTCCCCCTCGTGGAATCCATACCTGAGAAGGGATGTAAATAGAATGGAGGGGGTGCAGTGGGGGGTTACCAATATGTTGGAAGACATATTGAACATGAGCTTTGAACAAAGATTAGACGAATTAAAGATGTATTCCCTGGAGCAGAGAAGAATAAGAGGAGGTGTACTTTTTATGCATAAATTATGTGGGGAGGAAGAGTTACTAACACTGTTAAATCTATCTTATAATAAACATAATTGTAATTTAAGAAGCCACAGATATCAATTATCTCTAACATACCCAAAAAATAATAAAAGGAGATCCTTTTTTACCCAGAGAATAATAACCTTGTGGAACTCATTACCAAATTCCTTGTTTGATAATAGAGATCACAAAATCTTTAAGCATAAACTCGATTCAATCCTGTTAAAATAAACATGGAAATTACCAGCTTGGCTGGAGACATACCAAAATGGGCCTCGGCTTTCTGTATGTCTATACCTCCTAGTATAACTCCTAGTACATAGGCAACAAGCCTTTGTGTGAAGCAAATAAATCAAAACGAAGGAAAAACATGATATGGTTTTCAAAAGAAGTGGTGGGGAAAGTTAGAAGAAAAAGATAGCATGCAGGAAGTATAAGGAAACAGAAGGAGCAGGACAGAGAACTGTAACAGTTAAAGCAGAAGGAAGTGGGGAAGGCAGTCAGAATAGCAAAGGCCCAAACTGAGGAAAAGATAGCCAACTCGGTTAAGAAGGGGGATAACACCTTGTATAAGTACATTAAGGCAGGGATACTGAGGCTAAATAAAGAGGAGGGTGGTTGGGCAGAGAGCGACAGTGAAAAAGCAGGGATACTGAACGAATGCTTCTGCTCAGTATTCACAGTGGAAAAGTAGGGGGAGATGCTTAATCCAGTCAATTGAAGCATTCTGGATAGGGGGGTTGATATTAGCCCTTTCACAGAAGAAAGGGTTCTGAAAGAACTCTTAAAACTGAAGGTGGATAAAGCAATGGGGCCTGATGAGATTCACCCCAGAATTCTAAAAGAACTAAGGGAAGAACTAGTAACATCACTGACTACTCCTTTTTTTTTTTTTTTTTTTCTCCCCAGCTTGCATCCACGCCAGCCTTTCCTTCAGGCGAGCCAGTGCTTCTGCCGACCTGTCCTGTCCGCCGAGCCTTCATTTCTCAAATGACAGCTATCTCCCTGGGTAACCCGGCATAACCCTTCACCGGATGGGTCCCCCTCTTCTGAGGGGAAAGCACCAGCCAAGGGGGGGGGCGCAGACCAGCGCAACATCTTGGCTCAGGGAGGTGCTGCTGAGGCGGAAGGTTTCAGAGGCATTGATGGGCTCGGAGAGCCAGGCAGCCATCATCCGGCGTGACATGGAGCATTTTCATGTTTTCCTGTGTACATCCCTCCTTCACTGTCATGCAGTGCTCCTGGTCTTCACCAGAGGCCGCTGCCAACCCCTGACCCACCCAGGAGAGAACAGTCCCTACAAATGCTCAATCCTCTCCCGCCCCTGCCAGCCCAGCGTCCAGTCCGTTCGAACCGGGTCACCGGTGTGGATCCAGGTAAGGCACCCGTGCCTCAACCCTCTACGCCACTGGGCTGACTACTCTTTTTTTTTTTTTTTTGCATTATATGTTTATCCATCTCCGTAACCGTCTGGCCCCACTCCTTCGGGCTCCACAAGTTCCCCCTGACACCACTGACCTTACCCAGCCCTCCTCAGGCCCTCAGATCACAGCCGATCCCCGGGATATCCCGGCGTATCCCTTCGTCAGGCGGGTCCCCCTCCTCTGAGGGGGAAGGGCACCAGGGGGGACGGGAAGACCCCAGCACACACTACCTTAGGGCCCGGGGATGCTGCTGAGAGACAGGAGGCCCTGGGCAGGTACTGGAGGTGCTCGAGGAACAGAGACATCATCCTGGCGGCCAGCGAGCAATTTTCCCATTTTCTACGGGGGCAGCATGGTGACGTCACGGCATACGCCGACGTCCGCTCCTCCCCCAGTTAACTTTAGGCCGTGCATCCTGTGAAACTCCCAGCCTCCGCTAGGAGCCAGCAGGTGCCGGTCCTGTCCCCTCCCCTCCCCCGGAGAAGGAGAGCTGTCTTAGGACGCTCGATCCTTCTCCCCCTGGCCGGCCCTCCAGTGACCTGGGCTCTGACTACTCTTTTTAATAAATCATGGAAGGATGGTGTGGTACCTGAGGACTGGAGGAGGGCCAATGTGATTCCCCTTCACAAAAGTGGGAGCAAGATAGAGGCAGGAAACTACAGACCTGTCAGTTTGACCTCAGTGGTAGGGAAAATGATGGAATCAATTCTGAAGGAAATAATTGTTGAGTACCTAAAGGCCAGTGGGGCACAGAACCCAAGGCAGCATTTATTCACAGCAGGAAGGTCATGTCAGACAAATGTAATTGATTTTTTTGACTGGGTGACCATAGTAGTAGTAGACCAGGGAGGGGCTGTGGACATGGCCTAGCTAAACTTTCTCAAGCCATTTGACACAGTCCAGCACAAATGATTAATAAACAAATTAGCCAGCCTGGGAGTGGGTCCCAGGGTGGTAGCCTGGGTAAAACACTGCCTGGACAACAGGACACAGAGTGTAATAGTAAATGGAGTCCACAGTGAAGAAAGGGGGGTTACTAGTGGGGTACTACAGGGTTCAGTACTGGGGCCAGTCCTTTTAATGTCCTTATAAGTGACATTGCAGAGGGACTAGAAGGAAAGTATGTCTCTTTGCAGATGACACAAAGATCTGCAACAGGGTTGATACGCAAGGTGGTGTGGAAAGGATGAAAAGGGAATTGGCAAGGTTGGAGGAATGATCAAATGTATGGCAGCTTAGATTCAGTGCAAAGAAGTGAAAAGTAATGCACCTGGGAAACAAAAACCCAGGGGAAGAGTACACAGTAGGGGGGTGAGATACTGACAACAACAAAAATAAAATGGAAAGGGACCTGGGGGTAGTCATATCAGATGACCTAAAGGTGGGCCAGCAACGTGAGAAGGCAGTAAGGAGGGCTGGGGGGATACTGGGATGCATAGGGAGAGACGTCACCAGTAGAAAACAGGAAGTTGTTGGCCCTCTGTATAGACAGTTGAGAAGACCACATCTGCAGTACTGTGTACAGTTCTGGAGACCGCATCTCTGCAAAGACATAGACAGGGTGGAGACAGTCCAGACGAGGGCAACCAAAATGGTGCAGGGTCTGCACCAGAAGACATATGAAGAAAGGCTAAAGAAGCTTAAGATGTGTAGCCTCGAGGAAAGGAGGGAGAGGGGGGACATGATAGAAATTTTCAAATACCTCAGAGGAATCAACAAAGTCCAAGAGGGTGGCATCTTTCAAAAAAGATGTGCAAGAACAAGGGGGTACAGTTTGAAGATAGAGGGGGGACGGCTCAGAGGTAATGTGAGGAAGTATTTCTTCAGAGAGGGTTGTAGATGCATGGAACAGCCTTCCTGAGGAGGTCGTAGAGTCAAAAACAGTGGAGGAATTCAAGAATGCATGGGACAGACATAAGGCAATTCTAGTGGGGGATAGGAGGAAGTAGGCTGTTGGTTAACTAGGCTCTGCACCTTATCCGTTGGGTAGAGAAATGAGCAGACTAGGTGAGTCAAGCGGTCCTTATCTGCCATCAAATTCTATGTTTCTATGAAGCACATTGTCTTCAATTACCAGACAAAGTGCCTCAAATCCAGTTCCATCTGACTGCTCATTGTCATCCTCCTCATCACTTCTAATCATCTGAGGTCCTGTCCCTTGTGATTACTGTATAATTTAGGTAGCACTTGTCATGTTTTCGAAACTCCTTTGCAATGAGGTCCTCTGTCTTAATTTTTGTGAGCATATCTTGGTCATGACATAGCTCTGCCACCCTTTTCATTTTGACCTTAGCTGGTTTTGTAACAATAGCAGCTGGATATTGCATCTTCCCCTTCAGTTTGATTACGTATTTGTTACAGATCCCACACGTATCAGGAAATAACACTAGATCACGAGGCACAAGGAACACCACCCCGATGATGATGGTGATGATGATGGTGATGATGATGATGATGATGATGATGATGATGATGATGATGATAGCTACATTTACCAGCATCTGCATGTTATTCAGATTTTCTGATACTCTTAGCTTTTGTGAACGTTTGATAGCATTGTCTACTGGAGCCATGCTTGACAGGATCATAGTTAGGCACTGGAATTGATGCTCACTGCTCATTATGATTTTCACCACCTAATTGGGTTTGAATATCTTTGCTCTCTATAAGTGTGCAGTAACTTTTCTTACTCAGAGGAGTTACTTCAGAGTCTCTTGTCAGGGCATGTTAATGTTACACACTGACTGCAGGATCCTAGGATTTTCCTCTCCACTTGACAGAAAAGTTTAGAGACATCCTCGAAGAGTCTGAAAGAAAAGGAAAGAGTGTGTGTGTGTCTGTATCATATATTTTGCACCATTAGGGTGAAGCGTCAAAAGTAGGGAAATGTGACCTTAGGGTTCCCAAGCATAAGACCCCACCCCCACTGTGCATGCAAAAAAAGGCATGAGGGGTGTGTTTTGGGATTGTGAACCCTAATACTCACTCTGTTCCGTGAGTAAGTAAGGTAGGATGGGTACAGCATAGGAGAATGGGGTGAGCATTAGGGTTCACAACCCCCAAAACACCCCTTGTGCCTGTTACAGCATGCACAGTGGGGGTGGGATCTTAATCTTGGGAACCCTAAGGTCACTTTTCCCTACTTTTGATGCTTCACCCTAATGGTGCATTACCAAAGTGTGTTTTGCAATGAATTTCCGTACTTTTTCAGATAGTTTACTTGTACCCTTATTTTTCTGTGGGCCCTGCGCCCCATCTCCTATAACAATCCTCATGTCACAGTGGGAGTGCAGGGCCCCGTGCTCTGTGATTTTCATTATTGTTCTATGGGTGCGCAGGGTACTTCGGACCCTGCGTACCCATCCCTACATAGATGCTTAACCAGATTATCAGCTTAGCCATCTGATTACCCCAGCACATGTACAGTACACAGTGCAGAAAATGTTAAAATCCCCGCCAAAACATAATTCTGCACAACTGCAATGCCATTCCCTGCCACAGGTGCAAAAACACTTTTTGGACAGGATTTGAAAAATGACAGCTGTGACATACATGACATAGGGTAATAAAAAAACTATGTTGAAAATCTGAGGTCAAAATCCTCAATTTCCAGTGCTATTGGGTGTACCAAAATAGCAATGAATGTTCATAACTTTGGTATTTTGTCATATTTTCACCCCAAACTTTCATCCTAGTCTTCTTATGACCCTACCTCACAAACCCATAGGTGAAAATGTTAAAAATCCATGCCAAAACATCATTGAACGCCAAAGTTTTGAAAACACATTGTGGGCAGAATGTGAAAAATGACAGCTGATGAGTAGAAAAATTTCAATGACTGTGCTTAATGCGGTCATTTTAAGGAATTTTTCTACCAGATTTTCAGTATGGGCGTTTTGGGACCCCACCTCACAAACACTGGCACTGTCATTTCGGACAGTGACCACAAAATCTTCCGGGCCAGATTTATGAAACAGTCGCAGTGTTCATGAGGTGGGGTCCCAAAAAGCTCACATTGAAAATTTGGTGAAAAAATTGCAACATTATTGACAAAAGTTCAAAATGCCATTGAAATACATTATACGGCACTTACCTTGGTTCCTCAGTTTGTGGTTCAACTTTGAAGAGTGCAGACATGTCCCGGTCCACAGAAGATGACAGCGGAAGTCCTCTGGAGGTAAGTATATGATAAGGAGGACGTGTGGGGTGGTGGGTCCTCAGTGGGGAGAGTAGGGGAACCATGAAGATGTTGAGAATCATTTTCTTTTTTCCAGGTTTAAAAAAAAAAAAAAAAAAAGTCTGGACCGTTTTCTTACAGGGGAGCAGGAAAAACACATATTTCAAGACACTGGGAGTGGGCTCCCAGCATCCAGCACTCCTGTGGGGAGGAGATAGATGTCCAGGAACACTAGGAGTGGGTTCCCTAGTATACTGTGCTACTGGGGAAGGGGGGACTTGCGGTCTTGCAGCTGTCAGTATGCATGTTTGGCAGCAAGTAGATGCTTATTGTTCAAAAGGATAGTATGTGCAAAAATAGTCATAACCGATTTTCGCACATACCACATTTTCAAACATCAAGCATCCGCTTGCAGCCAAACATGCATATAATTGACAACCTAGACAAGTATACAAAAAGCACATATGTGGTTGTGCTTGTCCTGTGGCATGGAGCAGTAAGCACGAGAATCGAGCATGTAGTAGTTGGGGTTCAAATCCAGGCTGTGTACATTTTCACCTTCATTGCAGGTGGAAAGATTTTTTACGTAGACTGGATTTAAACCCAGGATCCCTGCAGTCCTGTCCCTGTGCTTTATCCTCTGCACCACAGCCTGGAGAAGCACATCATCAGGGTTGCATTTCCTGTACTTATCAAATCTATCGATCAACTTGACAGCTCCTGCAATCAAAAAAGTACCTTATTTGTGCAAATACAGACTCCTGTTTGCACAAATACTAGTTTGTGCAAACACAAAATTACTTTTGTGCCTGATATATAAATTTTCCCATAGGAAACCATGGGAAATTTAAAAATGTAATAACTTTTCAAAGGATTAATATTTGTTCACCAAACCTTCAAAAGGCACTTCTGTGAATCAGTCTTTCTACCTTGCACATTTCAGACCACAACCTAAAGCCATTTCTGAGATCCAGTTACGTAAGTAACAATTTTATTGATCAGCACTAAGCCGTATACAATATAAAATTTTGTACGCATCACATATAATACAAATTGTAAAAAGGTTATAACTACAGTTATGGGACTAACATACACCCATCATATAGCACCAAAGCAAAAAATACCATAATAAAGGATAAAAACTGTCAATTATTTAGATCATGATAGGAGAGTTTCATAATAATATGAGCCATTCTTTACAGATGTGTGGTTAAACGAAACTTTGCCAACAATTCAGTGATTTTTTTATCTTTAGTTTTGAAGAGATAATCCAACATATTGGAGGGAGGGAGACTGAGACCTCAAAGTTCATCCAACCATTTCTTTCTGGATGCTTCATAAAGGGGACATAATGGTACAACATGTTTTAAGTCATTTATTGATTCTGAACCGCATTTACAAAATGGGAAGGGTGTAAAGCCTTTTCCTTATTTCTATACTGCACATAGTTTGCTGTATAACACTTGGTTCTAAATCTGGTATAGATCCTCCTTAATCTAAAGCTTGTTATCATGGAAAGATACAACTCAAAACTACAGGAAAGTTTGATTGTTTTGTAATAATCATGGAGTTTGAGCATGGAGAGCTAAGTAAGCAGGAGGTTCTCATCCAATGCTCCCAGTCTGATTTTAACATCCTGTTTAATTTCTACTAGAGGTCTGTAGTATACTTCATGTAATAAATGTCCCAGGCCAGCTGGCATCATAACCTCCTTGATAAACCGAATACTGGGATGAATAAATCCCAAATTGACCATTTTTATGCTTTCTTCAAGACACATTCTGGGGTATCTACTTTCGGGCAACAAAAAAAGTTTGAGTGTGAATATAATTTGTTGCTCCTGTATAAGGGAAAGTAGGGTGCGCTGTCCTAATTCCAATGTTAGAATACATTTTGGTGTCCCTTGTGGTAACATGAGGATATATCTGTACAAGTTGTTTAGAATGGTTTGTAGCCTTCTGATCTGTGCATATCCCCATGTTTCACAAGCATATAACATACTTGATCTTATTTTAGCATTAAGTACATTCATGATTCCTTTAACTGAGGTTTTTCCCATTTTATTGTTAAATATTTTTAGAGCATTCTCTGACTATCTCATTTTATTTTGGATTATCTCCATATGTTGGTGCCAAGAGAGATTGTAGGAAAATCGATCTCCTAAGTAATCATAGTACTTTGTCCTGTCTATGTTTACCCCATCTATCTTAAAGCTAGCAATGTTTTTTCTCTGATTTCCAAACACCACTACTTTGGTTTTTACCATGGTTAATTTTTAGTTTGTACTGTACACATAAGGATTCAAACTTTATCAATTTCCTTTTAAGTCCTAATATAGAAGTCGACAGCAGAACCAAGCCGTCAGCATATGCAAGACAGTCAATCCTAGTGCGAACTACCTTGGGGGCATGGAAGTCGGGGATAGAAATCTGTTCCAAAATTATGTTTATATATATATTTATTAAAGTGGGTGCCAAAATACATCCTTGTCTAACCCTGTGTTTAGAAGAATTTCTCAGTCAGATGTCCATACTGATCGTATTGGATTCTAGCCCAAGTATTTTCGTGTAGTCTAATGATGACATCCAGCAGGGAACTCTCCAGCCCTAATATCTTAAGTGTTGTCCAAAGAATTTTCCTGCTGATGTTATCAAAAGCTGAAGAAAAGTCCACAAAACAGCAGTAAAGATTTGATTTGTTTTTCTAATTTTGGTGTATTTCCAAATCAGACGATACAAAACATAGCAGTGCTCTATTGTGGACCTATTCTTCCTGAAGTCGTTTTGTGCCTCATTCAGGATTGAGTTTGCTTCAGCCCAGTCTATTAATCTTCCCAGAATTATCCTTGTAAAGATCTTCTGAGAAACGTCTATAAGGCTGATCGGTCTATACATTTTTGGGTTATAAGGATCCTCCTTTTTAAATATGGGGAAAATAAGACTACCTAGCCACTTGGGGGACAAGGAAGTCCTTGTAGGAGTCCATTAAATAATATAAAAAGAAGTGGACACCACCAGTTGGGAAATGATTTATATAGGTCTCCCAGAATACCGTCAGGTCCTGGGGCCTTATTGGATTTCAATGATGATAATGCCAGGAGAATATCTTCTTCTGTAATGAAGATGGAGCGAGGATAAAACGTTTCTCCCCTGGGCTTTTGGGCTATCGTCATCTCTTGTTCAGGCTGAGAGAAATAGAGCTCGGAAAAATAGAGAGTCCAGGCTCCTGGTGTAATATAGGCTTCTAGTCTATTTGAATATTTGTTGTAGCCCTGAGATACCAGTTTCCAGAAGCCTCTACCATCTCTATTCAATACGGTCTGTCTGAGTTTTTCCCCAGAGTCCATGAGAGTGTTTTTCTTTTGCCCTTTCTAAAGATAGCTTATACTTGTCTCTTTCTGTCTTAAGTATCTTGAAGTCTGCTGTAGTTTTATTTCTTTTATTTTTATGAGCCCTCAGTATTCTGCCAAAAGATTTTTTAGCCCGTAGGCAATCTGCATTAAACCAAGACTTTTTATATATCTGTTTACGAAAAGGTATTTTTTTCTTGCACCATGGTTTCAATATCATAGATATCCTTTCCCAACTTACTAGGATAATACTTGAGTCATGAGAGTTCATAATGGAGTCATGTATGTAACACACTTCTCCAGTATTTAAAATAGACTCGAAGTTTGTATGATGTAGAGGTCCCCAGATGATTCTTTTCTCATTAATAATCTCCAGGTTGTCCTCCAGGTAACCCGTTTTTCTGTTTGTTCCTAGGGGACAATTCAGAGTAAGAACAATGGGACAGTGGGCAGATTCCAATCTGTCCTTAACCTCTAATTTCTGTACCATGTAGGTTGCCTCCAGGTTAGTCCAAATTAGGTCTGGAGTAGAAGAACCCATTGGGCCTCTAAAAGTGAAGACCCCCAACATATCACCCTGAGTTCTTCCATTTAAGAGACAGTAATTCCTGGATGCAAAAACATCCAGGAGGGTCCTGCCTCTGGGGTTAAGTACCAGATCCTGTGAGGATCTTTTATGGGAGATATTAACATTGGCCAAAGGAAGTAGATTGGTAAAATTGGTATAATCATCTTCCACGAGACAGGAAGAAACTCTAGCATTGAAGTCTCCCATAATGATTATAGGGCAGTCTGCATAGCTGTCCGACAAATCATCCGGCAAAGTTTTCAAATTCTGAATAAATGTTTCTGCTGTTTCAGAATGTCTGAATCTGGGGGCAAAATATATATTACACAGAATAACTTTCTCTAGGCCTTTATGAATTTGTAGAGTCAGAATTCCCTCTAGATTTCTAGCTATTCGGGTAATTCCTAGATCTAGCTGTGTTTTGATAAAAAAAAGGTAACTCCCCCTTTAAGCCTACCAAATTTTTTGTCTCTGGAGGCCGATGAAGTTATAGCTGTATAACCAGCCAGTCCGGGAGTAGACTCTTCTGTGCACCATGTTTCCTGAATGCCTGTTATGTCATAGGACTCAAGAAATTCCAGAACCTCGGGGTCTGTTATTTTAAGATGTATGCTCTCAATATTCCAGGAGAGAATAGATAGGGCGTCCATCATATTCCTTTTTTTCTCTGTATCGACTACCATCCCAGTGTTTGGCTTTTCAGATGTTGGCTTACCGGAATCCCACTGGGATTGCCAGTGTCAGGGGGAGACCATGGTCAGCAATGGTGCATAAGTGTTTGGGTCTTCAAAATTTTCAAAGTTTATTAACAGAGAATCCTGAACTGAAGTAGGCTCCTGTACTCCCATCATATGGATGCGGCCTTGGATATCTGGATCCAGCTCTGTCGTGCCCACTATATGGATTCTCAATGGGTCCAATTTGCCTGCCAATGACAATATTTTATTGGGTAAGTTAGCATTTTTGAAGGTGATGTCAATCTGGGATGAAAGACCTGTGTAATCTTGTATATTAATAGAGTCTACCACGTTCCAAGAAATACGTAAATCTAATGCTTTTTCTAAGAAGTAAAGGAGGTCCCCTATTACCTTTCGTCTAGCATTCTTATCCGTAAATTTCCACCCAAACACTACAATTGTTCTCCCTAGCCATGACTTTTTCTGGTTTTCGATGTGTTCTTTAATCACTCCCAAGATTTCCCTCTGAGGTTCATGAACTGCTTCGCACATTTCATCCGGAGAGAGGGTCTGCTCATAAGGACTATATTCCTTGCTGCTAAGGGACTCAGGGGAAAATCTTGGAACTAACATTGGGAATGTGATACCATAGCCCTTTTCCCTTAAGAGTAATGCCTTTTCTAAGATAAAATGGGCAGTCCTCATGGATGTGCAATAAAGCAGTACAGTTTTCCTGTAATGAGGATTCAGTGATCTGAAAACAGAAACTTCCTTTTCTAACTCCAGCTGGGATAGTTCAAGAAAGTTAAGTACCCAGGCAAGTAGTGAACTCTGTTTCATTCTCTAATATAGCTACATTATAGATTTCAGTCAAAAAATTCAGTGTTCCCACATTTCTGTAAAACAGGAGACGTCCCTGAGATCCAGGTGGACAAAGAAATGGCAAAAACACGCTTTTCTGGCTTTTCAACACTCTGTATCTTCAAAACCAGACAATGGATTCACACGCAAATTGGAACATCAAGAAACCTACCCCCTAGAGAGTATGCATGCCAAATGTGCAAATCCATTTATCAGTTCCAAAGTTAAAGTTCAAAATTTGGCTATATATAGTTATGAAAATATATATTTCTATAAAAAAAATTGATATTTCTGTTTTTTCAACACGCCCTATCTCAGAAACCCCAAAACAGATTCACACGAAATCTGGCAAATCAAGAGATCTACCCCAAGAGATTATGCATGCCAACATTGCTGGAGATCCATTGAACGGTTCCAAAGTTAAGGTTCATAAATTCAGGTTTAACATAGAAGTTACCTTTCATCCTAATATACTGGCACTACCACACCAGTATTGTGTGTGTGTGTGTGTGTGTGTGTGTGTGTATATATATGTATATATATATATATATATATATATATATATATATATATATATATATCTATATATATGAGATAAAACAGCGTATCAACCACTACAGTGTGATATTTTTACCTTCCGCTCTACTTTGATGATATGAGACATTTACACACACACAGGTCACTGATATCATCACCCTAGGCAGCTTTCCCCTCAGCATGAAAGAAACACCTGTGCTGTTACCATAGACACAAATGCAGAACTACCTGAGAGGTCTCAGTGCTGCCTACAGCTAACTCTGTGAGCATTACAAAACACACCTATCCCCACCCCCCCCAACTTCCAGCTCATTACTGTGATGCTCTCAACTTGATGCAGCCAGAATTCCAAACAGCACAGCTTCACAGAACAGTCTAAACTACTGCCGGCAGCTAACTCCACTACCACTGAAACACACTTTCACTTGTTCCTCAAACTCTGATTCTCACCCATTACAATTACTGTGATAATTTCAACTTCACTGCAGCCAGAATCCTAAAGGGCATAATTTCACAGAACACTCTTCACTCTGCCTGCAGCTAACTTAATTACCACTGAAAACAGTATCAGCTGTTCTGACACTGTGCCTCTCAGTTCATTACAATCACTGCGATGCTTTTAACTTCACTGCAGCCAGACTGCTAAACAATACAGCATCACAAAAGTATGTTTCTCATTCTTATCTAAAACTAACTCATTTAGCATTGCAAAACACACTTGTGTGTCTCTGAGTTTATAACACTGCCAGCCCATTCAGAAAAGCTCACACACACAATGAGCAAACACATTAACAGGAACAGAACACAAGACAGCATAACAAAACTTCTGAAACTCTTGGCCCTATTGTATATATCGAATACATGATGGGCAGATCGTGTGCTATGGCCTTCGGCACTCGTGAGATATCCAGAGCTCACTCTGCAGGAGTGACAATATTTGCTGTATCACACTCATGCCCATCATGTATCCCCTGTATATATATGTGTGTGTGTGTGTGTGTGTGTGTGTGTATATATATTATGTATATGTGTATACACACACTGTATATATAGAAAGAGCCACATTATGAATCTTAATAACTTTGGAACTATTCAATGGATTTGCACGAAATTTGGCATGCATAATCTCTAGGGTAGGTCTCTTGAGGCACTAATTTGCGTGTGAATCCGATGCGTGGTTTTTGAGATACAGTGTCAAAAAATCCTAAATTTACCACTTTGTTGCTGTTTCTTTGTCCACCTGGCTCTCAAACTGCTTTAGGTTGTGGTCTGAAATTTTCAGGGTAGAAAGCATTTGCTTCACATATGTGCTTTTTGAATGTTTGGTTAAAAAATATCATTCCCTTCAAAAGTTATAACATTTTTAATTTCCCCATTATTTCCTAAGGGAAAAGTTAGATGTTCTGCATGAAAATACTTTTGTTTTCGCAGGAGCTACTGTATTTGCGCATGGAGGGTCACATAAAGCCAAGTTTGTATTTGCAGGATCTGCTGTCTATTGTGAATAGTGAGTCAAATAGTCCCCACCCCCACTGTGCATGAAAAGACGGGCATGAGTAGTGTATTTTGGGGTCGTGAACCCTAATGCTCACCCCCATTCCATGAGTAAATAAGGTAAGATGGGAACAGCATAGGAGAATGGTGTGAGCATTAGGGTTCACAACCCCAAAACATACCCCTCATGCCTGTTCCTGCATGCTCAGTGGGGTCTTAGACTTGGGAACCCTAAGGTCGCATTTCCCTACTTTTAAGGCTTCACCCTAATGGTACATTAACAAAGTTTTAGATTTTCCCATAATGCTAAATTTAAAAATTTAATAACTTTTGAAGGAGTAATATTTTTATACCAAACCTTCAAAAGGCACATCTGTGAGGCAAAGTGTTTCTACCTTGCAAATTTCAGACCACAACCTAAAGCCATTTCTGACATCCAGGTGGACAAAGAAATTGCAAAAAAACACAGATTGTACTGGTTTTTTAACACTCTGTATCTTCAAAACCACATAATGGATTCACACGCAAAATGGAACGTCAACAGACCTACTGCCAAATGTGGTGCAAATCCGTTTAACAGTTCCAAAGATACTAAGGTTCAAAAATTTGGCTATATATGTGTGTGTGTGTGTGTGTGTGTGTGTGTGTGTGTGTGTATATAACACTGAAATTTCATTTTTTTCAACACCTTCTCAGAAACCACAAAATGGATTCACACGAAATGTAGCAAGAGATCTACCCCTATAGATTATGCATGCCAACATTTGTGGAAATCCATTGATCAGTTCCAAACTTAAGGTTCAGAAATTGGGGCTTAACATAGAGGTCACCTTTCACCCTAATATACGGGCACTACTGCACCAGTATAATAAATAAATATATATATATATATATATAAATAAAAATAAAATATACCCCGTATATAGACACACATTATGAACCTTAATAACTTTGGAACCATTCAACGGATTTGAACAAAATTTGGCATGCATAATCTCTAGGGATAGGTCTCTTGACATGCTAACTTGCATGTGACTCCATTGTGTATGTCACAAACCCACTCCTAGGGGTCAGGACCACTGAGCTCACAGTGCCCACCCTTAAGTGCAATCCGGGGGGGGGATACCTTTCTTTGTGCTTTTACAGTGCTTGCTGAGGTCATGACTGCACCTCTGCCACAAGGACCCAGGGCATCCATGTAACTCTGGATAAGGGCACAATACCAGTCTCGAGTCTTGTGGCCAAATATGGAACCTTTCCTTGGCTATTACACAAAGGAGGGAGACACAAGCATCACACTCTCTTTGAGGGTAGCAGTGTAACACCTGATCTGGCCTTCTCCCTACAGGACATGCAACAGCCTGGCTCAGAATCCTTGCAGACTATGGCATTCTTCCTATCCTTATCCAGATGTTCCTTACAGACCCTTTTCTCAATTTGGTTGCTTATGGTGGCCCCTCTAAGCAAGTAACAGTTATCACACATTATTACTATTTCACAGTTCACACACAAATATAGAAATCTCATGCAGGCAGAATTTCTTTAGAAAAATGTTTTTACTAAAACACTTAAATAATAAATCATAGTTACAACTAAAAAGAAAATATACTAATTTGAGTTACAGTATGCAGAAACAAAATGGGAAAAATATAGAGAGAAACGCACTAAAACTGTTAGCTGAAAGTCTGTCTTATATTTGTAGTAAATTGAAGTCCATAAATTGTGGGTGTAGGTTTTCAGTTTCCTTTAGTCCTTGGCAGCTGCAGTGGGTCTCAACAATTTGGCTTCTGGTATATGTCAGGCAGAGTGTCCAGATGAAAAAAATGTGTGTGCAGCCACTGAGTCTTAGCAGTTTGGCTTCCTGTGTGTCAGGTGGAGTCTTAACTGAAAGGTGTCTGTATGCCCTGATCTGGGGCTGATTATGTGACTGTGGCTAGAGACTGGCCCTTCCATTTTAGGCCACAGGGTGTCACTTTTGCTCTTCCCCAACACAATGTTCTGCCACCTGGTGATGTTACCCAGCCTGCATTTGACACACCTGGCATTACAGTCTCACACAGGTTTGTTAGAAGGAAGTGTCCTGTTTTTTTTCCCCTTTTGTCTCATCAAAGGCAGTACCTTGGAACACAGTATCCTGCGTTTTGAAGTTAAAAGGGCGATCTCTGCACACTTTATTCACCTCTGTTTCCCTCTGTCAGTTAACTATTGGAAATACCTCCTTGATCAGTTATCTCCAAGCCTTTGGCAATAACTTGTCAGATTCCTGGCAATCCACTGGCCTGCAGGTCAAAACCTTTTTTTTTTTTTATTTTTAAATCCAGTCTGTTGTCTGTGTGCCTTTGTATTAACACTGGCATTTTGTGGCATGTGCATATACATAGAATTACATTAAAAAAAACACATATGACAGAACTGTGTCTACCAAGAAGGACTAACAGTGGGTAGCTCACCACAGTGAGGCAACAGACTTCTAGGAAAACATAAACTGAACTTACAAGCTCAAATGAGCAGACTGGGTGGGCCATAGGCCCTTATCTGCCAACACTGTCTATGTATCTATGTACAGTGTGGTTTTTGAGATAGTGTCAAAAAATCCTAAATTTACCACTTTTGTGCCGTTTCTTTGTTCACCCGCATCTCAGAAACAGCTTTAGGCTGTGGTCTAAAACTTTCAGGGCAGAAAGCTTTTGCCTCGCAGATGTGCCTTTTGAATGTTTGGTTAAAAAAATATTAATCTCTTCAAAAGTTATTACATTTTTAATTTCCCCATCATTTCCTAAAGGAAAGGTTAGATGTTCTGCACAAAAATACTTTTGTTTTTGCAGGAGCTACTGTATTTGCGCTAAGAGGGTCACATAAAGCTGAGTTTGTTTTTGCAGGATTTGCTGTCTTTTGTTTTTCCATGGAGGGTTGCATAGACCCCACCCCTACTGTGCATGAAGGAACAGGCATGAGGGGGGGTGTTTTGGGCTTGTCAACCTAATGCTCACCCCATTCCATGAGTAAGTAAGGTAAGATGGATACAGCATAGGAGAATGGGGTGAGCATTGGGGTTCTACAACCCCAAAACAGACTCCTCATGCCTGTTCTCCATGCTGGAGGGGTCTTAAATTCAGGAACCCTAGATCGCATTTCTCTACTTTTGATGCTTCACCCTAATGATGATTAATGAAATTTTAAATTTTCCCATAGGAAATAATGGTAAATTTAAAAATGTTATAACTTTTGAAAGGATTAGTATTTTTCACCAAACCTTCAAAAGGCACACCTGTGAGGCAAAGTCTTTCTACCCTAAACATTTCAGACCACAATCTAAAGCAGTTTCTGATATCCAGGTGGACCAAAAAATGGCAAAAATACAGATTTTTCTGGTTTTTCAACACTCTGTATCTTCAAAACCACGCAGCGGATTCACACTCAAATTAAAACATCAGGAGACCTTCCCCTAGAGATTATGCATGCCAAATGTGGTGCAAATCCATTTAACAGTTTCAAAGTTAAGGTTCAAACATTTGGCTGAATATATTATAGTACCACGGTAGTGTCACTATAGATCTTACTTTGAGAGGGCTCTTCCAGTTGGTAATTACATATAGGACTGATGTCGGCAGGTGGCAGGACCCCATGGAAAAATATTTAGCTTGCAGTCCCTGGCAAGGGACCGCCCCCAAGTCAGGTGACGGCATCAGGAAGCGTCGGTATAAAGGGGCAGTCCCTGGCCTCTGCCTTACAGTTCTTTTCGTGCCGTTAGCTGGTGTATCAGCCCAATCTTAGTCGGTTTACAGAAATAATTAGTTTTTTCGGACTAACGCCAGGGTACCCACTTTCATCAAGCCAGATGTCATCCCTACACCCTCTGAGTACAAAACCAGCGGATTCGCATCGGCGCCCAACTACTGCACAAGGACGGCCATTCCCTGTGCTTATTCTGCCTAGGCCCTGATCATCCGGGTTGAGAAATGCCAGCACTGCCCTCAGCCTTCAGTGCGGCTACCCGAAAGGCAGCAGTAATCCCTGGAAGCCCATATTTTGAAGAAAAAGATGAGTTCAGTGGAAAAGGAGCTCAAAAAACTGAGGCAGGCGTCCACTTCCCGCGAAGGCCATCGGAAGAAGGAGGATAAGGAGAGGCACCAGGACAAGGGCTCCTCTACCGCGTCTCCCTCGAGACAGCAGGACACAGGTAATGTTCCCTCCGAGGCGCTCCTCGGCGGCCGCCTTGGAGGTTTCGAGGGCGTCGGCCCACCCGTCTGGCTCGCGCTCAGGCCGGGCACCTCCGGGCAATGGAGGCCTCCGCTCGGTTCAGCCGCAGGCTTGCGGCCTACTGGCGTGGGCGACTTCGGTAAGTCAGGTGTCGGCTCCTCCAGCGTCCAAGCGGAGAAGGCTGGTAAGACGCATGACCCTTCAGGGCGGTACGCGGCCTCCATTCCATCGGACCAGGCCGATCCTTTTCCTCGGCCTGCCTCCAGTGAAGGCTCCCATGAGCCGGACGCCGGCAGCTCGCCATAAAGGCGCACGTTGGCTCGTCCGTCCGGTCGGCGACGGAACAGATGACAGACCTCTCCATGTCCGTCGTCACAGGTTCTCCGCAGCCTTCGCTGCCGTCTGGGGACCCAGAGTCCCCCCAGCCCGACCACAGGGATTTTTCCCCTCCATCCCCGGGCGACGCTGGGGACCTTCCTCTGTCAGACCGTCCTCCGGTTGGTGCGCCAGATCTGATGTCGGCTCCCCGGACTCCAGCCCCGATGCCGGTTCCTCCAGTGCCGACCCCGACGCCAGTTCTACCAACTCTGGGAGACATCCCGCTTCCGGATGTCCGCCCTCTGGGCCCTCCAACGTGGATCCGCCCGTGAGGCTGCCGTCTGCTCCGGCAGCTCCCCCGGCTCCCGGGTACCTTCTGTCCTATCAGACGCTGACGTTCCCGGGACCACAGTATCCATCGCCGTAGTACCCGATGCCAGTCTTTCCGATGCCGCAGTACCCGACACCGGGCTTTCCGCACCTGGGTTTTGGATACTCTCCATACGGGTACAACCCGTATCCTTATCCCCGCCTCCTCCTCCTTCACCACCCCCGCCCCCCAGCCGCCGGTGTACCTGCAGGAGACTCTGGCCTTCTGGTGGGCTGAGGCCAAGGCTCAGCTTACCAGGGAGGTCGAGAGCCGCCTTCCAACGATGGTGCCATCTCGGGTTCCCGTACGTCCAAGGCGGCACACTCCCTCACCACCTCTGGACTCCAGGGCTCTTCCGTCTGGGTACAGAGAGGGGCAGGACACGCTTCCCTGGGGGCTTCCCAAGGGGTCTGTTCCTCCCCCTGGTCGGGAAAGGGAGTCTTTTTTTTTCTCTTCCTCCTCCTCTTCACCCTCGGACTCCTTGGATTCCTCCGACGGTTGTTCTGAGAGGGACGACGAGCCATGCTCTCTGTTGAAGCCCAGGCCAAGGACTCCTCTGAAGTCTCCTCCAGAAGATCCTTCTTTTACGGAGTTGCTAAGGAAAATCCAGGAGGTTCATCAGTGGCACTCCTTGGAACCAGATTCTCAGCATCTACAACTCACTGAACATCTGGATCTGCCCGTGACAGCTCCTACCTTGGTGCAACCCTGGATAGAGCCTCGTGCCGACCTCGTCTCCACCATATGGAAACAGCCATTGGCTTTAGCCCCACTTCCAAGGAAGTCGAATAGGCTATATCAGGCTCCAGAGGGTGTTGATTTCCTGGATTCTCACCCTCGTGCTGACTCGGTTGTGATTAGCGCCGCTTACGGCCGGTCGGCCAACCCAAAACACCTCAGCTCGTCACCACCTGACAAGGAATCCTGCCTTCTGGACCAGTATGGGAAGAAGATCTTTGCTTCCTCCATGCTGGGGATCAGGGCCCTGAATTATGTCGGCCATATGGGGGACTACCAGAAGGCCATTCTGACTCAGGTGGAAGCCAAATTGGACTCCCTGCCAGACTCCCAAGTCAAGCAGGAGTTGGCTGATCTTGTCCGCTCTGCTCATTCGGCCAGTTGACACGTGCCTCGTGCAACATATGATGCAGTGGACACTGCTGGACGGAGCTCAGCTTTCACCGTAGGCCTACGGCGTCATACTTGGCTCCGCATGTCAAGGTTGGTCCTGGAGGTGCAATCCGCTATCCAGGAAGCGCCCTTCCGGGGGTCAGTGCTTTTCGATGGTGATGTCAAGGACAGCATCACCGATTTGCAAGAGAAGGGGACGGCACTTAAGTCTGTCGATTTCCATGTACTGTCCCCATCAGCAGCAGCGCTGTCCCTTTTGCAGACTGAATCGGCCCAAGGTGAAAACCCAGGGAAGGTGGGCCACAAAACGCTGGGCCCCCACAGCTGCTAAGCCCCCCCCCGCCCAAAAAAAGCAGCGGATGCTTCAGCTGCAGCGCTGCCCCACACCACCTGACTCCTTCCCTCTCCCACAGCCTCCGGACTCCCCGGAGAACCGGTAGGGTGGAGGTTTTCCCTCCACCTTCCGGGCTGGGAGAGGATAACAGATTCTTGGGTGCTCCAGCTCATCGCAGAAGGACACTCGATAGTTTCTTCAATAACCACCTCACCACCCCCCTCTGAAGTTGTCATATTCAAGGGAACATCTTCTCTTGGTCCAGGAGGCAATTTCAGCTCTACTGCTGAAATGTGCAATAGAACCCGTCCCCCTGCATCTGCAAGGGACGGGTTACTATTCCCATTTCTTCCTGGTCCCAAAGAAGACTGGAGATCTCAGACCAATTCTGGAATCTCAGTTCCCTGAATCTTTTTGTGGAATACAAAAGGTTCAGGATGCTCTCTTTGCAGAGCCTTCTGCCCCTCCTCAGGCTGGGTCAGTGGCTGTGTGCTCTGGATATGCAGGATGCTTACCTGCACATTTCCATTCGCCCATCTCACCTCAAATACCTTCATTTTGTGTTCTGGGGGATCACTACCAATTCAAGGCGCTTCCATTTGGTCTATCCTCGGCACCCCAAGAAATTACCAAATGCCTGGCAGTGGTGGCAGCCTACCTGCGTACCAGGGGGGTGCAGGTTTTCCCATACCTGGACGATTGGCTCCTGGCCGCCTCTTCCAGGGAGGAACTCCTGCACTGCCTCTCCCTTACCCAGCAGGTTTTTGCCTGCCTGGGTATTACCATCAGCCATTCCAAGTCTCACCTGATCCCATCCCAGAGACTACAGTTTATTGGGGCAATTCTCTATACGACCACGGGAAGGGCCTTCTTGCCACCCTTCAGACTCAAATAAGTCTGCTGTCCGGCTGCAGGTCTGGTCTTTCGCTTTCTCAGGCTCATGGCGGCTGCTATCCTGACAGTTCCTCGCGCTCGACTCCACATGAAAATATCTCGTGAACTCTACGCTCCCGATGGGATCAGTTAGTGGACGACCTAGATCACCTAGTTCTGGTCTCCTCACCAATGCTTCGAGAGAACCTGTTTCGGGGAGTTCCTTTCTTTTGTCCTCCACCCCCATCTAGACTCTAACCACAGATGCCTCGGGCGAAGGTTGGGGAGCCCATCTAGGGCCTCATCGGACCCAGGGCTCCTGGTCCAAGCTCGAACAAGCTCTCCACATCAGTGTGCTCGAGCTCCAGGCAGTGTTGTACACTCTCCAAGCCCTTCACCAATGCATCCTTCCCGGCCACCTAGCCGTTCAGACGGACAACATGTACGTAGTTTGGTACATCAACAAACAGGGAGAGACTCAGTCCTACTCTCTGTGCAGGGAGGCAATGAGGGTTTGGGATTGACAACACATCACGACCTTCACCTCATGGCAATTCATGTTCCGGGAGGTGACAACACCCTAGCAGACAAGCTAAGTCACTCTTCTGCTTTGACTCAAGAGTGGGAACTGGACCAAGGGGTCCTAGACAATATCTTCTGACTTTGGGGAACACCACAGGCTGACCTGTTCGCATCCCCTCTAAACGCAAAACTTCCAGTCTTCTGCTCGCTCGTTCCAGAGCGAGGCACTTTCTGGAGAGATGCTCTGTCTCTTGGCTGGAAGGACAGATTCGTCTATGCCTTTCCTCCAATTCCACTTATTCCACGATTCTTGCAGAAACTAGCCTCAGAAGGAGAACGAATGATTCTGATTGCTCCTTTCTGGCCCAGGCTCTTCAACAATATTCAGAGGATCATCCTCTTCCTCTTCCTCTGTCTCAAGGTTTACTGACCCAGGATCAGGGGACCCTGGTCCATTCAGGCCTCAAATCCCTTCAGCTGCTCGCATGGCTCTTGCAGACTTGGCTCAGTCCCGTTTTGGGGTGTCTCCCCAAGTCGTGGAGATTTTGGTGGAGGCCAGAAAACCCTCCAGTAGGTCCACTTACGCCATGAAGTGGAAAAGATTCACTATCTGGGCTGCTCCCAAGAACACAAAACCTTTCTCCCGTTCAGTGGTGCTTCTGCTGGAGTATCTACATCATCTGTTTGACCTGGGTCTCAGTCATTCTTCTCTGAAGGTACACATGGTGGCCATCTCGGCCTATCATGTCCCCTTTGCAGACACAACTTTCACTCATTTGGAGGTCTCTAAGACCTTTCTCAGAGGGGTCCTCCATCTGAGACCCCCTATCCATACTCCCGCTCCCCCTTGGGACTTGAACTTTGTTCTTGAGAAACTTACTCTTCCTCCCTTCGAACCGGCAGCTTCTGCGGATTTGAAGTTCCTTTCATGGAAGACTCTCTTCCTGGTGGCCGTTAGTTCCGCTCTGAGAATTTCCGAGCTCCAGGCCCTGATGTGCAAAATCCCATACTTGATTTTTCACAAGGAACGTGTTGCTCTTCGCACGAATCCTAAGTTTCTCCCTAAAGTAGTAGCAGAGTCTACTCTAAATCAGTCCATAGAGTTACCTGCCATGTTCACGCAGTACTCTAATCAAGGGGAGTATTTACTCCATACTATGGATGTTCACTGGATTCTGAGATACTACACCAACAGGACGAAGGATCTGAAAAAGACTGATCAATTGTTAGTCTCTTTTGCTCATAAAAGGGAAGGCAATGCTGTTTCTAAGCAATGCCTATCTAAGTGGTTGGCTCATTGCATCACTTTCTGTTATGACAAATACAACAAGACCCTCCCGGGTCAGGTAAGAGGCCACTCCACCAGAGGAGTAGCTGCATCAGCGGCTTGTTTCAGAAATGTGTCTGTGGCAGACATCTGCGCTGCCGCCACCTGGACTTCCGTTCACACCTTCACTAAACACTACAGTTTGAATGTTGCCTCTTGCAGTAGAGCAGGCTTTGGGATGGCTGTTCTGCAAGGCCTCTTATCTTGAGGCTTACACAGCTAGAACTGTTTCTTGGAGTAGTTTTCCTCCTTCCGGTGCCTCTTTGTTTCAGACTGCTTGGGATTCGGTTCTTTATGTAATTACCTACTGCAAGAGCCCTGTTGAAGTAAGATAGTACAGTTACGCAAGAACTTACCATAACAGCAGATCTTCGAGTGAGGCTCTTGCAGTAGGTATTACCTTCCTGCCTTCCATCTCCCTAGGCTTTTTCAGCTCCTTTTCCAGTGATGGAACTATCTGCTCCTCTTTCGTCTGGGCCTTTCTTGCCTGTGGCGGGAAAGAACTGGAAGGCGGTGTCAGGACCACCTTTATACCGACGCTTCTGATGGGGCTATCCCTCATCAGGGACTGCTAGCTAGAAATTTTTCTGTGGGGTCCTGCCGCCTGCCGACATCAGTCCTATGTGTAATTACCTACTGCAAGAGCCTCTCTCGAAGATTTACTGTTATGGTAAGTGCTTACGTAACTGTACTTTAGGGTTGCATAGGCACTTTAATGTTAAATCTCAAATCTTGCGCTTTAATAATTTGCAACCGTTTGACTGATTTGCCTGAAATTTTGCATGCATGGTCTGGTGCCATAGATCTCTGGGTCTGGAAAGTTTTGTTCCGGTCGGATCTACGGTCACGGAGCTGCGGAGTGTCAAAAAGTGTGAAAATCCTCACTTTTTGGCAAATTCTTTGCTCTTCTGTATAGCCTGAACAGTTTGTCTGTCAGGCCTGAAATGTTCAGGGTATATGGGGACTGGGTCATTGAAGTGTCTGTTAGAGGTTTGGTGAAAAAATATTAATCCTTTCAAACGTTATTAAACCTTTTTATTTCCCATTATAGCCTATGTGAAAAATATATGTGCACCACAAAAACTTTCATGAAAGTACCATTGGTTTACATGTGGGACTTTGGTGAATGTCCATGGAACTTCTGCGAAAGTCCCACATGTAAAGTAATGGTACTTTCGCAAAGTTTCGAGTAAACAGACCCAAAAAAACAGCTTCTAGGATCGTGGATATGTTGTTCATCCACACTTGTTGACATGTCCCCTTTCCCCTTTAAGGATTGCCGGAAGTCTTCAAGCTGGCTCCTCCCACCCATCCGGGTGGTATAATCCTCGGCTCTGCCCCATGATGCCAGATCTTCCTTTCTGCTGGAAGATGCAAGTTGCCTCTCTCATGCTTACGCATTTCGTTAGGCCCTGGCTTCTAAACCTCCGGTTATTATGAAAATTCGTCTAGTTTGCATTAGCGATAACAACTATCCTTCGATTATGGAAGACAAGTCTTCCCCCGGGTTTCATCGATGTCCTTGCAGTCAGAAGATGTCGCGCACCAATCCCCACACCATGTGCGTGTACTGTCTTGGTGTTGACCATGACTCCTCGAAGTGCGATCTTTGCCTTGCCTTCCATCCTAACATTCTTGACTACCTTCTCGCATGCTTGAAACTGGGAAAGCCAGAGAAACGGAACCCTCCAATGAAATCCAGGGAGACTCTGGAGGTTTCCGTGGCTTCGGGATCTGCCGAGCAATTGGAACTCATGCAAGCATTTGAGGAGGAAGTGGCTTGGGCTGCAGAGACCACTCTGAGCTTCTTTGTTCCGCTCAGCCTAGGCTCCACCTTCTCGGGTTCCTTCCGAGAGTTGTGCCAATCTCTCCTGACTAAGGGAGAGAGTCCTGCGGGCATACATACCTCTCAATCCCGTAAGCGGGAGAAGGACCTGGGACCGTCTTTGTCCCAACAGAGACGCTGTTGGGATTGGGAGAGATCTCTGTCCCAGAAACCGGTGGTCTCGACCTTGGTCGAGATTGTCTCTTCGGATGCTGGCTTCTCAGCTTTGCCGTCTGGCCAGTTGACCGAGGTTTCAGTCAACGATGTGGAAATCGTCATCGACCCTATTGACCCTTTGTTGCCAACTCCGGTCGATGAGACTGTTTAGCGGACTCCAGTCCTTGTCTTCCCTGACAAGGAGACCCAGCCAGGCTGCTAGGAATCCCATAGAAGAAGTGATCCCAGACCCCATGAAGTTACAGGCCCCGCTGGTATCTCCCAAGCAACTGAGTCGGTCTGCCCGATCTCGATTGAGGTCTAGAGCCATAAGTGCTGTAAAAAGAGGTAATGCCATCAGTAGTCTTCGTCCTCCTCGGACGAGGAGAGGCTCCGGCAGAAACTCTGGCGCTACGAGGACCTTGTGTGGCAGCAGCTGATTTTGTCCATGCACAAGCCGACCCTGGCTTTCACCCCAGCCATTACTTGTCTCGCCTTCCAGGCCGGCCGACTTCCTTCGAGCTGATCAAGTCAGCCCTCGCCTCACAAGAAACCTCCATTTCGCTGAAACCGCTCTCCACCAATAGTGGTGGGTGCACCGCCTAAGTAGCCTGTGGGAGGGGCTCCTTCTAAAGAAGACAGGCCAGACACCGAGCTTCCCTGGCGTCTCTTGGTCACAGTCACCTCGGACTGCCCCCGCCGGGTCAAGGATGGCTGGGGTGGTCAACCGTTATACCCTGATCCTTCAGATTCCGATGTGACCGGCTTACTTTCCCATCCTGGGGATGATGAATCGGCCAGTGGGATAGAGACGGAGGGAGGTCCTTCGTCTTTTCAGGGCGTTCTCCATCTCATCTCTGAGTCTACAGGGATGCCCCTGGAACCTATCCAGAAAAAGGCAGAGTACCCTCTCACGGACATCCTCAAGAGAGGGGATACCACGAAGAAGGTCTTTCCAGTGGCTGAGGCTATTGTTGGCCCGGCCGTAGAACTCTGGCTGCGTCCTGCATCTTGTCCAGCACCATCTGCCCACATTGCCCGCAAGTATGCTATGCCCATGGGGTCCTTTGTGGGGTTCACAGAGCACCCTTCGGCCAAGAGCCTGGTGACTACCTCTGTGTTCGGGCATACTGGCAGTTCTGCCGACACTGACTGAACTCCCGAGAAAGAGGCCAAGCTCATGGACCAGTCGGCCAGGAAGGTCTGTTCCGCTTTAGGCAAGATCGGCCATCATCATGGCACACTTCTTCCATGCCCTCTTGGGGTCTTTGGATGAAGTCCTCCCACATCTCCCCACGGACATGCAGACCACGGTCAAGCAGGTACAGGACCAGGGCTGTGCCATTACCAAGCAGCAACTTCAGACAGCCCTGGACATCGGGGACTCCTGTACCCGCTCCATGGCAGCCGCAGTTGCCTCTCGCCGCAGGGCTTGGCTGAGGCTCTCCTCCTTCCCGGTGAATACTCAGCACAAACTGGCTGACGTGCCTTTCCTAGGGACTGACCTGTTTGGCCCAGGAGTGGCCAGTCACCTTCAGCACATTGAGCAGTCCAGTGCCACTTTGGAAGCTACTTCTGCCAAAGGTTCCTTGGGCAAGAACCAGCAGAAGAAAAAGAAGCCTTTTCAGCACTCTTCCCCTGCGGTGCAGCAGTCCTCCTTCCAGGGCGGACAGCAGCAACAATAGCAGCAGGTTCAAGCTTGGCACCCCTGGCCCAAGCCCGGGCCTTCCAAGGCCCGTAAAGGGGGCTGAGGATCAGGCTCTGGATCCTCCTCCTCCAAGCCTGCTCAGTGACAGGGCGGGGGCTACCTTCCCCTCTCCCGTCACTCCAGCTTTGGGTCCTCCCGTGGGGGGACAGCTCCGTCACTTCCTTTCCACCTGGTCCGCTGTTACCACAGACATGTAGGTTCTCGAAGTGGTCAGTCAGGGACTGCCTCTGGAATTCGAGCAGTACCCTCCAAGCCGAGCACGCACCCCTCGGGAGGGAAGAGTGCCCGCCCAGACCCAGTTGTCTGTTCGAGATGACATTGCTCAGCTCCTCCTCCTCAAGGAGGCAGTAGCCCCAGTGGTGGATCCTCCAGCAGACCCAGGCTTTGTCTCCAGGTACTTCCTGGTACCAAGTGGACGGGGGCTGGCGCCCCATTCTAGATCTCCACGACCTGAATCAGTATCTCAAGTCGTGCATCTTTCAGATGGTCACTCTGTCCCAAATCGTACCATCCTTGGAGCAAAACATGTGGTTTTGTTCACTGGATCTGCAGGATACATTCTTTCATGTCCCAATCCATCCATCTCATCAGAGGTTCCTCCACTTCAGAGCTGAAGGGGCCTTGTACGAGTTCCAAGCCATGCTATTGGGCCTGTCATCGACCCCACGGGTTTTCACCAAATGCATTGCAGTGGTGGCAGCCCATCTCAGGCATTGGGGGCGGGGGTCAGAATCTACCCCTACCTCAACGATTGGCTCCTAGCAGCAGGAGGTGGAGAAGTCGAGGGACCTGGCCCTCCAGACCTGCTCCCAACTTGGCCTTCTCATCAGTGAGGCCAAGTCGGAACTCGTGCCTTCCCAGATGATGTGCTTCATCGGGGCAGAGCTCGACTCTTGTCATGCCAGAGCTCTGCTCCTGTGGACAGGGCGGAGATTCTCTCCTCCTTTGCTCAGTCATTTCTGGTTGGGCAATTGCGCCCTGCCCGGGACTTTCTGTGCCTTCTGGGTTACATGTCGGGTGCACCTCAGTGGTCCATTGGGATTGGTTACACATGCGCCCTCTCCAATGGGAGTTGGCTGCCCAGTGGACTCAGCAACACAGTCATTTTGACCAGCTGATCACTGTAACCCAGAAGATGTGGGACACTCTCCAGTGGTGGACCGCCCCAGACCAATTGCAAGAAGGGATCCCGTTTGTCCGCCCAGAACCAACGGCCGTCCTTATGACCGATGCCTCTCTCATGGGCTGGGGTGCCCAGATGGGGGACATCAGGGCCCACGGGTTTTGGACCCCCTGAGGAGTCCCGACACCACATCAACCCGTTGGAGCTCAGAGCAGTCAGACTGGCACTGTCAGCTTTCGCTCCTCAGCTCTGGGGTCAATTGGTTCAAGTCCAGACAGACAATACCACGACCATGTACTATCTCAACAAACAGGGCGGCATCCACTCCCATCTGCTTTGCAGAGAGGCGCTCCGTATCTGGACACTTTTGTGCTGTCTAGAGGCAGATCTCCTAGCCACTCATGTGGCAGGAGCCTCAAACCATCTGGCGGATGCTCTCAGCCGCTTAGGCGAGACATCCCATGAGTGGTTCTCTACATACATAGCTTACAGCCTGTTCTCCTGCTGGAGCAAACCGCTGGTGGACCTGTTTGCCTCAGGGAAAACACCAAGCTGAGGCTGTTTAATGCCCACCGCCCGCCCCAGCAGGGCTCACTGCAGTGGGATGCCTTCTCGAGGCCATGGACCCAGGCCTCCTCTACGCCTCCCCCCCCCCCATTTCCCTTGATCCACAAGGTGTTATTCAAGGTGAGGAGGGACAAGGCGAAGGTGATTCTGGTAGCCCCAGACTGGCCGTGCCAGTTCTGGCATCCATATCTTCTCGGCTGCAGGCCCCCGGAGTGGCTGTACAGATGCCGGACCTGATTTCCATTGATTAGGGAAAGGTATTCTATCTGTACCTTCAATTCCTGCACCTCACAGCCTGGTACCTGAGCGGCTAGAGTTCCAGGCTTTGGGTCTTTCCGAGGATGTACTCACCGTGGTGGTGGCATCCAGAAAGGAATCGACCAGGAAATGTTACGCCTTCAAATGGAAAAGGTTTTCCCTCTGGTGTCAGAGCAAGGGCCTGGACCCTCTGTCCTGTCCAGCGGCTAAAATTCTTGACTACCTTTGGTCTCTCTCCAAAGGGGATGTAGGGTGCACCTGGCAGCCATCTCTGCATACTGGGCACGGGCTGGTCAGCTGATGGTGGTGCAGAAAACTGGTCAGGCACTTTTTCAAAGGCTTGAACCACACATCCCTCCGGTGCATCTCTTCCGTGGGATCTACTGCTGGTACTGGCAAAGCTCATGGGCAAGCCATTTGAACCAATGCACAAGTCTGAACTGTCTCACTTGTCATGGAAGATGGCCTTCCTGGTGGCTATCATGTCTGCCAGAAGGATGGGGAGCTCCAGGCGCTTTTGGTGGGCTCCCCTTATCTGGTCTTCCATAAGGACAAGGTTGTCCTACACCCCCTCCCGATATTCCCTCCGAAGGTGGTGTCAGAGTTTCACCTTAACCAGGTATTAACTCTGCCGGTATACTACCCCAGTTACACCTTGGAGGCAGAGTACAGGCTCCATACTTTGGACCCGAGATGTGCTCTCTCTCTCTCTCCTGTTACAAGGAGAGGACAGCGGAAATTCAGGGAGAGGTTCGCCAGCTGTTTTTCACCACGCTGAAGCCGTTTTTGGCAGACCTGCAGCTAAATGGACTATTGCAAGATGGATTACATCGTGCATTAGCCTGTGCTACGAGTTGGTGGGCAAGGAGCCTCCCAGAGGGATACGAGCTCACTCCACCCGCCATCCCGCTGCATTGGTGGCTGCTTCAAGGGACATCCCTATCCAGGAAATCTGCCGGGCAGCTACCTGGAAGTCAGCAAACACCTTCATCACCTATTACCACATCGACCTCGAGTCACGCCGGGATGCTGGTTTTGGGGCCTCAGTTCTCCAATCTCTATTCCCTAAGTAGGGGGTGTGTGCCTTACCTCTTTCCTCCTGGAGAACTGCTGTGAGTCTGCCAACAATTGTGGATGAACACCATTTCCACGATCCTAACACAGGTTACTCACCTGTAACAATAGTTCTAGGAGTGGTATATGTTGTTCATCCACACGGACCCACCCAACCTCCCCGGCTGTGGACACACAACACCTAGCTTCCAGTGGGCTAAGATCTGGTGTCATGGGGCAGAGCCGAGGATTATACCACCCGGGTAGGTGTGAGGAGCCAGCTTGAAGACTTCCGGCGATCCTTAAAGGGAAAGGGGACATGCCAACAAGTGTGGATGAACAACATATACCACTCCTAGAACTACTGTTACAGGTGAGTAACCTGTTCTTCCCTGCCACTTCATAGCAAAATAAAAATGGTTAGGACCTTTGGGCTGAAATTTGCAGGGTAGCAAGCCCTTGTCCCACAGATGTACCTTTTGCTGGTTTGCTAAAAAAATTTACACCATTCCATAGTTACAGCACTCTGAAGCTTTGGAATTTCCCATAGGATAACACTGTGGTGTCCACGCCACCTTTCAGCACGTTTATCTCTAAAACGGTTCGAGATATGGATTTTTCGCTGAGCGCAGCTTGGGACACCACATGGAGGTGGCCAGGTCATGAATACAACTGCGAAGGAATTTTTTCCATAGTTGCTGTGGTCACCGAGATATTGCCACATTTGCCTTACAAGGGTTACTTGGAATGTCTCTAGGCATGTGTTATGTGTCTTTACTTATGGGTAGGTCAGCCCTGCGCTCCCACCTGCGCATATCATTTTGCTAAACTGGGCGTGCAGTTCCCAGAGGGCCTGTGCTTCCATATACAGTATGCATATGTGTAACATTACACTTTCTCAGAAAGAAGGGAAATTCATTGCAAAAAAACTCTGTTTTAATGCAGTAGTTAGGGTTAATTCTGCACGGACAAAAGTCTGGAAATTCAATGATAGGGTTGCCAACCCTACCACCCCACCATCCACACACCAGTAGGTTTTGGGGGTGTTGGGGTCCTCTGGCCTGACTCTCACCCCATTCTCCTTTAGTGTACCATCTTGGCTTGTTTACACATGGAATGGGGTGAGAGTTGGGCCCCGATGCCTCCTGTTGTGTGGGGTGGTAGGGTTGGTAACCCTAACATCAAATTTCCAGACTTTTAAGCAGTGTGGAATCAACCCTAATCATGCATTAGAACTGATTATAATAAATATATAGTGAAATTTCTATTTTTCCACACTATCTCAGAAACCACAAAACGGATTCACACTTGAATGGATTAATATTTTTTATACCAAACCTTCAAAAAAGCACATCTGTGAAGCAGTCTTTCTATCCTGAAAATTTCAGACCCCAGCCTAAAGCCGTTTCTAATATCCAGGTGGACAGAGAAACGGGGGGGAAAAGATTTTCTGTTTTTTCAGCACTCTCTATCTTAAAAATCGCACAACTGATTCACACAAATTGGAACGTCAAGAGACTTACCCCTAGAGATTATGCACGCCAAATGTGGTGCAAATCCATTTAACAGTTCCAAAGTTAAGGTTCAAATATTTGACTATATATATTTATAAAAATATATAAAACACTGACATTTCTGTTTTTTCCAACACTCTGCATCTCAGAAACCACAAAACGGATTCACATGAAATTTGGCATGTCAAGATGTACCCCTAGAGATTATGCCTGCCAGCATTCTTGAAATTCCATTGAACAGTACCAGAGTCATTAAGATTGAGAAATGTGGGTTTAACATAGAAGTTACCTTTCAAACTAATATACTGGTGCGGTACCTGTATAATATAAAAAAAAAAAAGTATAATATGGCAAAAAACTGCATTAATGCATCAGTTAGGGTTAAAACAACCAAAGTAGGGAAATGTGGCATTAGGGTTTCCAACCCTAACACCCCACCTTTCACAGACTAAGGGGCATTGGGGGGGGCGCCGCATTGGGGTCATCGCCCTAATGCTCACCCCATTCGAAAATAAGCTGGATGGGTGCAGCATAGGAGAATGGAGTGAGCGTTGGGGATGACTACCCCAATGCCACTCCCGATGCCTCTTTGTCTGTGAAGGGTGGTGGTGGTGGTTGGGGTGTTAGGGTTGGAAACCCTAATGCCACATTTCCCTACTTAGGTCTCTTTAACCCTGATGCATTAACTAAGATTTTTGCAGTTAATTTCCTTACTTTTTGAGATTGTGTAATCATATCCTGATGTGCTTGTTGGGGTCCCTGTGCTCCGATTCCTCCATAGAAGCATATACAGTATGTACGTAGCTACGTTGGGGCCCTGCACTCCCATTCCTCCATAAATGCATATATGTACTTACACTTCCATTTATAGGCCAAAATTGATACCGTTGTCATCATACTTATGGTATTACCCCACCTGACATACCCAGTGGTGAAAAAAATTCTAATTCCCACTGAAACATAATTCTGCGCAACTGCAACAGCATTTCTGCACCGCAGGTTTAAAAACTCATTTCAGCCAGGATTTGAAAAATGACAGTTGCGTGCATTTTGTTGGGTAATAATTCTGTGTTCCAAATTTGTGGTCAAAATATTTGAAATCAACAAAGTTACGAGCGTGTGTTGCACAATTCCAACGAACCGTCATAACTCTGCCATTTTTTGACCCCAAATCTTTAACATGTCCTTTTGGAGACTTAACCTCATGAACAATAGGACAGTCATTACACTAATCCTGCTGGAAAGGTGAATTTGCCAGCCGACTGCAAAATCTCCTTTTGGGCGTAAGTTATATAACAGTTGTTTTGTTCAAAAGGTGGGGTCCCCAAAAGGCCATGTTGAAAATTTGGAGTCAGAATCTCAAAAGACGGCAAAGTTGTGGACCAAAGTTATCCTTTTTTATGAGGTATCATAATCCTTTTTCGTGATGCGAAAAAAAGATTATGATGTCTCACGAAAAAGGAATTAGCCTGATGAAAAACGATTAGGGACTTCACCAACCAGATGGCCGTGCCGGTATTCCTTTTTTGTCAAATAGTTTTTTTCGGTGAGGAAACAAAACTTCACATCATGAAAAAGCATTATGACATCCTCACCTAAAAAGGATTGCGCAGGTCCATCTGGTTGGAGAAGTTTTAACCTTTTCGCTGCATAGTAGTCCTTTTCATGATGTCCTAATACTACTGTGATGCTAAAAGGATTGACACCGTGAAAAAGGAAAGGAAGCGAGTCATAAAAAAGGATTTTAAAACATAAAAATAAGCATTCTGAGGCCACATAAAATTAAAGGTTCACAACAATAAAGGATGAACAAGATACATACTTAGATGTCTGCAGAAGACATCCCTGGGCCAAGACCATTTGTTTGGGCTAAAAAGGTTCCAGGCATAGAGAGCTCCACACATGAGCAAAGCAGAGAAGCAGCATGGCGTCAGCGATGTGCATTTATGCAGGCTAACAATGCAGAACCATGCACCCCCGTAGAACTCCAGCACGCTTTTTCGTTTTGTTAAAAGCGGAGCCTGGAAGTAAGAAAAATATTTCTGCTGCACCGTGTCCTGCCATTGCTGACTAGAATTTGAACTCCTTGGCTGCACCTATTTGTGTGACGAGGAGTGTGGGTCTCGTACATTGGAGAGGAGCAAAACTGAAGACAACAAAAAACTCACTCCATGTTTACCCATAAGGCATTGGGTAACCCACTAAAAAAAAGAAACCAGTGTCTGTTAGATGACAGTCTTCCAAAAATGAAGGTAAAACCTCTGTCACTTCTGTTCCCCTTGTCTCACCTCTCTGAAAAAGCTAGAAAAATGTTTGCATTACCTGGAGCGGCATAGGAAGAATCGGCTGTAATTGGGGTCTAGCTTGAAAACTTGGAGCATGAACAGGATGCTGGAATGCCCCAGCCGAATAGCCTTGAAACTCTATTGACAGGTGAATTGGAAAATGGAGACTAGCCGCTGGATGGAGAGACGCATGTTCGGGCCCAGAAGAAGAAAATGCTGGGCCAGCATGAGGTGAAGGAGAATGCCATGGTGGCGGGGGGTAAGCCCTATTTGTCTCTCTTACCAGTATACACAGACCTGAGACACTGAGCACTTCTGCTGAAGCACATGATACGGGGCGTTTAAATGATAAAATGAGTACTCCTGAAACATAGAAACATAGACTTTGATGGCAGATAAGGACCGCTTGGCCCATCTAGTCTGCCAATTTCCCTACCTACAGGATAGGCTGCAGATCCTAGTTAACCAACAGCCTATTTTTTCCTACCCCCCACAAGAATTGCCTTATGTCTGTCCCATGCATTCTTGAATTCTCCCACAGTTTTAGACCCCACAACCTCCGTGAGGAAGGCTGTTCCATGCATCCACTACCTCTCTGTGAAATAATACTTCCTACATTGCCCCTGAATGCCCCCCTTTAAATTGTGTCCCCTTGTTCTTGCACATCTCTTTTCTAAAAGATGCTACACTCTCTTGGACTTTGTTGATTCCACTGAGGTACTTAAAAGTTTCTATCATGTCCCCTCTCCTTCTTTCCTCAAGTGTATACATATTAAGCTCCTTTAGTCTCTCCTCATACGGCTTCTCTTGCAGACCCTGCACCATTTTAGTTTCCCTCCTCTGGACTGCCTCTATCCTGTCTATGTCCTTGCGCAGATGGGGTCTCCAGAACTGGACACAGTACTCCAGATGGGGTCTCACCAACTGTCTGTACAGAGGGATAACAACTTCCTGTTTTCTGCTGCTGATGCCTCTCCCTATGCATCCCAGTATACCCCCAGCCCTCCCTACTGCCTTCTCACATTGCTTGCTAACCTTAAGGTCATCTGATATGATTACCCCCAGGTCCCTTTCCTTTTTTGTTGTTGTTGTTACTACCACCCCCCATTGTGTATTCTTCCCCTGGGTTCTTGTTTCCCAGGTGCATTATTTTGCACTTCTTTGCATTGAATCCTAGCTGCCATACTTCTGACCATTCCTCCAGCCTTGCCAAATCCCTTCTCATCCTTTCCATGCCTCCTTGTGCATCAACCCTGTTGCAGATGAGGATTGTGCAGTGAGTGAAACTGAAAGGCATAATTTTAATGTGTCGAGTAAGCAAGCAAAATTGAGTTCCCGAGAGGTGTATTTATTTATTTTTTTATTTATTCAGTTTTGATAACCGGGTAGACCCACTGAACCCTGAAGGTCCCTTTTTCAGGGGCGACCCCGGAATTAGTTACAGAAGGAGACAAGTACAAATAATGGAGCAAGGGCACAGTACATCCAAGGGATACAAGTACGATTGTGGAGCAAGGACACAGTACATTGGAGGAAAAGGCTGCAGGTGCAGCTCATGTAGTTCTAGCCACTGGGGGTAGGATTTAAAGGCTGGGAGAAAGGAGCTTTGGGAGTTGTTCATTTCCCTTATAAGTTTAATGTGTTGTACTGCACCTAGTAACAGGGTTACTGGTGTACAGTGGGACTGTCTCTAAGATTAGTGGGTGACCTGATTAGCAGTAGGGTATCTTGACTAGGGGGAACCTGGTGGCTCACCCAAGGAAACCTATTTGGAAGGGGATGGAACCACATCATTAGGGCCGCATCTTTGGGAGGGTGGTGGGTGCACAGGGTGTGGAGCAGCCATGATACTGGACTGGGCTTGGAAGTTCGGTGGTTGCCCAGTGTGCTACCAGCTAGGCACAGCTTAGGGAGGAGGTTGGGGATTAGGGAAGGCTGGGGGAAGGGGGTGGTATGGTTGGGGAAGGGCTGGGAATCTCCCAGGGTTGCACCAAGCACTGGGGTGGGAGGGCAAGGAGTGCAGGAGAATACTCAGGGGTCACATAGGGAACCTGGCAGAGGGGGTACAAAAGGGCACTACCAAGAAAGCAGCCAGGTAACTGGGGGCCCTCACAAAGGGGGGACGGAGGGACAACATTCTCAGGGAAGTAGGCAGATGGCCAGGGCTGGACAGAAGGAAGCAAGGTGGGGAGGTGGATCAGACCTTACACTCAGTAACCGCTTAAATTCTCTTCTTCTGCTCAAGGATGAGGGGGGTGATGTAGCCATGACAGGGGTAGTTAGAGATGGAAAGGGAGTGGGAGTGTGAGGCAGGAGGCAGGGGCCAGATAGCAGGAAGAACAGGGGGGACCTGGAATGCAGGAGAATGGGGGAGCAGTGAATCAGAGCAGGAGGGGCAGGGGGAAGAGGGAGGAAAGCGCAAGAAGGACCAGTTGGGAGGAAAGGTAAAGGACCAGAAGTACAAGGAGGATTCGGTAAAGGGAGCTGAGGGTTTAGGCCAGGGGAGCACGACTAGCAAGGAGGAACTAAATGGAGACAGGAAGGAAGGGAGGATGAGCCAGGCTGGCTTAGCAGATGGGGGAGAAGGACCAGTTGCGAGCAGTGAGGGGGGAATTAGCAAGGAACAGAAGGATACTCAGGAGGAGGAGAGGCAGAGGATTGGAGGGGGGTGGCCATGGTAAATAAGGAGGGGTTGGCATGTGGCACCCAGAAAGGGAAGGAACACGGAGCCAGCTGGGTGGAGGGGCCTGTAGAAAGGATGAGGGACATGGGAGGGGGATGGAGGAAAGGAGTGGTCAGAGTGCTCCTGCTGGGGATTCTATGATCAGGGGTATCAAATGGGATGGGAGGGAAGCCTGGCCAGTTAGAATAAGATGCTTCCCTGGACTAATGGTGCACAGGGCTAAGCACGAGGTATATCAGCTGGCAAAGGATTGTGGGGGTTCCCCAGACATACTGGTCCACCTGGGTACTTGAGGGAAATAGCGAGCTAGAGATACAGGCAAGATTCAGGGAGCTCGCCAGGGTCTGTCATGACATAGGATGCACAGTTTCCTTCTCAGAAATCCTGCCAATGCCAAGGGCTAGTGGGGAACACAAAGGAAATTAGGGAGATAAACCAGTGGCTCAGGGGTGGTGTGAGGCCAGAGGGTATGGGTTGATGGGGATTGGGGGAGACCTGGAGGATAAGGAGCTGTATGCTAGAGATAGACTACATCTCAATTTGGAGGGAGGGAATCCTAGTTGAAAATAGAGGGTTCATTGGTGAAAAGTGGGTTTAAACTTGTGAAGGGGTGGGATGGGAGAAAAGGCTGTCAAGGGGTGCCGATAAAGGAGGGACTCTGTCTCCACTCCCCTGGGGACCAGGAGGATTGCAGGAAAGGCCGACTGGCAAAGTGCAGACCAGGGGAAAACAGGATCCCCGTGGGAACACGAGCAGGGGAAATGGAACTATAGGGAAAGGGTGGAAGGTAGTCCTGCTAAATACCAGGAGCTTGGGCAATAAAATGCCTGAGCTCCAGGCGATGCTAACTGAGGAGCAGTGGAGTGGCAGCGGTCACTGAGACTTGGGCCACTGCAAGACATGACTGGGACCTGAACCTGGAGGATACACTATGTTCAGGAAGGACAGGGGAGGAAGGGAGGAGGTAGCAATGATAGTCAAAAACTGCATTGGCATAGGGGAGTAGAGGAGGCGGAGGGAACCGTGGGAGGCGGTCATACCTGAACAAGGGGGGCAAGAGAGTAAAAATAGGAGTGGTGTATAGACCCCTGCCCTGGCGGAGGAGCTGGAGGACAGTCTGGTGGCAGATGTTAGGAGACACTGCAGACTGGGCAGAGGAACGTGGTGGTGTTGGGGACTTAAACATGCCAGGAACAGACTGGGAGACTGACATCCTCTGTGATCAGGGAACAGAGGTTGTTGGATGTCTTTCAAGACGCTCCTAACTCAGCAGGTGAGGGAACCACCAGGGAGGCACGGGTACTGGATGTGGTCCTGGCAGACAGTGACCAGATTGGGGCCTGGAGGTAAGGGACCCATTGGCGGGAGTGACCATGCCACGTCTGGTTCTGCCTGGACCTAGGAGGGGTAGAAGGCTGCACAAAGACGGAAGTAACCGACTTCTCGGGGTGGATTTTAAGGAAATGGGAGGATCCTTAAGAGCATTTGGATGGGATTGGTACACATGGACCCTGATAATAGGTGGAAATCATCAGGAGAGGGGTGCAGGATGCTACCAGCACCTGTGCAAGAGTAAGATGAAAATGCGGTAGTCCCTAAAACCTTGTTGGTGGACCAGGAGGTCCAGGAGGTGGTGCGGGAAAGAAAGCAGCCTATAAGCAATCAAGTGCTCAAGGAGTGAAAGTGATCGAGGGAGTACGAGCTGATGGCTAGAAGGGCCACTAGAGGTGAGAGGCGGCTAAGGCAAGGAAGGAGCAGAAACTGGCCAGGGAAATTAGGGAGGAACAAGGGTTCTTTAGATACATTGGGGAAAAAGCAGAAGGTGAAGGGCAGATTAGCAGGATTAAATCAGGGAGAGATGGGCACAAGACCCGGGGAGCAGGCTGAGGTACTAAATGAGTACTTCACCTCAGTTTTCACCAGGGAAAATGGGGTGCTGCATCATACATGGAGGAGACAGAGATACTGAGGAGGGGGGGACCCTTACCGATCGGCAGGTCTGGGGAGAGGGGGAGGCATCACTGGCAGGTGGGGGAAGGGCTAAGCAGGGAGAAGGGGTACCGGAAGTGGAAATTACAGCAGAGAGAGTGAGGGAAGCCCTCAGCTCCCTTAAGACGGAGAAAGCACCGGGGCCGGATAAATTACATCCCAGAGTGCTGAAGGAACTTGCAGATGTCCTGGCAAAACCCCTGGCAGAGCTTTTCACCATCTCTCTGAGGACAGGGTGGGTGCCCCAAGACTGGAAGGTGGCGCATATAGTGCCTATCCACAAGGGGGGATCAAGGGAGGTGGCAGGGAACTACAGGCCTGTTAGCCTGACCTCGGTGGTGGGCAAGGTGATGGAGGGCATTGTCAAGGAGAGGCTAGGGGGGACCTGGATAAGTCAGGGTGCCTGGACGATAGACAGCATGGATTCATCCTGGGAAATCGTGTCAGACAAACCTGGTGGAGTTCTATGACTGGGTGACAAGTGCCTTGGACCTGGGTAGACCAGTGGATGTCCCTTTCTAGACTTCAGCAAGGCATTTGACTCTGTTCCTCACGTGGGCCTGTTGGATAAGCTGGGAGAAATGGGGGTGGGGAACCAGATGATCAGATGGATAGGCAATTGGCTCCAGGACCGGACCGGAGGGTATAGTTGTGGGATAGTCTCATCCCCAAGGAGGGTCATTAGTGGGGTCCCACAGGATCAGTCCTTGGGCCCTTCTGTTCAACGCCTGCGATCTGACATAAGACAGGAATCAGGAGTGAGATGAGTCTCTTTATGGATGACTCAAACTGGGGGCGTGGTGGATGGGGAGGAGGGGAGGGTCCCTACAGGGGACCTGGAGGCTCTGGAAAGATGGTCTAGAAAGTAGAAGCTGAGGTTCAATGCAGGAAACACGTGGTACTCCACCTGGGGCCAGAAACCCAGGCCAAGTGTACACCCTGGGGGGGAAATGCTACAAGTCTCGATGGCTGAGAGGGACCTGGGGGTGGTGGTGGATGTCAAGATGAACAACTCTGAGACTTGTAGGAGGGCAGCAGCCAAGACCAACAGGATGCTGGGATGCATCGCTAGGGGGATCACCTCCAGAAGGAGGGAAGTGATACTCCCTCTGTATAACTGCTTGGTGAGGCTGCACCTTGAGTACTGCGTGCAGTTTTGGAGGCCACACTTAAAGCGGGACATTAACCTCCTGGAGAGGGTCCAGAGGAGGGCAACCAAAATGATTTGGGGCTTGGGGGACAGGACCTATGAGGAGAGGCTCGAAGAGCTAAATATGTACACATTGGAAGAGAGAAGGGACCGGGGACATGATAGAGGTCTTAGGTACATGAAGAGGGTAAATAGGGAGGAACAGTCAGAGTGCTTTCAAGGAAGGGGCCACTAGAGGGCATGGGTGGAAGCTGGAGGGGGAAGATTCAGGGAGAAAGGAGGAGGTGCTGCTTCACTGAGAGGGTGGTGGAGTCATGGAATGCACTGCCTAGGGGCTGGTGGAGGCAGAGACAGTGGAGGGGTTCAAGAGGGTGGGACAGGTACAGGGAAAGGTTCTGGAAGCAAAATCCAATGCAGCAAGAATATCCGGAACTGGGAAGGGAGAAGCCAGAGAAGGCGAGGGGGACAGCAAGGTCAGCACCCAGGTTGGGGACTGACCAAACGAGGAGACACGAAAGACCGTTAGGCCTATTCTGCTGGCATTTTAGTATGTTAGTAAATAAGCTTTGGGCCAAGGGTTTTAAAGCTAGTAATTTTTTCTCTGAAACTGAGGGTTAATTGATGATGAAAGGTTCATATGAGTCAGTGGAGGAAGCAGTTAAAGATTTAAAGAATAAGGTGCCAAATGTTTTTGAATGACTTCTAAGCCAACCACAGAATTAGTTGGGGGGGGGTTTGCATCGGCTTTCAAGATATGAGGGTTGCTGTTCCAGACAAAACGGATAACAAAAGTAACTCACTGCTATTGGAGTGGAATTTGTTTTCATTACTCAGCATGGGGGGTGGCGGGGGTTCAAATGGGGATTCATATGCCTCAGGAGCATTGTGGAAAATCAGTAGAAAAACAACCACATGGTGTCTCTCGAAAAAAATCTGCTTTTTCCAAGCATATGTATGTATTAATGGTTTCACAGAGATTATTCAGGCTAATAGGAGATCTTTCTTTACTAGGTCCACCATGTCTTCCTGGGTAGTATGGTATTCATTTTTTGAAAAATTTAAATGGATGAGAATATTAGAATAAAAAGTATATAATTAAATGTCAGTGGACTTAATACTCCAGTTAAAAGATCTAGAATTCTAGGTGTTATTAAAAAAACAAATTCCAATACTATCTGTCTCCAAGAAACGCACTTAGAGGAAAAAGAAATTAAAAAATTAAAAATCGGATGGATAAACCATATTTTCTACAGTCTGGGCACAAGGAAAAGTAGAGGAGTGGCAGTTTTAGTAAAAAAGGAATGGATGTTAAGATTTTAGATCACTTAGATGATTCAGAAGGGAGAGAATAGTCATGGTTAAAATGTTAATACTGAATTAATATGTAGCTCTGTTTATTCCCCATTTACCCACTATTTAAACTTTTTGGTCAAACTAACAGAAGGGCTTCAAAAGCTGCAATCTGAAAATATAATAGTAGGCGACAAATGGTGTTGAACCCATATTTAGATAAATCCACCAACCCCAATAAAATCAATATAATGGCATCCAGAAAATTAGTCTGTTTCATGCAAATAGAATCATTAGAAGACCCTTGGAAGTGGTAAAAAAAAAAAAAGTTATAAACATGTACTTACTAGAAGTGACTACATATAAACATCTAAAAAAAATTGATTAGTAAAGTAATAAATACAGGGATGGACTCGGTATACTTTTTACCATGCAATGATATATTTAGAACTATATATTCAAGATAAAAACAGAGAACTCAGAACAGTGGAGATTCAATAATGATCTTTTAAAGGATGATGTATTTGTCAGAATGGCAAAGCAACTACTATACTTTCCATCTCCATCCCTCCCAGAGATCGATCAGTGGGTTTTCAACTGGTTCTTGACTACATAGCTGACCAGCCTGCTAACAGATAGCAATCCTTGGGGATTTCAACAGGAATTGGCTGACCCCTGAGGCTGACCCATTAAAGGACACCATTGCAGCTGTCATCATCACACAGCTTGTAACTACCCCCACTAAGATCAATTACAGGACTGGCAATAGCTCACTCCTTGACCTTGTCCTTACCACCCACCCAGACAGGATAACCCTCACTGAGGTATTACCAGATGCACTGACCACACCCCAGTCGTTCTGCCACTGGTCAAACAAAACCCCTTCCTTCTAGGCTACAGTCCCAGTGTGCCCTCAAGAAAGGGCAGCTTGAGCACCTACAACACCTTCTTGCATGCACTGACTGGTTTCCTACTTATAACACACACTGTGTAGACACTGCCCTCGACTATTTCATCCGCCACTTCAACAGAGCCTGTGACATCTACACCCCCTTCTGAAAAAAGTTAAGGGGAGTAAATAACCCCTGGATCACCTCTGACCTATTAAAAAAGATGTGCAATAGGGATAATCTGTGGCCCCTTGCTATTGCTTCAGGAAGACAGACGGACATGTAGTGGTACAAGCCCGCAACAAACTCCTGTACTCTCGAAGTATGGCATGCTAAAAGAGAATAATATAAATGAGCTGTCAAACTGATGGGGCAATGGAAAGCGACTCCGGCACAACATTTAAAACCTCACGGGGAAGCCTTCTAAAGCACCCCCAAACTTGATCATTGCAGATGGTGTCCTCACACAAGACCCCACTACTATAGTGGACACACTAAATAAGGCCTTCACCGACCTCGTGGCATACTCCCCCTGACTACCTAAGGAGGAGTTCTAGTCCTCCAAGTACCTGCATTTCCCATCCTCCTAACAGTCTCCCCCATTCTATTTTAAAGAGAGTCCCAATGATGGAGGTGAAGAAATGCCTTCAAAGGGTATTGGGTAAAGCCAGGCACAGCAGCAACTCTTTGGACCTCAAACTCCTCAACCTTAACCTTGACTCTGTCCTCAGACCCCTTACCACACTTATCAACCCCTCCCTCTCATGTCAACAATTCCCTCAACACTGGAAATCTGCCTCCGTATTACCCATCTATAAAAGTGGCGACAGGATGCTTCTCTCTAATTATCGACCTATCTCTATACTTCCTCCTCTTTCCAAAGCACTAGAGCGTATTGTCGCAGACCAACTCACTGAACACCTGACCCAAATACAACCTCCAGTGTGCAGAACCGCATGGCTTTAGGAAGGAATATAGCACTACTACTGCCTTGCTGGAATATACTGACTTCTTATACAGTGCTCTCGACTATAGCCAGATGGTGGGTTCAGTCTACATTGACTTCACAGAGGCCTTTGACACTGTGAACCACTCATTTCTACTCTGCTCGCTACAGGCCATCATTCTCTCCAACAAGGTCACCAATTGGTTCACTAGCTCTCTTGGTGGCAGATCCCAGCAGGTTAGAATTAGTGACACACTTTCTAGCCACTGCTCGGTAAACACCGGTGTTCTCCAAGACTCTTTCCTTGGACCCTTACTGTTAAGCCTCTTTCTCAGCTCACTCCCAAAAGCATGTCCTAAAAACAATATTCTGTATGCAGATGATGCTGTACTCTTCTCTATTCATACTAACCCCACCCTACTCACCAGTGACCTTCAAACCGGTTTTGACGAGATAGAACTCTGGTTGAAGGACCATAAACTACTGATGAACTACAAAAAAAGGTGACGCTTTTCACTACCCCACATAGCCATCGCAAAGCAACCAGCCTTACCATACTAAACAAGCAAAACCTCCGCCTCAAGCAAGTCAAGGACTTCAAATATCTAGGTATAACATTAGACAGCACCCTGGCCTACTCCACCCACATGACTCTAATAGCTAGAGCAATAATTTCTTTTATTGGTGCCCTTTATAGACACTGGCACTGCATCACCCCTGAGGCTCTTAACTCCTTTGGTCCCGTAGCTGCCATATGGCATCGGAGCCATCCATTGCTGAGCCTGAACCAAAATGGCCACCGGGAGGGAATGAGTTAAGCTAGCTGTAGCCAGCTCGATTATCTCTATAGTCGATTAGGGTCTGATTTTGTACGGTGCAGCCTCGGATACAACCCCGAAAAGAATCATCGTTGTTCTCAAGGCATGTTGACTGGTCATGGGTGCGCACAGATAGACCCACACCTGTGACCTTTATACGCAAGCACACTGGCTGAACCTCAGAAGTAGGGTCACCTACCAAACTTGTCCATTTGCAAAACAAATCAGCCTGGGCCAAGTTCTACCAAGCGCTCTGCCTCTGCTGCTAACAGCTACTAACCCCTGCTACACATGCAGACCATCTTCCAAAAACTTCCTGGTCCCTTACTGCCGGACTGCCCAAGGTCAGCATTCATTTTGCTATAGAGCCCCTTCCTGGCTAAATAACCTCCCCCCAGAGATACTTAACATGCCCTCACTTGGCCCCTTTAATCTTAATCTGCAACAGCACCTCACCCGACAAAGCGATTGTGACTGGTCCCTCCCCCTGCAAACACCTTGACCTGCTCAGCTCTAGAATTTGGCCTGCTCCTAGCCCCTACCTGGCTAGCTACCCCCTGCCTACCACCCCCCACCCATCCTCTCTTCCCTTACTCCCACCTACCTCAGTCAGACTTGACAAGGAAACTTGCTGCCTGCTTCACCCTTCCTTCTTTTTCTGTCTGTCCCTCTTCTTTGATACCCTTTTTTGCTTTTCTCTCCCCCCTTTGCCTATCCTTACTCTCTTAGCCATGCTGACAGTCATAATTAGCTAACTGTACCCCCCAACTCTCTTCTCTTTATCCTGTCGCTCTTGCGACTGCCCTGTGGACCATATCCCTACTGTACCTTACACTGTACCTCGTTCAGCGACTCGTGTGCTTCCTGCATATTATGTAGCTGAGTATTTTTGTACCCTTGACAGAACCTAAAGAGCTGCACCCAAGTGAGGTGTGCTCAGTGACAAATTATAACACACACAGAACAGTCACGGCACTCCCATCTCTGCTTCAACAAATAAGGCCTTTCACAATTTCTTACCATAATGTCCTTTTATTCCAAGCAAAAGTAGTGGCCCATGGCCAAGAGAAACACCATGTCCACACAGAGTCTCTAACGTTTCAACCAAAAGGTCTTTATCAAAGATAGTGCCACCTACCGTTTACTTTATTTAAATACCTTTAAAACATTGTCATATGTGTAGCCTAATTTAACCATTAAAGTGATAGTGTGCAATTAATCATATGTGCACTTACTATAGTGTACATTATAAAATATGTAGAAAAAAGGAAGGAAAAATAAGGGAGCTGGGGGGGAGGAGTTTATATTTATAAATATTACTTTTATACATCTTAACATATCACATCTATAATAAAGAACCAAGGTGGCACATCCAGTGTTTTCCTATATTTCAAACAATCGGTTCCTCGTTTTTATATCCCCAATATATTCTTGTCTTATCTATTTTATAGGTCCAAAGTTATTTTCATTCAAAAGAAAAATGCCTTCTATGGAAAGCCATCTTTTAGAAGTTATGTATGTGGGTATTCCAAACAGGGAACTAATAAAACAAAACAAAAAAAGGAAAATGTAAAGGAAAACTTAAAAACTTAAAAAAGGAAAAAGGGGGCAGCATTTTATATAAAGCACAACACAGATGTCAATAGTAAACATTTCTTAGATGGCTACATTTTTCAAGCTATATATAATGTCCTATTCTTGCGAAATTCACAAGAATTCCTTTTTTAAAACTAGTAAAAGGACTGTAAAGTATGCTTATAAAATACTTCTCTTTCCCGTCCTCTGAGGGGGATAAGGAGAAAAAAGTCCTTTCTCACTTTTTACCAATATTCATCTGTGTACTTAAACAGCAGATCTTACTTAAAAATACATTCGTAGAAGAAGCTAAAAAGGATATAGCACCAATTTTATAAATATAAAGAAGGTACTGGCTACAGTGAGGGGAGAGGTGGGAGAAAAAAAAAGGGGAGGGGGAGAAGAAAAGGAAAGTGGCTTGGGGTGCCCGATCAGGAATGTAGGAATAGATCCCAGTAACTCATTTCCATACATCAAACACAAACTTGATCTAGCATCTGTTTTTGAGGAAAGGTTTAAGTTCAATATGATCATTGAGACTCTTGCCTCTATCAGCTCCCATTGTGTATATCCAATAATTTTCTCTTTCACTTAGCCTATCATCTCTATTCCCTCCTCTTGGACCTAAGATCACATTCTCTATCCCAATAAACCATAATCTGTGTTCACCTCCAGTCTCTGCATTATCCATGTGTTGTGCCCATACATAATCTAAATTCCCATTTTTTATGGCCCATAGATGGTCCCCATCCTCTCTTTTAGCTTCCTTTGTTTTTCCAATGTAATAGGCGTCACATGTGCAGAAGGATAGATATATCACATAGTCTGTGTTACAGTTAATACTAACATACTAAAATGCCAGCAGAATAGGCCTAACGGTCTTTCGTGCCTGCTCATTTGGTCAGTCCCCACCCTGGGAGCTGACCTTGCTGCCCCCTTTGCCCTCTCTGGCTTCTCCCTTCCCAGTCCTGGATGTTCTCGCTGCACAGTACTTTGCTTCCAGGACCCTTCCCTGTTCCTGTCCCACCCCCTCTTGAACCCCTCCACTGTTTCAGCCTCCACCAGCCCCTTAGGCAGCGCATTCCATGGCTCCACCACCCTCTCAGTGAAGTAGCACCTCCTCCTTTCTCCCCTGAATCCCCACCTCCAGCTTCCACCCATGCCCTCTAGTTGTCCCCCCTTTCCTTCGGAGCACCCTGACTGCTCCTCCCCCTATGTACCCCCTTCATGTACCTGAAGACCTCTATCATGTCCCCCCGGTCCCTGCTGTCTTCCAGTGTGTACATATTTAGCTCTTCGAGCCTTTCCCCATAGGTCCTGTCCCCCAAGCCCCAGATCATTTTGGTTGCCCTCCTCTGGACCCTCTCCAGGAGTTCGATGTTCCTCTTTGTGTGGCCTCCAAAACTGCACGCAGTACTCTAGGTGCGGCCTCACCAAGCAGTTATACAGAGGGATGGATTATGTTATTTGATGCATTTTATAGTCAAAGGAATTCCTGAACATATTGCATTAATAAATATTTTTACAAACTCTACAATTCTAGGAGTGTGGATATGTTGTTCATCCACACTCTTTGGCATGTCCCTTTCCCTTTTAAATCTGGCCGGAAGTCTTCAAGCTGGCTCCTCCCACCCACCCAGGTGGTAACTACCTCTGCTGCGCCCCATGACGCCAGATCATTCTTTCCACTGAAGATTCAAGTTCCCTCGTACACGGCATCGTAGTCCTGGATACCACTAACGGTTTTCACCACAGTTGCTTTTGAAACCTCGTATGAGCTTACTATTCTGATCCGAGCACATCGAACATGGAGGACAAGTCATCACCCGGGTTTCGCCGCTGTCCCTGCGGACAGAAAATGTCGCGCACCGATCCCCACCTCTCGTGTGTTTATTGTTTGGGTGTCGTGCGTGACACCTCTTCATGCACCATCTGCTTGGCCCTCCATCCCAACGTTCTGGACGACCGCAAGGCGCACCTTAAGCTGGGGAGACTGGAGCTTCGCAATCCACCGGTGAAATCGAAGGAGGCAAGGTGGGCTGTTTCCGCAGCCGAGGGATCTGCCGAGCAGCTCGACCAGATGACGGCATTTGAAGAAGCAGCTGCCCAAGCCTCAGCCAGCTGTTTTTTCGTGCCGCTAAATCTTGGCTGTACCTTCACAGGATCCTTTCGGGAGCTGTGACAGTTTCTCCCCACTAGGGGTGAGGTACCCTTGGGCATGCACTCCTCCTGCCCTAGAAAACGGGACAAGGACCCTAAGTCTTCTTTTCAGAGAAGATGTTCTTGGGACTGAGAGAGGTCTGAATCCCGGGACCTTGCGGTCTCAGTCTTGGTTAAGATCGCTTCCTCGGCTGCCGGCTTCTCGGACCTTCCGTTAGGCCAAGGCACCGAGGCTGAGGAAATGGCCGAACCAGCCAAGATATCTCTCGACCCAATCAAGCTGTTGTCGCCGACCCCGGTCGACGACTCATTGGAGAGGACACCTATCCTTTTCTTCCCCGACGAGACCCAGCCCTTGGGTATCCCGATTGAGGGAGGAGCCGGAACCTCGGTTTTCACCGACTCCGGCCTCTCCCGATCGAAGAAGTCAACCCCGTCAGTCTTGATCGAGGACCAGGACCCCTTAATGGTCGAAAAACTGAAAAAGGGTCACAGACACTCTCGGAAGAGGCGTCGCCACAGATCCTCATCCTCCTCGGATGAGGAGTGACTTCAACGGAAGCTCCATCGGCGTTATGAGGACCTTATGTGGCAACAGCTAATTCTGACTGGTCATAAGCCGGCTCCGCCGGCTACAGTGCCTTCAGAAAGTATTCACCCCCTCGGATTTTGTCAGTACAAGCAGTGCAAGAGGAGTTTGTAGAGTTGGGAAGGGGCCTTAGACAAGTAGCACATACGGTAACCTTCTCGGAGGTGCTGCCTGTCTATGGCAAGGGAGATGCTAGGGCACTTCTCACCAGGGAATTCAATGAGTAGTTGAAAAACTGGTGTGGAGCTCAGGGTTTTGGCTTCATTGGGGACTGGGAGCCACCTGGTGGGATGCAGACCTATACTGGTGCGATGGTCTGCATCTGTCCGGGGAACCAGGATCCTAGGTGAGAGGTTTAAATGCTTCATTGGCAAGCATTTAAACTAGCCAAGGGGAGAGGCACTGAAAAGGAGCAGGGAAATCCGAGCCTCCCCGCACAAAACATGGTGATTAGTGAGGTAAACACCAAGGTACAGAAGTTGTTAGGGAGTAGAAGAGATTTAAATGTAAAAAAGGGCAAAGGCAGTAAGGACAGAAATGGGGCTAAAAGGGGTAAGGCTATCGAAAAGTGGAGGGTGGTAAGTACTAATGCCCGTAGTCTGTGTAACAAGCTCCCTGAACTAGTGGCCTTGATGGAAGAGGGTTGCCTGGATATTGTGGCAGTCACAGAAACATGGTACACAGAGAACCATGACTGGGATGTCAACATACCAGGATACACAATCTACAGGAGGGACAGGGAGGGTAAAAGAGGAGGAGGAGTAGCTCTCTATGTAAAGGAAGGGATCAAAGCAACAGAACTAAAGAGTAAACAGGGAGCAGATGAGGCACTGTGGGTCACCCTGGAGACAGGAAATGGCACCACAATCCACATGTGGGTTGTATACAGACTCCCATCTCAGGGGGAGGGAATGGACAAGGAAATGATAGAAGGCTTCCTTAGAATGGCAGAAAAGGGGAGATATTGTTGATGGGGGACCTGAATATGCCAGATGTTAACTGGAGCACCTTTGCTGCAGGCATATCCAAGAGCAGGGTCATTCTTGATGCCCTACAGGGGGCATGCCTCAGACAGCTAGTATGGGAACCCACTCGGGAGGGAGCAGTCTTAGACCTGGCACTCTCAAATGGGGATGGAGAAAGAATCTCAGATTTAGAAGTGGGTAGCCATCTGGGAACAAGTGACCACCAAACAGTGTGGTTCACGATAACACAGCCATACTATCAAGCCATACAAAAGCAAGAGTACTGGACTTTAGGAGGGCTGACTTTGGGAAAATGAGAGAGTGCCTCAGAAAAGCACTGGCAAACAGGCAAGAAGGAGGGTTGGAGGAACAATGGGGAGTGATCAAAACAGCCATCACAGAGGCAACAAGCCTTTGTGTAAAGCAAATCAATAAAACACAACGAAGGAAAAAACTGCTATGGTTCTCAAAAGAGGTGGCAGGGAAGGTTAAGGAGAAAAGTACCGATTCAGAAATATAAGGAAACACAGAAGAAGCAGGACAGAGAACTTTATCAGTTAAAGCAGAAAGAGGCTGGGAAGGCAGTCAGAATAGCAAAGGCCCAAACCGAGGAAAGGATAGCCAATTCTGTTGAGAAGGGGATAAGACCTTTTATAGGTGTACATTAGGGAGCGAAGAAAGACCAAAGGAGGATACTGAAGCTTAATAAAGGGAGGGAATGTGGCAGAGGTGACAGTGAAAAAGCAGGGATACTGAACGAATATTTCTGCTCAGTATTCACAAAGGAAGAGGAGGGAGTTACCTAAACCAAACAAGAGAAACACTCTGAAGACGGGGGTCGATACCAGTCCATTTACAGAAGAAAGGGTTCTGAAAGAACTAATAAAATTGAAGGTGGACAAACCAATGGGGCCTGATGGGATTCACCCAAGAATTCTAAAGGAACTAAGGGTAGAACTAGTGACACCATTGACTACTCTCTTTAAGAAATCATGGGAGGATGGGGTGGTACCCGAGGACTGGAGGAGGGCAGATGTGATTCCTCTTCACAAAAGTGGGAGCAGGACAGAGGCAGGAAACTACAGACCAGTTAGTTTGACCTCAGTGGTAGGGAAAATGATGGAATCACTCTGAAGGAAAGAATTGTTGAGTACCTAGAGGCCAGTGGGGCATAGGACCCAAGGCAGCATGGATTCTCGATGGGAAGGTGTGTCAGACCAGATCCTAATAGATTTCTTTGACTGGGTGACCAAAGTAGTAGACCAGGGAGGGGCTGTGGACATGGCCTACCTAGATTTTAGCAAGGCATTTGATACAGTCCACACAAAAGATTAATACACAAGATAGCCAGCCTTGGAGTGGGTCCCAAGGTGGTAGCCTGATAAAAATTGGCTAGACAACAGGATGCAAAGGTAGTAGTAAATGGAGTACATAGTGAAGAAAGGAGGGTTACTAGCGGGGTACCGCAGGGTTAAGTACTGGGACCGGTCCTTTTTAATGTCTTTATAAGTGACATTGCAGAGGAACTGGAAGGAAAAGTATGTCTCTTTGCAGATGACACAAAGATCTGCAACAGGGTTGATACACAAGATGGAGTGCAAAGGATGAGAAGGGACTTGGCAAGGTTGGAGGAATGGGCAAATGTATGGCAGCTCAGATTCAATGCAAAGAAGTGCAAGATAATGCACATGGGAACCAAAAACCCAGGGGAAGCGTACACAATTGGGGGTGAGATACTGACAACAGTAAAAATAGAAAGGGACCTGGGGGTAATTATATCAGATGACCTAAAGGTGGGCAAGCAATGTGAGAAGGCAGAAAGGAAGGCTGGGAGGATACTGGGATGTATAGGAAGAGGCATCAATAGTAGAAAACAGGAAGTTGTTATCCCTCTGTACAGACAGTTGGTGAGACCCCATCTGGAGTACTGTGTGCAGTTCTAGAGACCCCATCTCCGCAAAGACATAGACAGAGTGGAGGCTGTCCAGAGGAGGGCAACCAAAATGGTGCAGGGTCTGCACCAGAAGACAAAGAAAGACTAAAGGAGCTTAATATGAAGAAGCCAGAAGGGGAAGGAAGGAAACATATTCAATTCAGTGCCTTAGAGTAACTGGTAATTACTATTTTCCTTTTAAACTTAGATTGTGGGCTTTTAGTGACACTGTACTTTCTTTGTTGTCTTTACTTAGAATTGTTTTTGGGCTGTTGAAAATTTAAAACGTAGTGGTGGTGTAATACTGTGCTGTCTTTAATTGCTGCAAAATTTTCACCCCCCCCCTTCCCCCAACTCTTTAATTATATCCCTGTTAAATCTGATTGACAGGAGCTAAACACAGGGTATAGTAAGGGGTGTGAAGTAGGAGGGACATAAGGGGGAAGAAGCCCACCCTCAGCACGACAAGTGTTTTAACTCATTTATTTATTTATTTTTAAAGAGAACTATCTGGGGATCAGTAGCAGGATTTTTAGGACAGTAAATTAATAAAAAGGGAACTAGGGGAGCTTCAGTAGCAGACAAGTAGTGGAATAGCAGTATAATGTGGAGAGTGGTGCAATGCAGTGGCTGTGGGGCAGCCATATTCAGGCAAACCTTCTGGACACTGAGATGCTGCCCTATCTGCATGCATCTCTCTGGACTGCGGGATGAGGTAGCCAGACTCAGAGCGGAAGTAAACTGGGTCAGGAGTACCATCACCCCTATCCAGAGACCACCCAGTCCAATGCAACTGCTCCAAAGGATTCCGAGAACGAGGAGCACTTGAATGACAGTGGGCTCAGGGAGGGTTAGAACGGTCAGGCAGAGGCACATCCCATATCCTATTCCACTCAAGAACTCATATGCCACACTGGCAAACAAGGACAACCAAATAGAGGTACCCAGAGAAGTGGAAGGAAAGGATGTGGAGGTTAGCCAAGGAGGTGACCTCAGCGGGGAAAGCAGTGGACCCCAGAGGAGGAGGAAGTGAATCCTGGTGGGGGACTCCATCATAAGAGGGATCCAGCTAGGAACACAGGAGGAGGGGGACAGGGAGGTGTGGTGCCTACCAGGTGCCACGGCATGGAGGGATGGAAGGAAGATCCTGGGGATCACTGGGAAGGCAAGACAGGAGGGTGAGCTGGATGTCATTATCCACCTAGGTACTAATGACCTGGCAAGTGGGGAGCCAAAGGAAGTTCAGGAAGAGTTTAGGAAATTGGGGAGGTGTCTCAAGCAAGTAGCTAATTCTGTCACTTTCTCAGAGGTACTACTCATGGAGGCAAGGGGATAGGAGTGCATGCACCAGGAACTTTAACTCATGGTTGAAGAACTGGTGCTGTGAGGAAGGGTTTGATTCATTGGTGACTGGGGACCCACCTGGAGGGTGGAGGTTTATTCAGCCTGACAGCTTGCATCCATCCTGGAGGGGAATCCAAGCACTCAATGATAAGTTTAAATGCTACATTGACAAGCATTTAAACTAGCAAAGGGGGTGGCAGGCCAGCAAGGAGGGTACCTACTTGCTCACCCCCCACAGCTAGCAGTGGAACCAGTGAACCAGAGGAGTGGCTGTCTCTTCAAAGTAGTGTGCAAAAGATGGAGATTAGTGCCCAAGAGGTGGATAGGCAGAAAAGGGGCAAAATTCAGCAGAAGGGCAGACAGTCAGGAGAACCAGGGATAAAGGACAACCAAGGAAGGGGCTGGAGTAGAACAGTGAAACAGTCTAGGGAGGTCAAATCATGGAAAGCCATGTGTGCAAATGCCAGGAGCCTTAGCAACAAGATGGAAGATCTGGAGGCTGTCATGGTGCAGTCAGACTGGACATTGTGGCCATCACTGAAACCTGGTGTAATGATAACCACGACTGGGAGATGGCCATACCTGGCTACAACATATTCAGAAGAGACAGAGCAGGCAGGAAGGGAGGAGGTGGCACTGTATGTGAAAAATGACATAAGGGCTACAGAGATCCAGGAGCAACAAAATGGGGAGAGATACTGTGGGTTAAGCTGGAAAGGAAAATGGGGACAGCCATCCGCACAGGTGTGGTCTATAGACCACCAGCCCAGGAGGAAGAAACAGATAGGAGTTGATGCTAGCCATCCAAAGGATGGCAGACAAGGGTGAGGTAGTACTGGTTGGAAACTTCACTATTCCAGACGTGGACTGGAGCATCCCAGCAGCAGCATCAACTAGAGCAGATTTATCCTGGACTCCTTCAGGGTGCCTTCCTCAAGCAACTGGTCATGGAACCAACTCGGCAGAAGGCAATACTGGACCTTGTGCTCAAACAGGGACAGTGCGATGGGGTACAGTGGGGGGCACCTGGGGAACAGTGACCACCAGTCATTGTGGTTTGAAATCACAGAAAGAGCAGAACCAAACCACACAAAACATGTATCCTGGATTTTAGGGGGCAGACTTTGGGGAAATGGGGAGATACTTGAAAGAGGCATTAAGGGAATGGGACAGGAATCGGGGTTGAGGAACAGTGGGCAGTATTTAAAATGGGATTACAAGAACAACAGAATTATGCATTAAGCAGGTTAGCTAGAGGAAAAGGAAGAGGAGACCATTATGGTTTTCAAAGAGGTAGCAAAGAAAGTGAAAGCCAAAAGATTGCATTTAGGCAATACAAAAAGACACAGGCAGAAGGGGATAGGGAGAAGTACCAGGAGAAGCAAAGGGAGGCAGGGAGGTCAGTAAAGGAAGCCAAAGCTCAGACAGAAGAACACATTGCAGAATCAGTGGGTAGAGGGACAAAACCTTTACAGGTACATAAGGAAAAAGAAAGACAAAGGAGGGATGTGAGACTGAAGGGGAGGATGGGGATCTGTGGAGGATGACAACAGTAAAGCTGACACATTGAACAGGTATTTCTGCTCAGTCTTTACTGAGGAAGAGGAGGGAATGGGTCTGAAGGAGTACAAGGGTGAGAATGGTGCAGAAATGGACACAAGTCTCTTTACATGAGAAAGGGTCCTGAAGGAACTGGAAATAATAAGAGTTGATAAAGCAATGGGGCCAGATGGGGTGCACCCCAGGGTCCTTAAAGAACTAAGAGAGGTTGTGGCTAAACCTCTGGCTATCCTGTTTAGCCGATCACTGGAAACTGGGGAGGTACCCAAAGACTGGAGGTCAGCAGATGTAGTCCCCTTATACAAAAGCGGAAACAAAGAGGAAGCAGGGAACTACAGACCAGTCAGCCTCACCGGTAGTGGGAAGATCATGGAAGCACTACTGAAGGAGAGATTGGTGGAACATCTGGTTGTCAATGGACTACAGGACCCAAGGCAGCATGGTTTCACCAGGGGAGGTCATGTCAGACCAACCTCGTGGAATTTTTTGACTGGGTGACTAGGGAGGTGGATCAGGGGAGGGCAGTGGACATGGCCTATCTGGACTTCAGCAAGGCCTTTGACACTGTGCCACATAGAAGACTACTACACAAACTGGGGAATATGGGTGTGGGCAGGACAGTAGTGTGGTGGGCAGGTAACTGGCTGGGTGGCAGGACACAGAGGGTGGTGGTAAATGGCTGTCATTCCACAGAGGGAAGAGTGACCAGTGGGGTACCACAGGGATCAGTGCTGGGACCGGTCCCATTCAACATCTTCATCAGTGACATTACGCAGGACCTAGAAGGCAGAATTTCACTGTTCACCGATGATACAAAGCTCTGTAACAGAGTAGACTCACCAGAGGGTGTAGACAGAATGAGACGGGACCTGCAGAAACTTGAAGAATGGTCAGGGGTTTGGCAGTTGAAATTCAATGCAAAGAAGTACAAGATAATGCATATGGGGCACAAAAACCCTGGCACAATATATCAGTTGGGGGGTGAGGATATAGCATGCACCAAACAGGAAAGGGATCTTGGGGTTATCATCTCTGATGACCTCAAGGTAGGGAAACAGTGCGACAAGGCAGCAGGTAAAGCAAATAGGATACTGGGATGTATAGGCAGGGACATCACCAGCAGGAAAAGGGAGGTCATAATTCCGCTATACAAAATACTAGTGAGGCCCCACCTGGAGTACAGTGTACAGTTCTGGAGACCATACATACGTAAGGACATAGACAGGGTAGAGAAGGTTCAGAGGAGGGCAACAAAGATGGTGCATGGATTGCATCACAAGTCCTATGAAGACAGGTTGAAGGAACTGAACATGTACTCCCTGGAGGAGAGGAGGGAGAGAGGGGATATGATAGAGACATACAAGTATCTCACAGGGAGGAACAGGGTGCAGGAATACACTATTTTTAAGCGAAAAAGATGTACCAGGACTAGAGGGCATGGGGTGAAGTTGGAGGAGGACTATTCAGAGGAAACATGAAGAATTTCTTCACAGAACGGTGGTGGACAAGTGGAACACCCTGCCAGAGGAAGTGGTGGGGGCTGAAACAATCACAGGATTTAAGAATGCATGGGATAGACATAAAGGAATTCTGGAGGTCAGGGGTAAGGGGCAACAGACTTCTAGGAAAACATAAACTGAACTTACAAGCTCAAATGGGCAGACTGGGTGGGCCATAGGCCCTTATCTGCCGACACTGTCTATGTATCTATGTATATCCTTGAGGAAAGAAGGGAGAGAGGACATGATAGAAACTTTCAAGTACCTCAAGGGAATTAACAAAGTCCAAGAGGGTAGCATCTTCCAGAAAAAGAGATGTGCAAGAACAAGGGGGCACAATTTGAAGATAGAGGGTGGACGTCTCAGAGGTAATGTGAGGAAGTATTTTTTCACGGAGAGAGTTGTGGATGCATGGAACAGCCTCGCTGAGGAGGTCGTGGAGTCAAGAACAGTGGGGGACTTTAAGAATGCATGGGACAGGCATAAGGTAGTCTTAGTGGGGGGTAGGAGGAAGTAAGCTGTTGGTTAATTAGGATCTGCAGCTTATCTGTTAGGTAGGAAAATGGGCAGACTAGGTGGGCCAAGCGGTCCTTATCTGCCATCAAATTTTATGTTTCTATGTTTCTATTTTGTTGTGTTACTACCAGAATTTTTAATGCATTGAAATGATTTTCCCCCTTGATTCACACAGCATACTCAACAATTTAAAGGGGCAAAAATATTTATATTGTGTAACAAAAATTTATGAAACATCAAAAGCTGAAATATCTTGTTTACTTAAGTTATTACCCCCTTGAGTCAGTACTTTGTAGAAGCGCCTTTGGCAGCAATTACAGCTTTGAGTCTTCTTGGATATGTCAGTATCAGCTTTGCACATCTGGATTTTGGTCCATTCTTCCTTGCAGATTTGCTCAAGCTCTGTCAAGTTGGATGGGGAGCGTTGGTGAACCACAATCTTTATCTTTCCACAGATTCTCAATGGGAGTCAAGTCTGGGCTTTGGCTGGGCCACTCAGGGACATTCTCCTTCTTGTTCTGAAGCCACTCCATTGTTGCTTTGGCTGTATGCTTGGGGTCGTTGTCCTGTTGGAACGTAAATCTTCGCCCCAGTCCAAGGTCTATTGCAGACTGATGCAGGTTCTCCTCAAGGATGTGCCTGTATTTGGCTCCATTCATTGTTCCCTCTATTCTGACAAGTGCCCCAGTCCCTGCCACTGAAAAGCATTCCCATAACATGATGCTGCCACCACCATGCTTCATGGTAGGGATGGTGTTATATGGGTGATGAGCTGTGTTCGGTTTGCGCCAGGCATAGCGCTTTGCATTCAGGCCAAAGAGTTCAATTTTTGTTTCATCAGACCAGATAATCTTTTGCCACATGGTCTTAGAGTCTGCCACGTGCCTTCTTGCAAACTCCAGGCATGCTGTTATGTGGCCTTTTCTCAGGAGTGGCTTCTGTCTAGCCTCTCTCCCATAGAGGCTACATCTGTGAAGTGCTGCAGAGATTGTTGTCCTCTGGATAGGTTCTCCCATCTCAGCCATGGAACTCTGTAGTTCTGTCAGGGTGGTCATTGGGTTCTTGGTCACTTCCCTGACCCAGGTCCTTCTTGCCCGGTTGCTCAGTTTGGGAGGACGGCCTGCTCTAGGAAGAGTCTGGGTGGTTACGTAATCTTTCCATTTCCTAATGATGGACTTGACTGTGATCCTGGGAACTTTCAACACCCTAGAAATGTTTTTATACCCCTCCCCAGATCTGTGCCTCCTCACAATCCTATCACAGAGTTCTATGGACAGCTTCTTGGTCTTCATGGTAGAGTGTCTGCTCTGACATGCAATGTCAACAGTGGGACCTTGTATAGACAGGTATATTTCCTCTGAAATCATGTCAACCATTTGAACTACCCACAGGTGGACGCCATTTAAGTTTTAGAGTGATCTCACAAGGAAATTGGATGCACCTGAGCTCAATTTGGAGTGTCATAGCAAAGGGGGTGAATACTTATCAAATCAAGACATTTCAGGTTTTTATTTTAAATTACATGTACAAAAAATTCCAGAAGTTTCAATCCACTTTGACATTATAGAGTAATTTGTGTAGATACGTGACAAACAAATCCCATATAAATGTATTTTAATTTGAGTTTGCAACATCACAAAATGTGACAAAATCCAAGGGGGGCGAATACTTTCTGAAGGCACTGTACACCGGCCATTACTTGGCTCCAGCCTCTTAGGCCGACGCTGACCCCTACGGAACCGAAGACTCCGGTTGTTCCTCTGGTAGGACCATCACGCATTCCTGTTCGGCCTGTTCTGGACTCCCCACCAATTTTGGTGGAGCCACCGCCTAAGCAGCCTCAGGGAGGGGCTCCCTCGAAAGAGGACCAGACAGACACGGTCCTGCCCCGTCGTCTGTCCCATCACTGTTGTCCCCGATCGCCCTTAGCGTATTGAAGGGGACATAGGCGGGAGACTCTTATATCCAGACTCTTCGGACTTGTATACCACTCATGTGACAATATGCAAAGGGAAACTTTATTACTTGAGCAAAGTAAAATCATCACTCCAGCTCAGACAAAGCAACGAAGAAAATTAATTTTGTAACTAAATTTAGTACCAGGTCATATAAGATACAAGACATCATAACCAAACACTGGTATGTGTTGGGGGCTGACAGTCGACTAAATGAGGTTGCGACAGTACCTACTAGAATGTCATACAGAAGAGCAAGGAACTTGGGTGACATGCAGGCTAGTTCCTCCAAGAAACTGAAAGCCCCAAGAAACCACACTTGTCTACATTCGCACAATATATTAGGGAAGCACATGGACAACTTGAGAATTTGGAATTCTATGACCGTGTTGACAATAATTCAGTATTTAATTTAAAAAAAACAGGTGGATGATTATTTGCAGTGGGCAGGAAAAGAAGGGTTGTTAAATGAGAGAGAAATAAAATGTCTCACTATAGATTCCCCCATGGTGCCTCAATTTTATATGCTTACCAAAGGTGCATAAATCTCTCATTAATCCTCCTGGAAGGCCCATTATTTCCAGCATAGGATCAGTTACAGAGCCATTAGCTCAGTTAGTGGATGATAATATAAAAGGTCTGGTGTCATCATTGCCCTCATTTGATGAGGATACGGGGGATGTCCTGAGGTGCCTGAAAGATCGAAAGTGGGATGAGAATAACATGTTAGTTACATTAGATGTGGAACAACTCTATACAAATATTCCATATGGAGAGGGCCCCGGCACGAAGATATTATTTGAACAGGAGGGATGATGATAGCAGACCACATACGGAACATGTACGGGTCATTTAGCTAGAATGGTCCTAGAAGGAAAATTTTTTAGTTTTCAAGGAAAAATGTACCAACAGAAAAGAGGGGCTGCTATGGGGGCTAGTTTTGCCCCCAACTATGCTGGACTATATATGGGCAGCTGGGAGGAAGGAGTAATTTGGAATGCAGCAAGTAACCCCTTTTTACCAAAAATAGCCACATGGAGGTGCTATATTGATGATGTCTTGATGGTGTGGCAGGGTGACAGCAAGGAGTTATGTCAGTTTATTGACTATCTACATGGAACAAATCCGCATTTAAGAGTACTTATAATGAGAGCCAGGGTCAGATTCCATTTTTGGATTTACAAATCAAGGTAGTTGAAAGCAAACTAGAAACAAGTTTGTTTAGGAAGATGACAGATAGGAATACAATCCTGTTAACTAGTAGCGGTCACCCTAGCCATACCATCAAAAACATCCCAAAAAGCCAATTTCTTAGAATAAAAAGAAATTGTAGCTTGGAGTTGGACTTGCAAAAGGAATTAGAAATCTAGACGAGTAGATTCGTTGAAAGGGGCTACAGTTCAAATTGTTTGATAAAGGCCCATAACTCATGTGACAATATGCAAAGGGAAACTTTATTACTTGAGCAAAGTAAAATCATCACTCCAGCTCAGACAAAGCGACAAAGAAAATTAATTTTGTAACTACATTTAGTACCAGGTCATATAGGATACAAGACATCATAACCAAACACTGGTATGTGTTGGGGGCTGACAGTCGACTAAATGAGGTTGCGACAGTACCTACTAGAATGTCATTCAGAAGAGCAAGGAACTTGGGTGACATGCAGGCTGGTTACTCCAAGAAACTGAAAGCCCCAAGAAATTGGATGCCAATGAGTCCTGTAGGCTGCAAGAAGTGTAGAAATTGTAAATTTTGTAAGAATATTTATGAATGCAACATGTTCAGGAATCCCTTTGACAATAAAATGCATCAAATAACACAATCCATTAACTGTAACACGGCCTATGTGATGTATCTATCCTTCTGCACATGTGAGGCCTGTTACATTGGAAAAACAGAGGAAGCTAAAAGAGAGGGGGGGCATAAAAAATGGGAATTTAGATTACGTATGGGCACAACACATGGATAATGCAGAGACTGGAGGTGAACATAGATTATGGTTTATTGGGATAGAGAATGTGATCTTGTGTCCAAGAGGAGGGAATAGAGATGATAGGCTAAATGAAAGAGAAAATTATTGGCTATACCCAGTGGGAGTTGATAGAGGCAAGGGTCTCAGTGATCATATTGAACTTAAACCTTTCCTCAAAAAGCGATGCTAGATCAAGTTTGTGTTTGATGTATGGAAATGAGTTATTGGGATCTATTCCTACATTCCTGATCGGGCCCCCCAGGCGACTTTCCTTTTCTTCTCTCCCCCCCCCCTTTTTTCCTCCCACCTCTCCTCTCCCCCTGCCCCTAACTGTAGCCAGTACCTGTTTTATAGTTATAAAATTGGTGCTATATCCTTGTTAGCTTCTTCTATGAATGTATTTTTAAGTAAGATCTGCTGTTTAAGCACATAGATGAATACGGTAAAAAGTGAGAAAGGACTTTTTTCTCCTTATCCCCCTCAGAGGAGGGGAAGATGTATTTTATAAGCATACATTACAGTCATTTTACTAGTTTTAAAAAAGGAATTCTTGTGAATTTCGCCAGAATAGGACATTATGTATAGCTTGAGAGATGTATCCCTCTAAGAAATGTTTTCTATTGACATCTATGTTGTGCTTTATATAAAATGATGCCCCCTTTTTACTTTTGTAAGTTTTGAAGTTTTCCTTTACATTTTCCTTTTTTTGTTTTATTAGTTCCCTGTTTGGAATACCCACATACATAACTTCTAAAAGATGACTTTCCATAGAAGCCATTTTTCTTTTGTATGAAAATAACTTTGGACCTATAAAATAGATGAGACAAGAATATAGTGGGGATATAAAATGAGGAACTGATTGTTTGAAATATAGGAAAACATTAGATGTGTCACCTTGGTTCTTTATGATAGATGTGATATGTTAAGATGTATAAAAGTAATATTTATAAATATGAACTCCTTCCTTTTCTCTTCCTTCATGCCCTTATTTTCTTCCTTCCTTCCTTTCTTTTTTCTACATATTTTATAATGTACTCTATAGTAAGTGCATGTATGATTAATTGCACACTATCACTTTAATGGTTAAATTAGGCTACACATATGGCAATGTTTTAAAGGTATTTAAATAAAGTAAACGGCAGGTGGCACTATCTTTGATAAAGACCTTTTGGTTGAAACGTTAAGAGACTGTGTGTGGACATGGTGTTTCTCTTGGCTATGGGCCACTACTTTTGCTTGGAATAAAAGGACATTATGGCGAGAAATTGTGAATGGCCTTATTTGTTGAAGCAGGGATGGGAGTGCCGTGACTGTTCTGTGCATGTTTATGTACGCTTGTCGTCTTATTTATTCACCTTCCTGCCTTTTACTGTAAATCAAAATTTTGTATGAATACCTTCTGTATTTGTATCTCACGCAGAACCTTTGTAAAAGAACCTCTGGTTCAAAGATATTTAATCCTAGTAATAAATACGTTTTGTGTCTTAATTAAAAATACTATATGGGAATATTGGTTTTATAATTATGATGGGCAGCTACCTGTTACTAAATTATGGGATGCTTTTAAATCCACGCTTAGAGGGGCTATGATATCATACCAAATTAAAGTAAATAGAATGAAAAAAAGGAGACCCAAGTAGATGCTAAATTAAAACCACTTGACAAACTAATCTTGGAGGACTGTAATAAATACAGGGGTGAATGGGAATCATAAAAGAAAAAAAACAATATATGCTATATCAAGAAAAGTTAAAAAATCATGATAAAAGCCATTAAGAAAACAAAATATTTCCATGCAGACAAATCTGGAAAAATACTTGCTGCATTGCTACATCAGGAACATCGGAAGAATTTAATCATGTTTATTTTAGACCAACAGAATACTATAGTTTAATACTGATAAACAGCAGAAGTATTTACAAATTATTACAGAGGTATGTGTATATATAATAACTTTATACCAGTTCCTGACAAAACAAAAGACCATCATACAAGCCCATCTACATAAGTTTGCATTCAAATTTGCACCAATATCCCAAACAGAAATATAAGAGAACATAAATACTCTTCCCAGAAACAAAATTCCAGGTATGGATGGATTAACCAATGAATTCTATCAGGCTTTTTCAAATGAAATAATGCCATGGTTAGAACATACCATATATGAAATTATAACCTCAGAAATGAAATACAGGAGCTTCTAGACTCCATGTAGACAGCTAAACATATGTTAATCTTCAAACCAGAAAAAGCAGCTGACCAACCAGATAGTTACAGGCCAATATCCATTCTTAATTCTGACTATAAAATTATAGCTAAAGTTATAAATAATAGGATACAAAAACACATGAACATATCCATCCAAACCAGTATGGTTTCATACCAGGAGGAACTATATCACGAGCAAACAAACTGCAAGCAATACTAAACTTAATGAATACTGTAGTAGTAAAAAATACAATCAAGATGTCTGTTATGCTGTAGCCTTGGATGCAACCAAGGCATTTGATTTAATCAACAGGCATTGTGTGCTAGCTGTATTAGAAGCATGGGGAATCCCACTGGAAATAATAACCCTAATTAAAACATTGTACAAAAATAAAAATTCTAATAAATAAAATTGTAATTGTTCAATGGAAATGCACAGTGGTGTAAGGCAAGGTTGCCCATTATCACCTACACTATTTATATTAACACTGGAACCTCTGTTGAATGTAATAAGACAAAATCCATCAATCCAGGGTATCGACATAGCAGGCAAGCCCCTAAAATTAAGCATCTTTACGGATGGCGTGTTATTAATCATAAAAAATATTGAAAATTCACTACCTAACTTTCTGAATACAATATAAAGCTACTCAACTTTTAGGATACAGTATCAATAAAACTAAATCTATCATTGTGACGATTTCAAACAAATGTCATAGACTGTCATAGTCTGCCAGATAGGATAACGAATTTAAAATCATATTATATATTTTGGTTTGCATATTTCTCTTGATCAAACATCCACAATCAAAGAAAAATATAATAAAGGAAAAGATAAAATATCCATTTTGGAAAACTGGAGAATTGTATCTCTCTCTCTCTTTATGGGGTAGAATAGACACATTAAAGATGATGGCTATGCCACAACTGATCAGTCATTCAAAATGTGTGGCGAGCCCCACCTGAGAAATGGTTTAGGGATTTAAAGAAGGTATTAACAAAATTTCTGTGGAGAGGAGGAAAACCGAGGCTAGCCTGGAACTCATTGACATTACCCAGGTGATTTTGTGTGTGTGTATGTATATATATGTGTGTGTGTATATGTATGTGTGTGTGTGTGTATATATATGATATATATATATATATATATATATTTATATATATATATATATTATATATATATATTTATATATATATATATATATATATAAATTAAAATATGCAATGGGAGGCTATATATTTCATGAGATAAACACATTTATCTTAGTCACTGTATGTATAAATATATTTATACACACATTGACCATTTATACATACAGTGCCGGACTACTTCCTGCTTCTATACACTTTGACTTTCTGACACTCATTGGTGTCTACACATCTTGCCCCATCCACAATAATACACCCAGTTCAAAAATGTTTCTTTTTTAATCTCTCCCCAGCATTATCCATCTGAACAGTCCTCACACCAGAAAACACTATGTAATTGCAAGCCATGAAGCAGTATTTCTCATTTGCAGTCCTCTGCCTGTATCTCCTTCCCAACCATGTCCCGAACTGCCTCAGCCCCGACTTCCTAAAGAGCTTTCAAACAGCAAACTGCAGTGTTTTTTAACTAATCTCCTCCCCGCATCCATGACCCACAAACAAGAAGACTGCTAACCTGAAAAAAAAAAGTTTTGTATCTGAAACTGCTCTGCTTTTGTTTTTCTTTCGGCTTCAAGCACTTGCTCACATTGTCACTACAGATTGCTCAGATTGCTCTCCTCTTCCTTCAGATGCCACCTGTTCCACTCCAAATTTTCATGAAAATAAATGAATAAATACTTCATAACAGCCACTATTCTTTTGGCAAGCTCTCACTAAACTCAGCCAACATTTTCCTGTATTGTTTAGATGAGCGCTCGCTAAACCACAAAAACACACCTTTACTTTTCACCACTAAAGGCAGGCAACGTCTTCTTTCCTACCTCTGGCTCAGCAGCTCCCTGCTGCAGTCACCACTCCTTAACACGCACAACAAATTGGCATTTCAGACTTCCAAATTAACAGTCAATTTACTAGAATAAATTACCTTGACAATTCTTCTCAAATATTTTCGGCAAGCATTTCTCTCCTCAAAGCAGTTCCCGCTTTTGCTCCCTCTGCTATCGCTTCAGCTTGCTATATATTTATACAACTCTCGTACCACTTGCTCCTTATCCTACTCCCATGCTCTAAAACGAACTGCAATACTTCATGACTGTAAAAAAACAAATTAAAAAAAAAAAGCCAGATAAAAGCTACTTGTACGTACGCTCACTCCCTCGCTAAAGTAAGCTGCCATTTTTTTTCAAACTTTTTTAGAAACTTGCCTCTCCACCACTCACCATAAACACCTTTTACGTCACTCCTTGAGTCATGATATACCAACAATAGAAACGACACAAAGAAGAAGCGGACCAGCTTTAAAAAAACAAAACCAAAAAAAAAAACCCTAAATAAAACAAAAAAACAACAAAAACATAACACTTTCACAAAAATAAAGTAACACACATTTTGTTCCCCTATTGCATAAATGAAATATGCAGAGGGCAACTGTGTGATAAAACATTTATGTTGGTTAGTTGCAATTGACCTCTCGTAACAATCACTCGTGGTATCGCCACTCGTGAGGTTACTTGAGGTCAGTGGTAACTAACCAGCATAAATGCTTAATCACACAGTTGCCTCTGCTGCATATATATATATATATATATGTGTGTGTATGTATACACATGCATATAGATATATGTACAAATATATATGTGTGTGTGTGTGTGTGTATATTATATATATATATATATATATATATATGTGTATGTGTGTGTATGTATATATATATATGTATTATATATATATATAACATATTATAATATATATGTGTATATATATGTATGTGTGTGTATATGTGTATGTGTATATATATATGTATGTATATATATGTGTATATATGTATATGTGTGTGTATATATATATGTATGTATATATATATATATATATATATATATATGTATGTATATATATATGTATATATATATGTATATATATATATATATATATATATATATATATAGGAATATATGAATATGCAGTGGGTCTACTGGAAATGTCAGTGATATTTTCCGGAGTGCAGTTTGACTTTACAAGCTCACAAATGGCGAAACACATACATATGTCAATCACATATCAATGGCTATTTTTTCAAAAGATGGAAAATTTATGTGTGCAACAAATGATTTCTACAGAAAATAAAACAAATTAAGGGATTTGGATGGATCCAGGATTGTTTAGAGGGGGAATTAAATTTCTGTCACAGTGGTTTACTTCCATATCTAAAAGTATCAAGACACTGGATTACTTTCAAATTCCATGGCCCTACCTGGATATTAATATTGGGAAAAGAATTTGGGGAGACGGTGTCACAAATGTTCTCTCCATTTTCCACCAGAATAATATATACAAATGGAACTACTTTGATATAGAACACATTTCCTTCATATCAAGAACTACTTTCATTATTACATATTAAAAATTGGAATAGCTTTTCATATATCGTGCAGAAAAAAATTAAACTTTCTTGGAGGATCAGGTATGAGTTTGGACAATATAGCAAAACTGCATCAAAAAGAAATCAATAAGGGAACTGTCAAACTTCCTAGCTAGGTTCTATAATACAACACTCTCGAAAAATAGAGAAGTTACTAAAAAAGTAAAAATGGAACATTGAGGATAGTCAACTTAACCAATCAACAATGGTATAATATTAGGACTATAAGTAATAAAATGCACGCATCAACAAAAAATAAAACAATTAAAAATAAAATTAACAATAGAGCCTATATTACTCCGAAGCTAATTGCCAAAATTAATAAGGATTACTCTGAACTACGTTGGCATGGCTGTAAACAAAAAGGAGATATGTTTTAATTGTTTTTTGGACTGCCCGATAAAAAAATGGTGGCAGTTTATCGGCTCAACTATATCCACATGGCTATACAAACCACTACCGTGTATACCAGAAATTTATTTATTCAGAAAATTTTCACAAACTGAATTAACACTTGTCCAGAGTAAAATAGTGGCCCTAGCCTCCATGACACTAAAGCAAATTATTTTAAATAACTGGAACTCTGATCAAATACATAAAATCGAGATGCAACAGTGGTAATTTTTTATACCACCTTATTGATAGAAAAACATATTTGTGATGTGGACGATTGTGTTGATATTTATGGTACCAGTTGGAAAGAAATCGTGTCGAACTTACCTGCTCTTAGGCTGTAAGGATGAATTATTTTATAATATGTAACTAACATCAAATTGTTGGAGGGTGGGGGGCTGGGGAAGGGGTATGATCGTGATATATTTGTCAAAATATTAACAATGCTGTATTCTATGCAATGTATGTTAATATAGTGAATGATTACATGCTTAAAAATTATTTTGGAAAAAAATGTTTGGGCTAAAAAATAGAACAAGATGGCGGCTGTTGAAAAATTGATTTTTTTCTCACGAAAAAAGATTCTGAGGATGTTTTTTTGTGAGCTGTCAAAATCCTTTTTCATCAGACCAAAATCCTTTTTCGTTCCATGTAGCTATCTGAAAGACTGAAATGAGCATGCTCAGAACCCAAAATTTAATAACTTTGAAATAGATTAATATTTTTTCAACAAATGACACTGGCTGGTTCTTTAGGGGCAAGCTCTTTCTGCCCTGAAAAGTTCAGACCAAAATTCCAAACAATTTGACCACAGCGCAATGAGGCAAAAATGGCCAAAAAAAAAAAGGTAAATTTTAGCATTTTCACAGTGCGCTGCACAAAATTCACGAACCCGACCGTCGTGAAACTTGGTACATCAAGAGACCTAACCCATGGGATGGCGCATACCAGATTTCGTACAAATCCATTGAAAGGTTGCAAAGTTATTAAAGTGCAAAATTTCAGGTATAACAGTAGAGTGCGTACTCAACCCTCACTATAGAGGCGTGACCATGCCCTGATAATATATAACATGCAAATATGTACATACATATTACACACATACTATATATATAAATACAGATGATATGGCGTGAAGAACTCAATGTATAAACATGCTAACATTTTAAGTGTCTTCACTTTTATCAATTTATCCTCTTATATTACCTTAAAACTTCAAAACCACATATGCATTTCAAAGCAGAATTCTTACCCTTTTAGACAGCATAAAATTATATTATGAAGCTCAATAAGTTCTGACAAGATTAAATATGAGAATATTTTGAAATTTCACAAGAAATTAAGGGGTGGTGGTTGGTATTTAACCTTATAACTTTTTAACAGTAATATTTTGAGGTAACGTATGGGTATGCATTTTAAAGCTCTAACTCCCACCTATTCATTGAGACCACATTTGAGTGTATGTTTCACTTAGTCCCGATGTAATGGCCGAAAATCGCAAAATTTGTCAAGGTGTCAGTCAAAAATTGATGCAAACTGCCATTTTGCCCCAGCATTCATGCGATCGACAGAACATAGAGGCAAATGTATGGGCATCGGTGGTTAACCACACTGTGCTAGTGCCGAGTGGTTACCTTGGCAACTTTGGTTAACCTCGAGAGGTCAAACTAAAGTTGCCAAGGTAACCACGAGGCATTAGCATAGTGTGGTTGACTACCGATGCCCATACATTGTCTTTTATAGTGTATGGGCATCGGTATTTTGGCACATTTTCAAGCATAAGCAGGACTCTGATTAAAAACCAAAAAACAAAAAAAAAACCAGCCTCTTACCTTAGTAGGATCACAGCGATATAGTCGGTTTCATTTGCCGAATAAAACAATTTTATTTAAAATGAAAAAATTTAGTTTACTCGTAAGCGGTATATTAACAAAAGAAAAACACACACGCTCATGAAAACTATTTGCAGTGGGGGGGTGGATCAGTTCTGTTATTTTTGTGACGGGTGAACATGTGACAGGGTGCGAGCAAGCAGAGTTGCCGTACAGCATTTGCTAGACTGCGTCATCACTGTGCGGATGTTCTGCCTCACGGAGATTGCCTGTGATAAGAGGGGACAGGAGAGGAGATGCATTATTTAGATTGTGTTACGCCGGTTGGGCTTAGCGACTGTTTTATTTTGACTGCTTTTGACAGTGCGCGGGCTGCCATGCTGCCTTGGAGATGACAATGCCTGTAGGTTCCAATTTGTTATGCCATCGATGGGTTAACAACACAGCATCACATCGATTGTATAACACTAGCAAAAGATAATTTTCTGCCATTAACAGCGTTCTACCATACATTATATGAATTTTTGGTATATCTGCTACATTAAACAACCATCTGCATTTGTTTACCTCTCAGGTGACACTCCACCTCCATCTACACCTAGTCTGTAATCTGAATGATGAGCAGCTGAGTATGCTTATGAAGCTAAGCCTTGAAGAACTGCTGATATGTTTGCGTATAATCGGGCCATCAAAAAATTCGAGACACTGAAGGATAGAAGAAAATAAGATTTGTTACCCAGAATGTTCATTAATCTCCTAAGACCTGTTCATGAACTTCAAAAACTGTTAAAAAGGAGGACAAAAGGTGTATATTCAGTTAAAATATAACGTGAAAATGAGCCTGAAACGTCAAGTCTCAAACTCTAACACAGTGACTCCCAACTTTTAGCATCTGATTCCCTACTTTTAAAGCAGGATGTCAGTTTGACTCCCTGAGTTGTGATCCTAATGCAAGCGTTCACCTGTGCTGTGGGCGGCTCTATGGAGTGGGAAAGAATGCCATGGAGAGGGATAGAAATAATTTTTGGGGAATGGCTGTCCCAGGGACTGGACAGTCGTGATATAACTTTTGCCTGTCCCACAAAATGTGCACCTATTCAGGTTTTATTTGGGGGGGGAGACTCCCTAATGCCATACAGTCTCTCGTGAGGCATCATTTGTTTGTCATTTTGTGCTGCTGTACTGCCTGAACTAGACTATATACTCTCTGCCAAGCCCTGAAAAGGACTTTAATCTCCCAGCCCACCTGTCACTCTTAGACTAGTGTCTGTGGTCTGTCCTGGAACCCTTGGGTCTAATTAAACTTCTTTTCCATGGTGGTCGCTGCACTGCCTTATATAGGGTGTACACCCCCACTCTCGTGCCCCCGGAAAGTGCTTCAGTTGGTATCCCCATCTCCATCACCTGGTGCATACCGTTGGCCGAGCCATGAAGGAGGCTTTATTGAGCTCCCTTTTGTCATCTGATCATTCTGGTAGTTGGAGCCTGCTGTGTTGCTACTTTATACTCCCCACCCCCCTCCAATCAACCCTGCCAGGAATTCATCTTTCTCTGCCCTCACAGTCTGTTCAGCCTGATTCAGGCAGTCTGCTGTGCTTCTGATTTGAACTCCCTATCAAACCTTCAAAGGGCTTCTTGTACCTTTGTCCTACTCCTGCCTGCTGCTGCCACTCCTAGCCCTGCCATGGGTTTTTTGCTGTGCTACTCCACCTCGTGCTGTGAAGCTTCGGTAATAAATGCCTGCCAGTCTGTCCCTGAATAGGGATTCAAAGATCCGTTACCCAAGACCTGATAAGGGCCATTATGACAAATTGCTTTTTGAGGAAGCACTTATCTCACACTATCCCTCTTTCTCATACTGCCTCAGAAACATTGTGGAGTCGAGTGGGCAGTGGATTGCAGAAAGAAGCATGTGTTTAGCTGCACAGCCTCCTCACAGTGACAGCTTGCTCGTGGTTGAATCCCACAGCCTGCCCCAACAAGACGTGCACATTCTGGCCGCCTTGTTGGGTATGGGTTGGATGGACTGCACGTTTTAGATGTTAATAATGATTGTATTAGTACCCAACCTCACAGGTGCCACTGCAGTGGAAAATTCTACTGGGTCCTAGTACCCATAAGCACATAGGAAGTTCTGCAACAGTTGTCTGTCCCTGAAGCTAGTGCAGGCAAGTAAATAGTTGTCCAAGATGAAAACCAGCTTTCTGGGGTTGGCGAATTGCAGGTTATTTTGAGTCCTGATCATGGAGGAAAAGGTGAACCCCGTACCAGGGGAAAACTTGGGTTGGGGTTGGGGGGTCAGTGGTGGGCTGTGGCGTCCTGGCAAGTCAGGTGAGTGGAGTCTCAAGGGATGGGTAGCAGGCACAGTCAGTGGTGAAAGGAGAGCCTAACTAGTGACCTGGGGGGGGGTCTGCTTTTCTCTTGTATCAGTAACTTATTTTTTTACTCTATGTAAATGATTCCCTTGTACCATCCTCTTCCCTTCCCTCCAGGTTTCGTCTGAAAGCAAGATTGATGTTTACCTCTGTATGTGCACCTGGTAAAGCAGTTTCCTCAAATAAATAAATGATATTCAAAAATGATGATTAGTCAGTGAGGAACAAAAGGGATACCCTACACAAGGAACCCATTAATTCTGCGTAGAGTAAGGTCTCATCCATACCTGCATCTCTTGGACCAGAACGGAGCTGTTCAGTTCAGGGAGGAAGCAGTCCTGCTGTCCAGCCAGAGTGCTGTCCAGACAGTCAGGTTTTAATATGGGCTTTTCGTCGGAAAAAAGTAAGAGTTAGAGGACAAGAGTTGTTGATTCAACTATATAAGCAGAAAGCAACACTTCACCTGGTATCTGGACTTCCCACACCAAATGTAAACTATTCTTGTTTCACTTTACTACAGAGAAATCCCAGCTTCACAGTTTCAGGTATATGAAGCAGTCGGACTGAACATTATGATCAATAGAGATATTTAAAGAGGAACTTCAGTGATAGTCCAAAAAATTACAGCTTGTAGTCATTATATGCAGTACTAGACCTGAAAGGGTGTATGCATTTGTGATTTTTGGCCAAGGTTTACTGTGCCTTCCATAATTTGGATTTGTTTTTTTAGCCCTGCTGCACTTGCCATAGATGTTTAGCTGCTGGGCTGCTAGCTCCTGGTGACATCATTGTGGGATAGGAGAGTGACTCGCACTGTGCAGTACCATGCAGTTGCAACAATGTTGCAAGGGAAACCTACCAGTACACGTAGTGTTTCCCCCTCCCCCAAGACACCCTTCTAGCAATGCACTATGCCAAAATCCAAATGCCTTGTCAGTATGTTGTTTTTTTTTTTGGGTGAAATTGACTCTGCACTACAGTGATGTCAGCAGTACAACCCTGGGCCCACAGCAACACCAGGCTTGCTATAGAAGCCCTGGTACACCCTGCAGTTTTTAGCAGCTCAGAATGCAAAAACTAACTGCAGCAGACAGTAATGAAATACAATTGCAGAATTAATGCAAGAAGGGGTAATGTATGCATGGAAGTCAAAAGGACTGGTGAAGGTCCTCTCTAATGCAGGGGTGTGAAAATCCCATTGCCCCCTTTCCGGAGCAAGTAAAATTTCCTTGAATTGCAAGTATAAAAAGAGAGCTCATTTCATTATAACGTATGGGGGGGCAAGTGAAAATTCAGCTACAGTCATGCCTGGCAAGTCCTAAAAATTTTGATTTGAACACCCCTGATTTAATGTCACATACTTTCATATGATCTTGAAAACTTATGTCATCCCCTTCATTATGACAGGATTTCTGAGAAAAGCAGAATAAAACTATTCACTGAAAATTTGAGAATGTCATCTGTTTGCTTTCCGTAGACAATAGAGTCCAAGAAGGAATGTCATTTTCTGTGTATGTTAATGTTTTTCAGGTTTCTGGACAATAGACTCTTTGCGACCTGTTCCGATGATACCACAGTGGCACTTTGGGATTTAAGAAAATTAAACACTAAAGTGTGTACTTTGCATGGTCACACAAGTTGGGTGAAAAACATTGAATATGACACTAACACAAGGCTACTAGTGACATCAGGGTTTGACGGGAATGTAATTATTTGGGATACAAACAGGTATGTAGACTACTTCTCTACATTCATAATCCTAATTCATAAGATAGATCTGGCAATTTGCTCTGTTACTAACTTGGTATAGAAGTGGTAAGGTGACATTTTACAGCACGCTGGTCCATCAATCATGAGCAGAAGCTTAAAGGGAAAGTCCACTCAACTTTTTTTTCTGTATGCCTGTGTAGTTTGTAGACTTGAACAGTGATTCCTTCTCTTGCATCCCCCTAATTTCATTTTGATTTGAATAGAAATGAAGTTGCTTCAGTATGTTCTGCCCTGGTATGAAAACCTGTATGATTCCATTGCAACGGTCATGACCCCACTCCTAAAAGGAAACATGGGAGTTGATAATGCATAATAATAACTGGTGATCCTTGTTATCAACCAGTTTTCAAGTACTGTAAAAAGTCTGATACGAGTTTTACAGCCTCGCGCCAAGAAGCCTGCAGCTCTCGCATTCCACAGTAAACAGATTCAAAGCACTCGTAAAAGCACCGTGGAGACCCATTAGCCAAGCCTTCTACTTCCTTACTGGTAGGCCTTCACTCGCTGTACGTTATGTGATGTGTCAGCGTGAAATGCCTAATGAAATAGGAAGCGTTACAACTCAAATCTCCTCGTAGTCAAATTGTAAGAAATTTTTTTTGTACCAGTTATTATATAAAATAAAACATCAGTAGGGGTAGAAATTGAGTTTTACACCTCATTGTGTGATATATAGAAACTTCCCGAGCCTGGCCTCGAGGTTTACATATTATCATACAACTTGGGTGTGTAAAAAAAACTCCATATCAACTCCCTACATATGTATTATTCTCTATTTTGCACATTGAAGGGACTTCATGCTCAGTGAGTAAATAGAGAGCTCCTAGCACATAATCAAATTAATTAGTTGAATATCAACACGTCACAAGCACCAGCACCCTTCCAACTGCATTTTTCCAGCTCGGACACACTTTAGCTAGAGAAAACATTAGGGAACTTGCATTGAACATTGATGGGCAGCACAAGACAAGAACTCTGGGACTTCAGAAGACATACAGCACAACTGACTGACAGCACTTCTGCTGGCTTGTGCATGTACGCTTCATCAACTTCCATGATGCCTTGCATGAGTGGGATCCTGACCTTTGCAATGGAGTGAAACAAGTTCTTGCACCAGGGCAGAAGAGTGAAGCAACTTCATTTAAATATAAATTAGGGGAGCGTAAGAGAGGGAAGCATTGTTCATGCCTACAAACTACACAATTATACAGAAAATATGATGCGGGGACCTGCCCTTTAAAGAGGCACTGACAGCCCCTTTTGCAGTATATTATTTCTAGTGAAAACCCTACATTTTATGATTGCTGACTTTCTGTAAAATTAATTGAGGTTGTTGGTTCTGTTATCTGCTTCCTTAGTAGAATTGAAATAGATGGTAATGTAATTATATCAAACCTTGTTTTGTTTCAAATCCTTGATTTACTGATATTGCATACTTCCTGAACACTAGTAACACCCCCAAATAGTGCAGCTGCTCATGATGCAAATAGTCTTCTCTCCTCCAACTGCATCATGAGTGGCTAGAATGTTTGGGGGTGTTTCCAAGCCCAGGAAAAATGCAGTGGGAGTTGATCAAGAAGTGTAAACAAACACATTTTTGTGTGGTAACACCAGCATGGCGACTGTCTGTTTTTTACCTATAAAATAAGAAGCAGACTTCCGTTTCCAGCTCTGAGGGAAATGTGACATGCTGTGCTGAGCTCTGGACCAAAACTTCTTTAGTACAGCTCATAAATAATTAAAACAGTTCCAACTTGTAGCAAAAACCATTGAAAAGGAGCTTACCATGCTAGATGGGTAGAAGGAAGAGAACGGCAGTGACGACCAAGACCTTAGCAACCGAAAGAGCTGGCTCACTTAATCAACCATCTAGGCCACCAACTACAGGTATGGACGCTGAACCACCAGCCGCACTGCAATCTTCCAGTGCAGCAATACTAGCAGAATTAAAAGAGAAGTCTTGGAATTCATATAGGATCTCAAGACACATCTAGCAAAAATAGAGAGCAAAGTGCAAGTCCTTGAGAAGCAAGTCAGAGCAACGGATACAGGAATGGATAGTCTTGAAAGAATCGTGGCGCACACTTCAAGAATCCCAGCCAGTCCTTACAAGACAAATGCGAGGATTTGGAGAACAAGTCCCGCCGCAATAGTTATGTGTCTATGGCCTTCCCAAAGAGATGGAAGACCACAATATGGGAGCTGTCGTAGAGGACCTCTTAAGGGATCTCCTTCAGCTCCTCCTCGGCTACCCCATAGATATAGAGCCTTGCAGCCGAAACCACAAAAACCCATGGACAGACCAAGATCAGTTATCAGATTCCTGAGCTACGCCACGAAGCAAGACATACTGCTTAGAGCCTTGAGAATGTAGCAGATCACTTACCAAAACACCTCCTTATACTTTAACAGTGATTATTTGGCAGGTGTTATGTCTGGACGCGGAGGCATACTTGCCCATTCTTCATGCTTTGCAAGCCCAGCAGCTTAAATTCCAGATTCCATATCCAGCACGTTTAGTAATTATGTTCCCTGGTGACCGAAAGGCTTTTCCACCCTGGCGAACACCATGAAGGAGATGGCATCGAGGGGAATGGAGGTTTCACTCCCGCAACATCAACCAGAACGTCCTGATGTTGGCACTCTTCGTAGCACTTTATGGTCCACATCTACAGCCGGAGAAAAACTGAGCGCTGTGCTGTGTACAATTTTGAATTCCATGGTGTTGCCAAAATCCTGCACTTGGTCTTCAGAGGCGCGCTCTTGTACATGCACGGCATCTTTGTTTGTGCCTCTGAAATGCATGCTCGGGATTTCGGGAACACCATGGAATTCAGAATTGTACACAGCACTGTGCTCGTTTTTTCCTGAGAGATACCAGCAACATTATATTTTAACATGAACAGGCTCATTGTTATATTTCAGTTTCCATTGGAAAAAAAATCACTCTTCGGGACAGCGCTTGTGCCAGAGCCACGTTCTTGACCTCATTGTGCTTCCGGGACGCAGGTGAGTTTCTGTTGGACCGAGTGTCCAAATAATTTTGCAGAAAAACAGAAAACCAGCCAAAAGGCTGTAATTTCATACATGTAGGGGCCCTGTGGAGTAAGTACATGTAGGATAGATGTGTGCCAAGAGGCACACTGCTCACGTTACTTAAACGAAGGGGCAAAGCTGACAGTGACTCTCTCTGAGGCGGTCACCACTGGTATTCTTTCTGAACATTGTGTATATCTGATCAGTGTCTCGTATGTACTTGTTCAACTGGCTATTTGCTGGCCTGTAACCTACAACTGTTGTATCTGTTCTTGTTGATTTGTCATTGATTGTTCTGTACCCTCCCTGGTCATGCTTGAAAATAGGCAGGACTAATGCCTAATGCACTTACCTGGTTACCAAAAGCTAATAAATAAATAAATAGAATTACAGTTTCAGGCTGACAGGATTTCAGTTTAACCTGGGAGTTCTGCTGACTAGTTGGACTTTGCTGCCCTCTAGTGACCACTACTGATCTTCCTATTAATAATTCGTAACATCTTGCTTTAACGGGCTGTTTTGGAGATGACAGCAACCTCTATGAAGATAATGAATTCCCCCTCCTTCCTTTCTGTGTCCACTGACCAGTAGAGGGAGAATCTGTCCATTTTTACAGCCTCCAGTTATTCATTACAGACTGCATTCACTTTTATGTTTATAGGGGTGGGCTTCAATGTCATCACTGAAGCTTCAGAGCCTATACCTGCTAGAAACATAGAAACATAGAATTTGACGGCAGATAAGGACCGCTTGGCCCACCCAGTCTGCCCATTTCCCTACCTAATGGATAAGCTGCAGATCCTAGTTAACCAGCAGCCTACTTCTTCCTACCCCCACCCCCTAGAATTGCCTTATGACTGTCCCATGCATGCTTGAATTCCACCACTGTTTTTGACTCCACAACCTCCTCCGAAGGCCGCCTCCATGATCCACAACCCTCTCTGTGAAAAAATACTTCCTAAAATTACCTCTGAGCCACCCCCTCTATCTTCAAATTGTGCCCTCTTATTCTTGCACACCTCTTTTTTTGAAAGATGCTACCCTCTTGGACTTTGTTGATTCTCTTGAGGTACTTGAAAGTTTCTATCATGTCCCCCCTCTCCCTCCTTTCCTCGAGGCTATACATATTAAGCTCCTTAAGTCTCTCTTCATATGTCTTCCGGTGCAGACCCTGCACCATTTTAGTTGCCCTCCTCTGAACAGCTTCCATCCTGTCTATGTCTTTGCGGATACTGGGTCTCCAGAACTGCACGCAGTACTCCAGATGGGGTCTGACCAGCTGTCTGTACAGAGGGATAATAACTTCCTGTTTTCCACTGGTGATGCCTCTCCCTGTGCATCCCAGTATACCCCCAGCCCTCCTTGCTGCCCTCTCACATTGCTTGTCCACCTTTAGGTCATCTGATATGACTACCCCCAGGTCGCTTTCCATTTTTATTGTTAGTATCTCACCCCCCATTGTGTACTCTTCCCTGGGGTTTTGTTTCCCAGGTGCATTACCTTGCACTTCTTGCATTGAATCTAAGCTGCCATACATTTGACCATTCCTCTAACCTTTTGAGTCCTTTCTCATCCTTTCCACCCCCACCTTGTGCATCAACTCTGTTGCAGATCTTTGTGTCATCTGCAAAGAGACATACTTTTCCTTCAGTCCCTCTGCAATGTCACTTATAAAGACACTGAAAGAGGACTGGTCCCATACTGAACCCTCAGGTGACCCCACTAGTAACCCCTTTCTTCAGAGTGGACTCCATTTACTATTACTCTGTGTCCTATTCTCCAGCCAGTTCTTTACCCAGGCTGTCATCTTGGGACCCACTCCCAGGCTGGCTAACTTGTATATTAATCTTTGTGTGGGACTGTCAAATGCCTTCGCTAAAGTCTAGGTAGGCCATGTTCACAGCCCCTCTGATCTACTACTTTGGTCACCCAGTCAAAAGAAATCTATCAGATTTGTCTGGCATGACCTTCCGCTAATGAATCCATGTTGCCTTGGGTCCTGTGCCCTCTAGCCTCTAGATACTCAACAATTCTTTCCTTCAGAGTGATTCCATCATTTTCCCTACCACTGAGGTTAAACTAACAGGTCTGTAGTTTCCTGCTTCTGCCTTGCTCCCACTTTTGTGAAGGGAATCATCTGCCCTCCTCTGGTACCACCCATCCTCCCATGATTTGTTGAAGAGGGTAGTCAGTGGTGTCACTAGTTTTACCCTTAGTTCTTTTAGAATTTGGGATGAATCCCATCAGGCCCCATTGCTTTGTCCACCTTCAGTTTTAAGAGTTCTTTCAGAATCCTTTCTTCTGTAAATGGGCTGGTATCAACTTCTGTATCCAGAGTGTTTCTACTGTTTGTTTTAGGTACCTCCCCTCTTCCTTTGTAAATACTGAGCAAAAATATTTGTTTAAGTATCTCTGCCTTTCACAGCCACCCTCTGCCCACCCTCCTCCCCTTTATTAAGCCTCACTATCCCTCCCTTGGTCTTCCTTCGCTCCCTGATGTACCTGTAAAAGGTTTTATCCCCCTTCTTAATTGAGTTTGCTATCTTTTCCTCGGTTTGGGTCTTTGTTGTTCTGACTGCCTTCCCAGCTTCCTTTTGCTTTAACTGATACAGTTCTCTGTCCTGCTCCTTCTGTGATTCCTTGTACTTCCTGAATGCTTTCTTTTTCTCTTGAACCTTCACTGCTGCTTCCTTTTAGAACCATAGTGGTTTCTTACATCGTTTCGTTTTATTTGTTTGCTTCACACAAAGGCTTGTTACCTCTGTGATGGCAGTTTTTATTATGCCCCCATTGTTCTTCCACCCCTCCTTCCTGCCCCTTTGCTAGTGCATTCCTTAGGCACTCACCCATTTGGCAAAGTCAGCCCTCCTAAAGTCCAGTACTTTTGCCTTTGTGAGCTTGACTCTATTGCTGTGTTTATTGTAGACCATACTGTTTGATGGTGCTAGTTCCCAGATGGCTACCCACTTCCACATCTGTGATCCTCTCTTCATCTCCATTTGAGAGAACCAGGTCTAAGATTGCTCCCTCTTGAGTGGGCTCCAATACTAGTTGTCTAAGGCATGCCCCTGTAGGGCATCTAGAATAACCCCTCTTGAAGTGGCTGCTGCAACTGCACTCAGTTAACATCTGGCATATTCAGATCACCCATCAGCAATATCTCCCCTTTTTCTGCCATTCTAAGTATACTTTCTATCATTTCCTTGTCCATTTCCTCCCCCTGAGAAGGGGGTCTGTATACAACCCCTGTGCAGATTGTGGTGCCATTGCTGGTCTCCAAATTTACCCACAGTGCTTCTTCTCCTCCCTGTTTTCCCTTTTGTTCTGTTGCTTTGATTCCTTCCCTTATGTAAAGAGCTACTCCTCCTCCTCCTCCTCTTTTACCCTCCCTGTCCCTCCTGTTGATAGTTTATCCTGGTATGTTTACGTCCCAGTCATGGTTTTGTGTGTACCATGTTTCTGTGACTGCCACGCTATCCAGTTGTTCCTCCTCCATCAAGGCCACTAATTCAGGAAGCTTGTTACTCGGACTACGCGCATTGGTACTCATTGCTCTCTATTTCTTGATGGCTTTACCTTCTGTTGCAGCATCCCCCACTGACCTTTCTACCTCGGTCTTTTTCTCATTTAGTATCCTGTTTTGTAGGGAGAGGCTGGGATTTTCCTGCTGCTTTCAGTGCCTCCCCCCTTGACTATTTTAAAAGCTTGCCAATGAAGCATTTAAACCGATTGCTCAAAAGACTTGTTCCCTTCCTGGACAGATGCAGACCATCCTGCCAGTATAGGCTGATGTCCCTCCAGGTGGAACCCCAGTCCCCAATGAAGCCAAACCCCTGTGCTCCACACCATTTCTTCAACCATTCATTAAACTGCATGGTGCAAAGTACCCTCGCCTCACTCATGCCATTGACAGGCAGCACCTCTGAGAAGGATACTGTGTGTGCTACTTGTCTTAGGCCCCTCCCCAATTCTACAAAGTCCTTCTGCACTGCTGTAATCTCATGATGAGCCAAGTCATTTGTCCCTAGGTGGACAGTGACGTCCAGCTCAGACTCCCGTGCAGCTGTTTTCGTGATCCTGAGGATGCGCTTCCTGTCCCTCCAAGCCATGGCACCAGGCAGGCACCTTACTTCAGTTTTTCCTGCTCCCCCCAGTTCTATCCCCCTAATAATTGAGGTCCCCAACAGGAGCTGCTTCCTTTCCCTGTGGTATCCTCTGCCTCCTTCCTTTGGGCCTCCCTTGTGACAGTTGTCCTCAGCCTCCTTAGTCTCCTCTGCGGGTGCATCCATAGGGGAGCTGTGCTCCCCCAGAATGGTGTATGGATTGTGAGTGGAACAACTGACTGGTGTCTCTGTTCCACCATCCTCACCCTCCCTGAGCCCACTGTGGTCCAACTGCTGTGCTTTCTTCACAGCCTCTGAGGTAGTGGTGGTAGCTCTGGTGCTCCCTGGATGGTGGAGGTTCCTTCCCACCGTCTAGTGTGGCCTGGGGAAGGTTCCCTTACTACTGTCCAGTGTGGCCTGAAGATGGGCAGCTTCCTCCCTCGGGCAGAGAGTTGTCTGCAAACAGGGCAGCATCTCGGCCTCCAGAAAGACTCCCGGAAGACTGCTGCCCCACAGCCATTACATTGCACTATTCCCATGTTTATCTACTTTATTTTTTTTCTGTGTGTGATTGCGTGTTATATAGAAATATATATATATTATACAATGTGTATGCTTATATTGTCAGTGCAGTGTGCTAGAGAGGATATGACAGTGATATGCACCTGCACTCTTGAGAAATGATGTCAGAACCCCAGGTATAAAGGAACTATTTCCAGGGGTGGTTGGGGTGAGGGTGGGAAGGGGTTGGGCCTAAACTGTGCCCTCACAAAACAATCAGCTAAAGCTCTGACCCACCGCTGCGATGAGTGCCTTCCTGTCAGCAAGATGCCCTACACAACAATTTGACAGAGAAAATACCCCTACATCGAACAGAGAAAACCCAGACATCCAAGTCAGACACAGGTAAACCCTCCCAGCCCCAAAACAGCCTGGTAGTTTGTGCTCTGAAAGCAGTCAGCCCCAAAATAAGTCAGCTGTGCTTTAAACTCTTCCTGCACTGAAAATCTTAAGAATTGTAACAAACGTAAAGCTAGATCCACCTTCCTCTGTTGCTTGAAAGACTGTCTTTTCCTGATAATTCTAAGTTCCATATTTCACCTTTCAGTTAGAAGTAGCCTCCACCTGCAGAATATCTGCTACAAACCATAGACAATTGTAAGGTTCACCTCCCTCTGTTGTGAGCACGACTCGCTTTCTTGCAAATCCTATGTTCAGTATTGCAGCTTCCAGCCAGAGGTAGTTTCCCCGATTGACATTGACATTTAAAAATCCTTTCTGTGTGGTGACTCCCTTGGCTGTTCAGAAGAGCGAGAACCGGCACAGGTGGGGTGATGGATGAAACCTGACTCTGTCTTGGCAGTCTGGATATGCTGTCCACCTCCTGGCACTAACATACTAACATACTAAAATGCCAGCAGAATAGGCCTAATGGTCTTTCGTGTCTGCTCGTTTGGTCAGCCCCCACCCTGGGTGCTGACCTTGCTGTCCCCCTCGCCTTCTCTGGCTTCTCCCTTCCCAGTTCCGGATATTCTTGCTGCATTGGATTTTGCTTCCTGAACCCTTCCCCTGTACCTGTCCCACCCCCTCTTGAACCCCTCCACTGTCTCTGCCTCCACCAGCCCCCTAGGTAGTGCATTCCATGGCTCTACCACCCTCTCAGTGAAGTAGCACCTCCTCCTTTCTCCCCTGAATCTTCCCCCCTCCAGCTTCCACCCATGCCCTCTAGTGGCCCCTTCCTCATTCCTTCGAAGCACCCTCACTGTTCCTCCCCTGTTTACCCTCTTCATGTACCTGAAGACCTCTATCATGTCCCCACGGTCCCTTCTCTCTTCCAAAGTGTACATATTTAGCTCTTGAGCCTCTCCTCATAGTCCCTGCTCCCCCCAAGCCCCAAATCATTTTGTTGCCCTCCTCTGGACCCTCTCCAGGAGGTTAATGTCCCTCTTTAAGTGTGGCCTCCAAAACTGCACGCAGTACTCCAGGTGCGGCCTCACCAAGCAGTTATACAGAGGGAGTATCACTTCCCTCCTTCTGGAGGTGATCCCCCTAGCGATGCATCCAGCATCCTGTTGGCCTTGGCTGCTGCCCTCCTACAAGTCTCAGAGTTGTTCATCTTGACATCCACCACCACCCCCAGGTCCCTCTCAGCCATTGAGACTTGTAGTATTTCCCCCAGGGTGTCACACTTGGCCTAGGTTTCTGGCCCCAGATGGAGTACCTTGCATTTCCCTGCATTAAACCTCAGCTTCCACTTTCTAGACCATCTTTCCAGAGCCTCCAGGTCCCCTGCAGGGCCACCCTCCCTCCTCCCCATCCACCACTGCCCCCAGTTTCGGTCATCTGCAAAGAGACTCATCTCACTCCTGATTCCTGTCCTTATGTCAGATCGTGGGCGTTGAACAGAAGGGGCCCAAGGACTGATCCTGTGGGACCCCCACTAATGACCCTCCTTGGGGAAGAGAATCCCACTCAACTACGACCCTTCTGTCTGCCTGAGCCAGTTGCCTATCCATCGGATCATCTGGTTTCCCACCCCATTTCTCCTAGTTTATCCAACAGGCCCCATGAGGAACAGAGTCAAATGCATTGCTGAAGTCCAGAAAGAGGACATCCACTGGTCTACCCAGGTCCAAGGCACTTGTCACCCAGTCATAGAACTCCACCAGGTTTGTCTGGACACGATTTCCCGATGAATCCATGCTGTCTATCGTCCAGGCACCTGACTTATCCAGGGCACCCCTAGCCACTCCTTGACAATGCCCTCCATCACCTTGCCCACCACTGATGTCAGGCTGACAGGCCTGTAGTTCCCTGCCACCTCCCTTGATCCCCCCTTGTGGATAGGCACTACATGCGCCACCTTCCAGTCTTGGGGCACCCACCCTGTCCTCAGAGAGATGGTGAAAAGCTCTGCCAGGGGTTTCGCCAGGACATCTGCAAGTTCCTTCAGCACTCTAGGATGTAATTTATCCGGCCCCGGTGCTTTCTCCGTCTTAAGGGAGCTGAGGGCTTCCCTCACTCTCTCTGCTGTGATTTCCACTTCCAGTACCTCTTCTCCCTGCTTAGCCCTCCCCCACTGTTTGTGTCTTTTCGACCAAGCTGAGCCAGGTTTTCACAAAGATTAGTTACATTAGCATTCACTGTCCCCAGTGCTTTGTGTGGCTTAACTGCCTTCTTGTGACGTCTGGAGTTCTCCTAATTCATGCACAGCAGAATTTAACAAGTAATTGTTGCCTTAATACTTTGCATTCAGTTGGGGGACTTTCTCACCCCCTCCCCCAAAAACAAAATTCAAAATAATTCATTAGAGCGGGTAAGTGGCTACTCATTTCAGAATACCTTTTGGGCAAGGGATCTACTAGTTCTAGCACTCTAGTGGTGGAGCCTCACTCGGCAGGAAGGCATTAATCAATGATCCTACAGCAATAGTGTAACAAACTTCCTGTATCAAGAAGGGAGGAGGTTATGCGAATTATATCTTGCTTAGTAATGGGCATGATCTTGAAGACAGCCATCAGGATTTGACCACTGCCCCATCCTTAGACCCTCGAAACCCCGGTTTTGGGACATGGCAGGGGTTTGTGTCCACAGCTCCTTAATACCTATACACCCTGTTGTACTGGTTAACAGCACAGTAGGAGCCCTTCGGGAGGACATTGCCCAGCTGTTCCTGAAGTAAGCTGTGGTTTGTCCTGAGACCCCCCCCCTCCCCCCAGCTGATCTGGTGTTTGCCTCCAGGTACTTTCTGGTTCCAAAGCGGATGGGGAGGCTGGTGCCCCACTCTGGATCTGCACAACCTTAACAAATTCCTGTGGTCGTGCTCCTTCTGGATGGTCACTCTGAATCAGATCATCCCGTCCCTGGAGCAGGACATGTGGTTCTACTCTCTCGACCTTCAGGACGCTTTCTTCCATGTCCCCATCCATTCATCCCACCAGAGGTTCCTGCGGTTCTACTCGGAGGGGATTCTGTACGAGTTCCAGGCCATGCTGTTTGGCCTCTCCTTGGCTCCCCCAGGTCTTCACCAAATACATCGCAGTGGTGGCAGTCTTCCTGCAACACCGAGGAGTCCAGGTGTACCCGTAAGTGGATGACTGGCTGATCATGGCTCCTCCAGGATGGAGGTGGAGCAGTGCAGGGACTTCACCCTCCAGACCTGCTCCGTCTTCGGAAATTGTCCCTTTGCAGGTGATTCACTTCATCAGGGCAGTGCTCGACTCTAGTCTGGCTCATTCCCAGCTGCCGGTGGACAGTGCGGAGGCTCTCTCCTCCTTTGCCCACTCATTTCAGGTTGGCAAGCCCTGCCTGGGACTTCCTGCATCCCCTAGGGTACATGGCCTGCACCAGCGTGGTCCATTGGGCCTGCTGGAAAAAGTGATCCTTGCAGTGGGGGCTGGCCCATTAATGGTCTTGGCGCCGCAGTCACCTTGATCATCTGGTCTCGGTGACTCAGCAGATGTGGGGACGCCATCCAGTGGTGGTTGGTCCCGGGCCATTTCTAGGAAGGGGTCCCATTTGTCCTCCCAGAGCCGACTGTCACTCTCATGACTGACTCCTCTCTGATGGACTGTGGTGCCCACCTGTGGGACCACAGAATCTACGGGCTCTGAACCCCCAAGGACTCCGATTGCATATCAATTTGCTGGAGCTCCGGCCAGTGCGCTTGGCACTGACTGCATTCGCTCCACACCTTCAGAGTCCGGTCGTCCAGGTCCAGATAAACAACACGACCATGTATTACCTCAACAAGCAGAACAACACCTGGGTGTACAAAGCCAAGCTGAATACTCCTCTCCTATATTTCTTCCCTGTTTCACTGATCCCTTAGTTGCTACTCAAGGAAGAACTCCATAATCTTGCTAGACATTCCAAAATTTCGTACCTATTTTGGAAAAACTGCAATCAGTTACACCTTATCTTTTGCTTGTAATAAACTCAAAAACACCCTCAGACTCTCCAGCTACATCTCTCTGAATGTTGTCAAGTCCCTTATAAGCAAGTCCATTAAGAAGAATTGTCACTGTTGCGCTAACTAGCCAGGCCCCTGGATTCTTTTGTGCCCCAATTATGACTGGGTCTAAGCATTTTACCAGCTGTGGTGGGAATCTCTGTCTGCATTACTGTGCACTTATTCTACCCCCACCCCATCCACTGGCTGGAAATTGAGTGTCTTGCACTAGATTTGTATTTTTCTGCTTATGGCTAATTCTTTTTAACTATGCTTTCTATGCTATTTTGTTATCTTGCTGTTCAACTTGTTCTGCGGTGTATGCCTTCCTGTGTTTGTATTTGCCCTGATTTATGCTTTGTATGTAGCTGTTGTTTTTGTTTTGCCTGTGGCAGGACCTCCTTGTAAATGAGCTTGCTCAATAGAGCTTTCCAGACGAAATAAACTTGAACTTGCATTCCCTCCCATTGTGCCGGGAAGCTCTCCGCATCTGGCCCCTCATTCACAGCCTGGGCGACGACCTTCTGGCCATTCATGTGGCCAGCATGTCCATCCAGCTGGTGGATGCTCTCAGCCAAGTGGGTGAGGCGTCTCACGAGTGGTCTCTTTACCAGGAGATAGTAGTCAGCCTGTTCTTCCAGTGGAGCACCCCCGATGGACCTGTTTGCCTCCTGGGAGAACGCGAAGCTGAGGCTGTTTTGTGCCCCCCCCTTCAGTGGGGAACGCTGCTGAGGGATGCCTTAGAAACTTAGAAATTGTCATCAGATAAGGACCACTAGGCCCATCCAGTCTGCCCTTAAGCCCTACATTTGTATGCAGCCTTAGACCCTACCTGGTCAATGGCATCTTGCCTGTCCCACCCGCCTCTGAGGATCCCTTATGCCTGTCCCAAGCATGTTTAAATCCCTCCATTGTCATCTCTCCCATTACCTCCTATGGCAGACTATTCCATACGTCCACCACCCTCTCCAGAAGAAAAACTTCCTCACGTCTCCCCTCAACTTTCCCCCTTCTAATATAATATCATGTCCCCTTGTTCTTGTACTTTGTCCGTAATGGGCACCTTGTTTATGCCCCTAAGGTACTTGAATGTTTCTGTCATGTCCCCCAATCCCTTCTCTCCTCTAGCGAGTACATATTGAGGTCCTTTAATCTTTCCTCATATTTTTTGGGGGGCAATCCCTGCACTTTTGTCACCCTTCTCTGCACCACCTCCACCCTGTCAATGTCCTTTCGAAGGTGCAGTCTTTAGAACTGCATAGAGTACTCAAGGTGAGGCCTCACCAGTGTTTTGCACATCACCTCCTCCTCCCGCCTTCTGCTTGTGATGCCTCTGCACCCCAGTATGCCACTGGCCCTCCCCACTGCCTTTGTACTCTGCTTATACACCTTTGGGTCATCAGAAATGATAACCCTCAGGTTCCTTTTTTTTTTTTTTTTCCGCAATTCTATTTTTACTGCTCCGGTTAGCCAGGGCATCTCTGAGTGCCCACTTGACCTAGCCTCTACTCCCTGCCTAAGACCTTTCCTCCCTGGGCGTCCCCCACCCAGGACCTTCCAGCAACCCGGATCGCCTCCCCAGGGAGGGGCCCACCCACTGCTCACCTACCTGGTGGTCTTTCTGTAATTAGAGGGTCAGTCCTGGTTGGTGCCCAGGGGAGCCCGGAGGAGAAATTTTCCGGCAGTGGGGATGTGGATTCGGTCGCTGGAGCCCTCGTCGCCTCCCTGATCTACTGGGGATTTTCCTTGTTTGTTGCCCCTGTGGAGCATGGATGTGCAGTGACGTCCACGGTACTGACACACCGTCTGCCGCCACTCCACCCCCACGTCTGATGGCACTGCCTGTTCCTGGCACTGCCCCCGGCCACCACCAGGAACAGTGCTAACCCCAGATCCCTCCCCGGGAAGTGAGAGCAGTCCTCAGGATGTTCAGTCCCTTCAAACAACATGAAGTCTTGCTATATTATGACACATGCAGTGAGTCCCAACCTTCGAACTGCTCCAGAGGTGAAAGAGTTAACTTTCCATGCCAGGCATGGAACGCTGAGCTCGAGCTCGGTTGAAACTCTGTCTGTTGTTCTTCAAACTCAAAACCGTTAGATTCTTTACTCCGCCTCACTGAACAGTCGCTCCGGAGATTTCTCCTTCTGCTCAGTTCATTTTGTCGGTTAAAGTATTGTTTTTCTCGGTTTTCGACCGAATTTAAACCGCAACCGGTCGGTTCAGACTCGGTCTGTGGTATTTGTGAGTACTAGATAGGTTTTACATTAATTTCTATTCTGTGTGGAACTTGTAAACGGTTTATCAGTTCGGTTTGAACCGATCAAGTTGTTTAAAATATCTTAATCTGTCTTTTAGTGTGTGGTTACTGGTTCTTATCGGTTCTAAAAAAAAAAAAAAAAAACGGATTTTATTATGGTTTTTTCCACGACCCGTGACACGGTTGGGAACCGATAAGAGGGTCTTACCTGATGGATTGCCATAAATGGGTAAGTTTGGTTAGGGACTGGCACCATGTCTGAGAAACCCAAAAGAAAACTGGGCCCACTGGGTTTCAACACTGCAGTGTGTGTGTGTGTGTGTGTGGGGGGGGGGGGAGTCTTTGCCAAGGCTGATCCCCACACCACCTGTGTTTATTGTCTGGGGTTTGACCACCTCAATGCAGACTGCCAGATTTGTAAAAGTTTTTCTGCAGCTACCCTGGAAAAGAGAGTTGGTAGGCTCGGGGAAAGGGAGGCCAAAAAGTCCGCTGAACCAGATGGCCAGCCCGGTTCAGTTCCAACCGAACCGGAGGGAGTGCCCTCTGACCAGGGCGAGACTTCCTCGGGCAAAAGGAGATCGGACTCTGAAGAGCCGGGTCCAGCAAAAAGGACTAGAAAATCAGCTGGTGTGGAGCCAAAACTTTCCTCTCCAACTGCTGAAGAAATAGTCAAAGCGATAAAAATTGTCCAGTCGCTTTCCCCGGTTCTGACCGAACCGGCACCATCGGGTAAACGCCCGGTTCGGCCGGTTCCACCGGTTCAACAGTATGATTTAGAGGAATATTATGAACCGGAGGAGGAGGAGGGGAAAAAGGATTATGAGGAGAGTGAATGTGGATTTGAAAGTCTGGATGTGCCCATTGACCCGGACATCTCCCCAGACAGACCTTCAGGAGTGTCTCCTCCTAGGCTTTCTGAGTCCCCTTCTCATTTTATGTTTTATAAAAAAAAGTGGCTGAAACCCTCCAGCTCCCTATGGAGGAAGCTGTGGATGATCAAGAGGAGCCTGACTATGTGGAAATGATGGATATCCCAGAGTCTAGGAGACTGTCTGTTCCCTTGCATAAATCTTTTGGGAAACAGACTTTTAAAATTTTAAAAGCTCCTCACACTATACCTCCTGTTGATAAGAGAATGGACAAGAGGTACACATTGTCAGGCTCTGATACAGAGTTCCTTTCACAACAATGCAGCCATGTTGGGGTAGTGCAGGCTGCAGCCTGTGACAAGGCTAATATTCCCTTGGCTTCACACCCCCCCAGACAAGGACTCCAGGAGGATTGATGCCTTGGCAAAGAAACAGTACATGGCAGCATCCTTGGGACTCAGACAGGCAAATTATATGGCTTATGTTGCTAGATACCAGAAATCCAGATGGGATACTGTTATGGCTCTAGCAAAACAGGTCCCTGGCCAGCTTGCCAAGGAGGTGGAGCAGGTGGCTGCTGATAGTATTGAGGCATCCCAAGGTGCAATTCTATGCTGCAGTGGACTCTAATGATGTGTCATCAAGAGTCATGGCTACATCTGTGGCACTTCGCGGAATGGCTTGGCTCAGAAATACTAGCCTGTTACAGGATACCCAGACTAAGGCCATGGATTTTCCTGTTGTGGGTAATTCTCTGTTTGGGGAGCAGACAGAGAATTACATGAAGAAAATGGATGAGTATAGGACCACCTATAGGAGTGCACAGGCCAAGGAAAGGCAGGCCACTTCTCAAAGGCAGCTTTCCAGGGGCAAGGGCAGGCCTTTTCATAGGCCTTTTTACCAAGCCCAGGCCTCCTCTTCTGCCTATGCCCAGAGGGGGTTCTTTAGAGGGAGAGGCAGACTGGGTACAAGCTGGCCTGCTTCCACCCCTCAGCCCAAAGCCCCTGCCAAACAGGCACCCTGATGGGGTTGCCAGGGCCGATTCTCAGCTACCTGTAGGGGGCAGGCTGGCTTACTTTGTCCAGGACTGGAAGTGTCTGACATCAGACAAGTGGGTCCTGGAAGTAGTAGGCCAGGGACTGGCTCTCAGCTTCAAATAATTTCCAAAGATGAGAACCAGATCCTTTCCACCTGTAAATCCACCAGAGGCACTTGCCCTAGAGGCAGAGGTCTCTTCCCTCCTGGCTCTCAGAGCTGTGGAAAGGGTTCCACCCCTACACCAGGGCAAAGGATTGTACTCCAGGTACTTCCTTACCCCAAAAAAGACAGGAGAATGGCGGCCCATCCTGGATCTCAGATATTTAAACAAGCACCTTTTAAAACCAAAATTCAAAATGGTGACTCTGGGAATTATTCTACCCTCTCCAAGGCCAGGGGACTGGCTAGCGTTCCTGGACCTCAAGGATGCCTACTTCCATATTCTCATCAGAAGCTCCTATCGAAAGTACCTCAGGTTCGAGCTGCCCTCAGGCCATTACCAGTTCAGAGCAATGCCCTTTGGCCTCACCTCTGCTCCAAGGGTATTCACAAAATGCCTGGCAGTAGCAGTTGCCTCACCTAAGAAGGCAAAAAATTGCCATCTTCCCTTACCTGGACGACTGGCTCATAGTAGGCCAGTCTCCAGACCAAGTCAGGTTACATCTACAGATAACTCGGCAACTGCTCACCTCTCTAGGTTTCCTTCTGAATCTTTCAAAGTCAGTTCTAGAGCCTGTCTAGCTCCTCACCTTCATAGGTGCAGAGCTGAACACACAGAAAGCCAGTGCCTTCCTTCCTTTAGACAGGGCAAGGACCCTGGTCTCTCTGGCCTCCTCATTCACCCTGCAGGTCTCTCGACCAGCAAGGCATTTTCTACAGCTCCTGGGGCACATGGCTGCTTCTATAGCAGTAGTGCAGGGAGCAAGATTTCAGATGAGGAATATCCAGTTCCATTTGAGAGCCTTTTGGTCTCAAAGGAAAGACCCTCTAACCAAATTGATCCCAGTGACTCGAACCCTTATCCAAGCCCTTCAGTGATGGCAGGATCAGAGCAATCTGAGACAAGGGGTTCCTTTTGTCACTCAGTCTCACTCCTTAATCCTTACTACAGATGCATCCCTCTTGGGGTGGGGAGCTCACATAGGCGACCTCACTACCCAGGGATTGTGGTCCCCTCAGGAATCTCTGCTCCACATCAATCTTTTGGAACTCAGAGCAGTTTTTCTAGCACTTCAAGCTTTTTCCAAGTCTGTTCAGAACAAAATTGTACAGGTCAGAACAGACAACACCCCCACAATGTGGTACATCAGCAAGCAGTGGGGCACTCAGTCTACGGCCTTGGGCACCGAAGCAATGAATTTGTGGTCTCTGGCTTACTCCCTGAACACCTCCCTTACGGCAGTTCACCTCCCAGGCAAGGATAATGTCCTGGCAGATGCTCTCAGCAGGATTTCCCTGGGCCATCACGAATGGTCACTGGACCCCCTGGTCTTGGAGGTGATATTTGCCAGATGGGGCACCCCGCAGATCTTTTTGCAGCCCCAGACAATCACCAACTTCCCCTTTTTTGCTGCAGGCCCCCAGTGTTGGGCTCAGTCCGTCTGGATGCCTTGGTTCTCAATTGGGAAGGGAAGTTTCTCTGTGCTTCCCCCCCTTCCCTCTCCTGTTCAAAGTGCTAGTCAAAATCAGATCTCAACCCTGCAAGATGATCCTGATTGCTCCAGATTGGGCCAGACAACCCTGGTATCCACTCCTACTGTCCTTAGCAGTCCATCTTCCCCTGTGTCTTCCCAGGAATCACAACTTGTTAACCTGTGCTCAGGGGAGAGTTTGGTACCTGAACCTCAAATCTCTCAATCTCAAGGCCTGGCTCTTGAAGAGTTAGAGTTTGCTGATCTACACCTCTCCCAAGGTGTAATGGATATCCTGAAGGCTTCTAGGAAACCTTCCACCAGGGCTACTTATAATTCCAAATGGAAGAGGTTATCCATATGGTGCTCTGGAAAGCATATTTCCCCAGAATCTGCTGACTTACCCACAGTCCTGGATTATATGGTCCACTTAAATACCTTGGAGCTGAGACCAGCTACCCTAAAAGTGCATCTGGTAGCTGTGTCTGCTTTTACATCAGCAGGTAAGCCTTCTCCTCTTTCAGCTCATCCTGTATTCTCCAAGTTTTTCAAGGGATTGCTTCATACCAACCCTCCATTCAGGGACCCTGCCCCTGCCTGGGATCTTAATGTTTGCATTGCTCAGCTTATGCAACCCCCCTTTGAGCCTTTATCTTCAGCAGAGCTTAAGTACTTGACTTGGAAAACTGTGTTTCTGGTAGCCGTCACTTCTGTCAGACGCATAAGTGAATTACAAGCATTGTCAGTGGAGCCTGATTTTATCTCCTTTCATAGAGATAAGGTGGTCCTCAGGACTAACAGGAAGTTCTTGCCTAAGGTGGTTTCAGATTTCCACCTTAATCGGTCTATATCTCTTCCAGTGTACTTCACTGACCATTCCTCCTCTGGCGAGAGGAGGCTGCGCAGTTTAGATGTGAAAAGAGCCCTTAGTTACTACATAAAGCGTACCAAGGGTCACAGGTTTGACTCCCTCCAACTGTTCCTCACTTATGGTGAGGTTGGTAAAGGAAAATCTGCCACTAAAAGATCCATTGCCAGGTGGATTGTCTCTTGTATCCAATTCTGTTATGAAAAGCTGGGTAAGGTTCCTCCCTCAAGCCTGAGGGCTCACTCTGCCAGAGGTACAGCTGCTTCCCTGGCTGCTGCCAGGGACATCCCTATTCTAGAGAGATGTCAAGCAGCTACCTGGAAAACAGTTCACACTTTTACCAAGCATTACTCTCTGGACATCCAGGCTAGGAGTGATGCTCGGTTTGGCACAGCTGTGCTCTCAGAGCCTATTTCAACGGGTTCTGTCCTCCATGGAGAACTGCTGTGTAGCCCAGATATAAACATAATATAGCAAGACTTCATGTTGTTTGAAGAAAATTACTCACCTTAGTAATGTTGTTTCTTCTAATGGAGTCTTATATATTGACCTCCTCACCTGCCTGCCCCTCTCAGAACCTCTGTTTTTCGGATGTGGGTGGGCAGTGCAGTGTTGCCACTTAGTAGATGCCCACTTTGTTGTTTTACCCCTCCTTTTTTGGGGTGACTTGGTGTTGTGTTTTCATTTTTGGGTCTCCTGACTTGAGTCTTTGTTTTGGGACCAAAAAATGGGTTCTTATGTTTAGTAGCCAGTTGGCTAATGTAGGTTTACAGCTTCCACACAGGACCTCAGTGAGTTTAGCTCATAAAGATCTGACGGTTTGAGTTTGAAGAACAACAGAGTTTCAACCGAGCTCGAGCTCAGTGTTCCATGCCTGGCATGGAAAATTAACTGCTTCACCTCTGGAGCAGTTCGAAGGTTGGGACTCACTGCATATGTCATAATATAGCAAGACTCCATTAGAAGAAACAACATTACTAAGGTGAGTAATTTTTTCTTCTTCCGACCTCCAGTGGCCTGAGTCCATTCCCGAACCTAGGTTGCCGGTGTGGCGTGAGGTGTGACACAGGTTCCTTTCTTCCTTGGCGATAGTCAGCAACTCTCTCTCCTCCCCCCCCCACCAAGCTCTCCCCAGGGTTCCCTCTTCCCAGGTGCATTATTTTGCACTTTTTTGAACTGAATCGCAGTTACCACAGCTCAGATTATTTTTCAAGCTTCCCCAGCTCCCTCTTCATTTCCTCCAACCCGTCTGGTGTATCCACCCTGTTGCAGATCTTGGTGTCATCCAGCCCTTCCGCAATGTCACTAATGAAGACATTAAACAAGACTGGCCCCGGGACTGATCCCAGAGGTACCCACCTGGTCACTCCCCTCCCCCCAGATTGGATCCCATTTACCACCACCCTTTGCCTCCTGTCCATTAGCCAGTTTCTAACCCAAATTAACACCTTTTGCACCATGCCCATACTCCCCATCTTGTTAACCAGTCTTTTATGTGAGAGAGTGTCGAAGGCCTTGCTGAAATTGAGATAAGCGACTTCTACGCCCCCGCCCCCAAATTACTCCCTTTGTCACCCAGTCAAAAAAATCTATCTGATTCATCTGACACGACCTTCCTGCTGTGAATCCATGCTGTCTCATTTCCTAGACACCGATGGATTGTAAGTGTGCCACTCTTCTTTCTTTTTGCAGTGCCTCCATGACCTTACCTACTACTGAGGTGAGGCTGACTGGTCTATAGTTCCCTGACTTCTCCCTACTGCCACATTTGTGTAGAGGGGAATACATGTGCCCTCTGCCAGTCCTCTGGTACCACACCTGTGTTGAGTGACTTGGTGAACATGACTGCCAGAGGTGCTGCTAGCTCCCTTCACAGCTCTTTTAATATGCCATCTGGCCTCATTGCATTCACAAGGCCCTGGGCCCCGGGACTCTTATACACTTCCTTCCATTTTCTCTGATCCACATGGTGTTGCTCAGAGGGACAAGGTATGGATGATCCTGGTGGCTCTGGATTATCCACCCAGTTCTGGAACCCCGATCCCCCTCAGCAGCAGGTCTCTGTGGCATCTGTCTCTTTGCCCAGATCTGCTCTAGTGCACTCAGAGGAAGGTCCTCCACCCAGACATTCGGTCCCTGCACCTGACAGCCTGGTTACTGAGCGGCTAGAATTCCAGGCTTTTGGTCTCTCTGACAAGGTCCTCTGTGTGGTTGAGGCCTCTCGGAAGGAGTCAACTCGACAGTGCTATGTCTTTAATTGAAAAGGGTTTTCTGTTTGGTGCCAGGACAAGGAGCTTGACCCCTTGTCCTGCCCTGTGACTAGCATCTTGGATTACCTGTCGTCCGTCTCTCAGGTGGGTCTTCGGTCAGCGACTCTCAGGGTGCACCTGGCAGCCATCTCTGCATGTCGAGCACAGGCTGGTATACCAACAGTAGCACAGGAGAAGGTGGTTGGGCACTTCTTCAAAGGCCTTGATCACATTTTCCCACCAGTTCATGAACCACCACCACCACCTTGGGACTTGTTGCTGGTGTTGGTGATGCTCATGGGCAAGCCATTCGAACTGATGCACAGGTGTGAGATGTCTCACCTGTTGTGAAAGACCACCGTCTTGGTGGCTGTCACTTCCGCCAGAAGGATCAGCGAGCTGCTGGTGCTCTCGGTGGGTCTCCTTACCTGGTCTTCCACAAGGACAAGGTTGTCATTCACCTCAACCAGAAGTGCATCCCAAAGGTTGTTTCAGAGTTTCACCTTAACCAGGTGCTCAATCTCCCGGTTTACTTTACCAAGCCAATCTTGGGGGGCCGAGCATAGGCTTAACATGTTGGACCTGCTGCGAGCACACGCTTACTATAAGCAATGCCCAGCTGGAGTTCAGGGAGAGGTTTGCCAGTTGCTTGTCACCTACGCTGAAGTCATACCTGGCAGACCGGTAGCTAAGCAGATGAATGGGAGGTGGATAGTCTCTTGCATCGACCTCTGCTACAGGTTGGCTGCTAGGGAGCCTCCTGTAGGGCTTAAGAGCTCATTCTGCCAGACATACCGCTGCCTCAGTGGCTGCTTCCAGGGACGTACCTATCCAGGAGATCTGCAGGGCTGCTACCTTGGAGTTGGTGCACACCTTCGTATCCCACTGCCATATCGACCTTGAGTCATTCCTGGATGTTGATATGGGGTCCTTGGTTCTCCAATCTTTGTTCCCTAAATAGGGCGCGTGTGCCTTGCCCCCGAAAACTGTTATGAGTCTGCCAGAAGTGTGGGGAGTACACCATATCCACATTCCTAGAAAAACAAGTTACTCACCTGTAATGGTAGCTCTTCCACAGCTTGGTCTCTGGCAGCAGGTAATACACTTGGGTCATCGCCAGAGGGCTGGCTGTGGCTCACGGTAGGTGTTCTAGCAGTCTTTTTCCAGGGGCCGCCCATATTTGACATCAGCTTCCTATTTCCTATATAAGTGTGGGTGGTTCCTGGTATCCTCCGTTCATTTTCCTGCCGTCTTCAGCTCGCATGCAGCAGCTAGAGCAATTTCAGACAGCAGTCTTTGACGAGAATTCGTGCATCCAAATGAATGTCCAAAGAATCTTCAAGCAAAAAGGCGCTGTTTCGTTACTGCCATTGCGGTAGGAAAATCTATCACTTCAACAACTGTACTACTTGTGTAAGGTGTCTGGGACCCACACACACAACACCAGTTTCTGCATTTATTGTCAGGATTTCAACCAAGCAACTCGTCAATGGTTGTGCCCCACCGTCGACGGCGTGTTCTCAGCCTGCCTCTTCGTCAATGGGGGATTATACCCTCTCGGCGCTATCTAGCACATTGACGACAGTTTATAATGAGCCCTTTATGGGTTCCATCGACAGGGGCTCCTCTCCTGTTGACTGGACCATCATTTTTTTCAGCGTAGCACTCTTTCCCCAGCGGCTCTGTTGACAAGGGACTGCATTTCACAGGGAAAACCTACTGCATTTGCTATGCTTACTGCCCCTCCACCCTCGCAGGTGGGTACCCATGGGGCCAGGTGGACAGGGATTGGGACCTTTGTCTTTAACACCCAGGGGCAAGGCCTGCTCAGGCTACACATCCAATCCCCTCCATCCTCTCTCTGGTTTCCCAGAAACCCCCACTCCTCCTCCTACTCAAAAAGAACTGGACGTTACTACAGTAGTACAGCATATCTTGCATGCTCAGCCCTCCGATCCAGGAGAGCCAAGCCATCCATCCCATTCACCCACACCTCTGTCTAAAAGTTTTCATGGTGACAGGGATCCTCTCCCACCCTGGTCACTGCCTCACATGTATGGAGGACTACTTATCAGACGAGCCTGATTTCCTGGCAGATTTTACCAGAGATCTAGAGGACAAGGAGTTCCTGGAGTTGGATTTCCAACCCCACTCTCCTTTATCGGACCTCTCCTCATTAGAAGAGGACTTTCCCAGACATACAGCTGCCTCTCCTCCAGATGACCCTTCTTTCCGTGAAATGATGGTCCAAATTCAAAAGGTCATGGGATTCTCCACTACCGACCATGACAAACAACGTAAGGATATGGCAGACTACTTAGTTACCCGAGGAGCCGGTCTTAGTGTTACCCCACTAATCCAGACCTACCAAAACGCTATGCTTGCAGCCTGGCACCAACCTTCCACTGTCATGGCTGTTCCCCGCAGGGCGGATTGCATATACCAGGCTCTTCTGGATCACCCTTTTGTATCCACTACTCCTGGGGCAGATTCAGTGGTGAGTGCTGCTGCTCATGATTATACTAAACGACTGAAACACATGAGCTCCTTACCTCCTGATAAAGAATCCTGCAGGATAGATTATCTGGGTAAAAAGTATTTCAATCCAGTACCATGAATCTCAGAATCCTAAATTATATGGGACACATGATCAAATGCTAGTGTACACTCTGGTCATCTGCCATTGAATTAGTCAATAAACTGTCTCCTTCACAGGAAAGGGAACAGTTACTGCCTACAATAACCACTGACCACTCCATTTCCCAACATCTACCCCAGTTGGGCTATGATGCTGTTGATACCTTGGCCGTATGTCAGCAACTGGCATTACCTTGCGTTGCCATGCTTGGCTTTGCATCCCAGGGTTCACACCTGATGTACAGCAGAGAGTAGTTAACGCCCCCTTTAATGGGTCCAAACTATTCGGGCCAGGTACCCAAACATTGATAGACGCTCTCCAAGCTTCAGGTAGAACTGTATGACAGTCCATGGCATGTACCATACTTCCCAGCATCTTACTGTTCCAAATCCTCTTTCTACACCAAAAGAGGTGGAAAATACAGAGGCTATAATAGAGGCAGATTTCAGAGGTCGTTCACAATCTACCAGAGCCAACACCTCTACCACCAAGGGCTCCCGCTCACATCCTCCGGGTGGGGTGGGTCAGCCTGCCTCCCAGTGACCTACTTGGGCCCTGTCCACGCTTCCTCTACTAGGCATCAGAAACTGTGGTCGGTCATTTTGCCCTCCATTTGGAAGCCTGGAAAATGATCACATCGGATGAGTGGGTACTCCAGATCATTCAGAAAGGTCACACTCTGGAATTCCTGTCCAGACCTCCCCCGCCCCGCTCAGTCCATTACCCACCCGACCAAATTTCTGTTCTCTAGGAGGAATTACAGGCTCTTCTAACCAAGAAGGCCGTTTACCCAGTAACCCCTGCAGAACACCAGGGTTTTACTCCCATTTCTTCCTGGTACTCAAACGAACTGGAGCTCTCAGACCAATACTGAACCTCAGAAAACTGAACCTACATATCCAGTACAAACGGCTCCTCTTGGTCGCCTTAAATTCCATCATGCTAATACTGAAACAAGGGGATTGGCTTTGTGCCCTAGATATTAAGGATGCCTACCCACATATCCCCATCCATCATGCCCATCACAGGTTCCTTCACTTTCACCTGTTGGGAGAACACCACCAATTCTGGGCACTCCCGTTCGGCCTCTCATCAGCCCCAAGAGTGCTTACCAGATACCTAGTGGTAGTAGCAGCAGCCTTACAAAGGGACGGGCACTTTTTCTTCCCATAACTAGACGATTGGCTCCTCAAATCAGAGTCTAAAACTGCTCTACTTTCCTCCCTAGATGCAACCTTAATTCTGGTCCTTAACTCTGTTCCAAGCGCTAGGGATTACGGTCAATTGGCCGAAGTCCAATCCAAACCCCACACAGTCGCTCCAATATATAGAAGAAGTCCTAGACACGGTTTCTGCCAGGGTTTTCCTTCCGTCCGCAAGGCAAGACAAGCTCCTATCCCTGGCATCACAGATACAAACCCAGAAAGTAGTCACAGACCAGACAAATGCTATGTCTCCTAGGTCACATGGTCAGTCCATCCCTACGGTAGCTTTCTCTGTCTTCATATGAGACCAGTCCAGTGGGTCCTCCAGAACCAATGGTCTCAAAAATCGGGACATTTCAAAGACAAAATCAGTCACTCCCACATTGCGATCTGCCCTAGTCTGGTGGACACTCCAAGCCAACCTATGTCAAGGCATGCCCTTCCAATCTCTTCCCCATGCAGATGCTGACCACAGATGCATCCTTAGAAGAGTGGGGCACACACTTGGGTCCTTACAGGACGCAAGGCAAGTGGACCGCTTCTGTCCCTCATATCCACATCAGTCTCCTGGAGCTGCATGCGGTTCACTTAGTTTTCCAGGCTTTTCAACCTCACCTATTTACGGGACCGTTGTCAATTCAATCAGTCAACATCACAGTAGTATTCTACCTCAACAAACGAGGTACGAAGTCCCATACTCTTTGCAAAGAAATGTCTGCAGTCTGGCAAGAGACCATTCGGCAGTGCCTAATACTGACAGCCATCCATCTACCAGGACATTGCAGCATCCTGGCCATCCATCTCAGTCGCCCACACACAAATGGACGCTTTATCACGAAGTACTTCAGAAAATCTTTCATCTGTTGGGAACCCCGCAACTGGATCTCTTCACATATCCAGTCAACCACCATCTCCCCAGGTACTATTCCATTATTTCTAGCAAAAAGTGACAGTCTATAGATGCCCTGTCCCAACTGTGGACAGGACTCTTCTTATATGCTTGCCTCTCCCCCGTCCTGCTCCTGCAACGAAATCTGCTGAAATTGCAACTCGAACCTGCCACAACGATCCTCGTAGCTCCTCTGTGGCCTTGACAGGTATGGTTCCCCCTACTTCAACAGTTCTCAGTGGAGGATCCCGTTCCATTGCCAATCAGACCAGATCTCTTGACTCAGAAACAAGGAACCCTTCTACATCCCAACCTGAAGGCCCTACACCTTCACGCTTGGCTCCTGAGGACGCTTTCATAGCATGTTTACAAGTGTCCTCGCCTGTTGCTAATATTTTACTGCCTCACATAAACCAGCGACCAGGGAAACATATAATGCCAAATGGAAACGCTTGTCCACCTGGGCTACTTCCCGATCATTGGATCCCTACTCCTGTTCACTGACGAAAGTTTTGAATTACCTGGCCTCAATTGCCGAGACAGGATTAAGCTATTCCTCCATAAAAGTCCATTTGGCCACTATTTCGGCCTTCCATGAACCTCTGGCTAGCCAAAATGTTTCTAAGAGGAATGTTACATATTAAACCACCTATCAGAAGACCCACTCCTCCATGGGATCTCAATTTTCTAATCGAGAAGTTAGCTCTTGAACCTTTTGAACCTCCTGCCATAATGTCCACCCTTTTGGATATACTGCTTGGCATTCATCCCAAGTATATTACCTGCTGCAAGAGACCACTCCATGGAAGATGGTACAGTTGAGTAAAATCTTACCGTAACAGTAGATCTTTGAGGAGTGTCTTTTGCACAGCAAATTACAGGTCACCCCATCCCCCTCCTTCTCTAAGAGAACAAATTCTGATTCAGTGACTTACGGGTTGGGATACTTATGGTACCTTGGCTTCCCCTCGGTCCTCTCTTAGCGAGCTGAATCCAGCGGGGGAAACTGAGGATACCAGGGACCGCCCACACTTGTATAGAAAACAGGAAGATGATGTCGTGTGGGCAGCCCCTGGAAAAAGACTTCTAGAAGAGCTGCCGTGTGCCACAGTGACCTCTGGCGACGACCCAGGTGTATTACCTACTGCAAGAGAGACTCCTCAAAGATCTACTGTTACGGTAAGATTTTACATAACTGTACTTTCTAGGAATGGTATATGGTGTACATCCACAAAAAACAACTCTGCCTCGTCTGGCAAGTGACGCACTGGGTCTTGCTTCCAGTGAGTAAGATCTGAAGTCACAGGGCAGTGCTAAGGGGGATGCCACCGGGGTAGGTGGAAGGAGCTAGCTTGAAGACCTTCTGGCCAGATTGAAAGGGAGAAAGGAATTCTGCCAGAGGTCTGGATGTACACCATATACAACAACTACAGTTACAGGTGAATAACTTGTTTTTTTTAGTTGCTGTGACTTCTGCTTGGAGGATTTCTGAGCTCTGGGGTTTAATGTGTGAGCCTCTTTATTTGATTTTTCCTAAAGACCTTCTCTTTATGTACGAATCTTAAGTTTCTGCTGAAGGTGATATTGAAATTTACATTGAGCCAAAGGATACATCTTCCTGTTTATTATCTCGAGCATGCCAACCAGGGTGAGGCACTGCTCCACATTTTAGACATACATAGAACACAGAGATATTATATTGATAGCACCAAGGATTGCAGATAGTCTCTCAGGTTTTTGTTCATTCACCCCTGGGAAAGAGGGTGCTTCCGGGTCAAAACAATGTTTGTCCAAATGGCTGGCACATTGTATTATGTTCTGTTAAAGGAAATACATTAAGAAATTTCCTGGTAACGTGTTTGGTCACTTCACAAGGGATATGGCCACTTCTGTTGCTTATTTCAAAAATGTCCCTGCTGCTGAGATACGTGCTATAGCCACATGGAGTCCTGCTTATACTTTCACCAGACATTACAGTTTGGACATCGTCTCTCATAGACATGCTGGTGTTTGTCTTCCTGTCCTGATCACATAGCAGACTGTGCCATTCTCCTTGTTTACTTCGTACTGCTTGGGAGTTGTTCCAAAGGTGGGGCCTAATGGAGGAGATGTCCTCGGTGAAGATGGAACAGTTACGTATGAAGTTACTGTAACAGTAGATCTCTGAGAGACTCTCCTTCATTAGTCCATGCCGTGTTCTACCTCCTTCCTCCTTTGGATTTCTTTGAGGGTTATGTCTGATGCTGTGCCTGAAGCCTTAACTCTATCCATCCTGTTTTTCAGTCCCATGTCTCTCATTGTATGTCTGGTACAGTACTGGTTTTATGTCATGGTTTTTCACGGTTAGAGGCCCTCCAAGGCTAGTCTCTGGTGGGGGACTGAAGAGTGATGGGGGCCACCCATGTTCTATATGTGCTGACACTGCTCATCATTGTGGGTGGCCTCCAACTAGCAGAACATTTCTGTGACCCTGACAGTGATTGCTTACAGTTCCAAAGGTGCGGCCTAATGGAGGAGATTCTCTTCAAGAGTTATTGTTACAGTAAGTTCTACTTTCAGCAATATTTTCGACAGCCCTCTTGTTCTCCACGCCTTGCACAAAGTAAGGATGAATGGGAATGTGAATAGTATTTAATGTTCCAGTGCTCACTCCAAAAATGTATTACATCTTGCTCACTCCAGGAAAGTGTTACAGCTTACCATAATAATTGTGTGCTAACAAAATAACTTTTTTTTCATTATACACTTCTGCACCCCCTCCACTCCAGTGGTGTGGATATACCTGCCTTCAGTCTGGATGTACCAGACTTAACAGAGTTATGGGCAGAGGGGGCATTTATCCTTTTTGTTAGATTCCCCTGTTTCTTTTTGAGCTATTTGTCACCATACCCCTGCAGGGATGCCAGCGTTTGGGATGCAGTCCCCGACACATGCTTACGAGATAACACAGCGCAGCATCCCTGTGCCCTGAGCACTCTGCCACCTGTATGTCTGCAGGTGGCACTCGTGCTATGGGACATGACGCCCTCCCCCATCCCAGGAAGCAGCCACTGGGATGCTTAATCCTTCTCTCTCCTCCCCCCACCAAAAGCTGGCCCCTGATGACCCAGACGTGTTCCCAAACCTGAGTCGCAAGCAGTAGTCCTACCACTGTGCTGACATGCCAGCCCCCCAAATTAACTTTTTTTCTAATCTGTCTCGGTGCATGCAGTAGTAAAACGTTTGGTCCATTAATCAGTTTGTCTGCACTATTCGCTGTTTTCACAGATGTACGGAAGATGGATGCCCACACAAGAAATTCTTTCACACACGTTTTCTTATGCGGATGCGATTAACACCAGATTGTTCAAAAATGCTAATATCGACTTCCTCTGGTTATCTTCTAATTCTGCATGATCTTGATTTGACAAAGTCCTTAGAAGTGTGCAGCTACCCTGTTTTAAAAGCAAGGGGAACAACTTCAGGATCAGGTATGTAGAAATTTAATAGGAGGTGTAGTTCACAAAACGCTTGACCATTTTTTTATCGAAAAGCATCACCACACACTTATCAAAGTTTGTAATGGAAGTCCAGTAGCCCCCAATTTGCACATTTAATGCAAAGAACATTTTTAACTTACTTGGTTGCTAACGCTAAAGTTAAATGCAATTGTTGTAGATGTAATACTTTTAAGGCTTTTTATGTTAGCATTTAGTACTACGCCCTTAAAATGTATAGCTGTCTGCAAAGTTGTGGAGATGTGTGTAAAGGCAGGCGCTGCGTCCAGTCATGCTGGCACTCTTTATTTCTAGCACTACAGCCTCATTCCTTGCTTTTTGTAATCAAAACAATGGACTTTTGGGGGGTTGGAGGGGGGGCAGAGCTGCAGTGGTGCTCATTTGGAAGTGAGATAGAAAAAGTAAGGTGAATAACTTAAACATGGAAACAGAAGTGAGAAGGACAGAAAAAGACTTGATCAGTCCAGCTAGTCTGTACCAAGATTCCTTACTCTGAATGTTTTATTTACCTTATACTCCCCTATCCTTTCTACATTATCCCATCTTATAACTTCCCTAAATGTATCCCAGTTTCGCTTTATCTTGATATTGTCGTAGTCGCCACAGCCTTGACTGAAAGTCTGTTCCTCCCATCCACCCTTTCTGTGAAGTAGTACTTTCTGATATCTCTTTAGAACCTCCATCCTACCGGCTTAAACACTTGACCCCTAGTGGACCTAATGTTCCTCAGATTACATAAACTTATTGTGTCTACTCTAGTGAACCCTTAAATGACTTTGAAAGTCTCTGTCACATTCTTAGTCTCCCTTCTGTTCTCCAGTAAGTCTGTCTTTGTACATTTTACCTTGTTGTCCATGGATCATCTATGTTACCCTTCTCTGCATTAACTCTAATCTGTTATCTTTTTCTTAGATACAGACCCCAATGCTGCACACTGTACCCTAGGTGCGGTCTGACCAGTGATCTACATAGGGGGAGTAGCAACTCCCTCCTTCTGCTTAGTATTCAGTCTCCCTCTGCCACCCCAATATCTTGTTTGCCCTCCTGTATTCCTTATTGTACTGAGTTTGATGATTTTAAGTTATTTCTTATCACCCCAAGGTCTTTCTCCTCCTCCATGCTCTCTGCTAGCGTCCCATCAATATAGCAAACCATTTCAGGACTCTTCCAACTATATGCATCACGTTGCAGTTTTTGGCATTGAATTGCAACTGCCAAATACTTGACCATTTCTCCAGTCTCCTAATGTCATGCCTCATAATTTTAACTTTCTTCTGTATCGCTCCACATTGTCAGGAGGGAAGGTAATTAACATACATATGGATATTATGCTCCCTTACTGGGGGTGTTACTACAGCCCATAGATGTGACCTTGGCATAACCTGATATAGAGCCCTAGGGACATGAACATTCCAGACATCGGTTTCCTCAGTTCCAGCTGTACCACTGAGGTGGTGGCAGCATGGATACATGCCATAGAAACATAGAATTTTTTGGCAGAAAAGGACCACTTGGCCCACCCAGTCTGCCCATATTGTTGCTGCCTAGTCGCTCCTCGCAGACCCTAAGTGGTCTTCTGCTGCCTCCCTCCTCGCTGGCTATTTACTAGTAATCCTGTGTCTGTCCTACACATGGTTGAAGCCCGTTATTGTTTTTGTCTCCACCACTCTTACAGTAAAGTAATACTTCCTCATATTCCTCCCATATGGAATTCACTCCCCGTAGACATTATTACTAGTGAAAATGTGGAACAGTTTAAAAGAAGATTAGATTTTTATATGGGTGATAGAAAGTATATCTTCCACCACTGACATGGTGGCGAGTTCTTTATGAGCTAACACCTTTTGAACTCTTACTCATCTATGAAACTAATGCCCCTCACCCCCAGCTTCATTGCATGCTCGTTGGTCCTGGTGCCCTTCCTTCTTTGAAAGAGGACACCACCACCCCACCCCCATCCAGGTCTCTGGAAGATTTGTAATTTCTACTTCAAACAACATGAAGTTTTGCTGTATTCTGACAATATGCAGTTCGCCCCAGCTCTTGAACTGCTCCGGAGACGAGAGTTAACTCTGTGCTGAGAACATGGAACATTGAGCTCGTGCTCGGTTCAAACCTCTGTCTTCTGCACTTTCAAGTGTAACCGTCAGATTCTTTACTCTGCCTAACTGAACAGTCGCTCCGGAGTTTCTCCTGTCACTTTTGCTTGGTAAAAATCGTCGTTTTTTAACTGCAGTTTTTTTTCTTATTTTTATCTGTTCAAATCCCTGTCTGTGGTACAGTAAGTGGTAGTGAACTGTATTGAAATTGTATAAGTTGCTGTGGAAATTGTAAAATCCCTGAATTGTTTCGGTTGGTTCGGCTGAACCGATCATTCTTTAGTCCGTGGTGATTCCAGTGCTTATCGGTTCTAAAAAAGCCATCTTTTACGTTTTTTTTCCCAATACCCGTAACACGGCTAGGAACCAATAAGGTTGTCTTACCTGGCCTGAAGCCATGTAAAGGGTAAGTTTTCTCTGACTTTACTGTGGTCATGTCTGAGAAACCCAAAAGAAAAACCGAGCCCACTGGGTTTCAGCACTGTAGTGTGTGTGTGGGGAGGCCTTTGCTAAAGCTGATCCCCACACCACCTGTGTTTATTGTCTGGGGTTTGACCACCTCGATTCAGACAGCCAAATTTGTAGAAATTTTCCTAAGACCACCCTAGAGAAAAGGTTGGGCAGGCTTAAGGAGAAAGAGGCCGAGAAGTCCGCTGACCCGGATGGCCAGCCTGGTTCGGTTCTGACCGAACCTGAGGAAGTGCCCTCTGACCAGGGCCAGACTTCCTCGGGCAAGAGGAGAGCCGATCCTGAGGGGGTCGGTTCCTGCAAAAAAGAAGAAAGAAAGAAAGAAAAATCAGCCAGTTCGGATTCGAATTCCCACTTTCCAACCGCCAAAGAAATTTCCAGGGCGATTAGTATTGTGGAATCGCTCTGTTCGCTTCCGACCGATCCAGCACCTCTCGGTAGGTGCTCGGTTCGGTCAGATCCCCCGGTTTCCGATTTATTCTTTGGAAGAATACTATGAGCCGGAATGGGAAGGGGAGGAAGAGTGTGATGATGATGAGGAAGAAGACGGTGGGGAAGGTCTGGATGAGCCCATTGAACCGGACATCACCCCAGACAGACCTTCAGGAGTTTCCCCTCCTAGGCTCTCTGAGTCCCCCTCCCACTTTATGTTTTATAGAAAAGTGGCTGACACCCTCCAGCTTCCTGTGGATGAAGTTGTTGAGGAGCAGGAGGAGCCTGACTTTGTAGAGATGATGGACATCCCAGAGTCCAAGAGGCTGTCTATTCCCTTACACAAATCTTTTGGGAAACAGACTCATAAAATTTTAAAGAATCCAAATTCATTGCCTCCAGTGGACAAATGAATGAACAGGAGGTACATGCTGTCAGGCTCGGCTTTGGAGTTCCTATACCAGCATTGCAGCCATGTTGGAGTTGTACAGGCTGCAGCCTGTGACAAGGCTAGCATTCCCTTGGCTTCTCACCCCCCCCCCCGATAAGGACTCCAGGAGGATAGATGCTATGACTAAAAAGCAGTGCCTGGCATCTTCTCTGGGACTCGGGCAGGCTAACTATATGGCCTATGCAGCTAGATACCAAAAGTCCAGGTGGGAGTCTGTTTTGGATCTGGCTAAGCAGGCTTCCCCCCAGCTAGCCGAGGAGGTGGCTGCTGATGAGATAGAGGCATCTAAGATTCAATGTTATGCTGCTGTGGACTCCAATGATGTTTCATCACGAATCATGGCTACGTCTGTGGCTCTTCAGAGGATGGCTTGCCTCAGATGTACTAGCCTCTCATAGGATACCCAGGCTAAGGACATGAATTTTCCTGTTGTAGGTAATTCTCTGGGGAGCAGACAGAGAACTACATGAAGAAGATGGATGAGTACAGGACCACCTACAGGAGTGCTCAAGCCAAGGAAAGGCAGTCAACTCCTCAGAAGCAGCAAGCTAGGGGCAGGAGCAGACCTTTTCACAGGCCTTTCTACCAGGCACAGTCCTCCTCTCCTTTTTCCCAAGGGGGGGTCTTTGGAGGGAGAGGTAGGAGGGGGATGAGCAAGGCAGCATCCGCCTCTCATCCTAAGGCTCCTGCCAAGCAGACACCCTGAGGTGTCAGCCCGGGTCGACTTCCCAACCACTATAGGAGGCAGGCTGGCTTACTACTTTCAGGCCTGGAAGTCTGTGACCTCAGACAAGTGGGTCCTGGAGGTAGTAAGTCAGGGACTGGCCCTCAGCTTCAAAAAGTTTCCAAAGCTAAGGGTCAGATCTTTTCCACCTGCCAACATATCCGAAACCACTGCTCTAGAGGCAGAGGTTTCCTCTCTGTTAGCACTCAGAGCTATAGAGAGAGTTCCTACATCCCTCAGAGGCAAAGGTCTGTACTCCAGGTACTTCCTTACCCCAGAAAAGACAGGGGAGTGGCGGCCCATCCTAGACCTAAGATACTTAAACAAGCATTTGCTGAAGCCAAAGTTCAAAATGGTGACTCTAGGAATAATTCTTCCCTCTCTAAGGCCAGGGGACTGGTTAGCTTCCCTGGACCTCAAGGATGCCTACTTTAGCATTCCCATCAGGTGCTCCCACAGAAAGTATCTCAGATTCAAACTGCCCTCAGGCCATTACCAGTTCAGGGCAATGCCCTTCGGGCTAACATCAGCACCAAGGGTCTTTACAAAATGCCTAGCAGTAGTAGTTGCTTTTTTAAGTAGACGGAACATCTCTATTTTCCCATATCTCGATGAGTGGCTCATCATGGGGCAGTCTCCAGACCAGGTCAAGTCAAATTTACAAGTGATCCAGGAAATGCTCACTTCCTTGGGATTCCTCCTCAACCTTCCAAAGTCGGTTCTCAAACCAGTGCAACTCCTTTCCTTCATAGGGGTAGAGCTGGACACTGTCCAGGCAAGGGCCTTTCTTCCCTTGGCAAGGGTAAAGGCCCTTACAGACCTAGCTTCCTCATTTCGTCCCCTGGTCTCTTGTCCAGCAAGACATTTCCTTCAACTACTGGACCACATGGCAGCTGCCACTGCAGTAGTTCCAGGGGCCAGGTTCCAGATGAGGGATATCCAGTTTCACCTGAGGGCTTTTTGGTCCCAGAAAAAAAGACCCTCTCACCAAACTGATTCCAGAGACTCAGACCTTGATCTATGCTCTCCAGTGGTGGCTGGATCAGGACAACCTCAGACAAGCGTTCCCATTTGTCTCTCAGACTCATTCTGTGGTTCTGACCACAGACGCTTCTCTTCTGGGGTGGGGCGCGCTCACTTGGGAGCCCTCACAACACAAGGAGTGTGGTCCCTTCAGGAGTCTCTCCTTCATATCAACCTTCTGGAACTCAGGGCAATATACTTAGCCTTACAAGCTTTCGCACATGCAGTACAAAACAAGGTGGTTCAGGTGAGAACAAACACCACCACCACCATGTGGTACATCAACAAGCAGGGAGGCACTCTGTCCACAGCCTTGTGCACGGAAGCCATGAAAGTCTGGTCTCTGGCCTATTCCCTGCAGACATCCCTGGTAGCAGTCCACCTTCCAGGGAAGGACAGTGTGTTAGCAGATGCTTTGAGCAGGATTTCTCAAGGCCATCACGAATGGTCTCTGGATCCTCTAGTGCTAATAGTGATATTTCTGAGATGGGGCACTCCTCAGATAGACCTCTTTGCAGCCCCAGGCAATCACCAACTTCCTCTCTGTTGTTGCAGACCCCCAGTATTGGGCTCAGTCCCCCTGGATGCTCTACTGATGGATTGGTTGGGGAAATTTCTGTATGCCTTTCCCCCCTTTCCTCTGTTGTTCAGACTTCTGGTCAAGATAAGGTCACAACCTTGCAAGGTGATCCTGATTGAGCCAGACTGGGCCAGGCAGCCTTAGTATCCTCTCTTGCTGTCTCTGGCGGTCCATCTTCCATTGGTTCTCCCAAACAACACAATCTGCCAACTTCCTCTCGGGAGAATTTGGTATCCCAATCTTCAGTCTCTCGATCTCAAAGCTTGGCTCTTGAAGAGCTAGAATATGCAAGTATGAATCTGTCTCAGGGGGTTCTGGACATTCTCAAGGCTTCTTGTAAACCTACCACTAGAAAAACCTATAACTCCAAATGGAAAAGGTTTGGCATTTGGTGTTCTAGTAAACAGATATCACCAGATTCTGCTGATTTGTCTGCAGTTCTGGACTACGTGGTTTATCTCAATAGTTTAGGCCTCAGACCAGCTACCCTCAAGGTGAATCTATCAACTGTTTCTGCATTTTTATCAGTGGGGAAGCCTTCTTCTCTAGCTTCCCACCCTGTGTTCTGTAAATTTTCTAAGGGACTACTTCATACTAATCCTCCTTTTCGGCATCCTGCCCCTGCTTGGGAACTTAATGTGTGCATTGCTCAGCTCATGCAACCACCCTTTGAGCCTTTGGCCTCAGCTGTACTTAAGTACTTGACTTGGAAAACTGTGTTCCTGGTAGCGATTACCTCTGCCAGGCGTATCATTGAATTGCAGACTCTGTCAGTGGAGCCTGATTTTATTTCTCTTCATAGAGACAAGGTGGTCCTTAGAACCAACAGGAGGTTCTTGCCCAAAGTGGTGTCAGATTTTCATCTGAACCAATCCATGTCCCTTCCTGTGTTTTTTACTGATCATTCTTCTTCAGGAGAGAGAAGATTACACAGTTTGGATGTTAAAAGGTGTCTTAGCTACTACATTGAACGCACTAATGCACTTAGGTTTGACTGTTCTCAGTTGTTTCTCACTTATGGTGAAGTAGGGAAGGGCAAACCTGCTACTAAGAGGACTGTTAACAGGTGGATTGTCTCCTGTATTCAATTCAGCTTTGAGAAAGCTGGGCAAGATACCCCCCTCAGGCCTGAAGGCTCATTTGACCAGAGGTACAGCTGCTTCTCTGGCTGCAGCCAGAGATATTCCACTCTTAGATCTCTGTAAACTAGCCACCTGGAAAACAGTTCATACTTTCACCAAGCATTACTCTCTGGACATCCAGGCTAGGAGTGATGCTAGGTTTAGTACAGCAGTGCTGCAGAGTCTATTTCCTAAGTAGATTCTGTACCTTCCTCCTGGGAGGTACTGCTTGGTAGTCTGCATATTGTCAGAATACATCAAGACTTCATGTTGTTTGAAGTAAACTTACTCATCTTAGTAATTATGTTTCTTCCAATGGAGTCTTGCTGTATTCTGACCTCCCCCCTGCCTCTGCTCTCAGAACCTGTTTTTTGGGAAGTGGGCTGGCAGGTACAGTGCTGCACCCCAGAGGTGTATTGGCTCCCTCTCCTTTTGGAGGAGCTGGGCATAGTGCTCTTTATTTGTGATTATTTAGAGTCATGTTTAGTTCACTACCTTAGTTTTTGGTTTTGGGATTCTCGACTTGTCTTTTGGGATTCCAAAACTTTGGGTTTCCTTTATGGCTAGTGTTTTTTTTACAATTTCCACTCTATAGGTGTAATTAGTTAGTTTTGGCTCGTAAGAATCTGACAGTTACACCTGAAAGTGCAGCAGACAGAGGTTTGAACCGAGCACGAGCTCAACGTTCTATGCTCTCAGCATAGAGTTAACTCTTTCATCTTCGGAGCAGTTCAAGAGCTGGGACTAACTGCATATTGTCAGAATACAGAAAGACTCCATTAGAAGAAACATAATTACTAAGGTGAATAATTCTTTCTTATTGTTCTTCAGTTGTCAGGAATTTTGAGACTCTGAGGTGTAGGTTAGGGCTTTCTGGTGGCAGAGCACACCACTAAATTAGGAAATCTGTGCCCATAAAGCTGAGGCTTTCAAATTCACTAACCTGCTAGCTAACTCTGATTATCAGTATCTATAGTACCTGGATGGGGACAGCTTGCCATTAGTAGAGCGTATTATTGTAGGTTTGTTAAAAACATTAGCCTGAAACAGCCAAGTGGCATAGCAAGCTGAGACAAGGGGTCTCTCCACCAGCCATGCTGGTGACCCGGTCTGGGAACGAACTGGGGTCACAGGAAGCCAGCCTGGGAAGGAGGGTCAAGCGGGGGACTGTGCAAACCATTGCTTGATCACCACCTGGTGGAAGCTGGGTGGTGTCGCAGCGGTCACCTTCCTGGTTGGCTGGGTGCAGGTCACGGAGGTGTACTGTGTCTTCAGACAGCATGTGCATGCCATGGCACACATGCCAAACCAGTGAGAAAACCTCTCTTGGGGATTGGGAGGGCACAACATGGAAGCAGGCAGGATGATGGTGTATGCTCTGCTGACTTCACACCACCCACCTAGGCACCCACTACCCTACCCCAATGGAGGTACAAGAGGTGGAAGGTAAGTCCTGGGATGGGTGAGTCTGACATGTGCGAGCATACAGAGGTCTCATATATGTACATGATGTCATCCCATCTGTGTTCTTGTCCCCCCAACTGCAGTCAGTGGTTCAGCAGGTTGCACACTCGCCTCTGAGGCCAGAAGATCAGAAGGCTGTGGGTTCTATCCCCACACCAAGCACATGGATTAAATCCTAATACTAACACTGAGGTGTAGCATGAGGGGGTTGCTGCACTCCTGAGGTGCTGTCTTTCGGATGAAACGTTAAACTGAGATCCCCTCTGCCAGTTCTGGTGGTAGTTCAGGTGGATGTTAAAGATCCCATGGCACTTCTCAAAAAGAGCAAGGAATTTCCCAGATGTCTTGGCCAAATTTCTCTCATTCAATAAAGATACCACCAACAGCTTAGTCTGGTTCAATGTCAGTTGACATCCATCTGTATTCCCTTCCCCCTGGGATGAGACTGAAAATAGGCAGAATTGCCTAGTTTCCCTTTCCCGGTCAACAGAAATGAAATAAAAAATAGCTGAAATGCATGTTAATGGTGTGATTACACCCAACATTGTTTTGTTTCAAATCCTTGATCAACACCTATTGCATACTTCCTGAACATTAGGAACATCCCCAAATAGTGCAGCCACTCATGATGCAATAGTCTCCTCTTCTTTCACTGCATCATGAGTGTCTAGACTGTGTTAGGGTGTCCGCAAGTCTAGGAAAGATGCAGCGGGAGTTGATCAAGGAATGTAAACACAAACATTTTTGTGTGGCAGCATCAGACATTTTGTGACGCATCATTTATCTGCACTCGGAAGTTGACCTCTGGCATGTGGCTCGTGGCTTATGTCACTCGGGGGTTACTCAAGGAATACTCTTGTGCAGATAAATGATGTATCGCACAGATCCCCCATTGCATATCCCATATTCACTGCAAAATTTAAGGAAGGCAAAGCAGACAAAGTAAGGAAATGAAGTAAGGGTTCGGAATCTTGGTAGTCTTGGCTAATTGGCAGTGTGATGTTCCTTGGGGTTGCCAGCCCTAATGCCCAACCCCAGCCCCCTAGCCTCCTGCCCAGGCACAAGATATAGGCCCAAACCTCATAGTTGTATAACGCTTGGAGGTAGAAAAGTCTCGCTACATGTGGCCAACAGATTCACTCATAACTTTCTACAGGCCCTGCATGAAGAAGGAGCTCATGTATAAATTTGTTTGCTCGGGGGGAAGGGGTGGGCATTAGGGTTGACAACCTGAAGAAACACACCAGCGCCAATTTGCCAAGACTCCAAACCCTAATGGTTTTCATTTCCTTCTGTTGTCCACTTTGTGTTCTTAAACCCTAATGTCTGCATTAACATAGTGCTTCGCAATAAATTTCTTTTTTGTGATAGTGGAATGATATCCTCATTCACACTTATCCCATCTGTCCTGTATGAACAGAGGCAGATGCACAGGACCCTCCAGGCCCTTTGCCAAGAGAAGAGACCTTGTGGCACTTTACACACAGGGCCCTGCACCAAGAAAACAACAAAAAAATTAACTGGCTACGGATGTAGATACACGGGCTTTTGGCCCTGTGCCAAGGGAAGAGTTCTGTCTGTCTGCGTTTGGTTACAAATGCAGACAAGCAGGGCCCCACCAGTACAAGAATCCATGGGCTATCCTTGGGCCCTGCACATCTGTGCAGTTGCAGATGTAGATGAGCAGTGTCCCTCTTGCTGCATGAAGTGCATCCATGCAGCTATAGATGCAGACCCCCAAGGGCCCGAAGACAAGAATCCATGGGGGCTGTAGAAGTACAGGGCACACTGGGCCCTGTGCTTCCATGCCACTACAGATGCAGACAAGCAGGACCCTTTGGGTCCAGTGCCAAGAGAAGAATCCTCTTCATTATAGGGTTACAGTCCCCCATTAACATTCTTTCCAGTAACATTATTTTCACTTTCATATTTTTCACTACCAAATGTTTCCTGTGTGTCCCTACAGCATCACAAGAGCATTTCTCATGAAAATGAATCTCATGAATGTGATTCACTAAAGTAATTCTCATGAAGTAGATTCTCACAGAAGTACTCGGTCTAGCAAGGATCTTCAGCAGAGGAGCATTAGGGGTTGAGAGAGTGCCACCGAGGGAGACTGTCAGTCTCCTCCTGTAACGGGACTGCTAAATTAAACTTTTATATATTTTTATGCATCCAGCAATTTTAATTAATTTATTTTGGCTCAGTCGAGGTAGTGGGACAAATTAATCTAATTTGCCAGGCATACCTGCTACCGGGAGTCACCTCTTCAGTCGGCAGCCTGGTAAAGTGCTTTTAAGTTAAAAATAACAAGAAAGTGCTTGCAGTGCAGTGGATCTAGTGAGGATTTTTCTCCCACTCTCTCCCCCCCACCCCCCAATCACTAGTTAAATGGCCGTGCAGCACCAGAGGCGCGCCCCCTGCTGTCCTAACATGCCAATTAACCTGCAGGTGGGGATCAAGAGTAAAGGAGCTGAAGTCATACAGTATCACCTGTGTGTATTATTACTGTTATAATGTATGGACAGTGTCTATTAATCCCCATCTTACTTTGAGTTGGAGTTCTTGCAGCAGGCTATAACCATTAGTACTAACACCGCAGGCCTTAGGACCCACCGGAAAATTCTTAGCTAGCAGTACCCAGCAGGGAACGCCCCCCGACATCTGCCACGGTACGTAAGGGGGCGGACCCCAGCTCCACCCCAGTTCTTTTCCTGCCGCGACCCGCTCACGTTGGGGAAGTTCTTGCTGACAGAGCAGTTTCCAGCTAAATTGGATTTTTTTTCTCTGATTTTGGCCGTTCTTCTCTCTCTTTTCGACTTCAGTGCATATGTAGTCCCCATCATCGGTATCCTTCTCCAGTCCAAAGAGGAACAAGTGCGACTGTGGCCGCCTGATACCACCCAAAGAAGGCCACTCCAAGTACGTCTTCTGCCTGGGTCCAGACCACGACAGCGCAACCTGCAGCGCTTGTAGAGGCTTCACTAGCAGGACGAGAATTCAACGCCTGAAGGCCTTAAAAGCCTACCTCCTAGAAAAGAAAATGGATGTCCAGCACACCTCGGGGGACAAAGGTTAACACTGGGACAAGCCCCGTAAGCATTCCCGGGACAAGGACAGTAGCCAGTCCCATCATCGGTCCTGTTCCTGCTCCCCCAAAAAAAAGCCCCTTCATCTTCTGGATCGGGAGATCATCACAAAAAAACGTAAGAAGCAGAGTCCTCCCACGAAAAAAAACAACGCCTGTCAAGGTGGAACCATCCGGTGAAAAACAAGCAAAACCTAAGGTGGCACTGCTTCGTGTGACCAAGGCCTCTTCAGCACAAGCCTCAGCCCTGCCCAAGAAGGCCTCAGCTCCGGCAGCTTCAGACAAGCCGCTGGGTGACACCCAGACACCGCCTCCGGTGAAACCGATGCAGATGGAGTTTCCTCCTGTGGAAGACGCTCCAGGGGAAGGGGTCCCCACTAATGTTCTGGTGACCCCCAGATCTTCCACTCCACAGGGCTCTTCAGGGGACTTCCCCACCCTCAAAGGCTTGTTCCCGTTCCCGGTTTGAGAACCATCTTCGGCACCCTTCTCGATAGGGCAGCCGTTGTTGGTCCCGGTCTCAGCCCAAGAGCAGATCCCGCTCTCCCAGGCGGGCTCGCTCCCGACGTTGGTCCCCAGGCAGACATCAGTCACTGCCCTGTCGTTAGTCCCGCAGCCGGACTGACGACAGTCCGGTAGCTACCGATGCACGAGTGGGGAGAGTTCTAGATGCAGCTCAGGCTATTCTAGGCCCAGTAGCAGGTTGTCTTCTCCTTCTTCTGCTTCCTCATCCCTCTCGGGTTGGGGGTTCCCCAGGGGAGAAGGACCAACCCCGCTCGCCTCCTGACGATCCGACTTTTATGGATGTCATGAGGCACATCCAGGCTTCCAATGAATGGGAGACAGAGGACCTGCATCCAGAACGCCGTCGACTGGCTCATTACCTGAGGCAAAAGGAGCCCAAACTTCTGGTGGTGCCTCCTTTAGTGGACACCTTCCAGGATCTTACCAGGATAATTTGGAAGCATCCATCCTCAGTCCCGACTGTTCCGAAGAAGTCAGACTGTATAGAGCCCCAAGGGATGAGCCTTTCCTGGCAGAACCTCCTTAGGTGGGCTCATCGGTCATTACGGCTGCTCACAACAGGTCTAAGCAGCCTAAGCAACTAAGCTCCCAGCCTCCTGACCCAGAATCCCGCAACTTGGACCAGGTGGGTAAGATGATCTACTCTGCCTCCACCTGCTCTATTAGATCCCTTAACTTCCTCATGCATATGGTCCCGTACCAGAATGTGTTGTGGGAGAGAGGGCTGGAGCTAGCCAATGCCTTGCCAGACTCCGCACAAAAGATGGAGCTTCTGCACATATTAAAATCGGGCTCAGCCGTAGGCACACATGTTCTCCATGCTTGGTATGACACTGCAGATACGGCGGCCAGAGCGGCAGCATCAGGTGTCTGCCTCCGGCGCCATGCCTGGTTGAGAGTCTCAGGTTTTCACCAGGATTTGCATTCCGGAATCAGGGACCTCCCATTCCAGGGTTCTGTCCTTTTGGGGGCAGGAGACTGAGTCTCTTATCTCTCATCTCCAGGAATCGGGCAAATCTATCTGGTCTGTCAGGCAGATGTACAGAGGGGACCAGAAACGAGCGAGACGACTGCCATTTTGTAAGCCCTCAGGTGCTCAAGCCTGTGGAAACCAACAGGGTCAGAGAAGTGGCTTCAAAAGGAAAGCCAGCAACCAGCAACCTGGAGGCACTTCTTTTTGAGGCCCCAAATCCTCCCAAGCCTCTCTTCCCACTCCCTACTCTGCCCAGTGACTCCCTTCCAACCACCCTCCTCCGGAGGAGGTACCAGGGGAGGCAGTAGGGGGTAGCTTCTGCCTTCACCTGAATGGTTGGAGCTCTAGTACAGCGGACCAGTGGGTCATAGACATTATAAGGAGGGGACATATGCTGGAGTTCACCGAAATGCCCCCAGACACTCCACCAAGGTCCTCAAGATATCCTCCTTCTCACATACCTCTTATAGAAGGAGAGATTCAGGCCCTCTTGTGAAAAAGGGCGATAGAACCAGTTCCTCTGCAGCAGCAGGGAAAGGGATATTACTCTCACTTTTTCCTAGTTCCAAAAAAGATGCAAGATCTCTGACCTATCCTGGACCTCAGCTCCTTAAACAACTGTATAGAGTACCGAAGGTTCAGGATGGTGACCCTTCCAGGTCTTATTCCTCTGCTGCACCAGGGAGACTGGCTCTGCTCCCTAGACATGCAAGATGCATGCATGCACATCGGGGTCTTTTCTTCCCCACAGGAAGTACCTGAGGTTCCACTTCCAGGGGGAGCATTATCAGTTTCGGGTTCTTCCATGCGGCCTCTCCTCCGCTTCTCGAGTCTTCACCAAATGCTTGGCAGTGGTACCTGTGGCTCGTGTAAGGTGCATGGGGCATTATGTCTTCCCTTACCTTGCTGATTGGCTGCTTGCGGCCCTGTCATGGACGTGCCTCCTTCAGGCTCTCTGAGACACCTAAACTCTGTTCCGAGAGGTGGGGATCGGCCTGAACCTTCCAAAGTCTTCCCCGTAGCCCAATCAAAGATTTGTCTTCATAGGGGCGGTCCTGGACTCAATCCAGGGCATGGATTTTCTACCTCCAGAGAGGAGCGATCACCTGTGGGAGATAGCTGGATCGGTCCTAGTAACCCCTCAGGTCCAGGCCAGGCCAGGACCTTCCTCAGGCTTCTTGGGCACATGGCAGCGGCCATCCCTGTCACTTCTTTGGCCCACCTCCACATGAGAATCCCACAATGGATGCTCAAGGTGCAGTGGGATCAGTGCTCAGACGACTTAGACCATATGGTCAGAGTCACAGAGCCAGTCAAGAGGACACTACTTTGGTGGCTGGACCCTCTCAATCTAGAGAAAGGGATCCCTTTCCATCAGGAGCCCCCAAATCAGACCCTAACGATGGATGTGTCAGATTTGGGATGGGGGTGCACCTAGGAGCCCGCCAAACACAATGGGTCTGGATCCCAGAGGAGCGTGACCTCCACATCAGTGTTCTGGAGATGCGAGCGGTCCTCAATGCGCTGCATGCCTTCCAGGATGACCTTGGTCCCAGGCTCTCTCCTAGGTCAGACGGACAACATGGCGGTTGTCTTTTACATCAACAAGCAAGGGAGAACGCACTCCTACCCTTATGCAGGGAGGTGATGAGAGTCTTATACAGGGCGTTGGAGCGTCACATCTCTCTGTCCGCAGTGCACGTTCGAGGCATCTTAAATGACTTGGCAGACAGCCTAAGCAGGTCTCAGTCCAAGGCGCATGAGTGGGAGTTACTACAATCTGTAGCAAACCAGCTCTTAGACCCATGGGGTCATCCAGAGCCGGACCTCTTTGCGTCCTCACACAACACCAAACTGCCAATTTTCTGCTCGAGAAAGCTTGTGCCTGGTGCTTTCTGGCCAGACGCATTGTCCCTTTGTTGGGCAGGGCGGTTTCTTTATGCCTTCCCTCTCATTCAGAGAGTGCTGTTGAAGATGCAGATCGAGGGGGCTCAGATGATTCTAATCACCCCATTGTGACCTCGGCAGATTTGGGTCCCACTTCTTCAGCGGTTGTCCTCGGAACCTCCAGTTCCACTGCCAATATGCTCGCAGTTGCTGTCCCAGGATTGGGGCACGCTGGTCCAGCCAGATCTCAGGTCTTTGCACCTTCATGCTTGGCTCCTGCAGACATAGCAAAATCCAGGTATGGGGTCTCCCAGGAGGTGGCAGACGTCCTCATCTCGGTGAGGAAGCCCTCTACTCGCTCCACTTATGCTATGTAGTGGAAGCGTTTCTGCTTATGGGTGTCATCTCACTGTCTGGACCCTCTTACCTGTCTGGTGAACTCAGCATTGCAGTATCTCCTCTCCTTATACCAACAAGGCTTGAGCTACACTTCAGTAAATGTGCACATGTGGGCCATTTCTGCATATCATGTCCTCTTGGGGGGGATCGAACCTTAGCCCAGCTAGACGTGGTCCGCAACTTTTTATGCTGTATTCTACATATGAAACCTCCCATTAATTATCCTATCCCTCCCTGGGACCCCCTATTTGTGTTGGAGAAGCTCACTCTTCTCCCCCCTTTTGAGCCAGCGGCTGATTGTGAGCTGCGTTGCCTTTCCTGAAAGGTTTGTTTTTTAGTTGCTGTTACCTCAGCTCGAAGAGTTTCCGGGTTCCAGGCTCTGATGTGTAAAGAGCCTTATTTGGTTTTTCATAGGGAAAGGGGTTCCCTTCGAACAAATCCTAAGTTCCTTCCTAGAGTGGTCTCAGATCACCCCATTGTGACCCAACCAGTCAGCTGACCTTCCAGTTTATTTTTCTTCTCCTTCCAATAGGGGAGAAGCTCTCCTTCACACACTGGATATTCACAGATCGCTGAGGAACTTCCTCAAACTTACAGCTACACGTCGTAAATCGGAGCAACTGTTTGCGGCCTTTGCGTCACAACACTCGGGCAAAGCAGTGTCCAAACAGATGATGTCTATGTGGCTTGTCCGCTGCATTGTGTGTTGCTATGAGAAGCACAACAAACCCCTTCTGGACCCGGTTAGGGGTCACTCCACCAGGGGAGTCTCGGCTTCTTTTTCTGCCTTGAAGAATGTCTTTATAAGAGACATCTGTGCGACAGCCACCTGGAATGCTGTGCACACATTTGTGAAGCATTATAGCCTGGACATTGCATCCAGCCGCCGTGCTGGTTTTGGCTTGGCAGTCCTTCAGGGACTCCTGTCCTGAGTTGCTGTGTTGCCAGCATTATTACATCCTTCCTCCTCCCGGGGTTAGGCCCCTCCTTGGCGCAGGACTGCTTGGGATTCAGTCCTAATGGTTATAGCCTGCTGCAGGAGCTCCCACTCGAAGTAAGATAGTACAGTTACGTAAGAACTTACCGTAACAGTAGATCTTCGAGAGGAGCTCTTGCAGCAGGCACTGCTTTCCGGCCCTCCATCCTGTGAGTAAGGTATTCAGCACATCATCTACAGGCTTCACTTCTTTTTCTCGTTAGGGTCCGTTCACGGGTCTTGGCGGGGGAACTGGGGTGGAGATAGGGTCCGCCCCCTTATGTACCATGACCGACGGGGTGGAGCCGACGTCGGGGGGCGGTCCCTGCTGGGCAGTGCTAGCTATGAATTTTCCGGTGGGTCCTAAGGCCTGCGTCATTAGTCCTAATGGTTATAGCCTGCTGCAAGAGCTCCTCACTAAGATCTACTGTTATGGTAAGTTCTTAAGTAACTATACTTTTTCATTCAGTTTATATCCTGATAATACCATCATTATGACATCAGTATGCTGTAAACCTTGCTTAACTATGTCATAATGATAGGATTACAGGATAGAATGTCACCACCTGTCAAAATTCGTGGAAAGGAAAGGTGATCTGCTGCTTGGACATTCATTTAAAACACACACATTACAGTGAGACAGTTACAGACCCACTACAGTATAGATCACAATGGCTAATTTCAGTACTTCAGTTGCTCAGCATTCAAACCAGGAGGCATTCATAGCCGAGCAGGAGAACAAACGCACATTGAAAAAAAAAAAACATATTTTCCCCCCAGTGGTTAGTTTTTCCATACACTATAAAATACAGTGCCTGCGTAACGGTGGCCAGCCACAGACATAATCACCTCTCACGGTTGCCATGACAACTGTAAACCTCTTGAGCTGCACTCTCGAGGTTTACTTGGTTGTGCTGGCAACTGCTTGTGGTGATTACATTGTGGTTAACTATTGTTACTCAGGCATTATCCTCTGTGTTTGTTGGTCAGGCTAGGTTTTGGAATACAAATGTTTGCCACTGTGTATGGGTCCATTCAGGTTAGGAATTTCAGTTCACTGAGGTATTTTTGTATGTTGGGTCTTGTTTCTGCTGTAAAACTGTTGTTGCTGATATTAAACAGGGGAGTCTTGAGCCTTGCAGCATTCTCCCATGGGAAGAAGAGGCCAATGAAATCTCATTCTTTTGTAATAGTCATAGGAGCAAAGGTTTTGTAAGCATTGTCTCCCAGAAAGGAGCGGATGTCTTCTTTACCTCTCACAACAAAGGCATAACATACCCTGTGCCAAAATGAATCGGGGACTTGTATCTGCAAATGTGTATACTGCGTTAGTTCTGGGTTCAGATCAGATATCTCATGCATTCAAGGTGTCAGGGCAGCATGAGGCACCACTCTATGGCCGGCACCTTATTCTATACCTCGCTGAAATGTATAACTTATGTAATATCAATATGCAATGTCTCAAAAAAAGAGGGACATTTCTGTAAAATACCTTGGAGTCCATAAACGCAGGACATTTCTAGCATCGCATAGGGCATTAGTTGAATTCTACAAGTCCCTAAAATTATCACTGGGAAGCGATATAGAATTAAACCCTGGACTGCCTCTGGAGAATATCAGAATTAACCTCACCTAATATGGGAAATTGGTCCACTACCAAAGGGCTGAAATTGACCCATATGAATATCAATAGCTTAAAGCCAGAAATGCATCCTAAAATATGTCCACTAAAGTCTGAGACAATGCTTTCTGTTGATTGGGGAAAAGTACAGGGAGAAGATCCTGAAGTAGCCATGATAGAGGCTTATGTTAAAGTAAGAGATGGGAGACAGGTCAATGGAGGTGTACAGGTGAAACAATAGTGGTGGTACAAAAAAAGGGATAAGGTGCTATATCACATGAGGCCCAACCCCAGAACAAAAAGGGTAGATGCTCGGATTGTCGTGCCCCTGGGCTTAAGGGCGAAGGTACTGGGAACTGCAATAAGCAGCCAGTTAAGACCTTGGAGTCATAGGGAGGTACTGTCCCACATTACCCAGTTATAGTTTGACCTGGTATGTATCGGCAGCTAGCTAGCTATCTCTCTGATAATGAAAGATTGTGAAGACATGAAGGGTGTAAGGGAAGGGTCGCTCGAAGGGTAAAGGGCCAACAGCTGTGGTGCCCTTGGAGGCGAGGAAGACCCCTACATAAGGTATTCAGAGAAGAATGGTAGCCCTTAACACATTTGTAAAACTAGTACTGATCTTACACTGAAGAGCTCACTGGGAGTAAATTTGCAGAACCCAGGAGATAGTGGGGTGTAGGACATTTATAAAGTTTCTTGTTAGGTGGATTCTCTGATTAGTTAAGAAACATCGGGGAATATATTGAAGCATGGGCCCCATTTGCAAGCATAGGAATGTGAAGGAAGACAGACCCAGCATAAACTGCTAGACATTACTTTGTATAAGGTACTAAACAAGGTATGATTCAATGTGTCTCAGGGCTAGAGAATCAAGTAGCATAAAGTCTGCTGGTGTATTTACTTTCTTATAAGAAATGCAGAAAATACTGATGCTTTTGGTGTTGTTAAAAGGGACCCTGGGGTGGAGTTTTATGGAGAGGGTGGGCCGGAGGTCAACCACCCCCCCTCCCATTTTCCTACAGTTCAGGTAAGAGAACAGTGATGTCTGTCTCTTGGCAGAAACTGTTTCTCTCATAAGGAGGGAGGTATGAGTATCACAACAGAGGTCATGTGAAAGACCTCCAAGGCCTCTTGGAGGCATGTAAAGAAAGCACGTGAAGTGCATGTGAGATCCAGGAGTAACCTGAAGGGTCTTCTGTGAAAACAGCCTTTGGGGGCTACAGAAAACCAGAAACCAAGGTGTTCCCCAGGTTTGAGGTATTGCAAGTACAAATGTTTAGGATGTAGCATGTAATAGACAGGGGCAGTGACCCACTTTCTTTGTGTTTCCCTGTCCTGGCTGCTCCTGGTCCTGCAAACACAAAAATAGAGTAAATATGAGTGTTAAATTCAGCTACTTAGTGTAGGTGGTAGAACGGGGAACTACTGAGACAGCCCCAACCACTTCCCCACCACTCTGCTGCATGGTAGAGGATTGAGAATGAGGGGTGAGACCAGTATGTAGGAAAGTGGTTTGTTTTAGGAGGAGGAGTGTGGCAGAGTGTACACACCCCCGGTGTCTGGACTGCTGCACACTTTGCTATCTCCTTTTTCTTCTCATTTATCATACAAAAACTTCTGCTGTGCAACAGTACCTTTTATCCTTGCACTGTTATTCTGTTCTACTGTCCTAGGTAGGCCACCTAGGACAGTACTATACTATCTTCTTTACTTTCCTACTGCGCCTTATGCTGTTACTTAGTCTTCATTTCATCTACAAAGTCCCAAACAGAGGTCAGAGAAGAAAAAGACACCTTTATAGGGTAATACGGCAGTTGCAGCTGAACATGGTAAATGCTGTATGTCTTCAGACATAAAAAAAAAAAAAAAGTTAAAAGCCCCCTAAAAGAAATGCGGCTAGTATTACAAATCCTAGTATATTATAACAGCGGAATGTATGTAAACAAAGCATTGAAATGCATATGCTATGGATAGCGGAAAAGGTGTCCTGGATGTTTACTTTAACAGCAGAGAGGGGTCTGCTATACTGTAGGCTGTCCTGAAGAGAATTTTTGATAACAGAGGGCTACATTATGAAATTAAACAAAGGAAGCAAGCACTTCTGTGGAAGGGACAGTGGTGTTCTTAAAACGTAATAAAATAAAACAGGAGCTACCAGAATGCTCCTAAACCCAAAACAAAGCAGCAGATTAATTCTTGTGCAAACTGCTGCTATACTGGAAAATGAAAGTCACAAATTAAAGAGACAGGAACATCCCTTTGAAGCAGTATGCTGTTTTAAGTGTGGCAACCCTCAGAATGAAATAGAGAGCGTTGCAAAAGAAACTAATTAAAGAAAAGAGACTAAAGTCTCTTAAATGATGTTACTTCATAACCCCTGCTACCCAGAGTCCAGTTAGGCATTTAAAGGGCTCCACTTTACAGGTGTTGGAGCTCATTATAAGACAAGACCCTTTGTTTTTTTTTTTGTTATAAAGAGGTACCAAAAGACAATGGTTACCTCTAGTACTGTAGAAAAAAACACGAGAGGTTTTAAAGAAATCCCCATCCTTATTTTCTTCTGTTTTGCGGTATAGGGATGCCACACAAACTTTTAGTGAACTGAAAGACTAAAAGGTAGAGGTTGTTAACAAAATAACACAGCCCGGTAGAAAACTAAACAGGGCCTTCTTGCTTGCCTGGCTTCCAGTAAATGAGTCAGCATCCTACTTAGGGGAGCAGCGCCCTCTGTAGTCCCCTCTATATACAAATCTTCCTGTCACTCAGAGGTGATGAAGGAGGGAGCCAGTGTATAGTGGTGTATAATTAAGCATAGTTTAGGGTATTGTGACCCTTTCATAACTGATTTGGATGTGATCTTTCATGCAAACAATGGGAAATATGATGGTAAAATGTATGGTGGGTCACCGTTTTATGTATAGACTAACCCAGATAGTTTTCCTTTTGTAAAAGAGCTAAGGGGCAAGTCAGGTGACCCTACCAAAGAGTATATAAGCTCTCCACTGAACACATTAGTGCAGTCCAGCCTAGAGGTAGGACCTGTGGCAGACATTGGTCTGATAAGAAACAAGTGAGAGGTGGACCTAGAAGGCTCTAAGGATCCACTCTGTGGGCAGTACTTGGGATGTTACAGAGTACTGTTATGCTGTAAATTTCTCCTTTTATTATTTTAGTTTATTATTTTTGTTCTGAGAAATAAAATGATAAATGCTTCCAGCGTTTTTTTATGTACTTCAGTGAATGGTCTGCCTGTTTATTGAATCCTGTCTACCCACACCCTACGACAGCCCCTCACGGCAGGGCCGCTCCACCGGCCCTAAGTGCCACAAGCAGTGTATTAGGATGGGGAGCCAACCCTGGAGGCTGATTAAGGCAGAGGGGCTGGTTTCATAGACGTGGCAGCCAGCTAAGTTTTCCCGATGCAGGGGGCGAATGCGTGCGGTGGCGGCCAGCGCCATCCCCTCTCAACGTGCTAGCGCAGTACACCCAGCCTGCTGGGTGTCCAGAAGACCGGACACGCTACCCTCCTTCCCCCTGGAGAAGGAGAGCAGTCGCGGGACTCTCTATCCTTCTCCCCCGGCTGGCCCTCCAATGTCCCCTGATCCGTTCCTGAACCCGGGTCGTCAGTGCTGCAGGTTGGCACTCTGCCTCTGCACAAGCAGGCTAGCCTGTACTTGACGGATATAATTGCTCTTACTGAAACCTGGCTCAGATCTCATATGCTAGCACGTGAGGTTGAATTAAATGGCTTTAAGATGTTTAGGCAGGATCGTATAGGAAAAAAAGGGGGAGGTGTTCTAATCGATGTGAATTCCTCCCTGAATGCATCTTTGGTAACACTGCCTGTCCCACCCAGTTCAGCTTGCGAGGCAATGTTCATTAAATTGCTGCTGGGCGGAACAAAGTCACTGGTAATAGAAAGTGTTTATTACCCTCCCAAAGCAGCAGTGTCTAAGCCAGATAGATTCAGGCTGGTTGGAACTTTTGCAGATTCATTGAGTGACAACTCTCCCATGTACGGAGTCTGGAAAACAATTTCCCAACCCCCCCCCCCCAAACAAGAATTTTCTGGGCCCAGGATTATTCCAAATTTGATATGGGGCATTCCTCAAAGCAGTATCAGAAGTCAACTGGCACCAACTTCACTTTGCCCCAACCGAGACCAGGCATTGGAAGGAGTTCTATGTCAATAACTTTCAGTCAAGGTTTATTTTTGTATGCTATTAAGGAAAGCTGTTCTTATCTGTAAACCCCCATCCCCAAAACCCCCAATTAGGCTTTTTGGCTATAATTTTTTTTTGCCATGGTTACTTACATTATTTTACTTTTGAAAAGTCTGCAATCCCCAAACATGGTGGGCAGCTGCATGGTTCATTGCTCTGAAAGCGCGGTGCTGCACTGCTTGCCCCACCAATACAAAATGTATTGAGGTGAGCGATGTAGAGCCGCATCTTCAGAGCAAATGGAACTGCGTACAAACCGCCATATTTGGTGATCGCAGACTTCTCAAAAGTAAAATAGCGCAGATCTTTATGCCGCCCGCCCAGCACACAGTGGTTGGATTTCCGCCATATGCTGGCGATCCGGTTTGTGAGCGAATCCGGCCGCCTGAGGGCCAGCCGGAGAAGGATCAGCATCCCTAGGACTGCTCTCAGTCTCTGGCGGTGGGATGGGGGTTGAGCGCTGTGCAGGAGTGACACTGGCAGAGACTGGGTCCGCTGCTCTGCACCGACGCAAGTCAAGAACCTCTGGGGTGGGACAGACGCAGGACGTCATTGCATGTCTTCGCCCCGGCCTAACCGGGGGGGGGGGGAATAAACCTCTGCCTGCTGTCTCTATGAAGCCCTGCCCCTGGGCTTTGCTTAGCCTCCTTGTCCAGCTCTCCCAACCACTTACTGGTTTCATGGTACTCGTGCACTCTAGGGTGCCATGACCCTGCCCTCTGGGGGGTAAGCCAGGGTGACCGGGAGAGGAGGGGCTTAAGTAGGAGGTGGAAGTCATAGGGGCACCGTGACCAGGGCAGAGAAATGACGGCAGGGTACAGGCAAAAAAGTGAGTTAAATATATTTGAAAAAAAAAAAAAAAGGAAGATCTTGCTTCAAGCGGAAGCTCTTGCAGCAGGTAACACATGCAGGACTGACGCCGGCTGGCGGCAGGACCCCACAGCAAACTTTTTCTAGCAGTGCCCACCGGGGACAGCCCCTCCCAACATTGGCCCCACCTCCGATGTCCCACGTAGTATATAAGAGGCGGCAGTCCCCAGCGTGCTCCAGTTCTTTCCTGCCGTCGACGCACAAACGTAGGCTCCATGGCCCCCTCTCACCAGTTTGACCTCTACTTTGATATTTTCATCTCCAGTTTACCATTATTTCTTTGTTCATTTTCCTGCATGTCTACCACCCCGTCCAGGCACACAAATAAGTGCACCTGCGGTAAGCAAATTCCATCCAAGGATGGCCACGCAGCCTGCATTTTTTGCCTTGGCCTGGACCACAATACTCTGTCCTGCTCCCACTGCCAGACTTTCAACAGTCTGACCCTCATCCGCCAACAAATGTCCACACTTTTCTGGCTCAGCAGCAAACAGCAATGCAGAGGGATTCCTCCTCCTCTGAAGCAGATTCTCCCGATCGCTCTCATCAATCCTCTGGGGAAAGACCACTCTTCTAAGCCTAAGGACAAGCTCAGAGAGCGGGACAGAGATAGGGAGAGGTCCCAGTCCAGATCAAGGTCTTCTGGATCCCACACGGCCTCCAGGTCCGAGTCATCAGACCGTGACTCCTGTCTGACAGTTGTCAAGCCCCCGGTCACCTCTGGAGCTTCTGGCACAAAGGAGAAGTCTTCTGGGCCTTCGGCAACCCTTCAGCCCTTGAGGATCAAACCTTCTTCTGCCTTGTCTGGCCGTTCGTCTGACCCAGGTAAGTCTCACTCTGCCCCCCGGTCAGCCTCTGTATGCAGCACCGACCCCCAGGAGAAGGCAAAATCTTCGGGCCTGTCGGTGGGGAGGTCATCCTCCCTCCCGCCAAAACACACCTCTATATGTCTTCAGAGAAGCACCATACTCAGTAGATGGACAAGCACCAGGCTCCATCGTTGGACAAACGCTGTGCGGACAAGCACTCTAAGGTCGCGTATGAACCCCACTGATGCAAGCCTGCTGACGGCACTCCCAAGGCCACCTTGCCTCCTCCAGCCAAGTCTGCGTCGCCCCCTGCATCCTCCCCTCGATCCGACACCAGGGTAGATGATGTCCCTACACCTGTCAACCAGACGCCGGACCATGGGGTCCCTTCTGGACCCGACGACGGTCCAGATACTCACGATGCCCCGACGTTGCCCCCAGTCCGACCACCGACGCCAGACCAGACCAACATCAGTAGCAACACCGGAGCTCCAGAATCGCTGCCAGACCCGACATTCTGTTCTCCTAGGCTCAATCTGTATCGGGTCAAGGATTTTTTTTTCACACTGGTGGGAAACAATTAAGTCAGATATCCTTCTGGTGGCCCCCACTCCAGTCACTCCGGCCGATCCTGACCCAGCACCGATCCCTAGGGAGGAGGTTCCACCACAGCCCACTGAAGACGTGCCTCCTCAACCCTCCCTCCGATGAGGGCAGGGGCAAGCACCCGTCCCCTGAGAGACCTTGCAAAAGGACAGAGAAAAGAGGGGCCGTAGATCTCGCTCCACGAGCTCCAGTTCCCCCAGCCCCTCTGTCAGACACAGGCACAAGCGTAGGAGACACAGATCTCCCTCGCTTTCCTCCACGGACTCTTACCATACGTCGGACTTCTCTGTCACTTCCTTGGAGGATTCTCTGTTGGGAGAGCCCAAAGACCTGCCAGAGTCGCCTTTGGACGACCCGTCATTCATGGAGGTAATGTGACATATGCATGCTAACATGGGATGGGATATGGAGGACTTGGATCCTGAGCGGATGAGGCTTGCCAAGTACCTCAGGCAAAAAGACCCCAAGCCTGTTGTTATCCCTCCAATTGTGGACACTTTTGAGGCCACTTGGTGGCGCCCTCACTCATCCATGGCCATCCCAAAAAAGGAAGACTGTTTGTACCAGGCTCCTAAGGAACACCCCTTTTGGCTGTACAACCCGCCGCTGACTCAGAGGTTATATCAGCAGCTCACGACTGTTCGCAGAAGCCCAAACATCTGAGCACCCTGCCTCCAGACAGGGAGTCCAAACAGCTGGATTCTGTGGGCAGGAAGGTGTACTCATCTGCCACTTGCAGCATCAGGAGTTTAAATTTCCTGACTCACGTGTCCAGTTCCAAAACGCCCTCTGGGAACAAGGACTGGACATCTTGCAGGATGTGCCCGACTGCCCTCAAAAGACAGAACTTGCAAAGCTCCTCCAAATGGGGTCAGACGTGGGCATGCATGTGCTACGGTCTGCCTACGATTCTGCGGACACTTCAGCAAGGGCTGCGGCTAAGGGCATCTGTTTGTGGTGCCATTTCTGGCTCCGGATATCTGGGTTCGCGCAGGATGTTCAATCCAGCATCCTCAATGTGCCCCGCAAGGGCTCCATCCTCTTTGGGGAAGAAATGGAGTGGATTATCAACAGATTACAAGACTCCAGTAAGGCCATCCATACTATGCAGTCTATGTACCGCCTGAAGCAGAGACAATTTCGGAGGTCTCGCTTTCGTGGCAGAGGGAGACAACAGCCTCAGCAACCCCATGCTCAGTGAGGTGGCTTCGGTCAACATGGTGGCCCCAGGGGATCCTCGGCCTTCCACCTCTCGCCAAGCTAAGTCTGCCCAAGTCGCTTTCTCTCCCCCTCCAACAGCATGACTTCCAACCCAACCCACCTCTCCACGACACCTCGTCAGAAGAGGAGGAGGTGGGAGGTCACTTCTCTCTTTATCCAGAGGCCTTGGAGACAAGTAACCTCCAACCAATGGATTCACGAGCTCGTAGAACACGGACACTATATATTCATGTGCACTCTCCTGGACAGGCCTCCCCACCCCCATCCCGTCATTCAACGGGACATGCAGGTCTCATCCGGCAGGAGATTCAGGCCCTGTTGTCTAAAAACGCCATAGAGACACTTCCTCCTGCACGAGAGGGGCATCGGGTTCTATTCCCACTTCTTCCTGGTTATGAAGAAGTCGGGGGACTTGAGGCCAGTCCTCGACCTCAGCGACCTGAAGCTGTCTGTCACATACAGACATTTCAGGATGGTCACCCTGCACAATCTGATTCCCATAGTGCGTCAGGGAGACTGGCTAGCATCTCTGGATATGCAGGATGCATACCTCCACTTCTTTATACCCAAAGGCCACTGAAAATATCTTCGATTCACATTCCAGGTTGATCACTTCCAGTTCAGTGTGCTGCCCATCAGCCTCTCTTCTGCACCAAGGGTGTTTTACGAAGTGCCTGGCAGTGGTGGCCCCAGTGCTTGGCAGGATGGGGCATTATGTGTTTCTATACTTGGATGACTGACCACTTCTAGCCCACTCCAGCGCTCAACTCCAGATGGCCATCCGAGACACCTGCGCCCTCTTCTGGAGCCTGAGGATTACCATCAGCTTGGCCAAGTCATCTCTCAGCCCCGCACAACTTCTACCATTCATCGAGGCGCTTCTGAACACCGTTCAGGGACAGGCCTTTCTACCTCTAGACTGGGCAAAGCGCATTTGGGCTCTAGCCAGGCATATTTATTCTGTCTCACCAGTGCCAACCAGGTTGCTCCTCCGGGCTGTTGGGTCACATGGCGGTTAGCATTGTTACTGTTCCTGTTGCAGACTCCAGATGAGGACCATTCAGTGGACTCTTCGGGTACAATGGGACCAGAGGTGGGATGACCTGGACATGCCTGTCTCCATTACAGTCAGTCCGCAAGGAACTCCTCTGGTGGATGATGTCTCCTGCCCTGCGGGAGGGGATCCCCTTTCACAAGAGGACTTCCGGACAGGTCCTGACCATGGACGCTTCAAACTCTGGATGGGGGGGGTGCACCTAGGAACACACCAAGACCCAGGGGTCTTGGTCCCCATTCGAGGAATCTCACCACATAAACATCCTGGAATTGAGAGCCGTTCTCTGTGCTCTCCAAGCCCTGGAAACGGTGATCACATCCGGGTCACCTTCTAATCCCGACAGACAATAAGTTGGTGGTCTCCTACCTCAACAAACAAGAGGCACACACTCTTACACCCTGTGCAGGGAGTCTATGAGAGTGTGGGAATGGGCCATAGCCCACTAGGTGGCCATCACAGTGGTTCATGTTCCAGGCATGCAAAACGCACTCACAGACGCCCTCAGCAGGGCAAGGTCTCGAGTACATGAAAGGTCGGTCCCCCAGTCGGTAGCAGACTACCTGTTCGCCAGATGGGAGACACCAGAAGTGGATCTCTGTGTGTCCTCCACCAACGCAAAACTGCCCAGTTTTTGCTCACTAGATCCAGAGCTTGGTGTTTTCTGGCAAGACGCATTGTCCCTCTCCTGGAAGGGGAGATTCCTATGCACTTTTTCTCCTTTTCCACTCATTCAGAGAGTGCTCCTTAAGGTGCAATCTGAGGGGACCTCCATGATCCTGATAGCTCTGCTGTGGCCTCACCAGATCTGGTTCCCTTTGCTGCAGCAACTAGCAGTGGCTCAACCAGTTTCATTTCCGCTCAGGACTCACTTGCTCTCTCAGGACAATGGGACTCTTGTTCACCCAAACTTACGATCCCTTCACCTTCATGCCTGGCTCCTCAAGACTTCCCCAAGCTCTGATTTGGGGTATCGGACAAAATAGCCGCAGTTCTGGTGGATGCGAGGAAGCCCTCCACGAGAGCCACTTGTGTTATGAAGTGGAAAAGGTTCTACTTCTGGGCTGCAGCGTGGCGCACAGACCCCTTGGCCTGTCCGGTTAACACTTTGCTGGAATAACTATTATCCCTGTCAGAGTCGGGGTTCAGTTACTCCTCCATAAAAGTACCGCTGGCCACCCTTTCTGCCTATCACACCCTGTCCAGGGCAGAACGGTAGCTCAATTGAAGATTACCTGGGCCTTTCATAGAGGCATTCTTCACATTAAGCCCCCATTCGGGACCCTTTTCCTCCTTGGGACCTTCAGTTCATCATGGAGAAGCTTCTTCAAGCACTACAGTCTAGACATTGCCTCTAGACGCAGAACTGGCTTCGGCCTAGCAGTTCCACAGGGCCTTATCTCCTGAGGATGTACCTCCTTTCCTTCCTCTGTTCCTCTCCTACCTCCCCGGCAGTTGTCTTCAGTTTATACTGCTTGGGACTCAGTCCTGTGTGTTTTACCTACTGCAAGAGCTTCCTCTTGAAGTGAGATAGTACAATTACGTAAAAATGTACCGTAACAGTAGATCTTCGAGAGAAGCTCTTGCAGCAGGTATGCTTCCCTCCCATCTTCCCCTTGGAGGTCTCGCTCTACATGTGCTGAGTTTGTTTCTGTCTAGCTGCTGGATCATTAATTGTCTTTCGCAGTTTTTTCCCCGATAGGATCGCTGTTGTTCCATCTACCAGTGTTTCCGGTGGTGCAAGAACTGAAGCACGCTGGGGACTGCTGCCTCTTATATACCACGTAGGATGTCGGGGGCGGGGCCACGTCAGGAGGGGCGGTCCCTGCTGGGTACTACTGGAAAAAGTTTGCTGTGGGGTCCTGCTGCCGGCCGGCATCAGTCCTATATGTGTTACCTGCTTCAAGAGCTTCTCTTGAAGATCTACTCTTACGGTAAGTTCTTACATAACTGTACTTTACCATAGGCAAAAAAATATTTCTAGCCAAAAAGCCTAAGTTGGGGGGGATAATAAGTTTATTTTCAGGAAGCCTTTTAAAATGTCGAGGCGCCTAACAAATTTTAAAACACATCAGTTATCCAAGTCATATAGTAATAAAACAGTAAAGCTTGGGGGGGGCACACAGATAAAGACAGCTTTCCTTTAAAATGGCATATCCATATATTACATAGAGAATAATGCATGGGTGGTGTGCCTTATGAGAATTTAGTACACACCCAAGGGGTGTGATGCTGCATAAACTCTCTAAAGTGAAGCTTGAGGGGTTTATAACATCATCAAACACAGAGGGTGTGTATTGAATTTGAGTATACACTCCATCCCATGCCTTATTTTTTTTATTTTTTTTTTATAATTTCTGGACATCAATTTTTTCACGGAACGAGCAGCTCTTTTCGGCTGCGGTTTAGTGTGAAGCCGGAGAATAGCACGTTAGTGTCTTGCACTGTACTGGCACCATGTAGTGTACGTGCACGAATGGCATAATTAACCTGTCGGTTATTATGGGAAATAATAACTTGTCATCTCAACAGAAAAAATTGATGACTAGTTATTATAATATATTTAATTATTTTAGTAACTGTAAGCCCTGAAGAAGAGGAAATTGTCCTCAAAATGTTGGCTTAATTACAGTACTGTAACCAGACTGGCATAAATTAATAATGTATGTAAAGTGAAAGTGATTGTACAATTTTATGTAAATGGTATTTTGTACAGTGCTGACAAATGTTTTTCTTATTGAATCTTTGCAACATTTATCTAATTTATGATCAGCATACATGCATCTTTGTAAGACACTTATAAGTTGTGTTTCTAAAAAAAAAAAAAAACACCTGGGTTGTGCCTGTAAACAGACCCCTAATCTGGTGTACTTACCGAGTGAACAAATACAAATTGAATTGAATAGAATAATGGTAAAAACTATTTTTTGGGTGAGTGAGTCCCATTCGATACCTCTGTGCAGTGTTGTTGAGCACTAGCGGCTCTAGCCACAAATGGTTACCAGGGCACAGCTGGGGCACAACAGATGGCGGCCAGGGCACTGATATATGGTTACTATGGGGGAAGCTCTGCACCATATGGGGCACAGCATTTTTTTACCGGGGCACGTGCCCTGGCGGGCCTTGGTGTAGAGCCACCGCTGTTGTTGAGGCATAGGTCAGGAAGCATAGGAAAACCAGGAGCAGTTATAAAATTTGCAAGTAGCATTTTATTATCGGCAACAGTAAAATAAAAAAAATAAAATTGTTCAGTATAACTGTTTACAAAGGCAATACAAACAGAGAAAACACAGTCCTTCATCTGAGGGTATCTTTTCAGTTTCAGATCTCAGTCTCTCGCGCTCTCTCTCCCCCAGCAAAAATGATTGCTCCCTTTTTAGAAGAAGTCTTTGCCTAGCAATTAACTTCTGCAACCTGAGCTCACTAAAAGGCATCCTGTTTCTCGCAAAATGTATCAGAACATTGTCAGTTTCTTTGCAGGTGCAACAAAATAGAACATGGTGTCCCAGAACTAATCTCCTGTTAACAGCTCTGCAAAAGAGTTTGTGGAGGTTAAACTGCATCTGAGTTAATCCTCTGAATTCCAAATAGCTTTTTTACAGTCATTTCAACAATATAATTATTCAAACAAAAAGATCCCAGTTTCACATATTTTTATAACCACAGATATGCAAGGGGGAAGAAAAGGTAGAAAAGCAAGAAACAGCAAGTGAAGGCAGGGAAACAGCAGGAAACGCAAGAAAATTTGATTGCTCAGACAAGAGACAAAAGGAAAGGACAGATGGGCAGGGTCTTATTCGACCCTGTCACATACAGTTGTAAATCCTGCAGAGCTGAGACATTCAAAAACAAGGTAACATGGTAAGCTCTGATGTTACAAGGATACTTACAAGTGATGTGCAAAAAATGAACAGGATACAAAATAAAAAGGACCAAAAACAGTACCACCAGCTGAATTGCAAACAAGGCAAATCAGCATCAAAAACAGACATGGCTGACAAAGAGGACAGAGTGGCTAGAGAGGATTAGAGCAGGAACAGTAGGGAGTAAAGTGAGAAGTTAGTAGCCGTTTGAGAGACTGGTAAGTGGGGGAAGAGACAGAGTTAAGGGGTACATTGTTCGAAAGGGAGGGAAGACTGAAGGAGAAAGCTGTTTGCCCATAAGTTTGCATCAAGGAACAGTGAAGTTCTGCAGGACTGAGCAAGTAGGTGATAGGGGTGGGAGGAAGGTGGTACAGTAAGGACGGAGGAAGGAGAATCGGTTTTGGAGAAAGGAATGAAGGGCAATGAGAATGGTGATGGAACACAAGTGGAAGGAATCAGAGGTTAACATATACTGAGAACTAGTGGGTGACTGATGGGGAGGAGAGTTGGTAGGAAGTACCAGAAAGCATGGAAAAAGCTGTGAAAACACCAGTCTAATATTATAAGCTTGAAATAACTCGATGTGCATTGTTCATACTCAGATTTGCCTACCTTTCCAAGTAGGATGAAAAAAAAGATGATGCCAATTTTGTTAGAATAGAATGAATATATATATATATATATATATGTTAGAGGCAAAAAACTCTGTTTAATGCATCAGTTAGGGTTGTTCCACATCGACAAAAGCGAGGAAATTCGATATTAGGGTTGAAACCCCTTTGCACCTCAGCCCACCCCAACTGGAATCGGGGGTGCGTTGGGCTTGTCGCCTAACTCTCACCCTCATCACATGTGGAAAGAAGCCGAGGAATAGGGCAATGGGGTGAGAGTTAGGGGCTAAGTATTTTTCCGGACGAAAGTCCATGATCTCGCACTGTTTCCGAGATATGGGCCCTGAAAGGCTCAGCGAACGCCGTAGTGTTATCCTATGGGGGGAAAAAAAACAGAAGTTCGGAGTGCCATAATTTTGCCTTCCTGTAATATTTTTTCACCAAACCACTGAAATGCACATCTGTGGGATGTTGGCTGTGTTCCCTGCAAATTTCAGCCCAAAAGACCAAACCGTTATTTTGTAGCAGGGCGCCAAACGACTGCTGCAATGCGTCGTACGCCATAATGTTATCCTATGGGAAAAAGCGTCAACTTTGGAGTACCGTAACTTTGCCACCATGTAATATTTTTTCAACGAAACACTAAAAGGCACATCTGTGAGATGTCGGCTGCGTTCCTTCCAAATTTCAGCCCAAAACTCCAAACTGTTCTTTTGAAGCGGGGTGCCAAAGAATTGCTGTCATTTTCCCACAGCCTAGAAAAGTACTGTCGCAATTTGCGAAAGCTTTTGCAAATTCATTCGACAGTGTCGCAAGTGCGAAAGTACTTTTTCCAGAAATGTGAAAAACATATTTCTGGGGTGTTTTACCCCAAAATAAAGACATGGCTAGCATCCTCAGGGTCCGACTAGGTGAATACAAAAAAAATTAGGTTGCTAGAGGGTCCCATATTTAAATGGCAAGCATTTTTCTGATCACCAACTGAAAACAAAATGGCGGATTTACGACAGTAAAAGGGCAATTTACGAAAGTAAAAACTGCATTTGCAACACTAACTTTTTGTTAACTTTTCCCATTGACTTATAATGGGAACTTGTGTTTTGAATAACTTTTGAACCGTTTAATATTTTTTCACAAAATCTTGAAAGGCACATCGGGGCCCGGCGCACCGTTCCTGAAGATTTCAGACGATCAGCAGCATGACAAATGCGACCTTTAGGTGCAACCGTAGAATTCCGTAAAGCGTAAATGCACGCACAGATCACGCTTAATAACTCAGCAGACATATATCCGACCGGTACGAAACTTGGCAGATCCCAAGGCGTATGATACGGTCTTGATCGTGTATTCCAAATTTCAGGCAAATCTGTCGAACGGTTGCAAAGTTATTAAGGTGCAAAATTTGGGGTTTAACATGTAACTGGCTCCTCAACCCTAACTATGGTAGCACAACCGTGCTACCATAATATATATATATTTTGCATAGCAGACACTATATTACCTGGTTTGGAGAGTTTCCCTGTTATTGGCATGAAAGAACTTTGCCTTTTGACTTTAGTTGTAGAACTTGGAGCAAGTGCTTGAAAACAGTTGTAAGACACATTAACAATCACCATTTTTACTCTTTTAAGATATGACGACATCCTCCAGCTTGTCTGCCTCTAGGCCTTCTGGCTCCCCACGACATCACAGTGATTCCAGCCACTTATCTGGGAAGCATTTATCCCAAAATTCACAGAGAGAAGGTATGTATATTTTACTGCTGTTGTAAGCACTGGTGATTTTGTTTACAGAATTGCAAACTGACAAAACTTTTACTACATGGCCATCCTGAGAGTTCAGCGGCTGAGGAGCTCCTTGCAGTTTTGGCAAATTGGGATTGCTGCCACAGGCTGGCAGTAGTGAGAAGTGCCATCTCATGAGAGACACTTCACCTCAAAGAAGGGAAGGTTGCCTGTAATGTTGCCTGATTCCCCTCTGATGGCTTAGCGACAGCATGGATCCAGGGCAGCAGGACACTCATTAATGGGGAAGAACACCAAGAGCCTGGCCGTGTCCGGCAGGGTGACTTTAGCACACTTCCTGCATCTCTGGGGAAGGGGCAGGGCACCATGGAGTGGGCTGTCTCACCAGGGTTTTAGTATGTGTCCCCTCCCATTCCTTGCCTCACTAGATTTGTTTTCCTAGTCGACCGGAAAGAGTGGGTGCTGACTTGGCCCTGCAGTGGGAGGCAAGCTATAATAGCACATCCTGTCAGATAATCTAGTAGGAAGACATCTCCAGGTTCTTAGAATAGTTCTTTTTCTTTATATTTTGTCTCTGGGCACATTGTGCAGCTCCTCACACAACACTGGTTCCATGCACTGGTCAAAATGCAAGCCAGCATTGATTAATTTTATTTACTTTAATTAGAAATTGGTGACCGGGAAAGGCACACTGAGCCAAGGCTTGTTTCCATTTGCGACCTAGGGGAAGGAAGTAAGAGAGAATACATCATAACAGTATAAGTTTAGTGCAAACAAGTGCAAGCTAGTGCAGACCTAAAAGATGAGCAGCAGTGGAACCATGGTACATACTAATGTATGTGATAAGGTACAAAATAAGTACGATGGTACCGGCTGGCCAGAGAGGGGTAAGCAACCCTGCAGCCCCCCAAAATTGCACTGGGTGGCCAGAGAGGAACTAGGAGCAAGAACAGGAGGGAGTAAAGCAAGCTGTTAGAAACTGTTTGAATGAGCAGCAAGAGGAGGAGGAGCAGCAGAGCTGAGGGGGATAGATTATTCCAGAGAGGGGAAAGGAGAAAGCAGTTTTTATTCCAGAGGGAGAGAAGACGGAAGGAAAAAGCAGTTTATCCCGCTGTAGTTTTTCAGTGAGGGAGAGCAAAAGATCAAGAGTTAGCAGATCTGAGTTGGGAGGTGGCTATGGATGGGCGAGGGGGATGGAGATGGGCAAGGGAGCAGAACTAGAATTTGCAGAGAGAAGAGGAGCAATGAGAAAGGTGTCTGGACATAAGTGGGGGGCAGCATACTGTAGAGTGAGCAGTGGTGGGTGAGGGAGGAGAGTTTGTAGCAGTACGTCAGTATGGAAAAGAGGGTCCAGTCTAGCTGGGTGGAATTTGGGACATCTAGATTAGGCCACATCCCCATTCTCAAACACCAGAATCATGTTAAAAAGGATCTTGCAGCAGACAAGGAGGGGTATGTAAGACTTGTTGCAATAAAGGGTGCCAGATTTGGGACACAGCTTTTTAGGGATTGCATCAGTGTGGGTAGAGAAGTCTGAGCACCAATCCAGTCACACACAAACGGTACTTGAAATGAGAAGCCTATAAGTTGGGGCGGCGAACCTTGCAAGCGTGTTAAGAATGATAGTAGTAATAATATAGAAAGAATTCTTTATATTGCCTTTTGAGAAGAAAGCTTCTCATTTATAAACAAAACCTTGCATGTCTTCTAAGAATTAATCTTCTCCAGAGAATCCCACTCTGTGGTCTTGGAGCTGGAGGTGGTAGGACCCCGTGGAAATTAGAGCTGTTGGGGCTGAGAATGCCAGTGCCCAGCACTGTGTTGTCTGCACACTTCCAGGATATAAAGTGCCACTGGCCCTAGCTGCCTTAGTTACCCCTTTCCCCGCTGTTGAATCTCAGTGCTTTTCTTTTCGGGGACCTAAACTGCAGTTTGCATACAAATAGTGGTTTAGTCTAGCTCCACACATCTCTGTCGTAATGTTTTAAACAAATTTATTGATCTTCATCAAGGACAACTCCTCTGTTGGTCCACATCTTTGGAATTGTAAGCCATCGGTGTCAGGCCCACTAGGAGGCTCTTGTCATGTTGGGGCCACCTACGTTAATATGCAATGTCCATGCCTGTAAAACGTAATTGTCCAATGGCTCCTTAGTTCTTCCATGTTTACCTCTTATCTGACTTGCAGAAAAACACATGTTGCTTTCTCTGTATTATTTGTTCTAACTTTTAACTATTACAGATGTTTCCCATCTATGTCTGTATGCCGCTATCAAAAGAACTTTTATATTTAGGTTTCTAGGGACATGGATATGTTGTTCTATCCACACTTACTGGCAGGTTCCTTGCCGTTTTAAATCTTGCCGGAAGGTCTTCAAGCTGGCTCCTCCCACCCACCCGGATGGTAAAACTTTCGGCTCCGCCCCATGACGCCAGATCTTCCTTACTGCTTGGAAGCTCAGGTTCCCTCCTTCACGCTGTGCGTTTTAGGCCTGGATCCAAACTCGTTGGTTAAACCGAAACTCATACTTAAATTTACTAGACTTCTGTCTTTTTCTTCCTTCGCTGCTGCAATGGACAAATCGACTCCCGGATTTCGGCGGTGCCCTTGTGGGCAGAAGATTTCTCGGACCAATCCGCACTTCACGTGCGTTTACTGCCTTGGGCTTGATCACGATCTGCAGGCCTGCGAATTGTGCAAGTCCTTCTCAGTCAACGTTCTTGAAGACCATGCTGCCAGACTTCAACTTGGGCACCCTGAGAGACGTATTCCTCCGGTAAAGTTGAAGGAGGCCCATTGGGCGGTGTCCGGCGGCGGGCTCGGCTGAGCAACTTGAGCAAATGATCGCCCTTGAGGAGGAGGCGGCCCAGGCCGCATCTTCTTCCTCGGTCGCGGCATTTACCCCGCTCTCCTTGGGCTCCTCCTACACAGCTTAATTCAAGGAGCTTTGTCAGTCCCTCTCTACTAAGGGAGAGGGACCGTCGGGACATTCCTCTCGGTCCAAGAAAAAGGACTCAAAGGGTAAGTCCCACCGACGACGTTCATGGGAGTGGGAGAGGTCCCCTTCCCCAGATAGTCGACACTCGACTTCAGTCGAGGTTGCGGTTAAGGCCGCTGGCTTCACGGTGTCCCCCGTGGGTTTTCTCGACCCGTCGGACTGGCTGTCGACTGGAGAAGCAGACAACCCTTCTTCACCGGTTCCCCCAGTGGAAACAGAGGACTTGCCTGTGCCTCCTGTGCCGGAGTCCCCGGTTAAGGTTCCAGAGCCAAGGGAGGAATGGGTTTCCCCTGCTCCCTCCGAGACCCACCCTCGGAAACACCGAAGGTCTCAGTCTCGGACCTCTTCTCGGTCCAGCCGATCATGCCGACATCGGCGGTCTCTGCACCGAGGGAAACGGCGGCGACGCTCATCCTCGTCTTCGTCCTCCTCAGAGGATAGGCTCCAGCGCAAGTTGCGTCGGCGCTCACAAGGATCTGATGTGGCAGCAGCTCCTTTTGGATCGAACAAGCCGACTGTAGCCCTTCCCGGCCATTAAGTGGCTGTCATCTGAGCGGCCGAAACAACCCCTCATTGTCATCGAGGAGCCAAAGCCGGTGCCGGTTGTTCAGCCGAAACCAGCTGCACCACCCATTGTGGTGGAACCCCCACCTCCACAACCAAAAACTGGGGCTCCGACCAAGGATTCTCAGTCGGGTCAGGGGTTGCCCCATCGGTTGTCTGTCACCCTCACTCCCGATCGTCCTCGGCAGGTGCAGGGTGGCTCAGGCCCTCGGCAGCTGTTTGCAGACTCCTCGGAGTCTGACGATGACTCTTCCCTGTTCTCCAGGCCTCTCGACCTGGAGTCCACTGGGGGACAGTTGGTGGACGAGAGCCCATCCTTGTTCATGGAATTGCTTCGGCTCATCTCAGAATCTACTGGGGTGAAGCTCGAACCTGTGTCAAAACAGGCCAAGTATCCCCTCACGGAGATACTGGACCGAGGGGATTCTCCTACGGAGGCCTTTCCTGTGGCCGAAGCCATTGTTGGCCCGGCCCTGAAGCTATGGCAGCGGCTGGCTTCTTGTCCAGCTCCTTCGGCCAGGATGGCCAGAAAGTATGCCGTTCCCACCGGCTCACTCTCCGGACTCTCGGAGCACCCCTCTGCGGAGGGGTTGGTGACCGACAGTGTTTTCTGGCACTCCGGAAACGCTCGGGACATGGACAAGCCACCAGATAAAGAGTCCCAAGAAACTGGACTACTCCGGGTGTAAAGTCTGCGCTGCGTCCTCCTTAGGCCTTCGTCAGGCCAGTTCTGCCGTACTGATGGCACACTTTTCCCACGCCCTTTTGGGCTCCCTGGATGAGGTGATTCCTCATCTCCCGGCTGACCTCCAGACTATGGTCAAGCAGGTGCGGGAACAGGGAAGGGCAGTGGCAAAGCAACAGCTCCAAACTGCTCTTGCCATTGGAGACTCTTGTACCTGGTCAGTAGCGGCCGTAGTGGCCATACACCGCAGAGCTTGGCTGCAGATCTCCACCTTCACGGTGGATACCCAGCACAAGCTGGAGACATTCCCTTCCTGGGTACCGACTTGTTCAGTCCTGGGTGGAGGGTCATTTGCAGAGGATCGAGAAGTCCAGTGCCACTTTGGACTCGGTCACGTCTGCCCAGAAGGACAAAAGCCGCCAGCAGCATAAGCCCTTTTGGCCTGCCCCTGCAGCACGTCCAGCCCAGCAACACCAGCATCAGGGCCAGCAGGCTCGTACTTGGCACCCCAAAGCCAAGCCTGCAGCTTCCTCCAGCAGGAAGCCAGGAGGAAAAGGCCCTGGAGGTCCCTCGGCTGGTCCTTCCTCCAAGCCTGCCCAGTGACGGGTTGAGGGGTGTCGCCCCCAGCCTCCTCACTCCCCCCCCACTAGGTTCCCCCCTGTGGGGGGACGGCTCCGCCACTTCCTTTCTGTCTGGTCCGCTATCACCGCGGACCACTGGGTGTTGGAAATGGTAAGGAAAGGTCTGCCTCTGGAATTCGAGCAGGTCTCACACTATCGAGCCGTCACACCACGGGGGGGGCTATGGGGTCCGCAGCCTCTCTGTCGGCTCGTTGAGCCAACATTGCTCTGCTCCTCCAGAAGGAGGTGATCAGGGAGGTGGCGGATCCTCCACCAGACCCAGGGTTTGTGTCCAGGTATTTCCTGTTCCCACAACGGACGGTGGGCTGGTGCCCCATTCTAGACCTACACGACCTGAACAAGTCCCTAAGGTCTCGAATCTTCGGGATGGTCACTCTGGCACAGATCATTCCATCCTTAGAATGAGGCATGTGGTTCTGTTCTCTGGACCTCCAGGACGCGTTCTTTCACGTCCCAATCCGTCCGTCCCACCAGCGATTCCTCCGCTTCAGAGCGGAGGGGTCCCTTTACGAGTTCCTGGCCATGCCCTTCAGCCTCTCTCCAGCTCCCAGAGTCTTCACCAAATGCATGGCAGTGGTGACAGCATTCCTGCGGCGCAGAAAGGTCCGGGTGTACCCTTACCTGGATGACTAGCTGATTGCAGCCCCCTCCAGACCGGAGGTGGAGCGGTCCAGGGATCTGGTCCTCCAGGTCTGCTCTGATTGACCTCCTCATCAACGAGGCCAAGTCGTAACTCGTGCCAACGCAGGTGATACACTTCATCGGGGCAGAGCGCGACTCTCTTCGAGCCAAAGCACTGCTCCCGGCGGACAAGGCCGAAGTTCTTTCCTCCTTTGCCCAGTCATTTCTGGTTGGGCAATTACACCCTGCCCGGGACTTCCTGCATCTCCTGGGCCTCATGGCGGCCTGCACCAGCGTGGTCTGTTGGGCCCGTTGACACATGCGTCCCCTACAGTGGCGACTGGCCTGCCAGTGGTCACAGTGCTGCGGTCCTCTGGACCAGCCAGTGGCGGTGACCCAGGAGATGTGGAACGCTCTCCAGTGGTGGATCGTTCCAGCTCATCTGCAGGAGGGCATCCCGTTTGTCCGCCCCGAGCCGACGGTCACTCTAAAGCCCGCCTCTCTGATGGGTTGGGGTGCCCATCTGGGGGAGCACAGAGCGCATGGCCTCTGGTCCCCTCAGGAGTCTCGATGCCACATCAACCTGCTGGAGCTTCCAGCGGTCCAACTAGCCCTCACCGCCTTCGCTCCATTTGTATGGGGTCAAGTGGTCCAGGTCCAGATGGACAATACCACGACCACGTACTACCTAAACTGCCAGGGCAGGACGCGCTCCTTGCCACTGTGCAAGGAAGCTCTCCGCACTTGGTCCCTTGTGAGCAGACTGGAGGTGGATCTCCTAGCCATCCATGTGGTAGGAACCTCGAACACTCTGGCCGATGCCCTAAGCAGGATAGGTGCTGCATCTCACGAGTGGTCTCTCCTGCAAGAGGTAGTACACGATCTGTTCTCCCACTGGGGCACACCTCAGGTGTACCTGTTTTGCCTCCAGGGAGAATGTGAAGCTGAGGCTGTTTCATGCCCACCCCCTTTAGCAGGGCTCGCTGCAGGGGGACGCCTTCTCAAGGCTGTGGACCCTGGGCCTCTTCTACGCCTTTCCCCCATTTCCCTTGATCCACAAGGTGCTTCTCAAGGCGAGGAGGGACAAGGCGCAGGTGATTCTGGTATCCAGATCTCCTCAGCTCCAGGCTCCCGAGGCAGCTTCCAGCCGGCCCGGACCTGATTTCAGTCAACCAGGGGAAGGTTCTCCACCTGGACCTTCAATCCCTGCACCTGACGGCCTGGTTCCTGAGCGGCTAGAGTTCCAGGCCTTGGGTCTTTCCGACGAGATCCTCAGCATTGTTGAGGTATCCCGTAAGGAGTCTACCAGAAAATGCTACGCTTTCAAATGGAAGAGATTCTCCATTTGGTGTCAGGATAAGGGGTTGGACCCTTCCTCTTATTCCTTGGCCAGCATTTTGGACTACCTGTGGTCCCTTTCTCAGCTAGGGCTTCGGTCGACGACCCTTAAGGTGCACCTGGCAGTCATCTCTGCTTACCGGGCGCAGGCCAGGAAACCGTTGGTGGCGCAGGAAAAGGTGGTTGGGTGCTTTTTCAAAGGCCTTGATCACATATCCTCCGTGAGAACCTCCACCTCCGTGATCTACTGCTGGTTAGCTAAGCTCATGGGCAGCTATTCGAACTGATGCACAGGTGTGATATCTCTCACCTGTCGTGGAAGACCACCTTCTTGGTGGCTGTCACGTCAGCCAGAAGGATGGGAGAGCTCCAGGCGCTTTCAATCGAGTCTCCTTATCCAGTCTTCCACAGGGACAAGGTTGTCCTGTGCCCCCTCCCAAAATTCCTTCCGAAGGTGATATTGGAGTTTCACCGTAACCAGGTGTTGACTCTGCCCGTGTTCTACCTCAGTCACACCTCGGAGGCCGAATATAGGCTCCATACTTTGGGCCCTAGAAGAGCTCTCTCTTATTACAAGGAGCGGATGGCTGAAGTTTGGGGAGAGGTTCGCCAGCTGTTTGTCACCTACGCTGAAGCTGAACCTGGCAGACCTGCAGCCAAGTGGACGATAAGCAGGTCGGTCACCTCCTGCATAGATCTCTGCTACAGGTTTGTGGGCATGGAGCCTCCCAAAGGGATAAGAGCTCATTCTGCCTGCCATACTGCTGCATCAGTGGCTGCTTCCAGGAACGTGTCTGTCCAGGAAATCTGTAGGGCTGCTACCTGGAAGTCAGCACACGCCTTCATTACCCACTACCACATTGACCTAGAGTCACGCCGGGATGCTGGTTTTGGGACCTCAGTTCTCCAGTCCTTTCCCAAGTAGGTGGTGTGCACCTTGCCTCCCTCCACCCGGAGAACTGCTAGGAGTCTGCCAGTAAGTGTGGATAGAACAACATATCCATGTCCCTAGAAATATAGGTTACTCACCTGTAACAGGAGTTCTAGGAATGGTATATGTTGTTCATCCACACAACCCACCCGACCTCCCTGGCTTCGATGCACAACCTGGCTTCCAGTGGGCTAGATCTGGCGTCATGGGGCGGAGCCGAGAGTTTTACCACCCGGATGGGTGGGAGGAGCCAGCTTGAAGACCTTCCGGCAAGATTTAAAGCGGCAAGGAACCTTCCAGTAAGTGTGGATGAACAACATATACCATTCCTAGAACTCCTGTTACAGGTGAGTAACCTGTATTTTTTACCCACGGATACAAGATCTATAAGGACGATGCTTACACTGTTTGTGTTTGCTGTTTGGGCCTATAAGATCTGCCAAGGATTTTACCAGGCCATGAGGACACGCCGAAAGAAGGCAGTAGAAACCTTCATTGCCATCAAGACCATGGAAACCCAGGTTAAGATCGCAGTCTTCAAACTGGATTCAAACTCTGCCTGACCACTGCAGGTAAAGAAACACCTAGGTGGTTGGCTAGGACAACAGAGAAATCCAAAGAGAAAGAAAAATAGTCATTGAAACCCTCATCCTCCAGACACCATAAGCATAGAGATAAACATGCTTCACCAGTAAAGTCGAGGTCTCCATTTAAAGAGAGTAAGTCTTTGTCCGCTTTGGCGGCTTCAACTAAAACCCCCCTTCCCTGACCATTACTGAGACATCAAGGTTGCGCCCTGGCTTTGGCACTTCTGTACCTACTATGGACGTTATACAGCCTCCATCATTTGGTTTTGTCATGGTGATGAAAGCAGTCACAAACACACAAATGGGCATCATCAACTCCCAGGCTATGCAGACCTCATTTTCAGAAATGTTAACTCACCTGTTTCTGTCACTGACAGTGTTGGTGCCAGCAGTCCTATTGACGGGGCCTCCTCCATCAGGGGCAGCAGTTGTGTCTGTCGCTGGCTCCGATTGCTCTTGTCGTCATTCAGGACAGTGACAAAGTGGAACACAGTCCTGACCTTGTGGACATGGAGGAGGATTTGGAGGCTGAAGGATGGGAAGAAGACCCCTATGAAGGGGATTTTCTACCCTCTCATCCTGCAGTGAGGAATTGGTAGTTTATAACCCCAGGTCTTCTCCTGAGGACCCCTCATTTCAGGCTTTGTTCAAGCAAATTCAGTGTTTCATGAAGTTTGAGGCTGAAGAGGAAGACTCCAGTACTAGGAATTTAATGAAATTCTTAGAAGTTACAGCTGCATCTACTATTGTAGTGCCTCCTGTATACCTTGCATTGCAGTATTCTGCCTTTGCTGCCTGGCACTTTGCCTGCAGTCCCAAGAAAGGCTGACAAGCAGTATCCTGCTCCGTCTGTCAAGCCGTACTATTCTGCACAGCCAGAAACTGATTCTGTGATAATCATGGCTGCAAATTATCGCTCAGGGGCCCCTAGAGTGATGAGTACTCTACTTCCTGACAAAGAATCCACAAGATTAGATGTAATGGGCTAACATACATGCCACGTTTGGGCTAAGGATTGCAAATTACCAAGCTTACATGATTAGGTATTAGAATAACCAGTTGAACTCTACCCTGACTACTGTTCAGGCTCTCCCTGATAGCCTTGCAAAGGCAGAACTTTCTAAATCTGCATCGGCAGGTATTACTGCTAGTTAGCATCTGTTATGGTCAGCATAAGATGCGTCTGATGCCTCTGGCATTTGCTGAGGAGATAGTCTTGGGACAGAGTGACTGGCTTTGCTGCCGCATTACAGCAAGCCATATTGAATGCCCCTTTTAGGGGCTGCAAGTTATTTGGGACAGATGTGGAAAAGGCACTCAAAAGACTTTTCATCCTGCAAAATGACTCTGAAGTCTGCAAAGTCCTTGAGCCCACAAAATACAAGAGGATACAGTAAGGGTGCATTTCGTAGGTCTGCAGGCTGTGGCTACTGTCCACAGTACTGTAGTCATGGAGGCAGTCTCCCTCCAGGTCCCTCACCCACTGGTAGACATTTCAAGGTGACTAAAAGTTCTGGGTCAGGCAGCCCTGCTGCCCCCAGCACCTTCCAGCTCCCACTTCCTTCCCCTTCGCTGTTGCCTCCGGGGGTACAAGTGGGAGGAAGGATATTACCGTCCAAGATGAAGGGAGATCACCACGGACGAGTGGATCCTGGAAATAGTAGAGAAAGGCCATGCTCTAGGGTTGCTGTCCAACCCGCCAGTGCACCTTCTGCCTCCTCCTCATTATCCTCTGATCATCTTGTCCCTGCTAAGAAAAGAATTACATTCCCTACTTCTAAAGAAAGCAGTCAAACCTTTTCCTCCCAAGGAACAGTACGGGGGTTCGATTCCATATACTTTCTGGTCCCCAAATCCATAGGACACCTGCATCCTACACTGGACCTCAGAGATATGAGCAGATTCAATGAATACAAAAAGTTTTGAATGGTGTTTCTTCTGGCTCTCATACCCCTACTACAGAAAGGAGATTGGCTTTGTGCTCTGTACATAAAGGACGCTTACCTTCATATCAAAATCTGACATTGCCACAGGCAGTACCTCCGCGTTATGCTGGAAGACCACCATTCTCGGTTCTGAGTCTTGACTTTTGGCTTATCCTCGGCACCGCAGGTCTTTACCAGATGGTAGGAAGGGCTTTTTGTCTCCCCTTATCTGGACTGCTGGCTCTTGCTCAGCCCGTCCAGGGAAGTAGTTCAGTACAGAGTATCCAGAACTCAGCAGTTTTTGAGGACCTGTGTATATCGGTCAGTGTACCGAAATCCATCCTGTTCCCTGCCAGGGCTTCCAGTACATTAGTGCAGTCCTGGACACAGCAGTGGGCACTGCTTTTCTGCCTGCAGGCAGGACTGAGGCCCCGGTGGCCCATGCCCATCAGGTACACAGGAGTTATTGTGTCTCCTGGGATTTATGGCAGCTGCCATTATGACAGTCCCATTGGCCCACCTCTACAGAATACCACATTGGATACTTCCAGTACAGTGGGATCCACTGATGGATGAATTGGAACAGATGGTTCTCGTCATGTCCGCTCTTTGAAAGTCACTGCTGTGTTGGATGGAACTCCTGCACTTGTTACAGGGCATCCCATTTTTCTCACCAACACTGGTGCAGATCCTTACAATGGATGCCTTCAGGTTAGGTGGGAGGTGCCCACCTGGGCCCATTCCAGACCCAAGGGGTTGTGGTCTACCCTAGCCTCACATCTCCACATCAGTGTTCTGGAGATGATGGCTGTTCTTCTTGGTCTCCAGGCCTTTGCTGACCACCTCAGTCCAAGGACCCCTCATGTTAAGGACAGACAATGTCACTGTGATGCACTATATCGGCAAGTGGGGGAACTCACTGTTCTAGGAGCATGGATATGTTCATCCACACTCTTTGGTATGTCCCTTTCAATCTGGCCGGAAGTCTTCAAGCTGGCTCCTCCCACCCGCCCACGTGGTAAATACCTTGGCTCCGCCCCATGATGCTAGATCTTCCTTTCCGCTGGAACATTCAGGTTCCCTCGTGCTACTTCTGCAGTATCGTAGGCCCTGGATACTAATCGACGTTTTTCACCGCAGCTGCTTTCTTTGAAACTCGTACAAGTTTACGATTTCGATCTGAGCGCATTGGACATGGAGGACAAGTCGTCCCCCGGGTTTCGCCGGTGTCCCTGTGGACAGAAAATGTCGCTCACCGATCCCTACCTCTCGTGTGTCTATTGTTTGGGTGTCGTGCATAACACCTCTTCGTGCACCATCTGCTTGGCCTTCCATCCGAACGTTCTGGACGGCCGCAAGGCGCGCCTTAAGCTGGGGAGACTGGAGCTTCGCAATCCACCGGTGAAATCGAAGGAGGCAAGGTGGGCGGTTTCTGTGGCCATGGGATCCGCTGAGCAGCTCGACCAGATGGCGGCATATGAAGAAGAAGCTGCCCAAGCCTCGGCCAGCTGAGGTTTTTTCATGACGTTAAACCTTGGCTCTACCTTTACAGGATCCTTCCGGGAGCTGTTCCAGTCTCTCTCCACCAGGGGTGAGGCGCCCTCGGGCATGCACTCCTCCTGCCCTAGAAAATGGGACAAGGACCCTAAGTCATCTTCTTGGAGAAGACGTTCCTGGGACCGAGAGAGGTCTGAATCCCAGGACTTTCTGGTCTCAGCCTTGGTCGAGATCGCTTCCACGGCCGCCGGCTTCTCGGACCTTCCATCAGGCCAAAGCACCGAGGCAGAGGAAACTACCAAACCAGCCGAGATATCTCTCGACCTGATAGAGCCGTTGTCGCCGACCCTGGTCGAGGACTCATTGGAGCGGACACTTATCCTTTCCTTCCCCGACGAGGAGACCTAGCCCTCGGGTATCCTGATCGAGGGACAGGAGCCGGAACCTTAGTTTCCACTGACTCCGGCCTCTCCCGATCGAACAAGCCGACCCAGTTTGTATCGATCGAGGACCAGGACCCCTTCGGTCGAAAAAACGAAAAAAGGTCACAAACAGTCTTGGAAAAGGCGTTGCCACCGATCGTCATCCTCCTCGGACAAGGAGAGACTTCGACGGAAGCTCTGGCGCTATGAAGACCTTATGTGGCAACAGCTAATTCTGACTGGTCATAAGCTGGCTCCGCCAGCTACACCGGCCATTACTGGACCCCTGCCTCTTAGGCCGACGCCGACCCCTCCGGAACCGAAGACTCCTGTTCTTCCTCCGGTAGGACTGGCACGCATTCCTGTTCGGCCTGTTCTGGTCTCCCCACCAATTTTGGTGGAGCCACCGCCTAAGCAGCCTCAGGGAGGGCTCCCTTGAAAGAGGACCGGACAGATACGGGCCTGCCCCGTCGTCTGTCCATCACTGCTGTCTCCGATCACCCTTGGCGTATTGAAGGGGACATAGGCGGGAGACCCTTATATCCCGACTCTTCGGATTCTTGATACCACTGGTCTACACTGACACCTGATGATGAGTTGTCAGTTACAGGCTTGGAGTAAGGTTCTTCCTCTTTCCAGGGCATCCTCCGCCTTATTTCAGAGTCAACCAGTATGCCCTTGGAGCCTGTCCAAAAGAAGGCGGAATATCCTCTCACTGATATCCTTAAGAGGGGGGATACCCCGACAGAGGCCTTCCCAGTGGCCGAAGCCATTGTTGGCCCGGCCCTTGAGCTATGGCAGTGCCATGCCTCTTGCCCGGCTCCATCTGCCCGAATGGCTCGCAAGTACACTGTACCCATGGGGTCCTTGGCGGGTTTCACAGAGCATTCCTTGGCCGAGAGCCTTGTGACTGCCTCTGTGTTTAGACGCACAGGTAGCTCAGCGGATACTGACCACCCTCCGGACAAGGAGTCCAAGAATATGGACCATTCTGCCCGAAGGTGTATGCGGCCTCATCCTTGGGTCTTCGTCAGGCCAGCTCGGCAGTGATCATGGCACACTTCTCTTACACCCTCTTGGGGTCGCTAGATGAAGTCCTCCCTCATCTCCCAGCGGACATGCAGACCACAGTTAAGCAGGTCCGTGACCAGGGCCGTGCTGTTGCAAAACAGCAGCTCCAGTCAGCCTTGGTATTGGAAATTCTTGTGCCTGCTCACTAGCGGCCACAGTGGCCACTCGCAGCAGGGCCTGGCTGAGGGTATCCTCTTTCCCAGTGGATACTCAGCACAAGTTAGCTGACCTGCCCTTCCTTGGGACCAATCTCTTCGGTCCGGGAGTGGCAGGTCACCTCCAGTGCATAGAGCAGTCCAATGCCACCTTAGATGCCACTTCTGCAAAGGTTTCTTCAGGCAAGAACCAGCAGAAGTGCAAGAAGAAGCTTTTTCGGCACTCTTCTCCTGCGGTTAGACAGCCCTCCTTCCATTGAGGTCAGCAGCAGCAACAGGCTCAAGCTTGGCGCCCCAGGCCCAAGCAGAGTCCCCAACAGCCTCGCAGAGGAGGTCGAGGTGCCAGTCCAGGAGCCTCCTCCTCTAAGTGCTCAGTGACGGGTCAGGGGTGGCCACCCCTACACCCGTCACGCCAGTTCTGGGTCCTCCCACTGGGGCCGGCTCCGCCACTTTCCGCTTGGTCCGGTATCACTTCGGACAGGTGGGTCCTGGAAGTGGCTGGTCGGGCACTGCCTCTAGAATTCGAGCAGTACCCTCCCTGCCAAGCCCGTGCCCCTCAGGAGGAAAGGATCTCAGTTTGCACTCAGTCGGTTCTTCGGGACTACACTGCTCAGCTCCTCCATAAGGAGGCGGTAGCTCCAGTGCCAGATTCTCCTACAGACCCAAGCTTCATGTCCAGGTACTTCCTGGTGCCCAAGCGGACCAGGGGGGCGGTTGGCGCCCCATCCTAGATCTCCACAACCTGAATCAATATCTCGGGTCTCGCACCTTCCGGATGGTAACGCTGAATCAGATCATACCATCTCTGGAGCGAAACATGTGGTTCTGTTAACTGGATCTATAGGACGGGTTTTTCCACATCCCAATCCGTCCGTCCCACCAGCAGTTCCTCTGCTTCAGTGTGGAAGGGACCCTGTACGAGTGCCAAGCCATGCCATTCGGCCTGTCATCAGCCCCTCGGGTCTTCACCAAGTTTATCGCAGTGGTGGTGGCCCATCTACGGCGTCAAGGGGTTCGGATATACCCCTACCTCAACGATTGGCTCCTGGCGGGTTCCTCCCTGCAATAGGTGGAGAGGTCCAGGGACCTGGCCCTCCAAACCTGTTCTAATTTAGGCCTACTGATCAACGAGGCGAAGTCGGAACTCGTGCCCTCTCAGGTGATGGGCTTTATCGGGGCAGAGCTCGACTCCCGGCGGACAGGGCGGAGATTCTTTCCTCCTTTGCTCAATCATTTCTGGTTGGGCACTTGCGCCGTGCCCGGGACTTCATGCGCCTTCTGGGTTACTTGGCAGTGTGGACCTCAGTGGTCCATTGGGCCAGATTGCAGGTGCACCCCCTCCAGTGGGAGCTGGCCGCTCAGTGGACTCAGCGTCATGGTCATTTCGACCAGGTGGTCACTGTCACCCAGAAGATGTGGGACACTCTCAAATGCTGGACCGTCCCAGGTCGTCTGCAGGAAGGGATCCCGTTCGTCTGCCCCGAGTCGATGGTCGTTCTCACGACCGATGCCTCTCTCATGGGCTGGGGAGCCCATATGGGGAACAACAGAGCCCACGGTTTCTGAACCCCCGAGGAGTCCCGATGCCACATCAACCTGCTGGAGCTCAGAGCAGTCAGACTGGCACTGTCAGCTTTCGCTCCTCAGCTCTGGGGTCAAGTAGTTCAAGTCCAGATGGACAATACCTCGACCATTTACTACCTCAACAAACAGGGCAGCACGCACTCCTGTTTGCTATGCAAGGAGGCGCTCTGGATCTGGACCGTCGTCAGCCGGTTGGAGGCTGATCTCCTTGCCATCCATGTGGCAGGAGTCTCGAACCAACTGGCGGATGCTGTCAGTCGCATAGGCCAGACATCCTAAGAGTGGTCTCTCCATCCAGAGTTAGTTTACAATCTGTTCTCCTGTTGGGGAAAACCATTGGTGGACCTGTTTGCCTACAGGGAGAACACCAAGGTGAGGCTGTACCATGCCTACCCCCCTCAGCAGGGCTCACTGCAAGGGGATGCCTTCCCGAGGCCGTGGACCCCAGACCTCTTCTACGCCTTCCCTCCATTTCCCTTGATCCACAAGGTGTTACTCAAGGTGAGGAGGGACAAGGTGAAGGTGATCTTGGTAGCCCCAGATTGGCCCCGCCAGTTCTGGTATCCAGATCTCCTCGGCCTCAGCTGCAGGGCCCCGGAGCGGCTTTGTACATGCTGAGACCTGATGATATTGAACCAGGGGAAGGTATTCCATCCGTACCTTCAATCCCTGCACCTCACAGCCTGGTACATGAGCGGCTAGAGTTCCAGGCTCTGGGTCTTTCCGAGGATGTCTACACAGTTGTGCAGGCATTTCGTAAGGAATCGACCAGGAAATGTTATGCCTTCAAATGGAAAAGATTTTCCATTCGGTGTCAGGGTAAGAGTCTGGACCCCTTATCCTGCTCTGTGGCTAACATTTTAGACTACCTTTGGTCTCTCTCCAAAGGGGGTCTACGGTCATCGACCCTTAGGGTGCACCTGGCAGCCATTTCCGCTTACCGGGCACGGACCGGTCAGTCGACATTGGCACAGGAGACAGTGGTCGGGCACTTTTTCAAAGGCCTGGATCACATATCCCCTCCGATGCATGAACCTCCACTTCTGTGGGATCTTTTGCTGGTTTTGGCAAAGCTCATGGGCAAGGCATTCGAACCCATGCACAAGTGTGAGCTCTCGCACTTGTCATGGAAGACTGCCTTCCTGGTGGCTATCACGTCAGCCAGAAGGACAGGGGAGCTCCAGGCGCTCTCGGTGGACTCCCCTCATCTGGTCTTTCACAGGGACAAAGTTGTCTTGCGCCCCCACCCAAAATTCCTTCCAAGGTGGTGTCAGAGTTTCACCTAACCAGGTGTTGACTCTGCCAGTATATTACCCTAACTACACCTCGACACCAGGCTCCATAGCCTGACCTTAGACGTGTTTCTCCTACTACAAGGAGAGAGGATGGCGGAAATTGGGAGAGGTTCGCCAGCTGTTTATCACCCACGCTTGAAGCCGCTTCTGGCAGACCTGCAGCCAAGCGGACCATTGCAAGATGGATTACATCATGCATAGGTCTGTGCTATGAGTTGGCGAGGCAGGGATCCTCCCAGAGGGATAAAAGCTCATTCTACCCGCCATACTGCTGCATTGGTGGCTGCTTCCAGGGACATCCCTATCCAGGAAATCTGTCGGGCTGCTACCTGGAAGTCAGCAAACACCTTCATTACCCATTACCACATCGACCTTGAGTCACGTCGGGATGCTAATTTTGAGGCCTCGGTTCTCCAGTCTCTGTTTCCTAAGTAGGGGGTGTGTGCCTTGCCTCTCTCCTCCCGGAGAACTGCTAGGAGTCTGTCAAAGAGTGTGGATGAACAACATATCCACGCTCCTAGAAAAGCAGGTTACTCACCTGTAACAGTAGTTCTAGGAGTGGTATATGTTCATCCACACGCACCCAGCTGACCTCCCCGGCTTTAGGTGCATCACCTTGCTTCCAGCTGGCTAAGATCTGGCGTCATGGGGTAGAGCCAAGGTATTTACCACCCGGGTGGGTGGGAGGAGCCAGCTTGAAGACTTTCGGCCAGATTTAAAGGGGAAAGGGACATGCCAAAGAGTGCGGATGAACAATATATACCACTCCTAGAACTACTGTTACAGGTGAGTAACCTGTTTTTAACCCCTATGCAGGGGAAGCGGTGAGAGTATTGCATGGGGCACTGTCTCACAGCCTTCAGTTGACAGCCATATTTTTCCCAGGAGTAGTCAACATCTTGGCAGACAGGTCAGCTTGGTCACAGTCACAGGTTCACGAGTGGGAATTGCTGACTTTCATGATTAACAACCTCTTCAAAAGGTGGGATCGTCCGGAGTTGGACATTTTTGCTTCCCCACGCAGTGTAAAACTGCTGCACTTTTAGCTCTCTCACTCCAGGGACTGGAGTTTGTTGACATGATGCATTTTCCCTTTCCCAGAAAAGGAGGTTCCTTTATTCATTGCGTCCAGTCCCTCTCATTCAGAGGGTCCTACTCAAACTGGGGGCAGAATGGGCCTCCCTAATATTAGTGACTCACCTCTGCCCTCGCCAGATATGGTTCCCCCTACTGCAGCATCTAGCCGTGGAACCTCCTGTTCAGCCGCCCTAGTGTTGCTGTCGCCTGTCACTGGAGAGGAGGGTCTCTGGTCATCCAGACCTGCAATCCCTGCACCTGCATGCATGGCTTCTTAGGAAATAGCCATTGAATGTTTTGGAGTTTCTCCCCAGGTAGCTAATGTCTTGCTGGCAGCTAAGAAGCCTTCCACAAGACACACCTATTCACTGAAATGGAAGTGTTTCTAGGTATGGTGCGTTTCCTGTTCTGAGTACTCATTTACGTGTTTTGTCAGTTCTGTGCTAGCCTATCTCCTGTCTTTATCAGATTCCGTGCAGTACTCATCAATTAAGGTACACTTGGCTGCAGTTTCAGCTTTCCATGCCCCATCGATGGATGCACAGAGGCACATCTGGAAGGGTCCCATACATTTCTTAAGCATATCTTGCACATGCATCTCCCAATTCATAAACTGGTTCTACTTTCAGACCTTAATTTTTTTCTATGAAAACTTGACTCTTGCTCCATTTGAGCTCTCTTTCTGGTTGCTGTCACTTCAGCCTGAAGGATTTCAGAACTCGAAGCACTCATTCATGAGCCCCCTGTACCTGATTTTTCATAAGGTCAGGGTAGCCTTGCATACTAATCCATGCTTTTTACCCAACGTGGTCTCTGTCTTCACTGTGAATCAGGGCATAAACCTTCCAGTGCATTATCCTGAGTATGTTAACAAGGCTGGGGCATTGTTTCATACACTTGATGTATATTGATTGGAAGCACCACTGGAGAACAACAGTAACTCTGTCAACCTCCTGCACAGCGACGGCACAATACCGACACCGGTATTGTGCCATCCAAAATGGCAATGTTTATAGCCCCCCGCACCCCTATTCGGGGGGCACTGCACTCTGCACCCCCCTGATCTTTCTGTAATTAACTCCAGGTTGGAGTTGTTCCATGGAGGGGCAGGACACTGCAACAGCATCACTCTGAAAGACCATGACAGTGACTGTCGCTGTCATGGTCTGTTTTTGGGTTTCACTGGAGGGGGCCGCCAATATAGAATACTGCTTTTTTGTCTAGATTGTACTAAGGACTGTAGAAGGTCCTCACAGTTTTTGTCTTGTTCACCCCCAGGAGAGAGGGCATGCCTATCACTAAACAATGCCTGTCCAAGTGGTTGGTAAGGAACTTCTTTGTCTTCTTCGTGGCCACTCTACACGTGATATGGTCACTTGTGTTGCCTATTTCCAGAATGTTTCTGCAGCTAATATTTGTGCTGCTGCCCCAGGAAGCACTGTACTCACTTTCATAAAGCACTACAGTCTAGACATCATCTCATGTAGCCATGCTGGATTTGGGCTTGCATTTCTGCAAGGACTTCTGTACTGACTATATATCAAACTTTGCCATCCTTCCTGGGTACTTTGCAATCATTAGAAATCATTCCAAAGGTGTGGCTCAGTGGAGGTGACATCCTCACTGAAGATAGAACAGTTACTCACCATAGCAATAGATACTGGAGAGAGTCTCCTCCATTGGGCCACTGTGCACCCATCCTCCTTCCCCCTTAACTGAGGTGTAAGCTGGCAGGATATTCTCCTGCCTTGTTGGAGATTTCCATAAGTGCTTTGTCTATTTTGCAGTCCCTTGCCGTCTCTTGTGTGCCTGGTATTGACTTTATGTCCTGGCTCCTCACAGTAAATGCCCTCCAAACTTGTCTCCGATGGGGAACTACGAAGTCATGGGCCACCCATGTTTTATAGGCACCCATGTTTCACATCATTGTGTGCGGCCTCTAGCTAGCAAAAGTTTCTTGAGTGGTCCTGATGCTGATGGCATACAGTTCCAAAGGTGTGGATCAATGGAAGAGATTCTCTCAAAGATCTGTAGTTACGATGTATAACTGTTTTTCGTAACAGTTTAGCTAAATTTATAAGTTTTTCTCACAACCCTGCTATGTTCGACGATGATTGAAAACTGTTATTGAGGGTAGGACACCTGACAAGAAGCATTGCTCTGGCAACGAGGCTGTGTCCAACCAGCATTCCTCTCTGGGCAAGTTTTCTTGTTCCGTGCAGTCTCTCAACCAGGAGGGTAGGCAATCCTACCATAGTTGCAGAAAGAAACCGTCCCAACCCTGCTCACACTCAGCATCAGGGTTCTGGGACCACTCGATCAGTATCTCATCGTCACATAAACAGAAAATGGAAAAGTGATGACACAGGTCCAGGTCAAGTTCTAATCACTCTACCCTGAGCAGCTGTTTCCCTTGGGTGTTGGGGAAGTTGCAATGTCCTCTCATTCATCACCATCACTGAGGGATGATGTGAAGCCAACTTATTCGCACCCTGAGAGCTGACACCCAGTGGTTACTCCAGGACAGCTACAGACAGGGCGCATACCCTAATTAAAACAAATCTGTTGTGCCTAAGCTGTACCCCAGCAGTGCTGTATGGTTGCCAACATAGTCCAAATTAAAAATTGTGCGTATGTGCCCAGTTGCATGATCTTTGTACCCTGCATGTGCCCCAGTCATCCTTAATTTCTTGAGCAGTTTGTCAATGCTGGGCACCAGCGTCACCGGCCCCAGCAGGTCTGGTTCTCACTGCTGGCACCTCAATCTGTGACACCCGCTCTGCCTATAGGAGATGTTATAGATGAGCAGTTTGGTCGTTGTGCTGTTCTTATGGAGCAGTGGCTCCCTCCACACATTATTGACTCCACCCGCATGTCGAGGGTTCAACTCCTTCAGGAACTGTGCGGTATCTTTTATGTCAGAGCTGCTAGCTGCGTCAGTGTTACCTATGATGTTAATGTGATTTCCTTCTAAGGGATCACTGTCCGCATGAAAGTGGGTCTTTCTGCCATGCAGGGAGTGTTAGGAACATGATACTGTACTTTAGAACGTGTCAAGAGGTGGTTTAGAATGCGGCCCTGAACCAAGGTGTAGAACGTCAATGTGTGTGTTCTAATGCAATTTCTTTACTTGAATATGCGGTATACAGGCAAGACAGGGCTGGTAAAAGGGGATGGGGGAAACTGATCTAGTCAGGGATACTATCCAAGGGTGCTTGCTGCCCCTTATCAGGGAGCTCTGGTGACCATGAATTCCTGGCCATTAAGCTAATACTCTGTACACAAGTCCCTCACAATAGCCACAGTTTACTTTTCTCCCAGGAAGGCAAAGAGGATTTTAAAAAAGTTACTGAGGTGCTCAGCCAACTCAGATTTAACAGTGAAGTCATAATAACTGGTGACTTCAATCTTAACTGGTTCAGCAAGGAGACTGATCCTCAGAAGAACCTGGACCTCCTACAATTGGTAACTGGACCCACTAGGCACAACTGCAAGAGTGGTAATAGCACACTCCTGGACTGGGTCCTGGTCAGCTTTCCATCAAGGATATCGGGGAAGGGGTCACAGTTCACCCAGACTCCCTAAGTGACCACTCGCTTGTCACCTGCCTTTTGTCAAATAAAATCAAGAAGGCTGCTCCAACCTTGATAGAAAGTCGGGTCCTCAAGAGAGGCCTGCTTAACTTCTGTAGGGCAGCAGTTGCCCAAATCAACTGGACGCCACTGAACAAAATCCAGGACACATACCTAGCTATTCAGTACTTTATTGACAAGTTCAGTGCTACTTGTGACATATTTGCCCTAGTAAGGAGGAGAAAAACCCGGGGATCCTGTAATGGATGGATCATCAGGGAACTGCTTGACTGTATGAGGGACTGGGACAACCTGTGGAGCAGGGCCAAAGACACAGGCAAGAGAGATGATTATCAGAGATTTAGGGTGGCCAGGAATAATGTGCAAACCTTTTAAGACTTGCCAAAGCAAAGTTCTGTAAGAACCACCAGCGGTTGTGTGGTGATGGCAGGATATTTTGGGGGAACATAGAGTAACTATTGGGGAAGAAAGATAAAACCCATCCTACAATGCTCAACATAAATGGGGACTACCACCCAAGACTTGCTGACCATTGCCAACTCCTTCAATAAAGCTTTTACAGAGACCATAGGTCTGTATTACCCCGAACTATCTTAATGCTTCTAAACCTCTTCAAACCACCCCTAGAAAGGAATACAAGCACCCTGATTTTTATTTTAAATGCATCTCCATCGAGGAGGCTAGGAAATCTCCTGTCTGGTGGCTCAGGGGTGCTGGACGCCTTAACCTCGTGCTACGCCAGCAACCCGTGTTTGGGAACTAGCATGGGTCACCAGGGGAGGAGAAGGATTGAGCCTCCGGGGGGGGGGCCACCAGCAGTCTGCTCGACTGGCACCCCAGCGGGTGGCTGGGGGACAGCCACCAATGCTTCAGAAAAGGGGAGGAGAGGAGGCAGATGCTTGAGCACGCATGCGTTTCCTAGGGCATCATTGCACGCCTCTCATAAGTGGAGGAAATGGAGGGAAAAGTGTCCTGGGCACAGCAGCATGAAGCTGATCCCCCCTCACGAACAAGCAGTAACCTCCTGCACCTGATCTGTATCAGCAGGTTGAGGGATCCCCGCCATGGGGGGGGGGGCAAGCCGTGGAGGAAGCAGGAGGTAAGCTGCGAGCGGGGGGGACAGCGCTTTGGGATCAGACATGATGGAGAGCCACCTGGGACAGAGCAGGATAAAGAAATTAACTGTAAAAAAAAAAAAAAAATGCATTCAAAAAAGGTACTTGGCAAAACCAGACAAGGGAGCGATAAAGACATGAAAATGGTTACTCTCACCTTAGAAGCAGTGCTTTCCCCATCACTAAAATATTCAATAAATCCTTCCCGCTTGCCAAATTCCTCTCATTTTGGAAACTTACACAAGTGACTCCTGTTCACAAAATTGGGGATTACACAAGCACCTCTAACTGTAGGCCTATCTTGAGCCTCTCCCCGCTGTCAAAAGCTCTGTAAAAAAAAAAAATAGTGGCCGACCTACTCACCGATTATCTGCAAAAATACAATCTTCAATGCACACAGCAGCTTGGCTTCAGGAAGAGCCATAGCATGTCAACTGCCTTGATCATATTCTCTGTCCATAGGGCCCTGGATGGAAACATGTCTATGGGGTCAGTTTTTATTGATCTGACCAGAGCATTCAACATAGCCAATCTCTTCTTACACAGCAGCTGCAGTATCTAGGCCTGTCAACTACCTCTGTAAGGTGGTTCCACGACTTCCTCTCCAGCGGATAACAGAGTGTTAAAATAGGGGCTGCTGTCTCTACCACTCGAGAGGTCTCCCTGGGAGTCCCCAGAGGGTCCATACTTGGCCTGCTGCTTTTTAGTTTATTTCTAAATGCACTCCCTGATGCCTGCACTAGCAAAATCTGTATGCTGATGATGCAGTCATCCTGAATTGTCACTCCCAGCTTGCTCAACTCCAGCAAAATCTCCAGGCCACCTTTCACAAACTTGACGACTGGTTTCACCAACAAAAGCTGCTACTCAACTACAAAAAAAGAAAACCATGCTCATCTCAAGCTATCAACACAAGGCAAGAAACCATCGACTCACCATTACCAACAACAAGGCAGTCCCACTGGAGCAGGTAGATTGCTTTAATTACCTAGGGGTCATAATAGACGACACCATGTCCTTCTCGAGGCACATCGAACAGGTAGTGAAAGAAGTCACTATCAGAGTTTGGATTTTACATAGGCACCGTCAGTACCTTACGCCCACAGTCCTTCTCTTCCATCACCAGCTCTATCCTATCAATAATTGACTACAGTCTGGTAGTGTATGGTACTGCCCCAAACCGGGTGGTTACGCCACTCAATAAACCATGTAGTCTAGTCCTTGGGGCAGATAAACTTACCCACACGTGCGCCTTATATGAACAAACTAACTGGCTCACACTCAGAGACACGGTCAAATTACAAACTTGCCTAGTAAGTAAAAAAGCCCAACTAGGAATTGCACCCCCCTACATCCAATACATCATCCTACTGGCTCACCCGCAGCATAACACAAGAGGCATGGTTAGAGGTACCCTATGTGTCCCCTTCACGAGGGCATCCCTCAGCTAGCGCTTGTTTGCCTACAGGGCTCCCCTCTGGCTAAATGAGCTCCCGGTCAGAGTAGACAATAAAAAGAGCTTCTCTACTTTTAAGCATGAGCTGAAGCAATCCCAAATCAATACTAGAACCTGTGAATGCAGACATGCATGAGGCGCTTACACCCCTTCAGTAAGGCGTTCGCCGTCCACATAAGTACTCCACTGTGGGAAATCAGACTCCCTACGTCACCCGATAGGATTTTAATCCACTGCAAACTAGCCCTTACTCCCATCTTGTTCCTCCCATCCCATTTCTCTGCATGTCTGCAAAGTCCAAGAGGGTAGCATCTTCCAGAAAAAGAGATGTGCAAGAACAAGGGGGCACAATTTGAAGATAGAGGGGGGACGGCTCAGAGGTAATGTGAGGAAGTATTTTTTCACAGAGAGGGTTGTGGATGCATGGAACAGCCTCCCTGAGGAGGTCGTGGAGTCAAGAACAGTGGGGGAATTCAAGAATGCATGGGACAGGCATAAGGCAGTCCTAGTGGGCGGTAGGAGGAAGTAAGCTGTTGGTTAACTAGGATCTGCAGCTTATCTGTTAGGTAGGAAAATGGGCAGACTAGGTGGGCCAAGCGGTCCTTATCTGCTGTCAAATTCTATGTTTCTATGTCTGAGCTCCTTTAATTCAATCCCATCCCTGTGACTCTTAACCTGCTCCTACTCTTCATTTCCACTCCCACTCACTACTGTCTTACCAGCCAATCCTGCCCTTGCCTCATACTTTCCTCCACTTTACTTCACTTATCACCTGTTGCTTTCCTAGCTCCAGTTTTTCCAGCTCATCTCCGGGACTGTGCCTGTTGATCCCCTGCTCCCGCACCCCTTTCCCTCCTCCCTTTACCTGCAACTGTTTTGAAGAATTTAGGACCCGAAACTTGTGACAATGACTGTATTCCAAGGCAGCTGGTTATACCTATCAAACTTGTTAATTGCGACTGCTTGTAATCAACTACAAAGCTACTGTCTTGTCTAGCTAGTATTCCTATGTTAGACACCTGTATTTTGGTCTGTGGGAATTGTTCCTCTGTAACTGTTGTATTGTGTCTTGATGTGGAACCTTTGTAAAAGAACTAATAGCTCAAGGGTTAATTCCAAAGTGTTAATTTTTAAAATGTTGGGGTGGGGGGGTATGCAGTTTTGGAATGTGGTAGGGATGTGCCATCTCAAAATGTAGTTGGACATTCAGTCTCAGAATACAACAGGAACACACACTGGAATTTGGCAGAGACTGGCAATTTCAGAATTTAGTGGGAATGCACACTCTCAGAATGTGACAGGGCACACCATTTATTCTGAAATTGCTTGTCCCTGCTACATTCCAAAATTGTATGCAAATTTCAAAATTGTGCATCACATTCCCACCGTATTCCAACATTGAGCATCCTAGTCACATTCTAAAATTACACATCCCTTCCACATATTGAAATTGCACATCCCCACCACATTCTAAAGTTTTGTTTCAGTGCCACATTCCCAAATTGTGAGCCACTGCCACATTCCCAAATTGTGTGCCACTGCCACATTCTGAAACTGTGCATCATCGCCACATTCTGAAACTGTGCATCATCGCCACATTCTGAAACTACATCATCGCCACATTCTGAAACTGTGCATCACCACCACATTCTGAATTGGGCGTCAGTACCATATTCTGAAATTGTCACTGCCACATTCTGAAACCATGCATCAGTGCCACATTCAGAAACCATCACCACCACGTTCCAAAACTGTGTATCACTACCACATTCAGAAACTGTGCATCACTGCTACATTCCAAAATTGTGCATCACCGCCATATTCGGAAATTACATCACCGCGGCATTCCAAAATTGTTTGTACATTCCAAAATTGTGGGTCACCGCCACATTCTGAAATTGTGCGTCAGTGCCACATTCTGAAATTGTGGGTCACCGCCACATTCTGAAATTGTGCGTTAGTGCCACATTCTGAAATTGTGCATCACCACCAGATTATAAAATTGTACCTTCCTGCCACGTTCTGAAATTGTGTAAACTTCCACATTCCAAAATTACCAGTCATTGTCACATCCTGAAAATGTGCATCCCCACCATATTCCAAAATTGTAAATTACCATCACATTCTGAAAACGAGTGTCACTGCCACATTCTGACACTGCATGTCCAAGTTGCATTCTAAAATTACACATCCCTTCCTAATTCTGAAATTGCATGTGACTGCCACATTCTGAAACTGTATCACCATCACATTCTGAGATTCCATGTCCATGCCACATTGTGAAATTGCATGTTGCTGCCATAATCTGAAATCAAGTAGCGTGACCACATTTTGAAATTGTGCATCACCACCACATGCCAAATTTATACATCCATGACACATACAAAATTACATATCTCTGCCACCTTCCACAACTGTGTGTCTCCTGCATTTCAAAATTGAGTATCTGCCACATTCTAAATATGACACCACCTCATTATGAATTTTAGCATCCCTGCCACATTCCAAAATTGTGTCCCAGCTACTTTCTGAGATTGTGCCATTGCTGCGTTCTACAATTGCAACCTGGTAACATTTCAATATAGTGTATGTTAGAACGTTGTATTCCCTCAAAATCTAACTTTCCCTATTCTTGTTGTACCATCGATGTGACGTCACGATGTTGTACAATCGTGAGTATGTCACGTGGACGGTACAACAACTTGGAATCAGATCACGCGGTCACCCGCTAGTCTCCTCGAATGGTCGAACGGCCAGAAAGCTGTTTGAATCTGTACATCTTTAGCTAAAGTTGTTGTATGGCAGTTCAGTGTTGGCACTAGAGGACGTCCTAATTGAAAAGTAAGTGCCGCTTTTGTTTTTCATTTATCCTGTGTTGTGGGGGGTCGGGTGATTGTGCTGCGGCCCTCACTACATATCTGGTTGATCCTGCCATTCTGTTGGCTGCAGCTGGTGCACTTCCCACCTCGGCTCAAACCTAGTTTTAGCAGACTTGTTAAGGTGCCCATACACTATAAAAGACAGTGTATGGGCAACAGTGAACAACAGTGCCATTCACTTCTCTTGGTCTCAAACCTCTCAAGCTTCACTCTCGAGGGTTCAACGGTTGTCATGACAACCTCTCAAAGTGAACAACACAGTTGTTGTTCACTGTTGCCCATACGCTATCCTCTATATCTCATACCTGCAGTATTCTAAAACTCTCACACAACGTTGTCATTCTAAAGCCATGTTTGCCACTGCATTCCAACTCCCCATCGCATTTTGAAGTACTATACCTTGCAACTGCACATAATAGAAATGCATGCACTGAGCCACCCAGTGTCATTTTTCCTTTTCCAGATGTTTACTACAGCTGCAGTTTTATGTAACAATATGGGAGAAATAAGTCATATAAGGTAGCTTGCAGGGAGGACTAGGCTGCGAGGTCACGTTTTGACATTAGTAGCTTTTTTCTGAAACTGGTGCTTTTTGAACAGGCAGTGAATTTAGGGTTACAAAATGACTTGTAACTTTTAAACAAAGTAACTTAGAGATCTCATTTTTGGCATGAAGCTGATTGGGGATATGCCGATCCAAACTCTGAATTTATTGATAACAGAAATTTTGTCTGCACTCCCTAAAGAAAGAAAGAAAGGAAAAGAAATACAGAGAGCCAATGTGATCTTTTTCTCAGTGCAGTGTTATAACAACTGGACCACAACATGCTGCTTTTAAATTTGTATTTGCCCCTCCAAGTTAGCGGAACAACTATGTGAACAGATTTTCCCTTTGTTTTTGAACAACCCTCCTTCTTTTCCACTAGGCGGATCGCCACGAAACAGCCTTGAGGTTCTAACCCCAGATGTTCCTGGTGAAAGGGAACGTGGTAACTGTATTACATCTCTGCAGCTTCATCCGAAGGGATGGGCCACACTCCTTCGATGCTCCAGCAACACAGATGATCAGGAGGTAACACCTGCAACTTGTAGATCCTTGCAGTTTTTTAAGTTAACATTGCCACTGAAAAAAATAGTGCTGTCCAGCAGTGCAGGCATCACTTTTCCCCTGTAAACTGTGAATGTTGTTTGTATTAGGGCTCCCCTTGTAAACGAATGCTAAAATTGGTTTTGTTTACATGTTTACTCTGATTGGCTGCAAACATTCTAACAGCCTTATGTTAATCTTTTATTAACATACATGTAGAGCTTAGCCATATGCTGAACAAGGTTTAACACTGTTTAAAAACATTTTTTTATTGTAATAGCAATAAGCCACTCCCAGGGATTATGTTAATGGTCAATCACCCTCTGGGGCATGTGGCACTCAGCTACACCTTGTGCCACAGTACACCCCTAGAAGGTGATTAACAGACCATTAACAAAACCCTTGGTCATGCCTTATTGATTAAGTATCTGGTTAATCATTACTAGAATGCCACAGAATAACTTAAAGGTGACCATTCATGAACAGTCTGCCCCATTGTTTGAGAGCCCACAATCTATTTTAAATGAGGGACTGGATGGTTTACCAGTAGCTGGAAGTAGTCTGGAACTATACGTAACTAAATATGCTCAATATTGAAATTACATTGTAATCCTTTTTATGTTTACTTGCCAAAGATTAGCAAACATATTGTGATAGTTCTGAGTCGACTTTGGTCGTCTCCCCATTTCTGCCCACTCTCCACCTTTCTGCTGCTCTTCCCTTTGAGTACTTGGCCAACAACAAGGTTGCAAAATGGAAGTGGGTTTTCTTGTGCAGCTTGTAGTTCCTAATGCCGTTTCCTGTGCAGTTTGTCCCACTTCAGTGTTGCTGTATAGTATTTTGTTTCTCCCCTCTCCTGGAAAAAGCATATGTTGCACAGTGGTCACAGCTACTTCCTGTCTGGGGCCGCCGTGTCAGCATGCACCTCAACAATTCCTTTACTGATATCAGGTGCCCACCCCATCCCAGCCTGCCACAGCTGCACAGATTTATAGGTGGCGGGTGCTCAACCCCTCTGCTGGCATCCCTGCCCAACCAACCCAGCTATTAAAAAAACAAAATCAGTCGGCTCCGTGGTGCAGAGAAAATGGGTTCACTTGGCACGCTGGCGACCTGGGTTCACACCCCAAGCCCGGGTGTCAGGAATGGACACTGGCAGGGAGGAAGTCCAGAGCATCCTTTGGATGCTTCCTTCCTTGGGGCGGAATGGGTGGGCGGCCCTTGGGCACCTGGCAGTGGCTTGGGTGACGTTCTAGGCAGCGTGATGCCTCTACACGCCACCGTACATCCCCACCCCAGGTTGCCGTCGCAACTGGCCCATTGAGGGAGGAGGGAAGTGGGGAAGGCAGAAAACTGCACCCCGGTCGACCTGATGACGGCTGCGGGTTCCTGTTGCTATTAAGCCCGGAAGTGTACGAGCTGACCCTGCCATGCCCAGGATACGTATTTGCACCTATGGGCTCTTCTCCCTCTGAAGGGGGGGACCCTCCCAATGAAGGGTTATTTCGGGTTAACTGGGGGGTGCGGGATTGAGATGCGGCAAATGGCAGCGGTGGGCCTAGGTGGCCCAAAGGAGTGGCCAGCTACTGGAGCCTGGGAAGTAGCAAAAAAAAAATCAGTCCCACACTGTCCAACACCTGGGAGCCCATCTGCAGGTGCTGGCAAACACCAAGTGTGTCACATTCTCTGCCGTTATGGCCTTAGCCAGTGTGATGAACAGGACTAAAGTTCCTTTAGTCATTTATGGATTCTGTTAATTGTTTTCATGTCAGAAAGCTAGTGGGAATATACTGTAGCTAGGTTTCATAGTTTTTCTGTAATTGATTACTCATTTCTAATGATAGTGCACGTGTTAGACTAGTTAATATGGCAAAATAATGTAAATACATTTTTCACGTAGCTGGTTATCCACCAAAATCATCTCCTCTGCGCTCAGAGGCTTATGCCTGGTAATTTCTCGCCCCTGTCAGCCACTGCCCTCCTGTGGTCACCTACATGTGGAAGTTATTCAAACAACATGAAGTCTTGCTGTATTCTGACATATTGCAGTGATTCCCAACCTTTGAATTGCCCCGGAGAACAGAAAGTTAACTTTCTATGCAGTGCATAGAATGCTGAGCTCGAGCTCAGTTGAAGTCTCTGTCTGGTGTGTTTCAAACTCAAACCGTCAGATTCTTTACTCAGCCTCACTGAACGGTCGCTCTGGAGATTTCTTCTTCATCTTGGTTCGAAAGTCGGTTAAAGTTTCGGTTTTCGTTGTTTTTTTAAACCGAAAAAGTTATCCGCATAGTCGGTTCAGTCTCTATCTGTGGTGCCTTGAGTACTAGATAGGAATTGTTTTGTTTTTCTGTGTGGAACTTGTAAAGGTGCGGCTCGGTTCGGCTGAACCGGCCATTTGATAGTGAAATCTTGTGTTTTGTGTTTTTACTTGGTGTGTGGTTACCGGTTCTTATCGGTTCTAAAAAAAGTGTTTTAATACGTTTTTTCAATACCGTGACACGTGTTAGGAACCGATAAGGAGTCTTGCTCACGGTTGCCATAAAAAGGGTAAGTTGGTTAGGTTGGCCATGTCTGAGAAACCCAAGAAAAAACACGGGCCCACTGGGTTTCAACACTGCAGTGAGTGTGGTGGGGTCTTTGCTAAGGCCGATCCCCACACCACCTATGTTTATTGTCTGGGGTTTGACCACCGTGATTCAGACTGCCAAATATGTAAAAACTTTCCCAAATCTACCCTTGAGAAGAGATTAGGTAGTCTGAGGGAAAAGGAGGCCGAGAACTCCGCTGACCCGGATGGCCAGCCCGGTTTGGTTACGACCGAACCAGAAGGAGTGCCCTCTGACCAGGGTGATACTTCTTCAGGCAAAAGGAGAGCCGATTCCGAGGGATCGGTTCTGACAAAAAGAAAATGCAGAGACAAATCGACCGGTTCGGATCCAGAGGTTCATGTTCCGACCGCCGAAGAGATAGCCAGAGCGATTCAGATTGTGGAATCGCTCCGCCCGGTTCCTACCATTCCGGCTCCTTCTGGCAGGGGTTTGGTTCGGTTGGTTCCCCCAGTTCAAGATTATACCCTCAAAGATTTTTATGAACCGGAATTTGAAGAGGAAGGGGAATTTGAGGATGATGATGGTGAAAGTGAGGGTCTGGATGTGCCTGTGGAACCGGACATCTCCCCGGACAGACCTTCAGATGTTTCCCCTCCTAGGCTTTGAGTCCCCTTCTCACTTTATGTTCTACAGAAAGGTGGCTGAAACTCTCCAGCTTCCTATGGAGGAGGCGTGGAAGATCAAGTGGAGCCTGATTATGTAGAAATGATGGACATTCCAGAGTCCAGGAGACTGTCTCTTCCCCTCCACAAATCCTTTGGGAAACGGACACAAAAAATCCTAAAGTCTCCTAACACTATACCTCCTGTGGATAGAAGAATGGACAAGAGGTATACACTTTCAGGCTCAGACACGGAGTTCTTATACCAGCAGTGCAGCCATGTTGAGGTAGTGCAGGCTGCTACCTGTGACAAGGCAAATATTCCCTTGGCTTCACACCACCCAGACAAGGACTCCAGGAAGATTGATGCCATGGCAAAGAAACAGTACGTGGCATCTTCCTTGGGACTCAGGCAGGCGAATTACATGGCCTATACAGCCAGGTACCAGAAGTCCAGGTGGGACACTGTACTGGCACTGGCTAAACAGGCCTCCCCCCAGATAGCCAAGGAGCTGGAGGCGGTGGCTGCAGATGGGACTGAGGCATCTAAGGTTCAGTTTCATGCTGCTGTGGACTCTAATGATGTGTCAAGAGTCATGGCTACATCTGTGGCTCTTCGGAGGATGGCTTGGCTCAGATGTACTAGCCTCTTGCAGGACACCTAGGCTAAGGCCATGGATTTTCCTGTAGTGGGTAATTCTCTGTTTGAGGAGCAGACAGAGAATTACATGAAGAAAATGGATGCGTACATGACCACTTACAGTAGTGCTCAGGCCAAGGAGAGGCAGGCAACTCCTCAAAGGCAGCAGTCTAGGGGCAGGCCTTTTCACCAAATACAGGTCTCTTCTTCCTTTTCTCAGAGGGGGTTCTTTAGAGGGAGAGGCAAAAGGGGGATGAGCAGGGCTGCATCCACTCCTCAGCCTAAAGCCCCTGCCAAGCAGACACCCGGATGGGCCTGCCCGGGTCGACTGTCCTATTCCAATATGGGGCAGGCTGGCTTACTTTGTCCAGGACTGGATGTCTATTACATCAGACAAGTGGGTCCTGGAAATAGTAAGCCAGGGACTGGTTCTCCGCTTCAGAAAATTTCCAAAGATGAGAGCCAGATCTTTTCCACCTTCAAATCTCTCGGAAACCCTTGCCCTAGAAGCAGAGGTTTCTTCTCTTCTAGCCTTAAGAGCCATAGAGAGAGAGAGAGAGAGAGAGTACCTACCCTACACTGGGGCAAAGGACTGTACTCCAGGTACTTCCTGACCCCAAAAAAGACAGGGGAGTGGTGACCCGTCCTAGACCTGAGATATCTAAACAAACATCATTTAAAACCAAAGTTCAAGATGGTAACTCTGGGAATAATCCTTCCCTCTCTAAGGCCAGGGGACTGGCTAGCCTCCCTGGACCTCAAAGGTGCCTACTTTCACATTACCATCAGGTGCTCCCACAGAAAGTACCTCAGGTTCGAGTTACCCTCAGGCCACTATCAGTTCCCTTTGGCCTAACCTCAGCCCCAAGGGTTTTCACAGAGTGCCTGGCAGTAGTAGTTGCCTTTCTAAGAAAGCAAAATATTTCCATTTTTCCATATCTGAACGATTGGCTAATAGTGGGTCAGTCTCCAGGCCAAGTCAAGTCTCACCTGCAAGTGACCCAGCAAGTGCTCACTTCTCTAGGATTTTTTCTTAACCTTCCCAAGTCAGTTCTCGAACCTGTCCAGCTTCTTACCTTTATAGGGCAGAACTGGACACACTCAGAGCAAGAGCCTTTCTTCCTCTAGAAAGGGCAAAGGTTCTTATGGAACTAGCCTCTTCCTCAGCCTTCGGGTATCTCGACCAGCAAGGCATTTCTCAAGCTCTTGGGCCACATGGCAGCTTCAACAGCAGTGGTCCAAGGGCAAGATTCCAGATGAGGGATATTCAGTTCCATCCGAGAGCTTTTGGTCTCAGAGGAAGGATCCCTTACCAAACTGATCCTAGTGACTCTGACCTTGGATCCAAGCCCTCCAATGGTGGCAGGATCAGGACAGTTTAAGACAAGGTGTTCCTTTTGTTACTCAGCCTTGTTCAGTGGTCCTTACCACGGACGCTTCTCTTCTGAGCTGGGGAGCCCATCTGGGGTCCCTCACTGCCCAGGGACTGTGGTCCCCCCAAGAATCCCTTCTCCATATCAATCTCCTAGAGCTCAGGGCAGTTTTTCTGGCCCTAAAAGCTTTCTCTCAGTCAGTACAGAACAAGGTGGTTCAGGTCAGAACGTTCAGCACCACCACCATGTGGTACATCAACAAGCAGGGAGGCACTCTGTCCACGGCCTTGTGCACAGAAGCCATGAAGTTGTGGTCCTTGGCTTATTCCCTGCAGACCTCTCTGATAGCAGTTCACCTTCCAGGGAAGGACAATGTGCTAGCAGATGCACTGAACAGGATCTCTCAGGGCCATCACGAATGGCCCCTGGACCCTCGGGTGTTGAAAGTGATTTTTTCAAGGTGGGGCACTCCAGAGATAGATCTCTTTGCAGCCCCAGGCAATCACCAACTCCCTCTCTTTTGTTGCAGACCTCCAGTCTTGGGCTCAGTCCCCCTGGGCGCCCTGATTCTGATTTGGAAAGGGAAGTTTCTGTATGCCTCCCCCCTCCCCTTCCCACTCCTGTTCAAAGTTTTAGTCAAAATAAGGTCTCAACCTTGCAAAGTGATTCTGATTGCTCCAGATTGGGCCAGACAGCCCTGGTACCCCCTGTTGCTGTCCCTCGCAGTCCATCTTCCCCTGTTTCTTCCCAGGAATTACAACCCGTTAACATCCTCTCAGGGGAGGATTTGGTACCCCAGTCTTCAGTTTCTCAATCTCAAGGCATGGCTCTTGAAGAGTTAGTTTGCAGATCTGTATCTTTCTCAAGGGGTTCTGGATATCCACAAGGCTTCTCGAAAGCCCTCCACCAGAAAGATTTATAACTCCAAATAGAAGAGATTCAGCATTTGGTGTTCTGAGAAGCATATTTCTCCAGGCACTGCTGGATTGCCTACAGTTCTGGATTATATGGTCCATCTTAATGGCCTAGGCCTAGGCCTCAGACCAGCTACTCTCAAGGTACACTTGTCAGCTGTTTCTGTGTTTTTGTCTGTGGGGAAGTCTTCCTCACTATCCTCTCATCCTGTATTCTGTAAATTTTTTAAAGGACTGCTTCACACCAATCCTCCTTTTAGAGACCCTGCCCCTACCTGGGATTTGAATGTTTGCATTGCTCAACTTATGCAGCCCCTTTTTGAGCCTATGTCTTCAGCAGAGCTTAAGTACTTGACTTGGAAAACTGTATTCTTGGTAGCCATTACCTCTGCCAGGCGTATTAGTGAATTGCAAGCCCTGTCAGTGGAACCTGATTTTATCTCGTTTCAGAGGGATAAAGTGGTCCTTAGAACCAATAGAAGGTTCTTGCCCAAAGTGGTTTCAGACTTAATTTAAACCAGTCTATGTCTCTTCCTGTTTTCTTCACTGATCATTCTTCTTCATGAGAGGAGGCTACACAGTTTAGATGTTAAAAGAGCTCTTAGTTACTACATAGAGCGTACCAAGGATCACAGGTTTGACTCCCTCCAGTTGTTCCTCACTTATGGAGAAGTGGGTATGGGCAAACCTACCACCAAAAGATCTATTACCAGGTGGATTGTGTCTTGTATACAATTCTGCTACGAAAAACTGGGAAAAACTCCACTCTCAGGCCTGAGGGCTCATTCCACAAGAGGTACAGCTGCTTCCCTGGCTGCTGCCAGGGATATCCCTCTCTTAGAAATTTGTCAAGCAGCCACCTGGAAAATAGTCCATACCTTTACCAAGCTTTACTCTCTGGATATCCAGGCTAGGAGTGATGCTCGGTTTGGCACAGCAGTACTTCAGTTCTGTCCCTCCTCCATGGAGGTACTGCTTGGTAGTCTGCAATTGTCAGAATACAGCAAGACTTCATGTTGTTTGAAGAAAAAATTACTCACCTTAGTAATTATGTTTCTTCTAATGGAGTCTTCCTGTATTCTGACCTCCCTGCTTCCCCTCTCAGAACCTGTTTTTGGGAAGTGGGTGGGCAGGTGCAGTGTTGCACCCCAGGGGTGTTTTTTGTTACAGCCTCATCCTTTTTGTTTGAGTGCTAATTTATTACTGTTATTTGTATTAAATTGTTTTTTGTTTTTGGGTTTCCTGACTTGAGTCTTCCTTGGGAATCCAAAACTTTTTTCCTGCCAGTTGGCTAGTAGGAATTTTTACAATTTCCACACAGAATTATTAGTTAGTTGGGCTTGTAAGAGTCTGACGGTTTGAGTTTGAAACACACCAGACAGAGATTTCAACCGAACTCGAGCTCAGCTTTCTATACACTGCATAGAAAGTTACTCTTTGTTCTCCGGGGCAGTTCAGAGGTTGGGAATCACTGCAATATGTCAGAATACAGCAAGACTCCATTAGAAGAAACAATTACTAAGGTGAGTAATTTTTTCCTCTCTCCCCTGGGCTTTTAAGTATTGAAGGAGAGTACACCCAGAGAGAGAGAGAGAGGAACTGGAAAAAGAAACCACTGTTAAGGGAAGCAATATAGACTGAAAGGTTTGGAATTCTGAATGAGAGGGTTGGGTTAAATGAAGAGATCAGTTGATCTCACCTTTTGCAATAATTATCAATTTTTTTGTTTGTTTTTGTGTTATAACATAGTAAATTTCCTCTGACGTGAGTACCATGAGATCTTACTTCAAGGGTATCTCCTGCAGCAGGCCATCACCGGTAGGACTGTAGCCACCAGGCACTAGGACCACACAGAAACTTTCTAGCTAGCAGTCTACCAGAGGGGACTGCCCACCTCTGACATCAGCCAGACATATAGAGGCGGGGGGCCCCCATCCCCTCCCCAGTTCTTTTTCTGTCGTCGACCAACACACATCAGACCGCTGAAACTGCCACAGCTACAGTCGACAGCTATTCCCCTTGTTTTTTGTGCTTTGTTTCTCGCTATTAATACAGTTTAACATTGAAACTTCACCGTTTATGTCTTCTAAACTTTCACTATCCGACTGCCCCACAAAGTGTATCTGCTGAAATAGATCCCGGACAAGGATGGCCATTCTGCCTGCGTCTTGTGCCTAGGCCTAGACCACGTCATCCAAGCCGGCCACCAGGAGACGTCACCAGAAGATCTTGGAGAACCACCTCCTTAAGCAGAAGGTCGACCCAATGGAATGTGAGCTGCAGGCCAGGAGACCCCCTCCATTAGAGACTCTGGGGAGATGGCCGGGGGTCACTTCTCCCACCTCAACTGTTGGCAAGGGATCACCTCGGACAGTTAGGTGCTACAGCTCATAGAGCACGACCATACGCTCTAGAGCTCCTCAGTTGGCCCAAAAAAAATCCTCTGGGGGACTCTTTCTGCCTCCCAGCCCATGTGCCTCTCGTGTGGGAGGAGATTGGGGTCCTAATACAAAAAAGATATATTCAGCTCAGTGAGACGGGGGTTCTACTTCCACTTTCTTTTTGGTCCCCAAAAAGCCCAGGGACCTTTGGCCCATCCTTGACTTGAGCAACCTGAATCTCTTCATAGAATTCAAATGCTTCCGGATGGTCACCCTTCAAGGTCTGTTGCCCCTCCTGCATCATGGGGACTGGCTCTGCTCCTGGGACATGCAAGATGCCTACCTGCATATCAAAATGTATGCTTCCCATCAGCGCTTCCTCTGCTTCCATTTCCAGGGGCCCCCTTTTCAGTTCCGGGCTCTCCCCTTTGGCCTGTCCTCAGCCCCTAGGGTTTTCACCAGGTGCCTGGTGGTGGTGGTGATGACTGCCTTGAAGAGGCAGGGCTTTTACTTATTTCCCTGACCTGTACAATTTCTCCTAGCAGTACCATTCCGGGAGCACATTCTTCAGACCCTGGAGCATACCTTCAACGTGTTCCAAGCCGTGGGTATCCAGATCCAAAGTACAAAGTCCTGCCTGGCACCCTGCCAACACCTCTAGTACATTGGAGCCATTCTTCACACATCCCAGGGCATGGCCTTCTTGCCCAGGGACAGGGCGGAGCGCGTGATGGACCAGGCCAGTCTGGTCTCCTCCAGCCTTCATGACCCAGCGAGGGTATTCCTATGTATCCTGGGCCACATGGCAGCAGTCATTACCACAGTCCCTCTAATCCGGCTGCATATAAGGATCCCACAGTGGACTTTGCGGGTCCAGTGGGACCAGCACATAGATGACCTCAGCTGGTTGGTCATGGTCTCTGACCCAGTCAGACGGGCTCTGCCCTAGTGGCTGGAGCCAACCAGTTTGTTTCGGGGGACTCCCTTTGCTATTCCAACCCTTTGTCAGATTCTTTCAACGGGTGCCTTTGGTCTCGGCTGGGAAGATCCCCCGAGTCATGGTGGCTGGACAGACATGAAATAGGGACTCGACATTAACTGGAGATGCCAGCAGTTCTATATGTCCTGCAGGCCTTCCATACTCATTTCCACCCCGGTCCACTCTTAGTTCAAATGGATAACGTGTGTGACTTATTACAAAAACAAGCAAGCGAAGATGCACTCCTACCCCCCTGTGCAGAGAGGTGATGAGGGGTTGGTATTGGGCCATCGAGCATGGTCTGGAGCTCTCTGCCATCCATGTGCCAGATGACCAAAACATCCTGGCGGACAGTCTCAGCCGTTCCCGCTCCAGGGCTCATGAGTGGGAACTTCTGACCCTAGTTGTCAAATACTCTTCAACAGGTAGGAGCGGCCAGAGTTGGACCTTTTTTGCATCCCAACTCAATGCAAAACTGCTGCTTTTTTGCTCATTCGATCCCGGGCCTGGAGTTTTCTGGCGAGATGTGTTGTCCCTCTCCTGGAAGGGGAGGTTCTAGGGACGTGGATATGTTGTTCAATTCACACTTGTTGGCAGGTACCTTGCCGCTTTAAGATGGGCCAGAAGGTCTTCAAGCTGGCAAAATCCTCTGCTCCACCCCATGATGCCAGATCTTCCTTACCGCTTGGAAGCTCAGGTTCCCTCCTTAGCGCTCCTGCGTTTTGTAGGCCTGGATCCTAAATCTTCGGATTTTCCCAAACTTATACTCAAGTTCACTCGAGTTCAGTCTTCGCTCGACTCCCTCGCGGCTGTGATGGATGTTAAATCGTTCCCGGGTTCCACTGGTGCCCATGCGGGCAGAAGATATCTTGCACCGATCCTCACGCCACGTGCATTTACTGCCTTGGACTCGACCACAACCCACAGGCTTGCGGCCTCTGTCTGTCCTTCTCCCCTTCGGTGCTCGAGGACCGCTCTGCCTGACTCCAACTGGGGCGACCGGAGAAACGGTTCCCGCTGGTTAAATTGAAGGAGGCCCGTTAGGCAATGGCTGCAGGCTCCGCGGAGCAGCTAGAACAATTTACTGCCCTCGAGGAGGAGGTGGCCCAGGCTGCAGCTTCATCCTCCTCTGCATCGGCCTTTATCCCGCTTTCCCTGGGTTCCTCCTACACTGCTTCCTTTCGGGAGCTTTGTTAGTCCCTCTCTACCAAGGGAGAGGATCCTTCAGGGTCTCACACCTCTCGGTCTAAGAAGAAGGACCACAAAGGTAAGTCCCAGCGTTGACATTCCTGGGAACATGAGAGGTCCCACTCCCCGAATCATCGTCTCTCTACTTCAGTCGAGGTTGCAGCCCGGGCCGCTGGTTTCTCGGAGTCCCCGACAGACCAGCCAGCCGAGAGTTCTGTCAACGAGGCCGAGATTTTCCTCAAGCCCACCGACAGGTTGTCAACGGAGGAGGCCGACTACTCTGAGACACCGGTTCCCCCGGTGCCCTCAGAGGACTTGTCTCAGCTTCCACTGCCATTGTCCCCGGTCAAGGACCCTGCACTGGAAGAGCTGCCGGGTTCCTCCCTCTCCCTTCTTGGTCTGCTTCGGGCAAGTTCTGCCAATGTCAGCGATCCCAGTCCCACCGTCGTGGAAAGCGGCGCCGCCACTCATCTTCCTCGGCCGCAGAGAGGCTCTGGCACAAGTTACGTCGGCACTATGAGGATCTTATGTGGCAGCAACTTCTTTTAGCCAGCAACAAGCCAACTCCGGCTCCTTCACCGGCGACTACGTGGCTGTCGCCTGAACGGCTGAAGCCATCGCCCGCCTCGGTTCCTCAGTCGAGGAGCCGGCTCCAGCGCCGATTGCGCGGCCTAAACCAGCTGCTCTACCCATAGTGGTGGAACCCCCGCCTTCTCAACCGAAGACTGGGGCACGACCAAGGATTCTCAGTCGGATAAAGGCTTGCCCCACAGGTTGTCGGTCAGTCTCGCCCCCTGACCATCCTCGGCGAGTGGAGAGTGGCTCAGGCAGTCGGCAGCTGTTCGTGGACTCTTCGGAGTCTGACGATTCCTCACTATATTCCTGGCCACTCGACCTGGAATCTTCAGGGAGTCTGTCGGTGGATGAGAGCCCATCCTCGTTCCTGGGTATCCTTCGACTCATCTAGAGTCCACTGGGATGAAGCTCGAACCCGTGCAGAAGTAGGCCAAATACCCTCTCACGGAGATCCTAGACAAGGGGGAGTCCCCCTCAGAGGCCTTCCCTGTGGCCGAGGCCATAGTGGGCCTGGCTCTGGAGCTCTGGCAGCGGCCTACCTCTTGTCCTGTGCCTTCGGCCAGGATGGCACGCAAGTATGCGGTCCCTACCGGCTCCCTCTCTGGTTTCTCGGAGCACCCCTCAGCTGAGGGGTTGGTGACCAGTAGTGTATTCCGGCACTCCGGAAACGCTAGGGACGTGGACAAACCCCCGGACAGAGAGTCCAAAAAGCTGGACTACTCTGGGGGGAAGTCTACGCTGCCGCCTCCTTAGGCCTTCGTCAGGCTAGCTCGGCTGTTCTGGTGGCACACTTCTCCCACACCCTTTTGGAGTCCCAGGTTGAGGTGCTTCCTGGTCTCCCGGCCGACCTCCAGACCACCGTCAAGCAGATTCGGGATCAGGGAAGGGCGGTGGCTAAACAACAGCTCCAGACTGCTCTGGACATCGGCGAGTCTTGTGCCCAGTCAGTAGCGGCCGCAGTAGCCATGCACCACCGGGCTTGGCTGCTGATCTCTACCTTCACGGCAGATACCCAGTACAAGCTAGCAGATTTCCCTTTTTTTTTGGCACCGACTTGTTCAGGCCCAGGGTGGAGGGCCACCTCCAGCGGATCGAGAAGTCCAATGCCACCTTGGACTCTGTCGCATCTGCCCAGAAGGACAAAGGCTGCCATCAGCAACGTAAGCCCTTTCGTCCTTCCGCTCCTGCGGCATGTCCGGCCCAGCAACATCAGCAACAGGGCCAGCAGGCTCATTCTTGGCGCCCCAAGGCCAAGTCTGCCGCTTCCTCGGTTAGGAAGCCCAGAGGTAAAGGTCTGGGTGGCCCCTTCGCCGGTTCTTCCTCCAAGCCTGCACAGTGACGGGTTGCGGTGTGCCACCACCAACCAGGTCACACCTCTCCTGGGTCCCCTGTGGGGGGCCGGCTCAGCCAGTTCCTTTCCACCTGGTCCACTATCGCCACGGACCGCTGGGTACTGGAGGAGGTGGTCGGCAGGGGCCTGCCTCTGAAATTCAAGCAGATCCCTCTTTCGAGCCCACACTCACGGGAGGTTACCAGATCAGTAACCTCCTTGTCAGCTCTCCGAGATGACATAGTTCTGCTCCTCCGCAAGGGGGTAGTCGGCCGGGTGGCTGGATCCTCCTCCTGCCCAGGGTTTGTGTCCAGGTACTTTCTGGTTCCAGAACGGACGGGGGCTAGCACCCAATTGTCAACCTATGTGACCTGACCAAATTCCTAAGGCCGCGTACCTTCAGGATGGTCACTCTGGCTCAGATCATACCATCTCTGGAACTGTGCATGTGATTCTGCTTCCTGGATCTTCAGGACGCATTCTTTCATGTCCCAATCCGTCCGTCTTGTCAGCGGTTCCTCCGCTTTCTTGCAGAAGGGAACCTCTTCGCGTTCCGGGCCATGCCCTTTGGCCTTTCTTCAGCTCCCAGGATCTTCACCAAATGCATGGCAGTGGTGGCAGCATTCCTGTGGCACTGAGGGGTCCGATTCTACTCTTACCTGGATGATTGACTGATAGCAGCCTCCTCCAGGTTGGAGGTGGAGCGGTCCAGGGATCTAGCTCTCCAGGTTTGCTCTCAACTAGGCCTCCTTATCAATGAGGCCAAGTTGGAACTCGTGCCTTTGCAGGTGATCCAGTTCATCGGGGTGGAGCTCGACACACTCTCTGAGCCAGAGCCCGGCTCCTGGCGGACAGGGCCGAGGTCATTTCCTCCTTTGTCCAGTCATTTCTGGTTGGGCAATTGCGCCCTGCCCGGGACTTCCTGCACCTTCTGGGTCTCATGGCAGGAAGCAGTTAGTTGTATATCACTGGTGGCTTAATATTCAGTTGGCCTCTGTGTACCTTGTGTGGCACTCCGTGTGACCCACACAAATTAAATGACTAAAAAAAAAAAAACTGCGTCCTGAAACTGAATATTGAAAATTAAAAAATGGAAGGAAGAAGTCAAAAGACTGACACATTTTATTGAAGATCTCTCAACTGACATCACCAGTCCACTAGTGGATTGAACAAATGAGGAGACCTAAATCTAACCTTACTAGTCTGTACAGCATTGCAGCAGACAGTGGACATCGCATCCACAAAACAATTTTTGCACAAAATAGAAGCCTTCTCAAACTCTTGCATCAGGGAGAATTGGCGTGTAAGGGACAGTTGTTCCTGAAAAATGCAAAAAAAAAACTAGTTGAAAGATCTCAGTACCACGGTATACCGTGAATCACGGTTATCGTGGTATCAGAAATTGTCCACGGTATCAATACCGTGTTTTCTGACACCACGATATACCGTAACACCGTCATACCGTGACAACTCTTTTGTTCACCCGGGAAAGAGGGTGCTCCAGTTTCTAAATGGTGCTTGTCCAAATGACTAGCACACTGTATTACATTCTGTTACAGAAAGTACGGTAAGGAACTTCAGGTGTGGTTTATGATCATTCCACTAGAGGCGTGGCCACTTCTGTAGCTTGTTTTTTGGAATGTTTCCGCTGCAGAAATTTGTGCAGCTGCCACATGAAGTAATGTCCGCACCTTCACTAAGCATTACTGTCTGGACATTGCCTGTTGCTGACGAGCTGGATTTGGTCTAGTTGTGCTACAAGGCCTACTATCATGAGCCTGTAGTCTCCAGCCGCCCAGACTGTGAGCTTATTGTACTGCTTGGGACTTGTTCCAAGGGTGTGACCTGACAAAAGAGATATCCTTGAAGCAGAAGACAGGACAGTTACTTAAGAGCTTACCGAAACAGTAGATGTTAGATCTTTCATCAGGCCATGCCATTCCACCCTTTCTACCCCTTCAGGATTGCAGCAAAGGTTCTTTGTATTGCTGCTTCCATTGCTTTCTTTTCCAGTACTCTCTGTCGCTTGGTATGCAAAGTGCTGGGGTCTCTCCTGGTTCCCTACAGGGAGCTCCTTTGAGTATAATCTCTGGCGGGAAACTGAGGAGAGAAGGGGCAGCCCATGTTTATGTAGATGTTAATGCATGTGGTCCTGTCCTACATGCAGACGGTAAGTTCCAAAGGTGTGGTCTGATGGCTCAGATTCTCTTGAAGATCTACTGTTACAGGAAGTTCTTGCGTAACTATTCTTTTCACAGCATATGGTGAGTTGAAACTGAACTAATTTATCATGAATTTGCAAATTGAAAGTTTGTGGGTGGAGGGGGAAACAGTAGTTCTATTTATAAAATAAGTATTTACTTAAATCTCAAGACCACAGAGCCTTGAAAAAACGAGCAGATGTGGTTAATGAAACATTGGGCATATGGGTAGTGGCTGTGTGAATAAATCATTGTAAACTGAATGAAAAACTTTTAGCTTGCTGGTATATTTTATTCATCAGTCCTTTTTGATTTACTGCTGTTCACTTTGAAGTGATTCTGACAACCTTGTAAACCATTCTGGGATTGTGTTGAGGCTGCTGACGGGAAACTCATGAGGAGAGACTGAGGGATCTCAACATTTTCACGCTGGAAGAGAGAAGAGCGAGAGTGGACATAACAGAACCCTACAAGTACCTTGCAGGGTGCAGGAGGGGAGTCTCATTCAAATGTGAAAGATCACCAGGACCAGAGCGCATGTGATGAAGCTGGAGGAGGGAGGTTCAAGAGGGATGTGAGAAAGTACAGTGCTCCCTCATTTACCTGCCACCCTCACTTACCGCCATTGTATGGTGTTCTGGTCTCCTGCCATGTTAATTTCGTCCTTTAACCACCACCCTCGCTGTCCACCATCCACCTGGAGCTGCTTATGTACAGTTTCTTTAGATACCTGTGTTAATCTACCCTGTTTTTCTACCACAGCAGTAGGTGTGTGCGTGTTGTGATCCGTTTGTGACACGATCATTTTCAAAGACTGACGGGGAGCTCTTCTAATTTTCAGACTTACAGGTAGCACTGGTATTTTTGCAGCGAGCTCTTTACAGCCAGCACTGGTATTTTGTCAGTTACAGTACATGCAGTTGTGCATTTCAGCGCTCTCCCGACAAAAGAAAACAAGCCGTAAGTGAAGCTGTAAAAGAAGCCATTTCCCATTTTTCGATGATTAATTGGAGTATTGGTGGAGGGGGTAACACGAAAAGATTAACTGCTGTTGGTGAATATAAAGTTTAAAAAGTTTGTGAGTTTGTAAGTCGGAGTATTGGAGAGGGGTCATTGGCCAGTTTGGTTATATAGATGCAGTACTGTTGTGCATTTTAGTGATCTCCCCACAGGGGAAAAGTAAAGCCATGTGAAGCTGTAACTGAAGCCGTTTGCCATTTTTCGATGGTTAGTTGGAGTATTAGTGGAAGGGGTAACATGATTAAGCCAAATGAAAACTGAAGGCATTTTTCATTTCTCAAGTTCTCGTTTTGAAAAGTTAATGAGTCAGTATTGGGGGGGAGAAGGGTATTAGCCAGTCTGGACAGTTGTTCTAATTCAAGAATGCCATGATCGTCTTCAAAGGGAGCTAGTTTGTGCTACATACTTATGTATGGCATTAATTATTTCACAGACTATTTGAAGTTGTATAAATTATTTTTATTCAAGCCCCACACCAGGCACTTGGGGTAAATTCCAGTACTGACACTGTGACACTGTAGTGCATTATGAGGGGTTGCTGCACTCCTGAGATGCCGTCTTTCAGGTGATACATTAAACAGAGGTCCCCTCTGCCTGTTCTGGTGGTTGTTCAGGTGGATGTTAAAGATTCCATGGCACTTCTCGAAAAGAGCAGGGGAATTTCCCTGGTGTTCTATCCAAACTTCCCCCATTCACTAAAAATACTACCAACCACTTATAGGTTCATAGGTAATTTCAAGCTAGTTAGACTTGCATCCATAGAGCTTGCCATTGTTTTATATATTGAACATAATCTATTTTGTTTTTTATTTACCAAAAATATACTTGTCTAATCTATATTTAAAAATATCCATATTAGTACTGGCTACCACATCTGTTGGTAAAGAGTTCCATCCAGAAACCACTGTCTGGCTTAACCAATGCTTTCTTGGAAGAGTATGCCATTTTTGTATTGTTAACTGAAAAGGATGTCTCCTAGGTTCATATTTAGATTTTTGGGGGGATCAACCATAGGTCCGCTAATAGAGCATCATCTTGCAGACACTTACATAACATAAAATAATCTCCCCTAGTTCTTCTATGCTGCAGAGTAAACACATTTAGCTCCTTTAACCTTTCAGAATATGACACGTCTCCTAACCCTTTGATGGATCTAGTAGCCCTTCTGTGGATACACTCCAAGCTATGAACATCCCCTTTTCTATATGGAGCCCATACCTGAGCACAATACTCTAGGTTGGGCCTCACCAGGGCACTATAGAGGGGCATAATCACTTGCCCATCTCTGCTGGTAATATGCCTCAATATGCAGTTTAATATCTGATTATTTTTCTTTACTGTTTTATCGCAATGAGAGAACTAAATTTTAAATCTGAAGTAATTATAATCCCTAAATCTCTTTCCTCTGTTTTTCTTAGTTCAGTGGTGTCTATTTTATAAGATGAATTATTTCTTTCCCAAATGCATAACAGTACACTTATTTCTATTTAATTCTAATTTATTTACTTTTGTCCACTTTTGTATAGTATTTAGTGCATCCTGCATATCATTTGTATTCTTTTGATTATTTTAATATGGTTCCAATTCTGCAGTCATCTGCAAATTTCATTTTGTACAATTAATGAAGTTATATAGATGTTAAAGAGACAGGGGCCCAAAACTGAGCCTTGGGGAACTCCACTAGTCAATGCCACCCAGCAAGATGCATCTCCTTTAATTACCACTCTCTGTCTTCTCTCCTTTAGCCATGCATCAATCCAATTTACTATATTATTGTCGAAATTATAATCTTTAAATGTGTTTATTAGTTCCTGATGTGGGAGCTTATCAAAAGCCTTGGAAAAATCCAAGACAACATCCACACTATTACCCTCATCCAGTGCCTTTCCCACTTTCTCATAGAACACTAACACATTTGTCTGGCAGGATCTATTTTTCCTAAAACCATGTTGTACTGGATCCTGCATTTTTCTAGTATCTAGAAAATCCATTATATACTCTTTTGATATTGACTCCATGCTTTTTCCCACAACTGATGTTAGGCTGACTGGCCTATAATTCTGTAAATCCATTTTTGATCCCTTTTTCAAATATAGGTATTACTAATGCCTCCTTCCGCCCTTGTGGAACATGTCCCAAATCTATAGAAGTTTGAAAAATGTAAGTCAGTGGTGAAGCTAATTGTTCTGCCAATTCATACAATACCCTTGGATGAATTTCATCAGGGCCTTGTGATTTATTTCTATTTGTCGTTTTTAATTTATCAAGTACACTTTTCACTATAATCTGTATATGTCCTGGTATAGAGTTAAATTTGTTTTCTTTCTTATATGAAGTAGCCAGGTTAAAAACTGAGCAAAAGTATTTATTTTGAGTTTCTGCAATTTCTTTATTATTTAATATATCCCATTGTGCATTCTTAAAAGGTCCGATAGTGTTATTATTTTTTTGTTTATTATTTATATATGAATAAAAAGCCTTATAGTTACCTTTAACTTGTGTTGCAAGTTTGTATTCATTTTCCTTTTTGGCCCTTTTAATTTCCCATTTGACTTTTTTAACTATATTTCTATATTTAAAGCCTGTATAATGTTATGATTTTTAGTATTTTTATACATTTTATACTTTTGTTTATTAATTTCTTTATTTTTGGTGATAACCATTTTGGAGCTCTCCTTGTATGTGCATATTTTATGTATTTAGGTATACCTATTTCTATTGTTGATCTCAGTCTCTTTACAAATCGCTCCCACTTATCGTCTATAGAAAGTCCTTCAAATTCCTTTTCCCACTTCCAAGATGCCATAGCTTCCCTCATGATGGTAAAACCTGCTTTAAAATTTAGGACTGTAGTCTTGCCTTCCCTTATTTCTTTACCTTTTTCTCTAAGTTGAAAAAAGACTATCTGATGGTCACTGTTGCCTAATGGGGAGATAATCTGTACCTTGTTTACTATTGACCCCAGATTTGTAAAGATCATATCCAGGGTATTTTGTGCCTTGGTTTTTGCTGTTACCAATTGCTCAAGTCCTATCTGGTTTACTGCATCTAGCTACTGTGTACTTCTTTTGGATTTGCCCTCTTGTTTATTCCAGTCAATATCTGGTGAATTGAAATCACCGGTTAAGATAATTCTTTCTGCTGGATCTAAATTCCTAATAATGTTTAGTATTTCCAAATCTCTCTCGGGAGTAGTTGAAGGTGATCTATACAATAGACCTATTTTAATTTTTGGTGCTCCTTTTGGTAAAAGTTTTAACCATGACATTTCCAGCTAGTCTTTTTCTCTCTTTATTTCTTCACATTGTACTGACTCATCAATATAAATCGCAATACCCCCTCCTCTTTTTGTTTCTCTTGATAAATAGAATAAATTGTAGCCCTCTATATTTTTGTCCCACTGATCCTCTTTTGTCCACCAGGTTTCAGTAATAAGTGCAATTTGTATGTTTTTATTTTGCAGTAAATATTGTAATTGCTCAAACTTATTAACTAAACTGCGTGCATTTATTAATACTCCTTTCCAACCTTCCTGTAGATCTACAGTTTTAGGTACTAGATTGTACGTTTTCTTTCCCCCTTCTTCCAGTTTAAATGAAAGGCTATAATGTCATTCATTTTCTTGCTCAATATGCGAGTTCCAGCTTTATTTAAGTGTAAACCATCACTTTTAAACAGTATATGATTCCCAAAGGTTACTGAATTTTACATAAATCCTATATTATTGAATTTACAGAAGGCACGCAACCGTATATTTATCTTCTCTATTTTTGGACTGGTTCAATTTCTGTTGGTTACCATCTGTCTCTCCCCTCCCCCCCCGGTCACCCCCGAAAAAGGGACTGCTAGTCTCAGTGGGCCTACCCAGACAACAGAATTGAATAAATAAACTTGAGGATGAAAACTGTAATTTTTAAATATATTCATATGCTTTTTTAGTAAAAAATAAAAACATAGATTCTTACCCTAGGCGTCCTTTAGCATCAGTAACTTCAGCAGTTAGCTGGCTAGGTACAACTGCCCCAGAGGTGTGCCTTTAAGAGACATTTAAATGAGCTTAGGGCCATAGCCAATCAGAAAACAGGAAGGGGAATAAGCTGAGTGACAGCTGCTGGAGGCTTCAGAATTTTTTCTCCTGTGGACTGAGTAACATTGTCCCCGAGGTACCTCTCAACTTTCCTTGTTGACAGCCTCCTAGTGCTTATCTGGGTAAAGTTTTCTTTATTATTTCTTTTTTAATAGTGTGCTGAGTGAAAGTTTTACAAATTTGTTAGCATTGCACTAATTTTTTATTTTTAGCGCAACCACACTATTTTGACTTTATTTTTACCACAACTGTTCATTTTAAATGCTAAATTTGTTACGATTGCTTACTTTTGACGTTTCCTCTCTTTTTTGACCAAATTCTTGTGGGAACCATCGAATTGGGGACAGTTGCTTTGTTTTTTTTACCTTGGACCTCGCGAGTTTTACCGTGAGGCACCCTAGTGGAATTCAGATCTTAACAGTGCCTGTGGTTTCTCTCAGGATTGGCAAATTAAGAGAAACCCATCTCTCTCTCTCGCTCTCTAGATATATATATATATATATACACATGCACACACATATATACACATAAAGGAACTGGACCTAAAGGTATCATTTGTCGCAGGACTCCGTAAGGGTCCAGCAGCCCCCTGTAGCAGTTGACCAGTATTACTGGGTTTTCTATTAAGATTGGCACTGGTATAGATCCCAGTTCTACAGCCAAAAAAAAAAAAAGGTACTTGCAATAGACAGAGCTAATTAACTGGGACAGGACTGTCAGATGGCGTTTTCACAGAAACCTGCATTCGGTTCGTGAGGTCCAGGACTGGTTTACTTTGCTTAAATTGTCAAACATAGCAGACAGACCTTTGGTTATTATGGCTGAGGACATATCAAAGGCTTCTGACTAGGAGCCATCCAAAAGTACTAATAATAAAAATGTAAGGAGGTGCTGAGGAACCCTTCAGATCCCAGCCAAAAATAAAGTTTCCAAATATGAAGTTCCTAACAAATTAAAATACAATAGAAGTGATGAAAGAAGGAAGCTTGATCAAGCTGCTAATAAAGTGCTAAAAAGAAACTCTGTCTAAACATAAATGCTCCCATTGCTCCTGGGAAAGCCAATGGTGAGATAACAGGCAGCTTAAAGCATACAGAAAAAACAAAGTACTGCAAAGTCTGTGCAGTATTCCATCTACGCAGAATATGGAAAAAGCATGGCAACTGTTTCAGACCCTACAAAAGACAGGTCCTTTCTTTACTGGGGCTGGCAAGCACTCTTCCACAGTTCTCTTTCCCATAGACTGTGAGGGTGATACAGTTGATGATAAATAATTTTATGATACCCCTGCCTTCAGGGGCTGCTAACACTTTTCCACAGTTCTCGCCCCAGAGACTGTGAGGGTGATACAGAAGACATGAGAATTTTTATGATGCCCCTGACATGAGTGTGGAGGTCCTAGAACCCTATGTATCCAAGGAGTTTCTTCCTCTGTGCCTAGAACCCTGTGTGTCCAAGGAGGTTATCCCTCTATGCCTTCGTTTATCCAGAACATATTGGACACTCTGGACCTCCCTTCTCGGGAGTCCTTCCAAGGTGAGGATAAGGATAAAAAGAGAAAAGATTATAGGGAGAGGAAAGGTTTCACCTCCTAAAAGTCTGACTGTGTCCATCTATAGTGAAAAAAATATAAATGAAAATACCACAAAACTGCTTCAGACCCCCACTTCTGTGGCAGAGGTTTACAAGCGATCTGGAAATGTTAATAAATACATAAATATATCAATTGTTTAACAATACTGAGTGCCTGTCTGTACATCGCAGCTATGTGAGAATAGTGCATCAGGCAGCTTGCGAGAAAGCTGGGGTCTCCTTGTCCTCCTTACCCCCGGATAAGGACTCCAGAAAGTAGATTTCTAGGGACGTGGATATGTTGTTCAGTCCACACTTTGTGGCAGGTTCTTTGCCACTTTAAATCTTGCCAGAAGATCTTCAAGCTGGCTCCTCCCACCCACTTGGGTGGTAAAACCCTCTGCTCTGCCCCATGACGCCAGATCTTCCTTACCGCTTGGAAGCTCAGGTGCCCTCCTTAGCACTCTGCGTTTTAGGCCTGGATCCACCCTCTTCGGATTTCCCGAAACTAATTTTAAAATTGACAAGACTGAGGTCTTTGTCTTCCCTTGCGGCTGCAATGGACAAATTGACTCCCGGCTTCCATCGGTGCCCTTGTGGGCAGAAGATGTCCCGTACCAATCCGCACTCCACATGCGTGTACTGCTTGGGGCTTGGCCACGATTCGCAGGCTTGCAAATTGTGCAAGTCATTTTCGGCTTCGGTCTTGGAGGACTGTGCTGCCAGACTGCTTCTCGGGCACCCCGAAAAATGGTACCTGTTGGGCAGTGTCCGCAGCGGATGGACTCCACGGAGCAGTTGAGCAGATGATCGCCCTCGAGGAGGAGGCGGCCCAGGCCGCTTCTTCTTCCTCCTCGGCCACGGCATTTATCCTGCTCTCCTTGGGCTTCTCCTACACTGCTTCTTTTTAAGGAGCTTTGTAAGTCCCTCTCCACTAAGGGAGAAGGGCCATTGGGACATACCAGTTGGTCCAGGAAGAAGGATTCTCAAGGTAAGTCACACCGTCGGTGTTCGTGGGAGCAAGAGAGATCCCCTTCATTGGACCATCGACTCTCTACTTCGGTCGAGGTTGTGGCTGCGGCCGCGGGCTTCACTGTGTCCCCGTCAGGTCAGCTGGCCGAGACATCCGTCAATGTGGTCGGACAGTTTGTCGACTGGAGAACCCGACAACCCTTCTTCACCAGTTCCCCCGGTGGTTACCGAGGACTTGCCTGTGCCTCCTGTGCCGAAGTCCCTAGTTAAGGTCCCTGCACCAAGGGAGGGGTGCGTTCCCCCCATTCCCTCTCTGACCCACCCTTGGAATCCCCGGAGGTCTCTCTCGGTCCTCTTCCAGGTCCAGCCGGTCCTGCCGACGTCGGCACTTTTGGCATCATGGAAAGCAGCGTCGCCGCTCATTCTCTTCGGAGGATAGGCTCCGGCGGGAGTTGCGTCGGCGCTACGAGGACTTGATGTGGCAGCAACTTTTATTGACTGGTAACGAGCAGACTTTGTCGCCTTCAGCAGCCATTAAGTGGCTGTCACCGGAGCGGCCGAAACAACCCCTCGCGGTAGTCGAGGATCCGACCCCCCAGCGCCGGTTGTTCGGCTGAAACTGGCTGCTCCACCCATTGTGTTGGAACTTCCGTCTCCACAACCAAAGACTGGGGCTCTAACCAAGGATTCTCGGTTGGGTCAGGGCTTGCCCCATAGGTTGTCGGTCACCCTCACTCCCAGTCGTCCTCGGCAGGTGGAGGATGGCTCAGGTGCTCGGCAGCTGTTCGCAGACTCCTTGGAGTCTGACTACAACTCCTCCCTGTTCTCCAGGCCACTTGACCTGGACTCTGCAGGGGGGCCAGTCGGTGGACGATAGCCCATCCTCGTTTTTGGGTATGCTTAGACTCATCTCAGAGTCTACTGGGATGCCACTTGAACCCATTCAAAAACGGGCCAGGTATCCCCTTACGAAGATACTGGACCTAGGGGATTCCCCTATGGAGGCCTTTCCGGTGGCCGAAGCCATTGTTGGCCCAGCCCTGGAGTTGTGGCAGCGGCCAGCATCTTGTCCCGTGCCTTTGGCCAGGATGGCTCGCGGTCCCCACCAGCTCACTCTCCAGCTTTTCGGAGCACCCCTCTGCGGAGGGATTAGTGACCGATAGCGTTTTCCAGCGATCTGGGAAAGCTCGGGACATGGACAAACCGCCCAATAAGGAATCCAAAAGGTTGGATTACTCGGGGCGGAAGGTTTTCGCCGTTTCCTCCCTAGGCCTTCGTCAGGCTAGCTTCGCTGTTCTGATGGTACATTTCTCTCACGCCCTTGTGGGCTCCCTGGATGAGGTGATTCCTTATCTTCCGGCTGACCTTCAGGTGACGGTCAAGCAGGTGCGGGATCAGGGAAGAGCAGTGGCTAAACAGCTCCAAACTTCATTGGACATTGGTGACTCTTGTGCCCGATCAGTAGCAGCCACAGTGGCCATGCACCGCAGAGCTTGGCTGCGGATCTCCACCTTCTCAGCGGACACCCAGCACAAGCTGGCAGACGTTCCCTTCCTGGGCACCGCCTTGTTTGAGCCTGGAGGGGAAGGCCATCTCCAGAAGATCAAGAAGTCCAGTGCCACCTTGGACTCGGTCCATCTGCCCAGAAGGACAAAGGCCGCCCGCAGCAGCGTAAGCCCTTTCGCCCTTCCGCTCCTGCTGCACATCCGGCCCAGCAACACCAGCATCAGGGCCAGCAGGCTCACACTTGGCGCCCTAAGGCCAAGTCTGCCACTTCCTCTAGTAGGAAACCTGGAGGCAAGGGTCCAGGAGGTCCCTCAGCGGGCCCTCACTCCAAGCCCACCCAGTGACAGGTTGAGGGGTGTCGCCCCCAACCTCGTCACTCCTCCCTGGGTTCCCCCCATTAGGGGACAGCTCTGCCACTTCTTTTCCACCTGGTCTGCTATCACCATGGACCGCTGTGTGTCAGAAGTGGTCGGCAGGGGTCTGCCTCTGGAATTAGAGCAGTTCCCTTCCCGTCGAGCCGTTGCCTCACGGGGGGCTATGGATTTCGCAGCCTTTCTGTTGGCTCGTCAAGCCGACATTGCCTTGCTCTTCAAGAAGGAGGTGATCAACAAGGTGGCAGACCCTCCTCCAGACCCAGGGTTTGTGTCCGGGTACTTCCTGGTCCCAAAACAGATGGGGGGCTGGCGCCCCATTCTCGACCTGCACAACCTGAACAAGTTCCTAAGGTGTCGCACCTTCAGGATGGTCACTCTGGCTCAGATCATTCCATCCTTGGAACTAGGCATGTGGCTGTGTTCTCTGGACCTTCAGGACGCGTTCTTTCACGTCCCAATCCGTCCATCTCATCAGCGATTCCTCCACTTCAGAGCAGAGGGATCTCTTTGCAAGTTCCGGGCCATGCCTTTGTCCTCTCTCCAGCTCCCAGGGTCTTCACCAAATGCATGACAGTGGTGATAGCATTCCTGCGGCGCCGAGGGGTCTGGGTGTACCCTTACTTGGACGACTGACTGATAGCAGCCCCCTCCAGGTTGGAGGTGGAGCAGTTCAGGGATCTGGCCCTCCAGGTCTGCTCTCAGATTGGCCTCTTCATCAGCGAGACCAAATCGGAACTCGTGCCATCGCAGGTGATTCAGTTCATCGGGGCAGAGCCCAACTCTCTTCGAGCCAGAGCCCGGCTCACAGGGCCGAGGTACTTTCCTCCTTTGCCCAATCATTTCTGGTTGGGCAGTTGCGCCCTGCCCGGGACTTCCTGCGCCTCCTGGGCCTCATGGCGGCCTGCACCAGCGTGGTCCATTGGGCCTGCTGGCATATGCATCTCCTGCAATGGGGGTTGGCCAGCCAGTGGTCTCAGTGCTCCGGTCCTCTGGACCAGCCAGTGACAGTGACCCAGGAGATGTGGGACGGCTTGCAGTGGTGGCTCATCCCAGCTCATCTGCAGGAGGGTATCCCATTCATCGGCCCTGAGCCGACGGTCACTCTAATGACCGATGCCTCTCTGATGGGTTGGGGTGCCCATCTGGAGAAGCTCAGAGCCCACGACCTCTTGTCCCCTCAGGAGTCTCGATGCCACATCAACCTGCTGGAGCTTCGAGCGGTTCGATTAGCGGTCACCGCCTTCGCTCCGTTTGTACGGGGTCAGGTGGTTCAGGTCCAGACAGACAACACCACGACCATGTACTACCCCAACCATCAGGCCGGAACGCACTCCTTACCTCTGTGCAAGGAGGCTGTCCGAATCTGGTCTCTCGTGATCAGCCTGGAGGCAGATCTCGTAGCCATCCATGCAGCAGATGCATCCAACAGTCTGGCCGATGCCCTCAGCCGGATAGGCGCTGCATCTCACGAGTGGTCTCTCTTGCCGGAGGTAGTACAAGATCTGTTCTCCCATTGGGGCTACCCTCAGATGGACCTGTTCACCTCCAGGGAGAATGTGAAGCTGAGACTGTTTTACACCCGCCCTCCTCAGCAGAGCTCGCTGCAGGGGGATGCCTTCTCAAGGCTGTGGACCCTGGGCCTCTTCTATGCCTTCCCTCCATTTCCCTTGATCCACAAGGTGCTTCTGAAGGCAAAGAGGTTCAAGGCGCAGGTGATTCTTGTAGCACCAGACTGGTCCCGCCAGTTCTGGTACCCAGATCTCCTCAGCCTCAGCTCCAGGCTCCCAGGGTGGCTTCCAGCCGGCCCGGACCTGCTGTCAGTCGACAAGGAGAAGATTCTTCATCCGGACCTTCAATCCCTGCACCTGATGGCCTTTTCCTGAGTAGCTGGAGTTCCAGGCCTTGGGTCTTTCCGACAAGGTCCTCAACATCGTTGAGGCGTCCTGTAAGGGGTTGAGCAGAAAATGCTATGCCTTCAAATGGAAGAAATTCTCCATTTGGTGTCAGGACAAGGGGTTGGACCCTTCTCCTTGTTCCTTGGCTAGCATTCTGGACTACCTGTGGTCCTTTTCTCAGCTAGGGCTTCGGTCGACGACCCTTATGGTGCACCTGGCAGCCATCTCTGCCTACCGGGCGTGGGCCAGCAAGCAGTCGGTGGCGCAGGAGAAGGTGGTCGGGTGCTTTCAAAGGCCTAGACCACATATCCCCTCCGGTGTTAGAACCTCCACCTCAGTGGGATGTACTGCTGGTATTGGCTAGCTCATGAGCAAGCCATTCGAACCGATGCACAGGTGTGACATCTCTCACCTGTCATGGAAGACCACCTTCTTGGTGGCTATCACGTCAGCCAGAAGGATGGGAGAGCTCCAGGTGCTTTCCATTGAGTCTCCTTATCTGGTCTTCCACAGGGACAAGGTTGTCCTTCGCCCCAACCCGAAATTCCTTCCGAAGGTGGTGTCAGAGTTTCACCTTAACCAGGTGTTGACTCTGCCGGTGATTTACCCCAGTCACATCCTCGGATGCTGAATATAGGCTCCATACATTGGACCCTAGAAGAGTGCTCTCTTATTATAAGGAGCGAACGGCTAGAGTTCGCGGAGAGATTCACCAGCTGTTTTGTCACCTACGCTGAAGCCGCACCTGGCAGACCTGCAGCCAAGCGGACGATAAGCAGGTGGGTCACCTCCTGCATAGATCTCTACTATAGGTTGGTGGGCATGGAGCCTCCCAAAGGGATAAGAGCTCATTCAACCCGCCATACCGCTGTTTCGGTGGCTGCTTCTAGGGACGTCCCTATCCAGGAAATCTGCAGGGCTGCTACCTGGAAGTCAGCACACACCTTTATTTCCCATTACCTCATTGACCTAGAGTCACATCAGGATGCTGGTTTTGGGACCTCGGTTCTCTAGTCCTTATTCCCCAAGTAGGGGGTGCGGGCCTTGCCTCCCTCCTCCCGGAGAACTGCTAGGAGTCTGCCACAAAGTGAGGATTGAACAACATATCCACATCCCTAGAAATACAGGTTACTCACCTGTAACAGGAGTTCTAGGAGTGGTATATGTTGTTCATCCGCAAGACCCACCCGACCTCCCAGGCTTCGACGCACAACCTGGCTTCCAGTGGGCTAGATCTGGCGTCATGGGGTGGAGCCGAGGGTTTTACCACTCGGGTAGGTGGGAGGAGCCAGCTTGAAGACCTTCTGGTAAGATTTAAAGCGGCAAGGAACCTGCCACAAAGTGTGGATGAACAACATATACCACTCCTAGAACTCCTGTTATAGGTCAGTAACCTGTATTTCTTAGTTACCCACATATGCTTGTCAGAATATTTACCCACTTGGTTTTTCAGCTTAATATAACCAAAAAAAAAAAAAAGGCACTGCAGAATTCTGTCCCGGTTCTTGGTGCAGGAACCGTTGGATATGGCAAACCTGCTTGAGAAGCTATGTAGTACCAATTCCACAGGATGACACCAAGGATACTGCCTCCAGAGTAACAGCCCATGCCGTCTCTCTCAGGCACTTTGTCTGGTCTAGAACTACTGGTCTACCCTCAGACTCCCAATTTAAAGCTATGGACTTTCCTTGTGATCAAATCATGCTGTTCGATTCCAGAACATCTCACTGCAGCAAGGCCCCCTGCCCCATGGAAAATCATCCTGAGGACATATAGGGCAGAGTTTTTTTCCCAGCTACCCCCTTCTCTCAGTACAGAGGTGTTTTCAGAGGGAGGGGCAAAAGGTGGCCACCTCTACCCAGCCAGCATCTTCACAGATCTCATGCCTACCCAGGTTTCTAAGCCTCCATCCCCAACACGGGCGTTACTGGTGGAGTGGGAGGTGAAAACCATTCTAGCTTTGCAAATGGTAGAGAGGGTCCCAGACCATGGAAGGAAGAAAGGGCCTCTGCTCCACGGAATTCCTGACACAAAAGACAACTGGGGAGTGGCTTTCCATCTTGGTTGTTAAAACCGAAATTCCGGATGGTCACTCTGTTACTCTTCATACAGCCCTTACAGTAGGGAGACTGGCTAGCCTCCCAGGTCAAAAAAAGGCTCCATTTTTCCGTATACCTTTAATGAAATCTCTCAAAAGGGCAGACAGCCCCAAGAGTCTTTACAAAGTGCTGGGCAGTGGTAGCAGCACGCCTCAGGAATCTGGACGTCTCTAACTATAGCTAAGTTGCTGATTAGGTCATACTGCCAAAGTCTCCTTGTCAGGTCAAGGAGTCCTTTTTCCCCTTACAGGGCGCTCTCTATAGTCTTGGGGTTCCTGGGTAAATCTAAACAAAATCTCACTTGGAACTCTCCCAGCATCCAGGAAGGATATGTCTTCCTTCTGCTGGCAAGATTTCAAGCTGTACCTCATTGGCAAATTTCTTCTTCCAGGGACATCGAGACCAGCCAGCAAGTGCGTGACTAGGTTTGAATCATTAACGCTCACTAGTTCAGTATATGATGCGGTCCTGAGCAAATCACGTAACTTTGACATTTCCTCAGGCTATTGGGACACATGGCTTCAGTGCCTGCAATGGTCCCAAGGTCCAGATACAGGATGCATCACCCGCAAGCCTCCTTGTAGCTTGCTGGTCTCAGAAAGCAACAATTTTCAAATCTGAAAACTCTGACAGAGCAGTTCCACAGACACCTCCCCCCTGTGGTGGGAAGCACATCTGGACAGTGCCTCAGTAAGTGGCACCTAGACTCTCCAAGAGTCACACTCACTCATATTTCTTTTGGAACGCAGAGAAATCTGTCTAACTCAGAGCATTTGCTCCTGTCATAAAAGGACAGACTTGCAGAGTCGAACAGACACTACTGCACTGGTTTCACGCACAAGCCGAATGGATCAGATCAGGAGTACTCTGTTCACAGGCGCTATAAATTTGGTCTCTCACCTTCTACCTGGGAGTCAGCCTTTCAGTGAGTCACCTCCCAAGCAAACACAATACTCGGGCAGATGCTCTAGTTGCATCAGTCAAGGCCAGAGTTAATGGACTCTGAACAAACAAGTACTAGTCACGGTGTTCAGGCGGTTGGGCACCCAGAAGTGAATCTGTTTGCCTCTCCCCTCAGCTTCCAGTTTCCTCAGTTCTGTTGCAGGCTCCTGTCCCGGGATCACTTCCTCTGGATGCATTGATCCTGGTCTGGTCAGGGAGTTTCTTATATGCATTCCTTCCTTTTCCCCTGATTCTCTGGGTATTTCTGAAACTCATTCAACAGCCTGCATCTATGATCCTGGTGGCTCTGGATTGGCCCAAGCAAGCCTGGTACCCTCTCCTTCTCTGTGTCCTGCAGCAGTCCATTCGCCTGCCTCCAACTCACTTCCTGCTGACCCTTCCTCAGACAGGAGTGCATTATCCAGGCATACACTCCTTTCACCTCAAGGCCTGGTTCTGGAACAGTAAAGAGTCTGCATCCTCACAGTACTCGTAACAGGTCCTTAGGACACTGAGGGTGGTTTAAAAAACAAACACTAAGAAGACTTATGCAGCCAGATATAAAAGGTTTTCCCTCTGGTGCAAGAGCAGAAAGGTTGAACCCTGTTCAGTTTCATACCCTCAGCTGCTACATTGCCTGGTACTCTTACAGGTGTCAGACTTGAAACCATCTTCCCTCAAGCTACACCTGGCAGCAGTTTCTGCCTACCTTTCGGAGGGGAAGACGAAAATCATTTTTTTCCCCATGCCATAATTACAGTTTTTCAAAGACCTTCTGCACCTTCAGCCTCCAATCCAGGAGCCTGTTCCTCCTTGGAGTACAGACCTTTGCAAAGACAGGCTCATGAAGCTACCTTCGAGCCCATGTCCACGGCCCGTATCAAGTTTGTAACTTGGAAGGCAGGCTTCCTGGTAGCCATTTCCTCTGCCAGGAGGTTTTCAGAGCTACAGGCCCTGTGCACTGAGCCAAATTACCTTTTCCCTCACAATGATAAAGTTGGGCTCAGGACAAATAGGAAATTTCTGCAAAGGTGGTTTCAGAGTTCCACTTGTACCAGTCCATTACTCTGCATGTCTTCTTTACTGAAAAATCCTCTCTTGGCGAGCAAAAGCTCCACAGATTGGATGTCAAGAGAGCCATCTTCTACTACCTGGAGCATACTATACAGTCCAGAGGCTCTTCCCCTCGGTTGTTTCCCACCTACGGGTATGTAGGCAAGGGAAGACCAGCTACCAAGAGAACTATTTCCTGTGGTAGGTCTCTTGTATTTGATTCTGCTGTGAAAAAAGTTGATCACCAACCTCCAGTGGGGCTCAGGGCCCACTACACCAGAGGCACTGCAGCCTCGCTTGCAGCAGCAAGGGACATACTTCTACTGGATGTCTGCAAAGCAGCTACCTGGAAATATGTACACACCTTTGTAAATCACTACAGTTTGGATATGCAGACCAGATCTGATGCAAAATTTGGCAGGGCAGCTCTTCGGAGCCCCTTTCCTTAGTAGGTTCTCTGCCCACCTCCCACTTGGTACTGCTCGGTAGTCTGCCAAAGTTACTGATGCTAAAAGACTCCTGGGGTAAGAAGAAAAAATTACTCACCACAGTAATCTTCTTTCTTCCAAGGGGTCCTTTAGTATCAGTAAGCTACCACCCTTCCTTCCCATTTCTCCTGTCTGAGAAGGGCTCTTTATCACATCTTACCAAATTCTGTGTTTCTTATTGATGAGTTTTTAACTTGTGGTGTTGTTTCTGTTTCCACTTTTGTGGACAGTTGCATGTTTTTTGAATCCTGTTGATTCTTTTTCGAGGCATGTGCCCTAGTTTTTCCTTCGAAAAAATTCGGAAGCCTTCAGCAGCTCTCACTCAGCTCACTCCCCTTCCTGTTTTCTGATTGGCTATGGCCCTAAGCCCATTTAAAGTTCACTAAAAGGCACACCTCCGAGGCAGTTGCAGCTAACTGCTAAAGTTACTGATGCTAAAGGTCCTCTTGGAAGAAAGAAGATTACTTCGGTGAGTAATTTTTTCATGTGGTGCTGTGCCTTATTAAAATATACTGGGAAAGCCCAGCCTTTATCTGCCAGCATCTTTTCTCCACCAAATATCTGTTTGCACCAAAGTTGGCAGTTTAAAAGAAGGAGCACTGTACTGTTTCACTGGAAGAGTAATGGATGCCTGGAACAGACTGCCACCGGAAATGGTGGAGGCAAAAACAGGCGGATTCAAACATGTGTAAGATAGACATAGAGGAATATTAGTAAATAGGCAGGGAGGAGGGAGGGTCACCAGAGACCAGTTAGGGTCTGCAGAGACAGATTAGGCATAGACCATCTGGGCAGACTGGATGGGCCAAGCAGTCCTTTTCTGCTAACAAATTCTGTGTCTGCTGCACCTGACCAGTCATCAATACAGTTTCACACCTGGCTTCTGAGGGCATAGAACTATCCTGATTTGGGGTTTCTTGGGCAGTTTTTTTAGATGTTCTGTTAGCGGCTCAGAAGCATTCTACATGGCACACTGATTCCCTGAAATGGAAACTGTGGTCGAGGCATAGGCCAGGAAGCATAGGCAAACCAGTAGAAGTCATACTATTCGCAAGTGAAGTTTTATTACTATAAATAACACAAATGTGCAGTGTAGCTAAATATAGGCAGTTCAAAGAAAGCAAAATCCTTCTTCTGAGGGTATCTCTAAATTTAAATGTCAACACCCCCAAAAAAAAAGATTGTTCCCTTTATATGTAATGTCTTTTCCAGGCAATTAACTCTGCATCTTGAGCTCATTAAGATACATCTCCTGTTTCCCACAAAATGTATCAGAATTTTGTCAGTCTTTCCTGCTGGTGCAACAAAATAGGACATCGTGCACCAGAACCGATCTCCTGCTGACAACTCTGTAAATGAGCTTGTGGAGGTCAAAATGCACCTCAGGGTTAATTCCCTTTGTTCCAGATAAACCCAAATAGCGTTCTGCAATATTTCAATAAATATAACCATGTACGTTTGCAAACCAAGGGATCTCAGTTTCACATAAAGATTTGCATATAGGTTTTAATCACAGAGAAGCAAAGGGAGAAAGAAAGAACAGAACCCTCAGGTAAAGGAAGGGACATAATGGGGGTAATTCTCGGAGTGGCCAATTCCTGGGTGCCACATGGAAAATTTGATTGCACAGACAGGCAGGAGATAGACAAATGACATGATAGGACAGGACAGAATAGATCCTTGCTTTCAACTCTGTCTGCATAACAAATAGGACAGTGTCTCATCCAACTTTGTCACAGAAACATTTCAGTATTTTGGTGTACCTCTTGTGCATTGAACCCTTTTTCATGTCCAATAGTGTGTCTTGGAATACCTCCTCTCCCTGTCTGACTCTGACCTCCAGTGCTTTTTTTGAAGATGCATCTTTCATCCCTCTCTTCCTTTCATGCCCAATCCGGACATCAGTGTCAGTGGCTCAGCAGGTTACACACTCGTCTCTGAGGCCTGGAGATCAGAAGGCTGTGGGTTGTATCCCCCACATCAGGCACTTGGGTTAAATCCCAGTACTGACACTATAGTACAGTATGAGGGGGATGCTGCACTCCTGAGGTGCCATCTTTCAGATGAGACATTAAACTGAGGTCCCATCTGCCTGTTCTGGTGGTAGTTCAGGTGGATGTTAAAGATCCCATGGCACTTCTCGAAAAGAGTAGGGGAATTTCATTGGTGCCTTGGCCAAATTTTCCCCCATTCACTAAAAAGTACCACCAATAGCTTAATCTGGTTCAAGGTCAGTTGGCATTCATTTGTATCCCCCTCCACCGGGGTCGTGCCTGAAAATAGGCAGGATTTTTCTAGTGCACTTACCCGGTCAACAAAAACTAAATAAAATAAATGTCTTTGGCTAAATTGGAGATGTTCTGCAAGTTCCTCAAAGGGCTCCTGTATCTGCATCCCCCAGTCCATAGGTCACCTCCGGTGTGGGACTAACTTGGTTCTGGGATCTCTTACACAGGCTGCTTTCGAACCTGCTGCCACTTGTGAGATGAGTTTTCATCCCAGCTATTACTTCAGCTCACCAGATATCCAAGTTGTAGGTTTTGGTTGTGGATCCCCAATACCTTATTTTGCACCATGATCGGGTTTTGCTGCACACCCATCCTCAGTGCCTTTCTAAGGTTATTTATGAGTTCACACTGAACCAGACTATCCACCCTCCTGTATTTTTCCTTCACCTCATAATGCGTGAGAGGTTATCTTGCTGTCTGAACTGCATGAAGCACTGCAGAAAGTCTTCACAGCTCTTTATTTTGCTGCACCCAAGGATGGTGGGAACCAGTTTCTAATATTGGCTTTCAAAATGATAACCATCGGACATATCTTTTTGTTTAGAAGCACAGTAAGGAGCTTTCTGCTCTAGTGTGCAGAAGTGCCACCCATGGCATGGCCAGTTCTGTGGCTTGTTTTTATTTGGTCTCAGCAGCTAATTAATACTGTGATCTGTAGGCAAAGAAAGCAATGATGCCCATCTGGACTGCTCCATCCTCTTAGTGGTAGAATTTAAGCCCTGCCCATTTGTAATTGGGTTATTGAGATGGTTCTTAAATAACATTTTAAGCCAGCCTACTGATGCAGAGGGTTGAGGTGCTGGGTGCCATGCCAGCGACCTAAGTTTGGGTGCAAACTCAGGTCTGGGGTGGGGGGTGTAGAGGATGGAGCGTCTGAGGGACTGCTCTCCTCTCCCAGGAATAGGGGGCATGCCGCACCTAGACTTCCACCTTATAGAGGCCTGGTGGCAGGACAGCGAGTGTGGCTTAGATAGGGTGGCCGGTGGCAGATGCAGGGTGCATGTATGCCTCTGCACCCACCCACAGAGGCATCAGTGCATGTCACTGGCCAGTGGGAGAAAATGGAAAGAGGAGCCAGCTTGTGACGCCTGGCTCATTCCTTGGCCTGCATCGCCGCTCAGGCACTGTAGCATCTGGATTGAGACTCCGAGTAGGGGGAGAATGGACTTCCCCTTCAAGGCCTCGCTGCAAGGGGTAATCCTTGGGAGATTTGTCCTGCTAGTAAGCCCAGGATGAGGTTTATGTTGGCTGGGGTGTGGGCTGGGCTCAGTGGGAGGCTGTTCCCCCGAAAAAGCTTAATTTAAAAAAGAGTTGCAGCTGTCATGACCGACTGCAGTAAAAGCGTTCCATGCTCCTATCACTCGTTGTGTAAAATAATATTTTCTTTTGTTGGTTTTGAAGTTTTTACATTTCAGTGCTTGTCGTGACCTCTCATTACAGTGAAAACGGTCTTGGTTTTCAAGTGCAATGTGGCTTTTAGGGGACAGTTTTTATTTACATCATACATATTAGGAGGTCAACCCTTAGTTGTCTTTCCTATAGATGCCTCAACCCGAGCTCCTTGAGTCATTACTCGTAGCATAAATTCTCCATTCTCCACACTGCCTTAGTCGCATGCAGCCACTGCACCCTGTCGAGTATTTTTTATCTTCTAAATACAAGGATTTTGACCTGTACTCCATATAAGCTCCTACAAGGTTGGTGTACTTCAGATAAAGTGAGGTGATTACTGGCCAATTTTACTCATATTTTAAGAAATACTCATTTTGATTAGTATCGTTATTCATTACAGCCCTTGGAAATGCTCCATATATGCTTTAAAAGGAGCATTTTTTTTTTCCAAATTTAAAGCACTTTTACTCGTCAAAATTTAATTTTACTCGATGTCAAAAAATGGTAAGTACCTTAATCTTGAGTGGCTAGTGTTGTGTGGAGCACTGTGTACAAGGCATTAGATGATTTAATCGATGAGAACAAAGTTCATTTTAATACGTCCCACAGTTCTGCTGGCTTTAACTGTTTCCAGACAGTGTGAGGAATGTGTAAGATTGTTACATACAGTAATAGCTAGGTCCTTTCCTCCTCTGTTTCTTGTATTTCTAGGTCACCAGAAGTATTTCTCTTTCCTATTTCTAGAGCCAAAATGTAATAATCTGCATTTATCTTTAATTTGTCACATTGTCAACTCAGGGGTCTAGCTTATTGTCTTATTTTGGTTCTGCAGGGCTTTAACCTGCTCCGCTGCATTCACAGGCCATGAAGTTTAGTGTCATCTGCAAATTTTGGTATCCTGCAGTTATCTGACCCCATGCCCATTATAAAGATCTGAAACACAAGAGGTCCCAGAACTGAACCTTGTGAAACCCTGCTCTTTATCTTCCTCATACTTGAATGAAGACCATTACAGCAGACCCTTTGAAACCTGTTGTACAGATAATTTTTCACACAGTTTATTGCTGGTGGACATATTCCCATTTTCTTTAGTTTAATGTGCCTTAGATGGGAGGGAGCTGGATGTCATTGTCCACCTGGAAACACATGACCTGGTAAAGGATAAAGGATGGGGTAGAGGTAGTACAGGATAATTTCAGGGAGCTGGGGGGGGGGGCCTTAAGTTGGTCAGATGCACAGTGGTGTGTTACCTGTATACGGTCTAGGAGAGGAAAGGGCGACTGGGGCTTTCAGCAGTTGGCTGAAGGCTGTGAAAGAAAGAGGGATTCAGCTACATTGGGACTAGGTGCCAGCCTGACAGGATATGGGCCTCTTTAAGTGAGATGACCTGTATCCTTTGGGGGGGGGGGCAGTCCTTAGTGGGAAGTTTAAACATTACAGCACTTGAATAAACATATAAACTAGCCCCACATGGTGAGGCTTTAAGAAGGGAGGGCCTGAGGGAGGAAGCTCCTCAATGGTAGGGGCACAAGAAAAAAGGGTTGGGGGACAAGGCAGAGGACACGATGGGTACAAATCAAGAATGTTAAGAGAGGAGTAAAAGGTACAGGAAATGGGGAGGAGAGCTCAGGGGGAGCTTCAAGGAGCAGCGCGGCCGGGGGGAAGCAGGGCACAGCGGGAGCTTCAATGAGCAGCACAAGTGGGCGGGGTGGAAGCAGGGAGGGAGGCAGGCAGGAGGGAGTAAGATGCTGAGAGCCATGTGTGCCACTGCAACTTGGAGGCCACCATGGAGGAGGCTAGCCTGGATTTGATGGCCATAATGGTGTTTTGGTGCACTGAATGTCATGACTGGAATATGGCCATACCAGATTACTCTCTGTTCAGGAGAGACACGAAAAGGGGGGGAGGAGTTGCACTGTATGTGAGGGAGGGAATCAAGACTACAGAAATACAGGGGCATCCGGAGGAAAAGGAGGGGCTGGAGGTGCTCTGGTTTGGCCTGGAGACAGGAGCTGGGGCCATTATCTATACAGGGGTTGTACACAGACCACTGCGTGATGTTCTGCATCAGGAAAATCCAGCATCCACCTTCCACCCCAGAATACATCTGGACCGGTTCCCACCGGTCGCTGAGCACCAATGCCATCCTGAGCAGTTTTGCTGCAACAGATTGGACAGCCATCCCCTCTGCCACTAATATTGCCCTTTCCTCTGTTTCACTCTAAATTCTCCTCAATTTGGGGCAAACACAACCCACTCTGAAATCCATGGTCAAAACTCACCACCACCCTTGAATTACTCCCAAATCATTGACCTGAGCAAGTCGTGTGATCTCACCTAGGCATGCTATAAATTATACTCTCTTCCTGACCTCGTGTTATATAGGACTAGTAGAAACTCCTGCAAAAAGGCTGTCCTGGCTGCAAAATTGCACTATTTCAAGGTCAAACCTCAAAATAACCTTAACACACCATCTAAGTTCTGGAAGGTAATTCACTCCCTTTTTGACCCTCCCACCCAGTCCATTCCCCGTCCTGGCAAATGGTTCACCTGTGTCTGACCCCTCCTCTGTTGCTCACTTGAGTTCTTCACCACTTGTTTTCCCTTCCATTCCACCTCCTGTCTCCTCTGCTCCACCTCATGTTCCCTTTAAGCCCTGTTACAATTCGGGAAACTGACTGGCTTTCTTCCCTCAACCTGTTGGGATCCTAAACTCCTCTCCATCTCCACTCCTGCCATAGCGTGTCCTCTGAGTCATCTACAAAGTCTCTTTCTCCCTCAGTGCTGTTCCTCAGTCTTGGAAGTTGGCCAAGGTTCTTCCACTTCACAAAAGAGGGGGGACCCTTACTCCTCTGAATCTCCCTTCTCCCGTCTTGCTAAGCTGCAAGAGAAACTTGTCTACACCAGAGTTTCCAGTTTCCTGTCTTCCACCAGTTTGCTCTCCCCATTCCAGTGTGGCTTCTGGAAGCATCACTCCACTGTCTCCTCTTTGTTGTATGTAACTGATTCTGTCTGAGAGATGGATCAGGGGCATATCACAGTTTATATCTTCATCGATCTGGCCGAAGCCTTTGATTCGGTGTTCCGCTCTTACCTCGCGGGCCATCTACATTCGGTACAGGTTGGTAGTGCCCTGTCATCTCCACTTCTGGACTCCACACTCTTCATTTTTCTTAGCAACTTTTCCTCTGCCTCTGTCAACTAACATATTCACACGTATGCAGATCAGTCATCTACACCTCCAGTCCCTCTACCACAGCCTTGGAAGGTCTGCTCCAGCATCCTGTGCTGGTTCCAATCCAATCAGCTCTGAGCCAACACAAAAAAAAAAAAAAGTTTCCATGACTTTTGGCACCAGGTAGAAACTGTTCAGACTCCCTGCTCTGCCTGTCTTCTCCATCTTAGATGGCTCTCCTTTAGAAGTAGTTCAGTCCTTCACATACCTCAGTGTGTGGCTAGACAGCAAGCTTGAACTCTCTGCCTACATTGACGCCATCCATGCCAAGCTTCAACCTTGACTTGGTGCCTTATACTGCAATAAAGATTGTTCTAGGATCATGGATATGTTGTTCATCCACACTCTTTGGCATGTCTCTTTCCCCTTTAAGGTTCACCGGAAGTTTTCAAACTGGCTCCTTCCACCCACCTGGGTGGTATATACCTCGGCTCCTCCGCATGATGCCAGATCTTCCTTTCCACTGGAAGATTCAGGTTGCCTCCCTTGTGCTCCTGCATTTTGTAGGCCCTGGCTTTCAAAACCTCGGTTTTACTGAAATTAAAACTCGTTCAAGTTAGCAATCGTGCCTTCGCGTCTTCGATTATGGAACAAAAATCTTCCCCTGGATTTCGCCAGTGTCCTTGCGGCCAGAAGATGTCGCGCACCGATCCCCATCTCACGTGCGTCTACTGCCTAGTTGTTGGCCATGACACCTCGTCCTGCAGCTTTTGCTCGGCCTTCCATCCCAACATTCTGGATGACCGCCTGGCACGATTGAAATTGGGGAGACCGAAGAAAAGAACCGTCCGGTGAAGTCCAAGGAGGCTAGGCGGGCCGTTTCTGCGGCTGTGGGCTCCGCCGAGCAATTGGAATGCATTTAGGCATTCAAGGAAGAAGCAGCTTGTGCAGCCGACTCTCGGAGCTTCTTCATTCCACTCAACCTAGGCTCCACCTTCTCGGGCTCATTCCAGGAGTTGTGCCAGTCTCTCCCCACCTGGGGAGAGCTGCCTGCGGGCTGGCACTCCTCCCAATCCTGTAAGCGGGAGAAGGAACTTAGCAAGTCTTCATCTCGGCGAAGACGGTGTTGGGACCAAAAGAGGTCTCAGTCCCAGGAGCATGCAGTCTCGACCTCAGTCGAGATTGCTTCTTCAGCCATTGGCTTTTCGGACCTTTCATCAGGCCAGAAGACCGAAGGTCTGGCCGACGAGGTAGAGATTATCGACCCTCGACAACTCCTTGGAAAGGACTCCGGTCCTTGTTCTCCCCGGTGAGGAGACCCAGCCTGCTGGTGATCCCATTAGGGACCCAGTTCCGGACCCCCAGAAGTCACCGGTTCTGCCGGTGTCTCTGGAGCAACCAAGTCGGCCCACCCGATCTCGGTCGAGGTCTAGAACCCCCTCCACCGACAAGCCGAAGAAGAGTCATGAGTGCTCTAAGAAGAGGCAACACCATCGGTCGTCCTCGTCCTCCTTGGATGAGGAGAGGCTCCAGCGGAAACTCCAGCGCTACGAGGACCTCATGTGGCAACGGCTGAACTTGTCTGGGCACAAGCCGACTCCGGCTCCTTCCCCAGCCATTACTTGGCTCTCGCCGAAGCCGACCCCCCTGGAGGCAAAATCTTCGGTTCTCCCTCCCGCGGGGCCGGCAAACCCACTTTGGCCTAAACCGGCTTCTCCGCCCGTAGTGGTGGAACCGCCACCTAAGCAGCCCATGGGAGGGGCTCCTTCAGTGTTTATCGGTCACCCCTGACCCCCCACTGCATGTCGAGGGTGATTTAGGTGGCAAGCCACTGTATCCTGACTCCTCGGACTCAGACGTCACCAGGCTTGACTCTCATCCTGTGGATGATGAATTGTCTGATCTAGGGATGGAGGAAGATCCTTCCTCCTTCCAAGGGATCCTTCGCCTCATCTGAGTCCACAGGGATGTCCCTGGAACCCATCCAAAAAAGGCAGAGTATCCTCTTACGGACATAGGATAAGATAGGAAATACCTCAATGGAGGCCCTTCCGGGTGGCCAAGGCCATTGTTGGTCCAGCACTCAAACTTTGGCAGCGTCCTGCCTCTTGTCCAGCTCAGTCTGCCCGCATGGCCCGCAAGTATGCAGTGCCTATGGGGTCCCTTGCAGGGTTCACAGAGCACCCTTTGGCCAAGAGCCCGGTGACCGCCTCTGTGTTCAGGCATACTGGCAGTTCTGCCAATACTGACCGACCTCCCAGCAAAGAGTCCAAACTTTTGGACCATTTGGCAAGGAAGGTCTGTGCAGCTTTCTTCTTGGGCCTTCGTCAGGCAAGTTCGGCCATCATCATGGCACACTTCTCTCAGGCCCTTCTTGGGTCATTAGACGAAGTCCTCCCACATCTCCCCACGGACATGCAGACCACAGTCAAGCAGGTCCAATACCAGGGCTGAGCTGTTGCCAAACAGCAGCTCCAGATGGCCCTGGACATTGGGGATTCATGTGCCCGCTCTATGGCTGCCGCACTTGCCTCTCGCCGCAGGGCTTGGCTGAGGCTCTCCTCCCTCCCGGCGATGACTCGGCACAAATTAGCTGATGTGCCCTTCCTTGAGATCGACTTGTTCGGCCCAGGAGTGGCCGGTGACCTTCAGTGCATAGAGCAGTCAAGTTCCACCTTGGACGCCGCTTCTGCCAAGGGTTGTTTGGGCAAGAACCAGCAGAAGAAGAAGCCCTTTCGGCATTCTTCCCCTGCGGCTCAGCAGTCCTCTTTCCAAGGGGGATAGCAGCACAAGCATCAACAGCAGACTCAAGCTTGGCACCCTCGGCCCAAGCCTGGACCCCAACAGACCCATAAAGGAGGCCATGGCTCAGGTCCTGGAGCCTCCTCCTCCTCCAAGCCTGCTCAGTGACAGGTGGGGGCTGCCACCCCTACTCCCGTCACGACAGCTCTGGGTCCTCCCGTGGGGGGCCGGCTCCACCACTTCCTTTCCGCTTGGTCCACTGTCACCTCGGACAGGTGGATTCTCGGAAGTGGTCGGTCAGGGACTGCCTCTAAAGTTCGAGCAGTACCCTCCCAGTCAAGCCAAGCCCCTCGGGAGGAACGGATTTCCGCTCACACCTAGTCGGCTCTTTGAGATGACATTGCTCAGCTCCTCTTCAAGGAGGTAATAGCTCCAGTGGCGGATCCTCCAGCAGGCCCAGGCTTTGTCTCCATGTACTTCCTGGTGCCCAAGCGGACGGGGGGCTGGTGCCTCATTCTGGAGCTCCACGACCTGAATCAGTATGTCAGGTCTCGCACCTTTCGGATGGTCACTCTTTCCCAGATCATTCCATCCTTGGAATGAAACGTGGTTTTGTTCACTGGATCTGTAGGACGCGTTCTTTCACATCCTAGTCCATCCGTCACATCAGCGGTGCCTCCACTTCAGGGTCGATGGGATCCTATACGAGTTCCGAGCCATGCCGTTTGGCCTGTTATCAGCCCCACAGGTCTTCACCAAATGCATTGCAGTGGTAGTGGCCCTTCTACGGCGTTGGGGATCAGAATTTACCCCTACCTCAATGACTGGCTTCTGGCAGGTCACTCCCTACAGGAGGTGGAGAGAGACAGGGATCTGGCCCTCAAGACCTGCTCCCAATTCGACCTCCTAATCAAAGAGGCCAAGTCAGAACTCGTGCCTTCTCAGGTGATGGGCTTTATCTGGGCAGAGCTCTACTCTTGTCAAGCCAGAACCCTGCTCGCGGCGGACAGGGCGGAGGTTCTTTCCTCCTTTGCCCCATCATTTCTGGTTAGGTAGTTGCGCCCAGCCCGAGACTTTCTGCGCCTTTTGGGTTATGTGGTGGCATGCACCTCAGTGGTCCATTGGGCCCTGTGGCACATGCGCCCCCTCCAGTGGGAGCTGGCCGCCCAGTGGACTCAGTGCCACAGTCAATTCAACCAGCTGATCACTGTAACCCAGAAGATGTGGGACACTCTCCAATGGTGGACCACCTCAGACCGGTTGCAGGAAGGGATCCCATTTGTCCGCCACTTGCCGACATTCGAAGGGCCCACAGCCTTTGGACCCCCAAGGAGTCCCGATGCCACATCAATCCGTTGGAGCTCAGAGCAGTCAGACTGGCATTGTCTGCTTTTGCTCCTCAGCTCCGGGGTCAAGTGGTTCAAGTCCAGATGGACAATACCACGACCATGTACTACCTCAGCAAACAGGGTGGCACGCATTCCTGTCTTCCATGCAAGGAGGCACTCCACATCTGGACCATTATGAGCCGATTGGAGGCGGATCTCCTAGCCATCCATGTGGCAGGAGCCTCAAACCATTTGGCAGATGCTCTCAGCCGCTTAGGCCAGACATCCCACGAGTGGTCTCTCCATCCTGAGGTAGCTTACAGCCTGTTCTTCCTTTGGGGAAAACCGATGGTGGACCTGTTTGCTTCCAGGGAAAAACACCAAACTGGGGCGGTTTCATGCCCGCCCCCCTCAGCAGGGGGATGGCTTCCCTCCATTTCCCTTGATCCACAAAGTGCTTCTCAAAGTGAGGAGGGACAAGGCAAGGGAGATCCTGGTAGCCCCAGATTGGCCATGCTAGTTCTGGTATCCAGATCTCCTCAGCCTCAGCTGCAGGGCACCGGAGCGACTTTGAACACGCCCGGACGTGATATCACTCAATCAGGGGAAGGTATTCCATCCGGACCTTCAATCCCTGCACCTCACAGCCTGGTACCTGAGTGGCTAGAGTTCCACGCTTTGGGTCTTTCCGAAGATGTCTACACTGTGGTGGAGGCATCTAGAAAGAAATCGACCAGGAAATGTTATGTCTTCAAATGGAGGCGGTTTTCCTCTGGTGTCAGGACAAGGGCCTGGACCCTCTGTGCTGCCCCATGGCTAACATTCTCCACTGCCTTTGGTCTCTCTCCAAAGCGGATCTACGGTCATCGACCCTTACGGTGTATCTGGCAGCCATCTCTGCTTACTGGGTGCAGGCCGGTCAGCCGACGGCACAGGAGACAGTGGTTGGGCACTTTTTCAAAGGCCTGGATCACATATCCCCTTTGGTGCGTGAACCTCCATCTGATCTGCTGCTGGTGGTACTGGCAAAGCTCATGGGCAAGCCATTCGAACCCATGCACAAGTGTGAGTTTTCACACTTGTGGAAGATGGCCTTCTTGGTGGCTATCACGTCAGCCAGAAGGAAAGGGGAGCTCCAGGTGCTTTCGGTGGACTCCCCTTATCTGGTCTTCCATAGGGACAAAGTTGTCCTGCGCCCCCATCCGAAATTCCTTCCGAAGGTGGTGTCAGAGTTTCACCTTAACCAGGTGTTGACTCTGCCGGTATACTACCCTAATTACACCTCTGAGGCAGAGTACAGGCTCCTTACTTTGGACCCGAGACCTGCTCTCTCCTACTATAAGGAGGGGATGGCAGAAATTCGGGGAGAGGTTCACCAGTTGTTTGTCACCTATGCAGAAGCTGCTTCTGGCTGACCTGCAGTGAAGCAGACTATTGCGAGATGAACCACATCATGCATAGGTCTGTGCTATGAGTTGGCAGGCAAGGAGCCTCACAGAGGGATAAGAGCGCATTCTACCTGCCATACTGCTGCATCGGTGGCTGCTTCCAGGGACATCCCTATCCAGGAAATCTGTCGGGGCTGCTACCTGGAAGTCAGCAAACACCTTCATCACCCACTACCACATCGACCTTGAGTCATGCCGGGATGCTGGTTTGGGGGCCTCAGTTCTCCAATCTCTGTTCCCTAAGTAGGGGGTTTGCACCTTGCCTCCCTCCTCCCGGAGAACTGCTAGGAGTCTGCCAAAGAGTGTTGATGAATAACATATCCACGATCCTAGAAAAACAGGTTACTGACCTGTAACAGTAGTTCTGGGAGTGGTATATGTTGTTCATCCACACGGACCCACTCGACCTCCCCCGCTGCGGACGCACACTACCTGGCTTCCAGTGGGCTAAGATCTGGCGTCATGGGGCGGAGCAGAGGTATTTACCACTCGGGTGGGTGGGAGGAGCCAGCTTGAAGACTTCCGGTGAACCGTAAAGGGGAACGGGACATACCAAAGAGTGTGGATGAACAACATATACCACTCCTAGAACTACTGTTACAGGTGAGTAACCTGTTTTTATTCTCCGTAGGTCCAACAAGAGCTCCACCCTAAACATGGTGCCGTTTACTGCAATAAAGATCGTTTGTCTCTGCAGGTCTGCCAAGAGCTTGTTACCAGAATGGTGCTCCCAGACTTTGACTATGCAAACATGGTCTATGGCACCGCCCCCCTACACCTTCCTGGCCCGACTGGTCACCCTCTGCAACTCCTTTTGCCATTTTGTTGCCAGTTCCTACCCCTCATACTTGTCTTTGCTTGCTATACTCCTTATCCATTCTTCCCCTACCCACACGTCCGATACATTGCGCCACCTTTATATCCAAATACTGGTTTGGGTCTCTTCCTTCTCACCCATCATCACTTCTCTCCCTCATCCCATTTCCTTCTCCCTCTGCTTCAGAGATCCTCACAGGTCTCTCCACTCCTCATCCCTGCTCCACTGCTGGGTAGTAAGTCTTTTGCTGTCATCTTCCCACACTTTGGAACCAGCTCTCTACATTCCTCCACTTCACTGTCTCTCTCAGGTATCAGCTGAAACTCTTTCCCCTCCCTCCTGTTTTGCCTCTCCCTGTCATTTTCCCCTGCAGTCTCTATTCTACCCTGGCATACGTGTGGCTGAGGTGTTTGTTGCCTTGGTTATTAATTCTGCGCTTATACCTGTATTCATCATGTTATTCTGATTGCACTTTATTGTAATTGCAAACTGTTATATCCCGTGTCACACTAGGAAACGAGTCTTGGCTCAGTGTGCCTCTCCCTGTCACCAGTTTTCAAATAAATAAGCAAACAAACTACAAACCTCCAGTACAGGGTTAGGAGCTGGATAAAGCACTTGGGGAAAACATCACTATGAAGGCAAATGAGGGGGCCGCTAGTTGGGGACTTCAGTCTGCCAGATGTGGACTGAGCCTTCCAGCTGCAATTTTGTCAAGGAGCAGGGCCTTCCTTGACTCCCTGCAAGGGGCTTTTCTCAGGCAGCTAGTCAACAAACAGTGCTGAATCTGGTGCTTAAAGTGACAGCATTGCAGACATCACAGTGTGCAGTCCTCTAGGTACCAATGATCACCGTACAGTGTGGTTTATAGGGATCATTAGTATTAAGACGGGAGCAGGGGCAAACCACTTGAGGATGAGGGTCCTGAACTTTAGGTACATACAGTAAGTGAGAAGAAGAAAGCAAGGGGATGATGGATAGTGAGGGGAAGAAGGGTGCCAGAAGAGACTGCACAGAAGGGGGACCAAGAAAAAGTAGATATCCTGAACAGGTACTTCTGCTCAGTGTTCACAGTGGAGGGAGGGAGGGAGCATGTACAAACCACCAGGGAATAGGCGGAACAAGAAGTGGGGCGGACTCCAGTCTATTTTCAGAGGACAGTGTCCTGAAGGGACTTGCAGCTCTACAAGTGGACAAGGCTATGAGCCTAGACGGGATATATCCAAGGGCACTAAAATAACTCAAGGAGTTTCTGGCTGCCCTGTTGATGGCCTTGTTTAGCAACTCAGTGGAATCAAGCATCGGTCCGGAAGACTGGAGGAGAGTGGATGTGGTTCCTCTGCGTAAGAGTGGCAGTAGGGAAGAGGCTAGCAACTATAGGCTGGTGAGCCTCACCTCAGTGGTGGGGAAATGAATGGAAACACTGTTAAAAGAAAGGCTGGTAGGTATCTTGAATCAAATGGACTGCAAAACCAAAGGCAGTAGGGATTCTCTGGGAGAAGAGGAGGTCGTACCAGAAGAACCTGATTGATTTCTTTGACTGGGTGACCAGTGAAATAGACCAGGAGAGAACTGTGGACATGGCGTATCTGGTCTTTAGCAAGGCCTTTGACACTGTGCAGCACAGGAGACTCAAGAAATTGAGCAGCCTAGGGGTGGGATGCAAAGTGGTGAATTGAGTTAGAAATTTGATTAACCGATAGGTGACAGAGGGTGGTTAACGGCACTCACTGTTAAGGATGGAACAGTGGCCAGCAGGGTGCCGCAGGGGTCAGTACTGGGTCCGGTCCTCTTCAGCGTCTTCTTAAGTGACATTGCAGATGAGCTGGAAATTTATTGCAGATGTTACCAGTATCTGTAATAGTGTGGACAGTCGGGTGTGTGGAAAGAATGTGCAGGGATCTTGGGAAACTTGAGGAGTGGTCGAAAACATGGCATTTTGGGTTCAGTGCCAAGAAGTGGAAGATTATGCCCTTGGGGTGTAGGAACCCAAGAACTGAGTGTAGGATGAGGGGAGGTACTGTCCATCACTAAGCAGGAAAGGGACCTGTGGTTATCATATCTGATGACCTCAGAGTGGTAGGGCAATGTGACAAAGCAGTGGGTATGGACAGTGTGATGCTGGGATGCATTGGGAGAAGTAACTCCAGCAGAAGGGGGGAGGTGGTGTTGACACTGTGTCACTCACTGTGAGACTCCACCTGAAGTGTCGTGTTCAGTTCTGGAGGCCACACCCCATAAAGGACATAGACAGGGTAGGGTGGATGCAGTGCAGGGTTTGTACCTAATGTCCTGTGAGGAGAGACTTGGGGATTTCATCATGTACACCCTGGAATAGAGGAGACATGATAGAAACCTGCAAGTACCTCATGAGGTGAATAGGGTGCAGCAGGGGAATCTCTTTTGAAGGACGAGGAGCAGCAGGGCCAGAGGGCATGCTATGAAGCTGGATGGGAATGATAAAGAAGCATCTGAGGAACTACTACTTCACTGAATGAATGGTAGATGCCTGGAATAGACTGCCAGCTGAAATGGTGGAGGCAAAAACATTAGGAGGCTTCAAGCATATGTGGGATAGACACAGGTTTATATTAGTGAATAGACAGATTGGCGGGAGGGCTGCCAGAGACCAGTTTGGGTCTGTGGAGGCAGTCTAGGCAGGGGCCATCCAGGCAGACCAGGTGGGCCAAACGGTTCTTTTCTGTCGAACAATTCTGTTTCCTCCTTGTTTTATTGGTGCCTCCCCACACACACACACACACACACACACAGCGAGAAGTTATCTCTTTGACCTAATTGACCTCACATCTGGATTTGCCGAATACTTTTTGCACTTGTTCATTGTCCTGTCCCTGCACCTTTTATATTTATTATGCTGTTTTTTTGGCATTTTGTGACTGCACAGCCATATAGTATTTTGTATTATTCTTGTACCCTGCGCTACTGTGAATACTGCATTTTTTTTTTGCATCTGCCAAACTGTATTTGTATTCTACTGCTCCTGCACCTTACTGTACTATGTATCCTGTATTTTGTATTTTATTCTGCACTCTTGTTATTGTCTAGTCCCTCACCCCTTTCCCCCAGCACGCATCTGGAAATGAGCTAATAGCAGCTTGTTATGATTTTCCTGGTGAAACATGGATGGGTGGGATAGGATGGGAAGAGAAGAGTTGCTTTAGAATGACCTCTTTATGCGCACTAGTGAGGGGTAAGAATCATAATCTACTAGCAGTGAAGCCGCAAGTTATGACCATGTCTTATGGACAACCAGAGCCAGTGTATCTCTGCTTTTCATTGTTTATTTTTTCCTTGTCAGTCGATTGCCATCACAGCCTGCACCAGTGCTGATGCATGTTAAGTGGTCAGGGGTTGCGTAAATGCTACTAGGCCTGTGCCCTCCACCTCAGTCTGTATGTATACATCACCTCTGAGAAGCATTCAACCTACATCATTTCACAGTATTGGATTCTGGGGCGCAGACCCAAACGCTAGTCTTCAAGGTGGCAATAGAAGGCACTGCTGTTAGAACACTGTTTTGTGCCACTTCAGTTTTATGTATGTATTTTTCATTAATTGGCATGTTAAAACAGCAATAAAGGGCATCACATGACTATGCAGATGCCTCTGTTGTGGTATCCTGTTGCCATTAAATAATTTGCAGTGGTATGGCTTGGTCAGTATTAGGTAGATGGGCAGATATGGATTAGATGGGTATTGGGGCCCTCAAGAACTATAATTGCTGCCTCCCCAACAATAAACAAAAAGTTGTTGCTAGATGTAATGAAAACAAAATGATACATGTATAGGATACAGTAAAATACATGTCAAGTCTAACGGGGCTTTCAGAATCCTAAAGATGTTTCTACAGTGACATCCAGAACCCCTACACATTATCCTTGGCTCTGTTGCTTACTGAAAGAGGACCCGTACTTTAGCCTTCTTCAGTGATACCGTATTGATGGGGCATTAAGTAGTAATTTTGAGCAAATTAGCTTTTTTAAGTAGCTGAGACAAGGCACTGGTATGTTCATTAGTTAGGATGATCAGGACATGTACAGTTTACAGATGTGTACTGTACGTACATAACCAGTGAGACGGTCTGTTTGGGGCTCACATAATGTGATAACGTTTCTCAAGAACTAAAGGTGAAATACCTACTATCGTGCATCATCCTTCCCAACCATTATTTTGTGTTCTTTATTAATGATGTAGCTTAGCTTGTGTGTTACAGCTCACTTAAATTAATATGTTGTCTTTTAATTATTTTTTTTCACACTTTTGTCCCTTGTAGTCTCAGTGTCCCTCCAGTGTTGGGGGACACATGGGCTGCACCTTTTCTTCCAGCTGGGAAGGTGGGCTGGTGGATCCCTTCACAGCCAGTGTCCTTCCTTAATCAGCTGATTAGAGTATGTTCAGTTAGGTTTCACCTTTAGTTCTTAAGCACGATTACCTCATTATGTGAGCCCAATGCAGACTGTTTTCACTGGTGATGCATGACTGCCTGTTGGCCTGTGTCCTTCATCACTGATAGTCAAGTGCTGCAGCTCTATGACACATTATGCCTCCAGCCAGGTGGTAGTTCAGTATGCTGCCTCTGCACCATTGGGCCAGCCTTAAATGAATCATTATTGCAGCTCTTAAGCAATCAAATGCTTGGAAGATATCCATTTCATATATATGGAGCGTTTCCTGAAAGCAGTGATTTACATTGAGACTGTGCTATTCTAATTATTTTTCCTTTCTTTCTCTAGTGGACCTGTGTCTATGAATTCCAGGAAGGAACTCCGGTGCGTCCTGCCTCCCCTCGATGTTCGCTGCGTCTGACCCACTATATTGAGGAGGCCAACGTAGGCAGGGGATATATCAAAGAACTCTGTTTCAGCCCTGATGGCCGAATGATTTCATCCCCACACGGCTATGGGATTCGTTTGCTGGGCTTTGACTCACAGTGTAGTGAACTGGTTGACTGCCTGCCCAGAGATGCCAGTTGCTTGCAGGAAATTCGTTCCCTCTACTCTCACAATGATGTGGTACTAACAACGAAATTCTCACCCACACATTGCCAGATTGCTTCAGGGTGCCTTAGTGGACGGGTGTCCTTGTATCAGCCAAAGTTTTAGGCACACCTTCAATGTGTTGGAAACATTTTTTTAGAGACTGTTCTATTTGTATGTTCTCACATTTGGTTGTACAGCAGCTGTGTTTTGTCATTATAATCTGTCAAATCCTGCTGAGCTCACATCGGTCAGGGCTCAAATATTGGTTTGGGTTACTGTATATAAAAGCAATCATCCCACACCACACTGCAGCTGCCTGAGGGCTGAGCATGTCGTGGAGGTGAGGTGCTCAGCTCTCTTGGGAAGGATGGGTGCAGGCTGCCCTGCGACAGTATTCACATACCCCCTACAGACCGAATATGGGAGAGGATGGTCGCTTGCCCTTCCTTCTGGTTGGAGGAACGGTGCAACCTTGGTGAGTTTCATCATTGGGGATGAAGAACAGGAAACTATGGGTGGTAAAAAAAATAATAAAAGGAAAAAATCCATAGTTCATTCTAGTTGAAATGGACCAGACCATTGGTTGTACACAGTCTGGATGCCTTGTCACAGTGGTTTGATCATATAGGGCTTTGACTGTACATAAATTCGCCATTGTGTATGTGTGTGGGGGGGGGGGTTGGAAGGGTGTCATCCTCTGCATAACTGATAAGTCTGATGCTAGTTTGCACTTTTCTTAGTGTATTGAATCTCCAGTAGCAAGTCTCTGCCCAGTCAAGTTACTTACTATACCTGTGCTTGTGCTGTGCCATTTGCAGCTGTGATATCCAACATTGAATGCATATTCGTGTTCTCTGCTGCGGAAAGCCATTCATGAATAGTAGTCATGAAGAATACTTGCCACGTTCAGTTTGCTGTCTCTCTTATGGGGAGATGTACAGTCCTGTTGCAATTCAGTTTTCTTCTCGTTTGAGTTGTTGCACATGCTCCTTTTGTGTAAGTAAGTGCAGGTAACCAGAATAGCTCCCTAGAAACTGACATTTACTCAAAGTAAATCCTGCTTCAAAGATTTTAATCCTAAAGGCACCATCCCTATTTCTTTGATTAGATCTCTAAATAATATTTCTTATAATGCCCAGGGCAACTAAGAAAATGTAGTCCTTTGTGAAGAAATGGAGGCTCAGGGAGAGAAATTCCATCAACTGCATTAAATTATGGTGCGTCAGTCCAGTAGAGCTTGTCATCAGGAACTGCCAGCTTGGCTGTGATGTATATAACCCAGTAAGACACTGATACGTTTCCTGTGAAAACTGCACTTAGGCAGCTGCGTGTTCAGGGCAGCGATGGAATCTGTAGTCCATTTGGGACGGGTGGAGAAAATGAAGTTAACAGTTCTGAATTGAATGTGTGCCTATTTACTGATTCTGCATGGGTACTGACTAGGTTTCAGTATAAAACAGCAGTGAGAGAAAGGTGTATAAAATGCCAAATTAATAGCAAGCTTTCAGAAAAGTGTTGAGGTTTCATTTTCTAGCAAGATAGAATTTTTTTTTTTTTTTTTTTTTACCCTTGATTCGAGCAGACTAGATAGACAATTATGGCCTGTTTCGTATGTGCCTCTTGAAAGATGAGTAACTATTAATCTTCCTTGGCCCATATAACAAATCCTCTCTAGAGGAGCTGAAGGAAAAGAACTGTATTGAAAGAAAGACATGTTTACCTAGAATAAGTATGTTTAATGTGGTTTTGTTTCATGTCCATTGTTTTCAAATTTTAACAGTAGCTCAAAAGTCCCATGCGAATTTGACCCTAAAATGTTGTCTGTTTAAACTGAATTGTCATCTAAGCAAGACCACTCCTTGTCTGTTAGTAAATTTTAACAAAACTGTTTTTATGATTGTGATTTGCCCTGTGTTGAGTGATAGTTGTCGATAATGAACTAAAGCATTGGCATCTAATGCACAAGTTAAGCATCCATAAATCTCGATTTCGCATATAGGGCAGACTGCAATCATTATAAAAATGGCTCCATAGGAATTTATTGTTGGACAAGGAGCCGCCTCTTTCTCCCATGGTGTCAGTATGTTTGACATCCATGCCATTTTAGGGTTGGATCAGCACAGAACTTTCTAGTTACTGTTTACGTTTGATGAAAACTTTTCAAAGCAACAAAACCATACTACTCATACTTATCCAGGGTAGACATTTATTTCTTTCAGTACAGTTCCCCTTATTCTTCAACTCGGTGGGAGGATTAGTAAACAGGTGGCAAGGCTGAAATTAATATTTACTTTTTCTTTAACATAGAACATAGTAAGTTCTGAAATACCGGTTATAAAATACAGGTAAAGTACCTCCTGAGCATTGGGGGAGGGGGGAGGAATATTTCAGTGCAAAACACATGCCTATATTGTATTTCAGTGTTTGTACAAAGCCTACCCTGTACTTAGACAAGGAGGTTGTAACATTAAATAAAACATGCTGCTCTGAACAATTCTGAAATTAAAACAGCAGATTGGGTTAAACTAATTTGAAAATGCAGCGAAGGTTCCTAGGTACTGCACTCTTTAAGTCCATGCGTATTTTGAAAGGTAGATTTATCAGAGAATATTCTCATCAATGTTCAGATAATATGTGTGGGTGTTGCAGTGCATTTATGTTCTTGTTTTCCCTTCTAGAGAACCAAGTTAAAGGCACAGGTTGAGTGTGTGTATGCGTGCACGCACTTGTGTGCTTGGAGTGAGATTTTATTTTTTTTCAGCGGAGTCCCTTGAGGACAGTAGATCATCACAAAAAATACAGGACACAATGAAACACAATTGTCAGATGTTTAAGATGGAAGTACAGGACTGACTGAGAAACCCTGTGCCCCTGAGGAATGATAATACCTCAGTGTCCAGGCTAAGGTGGATTCTTAGATCAGTGTGTAAGTGAGCCATCATGGGGCTGCTAGCTCTCTCTCTGCCTGTACAAGAATGTCAGTGCTACAGTACCAGCAGTGCCTTACTAGCCATGTGAAAATGTATCAGGAGAAGAGAAAGAAGGGGTCTTTATGTCCAGTGTCTAAAACTGTAAGTATTAGTAAGGAAGGTTAAGAGAAACAAAAGGCCCACAAAAGGACTTACCCCCATTTCTTACTGAGTGAAGGAGATTGAGATGACAAAATCATATGCTTCTTAACCATGGGCATTGGTAGGACTGAGCCACCTCTCGTTTTGTGCCCTAAACAGCATGTTGGTATGCCATCCACTTATCAAACTGAACAGTGCCTGCCAGGCAGATTTCTGTTTACAGAATCAGACTCTGGGCTGGAGGCAGTGTAACACCTACCCACAACTCCATCTCCCTCCACCCTGTCAAGCTCGAGGGGTTTTGAGGGGTGACCATTGCAGGCATTGATTTGTCGTGCATGGTGCCTAGCCATCAAACAGCACTCTACTGCCTTTCAGAATGCTTTGCATAGCTGCAAACTGGTCTGGCACTAGCCATGCCCCTCTGTATTCTCCTGTGCAGTTGCCGATGTTGGCTTGGGACTAAAATATATACCACCATGCACCTGACCTCCGTAACATCAGGAGCCATCTAGAAAAGGCCACTGACAGGGCACACATCTGGGACAGACTGAGCTGAGCTCAGAATAAGTTGGTCATATTATGCTAAGTAGGGGAAAGGAGAATGGATTGTGCATAACAGTGAGGTGGAGATTTGCAGCTGCTGGTGTCCGTGAAGGCAAAAATGACTGTCGAAGAATGGAGCTATCTTGAGTGGTAGGTTTGTCTTCTATGCCTTGTGGGATGGACTGGTAAGGAGTTGTCTTGGGAGAAATTGCATCACTGTCAGTGAGTGTGTGTAAGGGAAAGTGGCACAGACATCCTGAAGGGAGAGTGCGGGAAAGTGGCACAGATGTCCTAAGGACCAGAGGGAGGGAAATCAGTATACTTGCTATTAAAAATATTAGAATTTGTTCCTGTTTGCTTTGGCCAGGTAGCTAGTTTACAGGGTGAAATATAAAGTAGCAAATTACAAAAAGTGCTAAAGGCATGGAGGAAGTTTATGAAGGAACTGCTGTGTTTGGGGGCAGGGGATAGACCACCAAGCAGTTAAGATAACAGAAGATCATAAAAGCAGGGGAAAAACTTAAAGAAAAATGTTATTTTGCACTAGAGAACACCACAGTTTCTACAACATGTAGGGGCCTCAGCAGCCCTCAGACTCCGGGGCTATTTGGTTTGGGACTCGGGGTGCAAGTCTCTTCTCATGTCAGCCACCTCTTCAGTAGTCCATCCAGCCTCACAGAAGACCTGACTGACAAACGTGATTCATCAGTAAGGAATGGAGATCACTAGTAACCATTTTTAAAACATCAGTCTATGTCAGGACAATTTGCCTTGAACATTCTTAATTGGTAGGAGAACCTGTCCTAAAATGTCTGCTACTTCTCGTTTGTTTTTTTAATTTTGCGTTTGACTTTAATCTGAGAATATACACCATGTATTCTATAATCTCACACTAGTGCTTCTTGACCATCTTTGAACTGTATTGGGTATGATTGGATAATGCTTCAGTGGGCACTGACCTGAAGAATGAGGTTCTGAAACACGCACTATTTTTCTGTTAATGTTGAACTAAAAACAACCAGTTGTAAAATATGCGAATATTTTAAAATAGTGTTTCCTTCCAGAAAGGCTTGTTCATTGCAGATTGCCCTAACATGGACTGCTGTTTTAAATAACTTCATACTCCTCTTTGGAAAAATAAATATAAAAATGTTATTGTTCTTCACATCAGAAAACATACAAGAGAACAGCATGAGAAGAATGTAATCATCGTTGAACTGAGTTGACTCCTAAATATACAGTTATAAAATACATACAAAAATAGACTCAAAATATCCAGAAATAAATACTGGACATGTAAAAAAAAAAAAAACATTAGAAATGTTAACTTTAGTGGGAGGGCTGTAGGGTCTGTGAAAGTACTAAACTGCAGCTGGCTTGCTGTGACCGAGTATGTCATGTGACCGCCATCTACCTCTGTCCTCCCAGCTGTGAAACTGGGTAATAATTGCAGATTGAAAGGGTCTGCACCCAGAAGTGACGGTGCCCCATGTAAGGTACATGCGATTTTAGAGAACAGATGCTGGCCCCTGTCCATCTGCTCCACAAAGGCTCATGAATCATTTGTGTCCTTTTTCAAAAACATTATTTTTATGCAAACTCACACTGTTGGATGGGTGTTGATACCTTTCCTCTAAGCCATAAAAAGCAGGACTTCAATAAAATGAAATATACTTCAATTGATTTATCCTGAGTAAACCAAAAAAAAAAAATAGTTTTTCTATCAGTGTTTCATGTCTGTAAACCATTTGTTAAATAAAATGGCAAATACCCCTGGTCTTTAGCATAGAGCTGCTTGTTTAAATATTGAGCTAACCTTTCTTTTTGTGCACTTGTATATTTCCCTGCAATAAAGAACAGCACAGATAGCTCTTTGATGTAAATTGTGTCTCGGAACGCTTCACAGTGAACATAAAAATGTAAACTACAGAATAGAATTATACGAAACTATAACGTAATATGTGGGTCTTTTCCATTGTATATAGTATTGGATACAAAGTAGGTTCCAAATCAACAGATTTGGGAACAGTCAATCCAATAGATGGGAAATTTTAATTGGGGTCTGTGGAAGAAAATTAGGACTAGAAGGGAAAAGGGAGGCTTTAAGTGAGATTTAAAAAGCAGCGACAGAATACGAAATTGAATATAGTCCCAAGAGAATAAAAGACCACCACAAAAAGAATGGCTTTGATATCTACCCAGACATGAAAGTACTGGGTGAATGTAATTATGCATAGCCCCAAGTTTTGCCATGGAGTCCATGCTAACAACATTGTCGTAGTACAGAGCATACCAAGTATTTCATTTTGGTAGTAGCAAGTAGTGACCAAACTGCCCTTTAAGCTGCCTGCTTTTTGCAAGTGTAAGAAGCCTTCAGTAGAATGATGCTGCATGTTGATTGGTATCAACAGATGTGTCCCACCAATAGATTGCTCACCCAACAAACTATGATTGCTAAACTGTAGCAGCAGTTCTCCTCAGAATGGAATGCTCATGTTAACTGCAACATGCCCTCATTTAATACTTTAAATCTCTTTCAAGTAAAATAAACCTTGAGGGTGCCCCTTTCCACATGTGAGCTAGTACAGTGATATTTGTTTTTTCCACCAGGTAACTGCACTGGGCATAAAGATGCCTGTTTTCAGACATGTTAGCCAAATGCTTCTCATCTGAATCAGCACCACAGTGTAGCAGTTTAGTATAAAACAAGCCACAGTGTTATAATACTGTGGTAATCAAATGTACTGTATTGCTTGTACAGTAGCACCAGCCTTGTATCTTAATAGAATAAGAACAGGCATTTTGATCAATCAACCTATAGCCTGCCGCAGTAACCCCATTTTGTTCTTCCTAAATTTCGACTAGCTGTATGTTTTTTATTACTGTTCTATACCATACAAGTAACCTGAGGTAAGGAGGACGCTTAGGATGGCTACCACTGTAGGTATCTGGCATGGTGTGGAACAGCAATGAGATGTACAGTAGTGCAGCTAACAGTGCATGTTATGGTGTTGCCATTTGAAAGTTTATCACTGTGTGGCTTTTTGGTGCATGTAAAGTACATCTACAAAGCACTTAATCTCATGAATAGTGATGCTATAGTTTCCAGGTTTCTGACTTTTACAAACCACCAATATTGTCATAGTTTTCCCCTCCTCCTCCTCCTTTTCCCCATAATCCCCACGAGCCCAGCCACCACAGGTTTACTTGCTGTCAAGAGGGCAGACAAGTGACTTTCTTCACATCCAGCACTAGTGCAACTTCCTAAGTGGCTGAAAGGAGAGCAAGCATGTCGGGTGACCTGTGCACTCCCCACTCTCCAGTGACTGAGCACATTACTCTGCAGTGCACCTAGTTCATGAGCTGATACCGCCACCCCAGTGCTAGTACAGTTTCAACACCTAGAATTGACCATATCCAGAAGCAAAACAAAAGCAATTCTTGAAATGCATTTATCGCAGAGGAAAGCAAAGCTGAAGAATATCTGAAGCAGAAGTCTAGAATTATAAGATGTGACAGAAACAAATTCACTTTTCCTCCAAGATGAAATGTGTGCAACTCTGTCGCAGTTTGCAGGAGATTACTGAACTATTTAAGTGGTACATTCTTTGCACTGAAAGCCTGAGCCATCCATTATTTACTGGTAAAATGAGAAGCTGTACCACCATGATCAGTTTGTATCCATTGTGAGTGCTAAAACATCCAACCAGAAACCTTGACGTACTCTTCGCTAAAAGCCTGAATGCATGTACTGTAAAGAATTTGATTCCAGTTAATATGAAAATACATAAGCTGTTTCATATTTAATAACCTTCATTAGAGCTTTTTGAAAGGTAGACGCTTAATATGTATACTTTAGAATTGTACATTTATAGCAGTATATAAGCAATAGTGCTTAATGAGGAAGGTCAGTTAACCAAGTAAGACATTACTATTGTAAGTTGATAATTTAAAAATGAAACATTTTTCCTAATGCAGCAAAGTTGGGCAAAAAAAATGGTCCATTTGTATTTTAATTGTAGCATTCCAGATGTCTCCCAGTTTCAATTTCTGGTCAAATTGTACAGTTCTACCAGAATGTTGGTATTTTATAAATGTTTTAATTAAAAAATGCTTTATTTGGCTTAGGAATAGCATTTTACAACTGACAAATAGGATAAAAAAAAAATAAAACTTGCATTGGTAACAGAATAGGAATAAAAAAAAACAGATTTGGCATGCATGCTAATAGTTTTTATTTACTGAAGTTGGAATTGGGTTTTTGGAAAACCATTTTTTGTTGCACTGTTACTTTATCTGCTGCATATCCCATCCATCCATTCCATCAGTAACATAGCCTGTAGCAGTCATTTCCTATAGGATCCTAATCATGAGGTTAGCCAATCAGATAATGCAGTTTCCACTCCAGTGTTCCATGGGGCATAAAATAGCAAATCTTGGCATTTCCTCCAGTGAAACATAAGTGCCTCACAATTTTTTTCATTGCTTGTATTTTGAATTATTGATATCAGAGTGGGCCAGTGCGGAGGGCAGAAGCACCTATGTCTCGCCTGCCATCACACTGGCGACCCGGGTTTGGTGACCACTCGATTCACTGGAGGCTTGTCGAGAGGAGGATTGAGCATCCGGAGGACAGCCATCGTCCTCTGGGGGAGGGAGGGTTGTGGGTCCTGGCACTCATCTGGCCCCTAGTGGAGGCTTGAGGGACTGGCAGCCAGTGCCGGCACATCAAGGACTAGTGGGATGGCAGCCATCAGCACCCCCCTCCCCCTGCACAGTAGTGTGCATGTTGCATCTGGATGGCATAACACATCTGTCCCTCCAGAACACGGGAAAAATGGCCAGGTGCAGCATGGATGACACCGACCCTTCACAGGCTCAGCACCAGCTATAGGGCCCTCTTCTGCACCAGATCCAGCTTGTCTGCAGTAAGGCACCTACTGCCAACCTCCACCACGAGAGGGAAGCTGTGGGGGAAGCACCTTGAAGAGGTAAGACCCTAGGACACCAGGTGATTGGGGGGGTTGGTGGAGGCCTAAGGCTGCACCACGTCAGAGTGGAGGGGGGGAGAAGATTTATGAAAAATATCAAAGTACCTACCATGATGACACATTATAATGTCACAAATTACCAGGCAGGGGTTGGTGAGGCAGATGCTGCAGGAGGGGAACCTGATGTATCAGTCATTGATAGGTGAAAAACTACAGAGACGTTCACTGCTGTACATGAGCTTGGATATTCATGTTAAGAGGTATGTTGGACTGACTGTTAAGCTGCATAGCAGTGAAAAGTACTGAAAATATTCACTGCAGTTCATTGTACATTTTTAAACACTAGTAGTACTTGCTAAGTTTAAAGGGGACAGGAAATTAGTCTAATTGGCAGCAGTAATGTTCCTGTTTACAGCGATGAAATTCATACCCCCGAATGATCCATAATTAACTGCACCTCAGTGAACACTGATGTGGAAACATTTTTCAGTTTTCTTTTTATGGGCAACATGCTATACAGTTCGTTTTATGGAACCAGTAGTTTGGAGTTTTTACTATGTCACGGTTTGTGTACAGAATGCTAATTATGAGCTGCTGACCTATCAGAACCATGCTCATTGCTCAGAGTTCTGTACACAAACCGTGACATAGTTAAAACTCCAGATCACAGGTTCCGTGAACAGAACTGTAATAGTATGCTGCCCATAAAAACAAAATAATGCAAAATACAGTTTTTCATATTATTTTTTGTTCAGGTGCAGTTTAATGTGGATACTTTAGGGAAATTAATATCATTTCTGAAAATAAGCACTTTATAAATTGCTGCCAGTTCGAAATTATTTCTTGTCTTCTTTAAGGACAAGCCAGTGGACCTATAATGTAGAATTCTTTTTCAGAAATCTTAAGCTCATATGAGACTGTTGGAATGTCTCAAAATGTATCCAATTTAACCTATTTTACTGCTGTCAGTGTGTGTGTGTGTATGTATGTAAATAAATTAAATGTGTATCTGTACAATACAAAAAAAAATGCCAGCAGCCTTGGAATTAGTTTTCACATTTAATATTTATGTTTACCTGCACGAAAGGTGCAGTTTAATTCTACCTCAGAACAGTGTATTCTTTGGATAATGGATTATCCCACTGCCAAACAATTCAGTACTTTGCCACCTACCTGATTTTTGTTCCATGCATAAATAGTTGCCCCACAAGATTATAGGGGAAGAGAGTGTTGTCATTATGAGAAATATTTAAATTTCCATTCATCAATGAACATTTCATTACATACTTAAACTTGGAGAGGAAGTCTAGATAAGTATCCAGGCAGGGATGAAGTCAGTAGTTCAGTGTAGGATTAAAAAAAACTTAAATCTTTTTTTTTTCCTTTTTCTGCTTAATTCCCTACCTCTAGAACTTATAAGAGAGCTTTAGCCACCAGTATAGTTAAAATGCATAGGATAAAAAACATCTGAGCACTTCAGCCTCCACCCACAAACTGGCACTGTTGCAGTTTATATCCCACATTGATCTTTGGACCCAACCCCTTAGAGACTTCATTTAGTTTTTGTAGGTGTGGTACTGTTCAGTTGGTTTTTGCCTTTGTATATTTAAAATATTTGGGGGCTTGTGTTGAGACCAGATATCCTTTGCTGCCTGCAGTTCCCCTCCCTGAACGTCTGATGACAAACTGAAATATCACAGTAGAAAGGTGGAGAGAACAGAATCTGTGATCAAAGTTCTGTCTTACATTAGCTTTGTGTTGCCTTAGATTTTAAGACCATGTTTGTGGCTGTGTTAGTCCTGGAAAATTAGAGTTTTATGATGTGCTCCATCTTATTTTACCAGTATAGTTCTTGTAGTACACAAGTTTTCAGGGCCATACAATCTGTATGAATAAATGAATGCATGCATTGGCATCCGTAAAGAGTATTGCACTTAGTACAAGACACCAAGATATTACATACCTCTTGCATCATGTGGTGGTGATTGAAGGTATGGGAAAATACACGTCATGCAGAGATTTGTAAGATTATGTACAGAGACCGTTTTGCAGGGATATACAGTGGAACACATAATGAAGGCTAAGTTGCGAAGGTAAAAGTTTACTATATCAGGATAAATTTTCCATTAGTCTTATTGCTTGGGCTATAAGAACTTCATTGTGAGAGGAAATTCACTTTCTTAGAGTGAAGTCTAAAAGTGTAACATTTTACATGCATAGACATTATTTACTGGGATGTATGCCCAACAAAGGGGAGTTGTGTGATCCCAAAAGCTTTTGTACAATAATTGTGTTCAGTAGCTGTGATACCATACTATTCTCATCTAGTAACCTGTTATTTCCCAGGTACAGTAGGCAGGCTTCTGTTGACTCTCTAGTTCGTAGAGTTTGGTTTTAGCAAATGTACTGCTGCTATGAGGAAAACCATCAAGAAGGTGGTGAGTTTTGTTTTGTAGTGCTGCTTTGCACCATGGCGTTCTGTCATAGATATGTAAAAAAAAAAAAATGTATCCCGAGTATTCAAGTTGGGAAAGCAAGTCTGTGGAATTAAATGTGCTAAGGTAAATATAAATAAGTGACTTCCTATTTTAATTTCAGAAGTTTGAAATTTTATTATAGCAAGCTTAGCCCTTTTGGGTCATGTAAAAAAAACATTCATTTGTTTTTCTGTGTTATAAAAAAATAATGCTTCTGGTTAGCAGTTTAATCAGAAAGGTTTTCCACAAGTCCTAGAACTGCAGTACAGAAATATGAAGAAATATAAGCTGTGTGTTTTAGAACCCTTCAAAGGTGCCTGGTAAATGAGTTGATTATCATGTTGCATCTGATGAGCAAAGTGGGATTTTAAGTGATGATAAAAGTGCTTTGTTGTAAAACTCATGTATGCCTTTTTTCTTGCCACATCTTTAATAAATAATGGAAGCAACAAAATGTGAAATGTAATTTTGGTACCACACACTATGTTTTAACATGCAGTATGTCTCAAGAGGAATAACGTTTCCTTTTTCTCTGGCTCACCCCCAAAAAAGGAACATCTCTAACCTTTTATTACTCAATAGTCTCACCATGGAGGCTAAATAATCTTATGTATAATTTTAACTGATCATATGTGATAAGATGAATAATGGCCAGCCAGTAGTTAATTTGCAAGCATTTGCCACTGAGGATATACAGTACATTTATATTTGTCCAGGTCACTTTTGTACATGAGAACGTATTCTCTATGGTTTCTTGTCTTTACTGGATAAATATTGCATTGAAATGTATTTCTAAAAACTAATGTTATGGATTCTTTAAAAGTACAGAAATTGAAAGAGGTAGAGAGGGTGCAAGGGTCATACTATGGTTTATACTAAAGGTCAAGGACATAGGAACAATGCCTAGTTGAACCATCCTCCTAATTGGCCTGTATTAGAACAATTTCTAGCAGCACCGGTGAATTTTGATGTCCTACAAATTGCAGCATCTTAGCCCTGAGGTGTTGCCCAGGAGATAGAACTTTAGAATGAGAAAGTTCAAATTCTGCAGCATGGTCACACTCCCACTGATATTCCAATGGTAGGTTTATTTTTCTGCTGAAGAAATCAGTTGCCTTGGAGTCCTGTTTCAGTCAGTGTGACCGTTTTTTTCCGGGGATTCATTTTGTTTTGTTTGTACAGTATTCAGTATGGGTTTAGTTAGCTTTATTTGTCTTTTATTTTAAAGTAGTACAACCAATATTTTCACCAGTTCCCAGTTTGGGTTCTTATTCCAAATCAAACAAAAATAAACATTTCTGAATCTCCTGGCTGGTTCAGTTACTTTTGATGGCAGTATAGCCTAGAGGTTAAGTTTGGTACATCTAACAGACCTGGGTTTGATTTACACCCCTTCTCACCATCCAAACCTCACACTGCTGCCTACGCTTCTCCAGTATCCCCTCCTTGAAAATCCCCAGAGGGTAGCCACGAACATGGGCACTAGAGCCCTGACTATAGCAGCCCCCACACTATGGGACAAGCTGCCCACTGAACTGCACACCATAAACACTGCCAGTTTCAAGACTCTCCTCATAGACTGGCTTCTGTTGGCATCCACCTGCCACTGCTTTAAGGACTAGCCCCCAATAGGTTCCAGGGGTAGGGCCAAAACGGTTCTCTTATTTACTGAAACTGTACCACCATGAGCCTTACTTTGCTTTGTTATTTGTTGTCCCTCAGCTACTGCCACCATGTATTGCCAACTGTAACCTTTCACTATGTATTACCTGCTCTTGTTACGTTCTTGTTGTTCTGATGTTTCTACTCTGTGCCACCTTACGTGGCCCAGGTCGTGCTTGAAAACGATCCCTGGGATCAGTGCACCTACCCAGTTAACAGAGTCATAAATAAAATACTGTGTGACTCTGAGCAAGTCACTCTACCACCCTATTGCTTCTGGGTCACCATTGAAAACAGGCACTTGTGCCTAGTAGGCCTTCCCTGGTTACCAAGAATTAATATTATATTGTATTTTACATGGGACTTCATTTTTAAAATGATTGCACTTCTTTCCCCCCTCAAATACAATACCTAAAGCAAACTTTTCTTTTGCTTCCTGTCAAATTGGCATAACAGGCCTAAAATGAAAGCTGGGCCTTCAGGATTTGAACAGTGAATAACCTATAAGCATGGATTGCCAGATGCAGGCTGGGCCAACAGGATTTGAACAGTGCGGCCCTCGAACCCCTTGGAGGGCTGCATGAGTAGTGCAGTCCCGTTGTGGTGGCCTTGGAGTTGGCTAATACTGCTGTAGTGTATAAGTAAACTGACCTACTATCATTCTCCCACAGACCCCCGCTGAGCTGTCATGAGAGCAAGGGAAATCCCCTACAACAAAGCACTGCAGCAAACTTACTTGTAACATAAATTGGAGTACAGATTGCAGATAACAGCCTTTCATAAATAAAACAGCCATCAAACACTGAGCTCTGTATCATCTTATGTTATTGAGCTGCTTCTCATCTCACTCAGTTCCACTGCTCGTCCATAGAACAATGTGGTTCTACTTCTGCCCTCCTACACAGATCAAGTGCTTTGAATTTGCCAAGTACACCTAGTTAATACACTATTGTAGTTGTACTGGCGATCGGAGATCCGAGATGATGTGATAATGAAGTAATTACAGTGGATTATGGCAGTCTATGGCAAGAGTTGCGGAATGGCCAATTTAAAGGTACAGTGAATATTTTTCTCAAGCATTTTTTTTTTTTTAATTATAATTTCTACTGCGGCTCAGTCTGCCATCGTCCGACGCTGACACCAACGCACCATCACATTGATCAGCTCATGCACCCAAGCTAAGCGCACACAGTGTGAGACCTGATTCCCTGGCCGCGGGCCTGGCTCTAATACCTGGGTGTGATTCCTTCGGGTCTGAGGTTGTGCTGAGGCACGGCAATCAAGCCGCCATGACTGACCACCATTTTCCACTGTATTTTTTCCCCTAGGAGCATGGACGTGCAATGACATCAAGGCACTACGTGCCGCCATCCGCTGTACTCCTTCCTCTACATGCACCACAACTGTAGAGCCCCCGATTACCATCAAGGGCTGCTGCAGCACAGTGCGAACCCTGAACCCTCCCCAGGGAGAAGAGAGCAGTCAGGAGACACTTAATCCTCTTCCCTCCTCTGCCAACCCCCGATGACCCAGGCTCGTCGCAAACCCCAGTTGCTGGCGTAGCTCGAGATGTGGCATACAGCACCTCAAACCTCGGTGCCAACGGGCAAGCAGTTTTTTTAATAGCAAGAGAGAAATGTTCTCGGGGCGCGCACAGCTTAACCCGCCGAGGGCCACAGGTACTCCACCACTGGTATAACCTGTAAGTATTGATTGCCAAAAAGAGGTGGCAACAACCTTTGCTTTGTTTGGGTCCAGGTTGCTTTTATTTTTATATTTTATTGCATGTTTTTCTTTCTACATACTGTACATACATGTGAAACAATATAACCATCCATAATACCTGTATACATATTTCTAGGAGTACTTTCATATACACCTCATGATTTACTGAGTTTGCTCTACCTAGATTTTTCGCTATTATCTTGCTATTGCAGTTGTACAAACAACAGCCTTAAGTAGGGCTATGATAGAACTGAGTCCCACATTCCTGGTGGAGAAGGTAGATCTATTAAGTCTATGTGAGGTCACCTCAAGAGAATGTACACCTGTTAATCGAGTGTTATCATTGTGTAGGAGTATTACACTGACAGGACAGGGAAGTGTCCCTCATAGCAACGACCTACATAACATGACCAGGCATGATGAGAGGCCAGGTAAATAAATATTTATGCTATGAAGAAAACGTGTTCACTTTCAAAATCATAAACTCGAGTAATCAAAACAAATAATAAGCTTTGGTCTACAATTTACTAAACCCTGTGTTCCTTAGGAAGAGGATTTCTCCCTTTATTAATCCCATTTCTAGAACAGTGTGACCTTTTCTGATGGAGATGAGAAAATAAAGGTGCCTGCAAGGTATCTCAGCAGGCGGGACTTTGGGAGCATGGCCAGGGCCACCTGAATGGACAAAGGGGATGCAGGTAGGACCGCCCAGAAGGGAAGGGGGATAGGGTTCCTGGGGGGAGGGAGCTTGCAGCCAGGGACAGGGAGGAGCTAAACCCTCAAGAGGGGGCTGCACTAGAGGAATGTCTCCTCCTTGTCCCAGGTCGTAGCCAGATCACAAGAGAGAAGTCAGGAAGCCAGGATCAGCAGGACACAGCAGAAGTAATGCCTGATCGGGGCCTATAGGCTGTATGGCATGGGGTGTTGTACCAAGTTAAAGTTGGATGTATTTGGGGGAAAAGATGCCTTTCAGGCTCCTTTTTCCATGGTCCTGGGTAGCAGCTTTAACAATTTAAAGTTAGTTTTGGGGTTTGCCTGGCTGTAGGTTTCCCTGCTGGCTTGGCCTGGAGACCGCAGGTCTCAAAAAGGAGGACAGGGTGATGTAGGTTTGGCCTGGGGAACTGGATGCGAGTCCCACGGCTGCCACTTGCATGATGGGGTACCCTGGGCAGGGCACGTGGCTTTAGGTGCTCCCTGGTGCCAGTAAGCAGCCTCCTGCTTACAGGGGTAAAGCTCTGGTGGCTGGCTTAGCTATAGCACGGCCAGTTGGACAGAAAATGGTGATTTAAAAAAAATATATAAAATTGGGTAGAGTTTTCAAGTTGGGAGCCAGGAGGTCTGAGGGCAGCTGGCTGGTGAGCAAGGGAGTGCATTGAGCCAGCAACGTGGAATCCCTTGCCTCGAGTCGGGCCCTGCGTGTGGGCGGGCCGGCCTCTTCTGGCCATTAACTGCACTAGGGTACAGGAAGTCTGGTGGGGTTGGCCCCCTCCCTCTGATGCTGCCTAGGCCCGTTCCAGACGATAAGTTCCCCCGGTGATGAATCCTGGCTTTTGGCGTAGGCTTTGGGCAGGCCTGGCGTGTGTGCCCTTCAGCAATCCCTCTATGGCATTGGAGAGCCCTCCTTCCTTCCCTTTCGGTCATGTGCGGCAATGTCAGTCCCGCGGATGCCTGGGGAAGGCAAGCACACGTGCATGCGCATTACAGCAGCTGCCATGGGAATGAGCACTGGACATCCAGCAGACCTGAGTGAGCATGCATGTTATAGCAGCGGCTGCCATCTTGCGTATGGCACAGAGCAGCCACCGGCCATGCAAGGTATGAGCATTGGACATCCAGCAGACCTGAGTGATCCCCACAACTTCCACTGCATACTGTGCTGGAGCAAGTCATTTAAAGGCTGCTGTGTAGTAAAAATATGTCTCTGTTTGCAAGCAAAACAGCATGTGGGGGGTTACACTCCATCAACCCCCCTGGGGCTGGTATATAAAAAAAAAAAGGGGGGGTAGGAAGTATCAGTTATGGTTTTGTTTTGCCACTGTAACTATGCACATCTTATCTTCCCCTCCCCCATTACTGAGAGTGAAGTCAACTCTTTAACCGCAATTCATATGATGGCTAACAGGCTCAGTTTGTTAAAGAAGCAATCACCAGGTTTGAGTTCAGCTGGGCACGTCACATCCCACCGCTAGACCATGTCCAAGCAACACAGTATGGTGTTTTGGATTGTGGGAGTTGGGCATTTATAGCTGGTACATTAGCAAACTGGCAACCAACAACTTTAAAATTAAGCAGCTCTTTCAAATTTTGAAGTGTTCATTTACATAACTCTTCATATAGTTCTAGACATAAAGAGCCATCGATCACGGGGGTGAAGCACCCTGCCACCATATTCGGGAATGGAATGCCCAAAAAGCCATAAGGCTCAGGGAAGGTCCAGAGGAAAGGTTCACAGGTTTCAATATTAAAAATCTTCTATGGTCAATGACCCATGTTGCATGTGGCAGTGTAAGCTTAAGCACCAGCAAGGGGAGCATGGCTGTGACTGTGTTTTGATTGCAGATTAATGATAATCATATTGTGAAGAAGAGTGGAGATCTAGAACAGCAGCTGGCGGCCCTTGTCAGAGGCAAGCCATGGTGGGATGCACTAATCAGGGTGAAAGAGGGGGCACCAGCCCCTCCGGGCAGGTGCCCCCGCTCATACCCAAGGACCCAGAGCAGGCTGTCCCAGAGAAGCAACCAGAGACCCTGGTATTGTTGACTCTGCCATCCAAACCCATGCCCCAGACATTGGGGCTTGGTAACCCAGGGCAAGTGCCAGAGAAGCTGATGCCCCTTCCAGATGAACAGTCAATGCTCCCACCTCCACCTAAGAAGCCACACAAGACAAGGGTGGATCAAGGAGCTGCAACTACAGACCAAGGATTGGGTATGAATGAATTAATCTGTCGGCCGGTGAATTAAGAGCATTGCTAAGGAGCGGGGCCACCCCCAAAAAGAAGCAGGGGTGGCAGCAGAAAATTGCTTCCCTAAACCTGGGACAGCCGTAGGGCCCGAGGCAGGGACAGCCAGTGCTGCCACAGGCAAGCTTGGGAATACTGGAGCAGGGCCCGGGGCCCAGCCAGCCTGCCCAACCCCAGGTGCTCACCCCATCTTGGGACATGGGATACTGGTCACTGCAACAACTCTCACAAAGGGGTCAGGGGCCAGCCCGCAGCAGTGCTTAGAAGTCCTTCTGGGGCAATGCCACTGGGAGTGGGGGTGCTTGGCCCACAACCGCCACCTGGTAGCACAAGCCAGTCTGGGGTGGAACAAAAGCTTGTCCGGCTGTTACCTTTGCTAGCTGATAGGGAGAGGGCCCGGCCAGGAGCAGTTTAGATGCTCCCAACCTCGGGGTGGGGGGGGAGTCCAGGCACGTAATCTGGGGTGCGGCCTTGCCTTTCTCTGAAACTCAAGGGAAGCAAGGAGGGTGAATTTCTTATCCCTGGCAGAGCCCATTGGCTCACACCTGCCAGACAAGGTGAAGCAACAAATCCTCAATGTGGAAAACATCAATGTCTTTTCCCTACTGAACTGGCCGAAGGAGCCAGAAAAAGATAAGAACAAGAACGGAAATGATGGGGGTGGAGCAGAAGCACAAAGCAACAGTGCACCGCATGTGGGAAAATTGTGTAGTAGGATTTTCAGTTTACGCAGGTATCCTCACCCAGGGCAGCCAGGGTAAGGCCGAAGGGCTGTGGGTTTACTTTAATAAGATAATGACCATGCATGCTAGTAAGCTGTGGGGGGGGCGGCGGTGTGGTTAGAATATGAATAGGAATACTGGAGGAGAAAGCAGATGTACACAATGAGGTCATGGGTGGTCTTGGATCTCCCACTTCTGTGGGCCATAGATTTAGGGGTGGGGTGCAACATACAGATAGTGGATTCCTGGTGAGGTGCCCTCCCTCACCAAAGAAAAGCTATCAGTGGAGGAAAGGGGGGGGGGCATTGTTTCAGCTATAATCAGGGAGCATGCAAGACCGAGTGTCGCAAATACAAACACGAGTGTATGGCCTGCGGGAAGCCACACCCATTTCAGCAGTGCAGGAAGGCCAATAATTTTCATCCCTTTCAGAAGGGAGAGGCAAAGGCTGCCAACGTCAATCAAGGCAGAAAATATTGAGGGGTGGTTGGCCACCTGTCCAGACAGGACGGCCACTCATTCTTTGTGGCAGTTTTCATCGAGGGGTTTCATATACCTTACCAAGGCCCAAGGAGGGCATACGAGGCTGACAACCTGCGATCCACTAAAGAGCAACTGGAGGTCATGCGGGGAAAACTCTAGAAGGAGCTGGCTGTGGGTTGGATCAGTGGCCCCTTCACCTCCCTCCCCCCGCACCTCAGGGTGTTCCCCATTGGGTTAGTCCCCAAAAAGGTGCCGTGCGAGTTCTTGATAAACCACCTGTCATACCCATAGAGAGATTCAGTCAACTCCTACACTGACCAAGTAGACACCGCGGTGTCCTACGTGTCGTTCACAGGGCAGTGGAAGTGGTGCGACAGGTGGGCCAGGGTGCACTGTTGGGAAGGCTGATATAGAATCAGCATTTCACTTGTTGCCAGTGCATCCGGCAGATAGAGAGCTACTGGGTGTGCAATTTGATGGGTGCTACTACGTGAACAACTGCATGCCCATGGGGTGTGCTGTTGCGTGTGTGGTTTTTGAGCAGTTTAGCACTTGCCTGCACTGGGCCATGGCCCAAAAAGCCAAACTTGACCACGTGGTACACTATTTGGACAACATCCTGTTTATAGGGAAGGCTGGCTCGGGGCAATGCGCGCACAGCATGGCGGCATTCCACGAGGTGTATGCCAAATTGGGAGTACCACTAGCTCAGGATAAGACAGAGGGGCCATGCACACTCCTTTCCTTCCTGGGGATCGAAATTGACACGAGTGAGCAGGTGTTCCAGCTTTCCCAAGAAAAGTTGGCAGCCTTGTGCACCCGACTGGACTCAGTAATGAGGGCATGCAAAGTCACATTATGGGAACTCCAGCAATTGGTGGGCCACCTCAACTTTGCCTGCTGGGTAATGCCTATGGGCAGGACATTCATGAGGTGCCTGGTGGGTGTAGGGGTGGGTTGCACAAAACCATATCACAGAATCCATGTCACAGCGGCAATGTGGGAGGATCTAGGCATTTGGCAGGCATTTTTTCACTGCTTTATTAGGGTATCGATGTGGCCGGTTCCAGTGTCCAGCCAGGAATTATAACTCTTCACAGACACCTCGGGGGGGCCTGGGCTTCGGGGCTTACCTGCAAGGTAAGTGGCCTCCAGAATGATTAAGACAAGGCATTACGAGGCAGATCATGGTAATGGAATTATTTCCCGTTGTAGTGGCATTGGTGATTGGGGGGGGGGAGAGAATGTGTTGTGGGTCAAGCACATCATATTCAGGTACAACAGCACTGGGATGGTGTATGCCATAAACAAACTGGGCAAGGGCCCAATGGGCAACCTTATGCAGGTGTTTGTCCTAAAATGCTTGTTGTTGAACATCAACTTTAAGATTGTGCACTTACCAGGTATTGCTGATGCTCTTTCTCATTTGCAGTGGCAGAGATTTCGAGAATTGGATCCAGCAGCAGACCTTCAGCCAGGGAAGTCCCGCTATTCCTTTGGAAATTGATACCCCAGAAGCCTAGGAGTTAATTGAGAATGCACTGGCACCTAGGGTGTGACTAGTGTACCAGAGAGGGGTGAACTGTTTCCTGGAAGTGCCACATGCATGAGGGTGGGCAGAGACATGGCCTGAGCTTAGTGGCACAGCTGTGCAAATATGTGCTGATCAAAAAACATGGAGGGGGCCACCCGGGCAATGGTTGAGCAGCACATTGCCGGCATTGATTGGTTTCAAAAAGCCAGAGGCTTCCCCGACACCATGAGGGCATTTGCACTCCGGAAGATGCTGAAAGGTTGGCCATGCGCAGCTCCGAAGGGCACTCAAGCAAATCTAGGACGAGTTACCAAAGGTATGCTCATCCCCAGAGGAGACTAGACTCTTTCGGCCAGTGTACTTGGTGGCATTTTGCAGGGCATTCAGGATGTCAGACCGCGTGCAGCCCAGCAAAGTCATCCGGAGACCGTTGGCAGACAGCGATGTTGAGGTCACAACATGGGGTCTTTGTCCACCTACAAAAGAGCAAGATGGAGTAGCTCACCCATGGGCAGTGGTGCAGTTTATTGGCATCCCACGGGCTCCAGTGAGATGTTGTAGCATGGGTGCAGGATTATATTGCAAAGTGCCGGGCAGTGGGTGGGGGCGGGCCTTCTTCTGTCATGGAGATGGTGGGCACCTAACAGTGTACCTAATTCAGGCACGTGTTGCAGAAGACCCGCACTGCTGGGCTTCACAGCAGGACATTACAACACACACTCCTGTAGGAATGGCACGGCATTGTACACCAGGGCAGAGGACTTGTCAGTAAGATACAGACATTAGGTAGATGGAAGTCACAGGCTTTTGAAAGATACATAAGACCACACATGCTATAACTCTCTCATGCTTTGTCTTGGACAGGTGTTGTGGCCCGAGCAGTGCAGATCTGGATTTGTGGTCACTCATACATCCATTGGGCAGCCCTCGGGGCACTGCAGTACCCCAGAGGAGAGAACTTGTTCCTGGCACCTGAGAGATCAAAGGTGCATTGGAGGGCTCAGCACAGGATGTGCTGGGATGAGTTATGGGCAACATTACAATCAAAAGTCCAGAAGAGGTCACAACCCACTGTCTTAGTCACCCTTTTGAGGAGGAGTGATATAGGGGTCATACCTGCAAGAGAGTCTGGCGGGACCTGGCAAGGTTGAAGCAGTGGTGGTCCCAGGTGCATATAATTTGGTCGGACGTTGTTCAGAGGCAGCAGTGGCGGCATGCCTGGAACATGGTAATAGTGAAGGTGCACCGGCTGCAGAATGCATCCATGCGACCAGTTATGGGCTCAGTGGGGGGTCTATAGCAAGGCACCTGGAATTGACAGTAAAAACAACAGGTCTGTATAGAGGGGATGGAGTGCATCTATCAGAGGAAGGATTAGATCTGTTTCTGGAAGACATGCAATGGGGAGTAGAGAGAGCATTAGCTTGAAGTGCTTTTTTGGGGAGGCTGGGTAGTGCTCCCCTTGTGGCAGCTTGGTAGTCTTATAAGGCTGTTTGGAGGGGGATAACGGGATCACATGTCTTGATCAGTCAGATCTCCCTGAGGCTGACAGGAGGGTGGGCCTAATGGCTGGAGTCTGGATAGCACCCTCTTTGGGCAGCTGCCAGCAGTATGGCGAATCCTCTGATGGGGGAGGATGAAGCCACAGCTGGTCATGGAGTCATCCCTCATGCCCCAGAGGTTGTTGTCCTTGTGAGGTCCTGGTTGATGGTAAGGCGGCCATTCCCCGGTAGGGAGGTAGGGTCGACCATCAATGATAGATCTGCTCCATGATGAGTGATACTTCTTCCAAGGCTACCTAGCTGCATACATCAAACCAAGGCAAATGTATATATTGATAATTTAATTATTAAACACATGGCTGTGGTCATTTCTCCAAAGCTCATTGTTGTGTCAATCTGTTCAGATGAACAAGGTATATGCCCTCAAAAGACAATGAAGGAGTCTGCAAGGTATTGCAGTAGGTGGGACTTTGGGAGCATGGCCAAGGCCACCTGGACATACAAATAGGATGCAGATAGGACCACCCAGAAGAGGCAAGGAGGATAGGGTTCCCAGGGGGGAAGTAAGCTAGTGGCCAGGGACAGGGAGGAGCTAAGCCCTTAAGAGGAGCTGCGCTAGAGGAATTCCTCCTTGTCCCAGGTCACATCCCACTCGAACCTCACCCTCGTAAAGGCAGGGGGGAAATGTTGGGGGGGTATAGGGAACTTGCTGTCCCACTAGGAGGGATCGCCTTAGGGGCTGAGAAGGAATTTCCCATTTTTTCCTCACTGGGTATTTGCCTTCTCCAGCAAGGGGGGAGTATGTTCTAGTTAGGTTAGGCTAGGGATCAGGTAGGTGTCACAGTCATGCATATTATGTAAGTGGCGGCTTGGTAGTCTTGGAAGGCTGTTTGGAGGAGGTAACGGGATCATGTCTTGACCAGCCAGATCTCCCTGAGGCTGACAGAAGGGCGGGCCTGATGGCTAGAGTCTGGATGGCACCCTCTTTGGGCAGCTGCCTGCAGCATGGCAGATCCTCTGATGGGGGAGGATTAAGCCACAGCCTGTCATGGAGCCATCCCTCATGCCCTGGAGGTTGTTGTCCTCGTGGGGTCTTGGTTGATGGTAAGGTGGCCCTTCCCTGGTAGGGAGGGAGGGTCAACCACCAATGATCGATCTGCTCCATGGTGAGCGATATTTCTTCCAAGACTACCTAGCTGCGTACATCACACCAAAGCGAATGTATATATTGATAATTTCATTATTAATAAACACATGGCTGTGGCCATTTCTCCAAAGCTCATTGTGTCAATCCGTTCAGGTGAATGAGGTATATGCCCTCAAAAGACAATGAAGGAGCCTGCAAGGTATCACAGCAGGTGCGACTTTGGGGGCATGGCCAAGGCCACCTGGACAGACAAAGGGGATGGGGGGGATAGGGTTCCCAGGGGGCAGGGAGCTTGCGGCCAGGGACAGGGAGGAGCTAAGCCCTTAAGAGGGGCTGCACTGGAGGAATTCCTCCTTGTCCCAGGTTGCATCCCACTCAAACCTCACCCTCGTAAAAGCAGGGGGGGAATGTGGTGGGTGGTATAGTGAACTTGCTGTCCCACTGGGGGGGGATCGCCTTAGGGGTCGAGAAGGAATGTTCCATTTTTTTCCCACTGGGTTTTCGCCTTCTCCAGCAAGGGGTGAGCATGTTCTAGTTAGGTTAGGCTAGGGATCAGGTAGGTAGGTAGGTGTCACAGTCATGCATGTTATGTAAGTGGTGGCTTGGTAGTCTTGGAAGGCTGTTTGGAGAGGGTAACAGGACATGTCTTCACCAGCCTGATCTCCCTGCAGCTGACAGGAAGGCGGGCCTGATGGCTGGAGTCCAGATGGCACCCTCTTCAGGCAGCTGTGTGCGGCATGGCAGATCCTTTGATGGAGGGAGGATTAAGCCACAGCTGGTCATGGAGCCATCCCTCATGCCCCAGAGGTTATTGTCCTCGTGGGCTCCTGGTTGATGGTAAGGTGCCCCTTCCCCTGTAGGGAGGGAGGGTCGACCATCAATGATCAATCTGCTTCGTAGTAAGCGATATTTCTTCCAAGGCTACCTAGCTGCACACATCACGCCAAGGCGAATGTATATATTGATAAAATCGATTATTAATAAATGCATAGCTGTGGCCATTTCGTCAAAGCTTGTTGTAGTGTCAGTCTGCTCAGGTGAACGAGATATATGCCCTCAGAAGACAAACAAGGAGTGGGACATTGCTTCACATCACAAAAGACCTGTGTGGAGTCTCAAAGAACTCCTCTCAGGGACACTAAAGGGTGTGGTCATGGGTGATTATCACTGCAGACTGTATGCACTAAGCAGGTATACTGAGAATCAAGAATATTGAAGCCTTCATTATCCTCAACTTGTTGCTATGGGTATCTCCTTAGTCTGTGACTATTAAAAGAGCTTCCAAGTTCCTCAGGTTGGCTGCCTCCAGGATTTATAGTTAATTCTTATGCCATATATACATATATTCACATTGTGCCACATAGGTTGAAGGCTGTGAGCTTTTACATAGGTCTTGGTCCAGTTAAGAGGCGATAGAAGATGAATATTGGCCAAGAATGTATCCGTATGTCAGTGGCAGCAAACTGAAAAGCAGGGCAAGTATATTTCTAAGTTGCCCATACAGCTCTGAGCAGCTCACACTGATAGCAGATTTACAACATTAAACATAAAATTACATTAGAAACATAACAGCATTATTCAGGGTAGGCTAAAGTAAAAGCTTTGAGAGCATTTTTTAAAAGATGCCAACAGAGGGGGCATTACGAACCATGGCTAGAAGACTATTCCACAATAAAGGACCAGCAACCTCCAAAGCTCTATCCTCCAAGAGTTTCATCCTGGAGTGAGGGATAGAAAGTAACCTACCTTGGGGGACACATAGGATGTATAGGAGTGTACAGGGGTCCAGAGCTCTTCCTGATAGCTTGGGGCCCATACCGTGCAGGGCCTTGTAAACCAGCAAGCCTATCTTAGAGTTGATACATCACTGAATATGCAACCAGTGTAATTCACAGAGCAGGGATGTGACATACAGAAACCAGGAGGTTCCAGCTATCAGCCAGGCTTCCACATTCTGGACCAGCTACAACTAACATCTCAAACTCGAAAATAATCCTAGGTCCAAAATGGATCCAGCCTGGATGTCAAAAAGGCATGCAAGATCAAAATTGGGTCTCCAGGCACTAGTTAGTGATTATCCTGGGCAATATTACATAAATGAAAAAGCCACTGTGGATTTCCACTGACGTGATGTTCAAGGGTCAGCTTGCAGTCTATAAGTGACTCCCAGATTACACCCCTGTCCACAACTCTGAGTGTACTACCGTAAAAAGATTCTACAGCAGTAGTAACACCCCTCGTTATAGCCTCATGGGAACCTGATTTGGTCAGTAACGCCTGTGTCTTGCCCTGGTTGAGGCTAAGCCAGTTGGAGGCCATCCATTCATAGATTTCCTCCAGACAACTGCTCAACATGGAGGCAGCAGATGACCTGTTGCATGCACAGGGCAAGTGCAACTGGTATCTGCACAGCAGTAAACCTAATTCTGTACTACTGAATGAGCTCATCCAAGGGCAACATATACACAATAAACAGCATTGTGTCCATGATCAAGCCCTGTGGCACTCCACAGGTAAAGGCAGCCATGTTGGAGATGGAATTACCATAGGCAATGGGAGACTGAAAGATCGCTGTGCTAAAATGATATGTGCTGGGTACCTGTAACCTTGATAAAAACAGCAAAACCAGCAGAAGACCTATGTATTCTGCCAAAATGCTTTGTCATAATGCATATTTAAAAATAACTGTAGCATAACTAACTAGACAAACTCTGATGCCACTGAAGTGCCCAGCTGGTTTCACATCAATGTGCTTCATCAGGAGGCCCGTATATTGCTCTGGTCATGACTTAAATACTGAAATAAAGGGATCATGCACAACAAGGAGTAAAAACCTACAAAAGAAAACTGATTAAAAAAGATGGTCAGACTTAAGTTCAGCTCACCAGTAACTAACTACAATTGATATTGGAATTCAAAATGGCAAGATAAATAGTATGTTTTCTATTACTATATTCATTAACATCAATCTAATTATATATATCGTAGAAACATAGACAATGCTGGCAGAAAAAAACATTGGTTCATCCAGTCTGCCCTGTAATACCTCGCCTACCACACACATGGCGGCTACTTGCTCAGCTTACCCTCCCTATCTTTATTGTTGACTTATACTGCTGTCCCGCACAACCCCCAACCATTGCAAATCCTTTTCTCCATCGTGTCCCGTACCTCAACTGGTGAAACCCTTATACTAGGGGACTTCAGCCTAAACTGATTCCCTTCTTCCCACCGGAAAACCCGCTGCGATATTTCCTCCCTAAACCTGACCCAACTCATAGATGAAGCAACTCGCTTAAACCATAAAAGCCTCGACCATTTCCTCATCGATTGGGCCCTCACCTCCCACCCTCATCAAATCATCAAGGCTGGCATCTTACCTGATGCCTTAAGTGATCATCACCTTATCTTTTGTGTACACAAGATTCACTGACCTAAAGCACCCCCCTCCCAAAAAAAAAACACTGCTTATAAGTTTCTTTAAATCTCTGGACCTCACTCCCCTGCACAGTGACCTAAGTCATACTGTTTGGTCCCCTATCTCATTGGCCACTTCCATTAACTGCACTCTAACATACTTCAAAACCAAATTCCTCAAAATATGGGACCACCACGCCCCTCAATGCTGGTCACAAGTAAGGGGAAACCAAGTTCCCTGGATCATGGCAGAACTCATAACTTGTTTGCGTGAGTGCGATAGGGCTTGGATGGAAAACAAATGTAACCCATCCCCCACAGTCTTCCAGAGGTATCGCTACCTCCGCAGCACCTTTACTGGGGCAGTAAGGCTTGCTAAAGCAGAGTATTTTACATCAACCTTCAATGCCAACATTGGTCTCCCGTCTACATTTTGGAATGCTGTCCATAATCTCATCTCCCCTCCAACTCAACCCCCCTTGTCCTTCCTTAAAGTGGGTGACACTCCAATCTCAGGCCCCTACTCTGTCACCTCTGAGGTTAATTCCTTTTTTGCCACCTGTGCTTCTTTTCTCTTCCCTTCCCCCCCTTCCTCCCTCCTCTCTCCCTGCTGGTCCACACAGCAGACATCTCCCTTCCTTCCATTTTCCTTCTCTCCAATAGCACCATCCTCCATCGCTGATGACCATCTTGCCCTCAACCCTTCCAAGGGCAAGAGTCTAGGTGGCCCGGATAGCAAGCTCCTCTATCTCTCTGCTCCTGCAATCTCCCCCATGCCCCTCCCGGCTGACCTCCTAAACCTTTCTTTCTCTTGTTCCTCCATCCCCGCTGACTGGAAGACTGCCACCGTTATTCCTTTTCCAAAAGGTGGGGATCCATCTGCTACAAACAACTGCCAACCTATGTCTCTTCTCCTTATCCTCTCCAAAGTACAGGAATGAATTGTCTTGTCTCGGCTCACTCCCTTTCTGGGCTCCTCTTCCTTCTTCACCCCCTACCAATCTGGCTTCCTCAAGATCCACTCCACCACCACCACCACCACCACCACCTCCCTACTCAGGCTCACTGAATCCATCCACAGTGGTATGGATCACTGCCTTTTCATCTCAGTTATTTTTGCCGCTCTAGCCAAGGCATTCAACATTGTCTCCCACCCCGTGTTATTAGCCAGACTCCAAGCTTCAGGCCTCTTGGACTCAGCCATTGGCTGGTTCCGCTCCTATCTCATGGATAGGTCCCAGGCAGTCAAAATTGGTGATGCCCTCTCCCCTCCCCTGCCTATAACCACTGGGGTCCCACAAGGATCTGTGCAAGGCCCTCCACTTTTTTTCCATCTTCCTCAACTACCTCCCTTCCCCTCCTCATGCTCATCTGTTTCCATTCATTTGTATGGTGGCACACAGAATCCAACTCAACTTCAGTCAAGTTCAGCTCTGTTTGTACACAAACCAGCTTATCCTCAATACCAAGAAGACAGTTTCCGTGTCCTTTGGCACAAGGCAGAGACTCTCCAGGCTCCCTTCCCTTCCCACCTTCCACACCCCGGATGGCTACCCTCTGGAAGATGTCACCACCTTTAAGCATCTGGCTCGACCAGCATCTTAACATCTCTGGCCATGTGGATACTATAGTCAAAAAGCTGCACTTTTCAGGAGCCATGACTGTATCCCACTACTGACACACCGGGCCATCATCCAGAGAATGATCTTCCCAATCTTTAACTATGGCAACGTCTGCAGCACTGCCCCAGTCACAACTCTTGCCAGACGACACTCTTCTCAACTCTTTCTGTCACTGTGCTCTCAACTGTCCCCCTCACACTCATCACTGTTCTATGCATAAATCTCTCTCATTTCCTTCTCTAGTGTAGAGATGCCATGCCCACTACCCCAGCTTTGTGGGCAAATTCTGGTTTGGCTCCCTACCCACCTACTTCTCCATCTCAGTGTCCCTCCTTTCCCCCCCCACTCCGATACCCTCAGAAGCTCTAATGTTCGCACCTTAGCAGTCTTTTTGGTCTCCACATCCATTGGCAAGGCTGTATTCACCCACCACTTCCCTAAAATCTGGAATTCCTCCCCCCAGCCATTTGCCAGTCTCCTTCCCCCTGGGCCCTCTCTAACCACCTCAGAGGTCTTGCCTGCAGCTGCTCCTAACTTCCTCCTCAACCACTCTTATCTGTCTAAGTGAGTAATCACTGCAAATAGGCACTTATGTTCTGAATCTAGTTATCCTGCACTTTGCTACATCTCTCAAATGTTTATTAACTTGTGTTAATTGAGCTGCTCTGTAATTTAATCGATTGCTGACTTATGTTTGTTCTTTTAGCTCTAGTGGTTTTGTCTGTGCTGTATATGCATTGCTGACTGTTTCCCCTGTTTACTCACATTTATCTCATCTTGTATGGTATTGTTCATTGTATCTCAACAATTGAGTGATACTCTTGTCTGCTTTGCAGATGGTTTGTATTATGTTTGCATTTATGCTCTCGTGCTACCAAAGCCTCATTTGTACAATTTCCCTTCCCCCAGGATGCATCTGGAAATGAGCTCCCAGCTCAGTATGCCTTTCCTGATTAAACTTTTTAAATAAATAAATAAATACCCTACCACACCCCAAGACATACTGTCTAGATGGGGTTTTCCTCTAACTGCCCCCTTGCTCCCTACCATATTGCTATCCCCCAAGTAACTACTAAGCTCTTATCTCTTCCTCAGCTGTGCTTGAATCCATTAATGTTTTTTGTACCCACCACCTTAACTGGTAGGCTGTTCCAAAGCTCAACCACTCTCTCTCTCTATCCTACTGAAATAAAGTCCTTATCATGGATCATCATCCTTTTTCTTTAGTCCGGGAATACAAAAACATCAGGAGTCCATCACTGTACATATCTATAACATTTATTTTATTTATTTAAAATTTGATACCTGGGAAAGGCACACTGAGCCAAGGCTCGTTTCCAGGTGTAAGATGGGTGAGAGAGGACAAAGGGGTACACAGTAAAGAGGAAAGTAGCAAAATTCAGTGCTGGGGAACATAAGATACACAAATTATGAAAATAAGTACAATCATTTAACTGATATATAATGTAGATCACCTGTAGCCCTAGGGCAAAAATCAGTTAAGTGAAGGGGGGAATAGGGATCTGCCTAAAAAATTGAAATGTACAGAAAGTATCACCAGCTATGTACCAGATTATGAAAGTTAGGGGCACAGAAGAGTAAAAGGACAGATACAGGAAGGGGTATGAAAAGGTTAAGTGAAAGAGCAGGAGGGAGAGAACAAGCTACAAAGAGAGGATTTAAAAAGTAGATAGGAGGGGGAGGGAGATAAGATTATTCAGAATTGATGAGAGATAGCTGGCCCGGTGCTTAGAGGGTTGAGTCACGGGCATCTTACCTGGACCCACTCTGGCAACCCGGATCCGGGAACTGACTTGGGACGCCGGGGGCTGGCAGGGGCGGGAGAGGATTGAGCATCTGTAGGGACTGCTTTCCTCTCCTGGGGGTGGGTTAGGGAGGCGTCAGTCGGCAGCGGCCTCTGGTGGAGACCAGGAACACTGCAAAATGGCGCAGGAGGGACGTTCACACCAGAAAAATGTGAACATGCTCCCCATTACACCAGATGATGGCTGCCTGGCTCTCCGAGGCCATCAATACCCCTGAAGCCTTCCACCTCAGCAGCACCCCGGGGCCAAGATGTGCTGGTCTGCGGCCCCTGGCTGGTGCCTTCCACCTCAGAGGAGGGGGACCCACCCGGCAAAGGGTTATGCCGGGTTATCCTGGGGTGGCTGCCATTTGAGAGCAGAGGCCTGGGGGACAGGATGGGTCGGAAGCAGCATTGGCTTGCCCGAAGATGTGGCTAATATGGCTGCAAGTTGGGGAGAAAAGAAATACAGTAATACAAAATAAATAAATAAAATTGATGGGAGGTGGAAAGAAAATGCAGATTGCCCAGAAAAAGTTTGACAGGAAGGAACAGAAAAACAGCAAGAGTCAGAGGAGTGAAGAGAGTATTTGAATGAAGGAATTTAGGACAGAAAACTGCCAAGGTGAGGAGGAAAAGAGGATAACCAGAATTTAGAAAGAAAGGAAACTCACTGAAGTAGATGATGGGAGTCCAAGGAAGGCAGGAAGAGGGATTGATAAAAGAGAGTGTGATGAGGGGAGGCGAGGAGTTTGAGGCAAAACTGCAGAAAGAATGAAACTGAGGATCTTACCTGGCCAGGTAGGATTTGGGAGCATCCCCATAGACCACATCCACATAATTAAACAGTGGCAAAAACATTTTTTAAAACAGTTTCCATGTGGACTGGGAGTGGGAGGCAGTCTTATTATTGTAGAGTTTTAGATGCAGTTTTATAAGAATGGCATTGATATGTATAGAGAAGTCAAGGTTATGATCAAGCCATACTCTAGGCACTTACTGTAAAGGAAGTGAGATAATCCAAAGGTGAGTGATTAAGAGTGGTGAAAGAGGGGTAGGAGGGAAACCTGGCAAGATTTTGCCTACCCCAAAGAAACATAATCACTTACTACCATTGTTTAACAGGGAGCCTATAACTTCCTAAGGAAGGTTACAAGTTCTGTTTCAGCATTAAGTCTTGGAAAATTTAGAGCCCCCAACACTCCAAGTCACCACCCTTTCTACCTATGCCAACTTTCTCAATTCCACAAAATTTTGGTTGTTGCCATTCATAGAGCCAGTAACGTCTAGAGTCGATGTTATAGATACTTAGGAATGTATCTGGATAGATCACTGGGATGAACTTCCCACATAGACCATATAATTAAGAAAGTTAGTGGATGTTTGGGTGCACTATACAGAATTAGAAACTGTATGGATGAAAGAGTGAGGAAGCACGTAGCTACAATCACATTGATACCTTTTTTGGATTATGGGGATATTGTTTATATGGGGCAACTTCAACCCAGTTAGCTAAAATAGATGTTCTTTTTAATAAAATAGCAAGCTTTATTTTGAATGTACCTAAGAGAACTCATAGAAGAGAGCTATATCAGTCTTTGAATTGGTTGTATCCAAAAGATAGAAGGTCTTTCCATGCTTTGATCTACATGGTTAATTCAGTTAGGGATAAAGTACCTGAATATATTATCGATGAACTTCAGGTTAGGACAATTAGAGGAGGCCTACGCTCTGCGGAGGGCATGGAATATGAATTGCCCAGAAGAAGGACAGACCTGGGTAGAGCACATTTCTATAATTTAGGTCCAAATATATGGAACTCATTGCCAATTTATCTTAGACCACTTAGTTCTAGCCCCTGTATAGGAGAAATAAAAAGACGGTTTAAAGTTGAAGCAGATAAAAGGTTTATTGTTGATCCATCATGAACATTATGTATTTAACATGATGAAGATTTGCAATTTGTACATATGAATGAATGTGCCCTGTATGTCTATGTAGTTTATTTATATGGATGTTAAGTAGTTATTGTAACTTAAATATTGTTGTGGTGTTAGTTTTTTGTATGTATATTTATGTATGCAATTTGTGTTTAAAAACTTTTATGATGTCAACATGAATGGTTGTACTAAGAACCTTGCTGGAAATGAGCTTGTCTCAGTCGAGTTTCCTATTCTTTTGCTTGTCAATTGAATTAAATTTTTTACTACTACTTACTACTCTTGGGCTAGGTAATTTGTCGGGTACTTCTTGGCAATGGACTTGAGATGCTCCCCAACCCAGACTTTAAAACACTGAGATGTATTGCCAGTATAATATGCACCACATTGACAAACTGCCAAGTACACCACATGCTGTGTGTTGCAGATTATAAAGTTTCTGATTTAAAAATGTTTTCACTTTCAGCATCAGCAGACAGAACTTAGTTGCCCCAGGAAAAATTACCAGATGGCAACTTTAGCAACTATGTATCTGTGTAATCTCTCAGTGTGTGGGCTGGAGACTATTTGCCAGCCAGTCAGAAAGGTTAGGTCCATATTTATAACCTGCTGCAAGTGAATAGTATACTTCCTCAGTACTGGTAATAGCTAGCGTGGAGGAGGAATGTTAAGTCCAGAAAGATGGGAATTGTTGAAGGATAGGATAAGGACTAACCAACCAGTTTTTAATTTTGTCTCCACTTATGAGACAAACCAGCCATATACCAAAGGTGATACAGGACCAACTGGTCAGTATTGAAGAAGTATGCCATATTCTTTCCCCAGGTGGTATATAGACTAAGGCAACACAAAAGGACTCCACAGTCTACTATGTTAGGTAGGAAAGGTGCCAACACCAACTCCATGCCTCGAGGCATACATAGATTTGGCTCCATAACTATATTTTCTGGTTAAAAAAAAAGCCAGTAGTCATCATTTTTTTTCGGGCTTCCAAGCCTGTTTGAAAGCAGTTTCTAAATGGATAGCCATAGAGTACAATGAAGTGTGTGGAACCTTCAACCCTCCAAGCTCCAGCAGTCTAGCCATTTTTTCCAAGCACACATTGCAATCTGTAGTGCACCCAACTAAACTTGTTAATATTGCCCTGCACATCTTTGGTCAATCCAGGTAAAATCAGCATCTCAGGCATAGAAACCACAAACAGAATTCTAGAAAAATGCTAATTTTTGTGGTGACAGTTCTCTGGCCCATGGAGATTGAGAATGAGTTCCAACTTTCCAGATCTGATTAGATAATCCTGGACATCAAATTCCAGTTGCCAGCAGTTGTTTCCATAGGCAAGTAGTGAAGCATTATTGCAAGGTATTTTGTATCTTTGGGCTCGCATTTCATTTCTGCCCCAGTAATCATGCTCCTGTTACACAGGTGATTACCTGACAGAACCTCCATCTTATCCATATTTGGTTTGTATCCTGAGAGTTTGGCAAAATAAGAGTGATGAGTTTGTAAAGCCAGAAAAGGTTATTTTTGGATTTTGCAGTGACAGTACCACACTGTTAGCATAGGCATTTGCTGTACATGGCACCCCATGGGTCATGACCCCTTCGATCCCAGATCCTAGTTCTAAATATTATGATGTCTGCAGAGTTTTCTGCCCTAAAACAATGAGAAAAGAGGCAGCTAGATGCTGTCTGCACAAACTTCCACAACAGCTTCACGAGAGTGCTCACCTGTAAAACAACTTGTGCTTAAAAATGTGGAGAAAAGTACTACTGAAGGTAGAAAGTACGCTTCAGATGGCTTCTTTGTAGCTCTCTGGCACCCTGGGAGACTGAAAAAGTAGCAGAGCACTCCTCTGTAAAGCAATTAAAAAAAATCATCTCTGGCACCCAAGGAGACAAAAATGACTGCTAGGCACTAATCCAGTAAGAAACACAGGGCTCCCAGCCAAAAGCACTCTTAAGGCAGCCATGAAATGCAAAAAAAAAAGTATTTCCAAACACTAGCTAAATACTACAGGTGGCAGAAGGAAAAGCACCTTGAGGCCCCCCTGCCTAAAAAGCAAATAGAGCAACCAGCGTCAGAGGAACACATGCCCTCTTTGGAGGTAATTAAGTAAATGTGGCACTTTTTTAAAACAAGGCAAAGATTTGAAAAACATGCCTCAAATGTCTCTCCTAGTCTCTCCCCAGAGGAGGTAGTTGGCGGTACTGCTGAGGAGTTTTAGAGTTAATAAGAAAAGATACTTTGTACAATTTTCAAAGCTCAGCAAATTCAGTGTGTTTTCAGCTCAGTTACCAAAACACAAACTCCTACTGCAATAAATACTGTGGAGAGGATTTCTGTATTCCAGCTGGGAAAGGGTTTCTTCACTAGGTACTTTCTCACTCTGAAGATAAATGGGGAGTGGGGACCCATTTTAGACTTAAGGCTCCTGAACTGGCACCTGAAAAAGAAATTAAGGGCAACACTACAAACATTGATCCCAACCCCAGGAGTCCCTTGGTGATGCGTCACACCAAGCATCATCTTCCTGGCAGAGAGTAATGCCCCGGAGATAGAATCTTATGCTAATTATGGAATTTAGAATCCAGGTTCAAACCCTGTGCTGTTGTCACACTCCACACTAGCCCCTAATGTCAAATGTGTTTCTCTGCCTGAAGAGAGCAGTCACTCCAAAGTCAGCTCCAGTATTTATGGTCTCCAGATGTTTATTATTTTAGAGTTTCTGTAGGCAGTTTTTCAACAACTCTGCCTTAGTTAGGGTACTGATCATAATTTGTTGATTTTTGTGCATTGTGGCAGTTTCTTCTGTTCCTGATTGGTTCCGAGGAACTAGAGAAGGCCACAGCACATTGTGGTTCCCACCTGTAGGTAACCACACTGTTTTTAAGTAGCAGTTATATGTCTAAGAAACTGTTTAAAACTGTTCTGACTGTTGCTAGCAGTTTTTGTATTTCTGAGTCGCGGTTCCCTCTGAGAGGGAACTGGACCATTTTTTTACTAAGTTACAAGTCTTATTCAAAAAATATTTTATTTAAGCTGCTCTTGTGCTGAGAAACTTTTTTTGTTTTGTTTTTGTTTGTTTTTTCTGTTAAACAATGTTTCTATTAGAAAGGAACTGGAATTTGAAACTTCTCTCTTAAGAACTGCACTTGACCACTGGGTTCTATAAGAGTGTGTTTTACTGCTTTTGGAACTAGAATAATCTTTATTCAGGTCTCCAGTGTTTGGCATGACTGATAGACCTAAGAAAAAGAAAACGGGACCAACATGCTTTAAAAATATCATAAATTGTTTACATCTCCTGGCAAGGGCAGACTGCCACAAGCTTTGCTTAAGATGCCTTGGTCCAGATCAGGATTTTAGTAATTGTGAGCCCTAAAACACAAAAGAAAAGGGCTAAAAGAAAAAGATAAAGAGTTTATGGCTTCTTGGTCTGCCTGCATGTCATGAAAACAAAATAAAGGAACTGAGGGAGTTCCTGATGTTGGAAAGCGCAGGCATCAGAGGGCTTGTCTTCTCAAATACAGCAGCAGTCCCCGTCAGTGGGGACACAGATAAAGCTGCTCAGCCATCAGATAAGTACAGTAAAGATGGCAGAGATACCAAGGTGTCAGAAAGGGGGAACCTTAAGTCCAGTGATGGCAAAAATACAAATAAGAGAGCATCAGAGCAGGCACTAGAAACAGTGTCTGTCAAGGGGGGAAAAACTGAATATCCTTACAACTGCTGAAAACAGAAAGGAGCAGGCTTTGGTCTAACGAAAAGTGCCCTCAACAGAGGAAATAAAAATGGCAATTTTTACAGGCCTTCAAGGCCATGGAAAATGTTGAGAATATTCCTACCCCACCTTTCCAGGCTCAGGCTCCAGCCTACCTGCATGTGAAGGAGGAGGAAGAAATGTACTATGAAGAGGAGGAAGAAGGTGAACTTATTCAACCACATGGTTCACTTGAGCAAGGAATTGACTCCCCCCCCCAAGCCTACAGAGGATTAATCTTTTTTTTCCTCTTTCATTAGGCAAATGGTGAATACCCTCAGCACCCCCCTCTTATGAAACAGAGGATGATGAGAAGGAAGCAGAATTTATGGATATGATGGGGTTAGCTCCTACAAGGAGGCTGATGGTCCCCATACACAAATCATTACAAAAAGCCATTTTAGAAATCATGCCTGCACCGCTTCAGCTGCAGCCATGGAAAAAAATTTGAAAAACGTATCGGGTGGACAGATGGGGGTAGAGTAACTGTATACCCACCAAGATCATCAAGGTGTAGTCCAAGTGGTTGCCTGTGAGAGATCTAAGATCCCTTTCTCTGCACAGCCTCCTGAAAAGGACTCCAGAAAATTGAATACAATCTCCAAAAAGGTTTGTACATCAGCTTCCCTGCTCATCATGCAGGCAGGTTACTCAACTCGTATAGCCCAGTACTAGAGGGCACTGTGGAATACAGTGCTGGCACTAGCTGATAAGGCATATAGTGAATTGGCACAGAACCTGATTGCCACAGCAAAGTCAGCACTGGATGCCACGAAGTATCACTTCCACACAGCTGTGAACACTAATGACACTGCTTCCAGGGTCCTAGGTATTACAGTGTTATTGAGACAGTTCTCTTGGCTAAGGGCAACCATCCTTTCCCAGGACACTCGGACCAAGGCCATGGATATCCATTTTGAAGGAAATTCACTTTTTGGTAACAAAACAGAGGTATACATGAAAACGTGATTGGGTACAAAACCACGTAAAAAAACAACACTGAGAAAGAAAAGAGCTCCACTTTCTATAAAGCTTATGATAGGGAAGCTAGGGGTAAGGACTACTTTCCAAGAGCTTATGCTGCCTGTGCCCTGTATGAGTAACATTCCCAAAAAGGTTACTACAGGGGCAGAGGCATAAGTGTCTCCAAGTGTGATGCTGCAGCACCAGTCCCCCAAGCCTCAGCCAAAACAAAACCAGTGACAGTTCAGTCCAGGTTGCACAACCATTGCCAGTGGGAAGAAGGCTAGACAACTAATTCCAGAAATGGGTAAAGCAGACAAGTAGGTCCTGGAGGTAATGGACATGGGGTTGTCCTTGCAGTTCAAAAAATTTCCAAAACTGTAGAAACACAAAAGTTTTCCAGCTCACTCTCCCACAGAAAGAATTTTGCTGGAACTGGAAGTAAGCAAACTGCTACAAACGAAGACAGTGAAAAATGTCCCTGCCTCACAGTGGGGCAAGGGCCTGCTTTCAAGGTACTTCCTGATTCCTGACCTATGGAGAGTGACAACTCATTTTAGATCTCGTGTCTGAACAAGCTCATCAAAAAGAATCAAGATGGTCACACTGGGAACAGTGATACCATCCTTATAGTCAGGGCATTGGCTAGCATCACTGGATCTGAAAAAAGCCAATTTTCACATTTCAGTCAGACCTACCCACAGAAAATATCTCAGGTTCAGGCTAGGAAACTGCCAATTTGTAGCTCTTCCCTTTGGCCTCACTTCAGCAACAAGGATTTTCACAAAGCTCTTAGCCGTGGTGATAGCACACCTGAAAAGTCAAGGTGTGGTGGTTTTTCACTACCTGGATGACTGGCTGATCTCAAAAAAAAAAAAACAAGAGGCAAGGTGCTTTATTCAGAAGGGAAAAATCACCCTGGAAAAACTGAGGTTCCTGATAAATCTGCAGAAGTCCAAAACAGAACCTGTTCAGGTGCTGGACTTCATAGGTGCAAAACTTGATACCCTGCAGAGAAAAGCCTCCCTCAATGGAGGGTAATAACTCTTATTGCCACAGCAGTATCCTTCCAAGGCCTGCAAGGGTTTTCTCCAGCTACTGGTCCACATGGTTGCAGCAGCTGTGATCCCACAGTCCAGGTTTGAGATGAAAGACATTCAGTACCACTTAAGAGACCACTGGTCTCAAAGGTGGGAATCCCTCTCAAAACTAGTGCCAGTAACAAAAGCATTGGTAAGGTCACTAACATGGTGAAAGGAGGAAAGCAATCTCAAAGAGGACATTCCCTTCTTCCAGCAATCCCCAACAAGTATTTTCCCAACAGATACTTTACTCCTAGGGTGCTGCACCCACCTGCTGGAGACAAGGAGTGTATCAGTCTCCTGGGACTCAGGGCAGCATTTCTGGCAATACAAGCCTTCTCCTCCCAGCTACAAGGCCAGTCTGTCCAGATCAGAACAGAAATGTCACAATGTACTACATAAATAAGCAGGGAGGTACAAGATCCTCAAGACTGTGCACAGAGGCAATGAGGATCTGGGACCTGGCTTACTCCTTTGATGCAAGATCTCTGCAGTACACTTGCCAGGCAAAGTCCTGGTAAACTTCCTAAGAAGAATCAGCCAGGGAAACCATGAATGTACCCTGAACCAGCAGGTTCTGGCCATGGTTTTCCAGAAGATTGGGTACTCAGAAAGACATGTTTGTTTGTTTTTTTTGACTTGCATCCTGGGAGAACAGTCAGCTCCCAGAGTTTCTGTTGCAGGCTACCAGCCAAGGCTTTATTCCCAGAGGATGCCCTGGCCTTGAAGTGGACAGTGGGGTTTCTGTATGCCTTCCCAGCACTCCCACACATACAGAGAATATGCCTAAAGGTCAGGAGAGAGAAAGAGAGCAACAGTGATCCTGATAGCCCTGGACTGAGCCAGGCAGGCCTGATAATGCTCCTGGCCCTGTCCAGTAAGAATCCGGTCAGTCAGCCACCGAGTTATAACCTGCTGACCCTATCTAAGAGAAGGATAGCATTCTCAGACCCCAAGACCTTACACCTGAGGGCATGGTTCTTGAAGAGCTAGAGTATTCTGGGTTGAATCTCTCAAAGGATGTCCTGAGGATACTTAAAGTTTCCAGGAAAGCATATTCCTCTAAGTGGGAGAGATTTTCATACTGGTGCACTCCCAGAAAGATAAGCCCAATGCAGGCAGGGCTGCCTACAGTCCTTGACTACCTGGTACACTTGCACTTCTAAGGCCATTGACACTAAAGGTACATCTAGCAGCAGTGTTGGCCTACACATCAGCAGGAAAGGGCAGGTCATGGGCCTCACAACCTATTTTTGAAAGTTGTTTTAAAAGCCTCGGTCACCTATACCCACTGGTGAAGGACCCAGTTCCCCCATGGGACCTGAACATTTGTCTTGCCCAGCTAACAGCGGCCTGCTTTGAGCCCATAGCTACTGCGAACTTAAAATATGTCACATGGAGAACCATGTTTCTGATTGCCATGACATCTGCAAGGATGAGTAAGCAAGCTGCAAGCCCTCTGCACAGAGTCAAACTGCATAATCTTCCATATGGACAAGGTAAGTCCTTAGAACTAATAGGAAGTTCCTACCTAAGGCGGTGTCGGAATTCCAGCTGAATCAGCAGTTGCCCTTCCGGTACTCTGCCCTGAGTACTCCAGCCCAGGTAAGCAGAAAATGCACAGCCTAGACCTGAAGCGAGCACTGGGAATCTGCTTGTACCAGACAAGAATATCAGGTCTCAGGGCACTCAGCTTTTTGCTACCTGTGGTGAGGTGGGTAAAGGTAAATCAGCAACCCAGTGGACTATCTCTCACTGGATAGTGTCTTGCATACAGTTATTTTATGAAAAAGCTGGGAAAATACCCCCAGAGGCCTGAAGGCACATTCCACAAGGTGTACCTCTGCCTCTGTAGCGTCCACAAGGGACATCCCACTATTAGACATTTTCAAAGCAGCTACCTGGAAAACAGTGCACACATTTACAAAGCACTGTTTTGTGGATATACAGTCCAGAAGGGATGCCAGCTTTGGAACTGCTATCTTGCAGAACCTTTTTTCTAAGTAGATTCTGGACTCAGCCTCCTAAGGTACTGCTGTAGAGTCTGCTTAGTGTAAAGCATAAGTGGGGGATTCCTGGGGTTAGAAGAAAGTTACCATGGTAATGTTGTTTCTTCTCAGGTATCCCTCACTATGATTTACATCCCCTAATCCTGCCTCCCCTTCTAGAACCTGAAAATAGGTTCACACAAGAGCTGGTTCTTTTCACTAAAGGTTGCTTGAGCATTACTATTGCAGTTTCTTCACAATTGTACGATGTGATCAGTTAAATATTTTTCTCTAGTTGTAAATGTTTTCCACAAGTCTGTCTTAATTTTCTACAGCTCCCTTTTAGCTACGGAAACAAATCTGATGTTAGGGAGTAGAGTGGAGCGTGACACTAGTGCTGAGTTTGAAGCTTGATTTTAAATTCCATAATTAGCATAACGTTCTATGTCTGAGGCATCACTGTCTGCTGGGAAGGTGGTGCCTAGTGTAAATCATAGGGATTCTTGAAAAGAAACAACTTTACTATGGTGAATACTTTTTTCTTCTCTCTCTCTCTCTCTCTGCAACAAGGTGATTGGCTGGGGTCACCGGATTTAAGAGATACAGATTTCCACACCCCAGTAAGACCCCATCACAGAAAATATTTGAGGTTCAGAATAGGCCATGTTCAGCTTCAGTTCAAATCAATGTTGTTTGGTCTGACCACAGCACAGAGTCTTTGCAAAATGCTTGTCAAGGGTGGCAACCTATGTGCACAGGCGGGGCATAGTGGTATCTCCTTACCAAGACAACTGGCTAGTGTGTGGGGAAAAACCTAACGAGGAAGCAGTGTGCTCACTTTAAACAGTAAGGATCACCCTGCAGAGGCTAGGTTTCCTCCCAAACTTAGATAAATCGCGCTTAGAACACAGACAGATTTTGGAGTTCATAGATGCAGAGCTGAACACAGAACTGGGCAGATCTTTTCTTCTTTCAGCTTCAGCACTCTCTCTCTGTCTCTCAAAACACAGCACAGAGGTGCCTCTCCCTGTCACACTCAGCTGTGCTCCAGCAGACAATTAGCTTTGGAATAGCCGCTTCTGTTCACTGCAGAACTGCAGATCTTGAATGGCTGTTAGAGCTGTCTATCAAAGTTAGCAGGCCTGGAGGTCCGTCAGCTGACAGGCAGTTGATTGAATGTTGCAAAGGCAACTGAAATAATGAAATCCACTGCAGGTCCATAAGCACTTGTGGCTTTCTCCTCATGCAGTTTATTGTGATTAGTCGACCAGTCACCCTCTGACCATGTCAACTCGTGTGAGAGGTGACAAAGATGGCTGCTGAATTGTAGTCCACAGGAAGTCTTTCCACAATATCCTTACACAAGACTCTGTAGTTAAACGATGTTTCCATGGTGTGGATTGTAAAGACTTGTTCACATGTAATGAAAACGCAGTGACTAGAGGACATGGGTGAAGACCAGTGGGTAGATTCAAGAAGGATGTGAGGAATTTCTTCACAGAGTGGGTGGTGGATGAATGGAATTGATTGCCCAGAGAGGTAGTGAAGCCAAAACTATGATGCGATTTACACTTGGGTGGGGCAGGTATAAGGGAATAGCTGGACCCACAGGAAGTAGAGAGGAAGGGCTTATACCTGGGGAAGGGAGGAGAACAATCAGCCACTGGGGCTATCAAATCTCTAAATACAGCCCAGAATTAGGTTGAGCATAGAAATTGTTGGCAGATAAGGACCGCTAGGCCCATCTAGTCTGCCCGTAAGCCCTATACTTAAAGGAGAAGACTACTGTATATTTCTGATTTGGATATGTCTGATGTATTTATTATACATTACATCAGTTACTGTATATATGTCAATAAGAGATCAGTCATTTCTGCTGTTGCAACACATATCTAGAGTCTGAGGCTCTGACACAAGGTAGTAAAATGTCAAGCAAACCTCCATTTACATGCAAATGGGTCACTTGTAATACAGCCCGTCCCATTCCCTGATGTCACTGCAGCAACAGTGCAGAAGAACACATAAGGGTATCAGTGCTGTCTATCCTGATTTTAGTTTAAGTTTGCAATGGCTTAAGACAGTTCTGTCATGCAACCCACGCAGGGAGTAGTACTTGTAGCCTTAATACTGCATGTGTAGGGCAAATAATGCATCTAATAGTATTTCATTCACAGGAAACAGAAACTGTTTTATGTTGCTCATTTCTCTCTGTGAGACAGTTGCAACATATAGAGAGCAGCAGAAATGATGAGTCAGTCAATCATACAATCAAGCAGTCAATCTAGCAGTCAATGAGTCAATCAGTATTGCACCAGGTGAACACCCTTGAGAAGATTAATTTACAAGGTAGGCCTGAGCAGTTTTTCAAAGGATCACACAAGACTGACTTCCTCCTTTGCACAAATTATAAAACCCCTTTCAGAAGCCTGACAGTGAAGAGCTAGATCACTTACTTTATAAAGTGTATTGTTTTACATTTCAAATGCTCCTTACATCTGGGTTTCTGATTGGAAATACCAAGACACAGAATGCATATAACATGGGAGGAATGAGCTAAGCAAATACAGAGCACTACAAATACTGAGACTGATTAGTTTGTTTACCTACAACAGCTGAAGTGTAGCACCTGATTTGTGAGGGACATCCTACTTCAAATGCTGGCATTACAAAGGGGGGGCTGCCACAGCTTGTTTTCAGTACCTTTAAAGTGAAGTGCTGTAGCTCTCACATCACTGCTAATGATTTATAACGGGAATGGGGGCACTTTTAAAGTCATGGACCTGATGGGCCATCACAGTTCCCAAGGAGGTTAGGGAAACTTGTTAAGGGTTTAGAGAGTAAGGTACTTTAGTAGGATTTGAACTAGAGTTTCCCAGTTCTTGTGCTTTAACCACTAGGTTACCCTTCTTCCATATGCTGCAACTGATGTTGTCCTGGTAACCTATTCCTTGTTATAACTGAACTCTATATTGCCTTACATCAGCCATCCAATCACTGACTGCCTAGTTACAAAGGGAAAGGGGCATTTTTGCATGATTGTTTCTCATTGCTGGTGTCAATCAAATCAGAGAATGCTAACACACACAGAACATAATACAACAGCTATATAATACCATTTAAGACTCTTCTTGTACCCAGAGTCATTTATTGGGTAAACTGTTTTTGCTAACAGAAACATTAACACAACACATACAGGCACTTCCTTATAGGCATACTGTTTATACATGTCAAATCAGTGCTGCATCACACTGATATGGTCCTAGTCCCTATTAGACCTGTACTTCAGGATGTGCACAACACTTAAAGGGTTCCTCCATTACTCAAGTGGGGAACCAAACATTGTGAGTTCTGTTTACTGGTGGAACAACATTTAGTGCAGCACCACTATCTGTTGCTCTGATGACATCAGCATCTAGCAGCATTGATGGTAAAATGGAGGACAAACACATTGATAACTTCTGTGGGCTGTATATTTTTATTTATAATCTAGATTTGGACAGCAATAGGACTGCTGGCAACTGGAGGTGGTACACAACAGTTATACTTAAGGAGTTGGGAAAATATGGGTGTGAAACTATGGGAGACTTCCCCTTTAAATGTGGCTGAAGGTAGGATAGAGCATAGCTCTAGACATGGAAATGGGCAGACATGGATGGACTTCTGGGTCTTTTTCTGCAGACACAATCTATGTTTGTTTCCTCTTCAAGGGGCAGAAGCTCTGCTTCAGTGCACAAACATATTCCAGGCAGGTCGGACAAGGACTGCACAGGAATGCCTAAGATTTCTGGGCCCCACGGCTTCTACCACAGCAGTGGTGTCATGGGCCAGAAGGCAAATTTGGGATGTCCAATAGACCCCCAGAAGGAACTGGCATCAAAGAAGTGCACCACTGCAACTGTAGTGGCAAGTACCAGTATTAAGCAGGCTGGTAGAAGTACTGGGATGGTTTAAAGAAATAGGCAACTTCAGAGAGGGTATTTTCCTTCCTTCATTCTCTGCCTACAAAGGGTATGACCACAAATGCATCTGTACTAGGATGGGGAGGATATCTGGAGGAAAATGGAATTTAGGGACCTGAAGAAAGAAAGGTGCACATAAACTTGCCAAAACTCAGAGCTGTGCTCCTTTCAGTGAAGGCCTTCTTCTCTCTGTTGCAGAGCCAAAAAGTTCCAATAAAGACAGAGAATACAAATGTATTACATAAACAGGGAGGCAAGGCACCAGGTAATCAAAACTGCATGCAGTTGATGAGGATTTGGAACCAAGCTTATAGCGTAACTGCAAACCTCCCTGCAGTACACTTCTAAGAAAAAGAGAATGTACTTGCAGCTTTACTGAGCAGAATGGGGCATGTAACTCATGAGTGGTCTCTGAACCAGTGGGCACTGAACTCTTGTGTTTCAGAGATAAGGAGTAACAGTGATAGATCTGTTAGCCTCATGGGAACACAGAGCTACCCCAATTCTGTTGCAGGCCTCTCTCAGTGTAGATTGTGTTTGAGATGCACTAGCTGTTCCCTGAAAAACAAGATCTTACTTCGAGTAAGAGCTCTTGCAGCAGGCAATAACCTTAAGGACTAAGCCGCCAGGTGCCAGGTCCCATGGAAACCTTCTAGCTAGCAGTCTTCAGTGGGGGACCGCCCCTGACGTCGGCCCGCCCCGACATCAGCCAATGGTATAAAGGGGTGGTCCTTAGCCCTACCTCAATTCTTTTCCCACTGTCGTTCTGTTTGCATCAGCTCCTCAGATGCCCCATGCTACAGTTTGACTGCTTTCGTGCTTGCAGCGTTTTTTCTTTATTTTCTACCAAGATTTTCTTTCTCTTCTGCATATCTTCTTCACCAACGTCATCTGTTTCTTCTGTCAAATGATGAAGATCTAAGTCTGCATGCAGCAAGCAGATCCCATCCAAAGACAGCCATGCGGCCTTCCTTCTCTGCCTAGGCCCGAACCATGACAATGCAGCCTGTGAGCACTGCAGAGGACTCGCATGCACCTCCAGATGGCCTTCATGGCTTACCTTCTTGAGAAGAAGCTTGCCGATATGCAAAAACAATTTTCAAGGAAGAGTCCCCTCCTTGGTTTCAACTTTTTCATCTTCAAAGCCGCATAAAGAGATGAAGAAGGACTCCAGGAAGCATAGGTCCTGAGACAAAGAGAGGGAGAAGGCCAGGACTCGCTCCTATTCCAGGTCTCCCCATCACTAGAAGTCTTCTTTGGGTTCCTCCTCCCACAGGAGGTTGGACCATTCATCCCGGCCTGCCCCCAGATCCTCTGGGCAGCCGGTGGTGAAACCTCCCACCTCAGTACTGGCTTCAGGCGGAGGTAAGTCAGGGCCTGGAACTTCTGTTCCTACCATGACCCCCCTGAAGGTGAAGGCCTTTCCTCCAGCATCCACCTCCACTTCAGGGGTTTGGACCAGTCTTAAGTCAGGCAGCCAGGCCTCGGCACCTGCCCGCCTGGTTCCAGTGTCGGTCTCTACCTAAAGTCTTCGGATGAGGCACACCATCGTCAGGGGCAGGCATCCTCATCCCAGGTTTCAGTGACACCACCCCATCGATCCCCGGTGTCTACACCACAGGCTCCGGCTAAGCCAGTGGCTACATCTTCTCCAGACCATCGCCAGCTGATGCCTACCCAGCCGTCAACTACACAGATGTCAGACCCAATGACACCAATCCCATCACTGGCCTGTTCAACATCTCCAGCTGATAGGGATACCTCCTCAAAGGGAGGTTCCTCCCCAGCTAACCTCGGCTAGAGGAGATGCCTGACCACCAAACTCCGGCCCCTCTGAAGCCAGCTCCACAAATGCCGGTAGGACCGATGCCTGGTACCCCAGTGCCGGATAAGCAGACACCAGCCCCAGCACTACCTCAGATGCGCGCTGGTCCTTTGGGCTCCAGATTCCTGTAAGTGAGGTAAAAGATTTATTTCACTTCTGGGGGAATGAAATTAAGGAGTACCTACTCCCACTGAAACCTGTGGAGCCGGTGGTCGTTGTGCCGGAATGGATCCAGAGCCAGACCTGGAGCCAGAACCCAGGCTACTGACTCCAAAACCAAAGAGCTCTTTCCAGAGCCTGGACCTGAAACACCGCAGAAGGCCAAAACACCGGGGATGGAAGCACCGACATTCCTCCTCCCATTCATCAGGCCGACACTGACGTTGTTCCCATAGCAGATGCCAGCTTAGCTCCTCCTCCTCTTCTTCCAGTAGTTCAGGGGACTTGAGCCGGCACTCATCTCCCTCAGAGTCAGACATCTCAGAGCATAGAGGCCATCCTTCCTCCACAGACAGCAAGGACACCCCTAGGTCACCTCTGGATGACCCATCATTTTTAGATGTTATGAGGCACATCCAGACCTCCAAAGAATGGAAGACAGAGGACCTGGACCCTGAGACGGCAGAAAGTAGCCAAATACCTGAGGCAAAAGGAACCCAAGCATTTGGTGGTTCCTCCTCTGGTGGATACCTTCCAGAACTTAACAAGACTAACCTAGAAGCACCCATCCTCTACCCGGCTGTCTCTGAAATATCTGATCAGCTATACAGAGCACCTAGAGATGAGGCATTCTTGGCTGAGCACCCTATGGTTGATTCGATGGTGAACACAGCGGTCCACGACAGGTCTAAGAAGCCCAATCATTTAAGTTACCAGCCTCCTGACCAGGAATCCAGAACCATTGACCAGCTGGGCAAGAAGGTATATTCCTCCTCCACTTGCTCCATAAGGTCCCTTAACTTCTCACCACATGCTACAGTACCAAAACACCCTGTGGGAAAAGGAACTGAAATAGCTCAGGTCCATCCAGACTCAGCTCAAAAGACCAACCTCCTGGACCTTCTGAAATCAGTGTCAGATGTGGGCACCCATGTCTTATGTGCCTAGTATGACACTGAAGAAGAAGAAGAAGAAGAATCAGCATTTATATAGCGCTTTTCATATACAGTATCCCAAAGCGCTTTACAAGCAATGCTAGACTGGTAGTGAAGTGACTGAATGTGTGGAGGCGGCCATATCGCACATCATCACCCACACACAGCCTGGATAATTGCATGAACCAGTTTATGGAAAGGGGAATGTTGGCCAGGACACCGGGAATGTTCCCTACTCTTTGCGAAGAGTGCCCTGGGTTCTTTTACTTCCACCTGGACACCCAATAGGACAACACCAGGATGGGCAGAAGGGACCTCTGTTTAACGTCTCATCCGAAGGACGGCACACCCCAGCAGTACAGCACCCCCCAATACTGAACTCGGATGCCAGCGATTTTGGGTGCAAGTCCAATCCCGTGTGGGACAAGAACCCACGACCTTCTGATCCAGAGGCGGATGTGCTACCAACTGAGCCACGCTGACAACTGAGGACAGCTGCCACTGGCATATGTCTCTGGTGCTACATGTGGCTCAGGATCTCTGGGTTCACCCAGAATCTGCAGGCAGGCATCCTGGACCTACCTTACAAGGGTTCTGTCCTCTTTGGAGATGAGGCAGAAAAATTAATCACCCGTCTCCAGGACTTGGGCAAGGCCATCTGGTCTGTACAAAAGAAGTAAAAGATTAACTAGAGCCTGTTTAAAAGTAGCCTCTTCATAGGCCCTCAGGCCAGCACCCAGAAACCAGCCCCAGCACAAGGGAGGCTTCAAACGTAAGCAACCTCCCAGACACCTGGGAGTTCTGCCTCTAGAGCCTCTAAGACCCCCAGGCCACACTGCTCACTCCCAGAGCCACGCTGATGACTTCTGCCCAACCCCTTCTCCAGCAGAATTTGTGGAGGAAGCAGTAGGAGGTCTCTTCTCCTCTATACCGAGGGATGGAGCAAAATCACAACAGATGCGTGGGTCCTCCAACTAATAGAGAGGGACCATACCTTGAGTTCCTGGAGAGGCCACCAGAAAACCCACCAGTGTCCTCCCATTATCTGCCTTCTCATGTCTCCCTCATTGAAAGGGAAATTCAGGCCTTACTGCAAAAGCGGGCCATAGAGCCAGTCCCCCTGGACCAAAGAGGAAAGCTATTTTATTTCCACTTTTTCCTCATTCCCAGATAAATGGGGGACCTTCACCCCATCCTGGATCTCAGTTCCCTGAACAATTACATCGAATACAGGAGGTTCAAGATGGTCACTCTGCCAGGGCTAATTCCCTCCTGCACCAGGGTCACTGGCCCTGCTCTTCAGATATGCAGGACACATTTCTGCACATTCTAATGTTCCTGCCCAACAGACGGTACCTGCATTTTCTGTTCCGTGTTGACACTACCAGTTTCAAGCTCTACCATTTGGCCTATCCTCCACTCCCAGAGTCTTCACCAAATGCCTAGCAGTGGTGGCTGCAGCCCTCAGAAGACAGGGCCATTACATCTTTCCCTATCTAGACAATTGGCTTCTGACGACTCTCACAAAGGATCAGCTGCTTCGCACTCTCGGAGACACTTTTACCCTCTTCCAAGAACTGGTGATCACCCTGAATCTTCCAGTCATCCCCATGGCCCAGCCATAGACTCCAATTCATCAGAGTGGTCCTCGATACAGTGCAGGCAAGGCCTTTCTCCCCAAAAGACAGGGCAGATTGCCTGTGAGGACAGGCTCGATTGGTTTCCTCAGCAGTCCATATCCCAGCCCGAGTCTACTTAAGGCCTCGCCATATGGCGTGGCCATACCCACTGTTCCCATGGCTCGCTTACACATGAGCATCCTGCAGTGGACACTCAGGGTGCAATGGGACCAACAATAAGGTGACCTGGAACACAGAGTTCTTATCTCAGATCCAGTTTGTCGGACCCTATCATGATGGCTGGCCCCTGACAACCTGTCCAGGAGGGTCCTCTTTTGACAGGAGCCCCAGAGGCGAGTTTTGATAACCGACACCTCGGGACTCAGTTGGGCTGCTCATCTGGTGGACAGGCAGACCCAGGGCTCCTGGTCCCCAGATGAGCAATCCCTGCATATCAATGTCCTAGAGATGAGAGCGGTCTGAATGTCTTGCAAGCATTTCAGATCAACCTCCCACTGGGCCCTCTCCTCATTCAGACAGACAACATGTCCGTGGTCTATTACATCAACAAGCAGCGAGGGACTCAGTCATACCACCTCTGCTGGGAGGCAATGAGGGTCTGGTATTAGGCTCTGGAACACCGCCTAGAACTCACCGCTGTTCATGTTCCAGGAGTCCAAAACATCTTGGCTGACAGCCTAAGCAGGTCTTGGTCCAAGGCCCATGAGTGGGAACTCCTTCAGTCCATGGCAGAGCAGTTGTTCAAAAGATGGGGACAACCAGAGTTGGATCTCTTCGCGTCCCAACTCAGTGCCAAACTGCCCAGTTTTTGTCTGCTTGATCCAAGGCCTGGAGTTTTCTGGTGAGACACATTGTCCCTCTTCTGGACAGGGAGGTTTCTTTACACCTTCCCTCCCTTCCCAATTCTTCAGACTGTACTTCTCAAACTATAGGTGGAAGGAGCAGAGATGATTCTCATTGCTCCCTTCTGGCCTTACCAGATTTGGTTCCCTCTACTCCAACAACTAGCCTTGGCACTCTAAATTCTTCTGCCCCTGAGCTTGCACTTGCTCTCCCAGGACCAGGGCACCTACCTCATCTCAAATCCCTGCATCTGCACGCTTTCCCAGGATTTAGCAGTCACCAGGTATGGGGTTTCTTCCAGAGTAGCCGCATCCTAGTAGCGGAAATAAAGCCCTCCTCTAGGTCCACCTATGCCATGAAGTGGAAGAGGTTCTGTTTGTGGCTGCCACCCATCGCCTCGACCCTTCTCCTGCACAGGAACTTCATTCTGAGTATCTCCTCTCTGTTTGACACAGGCCTGAGCTTACTCCTCTATCAAAGTGCATCTCTCTGCCATCTCTGCATACCATGCACCAGTGGAGGGTAAACCCTTATTCAACTGGATTTGTCCCATACTTTCCTACGGGCATCTTACATATGAGACCTCCCATCAGGAACCCTGTTCCTCCATGGGACCTCCTCTTCTGTTAGAGAAACTCATGCCCCCCTTGAACCAGCCATGGATTACGAGCTATGCTTTCTCTTGAAAGGCATTATTTTTAGTTGCTCACATTTCACAAGAGAGGATTTAGCAGCTTCACGCCTCATGTGTAAAGAGCCTTATTTGGTCTCCCATGAGGACAGGATGTACTTATTGCCCAATCCTAAGTTTTTGCCTAAGGTGGTGTCTGAATTTACTTTGAGCCAGGACAGTCACCTGCCTGTCTACTACCCAGAGTATTCTAACAGGGGGAAAGTGTTATTGCATACTCTGAATGTCCACCGGATGCTTCATTTTTATTTGAACACTACTGTTCCCTTGAGGAAGACTGACCAGTTGTTTGTATTGTTCGCTCCCAAAACTCAGGGAGCACCAATTACTAAGCAGACCCTGTCTAAGTGGTTAGTTAACTGCATAGTTTTCTGTTACCAAAAATACGAAAAGCCTCTAATGTGCTCTGTTAAAGGCCATTCCACCAGGGGAGTTGCTACCTCCTTTGGCTCATTGAGGAACGCTTCCACTGCAGACATTTGCGAGCTGCCACTTGGAGCTCTTTTCACACATTCATCAAGCATTACAGCTTGATGTGGCTTCCAGGTGTAGGACTGGGTCTGCCTTGCAGTTCTTCAGGGCCTGCTCTCTCTAAACCTTTGCTGGCTATTTTCTCTGCCTCCACCCTTGCTAGTCTGTTCCTTCTCCTTGATTGCTTGGGACTCTGTCTCTGAGAGTTGTTTGTTGCAAGAGCTCTTACTCAAGTAAGATAATACAGTTACGTAAGAACTTACTATAACAGTAGATCTTCGAGAAGAGCTCTGCAGCAGGCACTGCTTTCCTCCTCCTCCTCCCCCTGGGTTTTATTTCTGCCTTCCAGGAGGGCAAGCCTGGGGATGGGGGTATGCAGGAGCGGGGACTCGAACTCCATGGGGAGGGAGCTGGAAAAAACAGCAATAAAGTTACACTTTCAGAGTTTTTGCATCTGTTTATTGCTTAATCATTAAAGTCATGTTGAATTTTTATAGCCATATTATAATTGCATTAAGACACTCCAGGGTGTGCCTCGTGGTGGGATAACAGCACACCTAGGGTGACGAAAGCACTCAGCCTTGGCCTTGTGCTTCACTTCCACCCTAGGTGTGTCATTATCCCATTAACGCACACACACCCTGTCATGCCTTATTGCTTAAGTAACCTTAGAAAAAGAACTTACCTATGAATACCTACATAAGGACATAGACAGGGTAGAGAAGGTTCAGAGGAGGACAACAAAGATGGTGCATGGATTGCATCACAAGTCCTATGAAGACAGGTTGAAGGAACTGAACATGTACTCCCTGGAGGAGAGGAGGGAGAGAGGGGATATGATAGAGACATACAAGTATCTCACAGGGAGGAACAGGGTGCAGGAATACACTATTTTTAAGCGAAAAAGATGTTCCAGGACTAGAGGCATGGGATGAAGTTGGAGGGAGGACGATTCAGAGGAAACATGAGGAAGAATTTCTTCACAGAACGGGTGGTGGACAAGGAACACCCTGCCAGAGGAAGTGGTGGGGCTGAAATAATCACGGATTTACTGGTCCAGTCCTTTTAATGTCTTCATCAGTGACATTGCAGAGGACTGAAGGAAAGTATGCCTTTTGCAGATGACACAAAGATCTGCAACAGGGTTGATACACAAGGAGGCGTGAAAGGATGAAAAGGACTTGGCAAGATTGGAGGAATGGTCAGACGTATGGCAGCTAGGATTCAATGCAAAAAGTGCAAATAATGCACCTGGGAAACAAGAACCCAGGGAAGAATACACAATGGGTGGGGAGGTAGTAACAACAACAAAACAGGAAAGGGACCTAGGGTAATCATATCAGATGACCTTAGGTTAGCAAGCAATGTGAGAAGGCAGTAGGGAGGGCTGGGGTATACTGGGATGTATAGGGAGAGGCATCAGCAGCAGAAAACAGAAAGTTGTTATCCTCTGTACAGACAGTTGGTGAGACCCCATCTGGAATACTGTGTCCAGTTCTGGAGACCCCATCTCTGCAAGGACATAGACAGGATAGAGGCAGTCCAGAGGAGGGCAACTAAAATGGTGCAGGGTCTGCAAGAGAAGCCGTATGAGGAGAGACTAAAGGAGCTTAATATGTATACCCTTGAGGAAAGAAGGAGGGGGACATTATAGAAACTTTCAAGTACCTCAAGGGAATCAACAAAGTCCGAGAGGGTAGCATCTTTCAGAAAAGAGACTTGCAAGAACAAGGAGACACAATTTAAAGATAGAAAGAGGGTGGTCTAGGGCAATGTGAGGAAGTATTATTTCACAGAGAGGGTAGTGGATGCATGGAACAGTCTTCCTGAGGAAGTTGTGGGGTCTAAAATCTGGAGAATTCAAGAATGCATGGGACAGACATAAGGCAATTCTTGTGGGGGCAGGAAGATATAGGCTGTTGGTTAACTAGGATCTGTGGCCTATCCTGTAGGTAGGGAAATGGGCAGACTAGATGGGCCTAGCGGTCCTTATCTGCCATCAAAGTCTATGTTTCTATGTTTCTATGTTTCTATGTTTCTATGTTAAGAATGCATGGGATAGACATAAAGGAATTCTGGAGGTCAGGGGTAAGGGGCAACAGACTTCTAGGAAAACATAAACTGAACTTACAAGCTCAAATGGGCAGACTGGGTGGGCCATAGGCCCTTATCTGCCAACACTGTCTATGTATCTATGTAACTTACAAGAGCCAGAGTATAAAACAGGGAAATATTATTAGTGCCTCAAAGAACAAAGATACCCCTTTATTATTTGTCTTAGAATTTAACCAATTATCACCCAAAATAAAAAACATTTTATAAAAAAACAACTGGGGCATACTAAGTCATTGTTACTTGCATGGTTTGTTCTCTGAACCACCACACATTACGTACAGTAGAGCCAAATTTTGGTGATTTTCTTTGTCATAGCCATTTTACACAGGGTATTATTTTGCAACCCACTTGGTTACCACCTAAGTCAGCTGTTTTTTTTTTTGTTTTTTTTTTAGTCGCAGTTGTTCTGTCTGTGGATATGCCTTACCTGGCAAACAGTGCAAACATCCAACAAAAAATACCGCAGTTGATATTTGTGAATTTATCAATTGTTCCACTTAGTTTGTGGAATATGCAATCCAATGCACATGCCCACTAATTTACATGGGAAGAACAGTATGCCAGATTAAAGAACACATATCTGAACACATTAGGTATATCCGTAGTGCCAGAGGGATACAGCTCTAGGTACCCACTTCAGATATTTCCACCAAAGCTATCCAAGTCACATGAAAGTCTGTGCATTAGAACACATTAAACCACTGCTGGGGGTGGGGCTTGAAAACTTCTCCAAAGGAATTGAAGTGGATCTTTGCTTTGGATGTACTAGACCCCTGAGGTTTAAATAAAGAATTGTGTTTGACAGTTTACTTGTGAAATATTGTTAGTTAGCTGTCCATATTACCCTGCCTCCCATACAATTGTTATGGACTATATGTATATGTGTATATTGATCTAAACATTTCTTCTTTCTTTTCTAGAGAACAAGTTGTTTCACAAGGCTGTTTGGATGCTTTGGACTCACACTCATGACATTACTTCACCCTTCTGCTATCTCTTCACTTTGAACATATGTGGTGATTTGTCCTAACCCAGTTTATTAGACTTGGGTATCTGCCTCCTTATATTTCTCCTATTTTCTTACCACCAGTATTTTTGCAGCCCTTCAGATTCTGGACATAACATGTAACTTGTTTTTAATTCCTTGTTATGTGCTATATGGTAATCACCAGTAGGTGGCTCCCTTTGGTAGCATTAAAATCTTTCTGGTCTCCCAATAAGGGATTTAGTGCAAATATGGCCAGGAATTTAAAAAGGGATGATATGTGGATACTTTTCTGATAGTTTGTTAGAGATTGTTTGCCATTCAGTAATAGTAATGGTTGACAGATGTGAATAACTAATCTAACTTAACACAAACCTATTTAAATTACATTATTATGAACTTGACAAGGTTGGAGGAATGGTCAAATATACAGCATCTCAGATTCAATGCAAAGAAGTGCAAGGTAATGCACCTGGGAAACAAAACCCAGGGAAGAGTACACAATTGGGGGGATACAAATAACAACAAAATTGAAAGGGACCTGGGAGTAATTATATCAGATGACCTAAAGGTGGGCAATCAATGGAGAGGGCAGTAAGGAAGGCTGGGGGATACTGGGATGCACAGGGGAGGCATCACCAGTAGAAAACAGGAAGCTGTTGTCCTCTACAGACAGCTGGTGAGACCTGGAGTACTGGCGTGAGTTCTGGAGACCATCTCCCAAGAAGACATAGAGTGGAAGCAGTTTAGAGCAGGGCAACTAAAATGGTGCAGGGTCTGCACCAGAAGACATATGAAGAGAGACTAAAGCAGCTTAATATTTATACCCGTGAGGAAAGGAGGAGAGGGGATGATAGAAACTTTCAAGTGCCTCAAGGAATTAACAAAGTCCAAGAGGGTAGCATCTTTCAGAAAAAGAGATACGCAAGAACAAGGGCGCACAATTTGAAGATAGAGGGAAGACAACTCAGAGGTAATGTTAGAAAGTATTTTTTCACAGAGAGGGTTATGGATGCATGGAACAGCGTTCCTGAGGAGGTTGTGGAGTCAAGAACAGTGGGAGAATTCAAGAATGCATGGGACAGACATAAAACAATTCTAGTGGGGGGGGTAGGAGGAAGTAAGTTGTTGGTTAACTAGAATCTTTTATTAGCACTTGTTTTTTGTATGCTGTCACCTTAGAAGGTGTTTTACTGTTGTGACCGGGTGCCAGCCAGTTGTTTGTATAGTACAACCCACTGGGATGCTGTACCACCTCCCCACCTCCCCTCATAGTCACGCTACACATGGGTCACCAATTTAAACAGTAATACTTTACTATACATGCAATAATGACTATCGCTAATAATATGCTCACTGACAGTTTTAAACAACAACAATAAACTATTTATTAAAAAAGGAAAGGGGGCCGGTCCAGTGGCACTGGGGGTTGAGGTGCTGGATGCCACACATCGTGCCATGCTGGTGACCTGGGTTTGGGATTGAGCCCAGGCCATCAGGGGTTGGCAGGAGAGAGAGAGAGAGAGAGAGAGAGGATTGAGCATCCGAGGACTGCTCTTCTCTCTCTGGGGAGGGTTCTGGGGCTGCTTGGCATCCTAGCGACCCCCAATGGAGATTGGGGTAACACAGGTACACCTGCCAGAAAAAGGGGTGGGAGTACAGAAGACATCAGCAGGAAAGCCGTGCATGGACGTCATTGCACATCACACTCCCAAGGGGGAACCACTATGAAAAATCCCTGCCTCGGATTACGGAGATGAAGTGGGCACCAGGGGAAGGGGGCACATCCCAACACCGGCCCGATATCCAAGGGACTCCAGGCCGACCTGGCAACTATGGTAAGCCCTCTCTAATTTCAGATAGGCCGCTGAGGGTGAGCGGGCCCAGCCCGGGAGTTGATCCGGTGTGCTAGGGCTGCCAAGATGTTGGGGGAGTCCTGTCAGACTACGGGGTTCAGGCAGGGAGTAGCGGTCCTTGCTGTGTGCACCCCGGAAGGATGCCTGGCCTAGGGAGCATAAAATAGTCTACAAAAAGGGAAAGGGGAATGGGATGCAAAGATAAATAACAAGCAAACAGTCAATAAAGTCATTAACAGTAACATGCACAGTGCCCACCAACCAACAGCAACAGCACATTCTGATTAGCCAACCTCCCACTGGTACCATCATTCCTAAAAGTCTACCTGGGTACCCAGACTGAAGTGAAGGCCTGTACATTGCCACAGGTTGGTCAGTGTTGGTGCACTTAACATTGGACAAGAAGAACTTTAAATATTTGTAGTTGATCCACAGCTCAGAGCAGGCCCTGTGTTTACTCATGGTTCTGCAGTTTAAATTCACAGGGTCTGAGCAGGTCAGCAGTGGTAGTTCATCTCAGTTGAGCTGGTTTCTTGAATGGCAAGCTGGTAAATGTCTTGGCTGCAGCTGAAGTCTAGCAGCTTGTCACCTTCAGGTTGATGCAGGCTCATGCAACTTGTCACCTTCAGGTAGTGGTTCTCATGGAAGTTGAATTAGGCCAGTCTCAGGGACTGGGGACACATACTCCATATCTCAAGGCTTCTATTTTCAGGGTAGATGTTCATTACTGCCTAGCAGTGACAGTGCCAGACTGATTCTCCATAACATACTGATTGGCATGCAGTCCCTTCCCAAATGTGGGTTCCAGCAGTCTCTCACTCTCTGCGGTCAGCTGACACAACTTTCCAATGGCAGGTTGGAGGTACCCACTGTCAGATAAAGCAGACAGTCTCTCCACAGGGTGCCCACTCTCAGGCAATCTTTAACACTTTCTGGCTCCCCAGGCAATGCAAACTCGTCTGGCTTGTCCTGATTCTGCTTCAGGCTCCAGCCAAATATTTCAGTCTCTTGCCAAATCACAGTTCCACCCTCTCTACAGGTTGAGGTCTTTCTCAGAGTGCTAAATTATCTCCTATCTGCTGGAAAACTGAAATCTAGCTTCCCAATTGATGGAAGACTAGCAAGTCTCCCTGCCATCGCTATGGAAGCCTTGGGACTAATTTCCCAAAACATCTGTCTTACTCTTCAGCACTTCTCTGTTCATTCAGACAGCCTCCAATAGCAACTTCCTCGAGCTGAAAACTGTCCCAGGGTTTCAGGGGAAAATGGCAGCTTCAATTGCTCCAAATCGCTTCCATCTGGCAAATTGATATGCATTAGGTAGTTTGATGCCAGTTTGGTTGCTTGCTTTGGGCACCAAACATTGTCCTTTCCCCTTCCAGGAGCTATTACAAGTCTTACTGGGATCTTAGGATTCTGATTGGCTGCTTGCCAGGTCAAAGGTGACAAATATGGCGGCAAATGAACAGTTTATACAGTGTCCCAACTTTAAGTTCATACTGCAGGCAAACAGACACATTTTAACATTTATTGCCCTCATGACTTGATATAGCTGGTGGCGGAATGTTGTTGGAAATGGGCTTACCCTTCCTATCACTAGTGCTGCAGTGCTGACCCCCTAGGCAGCAGGCAGGGCTTCATTACAAATAGCAGCCTCAGCTGCTGTTAAAGTTACAGTGCTTCAAAGAGCTTCCACTACATTTTCTTTCTTTTTTCTTCTGCCCCTCCTGTGTGTCTCCGAGCCCCCTCTTTGCATTTCTGAGGGTCAGAAAAACATGGAGAGGAACAGCACCAGAGCTGCCAGTGTGGCTTTAAACCTTAAGCGCCAAAGCACTAATAAAGAGAGAGCTGACAACTGCAGCTCACATGTTGGAGGAGGGCTGCATGGCACTTTAAAGTACCATCAAAATAGCTGTTCAGATTCACAACTCCTCTGTTCCCCCCAAACAGGATTACCACCTGGGGGTTGGCAGGAGCAACAGGGCAGGCAAACAGGACTGGGACTGCTGGTGGTGAGCAGCCAAGAGGTGAATTAAGGTAAGCCCCACCTGAGGGGGGTTACACTGTCTCCCACCTAAACACTTGGTGTCTACACAAAGTTCATAACAGGATCCTGATGCAAATAACCATTAACATAACATTTATACAGTCCTAGTCTGTCTAGACAAATGAGTTCTAGCTAGCATAGGCAATCAGATACAGCCTAGACTAGACAAATGCCAACTGTCTAAGCAATAAGAGGAACAATTACTGAAAAGCTTTTCAGGTTGAAGACCATGGTCATAACTTTAGGTATACCTTAGATCAAATATGTTTTAGAGCTCTATTAAATAACAAGGTTAGTTAAATACCATGAAAAACATTTGTTAGCATCCCTTTTTACTTTTTGGGGTTGTACCCACTCTGGGTGGTTTAGTTTTATGTGGACACACAACAATTCTAGGCAGAGATGACAATTCTGGGCAGAGACCTTTGGTGACATATATGTCGCTTGTGGACTACATGCATGGGCAAGTCAGTGGGAGCCCCTGGAGAGTCATAGTTGAGTTTTAAGCAAGGCTTTACAGTTCTTTCAGAGCATTGCAATGGCACTTGCACTTCTTCTGTGGCATTGGGAGGTGTCTCCCTGTTTCACTGAACATCGATGAAGATCCTTAGGCAAAGTGGGTTCCACAACTTCCATTAGTGTTTGAGGTATCTCCTCAGTTATTTCTACTAGGACTTTGGACTCTGCAGGTTCTCCACTTTCTTGCTCAATTGCTTCCTCTGGCTTGGGTCCATCATCCAAGGGTACCATCTCGACTGTGGGCTAACAGTCCACAGCTGCTTTGGAGTTTTGAGTTGGTGGCACTGTAATAGTATATTTGTCACTTCACCTCTTACTTCAGGTGTCCCTTGAAGCAGTCGATCGAGTTCTAGTGTAGGATAATTGTAGGCTGGGTAATATATTTCTTCTCCCTCTGACTCAGAATCTGAACTTTCTTGTTTGACTTGCTCATCAGGATTTACTGGGACAACTCCAGATTGCTGGGCTCTCTGTTTGCTTTTACATCTGTGCTTAGCAGACCTAGTTATGGGAGGTGTAGGAGGTTCTGTCTGGTCTTGGTGCCCACTTATAACCATTTGTCCAATGGGCAGCAAGAGGTTGTGGTTTATGGTGCAGTAGCCACTTGTATGTCCTTCTGAATGGATTTTGTAAACAGGCAAGTCTTGCAGCTTTTCAATGACAACATAACTGTGTTAGTCTGTGGACCCTGCAACACGAGCAGACTTGATAGACCAAATGGCCTTCTTCTACTGGCTTCTTTGTATGTTCTTATAAGGGGTGCTGCCCCATCGATTGGCAATCTTATGCTTTCCAGGGATCCCAAGTTCCTCAGTAACACCCGTCACTTGGTAACAATTCATGGGTCTTTACTCTTTATCATGTCTTTCTTGCTTTATTTCTTTCCACTGCTGCTTCAGCAGTCAGCTTGTAGGCTGAATTTAACTGTTCTTTAACTTCTGCACATATTGGGGTAAGTCTCTGTCCTGGCCCCATCAGCAGAGATGTCAAACAAATATCTACTGGTATCCTTGCTTCTGGCCAAACATTGTCAGTATGGGAAAATCCAGAAGGTTATTTTTATGTTTGCTTGCACGTATGTGCAAGAAACATAGTGCGATGATCCAAAATGCAGTGCCATACAGTTGAAAGGGAGAGCTATGCTCAGTGAGCAGCGATAAGATATCGCATGCTCATGCACTCCCCACACACACATGCATACTAAGTGGGTTTCCCCATAGAATTGTTATGGTGCATTCTCTGATCCTAGAAGTTAAAACAGGAAAGGTGAGAAGACAACTAGCTAAGCAGGCACAAGCTGAAAGTGTAGTGGTCGGGATGATGGAGAATACCCCCAAAATGTATAAGCATTCAACTCAGTAATGTCAGGTCCACTAAACTAATCAATTTTAAACCTTTCGGTGGGCAGGACTCGCATTCAGCTTTGGAACTAAAATAACCAAAAATGGCAAATTCAGCTCAAACACTGAAAACTAGACATCATTTGACAATGCTTTCTAGTATGGAGTGTAACAGCCCAATATAAACATAGTTACTTAAATAAAAACAACAGTATAACTATACATGTGTGTATGCTATAAATGTATACCTGACATTAAGCACAAAATACGTTCTCGTTCCCTTAATAAAGATTTTTCTAAATCTTGACGAGCCTCTCCCATGCTTCCTCTATATATCTGGGTGGAAAACCCGGTGCCCCATTAATGGGCTCCAGGTGACAGCGATAGACTTGGTTGAGGATCAGAATGTCGCTGACCCACAGGATAGCAGCTACAGTGCTCCATCTCAATAATGATTATTTTCAATCCGCCGCATCTGTTGAATGCAGCCAATCTGAGCCCTTGACTGCTCTACAGGCACCAGCTGCTGTGGCAACCAAGCCTGCGTGCCCTGCACTGCAGAATCGCCTGGGAGACAAGCGCCCACTAATTAATGACGTCACTTGATGGGTAGTTATCTCGATGGGGTATGGAAAAGTGAGAGGGAGGTAAATGGAGGTGAGAAGAAAACAAACATGGTAATTTGCGTGACAGAAAGCGTGTTTATTTGGTGTGCAAAGTTGCAGTATTGAGCGGGAATGTCAACAGTTAAAAAAAAATATATATTACAATTACCTAAGCAGGAAATAATAGTTAATAAAGGACATAAGCAAACATGGTTCTATTACTGTGGCAAAATCTAGATTTACAACCAACTGCTTATATTCCTGCTGTTTTGAGGGGAGGGTCCAGATGTTTATTTGCAGGGTTATTATTATTACTATACAGACTTTATTTTTTTTTTCATTTCTATACCAGGACTCCCTTAGGGAATCTATTTAATTGTTACTGTAACTGATGGGATTTGTTTATGACATGCCTTGATATTTTGCAGGAGTGTTCCTGGTGAAAAGAAGAAAGTAGCATAGTACAACATCAGTTACAAGTATACAAAGTAACAGTGCAATGTACAAAAAGTATCTTATTGTTCGGCTCACTGAACAATAACAAATAAATCATATAGATACCATATGAGTTAAAAATATCAATTTAAACAGGGAAAATCAAGATAGATCGTTTGTGTCTGATTTGTAACTGAACTTGAAGGTATACAGGAACACATTAATCCAGTCCCTGTTTCAGACTTGTATAAGCAAGCGGCAAGTCATTTCAGTCATTCACCGCACACTAGACACTACTATAAACAATTTCAGTCATTCACTGCAAACCATTGTATACAAATGTCATTTAGATGCGTCTATCTGTGCAATCTAAATCTGACATGTCATAACAGACTGTAAAGCATCAAGAACGTAAGTAACATTTTAGTTAGGAAAGGGAAGATTTGTTGCTTGCACATTTTTAAAGATGACAGAACCGTATTGATTAATTCTTTAAAAATGTCAGAGGGAACTAGAATTGAAGCAAATCTTGATTTTAATATTAGTAAACCTTGTTTATATTTTAATAGCATTTAAATGGGATATATGAAGTCGATTTATAATCTCCAGTGTATGGCTGTGTATGTTTATTTGAAACAGTCCATTTTATAAATGGAGCATATGTGAAGTCTGTTTATAATCTCCAGTGTATTGGTGTGTGTTTCATTTGAAATAGTCCATTTTATGTTTACTTGCACGCATGTGCAAGAAACATAGTACGATGATCCAAAATGCAGTGCTGTACAGTTGAAAGGAGAGCTACACTTCAGTGAGCAGCGAGAACTGCTCGCGTGCTTATGCACGCTCCCCACACACACACATGCACGCATACTGCGTGCTCGTGCTTCCCCCATGCACACACTGTATAACCGACGGGGTGCACAATCCCCATCGGCTGTGCTGCGCTCCCCCACAGAGTTCAGATGCCACGCTGGGAGCTCACCCCAGCATAGCAACAGATTGTATGGCTGATGGGGTGCCCAGTCCCCTGTTGGCTCCACGGCCCCCCCAAACAGTTTTCCAGGTGCCATGCTGGGAGCCCACCCCAGCGTGGCACAAGTCCCGCATCGCCTGAGTTAAAAAAAAAGAAACCTGAAAGAAAAAGCCTTCCTCGCTGACTGTCCTGACCCAATCTCCCCCACCCGCACCCACCCTCTGCACAGTCTGCCTCCCACACCCCCCTCCTCACCTCATACTTACTCTCCAGAGCTCAGCGCCGATGATCTTCGTGGACTGGAACACGCCTGCACTCTTCAAAGCCGACTGCGAACTGAGGAAATGCTGGTAGCTGTAATGTAATAAATGGGTTTTTTTCAACTTTGGTGCATATCTCGGTATTTGGGGAACTGTTTCACCACATTTTTCCCACATCGGGTTTTGGGACCCCACCTCATGAGTTCTGTCACTGTCATGAGACGTCCCCGAAGGTGATTTTGCAGTCACTGCACGGAACCACCTTTTCGGGACCAATTTATGAGATGACTGTCACAGTTCATGAGGTAGGCCCCCAAAAACCCTATATTGAAAATTTGATGAAAAAAATTCCCAAAAATGACTGTTTTACGAGCATGCGTTGCGCTGTTCCTACGCACGCTCATAAGTTTGCGAATTTTCAATATGTTCACTCCAGATTTTCAACATTGCCATTTTACCATACCTTCTTATGAGCAGTACAGCTGTTATTTCTCATATCTGACCCAAAATGTGTTTCCGCACATGTAGCGCACAATGGCGCAGTTGGTGTGCAAAATCAATGTTCGGAACAGATTAAGAAAATCACTGTGACACTGTTCATGAGCAGAGGTGTTAAAATGGCTATGTTAATAATTTGGTGAAAAATTCCCAAAATTACTGTTTTACGAGCATGCGGTGTGCTGTTCCTACACACACTCGCAAGTTCGCAATTTTTAATATTTGCACCCAGATTTTCAACATTGTCATTTTACCACACCTCCTTATGAGCAGTACTAGCTGTAATTTTCACATCTTGGCCAAAATGTGTTTTGCATCGTATCGCATAATGGTGCAGTCGAAAAGTGAAGCAATGTTTGGGACAGATTAAGAAAGTCACAGTGACACTGTTCATGAGCAGAGGTCTTAAAATGGCTATGTTGAAAATTTGGTGACAAAAGTCCATAAAATGATTGTGTTATGAGTGAGCATTGCGCAGTTTCCACGCACCCTTGTAAGTTCATGAATTTGTAATATTTTCAGTCCAGATTTTCACCAGTGGCATTTTTCCACACTTCCTTATGAACAGTACAGCTGTCATTTTTCACAACATGGCAGAAATGTGTTTTCACACTTTCCACACAGAAATGCGTGGTCGCTGTGGGGTATTATTGTTCGGGACAGATAAAGAAAATCACAGTGACACTGTTCGTGATCGGAGGTCCCAAAATGCCTGTGTTGACAATCTGCTGCAAAAAATCCCCAAACTAGTTACATTACGGGTGTGCATTGCACAGTTTCTACACACGCTCATGACTTCACCAGTTTTTTTTATATTTCCACTGCAGATTTTCAACATTGCCATTTTTTAACATCCCCATGAACAGTACAGCTCTCATTTTTCACATCCTGTACGGAATGTGTTTTTGCACCTGTGGTGTTAAATACCGTAGTCACTGTGCAAAAGCAGCTTTTGGCTAACAAACTGATACTGCCACTGTTCATGAGGTGAGGGTCACCAAAAACCATGTTGAAAATTTGGAGTGAAAAATACAATGAATGCCTGAGACGTTAGGGTTTCTGACCATAACGCCCACCCTGTAGAGAATGACAGGCATTGGGGTGTGACTTGGATTCTCACCTGTAGTGCTCTATACCATTCCACACCCTGCAGCCAGTGAGAGGCATCGAGGTGTGCCTTGGACTCTACAGCCCCAAAGTTCACTCTATTCTCCTATACCACACCCATTTCACTGTATTTCCTGATGGAATGGGTGCGATAAGAGTCAAAGACCCTAAGGCACACCGTGACACTTGTCAGTGTCTGCAGGGTAGGTGTGGTGAAATGGCATGGCCATTATACCTGATGACCCAAAAGCACACCCCAATGCCTGTCAGTCTCTGCAGGGTGGTGTGGGTTGGCTTCAGTTCAATACTTCACTGCCATTCTTATTATGCAGCTCTGTAACTCTACACTACCAATGCCAATGCCAGCAAGCAAACATTCGACATTGAAAATGCTTGTTTTGTGTAGTTATATGCATGAACCAGAGCAATCACTTGCTGGCTCCATCTGCCTTCATCTTTTGGGTTCAGGGTGCCCAGCATGTCCAAAAAGTTCTGTTGAACCTCTCAGCCTGGGAGTCAGCTTGAGGGTGGTAAGGTTGTTCGAGATTTGAGGATACCCCAAGGGACATCAATTGTTTTACCATGGGGCTCTTGAAATCCTTCCCTGATTGGAATGGATTCTTTGGAGAGCTCTGTACTGATGAAAACTTCTCCACAAGGATCTTGGCAACCATAGGGCCTTTTGATCTTTGGTTGGATAAGCCTGAGCGTATCTTAAGAAATGGTCAGTGACTACAAGAATAGTTACTACATTCTTTGAGTCTGGTTCCAGGCTTAGGAAATCAATGCATACAAGCTCCATGGTCTCACTGGTCATAATATTAACAAGAGTGGTGGCCTCTGTGGCAATGCTTTTGAACACATCGGCTGCAGCTTTTCAGTAGTTCTCAATATCACTTCCCATACGAGGCCAGTAGAACCAGGCACAAGTCAAATCCAGTGTGTACTCAGTCTCTAAATGGCCCATATCATCATGGAGAACTTAAAGTATGACCCTTTCGAATTTGGATAGCAGGACCAATTGTAAATGAGGGAAACCTTGTGAATCTTGAATCTCCCGGTACAATAAATTGTCTTTAAATTTTGACCACTCTTGTAGCAACAACTTTGCATTTGAATAACTGGTAACTACTTGAGTAACATCACCCCCCCTTTCTTCAGCATGCTGAACACGCCACATTTGCTTGAATCTAACCTTTGCTCTTTCTGTAAGTCTTGGTTGGTCAGTTGTGGCAAGGACTTTAAGTCCAGGGCAGCCAAATTACAGTAAGCAACTGGGATACAATCAGCAGGGGTGCCAAGGCTGTCTATAAGGTAAGTGGCATTTTCTGGGTTGGCTGCTCATCTCTGTTGAATTTCTTGTACAAAGCCTTCACAGTCTGTTCTGGGATCTGCATCCAAGCTTGTTTATCAGCCAAGATGCCACTCGGCATCAGGGCAGCGCATCTGTATCAAGGTGATTTAGACCAGGCCTGTACTTAACACGTAGTAAAGACAGCGATCTGCATCATGATGATTTAGACCAGGCTTGTACTTAACGAATAGTCAGGACAGCTAACTGCATCAAAATGATTTAGACCAGGCCTGTACTTAACACAGTAGTAAGGACAGTGCATCTGCATCAAGATGATTTAGACCAGGCTTGTACTTAACATAATAGTCAGGACAGCGATCTGCATCAAAATGATTTAGACCAGGCCTGTACTTAACACAGTAGTAAGGACAGCACATCTGCATCAAGATGATTTAGACCAGGCTTGTACTTAACATAATAGTCAGGACAGCATCTGCATCAAAATGATTTAGACCAGGCCTGTACTTAACACAGTAAGTAAGGACAGCACATCTGCATCATGATGATTTAGACCAGGCTTGTACTTAACGTAATAGTCAGGACAGCGCATCTGCATCAAAATGATTTAGACCAGGCCTGTACTTAACACAGTAGTAAGGATAGCACATCTGCATCAAGATGATTTAGACCAGGCTTGTACTTACATAATAGTCAGGACAGCGCATCTGCATCAAAATGATTTAGACCAGGCCTGTACTTAACACAGTAGTAAGGACAGCACATCTGCATCAAGATGATTTAGACCAGGCTTGTACTTAACACAATAGTCAGGACAAGCGATCTGCATCAAGATGATTTAGACCAGGCTTGTACTTGACACAATAGTCAGGACAGCGCATCTGCAGCAAAATAATTTAGACCAGTCCTGTACTTAACTCAGTAATAAGGACAGTGCATCTGCATCAAGGTGATTTAGACCAGGCCTGTACTTAACACAGTAGTAAGGACAGCGCATCTGCATCAAGATGATTTAGACCATGCCTGTACTTAACAAAGTAGTAAGGACGGCACATCTGCATCAAGATGATTTAGACCAGGCCTGTACTTAACAAAGTAGTAAGGACAGCACATCTGCATCAAGATGATTTAGACCAGGCTTGTACTTAACACAATAGTCAGGACAGCGCATCTGCATCAAGATGATTTAGACCAGGCTTGTACTTAACATAATAGTCAGGACAGCATATCTGCATCAAAATGATTTAGACCAGGCCTGTACTTAACACAGTAGTAAGGACAGCACATCTGCATCTAAATGATTTTGACCTGGCCTGTACTTAACATAGTAGTAAGGACGGTGCATCTGCTTCAAGATGATTTAGACCAGGCCTGTACTTAACAAAGTAGTAAGGACAGCACATCTGCATCAAGGTGATTTAGACCAGGCCTGTACTTAACAAAGTAGTAAGGACAGAGCATCTGCATCAAAATGATTTAGACCAGGCCTGTACTTAACACAGTAGTAATGACAGCACATGTGCATCAAGATGATTTAGACCAGGCCTGTACTTAACACAGTAGTCATAGGTGGACAAGGTTGACATCCATCTGTGTCCAGCTGCATCAAGCTTTGCAGTGGTTTGCACGTACGTTAGGGGGTTGTTGTCAGTTTTAACAGTGATGTGTGCCCCATGAAGATACTTGTGGAACTGATCCACAATCACCCACTTCAATGTAAGAAATTCTAACTTGTGCACAGGAAATTTCTTTTCAGCACTATTTAGACTTCAGCTTGCAAAAGCAACCGAGCGCAGTCCTTCTGAGTAGCTCTGATAGCGGACCGCCGTGAGACTGAAGCTGGCATTCATATAAAGAACATAGGTCTTTTGAGGGTCTGCATATTCGAGGACTGGTGTTTGAGTCAGTTGATAAAGTATCTCCTCAAAAGCTTTGTCACAGTCATTGGTCCACCTCTGGCCAAAAGGTTCAGATGGATTGAAGTACTGCTTAGGTTCAGAAGTCACATCAGGTGTCTTTGCTCTCTTGCCTTTATTGGTGGGTGGATAGCCTTGTGTTAAGTTTGGCAGTAGTCAAGGCCAGCCCGTCAGTGCAGCAGTTGGATTTTTGCTTGGGACGCTGGTGACCTGGGTTCGGGAGAGGACCCGGGCACCAGACAGCTGGCCAGGGGGAGGATGCCTGAGTGTCTGACAGATCGCTCAGCTCCTCCAGGGGAAGGGGGACAGTGGCTCGGGGGTGGCCTGACCTCTGGCATCAGGTAGAGGTATCGCAGCCCCAATGCCCAACACAAGGAGAGCATCATGGATGCCAGCACAAGCCGTGGCGTCACGTGGCATGTCACGCTTGGTGGGCATACATTAAAACAAATGTCTCGCCTGGCACAACACTGATGCAAGGGCCTGAGGAGCCCTCACCTGCCCATGGCTGCAGTACCACCAGGGGACCTCAACGATGACTTGAAATCCTCTGGGGAGGCGGTTAAAGGGGAGTCCCCCACTGTGTTCCCATCGGGGGGGGTAAGCCAGCATTCCAATGGGGGGGGTCCCCAGTGGGAATAGGCAGCCAAGGCAGGCAGTTGGGTGACAGTGCTGGGGGAAAAACAGAAAGTCAAAAAAAAAAAGTTCAGCAGTTGTCTCACCACTTGGTTGCAATCTTTGACAAATCTTCTGTAATAACCACAGAGCCCCAAAAATCATTGTAAGTCTTTCACATTTTTTGGTTTGGGTCAGGTGATTAACACCTCAGTGTTACTGGGGTCAGTCTGTATGCCTTGGGCCGATACCATATGTCCTGCATATTGAACTGAATTCTGGAAAAATTGGCACTTGGAAGGTTATAGGGGCACCAGAGATACCTTAAGGTATTTTCAGAAATTCATAGAATCAGAGCGGGCATATAAATGCTGTTTTTTCTGTCTTGTGGAGCCATGGGTATTTGATAATAGCCACTTCTGAGATCAAGCACAGAAAATCACTTGCTTGGATTAAGACAATCAAGGGCATCTTGAATTCTGGGCATGGTATACTGGTCAAGAATTGTCTATTTATTCAGGGTTCTGTAATCCACACACATGCGCACTGCTCCATTTTTCTTATGCACTACCACAATCGGTGACGCATATGGGCTTATCAATTCTTGAATGATACCTGCCGCCAACAATTCCTGTAGACCCTTCTGACTTCATCAACGCCTGCAGGCACCAGTCAGAGGGACATTTCCTGGCAAGGCGTTCATCCTTAAGACTGATGTGATGCTGTTCTCTGACTACACATCCCACATCCCGTTTGTGAAGTGAAAACACCTCGTTCTTTCAGCTAGCTTTTGCCTGATATAGGTCTTCCACTGCTCAGGAATAGGTGAGTCACCAAAATCAAACCATTTCTGGTTTAATTCCAGGGTCAGGCACCATCTCTGGTAGGAGTAGGTTGCACGGCTGTGTCTGCACAGTACACGTGAGCCAAAGTGCATCCCTTCCTGATAACAATGTCTCAATCTGTATCATTTTTCACCTGGACTGTAACTCTCTTGGCGTAAACATGAGCTGTTGCTGGCAACACACTGGGTTTTACTAACAGTCCTGGCAGACCACGTTCATCTGGAGCATCATGCATCAGAATCTGTTTTTTCATGTCTTTCTTCAAATGTACCATGCCACTGACATTGCATTCAGCGTTAGGGAGCAGTACAAGCTCTTCAGCGTCACAATGCCAGGCTATACCCACAGGGTCATCTTGAGCAACGGCGGTGGTCCGGGTTTGTTGCTGGTAGGTTTTTTGCACCAGAGCGTGTACACATAACACTTTTCCTTTCTGCATGGCTTCTCTTTCTTGGCAGAGCTGTGCCAAGTGTCCAAACATGTGTGTTTTAGTTCCTATGAATACAGGCACTACATCATGCATAAACAAACAAATAATAATAATAATAAACTTTATTTCACGCAAGCGTTTTTCAAAAATCAAGGTGCTTTACAAAAGATTAAAATGGATTAATAACAGCATTTGTCAATGCCGAATGTTGTTGCGTTGGCATTGGCTTTGGTAGTGCAGTGTGGAAACACATTTTTGACAGGATGTGAAAAATGACAGCTGTACTGTTCATAAAGAGGCATAAAAAAATGGCAGTGGTGTAAATGTGGCATGTAAGTATTGCAAATGTGCAAAGTTACAAGGGTGCGTGGGAAATGCGCAACGCACACTTGCAACACGGTCAGTTTATGGAGTTCCGCACCAAATTTTCAAACGGGCATTTTAGCACCTTTGCTCATGTGCAGTGTCACTGTCATTTCAAACTGTCCAAAAGTGATTATGACATGATTACAGCTATTCTGCGCTGGACTCGAAAAGACATTTGGGCAGGATATGTAAAATGATAGCTGTAGTGTTCATCAAGAGGTGTGGAAAATGCCAATGGTGAAAATCCAGGTGACAATATTACAAATGCACAACTGGTCTGACGTCGTACAAACTGCAACACACGCCCGTAACACGGTCATTTTTGTAGATGCTCGTCACCCAAATTTTCAACATAGGCATTTTGGAACCTCTACTCATGAACAGTGTCACTGTCAGTTTCATAATCTGCCCCGAACATGGATTTCCCACAGCTACTGCGGTATTGTGCGCCGGAAGTGCGGAAACACATTCGGCCAGGATGTGAAAAATGACAGCTGCACTGTTCACAAGGAGGTAGAAAAATGACAATGTTGAAATCTGGCATGAAAATATTGCGAATCTGAAAGTTATGAGTGTGTATAGTGAAGTGCTGCGACGCAATAATTGTTTGCAAATATAGCCTTTTTGACAGCCCACTTTGAACACTGCCACTGTCCATGCGTTAATCGGTCCCGAAGGTGATTCTGTGCAGTGACTGTGAAATCAACTTTCAGGACCGATTAACATCATAACTGTGACAGAATTCATGAGGAGGGGTCCCAAAACCCCATGTTGAAATTTGGTGCAAAGATTCCCAAAATGCCTGAGATATACATCAAAGTTGAAAAACCCTATTTATTCCATTATACAGCTTACCAGCATTTCCTCAGTTGCGGTCGGCTTTGAAGAGTGCAGACATGTTCCCGTCCACTGAAGATTGTCGCGCCAGCCCGGAGGTAAGTATGGGGTGGGGGATGTAGGGAGGCAGGGTGCACAGTGGGTTGGTGCGGTGGTGGGTAGGGAGACTACGAGGGCTGCTTTCTGCTTGCAGGTTCAAACAAAACACATCGTGGCCAGTTTTCTTTTTACAGGTGGTTTCTTGTTTTTGGGTACAGTAGCTGATGGGGATTGGACACCCCGTCAGCACAGAAGAAGGGGGGCATCATGCCAATGGGGAATGGGCTACCCTATCGGCACTTTACAGAGGGAAAGGGGGGAGACAGATGCCGAAAACAACAAAATGGGGAGACACATTCTGTCGATGGGGAGTGGGCTCCCCCATCGGCACATAGTTCACAGGGCAAGCCGACTGGGGGATTGGACACCCCTGAAGTCGGCAGTTCAGCCGCCATGCTAGTAGCTGGCGAGCATGTAGGGAGGGTCCGCTGCATGTTATGAGCTTTGCTCAGATTGCAGCAGACCTTTCCTTAGATGTGCTTGCCACATTACTATGCATGGTGTGGCGCTGGCATGCAGGCTGATTAGGGAATGAGGGACGCACCTACTGGTATGTGCCCTGCATTCGCCCAAGAGCGACCACGCGTCCAAATCCCCACCGCCGCAAGATGTTGGCTGCGCAAGCACGCCAACATAAAAATCAATAGCTACATTATGAAACAGTAACAATAGTCTGACAGGGTTCATTCATTCAGTACCATTAAAGGCCTGGCACCATAGAAAAGTTTTTAGCGCCTGTTTAAAGCCTCCCACAGTCATGCACTCCCGCAGCCGACGAGGTAGAGAATTCCAGAGGGTGGTGCCGAACTCAGGACCAGGGCGGTGGTAAGTGCAGGGTGGCCCATTTCACTAGAGGAAAAGACAAGAGCACTTAGACTGAGCCAGGAGCTTGATATCAAGCCCTGGCTCTGGAGTGCAAATTCTCTTTGTCTTGTCCTCCATCATGCATCCCTGACTCAGGACATACTAAGGCCAATGTCTCTACTGAATCTCCCATTCCAGTCACTTTGTATGGAAAGGCAGTCCACACTTTGATGTAGCCCAGTTATGGGTAGGACTTGTCACAATTCTCATACATTTAAATCATCTGACTGCAGTCATTTAAGATGAGACAGGCACTGATTGAACCAATTTTTGAAAATAACTGTCACTTGGAAACCACCGTCCATCACAGCTCGAGCAAACATTCCTTCAGTGGTTACTGTTGTTTCAGAGGTAAGCCTAACCAGCTTGTCAAGGTCAGGTAGGACAGTTTTGGATGGTTTGACTGAAGACTTTGTCACAGAGGATTTCACAGCCAGGTAGAGCATAACTTTTCTTTGAGTAGTCTGTCTCTGACTCTTTGTGGGTCCTCCTGCAACCGACACTCCGTCTTCAGATGGCCATCTTTGCCACAGTTATGACAGAAGATGCCCTAACAGTTCTGCTTGGGTTGGGGCGATACATCAGTAGGGGGCCTGCAGTCTTGACTATTTGATTTCACAACCTGAATGTTAGAGGCCCTGGCCAGGGCTCCAATGACTGCTGGTCTTTGCTGTGGCTCTCTCTCCCTCTTCCTAGCCTGGGCTGCATACTGCAGGTTTTCAGTTTGTTTACCATGCTACACAATTCACTGAGGTTAGTTTCAAGGTCTGGAGTCACAGATGGTGCATAGGTTTGCACTCCCACACCCATGATAGAGAGTTTTGGAGTGATTGGAAGAACAGACTGGTTCTGGTGGGCATCTTGGCCTTTACTAAGAGCTGCAGTGGTCTTATCAAATACCTCCTGATACCCTTTGAGTAATTCCCTTCATTCTTGGGTCTCTGCTGTGGGTGTACTTTCAGTAACTTGTGTAACAGCCACTGCAGCAGGGTAAGGTCCCCACTGCTCTTCTTTCTCCTCCTCAGCTGTTCGAACTTCTCTCATAAGTTCACTGTAACTGGGGTGGGGGGTTATTCCTCCTCTCAGCCAGTCGTAATTTGAGAATCAGCACTATGGAATGACATGCAGCTTTGAGTGCATGATCCAACTGTACCCCATTCACATCCTGAGATGTCATACTTCCCTTTCAAAACACTCTGTAACATCCTTTCAATACTGCTGAGAAAGACAGACCGAGGCTCTCCTTTCTATTGCCAAGTTGATCTGAGTCTCCACATCAAATCCTCGCTTGACTCAGTACTCCCAAAAACATCCTCTAAAGTGGTCAAATACTCCTGGGCAGTAGCATCAGGTTTTGCTGACCTCAATGAACAGATAGTCTCTAATGCAGGCCTCGGACACTTTCTCCAAGCCGCTTCCTATTTTAGCCTCAGAACACTGCCAGTTATGCACTAAAGGGGAGCATAATCCATCCTAGTCTCTAGATAATCCTCACCTGCAGGGGTGGGCTTTACTCGCGAAAACATTTTTAATCTGCGATAAGAATCTGAGGGAGGTTGTCCATAACTAGGTCCTGTCCCCTCTCCCTGTGGAGGGGTGCCCCTGGGACACTGATTGCTTTTCGAGCTTCCTCAACCAACTTGCCTTCAGCTTGCAGTCATTTACTGAGTCTTTCTGTGAAGTCCTCAGACTTGGGTGTGGCTTCCCTTTTGGGAGTCATACTAGCCTGAGTCACTATATTCCATGCCACACTGGAATCTTTTTGGGGTCAGTACATCGGCCACTCTAGTGGCATCAACCACATTTCTACATTCAGTTAGCACAATTAAAGTCTTTGTGACAGACTCTATCTGCTGATTCTGGATGGCAACTACACCCAAGCACCTGATCACTGACGAGGCCTCTTCCATTTTCTCCATCAGTCCTGGGGGAATTCACAGGAGCAGGATGGCTTTTTGAGGGTCCAAATCTTCACCTCCACACCAGTCAATAAGTCTATGGGTAGCCATATCATCACCAAATATTCTTGGTTAGAACACTATTCATGTAAGCAGCAGCTTCCATGTGGGGCTTGACTTGTAAACAAGAAGTCCAGTGGTGCCTCCAAAGATGTAACCTGGGTGCCATATACAAGCGGCTACTACCCTTGCCTGGTGACCATGAACCAGGTTAAGGGGCCTGTGCTCTGTTTTGATGGTAATGGGGGGACATTCTCAAGGATACAGATAAATAGTGCAGTCCCTCCACCAAGAGTAAAAATATAGTGGGCCAGTTGTTTGTATGGTACAACCTCCTGGGATGCTGTACCTACCCACCTCCCCTCACAGTTACCCCAGACATGGATCACCAACTTAAACTGTAATACTTTACTTTACTGTACATGCTCGGTGCTGTTCCCCTTGTTATTCGCAGTGTATTTGCTTCCATTAGGGGACAATATAAGGCGGTACAGTTTGAGCTTTCATTGCTATGCTGATGATTCTCAGCTGTACATGTCCTTTGTACCTGACCAGGAATTAGATTCCGTTACAGTGTTTAATAACTGCCTACTGGAGATTCAGAACTGGATGAGTGCCAGTTGGCTTCGGCTGAACTCGGAAAAAACTGAAGTATTAGTTGTGGACCATGGTCATAGGATAATAAGGGCATGGGCTGGAAAACCGTCAGGATTAAATCTTGGTGGGATCCTGCTTATTGCCTCTAGCCAGGTGTGAAACCTGGGCATTGTTTTTGATGAAGGCCTGACCCTGAGAGTGCAGGTTTCAGCTGTAGTCAAATCTTCCTACTACCATCTTAGGAACATAGCCCGGGTGAAGCATCTGGTCCCGCCTGAAGATCTTCTGACCTTGGTCCACGCCTTTGTCACCAGTCGTCTTGGTTATTGCAATGCCCTCTACCAAGGGCTACCGTGGGTAGCTATCCACTGCTTGCAACAAGTGCAGAATGCGACAGCCAGGTTGCTGACTGGAGCTTCTAGATCCAGTCATATTACACCTGTGCTGCGTGATCTGCACTGGTTGCCAGTACAGTGGCGGATTACCTTCAAGGTCACATTGCTGACCTATAAGGCACTACATGAGCAGGGTCCCCACTACCTGAAAGAGCTTCTGTGTCCTTACTGTCCCTCCCGCTTGCTCCGATCCTCTGGTGAGGGATTGCTAGAGAGTCCCAGGGTATCCCTTAAAACATCAGAAAGAAGATATTTTGCCTTTATGGCTCCTACCCTGTGGAATTCTCTACCTCGCCAGACACGAGAAAGCCAGACCATAGAGGGTTTTAAAAATCTTCTAAAAATATATCTATTTAACTAGGCCTTCTCAGGAATATATTGAATTTTGAATTTATATGGATGTGTTTTAATATGTTTTTATATGTGTTTTATGATATGTGGTGAGTTTTTAATGTTAAAATGTAAAGGCGCCCTGAGCATTGGAAGGGTGCCTTATATAAATAAAAGATTGATTGATTGATTGATAATGACTATTACTAATAATATGGTCACAGACAGTTTTAAACAGCAACAATAACTATTAAAAAGGGAAAGGGGGAATGGGATGCAAAGATAAATAATAAGCAGTCAATAAAGTCATTAACAGTAACATGCACAGTGCCCACCCCCCAACAACAACAACACATTCTGATTAGCCTACCCCCCACTGGTATGAGCATTCCTAAAAGACTACATGGGTACCCAGACTGAGGTGCAGGCCTGTATGTTGCTGTGGGTTGGCCGGCATTGGTGCACTTAACATTGGACAAGAAGAACTTTAAATAGTTGTAGTTGATCCACAGCTCAGGGCAGGCCCTGTATTTACACATGGTTCTGCAGTTCAGATTCAGAGGGTCGGAGCAGGTCAGCAGTGGCAACTTCTCTCGGTTGAGCTGGGCACTTAAATGGCAAGCTGGTAAATGTTTTGGCTGCAGCTGAAGTCTAGCAATTTGTCACCTTCAGGTTGATGCAGGCTCCCACAGCTTGTCGCCTTCAGGTTGCGGTTCTGTGGAAGCTGGATTAGGCTAATCTCAGGGACCGGGGTCACACACCTACCCCACATGTCAAGGCTTCTATTTCTCAGAAGCAAATGTTCAGTACTGCCTAGCAGTGACAGTACCAGGCTGATTCCCCAGACAATCTCTAACTCCACCTCCTCCCTCTCCACATCAGCACTGGTTGTCCCTCAGGGGTCTGTGCTTGGTCCCTTAATTTTCTCCATTTTCCTTAATGATCTCCCCACAGCCTGAACATCTGTCTTCATTCATATGTACGCCAATGATACTGTCTTCTACAGTTCCGCCAAAAACCCTGCTGATGTGGTAACCAGCTTACAGCATGATTTCAACCAAGTTCCACTCTGGTTCACCTAACACCAGCTCTTCCTAAATGCCAAGAAGACAGTATCCATGACCTTCAGTACCAGGCAGAGACTCTCTAGGCTCACTGACCTGCCTCCTTCCACACCCTTGATGGGACAACCATAGAGGATACATCCTCATTTAGATATCTTGGTTTGGTTGACCAACACCTCAACTTCTCTGTGCATATCGACACCATCCTGAATAAACTGTGCCAAGCTTGGTGCCATATACAGGAATCATAGCTGCATTTCACTGTCTGCAAGGTGCGAACTTGTCCAGAAGATGATTCTCCCCATCTTTGACTACTGCTCCCAAAACTTTCCTAACCAAATGGGACACACTCTTCAACTCCTTCTGCTGCTTTGCCCTTGACTCTCCTGCTTGCACCCACCACTGTGTACTCTATCATGCCCTTGCCTTCCCTTCTCTATCAAAGAGGCACCTCTCCCACTGTGTCAAACTAACCTCCAAATTCTGACTTAGAGTTCTTTCCACCTACCTCTTCCTCTTCCTCTCTCTCCATCCCCACCACCCTCCCATTCCCTCAGATCTAGAGACACGCGCACCTTGGTGGTACCACGTTCAACTCTCATCGGCCAGACTGGTTTTGCCCATTGTTTCCTAAAATCTGGAACTCCTTCCCTACTCACTAAGTACTGCCTCCACAACTTCCTCTCTCAAGTTGCTCCTGATTTAACCCCCCTTAAATCTCCTTATTCCTAGTTTCTGCCCACCATCTCCTTCCCCTGTAAGGTTCTCATCACCCTGAAGGGAAACAGGTTTTGGCTGTATTCCCTCCCCTCCTCTCTCTCCTGCCCCTTCTTCCCTTGCAGAGTCCTCATCTCCTGTAAAAGCCATTAGGCCCTGCCCATTTCCCCTTCCCCCCAATCTCTTCCTCTTCCTCTTCCACTTCTCTTCCATAGCGACCTTTAGCTACTCACCTCCCCTCTTGTGCTCTGCCCTGAGCTAGCTGTAGGTATATTATTGCACTTTGATAGTTCTGCTGCATTATTTGTACTGCCTGTATTGTTGTACTGTAAACTGTGGACTGCTATTTTTTGGAATCATTTTAATACTTGTATCTGTTTGTACTCTGTCCTAACTGCTGCACTTCTGTCTACGTGCTCCTACATATTGTGTAACAATGCACCCATCCATTACTTGTATAATCTCAGTGTTCTTGTTGTTACCCTCCCCCCCCCCAGGTTACACCATGAGATGAGCAACTTGTTATTCAGTGTGCCATCCTGGTGAAACATTTCAATAAATAATTAAATAAAAACAATCCTGATTGGCATGCAGTCCCTTCCCAAATATGGGTTTCAACAGTCGCTCACTCTCTACGGTCATCAGACACAGCTTCCCACTGGCAAGTTAGAGGTACCCACTGGCAGATAGAGCAGACAGTTTCTCTGCAGGGCACCCACACTCTTTGGCAGCAATCTTTAACACTTTCTAACTCCCCAGGCAATGGAAACTCTGCAGGCTCCTCTTGGTTCTGCTTCAGGTTCCAGTCAAATACTTCAGTCTTTTGGCAAATCACAGTTCCTTCCTTCTTACAGGCTGAGGTCTTTCTCAGGGTACTAAATTATCTCCTATCTGCTGGAAATCTGTCTCCCAGGTAATGGAAGACTTTAGCAAGTCTCCCAGCCACCGCTATGGAAACCTTGGGCTGACTGCCCAAAATGTTTTCTTACTCTTCAGCACTCCCTGCTTACTCAGAGAGCCTCCGCAGCAATTGCCCTGAGCTAAAACTGTCCCAGGGTTTCAGGGAAAATGGCAGCTTTCCATTTGTCCAAACCACTGTCCATCTGGCAAAATAATATACATTAGGTACTTTAAATGCCTGATTGGTTGCCTGCTTTGGGCGCCAAACATTGTCCTTTCAACCTTCCAAAGAGCCATTGCCAAGTCCTCCTGGGCTCCTAGGATTCTGATTGTCTGCTTGCCAGGTCAAAGGTGACAAATTGGGCTGCAAATGAACAGTTTATACAGTGTCCCAACTTTAAGTTTGTACTGCAGGCAAACAGTGACATTTTAACATTTATTGCCCCTATGACTTAAGAGCAGAGGGGCGGCTATTGTGTCTGGTGGCAGATTAAGCTTGAAATGAACTTACCCTGCTTGTCCCTAGCACTGTAGTGTTGACCCCCTTAGCCGGTAAGCAGGGTTTCATTACATATAGCAGCCTCAGTTGCTCTTAAAGTTATAGCACTTAAAAGCACATTTACTACATTTACTTTATTTTTCTTCTGATCCTCCTATGTGTCTCCAAGCCCCCTTTGCATTTCTGAGGGTCACAGGGGTTGGAGCACATGGAGGGAACAACACCAGAGCTGCCAGTATGGCTTTAAACCTTAACTTCTGTAGTACTAATTAAGAGAGAGATGACAGCTGCAGCTCACATGTTGGAGCAGGGCTGCGTGGTGCTCTACAGTACCTCCAAAATGGTGATTCAGATTTGCAACTCCTCCGTCCCCCACACAGGATTACCACCTGTGGGCCAGCAGAAGCAACAGGGCAGGCACACAGGACCAGGACTGGTGGCAGCCAGCAGCCAGGAGGTGAATTAAGGTAAGCCCCACCCGAGGGGGGTCATTATAAAATGATAATGGTGGCTGGCCTGGTGGCACTGAGGGCTGAGGCACTGGATGCCTTACTCAGGCTATGCAGGCAACCCGTGTTCAGGAATGAGCATGGTCCGCCAGGGTTTGGTAGGGTTGGAGAAGGATTGAGCGTCTGAGGGGCTGCTCTCCTTCTCTGGGGAGGAGGGGAGAACACCAGTGATCGGTGCTCAACTGGCTCCTAGCGGAGGCTGGGGGGCAGTGTGGCAATGCTGCAGAATGAGGGGCGGAGATGGACCAGATGCCTGGAGGAGCGTGTGCAGATGCATGCATGCTCCCTCTGCTGGCGTCATTGCACACCCCTCTCCGCAGGGGAGAAAATAGAAAAATGGAGTCTTTGCCACAGATGATGATTGTCCCCTTGCAGCGCTGCCAGGAGGGCAACTCCTCAACTGGATCTGGACTGGTGGGTTGAGAGTCTCCCCACCCCCCACCATAAGGGGTAAGTCATGGGACTGAAGGGGAGGAGGGTCTAACACCCGGTCGGCGCGGGGGGGGGTCAGATGGCAGGGTGGGGACTCTGGAAAAATAACACCAACAAAAAAAAAATTATGATGGTGGCACTAAGGCTGTGCCCCCTGATGAACAGGCAGAGTATCCTTGAAGCACTGGGGTTGTTTACCACTGGATTATGGCATAATACATTTTCTGGGTAAACCAATTTGTCTGTGGTGTGTGCTGTTTCCTTTTGTGCTTGTCCTGTAATACTGCCTTGGAGTACAGCAGGGCACCATGGTCAGCATTTGTGTAGTCCACAGTTCTGGTAAGCCTCCTCCCAAGGTGGGTGTTATACTTGTACCTTTTTTTATTTATCTTTATTAAATCTTTAACAGAGAGAACACAACAAGACAGCTGATGGTAACACAGTTGCAGAATGAATACAGTTCATGCATATACAGTACATAAGGAATATTGAGCAGAACAAATACACAAAATATATGCCAGAAGTGGGTCATGGGGCAAAATCTGGATGGCGATATATTGTGTCCATCTACTCCAAATTGTCTCAAAACTAGGCAGGCTATGATTTAGTCTAACAGTTAGCTGTTCCATTTCATATACCATAAGTATGAGGTCTTGCCAGTTTTGCATAGTAGGGTATGATTTGTGAGCATTTTTCATAATCATTTTCTTGGCTACAACCAGGCAAATGTGCACAGCATTCTGCAGGTATTGAATCCACGGAATCCTATAAGGTAAGTCAAGAAGAGTACCATTCAATCAAAGAGTTAGAAGGATTCCCAAAATATCTCTGAGAGCCTCCTGGAGTTGATCCCAATAAGGTTGTAGGGAGGTGCATTGACAGAACAAGTGGCCATATGTAGCCACTTGCACTCCACATTTTCTCCAGCACTGAGCCCCTTTAAATGGCTAAAGTTTCACCTGGATAGCAGGGGTGTGATAAAAATAAATTATTGCCTTCCACGAAAACTCTCGCCACGAATGTGTTTGTGACACGATATGCATTTACCAGATATCTGTCCCAGGCCAAATTCTTAATTTGGGATCCTAGATCTGCTTCCCATTTTTTGCAGACTGAGTCATAACTCCGCCCCATCAATTGAAGCAAGGCCTGATATAAATATGAGATGAATGATGTGGATAGCTCACCCCTTAATGCCCTAAGGTATATCTGGCTGGAAAACCCTTGTCATGTGGCCAGAGGTGAAGCAGTTTTTTTTTTTTTTTGTTTTTAGAGGTGTGCACCTCACTACTACCATCAAAAAAAATTGCACTTATTTAGTTTGTTGTATTCACTGTTGTTTCCCATCTGTTGTATGTAACCTCCCGGGTTGTGCCTGAAAATAGGCAGCTTTGCTGTCTAGCGCATCTACCCGGTAAACAAAAGCTAAATAAATAAGTAAATGTATTTGGGGCCAGCCTGCTGGCACAGCAGAAAGATTTACTGCTGTGACCCGGGTGACCCAGGTTTGGGAATGGACTCATGACACCTGAGGGTGGGCCAGGGGTGAATTGAGCGGCCATTGCACTTTCTTCCCTTCACGGGGAGGGAGGGTTGAGTGCCTCTTGTTTTGTGCTCCTGGATGACCACGGAATGCACTGTTACTAGAGCATCTGTCACGCCGCCCTGGGGGCGTGATGACACATGATGAGGTTGCATCGTAGCATCTGCTTTGACACACCCCATGAAAAACAAGAAAATTAGTCTCCAGCATGCCGTATGATGCCTCGCCCATCATGGGTTCAGTGGTCCCCCAGCCCATCCATGATAGAATTTGTCTCACATTGGGGCCCCCAATCCAGGGGCACTGTGCTTTGGGAAGATCCTGTCCTGGCATTGTTGGTAGGGCGGCTGAAGGAGCCGCTGGAAGAAAAGTGTAGTAAGTAAATAAAAGAAATAAATAAATGTATCTATAATGATCTGCCAGTCTCAAGACAAATCTTGTCTGAAGCTCAGAGAAGGGCATGATATTTCATCCTTGGAGGAACTAAGCTGGTATCATCAATACAAGTCTCTCCATCTCCTGTAGGTGTGGTCTAGTTATGCTGATAAACAAATCACTGTTGTAGGATAGCAAAGTCAATGAATTTCATTTTTTAGGGCCTTGCGGTGCCAGATCTGGAGCTAGTGGTGAGGATTTCTACACTGACACCTCTTGAATGCAACCCTTTTTCTTTCACCACCCGTGCCACTTCCTTGGAGAACCATAAAAGTCTTCATGTCCTTCTTCTGTTTACTTCCTTCACACAGAGGTTGTCTGCTTTAATGATGTCCTCCTTTGTTTTTACCTACTATACTTCTACTCCTCCCTGTCAAGCCTCCCGCCCACTTCTAGGCAGTTTCTGAGGTAGTCTCCCATTTCTTTAAAATCTTCCTCTACTCTTCCCTGGCAATCCCACCCCTCCTCTGAGGCAATTTCTGAGGCACTGTCCCATTTTTTTCAAATCCCACCTCCTGAACTCCAGGACCCTCCTCCACTTGTGACTCACCTCTGTTCCTGTCCTTACGTTGACCCACACTGTGCGGTGATCATTGGTACCCAGGGGGCTGCACACTGTGATGTCTGAATTGCTATCTATGTTTGTAAGCATGGGGTCCAATGCTGCCCTGTCCCTAGTAGGTTATTTGAACAGCTGCCTGAGAAAAGCCCCATGTAGAGAGTCAAGGATGGCCCTGCTCCTTGCCGAAGCTGCAGCTGGAAGATTCCATTCTACATCTGGCAGATTGAAGTCTCAGACTAGCAGCACCTCCCTTACTTGCCATTCTGAGGATGGCTTCCCCGAGTGCCCAATCCACCTCCACCCCTTGTGCTGGAGGTGTGTACATCACTCAGGTGTGGATAGCAGTACCAGAGCCTGTCTCCGAGATGAATCACAGCATTTCCAGAGCCTCCCCCCCGGTCTCCTGTACCTCTGTGGCCTTAATTCCCTCCTCTACATATAGTGCAAACCTTCCTCCTCTCATTCCCACCTTGTCTTTCCTAAACAGAGAGTAACCCGCATGGCCATGTGACAGCCGTGGTGCTCACAGCACCATGATTTCATTATGGCCACTATATCCAGGTTTGCCTCTGCCATGATAGCCTCAATTCTGAATTCTGTTTCTGAGTTAAAACTTGTTTTCCTAGTTAAAAACTGATTACCAAGATTAAATATTTCCTAACAATTTGGAGCCATTTTATAATCAGAATAATACACTTGAGGGTGTGGTATATTGAGGGATATCATCAGTTCGGTATCCCATATACAAGGCAACTGTGATTGAGCACTTTCAAAAAGGGTGACTCAATCACAGCGCTTGTGCACAGGATTACCAGGCCGGGGGGGTGACCGGATAGGGGGTTCAGCAGATAGAGTGATGGGATGTCGCTATGTATACACGTGTGTGGGGGAAGGGGTGAGGAGGGATGATGCAGTGCAATTAGCAGAAGGGAGGGTTTGTGGGGTGTATTGTGGTGGTGGGCTGCCAAGCTGGCCGTGTGGCATGGTAGGTTGGTTGCAGGCTGGGGTTGGGAAGGTGCGGGGTTCAGTTCTGGGCACGCTTGTGGTTTTTGTGCTAGGTCGGGTTTTATTTATTTTTATTTTTTTTTTTGAACTTATATAATTTTTTATTTATGGTTTATCATACTGATACATCTTAGGCAGAATTCCATTCTTAGTACATCGCCATATTGTAGCAATTAATCAGCTTATATATACATTACAGATTTTTTCTTTTCCCCCCTTCCCTCACAATAATTGTTTTCCAATGTACTGCCTTTAGTTATTATTTTCATTTACAATACATCAAACTATGACAGCAATGTAAGATATTTCCAAAGGTAGATAACTACCTTACTGCCCTTCAACTACACAAAACTTTTTTATTCGACGTGGATTTAATTCTTAACCGCTTGATCTCTCTCTTCCCCAAGGCTTCCTTGTTCAGGTCTTATGTTCCCTTTGATTTCCTCCACCCCTGGCTCCTTACTATCATTTAATGACCCATCTCTCGGATTATGCCCTTTAGTTCTGAAGAAGCTGTTCTAAAACTGAGACTCCCTCAGTCTCTTCTATGTAGTCATAAAATGGTAACCACCTCGCATTATGTTGATCCACTCTAAGATTTAACTGTGCGGGGACCGCCTCCATGATTTTAATTTTCTTAATGTTACTTTTCCACATATCTTTGGTCAATGAATTTTTTTTTAGCCATTGCTGAGTGATAACCTTGAGGGCTGCGGTTACCAGTATGTAAAATAAATATTTTTGGTTCTTTGTTCTAATTTCCATTGGGGTCAAAGTTAATATCATATTAACTCCTGAGAGATTTTCCTGAAGATGAAAAATGTTTTGTACTGCCTGCATAATTTCCTGCCAAAAGTCTCTAATCTGAGGGCAATCCCAGAAAATGTGTGTAAATGTCCCCCTTTTCCCACACCCCCTCCAACATAAATCTGTAGAGGAAGTAGCATAATGTGCAGAGATCACCGGAGTAATAAAAAACCTGGCGGTGACCTTCCACTTAAATTCTTTCCATCCAGGAGAGCTTGTGGTTTTGGAGATTTCCCCCAAGATTTTACCCCATTCCACTTCAGTTATTCTAGTGTTCAGTTCCTTTTGCCATTCATTCTCTATCTTAGCCACTTGAACTTTCCCCACATCTTCTTGTAGAGCCTTATAAATGAGTGAAATGTAACCTTTCTGGTCAGCTAAGTGACTTTTTAAATGAGTGGCTATTAAAGGAAGAGGAGGGCGTGTTTTTAGGGCTTCCACCCATACCATAGTAGAGATATAGTGCCTGCATTGCAGGTATTTAAAAAAATCTGTTCTTGCGAGGTTATATTCTCTCTGCAGGTCAGCAAATGATTTGACCTCTTCTCTCTCTATAAATTGGGTAAGATTATTCAGCCCTGCCCTTCTCCACCTGGAAAAACAACTGACCCCTTGATTAGCGGGGAATCCAGGGAGATGATTTAAAGGGATATACTCCCAGACCGGACTCGGGATCTCCCACCATTGCCGTGTGTCTAACCAAAGTTTTATTGTATGTTTAGACCATCTGTTCTGGACTAGTTTAACATCTGGTTGAGTGGCTATCCATGGTAAAAATCTCAAAGGCACTGTGGGGTGTGCCTCTGCTTCCATTAAGTACCAACCCCCGCTTTGATCTACGTTTAGTATTTTAAGAATTGGGAGAACCTGTGCTGCTCTGTAATAGTTATAAAAGTTAGGTGTCCCTCTCCCCCCTTGGCTCTTGTCTACCGTGAGAAGCTCCCATCTCCTCCTTGGCCTTCTCCCTGCCCAAATAAATCTAGAAAGTTTGTGTCGAAGTTCCTTCCAATCTTTATGTGGAAACAGGATAGGTAAATGTGTGAATAAATAGATATCTGGATAATACATTGACCTTGACTGTGTCAATACTATTCATAAAAGTCAAAGGAAGTGTTTGCCATATGTTTATGTCTTCAAAGATCTTCCTTGAAGTAGCCCATAATTCAGCTGATATAATCTGGAGATCCTGGTTGGAATTTGTATTCCCAGATACCTAATTTTCTTTCACCCATTTAAATGGACTGCCTCCCTGGAGTGTTGAAGATGGGACTCCCCCTATTAACATGATTTCAGATTTATCTTTGTTTATTTCGAAACCCGATATTTTACCCAAAAATGTAAGCAAGTCCAGCACTGGGGGAATCGATGTATCTGGGTCTGATAAATAAATCAAAGTATCATCAGCATACAGGGATATTTTATTCACCGTCCCCCCAATCTGGATTCCTTTAATATCTGTTCTCATCCAATGGCAAACAATAGCAGGGATAGTGGGCAGCCTTGCCTAGTGCCCCTTTCAATTGTGAACCCCTCCGATAATGTCCCATTAACCCGGACCCTAGCTTTGGGATTTTGATATGCCGCCATAATCCACTGCATAAATGAACCTTCAAAACCCATATAAAGAAGTACTTCCTGTAAATAAACCCAATTCAGCCGATCAAAGGCTTTTTCCGCATCCAAGAAAATCTCTACTTGAGGTGCTGTTGATTTACTCTCATTACTAATTATATTGAGAAGTCTTCTGATATTATCAGATAAGTGTCTACGGGGAATAAAACCCATTTGGTCTGGGTGAATTAGGTTTCCAATATGCTTCTGAATTCGATTGGCCAGGATCTTAGTCCATATTTTAAAATCTTGATTCAGCAAGGATATGGGTCGGAATGACTCACAGCATCCGAGGGTCTTGTCTGGTTTAGGGAGTACTGTGATGATTGCATCCTGCCAGGAAGAGGGAATTTTATTCTCCTCCAAGATCGCATTCATAACAGCAGTCAATTTTGAAATTAAAGAGTTCTTTAGTTTTTTGAAAAATTCAGCAGGCAGCCCATCTGGGCCTGGTGGCTTACCGGTCGGAAGGTTCATGATAACCCCTCGAACCTCCTTCTCTGTAATGGGAGCTGACAGCTCTTTCTTTTCTTCTGGGGTCAATTTGGGAAAAAATCCATGGCCTTTAAAAATGCCACTGTATCCCTTTTAACTTCCTTCAGGTTTCTATTTTCTGTATACAATAATTTGTAATATTCTTTAAATGCTGTGGCTATATCATTTGGTTTCACCCATTTTCTTTTATCTTTAGTGTTGTCTAAGATAAATGGAATATATCTGTTCGCTTGCTCTTTTCTCAACCAAAAGACCAATAACTTAATTGCCTTCCCCCCTCCCTCATAATACTTTTGATTTGCAAATCTTAGAATACCTTCCGCTTTTTCATTGTCCGACATCTGCAATTCCTCCCTTTTTTGAGTAATTCTTTTAAAGTTCCTTCTCCTTTCCCTTTGGGGTGGTTTTTTGTTCCTTTCCAGTTCTTCTATGGCTTTTAATAACTCATTCCTTTTTTTTCCCTAAGTTTTTTTTTGCGAGCTGCTTAATTAATTGCCCCCTTACTACTGCCTTCATAGTATCCCACCAGAGAAGGGGAGAGCTGTCTGAGATTGGGGAATCAATGGTTAAATTAGCAATAGCCTGCTCAATTTGCTTTATTGTCGACTTGTCATTAAGTAGTGAGACATTTAGTCTCCAGCTGGTATGTCTGGAATCTGTCACCCACACCACTTTGACCATGATCAGGGGCGTGGTCTGATAAGGTAAATGACCCTATCTTAGATGATGTAAAGTAATGCATATTGACCTTATGGGTCAATATGAAGTCTATCCACGAATAAGATTTATTAGCTGCAGAGAAACATGTGTAGTCCTTTTCCCCTGCATGCTGGTATCTCCATACATCCTCCAATCCACCTTCCTCTAGCCTGGCTTTGAATTTTTTATCTACCGGTTTTGGGGAGCACGCTTACCCTCCTGATCAGTCCATTGTTGGGCATGGGACGGCATTAAAATCTCCCTCCAATATCAAGATTCCCGTGGAAAGGTCCGCAATCTTCTGAAAGACTTCCAAGTGGAACTTGTCTGTTCCTGTATTAGGTGCATATATATTAACTATGTGTATCACTTGATCCTGAACCATTCCCGTGACCCTGATATATCTCCCCTCAAATGCCTCAAGGGACAATTCCTTTTCACCAAGATAGCCACTCCTGTTTTTTTAATCCCCCCACATGCCACAGCTTCCACTCTCCCTACCCAAGCTGTCCTGAGTTTTAAGTGCTCTGAATCCGAGAGATGAGTCTCTTGCAGGAGAGCTACGTCACAGTCCAATCTCTTCAATTCCACCAGTAATGTGGTTCTTTTTACGGGTGAGTTGATACCATTAACATTATATGAAATTATATTTCAAGACGCCATATTCAGGTGTTAAGTATTACAAGGGATCCAGATTACAGAGATTTGGACAGGCTGCCACGCACCTCCCCCTCCCTCTTCTGCCACCCTCAAGATCGGATTTTGCTTCTCTGTATAAAGTGGAAAGAAACCACGTTGAAAAAACAAATATAACTTGTACATTATTAAACTCAACATTTGTATATCCTACTAAACTGTTTTAACTGCGTAACTAGCTCTAAATTCCCCACCTTTGACTTCCAAGGGAATTATTAGTCACCTCTGTGACCACTTATTATGCCCCTCCGATGTTTGTGGGGTGTTGTAGCAAATACCCTTGTAGATATGGTTTGATGACAACTGTCTCTTATTTGTAGATGCCTTGGCATGAAAAGAGAAAAAAACTGTGCTCCCCTTGAGACCTCCCCAACTGTTTCTAATCATACATGTTCTTTTAGTTCCTCCTCCATGCTTATCTTTCATATTCCAGCTCAGTGTACTTAGCCCAGGAATGACAGTCCTTTCTCCCCATCGACTTAGGAACCAAAGATCCCTTCTTCTCTTGTTTTCCATCTCCCTTCCCTCCGTATATGGTGGACAAACATCTGAAAGTTAGCAATCACCTGCATAACCTTTGCTTGCTTGCTCTATAAGGCTTAAATCCTAAACCTTCCTGCAGGCCTCTCCACCTTGGCTCCCCCTACACCTTCCTGAGAGTTAATGTGACTCTACCCTTTCCCCTTCTCACATCCTCCTCTCAACCTGAAATCTTTTCTTTTTTTTTTTAGTTCCTCCATCTCAAATTACTGTTTTATTCAGATTGTCATATAGAGTTCTCAAACAGTTCTCCACACCTCTCTCTGGTGCTTCCGATGGAAAAAATCCCAACCACAGATACCACGGTTAAACTGTTACTGTCCTCAGTTCTTGATGGTGACACGCCTTCCCTACTCGAGACTGCCAGTTTGTTTCTTTTTCTGCTCTCTGCAATAACTTTGTAATGTCACCCATTGTGGATTTTGGATAAGAAAAAGGAGTCCCTCTGTTCTTGTTCTTGCCTTTGGTCACTACGCTCCACATGCTTGCTCTCAGTTGTTTTTCCATCATTTCATGCTAAGTCAGGTGTTGTAATCTCTAAGTTCTTCAAATATCGGACTGCTTCGAGCAATGTAGGAAAGATCCTTGTACCGTTTTCCTTTAGTATTTTCAGTCTCGATGGATATAGTAATTGTGCTTTGATTCCCTTTTTCTCTCTTAGTTCTCTAATTATTCCTCTGGTTCTCTGTCTTTCCGCCTGCAACATCGTCGAGAAGTCTTGATCAAAGTAAATTACCTTATCTTTATACTTTAAGTCCCTGTGTCACCAGGCTTCCCTTAATATCCATTCCTTTGTTTGAAAATGCAACATTCTTATCACAAATGACCTCGGCCTCACTGTTGGATCTGCTGGCTTGGGCACAAGTGATCGATGAGCCCTGTCAATTGTTAGGTCAAGATCCGAAGGGATTTCCAACGTGGATCTCAGTACTTGCTGGATAAAATCAGCCGCTGTAACAAACCCTTCCTCAGCTCCTTCCATCAGCCCATGTATTCGAAAGTTGTTACGCCGAGACCTGTTTTCCAGGTCTTCTAGTTTCACACTCATTTCTCGGTCTCTTTGCATTAAGTATATTAGCAGGCGATCATTGCTTTCCTGCATTTCAGCCAGTTCTTCCAGGTGAGTGTCATTTTTAGAGACTTTTTTATCCAGGAGGTGCATATCTTGCCTTAAGTCTGCCAGATCACTATCAGTTTTGTTCACTGTAGCCAAGATCTTTTGTAAAGTATGCTTTGAGCCATCATTGGAGTCCATTTCATCCTGCTGTAAGTCCACTGAGGAATCAGAAGCATATCGCCTGCATGCTGGCAGGGCCGCGAGCCTTCTTGGGATCTGCTCAACAACGCTATTCTCATTTTGCCTCCTGAGTGCAGTTGTCTGGAACCTTTGCTTTCGAGGGTTTTCCTGCCATCCTGAGCTTGCTGTGTACATATTTATGTACTTTTAGATTTCGCCGATTAAGGGAGTCTGCCGATTTTAGGTGATTTCCGGGAGCTCAGCTCTTCAACCTCTCGCCATTACGGTGACGCCACCGAAGTTGGGTTTTAATTTTATTTACTTTTCACCCCTTGAATTGAGAATCCTTAAGTAGGAGGTGGAGGGGCAAAGAAACCACATCTTGGGTGCCCTTTTGTTCTTTCACATGAGTCTACATCACCAAAATCCATATTCGGTGATGTAGACTACCCAAATGGTGATCACTATTCTGCGATCGCCATTATCACATGGAACTGTCAGTTCTAGGGTGATTGAAGACACTCTGCATTACCTTGTGCCTTACAACGCATCAAAGACATAATATCTCATGAGATAGCACACCCTGTTATGTAATAATGTTTAAATATCTCCTTGCATCCCCTATCCAGCAGGCAGCAGCATAAACCCTTTCTCCCTGTCGGAAGACCAACTTTATCAGCACAAAGGCATCCGGTACCACCTGATCTAACCAATTCATGCATTTACCCCATGGGTGTCTGGTTAAATGAATGAATTCATTTATATTTTAGCAGGATAGGATCACTAGGTGTAATCCCATTTTTAGGGTTGTTCTGCAATACACAATAGGTACTGCACAAAGAGTAAAATAAAACTAGGTAAAAATAAAATCACAATCAAGTACAGTCACAGTTGAAAGGTATCTATTTCAGAATAGCTGCTTTGATTAGATATAGGTGGATAACTGATGCAGCTAGATAGGTAATTGATTTCAGGAGGAACCTGACCTATGTAAAAAGAAAGTCTTTTGACCAAAACAAGATCTTAATTTTTGCAAATGGTATTGGGATTTTGAAAAAAAATTGTTCAGATAAGTATCTTGTAATAAGACAATTTACAGATTTAAATAGGAATCTAAATCTCATTCTTTCTCCCCTAATTGCAAGGGGTGACCAATTTAATTTTTCAAGTAGTGAGCAAGTCTCTTGTGGGGGATACAAAACACAGTGCAAACCTAGTTCATCATCATCATCATCATCATCATCAGTTTTATTTATAAAGGGCGCCTTTCTAAAACCAAGGCGCCTGTACAATAAAATACATAAAATAAAATAAATTATTATAAACAACATATAAATTCCAACAAAGAACAATATAAAAAACACATAACAAATAACCACATCAATCAACAAAATCCAGGTTAAAAAGATATGTTTTTAAAGCAGTTTTAAAACTCTGAATGGTTAGACAATCTCGTACCCGACGAGGTAGAGAGGTCCACAGGGACGGAGCAATAAAGCTAAATGCCCTTGCTCCCGATGTCTGCAAACGCACCTGGGAACCTCTAGCAATCCCTCATTGGTGGATCAGAGAGGACAGGAGGGACAGTAGGGACAAAGGAGATCTTTCAGATAACTCGGTCCCTGGTCATGTAGGCCTTATAGGTTAGCAAAGCAACCTTAAAGGTGATCCGCCACTTAATCGCCAGCCAGTGCAGACCGCGGAGCACAGGCGTTATGTGGCTGGCTCTTGAAACACCAGTCAAAAGCCTGGCAGCCGCATTCTACACCAGCTGCAAGTGACGGATATCAACCCCCGACAGCCCTAGGTAAAGGGCATTGCAGTAGTCAAGGCGGGAGGTAACGAAGGCGTGAACCAATGTTGGAAGATCATCGGGAGGAACCAGATGTTTCACCCAGGTGATATTTCTCAGATGGTAAAAAGAGGTTTTAACAACTGCTGACACCTGTAATTTCAAGGTCAGACAGTCATCAAACATAAAGCCCAGGTTCCGTACCCAGTCTGAGGTGGCTAGCGGGACACCTCCAAGCCACAAGCCCAAATGTGAACCTGCCAGCACACCCGCCTCACGACGACCTGAATTCACAACCAACACCTCAGTTTTTTCAGGGTTCAACCTCAGCCAGCTCATATTCATCCAGGCCTGGATTTCAGTCAGACAGCTGTTGAGCACCGAGACAACATTGTCTTGTTCAGGGACAAAAGACATATATAGCTGAGTATCATCTGCATAGGAGTGAAAACTCAAGCCATACCATCTAATAATCACTCCCAACAGCAGCATATACACTGCAAACAACATGGGTGCTAAAATGGATCCTGCAGAACCCCACAGGGCAGGGAGAATGGAGCTGTGGTACAAACCCCAGACACCACTCTCTGAGTCCTACCCATGAGGTAATATTGAAACCATCTGAGGACAGTCCCGACAGTCCACAGATAAACTGCAGTGATCCAAAACACACCATGGTCCACAGTATCAATGCTGCAGAGAGATCAAGAAGGACCAAGATGGAACAGGTCCTTCAGTCTCTCGCTATCAGGAGGTCATTTAGTACCCGAACAAGAGCCAACTCTGTACTATGTCTCTTCCAGAAACCGGACTGGAGAGAATCATAGATATTGTGGCTGGTCAAATGGTCCTCCAGCTGTAAAGCCACCACTTTCTCGATAACCTTACACAAAAAGAGAATGTTGGAGACCGGCCTGTATTTTGTAAGACAGTCAGGATCCAAGGAGGGTGTCTTAAGAAGGGGCCGAACCACAGCTTCCTTAAGGGGAGCTGGAAAAATTCCCCTCTCCAAGGATAACCAGACTATCTCAGCAAGGACTGGGCCAATGACATTGATGCAGCCAACAAGCAGGTGCGTAGGGCCCGGATCCAAATTACAGTTGGTAGGACGTAAAGTCTGGATAACCATCAGAATATCACTGATTGTAGGCTAGCCAAAGTTGCACCACTCAAACTGGGTGTCCGATATCTCCTGCCGACCACTGCTACACCCTAGAGAAAGGATCAGGTGGATAACAGACCTGATCGTGGCAACCTTATCTGCGAAGAATTGAGCAATCTCCTCACACTGCTCTTGTGAAAAAGCATTTCTGGGCTGAAGACAGAGTGGATTGCACAATCTGGCCACAGTCCAGAAAAGCTAAGCTGGTCGATTCTGCATGGCAGCAATCTCCCTGGACAGGAATTCTGCCTTCTTATGGGAGATTGTTGATTTATAGACCAAATAAAGTCCATCAAACTAAGCCTGTCACATACCAGGCCGGACCTCTGCTATCACCTCTCTAGCCTTCGTCCAACTCTCCTCAACTCCCTCAGGTCCTCATCAAACCATGGAGACCTAGGGCGAAGGGAGAGAGGATGAACACGAACAGGAGCAATGGAATCCAGGGCCTCTGTCACTGCCCTATTATGGGCAAGTACAAGATCCCCTGGATCCACGCATTCCCTCAGCATGCCCGATAGGTCAAGCACCGCCATCAAACCAGCTGGGGATATGCCCCTCAAAGTGCGGTACTCGACCATCTCCATAGAGGCAGGCCTCTTAGAGGGGACCTCAAAACTGAAGCTGATGGTATGATGATCCGACCATCCGACTGGTTCCACCACCAAGTTGGATATCTCCATCCCCAGGAGAAACACCAAGTCCAATGAATGACCACCAATGTGGGTCGAGGAGGAAACAACCTGTGTGAGGCCCAGTAAACTCATTAACTGGAGGAAGTCTTGTCCAAACTGCAAGAGTTCATCGTCGACCCAAGCATTGAAATCCCCAAGGATCAGCCATCTATATGGTCCCAATGTTAGGTCAGCAATGAAGTCTGCGACTTCCTGCAGGAAAACATTCCCGTCTCCTGGTGGGTGGTAGACGAGAAGAATCCTACACCCCACACCCTCGCCCACAATACATTCAAAGGAGTTGGTGGTTCCCACTGGAATTTCCCTCAGGTTCAGTTCTGATTTAAAACAAAGGCCACACCCCACCCCTATGATCGATCCTCATGTATATCACCGAGTACCAGGTGGAACCGCTGAAGCCAAACAGGGCCAGCTTCCATCCAACCAGGTTTCGGTGATGCAAGCCAGGTCGGTTGAATTAACAAGATCCGCAATTATGGTGGTCTTGTTTTTAATCAACCTGGCATTGCATAACAACGCCCGAGTTCGATGAGCAGCCGAGGAAGACCGAGTTTCCTGTCTGCAATAGGCAGAACCCTTGGGTATGGGAACCAGACAAGGAGAACCCCTTTCCTAGACCCATTTCGCCCCAGGGCATCTCCTTGTCCCCACTGTTCCAATCCGTCCACTCCTCTCCATTCCCCTGGCAGGCCGAGTCCCCACCCGAACCCTCCTTGCTATTCCCAAACCCCTACATCATCTATACACCTCTGGGAACAAAGCGGGCCAAAAAAGGGTGGAGATCTCTCAGCCTGGAGGGGGAATAATGCCTAACCGTCAACCCTGGCCAACACATTTTCTAACACAAATAACCCAAACTAAATAATACATGACCGCCCCAAACAACACAATCTATAACAAATACAACCCCCACCCCCAAAATAAAACTAACTAAAACAAAACACAAAAACTTCACCAAAATAAAACCAACTTTAAAAGTATTGCCCTAACTCCTGTATACTGGATTAGAGACCTCTGCACACATATAAAAGTTATTTCAGTCCTTCCTCCTACAGTGTCATTGTAAGGCACTCTCACTGACCTACAAAGTCCAAAACTGTGAAAGAAAGTTCCAAAATTATTTAATATCCAAGCACTCTAAAAAAAAAAAGGAAAAATAAGTTCAAGCCCTCTCACTGCCTGAACAAATTTATAAAGCATAAAACAAACAATAAATCAGAAAGATAACATAAAAGTCAAAGTGTGGACCCCAGGTCCTCTCACCACCGGGTTCCACTGTGTAAGTCCCAATAAATCATAAAACTTAGAATAATATTATCCTTTTAAGTGCAGATACTCCAAAGTCTAGAGCAGGAGAAAGACGTAATGTATCCTACAAATAAGTCAATAGGCACCTCCACTCCACCGAACTACCATCAAGTAATCTGCTCCCAAGCAAATCCAGGCAAAAGAGTTTAAAATCCAAAATCAGGCATAGTCACTCAAATCCTTGATTCAGGGGTCAAAAGGCCAAACAGTGAGACGGGACTAAATATTGGACCGGGCAAATAAAATTATAGGAAGGGAGAAGAGACTCCCCATCCACCGCCCCAAAACGGACCCCCAATCACTCCCGGGACCCGCAGCTACAGAGGTCACGGCAATTAGGCCTTCCGGACCAACCCGAGGCCTCTTAGGATGGTCTGCACAATGCCACCAGCTCCCTGGGGCAAACCCAGCCAACTCCCACTTGGTCCCTGGGAGTCGATATGGCATTAAAGCAGTGGAAATCAGGGAGCCCCCTACCCAACACTGCCCAATCAAGGCAAAAACCTTGATAGCCACGGATCTTGAATCTACCGACTCCTTTAATCAGAACTCCAAAGCAACACTATCAGTTCTTTGCACTTCAATATGCTAAATAAAACTGTTCCTCATAAATCCACCAACGTTCTGTACCCAAACTGTAGATATTCAAAAACTACTGTAGAATAATCCATGAATCTTCACTTAATTTACTCCCGTTGGGTGCCTCTTCTATCTCCACTCTTGGATTCAGAGAGTCCAAGTTCAAGGGTCCCAATAATAGTCTCAGATACTGAGCAACAGAGCTCAGCTAACAGTTCCAACAGACTTTGTTGTGCAAAGCGAAACAAAGCTGAAATGAAACGCCCCTCACACACACACACTGCCAAATAATCACCAGGCATCACAGCATTGGTCTTGATTCCCTCGAATCCGCACACTGATCACAGTTCGAGCTTCATTGCTCATAGCTTGTAGTTCGCCTCTAACAGGGCTCGGGGGAGGGGGGGTTTCAACATCGTAAATAAACAAGCTGAAGAAAATAAAGTTCGGGAGATGACCGAATGCATTAGCGATAACAGGACGATAGCTAAACAGTAACGGTGGACAAATAAACAGCAATGGTGGACAATAGCCAGCAAACGAGCAATAATCAAATACACAAACAAACTCTAGGCAGCTTGAACAACCGACAGCACACCCAGCGTTGCCTTATAATAAACATTATCAAGTTTTTGCCAGTCGGTTTTGTTTGCAAAATGATAAATCAAACTACTATAATCCAGCTGGGAAAGAATAGTTGTTATAATAATTGTTTGTCTGGGCTGGCACGCTGGTGCAGCGGAAAGATTTATCGCTGCAACGCAGGCACCCCAGGTTCGGGAATGAACTCGAGATGCCTGAGGGCCAGCCAGGGCAGGGATGGATTGAGGGACTATCACATGCTCTCCAGTCCCGAGGCAGGGAAGGGGATTCAGTATTTCTGGGTGACCATGGTATACACCGTTACCGGAGCACCTAGCTGGGGTGGCAGGTTGGACACGTTATGTGGGTGCTTCATGGCGTCTATTTGACCCACACACCACCAGCAATAACAAAAAGAAAAGTCCTCCAACACATGAGTGACACCTCCCACCCGTGGCAGCCTTGGGTCCCCGCCACATCCGTTACCTGGCACTTCTGGAGTTAAAGAGGGCCGTGGCTCTGAGGGCTTACCCTGGGAGGTAATCCAGGGGACAGTGAGGTGGAGGACAACATGAATCTGCTTAAGGGGGCATGGAGGCTGGGGGGGGGGCATTGGATGTATAAAGCATACTAAGCTAAAAAAAAAAATAATTGTCTGGTTTCAATGAACAAGAAATGTTCTTCTCTTCTAAATAAGCCCAATAGAGCTGTTGTAGTGGAATAAGTTATCTGAGGCCAGGCTGCTGAGGGGAAAATAAATTGTAAGTAGTTATACAATGGGGTCAGAGAATTCTTGAATCTGATTGGCTGACTGGCTCCTTTTACCCATGGTAAATCCTGGCATAATCCATGGGAAAAGGTGCCAGTCAGCCGCATCTCAATAACTACAGAAAAAAAACCAGTCCGAGCCACCATGTTGATTCTCAGTAAACCACAACAGAGAACCACAACAGAAAGCATCTGAACAACTACAGTGGCCTCCGAACAAAAGGAAAAGAAGTGTGACAATCAACCGTAAAACCACCTGCCTTACCTCCTTTTAAAATAATGACTTCATCGCCACTCCCAACGAGGCCGTTACTGCCAGGTCCTCCAATGCTCACTCCCACTAGCTTCGGTTATGGTCAGTGCTGGCACTTATAACAGTCACTTGCACTGCCGTAGCTCCCTGATTCCAGAACAAAACAACCATACTCTCTAATTTCCAACCCAGTTAAGAAAACAGATAAGAATAAATAAATAAATAAATGTCCTAAAGACAAATGCACAGTGTCAAAATTAAAACCACCTGCTTCACCTCTCATTAGCTGACCGCTCCTCCGACCTTCGCTCCTTCCAGCTTCTGTTGCAGCCAAATCGGTGCTGCTCCTGAAAGGTTCCCTCCCACCGCACTTGCGGTGCCGCTAGCTCCCTGCTCCCTAACACTCTGATGCTCTCCAATTTCCCAACCCTTTACCAAACTGTAAATCTTGAAAAAAACTCAGTTCCCAGTCCAGCTCCAGGAACAACGCTGCTCACTGTCAGGTCGCCCTCTCGGCTGCCACGCATGTAGTTGTGGTGCTCCCACACTGAGTTGGTATTTTCTGTAATTCCGTGGGAAATGTTTCTGTATTTTTGCTGCAGATTACATTATTTCCTATTAAAACTTAACTGCTCTGCATTCACTTTCTCTCTCTCTCTCTGTAAACCTCAGTGTCTCAGTTTTTTTTTTGGGGGGTATTCTGCCTCATAACAGGGAACTATTTTCTGTAGCGCAACAATAAATTAAAAAATTATTTAACCTCGCATATATACATATATATATATATATTTTTTTTTTGCAAAACGTGAAGGCGCCATTGTATAATCGTAATAAACAACTCCAGGGTGTGAGTATATAGATTTACTCACTTCTGGTGGGAGCTTACTCACTCGGCCCAGGCCTCATGACCAAACCACATCAGGGCGGTAAATCACAGCATAGCCCACACCCTGCCATGGTTTATTGCTTAAATTTAAAGTAAGACTATAACAAAATGCATCATTGCAGTTACTTGGATATGTTACAGTGCTTTTCATCGACTCCTTCTGCTGCCTTAAAGCAGCAGTATTTATTGGTCTGCAAAAATGTCATCCTAGGCTGGCCGGTGGTGCTGAGGGTTGAGGCACAGGATGCCACACCTCACACCACGATGGTGACCCGGGTTTGGGATGGACTCGGGTGGCTGTGGGTTGGTAGGGAAGGGAGTGGATGGAGCGTCCAGAGGACTGCTGTCCTTTCCTGGTAGGATCTGGGGCCGCTTGATGTCCTGGTGATCCCCAATGGAGATCGGGGTAACACAGGCACACTAGCCGACCTGAGGGGAGGAGAGTGGCAGACGCCAGCAGGGAAACCATGCACAGGCGCCACTACACATTGCTTTCCTAGAGGCAACCAGACACACAAGGAAAAAGCCCCTGCCAGACGGGTGAGATGACAGCGAACCTCCAGGGGCAGACGATACAGACGCCCAACATCAGCTGTGATGCCGACTCTACCGTGGGGATCCCTGGCCTTCTTCTATGGGGCTGGGAGAGGTGGGGATCCTGATACCAACATCCTGTCGTGGATTGATTCAGGTGCGTAGAAGCTGATGCCGAGTGAGCTAGCTCAAAGGATGCCCCTAATCTGAAGGTGCAAAAAATAATGTACAAAAAAAAAAAAGATGTCATCCTATAGCTTTAGGACAAAAATATATTTCTGACATCCTTAGATTCATCATCAGTGTATTTTTAATTCTCTCAGATATTATTAAAACAGTGTATATAGCAAATGTTGTAATTAATGACTCACGTCATTAAATATGGCTGCCACTTGCAATTTTTAAATTTCTCTTCCAATGAGAACAGGAACACAAGAGGATACAGTTGTGAGCTGGAGGAAGGAACTTTTAGGAAGGCGGCCAGGAGGCAATTCTTTACAGACAGAGTGGTTGCAGGGTGAAACAGACTGCCAGAGGAAGTGGTAAGCTAGAAAACAGGGGGTTTAGGAGGGGGTGGAGTAAGGTCAAGGGGAGGATAATGGTGTCAGGAGATGGGTGGGGTGGAGTGTCATGTAACATATGTTACATGAGCTCAGCATCGAGCAGGCTCGATAGACCATAAGGCCTTTTCTGCTGGCAATTTGTATGTTCATTTACTGCACTATTACTCTTATTTTTGTATTTTGCTTGTAACAGCCCTTTGACTCGCCTAGGCTGCACCGGGGCCCTCAGGGTAGTTCAGCACACACCTCCAAGGGAACCAGCCTGGGTTCTGCAGTGGTAGAAAATGGGGTGCAGTGCCTCCATCTGGGGTAATGGCAAGGGACTCATGTGGATAAAGAACAGGTTACCACCCCCCAGGGAAATAATACGCTACCCCAGTAATACTTTTCCCCACACAATAACTGTTTTCCACACAGTAGCCTCCCGCACCCCCAGTAACACTCTTTCAATAATACAGTGACAGTGGATAAAATGCAAACAGTAATCTTATTTATTGGGGAATGGGAACACAAAGAGGAGAATGTCAACCACAGCTGCATTTTAGTTAATCAGTAACTTTCCCCATAGTAACCCCCTCTTCCCACCCTGGGTGTACCTAGATTGTCCTTGTATGGTGGGTACCTCATCTGTTGGTGATGCAGCTCTGGATTCTTTTGTTGGGGACCAGATCTTGTAATCCTAGACTTGCCAAACTTGTATGTCTCTAAATTTCTTTGTAGGGATTACCCTAGAATCCTAACTGGCTAGCTAACTCAAAGACTCCCCAGAGGCGCAACTTGAGGTACTCACAGTTTTGCAGTTCACACTGGGGGTTCACAGCCAGATGAGTTGCACGGTACCATGGAGTTTCTTCGTTGGTGGTGCACCACTGGTGGGAAAACTAGAACTGGGCAAACTTGAGGTGATGATCTTGGCCTGCCTGGCCTTGTCAACTTCACCTATGGGCCTTTATAGACAGACTTCACTCAGGTAGCCTGTTCTGTCCTCCAACCTGGGCATTGTTGTCTTCAGTCTGAGGAACCAAGATTGCCTATGTTCCTCAAACCTTTATGATTCACGTCTAGCCACCCTACAGGACCTGCGCGGGGGCAGCCGGGACTTCCAGAGTCTCACCTCACAGCCCCTCTCTCAGGGATGCTTCCAAGCAGTGTTGGTCCTGGTCCCAGCGGCTTGCCTTGACACTTACAGTCACCCCCTGGCTGAATGTTCACTTCCCCAACCAATTTCTGCACCGGGGGCAGGGCCCATTCAAGGTCTGTGGTCCAACTCTTTTTCCAGTTCAAACAGCTGTCCAACTGCTTGGACTGCTATAGAACACTTTTTCTTTATTCTGCTTTAGTCCCACAGAACAGCTACTGTTCCTCCTGCACTCAACTTAGTAGTGTGAGGTAGCCAGGGTTCAAACAGCCAGGCAGACTTGATAAACTTGGACAGACTCTCCCATCTCAGCTACCGTGCAGCTCCTCTCGACTACAACTCCCCTCTTGGCACCAAAATCCAGTCTTATATCCCCTGAGCAACCTCCTCTGATTGGCTGCAGCTCCCAGGTGATCTCAGGGCTGGATCTATATTTTTACCCAGCAGCCCAGTTTTGTAGCTTTATATGGGGGGTTGCCATTTTATCTCTTTGTAGGGCTCTTTTGCAATCCGACCCAACTTTGTTTTATTTAGCCCTGTAACGGGGCTAAATCTATGCCCTTTTATGACTGGAGGCCCTCCAGTAGTCACTGCCAGTGTCCACCCCCCGGCTCCTCTGCCCATCTCACAGCTGGGGATATATTCTTTTTTCCACCAGTCACATGGTCGACCTGAAATAGGAGTGCCGGTCCTTTAAATTCTTTCCTCTGATGGGCGTGCATGTGCAGGGGAAGTGTAGACACCATCTTGCTTGTTTACTTTGCGGTCCTGGCTCACCAGAACACTGGGACTGCAAGTTATGTTGTTTTATTCTTTTCCTTTTTTCAGTGCCTGCAGGCACAGAAGTCCTGTCCCAGTCCTCAGCCCCACTCCACAGAGACTCCTACTAGGCTGAGGACAGCAGTATTGGTGGCCAAAATCACAAGGCCATGGAGGTGCCCCAGCCCACATCCCACCCAGGACCCCTCACAGAGGCGTCAGCACTGAATTGGGTCTGTAGCCCACACAGGTAAACCCGAATTGGGGGGCTTACATGCTCATATTTACAATTTGTGCCTTTTTATACAGTAAGTGTGTGGTGGTACTCCAGTATATGCACTTCTTAGGTAGTTGAAGGCATTCGGCTATTTCTCATACCCACAACACACACATGGCCTCTGTATATTGGAGAATGACCACCCAACCCATAGTGTGTTAACTCTTGCATGTTGAAGTGCAGCAAACCAAGAGTAGCTGGGAGTGATAATGATGACAAAGAGCAGCTTTGCTCTAATGGAAGCATCTGTACTTTGTTGCCCATAATGTGTGCCTCCTGTATAAAATTTGTAACCACAGCACTCTAAAACATCCAGCAGCAGTAAGGCCCATTAGGATTATGTCTGTACTTAGCAAGCTGAATACCTGGAGATGGTAGAAATTGTGAAGCACTCAAGTGCTAATTGGCCAATGTGTTGCTGTGGGCTCTAAATTAGGCTTTGTGTGAAAATCAGCTTCCTTTCCTCTCACTTTTGAAAGGTTCTAAAAAATAGTTCTAAAATAGTTTTTTGCAGTGCTTGCATTCAGTAATGTCAAATGGTGCCACATGTGCACCTGCTGAAGAGGCTTACCACTGTGATGCTTCTGGGAGATGAAACTCACTGTGTCCTACTGTAGAGTTTCTCCATGAAAAGAAAAGAGAGAAAGTCCCACGTTAGGGTTTGCCATTTGTATTTCTGAGAAAGAGCTTTGCTTTAAAAATATTTATATTTGCATTAATACATTTTTGTATAGTATTTTACCCACAAAAGTACAATACTACAGCAGATACTATAGTTCAAAATACATCACAGATGGGCAGTGATACATATAATGAATTGGTGGTTGGGTAGGTCCGCATAAACTGAAGAATGAAGACAGAACCATGAAACAGAGGTTGAAAGAAAGACCTGGAGCAGGATTCACAAAGCTTTGTTCGGACTAACTCAGCTTGTTCGGGACAAACTGGGCTTTGTGACTTGTTGGTATTCACAAAGCCCAGTTTGCCCCGCAAACTGGGGGTTGCACCTGGGCACAGTAGTGGGGCCGTACGCAATGAGGGGGGAGGGGACCATATCCCCACAATCTCATTCACAAAGGATTTTCTCCATGCAAGGGCCTTTGTGGGTTCTTATGGAGCAAATTACCATTGTAAAACCTGGCAGTAATCCATGCAAGCTTAGTGACTGGCAGAGGTACTGCAGCCCCTCATCCCCAATCGCCCATTAGAATGACAGCAATCATGTTCTAGATTTATTTATTTTATTTATTTAACAAATCGGAAAACCTTTGAGCCAAGGGCTCTTTACAGAGGTTCCGTGTCAAGTCACAAGAATAACAAATTACTATGGTTTCAGTAAGTAGTACAACATGAAAGTAATCACATAAACAATAGAACACTATGGCAAGATAAATATTGTGTCAAGTGCAGCCAGTGGCCTTGTCTGAAGAGGGGTGAAAGGGATTACAAGGAGAGAAGTACAGGGGGTGAATTGGGGGGTGGAAGGAGCAAAATAAGAGCAAGGAGGGAGATTCCACAATGAAGGTTAAGCAGGAAAGACCCATGGGGGGGGGGTAGAGGTAGAGACAGGTGAGGAAACAGAGGAGAGAGGGGAAGTGGGAGGAGGGGTAAAGGAGGGTGAGGTGAGATGAAAAGAAGACAGGAATGGAAAGGGATAAGGGAGGAAGTGCTGTGAGGGAACAGCAGCAGCAGCATAGGGCTACAGGGGCAAATGATAAAAGAGGGAGGTCCCAGTGCATTTAGCTGTCGGCAGAGATTAAGTATAGCAGTCACAAGATGCTCTGGAAACTAGGAATTGACACAGCTTCCGCTTAAATGGTCCCAAGGTTGTAGTTGTTGCAGTATCAGGAGGAAGGGAATTAAGTAAATCAACAACTCTAACTGCAGTGGATCACTGTCGGAGTGAGGGTTCGACAGCAAGGGACAGTAAAAGTTTGGCTCACAGAACTTTGTGTGCTCCGAGTGCCCCGGAAGGGACTGAAAAACTGAAGGGAACCTGGTGGTAGGAGACCAAGATCTGCCTTCCTAGCCAGAAGGCAGGCTTGATATTCAATGCGAGCCTGGAGTTAAAGCCAGTTTGCTTGTTCGTAAAGGTCACAAGTGTATGTACGATATGCTGCACCAGTTAGTAGACGGCATGCCTTATTCAGAGTTGTGGTGAGCCGACGTAAGGTTGTGTCTGTGGCAGAACCATAAATGACCAAACCATAGTCAATAATAGACACAACTGAACTTTGGATAGCCAATTTGAGGGCTTCGGTAGTAGGACAGTGTTTATGCCTTTGTAGATGGCCTAGGCAAATGTTAACTGCCTTGGCAACATTCTCAACATGTTTGGAGTAGGACAGCATACTATCCAGAGTAACTCCTAGGTATTTAAAAGATTGAGTCTGATCAAGGACAACACCTGCACTGTTTTTAATCACCAATTGTTTGGCTTTGTGCTTGCTGTGGGTACCATGGAAGAGCATGACCTTTGTTTTTGCAATTAAGCCCAACTTATGAGAGATGAACCAGGACTCAGCTTCAGTAAAACTTTTCTGAAGTTGGGCCCAAGGAGGTAGGGTCAGCAGTCTTTAGAAAATGACCGCATCATCTGTGTAGAGGAGTACTGGTCTGAACAGGATGGAAGATTATTGAAGAAGGTGCTAAACAGAAGGGTCGCCAGTATCGATCCTTGAGGAACCCCAGAGCAGACAGGCAGTTTAGCAGAAAGGGCAGACCCTATTCTCACCTGTTGTGTGCGGTTTGCTAGATAGCTGGTGAACCTCTTTAGGGCTTCTGAAGATATACCAAGCCCAGCAAGTTGATGTGTCAGCAAATGGTGATTGACCATGTCAAATGCTTTAGACAGGTCAACAAAGGTTGCACCAACAAGTTGACCCTGATTAAGAGTATGGTGAATGAAACCTGTGATTTCCAGTAGGACCGTAGATGTGCTGTGCCCATTCCGAAAACCATGTTGTTGGACACATTGTAGGTGTATTTTTCCAGGTACTCCACAAACTGGTCAGCAAAAATCCTTTCAAGTGGTTTGGACAATGGGGGGAAGAATAGATATTGGCCTATAATTCCCAAGTAGTAATCTGTCCCCACTCTTAAAAACTGGTGCAACTAGAGCGGATTTCCAGATCTGGGGAAATTGTTAAAGTAAGAGGGAGCAATTGAGAAGCTTGGTGAGGGGGGCTAGGACTTCATCTAGAGTTAGGATAAGAAGTTTAGGTTGAGGGAATCACTGCTTCTCCTAGTTCCTCTTAGAATTTTATAGGTATGTCTTGGTCTCGCTTTCGAGATAGCTTTGAAGTAGAAAGATGGGTGGGTAAAGGCCTCTTCTGATTTGGTGGACGTAGGAGCTGTGCTGGGCAGTTCAAAGAAATTTGGGGGCAGAGTTTGGCTAAGGTCTAGGAAGGATGAATTAAATGTGTTGCCAATTAACACAGGGTCATGGGTGATAGACCCATCAACATTTAACATAGTTGGAGCTTGTTTGGATGTTTTCCCAGTGATTTCCAAGGTTTTCCAGAATTATTTCCCATCTACCCAGGTCTTGGCAAGGATGTCCTTATAATAACGCATGCTGTGCTCATGGATAACCTTAGTACATGCATTCCTGGCCATCTTATAGGCCTGTATGTCAGGTTGACTGCCAGTGGTCCTGGCCCTATGCCAGAGGTGGTCACAACCTTTCATTTGAGCCAGAAGTCTAAAAGAGATCCAGGGATTATCAAGTCCGCTGATCCTACATGTCCTAAAAGGGGCGTGGATGTCACAGGCTTCATTGAAACATTCAATGAAGTATTGTAGAGCTGAGTCAATATCAGGTGCGGCTTCAATGTAAGACCAGTCTTGTTGTCGGGGGAGAGACTTTAGTGGCTGTAGGTGGCCACGGCAGAGCACATTACTTGTGATCATTCTGGCAGGCGGCTTGATAAATTTGTTAGACCAATAACACTTGTAGGACAGTGATCACTGATAGTGTTGGGCAATACTTCAGAATGGGAGATACGTGTTGGACGATCTGGCTGGGACCTAGTTCAGAGAGTGCTAGTCCCAGTCTTATAGTTTATCCTGGTTGGAGTTGTTATTAACTTGGTAAAGTTCAGGTCTGTTAACTCATCCGTATGCCTTCTGGAACCTGATGAGAGCCAGTTGACATTAAAGTCACCTAACAGGATGGATTCTGTGTCTTGTTTTAGACTCATGACACAGTTCATTAGGGGTTTTAAGCCCTGTTCGGCAAGGTCTATGTCAATATAGACTGAGCCAATGTTGAGGATCTTGTTGTGTGCACCGAGCATAACCTTAACAGCAAGGATCTAAATATCCATAGCTGGTTCAGGGAGGGAAAGTGGATAGGCCAACAATGACTACTTTAGGTATATGGCACAGCCACCTCCTCTTCTATATAGTCTGTCCTGTCTGAAAAGTGAGTAGCCTGGTAGGATGATGACCAAGTCAGGGGTTGATGGTGACAGTCATATTTCAACGACTGACAGGATGTTGGGATCATATACTTCAACCCAAGCAGTGAGGGCATCACATTTTTTTTAACAGACTACAGATGTTCATACTGGCCAGGACATGGGTACCCTGTTTTTTGTTGCCATTGATTCCAAATGAAGGAGGGCCTGGATTAGGATGTACACTCCCAGAGATAAGGAGAAGAAGAAGAATGAGGCATTTCAGGAGTTGTTTTAGTAAATAGAGTGTAAGGGGATGAGATTTCCTCTTTAGACGACTTAACAGGGCACATAGGAACAGAGAGGCTTTTATATAGCACAAGAACAGTGGGGTCAATGGAGGACAGACAACTTCCATGTTTCACATGTAGCCTGCTGTGGTGCAGCTTCCATGGGAAGAAAGGGTGTAGTATGTTACATCGACACTGGTGACCATGCCAAGTGTGATAAGGAAGCCCTGTGGTGGGGAGAATAGGGTATGAGATGTGGGTGCCATCCAAATGAGAGTGGCTCCAAAGTGTGTAGAAAAGCACCAGAAATAGTTTCACACCTTGTGATGCCATTGGACAAGAGAGGAACCACATGAGGTAAAATAGGATTTAGTAGGGAGGCAGTACAAGGAAGGTATATAGCAAGTAAAGCAACTGTGACTTATAGCAAGTAAAGCAACTGTGACTTTAAGAGGGTAGACTTTCTTAAATGAAAGAACAAGATCCTTCTAGTGGCAGATCTGTATAACCTGCTAATGGAAAACTGGCCACCTAAAAAAAAAAAAACGATTTAACAGCTCTAAAATTATACTATATGAAATGCTAAATGTTTTTAAAACCTTTTAAGAAAACGAATGAATCAGTAATTTAGCAGCATTAGCTTGAATATAGTAATATCACTAACATCAGAAACTTAACAGCCTTTTCAAAACAAACAAAACAAGCATTTGTCAATGCCGAATGTTTGCTTGCTGGCATTGGCAGTGGTAGTGTAGAAGTTACAGAGTTGCGTAATAGGAATGGCAGTGAAGTATTGAACTGAAGCCAACCCCACCACCACCCTGCAGAGAGTGACAGGCATTGGGGTGTGCCTTTGGGTTGTCAGGCATAACGGCCACGCCATTTCACCACACCCCACCCTGCAGACACTGACAAGTGTCACGGTGTTCCTTGGGGTCTTTGGCCCTTATGCGCACCCCATTTCATTAGGAAATATGGTGAGATGGGTGCGATATAGGAGAATGGGGTGAAGTTTGGGGCCGAAGAGTCCAAGGCATACCTTGATGCCTCTCGCTGACTGCAGGGTGTGGAATGGTATGAGCATCACAGGCAAGAATCCCAAGTCACACCCCTGATGCCTGTCATTCTCTACAGGGTTGGGCGTTATGGGAAACCCTAATACCTCAGGCATTCGCTGGTATTTTCACCCAGATTTTCAACATGGTTTTTTGTGACCCCACCTCATGAACAGGGGAATATCAGTTTGTTAGCTGAAAGCTGCTTATGCACAGTGACTATGGCATTTAGCACCACAGGTGCAAAACATTCGAACAGGATGTAAAAATGACAGCTGTACTGTTCATGGGGAGGTGTAAAAATGGCAAAATCTGTAGTAAAAATATAAAAAAATGGTGAAGTCACGAGCGACGTAGAAACTGTATAACACACAACTGTAATATAATTAGGTTGGGGATTTTTACAGCAGATTGTCAACTCAGGCATTTTGGTGCCTCCAATCATGAACAGTGTCACTGTGATTTTCATCTGTGCCGAACAATGATTTCCCACAGCGACCACGCATCTCGCGCTGAAGTGTGGAAACACCTTCAGCCATGTTGTGAAAAATGACAGCTGTACTGTTCATAAGGAAGTGTGGAAAAATGGCACTGGTGAAAATCTGGACTGAAAATATTACAAAGTCATGAACTAGCGAGGGTGCGTGGAAACTGGGCAATGCTCACTTGTAACAGTCATTTTATGGACTTTTGTCACCAAATTTTCAACATAGCCATTTTAAGACCTCTGCTCATGAACAGTGTAACTGTGATTTTCTTAATATGTCCTAAACATTGCTTTCGCACACCAACAACACCATTGTGCGCTACATGTGCAGAAACACATTTTGGGTGACATATGAAAAATTGCAGCTGTACTGTTCATAAGGAAGTGTAATAAAATGGCAATGTTGAAAATCTGGAGTGAAAATATTGAAAATTCATTTTGAGAAATTTTTTCAAATTTTCAACATAGCCATTTTAGACCTCTGCTCATGAACAGTGTCACTGTGACTTTCTTAATTTGTCCCATACATTGATTTCACACTCGACTGCGCCACTGTGTCTCATGGGCGGAAACATTTTTGGGTGAGATGTGAAAAATGACAGCTGTACTGCTCATAAGAAGGTGTGGTAAAATGGCAATGTTGAAAATCTGGAGTGAAAATATTGAAAATTCGCGAACTTACGAGCGTGCATAGGAACTGTACAACGCACTCGTAAAACAGTCATGTTTTGGAATTTTTTCACCAAATTTTCAACATAGCCATTTTAAGACCTTTGCTCATGAACAGTGTCACTGTGATTTTCTTAATTTATCCCGCACATTGATTTCAGACACAGACCGCGCATTGTGCGCTACATGGGCGAAACACATTTTGGGTCAGATGTGAAAAATGACAGCTGTACTGCTCATAAGAAGGTGTGGTAAAATGGAAATGTTGAAAATTTGGAGTGAAAATATTGAAAATTAGCGACCTTACGAAGGTGTAGAACTGCAAATGCATGCTCGTAAAACAGTCATTTTAGGATTTTTCACCAAATTTTAACATAGCCATTTTAAGACCTCTGCTCATGAACAATGTCACTGTGATTTTCTTAATTTATCCTATACATTGATTTCAAGACACCCATCGCGCCATTGTGCGCTACATGGTGGAAACACATTTTGGGTCAGATGTGAAAATGACAGCTGTACTGCTCATAAGAAGGTGTGGTAAAATGGCAATGTTGAAAATTTGGAGGAAAATATTGAAAATTCGCGAACTTATGAGCTCGCGAGGAACAGCGCAACGCACGCCAGAAATAGTTATTTTTGAGTTGCATCACTTAACATGGTTTTAGATCTTCATGACGATGTTACTCGTCATGGCATTATTTAGGCCTGAAGGGTGATTTCCACGCAGTGACTGCTAAATCACCCTTCGGGCCTGAATAACGCCATGACAGTGACATCATTCATGAGAAGGGGTCCCAAAAACCCCATGTTGCAAATTTGGTGCAAAAATTCCCAAAAATGCCTGAGATATGCAATAAAGTTGAAACCCCTATCCAGCCCATTATACAGCTTACGGCATTTCTCAGTTCGCAGTCGGCTTTGAAGAGTGCAGATGTGTTCCCCATCCACCAAGATCGCCACGCCAAGGTCCGGAGGTGCATGGGGTGAGGGGTGGGAGGCTGGGTGTGTGCAGTGGTGGGTGGGGTTGTGGGAGGGGGCTGGGAGACGCCGTGGGGACCGCTTTTTTTTTACAGGTAAAACAAAAAACAAACGATGAGGGATATTTGCCACGCTGGGGTGGTCTCCCAGCGTGGCACAAGGATGGTTGGGAGGGGCCGTTTGCCGGGCGGGGGATTGGGCACCGCTGGCAAAGATGGATTGTCACTGGGGTGGGCTCCCCAGCGTGGCACTTAGTTCTGGGGGTTAGACAGGGAGCCGACGGGGATTGGGGCACCCCTGTCGGCTATATCATTACTTGTCACGCCAGTGGGCACCCAGCATCATTCTCAAGGCTTTGGTGGGGGAGGAGGGCGGGGAAGCAGCACAGCCGACGGGGATTGGGCACCCCGTCGTCTATTCAGTGTGTGCGGGGCTCGCACGTCATGCGTGGCGTGTGTTTGTGTGTGGGGGATACATGAGCAGGCGATATCTCATCGCTGCTCACTCGCTTAGCTTCCCTTTGAATTGTATGTTACTGCATTTTGAGCTTGTCATAGACAGCTCCAGCATGCATTGGCTTACAGAGGCCGTGGCTCGCCAACACACTGACTGAATTGGAGGAGGTAACACACCCGAAATCTCCGATGATGGCACTATGTTTCTTGCACATGCGCAAGCAAACATAAAACAAACAGAAAATAGTAATTTTAAGTATAAGGAGCAATTGTGGCATCAGGAGGAATTAGCCAGGGAAAAGTCACCGAGATGCAGCAACAGAGGGCAGTGTCCAATCAGGATGTGGCCGTGGAATGTGCCAAAATTGAACCTGATGGCTGAGTCCTGTCGTACCTTTGCAGGACAGAGGAGATTTCTTCCAGGCAGACCAGCTGAGCAGCGCAGGTGGAGGCTTAGAGCCGACTGCACTGGGCAAGGCTTCAGGAGGCAGCAGAGACAGGATCCATGCTGGAGGCAGCACTCAATTTGGGCCTGCACTTTGCAGGCTAGAGGAGCTTTTTTCCAGGCAGACCAGATGAGCAGCGCAGATGGAGGCTTAGTTAGAGCCGACCGCACCAGGCAAGGCTTCGGGAGGCAGCAGAAATAGGATCTGTACTGGAGGCAGCACCCAATTTGGACCTGCACTTTGCAGGGTAGAGGAGCTTCCTTCCAGGCAGATCAGCTGAGCAGTGCAGGTGGAGGCTTAGTTAGAGCCGACCTCACTGGGCAAATCTTCAGGAGGCAGCAGAGCTAGGATCCGTGCTGGAGGCAGCACCCACTTTGTTCCTTTGCAGGGTAGAGGAGCTGTCTTCCAGGCAGAGCAGCTGAGCAGCGCAGGTGGAGGCTTAGTTAGAGCCGACTGCACCAGGCAAGGCTTCGGGAGGCAGCAGAGATAGGATCTGTGCTGGAGACAGCACCCAATTTGGGCCTGCATAGTGTCCCACCCCCATCCCCGATCGCCCACCCAATAATAAAATAATGTTTTTTTCATAGTGTACGGTCCCACCCTAGTTCCTGATCACCTGATCACCAACCCGGTAATAACGTAAAATAGTTTCCATAGTGTAGTGGCCCCCCCCCAGCCCCTAATCACTTGATTACTCACCCAGAAATAAAATAACATCGTTTCCATCGTGTAGTGGTCCTCCTGGTCCCCAATCACCAGATTACCCAATCGGTAATAAAATAAAATAGTTTCCATGATGTAGTGGTCCCCCCCAATCCCCGACCATCCAGTTACCCACCTGGTAATAAAATAAATTCATTTTCATAGTGTAGTGGTCCCCCCCCAGTCCCCAATCACCCAGTTACTCAGCCTTTAATAAAATAATTAATTTTCCATAGTATAGGGTCCCACCCCATTGCCCGTTCACACACCCAGTATGAAAATTAATAACTTTCCATAGTGTAGTGGTCCCCCAACCCCACACCCACTCTGGTATTCACAGACTACCCCGCTTCGCCCAGCTTGGCCACCAGTCGTTGAGCAGCACAGCCCTCCTCACACTCTCCATGGTTGCTCATCAATTGATTCAATGATTAAGTAGTACACATATGCTCCATTGGTTGACCAATGTGCTTGTAGTGTATACTGTAAGCTGTCATTGACAGTTCTGTTGGTGAGCAGCCGTGAGGTGTGAGGAGGGCTGTGCTGCTCACCAACCAGTGGCCTGCTGTGGGGGAGCAGGTGGTCTGTGAATACCAAAGTGGGTGGGGAGGGTTGGAGACCACTTACTATGGAAAACTATTCATTTTCATACCGGTATGCGAAAGCAGGCAATGGGTGATACCCTACACAATGGAAAATTAATTGTTTTATTACTGGGTGGTAATCGGGCATTGGGGACCCAGTGGAAACCATTACACTATGGAGACTATTTTATATTATTACTGGGTGGGTAAGCTGGCCCGGTGGCGCTGAGGGATGAGGTGCTGGACACCACACTGGCGACCAGGGTTTGGGAATTGACTCAGATCATTGGGGGTTGGCTTGGGCTGGAGGATTCAGCATCCCAAGGACTGCCTCTCCTCTGGGGAGGGTGGAGGGGTGGGAGAGACACCCACGAATGTGCTGGCTCCTGTGGTGGCTAGGGTTAGGTGAGTCATGCTACAAAAGGATCGTGCAGGCAGATGTTTGATGTGGTACGAGGAGCACATACTGCAGCATCATTGGTGTCCTTGCATGCCCGTGCTGTGTGGGACTCAGGGGACAGGAAAAACAGCTGAATCCTCTGGCACTTGTGAAGGTCTGGCCGCGGCACTGCACCGATCACTCCCAAGAGCTCCCTCTGGCCCTGACTCCTTGGTCTTCTGTGATGGGGTCCACAACATGGCCTAAGAGAGGGTGATGGCAAGGAAGTAGCAGCTTGGGCACAGCGCCTGATGCAGGAGCTGCCAGCTGAGACCTGAATGGGGAACCTATAGGACCACCCCGGCCAAGGAGGTAAGGCACTCAAAAAGAAATAAAAAAAAATTACTGGGTGGGTAATCCGGGACCGGGGTGGGGGGGCCACTACACTATAGAAACTATTTTATTTTATTACCGGGTGGGTAAGCAGGCAATCAGGGACTTGGGGGACCACTACACTTTGCAAGTCTATTCATATTAACAATGCGAGGGTGATCAGGAGATCATAGAGGGACCCTACGCTATGGAATACAGTTTTTTTTTTACCATCGGGTCCACAATCAGGGTGGGGTGGGCATCACTGGACTATGGGGGAATGTGGCTGCATGGGGCTTGGGCTGGTGGGGAGCCACACACCACCACACTAATGGCATGCAAATGAGCCCATAATAGGCATGCTGATGGCCACTAGCACCTTGCATGCCCAATGGGCTCATTTTCATGGCTCCATTGGTGAACAGCACTTTAGCACCTGAGCACTATTGGCTGCAGGGCCATTTTCCTGGCTGGCTGTGGGGGCAGTGCTACTGGGTATTCCACTTCTTGTCCTGGGCTAGCACTGCCCCCGCTGGCCCCTATTCACAGTCAGATAGCCCAGTGGATTATTCAACTGTGAATAGCTCCACTACCCTCCAGTGCAGACAGGGAAATGCAGCACAATCTTTTGCACCCACTTTGTGCTCCTTTTGTGAATCCTGGTCCTGGTTATGTCTCATAAGCAAGGGACAGTAAATAAGATTTAATTTACAATGGGATGTGGTCATACTCAGTAATCACATGCCTTGGTAGCTTAGAGGCACACGGCATAGCCTAGTGCCTTCAACCACCAACCCAATGGAAAGTAAATAATCTGTTAGTTTAAATTCCATATACCGTAACTGAATCAACCAAATGTCTTTGTTGCACCTGAACGCTTGCCCTAATGTGCTGCCCATATCTATATGTAATTGTATTTCTTTTATGATTCTGGGTCACTCTTGAAAATTGGCATTTGTTGCTATTGGGCCCACCCACATACCAAATAATAAAAACAATAAAACAAATAACTGAGTTCTGAAGAAAGGGAGATGTAAATAAACAGATATCTGTATGTGTGTACTTACGTATGTACATATGTAGGTATTTTCTTTCAATATAGTGCCTTTAAAAAAAACTCAGATTACTTTACATAAAGAATAAATACCAGAAAAGTGTAGTCTACAAGGAAATTATGCCAATCCAGAACAGCTAATGAGCCCAGACTGATGACCTCTTTAGCTCCCTGAGATGGCATTCTTTGACTAGTACACAGCATTTTCTAGTCTTTGTTTTATATAATACATTTGGTTAGTCAACAAGATGCTTTATTTTAACTTTTTTTTGTAGAAATATGAATAACTTTCCAGTAGTTCAGACGTTAATCCCTAACAAGCTTTGTAATCCTTAACAAGCTTGGTAATGATTCCATCTGACTGTAAATGAGTAAGCATCAGTAAATCATGTAACTTGTAGATTATGTGGCTCAGCAGGTAGCACGCCACCTCTGAGATCAGGAGATCAGAATACTGTGGGTTCTATCCCACATCAGGCATTAGTTAAATCCCAATACCGACAATGTAGTGCAGCATAAGATGAGGTGCCGCTTCGGATAAGACATTAAACTGAGGTCTCATCTGCCTGTTCTGGTGGGAGATCAGGTGGATGTTAAAAATCCCATAGCACTTCTCAAAAAAGAGTAGGGGAATTATTAATTGCAGAAACCAAAAAACATCAATACAGGGCATTCATAGTAAACAGAAATAATTATAAAATGATAACTTACACATCACTGTAGAAATATCAAACAAAAATAGCAGAAAAATACAGAAGAAAAAACAGACCATATTAAATCCAGTAGACATGCTTCCAGTATTTGTGAAATAAAGAAATCGGAAAATGACGGAATTCAAAGTCCTTTTGTGTCCATAAAGCCGATTCAATATGACTTATCACCACCACAGGTAAATTATAAGTATGCTGTATGGAAAAAGAACATCTTGCCTGCCGGAGATAAAACTTGATGCAAGCAAATATCACATTAAGAGTACTAGGATGAAAATGGGAAAAATACACTGAATAGTCCCCCAAAACCAAACATTCATAGGTAACCTGACATGCCATCCCCCACCTCCACTTAACAGACAAAGTGGACCAAAACTGTACAGTATACGAACAAGTATGAAAAAAATGAGTCTGAGTTTCTTCAATGCCCACACATTCAAAATGAATACAGTTCTGTTCTGCAAGAGCCTTATGTTTTAAATTTCCCTTAACCCCTAACCTCCCATGACAACTTAACCAAGATACATCCCACATCCGGCCAGGAATCCTCCCGTCCGTCAGCACCTTTAGGGCTAAGTGTAATTTTGTGGGGAAACACCTGGGAAAATCAACCGTACTAAAAATTCGTAGACATTATACTCTGATATATACCCTTCCGGAAGCCGATAAACTTAGCTCTTTCAGCCACATGTCCCACATACGGTTTAGCCGCCACTTCTGGCATGAAAGGAAGGCACTTTATAATTGATTTCACGATAGGTGCTCGGTGACCACCGCAACAAAAATCTTGACGGAAAGCAGAGTCCAGGCATCCAAGGATGAGAGTGATTTAACGACACCTCTTTAAATGTAGTTTTAATAAAAAGGAAAAATAAACAATAACTGGATTAGTCATGCCAAGACCACCCCTTTAATTGAAGATATGTGAATCCTGCTTAACCGGTTCAATCGGCTTCCCACAACATTTGAACAAAAATACTATATAAACGGGTTTTGATGCCTAGGTAAAGGAAAAACTAACTCAAGTAAAGAAACAGAGGGAGTAAAAACTTTTGATTATTAACACACGCTTCCGTTAGAAAAAGACCAGGTTTTCCATAATTGTACCTTTTTTCACCCAGCACAATGCGAGGTTGCCAATTAAGATCATTTAAATCTCCCATCCCAAAGAAACAACCTAAGATCTTAATAGGCCCCGAGAGATGGTTATCCGCCTGATCATGGAATCAAAAACCGCTCCCCTAAAAACACCAGCACTTTTTCATAATTCACTGATGTTCCTGAAAACAGACCAAACTGGGCCCGACATGCAACACAAGGCCTTCAGCTGTATTGCGAAGCAGAAAACACAAGTCATCTGCGTAAACCACCAAGCACTGTGGCGGAACCGCTGGAGATGGAGCTAATCCCTGAATGTGAGGATGATGAAGGAGTTCCCGAACCAAAGGGTCCAAAACAAAAGTATATATAACAAAGGACTAAGTGGGCAGCCCTGGCGCACCCCCTCCCTACAAAAATCAATCCTCTCCCCAACTAATCTATTAACAAGGGGAAAATTTTGGGCATTACTATATAAAAGTGCCACCCAGGATCTTAGTTTCATGGAAAACCCATACCGCCGTAGGACATCAAATAAAAACCCATGTGCCACCTTATCAAAGGCTTGGGCCTGGTCCAAGGAAAGTAAATAACGGACAATTTCCAACCGTCAAGCTCACACACATTCCGTAGTAGGGCCAAATTTTGGTGGATGTGTCTACCGAATTGAACATGTTTGAACTGGATGTACTAAAGAAGAGCAACATGTTGGAGCCGATGGCACAAAATTATGAAAAAATCTTATAATCTGTATTCAGTAAACAGATCGGTCTCCAATTTTCAATGCGATGCTTAACCCCTTTTAAATAAGAAAATGGTCAACATCCGAGAATCCACATGGCATTCGTGGAAGATTCTAGAATCTCATTAAAAACAGAAGTCAGGATGGCACTGATATCATCTATCATGATTTTGAATAATTCATTAATTAAACCATCAGAGTCTGGTAGATCCCAGACTTCAAGCTTAGCTACTTGATTTAACCTCATCCAAGGAAATGGGCCTATCTAAAAAAGGAATCAGAGGAAGAAATAGTAGGTGGAGGAAAAGAAAACAAATCCTCCCATTTAGTAGTGGGCTGGAATGCCTTCCATGTTGAGTTTGCAAAAACCCGGCTATGTGTAGTATGTCAGTATCAGCCGTATGTAGTACCCCCTGTAATTATAGAGGCCATCCATAAGTTTACTGTCCAAGGCTTGCTTATGTCGAAAAAGGATCCGAACTTGTGAAGATTTAAGCCATAAGACAATTCATCATGAATTTTACAAGCCTTCCCATAATGATAATTCCTCATGCTGTGTCTTAGCACAGCTAGTTGCTCCTGTATCTGAACATCGGAGACAGAGGGGAGTGACATTAATTTATAAAACTGTGCTCTTTGTTTTAAATATGCAAGATAATCTGCTGACTGGGTACTAAAATGACAAGCTTGGAAGTCATTTGAAACTCCAGTTACTATCCATCCACCAATCACCCCAGGAATCGTACATCCCAGCTACCGAACGCCTCCTGTCCAATGCCTGACATAAACATAACTGAAACCGCTCTGTAGCAAGAACAACCAGATTCATTTTCCACTGAGCTGGCAGGGCAGGAAAAGATGGTGGAATTATAGACAGTGAAAATCTTGCCTTCAATAATAAATGGTCCGAAAATTCACAAGGGGTCAAGAAAAAAGCAGAAGGCAGTAAATATCTGGAAGTAAAAATAAAATCAATCCGAGTCGCTAGACTGCCATGTTTATAAGTGGACCCTGAATCAGAATGAAATGCTCTATAAGCATCCGTCAAGGAGGCCATCTGAACTAGTTTGAACAAAGCATGGGAATCACAATATACCTTACGCTGCATCTGATCCTTAAATCTGACATCCAGGCCACAATTGAAATCACCCCCCCCCCAAATAATGTGTCTGGGGTAGACAGGTACTGCTATATTTCCACAAATAAAACAATCCTGGCTAATTTAACCTGGGGTGCATAAATGTTAATAATATGGAGGAAAAAACCTCGGCAGACACAATCCAGGAGCAACACCCACCCAGGAGCTATATCTACCAATCCAGTAACCTGAACAAAAGGATGGCAGAATAATATCCCCACCCCGTCTGTTGCATCAGTACCAAAAGACCAAAAAGAGGGTCCAGAATGCCACAATTTCCTAGTATAATTTATGTCTGTAAGAGTAGAGAAATGCATCTCCTGCAGTAAAATAATATCTGCAGATAAGGATTACAAAATGTAAAAGTCCGAGCATTTTTAGAATTCTTGAGGCTACAAGAATTCAGGAAACTACCGTTAAAGAAGCCAGAGCAGGGCTACGACTTGTCCTTCTTACGCTTCTTCCGACTTCTTCTTGATTCCAGCACCAGAACCTCCTTCATCATCACACTCCATCCCAGACAAAACCCCAGAAGCAACTGATAGATCAGATTCAGAGTCCCCATCTGCATCCTGCAAAACCCTGAAAAGTGTTATGCATGGGGGTGATAGGTGGTATCCCAATCTTTTTAGCATGAGACCGAGTCACACGTCTCGGATGAGGCACCTGAAACTCAGGAGCTGGGGGGGGGCTAGAATGGGCATGATAGGAGCATTGAGCCCCAGACCCTCTAGCGATTGTGCAACATCAGAGGGCATACTAGAGGAGCCAGATACCACTCCCTCAGGAGGAGTTGAAGCTGAAGGATCCGGACCAGGAGGATTAGGGTCGGGGGGGGCTGTCTCCTCTGTAAATGGCCTAAATCGGTCCTGAGCATCCGAGATCAAGGTTTCCTTATCTAGTCCCCAATTGTTTTGGCCCGCATATGGACATTGGTGGTAAGCATGCCCCTGGGTATCACAAAGATTGCAGCGAAAAACATCGTGGCAAGTACCACTGTCATGATCCAGTTCTCCACACAAAGCACATCTGATTTTATCACACGCACTACTGAGATGGCATGGGCTCTCACATTTATAACATGCCTTGGGTTGGCCTGGGTAAAAGCAGACACCTCGATCCCTTCCCAAGAAAAAATTATTTGGAACATGTTGAACCAAATCCTCACAATATGTAGTTTTACCTTGAACTTCCAACTGCCTGTCCAAATACCCTCCCCATCAATAACTGGTTCAGGAGGCCCCAATACAGTGCATTTACTCTCCAGGCAATACAGAATGTCCCCCACATTTACCCCTTCATTCCGGAACATAACATGCACAGTTTTAAACAGTGGTTTCATGATGGGGACAGCCCAGAATGGAGTCCATAAGGGAGTAGCTTTTAAAGAATCATACTTCTGCCAAAATTTATCAAGGCCCACAAACAATTTGAAACTAATATCAAAAGTTTCTTCCCCCCGAATGTTAATCAGGGCATAAATGTCTGATGCCTGAAAGTTCATAGAACCTTTGAGCAGCCTGCGGGCTACAAAGAATCGATCAGGCTGCTCCTGAATGCCCCCCCTGTACCTGAGATGGACAGCATTCCATCTGGGAGCCTGTTCCAGGTGATTGTTTCTAAAGAGGTCTGAAAAGTGAGGACCTGTGTGAAAACGTTCTCTTCTAGGAGAGGAAGGAGGGGAAACATGCGATTTCCCAGAAGAAGCCCCCAAGTCTACCCCTGCAGCAAAAGATTGTAAAGTCTCACCAACTGGAGCATCATATGCCCCCACCAGCGGCTCCAAAGGCTGTACCCTCCCTGAAGACTCCTTAGCAACCGTATCCTCTGTCGAAAAAGAAACCCATTCGGAATCAGGTATCCACCTGCCATTCTGCCTCATCCATCCTGCATCCAGCAGGGCAGTTTCTTTGCTCCAGTCCCTGGCTGGAAAACTCTTCAATGTCGCCTTTAACTTCTGCATGGCTCCACATTCCTCCTCTGGTTGGAAAGGCATCCCAGCCGCACTCAGGAACTAGCGAACCCTCCTCTTCCACAATCAGAGGTTCTGTGCACCACTCGCCATCCTGCAAATCATCCGGGCCACCAACTTCCTGATTCTGAACTGCAACAGCATCCATAAGCTCCATGTTGTGTTTTGTTATGGCTTCCGCCTCTCCCATAGAGTGGTATTCTCCGCGGCTTTCTTGAAAGTGCTCCCGTGGTGTGCATACAGCAGAACTTTTCACCACTCCATTCTCAGTATCCATATCAGTAAGGATAGCTCCCCTGCCTTCCACAGAATTTTCACCACCTCCACCAGGATCTGGAACAGCAGCCATCTTGGAGTCACCAACAAAAGGGTTCCCTCTGCTCACAGGAAGCAGAGTAGGGGAATTTCCCCAGTGCCCTGGCCAAATTTCCCCTTATTCACTAAAAATACCACCAACAGCTTAATCTAGTTCAAGGTCAGTTGGCATTAATCTGTATCCCCCTCTCCCAGGTCATGCCTGAAAATAGGCAGAATTTGTCTAGTGTACTTACCCGGTCAACAAAAACTAAATAAAATAAAGAAAATAAATGTGATTGTAAGCAAATGGAACATGGCTACTATCAGCTTCTGTAGTGTAGCAGTGCTGTTTCTGTGTCTGGCAACAGTTTTAAAAACCTAGGAGTTGTGTAACTGCTGTATCTTGGGTACTGGAAGATGTTGTAGCAAATTGTTAATTATAACAATATTTTGTAGTATTTTGTTATAGAATGTGGTTATTTGAGTGTCATGTAATACTGAGATATTAGTGACTTGTTTAATACTCTGAATAGTTTTACAGTGGACCCACAGAATCAAGTATGGAACAAAGCTGAGTTTTCTAAGTTGCTGTCCTTCCAGTAGAAAGGGGCCTTGGACTAAGTATAGACTGATACAGAGGTGAAATGTGTGAATTATAGCCACAACTGGTTAAGCTGTTTCCATGCTAATGTTCTTAGCAAGTTGGTAGAGAACTGATAAGAAGTGTTTGGTTACAGATGAGGACCAATATTGGGATTAAAAAAAAACTTAATGTTCTGTAATGTTGGACATATATTTTTGTTTATTTCTAAAAAATTAAAAATAAAAGTGGTGCAGATGTTGAAATAGCATTGTGAGATGCTGTATGTTTTCATCTGATGAACAGCAAATGCTTTTAAGAAAAATCGTTATGCAAAAAGAGTTGTGTACAGAAATGTCCTGTGCTAACAATTTAAAAGTTTAAATACTCATGTTTTTCTTTTAAGTTTTCACATTATGAAACATTCAAATATATATCTTTCATGTGTTTATATGGTTGCAGAAATTAGTTATGTTGCATAAAAACTGTGCTGTAAGTGTTTAAAAGTCTTGGAACATGCCCAAGGCCACTGATTTGCAGTGACTAAAATTAGGAAATTCCATTTCAAGACTTGAAATTCCGGGAATTGCACTGGTGGTTGTTAGTCATTTTTTTTTCTAGATCAGCAAGGGTTTACCATCATTAAACTGCTTGGAGGTTAAGTTCTCCATTCGTCAAATTCATCAGGTGTTGGTGACTTGTTTAATACTCTGAATAGTTTTACAGTGGACTCACAGAATGAAGTATGGGAACAAAGCCCTTCATCATGTCAGAAATTTTTTGTTTTTGTTTTTGTATGGAGTCCTAAATAAATATTTTCTTTATCTTTCTGCACTTGCAGATATGAGTCCCACTCAATCTATTTTAATTCATTTAAGAAGGGTTGCCATATTTGCTCAAATTTATCTTCTTTATTTTCTATTTTCTATTTTGTAGTATATTCTTTCCAAGTTAACTAGGTCTATCATACTGATATTCCAATCAATAAATAGAGGCAGTTCTTTATTTTTCCAATTCTGAAAAACTAATTTATTTGCTGTTATAATGGCTAGTTGAATAAAGTGGATTTAATTAGTGTCTAAATCCCGATTATTCATTTTCATATTTCCAAGAAGAAATCCACCTGGGTCATACAGGAAATTAAGACCTAGAACTCGCTCAATAAAGTTTATAATGTTGGTCCAAAATGTATCTAAAATTGGACATGTCATAAAGATATGAATATTTGTTCCTTTATCCTTTTGACATCTTGGACATAAGTCCAAAATTGTTGAATAAAATTTATTAAGCTTAATTGGTGTATAATATAATATATGTAATATGTTAAATTTAATTTGCTGAAGCCTTATTGATCTAGAAACAGTAGAGGGAGTTTTTAAGATGTCTTGCCATTCTTCAGTATGTATTTCCTAAACTCCCTTCTTTTTCCCAACTGAATTTTAATACTATATTATCTAGTTGCAAAGTTACCTTCAATATGTTATATATTTTGCCTATTGTTTTCTGAAAGTTCTCTTGATTTTGAAAGAATTGTTCGAGTGAAGTTTTTGAATTTCCATTTCTGATGTCCAGTATTTGTTCATATAACTTTTCAACTGGAAATAAGCCATATAATTGTTTTATTAATATTAAACTTTTTATCAGCTCTTCAAAACTAGCTATTTTGTCATTTAAATAATGGTCTCCTATTACATGTATTCTCTTCTCAGCCCATTCTTTCCAGATTTATTTTAAATGAAAATGCTTTAACATTGGATTATTTTGTATTGACATTGATCCTGTAATTCTGATTCTAAAACCAGTTTTATTATGGTCCTGCCAAATTTGAATTAAATTCAGCAAGAATCTTGATATTTGATTTTTCATAGGCAGAGTCTTAATAGGAATATCAAGAAACTCTCTAAATGAGGAAAACACTATGATGTTTAATTCTATTAACTGCCAGTGAACAATAACCTGTTGTTGATATATATCATGAGGTGCTTCTAGTTGTGCTGCCCAGTAATACCATTTAAAATTTGGAAGATCCAGTCCTCCTTTTTCTTTAAGCATGTACATTTTTTCAATTTTTAATCTGATTCATTAATGTTGCCATAGAAACCCTTTCATTTGTTTTCCCATTGCTCAAAGAAATCTTTTGGAAGTGCAATGGGCAGAGTTTAAGAAAAGTAACCTGAAGAATATTCATTTTATGATGTTTGCTCAACCCATTAATGTAAGGGAAGATGAATCCATCTAGAAATATCCTTCGATATCTCTGAGATTAAAGGAGAATAGTTCACTTTGTATAAATCATGAAGATTTTTGTGAGTACTTTGCCTAGATATTTAAAGGATTCCTGTGGTGTAAAAATCAATTCTTGAGAAGTTAAATCTGTTTCTAGAAGAACCATTTTCTGTTTTTGAGTATTTGTTTTATATCCAGATAGTCTTGCAAAATAGTTAATTAATTCTAGTAATTTATTTGTAGAATCTTTTATATTTGAAAGATATATTAAAATGTCATCTGCATAGAGTGAGATAGTAAAGGTAGTATGGCCTAATTTTATTCCTGTTATGTTTTTCTTTATATAAAGAGCTATATACATAGTAAACAGAATTGGGGATAGGAGACAGCCCTGCTGGGTTCCCCAGTACAAATAAAATTAATCTGAACATTTTGAATTAATGTATATTTTGGCTTTAGTTTTGGTATATATAGCCATAATCCATCCAAGGATACTGTCCCATAGTCTAGCCTTTGATAGGGTGGAAAGTAAGAAATCCCAGTCCACCTTGTCAAAGACTTTTTTCTGCATCCAATGCTACCATGGCTGTATCTTTTTCTTTGGTCAACTCCATAATATCTGAAGTTTTTCTTATAGCTTGGGAGAGCCTTCTCCCTTGTATAAATCCCACTTGTTCAGGAGCTATAAAGGTGTTCATTATCTTGTGTAGTCTATTTGTCAAGATCTTCATGAATATCTTATAGTGACTATTTAATAGTGATATGGGTCTGTATGATGAAGGTAATTCTGGGTCCTTTTTAGGTTTTAATATCAAAATGATATGTGCATCATTAAACGAGTCTGGCATTTGTTTTTCTTTTGTAATTAAATTAAAGATTTTGTTGAGTTCTGGGATCAATATCTCTTGGAATGTTTTGTAAAAATTAACAGTTAGACCATCAAGTCCTGGAGAAGAATGTGTGGGAAGAGTTTTAATAGCCTCACTTACTTCTTGGTTTGTAATATCTTGTTCTAAATCACTAATTTGATTCTTTGTTAAAGTTGGGAAATTGACCTCATCAAGGAAAGATTTTATTTCAATTTTGTCTATAAGTGTATCCCTAAAGTAAAGATCCTGATAGTATTATTTTAATATTGCCATAATTTCTACTGAGTCTGATGTTATAGTTCCATTTTACTTTTAATTTAATATATTGTTTTGTTAGCTTCTTCAGATCTTAATTGCCAAGCCAAAAGTTTATTTGGGGTTTCCTAAATAATAGTATTTATTTATTTATAGAAGTACCTTTGAGCCAAAGGCTCTTTTGCAGAGGTTCACGTCATAGTAATACATGGGCATAACATCATTTACAATGGTTACAAGTACATAAGCAGATCAAGGAGGTTCCATGCCTAGAAAGACATGAGTACATCACGTTACATAGGTTACATTATTACAATAACAGGGATTGCATAAGTAAAACTATACAGACACATAATTTAAAGCAGGCTAGGTTGACAGGTTGTTAAGTGAACAACTTAAGAATCTACAGGATATAGAGCAAATCAGGTAGGTAACAGAGGATGATATAATCTGTAAAATAATTAACTAATACTAAATGCAAGGAGGTGAGAACTTGATGGGCAGCAGTTCTTTTATCTTAAGTGCTAAAGAGTGTAGTCATAAAGGAGGGCTAGACTCACTGGGGGAAGTGCTGTGGCTGGGACCTGGCTACTAGGGAGTGTTAGTTATCAAGAAGAGGGGAGAAGGCAAGGGTGCAGGTTAGAATGATGGTAGCAGGAAAGAGGAAGGAAGATTGTGGGGGAGTTCAGGTCTCACAGTCACAGTTCCTGTTTGTGGCGAGGGCTACTCAGAGTTTATCTTTAAAGGGGCCAATTTTGTCCTCTTTTGTGATGCCTAGGTCAATCACATTAAGCCAAAGTGGTGCCCAGTATTCGTAGGACTGTTGGCCTTGTGTGGTTCTATGGAAAGGGTTGAAGAGGGCTGAGTTGTTTGTACCCCTATTGCATCTGATGGAATTAGGTTGGCTAAGGAGGCTTTGCAGGCCTGGGGTGATAAGTCCTAGCATAGACTTCTTGGCAAGCATGCAAACCTGATACTGGAGGTGACTGTCAATGTTGAACCATTTTGTTTGACTGTACAACTCGCAGGTGTGAGTGAGATGGGGTACACTTAGGACAAAATGACACGCTTTGTTTAGTGTTGTTTTGATATGTTTCAAAGCAGTTTGGGAGGCAGCCCTATATACTGCTAGACCATAGTCTATCATTGAGAGGACTGAGCTATTTACAGCAGTTCTGAGTGCCTCAGAAGTCAGGCCTTTTCGGTGTCTGTACAGTAATCCTAGTTTTGCATTTGATGACTCTGCGACTGCATCTGTGTGTTGGTTAAATGAGAGGGTGAGGTCCAGTGTCAATCCTAGGTATTTAACTGTTTGAACCATCTCCAGGGAAGTGTTCTGATTGTTATGAATGCAAAGTTGGTTAGTGCGGTGTTTGTTATGTGATGATGCGAATAACATAGTCTTAGTTTTTTTTGTAATTGAGCAGTTTTGATTGAAGGAGCCAGTGCTCAGCTGCAGTGAAATTAGCCTGCATTTGCTTTTCCAATATGTAGGGTCTAATTTCATGAATATAGGACCTCATCGTCTGCATACAGTAGTAGCTGGTCATTTATCGATTGAGGAGGTTGTTTAGATCAGGCTGAACAATAGAGGGCAAAGGATAGAGCCTTGAGGAATGCCTGTGTTAATACTAAGGTTGTCGAAGAAGGAGTCCAAGGTTTTCACTTTTTGGACCTTCCCAGAGAGGTAACTTCTTAACCATGCTACTGTTTCAGGGGAGAGGCCGGTATTGGAGAGCTGATCCAGGAGCAGATTGTGATTGACGGTGTCGAAGGCCTTGGTGAGATCAATATATGTTGCCCCCACCAAGAGCCCTCTGTCTAGCGCATTATGGATAAAGCTGGTAAACTCCACTAGAGCGGTTGTGGTACTGTGTTGTTTTTGAAATCCATGTTGTTGCTGACATTGTAAATGATGCTTGTCTAGATATTCCGTCAGTTGGTCGTTTACGATTCACTCCAGGGTCTTGGAGAGTGGAGGAAGGATAAATATTGGGTGGTAATTTGTAGAGTTGTCCCTGTTACCACTTTTGTAAACAGGGGTAACCACCGCCACCTTCCAGATCTGTGGGAGTTCACCTGATATCAAGGAGAGACTTAAGATTTTGGTGAGGGGTTTGAGATTTATGTCCAGGGTGAGCCTAACTAGTTTTAGGTCAAGTTGAATAGAACTAGTTCTGGAATTACCTAGCACTTTTAGGATGTACCTTTTTGCTTCCATAAAGGTGATAGCACTGAAGTAGAAAGGCAGATGGGAGTTTGATTGGGTCCCCAGGTTTGGTTCGGTGCAAGTATCTGATTGGTGTTGAAGGGAGCTGGGGCAACACTCCACTGAGGTCAGTAAAGCTTTGTTGAAGACATTTGTTATGTGACTGTGATCCTCGCGAGGTTGTCCCTCAATGTTCAGGAAGGTGGGGGAGTTTTATTAGGTTTACTGGTTAGAGACTTGATGTTTTCCCAGAACCATCTACTGTCACCCCATGAGTTTGTCAGCTCATTTTAAAGTGAGTGTTTTTGGCCTTCGTAATAGTCCAGGTGCTTTTATTCCATGCAGCTCTATAGTTCTGGTAGTCTGTCTGGGTACGGAGTTTCTTGCTTTGTACCATGAATTGTCTCTATTTTTCATGAGGGCTAGTAGCTGTGCCGTGATATAGGGGCTGTCATAGTCCAGATCCTTCTTTTGGTGTAGGGGGCGTAGACATTGCACACTTCATTGAATTTGCTTATAAAGCATTCTAGGGCAGTGTTGACATTTGTTTTGTGGTCAATAGAGCTCCAATCTTGGAGGCTGAGGTGTGCTCTTAGAGCTCCCAACTTGCCTTTCTTCACAAGTCTAGTAGTAATAGTCCTGACAGGTGCCTTTGAGGCCTTATTTGACCATTTATAGATTACCAGGGAGTAGTCACTGAGGGAGTCAGGGAGAACCGTGATGGATGATTTTCTTTCTGGCTGATCTATGACCACCTAGTCGATTACTGACCCTGTGCCTGTTCTGCTGTTATACCGAATGGGGGAGTCTACCAACTGCACAAGGTTGTTCTGCTGTTATACCGAGTGGGGGAGGCTACCAATTGCACAAGGCTGAGATATTTAGATCTAGACCTACTGAGTGCAACTCTAGATTTTTTTTCTAATAAAGTATTATAGACATTTTTTGTTAACATTTTATTTAAATCTATTTTAGCTTCTGTAAGAATGTATGTTCTTCTTCTCTCAGTTTAATTTCTAAACTAAAAGTTGTTCATGGTATTTTTTATTTCTATATGCAGCATGTGAAATAATATGGGAGGTTAATGTTAGTTTCATGGCTTCCCAGATGTTAAATAATGAGATGTCTTCTACTTTATTATCTAAAAAGCAGTTTTTGAGGACCTTTTTACAGTTCCAGAGGACTGCTTGGTCTTGTAGTAGTGTGTGATCCAGTCTCCAGATTTTATCTGTATTATTATTTCCTTGCAGTTCTAAATCCCAGGTTAATAAGGCATGATCTGAGACAATTATTGGGGCATAATCTATATTTTTAATACAATGTAAAAAGGATAAAGAAACGAGAAAAAAATCAATGCGGGCATATACTCTATGAGTTAAAGAAAAATATGAATATTTTTCTGTTTCAGGTTCATTTACTCTAAAAGGATCCTTTTAAATTCAAGTCTTCCATATATTTAATAATGGTTTGCAAGGCCTTCTTTTTTGGTTCTCGACTACCTGGGGATTTATCTATTTAATTTAATGTTGAATTATAATCCCAGCTAAAATATAAGGAGCCAGGAACTGTGTCAATGTTAAAAAAATCTAAAAAGTGAGGTGCTCTTCATTTGGTGTGTAAGTCCCACCAGTATGAATTCTTGCTTCCTTGAATAATAGCTTCAGCAGAACAAATCTGCCATTATTACCAGTTTTAAATTTCTACATCTAATTAATTAATTCTTTTGTAGAAAGATTGCAACCCTTTGATATAGAATTAAACAAGGCGTACTATCCCTGGCCTTCAATAAGTTAGCACAGTACTTGGCATCTTGATGACTGAAGTGGGTTTCTTGTAAGATCAGTAAATCATTTTTTTTTCCTTTACAAATCTGCACCATATTTCTCATTTTTATATGGCTTTTTAAGCCTCTTATGTTCCAGGAGGTGCATCTGCAAGTGTAGAACTTCTTGTTTCTGCCAAATTAGCCATATTTATAACATAAGTATAAGAAAGTTTAGGGCACTCTTCATTATTTATCATAAAAGAAAAACAGAAAAAATTGTTTTAAGAACGGAACATTAACCCTTTAAGCTGATAATAATACAATATTTTTTTCTCCATTTTATTTACCTAACAAAAGCCCACCTCCCCTACTACCCTATCCTTTCCTGGCTCCTCCAAATAAGAGCCATCACACTATAACCCTTCAAGATGGAACAATGGACAGAGAAGCTGTCCTCTAATTGAGTGTATGAAGACAGAATTAATCTGTCTGTCTCCCCTGACACCCTATAATTTACATTTATACAGTACAGTTTCCTGACACTTTTCTGAGTGTAAAAAATAGAGGGATTATCCAGTGGAAGACTAGTGGGGTAAAAAAGGGGGGATGGGGGAAGGAGACTATTTCTTCCAATCTTTTCAGATCCAAACATTTGTTACCCAAGTACTTTACTGTTTTTATTTTTCTGACTTTACTTATTACTTAATTTACCCTGTCCCCCTTATCTAGTCCCCCACGTCCCACTCTTCCATCTTTTCTCCCCCCACTTCTCCCCAATTTTACACATACCTGCTTGATTTCAAGACTTCCAAGATAGCTCGTGGGGCTTACTTGTACAATAGTTCTACTGGCCATCCCTCTTCCTCCTCTCCCTCACTCCCCTTCCCCCTACTATCACATATCTATCTATTCAATGATCTAAAATGTATTGATCTGTTTGCTAGTACAAGGTTCTATTATTTTGTCAGATGTAGTTGTAGTAGAAGTGGAGTGATTAGAGGCTGATTCCTCAAAATTTTAACTAACATCTGTCACAAACATAATCTGCAGGTCAGGCCCTCTGCTCCCACAGTGCCAACCTCAGAGCACAATAGTGTGAACAGGTAACATACAGGGTAACCCTCCTGTCTGCTTTGGGTCCGAATCACCTGTAGTCTCAAGTTCTCCGGGGGGATTCAAACTATGAACCTTATGCTAGCATACCCAATTAACAGGCTTGGATACGTACTCTTTTTGGGGAATGCAGTACAATCCTTCACCCAGGGACACCTAACCAAGTATCCAAAATGAACCCTTAAATCTCTATAAGAGACCTTAGGTATATTCTTACCTTTTCCGAGCTTAGTAACACCATCAAGCCTTTTTAAACCATTGTCAGACTTAAAAATACAGGCACTTCACATGCAAAAGAAAACTGGGACGACACAGGCAGTATCTTAAGAAAAGGTGGTTTACTAAAATTGCAAAGTAAGTATGATAAAATACAGAACAAATATCAAGAGCTTACAATCTCAAAAGAAAATGGGAAAGTTACAGAACAAAACTCCTACCACAATACTCTTAGATCTTTTCTATCTAATGTATTACCTCTGTAAGTGCATTTTAAGTTAGGCCAGAGAACTGTTTCTCTCTTAGAGTCCCAAAAAGATATATCCCACATTTCAGACACACTGATACATTTTCAACTCTATTTCCCCACCCCCTTGGTGAGTCATCTAGCTCCTCCTTTTAAAATGAATTCTAACATAATTTCCTACCAGGATGCATCCCAAAATTAATGGTACATCAGAAGAGAAAAAAAACATTTCCTAAATATGGCATCCTTTAAACAAACATTTTCCCTTTGAACTTAGCAATCCTACACTGGCACCAAGGTGTTAAAAAGCCAACAGGAATCAGCCTCAATTACATCCCTTTCCTGACATCATAAAGTGTATATTTAGTTTCCACTTCAAAAGCAGCAGCAGGCCATAAACGATAATAAAATGCCCACTGGAAGGAAGGTAGTTAGTTAATTAACTGGTTTCCCTGGTCAGTTTTAATTACATCCTGTGGTTTCAGCTACTGACACTTTGAAGTTATAGGCCAAATTCTCAGACACTGAAAGGACAAACACAGACCATGTATTTATAATACCAATATCATACAATAATCATAACCTTTGGGGGCACCCATGGAAGCACAGGCTCACATACTATATTTTTATATTACATATATACAACAATCATAACCAGCTGGCCAAGTGTCACAATCCTCCCCACCTAGACTGAATTTGGGGCTTTATCCCTGCATGGGATGAGCTCCCAAGTCAGTTCACCTCATACAGATGCGAAAAGCCATCTGCATTCTGATTAGCTGCTCCAGCCCTATAAGATCATCATGTCATACCTTGCAAGGCAAGACTCCATCTTAATAGTCTTCCATTCGTTTTTCCATTTGTATCAGCCAAACTAGGGGGGTTGTGGTCAGTTTGTACCTCAAAATGCTGCCCGTAGAAGTATGGCTCTAACTTCTTTAGAGCCCACACTATGGCAAGACACTCTTGTTCCACAGTAGAGTATACCTGCTCCCTGGGAAGTAACTTTTTACTCAGGTACACTATGGGGTGATCTTTCCCTTGGTTGGATGTCTGACTCAGCACTGCCCCAATACCCACATCTGAGGCATCAGTTTGGACTATAAAGGGTCTGTTATAGTCTGGAATTGTCAAGACAGGAGCACTGCACAGTGCCTCCTTCAGTCTGGTAAAGGCTTTTTCACAGGCTGGTTCCCAGGTAATTTTCTTAGCCATCCTTTTCTTTACCAGGTCAGATAGGGGAGCTGCCAGGGCACTGTAATTGGGTACAGTTTTTCTATAGTACCTTGTTGTCCATAGAAAACTCCTGACCTGCTTCTGCATCTCTGATCTGGGCCATGCCTTCATCACTTCTATTTTTACTTGGTTAGGATGGAGCTGTCCCAGTCTACAACATGCTCAAGGTATGCATGGCCACTGGCACTTCTCAGCTTTACAGTGAGCCCGGCCCTCTGTATCCTGTCCAGCACTTCCCTAAGGTGGGACAGATGTTCCTCCCAGCTGGCACTAAAGATAGCATTGTCATTCAGGTATGCCATGGCGTACTCCTCAGCACCATTTAACACCTGGTTCATCAACCTTTGTAAAGTGGCCGGGGTGTTCTTCATTGCGAAAAGCATTACTTTAAATTCAAATAACCCTATCGGAGTGATGAAGACTGACCTCTCCCTAGCTCTGGCAGTTAACTCTACCTGCCAATGCCCCCTTTTCAGGACAGTAGTAGTAAGGTAGGTCGCCCCTCCCAACTTGTCCAGGAGTTCGTCCGTCCATGGCATCAGGTGGGCCTCTGACTTTGTGATTGCATTCAGTCCACAATTGTCCACACAAAAAATGAGTAGAGCCATCTGGCTTGGGCACAAGGACTACAGGTGAGGCCCAGGGGCTGTGGGATCTCTGGATTACCCCTAAATCCAGCATTTCTTCCACCTCCCTCCTAATGTCCTTTTGAACAGCCTCTGACACCCGATATGCTGTCTGCCATATGGGCGCCTGCATCCCTGTCTCCACTTCGTGCGTTGCTAAGGTGGTTAGTCCAGGCTTGGAGCTAAACAGTGGGGCAAAAACTGCTAAAACTTCCCTTACTTCCTGGATCTTGTCCAGGGCCAGCTGGGCTGACAATTTAACTGCCTACAGAGGACTCCTGCTTGCTTTCTTCCAGCAAGTCCAGAAGGGGTCCTTGTCCTCTCCCAAGGCTACACACTGCAAACACCATGTCAGCCCTATTAGCATATGGATTCATCATGTTGACATGGTACATTCTTTCTGTATGTCTTCAGTCAGGTAATTCTGTGATGTAGTTCACATCATTTACGGTTCTAATTACTTTGTACGGTCCTGCCCACTCAGCCTGCAGCTTGTCCTTCCGGACCGGGTTAAGGACCATGACTTCCTGAACCACCGTTTATGAGCGAGCTCTGGCTCTGTGGTTGTACCACACTTTTTGTTTTTGTTGGGCAGCTGCCAGGTTGCTCTGGGCTGTCCCCATAAGCTCCTTCAGCCTTTCCCTAAACCTAAGGACATAATCCACTATGGGAGTTCCTTGGGTGGCATTCTTGCCTTCCCAGTCCTCCTGATCAAGTCTAGGGGCCCACATACCTGGCATTCATATAAGAGCTCGAAGGGGGAAAATTCTGTCGACTCTTGGGGCACCTCCCTGTATGCAAACAACAGGTGGGGAAGGTATTTCTCCCAGTCCCTCCCATGCTGTTCAGCAAATGCTTGGAGCATTGACTTCAGGGTACCATTAAATCTTTCCACAAGCCCATTGGCTTGCAGGTGATAAGGTGTTGTGCACCTCTGCACCACCCCACACTTCTCCCACAAACATTTCATCAGGTCCAACATGAAGGATCCCCCTCGATCGGTGATAACCTCCTGCAGAAACCCAACATGGGAGAAAAAACCTGATTAAGGCATCTGCCACTTTGTCTGTCCTCAGTGAGGATAGGGCGACTGCCTCTGGATACCGGGTGGCATAATCCACCACAGTCAGGATGAACCTCTTCCTGGAGGAGCTGGGTGTATTGAAAGTCCCCACAATATCCATTCCCACCCTCTGGAATGGCTCCTCCACTATGGGCAATGGAATTAGGCGGCTTGGGTTTTCTACCCACCTTCCCTATTTCTTGGCACTGGTGACAAGACCTGCAATCTCTTCACCTGCTGGGTGAAGTTGGACAATAGAAATTCTGAACCAACCACTGAGTAGTGCGTGCAATTCCCAGATGACCAGACAAGGGAATATCATGTGCAATCTTGAGCAACTGCTCACGGTACCCCTGGGGAATGACAAGCTGCCTGCCTAGCACCCCTCCCTCTGTCTTTACAGCCTGAGTATACATCAGTCCATTTTCCCAAGAAACCTTATGTTTTTCCTCACCTTTCTGTGCTCCATATGAGTCTGCCCAAGCTCTCAGCTTCTCTAGACTAGGGTCACTTTTCTGAGCAGCTGCAAACTCCTTACGCATTCCCAAGGCATGGGACAGGTCCCCTTCAGTATCTAAACTAGGGTCCCTAGCACTAGTATCAGAGCACTCAGGATCACTGTCATCCTGAACCCTCTGACAATGGGTCACCCCTCCTTCTTCGGAGTAATCCTCTGTAACTGTTTGGTTAACTGCTACTGGGGAACTTTCTACCCCCTTTTCATTAGTCTCCATATCAGGAGACACAGGCTGGGGAACCCGCCTTGCAGTGGTTTCCACAATGGCTTCTGTGGGGTCCAAGGAACTACAATTTTCCCTTGCTGCTTGGCTGCGGGTAACTGCACACACCATCCCCTGTTTGAGATTGTTGCCAAGGATGACATCAACTGCTAAAGTTTTGGCTACAGCCACCTTTTGCACAGTTCCCCCTGTTTCACCTCAGTCTAGGAGAACACTAGTGAGTGGCAATGTTTTCTCCTCCCCAGTGAAGTCTTGTACAGTTACAAATTCATTGGTGATAAGCTGATCAGGCTCCACCAGATCCCCTTTTACCATTGTCAGGGATGCCCCGGTGTCCCTTAACCCTTGTGTTTGTACACCATTCACCGTGACTGGGTACATGTGTTCCCTCATGTACACAGGCATGCTTCCAGGGACACAAAAACAACCCACATCTTTCCTAGCCCAATTTTGCATATTGCTCGTTCTTTTGGGACACTGCCTGGCAATATGCCCAGTTTGTTTGCAACCCCAACATTCGCTTTTTTCTCAGAGAAATGTTTTCTTTGAAACCTGAGGCTAACTGGTTTTGTGGAGGCAGTGAGGGTTTTAGCTGCCTAAAGGTGTGCTTTACCCTTCTGTGCTGCCACACCCACTTCTTCACTCTCAGAGCAGGTCTGCTCTTGGCATAGCGGTCTGAGAGTTCAGCAGCCTCTTACACTGTTTTGGGATCTTGGTCCTCCAGTCAGATTTTCAACTCTGCTGGGCAAGCCCAAAAAAACTGCTCTAACAATATAGCATTTTCAATTTTATCTACAGAGTTTGCTTCAATTCCTTCCCACCAACATTTTAAAAACTGACGTTTTGTGGCTAGCTCCTAGTAGCTCATAACAGGGCTTCTCCTGTGCTTACAGAATTTAGCTCTGTATGCTTCTGCAGTTAAACCAAACTTTTTAAAAAGTGCAGCTTTAAGTTTCCTGTAATCATTACTGTCCTCATTGTCCATTTGACCCAATGCATCCTGAACTTTCCTGGTAAGTAGCGGGGATAGCTGGAAGCTCCAGGACCCTCTAGGAATATTTGCCTGAATACAAACATTTTCAAAGGAATTTAAAAAGGCATCCATATCCTCCCCCTCTTTACATTCTGCTATCAATTTGGAATTTAATTTGTAACCCAGTCCTGTAGTTTCAGTTAAACCCAAGCCACTTACCTGCTCTGGTGCTGGTGGCTGGAGTCATAGCTTCTCCAGTTCATGTTGTCTCTGGGGCTCATGCTCCTCTTGGTCTGCCTCTCGCTGTTCACGTTCAGCCTCTCACTGTTCCCACTCCCTCTTCTCCTCTGTGGCTCGCTTCTCTCGCTCAGCCTCTCTCTGGAACTCCACCTCCATTCTGTGCAACTCAATCTGCAGCCTGATTGCTTCTGGCTCCAGAATGCTGATGACCTTCCCCTGCTGCTGTGGCCCTGGGCTTGCACTGGCCCTGCTGTCCTCCCCACTGGATCTGGACACTGCACTGGCCGCTGACCCCTCCATGTCCAAGGTTTGGTCCTTTATAGTCACAGTCTGTGACTCGACACTCTGGGCATCTGCTGCCATCAGGGCATCCATGAGGTTCTGCTTGGTGGCCTCCCTTGTGCAGGACTCCTTCTCCTTGCACAACTGCTTGGTAGTCTGTATTGTGCTCACTGTAGTTGGAAGCCATCTTCTTCCCTAACTAAGGCTACTCTAACTTACACTTTGAAAAATAAAATAGGTAGGAACTTGACTGTAAGCAAAATGATATAGTTCTGTTTCTTTTCAAAATAAATCACTTCCTTATTTTGCAAGTGAGCTGTACTGTATTGGTTGATACAGTGAACAGTTAAAGCTTGTGTTACCAAATTTATCCCACTGCTGCCAACCAAATCTGTCACAAACGCACTCAGCAGGCCAGGCCCCTGCTCCCACAGTGCCAACCTCAGAGTACAATAATGTGAACAGGTAACAGACAGGGTAACCCTCCTGTCTGCTTTTGGGTCTGAATCACCTTTAGTCTCAAGTTCTGGGGATTCAAATTGGAACCTTATGCTAGCATACTTAATGTACAGGCTCAGATACTGCACTCCTCTCGAATTGCGTACATCTTGCTGGCACCAAGCCATGCTTCCAAAAAATGAACCCTGAAAACTCTATAAGAAACCTTAGGTATATTCTTACCTTTCCCCAGCTTGGTAACACCATCAAGTCCTTGAACAATTGTCAGACTTGACCATATATATGTCATATGCAAAAAAAAAAAAAAAAGAACTGGCAGACACCCAGGCAGTCTTATTAGAATAAGTTTACTAAAAATGGATAGAAACAGTAAAATAAAATATAGAATAAATATCAAAGAGCATCACAATCACATCAAAGGAAAACTACAGAACAAACTCCTACCAAAACACATTTAGATCTTTTCTATCTAGTGTAATTAATTCTGTAAGTGCTTTTAAAGTTAGAAAGCTGTCTCTCTCTCTCTTTCTCTCTCTCTCTCTCTCTCTCTCTCTCTCTCTCTCTCTAGAGTCCCAAGATGGTATATAACTCAAACAGTTCAGACACAGGTATTAGTTAACTGTCTTCCACACCCCTTCTGTGAGTCATCTAGCTCCTCCTTATAGAATATAGAATTACAAAATTATTTCCTATCAGGAGATATTTTAAATAATGTGACTTCAGAAGGAAAAAGACATTTCCTAAATTATGACAGTCTTTAATCAAGCATTTCCTTTGAACTGGTGGCTGATTCCTGTTCTGCCAAGGAACACCAAAGGGTTTACAACTTTTAACACCATGTTGGTATAAAATGTTCTTCCTCTTAAGAGGTCATAAAAGTTTATTAGACTCATCCTCTGGCAGACTCATGAAGTCACATTTCATTTCCACTTCAAAGAGCCTAGGCATGTTATAAAAAGGTAATAAAATGCCATTCTGAAGTAGGTCAGTTAATTAAATGGTTCCTAGTCAGTTTACATATCCTGTAGCTTCACTGAAACCTTTGTGGGAGGAGGGCACCCATGGAAGCACACGCTCACATACTATATTGTTATATTACATATATACAACAATCATAACCAGCTGGCCAAGCATCACAATCTGTACCAGAGTTTGCCATGGCAATATGAGGAAGATATGTTACATCTAGCAAGAACCAGCACCGTCAGAGTGACATCAACAGCAGACCAAAGAAGCAGATTCTCCTTTATTTTTGAATCATGAAGAAACCCCACTTTATACAAACTCAAGTGTCTAAGTATCATGTTAACTTTTTTTTATTTTTAGTGTAGCTTAGGAAAACAGGTGGTTACACAGGGGAAATCTTCTAACATATATAAAGGTATGGGTATGCAGAAATAATGCCACTGCTTACAAAAGTTTGCTAAGACTATATACTGTGTCTGGTTACTTTTGTTTGTTATTTGAAAGTTTTATTACTTTGTATTTTTTCTGCCTTAAGCAGTGTTTACAAGACATGGTATAGCTAAGTAAGTAGTTTAATTAGTGGATATTGGGCAGGAATAATACAATCTATTTTTATATCATTGTGAGGTTGTCTCATGCCACGTTCATTTACAAATTATAAGGACCTTTCTACAGTATGTAGTAGGTTGTGAAGGAAATTTGAGCAGTTTCCATTGTTTTGCATGATCCATGAAGCAAGGGGGAAATGTATGTGCTCAGTGGACATAGTAAATATTTGAAATTCCAGCCCACTGTTCTGACAAAGAAGTAGAGTATAAGAGTGTTCTGGCACAGAAAAGATTAAGTGGACTGCCCACAACACCGGTGACCCAGATTCAGAAACAGGCGCGGGTCAATGGGGCCAGCCGGGGGGGAGGAGGATTGAGTGACCCAGAGGATACTCTCCTCCAGGGAGGAAGGGGGCCATCTTCCACTGCAGTACTACCACCTGGGTGACCACAGGTAGCAGTGCAGATGGAAAGGCAGTGGGAGGAAGGAGGCATCACCGATGCTAGCATCCAGACGCACGCATCATGTGGGCAGGGTCACCTTGCCATCCTTGCATGTGACATCTCTGGGGTAAGGGGAAAAAGGGAAAAATGGCCTGGCACCTCCATGGTGATGGCCCGTGGCATCTCCCCTGGCCTCCACTGCTCTCTAGATCATGGCACTGACCCAATGAAATGCGTAAGTTCAAAGGACTGCCCCCACTCTGATCCCACCTGAGGGGTGAAGCCAGAGCTCTACGGGTGTGTGTGACTTCACCAGTGGGGCTTAGGGAGTTGCTCATGGGCCTGTGGGAATTGGGTTAGGTGGGAGCACTCTTGAACATAGTGTCATCTGAGAGATGCATAGAAGTCAAGGGGCAGGTTTAGCTGGCAAATGCTGGAGAGTGCTAGCAGTAGGAAAAGTTCCACAGGAGGGAGAAGAGGCTGCAGCTCCTTCTGACAGGTTATGCATATTTTCTCTAGGTGAGGAAAACAGGGACCTATAGAGTGGCAGATGCTTTCTCCAGAGTGTGAAGCTCTGTAGGGGTAGCTGCCTCGCAGAGTCACATTATAGCAAAAGGGTCCATAAGTACATAAATGCTTTTTGTTCAACATTAGTTGTGCGCTGTATGACATATACTGTACAAGAATCAGCTGAAATGCTGTTTTGTCATTGTGCTTGTACAGCCTGTATGTTTCAGGCTCTTTTAATTTTTCTCAAACTTTTGTCCTGTTTGTATGTTGAAACTTTTAGTAAACATCTTATACAAGGGCTTATACAGTGACTCTGAGTAAGTGCAAGGAGTGAGGAATCTCATGGAGACTCTTAAAAGGACCTCCTGTCACTTGGGACAACGTTGCCTCTGTACTGAGAATAGGAAAAGTCCTGGAACCAATGAGGGAAGAAGCTGAGGGATTTGGGGACACACAAATGCTATCATTCAAGCCTTCTGGACACTGAGGCCCCTAACCTAGAGAAGAAAGGAAGGACAAGTTGAAGTAACAGTGGAAGAAAGGCAGTGGGGTTAGAGTCAAGGGATTAGACTCAAGAGGGGACCCACAAATAGGATCCCCCTAGCTTTGGGCCAAAATACCCCTCATGCAAGAATGTCTGAATGCCAGAAAGAGAGATCAGAAGACTATGAGGGGGGAAACAGAAAATATGCTTTAAAATGAGTTTGCTGAATAACGAATATGCATCTGAAGTCTCCTTAAGAGGACAGAAGGAGGAGGAGAATTAACTTATACACGGTTGTGTTCTCAGGAAGTGCTGTCAGTACTCAAAGCCAACACAACTAGAAGGCTAAGAATCTCAGATTTCGATAACTGTCTTAAAGAATGGTGTAGGAGGAAGGATTTGGCTACATTGGAGACTTGGGAAGAGTCTGGGAGGATGAAAGCCTCTACTTATTGGACATGCTATACCCAAGCCAGAGGGACCAAGATGCTAAGGACAGGCTGGAGGAGTTCATAGGACACATTTTAAACTAAGGGACTAATACAGGGCAAAGGATACTAAGTTTTCCCATGGAAGGGGTGAGCACCCCACCCCAGGATGTAGATGAATTGGGTGGGAGGGGTTTAGGATGTAAGGGGAAGAGGAGGAGGGGGAGGATAGTAGGAGGTGGGGCAAAAAATAAATGGGGCCGCCCACCGGGCTAGAATGGTAGAATTACTGCTTGCAGTGCTGGTGACCAGGTTCTGAATGGACTTTGGCTGCCAGAGAGCCAGCCAGGGAGGTGGATTGAGCTGAGTATGCCTCCTCTCTGAGGAGGGGGGTCCATCCCAGTTCGAGGCACCTGGGTGACCACAGGTTGCCCTGTTACTGGAGACGCTGCATGGGTTCTGGGGGCATGTCAGATGCTTGACTACTGTTGCATCATGACACTGCGGCCCGCTGCTCAGCAATAGAAAACCTTGCTGGATGAGCTGAGTGATGCCCCATTGTGCTGCCACCCCACATAGCAACCCAGGGACCCCTGTCTGAACACCAAGTGTGGCATTGAAGTGGTAACAGGCGGAGCCCCAGAAGCCTCACCCTGGTGGGTAACCAGGAGGAACACCGAGTGATGGCTGGCCCCGGTGTCGTAGCAATGGTGGTGGCGAGTGCACCAGGAGACAGAAGGGGAGCTGTCCTGGCACTACAATGCATATTCTGGCAAAAAAAAAAACATTGATGGGAGGAGGCTGGAAAGAGGAAGCAGGGGGATACAGGGAGGCATGAAGGAGAAGCTGTAGTAAGACAGGCATGAGGAGATTCAGTCAGTAACCGAGGAATGAGGGAAATCACAAAAAGAGAAAGGGGAAGGAGGAAAACTCTAGGGTCCTGGGGAACAAGATTGACCTCCAGTGCTAGATTTCAAAGGATTGTTTGGATCTAGTGGCAATCACTGAGACTTGGATGACCATGAACAACAACCGTATCTCTATTCATGCTCACCCTCTATTGAAGGATAGAGCGGGGAACCTTAGATAGGGTGATGCTATATGTCAGAGAAGGTATTACAGCCATGATGGAGGATATAGGGAGCTAGGTAAAGAAACAATCTGGGTACAGGTCCAAACAGAGGCAGGGCACAGGATTAGAGTGGGGTGGTTTGCAGACCTTTGAATCACAGTGAAGACATAGACCTGGAGTTCAGAATGGAGATCAAAAAGCCTTCATTGCAGTGGGGGAGGGGGCGATAGTGGGTGACCTCAATCTATCAGACGTAGACTAGAGCATCCTAATGTCAGCAGCAGAAGCCAAATGCTTCCAGATGCCTTCCAAGATGGCTTCCTAACCCAGTGGGTGAGTGAGCAAACTAGGGACTTGGCATCTTGCACCTGGTTCAGATAAACTGCAACCTGCCCTGCTTTCCCCCTTACTGCTTCCTAGCACTACTTTTCCTGCTCACCCCTCTCTAATTTGGTTACCTCAATGTGCCTTCCTGCAGTAGCCCTGTAATTAACAGCTTAACCTCAGTCCAGTTAGTTCAGTATTCTAATGTTTTATTCGCAAGTATTATTTAACTCAGGTTTATGTGTTCCTTATGCTCTGCATTGTTTTATGTTATTGTTGCCCCTCAGTGTTCACTCAGACTTCTTCAAATTGTATTAATTTATTATTTATTAATGCTGTAGCTAAGTGTTTTTGCCTGTTGCTATCCCATCTATCCCCCCCCCCCAGGATGCATCTGGAAATGATCACTTGTTGCTCAGTGTGTTCTTCCTGGTAAAACGTCAATAAATAAATAAAAGTCAGGGACAACAGCATGGCTGAGCCCTTGGAGAACAGTGATCACCAATCTCACGTGGTTTCATTCCGACATGGGAAAGAAGTCCCAACACTAAAACATGTGCTCTGGATTTTAAAAGGGCAGACTGCACTAAAAATGGGTACACCTGGGCAAGCATGCGTACAAGCTTGGGGCAGGGGTGTGAGTGGGTAGAGGAAATATGGTCCATTATTAAGGAAGGGATCTAGAAGTCATCAATACCTGTCTTAAGTAGAAGGATAACAAAACAAGCAGAAGAAGTCATCTGGTACACAGCAAAGGTATTAAGTCCAGTAAGTAGAAAAGGTCTTCCTTCAAAAGATACAGGAAGATTCAGCAGGAGAAGGACAGAGTGGACTACCTGGACAAATTCAACACAGCTGGTAGAGAGAGAAAATGTCCAAAGCAGGATCCGAGTTGAGAATAGCAGAGGGAGTCAAGGACAGTGACAATAAATACCTTTTTGGTACAACCGAGAAAACAGGAGGATGAAGGAAGGTATTGTCAGACTGACACAAGCAGCAGAGTGGGTGCAGCACTATAGAGGAGAGGCAGAAGTATTGAGTACAGATAGTACTTCTTCTCAGTATTCACAAAAGAAAAGGATGAATGAACAGCACAGGGTAGCATATGCAAAAGGGAGAGGAAGGGAGTACAGATGTATGAGGTGCTGATCTAGGCTGGTACAATCTTTAAGGGAATAATTGCTCTTAATGTGGATAAATCTCCCGGGGAGATGGTATGCACCCAAGGGTGCTGAGGGAGCTGGCAGCAGTACCAGTAGGTGTAAAGGCTGCCCTGTTCATTGGCTCTCTAGACACAGATATTTACAAAAATGCAGCACACAGCTAAACAAGAAAATGCCAAAAGTCCAGCTTAAGTGCAAATGCTGTGTATTTTATTGTCTAGCCAAAATTGTAGCCACACCGACAATACCCCTGCACTTCGGCGGTTAGGACTTCATTAGGGGGTGTGGCTTTGGAGCAAATGAAGACCATTTTTAAATCCAAATGGCTATGACATCATAATAAAGTGACACTTGTGCAACAACAATACAAACAGAAATAATGATCTTAAAGGAAAGCTCTCATTATGCCAGCCTCCAGCCCCCACAAGGTGCACTTCGTTGCTTTTATATACTGCTTTTTCTGCTGTAACATATTTATTGACTAAAATACTTCCGGTGGCGATGGACGCCAGTGATTACATTATTCATAGCAGGCGTGACGCTACGCCAGCGCCAATAGTTTTGTATTGAGCGCATGGTGCGTCACCTTATAGATAGTGTGGAGCCTCACTAGCGCCCAATTATACTTCCAGGTAGCAGACTTTTTGCAATTCAAATAAAGTATGTTGCGGCAGGAGAAAAACACTGCAACATACTTAAAAGGCATGGTGGCAGATGCGCGTCCTGGGTGAACAGATGCTTCCGGTGAGTGCAGTATTTCAGGCGGGATACTTCTAAACAGAAACATGATCAAATTTTAAAAAATGAGGTAAACTGGTGGCTTTTGTAATCTATAGGGGCACTCTACTGAAAAAGTTATTTAACTATGTGCCTAGAGGCACAAGGCTCACATTTCACTCAGAATGGAGGGGAAAAGCTGACAGTGTCCCTTTAACCAGAGGGTAAGTCTTGCAGGGGCGGTAGGCTGACATAATGACAGCTTTCCTTGAAATACAAATGTACAAAATGCAAAACAGAATATTTACAGTTGCAACATTATAACATTATTCAAGCTCTTCAGTAAATCTTTCAGTATCACTTATAATACATATTGCAAATTCAGTATGAATATAATCATTTTTTCATAACCTCATTATTCAGTTTCCATGGGCAAGAAATTTATAACATAAAGAACAAGGCTACAGGGTAAAGCAGAAAAGAATAAAGGGAGGGATGAAAGGAAGGATAGGGAGGGAAAAGGAAGGAAAAAGGGAGATGGGGGTTTAGAAACTCTAGTACATCCTTGGTGGAACTAAATAGAAGCAAGGAATGTCAAAGTGCAGAGATGTGATCGCCCTGTACATATATCTCCATCAATGGTGGGGATCCATATTAGTGCCACTTCATTCCATGGCTCCTAAAACAAAGCACAAGAGAGGTAATAAGTACAACCATAATTCTCATCATTATTATAATGTTATATACATTGTAAATATGCTGTAACTATTCTGTTTTGTGTTTAGTATGTTTGTATTTAAGATCATTATTTTGTTTGTATTGTGATTGCACAAGTGTCACTTTATTATGATGTCATAGCTATTTGGATGTAAAAATGGGCTTCACTGCTCCAAAGCCACACACCCTAATGAAGGCATAACCGCCAAAGCACAGAGGTATTGTCAGTGATGCTATGATTTTGGCCAGACAATAAAATACACAGCATTTGCACTTAAGCTGGACTTTTGGCATTTTCTTGTTTACCTGTGTACTGCATTTTTGTAAATACTTGATTGTTTTAGGGCTTTTCAGCCCTCTTGCAGCATTCACTTCCATAGTGGTAGCGCAGCTTTCTTTTGGAATGGTTTGCTTTCTAGACACAGTCATGGTTCTGCGAGAGTGGAGAACCACATATATAGTGCCCTTGCATACGAGCAGGGCTAGGGATGAGCCAAGAAACTACAGACCAGTCAACTTGACATGATCATTGGCAGCTGATGGAAATCATTCTTAAGGAAAGGTTAGTCAAGTGTTTCAAGGCAAATGAGTTCCAAAATGATAAACAGCATGGGTTTGTGACAGGGAGGCCAGGACAAACGAACTTCAGTAATTTCTTTTTGATTGGGGTCACAAAGGTGATGGATAAGGGCAGAAGCACAGCCTTCCTGAGGAGGTCATGGGGTTTGAGGGTGTCCACAGACAAGAAATTGAAGGAAGCCAGACTTTGTGATAAATGTCTTCCGTTTAATATTTTTCTCTGTTTAGCCCTGAAGTTTCGCACGTATATTGCTTTTTCAAAGGACTTCCTAAAAAGATTTTTTAGAAAATATATGTGTTGTAATAGTCCAGTAGTATATTTGCTTACATTTATAGAAAAATCTTTGCAGAATCTTATTCACTGAAGTGTTCACAAACCATAGTTCAAAGACACTTGAGTTCATGCTGTTCGTTTAAGTACTATTTTACGCATTATTATGTTTGCTTGCATGCATGTGCAAGAAACATAGTGCCATCATCGGAGTTTTCGGAGGTGTGTCAGCCCTTTTCCAATTCAGTCAGTGTGTTTTCAGGCGCCGCCGCAGTTCTCCAATGCCTGCTGGAGCTGTCTATGACAGCTCCAAAATGCAGTGGCATACAGTTGAAAGGGGGAGCTACGCTTCAGTGAGCAGCGATCAGATATCGCCTGCTCATGCGTGCTTCCCCTACACACACACACACACATATACATATGCTGCTGCTGCCCCCCAACGCATGCACTGTATAGCGGCGGGCTGCCCAATCCCGTCAGCTGTGCTGCCCCCCCAAACACAGTTTCATGTGCCACGCTGGGTGCCCACCGGCGTGGCTACGCATATAGCCGACGGGGTGCCCAATCCCTGTCGCTCCACTGTGTCTCCCCCAGTAGGGGTGCCACGCTGGGAGCCCACCCCAGCGTGGCAACAGATGCCATGGCTGACGGGGGTGCCCAATCCCCTATTGGCTCCATGCTCCCCCTCCAGCCGTCCTTCTGCCATGCTGGGAGCCAACCCCAGCGTGGCAAACATTCCGCGTTGTCTGTTAAAACAAAAAAAACCTGTAAAGAAAAAAATGGTCCCTCGCAGTCTCCCTTCCCCCCCACAACCCACACCCACCCACTGCGCACCCTGCCTCCCCACACCCCCCTCACCCCATACTTACCTCCGGAGTCCAGCGCGATCGATCTTCAGTGGACGAACACATCTGCACTCTTCAAAGTCGACCATACTGAGGAAATGCCGTAAGCTGTATAATGGGATAGATAGGTTTTTCAACTTTGTTGCATATCTCAGGCATTTTTTGGAATTTTTTTGCACCAAATTTTCAACATGGGGTTTTTGGAACCCCTCCTCATTAATTCTTGCACTGTCATGGCATTACTCAGGCCCGAAGGGTGATTTCACAGCCACTGCGTGAAATCACCTTTCCGGAATGATACCAAAATGACACTGCCAGTGTTCATAAGGTGGGCTCTTAAAAAGTCTATGTTGAAAATTTGGTGGAAAAATTCCTAAAAATGACTGTTTTAGAGCGCGCTGTACAGTTCATACGCACGTCAGAAGTTCAATGAATTTTCAATATTTTCACTCCAGATTTTCAAGATTGCCATTTTACCACACCTTCTTATGAGCAGTACAGCTGTCATTTTTCACATCTCACCCAAAATGTGTTTCCACCCATGTAGCGCACAATGACGCAGTCGGTGTGCAAAATCAATGTATGGGACACGTTAAGAAAGTCACAGTGACACTGGTCATGAGCAGAGGTGTTAAAATGGGTATGTTGAAAATTTGGTGAAGAAATTCCCAAAATGACTGTTTTAGGGTGCATGTTGCGCGGTTCATCCGCTGCGCTGGCAAGTTTGCGAATTTGTAATATTTGCACACCAGATTTTCAACAGTGCCATTTACCGCACTTCCTTATGAGCAGTACAGCTACCATTTTCACATCTCACCCAAAATGTGTTTCCGCACATGTAGCGTACAATGGTACAGTCGGTGTGCGAAAACAATGTTTGGGACAGATCAAGAAAATCACAGTGACACTGGTCATGAGCAGAGGTGTTAAAATGGCTATGTTGAAAATTTGGTGACAAAACTCCATAAAATGACTGTGTTATGAGTGAGCATTGCACAGTTTCCACGCACCCTTGTAAGTTCATGAATTTGTAATATTTTCAGTCCAGATTTTCACCAGTGGCATTTTTCCACACCTCCTTATGAACAGTACAGCTGTCATTTTCCACAACATGGCCAAAATGTGTTTTCACATTTTCAGCACAGAAATGCGTGGTCGCTGTGGGAAATCATTGTTCGGGACAGATAAAGAAAATCACACTGACACTGTTCATGATCGGAGGTCCCAAAATGCCTGTGTTAACAATCTGCTGTAAAAATATCCCCAAACTAGTTACATTACAGGTGTGCGTTGCACAGTTTCTATGCACGCTCGTGACTTCACCAGTTTTTTTAAGATTTTCACAGCAGATTTTCAACATTGCCATTTTTTTTACACCTCCCATGAACAGTACCGCTGTCATTTTTCACATCCTGTTCGAATGTGTTTTTGCACCTGTGGTGCCAAATGCCATAGTCACTGTGCAAAAGCAGTTTTCGGCTAACAAACTGATATTGCCACTGTTCATGAGGTGGGGGTCACAAAAAACATGTTGAAAATTTGGAGTGAAAATACCAATGAATGCCTGAGGCGTTAGGATTTCCGACCATAACGCCCCACCCTGTAGAGAATGACAGGCATCAGGGGTGTGACTTGGGATTCTTGCCTGTAATGCTCATACCATTCCACCCCCACCCACACCCTGCAGCCAGTGAGAGGCATCAAGGTGTGCCTCGGACTCTTCGGGCCCAAACCACCCCATTCTCCTATACCGCACCCATCTCACTGTATTTCCTGATGGAATGGGGTGCGGATAAGGGCCAAAGACCCCAAGGCACACCGTGACACTTGTCAGTGTCTGCAGGGTAGGGTGTGGTGAAATGGCATGGCCGTTATGCCTGATGACCCAAAGGCAGACCCCAATGCTTGTCAGTCTCTGCAGGGTGGTGGTGGGGTTGGCTTCAGCTCAATACTTCACTGCCATTCCTATTATGCAGCTCTGTAACTTCTACACTACCAATGCCAATGCCAGCAAGCAAACATTCGGCATTGACAAATGCTTGTTCTACTTACTTACTCTACATGAGACCTGCCATTAAATTCACTTAATTAGCCCAGCATTGTAATTCTTATATCATAGCCCCACTAAAGGCCATTCACCACTTTTGTCACTGCAGGGGCACCTGATTACCACACTTATCTTACTTATCTATCAGCTAGCCATGATATGGTCACTGATTTTCTAAACTGTGTTAAGAATAAACCTGATTTAAAATTTGTATCTGCTACTTTACTATTGCACATCGAAAAAAAATGTACTTTCCAACGTACTTTTAAAACTCTATTGTTGGTTGTTGCTCATCTTAATGTTCAAACAAGCAGTTTCACCAGCTACCAAAAAAGAGAGAAAACATTTTTTTCAGTACTCAGTATTCAGTACTGCTTCCTGCATTTCACCTAATGCTAATTTGTTTGGGGCAATGTGTACCTTTAAGTTTTGTTCTAAAATATAACAGTCATTTACAAGGACCTGCAATGCCCTTCTAAATTCAAGAAACCATCTGGACCCCTGCAGAGTGAAGACATATCCTTTTATACTTTAAATGTTCAATGCTCTAAACTTTTAAGAAATATTTCAGGCAGCTACTTAAACTTTACTAAATGTTTGTTGTACTTGATAGCCATGTACTTGTGCCTTTCTAGATAGCGTGACTACTCATTTGTGCTGCCCTGTTAAATCACAAAAGGCCTCCTTTTAATTTACTTGTACAGGTTTTTTTAAAACTTCTGTGTGTGTGTTCCAAAGTCAGTACTCACTTTTAGGTCTGCTGGTGAAACACTGCACAGCCTTGTGTCTCCATTTTGAAAAAGTGCTGCTAGGTGTGTAATCAGGCAAGCACTGCCCTTCCTGTGGGTCTGACCACAGAGTCACGTGATCTAAACATGACATCGCCACGCTGGGCATGGAAAAATATTGCTAAGCAACATGAAGCTGTGTTAAACACATAGCCTATGTCAGACCCATTATATTACAACAGCTGGGCTCGTTTTCCTGCAATGTTCAAACTTCTCTCTTACCGTTATTACTAAAGTTATTGCTGCACTTTCATGCTTTAAAGGAAGTATTTGCTAATCTTGCTCAAATACGACCTTATTTCAGGCTCCAAAAGAGTGAATTCTTTCTTTTCTCTTGACAACTTATAAACTAGTAACATTTATATCTGTATGGCTTAGCCTGCTTTTAACACATGAAGAACACTGCATACATCAATTGTATTCTTGCAGTTTAGCAGCTGGCTATTTGGTGTAGTTTGGCTTGATATAAAACCAGATTACTAAAAGTAAAATATCAAAATCAAAAAATAAAGAAAACACAACAGTTGGGGAATAATGAGAAAGGAGGCGGGGGGGGCCTTAACCTGACAGATAAATACTAGAGCGACAATACAAACTGGAAACAGTATTTAGCTGAAATTCCTCAGACATTTTCAAGTTTAACACCCCTCATCCTGCATCTATAGACCATTGGGATTCCATATACATTATTTATACAGGGCATGTATAGAGGCTACAATCTCTAAAAGAGTAAATGATGGAGATGCTGACAAGAAAAGGGACAAAGAAGACTAGAGGAAAATAAGAAAGGATAGTACTAATAGAAAAAGCCAGGAACGAAGGTGAGGGAAAGAAGTGTGGGGTTTGGAAGGGAGAAAGAGAAAGAGATGGGAGTAAAGGATGTAAGGGCATGGGAGGTGGAAAGGGGGTTAAGGAGGGTGAAAATGATGACGGGAGGAAAAGGGAAAAGAAATGGGGAGAAAAAGGAAAGGAGAAAATTAGGCCTGGGAATAGACTTGCACCTGATTACTGTTAGCCCTTGATTTCTTATATACAGTACATGCTTGCCAATTGGTATCTGTGTTCATCCCTATCCTGGAATCCAAAGTCTTCATCATGAATATCCAGTACATTTCTGCTTTATCTAATGCTTTCTGGTGATTGCCCCTCTTGGCAACTCAGGTATATGCTGTAATCCCCAGAACCTACTGGAGGTTCCGGTATGTTGAGCCTGTGAGATCAGTATTGCCACTTGGGATGTCTCTACTGTTCTCCTAATATCACTTTTATGCTCTTGTGTTCTAATCGTTAGTGCCCATGTTGTTTGTCCTACCTATAGCTTGTCACATGGGCATTGTAAGATATACACAACCCATTTTGTTGAGCAGCTAATATTCTGTTTAATTGGAAATGTTTCTCCAGTAAAGGGATGCCTAAATTCTGTTTTTTACTAGTGTAACCACAGCAGGAACAGTGGCCAGGCTACCATACCTGACTTCAAGGGGTCTAGAAGTAATTGAACTTGCTGGGTGCTTGGAGGTTGAAACTGGGATCTAACCAATTTGTCTTTCAAGTTGGGTATTTTCTTCGCCGCCACTAATGGTCTGTCTTGTAAACATCTGTTCTGGTTCCCTGTGAGTGCCAGTAGGTGCCAATGTTTATATATAATTCTCTTCAATTCTGAGAAATACTGATTATATTTAGTTGAGAACACAACTTTAGAAATGGCATCCCTATTACTGGTTTCTGTTTCCTCTCATTGTCCTGTCTATTGGCACCATTTTATTCTTCTGTCTGCTTGTTTTAAGTTGAATTTAGAATACCCTTGTTTCAAATGTCTTCAGCATTTCTTTTTGTGGAGCTCAAAGTCCATCTGGGTGGTGCAATTCTGTTTGACTCTTACCAGTTGAGAATAAGGTATACTCTTAATCAAGTTGGGGTCATGGAAACTTGACCCATGCAAGATTGTATTTCTGTCTGTTTCTTTTCAAATAATGTAGTTCTCAGCTTCCCCTGTTCTTTAAAGATTCTTAGATCTAAATACGTGATGGTCTGTTTACTGTATGTAGCTGTGAATCTAATGTTTGGATTAACATTGTTGACATAGTGAAGGAAGTCACTGAGCTCTGCCTCAGTCCCTCTCCAAATAAAAAAGATATCATCAATAAAGCGGCACCACGCTCTTATGTGCCTTGCTAGTGGATTTGTTTCATCATTCAGTACATGCTGAATTTCAAAATAGTACATAAATGCATTGGCATAGGCCGGGGCCATGGTGCTGCCCATGGCTGTGCCTCTATTCTGAATGTAAAATTGGGTGTCAAATTCAAAATAATTATTAGTCAAAATTATTTCTGCTAGTTGTTGAAGCACAACTGTTCTAGGTCTGGGGTTATCTGGTCTTGTATCTGGCACAGTCACCATAGTTTGAATCACCTGATCATGTGGTATCGATGTGTATAGGTCTGTGACTGAGGTCATGGGGTCCAAAACAGTGGGAGAATTCAAGAATGCATGGGACTGACATAAGGCAATTATAGTGGGGGGTAGGAGGGGGTTAAGGAGGAAGTAGGCTGCTGGTTGACTAGGATCTGCAGCTTATCCAATAGGTAGGGAAATGGGCAGACTAGTGGGCCAAGCTGTCCTTATTCGCCATCAAAGTCTATGTTTCTATGAGGGCATATGGTACCTGGATTTCAGCAAGGACTTTAACTTATTCTCCATAAAAGATTGATCAAGAGGTTGGAGGACCTGGAGATGGGTGGCAGAATGTTTAGGTGGGTGGCAAACTGGTTAGGTGGGAGAACCCACAGAGTCATGGTTGGGTGGAAATACTTGACGATGAGGGGAGTTACCAGAAGTGTACCACAGGGGTCAGTGCTCAGGATGGTACTGTTCAATGTGTGTTCATAAATGATATTAGGAAAAGGATTAGGAGCAAAATCTGCTGTTTTGCAGACAACCAAGATGTGCGTGAGGGGACACAGAGGAGGGGGTCAGATACATGAGAAAACACCTAGAAAGTCTGGAGTGAGTGACAAGAATCTGGCAACTAGGGTTCAGTGCAAAGAAGTGTAAAGTCCTGCACATGGAGAAAAGAACCCAGAGGTGGAGTACAAAAATAGGGTGGGGGTGGGGAGAGAACCATCACTGTGTTTGAAGAGGAGAAAGGCCTGGGGATTGTAATTATTAGCATCCTGGAGCCCTTTGCGAAATGCAGTAAGGCAGTGACAAGGGATAACAGGATGCTGGGTTGCATTAATAGAGGGTTCACTAGCAGAAGAAAAGAGGTTATACGAGCTCGGTATCTATCCATGGTGCAACCGCACCTAGAGTACTGCGAGCATTTCTGGAACATGTGCCATGTAAAGGACATAAAACAGCTGGAGACAGAGTAGAGAAGGGCCACAAAAAGGATTCTGTGGTAGCGGGAGCTCTCATATGAGGAGATGCTGGAGAACCTGAATATGTACCCACTGAACGACAGAAGACACCGGAACATGATTAGAGACCTCAAAGACATAAACAAGATAGACCTATTGTGAACTTTCAGGACCAGCAAAAACAAAAACACAAGGGAAAACAGTTTCAGACTGGCTGGTAACAGGTTCCAGAAGGAGGCCAGGAGGTACTAATTCATGGAGAGAGTGGTGGAGGGGTGGAACAGGCTACCAAAAGAGGTAGTAAGCCAGAAAACTGTGGATGGCTTCAAGAGAGGAGGGTGATGTTATGGGGAAGGTAAGACTGTCCCGGGTTGGGGGGGCTGAGTAGCATGTAACGTAAGATACATGAGATATGCATTGGGCAGATATCATAGACCATATGGCCTTATTTCGCTGCAAAATTCCTATGTTCTTATGTAATAAAACCAATGTGGGATTGTCTCTAATGAACTGTGTTGACATTCCTGTTTGCTCCTGCCATGTGTTTAAATCTGTGCTCCGCGCTCCCCTGTCAAAACTGTATTTGTAAATGGAAGAGTTTAATACACCATGGGCCCCAGGGAATGCTACAATTGGAAGGTAATGCTCAGTGTTGATTTTTTAGAATATTGCTTTTAAATATGTTTGTTTTGGAATAAACTTCAAACTGGGAGACTTTTCATGTTAGTTTGATGTTTCTAAAATGTGCCTGTTGTGGAGTGAACCCAAACTATTTGAAGGAAAAGCCATTGTGGTAAATGTTTGTTGCTGTAAAATGTTCCTGCTGTGGAGTGAACCCAAACTGTTTGGGAAGACCTTTTCATGAAAGTTTGATTTAAAATGTGCTTGTGTGGAGTAAAACCAGATTGTGTGGAAAGCCATTTCATGGAAATGTGTTGCCTTTAAAATGTGCCTTTGTGGAGGAACAAAACTGTTTGGAAGCTGTTTTATTAACTGCATTTGAAATGTGACTGTTGGGAGGCTACTCAAACTGTGAATAAATGCTTTTTTATAAAGTCATTTACTTTTAAATGTGCTTGTTTGCTGTGGGTCTCAAACTGTTACAAACCCCTTTTTATTTTATGAAAGTCTGGTTTAGAGGTTAACATATGTCAGAAAGTGTATGTTCATGATGTCATGCTCGACTGAGCATTATATTGATGTCACAATTGATTATAGGTATGTGTTACAGATTTTGTTAATATGTGTTATGGGGAAATAAATATACAGTTATTCTATAGGGTCACCACCTTTGGATGAGTTAAAAGCCGGATGCTAAACCACACTCCAAACTCCGCCTCTGGTGCCACCCCTTTTTTTATAACTGATGAGTATATCGCTCCTCCTCCAAAGCCATTTGTAATGTCAGAATAGACAATAATAGTGATAGGAAATCATTTTTATACTGTTATTTGTTTTATTTATTTATTTTTATTCTTTGGCAACCAGGTTAACTCCCATAGGCCACCCATTTTACGGGAGTGACCCAGGAGCGCAGGAAGGTTAAGTGACTTGTTCAGGGTCACACAGTATGCAAATGGTGGTTGTAGGAATTAAACTCAGGTCTGCCGGATATGCCAAGCTCATTCACAGCTTATTGCTCAAACCTCTGTTAAACACTCTGCCAATTTCCTTTCTATGTCAGTCATGTATTCTGATATGCTTTGACCAAGTTTGATAACTCAATTATTGATGCTTGTGGCACCCTCAATACTGCATTGTGCTTCCCTTTATTCTCAGCAGCTACTGCTGTTTCTTTTCATACTTCTAAGACATTCCACAATTTCAGACACACCATTGCATGCTATTCATCTGCATGACTTGTGAAAGTGTAGCTAATATCAAGGAATGTTCAGGTAGCACAAAAAATGACAGCAGTAGCTGTTGAGGACTCAGGAGAGAAATAATCAATGTAGTGATAAAGGCAATAACAATTAGATAATTAATTTAATAAAAATGGGTCTAAAACATCAGAATATAGGACAAACAAAAAGGAACACATGAGAGCATATAAAGGTGTAAAAGCTGTTTTCTGTCATAGCAGCGAAAGACCACACTTAAAATTTAGAGTGGAAAAGATTAGGTTAATTGGCCATACCGGATGATTAAGAATCCCTCATGCGTGAAATCAAAAACTCACATCATTACAGTACTGACGGCATTTTCAACGTTATGCACACCCCCCCTCACAGAAAACTAGTCTATAATGACACACCCAACCACGGTATGAGTATTGTGCCTAACCTTCAGTTATATTGAGTAACACATTGTGCATATATTTACAATACAAGGACTTGCATTACTGTGACCTTTCCAGCTATTATCTAACTGAGATGTAGAGTGTATCTTAATAGCAATAACTTCTAAATCATTACATTTTTCTTTCTTCTATGGGGGCGCTCCACCCCCCACACCCCCCGGGTCCTCTATGGTTATTTAAAAAACGGTTGTGTGCATAATAAGAATTTTTGGGCAATAGTATCCACTGAGGACCCGGTTGAAATAGCATTTCAATTTCAGCATTTTAACATTATTTTTGCAGCAGTATTTCACAGCACTGTGTTTTTGTTTTATAATTCTGTATTTGGGGAGGCTCTGCCCCCACCCCCACCCCGGCTTATTGTCAGTATTCGTATATCAGTCACAGTATCATGATTATTGTTTTGTTCGCCTTTAATCTACCTTTTGTCAAACTCTGTATGTTTTGCTTTAGTTTTACTATCCGCTTTTTTTTTTTGGTGATGTCACGCAGTAGCAGTGTCACAGCGGGCATCTGTGGGCAAGCTACCGTCGCACTATGTCTGTGGGCAGGAGGGGTCCTTTAATCATCCGTATCTCCGGGTTAATTTACTGCTATTGGTCTTAATGGTTATACTTTACACCTCCCAGACAGACTGGTTTTACAAACAAAGGCAGGTCTGTATGACATCAGAACTTTTGTAACCTGGACATGAAATGCAGCCAAAACAATCAATGATTTGATACATGTTTTAAGAGTATATGAGCACTCAAAATGGCCCCAAACCGGACTACATTTAATCAAAACCAGATGACCAGATAAGGACCCTAAAAACAGATTATCCTTTCTAAAATCAGATAGGTGGTAATCTATCGGGAAAAAGGTCTACTCATCACCGTGCCCACTACCCTCCACAGAGGTTGAATCTTCTAGTACTACGTTATGGCTGTTTCTATTGAACATTTCTGTCTCACCTAATTAAGTTAGAGATGTATAACTAACGGACATTGTCCCGGCCAGGGTTTTCTGCTTTGTTTGTTTCTCTATACACTGTATGTCTGTTTGCTGTTGCTTCTTATGCAATAAAATATTAATTACAAAAACATTTTTCTTTTAACTGTAACCCCTAGGTGGCGCTATCCCAAGGGTTACTACCGCTGCCTATTTGACTACGGACAGGTTGAGGGGCCTAGGTCCTATGGCGGGTGCCTCCACCAAGAGGTCAGGGTTTGTAGTGGTTAGACTAACTTGGTCACAGCCCTCTGGGACACTGAGACCCCCTTTTATCCCCTCTAGTGGTTCACACAGTACACCAGAGTTACAGCCCCAATACCCCACATTTACACACTGTTCACTCATATAGATACCACTTACCCTCAAGACTGATTCAGGGGCACATCTCTGAGGACCCCCTGTAAAGTAAGGTTAATCAACACACACAGCAAAACACAATACTGTTTCCATAAGTACCACCACCACCACAGACAGCATATAGTATAACAACAGCAAATCTGATTTATTTAGGGGACAGTAACACGGGAGGGGGAAATCAAGTTAATTAGGAGCATTAAATCACAGTACTGGGCACACATACAGTGTCTGAAAAGTCACACTCTGGGTGCCCAGGTTGGGGAGGGCTAGCCAGATCCATTGCCCGGGGTTGGCCGGCAGGTGCAGATGGATAGGGCCCTGTAGTAGAAAAAATATATGCACAATACCCAATTGTAATCCGGGCCAGAGGGCCTCAGTCCATGAAACAGTGAAACAACAAGAATTAGATGACACACTTGTGATTGAAACGTGCGAGGAATACCCTGATTTGTACTCACAATACCCAAGCTGAGGATCAGATGGAGAATGTCCTCTGGATTGCCAGAAGAGCAGGGCATGAGGACAAGGTCCTGTGACTGGACCCCACTCCAGTTGATACAAACGGATGTAGTCCGAATTAAGCTGGGGTTTACTTCCAGCTTCAGCATACAATTCACTGTACAAGGGTTTTGAAATAGTGATTTCCCCAAGCACTACGCACATTTATATGTAAAAGGAAAATACTATACCAGGCAGGCTGCTCCTCGATGCCGATCGCAATTACTGCAAAATACCCGGGAGCACACACAGCAGCTTCAGTTCCTGACAGACTGAGTGCGATTCAACAATTTCTCCAGTCTTCTACAGGGTGATCCTGGTTTCCACACTTCTAGTGCTTCTTTCTCCTTACAACTCAGATTCAGTCCAAACTGGCACTCACAAAGGCTGCAGACCGAAACTCAGGGCCTCACACGCGCTTCCCACGCGAAACTATACACTGCAGAAGCACACAGCTCCTTCTCTCTTCACTGCCACAATTGATCTGATCTTTTCAGTCACAAAGCAGGACATTTCCTTTAGCTCCACACTATTCTGTTGGCTGATTCAGCTGTCACTCACAATAAGACTCCCTCTGTTGGTAGAAAAAGGCGCCACGGTCAAAACTACATTTCCCAGAGTCACTGCCAATACAATCACCTTGTGGCTGGCTCAAATTAAGAGTCCAAGTTCTGATTCATCCACAGGCTCCATTTTAGGTCTCCCTTAACCCAATTGGCCCAGCACAGCAGCTTAGGTCCAAAATGGAGAGGCAACACACACATAGTCCCAGCTGCAACAAAGCCAGGTTAGAAAAACTACAATTTTGCTAATGCTTTAAATGATTACAGGCAAACAGTTACAGCTTTCAGATGGGCTCCCTTTGCAGCTTCAGTGACCGCAAAATGGAGCGATTACTCTGCAGCTCGGGCGGGATTCGAGCATTAAATACACAGTCCCCCCATACAGACTAATTAAGTCTGCAAGCAGACAACTCTTAAAGAGACAGTACATGGAGGCTCAAATAGCACTCACTTGCAACCACAGTTCAGCAGCTCAGATGCCGAACACCACCCAGGCTTGGAGCATTCAGGCAAGATCCTGGAAGACTTTTGGGAACTCCCATTTGCAGGGGGGTTACATAACTTTTGCAGAAAATTCATTACCTGCTGGGACTGGGAGGCAAAACAAGTGCGCCAGCGTTATGGAAGGGGATCAGTGCACGTGACTGGACTAAAGTAATCACAGCTAACCAGGAAGCAAGTAGCAGTGCATAAAATCCTATCCACCCAGCGTGTCCCATTATGCTCATGTCCTAGAGCAGGAGTGGAACAGAGCAGGAGTGGAACAGGTAACTGGCATCTTAGGCATTCACAGGCTTCCACAGGAGACCATAGGCAAGCAGGGGGTTTTGCTGGACTTACTGTTGCACTGTATAGGTAGCTACAGGTGGTGGGGTAGGGGATAATTTCTTGGACAAGGGAGGCAGGTAGCAGCTGCAGGTGGGAAAACAGCAGACATCCTAGCTGGGGTAGGGTGACACAGCAGTTCAGGAATGCCAAAAAGGGAACATTAGTAAAAGGGAGGAGTAGGGAGTACAGAGAGAGCTACCGTATACCCAGAACTAACTACTGTTAAAAGGGAAAGCAAATAACATCCTATCTAGGTTAAGACATTAAAGAAAGTCCTGATAGATGGTGCAGGTGGGGAAGGAGCAAGTAAAAGGAAGGCAGTGTAGGGGTATGCTACATTTAGAAGCAGAAGATATGGGTGTGGTGCAGTGCAATGGTTGTGGAACTGCAGTATTCCAGGAGACATGCTGGAGACTGAGGTTCTACCCATCTGCACACATCTCTCTGGGTTGAGGGCAGAGGTCACTGGTCTCTGTACCAAGCTGGCTAGGATCCAGGGATCCTCTTGCCCCACGTGGGGGCCACCAAGTCTGCCGCCATTGTCCCAGAGGTTGCCTCAGCACAGGAGGCTGGCTAGACATTGATGGACTCCAAGAGGGTTGGGGTGGCAGGTCAAGGGTACATTCCTTAGCCTGTGTCACTACAGAATTCCTTCACCATTCTGGTGGGACAGGACTGCCGAGAAGAGGTACCAAAAGTGGCAGCAAGGGAAGATGTGGGGTCCTCCAAAGAAGAGGTCCCAAGGGGGGAGAATATAGGACCCCAGCAGAGAAGAAAGCAGCTTCTGGTGGGGGACTCAGTTCTGAGGGAGATAGATTTGGGAGCAGAAAGACATGGAGAGATGGAGGTTAGGTGTCTAACGGGTGCCTTGGCTTGGAGGCACAAACAGCGGATCCTAAGGATCACTAGGGCATCAGGGCAGGGGCAACTGGATGTCATTGTCTAATGAACCAGCAAGTGATGGGGCCTGGGTAGTAAAAGGAGAGTTCAGAGAACTGGGAGGGCCTAAAGCAGGTACCATGAAAAGTGATATTCACAGAGGTGCTACCTGTCAACAGCTCAGGGAAGGATAGGATATTCCACACCAGTGGCTTCAACAGTTGCCTGAAGGAATGGTACAGGGAGGAAGGTTCAACTTCACTGGGGACTTGGGGGCCAACCTGGAAGGATATGGGTCTATATAGAAATGATTGGAGGCATACTTCTGGGAAGGGGCCTGCATCCTTCTGGGAATGGGACTGCAGTCCTCAGTGGAAGATGTAAATGTTACTTTGATGAACATTTAAAGTAGCCGAGGGGGGAGGTGGTAATACAAAGGGAGGCATAAACTGCCTGCACTCCAGAGATTGAAACAACAGGAAGAGAGGGCCTGAGGGGAGGAAACTCCCCCAGGGCACAAGTTAAAGGGGGCATCATAGGGAAACAAGGGGGACAAGAACAGAAGATGTGGAAAGAGAGGTGCTGAGGATGCAAGGCACAGAGAGGGTAGTGAGGTGGGAGAGAGAGTGAGGGAAGTTTCAAGTGGCAGCAAAGGCAGGAAGAGGGTTGGCAAGCAGGGTGGAAGCAAGGTAGGAGAACCATGTGTGCTAATGCAAAGAATCTTGAAATAAAATTCCAGACCTAGAGGCCATCATGACGGAGGCAAACCTGGATCTTGCTGTCATAAATGAGTTATGGTGCACAGAAAGCCATGACTGGGACATGACCATTCTAGGTTACACTCAGTTCAGAAGGTATTGGGAGGGGAGGAAAGGTGGAGGGTCTATGCTGTAAGAGGCAATATCAGAGCAATGGAATTGCAAGGGAACCAAGGGGTAAAGGATGGGCTGGAGATGATCTGGGTCACCCTGGAGACAGAAGCCAGAGCCAGTATTTACACTGGGGTGTTATACAGACCTCCATTACAGGGGGAAGAATTAGATAAGGCACTAGGGAAAGTCATTAGCATGATGGCAAAAAAAGGGGTGGTGCTGCTGGTTGGGACGTTAATCTGCTAGATGTAGACTGGAGCGTCCCAGCCACAGGTTCAGCTTTAAGCAGTACCATACTAGTAGACCCCGGAGCCGCCGTCAGAATCGTGGGCTGCAATTCAGTGCAGTTGTAATTAGTTGCAATTATCCTGAATTGCAGCGGTAATCTGGAGTTGCATTTGCCTGAAGTTGGACGATTCCAAGGCTTGCCTGACACACTAGAGAGTCTCCGTCCCAACCCCCATCCTGTTTGTTTTTTTTTAATTTGTGTTGGGGTGTACTCGACAACATATATTCTTAAACGTTCACCTCAGCCAACCAGATCTCCTTGGTGCCAACTCTCCTCCAGTCCTCCAATGACAGTGAGAGAGAGGAGGAGCCGCACAAGCCATGAGGTGAGAAAGCAGTGCACTTCTTGGGCAGCAATGAAAACAACTTAAGTGAAGAAGTTTAGTTGAGGAGACTGGGAGTGCTCTGGCTGCTGACACGGGCTTGAGGCCTTTTTGGTGTTCAGTCGGTCCTTGTAGACTAGTAGGACAGCACACCTGCAGGAGCTGCCACATCAGTTGAAAGACTCGAAAAAGAGAGAAGCCAAGGAGAGGGAGACCCAAGTGAAACTGAGATGGTCACGGGATGGGAAAGACAGTGGAGAGCCGATGGAGTGATGGGCCCAGACCTGAAGGAGTTAGGTAGGGCCCCAGGTGCTGACTGAGACTCCTCCGTCAGACTCAGAGTCATCGTTGGTGGACACACGGAGGAGAGACACTAAAGAGCGGGAAGGGAGAGAGTCATTGACCACCGCGCAGCCAGGCAGCAAGCTGTACTAGTCCAGGACATAGCAGCAAGAAACACTGCAAAACTTAAACTGACTGGCCAAGCAATAACGCAATGCAGCCAGCTGACAAGGGCACACAATTCTTTTGGGAGGGAGTGGACAGGACTGGGTAGGCGCGAACCGCAGGCAGTACTGTGTAGCAGCCAACGGAGAACTTAAGGAACCCAGGCCAGAAAGAAAGTCGATAGGGAAGGAGCCTGGAAAGGAGAGAGCTGTGTTGGGACTGTCTTCAGCAGCTGACTGGACAGCGATGACAGACAGAGTGAGTGGTGGTGGTAAGTCTGAAAATAAATATTCTTCTCAGTGAATCAGACCTCAGACCAGGCAGCAGCACATTGCATAAAACTAACAGTTTTGCAGAGAATAGATTCAGCTATTTAGCACTGTTGTGATCTGAGGTAGTGGTGGCGGTGTTTTTTCTTTTTTTTTTTGGAAACTGCCTTGCTGGGGGTGTGCTAGACTGGGATGGATGGATGGTGTGAAAGTGAGATTAATGGGAGGGAGGGGGCCACATAGTCTAAAATAAGGTGTGCAAGAATACATTTGGGCTATTGGGCTCTAGATGGGGCAGAAGTAACTAAGAACAAAATGCATTGGCCAACTGGGCAACATTTTGCAGTTGCTAGGCTGCACCATTAGTAATCCGCTACCAAATGAATCACATTTTGCAAGCTTACAACTACAACATATTAGAGAAAAATTCAGATATGGTGATTGGTGATAGAATATTATTAACCCACTTTCTGCAGGGACAGGCTGAAGCACGGAGTTATATTTTAACCTGAATACACTCCAGTGCATCCCAATGGTGAGGTCTGAATGAAGTCATAGATTGCAAATATATTGTATTGGTTGTTGGATAGGCTCCTTTTCAATTAGTATAAGGAATAACCTTATAAGCCTACTTGGGGTGGGGCAGCACCTTAATGCAGCAGCAAATTAATTTATTAGACCTCCGTGATGGGGGGAGTCCTCTAAGACGAGTGTCTGGAGTATTTATTGTCACGATGTTGATGTAAACACCATATTTTCACTAGTTGCAGTGGGAGCAAACTTTTTGTCTGGAGTGCTACAGTAATGCCTTACTATCAGTAATCTTCCATGTGTGGCAGCTGGTTGTTTTTTGGGGTAGGATCTCAGAGTGCAAATCTGGTGATTACTCATGGAATTGGAGTAGTGCTCTGACTCGCAGCTCAGCATGGGCAGAGAGGTCTGCGAGATGGTGAAAAGTAGGTGGTATTTGTTGAAGGGTCAATGAGAGTCCACAGATGCCACGGTGGCTTCAGGTGTGTTAAAATGCTTGTGGACCCCATTCAATGCCACAGAGTTTGGCAGTGGCAGGGTTAGTGAGGGCTGAACTCGGCTCCCAGTCTGAAGGACCATTTCATCACAGTGGCATGGACCTTCCGCTTAGTGTGAAGCTCTTGTCAGAAGTCTTGAAATACTTGGATGAGATGTCCCTGTTACATTAGGGGGTGTCCTCTGGCCAAGTGAAGGATTAAGAAATAGGCCAGTATGGGGCAGGGGTGGTTGTCTGACTTCAGCATTGGTGCCAAGGAGTGGTGAGAGCACTGAGTCTCCTAGAGCATAGGACACTGGGAGTGCATACAGCAACCAGCACTGGCAGGCTGTCTTGCAGAAACAAAGCTTTTGCAGCAGTCGTAGTCTTTACATCCCTCAGGGAAGCTGATGAAATGAAGTTGTTTCATTCACTGGCCCCTGGTTTCAAGGTCTCCCACCCTTTCCACAGGTAGTGAATGAGGTGGTCTTGCTATCTGAGACATCCATCGAATAGGAATGTGCCTGTCTAGTGGAGGCTAGAGTAGCCAGCTGTGACCTTGGAGCCACATCAGCCCCTAGAACTATAGTACACCCCAGCAGTGCTCTGTTGTTACTACTAACACATCTTATTCATACCCTGGGTAATCTGTCCTAACAGAATGTTTCATAAATAAAACTTTCCTGGGTTAAACTGCTATTGCTTTGCCATGGAGTCTAAAGATTTTGAGGCCTCTTAAGTCCAATATCCATCCAGGCATTTTCAACTCCACATTGTAAAATCTGTCTCCCATCCACTGTGTGCAATTTAAGGACTAAATAATTATAATTATTATTTATAATCTTAATGAATGTACCGTGTGATCTTGTGCACAACTGTATGGACAATGTGGATGTATTTCTGTGTATTGTGTACATTTCTGCAGCACGAGTGTGGTTTCATATGAAATTTAGAGGATGTTGCAGTATACATACTGAGTAAACACTATCTAAATAAATCTGCTGCAAAGTCTTTCCCACTAATTGCACTCAAGTACAACTTGCTTGTACGTAAATAAAATTCCACAATGGTGGAAGCTGAAAAAATTGGTTGGATTTTCTTTAGTGAGTCGTAGTCATAAATTTTAAACTGGTTGAAAAAATCAGTCATAATGTGTTGTAAGTCAGTCATAATTGGTTATTCAACTAGATTACATACTAGACTACTAGACTACATACTAGATTCCCTACAGGGGACATTTCTCAGGCAACTAGTCAGAGACCACTCAAGAGAGTGCAATACTGGACCTGGTGCTCATTAACAGGGACAATGTTATAGATGTCAAGGTGGGATGTCACCTGTGAACCAGTGGTCATGACACTTTGTGGTTTAACACAGAGACAGCGTCAGAGACAAACCACACAAGGATGAAGGATTTTAGGAGGGTAGATTTTAAAAAGTGGGTGAATGCCACAGAGATGACCTAACAGAGGGATTGCCAGGGTGGGATGGAGGAACCATGGGACAAATTGAGGGATAGCACAGTGAAGGCAACAAACCTCTATGCAAAGGGATTGAGCATAAACAGGAGGAAAAAGAGACCACCATGGTTCTTGAAGAAAGTGGCTGTGAAGGTAAAGGCCAAAGGGGTGGAATGCTGCAGGTACAAAGAGATGCAATGGGAAGGGGATAGGGAGGTGTACCACGAACAGCAGAGGGAAGCAGGGAAGGCAGTGAGGGGCACAAAGGCACAGAGGAAAGGATAGCCAAAGGGGTAGTTAAAGGAGACAAGACCTTCTTCAGATATATAAGCAATCCAATTCACGGACCCAAAGGACGCTAAGAAGCGGGTGGATAAAATAGCTGCTGAATTCTGACCAGCAGCACTGGAAAGTGGAGAAGAGGAAACCGGAGGTGAAATAGTAACTTAAGGTGGACTTTGAGACTGTCTAATTGTCCAACACTTTTTGCCTATGAAGTTGCCTTTCTTAACTGAGTTATGGGCTATGTTGTAATTTCTTATTATTGCTGTGCACAGCAACATCCTGTTCAAGGAATAATGTTTGAACCCATGTCTTGTGGGGGGGGAGGGGAATTCATGTTAACAGAAAAAATTGCTGTTTGGAGTTGATCAACGAGTTTTACAGAGCTGTACATATGTTCCTTGCCAACATTGTGGATGTTAAAATAGTGCGCCTTCTGCATGCACACAGTTCTTTTTGTTGATTTTTTTAGTGCGAACAATTGACTTTCTAGCCAATGGACTGGGAATGACTTTTATTTTAGACAAGTGCACAGATACTCATTTTCTCTTTTGAAACCATTAAAGTAATAACTGTGGTTTGAGCTCTGGGCAAACCAGGAGTATGATGCTCTCTTTGAAATACTTTTAGAGGCCAAACGCTGAGGTTTAAGTAGTGAGTCTAACTGTAATCTACATTCATACCTGATCTACTTCATGGATTAGTGGGAACAGTGACTATAAGAGGGTCACTTAGACAAATTACTTATTGCCAGAATCTTTCCTTTTGAATTCCCACAGGTCATGGCTTGCCGAGCATATTACGCTTAAAATGTCTTTTAGAACGTTTATCATTAAGGAACCCCCATATGATGTACCAAGCTAATAGACCACTATATATCTGGGTACTAAAATATGTGATGTTGCTTTTTGATGTATTACTGTAGCTGAATCTATTAACGTAAGATGCTACTGGCATATTCAGTCTTAAAAGCTTAATAAATACAACGTTTAAGAAAGATATATGAGCAAAAAGAGGAAGACAAGGGGAGGTATTGTGAGGATAAGAAGGACAGGGGGAGGTTGTGCAGAGGAGGATCAGGAAAAAGCAGATATCCTGAGCAGATACTTCTGTTCAGTCTTTACAGTGGAGGAAGTGGGGGATGGACCACATAGAAGCAGCAGGATCACTGGGTGGGAGGGAGGTGGACACAAGTCCATTCACAGAGGAAAGAGTCCTGAGAGGATTTGTAAATCTGAAAGTGGATAAGGCTATGGGTCCGGATGGGGTACATCCAAGGGTGCTGAGGGGGCTAAGGGAGGTACTGGCTGCACCTCTGACAGCACTCACTGGAAACAGGAGTGGTTCCAGAGGACTGGAGGAGGGCAGATGTAGTCCTGTTTCATAAATGCAGCAGAAGGGAGGAGGTTGGCAACTATGGGCTGGTCAGTCTAATGTCAGTGATGGGGAAGTTAACTGAAACACTTTTAAAAGAAAGGCTAGTGGCGTACCTTGAATCCAGCGGTTACAAGACCTGAGGTAGCACGTAGTCAGTTTCTTTGATGGGTGACTAGGAAATAAAATGTGGGTGTGACGGTGGAGTTGGCCTACTTAGACTTCATCAAGGCCTCCAGCACCATACCACATAGGAGGCTTATAAGGAAACTGGGCTGTTTTGGGGTGGGACCTAAGGTGGTAAACGGGGTATGGAACTAGTTAATGGATTGACAACAGGAGGTGGTGGGCAAACAGCACTCACTCTAAGGAGGGGAGAGTGACCAGTGGGGTACCTCAGGGCTCAGTGCTGGGACCAGTCCTCTTCAATGTCTTCATAAGTAACATTGCAGAAGAGCTGGAAAGGAAAGTATGCCCCTTTGCAGATGACACCAAGATCTGCAATAGGACAGATACTCCAGAGGGGGTGGTGAGAATGAGTAGAGACCTGGGAAAACTTGAGGAGTGGTCGAAGATATGGCAGCTGGGTTTCAATGCAAAAACATTCAAAATCATGCACCTAGGGCATAGTAACCCAGGGGCAATGTATAAAAGAGGGGGAGAGGTATTAATGGCCACAAAGCAGGAAATATACCTTGGGGGCATCATATCTAAAGACCTCAAGGTGGCAGGGCAGTGAGACAACGCAGTAAGCAGTGCCAACAGGATGCTGGGGTGCCTAGTGAGTGGAATCACCAGCAGAAGGAGAGAGGTGGTGTTACCACTGTACAGATTTTTGGCAAGACTCCCCCTGGAGTACTGTGTCCAGTTCTGGAGGCCAAATCTCAGAAAGGACATAGACATGTACAGGCTGTCCAGAAGAGGGCAACTAAAATGGTGCAGTGACTGCATCATACACCCTAATAGGAGAGCTGAGGGATCTCAGTATGTACACCATGGAAGAGAAGGGCCGGGGGCATGATAGAGACGTAAGTACCCCAAGGAGGTGAACAAGGTACAAGAGGGGAGTATATTTCAGAAGAGAAGGTGCATCAATATAAGAAGGCATGCAATTAAGCTATAAGGGGAATTTAGGAGGGATGTGAAGTATTCACTGAAAGAGTGGCAGACACCTGGAATAATCTACCAGCGAGGTGGTGGGACGAAAAGCAGTGGTGGGCTTCAAGCATACATAAATAGCACAAAGGAATTTTAGTGGGAAAGTGGGGGGCTGATTACTGTGCCGAGAGTTAGGAAGGACTGCGGTGACAGTATAGGCAGGGGCAAACTGGGCAGATTGGGTGGACCAAGTGGTCCTTATCTGCCTACAAATTCTGTGTTTCTAAATAAATAATCTATTTAATGTGTTTTTGGGGGTTGTTACAAAACTGAGCAGTGTTGAAGAACAGGATCTCAAATAATGGGGCCAGGGTAGGCCTGTGTGCAGAGACAATTCTGAGCCTCCATTCTGAAGTGGCTTTCAGATGATCTAAGACAAATACAGGGAAGGGGAGAATTCCACTGGACTTGGGTAGCCACAGAGATACCCTATTCCTTGCAGATTTGAATCTAGAGTGCAGGACATCTAGTAGCCCCGAGTCACTAAAATTAAGTGCTCTCCCTGAGTGCTGAGGGGCCAGCAGTTCACAGAGGTGTGACCCATCCATGTAAAGCATTAACTGTCAAAATTAGAAAAAGGGTTTGATCCTCCTTTACGGAATACCGCTAGCATCTTACAATGAAGCGGCCCATATTATATCAAGTGTTTCCTTTATATCAATGTCAAATTATTTCATTAAAATACTATATCATAGGAAATTTATTGTTAAGAACATTTCAAAAAGGTATATCAATTTATTTTTATGTATATTGTGATATATTGGTGTATATATATATATATATATACAGTATATATATATATATATATATAGAAATTTATACAATGGGGCTGATTGCTATTCCAATGGATTAAATGGAGATATTTTCACTGCAGTGAGATAAATGCTCACTGCAGTGAGATAAGTGCTGATGACGTCAGAGGAGTGAGCTATATTCCATTTATCCACACTTCACTCACATCACCTACCTAACCTGGCAATAAAACACCTACAACCAATAAACGTTATATCAATAAAACTCACCTGTAGCTCAGTAACACAATCTCAAACCCCTGTGTTCTTGTGCTGTTATTCAGAACCCGAAGATAAAACCTCTGAGAACCCAACTCTGCTTTGCCTGTAAGAATAAAGAAGCTTATCGAATCATATTCTGAAATGGAAAGAAACTATAATAACAACTTACTTGCGAGACAAAACAAAAGCCTCCCAAATGAAAAACTAATTCTAAAAAAACATATGACAAAGAGCTCAATCCAGGACAGGTTGTAGATTTATGTACCCAGTCTGAACGGGACACAGAGCCGCTGCTCGACCATATGAAAGCAGATCAAACACTTGTTATACCAGAAACATAAGAACAAAAAATGCCACACAAAAACTCATATTTCCTGGATCCAGACTACATCAAAAAAAACATTGACAGTACCAAAAATCGCAACACAGTAAAAAAAAACAGAAACTGATGTTAAACATCTGCAGAATTTCTTACTGGAGGACTTGGAGAGCACAACTCCCATTAACAAAATCGAGCCAGAAGAACTGGACAGCCTATTATACCATTATTTTATCACGGCACAAAAAAAAAAAGGTGGCACTGCTTATGAATCCCTCACCATTTGCCCCTGTTTCCAGAGTACAGAGAGACATTTGAAACAAAACCGATATCTGGAATCGCTATCAACATCCCTGAAATTTGAGAAAACACGACAGGTCACATTATCTAAACAAAACAGTTAAAAGACAAGCATTTGTCAATGGCGAATGTTTGCTTGCTGGCATTAGCAGTGGTAGTGTAAGTTACAGAGCTGCGTAATAGAATGGCAGTGAGTATTGAACTGAGTAACCCCACCACCACCCTGCAGAGGTGACAGGTGACTGGGGTGTGCCTTTGGGTCCGCCAGGCATAACGGCCACACCATTTCACCACACCCCACCCTGCAGACACTGACAAGTGTCACGGTGTGTCTTGGGGTCTTTGGCCCTTATGCGCACCCCATTCCATCAGGAAATACGGTGAGATGGGTGTGGTATAGGAGAATGGGGTGAACTTTGGGACCGAAGAGTCCAAGGCATACCTCGATGTCTCTCACTGGCTGCAGGGTGTGGAATGGTATGAGCATTACAGGCAAGAATCCCAAGTCACACCCCTGATGCCTGTCATTCTCTACAGGCTTGGGCCTTATGGCTGGAAACTCTAATACCTCAGGCATTCGTTGGTATTTTCACTACAAATTTTCAACATGTTTTTGTGACCCCACCTCATGAACAGTGGCAATATCAGTTTGTTAGCCTAAAGCTGCTTATGCACAGTGACTACAGCATTTAGCACCACAGGTGCAAAACATTCGAACAGGATGTAAAAAAATGACAGCTGTACTGTTCATGGGGAGGTGTAAAAAATGGCAATGCTGCAAATCTGCAGTAAAAATATTAAAAAAACTGGTGAAGTCACGAGTGTGCATAGAAACTGTGCAACGCACACCCGTAATGTAATTAGTTTGGGAATTTTTTACAGCAGATTGTCAACACAGGCATTTTGGGACCTCCGATCATGAACAGTGTCACTGTGATTTTCTTTATCTGTCCTGAACAATGATTTCCCACAGCGACCACGCATCTCTGCGCTGAAAGTGTGAAAACACATTTCGGCCATGTTGTGGAAAATGACAGCTGTACTGGTCATAAGGAAGTGTGGAAAGATGCCACTGGTGAAAATCTGGACTGAAAATATTACAAAGTCATGAACTTACGAGGGTGCGTGGAAACTGCGCAATGCTCACTCATAACACAGTCATTTTATGGACTTTTGTCACCAAATTTTCAACATAGCCATTTTAAGATCTCTGCTCATGAACAGTGTTACTGTGATTTTCTTAATGTCCCATACATTGATTTCGCACACCGACTGCGCCATTGTGCGCTACATGGGCGGAAACATGTTTTGGGCAAGATGTGACAAATGACAGCTGTACCGCTCATAAGGAGGTGTGGTAAAATGGCAATGTTGAAAATCTGGAGTGAAAGTATTGAAAATTTGCGATCTTACGAGCGTGCGTAGGAACTGCGCAATGCACGCTCGTAAAACAGTCATTTTTAGGAATTTTTCACCAAATTTTCAACATAGCCATTTTAAGATCTCTGCTCATGAACAGTGTCACTGTGATTTTCTTAATGTGTCCCATACATTGATTTTGCACACCGACCGCCATTGTGTGCTACATGGGCGGAAACACATTTTGGGTGAGATGTGAAAAATGACAGCTGTACTGCTCATAAGAAGGTGTGGTAAAATGGCAATGTTGAAAATCTGGAGTGAAAATATTGAAAATTCGCGAACTTACACGTGCGTAGGAACTGCGCAACCTGCGCTAAATAAAACAGTCATTTTTTGAATTTTTCCACAAATTTTCAAAATAAGCTTCTTGAGAGCCCACTTATGAACACTGGCAGTGTCATTTTGTTATTCAGTCCCAAAGGTGATTTCGCACAGTGACTGTAAACTCCCTTCGCCCGAATAACGCCATGACAACAACAACATTCATGAGAAGGGGTCCCCAAAATCCCATATTGAAAATTTGGTGCAAAAATTCCAAAAATGCCTGAGATATGCAGCAAAGTTGAAAAACCCCTATCTATCCCATTATACAGCTTACCGGCATTTCCTCAGTTCGCGGTCGGCTTTGAAGAGTGCAGACGTGTTCCCAGTCCACCAAGATCGCCGAGGTCCGGAGGTAGTTGGGGTGAGGGGGTGTGGGGAGGCAGGGTGCGAGTGGTGAGTGCAGGTTGTGGGAAGGGGCAGGGAGAAGTGCCGAGGACAGTTTTTATTTGCAGGTTGTTTTTTTTTAAATGACAACGCTGGGACGCTTGCCACGCTGGGGTGGGCTCCCAGCATGGCACAAGGATAGCTGGTTGGGGGCATGGAGCCGATGGGGATTGGGCACCCCGTCAGCCATAACATCTGTTGCCACGCTGGGTGGGCTCCAGCGTGGCACCCTGTACTTGGGGCGGCACAGTGGAGCCGATGGGGATTGGGCACCCCTGGCCGGGTTATACACGATGAGGCTGCCATGCTGGGGTGGGCACCCAGCGTGGCATGTGGAAGGCTTTTTGGGGAGCGCAGCACAGCCGATGGGGGATTGGGCACCCCGCTATACAGTGTGTGTGCTTGGGGCAGCACTTAGTATGCGTGCGTGAGTGTGTGGTGTGTAGGAGAGCGCATGAGCAGATGATATCTTATCGCTGCTCACTGAAGCATAGCTCCCCCTTTCAACTGTACTCCACTGCATTTTGGAGCTGTCATAGACAGCTCCAGCAGGCATTGGAGAACTGCGGCAGCGCCTGCAATCACACTGCCTGATTTGGAAGAGGGCTGCCACACCTCTGAAAACTCGGATGATGGCACTATGTTTCTTGCACATGCATGCAAGCAAACATAAAAAAGGAATGGGAAACAAGCTGTATGCTGCAAATGACATTACAGATGAAATAAACGATCTGAAACTACTAGGACCTGACAACCTACAAGCACTCATCAATTGCTTGTGGATAATAGTAAACTTATACTTTGGAGTCAGAGGGAACTCTGAAGCTTGAAACATAAGATGGGGCGATATAACTTTTAAAAAAGATAATCATAACATACAGTACCTTGAATTATCCACTGAGAGACAAACAAAAACTCACAGTGGATCAAACCCCAAAGACACTAGGCTGATAAAACCATGCACCCATTAAGCAAATGATCCTAAAAGATGCCCTTTGAAAACATACTTAACATTCAAAGACAGACGCCCTTACAAATGTAACAGCACAGACGCACCACTATTTCTATCAATTCATTACCCCATTAAACTGGAAAAAACAACCTCTCAGGATCAATACCATCGGTAAAATAGTTAAAACCATGATACAGCAAGTGGGGTTAGAAACCGATCGAAGACTCACAAACCATTCTATTCGTAAGCACCTGGTGCAGAAACTGATGGATTCTAACATTGCCCCCACAGAAATTATACAAGTGTCTGGACACAAGAAGGTTGAATCTATCAACATATACTGCAAATTAAATGACATGAAGTAAAGAAAGATCTCACAATTACTTAGCAACCAAGTGAACATGACGTAACAACCTTCTACTTCCAAAGCTGCCTTTACAGTGGTCTGAAAGAAAACCTGCAACACCTGCTGCCTGTTAAATGGACACGCCCCAGCCTGCTTCAATAACCCAGTCATTAATGATCACATGTAACTTTCAACATCACACAAGGCAAGTATAACAAACTACAAACTCTCTTACTACTACTTACATCAACCACACTAAACTTATTTTTTCTCCACAAGACACCAATACCAACAGACTGCCAGAAAAGACAGAGAATCCTACCATCCGACTCGACCCCAGACCAGAAAACTAAACACTCAGAGGCTACAATTACCAAATATCCAATCACTCCCACATTATAAAATGTTTATTTCTTGAATAAATGCTAACCTGAAATGATTTACTATTAAATAAAGCTGTAATGGCTACTGTTTGACACAAAGTTCATAAAATATATCCGTGTCAAGAATCCATGGTGAATTAAACTGTACAGCAGAAAATTAAAACCATTATGTGCACAAACATGTTGACACAACAAAGCAAAATAACACAATCAGTAAATAAACTGAACACAAAGGTCACGTACATACCACAACACACGTTGTTTCCCTGCTCTCCAGATAAGTTCCACCCTCACACAAAGTAGCCAATACAACTATACATGGCACAGCAACAACCAATCACAACACAGTAAACATACGCAACACTATAACAGCAATATTTCAGAAGACGCTCTCACCCACTTTGTATAAATAGTACACATGATGTGCATATTGTGAGATATGGGAAATATTCTCACTCCTGCAGAGTGAGCTATGCATTCTCACTCGTACCTTCGGCACCTGTGAGAATACAGAGCTCATTCTGCAGGAGTAAGAATATTTCCCATATCTCACTCCTGCTCATCATGTATTATATATATAATAACTCACAGTAATAACTTCAAGTTTTATTTAGAAAAAAAAATGAAGTCCCTAGGTCTAACAGTTCCAGAGTTATCACTTCTTGAAGTCATTACCTTTAGAAAGGTGTAACATTGGAACCTAAAGAGCTAGGCACTTAATTTGTGTTTTTAAATGGAAGCTTGGAGTCGATGTGTACAAGTTTATCAATATATAGAGAGAAATACATGGAGTGGTGTGTTCAACGAGATTTTACATACACTCGAGGTGTTAGATGCTACATAAATCCTGAGAGTGAAGCTAGAGGGGTTTATTTAAGCATCCAACACCAAGAGTGTGTGTAAAATGTGAGTGAAATACACCACCCCATGTTTTATTTTATATAATTGCTGGGGAGTGTTTTTTCGCCACAGCAATTATATAAAATAAAAACACATCCCTTTGCAACTGTGGTCTGGTCAGGTTTCAGCATGGTCCATTTAAAGTATTATACCCGTATTGATCTGAAATACAAATATGGTAACATGTTTTTTCTTATAAAATGTGTGCCACATGGTTTTCTTGTCTTTTATTGTTTTTAGCTACAGTAACTCCCAATTATCAGAATATGGACTGTTTTTGTCTTCAAAGTTAAATGGAAGCATATTTCAATAGAACCAGAGGTCTCTTCTCTTAGATACTGAAAAGCATTTGGCCAGGTTTCATGGTCCCACATTTTTGAAGTGTTAAAGCTGTGTGATTTTCCAGAAGTGTTTATCACTGCTATAATCACTAATGGAGTTATCTCAGAAACATGTCATCTAAAGAGAGTTACTAGACAAGGATGCCCCTCTCCTCTTCTATTTAATTTATCAATGGATCCTCTGGTGAGAAGATTAACTGTTGAAAGTGAATTTAGGGACATCAAAATAAATTATAGGGAACACCTTATTTCACTTTATGCTGATGACATCTTGTTTACATTATCTGATCATAGACATTCCATATCCAAACTATTAGAAGTTATCAACAAATTTAGTCTGTTTTCCGGGTATAAACTAAATAAAGAAAAAACCTTCTTCCTACCTCTAAACAATAAGTGCCTAAAAGATGACATAAAAGATTTGGGTATTGCCTGGGGAAAAGAATCCACAGATTACTTAGGTATCAAGATCTTTAAATCCATACCTACAAAGTAAGTAAAATCTTAACAACTTTAAGCCCAAAATTAAAAAAGTCTAATAAAACTGAATAATCTTCCTTTAGGTCTTTGGAGCAATATGGAAACTGTTAAATTGAATATTTTGTCAAGGGCCATATATCTCTCTCCCTGATGTTACCTTCTGTGTACATAAAAAACGGTTTCTGAATTTTCAGAGTTTGTTATCAAAAATAATTTGGGCTAATAAAAGGAGTTGCGTGGCTTATAACAAACTAGTTATAGCAAAGGCTAATGGTGGTATGAAACTTCTAGACCTCTATAGCTATTATTTGTCCTGTAGAGCATTTCAATTTTCTAAATGGTTTGGTGTAGGAAGATTGGCTACAGACTGAAGTGAGTATAACAAAGACCTAATCCATAGAACTTAGCTCATTGTTATTCACAAGACATTTAAAATCACTTAAAATAAAATGTTGTCAGACAACAACTGTATAATTTCTCTTTGATCATCATTACTTAACGTGAATTTAAATAAATCTCTTTTACAGCCAATATGGAGCAACCCTAACTTCCTCCACAACCAGCAAGTCTTCAGTAAGACTCCTTGGTTAGATAAAGGTATAATAGAAATAAAAGACATCTTAGACAATAATACTCTTCCTACCCACCTCTGCTTCTCCCCCTCTTACCCTGCTCCTAAGCAACTTCTCAGGGATCCTTTTGCTGCCTCTTGCTCTTGCTCCTAGTATCTCTAATTAATTATTGTATTAGTCTGTTCTGCCACCGGTCTAATTGTCCAATTCTTACCTCTCATTATTTATTAATTGTTCCTATTCATTTGCAGTATTGTTCATTTTGTATTGCTTGATTGTTCTGAAGTTACCTTCTGGACTGTATTCACTCTGTTTCCTTCCCTGGGTATACCTGAAATGAGCGTTGGTTTAGTGTGCCTTTCCTTGTCCCCAATTTGTAAATAAATACATAAATTCATGTACCATATCCTCTTTCCGTTTGCCTCATCCTTTCATGCAAAATATCTAAAACTCAGCATTTAAATACAGTACTATTTCAGGCTTGCTTGGGCCTACACTAGAACAGGTTGGGGCCTCCTGGGGGGAGGGGTTGGCCTAACCATTTGAGAAACCCTGTCTTAGGGGATCTGCTCTGGAAAATGGTGGTGGTCATTAAATTTAAACAAGAAAATGGAAGAGTAGAATTGGAGTAAAATATGGTTGAGTTCCAAAACTGTGAACATGACAATGTTCCAGTTTAAAGAACTCCTGATGCCATTGTGGCAACTTGGAAAAAATTGAATATTTAGACACAGTGTAGCTTATATTTAATATTTTTTCCCTGTAATTCTCACCCTCACATTTTTATTACTAAGGACATTTGCATAAAAACAGGACTGCTTCCCTATCTGTTCTGGCTTCTTGCCTACACCTGACATCACAGTTCTGTGTTTGACATCACAGTCTGTTGCTATGGAAATAATTATGATGCCATAAACAGGGGCTTATGATGTCACATGTAGGCAAGCACGACAAGCAGATAAAGTCTAAGGGACAGTCATGCTCTTTCATACTACTGAAATCAATAATAAAGAAGTAAGGGATAGATAGATATTAGATAGATAGATAGAAAATATATGAAATATAAACTGAATTGTTTCTGAACCTCACATAGTTTTCAAGTTTTACTAATGGTGTCAGGGGCTCTTTAAATCCTTACATAACCGTGTATTACAACTCCTCACACTTACAAAAGTTGGGCATCAGAAATACTTCTAATTGCAATAAGTGTGGAGAGAATAATGTAAACCTGTTGAACATGTTCTGGTATTATACATGTGTCCAACCCTATGGGAGAATATTAAACATCTGTTTACTAGCATAGATTGGATAAAGAATCACATAAACATAGAAAAATGCTTAAGAGGTCATTTGGACACCAAAGAGAAGTGAACAAAAGAACAAAGACACGCTTTAATCTTACTGGGGACATCAGTCAAAAACGCAGTTCTAAAAATAAGTATTGAAAATAGTCCTCCAAGCTTAAATGAATGGAGGGTTGAATGTCTAGAAATACTTAGAATGGAGAGATTAGTGCAATAATGGTAGATCAAGACAACTTCCTTTCAAAATGGAATTCTGTTTATAATTTCTTTGTGACTGAACAAAGTACTGCTTAGTCTGTTATAAGTCTATGGAACTTATTTTTCCAAACTTCCCAAGAATTGGTTGGAATACAATGAACTGCATAGGTCTGTTTAAGGTTTTTATGTACATTTGTTCATGGACTACAAGGTAGTTTACGCAATTCCTTAGACAGTGAAATTCGAGACTTTCTTGCATTCAAACTTTTTACAACTTCTTTTCTATTTATTTGTCTTCTCCCTTTTTAATCTTCTTTTTTCTCCTTCTCTTTTATCTTCCTTTTTCTTCCATTCCCTTTTTTCCTTTTCTTTTCTGGACTGATACTATTATTGAATCAGATACAACATGAAATTTCATAAGTGTAAGAATGATTCATCCTTGATCTGTACTTGTGCTATTTTTGTTCTACAGTTTCAGATGCGATACTGCCAATGTCTTTCTATTATTTAACTGAAATTTATTAGATTTATTAGCTATATTAGTTTGTATGTACTTATTCATTCATTTTATGTTAATAGTAAGTTGTTATGGGCTTGCTGCTTTCTGAAAATGCTTACTAGAAACTTTTTTGACAGTATTTCAATGAATGGTCCTGTTTTTCATCTTTTTAAAATGTTGTTTTTCTTATTTCTATTTATTTTGTTAAATATTTAAATGCCATTTTATAAGTGCAGTAAGACACTCCATGATAATGTAATTGCACTTCTCATGTGCATTTAACCATACTCAGCTGTGCCTTATGCCTAATAACACACCTGAAACATGTGATTGTATCACCATAATGCACACCGTGTCATGTCTTATTGCTTACATATTGATATACATTTATATAGAACTATATGCAGCAAAATGTATCGATATGCATTTTTCAATGACAGTTTAAAAAAACAAAATATATTTTTATATATAAAGTTTCTGATTTTTGGTTTACAGTCATCATAAACATATATGAATGGTATAACATTCCAAGGGGTAGTCCCTTTCTAAATTAGAGTAACCAATCTGCAAAAAATCTATTTCCCCTCAAACCACCCCATAATCTTTCTATGCTTTCACTGTAGGGAGACCATCTAGATTACAGGCACAGCAGAGGAAAATTATTTACCACCAACTACGTAAAGTTTCACAGTGAGAACTTTGTAAAATAAAGTACTGTAATATAATATTATAAAATATTAGTAAAATATCACTACAAAAGAAATTATTGTTACCTGGCTAATAATGATTTGGTGGTTTCCAAATAAAAATGAAGAAATGAGTGATGGAAAAAATATAACTTAAATTGTTGTTGTCATCTATAGCATGATACTGTACTGAGCATACTCAAGTGTTTCCTTCTGTCGCCTGAAGGCAGACAAGCAGGCAGTGACTTATTCTAACTGTGTTGCTGATGACACTTACCTTAGACTGCCCCATTATCCTCCTTTCTTCCCAAATCACATCAACAAATATTTTAGAACAAGGTTGTAATATTCAGTTACACCTGACCTCGCCAATTAGGCTCATTCCATAGGATACAGAGGAGAGTCCTTCTCCCCCCACACACATCATTTGCAAATAACACCCCCAAAATAACATGCCCATATAACAGATGGCAGAAATCACAGGGCATTTGGACAGGAAGCCAACCACTCCTGTCCCAAAATGGAACCAGACATTTTCCTCATGCTGTAGGAAGATCAGTATTGATTTTCTTCAACATACAGCATAGTCACGAAGGTCAGTCTCATCTCAGGCAAGCAAGGCAGAGGGTTTGAAAATGCCCACCGAGCTCGTCTCTTTATCCCTTCTTAAGTGGGTAGAGGCCCTGCCCTCTTATTTACTTACTTACTACTTGCCAGCAGACACAGGCCACACGGTTCATCAGTTTTCGTATGCAGCTAGCACCCCCACTCTCAGCTGCCCTCCTATTCACTATTATCCCCACACAGATGAATGCCAAGGAGATTGAACCAGATTAAACTGTTTGTGGTATTTCCACTGAATGGGGGAAATTTGGCCAGGACACTGGGGAAATTCCCATACTCTGCAGTAGGGGAACCCCCTGTGCACAGCAGCCATGGAGTCTGTCAGTCTGCCAGAAACTGAAGATCAAGAAGGTTGTGTCCTTGTAGGAGAAGCAGCATCAGACCTAAAAAGGAAGATTCAAGATGTAAACCAGCAAGAAAATGCAAGTATTTCTGAAGAAGTAAGGTTGCAACAAGATATACTGGAACAAGAATCACACCTAGAACTGTTAATATCAGATGCTGAAACTAGTTTTGAAGTGGCATTGTCAGATCTGAATACAGAAGAAAAAAATGGAAAAGAACAGGTCAAAGCCCAGATACTATTCCGATAAAAAAAAGGCCTTTTCCATGAGTCAACTTCTAATCCATTACCTGGTTCTCTCTCACAAGACTCTGTTTTAATGCCTTTCACAGCAGAGGATACTAATTGGAAGCCAGAAACAGCATTAAAGAAAGCAGGATGGATCTACAAAAATAACATATGGATTCCGGATCCAAGCATTCCTATACCTGGAATTGAACTTTCAGAAAGCAGGTCCTTATTTCTGACTCAGATTGAAGCTCAGACTGAAGCAAGAATGGATGGTCTGCACCAAGAAGATAGCACATCGTCTGCAGGATCAAAGGGCGTGGCTCTGGCCTTTGATGATACTGCATCAGACGCTATCAATGACAGCAGGAGTAAGCTGCCATCGGAGAGGTTTCAAGAACCAGGTACACAGCCTGAAAACAGCAAAGGAAACTACAGCTTCATGGGCAGTGAAACACATCAGGTAAACCTTCTTCCTTTACTTCTGAAACACCTATGAATAATACTGGGGAACCGGTAAAATGGGAGAAAATGAAAGGCCTACTAGCTTTGCAAATCTGTTCAGAAAGCCAGAAGAAGCTGCAAGGAGACATTTTGCAGTTTGTATTTATTATAAAGGAAGACTAGATTTGCTTCTGGATAGGAACTACTTTGGGAAAAAATTAATCATTGAGCCTCTGCACTTTACACCTTCGGAGGTCTATGCTTTTATATATGCCCTGGGAGACCACAATTTTGATGTCAGTTTCAGATCAGCAGCATTATTAGACAGATTTTGGGCAGTTTACTATGAAGTTAAGAACATACCATTATGGAAGCCATTTGTGGCAAAACTTATCACCAGACCCACTGCAAAAGTGATTACCATTTTATTTCGGAATAAGGGGGTAAATGTCCTAGATATTATTTACTGGCTTGAGAAAAGGTGCACTGTAAATGGAATCCCAAATGCAATCATAGATGAGAATGGTTTCTGGACAGGAGGCTGGAAATTTTCTGTGCAATTAAAAGTGATGGAAAATGGCATACAGCATTTGCCAAATTGTTTTAATATTGGGAGAGATAGGGGTATACTTTTTTACTCGGGACAGCCCCGCTCATGTTATTGTTGTGGCTGTACATCCCACCTCAACTCAGACTGTACTGAGATGAAGTGCTCTGTTTGTGGGGCTTTAGGCCATTCTGCTACCACCTGTGTAGTTCCTCCTTCCTGCAATCTATGCAGGGCAGAAGATCATGTCTTTGCTTCCTGCCCGTGGGCAGCTCATAACACCTCAGATTTCGTGGAACATGATTACCATATAAATAAAGCTACTCGATCTCAGTCTTCTATAACAACTAACCCAAGTCACTCTAGACCCCCAACAAAAGAGCAGTAAATGCCTTATAACCCTCTACAGCAATCTGATCTAGCTCAAATGAATGCTGTGACTCTGTTGCAAGGCCTAGGTCACCAATGCCTCCCTTCCTCCTGCACCTACTTGAGCTGAAGAAAAATTGGATACTTCCACCCCCCCCGACAAAAGGATTCAGATTTCCAGCCTGTTCCAAAAAAAAGGACATTTACAAAAAAATCGACAACCAAAGCTTTGAATCCACTGGTTAGTATAACCGACCAATATGAGCCCTTACAAAGCTGGGGCACTGTTATGGAAGAAGAGGACTCAGATGCATCCCTATAATCCACTCAAAGTGATCCACCATTAGAAAAACCAGAGCAGCAGCAAGAAACCTCACGAGCACAGAAGAGAGTAACCAGATCTCAAAGAAAAAAGAACTCTTAATCACTTTCTTGCTAGTCAGAATGTGAATAGTATAAGATCTAATTTTAAAAGGCAGGCTACCTATGCTAAATTACAATCTCTACCTCATGATGTATATTTTTTGCAGGATACACAGTTATATTCAGATCGTGATACATTACTGGCATCAAAAGACTGGTTCACAGGGAAATCCTTTTGGTCATTGGGTCAGGAACTTTGCTCAGATTTAGGCATCTGTTTTACTATCCCAGATTTCACACTCCAAAAAATAGTGGACATAGAGCCTGGAAGGGCAATGATGTTAGACATTAATATCCAAGGTGTATATTATAGATTAACTAATATCTATAGCTCCCAACAAAAAGTGAGAAGAGTGGAGCGCCTTAAGAAAATAAACATTTTGTATTTACAAGTAAACAAATCATCTGGGGAAGATTTTAATATCAACACTCAAACTAAAGGAAATCATAAAATATATTGTGATATTAATGAATTGAAGCAAATTTTAAACAAACATCGCTCAAAGATGGGTTTTCACAAATATTAACCCTACTTTTTTAGGGGTCTTTAAAATCACAAATTGATTACTGTTTTATTTCAGACCAGTTACCCATTTTAAGAGCACAATCCATGTAATAGAGACATCTGATCATTGTTTACTTAGCCTTAAAATTGCACTGCATCCATCTCATCTACATGATAGAGGTATTTGGAGATTTAATACTTCCTACTTGAAAATTCAAAATTCCTTCAGAAATTTAAAGAAACAGTAGATGATCAAGTATCAGTCATTTTTATATGACCCCCTCATTGATTGGTGGTCAGACACAAAACTTTGTCTAATTGATTTTTGTAAAAGTCAATCTCATTTTTTTGCATACAGACAGCAACAAGATTACACCAATTTTAGGGATAAATTAAATAGCCTAGTATCACAAATGATTGAGGGAAGTTAATTGACACAGATGAAATTTCAAAATAAAAATAAATTAACCAATTTGCAATATGATAGACAGAAATTTCCAATTAAGGAGCAACAGTTTGGGATACAAGGAAAAGAAATCAAACCAACCCTTCAAGACTACAAAAAGAATGCAAAAAAAAAACAACATATGGAGGCATTACAAAAGAGGAGGACCTTTAGTCTCAGGCAGGGAAATGTTGACAGTTTTAGAAAATATATACTTTCCAAATTTGGTCATTTGTTTAAGGTTTCTGAGGATATGACACTGCTTTTGCAAGCAGCAAATCCCTAAACTAACACAGCAACAACAAGCAACCTTAATACAGGATTTTTGGCTGAAGAGCAAAACTCAGTGATTAAAGATTGCACACAATAACAGTTCAGGGCTGACGGACTCCGTCAGAATTTTATAAGGTACTATGGACACACATTCCAGCTATCCTAGTACAAGTATACAATGCCTTTTTATCAGAGGATAGCATAATAAACTCAATGTATGAAGGCCTCATGATTTTCCTTCATATGAAAGGAAATAAAACTTTAATTGATAACTGGAGGCCTATCACTTTATTAAACCTAGATTTAAAATTTTTTTCTAAACTTCTATGTCATAGAATAACAAAAACCATGGATGATTTAATACACCCTTCACAGTTCTGCTCAATACCCAGCCAAAACATTTATGATGCCCTGTTACTATTAAAAGAATTATTTATTTCTACCTCAGAAAACTATAAAATTGGATATTTAATAAATTTTGACCAAACAAAGGCTTTTGACAGGATATCACAGGAGTATTTATGGGAGATGTTACAAGTATATGGGTTTCTGATAAAATTTGTTAATTGGATCAAACTGTGTTTTGCTTTAGCTTACAGTAAGTCGTATGTAAACGGCTGGGTGGGAAAGATCTGTTTTACCAGAAGAGGGGTTCGTCAAGGCTGCCCCCTCAGCCTGATATTGTTTGTTTTGGCACTGGATCCAATAGTTAGGATATTGAATAAATCACTGTTAATAAATGGAATACGGAACCCAGGGTTCGGTACCCTAAAAACAATTGGGTATGCTGATGATTTATTTGTTGTTTTTTTTTTAGATGAACTCACTGGAATATTGTTCTGTAAAATACTGTCTTCTATTACAAACAGTTGGGTCAAGTATAAATAAAATAAGAATATCTGCCTTAAGCTAGCAGGAAATAAAGAAAACAAAACCTGTATTGCAGATATTTCCATTTCTGGAGACCCCACAGAAAATCTTAGGGTATACTTTGGGACAATTGACATGGCAGAATACAACTGGGAGTTATGGCATAAATAAAGGGGGGAGAGGGTAAGTTCATGCTCAAATTGGAAGATGGGTAAGAAAAGATAATTTTTATGATCAAATCCTTTTAGTACCTATATTTTTATTCATCAGCCACGTTGTTTTGTTACCCAAAAGTTTGAAACTGCATATTAGCTTGCTTCTTCACAGGATTCTGGGAAGCAGGCTAAACCCAATAAAAGAAATACATTATATCTAGACATAAAATCAGGTGGAATGAACATGATTCACCCAGTAATATATATTTTTATCAACCCTTGTAATATCAAATTTGCAGCCCATAATTCGATCACAAATAAACCATGGCAACTGAAATAGTTAACCATTTACAGCATATCTTACTGAATGGCAAAACTTATTTTTATACACAAAACAAAAGAAAATATAAACTACTTCCTGAATGGAATACACTTTTTGATCATGTATGAGCATGGCACATAAAATACACAGATGTGGCTCAATATTCTAGGAAAGGATTGTATCAGGTTATTTTACAAAATAATTTTTTTGAAGCACCATTTCCAGCATTTTCGGATATAAAACAAACAAAAATAAAAGATAGGCTAGTTGACTGTAGAATCCCAAAACATATGTGGGATATTGTTTGGATGGGTGTCCATAACAAAATTAATATGCAAGGAAACAGCAAACACAAACACATCTCGGAACGATACTGTTTTAGGAGTTCATGTATTTTGCAAACCAAAGTATATCATTTATATTTTGAATGCCCTTTATTAAAGAGTTCTGGGCTTTGTGGGAGACTACTGGAAAGCATTCCCATTCTCAAAATGGTTAGATAGACAACTATTTTATGGTATATTTCTTTTATCATGTAAAAATATAATACAGTACTCTGAACATTATTGCAACTTACATTTTGTATTGACTTGGTGTTAGTGTAAGTTTCTTTTTCAGCAACACGATCTCTCTCCTGCCATACTATTCCTTTATTCAGAATAATATTACACATCTTAGAAACACTGAATTTGTCTCTTTAAAAGAGGTATCTGGGAGAGGTAAGGCACTTTATTTCCTAAAAATGGTTTCTTTACTGATTTTCTATCTAGATAACAATTATGGTCTTGAATAGGTTGGAAAATGCTGTGGGAAAAAACTTTAAAAGCCACAAGAGATCCTATTTGATACAAATAAAAATTTAGGACACAAGTTTTTTCTTTTGAATATAAAATATTATGGGGAAGGAGATTTCTCTGGAAAAAAAGTTAAAGGTTGAAATAGGATGTAGCACTTTTAAAGGAATGTGTCTCAATCTCATAAAAATGTTTGCTATATATGTTTGTTAACATATGAATTATGTCAAAAAAAAAAGAAAACTCCTCTACTTTTATAGTGGGGGAGGTGGGTTTCATTTACTGAATTTTTGTTTAAAGATCATATGCAAAAGTTTGTATTATTTTTATATATTTTGTGCTGTGTTGTTATAGTACTGTTAGATATTAATTAAAATGTGCTTACTTTCAAGATTTGTGGTGTCGCTTGTTTGTTATGTAACTTTGAATTTCAAGTGACTGATTTCTCATGCTTTGGCTTTTCTCATTTCCTCTGTGTGCTTAGCACTTATGTCTGGAGCAATTACGCCATTTGGTTGTCAGGTGGCATGGTGAGAGCAGGAACGAGATCTTCAGTGTGCAGCATGTATTCGTCCGACGAGGAAAACGAGTTGGTGACTCTTTCTTGTAGGGCGGGTACTTCATCATTAAATATTGATCCCTACAGTTTTGAGCCTTTAGTTGTCCCTCAGAAAAGCCAAGAAACAGAGATCGAAGATGATCAAGATGTTGGGAGCAGCAGCGAGGCAGAGTCTATGGAGCTGTCTGAATGGTATGTGCTCCATAACGTTGACAGCTGTCATAATATTTGTAGCTGCTAAATGAATCTCCCTTCTCAACTCTGTGTATTTCTTTTTCTGTTGTGACTGCTATGGTCAATTTGTTTTGTTATGCAGTCCATTTTTTTTCGTTGTATTAGGTAGTGCCATGGTTGTTCCAACCATATTTCTTGTCCAATATTATGTGAATGTGTTTACTGCTGTTCAGTGCATGTCTTTTTTATTTATACTGTGAGTTGTGCCTCGCTCTTTCTGGCATTGATATTCTGTATGTGGCTATACTGTTTTCATTTTGTAAGCTCTGTAGTTCTTGTTGCTTGGTGCTTGTCAGTTTTAGAATCTCACTACTTGTTCTTGCTTGCAGTGATGTGTGTGTGTGTGTGTGTGGTCTGTGGGGGGGTTGGGTGTCCTCAAGAAAGTACAGCACTAGTAATCTTACTGTTTTGGCTCTTGGGGTGTACTGTCATATTGTCATAGATACACAACAGCAGCAGTGCATTTTGGTAATTTAGTACACCTTCAGGTGCTGTGTTTCTGTTTGTTGGGGTGGGGGGTGGTGGGGGAGTGCAACCCAATTACAGCACTAGTTATCCTAATACTTTTTCTTTGTTTCAGTTGGTGTTGTGTGTATGTGGAGTAGGTGGTGTCTGCAAAGAAAGTACAGCATTATTCATGTTACTCTGTTTTCTGGTAGGGTGTACTGGTATGTTACACTTTTGTCATAGTTCCACAGCAGCCTTTTTTTTCTTTTTGTTTTTTGAATCTCCCTACTTGTTCTTGATTGAGTAGCATGGTGTGTGTGTGTGTGTGTGTGTGTGTGTGTGTGTGTGTGTGTGTGTGTACCTGATGTTGCATCACAGTCTGGTTGGCACAATCACATAGATATAATTTTATGTAGTGTATGTAGAGTCCTTTGAAAAGATCATCCCAAAAAAATTAAAGCAGGGTAGAGGCACTGTATACTATTTCAGTCATTAATAACTGCTCATGACTTTACAGCACAGCATACTTCTGGCCCTACCTGCAGTCTTTGTACTCTGCTTATGCCTTATTTTTTTCATGTTAACTCCTTTTTTTTATTGTTATGAGAAGTTCATTCTCACAGCCCAGTCCTGTGATTGTATTTAATGTTCAGTCATTATACTTGCTTCATTGCGCATTTATTATCAGGGAAACACTGTTTTCACAGTTGACACCGTTACTACCACTTCTCCAGGTCCCTCCGCAATATGTCCAGTCTTGTTATTGTGTGTTGTGGATGCTACTGATTCCCTATTGTAACTTCTATCTTCAGTACTGAATGCCCCCCCATAACCAATCCCTGCTTGACCTGGCTTAGTCACCAAGGCATGACTGTTAAGATGACCACAACACATGGATACATGTCCCAGTTACTGTGTGCATCACTGCAACTGGCATTGTGCCATACCTTTTCACCCCTCTACCAGAATTAATCCGGTGGGTGGTCAAGTGACATCTTATTAGTATTCCTCATCTCATCATCAGGTGATACATGCAATTACATCACTGTGATTAACCAGACGTCAATCTTGCCTACCTATGTATCATGTGCCCCTCATATTGCATGAGTGAGATCACCGTGGGGTGACCATTTTTGCTCAAGACACTCGATCACACATCCATAGGCAGGTAGTAGCACATAATTTCCACCAGTTCATCAATCTTCACCTGTACCACCCACCACCACCCATGCAGGCTTGACATCCAAGTGACACAGTCCTGATTTGAAACAGTGCTGGTGGCAGTTAGGCAGAACTGTTACCCTTATGTGTATGTGCCATAGAAATCATGCTCCTTTTATAGCCTGTAATGCTGTTTCTTAACATTAGATATGGAGATTTTATTTCACAGCAATGAAAATCAAATTACATAACCCCACCCACCACCACATGACAATATCTGTAATGAGTGTTCTCTTTCTGTTGCTTTGCTGTTACTTGTCATGTATGTGTTCCAAGCTATATCTGTGGACATGCATGTAGTATGCACCATATCGGTACTATGGTAATTTGAAGTATTCCTTCTGATATGCACTTTACTTACAGGTGCAGTTGTTGAAATTGTGCAGTAATGCCAACCGGAAGGGAAAACAGATGTTGCTGGTTCTACTCTGTGGTGGCTTCTAAATTTGAGCAGTTGGATGATGTTCATGCATAACCGAGGTCCAAGGTTTCAACAATATGTGCCTGGATGAGAAGTTCTGACATCATGCCTGCATGAGTACATTGAAGTGGATGGTCCCATTGGCGACAGTGACCCAATCAATGAATAAGTACTCTTTCATGGAGTACAGTATGTCAATGACACTGTAGTCCCTTCTAAGTAACAACTGATGTCAGACTGTCCCTTTGTGACTGTATCATTTATCAGACAGGCAGGATAATGGCAGGTAGTCCCTCCGATTGTCCCTCTGGAGACAGTTCAGGTAGGTACAGTGCATAAGTAAAGTGAATGTTTTCCACTGTCTGTATACCGCAACCTGTCCTGACTGTAGCCAGTATTGTGCTCAGCCGTATCAGTACATCTGTTTCCCACTCTAATATCTTCCATGTGTTCATATTTTGCTCAATGAGTCCATCATTTCCCACACTGTCCTGCTGTTACCTGCAACCCACCCTTACCATGCTGTCATGGCTATGCATCTGTGGCTGCCATTACGGTTTTATACTGCCTTCTTTACCTATTTGATGTGTTGATGTCATATCGTTAAAAGCAGCATGACAATGGCTGCTTTTATCATTCAGAAACATACACTGTCATGTAGTATGCTGCATTCTGTAACATCAACATGTCTTTGAGAGGTAAATGAACACTGCACCAGTCATGAGACCTTGATCCATGGTAGTAAGGGCATCATTTTTAAATTGTATCAGAGCGCTGCAGGTGCTATGCCCCTTGCGGAAACCATGTTTAGTTGGTGATAGGAGGGTCTATTTATAGAGGAACTCGGTGACCTGTATAGCCACTGATTTCTTCAGTATTTGGTTTAGTAGTGACAGAATGGCTATGGGCCTACAATTATCTATGTCCTTCTGGGGTAGCTTTTTGCCAATTGCAATATGTCCGTAACATGGCCATGTCAGACAGAAAGTGTAAAGAATTTAGCCAATGGTGCCGCAATAACAGGGACATCCACCTTCAGGAGTTTAGTCTCTAGATAATCCTTTCTGTCTTGCATTTTTTTAAAATATTGCCTATCAGATGGTCCCACATAACATGTTCTTCAGTGTTCTGTTGTACTGAAATTGTTCTTCCTAGCCATCTCCGCTTCATATGTCATGAATACGACAGTAACTGCAAATGTAAATTTACTGTTATTATTTGTTTCCCCACAGGTTACTTAGATATATGGCCTACAGGCATTTTGTTTATTGGATTTGGCAATGCTTAGGGAGAAAGAATTGCAAGATTCTACTGGCGTGCGCAGTTATTGCCATAAGGAATCAATTTCCCTCAGATACATATACAGGATTTCATGATGCATAGGTAGGTGCGCTATAGATTCACAGATTCATGGAAGTGTGATGGCACAAAAGGACCAACAAGGCCCACCGAATCTGCCCCCTTTATGCAGCGGGACCACATTTGCCTGCCTCCAGTCTTCCAGCACCACCCCAGCCTCTAGGGCCTGACTGAAGAGTGCAGTCATTGGTACTGCCGATATCTCCTTTAGTTCCCTTAACACCCTTGGGTGCACCCCATCCGGCCCCATTGCCTTGCCCACCCTAATGCAGCCTAGTTCCCTCAAAAGTTCCTCCATGAGAAAAGGCCTCATCTCCACTTCCCCCTCCCCTGCCATTTCTTTTCCTGTTCTGCAACTTTCATCTTCTTCCTCCCTATTGAGCACTGAGCAAAAATAGTTGTTTAGCAAGTCCACTTTCTCTCTGTCCCCTTGTACTAACTCCCTCTCATTTGTTTTTAACTGGATTATTCCCCGCCTAGTCTTCCTCTTTTCACTTACGTACCGAAAGAAAGTCTTATCCTCTTTTTGATCCCTCTAGCTATTCGCTCCTCTGTCTGTGCCTCTTCCCTCCTTAACTGTACCCCGGCTTCTCTCTGGCTCACCTGGTATTTACCCCAGTCCACTTTCGCTTGTGTTTCCTTGAACTTCTCAAGGTTTTCCTTTTGTCTTTACCTTTTCACTACTTTCCTAGTATACCACAGAGGTTTCCTTCTCCTCTTATCTTTAATTGCACTCTTGACACCCGATGTCAGTAGCATCTACAATAGCTTCTTTTATCCTCCCCACATTGCCTCCACCTCTGTCAAATCCTCCATCCTTGCAAAGCACTTCCACTATTTTCTTCATTTTCCTGAAGTTTTCCTCTTGAAATCAGCACCTTCAACCTAGACTGATGAACCTCTGCAGTGTTTCTTATTCTAAACCTGACCATGCTGTGGTCACTGTACCAAGATGTTTCCCACCGATATATCTCCTACCCTATCCCCATTTGTCAGACTAGATCAAGAGTAGCTTCTGCTGTTGTTGTCTCCCATACCAGTTGATTTAGTAGGGCCAATTGCAGGGGAGTCCAATATTTCCCCTGCTGCTGGTGTAAGCAGTCGAAAAGGTGCTCCAGTCACGTCCGTAGGTTCAGGTCCCCATCAGCACCACTTCACCCTTTGCTGTCATTTTCATGAACTCGTCAGTCATGTTTCTATCCACCAATTCCTGCTGTGCTGGGGGCCTGTAAACCACCCCCATGCACTGTCTCCTCCTTCCCCACCTACACTGAGACCCAGAGTCCTTCGGCCTCTCCCCACTTACCCTGCAATTCTGATGCCCTTATACTCTCCTTTACGTACAGTGCAACCTCCCCCTTCCACCCTATCCCTCCTGAACAATTTGTACCCTGGTATCTCCATTACCCATCCCTGTTCCTGTTGACACCATGTTTCCATTACCCCCACAATGTCAAGGCCCTCCTCTACCATTTTTGCTGTTAGATCTGGGATCTTTCTACCCATACCTCTTGCGTTTGCACTCATGACCCTCCACCTCCCTCTTTCCTCCTGTCCTATATATTTTGCCCCTTTACCCTCTGGCTGTGTGGGTAGGGCTTTTTGCTCCCCCCTGCCTCTTGCCTCATCAGCAGGGCTTCCCCCTGCCCTCCCTCCTTTTTTAGTTTTAAATGGCAGCTTCACAGCTCTGATGCATTAATAAACATGTAATCATACTATTTTGTCTGCTGATGTACAGCAGAATGGACATTGAAATGAAGAGTAACACCTTTCATGTTCAAATGTATGCTGTTGGCTGCATCTTTGCTTCTGCCATTTGTGGATAGTACATTAAATGTCATCATGCATGTCAAGTAATTATTCCATGATGTCTTTGATATTTTACCATCCCACCATCCTGAAACATGGTTATTTATCTGTAATGTCACCTGTGTTGGCAAATAAATGAATGTCATTGGTCAAAATGCCATCAGAAGATTCATTTGTTTTCCAGTGGAGCCCAAAGTGACTCTGGAACCTCAAAGGGGTGCCCCAGTACTGACTGAATCATTGGGCCATACTCACATCCACCATTTCTCCCCACTCAGTAATGGTGCCATGACGTAGTGACTGGGATACTTTTCACCAACCAACTGGGTGTACATAAATTAAGAAACGTTATTGAATAAAATGTCAGTGTGTAGTAATGAAGTACTTCACAGTTCCTATACTGCATACTTCCTTCTGTGTCACGCAGTGGTATCTCAATACCACTACTGAGCATGAGCACATCAGTATTGTCTTTGTTTTTCCATACCGCAAATGCATGTCCATGTACAGGATGTAAAAGAAAGCCAATACAGCTGCTCTTCTGCACAGTGCTAGTATCAGACATACCGCTGTCTGTCACTTAGCACAGTTTCAACATTAGAATACAGCTCACCATAAAAAACAAGTTTTGTTGGTACTCAGCCTTTATTTTCAACTGCCAGTGCCACCTCAAATTCCCCATCATCTGCTCAGCTCTCCATTGCCCCACTGTCCATTCTCACACTGCAGAAGTTTCATCATCAAGTCCATTCTTACTTTTCTGTCACATGCCAGTAACATTGACTAGAAAGATAACCGTTATGCCCTCTCAACTCCATGTTTCAACCCTGGTTCCCCGATAAGTAATAATTACCAGACAAGAATGCCTGTGGCTTAGTTCTGACCGTGTGCATATTGCAACATAACTGATAAGTAGTGCGCAGGTAGCAGTTCCTTTGAACCACCATATGTGACTGGTGGATGTTGTCATTTTAGCAGAGTAGTGTCACATATCACTGTATGCATCATCTCTATGGGGGGACAACAGCACAGCATGCCGTCCTTTTGGATGTTAGTAAGTAAGGTGATAATTTATGTGCAACCCTGCACAGTGCTATTACAAACAGGCTTATGGCCATGACATGATGGATGATTGCTGTGGTGGACTGAGTATCACACCCTATCCTGAACCTGTGTTGAAATATTGGCAGCATGGTGTTACCTCCATTGCGGCGGAATGTGCCTCTGGGGATGGCTGCACAGATGGTGTGCATAGAAAACAAAAAACAAACATTGAAGTAAAAGCTGTTCATTTGGTTGGTTTCATAGTATGTAATTCTGAATGACTGCATTAAAAGTAATAGGCTGTGTAATGCTTCATGCTACCAAAAATTAAGAAATGTTATTTTCCATTTTGTTTCAGGTGCATAACTGACCCTGGAGGCTGGAATGAAGAACATTTTGAAGACTTAGTTTAACAGTTTTTTAACTTTATGTTCCAAACTTGCACTATAGTGTTCGATAGACTTTTTTTTTTTTTTAGTTGTTTAACCAGGTATAGCACACTAAGCTGAAAGCTTTTTTACAGGAGCGACCTGGGAGCACAAGAAGGTTAAGTGACTTGCTCAGGGTCACACAGTATGCAAGTGGGATTCAAACCCAGGTCTGGTCTGCTGGATGTCACCAGATTTGCAGCTCAGAGCCTTAGACCACTGCGCTATACTGCCTCCTATTGCACCACATATGTGGATTAATGGTCACATACAGTATCAAGAATTGTTTCGCACATGTTTTATGCCGGTAACAAAAAAGAAAGGAACAGAAATATTCAATGGTTTAATAAAAATGTCATCACAACAAACAGTGCAGTACCTTGCATCTCTCATTACAAGTATGTAGACAGATGAATGTACAAATGAGTTGTCATTTTCAGTTTAAAATCCTATATAAATTATATGACATGTTACTGTGGGTGACAATGACATTTCAATTAACAAAATACCACTGTATAAATCAGATGCTGGTGCCTTATTTACTGCATAACATTTATTGTATTGGTTGCTGAGGTTCACCTTCCTGTAGTACGTCTATGTCATCTGTTAGCACCCTTTGCAAACTGTGTGAGAGGCCTTTTGGCACCATACAATTCTGCTTAAAGTTGAACCAGCATAATATTCTGTGGTGATTTGCATATGCAGCCCATGATGCTTTGCATTGTGTGGGCATGTGCGATTTTGTATTTTCATTAAGTAAGGTCACTGGCTATGAAAAGAAGAATATAGTTTAACGCTGTATAGTGGATTCTTTTTCCATATTGAATTCCATCACTTTCAAAATTTTGCTATACCACAATTCCAAACGCGTGGAATGTGATTGTGCCACACTGTGGTACAGCATCATTCTTGACCGTCTAGGGACTGCATGACACAGTGTAAGTTTTAAATCAAAAGAAGTCACAGAAAACATATTTCACACATTTATACACATCATAAAAAGTACATGATGACCAACTGTAGGCATAACCTCTGTGGTTTGCCACCTTGGGCTTTGATTCCCATTTACCCTCCAGATTGGCTGTCAGTGATACAGTCAATCAGAACCCATCTGTGGCAGAACATAGAGAATGCCGGATGGTCAACTGTGCATAACTAGAGGGTTCTGCCACAGATGTGTTCTGATTTCCTCTGATCTTGATAGCGAGCTCGAGAGGTGCATGGGAATCAGAACCATGAGGTTGCAAACGCACCATACTATGCTCATCCTGTAGTTTTATTAGTGCATAGTAATGTGTGAAATATCAGTTTTCTGACTTCTGCTTTCAAAATGAAACTGAGCCATGCAGTCTCTAGAGGTTTTATAATGCTGTTCTACCACAGCAGGGTACAAGCACATTCCATGACATTTCAACTGCGGTATGACGGCATTTTGAAAGGGATAGACTTATGTGCAGAACAACACTCCACTATACACTACACACTTGTTTGGAAAGTTTGCCAATCAAGTATCCTCTATTTGATGACTGGATTACGAAAAAGTGCAGATAGAAGAGGTTCCTCTCCATTGTGGGCTGAGAGGAAACCTGGTCAAACAAAGCAGACTTTTCAACACAAAGGCTGCACCTCAGTAGGGAGGGTTCTAGGGTACTCAGGAAAACAACGGGTGAATATATGCCCACTACGGTTACTTTAAAGTACTGGGGGGGGGAGGGCAAGCAGTCACACATACTCCAAGAGGAGGTGGTCAGTGAATGTACCACCACAGTGTTGGAAGCAGTCTGGATGTAGGAGGTGGAAGGTTGAAATACACAGTTATCAAATGACACGTGGTACTTGTCGGTGACTTCAACCTGCCCAGGGTGGCATATAGAATACCATCCACAACATGTGGTAATAGTAAGGTGATCCGGGAAGGACTGCACAGTGTGTTCACGACTCATGGTAAAATGCCAGCAGAGTAGTCCCAAAGCTCTATCAAGTCTGCTCGTGAATCATTACCCTCAATGTGCACTGCGAGCACCATCCTGATTTCTCACCCTATCCCCTTTCACCCAGCCAGGTTTACCCTGCAACAGATAGGCAGCCCTCCTCCACCCTCCCTCCTATAACTGTCCCAGCCCTCTGGAACCCTTTCAATGTACCTACCTTCACCACTTCACCAGGCACTGTATTTCATGGATCCACCACCCTCTCGGTGAAGTATCACCCCTCCTTCCCCAAGTTTCCTTGACATCAACAAACCTACCTTGGGTTAGCACGGCCATTGCCCTTTCATAGAACTCCACAATGTAAGCTGAGTGGCAGCAATATCATGAAGGGTCGCAGTCTTTGGCTGGATGGGGTGAAGTTTCTGAGTCAGTTCAGGAACCGCGTCTTCACAGACAGCAGTGGCAGAAGAGGTCATGTCGTGTAAGAGAACGGGGTGGGATAGGCATATGGGTAAGGTAGTGTGCTCCTTGAGATAAACCATTCAGGGGTACCATAAACACAATAGGAAGCTAAACACATGTCAGCTCAACAATATTATAGTTATTGCTAACACACACAATTATGCAGGTGTCACAGTAAGTATTGTAGTAACGTGCAACATAATGAGATGAGCACTATACATCTGATGCTGTGTTCAAAATACTCAGTTAATGACTAAAGATATCCAACAATAACAATGTCTCTAATGCAGAAATGGTCCGGTTTTTGGACACAGTGCATGTGGTGCACATAAACAGTTCATTATATGTGTGAATACTAACTGATCTTTTCACTCCATCCATATTTGAGGATATCTCAGTCCATGATTTCTGATGTGACTTTGTCCTTGCCTATTAATAAGAATAATACAGTCAACAATGTTCACATGTCATGACTGTGCATGTTATATGTCAGATTAATGAATCATCACAATACATGAAATCAAAAAGCACAATGAGGTGTGTGTTACCTCCTCAAACAGCAGTCCAAGGTGTACTATAACCACCGAGTGTCTTATACACCGTTGAGTGCCCATAGCAGTACATACACACATCAGAGTGTGTGACTGCACTTATCAACCCCCCAAAGTGCCTTGATTACTAAATAAATGTACAAAAGATTACAAAGTCTGATAAACATGTTGAATATATCTCTGTCATTTCCATCGAGTGATGATAAATATGATATCTTCAATCAGGCCATGTAATTACAGTTCTGGAGCCCGTATTTCAGCAGGGATATCAACTACTGAATGCAGTGCAATGAAGAGCAGCACAGATGGTCCAGGGTTTGGGGATACAAGTTACCCGGAAAGAGTAACAGACCTCAACATGTTTTCCCTTGAGGACAGAAGACAGAGAGGGGACTTGATTGAGACCTTCGGGTACCTGAAGGGGATGAACAGAGTAGGCTTCCATGGTGGGTTCCATATACAGAACTGAACAGATACCATAGTTCGAGGTATGAGGCTGCCTGACCGTCAAGAGTTTCAAATCGGAGCTTAAAACTTTTTTGTTTTTAAAAGCTTTTGGTGAGTGATTTTATTGTTAATATTATGTCTGTTATTTTAAATGTTGTTTTTGTACAGTGCTTTGGTTTCTGAAAAGTGCTTAAAAAATAAAATTTTACTTACTTACTTACTGAAGTGAAAGGGTGGAGTGATCTGGGAGTAAAAGGAGGAGGCACTACTTCACTGAACTAGTGATAACATGGTGTAATGCACTGCCTGATGCACTGCATGCCACACCTTGCACCACACTGGGTTCGGCAGTGGACTGGGACCATGGGTGGTTGGCAAGGGAGGAGAGGAAATGGAGCATGCAAGGGAACGCTAACCAGATCAGGTGTGGGGGTACTTCAGTAGTAAGCACGGTTCTCACCCATCGATGAGGCAGGGTGCAGTGAGGTGACACAGTATGATCAAGTTGCAAGCTGTACAGTGAGCCATCATGTCCATTATCAGGTACCACAGATAGCATCGATAGATAGATCCTCACATGTCTTTTGAGGTGTTGAGTGAAAATAAAATGAAAAGCAAAGTGTGTTATGCTTTACAACCAGAACACCGCAAGCATGGAAAGATGGGTTGTGACTTGTGGTTATCATCCGTAATGATCATGCCATTATATCTCCACTGTCTCCCAGCAGCAAGTGGCAGCCACCAAGGTTTGCTTGGTTTGTTCAGCACTATCGTTCCCCACATTGTCCTATGTTACATTCATCTAAGCTTATTTCATTATGTAGTGTGGTCAGCATAATGGCTTTATACCACAAGTCATCCTGCAACACCTGTCTGTGTCTGCATGGTGTGGTGAGGTGTAATGGCATAACTATTATAGCCAACAACATGAAGAAACACATCACAAACACCTGCCAGTGTCTGCACGATGGGTGTGGTGGTTGGCGTTACATCAATACTTCACTGCCCTTCAGTCCATGTATTTATCTATATCCTGTTGTACCAATGTCAATAGCACCAGGCAAACATTTTGTATCCACCAACCTTCACTTCCAGCCTTATTGAACCGAGCACGCTGCTGTCACACTAGTGATTTCTTATCAGGTTTTTCAAACTTAGACGCAATGGGTAGTGGGATGGATCTTGATGGTGCGGCCAATTTTGCCAATCTGTAGCTTGGTTTCTCTGCTCTCAGCTTGAAGACCTCAGAAATCAGTTCATTGACGTACACTGAAAAGGGTAAAGTGGAAACGTAATGAAGGCACATGTGAGACACAATATAGACATTCTAGTAGCTGAGGGTAATGAATAAGGATGGGTGAGACACTGTATTTCAAGTAAGTAGTGCCATGAGCAAGGGGTGGAAATGTGGTAAGAACAGAGTGGTGAACACTGAGGAGAGAGATGAGTAGACAGTGTGTCACACAGAGGGTTATATAATAGTGGAACACAGTACTACAATGGGTGATACCATGTTAAAGATACCATGGCACTTCTCCTAAAACAGGAGGGTGAATTTCTTCCATCTCCAGGCCACATGCCCACTATTCAGTGAAAATGCCAGCAACCAGTTAATGTGGTTGAGTTTCACTTGGATACCACTTGTATCCATCAATCCCCCATGGCAACCCATGAAAAAGGCAGTTCTACATTAAGAGTGCATAACACTAAATTAATGGTGACCTTATGGTGGTACCAGGTGAAGCAAGGCAGTGTGCAGAGCTTACAGTATGATTGTGTGCAAAGTGATCCACATCTCATAATTGCACTCTGGTGCTTCTTTCATAGCCAAAACCCTAAGCACAAGCAACAGCAGAAAATCGGTACACAGCACACTACTTCTGAACATTGACAGTACCTGTCAATGCTGGAAAAGAAATTTACTAAATGACTGAATACTTTGCCTATTCGCAGTTAGCAGATCCAGTCAGCAACGTACCAAACCCTCCCGCTATGAGTGCCACTGCATAAATAGCAGAGATCACTCCTGACAATGTAATACAGCATCCGAAGAACAGCACAACTGTGTACAACTGTACCTTCACTGGTGATGTTGCCTTGCACTTTTATTAACAGGACACAGTGTAAGGGCTCAGTTGTACTCTTCAGTAACTCCTCATGCTACAGTGGCTCCATTGAAAATCATTTACTGTTGTCTCCTGCTCCATTCAGGGATGTGTAAATAAAGGAATAATACATTCCAGGGTGTGTGTCATGCTGGTATAATGCGCCTGGGGTTGGGCACGAGGCCGCAGGCCGAGTGCGTCCAATGCCCCAGGTGTGGCGTTATCACAGCACGACACACCCTGGAGTGCATTATTCCTATTATACAATGGCTTGTTGTTATATATAAAATAAAAACATTATTTTAAAGAATGTTTTTATTAGAGTGGAAAAATATGTTTGTTTCTTAAGAGGAGATGCAAAAAAAAAAAGAGTAGCCATAATGATGACACTAGACTTGTATGCGTTATGTTGGATAATGCCATGGGTCCAGCCCAAACTGACCAATCACAGTCCAAGATTCTTTCTTGCCGTTGTATAATATAGTTAGCATTGCATGGCTCAAGGGTGTTTAACACCGTGCCGCGCAGTTATGAAAGCATATTTACACACCTTGTGTGTTTATTGCACACGTAACCTTAAATGAATGCTACTTACTATATATGATCGGAACTTTCACTTCCTTCACTACTGCAGCACCTCCACTTGCTTTTGGAAAGGAGACTGCCCTGCTGCCGCCCATCTTTGAAATGCATTGTGGTCGCTCTGAGTTCTCGTTGAAGTGCATTGCAGATACTAGGAGTCTGAAATGAAGGGCAATACTTAACAGATACAGTCTAAAAAAACTGCAAAAATTGCACATGCACAGTTATGCCCTCAACAGTAGCGGTGCATGAACCACGTGATCATCATTTACATTTACACCTGATATCAGACTTGAACAAAGAATTGTTGTACTTGTGACAACGATATATCATTGTCAGTTACTCTTGCAAAGGATTACAATATGTAAGCAATAAGACATGACAGGGTATGCATGGAACAGATTTTAACGTACGGCTGCACAACAACTAAACCTGTGCATGATCGGGAAAAGCACGGTGTCTCCTCCTGCTGTCCCTTTCCGAGTTCACATGATGGCCCCACAGAGCAGGGCTGGTTCCATGGAAATTCAGCAAGGCAATCAGCTGTCACTAAGTAGCAGACAGCAAGTGCTTGTGGCGGCTTGCTGCTCCTCTCTGTGCCGCCACAGTCTAGCTCTATTTATTTTATTTAGTTTTTGTTAACCGGGTAGGTGCACTAGCCAACAGGTGACTATTTTCAGGCACGACCCGGACTCTAGTCAATGTCTGCCAACCACCCGCTGCCGGGACCCATGACTGCCGTTATCAGTGTCGCTGCTCCTGCCGGGGAGCCACAGTCAGCGGAAAGAGATGTGTCCACCCATCCCCCTGTAATGTTTATGCTCCCAAGAATTGCACGGATGGTGTGTCACAGCAAAATACCATCACCTGTGGATACCAAAGGACGTCAACCATGAATCATGTTTTTAAAATAATGGACTGAATAGTAATGGTAACAATGCAATCATCAGTGTAATACCTGTCGATGCACGCAATCACACTCCTGTTGAGTGCACCAGTCTGTTAAAAAACTACATTAGTATCCCGTCTTTGCCTGTCTTTTGCTTGTACATGTAACCCAAATATACATGTAACCCCCAGACCCCTGCCTTTTAGCAAAACGACAGGTGGCATGCTGTTGAAGCTGACAGCAGTACCTGGTGGGGACTGGGTTCGGGGAGGATGAGGTTACTCGGCACAGGGGGCCTAGGTTTGGCTACTCTGCACAGGGGCACCCAAGTAAATCCGAACACAGGAAGTAATAACTGTAATGTCCAAAACCAGGAATGGGATTCTACAGTGTGGCTTTTATTCACATCCAAGCTGAACAAACAAAGCATAGATGGACCCCCATGGGGCTACATTCCTGATAATGCAGATTAGAGATAACAGAACACTTCTTTACATTTCCAGCCCTCAGGCTCTGAACCCACCAGACACACAGTCCAGACTTGCACGCAGCTTTGGGTACACAGCCCGACTTGTACACTGCTTGGGTTTTCCCCACTGGCCCGGCTCCCCTGCCGGCCACTTGATCCGCCGTCCATTTTGGGAAATGAACCAGATTTCCAATTGGTGGCTCCCCAAACCACCTTAGAGCCTTCGACTCCTAGAGGGAATTTTTCTTCCAATCCCACATCTGGGTACTTCCCTCATCACTGGCCAAGTGCATGAGGCAAAGTAGAAATCCACAGAGCAAATCCGTAGAGGTGGACCTGGTTACTAAAGATGGGGGGTCTCCCACCTCCAGCTCCCACAATCCATACCAGGCCATTTCTCTGGAAACTAAACAACTCTTTTTTCTGAAAGCTTGGCAATGTAGATTACTGGGTAGATGTATGTCACATCTCCTCTACATGTCTTGACTTCCACTATGTGCTGAACTTGAACATACTTTTACTTTTAGCTAAGCCTATTACACTAGGCTTCCCACTATTTCAGTAGTCCAATCCCCACTATCACACAAGTCCCAGGGTGAAAACATGGGCCCTTTAGAAAGAGCAGTAACTCACCCTCCGGTTGCAGGTGCCCCACAGGTGATTCACGAAATCTTCTGTTTCCCATAACTCTTGGACCAAATAAGGCAGCTTCTCCACTAGCAGAAAAACCAGGGGGTTGCCCCTGGAATATGCAGGACAACCTTTCCTGCCCCATCCCCTGAGGGATGGGGCCCTGAGACCCGAATCAGCGGTCTCCACCACTTTAAAACTAGCTTATGTGTCTCTCTTTAGGTGGAAACACACACCTTTTTCCTAAATGTAGCCCTATGTCAGGGCTGAGGCTCCACGAGCCTACACAGAGCTGCTGTGCTCCTCTCTCAGCAAGCTCCAAACTCCAACTGACCACAGACTACTGTTCAAACCTCCCAACATTCTATTCCAAATCCCTGTTGCAGATTCCATTGTGGCTCATGCAGCTGCGACAGTTCTATGGTGATGTCATCCCTCAGTCTCAGCTGAGACTGAGAACAGAGTGAGACAGTGTGAAACCCATTTAACTGGAGTTTCTACAAGCTGTCTCCCTGCCTACCACTAGGTCTTACTGGGATTCTAGTAACCCCGGGTAACAAGGGGTTACACTCACCTTGACCAGGAAAATGACGCTGTCCGCAGTCATTGTTTACCCGGCTTTAGGCCATCCCACCCTATGTGCTACCTGCGGAGGGGGTGATCAGGCCCCCTCCTACCATGTGCAAGCACAGGCAGGCAACACTAAGGGCCTAGAGGCCTTTAGCTGACATTTCAACCTCTACTCTACCCACTTACTATGGATGTCTAGTGGCTCTGGTAGAACTGTCCAGAGCATAGCCCTAATAGCTCAGCACTGCAGTCCCTACGGCCGTTCAGGACCACAGCCTGTCTATCCCCCCCAGCCCTCTAGGGAAATCTGTCTGCCTCTAACTTTATACCCCAAAAACAAAAACAACTCAGGGACCTCCCCGACCTTGGGCAACCTGCAACCACACACCAAGAAACTAATACCACAGTATTATATCACTTTACTGCCTCCTCCCTACCCCCACAACCACACCTGTGGAAGAAAAAGGGTTAATACAGTAACAACAACAATAACACCACCACAGTACTTTAAATCACTACACATTAAAGTACTAATGAGGAACTCCGATAAGCCCCTCCTCCTCTTCTTGTCTTCTCTTCTATCTTCTCCAGGAACACCTGCAAGAAAAAGAAAGACAACACACACTCCTAATCTGCATACACAGTCTACCTAAACCCCTACCATTAAAATACTGAAGAATCCCAAAAATATATATATTTTTTTTTAAAAAGGTAGAAAACAGTATATACATTAGAAAACAGTAGAAAACAACGACAATATTTACAATACACATTTGGGGGGATGGAGTGCCTTAAAAGTCCCAACTAGTGACCACAGTGCTCGAAGGCTAGTCCATTAAAGAGTCTCTCCTGGGCTGGAGCCCAGTGAAGCACAGTTCTAACAGGCCAAAGACCCGAAGGGGAGAGTCTTTGAGGACAGTTCACACATTTTGGAGTCTGCTAGTGTAGGATGTGTACTGCAATGTCATAAAGATAGAAAAGTTGGACTTACCAGCCCTTGTAGTACGAAAAATCTGAACCGACCTGCACCTCTGACAAAGACTCTCCCTGGCAGTATTTCTTCCGATACAGCTGGGCGGACATCTTCCGGGAACTACAGGAGGGCACATCTGGGAACTGCTGGGATGATGTCATCTCTGGAGATGGAACCTTAGAACAGGAAGAAAAAAGGAAAACAGCTGGTCTGACGTCGTCCAATTACCAGGTGATGAAGCAGGATACAGCTGGGCTGGTGTCCTCTTTGGATCTGAAGTCATCTGGTGGGCCAGTCGATGGATTCTGGAAAGGACAGTACACTGTAGAACTGATGAATGTGGGGCACCTGAGTCCTGGATGTCCATACTGGTGGATCAATAAAGGCACTTCACAGGCTGGTGTGGCAGTATTGACTACCACTGCTGACTTTCCATTTAGTAGGCACGGGCACATTTGCTGAGAGGTCCTTGCACTGGAGGCCAATAGTACGGGGTCAGGAGCTTGAATTATTACCCCATCTGGGTGCACATAATTCACACAGTGGGAGATTTCACGCCCTCTCTGTCCACTATTCGCACTCTGTCCATAAACAGTGTCCTGCCTCTTCCACTGGGTATGTTTCTCATGAAATTGTCTGTCCTTTACATGCTTGTTTGCCCCAGGATGCACACCTTTCATTGCTTCGGCCCAGATCCAGGATTTGCTGCTGTTCTCAATCTCCTCCCAGACTTTCCGAGGAAAGGTAGGAAAGGTCATACCATAGATCTCATTCGCCTTCCTACGAACCAGTCTCTCCTCTTTACTAGTTTTGGTCAACCTGAGACCGCTGGCCTGGCTTGGGGGTGGCCAGTCCTGGTTCTGCTAGCTACGCATCCTTAACTAAATTAAAAACAGATCCCTGACTTCTTCTTCTTGCATAGCCAGGGCAGTGGCATCACTACTCTCTTCCATGCATTCCTCCGAGGCAAGAGCTTGAGGCTGTGTACCCATTCCTTTTTCACAAGGCCACATAGGTTCCCCCTTATCTTCTTCCTCACTGAGGATCTGAGCCCAGGAGTGAGCAGCCGTACTCACTCCTGAGACTATCCACTCATCACTAGGCACGGAGGTCAACACCTCCCACTCAAAGGCCTCCCACATCTCATCTTCTCCTATGAGACTTGGGCTAGCCCCCCTCCCCCAGGGGTCTACTGATGCTTTATCCGAACTTTCCTTCTGGGATCCAGCATCCGAAACTTCAACTTCTGGTTCCGCCTCTAACTCTGCACCCTCTAGCTTTGTGCCACACTCCCCTGAGGGGCCTTCCTCCACAGGCTCCACCTGGTGCTGTGTACTGCCAACTGCAGATTCCTGAGCCTTTGTCCATGTGGGAGCCAAACAAATTTGAGGCACTTTACACAAGCCATATTTTTCTAGGCATCCAGCACAGTGAGATATCATGAAGACGTCCCTTTCAGCTCTCAAGCATATTTGACACACATGTACTGGAAAACCAGGAATCGCCACATGAGGAGGCAGTTGTCCTCCGTAGCACCACTTTTCAATGTCCCTCAGTCTATTTACTGCTGCTGTTACTGCAACCCGGGCATGATCCGGGTAGTGAGCTGGTCCTGACGAGGTACCTTTGTAAATGAGCCTCTGGCTCAAAGGTTTCTAAACTGATGTTTAACTAAATAAATAAATAAATAAATAACTGCAGAAAAACAAACAAAACTTCACTGTAACTGAAAGTCCCACTTTACTGAACACTCTTTACTTTTAAAATGGCTCCTCTGCTGCTGTGTTTACTTTACTACCCCACCCTGTAAGGGTGGCGGCAGCACTCCTGTGCATCAACATTCAGAAATTGAGTCAAGCCATTGCGCACCCGATTTACACACACTACTGATAGCTTTTTGCTCAAGCTGCACAAACTTGCTCTGTTCTTGTTCTAAACACATTTACATGATTTTCCACAGACTTTTCACATGCTAGAAACATTTCTTTAACTCACAGTCCCTTAAAGCTTCAGGTTTTTAAGCACAGGATTGCCTGTAAAACTAGTGCTGCACATTTGGCTACAACTCACAGTCTCTCTCTGGCTTTAAACTTTAAACTGATGCTGAACTCATTACTATGCACACAGTCAATGGCTTAACATGCTTGCACTTGCTGGTAGGACTTGACACAGTCTTTACTTGCAAAGCGACTACACTGCTGCACACATATTTACTGTATATGGCATTTGGCAGAATATCACTGTTTGAGCAATTTCACTGTTAGTACTCACTGTTATCAGTAGCAGTTTGCTGCGATGGGGAAAAACAGCCTGCAGCCAGTCTTGGAGGCCCTCAGAACAGAAATGGGTGGCAGTCCCCCGATCGTCTCCTCGACCACCACTCTTGCAATTCAGACGATCGATTAGCGGGTTGAGCCCGATTTTAAACAAGCAAGTATATTTTTAGAAGGTTTACAGCGTTTTTAACACTCCGCGATGCTCCTCCACAAGCCAGTACATGCACTCCACTCACACTCCCTCGCTAATGCTGGGGCAGTCTCTGTAGAGCTGGCTGAGGGGTGGGACTAATTGCAGCCTCACAAATCACATGACGCCATGCAAATGAGCCTCTTCTTCCTCGCGAGTGCTCTTCTCCTCACAGCGATCGTCGAGCAGGCAAATTTAAACTGCAGAATGCAACTTTTGGTTTTTTTCAACTGACTCCATGGTGGGAGGCCATTTCAGCCATTTAACATAGCCATTCACACTGCAAGTCTCTCAGTTCATTTAAAAGAATTTCCAATGTCCAGGACACAATTCTTCCTGTTGCTACCCTAGTCTTCCACACACTTTTCTTTACCACAGTTCATTTTAAAAGCATTTCCAACGTCCAGGGCACAATTTTCCTGTTGCTACCCCTAGTCTTCCACACTTTTCTTTACCACAGTTCATTTTAAAAGCATTTCCAATGTCCAGGGCACAATTTTCCTGTTGCTACCCCTAGTCTTCCGCACTTTTCTTTACCATAGTTCTTTTTAAAAAACAGGCAAAACGTTGTAAACAATTGATGCAGGACAAGGGCACATTCTTTTAGCTTTACTGCTCCTGAGTAAACTGTTGGCATTTTAAACAGCAGCATAAGATCCACAGCACACAGAAACACACTAGTTAACTTGCTTCAGCTTTTTTGGGCTACCCACTGCCAGATAGCCAAAACGCTAGCCCCTTGCCTAAGTACCTTCCTTTCCAGAATTAAAATCCAAAGCGGTGCCTCCATTTTTGTAACCCCCGGACCCCTGCCTTTTAGCAAAACGACAGGTGGCATGCTGTTGAAGCTGACAGTAGTACCTGGTGGGGACTGGGTTCAGGGAGGATGAGGTTACTTGGCACAGGGGGCCTAGGTTTGGCTACTCTGCACAAGGGCACCCAAGTAAATCCGAACACAGGAAGCAATAACTGTAATGTCCAAAACCAGGAATGGGATTCTACAGTGGCTTTTATTCACATCCAAGCTGAACAAACAAAGCATAGACCTACTCTCTAGGGCTACATTCTGGTAATGCAGATTAGAGATAACAGAACACTTTTTACATTTCCAGCCCTCAGGCTCTGGAACCCACCAGGCACACAGCCCAGACTTGCACGCAGCTTTGGGACACAGCCGACTTGTACACTACTTGGGTTTTCCCACTGGCCTGGCTCCTCCGCCAGCCACTTGATCCAGGGTCCATTTTGGGAAATGAACCAGATTTCCAATTGGTGGCTCTATTCACCTTAGAGCCTTCTGGCTCCCAGAGGAATTTTCCTTCCAATCCTACATCTGGATACTTCCCTCATCACTGGCCAAGTGCATGAGGCAAGTAGAAATCCACAGAGCAAATCCTAGAGGTGGACCTGGCTACTAAAGATGGGGGTCTCCCACCTCCAGCTCCCACAATCCATACCAGGCCATTTCTCTGAAACTAAACAACTCTTTTTCTGAAAGCTTGGCAATGTAGATTACTGGGTAGATGTATGTCACATCTCCTCTACATGTCTTGACTTCCACTATGTGCTGGACTTGAACATACTTTTACTTTTGGCTAAGCCTATTACTCTAGGCCTCCCACTATTTCAGTAGTCCAATCCCCACTATCACACAAGTCCCACGGTGAAAACACGGGCCCTTTAGAAAGAGCAGAAACTCACCCTCCGGTTGCAGGTGCCCCACAGGCGTATTCACAAAATCTTCTGTTTCCCATAACTCTTGGACCAAATAAGGCAGCTCTCCACTAGCAGAAACCAGGAGGTTGCCCTGGAATATGCAGGACAACCTTTCCTGCCCCATCCCCTGAGGGATGGGGCCCTGAGACCCGAATCAGCGGTCTCCACCACTTTAAAACTAGCTTATGTGTCTCTCTTTAGGTGGAAACACACACCTTTTTCCTAAATGTAGCCCTATGTCAGAGTTGAGGCTCTACGAGCCTACACAGAGCTGCTGTGCTCCTCTCTCAGCAAGCTCCAAACTCCAACTGACCCCAGACTACTGTTTAAACCTCCCAACATTCTATTGCAACTCCCTGGTGCAGATTCCATTGTGGCTCATGCAGCTGCGACAGTTCTATGGTGATGTCATCCCTCAGTCTCAGCTGAGACTGAGAACAGAGTGAAACAGTGTGAAACCCATTTAACTGGAGTTTCACAAGCTGCCTTCCCTGCCTACCACTAGGTCTTACTGGGATTCTAGTAACCCCGGGTAACAAGGGGGTTACATATATTATATAAAACTGTGGGCATGGACATTTGCTGTTAATGTGGTTTTGTAATGGCACTGTAATGGTATTAGTATGATCATTACATTTGCCATTGAGAAGCACATTGAAGTTATTGAACAACATGAACGTTCCATAGAATATAATTAATGACAATTAGGACAGTAGAATACGTGTCAGCATTGGAACACAGTACTTAGGACATAATAGTTCTGTCCCACCACACCACAGCAATTACTTTGCTGCCATGTAACATAATCTGTGTCCACAGGGCTGTCAAGAATTTCATCAAGCACAGTATGCAGGAAGCACTTTACAAAGACCGAATGAAATGAGAAGCATTGCAATCCTGTGACATCATACCTTGCCTCCATTCCTTCATAGAAAAAGTGATTCATCTTTGGTGCAAAGAACAGAACCACTTTGTGAAATGACTCTAAGGATGATGTTTGTTCTGCAGGAGACAATTTTCGGATATCCTTCATTATATAGTTGTTAAAAGCAATAATCTCCAGTTCCTTCAGAGCACGACTGCCTGTGATGTCATAATACAGAATAAGTTAGTCCCTGGTTGATGATATATATACAGAACAAGACAGGAACAGGTTCAAGTAACAGTTGCAACATGGCAATAGTATGGTAAGGAAAGTATAGTACATCGTTTCACATATATGACATAGTGCATATAGAAAGGGTAGCAACATGAGTTCAAAGGATGGCACAAGTTATCCTTTGCAGCACTCAAACTGTATGGTAACATGTTCTTATGTTTGGGTAGTACTGCCAACCTTTCAATCCACTGGCATTCATCATCGGCCCACGGATGCATTTTGGAAATTTGGGCTGTGATTGTCTTGATTATTTACAACGTGGTTTGCAATGGACTTCCATTTTGCAACCACCTGGTCTCCATTACCACTGCTGGAATTAGCACACCAATACAAGTGGTGGCTTATTGCCTTTGCCCATTTCCCAAGTGTAGCACACTGCTTCCTTTGGCTTTCCCTCTAACTTTTTCTGATTCCAGTGGTAGAGGAAAGATGAACACAGTATGGTAATTTGAAACAATGCAGTATTACAATGCTAAAATTATGCATGTATACATTAGTCTGCTCATATACCTTTGGCCACATGCCACACATCAAACCAATGTGTAATCCCTGGTTCTTGTTCACGATATTTTTGACACTGACATGCCTGTCAGTTGTCAGGCTCTGAATGTGAAGTCCAGCACCCTTCAGCTTGGCAAGACATCTTTTAGGCCTTCCAACTCCATTGCATTGCTGCTTGACACCTCATTACTCTAAAATGGATGTGACACGTGATAAATGTGGTATTCAACATGAGACAATTGAAAATATATATATATATATATATATATATACACATATAAATTGTGTAACATCAAAAGTGATGTAGTCATCACCTGAACCATTTCAATGTCCAGAATTTTCGATCTGGTGAGGTCCATCAATGAATAGGAACAAAATTGAGCTGTGTGTCCAGGGGAGCAGCAGCTTGCATCCCCTCCAAGCTTCAAAGCAGCACCATTCACTTCCTGAAACATGCTGTCCTGGTGACATTTCCACAAAGAACGCACAGATGGGATACGATATGTTGCCTGCATCAAGTTGAAAGTACGTAACGATATGTGCTGTATGCTCATATGTGTCAGAAAATTCAGCAAATGTACCGGACTGCCTCCACTAAAAAATATTTCGCAAGCAGTCATCAGATTACCTGCAGGCAGCAATCCCAGCCGAGGCTGGGTTTCCCATTGTCTGCGATATCCATTGACACATACCTGCTCAATCACAGCAAGACTACCAAACAAACGCTGTAGAAAGACCTTGCATTGGCCAAAACATTGAAAGCAAGTCTGTAGCATCATCACTAGCATGCTTTCATAAACCATAAATGTCCGCTGCTTCACAGGATTCACATCGGCATGAAGCTCGCACATCTGTCACACAATAAGAAAAGAAACAGCCATTACTATTGATGTCCACACAACACACATACTGAATATGTCGATGTACTACTTTGTTGTGGAATCAGACAGAAGAAAGACCTACTCATCTGGTTCATTTGAGTAATCATCATCAGTGTCGCAGTCAGAGTCACTGTTGATAAAATCCCGACGCTCCATTCTGGATCGCCATCAGGGTCCACCACATAGTCTGCTTCTGAATCTTCTTCATCCTCACTGTCAGCGTAAAGGACTGTGGTTTCATTTGCATAGTCAAAATCTTCATGTGGTGGGGAGAACTGCGTTGATGCATCAGCTGTGTCTTTTGCCATAATCAAAACCTGTACTCCTCTGTTTATTCCCATGGGCACTGTTTGAGTGCCTCGTGAGTACTTAGTTTTCCCAATCCCACGTGGTACATATTTTGAAGTCTGGGTGCCGTTGTGATGCACATTCTGAAAAGTTAAATAAATGGTGGTACTTAGCATGAGTCAGAGGTTAACATTCCAGAACATCAAGCACAATTAATATTATTTCTTAATACCATTTTCAATACTGGAAATGTACTCTGTACTTCATGTGTACTGTACATGGTGTCCTTGAAGGTCAGCATTTACACTGCAAACAGCATAGGGGACTGCACCAAACACAGGTAAACCAAACATGACAGAGAGAATGGAAATGAGGAAAGTATCCCCAACACCACCCTTTGAAATATGACAGAGAGTAAAGCTTGAAACAGTCTGAGGAGTAAATGTGCCAGGCCACAGATGACACTCAGGTGCTCCTGCTGTACCCCATGGTCCATGGTGTTAAAGGCTGAAGAGAGACATCAGGATGCTCCAAGATATAGCTGTGTTTATGAACCCTCAACATGAGAAGTTAATTCAGTGTCCTGACCAGATACATATGCACCACAATACCTCGCTAAATGGGGAGGGGGTGATGCTTTATTCCTCCACTGCTAATTGTCACTGCATACACTGATCCTCTCAGAGGTGGGTCGGGCAGGACTGGGGGAGGCCTTTGAATAGCTGCATTGATGAACCTGATCAGACTACCTATTCTTTCTGATTTCCCTTGATGGTACAATGTCTGGTCCCATGCACAGGGTGCCCCACATCAAAGCTGACAGAACAGTTGGGTACCCTGGATCTCATGTAGCAAATAGTGTTCTGGTGGATTGCTTTCTGGTCATCCTACCTGACCCCACACTCCTCATTGGTATTTGTGGAGAGTGGTTGCAGTGTGGTCACATTGATTGTTCGTCACTCAGGTACTAGATGGTGAGCTATGGCTGGCAGGATACAGTTAGAATATAACCTACACAATGGATAGAATGGTTTGGGTAGGTAGCACCAGCACATTAACACATATCCAATGTCACCACATTTAGGATGGTATAGATGAGATTGTGCTCTACCACAGTAAACTCACCAGGAGACGTGGAGATTACTCCACTGTTTCTGTGTTGCGCACACTGCATGGAGGACTTGACACAACCCAGAGTATCTTACCCTGGTTATTCTCATCAGAGATTTCCTCTCATGGGTGTTCCCCACCCACAGCCTATATTTAAGCAATAAGCCACGAGGTGGTTGGGTTATCGGGGATTTACCATCGTGTAGTGGTTTGCCAACAAGACCCAGCCGAGTAGGTAAATCCTCACCAGCTGTGGCAACTCTAATAACCCACATACTCACAGTATCTTATTAAGTAGTATACCATGGTTAATTTTTTCACTATAATGAAATACAAATATTAAAAAGGTTGCTTTGTTTTTTTTAGAGTATTTATTCCTGTGTTGCAGATGATTAGGATTTAGTGACTACTATTTGCTCATCAACAGCCAGTGATTATCAGAGGATTTACACTGGTGGTAAACTGCCAGTCTGACCATTTCATTGGTTGTTCACTTATGTCCATGGTATAATAGTACTTATGACTACTCCCTAGCTCAGAACCTATGCATGGCGTGTTTGGGGTGGGAGTTACTGTTGAGTTGCAAGACCTACTGCACCTTTTCTACCCACACTGTCTCCCTTGTATTGCCTATTTTAGTTGTTTTCCTTATTTATTGCTCCTTTGCCATGGCCCACACCTAAACCTATTGGGTAATGCTGTCCCCTTTCACTGTGAAGCCAACTGGCCATGTCCCTCCCTGTCTTGGACTGGATACATATATGAGACATCAACAGAAAACCTGAAACCCTATATCTGGAGAGAATTATCGTGGAACGTGTCTGCTCAATAGTTTCTCACCACCCAACCGACAGCCACATGCTCGCATTCGGAGACTCATCTTGCTGGAGATTGTACAGATTCATTCTCACATATTTTGCTTTGGTACAGTCCTGAACCCCTTTTGGTGTCAGATAAATAATATATTGAGAGAGTTGCCCTCGGGCCAGGGCATCCTCACCCCCTGAGATGGCCATCTTCCTCCACTTTCAAACACAACTACAAAAGCAATAGACACTTATCTATGTCATCAGCTTTATGTCTGCTGCTGATAAGAAATGTATCACCCATCTCTGGATACAACCTGAGCCCCCAAGCATACAAGCCTGGGAAGATACCATCTATACCATATACAAAATGGAATCCCTTATGGCTGAACTTCCGACTAGAGTACCAGACATGAGGAACTGCTGGACCCCATGGTTTCTGAGTATCTCCAATCACACCTGCACTTAATCCCATAAGCTGCACAGATACAGGGAACAGAGGAACACTCTGATGGCAGTTGATTGGGCCTGCCAGCCCTCATTCCATTATTGTGGGTTTTCCCTCTCCTCATTCCTTTTAGGTTTTGGTCATCTCACCAGGATCATCGAAATACCAGACCAAGAAATGATTGATCCTGTGGGACTCACTGTCCACCCTGATGCCCCCCCCCCCCCGAGCTCCAATGTAATTTTTATGCACTGCTTAACCCACAGAGACATAGTGGATTGTACATGAGGTTATACTTATTATTTGCATTGTATAACTTAGGTTTACCGTGTTCAGCAATTTAGGACTTATACCAGACCACCTTTTGTTTATCCTTCTTACCTGTCTTATTTAGATTTGCCTTATACATTTAATTTTTCTAAATCTACAACTGTATGCATTCAAGAAAAAGAATGGAATATACAACAAAGTGTGTCCCTGTCATCATACTATGAAAGTCTCACACAGTGTCACACATGCCAGTTGTAGCACATAGTAATAGAATAAGTTTAATGCAATCATACTCACTATTTCAGATGTCTGACAGGCAGAATCCTTCACAGTTCTGAGCTCTTCTTGGACTTCAACTGTAAAACAACACGTGGCAGCATCACCAGCAGCATCGGGCACCGAATCAGCACCTGGCAAGTCTGAAGCATCTCGTATGACATTTTCTTCAACATCACAGGCCTCTGTTGAGTGCTGGACTTTGGATGGCTGGCCAGGCATCAAACCCAGCTGACCCAGAATCTATGACAGATAAAATAAAAAGTAAGATTACTTAGTCAATATCAAAATAATCGTGACATTAGCAACAAATGTAATGGTGGTATGATTACCTACCTCTATTCGTCTGCGTTTCTCAATCACAGTGGTGCTCCTGCTTGATTTAACAGCATTGTGTGCAAAAATGGTAGGACATGCATCAGATTTCAACCATCGTTGACCCGGTGTGAAGCCAGTGATATCAAGCAGAGTTTGAGAAATTGCAAACTGATCATCGGCAAAGTGATCTGCGTAAATTACTGTGTGATCACCGGGTTCCCAGCATGCACGTTTCACTGCAAGTGCCCAATGCCAACGCTTCGGTCCTTGGAAATCTGTAAAACCGCGCTTATACCCTTTCCCGATATTGCAGCCGACAGCACAACAGTGCTTCATTATCACACTGGTATGACATAAAAATAAAAGGACACAATATAAGTGGTGTTACATGGCAGAACTGAATGATAACCACAAGTAAGTAAGATAAACAACAATGTTAGTCAAACATCTTCCTCTGTTACACAGATCATTAGAAGACCACAAGTACATTTATGGTAAAGATGAGAAGTGAAACAGTCATGTTTTAAGTTATGTGTTGTATGAAAATGGGATTAAAGTATGAGGTAGTGCCATGGAACCGTGAAAGGAAAATTGTTCAGACAAAGCAGCATAGACAGCTCACCACCACTAGTTATGGGTAAAGGCAGAGACATTTTTCAGTATATGTCAGGGAAAACAGGAAGTGAAAACACCATATGCTGAGCATGAAGTTGGGAGGGTATTGTGTGTACTGTAAAAGGGAGAGGAAAAAGTAATACTTCATGAATACTTGTGCTCTGTTTTCATGAAGGAAAAGAAGGGTCCACTAACACTATGGACTGTAAGGGTGGTGGTGGGATGGGAGGACACAACAAAAGGAGTGATCAAGGGGAGTACAGTGCTTTACTGTCTGAGGGCAATAATGGTGGACAAGGCACAAGGTCTTGAAAGCAGCCAACACAGTGTGCTGAAGCAGATGATGGAGGTGCTGCCCAAGACACTACAAGAGCTGCTTAGCACTTCCCCAGACAGAAGATGTGTGCCTCAGGAATGGAGGATGTAACAGGTGTTACACATACACAAGCGTGGCCCTGTGGGACACAAAGGAAATTATCAGTCTGTCACTCTCACTTTCACACAGATACACACAGAAATGTGACGGCAGAGAAAGGCACCATGGCCCATCTAGTCTGCCCAACACCCTACCCCCTTCTGTTATACTTCCACCCTCTTTTCCCAACCCCTTAAATCTATCCCAAGCCCTCTTGAACCCCTCCACCATTTCAGCTGCCACTACCTCCTCCAGCAGCTTGTTCCAGGCCTCCACCACCCTCTCCATGAAAAACTGCCCCTGACATTACCTCTGTATTGCCCACCTTCCAGTTTGAGGCTATGTCCCCTCATGTTCACTCCCTTCTTCAATTCAAACAAGCTGTTACCCTCTACCTCATTTATTCTCTTCAGATACTTAAAGGTCTCAATCATGTCCCCCCCAGTCTCCAGAGCGTACAAATTCAGCCCTCTCAATCTTCTCTCATAGGGTACATCCTGCATCCCTCGTACCATTTTGGTTGCCCTGCTCTGCACCCTCTCCATCAGCTCAACATCAATTCATAGGTGAGGCCTGCAGAACTGCACCCCATACTCCAGATGCGGCCTAACCATGGTTCAGTATAATGGCATTAGCACCTCCATCTTCCTGCTATTAAAACCCCTCACAATGCAGGCCAGCATTCCATTTGCCTTTCCCACTGCCCTGCTACACTGGCTGCCCACCTTGAAGTCACGCGATACCATAATCCCCAGGTCCCTTTCTGTTTCCTTCTCCTTAATCACCAACCCCCCAAGGGAGTAAGTTTTCCTACTATTCTTCCTCCTCAGGTGCATCAGCGAGCACTTTTGTGTATTAAACTTCAATTTCCAGGTGTCAGACCACTCTCCAGCCTCTCCAGGTCCCGCCTCATGGCTTGCACCCCACTAGGTGAATCCACCCTATTGCAGACCTTTGTATCATCTGCGAACAGGCATACCCATCCCTCCAGACCCTCCGGTAGGTTACTAACATAGATGTTAAAGAGTATTGGTCCTAGCACTGACCCCTGTGGCACCCCACTGGTCACCGCCTGCCTCTGAATGTGTCCCATTTACCACCACTGTCTGACCTTCCCTTCAACCAGTTTTCCACACACCTGGTGATCCTGTTGTCCACCCCTAGTCTGTCCAGCTTATGTACCATTCCACCATGCAGAATGGTGTCGAAGGCCTTACTGAAATCTAGATAGGCCACGTCCACTGCTCCTCCCTGGTTCACTATCTGTGTCACCCCATCAAAACTCTATTAGGTTAGTCTGACAGGACCGCCCTTTGTGAAGCATGCTGCCTGTCATCCTGCATGCCATTCATCTCCAAGTAGTCTATCAACCTGATCTTAAGTAGTGTTTCCATTACCTTCCCCACCACCGAGGTAAACTTATGGAGACAATACTGAAGGAGAGGTTGCCATCATTCCTAGAGGGTAATGTCCTACACAATGGACGGCAGCACAGATTTATGTCAGGGAAGTATTGTCAGACCAATCAAATACAATATTACGACTGGGCAACAAGACAGCTGGATATGGGTTATGCAGTCCATGTCATGTATGTTGACATTGGAAAAGCTTTTTCGATTGACTGACTCAGGAGCAAGGGGGAGGCAGACTGTTGTGTGGGTTGGGACAGAAATTACTAAATGGATAAGGTACTGGCTGCAGTGGAAGCTGCAATGTGTGCGCTACTGCGGGGGTGAGCTCTTGACACGCACAAAGGTGACGAGTGGTGTACCTCACGGCTCAGTGATGGCATGGTGGTAGTTGGGCCAGTGATGGACAAAGAGGATGGATGGGAACAACTGCAATAGGGAGTGAACAAAACTGGAGACACAGGCAGAGAAGTGGCAGCTGGGATTACATGCAAAAAGGTGAAAGGTTAGAACAAAAGGATGGACTACTGCTTTGTAGAAGTCAGTCTGTGGATCACTGAGGAAGAGAATGAGCAAGCTGTGTTGCTAACAGGGACAATAAACAACTATGGCCAATGCGGGAACGCAGCACCTAATCAGAACATGATCTGAAGAGGGATATTCATTTACTGGAAGGGGTGCAACAGAGATCAACAAAACTGTTGCAGGGAATGGAGGTCAAGGAATAGAAAGACAGGCACACAGTGTAGGAGATGAGGGATGGTGTGGATATGATTTCAACAGTAACACCACAAGTCATTGTCTCACCACCTGTCCATGTGCTGTGGTAGTGAGGGGTGGTGTAGTAATGGCACAATGTAGGGTTGCAGTTGTGTAGTGATGTAATATCACCAGCAATGAGGGAAGTAGTGGACCACAAAGAATACAGAATCTGTCATGCATGGCACGCATGCCTGCCGCAGTATTGCTTTATAAGTTCACCGCACAAAAAGTACTGCCCTGCACTTTACTGTGCTGAAATCACAACGTTTCTCAACTATTACTTTATGTCCACAGGATGTAATCTCAATGTTAATATCTGATCATTTGGTGATGTAACACAACTTGTAAAAATGAATGTGCAAGTAGCAAGTACTCGAATCATGTCCGGTTGATAATATTGATATCTGCCAGGCATGCAGAGGATGTTTTACTGGGGAAACAGAGGGAAAACTGTCACGAGCACAGTGCCTCAGGGTGGCATGTATGGAGGATGGTAAGGGGATGAGAGGGTAAGGGGGGAAAATCAGTGTCTCATGTGAAATGAGAACTTATCTCAGCAAACATGATGTGTGCCAACACGCGACAGAATGGAAAAAACAATGCATGTGCGTAACTACTGTTATAGTGCATAGTATAACATTGTTCAGTATATCAATACATGATGTTGAAAATGCTGCTGTGACACAGTACACAGGTCATGGAATGCCTCTGACGAAGGCTGTGGAATCCGAAACATGTCAGACGTAACGCATGCTGTGTGCATGTAAGCTTTTAATTCATTAAAATATGAACTAAATGTTTGATCCATGGTTTGAATATTTATTTATGCATCCCAGCTTTATGGTTTGTGTGTGCTGGAAACTTTTTTTTTAGAGGTCATGGAATTTCACTGTACCCTTTAGTGATACAACAGCATTTTGAAACCTCAATAGAATATAGAAGAAAGTTACACTGTGAAAGAAAAACTGACAATGCACACAATACACAAACAGTATAACAAATGCATGAGCAGGAACTGAATGCACAAAGACTGTGTCCTGCCAACTCAGAGTTTTAATTTAAACAAAGCAGTATAGCTACCATCATGACAGCATAAGGGAAAAAACACCTCTGTGGCACGACCCATTGCTTATGCATACATGCCCATCCACTATTCAATATACAGCACATCAACATGTAATTGCCATATAACAGTGCCAAAGAACAACAAGTAATAAATAATTTACCATTTCAAAATTATTCCCACAGCCACACATTTGACAATATCCCATCATATTTGCTAATGATATTCATGCCCACAATCCTACACATACACTGTATATGTAATCATTACATGTGGATTATATATATTGAGTGGCCAGGGTGTAAAACGGAAACATAAAGTACCGAGGAGGACTAAAGTAGTTGACGTTACTGAAGTCCTGAAAAGTTAGCCACAGTAATGAAAAGTTAGTATGTAATAATGACAAGGAAAGCAGCAGTGTGATCACTGAGTGTATAACTACGATGTACTGAGTGGGAAGACATGCTTATTGCCGAAATAAAACAAGTCTTATGTCACAAATAACAGCAAGAACTGAAATACCTTGCCAGACACTGTCAGAGAAAACCCACGAATGGAGTTTGAGTACTCAATATTGATTACTAGCATAGCGGTGCTATTCTAGCCCCTCCACACACACACAAAAAAACAACTATATTAAAAGATGATATTGGCACAGCTCATCCAAAGGAAAAAATAAATTCGACAGCATTACAAGGTTCGCTACAATTATAGACATGATGAAGACATTGCAGTGTTATGACTCCTCGCTACCGCACACATATTACATCCTTTACAACCACCGCCATTCAGTTTCACAAAACAAAAAGAACTACGTACATACTGTATTATTGAAGTAACACTTATATTCAAATTTGCATAACCACTGATCACACTGACACATTTCGTGTCAATGAGCAAAAAGCATGAAAATTACACTACAGACTGTTGTGTCTGCCATGTGGTAATGTTTAACCACAGTGATCACACGGACATAAAAGGTTAGTAGTACTTTTGATGTCTCAATTTACAATTACCAGTTGCCAGGACTAAAAGTGAATGAACAGTAAGGACAAAAAACACCAGTATTTAGCTACTATTAAGTATGCTCTTTGGCAATTTGGAAACATGTGGGAAACCGGAGCGAGCAGTCGACCTGTCAAAGGCAGAAGACACCCAATTATGTCATCGTGCAACATGCACACGCAACGCTGATACACTGTGCATCAGATCAACTCGGGGAAAACAGGCTGAAGACACGGAGCACAACAAAAGGTAATATTTTAAAATACATCACATTTTGGGACAAAAAACAGACAGGACTGATGTGACTTAGTACTAGGTTCATATTTAGCAACAGAAATAGGCATTGTGAACACTTTGCATATGATCTTTAAGGCCACTGTATGTTGTAATACCTATTTATGTTTTGCATTTGCACTTGCTATGAATTCATCCAAAGTATTCTTTTTATATGTATTTTGTCTTGAAGCTATAATAAAGAATTTCCCTACTCTTTTCGATAAGTGCCATGGGATCTTTAACATCCACCTGAACTACTACCAATCCAGGCAGTTGGGACCTCGGTTTAATGTCTCATCTGAAAGATGGCACCTCAGAAGTGCAGCTTCTCATGCTGCACTACAGTGTTAGTATTGGGATATTAACCCAAGTGCCAGGTCTTCATTATTACTTTTGCAGGTTGTGTAGTGTGTTCTTGTAGCCCTCTGCCCTCCCCGTGAAGAGGAATTTAGAGGCAACTGCTATGCATGGGAGGAACAAAATGGTAAACCATGGAGACCGCACTAACATGAGTTCCCACAATTTGGGGGAATGTTTGTTTGTTTGTTTTATTTTTAACCAGGAGGTGGACTGGGCTCAGCCCTTTTCCAGCCACACCTGACACTTAACATAAAAAAACAGTTACAATTACGATAACAAGAAGCAAGCGTATCAGCAGTGGTTCATCCTGGTTTGCAGTGGCTGCCTAGTTTCTCCGATATAGCATCCATCTGTACACTTCTTGCTAAACTAGGCAACCACTGCAAATCAGGCTGAATCACAACTGATACACAATAGTAAACAAGATTAGCAGCACATCAGTAGGACACAATTTTTCCAAACAGATCATTCACTCTCTGACTTATCTGTCCTGATATTAAGAGGCAACTTCAAAAACACACAGGACAGAAGGACATGGAACTTAAATATATTAAACAATTTAAATCTAATTTTTGTGGACTGAACCAGGACATTGGATTTATGACACAAATGGTAAGCTGTATTCTTTTGCTACTTATCAGCCAATATTTTCTCTTCTTCTGTGTTCCTGCCTACTGTTTCAAATTACCTGTTCTTTCCTGCCTCTCGTACATATCCTTTTCAGCTTCAGTCCTGCCCACCCCCTCCTCACGTTACACTTCACTGAGTATACTTACCTTGCACTTTGTTTATTCAGGCCTTTGTTTTTTTGTGTTATTTCATTCCTTCATAGCTTCCTTTCATTTCTTAACATTTCCTACCTCCTGCCCTTCCTGCTGCCATCTTGTATCTCAAATCTTCCTCATCTCTTTTCCTCTGTTGTCACCTTCTAGCACCCTTTCATCTTCACATGACCTGTTCCTATTATTGCCACCCCCTTAGTTCTTCTCACAAATCCTATTGTTTATCACTTTGCAACTTTTACAGACTCTTATCTCAGTGCTTAATTGCTCTGTGTTCCTTTCTTTACTTCTGAGCTTCACACTGCCTACCATTCTACACTTCCTGTAATTCTCTTCTACTATTTTTATACATTGCTCCACAGCATATATAAATACTGCTTCAGAAATGGACTCGGGATGTCAGAGGGCTGGTGGGAAGAGAAGAATTGAGCATCCTAGGGACGGCCTCCTCTCTGGGGAGTGGGTAGCATGTCCAGCACATCACAGACCCCTGACAGAGGCTGGAGGGGATCCATTGTGCTGGCACCATAACCTGGGGACGGGCAGGATGCAGTTCATCATTACACATCCCTGCCCCCAGGTATAACCGCACAAAAATCCTGGTCCTGAACATGAAGCCTCACTCCACCACTTCCCCCACCACCAATAGTGTCCGCTGGGTGGAGTCCCGTTCCCATGGCCCCACCCTGGGAGGGTAAGCCAGTGCACATTACTGTGGACCATGGAGAGAGGGGGTGCCTGCCCAGCTGCCCCACCCAGGAGGGTAAGCCTGGGCATGGGGTGGCAAGCGGGCAGGGGCTGAGCTCCCTATGGGAAGTTGGGGTGCCAGGGACAAAAACAAGATACTACTTATGTTGCTCAGTTTTGTCATTCACCAGAAGAAGGGACCTGTGAAGCCATGAAAACTTGTGTAGAATTCCATCTTTGTACAAGACTCTTGTTGGTCCAATAAAAGATATCAAACCTTCCAGGGTCTCATGTTTTCCAAGGACTAATATGGCTAGAATCTCTTTTTACTAGTCATTAAGACATTTCTATTGATATATACATTAACTCCAAAGAGTGACAGAGTTACAGCTTGTCAAAGTTGTAGTGTTATCCTATGGAAATGAAATTTTTTTAATGCTTTTTTATATGGCCCCTAATTTTTTGGGGGAGATGTTATATGTTAGTGTTGTAGTTGTCATTAAGACCTTTATTTTGATAGCTAGATTGTCCCTTAATTCCAAGTATTGGTGCTGTTATGGCTTGTAATAGTTGCAACATGGGAAAAGGCTAAGTCCAAATTCTTTTTTTGTGTATGAAGGAATTTTTTTTCATGAGGTTGTGTCATTCATGTGAAAAAGATTCCTTCATATAAAAAAAAAGAAAGTGAAAAAAATAAGTTGACATTTTTTTCATATGAAAGGATCTGTTTCCTTGAGGTTGTGTCATTCATATGAAAAAAGAATGGGGAAAGAAAATAAGACCAAATTCTTTTTTTGTATGAAGAAATCTTTCTTCGTGAGGTTGTCATTCATATGAACAAAGATTCCTTCATATGAAAAAGAATGTGAAAAATACTAAGTCTAGATTCTTTTTCATATGAAGGGATCTTTTTCATTAGGTTTTGTCATTCATATGAAAAATATTCCTTCATATGAAAAGATTCCTTCACACAAAAATAATGTGAAAAAATACTATGTCAAAATTCTTTTTTTCGTATGTAGGGATCTTTTTTCATGAGGTTGTGTTGTTCATGTGAAAAAGATTCCTTCATACTAAAAGAAAGTGAAAAAAGTCAACTTTTTTTTCGTATGAAGGATCTTTTTCTTGAGGTTGTGTTATTCATACAAAAAGGATTGCTTCATATGAAAAAAGAATATGAAAAAAAAAAACTAAGTCCAAATTCTTTTTTCCTATGAAGGGATCTTTTTTTATGAAGTTGTGTCGTTCATATGAAAAAAAGATTCTTTCATATGAAAAAAGATTCCTTCATATGAAACAAAATATGAAAAAAACTAAGTCAAATTCTTTTTTTCCTTGAAGGGATCTTTTTTCATAAGGTTCTGTCTTTCATACCTAAAAAGATTCCGTCATACAAAAAAGAATGTAAAAAAAAAAACTAAGTCCAAATTCTTTCTTCGTATGAAGGAAAACTTTTTTCATATGGCCCTATTCTTTTTTGTATGGCCATATGAAAAAGAAATTTGTGTCACAAAAAAAAGATTTCGAAATGTGTTAAAAACACATTTCTGGGTGATTTTCTAAAAAACTAACTGCAGAATCCACCTAACATGGGCCTGATTAGCAAGATGCATGTGTTGGTGACCCTGCAGGATATCATTTTTATGGGTTTTCAAAAGTATTTATTTTTAAGAAATAAGATTTAGCCATACAAAAAAATTGTTCTCATGAAAGATTACCCCCATATGAAACAGAATCTTTTTTCGTATGGGCCAAATTATTTTTTCGTATAAAACAGCTATCCAAAAGACGGTACTGAGCATGCTCAGAACTGAAATTTCAAATCCTTATAACTCGAACAGATTAATATTTGTTCACTAAACCAGCCAAAGGCACAACTCTGGTCCAAGCCCTTTCTGCCTTGAAAATTTCTGAGCAAAATTCCAAACTGTTTGGGTGCTTTGGCAATGACAAAAAAAAACCCCTGATTTTTTCACTTATTTTGCTACCTGGATCTCTGCACCTGAACATCTGACAGTAACAAAACTTGGCAAGTCAAGAACTCTTTCCCCTGAGACTGTGCATGCAAAATTTAATGCAAATTAGTTGAGCAGTGGTGAAATTATTAAAGTGCAAAGTTAGAAGTTCAACATTAAACAGCCTTCTCAGCCCTAAGTATAATAATAACTTTGCTCTCGTCCAACAGAATTGCACTAAATTTTGCATGCGCAGTCTGGGAGGCAAGATGTCTTGATTTGCCAAAATTCATTTCAGTTGGATTTGCAGATCCAAGATCAGGATAGTGCATTTATAGGAAAAATCAGGTGTTTTTGCTGTTTTTTGTTGTTTTTTGTCATCACCCACAGCTCAGACAGTTTGGATTTTGGTCTGAATTTTAGGTAGAAACAGTTACCTATAGAATGGTGCCCTTCATTAGTTTGGTGAAAAATATTAATCCATTCCAGTTATAAGGATTTGAAATTTTGGTTCTGAGCATGCTCAATAAGGTATCAAACTTCTATCCAAAAGACAGAAACAGATTAATATTTTTTCACCCAACCAATGAAAGGCACCATTCTGGGGCAAGCCCTTTCTACCACGAAAATTTCAGACCAAAATTCCAAACCGTTTTGGCTGTAGGCAATGACAAAAAAAAAAACAAGAAAAAACAAGAGACCGTGCCCCCCCAAACTGTGCATGCAAAACTTTGTGCAATCCTGTTGAATGAGGGCAAAGCTAGGGGTTTAACATTAAACAGCCTACTCAGCCTTAACTATAGTGGCACTACCGTGTCACTATAATATGTAGAAGCAGCAAATTGAGGAGTGCACCATAAGGGATGATGTGACTTGACACTTGTATGATTCCATTGTGTAAATTAACTTTTTCAGAACAGTGAAGTAATTGGATTTTATTTTAATTTATTAAGGTGAACACTGTCACAACCCCACTCAGCAGGTCAGGCCCTCTGATCCCACAGTGCCAACCTCCGAGTGCAGTATTGTGGACAGGAACAGAACAGGGTAACCCTCCTGTCTGTTTTGTGGGTCCAAATCACCTTTGGTCTCAAGTTCTGGAGGGAGTCAAACTTTGAACCTCTTGCTAGCATACCCAATGTACAGGCTCAGATAATTCTACTCTTTGGGGAATGCCAGATATCTTTCACCTATGGGCACCTAAGCAGGTGTACAGAATGAACCCTTAAAAACTCTATGAAAGACCTCAGATAAACTCTTACCTTTTCCCAGTTTGGTATTACCATTAAGCTATGCACAGTGTCATCTTTAACCATATATGCTTCACTTGTCAAGAAAAATTTTGAAGGCACACCAAGCAGTCTCTTTAAAATAGAGGTTTACTTTAAAATAGAGAACAATGTAAAATGTACAAACAGAACAATATATCACAATGCATACAATCACTTAAAAGAACACGGTTTAAAAAGTGCAAATTCCTACCACCAGACAATTAGACTTGTCTATCTAATGTACTGTATATCTTCTAACAGTACTTGAAGTAGATGTTGTTGCTTCACAGAGTCCAAACAAGAATGTCTCTAAATGGAATACAGAATACAGTTTAAAACTGTCTTTGCCAACCTCTTCCATGAGGTCACCTAGCCCCTCCCTGTCAGAATATAAAAACTATACAAAACAGGCTGTCCTATCAAGAGGTATTAAATTCTGTGACTTCAGCAAAACTCATTTTCCAAATGACTTATTTGATCTATGAGCAGTTTCCTCTCTCAAAGACATCAAAGGATGTTTTAGGACTCTCTCTGCCAGATCTCACTGAGGTGTAATATGCTTTGTGATACCAGGTGCAATTAACTGACCTTCCTGAGGACATCATAAAATGGATATTTTAGTTCCTAGCTTCAAAGCAAACTGGGAAGTTAATCACCTTACAGAGATATGCTGTTTAACATATATTCTGTCCTTTGAAGTGATACCTGGGGGGAGGTCATCCCAGGAGCACAGGATTTCTCATGACAGACAATCACACTACATTTTTTTATATTACAAAAAATCATAGAGTAATCAGAACCAGCTGTCCAAGTGTCACAAAAACCATTTGTCAGTTTCAGGCCAAGTGACGTGGACCATGAAATGTCACCTGTTTTATTGTGGCTGACTAATAAAGATAGGATTTTGAAAGACAATCTGCTGACTGTTGAATCCTTTATCGGTTTGTTTCCAGGTCTTTAATCAACACCTAGGCTAGAGGCCCTTCCCAGTCTTTCTCTCTTTTAATTGCAGTCTTTTGCATAGAGCTGACCTCACAGGACTATGTTTTAGCTTGCAATCTGCAGCACTACCAGAATCTGTCACAGTTTTGTTAAAGCAGACTATTACATGCATTCTGTTCCTTAGAGGTAAACTTACTACATTGATTGTATCCAGCCATGTTTCTTTGTATTTCATTAAACTACTTCATTAAAATGCCCTTTTATAAGTGGACTGAGCCACTTCAGGCTATGGTTTAGAGGATGTTGATGCACTTCCTAGGGCTGAAAAGGCACTTTGCTTATGGCCTTGTGTCCTTATGCCACGGGGCATGCATTGAAAATTCTTGCTATGCTTATGGCTGTTTTCACAACTGTTTCCAGTCCTGCAGTTTCATTAGTAGGAAGTGCAACATCTGTTAATGTCTATAAGAACTGGCCAGGTTGGGATACCCATTCCTTGTTAGCTGTTGGGGGGTAGACAAATCTGCTTGAATGTTGTAACTCTTGAGTGGAGACTGACTGACTTCCAGGACACATGTAGCGCTAGCCTCAATTTAGTGCAAACTATGCTCTACATGTGACCTGGTAGTCAGTCAGCAGTTGCGGCTCAGGGGAGAAGGGCGTTTCATAGCTGAAACTTGACAGCACCAGTTCTAAAAGAATCGACGTGGGACCAGAATGTTCCAGGGACACAATTTCAGTGCCAAACTATGGAGGACCTGCCAGTATCTTTTGTACTGGTCGGCATTAAGGGTCACACTTGGCAGAATAATTCAGAGGGACAGGGTAGTCGGCATTTGGGTGGGGGCTTTATCTTGTTTGAGGATAGGACAGAATTCACCCATTGGACCACCAGGTATTATTTTCTAAGGCGAATGGCTGCATGGATTTCTGCTTCATGTCAGACTTGTTGGGGACAACCATTAAGTGTACAGTGGAGGGGCAGTCAGCATTCGGGGACATTATCCGTAGCACGGAGCCAGCCAGGTTCTTCGAGGGACAGACCACCACTGGATCACCAGGTATCGTTTTTGGTTTCAAGACACTTAGGGAGTGTCATTTGAAGGAACTGTGGTTTGCTGGTTGCTACAGAGTACTGCCCTGATATGAACGGCCGAGTTTTACATTGCATGACAACTCAAATCATTGTTTAACTTGTGTATTTGTGTAAATAATACAAAAGTTATGTGATATTTATATGGTTCTGAGTTAAAAATGGCATATGATGTGTGTTAAAATTATGTGTGCATACTGCTGCCAAGCTGGTACTCTCTCTCTCCTCATTGATGTCATCATGCTGCACTTCAGCAACCATTCTAGAATTTCTGCAGAGCTGGTGGTTTAAATCAAGAGAGGCTTTGTTTACATTTTTCAAATGCTATGAAACTGCCTTTATCCTAATTTAATAAATGCAGTTTCAGCATAAATATAAACAACAGTCTCTCCTTTACAAGTCTGTTGAGTCATATTTTTAAAATATTATGTGTAAAATTGTGTGGTTTAGGTATCCTTTAAGGCAGCTGCCACATAGCCAGGCCCGCTCTTCACTGTTTACTGTTTGGTAATATATCTGCTTTGTAACATTTACAAACACACACACACACACACACACACACACACACACACACACACACACACACACACCACAAAAAACACACACACCCAGCCTCACCTTTGAGACATGCAGACCTACTCTAGGAAGAAGTGAAAGCCCAGATCAGCCAGACAATGGATGGCCAAGGTTTGTACTGAAAGGTACTCTTCTGCTCTTTTAGTTTTTCCATAAATTCTGGACGATTCTCATTGGACTGGTATTTGTATAGAATGATGTCTCGATGTTGCACTATGCATGCATTTTTGCCCCAGGTGCTATCCCACTGCAGAATATTATTGTAGCAGCAGCTTTTGCAGTTCATATGCTGTAGTGTGCATGAATTTTTTTTATTCTTTTGGTAACTGGTTAATACCCATTGGGCTCAATTCCCATTTACTGTGGTGACCTGGGAATACTGGAAAGATTAAACAACTTGCTCAGGGTCATGCAGTATGCAAATGGAGGCTGTGGGAATCGAACCCACGTCTACTGGATGTACAAAGTTGGTTGCTCTACTTATATTGCTGCACCTGTCACAGTTTCTGGGTTTTTGTTTGCCAGTGCTTGGATTTTGCTCCTTTTCCCATTTATTTTACACATGTTATTATTAGAGTGTGTGGTGTGGCATTAGTTTGTCTGGGGAATTGAAGGGGGAGGGGAGGGGATGGGTAGACATACAGTGGTGTCCCCCAGGATGAAACCCAATTCTGCAGCATTTTGCAACACTCTGCAGAATGTTGAAGCAGATCTACCGAATATAGAGAATACTGGATGGGCAGCTATGGACAACCAGTGTGTTCTGCCACCTCAGGGTTCTGATTCCCTCTAACCTCGAGAGCGATGCTCAAGAGGTCCATGGGAATCAGATCCCTGAGGTGGAAGAACACACTGGTTATGCATAGAGTTCCTCATCCTGTATTTTTTATAGTGTATAGTACTGTGTGAAATATGTGTGTGTGAGTTCTTTGCTTTCAAAAGGAAACTGACTCATGCAGTCTCTAGAGGTTCTAGAATGCTGTTCTACCACAGTAGGGTAGAATCACATTCCATGACCTTTGGAACTATGGTACAACAGCATTTTAAAGGGATGGAATTCTATACAGAGCAACACTCTACTATACACTATAAAGCATTATAAAATGGGTAGGGAAAATCCTGCTCCCTGATTGGTTCTTACCTGTGCATTAGATCTGTCTAATGCACAGGTAAAAACAAGTACGCCAAAGTCAAGACGCAATACAAGAAAACTAGTGTGCCACATAGAACGTTCAGTTTTAAATACAGCCATTTTTGTTTTCTCTTAGCGAGTAATAAGATACAACTAATCAGCGCACCTAAAATGAATAAAAAAACCCGGGACCCGTAAACTGCATACGAGCCAAAAAACTCCAAAGAGTATAACAACAAGAACTCTCCCTACTGCACTGTTTCTAGTAGCTTGTAGCCTTTTTTACTATTAGTAATGCTCCCCTCTCTCTTTCTCTTCTCACTGCCATCCAGCACTCACTTGCTTGCTCCCACTACTGATTTGCCTCTTCGCTCTATCAAGGCTGGAACTGGCACTTCTCACTCATGCTGAAGTCATTGCATCTAATGATTAAATAATAAAATCAAAACTGCATCTTTTTTAAATGTACAGGGATGAAAACACAAGGAAGTGTCAACAGCCATAACAGTTAGACAGAACGCTCATGCTCTTCCTGATGTGGTTCCACATCCCCATTCTCTTGAGATGCCAACTCCGAAGAAATGAAATCAGTTGTGCTCTGAGTATTTCCATAATACCTTGAGTGCAGGACGATGGTCCAGGGTCTCAGAGCATGATGTATCGTTCTGTATTTTATTTTTAAACTGATGCGGGCGGCAGTTCACGCTCACCCCCACCCCCCGCGACTTGCTCTCTCACTACTTACAGTACTGCTCACTTGCTCCCTTCCTCAGTTTGCTTTTTCTGGGTTACATATACAGGGGAGTAGAAGCTGCAGAACAGACACTTGCTGGACACTACTGAGCATGAGGCTTTCACCACTCTCTACTTCCTTCTGTTGCCGCTGGTATTTTTTTATGTCCCTCCTAAAAATCTCTTCCCGTTTTGTTCTTTTACACTTGTGTGGAAACTGCCATATTTGGAAATCAATAAATAAATAACTACACATAGTCTGTGTCTTGGCGGGGTGGGGGGTGTTGTAAGACAACCTAAAGAAAAAACTAAATGGAATCAGAAGCATTAAGAACTACAGCTTGCAGAGGCTATAGTGGGACAAACCTCCTAAGGTTAAAAAATACAGCAAGCTCATTGTAGGAGAGGGACTATTTTATATAATTAAGATAAATATTTAACTTTTTCATTTTTGAACCGGTAGATTTGAATTTTTAATACTTATGAAATACAGGGTCCCATTTTATAAGCGCAATAAGACACTCAGGGGTGTGCATTAGACATCTAATGCCGGCCAGGACTGAAGGCACTTCAGCCTGTGGCCTTGTACTTACTACGCCCTTGTCCGTCCATTAGATGTGTCTAATGCACACCCCCTCATGTCTTATTGCTTACATGTAATTTCAATGGCAATTAGTCCCGTTTGTCATTCAGGAAAATGTGACATTGCCAGGATGAAGTGAATGCCACAGTTTCCTACATGACAAAAGGGACTAATTGCCATTGAAATTACATTGTTTTATTTGGTAGGTCTGCTGCAGCATACTGCACAGTGCTTTAAAAGTGGGTTTCATCCTGGGGGACACCATTGTACTTGAGTTCTTGCGACTTTTGTTAAACGTTTCTTCTAAATAACCTGTGTTTACTCAGTTTGATTTTTTTTTGTTTTCATTTTTCATGTTTACAGCTGTAAGATAGTGTACTGTTGATTTGATTGAGTGGAGACAAATTTACCAGCCCCACCTCGCAATTAAAATTGCTTTGGGCAAACTAGTTCAGCAGCCATCTATGCTTATTACGATTCCTTTTCTACTTGGGTTTTTTAGCTAGGATTAGCCAGCTTTGAGATGCAATATGTTGTTTTCAGTATGATCATACTGAGTGGGACTAAACAACAGGGAAGTCAAGTGACTGCTGGCACTAGGTTGCATACCGAATAAGTGGCTCTGGGAGGATTCAAGCCTTGATCCTCCAGCTTCCAAGTCTGGGCTAATCTAACTCAGACCACTCTGCTTCAATGCATTTGTATGTGTCTGTGGTGCTACAGTCAGCCCCGTACAGAAGTAAATAAAGATTACATATGTATTTATTTGGATTTGTTGAATATTGTGCTACCTGTTATTGGACCAAGTACAATTTTGCATGTAGATGTAATAGCAGTAAAACTCTTTATTTTTAGACAAGAAAAGTTGGTACACCACATCATTAGGTCCCAAAGGTCCTATTTATGAGATGGTAATGTAATATTGTTTTCATACAAAATAGTAAATAGTAAAATATATATGATTAACTGTACTGTACTATACTGTACTAAACAATACAATACAAAACATGTAAATTCCGATGATATGTATTACATGTAACTAAAACTTTTTTCAAACTTTTAGTGGAATATCCAGGACAATTTATACTTATTTCTGTATGTAGTCAATTAATTCCACATTATCCATTACACGTAATGTACATCAAATTCTCAATTCATGTTTCAAACTTCCCATGAAAAGCTTTTGATTTCTGGTCACACTTTCAATAGAATTTCTTATGGAGTTCCACGGGGATGTGGCTACAACTGGAAAGGTCATATCTCCATATTCATTTAAAGGCTTAGGTGTTTTAAAATCTCTTACGTTAATGTTTCTTAAACTATTTTTATGTTCAGTCTTTTCTAGTTTTTCATACAGGTACATTGGTTGGGTAAAATTCTAAATTTGATTTGCCCAAATCAACTTCATTCTATTCTCAGGGGTTACCCAGCCAAGTTCACTATATAAAATACAATGATGTGTTTTATAGTCACATCTCAAAACAAATCAAGCTAAATGGTTATATGCAATGTCTACTTTTTCCAGCAAAGCTTTACTTGCAAATTCATAGATGTGGCTTCCATAATCCAGAATGGCACCTAAAAGCACCTAGCCTACTGTTTACCTTTCCCAGTGTATCTTCGATATGGCAATCACATTTTAATCTTTCATAAATCTAAACACCTATATTCTTTTTCTTATACCAATAATTCATTTTTATTTTATTTTTTTATGTATATTTCTTGTTTCTTGTTTTCATCTTTCTTTTTAGCAGTTTTGAAAACCATAACTTTAGTTTTGTTACTGTTCAGAACCAATCTGGATTCTAAGAGTCACGCATAACCCTGAAAAATCAAACTGTAGTTTTAATTCCATTTCTACAATATTATTCCCACTTGCCTCTAATACAGTGTTGTCTGCATAAAGTCTTATTTTAGAATACATAACCATGTCAATTAATCTATTTATATAAATGAGAAACAAGGTGGGCCCTAAATGGAGCTCTGGGGAACCCCTCCCCCAGGACCGTTGCTTTTATTAGATAATTCTTTTCCAACTTGGACTTGTGTTCTGTTCTTCAAGTAGGATTTAAACCACCCACAAGTTTCCCTTGATATCTTAATTTCCATTTGCCATTCCAGTAAAAGCCCATAATCCACCGTATTGAATGCTTTTGACAAATCCACGAACACCACACCCACCACCAATCCCCTTTCTAGTTGGGATGCAGTGATGTCCAGCAGGCCAGTGAGTGTGCTGTCTGTGGAGTGTCCTTTGTGAAAACCTGACTAGTACCTGGACAGCAACGAGTGTCCCTCCAGGTACCTGCTTAGCGGTCTATGCACCAGTCTCTCCAACAATTTTGAAACCACAGATGAGAGTGAGATTGGCCTATAGTTTGTAGGTTCTGTAGGTAATCCACCCTTGTATATTGGTATTATTGTAGCATTTTTCCATAGAGTTGGAAAGTGGCCTTCTGTCAAACTCTAGTTAAAAATTTTCATCAGTACAGGAGCAATTATATTTACCGAGTCCTTCAAAAATCTAATTTAAATTCCATTTAATCCAAAAGATTTCTTTTGTTTTAGTTTCCTAATTTTTCTTTCAGCTCTTTACAAGAAATGCATTTAAATCTAAAATTTGGATAACTTTGTGGCACTGCACTGATTCTTTTTTGTTTCAGGATGGGATACAGCTGGGGAGATCACAATATCAGGCAATGTCACAAAGTATTCATTCAACATATTTGCTGAAGCTTTAGAAGTTTGAAGTATACCATATCTTTCCATCTGTATGGGTGGTGTGTTTCTCACTGGATTCTCAAAGGATTTTATGAGTGTCCAATATTGTGGCAGGTCAGTGGTCTCAGTGGATCTAGTACTGTAGCATTTTTGTTTTGAATTTTGAATTTTTGTCTTTCGAGCATTTCTTGCTACGTTATACTTTTCCCAGTCCATTGGGTCCAATGATCTGCTTGCAATTTTCTAGAACCTATTCTTGACTCAACAGATGTTACAGTGTGAGCGCCTGATGCAGGGACATGAGTGGCCCCAAAACCTTGCGTACTATAAATCTATGTCCGCGTTGCATGAGTGACAGAGAGTGTAAGAGCAGACAGCCTAACCAGGGTTGTCAACCCTAATGCCCACCCCATTCCTGAGCAAACAATATCACACATGATCTCTTTTCTTCATGCAGGGCCCTGTGGGCCCTGTGTGAAAAAAGCTACAACAAACTGTTGGCAACATGTGGCAAGACATACTTCTCTACCTTTGAAGAGTATATCACTATGAGGCACTGACTTGAAGCTGTACCTTGTGCTTCGGACCAGAGGCTACGGGCTGGTGGGAAGGGGGTAGCATTAGGGTTGGTAACCACAAGAAAGACCCCACTGCTGATTTGCCAAGACTGTGGACCCCCAAAACCCAAATATTTTTTCTTTTTGCTGCTTGGGGGGTTGGGGTGGTGAGTTAGGGTTAGAAATCCTAATGCCACATTTCCTACTTTTGTGGCATTAAGTTACCCTAATTGGTGTATTAACAAATTTTATGCAAAGAATTTTTTTTCTTTTCGAGATACTGGAATTGTATTTTCATTCACGCAGGTTCTGAACATATACAGATGCCCAGCACCAAAAGAAGACTCTGTTTATCTACAGAAGTGCAGGGCCCTTGTGTGCCCTGCACTTCTGTGCAGCGATGGATGAGAAGAATTCATTGGGCTGTTTGGTGTGCCACAAAACCACAGGGCCCTGTGGTCCCTGTGCTTCTGTGTGGCCACAAATACAGATGCATAAGGCAAAAAGTACATGTGTCAGCCAATGCACAGGGCCATCTGCCATCCATGGTGGAGAGATGCAAGGCCCTGTGTCAAGAGGATAATAGCACTTTTCATTCCCTGGCAGGGGTCTCACATAACTGTATCCTCCCAACCCTCCACCCTTCTAGCTGGGTCACTGAGCTCATCACCATAGTCAGCTCACAACATGCAGGGAGCACAAAGCATACCTGCTGGGGTCAAGACTGACACCACACACAAAGTTTGTTAAATAATATATATATATATATATTTTTTAATTTTGACCCCACATTTTCAATATAATCATGTAAGCCACCTCTTCGAGAGGGGCTTATGCTCCCTTTAGGGACCTGCCTCTGCTTATCACTGTAAGAAAGTTAGGAAATGTTTTAGTGTTTGGGTGCAATTTCTGCTGATCGCCATGTGGTGGCAGCAGGGATTAGTTTTTTCTTGGCTATAAATAGGCCAGGGACAGGAAGTTGAGGAGGAGGCTGAGGGAAGAGTGGAAGGAGAGGCAGGCAAGGCAGGAGCTCAGCGGTCCTGGTTGGGCCTGGAAGGGGGCCCCCCCAAGTGAGTAGACAGAATTAGTGGGTGCAGCGACGTGGCGCTGGCAAATAATGGGTGCTCCAAGGGAGGAGGAGGGCTAGGTAGCTTGGTGATGTCATTGGGAATATGGGTCTCCTGAGGCAGGGTGGTGAGAGTGCCCAGTAGGAGGGAGCTGTAGGGCCTTAGGGAGGATCCAAACCTTTTTCCCGTGTCAGAGGTGTCCTGGTCACCAGGGCTGTGGGAGTCATGGAAGGGCTCTCACAGGGGATGGGGACAGTTGCAGTGTCTCTCCAGTACCTGGCATGGCAGGGTGATCTGGTTTGTTGAGGGGTGTGGAGAGCATCCACCATTTATGGGCCTGCCTGGAGGGGCAGGACCTGGGACGCAATTCATAAGATTGTTTGGAGGTGGGGGGTGCTGCAGGTCATTTGACAGGCTCTGGATGGCTACTTCTGGCCTGATCCTAAATCATGCTCCAGAGTATGGTAGATGGGATGCTTTAAAGGCCCAGGTTGCCATCCTCTCTGTCCATCTGAGGGGCACCCAGGGAGTGTGGAGCGGGAGTGTCTCAGGAAGCAGCGAGGTCTTCCTTGAGCTGTTCAGTGAGTCCTGGGCTGTGGCAGGGCCTGGGTTCTCCTGTGGCAGGACAGCTGAAGGTAGCGGTAGCTTGAATGGGGTTGTGGCCTGGCTACGCTGTGGGTCTGCCATGCCCGTGTCTGGGTAGACCCTCGGGCCCCTCTTTATGAGCAGGTCTTAGCCCATTAGGCTGTGGTTCTTTTACTGGGTGAGGAATTATAGGCTGCACAAGTCGTAAGGGTCTAGAGGGATTTCAGGCTCAAGTTCCAAATGTGGTCTGGTCAGGGAAGGAAAATTCCTGGTTCCCCTAGGGTGCTAATTGGTTTCGGGGACCAGGCTGGGAGAGGCTGCTCAGTTCTCTACTAGGAAGGAGATGCCTGACCAAGGAGTAAGGGAGGAAAAAGTAAATCAGTGCCAGAGGCTTCTGAGCCCTGCGCTCCTGTGGGAATTTAAAGTTCATGTTCTGAGCATATCATCTGAGTTTTCAAAAGTTATAGTGAGCCTTGTGTGTACTGTGTATAAAATCTGTCTCCTTCCTGTTTGGTTGCCAGCCTGTGTTATATAGTTTATGCCTCATGGAGCAGGTGGTTAAAACATGAAGGAGTGATGGACTCCTGGGGTCTCTAAATCATTTGGGCACAGGAGAAATAAAGTGATTTTATTGAGGAATATACTGGAGTTGATCTTGTCTGTAAACAGCTGAAATGAATTAGAATAGCCCCCAAAGCTAATTTCCCTTTTTCAAGAGTTATTTTCTAGTGTGCCTTTGATCATCCCCTTGCATCTCGGTCCCAGGGTTGGTGGCTCCACAGCTCGGTGAAGAAGATGAGACTGACATGGATGTGAAATGAAGGTTGGGGTGCCTCTTATAAGGTGTGTTTCATTGACAGAGGACAGCTCAATGTAGGCCCATTGTTTTCTTCTTTATCTCCACAGATGGGCTGGGGGATCTTCTGTGTTGGGTTTCTGTGTGCCACTGTACCCCCCCTTATTTTTAACATCTAGAAGCCCCTAGACAGCAGGAGGGGATACAGGTGGCCGACACTCATTTCATGATTCGCCTTATAAACATGACATGTACTATTTACAGTACATTAGATAAAATCTCATTTCACACAGAAGTGCGAAAACATGTCTCATCAGGATTTAAAAATGATACATCACATTTATGAGGTGGTGTGGAGAAATGTCTATGCTGAAAGTTTTGAGTCAAAATATTGAAAATTAGTGAAATTATGAGTAAACGTTGAAATGCTGCAACATTAACTCATAACTTGGGCATTTACTGTATTTGTACACCAAATTTTCAACATAGTCTTCTTATTCTCACCCCAGGAATTCTTCAGTATGTTGACAAGTGCAATATGCCAGCTGGGCCAGCTGCCTAGGAGGAGTTAATGCTAATAAATATTGGCATCAATCAGAGGGCACAAAGAGGAGTGCTGCCTAAGCTTGAGCTGGAGGTCAATTAGATTCATTTCTCTGCTGACTGGACAACTCCGCCTCGGATTTCTCTCTTTATACTTCGCTTGAAGTTCATTTTTGACCTGAAGTTGGTATTGTATTTCTTTGTGCTGCCTTAGTGATTTTTATTCACTATTTTTTTTACTGTTAGCGGTTTTCAATTAGTTCCTCCGGTTCCCAGGAACCTCAATTTTGTCTCCTTAGGGTTCCGCAAGTGGTTCATGCTCCCTTCTGAGGTGAAATTTGAAAATAAACGTTTGTTGCTGTTAGTGTAATTCATGGTTCCCTTTTTCTTTTGGGAACCGCAATTTTATATTTAAAGAGACCCTGATGATATTCCTATCAATCTGCTGATCTGGCTTCCTTGTGCTTTATTTATACTAGCTATGGATATTTTTGTATCTAACTGACCGTCTTTTCCAGATGCCACAGGTCCAGTGTCATTACCTTGATGTTACCACCATTCTGAATCAGCCATCTATATGAAAGGCAGGTGACATCACAGGTAGTACTGAACTGAAGGTTTTTCACAGCATTGCAGAGCAGCAGCAGGAGAGCTTTCAGTGACCACTGCTAAGTCTTGTTCTCCAATTTACAGTGTATGCTATATTGCCAGTTTCTGATATTTTCACATTAAAGTGTTGAAATCTGTCATTCCCTCACCAAAATGTGAAAAAATCCAGCTCCTTACAAGCAACTTATAGATGTACAAAATACTGTATGTGTCAAGATACACAGAAAAGTCAGAACAAAAATACCGGTACTGGGCAACGCTAGTAAACCCACATAATGCAAAACCGTTGAGTCACCGATGTTTCTTCCGCACTCTATCATTATGAAATGTACTGAAAAGTTGAAGTATTTGTCCTGTAAGTGTGCTTTTAATTCATTATGAAATAAAGCTGCTACACCATTTTAGTAGCCCATTGCCCAGTGACGTATCTTTGTTCTGTGCATGATTGACTTAGCTGTATTCAGGTACAAGCAGTTTGAACTACAGCTTAGGTTTGCTTACACAGAAAAGCATTGATTTTCTTTTCTTTTGGGGTGGAGGGGCATCAAAGAGAACACTAAAGAGGGCCAGCTGACACTGTCACTCACAGCACGGTCTCTACCACCCTCACTCTGCTGACATGCTAATAGGATATGGAAAGCCATCCTTCCTCACCAAAATGAAACAAAAAATCAGTCCAGCTTGTTGTAAGCCCATCAATCAGCACAACATATGTTCTGGTGGGGTAGTGTCAAGAGAACTCACAGGAAGCAGACACTGCCAATAACAGCTTATGGTCTACATCTCTCTCGCTCCTTCCCTAATAGACTACTAGTAAATGGGAAAGCCATCACTGCCACATACACAAAATATATGAAATTAAAATCACACTAGCTTGTTACATTTGCTGGCTGACTGCACAACCAAGATGGCACCTTGGCAAGTAACATAGTTTTTGTTGTTGTTGTTGTTGGGCGGTGGCATCAATTGGGACAGCAATCGCTTCACATAAAACAAAAAACTCAAAGTAAAATTTATTGTTTCTGTTAATGACAATTCACATAGACATTTACAATAATAATAAGATAAATTCATAAGTATGTCAGCATTATCACCGCTAGTATCATCCCTGCTGCTTCACTGTCACTTTCCTCACTTGAGTCTGTAAGCACAGGCTCGCACTGATAGGGCAAAATCAGAGGAAGATTTTCAGCCATCCCTCAGATTCATTCAGATCCATTTGATGGTATTCTTCATCACCATAAACACTGTCAGAGCTCTCACCGTCAGTTACTGCCACATTATTCATTTCTGAATCTGTTAAAGTGTAAAATCAGAAGCACAACTATAGACACCTTACAAATGATTTAAGTGCTGTACTTGCACTTGCTAGACAGAATAGAGCGGGAGTTTTGACAGGGACCTGTGGTGGGCCGAAGGGTGCTGTGAAAAATAACTCTATGCACATTTCTTATGAAAATCACCAAGCCTACATTTAATACATGTTTGATGCTTATTTGTAACAAGTCAAAGAAGGCTTTAAGGCAGCCAAATAGTGTCAAAATTACCTCAAAATGCACCAGAATGCATCTAAAACCTGATAGCTTCTGAGGTCTAGGCGCCCCCCCATACCCCTGACCTATTTGTTTGGTATTTACTTTGAAAACCAGAACTTTTTCCAGTCTTTGCCCTCCACCCCCATCAAAAAAAATAGCTACACCCCTACATGCAAAATTTCATCTAATTTCACACTGCCAAAGCTATTGAGGTGCAAAGTTAGAGGTTTAACGCTGACCACCCTACTCAACCCCAACTGTAGAATACAAATACACAGATAAGGGAAACAAACATCTACATAGTAGTTACCTATTGTAATGTCTTGTTCTAATACTTTGAATTCAAAACTATTACAATAGCGATGCATACATTTTTTGTTGCTCTTGTGAAATACACTTTACAAAACTTAGTTAAAATCATCCAGTACCAAAATCTGGGTAATATACTGATTTCCTTTTGCCTAGTCAACAAGTATATTATCAGGTGTGTGGCAGTAAGAGTGTCAGAAAATTGGAGGAGGGGTAGGGCAGGGGGTATTCATTTTGGACAGGTTGGGAATCAGTAGATGGAAGGAGGGGGTAGGGTTATTCATTCTGTGACAGGGTGTATAATTGACATCAGCAGATGAGAGGAGTGGTAGGAGTATTTGTATTGGGACAAGGTGAGTGTATCAGCAGATGGGAGGAGGGATAGTGGTATTCATATTGTGACAGGGTGGGTATCTGCAGTTGGGAGGAACAGTAGGGATATTGATATTTGGACAAGGTGGGTATTAGCTGTCATAAGGAGGGAGTAGAGGTATTTATTCAGGAACATGGTAGGTATAAGCTGACTGAAGGAGGGGGTTGAGGTATTTGTATTGGGACAGGGTGGACATCAGTAGATGGCAGGATGGGTAGGGGTGCTCATTCTGGGACATGGTGGTTATCAGCAGATGAGAGAAGCGACACTGGTATTTGTACTGGAAAAGGGTGTGCATACTGTGGGTGTACATGCTAAGCCAATGTGTGTGTCAGCAGACAGGATGGGACTCTAGGATGTGCTGCATACTGGGAAGGGGCAGGTGTCATAACATGGGAGGGACTGGAGATATGTAAGCAATAAGGCATAACAGGGTGTGCATTGGACAGTTGTAACACACAGCCATGGGCATAGTGAGGAACTAGGCTGCAGGCTGAGTGCTTTCAGCCCCTGGCCATGAGTTAAAACTGTCTAATGCACACCTAGGGAGTGTCTTACTGCATTTATAAAATGGGCATCTGTATTTTATATGCATGTAAGAATCAAGATGTTTAAGTTTATGTAGAAAAAAATTGCAATCTTTCATGTTGTAAACTAGTTCCTCCACATGCATAGATTGCTTTCTTTTTTGTTTTGCCCTTAGGACTTTTATCCTGCTGTGGCCACTGTAGCTGTAGTTTGTTTCCCATAGTGACAGTTGGTTGGCATGGCACCTGCCCCCACTGTAGTTTTAGTTTTTTATATTTCATATTTTATATTTAGTGTTTTTATTGATACTGTACAAGCAAGCTTGCCTGTAAGGTGCAAGAGAGAGGGTGGGCAGCTGAAAGACAGGACTGACCGAGTGGATGGCTGACCAAATGGATGGCTGAGTGAGTGGATGGCTGAGTGAGTGGATGGCTGAATGAGTGGATGGCTGAATGAGTAGATGGCTGACCAAGTGGATGGCTGAATGAGTGGATGGCTAAGTGAGTGGATGGCTGACTGACTGGATGGCTGAGTGAGTGAATGGCTGGAGTGAGTGGATGGCTGAATGAGTGGATGGCTGAGTGAGTGGATGGCTGAATGAGTAGATGGCTGAGTGAGTGGATGTCTGACTGAGTGGATGACTGAATGAGTGGATGGCTGAGTGAGTGGATGGCTGAGTGAGTGGATGGTTGAGTGAGTGAATGGCTGAGTGAGTGGATGGCTCCAGTGAGTGGATGGCTGAATGAGTAGATGGCTGAGTGAGTGGATGTCTGACTGAGTGGATGTCTGACTGAGTGGATGACTGAATGAGTGGATGGCTGAGTGAGGGATGGCTGAATGAGTGGATGGCTGACTGAGTGGATGGCTGAATGAGTGGATGGCTGAATGACTGGATGGCTGAGTGAGTGGATGGCTGAGTGACTGGATGGCTGAATGAGTGGATGGCTGAGTGAGTGGATGGCTGACCGAGTGGATGGATGGCTGTGGATGGCTGAATGGGTGGATGGCTGACTGAGTGGATGGCTGAAATGAGTAGATGGCTGAGTGAGTGGATGGCTGAATGAGTGGATGGCTGAGTGAGTGGATGCTGACTGAGTGGATGGCTGAATGAGTGGATGGCTGAGTGAGTGGATGGCTGACTGAGTGGATGGCTGAATGAGTGGATGGCTGAGTGAGTGGATGGCTGACCGAGTGGATGGCTGAATGAGTGGATGGCTGAGTGAGCAATTGGGAGAAAGAGATGGGAGGAGAGCATGTGCTGGTAAATGAGTGAAATAAATGAGCTGCCTGCCTTCAGTGTGTGTTCTTTTGTCAGCAGTACATTTCAGTGAAGGGCAAATACTTGTTATGTAGAAGCAATCCGAGCAAGGACGTGATCTGTCTCATGGATGTCATGTTTTCTATACACACACAAACACACACACACACACACTGACGAAATTCAGAGTTAGTTTTGAGTAGTGGTGGGAGAAGTGGGATCAATCCACTCCACCCAGGCGATTCACAGGAGCAAAGGTAGATTCATGGAGTGCTTTGCAACATGAAGTGAGTACTTTTGCTATAATGAGGAATGTGCAGTCCATTGGAACCGATGACTTTATGTTACTCTGCCTCCTCAGATCACTACTCCGCCAAATTTAAGGCGAAGTGCATTGCGGGCAGTGCACTTCGCTTCACTTCGCCTTGTTTTTGAGCTCCGAAGGTGAATTTTGCACTGATTCATGGGATTTCAGGTCACATGGGCTCTATATTGATCTGCACAGCCTCAGTTTGGGGTAGTATGAGTAGGAAGGAGTAGGAGACAATGTGCTCTGAAAGCTGTCTGTGATAGAACTCTTGTAAAAGCTGTTCAAAAAGCATTTTTGTGTTTTTTTGGGGGGCTTCAACTTTAGTTCATCGATTGCAGAAAACCCTCCTGTGCTCATATCATCGAGCATTTTTGTTTTTGTGTGGATTTTGAATGTTAATTTACAACATTGAGTGTGTGTGGTGAAAGACAGTGAAAGTGTGCTTTGGGGGAGAGGTGTATCTGTGGTGTAGGTAGATTTAAGTTGGAGAAATAGCAATTTCTTTGTATTTTGGTTATATTTTTGTTATATAACTGACTGTGTTAATGTACACACAGTAATATTTTCAGGAATAGTTGAAATTTTCTTGCTGTTTGTTGTGGATGTGGTGCAGCAGTTCATAAGTTCAGGTTGTTTACATTACAAATTTACAATTTGTAACGTGGCATAGTACTGAACTTTTGCATTTGCTACGTATTCCTTGTTCAGCATTGTACACAAACTGTTCTGTGTGTGAGTGTGTGTGCAGTGTTGTGTGCATCAAATAATACACCTTTTATTGTACCACAGACTAGTGTAATTGCAGGCGCAGCAGTGTGAACCTGCTATCCACCGCAGCTGCCTGATTTTGTACTGCGATGGTGGTATCTGTTCTTAGTTTTACTGCTTGTAGTGCCGTAAAAATCTGCACTGTCTGCATTCAGTGCTCCCCCCCACCCCCGCATTCAAAAGGTATTTTTTACTAGATTGGATTGTTTTTGTGACCTCATCAGCACCACTGGTTACTGAAGTTGTTTTAATTGCATGACAGTTTCAGAGTAGTTTCTTATCTGTTGCTGAAGCCACAGTTGTTTATTTGGCTTCACATCCAGCATCCCTCCAATCAGAGAGTGAACATATCAAAATCTGAATTTGGTTATAACATTGTGGTTGATCCCCCAAAATGCCTTCAAAGAGACGTGCAAGCAAAGCTGTTTCTAGCCATGGCAATGTTGGTAGTAAGATGGCCTGTGGGTGTGGTGGTAGTATGCAGACGCAGAAGTGCATTGCTGATGTGAGGAAAGGTATTTCTCCTACAATGTTTTTTACAGCCCAATCAGTAGCTTCACTCATAGTTGGAGGAGATGATGTTTTCCCAGCCAGTGGTGTTAGTGTTACTGGTGTTAGTGGTGGTGGAGGTAGTATTAGTATTGCTGCATCAAGTTCTAATTCTGACCAGTGTACCGTATCCAAATATATAGAGTGTGAAGCAGTGCTAGTGACTGGCAGCATAGATGATGTCATACTTCCCAGTAACATCCCAGTAACCGAACCTGAGGATTCTGATAATCATGTCAACGATAGCATACAATGTGATATTCCGTCCACCGTGGCACTTAATGGCACACATTTTCCATGCAGTGATTCACAGTGTGGTGAAAAAATATCAGGTGATGGTGGTGTAGATGCTGATGATGAATGTGATGATGACGATGATGTTGCTGTTATTGCAACATGCAGTCCACATGCTAGCATCCAAGCAGAAGATGTGGATGTGGGTGATGTTGATGAATATGATGATGATGTAATTGACCCCAATTGGGAACCGGAGAAAAATAAATTCAAAGTTGCTGTGTCTGAGTCTGTTTGCAGGAATCTCACCCTGTAAAAACTTGTGATCTACTGGTTTTAGTTGATGATGATGACCCAGTAATCAATATGATAGGTAGTCATGGTGGTCAGTTGCAGTCCAGGTGTGCAGTGCCCGAAACATCACGTGCCCCCCACTTCACTTCAGTGCTTAAAATAATGGACTTAAATAAGCCACATCATGGACATGTTAAAAGCAGAGCATCACAATCCCTTGTTTGGGATTTTTTTATTCAAGATGCAAATGATGATTCAGTTGCAATCAGCCAGGTTTGCCATGTGCGTGTGAGTCGAGATAAAAAGGGGAGTCATCTGGGCACAGGAGGACAGCATACGCATCCTAAGAATAGGCACTTGGCACTGTGGACCCAGCACAAGCTGGCAGCTAATACCACAGTGGGGCGCTCACCCTCATCACCGGCAACCATAGCCAGCATGTTATCCCCTTCCATGACTGTTAAGTCCAGTAGTAAAGCAAATGTGCAGTGTGAGGTAATAAGAGCAGAGGATTACTACAGGCATGATGAGGTGGAGGACCATAATGACTTTGAAATGTCTGGTGCTGGTGAGAGTAGCAGTTTTGTGGTGGTGGTGGTGAATGCAGTATGTCTAGTGCAAGTGGTACATCAACCCTGGTTGGCAAATCTGGCAAAATAACAGCATTTCTGGGTTTGTCATCATCACCTGTGCAACCATCTTCATCAAATGTCCACACTCCACCCCTGCCAATGCCATTCATCACAGAGCACAACCATTTGTGATCAACACACCCCGTGTAAAATGTTTAAGTCAGCCCACATTACAGAGTGTTTTTGTGCATAAGCTGAAGTAGCCCCCGAATAATACAGCGTCACGTGAACTTAATGCTGCTTTAGCAGAAATGCTGGCAATTGATCTTTTTTCCTTCTCCTTTGTGGAGAATTCTGGGTTCTGGCAGTTTGCTGTACGTGCCTGTCCAAAATGGAAAGTCCCATCCAGGACATACTTTTCTACCTGTGCTGTCCCCGAGTTGTTCTGCACTGTGTCCGACTCAGTAAGACATGCCCTTCAACATTCCTCCTCTCCATTCATCCATTTAAGTATGGATATGTGGACAAGTGGCAAAATAGCGGGGAGTTCATATTTGTGTATAACTGCACACTGGGCGCAGGTGCCGGGGGCTGCTTGTGATGTTGGTAGAGTGAATAATCAGTGCAATAAAGTGGACTGTTGCGGTAGCAATCTTCCAGGAATTGGACAGCATGCAATGACTGCTATGCGCAATGTGACCTGTTCACATATTGGTGAGAACAAGTTGGATGTGGTACTGACTGAAACTGACAGATGGCTAAACCCTCTGTCCCTGGGAGCTGGGTTCATAGTAAGTGACAATGAGTCAAATGTGGAGAAATGCATCACGGATGGTGCTTTTTTTCATGTTCCATGCATGGCCCACTGTTTAAATCTTGTGGTTCAGGAGTTTCTGCAGCACCCTGATATAAAGGAAATGCTGACCATTGCACGATGTATCTGCTCTCACTTTTCAAGACCTGGAAAGGCCCGTGACCAACTGCGGCAGTTGCAGATACAAAACAGCCTGCCTCAGCACCACTTGAAGTTGGAAGTTGTCACCCAATGGAACTCCCCTTTATACATGGCAGAGAGGTTGTATGAACAATACAAAGCCATCTCAGAATATCTTGTTATGCACACTAGCCGTGACAGTTCCAGGGCCTCCATGTCTATGACGACTGAACAATGGCACCTCATGGACTCTGTAATAACAATTTTGTGGCCTTTTGAACATGCCACACAGGCAGTGAGTGGCGAGTCTGCCTCCATTAGCCAATCGATTCCACTGCTGCAGGTGCTGAGGCAGACATTGGTGAATGTACAGCATAGCCTTGATGTTGCGGAGACGGTGGTAGCAGTATGTTGCTGCAACACATGCTGACAGTATTCAACCAGAATCATCACGTTGTGAGCATTCAGTACAGTGACAGCTTTGCCATAGCAACAATGCTGGACCCACTGACACAAACGTGGAATTGCATCAGTACTGGAGGGAGGGTCTGAACAGGTAAAAATATCAGTGGTCAACTGGTGCACTTGGTTCATGGGGCACAGATGTCACGTGCCAAGGTCAGCAAACCTCAGCAACATAATCCATCTGAAGGTGTACCTGGAGGACCATCACGCATATCCTGCAAGGGGAAGGGGTCTGCAGTTCCAGGTGGTCTGTCACCCAAAGTGGCTGGTGTCAACCTGCTTTGGGAGGCTGTGTCCTAAGTGGGTATTTGTGAAATAAATGATTCGGGAGAACAGGGTGATGCATCAACAACTGGACTTAGTGTGGCACAGAGAATGGTTGAGTCATATTTGTCTGAAAACAGGCATCTGACAATAACTGAAGATCCCCTTTTGTACTGGAGTGGAAAGGTCAATGAATGGCCAGAGCTGACTGCAGTGGCACTGAAGTACCTCACATGTCCACCCTCCAGTGTAAGTGTTGTGAGGGTATTCAGCTCAGCAGGTGCAATAGTCAGGGATCATCAGACAAACTTGACTCCTGCAAATGTTAGTTTGCTAACATTCATTAGAAAGAATGAGAGGCGATACCAGCACAGACTACAACCTTGGTATTTGTACCCCGGCCTAGTCATGTGGCCTTGCTGATGTGGAAATGGACCATCCTGGTGGCACTGGCAGTGGCTGCCTGAAACGGCACACCACTGACGTAGATGACGACACAATGGAGAAAGAATTTCCCAGTGGTCAGACTTCAGACATCGATGACTGTGAGGGCAGCTTTCTTTATGAGGATGATGATGTGGTTAATGTTGGCAGGTTTTAATTGAAGTTGTTAAAAAGCGGTGTGCCCCCCCAGACCACCACCACCACCGGGACTGATGTTAGCCACTGCCACCACTGAGTCTGAGTCTGTCCGCCCCCCGGACCATCATCACCACTGGGACTGATGTTAGCCACTGCCACCACTGAGCCTGAGTCTGTTCGGACCACCACATCCATCAGCCAGAGACACAAAGCTTTTTAATATTTAAACCATAAAGTGAGTATGTGTACTTGTGTGTTATGCTGCTTCACTTCCTTAGTTGTATGTTTTGTTTTCTGTAGCTTTTCAGAACTACAATGGTAAAACACATACAGCACACTTCTTTTGTTTCTTTTACAGGGTAACAAAAAAAGGCTCCATCACTAAAACTCATTGGGAATGGTACTGTAGCTTTACCGTACAGAGAGGAAGCAATGTAATATCCATGTGAAATCCATTCTGGTAAGTATGAAGATTTTATTTTATTCGTTTCATTGTTTTGGAAAGACTGCAGCAAATATTGCACACAGGTTGTATTAGTTGACAAGATGTGGGTTTGAAATGTAACTTGACTTTAGATTGAGATTTGAGAACCAGGGAGGGACAAATAACAAGTTGTAAAAAGTCATTCATTTATTTTTTAGGAAACTTCCAGATGCTTTGTTGCTCTATCAAAGTGGCCTTATCCAAAAAAGTTCTTCAACATTAGGCACCCCCCTCCCACGGGCTTGGGCACACATGCATCACGTGGAAGTCGTTTCATTCGATGACCATGACCATCATTAACAACCGGACTCCAGAAGGATGCAAATGAAATCTGTGAAGAAGTAACAAAACAAGAAACCATTACAGACAAACCTGCAAATATGATTCCCCCCACCCCCCCAAAAAAAAATACTTAACTTCATTTGCTTGAGAGTTATCCGTTTCCAATTTCAGCTCAAAAATTCTCGTTGAGCACTGGAATGCGCACACAAACAGTTTCTGTGTGACCTGTGATGCAGAACAATACCATGAGTACATGTCCATGTCAAACCCTCTCCTCACCTGCAAAATACACAACCATATATCTATATATATATATATCTACTCCCCATGGCTACTATTAGTGTACAGCCAAAGGGCACCCTTCATTCCTGTTGAAATGATCACATTGCATTTGCTCAATCGTCTCCCAGAACACATTGGACCAGCAACACGACACTCACAGTCATCATTTTACACTGGGGTATGTGCTGAAACACTCTCATTCCACTGTGTTACCACTGGTCAATTTTCTGCACACAAGCAGGATGCATTTTGGGCCTGCAGAAAAAATCTGGGGACTCTGTGCCACCACTGTGCGCATGACTGAGTGCGCCATTAATTTTGGGGGACTTTGTATGTGCTGAAACACTTTCATTTCACTGTGTTACCACTTGTCAATTTTCTGCACACAAGCAGGATGCATTTTGGGCCTACAGAAAAAATTTGGGCTTGTGTGCCACTTTTGTATGTTCTGTGATTGTTGCTGAGAGCTCATGATGTCATACTGACATTACAATTAAAGCAGCATTGCAAGAATGTCCTGACAATTTTGAACTATACTTTTTTTATGCTACTTTACATTGCCACAGCCACCACTAGTTACCTCCGAGTCATGACTTGAATGATATGCTTCTTTTCACAATTTGTATCTGCTTTACTTACTTGACTACTTTTTTTATGTATGAAAAAAATGGGCACGCCTTCCAATATTGTTCGGACCAGGTTTGTATTTATTTGCAACTGCTTTTCAACAACTATCATTCTGTGGTGTCATAAAGCACTGCCTGCTGCATAACTGTTAATTAACAACAGAAGTGATATATAACAACTAATTGATGTGATGGAGAAAAGCAGAGGAAAACAATGACAAAGACCTGGTCACACTCACTGTCAGCAGCACCAATTTAAAAGGAATGCTCCTTTCATTATTTCACACATGAAAAAAGGTAGTACAGCACACTCAACTGCTGAAAATTCTCGTATCATTCCAGTCAGTGAGCATGTAAGTAAAGGAAGTTGTAACATAGCATTAAAAAATATAGGTCACAGTTCTCAACAGAATGTTATAGCAAGCCATTAGGGACATAATTCATAATCTCTGGTTGTATAGTAAAATACATACACTATATGGTGAAATACATACATCATATAGTAAAATATATACATTATATAGTGAAATACATACACAATGCAGTGAACCACATACATTATCTACTGAAATACATAGATCATATAGTGAAATACATATACAGTATACTGAAATACATATATAGTGAAACACATATTCTATATAGTGAAATGCTTACATTGTATAGTGAAATACACACACTATCTACTGAAATCCACATACTGAGTACTGAAAATCCACATACACTACATACTGAAACAAATATACTATGTACTGAAACATATACACTACCTATTGAGATACATACACTATAGACTGAAACATCCACATAAACTATCTACTGAAACAAATATTCTACACATTGTAACATATACACTATATATTGAAAAAATCTGCATACACTATATACTGAAACAAATAACTATATATTGAAATACATACACTATCTATTGAAATTCATACACTACACACTGAAAAAAAGCACATGCACTATATACTGAAACAAATACACTATATATTGAAACATCTACACTTTATATTGAAATACATACACTATCTATTGAAATAAATACACTATGTACTGAAAAATCTGCATATACTATATACCAAAACAAATATACTGCATGGTAAAACACATGCACTATGTATTGAAACACATACACTGTAGACTGAAAAATTCACATACACTATATACTGAAACAAATAAACTGTATACTGAAATGGACTATGTTCTGAAACTACCCATCCCCCCAGCCCCTCCCCCTTGAATGGCTTGCCACTGCACTCCTTGCCTGTTGTATTCCTTTAGCTGCTGGCTTGATGAGAGGATTTCTAAAACTACAGAGCAATAGGTAAACAAAACAGGGCTATCTCTTATTTTACTTCTTTATGGGTTTTACATCTTGTTTTGCTTGCACACCTTTAATCAAATTTCAGAACATTGTGATGTGACAAGAAACTTTTAGAACTAATTTAAAATGCTCAAGTTTATTCTTTTAAATAAGTGCTGCCTTCATTTACTGTTAGACAACACATTTGTATAGGAAGCTAATACAGGATATTCCTAACATACCTGTATACATAGGGAGCTGCATGCATTTTTCCAAGCTAAATTGTTGATTGGTTTTATGTGTAATTAACTACTGTGTAAGTCCAGCAACTTATCTGAGCTGAATGCTTGGGAAGCACTTCAGGAGCTGTGGAAGTGTAAGCCAAAAACGTTGCTAGTTTGTTCTCTATGGATTATGTTTTGATTAAGTTTTTATTTTAATGTTTTGTTTAATAAACATTTCTTGGTCAAGAAACAAAAATATATATTTTTGCTGCAATCCCTCAGTATTCAGTTCTCACCAGGAGTTCAGTTGGCATATGCATATAATTTGCATTGTTTTACTAACTAACTTTACTGTGATGCCTCGCTGGAGACATGCACAGTCTATTTTGGGGTTTGAGCTTCTCAAATTGTGTTTTATTTTTTTTTTCCCATAGAGATTTTTATCTCCTTAGTCACCCTGCTACCCCTTTGCCCACTGACATCTCCAGCCCAATCACCCACCATCCTTAGGACATGCTTGCTCTGAGATCCCCCCCCACACACACATCCTCCATGTTGGGGCCAGATAGGGAAGGGCCAGAGCCACTGACAAGGAGACATATATTCAGACAGGAACAGAGCCTGATTAGCAGTGCAGAATCTGCATCAGGTTGTTGGATCATTTTGCCATTGGGGGGTTTCTACCTTTGGTTTCATCCCCTGGACAGCCAAGCATGCAATGACGCAATTGCATAAAAAGGCATATGCTTGCTTTGTGCCTGCCTGAGCCCTCCCACTTATGCAACTCCACTGCCCTATCAGCCCTCCTCAGCTAGGTGGATGTCGAAGAGCGGGGTGGTCAGACTCCCCCTCCCCGAGAGGGGAGCAATCCCTAAGATGCTCAATCATATCTCCCCCCAGCTAACTTCTGTGCAACCCAGGTCCACCCCCAAAACTGGTCCACTGGCACGGGAGGCAGTGCAATCACCCCCAAGCTGCTAGCCAGCCCACCAGACTGTGTTTTTATAAGTAAATATAGCATATAGGCAAAAGAAGAAAAAAAAACTGTATTTTAATTAGTCTGTTATCAACATTTTAAGTCACATCACAATGTTTTGAAATCGGATAAAGGTTTTGCAAGCAAAATACAATAAAACAATACATAAACAGATAGATAAGAAAACCCTTTTATGTTTACCTTCTGCATCTTAAGAGGCATCGACCTGGATTTTTAGTCAATTAGGGCCCCATTTTCAGAAGGTTAGCATGCAGAGCTAAACATTACACTGTGGGAACAGCATGGTTGGATCTGTTTCATATTCAGTATCACCTGATGCTACCCTGATCATGTGCATGTGCATATATACTACTATGGCCATGCAAATGAGTAATCCTCTCCTGCATACAGAGCACAGTGCTATATAAAAGGTTTCCTTAGTGACCATAAGTACCTCCCCCTACATTTTATGCTCAGTCTCTAGACTTCTAGTCCCTAGATGCTTGATTTTGCACTTTTTGGCTTTGAACCCAAGCTGCCATGTCCCATAGCACTCTTTAAGTTTTCTAAGGTCCCTACTCATTCTCTCCATCTGCACCTATCAACACTATTACAGATTGTGGTGTCATCTGCAAAAAAGCACATCTTTCCTTCCAGTTCTTCTGTTATGCCACTTATAAAGACACTGAAAAGGACGTGTCCCATTACTGAGCCCTCCGGCACCCTACTGGTCACTCTCTCCTCTCTGGAGGGAGTGCCATTTACCACCACCTTCTGTGTCTGTGCACCATCTCAGGTGCAGCACTTAGGAGTGCACAACACTAATCTGAAAATGGGGGCCCACGTACCACTGTAACAGGACTAGCACTGCATTGTGATAAGCATGGTTGGTACTATTTTAAAAAGCATTCTTCTGTGCAGTGCTAACCTGTTAATGTGGCACTATTTTCTTTTTTTTTTTTGCACAGGATTACTAATTGCAACCAGGTAATCATACAACTGGGGGTTACTCCAATGCATGTAAGGTGTACAGGTATATTAAATGCTTTCTTGAAATGCTAACACACTGCGTGGTTAGTGCTAATTAATGATTCTGGGAATCGTGTTTTGACTGCTCACACGCAGCCCACCAGCAACCCCCCCACACACATACACACACTGTCAGTTCTGGACACAATAAAAAAATTATTCTTTGGTAGTCTGGTGGTCCCCCACTCACCTAGTCCAGGTAGAGCTAGAACATTTATTCCTCATTCCTGCTGCTATTATACTACACATATTTCTCAGCCTGTCTGGTGCTGTGGAAAACAAGTTTCAGCATTAGCGACTGGCTAGAAAATAACTAAAAATGCTAAATTTTTTGTTGGGCCATCAGAGGGAAGAGGCTGCTAAAGAGTAGAACTTCAGTGAAGACTCTTGGGGGAAAAATACTGGGGACAGTCTGTGCGCCTTTTTCGGCAACCAGTGAGGTGTCATGGGAACATCATACATGTTAATTTTGGTTAACAGTTGCTCCTGCCAATGGGGAGCTGCCAGAAAGCTCCCAAGGGGAAGAACTTTGGTTTCAAAGTTGTTTGGTGGGAGCCCCTCCACAGGAAGGGGGTCTCCAGCCCCTAGGGAGAAGGTGGGGTTGTGGGGCTGTGAGGGAGGCTGCCAGCCATCTGTCCCCCAGAGCTGGTTGTGCCTTTCCCCATCTAGAAAGAAAAGAGAAGATTTTGTGGGCAGCTCTGCAGAAAGGGAGATCTGCAGTATTTTGTTGCTGCCAGAGAAATTGCACCACAGTGATGAAATTGTTCAGAGTACAGGTTAAATGGATTGAGAAAAAGGATTAAGAAAATGGATTTGTGTCAAGAGGATGGGGAGAAAGCCTCTTCAGTTTTATCTGCGCCACATCGGTGAGACACAGATTATCAAAGATTTTTGATGAGAGAAGTAGGAAAAAGTGTAAAAGGTTCTGTCTGACCCTGGCAATGGCAAGACATCAACAGAAAAAGGGAAAGACAAGGTTAAAGGACTGTTTTTTGGCAGAAAAAAATGAATTGTAGAAAATGGACATGAAAACTGAATCTGAACCCAGGTTTTAAGAAGCTGACAAGAGAGCCTGTTCTGTCTGGAGTTGAATAGTACCTGCATGGTGAGAAATGGGACTTTTTTGATGTATTTTTGAAAAAGAGTTGCTGAACTTGTGTGTGAGCCAGAGCACAGGAGTGGCCACTGTGTTGGAGTTGAAAGACTGTGGGGGCAGCGGGATGAGCGGGTGCTGTCTGGGTGGGTGCCTGCTGTCTGCTCCTGAGATGAAGCAAGATGGGAGACTGTTGTGTTAAATTCCTGGAATTTCAGACTCTGCACAGTGCCCCCAGAGCCTGGTATTCGAGAAGGTAGCTGAGACTGCTTGACTACACAGAGTAGCAGGTAACTGAGGAAAGAATGGAAATGATCTGAAGAATCAATCCTAAATGTGCCAGGTGGGGAGCTCACTGACCCCTATCAAGTGGGGCTGCTGGCATGAAGGGATTGTGGGTTTGTGCCGGGTGCTGGGGTGCGCTGACCTGTGGGGGAGCCAGACCATGGGCATGCTCCCATGTCTGGGTTCCTTGTGGCTGGTGGGTCTTGTGTGATGCCCTGCAGTGGGCCTCTGTGGGCCGGGGGGGCAGGGCTGCAAGACCTCGGGTCGCACTGAAGATCCAAGCTGCAGCTTCCACACCTTCAAGTGTTAAGCATCAGGCCTGATTCTGCGTCTAGTGATCCATCCTCCCCCAGGACTTCAGTCATGTGTGCCATCCTAGGACTAATACAGCAGAGCTGTGAGTGAGGACAGGAATTGCCCTGCACCTGGGGAATATTATATGTATATAGATATATAGATAGATAGATATAGCTATATATATATAGATAGATAGAGATAAATACATATATATATATAGTTATCTGTGTTCAAGTCCACTGGCACTGAAAGCCAGTTCAAGATTTCAAGACATCAAGGGAAACATGTTGGGGGCTTGTTTGGTTCAGGTGGGTGTACCAGCGCCAGCCAACCAGCTGCACCTCAGGCCTGCCACTTGGCATTTAGGTACCCTGGGACAAAATTCAGGGTGTCTTTTTTGAACTGATACCAGTGGATTTGGATTTGGTAATACCTGCAGCAGTTAGATAGTCAGGTAGTTTGGTGGCTGCATTATCAAAAGGTGATTTGGGTTCAAATCAAAAGGAGGAATGCCTGTTTGGGAAATGTTTTTTTCTTTTTTTGCCAACTCTTTTTTTCCTCTGATCACCAGAGATGTGTCCTCTCTCAGGTATCATCCCCAGTTCTCTCCCACCCAACCTGCCCCCATGCCCACACTCTGGGTCCCCTCCTGAGGCTCTGCTAATGCCTACCTCTGCCTGGCGAGAGACCTCCCTATTAGCCCTACTCACTGCTTTGCAACAGTGCTACCTTGAGGTCCTCAGACATAAAAACCCAAGATCCCTTTCCTGTTTATTGACTATCAATAACCGCCCCCCATCCTATACTCAGCTCTTGGGTTCCTATGCCCTAGGTGCATGATTTTGCACTTTTTGGCATTGAATCTAACTGCCATGCTTTTTATCACTTCTCAAAATTCACAAGATCCCTGATCATTCTCTTCACCACTCCTGGGTGTCCACTGTCCACCCCATTGCAAATGTTGATATCATCTGCAAAAAGGCATACCTTCCCTTCAGTTCTTCTGCAGTGTCCCCTACATTCAAACGGATTGGTCCCAGTACTGAGCCCTGTGGTACCCCACTGATCACTCTCCCAATATAAGAGTGAGTGCCGTTTACCACCACCGTCTGTTTCTTATCCATTAACTAGCTACTGTACTAATTAGAAGGCTACAGTCTGTAGTTCAAGGGGCGGTGCAACCAGACACATTCCCATTCAGCCCATTTAAGGGCTGCTCTCCTCACTCCACACACAAGTATTTTTTCCTTGCCCCTCCCTCCACCCCTCCTTCTCCAGCGGCATGCCTTTCTTTCCCATGGGCTTCTTCCTAAGGTACCATTAGCCAAGGGAATCACTCCTGCAGCACCTCAAGGGGTGGCACCCTCCTCTAGGGTTCCTTACCTTCATACCCATACAGGGTGGTATATCCCATGGATAGAAAGGTAAACAGTCAAAGAGTATCTATGTTACACAAGCACAAAACCAGTTGCACAGGCACACTGAACCCAATTAACCATTTTGGATCCCACCCCTAGGCCATTCAGTTTCTTTATCAGCCTCCTGTGTGGCACAGTGCTGAAGGCCTGGCTAAACTCTGGCTCAATCATGTCCACTGCTCTCCCTTTATCTAGGTCCCTGGTCATCCAGTCAAAAAAATCTACCAGATTCATTTTGCATGACCTTTCCCCTGTGAATCTGTGCTGCCTGTGGTCTTGCAGCCCATTAGATTCAAGATACTCTAACAGTCTCTCTTTTAGTATGGATTCCATTAATTTCTCCATGACTCAGGTAAGACAGACCAGGCTATATTTGCTAGCCTGCTCCCTGCTGATGCTTTTACAAAATGGAACTATGTCTGCTCTCCTCTAGTCCTCCGGAACCACTCCTGTTTCCAGTGAGTTGCTGAATAAGGCCATGAGTAGTAGTACAGCAAGCACCTCCCTGCCTAGTTCCCTTAATACCCTTGGGTGTATCCATCTGGTTCTATGGCCTTATCCACCCTAAAATTTGAAGTCCCTTCAATAATACTCTTCCCTTTGAAAATGGCGGGGGGATCAACTTAGGTGGATATCTCACCCATTCTTATGACTTTTGGCTCCAAATTTTCAACATGGGGTTATTGGGACTCCACCTGATGAACTCAGTCACTGTTATTTCATTATTCAATCCCGAAAGGTGATTTCACGGTTACTGCGCAGTATCACCTTTTGGGACCAATTAATGAAATGACGGTATCACTGTTCATAAGATGGGTTCCCAAAATGCCTATGTTGAAAATTTGGAGAACAAATTCCACAAAATGACTGTGTTACAAGCATGCATTGTGCAGTTTCCATGCACACTCATAACTTTGAGAACTTTTAATATTTTCACTCCAAATTTTTCCAATATTGCCATTTCTTCACACATCCTTATGAACAGTAGAGCTGTCATTTTTCACATCCTACCCAAAATATGTTTCTGCACATCTGGTGCAGAATGCCACAGTTGCTATGGGAAATCAATGTTCAGGACATATTAACAAAATCACAGTGCCACTGTTCATGAGCAGAGGTCCAAAATGCCTTCTTGAGGTGGGGTCACAAAAAGCCCATGTTGAACATATGGAGTACAAATACCAACAAACACCCGGGGTATTAAGGTTTCTAACCATAATATCCCACCCTGTACAGACTGACTGGTATCAAGGGGGTGACTCTGGACTGTCGGCTGTAGTGGTCACACCATTTCACCCCACTCCCACCCTGCAGCCAGTGATAGGCATCAAGGTGTGCCTTGGACTTTTTGGCCCCAAAGTTCAACCCATTCTCCTATACTGTACCCATCTCAATGTATTTTGTTATGGAATGGGGTGAGCATAAGACCCAATGGCCCCAAGGCACAACATGACACTTGTCAGAGTCTGCAGGGTAGGATGAGGTAAAATGGCATGAGCGTTATGGTCGACGATCCAAAGGCACTCCTCAATGCCTGTCAGTCTCTGCAGGGTGGTGCAGGGTTGACGTCACTTCCATACTTTACTGTCATTCCTATTATGCATCTCTCTAATTCCTGCACTACCAATGCCAATGCGAGCAGTAATACATTCAGCATTGACAAATGCTTGTTTTCGTCTGCTTTTGCTCACTTCCTTCATGCAGATGCTGGTTGCCTTCCCTATGCCTTTACTTAATTTTATCCACTGTTCCTCTACCCCTGTCTGACAATCCTCCCCTGCTAGGCTGCTTCTGAAGAAGTCTCTGATTTCTTTAAAATCCAACCTACTAAAGTCCAGGACCATCGTCTTTTTGTGGCTTGCCTCTGCACTCATCATAATATTGAACCACACTGTACAGTCATCACTGGTTCCCATTGGATAGCCCACTATGGCATGACTAGGCACTATCACAACCTCCAGTAGGACAGGGATTCAGAGGAACAAAGGGAGAAAGCATGTCCCAAATAGTATAGCACCTTTACCCCGTGAGTCATTTTCAACTCTCAGCATGCTGAGTCCATAGGGTAGGAAACGTGCTAGTGGAACATCTACCAGCCCATATGGGCTAACTAACATTTCCACACAATGCCTCTGTGCATGACTGCATAGAGGAATTATACAGAGCAGTGCCAGTCCCCACCTCCTCATCGCAATTCAGATGCCCCTGATATAATAAAATGATCCCTGGCATCTGGAATTTCCCCACCCCCAATCACCATTCAGATGCGCCTGATAGTATATTAAGAGGATCCCTGGCATCTAGATCACCCTGATTGCAAGTGTGACCCCCCTCCCAATTCCACCCATTAAGGTCCTTCCACCCATCTCACCATGGTGACTCATAAATTAACCGAGTTGCCAGTCCCTCGCACTGTGACAGTGACAGGTCCAGCCCTCTGCTTGCCACCTTGGCTGGCCACTTTCTGACTGACACAAAGTGAGCACACACCTATTATAGAAACAGATGTTCTACAGTAGGTGCGCACTCATTCCCTTTCACTCTGACAGTGATCAGCCAAGGTAATGAGCTAAGACGCTGTACCAATATCAGTCACAGGGAAGTGGCTGCAATCTTGGGAAAATGGGGGGCCAGTGGGGAAGGGGTGGAGGGACCTGGCTGGATGGCTTTGGGAGGGGGCTCAGATTTGTGACTGGCAGGTGTGGCTACTAGATGTCAGGGATCATGGAAAAATAGAAACACAGAAACATACATGATTACAGAAAAAAATGGTACATCCTGTCTGCCCCTATTTCCCATATTAAACCTCAGAACCTACTGTACATACAGGGTACTAGCCTTCACTATCCACTCCCTTGTTCCCTTCCCTACTACTATAAGCCTGAGTAACCATTATACCCTTCACTTTGTTACAGCCATGTTTGAAACCATTTATGGTTTTGGTGCCTGCCATCTCAGTTGGCAGACTATTCCACATTTCCACCACAATTTCTGGAAAATAAAACTTTCCAATATCCCTCCTGAACTTCCCTCCCATCAGTTTCTACTTGTGCCCCCATGCCCTTGAACTGTTACTCATGCTAAGTAGTTCTCCATTCACCTTGTTTATTCCTTACAGGGACTTGAAGGTCTCTATCATATCATTCCTCTCTTGTCTGGTCTCCAGTGAAGACATGTTCAGTGCCTTGAGCAGATCCTCATACAATCTGTCCTGTCAGCTCTGAATCATCCTGATCACCCTTTGTCCTTATCGTTCAAGAGGTGAGGTCTTCAGAAGTTCAGAACTCAGAACAGTATACCAAGTGCAGCCTCACCAATGATCAAGAAAGAGGCAGTGAACCTCTTTTCTTCTACTATCAGAACCCCTTCTGGCACATTCTAGTATCCTATTTGCCTTACTAGATGCCTCACTGTACTAACTTGATTGTTTAAGGGAGTCACTAATGAAAAATATTAGGTCCCTTTCCTCAGCTGTAGTGCTCAGCTCTACCCCTCCTATCCAGTACTCTGTCCTAGGGTTCTTGCCCCCTAAGTAAATCACCTTGCACTTTTTAGCATTGAATTTCAACTGCCAAACCTTAGGCCACCTCTCTAATCTTTACATGTCAGTCTGTAGTTTTCTACTTCTCCCATCACTATCTACCCTCCCATGAGCTTGGTGTCATCTTCAAAGAGAAACAAACCCAGATTAATTCTCAAATTTTGTTAATGAGCATATTGAAGACAGCAAGGGTCAGGATGGATCCCTGTGGCATTCCACTCTTGAGTTCCCTCCCTCTGATGCCTCTCATTCAACTAAAGCCTCTTCACCCCCACCAAAACACTGCTTATATTTTCCTTCAAATCTCCAGTCCTCACCCCTTTGCCATGACCTCAGCCACTCTGATTGGTCCCCTATCTCATTGGTCTGCTCCACTGACTCCATGCTAACATATTTCAAAACACAATTCCTCAAAATATGGGACTGCCATGCTCACCCCAGAGCAGAACATGAGAAAACGTACCCCACCTCCCCTAGATCATGGCTGAGCTCATAGCTTACTTGCAAGTGCATGATTTGGCCTGGTTAGAAAATAAATGTAACCCATCCCTGTGGCTTCCAGAGGTATCACCTTCGCAGCACCTGTACCACGGCAATAAGCTTGCCAAAGGTGAGAATTTTACATCTAACTTCAGTACCAACACTGGCTACCTGTCTAAATTTTGGAAAGCTGTCACAATCTCTTCTCCCCTTCCACTCCTTTGCCTGTCCTCAGAGTCAGTGACACCCCTATCTCTAACCTCTCCTTCATCATCATAGAGATGCATTTCCTTTTCATCACCTGCACCTCCTCTCTCCTCTCCTCCCTCTCCCCTTCCTCACTTCCCTCTCACCCCTGCCAGCCTGCATGATTGTCATCTCCTTCCTTCCCCCTATTGTTTTTTTCTCTCCAGTAACTCCATCCTTCATCACCGACACCCTTCCTGCCCTTAATCCTTCCAAGGGTAGGAGCCCAGATGGCCTGGATAGCAAGCTCCTCTATCTGTCTGCTTCTGCAATCTCCTCCCCACTGGATGACCTCACTAACCTCTCTTTCTGGTGTTCCTCCATCTCTGCTGACTGGAATACTGCCATTGTTACTCCTCCTCCAAAAAGTAATGACCCATCAGGTATGAACAGCTACCACCTCATTTCTCTCCTCCTTCCAAAATACAGGAACAAATTATGTTGTCACAACTCTGTCCCTTTCTGGACTCCTCTTCCTTCTTCACCCAATACAAGTCTGGCTTCCGCAAAAATCACTCCACCACCATCTCCCTGCTCAGGCTCACCAAATCCATCCATATTGGTATGGATCACAGCCTATTCAGCTTTGCTATCTTTGTCGATCTAGCCAAAGCATTCAACCCTGTCTACCACCCCAATTATTAGCCAGACTCCAGACTGCAGGCCTTTCTGACTTAGCCATCAGCTGTTCCACTCCTACTGCAGGGGTAGGTCCCAAGCAGTCAAAATTGGTGACCCCCTCTCTCCTCCCTACCTGTATCCACTTGGGTCCCACAAGGATCTGTGTTAGGCCCACTACTTTTCTCCATTTTCCTTAATGATCTCCCCTCCATATGCTTGTCTGCATCCATTCTCATGTACACGGATGACACAGTCCTCTTCGACGCAGGCCACAGACTCAGCTGGACTTTAATCAAGTTCAGCCCTGACCACACACTAATCAGCTTTTCCTCAATGCCATGAAGACTGTCTCCATGTCCTTTGGCACAAGGCACAGACTCTGTAGGCTCCCTCCTCTTCCTACTTTCCATACCCTGGATGACTCCCCTGTGGAGGATGTTACCACCTTTAGTTATCTTGGTATCTGGCTAGACCAGCACCTAAATGTTTCTGAACAAGTGGATGCTATAGTCAAAAAGATGCACACAATTTGGTGCACTTTACAGGAACTGTGACTGTATCCCACCTCCAACATACCATGCTATTATCCAGAGAATGATCCTCCAAATCTCTGACTATAGTGATGTGATCTACAGCGTAGCCCCAGTCACTACTCTTACCAGACTGGGCACACTCTTCAACTATTTCTGCCATTACACTTTCGACTATCCTTCTTAGACTCATCACTGTTCTATATATAAATCTCTCTCTTTTTCTTCTCTTGTGGACAGACACCATGCCCACTGTGCCAGCTTTGTGGGCAAATCTGATTTGTTTCCCTACCCTCCTATCTCTCCGTCATCCCCCGACAGCCATACCATCAGAAGCTGAAATATTCGAACCCTAGGAGTCCCTGAAGTTTCCACAACCATCAGCAAAGCCACATTCAGCCACCGCTTCCCTAAAATCTGGAACTCCCTCACCCCAGACATTCATCACTCTCCCTCCCATGGATTCTTTCAAACCACTTCAGAGGTCTCACCGCTCCCTCCTGCACTTGCTCTAGTTTTTCCTCTTGCTCTCCTATGACTTGTTTCCAGTTTAGGTACAGCTATAATTTGGCACTTATGCTTCCATTCTAGGCATTATGCACAAACGTTTATAGCTAGCGTTGATGTAAACTGCTCTGTATTTGATCACCAGCATGTTTGTGGTTCCTGACTGTGCTGTATATGCATTGTCAATTGTTTGCTTGTCACTCAAGTTCTCATGTCTTGCATGTATTACTCCCAATGCAATTTGTGGTTGTGTACCACTCTGCTCCATGTATGTTATGTATTTTGAACTTTTGTGCTACCTAAGCCCCACTTATACAAGTTCCTCTTCCCCAGGATGCATCTAGAAATGAGCTCCCAGCTTAGTATGCCTGGGTGGGGGGGGCACTAGACACCAAGGATCATTTTACTATAATAACTGGAGCCATTTAAACTGTGATCAGGGGTGTAGAAACTTTACATGCCAAGGATCATTTTGGTATACTACTTGGGAGCTTCATAATGGTGACCAGAGGTAGGGTGACAATATGCACCACTGTGTGCTCAAATGAGGGCAGGATTTTTGGAAGCAGTAAACAGTATTGCAATTTCAGTTGTTAAGCACTTTCAAAACCTCCTATATAGCACTGTGCTCTGTGTGCAGGAGGGGATCCCTCATTTGCAAGACTTTAGTAGTACATATGCACATGCACATGATCAGATTAGTATCTGGGGCTGCTAAATACATGGTACCTGTTCAACCATGCTGTTCCCCACATGGCACAGTACTTAGATGTTTAGCATTCCGCTAACCTCCTGAAAATGGGGCCCTAATTGGCTAAAAATCCCCTGCCGATGCCGCTTAAGATGCAGAAAGTACACAAAAATGGATTATCTTATTCTGCATCTTTATTTATTATTTTATGTTATTTTCCTTGCAAAACCCTTATTCAATTTCAAAACATTGTGGCGTGTCTTAAATATTTATAACAACTGTAGCTAAAATACAATTTCTTCTTTCATCCAAGTGATGTTTTTTTTTACTTGTAAAAATACAGCTTGGTTTAGTGGTTTAGTTTAGGCTTAGTGGCTTGGTGGTAACTGTACTGCCTCCCATGCCAGTGGCCCAGTTTCAGGGGAGGACCTGATTCAAACAGGGGTTAGCTGAAAAGAGAGATGACTGAGCATCTCTGGGACTGCTCTCCTCTCAGGGAGGGGGAGTCTGACCACCCCACTCTTTAACAGCCACCTAAGTGAGGAATGCTGGCTGGGATCAGGCTGGCACAAAGCAGTACTTGCCTTTAATGATTGCATCATTGCATGTGCGACCAGAGATAAGCCAAGGTAGAAAACCTCCAGTGGCAAAATAATCCACCAACCTGGCACAGGCTTTGCACTACTAACCAGGCTCTGCACCTGTCAGAATATGTGGCTCCTTGTGAATGGCCCTCTCCCTCCTGGCCCCACCATGGAGGGGGGAGACCATGAGAGATATCAGAGCAGGTAAGCCTGGTGATTTGGGGTGATGTGGATGGACAGGCCAGTGTACAAGGGGGTCAGTGGGTGACCTAGAAGATAAACATCTCATTTGAAAAAGAAATAAAACACAGTTTGGGAATCTCGGACTCAATAACACAGTCATACCATATAAACAGCGTAATAATGCACTATGAGGCTAGACCAGGGCAGGTTTATTAGTGGAGACCAAGTGCCTGGCAAAGCTCTGTCCACCTTGCAATGCTGCGCAGACATGTAATAGGGAGGTTAGGAGCTGTGAGGACCACCAGTGAGGCATCACGGTGAAGTTATTCAGAACAGAAAGTGCAAATTATGCATATGCCAGCTGAGATCCTGACGAGAATTGGGCCCTGAGCGATTGCTGCCAAATATATATATTTTTTTCTTAACCAGGAAATTTTATTAAACAAAACATTCGAATAAAAACAAAAACTAAATCAAAACTAACTCAGTAGAGTGCAAACTACGAAAGCATTTGACTTACACTTTCACAACTCCTGCAGTACACTTCCCAGACATTCAGCTTAGATAAGTTGCTTGACCAACACAGTAATTAATTACTTATAAATCTAATCACAACTTTAACTTAGAAAAATGCATGCAGTTCCCTGTGTTTATATGATATGAGAGTGGTATGTTAGGAATATCCTAAGTATTAGCTTCCTATGCAGAAGTGTCTAACAGTAAATGAAGGCAGCACTTATTTAAAAGAATAAACTAGAGCATCTTAAATTAGTTCTAAAAGTTTCTTGTCGCATCACAATGTTCTTAAATTTGATTAAAGATGTGCAAGCAAAACAAGATGTAAACCCCCATAAAGCAGTAGAATAAGAGATAACCCTGTTTTGTTTACCTGCTCTGCATTTTTAAACATCCTCTCATCAAGCCAGCAGCTAACTGAATGCAACAGGCAAGGAGTTCAGCTGCAGGCCATTCAAGGGGGAGGGGCAGGGGGATGGGTAGTTTCAGAACATAGTCCATTTCAGTATATAGTTTATTTGTTTCAGTATGTAGTGCATGTGCTTTTTTCAGTGTGTAGTGTATGCATTTCAATAGATAGTGTATGTATTTCAATATGTATTTTATTTGTTTCAGTATATAGTGTATGCAGATTTTTCAGTGCATAGTGTATTTATTTCAATAGATAGTGTATGTATTTCAATATAAAGTGTAGATGTTTCAATATATAGTGAATTTGTTTCAGTATATAGTGTATGTGCTTTTTCAGTGTGTAGTGTATGCATTTCGGTAGACAGTGTATGTATTTCAATATATAGTGTATTTGTTTCAGTATATAGTGTAAGCAGATTTTTTACAATATATAGTGTATGTGTTACAATCTATAGCGTATTTGTTTCAGTAGATAGTTTATGTGGATGTTTCAGTCTGTAGTGTACTGTATGTATCTCAATAGGTAGTGTATAAGTTTCAGTACATAGTACATTTGTTTCAGTATATAGTATATGTGGATTTTCATTACTCAGTATGTGGATTTCAGTAGATAGTGTATGTACTTCACTATACAGTGTAAGCATTTCACTATATAGCATATGTGTTTCACTATATACGCATTTCAGTATACAAGTACATGTATTTCACTATATGATGTGTATATTTCAGTAGATACTGTATGTGGTTCACTACATTGTGTATGTATTTTACTATATAATGTATATATTTCACTATATGATGCATGTATTTCACCATATAGTGTATATGTTTTACTATACAGCCAGAGATTATGAATTATGTCCCTAACGGCTTGCCACATTACATAGTTATGGTGATGCACATAAACTAATGTGGGGGGGGGCATTACTCCCACTGGAATATTTCTTGCTCCACAGAGTGCATTATATTTCTGTGAAAACGGTCCATAATTTCATTATAGTGAGTCACGTGATGGAGGAATTACCGATCAGAAAAGTCACCCACATTCTGCCCCGCTTTATCAGCAACGTCAGGACATGATGCCAGGGGGAGTACAGGTGCGTGCTCCACTATAGTGAATGTCCGGCAGTTATGCTAATGTTTCCTTATTTTATAAGATTGACTTTGTGGTGAAATGTGGGAATGTTTCCACTAACAAGGCTCTTCTTACTGGAAACGTGCCCACACGTTTCACCCCAAACTGACTATTAAAACATAAAGAAACATTCGGAAAGCTGCCGGACAATCGGATATTCACTGTAAGGAGCACGCACACGAGCTCTCCCTGCCATCACGTCCTAACATTGCAGAGAAGGGAGACAAAATGTGGTCAGATTTTCAGAATGGGAATTCCTCCATCACGTGACACACTGTAATGAAATTATGGGTAGTTTTCACACAAATGTATTGTACTATGTGGTGCAAGAAAGATTCCCTTGGAAGGGAACATGTGTATGATTAAACAACAACAAAGAAAAACACACAAAACAGTACAACACAGTAGTGAGGTGGGGTGGGGTGGAGGGAGAAAAACAATCCCCTAACTTACTGTTGCCGTGGGATGCCTCGGTGGTCCAGCAGCAGGTGCAGCATTGAAATTATTTGCTGCTGCTGTTCTTCTATTCTGTTCACCTGCTGTTGCAAAGCACCGAACCGTTCATTGTTTTCTTCAAGAGCTGCACACACCAGGGCGATCTCAGCCTTTGTTGCAGGGACTGTGGTGGGGTCCTCTGCAGCAGGGAACGCAGGTAGTGGTGGTGGTGGTGGTGGTGCTGGTGGCTGTGGTGGCAGTGGTGGTGGTGGTGGAGCAGCTGCTGTACTAGCCCTCCTCCTGCTGCGTTGGTGATGAGGCACGACTCCCACCCCAGCAGCACCCTCAGCCACTGCCACGGAAGGGCCAGCAGGTGGATGCCTGGCCCCTTCTGTGGCAGCCTGCCACTTTGCCCTGTGGTGGTTCAGCATATGGGTGTGCTGGCCTCCAGTCCCCAAACGTGTCCCACGGGGGCCACAGCGCACCACCACACCACACAGATGGCACACCACCACTACGCTGTCTCCCCCCACAGAGTTAAAAAACTCCCACACTGGGGAGCTGTGGAGGGGACCAGACACAGTCCTCGCATGAGTCCCACCACCTATATTTTCCAGGAAGTGGTGGAAGGGGTGCTGCTGGAGCCCCTACAGCTACTGCTACCGGTGGTGGTGGTGGTGGTAGTGGCAGAGAAGGTGGATGCACAGCAGCCACCGGTGGCACTGGTGCTGCTGCTGCTCCTGTTGCTTCAACATGGGGGGGAAGCAACACCCAGGAGTCAGGAGCGGTCCAGCATGACACGACCGCCCCGTCCCCAACGGGTCCGCACTCCCTTCTGACCGTGCCCATGGGCCAGTGACTCACCTTCTCCTGGGTCCATCCTCCTGACACACACAACAAGTCCCCGGGCTGACACACAAACACAGACACACTCACTGACACTCACTGACACAGTCAGTCACACACACAAAACAAAACAAAACTTATACAAAAAAAAACACAAATACAATACAAAAACTAAATAAAGATATAGCTTTTAAAAAAGTTCTTCTGAAACGCAAGTGGCAAGGCAATCAAGCACTTTAACTCCTAGTCTCCTCTCACAATGCTTTCTCCCTCTACAAATGCAAAGGAGAAAGTGAAACTGCTTCTCTGACTCACTTCCTTCCTGCCTGGCTAAAGCATGTGACATACAGTACTGTAAGCCATGTGATGTGTGGGGAGCTGCCTATTCTCTTCTCACTTCACCTTACTTCACGTTAAGGCCTAATGGCAATGCGAAGTGGTAATAATAATGATGTGAAGTGAGCACCTCACAGTGGCCACTTCGCGTCCACTTAGCCGGCGGATTAAAAATTTGCTGCATCTCTACTTTAGAGTAATTTTTCTCTTATAAATTTCTACATGTGCTGTGTATTTATTTAACTGAGTACAGTTTCTGGGAGGTATAAGTGGGCAGATGGGAAGAAAGATGTGAGTGCAGGAGCAGAGATGTAATCTGTCTTATGGTATGTGGCAAACTGGGTGGTAGGTAGCGGACCAGTAAGCAATCTCAAAGTAAACAAAAAAAAAAAAAACTTTATTCGAGCGGCATTTGTACATTTTGTTCATAGATGATGTAGGCCCTCTCTGGGTGGGGGGCTTACCTGAATGGGGCTACGGCCTCACTGATTCCTGGAAGTGATTCTGGGAGGGAGTCAGGCCATGGTGCCCTGTGTGGTCCTCGCAGCTGTGGCTGCTGAAGTTGTTGGTTCCTTAGCCCCAACGGAATAAGGCAGTCGAGATCCGGTGGAGCTGTTCTGCACCTCTGGGCACCAAGGGGATCAGCCTAAATGGTCCCAGGGGCATTGATTAAGCAGACCACAGCAGTGTAAACAATAAAGATGGCCACCATGCGCTGTTTACACATGCACAGTGACAACCTTAAAGGAGCTGTGCTTCAATCTAAGAGCTGAGGGAGAGGGGCACGAAAACAGGCACCTCTGGTTTTGGGAGCCCCAACTGCCAAATGGGGCTCCCCTTGAACATAATAAAGATGTTCCTGGCCTCACCTGGGCAAACAGGGCCAGGACATAAGATTATTAGCCCCTGAAAGGGCTTAAAATTGAAATGGGGGCTGCCAAAGCAGGGCTGTTAAAATGTAAATAAATATGGCAGTCTCCATAAGTTTGCCAGACACAGAGAATGCTGGGAAGGGAGCAATGGGCATCAAAGGGAGCCTGGAGCGAGCCAGCCAAAAAGGTGGCAGCTGGGGGAGTGCTATAAAAGGGAGGTAAAAAGCCAGCCAGAGGAGATTCTCCAGAGAGCCCAGAGAGAGAGAGAGAGAGAGAGCAGTAGAGACTGCTGTGGGGGTACCTGGTCAATATGGTGCTGCTGAAACAGCGCAGCAATCACTGTGTGGTGTAAAGCATGGAAACATTTAGAGTTACAGGGGTATAATAGCGGTAGGGAACTACCACTACCCCTGTCGCTGACTGTGGACTGGAGGAAGGGCTTAAGAAGCCTCAGGTGCTATGCCTTGTTGAGTCACCTGTGGTGGACTGGCTAAGGCATAGGCACCTGAGGCAGTGTGAACCTGGTGATAAGGGTTTGATTCCCCATCCCCTGATAGTTTAAAATTTTTTTTTTGCGCTTCCAGAGACTACTTTTTTCACCCTCCTGAGTTTCCCCTTATCTCCTTGAACCACGCCACCTCAGAGGTAGTTATTTTAGTTCAGGGGGTGTGGAAGGCAAAGCCTCCATGTCGGGGGGGGGTGCGGAGGGTGGATCCCCCATCAAAAACAAACAAATCTCAATTTCTGCCATTCATTTGTATGATGCGTGCTATTTTTGTTTCGGTCTGTGTTTTCACTGACTCTGTTTTTGGCACACATTATTTTGACTGCAGCATTGTTTGCCGCACTGTTTTTCCTGCGACATTATGACCCCATGCCACTGTGGGCTACTCAGCCCAAAGGTCTGTTTTAGTGCCCAATGGCCTTTCCAGCCACAGAAGCTAAACGAGAGGCAGATCACCTATAAAATAAAGAGGTAGCGGGGAAGAGAATTGAACTGTGATTGTTTCTCTGCTGAGATTCGAACCTGTTTCTGTGAGTTAAAAATTTGTGGCTTGTAGCCTGCAAATAGTGACACTGTGTAAGCTGTGCCCCTTGGATGGATAAGTGTTTTGGGACTGCTTGAACTGCTACTAGCCCAAGTGAAGTTGCATTTTGGGACTCGAGACTGTATCAGAGCCCCAATCGGAAGTTTGATTCAGCAAAGCTGTCTACCTGTAAAGAGAGCCCAGGGGACATCCAGCCTGTCCAGTCCCCCAGACCAGCCAAGAGACTACCAGAGAGGAAGACATCAAGAGGCTTGTCATGTGAGCACTGCATACAAATGCCTTAGATGTGAAATTTGGAAAGGCCTGACAGGTAAAGCCCAGTGTTCTTCAACCCTTCAGCCAGCTGCTGTTTCCTGCATTCTGCTGCTGTGGTGCACCACCCACTGTGATACCAGTATGGTACCATCTAAAACAAAACCCCTGAAATGCCAGACTGTAAGTACCTCTGAGCTGTGGTTCTGAGAAGTCTTTTACCCTTTTGCTAGTTAGCTAGTCAGGCATTAAAGGGTTAAGTCCTGGGCAGGACTGCTGGATTGCCAAGATATGCCCAGGCAGAAAAGTACAAGTTGTGTTGTGTTTAAAAGTTATTGGGCCCCAACACAAGCACCCTAGCTCAAGCCACCAGACTGTCTTCCTCACAGCACCCCGGTGTGGCACCCACTGCTACAGACTAACTGTGCTACCTAACTGCTATTTGGAGAAAGCCTGATGCACCCGCTGGTGCAGGGTGGGGTACAACTGCTTGCATCTCCATTGTTGTGTGTTATTTCCCCCTTTTTACCCCTCCCTGTAATAAAGTGGAAGTTAGTTCATGTTACAACTTGCCACTGTGAATTATTGCAAAGTGTGTACTTATACTGTGTGGGGGAGGTACTGTGGGGGCAGTTGTTGTATTTTCAGGGGGTGGTAACCTTCAATTTATCCACAGATATCCCATATCACTACCCCAGGTGGAGGCACTGCATCAATTTTTCTCCTGTCCACTAGTGAACCCAGGCCAGCCCCCTTGGAGGTGAGTCCAGGTGAGACCCAAGAGCCCCAGAAACAGCCAAGGTGAGTCAAGGAGCTGTTTCAGATGTGTAAGCCCGGTAGAGTGGCATATTAAATCAATCGACTGCTTGGGGAGGAAAAGAGGAGGAAAAAAGAGGAATAGTTGAGATTTTTTTACTTTTTCACTGTCACTGGTTACTGGGGGGGGGGGATGGCATCGGTTTCAATTCTGAAAGTTCTAATGGCACAAGTATTTTGACCATGTACTGCATCCAGGTTGGCAGAACTAGTTTTTAGCCATGCATGAGACACTTCTAATACACAGCTAACAACCAATCAAATTGATAAAAATTCTTTGCTCGTTTAATAAGCATGATTGCTGTGGCAGACTGGAGGGCTTGAAATGAATTTATTCAGAAATACCGTATCCCACACAAAAAGAGTAAGGAATTTATTCAGAGATACCATATCCCACACAAAAAGAGTAAGGAATTTATTCAGAGATACCATATCCCACACAAAAAGAGTAAGGAATTTTTTCAGAGATACCATATGCCACACAAAAAGAGTAAGTAAAAAGAACACAAGTGGGTTATCTGTAGCCATCAGATGAATGCACAGAATGAAGACAGAAGCACAGACTGACTCATGGGTAAGAAAAAATACTTTATTTTCAATGTTTTACTGTAGTTGTGATTATATTCAGATATTTTAACTTCCTAAAGGATTTATGTCCCCTGCACACCACACTACCTTACCCAGATACCCTCCAGAATCATCCAGAACCCACCTTACCTCCATCTCTGCACTTCCTCATAAAACCTTGGTGTGCCTGTAGGAGGAGTATGGGGCGGGGGCATATACAGTACACCATTTGAGCTATGTGATGGGTGATGGGTTGAGGAGGTGGACAACCTCTTCATTTCCCAGTCATGACAATTTCACTATTATAATACGTGTCATTAATTTGTTCATTTTTGCTTCTGTGCTATCTATGTCCAACAACTACACAGAAAATACAAGCAAGAAAACATTTAACATTGACAGATGCTTGTTATATTATGTAACCCCCATTAGGGAGCTTACCAATATAGCCCTCGAAATGAGATCCAATTTCCCTAGGTTTATTCACCCACCCATTCTTTTTCCCAGTCCTTGTTGTGGATCCCCTGTGCATCTGTGGTCCCCCTGAGTTCTTCCTCTGCCACCCGCATTATTTTGTGAGAGAGCGGGGCTGGGAGAGCTGAAATATGGAGCTGCTGCCTGTTTATGGCACTCCGGTGCCAGGCGAGCTCCACGCATGCACAGAAGTGCCTTTTCGATTGGCTATTCTGTGGCCTTTGAGGTTGTCTCTCTGGTGGTCCCAGTCCCATAGGCAGGCAAGATGGTGACCGGAGACCTCAAACAGACCAGAGAAATGACTGGAAAGGAGAGCTTTTTGGGAGCACCAATCGTGCTTGAGAGTCCGAGTGCCACCTCATTAATATTCATGAGGTGCACGAATAATTCATGAGACAGAGCCTGTCTAGCGCTTGGAAAAAAGGCACTAGCGCTAGCAACAGGCAGAGAAAAAGGGAAATAAATGTTAAAGGGTGCCAAGGTGCATAAGGGAAAAAGGGAAGCTACAAGTCTGTGGGGCAGTAAGTTATTAAAATGTTCATTTGGGCTGCATTAAGGCAATAATAAACTGTAATGACATTATGTGTTGCTGCAGGGTCCTGGAAAAGACTGCTGTGGCAGAAGGGTGCACCACAGTGGTGAGATGAAGAAAAGGTTGTGTCTTGAGCTCAGAAAAAGACAAAGATTGTGTCCTGAGCCTGCAAAAAGTACAAAGGTTGTGTCTTGAGCCTGGAAAAAAGACAGAGGTTTCATCTGAGCCTGGAAAAAGATGGATACTTTCATCTGCACCTCATCGGTAAGACAAGTGAAAGGAGAGATGTGCTGAGAGAATTGTGAAGAGAGAAAGCCTCTTCAGATCAGAGATTATTCTGCATCTGTACAATGAGAGGAAAAGGGACTTCTTGTAGTTCAAAAGCTGAGAAAGTAAGTTCTGGAATTATGTGTGAGCCAGAGCAAGAATGCAGCTGTGTTCCAAGCTGAGAGACTGGGAAAGCAAATGGACTAGCAAGTGCATGTTGAGCAGGGTGCCTGCTGTCTGCTCCTAGATACAGCTGAGAAAAGAGACTGTTGTGATGAACCTGTAGCCTAAACTATGCGCCCTGGAGTCCAGGGGACAGGAAGGACAGAGATTACTTTGCACTTCGTAGCTAGAACTGTGAAAAGGAAAGATGACTTAAGAAGTTTCCATCTTAAGTCCAGGGCCAGGTGGGGAACTCATTAACCCCAACAAGGGTCTACTGGCTGCAGGGGGCCACGGGTCTTGTACCCAAGTGCTAAGGCACTTTGACCTGTGAGGGAGTCGGGCCGTGGGGTTACTCCTAGGTCTGGGTCCCTTGTGGCTGGCAGGTCTTGCTTATGTGCTCTGCATCGGGCCTCAGTATGCTGAAGGCGGCAAGCTGCAAGCTCTCCAAGCAAACTGAAGAGCCAAGCTGCAGTTTCCTGGCCCCTTCAAATTCAAGCATTGTGCCTGGTTCTGCAATTGCTGTTTCACCACCCCCAGGATTTCAGTTAACTGTACCACCCAAGGACTGATTCTGCAGAACCGTAACAGCAGGAATTGCCCTGCAACATCCTGGGGACTGTATATAGTTCAGGCATGCCCTCTGGCATCGGAAACCAGTAGAGAAATAAGAGAAAGGTGTAAAAAGTTAATTTTAATTCTTCAAGCGTGCCAATGCCGGACAACCAGGCCTAAAACTGACTTTTGGGTACCCAGGGACAGAACTCCGGGTATCATTCTAAACTGGTCCCAATGAGACTGGGTCGTGGCAGTACCTGCAGCAGTTAGTTAGGCAGATAGTGTGGCGGCTGCATTAACTAAATGTGGGTTTGAATAATAAAAATGGAAAATGTGATTGTTTGAAAATGTTAAATCTCTAAATGTCGATTCAAAGCTTAAAAATGTTTGCATTACCTCTATTTCTCTCACCCCATCCTAACCCTCCCCGTGTAAATAAATTGTGATGTTACTGTTTTAGAAAGTGCTGACTCAAGAGCTTGTTTTTAGTGAACATGTTATTAGATGAAATGGAAACTGAAATGTTAAGGGTGGGGATGTTCGATCCTGGTAAGTCCATGGCTGGGGTAACTATTGGGGAGGTGAGTTGGTATGACATCCCAGGGGGTTGTACTGGAAGAGATCAGACCCATGAATTGTGCTCTGGGTGGAGGCACCACCATTTTATTTGTAACTTTGGGAAAGGACCCCTCATGTAACAGCTTACGGGAAGCCAGGTCCCTTAACCATGGTCAGGCTTGCACAGCAGGGGTAGTGGCCCTCTCTAGGACAACGCCAGAGAGGGGCTACATTTAAGTAGAGATTGCCTTGCAGTGGTTTATGAGCCAGAACGGTGCCAGAACGGTGCTCAGCTGGGGGCAAAACTATTTCCTTCTTATGATAAAAAAACAGTAAAGAAAAACAGAAAATGTTGACTCAAATGACAAAACACACTACATTTATTATGGTGTTTCCAGTCATAAATGAGACACTAATTTTTGTAAATATGTAGGTTATAGCTGGGCTCACAGTAAAAGGAGAACAAGATATGTTCATGGCCATAGAAGCCTTACTACTGATCATACTAATAATTCTCAGGTACCACACTGCGGTATTTAACTTCCAAGGAACTGAGACATAATCCAGCTGCTAAGAGGTTAATGATCAATGTTAATAGGCTGATACAATTTTATGTGGACAAAATGATTATATACAACCTAACAATGTGAGCAGGCAGAGATAACTGAAAAAGACCTTATAAGAACAGACATGACAAGAGATTCGGTAAGCCTCTTACCTTATGTATACTGAGGGATCCTTGGTGTACTGGAGTTAAATCACATCTTAAAGGGATGCTGTCAACCCCCTTAGGTCTCAAAGTGTCCCTAGTTTAAAAAACACATTTTATGATTGCCAACATTCTGTAACAATTGCTGATGTAGCTGGTAGTTTGATTTTGATTCTTTTTTCTTTTAAAAAGTGAAAAACAGACTTCCAGTGCAGCTCTCGACCTAATGGCGGCGTGAGATTGAAGCTCCTACCCGTCTCCCTCTTAACTGCATTAGAAAGCCACTAAGCAACAGTAAATTTCATAAATATATGGAGAGGTACTTACAGATGGCCTCAGGTAAATCAAAGAACTCCCCAAATCGTTCTGAAGCCTTACCAATCGAGGACGATTTCTTAGACCCTGAACGCTCTGAATCAGAGACCTCAGCTATGTCCCAAACCGCAACTCCGGCGGCCCCAAAAAAGAAATCAGCAAGGAAGAAACAACAAAGTAAAGACTCGTTGCTAAATGATAAATTGGGTCGAATAATTACCGACTTACAGGATAGCAAAAAGATTTCCAGCAATTCCGTACTAATCATGAGCTTCTCTGGGCCGATGTCTCGACTCTTCAAACCCAGGTCTCAACGCTCGAACAAGCCAACACCAAGCAAGTAGCAGAGACCTCCCAGATACAAACCACCTTAACCCAGCTGCTCCAAATCACTAAAGCCTTTGGGGAGAGACAAGAGGATGCGGAGAACCGGCAGAGACGTAAAAATATAAGAATACATGGAATCCCCGAGGAAAGAGAGGGAGGAGATATGAGGGGCTTTATTGAAAAAGTGCTTCATGTCTCACTATCACTAGAGCCTGATTTTAAGCTACACATTGAGCGGGTCCACCGAGCTTTCTGCCCCAAGCCATACGGGGAGGAGGCTCAGCCTCGCTTGATTATAATCCATTTCCAAAGCTACTATATCAAGGAAACACTTCTACAGAAGGCCTGGTCCATGGGCAAAGGTTTTTTTGATAAAAAGAGGATCTTTTATGACAATGATTATGCTCGTGCCACAATGCAGCATAGGAGAGAATACATCCCCCTGTTCCCGGTTCTCCGGCATCTTAAATTAAAATTCCGTACCCCTTATCCCTCCAGATTAGTAATACAATACCCAAATGGACAGAGAATCTATGATTCAGTAACACGGGTGATGGAAGACCAACATCAGCGGGCTTTGAACTACCTACAAGATTACCAGGCAGTCCACCCAACAGAGAATCTGGGGTGTCCACAGATCAGAGACCAGGACGGGACTTTCAACAGGAGATGCTAGGATAGTTTACCTTCAGCATGAAGTGACTGAGTCGAGCTGCCTGGGTTAGTAGGCTGCTGGAAGCTGCTATGCACTCCGGGTAGTGCACGGGCCGGAAGGGGGTTAATGTGTTCTCCTCGCTCACCCTGAAGCCAGGTGGAGAGGGAAGGGTTACTGGACAAGTCTGGGGGGTCTTGACCACGTGGGGTTCCCCACCACGAGATCCTGAGGATACTTGCCTCTCAAACTTGTCTATAAGTTTTAAATTGGCTGTACTAATGAGATTCTTGGTAGGACCGCTCCACCATGGCTAATAAAACCAGGATCCCAGTGGATTAGTGTTAATGCGAGCTGACTCCACACTCAGAAACTTGAAAAAAGTGAAGAGCAGAGGGCTGAGTAGTTGGCCCTCATTCTCCAGAGCTGACTTAAAAAACTTAAAAAACTCAGATAGCTTGGACACGCTCGCTGTGGTCGCTTAGCAGGCTTTTAATACTAGAGATAAGCTTTTAAACCTAATGGGGCTAGCCACGGGTGGAGATGAGATAGATTCTTTACTTTACTTTGACATGGATGCGGGTCCTCGGGACTCAGGAGGGAGCTTTTAGTGGCAATCTCAGGGACTCTGGCCAGGCCTCCCTGGCTTCTGGGAAGGGGGGTTGAGGAGACGTGTTGTCCAGCCCTGGAGAGTTTTTCTCTGACTGTGCCAGCTTTCCCAGAGGCAGTGACCTACAGAGACACCCAGAAGCATACAATTCCAGTGCAGCGAACTTAGAAATGGCCGTATGGTCCTGAAGACAGCCTCTCGGATTAAAACTGAACAGCATATTGCACTCGAACTTGTTCTTGAAATCAAAGGCACTCTGACCACTGTACTTTTCTAGAACGGGGAAACAAATGCAAAAGTGGCTATATGGCTCTATCTGGTGTGGCTATCAAACTCGGGTATAAATGGACAGAAGGGGGAGGGCAGGGGTTATAAACTAATTGAAATTTTTATGCTGTGCACCTTTATTAATATTTTAGCTTTTGAGATTTTCCTGGTTACTTTTATTATTTTCAGCCACCTTCCTCCCGGGGAAATATATGCAAGGGATCACTCGGGAGGAACTGGTAGATTTAATTTACCTTACGGGGATATTTTTTTCCCTGAGGGCTCACCTACAGGGATAGGCACCAGGCCCAAACCCGATGGGCTAAACCGTCTTTGTCAGGGGGTTCTCTGACTTTGGAAGTTCATATGTACAGAGTTTTGTTTGGCGGGGAGGTTAATATGAAGTTGGGGCGATATAAAAAGGTGTGTGTAATCTGGGACTTTCACTGGTCTATAGAGGTTGTAAAAGACACTATAATTAATGTTTTTGTTATAGCTATAGGAAAACAGATGGAGACAATACAGATGTGGGGGCAGAGGTGGGAGGTCTTGGTGGAGGGGGAGGAAAACACGAGAGTAAGTTCTATACTTTAAATGCTACAGGATAATTTGGTTCTCAGAGTGATTTCCCTGAATGTGAATGGTGTGAACAGGCCTATAAAAAGGGCTAAGATTATTTCACATCTTAAAAGAATGCACCCCCACTTAATCCTCCTCCAGGAAACCCATCTTTCTAGCAGCAAACATCAAAAACTACTCAGAAGAGGTATGTCCCAGGTGGTAGCCAGTATATATTCTAGAGGCCGAAGGAGAGGAGCAGCTATCCTCGTCCCTAGGTCCTCCACCTTTCAGATTCAGGACTCATACCAAGAGAGAGAGGGAAGATTGGCTTTGGCTAGGGGATTATGGGAGGGCCAGATGTACATGGTAGGAAGCTTGTATATCCCGCCGGGTTCAGACAGCTCGATACACAAGGCCCTCTTCGATAAAATAATGGAATTCAAACAGGGGATACTATTAATTGGAGGAGATTTAAACTTACTCCTAGACCCCTTGAGCGATAGCTCGAATCCAAGACCTATCAAAGCCACAAGAGGGCAAAAGCATGGCAGGAAATTAATCAAAGATTTAGCTCTTGTAGACACCTGGAGACATTATTTCCCCTCATCCCGCACATACATACATTACTCGAGTGTTCACAGCACCTACTCACACATAGATTATTTCCTGTTAGTAGCTGAATATCTAGATAGAATCCGCCAGGTGGATATTAAGCCTATTTGTATTTCTGACCTTGCCCCAATATTATTAGACCTTGATTCTGGCCAGGAAACTACTCAGAAGCAGTGGAGGTTTAATAACATGTGACCCAAAGTGCAAGGATAAGGTAAAGACCTGGATCTCTCGTATTTTACAAGAGAACACGACCCTGGATGTATCTGTGGGCACATTATGGGATACCTTGAAATCGGTCCTTAGAGGGAAGAACTGAGAATTCGAAAACAGCTGGAGCAAGAAAAAGAATTAGGTTACAGAAGTTGCATTCGAGCGGAGATAACACACTGATCCCACAGATTAATAAAATCAAAATGCAACTCGAAGAATTATTAAATCAAAAAACTGAACAGGCCCTGATGTATTTAAAACAAAGGTACTATGAGGGAGGTAGTAAAGCGGCCAAAGTCCTGGCATTTAGGCTTCGGAAGTTATAGGCTAGGTCTACTATAACTAAAATTAAACACCCCTCCCAGCCCCAGTTCCTGTGCAAAACAAAGGATACATTGGAGAGATTTGGGTAATTCTACTTAAAACTATATGATCAACCCCCAGAACCTGAAGAGGATAGATACAGGGCCTTTTTCAACCAAATACAGCTACCTCAAATTTCAGAAGATCAACAAAACTGGTTAACCAGACCGATAACCTCCCAGGAAATTGATCTCACCATCCGCAACTCTAAATCAAATAAAAGCCCAGGCCCAGACAGGTATTACATAGAATTTTATAAAACATTCAGAATAGAGTTACTTCATCCTCTCATGCGGCTATTTAACGGAATTCAGAAAAGTGCCTCCCCTCCCACATTAGCTGGCAATATGCCAATATATCCACAATATTAAAACTAAATAAAGATCCTTCTAATTGTGAATTGTATCACCCTATTTCAGTCCTTAATCAAGACTACAAGTATTTTGCAGCAATCCTAGAAAAACGGCTTGAGAATTTGCTCCCTGAATTAATTAATAAAGATCAAGCCGGATTCATACTTAAACGTCAAACAGCAGATAACATCAAACATATGGTATTTCTCATAGGAAAAGTTCAAAAGAGACCAAACCCCTACCCTACTTCTGAGCATAGATGCCCAAAAGGCATTTGATCAGGTCTCGTGGAAATTTTTAAGTTACACCCTAGAAAAGTTTAATTTCCCCATGGCCTTTCTAGCAATCATACATCAGCTGTATTCCTCCCTACAGGCCCAGATCAAGGTGAATGGCTCCTATTCTCTCCGCTTCCCTCTGGCCAGAGGTACCAGACAGGGTTGCCTCCTGCCCCCTCTTCTTTTTTGCTTTATATGCAGAACCCCTTGCTCAAGCAATTAGAGAAGATCCCCATACTTCCTGGATAGAGCTCCATGACACAATTCATAAAATCTTTTTCTTTGAGGATGGTTTGCTAATCTATTTGGCGAACTCAGAAATCTCCCTCCCGAGTTTGTTTTCTCTCCTAAGGGAAATAGAAACCTTCCATGGATACAAAATTAATACTAGTAAAACTGAGGTACTAACTTTTAATTACCATCCTAGTACAGAGACCCAATGACAATTCCCCTTGAGATGGACGACAATAAATTTCAATACCTAGGTATTGCTATTCCCAAAGACACACAAAACCCCTATGAAGTTAATTATGTCCTGTTAACAAATCTATAAAAGAGGACCTCCAGAGATGGTCCCTTCTCCCCACCTCCCTGATTCAAAGAATAGATGCCATAAGGATGAAGGTCCTCCCAAGACTTCTTTACCTTTTCCAGACACTCCCCCTTTTTCCAGCCGGGAAGGACTTTACACTGTGGCATGAGATGGTCTCAGAATTCATCTGGTAAAAGAAAATACCTTGAATAAAGTCTGAGACTTTATGGCTACCAAAAAATAGAGGCGGTCTTGCACCTCCAAACTTTGAAAAATATGCTCAGGCAGCAGTGGTTGTACTTGTCCTTCGGTGGCTGGATAGAAGTGCGGGCCCCCACTGAAAGGATGTAGAACTTGGAGACCTAAAGGAAGGGGCAGAGACATTTTTATTTAGCTTGACTATTCAAAAATCAACATTAGATAATTAGATCATATCCCAACACACCAGACAATTACTGTAATCATAACTTGGAGGATAATAATCACGACCACAAACAACCGAACAATACGTCTGTTTCAAAAAATCACAGAGGACCCAACCTTTATTCTGGCACAGTATGACAGTACATTCAGGAGACGGATCAACTTGGGAATAACTAGTTTTTACCAATTTTATGAAAATGGAGTCTTCTCCCAATTTCTGGATCTCGAGAGGCGTTTTAAATTGAAGAAACAGGATTTTTTTAGATTTCTCCAGGTGAGGAACCATTGCAGAGACATAGCAGGTTTAATTTAGGATCCAGGGGATAAACACCCCTTAACTGGGACTACAATCAAAGCAATAGAGAAAGCTATCCCTGAACATACAATATCTTATACTTACCAGGCCCTATCATATGGCCGGAGTGAATTAGTTAAACGTTGTCAGGAGAGATGGGAGGAGGAGATAGGTATAACTAAGCAGGAGGAGGAGTGGAGGGCAATATATTCAACTACACACAGGCCCACTAAATCATTGACATGGAAAGAGTTTGGATGGAAGTGTATTGTCCCGCTTCTTTAGAACTCCCCAGATAACAGGGAAATTTAATGCCCAAGCTGGATCGGAATGTTGGAGAGGCTGTGGGGAGCCATTAGCCACCCATATCCATATTTTTTGGGTGTGTCCCAAACTGTTCCAATACTGGAGGGAGGTGGGGGGAGCACTAAGGGAACTATTCCCCAAAGTAGCTATCTTAAAACAGAAATATGTACTTATATTAGACATCTTACTAGAGATACGGGGAGATAACGCTAGACATCTGCTAGCCACTCTTCTTCTGGCAGCGAACAAAGCAGTCATGAGGAAGTGGCTCCAGAGAGGCTCTCCAACTTTCCGAGAATGGGAAGATATAACATACCAAATTTATAGAATGGAAATGCTAACAACTAATATCAATCTCAGGGTTCAGAAATGCATCGCCTTCTGGTCCAGATGGTGGATATGGGTAATGGGCCATAGACCAGACCTGATACCTTAAAAAGGATTTTTTTTGGGCTCGGCTAGATAGGTTATATTGAATATCACTAGGAGAACAAATGGAATGACATGCTTGTCCTGTCTTTTTCTCCTTTTGTGTAATATCCTTGCTCCTCTGTCAGATTCCCACTCTGCTATTCTATATTTAGATCATGTCATTTTCCTGAAACCTCTGTTGTGAAACTGTAATTGAATTAAGTGTTTCTTCTCGACATCCTCTTGAAAAAAACCTGAATAAAGAAATATTAAAAAAAAAAAAAGTAAAAAACAGACTGCCCACTGTACCACACAAAAACAGGTTTGTTTACATTTCTTGATCAGCTCCAACTGCATCTTTCCTGGACTTGGGAACATCAGCAACACCGTCTAGCCACTCATGATGCAGTGGGAGTTTAGGAGGCTACTGTCTCATGAATGACTGCACCATTTATGTGTGTTTCTAATGCTCAGGAAGTATACAGTAAGAACAGAACCAGGATTGTAAACAAAAACAAAATTGTTTATAAATATACATTAGCATGCATTTCAGTTCTACTAAACAAGGAGACAAACAAAACCAACAACATCAATGAATTTTAGAGAAGGTAAGCGATCATAAAATGTGAGTTTTTAACTAGAAATAATATGATGAAAAATAGGTTGACAGTGTCTCTTTAAATGCAGCCCTGAGGAAATAAGAAAAAAAAAAGGAATGTCTGAGGCGGACTGGGCAAAACTGTACTTCCATCCAAGTACTGTAAGGAGCTGTAGTTTTGCATGCTGCAATGGACAGGTGGTCATGTAGTAATTAATGAATGTTTTAGAACTGTTAATTCATATATGGACATTAAAAGTTAAGTTGCTTTAAATGGAGAAAGCAAGTTTCAGACATGTCATGGTAGTAAAGCAGTGCACTAAGGTATTTGTGGAGAATTATGTGGTAGTAAAGGTGGAACTTTTTCTTAACAATACATTAAGTAATTGTGTAAATATTTTTTGTTTGGTGAACACTGTATAAGGCTTGGACGAAGGGGTGCCACTGGCCACAAAACATCGGGGGGTTGTTCTTACGCTGGCTTGTATAAGTTAGTAAGGGTGCTAGAAGGGTCTGTTATGGATATGAGTGTTGTCTCATGTGTTCTTAGGGCAAGAGAACTGCAAACTGAAGGTTAGCATGTCCGGTGACTGCAGGACACAAGAGGCAACAATGTTATATCCATAAGAGGCCTTCCTAGTGCCCTATAAATCTATTACAGATCATTTGATGATTTAAAAAAAATTCCTTTTTGCGGTCCCTTTCTGTGGCACGAGCAGCAGTCATCGAGAAGCCTGTCACAGCACTCAGCACATGAGGTACTCTTATGGCAATAAGAATACCTCACATGCAACTGAAGGAAGCACTACGATCGGTCAGGAACACTCCTGCAATCTCTAGTAGCAATAAAAGGTAGTCGAGTAGCATCATTATGCTCCGGGGCCAGAAGGTCTTAGGTTCTAGTGCTACACTGAGAGTGGACTAATACCATGAACACTGGCATCCAAGTGCATAACTATAGGGATGTTGTACTGTCAGGGTGTTCCATCCTTGAGGTGAAGCACTGAACCGAGATCCCATCTTCCTTTCTAGTGGTTGTTCAGATGGGCATTAAAGATCCCATGGTACTTCTTGAGAAGAGTAGGGGACATTTCCCCATGTCTCCTGGCCAAATTTCCCCTATTCCCTTGAATACAACCAACAGCTTAGTCTGGTTCAATTTCATTTGGTTTGCATCTGTATCCCTCTTCCCCATGGCAATGCTGAACATAGTATTGTCTAGTCCTTCCATTTCTAGTCAACAAAAACTAAATAAATAAATGATGTGGTTCCACCCTTATTTTATGGATTCCTCCAAAACGTAGTCCACTTTTTCTGTTCCGCTACATGCTGTTTTTCATTTGTACCTCTAGAGGGTGCTGTGTACTGTGTTTTTTAGGTGCGAACAAGTACAACTTGTAGTACCTCGAGTCATGTATACTCTGTCTTCATTCTGAGTGATTCCATTTTGATGATGTCAGCAACAGGATTAGTCTATAGGGTTGCAGAAAGTCAATCCAAATTTGTTACGACTGGGGAGAGTGTACGGGTAGCCTGGCAGAAAGCACTCAGTTACTAAGCTCTATATCATCTACAGACGTATGCTATCAGGCAGTCTAACAGCAGTGGGGGGTAGATCTGCACTGATATCTCATATACAGAACTGATGCAGTATGAGATATCTACCTGCTGCACGAACAAGAACTCCTCAAAAGGAAAATAGTAAAACCAGCACTGGTCAATGTCACAATGTTCCCATTGCATGTTTTGTAGGAAAATTTTATTTATTTATTTATTTATTGAAAATATTGGATTTACTACCTATGCATAGTTTTTGAGGCTGGATACATTAATTTAGAGAAGGACTTGATGCTTTAATCAATTTTTAGTATGTATGCACACAGAATTGTCCAGTTGGGATGTAATATGGCATTCAAGGCATTCTAGATGGGCAGACATGCCTTCATTTTCTCTGTTTCTATGTTCCAGTGTAGTCCTGCTTCTACCCACTTTTGCAGCTGAGTGGATCAGAGCAATGAGAGAGTAAATGACTTGCTTAGGGTCACACAGTGAGTATTTGACTCTAGCAGTGTTTAAACTTAGTCTCTCAGTTCCCAACAGTGATCTAACCAACAGACCACACTGTCTCCACATTCTCCAGGGAAGTGGGGTATGTATTTGTTAGTTATTTATTATTATGGGGGGGGTTACAATTTATTTACCAAGGACAGTTCAACTGGGTGCAACACTGGATTTGCAATAGGGTCCTGCTTGTACCCATTTCTGTAGCTGGGTGGACCGGAGCACTGGGAGGGTAAATGATGTGCTCAGGGTCACACAGTGAGTATTTGACTTTAGCAGAATTTGAACCTGAGATCTCTGGTTCCCAACAGTGTTCATATGACTAGAACATACCGTCTCCACTGCCTTTTGAGGGGGAGGTCCTAAAAGGCCAGCAAATGTCAGATTTTTTTTTTCTTGCCTTTTTTTACAGCTGATTTACCTAGGATAACCCAGCTGAGGTGCAGCATTTCATTTTCCATGGGATCCTGCTTCTACAAATTTCCCCTAGGGAGGCATCATTTTGCAGTGAGGACTTGGGTGGGAGGGGTGCCACTGGACAACCAGGGTTATTTAATTTCACAACGGGGATCAGAATGAATGGGCTGTACCATTAGACTGGCAGGAATTTATGTTAGTGTACGGGCATCAGGAGAGAATGGGGGGAAATGGGCAAAGCTTTGCACAATGCCTCCAGGCATGCAGACATATGTATGGAGGCATTGCACAGTGCTGCTAATGGCCACTTAATAGGATGCAAATAGCCACTGAGCACTTTATTTGGCATATGTGGTCATTAGCATGCAGGCCTCTGAATATAGCAACCAGGAGCAAAAGCACTAATCCATTTGGAATGCACTATCCCCTTAGCTCCTGCATGTCTGTTGCCAGCAGGACACTAAGGGTGTGCTACACATGCAATCGGCATGGCACTACCCCAGCCTGGAATTCATACAGGCAGCATGTGATGCACAGCCTTATGGAAATGCCTCCTAGTAACTCACACTATTTTGCACATGGCATTGTGTTTTGCATAGCACCAATGGCTGTGTCAGAATATGGAGGCATCAACCTCTAACATCACTGGAAACTTGAAATGTTGTGTTTTCCAAAAACAAGATAGTGTACTTAATAACAATGGATACACTTTGACACAAACACAAAATGAAATCCAGGCACTGACATAGAAACACAGAAACATAGAATCTGATGGCAGATAAGGACTGCCTGGGCCATCCAGTCTGACCATTTCTCCCTACCTACGCTATTACTGCAAACTGTACCTGATCTATAGCTCTTTCTCCATCCCCCTTCCTTTCCACTATGATTTCTTTGTGCTTATCTCATGCATTCTTGAATCCCACCACTGTTTTCACCCCCACCACCTCTGCTGGAAGACAGTTCCAGGAATCCATCACTCTTTCTGTGAACAAATACTTCCTCAAATCTCTCCTGAATCTACCCTTTCCAGCTTCATAGCATGTTCCCTTGTTCTAGGGCACCTTTTCTTCTGAAAAATACTTCCCTCTTGTACCTTATTTGAGGTATTGAAAGGTCTCTATCATATCCCCCCCTTCCAGGCTGTACATATTTGAGGTCCTTTAGTCTCTCCTCATAGGGCTTTTGATGCAGACCCTGCACCATTTTAGTTACCCACCTCTGGACCACCTCCACTGAGTCTATGCCCTTCAGGAGATGTGGTCTCCAGAAGCAGACATAGTACTGTAGGTGGGGTTTTACCAATTATCTATATGAAGGCAACACCACCTCTCTCTTTCTGCTAGTGATACCCCTCCCTATGTGCCCCAGCATGCCACTAACCCTCCCTGCTGCCTTGTCGCACTGCCTGGCCACCTTTCGGTCATCCTATATGATTACCTCCAGGTCTATTTCCTGCTTGGTGGTCATCAATACCAATAAGGTCATCAATAAGGCGATCAGCGAACATATTCTTGCTCTTTGCACATATCGGTTATCTAACGTTGCATTCCTCTTTCAGTGCTTACTACAGAGTGATCTCATTTCCAACTGAATTGAGTTTTTTTTTTAAAAAATGAAATATTCAGTAAGCAGTAAATGGGGCTTGATAAATGTCTGTTGGCTAATGAAGAGCATTGGACTGTACCTTTTTAGGGTTCTAAAGCCACTTAGCATAGTTTCTGGGCTCTTGAACCTGATGAATTTGCAAGCAGACACTCCTGATTAGCCAAGAGAAATCCTTTGAGCCCCTTTACTTGTATTACAAAGCAAGTTATGTCTTTACATAATATAAATTTCTTCCTTTGGGGTCTGTCAGTACCTTTAGTATGTTGATGTTAATTTTGTTGAGATTAATGTTACCTGCATGGGTGAGTCAGCTGTGTGATAGTTGTGACATCTGCACAGTTGAATAATCAGTGTGCTGTAATACTGGTTGTAACATGGCAAAAAGAATAGAAGTGGAAATAAGGAACACAATTGGTTGAACCATGTCAGGTGGTACAAGAGCAACATGGCATTATTCCAGCACTAATGCCGTGTTGCTACTGAAGTACCTGATTCAACCACAGAGCAGACAGTAGCACTATGCTGAAATACACACACTGACAACCAGACGTCTTGTCTTTCCCACCCACCCCCCTGAATGCTCGTAACACTCGTACCGATCCACCAATGTCAGTCTAATGATGCTGTGCACCTATTGCTAAGCAAGTCTGTTCTCGGTACCTGGCCTTGTGAAGTCAGGCTCTCTTCTGCTGGGCGAGTTAGTGAGCAGCTGGTCTTGTGCCGTGTCAGCGCGTACCGGCTCTCCATGCTAATCTTCTCCGGCTCATGCTCCTGCTGTGTGTGAGATATCCCTCACTTAGGGGTCTCCCGCAGCCACTGCATCTATTCTCTGCAACAGCGGCTCACCCCTTGACAGTTCAGAGAATTGTAAACTGCAAATATCACCCACTAGCCCTAAGGAAATAGCTGCAAACAGCTATAAATACAGAGGCAGGAACTCAGCACACAGTACATAAAGCAGAAGCTGAAGCCGACTCAGCATGCACACAGACCAGAGAAACACAGCCACAGAAAATATGCAAATTAGTTACTGAGTTAGATTTGGAAACAGAAAGAGCACTGTACCGGAGTCCTCCTAATGACCCTATCACAAAAATAGCCATGTAGATTCACATGAAACATGGAACGTTAGTCTAATCAAACATTTCTGCTGTTGTGCTGGAAATGTTATTTCCAACACATCAGTATGTTAAAAAGCATCTTGTAAATTACTGAAAAGTGCAGTCAATATTTATCAACTAACTAAATAGCATCTCTATAACATGTAATAGAAAACTAGAAATAAATTTGTTACATTCATAAGTATTCCAGCACCATGTTACAAACGCATTAAGCCACTCCGAAGGTGGCATCTAATGGGGAATTAATGCATGATTTGGCCCATTATAGGCACTTGGTCTGAGGCCTCGTGCCACAGTGGTCCCAACCATGCATTAATTCCCCATTAGATGCCACCTTCATCGTGGCTTGATGCTTACTTGGAACAGCAAGACACCAGCACACATGCACAGCTCACACCCAGAGTCCCTAACAGAATCATCTTCATCTCACTCTCCACTGCTTATCATGCTGCTCACATTCTGTTTCTCCATCACTTCTGTTGCCAGTGTAACTTTGCTGGAGAGGTGTTTTACCCATCAAGGCAATGTACGGCTGGGAAACATCAATAAATCTCTCCAGGAGCAGGAGATACCAGTGTATAATGTAACATTCATAAAGCCCCTCTGGTATGCAAGCTGTCACGTACATGTGTGTATGTATTTGTGTGAGTGTACAAAACACTTCCACTGCAAGCTGTGATGTACGTATCTGTGTGTGTATGCATGTATTTGTGTGAGTGTACAAAGCTTTTCCACTGCCAGCTGTGAAGTATGTGTGCACACACATGTACATGTATTTGTGTGTTATGAATCTACTGTCATTTAAACCTTGGCACCGCCCAGCACTGTTGGTACTTTGACTAACTCTGGCTGTATTGTTACAGTTAACTGACTTTTCAGCTTTTTTATTTACTTCTATCTGACTTTCAAGTTTAACTCAGATTGCTCTTCATGGTTGCCCTTCTGTGCCAGGATTATGTTTGTGTTTTTTACCTCAAGGACTGTGTGAGCGGGGAGCAGGGACAGGAAAAATGATTTGAGGGTTTTTGTTGTTCCTGCTGGTTTCTGTAGGTTTTTTTGTCAGCTTGCTGTAACTGGTACTGGAAACAGGGAGTGCATCTGATGCTGGTAGTAGTTAAAATTGTGAGTGTATGTGGCAGTTCACTGGGAAAGCTAAAAGCAGTAAGAGAATAAACAAGCATTTGTCAGTGCTGAATGTTTGCTTGCTTGTATTTGCTGTGTGGGTGTTTGGCATTGAGAGAGCAGAGCGATGATTAACAATTTAATAACACAAGTTATAATAGTGAAATTGTCATGACTGGGAAATGAAGAGGTTCACATACAATGCTGTTGTTTTCTTAGATTGTGACCTTTAATTTTCCAAATTCTTTTTTTTTTGTTTGTTTTTTTTGCCCCAGCATATAAACATTACAAATGTCAATTATGAACTGCAACCCAAAACATTGTGTTGTAGAATGACTGCAAAAACTGGTTTATGATCAAGAAAAGTAGAATTGTTAAAATCCTGTCCAAAAGATGATTTCGCAGAGTGACTACAAAAACATGTTTGGAAGGATATTTGAAAAATTACACCTGTCTTGTTCATGAGGTGGGGTTAAAAAAATGCTATGTCGCAAATTGGGAGTCAAAATCTGGAAAAATAGTAAAGTTGTGAGTAAGCATTGAAGAATTTCAATGCTGCTTCATAACTTTGTTATGTTTTGTTTTGACCTTCTCAACATAGTCTTGTTACCCACCTTATAGAGTCAAGACAGGTGAAGTTTTAGGTCCTGTTTGAAACATGATTTCACAGAGGCAACTATGAAAACCCAATTCGGGGATGTGAAAATCCTACCTCATTCATGAGGTTAGGTTAATAAAAGGCCATGTTGAATATCTGAGGTAAAAATATTAAGAAATGACAAAGTTATGAGTAAAAGTTCAAAACACATTAAAAAGCAATTAACCAAACTTACCTTGTTTTCAATCACTTCCTGTTGGAGCTCAGAAGAAGCAGGATGTTCGAGAAAGAGCAGCGCTGGACCAGAGAGGAAAATATGGTGTGGGGAGGTGGGTGCTGAGAGGGGGTTGAGGTGAGGGTGTGGTGGCATGGTGGGGCAGAAGTTGTCGCTGGACTGTTTTCTTCTCTTACAGGTTTACTGATGGGGCACAGGGAACGATAGGGAGGTGGGCGGGATACTTGGTAGTTGGAGGGTATTTTATTTCATGGATGAGGCATGGGGAAGGACCAGGAGGTGGGCAGAATACTTGGCAGTGGGAGGTTATTTAATTTTCACAGACGGGGCGTGGGGAAAGATCAGGAAGTGGGCAGGATACTTGACAGTGGGAGGGAGTTGTTTTTGCATGCTTCTGTCTACAGTGGGGGGAGCTCAGAGCTGATTGTGATGCCACTCAGCTTGCTAGGCAGCGTCATGCAGATGAAAGGAGTGAGGTACTCTGTGATAGAAATGGCTCGCTCCTTTCAACTACTTGAAGTTTCTGTCCATCAAGCAGAGAATATTGTCATGATCAGCCTCACTGATCCTTGGTTTGTCACTGTCAAGCCCACTGCAACCTAAACTGCATTTAGCTCGAAGGTGACACATCTCTGAAACCTGATTACTGTAACAAAATGTTTGCTGCACACATGTGCACAAGGGAACATAAATAGTAGAGGACATGGATGCAGTACTGCCAATCAAGCAGCTGTTAAACAGGACTGTTTCAGATTTGACAGTTTGACAATCTGACAATTTTCTTGCAATTAATTGCACTAGAAAGATCACAGAGGTTAATGACTGGCTCAGGAAGTGGGGTGAAGAAAGTGGGTCTGGAGTGTCAGGGAACTGGAAAGGAGTTTGGGAGGATAAGGGACTGTATGCCAAGGACAGGATTCATCTTGCCCCATTAGGGAAGGAAGTTCTTAAACAGGGGGTGGCTGACTACATTCAAGAAAAGTGGGGTTTAAACTTGTGGGGAGGATAAGGGAGGGCTGACCAGAGCCCTCTCCTCCAGATGAGGGGTAGCCTCAAAGGGGAGGAAACAGACTGGGAGAGGGTTTCAGGAGGAGTAGAGGGTGGATGGAAGTATAAGGAACCTGGGTGGGGTTCGACAGAGGGATCAGGGATAAGGGGTTGGGGATGGTGTTAGTAAATGCCAGGAGCTTGGGAAACAAGTTGCCAGAGTTCCAGGCCATACTGTTCGGAAATTGGATGTGGCTGCGGTCCCGGAAATGTGGGCCAACAAAAACCATGACTGGGACCTAAATGTGCTGGGGTACACTATGCTTAGGAAGGATAGAAAGGAGGGCAGAGGGTGGGTGGCTATGTTCATTAGAGATGACATAGAAATTGCTAGGTGTAGAAGAAGCAGAGAAGCGTGGAGGCCTTATGGGTCACCTTATGAACCCGGCAGGAGGTAAGGTCAAGCTGGAGTGTAGTATATGGCCCCGGATGGGTGATGTTCTGGAGGATGGTTTGCTGGACAACACCATTTGCCCAGTGTGGACCAAAGGGGAGGGGAGTGGTGGATGGGGGACCTTAATATGCCAGGTACAAACTGGGGAACCATGTCCATTAAGGTGACCAAGGAGCAGAGGCTGCTGGACGGCTTCCAGGATGTGTTCTTAACACAGCACGTGATGGAGCCCACAAGGGAGGGGCATGTCTTGGACGTGGTTCTGGCGGATGGGGATCTGGTAAGGGACCTGGTTGTAGAGGATCCCCTGACTGGGAGCGACCACAATACTGTCTGGTTTCAAATAAGCATGGGGGAGTCGGGGAGAGATCTAGAACACTGGCAGTGGACTTCAGGGGCAGACTTTGTGGGCATGGGAAATATTCTCAAGGATCACTTGAAGGGATTACAACAATGACAAATGTGGAAAAGAGATGGGAGGTCATAAGCAGAACTTCATGGGGCAGTCAGGACCTGCGCTAAGGTGAAGCGTAAGGAGCAAGGTCACATAAACTATGCTGGTGGTCCAGTGAGGTTCAGGTAGCTGTCAGAGAAAGAAGTCTGCCTACAAAAATATAAAACAATGAGAGGGATAGAAAAGGAAATGTACCATCTTGCATCTAGAAAAGTCACCCGGATGGTGTGGGGGCAAAGTCCAGTAAAGAGCAGCGGCTGGCACAGGGGATACGGGGAGGGGAAAAGGTGTTCTTCTGGTACATTGGGGAGCGGAGAAAAACTAAGGGCCAACTCATCAGGTTGAGATCAGAAGGAGGGTGGATGGAAGAAGCAAGGGACCAGGCAGAGGTATTAAATGAGTACTTCACCTCTGTGTTCACTAGGGGGGATGGGATATCTACAAAGCAAGGTATGAAGGGGATAGAAGCGGTAGTGAGTGGGATCAGGGGAGCAGCAGAAATGGAGCAAGAGGGAGGGAGAGGTACCCCAGGGGTGTCACCTCAGGATAAGGATAAAAAGGCCAGTAAGATGGAGGGGACAGATTATGCTATCTCCATCGAAAAGGTGTGGTTAGCTCTTAAGGGCCTAAAGAAAGATAAATCTCCTGGGCTGGATGGCATTCATCCGAGAGTACTATGGGAATTGGCGGACATACTGGCTGCACCCCTGGTGGAGCTCTTCAACAGGTCGCTTGAGACAGGGAGGGTACCTAGGGATTGGTGAGAGGCACATGTGGTGCCAATCCATAAAGGGGGGGTCAAGGGAAGTACCAGATAACTATAGACCCATCATTTTGACCTCGGTAGTGGGAAAATTAATGGAGAGTATACTACAGGAACAATTGGGGGTGTACTTGGAGGAGTGGGAGGTCTGGATAGTCGGCAACATGGGTTTGTGCCAGGTAGATCATGTCAAACCAATCTTGTGGAGTTTCTGAATGGGTAACATCAGAACTGGACAGGGAAAGCCTGTGGATGTATTATTCTTGGACTTCAACAAGGCGTTCAACTCTGTCCCCCACAATGGTCTGATGGAGAAACTGATGGGGTTAGGAGTAGGCCCTTTGATGGTCAGATGGATTGAAAACTGGCTAGCTGGACACACTCAGAGAGTAGTGGTCAGTGGGGAGCTCTCGAACCCTAGAGAGGTTAGTAGTGGGGTACCGCAAGGGCTCGGTCTTGTGTCCAATCCTGTTTAATGCATACATTTCGGACATCAGGGAAGGTATAGGGTGTGAAATGAGTCTCTTTGCTGATGACTCCAAGATGGGAGCAGTAGTTAAGGGGGAAGAGGGGAGGTTTTCCCTGCAATGAGACCTGGACATCATGGAAAGGTGGGCTCACACATGGAAATTAAATTTCAATATCACCAAGTGCAAGGTGTTACATCTTGGTCGGGGAAACCCTAAACACAGGTACACCCTGGGAGGGGAGGCACTGGAAGCCTCAACAGGGGAAAAAGACCTAGGGGTCATGGTAGATGCATGTATGAATAACTCCGAGCAGTGTAGGAGAGCGGCTAGCAAAGCAAACAGGATGCTGGGATACATCGTAATGGGGATCACCTCCAGGAGCAGAGAAGTGATTCTGCTGCTGTACAATAGATTGGTTAGACCACACCTTGAGTACTGTGTACAGTACTGGAGACCACACTTGAAGAGGGACATACAGCTCCTGGAGAGGGTACAGAGGAGGGAACCTAAGATGATATGAGGACTAGGGGATTTGATGTATGAGGACAGACTTGAGGAGCTCTACCTGTTTTCATTGGAGGAGAGGAGAGACAGGGGGGACATGACTGAGGTCTTCAAGTACCTCAAGGGAATAAATAGGCTAAACACGGAGGGGATGTTTAGGCTAAAGCAGGGAGGTATCACCAGAGGGCATGGTTTGAAGTTGGAAGGTGGAAGGGTGAGGGAGAAAAAGAGGAGGAAGTTTTTTGCTGAGAGGGTGGTGGATCCTTGGAATGTGCTGCCTGGTGAGCTGGTTTAGAGATCCACAGTGGAGGGCTTCAAGAGAGGGTGGGACAGACACAGAAAGCAGATGTATCGGATGATGGCCTGGCCCGGGGGGTGGGGATGGATGATAGGGGTTTCTGGAACACAGGGGAGGGAGGGCCTCGGTACCCAACTGGGGATCTGAGGTTCAAGCAGACTCGATAGACCGTAAGGCCTAATCTGCTGGCAATTAGTATGTTAGTATCTCTGCACTGTCTGTTTCAAGTATGTAATTTACACTCAGTGATTGTATGTTTCAATTATGCAACTTGTACTCAATGATTGTATATATTTCTTTAAAGGTCTATGCACCCAGATTGTGTCAGAAAAAGGCATTTGTTGCCAATGCACCTACCCGGTTACCAAAGTGAAAATAAAATTAATACTATTTTATTATTCAGTCCCAGTGTTGTTGTCTGCCCTGGGGCTATGTGATGTGCAGCATGCAGTTTGGTGGTAGTGGAGACAAGCAGCTTACCCCCCCCCCCAGGGACAAGGATGAAGTGCAGTGTGGTGTGGTGTGGTGTGGTGTGCTTGTATGCTGCCTACCTGGTCCTACCACTGCTCGGGAGCAAGGAGAACTAGGAAGCAGTGAAGAGGCAATCTGGTTGTGTCAGAGCCTTAAGAAGCATACTAGTCTTATATGCTTAAATATTGTGCCCTCTCTTTGTGATAGTTTGTGGGAGGAGCAGCCGTTTGTTTGAAACTCATAGGTATGCAGCTGAAACTGAGTGAGTCTCATGAACAGCAGTGAGACAGATGCTGCTGGAGCTTATGAGACCTTCTTTGTTCAAGGTAAAAAAAACCTGACAGCAAGGTAAAAGTGTGTTTTTGGGTGCTGCATCCTGGTTGCTGGAAGAAGTGCAAATCTATGGAGAGGTGTTTCAAAACCCACATGGCTTTGGAATCTTCTCAATCAATCAGGATGAAAGCAAATCTCCACCTGTTTTAAAACTGGTATTTGTCAAGATGCCCACCTTTGTTTTTTTTTTTTGTACACTCTTTTTACCTCCCCTCACACTCCGGTGTCCACCTCTCCTATGGGCCAGCTAGTGCTTCCATGCCTTGGCTGTCCTCTTCTGGAGCTCCTCCCACACACACATATTGCAGCCGACCCCCGATTTGTCCCGACATATCCCATCACTGGGCGGGTCCCCCTCCTCCAAGGGGGAAGGCACCGGGTGGCAGGGGAGCCTGGCACACTATTTTTCTATGGTCCGGAGGTGCTGCTGTGGTGAAGGATGCTCCCAGAGGTTCCAAGAGACATGGAGCATGGAGGCTGTCATCCGGTGGCACCGAAGCTGTTTTACGGCTTTCTGATTGTCCCACCTGTGCTGCTGCATGTAGTACCCCTGGTCTCCACCGGGGGCCACTACTAGAGCGGGGCTTCCCACCCACCCTCCTCAGGAGAGATGAGAAGTCCTCCGGATGCTCAGTCCTCTCCTTCCCCAGCCAGCCCCCAATGACCTGAGTCCATTTCCGAACCCGGGTCACCGGCGTGGTTTGAGGTGTGCCATCCAGTGCATCAACCCTCTGTGCCACTGGGCCGGCTCCACCTCTGTTTTAATGATGCAGGTACTGTATGTATTAAAGTATGCTAGTGTATTTGTTGATTTTCTACTGTCACTTTGGTAATACTAATTTTGTGAGTAGGCTTATCAAATGGTCAGTAGCCTGTATCAAACAGCTGTAACATATTGTTAAGTTTTGATATGCTAGTATTTTCTGAAACATTTCACAGGCTTAGGTTGGGGCAATATCTCAGAAAAGGTCATCAGGCTGTCAGTTTCCAACATAGTAGGTGAGGAATCCTGTGATGCAATCCCCGAGCTGTGCACCCTCTGCTGCGTGGGAGGCCGTGCAGCGGCAGTGAACAAAAAAGACGTTGACTCAGTTCAGGGCAACAGCGGGTCAACAGAAGGTCCAAAAATAAGATGGGATCCAGGAACTGCCAGGGGATGATCCCCCTCCGTGGCTGCCTTCGCAAAAGGCATCGCATCTTGTTGCGATATCCGCACAGACAAGTTTTCTCCGTCGTCCACCAAGCGCGTAGCATTCACTACCTCCACCAGCCCACTATGCACAGCGGGCTGCAGCACCTCTAATTCGCTGGACACAACTGCAGAGGCATCTCTACGATCTCCGTCAGGGCTACTGCATCGAGCAGGAGGAAGAACAGTACAATTCATGGGAGCAGCTTCAGGCACAGTAAGTACATGTTCATACAAAATTCTGTCTGAAACGGTCTCTAGTAAATCGGAGGCAGGAGCAGAGACCAAGTCTCCTGCCTCACCAGCTAGCCTCTGCCGTGGTCACTGAGGCGTCCGCCATCTTGGACAGGTATTCCCTCTCTGAAAGAGTAGAGAATTTCAGTGTCCTGGCCAAATTTCCCTCATTCACTAAAAATACCACCAACAGCTTAATCTGGTTCAAGGTCAGTTGGCATTCATCTGTATCCCCCTCCCCCGGGTCGTGCCCGAAAATAGGCAGGATTTGTCTAGTGCACTTACAACAAAAACTAAAATAAAAAAAAAAAAAGAGTGGACAATAATAAGTTCCAGGTCAATAAGTAAACAAGTTCTTACATGAAAGAAAAGCGGGAAAGGAGAGGGAGGGGTGAGGTGGGGAAGGGGGAAGAGTCGAGTTCAAGTTACATTCAAGTTTCAAGATCAACATTAACATACAGTTGTAAGGCAGGTGTTACAAACAGTGTTAAAACAGTGTTGCACATGATATGTAGAAAGAGTGGGCAATAATAAGTGCCAGGTTAATAAATGAACAAGTGCTGACGTGAAAGAGAAGGAGGGAAAAGGAGAGGAAAGGGTGAGGTGGGGAAGGGGGAACAGTTGTGTCCCTGGAGACCCCTTCAGGATGTGTGGAACCCTGCAAAGGGACTTGGGGGACCAGAGAGAAGGGGATAGGCAGTGTCCCAGAGAGACCCCATCAGGATGTGGTGAACCCTGCAAGGGGGCTATGGGGCTAGACAGAAAGGGGGATAAGGCTGTAGGGATTAAAGAGAGAGGAGAAAGAGAAGGAGGAAATGTGACTTAAATGCTAGGAGAGGGACTAGGACCTAACCCAAGAGAGGACCCTTCAGGATGCAGGGTACCTTGTCAGAGGGTTGGGGAAAGTCAGTAGATAGGGATTAAAAGAGTGATAGGAGTGGGAGAGAATGAGAATTGAGCCCTTGAGGGGGAGAGAATTTGCACCTTTGGAGGGGATGGGACTTAATCAATAGTCCATCAGGATGCATGGACCCATGGGGAGCATTCGGGGTCCCCTTACATTCTGTGAGAGATCAAAGGAGACCAGAAAGGGGAGCAATTTGGGGGAAGGGGAGGAGAGCTAGAAATGTGGGGTGGGTGTACAGGGTAAAATGAAGGTGATGGTAGAGGGGTAGGGTTCATCCAGGGCTCAGAGAAGGGAATTAGGGAGGAACATGGCAGGAGCAGTTGGTGCAAGGTAATTATTGAGGGCAGAGCTGATAGAGTAGGCAGAGGATAAGTGCCTGATCTGAGGGGGAGGGAATTCCAAATTTTTGGGAGGCGGTGAGAGTAACTGGATTGGCTGATTAGGTTGGATCTGCAGGGGACTACCAGGGTGCGGGAGTCAGTTGATCTAAGGGAATGGGAGGATGGGGGGGATTGTTATAAAGGAGGAGGTGAGGTAGGAAAGGAACTTACCCAACCAGTGCTTGGAGGTGAATTTAGCACAGCGGGACGGTCACCTATTTGTAAGAGAGGGGAAGGATGGGGCACGATAAAGATTGCAGTGGTGGGTGCGAGAGGAGGCATCCAGGGCAAAACAGCAGAAGGAATTGAAGACAGTGTCCAGTCTGGCCAGGAGGACTTAGGGGCAGCACCATAGACTACATCACAGTAATCGAAAATGGGCAGTATCATCTCCTGAACAAGTTCATGCCTAGCTATAGGAGGGATGCAACTATGGTTCCTGAACAGGGCACCAAGCTTGGGGTGCAGTTTTTTCTGGATGGTGTCAATATGTCCAGAGAAGTTTAGGTGTTGGTCCAACCAAACACCTAAGTACCTGAAGGAGGATGTGTCCTCAAGTAAAGTCCCATGAAGGGTGTGGAAAGTGGGTAGGAAGGGAAGCCTAGAGAGTCTCTGCCTAGTTCCAAAGATCATGGAGACAGTCTTCTTGGCATTGAGGAAAAGTTGATGGTTAGTAAACCAGAGCTGAACCTTGTTAAAGTTTTGCTGTAAGCTGGTTGTAACCTCAGCAGGACAGGAGCCAGATGCATACAGGACTGTATCATCGGCATACATATGTATAGCAGAAGACAGCGAGCAAACAATAAGGTAGGCCTTGAACCAGTTTATGGCGGAGGGAGATAGACCAGCTGCCAGGAGTGAGTCAAGGAGAAGGGAGTGAAAGACAATGTTGAAGGCCTTGGCCAGGTTGACAAAAATGGCAGCGGTAATTTGGCCATTGTCCATCCCAGTTAGGACAGAGTTTATGAGCGGTAGGAGAGAGGTGGTGGTGGTTGAGTGGTTTTTCCTGAAACTAGACTGGAAAGGGTTGAAAAAGGAGGTGTCAGATAGAAAAGAGGTGAATTGGGAGAGGACAATGTGTTCTTGAAGCTTGGCGAGGGTAGGGAGAAGAGAAATGGGGCGATAGTTGCCAGAGGATGAGGGGTCACCCCCTTTGGGTAAAGGGAGGACCACTGCATATTTCCATGAAGAGGGGACTGAGGCCATAGAGAATGACAGAGTTAGGATTATTGAGAGGGGGTAGGCTATGGCTGAAGTGGAGAGGGAGAGGAGTTTTGGGTCGAGGCCATCAGTGGAGGCACCTTTAGAGGGGTTATGGTGATGAGGGTACTTAGGGCATCATTTGGGGTTACAGTAGCAAACGAAAAGGGGAGGTAGGAGGGTGGTGGAGGGGGCACACCAGTAGAGGGTCGGGAAGGTGATGGGTAGGAGGGGAGGTATTTCAGTAGTTCAGTGGTGCAGGAGGTATAGTAGGAGTTAAATTCCACAGCTACGGCTGGTGGGTGAGACACCAGTGAGCTATTTACTTTAAGTACTGGGGGGGTGAGATGAGGGAGGAAATAGGGTATGAACCACCTTCCAGAACTTTGAAGGGGAATTTATGTTAGTGATGAAGGCAGATTTGAAATATTCAGACTTGGCTAACCTTGTAGCCCTGGTGCAAGCATTTCAGAGCATGCAGTAGTTCGCAAGGTCACTAGGGTGCTGGGTAGCTTTATGACACTTCCAGGCTCAATCTCTAGCCCTGAGGCAGGCCAGAAGTTCAGGGGTTATCCAAGGCAAGTGGTTACCTCTGACTCTGGTTTGTTTGAGTGGGGCAAAGGTGTTCCAGTATACAAGAAAGATTTCTTTGAAGTAGGCAAGGGCTTACCAAATAAGGGGAAGGAGGTTAGGGGGAACCAATCAGAAGTGGCAAGGTTACTCAGGAGAGGTTCAAGGTCAAAAGACTTGAGAGAGTGTAGTTGTATGGTTTTGTGTGGTGATTTAGTTCTGTGGACTTTTCTAACTATGAATACTAGGTTATGGTCACTGAGAGCATCGGGCAGGAAGCCAGATCTGATGATGCGGTGTGGGTGGGAGGTAAGGGCCAAGTCGAGTAGGGACTGTTGTTGTGTGGTTTGGGCAGTTAGGTTCAGAGATCAGTTGAGATAGATTTAGGGCTCCGATTTTGTTTTTTTGTTCGGTAGTTTTAGGTGGCAACCAATTTTTATTGACGTTGCCTAGGGTGAATAATTCCCCAGAGTGAGCAAGGGAAGTGATGGAGGTTAGGAGGTCTAGCACAACTGAAGGATGGACATTTGGGTGTCAGTAAATGCCGACTATGAAGATTAGGAGAGTGAAGGGGAGGGTCACATGGATAGCTAGGGCATCGTGGGTCTCAGGATTTGAGGATGAGTAGATGATGGAATATTGGATGGGGGCGGTGGCCACACCACCACCCCTGCCAGCAGTGAGTAGCCAGGAATGGAGACCGAGTGGTCAAGGATGGTGCCCTTTAGCCAAGTTTCTGAGATGATTAGAATGTCTGGTTTTAGAGTGCACACACCAAGGTCTGAATCTGGTCTATTTTTTGCAACAAGCTGCGGGTGTTTAGATGTAGGATCTTTAAGCCATTTTAGAGGGCTGAGAGAAGAGAGCAGGGGGGAGGTAGTAGAGAAGAAAGTACCAGAGGAGCTAGGGGCAATAGGGCCTGAGTTAGGGTGGATATCCCCAGCAGAGAGCAAGAGGAGAGTGAGTATGAGAAAGTGGAGCTTAGGGGTGTTTGAAGGGGCTGGCGAGGAGGTTGGGAGAAGGGAGTGGATGAGTGAGGAAGAAGAAGAAGGTGGAGAACCGCAGTGAAAGTGGATACCGTTATCAAAGTCATATGAGGAATAGTTATAGAGTAAGACCATATTTCAAATGCAAACTTACACTATTAAAGATGGCCGCCACTCGCCCACAACCAGAATTTCGTTTACCTCTCTTCCCTATTAAGGGATAACCAGTATTTCCTAGCCTATTCCCTCTAATCCTGGCTATTCTCTCCTACTAATGCTCCCCTCACCCTCACTCTTCCTACTTACCACCAATAAACTTGCATTAGTCTAGGATCATTGGCTCTTCACTATTTTTCTGTAAATCTTTTTATGAATTGCATCTGCTCACAGCAATGGCAGACAAGTGTGTGTTGGCCTTTATTGATCAGTATCTGTACAATGTTTTCGCATTACTGATTTATTGCATTTGTGATTATGTGTTGTACTGTACTATTGTCCAGGACCACTTTGAAAATGAGCTTGCTCAATGGTGTCTAGGCCTGGTTAAACAAAGTTGATTGATTGATTTTAAAAAATCTCTTCCACTGAGGTTACCTGTTGAATGTGCATACTAGACGTCCACTGTGAATGTATTAGAATGGTGCTACCACATGTTTCTGATGATGCTAGACATCTAAAAGGGGTGTATGATATACCATTTGTGTGTTTTAAACTGTTATTGATGTCATTTGCTATTTTTTAAATAGCGCATACTACGGAGCCCTACCCCTGTTTACTCAGGAAGTGGGAGGAGAGTGCTTGTAGTCCTACGTAGCTACATGGGACTACATCCCACTATTTAGCCCAATTTTCTAATTTTTCTGCATGGTGCAGATATACTTGGGGATATTTCAGCATTTTTAAAACGTCTGATGTGCTTTATTTTTAAAAATCCTTGAATCGGATCCACGAGCCCCTGTGACCCTTGGAACCACTTCTGGGTCACTTTGCAGCATAAGTCTCGGCCCTGCAGTGAGCAGGGCGTACGTCATCGCACACCAGCGTGTGTCAGCTGTGTTCGCTGGGCCAGTGGGCCTAAGGCTTTTCAAAACTCCCAGTATTTAAGTAAAGAACCGAATAAACTCTGAAAATGGACAAAGATATTACCTACTATTGCTGTTCTAGCTGTGGTATGTATACTACTGCAGCTCTTATTTCAGAATCTGTGTGTGAAAACTGTTGCATGATTAACAATTTGAGGGCTGAAATGAAAGCATTACATAAACGCTTACAGACTCAAGTAGATATCAATAATTTGGAAGACTATATTGACTCTGTAGCGGATAGTCTAGTTGATGAATCATTCAAGCAGAGCATGACTGAAGTGGAACATGAAGGAAATGAGTGGTGCCTCATACAGAAGTTCAAAGGAAAAAAAGGAAGAAGAAATATTGGGGGAAGTTGTAACATTTCTACTGAAAACATATTCAATGTTTTAATGATTGACCCCACTTTAGTTACTCCTTGTGCAGCTGCTTCTTGGGAGGCAACAGCACCTGTGGATCTCTCTCCAATTCTAGTTACACCAAGCACTTCTATTTCCCCTGAGCAAGTACATGTTTTTGAGACACTCCATCCATTACCACCTGTGAAAGCACAGGCTATTGACACACTCCACTTACTAGCATCTGAGGATCCCTCCAAATACAGGACACTCCTGGTGATTTGGCAAATAGTAAAGTGAATGTTCCCAGGGATGTTTTAGTGATCGGTGACTCTACAATTGGGTACACCGACCCTATTTTATGTAAAAACAGAAATATGAATACCATGGTCAGTACCCTTCCAGGAGCCGGTATAAACAATATAAAACATATGTTCCCAGGGCTGCAAGAACATACAAATTCCCCTCTTACTTTATCTGGGTAAAAGATCTTTATTACAATTCCAGAGAGACTTTGAGGAAATTGGAGACATAAAAAGTCAAGGAGGTAATTTAATTATATCTGAGCTGTTACCTATACCTAGGGCAGTACTGACAAACAAAGGGATATCATGACACTAAATGGGTGGTTCAAACGATGGTGTATCAGGGAGGGTTTTTTCTTTTTGGAAAACTGGAGAGGGTTTATTAATCAGAGTCTTTTCGCTAGGTGTGGCATGTGTTTAAACAGACATGGCAAACGTATTTTTGCCACCAGATTAAGACAACAGATTGACCACTGTTTAAACTATTGGGCAGGGAGAGGGAATTTTTTGCCCCCAAAAAACATTTGTAAAAGTAATATCCCTGTGGCCCCTCCAGAATGGAATTGTCTAGTCATAAAGGCCAGAAGTCTAGGGAATAAGTTTGATGAATTTACCTTATTATTGGAACAATTTAATATTCATATTTGTGCTGTTACAGAGAATTGGTGGAGTGATGACAACCCTTGGGATAAGAACATCCCAGGTTACACCCTGTTCCATAAAGACAGGAGTATTACTAAGGGGAGGGGGGGGAGTGGTGGTGTATTTGTCAAATATTATAAATTCAGAAAATATTGAATTAATCCAGTGGCCTAATATTGAAGCACTTTGGGTCAGAATTTTCCCTATATCTGCACCTTGTATTAACATGGGTGTGGTTTATAGGTCTCCATCAATTACACATGATGATGATTTTCATCTGCTGGATTTTGTGGAAAAGATATCCTCCACCAATAACACTTTGCTTGTAGGTGACTTTAATCTTCCAGGCGTAAATTGAAAGACTATGCATACTTTGTCCCCCGTGGAAAAAATATATTTACAAACACTTCTGATATCAAATATGGAACAAATAGTTAACAATAATACGAGGGGTAACAATATTCTAGATCTAGTTTTACATAATTTGGGAAATCAAATTGCAAACTGTTCGGTGTTACAACCACTCGGCTCCAGTGACCATTCTATGGTTCAATTTACTTATAGTGAGAATCTAGGACAGGATGGTGGCGACACAACACTTTATAACTTTAAAAAAGCTAATTTTCAGGGTATGACACATGACATGGCATCTTGGGACTGGCAGCATTCCTTTTTGGATAGATCCCTCTCAGAAATATGGCAAATTTTTGTCAGTCAGTTAACATCAGTTTCAAATAAACATATTCCTACTATTAAAAAAACTGATAAATCCAAATTAAAAAGGCCCTGGATGAATGCAACTGTAAAAAAACATTAAATATAAAAACAGAGCATACAAAAAGGCCAAGTTATGTGGAACCAATAATAGCTGGGAAAATTTTAAATTTTAGTTAAAAGTAACTAAATACAGTATCAGAAAGGCAAAAAGGAATTACGAGGTAAGACTGGCAAACAATGTGGGGGATAAGCACAAATCCTTCTATAAATATATTAATAATAAAAGAGGAGGTACTCCCACCATAGGCCCACTAAAAAATAATTTAGGAGATCTGGTGTCAGATAAGATACAAATAGCCACTATTTGCAATAAGCAATTTTCATCAGTTTTCAATACTAAAACTGAAACCAGAAAGAAACATAATGATCACATCTTGAGTGGGTATTTTACAGTTGATGCTGGCACTATCCAAAAACTGTTACAAAATTTAGACCCCTACAAGTCAGCAGGGCCAGATGGTTTACATCCATGTATTCTCAAGGAATTAGCCATCCCTCTTTCTGGTCCTATTGCTGCCTTATTTAATAAATCTATACAAGAAGGCCAGGTTATTGATGTCTGGAGACAGGCGACTGTGGTTCCTATCTTTAAGAAGGGTTCCAGGCAGGAGGTGTCTAATTATAGACCCATCAGTTTAACTTCAATATTGGGAAAAACACTTGAAGGAATCATCAAAGATTGTCTATGTAAGATGATTGAACTAGATCCTACTCAACATGGCTTTGTTAAGGCAAGATCATGTCAGACAAACCTGTTGAGCTTTTATAATGGAGTAAGTGGGGCACTGGATAGGGGTGAGGTGGTGCATGTCATTTTCCTGGATTTTTCCAAGGCCTTTGATAAGGTCCCTCATGGTCAGCTTATTGAAGACATCATTAGCATTGGAATAGGGGACAATATATCACGCTGGGTGGAATCATGGCTAAAAGGGTGTACTCAGAGCCTATGTATAAAGGGCTTTTTCTCAGACTGGGATGTTGTGAATAGTGGAGTCCCACAGGGTTCAGTCTTGGGCCCGTGTTTGTTCTACATATATATTACATCACTAAAAACCACAACCAGTGTTTGGTTTACAAAATTTGCTGATGACACACGATTAGGTTACCCAATTATAAACACTGCTGATATAGATACCCTTCAGTATACCCTTGACGAGCTACAAAATTGGGCTACCAAAAACAAATTGTCCTTTAATATTGGTAAGTGTGTTGTAATGCACTTTGGGAGAAAAAACAACCATGCTAAATATAATTTTGTGGAAAAATCTTAAAAACAGTAGATTATGAACGTGATCTAGGTATTAGAGTATCCAATGATCTTAGTCCTAAGCTCCATTTCCATGCAGTTATCAAGAAGGCAGCAGGTGTATTACACTGTATAAATAAACATATCAGTAGTAAAAGTAGTGATGTTCTGCTCCCTTTATATTTATCCCTGGTAAGGCCTCATTTGGAGTACTGTGCCCAATTGTGGGCACCAGGGGAAAAAGGTTCTATAACAACACTGGAAAAAATCCAACAGATAACCACTAGAAAGATTAATGAAGTAAAAGGCTTGGATTATAATGCTAGATTGAAGAAACTAGGACTGTGTACGCTGGAGTATCGCAGAATGAGGGGTGACTTATGTCTAGTATTTAAGGCATTATATGATGATCCTCTATGGGAGTTATTGGGTTTTGAATTGAGGGATACTGTCTACACCACCAGGGCGCATCCACTTCAATTAAAAGTAGAACAATGTAAAACTAAAAAAAGAAGTAGTTGGTTCTCAATAAGAGTATGTGAAATTTGGAATGGCTTGCCTTTGGATGTAGTAACATGTGAAAACATTGATACATTTAAAAAACATTTGGATACTTATTTGCAACAAAACTATATAATGGGATACAATTAGCATTTGCGAGCATCATGGACTATGGTCTACTAGCTCTGTATTACCTATGATACCTATGATGATAAACAGCATAGCATGGTACCAATATATTTAATTTTTTATGGTGGGCATGGCATGGGAATGGGAACTTTTTAAAACTTCAGTATCCTGTATCTCGGTTCAGCAGTGAAAGAAAACAAAAAGAAAAATGCATATCTTGATATTTTTGCCAGTTGAACATTGTTGCTGAAAAAAGCTGCATTTACTAACAAATAATGCTGCTTAAAATAAATAAACAAATAAATATGTTTTTAGCCCTAACAGTTTCAAAGCTGGCCCTTTATAAAAAGGGCTAACTTTTAAACCATTAGGTCTAGAAGTATTTTTAAATCAAAGCTTGGAGTAATGTTGATATAGATTAGTTATATCAATACTGTTTGCTTATCTACATATTAAAAATTATATCAGTATAGTTTAAAAGACTATTGACAGTTAAAAAGTATAGGGATACAGTTTAAGGGTTTATTGACAAAGGTTAAACTTGTGTTGACAAAGGTTAAACTTGAATGGGAATAGTTTAAACATATATTGACATAACTTACAAGTACACTAATGCAGTTGAAATGTATATTGACCCAGTTTGAAAGCATATTGACACAGTTTCAGTGTACTGTGATACAGTTTAAAGGTATATCAATATTTACACAACATGAAGATAAAAATGAAAAGTAACATGGGGTTGCTTACATAAGATTAAGATATTATGTGTTTAGTGCTCGCATAATTGACATCTTGAATGTTGGATACGTTACAGTGTAATAATGAACCAATTAGTGAGCACCTTCTCTTTGTATTTTAAGTTTACAATTTTTGGCCAGGAAAGACACACTAAGCTGAGGCTTGTTTCCAGATGCATCCTGGGCACACCGAGAAGTTAAGTGTCTTGCTCCTAGTCACACAGTACACAAGTGGTAGCTGAGGGATTCAAACCCAGTTCTCCAGGTTTGCAGCTCAGTGCTCTTAACCACTATGCTGTTCTGCCCCAACAGTTTCTTTCACAATACTGATGACATCACAGTAGCACTGTGCAACACTAAAACCAAGAGCTGAAATCAAAGATAAAAGAGTTAAATCATCAAACAAATAGCTGATTTAAATGCTACGACTGGTTAACTGATGTTGCATAACTCAAATGTGCAAAGGTCTCTTGCAGAATACTTAATTTATCATTACTTGTGATGGGGCAGGACTTTCATAGATAACTCACTCACCATGAAAGAGTATTTCTTTGTTAACAGACCCTGTGCCTGCCTTAGCTAGCTTATCTGTTATTCTGACTCACTGTAGGTGCTAATAAGTAGTGTCCACGTACTATAGAACCAAGTGCCTCTGAGCATGTATCTGTATCCTGTATCTAACTACTCACCTGTTATGTATATCCTTTTTAATATATGGATTGTTAAAATAATATGCTTGAAAAGCATACAAAAAGAGCCTGGTAATACCATCGCTCCTGGAGCGATAATGCTACTGTTCCTGAGTAATAATACTATCGTTGGGGTGCCATAATACTATCGTTCGGCACCTGAACAATAGTATTATTAACAAAGCTGAAGAGCGCATGCGCAAGTCTATACCTAATGTCTTACAAAGCGTGCCTTCTGATTGGCCTTTTTTCCTCTGTGGGCAGGCAGAATGAGTCTGAAAACATGGCGGCTTGCTCACTCGCTTAGCGAGACAATCTTCACAACAGTAACTTTTTTTTTGTTTTTTTACTTTAAAGAACATTTGTCTTGGATTATTAACAATCTGACTCTCTCCTCGGCTCCTCTGCTCGCCCGATACCGCCGCTGACAAACAGTAAAAAAAAAGCAGGGTTAAATGAAGCCCACAGCAGCTGCTCATCCACACAGCACTGGGGAACCCTGCCAGCATGCATATGGACCCGCTGACTCTACTGGTCAAATGGAGGTGAGTCAATTTACCTCATATCCATATATTAAAAAAAATTACAATTAGGTTCTGGCATAACAAGGTAGTAATTACATCTCGAGGTTCTGGGGACACATGAAACCTCTCAAGCTTCGCTCTTGAGGTTTTCTGTGTCCCCAGAACCTCTTGATGGAATTACTACCTTGTAATATACCAGAACCTATCTATTATTCTATTTGTCTGCACTGTGTTTTGTCATTTACTTATGTACAATTTGTTATTATGCAATAAATTCCACGTTGCTCCTGAAAAAAGGACCGTTTGTCTCAGTAAGCCTAGCCGGTTACTAAAATCCAGTAAATAAATCAAAATAAAATGGCTTTCCCGCTCATGAGTAATGGTACTATCCCCCTACACTGGAACATATGGTAGAGAGTAAATTTTGAGTCAGACCATTGCATATTCCCTGTATATAAAAATACATCAGTATATTTTTGTCTCACGTTTAAACATTTTGATTTCTACTTTTTCAGATTTTTGGTTTGCATTCAAATGAAAAAATAGATGTTTCAAATCCTATTTATAATCATAAACCATTTACAAAGTACTATAATCCCAACAGAAACAAAATCACAAAATTCTTTAGTTTTAGTTGGTGATCATATACAGTATGTTGAAGATAATAAAAAACAGTAGGAGTATTTACTGTTGTGCTGCCTCCTATAGAAGAATCCAGGTTTGCCAGGAAAATTCAGCCCAAAAATGTAGTTCTTAAAGGAGAATTGCACTGAGCCTGCAAGTAATTTTTCCAAGCAGAAACTGTTTTGTAAATACTGTTTCAAATGCTGTTATTATTCTAACTTGTTTTTTTTTTAATTATACCAGTGGGTGTTTCTGATTTACGCACAGGTGGTAAAGGCCATTTTAGAACTGTATGATGGACTTCTGGTGATATCATCATGGCTATGGCAGCATAGACCGAGAGCTCTGTCACCCACTCACTAGTATGTAATGCAGTCTGTCACAGAAACACAATTGAGAGGCACTGAGAATGTTCACTCACAAAAGACTAACGGCATTAGCAACTGGGACCAGTGCAAACTCACCAGTAGAGGCTCATGAGGACCGGCGTAGGAGCCACAGGTCTTCTTCCTGGACAGCGGTCACCTCCACGCTGCATGAGTCAGATTTGGAGGACCAGGAGGAGACCTGCACTATTTCATCCGAACAACTCTGTTCAGAGCTAAAGAGTATTGGGGAGGCGTTGCGACAGCTTGAGTCAACAGTGGCAGATAACCATATAGATTTGCATCTCATGGGGAGGAGAACGATGGCAATGGAGGCCTGTCTGAACGAGTGCTCGGGGACAATGGACTTGCACACATAGGCCCTCTTGACACTGCAGAGGAAGGAGGTGGAGTCTGAGAGGAATCTCAAAGAGTTAGAGAACAGGCAACGTCGCAATAATATAAGACTCCACGGCCTGCCACAGAAAAGCGAGACAGGGACTTGGTGCAGTACATAGAGGATGTGTTAAGAGAGTTGCTGAGTATGGAGCCCACAAGAGATCTAAAAATAATCAGAGAACACCAGGCACTATCAGCCCCTCCTAATGACCCCAAGGCACAACCCAGATATTTTATTCTGACCTTCATAGATTACAGGGATTAAGTGGAGGTACTGAGACAGGCTTTGGTGAAAAAAGAAATTCTGTTTGGAGGTGATGGCTATTTTTTAACATTATTTCATGCCTACCACACTGGCATGCTGAAAGAGGGTCCTTGCCATTTTGAAAGAGCTACGCCTTAAGGAGTGAAGGCAAGACTGGAGTTTTCAGCAAAGATGACAGTGTTCATGGAGAAAGATTCCTGCATTTATGAGACCCTGTAGAGGTCCCATCTGTCCTGCTAAAACATGCAATCAAGCCCAAAGAAACCCTGAAGCACTTGCATCAAAGGGATCTGGAAAGAAAAAAATGGCAGCAACACAAAGAGGCAAGGGGATCGAAGTCCTCCCCAAGATCTAAATCTACCTGAGCCAGGGTGAAAGAGAGGGTGGAAAAAAAACATCAAAAAGTCAACTGCAGTGGGGCAGGAGACAGTGGAAGGAGAGCAGGCAACAGCTAGGGACACTTGAACTGCTTGACTGGTACTATTTAAAATGTCTTTTACTGTTAGCAGTCTGCTGTATAGCCCTGCTTCAATTTGACTTTTTGAATGCTGTTTCCAAGATACTTGTGTAAAAAAAAAAATATATACATACATATATATATATATATATATATATATATATATATGTATTGGGCCTGGCAAACTCAGGCCATGGGGGTTTGATTAAAGTGAGGAGGGAGAATTAAGATGGAACTGGTGGTGGCATATGGGTGTGTGTGGAGGGGCTATCCCCTGTGGCATCCCTCTTAGTCCTCACTGCCTGTTATTTTATTTAAATTTAGGGAATTGACATTGAAAGCACGCATCTAGTCTGTTCTGGGACACCTGCCACAAGATGGTTAGTAACCGGCGCATGGAATGGGGAAGAGTGGTCACATACACCCGCAAAACTGGCAGCAAGTAGCGTTCAGAATTTTGCATGGGTACAAGTTCTTGACTCCATATTAAACAGTGGTGGGTGCGACAGAGTTGATGATGGGACCCTCACCCTTGGGGGCACTGTTCTTGCAGCAGGAAAAGTTGGAAAGTAGCTGTCTCACCTCTGAGTGCTCACTAGAGATGAATCGGTTCTCCACAAACAGATTTTCCAGACAAAGCAGTTAGTCATTGATATGATGATATAAGAAAGAAGGTTGTGTCTGGAGGTGGCCACTCTGCCCTAGGAGCTGGGGTATGTGGGAGAAAGGGCCCACATCCTTTAAGGAAAGAGGGGATGGGCATTCGAAGCATAAAACTGGCTGAGGTTAAAGACTGGCTACAGCCAAACTGCAAGTGGGAAGTTAAGTGAGTGAAAGGTGCAGAGCTGGAGAGCAGGGCTGAGACACCAGGGCACAGAGTGCTGGCTGCGGGGACACCCCAGAGTGGAGAGGGGCCATGACTCATAACTGAGATGTGCTTAGTTTTTGAGAAGCTAAATGAGGGGGAAGGAGAGGTGGCCAGACCCAGAATATGCACTGAGGGAAGGAAAAAAGAAAAGAAGGGGTAACCTGCACAGGCAGGTGTGCAGGTGGGGAGGGGGAGCTTCACCCTTTCTGTGTGGTGACCGTGCTCCATGGTCCCATCAGAGTTATACATATACTTAGTGTACGGTAAGATGCTAGGAGAGGGGGATGTTCAGAAGATAACTGGTGTGCAAACAGAGCCAGGGTGGTAACCACTGTTACTGTTGTCAGGTTAACTGATCCAAGAAGCAGTGACCCCATCTCAGCCGGAAGTGCTTGTCTATGGACGGGTCTCCTTTTAGGCAACAGAATTGTCCACTTGAGGGCAGTTCTGCCACTTCCACCTCTAGATCAAAGAAGTGGGTGGTGGTCATATGGTTTTTCTTTTTCGGTGTCAAGTTCTGGTTTAAAGTTCGCTACCAGTTGCAGCTGAGAAAAGTTATGGTCACAAAGTCAAGCTCAAGGATGCAGTGGATGTCTCTTGTTTATGATGGTGGAATTAAATGTCATACAATGTTGGGGGGGGGTCCACAACCCAACTAAACAGGCTTGCATTCTACAGGAACTGGGTAAGGAGTGAGTGGCAGTGGCTTTTCTCCAAGAAACACACTTATCAGAGGCAGAGCTTTTGAAATTGAAGAGGACTTGGGTGGGGGACGTCCATGCAGCATATTGGGTGGAACACCCTCACAGGAGGGGTCTGCTATCTTTACCAGGAAGAATTTCCCACTGCAGGAGCTGCAGGTTGTACAGAATCCAGAAAGCAGGTAGATCAGGCTAGACTGCCTCTACAGAGATAGAGATTGTACACTTTTAAACATTTATGCACCCAGTGGCTCTGCAGAAAGTGTAACTATAAACAACGCCCCCCCCCATTAGAAACAGTGACAACACCCAATAAGTTATATGTAATTGGAGGGAATCTGAACTCCACAATGGACAGGAAAGGACCCAGCAAGGGGAAGGGTCCAGTCAGGAAAGGTGTGACATGTCCAGCTCAGGAACTCATCCTTACAGATGTGTGGTGCTTTATGCACCCTAAAGAGAGGGACTTCCCATGTTATTCGGCCAGGCATAATTCATACTCACACTTTGATCATGTTCTCATCTCCACGAATTGGCTATATGTGGTACAAAAGTACAAGATTAGTCATTTTACAGTTTCTGATCATGCACCAATTTCATTTACGTTGGAACTCTATGCGGTGAACAGGAATTTGGTCTGATGAATGAACATGGGGCTCCTGAATGACCCAGAATGTAGGGACCAGATACAGAAGGTGATGGAAACATGCTTAAGAGAGAACCAGGGTCAGGGAGTGGGAGTAGCCCTGGTTTGGTATGGGCTCAAGGCACTGGTCAAGGGGGAAATCATTCAGTATGACTCCAGAGTCAAAACGGATAGAATCTAACATGGATTAGCATTAGAACAGGCTATACAGTATTTGACCTGGAGGCCAAACATAAGATTTCTTTGAATGAGGAGGTAAAAGTCCAGCTGGAGGAAAGGAGGAAGGTTCTGTCTAAGCTACTAGATGAGGCCATAGAGAAATCCCTGAGGTTCGCCAGATGAAATTGCTATGAAGGGGGGAACAGAGCGGGGAAATTATTGGTGATGCAGCTTTGGAAACAGATGGCCAATAGGGTGGAGCTTAGTCTTAAACATGCAGGGAGCAGGGGGTGGTTACTGGGGACACCTGGCTGATCCTAGAGAAGTTTGTGTCCTTTTATAAAGGTTTGTATGAGGAAGAGCAGCGGGAAGATCTAGTACCTGTTTTGAGACATTGTAAGTCTCTACTCAGATAAAGAAAGCCAGCCAGGACATTGACAATCCCATAACAGGGGACAAAATTCAGGAAAGTGTGAAAATTTAAAGAACATGAAGTCCCCAGGGTTAGACGGCATGCTGGTGGAATGGTACAAAAGGTTTGCACCACAGATAATTCCATTTCTTGGGCAGGTGTATAATGAGCTGCTGGAGGGGGAGGTTTGCCCACCTTCATGGAATCAAGCCCAGATATGGGTCCTATCAAAGCTTGGGAAGCATCCAATGGAGTGTGGTTCTTGCTGCCCCATGTCCCTGTTTTGTGTGGATTGGAAAATATTCACAGGGGTATTGGCAAGCCACCTGTAAAAACATATTTCTAAAGTTAATAGTACACCTTGATCAAGCAGGCTTTATACAAGGATGTTTACTGCAAAACATTAGACACTTACTGGATATTTTCACAGGCCACAAAGCAGGAAGGAGCCCCCTGTTGGCTATCTCAATGGATGCAGACAAAGCATTTGATGGGAAGAATTGGCAGTTTCTAAGGTTTGCTCTGAAGTCCTTTCAGTTTGTCCCCAATTCATTACATGTGTAGGTACGCTGCATGCCATTCCGGAGGCAGTGGTAAAAGTAAATGGTATAAATTTGCCAAGATTTCCATTTGAAAGGAGGACACAGCAGGGTTGTCATCTTTCACCATTACTATTCACAATAAGTCTGGAATCCCAGGCCTTAGCCATTAGGCAAAACCCAAAAATTCAGGGTACTGTGCTGGGTGGGGGGGCATAAAATATCCCTATACGCTGAAGACTCCATATTCTTCTTGTCACATCCTCAAGACTCAGTCCCTGAGTTAGTAGAGGTGCTGGGTAGGTTTGGTAGTATAGCAGGACACAAGATAAAGCACAAGAAATTAGAGGTTATCTCAGTTAGTGGTACATGTTCCACATAGTTCAAGGCTGGATTCCCTTCCATGTGGGCTAAACATAACAGAAACAGGTATATAGGAGTACAGGTCATGCCAGCCATGTCTAAGTTATTTAAGCTAAATTATTCTCTTCTATACTTGGCCTATGCAGGCAGATACAGCCAGAGGGAAGTTCTTCTATTACTTTTGGGCTGGATTAACAATTTTAAAATGAACCTCCTACCTAGGGTTTTCTTTTTATTTCAGTTTGGTTTATTTATTTAAGTATTTATTTGTAAATGTTTAGGCATACTGAGCCGAGGCTTGTTCCCAGGTGTGCTCTGGGAAGGGATACAGGAGCAAACAATGAGACAATACAGTCCATTATATTTTTTTTCTTTGTTGTTCTACATTTTATATCTCCTGTCTATGTAATTGCAAATTGTATGTATATGTGCCTCAGGACTTCCTTGTGAATGAGCTTGCTCAACTGAGTCTTTCCTGCAATAAACTTGAACTTGAACTTGAACATGATGCAGATAAAGTGCAGACACCTATTCAGCTTCCAGAGGATTTCTGAAAAATGATACAGGAAGAGATTTTAAAATGTATATGGGGTGGGTGGAAAGAAACCAAGGGTGCAGAGGGCCTTACGGTCTGCTCCAAGAGATCAGGGAGGGTTAGCCTTCCTAGATTTAAAAATATATTACTAGGTGGCTTGGATGGCAGCCCTGATGACTTAGACAACAACAGTTGGACTTGCAGTGGTACACTATGGAAAATAAGTAGAGTGGGGAAGGCCTGCTTTTTTCCCTCATTTCCTGATATTTAGACAGGGAGGCCAGTAGCAGGATTACAATCAGATGGAGCAGACACTCTCTAGGAGTGTTGAAAAAGCTTTGCAAGCTCACGAGTACCTCATCAGCATTGGGCCCATCAGCTCTGACTGGACACTGGGATGCCTTTAAAGCACAACTAGACCAGGGGTACATAATATGGGAGAGAGTGGGGCTAACATGCTTCAGTCAGCTTGGCAGAAGACACCAGGAGAAAGGACTGCTGTGTGACTGGACTTCTCTGCTGGGACTAAAGAAGAAGAACTTTTGTACTTGGACCTTTAATTTAGGGTAAAAAAACACTAACAAACAAAACAAAAAAAAAGTGTGTGTTTGTCTGAGTTAACTGAACTGAATGGTTATCTGAACAGTTATCTAGGTGTAAATCTCAGGTGATTGAAAGGACTTAATAGCTGTGAGGTTTAAATTACTTTTAGAAAGATCTAGTAAGTAGGGGAGTGGCTTAGCTAGAAGGAAGCTACATTTAAAGACTGCCTTACAAAGATTCTGCTAATAGCTTGGCAGAAGACACCAGGAGAAATGACTGCTGTGTGACTGGACTTCTCTACTGGAACTATATTGCCCTCCTTCCCCCCTCCACCCCCCACCCAAAGCTAGTTCTAGTTTTATAGGCACAGGATTTGACTGACAACAGGAACTTCCTGTTTGGGAGCAGGAAATGAGTTATCACAGAACCACCAAAGACCCACCATCCTAGAAGGGCAAGAGTAGCTCTCCGGCCCCCTGTAGCTGCTGGAGGTCTGCCTCTGAGCAAGTAAGGGGTCTAATGAGAAATATAGGATATTCTTGTCTCAGAACAGGACAATCAGAAGCTTAAAAGGGCACACAGGCAGAAAGTAAGGAGAGAGGGAAAAAAAACAGAGGAAAGAGTAAGGATTGCAAACAGTTAAGGGGCCAGAAATAAGACATGATTGGAGTGGTGCAGTGCAGTGGCTGTGGAGCAGCAGTCTTCCGGGAGACATTCTGGAGGATGCGGTGTTGTCCCATCTGCAGGCACCTCTCTGGGCTGAGGGAGGAGGTTGCTCATCTCCAGGCTGAGTTGGCCAGGACTTGTGGGATCTCCTCTTCCATCCAGGCACCACCAGTGCCACTGTCGTTGCCTCAGAGGTTGCCAAGAAAGAGGAGTGGTTGGACCACAGTGGGCTCAGGGAGAGTGAGGGTGGTGGAACAGAGTTGCATCCCTCCAGTTGTACCTCTCCACAATTCCTATGCCATTCTGGCAAAGTGTGGTTCCTCTATGGAGGCACCCGCAGTGGAGACCAAGGAGGATGCTGGGAACCTCCACAAAGAAGACCCACAGAAGGGTGGCAGGGACCTCTGCAGGCAAGGAAACAACTCCTGGTGGGGGACTCCATTGTTAGGAAGGTAGAACTGGGGAGGAAGGAGAGGAGGTAAGGTGCCTGCCTGGTGCCATGGCTTGGAGGAAAGGGAGCGAATCTTCAGGATTGCCAGAGCAGCTGCACAGGAAGGAGCTGGATGTCATTGTCCACCTAGGGACAAATGACCTGGCTAAGAAAGGGATTAGAGAAGTGCAGGAAGAGTTTGTGGAATTGGGGAGGGGCCTTAGTCAAGTAGCACGCACGGTAACCTTCTCGGAGGTGCTGCCCATTTGTGGCATAGGAGAGGCTAGAGTGTTCTGCACCATGGGATTCAATCAGTGGTTGAAAAACTGGTGTGGAGTTCAGGGATTTGGCTTCATTGGGGACTGGGGGTTCACCTGGAGTGATGCAAGCCTATACTGGCATGATGGGCTGCATCTGTCCGGGAGGGGAACCAGGAACCTAGGTGATAGGTTTAAATGCTTCATTGGCAAGCATTTACACTAGCCAAGGGGAGGCACTGGAAAGGAGCAGGGAAATCCTAGCCTCCAAAAAATCATGGTAGTAGGTGCGGCAAACACCAACATAGAGGTGTTGATAGGGAGAAGGGCAGGGGTAAATGGAGAAAGTGACAAAGGCAAGAAAGACAGGGATGGGGCAAAAGGGAGTAAGGCCATCAGGAAATGGAGGGTAATGAGTACCAATGCCCACAGTCTGGGCAACAAGCTCCCTGAGCTGGTGGCCTTGATGGAAGAGGGATGCCTGGATATTGTAACAGTCACAGAAACATGGTACACAGAGAACCATGACTGGGATGTTAACATACCAGGGTACATAACCTACAGGAGAGACAGGCAGGGAGAAGAGGGGAGGAGTAGCTCTCATGTAAAGGAAGGATAAAAGCAACTGAACAAAAGAGTAAACAGGGAGGAGAGGAGGCACTGTGGGTCACCTTGGAGACTGGAAAGGGCACCACAATCTGCACAGGGGTTGTGTACAGACCTCCATGTCAGGGGGGAGGAAATGGACAAGGATATGATAGAAGGCATTCTTAGAATGGCAGAGAAAGGGGAGATACTGTTGATGGGAGACCTGAATATGCCAGATGTTAACTGGAGCACATTTGCTGCAGCCACATCCAAGATTAGGGCCATTCTTGATGCCCTACAGGTGGCAGGCCTCAGACAGCTAGTTTTGGAACCCACTCGTGAGGGAGCAATCTTAGACCTCATACTCTCAAATGGGGGCAGTGAGAGGATCTCAGATCTAGAAGTGGGTTGCCATCTGGGGACAAGTGACCATCAAACAGTGTGGTTCATGTTAAACTCAGCAACAGAGTCAAGCCATACAAAAGTGAGGGTACTGGACTTTAGGAGGGCTGACTTTGGCAAGATGAGAGAGTGCCCTCAGAAAAGCACTAGCAAACAGGCTAGAAGGAGGTGTGAAGCAACGATGGGGAATCATCAAAACTGCCATCACAGAGGCAACAAGCCTTTGTGTGAAGCAAATAAACAAATCAAAATGAAAGAAAAGCCACTATGGTTCTCAAAAGAGGTGGTTGTGAAAGTCAGGAAGAAAAAGATAGCATTCTGGAAGTATAAGGAAACGCAGAAGGAGCAGGACAGAGAGCTGTACCAGTTAAGGCAGAAGGAAGCAGGGAGGGAAGTCAGAATAGCAAAGGCCCAAACTGAGGAAAAGATAGCCAACTCAGTTAAGAAGGGGATAAAACCTTTATAGATACATCAGCGAGCGAGGAAGATAAAGGGAGGGATAGTGAGGCTGAATAGAATGAACAGTGGGTGGGCATGGGGACAGTGAAAAGCAGGATACTGAACGAATATTTCTGCTCAGTATTCACAAAAGAGGAGGGGAAGTGCCTAATCCAATTAACAGAAGCACTCTTGATAGGGGTCGATCCCAGTCCTTTCACAGAAGAAAGGGTTCTGCAAGAACTCCTAAAACTGAAGGTGGACAAAGCAATGGGTCCTGATGGAATTCACCCCAGAATTCTAAAAGAATTAAGGAAGGAACTAGTGAAACCACTGGCTACTCTTTTTAATAAATCATGGGAGGATGGTGTGGTACCTGAGGATTGGAGGAAGGCGGATGTGATTCCCCTTCTTAAAAGTGGGACCAAGACAGAGGCAGGAAACTACAGACCTGTCAGTCTGACCTCTGTGGTAGGGAAAGTGATGGAGTCACTTCTGAAGGAAAGAATAGTTGAGTACCTAGAGGCCAGTGGGGCACAGCACCCAAGGCAGCATGGGTTCACAGCGGAAGGTCATGTCAGACAAATCTAATAGATTTCTTTGACTGAGTGACCAAAGTAGTAGACAGGGAGGGGCTGTGGACATGGCCTACCTAGACTTTAGCAAAGCATTTGACACAGTCTCACACAAAGATTAATAGTCAAATTAACCAGCCTGGGAGGGTCCTGGGTGGTAGCCTGGTAAAACATTGGCTGCACAACAGGACACAGAAGGTAATTGTAAATGGAGTCCACTCTGAAGAAAGAGGGGTTACTAGTGGGTACCCAGGGTTCAGTATTGGGTCCAGTCCTTTTAATGTCTTCATCAGTGACATTGCAGAGGGACTGGAAGGAAAGTATGCCTTTTTGCAGATGACACAAAGATCTGCAACAGGGTTGATACACGAATTGGCATGGAAAGGATGAAAAGGGACTTGGCAAGGTTGAAGGAATGGTCAGAAGTATGGCAGCTAGGATTCAATGCAAAGAAGTGTAAAATAATGCACCTGGGAAACAAGAACCCAGGGGAAGAATACACAGTGGGTGGGGAGGTAGTAACAACAACAAACAAGCATTTGTCAATGCCGAACATTCGCATGCAGGTATTTGCAGTGGTGTTTGGCATGTATGGTGCTTTACCCTAATGCCCTGTGCGATTGCTGGTATTTGCACAATAAATGGTCAGCATGACCTATTTGTTACCCCCATTGTGCGCTACATAGGCGGAAACACATTTTGGGCAGGATGTGAAAAATGACAGCTGTACTGCCCATAAGGAAGTGTGGTAAAATGCCAGTGTTGAAAACTCTGGAGTGGAAATATTGAAAATTCACAAACCCTACAGTGCATTGGGAACTGTGCTTGCAGCTCATTAAAACAGTCATTTTAGGAATTTTTCACCAAATTTTCAACATTGCCATTTTAAAACCTCTGCTAATGAACAGTGTCACTGTGATTTTCTTAATGTGTCCCATACACTGAGTTCACACACCGACTGTGCCATTGTGCGCTACATGGGGGCTGCGTTTTGGGCAAGATGTGAAAAATGACAGCTGCAGTGCTCATAAGGAGGTGTGGTAAAATGGCAATGTTGAAAATCTGGAGTGAAAATATTGAAAATTCGCAAACTTACGAGCATGCGTAGGAACTGCGCAACACAGACTCACAAAACAGTCATTTTTAGGAATTTTTTCACCAAATTTTCAGCACAGCCATTTTAAGACCTCTGCTCATGAACAGTGTCACTGTGATTTTCTTAATGTGTTCCATACATTGATTTCGCACACCATCTGCGCCATTGTGCGCTACATGGGCAGAAACATGTTTTGGGTGAGATGTGAAAAATGACAGCTGTACAACTCATAAGAAGGTGTGATAAAATGGCAATGTTGAAATCTGGATTCATGAACTTACGAGCTCGTAGGAACTGCACAACGCACGCTTGAAACAGTTTATGGAGACGCATCGTTTGGTCTTGGGATTTCTCTCACGACGATTGATTGTCATGGCGCTATTCCAGGCCGGGGGTGATTTCGGTACAGTGACTGCGCGGTGCCCGTGAATCACCTTTCGCAATAACGCCATGACAGTGACATTATTCATGAGAAGGGTCCCAAAACCCCATGTTGAAAATTTGGTGCAAAAATTCTAAAATGACTGAGATATGCAATAAAGTTGAAAACCCCCTATCTAGCCCATTATACAGCCACCGCATTTCCTCAGTTCGCGTCGGCTTTGAAGAGTGCAGAAGTGTTCCTGGTCCACCGGCAGATCGCCGTCCGGAGTCCGGAGGTAAGGGGTGGGATGTGGGGAGGCTCGTGCGCAGGGTGGTGCGGGTTGTGAGGGGGGCTGGGAAACTCTGTGGGACCGCTTTTATTTTACAGGTTTAAAAAAAAAGACGACGGAGCGTTTGCCACGCTTGGGGTGGGCCCAGCATGGCAGAAGATGTGGGGGGGGCGAGCCGACGGGATTAGGCACCCCATCGCAACCACGCTGGGGCGAGGAGCCGACGGGGATTGGGCACCTGGTCGGCAGCTCAAACGACGCTTGCCACTCTTGGTGGGCTCAGCGTGGCACGAAAGCTTTTGGGGCGGCAGGACGCAGGGGGAGGATGGGCGAGGACGGCGGGTGACTAGGCATGGCAGCGGTGCTGGTCCTTGAAGCAGAGGAACACCGCTGTCATACTGAGCTCCTGCACCCATTGGTGCAGGACCGCCATGCCTGCTCAAGGGAGCAGTGCATTGGATGGGAGAGGCACACCTCCAAGTGTGCTACTCTCCCAAATTGTTCCTTGCGCATGCGCACAAGCGAACGTAAAAAGGAAAGGGACCTGGGGGTAATTATATCAGATGACCTTAAGGTCAGCAAGCAATGTGAGAAAGCAGTAGGGAGGACTGGGGGTATACTGGGATGTATAGGGAGAGGCATCAGCAGCAGAAAACAGGAAGTTGTTATCCCTCTGCACAGACAGTTGGTGAGACCCCATCTGGAGTACTGTGTCCAGTTCTGAGACCCCATCTCCGCAAGGACATAGACAGGATAGAGGCAGTGCAGAGGAGGCAACTAAAATGGTGCAGGGTCTGCAAGAGAAACCGTATGAGGAGAGACTAAAGGTGCTTAATATGTATACCCTTGAGGAAAGAAGGGAGAGGGGGACATGATAGAAACTTTTAAGTACCTCAGTGGAATCAACAAAGTTCAAGAGGGTAGCATCTTTTAGAAAAAGAGACGTGCAAGAACAAGGAGACACAATTTAAAGATAAAAGGGGGGTGGTTCAGGGGCAATGTGAGGAAGTATTATTTCACAGAGAGGGTAGTGGATGCATGGAACAGCCTTCCTGAGGAGGTTGTGGGGTCTAAAACTGTGGGAGAATTCAAGAATGCATGGGACAGACATAAGGCAATTCTTGTGGGTTGTAGGAAGAAATAGGGTGTTGGTTAACTAGGATCTGCGGCCTGTCCTGTAGGTAGGGAAATGGGCAGACTAGATGAGCCAAGCGGTCCTTATCTGCTGTCAAAGTCTATGTTTCTATGTTTCTATGTCAGTGTATCTTCCGAGGGGAGATGATGACATTACAAGAATTAAGGCAGAGCTACTCACTCCAACAAACTGATTTTTTCAGCTGTCTGCAAACAAGACATTTTCTTCATGACTGGTGACAACATGCAAACATTGATAAGAGGCCAATCAAAACTGAAGGACTTCTTTCATTGGGGAGTGACATTATCCACCAAACTTTGATACATCTCAGAGGTGTATGGAATCCCGAGGGCTAGAATGGCCGCCTCTGGACATGATTAGGCAGAAACAGAAAGTTGAGACAGGGGCACAGATAGATCAGAAGGTATGGGAAAAAAGACTAGAGAGGGGGCGGAGGATGACTTCATCACCCTTGTGGAGAGAATTTTTGTGGAAGAAAACAGTCCACTATTTCAGGACACCTATGACCACCAAACACTACAGGACAACCAGATCAGATTTATGCTGGAGACACTGCAGCAACATAGGTACACACTTCCATACATTCTGGGAATGCCTCAGAATCCAGGCTACTAGTAGGGGGTACATCAGCTACTGCTGAAAATTCTGGGGACAGAAGCTTAATGCACTTTCCAGTTCCTGGTCTTGGGCATGCGGTGGGCGCGGGTTAACTAAAGAAAAATTAAAAAAGGTTGTTACTGATTATGTGAACACTGGCCTTCAAAGATATAACAATAAATTGGTTGACAGATGTTACTTCACAGGTCTCAGAGAATGGATTAAAAGAATGCAAGTGATTGGGGAAATAAAACAGATCACAGCGGACTTGAACCTTCGAAGAGAGGCCTTCTTAGACTTCTTGAGGCCATGGGACATTTTTAGTTGTTCAGATACTCTGGAACGGACACAACATGCACCTCCTGATCCATAAAAGATGGTAATAACTTACAATATACTTATTTATTATTTATTTGAGTTTTGGTGACTGGGTAAGTCCACTGAGACAATTGCAGTCCATTTTTAACAAGCAATACAATACAGTGTGATAAAACAGAATGCAAAACAAGATAGCAATGAAATAGACAAAGGGTGGGATATTCAAAAGGGTTGCGCCTGCGCAAGTCCAAAAGTGCGCCATTCTGCGATATTCAGCAGGAGGCAGTTGCGCCACCGAAAACATGCTGAGCAACAGCATAATGCAAATAACGGCATGCGCAACCGAAGGGGGTGGATCCATGCATAAAGAGCGCAATGCGATATCCAAAGACTTGCGCACTGCGCAACAGCGGACAAGCCGGAAGTTGCGCCTCAGCGAAATGAGCCAAAATAAAAAGGTTTCAAGGAAGCGCGCAAGAACGCCTATAGGGATGCCAAGGAAGAGAGAGAGCGGAGAGAAAGACAGACAGTGACAGGCCAGGGCAGGCAAGGAAGCAGTGTGGGCCATAGGCTGCAGAGGCCAGCGGGGTGCCGGTGCAGTGGAAGTAGCAGTCAGGACAGCGGGAGTAACACAGCAACATCAGCCGGGGCACAAGCCAGGGAGATGGACAGTGGCAGCTTCACATGGAAGCTGTAATGAGGGGTGAGAATGCAAGGTGCAGGGGCGTGGCCGTGGAGGGCCCATGAAGTACGCCCCCAACAGGCAGTACCGTGCCCACATCAGCTTTGAGTGTACACAGATGTAGAGATCGTGGGCGGTACCGCCTGAACAAGGCAATACTGAGGCGGCTCTGTGAGCTGTGCAGTGATGTGATGCAGGCACCCTCACAAGATCATGCTCTGTCAGTGGAGACCAAGGTGACAGCGCATGTGCCTGCTTACCACGGCACCTTCCAGAGGGCCAACAGGGACACCACAGGCATCACACAGTCGGCCACGCCACGCATCCTCACCCAATTCCTTAGTGCACTGCTGCCACATGCTGCGGAGCATCCATTTCCCAGCACCACGGCAGGCGTACAGCAAACATGCAGGCGTTCCACAGGGTGCACGTATGCCTGGCATGCTAGGGGCCATAGACTGCACCCATGTGGCCATTCGCACGCCACCTGGCCCCGATGGGGCCGCATACAGGAATAGAAAGGGCTTCCCCAGTGTTAGCTGCCAGGTGGTGTGTGATGCCACTGGGCGTATAATCAATGTCTGTGCCACACACCCTGGCGGAGCACATGATGCCTTTATATGGCATCAGTCCGCACTGTACCATCGATTCGAGAGTGGGGACATCCCACAGGCCATCTAGTGGGTGAGTACACATGTAGGAAATGCAAACTCGGGGCAAGGGTGGGAATGCCACAGGTGCCATGGTAGTGGCACACAGGATATGGGCAATATGGACCTGAACATGAGACTGATCTCCACTATCTCCACACAGGTGACAGCGGATACCCACTCCATCCCTGGCTGCTCACACCGTGCGGCCCCCATGACCCCATCGCAGCAACGCTATAATGAGGCACATGCCGCCACACGCAACATCATTGAGCAGGTGTTTGGGATGCTCAAGGCACGCTTCCGATGCCTAGACACCTCCAGCCGTGCCCTACAGTACAGCCCCTCAAAGGCTTGTGGGATATTCCTGGCCTGTTGTATCCTGCACAACATGGCCAATGACTGTGGGATAGCCATACAGGTTGAAGAGGGGGACAGCGATGGGGATGCCAGTGGCGCCGGTGTTGATGGTGATGAGCATCCCCCCCCTTGGACGGCGGGACCCCCGACTGATCCGGCAGGCCCAGCTGCACCGGGACACCATCACGGAGGAGCATTATGCACAACACAGGTAAGTCAAGGAGCCATGTGCAAACAACACTGCCCTGGCACAACCCACAGGCACACAGAGTAACACACCAGGGGTGCATGGCGGCAAGGGGGTGGAAGGACCAGGCACACAAACACACCATCAGGGAGGGGCGAACAGTCATATGGACACACACACACACACACACACAAACACACCAGGCACAAAGCGTACATGGGCAGGTGCACAGCACAGCAGGAACAGACATGGCAAACACACAGATCCACAGACCACACCCACCACCTGTACTGTCCAAGCATGTGTGTCAGATGCTGGGCACCCTTGCACCTTGGTGTACAGCACAATGCGGGCATCATCATGCACACGCACCTGTGGACAGCAGTCAGGATGGTGTGCAGGTGGGCCGTATGTCGGCGTGATGTGCAGGGCACCCACCAGTGCACTGCCCACCATGATGCACAGTGCACACAGGGCAGCAGCAGACAGGGCCCGCACTGGGAGACAGGTCAGTCATGTTGCACCATTCCACGGCCACCGCAGATGCATGGGTGGCCCCACTGTGACCCAACAGCACTGGCAGGGTGAGCAGGGGCCACATGGGGTGGCACAGATGGACCGCCAGGGGTCCCACTGTGCGATCGCGACCTTGTCTGCAGTGAGGTCTGTAGGATGCCAAACATACCTGCACCAGGGGTGCTTGGGATGCCCACAGCAGAACCCGGCGTCGACAGGCCTGGTGTCGCATGACGCCGGGAACAGGGAGTGGAGAGTGTACTGTGTGGGGTGCATGGTACAGGAGCACCTGTGTGTGTGCCCAATGCAGCCACGACAGCGACCAATGACTGGGTCTGCCTGTCAATGGCAGCGGTCACATCCATGTGCATATGGACCATCTCTGCACGGTCCAGGGCACACTCCCTGCTGTGCCGCTCCACAGCCGCACACAGTGCCTCCACAGACGTTGCAACCCGCCTTTGCTGCTGTACTGATTCCCACAGCAGGTGGGTGTGCTCGTCCAATGGGTACTCTGCCACAACGGCATCCTGTCCCCCAGGGTGTGGAAGGTCCTGATGCACAACACCCCTTGAGGGTGGGCGCTGTTCGCCTGGACCAGGAATGGGCATATCAAAGGGCGGCGGGCATGTGCCACCACTGGACACTGTACCCCCAGACCTGGTGGGTGACTGCTGCTGCTGCCCCTCCAACTGCTGTGCCCCAGGGACCACTCGTTCCACCGCTGTGGCCGCAACAGTGCCAGACACCTGCACAGCCACCGGTGCTGCCCCACTGGTGCTGACAGGCACAGCCTGGGACTGTGCCGACATGCTGGCACACAAGTTGGAACCAGCAAGGCCCAGAGGCACATGCTGGCTTGCTGTGTGTCCGTCATGGGACACACACATGTCACTGTCCATTGCAGTCCTTGCATCATCAATGGTGCAGGTACGTGCTACAGCCACAGTCACAGCGTGCTGGCATGCTTGCATGCCAGACTGCTGAGACACAGGCTGTGCACCCCACACCAGATCACCGACACCAGAGTTGGCAGCCCAGCGTGCATGCTGATGCAGTGCATGCTGGCTGGTGACAGAGGTGGATGGACCCTCCTCCATGTCCAGCAGGTCATCCTCACTGCCTGGACCCACCACCACCATCCCTGAAGACGAACAGGATCTGTAACAGAAAGAGGACATGAGTGCATGTGAACAACCTTCCCCCCCCAACACCATCACCATGTCATACCGTGCAGTGATGGGCTTCCACCTGTCTGGAATCCACCTCCTGGTATGCCCTCAAGAGCACTGCGCTGCATTGATGCAGCCAGTCGGTCCTCAGCCGGAGTCAGCTCCACCACTGCTGGCTGGCCCCTGCCAGTGCCAGCACGTGCCGCCCTGAGGGCTGCCACCTTCTCCTTCACCCTCCTGTGGTCTGTCCCAATCTTCTTTTTGCATTCCTGCACGGAGCGCTGGTGGCTTCCGTGCAGGTTCACTGCCCGGGCTACCCCCTCCCATGCAGCCGCACGGGCCTGAGGGGTGCCCCGCCATCCACTCAGTAGTGCCTCCTCCTCCAGGTAGGCCTGGAAGAGGGCCTCAGTCTCTGCCGTGGTGAAGTTGGGCCTCCTCCTCCTTCGCCCACCATCCTCATCCTCACCTTAGCTCTGCTCAGTCATGGCGATCTGTATGGGTGGAAGTGGACACCTGTCACTGTGCAGTCTACAGCGTTATCCCATGCCCATTGTCCAGAACATCCCACAGCATGCAACTCGCCTCTCACCTGCAGTAACCGAATCTGGCCAGCGCAGCCCACTGTCACACTTTTATAGTGCAATGCATGCAAATTAGGAGTGGAGCAACTGTAATGAGATGCAAATCGCGCCACTGCGCCTTGGAATGGCTGATTGGATGATTTGCATGTGTCGGCTGAATATTGCGCCATTGCGCTTTTCGCAATACGGTTGAGCCGGCTGAGCCAATAGCGCAGATCTGTGACTGTGCGGTACACTGCATTGCACATGCCTAGGTAGCTTACGCAGGCATCTACCGCACTGATGACATGCTGTGCGCGATCGGCAATTCAGGCCATGGCCACCATTGTGCCAGTGGCGCACAGCACTGGGCACTATATGGCGCTGTGGCACTACTGCAATAGTCCACTGCGGCACTATCACGCCGGGTGGTGGTCGCGCGGGATCGTGAGCGTCCAGATGGCGCTGTGCGTGGTCTTGCGTCATAGACCCCTGACCTGGTGTCCGACCTTTGCCCCCTGGTGCTGTTCGGCTGCCATGTGTACGGCCCTATTGTGCTGTCTGGTGACAGCGCTATGTGGACCGACGGCGCTGTACGAACAGCGTGATTGGAACCTATGGTGGTCTATTACGCAACATTTCCACGTGGGGTTGCCGCGCTGCGGGGCGCCATATTGCCTGCTGTAAAGTTGGAAGAATGGCACGCAGGAGGGCACTCCAATGGAGCCCGGTGGAGGTGGCCAACCTGGTGGCCCTGGTAGAGCCCCACTATGGGGCACTGTATGGGGAGGAGCCCTCACTAGCTCGAACCCAGGTCTGGCTGCAAGCGGCCAATGACCTGGGGGTCACACGGCGGCGCCGGTCTGCCGAAAGCAGGTGCCGGGCACAGGTACAGTGACCTCGCAGGAGGGAGCCGGACTTGCATGAGCGGCTACGGTCACTGCATCAGGAGGGGCGCTAGCTAGGCTGGGTGGGTGTACCATCTATGCACCTGTATTCCATAGGGGTGTGAGTGTGTTTTGGTGGCTGTGCATGGGTGATGGCTCTGACATGGTTGGCTGTGTCAGTGTGTGCAGGTGTGAGATGCATGGGTCTGGCTGTGTGGGCAGGCACTCTCACTGGGGCAGGGGGCAGTCTGCTTTGGAGTCACACTGATGTTTTTCTCAACATTTGTCTCCCACAGGCCGGGCAGAGAGGATGCAGGCACGGGATGAGGAGGGCATGGCAGGGCCCCAGTGGCGGTCGGTGGTGCTGGCGAGGGTGGCCACATAGCAGCAGCAGCAGCCACAGCTGCTTATGAGTGTGAGTATCATTACATCATGGATGCTATTGCATGCTGGAGGGTGGGATGACCACCAGCCATGCACAACACAACCGCATACCAGACACAGGCGACATTCATCACTGTCCAGTGTCACTGCACGCCTGTGTGTGCATCACTGGTGGTCCATGCATGCACTGGGCACATGGCTGTGGAACTGGCATCGCACCACATTGCCACGTCACTTGACAGCCTTGTTTGTGCTGTGATGGACATGGGCAGTGTGTGTGTGCAGTGGTGCACATAGCTGGTGCCGCCTGGTTGGGCTGGCTATGCATGTTCACTGTGGGTGGGTGCATACCATCACAGGTGAGGGACATTGGGCTATATGGCTTGCAGGTTGGGTGGTGTTCAGGGTTGTGGTCAGTCACAGCCATTGACTGTGTTCCTGCTTTCCTAGGGCCTCATTGTGCTCTGAAGAATAGAGCGGGCACTGCAACAGCTGACCCGGGTGTCCATGGAAAACAGGACCATCCTCCAGGACATCCAGCGCCATGGCCTACGGAGGAGGCACAGCCAGACATGACGGCACCAGGCAGCGGAGGACCAGCCTGCTAGGCCTTAGGCCAGCTTCCTTCCCACTTCACCCATCCCTCCCACCCTGCCTTCCCTCTCCAAGTTGTTCATTCTACCCTTGCCCACCCTACCTTGTACCCTACCCCCTCTTGTAAATAGTTTTGTTGTTGTTCATTTTGTACTTTACATTTTTCTAATATATATATATTTTGATATGAATACTGTGTTGGTCTCTGATTTGCAGCTGGCTATGGTTGCTCAGTTGCAGTGGTGTGCATGCCATCTCGGGTGGTATGGTCCTGGGTATATGTGTGTGTGTGTGTGTGTGTGTGTGTGTGTGTGTGTGTGTGCGCACGTGTGTGTGCATGGGGAGGTGTCTCCAGTGTGGCAGTGACTTTCTGTTGGTCTTGCCATCTGCTGCCACCCACTGCTGGGTGCACAGGGTGGGTCTGGCTTGTATGGTTCTCTGCTACACGAGGTTGACGTGTGCCGGGGGGGATGCATGGTGTTTCCTGCAGTGCCAGTCACTGCACATGGGTTGTGTCTTGGGGTCATGGTGCAGGGGTGCTGTGCATACAGGGGCTGATGTGCACTGTGGTTGTCAACCCCTGTGTGTGGCAGTCTCAGCCTGCCAGTGGTTGTGCTGGGGGCATCATGGCCCTGCTGTGCTTTGTTGGCTTGTCCCCATGGGCCAGTAGATCATCCGTCCCACCCCCAGTGATGCTGTGCTTGGGGTGTGCAGGTGTCTTGTTGGTTCTGCAGTGTGTTCCTGTGCCCATGTGTGGCATGGCTGGCGGTGGGCCCCAGCCTGCCTCCCTGGTTGTGCAGTTCCATTGCTCTGCTGGGGGCTCTGCTTGTGCTATGGCACCTCTGGACTGCTCAGCTGGGCTGCCCTTGTTGCGCTATGGTGCAACCTTTCTGCTCAGCTTCCCCTTCCTGGTTGTGCTATGGCGCAGTTTGTGCGATATTCAGACGTTGGCTGCTTGCGCAATTTGTTCTGCTCCATGTTTGAATATCGCGTCTGTTGCGCATATGCGTGATTGAATTGTGCTTGCTCCTGCTGTTGCACACATTTTGGAAGCAGTTTGAATATCTGGGCCAAACTGTACATCAAAAAATATTATACATAAAATAAGGCAACTTGAGGGAAACACCTAGTTATTTAATCCTCAACTCAAGTGACAAAATGAAATGTATAAACAGACAAGAACTCTTTACTAAAGACTTTGTGATAAGCAGTTCCACATTGTGTTGTCCCTTACCATGGATGTATCATGTTCCAACAGCGATGGGAATACTGCAAAGACCATTACAGCGACAAAATCGACAGTTCGCTGCAATGGTCCCCGGTATTCCCAACACTGCAGTCTCCGGGATATAGCCCCTCCCAAATCAACTCTGGCTTGGCGTTGGTTATCTATAGTGCGAGGTGCAGAGCCTCCCACATGGGGTTAGTGGAGGAAAGCCCCAACAAAAAACACTTGCTTTCCTGAATGGCACAATGCCAACTGTCAGCATTGTGCCATCACTGTAATGCTGTTTGACACAATTTGTGTCACTGCAGCATGGTGGAACCCCCATGGAGGGGGGTGTTTTCTCCCAGATTTGGGTGATTTTTCATGTTTGCTGAATATTGTAATACTCTTTTTGCATAAGAATGTAGTAACATAGCTTGATAGGTAGTGAAATGACACACGAATGTGAGACGTGTGTGTGACGCAGCTTTATGCAGCACACTGGTCTATGTTCTACTACAGGTTGAGAGGAACAGAAAATACATCCTGCAGTTCTCAAGTGGTACTTACCACCATAGTATAAATTAGAAACACCCCTGAGGTTACTAAAAGCATTATATTGATAAAAGCATAAAAGCAGAGAGAAACTTGTCATAATCATGTACTTTTAATGGAAAAAGCCTACACCTTAAAGTAGTTTCCACGCGATCCAAGTGCATGTAAAATATTGAGGTAAAGTAGCATTGTTACTATATACAATATGACTTTGTTTATATGTTTATATTACAAAATTGCAAAAGTGACATCACTGCGTCTGTAAGGGTTAAAGAACAACCCTACAAACTAGAAAAAGGAAAAATTAGGGCAAAATGTCCCTGAAGCCTTAATGAAGTGTTTAGCACCACCCAAATTGCTGCACCATTTATGAAGGCATTGCTGTGTCACTATTTTATTTTGTCTGGTAAGACTGTGCTGATATTAGGGTTATACCAACCCTGCATTACACGATCACTCAAACTCTGAGGAACACTGCACCACCAGTCCACCAAGGTTCCAGGGACTTTTGCCCTAGTTCTTAATTTCCATACTTTGTGGTCATTGTGTGTCAACAATAATAGATGCATTAGCATAGTTTGTTATATAATTTCTTTACTTTTCTAAAAACACATATGACAACTAACACCTCTAGCTTTAACCTTTTTAATCCCATGGCAAACACTCAATAGTGAGTGGGGGGGCACAGCCCCCCCAAAAAAAAAAACACTTTTTCTTTTGCTGGATGTCGGGGCACCACCAAGTATATATCGCTGATTTGCTTTTTGGTGATATACACTCGCCATAATAGCGATCGCTATTTTGTGATCGCTATTATGACATAGAACCACAGTCACTGCACCAGACCTGTAACTTACTTCATGAGTGGCTATGGAGCAGCTGCATAATGATACTCAGTGTGCCAGACCCATAACTTGCTTCACAAGTGGTCCTGCGGGTGCTCACAAAACAGCTGCATACAATGTGTTAGAGTTCAGCTGCAAGTTGACAGACATGGCAAAGTAAAGCCATCTAAAGATTCCCATTTTGAGACTAAGGACCCAATTCATGAAAGATAATGCAGGGCTTGCACCAAGCCCTGCATCGTCCTCAATGTTTGGCACAGCTGCGCCAAAGCACTTCAGTGCAACGCAGCCCAATTCAAGAAGAGCTTGAGCATTTGCATCCTTTTCCTCATTTTACAGAGGCTTACGCCAAAGGTTTGGCGCAAGCCCTGTAAAATGGATTCCCCTTGGATGCAAAGTTAGACTAGGGGGAGCTGGTATAACTTGTTGCATCTGGCACACCTGATCAAGAATTGTGATCAGTGGCAAATGTCAGCTGCAAGCCCCTGCGCCGTATGCTCAGCACACTGGGGACTTGCAGCAGACACAACCATTTGTGAATCAAGCCCTAAGTGTCACAACGTGTGATTGTATGTCACGAAAGTAATTTTGCAAGTCACAAAAGCATGTTCATGAGTGATGAAAACAGGGTTTGTTTTCTTGACATGCTTCTGCCTAATTTCATTAATGTTTTAAAAAGTATTCATTTTTAGCAAAAAACTTGAAGAATCAGCCACACACTACGCTGTCAATGACACAAGTTTCATACTTAACTTCCATCACATTTTCTTGCATTTGCTGCACATTTTTCTGTTCTTCCCCCAGTTTCCTGGCCTCTAAGACTCACAAAAGTGGGGTTGTGAGTCACAAAAGCAGGGTGCATGACTCACAAAAGTAGGGCTTGCTTTTGTGAGATGCAACAGCCTAATTTCTTTAATGTTTTAAAAACTATTTTTTGTAACAAAAAAATAAAACACTTGAAGAATCATCCATACACTATGAACCACATCAGTTTTATGCTTAACTTCCAACACATTTCCTTGTCTTTCAAGCACAAAGGTTTCTCTTGTGTCATGACTGCTAAGGCTCATGAAACAATGAGTCTTATCTCACAAAAAAGGATTTAGACTTGTTAACAAAAGAGACATACATCAGTTTTGCATAAATCCAGTTCTGAAAAATTTATCACAAATTAACTGTGCATGTGCAAAAAAGGCATTTTATTTTTATAATACTATAAATTCTATACATTTTCAGTACAGATATCTGTCAAAGTCAAACCTGAAAGTTTCCAGTTTCAGATCCCAGTCATTTTTGTGCTATCGATGAACAAAACAAATGTCTTAAAATCTGCATTTTTATTTATTTTCAACCTTCTAGAACTTTTAAAACATTGAACTGACTATTAACAAATTTACAGAATCCAGAGGTCATGGCACCAACTAGAAGCGTGCCAAATGTCATGCTATTCTGTCCAGATACGGAAGAGTTATAAGGTGCACAAATCGGGATTTAATCTACAAACAGGCTTCCGGAGGGGTTGGTCTGTGCCATATCAGTGAAGGGATTAAAGCGAGGGTGGGACAGACATATGGGGCAGGGGGGTGCAGAGCTAGCCAGCAAACTGAATAGAGTTGTCTCCATTGAGCTCTATCACCAATCTTCTTATATTGGCCAAATATCTATTTATTTTTGCTGTGAAGAGCATATTAACTCCAAGTCTACCCTCGGGACCTCCCACTGATAACATGGGTCCAAAAAAAGCCGATAAAGCTGCTGCTTCTTCCTCGAAATCAATTGAGGATCTTCTACTCCTGAAACCTGGAGCATCACCAGTGGCACTGACAGTAACCCCGAAAGACCCTGCGATCAATATGATCCTTACCATCCTGCAAAAGATAGAGGAAAAAGTTACTTAAACAAATACCTCCTTGTCTGTGATGGATCAGCGGGTCGTGAAGCTGTAAGAAGGGAGGGAAGAGAGCTCTAAGGCCTTAGAGGAACTCATCAGGAGCATTTTGCTGTGACTCAGGCCCAGGATTCCAAGTTCCTCATTAATAAAGTCAAAATACTTGAGAATCAACTCCGATCTGCTACTATTCGGGTAGTAGGGCTTTCACAATCCATTGAAGCTAGAGATTTGAGAATGGTGTTTGGGCCTATACTTAGGGACTCTTTGGGTTTGGCTAAATAATCTATCCATATCACTCGGATTTTCCATTTGCCAAACTGTAGGAAACCACCAGAGGGCATGGAATGAAAGGCTACCATACTCGTGACAGTGGGCTCGGTTGACAAACAATTGCAGGTCCTTGCTGCTTGCCCGGGATGAGCACGATATACAGTACTAAGGACAAAAAGTATCCTTGTATCCAGATGTCACCTCCTGTACTCAGTCCCGGAGAAAGAAAGGAGCTTTTGAAATATCGGCAACGTTTGTCTGACTGTGGTATTTCTGCCAACTTGTTTTTCTCTGCAAGACTGCATCTCACTTTTAAAGGTAAACCTTATATTTTTACCGATGTCGATGCAGTGGAAAGGTTTATTGACTGTTTGCCGCCTCGAGGAGATCCAGATACAGATGATCCTGACGACCAGGCAGTGGTCTCTTGAATAGACTTTGGTTTGCTGTCACGTGGACTGTACTACACTAATTTTATGGCCAATGTTATTCTTTTTTGTTTTATGTGAGGCTTGTAATTCCCTTCTGAACAGAGTTGCTTGTTTCTACATTTTTGGTATGTCACAACAAGGTGGGAGGTATAATCTTTCTGTACATTTTTTTGAGCTGGACTCTAATATCCTCTGTGTTAATACTCTCCCTTTGCTGTTGCCATGTTTCTTCTGGTAATGATAGTTATTATTGTAGTTAGAGTAATAGTGATCTATTGCACACATAATGGTTATCTAGCTTTCTGAATGTATTGTTTTTACTATGGCTTCCCCATCAGATTCATGGTTATAGGGGTGTATGGGGTAGATTTTGTTGGGCCTTTTCATAGAATCATAGAAACTGTCGGCAGAAAAGGACCCCACAGCCCATCCAGTCTGCTCATAACGCCTCCCCCCCGGAAGACCCTCTCCCTCCATTGCCAGCCTGCCCCTGCCCATTAGGCCCATGTACCTATCCTAGGCTCTTTTGAAATTGTCTACCATATCCACCCCACCACCCATTCCGGCAGACTGTTTCATGGCCTTACCACGCTCTCAGCAAAGAACCTCCCCCTGATGTCCTCTCTGAATCTTCCCCCTTCCAGTTTGTAGGTATGTCCTCTAGTGGAATTATTCTTACTCATTCGGAAGATGCCGTCGACCTTAACCTTGTTTATGCCTTTCAAGTATTGAAATGTCTCCACCATATCCCCCCTCTCCCTCCTCTCCTCCAGTGTGCACAGGCCCAGCTCTCCCAGACTCTCCTCATTAGACTTTCCCTGCAGCCCCTTCACCACTTTGGTTGCCCTTCTCTGGACCCTTTCTAGTCTGTCCTTGTCCCCTTGTAGGTATGGCCTCCACAACTGGACCCTACATTCCATGTGTGGTCTGACCATGGTTTTATATAGTGGCAGGATCACCTCTCTCCCTCCTCCTGCTTGTGAATCCCCCTCCTATGCATGCCAGCATTCTGAGTGCCTTTCCTGCAGCTCTGTCAGACTGACTCCGGACTTTCAGGTTGTCTGAAATAGTGATCCCTAGGTCTCTTTCTTGTTCTGTTACCTCCAGCTGCTCCCCTCCCCAAGCTGATACTTCACCTTTGGGTTATTTTGCCCCATGTGCATAATTTTGCACTTTTTTAAATTGAACTGCAGCTGCCACCTTCCTGACCACTCCTCCAGCCTAACCAAATCCTTCCTGATATCCTCCACCCCCTCCGCCGTACCAACCCTATTGCTGCGTATCTTCATGTCATCAACAAATAGACACACCTTCCTCTGAAGACCCTCTGTGATGTCCCCAATATATATGTTGAAATGTACGGGCCCCAAACCAGACCCCAGGGGAACCCCACTTGTTACCTTTTCTTCCTTTGAGTGCACCCCCTTCACCACAACCCTCTGTGTTCTTCCCTCCAACCAGTGTTCTAACCAGCTTGTGAGCTGGCACCCTACTCCTAAGCTATCTACCTTGCTTATCAGCCTCCTGTGGGTGGCGGTGTCAGATGCCTTCCTGAAGTCCAGGTAGGCCATGTCCACGGCCCCCCCCCCCTTGGTCCCATATCTCCATCACTCTGTCAAAGAATTCAGTCAGGTTGGTCTGTCATGACCTACCACCTGTGAATCCATGCTGACTGTCATTTAGGAGGCCTTCCTCCTCCTCTAAGCATTTCATCAGTCTTTCCTTAATGAGCATTGTATGAAATATTCCATGCTACTACATTACGACATTATATTTTTATTTGGGGGATATTCCCAACCATTTCCCCAACTCCTACAAGGGGTCTGATCCCACGTAATACTTTACTTTATATCTCTAAGTGAGAGTTGTATCTGGGTGTGGGTGTTGTCCATATTGGAATTCTCATTGTTCTTTGCTAAGTTCTCTGAGACATTCTCTGTATGAGAATGTAATTCTTCTTTATTGTTATCAAATATTTAATAAAACAACATATAAAAAAAAGACAGATGGGGCTGGGGAGGATAGCAGTGAGGAGATGACATGAGGGGCAGGGTAGTGAGTGTCCACTAGGGCATTTGTATCATACTACATGTAGGGACGGGCGGACTAGATGGGCCAATGGCCCTTTTTCTGCCATCAGAGTTCCATGTTTCTAATTGCCTACTCAACCCTAATAATAGTGGCACAATAATCCCTGCACCCTAAAGTGAGACAAATGACCCAGTCTACTTCCTGTAAAACATTAAAATAAATCAAAGTAAATACTATACAGAATAGTGCGTACTTCCTTTATAGTTTTGTGAACTCCCGACCTGTGCCTGATAGAAACCATTTAATGTACTGGTGAGGCTCCATTATGTAACGCGTCCTTATGTCGGCCCACTAGTGAGTCATTTCTGTAGCGTATTGATTACACTACTTAGTACCTAACAAATTACAGTGACTTATGGATGATAACTAGAGTGCATGACCCACGTTATGCCTCTTCTTGAGGGAAAGACATGCAGGTTAAGATGGTGTTTATTGATGCTGGGGCTTTGTAACCGCACTGAGTCCAGCAAAATGGGCAAATAATAGCCCAGTAGCATCCTTGTAATAAAACATGTTTTATTTATTTAGAAGTTTTAACCAGGCGAGCAGGCTGAGGAATACAAAATTACCAGGTGTGATCTGGGAGAGGGAGTTGTAACACAAGAATGAGGAGAGAAAGCAGAAAGGGATTTTCAGCATCTAATTCCATAAAATTACAACAAGAATAGGCATAGGTATAAAAACATACTACATAACAATAATTAAAATTAAACCATTTAAATAGCTAATAACATGAGGTTCTAAATTGACTGTACAGATGGACTATGCTCAACATCCTGCGGTGAAAAGGTGTAGGAGAGAACACTGTTCAGAGTGGGGAGCATGAATAGGTAGTAATGCGCTTACAGAGCTGGGGTTCAGGAAGAAAAGAGTATGAAGAGGTGAGGAATGGAGGAAGTTATTCCAAAAGGTGAAGGTGTCGATAGGGAAAGGAAGGCTGCCCAGCTGAAATCATAAAAGGGGTGCCTGAACTTCTGAGAGACTAGATGGAAGGAGATGTAACCCTCTTAAGTGACTTATCTTGTTTGTCTCCAGCCTGTGAGCAGCTCTGCCTACCTGACCTCAGGGCTGAGCTACCATACAGACACACTTTGACTCCTCACTGACTGGCAGTAGGAGACTGGGACCACCACAGCAGCAGCACTTGTTCCTTGTTCCAGCTGGGCAAAACTTCTTCCCAGCCAACAAGTTGATACTGTTTTTTCACCCTGCCCCATGAACTGGGTGAATGGGCTGGTCGGTAAAAAGGACTCCATATTCTTTCTGCCTGCTGTTGCACTAAAGGACCAATTAAGTAAGCAAAGCCTTCTCCATAGGACACCACCATCTTTCTTTTCTCTTAACGCCAGAGACTGCCACCAGGGGTGAGGGGTCACCAGAAAAGTCTTTGTGAATGTGTACCAATCAAGAAACATAGACTTTGACTTTGACAGCAGAAAAGGACCACTTGGCCCACCCAGTCCGCCCATTTCCCTACCTACTGGATAAGCTGCAGATTCTAGTTAACCAACAGCCTGCTTCCTGCAACCCCGCACTATAATTGCTTTGTGTCTGTCCCAAGCATGTTTGAATTCCCCCACTGTTTTAGACCCAACGACCTCCTCAGGAAGGCTGTTCCATGTATCCACCACTCTCTCCGTGAAAAGAATTTCCTCACATTACCCTGAGCCGTCTATCTTTAAACTGTGCCCCTTGTTCTTACACATCTCTTTTTCTGAAAGATGCTACCCTCCTGGACTTTGTTGATTCCCTTGAGGTACTTGAACGTTTCTATCATGTCCCCCTGTCCCTCCTTTCATCAAGGGTATACATATTAAGCTCTCTCAGTCTCTCTTCATATGGTTTCTGATGTAGACCCTGCACCATTTTAGTTGCCCTCCTCTGGACTGCTTCCATCCTGTCTATGTCCTTGCGTAGATGAGGTCTCCAAAACTGCACACAGTACTCCAGATGGGGTCTCACCAACTGTCTGTATAGAGGGATAATCACGTCCCTTTTTCTACTTGTGATGCCCCTTCCTATGCATCCCAGTATCCCCCTGGCTCTCCTTACTGACTTCTCACATTGCTTACCCACCTTTAGGTCATCTGATATGACTACTCCCAGGTCCCTTTCCATTTCTGTTGTCAGTACCTCCCCTGCTATTGTGTACTCTTCTCCTGGGTTTTTGTTTCCCAGGTGCATTACTTTGCACTTCTTTGCATTGAATCTAAGTTGCCATATGTCTGACTATTCCTCCAACCTTGCCAAGTCCCTTCTCATCTTTTCTACCCCCTCTTGTGTATCAACTCTGTTACAGATCTTTGTGTCATCTGCAAAGAGGCATACCTTTCCCTCCAGACCTCTGCAATGTCACTTATAAAGATGTTAAAGAGGATTGGACCCAGTACTGAGCCCTGAGGTACTCCACTAGTAACCCCACCTTTCTTCGAATGTGTTCCATTCACTGTTACCTTCTGTGTCCTGTTGTGCAGCCAGTTCGCTACTCCAGGCTACCACCCTGGGACCCACTCCCAGGCTGGCTAACTTGATTATTAATCTTTTGTGTGGGACTGTGTCAAATGCCTACAAAGTCTAGGTAGGCCATATCCACAGCCCCTCCTGGTCTATTACTTTGGTCACCCAGTCAAAGAAATCAATTAGATTAGTCTGACATGACCTTCCTGCTGTAAATCCATGTTGCTTTGGGTCCTGAGCCCCATTGTCTCTAGGTGCTCAACAATTCTTTCTTTCAGAAGTGATTCCATCATTTTCCCTACCACTGAGGTCAAACTTACAGGTCTGTAGTTTCCTGCTTCTGCCTTGCTCCCACTTTTGTAAAGGGAATCACATCTGCCCTCCTCCAGTCCTCAGGTACCACCCCATCCTGCCATGATTTGTTAAAAAGTGTGGTCAGTGGTGTCACTAGGTCCCCCCTTAGTTCTTTTAGGATTCTGGGGTGAATCCTGTCAGGCCCTATTGCTTTGTCCACCTTGAGTTGTAGGAGTTCTTTCAGAACTCTTTCTTCTGTGAATGGACTGGTATCAACCCCCCTACCCAGAGTGCTTCTATTGTCTGGTTTAGGTAACTGCTCCTCATCTTCTTTTGTGAATACTGAGCAAAAGACACAGGCATATTTCCTAAGCCAACTCCCTTCAAAGCCTGACAATAGGAGGGGCAGCTCGTGTGGGTAAGGAAGCTCAGACTTACATTATGGATCATAAAGCCATAGAAATAGCCCATGAATAGACAAGCCAATAAGAGAGCAGGATTGCCATAAATCCCTCCTCTTTTAGTCTGTCAGCCATGTGGGAGCTAGCTGCAGGGGACTGTGTGCAGCATTAGCTTAGAGTGCAGATATGAACAAATAAACTCTGGATCATTCTGGTGGTGTTGAGCTTCACCCTCCTGACCATCTGACCTTTTTTGCAGTCAGGACTGTGGGGTATGGGCACCAGCTCAGCTGGTGTCACAGCTGAGGTGTCTCTTGTCTTGCTGCTACCAGTCATGTATGGATCTCCCCAATGGGCCTACACATGGGGCGGTGTCCTCTCCTCCAGTGTGCAACCCTGGAGATGAGTGCCCCAGAATAAAACTCCAGAATGTAACCCTGGAGATGAGTGCATATCAGGCATTACTACATGCCCTGGGTGGTTGTGAAGGCATGAGGCCAAAGGCGGAGCCTCATTCCAACTACCCAGGAAGTGCATTAATGCCTGATACACACATGCCCTGCCTGGAGTGGGTTACTGCACTTTTAAAATAGATAACTTTTTTTAACAAAAAAAGGATTTCTTTTCATTTAGTTAGGCTGTTGCTAGGTAGATTAGAGGAGGTTTGTTATGAACTGTGTGCATACTGGAGATTAATCAATGGTTAGGTGATGTTTTTAGATTGATGAAGCTGCCAGGATTCTGAAGCCCATTTTATAAATTGTAATTCCCCCAGTATATATCACTGGTCAGACTCCATCCTGAGTATAGTGTACAGTTCTGGTTCTCCTGAGAAAGAATACTGACAGGACTAGGAAAGTGCAGAGGAGAGTGACCAAGGTGGTTGTGGGCTTGGAAAACATGGGCTGTGAGGATAAACTAGCAGAACTGGGACTGTTATGGAAAAGTCGAGACTCGGGGGTGACATGACTATAGCTTTTCAACATGCAAAAGGGCTACCACTATCAGAGCAAATCCAGATCTTCTAGATGTACAAGGGTCTGGGGCACACAAGCTATGAGGAGAAGCTTATAGCCCCTCACATGTTCTACTTGGTGAAAAGGAGCCTGAAAGGGGACTTGATCTTTGTTTTCTGCTTACTCAAGAGTATTGACAAGATTGAGCAGGCGGCAATGTTCGATCGGATATCTTCCAACAGGATGTGGAACCTGAAGCTCAGATGTGGCTAATTCAGGAGTAGCATTTGGAACCACATCATCTACTGAAGAGTGGTGAACCTAGGCACAGTTTACCAGCAGATATAGTGAACATGGAGACAGTATAGTCCTTCAAAGTAAGCCTGAACAATTTTCTGCTTGCCAGTGGAATGAAAGAGTATCCTGGGTATTGGAATGGATTGGGAAATCCCTATAAATTAGTACGTGTTTACAAAGCATATTTATTCATCCCTATTTGTAAAGCGGAGAAGACAAGGGACCTAGCATGGCTTCCATTATAAAATGATGCCGCTATATATATTACAGTCTCAGTGGTAACTTTAACTGCTACATCTGTATCATAATCCACAACAAGTAATGGTGGTAGAATACTGGCAGCAGCAGCAGCATGACCAAAGGTGACCAAGCCAGGTAGCCGGCCCTTGGAGTACATACTGTGCAATCCAGTAGTGTCATCAAGTTCCAAACATGTTAAACAGGTGCAGAAAAAAAATTACTTTAAGGGTAAAAACCCTAATCTGGCATTTTGGCAGCAACTGCTGCCATTTTTGAGTATCTGGAGTTTTCCTTTAATGCACTGATTTCTGCAGATACCCCAGAACTTGTAGAGACTAATACACTGACTGCAGTTAAAGCAGTGACTTCCTTGGTAGTACTGGCACAAGCAGTCTCTGGTTGTGAAGAAAAAGCTTTCTCTTGCTTTTGCCGGAACAGTGTGCAGTGCAGAAACTTTATTGTTCAGGATTGTTGCAGATGAGTGATCTCAATTTTCTTCTGAAAGTGAGGATCAATCACTATGGCCACAGTGTAATTCTGTTGATCAAACTTTGGGGTTATCCAGCTGTTCGTAGACCAATTGAAAGCTATCCCTTCTGCCAGTGCCAGCACAGAAGCAGCACTATAAACGTTCTTTTCAGACTTCTATTTCTGACCCCCTGCAAACATCTGCAGATACTTGATTTATGAAAGGTCTCACTAAGACAAGCACTGTGCTAATATTATTTAATTAATTAATTTATTTATTTATTGAAAACGTTTCACCAGGAAGGCATGCTGAGCAAGACGCTTGTTTCCAGATACATCCTGGGGGAGGTGGGAAGGATGGGGTGAAACTGTACATTTCACAATAGGTAGCAAGAACATGTAGTAATAACATTTACAAGGACACATTCATGGTATATATACAAAGCTTAAAAGCACAATGCAATACTCACATTTTATGCAACAATTTACAGCGATCACTAAGGAGAGTGGGTGAGCAACAATGAGTCAGTTTAGATTGTCTTAGTAGTGATGGAGGCAATGTGAAAAATATTAGCCTGGTGTGATGGAGAAAGGAGGAACTGAAGGAGTGGAACTATCAAGCCTGGTGGGACGGAGAAGGAAGAACATAGGTTTTTGGAATGTAATGGTTGAGCGAGTCATAGGCCTGGAAAATTTAGTTACAGACACAGGCTGGGGAGGTGTGGTGTTTAAGTAGAGAGGAGAGAGAGGCAGGGGAGACAGCACTGCGGATGGTGAGGGGGAGGGTATTCCACAGTTTAGAGCAGCGATATGAGAAGGCAGATTGCCCAGCTGAGATTGATCTATGAGGGGAGGGCTAGGAATCTATGATTAGAGGTATAGAGAGAGTAAGGTGAAAGGGAGGAAGGGGGTTGTGAGTATTGATGTCATGTAGGAGAGTAGTGTCCCGAACCAGTAGTTGTCCAGAAAACTAGCAGTCTGGAAGAGTCATCTAGATTCCAGGGAGGGAAGTGTGAGGGCTTTATAGAGATCCCAGTGATGGGTTTGAGGGGGGCAGGATAAAGCAAAATGGCAGAAGTGAAAGAGTGTGTCCAGTCCAGTGAGGGTGGACTTGGGGGCGACACTATAGACTATATCAGCATAGTCAAAGGTGGGGAGGATCATTTTCTGTACAATGGCACAGCAAGCTGGTATTGGAATGCAGTCACGGTTCCTATATAAAGCACTGGGTTTTGTGTGCAGTGTCTTTTGGATAGCATTCACGCATACTAAAAAGTCCAGGTGCTGGTCTAGCTAGACTCCGAGATACCTAAAGGAAGGGAAGATCTCAAAGGGTGTACCATCCAACATATGGAAGGTAGTGGGGGAGAGGGCTCTAAAGAATCTCTGCCTAGTGCTGAAGGTCATGGAGACAGTCTTTTTGGCATTTAGGAACATCTGACTGGATTTGAACCAAAGCTGGACCTTGTGGAAATCCTGCTGCAGTTTAGATGCAGCTTCAGATTGTGAAGCACTAGAGGTGTATAGGACAGTGTCATCTGCATACATGTGTATATGAGTGGAAGAGCAGACAGCAGGGAGGTCCTTTAGAAAGATGAAAAAGAGGATTGGCCTATAACTGAGCCCTGTGGGACACCAGTATTGATTGGGAGGGTTGGGGAGAGTGAGGTGCCTATCGTGACAGATTGCATCCTGCCTGTAATGTAGGAGCTGAACTAGGCAGTGGCGGATGTGGAGAGACCAGCAGCTGTGAGTTTGTGGAGGAGAAAATGGTGTGATACTGTATCAAAGGCTTTGGATAGGTTTATAAATATTGCTGATGTGATCTGCCTCTAATCCATACCTGTGAGTTTGGATTCAGTGAAGCAAAGGAGGGAGGTGGTGTTAGAATGGGATTTATGGAAGCCAGACTGGAACGGGGTGAAGAAGGAGGAGGAAGAGTCAAGTTATGGGGTGAGTTGAGAAAGAACAATGTGCTCCTGTAGTTTGGCTAGGATGTAATATTACAAGTCTCTATATCATGGCTCAAGGAGGGCCACCCAATTCTCAATGAAACGTCCCTGAGATAACATTTCATTTCAGGTGCTGGAGACCCAGTCACACGTAAATCCTTACTGGCTGCTCTGCCCGGGTGCTAGACAGTTTCATGTCCCCTCAGAGACCTCAGGTAAAGTTGATGCACATCATGGCCATTACAGATTTGACACTTGATGGTCTAGAATAGACGAGAACTGGTCTCAGTGGAACAGCAGTACTTAAAAGCCATGCAGTCCATGCAACTGAATTATCATTTTTTGGAAATGATTTTTTAAATTCATGATCCAATAACACAGGGAAAAGCACTTAGGCAGCCAGAGCACCAACCCCAGTTCTTTGTGGTGCAGTATCTCTTCCTCGGTGGGCAGAGGAAGGCAGAATCTGGCACTGGCAAAAAATTACTAGATTTGGCCCAGTGGCATGAAGGGCTGAGGTGCTGGGTGCCTTACCTCCTGCCCACACTGGTGACCCAAGAGCAGTAACAGATCTGGGTTGCTCGGGGGTGCCAGGGCAAGGAAAGATCGAGCATCCCTAGACAGCTCTCCTTCCTCGGGAATGGGGTTAGTGTGACACGCTGCTTGCCTGACACCCAGTGGTGGCTGGGTGCCAGCACATGCATGCCACTACATAGGGAAAGGATCCCATGTTCAAGATGCCAGGGCCATCTCTGTGGAGGCAGAGCTCGGACATTGCGCCCATTGCATATCCATGGGCCCAGGGAGGACAAATCAGAGGAAAATCACCCCAGGCAGCAGGATGATGACCGATACTCCACAGGGCCCCGCACCAGTGACTGGGCACAACCACAGTCATGTGGCAGAGGATGCTGGTGAAGGTTAGTTCCAGAGTAGCCAGTGACAGGCCTTGGGGGGGGAGTTAGAATGGACCTGGGAGGGTGGTTAGAAAGGGGCTGCTGAGGGAGATCAGGAGATTAAACGTATATGAAAAAAAATAACTAGATTTTTTTGGAACCTCAAAAATATATATTTTTTTCATTTTTATATTACAAAATGCGTGAACAATAAAAAAAATGCAATGCAAGAAGAATGTCAGCCCTGGTACAGAGCTTTGACATTTTCCTGTGGTGCCTGTGGAAGAGGTATTGCACTGCTGTGGCTGCCTAACTGCTTGTTCCTGTAGTATTGAATCATACATTAAACAAGTCTCACCTAGGATACTATTCTGTCATGTGGAGTGCACGCCTTTTGTGTATTTCTGTTTTGACTTTCCTGGCTATGCACCTGGATTTGTCAGCAGCGGGCCCTGTTTTTGTATTTGTATGATGGGACAGCTGTCCTTGGAGTCCCAAGCCAGGCATGGCTCTGGGCCTCCAGAGACTGCTGCAAGGCAGGAGAGCTGTCAGTCAAAAGGGGGAGAAGGGAACATTGTTTAACCAGGGGTAGCACACTAGGCCAAAGCTTGTTTCCAGATGCGACCTGAGAGCACAAGGAAGTTAAGCAACTTGCTAAGGATCACACAGTGTGCACTTAGGCGGCTGTGGGATTCAAACCCAGGTCTGCAGATCTGCAGCTCAGAGGCTTAACCCACTGTGCTATACTGCCGCTAAACTGGACCCTGGTGGACCGTACCCCAAGCTCCAGCCTGACCCTCTCCTGGCCACACTCACAGTCGAGGCGCCACTGGCCAGCCCAGCCTCATACTACCTCCTTGCTCTAACTCCACTCTTCCTATGCTTCCAGTCTAGACTCCAGAATCCTGGGTGCCCCTGCCTTATATGCCCTTTGTGTGGATCATGCCACTCCTTTGCTCCACTTCCCCAGCCAAGGAAGCCCTAGGCATGTCTAACCCAAATACACTGAATCTGGTGGAGGAGGTCTGCCAAGCGATCTCAGGGTTGTGCCCTAAATGCTCCAGTTTGGATCCAGGGCCTTCTGTTGGAGTGCTGAGGGGTCATTGGTCTTACTTCCTTTTTTTCAGCATGTTTTTAGGCCTTCTTTCTCCTTCAGCCCACTTCAGCTTCCTGCCTGGCCAGTCCCATTACTAACCATCTCTGGGACTTTTCTGGCCTCCAACAATCTCTGCTGTTTGCCCCCCATGGCAGGGCTAGTGGATGGAAGCATATCCTCTCCACCCCTAGTGACCATATCCAGAGGAGAAGCCAGGGCCCAGTCAGTGATGTGGGGCCTGTGACAGACAGAGGCTTCATCCTGCTGGTGGTGACCTTGGTTTTCTCTTTTTCTAACGTTGCCTCCCTTCCTGATGTCAGATCTACCCCGTCAGATCTTGCACATGCTTAGCATTCCTCTGCAGAAGAGGCAAGCTGCCTGCCCCATCATAGAGGTCACTAGAGCAGTGGAACCCAATGCTATCCCTCCCTGGCTGGGAGCACTGCTGAGTGACAGCACCTCCCTAGCCTTTGGAATAGCCTGACCAGCTTCCTAGACTTACTTCGGAATCCAAGTTGCTGACGTGGGAGCGTGCAGTGCTGCCCACTAGACCACTGGGCAGCCCTGGACTTTTTTTTTTTTCTCTCCTAATGTACTTTTTACCCTCTATCACCACCTTTCTCCTGCCATCGGGTCCATTACTCAGAGATTCCCAGCCCTGTCTGCTGCTCCCCCTGCCATCACACCGGCAGGGATCCCCACAGTGCAGGACCCAAGTGTCCCCGAGGGCCGTCACATATGGCGACAGGGGGATATGGTACTTTTATCCCTGGGTTTCTCCCGTTACTCCACAGGGCCTCAGCAGTATGGTCGCACATGGGTGTGGAGGTGCTCATGTGTGCTGGAACTGACAATTCCCACTCTACCCACCAAGCCTAGTGCCAGCCCCCCATCTGCTCATACTGCCACTAAACCTCCACTTGGTGGCAGTCAAGTGCTAGGTAGACTCAGCTCCCGTACCGGGGAGAGGAGGGCTGCCAAGTGGCTGCTCAGTGTTCTCGTAGCCCTGCCACCCCCAGCCAACCCCGGTGGCCCAAGCTCATTCCCAAACCCAGGTTGCTGACATGAGAGCGGTAAGGTGCTCATGGTGTCTCAACCCTCTACACCACTGGGCCAATCTTTCTTTCTTTCTTTTTTTTTTTTTTTTTGAGATTATCAGGTGTTCCTTTATGAAGGGGTCTTTTCTCCTACACTAAAGAAGGCAATTGTGAGGCTCCTTCTGCAATAAAACATTTCTGGATCTGGATGTTCTCACAAATTACAGGCCTGTTTCAAACCTTCCCTTCCTAGGGAAAGTAATCAAGAAGGTGGTGGCCATACAGCTGGAGCATCGACTAGAAGAGTATAACATCTGTGAACCTCTGCAATCTGGTTTCTGGCTTCATTAGAGTAGAGGTGGGCAAGCCAGAGCAGGCTTGAGCCTGGCTTGAGCTTAGTGTCTAACTCGGCTCAACCTCTGTAAGCAAATGACAGCCAAGGTCAAGCCAAGCCAGTTATGGCCAAAGTAAGCATTTTGTCAGCTTGAGCAGTTAGTGTAGTGTCAGAAACATGCAACTGCTATGTAGAGAACAGCCTGCAGTAGCCAGGGCTCAGCTCGTGTTTTGGCTCATAGAGTTAAGCCAGACCACTGGCTTGGCTATAAGTGAAAAATTCCTGGCTTGCCCACCTCTGCATTACAGTACAAAGAATGCCCTAGTCATGGTGTTTCATTATCTCCATTTGGCAAGAGATAATGGATGATATTCTATCCTGGGCCTACTTGACCTTTCTGTGGTGTTTGACACAGTGGACCATGGGGTGCTGTTGGTATATCTAAGTCACTAGGTAGGGCTCTCGTGGTTGGTGTTATGGTGGTTTCAGCCCTACTTGTCTGAAAGGACACAGCAGGAGGAGTTGGGTTCTTACATTTCAGGTATTGTTGTGCTCTGCTGTGGAGTGCCTTAAGGGTTGACCATGCATCCCATGTTGTTTGTTGTGTACATGTTGCCATTAGGGGCCATCATTAGATGTTACTGGTTGAGTTTTCATTGCTACGCTGATGATATCAAGGTGTATCTGTCTTGTGTACCAGATGGGGGTGTCACGGTCTTGGGAGAGAATGAGTGCCTAGACAAAATTCATGACTGAAATGCCACTAGCTGGCTTAGCCTCAGTTCATTGCAGACAGGGCTGTTACTGGTGGAACCAGGTCTGTATGGGTAAGCAATGAATGGCATAGATGGTGTAATGCTGGGAGCTGAATCTGGGGGTTACTGTGGACTGTAAGCTGACACTAGAACATCAGGTGTCAGTGGTAGTCCCCATGACTTTTCCAGCTTCTGAACATCACCTGGCCCAAGTCCTTTCTTGCACCAACTGACCTGGTGTATGCCTTAATCACATCTAAACTGGATTACTGCAATGTCCTTTATCTAGAGTTATCTGTGAGGTTAGTGCATTGCCTACAGCTAGTGCAGAACACAGCAGCCTGGCTGATTATTGGGACCTTCAGGTCTGAGCATATCACGCTGGTACTCCATGATCTGCATTCAGTGGTGTATCAGCTCACATCACGCTGGTGCTCCATGATCTGCATTCAGTGGTGTATCAACTCATCATGCTGGTGCTCCATGATCTGCATTCGGTGGTGTATCAACTGCAAGGTATGCTTGTTGGCCTACAAGACCCTGCATCATCTATGCCCTAGCTACCTGAAGGACATCCTGACCCCTTACACCCCCAGTTGCTCTCTTCATTCCTCTGAGGCAGACCTCTTCTTCATCCCCAGATCTTCACCGACATCTTGGAGGGATCGTGCATTTGGCATTGCAGCACCGTTGTTGTGTAATGCACTACTGTCAGATGCAGATGCAAGTACTTTATATTTTTTTAAAACTTTGCTTATTGCAATACTAAAAGTAAAGCACATACAGTAATCTCCTGTATGACATTGCATACATTACTAATACATCCAAAGCAGGCAGAAATATTCAGCCTCTATAGCCTTTCTTAAGGAGATGGGGTATTCCAAAACTGAGTAATAATTAAGAAGAAAATTGTCCAGATAAGCTTCACCTTGCAAGACATTTGGCAGTCAATCTGAAAAAGAAAGTCCTGAACATGACCAGATTCAACAATCTGTGCTGATATGACCCCATTCCAACCATAATCAAACTCCTACAGGTATAGCAACTGTAGGGAGAATCCACACAGCTTAGAAATATTTACTGTAGCAACAAGTATTGTTAACACTTAAAACAGTGAACCTAGCTTTGTCCAATAAACAATAAGGACTAGCCATTTCTTGCAACTGAACAGACTATATGCGAACATACAATTGGAACACTCGTAAAGTTAAAAAAAGAACCATAAAGCCTAATGCTCCATTAAGATGCTCCATTAAGAAGCACTTAGCTAAAAGAAAGCAGTCATAGACTAAAGTACTTGCTAAGTGCTTCCATTTCAGGTGTTTTCCTCTGAATCAGGATGGTACTGAGCTCTGGCGGCATCAAACTCATGAGCTATGGCTTCTGCTTTTTTATTCACTTCAATGGGATTGATCAATAGAACATATGCCCACCGTAATGAATGCATAAGTGGGCAGGCATCAGTAGCGAATGTGTGACTCCTAGGCTCCTGAGTCTGGCACGCACCACATAACATTTCTTGCAATGGGTTCTTGTGGCATATGATAAGTCAGGAAAAAGATGTGGAGTCGCTCCACTGTAGTTCAAAGTGCTGGCGGATCTAGCAGCCTGCAGAAGCTGATCACAAACTGAAGTGCTGGTTATCACCATCAACACCATCCACGGTAAGTCACTCCTGGGACCCTCTGAACAGGAAGAGATATCGTAAGCTCTGAGAAAGCTATTAGGAAGAGTGTCCAAAGTCAGGTGTAAAGCTCCTGGTAGCCAAGCATGCAGGAAGCCCAGGAGATCATCCACTTCACAACCTTCAGGGAGCCCAACCAAATGAACATTGGGTGCCTGTTAGCATTTTCAAGGGCCTCCAACCTGTAACAGAGTTACACATTGCCTGAACCTGTTTAGATGTGGCAGCAATGGCTTGGGTGGCTAACTTTTCAGACAGTGCTGCAACTGTAGATGTAGCCTCCAATTTGACATCCTGCTCTGCAAACTTCTTCAAGACAGATTCAATATTGAGGCCAGTCATCTGTATAGATGACTGTAGGGCTTTCCAAGGTGGATCCAATCCCGACATTGGTACCATGCTTGTTGCAGCCTGGGATTCAGCAGTCAGTGAGTTTTTGGAACCACTTCCACCAGCATTTTGAAATTACCCCATTGTACTATTTGATATGGAACGGCACAGCAAACCACCATCTCCACAAATCTGTAGTTCGTTGCCAGAAAGAAATGAGCTGTTTTAAGTTAGAAATGTTTTAAATATCTTTGAAGTGTAGAGCAACCTACAAAAGCGTCTATTCAGCAGGTGTGCACAACATCTCCCCAACCCCCTACCGATGAAAACACTTTAAAAGATCGGTTCCACCCTTTGAGAGCATCAGCATTAGTGCACCTGAACATCAGGGTGCCAACCTCGATTTGCCAACCCCTGTTTTTGCAGAGCTTGCACCCGTGCACCCATGTGAGGCTGTACTACTACTATAAGATTCTAACTCCGAGGAGGGTGGACCTCAGGTAGGGGGCACAAATCCCAAAATTGGCACCATGATGTGCTGGCACACAAATGCTGGCGCTCTAATGGCCAGAAAGGTAAAAGATCATCCTAAATCCCAGCTGTTTAACCTTATTTATGGGTCTAGTAGATGTGTTCAAATGGTATTTATTTAAAATCAGTCCTATTTATTTTTGTACTTCCCTTACATTTTTTCTGAACTGTGTAAGGTACCCAGAGTGTTTGGGATTGGGTGCCCCAACAATAAATTTGCTTAGCCTTGCTTGTTGAGTTCTGCATACACATTGTTTGTTTCTTTTGTTAAACATAAGTTCTGGACTTCTGGTGACATCACAGAGGGGAACGGCAGCTACAGCTGGAGCTCCAATCCCCCACTACCACCACCCTACAATCTTTAGTAAATCAGCATCTTTAAAAGAGGATTTTATATACAATATACTAGAATCAAAGGTAGGGGAATGGGGCCAAGAAAATCCAAACAAGATCAACCATTGGTGATGTGCTAACAAACAAGATCTATGACTAAACAGAGGAACCCAAGCAACTCATCATTCCTGTACTTGGGTGTGGAGGAGAAGGAGGATCATAGGCCACACAGCAGCACAAAAGACTAGGCCACCAACATCAACATTATGTGCATGTTACAGCACATTGATGCAAATGTCTCAGACATAAAGAAGAACTTCAGAAAAGTTGAAGGTTGCATAAGGAAAGTTGAAGAGGCAGTGAATAAGTTCAGAGAAGAGGAGGACATAGGTACTAGTTGGGCCCTACTCTTTCTCTGTCAGCAGGAAAGAGAACTTACCAGGAGAGACAAAGACGCAGGGCCATGGGAAAGGAAATGACACCTCCACCTATTCAGATTTCCTGAGGAGTCTGAATGCCCCAACTTGAACCTCTTTTTACAAACCTGGTTCCAGAAAGAGCTTGACTTGGTGGAGGATTTCCCAGTTGAGACGGAACAAGCACACAGGGCACTGGGCCCTGGGCCCACAACCTAAGGAAGACAAATCTTACTGGTCAATTGTTATTAAATTTCTCAAGTACCTAGTGAAAGAAACTTTGCTGAGAAAGGCCTGGGAAAAGAAAGACCCCTGCTTTAATGGCAAGCTGGTATACATTCACCAAGATTACCTGAGTGGATTGCAGTGAAGAGAAAGCGGTGCATTCTGTAATTAAACAGTTAAAAGACAAGCAAATATAGGCTGAATTCTGGTATCAGATAAAATTCATCCTGCATCTTGAAGTAGTGGTGAAGATGTATAGGATACATTGCTGCAGGCACAAAAGACTGCTGAAGTTGGGAGCCATGCTACCAGATAAGCCGGTTGACACCTATTGAATGAGATCGCCAACAACTGGTGTGGGAAGTGGCTGGTAGCTTAAAGGATTAGTACAGAAGTTGATGACATGACCCTTCAAAGTGTTTAGCTCAAGAGCTACAGTACATTCACTGTACCCTGCAAGCCTGGAAGGATGGAGAGGAGAGAGACATTTAAGGACTGTGCTGGATGTGCTCTCATTTTCACCATTTCTGCTATCTTGAATACTGAGGGATTTTTGTCTGTTTCTTGTTCCCCTGACAATTGAATGCAATTGTTGGTGTTCGCTCCATAGTTCGTGGGGATATCCTTGGGTATTCCTGCCCAGACTGGGTTTGTTAGGGCCGAAAAGACCCCTCTGCAACAATGAGTTCCACCTTAAGTCCCCGGATGTTGCAACTGAGAATGCTCTAGCTGCCATTTGGTGAACTGTGCAGTGATTGGAAGCAGAACTACTGAGTGGCAGTTGGGCAACAGTCAGGAGCAGACTGTGTCAACTGTATTTGTTTCTGTTGCCAGAATGTTGAACCTCCCCCTTGGCTCTCCTCAATATCCATGGCAGTGGAGGTTCACCAGGCGCCAGCATGACTTACCCTGTGGGCGGGATTCAAACTTCATCCTACACACTGGCATAGAAGACTGCAGGGAGGCACGTAAGTGCAGCTAGAGGCTGGCCATAAGGGGGAGGATGATAGCATTGCAGGACTTGATGGGACTGTTCTATCTGAATGTATACTCAGAAACATTTTTATTCTAAAGTTAGAGGGTTCAATTCTTGGATTGCCATATATTCCGAAGAATGCACAGAGGAAGAATTGATGGATTTGTACATTATATATATGGTACAGATGATCATCCACGGTGTACTTACAATTGTAATGTACGGAAGGTAGATTGCTTTGATGTGACCCTGAGTAAGAATGACCTGGGTAAGACTGATACATGTCTCTACAGGAAGCCAGTGGATAGCAACGGATTACTAATTTCCTCCAGTTGCCATCCACCGCATGTACGCAAAAACATCCCGAAAGGACAGTTCCTCAGGGCAAAGCAGAACTGTAATAGGGAGGACAGCTATAGACAGGAAGCAGGTAGTTTGACCCGTAGACTGCAAGAACAAGGATACAGTGTTAGGAACATTGAGCAAGCAAAAAACAGAGCAGACAACACTAAAAGGCAGATATTGCTGCAGGATAAGGAACCGGTACCTACACAGGAGGTGCAAAGTTTCAACTTTATCACTACGTATTTGCAGCAGGCAGACCAGGTCAAAGAGATTATTTACCAACACTGGAAGGTGTTAGGTAGCGATCCAGGCCTCAAAGAGTTGTTCCAGAGTTACCTCTGCATGTCATATAGACGTGCTCCAACTTTAAAAGATAAGCTGGTGCACAGTCATTTTGTTGACAGTAAAGAAGCTACTTGGCTGAATGAGAAAAAAGGATGTTTCAGATGTCACAGACGTTTGTATTGCCAGTCAGTTAGAAATTGCAGTAAATTTAGTAGTGTGAATGCAAAACAAGAGTTTGAAATAAGACAGCTTACAACATGTGACACAGCAGGAGTAATCTACCTCACTCAATGTTCCTGTACAGCATTTTATGTGGGCAAAATTAAACACCCATTAAAACAACGTTTGGGCGAGCATATGAGGGCTATTGAGAGAAAAGATCCCTTGTATGCAGCATCCCTGCATATTGATGTTAATGGAAGCAGTGAGCATAAGTTTGAGTTTTGCATTATTGACAAGGTTAGCAGAAACCCTCAGGGAGGCAATTTTAATAACTTGCTTCTAAAGAGAGAGACATATTGGATAGTTAAACTGAGAGCAACTCATTACCCAACACAGGATTTGATTTAAAACCTTATCTAGATGATAAATAAAATAGCCTGAACTTCTGATAATTTTGATTATTTGCATAGATCTGATGTGGTTGTAAGAAAGGAGCATATAAAAGAGTTTTTATCAGTTATATATGTGACACTGTTATGGTTCACACTGTATTTAAAATCCCCCCATCCATTCCTATTAGTGTTGTATAGTATATATAGTGTATTTTGTATATATATGAGTTGTATGGTTTTAATGGTGACGGATGAGTTAAGTGGGAATTATACACAGCTTTTTAACACATGGTATATCTGCACCAATGGATTTGTAGTACAACACAGTGATGTCATTAACTGTTTTACAGTGTGGAGTATTTAATGAATGTGTTGGTCAGGAGAAACTAGTTTTTGATAAAGGGTCCAGGGAGACCCGAAACGCACCAAGCATTTTTATGACTTTGGTGTCAGGCTTGTATTTCTTTTATGCAATAAACTGATTGATATAACACTGAGAACTGGTGGTCATTCCTACATGGCTGGTGTTAGTGCCAGAATGTTTTGGTAACTATTCAGAAGATCTGCTTGGGAGGACAAGTTGTAATGGGTACTCTGAAGCTTTCTGTTGTTCTTTGGACCTCACAAGGTCACTAAAATGTTGTTTTGATGGTTGATAAAACAAATAATAAAGGGACCCCCTGATACAGGGTTGAATTTGTTGAGGTCAGCAGCTTGGACTGAGTGTTAACTTGAGGCCACACCTCACCTGGGCCACGTATTCACCTGGCCCTATCAATTCTGCCGGTCAGCTGAAGGGAAATCCCCTTGGTCCTTCTATGTCCAGGGGCTAGCATTCCTCAGTATGGCACCTGCTATGGCAGGGTTGCAGGGGAAAGGGTTCACAGACAGCGGCCTCATCGGAAGTACCATCTGTCCTGGTGTTCAGTTCCTGTTATCATCTGTGTGTGGAATCAGGACCCAGGTCAAAGGGACCAGGGCAGGCTGGGAAAGGAGACCTAGTTTCTACCTCAACTCTGTAAATGCCGTGTACACTGCCCTCAAGCATGGTCCATCACAGAGGGTTTATCCCCTCTGCACACTTCCTTGTGGAAGCACACTGCCATGCAGTGGCTCTCTTCGGAGGCAGTTTGGATAGCTGCCATATGTGTGTGTTGACTTTTCGTTTTTTTGTAACTGGTTCAAGATGTTCACAGTGTATGGAATCTCAGTGCTGGTCCACAAAGGAAAGGTCTGTAAAGTCAGGGGAGGGAAGGAGACACATTTGGGCCTTGAACTATGGGTGTAATACTAACACCCTAAATTGGGGAGTTAAAAATCCATGTACACCTGCATGGCACAGTTTAGCTGCAAATGGATAGCTAGCTTAAAGTTAATGTTTTGCAATGTAACAGGAGTCTCTTCAGTGCTGAAGCAGGCTGGACTCCTTTACAAGCTCATTCAGCTGTACACACATGTGGCTCTGATCCAGTAGACTCATCCGTTGGAGGCTGAGCACTTATAATTAAGGAGGAGCTGGGTGTAGACCATTATAACCTCTTCACATCCAAACAGTAAAAAAGCTGGAGTGGCCATTCTAGTTAAAAAAGTACCGCCAGAAAACATACTAGACTCTGCCTCTGATACAGGTGGGAGACTAACAATTGTATCTCTGGAAATAGGAGGTAACATTTTACATACAGGCAATGTATATGGTCCCACTCTGTCCACAGCTTATTTCTTTTCAAAAACATTTAATTCTCTGATGGACCTCCCAGAGAAATGTTGTTGGTGGGGGGACTGGAATATGGTGGAATTCCATTATGGACAGGACTGCAGATACTTGGACCCTCTCCGTCGAGTGTCCAAATGCTTATTATATTGGGGGCTGGTAAACATATGGAGGGAGTTGTGTCCCTTAAAAAAGGACTTCACATTCTGTTCCTGTTCCAAGAAGAGTTAATCTAGAATCAATAGGTTTTATATTCAGAAGCCTTCCTACACTTGGTGGCAGAGGCTTAGATAGGCATATAGATTTTCTCAGGCCATGCACCCATAACCTTGCAGTTGGACATAGGCGCTAGGGTTAAAACTATGGTGTGGTGATTAAATGCCAACTTGTTGACTGAAGAGGTGTTCCACTCAAAGGTGTCAAAAGAGATCCAGGGATACCTGAGTCAGAATTTGGAATCAGAATCTAAAATTAGATTTATATGAGATGGTTTGAAGTCTGTGCTGTGGGGCCACGTCATTAGTCAAGCTTCCTTTTAAAAAGAAACAGAGGCTTCAGAAGCAAGAGTTCCTGCAGAAAGTGAAAACACCATAAAGACATGCTCTCGGCTTACAGATCGGGTGCTAGGTGAAAAAACTCATGAAGAACACAGCACTGTGGCAGCCCTCAGATAAAGAGGTAAAAGGTAAAAATAAGGACCCTCATCATTGTTACCCCTAACAGTGCTGAAAATCTAGCAAGAAAATAAATCCAGACGGCAACAATTATCTTTTACCTCTTTATCTGAGTACTTCCTTGCAGAGAGACCTGGAATGTCTGGAAGCACAACCTAAACAGAACAGGTCAGAGGAGAATTCAGTGAACTTGCAAAAAAGTTAAAAAACAGGCTGGATAAGATAATGGCGAGCAAAAGAGCAAGTCATCTTAGGTTCATCAAGCAACGGTATTATGTGAATGTCAGCAGGGCCAGTCACCTACTTGCTTTCAGGTTGCACAAACAGGCAGCTGAACAGTACATCCCCAAGATACGAAAAATGGTGTGTGTGTGTCTCAGATTGGACTTTGTTCCCCAAGGAAGTGACAGCACAATTTTCCAAGTTCTATAACAGACTCTACAGGAGAGAGCTCAGAGTAGGAAGGGGCAATAAGGGCTTTCCTGGCTAAGCTAGAACTCCCTCAGGTCACATAGGAACAATTATTAAGCTTAGAGAGTCCTTTCTCTGTAGGAGAAACTGAATAAATTATTAAACTCCTCCCCTAGCCTAGTAGTTAGAGTGATGAGCTGTGAATGAGCTTGGTACATCCAGCAGACCTGGGTTTGATTCCCACAACCTTCACATGCTTACCGTGTGACCCTGAGCAAGCCATTTAACCTCCCTAGTGCTCCAAGGTTGCCCCTGAAAACAGGCCTTGTGTCTAGTGGGCCTTATCCATTTACAAAAAGAGAATAATGACAAGACCCTGGAATGGATGGCTTCTTAGTGGAGTTCTATAAAACCCTAGAGAAGGAGGTAGTGCCCATCTTCACAAAAGTGTTCAACAAGGTTCACAAAGTGAGTGAAATGCATGACTCATGGTCAGAGGCAATGATAAAATTCTTGCTGAAACCTAACAAAGACAGTACAGCTTGTGTTGCATTCCAGTCTATTTCACTCCTTAACCAGGATGCTAAAGTATTTGCTAAGACCATAGCAAATATGTTCCAAAAAATAACTGAATCTCAAATCCACATGGACCAGACTGGCTTTATTCCTAACCAACACATACAGGACACTATCAGACACCTGTTCAGTGTGATCTCAGGCACCAGGGGTAGCAAGGGCACCAGTATGGTCATTACTGTGAATGCTGAAAAAGCATTTGGTCACCTGGACTGGAGTTTTCTACAGGCAGTACTGTGGAAAATGGGTATGGGTGACATTTTTAGCTCCTGGCTTAAATTCCTTTACTCTACCTCCTTTGCAAAAGTCAGTGTCAATGGCATGTTATCTCAAAAACTGAACATCTGCAGAGGCACAAGACAGGGTTGCCTTCTGTCCCCCTTGCATTTTGCTATTAGTGTAGAACCACTGGTAGCTAATCTAAGAGCACAACAAAACATCACGGGGATTAAGATCCTGGATGAGAAGGTGAAAATCTCAATCTACGCGGATGCAACCTTTTTGTACTTTAACAATCCGGAGACCTCCCTACCACATTTGCTCCAACTCCTGTTAAATTATAGTGCAGCCTCAGGTTACAAGGGAAACAGAGAAAATGGAAAGTATGTTCTTTAGTGGCACCCGCGCTCACACTGAGGAATGATTGTGTCCCTTCAAATGGGTGCCAAAACACTTTAGGTACTTGGGGGTGAAGATCCCCAAAGATCTGGGCTGCCTATTGAAAAATTAATTATGATCCTTTTCTTCAGACATTCCATGCAGACTTCAATAAGTGGCATGATCGACCACTAACACTGGTGGCAGAAGTAGAAACCACTCATCTAAATGTTCTCTCTCCTCCATTTGCTATACCTTTTCTCTACCCAATCAATTGATATCCCTTCCCACTTTTTGAAATCCTTGAACAAAGCAGTGTCTAAATGTATCTGGGCAGGGAAAAGACCCCACATCAAAGGAGAGTTCCTGAAAATACAAAGAGAATAGGGCAGTTTGGGAGTCCTGGATTTTTACAGACACTAGCTTGTCATCGCCATTCAGTGCTGATTCACACTCTAGATACAGTCAAGTCACTGTGGGTAGCAATGGAGCAGGGCATCTCAGCAGTGAGACAGGTGAGAGACATTCTTTTTAATTACATTGATGGGGGAACAGTTATCCAGTTGAACAGGCCATGAGCTAGGACGTTGGTCCAAACCTGGCACAAAGCAATAGACTTAATTGAATGCAAAAGGGGAATTAATCATGTGACCTCTATAATGGCCTGAATAGATCCTACACTTTCCAGGTGGGCCCAGAAAAGCCTAAATCCAGTCGGACATCTAATGCAGCAAGGCAGTGTCAATTCATTCCAAAGACTGCAACAGGAGTTTAATGTCCCACAGTGGAAGTTTTACTGTTATCTCCAAATTAGGAGTTTCCTGCAGGCTCCAGCACAAAGGGACCAGTTATTAAAGCAACCAGACACACTGCAACAGATTATTCAGTTGCAAATGGGATCCCCAGGTCTGGGATGCTGGGTCTCCTTCCTATATAAAACACTCAAATCAATGAGTTCCTTCCCCCCAGCAGAAAGGTCATCTGAGATAAATGGGAAAGGGAGGCAGGAAAGCCATGGTCAGAGGCAGAATGGAGCCAGATATGGCAGGCTACAGCTAGACTGTCCACTTCATATGAGTAGAGGGAACAGAGGTTAAAGGTGGTTTCAGGATATTTTAGGACAACTGTCATTATGAAGCATTTTGGAACCTCATACTCAGATTCCTATTGGAGATGATGCGTCCAGATGGCCCATTGCCTACACGTATTCTGGAGCTGTCCAGAGCTTACTCACTATTTTGGAAGGAGGTAGGGGAGGCTTTAGAAACATAGAAACATAGAATTTGATGGCAGATAAGGACCGCTTGGCCAACCCAGTCTGCCCATTTCCCTACCTAATGGATAAGCTGCAGATCCTAGTTAACCAGCAGCCTACTTCTTCCTACCCCCACCCCCTAGAATTGCCTTATGACTGTCCCGTGCATGCTTGAATTCCACCACTGTTTTTGACTCCACAGCCTCCTCTGGAAGGCTGTTCCATGCATCCACAACCCTCTCTGTGAAAAAATACTTCCTTAAATTACCTCTGAGCCACCCCCCTCTATCTTCAAATTGTGCCCCCTTGTTCTTGCACACCTCTTTTTTTGAAAGATGCTACCCTCTTGGACTTGGACTTTGTTGATTCCCTTGAGGTACTTTAGGCCAGATATTCCAAAGTACCATCCCCGAGGAGGTACAATTCCTGGTATTCAGACTCACGACTCATGGCTTAAGACAGAAACACACCGAATATCTTTATCAAGTTCTGATCAATTGGGTTACAAAGGCCGTCATGTGCAACTGGCTTGCAGCAACACCATCTTCCTCCCTGAAAGGTTGGATAACAATATGTAAGCAAATACAGGATATGGAGGGGTTGACCACCCAATTGCAATTGAAGGGGGAAAGACATAAGGCAAGATGGCTCCTGTTCATGCACATTCTGGAAAGCAAAACAGGTGAGTTGGTCCTGGATTAAATGGCAGGACTAAGCTAAATATGTAATCTATAGATAAGCTACCAAATAACACATTGAGATGCAGCTCCAGCATAAGTAATCCCCGACTCCATATTGAAAAGTTAAGACATGAAACTAAGTTAACAAACTCCTCAGATGACCATGCTAAGTGTGAATTTTAGTTTGACAGGTGATTCATAATCAGTTTTGTGTGTTATGTTGAACTTAAAAATAAGGAAAATGGTCAAGTGTCCTGTGAGATGTTGTGTGCTGTAATGTCATTAATGTGTTGTTGAACTAAACAATTTTCAATGAAGTTTTACTGCAAAAAAAAAGAACATAAATTCTAGTAATGGTGGGGGTCCATATGTTTTATATGTTCCAGAATGAGGAGCCATCTTTAAGTATATGTGCTCCTATAAGTTGCTGTTAACAAGTCCTTTCGCAGAGGCAAGAGCCCTGGATGAACTCAAGAAATTAAAGGTCAACAAAGCAATGGGACAGATGAAAATATCCAAGGATACTGTGGGAGCTTGGAAAGGAACTGGCTGCCCCACTGGTGGAGCTCTTCAACAAATCACTGGAAAGTGGGGAGGTCCCTGAGAACTGGAAAAGGGCTACAGTAGTGCCTCTACACAAGAGTGACAGTAGGAAAGAAGCAGAAAACTATTGCCTAGTCAGTCTCACCTCGGTAGTAGGTAAGCTAATGGAATCCCTGCTAAAGGAGAAGATAGTGACATTCTTAGAAGATAGTGGACAGCTGGACCCAAAGCAGCATGGCTTCATGGCAGGAAAGTCCTGCCAGATGAACCTAATCAAATTCTTTGATTCGGTCATAAAAACGATGGACCATGGGGGTGCAGTGGACATGGTGCACCCGGACTTCAGCAAGGCCTTCCACTCCATTCCACGCCGGAGTCTAATAAACAAGCTGGAGCACACAGGCATTGGGCCAAAAATTGTAAACTGGATCCAAAACTGGCTCAACTGGAGGACTCAGAGGGTATTGGTAAATGGCACACTATCAGAGGAGGGTAGAGTTACAAGTGGTGTTCCACAGGGTTCAGTGCTGGGACAAAAACTTTTCAATGTACTCATTATCAACATAGCTGACGACCTAAATGCGAAGGTGTGCTTTTTTTGTGGATGACACAAAGCTCTGAAATAGAGTGGACACAGCTGAAGGGACTCAAAGGATGGAGTCATACCTTAGGAAATGCAAAGAAGTGCAAAGTAATGTGCCTGGTAAACAAAAACCCAGGGGGAGAGTACACAATGGGGGGGAGGGTTGCTAACAACAACAAAAATGGAAAGGGACCTGGGGGTAGCCAGTAATGTGAGAAGGCAGTAAGGAGGCCTGGGGGATATTGGGATGCTTAGAGAGAGGCATCAACAGTAGAAAACAGGAAGTTGTTATCCCTCTGTACAGACAGTTGGTGAGACCCCATCTGGAGTACTGCGTGCAGTTCTGGAGAACCCATCTCCACAACGACATAGACAGGATGGAGACAGTCCAGAGGAGGGCAACTAAAATGGTGCAGGGTCTGCACCAGAAGCCATATGAAGAGAGACTAAAAGAGCTTAATATGTATACCCTATAGGAAAGGAGGGAGAGGGATTACATGATAAAAACGTTCAAGTACCTCAAGGGAATCAGCAAAGTTCAAGAGGGTAGCATCTTTCAGAAAAAGAGATGTGCAAGAACAAGGGGGGCGCAATTTGAAGATAATGGGGGGACAGCTCAGGGGCAACGTGAAGAAGTATTTTTTCATGTAGAGGGTGGTGGATGCATGGAACAGCATTTCTGAGGAGGTTGTGGGGTCAAAAACAGCGGGGGCATTCAAGAATGCATGAGACAGACAAAAAGCAATTCTGGTGGGGGGAGGTAGAAAGAAATAGGCTGTTGGTTAACTAGGATCTGCAGCTTATCCAATAGTTAGGGAAATGGGCAGACTGGGTGAGCCAAGCAGTCAATGGAAACCATCTGCCAAAACATTCTGTGTTTCTATGTTAAGAATTTCATACTGCTTCCTTGTTTACAAGTATCTGTCCATTCTGTATCAATAGGGAGTTGGGGGTCAGCCACTTCCATGTGATTCCTTTGGATGCCGCAGCGTATGAAGGTTTTTAACAGTTAAATGTCACTAACCCGGATCAATTCCACCAATTACAGCCTCGGTATTTGGCATTTGAAGTCCAGGTTGGTGTGAATTAGAAGGATAGAACATATCACTGCCTTCAGTGCTATTCATGAGGGGACCGCTACTAGACAGGCCCAAAACACATTGGTGTGGTTTGCTCTGTGATTGTATCCTCACCAACAATTAATTGTTCCTGTTACAGGGGTTATAATGTTTGGAGATATATGAGGTGTAAAACAAGTCACTGATCACCTTCTGTCATTGCTGGAGGACACTGTGGGCAATATAGGGTCATGTATTTTCAGATCAAGTTTAAACTTGAATTATATGCCTGATTCCCTTAGAACGGAAGTAATGTTTTGTTTTGGCTTTGTTCTGTTTCTGCTGAAAGCAAGCCTGTCATTTCTGTAGGCTGAAATGGCTGTATAGAGTTTTCTAAGTCTAGTGTAAGATTTCAGCATCATCTCAAACCTTGTTTAGTAAGAGATCAGAGAAGTGGTACGGAGTGGGTCCTGTGCGCGAAAAAAGGAATTGCCTATGCGCCACATATCTGCAGCATGTAGGCAACCCTAGGTTGGAATGCCATGCACCGGGGTGCTGTGGACCGCCAGTGGCATTCACAGAAGGGGTACATACCCCTTCCACACTTAATCCCCTGGCCAGTCACACAGCTATGTGCCAGATGGTATGGGGAAGTGTCAGCAGTGTACCTACACTCAGTGTAATTCAAAAAGGTACCAAATGCCAGGTGCAGGGGCACAGGATATGGCAGCAGACACCCTGTCATATACATTGTGTGCCCCCCACAAGGTACACTCACCAGCTATGGTGGGAAAACAAAGTCCATCCATAATGTTGCCCAAGCCCTATGGTAAGGCTGGAAGGGATGGGGGTAGCCATTAGGGCACTTGCCCAAAGGGTAACTTTTAAGGGACCCATACCATCCCTAAATATCCTGCTCCCCACGGAGCAGGGGAGTCATTGTAGGACCAGGATGGGCATCCAATTGGATGCCCACCTGTGTCCTCCAATCCACCTCCTGCATACCACTGCACCAGGAGTTGGGCAGGGCTGCAGACAGGCACCCTGCACTGGCTCACAGTGGTGGATGTCGTGCCCCATGCACCAGTCTGCAGGTGTGGGCTCCGTGGGCCAGGTGCATGCCTCTAGCACATATTCGTTCCAGAATGGTGAACAGCCCCATCATGCATAAATAAGTTTGTCGTATGTATTATCAGTTTTATTCAGTGGAGGTTTTTGAAACATGAGTACCCTCTGCTGGTTGTTATGAAACCAATGTGAGTTAAGATGTTTAAGACATCTCTTTTAGATAATGTATTACTAGTTCTTATATTATTCAATACCTAAGCTGTTTTATTGTCACCACTGTGAGATTAGTTTTTTTTTTTTTTAATTGTATTAGTCTGAAGCACTTGTTATTTGTGTATCATTACTTGCCTAATTGAAAGTATGGGTTCGAAAGAACTAGGGCAGAGTTCAAACTATGTTTTGTTGACTTAGGCGAAAACTTGCTTATCAAATGTTCCTAGCTGAAATGCAGGCAAAATTCAGCTTAGATGTCTTAATGTCTGATGGCATGAGATGAAAAATGTTTGCTCTGTAAAATGTACAGTATGAAAATATGAGAATTTCTTGAGAGATTATGGTATGTCTGAACAACAATACCACTATGGTATTTCAACATCTAATGCCATCAAGAGATGTGATATTGCTTAACATCTGATGCCATCAAGAGATGTGATATTGCTTAACATCTGATGCCATCAAGAGATGTGATATTGCTTAACATCTGATGCCATCAAGAGATGTGATATTGCTTAACATCTAATGCCATCAAGAAACATGGTATTAATATCCAACAATGCCATCAATGATGGCATTCCTTAACATCTGATACCATCCTCATGTCATCTATAAGCAACAAGTCTGTCTGCAGCAAATCAAAGTTATGGAATGCCAGGAGAAGGACAACAACATGTAGAATCCTGTGCCATCTACCATGCCTCAAAATCATGATGCAACAAGTCATTCAGGAACAAGACTCCCACCAGCTGCAAACATCTACACCAGACTGGACCACTGAGGGAGAGAATACCAGCAAGCATTACTCCCCCCCTCCCCCAATGGACCAAGTAAAACAAATGGTTTAAGAGACTGCGAGCCCTTGCCAGACATAACTCCCTAATTAACATGTTATCTTTGGCAAAAGAACAAAATGGCTGGAGTAAGACCTTACCTTGGGGACTGCAGGTTCATTGAGTGGCCAACGTGAGTGCATGTTTTGCAAGAACTGTATAAACTGTCCACATGTGGGCTAGATAGGAGGCAGTATAGCGCAGTGGTCTAAGGCTCTGAGCTGCAAATCTGGTGACATCCAGCAGACCAGACCTGAGTCTTAATCCCACAGCTTCCACTTGCATACTGTGTGACCCTGAGCAAGTCACTTAACCTCCTTGTGCTCCTGGGTCGCTCCTGTAAAAAAGCTTTCAGCTTAGTGTGCAATACCTGGTTAAATAACAACTAAAAAAAAAAAAAATAGATATAAGCCAAGCTGAAACTGGGACTGAGGTATTGAGGATATCAGCTAAAAAGGAAATATCTTTCCAGCAAACCGCCACTGCAGCGCAACCCCCCCCCACCCCAGGCAAGCCAAAGACTGTCAGCCATGTAATATTCTTCCAATGAACAGCACTGGTAAAAATGTATTTGAAAGACACTGTTGCTTGTATACCATCTTTTTCTTTTCAAATCTGTGTTGCTTAAAATGAAACCTATTAAATGGTATAGTATGGGATTCTTGTTATCTCGTCTCCTCTGAAACTGACAACATTGTGGGATTTATGTGAAGTCATCTACAATGGGATTAAGATTTGCTGTTGGACTAGTACAAAGTAAAACATGTTGCCTCCCACACATTTGGCTTCCAAGATTGGGTTTGGGTAAAAGTATGCCATAACACTCAACACTCAAATATATCTGCTGCCAAGTCCTCTTGTCCCATTTCTGGTTGTGATTTCATAAGTTACTCATAAAAAACAAGGTATGCCCTATGTAGCCTCACAAACCCATTTTCCCCACCTTTTTTTCATAAAGATGTTTATTGGCATTTTCTTTTTTCTGCCACACGGAGACACGATAGGAGCTGCGCATAGTGCAGTACACAGGGAATACACTAGAACTGCTTCTAGAAGAAATGAGCACATATAAAGACATGGGAGCTGAGTGTCACCTTGTTAATATGCTGTAATATAATACTCTGTCTGCATACTGTCATACTATACAGACAGAGTATTGTTTTTACATCACAATAGTCAGTAATGCAGTATGTGTAGAGTAAACAAGTATTTTAATTTAACCACGCCTAGTCTGATTGACTGATTGCTTTTAAGAGGTCAAAGATGGCCTAGCAAGGGAGCAGTAACATCAGTTGTTGCAACATGTGTTGGAGGTCTTCAGTCACCAAAGGGCTGATAGTGAACAACAGAAAAATTTGGCACAAAAGGGGTCATGACCAAAGAGGGAATTGGGCACCACTAGCTACCTCAGCTGCATTCAATGTTTTTTGGAATAAGGAACTAATGTGATTTATATTTATGTAACTTAGTTTCTGGAACTGTATAAAGGGTATGGGGAGATGGGAGATGGGAGATCCAGTAACATCATGAATACAGGATACATTCACCTAATTTGTTTGATCTGGGGTGATGGGGGCAGGGGAGCAGGGGAGAGCAGAGACAATCATATCCAGTAGTCTTTGGGAATTCAAAAACTGCATTGCCCAGTCACATTCTGAAAATTCACATCCACGCCACATTCCATGCCGGAGGCTGAGTGGATGCCATGCGCCAACAGGTAAGCAAGTGGGTGGATGCAGCAGCAGCATTGGTGGCTGCATGCAGGGTCTCTTGTCAGACTGGAGGCTCAGGAGGTGCATGTGGGGTGAGGGGAAGATTCAACAGCGCCACTAATAGTCAGCTACAGACTGGATGAGTGGAGGGGATCAGAGGATGAGGATGGCTAAGGGAGCCATGGGGTAATCAAAAGGCAGCAAAAGGTATAGATATAACAAATGTAACATTAACGTGGTTGAATTCTTCTCCCCTTGAAAGTTACCGGTGGGGCCTTGCGTTATGTCCCCCAAATGTACAGCTAAGCAGATAATGGATGTCATCGAGTACAATCCCCAGTTCCATTTATTAGCTAAACTACCTACAGCAGGCTAGCTTTGTTAGCTGGGCAAGGTCATCCTGAGTCCTGCATTTCCCACTTGTCTACAGCAGTACTGATGTGTCTGCTCATTTCTGCCATTTACAGGGCAGAGTTTCTACATTTTATCAGCTACATGTCAGTTTTCTGTTTCAGGAAGTGTAGGTTATTGGTTACAGAGACACAGGTTTGTGGGTATACTTGGTCCCCCAAAGGTTTCAATAACCCTCCCCAAAGTTACCCTGACTTTTCAATGCATGTCTTATTGCTGCTGCCAGAGTGTAACCTGTTAATGCATTGTAAAGTGTTTTGGGACACAGCAGTGTGTGCTAAAGTCCCAACATAAAACCAAATGCCTTTCCTTATCCAGTTGGCATTTAATGTGAAAGACTTAAAGGGAATCTTTGAGTTGAATTTTAAATTTCAGTAGATCAGTCACCCTCTGATGTAACAGTTCTTATGGGGCCATATGATGTCTACTGTACAGTATGTCACTGTGCTTAGTTTTCATTTTAATTTCAAGTGCAGCAACATCCTTGGGCTGGACAGTCCCATTTATTCATGCTGGGGTACTATCTATAATGTCAGGGTTTCATGAGCAACCATGCATTTGTAAGGGTGCTGGTATCACAGAATGTGCCCCCAAATGAAGAAACCACACTGCCCAGGAACATGCTGCTGTGGATTAAGCAAATGTTCAGCACAACAATGGTGACACCAGACACCCAATCAAATTGTTAAACTAGGGAGGGGGATATTCTGAATTTCTTAACAGGAACCACAGAGTTGCCTTTAAAGAGCTGCCCCCTGGTTCTTTTCATTAAAAGTCTATTAATTAAAAAAATTGTGCAATAGCTACAATTTAGGAACTGGGCTGTAACATATAAGAAATCTCATTCAGCATGTTTACATGCATCTGATCAGCTCTTCGATTCCGGGAGGGTTTCGGAGATTTCAGATTTATGAATTGGGAAACTAGAGTGCATGTAAAACTGGTTATTTTCGGGTTTTGCAATTTACCAGATTACATGAAAAACACGATTATACTCTCTGGAATAGTCGTTTATTAATCTGAAATCTTGTTCATGTAAACACCTGACGGTGGGAGTTTTACGATTTAAGCACACTCACGCAGGACAGTCTCGAGACATTCTCGACATTTGTCATGCGCAATCCTTAGAATGCATGCTCGGAAACATCTATTAATTGGATAATTGAGCTACATGTAAACACGGGCACAACATGTCATGATTTCAGAAGAACAAATATAACGTTATGTAAACAGACTCAACTTTATGAAAATCAGATTATCAGAAAATCCGATTCAAAAAAGGAATCTGAAATCTTTCCTCATGTAAACGCACTGATGGACTGCCAGGGGTACATTAACTTACAGATAGAGTCCTCGTAACAACAAGTATCACCCTATTGTGCCCCTTTGCCCAGCAAGGTATCCTAGAGCCCACCCTGCTTTCTAACTGGCCAAACCATGCAATTTAAATATGAAATCACTGCAATTTTTTTCCTCTCGCTTAGAGAGAGATACTGGTACCCAATGCTGTGTACCTGATTGGCAGCTATGAAATGGTACTCACACACAATGTCAGCTAGGCTTACATTCAAAACTAAAATTAAAATTTTCTGGTTTCCTTGTTTCAGTGTAATAAAAAACACACACTGTCATCCTATGGCCATGTGCCCTTCAGAGTCCTCTAGATCACGTCCTCCAACAAACCGCACCGACTCTGTACTTCACAGAGTGCATGATCCCTGCCCTCCACTGAACTGCCAGTTTAGGAGGGGAAAAACAATTAAAGAACTTTGTTTTCTTAATACATTAAAATGTACCTTCTTTCTGCTGACTTAGTTTTGGTTTCTGTATATACGTACCTTCCGATCGTAGAATGATGTTCCACAGTGCGACCACCCACCTGCCATCACCGCACTGCTGCCAATTCCTGATGCCTTTTAACACCACTCTGCTGCCTATTCCCAATGTCTTCAGTGGCTTTTGAATGATTGCCACTTCACTAGCACACTTTAAAAGTAAAACGTAGCACGAGCAAAGCAGTTCTTGACACTGAGCTTACTTCTCTTTTCCTCCCAGCTAGCCCGACCACCACCAGTGTTCCTCATAGAAACATAGAAGTTGACGGCAGATAAGGACAGAAAGGCCCATCCAGTCTGCCCATTTCTTTTCTATCTTATGAATGTGCTATAGGCCTTCACTCTGTCAATGGCCTATCTAGTCATACTCATCTGTATTGCCCCCTTATGCCTATCCCATGCCTGTTTGAAGCTCTGCACTGTACTCATATCCACCACTTCCTGAAGTAGGCCATTCCATGCATCCACCACCCTTTCTGTGAAAAAGAACTTCCTCACATTACCCCTTAATCGGCCTCCCTCTAATCTCATTCTGTGTTCTCTTGTCCTGCTATTTTTCTTATATTGAAACATGTTACTCTTTTACCTTGTTAATGCCCCTAAGGTGTTTGAATGTTTCGATCATATCACCTCTCTCCCTCCTTTGCTCTAGGGTATACATATTGAGCTCCATTAATCTTTCCTCATATGTTTTCTGATGCAGTCCCTGCACAATTTTGGTTGCTCTTCTCTGGACTGCCTCAATTTGGTTAATGTCCTTGTGAAGGTGTGGCCTCCAGTACTGCACGCAGTACTCCAAATGGGGCCTAACTAGTGTCATGTAAAGAGGGATTATTACCTCCCTCTTCTGACTTGTGATACTCCTACTAATACACCCTAACATCCCCCTAGCCTTACCTATTGCTTTAGTGATCTGCTTGGATGATTTCAGGTCATCGGTGATGATGATGCCCAAGTCTCTTTCTTCCCTTGTGACTGCCAGCAACTCCCCTCCCAGCCTATAGGTGGCTCCAGGGTTTCTCTTCCCTATGTGCATGATCTTGCACTTCTTTGCATTAAACCCCAGTTGCCACTCTTCTGACCATTCTGCTAGTTTATCCAGACCTCTTCTCATTCTGCCCACCCCATCTGGATCATCTACTCTGTTGCAGATCTTGGTGTCATCTGCAAACAGACAAACCTTACCCTCCAGTCCATCTGCAATATCATTGATGAAAATATTGAAGAGGACTGGCCCCAGGACTGATCCCTGAGGTACCCCACTTGTGACTTGCATCTCTTCAGACTGTATACTGTTTACCACCACTCTGTTTTCAGCCCATCAACCAGTTTGCCACCCAGTTGACCAATGTCTGACCCACCCTGAGCCTACCCAGCTTATCAATCAATCTTCTATGTGGAACAGTATCGAAGGTTTTGCTGAAGTCAAGGTAGGCAACATCAACTGCTCCCCTTTGGTCCACCACTCTGGTTACCCAGTCAAAGAAATCTATGAGATTAGTTTGACAGGACCTTCCTTTTGTAAACCCATGCTGTCTTGGATCCTGTGCTCTTATGGATTCCAGGTGTTGCACTATCCTTTCCTTAAGGACTGCCTCCATAATTTTGCCCACTACTGAGGTAAGACTGACTAGTCTGTAGTTCCCTGCCTCCTCCCTGTTACCACTCTTGTGGAGCGGGATCACATGAGCCCTTCTCCAGTCTTCTGGGCTCTCTCCTGTGCTCAGAGACTCATTAAGCAGTTCTGATAATGGCTCTGCTAATTCCACCCTTAGCTCCTTTAGTACCCTGGGATGTATGCCATCAAGTCCCATTGCCTTGTCCACCCAGAGCTTATCGAGCTCTTGTAGGACCCTTTGTTTTGTGAAAGGGCTAGTGCTCACCTCCTTCCCCCCTGTGTCCATGGTGCTGAGCTGTGGGCCCTGCCCTACCTTCTCTTCAGTAAATATTGAGCAGAAGTATCTATTTAGGACAGATGCTTTTAAATGGTCCTCCTCCTCACATGCCCCCTTATCTCCTTTGATCTTAGCAGTACCCCCTCTGGACTTTCTCCTTTCACTAATGTATCTATAGAAAGTCTTGTTACCTTCTTTTACTGTTTGTGCTAGTGTTTCCTCAGTTTGGGCCTTTGCCTGCCTCACTGCCTTCCCTGCTTCTCTTAGGGAAGTTTGGCATGCCTCCCTATCTTCATCCCGCTGTGTTTCCTTATATTTCCTGAAGGCCAGCCTTTTGGCTCTGACCTTTTCTGCTACTGTTTTTGAAAACCAAAGTGGTTTCCTTCTTTTGCATTTCTCTATAACACAATGGGATGTTGTTTCAAGTTTTGCATCCTTAATGCTTGCCCACTTGGCCTGTACCGCTCACCCACATTTCCTGAACAGTCAATAAATGAAGTGTTCACTAGTGAACAATACAGTGAAAAAATGAATTAATGTGGCAAAAAAAACTCTCAACATAATTTCAAATTCATTCCTGTGAGTGCATGGGGGTGGCGTGGGGGGGAAGAAACCATGACAACCAACTCAAAAACTAGCAAGTACAGAGACTCTATTAGGACAAAAGTCCTTAACTTTAAAAAAACAAATAAAAACCAAAACAGTATTTAAATTAAGTTTAAATGAAGGTGGACAAACTGTTTTATTTTAAAAACAATTAAAAGTATGTATTTTAACACTTAAACATAGAAAATATTTTTTACAAGCAAATAAAATACAGTGACCCATTTTCTAAGCCCAATAATACCCTCCAGGGTGGGGGGTATGGGCAATACCGGACCTTCCAGGGGCTATAAGGCCCTCCACCTGTGGCGTTGGGCCTCAATATACCCCTGGGTGATCCGGTATTGCCTAATACTGCCCACCCTGTCGGGTAATATTGCTTGCATACTGAAAGTGGCAACTGTAACAAATCAAAGAGTAAAATGAGTTGCTTGGATCTAAGTATTTGATGTTTGCATAACATGGTTGCAGTGCAATGCCATGCCATCTTTGAGGGTGGTGTGATGTTGGAGGGAGCCTATGGTTCTGCTGTGCATATAGCCCATAAAAATGGAATTTCAGCACTGCAGATCACCCCTCCCCCCTTTGGGAGGATAATCAAAACACTGTTTTACATTTTTCGCTGTAAACAATACCAGCCAAAATTGCTTCTTACTTGGTCATTCTAGGTCCCCTTCCTCCGCCTCCCTCCTCAAAAGCTGATCTGTTACACCGCGTCAACAGCCTTTACCCAATGTGCTTCTGCCTCTGCTCCAGGGCCTGCTGTGTACTGTAACCTTTAGACATGCTGGTGGCTGTGTGTTTTCTCTCTCCCATTACAGGCTGTGCAGTAGCGTGGATATCCCCACAGAATGGATGCTGATTGGCCACATTTCCTCAGCAGTTGCAGAAAGTATTGATGATGCACACCCATAAAGTCTGCCACTCTGCTACTCGCTCTTTTGTGCCAGTATCCCAGGCCCACCTGCCAGCCAGTGCCTACCTCCTCCCCGTCTCCTGCACGGGCCGTGGAAGCCCTATTGCAAGTGCCAACCATTAAGAGGCCAACTTTCAGGCCCAGGAGGCACCCAAGGAGGCATGACTGACAGGAAGCTCAGTAACAGTGTGGTTTACTTTCCTGTTTGCTGCTGTTGGCTGTATGATAGGCGTGGCATGAAAGCAATTGCAAACTAACAGGTACATCAAGGTAGCAAGCACCAGTGCACGATGGTCTCAGTTTAGGATGGCTTAGTTGGTACAGGTGCTGAAGTTCTCTCACTGCTGCTGGGACAGCTCTGCTCAGTGCTGTAGTGCACACCTTTCAACTGCTTTGTAGTTCAGATAGTGCTTTGTGTAGTTTTTTGCACCCAGATTTACTCCCTCCACAAAGATTTACTGATATTCCACATGTTACACCCTTTTCTGGACAGGCAAACTCTTAAAACTTGTGTGGGTTATTCCTTAAATCATCCGCTCCAATCCTATACAGTCCCTGTATAATGAAATATCTAATGCTGTGTGCTGTCTTGTTACACTGCATTGTATTTTTTATTTATTAGCCCCATACGTCTCCTTCCCTTCCCCTCCCTTCAGGTCACATCTGCTAACAAGAGTGCTGTTCTTTGCATGGCTTACCTGGTACAATACTTAAATTAATAAACAAAATTAAAATTCATAGTACTGGCCTTAAAATGTGTTGCAAATAGTGAGGACGTGTAACACTATCTTACTTTTATTTTAATACACAACAAACTGAAAACATGCAGGTACAGTGTAGTCACCCACATGACTACTCTCAACATTCAGTGCATCCTCTGAATAAGTTTAAGACTAGTGGACACCTTACATTTTGTGTTTAGCAATATTTCTATCAAGTTAATTTCAATTTGTAATAGTTTGCGTATCCAGAAATGGCTCTAATTGTTTATTTTCTATTTATTTCAGTTTGGGATTAATACCTTTGTGCCAATGGCTCATTTATAAAGGTTCCACATGTGACGCCCGAGGGTGCTATCCCAAGGGCTACTACCCCTGCCTGCTTTGCCACTAGCCGGTTAAGGGGCCTGGATCCAGTGGCGGGTGCCTCCACCCAGGCATCGGGGTTGGAACAGTCAGGCACGACTCGGTCACAGGCCTCTGGGTCACTGCAACCCCCCTTTCCTTCCACTAGCAGCCCACAAACACTTCCCTCACAGTCGTTATGACTTACACTTACCCCCAGATTGGAAAGACCAACTTGGTGCTGAGAACCCCCTGTAAAATAAGATGCGGTGACACAATAATCCATGCATAAGAGGGTAACACTAACACACAGTCCAGACAGTATGCCTTGCAAACAACAAATCTGATTTATTGAAGGGGAAATAACAAGGATGGGGAGATCAGGTTGATTAGCTTCACTCTCTAATATACATAGGGCACTGAGCACAGGCCAGACCTATCAGTCACTGTCTCTGGGTACCCAGGCAATACAAGGCTAGCCTATGAGGTGCAGCTGGTTGGGGCTCTGACACAGAAAAGAAGCATTTGATACCTAAATTGATCGAGAAGAGCCAGCAGGCTCAGTTCATGCAGCCCTCGGAGCAGCCAGACAAATCTTGCCTTCAATGTGAACATCTAACAAGGAGCTACCCTGATTTAGTATTCACGACTCCTGCAGCACAATCCCTCTCACACCACTGGCAGGACTCAGCCTGTGATCCAGACACTTCTCTACACATTTACAGGGTTTTATTTAACTCTAAAAATTGATTAGCGTTTTGCTCATAAAAGTTCTAAAACATTGTGAAAATGCATAGCACTTGCCTCACTGTGTTTCGCAAATATAACACTTCTAGAAAACCTATATAAATGCTTTCTGTACAATTAGTATTGTCCCAAGAAAAAAACTGCTAATTAATTATTTAAAACCCTGCATTTATTTGTAGCACAGAGGGGTACCATACCAGGCAGCTGCTTTATTCTCCTGATCGTTTTCACTGCACAAACCGGGTGACACGATGCAGCTTCACTTGTCCTGACAGACCGAGCGCGATTGAAGCAGATTCTCCAGTTCTCTACATGGTGAGCCTGGTAGGTAGTTGTAAACGTACAGCCTCCTCTGCCTGCACTCCTCCATGGATCTTGTCTGCTCCTTCTGACGATACTACTGCCCAACTTCTTGGCCTGCACACACGCTTCCCACGCAAAGACTTCCTTAGTGCAGGAGCCAGAGCTCCTTCTCTCTTCACGATCACAAATGACTCTGCCCCTCCAGGACAGTTGCAGGGCAGTTTCTTCTCACTCCACTGGCTCCAGTTGGCTGCTTTTTCCTGCCAGTCACCTCATACACCCTCTATTGGTGCAAAAAAGGTGCCAGGTTCCAAACTACGCTTCCCAGAACACCTACCATTTACTCCCCTTGATGGCAGGCTCCCCGTGGGAGTCCAAGTTCTGGTTGGCTCAAGCGGTCTCCATTTTAAAGTCCCCCTTCCCCAATTGGCCCATCTCAGAGCCCAAGTCCAAAATGGAGGGGCCAAACACAGAGTCCCAGCTGCAAATAAGGCAGGTTAAACAAACTACATTTGTACTGTTACACTACATATTTCCCAGCAAACAGTTGCATCTTTCCATTAGGCTCCCTCTGCTCTCTTAGCGACTGCAGAAACAGTGTGATTTAAACAGCAGCTCGGGTGGGACTCGAGCAGTAAACCCACAGCCTCCCCATATGAACTAATAAAGCTGGCGAGCAGGCGGCTCTTAAAGAGACAGTACCAGAGGCTCTAGAAGCACTCGGCGCCCACATTTAAATGGCATTACTCCGAATGCCCCTCAGGCAGGGAGCACTTAGGCAAGCTCCAGGAAGGCATTTTAGGAACCCCCATTTGTAGGGGGGTTACACACGTCAAACATAGTACAGAACAGAATAAACAACAGTATATACACAGATGTGGAATGTCACTAAATCTTCGTGGAGGGAGTAAATTTGAATGCAAATTACAATACATAGTGCTAATCGAACTGCAAAGCAGTTGAAAAGTGTGCACTACAACACTGAGTAGAGCTCCACTGGCAGCAGTACCTCGCAGAGTTTTAAAAACTTTTTAAAGTCCCTGTTCTGACACCATGGTGCCCAGTTCCTGGTACCTGCTAGTATCTAACCCACCCAGGCCATTTTCACTGTGCAACACTGGGAAGCCCACCCCTGGTGCTGCCAAGCATGACACTGGGGTGCACAATCCCCAGTGTTGGTACTGCAAATAAAGAAAACTGTCCCTCAAAATCTTTTTTTATTTTTTTTTAAATCCCCATAAACAAGAAAATGGTCCATCGATATCTGTTTCCACCACCCTTGCCCTCCCCCCACCTGACCTTCCTACTCAGCATCCACAACCCCACCCTACCCTACCCCTTACTTACCTACCAGGGGTCCATTGCCATAATCCTCTCTGGACTAGAGATATGTCTTTACTCTTCAACGCCAGACTGGGAAGGGAGGAAATCAGGTATGCTGTCAACGTAGTTCATTTTTTAATATTCTTTCCCTAGATTTTCAATATGGCCTTTTTGGAACCCAACTCATGAACAAGTAGGTGAACTTCTTCAACTCTTGGCCAAAAGATGATTTTGCAGTATGTGTGGGTTGAACAAATCAGGTCACACAGGAATCAACAAATGTGGTACAACATACCTAAATGGTATGATTTTTATTAAACAAACACAAAAAAATAACAGCTTACAGCAGCGAACTTACAATAATAAACAAACAAAATAAAACTTGAAAACAGCACAGCTTCCCTGCCAAGGGTCTAGCAGTGGAACATAATCTTGTGCAGTATAACAGAAAGCAGGAGGTCCTCACATGAACTCTCCCTAACAGCATCTAACCTGAGGATCTAGGCTGGCTTCTTTTAAAGAGTTGAGCTCCACCCCTTAGCTCAAAGCCCCACCTAATTATTAAGCTATTTACAGGAAATCTTCTTATTTCTTTGTACAATCAATAACTTAGAATACACATAAATGAAAGGCATAACAAATAATCCATTATTATGACATCAACATAAACACCCTAATGCTCTATCAGATATGGTTGCACATTTCTTGCAGAGTGGGCTGCATTATAGACAACTCCTCCCCTTTTCTAAAGGTAACCTAGGAGCTGCAGCATATAAAAGAAGGGAGAAAGGTGCTGCTGACTTTCTATAGGAGACAGCACCTTGCAAGGACACCAGCAGATTGGAGACATGATACTCCTGGGAGCTGTGTAGGTAAACCACATTTTAGTTCTTCTCTATTGTCCTGTATTTTAGTTAATTTGCTAACTGTTTAACCTTTTCAAGAACAGGATATTCCAATCTGCACCTGTACATATCCAAAAGAAAAACATTTAAACTGGCATTGGTAATTTCTTAAGTTTGACTATCAATCCCAGCTTGCTTTTTACACTGTGAAAAAAAACCTTTGCCTACCAAGTCTGTTTACAGACCTTTAGTTAGTTTCATTCTTTAAGTCTGTGCAGCTCATTTAGACTATTTCTGCACATTTAAGGGCAATGCAGGGAAAAAGTGCTTATATTTAACTGGACCATGATGTAGAAGAGCAGAAATAGGAAGGGGAAGAAAAATAGTTTCAATTGTAATACACAGCATCAGATGGCCAGTCTGACTGCAGCATATTCTGTATGTTTTACACAGAAAAGGGGGGGGGATTAGAAAGAGACAGAAAGACATAAAATGAAGGAGTAAAGTGCTGTTGCGCAACAGTCTTTGGAACAGATATAGGAGAGAAGAAGAAAACATCAGGTTCAGCTAAGCACTATTCACATGGGGGGGGGGGTTCAACTACCACACAGTCGTTGCACGAAATCACCATTCTGGCAGGATTTGAACATTTTTCCCTATCAGGTTCATGAGGTGGAGTCATATGAAGACTATTATGAAAATTTGGGGTAAAAACATTAAAAAATAACAAAGTTGTGAATATACATTGACATTTTTCAATGCTTGCTTGCAAGTTTGGCAATTTTCAATACTTAGACCCCAAATTTTTAGCATAGCTATTTTTTCACACCTCATCATGAACATGACAGCTGTCCTTTTTAAAATCCTGGGCAAAATGTGTTTTCACATCTCTGGTGTGAAATGATGATTCGGTGACAATTTGAAACGTTTCACCTTCCAGGTTCATGAGGTGGGGTTATTAGACAACTATGTTGAAAGTTTGGGATCAACATATTTAAAACAACGAAGTTACAAAGATACATTGTCCTTTTTAAATGCTCGCTCATAACATTTGTTATTTTCAATATTTTGACAGCAAATTTCCAACATAGCCATTTTTTCACACCACCTCATGAACCCGACAGCTGTCATTTTTCGAATCTTGGCCAAAATATGATTTCCCACTTATGGCATGAAATGATAGTTTGTCCTGTATTTTATAAATTACACCTATCTTCTTCAGAAGGGGGTCATAAGAAGACTATGTTGAAATCTTGGGGTCAAAACTGTTACAAAAAGATTATGAAGTAACATTGTTTCAATGGATGGCCGTTGGCCTAGCGGGGACCACGTGAATGGGTTGAGCTGGGGGAAGGGTGCTGCCGCATGTGGCACTGGTCCCAGCCTGGGGGGTAATCATATCAGATGACCTTAAGGTTAGCAAGCAATGTGAGAAGGCAGTAGGGAGGGCTGCAGGGATACTGGGATGCATAGGGAGAGGCATCACCAGCAGAAAACAGGAAGTTGTTATCCCTCTGTACAGACAGTTGGTGAGACCCCATCTGGAGTACTGCTTCTAGTTCTGGAGACCCCATCTCCTCAAGGACATAGACAGGATAGAGGCAGTCCAGAGGAGGGCAACTAAAATGGTGCAGGGTCTGCAAGAGAAGCCGTACAAGGAGAGACTAAAGGAACTTAATATGTATACCCTTGAGGAAAGAAGGGAGAGGGGGGACATGATAGAAACTTTTAAGTACCTCAGTGGAATCAACAAAGTCCAAGAGGGTAGCATCTTTCAGAAAAAGAGACGTGCAAGAACAAGGGGTGACAATTTAAAGACAGAGGGTAGTGGATGCATGGAACAGCCTTCCTGAGGAGATTGTGGGGTCTAAAACTGTGGGAGAATTCAAGAATGCATGGGACAGACATAAGGCAGTTCTTGTGGGGGGTAGGAAAAAATAGGCTGTTGGTTAACTAGGATCTGCGGCCTATCCTGTAGGTAGGGAAATGGGCAGACTAGGTGGGCCAAGCAGTCCCTATCTGCCGTCAAAGCCTATGTTTCTATGAGGGACAGAGCAGTGTTCTGGCCCACACACAACACCTTGTGGCGGGCCAGGGAGCTTTTCCTCACAAGGGGTTGACGTGCATGTCGAGGTCTGATGGGCCTATGCACAAGTAGGTTAGCCTGACAGTTTTAAATTACAGCACTGGCACTGACCTACAGTTGGTAGGAAATCAGGATCCACCACAAATTACTCGTCTCACTACAAATGCCTGCCACACACGCCATACGTGCAAACATTTTGCATTGAAAAATGTTTGTTTTCTGTAGGTAGGTATACATGGAAAAAGAATAGCGCTGATTTCTTGTTTTGGCCAGTATGTGGAGCTGCTATGCAGGTGGAGCAGCCCCTTCCAACTTCCCCCCCCCTCTGTTTTTTTTTTCTATAATCTGTTTCCCTTTGTGGTCTCAACAGGGTTAGGCTCCCTTCTGCCAGGCTCCACCACCTCCTACAATCCAGCATCTCCCCAGGCCTGCCTGGCAGCTCAGTGGTACTCCCACAGATCCCCAATGATGGAGTCAGAAGGGGGAGGGCCATCCTCCCCCAATGCCTGAATCCAGTAGTCACTGCAGGCGTCCCCCAGAGATGTGGTTGGTGGAGGTGTGGTGTGTAGGCATCATACACCCCTGCGTGCCTTCCTTTTTCCTCATGATTTTTCTCTCATTCCTCTCCCACCACTATGGTATGCTCAGGCGGTGCATGCGCATATGCATGGAGGCATGCATGTGTACCGGGAACAAGGCTCCCTTCCCCACTTCTGACTTACCTCTGCCTCCTGGAGCTCCCTTGAGCAGCCACGAGCCGAGATGGCCTGCTTCCCCGATCCGGGACAGGAGAGCTTGATCCTCTCTCAGCGCCCTCCCCCACAGTTGACCCCCAGTAACCTGTGCCTGTTCCCAAACATGGGTCACTAGCATGGCAGGAGGTAAGGTGTTCAGTGCCTTAGCCCTCCACGCCACTGGTCTGTCTCTCTCTCTCTCTCTCTCTCTCTAATGTAACGTGGCCCTCTCTACTGTCACATCTGCCTACCCCCCATCTTTAGGTTTCGGTATCAGTCTGTGACTGTTCCTTCATTTTGTGCCATTTGGATGGAAGCTGCCTGTTTAAACTGTTGTCTCCTGTGGATCCTCCTCACTCATTTTTTTTTTACTCCCATCTCTCAGCCGCCACCTTCCTCCTATCTTCATCGCAGTTTGCAGTAGTACAGTGACAATTTTGGGGGGGTGGACGTGGTTCTCCCACCCTGATACAGTCGGAGTATATTATATATATATATATACATACATACCAGGAAAAAGAAAACAAAATTTGGCAGTGAGGAAAAAGGAAAGAAAAATTGGCAGTGACGAAGTAAGTGGAGAGCGGTGTGGGTTTGAAAAGCACACATGCTGACTCTGTTTGGGCGGGGGACAAGCAGGGACTGCTGAAGCTGATTTTTTTTCAATGATGACTTTATTTAACTTTTGGTTCTGTTATTTTACTAATGTAAAACTGCCACATTTAATGTGTTTATATGTCATGTTGGACACAACTCTATAAGGTTTAGTTTTGTGGCTCCCCCTGTGAGACCTGCCCCTGTGGAGATGGTCCAGTACCGCCCTTTAAGGGGAGTTACCCCGGAGGGTCTGATGACGGTACTGGACCTATCGAATAGACCTTTGGAATGTTTGGATCCATGGGATCTGGTACTGCACTACAATAATGCGGTGGTGGGGCTCTGGATTCAGTAGCTCCTGTCCGAGTTCACCCCCTTCCCTCCGCCCTCAGTCCCCCTGGTTTGATGGGACTTTGAGGAAGTTGAGTAGAGTAGGGTGAAGGTTGGAATGTGGTTGGTGGAAATCTGGCTGGGAAGAGTTTAGACTTGGTTGATGGCCCATTATTTGGACTATCAATCAGCAAACTCTCGTAAGAAGGCAGAGTTCCTGTCCAGAGAGATTGCTGCATCAAGGAATCAACCAGCTCAGCTCTTTTGGACTGTAGTGCAATCCAGCCTATCTCCAGGGCCGGAGAGCTTTTTTACAACTTAAGTGTGATGAGTTTGCTCTTTTCTTTGATGATAAGGTATCCTCTATCAGGTCAGAGATCCACTTGACTCATTCAACAGAGCATGGCGATGGCCGGTGTGAGGGCACAAGCCCTTGGTTTGTCTGAACCAATTTCGACTTGCCAGCGATCGTGGACATCATGAAGATTGTTCTGGGCATGCGTCCGACTTGCTATAGTTTTGATCCTGGTCTAACACGTCTCCTTGTAGGGTGTGTGGATGTTATCAGACCGATCCTCGCTGAGATAGTCTGGTGTTCATTGGAGAAGGGTGTGTTTCCAAGCCCCCTGAAGCAGGCAGTGGTAACGCCCCTTTTAAAGAAACCTTTCCTCCACCCAGATTGTCTCGCAAACTACAGACCTGTCTCTAACCTGCCCTTTTTGGGTAAGATTATTGAGAAGGTAGTCTCATCACAGCTTGAGATTTTTCTTACCACCCATGAAGTCTATGATCCTCTCCAATCTGGCTTCAGGAAGAAGCATAGTACAGAGACAGCTTTGGTTTGGGTACTTAATGATCTCCTGATAGCAAGGGATTGGAGGAACCATTTGATTCTGGTTCTTCTTGATCTCTCTGGAGCATTTGACACCGTGGATCATGGGGTGTTGCTGGAATGCTTGCAGCTTCTCTGTAGGCTGTCAGGAACAGTCCTCAGCTGGTTTCATTCTTTCCTCATGGGCAGGATACAGAGGGTGGTGTCTGGGATTTTTTCCTCAGCCCAGTCTCCCTGCCATGTGGCATACTACAGGGTTCTGTGCTGTCCTCCTTGTTCACGGTGTATATGCTGCCATTAGGAGACATTATAAGGTGGTACAGGCTGAGTTTTCATTTTTATGCTGATGATACTCAGCTGTACCTGTCCTTTGTACCCGAACAGAACAGCGCTGTCTCTGTCTTTAACAACTGCCTCTCTGAAATTCAGGAGTGGATGAGTGCTAGCTGGTTGTGATTGAATCCGGATAAGACCGAGGTGTTGGTTGTGGACCCAGGTCATCGGGGAGAGAGGTTGACTCCTGATCAGTCATCTGGCCTTGTGCTAGGGGACAATCAGTTGAGACCCTCTGAACAGGTGCGGAATCTGGGCGTTGTGCTTGACGATGAGCTGACTGTAAAATCTCAGGTGTCAGCAGTCATTAAGTCCTCCTTTATCATCTGAGGAACATTGCCTGGATAAAACATCTAGTTCTGCCTGAGGACCTTCCTCTGCTGGTCCACGCCTTTGTGTCTTCCCACCTAGATTATTGCAATGCTCTATACCTAGGGCTACCGGGGGTGGACCTCTGCCACTTGCAGCCGATGCAGAACACTGCAGCCAGGTTGTTGATGGGCTTGTCTAGAAATAGCCATGTCACCCCTGTGCTTTGCGAACTGTGCTGGCTGCCAGTGAGATGGAGGATCACCTTCAAGGTCACTTTGTTGACCCATAAGACCCTACATGGACAGGGACTGGGTTACTTGCAAGACCTCCTTCAGCCTTATTTCCCCCTCCGCCCTCTCTGCTCTGCCAATGAGGGATTGCTAGAGGTTCCCAGTGTCCATCTTCAGACTTCAGGGGCCAGGGCATTTTCATTCTTGGCCCCATCCCTGTGGAACTCTCTACCTCATCAGATTAGAGAGTGCCTGTCCACTGAGTCCTTTAAGTCTTCCCTGAAGACTTATTTATTTGAGTTAGGCTTCAGGAATAATATATAACTTATGAGTTTGCTGCCTTTTATATATTTTAATATGTTTTATTTTACTGATTATTTATATGTCTGTTGTATATGCACTTTGATACTTGAAAAGAGCATTAGAAATAAAGACTGACTGATTGATTGATTGACATTAGTTCTATTCATAGTGGTTTGGGGATTGATTTCAGACAGTGGAAGGGAGGGGTTTATGTTTAAAAAAGTTATGAACTTATAGCCAGCCCGGTGGTGCTGAAGGTTGAGGTGCTGGACACCACACCAGTGACTCGGGGGTCGGGAGCGACCTCGGGTTGCTGGGTGTTGGCAGGGGAGGGAGAGGATTGAGCATCCGATGGACTGCTCTCCTCTCCTGGGGAGGGGGAGCTGTTGTCTCACTTCTTGGCTCCCCCTAGTGGAGGCCGGAAGGCAGTGCCAGAGGTCGGAAGACACAGAAGCATGGAGATGTGACATGCGCATGCCTCCACACACGTACATTCATACCATGAAGGGTAGGGGGTGTATGGGGAGAAAACGTAAAAACAAAGGTAAAAAGCAATATGGAAAGAAAAAAGAAAGAAAAGGAAAAGAAAACAAATTATGAAGTATTGGCAAAATCAGAGTGTCAATGCCATACGTGAATAACTTGGACCTGGCATGTGGAGTGATTTAACATTTGATACAGTCATGTGTGTGATTTGACTTGATGTTGTGCTGGGATACCATCATGAGTTAAGGTCTCAGCTTGCAGGATTTATTCTTGCCATTGTAAAATATGAAATTGCACACCCCTGCTGCATTCCACAACTATGTGTCCCCCTCATTCTGAAATTACATATCTCTTCAACATTCTGAACATTTATGACAATACCACATTCTGAATTTCAGCATCCCTGCCACATTTCAAAACTGTGTGCCCTATCTACCTTTTGTTTTTATTTAGTATCCTGTTCCCTTTTCCAACCAGCTCCCATCGGTCCTAACCCCACCCACCCAGCCCCATCACCCATCTTCTCTGGGATTCACCTCACTTCCTTTATACCCTGACTTGTCCCCTAAGGCAGGGCCATCTGAGGGGGAACTAGCCCCTGATGGAGACTTGATCTCTGCGCATTGAAGACAGCACCACAGTCAGCAGTGTGGAGCCTGTAGTGAGGGGTGAACATTCTTCTGCAATGATCTGTGTTTTTTCCATTTTTTTCTTCCAACTCCAAGGACACAAGATGAGCTCCCAATGCACTTGTATGCGTGTGTGTGCATTGCACATCGGAGCACGTTGGCATCCTCCCTCCCTGATCCTTGGCTCTGATTGCATTGCCACCTGTAGTCACCCAGGTGATGGTAGCACAGCAGAGGCCAAACTCCCTCCGTAAGGTGAAGAGCATCATCTGGACCACTCATTGTACCTCCCCCGGCCAGCCCTCTGATGACTCATACTCATTCCTGAAGGTGGGTCATTTGCATCGTGAGCAGTAACACAACTGTTGTGCCAGCGGGTCGGCATGCCCTATCTATTTTTAGAGATTCTACCCTTGCTGCATTCCAAAGCTGCAATCAGGTGGCATTATGAAATCTCCTGCCCCAGTACAGTATTCTTAAATTACACACAACCTTGACATTTTAAAGCCTATGTTTGCTGCTGCATTTCAAAACCATCTCCCCCACCACATTTTTAGGTACTATGCATGCGCACATTCTGGAAATGTATGGACAGCTTTCCTTTTTTAAATGTAATAATACAGCTGCAGTTTTATACACCTTTGAAGAAATAAGTCCTATAAGGTTGCTGGCAGGGAGGACAAGGCTGTGAGTTCAGGAACTGACATCGTCAATAGCTCTTTAAGATAAACTGGCTTTTTTGAACAAGCAGTAAAATTAGGGTTACAAAAAGGACTATAACTGTTAGATGAAGTGACTTAGAGATCTCATTTCTTGTATGCGACTTTTGAGGGATGCGTTGATCCTAATTCTGAATGTATCGATGTTAGACAATTTGGCTGGACTCTCTCTTGAATGTGTCAGGTATGGTATACATGATCTGAATTCCTAGATTGACAGTAGGCACCACTGTTAGGGGAATCCTAGGATGAGCTGAGCAGTGCAGGCCAAATTTAGGTGCAGTATTTGGGATCTGTCCCTATTAAGTTTGTAGCCTGATAGGGCCACATATTCCCCAATGATTTTATCTAGGTATATTAAGGATTTAGGCATGTCTGTGAGAAAAAGGGCAATATCTTTAGCGAGCAAAAATATTTTGTGGGGAAGAGCTCCCACCTGCACACTTGAGAAATCCTTGGTTGCCTGTATTTTCAGTGCCAGCAGCTCTAAGGCCGAGAGAAAATTAAATGAAATGGAAATTGAGGACAGCCCTGCTGAGTGCCTCTTTTGAGCTGGAATTGAGGGGAGAGGGCATCATTGGAAAAAACATCTGCTAGGGCAAAAACACCACAATACAATCTATCTCATGTCAGACCATGTACACATGCAGTGCAAATCCAGCCAATGGACATATTTGGGTGAGGAAAACAACCTGGTGCATCTACATATAGGGGTATACCCATAAACCATCACAATGGCATGCAAACTAAATGTGCTATACATTAAACTTTTAGGAGCCTCTGAGAAACAGAGAATTAAAAACTAACACCATATCTCAACATAACAAAGTCAATGCGGCTCCTATACCAGATATGCTGCACAGATAATAGAGTTGCTGTATCCCTGTGAGACCTCACACACCACTGTAAAGGGAAAAATGTAGCAATTACCTTACACTTCATGAGAAAAGGCAAATATACATTAGAACTCAAGGTCCTATTCCTCATTTAGGTGCGTCACCTAATTTACCAGAGGTTCCTAGGGCAGCATTAAACCAATAGCAGCACCAATACAATTGTATGTACATATTTAACTTATATATGTGCAGTTAGCTACAAAGCTGCAGTACTTAGAATTACATTTATATGAAAGTATAATTTATACATTATTTACAGAACTCCACAGTTACATTTTACATATAAATTTACACAGCATTTAAAGCTAAAACACAATCTTGAAGTTCTTATTGCAGCATTTAAACTAACACTAGCAGCATTAAATGTTATATACATTACTTAGCTTATATATGTACAATTGGCTACACAGCTGGAATAGTTAGAATTACATTCAGGGTATTAAATAACTGATATAGTATAGCAAAACACTATGCTAAATAGGAGATAATGCTAACCAATCAATCAGTCAGTCTTTATTTAACCAGACGAAACACCATTGAGAAGAACTTGTTTGCAAGGTGGACTTGGGCAAAATTTATTGGAACAAAACAATTAAATGTATACACAGTCATGGCCAGCAGCAGAACAGATACAGACCTTCAAACATAATACATGAGGCACAAATTAGTGAGTAAGCAAGTAGAAATCAGGCTGTACAGCACTCAGCTGACATCCAGCCATAACCTATGTGCAAATAAATAACAACCTATATACAAAACAATGTACAAAATAGACAATAAAAACCTGAATATAATATTTCCAATAGAAGCCGAGGGGAGGAGGGTTAGACAATGAGGTGGACAAGTAGCAGTGGCCACACAAGTAGCAGGGAGGAGTCCCGGGGGTGGTGGAGAGAAAAGAACTAACCTAGCAGAAAGAAGCAGGGACAAGGAGTGGAAGCTAGGGGAAGCCTTGGACAGGGCACATATTTCCAGAAATGCATTGCAGTAGACTGCTAACCATTTTTTGAGTAAGTCCAAGGCACAATAGATAAAATGAATAATAAATATATATATTTAATTTTGCTACTCATTCTTGTGCTAAGTGCTATGCATTTTCACAGCTGATTAGCACTTTCACGCAAAGAACTGCTAAGCAAGTTTTTTGGCTTGTTTAATACCCTGACATTTATATGAAGGTATAATTTATACATTATTTATAGAACTCCACAGTTGCATCTACTATGTCTAGTCATGGGAGCACAAGATTAGTTGAAGAAAATGTGAAATGAATTATAAGCTTAAAAATGGAAAGTGCTGCATATGAAATGACTATTTATGTAGGATAGACCAGGAGAGTAGAAGTCCAGAGAAGGAAAAGTAGAATATTATTTTGGTTAAAGTTTTATAATGACTTTAATTGTCAGTCATATGTACTGTTAATTTTAGCATTTTGCATTATATGCGTTCTAAGTGTACTCTTTTTTAGCTGATACTAAAGGTTGTTAGCTAATGCATAACAAACTAGAACTGAACTACATCTACTATAAATAAATATTATAGGGGTGCGGTCGTGCCCCTATAGTTAGGGTTGAGTAGGCAGTTTAATGTTAAACCCCAACTTTATTAACTTTGCAACCGTTCAAAGGATTTGCATGAGATTTTGCATCTGCAGTCATGTGTGGTAGATCTGTGGGTGTGCCACATTTTATTTCAATTGGATGTGCGGATTCCGAGTTCTGGATAGTGCAAAAAATGAATTTTTGCTCATTGGTTTTGCTGTTTTTTTTCTTTGAACTTCCCTACAGCCCAGACAGTTTGGAACTTTGGTCTGGAATTTTCAGGGTAGCAAGAGCCTGGCTCACAGATGTGTCTTTTGCTTGTTTGGTGAAAAAAATATTAATCCGTTCCAAAGTTATTTCACTTAGAAATTTTGAAAAATTTGGTTCTGAGCATGGTCATTAAGCACTTCAAGATAGCTATATGAAACAAAAAAGGAATAATTTTTCATAATAGAATAATCCTTTTTTGTTTGCTGCCATCTTGTTCCCATTTTTTTCTAAAGAAAAAAATTCAAACATCAAAAAAGTGACATCCTGGAGAGAGACTAACACATATATCTGGTTGATTGGGACCCCATTAGGTGTAATCTGCACTTCACTGTTGGAAAAATGCCCTTGAAATGCTATTTTTTGAATATTAAAAATCTTTTTTCATGACACGTGATACAAAAAAGAATCTTTTTTCGTATCACAAGTCACAAAAAAAAGATCCTATTTTGTTAAGGGAAAATCTTTTCTTCTTTGCCACATCTTATTCTGATTGCCATCCTCGTTACACTACATTTATTTTACTGGTGTCTAGTGGCACCCCCTTCACCCTCCGATTGGGCACCCGACAGCAAACAGCTGTCCACATCCATGTAAAACATTGCAGCACCATTCATTGTTTGTCTATGCACATTGATTTATCAGCAGCAGCAAACTCTAGAGACTAGACTAAGATTAAGTCAAAATAGGAGCAGAACTGAAACTTCCATAACAGAGATTACTTAGACTATTCCACGAGATACATAAGGTGACAACTTCTCAGGACTTATTGCAGCACCTGAAAAATGGCACCTGATTAGCTAATCTTAGGCTGAGGACTGCAAACAGGACAACCTAGCAGCATTCATACAGGGATTGTTGCAGAAATCATTTGGAGTGGAAATGGCTGATAACTTGTAAAAAGTATACTGAGTGAACCCCAGAACACACCCAGCAAATCCTGATCATCCCAGGACAATTTTAATAACCACCAGTGGTCCTTACATCAGGGACAATGTCTTGCTGATGGCATAAAGGGAAGGCCATCTGCACGTGGAGGACAATACCTCTCCTACCCTTCCCTTTACCTCCATATCCCTACTCACCCTTTCTTCTCACTCTACCCCTCTACTTGACAAGGCCAACCTGGCTGATTTAACACTGTCTGTTACATTGCACCTTATAAGTTTACTTCATGTTAAATGTTCTTTCTTTTTTAACCATGTTTTGCTGTTTTTGTACTGTTCTGTTTGATTGTTGTTACTTTGACGTGGAACTTTTGTAAATGAGCTTTTAGCTCAAAAGTATTGCAATCCAAGAACTAAATACATTAATAAATAAAAATAAAATACCCCTATTTGTTCCAAGATTTAGGTTTCACAATGCAGCAGCACCACAAAAGCTTTGAGGCAGTCCAGGCAGGCCTAAGAGCACCGAGGGTGTCTCATGCCCTGCTCTTCCATGCCAAACTCTTAATTCAATAGTCTGGTAAAACATTTCACTTTACAGACCAACTGAAGCTGGAAAAAGGATGGACAAAACATAAGCTGACTTCATGCTGACCTAGCCATTCCTGGATTCAGATGGGAAGGACTAAGCAATGTCAAACCTGTGTGTTTTTCTGGTACCCAATAATGTTCTGTTCTCTCTAATTATTTACTGCCTAGTGGTAATTGTCTGCTGTTCAAGGTTCCATATAACTTAATGTTCATTATTTGATGGTGCCTTTAAAATGATCTGCATGCCAAAGGTATGGATGTTAGGTTTGCTGCTCCTACAAAGATAAACTGTATGTGTTTGTTTTTTTCTCTTCTCAGAGTGGTACATTAGTGGCTGGTGGGATGCTAACACCCAGTGATGGCCATCAACATGAGTATTTTTTTTTATGTGTATATGCATACCTGTGCTCAAACTCGATAGGTAGTCACTCATAGCATGTAAGGCACACTAATAACACTGGCAAACTACGGGTTCGAATGAGTAATATTGAATGTCTCCTGCACTAAAAATTGAATAATTGTTGGACAACACAGAAAACAAAACTTGCTGTTGAAATAGACAACTCTGTCAGTAAGGGCCTTTTTAATAGTACTTGGAGGAAGTTTCCTTTGTACTTCCCATAGTACATTCAGTAATCTTAAATGGGGCCACTTACAATTTAATTGCTGTTAGTTTTCTGCTCATTCTATTAATTATTTAACTAGTTTTAAACCTTGACAGTTTTATTATATTGACTTTCTCTTTCAGTGCATAGTAATTATTGTTAATGTTTTTCATTAAGTACAGCATGGACACTTCGTCACTGAAGTGATGTTTTTTCAGTGCCTCATGCACAGAATGGACTTATCAGACTAAACATTTGAAAGCATCTGTCCATGATTATGCTGCAATAGGAAATTAATTCTCCTGAAAAATTGCCACTGAAAACCTCAATATTTCAATCCAAATACATGGAGGGCATAGATTTTGCTTGCTGGAGAACATGCGGTGGCCACGCAGCAGTACACAGACATATTAGTTCTGGGACTGCCCTAAAATTCAAAATTTTCAAAAATCAATCACGTAATTTTACAAAACATTACAGTACCAGGTGATATAACTGCCAAAGTTAGTGTAACTTTTAGCACTTCCTAGATAAATTAAATACAAACATAAATAATGCATATTGAAGTAAAATGTCACAGCACTCACCTCCTATCTAGTGAAAGGGATTCCACACCAAACAGTGATTAAAAAAAACTTCCCTTTTTATTGCTAGTGCAGAAACTTCCATAACATTATATCCACCACAAAAAAGGGCAGAAAAGCCTATTTGGTGTGGACTCCCTTTAACTGGATCACAGGTGAGTACTGTGACTTTTGACTTCAGTATTCCCCATTGTCGCTGAGCACCAGATCCCCAGAGTGGCTCTGCCTGTTTCAAGTTATAAATAATGCATACTCCACATCATGTTAACTATGGCTAACAAGGCTCTAACAAGACTGTGGCTCACCCTGCACGAGGCAACACTGGTATGCATTGATCAATAATATATACAAACTGGAACAAATAACACACAACATCAACAACAGAAAATATATATTTTTAAATTGACGGACAAGATAGTTTCATTTTATTATGGCAAAGGTACTGAATTCATTCCATGGAGGCATGCAACTCTCCCCTCTAATGTCTTTTCCTGCTGGTCTGCTGATGACACCCCATAACCTGTGCCTGCAAGAGACAAGAAACAGTCTTAGAATGGAAAGGTACATACTACTACGAGTGTAATGATGGTGCAGTTATCGCTACTGACATAATAACAAGAAAATGTCTTCAAGATTTACTGTACTTTCTAGTTGTGAGTATGTTCACCTTGTTAAAATTTCAAGAAAGGGCAATTTAAAAATAAATAAATGAAAGTATACTCCATAGGTGAGGAGCTTGTGTGACTTGCTTTCATAAACTGATTCTCAGCATTAGTCATATTTGTCTCTTTCTGTGCTGTTTTTGTACTCTTAGGTATAGTTACTCCTTTGTACTTGAAATCTACTGTACGTTTGCTGCTTGTATTGTATGAGGTGATTTTGTTGTTTGTTTGTTTTGCTTTTTTCAGTTGCATGCTTGTGCTGTGTGCTCTGGTGATTTTATTATTTTTTATGTTAGATTTAATCAGTCAATTTTTTGATTCCGGAGGGTACTATTATAGAGGGGTTTAGTTGCTGATTTTTTTACCTCTGCAGGTTATTCTGCAGATAACCTGCCTTGATGTTAAGTTATTGTAAGGACAAGGTTGCTCCGTGTGACCAGACTGCGATCAATAAGGAGGCAAATTGGTCAAACTCCCTAATAAAGTGAGGTAATCACACACCTTTGCACACAAATAAAACAAGATTGTGGGCTCAATTTCCAAAGGTCAGAGAATGATACAAGGTTCTTGTGTAAAATCCCCAAAACTGACCACGGAGCATTATAAAACCCTAGAGCTTCTGGAGGCCTCGTGGCCCCGAGACCCACAGCCTTTCTATAAAAATCTTTCACAGGACATTGCAATAATGCTCATGGGGTGGGGGGTGGTTGATGGCACTGTTGATCAGCCAGTTGACCCTGCACCCCCATTGCAGCTGCAGACTCTGAGGCCAGCCAGAGTCTCCCACACCCCTGACTCAAGGGAAAAATGTTTTCCACAGTCAGGTGTAGGAAAGACATAACAAAAGTGTGCTATCTCCAATAAAAGCCCCAAAACTCACCACAGAGCATCCAATCCCCCAGACCGTCTGGGTGCCTAGCGACCCCCAGACCCCACAGCCTTCATATGTTGGATATCTAGTTTATGGCCTTACTACTTTCAAAATGTTTCCTACAGGCCTTCTCCCACATAAGACATGTCTTGCTGCTGGAACCAATGACTGCAATATGAGAAACTAAGGCAAATGTGGCTCAATGTATTTCAATGGGTTTTCAATTTTCATGCATAACTTGACCATTTTTGCATATTTTGACACCAAATTTCAACATGGCCTATTGGGGACCCCACCTTATGAACAATGTCTCTGGAATTCCACAAATCCATGCCGAAGGGCGATTTCTTAGTCACTTGGCAAAATCACCTTTTGGGCAGAATTTGAACATTTTCAATGCCCTTGTTCATGAGTTGGGTCATGAGAAGAGTATGCTGAAAATTTAGGATCAAAATATGTAAAAATGGCAAAGTTATGCACATGCATTTAAATGATGCTATGCTCACTCATAACTCTGGTAATTTAAATATTTTAACCACAAATTTACAACCTAGCCATATTTTTACAACACCTCATGAATGTGACATCTGTCAGTTTTCAAATCTTGGTCAAACTGTTCTTTTGCACCTCTAGCATGGAATGACGTTGCAATGGCATGGAATTATATTTCAGCAGGGATTTGGAAATTTTCAGCACCGGGTTCATGAGGTGGGGTAATAAGAAGGCTATGGTGACAATTTGATTGTAGTTTTGCTAGCACTGGGAGAGCCCTGCACTTCCACAGCAACATACATATAAGCATTTATGGAGGGATGGGCCCTCCGCTCACACAGGCAAATAAGGATACAATTACACTATCTTAAAAAGTACAGATGCATGGGAGTGCAGAGCCCAGATGGCCCTGCAATCCTACAAGTAAATGACGATGTGATTATACGATCTCAAAAAGTAAGGAAATTCAATGCAAAAGACTTTGTTAATGCATCAGTTAGGGTTGCTATTAAAGCGACAAAAGTAGGGAATGCGATGTTAGGGTTTTCAATCTTAACTCTACATTCCCCCCTCCAAACAGCCAAAGGGGGCAAGGCAACACAAGAAACCATCATCAGGTAAGACAAACATACAACTCTTTCTGCATGACACAAGAGGCATCCATCATCATGGTTCAGCACTTCTGTAACTATGGATTCACGCCACAAGTCATTGAAGGTACTCAGCACCTGCGTGCAATCATCCACGTGGGCATGGAAGTGCAGGGCCCACATTCAGCACCTGAGTGAAGATATCTGCACTTCCCAGGCTGCACCTCGTGCCTCACAACCCACCTGGAGCATGCGGTAATTTAGCATTGCTGCACACCCTGTCATGTGTAACTGCTTACTTACAATTTACAGTGTGGTTCTATGGGAATTTTATATTGCACTTCCTACATGGTTGAAGGCACTCAGCTTTGCCATATGCCTCACAACCCACTGGGGCATACAGCAAATTACCAATGCCACACACCCTGCTGTGTGCTATTGCTCACTTAAAATTTATAATGTGATCTTATGTGAATTATATACCACACTTACCAGGTGATTGAAGGCACCCAGCTGTTCCTCATGCCTCACAACCCACATGGGGCATGCAGCAATTTAGCACTGCTGCACACCATGCCATGTGTTAATGCTTACTTACAATTTACAGTGTGATGCTATGGGAATTTTATATTGCACTTCCTAGGTGGTTGAAGGCACTTGGCAGTGCCTCATGCCTCACAACCCACCTGGGACATGCAGCAATTTAGCATTACTACACAGCATGTCATGTGTTATTCCTTACTTATAATTTACAATGTGATCCTATGGGAATTTTTTTATCACACTTCCCAGATGGTGTGCAAGTGTGCATGTGTATCCATGGCTACAGAAATGCTGGACCGTGATGATGGATGTCCCTTGGGTTATGTGGAAAGAGTTGTATGTTATTTGTCTTACCTGATGCTGGATGTCTGGTTGCTTGTGTTGCCTTGCCCCCTTTGGGTGCTTGGGGGGAATGCGGAGTTAGGGTTGAAAACCCTATCATCGCATTTCCGTACTTTTGTCACTTTAAATTGCAACCTTAACCGATGCATTGACGAAGTTTTTTACAATGAATATGTATATATACATTATAGTGGTTGAATAGGTAATTTAATGTTAAACCCCAAATTTTGCACTTTAAAAACTTCACAATCGTTTAACGGATTTGCGTGACAATTTGCATGCGCTGTCTGAGGGTAGATCTCTGGATGTGCCAAGTTTTGTTCTAGTTGAATGTGTAGAGTCCAAGTACCGGAGTGTGCAAAAAGAGATTCTGTAGGTGTTTTTTTTTCCACTTCATAAGTAGTTTTTCTTTGAACTATCCTACAGCCCAGACGGTTTGGAATTCTGGTCTGAAACGTTCAGGGTAGACAGGTGCTAGGCCACAGATGTGCCTTTTGCTGGTAGGGTAAAAAAATATTTATCTGTTTTAAAGTTATTTCATTTATTTAATTTTAAAATGTCTGTTCTGAGCATGCTCTGTATGCACTTCAAGATAGCTGTATGAAACGAAAAAGGAATTATTTTTTTATAAAAAAATTTTTTGTTTGCTGCCATCTTGTTTCCATTTCTTTCTAAAACAAAAAATTTCAAAAGCCACAAAAATTTCATCCTAAAGAGTGAGCAACACATGTAGCTTGCTTATCGGGACCCCCTTAGCTGGATTCTGCATTTAACTGGTCCAGAAATGCCCTTGAACTGCTGTTTTTTTTAAAGATTATAAATATTTTTTCATGACTCATGATATGAAAAAAGAATATTTTTTAATATCACAAGTCATGAAAAAGATCCTTTTTTCATGAAGGGATAATTTTTCTCCATTTGCCACATCTTATTCTGATTGCTGTCCCCATGCTATGAATTTTCCTGGTGTCTAGTGGTACCCCCCCACCCTCTAATCACCGTACCTGTTAATGTTATGTATTTCCTTGATATCTAGTGGCACCCCCACCCTCTGAATCATCTGTCTCCATTCAGAAGATCAAGAGGAGGGGAATCTGCTTCATGCTTCCCTGCAGGATCACTTCCAGCAATCAAAAAATGTTGCTGTATTTTAACTCGTTATCCAAAACTCATTCTTATATTGTGCTTATTGTCATGTTACTATATTTCTCCAACCATCATTTATTGTCTCGGTCTAAAAAAACTGGTTCTTAGGCTTTATCTGTCAAAACACTGTGCATCCAGGAGAAGACTCATCCTACAACTGGCATAACAATGTATTTTAATAGACACAGCCAGTCCATTGCCACCTTTTTAAAGCAACTCTCCTATGCAATTCATTAGAAAAGAAATATGTTAGTTAATTTGATTTAGGCAGTTTAGGCAGCTGCATTATGTGGGTCCACTTTCAAACAGACATGGAGAGAGGTAAGGCTCATCATATAACTAGCATCAAACAATTTTACCAAGCAAGCCAGTTTCAAAGGGACTGATGGATGTACTTATCTGAGAGTTGAAGTTGTCTCCCCAGAGAAAAAAAAACATACCAGATACATTCCAAAGTTTGTGTGCAAAACCAAAATAAAAAGATGTATAGCCATATCAGTGTTCAGCGTCTGATGGGTCTGATGAAGGGGTCCACCTGAAATGTCACCGTGCTGCCCATTTTTCACTTGGTATGCACTGTCGCTGTTGATTGTGCTGAACACCGCCCTGGCTATTACTCTCTCCCATTATTATTTTGCACACACACTTTGGAATGTATCTGGTATTTTATTTGTGATTGCAATTATAGGATGTCCAGGTGAGTCTAAAAGACTTTTATGAATCCAGTCGGAGCCCACTCTCTATTCTAGCCCTACAAATATTGTGTAATACTGGAGTCAAATAAATATATCTTTTTTTAACCCTGGCCAGCTTGCCAATGTTCTTAAAACCAGGGCCACTGCAGATTGAATGCAGGACCATCCCTCATCATACAGAAGTAGTTTAGTTGTCATATTGGACCTTGTAAGAACAGACCCAGAAACAAATGGTCTGATACCTTTTATTGGACCAACGTAGATGTAACAAAAGAAAACAGTGCCTAAGCTTTCGGACCAACCAAGACCTTTCTCGGAGGCTTATGCCAGTAGTTTGGAAAATAACAACCAGAACACACATGAAAAAAAAAACAGAAAGAATTCTTTTTTGTTTCAAATATCTTTTTTTTAAATAACTGAGGTTTAAATGGAAGAACCAGTTTGTCTGCTGCTAGCTGCTATGAATTATTCCAAGGTCAAATGTCAACAGAGGCAGATAAGAGGAATCCTTCCGGAGGTCAGACAGTTTCAATTAATTTACATTTAGACCCATAGTATCTGGCAATGGTACCCTTACAGAGGGGATCTCAGGATTTGTAGAAACCATTTTAAAAATAGAAAGGGACAGTTACATCCAAGACACTGCACACTTCTGTGTAAACTTTCTGGTTATAAGGACTTACCATCTAATACCATTTTAGCCGCGATGGATGTAACCTCCCTCTACACTAATATTCCTCACACTGATGGCATTTCAGCCTGCCTTAAATACCTACATGAGAAAGGATTAGACCAAAACATTGACCAAGTAGTGTTGGGGAAACTAATTGAATTCATTCTGATATGTAACAATGTCAACTTCAATGGTAAACATTATGTTCAAACTACGGGAACAGCAATGGGCACCAGGATGACTCCACAATATGTCAATCTCTTTATGGCTAATTTTGAGGAGGACTTTTTAAGGCACTGTACACACAAACCACTCGTTTATTTCTGTTACATTGATTATCCGTTTACAATTTGGACAGAGGGCATGGACACACAAAAAGTTTCATCAGGAACTTAATAACCTCCACTCATCCATAAAGCTTTCCCTGCAATATTCTGCCACAATTGTTAATTTTTTGGATACCACAGTCACCATCAAGGATGGAACCTTGCATGCTGTACATGAATTTACAGGAAATCAGACAGAGAGAGAAAGAGAGATACTTACATAGAAACAGTAATCACCCGAGCCACACAAAAAAATATATAATGCACAGTCAAGCTCTTTGATATCACTGTATATGTTCCAGTGAGGAAGACAGAGATACACATTTGGCTATGTTGAAAAAAACACTTTTTTTGAGCAGGGACACTCTTCCAAAGAATTTGACAGACCAGTAGAATGTACAACACAGATATCAAGGGGACAACTACTTCAGCATAAAGAAAGGACCACTACCAACAGAATATCCTTAGTAGTCACATATCATCCTGACCTGGAACTTCTGCGTAAGATTATTAAGGACCTCAACCCACTATTTAGTTAGGATGAGACCCTAAATTTTATTTTTCAAGAACTAACACTACTATCTTTTAAACAACCACTTAATTTAGCAAACCTGATTGCTAGGAGGAGTAAACTTGCACCAGAACAGAATACCTTAACACTGAATAGTGCATGACCCTACAATCATCCCAGATGTAGGACTTGTGAGCACATTTCCACTTTGGATTGTGTAGTTACTTCACAAAACAGACAACTCAGGATACAGGGGAATTATACATGTGCATCACGGAATGTTTATTTCATTTAATGCAAGAGATGTCCACAGACAGGGTATGTGGGAGAGACAAAGCAACCTTTCTGCATTAGAATGAACTAGCACAGACATTCTATTAATATAAAGATGATTGAAAAACCAGTGGGGCAGCACTTCTCTCAGACTGATAACTCCATCTCAGATATGTCGGTAATGGTCTTAAAAGGACATTTCAAAGATACACAACAACGGGCTTTTGAGGTCAGGCTTATTTTACTTCTCAGTATGGTAGAAGATAGTATGAACATTGATTTGGGTTTTATGACACATTATCCTACTTAAACTTACACAGACACTTTGTATAAAGGTTGGACATATAATGGGACTTCAGTGTGTTTTGGTTTTTTTGTTTTAATATTGTATGGTTATAGGGTCCCTTTTAACTGGTTATCAATATGTTGGTTTCACACCCAAATCTGTGTGTGTAGGGGGGTGGTAAAGGGGTGCTGTTTTGGGGGGGTATGTTGTGTGTGTGGATTGAGGGGTTTAGGTTGTGAGTATATGAGATAAGACATATTCAGGTACATGACATAATGATGTTACAGTGTGTTAGTTCTCTTGGTTCTCATACATAGTTAATCAATACTTCCTTCCAACTAGTTTTATATATAATGATGTTTCCGGGGGGGGGGTAATTCCATTAGGTTTTGTTTCAGATTCCTAGGACTGTTGCTGTAAATTTAGTAGATTGATTACATACTGACTCTTTATTGATCTCTAAACATATTAGGCTGCACTATCTCATTTTCTAGGGGGTCCTAGGTAAGTATGTTTTTTATTGGGCACTAATACTGACATTTGAAAAAAATCTTGTTACAGCACTGAAGGTTTTAGGGTTTATGGAACATATTAACTGGTTCAGTATATAGTTATAAAATGTCTCCAGATAGGTTTAATATTGCATGACTGTATGTAACAGTTGGTTCACACTAGGGACATTTTTCTTCATACCCTCCTATTGCCATGGATAGAAAATTTATGTTTTTTTTTACATTTAATACTATCACATTTTTAACATGTACTTAAGTGGGTTTAAATCTAAAGATTTTGCTTTTAATTAAGAGTGTACTCACATAACACACTGACTCATTCATAATGTAAATTAATTGAAACTGTCTGGCCTCTGGAAGGATTCCTCTTATCTGCCTCTGTTGACATTTGATCTTGGAATAGTTCACAGCAGCTAGTAGCAGGCATAAACTGGTTCTTCTATTTAAAACTCAGTTATTTAAAAAAAAAGATATTTGAAACCAATAAGAAGTCTTTCTGGTTTTTTTTATGTATGTTCTGGTTGTTATTTTCCAAACTACTGGCATAAGCCTCCGAGAAAGGTCTTGGTTGGTCCAAAAGCTTAGGCACTGTTTTCTTTTGTTACATCTATGTTGGTCCAATAAAAGGTATCAAGCCATTTGTTTCTGCATCCCTCATCAGGAAGAGTCACCAGACTCAGATACTGAAGCACTTGTCACTGCTGAAGCCACAGCTGGCCAGGGTAAAAAAATTGTAGCTCATGCCTCACAACACACCTGGGGCATGCATCAGTTTAGCATTGCTGCACACCCTGCCATGTGGTATTGCTCACTTAAAATTTACAATGTAATCCTATGGGAATCATATACCTTACTTCCCAGGTGGTTGAAGGCACCTGGCTGCACCTCATTCCTCACAACTGAACTGGGGCACGCAGCAATTTAGCATTGCCACACACCCTGTTGTGTGTTATTGCCTACATATACTGCATTTCCCAGGTGGTTGAAGGCACTGGGCTGCACCTCATGCCTCACAACCCACCTGGGGTGTGTGGCAATTAAGTATTACCACACACCCTGTCATGAGTTATTCCTTACTTGCAATTTATAATGTGATTCTATGGGAATTGTTTACCGCATTTCCCCCAGGTGGTGTGCAACTGTGCATGTGTATCCATGGCTACAGAAGTGCTGGACCATGATGATGGATGTCTCTTGTATCATGTGGAAAGAGTTGTATGTTGTTTGTCTTACCTGATGATGGATGTCTGTGGTTGCTTGTGTTGCCTTGCCCCATTTGACTGTTTGGGGAGGAATGTGAAGTTAGAGCTGAAAATCCTAACATCAGATTTCCATACTTTTGTCACTTTAATAGCAACCCTAACTGATCATTAACAGAGTTTTTTGCAAAGAATATAAAATATATGTAAGTATAAACTGTATATCATTAGATCTTTAAACTGTGAACTGTAGGCAGGACATTTAGCACACTGAGTAAATTATGTATTTCTACCCACTACCCCCATTTTGGACAGACATACTTTGGGGACAGTTAACCAAAGAGTGAAATAATAAAGGAAAAAGTTATAGCAATCTATAGACCGATGCCCCAATCTCTCTACCACAGAGACCTCACATACAAGCTCAGATTCCATGCGGCAGTTTCCATATTAGTGAATTAACTCCAGCCTACCTGAAATAATGTAAAGCTGACTGATTCCGTGTCCATGCCTGGTAAAAAAGAATACAAATACAGTACCCCTTATAAAGTCTGAAAGAATCAGTATGTCCCAAAGTAGAAATGGCCCCATCATCCAGTGTCCTTAACATAAAAGTAAAAGTAGAAACATGCTTTGCTACCGTGCCCAACTTCTGTCATTGATAGCAGTACTTATCCAATACTCAGTCTTTAGCATTGTCTGGTTCTTCAGCCTGGGTCTTGTTAATCTCTGCTGCTGTGTTTTGACCCATGTTCCAGCTTCCACGCAGTCAGTAAATTGAAATGTTTTGCCTCCGTAATGAATACATAGGTGAGCGGGCATGGGCATCGAGTGCACCTCTTCCAGGCTCCTGAGCTCGCCTTAGTTGAATTTCTTCCATCTTGGGGGGGGGTGGCATACAATAGATCTGGTAAAAGGTGAGTCACCCTCACATCACATGAAAGATGCTGCAGTTCTCTGGCCACTTGAAAACGCTGATCCCACACCTCTGTTCCCACAGTAACCAGAAGAATTGAACTTGAGGCATCTTTCTGTGTATCCTCTGATCGAGGGGATATATCGCAAACTTTCTGAAATTACAGACTAGCATTGCCGGAATCCAAATTAACAGTGCTTGGCAAACAGTCAAAAAGAAATTCCAAAAGGTCTGTCACCTTAGTCCCCTCCCAAACCCCTACTAAACAGCAATTCAGTGCACTACTGGCATTTTTTTTTAGTCTTTATATCCCTTGGTCAGTGATGGCCCCCCCCCACACCCCACTTCAGCTTGAGTCCCAGCTCATGCCAGGATCCTGGGCATCACAGGGCTCACACCGAGGTGATGTTTCCCTTTTCTGTGTAATCTCCACAGCCACCAGGATGGAGATGGTCATGCAATGAACTCGGCACATAGTTGGGTGCATTCCTGCACCCAATGAGCAGAGGTTCATTGGCTGCTGCCCGACAGGTCCTACCGACTAGTCTCTGACTGCCAAACTCCCCTAGCCTACCACTAGGGGTTGGAAGGTGCAAGACAGCAGGTCCCCTCCCTCCCCAGAGAAGGTGAGTAGTCCCCTGGATGCTCTGCCCCCGCGGCTGACCCTCTGACACCTAAGGTCCACTCCTGAACCCCAGTCATTGGCACTGCAGCTGGTAGCATTACTGTTGTGTTGGTGGGCTTGCTCTACTGGTGTTTTTGATTGCTACCAAGCAGTGACAAAGCTGCTTATCCTCTTGAGTTTAGCGGTTGCTGCTAATGCCTACATCCTGTTGGTATCTTTTTTTATATTTAACTTTTTCCTCCTCCTGGAGCCACCCGCCATCTTGTCCTTCTGCCCGCTCACGGGCCACCGGCTTCTGCCTATCAAATCGGCCGCTGCCCCCCGATACCCCGTGGCTTACCCCCCAAGGTGGGGCCCGCGACACACTCCCCCCTTATATGCACCGCGGGCACTGTAATTAGGTCGGGGGCCCAGCCTGAAGGCATATTGAAGCCACGGCGAGCTTCATCCGTGACGGCGGGCAGCTCCTCCATCTTTTTCTGGTTTTCTCCCTTGGGGAGGTGGGGTCGTGCAATGACACCCGCGTCTGCCCCGCCTCCATTCACGCTGAGTGTCAGCTGCGTGGAATCCCTGGTCTCCACCAGGGGTCCCAACCGCACCGATCACTTCCCACACCCTCCCCCCGGAGTAGGAGAGCTGCCCATCGGACGCTCAATCCTACTCCCCCCGGCCGGCCCTCCGATGATCCAGGTCCATTTCCAAACCCGGGTCGCCGGCATCACAAGCGGAAATCCAACCGCTGCGCTGACGGGCCGGCTTATCCTGTTGGTATCTGCTGCAGTCACAGTTGAAGTGACACCATTTTTTATTTATTCATTTTTTTTTTTGTTGCTCCATCTTAGACCCCCCAACGCCCCTCTCCTTCAGGCCCAAACATGCTCCCCCTGCCCACGAGACTCAACCCTCACCACCGGTACTTACCTTCAGCTGCCTGGATTTCTCTGACACACCCTAGGTTCTGGCTTATCCCTGCTCGGAGGAGCTCCCTGCTCTTATCTAAGAAGGAAGTACCTCAGATGTTTGGGTTGGTGGTTGGGGGGGGGTGCAAGGATGGTGTTCTGGGTATTCAGGTAGCATGGGGGAAAGACACTGAGGGCCATCACCCGGTGCACCAGAAGTGAGCTATTTTCAATTTCCTTCTTCACTCTGCCTCCTCCCCATGTCATGGTCACACATCACAGCATCCTGGAAGAGATGTATGGCAGTGTGTGGTCACCCATGCCACCAAGTTCACTTGCGCTAATCTACAATTATGAGCCACTTGAGGACCAGTGCGAGCCATGCCCCCCCCCCCAGGGAGGAGAGCATCTGTGCAGATGCTTCTAACTCTCTCCATTGGTTTCAGTTCCAGTCATCCTGGGTGTGGGCATGAACCCAGGTTGACAATGTGCTGCATGGGTATCTCACCACTCAGTGCCACAGAACTGACTGGCAACCTTTATTTTAATGTCCTGCTAACCAGTCCTTTTTAAAATTGCCTATGCTTTGTACTGATGGCCTCAATTATGAGCACAAGCAGCTGCCATGGCAGTTCAGAGTGGCCTGTAATGGTTGTGCCACCTGGTTAACAGCCGATGCAGATGTCAGAGGCTGTGTCTTTTTGACGACTCCTGTCACCACTTTTGGTCATCTCAACCTCTTAAAATCTGTACAAAGATGCAGCAGACTGAGAGCTATCTGATGGTAATAAGAATGTCACATTGTGCAAGGTAAAATAATAAGATTAAACAAGAATAAAGTTTAAGAGTTGCAGAGCTTGAGGGAGACATGTCTCTGTAGTAACAGCGCTCATCAGCGCCACCCCTCTTCTTTTGCCATCTTTTAAATGTCCAGTCAATTCAGGCTGGGCAGAAGCCCAGGCAATCCAATATGGGGTGTGGTAATTAATACCCAGTGTGAGGATGCAGGCCTTGGCTGTCTCAGAAACTTCCTTGACTGTGAATTGAGTCCATGGTGTCTAGAGTCCCCTAAACCTCCATCTTGGAACAACCTGCCAGCCATGTAAGCACTGGTGTACAAATGTATTTTTGAGGGGCAACATTTTGCTCTACCACAGGGTACCATTTGCCCCATACTCTGATGTCATGATTTCTGTATTCTGTGTAAGCAGGTCACTGTGTACATGCATTCAGCTGAGTCTTGATTTTGATTTCTCCTTGTATAGCACAGCACTGGGGTAAATAACAGTAGAGTAACAAACAGGATACAGCTGGGGTCAATAAACAGGATGTGGATCAACAGACAGTACAACTGGGGCCAACAAACAGGGTAGGGAGCAGAAAACTGGGTTCAGCTGGGGGCAACACACAATGTCACGGTGTACAAAATAGTGTACAGACTTTATTTTCCTAGCTACGCTCCTGCCTGCCAGTGTCCATGCACTCTGTCCCCAGTCACCTTATGTTTGGAAAACAAGAAGAAGAATTTATATAGCGCTTTTCATACACAATGTATCCCAAAGCACTTTATAAGCAATGCTAGACTGGTAGTGAAATGACTGAATGTGTAGTGGCAGCCATATCGCACATCAGCACCCACACACAGCCTGGACAATAGCATATACCATTTTTTGGGGAAGGGGAATATTGGCCAGGACACCTGGAATGTCCTCTACTCTTTGCAAAGAATGCCCTGGGTTCTTTTACTTCCACCTGGACATCCACCAGAACAGCACCAGGATGGGTAGAAGCGATCTCGGTTTGACATCTCATCCGAAGGACGGCACACTCCAATAGTACAGCACCCCCCTAATACTGCATTTGGGTGACAGTGTTTTAGGTACGAGTCCAATCCCAGTGTGGGATGAGAATCCACAACCTTCTGGTCCAGAGGCGGATATGCCACCAGCTGAGCTGCGCTGACACCTAACAATGGAGTTACCTAAAAGAAAGTACCTAAACAAACACTCTGCTTATATGTGTTTTTGATAAGTTGTCTAATATTTGTATTTTGTTATCCTATATTCCTATATGGTAGATGTTGTTGTATGTTGTACTAGTTGTTCTGCCATATGGCACAGGTCATTGCTGAAAATGGGCATTGTGCTCAGTGTATTTACCTGGTTATTAAAATAAATAAAATCTCCTAGAGACTTAAAGGAGTAGTCCACCTAGAATTTGCAAAAACATATGTTGTGCAGAGTGTTTTGATTTGTGTGTGAAGTCACAGTGTGTCCTTCCCTCTGTCTACTATTAGGAGTTTTTCCTAAATTAGCTTGCTAGCTTCATGGTAGTTTTACGACCCCTGGGGATCTCCATCTGAGCCAGGTTAATTGCTTTTCTTGTACCTACAATGCATCCTGTCTCAAGTGACACTGATGTAGCCAAAACTATTGATTTAGCAGAAAGCACTGCTTTACAATCAGTTCACAACAGTGGAGATGGCTATATTTTAAAAACTATACAGAGTTCAGCTTAGTGACTACCCTCATTGCAATGGTCTTTTTGTCCTGAACAACTTTGCTGCTGGTCATTTTTGTGTAGCTTGTAAAGTTTCCAAGATATTTAGATTTGTTTGGCATGTGTGTGCTGGATCTATGGTCTCAGTTACATCACTGTCACATGAGACAGGATGCATTGTAAGTACAAGAAAAGTAATAAACTTAGCTCAGATGGAGATCATGAGGGGTTGTAAAACTACCATAAAGCTAGCAGGTTAATTTAGGAAAAACTAATAGCAGACAGAGGGAAGGACACACTAGGACTTCACACACAAATCAAAACACTCTGCACATTTGTTTTTGTAGTTTCTGGGTGGACTACTCCTTTAACAATCTAAATATATTCTTCTCCTTCATTGCCTTTGCCACCTCCTTAGAGGACCATAGCAGTCTCTTCCTCCTCTTTCCCTTGCTCACTTCCTTCATACAGCATGCCATTGCTTGAGCTATACCTTCCTTAATTTTTCTCCATTAAGTCTCCACTTCCCTCTGCCTCCCCCTCTTCCATGCCTTCTCTGAGGCAGTTTCCCATTTCTTTACAATCTGCCCTCCTGAAGTCCCGCACCCTTGTCTTAGAGGTAAGACCCCAGTCCCCATTGTAGCCAAAGCCCTCTACCCTGCACTATGCCTTCAACCATTTGTTGAAGGATCTGGTGTGGAGTTCCCTAGCCTTCCCCCAACCATTTATGGTTAGCACCTCAATGAAGACCACCGTGTGAGCTAACTGCTTCAGGCCCCTCCCTAGCTCTCTAAACCTATATTGCAGCACTCATACAGATTCCTTTGCCAGATCATTCATCCCTAGCTGGACAACAACATCCAGCTCCTTCCCTACCCCCTCCTCCCTGGCGACCTTCAAGATCTGCCCTCCAGTCCTCCACACCAAAGCAACTGGAATGCAATGGACTACACTGTTCCTCCCTTCCCAAGCCCCCAGCTCAGTTCTCCTGACTATGGTTTCTCCCATCAACTGCCTCCTCCTTGGCCAGGGGACTCTCTCTCACCCTTCTTGGGGCCTGCTCACTTGAGGACCCCCACCTTCTCTCTTACTCCTGCCTCAGGTGCCTCCTCTTGGCTTCCCCATCCCACCAGAATGGTGATGGAATTGCACAGCAGTAACATAGAAACATAGATTTTTATGGCAGATAAGGACCGCTTGGCCCACCCAATCTGCCCATTTCCCTACCTAATGGATAAGCCGCAGATCCTAGTTAACCAGCAGCCTACTTCTTCCTACCCCCAACCCCTAGAATTGCCTTATGACTGTCCCATGCATGCTTGAATTCCACCACTGTTTTTGACTCCACAACCTCCTCCGTAAGGTCTGAGGAGTGCTCTCTCTCATTCCTCCCCACCCTCCTGGAGCACACCAAGGTGCAGTCACTCTGCCTCCTTGCTGGCATCCTTTGAGAGAGAGATGACAAACTAGGTGGCCCCTGGGTGAGGCAGACGGTGCCCTGTACTCATGCCAGTTCAGCCAGAGTCCAGCAACCTCTGCTGTCATCCCAGAGAGGTGCCTGCATATGGGAAAACACCTCATTCTCCAGACCGTGCCTCTGAAGATTGTGGCCCTGCACTCATTACACTGCACCACTCTCATGCCTGATGATTTGTTTATTCTCCTGACTTTTTGATTTTCTGCCTTTCCTTTGCCTGTAGGTTTCCCTTATCACTAACACCCCATGGCTTCCCTTTACTTTTCTCCTGAGTTTGTGTTTGACCCCTTACCCTATATAGGGTTTTTCTTCAATTCCCTTTTTTTGGTCCCCTGGTAATTTAGGAAAGTTGGCTCCCTATACTCACTTCCCCCCTACCTTAGATAGAGTGTTGCCTCTATTCCCACCCTGCTGTGTGTTTCAGTTGCCCTTAGCTTGACCTTTGTAGGTCTTGCCCTCCCTACCCGACATCGTTGTTTACCTATCCAACTGACAGGATACCCTTTTAAGCAGGCAGCAACCAGTATACAGGTAGTCTACCCTTCAGTACTGAACCAGCAGAGTTCCCTGCATGCCTGCTGACACCTGCCAACACCAGTCTTACTGCTGTTCCACTCCTTTGCTTGTCCATCACTTGCTGGACATGAATGTGTTAGACACATTAGGAGGGAGTCCTTTTATAGTGCTCTTGTAAGAAGGCTAGGGAAGTCTAAATGCAGACAACCACTTTACTTCTGCCTAAGCCACACACCCCATTTCACAGCTACTGTATCTTCCTGATCCAGCTAACTACAAGGATGATTATCAGCACCCTTCCCCAACTCAGACTAGCACACTCACTACTGTATTTTGTTTTTAACCTGACTGAAGGTCCCAATTTACCTTGCAGACCCTACTCTTCTAATAAAGTATCTGTCTGCCTACCCCTAGTTAGAAATGTTCTAGCAGAAATGTTCTATCTGCCTCAGTCAACTGCCTCCATGCTCTGATAGCAATGAGAAGCTCCAGCCACACAGTGCAGATGTTAAGGATGGGTGGGCTGCATTCTTAAATCTTCCATTCAAAGAGGCAGGTCCTGTCTCACAAGGAATGATTAAGAATTCTGTCAAAGAGACCATGACTGGTAGAAGTCCCAGTCTGGACTCCTGATTGGTTCAGTGTTAACAAGGTGAAAGGGGACTGGGTGAAAAGAATGCCATACGGGGTACCCAACTGAGATGAAATCAGTTACTGGATTTAACACTACTGTACACCTAACTGACTGTGATTTATTAAATCATGGTTTAGTACCTGGGCATGCTCCAAGGGCAAAAGGGTACACTGAGATCCAGTCGACCACATTGAATGACTAATTAGAATACCATAAAGGCTTGTGCACAGACTGTAAATAAACAATTGCTCATGTTTCTCTGCAATTAAATGTGTGATGCTATGTTTATTTCCCCAAATGGAGACCAGAGGAGGAGTTGAAGTGAACATTTAATGAACCGGCGAGAAAGATAAGTGAAGCATCAACTTTCTGCAACACAGAATGATCCCATCCCCACCTGCATGTTAGTTGCCCTGCCAGCCCTTTTTACCTGTAGGCTTATGTAGAGGAAATGCTAAGGCAGTGTTGCTCAAATGAGGCCACCGTGCTGCAAGTGGCAAGCAGCACAATTTTTTGTGGCCACTGAGCTCATTAGATCCCCAGTTCCAAAGGTAATGGAATGAGCAATTTCTTACTTTAAGAAACATGGACAATACATTTCAAGTGAAAATACATCAGGGAACTCGACTTATTGTATACTGTGTGAAAAGAGTTTTGTTATATCAGGGGTTGTAGGGTGACAAAATAAGGAGTGAGGTTAACAGAGTAACTCCTGATGGCCACACCTTGTGGCCCTTTGAGGCTACCAGGACTTGGGTCTCAAGAACCACTTTGCTAAGGGGCTCCCAGCTGCCGGGGAGAAATGAGTTGCTGAGTGTCTGCACACCAGTTAGTTTCTCAAGGGATAGCACGTCTGGTCCAGCCACCTAAAAAGTGTCCCTTGGGTAAAGGCATCCAGCTATTTGAAATTCGCTTACTGCTCTTAATCACTATGCTATACTGCCTCCCTTTCCTCCCATCCTTGTTATCCTCTTCAAGAGGACTTCCCTAATTCATTGAGCTAGGGCTCAATGCTAATAGCAAACAGGAGTGGGGTGAGGAGTTAGACCTGTCCAGTATTTCTTTCAATCTCTATGTAAACAGAGATATATCTAGTTGCCGTTACCCTCACATTGAGATTTAGATAAAGAGTGTATACCCACTTACAGAGGTTTTCTAACAGACTGAATTTCTCCAGGGTGACTTGCTGAAATTGGCTGTTTAAGTGATCAAACACCTTTTGTATGTCCTCTGAGATCACTATTTGTTGGGATGTACTGCTCTTATGAGCCTCTATTATGTGAATAAAGGGTGCAGAGCTTATCGTTTTGTTGTTAATTATTCTTTCTTTCTCTATGCCTTACCCTCATCTGTGCCATTCTTCCATGTGGTCACCACTCAGCCCATCAGCTGAACTGAATCCCAGAAGCTAGCTTACCTCTGGCCGCCATGAATGACCCATCACAGCAAGGGCCTTTGGGAGTGGCCACCTCCCTCCAGATAACAAATCTGGTAGAGAAGCTGGTCTTCATGCTGTGTGGGCCATTGTTGCATGCCCTGAGGAGATCAACATCCTGTTAGGTCTGGCATTTTTCCTACTCTCTTTCCAGAGACTCTGTCTTTAACAGGCTGCATGTGCACACAGATATGCAACATGCTCACAGTTATGGCCAGGATGTCTTCCCCTCTCTGAACTGCTGCTCTGCATGCCTCAGCTCCCTGAACTTCCCCAGGAGGCGCTATGGCAGCGAGAGATGGTTGACCACCCACTCCTGAGGAGATGAGTGTTTGGTGGGACACTCAGATGTCCTTTCCCACTGGCCTTCTGGTGATCCAGGCTTGTTCCTGAACACAGGTTGTCAGAAGTGGTGCCACTAATGCTGTGCCACCAGGCTGGCCATATGGGTATTATTTTATAGATGACGTCCAACCATGAAACCTTTCTGATCAGAGTGTACCAATTTAGTCACTTCTTTCAGCCATTTCACTTAACATTTGCATACAACCTTGCACCTTGGTTTCGTACATAAATTGGCCTATTGCCATCACAGTCATCAGTGTATTTCCCTTGTTTGTGTATTACTAAGGCAAGTGCTTCCCTTCAACTGTCTGGAATTGTGTCTCCGGTCCTGTACTGACATAATTTTATGTAGTTTAAAATAGTGAGCCAAGTTAGGATCAGACAGACTGAATCTACAAGTATTATAAATGCAATCTTTAACCTGCATATTGAGATCTCCAAGGCTCCACGAAAAATTACACATTCATAGTTCAAGGCTGGAAACAATACATGAGTGGCAATCACTTGTCTAGCCTTTGAGGCTAAGCTAGTTTAAATTCTATAAAACCCATTTAACTTCATATTCACTGATTTAATGATTGTCAAAATATGTTCATAATTAGATATTATATACTCTAAATGTTAATTAAATATTATATGGCTCATTTGGAGAACATTTCAGTTATTTAGCAGTGTATCTTTTGAATGCTGTATAGGGATTTCAGTTTATTTCATGCACAAAGTGATGGCATACTGATCTTTTTTCATTTATTAAAGACTACTTATCAAATAATATAAATCGGCTTGCAATTCTTTTTACCATGAGTGAGTGCCTGTTAAAGTAAAGCACTATGCTATTTACATACATCAGGGTCGATACACTTCAACAGATAATGGGAAGTTCATTAATATACATTGCAAGCACAAGAGGCCACAGAACAGAGCCCTGGGGAATGCTAACATTAGCTAATGCTTGCTCTGATAAACTGCTTCCAGGATTATGAGAATTAGATTTTGTTTAGTTCAAGCAGTGTGCGAAGCATGGGACATGGTTGTAATCACCATCTATTAGTAACTTTCATGTATTGTCTCATTATTGGATCAATAAACCCATCAAGATAAACTGGGAGGGTGGGGAATGAACCAGTGGTGAATGGCTAATAATTGCAGTCCTGGGCTAAAGGGAATTACAGAAGAGTGCACTGTATACTGAGAATGACCTCAGGGTGGGTGGGGCCAAGGTAGCTGAGGTTATGGGCCAAGATGGTGGGCAGCCACATCTCATCCTTCACATAGATCTGGGTGACAATGAGGTGGGGGTGGGCTAGGGAAGGTTCAAAGAAGTGGCACAGGTCTGCAGGAGGGTGAGGAGGTCAGTAGCTTTCTTAGAAGTGCTACCAGTGCAGCTGGTCTGGTGGTGCTGAGGGTTGAGGTGCTGGACACTGCACCTCACACTACACCAGCTACCCGGGTTCAGCAACGACCTTGGGTCATTGGGGTGCTGGAATGGGGGAGTGGAAGGAGCGGGATAGAGCATGCTGTTAGGCTGCTGTCCTCTCCCGGGAGGGTGGTGGGAGTGGGTTGTCAACCCTTCCGTAGTCCTGTTCCACACTGGGTGCAGGTTTGGTGAGGTAATGTAGGCAGATAGGACGGCAGTATGGGTGGATGGAAGGGGCTGAGCTGGCTTCTGATGTTTGTGCGTGCCTCTATGCGCATGTATGGCTATGTGCTGGGGCTCTGGGGGTACAGGAAGAAACCTAGAAAAAGCTATATATATATATATATATATATATATATATATATATATATATATATATATATATATTATATAAAGAAGTGCTACTAGTGCCAAGGGCTGGCACTGCAAGGAAGACTAGGATACAGGACTTCAACATCTAGCTCAGTGGTGGTGCAAATAATAAAATAATTGATGACTGGGGAAAAACACAGGGGGGAACAAGGACCTATATGCACCGGACAGGCTGCACCTCAACAAGGAGTGAGTGAGGGTGCTAAAGGAAAGATATGATAGGTATATTAGTGAGAACTAAATTTAAACTGATGGGGGAAGCAGCAGTGGTCAAGATACTCATTGTTACATAGAGATGGAGGAGGCCATTAGGCCTCCCCCAATTCAGGACAGGAGGACGTAGGATCAGGCAGCGGAGCATGATAGCAGGAGAGTGGCACCAAGTACAGGAGGGAGGGGCAGGCAGTCCAGGGGCAGAGGCACATAAGTCACTGTGGAAGGTGGTGTCTCTAAATGCAAGGAGCTTGGGTAACAAAATGGCCAAGCTGCATCCACTGATGGCAGAGGAGGTTGTGGATGTGTCTGCCTTCACAGAGACATGGGCTGTGCCTAACCATGACTGGGATCTCTCTGTTTCAGGATACAAGCTCAATAGAAGGGATGGGGGGGTTGGTGGGGAGGGTGGCTCAGTACATAAGGGAAGGTATCACCTGCACTAGGGAAGAGGAAATGTTAGGATAGACAGAAGTTATGTAGGTACAGGTACAGTCATTGAACAGCAATAAACTAAGCATAGAAGTTGTGTACAGGCCACAGAACCAGGAGGGGGAGCTGAATGGGGAACTGGGGTCCAAAAGTATGGAGATGGCTGGCAAGGAGGAGGCAGTAATCATGGGAGACTTCAATCTACCTGGAATGAATTGGATGATCCCAGCTACAACCTATACCAGATCACAGGTGCTACTGGAGGCATTCCAGAATGGGTTCCTGTCACAATGTGTCCAGGAACCCACCAGGGACAGTGCTAAACTGGACCTGGTTCTGACAATTGGGGCACATGTCCACATGTCCAGGAGGTAAGGATGCACCACTGGCAGGAAGCAACCACAGTACAGTGTGGTTTCACCTGGACATGGGCAAAGAGAAGACCGTAACCAATGCCCCTTGTTTTCTGAGGTTCAGTGGCATGTGGCGATTGCTAAAGAAATCTAGGCCAGCCACAGAATTTGGGTCTGGCTGCAGAAATTACACAGAAATTGCCCCAGTAAATTAGACAGAGAATGCCCCTACTCCTCTCAGCCCACCACTCTGCCTGTGTGTAACTTTATAAGAACTATAATTCACCCCAACAATCTCAGCCAGTCAAACTCTGATCACCCATCCCCGAGAACCATCTTGAGTCACCCTGTTTTTTATAATGGCACCTTTTCTGGTCAAAGGAAGCTTAATAATCTATTGTCTTTTTTCTATCACCACCAGAGGGCCAGAATGTTTGTTCCTCATCCCAGTGGTGCTTTCTGGGGCCCACACAAAGCCACACTGGGGCATGAATGCAGCATTTGAGCCCAACAGTAATAGGAAGCAGTATAGGATCATCCTACAGTGTTGAACCAAAAATGGGTGTCAATATGAAAAACAGAGTCAAGCAATCAATCAATTGAAATCTATTTATCAAGGCGAACATCATTGAGCAGTGCTCATTTGCAAGATGGACCTGGGTAGGACAAGGTCATTTACATATTCAATGGACAATACAAAGTATACATAGAAATAAACATATTCATTTACATATCCAATGGACAATACAAAGTATACATGGAAATAAACATATTCATTTACATATTCAATGGACAATACAAAGTATACATGGAAATAAACATATTCATTTACATATTCAATGGACAATACAAAGTATACATAGAAATAAACATATTCATTTACATATTCAATGGACAATACAAAGTATACATAGAAATAAACATATTCATTTACATATCCAATGGACAATACAAAGTATACATGGAAATAAACATATTCATTTACATATTCAATGGACAATACAAAGTATACATGGAAATAAACATATTCATTTACATATTCAATGGACAATACAAAGTATACATAGAAATAAACATATTCATTTACATATTCAATGGACAATACAAAGTATACATAGAAATAAACATATTCATTTACATATCCAATGGACAATACAAAGTATACATGGAAATAGACAAGGTATTACAGCGTCATTCATGGTATCACAACAAAACATATGAGAAGATAAACTCTAGCTCGTTTACAAAATTGGCTATATATATATGTACATAGCAACAAAGTGGGATTGTACAGTAGCTTCAGATGTGGGGAAAAGTTTAAGGGGTGGATGGGATTAACTATTCATCGTGTAGTCCTTTCCATCCCCTATAGATATTATCCATAGGGGCTGGGAAGGGGATGTCAGGTAGGTGTGGACAGGTCTGGGGAGGGAGAGCTATAAGAGAGGGAACTACAATTATGGAGGGGGAGAAATGGGATCAGGGGACAAGAGGGTGAGATGGTAAGTGCAATGTAAGAGTAGAAATAAAGGGTGATGAATATATTGCTAACCATCAGGGTAAGGAGACATCTAGACTAATTTTAAGAGCAGGGTTGGGGAACACACAGAAAATTCCCATGGAGAAGGGAAAAGAGAATAGCGGGAGGAGAGCTGCAGAGCCTCACAGAGTGACTCAGTGAGGCTCTGGGTGGAGTGAGTTTTTGGCTAAGATATGCAGGGTAGGTTTTTCTTGTTTTATGAGGGTGCAGAGTAATGTCTAAGTTCAAGTTCAAGTTTATTGCGGGAAAACTCCATTGAGCAAGCTCATTCACAAGGAGGTCCCGAGGCAAACTACACAGATAACTGACATTACACAGAGATGCATCCCTTGAGAGGGCATCACTGATTACAAATATACAAAGTGCACACATAGTTCAAGTAAGATATTTCATAATATGATATAGCATCAGAGGGCAATGTACAATGCAGGAACATTTGGTTCATGATGTGCAAGCAGTAAGGTAATATGCAAGCAATACAAGGTAGGGTATATAGGCATCACTCTGGTATTTGCAGTAAGTACTCTTAGTAAATTGAGTAACAACAGGAAAGAAAGCATAAAGAAGTTAGATAGGGTAGAAGGAGAGGGGGAAGTAAGGACGAGTAGGGTGAGTAATATATAAGTAGGAAGCCAAAAGTAGGAAAGGGTAGAGGGGTAGGTAAGAAATTCTTATATTTTTAGTCGTGTAGTGCAGAAAGAAAGCTATGAGGATACAGTTGGGACTACATCTAGTGCAAGTGTGGACAAAAAGTATGAGGCACCCGTGGGGGTGGTAGGGGGCTTGATCTTAAGTGTACAAGGCACAATATAAGATGGGAGGGGTTTAATGACAGTTGCAAATATCTTTGATTTTAGATGCACTTAGCACTTTATAAAAGTTAACTGAGACAATGCTAGTTAATTTCAGCATGGATTGGAGTTGATTCCATATAGAAGAAAGTGCATGAGCGATAGCTCATTTACCAAAGGAAGTGCGAGCCCTAGGAACGTCCAACAGAAGGAATTCAGCTTTCCTGAGAGAGTAAGCTCTGTGTGAGATGCAGATAAGAGAAGATAGGTAACTCGGCAGTTTATGCAGAAGCAGCTTAAGGGTCCAGAGACCAGCGTGGCGTAGGCATCTGGTGGTGAGAGATCTCCAGCCAACAGCTGCGTAGAGATCACAATGGTGTGAACGGTAAGGGGAGTTGGTAATGAACCGAATCGTGCGGTGGTAGAGAATATCCAGTTTGCTTAGATTTGCGAGAGTGGTGTGGGAGTAAATTACATCACCGTAGTCAAGTAAGGGAAGGAATGTAGCCTGAACGAGCCTGTTTCGAATCTCAAGAGGAAGAGTGACCTATTTCTGAAAAAGAATCCACGCCTGGTTTTTTGCCTCTTAGATAAGTCCTCTATGTGGTCATTAAAGGAGAGCTTATTGTCTATCCAGATACCCAAGTATTTAAATTTGGACACAACTTCCATTGATTCACTAAGAGAAGTAACAATAAGGTCTTTTGGCAGGGTAGGGGAGAGGCCAGAGGAGATACTACTTGAGAAGATCATTGCTTTAGTTTTCTTAGCATTTCAGAAGAAGCTTGGCCTTTATTAGATTCTTTTCGAGCTGAGCAAAGTCAGCTTGCAGCACTTCCCTAACTTCAGGTAACGTTGAGCCAGAGGTATACAATATAGTGTCATCTGCAAGGAAGTGCAGACTGGAGCTAGTTATGCTAGAATCAAGGTCATTAATATACAACAAAAACAGGATAGGGCCTAGTATGGAGCCTTGGGAGACTCCTCTGACAGTTGGGAGAGAGGCAGAGAATAGGCCATCAGCTTTGACTTTCTGAGTTCTCCCTGTTAGGTAACTGGTAAACCATTGGGTAGTGGATGAAGTGGCAGCTAAGATAGCGAGGCAAGTGACTAAGAGGTTGTGGTCAACAGTGTCAAATGCTTTACTAAGATCTAAGAAGACTGCTCCAGTAATCTTCTTAGCATCCATAGCAGAGATCCAGTCATTAGTTACTTTAGCCAGAGCAGAGATTGTGCTGTGATTCACCCGGAATCCGGATTGTGCTGGGTTAAGGAGAGAAAACGTTTCAATATGAGTTTTTAGTTGGTTGTAGATCAGTTTTTTGAAGACTTTAGAAAGGATAGGCAAGATGGAAATAGGCCTGTAGTTATTCAGGTCACATGGAATAATCTCTAAGAGGAGACCTTACAATACTTTTGAGGGAGGAAGAGGCAGATGATCATTGTACAGCATTGGACTGAATATAGGTAATGACACATTTAAAACTACAAAGCAGCTCAGTAGCACTCTCATGGCTATTTAGGAAGGTGCTGGGGCTGAGATGGGTGGGGGTTGGTTTTTTCTGTTTTAAAACCATGAGAGGGACAGTACTTGTTGGGACAGAGGGTAATTTGCAATCCATATCGGGCTAAGCACAAGAGGTTGCTGTGGATGGGGTCGGGAGGTTGCCAATCTGATGAATCAGCTTTGGTGCCTGTGGGAGAAATGTGAATTATAGAAAAATAAAACAAAGGGACAGCTAAGTAAACAAAATTGTTGGGGCAGGAAAAGAATCAGAGAATATTAGACTTAAGAAATTATAAAGAAGACGCCAAGGTAATAAAAGTGAAAAGTCAAAGCTAAAGATTATTTCTGCAGAATGTGGAAACTAAATGAGGGTGGAGACAAACAGAGAAATGGAGGAAAAAAATCAATCAATCAATCAATTTTTATTTTACCAGGTGGATCACCACTGAGAGAATTCATTTACAAGGTGGACCTGGGCCAAGGAGGACATAAGTCGGCAACACGTTACAGCACAGGATAGAATCATATAACATTCACAGAGCACAAATAATAATGACATATAGTACACCTAAGCAAAAAACAAGATAACTATTAAGTTGAGAGGCGGAAGCAGGTCAGCAAGAGCATAAGGGGGGGGGCAGATGGAAGAGGTAGATGGCAGGGAAGAGGAGGAGGAGATAACAGCAACAAGTCATACTCGATGAGAGCTGGGGTAGAGTGCAAGCACACAAAGCTCCAGACATAAAGGTGGTTAAGGAAAGCATTTACAAGTATCTTTAATAGAACATGTGAGCAGAGTTTTAAAAGTGGCCATTTTAACAACATTTGATAGTTTCAGGGTTTTTTGGAGATTATTCCAAAGGAAAGGAAGGGCATGGCTCATAGAAGATCTGCCAAAGCGTGTTCTGATTCTAGGGATAGCAAGAGAGATGTAGGAGTGGCTTCTCAGGGAGCAATTTCCAGGGGTACTAGTTAGCAGGCAATTGGAACTGTATTGGGGGAGCTTGTTAGTAAGGTCTCTATAGGTCCAAACGGCTGCGTTTTTTAGTCTTCTGGATTTAAGTGACTTCCAACCAAGCTGGGACTAAAGGGAGCAATGATGGGTAGAGTCTGGTGCTCCAGTAATACATCTTAGCACTCTATGATACAGGGTGTCGAGCTTGGGTAATGCACTGCTGGGTCCATGACTATAAAGAAAGTCGGCATAGTCCAGGAGAGGGAGGAAAGTAGTTTGCACCAATCTTGTTTGGCATCCTGTGTTAGTAAGTGTTTAATTTGAAAAAAGAGACCTAGTCTTGAACTTTTTTGCCAGTTTCTCAATATGATCAGAGAAGGAAAGTTTGCAGTCAGTCCAAAAGCCCAGGTATTTAAATCTGTCCACTAACTCCAGTGGTTCCCCCAGGAGGGTTGTGATTTGTGGTGTGGCATCTAAGGGACAGTAGTTTATTGAGCTGATGTGCGGGGAAAAGAACATGGCTTTGTTTCTTTAGCATTTAACAGAAGTTTTAGGTGCAGGAGGTTTTGCTGTAACAAGTTAAATTCATGTTGCAGTTCCTTACGGGCAAATTCAAGGATGGGCCCGGCGATGTAGAGGATGGTGTCATCAACAAAAAGGTGGACATTTACAGAGTTGATATCAGAGTTGATATTATTGATATACATTGTGAAGAGTAGCATACCTAATATAGACCCCTGTGGTACACCTCTCTGAAGTGTTTTCAGAGGTGAGAGGTCCCCTTCCACCTTGACTTGCTGCTGCCAGCCTATAAGGTAACAAGAGAACCAGCATAATGCAGTGGAATCAAGGCCAATGTTACATAGTATGAGCAGTAGTAGGTCATGATCCACCGTGTCAAATGCCTTGCTCAGCTCAAGAAATAAGGCACCCACTTGGTTTTTAGAGTTGAGTGCTACTGGCCAGTCATTGGTCACCTTGGATAGGGAAATTACCATGCTGTGATTTGGTCTAAATCCAGACTATAGGGGGTTAAGCATGTTAAATAATTCTAGGTGATTTCTTAGTTGTGAATTGACAATTTTTTTGAGTAATTTAGATAGGATGGGAAGGAGGGATATAGGTCTGTAGTTATTAAGGCCACTCAGATCACCTAATTTAAATAGTGGGATTACATGTGCTGTTTTCCACTCTGATGAGAGAACACCTTGAGCAAGTGTCATGTTGAAGAGATGAGTGATGAGCACAGTCAAAACTTGATAACCTAGTTTTAGGAAGAATGAATCAAGCTGATCGGCACCCTTGCTTTTTCTTGTATCAAGGCCCAGTGGAAGATTTTCCACATGCTTGAAAGTAATAGGGCTGAATGAGAATTTGGTTTTGCACAGTTGCACTTATGATTGGACAGGCTGAGTCAGGGGCAATGGTCTGGGAGTGCAGTTTATTTGCAGGAGAGGTATCGAAAGCTAATCCAGCTGTAGCGAAGTGATTGTTTAGAAGGTCTAAAACAGACTGTTTACTAGTAGTGGTAATACCACCAGATGAGATTTTGGCAGGGAGAGAGTTAGCTGGACTGTGATCTTCAATTTCCTTCAGTGTTCTCCAGAACTTAGTAGAGCAGTTAGATGAGGAGTTCTATTCTGACTGGAAGTATTTAGCTTTCTCAGCCCTTATAAGCTTCGTGCATGGGTTCCTCAACATTTTGAATGCTTCCCAATCTGTTGGCTGTTTAGATTTGCATGCTCTTTTCCATAGGGCATCCCTGTTATGCAGGACTGCTTTTAGATTGTTGGTGAACCAAGGGCATGACTTTTTCCTAGTTCTAATTTGAACTAATGGGGCATGTTTATCTATGACATTTGAGACTATATTTTGGAACAGATTGTAGGCCTCAGACACAGTAGTAGCTAGGTAGAAGTCTTGCCATCTGGTATTCTTTAGGTCTGAGAGGAAGACGTAGCAGTCAAAATTACAATGTCTTCTTCTGAATATATATCTAGAGGTGGAGATAGGTTTAGGAACAACCCTCCCACAGGCTATGGAACTATGGTCACTCATGTCATTGAAAAAAGCACCAGCGTGAGTTATAAAGTGGGGCTTATTTACAAGAATTAGGTCCAACAGTGTACTATTTGCAGGATTTTTATGATTTGGGCAGGTGGCCTCAGAGATGAGCTGGGTAAGACCATAAGCATCACAGATGTCTTTTAGTGGTTTAGAACTAGGGGAGAGCCAATCAAGGTTGAAGTCACCCATGATGATCACCTCTGATGACAGTGAATCCAGGGAGTTGCGTAGATGACCCAGCGATTCGAGCCCCCTGAGGGAGGTCTGTAACAGCCCATAATGCATAGTGACACAGCCAGAGATGATAGGACTTTTATTGTGAGACTTTCAAATTCTTTGGGTATGGTAGTTGAGTTGATTAGAGAGGCCGTGAATTTATCTCGGATGTAAATCGTGACCCCCCACAATGATGCTGCAGATGATGCATTTTTAAATATTTTAATATTTATATGTTGCTTTGGGACAATACTGTATTGGTAAAAAATGGAAGGGTAGACAAGAGATGTGTGGGCAAGGCAAGACATGTTTTAAGCTAGCTGCATCTCAACTAAAAATGACGCTGAGGGACAGGTCGATTCACCCACAGAGCACCAATGCAACTTCAATTTTTTTTAAGGATACATATATTGACCTTTCAATACAGTAGTTAAAGTAAACAATAATTATTTAAGGTGGGACTTATTTAATTGACTGAATCAAATTTTGGTTCTGTGTAACTAATGGCCATATCTCTTAAACTTTCTTAGTTTCATGGCCTGCGCCAGTGTGTCAACATTCTGTGATGAAATGGTTTGTGAGGCATTGCAAATACCATCCCTTTCCTTCTGGGGGGCTATGATTGATGGAGGTGGACTACACTGGATTTTAAAAACTGGGATCAGGCAAAGCTGTTAAGGGAGGGGGAGTAGGATCACATAAGGAAAAGGAGAGAGAATCTTGCTGCCATTTAGTTTTTTTTTTTTCAATTGTTTAACCAGGAGAGACACACTAAGCTGAAAGCTTGTTTACAGGTGCGACCTGGGAGCACAGGAAGTTAAGTGACTTGCTCAGGGTCACACAGTATGCAAGTGAGGGCTGTGGGATTCAAACCCAGGTCTCCAGATTTGCAGCTCAGAGCCTTAAACCATTGTGCTATACTGCTTCAAATTACAGAGTAGGGAGGAGGCGAGAGAGCATTACTACCATTAAGTGGGAGTGAGAGGAGATATAGAGCATTGCTGCCATTAGGAAGGTGGGGATGGGGAGGAGAAAGCTTTTCTTTTACTAAGTTGGGGGAAGGGCAATAATAGAGCAGAGAGCATTTCAGACTTTTGGTCTGGGGTGGAGAAAACAGTTTTCCTGCCATTTTTGTCACTGGGAAGGGGAGCTTTGCTGGATGTGGAAACACAAGGGCCATGCACACAGCATTTTCTGCACCATAGTGAGTGCTGCACAGCTGTTACAGCATTGCTGCTGCAGCCATGTGAATGCAATCTGCATCTTGTTTTTTTTTGCTTGGGTTGCATTTCACCGTGATCCATCTTTTCTTTGGATTGTATAGTGCTGTGGGCATCTTGAACAGCCTTCAGAACAGGCTGCACCACTCACAATGGTGCCTGGTTGCCAGGACAGGGCAGAGGTAGTGACAACTGGCTCCTTATCATGCAGATCTCCCTGGCATCTCCCCCCCACCCCCCACCCTACCGGAAGAATGCTCACAACACAGGAAGCAAGTTTGGGCACTCTGCAATGCCATAATTGATGTTCGTCTGCATGCTGCTTGGCAGCTTTGCACAAACTGTGGCAGAAACAATGACGAACGGCAGCATTACAGGTGGATGCCATATGAACATGGCTATAGACAATGACACTACAGAGACAAAAGGAAAAAAGTGAAGAAAAAGCCAGCTGAGCCACCATGATAGGCCTGTGGTAGCGCATCAAGATTCCATGATGGCAACCCATGTTCTGGTGTGATCCTGGGATCACCTGGCTGGCCCACTCTTGGAGAGCCAATGGTGAAAGGGGGCTGCAGATTCCGGGGCTTTCAGGCTAGGGCAGGGAGGTGCACATGAAGGAAAAGGAAGAAAAGTTAAAGCCAAAGTAAGAAAGATGACAACCAAGATAAAGATTTATTCAAAATTGGAAAACTAAAGTAGGAAAGAGTGAAACAGAAAAAAAAGAAAAATAATCACATTAACACTGCAGATGCTTAATATTTTATATTTTTAATGCATGGTAGTTTTTGGGGGTGGCAGTATGGGGAGCCTCTGTGTCCTCCAAAGACCACCACTCCCAACTGTGACGTATATGGGGCCCCAAATAGGTGTTCACAGAACAAGCGAGTCGTGGGTGCTCCATGGCTAAACTACATCAGGCTCCCCCTTGGGAAACAACTATTCAGCTGTGTGTTTACTGCCAGCAGATTGGGAGGGGAGGTGCCTGCCAGTAGCCATTACTGTTGCATACAATAACACTAAATCCTAAATAGATTTATATAAATACAAAGAGCCAGAACAGCTACTAAAAACATACAACTGGATGTTTAAGGGAAATTATATAACTTATGTTTATGTGGAGGGAGTTAGGAGTCCTCCTTAGAGACCATCCTTGCTGGGTCCCCCAGAACTGTAACAATGGTTCTGTATGCATGTATTTATTTATTCGTTTATTTATTTATTTATTTATTAATGTGCTGCAGAACTTGAACTAACTGTGCTGCAGCAGTTCAGAGTCTCTGCTGCAGAGGTTGGTCTAAGGTAGTCTACAGTGCCACAAAGAACAGGGGGCCTTGATTGGAACTAAGACTAGAGTGCTGAAATTTAGGACAGCAGACTACGGAATGATGTGGAGTATTCGGGGAGAGAACCTCACTGGAACTAAGAAGGAAATATGGGTGAACCAGAAATCAGACATCATCAAGGAAGGGCTATTGTCAGACACTAAAGCATGCACCAAAATGAAGCGCAAAAAAGCCAGAGTGAAGAAGCCCAGATGGTTTGACAGGGAAGTTGCCCAGGTGGTTAAAGAGTGAAAGGGCTACCTTCAAAAGGTACAAAAGCTCAGGAAGAGAGGAGGAGAAGGAGGAATACAATAGCAATGCAAGGGAAACAAGCAGGGTAGTATGACTGACCAAGGCCAAGAAGCAACTGCAGCTGGCTGAGGGGGTGAAAATGGATGAGAAGGCCTTCTTCCAGTACACCAGGGAGAAGAGGGTTATTAAGGATGAGACAATCAGGCTGAAGAAGAGGGAGGAGTAGGTGGGTGGGTGGGTGGAGGGGGAGTGCTGAGAAGGCAGAGGTACTTAATGAGTACTTCTGTTCAGTTTTCATAAAAGAAAAGGATGGCTCAGTCACTCTTTGAAGGGGGGTTAAAGAGGGGAGGAGGTATGGATGGGGAGACAGACATTGATAGAGTAAGGAAGGGTTTAAAGGAAAACTGCACCCTCATATCTTGTAAATTTTGTTTCCATGTCAACAGACAACTCATCACGTAGCTGTTAGAGATATTTGTGATTGCTTTAGTTTATTTTCACTGTTCATAATATTCCCTATAACTATCCTGTGGGTCTCCATTTTCTGGTTGTTGAAATCTCATTGTCCCTGAGAGCTGCATTAACATATGAGAATGTGATGTGTCAGCACCTTTTAGACTCCACAATATGCCTGTCTACTTAATTAGAAGTCAGCGAAACAAGTTGCAGCAAGGCAGAAGATACCACATTTATTTTCAGTTACCTTTGCAAACTGTCTGAGTTGTAATGCAGGGTTTTTCCCTTTAAACTGGTTTCAGTTTGTGTGCTCCCAGAGAGTTTTTTCAGGATATTTGTAGTTTGAGTATAGAAATATATGTTATAAATGAGTGATGTGATATCATGCGATATGTTTTCACATGCTAATGCAGCTGTCATGGACAATGAGATTTCAACAACCATAAAATAGAGACCCCCAGGATAGTTACAGGAGACTAACATTTCACTAAAAACAAATTAAAGCAAACACGTATATCCCTGACAGCTACAGGAAAAGAGTTGTCTGTTAACTTGGAAACAATTAAAATTTACAAGATATGAGGGTGTAGTTTTCCTTTAAAGGCCATGAAGATGGGTAAGTCCCTAGGGCAAGTTGGCATACACCCAAGGGTTCTGAGGGAATTAGCAGACATGCTGGAGTACCACTTGGTAGACCTGTTAAATAGCTCTCTTGAAAAAGGAGTAGTTCCCCTGGACTGGAGAACAGCACATGTAGTACCATTATATAAGAATGGACTGAAGGACAACCCAGGTAATTATTGGCCAGTTAGTCTGACCTCAGTAGTGGGGAAGCTCATGGAGACCATTCTGTAGGAATAACTAGTAAACTTTCTGGACGATAATAGACTTCATAATGATAGGTAGCATGACTTTGTGTTGGGGTGGTCCTGCAAGAACAACCTAATTTTAATTTATTTATTTATTTAGAAGTATTGGGAATTACAAACCTTTGAGTCAGAGACTCATTTACAAAGGCTCCACATCAAATTACAGACAGTATAAAATAGTGTTCAGAGATACAATACAGAGGCAGTGATGGAACTGTAATTACACGTATATACAACAACTATGCATAAGCAAGCAGTAAGCAAAATACAGGTATTCAAAAGTTGGGGGAAAAAACAGTGGGAGTGTAATGTTCAAAGGGTTAGCAGGATGGAGATCCTTTGTCGTAGCTCAGGAGCAGTCAGGGACTTAGGTAAGGCCCAGGTTCATGCCGTAAGGGGAGTGAGTGGGGGAGGAGAGGAACTGAGGGGGAAACGGGGGGGAACAGAGGCAAACCTGGAGCAGTCATACACTCCGTGGTTGGAGGGAGCACCAGGGGGTGAGCTAGTAGCAGTCGCAGGTGCTTGAGGACCAGAGGTGTTCTCTGAGAGTGGTTTTAAAGTGGCCAAGTTTATTTTCAGAGGAGATGGCACTGGGCAGGGCATTCATCCAGAGGAGGGCTTTATAGCAGAAAGATCTCTGGCTTTGAGTAGTTTGACAGCAGGGAATCAGGAGGGAGGGTTTGGTGGAGCTATGGATAAGTATCACTGAAGGTGTAGGTTGTAGCAGGTTGGTGAGGCCAGGGGGGGCTAGGCCAATGGTGATATTTTTGGCTAGGAGGCATGTCTGATGCCTAAGTCTCCCATCAAGGTCAAGTCAGTTGGTGAGACTGTACAGAGCACATGTTTGTGTTAAACCAGTGCAGCCCATGACAAGGCAACAGGCTTTGTTTAGGGAAACATGGATTCTACGGAGGGCAAAGGTATTGGCCAACCTATAAACCAGGATCCCATAATAGATAAGGGACAAGATGGATGATGAGACTGCTAGTTGGAGGGCTTCAGGGGGGAGACAATGTTTGAACCGGTGGAGCAGACCAATTCTGACATTGACAGCGGAGCTAAGCCAGTGTATATGCTCATGGGAGTTGGAGCCGAGTCAAGGGTGACCCTGAGGTATTTAAAGTTGTCGACCTGCTCAAGGGGTAATAATTGGGAGTTGTGAATAATTAGTGGGTAGCCTTTGTGTCAGCTCTGGTTGTGAGTGAACACCATGACTTTAGTTTTTTTGTGATTTAGAACCAGGCAGTGGTCAGTGAACCAGGACTCAGCATCTTTGAAGGACTTCTAGAGGGATAATTGTAGTGAGTGAGGACTAGGGTGGGTGGAGAAGAGAACTGCATCATTGGCATATAAGAGTAATTGCCCCGAGCAGGCCATGGGAAGGGTGTTTGGAAATAGACTAAAGAGGAGGGGGCACAGAATAGAACCCTGGGGCACCCCTGACTTAATCGGGAGGCAGGAGGAGAGCATGTCATTAATTTTAACTTGTTGTGACCTACCGGCTAGGTAGTCAGGTAGTCACTTGGTGGTGCCTGGGAGAGACCTGTGTAGGAGAGACCAGATAAAAGAAGGGAATGGTTCCTGGTGTCAAAGGCTTTTGACAAATCCACAAAGACCGAGCCAACCAGACATCCTCTGTCCAGGGCAGTATGGATGGTGCTGGAGAACTTCAGCAGGGCAGTAGTGGTGCTGTGCTCTTTGCGAAATCTGTGTTGTTCCCGGCAGAGTAGGTCATATTTGGTGAAGTGGTCTGTGAGTTGATCAGAGATTATGTTTTCAAGGGCCTTTGTGGGGGGGGAGAATGGAGATGGGGAGGTAGTTGCCAGGGGAAGTGCGGTCGCTATTTTATGGATGGGGGTAATAACAGCATTTTTTTCATTTTGAGGGGAATTCACCATGGCAGAGGAAGTGATTGAATATCTTGGTTAGCGGGGTAAGGACTACATCCAGGGTCATGTGGAGGAGTCTAACGTCCAGCAAATCACTACTATACCGTAACTTACCTAAGGCTTTTAGGATGTAAGGTTTAGCCTCGCTAGGAGTGAGGGTTTTGAAGTGAAAAGGTGGGTGGAGGTCAGGAGGAGGGGGTGGGTTTTGGGGATAAAAGAAATTTGTGTGGAGTACATTACTGAGGTCAGAAAAGGGGTAGTTGAGGGAGTCAGCGATGGCCTGTGGGTCAGTGGAGATACCGCTGTTGATAGTGAGCTGAGTGGGGGAGCCAATACAGTTTTCTTGTTGAGCTCCTTCAAGTTATCCCAGAACCTGCAGCCAGAGCCCCAAGAGGTGGTGAGAGCAGTCCTGTAGTGGTCAGCTTTGGCCTTGAATATGTCCCAGGCGTATTTACTCTTAGCAGCCCGATAGCGTTGTCTATCAGACAGTTTGCCTGATTCAAGGGCTAGGTGCCATAGGGTGTCTCTGAGGTGCATTTGATCTAGGAGAGCCTGAGAGATCCAGGGGGTGTTGGGGCCTTTGATAACACGTTTAGTGAGCTGGACAAATATGTCGTAGGCAGTGGTGACAGTACGTATAAAGTAGTCAAGAGCTGTATCAATGTCAGGGGGCCAGGTCAAGGAGTGACCAGTCCCAGTGAGCTAGGTAGTTTTTGAGGTGACCTACCTTACCCACTTTGGGCCAATACTGGAGAATGGTTTTAGGGGCATTTTTTTTGTCCTACGGGACCAGGTGCAGAGTACTGGCAAGTGGTCAGTACAAGGTCAATTAATGTAGAGGTTCCAGTTTGGGGATTTAAGTGAGTAGGGCATGTTATGATTTGGGAAAGATCCAGTGCAGCTGTGACATCCTTAAGGGGGGCCGCAGCATTAGATAACCAGTTAAGTATGAAGTCCCCTAGAGCAATGATCTCTGATTTGGGGTGCAGGAGGGAGAGGTAGTTCAGTAGAGACTGAAATGCAGGTGATTGGTTCCAAGGGGGGATATAGATGGAAGAAATAAAGAGGGAGGCCTGGGCCATGCTAGTGGCGATCTTCAGAGAGAGTGCCTGGGCACCGAAATCCAGCTGGGCAGGAGGGAGTGCATGGCCCTGCAAAGGGTCCCGGATGTAAACAGCACAGCCACCCCCATGCTTCCCAACTCTGTCCTCATGGAAGAGGATGCACCCAGGAATAGAGACAGTCAAATCGGGGGTGTCCTTAGAGAGCCAGGTCTCAACCATGGATAAAATATCTGGCTGGTGCTGGGCTACCCAACCCTAAAGAGTAGCAACTTTTTTCAGCAGGCTATAGATATTAATGGACACAATACAGAGCTCGTTTGTGTCAAAGAAGTTTGAGTTGGGGGCGGAGGGGGGCCCAGGGTTCGGGCGAACATTCCCAGCATTAGTAGCAGGAGTAGAAGGGCTCTTAGGAAGGTATATTTGAGCTGCTTATAAAGGCCAGTGCCAATGCGGGAGAGGCAGATTAATTTGGTGCAGATGACTGGGATGGGGAAGGCACGTAGGTGGGGTGTGGCAAAGAAGAGGGTAGGCAGGAGGGAGGCATGTCTGGGGAGGGTGTTGCCAGGGGCAAGGGGGGTACCATGGGGAAGGCAAAAGTAGAGATGGTGTGGATAAGAGTTGACATTTAGGATGGGTGAGATGGGTGAGCAGTTTAGAGTAGTGGGGGCCAGGGTGGGGGTGATAAGGGAGAAGAGTATGATACAGAAAGTGGAGAGGGAAGTAGTGGGGGAGGATAGGTAGGACAAGGCCATAGTACTCAACACATGAGGCGGGGGGTAGGAGGTCAACAGGGAAAGAAGATTCACAAAGATGGGGATGTGGGATGACAGTGACTAAAGGGCATCTAGTAACAAGACAGTCCAGTTGGCACAGTGGTAACATCCTGGACTACAGTGCCGAGGGTGCAAGGTTCAAAGTTCAAGTCTGGTGGGGGGAGACTATGTAGTTCACTCAGCAAGTAAGGAAACAGAGCCAGAGATTGGGGGAGAGGAGGTGGAATGAGGGCCTAGAGGGGCCAGGGATGTGGGAAAAAATTGGAGCTGCAGGGGGACTGCAGTGACTCCTAGTGGCCAAAGAAGATAACCAGCTAAGGGGAAAACAGACACTTAGAAAAAAGTAGGGGAGGTCATGTGACCTGATGAGGTCATTAAATTAAGGGACAGGACATTAGGGAAGACCTGGCCAAACTGGAGAGATATTTTGCAACTGGGATTCAATGCCAAGCAGTGTAAGGTGATGCAGCTCGGGTGAAGAACCTAGAGATCGCATGTTGGCTGGAGGGTATGCAGGTCACCAAGTCAGTGGAGGAAAACAACTTGAGTGTAGCCATCATGAGTGACATGAAGCACTCAGCACACTGCAAGAGAGCAGCGGCCAAGGCAAATAGGATGCTAGGATGTATAGCCAGGGGTATAACTAGTAGAAAAGCGGAGGTCATCTTGCCATTGTACAGGTCATTCATTAGGCCACATCTGGAGTACAGTGTGCAGTATTGGAGATCTTACCTAAAGAAAGACATCAACTTACTGTAGACAGTGCAGAGAAGGGGAACCAAGATGATCCAAGGACAACAGGGTAGGCACTACAAAGAGAGACTTAGAAACCTCAACTTGTATTCCCTGTAGGGTAAAAGAGAGAGGGGGCATCACTGAAATCTTTAAATACCTTAAAGGTTTCAAAAAGTGAACTCTGGGGTGCTATTCAACCTTAGTGGGAACAGCACTACTAGGGGGAATTGCCTCAAACTGGTTGGAGGGTTTCTTCAAGAATGAAATGAGGAGGCACTTGCTCACTGAAAGCGTAGTAGCAAAGTGGAATATGTTGCTGGAGGAAGTGGTCTCCTGGAAGACTATGGATAGATTCAAGAGTGGGTGGATCAGGGTAAAAGGGAAGAAAGCATGGAGGGGGGGGGAATATGGAGGGGAGTTGGGACATCGAGGGAGGAGATGACAACGGGGGGGGTATTCTGTAGATACTGAGTGGTCTGCAAACTTGAGCAGACTAAAAAGACTGCAAGGCCTTTTTCTGCTGGCTATTTTTGTATGTTCATATGTTCATGTGGCAATTACCATTCTCCAAACAAGGACATTCTCTGACAGATCTTTTTAAACTGGACAACCTGCAAGCGATCAAGGCATCACCTTTAGAAATGTACAAAGATACTCCATGAGTGTGAACAGAAATTCAACATTTTTAGAGAAAGTAGTGTGAGATGTGGAGCAGCAGGTACTGTAGATTGTTCTTCTGATAGGATGGCTGACAGAGGTGGTCCAGTAGTAGAGGCAATTGCCAGCACCTTAATTAAAGAGCGAGTATTTATTTACTCTACATGTTCATGCACTCAAATATGCCTTGTACAGAACCTCACACATGGAAATGCACTCAAATTCGCCTTGTACAGAATCTTACACATGGAAATGCACTCGAATATACCTTATACAGAATCTTACACGGGGAAATGCACTCAAATATGCCTTGTACACAATCCAGCACATGGAAATTCACTCAAATACATCGCGTACAGAATCTCGCAAATGGAAATGCACTGAAAAATACTCTGCATGTGAAACTGTACACATACAATACAAAGACACAAATATACTCTGCATATGACTGTTCGGACACGCTCAAGTAAGACCTGTATGAATATATGCATGCTCTCTCAAACTTGCATGTGCACACACATATATGCCTTGCAGATTAGTATGCACACACATACACATGTATGCACTGCACATCAGAGTACACAGTGACACACAGATATGCCTTACACATGAGCATATGCAAACTCCCATGCACAAATATGCTGTGCCCACGAATACAAACAGATGCACACCCTCACATGCACACATAGAAAAACGGCAAGGCAACAGCAAATGAGATACTGGTAGAGATGCCTAGACACAGGCCTTCACCCCCACAGTCACTCACAGGCATGCATAAACACACATACATGGAATGTCAAAATGTTTGTCAGCATCAGCTAACAATGAATCTTCTTTAAAGAGCTACTGACACCACAATAAAAAACTTAAAAAAACATGATAATTAGGTACAATTCTACTTGCATTCCATTTATATTCCTTAGATTTCTCCTCTACATTATTTATTACTGTGGAAATGTGCATGAATATGTGATTTTTATCCCTTAGAGTCCATCTGCCTCTATAGCTGACTCCCTACTTAAAGGCATAAGCCTCTGTTGTGACAACACAATCGGTTGCCATGAGAGTAATTGTGATGTCACAAGCAGTGCATTATGACCATAGGTTGGGAGAAAGCAACTGGAATAGATAAACTCTTCAGGAGCAAAGATCCTATTTTCCTGCAAGTAACCTTAGTAATAAATAATGGGGAGGAAGGAGAAATACAGACCTAATGTGAAAAACAAGCTCAACTGTGTCTAAATATTATGTTTTGTTAAAGTTCTCCTGAAGGTGTCAGCTGCTCTTTAATTTAGCTGTAGGATGTTTCCCTAAAATGCAGAGTGCCTTAGGTCGTGGTTATGTTTCTTGATGCTGTCATTTATGAGAATTTGTAGTGGAGAGGCTGCGTACATTATAGCCTTCCACCACTGGGAAAGTGTTCTCCTTCACATTTATGCATCCTCCACCCCATCCCACCCCCAGGGTTTTACACGGTGGTTTACACACACGTACCAGTTCTACGTTGATGCTACAATGCCCCTTTCTGCAATGTTAGTTTGCACTACTATTGTAATACAGTACCTATACTATTTTATTTACCCAATAACCCCTTCCCCAGGTTGCACCAAGAAAAGAGCTTTGAATCGGCATGCCATTCCTGAACAACATTTTTAAATAAGTAGACTTGCTCGGTACCACTAACGCACGCACACACACACACACACACACACACACACACACACACACCACCATTACTGTTCTAATGTGTCCCACAACCATGTTTCTGGGACAGGCTGGCAGAGCACAAAATAGCAATGTTCCACCAAACACTGATTGCCATTTTGTGCCATGTGGCAGATTTATTGATTTATTGAATTATTAATTGGAATTTCGGATAAGTACCTTTGAGCCAATGGCTCTTTTACAAAGGTTCCACAAAGAATAGAAGTACAATTAGTGTGAGATTAGCAGGCAAGCAGTTGGAATCCAAATTTCAGTACAGGGTATACATGGTCTAAAAGCTATAGGTAATAAAATTAACAGTTAGAACAACACAGCCAAGCACACATTTAAGAATGATGAGTCACAGCAAACAATATTAACATGAATTAAAACTGCCAGAGGGGCATCGTCAAAGGGAAAGGTGGAGTGGAAAAATTGAGTTGCTGCCAGTTGTGCCAGGTAGAGTAGGAAAGTGGGAAGAGAGAGAGTAGGCATAGAGGGGTTAGGGGAAGGGAGGTGGAAGGAGAGGTGGGTGGGAGGCAAGGATCGGGGAACTTGTGCAACAGTGGGTGAGGTGAGCAGATTAGAAAAGGGAGAGGGGAAGGGAGTTGAGGGAGGGTAAGAGAGCAAGGTGATTAAAGATTGCGTAAAGATTTAACAGTTTCATGTGGCAGTTTTGGAAATCACAGGAGTTAAAATGCTATGTCTGCCAGGGGGATGGGCACTTTAAATTACTAATGTTATGGTGGTGTTTATTCTGGCATCTGAAGGTATACTATTGATAAGGTGAAATTTACCTTCATCAAGGTAACCATGTAATGGCATTTGTTATTGTTTTCAAATGGTGTCCTCCCCCCTCCTTCAGTTTCCCCCAAAATTTGGGGAACAGCATCCCACCCTCCAAAACCCTACAGTTCTGTGTTCAATGTTGCTGCCTGGGGCTAGCCATTAGGCATCCCGAACAGGACGACCACTGCAATAATCACGATATTGGTTTCATACACCTCATACCATGGAAGGGTTGGCACTGTGTGGCTTGCTGGTGAGACCCCACCTGGAATATTGTGACTATTTCTGGAGACCACACTTCACAAAGAACATAGGCAGGGTGGAGGCAGTCCAGAGGAGGGTAACTAAAATGGTGTAAGGGTTGCACCAAAAGCCCTATGAGGAGAGACTGAGGTATTTCAACAAGTGCATCCTAGAAAGTGAGAGTGTCAGTGGCTCAGTAGGTAGCACACTCACCTCTGAGGCCGGCAGATCAGAGGGCTGTGGGTTCAGTTCCCACATCTGGCACTTGGGTTAATATCCCAGTACTGACACTGTAGTGCAGCAGGAGAGGGGTGCTGCACTTCTGAGGTGCCGTCTTTCAGATGAGACGTTAAACCGAGGTCCCATCTGCCTGGATTGGTGGTAGTTCAGGTGGATGTTAAAGATCCCATGGCACTTATCGAAAAGAGTAGAGAATTTCCCGGTGTCTAATAAATTCCCTCATTCACTAAAAATACCACTAACAGCTTAATCTGGTTCAAGGTCAGTTGGCATTCATCTGTATCCCCCTCCCCCGGGTTGTGCCTGAAAATAGGCAGGATTTGTCTAGTGCACTTACCCGGTCAACAAAAGCTAAATAAATAAATAAATAAGAAAAGAGGAGAGCAAGAGCAGACATGATAGAGACCTACAAGTACCTCACAGGGGTGAATAGGGTGCAGGAGAGGAGTCATTTTCAAATGAGAAAGATCATCAGGACCAGAGGGCACGGGATGAAGCTGGAGGGGGAGTTTAAGAGGGACACAAGGAAGTACTGCTTCACTGAAAGAGTGGTGGACACCTAGAACAGATTGCCAGCAGAAGTGGTGGAAGTGAAACATTAAGGAGCCTCAAGCATACATGGGGTAGACACAGTGGAATACTGGTAAATAGCCAGGGATGAGGGAAGGGTGCCAGAGACCAGTAAGGGTCTGCGGAGACAGACTAAGCAGGGGTCATCTGGGTAAACAAGAAGAGCCAAGTGGTCCTTTTCTGCTGATAGATTCTGTGTTTCTGTGCTCACTTTTCAGGTTGAGAGTCACTTGTGAGGTTATAACTGCTGTCCATATCTTTTTTTTTTTTTTGGTTACTTAAAATGTAATTTTTGTACTGCTTCTCCTCCCCCCACGCCCATATATTACAAATAGCTAAATATACCATGTTGGTTGTGCTGCAGGTGGCAAAATTCATGATGGCATATTTTTGTCCTGTAATTATCTGCAAATTCAGATCTTTGTTTTATATGTTTACACATGTTACAATTGCCGCACCTATATGGGCCGTCTGGTAAATGCATGTTCTGTGTCCTGTTCGAATTTTCATTTCAGTGTAAACTGTGGACTAACTAGTCCCTTAGGTTGTTCTCTCTCCTATAAAACAATCATCCTGGGGTACTCTTGGTAACTTCAGCCAATTTCCTATCTGTGCTCAAAATATGACAACTGTTTTGCAAAATAGCTAAGATGTAATGGGCCTGCAGTGAGAATGTTGTGATAAAATTAGATGTTACACTATATGGTGATAAATTCTCTGGTCTCACCCTTGGTACCAGCAATGATTTTCTTGAAAGTACCTTATACCAAGGATTTAAAAGAACACTTTCTAGCTAGGGGCTGCAATAGACGGACAGTACAGGAGGTGCAGAATTGATTGCATGTCTTAGTCGCCTGTGAGAAAGACTACATACCAATATTATGCTGTACTCTAATGTAGTGATTAATTAGAACAAGTCATTCTAAGAAAAGAGGGAGGTCCCATATAGGGAGTTACAAATGTAGCAATACCTGATTTTTTTACTTCAAAGCAACAGCACTTTTAAGTAGTGCAGCAAATGACTTGTACAACTGGGATGAAGTATATTATATTAAATGTGCTGCTTGAATAAAAAGGGGACCCCATATATCAAAAATGCAATTAATGCTTGAAAGTACATCTGCACCTAGTATTTGCTTTATAATACATGATCAAAAGAGAGGGATGGGGAAGGAGGGTAAGAGGGACAATGGATAAAGGGTTGGAAAGTAAAACAAAGACAAAATAGAGGAGGGATCCTGATGAAAACAGTAGGTAGATTGCTATATCAGCTTGTAGGGACTGCAAGATAAAAATATAGCAAATGCAACTGATATGACCCACAAAAAGAGATAAAATAGGTGATCTTCAGAAATATACAAATCCAAGTGTATAAAAAACACTGACATAAATTATAAATACAAAAACACTGGAAGGAATACAGATAGCGAAGCAAATTATGGCCCCATATATTGGTAAGTTGCTATTTCATATGTTAGTGTATCCTGTTGCAAAGCTTTCAAAAATCAAATGAGATATCTTCAACAGCTGCGATCCCAATAAATGCAGAGAAAGCAGAGAACAAAAACCAATCACTATGATTTGAAATAAACAACCACATAGACAGTCAAAAGTACAAATGATCCCAGGTATTTATAAAAATGTATTCAATATATATAGTCATTAAGATCATGGAGACACAATCAATCAATCAACCTTTATTTGTAAAAAAGCACAATTTGCAAATAAATCTAAGCACGTGCACATTGATTATAAAGTTTAAAATTTAAACATCTGATAAACATTAAAATACACCGCTACATCAACTAACTATTCAGCAGAACTCGGTAAAGGCAAGATTAAAAAGGTGCGTCTTCAGTGCAGATTTAACACTCTCCACGGTCAGGCACTCTCTTATCCGGCAAGGTAGAGAGTTCCACATGGTAGGGGCCACAAATGCAAATGCACGGGCACTCAAGGTCTTCAAACGGACCCTGGGAACCTCTAGTAATTCCTCGTTGGTGGAGCAGAGTGAGCAGGGGTATGGTAGGGACAAAGAAGATCTTGCAAGTAACACGGTCCCTGTCTGTATAGGGCCTTATTGGTCAGCAAACCAACCTTGGAGGTGATCTGCCACCGAATAGGGATCCAGTGCAGGCCACGAGCACAGGCGTGATATGACATGATCGAGGTAAACCAGTCAACAGCCTGGTAGCCACATTCTGCACCAGCTACAAACAGCGGATATCAACCCCCGGGAGCCCTAGGTACAGGGTGTCGGATATCAACCCCCGGGAGCCCTAGGTACAGGGTGTTGCAGTAGTCAAGGTGGGAGGTCACAAAGGCATGGACCAATGTTGGAAGGTCATCAGGCGAAACAAGGTGCTTAATCTAGGTGATATTTCTCAGATGGTAAAATGAGGTCTTGACAACAGCCGACACCTGAGATCTCAGTGTCAGTCCCTCATCAAAAATTAGGCCCAGATTTCACACCCGATCAGAGGTCATCAGTTGGCTGCCTCCAAGCCAAAGCCCAGAAGGCCACCCAGCTGAAAGCCCCTCTACCCAGTGACCTGGGTCCACAACCAACACCTCAGTCTTGTCGGGGTTCAGCCTCAACCAGTTGGCACTCATCCAGTCTTGGATCTCAGCGAGGCAATTATTGAAAGTCAAAACAGCTCCCTCCTGATCAGGCACAAAGGACATGTATAGCTGAGTATTATCTGCATAGCAATGAAAACTCAGCCCATACCACCTTACAATGTCTACCAATGGCAGCATGTACACCGCGAACAACATGGGTGATAAGACGGAGCCCTGTGGCACCCCACAACAAAGAGAACAGGTCAGAGGAATAAATCCCTGACACCACTCTCTGAAACCTGCCAGTGAGGAAAGAATGGAGCCAACTGAAGACTGTACCAGACAGTCCACAGATCAGCCACAGGTGCTCCAGTAGCACACCATGGTCCATGGTGTCAAACACTGCAGAGAGATCAAGGAAAACCAAGATGGAAAGGTTCTCCTGATCTCTCGCTATCAGGAAATCATTAAGTACCTGAACTAGGACCATCTCAGTACTATGCCTCTTCCGAAATCCAGACTGGAGAGGATTGTGGACATCGTGGATGGTAAGATGATCCCCCAGCTGCAGCGCAACTGCCTTCTAAATAACCATACCCACAAAGGGAAGGTTAGAGACAGGTCTGCAGTTAGTGAGACAGTCCAGGTTGAGAGAGGATTTCTTAAGGAGAGGTGTCACGACTGCCTCCTTCAGGGTGTCAGGAAACACATATGTCTCTAACAAACACCAGACTATCTCAGCTAGGACCGAGTCGATAACATCAACACACCCAAGGAGGCAAGTTAGGCCTGAGTCCAAACTACAGCAGATTGATCACATACTCTGGATCATCCTCACGATATCTGCAATTGCCAACTGGTCAAAGTCAGACCAGACAAACCGAGGGACTGCAGTCACCCACTGACCACCACCGCACCCACTGGAATGAGCTGCACAGATCTCAGACCTGATGTCGGCAACCTTATCTGCAAAGAATTGAGCAAACTCATCACTTATCCTGTGACAGTGCTCTCCAGGATTGCAGACAGGCTGGATTGCACAGTCTGTCGACAGTTCGGAAGAGCTGAGCTGGTCAGTTCTGTGCAGTGGTGATCTCCCCTGAACAGGAACTCTGCCTTCTTACAGGAGATTGCCAATTGATAGTCCGTATAATGGGCCATTAGTCTAAGTCTGTCTGCATCAAGGCCCAGTTTCCACCAGCGCCGTTCCATCCTTTGCCCCACTCACCTCAGCTCCCTCAAATTCCCATCAAACCAAGGGGACTGAGGGCAAAGGGTGAGGGGGTGAACACAGACAGGAGCTATGGAATCCAAAGTCTCGGTCACAGCCTTGTTATAGGCCAGTAACAGACTGTCTGGATCTGAGCTTGCACTCTGAAAACCCAATAGGCCCAGCACCGCTGCAAGGCTGTCTGGGGTCAAACCCCTTAATGAGCAGTACCGGACCATCTCCATAGGGGTAGGCCTATGGGGGGGAACCTGGGAATTGAATCTTATAGAGTAGTGGTCAGACCATCCAACCAGCTCCACCACTAAGTCAGAGGTCTCCATACCAAGTAGGAAAACCAAGTCCAACCAGTGACCATGACTATGGGTCGTAGAAGTAATAACCTGTGTGAAGCTCAACGAGTTCATAAGTTGGAGGAAGTCCTGACCAAACTGTGAGAGTTCGTCGTTGACCCAGGCATTGAAGTCCCCCAGAACCATCCATCTGGGGGATTACAACACCATATTGACAACTAAGTTCGCGACTTCCTGCAGGAATTGCTTTTCGCCCCCTAGTGGATGGTAGACAAGAAGAATCCTGCACCCCACACCTGAACCTACGATACACTCAAAGGACTTGGTCTCCCCCACTGGCACATCTACAAGGATCAATTCCAATTTAAAGCATATTGCTATACCCCTCCTTACGATCTATCCTTGGGTGGTGTATCACCAAGAACCCAGCCGGAATCGCTGACTCCAGAACTGGGTCAGCATTTTCATCCACCCAGGTCCCGGTGATGCAAGCCAGGTCAGATGACCCAACAAGATCAGTAATCACTGCTGTCTTGTTTTTGATAGACCAGACATTGCATAACACTGCCCGAGTAGGATGGGACACTGAGCCGGCCGTGTCATCTGACCACTCATGTGGAGCCTTTGGGTATGGGAACTAGGCAGGAGGGACCCCTACAAAATCCATTTCAACCCAGGGCATCATCTAGTCCTCACAACCCAATCCACCCACCCAGCTCCATTCTCCCTCCAGGTCCAGGACACCCTCCCTCACGCCGCCGCTCTACTATCCCTAAAGCACGGCACCACCCGTACACAGGGCCTTCAGAGAGAAAATCCAATGTGCCTTTCTCTTTAATAGCACTTTGAACTTATCACCTCCTCTTGGATTTCCAACTATATGGCCGATTCCAACAAAAGACATACATTGAGAATTATTTGGGTGAAAGGTTTGAAAATGCAAACCAAGAGGGGTGTCTGGAATGACTCTAATGATAGAATGAACGTGTTCCTGTATTTGTTCCTTCATAGGATGAATAGTTCTTCCCATGTACAGTATTTTACAAAAACATTGATTACATACACCACAAAAGATGTGGTGCAAGTAATCAGATGACAAATGCCAACAACCGGTTTGCCAGATGGGTGTATAAATGACTTCCTACTGGCAGATATTACATCTCCCACATCGGTAACAACCTAATATTGGGGTGTTAAGCCAGGGAATGTGTTGAATAGATTTGGCTTCTTTGAGGTAACTATGTGTCTCTAAGTCTCTGATAGACTACTTTAGGCCTATGTTTTAGAATAGTTGCCAAATCTGGATCACTTTTCAAATCACCCCAGTGTTTTGCTACCACACTAGCAATGTATGGTGCCACATGGTTAAATTCAGTAACAAAACAGACCTTTTTGGTATCAAGGTCTATATTTATTTGATTCTCTGGGGGTGAAAAGTTGGTTCCTGGGTAAATTCCTAGCCCTTTGTTTAGCAGTTGATAGATTTTCTAAGAGATAACTCCTTTCCTGAAATCATTCAGTAAGATCCTATGATTGTCTATCATAGAAAGATCTGAGCATTTTCTAAAGACCCTGATATATTGTCTGCATGGAATAGCATTTAGCAAATGTGGTGGGTGTGTACTATCTGCTGAGAGTAGCATGTTTCCTGACATGGGCTTCCTGTACTCCTTGGTGTGATAGAATCAGTTTCTGTAGCTATCAGAGTGAGGTCTAAGAAATACTAACATACTATTTGCCAACAGATTAGGCCTTACGGTCTATCGAGTCTGCTCGAACCTTAGATCCTTAGTTGGGTGCCGAGGCCCTCCCATCCCTTGTGCTCCAGAAACCCCTATCATCCATCCCCACCCCCCTGGGACAGGCCATCATCTGATACATCCACTTTCTGTGTCTGTCCCACCCTCTCTTGAAGCCCTCCACTGTGGATCTCTGAACCAGCTGCCAGGCAGTGCATTCCAAGGGTCCACCACCCTCTCAGTGAAAAACCTCCTCCTCTTTCCCCCTCACTCTTCCACCTTCCAACTTCAAACCATGCCTCTAGTGATACCTCCTGCTTTAGTCTAAAGATCCCTCCATGTTTACCCTATTTATTCCTTGAGGTACTTGAAGACCTCAATCATGTCCCCCTGTCTCTCCTCTCCTCCAATGAAAACAGGCAGAGCTCCTCAAGTCTGTCCTCATATGTCAAATCCCCTAGCCCTCGTATCATCTTAGTTGCCCTCCTCTGTACCCTCTCCAGGAGCTGTATGTCCCTCTTCAAGTGTGGTCTCCAGTACTGTACACAGTACTCAAGGTGTGGTCTAACCAGTCCATTGTACAGTGGCAGAAACACTTCCTTGCTCCTAGAGGTGATCCCCCTTACGATGCATCCCAACATCCTGTTTGCCTTGCTAGCCGCTCTCCTGCACTGCTCAGAGTTATTCATACATGCATCCACCATGACCCCTAGGTCTTTTTCCCCTATCGAGGCCTCTAGCGGCTCCCCTCCCAGGGTGTACCTGTGTTTAGGGAAATCGATCTGAAATGTATCTGTTTTGCATGTAAAACTAAGATTAATGGTGTTATTACCAATGTACTTCACGAAATCATGCATGGACGTCTCTGGGCCATGCCAAATGACTAGACTGACATCTATATCGTGTACCCATAGCAGGAGGTCTTTGAAGAAAGGGCTGGCCACCAGGTCAAGGATGGCCCCCCCCAAACCCACTAACCCATAAATACAGTATGCAGGTGGCATTTAAGGGATTCATACCCAGATCTGGAAGTCATCTATCCCATTGGTGCTGGGGCACAACTGCCACTCTCAGCACCAGTGATCCATATTCAGGAATCAGCCAGGGATGCGAGTTGGGGGGGGGGGTAGTTCAAATAGATCAGAAGATGCTGTCATCCTTCAAGGTGGGACACTGCTCCAGAGCTGCACCACCTCCTGGGTGACCACAGGGGGTAGTGCTTGCAGCAGCACAATTTGGAGGGGTGACTCTGATTGGGTTTCACATTGGCATGTTCAGTGTGCACCCGCTAGATGCCCCTTGCATGCTGACATCCTAAGGGCTGGGAAAATGTAATCACAAAAACTACAGTGCATGTACAGTGTTGCAGGAAACACTCAGGCTCTGGCCTCCTCCACCAAGGAACCTCCCACTGGGGAGACATCTCTGAAAGGGCTCTTACTCTGCCTGGATGGCCCCATCATGGGGGGGGCAAAGCATGAGGCAATGAAGGGTCAGTGCAGGACATAGCCCATCAGCTTGGCAACATGCAGGAGAAGCTGGAGATGGGGCTGGGTGATATCTTAGTTGAGGGAGCTCAATGGTGACACAGAGAACAAAATATATGGTTCAAACCCAGCTCTGCTGGGTCTCCAGCTTGTATGGGGTGCCATTTTTAACATCAATGTTTTGTCCCTAGAATTACATTTATTGTATGAGAACAGGGTGAGTGAACTCGGTATATTCTCACTGGAAGAAGAAGAACCAGGAGAGATATGATTACAGTGTAAAAAGCATACCACAAAACAGACCAAATGGAAATTCTACACTTGCAACAGAGGGAGGGAGCAAAATTACAAGAGGGCATGATTGTCAGCTACAGGGTACCCTTTTTAGAACAGATCATTTGAGATATTTTTTCACTGAGAGAGCAGCTGATTCATGTCCAGGAAAGGTAGTAATGGCGAGTAGGTTGGGAGCTTTTGTACCAAACCACTGAGTGGTGAGGGTGGTAATAAAGGGCATACTGTTCACAACTGCCTTAAAAGTTCTTATGTTCTTGCATTCTAATGCAGTTAGGAGTTTGACAGAAGGCATTTTGTCCACAGTATGAAATTAACAGTTTGGCAAAATGCATTTTGTCCATAGAATGAAGTCAAGTTTCCGAGAATGCTTTTTGTCCACAGGATACAGGTAGGAAGCTGACAAAACACATTCTGTCCACAAAATGAATCAAGGAGTTGACAAAGGGCACTTTGTCCACAGAATTAAGTTTGCAGTTTGACAGGGGCATGGCTAACCGCCAGATGTGATGGTCACATAAATGTAAGCTTCTGCATTGGATTGTGATTTTGAACACTTGAAATGTACTTTTTACTTCTCCAATTGCCTCAAAACCTTACTAGAGCCTTGGTGATGTCAGCAAGCAGAAGTATGGGAAAACACAGAAATTAGCAGCAACCACTCACTGGCTTTTTTAAGCCAAAACGAGCAGCCAGGGGATAAGCCAATGAGAGCTGCTGGTGGTTGAGCAGATCTCCTCTAAAGACATATTAGACATAAAATTGTTGCTACAAACTATGAGCCACTCTCTGAAAGCTATCAAGCAGCGGATCACAGATTCCACCTCCAGAATGCAGACTGTGGAGCAGTTGGTGGCTAGCTGAACCCACAAGACAAATGTGGCAGAGGCCCATGCAGAGAAGGCCTTGGCCACAATGAAAAGTCTGGTCTGATCAGAGACAATGTGGCATTATGTAGGCATTTGGAGGCAGCTGAAATTACACTCCATGATCAAAATATTTGACTGGTGGGCATGCCAGAATCTACTGAGGGGCCTGATTTGTTGTCCTATCTGGAGGACTGGCTGCATAATATACTGCACTGGGACTCTACTCCTGCACTCGGGCTTGTTGATTGAGCATACTCTGTAAACCTTAGGAAAGAGCTCAGCAACCCACTGCAACCTTACATGATACTCCCAATTTTTAAGAAGTCTAGTCAGCAGGATTTATTTATTTATTATTTATTCATTTCAAACGTTTCACCTGGAAACACATACTAAGCTTGTAACAGCTCATTTCCAGATGCTTCCTGGGGGAATGGGGGAAGGGGAGTATACAGTACAAGATATGTAAGTGAAAATACATAATGTAAGGTGCACTAGTAATTATGCTATCCTGGAGCAGCCTACTGGGGCCCAGAGTTGACAATTGGAGATACCAGCATGTACCTGTTCTCGGACCTCCCCATCTCCTCCAGGGCTAGACAGAGGGATTTAGATGAAGTGAGAAACAGACTTCAGGCCCTGAGGACACCATTTGCTCTTCTTCTTCCTGCATGGCTGAGGGTGGAGGTGGCAGGTAAAAACTTATGAATTCAGCAACCCTCAGGATGCTAACCATCTTCTGGACAAATTAGAAGCAGTGTGCCGACTTAGAGTTGAGAGCAAATGCAGAGAAGGAGGTAGGCTCCTGTGGCCCAGTAAGCTGGTCTTTTCTGGCTCACCAAGGAGCAGGACACCTGCCCCCATCTCTTTCTGACTGGTTGGGGTGTTGTATAAGGCTAATCTTTTGAAGTATCCTGCATGCTGTAATAACTTTTCTTTAGGCCCTGTATTAACTACCCAGTGACTCAGTTTGGCCTTCAGATTGGAATGGGGGCAGGGTGGTGGACATTTGCTTGAAGTGACTGTCTTAGGGACTTTGAATCCAAACGTTGGGTCTGTATTTTGGGGTCCTTTTTTGATAGAGAGAGGTTCTCCTTGATCTTTGAAAAGTTTAACGTGTTAACTATACTTGGTCACTGTTTCCCTTAACAAGCCTACATCATGTACCTCAGTGCCTGGTCCAACTGTTGAACCATATGCTTTGTTACTCTTTCTTTACAGGATCAGCACTGGGGTAAAAGGGCTTTTAGATAATAAATCGTGGTGGTTTAATAGGTGATGTATCTACCCTGTGCAAATCAATTTGAGTATAATGCATGACTTTCTTAGCATATAGTGCTAATGAATGGATGTTTCTGGACTGTTTTATTCTGTAATGGTCATGACTCCATGACAGCATATAGCCCATTCATAGGATCCAGGCGATAGTACTTTTCATTTAGTTATACCCACTAAGTCCTGTTATACCTGTATATCTTTACTATGTATGCATCTGTTTCATGCATTTGTGCTTCGTTCATTCAGTTGTGATGGAGTATGTACCTGTGCACTGTTTTTGTTGTTTTACTGAAAAGTCAGTAAAAAGCTTTAACTGTAAGAAAAAGTTTGCAGTTTGACAAAATGTATTTTTTTCACATAATGAAGTTAACAATCTAACAAAATACAGTTTGTTCACAGAATAAAGTTAGCAGTTTGACAAAAGGCCTTTTGTCCATATAATGAAGTTAGCAGTCTGACAAAATACATTCTGTCAAGAGAATGAAATTGGCAGTTTGGCAAAAATACATATTGTCAACAGAATGAATTAAGGAGCTAACATATAGAATAATTAACCCCTCTGTGTTAAGAAACAGCAGATTCTCAGGACTTCCAGTGACATCACCTTTGACATGCATGCCTAACTCCTGAGCTCCCATTCAACCTCCAGGAACACTCCCTGAAAAACCCTTACATCTTCACTCAAAGTTGGTTAGAACCACAAAGGTACGGATTATCTGACATGCTGAGATTGCAGAAGAATAAACACCCGACGGTTGCCGAGGACTGCAGAGGATCCTCCGCCGAAATGTCAGACTCAGAGCTTTACCAGAAATCGGAGGCCTCCGACACTATGGTACCAACTGATCAGCCTATTAGCAATCCCTCCCAGAAACACAATAAAAAAACATAACCTTCAAACCATTTATGAAGAATGTCACCTTTTGCGCAGACATTAAAGAATCTGTCCAAGAAATATAACAAGATATATCCACAGTTGAGCAGTGGGTGGATGAATTTGAATGCCAAGCCATGGCCACAGAGAAAAAGGTAGATGATGTGGAGGCAATCATAAAAGAACTGCAGAACACCCAAACCCTCATAATTGCCTATCAGGAAGATGCAGAGAATAAGGCATGGTGGAAAAATATCCAGCTCTGTGGCCTTTGGGAGGGCTCCGTGGGCCACAACCTGGCTGACTTCTTAACTATATTCCTGTGGGCAGTGCTTGAACTGGCCCCTGATTTCTAGTTTGGCACTGAGAAGACCTGCCACACCTTAGGCCCGAAACCATACTCTCCAGCTGCCCTTCCCAGATCTGTCATTATCCATTTCCAGGATTATGCTACAAAAGAACACATCTTGCAGATTGCACTGGAAATGTAAATTTTTTTTATGGGCAAACAAGAATTCATTTTGACAATGATTATGCCCCATATACCATGAAGAGGCACTGGGAGTACCTACCCATCCTGTAAATTCTCCAGCACCAACACTATAAATTTTGTACTCCCTATCCAGCCAGGTTGGTAGTGCAGTTCCCTGATGGCAGTAAAGAATACACTTCTGGTACTGAGGCTATGGCAGACCTGCAAGCAAGAGTAATCGTGCCCACAGACAGGAGTCAGAAGAAGATGCCCCCCCCCACAACTCCCATGCTGGCAGTCCTCCTCCTCCACAATACAGTGCTGCTCACACACAGAGAGCACTAAAACAGACATATTGGCTCGCCTTTCACAGAGACTCGTCAGTAACATGACCCTGCCCAGGATGATTTGAACTCTTCTTTCCCTATAACCTGGAATTCTTGAGAGGTATGCAATGGGGTTGGGGGGCAGGGACCTTGGGAAACAGCTGGCACTTTGTTGGAGCTATGGAGGAAGAGCCATACTATCCACATCTTTGGCTTCTAGCACCTAATAGAGGTGCCTCATGAGGGCCAGTTGGTAGATTCCGCTAACCTTATTCAAGGTGATCCAATGGGGGGGGGAATGCTCTCATTGTGCGGGTCCCTTCCTCCAACTCTCAACTAACCCATTAAGGTTATCCCTGGGATTTCCTTGCTGGTCAAGCGAGAGGTTCATCCATGCCCTGGCTGGCTCTGCTCCCATGTCAGTAATAAGTTGTCTGATTCCACCTCACATTCCCTGGGTCCCCAATGCTTCTGACGGGCCCCTCCTGACCTTACCTCCTTAGGTAGAGCGGATCCATTTTTTCTCCTTAACTTAGAGTAAGTTACTTTTCTCTTTTTGTTTTGTTGTCTTTGAGCAGGAAGAGCTACAGTACCAAAAATGAACATCAGCTGGCGGAGGTGGAGTTCTCACTGCGGGGCCATACAGAGCTGGATTAATGGTGCCTTGCTTACTGAACTTATCAGAAGAGGCATTTGCCCTCTCACCCTGCTATTTAAGGGATTTCCTCACCCTTTTACATCCTTTATATTTATAATAGGACTATCATCAGATCAGGAGAAATCTCTCCATACTTAGCTTTTGGTACATTCTCTCCAAGGGGCCTGCAACAGACTTAAGTATGGCTTATTTTGTTTACCTTTTGTCTATTTCGCAGGCTGCAAAATGAGACATACATTATAAGCTATTTTTCTGTGGGTGGTAGATTAGTGTGGGTACTGATTGTAAGACCCTTTAATGACTCTAGAAACAACATGCCTGCCTATATGTTATGTGTACTGAGTAGGAATTCTTCTCAAGTAGAGTAATTTTGCAGCATTCTTATTTTTTGGGACTTCCTTATTTTATGACCTACAGTATATAGGGGATATGTGATGGACTGCTGTGGGATACACCATTTATTTGAACGAGCAGTGTGTGACCTCGGTCCGCCACTCGTGAGGTCCCGAGGTCACACACTGCGAGTTCAAATAAATGGTGTATCCCACAGCAGCCCATCACATGTGCAGTTTATGCAGTGGGCTGTGTCTACATTTTTTTTTGATATTTTTTAAATTTGTTTATGTTTTAGATGGGGACTATTTGTGATTTGGTTCGTTGTTGGGGTGGAATTTTACATTGGCAGTGACTAGGTGATGTGTAAATTTTGATTGGTTGTTTTTGTAAATGGAGGTGGTTGTGGGCTTTCATTGGGTGGTTGGAGCATGGGGAATGTGTTTGGATTGGTGGAGGGCATTACGTAATGTTTGTGAGTGGGGTTTGATTTTTATGCCTCAGTTTTGGTTCAGTTGGCATGGAGGCGTCGAAAGGGACTGTTGGCCTGCGGATTCAACATTCAGAAAATCAATCAGTTTTACAGCAGGGAAGGTGGGATACAGTAGCTTGAGAAAGAAGTGCGGTGGCAGTGGATATACGGATGGGTCATCGGTGGTTTGAGAAGGAGTGGATTTGGTCTGTGGAATTGGGGCATGAAGAGCCCGAAGATGTTTTATTTGGGAATTTGTTTTGTGTGAATGAGAGGACATGGACTAGTGAGGAAGAAGCCATCGTCGGGCAGTAGTCATGGAAAAGGAGTCTGGAAAAAAAAGAAAAGTTTAGCAGAAGATGGGCGAAAGGAATAGAAAAGGTACTTCTATTTTTATTGCTTGGAGCTGGGAACTGTGTGGAGGCACTGAGGAGTGAGGACAAGTGCGGTGGGAATGAATATTTTTTTAACAGCTGTGTTACAGTTTGAATGGATCGTGAGAGGAATGGTATGGGGGGAGGCAGTTGCTGATGGTCTAGTTCCGGCAGGAGGGGAATGATTGATGGCAGGGTGTGGGATAAATGGTGGTTGATTGATGGCAGGGTGTGGGATAAATATTAGTGTAACCCCTTTGTTACCCGGGGTTACTAGAATCCCAGTAAGACCTAGTGGTAGGCAGGGAAGGCAGCTTGTGAAACTCCAGTTAAATGGGTTTCACACTGTCTCACTCTGTTCTCAGTGTCAGCTGAGACTGAGGGATGACATCACCAATAGAACTTTCGCAGCTGCATAAGCCACATTGGAATCTGCAGCACAGGGAGTTAGATAGAACGTTGGGAGTTTTCAAAGGGTAGTGTTCAGTGTCCAAGTCAGTGTCCAGTTGTCTTCAGTAAGTAAAGGTGTGCTCAAGTGGTGGAGACCGCTGTTCAGGTCTCAGTGCCCCTCCCTCCGGGGGGGGGGGATGTAAAGATCCCCATGCAGATTCCTGGGGCAATCCCCTTAATTCTGCCAAGAGGAAGAAAAGCTGCCGGCTCAGTTCAGCAATTATTTTGAAAGTTGGAAGATTTGTGATTTGCCTGTGGGGCACCTGCAACTAAAGGGTGAGTGTCTGCTCTAACATGAGAGGGCAAAAAATGTTTTCTTCACCCTGGTACATGTGTGGAAATCTAGGAATTGAGCTACATTTTGGGAAGCCTATAGGACTGGGCCAAACAAGTCAAGTAGTGTCAAATGCTAGAGTGCTGTGTGATTCAAGTAATATGTAGAGGAGATGCACCCAGATCATCTACCCTTAATCTACATTTAGAAGCTCAGAAAAGAAATGGTTTAGTTTTCCCAGGGAAATGGCTGGGTATCGGCTGTGGGAGCTGGAGGTGGCCGAATCCCCCATCTTTAGTAACCAGGTCCACCTCTACGGATTTCTGCTGTGGTTGCTACTTTGCCTCATGCACTTGGCCAGTGATGAGGGAAGTACCAAGACGTGGGGTTGCAAAAGGGAAAATCTATCTAGGAGTCGTGGACTCTAAGTGGTTTGGGGAGCCACAACAAGTGTAAAGAAAAATTCTCTTTGTGAGATGGGGAGTCATAACAAGTAAGGACGAATTCTCTCTAGGAGTCGCAGACTCTAAGTGGTGTGGGGAGCCACGACAGGATAATTGGTTCATTCTTCCAATGGACCGTGGATTATGTGGCCGGCGGGGGAGCCGTGCCAGTCGGGCTGTGTACCCAAAGTGCGTGCAAGTCCGGGCTGTGTGTCTGGTGGGTCCAGAGCCTGAAAACAGTATAATTGGTTCATTTCTCAAATGGACTGTGCTGTAGTCTCTAATCTGCATTACCAGGAAATGTAGCCCCATGAGGGTCCATCTATGCTTTGTTTTGTTCAGCTAGTATGTGAATAAAAGCCACACTGAAGAATCCCATTCCTGGTTCTGGACATTACAGTTATTGCTTCCTGTGTTCAGATTTACTTGGGTGCCCCTGTGCAGAGTAGTCAAACCTTGGTCCCCCTGTGCTGAGTAACCTCATCCTCCCCGAACCCAGGTCCCCACCAGGCATTGCTGTCAACTTCAACAGCATGCCACCTGTCATTTTGGCAAAAAGGCAGGGGTGAGGGTTACATTAGAATCACCGTTTATCCCACGGCAGTAAGAATAAATGAATTTATTCCACTGTTTATCTGCCCACATACATTTCATAAATTGGTATTTGCTGTGTTCTGGTTTTGAATATTTTTATTTTTACACTTGTAATAACTATTATTGCCTTTCAGTTTTGGTGAGGTAGTTCCCCTGAATGACTGATAATGATACCTCTGGGGTGAACTGACATAACCTTTATTTCAGTAGCTCCTGGATACCATGTTGGGCGTTACTATCAATCAAGCAATAGGGCATGACAGGGTGTGCATTGTGATGTGATAACAGTACATCTTGAGTGTCTTGTGAGGCACTAGGCATCACTGAGTGCCTTCAACCACCCGAGAAGTACTATTATCCCACCACAAAGCACACCCTGGAATATCTTACTGCGATTATAAATTGGGTCAAGATTTTTTTGCAATGGTCAATCCACCCCAGCAAAATAGTCCTAGCCCATCCCAGCATTAACACATCATCTCATGCTTAAATATGCCCAGCAAAATACGTTTATTATTCATTAGCACTTAAACCCTCCATTTTCCCCAACCCACCCCATTTACCTGTTTCTCACCTTTCTTTCTTGTTCTCTATACTATTCATTCCCTTTCTCCACCTTGTTTCTTTTCTGCCTTTCTTTTCTGTCTTTCCTGCATTCAAGTGATGGAATGTTTATTATGGACAGAATATGAGAATTCATACTTCTGTTCAGTTCTACTGGCAGAATGTTCACACCCACAGTCATACAACAGAAGGCCTCAAATGGAACCAGGGCTTTTGTTTTATCTGTAGCAGGTTAGACAGCAGCGATTTCCCTAGTAAACAGTTGAGGATAGCAGGGAGATTTTTCATGGTCAGCAAATAAACACCAGGGCCAGGATTCATAAAACAAACACAAAGTGCGCACAAAACTTTGCGCTGCACTTCCTGGCTGCGCTGGTGGGCAATGGAGCTATTCATATTCCAATAGTATATAGTGCTATCGGACTGTGAATCAGGACAGGCGGGGGCAGTGCTAACCCAGGAAAACCACCATGAAACCCAGCAGCACTGCCCCCACAGCCAGCCAGGAGAATTGGCCGGCAACAAAAGCGCACACGCACTAAGCCCCTATTCACTAAGGGAGCCATGCAAATGAGCCCATTGAGCTTGCAAGGCCCTATTGGCCATTAGCATGCCAATTATGGGCCCATTTGTATGGCCCGTGGATGGCTTAGTGCGCCCCCCCACCAGCCCATGTCCCATGCAGCTGCATTACATGGTGATCTAGTGCCCCCCTTCCTCCAGTCACCATCCCCAAAACTTCACAGTATTCCCTGGTGGTCTAGTGGTGCCCTCCCCAGTCCCCAGTTGCCAATCTAACATTGTAAAATATTATTTCCATAGTGTAGTGGTCCCTCCCCATCCCTGAACGCCCACCCCACATTGTAAAATATTGTTTTCATAGTGTAGTGGTCCCTCCCTGTCCGCGATCACCCACCCAACATTGTAAGCTATTTTTTCCATAGTATAGTGGTCCCTTCCCCCCCCTCCGATCACCAATCCCAAAATAAATAAAATGTTTCTATAGTGTGGTGTCCCACCCTGGTGCCCAATCTCCCAACCAATATTGATAAACCCTTTTTCTATAGTGTAGTGGTCGCCTCCCCATCACCGATTGCTGTCCCCAAATAGACAAATGCCCAGTCCCCCCAACCCCCCACCCTCTCAGGTAATCACATACCACCCCACTCCCACCGCAGCACGACTGCCGGTCAGCGAGCAGCACAGCCCTCCTCAGACCTCCATGGCTGCCCACCTACTGAACTGTCAATGACAGTGTACAGTATGCACTATAAGCCAACCAATGCTCAGTTGATAGATGACTTTGAGGAAATAACATGGTGGCGTATGGTAAAGGAAGCCATCTCATTTGAAAGATTATGATCTGATGTCTTAGACCATGAAGATGCATTTGAGCCTTCATTGAGAGAAATTGAAGCCATCCTAATGCCATTATTTACTTTATAGATAAATTTCATATTTTAACTCAAATGTAACTTAAAAGGTCTGGGGAGTTAGGCTCCAAAATGTTATTCCAAGTATGAAATGTTTAGTTTTCTTAAAATGGATGAATATTGGTTTACTGTATGTATTTTGTCTTACCTCTAATGAAAGTATGTGATTTCCTAAAATCAATAAACTTTATTAAAAGGGGGGGGACTCAGCTAACTCCATCAGAACATCTTAAACTGGCCCAAGGAGGCTGCTATCAGGTATATGCATCATCATATCCACAGGGAAAGAGGTGTGGTGTGGTGTGGCTACCCTTATCCCCTCCAGTGCCACCTTTTGCTTTACATCAGGAACTGGTGGACCCACAGGGGCATTATGTCATCTTAACAGGTCACCTACAGAACACCAAAGCCAGCTTAGCAATTGTTTTCTTTCCTCCTTCATCTAACACCTCAGTATTCAGAAGATTTCTTTAGTTTTGCTTCGGGGTCAGCTAATATTGGGGGGGACCTTAATATCGCCCTCAATCCTGATCTCAGCTCTTCCCACTCGTCCCGTCATAGAGTTTCCTCCGCTCAAAAATATTTGGCAACCCAACTCTTCCAACTAGGCTTAGTAGACTTCTGGCTACAGTTTTATTCCCCTCTGTCAGGACATACACATTTTATTCACCCCACTATGGCACACATTCCAGCATGGACTACTTTTTTACGATACATGAACATTTTAGCTCGGTACAAGACTTGACCATAGGGTCCATAATTTTATCAGATCATCGTCCATTGTTCCTAAAAGTGAACCCAGGGAAATCCCACCACTCCTTTTGGAGACTTAATGCCCCCCTCTTGTGGGATGAAAATTTCAGACAGGAGATCATTATCCATTTATGCAAGATTGCACAGGACAACTCATTATAGGGCATTTCCTCTTCTATTTTATTGGACATTCTGAACACTGTTATAAGAGGACAGATCATTTCCTTTGCTTCTCACCAGAAATGTCAGAGGAAACTTAAATATAACCAGTTGACAGAGGAATTGCCCACATTACAGCAGTGATATAGTCGGGGGTTATAGGGTTGACCACTGGCATAAGGACTCTTAAAGAGGAAATACAGAAAATTTTGGCTCTCAAGATTCAACAGGCTCTCATCTATCTATGACATAGCTACCATAAAGGTGGGACCCAGGGAACATGCATGTTTGCTGGCTTGCAGACTATGCATGCACAAAAAAGCTGCCTGCATGGTTCACCTTTAAAGATCCAAACACAGGGTGCCCGATTCATTACATCTCAGAAATCCTTAATTCATTCTGCAACTACTACCAGTCCCTGTATACTGAATCATCACACCCCACTCCAGTCCAGATTCAGGACTGTCTCACTCTCTCTCTCTCTCTCTCTCTCCAAACATGGTCCCTTATGACACCAATCAGCCTGAAAGACATCCAGATGGTACTGCAAGAGGCTTAGGCTTTGGTTTAGGCTTCTGACTGGTTTCCCTCTCAGCCTCCACAAAACTGAAGTTCTGCTACTTAATTATGTACCCTCATTAGAGTTTCATAAAGAACTCCCACTTAAATGAAGAAGCACCAAATTAAAATATCTAGGTGTCCAGATCCCACTTCATCTAGCTAATTTAGACATCAGTTACAAACCTCTCACCAGTGTTCTCACCCAAGACTTTGACAGATGGAGCCAGGTATAGCTATCCTTTTTTTCAGGAATTGCAGTTGCACATATGAATATTCTACCTAGAATCTTGTACTTCTTGCAGACTCTACTGCTGCTCCCCGCTCAATATTATTTTGCTACTTGGAACAAACTCATATTGAGATTTATTTGGGGATATATATATATATATGTATTTTTTTTTTAATTTTATTTTTTATTTATTTAGTTTTAGTTGACCGGGTAAGTGCACTAGACAAATCCTGCCTATTTTCAGGCATGACCCGGGGGAGGGGGATACAGATAAATGCCAACTGACCTTGAACTAGATTAAGCTGTTGGTAGTATTTGTTTTAGTGAATGAGGGAAATTTGGCCAGGACACCAGGGAAATTCCCCTACTCCTGCCAGTAGGGGGACCCTTGGCCGTCAGTGTTGCGATGGCCAGTCTGCCTGGGATGTCGGAGGAGATGGATGCAGCAGGTACAGGAGAGTGGGCCTCCTCTCCTGTGCTGTCGGTGCAAGAGGCCATTGAGGAAGCTTGTTCAGTGGCTGAAGTTGTTGAACTTAGTATTCTTGATGACTCGACTTCTACTGTGATGCCTCGTTCTGTGTGCGACTTAGTACTCCCTTCTGGTGGTGATAGAGCCTGCTTACTTGCTGCAAGATCTCAATTGTTAAAGCAAATGGACTTACTTGATCAGGAACTCGCTACTTTCCCTGAGGTTGCTGGGCTCCCTGTTTCGGCTTCTCCTGTTTCCAGTCGGATGACTACTGCGGCTGGACCAGTTTGTTTTGATGCACCTCTGAATGCGGTCGTTCCGCTGCCTACAATGGTGCTCCCATCTGCATCTAGGGCTGGCAGTTTGTCGGGTTCAGCTCCCGAGTGCCTACAGCCCCTCTCGTCTTGTTTACCTTCTGGACCTCTGCCTCTTGACAGCGCCCATGTAGCTCCCTCACCAGCACCTGGAGCTGCTATGGGCGGTACAGTGTTTTCCTTTGCCTCTCGAGTACAACGGCCTGGCTGGAGTAAATTGCCAGGAGTTCCCTCTCTACTGCTTTACCAGACGGGACTTGTGTTTTGCAGCCTGCGGTCTTGCCGGATGGGTCAGCATGGTCTCCCGAACTCGTTCTAAAGAGTGCCAGTTGGGAACAGTTGGAAGGTGGTTCCTGGTCACCTGATTCACAGAATCCCTCATACATCACCCTGCTGAAGAACGCTGTAACACCGGGTGGCCACCACACCTTCCACTCCTATGAGCTCCATCTTGCCCTGGGGTAATGCTTCTTCTCCTTGTGTTATGGACTCTAATAATGTTGTTTGTACTGCTGATGGGGATATTTCTGAGCCTGTTGTTACTGTATCTACTGTGGGTGTCCCTCTCATCTCCTCCGGTCCGATGTGTCCTGCTTCTAGCTCGGCTTTGCCAGCTCAGGCAGTTGTGGTAGACACTGATCCAGAGGTACTGGTTCACTTGGGTCCAGACCTTGCGTTGTTGCACAATACTGGTATTAAAACTGGCACACTGGTGGGATTTAAGCTCACTGATTTATTCCAAAATAAGGATGAGCCTGCCCCTAGATGCAATGCTGTGCGCTTCTTATATAAAAGGGGGCGGAAAACCCCCCAGACAGAATATATGTTGCAAAGACCTTGCTTAAAGGTTCTATGCATTTTTTTCCCTCAGAAATTTTTGCTCTGATTGGTTTGGGGAATGCTAACTATGATGTTAGCTTTAAAAATGTATCTAGTTTGGATCGTTTTTGGCCTCAGTACGCTACTTGTAAAAATTCACCTATTTGGTCTCCCTTTCATGTTCTTCCTTTGACCAAACCTACAGTCAAGAATATCACTATCATGTTTAAAAATGAAGGGGTAAATATTGAAGACATCTTGTTTTGGCTAAAACAACGTTGTGAGGTTTTGAATACACCCACTCCTACTTTAGATAGTGAGCAGATTTGGGATGAAGGGTGGAGGGTTCAGGTTAGGTTATATTCTACCAGCTCTGGCTCCAATCACTTGCCTAGTTTTTTTTTACCTTGGGAAGGATAAGGGGTTAATTTTTTATGCAGGTCAGCCTAGATCTTGCTTTAAGTGTGGCTGTAGGGCCCACTTAAGCTCAGCTTGTGATACGGTTAAATGTAGCCACTGTCCGGACTTTGGCCATAATTCTAGTTCTTGTTTGAATCTTTTTAGGTGTAACTTATGTGAACACACTGGTCATGCTTATGGTCACTGTCCTTGGGCCTCACATAATCGGGATGATTGTCCCTCTCACGGAGGCCTCATTAATCTTGCACAACAGCAGCAGGCTAAAAGAACTGCTAAGCATCATTTACGGATTGGTCTTGTGGCCTCACCCCCTCCCCAACAAAACATTACCCCAGGGACTGGGGATGTGGGGTCTCTGATTTTGCCCATCAGAATGTGGTTCATATGCAAGAGCCAGTTGATTCCGAGGTGCCAGAGGGCCCTATTTTGGCTGCTTCTGTCTCTACTGACCTTGAGGTTATGCCTCCCCCTCCCCCGCCTTTGCCTCAGACTCAGTCGGATCCGGAGCCATCTGCCTTTATTACTGTTCAGAAAAAGAGGACTAGGAAGGGGCTGACTGTTTCTGGTCGGGGTAAGGTCCCTGGATCTCGGCCCTGGAAATCTGGCAATAAATTCTCTGTTTTGGATTCTGATGTTAAGGATAGGGATTCCGCGGATGATGACACTGATACTTTCTCACTTGTTTCTAACACAGTTACGGAGGGGGGTGGGGACATAGATCCTATTGCCAAAAGAACTAGACAGTGTCGGCGGAGTAATTCATAACTTTCCTCTATAGATCCCTTATCTGTCCTCTCTTTCAATGTTAATAGTATCAAGGGAGACAGAAAGCTTGGTGGTGTCATGCTATCTTTACAGGATATGCGCTGTGACATTACCTGTTTGGTTGATACTAGGTTAAAAACCAATAAAGAACTTCAGCAGGTTCACGGGCGTGGTCCCATGGACCTTTCTTTTGGTCCTCTGGGGTGGATACATGTGATGGTGTGTGTATTTTGTTTTCTAATTCTGCTCTTCATGTGTCTACACTTGTGGATATTTGCCCCGGGTGAGCATTAATGCTTGACCTTTCCTTTCATTCTGAAAGATTTCGGTTAATTGCCTTATACGCTCCTCAGACTAAAGCACAGCAGTCTGCCCTTTTTTGGTTAGTTCAACCCTTCTTGCATACTTCCAGACTGGTTATTTGGGCTAGGGATTTTAATTGTGGGCTTCACCAAGAAAGAGGGCTTCAGACCTTTAAACTTTTCAGTGATACCATGGCCCTTAAGAATGTAATCTGTATTGCCAAACTTCAGAATGCCTATAGGGTTCTGCATCCTAGGGTGGGTATATTTATTTTTGGGGTGACTGTAGAACTAGAATTGATTTTATATTTCTTTCTCATACTCTTACGGTTCTTGACTGTTGGACTATTGGGAGTGAGTTTTCAGATCATGCTGCTCTAAGGGTTACACTGTCATGGTCTAAGGTTCCCCGGTGTAGAAAGAATAGGTGGAGACTTAATGATTCCATACTTCAAGACCCCAAAGTCCAAAAATTGTGGAGACAGGAATGGGCAGCACTGCTGTCTGTTGCTGATCTTTATAGGATATTATGTAATGGTGGGAAGATACTAAGGTTAGATGGAGACAGGTTCTACAAAAGAAAGCTGCTGACACCCATACCAGACGCTATAAGAAGTACTTGGACTTACGTCAGCAATTACAGACTTTGATTTCACTTCCTGATAGTTATTCTCATGATTATAGCTGACAGATTTCAGTCCTTAGTCATCAGATGCAGGATTTGCAGTATGACAGAACCAAATCCTTGGGGTACGGAGCACAATTTGGGACTAAGCTGTCCAAGGGTGGCTTAGATCCTTTTAAAGAATGTCAGGACAGGGTTGACTCTAGGGTTATTTATCATTTGTTATCCCCCACGGGGGATCTGGTCAGCTCCCCGGAGTTACTGGTTCAGGTTGTTGAGCATTATGTTTTAGGCATGTTTGGGACTGAATCTCCCTGTGTAGATGCTGAAGAATTTTTAGCCTCATTGTCTTTGCCCCACCTCACTTCTGAGGAATGTGATATGCTGACTGCAGACATCACTGAGGAGGAGGTGTTGCACGCCATTGTTGGCTTGAAAATGGATTCTGCTCCTGGCTCTGGGCTCACAGCAGGCTTCTATTCTACTTTTCAAAAAGATTTGGTCCCGGCTTTAACTATTTTATTTAATGAAATGTTGTCCAAAGCTACATTTTCGAAATCCATGAAGGAGGCAATCTTAGTCTTTATTCATAAAAAGGGTTTGGTTTCAGATATTAATAATTGGAGACCTTTGAGTCTCCTCAACGTGGACAGCAAACTTGTTGCTAAAATTTTGTTAGCCAGACTTGTTCAGGTAGCTAGACTTATTAGTCCTGCCCAGACGTGTGGCATCCCAGGTAAATGCCAAACTGATAATCTTATTTTATTAAGGGAATTATTCACCTTGGGAGACCAGAATCACATTAAGGGATGGGTGCTTGGGATCGACCAGGAGAAAGCCTTTGATAGGGTTTCCCACAAATTCTTGTTTTCTGTTTTAGCAGCATTTGGATTTCCCTCTGAATTTATAGGATGGATTAGAGCCCTTTATCTTGATGCTGTTCTTCTTCCCAATGTCAATGGTTGGTTGGGGCATCGGGTTTTGGTTAAATGGGGAGTGCGACAGGGTTGCCCTTTGAGTCCCCTTTTATACACTTTTGGAATAGACATTTTGATTAGGGCTGTTCTTCATTGCTCTGAGGTCCTTGGTTTACAAGGGACGTCTAATCTTGCCCCTGTTAAAATATTAGCTTATGCAGATGATTTGGTCCTGACGGTGGCATCCAGCTCAGATGAGCAGGCTTTGGCTGCTGTTCTTCACCAGTATTCTTTGGTGGCAGGTTCCCAGATTAATTTTTTGAAAAGTACTGGACTTCCCTTAGGAAACCCTACTATACCTGAGTGGGGGTCCTTTGCTGGAATCTAGCTCTCTTCGGAGCCCATTAAGACACTTGGACTTTGGTTTGGCCCGGGTGATTTACAATTGTTAAACTGAAACACTGCATTAGGGAGGGCTGATAGGCTCTTAGCTGGATGGAGGCAGCAGCAGATCAGTAAGAAGAAACTGGTTTATTTGCTCAAAATATTGATGGTCCCTATTTTTTTGTACCTCTGTTATGTTTTCCCCCAACCCATGAAATTATTCACTAAATTGTATAGTGTTTTTTTTTTTCAGGGCCTTTGGGGTTCCCGGCTGAATCCTATTAAACGAGGTTTCACCTATAGACCTTTTAGTGAGGGAGGGGTAGGGATGCTAAATCCTGTGGCTTTCCTTTATAGTATTTTTTTATGTTATAATTTTGTTTGGGCTTTGAAACCTGGTGATAAGGGTTGGAAGCCTTTTCTTTGTTCATGGCTTCTGCCTTGTCTTACCCCATGGGAGCAAGGCAGAAAGGGGTCATTAGCTAAACTCCCTGGCCTTCCGGCCTATGGTTTGGAGGCTGTAAAACTGGCTATGACTTGGGGTTTTACACCTCGTGATTTTTGTACACAAGGCAGAAAGGCCTTATATGAACGGATTTGGAGACAGGGCACTCAGGATCATGTTGCATTTCCGTCCTGTCCTCCTGATCACCAGGCATGGATTATGAAGCAATTCTTGAATCCTAGGATACCTCCTTATGTATGGGACATGGTATAGCTTAGTAATTATGTCAGACTTAGTGTTAAAGGTAATCACAAACATAAAATGTTGCATGATAGATATTGTCCTAGGGACTCCTGTTTTTCCATTACTGAAACTCAGCCACATTAATTTCTTGAGTGTAACTTTGCATTTGATTTTTGGACCACTATTGCTGCTGCCTGGGCTGAACCTCTTTTCTCTAAATTGTCATATGCAGACATTATGTTTGGGACTCATTTTGCTTTAAACACAAAATATTATGCTGAAACTGTATATATTGTTCTTAGTTTGATACGCTATTTTTTATGGCAAGCTAGGTGCTTGCTGGTTCTGCATCAGAAGTGGATCCCTATCCTGGAAATTGTACAGAATGTTGGGAACTCAGTACTTGCAGTGAAAAAGTTTGACTTTTCAAGATATTCCAGGCTGCAATTTCGTCATTTCTGGTCTAATTGTGACTTGTGGACATTGAACTGACTTATTGTACTATTTTTTTTTTGTTCTTTTCTGTTTTCTGCCTTTGCATTATATTTGTGATTCTTTTTTGTATGTATGTTGTAATGAAGCCCCTTCTTCTCAATAAAATTCCCCTACTCTTTTTGATAAGTGCCATGGGATTTTTAACATCCACCTGAACTACCACCAATCCAGGCAGATGAGACCTCAGTTTAATGTCTCATCCGAAAGACAGCACCTCAGAAGTGCAGCACCCCTCTCATGCTGCACTACAGTGTCAGTAGTGGGATATTAACCCAAGTGCCAGATGTGGGAACTGAACCCACAGTCCTCTGATCTCCCGGCCTCAGAGGTGAGTGTGCTACCTAATGAGCCACTGACACTGCTTGTCATATATATACATACATATATATATATATATATATATGTGTGTGTATATATATATAGATATAGATATAGATATATATATATATAGATATAGATAGATAGATAGACACAGAAGTATCCAGGAGAAATACTTAGCCTATTTTAATTGCCTGGTTGTTCACACTATTAGTCTCTTTTTTCCTGCAACCTTTCTTATGTTCTTATAGTAGTAATGTAGTAAACTTAGAAAGGCAGGAAACATTTAAGAAAGGACAGGATGTATATTTTTGACAGATTTAAACTGATATACCACTGAAAAGTGTGTATGTGTCGGGTCCCGATGGGCAACATGCCTTCTTCCGTCCTACTTCTCATATGTTCATAAAGTTCTCCAAATTCACATTTTCCTGTTCTTTTAAGTGCAGTCATTTCAGAATTTCCCCACGTTTACTCTGCATTAAGAGGCTGCACCATATCCCCTTATCACATTTGAGAACTCTGGTATTGATGTATCTGTTTCATCCATAAATGCAAGAATATCATTGACCTAAAGGAAACTTTTTCACTTTCGTTGTCTTAATAGCTGTCCCTTTATTTTCTTCCTAATCACTGTTTCCTGTGGTTCAATGCATAGTGCAGACAGTAATGGTGATAACAGATATCCTTGCTTAGCTCCCCTCTGAAGTCAGATTTCTTGTATAGTATTTAAGCAATATTACACAAGATGTGGGATATCGTGGGATATTGCCGTGTCAGGTGCATTCTAAGTGACTTCAACCACCTGAGAGGAGATGATATCCTATGACATTGCACACCATGAAGTGCATTATTGCGATTATGGAACTGAATTAAATAGATTTTGATGTTGTTGATCTACTTTCAGACCAGGATTATGTACTTAGATATCATGTCGGCTGAATGTGGCCTAAGCCAATAAGACTTGAGGATTTTGACCATCCCATTTCATAATACTTGTTAATATTCTAGCTTTTAATGAAATAACACAATTCCAAGCTCATTTAGCCAGAAAGAACACCTTTTGATAAACAGCTCAAGTGACCTTTTTCTAACTTTTAAAACCTCTTACAGACATTAGTTCCCTTCCTCAGTAACTTAAGCCATTAAGAATTAAGCCTGTCCATGGGCTTCCTTACATGCTAAGACCTTGTTCTAATAGCAACTGGCTCAGGTTCTGCTACAGGCTCAACAAGTATGTGTATATGTTATACTACAATTGTTAGTACCTCCTGTAATAAGCTGTATCTCCTAAGTTGCCTTGTATGTATCCTGTATGTTCTGTACTCTCCCGGGTCATTCCTGAAAATAGGCATACTACTTGTCTAGTGTACCTACCCGGTAAACAAAAGCTAAATAAATAAATAAACATGTCTTTGTTCATCAGATATTTCGGGAGTATCCTCTACCTGCACATTTTGGCATTTCCCAGTCAATGTAAACATTCCCTTCTGAATGGGTCTCATAATGTAGGGACTTTCACCCATTAGATTTACATGAGTCTTTTCCCATCTGCCCTGTAATTTAACCAAGTATGGTCCCAGGCCCAGCATACCTCTCGGTCTCCTGCCTCATAAATCAGAATCAAGGCATAAAGAAATCAGGGAGAAAAGATAAAATCAGGGACGCCATCTTAAAACCTGGTGGTATCCATGCAAGAGGCTAGTGGAATAAGGTTAGTGTAAAATGCATTTTCTGAAGAGGAACAAGCCTGTAACTCTAATGTTTGACATTGTTTTGTGCTTACAATCCCTACTGTTCAGTCATGGAAAAACCCATTTTAGGAGGGACAGAGGTAAATTCGGAAGCAAAATCGGGGACGTCCCTGAAAATCAGGGACAGTTCAACACTCTTTTTTTTACAATACCGGGGATCTATTTCGGTCCGTGTTCCCCTCTCCAGTAATTCCAAACTACAGTAGCACAAAATGTTCTAGAACAAATTCCCCAAGGGAATGGTGCTTCTTCTTAACTACTTTTTCTTATTTTTCTACTGCTGCACCTGCCTTCTTTTACCTTCTGTAGAAAAGGCAAATCTAATTAGAGACAGGCAGGTATATAACCCTGTCTGTTTCAGAACACTTCTGCTGAACTAGTCCCAGTAGTACAGAATGTGGCATATTTCACTAACTGAATCAGAAATTCACTAAACAGTGGCAAACGATAATGATCCGCTGGTGTTCTCTGAAGACCATTTACAATTTTGTTTCAGTTTCTGAGCAGCACTATTAGATGCTAGGTGGTATGGGAATTTTATACTGTTCTTGACCAAGTTTAGCTGTGGCAATGTCTAGAACTCCCCAGAAATAAATTATAGCTCATTGTCAGCAACTGGGCCCCTGACAAGTCCATATGCAGCAAACACATTTTTTAAAACCTCTATTGTTTTTGCTGCTGTGCTTGGCATTGGTACTACTTTTAGTCATGAGTGTGCATCAATTAGTGCTATGAACATTTGTCTTTCTTTTTCTGCAAAATATATTCTCCTGTCTCCCATGGTCTCACAATAGATTTCCAAGGGTGAAGAGGTGCTACAGCTGACATATTACTGTTAGTCTGACAAACATTGCATTGACTAACCACTGTTTCTTTTTTTTCCCATACTTGCTTTTTCATCCCTTGAAGCCAGTTTGGCCTCAGCCCCAGCTCGCCCCCAGGTGACACATGCATCCCTCAAGACTTACCGGTATGAGTCCCCCACAGATTGCCCTCTGTGCTGGGTCCAGATAGGAGAGGTCTCTTCTGCCCTCTTGCTGGTGCCCATATCAAGAACTGCTGGGTGTGGGTGGCAGCACAGGCCAGGAAGTGAGCCCGGCTTCATTCACCAGCTCCATTTTATGGTTTTACCCCACCCACCTCCCTGACATTGGTACAGCTCAGAGCTGACCTCTCACACTGCAGGTGTGCTCCTGCAGAGGTGCAAACTCCCTGTTCCATCGCAGGGATCACCAGAGCAGCAGATCTTGATGCCTCCCCTCCCTGAACTGGGAGTGCTGCCACAAGGCAGCGCCTTCCCTGTTCCCGGGCCTAACTAACCTAGCTCCCGAGTCTGCTCCCAAACCAGGGTCACCAGTGCGGGAGCACCGAGCACCACCTGCTGGGCCATTGGGCAGCCCCACTTACAAATATCTGTAATAGCCATAGTACTTCATTTTTAACTAGATTGTGGTAATCTAGTCATTGGAATTCTGTACTCTGTGGCACTATGTAGTGTTAAAATTGTTAAACTGTTGCAGTATACTGATTACTGGTAAGAAACCTATGGTAACTATTATATCTTCAATTATGCAAAATGATATCCTTTTATCACTGACATTTGAGAAATTCCATATCCGGAAATCACTGGCCCTACTCATGACTTTTGAGACAGTTGCCAGAACCACTGCCTGGCCATGAGGAAGTTAGGCTACATGCTTTGCACTGTACCTGACTGGAGATGCCCAAGTTACATGTAGAAACCTAACTGAGGCCACTACCAGTGATATAATCAGGTAAAGGTGACTATCTTAGACCAGTCTGGAATAACCAAACAGAGTTACTGACAGAACTTTTGCACCTTGGATTTCAAGGTTGGTACATGACCTAGAGTGCTTGCACAAAAACTACAAAACTTGGCTACTTGGTGGTTAAAAACAGAGGTAGACATTAAAAAGGAGATTATGAATTTGATTGTACTAGAGCAGTACCGGAACATTTTAACCGATCAAGTCCATGTCTGAGTAAGCCAACATGAACAGACTACTTTGGCTGCAGCAGTGAAGGTCACGGAGGAACATTACCTGGAAGCTGAAAGACCAGAGGTTGTCAAGAAGAGCGGAACCCACGAAAAACCTCAGGCAGCAACCTGAGGAAAAGATCCCCACAGAAGAGGTCAGAAAGGATTTTGGGGGGATGAGATCAAACGTACTGGTATGGATAAGTGGTGAAGTGATGAAATATTACTTACCCCTCCAATTTAAAAATGCATAACCCCAGGGCTTGATGTAATTCGCCTAGTCCCAAGACCCCATGCTCCAGTGACCCAAGTGCGGTGGCACAAGTCATAGACCTGATAGTATCGTTGTATGTTTTCATTGTGGTAAACTGGGGCCTATCAGTAAGTTTTATGACTGCATGGACTGTGGTTTTGTGGAACGCATAGCTACCACCCAGACACACACACACACACACACACACACACACACACACACACACACGAGTCTCAGACCAAAAAACCACATATGATACCACTGTAAGTGAGGAACATAACAGCGACAGCTCTGGTGGATTCAGGCCATGGGCAGACATTGGTTAAAGAATCTGTGGTTGAACCCAACCTGGGTCAGTGGGGGAGATACCATGACTATTTTCTGCATGAATTGGGATACCCGTAAATACACTACAGACCCAATATGGTTAAAAGTAGGCAACTGGGCAGGAATAATAAAGGTGGGAATTTCTAAAACCTCACCTTGGTCAGTAGTCTTGTGCTAAGACTGGGAAAGGTTTCATATCCTCCTGCAGAGCAATACTGAAAGTTCATGCCCAAGGGAGGCCAAACAGACGGAGGGACTAGAACATGTATTTCCCTTTACTGACTCTGAATTATTTGGCACAGAAGGGAAATCTAAGAAGTCCCATGGTCAGAAATAGGGGAAGACAAAGGAAAGGGCCCCTCTATCTGAGATTGTCTTGGTTGGGGACTGCGAGGATCCAGGTTCAAGGAAGCTCACAGGTGACTCAGATGAAGACACGGCATCCACATCAACAGGAAGTCACTAGATCCTTCCAGAGGTTAGACCTAACATTTTTCAAAACCCAGCCAACATAATTTCTGAACAAAGAACTGATGAGATTCTCAGGAATACCTACCAGAACTTTGCTGTGGTAAATGGTAAAGTGGTACATGAAAAAAACGCAATGTTTTCCAAGGTTTGAACTGAAATATGGTATTTTTTTTACCATGTAGAACCCAAGGAACAAATTGGGAATCTACACTACCAGATAGTGGTTTCCAGGTCTGCAAGTAGGGAGGTACTGAAGCTGGCCCATACTATTCCTATTGTGGATCATTTGGGCAGGGAGAAAACTGTGGCACACATACTTGCCCAGTTCTTCTGGCCAGGTATATGGAAGGAAGTAGCAGACTTTTGTGTTTCCTACCCTGAGTGTCAGTTGGTAGCCCACAGAAGTATAAAAAGGGCTCCTTTGATCTCTATGCCCATAATAGCCACCCCATTTGAATGAACTGGGGTTGATATGGAGGGACCCTTGGAAAAAAAGTACATCTGGGTATCAGTAGATATTGGTTATATTGAATTATGCCATCTGTTACGCCAAGGTTATTCCCCTACATTCCATTACAGTCCAGTCAGTTGCAAAAGAGTTGATAAAAGTGTTTTCCCAAGTTGGGCTGCCAGTGGAGATCCTAACTGATCAAGGCACCAACTTTATGTCAAAACTTAACAGGGGGATGTGTGCTTTACTGAAGGTTAAGACCATACAGACATCAGTGTATCACTCACAAACCAGTAGCATAGTGGAATGCTTTAATAAATCATTAAAAAGTACTGTATGCTGTCTAAATTTGTGTCAACCAAGGTGAAAAACTGAGAAGCATTGTTAGCCTATTTAATGTTTGCTGTTCAAGAGGTTCCACGGTCATCCACTGGGTTCCGGCCCTTTGAATTGTTATATAGATAACAATCTCAGGGGACGCTGGATAGAAACATAGATTTTGACAGCAGAAAAGGACCTTTAGGTCCATCCAGTCTGCCTCTTGTCCCTACCTATTTTGTGAACACTGGCCCTGGTTGGTCATAGGTGTCACTCCTTCCCCTGTTCCTCTACCTAATATGCCCCAGTGCCTGTCCCATGCATGCTTGAAGCTCCATACAGTCTTTGCCCCAACTACCTCCTCTGGCAGGCTGTTCCAGTCATCCATGAAGAAGTATTTCAGCACATCTCTCCTAAACTATTCCCCTCTTAGCTTCATTGCATTTTTTTTAGTGCCTCATAAAAGAGATGTAGAAGGAACAGGCACATAGTCAACCTAACAAGCTCCAATATGTATTAGAAATGAGAGAAAGACTGGACATTGTTGGCAGATTTGTCAAAGAAAATTTAATAAAAGTACAACAAACACTGGTAGGGAACTATGATCAAGGGGCCAGGCTATGGGAGTTCAAGTCCGGTGACAGAGTACTCCTTCTGTTGCCTAGCTCTGAGAGTAAACTAGCTAAATGGTAGAGACCATATGAGGTCATCAGAATTGTAGGGCTGGTTAACTATGAAGTCTTACAACCAGACAGAAAATACAAAATTGTTAATTTGTTGAAACCCTGGAAAGACAGGGAGGTATTGCTCTTTGACCCAGAAGATCCTAAATGGGCTCCAAGTCCGGTGATAAACAAGGACATTGATGATAGAACCCTGCACTTGAGACCTAAAACTGTAAAGGAACTGAACGCCGTCCCAGTGGACGACTATTTCAACCAGACCCAAAAGCAAGAATCCCAGAGGCTGGCAGAGACTTTTGGCAATGTATTCTCCCCAAAATCAGGATGAATCCATATGATCCAGCACCACACAGACACAGACCCAGGTGTCCAGATCCACCAACAATCATACAGACTACCAGAAAGAGTCCAAGAGACAGTAGAGGAGGGTATCCCATCTGTGTTAGAGCTGGAAGTCACTGAGGAATCCTAGAGCGAATGATCTAGCCGTAGTGTGCTAGTCTCAAAACCAGACAGGAATTCCCTACTTTGCATAGACTTCCAGAAAGTTAATGCTACATTCAGGTTCAGCACATACCCTATGCCAAGAGTAGAATGAACTTTTAGACCAACTGGAGAAGGCTTGCTACATTAATACACTGGCCCTAACCAAGGGGTATTGGCAAATCCTGTTGACTACCAAGTCCCATTAGAAAATGGTCTTTGTCACCTCCTTTGGCCTATATCAGTTTAATTATGTTTCCCTTTGGATTTCATGGAGCCCCAGCCACATTGTAGAGAATGAATGGACCACGGAAGGGTTATCCCCGATCTACCATGGGTGCATGCCATTATGGGGGATGAACAGATGGTAATGAGGATGGTATTGGGAGGTGTCTGGGGGTACAATTTGGTGGCTGGAAGGAGAGAGGGCCAGACTGAGCACCAAAGCAGGTAACAAAAAATAATTTGTATAATTCCTGTTAAAGTTTAAGTGAGATGGGTAGTGTTGGAGAGGCACAAAAAGGGACCAGACATTAGAGGGTAGGCCTACACCGGATGCTTTATGAGGACAAATAGGAAAGTAGATGTAGCAAACCTGAGGATCTTATCAGTGAAGCAACCCCTGGCATACAGTACAAGCATCAAGCAGCTGGAGATAGTCAACTCTACCGGAGTAAAGCATACAATGGTGGGCCTAATTTAACCCACCCCTGCAAAACTGGTCGTCTCCTGTTGACTCTCGTCCCATTTGGGGAGTCCTTCACTTCCACCACCTTCATTTTGGAAGTTTTTGCTTTAGTTTGCAGATATCAAATACTGTACTTTCAATGACTCCCAACATTTGAGAAACACTTATGGTGAGTGTCCCACGACCACATCTGGAGAAAGAGGCTAAATGGAATGATACCCACCATATGAGAACTGGCATCATAGTCAGAGAAGAAAATAAAGGAGAGCATACTGTAGCTCTCAACTGCCATGCTTTTCACATAGTAATGGCATCTGTGGGCAGCATATTCGAAGCTTGGGCAAAGCTCTGTGCAAAGTCCTCTACCTGTGTGCAAATTAGCCTGACATGCTAAGAGTGGTCTATTTGAACATGCCCAGATCAAAGTTTGTCTCAGTAACTGATATTTGAAAATGTCCCTACGTGTTTGCAGTGCTATGAATGTGCAAACTGCAGAGAAAGCTTCCAGCAGACCTATGAAGTGGATACAGCTCGGGACAATGCACAGGCGTTCCACACTTGCAAAGGAGTAAGCAGTCTGTTTGTACAGTCCAATGGTATTAGCTCCAGACAATCAAATCCCTGTATTGGAGTGTTACCATGCAAATGGTCTGATTTAGAATGTAAGGTGCTAACACCGCATTACCATCTAATTATATGGCTACTTATATACCATGATTAAGACATTGCCCCTTGAAGTGACCAGAGGCTGGACACCCCATAGTACCCAGAAAGACAGCCTACTGTGAACAGATGCCTTGTGGAACAGCAGCATACTGTTCTCCTCAATAGCAAAGTGGAGTAGGAACTGTTGGGAAGTGTGTATGGATTGCAGTTCATGCCTTAGCAATAGTATCTGGTTTAGTCATGTTCACCATTGTCCACAGGGAATGTGCACACAGCACAGCATAGCATGTACATTTTGTTTATGAAGGAACTTCACCTGGGACAAGCAAGCACTGTATGTTACAGCACACATATCCCTCTATGTACAGTTCTGATCAGGAAATAATTGTAACTGGGAGTGTAGTCTATCAGAGGAGTGGCATACATGTGAACAGGGAGGTTACATAGCTGCCCTACACAAAAAACAATATGCTCACAAAGTGATCTTGTGCACATCTGGTGACCTCCCAGTGCTACAGTCCATAAACCTGTAAAAATGGCTATCAACAGGTGCAAGCAAGAAGCATGATGTTCATATTTTCAGCTGGCCAATGCTGGATACTTATGTTGCACACATTAAGATGTGGACTCAGCAGTGCATGGGGGATGAGTGGCTGTCACTATGACATGTCACACATACATTGCTGTCTTGTGCTTTGTCATGCAGTGATCGCTGCCAGAGCTGTTCGTGCAGTGGCAGCACCAGGAATTATGAATAGCCGGGGTGCAGGCATGGTACAGATGGCTTATGTCTGGATACGTAGGTGGATTTAAATCGGAACTTTGAGGCCAGCTTCATATTATTGTTGGGGCACAGCATGGGCACAGCAGCTTTTGACCAAGGCACATGTCCTGTCAGGCCCTGGCCTTGAGCAGTCCATGCCTTTGTGGGAGTCTGTAAAAGACTACATCCATATGTGCTCAGTTTGCTTTGTTTCGTTTCATTTTTATTTTATACTGAAAAGTCTGTGAGCAAAATTGCCTATTTTTACAAGCATCCAGTTAATTAAAAAACACTCAAATGCAAACACACAAATTACATAGATGAATAACAAATATATACATAAAGTAAACAATTAAATAAAATTAACTATGACACAGTCAGAGTTAGTAAATGGGTGATTTTTAGGGACCTTTTAAAAGCAGAAATCTTAGTACAGCCAGCTATAAAATTTGGTAGATTATTATACAATTTCATGCCTATGAATTTGATTGCATTTTGTACAAATGCCGTGCAAAAATAGGGAACCTGAAAAGTATTTCTACTCTGAGATCTAGTGAACACAACATTAGGGGTTTTGGGAAACAGACTGACAATGCTTTCAGGCAACCGACCCAACTGAACCCTATGTAAAAAAATCAATGACCTAAAGTTAGATAAATCAGCCAACTATAAACAGCCAAATGAGCTGTACAAGAGACCATGATGTGTCATTCTCGGAAGTCCTGTTTCAAAATGAATAATATTATGATAGGTGGACTTAATCTTGTTGAGCATTCTTTCTGATGAAAAGGAGTAAGTTATTGAACAATAGCTAATAAGAGAAAATAAGAAACTATGTGTCAAGTTTAGCCTAGAGTCAGGTTTCAAATGCTTATTAAGTCGGTATACCATCCCCAGTCTCTGATGTAATTTACCAATTAAGTTAGCAATGTGACCAGATAATCCAAAGTCAATCCAAGATAATTAAAAAACAGTACCCTTTCAATGAGATTTCCAGCGTTATCAGATAATACAAAATCTATTATGGGAGCTTTCCTAGGGCTTGAAAAGACCATAAGTTTTATTTTCAAGGAATTAAGAACCAATCTGTGTATCAAACCAAAAACGTAATGCGCTAAAATCCTTTTGAATATTTTTCTGAAGTTGTGAGAAATAATTTCCTGAACAGAACAAAACAGCATTGTCTGCACACAGTTCAAACATGCTTTTGAAAAGCCTGAAGTTGTGCTACACAGACAGCTAGTTTGCCCCTTTCAATGGCTTTGAGCGTGGCATTGTGCAAGTGGTCATGACGCTGCCTTTCATTAGCTTGTGCACAAGCCCTGACTGTGCTGGGGGAGCAAACTGCTTTGAACTGTGCAAACATTGGCTTCCAATATAGCAGTAAGAGGCAAACTACAGACACAAGGAGCATGCTTTGCTCCATGCAAACTGACTCAGTAAGCTGCCCTTTGGTCCCCATAATCAAACGATTAGTGTGGCAATAACAAGATTAACATTGTGATAAGTAAATTTAGTGTTGCTGACAGCCTGTTAGCACAGCCACTTCTACTTTCAGTGAGCCTAGCCTGATTGCACTAAATACACCACAGTGCCCAAGCATATGAGGGAAACCTCTTGCATACGGGGCACAGTGGTAGTTTATATATTTATTTGAAATTACTGCAACCAAGATAACCCCATGAGGCACAACATCTCATTTTCATGGGGTCTCAGGAAGGATAGCAGCAGTCAACAGGTTAACATAGTCTAGAAGGAATAGTTACATACAGGCTAAAATATAACAGCATAAAAAACATTGTAATGGTAAATACATCCAAGCAGTAATCAAAACAAGCTAACAAACTGGGGTCACTACAGACGAAGTGCATGAGATTTATTGTGCAACATGATCATAGTTCGATAGATAAGGATTCTGGTCCAAAACAAATACAGGGAGTTCTGTTAAAAGGATTTTGGAAGTGCTAAAATATTCCTGTTGTAACAGTTGTGGAACACCTGTTCCACAAGTAACATAATTGTACCTTTTAGTTTTGGTTAAGTGGTGGGAGATCCATAAGAGATAACAGGATCTTGCCATGCAGGATACCAAAATTGTAATAGTAAGTCTGATACTTGGGCTACTAGAACATCCTAGTGATCTAGTAGCAAAATGTAAGACAGGATCAGCCTGCGGTGTGTAATATATAGTGTTGCAATAAGGTGCTGTTTGTTTTATTTATTTTAATACACAAGAGTCCAAGTAATTATTAATGAGACAGTTTTTCTTTTATTTTGTACGGAGTGGCAGCTGTACAGTGCCAAGTGCCTGGAAAGAGTAATAGGCAGAGGAGCTGAGTGAATTCAGTGTTAGTGCTACCAAGCTATGTCACATGGGTGGGTTCCAGCAGTGACTCCGACTCAGGGTATCATGAACCGCTGCCACAGTTGCAAAGCAGGCTAAGGCCTGCAAGGGAGTGCCCTCGGTGGTCAGACCACCAATTTAGCAATACATAAAGTGCCAGGGACACAAATCTAGGAACTGGCTGCAATACAACAAATAAAATAATACCCTGAGGAAAACTATGAGAGACAGAGACATTGTGTACTTGGACTTTGCTAAAGCGTTCAACCTGACTCCACACTGGGCCATAATAAATAAACTTGAACATGCAAATATTATTCCAACTATTGTAAGATGGATTATGGAATGGCTGAGTGGTAGACAGAGTGTAAATGTCAATGGGTACCTTTCTGGGGAGGGGGAGGTCATGAGTGGTGTCCCCAAGGGCTCGATCCTGGGACCAGTCCTGTTTCAAGTATTCATAGCTGATCTCACATCAAAACTGAATTGTTGGGTAATTAAGTACGCCAACGATACAAAGATTGGTGGATCAGGTAAGAGCATTTATGACTCTGATCTAATACAGCAGGATCTATCTGAAATAACTAATTGAGTAGCAACTTGGCATATGAAACTCAATACGAATATGTGTAAAGTACTGCACATGGGAAGGGGTAATTTAATGAGTACCTACTTATTGAATGGTACACCTCTGGAAAGTACACTTAATGAAAAAGATCTGGGAATTCACATATCAGGAAATCCAGGCTTTACTAAGCAAACTGAAGAAGCATCCTTAAAAGCCAATAAAATAATATGGATGATTAAAAAGAACATTATGTCCCGAGAAAGCGAGGTTACAATACCGTTATATAGAGCTTATGTAAGGCCCCACCTTGAATATGCATCACAAGTGTGGAACCCGGACAAAAAGGGTGATAGAAATAAACTTGAAAAAATACAAAGGAGATTTACTGGAGAAAATAGAAAAACTCTCGGCTACTCTCCAGACAGAACAGGCTGCTGCAACAGTATAGCAGCCAATATCAAAATGTATTCAATACAAAATACAGAGTTAAGCACCTCCCTCACAAGATGTGAAATGTTGATGTACTTTTCACGTCACACTGACTTCTTGAAAAAGCGTCAGTGTGACATTTCACATCTTGTGAGGGGGTGCTTAACTCTGTGTTTTGTGTTGAATAAATTTTGATATTGGCTGCTATACTGTTGGAAGAGCCTGTTCTGTCTGGAGGGTAGTTGAGAGTTTTTCTATTTTCTCCAGTATGATGCTCGTGTTTCGGCACCTCCCGAGGTGCCCTTAGCCATGTTGTTTTGCTTTTTACTGATAAAGGAGATTTACCTAAATGATAAAGGGGTATGTAGACAGGGAATATGAAGCGCGCCTATCCTTACTTGATCTAATGTCACTGGAAATTAGGCATACACTGGGGGGATGTTCTCGTTATGTACAATATTATACAAGATCCATCACTAATGGTAGAACTAGTTATTGAATTTAAACCAGGGAATATGGAAACTCGAGGACATCCACTCCAGGTTAGGGGAAAGCATTTCAGATCAGAAAAAAATAACGTTTTTCTACACTGCAAGAGTGGTCAATGTATGGAATTCACTTCCAACTGAATATTGTCATCAGTAAATCCAAATTCGAATTTAAGAAAAAGTTAGACACTTTCATTTGTTCAGATGGCACCTTGGAATACTTTTGGTGAATTCAGTATTGGAGCAATTATGGGCTATCGCCTTTGCACTCCTACACTTCCTAGTATGAGAGTGTGTGAGAGAGAGAGAGAGAGAGAACCATGCATGATGAGGTTGGGGTCATACCAGTGAAAAGCAGATGCTATCTTGAGCAGCAGCATCAGACTGCTGAGGAGAGAACCACACAACAGGGACAAACAGTCAGTGAATACAAACACATAAGGAAATAAAAAATTAAAGTTGCTCCACAGAGGGCTAGAGGATAGTCTTATGAGCACAGACATATATTTATTTTATCCCATAATTGGCCACATTAAAAGAAGAAACAATTTATAGACAGGGGGTCCAATATTTAAAAGTTTGCATGGGTGCTAATGGGTCTTTGCCCATGCAAGTCAAGGATCCTCATATTCAAAAGGGGCTGTTGCATGGGCAAAGAGGGTTAACACCCTCATGGGTGCACAAGGGGATGGGCGTATCCATGAATAACCGCGCTACCCCATACTCAGCGGCTTTGCATTGCGCAAAAGGTTTTAGTGCGGTCCTTTTACGCAGCAGAAATACTGCCTAACAAAACTCCAACTTAATCCACGCAACCCTAGTGGCTGCTGGAGGTAATGCAGCCTCCTAGCCAGTTGGTCACTGGTGGAGCACACAAACTCTGTTGTCCCTGCCACTGCCCCTCCCATCCCCAATCCCTACCATGCAATACACTCTCTGGTGCTAGTGGTCCCCTATCCCTCCAATAACCAGCCCATATGTCCCAAACACAATCCCTGGTGCTAGTGGTCCCCTCTCCAATTGCCAGCCCATAGTAAAAGTTGCAACATCCCTGGGGTCTAGTGGTTCCCCTGGCACTAATTCACAGTACTGCCTGTCACAACTCCCCACTTCTTGGTGTCAGTGGCCTCAGCCCCCCACACTGTGGTACCAAGCACCCTGCAGTCACTTTACCAGTATCCTCAGTGCCACAGGTGCGTACAGCAACTGGTGCACCCCTCTGCACACCTCTCCTGCTGGTTGACATATGGTCAGGTATAGAGTTCACCCCTTATTGATAGGACAGGGCACGTCACCCTGTCCTATAAATAAGGGGTGCGTGCCATGCCTGGCCATATAGCAGCCAGCCAAGGAGGTGTGCGGAGGGCTGAACTAGTTGCCATATGCACCCATGGCACCGAGGGTACTGCTAAGGTGAGGGGGTGCTTGGTGCTGTGGTGGGGGATGGGGCTGCTAGATGCCAGGGAGTGGGGAGTTGTGACAGGTGGTACCATGGATCAGTGCTGGGGGGGAACCACCAGACCTCAGGGAGTGTTGCAACTTTTACTATGACTGGAGATTGAAGGGGAGGGGACCACTGACACCAGTTATTGTGTTTGGGACATACAGGCTGGAGAGGGGGTAACCACTAGCACCAGGGATTGTGTTTGGGACATACAGGCTGTTGATTGGAGGGATGGACCACTAGAACCAGGGATTGTGTTTGGCACATACGTGCTGGAGATCGGGGGGACCACTAGCAGCAGGGATTGTATTCGGGACATGTGGGCTGGTGATCGGAGGGGGGGAACCACTAGCACCAGGGATTGTGATTGTGACATATAGGCTGGCCATCGGGGAGAACACTAGCTCCAAGGATTGTGTTTAGGACATACAGGTTGGTGATCGGAGGGGGAAACACTAGCACCAGGGATTGTAATTGTGACACACAGGCTGCCGACTGGTGGGGGGGATCAAGCACTAGGGCTTGTGTTTGGACATACGGCTGGCAACGGGGGGACTTTTAGTACCAGGGATTGTGTTTGGGAAATACTGGCTGGCAATTGGGGGGGACCACTAGCACCAGGGACTGTGTTTGGGACATATGGGCTGGTGATTGGGGGACCACTAGAACCTGGGATTGTGTTTGGGATATACAGGCTAGTAATTGGAGGAAAGGGGGGACCACTAGCACCAGGGAATGTATTTGGGAAATACGGGCTGGCAATCAGAGGGAAGGGGGACTACTAGCACCAGGGATTGTGATTGTGACATGTGGCCTGGTGACTGGGGGAGCACCACAAGCACTAGGATGTCTATACCACTGTGGGACTGGGCAATTGGGGGGGTGGCACTGTGCTAACATGCCTCACAATCCATGCAAATGACCCTATGATGCACATGCAAATGGCCTCTTAGCACCTTGCATGCCCAATGGTCTCCTTTGCATGGGTCCCTTTGAATATTGCAAATAGTGTTCCAGTGCTATCCATTCTAGCGGTGTACTTCAGGAGCCCTGTCGGAGCTGACATAATCCTATATTCAATCAAATAGTGCTGGTGAGCTAGTTGACTGAATATAGCATCTTCGGGCACCTGGGCATTTGCAAGGTTCAGCACAAATTTTGGTGTTCTGCTTTGTGTGAATTTGAATATCAGGCCCAGGGTATCTGAGAGAATGAGACAGCAAAATAGTGTGCACAGTTTTTTACCAAACACCATATCTCGGATATTTTATATCAGAATCTCACCAAACTTGGTGCATTTATAGTTTAATATATAGGTTATTAGGGAAAAGTAGTCCTATGAGTCAGTGACCCCAAAAAAGGGGTCGCTGACCTGCAAAGGTGGAGTGGTTACAGAGTAAAGTCTGGAGTCCAGAAGCCAAGCTGACGGAGGAGTATCAGACTGGAAGGAGTTTTAGACCACAACATTAGCATACATAATTATTTAAGCCACAGACAAAGGAAAGTGATGTATGTAAAGGAGAAAGAAGTTCTTTAGGCAGTGTGTTCTCCTCAGTGAAAGTAGCTTAATGTAAAGAATAGACTATTAGTTTCCATGCAGTGGAAACTTCAATTAAAAGTGACTTAAGGTTCCCATGACAATTTTATTGTAAGAAATGCTGCAGAAAGCTCAGTGTCAATTTTCTAGCTGGGAAAGTGCAAAAGTGCTTACATTTAATGTTTATACATTTTATTGTGATTTATGGAAGGTATATAAAAATTAATCTAAGTCAAAGAGCAGAGCAGGTTCAGAATTTTCAGAGTAATTGGTTGGAAATTCAAACTGTAGCATTCCAGTGTGACTAATCCTGCTGCAGAATTCCAAGCTAGAATCACATTTCATTGGCAGTGAGTTTTGTAACAGGGTACCTATCACTCAGAAACCATGATTTTTGATTTAGAGAATGCTAATCCAGTATAAAAGGAGCTGCACAGCTCATTTTAAAGGACAAGTAAACCATCCTTTTTGGGTGTTCATTATATTACAAACACTCCCATATGACGTATTTATTTATTTATTGAAATGTTTCTCCAGGAAGGCACACTGAACAACAAGTTGCTCTTCTCCAGGTGCGACCTGGGGGGAGGGGAACAGGGAGAATAAATATAGCAAAAAATACATAACAGTCATTACACTGGGAGTATACAATTCAAAAATACAGCAATGGTAGGAATGCAGCATACAGTATACAATACAAATACAGCAATGCAGGAATACAGTATGCAATACAAAAATACACTAATACAAAAATACAGCGATGGAAGAAAAAAAAACAGGATACAGTATACAGCAAGGTGGAAGAGCAAGAATTAATTGACATTTAAAGCTCTAGTACTTTGTACATAAGTGCGATTGGGTAAAGAATGCTACAGTCCTGGCTAGGGGTAGAGTATAATAGAGATTGGGAGCCTTAAGAATGGTGCAGTTAGAGGAGAGGAAGTTGTGAATGGCAGTGGAGAGAGAGTGAGAGGATGAGGAGAGCCATATTTGTGGAGGAAGGGTGTTCCAGAGTTTAGGGAAACACTGATTAAAAGCCGACTGGCCTGCAAGAGTAAAGCAGCAGGGTATCACAAAGGTACATGAGTCAGTGGCTCTCAAAGAGTGTACCAGAGGGGGTGAGGTGGAGAGAGAGGAGGATAGATATAAGGGTAGAGATCCTAGCCAGTATTCAGAGATGAGTTTGGCGCAGTGGAAAAGTCACCTGTTAGCAAGGGAAGGGAAAGACAGAGAGTGATAGAGATCACAGTGGTGAGTGCGAGCAAGAGAGTCTAGAGCAAAGTGACAAAAAGAACTGAAAAGGGGGTCCAATCTTGATAGGGTGGATTTGGAGTGGCACTGTAGACTACATCACAGTAGCCAAAGATGGGGAGAATCATATTCTGGACAGTCTCACGCCTGACTGTAAGAGGAATGCTATTACGGTTCCTGTATAAGGCAACAAGCTTAGGGAACAGTTTTTCAGGATGGCATCGATGTAACCAGAGAAAGTGCGGTGTTGGTCCAGCCAAACCTCAAGGCAACTAAAAGAGGAGGTGTCCTCAAGTGTAGTCCCCTCCAGGGTGTGGAAGGTGGGCAGAACGGGGAGCCTTGCAAGTCTCTTCCTTGTGCAAAAGGTCATGGAGACTGATTTCTTGGCATTTAGAAAGAGTTGATAGGAGGCAAGCCAGTGCTGGATCTTATTAAAGCTGAGCTGAAGTCTGGTTTCCACATCAGAGGGAGAGTGGCTGGAGGTGAACAAGACAGTATCATCAGCGTACATATGTATAGAGGAGGAGGAGCAGCAGACTGATGGTAAGTTGTTTAGAAAAATGGAGAAAAGAAGGGGTCCCAGCACTGAGCCCAGAGGTACTCCTGTGTGGATTTGGTGTGGAGGGGAGCTGGACTCAGCAATTGTAACTGATTGAGTTCAGCCTATGAGATAGGCCCTAAACCAGTTTGTAGCAGATAGTGACAGTCCAGCAGAAGAGAAGGCTTGAAGAAGCAATGAGTAGGAAACAGTGTTGAATGCTTTGGCAAGGTCGACAAAGAGGGCCAAGGTGATCAAGTCATTGTCCATTCCAGTGAGGACTGAATCAGTAAGCCTGAGTAGAGAGGTAGTGGTGGAATGGTATTTCCAAAATTCAGATTAGAAAAGGGGAAAGAAATTAGAGTCAGATAGGAAAGTGGAGATTTGGGAGAGAAATAGATGTTCTTGGAGTTTAGGAAGAGTTAGGAGCAAGAAAATTGGACGATAGTTCCCCAAGGAAGTGGAGTAACCACCTTTTGAAGAGGGAGGACAACAGCATGCTTCCAGGGAGTGGGGACCTCAGCAGTCATGAAGGAAAGGTTAGAATTTCTGAAAGAGGATAGGCGATAGCTGAGGCAGAGAGAGAGAGAGAGCGGCGTTTGGGGTCAAGTTCATCAGGAGAACCGCCTTTAGACGGATTAATTGACAGTAGGGCAGTAAGGGTGTCAACTGGCGAGACTAAGGAGAAGAAGAAAGAAAGATAGTTATGATCTTTGCAGGGGTCACATTTGTTGCTTTTGAGGGGATGCTGGATTGGGGGAGGAGGGAGAGAGGCTAGTAAGGTTGAAGCACACAATGTAAAGTAAGAATTGAATTCTCAGCGACTGACGATGATTAGCTATAATGGTGTTATTTATTTTAAGGACGGGAGGGGTGGAGGGGGAGAGAAGAGGGAGTGAACAACTTTCCAGAATTTGGAGGGGGGGGTAAAGTTGTATGGAAAGTAGATTTAAAATACTCGGCCATAGCTAGCCTAGTTGCTTTAGTGCACACGTTGCGGAGTTTACAGTAGGCGATAAAATCACTTGGTAATTTTGTCGCTTTGTGTTTCCTCCATGCCTGATTGTGTGCTCTGAGGCAGGCTAGCAGTTCTGGGGTGACCCAAGGGACATGGTTTCCATGAACTCTGGTGCGCTTGAATGGGGTATAATGGTTCCAAATGGCGAAGAATTTTACTTTGAAATAGGCAAGGACTTCATCCACTTTGGGAGCAGAGGTTATCGGACTCCAGTCTGTGTTTGCTAGGTCATGGAGGAAAGGGGCTAAGTCGAAGGATTTATAAGAGAGTGTCAGAAGTATTTTATGAGCAGGTTTAGACCTATGGACCTTCCTAACCAGGTAGATCAAATGATGGTCGCTTATAGTGTCAGGTAGGATGCCTGATTTGATGACACAATGCGGGTGGAGGTGAGGGACCAGTTTAGCAAGGTGTGATTTTAGGTTTTAATGTTCAGGTGGGTAGGTTCTTTGATAAGCTGAGTTAAATTTGGGGTGGATAGGGAGCTGCATGTGTTGTTTTGAGTGGGTGACAACCAGTTTAAGTTGAGGTCACCTATGAGGAATAGCTCACCTGACTGCAATGGAAAACAATAGTAGTAATGAGGTCAGTGGCCACAGAGGAGGGGAGGTTAGGGTGACAGTAGATGCCCATGACAAAGATGGGAATAGAGAAGGGTAAGGAAACTCAAATGACCAGGGACTCGTAATTAGCAGATAGAGAGGTGGAAAGTGTGGTGGCATATTGGAGGGAGGAGGAGATGTACATTGCCACACCCCCACCTCTGCCAGATTGGTCTTGCCTGGCTAAGGAATACCCAGGGATAGAGATGGTATGGTCAGGTATCTTGTTGCTAAGCCAGGTTTTGGAGAGGATTAGGATATCTGGAGTCAATGAGACAACCATGGTTTGGAGGAGGCCTAATTTGGGCAGTAAGCTACTTATATTTAAGTGAAGCACCTTAAAACCACTAGGAAGGGTAAAGGTATTTGAGGGGTCGAAGGCTGGATTATTATTGGAGGGCCCAGAAATGGTGTTTGCATATGGGCCTGGATTATGATGCATGTTTCCTGAAGAGAAGCGCAGGAGAGCTATAATTAGATAATAAAACTTGATTTTTATAGAATTGCCAGGGCTTATAAGATTTTAGAAATGGGGGAGAGGGAGTACGGGAGTGTAGTGACATTTAATAAGAGCGTAATAAATGCAGTCCAGCTGGGAACAGATAAAAGTGAGGCTGTAGGGGGACGGCGGAATTGACACCAAAGTTGGAGGAAGGGAGCAGAGGTGACAGCATGGTAGCAGGTGTAGGTATTAGATGCAGGACAGTAAAATGTCATGGAGACAATGGGATTTTTATTTGGAAAAGTGGGGAGGGAGAGGATGGGGAGAAAGAGAAAGAGTAGGAGGAGAAGGGGTGAAAGGGGTAATTTTAACATAGTCAAGCTGGGAGTTAGTAGCACTAGCAAACGAGGGAGAATATGGTCACAGAAATTATAGAAGATACTGGGTTAGAGCATAGGGCAGTAGTTAGAGAAGGAGTTGAGAGGAGTGAAATTGGCAGGCACAAAGCTTGAGACCCACTACTGGCCATAATTTAGAAGCAGAAAACAAGTGGGAACACTGTTTTTAATTTTATGAGCTCTGATTGCAGAACTATTGTTGGAACAGAAGAGCTGTACTAATAGTTGTAGCCAATGGGGAGAGGTTAATTAGTGACTCTAGAATAAGGAATGCTGAATTAAATGATATAGACTGTTACCTTTATTTGTGGGGTTTTATCTGGTTTTGTCATATTTTTGTCATATTTGAAATAGCCCCCAAAATGCAAACAAATGTTTTCAAGTGTTGCATAGCTGAGCCACTGCTCAGTTTACAAAATGGTGCTGCCGTCTAGTGTGATGACATCGTCGGAGCAATACCGCTCCGCTTGTTCTAGTAAAAGCTATGAGTATAGTTTTTAAATTATGTATAGTAGCACTATATGTACATATAAACATATGTATCAGTACTTAACTTGTGCAACAGGCTCTTTTGAATATGTCTGAACATTTGAAGATGTCCTTTGGAAGAGAAGCTAAACCATGGACCTGTCTGCCTGTTCTGGTGGTTGTTCAGATGGACATTAAAGATCCCATGTCAGTTCTCAAAAAGAGTTGGAGAATTTCCCCGGTGTCCTTGCCAGATCTACCCCATTCACTAACAATACCACCAACAGCTTAATTTGGTTCAATTTCATTTGGTTAGCAACTGTATTCCCCCTCTCCCCCCCTCCCCGCGACAAGGCTGAAAATAGGCAGAATTGCCTAAAACAAAATAAATAAACATAGAAACATAGAATCTGATGGCAGATAAGGATCGCTTGGCCTGCCCAGTTTGCCCATTTCCCTACCTAATGGATAAGCTGCAAATCCTAGTTAACCAGCAGCCTACTTCTTCCTCCCCCCACCTCCTAGAATTGCCTTATGAGTGTCCCATGCATGCTTGAATTCCACCACTGTTTTTGACTCTACAACCTCCTCTGGAAGGCTGTTCCATGCATCCACAACTCTCTCTGTGAAAAAATACTTCCTTAAATTACCTCTGAGCCGCCTCTCTATCTTCAAATTGTGCCCCTTGTTCTTGCACACCCTTTTTGAAAGATGCTACCTCTTGGACTTTGTTGATTCCCTTGAGGTACTTGAAAGTTTCTATCATGTCCCCCTCCCTCCTTTCCTCGAGGCTATACATATTAAGCTCCTTAAGTCTCTCTTCATATGTCTTCCAGTGCAGACCCTGCACCATTTTAGTTGCCTCCTCTGGACAGCTTCCATCCTGTCTATGTCTTTGCGGAGACTGGGTCTCCAGAACTGCACGCAGTACTCCAGATGGGGTCTGACCAGCTGTCTGTACAGAGGATAATAACTTCCTGTTTTCTACTGATGATGCCTCCCTATGCATTCCAGTATCCCCCAGCCCTCCTTACTGCCCTCCTCACATTGCTTGCCCACCTTTAGGTCATCTGATATGACTAGCCCCAGGTCCCTTCCATTTTTGTTGTTAGTATCTCACCCCCATTGTGTACTCTTCCCTAGGTTTTTGTTTCCCAGGTGCATTACCTTGCACTTCTAGCATTGAATCTAAGCTGCCATACATTTGACCATTCCTCTAACTCTGCCAAGTCCCTTCTGATCCTTTCCACCCCACCTTGTGCATCAACTCTGTTGCAGATCTTTGTGTCATCTACAAAGAGACATACTTTTCCTTCCAGTCCCTCTGCAATGTCACTTATAAAGACATTGAAGAGGACCGTCCTAATACTGAACCTCGGCACCCACTAGTAACCCCTTTCTTCAGAGTGGACTCCATTTACTATTACTCTCTGTGTCCTATTCTCCAGCCAATTCTTTACCCAGGCTGTCATCTTGGGACCCACTCCCAGGCTGGCTAACTTGTATATTAATCTTTTGTGTGGGACTGTGTCAAATGCCTTGCTAAAGTCTAGGTAGGCCATGTCCACAGCCCCTCCCTGATCTACTACTTTGGTCACCCAGTCAAAGAAATCTATCAGATTCGTCTGGCATGACCTTCCTGCTGTGAATCCATGCTGCCTTGGGTCCTGTGCCCTCTGGCCTCTAGATACTCGACAATTCTTTCCTTCAGATGTGATTCCATCATTTTCCCTATCACTGAGGTTAAACTAACAGGTCTGTAGTTTCCTGCTTTGCCTTGCTCCCACTTTTGTGAAGGGGAATCACATCTGCCCTCCTCCAGTCCTCGGGTACCACCCCATCCTCCCATGATTTGTTAAAGAGGGTAGTCAGTGGTGTCACTAGTTCTACCCTTAGTTCTTTTAGAATTCTGGGATGAATCCATCAGGCCCCATTGCTTTGTCCACCTTCAGTTTTAAGAGTTCTTCAGAACCCTTTCTTCTGTAAATAAGCTGGTATCAACTTCTGTATACAGAGTGTTTCTACTGTTTGTTTTAGGTACCCTCTTCATTTGTAAATACTGAGCAAAATATTTGTTTAGTATCTCTGCCTTTTCACAGTCACCCTCTGCCCACCCTCCCTCCCTTTATTAAGCCTCACTAACCCTCCCTTGGTCTTCCTTCACTCCTGATGTACCTATAAAAGGTTTTATCCCTTCTTAACTGAGTTGGCTATCTTTTCCTTGGTTTGGGCCTTTGCTGTTCTGACTGCCTTCCCAGCTTCCTTTGCTTTAACTGATACAGTTCTCTGTCCTGCTCCTTCTGTGATTCCTTGTACTTCCTGAATGCTTTCTTTCTCTTGAACCTTCACTGCTACTTCCTTGAGAACCATAGTGGTTTCTTACATCGCTTCGGTTTGTTTATTTGCTTCACACAAAGGCTTGTTACCTCTGTGATGGCAGTTTTTATTATTCCCCATTGTTCTTCCACCCTCCTTCCTGCCCATTTGCTAGTGCATTCATTAGGCACTCACCTATTTTGGCAAAGTCAGCCTCCTAAAGTCCAGTACTTTTGCCTTTGTATGGCTTGACCTCTATTGCTGTGTTTATTGTGAACCATACTGTTCGATGGTCGCTAGTTTCCAGATGGCTACCCAGTTCTACATCTGTGATCCTCTCTCCATCTCCATTTGAGAGAACCAGGACTAAGATTGCTCCCTCTCGAGTGGGCTCCAATACTAGTTGTCTAAGGCATGCCCCCTGTAGGGCATCTAGAATAATCCCACTCTTCAAAGTGGCTGCTGCAACTGCACTCCAGTTAACATCTGGCATATTCAGATCACCCATCAGCAATATCTCCCCTTTTTCTGCCATTCTAAGTATACTTTTTATCATTTCCTTGTCCATTTCCTCCCCAGAGAAGGGGGTCTGTATACAACCCCTGTGTGGATTTTGGTGCCATTGCCTGTCTCCAAATTTACCCACAGTGCTTCTTCTCCTCCCTGTTTACCCTTTTGTTCTGTTGCTTTGATTCCTTCCCTTATGTAAAAAGATACTCCTCCTCCTCTTTAACCCTCCCTGTCCCTCCTGTAGGTAGTGTATCCTGGTATGTTTACGTCCCAGTCATGGTTTTGTGTGTACCATGTTTCTGTGACTGCCATGATATCCAGATGTTCCTCCTCCATCAAGGCCACTAATTCAGGAAGCATGTTACTCAGACTACGGGCATTGGTACTCATTGCTCTCCATTTTTTGATGGCTTTATCTTCTGTTGCAGCATCCCCCACTGACCTTTCTACCTCGGTCTTTTTCTCAATTAGTAAAATTTTGGGGACAGCTTTAAATATGACAAAACAGATTAAAATAAAACAAAAAAGTAACAACCTGTATCATTTAATTCAGTATCCCAAAATGATTATTAAGGTATCCTTAAGGGACATTAAACAGCGAGGCAAACATGAAGGGACCAGACCAGAGGGAGTCCAGCCTATAGTGGCCTACTACCAGAGAGGGCCTGGGGGACTTGCTCTCATTAATTATATCTAGCCTGTTGGATATCACCAGTATCCCAGTGGCAGGGTCTGTAGGGCAGTAAGTGAGGACAGGGAAAGTATAGTTTTTAACTGCCACATTTGGTATGTGTTATAGTCAAGTTGTTTTCAGCCTGCACCTAGCAAGTACAGCTACAGGTTTCCAGCATCCAGGTCATCTTCAATGATTAGCATCACCACAGATCCAGCGCCATTCTCTGGTGGATCCAGCTTTTGTCATGAACATTCCAGAGCACTCAAGGAAGGTGGTACAGTAATTTAAATTTTTACGGTACTAGTTCAAGAAGGACACTCATCTGCTATACAGGGATTTATGATCCAATTTGTTACAAAAGGTCTACCATCCAGCAATTAAAGAGACTTACACAGAAACATAGACTTTGACAGCAGATAAGGACTGCTTGGCCCACCTAGTCTGCCCATTTCCCTACCTACTGGATAAGCTGCAGATCCTAGTTAACCAACAGCCTATTTCTTTGCTCAGAGACTGAGGGGGGATTATATGTTAAGTCATTAAAAGTAACTGTTGGCCACTGTGATTTAAATGAATTTACAGGACATCTAAACACATATTTTGTCAATTCTGTGTGTTAAAAATCGGAGATGGTGCCGGCCCAGTGTCGCTGAGGGTTGAGGCGCTGGACGCCACACCTCGCGGCACGCCGCAGACCCGGGTTCAGAAATGGCCTTGGGTGCCATGGGTTAGCAGGGGAAGGGTTGAGGACTGAGCACCCGCGTGGTGCTCTTCTCCCCGAATCGAGGGGATGGGATGGCCCGATGAGCCAGAGACCTCCAGTGGAGACTAGGGGTACTGCAGCAAGCCAGGCAGGCATGTACTAGAGTGCCCAATGCTGGCAGGGTAGCCGTGCGCCAGATAGCATCGGGCATGCCCACGCACTGGGAAGGGGACAGAACATGGAAAAACCCGGTCCCTGGGGTAGGCGATGGCACCAACCCCCATGCCCACTGCCGGGCCCGACCTCGCCGACCTTCACAGATCCTCCGCCCAGGGGACCACGTCTGCAGCTGGAGTCTACAAGGTATGAAGTGCACCCAAAGTAGGAGGGGCAGCCCCACCCGGAGAGGTTAAGCTGGGGGTGTCAGCTGCAAGGCGGGGGCGGAAGTGCAGAAGACTCGGTCAGGGAGGGCTTCAGGCAGGACAGGATACAAGTTGGATGCCTGAGGGAGTCGTCTGGGACCGTGACAGGAGCGAAAAGATAATTAAAAAAAAAAAAATCAGAGATGGTAGCAAGCTAGATAAAAAGGTGATAGTTTACCATCATTGCTGGCATTTTCAGTGGTTTAGTCCTGTTCAAAGTTTGTAAACACACCTCCTGAGTCTCACAAAAGCCACACTGCCATCTTGCCATAAGATGGCACTGACATGTGATGTGATGACATCACAGAAGTGAGACCTGTAATAGTGAACCACAGAAGCCCTATGTGCTGGCCCATTTATGACATTTAACTTATAAAGCACATTGACATGCAGGATGTGATGAATGTGTTAAGGGCCAATTAGCATGACAGTTTGCATTACAAGTTACAGGTCTCACTCCTGTGTTGTCATCTTGTTGTCAACTGATTCACTGAGGCTTGTGATATCCATGCACCGCAAAAAAAAAATGAAGGTTAAAGGTGGATCTAACCCTTGGATAAACACTGAGATTATCATGCAGCTCAAACAAAGGGACCACCTCTGGCACTGTGCTCGAGCCACAGCTGCCCAAGCAGACGTTCAAAAGTACAAACAAGCAAGAAATAGCTGCACCCGTGCTATACGGCTGGCTAAAAGCAAATACTTTAGAGATGCACTCTCCAACTCATGGGGGGATGGGAAAAAATTCTGGAACAACCTTAAGGACCTCACCGGCAAAGACTCCAAGTTTCCACCCACCATGCTCAACATTGATGGCACTCCTACGTTGGACCTAGATACCATCACCAATACATTCAGCAATGCATTCTCCAACCTGAGCAGTGTTCTCCCACCTGACTTCTTCGACGCTCCTACCACCAACCCCACCACTGCCACAGCATCCCAAGCACACTCAGCTCTGCAGTTCTTCTTCAAAAGGATCCCAATGCACTCAGCCAGAATCTATATTTGTAAGGCTATCAGCAAAACTGGCTATAGTGGTGACTCACTCGACTTAAAGCTGCTCACACTAGTCCTAGACAAGATCCTTGAACCCCTGACAATGATCTTCAATCTCTCCCTAAGGTATGGCCAGTTCCCATCACTCTGGAAAAAGGCTACCATCACACCAGTGCATAAGAGTGGAGACAAGTCACTGCACACCCATTATAGGCCCATCTCCATCCTCCCCCCATTATTTAAAGCACTTGAACGTATAGTCTCTGACCAGCTTGTAGAGTCCCTGGAAAAACATAATATTCAGTGCCCTGAGCAGCATGGCTTCCGTAAAGGGCACAGTACAACCACGGCATTGTTGGAATTCACTGGTTGTATCCATGATGCCTTGGACAAAGAACTTTGTGGGGGGGCCATATTCATTGACCTGACAAAGGCCTTTGATACAGTTAACCACCCCCTCCTACTCAGACAACTGACTGCTCTTGGGCTCTCCAAGGATGCACTGCCCTGGTTTGCTAGCTACCTTGGGGAGAGAGTTCAAAGTGTTAAAATTGCTGGAATCTCCTCAGTTGAAAAGCCAGTCCTCTCGGATATCCCTCAGGGGTCAATACTGGGCCCATTACTCTTTTCCCTCTTCCTTAACAACCTCCCTGGCATCTGCCAACAGAGGATACTACTCTACGCAGATGATGCGGTCCTCTTCTCTAGCAACCGGGACTTTAACCTACTTGAGAGCCAACTGCAACATGATTTCAGCCTGGTGGAAAAATGGTTTGGCTCTTACAAACTTGTCATGAATTATAGTAAAACTGAGGTCATGTCTTTCTGCAGTGCACGTAGCAAGTATGAAAACCTACCCCTCACCATCAAGAATCAAGATGAGACCTCACTTGATCAGGTTCACGAGTTCAAATACCTTGGCGTCACCCTGGACAGCTCACTCTCTTACTCCCAGCACATTGGGAAGGTTGCAAAATCTGCCAACATATGCGTTGGCCTGCTCCACAAGTACAAACACTGTATGACTTCTGAAGCCCAAAGACTGGCTATCCATAGCTCTGTTACCTCTATTGTCGACTACGGTCTAGTCATCTATGTCTCTGCCTCTGCTACTGCCCTTAAGAGGATAGCTGTGATACTTAACAAGGCCTGTAGACTTCTTACGGGGTCTGAACGCCTAACGCACAGCTGTGACCTTTACGCCAAGGCTGGATGGCTACCTCCAATTAGTAGAATACAATACCAGACCTGTCTGATTGCCAAAAAAGTTCTTCTAGGACTCATGCCTCCAGGTGTGGTGAGACTCCTTACTACCAACAGCTGCACCCAGCCAACACGCAGTTCTCAATTCCATACGTTTCAGGCCCCCAGGTTCCGGACCACTCTGGGTCAGAGATCCTTCATGCACAGGGCTCCTCAATGGTTCAATACCCTTAACAAAGAAACTCTTGCTGCTGCAACGCTAAGCCCATTTAAAAGGCAGCTGCATCTATTCCTCCCCTGTACCTCACATTGTGACAGCCTCCCCTAAGCCATGGTCATCACCTCACCCTTGTTGGAACTTTTATCAGCCATCACAGCTTTGCATTTGTGGCATCAGCCCCCTTCCCTCTCCCTTGTTCTCGACCCACCCATCCCTCTTGAATCACTCATACCAGTGGCCACTGGCCACTGTCCCCTGTACTCTTTTCATCCCGGTCTGACAATGGCACCCTCCAGCCAGCTTCCACTTGACTTCTTCCTACCGAGTATACCATTTTACCATAAATTCTGATAGATGCTAGCTAGTGTTGTTCTTCTTCAACATATTGTCTGCACTATTTATGTACAAGGAATCTGTATGTTATGACTGTTACCATTGTTTACCATTGTTGTATGTTACCCCCCATCCTCCGACGTGGAACCTTTGTAAACGAGCAGTTCCTGCTCTAAGGTACTTGTAATCCTAGAGTTTAATAAATAAATCTTGTCCCACATCAGCGCCATCTTATGGCAAAATCACAATGCAGCTTTTCTGGAATTCAGGAAGTGTATTTACCAACTTTGACCATGATGAAATCACTGAAAATGCCACCAATGAAGGCAAAAAGCTTTATATTCTACAATATCACCTTTCTATCTAGCTCGCTACGCTCTCTGATTTTAACATAGAAAACTGACAAAATGTGTGCCTAGGTGTCCTTTCAGTGAAATAAAAGTGAATTGCTATAGAGTATAAGTGAACAGCCATGGAGTATAACTGATATAGAGTGTGAGTAATGAACAGTAAGTGAACTGCATACAGTTTAGATACCATGGAAATGTATCTGGGAAGAAGGTGTGGGTTAGCTGACTAGGGTGGGTATAGGCCTAGTAGCCACTGCACGCCCTTAATGCAACTGAAAGTAAAGTGATGTGCCTGAGGCTTGTGGGTGGTCTAGTGCTATTAGTGTAAGTGGTCATTGTACCGGGGCTCTCAGGGTTAACCTATCCACCCCTCCTGAGGAGGCTGGTCTGGGTTCCCTACAGATGAGCTACAATGAAGTAAAGTGGTGTGGTGCCTCCACCTAGGACAGTGATATGGGGTACCTGGTGACTGAAATGCAAGACTGTTACCCCCCCCCCCAGGAAACTATGCATAAACTTCCCACACAGTCCTTTCCCAAAAACAGGTGACACAACAAACAATGAAAGTCCATAAACCATAAAATTTGCAACAGATAATTTATTTAAAAAGGAAGGTACCTAAAGAACAAGGGGCAGCAAGGGTAAAATGGAAGCAATGGGGGTAGCAATATCTCTATACTCTAATGCAACAACAAGCAAATACTTCAGTGCAAGAGACATTTCAATGCTTTCCCCACAAATTGCCAATTAGAGTTGGAACATCCCGAAACCTGGTCGGTGCACACCCTGGGGTCTGGCTTAGAACACCAGTGGTAACTATACATCCAAAACTTGGCTAAAGTGCACTTGGACGTGGATAAAGTTTAACAATACTGCTTGTAGGCAGGCCTAGTGGCACGGGGGGCTGAGGCAATGTGCCTTACATCCTGCCACACTGGCAACCCATATTAGGTGATGAGCACAGGTCGCTGGGGGTTAGCTGGGGGGGGTTGGGTGAAGGATTGTGCAGCCACCAGGTGGCACTTATCTCCCAGATTTCTCCCAGATTGGGGAGGTTGGGTCTCTCGGTCTTTGACTGCCACTGTGTGGAGGCGTGGTGGTGCAGGCATCGGAAGGGGGCTAGGTGCTAGGCCAGGGGTGGGAGGAGTGGAGTCATTTTGGGCCAAGGCTTGCATGCCTCCACACGCATGCTTAACCTTGTCTGGGGCTCCAGAGAATAAGAGGAGACAACTGGTGAAAAAAACCTGTGGGTTGCTGGACCTTAATGAAGTCCCCCCAGCTGGTGCCAACGGCTTGCCCAGGGGCTCAGAGGACCAAAGAGTTGGAACACTCAGGGCGGCTGTGGTCCCGAAAAGGGATGGGCTGATATAACCACCCAGCCTGCCAGAGAAGCATAAAGGAGAGGATGAAGAAAAAAAACAATAGTGCTTGTACCAACCTACTAGCTTTTGGTCAGTGTGAAAAAAGGTTTCAATTACAGCTAAAATATTCACTTTGCTCCATATTTATGTAGTGAAAAACATCATCCTTAAATAGCAAAACCATTGTAAAAGAGCTGAAAAGTGCAAATCAAACAATGGCTGTAAAGCAGTGAATAACATACAGTGAAGCTTGCAAGGATGAACCCAATTATGCAGCATTGTGCAGCATGCTGTAACAGCGTTACTGCAGTAAACAATGTAATTTCAATGGGAATTAGTCCCCTTTGTCATGCAGGAAACTATGACACTGCCAGGATAAATCACAGTGCCAGTTTCCTGCATGACAAAAGGGGCTAGTTCCCAATGAAATTACATTGTTTACTGCAGTAACTCTGCTGCAGCATGCTGTAGAATGTTGCAGAACTGGGTTTTATCCTGGCGAGCTTGAATGTAACAGCCTCTCACTTAGCTCCCTTGCAATTCAATCCCAGTGCTTCGCTTGTGGAGTTTCATCAGCTGGTGGTGTCCCCTGACAAAGCTCCATAAGTGAAGCGCTGGAGTCAGATTGCGAGGCAGCTAGGTGGGAGGCTGGTATGTTATTCATTCATTGCTTTACAGCCATTCTTTGATTTGCACATTTCAGTACTTTGCCTCACAACTCTACCCACCCTTCCGCCCAGCAGTTCTCAAACCCCAAATGTGAGTGCACCTGTCTTAATTCCCCCCAGTGGCCGTGAGTGAGAAATCTCTCAATTATTGAAGTGGATACCACACTGGGAACACGGATGCTGCTAGTAGGGTGGAGCTTGGTGGAGTGTGCATTTTAAACAGTTGCAAGAAAATATTTTTAAATACAGGGTTGCTGAATGCAAACCATTTTTTTTTTATATATATAAATTTTTATTGGCTTTTTTCCTTGTTTTCTCCCCGTCCTGGTGCATGCGTGCGCATGTGGAGGCCCATGCATGCCACACCCGAGGGCGCCTTCCCGTTACACTGCCACCCCCTCCCACCTACACTACCACCGGACCTTTACCCAGTGGGAGTGGAACTATGGGGGGGGGGGGTGGTGACAACCACCCCAGGAGAGGAGAGCTGCTTTCTGGCTGCTTAATCCTGCTCCCTCTCTTCCCCCCCTCCATGGTGGCTCTCTGATAAACCAAGGTTGTTCCCGAAGCCAGGTTGCCGGTGTGGCATCAGGTAAGGTATCCAGTGCCTCAACTCTCAGTGTCACCAGGCCAGCCACACTGAACACAAACCTTAAAATGAAGCAACACTTCAAAATGGGGCCCCTATTTGTAATTAGAATGGGATTTTGTAGCAAGCTGGCCTCAGCGTTTCTTCTGCCTGGGCTTCTCTGACAGGCACAGTCCTGCCCAGGACTTCTCCCTTAATTCCAGACACAATAAGCTTTTTTTCTCCAAGTTGCAGGGTCAAACCTTGGGTTTTTCTCATGGTTCTGATGCCTCACACAATACCTTCGGTACAGCAGGCTAAAGCCGGCTAACTGGAGTCGGTGCCCCCAGCTGGGATGCTGGCTTCTGGTAGCTTTCCTCTGCTTGACTTCTCTCTCACCTTGTTGTGCTTAGGCTCAGGACCTGGGTGAAGGTAGGTGCTTTCTTGAACTGCAGACTTGGTAGGTACTGATACCCCACAGGGGAAAGGTCAGCGGTGGGTCAAGAAAACCCCACATCCAACTTGCCTTTTACACTGTGTTTCTCTGAAAACTTCTTTTCTCTTCACAAGCACTTTTCTTCAGGATCCCAATAGTTCTGGTCTGCCAGGCCTGCAGTGCTTGGTGGGCAGAGAGGGCAAACTGGCCTACTCCTTGGCACACAGTCTCTCTTTTGAAGGTCTCACTGAACTACCACGAATGTTGGAAAACAGTCCTTTTTATGCAGTCCAAAACACAATGTCTGATTTGCCAGGTAGGTTCACAGGCAGATGTCTTTGGCTCATGCTGCTCTTTGATTGGTCAAAATTCATGGCACAGAGGGTCCAACCTACAACCCATTCCCATGGTGCTCTTCTGTGCCAGGTAACTCATGGCAGCCGCTGTCTTTGTTTACATTCATTTCTCCATGTCGGCAACTCTCTGCAGCTTTGGTTATTGTCGCCCACTGTTAAATCTAGCATATCCTGGCCCTGCTTGTTGTTCTGGGGCCAGGGCTGTACTTGGTTTGTTAGGCATGCAGCCCGTTTCAGAGTCAGGGCAGTTTTCATGGGAAGCGACTGTCCCCACCACCCTCCCACTGTGTGCGCATACGCACATACTATTTTTCTCTTCTCAGACCGGCATGCAGTTCTGGGGCTGAGAAGTACATTACAGGGTGCCGATGGTACGATCACACTCTGCTCTCCCTGGAGCCAGGAGTCTTCACAGAAGTGGGCACATGGCCCCATTTAATTCATAGAACTCTGGCTCCATGTTATGCCTACTGTGCATGGACGGCAGCCGACATTGCCTGCCGTGCTCCACCACATCCTGCTCCCTGGCCCATTAGTCCTGGCATCAGGGAACCAGAACTAGTTGCTACCTTTCCTCTCCTGCCCTCTGCCTTGGCCCCAAAAACACTGGAGGGAACCGAGGAGAGAGGGTGATGGGCGGCAATGGCCACGGATTTACAAGGTGGAGCCTTCATCCACATTCCAACAGGGCTTCTGATGGAAGACTCCACTGTTGCCCTGCCAGTCCCCAAAGCAGCAGTCCTAGGGGCCTGGAGGATGAAGATTCAGGCCAGAGGGATGAAGAAGACCTATCGGTAAGCCCCCGATTGGGGGGGCTTACATTGGTAATTGGTGGGTTGAGGTGTCACCTACAGTCTGCAGGGTTAGCAGGTATAGATCTGTGGGGAAATAGAAGTGAATATGATATAAGAATACATGCACATGTTATACAGTATAGTCAATTTAAGAGGTTTATCACAAAATTATACTGGTAATTGATTTGTTTGCTGCTGTGTCTGTCACAGTGGCAGAACACCCCAGTAAAGGTTTTGCCTTTATTGCACTTGAAAACTATATCCTATCATACTTCAAAGTTGCCTGAGTCTCAGTTCCTGTTGTCTCCAGCATCCATCCAGCACAGTGTCTTCTCTCCCACACAGGTTCCCCAACTATCTGGTTGGAAAATTAGCCAAGCATACCATCACAGTGTACCCAATCAAGCGGTGCTGGGTGGAAAGAGAAGTAAAAGAACCTAGTAACTCATTGGCATGCCAGCCACATAACATTGGAACAGTCTTGGTTATTATGCAGTTATATCATGGCAGTGCTATTTAATGCTTCCAAAACCCTACTCTTAAGGCATATAGTGATGTGTGACCCCTCCCCTGCAGCAATGGTGCCTAATTAAATAAAAAAATTCAAAAACGTTCCCCCTACCTCACCTGATTGAAAGTAGTATACATTTTATTCCACTATGCTACTGATACTCCTTCCCCCACCCGATCCCTATTTGCATGATTGGAAATCTCACTGGTGTCCAGTGGTCCCTCCCAATATCCTCATCCCTCCACCCCGATGCCCCCCCGAAGGCAGCCAGCAATTACCCTCCGGTCACTTTCCTTGTTAGCTGCCATCTGCCCTACACACTTCCTGTATTTATATACAAAGCAGTATATTGATACAGGAATTGTAGCTGCAAATGCCAAAGCCAAAAGCTGTCACTCAAGTTTGGTGACAAAGGCTTAGTGTTTGCCAAAGCTACAGGTAATAGCAGAAGAGTCTGTGAAAATGAACAAAGTCAGTGGGCATGTGCAGTACCACTGCAAGCAGACTTTGCTCGTTTCCAGCCACAAGTTCTGTATCGATATATATAGCTTTGTATGCGGGAGAGGCAGACTGCAGCCAGCCAGAGAGGTGCACATATGGTGCTAGCCATCATTTGGAGGCTATCATTGGTGTGGAGGGGTGCAGGAGGATATTGGGAACAGGGGACCGCTGGACACCATGGATGGTTCTGATCATGCAAATGAGGATCAGTCGAGGGAAGGGTACCATTAGCATCAGGGGATTGAATGCATGTTACTTTTAATCAGGGATCAGTTTGAGGGAGGGAGGGTACCACAAGCAACAGGGAATAAAATGTATAGTACTTTCAACTGTGTGTGTGTAGGCGTGTGCCACTAGCACCAATGAATTAAGGTTGTTTTACTTTTGATCAGGGGTGTGGTGAATCAAAGGGGTTACCACTAGCACCAGGTAATTCAAATACATTGCGGACACCAACTGCCTCTCGGTGCAACGCATCCATGTGTACAACAGTACAATGGCATTGCACAGAGATGCTAATAGCATGCAGATGACTTCTTAGCGCCTTGAATGGTCATTAGGGAAACACCCAGGTATTTCAATAATACAGCCATGAGCTAAGGTGCTAACCCGTTTAAGTTTAGGCTGGAGTTTACTGTGCCTCTGCACTTCGTACGCGCTTCTATAGCTCACATTCGTATATGTATGTAGCGTGCCCCAGCCCAGAACAAGCTATGCGTGTACGTACAAATATATCGCCCAGCCACTAGTTTCAGGCTGCACTTTGCGCGGCGCTGTCAGCTGTAGTTAAATATGGAGCAATTTGTTATTTTATTTGCTCCATGGTTATATAATACTGATGTTCCAATTCTCATATGTATATGTTAGAGCTATTCCTAGAGATCCAAACTATTAAAACTATTTTTGATTTACATATGTCTTAACACTAAAATATATGGTGCCCACTAACTTTATTATTGTTTAAAATAAGAAAACAATTCAAGTCTGGTCATTGCTCTCTGTTTTACAGGCCAGTGCTACAGGGACTCAACCTCCCAGTCCCTGCCTCCCGACTGCACCGCCCAAAAGAATTCTTTCCCTCCCTGGCGAGGCTGAAACCGGGAAGGGAGGTTTGAGAGGGGCGGTGCTCCGGTCTCTGACGTCAGTGTGACGACACAGTGCAGCAGTCTCGGCGGAAGTCGCCAGTGGGACCCAAACCGAGTGCAGTCAGCACGGCAAGACAGTGACACTCTGATAGTCAATCTCGGTTTCATGGCTCGCCCTAGCCAGCGGCGGCGGACAAGCTGCGAGCGATAGTCAGCGTCGCCGCCATCGCGGGGTTCCTTGTGCTGACAGATCTACGTAGGGGGTTGTGCGATCCGCACTGTTGCTCCTGTTTCCCCCCTTCCAGACGTCGCTCCCCTGACAACAGCAGTCGGTGGCAGCGGCTCTGGCCATGGCGGAGGGCGAGCGACCCCGGTCCGGCGGCGGTGGCCACTCCGGCGGCGCCGAGAGCCCCCGGTCCAGCCCTCTGATGGGCGCAAGCAGGAAGGTACAGCAGCAGTCATCGCCAGGAGTGCGGGGTCGGCAGCATCAGCCGCAGCAATTCGGGCCGCCTGGGCACAGCTTTCGTAAAGTGACACTGACCAAGCCCACCTTCTGCCACCACTGCACGGACTTCATCTGGGGGCTTGGGGGCTACCAGTGCGAAGGTAAGGCTTGCCTCGGGAGTCCGAACTATGGAGGGGGTCTGGTGCTGAATGCATGGTCGCCTCTCTCACTATATGCTAGCTCTTCTGTCCCTGTTTGGTTGCTGTCACTCTACTATCTCTTGGTTTGGTGCAAGCTTCTCCTCCCCCTGCTATCACTCGTTTTGCAGTATCCCCCCACCCCTGTGTTTTTTTTATCTAGTTTGTTATACCTACTTTCCTTGATGAATTGTGATATACTCCTACTATCCCTCAGCTGATTATTATTTTATTTTTGTGCAATAGCCTTCCCCCTTCACATCCATCCCATCCTCCCCTTGCTGAATTATTTGAATATACTCCCACTATCCCTCGGCTGATTTTTTTTTTTTCTGCAATACAACCCCCCCCTCCCTTTTTTTGGTCATGTTTCATTATTAGAAGCAGCTCCTGTTGAGTCAGAGAAGCCTATGTTGATTTAGAAGATTAGGACTGATAGAATACAAAAAAAATTCCTTGCCTTCCAGGACAACCTGGGGGTGATGTCATCCTTTTGAAATTACCACGTGTTTTTTTTTTATCTTCCATCCTGGCTCTAATAACCTGTAAACATCCTGTAGTTTAACAGGAATCTGAGCACGGATGGGACCACCACTGCTACACGAGTTAGTGCTACATGATTAGGAGTGGTAATGGGGAAAAAGGATGGCTTAAGTGAAGTTATTGTCTGTAAAAAAAAAAAAAAAAAAAAAATCTCGCAAGTTTGGAGGATGTAAGTCTCCGTACTGCTTTTAGTTTGACAGACAGTAAGATCTGCAGAAGCTGCAAACACAAGGGAATCACTTTCACTGCTGTGAGAAAGTGCCACTTGGCCCTGATTTGAATGGTCTGTAGACTTAATTGAGAAAAAAAAGTAACTCAAATTCTTTGTAGGTCTAGTGTTGCTTAATTAAATCCAACATGGGTTTGTTACTAGAATTTGCTATTGTATCTTTGAATGTTGTGGCTTTGTGAAGAGCAAAGTAACACGTTTGATTTTTATTGTTGTGGCCTCATGCTTACTCATCGATTCTTGTAGGAGAGGCATGCATAACTTTTAACAGCTTCAGCTGCTTTGGGGATGGTTAGCAATTTAGACCTATTATCGAGCTTGCAAGTTTGCAGTGAGAAGCAAACATCACGTTACCAGAGTAACTGTGAAATTGAAAGGCTGGGCTGGCCATTCAATATTGTGTAATTTGTTTGACATTTTGGTCATCCGGATACTGCCCAGACTGGGGGTGTGGCAACACATGCTTCCTGGCAGTGTAGGTAGTCAGACCTGAACCAGGTGAATTTTGATGCAAAGTATTTCCTCTTACAGATTTTAGTGCTTTGTTAATAAAAAACGCTCCCAGCTTTTTATTTTTATACTTGCCACAGGGTGCTTCTCATCCTTTCTGTTTCCTTTTTCTTGAGCCAATATTATGACAGAGAGTTATGGTATACTGTGGTATCATAAGTTACTGTGTTGAAACTATGGGCAATAACTATCAATGGTGGTTCATGGTATATTACAATTTTCAAGCTGTTTTTTTTTTTTAAGTGTTTTGTAACGACTGTCCCATATGTATCAATCCCTGTCTTTTTTTTTTTTTTACAAAAAATTATTTTTTTTAATGCCATTGCATTACGTTTGCCACAATATTAAATGTAAGGGATAAGTCTCAGGTCATTTTGAGATATATGCCTGTCTTGGGTGCATTGGTATGAATACCTTGAGCACCCAACAGATGTGTATATCTTAATACAATTGTATATCCTGGAGTGCTCTTATCCTGCTTATAAAATGAATATTGTTTGGAGTTGAGCAATTAAATCAGGCAAAAGTACTTTACTCACTATTTGAACATAGTTGTTTGTTCACCTGTTTCTGTTTGTTTCATTCTGAGTGCATCAGAGCTTGACTGTTGGATTGTCATGTTGGCAAGGACTGTTAGAACCGCCTTGCCACTGGTTAGTCAAGTGTCTAAACTGGTATGATTATGAGCAAAGAATGTGGTAGTAACAGTTTATAATAATCCTTCTGGAATCTCATTCATGAATCACATTACTGAAATTACTGTAAATTCCAGGATCCATTTTATAACAAAGGTAATTATAGCATCAACAAATTCACATGGTGATATCTTTTAATTATGGAACTCTCATATATGCTTAATACAGTTCACTATCATACAGTATAAAAGGGGTGCAGTAGTGCCCTTGTTAAGGCTGAGTAGGGTGTTTTATGTTAGACCCCTTACTTGGCAGCTTAACTTTGCCTCCGTTCAGTGGAATTACATGACATTTTGCATCATGTGCGCGGGGGGAGGGGGGTTGATTTGGCAAGATTTGCAGCAGTTGGACATCTGATTCCCAGATCTGGGTAGTGCAAAAAGTGGAGAAATCATGGCTGTGAGTCGTTTTTTTGCTGTCACCTACAGCCCTGATTGTTTGGAACTTTATTATGAAATTTTCAGAGTAGAAGGGGCTTGCCTTAGAAAGAGACCTTTTTTGTTTGGTGAAAAAATATTAATCAGTTTTGGAGTTATAGGACTTTGAAATTTCAGTTCTGAGCATGCACAGTAGGGTCTTTCATTTATATGTCCAATGTGAAAGAAGACTTTCCAGCTCATGTAAGAAGAATCTTCTTTCTTGAGCTGAAATTCTTCTTTTGTGAGGAAAAAAAATCATTTTTCGTATGGCCCCGATCTTCTTTTTCTAGTTTAAAAAAAAAAAAGATTGAAAACCCATAAAAATGATGCCCTGGAGAGAAAAAAGAACACATGAATCTAGGTAAACAGGTTGGACCCATTTAGCCCAATTCTGAAGTTTTTGTTTTTTTTTAAAATTAACCCAAAATATGGTTCTGGGAGATCCCTAAAATCCTAGGTGGAAGTCTTAGCAAGGGATTCCAATTCTTCTTTCATGAACTGTAGTTCTTATTTAGTGAGTCTCACTAAAGAAGAATCTCTGCTCATGAAAGAATTAAATCTCACAGAAGAAGAAATTTCTTGTTTAGTGATCTTCTTTCGTGAAATTTCTTGCTTCATGATCTTCTTTTGCATCAAAAGAAGCACACAAAGAAGAATTTCTTCTTTCTTGAGGAGAGATTCTTCTTTCGTGAAATTTTGTGTTTCGTGATCTTCCTCCACAGCTAGTTGGACTCTGCGCCCAGACAAACTTCTTAGGGCTCTTGGCGTCTGCATCTGTAGCTGCATGGAAGCATATGGCCTGGAGGACTCTGCACCTCTGCAGCTAGATGGACTTCTCACTTGGTGCAGAAATCTTTCCAAGCCCAGACGAACACCTCACTTGATACAGGGCCCTCTGGGTCCTGTGTATCTGTAACCACTCAGAAGTGCAGAACCCAGAGGGCCCTGTGCTTCTGAAGCCTGATGGACCCCTGCACATCTGCATCTGTAGCCACTCAGAAAGGCAGGGCCCAGAGGGTCCTGTGCTTCCACAGCCTGATGGACTCCTACATGTCTGCATCTGTAACCACATGGAATTGCAGAGCCCAGAGGGCTCTGTGCTTCCATAGCCAGACATATTTCTCACTTGGCACAGGGCTGCATGGCTGCATCTGTAGTCACACGAAAGTACAGGTCCCGGAGGGCCCTGTGTTTCCACAACCAGAATGAGGATACGATTCCACTATCTCAAAACAAAGAAAATTCATTGCAAAAAACTGTGTTAATGCACCAGTTATGGTTCAGCCTAAAGCAACAAAAATAGGGAAATATGGTGTTTGGGCACCCTCAAACAGCAAAAGGACAAGAACACACAAGCAACCACTGACAGCACAACTTTCAAAAACTTGTAAAGTGCACATGCCCAAAGTTAAAAATGGCAGAAAATATATGCAGGCAGTGCGTGCATGTACTAAAACATGCGTGTTCGCTAAGGCACAATGTAAAATAATGCAGCAATCTCAGCAGTACGCAGAAAAAAATATGCAACAGTTTTTTTTGAGGTTCACAGATTTCTATTTGAGTAGTAAAAACTGTCAAGCATGCAGTGAACAACATGTTGTTTTTTTAGTCTACGCAGTCCTTTCACAATTACTGAAAACTGATAAAACACATGGCAAAAATAAACATGTCAGCTTTTCCTAAAATTAGACAACAAAAATTCTTAACTTGGAGTATTAACACATACAGGCAGATAGAAACACATGTGGTATATCTGTGGGTTAGTATGTGACAGGTGCTTTGGGAAGGGCCACTATAGGACACAGGTCCCGTGACATGCCAGTGGGTCTGGTGTGTCACATAGGGCCCTGCACAAAGAAAGCTAAGGTTGTATTGTTGTATTCCATTGTTGTATCTTGTTTCAAAAACTAAGGAATTACATTTCAAAAACTCCTTACCACCTACCCACATGCAACCATCAGACCTACTTTATGGGTCTTTTGCCTCCCATTGGGTTGCAGCATCCTGCACAATTACAGAAGCAGCACATTTCCCTAAGAATCTGCTACATAACCTGGGACACACAGGGCCCTGTGCAAAGCAACCCATAAGTCTAACACTATGCTCGATTGGACGGCTCTTTCATGTAAGGTCCCCAGATCCTACACAAAGCAAGTTGCAAGTCTGCCCCTGTGCTCAACTGGTCTGCTGCTTTGTGCACACTTACAGATGCACAAACTCAGTATGGTTTTATTTTAATTGCTGGAGAGAATGTTTGTAGCCTGGTAGTCTTTGCAAAACTGGATTAATTGAAGATTATGATATCCCTTTTGCTGGACCAGTGCTGTCATTTTCTGTGGACAATAACACCTCTGTACAGTATACAAACATACAAAATTGCCAGCAGAAAAAAAGACCATTTAGTCTATTGAGTCTGCTCTATGCAAACTCATGGATCTATACCAAAAGACACTCCGATACTCTTATCCTGAATCATTTTTGTAGCTCTTCTCTGTACTGCTTCTAGCAGATTGATGTCTTTTTTTATTTTTGTTGGTAGGGGCTGCAGAATTGCATACAGTACTCCAAGTGTGGGGGCACCACTGAAATGTACATTGACAGTATTACCTGTTTTCTCCCACTGGTGAAGCCCCTTCTTATATACCCAAGCATCCTATGTGCTTCTGCCACTGCCTTACCGCATTGCATGGAGGGTTTCAGACTACTCATGATCGCAGCCCCCAGGTCCTTCTCTTCCTCTGTCACCCTGGAAATCACTCCACCTAGTCTGTACTCGGCTCTGGGGTTCTTTTTCTCTTTATGCATTGCTTTACACTTTTTTGCATTGAACTCTAGTTGTCTAATCCCTGACCATTTCTTCAGTGCTGCTCGGTCCCTCCTTAATTCACTGATGTCGTCCTCCACCTCCACGTCAACCGCCCACAGAGCTTGGAGTCATCTGCAAAGAGGCAAGTTTTTGCCTTCTGTACTTTTCCTAGTGTAGTTCACGAATGCATTAAACAGCACTGGGCTAGTACTGACCCTGCAGTGCTCCACTGGTAATTTTCCTCTCGTCTCAGTGCTCAACCCTGATCACCTTCCTTTGGCTATCTATGATGTTCAAGTAAATGGTATCGTAATCTTCAACAGCTCCAAATTTATAAGGTCTAATCATAGTTTTTATTGGTGATGTGACACTTTCTGCTGCTGTTCACATATAAATTTGTTGTAGAATGTTTGCACTGGAACATTGTTGGAATATATCAGAAAAACAGCCATACTATACAGTATTCATGTCCTAAGATTGTTTTGCTCCATAAATGCCATCATACCGCATATGTGTGTGTGTGTGTGTGTGTGTGTGTGTGTATATGTATATATATATATATATATATATATATATATATATATATATATATGTGTGTGTGTATGTATAAACACTATCTGTATTAGGGCGGCTGGGGTCTGTATGTTGTCACTTTAACACATCTAATGAGAGCTGTATTGAAAGAGGCAGGTTGATTATTGCAGGTAGATATTTCAGACTCCCGACGTAATTCCCTGGAATGTGAAAAAGAAGATCACAAGTTCTGAAGAAGATAGCTGCATTAACTGACTGTCAATAGTGTGGATATAACCAGTGCTTCTAGTCTCTTGTATGTATGTTTTTGTGAGAGTTTTATGAGTGCACCTACCTGGTCAACAAGACCTAAATAAATTAGTTTTTTCTGTCCGGGTCCTCCATGAAAATGGGCATATGATACACTCAGAGATACCTGGTTAACAAATTTTAAATGCGAATTAAAAAAAAAAAAAAAAAATGAAAGATGAAAATAAACAAACAAGTAAGTGTTGCCAGAAGTAGCAGGCACAAATATTAATCACTAAAAGAAACCTGTTCTTGTTTTTTATTTCTGGTTCCCTTTACCAATTCGAAGATGTGTTACTTATTAGTATAGGTATGTTCTGTAGGACAGTGTACTCCCTGAAAGCTGATATCCCTAGTAATATCTCATCGGCGTTGTGACCTTGTTCATAGTGACATCCTAGGTGACCAGTCTGGCGGAAGGTGGCTGCATGTCCATAACTTCAGTGACTGCTCCCAGCTGAGTTGTGTGTTGATTGTATATTGCATATAACGTTGCTTATAATTCTGTACAGATGCATAGAATTTGTTGGCAGATCAAAACCCAGCTGTCCATCCAGTCCAACCATTACCTACCTGACTGCATGTCCGACCTAACACCTGACTGGATTTACTGAGCTGAATGCCCTAGTGGCATATTGGTACCCCCCCCCCACCAGACTGACTGTACTCTTCCCACCCTTCCCCCTTCTCATAGACCTCACTGTCTCCCTGTATCTGTCCCATCCATGCTTGAATTCCATCACTGACTTGGCTTCAACCACCAGCTTGGGTAAACAGTGCAGTTTCATCCACCTCCCGCTCCGTGAAACAAACTTCCTCGCATCCCTTTTGAATCTGCCCCCCCACGCACATTTTCTATCCATGCATCCTGGTTATGGTGCTTTTTTTACTTTGTTGTGAATTGATCAGTGCTGTCTATCCTGTTTATTTCCCTAAACAACTTGTGGGTCTCTAGAAGCTCCCCGGCCTCCAGAGCATACATGTTGAGACACTCCATCCTCTCCTTGTGCAGTATGTCTTCCTTGCTACCCCAGGATAATTTTTGTAGCCCGACAGTCTAGGTGGGCAAAGCAGTCCTCACTGCCATCAAATTCTATGTTTGTGTGTTACTCTGAACCCTCATGCAAGGGTTCCCTGTATCTCTTTAGGCAAGGCAAATTTTATTTAAAAGATGCCCATCCCGGAGGCTTGGGTGCTGAACAAGTTAAAATCACATACCAGTAACACCAACAATCTGATTATATATACAAAATAACATCAACAATATAATAATAATAGTAGTATCTTTATTTATGAAGTGCTATTCACAGAGTATCAAAACACTGTGCAATCCATACAAAAATAATTAAACAATAAAATTCTAAAAAGAACAGCCAATCAATATGTTTAAAAATACATACACAGTATTCCAATATAGATTAAGAAATGTCTCCAAATGCGAGCCCAAATAGATGAGTTTTTAAAGCAGTTTTGAAGCTCTCCATTGTCAGGCACTCTTGTGTCTGACGAGGCAGAGAATTCCACAGGGTGGGATCTGTGAATGAAACTGCCCGCAGTGCCGCAATCCAGAAGTTTTTAACTGTACCCCGGGAATCTGTAGCAATCCCTCGTCGGACGAGTGGAACGATTGGAGAGGGCAGTAAGGATGCAGGAGATCTTGCAGGTAGCTCGGTCCCAGTCCGTGTAGGGCTTTATAGGTCAGCAAGCTGACCTTGAAGGTGATTCACAGTTCGCGCATGCACAGGTGTAATCTGACTGGATCGGGATAATCCAGACAGCAATCTGGCCACAGTGTTCTGCACCAGCTGCAAGCAGCGGATAATAAACCTAATAATAAATATACTACACTGTAAGTCATTATTATAAAATTTGTAAGTAATTTACTCTGAAATAAATACCAAAATTAAAAATATAACCAGGGACAGAAATTAAGGCATGGAAGTCAGGCATCAGATAAAATTATAAATCAAAGTCTGGGAAGGGAACAGAAAGGCCTAGAGGCGGGTTTTGTAAACCTCAGCTGAAGGGGCCTCTTGTACAGCTGGAGGCAGCATATTCCACAGGATGGGGCCGGCAACACTAAACACTCTGTCGCCAGCCGTTTTTAACCTCATCCTGGGAATCGCAAGGAGACCCTTAGAGGAGGAGTGGAGGGAGTGGACCGAGACAGCAGATGTAAGAAGGTCCTTCAGATAACCAGGGCCCGGGCCTTGTAGGGCCTTAAAAGTGAGCAAGCACACCTTAAAGAGGACCCTCCACCTGACCGGCAGCCAGTGCAGTTCACACAGCACTGGGGTGATGCGATAGTATTTAGACTGCCCTGTCAGCAACCTGGCTGCTGCGTTCTGCACCGCTGCAGCTGGTGGAGGGTACCCCACGGAGACCCCGAGATAGAGCGCATTACAGTTGTCAAACCTAGATGTCACAAAGGCGTGAACCAAGGTGGGGCGGTCCAGGGGCAGAACTAGGGACTTTATCCTGGTGATATTTCTCAGATGATAAAAACTGGTATGAACAACGGACGACACCTGAAACTCAAGCATCAATCCGCTGTTGAGAATAACGCCCAGATTGCATATCCTAGAGGAGGCCGTCAGTGATACAGACCCAAGAAAAAAACCCGTTTCTGCAGCAGAGGCCATCCTATCACACCCTCTGTTCGACTTCATCACAGTACCTTCATCTTATTGGGGTTCAGTCACAACTAGCTGGAGGCCATCCAGTCATTGATCTCGCAAGGCAGGTGTTTAGCACATCCACTGTGTTGGATGCCCCAGGGCCAAAGGAAAGATCCAGCTGGGTGTCATCCGCATAGCAATGAAAACCCAAGCTGTACTTCCTTATGAGCTCTCCCAGGGGCAGCATGTACATGGCAAACAGTTTTGGTGACAAGACCGAACTGTGGGGTACTCCACATGACAGGCAGCTAGGGGAGGAGGAGAAATTCCCCATCACTACCCTTTGCCTCCTGTTAGATAGAAAAGACTCAAACCAGCAGATGACAGTGCCAGTGAGTCCACAGAATTTCCTCAGGCAGTCAAGTAACACTTGATGGTCCACTGTGTTAGATGTTGAAGAGTGATCAAGGAGAATGAGAATTGTCCCCTCCCCTCAATCTCTCACCCTAAGGAGGTCATTATGCACCTGAACTAACGCAGTTTCTGTGCTATGCCTCACACGAAACTCAGACTGAAATGGCTTGTATAGATCATGGGCCATGAGGTGCTCCTCAAGCTGAAGATCCACCACCCTCTCCACAATCTTACCCAAAAATGGAAGATTGGAGATGGGACAGTAATTTGCTTTGATGTCAGGGTCCAAAGATGGTTACTTCAGAAGGGGTCTCACCAGTGCCTCCTTCAAGACATCAGGAAAGACCCCCTCTGACAAGGAGCACTGGACAATCAAGACAAACACCAGGCCAAAACATGTCGGCACCGGGGCCAGTTCACAAAAGGTGTGCCACAGCTTGGAAGCAACCTCAATGACCTCTGCCACCTCCACCAGTCTAAACTCACCCCAGCTAGGCGGCGTGCTCTCTGGATGCCCACGATGACCACTGTCAGCCAGAATATGTCTCACTGGCAGAATTCCCTGATGGATGGAGGACACCCTGTCAGAGAAGAACCAAGCAAACTCTTCGTATAAAGCATTCGAAAAGGCTTTTTTTGGCTGTAGACTGGAAGGATGGAGAAGCCTGTCCACAGTCCGAAAGAGCACAGTTGGTCGGTTCTTCATGGCAGCAACCTCCCTAGGCAGGAATTCTGCCTTCTTATGGTTGATGGCCCCCGGTATACACTATAGTGTGTACACAGGGCCAGTTTGTCTGCCTCCAGCCTTATCTTCTGCCAGCAGTGCTCTAATCTCTGACCCATACTCTTCATTGCCTTGAGCTCCCCATCATATCAAGGAGACCTCAAGTGAGAGGATTTGGGTTATACGCGGACCAGTGTGAGGGAGTCGAGCGCACCAAACATCACCTTATTATAGGCAGCAGCTGCTGCACACACCCCCCCAACGCATGCACTATCCACACTAGATAGATCAGTCACGGCCAGAAAGCCCTTAGGGGTCTCAAGCCCCTCAGAGGGCAGTAGCTAACCATCTCAGCAGGAGGAGGGCTCTTGGGGTCCCAAACAAGAACTCCACTGTGCAATGATCGGCCAAAATGACCCGATCAGTCCTGAGATTATTTATCTCAAGCCCCAGTGAGAAGACCAGGTCCAACATATGGTCATTCTGGTGGGTCATGGAAGAAACTTCTTGCGACAGGTCCAGAGATTACATAATCTGGAGGAAGTTGTGGCCAAGCCGAGAAGATTCGTTGTTGTCCTAAACATTGAAGTCCCCCAGCACTAATCATCTGGGGGCCTCCAATGTTTCACCAACAATGAAGTCGGCTATCTCCTGCAGGAATTCTCCCACTGCTCCAGGGGGGTGGTAAATCAGGAGAATCTGGCAACCTGTGCCTGGACCCCCATGAACAGCCACACACTCAAATGAACCTGGTACTCTCACTGTATGAAGGGTGAAACCTAGTTCAGATCTAAAACAGATGTCTCCTCCTCCCCTGCATTGTGCTCTGGGGCAGTGCACTACAGTATACCCGGGTGGGATGGTGGCCTCTAGAACTGGGCAAGCATCATCACCAATCCAGGTCTCCATGATGCGAGCCAGATCGACCGAAGAAATCAAGTCCGCAATAACTATAGTCTTGTTTCTGATCGATCTGGCATTGCAAAGCACTGCCCTCAGGGGACTGGTGGACAGTACAGCCGCTCTGGCTACCTGCCCACTCAGTCTGATGGGAAGCATGGTGACAGGTACTAAACACACCTGGCTGCTCCCTAAGACCCATCTAACCCCAGGGCGCCATCTATACCTGGCTACTTCGATCCCGCCACCTACCACGGTGCATGGGGCACCACAAACCGACTGAACAATGCGGTTCCTCTGTATTCCAAGCCCCGACAGTGCCTTGCTGTAGTGGTGGAAACTGGGAGGTTGGAAAAAGGCCACAGATTGAGCAATTGGGATGACCCGTACACTATCCTAGCCCACCCCAGGCCCTCACACCTTCCCAGACACATCCTGCCTGACTACACAGTCCCAGGCCCACAAAATACTAATTAAACAATCACACAAAATACAAACATATACTAAAAACAGAAAATCCTAAACTACACACACACACACATATTAATAAGCTAAAACCCTCACCCTCCACCCAAACAACCCCCACCCACTACCAAAAACAACAGGAAGCCCAATTTATAACCCTTAAAAGTCTCAGAGAGCAGACTGCAGCTCACATAGGAGATCCAGTGATCAGGATCACACATATATATTGCAAAAAAATGGCAAGCAAAAAGCCAATTTTCTTTTTTCACTGCCAACCACTTCTAGGCAAGGGCTCTCTCACTGCCCCCGTCTCTTCACAGTCAGATATTCCGACAGCAACTAATAAGTATACATCCATACCAGGGAATCCTGAATGTTCCCCAGAGCTGCTCTCACCAGCTACTGGGACTCCAAAACTGTTACCAGGGTGTGGAAATCTTTGGCCCTTAAACGATAGATACACAGGGGCAATCAATACAAGTCCCAGGTGGTGTAGCCTCCACCTTGCTTGGCAAGCAGCTGCTCCAGTCCACGAAGCAACCCAAAAATCCCCAAAACTCCACAGAGTCACTCCGGCAGTTCAGTTTCACCAGCAGTCCCTTGCCCAGGGGACACTAACGCGGAAGTGCCCTCAGCGACCACGTGCCCCGGGAATGCAGTCCCGCTAACTTGAGAAACTAACTCCACGTCGATGGTCCTCAGTCGTTGTAAAACAGGATCACCAACAAGGTGAACAGTTCTCGGCCGCAAACAAGAACACTGTGAGAGAGTTCTGCTTCCACCAATGGAGTTAGCAGGTGGGTTTTCTCCAGAGTCGGCCCCTCTGATAATTAAGAGGGCACCTTCCAACGAGGTGCTGCAATGGACTTAAAACAGCGGCTAAAATAGTCAGCAGTAAAATGGAACCCAGGAAAAACACCAGCACGCTGGCAACCAGGAATCCTGGGAAACAATACACAGACAGGTGAGCTGCAAAACTGCATTCATAAATAAATAAGCTTACTACCTGAGCTTCCTCACTTCCCAGCCCTGCCTATACTAGTAGCCCTAAAACCCTAACTGAGCACAATGGCTAAAATTTAGGTTCTCTCAATCCGTTTAAAATGGATGAGAACATGCACACCAAATTTATTCCAGTTGCTCTCCAAAAATGGGCAAAACAGGCAATATAAATAGTTATTTGGGGGAGAATGCTCTCTCAAGGAGAGCTAAGCAAGCCACAGCACAGCACTGCCGCCATCTTGCTCCTCCTGTCTAACTTTAGGTAGGAGATTCAGAACTGCACACAGTACTCCAGTTGTGGCCTCACTAAGGACCTGTACAGGTGCATACGAACATAAGGAGAAGCCAGCAGCAGAAGGCCATTTGGTCTATCTAGTCTGCTCATATTGCAGGGTCCACAGCTTGAGCTACTGTCCCTGCCCCACTCCCATCCCCCCTTCCCATGATCCTTACCTTCCCCCTATGCCTGTACCAGCCTCTCTTGAAGCTGCCCACTGTCTTCAATGAGACCACCTTTTCTGGCAGCGCATTCCAAGTGTCCACCACCCTCTCTGTGAAGAAGTGCTTCCTGACCTCCCTCCTAACCACCCCCAGCTTAAGACTGTATTCCCTCATGTTATGTTTGCAACTCCACTTAAAGATACCTTCTTTACCCTCCTTATGTATCCCTTTCAAGTACTTGAAGGTCCCAGTCATGTCCCCTCTCTCTCTCTCTCTCTCCTTTCCTCCAGGGAGTACATATTCAGTGCCATCAACCTCTCCTCTTATACCTTACCCTGCTGACCCACTGTCATCATTGTAGCCTTCCTCTGGACCTTCTCCAGCAGCGTAATGTCTTTTTGAGGTGTGGGCACCAGCACTGAACTCCATACTCTAGATGTGGTCTCACCGGTGACCTGTACAAGAGTAGTATAACCTCTTCTCTCCTACTACTGATTCCCCTAGCTATGCATCCCAGAATCTTCTTTGCCCTTGCTGCTGCTTTCTTGCACTGTGTGGCGTGCTTCAGGTTACTAGTGATCACTCCCAGGTCCTTCTCCTCCTCTGCTGCAGATACCTAGACTCCACCCAGGTAGTACTCCGTCTTGGGATTCTTGGCTCCAATGTGCATAACTTTGCATTTCTTGGCATTGAAGTCAAGCTGCCAGATCCCGGACCACCTTCCCAGCTTTTCCAGATCATCCTGTAGGTCCTGTATTCCTTCAGCTTTGTCCACTCTAACGCAGAGCTTGGTGTCGTCTGTAAATAGGTACACAGTGCAGTACTGCCTCTTTCCTTCTGCTAGTGAATGCCTCATCTATACACCCCAGCTTTATGTTTAGTGTGCTCTCCTAGCCAAACTTGTTAATCAGTCAGTCACTCAAACAAATCAGTAAAGTAATTTCTTGGTTGCTTGTGATGTCACAGTCAGTGAAGAGCCTACAGTTTTCAGCAAAAAACAGAAGCATGGGTGACAAAACCAAATTGTTCATTTTATTGGGTATACAATAGAAATTGGTAGTTTTTCATTTTTGCACTCAGTTTAGCTTTTTTGCCAGAGTGTAGCAAAGAAACACCCCTCTTTGCCCCCAATTCTATATTCAGAAAGTCCTGCTTTTTGGGACTGACTGGTTAAGTTGTTGACTCTGCTGTCCAGTGTGAATGCCAAGTTCAAGAGCAAGTCATGGTTGGCAGTGATTGGGTGGTCCTCTGCTGGGGATGCTGCTGGCGACCCATCTTATCCTGCTCCCACAGTGACCCCTGTGACTGTGCCAGAGTAAAGACCCTCCTGGTGCATGTCATTCACCGGAGCCACTGTGGAGCAACAATGCCAGTGTTGCGTCAGAAGAAGAAGACTGGGAACACAGAACAGGATAAGCCATTTTGTGCCAAAAGGTACAGAAGATGCTAATTTGTACTCAATCTGAGGAGAAATTAAAAACAATGAATTTTTGAAATTGACATTTCTTGGCAATAAAAATAAGTGTCCCTAGTCAGGTCAAAGTGCTGATGATGTCAGAAAAAAATAGCACTAGGTTGGTCACTCTTTGGGTAGATTACTGTTTTCCACATCAAACTTGGTGCTGTGAGGTGGAAAATCTTCTAATTTACAAATGTAACAATGGGCCATTATGGTTCTCAAAGTTAGTGGCCGAGAAAGTAAGGGGAAAATAAGAGCCTTCAGAAGATGCAAGGAAACACAAAAGAATGAGGACAGAGTTAGAGAACAATATCTAGAGAAGCAGAGGGAATCTGGGGAAAAATTAGAAAGGCTAAGGCACAGACAGAGGAAGGTATGGCCCATGCTATTAAGAAGGGCAACAAGACCTTCTTCAGATACGTAGGAAGAGGAAAAAGACAAGAAGTGGGATTGTTAGGCTAAAGAAGAAAAGAGGAGAAAGGGTGGAGGTTATTGGAGGATGACCTAGAAAAGGCTGAGATAGTGAACAAGTACTTTTGCTCAGTATTCACCAGGGAAGGGAAGGGTGAGGGAATGAGACTCATTAAGAAGGGTATTCAGGAGTGGGGAGGTAGACACCAGCCCATTCACGGTGTAAAGAGTCCTAGAAGAACTCAGAAAAATAAAAGTAGAAAAGGCAATGTGGCCAAATGGGATCCACCCCAGGATACTAAAGGAACTCAGGGAAGTGCTGACAGAGCCAGTGGCTGCCCTTCTCAGTGCATCACTAGAGATGGGGGAGATACCTGAGGACTGGAGAAGGGCAGATGTGATCCCTCTCCACAAGAGTGGAAGCAGAGAGGAAGCAGGCAATTGCAAGCCTGTAAGCCTGGCCTCAGTAGTGGGGAAACTAATGGAGTCCTTACTTAAGGAGAGGATTGTGAAGTTTCTGCAGGATAACTGGGCACAGGGTCCAAGACAGCATGCATTCTCAGCGGGAAGGTCCTGTTAGATGGATCTTATAGATTTCTTTGCGTGGGTAACTAGGGTGGTAGATCAGGAAGGGGTGGTGAATGTGGCCTACCTGGATTTCAGCAAGGCCTTCGACCCCATCCCACACAGGATATTGCTAACTAAATTGGGAAGCCTGGGAGTCGGTCCTACGGTGGTAAAGTGGGTTGGGAACTGGCTAAGGGACAGGACTCTGAGGGTAGTGGTAAATGGCATGAAATCTGAGGAGAAGGAGGTGACCAGTGGGGTGCCACAGGGGTTGGTGCTGGGGCCACTCCTATTCAATGTGTTCATTAGCGATATTGCAGAGTGTCTGGAAGGAAAGGTGTGCCTCTTCGCAGATGACACCAAGATCTGCAACAGAGTGAACACACTGGAGGGGGTGGAAAAAATAAGAAAGGACCAAAGCCTATTAGAGGAGTGGTTGGGTGTCTGGCAGTTGTGTTTCAATGCTAAAAAGTGCAAGATCATGTACCTGGGTCACAGGAGTCCAAGGGAGGAGTACAGAGTGGGTGGAGAAATTCTGGCCACCACAAGTCAGGAGAGAGAGATCTGGGGGTTATTATATCTGACGACCTGAAGGTGACCAAATAGTGTGAAAAGGCGGTGGGGAGAGCAAACAGAATGTTGGGGTGCATAGGAAGGGGTATAACAAGCAGGAGGAAAGAGGTGGTGATGCCACTGTACAGATCACTGGTGAGGCCTCAGCTCGAGTACTGTGTCCAGTTCTGGAGACCACATCTCTGGAAGGACATTGACAAAACAGAGGCAGTCTAGAGAAGGGCAATGAAGATAGTACATGGATTGCACTAGAAGCTCTATCAGGAAGGACCTAAGGACCTTAATATCTATTCACTGGAGGAAATAAGGGAGAGGGGAGATATGACAGAGACTTTCATGTACATTAGGGTAATAAACAGGGTACAGGGTGAAAGGATATTTCAGAGAAAACTCTGCACAAGAACAAGGGGGCATGATATGAGGCTGAAGAGTGGAAGGCTCAGGGGTTTATTTATTTATTTATTTATTTATTGTGGTCTCGGATTAACACCTTTGAGAACAAGCTCATTTCATAGGTTCCACGTCAGAGTCAAGACTAAACAAACATGTTACAAGAAGAACAGTAGGCAGCAGTACACAATTACAGTATTTCCAGTTCAGCAAGACTAATTCGTGAGGTTACCATAGCGAACAGGGAACACTAAATTGAAAGTCTGCAGAGCGGGGTTAAATTTAGGAATATAACGTCAAGGAGGGTAATTCTGCCCAGTAGGTATCATCTGAGGATAATGAGGAATATAACGTCAAGGAGGGTAATTCTGCCCAGAAGGCTTCGTCTGTGGTTAGCGAGGAGAGAGTGGAGAGGCAGAGTCAGGCTAGTGGTACAGCCGGGACACAAGAGCATACCTCTCAACTGCTGTGAATTCTGCATAGCGCTATGATTTTCACACTCAAATTTACCCTTGCTCCTCACAAGTTTACCGATGTTCCTCATAATGTTAGAGCTATTTCTGGACACACGGAGTATTACATCATTGAACTAAGCTGATAGAAATATTCCTTATCACTTACTATATGGAGTCCACTATCTGTAGACATAATATTGTTTTAAAATAAGAAATTGCTCCACATTCTGACCATTTGCTATGATTTTTCAAGGCCATTGCTATGATTTTTAATGCTGAGAGGTTGAGAGGTATGCACAAGAGTGCCCAACCAGCACAGGGACGGGGGAAGTGGAACAGGGGGAACGGGGGGGGGGGCACAGAGTGGGCAGAGGAAGAGGACTGGAGGTCAGAGAAGAGAGACCTAATGGTAGGGAATATTTAAGGAACAAGCAAAAAAACAGGAGAAGAGATTAAGGAAATCAGTCGCAGCTGGATTCCTCAATAAGATAATGTCTAAGTTTTCTCTTAAAGGGGCCTATTTTACCTTCAGGGATGGCAACCGGCCCAGACCCTCCTCTTTTCTCCTCAGCCGACTACCACCTGAATACTCAGGAGCACATGCTCACAGTAAAAACAAGTGATTGAGCACATGCTTCTATTCATTTTAATAACAGTTGGCCAAAGTGCTGAGGGGAAGCTCTGTGCTGATCACTGTCCCTGTCTTCAAAATGCATCCTTTTTTTTTTTTTTTTTTTTTTTGAGGTGGTATCTATCATGGGGAGGGAGTGAAGGGTGGATGAGTGCTGCTAACATTAAACTAATGCTAAGCCAGAGCAGCCACTGCTGGCTGTAGTCAACTCTTGTTTAAGGCTAGCCCATAATGTCAGGAGGTAGAGAGTTGAACCATTTAGGCACTCGTAGCACAAAAGACCTTTGCCTAAGCATTGTACGGACATGGGGAACACTGACAGGAGTAATATTAGGAAGTATTTTTTCACCAGAAGGGTGGTGGAGCCATGGACCAGCCTTCCAGCAGAAGTGGTAGGGGCAAAAGCAATATGGGGGTTCAGGAGTGCTTGGGATAGACATAAGGGTACCCTGGAGATGTACAGAGCAGAAGAGCTGCAGATCAAATAGGATCTCGAGCTGCAGCAGTGAGTAGGGGAAATAGGCAGACTAGGTTGGCCTTATGGTACTTATCTGCTGACAAATTCTGTGTTTTTATGGGCTAGCCTTAAACAAGAGTTGACTACAGCCAGAAGTGGCTGCTTTAGCTTAGCATTAGTTTAATGTTAGCAGCACTCATCCACCCTCCACTCCTTCCCCATGATACCTACCCCCTCCAAAAAAAAATAAAGGATGCATTTTGAAGACAGGGACAGTGATCAGCACAGAGCTTCCCCTCAGCACTTTAGCCAGCTGTTATTCAAATGAATAGAAGCATGTGCTCAATCATTTGTTCTTACTGTGAGCATGTGCTCTTGAGTATTCAGGTGATAGTCGGCTGAGGGGAAAAGAGGAGGGTCTGGGCCGGTTGCCATCCTTCTCTTCAAAATGTATCCGTTTTTCTTGGGGTGTTATGGAGTGGTGGGTGGATGGGTGCTACTACGTGGTCGGGTGGAAGGGGGTGTCTGACAAGTTTTGGCCACGGATGAGGGGAGGTTGGAAATGGGACTGGATATTGCAGGCAGGTGGGGGAAGGATTCATATCAACTTCCCTGCCAGGGCTGGGGGAAGGATGCTGGTGTGGGGGCTAGTCAGTGGATGGGGAGAAGGGGTTATATGTTTAAACTGTGGGGGGTCGGGAGAAGGTATGTATGTGGTGCTACAAGTGGTTGATGGCAAGTTTTCTGTTTTAAATATAAACTTAGTGAAAAGTCTGGCACTTCACCATCAATTCACTGGCAAAGTAAAAATGTTGTGTCGGACCTGAAAAAGGACTTGTCCCAGTGTCCTTACCTGGTTAACAAAATAAATTCAAACAAACAATTGCAATACTCCTACCACCCACTATGAATGCTGCAAAATTTACTTTGCTGTCGAATTACATAGAAACATAGAACTTGTCAGTGGAAAAAGACTGCCAGGCCCACCTAGTCTGCTCAGTATGCCTAACAAACTGCTAGGACTTCCCTTCCACTCGCCCCCCTCCCTGGAACTACCAGTCCCTTGTGTCTGACCCACACTCTCTTGAAACCCCCCACAGTTCCTGCCTCCACCATCTCTCCTGGGAGTCTATTCCAACTGTCCATCACCCTCTCTGTAAAGTAGAATGTTCTGATGTTCCCCCTAAATCTCTCCCCTACTATCTGCATATTGTGTCCTCTTGTTTTCGATTTTTCCTTTATCTTGAAGATATCCCACGCTGGTACCTTGTTGAAACCCTTAATATACTTGAAGATCTCAATCATGTACCCCTTTTCCCTCCTCTGTTCAAGTGAGTACATGTTGAGGTCTTTCAGCCATTCATCATATGACAGATGCCAGAGTCCCCCTACCAGTTTTATCGCCCGTCTCTGGATGCGCTCCACTCTCTCCACATCCTTCCTAAGGTATGGCCTCCAGAGCTGGATTCCATACTCAAGGTCTGTCCTGACAAGTTGCCTGTACAAGGGCATTATGACCTCCTTCCTCCTGCTAGTTATTCCCCTGCCGATACAACCCAGCATCCTACTGGCCCTTGTCACCGCCTTCTCACATTGCTTCACCACTTTCAGGTCCCGTGAAATGTATATGCCAAGGTCTCTTTCCAGCTTGGTGACTTGTTGCTGGAGTGTCAATCTTTGGTCAACACGTATACAAAATACTGGCTTTCCACAATTGAAAGGCCCTTTCTTCCATCTTTGTTTTGAACGACTGCCCATAACTGATGCAGAGCGTATTGATCTTGAGAGGAAAACTGATTTATGGGCTTCTGTTTCTGAGATGGCTGGACTCTTTACAGATCTGCAGTTTTTGTGTTCCCAGGTCTTTAGAGTTTTTATGATCCATGCACAGCATCTGCAGAGCTCCCTTGGTAGAACAGTTGTGCTTAAGGGGCTGCCTGTCAGAGTGCTGTTCTGTGATTTACTGTTAAATTGTGGCAAGAACATTTACTGCTGCCTCCATTCCATTTCATTTCATAGATGTTGCTGCTGGCATAATAAATGGTACTGTGCAGACTGTTGCTCTGGGTCCTGCTCTTCAGAAATCAATTATAAAGAGAGGCCTCAAAGCAACAGCAGAGCTTCTGTCATCCTACCAATGTTTTAGAGGTTTTGTTTGAGGGTTACTCTTATAGTAATAAAGTTTGTGCCAGGATTTAAAAATGGCTGTGTTTCCCATCACTCACAGCTGAATCTGAATATTGGGTTCTAAATGCAAATACCATGGCAGGAACTGGCCGAGAGGCATGACAATTGGATGGGTACCATTCCTTTATTTTTTTTGGTTTAGGACTAACAATGGGGGTTTTGGTATTTTCCAAATGAACAAAATATCTAATTTGGTGGTGGTGGTGGTGGTGGTGGTGGTGGTGGTGGGAGGGTGAAAGGGGCAATAAGTGCTACTAGGAATCCAGAGTACCACCAGGAGTGGTCAGTGTCTGAAACACCGGCTCCCACAGCTATGATAATTCCTGGCCCGTGGGGGGTTGCTTTGTGCCTGGCTGCAATATATATAATTTTGGTGACATTTTATCATATAAGGCCAGTTTGCACTGCCATATTTGCACTGCAGCAACCTGAGCACTTGTGCTGCTGTGGTGCGAATACGGCAGTGTTGACACTTCTCTGACTGTGGTAAATTGATTCTGTTCTTTTTTCGCAACGCTGCTGCAGAACTGGGGGCACACTCCAGAGTGAGCCTGTAAGCTGCCATGTGGACAGACTGTACTGCCTGCATGATGAATGCTTCCAGTATTCTCCTCTGCTCTCCCGCTGTTTTCTAGCTACTGAGCAAACTGTTGTACTATGACTCCTCCTTGCATGCTTAAAATTTCATGAAGGGCAAAGGTATCAGAATTACCTAGTGTAATGAAAAGATAATCAGCTGAAGCAAAAAGTGGATTTGGTCTAATTATAAGGGCACCAAACATTCAAGAATTTATTTAAGCTGCACTTTAACGTGAAAGAAATGAACTAGTACTGTACATCCTTGAGGTGCAGACTAAAATGTTTGCTAGTTTAATTTTATTTCAGGTAAAACAGCCAATTTATTTTTTCAGAACACTCAAGAAAAACGGACATCACGGTCACCCACTATCAATTTTCTCATCTGTTTTTTGGCATCTTTCAGATCACTAAAAAGATCTTTAGTATATGCTGTAACAGATTTAAATGTCACTGCAGTCCGCCAAAGGAATACATCTTCTAGCAGTTTACAGTATTTTCCCCACTTGTGTATCTGAAAGATGTTGCCACTTGGTGCAAATCGGTCTGGTGACTAACTGATATTTTACTTTTCATCCAGCATTCTCTGTCACAGTTCACAGTTCTGCATTGCCACTTTGTACGCCTAGTTAGCTTACGTGACGTCAGCGGTCCGCTTGTCATCTGATGTGTCACTGCTGATGTTGCCGAACAGCTGACCACCCCCGGACTATGGTTCCTTTACAGCGAGGCTTGCATTGGCACTGAGTGGGGTACTGTAAACATGCCTCAGCATTGGCACAGGAGGAGGAGGAGGCAGGACAACAGCAGAGCACTGCAACCTTCAGTGCAGCCATGTAAACAGGCCTTTAGATTGCACAGTGGCAGTAGTAGTGGTAGTGGTGGTGGTGGTGGTGGTAGTGGCTGGGAGTCTGCTGCTTCAAAGATACTTTAATTTCTGCCATTTTGTTGGGTGTCTATTTTAATGTTATAAAGCTGTCATGAGCAGTAACTGTATTTGCTTTCCTGCCTACCTCCTGGAGGATGTGCATTTTTTTTAGTAAATATTTTATATTTATCATTTAGTCCTGTTTGCCTTCCTTCTGCTGGTTGCCAGCCTTTACAGGCTTGCCTTCCCCAGCAACTCCCAAACCCTAACAAGCTGGACAACGATGTAATAAAAGTGGCTCAAACCTTGTGAGTTTATTCAGCCTACAGATGCTTGGGGTCCTCGCTTTTTCCTGACTCTCATTTATTTGCATTTCTATTGATTTTTCAGCCTTCAAAACTACCATACATTGGGAAAATGGCTTTTAATTTCTGTTACAGCCAAGAAACTAATCCTGACCATTCCCCACTAACCAATTTTTGCTGCTCTGTCCGTGTATGTGTGTTAATGCATGTGCGTGTGCATGCTGATATTGCAAGTGCCCACAATGTCAGACCTCTTCCACTACCTGATCAAGGAGGTGCTGCTTTAGGGGGACAAGGTAGCACCCACACCCTGAGTCTGAGAATGCTACCCAAGTAGTGTTCTCTAGTCTTCTCCTGCCTAGGGCTGGTAGTTCGATTCAAGGCATGATGCTGAGTATCCCATATAGTATTGTAACTAGGGGTGTCATGATATGAAAACTTTCAGGGTAAGATAACCCTTAAAATATTATCACGGTTATTGTATTATCACAATATGGTGTCTGTTTTGAATTTTGAGGGAGTGACCCTCCAAACCATACATTTTTGAGGGTAAGCAGGGAGTAGACTAATAAACGGCATTTATTATACTTTATCATGATATATCATGAGAAATGGTTGTCATGATATGGGTAAAGAAACATCTTGTCAGTATTGTTAGTGAAAAGTATCATGGTTATGATGAAATGTGGTTATTGTGACATCCCTAACTATGATGTACTGTCTGCAGTGTCACCGGGTTGGGCTAATGTTAGCATTTCTTGGGGGGTTATATTAACATTCCTTTTTTTAAATATTTTTTTTATTGACAGACTGCCTTGTGTTACATCAGACGCATGCCCCGCTATGTTCATCACGCATGCTTTACTTGCCTGTCCCTCCAGTCCAGATCCTGCTCTGTCTCCTGGTTCACCCACTCATAGCTTGTCCCCCATGACAGGGCCCCCAGCAACCAGCCTGTGTGCTCCCACTCACTGGGGAGCAGCTGCAGTCTGCCAAAGTGGAGGGGAGGGTGCCAGACTGCCAGCAGTGTGTGGGATGCACAGTGCTGCTGCTGTTATCTGTGTGGGCATCTGGACTTTTTTGCCCAAGTGAATGACTGCAGTGATCTTCTACTCACAACGTCCGTGCCACCACTGCTTCTGGTATAGGAGGCACTGCTGTAGCAGGACACTCGGTACCCTTCTCCGAGGAGTGTGTGTGATGCATCACACTGTATACCCCACTGGCCGGGTTGGGTATGTTGGGGCATAGGTTCAATCCTTGGTCCCCCACAATGCACCACTATTTTGGGCAATATTAAAATTTTTATGAGGCTGCCATTTGTAGCAGGTGATGGAAATAAATCTTTATCTTAAAGAAAATAAAAAAATATTTTCTAAATAAAAAAAAAAAAAAAAATTCCTCGTAGGCTTCATATGAGCTGGTACATAAATTTAATAATTTTTTTTTAAGACTGCGCATACTCCAGAAGACAGTGTCTACTCCTAAGGCTACCAACTTTCCGAAGCCTAAAACTTGGACATGCCATTTGGAAATAAATAAGTAAATGTTTTTTGTTAGAGACACCGATAGTGGCTTATCGTAAACACAAAGATTTAAGATCTTTTGTAACTGCGTTATATATCCAGCACCAATAGGTTAACTTCTTCTTGTGTAACTGCACTATGCAACACCAACAGGAAAAAAATCCACTGATAAACACAGAACACGAAGGTTTAAATTATTTTCTAACTCTGCTATAACACCAACAGGAAAAAGTCCACTGGAAAACATGAACATTTCAGTTCTTTTGTAACTGCACTATCCAGCACCAACAGGAAAAATACATCCATAACAAAGGAGTAGGTCAAGTGACAAACATAGGACCAGACACGACTGAGCAAACATATTTACAGACCGAAACAAGGCAACAAACATGTCACTGAGTCTGAGATGTAGACAGTGTGGGTTTCTTGCATTCAGTTGTACTAGCTGAAGTTCCTTTGAAAGGATATTTTTCAGAGGCATGCATTTTATGAAGGATAGACTTGCTGTGAAGCAGTTTGTTGTAAAAATCAGAACAATAGTCTTTGAAATTCACTTTAAGCATCAAAATTGCTTTAAGGGTCAACACTTTGAGATATGTCTTCTCCTCTGTCCACAACTTGTTGGCAAGAGAGAACACATTCACTACCATAGTGTTGGTTCCAGGCAGACATAATGCAAACTCAACTACAAGTAAAATGTTTATATATGATATGTCTCTTGTTCTGAAGTACTCAAAGTTCTACAGCCATCTTGATGATGGCTTAGTGATGCTGCTGTTCCACTTGGAGACTTTAGTAGGATTAGTGTAGGACTTCACACATGACAGTTCACCAAATAAAGCGCCATCATCAATAGGCAGGTTTGTTCGTGAAGTCACATCGGGTATGTACTCCTCCACAAATGCCCAATCCGGAGTTTGCTTCAAGAGGACCCAGGCTATACGTAAGTCTGGGCAGCCTTTAAAAGCTGCTCGGCTCATATTCTCCCACAGGAACTGTTTTCTGTTTCTTTTCCTGGCCGCACGGAGCGGGCCAGGGTGCTGGGGGACAGCGGCAGATCAGGGGAGCCATCCCTGCTGCACGGAGCGGGTCAGGGCACTGGAGGACCGCGGCAGCAGCCAGAGGGATTTTTCAGTGGCCAATCCAGCTGCAGGGACCTGGGTGCAAGTGTACCAATCAGGCACAGAGGAAGGCAGAAAATTGGAAGCTGCAGTGGGGAATACGTAAGCCTGGGCCACCTTTAAAAGCTGCTCAGCTCGTATTCTCCCACAGGAGCTATTTTCTATTCCTTTTCCCGGCCACATAGAGTGGGCCAGGGTGCTGGGGGCAGTGGCAGATCGGGGAAGCCATCCCAGCTGCATGGAGCGCGGGTCAGGGCACCGGAGGTCTGCTTATTTTGTCCCACACCACCCACCGTGACCCCGACCTTTATTAAGTGCCCGGGGAGGACGGAGCAAGGAAATCAGGAAGGATCCCACTGGCAGATAGCAAACAAGTGGGAAGGAGCTGTGCACTTTAGCCAAAAAAAAAAAAAAAAGACTGGCCGGAGAAGGACTTTGAGGAGGAGGAAAAAAAGAGCATCTGGTGTTAAGCTCATTGCTGGAAAGGGGGAACCCTCTCCATCTTCTGTAGTTTAAGCCTAACCTAGGTACTATAACTCTGTTTATAGTGAAACCGTTTACTGTGGAGTACTGTACCTAGTAACAGGGGGTACCAGTTTACTGTGGGACTGTATCTAGGATTAGTGGGCGACCTGCTTAGTGTGTAGGTGTGTATCTTGGGCCAGTGGGGAACCTGGTGGTTCACCCAGGGAAACTTACTTGGAGAGGGATGGGACCACACGTTATTAGGGCCAGCATCTTTGGGAGGGTGGTGGGGTGCACGGGATGTGGGGTGGCCATGATACTGGACTGGGCTTGGAAGTTTGGTGGTTGCCCAGTGTGCTACCAGCTGGCACAGTTCAGGGAGGAGGTTGAGGGGATTATGAGACAGCTGGAGGAGGTATGGCTGGAGAAAAGGGCAGGGGCTCTCCCACGGGGTTGCACTAAGCACTAGGGGTGGGGCATAGGGAAAGGAGGCGAGGAGAGATACTCTGGGGTCACACGGGACTTACAGAGGGGCCCAAAAGGAGGACACTACCAAGGAAGCAGGCAGATATCTGGGGATCCTTGCAGAGGGGGGCCAAAAGGAGGAGGACACTCCCAAGGAAGTAGGCAGGTGGCTGGGGCTGGACAGATGGAAGCAAGGTTGGGAGGTAGGTCGGGCCTTAAACTCAGCAACCTCTTCAATCCACTACTTCTGCTTGAGGAGGAGGAGGAGGAGTGCTGGGGAGGTGATGTAGCCATGACAGGGGAAGTTAGAGATGGAAAGGGAGTAGGGGACAGGAGGCAGGGGCCGGAATTCAGAAAAAATAGGGGAGGGAACATGGAATGCGGGAGAACGGGGGGCCGGGGGAATCAGAGCAGGCTGAGGAGGAGGGGGTAGAGGGAGAAAAGCACAAGGAGAAGGACTAGATGGGAGGAAAGGGAAAGGACCAGAAGTACAAGGAGGATGCAGTTAATAGAGCTGAAGGTTTGGGTCGGGGGCACAACATGCAGGCTAGGCTAGAATTGCAGATGGGGTGGAAGGACCAGTCGTGATCAGTGATGGAGGGGTGGCACTGCCAGAAGGTTTCTAGTAGGGGAGAGGCATAGAATCATAGGGAGGGTGGCCATGGTCAATAAGGAGAGGGGTAGCGTGGCACTCAGATAGAGGGATGAGCAAGGAGCCGGATTGGGGGAGGGGCCGTAGATGGGAGGGACATGGAAGGGGAAATGGAGGAAAGGGGTGGTTAGAGTGCTCCTGTTGGTGATTCCACGATCAGGGGTATCAAATGGGGTAAGGAGGGGGAAGCCTGCCTGGTTAGAACAATATGCTTCCCTGGACTATTGGTGCACAGGGCCAAGCATGAGATATATCAACTGGCAAAGGATTGTGGTCCCCAGACATACTGGTCCACTTGGGTACCAATGATGTTGAGGGAAATAGTGAGTTGGAGATACAGGCAAGGTTTAGGGAGCTAGCCAGGGTTTGTCATGACATAGAATGAGTGATTTCCTTCTTGGAAATCCTGCCAGTGCCGAGGACTAGTGGGGGAAAACAAGAAGAAGATTAGGGAGATAAATCAGTGGAACAGGGAGTGGTGTGGGGCCAGCGGGTATGGGTTGATGGGGGATTGGGGGAGAGACCTGGGAGGATAAGGGGCTGTATGCTAGAGATAGGCTCCATCTCAATTGAGGGAGGAAAATCTTAAGCTGAAAAATAGAGGGTTCATTGGTGAAATGTGGGGTTTAAACTTGTGAAGGGGGAGGGATGGGAGAAGAGGCTGTCGAGGGGGTCTAATAAAGGAGGGACTTGTCTCCCCCCCAGGGAGCTGGAGAAATATGGGAAAAGGCCAACTGGTAAGGTGCAGACCAGGGGGGAGACAGAGGCCTCATGGGAACGCGAGCAGAGGAAATGGGAGTATAGGGAAGGAGTGGAGGGTGGTCCTGCTAAATGCCAGGAGCTTGGGCAATAAAATGACTGATCTCCAGGTGAGGCTAGCTGAGGGAGAGGTGGATGTGGCAGCTGTCACGGAGACCTGGGCCACCGCAGGGCATGACTTGGACCTGAACCTGGAGGGTTACACTGTGTTCAGGAAGGACAGGGGAGGGGGGAAGGGAGGGGTAGCATCGATAGTCAGTAACTGCATTGGCATAGGAGGAGTGGAGGAGGCGGAGGGGACCATGGAGGTGATTTAGGTCACCTTGATAACAAGGGGAGGGTTAAGAGAGTAAAAATAGGAGTGGTGTACAGACCCCCTGTGCTGGCAGAGGAACTGGAGGAGAGTCTGGTGGCAGATGGGAGACATTGTAGATTGGGAAGGGTGGTGGTGTTGGATGAGTTAAACATGCCAGGAATGGACTGGGGGACTATGACATCCTCGGTGGTCAGGGAACAGAGGTTGTTGGATGTCTTTCAGGATGCATTCCTAGCCCAGCAGGTGGGGGAGCCGACCAGGGAGGTATGGACACTGGACGTGGTCCTGGCAGACAGTGACCAGATAGGGGGCCTGGAGGTAAGGGACCCATTGATGGGAAGTGACAATGCCACGGTCTGGTTCTGCCTGGACCTAGGAGGGGAAGAAGGCTGCACAAAGACGGAGGTAACTGACTTCAGGGGTGTGGATTTCAAGAAAATGGGAAGGATCCTTAAGGAGCATTTGGACAGGATAGGGCCAGACATGGGCGCTGACAGTAGGTGGGAAATCATCAGGAGAGGGGTGCAGGATGCTATCAGCACCTGTGCAAGAATGAGACACAAATGCGGTAGGGCTCGAAAACCCTGCTGGTGGACCTGGGAGGTTCAGGAGGTGGTGAGGGAAAAGAAGGCAGGCTATGGGCGTTTCAAGTACTCAAGGAGTGAAAGGGCTCGAGGGGAGTACGAGCTGATGGCCAGAAGGGCCACTAGGGTGGTGAGGGCGGCTAAGGCAAGGAAGGAGCAGAACCTGGCCAGGGAAATTAGGGGAGGGAACAAGGGGTTCTTTAGATACATCGGGGGAAAAAAAGGGCGAAGGGGCAGATTAGCAGGATTAAAACAGGGGAAGGATGGGCACAAGACCGGAGGAACAAGCTGAGGTACTAAATGAGTACTTTACCTCATTTTTACCAAGGAAAATGGGGGGTGGGGCTGCATCATATGTGGAAGGAGATGGTGAATCTGAGGGAGGGACCCTTACCAATCGGTGGGCCTGGGGAGAGGGGGGAGCCATCACTGGCAGGAGTGGGGAAGGCAAAACAGGGGGATGAGGAAGCAGAGGTGGAAATCATGGTAGAGACAGTGAGGGAAGCCCTCAGGTCCCTTAAGACAGAGAAAGCACTGGGGCCAGATAAATTACATCCCAGAGTACTGAGGGAACTGGTGGATGTCCTGGCAAAACCCCTGGCAGAACTTTTCAGCATCTCTCTGAGGACAGGGTGGGTGCCCCAGGACTGGAAGGTGTCGCATATAGTGCCTGTCCACAAGGGTGGATCAAGGGAGGTGGGAGGGAACTACAGGCCCATCAGCCTGACATCGGTGTTGGGCAAGGTGATGGAGGGTATTGTCAAGGAGGGGCTGGGAAGGGGAACTGGAAAAGTTGGGGTGCCTGGATGATAGACAGCATGGCTTCATCCTGAGGAAATCGTGTCAGACAAACCTTGCAGAGTTCTGTGATTGGGTGACAAATGCCTTGCACCTGGGTAGGCCAGTGGATGTCCTCTTTCTTGACTTCAACGAGGTGTTTTACTCTGTTCCTCACGGGGGCCTGTTGGATAAGATGGGGAAATTGGGGGTGGGGAATCAGAAGATCAGATGGATAGGGAACTGGCTGCAAGACTGGATGGTTGGGGGGGATAGTCTCATCTCCAAGGAGGGTCATTAGTGGGGTCTGTCAGAGATCAGTCCTTGGGCCCCTCCTGTTCAGTGCATACATCTCTGACATAAGGAAGGGTATCAGGAGTGAGATGAGTCTCTTTTCGGATGACTCAAAGCTGGGGCCGGTGATGGATGGGGAGGAGGGGATGGTGGCCCTACAGGGGGACCTGGAGGCTCTGGAAAGGTGGACTAGAAAGTGGAAACTGAGGTTCAGTGCAGAGAAATGCAGGGTACTGCACCTGGGGGCCAGTTACCTGGGCCAAGTGTACACCCTGGGGGGGGGAAGCTACAAGTCTCGATGGCTGAGAGGGACCTGGAGGTGGTGTGGATATCAAGATGAACAACTCGGAGACTTGTAGGAGGCAGCGGCTAAGGCCAACAGAATGTTGGGATGTATCACCAGGGGGATCACCTCCAGAAGGAGGGAAGTGACACTCCCTCTGTATAACTGCTTGGTGAGGCTGCACCTCGAGTACTGCGTGCAGTTTTGGAAGCCACACTTAAACAGGAACATTGAACTCCTGGAGAGGGTCCAGAGGAGGACAATCAAAATGATCTGGGGCTTGGGGGGGAAAGGACCTATGGGGAGAGGCTCGAAGAGCTAAATATGTACACATTAGAAGAGAAAAGGGATAGGAGGACATGATAGAGGTCTTCAAGTACATGAAGGAGGTAAATAGGGGAGGAGCAGTCAGGGTGCTCTGAAGGAAGGGGGGGCAACTAGAGGGCATGGGTGGAAGCTGAAGGGAGGAGATTCAGGGGAGAAAGGAGGAGGTGCTACTTCACTGAGAGGGTGGTGGAGCCATGGAATGCGCTGCCCAGGGGGCTGGTGGAGGCAGAGACTGTGGAGGAGTTCAAGAGGGGGTGGGACAGGTACAGGGGAAGGGTTCTGGAAGCAAAGTCTAATGCAGTGAGAATACCCTGGACTGGGAAGGGAGAAGCCCGAGAGGGCCTAGGGGGGGCAGCAAGGTCAGCTCCCATGGTGGGGGCTGACCAAACGAGCAGACACAAAAGACCACTAGGCCTATTCTGCTGGCATTTTAGTATGTTAGTAAAATGTTATACCGCTTCAGTTAGTCCCATTTCTCCAAATACTTCACACAAGTGTCATAAAAAACATCCACATGGTTGAGGAATTCTGTGCTGTCCACAACGCCTTCATCAGATAACTTCCTCAATATTCCCTTTGTCTTGAGCCCAATGAAGTATTCTTGTTCTCGTTCTTGCAGTTTGTTTTTGAGAGTTTGCAACTCTTTGGCTGCCTCAACAGCTGTGTAATTTTGTTGTTCCAGTCTCTTGGTAACTGAGTTGAGTGTCAGCTGACCTTGCAGAAACCACAGCCAAAGTTCAGATGCTGGCTCCTCAGTGAACTTCTGCAGAGTTGTCAGGTAATTTTCTTGTGACATGAAGTAGGACTTCAACCCTTTGTAAATTTGTAGGATGTGTTCACAACAGTTAGAAGCAATGATAACCAACGAGTGTTGCTATGTCCCAGGACATCCTCACAGCAAACTTTAACAAAGTTACAAAACTCCTTCAGTTCTTGCACTTGGACAGTGTTCATGCAAAAGTACTTGTACATTTTCACCACTATGCATTCCATGTCAATGGGCAACATGTCAGCTGCAGTTTCCATGGCATTGTGCACTATATGAGCAGTGCAACCAATGCCATGAATCTCTCGTCCTGTGATAGCTTTCATCTTGCACGAAACATTGCCTTTTCCAGTTCGAGCGGCACCCAAAGTTTGTTGGTGTTCTCTGCACAGAAGGCTATGCACTTCTTCTCAATGTTTTCCTTTCTCTGTGCTGTGATGAGATAATCCACAAGTGTTTGTGCCATTTCCTCCGGCAGGTCTGTGGACTCCAGTAACTTTGTTTGAATGCCACTGACAGGATTGAAGTATCGCACAACAACTGGAGCCATCTTGATGTACTTGTGGTTAGATGTCAGCACTCGGGAATTTCACCTCTGTCAACTCAGCTCTGGTTTCTTCCTGAGAAAAAGGAGCCAGTACGCCAGTCACAGTTGTTACCATTTTAGTACGGGCGGAACTAAACTTAGGTTCAAACATCTTCTTCACCAACTTTGTGGTGCAATCCATCAACTTGAAGCTTTGTGAATGCACACCACAATGACAGGCCCAAGTGCTCTCCTTTGCTGCCAGGACAAGGTCACTGCCACTTGCATGTTCACTTCTGAAAAACCTGGTTAATGAAAAGCTGGAACTGTGTGCTACAACAGCCTTTTGATGCTTAACTGGTAGAGCAACTATCGTGCTGTCTTCTGAATCTCCTCCCAAGAAACACAAATAGCCTTTACCTGTCCCCAAATTAAATCCTGCAAAAAATTATTTTGGGAGTGTTCTCACTTTGGAAGGGAAGGATTAGAGTTTTTTGTTCCATGGAGCCTGTCGCAGCTGATCCCTTCCACTTCCCGGTACCTCTGCCTAGACTGATCCGCGCGACCGTGTTTTGTGACATCACTATTTGAGTAGCGCTGGGGCGAGCATCCATTGACTTGAATAGGGCTGTCTTAACAAGTTAAATTTGGGTAGTTTTGATGACCAGTTGGAATAAATCATGGCCACCGCTTCCCTTGTTAGTTAAGTGGTGGCCATGATTTATTCTGACTGGCCATCTAAACTACCCAAATTTAACTTTTTAAAACAGCTCCATTCAAGTTAATGGACACTCACTCCTGTGCTATTCATATAGTGATGTCACAAAACGTGGTAGCACGGGGTCTGATCAGTCTAGGCATAGGTACCAGGAAGTGGAAGGCATCGGTGCGACGGAGCTCCATGGAGCAAAAATACGATCCCTTCCCTTCCAAAATGGGGATGTTCCCTAAAATAATTTTTTGCAGGATTTAATTTGGTGGCAGGTAAGGGCCATTTGTGTTTCTTGGGGGCACCAGGTAGAAATCTGCTCTTTGATGTGACAGGTTATGTCCGTTTTCCCTCTGTGACCGATGGAGAACTGAGAGTTGCACTGCTTGCAGAACACTTCTGTCTTCGACATCTGAAGAAATGGATATTTTTTTTGCAAGTCTGCATTGAAAATGCTCTTCCTTTTCCCCATTTTGTTGTTCTTTCTTCAAGTCAGATCTTGCATCATTTAAACTTGGTCAATCTGTCCTCTCCTTCCTCCTCTCTAGACTCTGACTTCTTTTGACCTTGTCAACTCGGCTCACTCACATCTTGGGCTGCAGAGGCTAGTGTCTTCTTTGTTCTCTACTGCCACCTGTATAGTGTCCTTCTTCCAGTCTAGTCAGAATCTCTAGCCAGTGCCTTTAAGTTTCTGTGTCTCTGAAATTCTTTTTCTCACACACCTTTAACCAAGTAATTGACAGGCAAAGCAAGCAAGTAGTAAAACCACTTTATAGATTCTTTAAACTTGGTAAGTCTGTCTTCTTCTGACCACCTCCTCTCCAGGTGACTAGTCTGACTTCTTTCAGCTGACCTCAGGCTGCAGAGGCGAGTGTATTCCTTCCTTCCCTATTTCTATGTCACCTGTACTGTAGGGTTCTCTTTGAGAACCTCCAGCCTTTAAATCATCTTAATTCACTGTTCTCTCTCTCTGAAATAAATTCTAATTTCTTCCTCAGTACACTGTCCTTCCTCACACCTTTGTAGGAGAGGCAGACCAGAGCAGCAAGCAACAGTAGATCCACCGCACACACTAACTGCACTCACTGTCACCTGCTGTGAGCTACTGACCAACAACAGAATGTGGGAGAACAGCTGCAGCAAACGGCCAGAAGTTGCTGCAAAGACCGTGCTGAGCAGGTCAGCTGAGCTCAGTCAGGGATCGGGTCGAGTTGGAGTGGTCATGGGGTGGGGGGGGCAGCAGTGCCACAAATGAATGGGAAGTAACAAGAAGTCTGTGCATCAGTATCAGTAACAGTACAAACATGGCTGTGAATGTCGTGTGGTGCTGCTGATTCTCCACAGTTACAAACTAAACAAGCTCCCAGACTAGAGCAAGACTGAGTAACTCTTAACTGTAACTTTTACTGAGTCCAGCAACAAACAAAAGTGCAGTGACGACTGAGCGACACGATCATCGTCTGTCTGTGAGACTCACTTTGTAGCCCCAAAGTAAACACAAATGATGAAAATGAACAAGCCCTATACAACCCCCCCACCGCAGCTCTGCACAAGCACGAAAAAAATCAGTCGGTGTCAGACTTCAGTCACAAGTGCTGCATTTTAATTGTTATTTTTACTGCTAGGTGGATTAACTATCATCATTTCCAATCATTACACACTTCCAGTAGCTGCAGACTGGTACTCTCCTCTTCCTCACTCATTTTCTGCTCCACTCAGTCACTCCTCTCCAGGGTCCTGGCCTCAGTCTCTGGGCTGGGCTGCTGAAGTCAGTCAGAGTCGCTGGAGAGGCTGGAGTACCGCTGCGAATAGAAAGAGCTGCATGCAGGCCACAGACACCCCCAAATGACACTCCCACCCCTGCTGTCCCACCACCGACGGACCAACCGGACCCAACTACCTCATGTGTCGCTTGTGCAGCTTGCTGCTCGATGTGACAGTCACAGCACGTGTGGCTCGCAGCACACACAGCTCATTCCTGATGCAGGCCAGCCAGCCTGTCCATATTGTGGCATGCTATTTTGCCCTCCGGCTCCGCCGCTCCTGTCAAATGTTAAAACAAGCTGCAGGACAGGAAGGAAGGGGAAGAACTTGAAGAGCCTGCCCCAAGCTCATGCTGTCCACTCAGTGACTGCTTCAGTGCTCCTCCTCTATGTTGTGACCCATGCTTGCCACTGCTCTGTCTGTCTGGATCCAGCATTTTTAGGGGAACGTCGTCCTGACATAGATGCAGAGGTGGAGAAACAGTTTGTCCAGTGCTTGAGTAGCTGCAGCAATGCCACTGTGGTGCTGAAATCCTCACAGCACAAAATTTAAAGAGCAACTGTCACGGTGTGCATGTGTTCCAGGCAGGCAACTCATATGTGTAGCTGCCTGCCCTAAGAGCCTTTTTTGCTGTATTTTACTATTTTTTGCCCAGTAATTTAAAAAATATGCTACTCATAAAACCTGGCTCGCCACTTCTGTGTATGAGCTGGGCAATCGCCGAGGCAGCCCCTCCCCCGAAAACAGCATAATTATGATGCAGAGTCAGGAATATATATATGTGTGTGTGTGTGTGTGTGTGTGTGTGTGTGTGTGTGTGTGTGTGTGTATATATACCAGCAAAGATAATCTTAGTGCATTTAGCAACCCCCATCCCCCAATTCCAATACATGCTCCACAGACAGCACTACAGCCTGTTCCTGACTCGGTGTCATAATTATGCTGTTTTCGGGGGCAGGGCTGCATCGCTCGGTGATCATCCAGCTGGAACACAGAAGTGGCGAGCCAGGTTTTATGAGGGGCATATTTTTACAGTTACTGGAGTAAAGTACAACTGAAAAGGATCCTAGGGCAGGCAACTACGTGGTATAAGTTGCCTGATCATGTCAGCTGCTCTGTAAAGGTCCCTCTATCAGAAAAAACACCAACTGAAACTTTCAGGTTAGTGACTTCAGCACATGTCAGCAGTGCAGCAGTATGGCCTGGGACAAATTCTAAAAACTGGGACATTTCTCTAACTTTACTAAAACTGTGGAGAAACCGGGATATGCAGCCTAATAAAGGGACTGTCCCGGGAAAACCGGGATGGTTGGCAGCTTTAACTACCCCTCCACTCCAGACTGTCACATTAATAAAAACATATGTGGAAGCTTGGGAATAATATTTATTTCCAGATATTCCTGTCTGTTTGCCTCATTCCACTAGCCACTCTTGACCCTTATCACCAATCATCTCCGCGGTTCACCAGTACACGTCTTTCATGATTAACCTGGGCTGGGGAGGGGGGTGCTGGAGTCATGTGTAGGGCACCTAGTTGGTGCAGGCCTGACAGGGGAACCTTCTTTATCCTGTGGTGGCTGGGGATTTTTCTGTCGCATTTTCTCCGCATCCTACCTCGGCACAGTGCTAATTGGGTGAGCTGTGCATGTGCATGCAGTGTGTGTGCACACGCCTAGCGGAGTCTTCCTTCCACAGATAGAGGCACACACTGAGATTCCACCTGTGGTTCCCCAAGTGGTGAACATGTCGCAGGACACTCAGCCTCCTCTCTCTGGAGGAGGAGAGTGGCCTTTAGGATGCTCCGCCCCCTGCCAGCACCTGCCGAGGCAGGCTTGTTTCCAAGTCCAGGTCGCTGGCATCATGCGTAACAGCCTTGCTGTCGCACTGACGAGTTAGTACAGCTGTTTTAAGTTTTATTGATTAAACTTCCTCCTGTCATATTTTCCAACTTCATCTTTTAGTTTAACAGCTGCTATAAACATAAGTCTAGCCTACATGGGGGACAACTTGAATTCTGTAGTGTGTGTGTGGTATTTTAGAAGTCATTCTTTGTTAATTTCTTATGAGACATCTTTCAGATCCACTTACTTTCTGGATGGCACCGAAATGTTTGCACACTGCTTCATAGCAGTTGGTTAGAGAAGCACATTGTACAGTTAAAAATGATCGAGATGGTTTCTCGTGTTACTAGTGCTCTGAAGTCTAGAGAAGTGATAGTAGGAACTCTCCATGGTCACAGCAGGTAGTGAAACCCAGCTCAAGACTGAGCACATACAAACTGTGGGAATGGGAAGCTGTCATAAATTTTTTTTTTTGAACTTTGTTTCATTTTGTAGTGAAACAAGCAAATCGTTTCTTACCAAGCATAGACATTGCAGATGGTACATGTTACATTCATAGAGGGCACCACTCCTTTTAATAAAAACAGTACAGGCCGTCCAGTGCTTTACAGATACAACATCTTGGAGGAAGTCCATAGAGAAATAAAATAATTATTATTTTCTCATAAATCACCAGAGTAGTAAAATACCAATGCTGTAATGTAGCCATGAGCTGCATGGAAATTATCATATGATAAAATATAACGCTGAAGTCCAAAGTCCTTCACCATGAATTATGGTACTGGATGCCATGCTATCGTTAGTGAGAGCACAAATAACGTGCAAACCATTTTTGATCTACTTAAAGTATTAATATATCAGCGCTTAATTGACAAACTTTAACAATGTGTCAAAAAAGAGTAATAAAAGGAGAACTTTGAACTTTAAACCTCTTAACACCGGGTCACGTAATTAGCCTTCTAGAAAAGTTACAGTCTCTAATATTTAAAGTATCAGTCCAGAATTCAACTTAGTTGGAGTAGAATCAGAAGGCTGTCCTGAACATAACTTTACCCCCAAACACGAGGCGGTGAGCCTGCAGGTGAAATTATATCCTCTCGGAACAAGATACTCAGTGGTATTACAAATAATCCCCAAAAGTACCTGATGTGGCTTCACCCAACACTCCTTAGATCAAACATATTAGAGTTCAGGAATCCTAATACTCCGAGGACTGGAGATCCGAGTTGGATTGGCGAGCAGGAGGGAGAGCATTCTCGTGGCCCCACTTCAAGGCCTCAGCTGGATCAGAAAACAAGTAGCCCTTCCTGCGAAGTACGATGCATAGTTGCGCTGGGAAAATCATACCGTGGGAGATTGAGGCCTCCCGCAACATCGCTTGAACTCCATCAAATCTTTTCCGCTTCTGGCGGGTGGCATAACTAATGTCCGTAAAGAGGCTGACTCATTGTCCATCCTGAAGGAGGGTCCCTTTGCATTTAGCGAGCGCCAAAAGGTAGTCCCTGGTGCCAGCTCCGTCTGTAACCAGAATGATGGTTCTAGGGAAGTCCTGATCCTGCGATCGCCCACATGGAGTTACTCTGTAGGCCCATTGAAATAACTGGACTTAAGATCACACTTCGCTTCCATCTGTTGACTGAACCAGTCCTGATGGAACAGCAAAAGACTGTCCCCTTCGCTACCTTCTGGCATGCCCAAGATTCTAGTGTTAGGGGCTCTTATTTGGTTCTCTAAATCTTCAATGCAGCTTTCCAGTGCCCGCTCTCTTTAATCAGGGATGACACCGCTCCAGTAACTGCATCCACTCTTTTGGAAGCATCTAATGCTGTCATCTGTGTGCCTTCCATTGTTGTTTCCAGTGTGGTAACCCTAGTTGCAAGTCCATCGAATTTGTCTGATAACACACTTACCGATTTAATCGGTTTGGAGAGCTTGGCCCCTATTGTTTGAAGGGTTTTCTCAGCCACGTCCCTGGTGTTCTCTTCAGGCCTGCTTTGTGTAGATTGGATCGCCTGTGCCGATGAAGCATTTCCACTCCTTGCTCCCATTCCAGTTCTCAGATCTTTATGTGGGTTACCCATTTTAGTCAGGAGACTTTCTGCTACCCCTTCCCCTCTCTCTTGGAAAGTTATCTCTGCTGAAAATGACCAGTTTTGTGTAGTTTGTCAATCGAAGCAGAGCAAGTAAATCAGAGAGGCGCCATCTTGCTTGGGCTCCACAGCATCCCCATAAACTATTTTTATGCTAGAACACTAAATAATGGAGTTAAAAGTAAAACCATTACAAAAGAGTTGATGGGTTCATAGCGGTGACCTGAGACTGGTGCTTGAAAATGGTCCAATTCTGGTTTGCCTGTCTCAATAGGTAGAGCCACACAACATTCTTTCGTTTTTTTCTTCATGTTTTAGATTGGTTTTTAGGGGAAACGTGAGGAAGAATTTTCATCATAGAAAAGGTGGTGGACAAGTGGAACACCCTGCCAGAGGAAGTGATAGGGGCTGAAACAATCACGGGATTTAAGAATACATGGGATAGACATAAGGGAATTCTGGAGGTCAGGGGTAAGGGGCAACAGACTTCTAGAAAAACAAAGAGAACTTACACACTGAAATCGGCAGACTGGGTAGGTCATAGGCCCTTATCTGCTGCCACTGTCTATGTAACTCTGTATCTATGTATTGGTGGAGGAAATGTGGTTGAGCTTGATGTTCTGCCGGTTTGTCACCCTTACATTTTGCAAGTGCAGTTTGCCTAATCAGTTGAGTCAAACTCTTGTTTGCAAGCTGCTAGAGATCTTCTTTGAGAATATCTCTTCCATTGGGCCACACCTTTGGAACTGTAAGTTGTCGACTCTGGACCTTTTGGAAACTTTCGTTAGCTGTGGGTCACCTACAATGACGTGCAACATCAGTGCCTGTGTAATTGTGGGCAGCCCCATTGCTCCTCAGTTCTTTTCTCCTGCTGTTGGCCACTCATCGGATCTGTTGAGAAACAATGCTTTTATTTCTTCTGCTTTATTATTTTCTACTACTTTACTTCAACTTATCAGTGTTGTCTTTTATGCTGCTGTCAAAGAACCTTTATTTAAGTTTTGTCCCTGCGATTACAAGATCTACAAAGACGATTCTCACATGGTTTGTGTTTGCTGCTTGAGCCTGTCCCACAGTGTCAGGGCCAGAAAGATCTGCCAGGGATTCAACCAGGACACAAGGAGATGCCAAAACAAGGCTCTAGAAACCTTCATCGCTAACAAGACCATGGAAGCTCAAGCCAGAGGCATCAGGCTGCAAACCAGCTTCCTGCTTGACTGGCGCCTGGAGGGCAGCTGCCTACATCTGAACATATGAAACTGACAGCAGATAAAGGCCATATGGTCTATCAAGTCTGCTCGATTGTGCAGCTAGCAACCCCTTATACTGCAGCTGCCTCTCCCTCCCCGCCCGTCGTCATGGTGACCCTCCTCCCATCACTTTGTCCCATCCTCTTTTAAAACTGCCCACCAACTTACAGAACACCACCTCTTTGGGCAGTGCATTCCACATAGACACCACCCTTTCTGTGAAAAAGTACCTCCTCATTTCCCTCCTGAATCTTCCTCCCTCCAATCTCAGACCATGCTCCCTCATGTCCTTTACCTCACCAACTTAAAGATCCCCTCTGTACCAATCTTGTTTATACCCTTCATGTATTTAAAGGTCTCAATCATAACTCTCCTAGTCCTCCTCCTCCCCTTTAGGGAAAACATGTTAAGCTCCCTCAGCCTCCCCTCATAGGGTTTGTCCTCCAGTCCCCTGATCATCCCTGTTGCTCTGCACAGGACCTCCTCCAGTAATCTAGCATCCTTTTTCAAGTATGGCTACCAGTACTGCATGCAGTACTCCAGATGCGGCCTCACCAACTACCTATACAGAGGCAGGATCTCTTCCCTTCTCCTGGAGGTGATTCCTTTAGCAATACACCCCAGCATCTTGTTGGCTTTAGCTGCTACCTTCCTGCACTGTGCTGAGTGGTTCATTTGCCCTGTTATTATCACCCCAAGATCCTTCTCCTCCTCTGTAGCAGCTATCTGCACCCCTTCCAACTGATAACACCTCCTTGGGTTCCTTGCTCCCAAGTGCATTACTTTGCACTTCCTAGCATTGAACCCCAGCTGCCATGTATCTGACCAGTCCTCAAGTTTTGTCAGATGCCTTATGTTTGGTGATGCTGTAGCCACAGCCATCGAGGATAAAGACAAGGAAAAGTCGTCAAAGTACACCACTTCCAGCCATCACTACAAGCAGAAGGATAAAGCTTCTGCTTTGCCAGCGAGGTCGAGGTCTTCATTGAAGGAAGCTAAGTCCTCTTGTGGTCTGCTCTGGTGGTGATGAATATAGCCCCTCTGACTGTCAATGGGACACCAAGGTGAGGGTTTGGTTTTGGCACTGCTTTGCCTATTATGGACGGTATGCAACACCCATCATCTGGTCCTGTCCCTTCAACATTGGTTGTCCTGGGCCCTTTACAGGGTGCCATTGACTCCCAGGTTGTGCTGGCATTGTTCTTTGAACTATTTAGACACCTATTGCCGTCACTCCCACCGACGATTATGGCTGTCCCGTCGACTGGGGTTCCCCTATTGGTGCCGTCAGTGACGGGATCCAGAAGCACATCTTTCATTCTTCCATCTGACAGTGAAGTGGAATATAATCCTCACTTCCTTAATATGGAAGAGGATTTGGAGGATGGAGAAGGAGATAGTGATCCCAGGGTTGGGGGAGGGTGGCCTTCCAGCTGTACCCTCTCCTCATTCATTGAGGAGTCTGTGGTGTATGCCCCATGTCTCCTCCTGAAGATTTCTCTTTTCAGGCTTTATTCCAACAAATCCAACATATTGTGGGATTTGAAGCTGAAGAGGAGGTCTCTAGTAAAAAAAAAAAAAAAAAAAAAAAATGTAACGGAGGTTTTGGAGATTCCCACTGCACACTCCATTGTAGTTCTTCCTGAATATCCTGCCTTAGAGGACGCTACCTTTACTGCCTAGCATAGGTCTAATACCTTGCCTGCAGTACCTAGGAAGGAAATGAACAGTATCCTGCTCCGTCGGTTAAGCCTTATGGTGCTTCCCAGCCTGACACTGATGCTGTGGTTATTATGGCTGCTCATGACAGCTCTAGAACCCCTTGGCACATGAGCACTTTGCTTCCTAAAAAATAATCTAGGAGGCCAGATGTTACAGGCAAAAGTACTTATGCCTCTGCATCCTTAAGCCTAAGAATTGCTAACTACTAGGCATAATGGTTAAATATCAAAATAGCCTGTGGAACTAGACTGTGCCTGATAGTCCAGCCATGACTGACTTGCTTAAAGCCACCTTAGCTGGTATGGGTATTGTAAGGCATGTGTTATGCTCTATATATAATGCATCTGATGCTTCTGCCAGGGCTGCTGCCTCAGGCATATGCCTTCGAAGATATGCCTATCCTAGGGTAGCTGGATTTCTACTAATATACAACAGGCTGTGCTGAATGAACATTTTAGAGGCTCCATACTGTTTGAGAGTGATGAGAATGATCTATGCGAGCTTCAGTGCTTCAGAATGAATTTATGATCACTCAGCTTTCTGACCCCTGGACCTGCCTGGGTCACGCTAGTATCCCCTCCTGGGTCCCTCTCCCTTCTGGTGCTCATGCAAAATCAACCAATGGTATCAGTCAAGGTGGTGCCCCTGCCACCCCCACTACCTTCTGACTCCCCTCTTCCTCCCCTTCCACTGTTGGTGGGATAGGTTACCCCTTCATCTGCCAAAGTAGAGGGAGATCATGAGGGACGAGTGGGTCCTGGAAATAGTGGAAAAACGGCATGCTCTGGAGTGCTGTCTACCCCTCCACTTCATCCTCCACCTCCTTCTCATTATCCTCTGGGCTGCTTGTCCCTTCTGTTAAAAGAGGTTCAGTCGCTGATACATTGGTAATCTATCAGATCTGTTCCTCCCCAAGACAGAAACAAAGGTATTTCAGATACTTCCTGGTTTCTAAGTGGGTGGGAGATCTGCGTCCTGTAATGGATGCCAGAGACTTAAACTTGTTTATCAAACACAAAAAGTTTCAGGTAGTGTCTCTTCAGGCTCTCATCCCCTTCTGCAGAAAGGGGATTGGCTGTGTGCCCTGACATGAAGGATACATACCTTCATATCAGAAAAAGTGCCACAGGCTGCACCTCTGCTTCATGTTGGAGGGCAGCCATTTTCAGTTCCTAGTCTTGCCCTTTGGCTTATTCTCGGCACTGTGGGTATTTACAAAATGCTTAGTGGTTGTGGCAGCGGCCCTTCAGAGCAAAGGCCTTTATGTCATCCCATATTGAAATGACTGGCTCCTGAAGGCCTTGTCCAGGAAAGCAATTTTGTACACATTGTCCAGAACAACGCAATTTTTGAGGAACTCTGTGTTATGGTAAATGTTTAAGGTTAATTTCCATGTGTGGCTGTTATTTTGCCAAGTGATATGGAGGCAACAACAAAAGTGCTTGGTAGTGATGATGGGGCTGTTTCTTTTTTTTTTTTTTTTTTTGCAGGGCTGTAGTCGGAGAGGCTTTTAAGGCTGCAATGTACGTGGACAGTAGGTGGTTCTTACATGTGCTGTTTGGCTGGTTGTTACACATGTTAGTAGTGTTGTAACAGTGCATATAGAATGTTTCCATGTTTGTAATAGTTAATGAATAGGTTGTTCATTATTTTGTAATAAGCTGTATAGTTTTATAAATACTGTTAATTACCATCAGATATGGGGAAATATCTGATGATTGTTATAATGGGAAAAAGTCTGTGAAAAAAAGCCCGAACCATGTAATATAAGTAAGCCATAACACACAATGGGGTGTGGGTTATGCTGTAATAAATGCATGCCTAGGGGCATAGTGAGACATGAGGCCACGGGCCAGGTGACTTACTGCCCCTAGAAGTGTGTTTTTCAGTGCATAAGCCCCACCCCAGAGTGTGTAATTGCATTTATAAAATGGGTATATATTGAGAAACTGTATTTATTAAAAAAAATTGATATAGTTTTCTAAAAAAAACTTTTTTTTTTTTTTTTAAATAGTCCCTCCATTTTCCCCTTGAGATGACATTCCACTTACAAACATACAAAATTTGCCAGCAGATAAAGGCCTAGAGGACTATCAAAGCTGCTCGAATATGCAGCTAGCATCCCTTATTCTGCAGCTGCCCCTCCCTTCCACCCTTCCCCTTCATTAACCTTCCCCCTTGTCCTGTCCCATCCCCTTTTGAAGCTGTCCACTGTTCTACTGGATACCACTTCTGCAGGTAATGCATTCCACCCAGCCACCTCCCTCTCTGTAAAAAAGTGTCTCCTCTTCTCCCTCCTGAACCTTCCTCCCTCCAGTCTCATATCATGGCCCCTGGTGGCCCTCCCTCCTTACTTTGAACAGCCCCTCTGTACCTGTCTTCTTTATTCCTTTCATGTATTTAAAGGTTTCAATCATGTCGCCCCTGTTCTTCCTCTCCTCCAGTGAGTACATGTTCAACTCCTTCAACCTCCTCTCAATGATAAGTCCCCCAGCCCCTTGATCATCTTTGTCGCCCTGCACTGCACCCCTTCCAGTAACTTAATGTCCCTCTTCAGATACGGGCGCCAGTACTGCACACAGTACTACAGGTGTGGTCTAACTAATGACCTATACAGTGGCAGAATCACCTCCTCCCTCTTCGAGGATATGCCCCTTGCAGTACAACCCAGCATTTTGTTGGCCTTTGCAGCTGCCTTCCTACATTGTGCCGAGTTGTTCATTGACCCTGTAATGAGCACACCCAGATCCTTGTCCTCTTCTGTCTGGGCTAGCTGTACTCCCCCCAGCTGGTAACTCCTCCTTGGGTTCTTCATCCTAAAATGCAGCACCTTGCACTTTTTGGCATTAAACCCCAGTTGCCAGGTGTCTGACCAGGTTTCAAGCTTTGCCAGATCATCCTGCAACTCCTGCCATCCCCCTAGGTCATCCACCACCACGCCTACCTTGGTATCATCAGCAAACAGACTGATCTTGCTCTTGATGTCCCATGATATGTCTGCAATGAATATCCCAAACACACTGGTCCCAACACTGAGCCCTGTGGAACACCGCTTGTCACTGCCCTTGGGTGTGAGAGCTCCCCACTCACCACCACCTCTGTTGCCTTCCCTGAAGCCAGTTTCCTACCCATCTCACCAGCTTTGCACCCGCCCCTGTGCCTACTAACTTCCTTCCCAGCCTTCCATGCGGCACTGAGTCGAATGCCTTACTAAAGTCCAGATACAGGACATCCATTGCATGGCCCCTGTCCAGTTGTCTAGTTATCCAGTCATAGAACTCCACCAGGTTGGTTTGGCAGGATCTGCCACATATGAAGCCATGCTGTCTGCTGTCCTGTAGTCCTTTGGCCTCTAGGAGGGCCACCAGCCTCTCCTTCAGGATAGTCTCCATTAGCTTACCCACAATGGATGTGAGGCTCACTGGTCTGTAGTTTCCCGGTTCATCCTTGGGGTCAGTCTTGTGGAGGGTCTCCCCATGAGCCATCCTCCAGTCCTGAGGTACACACCCCGAATGTAGTGAGGCATTAAATAGGTCTGCCAAAGGTCCTACAAGGACCTCTACCAGCTCTGTCAGTACCCTGGGGTGGATGCCATCTGGGCCTCGCCTCTTGTCCACCCTCAGTGCCTTCAAACCCTCTCAAACTCTGCCCTTCATGATTTCCCCATCTGTCACCCCTTCCCCCCCATTTCTGCCATTTCCCCACCTTGGGTGTCACCCCCCTCTTTTCTTTAGTAAATACTGAGCAGAAGTACTCATTTAGTGCTTCTGCCCTATTGCACCCTGCTTCCACCCAACCCCCCTCCTTCCTAATCCTTACTGTGTGGTCCTTACAGCTCCTTTTCTCCTTGATGTACTTAAAGAAGTCCTTCTCCCCCTTCTTAATGCCTTGTGCCAGCCTGAGTTCCATAGATGCTTTGGCTCCCCTTACTGCCCTTGTCACCTCCTTCGATTCTGTCAAATACTCCTCCCTGTCCTCCCTCTCCCTGTTTTCTTGTACTTCCTAAAGGAAGCTTTTTTCCTTCTTACCTTTTCTATGACCTCCTTGCTCAACCAGCTCGGTTTCTTAGCCCTAGCCTTCTTGCTCTGGGCTTTGCAGCAGGTTTTGGTTGCCTCCACTATCCCCAGCTTTATGAGCTCCCACCTCTGGTTAGTGTCCATACTAGATTGAATTCTGGCCAGGTACCTTTACCACTTCCCCATCCTCCCAAAGTCAGCCCTCCTGAAGTCCAGCACTCTTGTGCCAAATTCCACTCCTTCCTTGCCCATATCCAGTGTGTGAGCCATACTGAGTGGTGGTCACTCCTGACAGCGTTCCTCCACTGTAAGTTCTCTCCAAAGTCCCCATTTGCCAGCACAAGGTCAAGGGTATTCCCTAACCTGGTTGGTTCACTGACCATTTGCAGCCGGAAGCTGTCCTGGAAGGCATCCAGCAGTACCTGCCCCTTCTGTTCCTGGTTGTCGGGTACAGTCCACTCCTGGCATGTTGAAGTCCCCCACAAGCACCACACTACCCTTCTTGCAGGTCCTCCTGATCTGTCCCGCTAGTTCCCTGTCTAACTCCTCCGTCTGAGATGGTGGCCTGTACACCACTCCCATTCTAAGAATCCTATTCTTGGAATCCTGGATTTGCATCCAAAGTGACTCCGTACTACCTTCCTCTCCTTACTCCCTTACACACTTCAGTCCTTCCTTCACATATAGTGCCACCCCCCCTCCTTTCCCAATCACCCTGTCCCTATGAAATAACCTGTACCCTGGTACAGCCAGGTCCCATTCATTGTATTGGGTGGCCCATGTTTCTGTGATGGCTGCAATGTCCACCTCTCCCTCTGCCATGAGAACCTGTAACTCTGCAATTTTCCTCCCAAGGCTCCTAGCATTAAGGGTAATCACCTTCCACCCTTTTCACCCCCCTCCCATCCTGCCCCCATTTCCTAGCATCACCAATGTGCCATTTGTCCTTTGTCACTGTTATGGGGGGTAAGCTCATATGGTTTCCCAACCTGTGGTCTCTGCATATCTCTTCCCCAATTGCCACCCCCACTCCTAGTTTAAATTCCCAACTTCCTCTATGTACTCCTCCATCCTCTGTTTCAACACTTTCTTTCCCTCCTCACTCAAGTGTAGTCTGTCCTTGGCATAGAGACTACTGTCCTCCCAGGTCCCTCCCCACCCCCCAACAGACCACACCCTTTAGCACAACACCAGGTTCTTAGCCATCTGTTAAATTCCTCTATTCTCAGCTTTCTTGTTGTGCTTGCCTTTGGCACCGGAAGTATCTCTGAAAAAGTTATTGATCTTCCTGCCCCCTCACATAATTGTGCTAGTTCCTCAAACCTCCTCTGGACTATATCTACTGTCTTGTCAGCCAGGTCATTTGTCCCAAGATGTATAATTAAATGAGGCTTGTCCCTACCCCTTCTAACATATTTCAGAACAGATTGTCTCACCCTTTCCGCTGTCATTCCTGGCATGGCCTCCACCCAAATGCGACTATGCCTCTCCCCCTTGCTACCCCACCTAACTCCTCTTAGTATTGAGTCCCCCAGCACTAAGATTCCACCCCTCTTACTCCCTGCTTGCTTCCATTCATCTCCCTCTCATTTCCAGCTCTTCTTCCTCCTGCACATTATGTCCCCCTTTTACCCCTGTTGCAATTCTCCCAGCAGAATTTCCCCCTGCTCCAGTTTGGTCCAGGCATTTATCAATTACTCCTCTAATTTCATCATTTCCCTCCTCCACCTTCTTCCTCTCTAGCAGTGCAAAACTATTTTCTGAAGACTCTTCACAAATGCCCGCTCCCTCTCTCTTCATAGTAACCTGTTCTGTCCTTTCCGCTCCATGACTTTTGCCACTTCTTCACCTCTCCTCACAAATCTCTATCTCCTCCTTTCATTTGTCTTTTGTCTCCTGACCTGGTTTCCCCGGCAATCGTTCTTCCTGGCCTGGGCCCCTTTGTCTCTGCTTCCCTTCTTCTGACCCTCTCCTTACCACTGTTGTCTTAAATCGCCCTCCCTCATCTCCCCTTCTTCCTCCCTCCACTTGCGGCTGTCACTAGAGGTGCTGTGGTGTGCTGCGGGTCACTTCAGTGGGCTGTTGACAAGACCACAGTTTCCCTGACTGCCTTGCTGGCAACAAACTAACATCTGTGATAGTGCTTTTTACAAACGTCTCAACGGTCTCCTTCTGCTTGTGGGTCAGAAGAGAGTTCATATGTAGTATAATACCTGAGGCTGAGGAGGGAAGGGAGTGGATCAGGAGGGGCAGTGAGAGGATTTCCAAACTAGAAACAACACTTTTTAAATGTGGTGAGTGTTTTTAGTTACTCTTGCGGCCTCCCATTTCAATCTATTTTCTCTGCCATTTCCGATTTTTTTTTTTTTTTTCCCGAGCGGGCACACAAGATGTGAAGGCAGGGTGGCACAAGGATATTGCTGGCAGGTCAGTTGCCATTTTTGGCACTTGTTATTTAGTGTGGTATAAGCAAAAGAAAAAAAAAACTGAGAAGGGCTGGCAGCCAATCAGATTGTTTTACTGTCTCTAACCATTTAACAAATATATATATATATATATATATATATATATATATATATATATATGCACACACACATATGTGTGTGTAATATATGTAATAGATATACCATTCTGAGGTGTGCGGTCACGCTCTGATATACGCACGCCTGGTGTGCGTTAGCATGCACGAGGCCAGCAGGCGAGTCGTCAACCGCCCAAGCGTCGTATATCAGGCGTGACCCTCCTGAAATGATTTATCTATCTTATAAAATATCAAAATTGTTTTGGGGAGGGTAAAGGTGCAGGTGTGCGGTCGCTCCTGATATCATACGGTCATGTGATGTGTTTTATACAATCAGAATACTGGATTTGGAGGATGAGCACCTCCTCCATTTTATAAATATATATATATATATATATATATATGTGTGTATATATGTGTGTGTGTGTGTGTGTGTGTGTGTGTGTATATATATATATATATATATATATATACACATACATACATATAAATAGTAAATATGCTAAAGATGTCACTGTAAATGAGTGTAATAGCTCATATGACTCTAACATCATCCTGTTTATTATATTTTTTATAACTAAAATGTGAACTGAAATTGAAAATCTATGCTTATAGTAGCACGGCACTGTATAGTTTCAGATCCCACCATCAGTTATTTGCAGTGCAGACCTCTGAACAAACGTGTTTACTGGCTGGTGCAGGGCTCGATAACTTTAATTGGCTAACAAAGGATCTCCCAGTAGAGATTCGGAGCTGGAAGAGACACTAGCATAGGGGGAACAAGACCCTAATAGTCCAGGAGGGAGGAGATTATTTATCTTTTTGAGGCAGGCATGTAGAAAATAGAATCTCAGAGTTGAAACCTCAATGTAAGAATAAATACCGTATGATGAAACTTGCCAATAAAGTGTATTGGTGGGAAAAAAACGAATGTTTTAAATTCTCACCCACACAGGTGGGAGATAACCTTCCCTTACACAGAGCCCCATTGAGAACAGTCTGCAGTGTTAACACATTATCTAGAAATGCAGATAAACAAGGTTTCTTTTAACAAAGGTTTATGGTGCTGAAATAACCTGTAACCACTATTGCTGTAATCAGTTTTAGGTGATATGAGGAACCTCTGGTTCAGACATGTTCTCTGGTGTGCCACCTCAGTTTGATTCAGTGGTCTAACAGCATTTTTTCATTGTTAGCTAAGGCATGTAGCAACAGACTCTTAGTTTCCCTGACTAGGCTAAAAGGCATCTGAAAGTCTGTGGTGGGTGGCTGGCAGTAGTAACTGAGTACAGAAAGCTGACCTAAACTGATTTCCTTGTATTAGGGGGAAAAAGAGCTGCTAACACCCAAGTACTGTATGTTTTTTTTTTATCTGCAGTTACTGGATTTTTTTCTGGTTAGAGCAATGGAGGGCTCTGGGCCAATCAGAGCATTCCATTTCCCAGTCAATAAGACATAAACTGTAAAAGATTGCATAAAAAAAAATTTAAGTGTAGCTACTGTACATATGTTTGTCCTGGCACATGAGTGATCTGCTGTCTCTTGGGTCTTTAATGTAGCGTATTTAACACTCTTAATTTGCTGGTAACGAGGACTTTTCTTCATTAGTTCAAGCTCTCAGGGGATGAACTTGCACAAAACTGATTCTCTAGCCCTTGACCTGCCATTTAAAAAAGTGGGCAGCAGCTGATCAGACAAAAAGTTCCCTGTTTTTTCATTAAATGATTGCTTTTCATATGTTGCAGGCGTCCTACAATTCGAATATTTGTGACCCCCATGCTTGTGGCTGTTTATTCGGCCACATTACAAGAAAACAAACTGTTTTTGATAATGCATATTATTTTTAAATGAGCCGATGCCATGAAGTCATCATGCTTTATGGGGCTACCGTTCTGGTATTTACTCTGGGAGGCGTCCTTGTGTAGTATATTTGTGTTTTGTTTAATAGAGGCATAATATTATGGCCTGCTGTCCTTGTTAATCTGTCACAGCTTTCGGAGTACAGTTGTTCTGTCACAGCTTGCTTCCTTTCTTGATTCTTCTCCTCCTCCTTGACTCCTTTCCAGTCTGGTTTCAAGAAATGCCATTCCACAGCCACCTTCCTTCTCCAGCTCACTGATTCCATCCCATCAGGGATGGGCCAGGGTCAGATGATCTCCACCATCTTTGTTGACTTGGCCAAAGCCTTGAGCACTGTTACACACCCGCTCCTTCTGGACAAGCATATGTCGACAGTCTTCTGTGCCTCCTCAGTTATTTGGTTCTGCTCTTTCCTTGAGGGCAGGTCTCTAGCTGTCCATATAGGAAATACCTTACCCCCCTTCCCTGTTTTTTCAGATGTCCTACAAGAGTCAGTCCATGACACCATTTTGTTTTCTTTATTCCTAAATTACCTCCCTACGGCCTGTTCCTCTGTGTCCATTCACATGTACACTAATGATACAGTGCTCTTTGCCTGTAGTTTCTCTGCCCCGACCTTACTGTCTGGCTTCAACTGAGTTTTGACAGTATACAGCGCTGGTTCCACTCAAACCAAATGTCCATCAATGCCAAGAAATATGTCTCCATGACCTTCTGCTCCTGGCAGAGGCTTGCCAGCCTCACTCCCCTCCCATAATCTCGATGGTGCTGAGATAGAGGATGTTTCTTCCTTCAGTTACCTTGGGATATGGCTTAACCGTCTCTCGATTTCTCAGCACACATTGATGCTGTACATCTTAAGGTTTACTCTGAGCTTGGTGCACTCTACAGGAGCAAGGCTTTAGTATTCTGCTTCCTGCCGGCCATGAGATTGTATTGAAGATGATCCTCCCTATCTTCAACTGTCGTGACATAGCCTACACTGCAGCTCCCAAATCTACCCTTGCCAAACAGGACCCCTTCTTATAATCCTTGTGCTGTCTTGCTTTGGACTGCCCTCCCTTACCCGCCAGTGCTCTTTTCACTCTTCCGTTTTCCAACTTCTTCTTGATAACAGATGCTTTGCCCATTGTGCCCCCTTTATATCCAAATCCTGGTTTAGTTTCCTCCTTTCCTTAGCCCCCACCCCCCTTACCTCCTACCCACTCTGTAGCACTATTTCCCATTTCCTTTCCACCCCCACAAGAAACTGATTGCCTGGTCAAGCTGCCTTCTCATTCCATTTCCCTAAACTCTGATCCTCTCCTCCTGTCTATACGCTTTGCCTGTTCCACCTTCTCCTGTAAGTCTCTTCTTTGTTGCTTTCTCCCTCCTGCAACTGTACCTGACCTCTGACCATGGCTTCCTTCTTCCCCTCCCCAGCTTGCTTCAGCCCTGATTTTGTTTTTGCCCCCCATGTTCACCTCGGTTAGGATGGTTTCTCTGTTGCTCTCGAATTGCATTTTTAAGCTACCTTACAGTTACACACCTTGTGCTATTTTACACTGCAGTGAATATTAGTGTGCACATCTGTATGTTTTGCACCTGGCTCCTATTTTGGTGCATTGAATTACCTGGCATTTACTTATTTTATGCACTCTGTTAATGCTCTTTTTATTGTTACCTTATTGTAGCCCCCCGCCCCCGGATGCATCTGAAAATGAACTGCTATCAGCCCAGTATGTCTTTTGCTGGTTAAACGTTTGAAATAAATAAATTAATCCCTCATGGAGATGATGTTGATATATATAATGAAAACAAAATGTAAAGTAAAAGAAAAATTTAGTTATTTTTTAACATGCTTTATCCTTCTTGGGCCCATCCCATGAAACCCCTTCCCACTTCTGCCATAAACCCTTATCCCAGCCTTGGAGGTTAGCCAGGTATGCCCCACCCCCCGCACTTAGGCCACCCCTAGAAGCCTAGTACCTCCTAAGATCCAGCTCTTGAATGTGCTGAGGAAGAAAGTGAGATCAGATGCTGCAAAGCATCTTTCTTAAAGACCCAGTGGTGCTGGTAGTTGTGGAGCATGTGAACAGAGGAGATGGGGAGGAGAACAAGTGCCGCTGAGCGGATTTTGAAAACAGCTGCTGGTGTTGGTATTTTATAAGTATATGGGGATTGAAGGGGGGGATGTCATGCAGCATCATGTTTTAAAGAATTGGCACCACCTGTGTATACTGAGCATGGGCAGGGCCAATGATTTTCTGTTTTCTATGGAAAACACTAGTAAAAAATTGAATTTGCCATTTTTAAACTAGCACTTGGAAGTCAATTTTTCTTGAAAAATTAAACTATGCACCAGTTTTTTGGGCAAACCCATCTATTTTAGACCAGATTTTTGTACAAAGCATACTGATTTGCTGTGAATTTGGGGAACCCCCTCCCCGGAAAAAATTGATTTTAAGGTGTTGTCAAACAAAACTGGGCATTTAAATGAGATCATTGGCCCCACGTGTGTGTGTGTGTGTGTGTGTGTGTGTGTGTGTGTGTGTGGGGGACACATGGAGTGACTTGTTTACAGAATCAGCCCTATAGTACTTGATGAGCTTTGTGCTTCGGGCTACCAGTGTATACTGTGCCATGACAGTGATGTGGTTAGAGCTGCTCCACCCCTTGCTGCACTGTTTCTGTAGCCAAGAGAAGCCCCAAGAACACTAAAACATCCCATTGGTCTGTTGAGCTGGTAGTCTCAGTGACGAACAGCCTGATAGACCAAACAGCTGTGCATAATGCCCGTGGCATTGCAAGTACACAAGACGAAGTGCAGTAAAACCACTGTCATTGGCATGCTCTTCAAGGAGGTGGGGATTGATTTTCCAGTTCTCTGGTGGGCTTAGGATGTGCCGTGGCCAGGAGAATTAGTGTTAGTATGATCTCAATTCATTTATTTAGTAATCTTGCTAGAAGCAATCTCCTTTTACAGGAGATACATGGTCCACAAGGCACAAGTAAACATACTCAATTATGTGATCTCTATGGGAGAGGTAGCGCCCTCTCTGTGATACAAGGAAACTGCAACTTCCCTTGGCTCTTTTTGACTACACATCAAACTGCCTGACAGCCTGATAGACCAAAAGGTATCATGGCTGGCCTTGATAAGTTGTTGTGATTGGTGTGAACATTATGTGGCCAGGACTGCATTTTATTGCTCTCTGATGGGCTGATGATACCATTCTTACCTCCTTGAGTGATGCCAATATGTTTGACTTGCCTGTGGCAAGCAAACATAGCAATACTGGGCAAACTGTGTGTTATCCAGAATCTTTCAGCTTGCTTGCTGCTTAATTAATCGTACAGAAAGCAGCAGTTTGACCACTTGGGAACATTGAATTGGAGGTTGCTAACATAAATATGTTGGCTTTGTTTTGGTCAGTTTATGTTCATTGGTGCCACTGATAAGTTTTCATCATGTTAAATTCTGTAGGCTATTCGTATAGCTGGAGATCCTAGGATTATGTTGTATTGCAGGTTCCAGGGCATAAAAGAACCAGGGCAATACTCTTTTTTACTTCTCAAATTGTAATCCAGTATTTGCTTCTTAATTTCAGGCACAGTCATGTGTTATGGTGACATAGGGAACTGATACAGAATTACATCAGTATTCACTGCATAGTAAAACACTCCCACACTTTTGCTTTCATGCTGACTGCTTAACTCACTGCGTAATAGATACTTGTCATGGCTGGACACAAATGCAGATCAATTCTAATGTGAATTAGATCTTCTTAGAGAATATTGCCTCCACAGAACCCAGTACATTGGACTGTAAGCTGAAGGCATCGGGACCTTGTGGTAAATTATTTCACAGCTGGGGCTGACCACATTGACATCCTTGTATACAACATCAGATACCTTGGCATTGTTTATATAACTTGGGCAGCCCCCCCCATAAACTTCCTTTCCCACCACTGATTATATCAATACAGTTCTAACATTTACGGAACAACCGGAACAAGGAATCAATCCCTGGCTGATCACATAGTAGAGGCAGAGAAAGCAGCTCACCAGAGTCCACCCAGGTACTGAAAGGCAGACCCTGCAGTGACCTGTAAGAAACATTAGTCCTCCTCTCAGGGAGATGGAGGGAGGGTTGTGTGTGGCTATATGGAGGAGATTCTTTCTTGAAGATCTACTGTTACCGGTAAGCAGCAAACCTATCTTTGAGGACATCTCCTCCATGTTACCCCACTTATTGGATGAATACAATGGCAGTGCTGAACTTTGCAGGTATTTGAAAATGTTAAGAGGATGTATTACAGGAGTTTATAAAAATGGCAAGATAAAAGTCAACAAGCTAATTGGCTAAGATGAGTCAAATGACCGTGCAGTGATGTTGCCCACCGCTCAGTCAGACTGGCATTAGCCTGTCAACCTATCCCTATGCTGCTGAACCTCTATAAAAGTTGTGGCAGCCATGTTTTCCCCTTGCTAAGGGCAGCATACTGTCAACACCCACTAGTGTTCAAAGCTGCTACTCTTTAGGACAAAAAACATGCCTGATTCAGGTTTATTTATTTATTTGTTTATTTTTTACTGAAATTCTTTTTTCCCAGTAACAGGCACAGAGCTCTTTACCTTTTTTTAATTTCCTGTTCTGTTCCCAGTTTTAAACAAGTGACCAGCGATTCCAGAAACACGGGAATGGTGATCGCTAAAAGACACAACTGGAGATAACACTTTCACTGGTGAACTTATTGAAATGTTACCTTCTCCAGAACGAGACTGCGGGGCTAGTTAAAGGAAAAGAAGATCTTACTAGCTTGATACAGAATCTGCCGGCATTTCGCTAGTGGGCCGGTGCCAGTTCCGACCCCTGGTATTATATTTATGCACTCTCTTTTTAACAAGTGCAGTTGCCAGAAAAATTCTAGAATTGTATGTAAAGGCAAACACTGTCCCTCGATCACCCTGACTCTCTGCTGCAGCGTGGCCCTGTTCCATATATAGCATTGTTAAAATACAGATTATGGGGGTGTGACTGCAACAGTGTTCAGCAGCTCAGAAATAGAAAATATGATTGTAAAAACAGTAAGACAAATATCTACAATTTACATTATAAAAGAAATTTAATTATGGCTATTTTAGCTCCTGTGGAAGACAGCTCTTCACACACAATTTATTTTGTTTTTATTAACCAGGTGCACTAGACAGTTAATGCCTATTTTCAGGCATGACCCAGGAAAGTACAAAATGAGCCATAGGTCAAAACAGCTGTAATATATAGTAAGTAGTGACAGAATACAACATAGCAAAATACACAACACTATTACATGATACAAGCAGCAATAACATAAACTGAACTAAATAGCGGCAAACATTTTGCTAGTGGGACACAGTATAATAGTGTATTACAAGAACGACAGCCAAAGAGCAATTTAGCACCAAAAGTAGTGTATTAAGCAGAAATAAGGATATAAAGTAGAGTAATGAATAAGGTATAGATTAACCACTCACACAAGCTTTGGGTACAGACAGTGTGGACAACAGATAATCGCCGAATTTAAGTCTACATAGTTGGTGAGTGGACATGGTTCATATCTCCAAGGAGAGATATAAGGTTGGGAACACAAAGTAAGGATATTCAGTGACCCGAGGGGGTAGGTACTAAAATGGCAGTGGAGAAATTCAGCCAACAAAGAATGGTACCACGGATAGGAGTATTTCATCCATGAAGCAGCCAAGCATGAAGGAGTGCTTATTAATGGGAGATTGCCAGCCCAAACCAGTACATAGCAAGCAATGGAGGGTGAGGCGATTAGGCATGAAGGTACAACTAAATTTATTATTTGTATGCAATAGCCAATTTAGGCAGGTCTCCTTTGGAAGTATTAAAATAGGCCAATAAACCACAGTACAAGCAGAGTAGAATGATACTATGGGTGATTGCTAGTCAAGCTTTAGGAGTAAGAATATGCAAGACTCTGTAGGCAAGGCCCAGCCAAGAGGTGACCAAACTGCAGACAGCATTAATATGAAGTGTCAAATCACGTGAAGGGCCAATGGAGATACCCAGATACCTGAAGTGTGACAGTTTCAAGTACAGATCCATCAGTGCAGGAGACTGTTAACACCTTGGCACATGGACAAAGTTTCTGGCTAGAGCCAAGCAACTTAAATGTGGTTTGACTGGAACAGAGGACTGGTTTATTTAGGGCAAGCCAGTCCACACATTAAGGAAATTAGAGTTAAGCTGGCAGTTTAGATCAGAGATGTTTTTTAAGCTGTACTATAGTACCAGATCATTTGCATACGAAAGAGAGAACTAGAGGCGATGACAAGCCGGCCTTCTGGCACAGTGGTAGCGCTACTGCTTGCGTCATTTGTGACCCGGGTTTGGGAATGTGCCCGGGACAGCAGAGAGCTGGCCAGGGGGAGGTAGGACAGGTGTCTGCAGGACTGCTCTTCTTCTTCTCCTGGGGAGATGGGCCGTGGTTCTCGGTGCAAGTAAGACTCCCAGCAGAGGCTGGAAATACAGCACCAGCTCGGGACCATCCAGTTGGGAGGAGACATTAGTGGACGTCTGTAGGGCACGTGTAGGAGCACGTGCGCCCCCCTTTGTTAACGTTACTGCACATCCATGTCTCTCTGGCCAACTTAAACAGAAAACCCCAGAAGCAGCAAGACAGTGATGCCAGGGCCCTCGCAAAAGCTGCCTCTAGCCCACTCTGGGGATGCTGGGGGGACCGGATTAGCATCTCACTGCTCTCCCTTGGGTTAGAAGGGGAGAACCACTGCGGCCCCAGAGCTGGCATAGCACAAAAGCAAACCTGAAAGGAGCACACTCGCAGATATGGGGTACATCTCAAGCCTCCTCCAGAAGTACAAATAGAGTTAATAAAAATTAAAAAAAAAAAAAAAAGGAGGTTGTGACACGAGAGAGAGAGAGAGATAGAGAGAGAGAGCATTAATAAAGAGAGACACGAGCAGGGAACCAACAGTTGAGCCTTGAGGGACACCAGTTAGACAGGCAGCCAAGTCAGAAAGGGAGCAGTCACATTTTAGATGCTGGGCCTTAGTAAAGGAAAGGTCCTGATTCTGCCAGGTGTTGACCATGAGCTGCCCAGTTGCTAAGATCAGTAACTAGGACAGTTTCAATTTTTTTTCTAACTCAGCCTGAAACTGAACTCAGTATTCCCGTACCAGAGCACCATTTGTTTTGTTTTATACGTATGTTCTGCAGCTTCCTTGGAGCTGCTTTGCAGGACAGGATGACGTAGGGTTGTCCAAGAGTCCCATTAAAATCAATTTATAGTGTAATGCGAGTGTTTCCCTTTGCTTGCTTTCTTTGGCATGAGTTGCCTGCTCTGAGGGTGTCTGCTGCTCTTTGAAGCAGAAAAAGTGTACACAGAAGTGCTCAATGAGTGTGCCAGCCTAAACCCTTGGTTGGTACTGGGCTTTTTTAGGATGTGGGAACCTGCATCCTTGATGCACCAGCAGCCCTCATGATATGTGCCCATCAGTTTTACGGGTTCCAGAAATACTTTACTGGCTTCTCAGAATGCACAGGCTGCTGGCTGCTGCCTTCTGGCACTGTAGCAGGATTTCCCAGAGCAGCTCCAGAGGAACAGTGCTGGATTTCCAGAAATTGGTCAGGGATCCAGAGTTTTTTTGTTTTGGGAATTCCAGTCCCTCAAGAGGCCAAAGCTACAATGAGCCCTATGGTAGTGTTCTATTTTTATAGTGAAGTTCAGGTTAAAGCCGAACAGGATGTCGTTTTGTCAGTCTTACTCAGGACATAATTGCGTACTTCCCTTAAAAGTTTGTGTTACAAAAATAACTCTCTTTTTATAGACTCTGTTTTGCAGCTGTGAGGCTAATTAAGGCAGCAACATTGAAAATTGCTTTCTCTAATTAACCCAAGAATGAGACTAGAATTCTGCTCCTCTGAAATCTGAATTACACTGCCTCAAACTAGGTCTCCATTTAAAATGTAATATTTTGAAATTGGCTGGTTTGTTGCAAAAAAATAGCCCCTTTCAAAATGTACATTTTTTGGATGTTTGTAAATGCAAAATTTTGTATCCCTACATCACTTCCATGCTTCATCTATCTGCTTTGATACCAGCTGGCAAATATGTGTCAGAGATTGTAACTGTTTGTCAGGGCCAGCAGTTGGCAGAAGCAAAGACTAAGCTATGAACAATTCCATTATGGGTCAGTTGGTATTTCTAGGAGTACAGGCCCTATCTAAGGTGGTGATGTAGCTGCAGTAGTTTTCTTTACCACAGTGCATATCTTTTTGGTCATATGCACTTCTATTTCCTAGTGATTTGTGCACACAAATCTTGTAGGAAGGAGGGAGGATGCCACCAGAGGGCAGGTTGAGGGCGGGAAGTAATGGCGACTGAACCCGTCACCAGTGGCAGTCCCTGTGGACCATGTGGCTATGGTCATCTAATCTTGTGGCCTAAAATTACACAGCTAAATAGGCCTGTATTTTTAGTCTGCTATCTCAAGAAAGTCGCCGCCGAGTGGATAGGAGGGAGTGGAGGCCAGGCGAGGTATGTCATATGGTGTTTTTTTTTTTGTTTTTTTTAACTATGTATTTATGCCCCTACTTGCCTCCCTTCTCCACTCTCTCCGGCATCCTACTACTTGCAGGCCCCACTCCCCATCGAGATCTGCCCGTAGAGCATCTGACACCACACACAATCTTACTCCCGGTATACTCCTCCGGGTAGGGGTGAGGAGGAACGCCCCTTACCTCCCCAAACCAGCACACTGAAGCTTGTGGGATCGGAGCAGTGGAGTCTGTTCGATGGGCCTGGAGACCTACCAGCGAGGTGCCATCGCCTAGGAGAAGCCGAGGTGGTTTTCCCAGTTTCTTTTCCCCCCGATGTCTGCATCAGTGAGGGGCTATGAGCTAGGAGGCATGCTAAGATGTACCTCTTTGCTCTGCCCCTCTGCCGACATCCACCCAATCCACTTACAGCTGCTCCACCTACCGCGCTTTCTACCCGGGCTCCCTTGGGTGGTAGCATTGCAGCGGAGCCTGCAGTTACCCCCAGAGAAGGAGCTGCGTCGGGCAGCTCTATCCTTCTCCGCCCTGAATGACCCCCGGCGACCCGAGCTCGCACCCGAACCCGGGTCACCAGTGTGGTATGAGGTGTGGCGTCCAGCGCCTCAATCCTCAGCGCCACCGGGCCAGCCGTGTTGATTTGTTTTCAGGGATAAAACACAAAACAAGAATCAAAAATTCTGCGTTAAAAAATAATGGTACTGTGGGGCTTGTCAAAGGGATTGGGGAGCGAGGAGACCAGCAGAGGGTAGGCTGAGGGCAGGAGTTTTGACGGCCGAACCCAGTTCCATTGGTGTTTCCTGAAAACCACGTGGCTACAGCCAGCCAGTCGGGCTGCAGTAGTTCATTTAAAGCTCCCAGAAGGCCAAATGACCCTTCCCGTGATAGGTCCCAAAGCATGAGTGCCACGAGGTGGACCACAGACTGCAGGGGATTCTGACCAGGAAGGAACAGGTGAGGTAGTGAGGTTAGCCTAGAAGGCTGAAAGGGGTAGGCAGACAGAAGTGTATGGGTGGGAAGAAGGACTAGGTTACGGGGTAAGGCCTGTGGAGGCAAGCAAATTAGGGGATTGAAACTACTCCCTATCTTTGGGAGGCCTGCAGAGGCAGGTGAATGAGGGGATTGAATCTACTCCTTGTCTGGGGTAAGCATGCAGAGGCAGGTGAATGAGGGGATTGAAACTTTTTCTGTCTGGGGTAAGCCTGCAGAAGCAGGTGACCTAAGGGACTGTAACTACTCCCTATCTTGGGTAGGCCTGCGGAGGCAGTTGACCAAAGGGATTGCAACTGCTCCCTATCACGGGTGGCCTGTGGAGGCAGGTTAGCTAGGGGACTGTAACTACTCCCTGTCTGGGGAAGACAGGTGGAGGGAGAGCTTGGAACTACTCCCTATCTCGGGGGAGGTAAATGGATAGCATAAGGTTAGTACCGTCAGTATCAAGGAGTGAACTTGCAGGGTAGCTGGGGGGGTTGATAAAGAAAAAGAATGCTTGGGCAGGAGGGGGCAGGGTAGTATACTGAGCTTCTGAATAGTAAAAATATGCAAACCATGCTGTTCGAGTTTTAGTTAGCCGTGTCACTGGCAAATTCCTCCTTCTCAATCACTTTAAATAACAACCCACTCGAGTTTGAAAGTGAATTTAAATATCTCGGTCTCACTTTTGATTCTTCCTTGACCTTCAAAACTCACATTGATGAAACTGTTTTGAAAGTGTGTCAATGTCTGGGTCGTCTAAAATGTGCCAGGCATTGTTTGTCAAGCTCAGATCACAAATATATTGTTGCACAAGCCATTCTTCCTGTCCTAGAGTATGGTGACACTATTTACCGCCACACCTCTGTTTCAAATCTTCTTCCCTTGAATACTGTTTATTATCAGTTACTACAATTTATTTTAAAATCTAAATGGGATGAACACCTCTGCACCTTATTGCATCAATTAAATTGGTTGACACCCTCCTCCAGATGCTCTTTACATTAAGGACTTGAGGATAGCCATCACCAGAGACCTGAAACTGGCTACTCAGTTTAGAAGGGCAGCAGTCGTGGCAGAAGAATGCTGGGCAATATTGCGAGGATAACTATTGCCGCTGTACAGATCCTTGGTGTGACTGCACCTGAAGTATGGCGTACAATACTGGAGCCCTACCTGAAAAAGGATATCAACCAGCTTGAGGTAGTTTAGAGGAGGACAACAAAAATGGTTCAGGAGCAGCAGGTCAAGGCATATGAGGACAAGCTGAGAGAGCTCAACATGCACTCACTTAAGGAGAGGAGGTAGAGAAGGGACAGGATTGAAGCCTTCAAGTACCTGAAAGGTACAAACAAGGTGGATATCAGGGAGCTCTTTTGTCTCAGCGGGAGCAAGACCAGAAGGGGGCACTGTTATAAGCTGGCAGGTGAAGATTCAGGAAGTGGGTCAGGAGACACTTTTATTGAATGAGTGGTGATGAGGTGGAATGAAATCCTATCTGAGGGCATCACTCAAAAGATGGTAGGAGGGTTTAAGAGAGGATGGGGCAGGGTGAAGGGGAAGATCAAGGTTGGTGGGGAGAGGGAAGGGGACCACTGTAATGGCTGTATTGGGGCACTACAATTGAGCAGACTCGATAGGTTGTAAGGCCTTCTTATGCTGGCTGTTTCGTATGTTATTTTGATCTCTGGCCTGCTGGAACTGCCTCAGTACTTTAGCAAGTTCCTCCATAGCCAAAGCCAATGCCAAGGTCACTGTCTAGCTGTGACTCTTCCCCTTGCCATCACAACCATTAAGGCTAAATATGTCACCTTTGTAGCATATTTCCCTTGCTGGTATAGGCATTTGCAATCTGCCTGGTCCTGAACCCAGGTCTTGTTGCACATGGTAAGCCCAAAGGTTATACTCTTTGTCTCGAAAGCATTTCATGATTGGAACTCCATGATTAATAGTGTAATGTGGTATGTAGTAGTTAGAAGGTAAATGAACTGTAATATAGACTATTGTTTCCAAAAATGTTTGGCTTTATACCACCGTGAACCTGCTGAACGTTCAGGAACTGAGTAGAGTAGTACTGAGCCGTCTCTGTGTTAGCTATGCTAGGCGTGGAGATGGCCATTTGTGTTGAGTATGATTTTTTTTTTTGGGGGGGGCATAATATATTTGACAGTAAAAGATGGAATCCATTCAAAGAAGATGTACAGAAACAATTGAAGGAATACAAGAATTCTCGTATGATTAGACACTGCCAGAGCTAAACCTGTTTTAAGTTGGAATACAGAAAAATTAGAGTAGATGTAACTAAGGCATACAGGGCACTTGGAGGCGAGGGCCTCAGAAATGTGTGGGGCTTGAGTTTAGGAGTAACAGTTTCTCATCAAGAGCCGTAGGTTCCAACTTAAAGGGTAGTTATTTATGACCAAGAAAAAGGAGACAGTGGTTTAGCCTGAGAGTGGTCACCTTGTGGAGCAAATTACCCTCATGTATAGCGCAGAGTCATTCTTTACAACGTTCAAGCATGTGCTGGATACGTACATGCAGGGCTTGCTCGGCCACTCAAGCCAACAAATACTTTATTTTTAAATGGTGATTTTTGAAAAACGTTTGGCACTATTAGAAAAGTTTAAAATGGGTTCTGTCTACCATTTGGTGCAAAAACATATTTTGGCAAACAGTTTTGGTGCAAAATGTGAATTACTGGCTATAACTGCTGGTAATGGGTGGACTTTCTTGATCAGTGTTCTGCGTTCTTATCTCCATATATTTTATGATCCCATGATTATTTTTGTTTGTATCATTCTTTTTTATTAAGGACAGAATTAGAAAGGCACACAGATACAGCATCATGAAACAAACAATGCTGCAGATTAACAAGATATAGAATAAATTGACAAAACCAATTAATAGGTGCACAAAGTTTAAAGCAGCAGTGCAATGAACAGTCTCTTTAAATGTGTGTTGTTTACTGACCTATTCATATTATACAGTTTTTCTTCAGATTCCAGATTTTTGCTAAATGCCAGCTCTAAAATCATGTTTTAAAATACTTTTTTTTACTAAAATCATGTATTAATTTGTGCGAAATAAGTGTGGTCCTCCATCTTGTTTTTTAAACATATCATTCCCACAGTGCACCTGGTTACGTTTGCTTCTCACCTTGTGTGCGCTCCCACGAGTACTCGGAAAAAGTGAATGGCATTTGCCTTCACTTGGATGCCAGTAGAGTCAGTCTGACATTCTGAATTTTATCATAACCTCCAAGGGCTCCCCCCGCCCCATTTTTTATAAGTATGCCTGCAACACTGCCGGCACTCCCATTTCACAAAAGGTGGCTATTCAATCTCCCCACGCACAGCACAGTATTGCCAGCTCGCAAGGGTGTAGCCAGGAATTTCAGATCTGTATACCAAGTGGACTCACTTCTACCCCCCATTGTCTCTGCCATGCTACCTCTCCCTCCACTGTTCATGCGCCACCTGTGCATCCTCACCTGACACAAACATCATTTTGTTTGCGGTGTATACTCTAAATATGTAAAGATGCAACACACATACTCCCATAGAGTAGGAATACCTTCAAATCACCCGTGTCAGATTAACAGACTGGCTTTTAGTAACAATGTTGCACTGTGACAAGCGTGTGTACCACATCAAGGTAGCCAGTCCTACAGAGGTCCATTTACACACCACTAGCCATAACACCAACAGCTGTCAGACAGACAGGCTTTTGGTTGCAGTATATTGCATTGTGGCAAGCCTCTGTACCACATCAAGGTTGCCAGTCCCACAGAGTTATACTCAAACACCATTAGCCATCCAGTCTGCCCGTATGCCCTATAAATGTATGTGTCCACTGACCCTATATGATCAATGGCTTTTCATCTCTCTCTCTCTCTCTCTCTCTCTCTCTCTCTCCCCATCCAAAGCTCTCTCTCGTGCCTGTCACAGGCATGTTTAGACCCCTCCACTGTGTTTTCCCTACCATCTCATGGCAGACTGTTCCAAGCATCCACCACCCTCTCTGTAGAAAAACTTCCTCACATTACCTCTATCGTGTCCCCTTGTTCTGGTATCTACCCCCCCTCCAGTTTCATATTGTGTCCCCTCATTCTGGTATCTTTTCTTCATAAGAGATCCCCCATCACCAGCACCTTGTTTATGCCCTTGAGGTACAAAAGTTTCTATCATGACCCTCCTTTCTCTCCTCCAGTGACTATATATTGAGGTCTTGGTCTCTCCCTATATGTTTTGTGATGCAAGCCATGCACCATTTTGGTTGCCCATCTCTGGATAGCTTCCACCTTGTACAAGTCCTTACTTACGTGCGATCTCCAGTACTGTGTGCAGTACTCCAGGTGAGGCCTTACCAGTGTTTCATACAATGGCATCACCACCTCTGTCTCCTGCAAGTAATACATCTGCCTATGCACCCCAGCATGCCACTGGCCCTCCATGCAGCCTTTGTGCACTGATTTGATACCTTGAGGTCAGATACAGTAACTCCTGTGTCCCTTTCCTCTTTGGTGACTGTCAGTACCTCCCTTCTATGGCTCTCCCAAAGGTTCCCCCTTCCTAGATGCATTATCTTGCACTTTTTTGTACCACCAGAATCCAGGTGTGCCACTATCCTTTTTCAGATCATTTTCTACTACAGATTTGACAGTCTGGTTTTGACTAGTTAGATTTTCTGTTGGTGGTCCAAGTGGCTACCTGAAGCCTCAACTACACAGAGCACTGTGTGTAAGTTTCCTAACCTGACCTCAGCAAGGGGTAATCGACGATGTGGCTTGCTGCTAAGGCAGCCCATGGCATAGTGGCAACTTCGAAATCCATGAAACAGTAGATTCAAGTCAGGAATACCCCTACCCCCTTCCCCTTATTTACAGTTCCAAATTTTTTCAGTCATGGAATTGTCGGAGTAACAGAAAAACACGTGGCAAAATCAGGGATGACCTTGAAAATATGGGACAGAGGTATGCAGGTTTGCTGACTGCAGGTTTCTAGTATTACTATCTCTCTCTCTCTGTTTGTGGTGCAAGAGTCTTCCACTAGACAGTCTGCATTCATAGTGTCAGACTCTTCCCACTAGACAGCTAAACTACAGACTGCATTTGTACTTGACTAAACTGTTTTCTCCAGTAGCTAGCAAAAGTAGACTTATTTATAGACAATGTGGCCCAACTGGTCATTCAGCACTGTCTGCAAAAATGGGCCTGGGAAGCTCTGGTAAAGTAGTCTGACTAGTGAGTGTGATCTGTAATGCCTAGCAAGCAGTATGCAGTACCACTCAAACTTCCCTCCATCTCGATAGCCCCAGCTCAAAATTTGCAGTTTGAGAATAAGTGACCCCAAACCAAATCAAACTAAGCAGCTGGCCAGGTAGTTCAGCTAGTAGTTAGGTGGATCTTATCTGCTGTCACATTCTGTTACTATCATGTTTCTTAATGGGCAAGTTTCATAGTTTGAAAGCCATGAAAAGCTCTTTTAAATGGCCTACTAGCCTTACCCATTGCTGTCAGTAGTACAGAGATAAGCCTGACCCCCTATTGAGTCTACATAGGCACCTTTTAAGAGCTTTTATCTTTTTTATCATTAACAATCAAGCTGTGGCTAACCACACTGGGTTTAGGCACAGATCAGTGGCATTGCAGCCATGGTTGTAAACATGGTGGCAATATAGTACCAGTATAAAGCAGACTTAATAACCAATAGTGCTCAACTACTGCTAGCTAAAGATAAAACTGAATACCTTAAACAGGGGTCGAAATTGCCACTGACCAGCTAACCAAATCCTGATGGATTTTTGTATCAGGCTAGTAAGATTTTCATTTACCTAGCCCTGCTGTCTTACATAGAAACATAGACTTTGACGGCAGATAAGGACCGCTTGGCCCATCTAGTCTGCGCATTTCCCTACCTACAGGATAGGCCGCAGATCCTAGTTAACCAACAGCCTATTTCTTCCTACCCCCACAAGAATTGCCTTATGTCTGTCCCATGCATTCTTGAATTCTCCCACAGTTTTAGACCCCACAACCTCCTCAGGAAGGCTGTTCCATGCATCCACTACCTCTCTGTGAAATATTTCTCACATTGCCCTGAGACCGCCCTCCTTCTATCTTTAAATTGTGTCCCCTTGTTCTTAGTAGTCTTTTTCTGAAAGATGCTACCCTCTTGGACTTTGTTGATTTCACTGAGGTACTTAAAAGTTTCTATCATGTCCCCTCTCCTTCTTTCCTCAAGGGTATACATATATTAAGCTCCATTAGTCTCTCCTCATACGGCTTCTCTTGCAGACCCTGCACCATTTTAGTTGTCCTCCTCTGGACTACCTCTATCCTGTCTATGTCCTTCCGGAGATGGGGTCTCCAGAACTGGACACAGTAATCCCGATGGGGTCTCACCAACTGTCTGTACAGAGGGATAACAACTTCCTGTTTTCTGCTGCTGATGCCTCTCCCTGTACTGTACATCCCAGTATACCCCCAGCCCTCCCTACTGCCTTCTCACATTGCTTGCTAACCTTAAGGTCATCTGATATGATTACCCCCAGGTCCCTTTCCTTTTTTTTTGTTGTTACTACCTCCCCACCCATTGTGTATTCTTCCCCTGGGTTCTTGTTTCCCAGGTGCATTATTTTGCACTTCTTTGCATTGAATCCTAGCTGCCATACTTTGACCATTCCACCAACCTTGCCAAGTCCCTTTTCATCCTTTCCACGCCTTGTGTATCAACCCTGTTGCAGATCTTTGTGTCGCCTGCAAAGGCATACTTTTCCTTCCAGTCCCTCTGCAATATCACTGATGAAGACATTAAAAGGACTGGACCTAATACTGAACTCCTGCGGTACCCACTAGTAACCCTCATTCTTCAGAGTGGACTCCATTTACAATTACCTTCTGTGTCCTGTTGTGCAGCCAGTGTTTTACCCAGGCTACCACCCTGGGACCCACTCCCAGGCTGGTTAATTTGACTATTAATCTTTTGTGTGGGACTGTGTCAAATGCCTTGCTAAAGTCTAGGTAGGCCATGTCCACAGTCCCTCCCTGGTCTACTACTTTGGTCACCCAGTCAAAGAAATCTATTAGATTCGTTTGACATGACCTTCCCACTGTGAACCCATGCTGCCTTGTACTGGAGAAGGCAACACTTCGGTATGTATACCAGCTGGGCCAGTGAAAGTGTCTAGGGGACAGTGGATGTCCCTAGTCACTAGCCCTGCTGGCTGTAAAACTTTGTTTTGACCCTCTTAAAGAGTTGTTCATGGACAAAAGTATTTCCCCTTTAATTTACTTGCCAAAAGAACATTATAACTATAAAACCTTCCTCCATATGTTTTCCACATAACACATACTGGAAAGCAGGCCTCAAGTTTACAACTACCACAGGTCTTAATACAAGTCATTCATTGCATGATGAAATGGGAACAGAGACCAAAAGGTTTGTTTAGAATGGCTGCTGACAATTACACACTATGGAGGGAGTCATCTGACAAATGATTATAAAAAAGGCTCATGTAAAACTTATTTAAAATCTGTATTATAAAACAGATACTGACAACCCTTCCCCCCCATACAATGGAAATATCCAAGTTCTCATTTAGATTACACTTTTTACCTTAGTCATTCTAATGCTGCACAAGCTTACCATTTGTCAATTTATGATCTACTTTTCGTACAAGGAATAAAAGTGCCTGTTATGAACTAGTAGTTGCCAGTCACACCTTCAACCTTTAACAGTTTTGGTTAGGTCTCTAGTTGCAAATATTAAAAGACTAAGTCAATCTGTATGATTATGCATATCAGACAAGCAGCACCAAACTATCCTGTCCTATGAGGGAACAGTCCTACAGCCACAAGTTATCCCTCCCCAGATAACTGAGCCATCTATCTCAACTGTCCTGCTGTATTGTCTTCTGGCTGACTTTACACTGGAATCTAGAGACAATGAGGAACGGTGAGTAAATTTTACTAATTTTTCAAAGAAACATGCTTGTAAAGAAGATTATTCATCAGTACATATACTCCCCCTCCATTATATGAGAATGCTGCAAACCATTATTAAATGTGGACAGTGTCAGTATTGTTGATTTGCAACACTGAGTTCTCAAAATATATTTTTCAAGTAATTTTATTTATTGAAAGTGTAGAAAAGACAGGCTAATCTGTGGATTCATCAGTAACAACGAATAAATGTAGAGCACAGAAAGCAAATAAACCACCACCCAACAAAAACTAAAACTGTACAAACAAATTTGAAAATGCCCAGAGAATTACAGGATCTAGTAGTAAAGTCACTTTACTTGAGTGCTATCTTGAGCCTCGATTGTCTCTCGAATACAATCACCCCAGCATCTACTCCCTAGATAGACGGCAGGGCGCAGGCAGCAGGATGATAGGAGGATAGATGACACACACAGAAGTAGTAGTGAAGTTTAGTCCACCACTGTCCAAACAGAGAAATGGTGCTCCATTCTGACTTGCCACCACCAACACAGCCATACAGTCAGTGTTTAAAAAAAAAAAAAACAGACGCACACAGTCAGTCAAACACAACGCCACTCTGCAGTGTCCACAGTCCGACACGGCCCCTTAAATTTCTTCTCTGCAGACAGGCTCAGTTGGAGAGTTAGAGACTTGGGAGTTGTGACTCTGTGCAGAGCATGCAGACTAGTCACAGGTTCAGGCAGCTTGCTACCTCTGGCATCCAGCGACTGGCGGCTCAACTCAGTAGGTGAAGGACAGAAAATCACAAAGCAAACGGCGCTGAGTGGGAAGTGGATGGCATTGATCTCCGAGAGTCTTGGCGGCAATTCGTTCCCACAAATCTTTGGGTTCTTCGCTCAGATCACTTTCCCTCCATTATCCTCCTGCTAGTGCTGCTCTCCAAAGTCTGGTTCCACACTTCTTCCACTTGCAGCCACCTTATCAACTTTGCAGAGCTAGATGTTTTCTTGAACTGAAAAAAACACAATGCACTGCAGTAATTGGGCATTTAAACACAGTGCCCCGTTGTAGCCACGCCTCTTACCTGACACATTAACCAGTCACTGAAGTGCAGCACCATGCGGACCTGGTTGAGAAATTCAGGTACAACTTGTACCTAAATTTCTCAATCAGGTCCACTGCTGCCCCCCGCCCCCCGCCTTCCAAATGGATTAAGTTGTGGGCAGAAAGTCTACCAAAAAAGAAAGACGAACCAAAGAGGACTCGACCGCACGGTTGGCTGTTTGTTACCCTGCTTTTGGCAAGCACTGTAGGCATGCTCATGGATCGGTTTGGCCCTTGCCAGCTTGTTGCTTATTGTAAAACAAATACATGAAAAATAGAACTAAGTACAGTAAAATTACAGCTGTAATGTTGCAGTGTTAACTTCGGGGGAGCATGACTGAGTGGGTGGACACTCAGCCTGAGCAGCTAAGGTGCTGACAGAAAACAGATTGGACTTGCTTCAGCTTGTGTGGGGAAAAAAAAAATATGGCAGAGGTCTGTTTTTTTTTTTAAATCAAACATTAATTTGTGCTTTGTTGTTACAGGGTTAAGTGGGAGGATGTTGGGGGGTGTTGAGTGTGAGCAGCTGGCACAGTACTGCGAACAAGAACTTTATGGCTCAGAACAGATCAGAACTGCCCTTGTACAGGTCACTGGTAAGGCAACATCCAGAGTATGGAGTTCAGTACTGGTGCCCACACCTCAAAAAGGACATTAACCTGCTGGAGAAGGTCCAGAGGAGGGCTACAAAGATGATAGCAGGTCAGCAGGGTAAAGCATATGAGGAAAGGTTGAGGGCACTGAATTATGTACTCCCTGTAAGACAGGAGAGAGAGAGAGGGGACATGATTGGGACCTTCTAGTACTTGAAAGGGATAAATGAGGTTGATAAGGAGAGTCTCTTTAAGTTGAGTGGCAACCATAACATGAGGGGGCACAGTCTTAAGCTGGAGGGTGGGAGGTTTAGGAGGGAGATCAGGAAGCACTTCTTCACAGAGAGGGTGGTGGACACTTGGAATGCGCTGCCAGAAGAGGTAATCTCATTGAAGACAGTGGGCAGCTTTAAGAGAGGCTGGGACAGGCATAGGGAGCGGGTAAGGGTCATGGGTAGGGAGGATGGGAGGAGTGGGGAGGAAGGGCAGGGACATTAGCTCAAGCTATGGACCCTGCACTACGAGCAGACTTGATAGACCAAATGGTCTTCTTCTGCTGGCTTCTTTGTATGTTCGTAACAGAGTCCTCCTTTGATCTGGGAAGTCCATGACACCTCGTGCTTACCCACTTAGTCACAGCTAATTATTACTTAGAAAAAGGTGGTACCTAGTCTAGCCATTTTTTTTAATTTAAACAAATAGAATAGGTACCATCTAAACATTGCTGCATGGCTAGCCTGTACATTTGTGTCAGTCAGTTTATCATTTATAGAAGAGCTCCCATGCACTGTAGTGGGCAACTAATGTGACCGTGCTCAGATATACAAAAACTACAAACAAATGCTTCATGGGCAGTCGGAGATGCATCATGGTTATTGATTCCAGTCTCTTAATAACCACAATGCACCCTGATTGCAAATGGCAATCCTGGCGAGGGTCTTTGTGAGTTGGGAGGTTGCTGGTGCATAGTGAATGAGAAAAAAATAATGATATGTAAAGCAAAAGTAATTCAGTTTACTGGGAACCTTTCTGATATTATTCCTGTGATAGAATATTTAAAAGAAAGGTTTGTAGCACTGCTGCTTTAACACCAGATTGTATCTGTAATCATCTTTAACATGTACCACTAATTTAATTTTCATGGAAAATCAACAGTAAATTAAATTAAATAAAACCCTCTAAATAAATAATTTGACACCCCCCAACCAAAATTATATTAGTAATCCATTCGTCCAGCTAAACAAATTTTTTTTTTGAAATACATGAAATAAATCACAGACAATAACAGTCTATTATATGGCAGGTATAGTGCCCATATTCAGGGCACCTGAGGCCACAGGCGACCAGCCACATGGAGACCCCTTGAATGATCCAGCCCCCGAGAAGGAGGTGAGACCTCCCCACAACTTCAGTGACATCCACAAAATATTCCTGCATCACACCCCTACACAGAGTCTGTGCTTCTGCCTCATGGAGAGAGAATTTAAGAAGAGCTCCTGTGTTATAAAGAAGTGCTCTCCCCTCCCTTTTAGGACCAAGGATAAACACTGTAAAGCCAAGTCTGTATAACCAGGGTCCTCCACTGAACAAGCATAGGAAGGGCACAGGAAACTCATGTGTTCATAATGCATTGACATGCTAGTATCAACAGCACATGAAGCCATCTGGGGAGCAACCCCCAGCCTTCTGCCCCCATGTCCTCCATCCTAAATAACAATGATATCTGCATTATGGATATCTGCCTTCCTGTCATAATAGATATTTCACCGGCCACATCCCTCCAAAATACCTGCAACACTGGACATGTCCAAAAATAATGTATATAGGTGCTGGGAGACACGCGACACTTGCTACACAGAGGAGAGATCGTGGGGTGGTACTTGTGCACTAAAACTGGGGGACAGTATGGCCTGTGGAGAAATTTATACTGAGATTCCTTATACCAATTACAGACCAGGATTCCCATATGCAACTTCAGCAACAGGGCCCAATCTTCGTCTCCAGTGGAGACACCGAGATCTCTCTCCCACATTTGCCTAGTTTTGGCTATAGTGGCAGGGAAGAAGTCACGTTCTTGCCTTAATACTTGCTAACAAAGCCATTGGGGGTCCTGTTAGCCATCCTCACCAGCTGTTGAAATGGAGCCAATGGCAAGGAAGCTGTCTGTTCTCTGTTCACCCCCCCGTCCATACTCCTGCACCTGTAGATTCCAAAAGAGGGAGTGTGGGAGCCCAGTGGCTTCCTGAATTTCAGTAAAGGTAAGAATACCCTGTTGGGTATAGAAAGCACCTGTATTTCATATTCCCTGTGATTCCCACATCTTAAATCTCCTATCCTCCAACCCAGGCAGGAAGAAAGGGTTCCTATACACCAGAAGCAGGAGCGTTTCTTCATGCGAACCACCTCGGCGGCACTACGCCTTAGGAGGCCCCACACCTCCAATGTCCATTTTACCAAGGGGTTAGGCAAGCCTTGTCTGAAGTAGGCCTGCTGTCCCTGCACTGCAAGGTATGCTGACAGACACCCGGCCCCACCTTCCTCCTCTAAATCTAACCAACTAGCCTTAGGCGGTCTGTGCACCCAATCTTGTATACATCTATAAGAACATACGAAGAAGCCAGCAGAAGAATGCCATTTGGTCTATCACGTCTGCTCATGTTGCAGGGTCCACAGCTTGAGCTAATATCCCTGCCCTCCCTCCCCACCCCTCATCCTCTCTACCCATGATCCTTACCTTCCCCCATGCCTATCCCAGCCTCTCTTAAAGCTGCCCACTGTCTTCAATTACCTTTACCTTTTCCGGCAGCGCATTCCAAGTGTCCACCACCATGTCTGTGAAGAAGTACTTCCTGACCTCCCTCCTAAACCTCCCACCCTCCAGCTTAAGACTGTGCCCCCTCATGTTATGGTTGCCACTCAGCTTAGAGACTCTCCTTATCAACCTTATTTATTCCTTTTAAGTACTTGAAGGTCCCAGTCATGTCCCCTGTCTCTCTCCAGTCTTCCAGGGTGTACATGTTCAGTGCCCTCAGTATATCTCCTTGTATGCCTTATCCTGCTGACCTGCTATCATCTTTGTAGCCCTCCTCTGGACCTTCTCCAGCAGGTTAATGTCCTTTTTGAGGTGTGGGCACCAGTACTGAACTCCATACTCTAGATGTGGCCTTATCAGTGACCTGTACAAGGGTAGTATAACCTCTCTCCTACTACTGATCCCCTAGATGTGCATCCCAGCATCTTGTTTGCCTTTGCTGCTGCTTTCTTGCACTGCGTGGAGTGCTTCAGATCACTAGTGATCAGCACTCCCAGGTCCTTCTCCTCCTCTGATGCAGATACTCGGACTCCACCCAGGTAGAACTCTGTCCTAGGATTCTTGGCTCCAATATGCATAACTTTGCATTTCTTGACACTGAATCCAAGCTGCCAGATCTTGGACCACTTCTCCAGATCTTTCTGTAGGTCCTGTATCCCTTCAGCTGTGTCCGCTCTCCACAGAGCGTGGTGTCATCCGCGAATAGGCACATTTTGCCTTTAATGCCATCTCCAGTGTCATTGATGAAGACATTGAACAACACCGGCCCCAGCACTGAGCCTTGCGGGACCCCACTAGTTACCTCTCTAGTGCCAGATAACTCTTCCCCCACAACCGCCCTCTGGGTTCCTGTCCCTCAGCCAGTTTTCCACCCCTCTGGCCATCTTTCTCCAATCCCGAGATCCACCGACTTCCTGATCAACCTTTTGTGGGGCACAGAGTCAAAGGCCTTGCTGAAATTAAGCTAGAGGGTGCCTACTGCTTGGTCCCTGTCTGCTGCCTTAGTGACACAGTCAAAGAAGTCAATCAGATTTGTTTGACAGGATCTTTTCCCCCCCCCCCCATGAGCTCATGCTGCCTCGCATCCTGAAGACCATGCTCCTCTAGATATTCCACCAACCTTTCCTTTAGTATGGTCTCCATGAGCTTGCCCACAATGGAGGTCAGACTGTCTCATCTGTAATTTTCTGGGTCATCCTGGGGACCACTTTTGTGGAGGGGCACTACATGGTGTATACCATGTTGATAATAGCTTTTAAGATCTGGGATATTGAGTCCCTTTCTAGAAGTATCTGCCTTGAGGTGCTGCATACTCATGCGGGGGTGCTTCCCTTGCCACAAAAAGGCAGAAAAGGCCCCTTGCAAATGCTTCAGATCTTCTTTAGTGAGACACATATAGGAAGCATCTGAATAGTATACATCAGCCTGGGCAAGATATTCATTTTGATTAGATTGAGCTGACCCAACTATGAAATCAGCAGCTCCTGCCATCGGGAGAGGTCACCCAGGACCGTTGTAATAAGCGGTGTAAGATTTAGTTGATAGAGCGTGCTAAGGGATGCACCTACATGAATACTAAAGTATGTAAAAGAGCACCCAACCACCCTCAGACCCCATGTGTTCCCAGGACCCTGTCCCCCCCCCTTGCCCCCGGGAAAGCAATTCAGACTTATTGAGGTTCAGCTTATATCCGGAGAAGGTGGAACTTTCCAGTCCCCTACAACAACACCGGCATAGAGTGGTCTGGTTCCGTAACATATAGTAGCAGATCATCTGCATACAAGGTGAGTTTGTGAGATCTCCCAGAACGCCCCACTGTGCCTGGTATATTTGGGTCAGTTCTGATTTGAATCGCCAGAGGCTCTATAGCCAGGGCAACTAGCAAGGGAGAGAGGAGGCATCCCTGTCTTGTACCCGGGTAGAGATGGAAACTGTCTGTACGGCTACCAGTGACCAGGATCCAAGCCACCAGAGCTGCATATAACACCCTAACCGTGCCCACAAAATCTTCCACCAGACAAAACCGGCACATAACCTCAAAAAGGTATTCCCAGTGAGTACGATCAAATGCCTTCTCTGCATCCGTAGATAACACACACGTGTGCCCCGGATGCTGAGAGGCCCACCACAGCATATTAAGAAGCTTGCATATGTTGTGATATGACATATGTCCCCTCACAAAGCCGGTCTGGTATGGGTGAACTAGGGCGGGGAGTAATTGTTCCAGACAGGATGCCAGGGTCTTGGCCATGATCTTGGTATCGCAGTTTAGTAATGATATGGGACGATACGAGGTACATTCAGTTTGCTCTTTACCAGGCTTCAATAGCAAACAAATAACTGCTTCATAACAAGTGAGAGGCAATGCCCCCTCTCCCCGTACTACTTTCATCTCCAACAAGGGATCTACTAAGAGGCCCCCCATTGCCTTATAATACTCAGAGGTAAACCCAATTGGTCCACTCGCCTTCCCCCCGTTTCATCCCAGCTATCGCCTTCCTAATTTCTTCCTGGGTAACTTCAGCACTGAGGGCCTTTCGCTGTTCTTGAATGAGTTGAGGTAGGGTCATCCCCTTCAGGAAGCTATTTATTGCCACCCGGTTCCCTAAGTATTCAGCTGTGTAAAGCTGGGAATAGAACTGATGAAATACTTCTCCGATTTGCCCTATGTCTTTTACCAGGGCCCCTGCCTTGATTTAATAACCGTGATGCAAGTCAGACCCCTCCTTCCCCATATAAGCCAGACCAGTAAGGGTCCAGGTTTATTCCCCCATTAAAAAAACTGTTTCCTAGCATAAAACCAGGATGCCTGGGCCTCTTCAGTTAAAAGTAAATTGAGTGCCTCCCTGGTGGCCCGAAGCAAATGCTGATCTTCCTCGTGTTGCCTTCCAGCCACCTGCCTCTCGAAGTCTTTGAGCTGAGGCTTCAGAGCCACCCTTTTAACCTGGGTTTCTCTTTTATACTGGGCCACATATCAGATGATGACTCTCTGCATAAATGCCTTGCTGGCCTCCCAATATACTCTGTGATTCGGGGCAGTCCCAGAATTTGTCTGTGCATAGATCTGCCACTGTTCCTTAAGGTAGCCATGGAATTCTTGTTGTACTAATAAATATGATGGAAACTTCCAAGGAGGCATCCCCCTTCCCTTTCTCCAACATTGTCAAGGTAAGGGCTACCTTTGAGTGGTCCGACACATGACTAGGGGTGTGCCAAATCTTGACCACACAGTGGTAGTGCGCCCGGGGTAGATAAATATAATCCAACCTGGACCAAGTCTTGTGAGGGTGTGAGTAAAAGGTATATTCTTTAGTGCCTGGATTAGCCATGCACCACCCATCCACTAGGTCAGGGTCAGGAACCCCCAGTTGCCAGGTCCTCAGAGTATGCTGGTGACGCCCCTTTCCGGCAGAGTGGTCCCACTTGGGGTCCATAGTAATGTTAAAATCCCCACCCATGATCAACCCTGGGAACTGATCTTTAATAATAACATCTAAAACAGATTGCTAAAAGGTGGGCTCAGTGACAGTCGGGGCATATATACTTTCGAAGGTGACCAATTCCTCAAACAATTCCCCCACCAGAAGTATATACCTTTCTTCATGAGGGTCCTTCACTACACAATGAACTTTCAACGATAGGTTACGGTGAACCAGAATTGCCACCCCACATTTGTGTGAAGAATAGGAGGCGGCGTAACATGTCCCCACCCACCTCTGGGCTAATTTACTGTGCTCCTTGTCGGTAAGGTGGGTCTCATGCAGCAGCACAACCTGAGCATTCTGTTTGAGTGCCGTCAGAATTTTTGTCCTCTTCACCGGTGTGGAGTACCCCCCTCCCCACACACACATTCCAGGAAGCAACTATAAGTTGTTTATCTTGCCCCATTTTGATCATTAAACAAGTGGTCACCTAAGCACAATACCTCAGCCCCAGCCGCCACATGCCCCCTTAGCCTGCCACGGTATCAAACGGTAGATATATAGAAAGTTGGACCTTTGGAAAGACATAAAATCCCCCCAAAACCAACTAGCAATTAAAGATAAAGAACCAGAACATACAACAGCCATGATGATTTTCATGTAAAGTTTGAAATACATATGTCAAACAAATGGGCATCATTATTTAGTGTAATATCATTTTTGAGGGACCATCCTGAAGAGTGAATGTAGCAAATTTGTTTTAGCTGACAGTACTGGTTTTACAGTACTTTGAATAACCGTTTATCAATAGATAGATGGTGTTTGTATAAACACTTTTTTAAATGTTTTAGATTTTTTTTTTTTTTTTATTTTGGTTAATTTCTCTGCCACCTATAAATAACAGGCTCTAGCATTTCTCCAACCAGGGTCATCCCCTGGTGCTTTTCCATTTTTTGAGTTGCTGCCCCAGTCTGATGATTGATATTTACAATTGGGGATGTTTTTAAACTGATGCTGAATCTGTGTTAAGTTTTTAAATTATTATGATATGTTTTCTATATGCAGCACTTTGAAATTGGAATTGCGCTATTTAAATAAAAATATTATTATTATTATTTATTGTCTCTAACCAGGCTACTACTACCACTCCTCTCAGTGGGACCCAGGGCAGTGAAGACTCTGTCAGTTTTGCCACACAGACTCAACTCCTGTTCATTGAGAGGCGTGGCAGAAGCAGAGGTGCTGACAAGGGATAGTTGATGTGGGGCCCCACATCTTATGAAGCAGTGGGCAGTGGACATGATGGACCTAAACATTTTTTCTGACCGTAAATTATTATGTTACTATATTGCTTGCAGCAATTCTACTAATTTTTTAAGGACAGTCTAATTGCAATAAAATATTTCTCTAAACACAAACTTGCTAGATCGAATTTAAAAGCAACCATTGCCTTGTACTGTTCCATGACCCCCCAAAGAATCAACAAAACGATGGTTTTAGAGAGCCTGGCAGAGAGACTGCCCCCATCTTGAATACTTCGGAACTCCATATTTAACCAATTGCTTTTCAGCACCTGTGATTTCAGTATCGAGAACTAGATTGTTTTGCACTACTTCATCTTCAAAAGAGACATTCTTCACTGTGTTATGCAACTGAAATGTTTTAATACACTAGGGCCTTGATTCACAAAACTTTGCCCCGGTGCAAGCCAGGTTTTGTGTTGAGTTGGTATTCATAAAAGCCCAGTTTGTGTGCTCAAACCAGGTTGGTGCCGGTGCAAAGTGTGGAGGGGGCTTCAGTGCAAATAAGGGAACAGAACGTGAATATAGGTGCTGTCAGATTCACAAAGCATTTGCTTTGCACAAAGGCCCCTTGAGCAGTCCCCTTGCGTGAAGCAAATACCGTTGACCGAGACCTTGTCTTATCCTGCACAACCCTAGTGTTTGGCAGAGGTATTGCACCCCGCTGATTGCCAGTCCGATAGCTGTATATCAGTTTCCCTGGTGCCTAGTGGTACCTTCTCTGCTGATCGCTGGCCCAAAATGAAAACTATATTTTCCCTGGTGCAAGTGGTCCCCACCCTGCTGATCGCCGGCCCAGTAGTTGTATATCAGTTTCCCTGGTGCCTAGTGGTCCTCCCTTGACCGTTCTCCTGGACTGCTGTGCACACACATCTTTCTCTGTTGTCCAGTGGTCCCTCCCCCCACCCGATCCCTCGCTCGATGTCAGAATACATATTCCCTGTTGGCCAGTGGTCCCTCCACCACTCGATCCTTCACCCGACCTGTTAAACTTTGTCCCTGGTGTTTAGCTGACCCTCCACCCACCCACACCCATGCCTTCGACGTACAGTGACATTATCCCTGGTGTCTAGTTGTCCCCCCCCCATCCGATCCCATGTCCGAGCTACACAGTATGATTCTCCCTGGTGTCCAGTGATCCACTCCCCATCTGATCCCTGTCACCATGATGATGCAAGCCATTTGGGTAGACTACCCCCCCACAATCGCCAGTCTGATGTGAAAACATACACTGTCTCCCCCCCATGCAGATCGCTGGCCTGAAATCAAGGAAGTAGCTTTCCCTGGTGTCTAGCGGACCCACCACCTCAGCAGATAGTGCCCTACCACCCTGCCCCCCCCAAATCTGGACCCTGAGTCTGCAACTGGCATGCCCCTTCATTCTCCACCACGGTCAGCCACTGGCTGACCTGTCAGTGAGTGCGTCCTGTATACAGTATGTGCTCACAGCTGTCAATTAGTGAGTGCATACTGTATATAGTACATGCTCATTGACAGTTCAGTTGGGGTCCAGTCATGGTGGAGAGTGGAGGGCTGTGCCGGTCCCGGGATCAGGATGGGGGAGGAGCAGGGTGGTGGGGCACTACCTGCTGGGGTGGGGTTTCTGCTAGACACCAGGGAAAATTATTTCCTTCACATTGAATCAGCAATTGGTGGGGAGAGAACAGTGTATTGCTTCACTTCAGGCTGGCAATTGCAGGGGGAATTGGTCTTACCCATTGGCTTGCATCATTACGGGGATAGGACCAGGGGTGGGACCACTGGACACCGGGGAGAATCATATTGTCTTACTCTGGCATGGAATCGGGTGTGGGGAGAGATTACTAGACACCGAGGATAATGTTACTGTATATCGGGCATGGCATCAAACTATACTATGCCTGTGTGATTGCTAAAGGGCCAAAACACTACCAAAGGAAAGAACCACTGGGGACTCTGTGTGACGAAAGAAGGGGAGGAAATACCAAGGGTCTCAGGAGGAGTTTATGGGGTTTGAACTGAGCTCTGCATTTTGTGGAAAGACACATAATAGGTGTATAGCCCCTCGTAGCCTATACATGCCTGTAGCTTTTCTAGTTCATTGTGCAGTGGCCGAGAGGATTCTATTCCAGGAACACAGACTTGAGACTGTATTTGTACCCCCTCACATGGAATGAGAGAGTGAGAGCACTGGGATCCTCTGGTGTACGTTCAGTTGTGAAATAGCGAGCATACTAAATGGACAGAGGAAGGGTATCCCTGACCCTCCCATCACAAGAGGGATTTGCTGTGACACAAAGAATCTCACTTTCTTGTTTTCGGTTTGCAGAAATCACTGCTCTGTTGCAGTAGTGGTTGTGTGAGACAGTGCAACAGAGAGAGAGAGAGAGAGAGAGAGGAGGAACAGCACACAGGTCAGCCATAGCAAGTCCTTACTGATGCAAGCATACTGTCTCTCTCTCTCTCTCTCTCTCTCTTCCTTGCCCACCTGGATAGAACCTCAAAAATGTGGTTTGTCTCTCTCTCTCTCTCCCCATTCAGGCATAAAAAATAGCATAGTGGAAAGCATTGGTTTAAATTGTTTGAAGGTGACCAGTTCGGAGTGAGGAACAGGAGCCACTAATCCCTTTTAACACATAATTAGGTGTAAAAAGGGATTAGCAGCATAGCAGGAGGACAAGTCTGACAACAGATCATCCCATTTAGGTGGTTGGGGCATCCCATTTAAACAGCTACAAGTCCCATAGGATAATATGGCCAATTAATCGATACCCGGTGGGATGTCCCAATAAAGCAGACATCCCTATTATCCACATCCTGATTAAGTGGCTTCTACTGGGCCAGCCTGGTAGCACCAGAGGTTGAGGCGCTGGCCGCTATATCTCATGACACGCCGGCGACCCGAGTTTGGGAATGAGTCCGGGCTGCCGGGGGTCGGCAGGGGGAGAGAAGATCAAGTGTCCAGAGGACTGCTTACCTCTCTCAGGGGGAGGGAGACTTAGTGTCCCACTGGTTGACTGCCCTCTGGCAGTGGCTGGAGGGTAGTATGGGTCAGGAGGCACATACCAATGTCCTTACGTCGGTAGGGGAGGGGGGGACAAGGGAAACAAGAGAAAAAGGAGCCTGGCATGTTCTGCGATGGCCACACATCCCTGCGAGCCACCCCTGGCATCTGGATTGGGTCTTTGGGGGGGGAGGCTGGCACCCTCCTCTGTGGTCCTGCTGCGGGGGGGGGTGGCAATCCACAGGGGAATTTCCAGGGGTCGGTACAACTGGAATGTGTGGGACTGGAGAAGTGAGTTCCTCTGTGAGGAGTATCACAGCTACCTGCCAGGGCTCAAGGTGGAAAAAATTATAATAGACAAAAAAAGTGGCTTCTGCTGTACAACTGTCGGGCCAGTGATCGGCAGTGGTGGTGGGGGGGCTCGCTAAACTCAGGTATGGCTTATGTAAATGGACCCATAATGAGCATGCAGATAGCCACATAGCACCTTGCATCGGCTTATTTACATGGCTGCTTTTATGAATTCCAAATAGCGCGCACCTGTGCTATTCATTGCAGTGCCATACTCCTGGCCGGCATGCCAGGGTGGCGCTATTGGGGTTAGAGGTAGTGGTAATGGGGTTGCCACTGACTCGACCTAACCCTATTCACAGTTGGATATTGTGATTCGCTGTCCGACTGTGAATTGCAAACTTACCCATCTAGGCAAACGCAAAGTGCAAGGCAAAATTTTGTCCTGTGCTTTGCAGTTCTTTTGTGAATCTAGCCCTGTATGTTTTATTTCAATGCAAAAAGAAGGGCAAGTCCAGACTTACTAAAGGGTTATATACAGACCCTATAGTAAGTGACTCCAGAATGGGTTGTACCACTATCCCTCAGGAGAGGATGTCACACTTACCTATGAGACCAACAAAAAAAGTCTGTGATTTGGATAAGCAGTGGGTAAAGCGGCAGCATAAAATCTTGATCAAAAAATCTGAATGTGTGTACATGAACAATCAACTGGTCTTATTTATACTGATAACTCTGCTACAAGGTTTATGTTGAAACCGATCATACGCACTACCAGTATCAGGGAGATCACCTTCAACATGAAAAGCCTAGGAATTGGTGGAGGAAACATGAAAATCAGCCTCAATGATCGGGGTATTACTCTTTTCTAACCCACAATATTGTGAGACCTGGTTTCCCCTTGAAGACACTATGCAATACAATAAACTGCAGACTGGCAATGTCAAATATGTCAGGATCTCCCTCCCCTGGTCACCTCCCTCTGTCTTTCCTACTCCGTGACATTCCTGATATCTTGGTAATAAACATTAGAAGCTAAGGATGCTCAACCCTAATAAGCTTATTTATTTATTTGGTAACCGGGTAAGTGCACTAGACAGAACTGCCTACTTTCAGGCACGACCCGGAAGAGTACAAATCAAGGAACAGGTAAAAACAAATACATAAACAGTGTTGTACAATAGGAGATTCCAAACGGTTATACAGAGGTGCAAGTTACTTGCCCTGAACAAACATCTTATTAGTTGTGGAAGTTTTTACTCCTTAGTCCGGTAGTCCCACATAAATGCACTCTTAAATGGGTCACTGTTTGATCAAGTCATGTACCCCCCACCCAAAAAAAAGTGTGCTTGTCATCCTATCTATATAGTCAGTAAAACATCCAACAGTGCTTCTGACCCAAGACTTATCTTTTTGTCTCCAATCATTTCTGATGTCTGTCCACATTTAATGCTTACGAGGAAATCGCAATCAGTATTGACCAGTTTTGTACCTTAGAGGGAACTCCACCCTCCTAAATCCCTCAACACTTCTTCCTGCTGGCTGATGATGAAAATCAAACGTGCATCTTGCTGGTGGACTTACTGTATATGCAAGGCATTTGTCTGCATTGACCACAACCTGCTACTTTACAGTTTATTTACTCATGTGTGTATTTATTTATTTAAAAGTTTATCCAGGAAGTACATACTGAGCTGAAAACAGCTCATTTCCAGATGTTTCCTGGGGAAGAGGGGAGAAGGAGATATTTAACAATAAATAGGAGATATGTGTTGGGTTGTGCTGGAATACACTATGTATCTGCATTAGTGCACACTGGCCTCTTTCACAAGTGGTGTAACGTAGCGGAGCCACGAGTGATGCGGAGGTCAGTGTGCACAAGTGCAGATAAATAGCATATTCCACTGACAGCCCAGCACATATTCGGTTTATACAACGGGGGTGAAAGGATATCCCATTGAAATATGTTGTGTTGTTGGTTTCTGCGGTGCGGCTTCAGTGTGTTTAATATTTATTTCCCTGTGTGTCCTATGTTTTAGAGGTTTCTGTTCGTTGCAATGTTTTTCTCTGTGGTAGTTAAAAGTTCTGCATTTTGTTTCTTAGTGATGCTTCTCTTTCTGCTGTTGGTCTCTATGTGTTTAGCTGGGTTTTGCTTTCACTTTCTAGGCATAGTTCTGTGTTGAAACATACTTTCTGTGCTCTTCTGTGCAGGTCTGTTGCATTTGGTTGGGGGTTCAGGTGTTCTGAGATTTGCTGCTTTCTGTGACATCGCTACTATGTGGATAAATGTAGCCACTATGTGAATAAATGCCATTTATTTCCTAGTTGCTACATTTATTACTATGGTAGGTCTGCTAAGCAGAGATTGGGTGTTTTTATTTTGTTAGTAAGGAATATATGCTGTTTTATTCAATGGGTTATCCTTTTACCCCTATTGTATAAAAACAAATAAGGTAAACAAATGCAATAATATAGTTTTACAAGCAGAATCATAAAAATTATAGGCAAAATAGTAAATGAAGGCATCTAGAAAATAACACACACTCTAATATATACAGAAAGGGAAAATAGCAGAACAGTAAGAAGTGGGCAAGACTAGAGAATGGAGAAAAAGAGGAACGATCACAAGCAGTTGCAGGTAGGATGACAAAAGTCAAAAATAAGAGACTTTAGTGAGGAAGGAGAAGAGGAAGAAGTTTTGGAAAGTGGTGGGAAAAAGCATATTGGCCAACAATAGATTATCTCGAAGGAAAAGAGAGAGAATGGAAAGTATTGTTGCAGAGAGGGTAGGAGGAAGAAGGAGGGGAAAGAAGGGATTTGAGATGAGGGAAGAGTGCTGAACCAGAATTTGAATAAAAAGGAGACACAATGGGAAAGGCACCTTGCATCAAGAGAGGGGAGAGAAAGAGCTGAGTAAAGAGAACAGTGGTGAGTACGAGAGGAGCAATCTAAAGCCAAGCGGCAGAAAGAATGAAAAAGGGGACGATGATTATTTACAAACACAATACTACCCTAAAAGTAAAAGGTGGTCTGCCAAATTAAAGGTAGTGTAAACAGACCCCTCCCTCACTGATTTTGTTAGTCTCTCCATAGAACATGCCCTAACCCATTCCCCAGTAAATGCCATCAAAATACTGTTTGGATTGGGGCTACGGAGCAGTGCAGGGCGTTCTTCTTGAAATCTGACACTGAGATTATGTCAGTGTGGCTCGGCTAGTCGCACAGCCATCTCTGGTCAGAAGGTCGTGGTCCCACACAGGGTTTGGGCTCATACCGTAAAAACACTGGCACCTGACTGCAGTACTAAGGGGATGCTGTACTGTTGAGGTGCCTTCCTTCATATGAGACATTAAACTGAGGTCCTGTCTGCCTTTCCTAGTGTTTTTTTCAGGTGGATGTTAAAGATCCCATGACTCTTATCAAAAAGATTAGGGGAATGGCATATAAATCACTGGAACAAAAACTTTTAAAATCCCCTTTTCTAGACCCTGGAGTAGACAGCACCTTGCAGTAACTTGCTTGCCCCAAACATATTCTCTGCTCTGTATAGAATATTCTTTGAGAACTCGGCTGTGCTGGCATTTTACTGCACTAATCATTAAATGCCTACTGCTTTCTATATAGTTTCAGTATCCTTAAGCCCATGAATCTTTTTTTTTAAATCATTATGTTTTTTTACTGTCTTCTCCCTCAGAGGCCCTCTGGTTTCTCCTGTCTCCAACCCTGACTTTTGGGCAACACTAGCTGCACTGTTCCTGTGACTGGGAGGAGGGGTGGGTGGTTGCTTCACAATTTACTCAGTGCCGCTCTGAAGTTAACCACAGAGGGTGCATAAATGCCACCCTCTTTGGAAGCAACTCACTTCTGTTGTATGCCCAGCCACATGCCGGCTCCAGTATAGGATTCCAGGGATCACGCTGGAAGCCTGGATTTTCTAGGTAGCAGCTCAGTGGTAAGGCTGGGTCTTAATTCTCTGTTCACACTCTGTTGCCCTGTTTGCGTTTGCATTTTGTTTGACGTAATATTCTTAGTTACCTAAACTAAAATATTTCTACAACCAGTAGAGCTCCAGCTTCTTTATCAAGGAAGCACATTTTGCAGAGAAAAATGCAATTTTTCTGGCAGATTAGGACCACATTACTTGCTGACTTTGAGTTTTGCCAGTAGCTCTTTTGTTTCTTTTCTTTTTTTTTCATAGAGCTTTTTCTCCCAGTTGGGTCAGCTCTGGAGGGCTTTCAGCCCTGTCCCTGCCTCCCCACCTGGCATCTACCAGACCGACCAACCCCCCCCAGAATGGTGGTCATATGGCAGTACGGGAGCAAGGGCAGGCAGGCGGGGTTTCAGCAATCTGGAGCCTTAGTTTTTTCCATTTCTTCCCTGTTTCCCACGCTGGGGTGCACATCTAGACGTGCGCACGTGGAGTCACGTGCACACCCCAGAGTCATGCAGCCCTCCCTTCCACTGCCCTCCTAGACCCATACTACCACTTGGCCTCCATCAGGTGGCAGTCATTTGGTGGACCATGCAGGTCCTCCCCTGTCAGGAAAGGAGAACAGCTGTCGGGTGCTCAGTCCTTTCCCTCCCTAGCCGACCCCCAGCAACCCGTGATCGCAACTGAATGTGGGCTGCTGGTGTGGTAGGGGGTAAGGCACCAGCACCTCGGCCCTCCATGCCACTGGTCTGGCCTTTGCCAGTGGCTCTTTAAAGTTTTTTTTTCCAGTTTATTACAAAGAAGACAAAAAAATGTTATCAATAGAACCCAAATCTCTTAATATCCCAAAATATGAAATTTCAAATGTTCTGTTCTAGGTTGTTAGACATTTGCATGAAAACTGGGTCTTTGCCCCTTACACTTACTGTTACTGCTTTTCCTGCACTGACATTATAATTCTCTGCTTGTGACATTAAATCATTTCCACGGCAAAACCAGAGCCAGCATTTTCTGACTTTGAAAAGTGGACTTAATGAGATTGGAGCCACTTTCAAACTGTGATTTTGGAGTAAGGTGAAAATAACGTAACCCCTAGGTGGCACTACCCCAAGGGCTACTGCCCCTGCCTGCTTGACTAGTAGCAGGTTAAGGGGCCTGAGTTCTGAAATGGGTGCCTCCACCCAGAGATCAGGGTTGGTAGTGGTCAAGCTAACCTGGGCACAGCTCTCTGGGACACTGTAACCCCCCTCTTTCCCCTCTATTGGCCTGAACACTGTACAATAATCACTTTCACAATACCCCTGGTACACCACACAAGTACCCACACTGTTTGCACTTACCACCAGGGCTGGTTCCTCTGGCTCGACCCTGACCCCCTAAAACAAAGTTATGCACAGCAAATAGCAACAGTACAGTACTTTGAGCACAAACTGAAACCACAGTCAGATTACATGCAGAAAAAGTTAGATCTGATTTATTCAGGGGACTTGAACAAGGTAGGGGCAAAATCAGGTTAATTAGTTTAAAGGTTATATCAATCAAGCAGTTATGTATGCGCTTTGAGTCCCCCCACACAATCCACCTCTGGGCACCCAGGTGGAGAAGAGATGGGCTAGCCAGGACTGTTGCCTGGGGTTGCAGCTGGTTGGGACCCTGTGAGGGAAAACAAAACATGCACAGTACACAATATTTGTAATCCGGAGCCAGAGGGCTCAGTTCGTAAAGGAAACAAAACAACAAGACAATCAGATGGCACACTCAGATTAAGCTGTTGTTGCAGGGGGCTACCCTGGTGTTTACTCATAATACCCAAGACTGGACACAGGCTGGATTAAAATCGAGACTGCAGGTGGTTGATTTGGAATGCCAGGAGAAGCAGGTCCCACATGAGTCGCAGAGGCATCGTTCCTGTTCAAGTGTGGAGCAGGGAGCTGAGCCAGAGGCAGGTGTCTCGTCGATGGCTTCTCTGTGCAGTGGGTAGTCTGGCTGGGCCAGTCTGGCAAAGCCCAGACCGCATGGAGAGAAATTTGGATGCATTCTGTTTTGGGCTGGATACAGCTTCCAGCAAGCAGAACATAGTTCACACAGTGGGGAACTAACTCACAACCCACTAGCAGCTCATAGCACATTTACATGTACAGGAATTCTACTGTACCAGGCAAAGCGCTCCCCGGTCACAATCGCAAAGTCTCTGCACACACCGGGAGCTTAGGGGTAGCTGGAACTCCTGATAGGCCGATCGCATTCAGCAAAATCTTTGGACTTCTTCAGGTTGAGCCTGGCCCACTTCAGTAGCTTACTTTAGTCACACAAACTTGGATTTAGTCCACAATAATTCTCTTTTCTCCCTCTCAGGAGCAGCAGGCAGACATGCAAGCCAAACCCGGCCCTTTCACAGTTTTCCCATGCGATTCCACCCAGGATTGCTGCCCAAAATACACTTGAGCTCTTCTCGTTTCACTTCCCAGCTCAGAACTAACTGAAAACTGCAAGCATCCCGGGACTTCCCCAAGATCCAAAAGATTTGGTTGGCTGATTTGGCTGTCAGTCAAAGCAAGAGCTCCCCCTTCAGTTGCAGAAAAGGCCCAAAAAGTTCAAACTACAGTTCCTACAGATTTTGAATTCAGACAGCTGCTGTAGTCCGACTACATTTTAGGTCCCACCAGTACTGATTGGTCCAATTTGCAGTCCAGGACCAAGATAGTGGAGACCAACAAAACAGTCCTTGCTACAAAGAAAGCAGGTTAGACAAACTACATTATCACTCTAAATGATTTTCAGTAAATAGTTACATCTTTCAACAGAGCTCCCTCTCAGATGACTTAAGCTGCAATAGGCAGCTCTTAAAAAGACAGTACACAGAGGCTATACAGGCTCTGGTAATCACATTTAAACTTCTAAAACGCAGGACACCAGCATAGAAGTGAGCATTTAGGCAAGCTCAAGGAAGACTTTTTGGGAACCCCCATTTGAAGGGGGGTTACAAACATATAACTTTTTTTTTAATTTCATGTTCATTTCATTTACATGAGAAAGGTTTTTACGTATAGAATAAACACATTAGTATACAATCTATTCTTGCATTAGCAAAATACAAAGGACAATGTATTACACGTAGTAAGCATAGTGTGTAATTAATGTCTTTTTAAGTGACATTGCAGAGGAGCTGCAAGGGAAGGTCTTCTCTTTGCAGATGACACTAAAATCTGTTATAGGGTGGACACTCAGGTGGGGGTGGTGGAAAGGATGAATGGAGACCTGAGAAAACTAGAGGAGTGGTCGAGGGTATGGCTGCTGGGTTTCAGTGTGAAAAAGTGCAAAGTAATGCACTTGGGTCACAGAAACGCAGAAGCAGAGTACAAAATGGGTGTGTAACCACTAGGTGGCGCTATCCCAAGGGCTACTACCCCTGCCTGCGTGGCTAGTAGTAGGTTAAGGGTCTGAGTTCTGAAATGGGTGCCTCCACCTAGAGGTCAGGTTTGGTAGTGGTCAAACTAACCTGGGCACAGCCCTCCGGGACACTGTAACCCCCCTCTTTCCCTTCTAGAGGCCTGAGCAATATACGATAATCACTTTCACAGTACCCCTTGTACACCATACCAGTACCCACACTGTTTGCACTTACCACCAGGGCTGGTTCCTCTGGCTCAACCCTGGGGACCCCCTGTAAAACAAGGTTATGCACAGTAAATAGCAACAGTACAGTACTCTTGGCACAAACTGGAACCACAGTCAGGTTAAATGCAACAAGAATAGTCAGATCTGATTTATTCAGGTAGGAAAATGGTGGGCTAGCCAGGAATGTTGCAGCTGGTTGGGGCCCTGTGATGGAAGAAAGCAACATGCACAACACACTACTTGTAATCTGGAGTTGGGGGGCTCAGTTCGTGAAAGAAAAGCAACAAGACAGTCAGATGACAAACTTTAGATTTAGCTGTTGTTGCAGGGAGCTACCCTGATATTTACTCATGATACCCAATACTGGACATGGGCAGGATGAAATCGAGACTGCAGGTTGTTGAGCTGGAGTTCGGGGAGAAATGGGGCCCACACGAATCACCGAGGCGCCGTTCCTGTTCAAGTGTTGAGCAGGGGGGGCTGATCCCCAGGCAGGTCTGTTATCGATGGCGTTCTCTGTGCAATGGGTAGGTGGGCTGGGCCAGTGTGGCAAGGCCCAGGCCCAGTGGAGATGATTTTGGATTCAATCCGTGGGGCTGGATGTGGCTTCCAGCAAGCAGAACACAGTTCAAACCACAGTGGGGAACCAAATCGTGACCCACTAGCAGCACACAGCACATTTACATGTAAGGAAATTCTAATGCGGCTTCCAGCAAGCAGAACACAGTTTAAACCACAGTGGGGAACCAAATCACGACCCACTATAAGCACACAACACATTCACATGTAAAGAAATTCCACTGTACCAGGCAAAGGGCTCTCCGGTTTAATTACAGAGTCTCTGCACAATCCGGGAGTTCAGAGGTGGCTGGAAGTCCAGACAGGCCGATTGCATTCAGCAAATCTTCGGTCTTCTCCAGGTAGGAGCCTGGTCACAATTCAGTGGCTTACTTCACTCTCCAAGTTCGGATTCAGTCCGAAAAAGGCACAAGTTCCCTTTCAGGGACAGCAGGTAGGCATGCAGGCCAAAACTCAGGCCTTTCCATGGTTCTCCCTTGCGAATCCACTATGGATTGCTGCTCGAACTACCTCAAGCTGTTACTTCTTCACTTCCCAACTTAGATCTAACTGAAACTGCAAGCAGTTTGGGACTTCCCCAAGATCCAAAAGGTTTGGTTGGCTGATCTGTCTGTTAATCACAACAAGGGCTCCCCCTCCAGGTTATTTTAGGTGCAAAAAGCCCAAAACTACAATTTTTACAAGTTTTGACCCCACCAAGCCCCTGTAGGCAGGCTCCATTTTAGAGTCCCAAATGTACTGATTGGCCCATTTCAGCAGTACAGGACCAAGATGAGGAAACAAACAGAACTGTCCATGCTGCAAAGAAGGCAGGTTAGAACAAACTGCAATATTATTACTACTCTAACAAGTGATCAGCAAACAAGCACATCTTCTAACAGAGACCCCTTTTAGACTAATTATGACTGTAATCCAGGCAGCTCTTAAAGAGACAGTACACAGAGGCTATATAGGCACTCTCTGGCAATCACATTTACACTGCAAAAACGCAGGACACTAGCCTGGCAGTGAGCATTTAGACAAGCTCAAGGAAGACTTTTTGGGAACCCCCATTTGTAGGGGGGTTACACTCTTCCCTGCCTGGATTAAACTTAGCGTCCACGTCAAGTCTGTACCATCACAATATCAAGAATGCCATATTAACAAGACATATATATATTGTTAGCTTGTTACATTTCTATACCTTTCAATATATTTCTCACTGCTACATCCATATTGACAATACTTTTGCATGTTTCATACAAAGTAATACTGATTCATTTAATAACTTCTTGTACATTAAACAATGTGAGAGGGGGCCCTTCCCTATCAGCTAACTTGGGGCTGGATGGGGCAGGGGCACCATTGTGAAAGGGAAGAACAAGTAACCTGGAGTTGGCCGTCGAGCTCAGTTTGGGCAGTGAGCTTGGCAAAACATAAACCCCTTTGTGAACCACATTGAGAGGCAAATCCACTGGCCTCCCAAGGGAATCATAACTTAAGCATAGCACTGGCTTGACAGCTTGGCCAGTCTTTATGGGGAAGCCGCCACAGTCTCTGTACTTTCAGGACTAACTTTGGAGCTTTCATCACTTGTGAGGGGTGCCTCTGCATGGATGGGAATGTCCAAACTTGGAGCACTATCAGCTCCTTGCTCTGTAGGCTCTGTTTCCACAACACATTGCTCATTATCATCTGACAGTTGCCCAGGTTGCTCATTTTGAGGAGGCTCTGGCACAGTTAGGCTTTGCGGCACTGAAGGGGGCTGTCAGCACTCTCACATTCTTCTTCAAGTTCTGGTGTGTCACCAGAGAGACTCAGACCATCAGCCCCTTCTTCAGGCAATTCACACAGTTCCACAAAACACAGAGAGTCCGTAACCTCAGACATAATACTTTGCACTTCACTTTCAGGGAGCATTGGCTCCAAGGACGAAGCTGGGGGGTTAGGCAGTCCAGAAGGCCCAGCTTCATCCCCACAATTAGTCATAGGGTTACCTTGAAACAGCTGACTCAATTCATAGGGGTAATAGGCACTGTCACACTCACTTTCGTCAGAGGTGGACTAACAGTCACTATCATTCTGGACCTGCTGCGGGGGAAACCTTAAATCTGTAACTACTGGGGTAGCTTGACTCTGTCTCTTTTTTGCAGCAGCATGAGTCACCGGCCCAGGGGAATCAATCTCTGATGGTTCAGCCTCAATTATGACTTGGCCGATAGGCAGCAAGTGGTTACGGTGCGTAGTCTTGACCGCTTAGGAGTTATTCTGTGGGCGCACCTTGTACACTGGAAAATCATTCAACTTTCCAACTACTACATGGGGAAGATGGTGCCACCCATCAACAATTTTGTGTTTGCCATGTAGTCCCAAATTGCGTAACAACACATATTCTCCAGGCCGAAGCTCTTGAGCCTTTACTTTTTTATCATGCCTCTCTTTGTTGGTGAGATTTCTTTTGGTGGCCATTGTCTGGGCCTGTTGATAGGCATGGTTTAATTGAGCTTTCAGTTTCTGTACATACTGTAGGTAATTTTTCGGCTCAGACCCCATCTGGAGAGACCCCAAAGCAGACATCAATGGGTAGTCGGGCCTCCCTCCCGATCATGAGGCGGTAGGGGGAGAACCCAGTAGCATAATTTTTTGTGCAGTTGTATATGTGGACCAAGGTGCTAATCTGCTGGCTCCACTTAGGCTTGTCTTTGGGATGGAGGGTGCACAGCATGTCTAGAAGGGTGCAGTTAAAACATTCTGATTGAGGGCCCCCCAGTGGGTGATAAGGGGTGGTTCTTGACTTCCGCACCCCCCATACAGAGAGCATTTCTTTGATTAGCCGACTTTCAAAATCTCTGCCTTGGTCAGAGTGGATCCGCTGAGGGGCACCATAGTGGACGAAGAAATTTTCCACTAGCACCTTGGCCATGGGAGAGGCCTTTTGATCTTTAGTTGGAAAAGCTTGCACATACCATGTGAAATGATCCATAACCACTAACACATTGCCAATATTCCGCTGATCGGGTTCTAAGCATAAAAAGTCTATGCAGACCAGTTCCATGGGGTTGCTGGTAGTAATATTGACAAGGGGGGTAGCTCTCTTAGGCAGGGCTTTCCTTTGTAGGCAATGACTGCAGGTCTTTACATAGTGCTCAACATCGGCCCCCATCTTGGGCCAGTACAATCGAGATTGCACCAAGTTGAGAGTTCTGTCAATACCAAGGTGCTCCATGTGATTGTGGGGGAACCTCAGTACCAAATCTTTAAAGGCCGTGAGCAGGACCAATTGCTGCCTGTCTACTTGATCGCCATGATCCACTGTCTCGCTGTACAACAACTGATTGAGTAGCTTCAACCTGGGGCCTTCTTTAAATAATAGAGCAGTTCGCAAGTCAGGGGAACACAACTTGGACACATCTTTCCCCACATGCAGGGTATGAAGTGTGGGCTGAATCATAGGATCTTGGGATTGAGCCCACTGAATGCTGTCATTGTCAAATTGAGGTAGTGCACTAATATCTAGAGCAGAAAAGTGGCAATAGACAGCTGGTATGCAGGTATCAGAAGGGCCCAAGCAATCTACTAAACAGTCCACTGTGTCCGCAGACATCTGTTCATCTCGGTCAGATTTTTGGCACAAGGCTTGGATGTCAGGTTCAGACAGCCTGATCCAATCACTCTTGGAAACTGGCTTTCGTGACAAGGCGTCAGCATCAATATGGTTCAGTCCTGGCCTGTATTCAACAGCATAATCATAAGCTGATAAGGTGGAAATCCACCGGTGCCCAGTGATGTCTAACTTAGCTGAAGTCTGTACATAGGTTAATGGGTTATTATCAGTCTTCACCAATATCTTTGCCCCATAGAGGTATTCATGAAACTGGTCAATGATAACCCCCTTTTTGGTGCAAGGAACTCCAGCTTGTGCCTAGAGTAGTATCGCTTCGATGGGGTCAAGCTCCTATTGGTGAAGGCCACTGGTCTCAAACCATCCTCATGGGCTTGATACAGCACAGCTCCTAGACCCTGCAGACTGGCATCCATATGCAGCATATAGGGCTTGATGGGGTCAGCATAGGCGAGGATGGGGGCATGGGTGACCTGGTATATGACTTTGTGAAAGGCTGCTTCACATTCGGGTGTCCAGTGGGGCCCAAAAAGTTCACCTGTGTGGAAGTACACTTTCTCTGGTTCTTTGACGGCCCCTTTTTTATATTTATAGTTGGCAGGAGGGTAACCCTGGGTAAGATTCAAGAGTGGGCAAATCACCTTTGAATAGTCTTTTATGAACCTGCGGTAGTAGCCACTGAACCACAGAAAATGTTGTAGTTCTTTCAAATTATGAGGCTGTGGCCAAGTAGTCAGTGATTTAACCTTTTTTGGGATCAATCTCTGTCCCTCCTGCAGATACTGTGTGCCCTACATACTTCACTGATGTTCGAAAAAACTGGCACTTGTCAATGGACAGCTTGAGGCCAAAGTCTTCCAATCGGTCTAGGACTTTAAACGCCAGGTCTCATGCTCCTCTAATGTGTGCTCAAACACAACAACATCGTCTAGGTACACTGGACATTCTAGCAAGTTCATATCTCCCACCGCACATTCCATCAGTCGCTAAAAGGTGGCCTGGGGACCTGAAATCCCCTGTGGCATTCTCAGGAATTCATAGAACCCCAAAGGACAGATGAAGGCTGTTTTCTCATGGTCCTCCGGGGCCATCGGGATCTGGTAGTATTCACTGCGAAAATCCAATACCGAAAAAAATTTGCTCCCATTCAAACTATCTGAGGCATCTTGTATACAGGGCATGGTGTATTGATCGGGGATGGTCCGCTGGTTCAGGGTTCGACAATCAACACACATCCTTATTGCCTCATTCTTCTTATGCACAACCACAATGGGAGAGGCATATGGGCTCCTTGATTCTTGTATCACACCAGCAGCGAGCATTTCTTGCAGGTGTCTCCTCACATCATCTATGTCTGCTGGGGCAAGATGTCGGGATCTCTCTTGAAATGGCCGGTCATCATGCAGGCGTATGTCATGCTCTGCACCCTGGACACACCCTATGTCCTATTATTTTAATGAAAACACTTGGTTCCTCTGAGCGAGTTTCTTGCTAATTCTAGCCTTCCATTCAGCTGTCAACAAGGAGTCACCAAAGTCAAATAAGTCCGGGGTCACTCTCTCGTTCTCGCCAGAGCACTTGTTGCTGGGTAATATGGCAGTGTCGACACAGTGTACTGTAGCTAGGGTGCACCCTCTGTTCACTCAAATCTCCCGATCTGACACATTCTGAATCTGGACCATCACTCGTCATGCATAGGCGTGGGCACGAGCAGGCAAGATGCTGGGTTTGACCAATAATCCCTCTAGAAACTTTCCATCTCCTGGTGCATCCAACATTAATATTTTGTTCTTTACATTTCTCTTTAGGTGGACTTCTCCATGGATTGTGCACTGGATGTTGGGGGCCAATACCAAGGAGTCAGGTTCCTTTTTCCACACTATCCCCACTGGCTCATCTGGGTCCACTTCATCAGGTCTCTGTTGCCAGTCATAAGCCCTTTTTACTAAGGCTGGAATTCTTAGGGCCCATCCAGTCAGCTGCCCTTGTTTCTCATGGCAGAGTTGTGCTAGTCTCCCAAACATGTGGGCATTTGTTCCAATTAACAGGGGAACCCCATCATACAGTCCGGTGGGGGGACACACTAGGGCCAGTATCTCTACTTGCTCATCTACACCAGTAACAGTTGCAGGAAAAGACAACCAGCGTTAGGCATATCCTAAATATGGATGGATAAGACTTGTCGCTCAGCCCCCACACATGTAGGCCTTCCAGGGATTGTAAGGGCACATCAGATAAGTGTTTGTCATACCAGTTCTGAAACACAGTGGTCACTTTCGACGCACTGTCAAGCACAGCCCGAGTAGGAATACTATTCACAGCAACATTAGTCTCCATTAAAGGGCCCACTATCTTGGACCAGTCTGGAGGGACAGTAGCAGGGGCCGGTACAGACGACTTAGCCACAAAGAAGTTGGAGTTGGAATTTCCTGAGCCTTCACTGTGGTAATTTCCAGCACCCCTCAGCCATGGTTTCACTTTCTGGAGCTCCCCTTGAAGTCTGTACACAACCATATCTAAGTCTTTTGGGGACCGGCATTCTTTCTTCATATGCCCCTCCTTCCCACAGTTATGACAGAGTATGCTTTCTAGAGTCTGGCGTGGCTGAGGCATCACATTGGGGGCTGAGGCGGGGGTGCCACCAACAGAAAATTATGATTCAACCTCTGTCTGGTGTGTGGTGAGCATGGGGAGATGCCTCAGTAATTCCCCCACTTCCACAGTCAATTCATCAGTCTTTGAGCTGCTGTCAGCAGGGGATGCCTGGGAGTGCACCCCTACCCCCATAGTAGACATGCTCTGAGAGGGGTTTGGGCCCATTGTATCTCTGGAATGGGCTTGTAGGGAAACGGTAGCTCTCATTTCTCGGACCTCTCGCAGTATCTCGCCCCAGGGCGGAGCATCCTTGCTAGCCTCCCAGTGTTCAACTGGCACTGTATTTCGCCCCTGAGCATCACTCGCATGTGCATCCTGGGTCACCTGGGCAGCAGCAACAGCAGATACAGGAGAAGCCCCCACCCACGTGGCTGCCTCCTCTCAATCCTCCGAATTTCCTTCATCAGTCCGTCATAGGTAGGAGGCGCATCCAACCGAGCAGCAAGGCATAGCTGGAGCAGCAATAATTCAGAGAATGGGGCTGACTTGAGGAGTTGGTCCAACCTATTACAATCTAACTTAGCTGGGGCCATGCCACCTTTCTTTAGGCATTCAAACAACATGAAGTCTTGCTATATTCTGACATATGCAGAGAGTCCCAACCTTCGAACTGCCCCGGAGATGAAAGAGTTAACTTTCCATGCCAGGCATGGAACGCTGAGCTCGAGCTCGGTTGAGACTCTGTCTGTTGTTCTTCACACTCAAACCATCAGATTCTTTACTCCGCCTCACTGAACAGTCGCTCCGAAGATTTCTCCTTCTGTTTGGTTCATTTTGTTGGTTAAAGTGCCGTTTTGTCGGTTTTCGACCGAAATTAAACCGTAACCTGTCGGTTCAGTCTCTGTCTGTGGTATTTGTGAGTACTAGATAAGTTATATTTTATTTATTCTGTGTGGAACTTGTAAACGGTTCATCGGTTCGGTTTGAACCGATCAAGTTGTTTAAAAAGTCTTTAATTGTATTTTTAGAGTGTGGTTATTGGTTCTTATCGGTTCTAAAAAAAACGGATTTTATTACGGTTTTTTCCACGACCCGTGACACGGTTGGGAACCGATAAGAGGGTCTTACCTGGTGGATTGCCATAAACGGGTAAGTTTGGATAGGACTGGCACTATGTCTGAGAAACCCAAAAGAAAAACCGGGCCCACTGGGTTTCAACACTGTAGTGTGTGTGTGGGAAAGTCTTTGCCAACGCTGATCCCCACACCACCTGTGTTTACTGTCTGGGGTTTGACCACCTCAATGCAGACTGCCAGATTTGTAAAAATTTTCCTGCAGCTACCCTGGAAAAGAGAGTTGGTAGGCTCAGGGAAAGGGAGGCCAAAAAGTCCACTGAACGGATGGCCAGCCGGTTCGGTTCAAACCGAACCAGAAGGAGTGCCTCTGACCAGGGCAAGACTTCTTCAGCAAAGGAGATCCGACTCTGAGGTCGGTTCCAGCAAAGGACTAGAAATCAGCTGGTGTGGAGCCAAAACTTTCCTCTCCAACCACTGAAGAAATAGCCAAAGCGATCAAAATTGTCCAGTCGGCTTTCCCGGTTCCGACCGAACCGGCACCGTCGGGTAGGTGCTCAGTTCGGCCGGTTCCACCAGTTCAAGAGTATGATTTAGAGGAATATTATGAACCGGAGGAGGGGGAAGAGAAGTATGAGGAGAGTGAATGTGGATTTGAAAGTCTGGATGTGCCCATTGACCCGGACATCTCCCCAGACAGACCTTCAGGAGTGTCTCGTCCTAGACTTTCTGAGTCCCCTTCTCATTTTATGTTTTATAAAAAAGTGGCTAAAACCCTCCAGCTCCCTGTGGAGGAAGCTGTGGATGATCAAGAGGAGCCTGACTATGTGGAAATGATGGATATCCCAGAGTCTAGGAGACTGTCTATTCCCTTGCATAAATCTTTTGGGAAACAGACATTTAAAATTCTAAAAACTCCTCACATTATACCTCCTGTGGATAAGAGAATGGACAAGAGGTACACATTGTCAGGCTCTGATACGGAGTTCCTTACACAACAGTGCAGGCTGCAGTCTGTGACAAGGCAAATATTCCCTTGGCTTCACACCCCCCAGATAAGGACTCCAGGAGGATTGATGCCGTGGCAAAGAAACAGTACATGGCAGCATCCTTGGGACTCAGACAGGCAAATTATATGGCTTATGTTGCTAGATACCAGAAATCCAGATGGGACACTGTCATGGCTCTAGCAAAACAGGTCCCTGGCCAGCTTGCCAAGGAGCTGGAGCAGGTGGCTGCTGATGGAATTGAGGCATCCAAGGTGCAATTCCATGCTGCAGTGGACTCAAATGATGTGTCATCAAGAGTCATGGCTACATCTGTGGCACTTCAAAGAATGTCTTAGCTCAGATGTACTAGCCTGTTGCAGGATACCCAGACTAAGGCCATGGATTTTCCTGTTGTGGGTAATTCTCTGTTTGTGGAGCAGACAGAGAATTACATGAAGAAAATGGATGAGTATAGGACCACCTATAGGAGTGCACAGGCCAAGGAAAGGCAGGCCACTCCTCAAAGGCAGCTTCCCAGGGGCAGGGGCAGGCCTTTTCATAGGCCTTTACCAAGCCTAGGCCTCCTCTTCTGCTTATGCCCAGAGGGGGTTCTTTAGAGGGAGAGGCAGGCGGGGTACAAGCAGGCCTGCTTCCACCCCTCAGCCCAAAGCCCCTGCCAAGCAGGCACCCTGATGGGGTTGCCAGGGCTGATTCTCAGATACCTGTAGGGAGCAGGCTGGCTTACTTTGTCCAGGACTGGGAGTCTCTGACATCAGACAAATGGGTCCTGGAAGTAGTAAGCCAGGGACTGGTTCTCAGCTTCAAAAAGTTTCCAAAGATGAGAACCAGATCCTTTCCACCTGCAAATCCATCAGAGGCACTTGCCTTAGAGGCAGAGTTCTCTTCCCTCCTAGCTCTCAGAGCTGTGGAAAGGGTTCCACCCCTACACCAGGGCAAAGGATTGTATTCCAGGTACTTCCTTACCCCAAAAAAGACAGGAGAATGGCGGCCCATCCTGGATCTCAGATACTTAAACAAGCACCTTTTAAAACCAAAATTCAAAATGGCGACTCTGGGAATTATTCTACCCTCTCTAAGGCCAGGGGACTGGCTAGTGTCCCTGGACCTCAAGGATGCCTACTTCCATATTCTCATCAGAAGCTCCCATCGAAAGTACCTCAGGTTCGAGCTGTCCTCAGGCCATTACCAGTTCAGAGCAATGCCCTTTAGCCTCACCTCTGCTCCAAGGGTATTCACAAAATGCCTGGCAGTAGTAGTTGCTTCTCTAAGAAGGCAGAAAATTGCTATCTTCCCTTACGTGGACGACTGGCTCATAGTAGGCCGGTCCCCAGACCAAGTCAAGTTACACTTACAGATAACTCAGCAACTGCTCACTTCTTTGGGTTTCCTCCTAAATCTTTCAAAGTCAGTTCTAGAGCCTGTCCAGCTCCTCACCTTCATAGGCGCAGAGCTAGACACAGAGAAGGCCAGAGCCTTCCTTCCCCTGGACAGGGCAAGGACCCTGGTCTCTCTGGCCTCCTCATTCACCCTGCAGGTGTCTCGACCAGCAAGGCATTTTCTACAGCTCCTGGGGCACATGGCTGCTTCTATGGCAGTAGTGCAGGGAACAAGATTTCAGATGAGGGACATTCAGTTCCATTTGAGAGCCTTTTGGTCTCAAAGGAGGGACCCTCTGACCAAACTGATCCCAGTAACTCGAACCCTGATCCAGGCCCTACAGTGGTGGCAGGATCAGAACAATTTGAGACAAGGGGTTCCCTTTGTCACCCAGTCTCGTTCTCTAATCCTTACTAAAGATGCCTCCCTCTTGGGGTGGGGGGCTCACATGGGCGACCTCACCACCCAGGGGTTGTGGTCTCCTCAGGAATCTCTGCTCCTTATCAATCTGTTGGAACTCAGAGCAGTATTTCTAGCACTTCAAGCTTTTTCCAAATCTGTTCAGAACAAAATTGTACAGGTCAGAACAGACACCACCACCACAATGTGATACATCAACAAGCAAGGAGGCACTCGGTCTATGGCCTTGTGCACCGAAGCAATGAAGTTGTGGTCTCTGGCTTACTCCCTGAACACCTCCCCTCACAGCAGTTCACCTACCAGGAAAGGACAATGTCCTGGCAGATGCTCTCAGCAGGATTTCCCAGGGCCATCACGAATGGTCACTGGATCCCTGGTCTTGGAAGTGATTTTTCCAGATGGGGCACCCATAGATAGATCTTTTGCAGCCCCAGACAGTCACCAACTTCCCCTTTTTGGCTGTAGACCCCCAGTGTTGGGCTCAGTCCCCCTGGATGCCTTGGTTCTCAATTGGGAAGGGAAGTTTCTCTATGCTTTTCCCCCCTTCCCTCTCCTGTTCAGAGTGCTAGTCAAAACCAGATCTCAACCCTGGAAGATGATCCTGATTGCTCCGGACTGGGCCAGACAGCCCTGGTATCCACTCCTACTGTCCTTAGCAGTCCATCTTCCCCTGTGTCTTCCCAGGAATTACAACCTGTTAACCTGTGCTCAGGGGAGGGTTTGGTACCCGAACGTCAAATCTCAATCTCAAGGCCTGGCTCTTGAAGAGTTAGAGTTTGCTGATTTACACCTCTCCCAAGGTGTAATGGATATCCTGAAGGCTTCTAGGAAACCTTCCACCAGGGCTACTTATAATTCTAAATGGAAAAGATTTTCCATATGGTGCTCTGGGAAGCATATTTCCCCAGAATCTGCTGATCTGCCCATAGTCCTTGATTATATGGTTCACTTAAATAGCTTGGGGCTGAGACCAGCTACTCTGAAAGTGCATCTAGCAGCTGTGTCTGCTTTTATTTCAGCAGGTAAGCCCTGTTCTCTCTCAGCTCACCCTGTTTTCTCCAAATTTTTCAAGGGTTTGCTTCACACCAACCCCCCATTCAGGGCCCCTGCCCCTGCCTGGGACCTCAATGTTTGCATTGCTCAGCTTATGCAACCCGCTTTTGAGCCTTTATCTTCAGCAGAGCTTAAGTACTTGACTTGGAAGACTGTGTTTCTGGTAGCCATCACTTCTTCCAGACGCATAAGTGAATTACAGGCTTTGTCAGTGGAGCCTGATTTTATCTCCTTTCATAGAGATAAGGTGATCCTTAGGACTAACAGGAAGTTCTTGCCTAAGGTGGTTTCAGATTTCCACCTTAATCAATCTATGTCTCTTCCAGTGTACTTCACTGACCATTCCTCCTCTGGCGAGAGGAGATTGCACAGTTTAGATGTGAAAAGAGCCCTTAGTTACTACATAGAGCGTACCAAGGGTCATAGGTTTGACTCCCTCCAACTGTTTCTCACTTATGGTGAGGTTGGTAAAGGGAAACCTGCCACTAAAAGATCCATTGCCAGGTGGATTGTCTCCTGTATCCAATTTTGCTATGAAAAACTGGTGAGGTTCCTCCCTCAGGCCTGAGGGCTCACTCTACCAGAGGTACAGCTGCTTCCAGGACATCCCTATTCTAGAGATATGTCAAGCAGCTACCTGGAAAACAGTTCACACTTTACCAAGCATTACTCCTGGACATCCAGGCTAGGAGTGATGCTCGGTTTCAACACAGCTGTGCTTCAGAGCCTATTTCCTAAGTAGGTTCTGTCCCTCCTCCATGGAGGTACTGCTTTGTAGTCTGCATATGTCAGAATATAGCAAGACTTCATGTTGTTTGAAGAAAAATTACTCACCTTAGTAATGTGGTTTCTTCTAATGGAGTCTTGCTATATTCTGACCTCCCCGCCTGCCTCTCAGAACCTCTGTTTTGGGATGTGGGTGGGCAGTGCAGTGTTGGCACTTAGTAGGTGCCCACCTTTTTGTTTCACCCTTGTTTTTGGGGTGAGTGGGTGTGTGTTTTCATTTTGGGTCTCCTGACTTGAGTCTTTGTGTTGGGACCAAAAAATGTGTTTTTATGTTTAGTAGCCAGTTGGCTAGTGTAGGTTTACAGCTTCCACACAGGACCTTAGTGAGTTTAGCTCATAAAGATCTGACGGTTTGAGTTTGAAGAACAACAGACAGAGTCTCAACCGAGCTCGTGCTCAGCGTTTCATGCCTGGCATGGAAAGTTAACTCTTTCATCTCTGGGGCAGTTCGAAGGTTGGGACTCACTGCATATGTCAGAATATAGGAAGACTCCATTAGAAGAAACAACATTACTAAGGTGAGTAATTTTTTCTTCCTGTAGCACCACTTCAAATCGAGGCACATACATGGATAAGGGCTCCCCTGGATACTGCTGAGTGTTTTTGACCCTACCCCACAGGCCTCATCCGAATCGGGACTCTCATACACATTTTCCAGTGCATTAAAAAAATCTTGAGCAGTTGCTTCTGGATCACTAGCCTGTGTAATGTGGATAGTAAATTGGGCGGGGCCTTTGAAGCTTTCAACCACCCTTCTCCTCTTCTCTGGTTCAGGACATTGCCATTCTCGGATTTGAGGGGCAACATAGTCTATCCTAGTCTCCCAATTGTCCTCACCCTGGGGTGTGGGGAGGGTGCCTGAAAACATCCGCAGCCGGCGATACGAGTCGTGACTAATGGCAGGTACAGATATAGGGGCCAGCATTGGCATGGGCACAGAAGGTGGGACAGTAACAGGTGCTGGAGTGGGAGGGAGTGTTGGGGAAGGAACACCCCCAGGTGGCAGGAACAGTTTCTTAAAGTCCTTTACGGTTTTCCCTTCCTCCAGCAACAACTTAGCAAATTTCCCCTCAAAACTCTCAGATAATGGTGGGAGCTCATCCTCCCTAGGGTCTTTGCTGTATTTTTTTATCACTCTCCAGGCGGCTAGGACCCCTTCTGAGGCAATAGTCTGTGGCACTTTAGAGCTGTCCACGAGGTCACTACACTCTACCAAGGCTATGAAAGTTTGGGCGATCAAATCAGCCTGTCAACCCACCTCCACAGGGTTTTTTAAACATTCAGCTTTGGAGAGTGCTCCCTCTACAGTGTCCTTATTGGTACCCAGGGGAATATCCAGTATAAGCAGAGCATTTTGGGGGTCAATCTCTTGCCCAGTACACCACCCCACCAACTGGTGTACAGCCATTTCTACTGGGGCAGCCATTAATCTTTAACAATAATTCGTAATTTTTGCCCACTAGAAGGCACAAAATCCCAGTGGTGAGCCTCCAAGATGTAATCCCTAGTTGGTGCTATCCCAAGGGCTACTAACTCTGCCTGTGTGGCTAGTAGCAGGTTAAGAGGCTGAGTTCTGAAACAGGTGCCTCCACCTGGAGGTCAGGGTTGGTGGTGGTCAAACTAACCTGGGCACAGCCCTCCGGGACACTGTAACTCCCCTCTTTCCCTTCTAGTGGCTTGAGCAATATACGATAATCACTTTCACAGTACCCCTTGTACACCATACCAGTACCCACACTGTCTGCACTTACCACCAGGGCTGGTTCCTCTGGCTCGACCCTGGGAACCCCCTGCAAAACAAGGTTATGCACAGTAAATAGCAACAGTACAGCACTCTTGGCACAAACTGGAACCACTGTCAGGTTAAATGCAGCAAATAAAAGTCAGATCCAATTTATTCAGGGGACTTGAACAAGGAAGGGGCGTAATCAGGTTGATTGGCTTAAAGGCTATATTAATCAAACAGTTATGCCTGCACTTTAAGTCCCCACACAGTCATGCACTCTGGGTACCCAGGAAGGAAAATGGTGGGCTAGCCAGGAACGTTGCAGCTGGTTGGGGCCCTGTGTTGGAAGAAAGCAACATGCACAACACACACTACTTGAAATCCGGAGGGGGGGGGGGGGCTCAGTTCATGAAAGAAAAAGTAACAAGACAATCAGATGACAACACTTTAGATTTTGCTGTTGCTGCAGGGAACTACCTTGATGTTTACTCACAATACCCAGGGCCCCGATTTTTCTGCGGCACATCGGAGCAAAGTTCTGCGGCAGGGTTCTCATTTGCCACAGAACTTCTGCGGCACTCAACACCAATTTCTGCGGCAATTCTGCGGCACATTTTTACCCTTAATTTTTTTCCTTTTTTTCTTTTTTTTGCCATATCTGACACAATACGCTCGTAACACAGTCATTTTATGGGTGTTTGTCACCAAATTTTCAACATAGCCAGTTTAAGACCTCTGCTCATGAACAGTATCACTGTGATTTTATTAATCTGTCCGGAACATTGATTTACGCTTACCGACTCGCCATTCTGCGCTACAAGGGTGGAAACACATTTTGGTGAGATGTGAAAATGACAGCTGTACTACTCATAAAGACAGTATGGTGAAATGGCAATGTTGAAACTCTGGAGTAAAATATTGAAATTTCGCGAACTTACGAGCCTACGTAGGAACTCGCACACCCATTTAAACAGTCATTTTTGGATTTTGGCACCAAATTTTCAACTTGGGGTTTTGGGCCCCTTCTCATGAATGATGTCACTGTCATGGCGGTGTCGGTCCGAAGGGTGATTTCGCAGTCACTGGGCAGTCACTCGCGCGAAATCACCCCTTCGAGCCCGAATAACGCCATGACAGTAATATCATTCATGAGAAGGGGTCCCAAAAACCCCATGTTGAAAATTTGGTGCAAAAATTCCAAAATGCCTGAGATATGCAATAAAGTTGAACCCTCCTATCTAGCCCATTATACAGCTTACGGCATTTCCTCAGTTCACGGTGCGCCTTTGAAGAGTGCAGACGTGTTCCCGGTCCACCGAAGATCGTCGCGCCGGAGTCCGGAGGTAAGTATGGGGTGGGGTGTGGGGAGGCTGGGTGCGCCGTGGGTGGGTGCGGGATGTGGGAGGGGGGCTCGGGAGACGCGCCGTGGGACAGTTTTTGTTTACAGGGAAAAAAAAAAAAAAGATGTCGCGGGACAACTTGCCCGCGCTGGGGTGGGCTCCAGCATGGCACAACGACTTTAGAGGCGTTCAGCCGACGGGGGATTAGGCACCCCCGTGTCGAAAAAACAAAACAATTGGCACGTTTGCCCACGCTGGGGTGGCCTCCCAAGCGTGGCTGCACGCACTGGGCGTTCAGCCGGCGGGGATTGGGCACCTCCGTCGGCAAAAAAAAAAATATAGACACGTTTGCCACGCTGGGGTGGGCTCCCAGCGTGGCATATCACTGTTGGAGGGACAGTGAAGCCGACGAGATTGGGCACCCCGTCGGCAAATAAAGCAGGCGTTTGTTCTAGGCGGCAATTCCTGGTGATGGCAAATTCCGCGGATATTTCCGCGGTTTGCCGCATCCGCGGAATCGCGGAAAACTCGGGGCTTTGACAATACCCAATACTGGACACAGGCAGGATGAAATCGAGACTGCAGGTTGTTGAGCTGGAGTCCCCAGAGAAGTGAGGCCCACACAAATCACCGAGGCATCGTTCCTGTTCAAGTGTTGAGCAGGGGGGCTGATCCCCAGGCAGGTGTGTCATCGATGGCGTTCTCTGTGCAGTGGGTAGTCGGGCTGGGCCAGTGTGGCAAGGCCTAGGCCCAATGGAGATGATTTTGGATTCAGTCCGTGGGGCTGGATGTGGCTTCCAGCAAGCTGAATACAGTTCAAACCACAGTGGGGAACCAAATCACGATCCACTAGCAGCACAGAGCACATTTACATGTAAGGAAATTCTAATGCAGCTTCCAGCAAGCAGAATATAATTCAAACCACATTGGGGAACCAAATCACGACCCACTATAAGCACAGAACACATTCACATGTAAGGAACTTCCACTATACCAGATAAAAGGCTCTTCGGTCGCAATTACAGAGTCTCTGCACAATCTGGGAGTTCAGAGGTGGCTGGAAATCCAGACAGGCCGATCGCATTCAGCAAATCTTCCGTCTTCTTTAAGTAGGAGCCTGGTCACAATTCAGTGGCTTACCTCGCTCTCCAAGTTTGGATTCAGTCTGAAAAAGGCACAAGTTCCCTCTCAGGGACAGCAGGCAGGCATGCAGGCCAAACTCAGGTCTTTCTACAGTTCTCCCACTTGAATTCACTATGGATTGCTGCTCTAACTACCTCGAGCTGTTACTTCTTCACTTCCCAACTTAGATCTAACTGAAACTGCAAGCAGTTTGGGACTTCCCCAAGATCCAAAAGGTTTGGTTGGCTGATCTCTCTGTCAGTCACAACAAGGGCTCCCTCTCCAGGTTATTTTAGGTGCAAAAAGCCCCAAGCTACAATTCCTGCAAGTTTTGACCCCACCAAGCCCCTGTAGGCAGGCTCCATTTTAGAGTCCCAAATGTACTGTTTGGTTCATTTCAGCAGTCCAGGACCAAGATGATAGAAGCAAACAGAACTGTCCATGCTGCAAAGAAGGCAGGTTAGAACAAACTGCAATATTAGTACTACTCTAACAAATGATAAGCAAACAAGTACATCTTCTAAAAGAGCTCCCTTTTAGATTGATTATGACTGCAATCCAGGCAGCTCTTAAAGAGACAGTACACAGAGGCTATATAGGCACTTTCTGATAATCACATTGAAACTGAAAAAATGCAGGACACCAGCTAGGCAGTGAGCATTTAGACAAGTTCAAGGAAGACTTTTTGGGAACCCCCATTTGTGTGGGGGGGGGGTTACAGTTGGAGTGGTATTGACGACCCCCATGCAGGAAAGAGACCTGGGGTAATCATATAGGATGATCTGAAGGTGGCCAGGCAGTGTGACAAGGCAGCAGGGAGGGTTAGTGGGATGCTATGGTGCATGAGGAGGGGTGTCACCAGCAAAAAGAGGGAGGTTGTATTGCCTCTGTTTAGAATGCTGGGGAGACCACCTAGGGTACTGTGTCCAGTTGTGGAGACCACATCTCTAGAAGGACATAGAGTGGAGGTGGTTCAGAGGAGGGCAGCTAAAATGGTGCAGGGTCTGCATCAAAATCTCTATGAGGAAAGACTAAAGGATCTCAATATTTACACTCTGGAGCAGAGGAGGGAGAGGGGGATGTGACAAAGACCTTTAAATTCCTCATGGGGGTAAATAATGCAAGTTCAAGTTTTCAAGTTTATTGCAGACTCATTACAAGGAGGTTCTGATTACATAAAAACAGGGACATATACATATAGACAACCATGGTAGATGCAACACGTAAACACAAATAAGGTACAGGAAAGAAATATTTTTCAGAAGAAAAAATGCTGAAAAACAGGAGGACATGCTGTGAAGCTGGAGGCTATAGATTCAGGAGAGATGTGAGAAGGTACTTCACAGAAAGAGTGGTAGATTCCTGTAATAGCCTTCCAGTGGAGGCGGTAGGAGTGAAAACCGTGGTGGGGCAAGAATGCATGGGATAAGCACAAGAGCATTATATGGAAAGGAAGGGGGGAGAAAGAGCTGTATATCGGCACGGTCAACAGTATTAGTGTAGGTAGGGAGACATGGGCAGACTGGATGGCCCAAATAGTCCTTATCCACAGTCAAATTCTATGTTTCTATGTAAGGAAAAAATATATATATGAACATTTGTAAAATGTATAACAAACTACAGTTGAAATCCAATGTTCTGATCGTGTAAAACACATCACATGACCGTGCGTATATCAGACCGTGACCACACACCTGCACTTTCACCCCCCTCCAAAACAATTTTGCTGTTTTATAAGATAGATAACCCACTCTAGGGTGTGCAGTCGCGCTGTGATATGTGCACGCATTGGGTGGTTGACACACTCGGCCATAACAACGCACACCAAGGCATGCATATATCAGAGCGCAAACGCACAACTTAGAGTGGGTTATCCATTAGTCATATAATAGTTAAATTCTACAAAACAGGTTCCAAGCTTTTCTCATGTTTAGTTATTAAAGTACTACAGTCAAAATGTGCAAAAAAAAAAAAAATTACATTGTGCAGAGTGGAGGCTAGAAAACCTTCCACAAGGAGGACTTATGCTATGAAGTTGAAGCATTTCTCCACTGGGGCCACTTCAAAGGGTTGGGACCCTTTCTTGTGTCCTGTTCCTTAGGTCATGGAGTACTTGCTGCATCTCTCCAACCTGAGCTTGAGTTACTCTTCACTGAAGGTTCACCTGTCTGCTGTCTCTGCCTACCGCACCCTCGTGGAGGGCAAAGCTGTAGCTCAGGTGGAGGTCTCCAAAACCTTCCTGAAAGGGATCCTCCACCTGAAACCCCCGGTGCACAGTCCCGCACCTCATTGGGATCTGAATTTTATTTTAGAGAAACTTACCCTGCCTCCTTTTGAACCAGCTGGTAGCTGCGATATGCACTATTTGTCTTGGAAAGCACTCTTTTTAGTTGCAATTACTTCTGCTCGAAGGATTTCCGAGCTTCAGGCCATGATGTATAAGGAGCCTTATTTGATTTCCCACAGAGACTGGGTGGCTCTGAGTACCAATCCTCAGTTTTTACCAAAAATGGTTTCTGAGTTCACGTTGAATCATTCTGTTAAACTCCCAATGTATTACCCGGAGTATCCCAATCAGGGGGAGGCAGTTCTGCATACTTTGGATGTTCACAGAATTTTGCGTTACTACACTAACCATACAAAGTCTGTCCAGAAATCGGATCAGCTTTTTGTTTCTTTTGCACCCTGCAGCAATTTCCAAACAGTGTTTATCCAAGTGGTTGGCAAACTGCATTGTGTTCTGTTGCCAGAAGTATGGTAAGACCCTCCCAGGGAGGTTAGGGGCATTCTACTAGAAGCAAGCATGGCTGCTTCTACTGCTTGTTTCAGGAATGTGTTCGCCACTGATATCTGTACGGCGGCCACTTGGAGCTCCCGTCCATACTTTCACCAAACATTACAGTCTGGACATTACCTCTAGGTGCAGGACTGGCTTTGGACTACCTGTCCTCCAAGACCTTCTGTCCTAATCTCTCTGCTTCTTTGTGGACCTTTCCTGCCACCCACGTTTCAGTTCCTTCTGATTCACACTGCTTGAGATTCAGTCCTCAAGGTTATTACCTGCTGCTAGAGCCGGATCCATGACAGTCGGTCAACAAATTATTTGTCGACTGACGTTACAGCGACTCCCTTATGTCGACCGCATTTGAGGTCAGCATGAAGGAGTCACAGGACAGATTTTTGGGGGCTTTGCTCCTGAACCCTGATGTGGGGACTCTGCCCCTGCACCCCTGCTACTGAAATAATTAACTCGAGTCGGAGTTGTTTCGAGTGGGTGCAATACCCCCGGAAAGCAGTGGCGGGGTCCCGCACCGACACTACAGCGACCTGGCACTGTTGTTGCTGTAGTGTCGGTCGCTCTCGATTTGTCGAGGTAGCATCCGCATACCACAAGAGCTTTCTCAAAGTCAGATAGTATAGTTACGTAAGAACATACCATAACAGTAGGTCTTCGAGAGAGGCTCTTGCAGTAAGTAACATTTTCCCTTCCTCCTTCCCCAAACTTCTGCTGCTCTTCCTCTATGAGGTTATTTTGGCTCCAGGAGCCTCTCTTCCGTTCTCCTATTTCTCCTTTTCAGAGGTCTCTGGAGTGAAAACTGGAAGGTAGGCGTATGGACCGCCCACTATATAGTGTCCCACTGACGTCTGTCACGTGACTTCGGGTGGACGGTTCCCCATTAGACACTGCTAGCTAAAGTTTCCATGTGGTCCTGACGCAGGGGGCGCAGTCCTCAAGGTTATTACCTACTACTAGAGCCTCTCTCAAAGATCTACTGTTACAGTAAGTTCTTATGTAACTGTACTTTCCTTCTGCTGTCAGTACCCCTTCTTATACATTCCAGAATCCTGTTTTCCTTACTGTAGGCCTTTTTACACAGGTATGAGTGTTTTAGGGAGTCACTGATGATAACCCCTAGGTTTCTTTCCTCAGAGGTTGGGCCTGAATTAACCCCTCCCTCCCCCATCCAGTACTCTGTCCTTAGGTTCTTTTTCCCAATGTGCACCACCTTGCACTTTTTGGCATTGAATTTCAACTTCCAAACCTTTGATCACCTCTCTAGCCTTTGCAGGTCTCTCTACATCTCCCTAACCCCCTCCTCACTGTCTAAATTGCCACAGAGCTTAGTCATCTGCAAAGAGACACATCTTGCCTTGAATTCCTTCTGCCATGTCACTGATGAACATACTGATAAGGACTGGACCCAGACCAGTCCTTGTGCCACCCTACTGGTGACCTCCATCTCTTCTGATTTTAATCCATTAACCACAGCCGTCTGCTGTTTCCCTTCTCTCCAGCTTCTCTTCCATCTAACTGTGTATTTTGCTGCACCTAGGTCCTCTAGCTTCTTAGCAACCTTCTGTGAGGCACCGAATCGAAAGCCTTGCTGAAATCAAAGTAGAGTAAATCCATAGCATGGCCCTTGTCCACTACTCTTGTTACCCAATCAGAATACTATCAAGTTGGTCTGACAAGACCTTCCTGCCATAAATCTGTGCTGTTCGCTATCCTGGAGTACACTGTAGTTTATGAGGTCCTCTTTGACTAGTGCGTCTATCAGTTTACCCACAATAGAGGTATGACTGACAGGTCTGCAACTACCTGGTTGCTCTTTGTCCCTTTCCCCCACCCTTATGGAGTAGGACTATGTCTGTTACCCTCCACATTTTTGGAATTACTCCATTCTGAATTGTGCTGTTGAAAAGTCCTACCAGGGGTTCAGTTATTAATTCCTTGAGCACCCTTGGATGCATCCCATTTTCCCTGGGGCCTTATTTGCCACTAGGGCTGCTTGCCCTTTCTGAACCTTTTCACTAGTAAATACTTGCTACCTCATCTCAGGGATCCCCTTACAGCTGTCTTAATGCCACTCCCCAGCAGAGGTCCTCTTTCTTCCCTTGTAAATGCAGAGCAGAAGTAATTGTTAAGAATGACTACTTTCTGCCCAACCTCTTGAATTACCCTACCTCCCTCTGTTCACCTAACAATTCCTCCTCTCTTCTTTCTTTTTTCCTTAATTTATCTAAATAACTGGTTCACCCGTCTCTTGATCCCCTCTGCAGTATGCAGCTCTGTGTTAGCCTTTGCTTCTTTGACTGTCGCCAGGTTTCCCTTGCTCTCACCTGATACTGTTCCCATTCTTCCTTTCCTTATTTTTCCTTGTACCGGGTTAATGCTTTTTTTTTTTTTCTTTTTTTGGCTCCTGGTGCTTCCCTGATCTTTCCAGAGAATGATATTGGTCTTGCGTACCTTTGTCTTTTGATTACCGTTATCATGCAAGATTTTGTTGGCTCGAGAATTGTCCCTTGATTGCCCCTCCCCCAACTATCCACTTCATCCCTGATGCTGTCCACTCCAACTAACTTATCTGAGACCAGCTGCCTCATTTGGTTGAAGTCTGCCCTTCTGAAATCTAGGATTTCAGCCTTTGATGAGGGGTTACTTGTCCCCAGGACCTGGTCAAACCATATAGAATTATGGTTGCTGGTGCCTAATGGCTCCCCTACCCTCACTTCTCCTACCACTTCTGAGTTGATGAGCACCGTGTTGAGAATGACATCAGCAGACAGTCCTGCAGTGTATCCAGTAGGGCCTAACTTCTGGAGCTCCTGGCTGCTGGAATGACCCAGTCAGTATCTAGCAGGTTTAGATATCCCACCGCCACCATATCATTACCTTTGCCACTCCTCTTTCTAGTTCTTCCCCAGCTCCTTATCTCTCTTTCTTCCCCTGTCTTGCAGGTCTGTAGATCACCCTCATTCTTAGTTTCGTGGCTGACAATGCCGTGAGCTGAACCCACAGCAATTTTGCTTCCCCATTACCTCCCCTGATAATTTCCATTTTCCAGTGCCTCTATGCTTTCCCTGATGTACAGTATAGGGCTACGCCTCCTCTTACATCTTTTCCTCTGTCCTGTCTCAACATAGTGTAGCCTGAGACTGTCTGGTCACAATCATTATTCTCTGTGGCCCAAGTTTCTCTGATGGCTACTAGATCCATCTTGGCGTCTGCCACCATTGCCGGGAGCTCAACAGTTTTATTTCCCAGACTCCTGGCATTAAGGCAGGTCCCTTTCCATCTTTTTCCTGACCCACTCTTGTTTTTTCCTGTTCCTTCTCCCTTATTCTTCCCTAGCCTACTTAATTTTTTATTTTTCGTGCTGAATGCAGATTTTGTCAGTCCTCCTTTATTAGTCTGTTCCCCTATTTTTTTTATATTTAAGTTTCATTAACACAACAGAGAACATGAAATAACAAACATCAAACAATGGGTATACTGTACACAAGATGAATCAAAAGAGAAAAAAAAAAAGAATAGGGTGTATCACCACTGGCTTGTTATAGTTACCAAACATAAATATGCGAAAATTAGCTAGATTAAAAGAGTCTGTAGTCTGAAAATTATATAAGCATTATATCACTATCAGATGGGAAGGGGGCAACCAATCAGTACAAAAAAAAAAGCCCTGTAGCACCCATAACCTAATTTGAACTTCAGCCTTACTGGTAACTCACCATGCTGCTGCTAGTCCCCTGTTCAAGGGGAGCTCTAGCTAGATTTCCTACCTATTGTCGCTGTGGTTCCCTTAGCCTCCAGCTCCCTTGCAATTGGTTCCAATGTAGATGCCAAATGTCTGCCCCAGAGCACTGGACCCCTAGTTATGGCAGGTGAAGGCCATCACCCTTGAGGAGCATCCTGTCCTAGAAGTCCTCCCAGTCCCTCACAAAGTGGTACCCCTCCTCCTGACACCATCCCTTCAACCACCCATGAAACTCCTCAGTTTCTTTGTTCCTTACTCTGTCATTCCCATTCCTCCTGTTCCACACAAGGATCATTTCAGAGAAGGCCAGGGAAGCTGAGTGTGTCTTCAGTATGTCCTGCAGCCTCACACACATCAAAACACTCTGTGTAAGCAAGCAATAAGATACGATGAGGTGCGGGTTATGGCCTGATGAGAGCACTCCCCAGGTGCATTATGAGGCACGAGGCACTTGCGCCGAGTGCCTTTAGCACCTGGGAAGTGCTATTATCAGGCTATAACCCACACCTTGGAGTGTCTTATTGCTTTTATAAAATGGGTCTCCTAGTAAAGAAATTAATTAAAAATGCACAGGAAAAGTGTACATAAAGAGAGTAAAAACAGTTGATCATATCAGTAGAAAATGAGAAAAAGTAGTCCTCATTGTATTGGAATGGAGCTATTTAATTAAAAGTCATTGCAGGGCGTTTGTGTCTGCCTGTCTCTACACTCCACAGCCACACACTCAAAATCTTGTACAATGTGGTTATTTTAAATTTTTCTTCACACTTCTTGCTTTTCTTAGTTCTCGGAGGGCTGACTGACTGCTCACTTGGTTTTAGTTCAGAGCGAGCGTGTGTCCCCAGTATCTGATGCTGTGGTTACTGTGATGTGTTTCTTGTCTCCCAACCCCCGAACTTACAGAAAACACTTTTTGTGTGTGTCTCCTTCGTTTTTTTGAATTATTTGTTTCCTTACTTCAGTTTGTGTGTTGCCTTCAGGCTGACTGGTCCACTTGACTCTGAGCGAGCATGCTCGTCAACGGCTGCCATACAAAGCAGTTTCCTGTTTAATGGTTTTGGAAACCATTAGGTGTGCTCTGTGCTGCTGTTGCCAATAGGGGAGTTTGAGTTTTTTTCCATTTGTTTGTCCTCTCGTGGAGATATGGGAAGGGGTGCTCCATAAACAGGAGCCCGCAGACCACAGACTGCAGATGCTGGGAATGAAACAAACCAAAGATTTCATATCTGGGATGCGGTGACTGACTGCTTCTTGTGTGCAGTTTCTAGATATGGGAGCGAGAGCTGTACACTTGACATGGCAAATGAGCAGCAGGGGAGGAGAGGATGGAGCATCCGCTGAACTGCTCTTCTCTTCTGGGAGGGAGACGGGGTCTGATTCGCGCAGCCAGTGACATCTGGTGGAGACTGGGTGTGCTGCTGACATAAAGACTTTGGAAGGGGGAAGTGCTGGGCGGCCGTCTTCTGGGCGGGAACACTCATATAGCGGGCTGGACGGCATTGCACATCCCACATTTGGGGATGGAACTAAGCTGAAAACCCTTCCCTCCGAGATAGGTGATGGTGCCTCCGACCGGACCACACTCCCAACACCGGGCACCTGTCTCCTGGCTTCCCATGCAGACCTGACACTCTACACTATAGATAGAGCACCCTGGGTGGATAGGGCAGCCCTTCCCCGTGGGACTCACATCCGGGGGATACGTTGGGCTGCGCAAGGGGGGATAGGTGATGCATCTAAAGTGGGAGGTAGAGACTGGTGTAGGAGGCTGCTGGAGAGACTTCTTGGAGATGAGATGTAGAAACAGAATTGGAAAAAAAAATGACAGGTACATTTTTTTGACTATGCTCATTTGTAAGTTTCTGAATGCTAAAAAGACTAAGCACCTATCGGTAGATTTGTTTGAATCATCCTTCGTGACCTCCTCTATCCCAAGTTTAAAAGGTAGCCCTGACCCTTTTGGACAGACATAGTTGATTTATATACGAACATATGAAGAAGCCAGCAGAAGAAGGCCATTTGGTCTATCTAGACTGCTCATACTGCAGGGTCCACAGCTTGAGCTACTGTCCCTCCCCTCCCACTCCTCCCATCCTCCCTACCCATGATCCTTACCTTCCCCCATGCCTATCCCAGCCTCTCTTGAAGCTACCCACTGTCTTCAATGAGACCACTTTTTCTGGCAGCGTATTCCAAGTGCCCACCACCCTCTCTGAGAAGAAGTGCATCCTGACTTCCCTCCTAACCCCCCCATCTTAAGACTGTGCTCCCTCATGTTATGGTTGCCACTCAGCTTAAAGAGACCCTCCTTATCCACCTTATTTATCCCTTTCAAGTATTTGAAGGTCCCAGTCATGTCCCCTCTCTCTTTCCTGTCCTCCAGGCAGTACATGTTCAGTACCCTCAACCTCTCCTCATATGCCTTACCCTGCTGACCCACTATCATCTTTGTAGCCCTCCTCTGATTCCATGAAATAATGGACTAATTACCCAGTCTTTATTAGTATTATACATATAATTAATATATTTGTTTTGTAAAATATGTTTATTGTTTTTCAGTAGTGACAAAAATAAATACAGGTTCCAGCATTTAGAGATATTAACACCTGCCCGCTTTTGTCACCCTCTAACAACAGGGCACAGTATTAAGAAATTTCAAATATGTTTGCAAACAATATCCTGTGTCTATCTGGCTTACAACATGGGAAAATTTAATGAAGTATATCATTTTTTTCTTCCTAATGAGAAGCTGAAAATGATCTAGAAATGTATTTATTATTCATTTCAAAAAGACTATGTTAATGCATCATTTAGGGTTGAATCACAAAGATACAAAATTAGAGGAATGGAAAGTTAGATTAAAAAGTCCCTGACTTTTTTTTGTGTTTTTTACTTGCTACTGTGGGGTGAAGTGTTAGTGTTCCTCGGGGTTTGAACCAGCAATGCAGCAAATAAGGCAAAAAATGTGACCATACATTTTTTTTTTTTTTTTATTATTATGGTATTTCTTCTCCATCCTGGCTGGCCCTCCTTGGCTGTCCCCCCAGGTGCCATCCCCCAAGGATCAGGCCCCCTCCCTTATGCTCACACGACTTACCCTTCATGGCAGGGTAGTGGGAAGCATCTCAACCCGCCCAAAATGGATCCAGCCAGGGAAGTGCCTTCTTGGGGACAGCGTCTGCAGGGGACAGTGTCATGCTGCGCGTCAAGGACTTTTTCCATTTTTCTTCTTGAGGTGAGGCATGCAGTGACACCCACGGAGAGAGCACGCATGCTTCCGCATGCGCTCCTCCAAGCATCTGCTCCATCTCCTCCCCTCACTGTAGCGTCAGTGCACTGCCCCCCAGCCGCTGCTAGGGGTCAGCAGGACGCCGGTCGCTGGCAAGCCCCCTCCCCGGAGAAGGAGAGTAGTCCATCGGATGCTTGATCCTGCTCCTCTCCTGCTGACCCCACGTGGCCTGTGCTCCTTCCCAAACATAGGTCGCCAGCGTAGCTTGAGGCAAGGCATGCATGCCTCTGCCCTCAGCACTACTGGGCTGGTGACCATAACTTTTTTTCACTGTAAAATTTCCAGATATATTACAGATTTATTTGGTGGTAAAATGTTCTAGTTGCACCAAAATTTGAGAATTTAAAAAATTCTTTAATTTAGGTTTTTTCTCTCAAGAAAGAAAGAAAGATGGCCTCCACATTTGGCTCATAAAGTATAGACCTTGCAAGTTTTAGGATAGAAAAAATAAAAATAACTCATTGGTGTGCATCTAGAAAAGTAGATTTGACAGGTATGCTAATATTTCATTAATTGCAGCTGAAACTAGCTTTTTGGAAAAACATTTTTGGTTGCACTACTGCTTTGATCTTTATTTGGTAGTTTCAGCACTAAACAGTTCTAGAAGGCACCATAGCGTTCCACAGGCCCTTTTCAGTTAATAAGAAATGTAAAGCATGTCATACGATTTTGAGACCGTCTTCATAATGAATGTTCTGTCTGTTATATACCAGCAAGACCAATGCTAATTCTTTGGTTTCCGGTCCCCAGGACTGCTGGTGACCTAGGTGAATCTGGTGCATTGGCAACAGGTGAGAGTTAGAGATCCCTGTGTTCCTTGCAGTGAGCTCTTCTGCAAGGAAGATCGAGTGACAAGGATGCAGAAGAGAGGAGAGCATTCCTTCTCTTACACTCAATTCACAGCTGACCTCTCCCTCGGGGGAGACAGGACAGGCATGTTCTATTCGTTCTGTCCATCACAGAGTTTGGGTAGAAAGGATGTTCTTCTAGATCTGAATGCCTCTACAGACCTCCCTAGGCAAGGCACCATCCCTCAGCCAGGCAGCCTAAAGGCGCTCAATATAGTACAACTCCTACTGACCCTCAGGATTCCAGGAAGGACGAAGAAGAAGGTGAATGGTTAGAGTTACATTTTTCTCCCTCAATCCCATGTTGATACAAAACCTATTTTCTTCCTGGGTGGGGAGACTTGTAGGATTCTGCAACTGTGGAGACAGTCTACTGCTTCACTAAATGTTAATCCCAACTTGTACTCAACAGGTGCACTCCTAAATGCATCCCTGAATTTTAACATTTTGCTCAGATAGGTAAAGATGACTGGGACAAAGTGGACAAGAAAAAAACGTTTCCCTTTGCACTAGCAAAACATTATCTGTTCCTTGATGCATTGTTAAAAAAATGGGAGACCCTCCAGTTACCAGTTACAGGTGCTGCAATCTTTTCTGTGTTTAAACATTGAGTTATACCAGTGAGAGGCGCAGCAATGCTCTCAGAGCCTAATGATAAGTATCTGCAAGTGGCTTTCAAACAGGCACACTCTGCGTCAAATTTTGGTTTGCAGGTTAAATCGGCATCAGCATTGGTAGCTCAAGCTCTGTGTATACGGTCAACTGCAGTAGCAGATGAGGTAATGGAGGGTTCTCTAGCCAGAGACCTCCTTTCGTTAATGAATAAGCAAGCTTCCTTTTTAGTGAAATCCGTGGTGAATAGCCTTCATTTCTCAGAAAGTGGCTGTGCTGCTGTTGTGATGGCCTTTAGATCAGTCTGACTATGACATATGTCAGCAAAGTACGCCTCCCTGTCGCACTTGCTTAGTCAGCATTTTACTCGTGATATGTTGTTTGGCCTACAGGACATTCTTAAGGAGCTAAAGGAGAAGAAAGGTTCCTTGCCAAGTTCCAAGATTCAGCAAGATTCCAGTTGTGGTTTCAGAGGTTAGGGTTTTGGATGTAGCTGCAATCCCCATGGAAATTTTCATTCCTGTAAAGGTTATGACTACCAGTGAAGTAGTATTGCTTTCTTAGGCCTCATATCGCAGCAGAGTATAGGTAATTTCTCCTGTAAGCATTTTTGGGAGATCCAGCCATGAAGGTGGTTACTCTGTATAAGGTTGTCCAGGCCCATGTTTGCCCACAGACTCTGGGCTGACAGCCACAAAGGAAGATGAATGGGCCCAGACCACTTCAGAATCCTGGGTATTGGAGATAATTTTGCAGGGCTATACCAAAGTTTTTTTTCTACCCTCCCAAGTGCTTTTTTTTTTCTAGTACCAGGGATGTACAAATCCCAGGAAATGGCAGTTAGTAGAGCAAACATTAAATCATATGCTCAGAATAGGGGCAGTGATTCCAGTTTCTCTCAAAAAAACAAAAAACAGCAGAATGAGTGGTTTACTCCATTTACTTCCTATTCCCCAAGAAGTTAGAAGGATATCATCCAATCCTGGATTTCTCCAGTCTGAACCGGTTTTTGAGACCTGTTAGGTTCAAGATGATGTCTCTGATGTCAGTCATTTTGACAATCTAGCCATGCAGTTTACTAGCTACACTGGACCTATCGAATGCTTATCTGCACGTTCCAGGTTGGTGGTTGCACCAGACATTTCTCAGTTTGCCATCCAGGATCAACACTTTTAGTATCATTCACCCTTTGAGTTAGCCTGTGCCCCATGTTTTCAAAAAGGTCATAATACTTGTGGGGGCTCTCCTTTGGTGGGAGAGGTACCACGTTTATCCTTACCTGGATGTTCTCCACCTGATCTAAGCAGGTTCAGAACAGTCAGCCATTCTGAAGGAACATAATGGGATAGTGAACCAAGAGAAGGGCCCCCTTTAGCCCTCTCAATCTCTGGAGCAGTTCAAAGCTTGATTTTGGACAAACCAGGCGAGAGTGTTTCTCTGTCAGAGCAGAATCAATACCTCATAAGTCAGATCCACCATTTCAGTCTTTCCAAGGTCATGTCAGCCCACAGGTGTCTCCAGGTTTGAGTTTTAATAATGTTTACTATAGAGATGGTTCCATGGGCCAGACAGCACATGAGACCTATTCTAATTTTCTTTTTTTTTCATTGGTCGCCAGCATCAGAAATGTAAAAAGCCCCAATCTGGCTCCTAAGGTTTGTGCATCTGTCATTGCAGTGGTGCGAGACCTTTCAAAATCTCCTGAAGGGTTCTCCCTTAGTCCCGCAGCAGCTCAGTCTGGCCACCGATGGTAGCCTGACAGGCTGGGGTGCATGTGCTAGATAAGAATCTGATCCAGGAGGTATGGTTCCTGGAGTAGCATAATCTCCAAATAAGCATCCTGGAGAGTACAGATGTTGTTGAGGACCTTCAGAGACAGGGTTCTTCAGGAATTGGTAAAGGTCAGGTCAAAAAACATAGTGATAATCACTTACATAAGCATACAAGGTGACAGAAGAAGTGAAATGATGCTGATAGAAGCATACTCACTTCTCCACTGGCCAAATCCAGTATTCAGTTCCTTTCAGCAGTCCATCTGGTGGGACAGATCAACATTCAGACAGACTGTCTCAGCTGCCAGTGAATACCTCTTTTTGTTTTTTAGGTTTTTATTTTCATTGTTTTTTTTTTGTTTGTTTTTTAGCTGTCCTGTTTATTTTCTCTTCCTGCCTGACTCCCTTCACACCAATGCCCCACCCTGTCACCTGGCTTCTCCCTGGACTTACCTTGGCTGGTACCTCCACGGCTTGACCCCCATGGTGTGGAGTTCTCCTCGACCCACTGATCAAGAATACAGTGCGGCTGGTGCCTGGGTCATCAGTATGGAGCTTGTGAGGGGTCAGTGTTCATCCTGCCAGCTAAGATGATTTGCCAGTCCCCCCTCCCCCACCAAGGAATGTGTGTGCTGTGATGTCAAGGGTGATGTCGCGGGCACTTCTGTACACACATACCAGATGTTTGCTGCTCCTCTGCCCACTTTTTGCTGCTCCAGCTGCTGCTGGGAGCCAGGCAAACACCAGGTACTGCACTGCCCCTTCCCTGAAGGAGGAGAGCAGTCCTCTGAATACTCAGTGCTCTTCCCTCCTGGTCGACTCACTGACACTCTTAAGTTCACTCCTGAACCCAGGTCATTGATGCTGCAAGCCGTAGCACTTCTACAGTGCTGTCAGGCCGGCCTGCCAATGGATACTGTAGGAGGCTGTGAATGACAGATAGACCTTGATACCAAGTAAGCCACTAATAGTGTGGATTTATTTTCAGTCATTACAGAGTATAGCCAAAAAATTAACAAATGAAAACAGTTCCAAGACATGGAGGTAGCATGTCCTTCTTCATCAGGTCAGGTCCACTGAGCAGAAAACCATTACTCTTCAGGTCAGCAGAAAACAATTCAGGACATACAGCAGCAGATCCTGTCTCTCTTCAGATAAGTCTTCACACAACAAATTGAAAGGAAATTCAAGACATGAAATCAACATGTCTTCTCCTTCTTCAGGTCAGTGTCCACTCAAAAAATTAGAAGACAATTCAGGGCATAAAAGCAGCATGTCTTCTCCTGTCTTTCTTCAAGTCAGTCTCCAAACTGAGCACTTAAATTCAGGACATCAGGATATGGAGGCAGTATAGTATCACAATTAGTATATCACATATTTGAATGACATCACAACCAGCATTGTTACAGATATAGCCTACTCAAACCTTCAGCCCAAGACAGTCAATAAGATATTTTAGCTACTATAAAACTAGAAAATGGCATTTTATACATCAATTAATTCACTTTGGCACTAGTCCTTTATACATTTTCTTAATTGTACCCCTGGAAGGATGTGGAAAGGTAAAATGGAAACCATAGTGAATTTAGGGGGTGAGAGAGGATGTTGGTGGGGGGACTAAAATAAATAACAAAGGTGAAATAATGTGCATTAGTGTGAGGTGATGTCCAGGTAGGTGGCATCACTAACTGCACATCCCTACAGGCTCTAACCTGACCCTTACCTGTGATAGGTCACCTACTGACCCTATCAAATGACCCCCTGCTTAAGAGGGAAACCATAAGGGAAGTATTGGTTTTCCTTTCTCTAACCAACTCCTAACATTAACCTTCTAAACAAACATTTGGCATATACTCAGGGTCTCACCACACATAGTCTATATGTACCTGCAACATATATCATATTCAACAGGGGTGGGTAATTGCCCTAGCCATCCCACCAGATAGGTTGGTACTAAGTATGGGTCCTTTGCTTAGGTTCCACCCACTGCTTAAACCTACAGTATCTTTTATCTCCTGTACAGTTTCAGACACCTGAGGGTAAACAGTGGTGTTACCCCAGTGCAGTGTCTGAGACATTCCCACCTACTTATTCCTATGTAGGTTTTTCTTACAAGTACATACAAACAAACACTTGATGTATTTTACCCTGGACTCTGCCATTTACCATATACCAGTTTCATAAACCATTGCCATTCTATTTTCATTTCAGCCTGTCAACTTTAGTTAAGAAGTGTTTTTACTTTTATGCACCACTCAGCCTGGGAGGAAGGTTATCCTTCATTTTCCAGGGACTCCATTCTCTTCCCCAGTTGGTTTTATCCCTTGGGTACACCACCTCCACCCTCTTAGTGAGTGTACAGGCACCTTTGTACCCTGGGCCACTTTCTAAAGGACCAACCTGGCAGACACCGACTGGCAGACGGAACAGACCTTGCAGTAGACTGCAACTTGTCTGTACGTACACCCCTAGCCAGTAAAAGTGGAGCAACAAATTAACCAGTGTCCCTCATCTTCCTGAGTGCCTTCCACAGATGCTGGAGTGTGCAGCCTCCATCACATGCTGTCGGTAGGTCTGTGACACAACTTTCTCAGCATCTACTTTCTGGGTATGGGAATTGGGTTTCACATGGTAATGAACACCCCTTTGCACTTCATACCATGAGGACTGTCTCACGCCCACCCCACCGTTAACTTGTACACCTTCTTAAACGTTTACATATTGCATCAGTTTCCCAATAGCAGCATCCCCAGCTTGAAGCCTGCCCCAGTCAGTACTATCTTGCATAACATTACTGTGACTAGATACAGATGGCATAAAACAAGCAAAAGTCCCTTCAGCCTTTATATAGGCCTCTTCTTTCTTGATTGGAGTCATTGCCTCCAAGACAATAGCCTTCATCATAGTCTCATCTGTAGCCTTGCTCATATCCATGCTGGCATCTCCGTCCTCCAGCAGATAGCAACCTGGGAACTCTGGCAATTCTGGAAGGTCCTACTCCACCATGGACTTCTCCTCCAACTGTGTCTGGGAACTGTCGACCCCTTTTTTATTTTTTATTTTCCTTTATTTTACCAGGAGAGACACACTAAGCTGAAAGCTTGTTTACAGGTGCAACCTGGGAGCACAAGGAAGTTAAGTGACTTGCTCAGGGTCACACAGTATGCAAGTAGGGGCTGTGGGATTCAAACCCAGGTCTCCAGGTTTGCAGCTCAGAGCCTTAAATCACTGCATTATACTGCCTCCTCTGATTCTTCTTCTTCTGAGCCTTCCGACTGGGACCTCTCCATCAACTCTTGGCACCGGTGTCCTGCCTCTCGACGGCATTGTTCTGCCTCAGGCATTCAACCCCTCAGTCACTGGATCAGTTTTACAAGGATCTCCACCATCTGGGTGTCATCTTACACCTCTGGCCTGCCTTGACCACTCTTTAGTTTCTCTGCTGAACTCATGGACTGCCATGCATTGTCCTGGGTACAGCTCAGCATCTTTGTAGACATACATCTGACAGAATGGTCTCTGAATCAAATGAGATATTTTGAAGTTAGCCTCCCCAAACAACACTCAGATGGTGAGATTTTAGAATTGGTACAGTTATCCAACAAACCTGATTTTTCATCAGGATATGGTACTGTTATGTACAGTCCTTCCTTCCTTCCTAAGAAGTAAGCTTCCCACCATTCTTTTGGAAATCTTACAGGCTGGTTGTACTACTTGGAGCAGCAAAGCAGCAAGCTAGGCTAGATAAGCCAGAACATGTATAATAAAAACTTACACAGTGGCAAACTTTATACCTCAACCTTTGATCAAAACACATTTGACAAGGGCTATGGCAGCCTTTTGGCAGAAAGGGCAGACGCCCCAGTTTCCAGCTTATGCAAGGCAGGCACCTGCTCTTCCTTGTGCACATTTTCAGAACATTACAGATTGGCCTCTGAGAGCTCCGTCGATTTGACCGTCAGACGAAAGGTGTTTCAAGATACGGTAAAGTGGTAGGCAGCTAAAACTGCAAAAACATTCTCTCCCTCCCCAATATTGTTGGTGGGTACTACTTATTAAAGCCCATCAGTAAATGATTAGCTCAATGACAACATTGAATGACACAGGAAACAGAAAATATATCAGTCTGACCATCATTTCTTTTACAGTTAGTTGCAATGTTGTCTCTGGGACCCACCTGAGAGTGTTTTACACTATAGAAAATATTCTGCAACTGAGATTTGATAGGATTTCATAAATTTCTTACCAGGGACGTTGATACCATTTGTTTCAGGCACATATTGTTTAGTGCGTTGTTCTTTTACTCAGAGTTTCTGTGAAGAGAGTTCAGTGTTGAAGCTGCTGTTGTAGAAATTATATTGGAGAAATTGAAAAACATTCCTGTAAGGTAGGGCTGTGATTTTCTGTATCTTTTAAGAGGTGTATAAGTTAACCCTGGCATAGTTACATTGCTGTATGGCTATAAAAGATTTGTGACTGAACATTCCAAACAATCGACAAGGAATAGGATAGAGACATGGGTTCTGTGATGATATCAAAGTGTGGAGTGTGTTAGCCTCTAGAAGTTGAGCATGTATTACCTGGCAGCAGGGCTGCAGCTATGAATTTTGGGGCCCAGGACAAGTCACTTGAAATGAGCCCCTGTTTCCCAAAGCATCTAATACCAGGGGTAATGCTAGGTCCTCCAGCGGGCCCCTCCTGAGCTTGGGGCCCCGGACAACATCCCCACTTTCTCCCCCATTACTGCAGCCCTGCCTGGCAGCAACTAACTAGCCCAATGACAATGCTGGAGCTATCAGAAAATTAAATTATAGTTTAAGTCTGATATCATTTAAAAATGTATTTTTTATTAAGTTTTGTAAGTTGATCTCACAAACTTGAATAACAGTAGTTACAGAGAGCTATAGTTCACGTAAGCAATAACCCATGACAGGGTATGGTGTTATTGGGGATTTATCAACACCCGAGGTGCATTGCGAGGCATGAGGCCGCAGGCAGAGTGTCTTCACAGCACCTGGGGTGTTGAGGAATCCCCAATTACCCCATACCCTGGAGTGGGCTATTGCATTTATAACATGGGCTATAAAAGAAGAGTAATAAAATTGTGACAAATGCTTTTATTCGTGAAATGCATGAAATTGTACTGTATACTGCAGCTTGATAAAGTAGTCCTGCACAAATAATGCATACCACACTGATGTTGTGCTGGGACAAATGGTACAAATGTACTCTTAGGTTCATTTCTGCCATCTGTTCTGCACAGCATAACTGAGTATAACTAGTCGTATTGGCACAGTGCGGAGGAATTCAGCAGTCAGCAAAGATACAATTACAGGTTTGGCTCGGGGAGGTGGTGGAGGAAGGGGAGGGGGAAGAAGGACAGCTTCAGGAGTGGGGACTAGAGAGGTGAGTAGCATGTACAGGAGGGGAAGGGGTGTGGGAGAGGGTATGTTTGAGAGTGGGGGAAGGGTGACAGATGGAGAGAGGAGGGAAGAGAGTTCTGAATAAGGGGTAGGTGGTAAGAGAATATCACCTGACTGGCGTTAGAGTGGGGTGGAGAAGGTTAAAGGTTTGAGAGTCTCTGGAGTGAAGAGGATAGGAAGAGTGGAAGAGAGGGAAAGGAGAGAGGAGAGGTAGGGGTTGAGGGTCCTAAACCAACATTTGGAGGTAAGAGTAGAGGCATGGAGCTGTCGGCAAGAGGTAAGGGAAGGGAGTGAGAGAGAGAGGAGTAAAGGGTTTAGTGGTGAGTGTGGGGGTGGGGAATTAGTGGCAAAATGTCAGAAAGCATTGAAAAGTGAATCCAGCTGGGAGAGGGAAGTAGGGGAGGCGGACCCATAGACGATGTTTGCATAGTCAAAGATAAGGAGGATAGTTTTAGTGAGCAATTCATGGTGGACTTGAAGAGAAAGGGTATCTTTGTTCCGGTGCATGGCACTGAGCCTCAGGCAGAGCCTTCAGTGGATATAGTCAATGTGGGTTGAGTAATCGAGTCGGTGGTCCAGCCAGGAACCTAGGTACTTATAGGCAGGGACTGTGTCCAATGTGGTGCCATCAAGGTTGGAAAAGGAGAGGAGAGGGGAACGCTTAGAAAGTTTATGAGCGGTTTTGAAAGTCATTGACACTGTTTTCTTTGCATTGATTTTAAGGTGATTGTCTTGGAACCAATGCAAAATGTGGGTGAAGTTGCTCTGTAGTTGTGTCGTTACCAGGGAGACAGAAGGGCCTGAGGTGTGGAGAATGGTGTCATCAGCATAGAGGTGGATTTGGGAAGAAGAGCAGACTGAAGGAAGATCATTGAGGAAGACATAGAAGAGAATAGTTCCAAGGATAGAGCCTTGGGGAACACCAGCAAGGATGGGGAGAGTTTGGGATAGGGCATCCCCAGCTAGAACCCATTGGATGCGACAAGACAAACAGGATCTGAGTCACTTAACTGCAGAGGGAGAAAGGCCAGCAGAACCGAGTTTAGTGAGTAGTAGTGGATGAGAGACAGAGTCGAAGGCCTTGGCTAGGTCGATTAAATATGGTGGAGGTAAGGTGCCCTTGATCCATACCAGTGAAGATGGCATCAGTTACCCGGAGAAGTGAAGAGACTGTTGAGTGTTTTTTTTCTGAAGCTGGACTGGTAAAGTGAGAGGAAGTTGGAGGGGGGGGGAGGAAATAAGTGAGCCTGGTGAGGACTAGGGACTCTTGGAGCTTGGCTAGCACAGGAAGGAGGGAGATGGGGCAGTAGTTTCCAGGTAGGGAGTGATCACCTCCTTTACGAAGGAGGATCACTTTGATGGATTTCCATGCCAGGGGGACTGTACAGAGGGTGAATGAGAGACTGAGCAGGTAGGATGGAGGAAAGGCTATGACAGGGGCAGAGATTTGGAGGCAGAGAGGGCGAGACCATCAGGACTGGATTTGCGATGGTTCAGAGAATGATGAGCATGGAGAACCTCAGGGGCAGAGATAGGGGAACTGACAACCATTTAGTGGAGGGGAGAGAGTGGGGTTGGGGGTGTTTGCAGGGCTGGCTGGAAGGGCATAAGTGATGAAGAATGTGTTTAAAGAGGAGACAGTGGAGAAGGGTCAGAGACTAGCTTGTCATCAGTGAGGGGGGTGAGGATTTTGGGGGTGGTAAAAAGGGAAGAGAGGGTCTGCCAGAATTTGTGGGGGGAGTTTATATTTTGCTACAGGGATGGTCCTGAAGCATAGAGCCTTAGCAGCTCAGATTGCTTTGGTGCAGGAGTTCCTTAGTGAGCGATATGTAGAAAGGTCAGTGTGGGAGAGGGAACATTTATATTGTGCCCAGGCATGGTCCCGTGAGTTGCAGAGTTTGATGATGTCTGCCGAGATTCATGGGTGGTGGAATGTCTCACCCTTCACCATTGGGGAGAAGCGTGAGTGTTCCAAGCTGTATTTAAAAAGTGGTAAAAAAGGGAAAGGGCAGTGTCAATGTCAGTGGCAGAATAGAAGAATGACAAGTCAGAAGAAGCAAGATCAAAGAGGAAGGCAGCAGTATTTGGGGAACGTAGCGATCTGACCCAGTGGTAGGTTGGGGTGGAGCGGGGTAGATGCAGCATTCGCACACAGTAAGTCAAGTAATGATCACTGAAAATGTCTGGCAGCAGAGATGATCTGAAAGGGGTGTGTGGTAGGACATAGGTCAGGAGGGTATGGTTAAGAGAGTGATCGTTTAGTCTGGTGGGTTCGCTAATGAGCTGGTGGAGGTTTAGCGATTCGATTTGTTGAGTGGTGGTCTTTTTTTTTTTTTTTTGTCAACTTTCTTTATTCACTGACTTACCTGAACTCTCTCAGGTATAGTATCTTGGTGCGGCCTTATACCCACCCACCTGAAGCCTCCAGCCACCACTCCTCTGGTATGGGCTCTTCTCCCTCCGCGTCACCCAGCTGCTTGACCCCTGGCACTGAAACCCCCCCGGGTGGGACTGCTGACTCCTATGGCACTGTATCTACAAATCTAATGGAGCGACCAGGGACCACGCAGGGGGTACCAGAAGCGGGTCCAGAAGGCCTGGCATTGGGCGTGGGGAACCACTGGACCCACCTTTGCCTACTGGGAACCAGGGTGTTTTGTCTTTGGTACACCCTGTTGGTGTAGCCGTGCAATGGCATCAGCACATGAAGGACGTGCCCCTGCCCCCTCCTGCAGAAGCCTGCCAACACCAATCCTCATTGGCAGTTTCCCCCAGAGTGTGACGGTCTCCAATCTCCACTAGGAGCCGCTACCTGGTGGGGGAACCCCTAGAACCCACCACAGGAGAGGAGAGCAGTCCATGTGATGCTCAATCCTCTCCTCCCCCGCCGACCCCAGGCATCCCGAGTTCGCTGCCGAACTCAGGTCACCAACGTGGCATGAGGTAGATGGCTACACCACCACCACACTTAGTGCGGTCCTGCCAGAAGAGGTGGCAATCTGGTATGGAGAGCTGGGAGTTATGGATTCTGGATGAGAGCCATGATTCAGTGATGCAAAGGATGTCAGGGGTGTGCTGGGACACACAGACTCTGAGGTGGTAGTTTTTTTGGGAGAAGGCTCTTGACGTTAAGGTGGTATAGTGTAAGGCCTTTGGGAAGTGGGGAGGCTTGAGGGGGAGGGGCCAGGGTTAGGCTGGTTGTCACCAGAGAGGAGGAGTAGGAGGAGGAGTAGGTGGAGAAAGAAGAGATTGCATGAAGCTTTGTGTAACTTTGGCTTGCTAGGGTGTTTGAGTTTGGGAGTGGACTGGTGAGAGAGGCGGAGTCTGAAGAAGAGTTCAAGATTGAGAGAGGCAGAGCATGAGAGACCAGTGTGTTGGGGTGGGTGGGAGAAGTGTGTGTGTGTGTGGTAAAGATAGTGGGGGAGGGGGCTAGTTATAGAGGTGGAGGGATGTACTGCTTTCACTGGAGTGTGGGGGGCCACTATTGTATATAAGGATTTAAGTGATTTTCCAACTTTGTGTACACCGGTAGCTGATGTTGGCAATAGTCATTCCAGCTACTTTTAATAATTTTATTGTAAGACATTGTTTCTGTGGAAGGAATCGTAGTTTGGCCCTCAGAGGTGGCCAGCTGATCCCTTTCACTTCCCAATAGCTCTGACACGCCCCCTTGCTCGGGCATATATTAGGGGGCTTGGGGGGGGCAGATTGCTAATAAACTGATTCTGTTTTTTTTTTTTTTGTTCAGGTTAAGAAATAAAATCAATGAGGGATGGTTTTCTTTATTTCAGGGGGACCCAAGCTGAGACTGGGGATCAAGTAACCCAGTGTCGAGATGATCATTGATGGCACTGGTGGTGGGCCAGCCATAGATTAAGGGAAGGTGGGCAGGTGACTTGGAGTGGGGGGGGGCAAAATAAGTGGTATTGAGTGTGGGCACACTGGTCCACTTATTACTTTTATATACATAGATATTTCTATAGTTAAATGGGTGGGTGCGTGGGTGGATGGATGGATAGATATTTTCATTTTCATTTTTTTAATTTTTAACCAGGAAATGGACTGGGCACAGCCCTTTTTCAGCCATGCCTGACATAAAATATCAAATGCAAAATACATACAATACATAAACATGTAGTTTAACCACCATTATATACATCTACAAACATTCTCATGGTGTAGAAGATTAAAAAACAATTGCTTAGAATGCAGTGTGCTGTGTGCTTCGTTAATCAAGTTACCATATTCATTTAAGATAGAAGGTGCGTACCAAAAGCTGTCCTAAGGATGTCCCAGGGAATTACAGACCAGTCAGTCTGACCTCCATTGTGGGCAAGCTCATGGAGACCATACTAAAGGAAAGATTGGTGGAGTATCTAGTGGAACATGGTCTCCAGGATGCGAGGCAGCATGGGTTCATGGAGGGGGGAGGAGATTGTGTCAAATGAATCTGGTTGACTTCTTTGACTGTGTCACTAAGCAGACGGGCCAAGTGGTAGACATCCTCTATCTTGATTTCAGCAAGGCCTTTGACTCTGTGCCCTACAAAAGGTTAATTAGGAAGTTGGTGGATCTTGGGGTTGGGGGAAAGATGGCCAGATGGGTTGAAAACTGGTTGAGGGACAGAATCCAGAGGGTGGTTGTGGGGAGAGAGTTATCTGGTACCAGAGGGGTTACCAGTGGGGTCCCACAGGGCTTTGTGCTGGGGCCGGTGTTGTTCAGTGTCTTCATCAGTGACATTGGGGATGGCATTAAGGGCAAAATGTGCCTAGTCACAGATGACACCAAGCTCTTCGGGAGAGTGGACACAGCTGAAGAGATACAGGACCTACAGGAAGCTCTGGAAAAGCTGGGGAGGTGGTCCAGGATCTGGCAGCTTGGCTTCAATGCCAAGAAATGCAAAGTTATGCTTATTGGAGCCAAGAATCCCAGGACGGAATACTACCTGGGTGGAGTCTGAGTATCTGCATCAGAGGAGGAGAAGGACCTAGAAGTGGTGATCACTAGTGGCCTGAAGCACTCCATGCAGCGGAAGAAAGCAGCAGCAAAGGCAAACAAGATGCTGGCATGCATATATATATATATATATATATATATATATATATATATAGGGGATCAGTAGTAGGAGAGAGGAGGTTATACTGCCCTTGTACAGGTCACTGGTAAGGCCGCATCTAGAGTATAGAGCTCAGTACTGGTGCCCACACCTCAAAAAGGACATTAACCTGCTGGAGAAGGTCCCAAGGAGGGCTACAAAGATGATAGTGGGTCAGCAGGGTAAGGCATATGAGGAGAGGTTGAGGGCACTGAACATGTACTCCCTGGAGGACAGAAGAGAGGGGGAGAGAGAAAAAGAGGGGACATGATTGGGACCTTCAGGTACTTGAAAGGGATAAATAAGGTTGATAATGAAAGTCTCCTTAAGTTGAGTGGCAACCATAACACTAGGGGGCACAGTGTTAAGCTGGAGGGTGGGAGGTTTAGGACGGAGGTCAGGAAGCACTTCTTGACAGAGAGGGTAGTGGATACTTGGAATGCACTGCTGGAACTAATTTAGTTGAAGACAGTGGGCAGCTTTAAAAGAGGCTGGGATAGGCTGGGACATGGGGAAAGTAAGGATCATGGGTAGGGAGGATGGGAGGAGTGGGGAGGGAGTGCAGGGACATTAGCTCAAGTTGTGGACCCTGCAATGCCAGCAGACTTGATAGACCAAATGGCCTTCTTCTGCTGGCTTCTTCGTATGTTCGTATCTACCGGGTAAAAGCTCTTCCATACATTTGTAGTTTAAAAACAGGAACTATGTAAAGAGACAGCCCAATATTTGTAGTGTCCCGCTTACATTTTTTAAGGACTAATGTATCTGATAGGATCAAAGGTTCAGCTGACCTTACTATATGGAAGTCAAAATTCACTGCAAGACCCTTTAATCTCCTCTCCAGAGAGAGCACTCCCAAGTCTGTATATAACTGACAGTGTTGGGTTCTTAGTGGGGTATGGAGAGTGAATCTACATATGTTGTAAAGAATTTTATACTTAGACTCAAATGTACTGTTACAGTGAACAAATACAACACTGCCATGATCCAGAGTTGGCATTAACACTTGCTTAGCTATAACTTGCTGTGCCTTGTCAGTCAAAGATTTCACATTTCTGTAAAGAAAGCTGGAGTTTTTGATTTAGCTTTTGACCCAGCTTATCAATGTGTGGTGTCATGCTGACACTAAGGTCAAGTTGAATGCCCAAGTATTTAAAAGTAGTAACCAAGGGAAGCAAGAAACCACCTCCCCCCACAATTTGTATTGTTCTCTGCTTCTGTAACTTGCAAAGACTCGAATGACATAACATTTGCTTCATTTTCATTTATAGGCATTTTTTTGCCCATATTCATTTAGCAAAAATATCATATTTGTTTTGTAGAGATACCTGTATGTCTTCACTGTTTTGTCCTGAATCCCATATAACTTTGTCATCTGCATAAATGTACTATTTTTAATGGAAAAAGGGGGAGGGAGGTCATTTACAAAAATTGAAAACAAAAGGGGGCCAAACACTGATCCTTGGGGGACTTCTGATTTTGCTTCCCTTGGCTGTGACATGGAACAGTCAATTTTAACTCTTTGTATATGGCTGAACAAGTAGCTCCTAAACCGGTTGAGCTAGATACCCTTTATCCCCATACTCTGTATTTTGCATAGCAGAAGGTCCACTGTATTGAAGGCACCGGTCAGGTCCATGAAGACTGCACTGATTGTTCTCCCCACCTTCAGTGGCCACCAGTACAGCATCCGCAAACCCGGCCAGCCCCGTTGCAGTGAACCTCCCACTTTGAAAACTGTGTTGTTGGCCCATGCACAAGTTATACCCATTTAGGTGTGCAATAAACTGATGGATAACACATTTCTCCAGCAGTTTACTGACCAGCACTAATAGTAAGATCGGCCTATAGTTTGACATGTCTAGCCTACCTCCCCCCTTATAGTCTGGAATTACCACAGATTCCTTCCACACTGTTGAAACAAGTCCCTGCTCTAGGGATAAATTAAACAAAACAGTTAATGGGCCTTGTATCTGCATTGCTGATAATTTTAATAGTTTGGGAGTCACTTCATCCACACCCCCACTCTTTCCTTCCTTCAAACCCAGTAATAGTTTTAAAACCTCCTTTTCTTTTACTCTTTCAAATGTAAAAGAGGGTACTTCACCATCTGGAAGTACTAGTTTCCAGGTAATGATGCCCACCTCTTCTTGCCCTATCTCGGCACTCCTAGCACTTATTGTTTTTGAGATGAAAAATAGTTAAAACACTCAGCCACAGCCACATTATCTTGGATCAATTTATCACCATCTTTTACACTTTTAATGCTTCGGTCAAACTGGGGACTATATAAATGTCGACAGGACTGCCAGAATTTCCTTGGATCTTTTATATTTTTTCAACTGAGCTTGTTGGAAATAGCTTGATTTTGCCTCAGCTGTATTGTTTTCAACTTTGTTTCTAAGTGTTTTGTACTGTCTTAAGCTGTCATCAGCCTTACTTTTTAAAGAAACTTACCAGTCTTTGCCCCTGTACCTGATATATAGTTGCGTTACCCCATCAGACTGCTTCTAATGTGGAGATTGTCCAAAATAATCCATTTGTTAAAAAGTAGTAACACTTGTAAAATTAGAAAAACTGGGTCACAAGGACTTCTCAGTCTTAAGTGCTACCTATGCTCCGCCCCCGTGCTCTGCCAAGTTATGATGTGATGCCAGGGAGACCGCAGGGACGCACTCCATTATAGTCTGTGGGGGGCATTTTCCAGTCTTTTTATATTATAATGGATATTTGGTAATGAAACAGCTGGTCAACTAACAAGGACCTTGTTAGTCGACCAGTGCCCACGTTTCATCACCAAATGGCCATTATAATATAAAAAAAGATCGGAAAGGTGCCCCACATGGACTGTAATGGAACACGTCCCCATGCTCTCCCTAGCATCACATCATAACTTGGCAGAGTGCGGGGGCGGAGCATAGGCAGCACTTAACACTGGGAAGTCCTAGGGACCCAGTTTTCCTAATTTTACGGGTGTTACTGTTTTTAACAAATGGATTATTTGGGGCAATCTCGACATTAGAAGCAGTCCGATGAGGTAAGGCACTTATATATCAGGTGCAGGGACTGTTCCATTTACCTTGGGTGGGTCTCTTTAAGTACTGTTTCCTTATTGCTTCCCGGGATTTAATTAAGTCCCATAGACCCTTATTCAACCATGGTGAGAATTTTCCTTTTACCCTCCATTTGGTGACCGGAATATGCCATTAAATAGCTGCTTTATGTAACCATTAAACTGTTCCACCTTTTTGCTCAAGTCAGCCGAAGCCAAAACCATTCACCAATCTGTTTGTTCTAAATCTCTCTTGTATGCCTCCATATTTAACCCATTTATACATCTTTTATTTATAAACCTAGGGGGAGATTATTGTTTTGACATTTTTCACATACAGAAATAGGACAATGGTCTGATATTGGGTCAGAAAGAACATTGAGACTTGGAATATTACTAGATCGGTTTGTTATTAACCAGTCTTTTATCGCATGGTTAGTTGTTTTATAGCCATAGTGAGTGGGTTACTCTCTCAGTTGGACAAATTGTGCAGCATTCGTATTTGTCTTTAATTTCGCAGAAGAGCCCTCTCTTGTTTCCAATCTGTGTTTACATCCCCTATTGTGATATGTTCTCTATTGTGTTTATGAGGATCTGTCCATAGTTCAAAACCTGTATAATCTGCTAAATTGTACTGGGGGGGGGCAGTAAAAACAAGTTAAGTAAAGGTGCTCACTGTACATCCTGTCACTCCCATCCTAATTCTAACACTCAGATAATTTTTCCATCCAAGGGCCCCTTGGCAGTTTCTTCAACTACAATGTTTTCCTTTATGTAAAACATCACACCACCTCCCTTTTTATTTCTCTCCATATCTTGTCTAAATATTGAGTAGCCACTTATCAGTATTTGATTTGATGCAACATGTTGTTCCAGCCAGGTTTCACATAGTCCCACTACGTCATATTTCCCTTCCTCAGTCCAGACCCTTATTTCAGCCACGCGAGCTTGGAGGCTCGTAACATTCAGGCAAACTATCTTTAAACCCCTGTCCCTTGCACCCCCAGTGTAACCCTGCGAGTGCATGTAGGGCCGGGATTTATTTCCACATCCCCTACAAGTATTAGAAGCAGCATTAGCCAAAAGTTTGTAATTTTACAATTTTTTATTCTTAACAGTGCCCCTGGTCTAAGTCCCTTCATTAATTTCCCCTTGTATGCTACAACCCAAGAAGTATGCATTGCACCTATCAAAGTACTTCTTTGAAGTATTTGTATCATCTCAGCCCTATTGTCATTTTGCCAGTAAATTTTCTCCCACCCTGTATCAGCGTAGTTTGTTTCCCCCCCTCCATACTTCCCTCCCTATGCCCAATTTTCCCTTTGGCCTGTGACTTAAACAGTCTACACTTACTAGCACAGTGTACAGCCCCAGAAAAGTTATGCAATTTGATAAACACAACTTCATGTTGACAGTTCTGTTATCTAGTAGGTAGTGAAAATTCCTTGACTGACTCTATGCAAATCCAAAGCAATAGTCCAGTATAACTTACTTAAAAGTCCAGAGTTGCTACTATTAGTTTTTCTCAGCTGAGTCGCTAGTGCTAATGCTCGTGCTTGCGAGCGGTGCGGGCTTTTTCTTCCAGTAGCCTCGTCCCCTCTGGTCCATTACTGGCTGTTGGCTCTGCTGAGGCGCCGTACACTGGACCAGTCGCGGACTGAGGAAAAAGTCCGAAGACCTATAGGACAGTCTCTGGGGTGGAACACTGTGGCAGGTTGATAGCGCAGAAGCACAACGGGTTACTTTACAGGTTTCACACAGTAGATGTAAACTGGAGGCTGGAAACTGTGATTGCGACTGGCATTCTCAGATACAGAGCACAAGGCAGCTGCTCCACAGGTTGGCTCGCAAGGTTCTTTTGTGAGCGATACAGGCTTTTTATTCCAATAGCCCCTAGTAGATAGACAGACTGATGGACAGACAGATCGATAGATAAGACAGAGAGAGAGAGAGAGAGAGAGATCCTGCAATCACAGGCTCACTGCTGTCACTCAACCCAGCAGCAGCACTTCAGCTGTGGCTACTAAAAAGAGGCTCACTGCTATCACTCTGTAGTCGGTAGCAGCACTCCAGCAGGAGCTACAAAAACAAATAAAAAAAAAAAAAAAAATCAAGTCCTGCTGTTGATCTTATGGAAGAACCATAGTTCTTTCATTTGATCTCACGAACTACAGTATAGTCCTTTTGTATCATCCAGTGATCGCTGGATCACTGCTCTCATGTAAGCCAGCAGCAGCACTCCAGCAGCAGCTACAAAAACTAAGAAAGTTCCGCTGCTGATCTCGTGCTGTTGAGCTCAGAAAGAACCATAGTTCTTTCATATGACCCCTTGACAAGCCCTCGCTAAGCCTTCCACCAAGGTTTTGTGGAATGTCCCAAAACCGTACTTTGGGATCTTTTTAAAAAAAAAAAACTACTTCAGAATCAAGCTAAAGGTTCATGTGTTTGTTTTTCTCCAGGGCATCATTTTTATGGGTTTTCAATTTTTTTTTGAAATTAAAAACAAGCTGTCATCTATACAAAATATTTTTTTTCTCACGAAATAAGAATCTTCATTCATGAGCCAGAAATTCTTCTTTCGCATCGGACATATAAATGAAAGTCCCTACTGAGCATGCTGAGAACCGAAATTTCAAATTTTTATAACTCATAAACTGGTTAATCTTTTTTCACCAAACTGAAAAAAAGGCCTCTTTCTAGGGCAAGCCCTTACTACCCAGAAAATGTCAGAACAAAATTCCAAACTATCTGGACTGTAGGTGAAAAAAAACCTGCCAGAACCCCCGATTCTTTTCACTTTTTGCACTGTCTTGATCTCTGAATCCAGATGTCAGATTGTCACAAAACTTGCCAAATCAAGAGACCTTGATCCAAGAACACACATGCAAAATTTCAAGCAGTTCTGTTGAAGGGAGTAAAGTTGTTAAGGTGCAAAGTTAAATATTTAACACTAAACACCCTACTCAACCCTAACTATAGGGGCGCTCCTGTGCCTGTATACTATATTTTTTTGCAAATAACTGCGTTAATGCACCAGTAGGTTTCAGATTAAAGCGAAAAAAGTAGGGGCATGTGGCATTAGGGTTTTATATACAATCTGTCTTTATTACCATAGTTTTGTTTTGCTCCCGCCTCATGCACCCCAGCTGGCCACTACTTTGGGCTACCTGGGACCTCTGCGCCACCCACCACCCTCGCCGCCATCCGCCACCCCATATCGGCCCCCGGTAACCTGATGTATCCCTTCATCAGGTTGGTCCTCTCCTTCCAGGGAGGAAATGCCGATAGGCATAACCAGTTGGCTTGGGTGCTGTAGGGGTCGGTTTGGGCTGTCCAGGGCTCTGTGGCAGCAAAGTTTTAACTTTCTAACACCCACCCCATGTTTTTACTGTAAAATTTCTATTTCATGTAACCATGTTAATTTGGATTCCAAACTCTGACTCCTTATCATGTACATATTTATTGAATTTCTTGGGTACCTTTCTTTAGGTAATATAATGTTTTTTTCTTATCAAGCTTTTTCACTTGGTATATTGTGAAGAGAAACAGATCTGTTTAAGGCAATATAATGTTTGAAATTATTTAACCATGACCTGTCTCAGGACATAGGACAATGAATTGTGAATACTGCTTTGGTTTGTCAGCCTTGTTTCCATTTTTGTGGATGATCTTTTTTCACATTTTACATATTGACATGGTTAATAAAGTAATATACAGTATCTTTAAATTTCACAGTATTTAAGGTTGTACTTTTCTCTGCTGGTCATGTCCCCTGATGGAAGACCTCCTGTGTTAGAAGTGCCGGGGTTCATCTGTTCCAGCCTCAGGTCTGCACTCACAATAAATGCAAGTTTGCAACTAATACCATTTTTCCTCAGTCATATCATTTCTGAGAGTCATCTCTCATTGAATGCTACCTTCCTGCAGTATAAGGCCGAAGCAAGCACAGGCTCCTAAACCACAAGAACAACAAAATCCCTGACTGCTGGCCACCATAGAACCCCTACCAGTGGGAGGCCACCTGTCTCATTACTTCCAGGAGTGGAAAGCCATCATCACAAACAAGTGGGTGCTGGGAGTCATGAGTCAGAGTTTAGCCCTTCAGTTTACATAAACAGCCCAAAGGTTTTTGCTGCACTCCTACCTCAAGAAAAAACACTCTTAGAGCTGGAGGTCGTCGGCGATCCCTCGAATCGAGGATGATCTCTACCACTGATGGGTCCTGAGGTGGCTCAGTATTCCAATCCTAGAGCCACAGATTGGTCCGCAGAAATTGCAGATGTTTCCACATGGGAAAGCTGCCCGCTGGCTGGGGTGTCTTTCCCTTTCCTTCCTATGCTCTCTCTTTTCAGCTTCGAGGGTAAGGCGTTTCTCTTCAAAGCAGGCCCCTGCTTGATGGAGGTTCTGGCGCCATTGAGATCGGTTGGTGGCCAGCTCCTCCCAGCTTGTGATGTCCATATCTGTTTTCTTGAGATATGCCTTCAGTGTGTCTTTGTAGCATTTCCTTTGACCACCACGGGATCTCTGGCCGTGACTGAGCTGGGAGTATAAAATTTGTTTGGGGAGTTGAGAGTCAGGCATCCGTATACAGTGTCCAGTCCAGTGGAATTGATGTCTGAAGATCATTGCCTCAATGCTGGTGACATTGGCCTCAGTGAGAACACTGATGTTAGTGCGGTGGTCTTCCCACTTGATGTGGAGGATTTTCTGGAGACATCATTGGTGGTACCTCTTCAGGCTCTTTAGATGATGTCAGTAAGTCACCTAAGTTTCACATCCATAAAGAGGGGTAGGGATGATAACTGCACTGTATACCTGGATCTTGGTGTCCTTTCATATGTCACGGTCAGTGAAGATGCGCTGAAGCAGTTTTCCAAATGAGGTACTAGCGCAATGGATCCTGTGCTGAATCCCATCATCGATGTTTGCTGTTAGAGAGAGGTGGCTACTGAGGTAAGGGAAGTGCTTGACTGTCTCCAGGGTCTGTCCCTTGATGGTGAATTGTGGTGGGTCATTTAAAAGGCCTTGAGCAGGCTGATAGAGCACCTTGGTCTTCTTGATGTTAAGTGAGAGTCCCAGACTTCAGTAAGCTTCCTCAAAGAGATCTAGCGCAGACTGGAGGTCACTCCTGGTGTGTGCAAGTATGGCACAGTCATCAACGTACTGGAGGTCAATGAATGGATGCCTTGCAAACTTTGGTCTTTGAATGGAGACATCCAAGATTAAAGATCCCTCTATCCATTCTGTATTCAGTGTCAATTCCAGTGGGAAGGCAGCCTTTGGTGAGGACTAGGATGACTGCTAGGAAGATAGAGAACAAGGTTGGAGCGATGACACACACTTGCTTGACCCCAGTTTGGATGATGAACGGGTCTGTCTTCGAACCATTATGGAGAACACTGGCAGTCATCTGGTCATGCAGAAGCCTCAGGACCTTGATGAATTTTGTAGGGCAGCCAAATCTGGCCAGCACCTTCCACAAGGCTTCATGATTGATGGAGTCAAAGGCCTTTGTCAGGTCGATGAAAGCCATGTACAGATCCTGATGTTGTTCCCAACACTTTTCTTGGATCTGCCTGGCAGTGAAGATCATGTTGGTTGTCCCGCGAGATGGTCTGAGATCCCGGCAGGACTTCTTCGGGGATGGAAAGGAGATGATTCAGAAGAGTACGGGTGAGGATTTTCCCTGCAGTGGAGAGTAAATCAATGCCTTGATAATTTCCACACACCGAATTGTCTCCCCTCTTGAAGATGGTAACAATGTTGGCAATACCTCAAGTCCTCTGGAATCTCCTCATTGTTCCAAATTCAGAGAACGAGTTTGTGGAGCTTTAGTACCAGTTCCTCACCCCCAGCCTTGTAGACTTCAGCCGGTATGCCATCTGGTACCGCAGCTTTGATGTTTTTGGCCAGCTTGATGGCATGTCTTACTTCTTCAATGGTAGGAGAGTTGATGAGAAATTCTCTTTCAGGGTGTTGAGGGACAGAATTGATAGTGGCATCTGTCACAGATGACTCGCGGTTCAAAAGTGTCTCAAAATGCTCCTTCCGTGTAGCTTGAATGCCTTCATTTCCCTTTAGGAGCGTCAAGCCATCTTGAGATTGGAGGGGAGTGGGACCATGGGAGCTTGGACCATAAATGGCCCTTGTAGCCTGGAAGAAGCTCCATATGTCATGTTTGTCAATATAGAGCTGGATCTCCTTGGCCTTGTCTTGCCACCATTTGTTTTTGATGTCTCAGATCTTCCTTTGAGCTGCTGGCATGACTCTTTCTTTTGCTGGCATGAGATGTCATCTTGCCATGTGCAATGAGCTCTTCTTTTCCAGTTGAGCAGGTCTTGAATCTCTGTATCATTTTCATCAAACCAGTCCTGGTGATGTCAGGTGACATAACCAATAGATTCAGCACATGCCGAGTGGATGGCGGTCTTGAACTCCTTCCAGTATCTCTTAATGTTATCATCAGCTGCAGGCATGGCAGAGAGCCTTACTTTGAGACGTTGCTGGAAGTCCTCTTGAACCACTGGGTCTTGAAGGGACTTGGTGTTGAATTTCCTTTGCATTGATTTTGGCTGCCTTTGATGTTTCTGAGTGAGCCGGATGTTCATAACAGATCTGACAAGATGATGGTCTGTCTAGCAGTCATCGACTCCTCGCATGGCCCTCATGATGTAGACATCCTTTCAGTTGCGGGTTCTGAAAATGACATAGTCAAGGAGGTGCCAGTGCTTGGATCGAGGGTGTCTCCAAGTAGTCTTATGCTTGTCACTTTGTCTGAAGATGGTGTTCATGAGGACCAGGCCATGCTCTGCACATTTGTTCAGGAGTAGGATGCCATTGGAGTTTGTTTTTCCTACCCCCTCCTTTCCAATGATACCATTCCAGAGATCTGAATCACGCCTGACTCTGGCGTTGAAGTCACCAAGGAGAATTATCTTGTCTTCCTTAGGGGTGTTGGTCAGGACTCTGTTAAGGTTGGAGCAGAACTGTTTCTTGACATCCTCATCACCTTTAAGTGTCGGGGCGTATGCACTGATGACAGTGGCATGCTGATTGTTGCTGAGCTTAAGACAAAGGGTCATGAGGCATTCATTGATGCTAGTTGGGAGCTCTGTAAGTTGGATGATGAGCTTGTTCTTGATGGCAAGGCCAGTGCTGTGAATGCGTCTGTCTTCAGCAGGTTTCCCTTTCCAGAAGAAGGTGATACCTCCACCCTCTTCTCTCAACTGGCCTTTATCTGGTCTTCTTTTCTCGCTTAGGGCAGCAGTATCAGTGTTACATCTTGCAAGCTCCCTGGCGATAATAGCAGTTCTTCTTTCTGGTTGTTCGCTATACTGGTCGTCCATCAGAGTATGAATGTTCCATGTCGCAAAAATCATTGTCTGTTTCTTGTTTCGCCTGCAGAGAGAGTGATCACGCTGGATGTGGCTATCCAGCCAGGAGAAGGTGAGACAGCCTAGGTTTAGGGCACCTTTTCTATCCCCTTCCCCATGCGGGGTGGGCAGAGGGAATCCTAAAGAGGACTGCTCAGTCACAGTAGCAGCTGCCGAATTGCACCCTTGTCCCAGTAGAGGTGCCAGACGACCATCAAATTACCGCCACCTATATGCAGATTCATGGCTACAGACTACCGGATTCACTGGTCCTGTCCCCATCACCACTAGTCTGTCACTGCAGGGCTTGGAAGATTGGTTGTGGGGATGTTGTTTCCCCATGGTAGAAGCCTGCGTGTGACTTCACTTAGTGTGGGAAAGCTGGTGCACCTACAGCAACAACACAGACTTGACAAGCAGGAGATCTAGTGCCCAGTGGCAAGGAGAGTCCCAGGTGACTGGAGATCCCCATCTTGTTGCAGCCTTCATCTGCCTTCACAGCCATTGAGATCCTAACATCTTCTTCCGCCTGATCCACCGTTGAGGACTTTGGAGGTTGGACTGCACTTAGTCTGGGACCTTGCCTCAGGCCTGTTTGCCACGAGTGACCCTGCCAGGAGTATGAGACTCCAGATGACATAGCCCTGAGGGTCATTGGAACACACACCTCTCTCCACCACGACAAGGTCTCGGTCCAAGGAGAGGAGAGCTGGAGGTAAAGAAATTGCTAAAGATAAAGGCCATAGAAAAGGGTCTTCCTTCATAGTAAGGAAGAGGCCTTTTCTCAAGGTACTTTCTCACAAGAAAGAAAATTGGGGATTGGCAGCCCATTCTGGATATAAAGTAAGGTACCTGAGCAGACACATAAAAAAGGACATTTCAAAACAGTAACAGTGGGGATAGTTGTACCATCCTTGTAGAAAGGGAAGTGGCTGGGATCACTGGATCTGAAAGATACATACTTCCATATCCCTGTGAGACACTCCCACAGAAGATATCAAAAATTCGGAGCAGGAAAAGAGCAGTATCAGATTGCCACCCAGCCTTTTGGCCTAACCTCAGCTCCAAGAGTGATCTCAAAGTGCCTAGCAGCAGTATTTTCTGAGTAATTACTGAGAAGAAAAGGGATAAAAGTGTATCCTTACCTGGACCACTGGTTAGTCACAACAAGGACAAAACAGGAGGCACAGTGCTACATTGCGATGGTACGAAACATCCTGGAAAGTCTGGGCTTTGTACTAAGCATAGAAAAGTCCCAGATGTAACCTAGCCAAGTGCTGGTTCTCATAGGAGCAGAGTTGGACACTGCTCAGGAGAAAGCATTCTTGCCACAGGCAAGAGTGGAGAGCTCATTGTCCTGTGCAAGGTCTTGTAATCCAGGAGAGTCAAGGCCAGCAAGGCAAATCTTGTAGCTGCTAGGGCATGTGGGATCAGCGACAGCTGTGGTGCCCTGGCCTGCTTGCAAATGAGAGATGTTCAGTACCACTCAAAAAAGGCACTTACATCTCTTTATACCAGCTAGTACCAGTCTCAGCAAGTCTGGTCAGGGCTGTAGAGTGGTGGAAGGATGTGAATAATCTCAGGGAAGGAATCCCATTACAAAAAGTGTCAACAACCCTCACTCTGACAACAGATACCTCCATTCTAGGATTGGGATATCATTTGGATGATCACACAGTAATTGGAGTCTGGTCTTCACAACAGCAGCAAGAGCACATACACCTGCTGAAGCTCAGGGCTCTACTCCTATCTCTACTGCACTTCTCAGGCCCAGATATATTTCTCTCATTGTCCCCAAAGTTAGAAAGAAATATGGCTGCTCTTCTATAAGCTTTGCTTTTCCCTCCATGTGGTATAAACTGCAAAAAAACCCAAATTGGCAACACCTGTGAAATTATTGACATTTAAAACTATGCTTTCGCAGTCCTTCACTGAGGTATGCAGCTGTAACCGTTGATAGTCTAATTAGCACTTTGATTGTCCACTACCACTGACTTGCCCTGGTGGATATTCTTTCTGGCCTCTATTTCCATTTCTGTCTCCTGTTTGGATCTCTGGTCTCAACAGCACGTTTGCTAGTGTATCTAACTTATTTTCTCTATTTCCTCACTACTATGTATTTTCCTATATTGAGTCGCTGGGTCCCGGCTATATGCTGCTATTGCATATCATTTGTCATCTGTTATACCATTACCACTAGGTAATCTGCTTTTACTCAAAATTTGTAAAATGTATTCTGTTAATCAGTTATGTAAATGTACCTCTGAAACATCTGCTCTGTTCACTTACATTATGTAAATTTTCCATGTTGTTACTCATGTGTATATGTTGTGTACTCGCATCCACCCAGGTCCACCTTGAAAATGAGATTTATCTCAAAGGTGTTTCGCCTGGTAAAATAAAGATTGATTGATTGATTGATAGTCCAAGACCAGTCATTTCTGGTCTGAGCAGACAATACCACCACAGTGTAGTAGATAAACAAGCAAGGTGGCACCAGATGCACAAACCCATGCACAAAGGCAATGAACATCTGGAATCTGGCTCACTCCCTAAATACAGAAATCACTGTTGTACATGTCCCAGAAAAGGGCAGTGTTTTGGCAGATTCACTAAGCAGAATCAGTCTGGGAAACCATGAGTGGTCACTAGGTCACAAGGTGGTTCAAACCTTATTCAGGAGATGGTGCGTGCAAGAGGTGGACTTCTTTGCCTCATGGGACAGTCACAAGTTATTACTGTTCTGCTGCAGGCCACCCCACAGTGGGACTTTACCCCAGGATGATCTGACTCTCAGTTTGGAGGAAACGTTCCTCTGTGCATTCCCCCGTTCCCTTTAATTCACAGAGTGCTCTGGAAATTAAGGAAAGAGAGCAACAGTGATTCTGGTGGCACCAGATTGGGTGAGACAGCCATGGTTCTCTCTGTCCCACTGTCCCTGTCAAAAAGGATCCCATCTCTCGCCCCATGAGATACTACCTTCTGACTCTGTCTCAGAGCAGGGTATAATTCCCAAACCTAATAACACTGAGGTGGAAGGTTTGATTCTTGAAGACCTAGAATACTCTAGCATGAACCTGCTGTCAAGCAGAGCACTGAATATTTTGAAAGTTTAAAAGAAACAGTCTATAGTAAAATCCTATTCCTCAAAATGGAAATATTTTTAATTCGGTGCTCACTCAAAGGGGTTTCTTCCCTGGAAGCTGATTTAACGGTTGTTCTGATGATTTAGAACATAGGCACACAAGTAGATGAGGTGTCAGCGTGGTTCAGTTGGTAGCACATCCGCCTCTGGACCAGAAGGTCGTGGGTTTTCGCCCCACACCGGGATTGGACTTGCACCTAAAAAATCGCTGGCATCCGAGTGCAGTATTGGGGGGTGCTGTACTGCTGGGGTGTGCTGTCCTTCGGATGAGACGTTAAACCGAGGTCCCTTCTACCCATCCTGGTGTTGTCCTGGTGGGTGTCCAGGTGGAAGTAAAAGAACCCAGGGCACTCTTCGCAAAGAGTAGGGAACATTCCCGGTGTCCTGGCCAACATTCCCCTTCCCATAAGCCGGTTCATGCAATTATCCAGGCTGTGTGTGGGTGATGATGTGTGCGATATGGCCGCCACCACACATTCAGTCACTTCACTACCAGTCTAGCATTGCTTGTAAAGCGCTTTGGATGTAAGAAAAGCGCTATATAAATGCAGATTCTTCTTCTTCTTCTTCTTCTAGATTGAGGGCTTCACCACTGAAAGTCCACTTGGTAGCAGTATCAGCCTCCCTGCCTGCAGGAAGCCCAAATCTCTAGCCTCACACCCTATGTTAAGTAGATTTTGGCTTCCTTCACCTGTAGCCTCAGTTAGGGAACCTGCCCCGAGAACTAAATATATAATATATTCTTGGCACAAGTAGTACATGCCTCCTTCCAGCCCATGACTTCTGTGGACAAGTTTGGACATGGAACACTTCTCCCTCATAGCTATTATCTCTGCTAGGAGAGACCGTGAGCTCCAAGCCCTGTGTGCATTGCCTGACTACATCATCGTACACAGAGACAAAGTTTTCCTGAGGGCAGACAGAACATTTCTCCAAAAAGTGGTATCAGGATTTCACCTTAACCAAACAGTCACACTGTTTGTGTTTTTTCCCTCCTGTTCAAGCCCAGATGAACAAATATTTTTTGTTTGGATGCCAAAAGAGCAGTCGGCTACTATCTTGACAGAACAAATTATATGAGATCTGACAACAGGCAGCTGTTTATCATCCTGTGGGGAGGTTGTCAAAGGCAAACCTGCTGCAGGAAAGATAATTTCTAGGTGGCAGGTCTCTTGTGTACAGCTTGCTATGAAAAAGCAGGTAAGCAGTCCCCCTTTAGGGCATCGAGCACACCCCATAAGGGGCACTGCAGCCTCAGTGGCAGCCTCAGGAGGCATCCCTCTGGCAGATATCTGCAAAGCATCTATGATCTATCTGAAAAACTGTATGCACTTTTGCTAAGCACTGCTGCATGGGCATTCTTTCCAGAAGAGATGCTGGGTTTGTGACAGCAGTCTTACAGAACCTTTTTCCTAAATAGATTCCAGGCTTCCCAGCCTCCCAAGGCACTGCTGTGTAGTTAGCAGTTTTTGTATGTTATGACTGCTGGACTCATGTTGTAAGAAAAAATAATTACTTTGCATAATAATGATGTTTCTTTTAATGGTTTCAATAGTGAGTTAGTACAGTCTCATTTATACATCCCCTTTTAGAACATAACAAGATTACTAAATATAATGTGGGTTTAAATACTGTTCTTTGCCTGAGCGTTTGAATATGTTTAAACACATTATATTTTAAATACATATTTTAAAATATTTGTGGTGTAGTTAAAATTATCTAAAATGTTAAGTCTGCTTATTTTTTGCTATTTAGCTTACTATAAGCATTGCAGTTTAGCTAGTTAGTACTACTCATTTTGCCCTTCAGCGCAAATCTGAATTTAGAACACTAGAGGGAACATTACTACACAGCAACATTTGAATGGAATTCTGATTCAACAAAACTCTGTGGCAACTCTGGCCTTCAGGAAATTTAAGGGAACACAGCAGGATGAAGATAGGGAAGCAGGGAAGGCAGTAAGGCAAGCAAAGGCCCAAACCAAGCAAATACTAGCACAAACAGTAAAAGAAGGTGACAAAACTTTCTGTAGATACATTAGTGAAAGGAGGAAGTTCAGAGGGGGTATTGCTAAGATCAAAGGGGATAAGGGGGCATGTGAGGAGGAGGAGGACCATGTAAAAGCATCTATCCTAAATAGATACTTCTGCTCAGTATTTACTGAAGAGAAGGTATGGCAGGGCCCACAGATCAGCACCATGGACACAGGGAGGAGGGAGGTGTGCACTAGTCCTTTCACAAAAGAAAGGGTCCTACAAGACCTCAATAAGCTCAGGGTGGACAAGGCAATGGGACCTGATGGCATACATCCCAGAATACTAAAGGAGCTAAGGGTGGAACTAGCAGAGCCATTATCAGAACTGTTTAGTGAGTCTCTGAGCACAGGAGAGGTCCCAGAAGACTGGAGGAGGGCTCATGAGATCCCACTCCACAAGAGTGGTAGCAAGGAGGAGGCAGAGAACTATAGACCAGTCAGTCTTACCTCAGTAGTGGGCAAAATTATGGAGACACTCCTTAAGGAAAGGATAGTACAACACCTGGAATCCATAGGAGCACAGGATCCAAGACAGCATGGGTTTACAAAAGGAAGGTCCTGTCAAACTAATCTCATAGATTACTTTGACTGGGTAACCAGAGTGGTGGACCAAGGGGGAGAAGGTGATGTTGCCTACCGTGACTTAAGCAAATCTTTTGATACCGTTCCACATAGAAGATTGATTAATAAGCTGGGTAGGCTCAGGTGGTCAGACGCTGGTCAACTGGGTGGCAAATTGTTGACGGGCAGAAAACAGAGAGTGGTGGTAAATGGTATACAGTCAGAAGAGGTGCAAGTCACAAGTGGGGTACCTCAGGGATCAGTCCTAGGGATAGTCCTCTTCAATATCTTCATCAGTGATATTGCAGATGGACTGGAGGGTAAGGGTTGTCTGTTTGCAGATGACACCAAGATCTGCAACAGAGTAGATGATCCGGATGGGGTGGGCAGAATGAGAAGAGATCTGGATAAACTAGCAAAATGGTCGGAAGAGTGGCAACTGGGGTTTAACCCAAAGAAATGCAAGATCATGCACATAGGGAAGAGAAACCCTGAAGCCACCTATAGGCTGGGAGGGGAGTTGCTGATAGTCACAAGGGAAGAAAAAGACTTGGGCGTCATCAACGATGACCTGAAATCATCCAAGCAGACCTATAAAGCAGTAGGTAAGGCTAGAGGGATGTTGGGGTGTATTAGTAGGGGTATCACAAGTCGGAAGAGGGAGGTAATGATCCCTCTTTACAAGACACTGGTTAGGCCCCATCTGGAGTACTGCGTGCAGTACTGGAGGCCACATCTTCACAGGGACATTAACCAGATTGAGGCAGTCCAGAGAAAGGCAACCAAAATGGTGCAGGGACTGCATCAGAAAACATATGAGGACAGATTAATGGAGCTCAATATATATACCCTAGAGCAAAGGAGGGAGAGAGGTGATATGATTGAAACATTCAAACACCTTAAGGGCATTAACAAGGTGAAAGAGTCTAACATGTTTCAATATAAGAAAAATAGCAGGACAAAAGGACACAGCATGAGATCAGAGGGAGGCCGATTAAGGGGTAATGTGAGGAAGTTCTTTTTCACAGAAAGGGTGGTGAATGCATGGAACGGCCTACCTCAGGAAGTGGTGGATATGAATACAGTGCAGGGCTTCAAACAGGCATGGGATAGGCATAAGGGAGCAATACAGATGAGTATGAATAGATAGGCCATTGACAGAACAAAGGCCTATGGCATATTCATGAGGTAGAAAAAGAAATGGGCAGACTGAATGAGCCTTGCGGTCCTTATCTGCCGTCAACTTCTATGTTTCTGTGTAACATCTCAGAGTAGAGATGATGCAGTTTTTGTATTAGCTCACTATTAGATTAGTCTTTTTGCGGTGACACTAAGATCACTGCTGTGGTGGATGACACAATAGGGTGGCAGGGGCTGCAGCATGATTTGACAAAACTTGAGGACTGGTCAGACACATGGCAGCTAGGGTCCAATGCTAAGAAGTGCAAAGTCATGCACTTGGGAGCAAGGAACCCAAGGAGGTGTTATCATTTGGGAGGGGTGCAGAAAGCTGCTTCAAAGGAGGAGAAGGTTCGTGGGGTGATAATAATGGGGCAAATGAACCACTCAGCACAGTGCAGGAAGGCAGCAGCTAAAGCCAACAAGATACTGGAGTGTATTGCTAGAGGAATCACATCCAGGAGAAGGGAGGTGATCCTTCCTCTGTACAGAACATTGGTGAGGCCACACTTGGAGTGCTGCATGCACTATTGGCGCCCATACTTGAAAAAATGTTAGATTACTGGAGGGGGTCCAGCACAGTGCAACAAGGATGATCATAGGATTGGAAGACAGACCCTACAAGGGGAGGCTGAGGGAGCTTAACATGTACTCCCTGGAGGAGAGGAGGAATAGGGGAGATATGCTTGAGACATTTAAATACATGAAGCATATAAACAAGACTGGTACAGAGGGGATTTTTAAATTGAGGGGAGATGGACATGAGGGGACATGGTCTGAGATAGGAGGGGGAAGATTCAGGAAATAAATGAGGAGGCACTTTTTCATGGAAAGAGTGGTGTCTCTGTGGAACGCACTGCCCTGAGAGATGTTGTCCTGTAAGTTGGTGGGCAGTTTTAAAAGGGGATGGGACAAGGTAAGGGGGAGGGTCACTGTGACGGGAAGAGCCTCTGCAGTGTAAGAGATTTCTGGCTACACACTCAAACAGACTTGAAAGACCATTTGGCCTGTATCTGCTGGCAGTTTCGTATGTTCATATAATTGGACCCATTAGAATAAACATCATTACTATGGTGAGTAATTTTGTCATTATTCCCAATGGAATGTTGAAAATCATAGAGGCTGGGTACCACATGTCCTATGGCCTAGAAGTAAAGAACGCTGGTTGTGAGAAATGGAAGAGGGCATTTAGTTAAAAGGAGTGATGCCCATTTAGAACAAGACAAAATATATGTGTTGATCCTCCTGATTTTCTGCTTCTTTCATTTTGAAAACAAACATAAAACATATTTTTATTTGCACATGAGAATTTACAATGTTATCGCCTTGTGAGAGTGGAGGATAGTTGTAGAGTTTTTCACCCTGAAATTCCCAGTGGATAAATGGTATGTGTTTTTATCATTGTATAGATACTATCACATAGGTATGATGCAAAACAAGATTTGTTTAACAAAATTAAGATGTGTAAAGATACATGAACCCCAAGAGCGAAGCTCAAGAGGTTTATCAATGCATCACACACCAAGGGTGTGTACAAAACCACATGACCAAGACATACTAGTCAAAATGTAATGGTGTGTCAGGACACGTGAGATAGCTGAGCTTCTGGACTACAGTACCTTTTTTATTCTTTTTGGTAACAGTAATAACATTTTTTTCCCTGAAACTGCAGACTACTTGCGTATGGTGCATCCACTGTGAGCGCGCTTCTGCAGAGTTCCTGTCCCAGGGAGCAACACACACCCAGAAGGGCCAGAAGCACCACAGTTTCCTTGTGTACAAAAAAATAAGTTTTTCAACCACCCCATGATTTATAATTGCTGGTGCAAACATGTAGAAGTAAAAACACTAGTCAAAGTAGTGGCAGTTTCTGTTATTTGACCTACAGTATGTGTAGAAATACTTTGAAATGTTTGTAGACATTTTTTTTTTTGAGATGGAGTTCATTTAAGCAATAATACATGACAGGGTGTGTTTTGTGCTGGGGTAACATCACGCCTGGGGTGGTTGGACACAAGGCCATAAACTGAGTGCATCCAATGCCCCAGAAACGACGTTATCCCAGCACAACACACATTTTGAGTTCATTTATTAATGTGGCGGTATAGTAACTCATTCTATCTTGTGCAGCCATTTTGAGTCGGGTTAAGCAATGGATGGTTCCAACGCCACATGGCACTACCAGGAAGAATAGGTTAAGAAAAAATAGTTCTGTTTTGGCCAGTAGGTGGTGCTGCTGGTAAATGAATGAACCTGTCTCTGCAAACAACTGCCCCCATACATACACTTCTCTTTTCTGTTTGAAAGAAATGATGTGGTAGTTTGTGATGGATGTTTTCAGTCATGTGTATGTGGTGGCAGTTTTGAAGGAGACTGGGAGTGGGAGAAACGTGTGAAGAGTGGGCTGCGTGGAGTGATTTGCTTTATAGTTGCTGTGGTCTTCTGTGTGCTGGGACTAGACCCGTGATGTTATACTGGGATAACATCAGGGGGATAGTCCCAGAGTGACCAGTCAGAGGCCAACATTCTTCCTTTCGATTGTATAATTGTTTTTAATGTAGCTGAATGAATTTCATAGCAACAATAACTAAGTTACTCCCTCTTGAAGTGAAAACTGTGCTTGTATATGCCTTTTAGCTGTGCACTGTTTGTCCTGCACATAGGAATTGAAGTGTGGTTCACGTTGGCTGTTGCACATGGAAAACCAGTTATGATGGAAAAATATACTCATGGTCTACCCTGTGTAATTAGGGGTCATTAGTAATTATAACTAATTAATAAATATAAGCTTTAGAGTGAACGAACTATAAACAAATTACTTGCTCCAGGAAAATCTGAGAACCAGTTTATTTTTCCTGGATTTAAGATTGTCATATTCCCTCCACTCAGCTTTTTGCTTATATCGTTTTAGTTCGGTTTTTCCAGAAAGATGCCAGGTTGTCTCAGAATTAGAAAATGAAAGTTAATACGCATGTGTCATGAAACCCTTGACTGACAACTAGCTTATTACGTTTCTCCAATTTTGGCACCATTCTTTTGTGAGTGTACTGCTGGGTGGTTCAGTTCTTGCCCAGCTTTAAGTCCTTGCACATAAAGTGGAGATGCTCTGGACATAGGAGTAAAAATTAGCTTCAGGTACTTCTGAACATGCTCCTATGTTAGAAGCAGTATCACCTTAACTAGGAATGTGATCTGTGAGATGGAACTCACAGTTGTCAGTAAAATAAATTACCTGTCATTCTTAAAAACACTGTACAGTCACGGATGAATTAAGTATATGATGTTTAATGTTTATGTAGTGTACAAGATATGCAGGCAACAAATGGGGAAATATAGAATACACAAAGGAAATCAAAGTAAACTAGTACTTAACAGTAGAAAATGCAAAAACAGGAAAAGAACTAAACTGAACTAAATTAGCAAGTTTCAAACCCGAGGAGTCCCTCATTACATTTATTTGTTTTATTTGAAAGATTTTCACCAGGAAAGGCATACTGCACTACAATAGCTCATTTCCAGATGTGTCCTGGGGAAGGGGAAAGGGGATACAATAGTGAATACAGAATATGATAAGTATACATAGAGCTAAATCTGTACAGAAAACAGAAAGGCAATACCCATCACTTTGTGGGATGGGCAGGCAGCACATGTCAACATATATAGACTATGATCATAAAACTATTTACATATTTACAGTACACAAATGTTTATATTTTACATTTCCATTTACAGACACATTTATTAGTACTTGGTACATTATTGTAAATATACACTCAGGATCATTACACATATGTATTTGCTTTATTGCATGTAGGGGTAGAAAGTGAGAACATTTGTCAGAATAGGAGAAGGGGGGGTCTGGATGGATAGCTAGAAGGGCCCGCACCCCTCTGGGATGCAAACCCCGTAAGGGGATTGCAGGGGTAAAGGGGGGGGGACCAAGGGATGGAATTGGAGGACAAAAAAATGCTGGAACATAAGAGCTGAGTATGGTTGAGTATAGGAAAGCGTGGGTGGTGGTAAGGATAAAGGGGGAGCGTGGAGGCAGGGAATTGCGAGAAGGAAAGATTGAAGAGAAGTGGTGAAAAAAGGTAAGAAAAAAAAGGGGGGGGGAGACAGGCATTGCCCGCAGGAGTGTAAATCCAGAGGTATTTATTTATTTGAAAGTTGATGAGCATGAAAGGAATCAATGATCTAAAACTTGTTTCCAGATGCGACCCGAGGGAGGGGGGCACAGAAAGACATACAGTGGTGATGCAATGAACAGGGAAGTGCAACAACATGAGCAAATACAACAATGGTAGTACACTTATCAGAAAAAGCATAAAATAAAAACAAAACAAATACGGTGTTACAAGATAAGGCTGAACAAGTTACATAAATACATATATACACTACTATACAGTAGATCATAATACTTTTTTTATGTACAATTATACACAGCTGTCAGGGGCATATTATGCTGTAAAAAAATGCGAGGACTAGAAAGGGGGGCAGATGCAGGAGGTTAGGGGAGAGGGTTTGAACACCACTCAATGTACACCCAGCTAGTGCTAAAGGCAGTAGCATGCCTGGGGAGGGTTGGAAGGTGGTTGAGCTATGTTAGAATGAAAGAGAAAGGTGCAGTTAGGAAAAAGCAGAGGAGGAGGATCAGGTGCAGTTTCAAGGAGGGGGAAATGTAGTGCCGAAGAAGGTGGGATAGCAAACAAGAAGATGAGGCAGAGTGGATATCCAATGGGTCGGTTTCAGTCATATCTAACCTCAAGGTCACAGCAAGTGCAGGTGGGAAACTCCCTATCTGGACCAACTCTGGTCAAGAGGGGAATCACACAGGGCTCGATTTTAGGGCCATTATTATTTATTTATATAAATGAACTGGCTAATGTAGTAGAATGCTCGAAAGTTAGAATGTATGCAGATGATACAGTTTTGTTAGCTTATGGAAATACCATCCAGAAAATGGAGTCTTGTCTCCAAAAAGATTTCACCAAATTGTAAAACTGGCTATACTAAACTTGTACTTACTAGTAAAAAGAGGAAATCGATGATTTTCTTTCAAAGTAAAAGAAATAAACATGTCCTCAATCTGAAATCCAAATAAAAACATCTAGTAGTGAAATTTTGGAACAGGAGGAAACTTATAAATATTTAGGGGTAAGCCTGGATGACAATTTAAAATGTGATCTTCATATAAACAAGTTGGTAAAGAAAACAAATAAAAAAAAAAAGTCATTTTCCAGCGATCTGGCCATTGTATTGCTCAGAAAATGAGACTGGATATATTAAGTCAATTAATCTTACCTTGTATTGACTATGGAAGTCATATTTATGGCATGGTTAGTAAAACAAACCTAAAGATGATACATGCATTATATAATCATTTGACTAGATTCATATTGAAATGTGAACATCGCACTCTTTATGATATGTTAAATGCTCTACAATGGCAGTTGCCGGAACAAAAAAGAAAACTGAAATGGACAAATCAGATTCATTTGTGGTACATCAGAACAAACCTAAGTACCTTAAAGCTAAGTTGAAATTAGCCGAACATAGCCATAATCATAATCTTAGGGACAAAAAAATAATAAATACGTGAAACCAAAAGTGTGCAATAAATTTGGTGACGTGACATTTGTGGCTAAAGTTATCCAACAGTGGGATCCAGTAAGTAATGAGCTGAAACAGATACAGCACACTAAGCAGCTCATGAAGTTTATTAGATATATTTTTTTGTTTTCAAGCTCTGTTTTTTCTCCCACACTGCTGAACTCTCTCCAGCGACCCTACCTTGCCACACTCTCTAACTCCCTGCGTGGCCCTACTGTGTCCTCCTCCGCTACTCCCCGGCATCAGGCATCCCCCAGGTCTGCCTCTGGGGAAGGGTCTCCCCCTCCCAGGGCGCTCTATTAAATTGAGACACTGGGCCAGAGAGGGAAAGTGGAGAGGACTTCAGGCCGACTACAGGAGTGTGTGGAATGCGGAGGAAGGCGCCTTCATCTATAGCGGTGAGGTTTTCTCTATTTTTCTACATTTCTTGGGCTGTAGCTCCACCTGACATACACCTGCGACAAGCATTGCCTGCTCACTCCCCAGCCTCCGCCAGAGGGTGCTTGTTGAGCGACCCGCAGCCCTAACCCACCCCAGGAAGAGAGAGCTGTCCTCCGAATGCTCAATCTCTCCCCACCCTCCTCCTCCAGCCACCCAGGGCCGTTTCCAAACTGGTCGCCGATGTGGCACAAGGTGTGGCATCCAGCGCCTCAACCCTCAGCGCCACCGGGCCAGGTGAAGTTTATTAGATATGATTTAAACAGGACATGTATGTGTAATGATTAAGTTGGTGTAGTTAGTCCTGTATGTTTACATTTTTATTCCTGGGTGTATGTAAGCTGTAATTGGGGTATCGTGTTGCATGTACTTTATTTAAATTGCAAACCTTTTTAAAAATGAATCAGAAACAGGTCCATCTTGAAAGTGGATCTCTGACCTAATGATGAGTTTGTTAAATCTACCTGTATAAAAATAAAGTTTTACTACTGAATGTTTGGAAAGTGATAGGTGAAAGCCGCTCTCCCAGAGTGGGAAGGGTGGGCAAGGGTCATATAGGGGGAGCTGTGGAGAGGGTAGGGGGATGGAGAGGAGAGTGTGGAGGTAAGGAGGCAATGAACCAAGCCAGAACTTACCAATCAATGAGGCGCTATGGGCCAGGAGAAGGCAGTGTAGAGTTCAGTGTAAGAACAGCAATCATTCCTCTAGAATGAGCAGCCCCAGAGCGCTGGAATTTATGCAGATTATGGAATTTGGAACTAAATTCAAACTCAGTTGTGTGGTAATGCTTATCCCTGCACTCTAACGTCAGATTTATTTCTCTGCTTGAGACATCAGTTGCCTCAAAGTCTTCACTACACTTCTGGCAGGTTTATGGTTTAATTTTCTTATTTTGTAATGTGTAAATATTAATTATTTTTAGGTTTCAATACTCCGCGTTAGTTAGGATGTTATCTTCTGTATTAGTGTCAATTTACTGTGCTTCTCCAGTTTACAGTCAGTTCCTAGGAAATGGAGAAAGTCGTTTTTGGCGTGGTTCCCTTACTATTTAAACCATTTAAAACTGAACAAATATTTGTTTTTTTTGTCCCAACCGCTTTTGCAGTTTTACATTAATTTAGTCTCGGCTCCATGTTTTTGGGAACGGAGATGATATTTTTTTGTATTCCACTTATTTGAACTTTTTTGCTGTATCTTTCAAATTGTGTTTTTTTTTTAATGAGGAACTGAACTACATTTGGTGTTTTGAAGCCCTTTTTTTTATTTATATTTTGTAGCCCCCCCCCCATTTTCTCCTTCCCTCCATCTCAGGTGCGCACGAGCACATGTGGGGACATGCGCATGCCACACTTCGAGACACCCTGCCTATGTGCCACCCTCTCCCACCTACGAGGCCACCGGACCTCCACCCACTGGTGGAGGAACTACGGGGGGGGGGCGACAACCTCCCTGGGAGAGGAGAGCTGCCGTTAGGCTGCACAATCCTGCGCTCTCTCTCCCACCCATGTCGGCTCCCTGATGACCCGAGGTCATTCCGGAACCCGGATCGCTAGCATGACATGAGGTAAGGCAGAATGCCTTAGCCCTCTGCACCACCGGGCCAGCTTGAAGCCCTTTTTAACATTTATTTGGGCTCATCAAATGTTCACTTTCTTTTCTGGAACCAAAAAACACTTTTCCAGTCTTCAATGTTTGGCATGACTGAAAGACATAAAAAGAAGACATGCTCTACAGGCTATAAAAATTTGTTTTTAGATCTTAGCAAAGGCAGACTGCCACAAGCTATGCATAAAATTCCTTGGTCCAGACCATGGGTTTGTCAGTTGTGATCTCTGTAAAATGTTTAGCTCTAAAACACTAATGAAAAGGGCTAACAAATGAAAAGTCCTTACGGCTTCAAAGTCTGCCTGAATGCCACCAAAATGCTCAGATGAGGGTCCAGCTTCTCATAATAAGCAGCAGCCCCTGTCAGAGGGGACATAAAAGAAAGATAAGGCTACTAAACATGGTTCAGAATTCAGGGTACCCAAAAGCGGGGATCCTTGAATCCACAAAAAAATAAAAGAACCTCTGAGCAGACACTGGAGGTGGTGCCTGCGAAGAAAGACACAAAAAGAAGAACATGCCACTGTCCCTCTTCTTGAAGAAGGAAAGGAGCTGCCGGTGTACACAAAACAAATGCCCCCACTAGAGGACATGACAAAGGCATGGCAGTTTCTTTAGGTGTTCTAAACAATAGGGAACTTCACAGTAATGCTGACCTTTCCTCCCCAGGCTCAGGTTGCATTCCCAATGTCTGTGGAAGAGGAGTTTGAAATGTACTATGATGATGAGGCGGGAGAACCCTTAGTACCAGATGGTTCTCCTGAGCAGGAATGTAGCTCTCCTTCTAGGCCTTCATAGGACAATGGCTCACATTATACCTTTGTAAGGCATATGGTAAATACCCTCAACATCATCTTCCATGAGATTGAGGAGGATGAAGATGAGGTAGACTTTATGGATATGATGGGCTTAGTACCCACTAGGAGACTGATGCTTCCCATTCACAAATCCCTCAGATTATTTCCAGAATCATGTCGGCACCCACTTCAGCTGCTGGCATTGACAAGAAAATTGAGAACAATATCAGGTTGACAAACAGGGTACTGAGTATCTATACACCCACACTGATCACGAGGGAGTGGTTCAGACTGTCACCTTTGATAAGCCAAAAGTGCCTCTTTTATCCTAGCCTCCTGAAAAAGATTCCAGAAAACTGGATAGCATGGGTGAAAAGGTTTATACCTAAGCTTCCCTGCTCCTGAGGCAGGCAGCTTATCTAGCTTACTCAACGCAGTACCAGGGGGCCTTGAGGAATCCCGCACTGGCACTGAGCAAAAAGGTTGTTGGAGACGTGGCATAGGAAATGGCTGACAGCTAGATCAGCCACATACGCCACAGCATGCCAGTTGACACAAATGACACTGCATCTAGGGTCATGGCCCTTTGCAGTCATACTTCCCAACCTCAAGACTCTGAAATGAGGGACAAAGCACCATGAAATAAGGGACACCATGAGTGACATCAGAATTTCAGCTTTTTAATGATTTAACACACTGTTTAAGACCATAACAGAGCCTGAAACTCAATGCAATAGCATTAATGTAGGCTGCAGATGCCAGAATGCAATAAAAGATTTATTGTGGATGGAGCTCCAGGTACAGTAGAAGTATGAAACTGGAAGTACTGCAGTGTCCTCACAATGTTTGCAAAACATCTCTGAAATTTTGGCTAAATTTTCTCACAATTTTCCTGAGACCCTTGCATGCCCATGGCCATGAACACATTATCCAGTAGGTCACTCTTGTTTTGGATACCCCCTTCTCTTCTTCCCCATCCTGGATCCCTCCATCCCAACTGGCACTCTCAGTGCCAGCAGTGCACAGGTTAACAAACAGCACAGCAGCTGGCAGCACCATGCTAGCATCTCATCGTGCGACCGATTTTTAATCTGATCAACCCACATATGTCTGTCCAGCAGACAACAGTCAAGCTGAGAGCTGTCAGTCAGCTCTCAAAGGCAAAATGCTGAAATGCTGTGATCCTGGACTTATACACTCACTCACTCACTGAGTGACCTACCTCCTCACCAGCAGCAGTGGCACTCCGAGATGAGTCCTGGCTGTGTGACTCTGAGTCCTGTGTGTCCTTACTCCTCTTCCTCTCCTCTGTCTCAGTCCCTCCTCATTCTCCAACCGGCGGGCCACTCAAATCACTGTCTTGGCCCTTGCTTCCTGAGCTGAATCTCCGACCAGCCAGATGCACTGGGAGGAGGGAGGGTGCACGGCAGAAACTATGTATATAGGCCACAGCTAGATAACCACAATCGGCTCAGCAGCACTGCCACAAACATTGACTCCCATCAGTCGAGAGATCCTCCAGGTTCGCTGGATAGATCAAGACACTGTGTAGCCCGAACTGGGGGGGAGGGGTCAAAATCAAATGAATCCAGTCTCCCAGTACCATAGTCACAGCGCTCTCCTCCTCACTCCACTCATCCACTGTGTGACAGTTCATGCCCGCATGCTGTCAAAGCGTCACCACATTGAAATGCCCCTTCGTGATTGGTTGTGAATGGGGAGGAGGAGCGGGCTTACTAGGCTACCAATCCAACTTGACTAACTTGTTGTTGTCTTCATGGGCACTGCCATTACCCACGCACTCGCTTCCATTCCAAGTCTCAGATAGACCTGTGAGAATTCCAGACCAGCAGCAAGAGGTCAGTCACAGTCCTGCACACATTTTTTTTTTTCAACTTTATTTCTCTTCCCATCCCTACGGGCCTCCTTCAGGTGTACCTCTCGACATTTGCCCTACTCCCAGCCTGAACCCTCGCATTTCCCCTGATCTCCTTCCCGAGTGACCCCCCAGGCAGGCCCGACCCCCGGTACTATCTCCAGGGCTGATTCCACCCCCTTGGTGGTGTGCTCCATAAGTACAAAGTGCCTACCTGGCTGGTTGTCGGGTCTGGGATGGAGTACAATCCTGGGTGCGTTGGGCTAGCGCTTGGGATGTGGGCTGAGTCACTGGAGTCACCGTCATCTCACCGAAGGGATAAGAGGCCTTTTTCCGTTTTTCTCTCTACTTGTCTCCTCAGGTTGCGGCAAGCAAGGCAATGTAGGGCTGCAAACTCTGCCCCCTAATGCTTCCACTGTGTTGCTACGCTAGGTGCCCCAATTCACCACCAGAGGCCGCTCCAGAAGTGAGCACTACCCCCATCCCTCCCCGGGAAGAGAGAACAGTCCCTCGGATGCTCAATCTCTCCCCCCCCCGCCGACCCCCAGTGACCTGGGCTCGTTCCCGAACCCGGGTCGCTGGCGTGGCGCGAGGTGTGGCAACCAGCGCCTCAACCCTTAGCACCACCGGGCCCTTGCACACATTTAAGGGCCCCACTGACTGTCATTGCAAATGCGGGACAATGACAGGTGCTGGCGGGACAGTGGGACAAGTTTAGCAAACTGGGCCAAATATGAGATGTCCTGCACAGTGCGGGACACTTGAGAGGTAAGCATGCAGTGTCCTTTAGCAGTTTGCCTTGCTTAGAACTACAAACCTATCCCAGTACACTCAAACAAAAGCAATGCATTTTCCCTGTGAGGAAAATTCATCGGTGACAAAACAGAGGCTTACGTGAAAAAGGTGAATAAGTGCAAAACCACCTACAAAATCAGTACTAAGAAAAAAAAGGCTTCCATTTCCTACAGGCCTTGTGGAAGGTGACTAGGGCACTAGACATGCAGCTGCAATTTCAGCTCTTAAACCACAGCCAAAGCAAACTCCATGACAAGTCTGCTCAGGTTGCCCATCCATTGCCAAATGGGGGAAGATTGGCTTACTACTTCCAGGAATGGGCCAGCATAGACAAGTGGGTTTATTCATTTATTGAAATGTTTCACCAGAAAGGGCACACTGAACAAGTTGCTCATCTCACAGTGTGTCCTGGGGGGAAGGGGTGAAGGGAGAGATACAATAAACAAAATACAAACAAAAACATCTTACATAGTGATTACAAAAATGTGCTTTTCAGTGGTGGAAACTAACCATACAGTTAAGGCTTAGGAAAGCAATTTGTAGGAACATGCAGTTGTCAAAATACACAACAGAGGTCTGATCTACTAGCAGGATATAACAGTTCACAGAAATCAAGATATATCACCATTAAGTGCCATAATAGAATACATTTTACAATTCACAGAAATCTTAAAACCTCACATTTAAGTGCTGTAATAAGGTACAATGCTACATCAGTGGCTGTTGCACAGATGGTAGAGAGTGACTGGGCGAACTTGAAAGGAGTTAGGTGCAGGAACAATTAACAGCGAGGTAATTATGAAGTGCTACAGTTACGGAGGAGGGGGAGGACAAGTGGCAAATCTGTTGTGGAAGCGAGTTCCACAATTTTGGGAGGCGGTGTGAGAAGGTAGACTGGCATATAGTGGTGGAACGTCAAGGGACTGCCAGAGTTCTGTACTCATGAGATCTAAGTGAACGGGCAGGTGAGAAGGGATAGCTAAGGAGGCAGTAAGACATGTTGGGAGTGAGCCAAACCAGAATTTTGAGATGAAATTTGCGCAGTGGCGTAAGCATCTGTTTTCAAGAGAGGGAAATGCAAGGAGTGGTAGAGTTGACAGTGGTGGGTGAGAAGAGGAGAGTCGAGAGTGAAGCGACAGAAGGAGTTGAAGAGGTATCCAATCTGGCTAAGGAAGTCCTGGGAGCGGCACTGTGGACTACATCATAGTATTCAAAAATTGGTAGGACCATCTTCTGGACCAGTTCGCGCTTTGCTGGGAGCGGTAGGCGGTTCTAGTTCCTGTATAAGGTACCAAGCCTGCGGTGCAACTTTTTCAGAATGGCATATACGTGGTCAGAGAAGGTGAGCTGTTGGTCAAGCCAAACACCCAGCTATCTGAATGAGGAGGTGCCCTCATTCAGATATCTGGGGTCCTGGAAGAGTGAGTCAGGATTTGTCTCTGCAGTTCAGAAAATTTCCAAAACCCAAAGATTTTCAGCCTCACACTCCCTCAGAAATAATTTATTGGAGGAAGAGGTAAAGAAATTATTGCAAGCAAATGCAGTGGAAGAAGTACCTGCCGCACAATGAGGCATGGAATTTTATTCCAGATACCTCCTGTAACCAAAAAGAAAAATGGGGCATGGTGACCCATTTTATTTTTTTTTAAACTTCATGTTTATTAATCTTAGACACAGATACGGATTCATGCCATTAAACTTTTTAGGGACTGCATTTGTAAAATAAACACCATTTTTTTGTCTTGTTAACAGTTCCTCAATAGGATAAGATAATTTTAACTTTATTTTCCTTTTAAGCAGGTTTCATCTATTTCGTCCTATTAATTCCAATTTGATTGGAGAGAAATCAACATAACATTTCCAATAAATTACTTTCATCTTCCCTGGAAGAAAACTTTGCAAATTGTCCCTTTTAAAAAAAAATGTATGTCAAACCCTTTATACAGAGTATGATAACCATTACTTATTATCTTTTAAATAACAATATATGTAAAGAAAAACAACAAATTAACACTAAAACAGTGTGATGTCCAACTATAAAGTGTAGAACTAATTTCATGGCTGGTTATTTAATACTTTTAATCCATTTAGCTCTTTGATTATCTGGTTATTTGGGGGCCCCACACCCTGGACCAATCACCTCCTCCCCAAGTTATCTCAGTGGGCAAATGCCTGTTGGGAAAGGACCAAAATGCCCTCCAGGTCCTCAATTAGGTGCATAAATGGGAGCCATATCCCATTGAACCTGTCCACCCCGGAGGTGCAATTCCACCATTATCCTTTCCACTCTGGAAATACCCTTAACAGTATCAGCCCATTCCTGCCAAGTTGGTGGAGTAGGGCTCAGCCAACATCTGGGTATGGCCTGGTTTGCTGCTGCAAGCAAGATGCCTATGAATGATTTCTTGCCGTTAGTTTACTTCTTCTTAGGGAGGAGTCCCTGGATCATTTGTGTAAACTCAAGGGATTCCTGAATTCCTGTCATTTGTGTAAAGTGTCCCTTCGCTGCCCCCCAAAATGGCTGTAACACTGGGCAATTCCAGAAAATATGATAGTGATTCCCCACTGCTCTGCAATTCCTCCAGCACTTGTCTGATTTGCTGAGGTGATAATGTTTTGTTCTATTTGGGATGTTAAAGAACCAGGGAAGGACTTTCCATCTGAATTCCTTCCAGGTATTTGAGGCGGAGGTGCGAAACACCCCCACCCAGATTTTTTGCCATGTTTGTATATCTAACTATATTCCTGCTTCCTTTTCCCAAGCCAGTTGGCAGGTCAGAGTAGTACTTTCCTTAGTGGTTGAATAAGTGGCCACTAATTTAGAAATAAGGCGTATAACCCCTGGATCAGCTGCAACCTCCAGAATGACCAGCTCCAATGGGTGAGGGTCTCCTACCACCTCTAATAAATTTGTACTAGTTCTCAAAAAAGAAATGACCTGTAGGGATCTGAAAAAGTGTGCTGCCGCTAGGTGGAACTCTCTCTGTAGTTCCTGGAATGTTTTAATGTGCCCCCGATCCATAAACTGTATAAAGTATTTTAAGCCCAACCTCCTCCAAGTATCAAAAGAGGGGTCCATTCTGGGTGTCAGGAAGCTGCCACATAAGGTAATGTCTGTTCTGTTAGTAAGTGTGGAACGTAGGCCCAAATCTTTTTTTTTACTGCTCCCCAGTTCTTGTACATTTGTTTTAACCATGGATTTACTATAGTTGTCTTTCTCAGGTATTCTGGGGTTTCAACAAAGTCCCTCAACAGATTTAATTCTGGACTACTGCCCAATTCCTGCCTAATCCATGTGTTATTCGGGTCTTTTTTGATATGTTCCAGGGTAGCAACTGAGCCATCTGATAATAAACTTTCAAATTAGGTAATCCTATTCACCCACTATGCCTTGTTATGAGTACCAATGTCCATACTACTCAAGCTTGCTTCCTGCCCCATACAAACTGATGGAGAGCTCTATTTGTTTCCAATCTGTGCTGGGGATATGCAAGGGCAGTGTGCTAAACAAAAATAGAAAATGGAGAAGGACATTCATCTTTATGGATTCCACCTGGCCCATTAATAATAAAGGAAGAAGGGTCCATCTTTTTTATATCTGTAAAGACCTCTTTCATCAGTCTCCCATAATTTATGTGGTACAACTGTTTCAGGTCTAGAGGTACATATATTCCCAGATACCGTATGCTAGTTGTCGCCCATTTAAAGGGTATAAGTCTTACCAGATCAGGTGAGCGAGAACCACTAATTAATATAACTTCGATCTTGTTGTTAATTTTAAAACCAGAGACCTGACCTGACTCCAGTAAAATCTGTTATAGGGTCGGAAAGATTTGGATTGGGTTTCTCAAGTATATCATCATATCGTGTGCATAGAGTGAAATTCTATTCTGCTCTCCCCCTAGTTATCACCTTCCAGATCTGGATGAGCCCTAATGAGCTCTATCAAAGGCTCCATACTAAGAGCAAACAGAACCGGCGACAGGGGACATCCCTGCCTCGTACCCCGCAATATATCTAAATGTTCAGATGTGGTGCCATTTACTTTAGTCCTAGCTTGAGGTTTGTAATATAATGCTTTTAACTAGGTCATAAACTGATCCCCAAAACAAACCTCCCCAAGACCCCCTGAAGGAGTTCCCAGCTCAAGTGGTCAAACGCTTTCTCTGCATCCACCGCTATAGCTACTTGATGTTCCTTCACTTTCTCTCCATAGTACAAGATATTAAGGCATCTCCTGATATTATCATTTAAGTGCCTATTGGGCATGAAGCCTGCCTGGTCCATGTGTACAAGATCCGGCAAGATGATGTTGATTCTGGAAGCAAGTATCTTTGTAAATATTTTAGAATCCACATTAAGAAAAGAAATCGGTCGATATGAAGCACAGGATTCCAGGGATTTGCCTTCTTTAGCAATCACTGTAATGAAAGCCTCCCTCCATGAGTGTGGGGAAATCTCCTTCCTCCTCACACAAATTAAATATTTTTGTTAAAATTGGGGTTAACTGACTACTAAACTTTTGCTAAAACTCAGTATTGGACCCATCCAGTCCCAGAGATTTACCCGTTTTCATATTTTCAATTGTTTGGGTTACTTCTATATTTGTTACAGGGGCTTCTATTTTTAATTTATTTTCCTCTGACAGTTTAGGAAGAGAAATCCGCAGTAGGAAATCTTGTAGTCTCTGGGTATCATCTGTTCCTTGGGGACCTACCGAATAAAGGTCTTTATAGAAATCTCTAAATGCTCTAGCAATTGCTTTCGGGGTATAGTTTTTAATAATCTATTCCCCTTGCGTTGTGTGTATTTGTTTCACATACCTATCAGCTTGTGTTTTCCGAAGGTGGAATGCCAACAATCTGCTAGCTCTATTACCCTGCTCATAATACATTTGGTTTACATATCTCAATTTCCTTTCCACCTCTTGATCCAATATATTCTGTAATTCTTTTCTTATTTTATTTCCTCCACTGCCCATTGATCATGTCTACTTTTGTGAAGGTCCTCCAGTTGTTTTAATCTCTTTGTTAATGCTTCTTGTTTTTCTCTATGCTGTTTTTTATTCCTGAGGCATATGAGATAATATCACCCCTTATTACAGCTTTCAAGCCATCCCAGAACCATTTAGCTCCAGATTCCTACATCTTGTTATGTTTTTGGCAATCTGTAATAACCTTCTGTATTTTATTTTTAAAATCTTCGTGACCCAAAAGAGAGGAATTACTTCTCCAAAATCTGCACCTACTCCAGTCAACCACTTGAAGGTCTAGCGTTAGAGCAGAATGGTCCGAAATCAACTTTGGCTGAATTGTGCAGCCTGTGATTTTATGCATGTCAGGGTCACTGCACATAAAATAGTCTAATCTGGAGTAAGAGTTATTGGGGCTAGACTTAAAAAGTGTAATCCCTTGTGGTGGGATTGAGCTCCCTCCATACATCCAGGAGAGCCAGCTCTTGCATTCCATTCCTTACCACCCTACTCATTTTTTTGTTTGTGGCTATAACTTGAGAGGAGCGGTCTACCAATGGGTTCAGCACACAGTTGAAATCTCCGCCCATAAGAATTAGGCCTTCTCCAAAATCTGAAATCTTTCAGAATATAAGGTTATAGAATGATGGGGTGCCACTATTTTGAGTGTACAGATTAACAAGATGTAAGTCTGTGAGAACAAATTGCCTGTGATAATGATCCCCCTTCCCCCTTCTATAGTGTCCTCCTTTGTAATTTCTAATGGCAGGTCCCACCTTAATAAAATTGCAGTTTATGCTTTTTTCCTCAAGGGGTGAGAGGCCCCCACCACAATACCCACTCAGGATCTTCTAAGCTTTAAATGCTCTGTCTCTGAAAGTTTTGTTTCCTGAAGGAAACAGATATTGGTGTTAAGTTTTTTAAGGTAATGCAGTATTTTTGTTCTTTTAATGGGTGAATTAAATCCCTGAGCATTCAGGGAGACCAACTTTAAAGTACCCATGATAATGATAATTTATTCAGTTTCATATATCCTTGTCTTTTTAATTTACTTCCTCTGTCCCTTTCCTGTGGTCTACTAGGGATTCTCCACTTGATGATTCCAAGAGTCCCCCTTTCCAGCCTTACCCAATGTTCACCAAGCCATGACATTTTTACACTTCGCACAACAGGCGTGTATAGTAACATCATATAACAACTCGTAAACTTCCAACTAGAGAACAAGTAACAAAACAGAAAAAAAGTTTCCTTAGTTATTGTGTTGGTTCCCTGTTAATTCACAGGGTACTGTAGCACTAGCTACTGTGGTTGTAGTGTCTACAAGCCTGACCACTAAGTGCCAGTGAGTATAACTGTCACAAAAATCAGTTAAAACTATGTTAACTGTAAGTATTATAGCATTCCACCATGGCTTTGCCTTTGCCAGAAACCCAGGGGCTGCTATATGAAGCCATTTTTTCCCCCTTCATGCTAATAATACCAGCTGAATAAAATATCTGTCTGTCCTTAGGGAGGTGACCAAAACAGCATCTAGCCATCTTAGCTCCTGTCTAGCATGGTGAGCTAATTTTGTGTCCAGATAATTCAGTTTCTTCCCTATTTTTAAGGTTCATACAGTTCAGTTTAGGACTTCCATTTGACTTTTCCTTCCCCTCGCTTTTATGAGTTCCTCCCCAGAGCATTAACTCATAAGTGCTGAGCTTGCTGCTCCCCCACCTCCATTCACTCAACAACATAAGCAGCTCAGCATCCAAGAGAGAGAAAAGAAAAAAAAACAAAAAAACACACTATCCAAAACCTTCTTAGTGCATTCCCTTTGAGCTCAAAGTTCAACAGTGTCTGCTGTGGAGTGGGGAATGAGAGGGACAGACCACCATTTCACAATTTCTGTCTACTCTGGCCATTTCCCATACCATATATAAGCAAGTCATAATGTTCTGACTTTAGCCCAAGTCAAATAAACTGATGCTCCATTTTAGAGAGAGTCCTCATGATTCCTATCAGGAAAACACACAAATCAAATGAGTCCTTCCTCTTTGGTTACAGAAAAACAGTCTCAATTGTGAAGCCCCAAAGTTCACTTCTAGGGGGGTATCCAATTCTCAGGGACTTGGGTTGAAATCCAAAAGTTCTATACCAAGTGCCATGGGGAACCAGGAGAAGTAAGTTCCAGTTTCCCCTTAACCAAGTTTGTGTTCTCCATTACTGAACTGAGAAAAAAAGAGAGAAAACTCCCGCAAGTAATGTCCAGACCCTCCCTCAGGTATCTCTGGATGAAGCCCCAGCAAAGCTTACCTATGAACCATAAGTCCTCCTGGAGGGCCTTTGTTTCTCTTGCAAGCAACTCCTTCAAATTCAAACTTAAGTAAGATGGCCATTGTACAGAGGATGATTGTGCTCATTGTGGCTTCCCTGCTCTGTGCCATGCTACCTTTGCAATCTCCTGTTCCAAAATGTCTGCATGAAGACCAGGTCACTGGATTCCCATTCATCGCTGAGCTGAAGCTGCTTCCCGCAAAAAGCCAATCAGCACTGGTCCTTTTTCAGTATGAATTCAAAGGCGGGCTGAGTAATAAAGCTGAATTTCTATCGTCCTTTCTTTTGCTCACTTGATTACCTCTCTAACTCTGCACCTCTCATCGTTCAGATGATCGGAAAAATCTTGGTCCAGAAAGATCTGTTGTCCATCATATTGTAGATTGTGTCATTTCCAGGATAAGCTGTCTTTCCTGATAATTCAACATTTTAATGATTATGGATCTAAGGCGAGCTGACTGTTCCTTTGGTTTGGGTGCCAGTGAGTCATGCACCCACTCAATTGTCAGGGGAACATCTCTGAAATTTGGAGCACCAGTTGCAACAAATTGAGCCCAAAGTCCTCCATCATGGCATACGATTTTTCTGTGTCTTCCGGGACCCCATATAACTGAAAGTTATTTAGCCTGGCACAGTTTTCTTGATCATCTATTTTTGCCTGTAGTTCACACTCCCGTGCCTTTAGATATAGGATTGCTCTGTCGTGTTGGCTTGTGGAGTCAGACAGGGACCCGATTGCTTGCTGTGCTGCTGTGGTGCGCTTATCAATTTTCCTGAAGTCGGCCTTAAGATCTGCAACAAAGGATTCCACTCTGTGCAACATTTTGATTATTATGTCAAATTTGGACATTTTGGTGTGTTGATCTCTGTAGAAGATGTGGGTGTGCAGTGACAACACAAAACTCAATAGATAAGTTCACGCACACAAACTCTGTGTGGCTAAGTTTTTATTTTAAAAAAATCAAAAATAAAAGTAATTCAAAAAGAAAAAAAAACAAATCAACAACTCACTTTCAGAGCTTTAGTACTTCAGACAACAGTACTGCCACAGAGTGGTTCCAGCGGAGCAACAGGACCACTGTCCTCTGTGCTCTAGACCTATCTGCTTGGTTTCACTAGAATGAAGCTTTTTATAATGCTAGATAAGTGACATCATAGGTCAGCTGATCTGCCCCTTACCACTAATACATGAATAAAATCTGAACTAATACAATTTTAGGGCATTACAGAGGCCAAATTGCTTGTTTTCTATTATATCAATGCAATGCATTCCCAACTTTTATAAATATAACAACACAATATGGTCTATTTCAACCATGCATAATAAAGGGTCACTAATTACCTTAGACTCCTCCGACTAAATGTGACCTCACCATTAAACTATACTATAAAGGTAGTCCACCAGAGGGCCGCTGGTCCTATAGGACTGTCATTATATCTTAGAAAGGCATTGAAAAAGTTCCCTGGTAGGTTTAAATTTCTGCATCTCTCCTGTGTTGATATAAAAATACATCTTTCTAGGGACATGGATATGTTGTTCATCCACACTCATTGGCAGGTATCCTTGCCGCTTTAAATCTTGCCGGAAGGTCTTCAAGCTTGCTCCTCCCACCCACCCGGGTGGTATAACTCTCGGCTCCGCCCCATGACGCCAGATCTTCCTTACCGCTTGGAAGCTCAGGTTTCCCTCCTTAGCGCTCTGCGTTTGAGAGTGGTTCCTATTTCTCCGTTATGGATTTAAAAATAAATTTGCGAAAAAAGACTTAGTCTTCTCTATCCCGCGCTGCTGCGATGGACAAATCGACTCGGTTTTGGAGATGCCCATGCGGGCAGAAGATGTCTCGGACGGATCCACACTCACGTGTGTCTACTGCTTAGGCCTTGAGCACGACCCGCGGGCTTGCGACCTGTGCTCATCTTTCTCGACCTCGTCCCCGAAGACCGTGCTGCCGATTGCAACTGGGCCGCCGGAAGCGCTTCCCTCCGTGAAGTCCAAGGAGGCCCGGTTGGCGGTGTCCGCGCGGCGGGCTCGGCGGATCAGCTGAGCGGATGGTCGCCTCGAGAGGAGGCGGCGCGATGTGATCCTTCCTCGGCCGCGGCATTTATCCCGCCTTCTGGGCTCTTCTTACACGGCTTTTAGAGCTTTGTCTGTCCCTCTCCACTAAAGGAGAAGGGCCTACGCTTGGGACCTTATTCTCGGTCCAAAAAGAGGGACAGGGGTAAGTCCCTCCGTCGACGCTCTTGGGAGCAGGAAAGGTCCCTCTCCCCGGGCCGTCGACCGTCGGCTTCGACCACTGGCCTCACGGTGTCCCCGTCAGGTCAGTTGACCGAGACTCCCACCGATGAAGTCGAGATTTTTCTCGACCCATTGGACGGGCTGTCGCCTTTAGCAGCCGAGATCTCTCCCTCGTTCCCGGGAGGAGTTGAGGATCCTGGCTCGCCTTGTGCCTCCGTTCCGAGCCCTCGGATGGACCATCCGAGCTAAGGAGTGCCGGTTCCGGCCGACACCTCCCCGCACCGACCTCGGAAATTCGGGACTCTCGGTCTCGGTCTGGACCTCTTGGCGGTCAGCCGATCCCACCGTCATAGGCGGTCTCGGTCTCGGCTCCGGTAAGCGGCCGCCGCTCGCCGCCCTCCTCCTCGGATGAGGGAGGCTTCGCGAATTACGCCGACGGGTACGAGGACCTTATGTTGCAACAGCTCCTCCTGGCCGGGAGTAAGCCATCCCGCCGCCTCGGCCATTAAGTGGGTTGTCACCGAGCAGCCACACAACCTCGACTTATCCGAGGAGCCTATACCCAGGCCGTTGTTCGGTTAAAACCAGTTGCTCCACCGATTCGGTGGAACCTCCGCCCCCAGCCACCAATTGGGGCTCCGACCAAGGATTCTCGGTCGGCTAAGGGTCTACCCCATCGGCTGTCAGTTACCCTCACTCCCGACCGACCTCGGCAGGTGAAGGGTGGCTCAGGCCAGAGGCAGCTCTTCGAGGACTCTTCCCAGTCCGAAGATGATTCCTCCTTTTTCTCCAAGCGACTGGACTTGGAGTCTTCAGGAGGTCAGTCAATGGACGATAGCCCGTCGTCCTTCCTAGGACTATCGGCTCATCTCGGAGTCCACGGGATGGAGCTCGAGCTCCAAACGGGCTGGGTATCCTCACGGAGATTCTGGACCAGGGATTCTCCACTGAGGTCTCTCCGTGGCCGAGGCCATAGTGGGTCCGCACTGAGCTTTGGCAGCGCCCTGCTTCCTGCCCTCGCCTTGACCAGGATGGCCAGGAAGTATGCGGTCCCCTACAGGTTCCTTGTCCGGTTTGAACACCCTCTGCTGAGGGGTTGGTTACCGACAGCGTTTTCCGTGCTGGCCGGGCAACCGCCAGGGATGTGGACAACCTCCTGACAAGGAGTCCAAGAAATTGGACTATGTCGGCGGAAAGTTCACGCTAAGGCCCTCTCTCGGCCTTCGCCAGGCCAGTTCGGCCGTCCTCATGGCACATTTTCTCATGCCCTGTTGGGCTCCCTGGATGAGGTCATCCTCATCTTCCGCCGATCTGCAACCACGGTTAAGCAGGTGCGGACCAGGGCAGGCAGTGGCCAAACAGCAGCTCCAGACTGCTTTGGATATAGGGGACTCATGTGCCAGATCTGGTGGTCGCAGTGGCTATGCGTCGGCGGTTTGGCTGAGGATATCCACCTTACTGGATACCCAGCACAAGTTGGGCGGATGTTCCTTTGGGGACTGACCTCGGCCCTGGGGTGGAAGGTCACCTGCAGAGGATCGAGAAGTCCAATGCTACCTTGGACTCGGTCTCTTCCGCTCAGAAGGACAAAGGCCGCAAGCCACAGCTAAGCCTTCGTCCTTCTGTGCCCCCGCGCCGCCCAGCAACGTCAGGAGGCAGGCAGGCTCGGCCTGGCATCCCAAACCCAAGCCGCCGCTTCCTCTAACAGGAGGCATGGAGGAAAGGCCCAGGAGGTCCCTCGGCCGGTCCCTCCTCCAAGCCTGCCCAGTGACGGCTGAGGGGTGTCGCCCATTCCGGCCACCTTGCCCTGGGTCCCCTGGGGACGGCTCCGCACTTCCGTCTCACCTGGTCCGCTGTTACCACGGACAGGTGGGTCTTGAGGTGGTGGGAAGAGGCCTGCCTCTGGAATTCGAGCAGGCACCACCCTTCAGAGCCGCCGCCTCGGGGCTTCGGGATCCCCAGCCTCACTGGCGCCCGCCGAGCCGACATCGCCTCCTCCTCCAGAAGGAGGTGATAAGAGAGGTGGTGGACCCTCCTTCAGACCCAGGGTTTGTGTCCAGGTACTTCCTGGTTCGAGGCGGACGGGGGCTGGCGCACGACCTCGTTCTACGACCTAAACAAGTTCCTAAGGTCTCGAACCTTCAGGATGGTCACTCTGGCTCAGATAATACCATCCTTGGAACGCTGCATGTGGTTCTGTCTTCTGGACTTGCAGGACGGTTTTTCACGTCCCTATCCGCCTGTCTCACCAGAGATTCCTTCGCCTCGAGCGGAAGGATCCCTCTTCAAGTTCCAAGCCATGCCTTCGGCTTGTCTCCAGCTCCCAGGGTCTTCACCAAATGCATGGCAGTGGTGACAGCATTCCTGCGGGCGGGGGTCCGGGTGCTACCTTTACCTGGACGACTGGCTGATAGCAGCTCCCTCCAGGAAGGAGGCGGAGTGGTCCAGAGATCTGGCCTCCAGGTCTGTTTCTCAACTGGGCCTCCTTATCAACGCAGGCCAAGTCGGAACTCGAGCCAAGCAGGATTCTATTCATCGGGCGCAGCTCGACTCTTCGAGCCAGAGCACGGCCCCGCGGACAGGGCCGAGGTTCTTCCTCCTTGCCGATCATTTCTGGTTGGGCAATTGCGCCCTGCCTGGGACTTGCTGCTCCCTGGGTCTCATGGCGGCCTGCACCAGCGTGGTCCGTTGGGCCCGCTGGAACATGCGTCCCTTCAGTGGGGACTGGCCAGCCAGTGGTCACAGCTGCGATCCTTTGACCAGCTTGTGTCGGTGACACAGGATGTGGAACGCCTCCAGTGGTGGACCGTTCCAGATCATTTGCAGGAGGGCATCCCGTTCGTCCGCCCCGAGCCGACGGTCTCTATCGACCGATGCCTCTCTGATGGGTTGGGGTGCCCATCTGGGGGAACACCGGGCTCATGGCCTCTGGTCCCTGCGGGAGTCCCGATGCCACATCAACCTGCTGGAGCTCTGAGCGGTCCGCCTAGCTCTCACCGCCTTTGCTCCGTTCCTCCGGGGTCAAGTGGTCCGAGTCCAGACGGACAATACCACGACCATGTACTATCTAAACCGCCAGGGCGGACGCGCCCATGCTTCTATGCAAGGAAGCTCTCCGGATTTGGTCAACTCGTGGCGCAGCCTGGAGGCGGATCTCCCAGCCATTCACGTGGCAGGAGCCTCCAACACCCTGGCCGATGTCCTGAGCCGGATAGGGGCTGCATCCCACGAGTGGTCTCTCCTGCGGAGGTAGTACAGCATCTGTTCTCCCATTGGGCACACCTCAGGTGGACCTGTTTGCCTCAGGAGAGCGAGCTGAGTCTGTTCCATGCCCGCCCCTCAGCAGGGCTCGCTGCAGGGGATGCCTTCGAGGCAGTGGACCCCGGGCCTTTACGCCTTTTCCCCATTTCCCTTGATCCACAAGGTGCTTCTCAAGGCGAGGAGGGACAAGGCAGGTGATTCTGATAGCCCCAGACTGGCCTCGCCAGTTCTGGTACCCAGATCTCCTTAGTCTCAGCTCCAGGACTCCGCGGCAGCTTCCAGCTCGCCCGGACCTGCTCTCAGTCAATCAGGGGAAGGTGTTCCATCCGGACCTTCAATCCCTGCACCTGACGGCCTGGTTCCTGAGCGGCTAGAGTTCCAGGCCTTGGGTCTTTCCGACGAGGTCCTCAATGTAGTTGAGGCGTCCCGTAAGGAGTCGACCAGAAAATGCTATGCCTTCAAATGGAAAAGGTTTTCCATTTGGTGTCAGGGCAAGGGCTTGGACCCTTCCTCCTGTTCCTTGGCAAGCATCTTGGACTATTTATGTCCCTTTCTAGTCAAGGGCTTAGTGCGGCGACCCTAAGGGTGCACCTGGCAGCCATCTCTGCTTACCGGGCGCGGGCGGGAAGCAGTCGGTGGCAGGGAGAAGGTGATCTGGCGCTTTTCAAAGGCCTTGATCACATTTCCTCCAGTGCGGGAACCCCACCTCCGTGGGATCTACTGCTGGTACTGGCAAAGCTCATGGGCAAGCCATTCGAACCTATGCACAGGTGTGCTCTCTCTCACCTGTCGTGGAGAGGCCGCCTTCTTGGTGGCTATCACGTCAGCCAGAAGGATGGGAGAGCTCAGGCGCTTTCCATCGAGTCTCCTACCTGGTCTTCCACAGGGACAAGGTTGTCCTGCGCCCACCGAAATTCCTTCCAGGTGGTGTCGGAGTTTCACCTTAACCAGGTGTTGACTCTGCCGTGTTTCACCCCAATCACACCTCGAGGTCGAATATAGGCTCCATACTCTGACCCTAGAAGGGCGCCGTTATTATAAGGAGCGCACGGCTGAAATTGGGAGAGGTTCGCCAGCTGTTTGTCACCTACGCTGAAGCCGCGATCTGGCAGACCTGCAGCCAAGCGGACGATAGCAGGTGGTAACCTCCTGCATAGATCTCTCTATAAGTTGGCGGGCATGGAGCCTCCCAGAGGGATAAGAGCTCATTCTACCCGCCATACTGCTGCAGCAGTGGCTGCTTCCAGGGGCGTCCCTATCCAGGAAATCTGCAGGGCTGCTACCTGAAGTCAGCAAACACCTTCATTACCCATTACCACATCGACCTTGAGTCACGCCGGATGCTGGTTTTGGGGCCTCGGTCTCTCAGTCTCTCTTTCCCAAGTAAGTATTGGGTGTGCGTCTTGCCTCCCTCCTCCGGAGGAACTGCTAGGAGTCTGCCAATGAGGTGGATTAACAACATATCCATGTCCCTAAATACAGGTTACTCACCTGTAACAGGAGTTCTAGGAATGGTATATGTTGTTCATCCACACGACTCCACCCGACCTCCCCGGCTTCGACGCACAACCTGAGCTTCCAGCGGGCCAGATCTGGCGTCATGGGGCGGAGCCGAGAGTTATACCACCCGGGTGGGTGGGAGGAGCAAGCTTGAAGACCTTCCGGCAAGATTTAAAGCGGCAAGGATACCTGCCAATGAGTGTGGATGAACAACATATACCATTCCTAGAACTCCTGTTACAGGTGAGTAACCTGTATTTCTCTACAAAATACAATTTGATTATGTTAGGTATACAGTGCAGAGCTCTGCTTGCTAGATCTGTATCCGGGTGCTTTCTGGCAATTATGGGATATATAATAATATTATGGGCTGTACAGGTTTTTACAAACAAAAGGAAAGGCTTGCTAGTTTTTTAAAACATAAAGATCCCTTTCAGAAAATCTTTATAAGAACCTGTCCTTGCAAGTATGAGAAAGGAACAAGTCCATTTGTTATATTTATTTTTGTTTTACGAGCACTTAACCTGCTTCTTACAAATGCTCCACAGCACTCATAAGCGAGCTGACTGGCGAGAAGGAACTCTCCTTCCCGACTTTTAAAACTGCCGGTCAGTACCCTGCTAAACTCTCTTTATTTACCTCGCTCAGATGTGCTCGTAGTTCATGGAAGTTAAATTGCCGTTATGGAGGATTGTACAACTACCCTCTGAATAGCACCGTTCCTTTACGAACAGGAACAATATCCCCAGAGAACTTTCTAATGCGAAGAAAAAAAAAGGGTGGGGGAGGAGATTTTAACACGCTTGTTCTACATACTTTCAGACGTTATCGTTATGAATCTGTTACTCTTTCATAACGAAGGGCTTCTAATTTTCTGGTTTATCAGAATACAAGAAATGAAATATTGTGTAGACATAGCAATGAGTACTGATAAATATAACATAAGGAAAACCCAGATGGAAGACCATGCAGCAATAATATTGTGGTCTTACCCAAGGGGAAACGACTACAAAATATGGGGATCAAGATATCCTAATTAAACAAAATTAAAGCCAACTATTGAAAACAAAATTATGCTTCCTACTGCATTGGCAGTTTCAAGATACCCACATCTTCTGGACTTGGAAGGAAAATAGCGGGGTAGAATAGGAGGAGAGACCACAATAGGAGGCCAACCCTATTGTGGTAGAAAGATGAAATTTAGCCAAGAAAGACCAGCAAAGAGATTTACAGATACTACTGCAGTAGATTTCGTAGAGGGGATAAGTATAGAAGTATTGTCCGGGGGGGGTGGGGGTATCTAACCTATCACAATCTCCCAGGTCCATTTCTTCAGAATCTGCAATACTTGCTACCGGAGTTGCTGGGTGGGGAGGTGTCCTGCAGGCCTGATTGTTTATCCATGTCCATCAGGGCTCGGAATGTAGCCGATTGCAAGTTTTTGACTCTTGATTTGTTTGCTGCCATCATACGTCTTCAGTAAACTGTAAATTTAGGAGACTAGAGGAGGTTTTGCTGGTATATTATGACACATTTCTCTAGCGGCTCCCGGAGGTCCCAGACTAGGCTGCCATAATGATCGTGACATCACCGGAAGTCCATGATGACCCATTTTAGACCCAAGATATCTGAACAAACATTTAAAGAAAGAAAAATTCAGGATGGTAATTCTGGGATCAGTGATTCCATCTCAGGAAATAGGAGACTGGCTAGGGTTACTGGATCTGAAAGATACCCACTTTAACATACCAGTCAGGCCAAGTCACAGAAAATACCTCAGGTTCAGGTTAGGGAAGTGCCAGTACCAGTTCACAGCCCTTCCATTCGGCCTCACCTCAGCTCCAAGGGTATTCACAAAGTGCCTAGCTCTGGTGGCAGAACTTTGAGAAGAAAAGTGGATAGAAAAAAGACCTTAGAAGTCATAATAAACAGTTACATTTCAGCAAACCCAACACAGAAAAAAATTATTTTTTTTTACTACAAGAGCAGCAAAAATATGGAATAGCTTACCGCAGGAAGTTGTGGTTCCAGAAATGCCTACTATTTTCAAAACTAGATTAGACAATTAGTTAGGGTGGAAGAAATCATAGGCCCACTTGGCAGTGGGAGACACTAAATGGGCTGAAGCCTTTAGTGTCTGATAATACCGAAACACCAAGTTACCAGGTTGGTGATGGTTTTCCTCACCCAGACGACCGATCTTGGGCGGGATACAGCAGGAAGCTCTATACTACTGACACAAAGCAATTGAGGACCTGGGTTTCATAAACATTCAGAAGTTTCAGACAGAACCAGTTCAAGTTCTAGACTTTATCGGTGGAGAGTTGGATACCCAACAAGGAAAGGCATTCCTTCTATAAGCAAGGGTGGCAAATGTTTTTTTTTGTTTTTTTTTATTAAAAAAAAAAAAAATTATTTTCATAATCAGAGTAATAACACATTCAAAATATTTCCCATTCATACAAAAGAAAGAATGACAATAATGTTCCTTACATAAATCCATTGCCTTCCCTCCCCCCTCCCTTCGCAAACATACACAGATGGGTTGACATCTTATTAATAATGCAGACAGCATTTTCTTAAGTTCATTCCATGGCATATCTAGTTCTTTACTGTTATCTTCATATAGGTCCCATAATTGCTCAATCTGTATGGCTTCTTGTAACCAGTAAGCCCATTTATTGTATAGCAACTTATTTTAGCACCCTCTTTATTTAGCATGGAGAGGGATGCAGTATTATTTAGCACCTGATTAAATTAGCGTGTCAGCTTTATGTCCAGTTATAGCACTGTGCTTCCTGTAATATTAGCAATCAGCTTATTTTAGCGCTTTTGTCAATTAAGCTAATATAGTGAAATTAAAGTGAAAGCTAATATTTCCTGCTATACAGTATATTGGTCGAACTCTTCTAACCTCTCTAGAAACATAGAATTTGATGGCAGATAAGGACCGCTTGGCCCACCTAATCTGCCCATTTTCCTACCTAACAGATAAGCTGCAGATCCTAGTTAACCAACAGCTTACTTCCTCCTACCCCCCACTAGGACTGCCTTATGTCTGTCCCATGCATTCTTGAATTCCCCCACTGTTCTTGACTCCACGGCCTCCTCAGGGAGGCTGTTCCATGCATCCACAACCCTCTCCGTGAAAAAATACTTTCTCACATTACCTCTGAGCCGTCCCCCCTCTATCTTCAAATTGTGCCCCCTTGTTCTTTCACATCTTTTTTTCTGAAAGATGCTGCCCTCTTGGACTTTGCTGAGTCCCTTGTGGTACTTGAAAGCTTCTATCATGTCCCCTCTCTCCATTCTTTCCTCAAGGGTGTACATATTAAGCTCCTTTAGTCTTTCTTCGTATGTCTTCTGGTGCAGACCCTGCACCACTTTTGTTGCCCTCTTCTGGATAGCCTCCACTCTGTCTGTCATTGCAGAGATGAGGTCTCCAGAACTGCACACAGTACTCCAGATGGAGTCTCACCAACTGTCTGTACAGAGGGATAACAACTTCCTGTTTTCTACTATTGATGCCTCTCCCTATGCATCCCAGTATCCCCCCAGCCTTCCTTGCTGACTTCTCACATTGCGTGCCCACCTTTAGGTCATCTGATATAACTACCCTCAGGTCCCTTTCCATTTTTATTGTTGTCAGTATCTCACCCCCCATTGTGTACTCTTCTCCTGGGTTTTTGTTTCCCAGGTGCATTACCTTGCACTTCTTTGCATTGAATCTGAGCTGCCATACATTTGACCATTCCTCCAACCTTGCCAAGACCCTTCTCATCCTTTTCACTCCATCTTGTGTATCAACCATGTTGCAGATCTTTGTGTCATCTGCAAAGAGACATACTTTTCCTTCCAATTCCTCTGCAGTGTCACTTATAAAGACATTAAAAAGGACCAGTCCCAGTACTGAACCCTGTGATACCCTGCTAGTAACCCTCCTTTCTTCACTGTGGACTCCTTTTGCTACTACCCTTTGTGTCCTGTTGTTTAGCCAATTTTTTATCCAGGCTACCACCTTGGGACCCACTCCAAGGCTGGCTAACTTGTGTATTAATCTTTTGTGTGGGACTTTATCAAATGCCTTACTAAAATCTAGGTAGGCCATGTCCACAGCCTCTCCCTGGTCTACTACTTTTGTCACCCAGTCAAAGAAATCTATTAGATTCGTCTGACATGACCTTCCCATCATGAATCCATGCTGTCTTGGGTCCCGTGCCCCACTGGCCTCTAGGTACTCAACAATTCTTTCCTTCAGAAGTGATTCCATCATTTTCCCTACCACTGAGGTCAAACTAACTGGTCTGTAGTTTCCTGTCTCTGTCCTGCTCCCACTTTTATGAAGAGGAATCACATCCGTCCTCCTCCAGTCCTCAGGTACCACCCCATCCTCCCATGATTTGTTAAAAGAGAGTAGTCTGTGGTGTCACTAGTTCTACCCCTAGTTCTTTCAGAATTCTTGGGTGAATCCCATCAGGCTCCATTGCTTTGTCCACCTTCAATTTTATTAGTTCTTTCAGAACCCTTTCTTCTGTAAATGGACTGGTATCAACCCCCGTCTTCAGAGTGTTTATCTTGTTTGGTTTAGGTACCTCACCCTCCTCTTCCTTTGTGAAAACTGAGCAGAAATATTCATTCAGTATCCCTGCTTTTTCACTGTCACCCTCGGCCCACATTCCCTCCCCTTTATTAAGCCTCAGTATCCCTCCTTTGGTCTTTCTTCACTTCCTAATGTACCTATACAGGGGCAATGTGAGGAAGTATTATTTCACAGAGAGGGTAGTGGATGCATGGAACAGCCTTCCTGAGGAGGTTATGGGGTCTAACACTGTGGGAGAATTCAAGCATGCATGGGACAGACATAAGGCAATTCTTGTGGGGGGTAGGAAGAAATAGGCTGTTGGTTAACTAGGATCTGCGGCCTATCCTGTAGGTAGGGAAATGGGCAGACTACATGGGCCAAGCGGTCCTTATCTGCTGTCAAAGTCTATGTTTCTATATAAAAGGTCTTATTCCCCTTCTTAACAGAGTTGGCTATCCTTTCCTCGGTTTGGGCTTTTGCTATTCTGACTGCCTTTCCTGCCTCTTTCTGCTTTAACTGATAAAGTTCTCTGTCCTGCTCCTTCTGTGTTTCCTTATATTTTCTGAATGCTATCCTTTTCTCCTTAATCTTCCCTGCCACCTCTTTTGAGAACCATAGTGGTTTTTTCCTTCGTTGTGTTTTGTTGATTTGCTTTACACAAAGACTTGTTGCCTTTGTGATGGCTGTTTTGATTACTCCCCATTGTTCCTCCACCCCTCCTTCTTGCCTGTTTGCTATTGCTTTTCTGAGGCACTCTCTCATTTTCCAAAAGTCAGCCCTCCTAAAGTTCAATACTCTTGCTTTTGTATGGCTTGATTGTATGGCTGTGTTTATCATGAACCACAGTGTTTGGTGGTCGCTTGTTCCCAGATGGCTACCCACTTCTAAATCTGAGATTCTTTCTCCGTTCCCATTTGAGAATACTAGGTCTAAGATTGCTCCCTCCCTCCCGAGTGGGTTCCAATACTAGCTGTCTGAGGCATGCCCCTTGTAGGGCATCAAGAATGTCCCCGCTCTTGAATGTGCCCGCAGCAAAGGTGCCCCAGTTAACATCTGGCATATTCAGGTCTCCCAGCAACAATATCTCCCCTTTTTCTGCCATTCTAAGGATGTCTTCTATCATTTCCTTGTCCATTCCGTCCCCCTGAGATGGGGTCTGTATACAACCCCCTTGTGGATTGTGGTGCCATTTCCTGTCTCCAGGGTGACCCAGAGTGCCTCATCTGCTCCTGTTTACTCTTTAGTTCTGTTGCTTTGATCCCTTCCCTTTACATAGAGAGCTACTTCACTCCCCTCTTTACCCTCCCTGTCCCTCCTGTAGATTGTGTATCCTGGTATTCTGACATCCCAATCATGGTTCTCTGTGTACTATGTTTTTTGTGACTGCCACAATATCCAGGCAACCCTCTTCTATCAAGACCACTAGTTCAAGGAGCTTGTTACACAGACTACGGGCATTGGTACTCATCACCCTCCACTTTTTGATGGCCTTACCCTTTTTAGCCCCATCCCTGTCCTTACTGCCTTTGCCTTTTTTACATTTACCTCTGTCCTGCTCCCTAACAACTTCTCTACCTTGGTGTTTACCTCACTAATTGCCATGTTTTGTGGGGGGGAGGCTGGGATTTCCCTGCTCCTTTTCAGTGCCTCCCCCCTTGGCTAGTTTAAATGCTTCCCAATGCAGCATTTAAACCTCTCACCTAGGATCCTGGTTCCCCCCTCCCCGGGCAGATGCAGACCACCATGCCAGTATAGGTCTGCATCCCTACAGGTGGCTCCCCAGTCCCCAATAAAGCCAAAACCCTGAGCTCTACATTTCAGTTGGGTAATATCAATCTCTTAGTAGCCATAGTTGCTAAACAGTAGATCTTTTTTTGGGAAATAGACATTTCAGCATCTTATATATCGTTCAGAATCATGTTACCAAAGCTCAAACAGAGTTTTATGCCGAACCAAGTTATCAACAGTCCATTTGTCTTAGACCACCGATCAAAGATATAGTCGCACTCCAATAGGCAGTGAAATTAATCCCCCCTTTTTTCCACAACCATGCCAACATTCTTTTTTTCACCCTCCTGATTCAGTATTTCCTAATATCTGAGGGGTTAAATATGCCCTGTCCAACATTTTCTTTTGAATAACCCTATTTTTAACATATACATAATCCTTATTGATGCTAATCCTTAAATTCTTCCATTGCTGGGTAGAATAAGACAATTTAGTTTCCTTTTTCCATTTATTATTAATATCAATCCATGTCTTCTCTTCACCAGACACTAATAACAAATGCTATATATCTGTTATGATAACTTGGTTCTTCCTTTCTGAATTATTTTCTCATGTTCTATCACATTTCTCCATAATTTATATTTATCTCCCTGGAGCATCTGTTTCTTAAATAGATTATCTAGGGAATGATGGTGTAAAAAGTTTATACCTTTTGTTTCAGGAAATAAGGAATTAAATTTATTAAATGAGATAAATTTTTCATCTTCTAGTAATTGAACTCACTTTAATCGATCCAGATTATTTGCTTGTTTCATTCTCTTTAACATTTTCACTCCCTTAGTAACTGTACTTCCCCCCCCATATATTTAAATAACTTCAGGGAAATAAGTTCTTCTCCTTAATTTTAGTTATAGCTATTCAGTTCTCTCTTAATGCCTTGAAAAATCTCTGGAATCTCAGATCTTGGAGTAATTTCCTATATCACACTCAATTTGTCTATTTCTCCCCAAAATAAAGACTCATTATAGTTCCCTTTATCAGGTAAAAAAAGCCCATTCTCAAAGTATCCTTGTTTGGATGGCTAGACATATAACAAAGGATCTGGACAACTATATCCACCTTGTTTCCTGGGATATGTCATGCACCTCCAAGGTATTCTGGGTTTCCCACCTCTCCAAAGAAATTTGAAAAATTTTCTGTGAATATTATATTATTAAAACAATTTTCTGAGGGAAAACCAATCACATTTTGAATAGCTTACACCAAATGTGGAAAGATCATAAATTTTTGTTTCTACTCTACCCCATAGTGATAATGACATTTTTCCCATCCATCTAATTGTGCCCCCATTTTATTTTTTTGCATTATTGTAATTTGTTTTGATGGTTTCTGATTCGTCTTTGGTAAGTATAATTCCCCGATATCGAGATTGTTTACTAACTGTGAAATTCTGGATAATTGTACTATCCAGTATATAACTGGGGGCATATATTTCCGAAATGACTAATTTGAATTTAAGTGTATACCCAGAAAGGGCCTTGTATCTTTCAATTTCCTCTAAGATAATAGGTAATGACTTATTGATATCTAGTATAATTAGCATGATTTCGTCTGCAAAAGTGTTTATTTTTGTTTCTATACCCTTTATTGTAATCGCTTTTATGTTTTCATTGCACCTAATACTGCTTAGAAAGGTTCTAGTGCCAAAATATAAAGCACCAGGGATAGGGGACAGCCTTGTCTGACCCCATTTGTCATTTTAAAAGGTTGCCCTAAATAAGCATTCACCATGAATCTCACTGATGTATTTTTATAGAGCAAAGAAATTACTTTTAGCAAATTTTCAGGAATGCCCTAGTATTTTAAAACCTCCAACATGTAGTTCCTATCCAAAAGGTCAAAAGCCTTTGAGTTGTCTTTTGCAAGGGCATGAGATACTGTTTTATTCTTTTGTGCATAACTAATTAATGTTTATATTTTCCTATTTGCATTTCAAATTGTACACCCAGAAATGAATCCAGATTGATCTGGGTGAATTACTCTCCCTAAATCCTCCTTAACTCTATTAACTATTAATTTAGTCAATATTTTGTAGTCACTTTTCAACAGTGCTATTAGTCTATAACTTCCACTAAAAATGGGGTCTTTACCCTCCTACAGAATTAGGATTACTTTTGTTTCTTCCATAGATGGAGGTAGATACTGTCCCTTGTCTATTATTTCCTGGATAAGCAGAGTAATCCATGGTAACAACTCTTCAGAGAATATATTGTAAAATTCCATGGCTAATCCGTCTTGGCCAGGACTTTAATTTTTTGGCATCTTAGCTATTACTTCTTTAATTTCCTGCATAGTAAAGTTTTGTTTACTACAGATTAACAAGGGCATATTTGCCTTCTTTAAGTATTCTGCCACCCTCAGTTGATTTGTCTGAAGTTTCATCTGGTAAATCCCCTTGTAAACATGTTGAATAATAACTTCCATCTCTTCATCCTTCAGTATTCTTTTACCATTCTTATCTTGTAAACATGTTATCAAATTTCTTTTTGCTTTTTTAGTAAATATGCCAAAATTTTACCTGACTCATCACCATGTAAGTATTTAGCTTTTCTAACTTTATTCAAATTAGAAGCTATTTCTTTATTATTAATCTAATTCTTTTCTAATTTAATTTTATACCAATCCTTAGCATATTTCTTATAGTCTTGGGTAACTAATGTGTCCAATTATTTTAATCGCCTATCCAATAGTTTTATTTTTTCCCTATTTTGTTTATTAATAAAAGCTTTATAGGACAGTATTACACCCCTAATTATGGCGTTAAAAGCATCCCATAGCTTAGATACAAATTGGGAGCCATCATAATTAAATTGCCCAAATTCTTTCATAGCAGTCTTTACTTTTTTACAAAAATCTTGATCAGCCAATAATGTATTGTCCATTCTCCACTGGTTAGATACCGACCTATTTTGGTCCTGTATTGACAATTCTATATAAATCATTGCATGGTCAGATAAAATAATAGAATTTATCTCTGCCTTTTTCAACAATGATATATTCATTTTAGATACAAAAATATAATTGATTCTAGAAAAACCTATATTTTTTGCCATGGTTAGTATATTCTCTATGGTGAGGATTTAATATTCTCCAACTATCCACTAAGTCATGTAGCTGAATGAACTGATTAAGCAATATAGATACATAATTATTTCCAGATGTCACTTTTAAAGCTTTGTCAATTTTAGGATCAAGTAAAGAGAAAGGGAACATTTTTTAACCAGGAGTAGCACACTAAGCTGAAGCTTGTTTCCAGATGTGAGCTGGGAGCACAAGGAAGTTAAGCGACTTGCTCAGGATCGCACAGTATGCACCTAGGTGGCTGTGGGATTCAATCCCAGGTCTCCAGATCTGCAGCTCACAGCCTTAACCCATTGCACTATACTGCCTCCAAAGCATTATAATCACCCATGAGTATCACATGAGCAAAGCTGAGCAACGCTTGAATCCTGGTCAGACACCTGGCAACTGGGGTTTAATGCCAAAAAGTGCAAGGTGCTGCATTTTGGGATGAAGAACCCAAGGAGGAGTTACCAGCTGGGGGGAGTGCAGCTAGCCCAGACAGAGGAGGAGAAGGATCTGGGTGTGCTCATTACAGGGTCAATGAACAACTCAGCACAATGTAGGAAGGCAGCTGCAAAGGCCTACAAAATGCTGGGTTGTATTGCAAGGTATATCCTCAAGGAGGTGATTCTGCCACTGTATAGGTCATTAGTTAGACCACACCTGGAGTATGCGCGCAGTACTGGCACCCGTGATTCGAAGAGGGACATTGTTACTGAGGGGCATACGAGGGCCACAAAGATGATCAAGGGGCTGGGGACTTATCATACGAGAGGAGGTTGAAGGAGTTGAACATGTACTCACTGGAGGAGAGGAGGACAGGGTGACATGACTGAAACCTTTAAATACATGAAAGGAATAAACAAGACGGGTACAGAGGGGCTGTTCAAAGTAAGGGAGGGGAGGGCCACCAGGGGCCATGATATGAGACTGGAGGGAGGAAGGTTCAGGAGGGAGATGAGGAGACACTTTTTTACAGAGAGGGTGGTGGCTGGGTGGAATGCGTTACCTGCAGAAGTGGTATGCAGTAGAACAGTGGACTGCTTCAAAAGGGGATGGGACAGGACAAGGGGGAGGGTTAATGAAGGGGAAGGGAGGGGCAGCTGCAGAATAAGGGGTGCTAGCTGCACATTCGAGCAGACTTGATAGACCTCTAGGCCTTTATCTGCTGGCAAATTTCGTATGTTCGTATGTTTATACATTCTGTGCAGCAATCTCTGTTAAGGTTTGGGTAACGTCAGCCAAAAATTCTGAATAGTTGTTAAAAGGTGCATAAACAGAACCTACTGTGAATATACTCCCTCTTACTTTTATTTTTGCTAACACAATTCTGCCCTGAGTATCTTTATAGGTTTGTAAAATTTCCACCAGTTCATTCTTCCTAAAAAAACAAAGCCACCCCCTGCACTTTTTTTTTGTTCCTTCAGAAAAAAAAACAGATGGGTAATCCATTTTTGTTTGATTTTTTTAAATTTCCTTGGAGTCTAAATGGGTTTCTTGGAATGCTATGCAAAATGCATTTGTTTTCTTAAGCATGGAAAGTAACCTTGTTCTTTTTATGGGTGAATGGATACTGTTTACATTATGTGAGAGAAACTTAAGATCGTACATAACTATTAGTAATAATTTTTTCCTTCATGGCCATCCAATCCCTTTGAAACTCCTTAAACCAACTCTGTACTCATCTGCAATAATAAAAGAAAAAAAACACTTCTCATCCCTTTATCACCTAAACATTCCTATACAAAAATGTATACCTACAGCTCGAGATCCAATAGGATCTGTCTTCTAAACATTTGTAAGTAGCTCTTTTAGAAATGTCCCCCCGTTCCACTTGTGACATAGAGAACTAATTCTTCATCCATTTGAACAGCTGGGAAAAGGCAAGTAAAAGAACAAAATATACAAGGAAAAAAGAACAGCTGGTTATGCGTTTTTAGTCAAACAAATTAGATATTTTCAGTCTCAAGTCCTTTTCTGCCTCTTCTAATGAAGAGTAAACCAAGCGTGTCATAGAAACATAGAAACATAGATTTTGATGGCAGATAAGGACCGCTTGGCCCACCCAGTCTGCCCATTTCCCTACCTATTGGATAAGCTGCAGATCCTAGTTAACCAGCAGCCTACTTCTTCCTACCCCAACCCCCTAGAATTGCCGTATGACTGTCCCATGCATGCTTGAATTCCACCACTGTTTTTGACTCCACAACCTTCTCCGAAGGCCGCTCCATGCATCCACAACCTCTCTGTGAAAAAATACTTCCTAAATTACCTCCTGAGCCGCCTCTTCTATCTTCAAATTGTGCCCCTTGTTCTTGCACACCTTTTTTGAAAGATGCTACCCTCTTGGACTTTGTTGATTACCTTGAGATACTTGAAAGTTTCTATCATGTCCCCCTCTCCCCTCCTTTCCTCGAGGCTATACATATTCAGCTCCTTAAGTCTCTTCATATGTCTTCCGGTGCAGACTCTGCACCATTTAGTCACCCTCCTCTGGACAGCCTCCATCCTGTCTATGTCCTTGCGGAGATTGGGTCTCCAGAACTGCACGCAGTACTCCAGATGGGTCTCACCAGCTGTCTGTACAGAGGATAATAACTTCCTGTTTTCTACTGGTGATGCCACCCTTATGCATCCCAGTATCCCCCCAGCTCTCCTTGCTGCCCTCTCACTTTGCTTGCCCACCTTTAGGTCATCTGATATGACTACCCCAGGTCCCTTTCCATTTTTGTTGTTGTTAGTATCTCACCCCCATTGTGTGCTCTTCCCTGGGTTTTGTTTCCAGGTGCATTACCTGCACTTCTTAGCATTGAATCTAAGCTGCCATACATTTGACCATTCCTCTAACCTTGCCAAGTCTCTTCTCATCCTTTCCACCCCACCTTGTGCATCAACTCTATTGCAGATCTTTGTGTCATCTGCAAAGAGACATACTTTTCCTTCTAGTCCCTCTGCAATGTCGCTTATAAAGACATTGAAGAGGACCGGTCCTAATACTGAACCCTGCAATACCCCACTAGTAATCCCCCTTTCTTCAGAGTGGACTCCATTTACTATTACTCTCTGTGTCCTATTCTCCAGCCAATTTTTTACCCAGGCTGTCATCTTGGGACCCACTCCCAGGCTGGCTAACTTGTATATTAATCTTTTGTGTCTCATCATAAATCACTTTCAGTTTAGAGGGGTAAATCACAGTTGCTTTAACACTGTTTGCCCATAATTTATTTTTTATGAGGTCATATTTTTTCCTTTCTTGTATGATTTCTGATGGAAAATCACGTAAAATGTTAATACTAGCACCCATTACAGAAACCCCTTTTTTTTTTTTTTTTTTTTTGCACACTTAAGTCATTAATGTTTCCTTGTCTTCAGATTTTAGAAATTTGACCATCACTGGTCTGGGAGTTGCATTTTGATTAAATGATCCTTGTGGTCTCCAAATTCTGTGTGCCCTGTCAATACCTAAGTCCACTTTCGTCACATCCATATCCAAATAAGAAGCATACACCAAGTTCAGTGATTCTTTTAAACCTCTTTTGTTGTCCCATTCTTTCGGTAAACCCAGCACTCTTATATTCTTTCTTCTTGATCTAGCCTCGAAATCCAGCATTTTTTCCTTTAGGTCTTTATTTAATGATTCCAGATATTTTACTTGTCTCTGTACAGGGACACCTTCATCCTCAATGTCTGACACCCTTTTTTGTAAAGTCTGAATACTATACTGTTCTTTTTTTTTTTTTTTTTTTTTTATACATTTATTTCTTCACCCCTAGCCAGAGGAACTCTCTCCAGCATCTACCCACCCAGCTCTTTACCTCCCTGCTGTGGCAACCTCAACTACTCCCTCACTCCAACCAGGCTACACCCCCGGATCTAAGCCTCCATGAGGAAGGGCTGCCCTGTCCTCCCAGGGCACTCTATCTTATAGTGTAGTGAGCCTAGAGTCAGAGTGCAGGGCGTGGGAGAGTGAGGAGCCCAGTGGTGGGAGTGTGGAGCCAGTGGCAGTGCCTTCGCCTATCCTCCGGAGGTTTTTTTTTCCATTTTCTGTTTCTCCTGATGCTCGGATGTGCAGTAGCGTCAGTGGCATGAATGCCGCCGCCCGCCACAGCACCTCCCCTTGCAATGCGTAGCGACGCAAACTCGGCATTCCCCCAGTAATTCTCCAGAGGTCGCCCTGTGCGATGCATCCCCTAGAGACCCACCTGGAAGAGAGAGTAACCTCAGGATGCTCAATCTCTTCCTCCCGCCGACTCTCGACGCCCGAAATTATTCCCCGAACTTGGGTCACCAGCACAGCACAAGGTGTGGCGTCCAGCGCCTCAACCCTCAGTGCCACCGGGCCGACCTAAGTCTGAATACTATTCTTAATATGTTGATTCTCTTCCACCAAAGAGTTTACAGTACTTAGAAGTTTATCAGTTTTAGTTTCCAAATTTAGCATTTTCTTCATACCTTTATTTAGGATGGATAATTGTGCCAAAATTTGATTGACCCATGATGGGAGTCTTGCTCCTTCCTGTTCGCTACCTTCAGTATCTGTCTGGTCCTTGTGATAATCTGATTCTGTGTCAGAGTAATTACTAGATACATGCACAATCACTTTTTTTACTTTTAACTGGACTGGTATGTACTACTGGGTCTGAATTTAGCCCTTCATGTTTCATAGGGTCTTTTTCTTTATCATTCTTTGGACCCACCCACAAGCCGTTTATTTCTTTATGGCCATGATGTTTCTCTTTAGTATTGACCCCAGTTATTAGAGACAAGTTTTTTACCGTTTCAGTTGATCACTGTATAACATCACTAAATTTCCCATTACTCACAGTTCCCTCAAATAAATTGTCCACAGGAGAAGTGATATTTTGGTTCGTTACCTTATTTTGCATCTCGGTTGAACTCTCTGGTGTTTCCTCTCTCTCAATAGGTGCAGACACAGTACCCGCAGTACTTTTTTCCGTATTGTCTTTTTTTTTTTTTTTTTTTGCAGTCTCTTCTCCATAGCGTTTTTTCCGTCAAACATTTCTGAGATGTTCTGGGAGGGTAGTTCAATATTCATTGCTCCGGAAGAATTCTCTTCCGATGCTCTTAGTGCTGTTGTTACCTCATTTTCTACTTCAGTGTCTGTACTCATGCAGGAAGTTAGGGGTCACTTTCTTGTTGAAGTCTTCTGTCTGTGCCGGTTTCCAGATCCCAAATCATTAATTACTCCAGCGCCTTTTTCCGGCATCGTGCTTGTGTTTTTTCCATAAGTCATAACCTGGGAGTCGCCACCTTTTGCTCTCAAGGTAGGTGCTCTGAGTCGCTTTGCTGCTTTGGAGCGTCGTAACCTTTTACCCGGAGAAGACACTAAATGTGGCCGTTTTTTTGGTGCCATTGTAAAGTCATAATTCAGCAAAGTTTTCCTGGCTTTACTATTCCTTTCTGCTTTTTCTGGCCGTGGTTCACTTTTCTGCATGCTGCTGAGTGAACACCATGGTGTGTGTTAGCAACACACCTGAGGGGGAGGAGTAGAGCTGGTTCCATCAACGGCTCACTTCCTGCATCAAGGCAGAGCTAACCCAGTATCAGTAAACACTGCAAGGGTGGCAAATCTGATTTCGACTGCAGAATCCTTCAAGACAGGTCCTCCAAGACCTGCAAGGGATTTCCTGTGGTAACTCTGGCACATGGCCTCATCCATTGCAGTGGTACTAGGGGCCAGGTTGGAATGAGAGACATTCGGTATTGCCTAGAGGACCATTGGCCTCAGAGGTGGGATCCTCTGTCCAGATTGGTGCCTGTCACAAAGACCTTGCTAAATTCACTGGTGTTGTGGATGGAAGAATGCAACCTCAGAGGGGGAGTTTCTTCCTTCAGCAGTCCCCCACAGCTATACTCACAACAAATGCCTCCCTCCTAGGTTGGGGCGCCAACCTCGGGGACCTTATGGTGAGTTGAACCTGGAACACACAGGAGACTCGGGAACACATGAATTTCCTGGAGCTCAAGGCAGTATAACTGGCAATGCAAGCCTTTTCCTTTTATATTTGGGGTCAGCCTACCCAGGTCAGAAGAGACACCACCACCACAATGTACTACATAAACAAGCAGGGAGGAACACGATCTTCAGAGCTGTGCACAGAAGTCATGAAGGTCTGGAACTTAGCCTACTCCCTGGATGTCTGATTATCCGCAGTCCATTTGCCATGGAAATACAATGTACTGGTGGACTCTCTTAGCAGGATCAACCAGGGAAAACATGAATTAACCCTGAACCAGCAGATGCTGGCATCCGTGTCCAGACAGTGGGGTACACCAGAAATAGATCTGTTTGCTTCCTGGGAAAACAACAAGCTTCCACTTTTTTGTTGCAGACCCCCAGTGGTGAGTTTGGTCCCAGAGGGTGCTCTAGTCCACAGCTGGTCAAGAAAGTTTCTATATGCCCCCCCATTCCCACTTCTGAGAGTACTGGTAAAACTGAGAAGGGTGTTAGCAACAATATTCTCATAGCTCCAGACTGAGTCAGACAGATCATGTACTCAGTGCTCCTGTCCCTCTCCAACAAACCTGCTATCAGCTGGCCCCTGAGATGCAATCTGCTGACACTGTCCCAGGGCAGGATAACTTTCCCAGATCAGAGCATGGTTCTTGAAGAGCTAAAGTTCTCGGGGTTAAATATTTCTGAAAAAGTAATTGGGGGTGCTAAAAGTTTCTAGGAAACCAGCAACGTGAAAAACTTATGCTTCAAAATGGAAAAGATTTTCCTTCTGGTGTACTCCTAGACAGATTACCCCTATCCAGGCAGGCCTGTATACAATTCTGGATTACCTAGTCCACCTCCAGTCTCTGGGCCTAAGGCCCTCAACCCTGAAGGTGTACTTGGCAACAGTGTTAGCCTACACATCAGCTGGTAAAGATATGTCAGTGGCCTCACAATCTATTTTCAAAAAAGTTTTCAAGGGCCTTAACCACCTGTATCTTCCAGTGAGGGATTCTGTCCCACCCTTGGACTTAAATGTTTTATTGCTCTGTTGATGGAGGCTCCTTTTGAGTCCATGGCCACTGCTGTACTGAAGTATGTCACCTGGAAACCAGTTTTGCTGTTGACAGTAACATCTACCAGAAGGGTAAGCGACCTGCAAGCCCTCTGCACAGACAGATTCTAACTACATAATTTTCCACAGAGACAAGGTAGTCAAGACAAATAGGAAATTCCTCCCTAAAGTGTTGCATGAATTCCATCTGAATCAGTCGGTTACCCTTCCAGTTTTCTTCACATGAAAAATCAAGCTCAGGGGTGCAAAAGCTCCACAGTCTGAATGTGAAAAGGGTACTCAGTTACTACTTGGACCACAGCAAGGATGGCAGGTCAACTAATACTCAGTTGTTTGTCACCTGTGGTGAAGTAAAGAAAGGCAGAACAGCATTCAAGACAACCATCTCTTGCTGGATAGTCTCCTGCATGCAGTTCTGTTACAGCAAAGCTAGTAAATTGCCACCTAGAGGCCTCAGGGCACATTCCAGGAGAAGTACTTCTACCTCTGTTGCAGTGTCAAGGGGTATCCCCTGGCAGAAAATCTGTAAAGCATCTACTTGGAAAACAGTACACATTTTCACAAAACCCTACTGTCTGGACATACAGTCCTGAGGAGATGTTAGCTTTGGCACTGCTGTCCTGCAGAACCTTTTCCCTAAATAGGTTCTATACCCAGCCGCTCAAGGTACTGCTGTTGAGTCTGCTATTGTTAAACATAAGTGAGGGATTCCTGGGGTTTGAAAAAAAAACAACAAAAAACTACTCTCTGTAGTAATGTTGTTTCTTTGAAAGAGGTCCCTCACTATGTTTATCAATCCCTAATCCGTGCTTCCCAGTCCAAAACCTAGTAAAAGGTTCAGACAAGACTCTGTTCTTCTCTACTTACTTGGACATTACTTGTTACATTGCCTTTACAGTTGTTGCTGGGTGGTCTGATTTGCTTTATTTTTCATAATAAATAAGTTTGTTCTGCCCTGTTGAACTATTTTTTTCAACATTTTGGGAAACATTTTTCTTTTATTTTTCTGGTTGCCATTTAGGTAGTTTTAGTGATCACAGCTTACCCTAGCCTTAGAAATGAATCTGACATTAGCATGCAGGGGTGAGCATGGCCACACTGCAGAGTCTGAATTTAGTTCCAAATTCCAAAATTTGCATAAATTCTAGAGCTCCAGGGCTGCTCATTCCAGGGGAATGATTGTTGCTGTTAAACATAGTGAGGGACCCCTTTTGAAGAAACAACATTACTACAGTGAGTAATTTCTTATAACATGGGTTACCTTCAGGAGGTTATGAGATTGGAGTATAGATGTCAGGTGTCCATTGATTACATTCCCTACTTAATCAATGGTTTTGGTGCCTGATCTTCTTGCTAACAAAAGAATGGGCTTCATCACACCATGCAGGGATCTACAGAATCTGTTGAGCTCAGCCTTCTTCAGCAGCCATTGTTTTATGTTAGTGAGGAGGAACAGTTGCAGTCTCTATAGTATAATAAAACTAATTCTGTGTGTTGCATGTGCGATAATTTAACATGACTAAAGCGTTGTCACTGTACCTCTAGAAAGACGGTATTACTAGGCAGTAGAAAAAGAACAGTCTGAGTCACAGCTATTATGAGAAGGCTGTCACCTGGCACTGATGCTCATGTACAGAATGCCTTTGAAACAGGTATTATACACAGCGCAAATGGTAGTCAGTGCTGGAATAACAGAGCAAGAAATAGGGATTTACAATTCATGCAATAAGTCAATCTTGCCATGGAGGTGCTTCAGGGGACTGTCAGCTTGATAACTTTATTTACCTCCTACCGGTTTGTAGATGAACTCACTGTGTCAGTCCTGCAGACAGTGCATGGAAAAGTTGGTCTTTGTTCCCATCGTTGTGCACCACATCAGGCATTCCAGAGAGCTGGATGCTACCAGCTCATCAAGCTCTCGATTGCGCTGTACTCTGATGGCCCACAGCATTTGGCACCCTGCACTTCGCAAACCGCAGCCACATACAAAATTTGCACTGCGTACTCCTGACATGGTATCCCCATGCTGTCATGCGAGTCTGAGACACAAGTCATTATAGAGTAGGAGAATTAGGTGAAAAATGAGGTAATGGGATAGCCAGCAATGTAGTAGCGTCTGGATTCGTGTACAGCAAACGACGCAGTGCAGAAGGTGACACTGATTTTAGACGCTTGAGTTACTATGGTAATGCAGCAACTGTGGATTAAACTGTTCATTTAATCCACAGGTACCAGGCAGCTGACAACACTCAGAGCCATGATTGTACAACTGTCTGTAATAGCCTTCTAGAAGTGTGTGCATTACTGAAAACTTGTACTTCAGAACACATAGCAAAAAGCATTTGTCAGACAAGATACTGAGGGTTTTACACACATCAAAACCAAACAGGAACATATTTTCCTAAGGGACTACTTTACAATGCGGAAGAATAACATCCATTTCTACTATAAAATCAGGGGTGCAGTTCTGTTAGATGGGGTTCTTCTATCTGCATAAGATAACCCATGTTATAAGCACAATAACCCACTCCAGGGTGTGGGGTTAAAGGCATTTATTCCATGCCTGGGGCACTGTGAGGACACTTGGCATGCAGCCTCATGCCTCACAATGCACCCCAGGCATTGTTTAAATGCCGGTGTAACCCCCTCACAAATAGGGTTCCTGAAAGCCTTCCCGGAGCTTGCCTAAAATGCTCCCTGCCTAACTGGTGTCCGGTGAAATGCCACCTAAATGTGGGTGTTGTGAGTGCTTCCCAAGCCTCCAGTACTGTCTCTTTAAGAGCTGCCTGTTCGCAGGCTTCAGCGGGTTTGGTATGGGGGGGAATGGTGTTTCCTTGTTCGAATCCCACCTGAGCTGCAGTGAAATTGCTCCCATTTGGCAGTCGCTATATGTGCAGGGGGAGCCCCTTGTGAAAGATGTAACTGTTTGGGCATAATTAGTTAGACTGTTGGTGGGATTACAGTTTGTCTAACCTGCTTCTTCTGCAGCTGGGACTGTGTGTGCTGTGCCCCTCCATTTTGGACCAGGACTTTCTGAAGGGTCCAATGGGGTAGGGGTGTCCCAAATGGAGTAACTGGTGACCAGCCAGAATAAGGGCTCCCTAGGGAGCCGGCGGACCAATGAAGATACAGCTAGTGATTGTGGGAAGTGAAGGCTAGACCATGGCGCCTTTTTCGCACCACTGAGAGCAAGATTAAGTGACTAGCATCTTTAGCCAGCCAATGGGATCGGGTGGCGCCCGAGCTGAGAGGATTGCCCCACATTGGCAAGGGGCAGAGATGCTGTGGCTGTGAATGAGGAAGGAGCTCTGGGCTCTTGCGCTGTTGAGTTTTCGCGCGGGAAGCGCGTGAGAGGCTGGAGGCGGACGTTTGAATAGCCGGCGAGCTTTGGACGAAATCTGCGGGGCAGCGGTCAGAGGAGGCTGTGTAAAAACACAGCTATCTACCAGGCTCACCCTGTAGAGGACTGGAGAATCTGCTGAATCGTGCTCGGTCTGTCAGGAAAGTGAAGCTGCAGTGAGACTCCCGAGTAGCTGTGTGTTCGGTCGGGCCATGGAAGCAGCTGCCTGGTATGGTACCCCTCTGTTTCCTTCCATATAAATGCGTGGAGAAGTATCTGAAAGTTAAGGCTCAGCCCTGCAAATGGTGTGAGAAGGTTTTCTTCTGGAGTTGTGAGTACTAAAGCAGGGTAGCTCCCTGTTACATGTTTCTAGCAAGGGCAAGATCTTCAGGTCGCTTTGCTGACTGCGCTATCTAAGCCTGCTAGGCTCCATCTACTCTTCGTAGGAACTAAATGCTTGCTTGTGTCAGGGCCCCAACCAACTGCATCGAGGAACTAGCCTTTAGGGCTTGGTACCCATAGACAGCAACTTATAGGTTAGGCCTGTGCCCAGAGCCCTAGATAGATCCTCATATATTGTAGTAGTAAGCCAATCACCCTGATTCCCCCGGTCCTTGTTATTTCCCCTTGAATAAATCAGATTGCTTGTTATGCAAAAGTATACAGGCTAGTTTGTGTATTAATAGTGACCTACTTCACCGTGAATATTGTGTAACTGTACCTTACTTTCCAGGGGTTCCCCGCAGTGCGCTGAGTGGTTTGTGCCGGGGGGGGTAAGTGTTTATGGTAAGGACACTGCAACTAAACTGTGTGGGCCACTAGTCGGAGGAAAGGGGGGTTGCAGCAACCCAGAGGGCTGTGACCAATTCAATCTTGACTGTTCTAACCCCGACCTCTGGGTGGAGGCACCCACCAACGGATCTGGGCCCCTCACCCTATTACAGTTAAGGCAGACAGGGGTAGTAGCCCTTAGGATAGCGCCCCTCTGGGGGTTACAAAATGGAGGCACCACTGGGATTAGCGTCTCCTAGTGGCCGAGTGGGCGAAGTGCATAACTATGGATAACTTAAAGGAAAAACTGGAAGGGGATATCATGGCTAAGATTAAGTTGGACCCTATTAAGATGATGGTACATAAACTGATGGGGTGGGGTGAAGCCAAAGAGCTGGACTCTCAGAAAATTGTGTTACTACTAGATGTACCTCTGGGGACAACGACCGCTGACATTATTTCTGCTGTGGAGCGTGTTAAATGTTTGGGCAAGGTAGAGGTGAAGGGGCGTATGGCTGACCTACTCGATCAGACTTTGCAGGTGTTACTCTTGTGTAGCATAGCCATCGACCCTGAGAGGGTACCCCCGGAGATTTACCCGGAAGGTGCCCAACTGGGGTGAAGGGTCATTCACGTTCGAAGTGGGTCGGTCCCCCTTGGGGAGTCTCCCCAGACTAATAGTTTCAAAGATAAGCTACTCAAATTGTTAGCTGTGGAAGGGAGGACTACCCAAGAGTTAATGCAGGCCTTGGACCTTTCCAGTGAACCCACCCCTCAGACTTCTCCTGGTACTTCTCCGGAGCCCCCCAAGAGTTCTAGCTTGGCTCCACCACCCCTAGTGGTTCCCTCTATACAGCTGGATTCTTACCGTAGGCTAAAACTTTTCTTTGGCACAGTGCCCGTGCCTTCGGGGAGGATGATTTGGAGGCGTGGATGGACTACGCCACCCCCCCAGTCCTGGAGTGGCAATGCTCTGAGGGGGAGAAACGAAAGAGACTGATGGAGAGCCTACGGGGTCCAGCTTTAGAAGCTATTCAGTTTTTCGGGTCACTAGCCCAGAAGCTACCACTGCAGAGTGTCTCTCTGCTCTAGAGGGAGTGTTTGGGGGCACAGAAACTGGGGAAGACTTATGGAAATTCAAGTCTGCTAAGCAGTGGAGGAATAAGAAGCTTTCCGCCTTTGTCACTAGAGTGGAAAGGGCTTTACAGAAGGCCTACCGAAAAGGAGGGATCGCTGCCCCAGCCTTGAACCAGGTCAGGTTGGAACATGTTCTAAAGTCTGCCAGATTTTCCAGTGTGATACTGTTAAAACTTAAGTTGCACAATTGAAGAGCTGCCCCGCCTGAATACTGTCAATTGATGAGGGAGATTAGAGAAGTGGAGACTGATAAGGAGGGGTGGGAACCTTATATGGGGGCTGTGAATCTGAGCCAAACCCCTGAGTCTAGCAAACTCGATGAGACCCACCCTTCAGGGGGACCTGATGTATCCCCAGAGTTACAGGGAGGGTTGGGGGTGCGTGCCATTTCCTCTGATCCCCAAGTAGAAAGTGAATTGAGGGCCGAGGTCAGGAATTTACGAGAACTGGTGAGGGACTTGAAGCGATCCACTACCCACCCTGTTAGGTCTGGGGAACCTGAGTTATCCAGAAACCCATGCCCTGGCCCAGGGGAATCCCCTCGTCCTCCAGAGGGCCCCCAGCAAATGAAGTATCCCCCTCCAAATAGAGACCCCAGGGACCCCAAGTTATGTTACCATTGTGTGGAGGATGTACACTTTCAGACTGAGTGCCAGTTGCCGGAGAATTTAAGGAAGGTCAACAGCAGACTGATCACTTGGCATTGCAGGGCCCTCGTCCGACCCCCCAGGAAGGGTTTTGTGACCCAGGCCAATGCCCAAGCAACTGTTAATGCTGTGTCCCCTGAGTGGTCTGATGTGGTTGGGCCCTCGATGGAGGCCCCGGTGCGGGTAAATGGGATTCCCACCCGAGCTGTATTGGACAGTGGCTCTCTGGTGACCATTATGTTTCAGGACTGGTATCAGACACATCTACCTGAGGTGCCACTACAACCCTTGGATGGCCTACATATATGGGGGCTGAGTGACAAGGCTTATCCATATTTGGAGTATATCCGGATCTGGTTGTCATTTCCTACTTCTGTGGCTGGAGTGGACGAGCAGGTGGAAACTTTGGCCTTAGTCTGCCCCTCCACTGGACTGTATGATGGAGTACCCTTGTTGACTAGGACCAATGTTCACATGTTTGGCCGGCTAGCACAATTGTGTTCTGAAAAGCAGGTGTCCAGGACTGGGCGAGCTCTTAGGATACCCGTTTTGATCCAGAAGGCCTACAAGACTCAGAGAAAAGCTAGTCAGGAGGAGCTGGAAGGCCCGGTGGGTGTTGTCTGGAGGAAGGATCCAGAGCCGTTGCTATTAGCTCCAAATGTCCAGTGTGTCTTGCAAGGGGAGGTTCAGCTAAAAAAAGATGTCAGAAATAAACTATTGATGCTGGATGCGCCTGGGGAAGGGAAGTTGCCTGGAGGACTGCTGGTTAAACCCAGTATCTTGCCTGCTAGAGCCCATGCTTATGCCAGGAGAGTAATGGTTCAAGTACATAATGTGTCTGACCAAGAGATTCGAGTAAATAGGGGCTGCACCCTGGCTAGTGTGCATTGTGCGGACACTGCAGTGCTCCCTCATAACAAGGGTTTGGGGAAGGATGACAGAGTCACGCCAGACTTGTTTAATTTTGGTGACTCCCCGTTGCCTGCCGAATGGAAAGTAAAGGTCAGTGAGAAGCTTGCCCAAAGATACCAGGTTTTTTCCCTAAAGGAATGGGATGTGGGGTGTGTGCGGGGGCCGAGCACCGCATTCGACTGCATGATGAAAGGCCTTTTCGAGAGAGGTCTCTATGTTTAGCCCCTGCTGATATAGACAATGTGAGATGGCATCTGCAAGAGATGCTTACTGCTGGTGTGATACAAGAATCCAGGAGCCCTTATGCTTCCCCCATTGTTGTAGTGAGGAAAAAGAATGGGGATGTTCGGATGTGTGTGGATTACCGTACCCTGAACCAGCGGACCATCCCTGACCAGTATACCATGCCACGCATACAGAATGCCTTGGACTGTCTGAACAGCAGTAAGTGATTCTCTGTGTTAGATCTCTGCAGTGGGTACTATCAGATCCTAATGGCTCCTGAGGACCGAGAGAAGACTGCATTCATTTGCCCCCTAGGTTTCTATGAGTTTATCCGGATGCCTCAAGGGATTTCAGGTGCCCCAGCTACCTTTCAGCGCCTGTTGGAACGTGCTGTGGGGGACATGAATTTGCTCGAGTGTTTGGTTTACTTGGATGATATCATAGTGTTTTGACAGCTCATTGAAAGAACATGAACATCGATTGTTCAAGGTCCTGGATCGGTTGGAGGATTTCGGTCTTAAGTTATCTATAGACAAGTGCTAGTTCTTTCAAACTTCTGTGAAGTATGTGGGCCACATACTATCCACTGAAGGCATAAAGACTGACCCCAGCAAGATGGAGGCTTTGACTACTTGGCCTCAGCAAAAAAACTTGAAAGAACTGCAGCGGTTCCTGGGGTTTTGTGGATATTATAAGAGGTTTATCAAAGACTATTCTCGAGTGATCCGCCCCCTTCTCAACCTTACTCAGGGGTATCCTCCCACCCACAAAAAGTATAAGAAAGTTGTGCTCTCTGAGATGGAGAAGAAGTATTTTCGTCCGAATGATGTGTTTGGAAACCGCTGGACTACTGAGTGTGAGGAAGCTTTCTATGACATTATATATCAACTTACCCATGCCCCAGTGCTGGCCTATGCTGACCCGGCCAAGCCATACGTTCTTCACACTGACGTCAGTCTACAGGGATTGGGGGCTGTCTTATATCAGGAGCACCCAAATGGGCTAAGACCTGTAGCTTTCGCCAGCGGAAGTCTGACTTCCTCAGAAAAAAACTATCCAGTGCACAAATTAGAGTTCCTGGTCCTGAAGTGGGCCATTGTTGATCAATTTTATGACTACTTGTACGGTGTCAAGATATTGGTAAAGACTGATAACAGTCCTCTGACACATGTGTAGACCTCAGCCAAGTTGGATGCCACTGGCCATAGGTAGCTGTCTGCCTTGGCCACCTACGACTGCTCTCTCTTGGAGGTCTGTGCTCCGAACCAACTGGGTCAGGTTGTCAGAACCTGACATAAAAGCCCTTTGCCAAAAATTCAACAAGGAAGAACCGGTGTCTCCTGATACTGTGGACTGCATGGTGGATTGCTTGGGGCCATCCGAGAACTGCATACCTGCTGCTTACTGTCATTTTTCTGCATTAGACACTAGTGTGCTGCCCCAATTCAACAATGATGGTCTCCAACGGGCTCAGTCCCGAGACTCCATGATAAGAACTGCTTTGGAGGCTCTTCAAGCAGGGAGAGACGTGTCCCAACTGCAGTCCGCTGAATTGAGAACTGCCCTGTTATACAAAGAAGGCCCAAAATTGAAATTGAACAATAGACTGTTATACAGGGAGACTGTGGACAAAGAGGGTCGAATAGACAAACAACAACTAGTGTTGCGCACCGCTTTTAGAGAATTGGTGTTGCGGTCCCTGCATGACTACATGGGGCATCTTGGCATAGACCGAACTCTTGACCTGGTATGGACCTGATTCTACTGGCCAAAAATGAGTGCAGACGTAGAGCAGTATGTCAAGACCTGTGGTCGCCGTTTGCAAAGAAAAGCCCTACCTCAGAGAGCTGCCCCCATGGTCAATATCACTACCAGCACCCCTATTGAGTTGGTCTGCATTGATTTCCTAAGTTTAGAACCCGATCTGAAAAATATCAGCAACATATTGGTGGTAACTGATCATTTTACCCGGTATGCACAGGCTTTTCCTACTAAAGATCAGAAAGCAACTATGGTGGCTAAGGTGCTTGTTGAGAACTTCTTTGTCCATTATGGGGCCCCCAAGAGAATCCATTCCGACCAGGGGAGGGACTTTGAGAGCTGCCTGGTTAAAGAAATGCTATCCTTGTGGGGAGTATGAAAGTCAAGAACTACCCCGTATCATCCCCAGGGGGATCCCCAACCTGAAAGGTTTAACCGCACGTTGCTTGATATGTTGGGCACACTGCAACCTAAAGACAAGTCTAGATGGAGCCAGCAGATTAGCACCTTGGTACATGCTTATAACTGCACCAAAAGTGATGCCACTGGATTTTCCCCGTACAGACTGATGTTTAACAGAGAGGCTAGACTGCCAGTGGATGTGTGTTTTGGGGTTTCCCTGGATGGGGTACAAGCAGCAAATCATCTACAGTATGTACAGAAGTTGAAGGCCCAATTAAACCATGGCTGTTAAACGAAACCTGGCCAATAAGGAGAGGTATGATAAGAAAGTGAAATCAATGGAACTGAGAGAAGGAGAAAGAGTGCTATTGAGGAATTTTGGACTGCATGGCATGCATAAGATTGCTGACTGATGGCATCATCTCCCTCATATTGTTGTGGGAAAACTGGAAGGTTTACCTGTATATAAAGTGCGGCCTGAAAACAATTCAAAAGATGTGAAAACTATACACAGAAATCATCTGCTGCCAATCGGACAGATTTTGATAGAGGCTGAACCACTCAATGTCCCCCCCCCCCCGGGCCTGTAACTAGAGCTGCTGGCAAGAAAAAACTAAGATCGTCGGACTCTTCAGAAATTAAACTACAGAAGCCTTCTCCCCCAATGAAGTTGATTGCCAATCTGTGTCTGAAGATAGTGAGGATAACATTGAGTACTACCCCTCTTATGAACTGAGCCAACTGTTTGGGGGCAATCCCCTGATTAACTCTGGGGATGAAGCTGGGCTTCCTGGACTGTCTGAGCCCCCAGCTTTGTCTCCGGATCCAGTGCTCCCCGAGGATGAAGTGAGTAGCAGAAAAGCTGAAGAGGTGGGATCTTTGAGCCTGGCTGAACTGTCTGGCCTGGCTGAACTATCTGACTTTTCAGAAGAAGGAAGTGATGTGGGGGAGCAAGCTAGTGATATGCCAGAACCTGAAGAATACTTTGAGTGCCCTGATAGCACCCTGATAGTGCCAGAAATGTCCCTAGCTGAACCAAGCAGTGTGGGTCCTGCTCTAGAGGGTCCTGTTCCCGAAAGTACTATGGGCCCTGGGTCTCCTTCCCCTATGGAGGTTCCCCCTGCCAACCTAAATGAGGCTGAAATGGAATCGGGGCTTGTGGCAGGTTTTTCTGAGACCTCTACGCACCGGTCGAGAAGTACGGCCTGTAGTAAGGTTGAGTTATGAGTCCCTGGGTCAGCCTGTGGATCTGCCTTTAAATGTAGTCCATAAAGGGGTGTATGTGTCCCCGAGCTCCTTGCCCAAGTTAGCTTTGGGAACTGACTCCAGCCTGTTAGTATTGCCCTCTGAGTATGGTGCCCCTGCCCCAGTTAGCCCACAAGTAGCTGATAGGGAAGGGCCCCCTCTTTCCAGGTGTCCTGGGCAGGAAGTAATGACCTGATTTTAAAAAGAAAAACGTTGTCTATGTGTAATATTGCATAAACAATAGTAGACTGTGAATACAGTGCCAATTTATGTAACAAAAGGTCTAGTGTGCTGTCAATCTAAACTGTTTCCCTTAAAGTGATTTAAGGGTAACTACTTGGCGTGGACACCAAGTTCTTTCCAGGCCAGGAAGGGTGTAACCCCCTCACAAATAGGGGTTCCTGAAAGCTATCCCAGAGCTTGCCTAAAATGCTCCCTGCCTAACTGGTGTTCGGCGAAATGCCGCCTAAATATGGGTGTTGTGAGTGCTTCCCAAGCCTCCAGTACTGTCTGTTTAAGAGCTGCCTGTTCGCAGGCTTCAGCGGGTTTGGTATGGGGGGGGAATGGTGTTTTCCTGTTCGAATCCTGCCTGAGCTGCGGTGAAATCGCTCCCATTTGGCAGTCGCTATATGCGCAAGAGGAGCCCCTTGTGAAAGATGTAACTGTTTGGGCATAATTAGTTAGACTGTTGGTGGGGTTACAGTTTGTCTAACCTGCTTCTTCTGCAGCTGGGACTGTGTGTGCTGTGCCCCTCCATTTTGGACCAGGACTTTCTGAAGGGTCCAATGGGGTAGGGGTGTCCCAAATGGAGTAACTGGCGACCAGCCAGAATAAGGGCTCCCTAGGGAGCTGGCGGACCAATGAAGATACAGCTAGTGATTGTGGGAAGTGAAGGCTAGACCATGGTGCCTTTTTCGCACCACTGAGAGCAAGATTAAGTGACTGGCATCTTTAGCCAGCCAATGGGATCGGGTGGCGCCCGAGCTGAGAGGATTGCCCCACACTGGCAAGGGGCAGAGATGCTGTGGCTGTGAATGAGGAAGGAGCTCTGGGCTGTTGCGCTGTTGAGTTTTCACGTGGGAAGCACGTGAGAGGCCGGAGGCAGATGTTTGAAAAGCCAGCGAGCTTTGGACGAAATCCGTGGGGCAGCGGTCAGAGGAGGCTGTGTAAAAACACAGCTATCTACCAGGCTCACCCTGTAGAGGACTGGAGAATCTGCTGAATCATGCTCGGTCTGTCAGGAAAGTGAAGCTGCAGTGAGACTCCCGAGTAGCTGTGTGTTCAGTCGGGCCATGGAAGCAGCTGCATGGTATGGTACCCCTCTGTTTCCTTCCATATAAATGCGTGGAGAAGTATCTGAAGTTTAGGCTCAGCCCTGCGAGTGGTGTGAGAGGGTTTTCTTCTGGAGTTGTGAGTACTAAAGCAGGGTAGCTCCATGTTACATGTTTCTAGCAAGGGCAAGAACTTCAGGTCGCTTTGCTGACTGCGCTAACTGAGCCTGCTAGGCTCCATCTAATCTTCGTAGGAACTAAACGCTCGTTTGTGTCAGGGCCCCAACCAGCTGCATCAAGGAACTAGTCTTTAGGGATTGGGTACCCATACACAGCAACTTATAGGTTAGGCCTGTGCACAGAGCCCTAGGTAGATCCTCATATATTGTAGTAGTAAGCCAATCACCCTGATTCCCCCGCTCCTTGTTATTTCCCCTTGAATAAATCAGATTGCTTGTTATGCAAAAGTACACTGGCTAGTTTGAGTATTAATAGTAACCTACTGCACCGTGAATATTTTGTAACTGTACCTTACTTTCCAGGGGTTCCCCAAAATGCTCTGAGTGGTTTGTGCCGGGGGGGTAAGAGTTTATGGTAAGGACACTACAATTAAACTGTGTGGGCCAGTAGTGGGAGGAAAGGGGGTTTGCAGCAACCCAGAGCGCTGTGACCAATTCAATCTCGACTGTTCTAACCCCGACCTCTGGGTGGAGGCACCCGCCAATGGATCTGGGCCCCTCACCCTGTTACAGTTAAGGCAGGCAGGGGTAGTAGCCCCTAGGATAGCGCCCCTTGGGGGTTACACCTATAAGCCCACACCCTGTCGTGGATTATTGCTTACTTGTATTACTTGTCTGGCTTCTTGAAAAGAAGAATCATGCTCGCATAGTTACTTCTCAAAGGAAGAACATCTTCACTCAGGAACTGAGATAGGCCCCTCTTGTTTGCAGCAATTGACAGCTATCACATAGCTCTGTTTTCTCTCTACTGTAGGTCTCACTAACCTTCATTTGACCAAGCATTTAAGGATATAGCATTTCCTTTCCCAGAATTGTACAATCTGCCCATCCCCATGTTACACAGGAGGTCAGATGGAGTGACCTAAGAGTTTGCTCCCCCTCCCCTCAGTGGGACTATTTTTAATAGGTACCTAAACTGTTTGATCTTCAGATCACTCAAAATAATTACGGTGCACATTTCATTTGGCTAGCTATGATCTTTTCCCCTTCATATTTGAATAGGTACTGTCTGGGCTTTTCACTTTGGCATACAGTGGAGTCTTCATGTTTGGAACCCCTTTGTTTCACAAAGAGCTGTTTTGATACCTTTTACATCAAGATAGGGACCAGTGATCACTTTACAGTGTGGTTCAATATAATAACAAGGACAGATTCCAGCCACACTAGGGTGAGAGTCCTGGACTTTGGGAGGAGGCAGGACAGTAGTGTGGTGGGTAGGTAACTGGCTGGGTGGCAGGACACAGAGGGTGGTGGTAAATGGCTGTCATTCCACAGAGGGAAGAGTGACCAGTGGGGTACCACAGGGATCATTGTTGGGACCGGTCCTATTCAACATCTTCATCAGCGACATTGCGCAGGACCTAGAAGGCAGAATTTCACTGTTCGCTGTTGACACAAAGCTCTGTAACAGAGTAGACACACCAGAGGGTGTAGACAGAATGAGAAGTGACCTGCAGAAACTTGAAGAATGGTCAGGGTTTGGCAGTTGAAATTCAATGCAAGGAAGTGCAAGATAATGCATATGGGGCACAAAACCCTGGCACAATATATCAGTTGGGGGTGAGGATATAGTATGCACCAAGCAGGAAAGGAATCTTTAGGTCATCTCTGATGACCTCAAGGTAGGAAACAGTGTGACAAGGCAGCAGGGTAAAGAGAAATAGGCTGCTGGGATGCCAAGCAGAGCATCACCAGCAGGAAAAGAGGAGGTCATAATTCCGCTATACAAGACACTAGTGAGGCCGCACCTGGAGTACAGTGTGCAGTTCTTGAGACCATACCCACGTAAGGACATAGACAGGGTAGAGAAGGTTCAGAGGAGGGCAACAAAGATGGTGATGGATTGCATCACAAGTCCTATGAAGACAGGTTGAAGGAACTGAACATGTACTCCTGGAGGAGAGGAGGAGAGAGGGATATGATAGAACAAAAAGTATCTTACGGGAGGAACAGGGGCAGGAATACACTATTTTTAAGCTAAAAAGATGTTCCAGGACTAGAGGGCATGGGATGAAGTTGGAGGAGGACGATTTAGAGGAAACATGAGAAGAATTTCTTCACAGAACGGGTGGTGGACAAGTGGAACACCCTGCCAGAGGAAGTGGTGGGGGCTGAAACAATCACGGGATTTAAGAATGCATGGGATAGACATAAAGGAATTCTGGAGGTCAGTGGTAAGGGACAACAGACTTCTAGGAAAACATAAACTGAACTTACATGCTCAAATGGGCAGACTGGATGGGCCATAGGCCCTTATCTGCCGACACTGTCTATGTATCTATGTAGGGTAGATTTTGTAAAAATGGGCAAATGCCTAAAGTTGAACTGGTGGGGGGAGATAACCTAGGCGAAGTGGAGGAACAGTGGGCAAAATTAAAGAGTGCAGTAGTGAAGGCTACAACCGTCTGTGTCAGGCAAGTGAGTAAAAGTAAGAGGAAAAGCAGACCACTTTGGTTCTCTAGGGAAGTGACTGAGAAGGCAAAGGCTGAAATGGTGGCATTCAGAAGATGTAAGGAGACACAGAGGGAAGAGGCTTGGGAAGTGTATCTGCAGTGGCAGAGAAAATCAGGGAAATCCGGAAGGAGAGCAAAGGCAATAACCGAAGAGAGGATAACCAAAGAAGTAATGAAATGGGGCAATACATTTTTTAGGTATATCAGTGAGAAAAGGAGGAACAGAGGAGGAATACTAAGATTAAAAAGGGGTGGAAGAGACTCAGCAGAGTGATATCAGGAAAAAGCAGACATACTAAACAGTTTTGTTTGGTGTTCGAAGTGGGGGAAGTTGAGGATGGGCCACAAAAAGTGGTATATGCTTTGTAAGGAGGGAGATGGATACCAGTCCATTCTCTGAGCAGAATGTACTAGAGGGACTAGCCAATCTGAAAATAGACAAGGCAACGGGACCAGATGGGTACTTCCTAGGGTGTTGAAAGAACTCTGGGAAGTACTAGCTGCGCCTCTGACAGTTCCTTTTAACAACTCACTAGATACAGGGGTGGCTCCAGAGGATTGGAGAAGGGCAAATTTAGTCTGTCTTCATAAAAGTGGCAGCAGAGAGGAGGCTGGAAATTATATGCCAGTCAATTAGACCTTGTGGTTGGAAAGTTAATGGAATCTTGTTGAAAGAGAAGATAATGGATTATCTTGAATTAAATGGGTTACAAGATCTGAGACAGCATAGATTTGCAGGAGGGAGGTCATGTGAAATGAATCTGATAAACTTCTTTGATTGAGTGACAAAGGACGTTGATTAGGGTGGTGCAGTGGACGTGGCATACCTAGATTTCAGTAAGGCACTTGACACCATTCCACATAGGAGATTATTGAATAAGCTTGGAAACTTAGGAGTGGGTTCAAATATGTTAACTTGAGTAAGGAATTAGTTAGGGGATAGGAGACAGAGGGTAATGGTAAATGAGGTTCACTCAGAGGAGGGGAGGGTGACCAGTGAGATGCCACAGGGGTCGGTGCTGGGACTAGTCTTCTTCAATGTATTTATTAGCAGGAGTGGAAGGTCTGTCTATTTGCAGTTGATACCAACATTTGTAATTGGGTGGACCTTCTGTTGGGGGTTGAAGAGAGGCCTGAGAAAGCTAAAGGAGTGGTCTGGGGTATGGTAACTTGATTTCAGTGCAGAATAATGCACTTGGGGCACAGGAACACAGAAGCTGAATACAGAATGGGAGGAGTGATATTGACAACAACCAAGCAGGAGCGAGACCTTGAGGGCATTTATGTTTAACTTTTACTGCTATGCATGATGAGTTAACTCTGGAAACAACTGGGTTGGTTAAGCACTCAGGTAATAATAACACTAGATCACACAATCAAAAACTTAAAAGTGAAATAAAACAATTAAAAGATGTAGCTGGTTCACTCAGAGAGTACCCATCATTTGGAACACGCTGCCAACATATGTGGTAGGTGAAAACATGACTATGTTTAAGAACAGATTGAACAAATATATTGGGGATCAAAAAAATACTCTTTCCACCATTAGAGAGTAAATGGTGGCAAGTTCACATTGGGCCTATGGCCTTCTCGAGCGTGAACCAGTCCTATGAACCTATAATTATATTAAATGACCTTAAGGTAGCTTGGCAGTGTGACAAGACAGTTGGGAAGGCTGATGGGATGCTGGGTTGCTTGGATAGGTGGATCACCAGCAGAAGTAGAGACATTGTGTTACCTCTGTATAGTTCACTGCTAAGACCTTATCTGGAGTACTGTGTACAGTTCTGGACACTGCATCTACAGAAGGACATAGAGTGGAGGTGGTTCATAGGAGGGCAACTAAGATGGTGAGGGGCCTGCAACATAAGACCTATGAGGAAAGACTGAGGGAACTGAATATGTACACCCTGGAGAGAAGGAGACAGAGGGGATATGATGGAGGTTTGGGTAAATAAAGTGCAGGAGGGGAGTGTTTTTCAGAAGATGTGCTCAAGAATGAGGGGGCATGGTGTGATGCCGGAGGGAGGTAAATTCAGGAGGGATATAAGAAAGTTCTTCTTTACAGAAAGAGTGGTGGATCCCTGGAACAGGTTGCCAGTCAAGGTAGCTGGGCCTCTTAACAGTGGATGGATTCAAAACAGCATGAGATAGGCTTAAGGACATTTTAGGGGAAAAGAAACATGGGGCTGGTGGAAGAACCAGAGATCACTTAAGGTCTACAAGGATACTGTAGGCAGGGTTAAATGGACAGACTGGGAGGACCAAGCGGTCCTTGTCTACTCACAAATTGTATGTTTCTATGCTTTTAAGATCATAAAGGCTGGTTACTGGGTACTTACAGTTAAGGCTTCCATCCAGCCCACCTGGCCTGTGAAATCTCCCAGTTTCTGGTGGTATCAGCACATTGCCTAGTTGAGAAACCAGATCATCACCACATTTGTCTCTAAATCCTACTACTGACACCTCAAAGAAACTTAAAAAAACATAATAATTAGGTACAATTATGCTTGCATTCCATTTATATTTTATATATTTCTCCTCCGCATAATTTATTACTATGGAAATGTGTATGAATATATGATCGTTGTCCCTTAGAGTTTACTTTGAGTTTATTTGCCTCTATAGCTTACTCCCTACTCTTAAGTCATAATCCTCTGTTGTGACATCACAATCTGTTGCCATGGGAGTAACTGTGAGGTAACAAGCAGTGCTCTATGGCCTCAGGTAGGGAGAAAGTAGCAGGAATAGACAAACTATTCAGAAGTAAAGATCCTGTTTTTATGTAAATGTATTTATTTTATTTATTTATTGAAATCTAGGATTACAACCTTTGAGCTACAAACTCATTTACAAAGGTTCCACATCAAGCATAAAGGATCAATAGACACAGTACCATACAAGGAATGCGAAAAGACAGAGAAAGCTGTAGGGAAATAAACACAATAACAGGAACAATTATTGCAGCTACTGTACATTACCTAAAAGATAAAGAATTTTTGGAAAGTAAAAAGTTGATTAAGCAACACAGTAGACCTTGATTAGAGGAGAGGGGGGTAAAGATAGGGGGTGGGGAAAAGGATAGCAGTAACCTCAGGCTCGGGGTCACTTTGTCATAGGGGATAAGTGAAGGAGGGGTAGTTGTGGCAGAAAGTGATGAAAATGGATAGTGAGGTGGGATTGAAGACCTGATAAAATAGATTGGGGGCAGGAGTAGGGGGGAGCTGGGGGGAAATGGGAATGAGGGTCGGTGCAATGCGGGTTGGGCAGCTGATAAGTGCAAATGATGGGGAGAGTTCCATGTCAGACCTCAGGAAGAGGAGATCAGGGAAGCAGGAGCAAATCTGTTGGCTGGCCAGATGAGATTTGAGTACTGATTTGAAGAGGCCGATTTCGGTGATAGCAGTAAGTTCGTGTGGGAACGCTCTAAGCCAGAGTGGGGCCCTGTATTCAAAGGATCTCTGGCCTTGAGAGGTCCGCCGGAAGGGGACCTTGATGGAGAGCTTGCTTGATGCCCTTATAGTCCTAGTTGGTTCAGTCTGGTGCAGGAGGGAACTGCTACCAGGTGGCAATAGGCCTAGGATTGCTGGTTTGGCAAGGAGACAGACTTGGTAGCAGGTCCTCTCTGCCAGGTTTAGCCACCCCATTTGCAGGTAGAGATTACAGCTATGGGTGAGGCATGGAGTTCCTAGTGTTAGCCTGCAGGCTTTATTCAGCATAGTGGCAAGCCATTTAAGGGTGCTGTCAGGTGCCGCACTATATATGGGAAGACCATAGTCAGTAGTTGAGAAGACTGAGCTGGTGATGGCAAGCTGAAGAGCTTTTTCAGTGAGGCAGTTACGGTGCTTGTATAGTAGACTGAGCTTCCAGTTTGCTGATGAGGCGACATTGTCAACATGGGTGGAGGATGAATGGGAGCTGTCTAGGGTGAGCCCCAGGTATTTGAAGCTTTGGACGATTTCTAAGGCTGCGTTTTGTTTGCTAAGAATGTTTATGGTGGATGTCTTGTGTCGGTTATGGGCAGGGGTGAATAGCATGGTCTTGGTTTTGTTATGGTTGACAAGCAGCTTAGCTTGATCAAACCAGACCTCTACATTGTTGAAGTCCTGTTGAAGTCTTTGTTCTAGGGTGACAGGGTCAGTGTGGCTGGTGTAAATAACCACATCATCTGCGTATAGAAGGATTTTGTGCTGGCAGGCTAGAGGGAGGTTGTTTAGGAAAAGGCTAAACAGTAGTGGGCCTAGTATGGATCCTTGGAGAACACTGGTGGACACTTGCTGCGAGTCTGAGAGGGTATTATATATTTTTACCCATTGTACATGCCCTGTGAGGTAGCTCCGGAACCAGCACAGTGAATCTGGAGATAGCCCTTTAGCTTCAAGCTGGGCCAGGAGGTGGTCATGATTGACTGTATCAAAGGCCTTGGTGAGGTCGATAAAGGTTGCCCCCACCAAGTGCCCTTGATCAAAGGCATCATGAATGAACCCCGTGAACTCCCAAAAGCGCAGTAATAGTACTGTGGAGTTTACGGAAGCCATGTTACTGTTGGCATTCTAACTGGTATTTATCAAGATGTTCTACCAGTTGATCGTAGACGATACACTCTAAGGCTTTTGAGATCGGTGGGAGAATTGAAATTGGACGGTAGTTGGTATGACTTGTCTTAATACCTGCTTTGAAGACAGGGGTTCCAACTGCAGCTTTCCATCGCTTTGGGAGCATACCTGAGGTTAGGGACAGGTTGATGATTCTGGTTAACGGTATTAGCACCTCGTTTAGTACCAGGGAGATTAGTTTTAGGTCCAGGCCCTCTGCACTATGCCTGGACCTCCACAGTATTTTGGAGAGGTATTTTTTTGCCATCCCTTGGCTATTACTCTAAGGTAAAATGGTGAGTGTTATTTGTTGGATGTGTTTGGGGTGGTTTTAGTTGAGGCTCCCTCGCAGGGCTTTCGCAGTTGGCGGGGGAGTGTGGCACTGAGGTCGGTGTAGGCTTTGTTAAAGATGTCTGTGATAAATTTTGATAAATTTATCCAGTGCCATGTCAATGTCTTTGGTAGCTAGTACGGGGGCCCAACTCTGTTGTTGAAGGTATTGCCTGAAGGAGCTTAGCTGGCCCTTTTTTAGCACACGGGATATAATTACCTTCGCTGGGGGTTTCAGGGCCTTGTTCGACCAGTGGAAGATAATGGGCAAGTGGTCACTGAGGGAGTCCAGGAGCACTTTTAGACCTGCGATCTGCTCTGGGTGGTTTGTTAATACCCAGTCTAGCAGGGTACTGGCTCCTGTTCTATAATTTACATGAGTGGGAAGGTCAACTAGCTGATGGAAGTTGATAGAGGAGGTCGCATCCTTGATGGTGGCTGACTCACTTGATAACCAGTTGATGAAGTCGCCCAGAACAATTACTTGTAGGAAAGAACCTCAAGAGTCAACAGGGTTTTCTCCCTTCAAGTTCTGTTTTGGCCAAAACAATTACTTCATTATTGGATCGAAGGTGGGCGAGGTGTTCGTGAAGAACTCTAAAGCCCTCAGCGTTCTCCCTGGGGGGAATATATACTGAGACAAGTGTAAGACCTTTGCCCTGAGATCCTAGGGTGAGCCTCACTGAGAGTATCTGCACATTTTTTCCTGATTTTTATTGGGGGAGAGCTATGCCCTGAAGGTGATTTTTTTTTTTTAAGTGAATTATGCAGCCACCTCCCCTTTTCCCTAACCTATCGAGCCAGAAACAGGTGTACCCGTGGAGCAGGACTTGATTGTCCGTGGTCCTAGGTGTAAGCCATGATTCAGTTATGGACAGGAAATCTGGGTTGTGCTGTGTGACCCAGGCTTGAAGTAAGTCAAGTTTTGGCAGGAGGCTGCAGATGTTGATAGAAGTGATTGAAATCAAATGGCTGTTACCAGGTGAATCAACATCGCTTTTACTAGGGCCAGGGTTTGGATGGATAATACCTGAGAGCATCAGTAGTAATGAGGCTACCCTGATAGCTAGGAGCTTGAGTTGCTTGCTGGAGCAAGATGAGTGGCAGTGGAAGGGGGATTGGGGAGTAGAACAGCGAGCAAAAGGGATTGAGGTTATGGCAAGTGGTGGGATTAGATAGCAGTTTCTCAGCAGTGGCAGGTACTGAGACCCTGTGGTCAGGAAGACTACAGACTTTGGGAGGCTGGGCACTGATGTGGAGTTTGGTGGCCCATCCCTATAGGTCGGTTTGGGATCTGGCACCATGCTGGTGTTGTCGTAGGGCAGAGTATAGTTGAGAAGTTGAGAGGCTAGTACAAATATAGCAAGCCAGGTAGCTTGTGGCAGCATGGTTGGTTTAGCCATGCAGAGCAACTGAGCTGTAGTATGGAATTCAGTAAGATGAATAGCAGAGGGCAAATTGGGAAATTGGGATCCTGAGAGAGGTTCTAGATTGTCTGTATACAGTATGCAGAGCAATTGATCTGTAGTATGGAATTCAGTAAGGTAAATAGCAGAGAGCAAATTTGGAAATTGGGAACCTGAGACAGGTTTTAGATTGTCTGTATACTCCAAGAAAGAAGAGAGATTGAGCGGAGGGGAAAAGCTGTGGTAGGCTACAGCAAGAACAGCTTTAGGTGATGAGTTAAGGTCACTTCGGGCCAATGAGATGGGAGATCCACGAGAGAGGGAGAGGCAATCGTGTATTTAAAGGAGGCCTGGGAGGGGACAGGGGAGTGGGAAGAAAAAGTATACAATTATATGCCAGCAAGGTGGTAAAAATCAAGGAAGAATTAGATGTCAGTAAAGCAGGCTAAGGCACACCAATCGGCTGAGCCGTGGTTACTGGTGGGCCAATCGGGGGGTCCAGGAGCTGGATCGCCGCTCCAATTGGGAGCTGCCGAGGTAAGCTGGCTCCAAGAGCAAGGATGGATGAAAAACAGTGGCTGTACCTACTGCCTTTGAAATGAAAGTAACTGTGTCCCTTAAACTTTGTGTTATTTTACCATGCACAAAAACAATGTGGAGATGAGTAGTGGTGTCAATGGGGACTGCAGTCTCTACAGAGGCCACCAGTTGCTGCCCCCTCCGAGTTATTCACGCTTTCCGCACTCTGCCTGTTATATTTATTCTTTTGACAGTCATACAATAAATGCTGTGGTTTCAGGCATACATAACACTTCCGTTCCCCTTGATTCTAGTTTTGGGTGCATTGGTGTTTTCAATTTGGGTTCAGACTGAGGCTAGTTTACCTTAAAATGCTTTCTGGGTATAACTTTAAAATCTCCTGCTGTCCCATCCCATTGTGTTTGTGCTGGATGTATGGCCTGCTGGACATAAATTGATCAGCCTTCTCTGCTGATTTATGGTACTGGCAGCTCTGTTCAGCAGACATACGCAATTACCTTGGCATAGTCCAGATAAACTGTTCCATTAAAAACACTTATTTCACCTTGTTAGCAGTAAATGCCTTTTCTTTACTCTCTAGCCTTCATTCCAGCAAACTGCACAGTTGAACACACATTTCAAAATAACTTTTTTTTTTTCCAGTGCTTTCCTTTACCACCTATATTTGAACCTGTATGATGTGGGAGTCAATTCAAAAGGTTTCAATAAAACATTTTTTTCACTTTTATATAGCCTGAATAATCAGCATTGTCCCTTCTGGTGAATGTTTCCTTCCACGGCTTTGCAAATGAGTAATCAGGTGAGTTACCAAAGAAGCCTTGTCCAACTTAAATTGCCCAGATAACCTTCAGAAGATCTCAGAAATAGATCAAGATCATTCTCCTCCCAGAAATGTGGAAATATTTTAGAATTAAAGGAAAACTACACACTCCTATCTTGTAAATGTTGTTTCCACATCAGTAAATAACTGTTTTTATTGTACCTTGTATTGGGAGGCAGTATAGCACAGTGGTTTAAAGCTCTGAACTGCAAATCTGGAGACCTGGGTTTGAATCCCACAGCCCCCACTTGCATACTGTGTGACCCTGAACAAGTCACTTAACTTCCCTGTGCTCCTAGGTTGTACCTGTAAACAAGCTTTCAGCTTAGTGTGTCTCACCTGGTTAAACAATTGGAAGGAAAAAAAAACTGCTTTTGGATATACACATTTGCTTTAGTTTGTTTTCAGTGCTCATGCTAGTCCCCTGTAACTGTCTCCATTTTATGGTTGTTGAAATCTCATTGTCCATGAGAGATGCATTAACAAATGAGAACATAATGTCATAGCACCCATTTATACCATGTATTTCTGTGCTGGAGGGTCAAATATCTTTGAAAAAAACTCTTTGGAAACACACAAATTAAATGCAGTTTAAAGGGAAAATCTCTGCAGTACAATAGAGACAGTTTGCAAAGCTAACTGATGGTAAGTGTGATATTTAACACCTTGCTGCAACTTGTTTTCTTGAACACTAATTAAGCAGACAGGCATATTGTGGAGTCTAAAGGGCACTGACACATCATGCTGTCATACGCTAATGCAGCTCTCAGGGACAATGATTTCAGCAACCGGAAAATGGAGACCACCAGGATAGTTACAGGCACTAGTATGAACAGTGAAAATAAACTAAGGCAATCACATATATTCCTAACAACTACACTGAAAGTGTTGTCTGTTGACATGGAAACAAAATTTACAAAACATGAAGGTGCAGTTTTCCTTTAAGTTTGGGCTTCTTGAGGAATCGGTTCCATGCCACTAGGTTCTGTATGTTTGGTGGTGGTGCCTTATGTCACAGGATCGCTATCTCTCTCTCTCTCTTTCTCATGTTCTCATTCCCTTTTTTCAGATGCTGCTGCTCTTGCACCAGATGCTCTTTCTGTCACTCCACTCGCATCAGGATCTGGTGCTGGCACTGTTGCTTTCGCTCCTGGTACTGACAGTCTTTCTCTTGCTCCACCATCTCCAACTTCCACTTTTGCAGCTTAGCATCTGCATTGCTGTTATCAGGGCAAACTCCAATATCAGCCTCTCTGACTCAATTTAGTCTAATTGCTAAGCCAGCTCAGGTTCTGTTCACTGGCTGGTCAAAAGCTGTAATCAAGTACAGGACTTACGGGCAGACTGGATGAGCCTAGCAGTCCTTATCTGCTGACAATTTCTCTGTTTCTATGTTTCTGGTTCTCTCTCTTTGTCCTTTGTCTCATGACCATGACCATGACCAACCTTTTCTGTGACCACAGTCTGCCGGCTCTCCTGGTCATGGTCCTTAACAGACTTTGTGAATTACAACCTCATCTGCCCCTCTTTGGTGAGCTCTCTCCTTCGGTACAGTTCTAGCTGTTGTGTCAAGGAAAATATTTTATATACTTCCAGCATAGTGCCTACTCATTATTCTATTCTCACAAGAAAAATAAACAATGCTAAAGAAACAAAACAGCTATGTATAAAGCATCCACTCTGTACATCTTGCTCCGGTTTCTAAGTCGTGTCTCCAGAGTTATTTCTTTGTCTTACATGTCCTGTGGTCTCAGTTGGTTAGTACACTGCCAGTCTGCTCTCAGTCCCTTTCCTTCCACAGGTGTTTCCCATAGGTTATGTGGTTGGGGCATCGTAACCAAGCATAATCATCACAAGTCCTTAACACAGCAGACGTGGAGTTGAAGGGAAAGTAAAAAAATGTGTACCCATTAGTCCTTTTTTTTTTTTTTAATCCTTTTTCTGCCGCTGTCCTGGCATGGCTCTCCTTCTCGCCAGCCCCATTACCCTGACTTCCCCTGAGACTTACCTGACCTTCCTCCATAGCTTACTCCCTGTGTCAGGGTGGTGGGGAGCACATTCAGTGTGCCGTTCAAGGATCTGATGGCCGTGATAGAGTTACCGACTGCAGGGCCTGAGAGAGGCACCAGTCGCCCACACCAGCCGGGACTGTTTTTCCCTTTTTTATGCCTCCCTTCTCCCCCATATGACACAGAGGAGTGACATCAGTGGCAGAGCCATGCATGCCTCCATGTGTGATGCACCTGACATCTGCCACTCTTCCACTGCCCTGGTGCATTGGTCCCTAGCCTGCAACCCCAGATTCCACACCACTCCCTCCCCAGAGGAAGAGCAGTTGTTGAGACACCTGATCCTCCTCCCGCCCCCAGACGATCCTCCGACATTGCGTTCACTTCCGAACTTGGGTACTGGGGCCGGTCCTTTTTAATGTCTTTATAAGTGACATTGCAGAGGGACTGGAAGGGAAAGTATGTCTCTTTGCAGATGACACAAAGATCTGCAACAGGGTTGATACGCAAGGTGGGGTGTAAAGGAAGAAAAGGGACGTGGCAAGGTTGGAGGAATGGTCAAATGTATGGCAGCTTAGATTTAATGCAAATAAGTGCAAAGTAATGCACCTGGGAAACAAAAACCCAGGGGAAGAGTACACAATGGGGGGTGAGATACTGACAACAACAAAAATGGAAAGGGACCTGGGAGTAGTCATATCAGACGACCTAAAGGTGGCCCAGCAATGTGAGAAGGCAGTAAGGAGGGTTGGGGGGATACTGGGATGCACAGGGAGAGGCATCACCAGTAGAAAACATGAAGTTGTTTGCCCTCTGTACAGACAGTTGGTAAGACCACATCTGGAGTACTGTGTACAGTTCTGGAGACCCCATCTCCACGAAGACATAGGCAGGGTGGAGGCTGTCCAGAGGAGGGCAACCAAAATGGTGCAGGTATACACCGGAAGACATGAAGAAAGACTAAAGATGCTTAAGATTTATAGCCTCGAGGAAAGGAGGGAGAGGGGGGACATGATAGAAACTTTCAAATGCCTCAAGGGAATCAACGCAGTCGAAGAGGGTAGAATCTTTGAGAAAAAGAGATGTACAAGAACAAGGGGGCACAATTTGAAGATAGAAGGGGGATGGCTCAGAGGTAGTGTGAGGAAGTATTTCTTCACAGAGAGGATTGTAGATGCATGGAACAGCCTTCCTGAGGAGGTTGTAGAGTCAAAAACAGTGGGGGAATTCAAGAATGCATGAGACAGACATAAGGCAATTCTAGTGGGGGGTAGGAGGAAGTAGGCTGTTGGTTAACTAGGATCTGCAGCTTATCCATTAGGTAGGGAAATGGGCAGACTAGGTGGGCCAAGCGGTCCTTATCTGCCATCAAATTCTATGTTTCTATGTTTCATCGGCGCCACAAGTGGTAGCAGTAGCGATACCGCTGCACTGGTGTGCTTGCACTTGTACACATTATTCTTGCTGCCATTTGCCTGTTGTTTAGGTCAAAGGTGCACACTTTGTGTATGCTACCCTGTTCCATGTGATTATATGGTAGGTGGAAGACCTACAGGACAAATACATACGTAACAGGAGGTGTAAGCCCACAGTCAGTCAGATATTTGCAGGTGGGATTGCCTGTGGAAGATAGAAAAGAGAAAGACGGTCAATGTGGTGTTTTCCGAATAATTTATCCAAAGTTGTTTCTTTTGTCTCATGTGTTCTGCGGCCTCAATCCTAGACAAGCATGCCGTCACAATTCCCCAGCACAGCAGATGTGGAATGGAGGGAAAAGGAGGAACCTGTGTATACATAAGTCCTGCTTCCATTTGCCTAAAGCCTAGGTCAGAGGAATGGGCATGGTGTTGTAATAACATCTCCTGTGTCCCCAGAGTTAAAAACTGCATAGTAAATTGTGCAAATACGCTATAGTAAATTGTGATCTCAATTGGTCAGTGCATTGCCAGCCTACTATAAGTCCCTTTCCTCTCACAAGTTTTTTCCACAGGTGGCTGGTTGGTGTATCCTAGCAAAGCGTACCATCACAAGTCCTTAGCACAGTGGATGTGGAATGGGTGGAAGTATCCCGTGTACACAGTTCTGCTGCCATTTTTGTGCCATTTGCTTGGTCACTTGCTCAAAGGTGAATACTTGGTACGTGCTGTCCTATCCCACATGGTCCTGAGTTGAACCCATTTCATCCACTATAATGAGTTTTTATGTGTGTGTCAGTGATGTCACCAAGATGGCATTCTTGGTGGTGCCACCCTCAACTACAGGTGGCAAGCTTAAACTGGCTGTGGTGATGACAGGTTGTTTGACTCGACAGCTGGACTCCCAAAAATGGTGTGGATCCAGCCACAAGAAGAAATGAAAAGTGACATAGTAAGTGGGTTGCTCCATTGGATGTGGTACTGCTTCCACCACCTAGAGAAACAGACTGTAAAAAGGGACACTGAGGTTTTCTGGAATAACTTCTGGTACACAGAATTCTTTAAAAAAACATAAGGCTTTAGTAAAAAGCAATAAAGAACTTTTTAATAAATAGAGGTTTTAAACAATAAATATTACTGTGCAACTGGTAAATAAAACTGTAATTAACAATTAGCTAGGTAACAGAAATGTTGATCACTCTAAGATTATGGTAGCCTCCATAGTCTCCTGTATGACAACAGACTCCTCACTCTTCTAGTCACTTTCCTCAATTGACTTTATGACTTGTAACTCATCTGCTCCTCATAGGCGAATCCTCTCCTTTGGCGCAGTTCCTGCAGTTGTATCATTACCCAGCTAAACTTAATATATTCCAGACTTAGTGCCTACTCACTATACTATTATCACTAGAAAATGAAAAAAAGGTAAAGAAACCAAACAGAGGTGTATAAAGTATCCCTTGCATATCTTGCTCTGTGTCTGGACTGGTATTTTTACTGGCTCTTTATTCCAGTTTGTGCACTAGGTGACTGCTCACATCTCTGCGTGCACACTTAACTTAATAATCCCAACTGCTTGTTACCAGTTTGTCAAGGAGCTCAGCCAGCCATTATTTGCAGATCTATTTATGTTATATATTTTTTTATGTGATTTTGTGTATGTTAAATGGCACAAGAAAATGCCAGTGTTAACACAAGTATTTGTCAGTGCCGAATGTTGGCTTGCTGGCATTGACATTGGTAGTGCAGGAGTTAGATGCATCATAGGAATGGCAGTGAAGTATTGAACTGATGCCAACCCACCCCCACCCTGCAGAGAGTGACAAGCATTATGGTGTCCCTTTGGGTGTTTGGTAGTGCAGTGCGGGAAAACATGTCGAGCAGGATGTGAGAAATGACAGCTGCACAGTTCATAAGGAGGTGGAAAAAATGCTAGTGTTGAAAATGTGGCATGTAAATATACCAAATTTGAGCGGTTACTAGGTGCATGGAAATAATGCAATGCACGCTGTAACATTGCCATTTTTGTATGCTTCGCACCAAATTTTTAACATAGGCATTTTAGCACTCTGCTCATGTACAGTGTTACTGTTATTTCTCAAAGTGTCTCTAAGAAGTGATTTCGCACAGCGACTGATGCATCTGCGCTCGGAAGTGCTAAAACACATTTTGGGCATGATATGTTAAATGACTGCTGTACTGTTCATCAAGAGGTGTGGAAAAATGGCAATGGTGAAAATCCAGACTGAAAATATCACAAATGCACAATGGTACGAGCGTGCGTGCAGTCTGCCAATGCATGCTCGTAACACAGTTATTTTATGGAGTATCATCACCAAATTTTCAACATAGACATTTTAGGTCCTCTGCTCATGACCTGTGTCACTGTCATTTTCATAGTCTGGCCCAAACACTGATTTCCCACAGCGACTGCGCTATTGTGCGCCGGAAGTGCGGAAACACATTTCGGGTAGGATGTGGAAAATGACAGCTGTACTGTTCACAAGGAGGTGTACAAAATGACAATGCTGAAAAACCGCATAAATATTGTGAATGCGAGTTACAGCCTGCGTAACAACTGCACCGCGCAACGTACGTAAAACAGGCATTTGTTGGATTTTTCACCAAATTTGGAACTTAGGCTTTTTAGAGGCACCTATGATACCGCCACTGTCATTTCGTTAATGGGTCCCGAAAGGTGATTTCGCACAGTGACTGCGAAATCATCTTTTGAGGCCGATAAACGCCATGACAGTGACAGAATTCATGAGGAGGGGCCCCAAAAACCCCATGTTGAAAATTTGGTGCAGAAAGTCCAAGAAATGCCTGAGATATGCAACAAAGTTGAAAAAACCCTATTCACTCCATTATACGGTTTACCGGCATTTCCTCAGTTCAGCGGTCGGCTTTGAAGAGTGAAGACGTGTTCCCGGTCCACTGAAGATCTGCGGCCGGACTCCGGAGGTAAGTATGGGGTGGGGGGTGAGGGGAAGCAGGGTGCGCAGTGGTGGGTGCGGTGGGAGGAGGGCGGACCTAGACTACGAGGGACTGTTTTCGTATTCTAGGTACAGGAAACATTGCGGGACAGTTTTGGCGCTGGGATTTAGCTCTGCATACCACCTAAGTGGGTTTGGTGGGGTAGTAGCCGATGGGGATTGGGCACCTCGTCGCACACAACTCGGGGTTAATGCCGCTGGGGATTGGGCACCCCGCCGGCAAACAAAGGCTGGACTGTTTTGGCACGCTGGGTGGGCTCCCAGCATGCCACCCAAGTGGGTTTAGGGAGGCCACCAGCCGACGGGGATTGGGCACCTCGCTGGCACACAACACGGGGGTAATGCCAGATTGGACACCCCGCAAACAAAGTCGGGGAGCGTGAGCCGAGGGGATTGGGCACTCCCGGCATTCAACAGTTGGGGGGTGATGCCGATGGGGAGTGGGCTCCCCCATCAGCGTGTCACACAAGGGGGGGGTGCGAGCTTCACCCGCCATGTGGCGGCTTCGGCGCCATGTTTATTGAAATGTTTCACTTGAAAAGGCACATATGGAAGGCATGTCTTTATGCCGCTGCATGACGAGCTTGTCTCTGATTGCAGTGGCACTTTGTTTACAAGTTGTGTCCACTTTACATAATGTTGGTGTCAGCGCTAGCATGCTGGCTTATTGGGGAATGAGGGACGCACCTACTGATGCGTGCCCTGCATTCGCCCAACAGCAGCCACGCCTCCAAATCTCTACTCTCCTAATATGTTGACCTGCGCGCAAGCACGGCAAGCCAACATAAAAATGGGTCATATAGAAAGAGAAAATGGAGTTTTCAAAATGTCTGCTATCCTCTGTGATCTAGGGACTAGCTGCTTGCCAGGAAACTAAATTACACTCCAAAAGGAGTGGAAATGCCTTGTAAACTTAATTGAGGGAAGCAGAGGTAATAAAAAATTTCAGGAGGTAAACCTTTGCACTTCAAAGACAGGATGCTTGGGAACCAGGATCTGGTAAATAGCCATTCCTGATAGGCTGGTGTGAATTGTCTTACAAGTGTTATATTGTAGGGCAGTCTGCAGTGCTAATTGTTTTCACTCAAAGTTTGTTACTAACCCATCTGATCTGTGTTAAAATAGGTTAGCTTAAAGGAAAGCAGTCCTTATCCCTGATTCCCCACCCCCACAAGCCTTACCCCCCCCCACAATTAGGACTTTTGCAAATAAAGCGCCCTTTTCTGAGCATGTTCACTTACTTTTTTTTATTTTAAAAGTCCAGTGTTCAGAAAAATGGTGCACACTGTGCATCTCCAATTCATGGCAAAGGGCCCAAGTGTATTGGAGCCAAGCAGTGCAGCGCCGCACTTTGCCATGAGATGGAGACGCACAGCATAAGCCATTTGCCTTACACAGGACTTTTTAAAAATAAAAAAAGTAAAATCTGTCATTCTGTTCTTATAAAAAGTTGATCATTTGAGTTTCGGTGCTGAACTGGAGTGGTACAGAATGAATGAATGTGTGTGAGAAATTACAGTACCTTGTCTGTATTACAGCTGTCAGTTCTTTTTCATCAAAACTCTACATTGTTTTCTGACTATATAACACCAGGGTTGTTTAATGGATATAAAATAAATCTAAAGTTTAATTCATAGAAGCAGTGTGTCTTTGATGTAGTCTCCATAAATAGATTCACATGAGAACAATTTTGTTTTTATGTCAGATTGTCAAACAGGTGTCTGCCATACTCAGCTATTTCAGGAACATGTACTGTATTAACTAACAAAATTCAGTTCTTTAAGGATTTCTATGTGAAAATGCATCATGTTCATGTATAACTAGAAATACTGTATAGCATCCTAATGCCCCTGTCTCCTTCCCAGCAGTTGAGGCAGCAGCACTCTGCTGCCCCCTTTCCGCTGCCCCACAAGTCCCCTGTCTCCTGCCGCTATTTGAGGCTGCTGCACCCTGCTGCCTCCTGCACAAACAGTTGAGGCTGCTGCACCCTGCTTCCCTCTGTCCCCAACCCCCACAGTCAGGACCAATGTACCCTGTTGCCCCCTGTTCCTGTCTCCACAGTCAGAGTTGCTGTGCTCTGCTAAGCCCTAGAGTCCTAGGACCCCTGCCTTCACTGTTGGGGCTGTTGCACTATGCTGCAACAGGCCATCTGAGGTGGGGTATTTGCTGCACCTGCTACCCACTTCCATTGCCCCAACTGGGCAAGGCTGCTGCACCATACGCACCCTGTCCCACAGTCAGAGCTGCCATATCCTGAAGCCCCCCTTGTGTCCTGCCACATGGTCGAGGCATCTGCACCATGCTGTCCTCTATCTCTGCCACTATATCTAAGGCTGCTGCACCCTGCACCTGTCTACATATTCAAGGCTGCTGTGGCCTGCTGTGCCCTAGAGCCCCATGCCTCCACAGTTAGGGCTGCTGCTCCATGCTGCCACTTTGCCATAAGACAATACAGGGCATGGGCTGCACCCTGTCTGCTACCACCACAGTTGGGGCAGTTTCTCACTGTTGCTCCTGCCAGCAGAGTCAGATCCTTTGCTACACCCTGCTGCCCATCTCCCTTGTCCCAAACAGATGTGTCTGCTACACCCTGTCCCACAGTTTGAGCTGCTGTACCCTGATGCCTCCCCTGTCTCGTGCCGGAACAGTCAGGGCTGCTGCAGTCTGCTGCCCTCTGTCCCCCACCCTATAACGCAAGATGAAAATATTTTTGGTTTTTTTCTGTCAAGCAGTTTGGGCAGTGTATCAAAGGATCTGACTCTGGTGGCAGGGAGCAGTATGTTGCAACAACCCTAACTGTGGATGCAAGAGGCCCTATGGTACAGTAGGGCACAGTGGTGGCAGGGGATAGAGGACAGCATGGTGCAGAAGCCTTGACTGTGTGCAGGACACAGTGGGGCATCAGGGTACAGCAGCCCTGACTGTGAGATGGGGTGCACGTGGTGCAGCAGTCCTGCCCATTTGGGGCAATGGAAATGGGTAGCAGGGTGCAGCAAGAGCCCCACCTTTGGTGGCCTGTGGAGCATGGTGCAGCAGCCCCAACTGTGGAGACAGATTCCCTGGGACTCTAGGTTTTAGTAGAGCACAGCAACCCTGTCTGTGGAGACAGGAACAGGGGGCATTGGCCCTGATTGTGGGGGTGGGAGACAGAGGGGAAACATGGTGCAGCAGCCTCAACTGAGGGGCAGGAGACAGGGGTATCAGGATGCCATATAGTATTTCTAGTTATACACATACATGATATATTTTCACACAGAAAGCCTTAAAGAACTGAATTTTATAAGTTCATACAGTACATGTTCCTGAAATAGCAGAGTGTGGCAGACACCTGTTTGTCAATCTGACATAAAAACAAAATTGTTCTCACATTAACCTATTTATAGAGGCTACATCAAAGACGCACTGCTTCTATGAATTAACACACTTTAGATTTATTTTATATCCATTAAACAATCCTGGTGTTGTATAGCCAGAACACAGTGTAGAGTTTTGATAACAAAGAACTGACAGCTGTAATACAGACAAGGTAATTTCTCACAGACATTCGTTCATGCCACTTCAGTTCAGCCTGAGTTTTGAGCGCGTGAACCCTTGTATCCAACTGCCAGATCATTTGAGCCACAGGAAAAAGCTTCACACCTTAGACTTTGCGCTCACAAAATCTGTGGTATTTGTGGGCCAGATTTTGAAACAGCCCAGAGTTCTGCATAGCCCTGGGTGTGCCGAACAAATGGCGCATGGGGCTTGTGGCATTCTCCTGGACGGTGATCAGGATTTTCTGTCTCGTGCGCAAGTTGCCACAAGTTAGACCAAATTTTTCTGGTCTAACTTGCAGCAATCCTGGGTACCCTTTTTACGGGGCATGTGCCAACTATTTGGTGCAAGCTGACATAAATTGCGTAAAGTGTTGCAACTGCACCCAACCTACTAAAATCGGGTGCAGTTATGGGTTTGACACAGGGCTTAATGGAAGCCCTGCATCAGCCTTTGAAAATCTGGCCTTGTGAGTAAATTGCAAAATTTTTTCTTTCTGAAGATAAAGTTACTTCTGTAAACTGCAGAAGAGAAGAAAGAAAACTGGTGCAGTCCACCGCCCTGATGAAATAAATGCAAACAGGAGATGCTGTCACAGTTGTTTAATTCAATGAAAATGTTAAAAACAGCAGCAGTCCAATATCGTGATAATCAGGCTGGAACAGTTCTCAATGTTTCATGCGCATGTGCTTTGTCAAGAGAATACAGTGGTCATAACAAGTGTGCAGTTCATACAAATGTGCTTAAAGTGACAGTGCTAAAAATGTTCTTTCTTTTAATGCAGTGCAAAAGAACAAAAATATCTCAATTGCAAGTGCAGATTGTTAAAAAAGACAAAAATGAGGCACTTTGTTAAAGCTTTTAACTACAAATGTGAAATGTAGCTAGTATGTTGGGATTTTGGCTAATGAACAAAATTTGGAATTTTCTTTTAAATCAAAGCACATTATTTTCCAACCAGCCACCCTAATGACAACATTATGCATAATTTCATTACTAAATATCCTGATGATTCATTTGTATCTGAAGGCATAATAGTAGTTAAAACAGAACTTTTTAATTCAGGTTGTAAGGAAGAATAGGCGTATGTGGCTAAACGTGATATATCATTGTTCCTGTATAACCTTCACTAAAACAAGAAGTGCCCATAAGGTCCATACTGGAGTTCAGTTAATAACCAGTAGGGTGGTCTACAAGTTGCTGTCCTAAAAAAAGTAAAAACTCAGGTAATCAATAGAAGATTATAAACAAACAATAATTTCCAAACGTTCATTGAAACCTGGGTGATGGGTGACTTCAATTTGAAAATCCAGAAGGATTCTCTTTGAGCTAAATTTTTCCCTGTCTTCACCTCTGGGGCCCACAATGACTTTTTCAATACCAACAGGTTTCCACATATGATTTTTTGGGTGCCTGTGCTTGTAGTGTATGTATTGCAATTGTAGAATCAAGCTCGTCATTTTGTAGAGCCCTAATATGCTCATCTAGCCTTTCTTTCAGTTTTTTAGTTTGATTTCTGTAAACTGCACCGACTGCTTTGTGTTTTAGCATTTTTTCTTCGGTTCCAGAAACTGCTTTAAAACGTAGAGATTGCTTTCATTCCACAGTCCCAGTTTAACTTGAACTAGCTATCCACCTAGTTTTGCTTTTTTTATGCTTTCTATCCCCCCCCCCCCCGGTCTCCTTGCATGCCACTAGGTCTTCCTTCCACCTGTACTACACAAAGGTAAGGCGGACTCCTACTCCTAATGTAATATTGCATATTTTTATTTTTCACAAAGCATGCAAAGCTATTCACAAAGGTAAGATGTTTAGTGGCCCCCTGTTCACTTTTTCAAGGCCCACAGGGGTCTACTTGGTCTGCTATAATAAAGTTTCACCATCTTGGGGTTTGATCCTTTTCCTGTTACATCCTTAAAGGCTTGCATAGCCGTGTTGCAATACTATTTCTCACATTAGGGTGGGACATATCATTCTCAAAAGCGCTCTGAAGCTCGCAGTGGCCTGCTCACTACTATGCCCAAACTCTTATGATTGCCATAGGAGTCCTACGAGATTTCAGGCCACTGCCAGTCTCTGCTAGACATCCCTCTTCAGAACCTCTGATCATAACCCACCACTTCAGCTTATCCTCCGGGGATGGGACCCCATGTTCCCCAAGTGGGGGGAACCTGCATATTCTGTTGTTGCAATCCAAGAGGAGGAACTGGTGAAGAGCAGTAGGAGTCAACAGAGCCATACTGTCGTGTGTTGTGTGTGTGTGTGTGTGTGTGTGTGTGTGTGTGTGTGTCTGTGTGTAGGGGGTGGTTTCACCTGCTGCTGTATTTTCCCCTCAAAGTCTCTCCGCTTATCCCACCCCCTGACGCAAGATCCTGAGAAGCAACCCAGCCATTACTCTATTGGGATCTTCGGAAGGGCAGGAGACCCCAATTCTTTCTTTGGAACTTCCCAGCTGGCCTTGCTTTAGGTATCCCAACATTCCTTCCAGCACAAGATGCCCTCCCTTGGGCTACGACAGGGAAGTTGTGCAGTGCAAGGAGGCGCTTTTTGTCTCATAGGCAGGAGGTGTCACATTCAAGGTGGATGCCGGAACCCAGGCTTGCCAGTCGCCCTGGATGTAGTGCGTGAACCTAGGTCATCTGGATGCCAAGCAGTAGCCCAACTGCTGTGTTACCCAGCTGGCTGAGGTTTTGCTTTATTTCTGTAGTTAAGTATTTTTATCAGCATGTATGGTTTTCATGGAAAACTCTTCGTACACTAAATTTTTTTTCCAGATGTTTTTATTTGTCTTCTGCTGTTTGGACTCAATGTCAATTTAACCAAGGAAGAGACAGGAACACTTGTTTTTTAGGTTTACTTATGGAGCTAGTAGTGTCAAAAATAGAAGGCAGAACATTTTAGTATTTTTTGAAAGTAATCAAGCCGGTTCTTGACTACAGATGCTAAAAAGCACCTGGTCCAATCAACATTCCTATCTCTAGTTGACTATGCAGACTTCTTATACAGTCAGTGCCCAAAAGCTTCCCTTGCTAAACTGGACACGCTTTATCACAGAGCTATCACATTTACAACAGGCCTTCCTCTTTCCACCCACCACTGCTTGCTGTATGCTGCCATAGGGTGGTCCTCCCTTATGTTTGAAAGAAATAGAAATGCGCCGTTTTGGACTCAGAGCTGTCACAAAAAAGCTTCCCCAATATATCTTTGATTGTCTCCCGCTAAGCACGCCAGGAACTTATGCCATAAGAAGTGCCTCATTTTTCACACGTTGCATTCCCAAGGTCTCTTCACGCTTTGGTAGAGCAGCATTTAGCTTTGTACTGCCCACCTTATGGAATAAATTGCAAAAATCTCTGAAATTGAGCGTACCCGTCCACTTGGATTCCTATACGACCTTATTTGCTGAAAGTGAGGGAACACTGTAACTGTCTCCCTCGCTCCATAACCTATCCTGAGACCTAGGCACCCAGCTCTTAGCTGCCTTCAGTGCAGACTAGAGTACTGCTGGCCCTATGAATCCATCTCATGTTGTCAGCAAACCCTTTAATTTCTCTCTGCCCAATTAGGTTGCAACTGCACGCTAGCTACCTGTTTTCTGGCTTAGGTCCTCTACCTCCCTTATGCTCTCCTGTACCCACCATGCCCTCCCAGCTCCCCACCCTCACTATTCCCTTCTGTTTTATTCTGCCGCTGCATTGAGCCCCTACCTTGTATCATTTGTGTCATATGAATCTGTACTATTACTGTTGTATATAAAGCTATTGTGTACTGGTATTAACCAGGCTCATCTTGTAAATGAGTTCTGTATTTATTTGTTACGTTAATGATATATTGTCACTGTTGTATGTAACTCTATTTTGACCGGCCTTAACCAGGTCCATCTTGTAAATGAGCTTTGCTCAAAGATGTGCACCTGGATAAATAAAGATTTTGATTGATTGACATATTATATTTTATTTCTGAAGCGTTTTTCTATGTGCTCATTACATGGTCTTCTACGCAACGGTTTTGAGTGTGATGTGAAAAGCAGTACTGTACTTGGCAGCATAGCAGACACATCTAGTTCTGTTCCTCCCACTACATGATCAACATGTGACCTCACTTATTGTTACAGCACAAACCCTGCTGCCTGATTGGTAACATGCATCATAAGTTGCCAATCAAGCAGCTGGAGATTGGCTCTTCTTCGGTACTAGTGATGTCACAGTCAATGAGGTCATAATGATGGAGAGATATTGGGAGGAATAGAACTGCTTGTGTCAGCCTCCAGGTAGACTGCTGTTTCCACACATCACATACCTAGTACTCTCAGGTAGACAGTTTTTTAATGATCAAATCAGAAAAGAAGAAAAATCTTTGATATAAGAAGTTATAGCTGACTACTTCTGGAAAGTTACTGTTAATTCCGGTTGACATGACTGTGGTGGTTGTTCCAGCATGCAAAAATGCAGAGGGACCCTACCTACACAAGTTATACTAGCATGCATTGCTAATAAACGTAATAGTAACATTTTCTATAGTTGTATACATTCATTGGACAAAAAAAAAAAAAAACTAAAGATGGAATTGGGCCTATAAAGTATATAGGAAACAGTATCACTACCCCGCTGGAAGTGGCCAGTGCTGTAATAATTACTTAAATTCAGTATATGCTCAAAAAAGTAAAGAGCCAGAAATAGCAAGTCCCCACTCAACAGCTAATGTAATTTTTAATAGACAGGATATTCTGAACAGAACTGACAAACTTAAGTGTCATTCATCCCTGGGTCCTGATAACATATCAGGCAAAATGTTAAGACTAAGGGTCAATAGCATTTCTTACACTTACTTCAAAATTTATCAAGACTTCTTTAACACTGGGCACATCCCAGATGATTGGAGACTAGTAGAAATCATACCAGTTCTCAAAAAGAAGACAAAACATATGCAGCTGCAGACCTATAAGCTTAACCACAATACCTGTAAAAATTTTAAAAGGCATTATCAAAGACTCAATTTAAACTCAAATTTCAAAACATTGACCCAGGTCAACATAGATTTAAGTCTGGCAGGTCTTGCATTACCAATCTACTCTGTTTTTATGAGAAAGTCAGTTGCTTCCTAAATGGTAGGATCTCATGTGACATCATTTATCTGGGTTTCAGAAAACTTTAGAGCTCACCCCCATTGGGCCATTATTGAAAAAATGGAACGAGCACAAATTAATACCTAAAAGCACAAAACTGGTGAAATAACAGGAAATGGTAAAAATAAAGGAAGGTAAATCCCGCCTTGGAGAGGTCACCACTGGTGTCCCCCAAAGCTCCGTAGTAGGTCCCCTCATTTCCATATATTATTTATTTATTTATTTCATGTCTCAGATTATAACAACCTTAATGTTCCATAGTCAGTACAAACCATGAGATATACAAAGGTATTTAACTTATGCACAATCAGTTCCAGAGTTACACAATCTGAGGAACAGTACAATGTAGGCCAATGCAAGATCAATACAAGTGGAAGCCTGATTGGCTCTGTCAGTAGGAAGGGGAGGAAATGGCAACCAAATATAGCCTTGTCAAATGGGGAAGAGAAGGGCGATAGGGCATAGGAGCGAAACCAGCCTTACCAGTTGGATTTGGTCTCGGTGCACCAAGCATAGGTAGGAAAAAAGGGAATATTTGGGGGAGGATGAGAAAGTAAGTGGGTATTATGGGGCAGAGGAGGACATGCAGGAGTGGGCTTTGTTGTAGGCAGAGCTAAAGCAGGCTAATTGGTGCCCTCACATTTACCCATCAGAATCATATATGAACAGAGCTCCCTTTTGAACTGCCCAATTTCCTGAACAGTTGTAAGAGTAGTAGGGAGTCCATTGAGCCACAGAGGGGCCCTGTAGGCGAATGAGTGCTGGGCTAATGAGGTATTTTTGAAAGGCACCTGGAGGGCATTTCTGGTGGTGCTCCTAGTGAGATGCAGGCAGTGTGAATGCTGGAGGAACTTTTGTATATTGGGGGGGAGGGGTAAGTCCTAGGCATGCTTTTTTACCAAGGAGGCATATTGGTACATGATCCTCCCCTGAAGTGTGAGCCATTTGGATAGGGCATAAAGGTCGCAGGTGTGTGTTAGTTTCCCAGCACCCAGAACCAGTCTGCATGCTTTATTTAGTGCCACCTTAACTATTTTTAAAGCAGTTTCAGAGGCTACGCTGTACACTGTTAGTCCATAGTCTATAACAGACAGTATTGAACTGTTAAGTGAGTCTTATGGCCTCTTGTGTCATATAGTTCCTGTGCCTGTAAAGGGTGCCTAGTCTGGCATTTATTGTTTTAACCATTTGGTCAACGTGTGGGGTGAAGGAAAGGGAGTTATCTTGTGTGACTTCAGGGTATTTGAAGGTGCACACTTGGTTAAGCAGTTCACCACTACTGTTCAAAATAACCATTTGGCTTACTTTGCCCATATTCTGGGGGTTGGAGATACCATGATCATAGTTTTTTTGTAGTTTAGCAGTAGGTTATTCTTCCTAAACCACTCTTCCAGTTTTTGGAAGCTACAGTATGTTGGCGCTCCTGATTCAGTGAGCTTATCCAAGGTCTACGAGTGAAGATGGCGGCATCATTCGCATTTCCGACCTGACTATACATATACGTAGCTGGGTCTCCAAGTATGCTGACGACTTGAAGGTAGGTGACCATGTGAAACTGTAGACCAAACTTAGATAATTCAGTTGGACCTTATCACCATATATGAATGGTCAGTCAGGTGGGGGAATTAAATACAGCTTCCACTTGCATACTGTGTGACCCTGAGCAAGTCACTTAACTTCCCTGTGCTCCCAGGTCACACCTGTAAAAGAGCTTTCAGCTTATTGTGCTACTCCTGGTTAAACAACTAAAAAAACAACAAAAAAAAAAGATCTACCACCACCACCACCACCTCCCCCTTTGCCACCCTCTTTCTAGTTCTACCCGTAGCTCCTTATCTGCCTCTTCTCTCTGTCTTGGAGGTCTGTAGATCACCCGCATTTGTAGTTTCTTGCCTGAGGATACCATGAGCTGAACCCACAATGATTCTATTTCCACATTACCTTGTGATGTTTTCATCCTCCACTGCCTCTGTGCCCTCTCTGACATATAGGGCTTTGCCTCCTCCTTCACCTTTTCCCCTGTCCCATCTAAACATGGTGTAGTCTGGGACATTCAGGTCCCAGTCGTTATTCTCTGTTGCCCAAATTTCTGTGATGTCTACTAGATCCATCTCAGTAAAAACAACAAATCAATGCACCCCCCCCCAAAAAAAAGGGGTACGTATAACAATAGACATATTTTTTCAGCATGGTTTGGCAACTTACTAATTTGATTTCAGAAGGAGTCGGGGTCTCTTGGTATTCACCTCAGGGCCCTGGTGTAGCCTGGGACAGTCGGGTCCCAGTCGTTATTCTCTGTTGCCAAAATTTCTCTGTCTACTAGATTGATCTCCATGTCTGCCACCATTGCCTGGAGCGCACTAGTTTTATTTCCCAAACTCTTGTCATTAAGGCAGACCCCTTTCCATCTTTCTCCTGATCCTCTCTTGCTTATTTCTATTCATTCTCCCTTATTCTTCCCTAGTCTGCTTCATTTTTTGTCATGCTGATTGTAGATTTCGTCAGCCCTCCCTCATTGTCCTGTTCCCCTTATGTAATTTGAACTTCAACCTTACTGTTACCCATCTTGTTTCTACTAGTCCCCTGTTTAGGGGGAGCCCTACCTATGTTCCCCACCTGCTCTCCCTTTTTAGTGATTCCCCTAGCTTCCATCTCTCTTGCAGTTAGTTGAACTGTCCGTTGTAAACATCAAACTTCTGCCCCAGAATATGGCCTCCTCTTTTCTTCAGGTGAAGGCCATCACCCTTGAACAACCTCCTGTCCCAGAACCCCCCCCCCGTCTCCCACAAAGTGGTACCCCTCTTCCTGACACCATACACTAAACTGCTCAGTCCCTTTCTTCCTTACATTGTCGTACCCATTCCCCTATTCTGCACAGGGAGGAACCTGGAAAAGGTCAAAAAAGTTGAGTGCACCTTCAGTCTGTCCGCCAGCCTCTTAAGGTTCCATTCACTGTCTTCACAGGCTGGTTCACCAGAACATTGGTACCCAAGTGTACCAGCACTCCCAGATCCCCCCTCCCCATTCTCCACTATCCTCTCTATATCCCTGATGGCTGATGCACCAGAAAGGCATCCCACCATTTTCCTCCCCCACCCACCACCCTCTTTACTCCCCTAATCATTGAGTCCCCAATCACTAAGACTCTCCTTGCTGACTTCCTCCTGCTTACCCCCTCAGGTGTCACCAAGTCATCCTACCCATTTCAGCCCCACAGAGAGTCCCTTCCCCCCAACGGAGTCCGATACCTGAGCATCTTCCAGGGGTGCAAAGTAAATTGCTGTCTGAATGGTGTGAGATTGGTCAAACCCCTTGTGGCTGCCCCTGCCATCCTTCCCTCTGCCCTTCCCCACCACCCATCATACTCTTGGGCTAGTGGGCCTCTGGGGGAGTGTGGGGCGGGGGTAGACCCCTGCCGAGCCTGTGTCGCAGCTGAGATATCTTGTCTCTTGCTGCTACCAGCTGAGCATGGCGCTTTACAAAGGTCCTGCAGATGGGGCAGTGCTCCCTCTTCCAAAGCGTAACCCTGGAGAAGGGCACCCCACAGTCCCCACAACTGACTAATCCCATGCTGCACCTCCTCCCCATACCGATCCTATGGTACAAAGTCTACCTTATACATGGAGTTCTGTTATATTTGGAATACTTCTTACACCTCCCTTACTTCTCCTAACTCTTGGTTAATTACTATTATATATTTATATTTGTATAATATATGTAAATAGAAAAATTCTAAAATATATAAATTTCTATTTCCAGTCTGTCATCCAGATGTAACAGCAAATCTCAATATTTTAGAACTCTGTTGGCTGCTACTTCAGATGTTCTATCAGAACTAGAATACTATGCCAGGAAAGCTGTTTCTTAGCAATGGCCCAATTCTGGCTGAAAATGTTTTCAATAATTGTTTTTTTAAAGAAGAAATCAGCAGCTCAGAAAGCCCACCAAACAGTAACAAACATAATCACAATACCACATAATTAACAGGCCACCACACAGCAACAAGCCAGCAAATCATGGTGAAAAGGACAACCCAATAAAAGGCACAAACTGCCAAACTACTATATATAAATAACATGAAATTTACACTAGGTGTGATTCACCACACAAACATTGTGGCGACTGTCCTGCTCCCAACCAGCAGCATACACATAAATTCTGCATCTTCCTGTAGGCAACAGTACCCTCCTTCTCAATCCACAAACTGTACACACAGAAAAAAATGTAAAAATTAGAAAAAATATGGAAAATGTTCACTTAGCTATAGGAGCTCCACACAGACACCGCCACTCTGCTGCTACCAGCATTCTAGAAGCATTCTAGGATTGTCTTACTACTGGTTCTGCGTGAAGCTATATATGGGCTCAGACTGCCTCATCTCCTGACAGCCTCAGTATGAGCCTCCTAACCAGCTACCCATGTCCCATGCTTCACTTCTGCCCACTTGCAGCATCTGCCCTTTAAGCTTCTCTGGTCAGGCCCTGTCATCCATTCTTAAAAGGAGAACTACCTTGGGGAATATTTGCGTTCTCAAGTATCGCCCCTTGGCTATGAACTCTATCTCACAGGATTTATTACTATGCCAAACTATCCAAGGTTTCTGCAGCAATTACCATAGATACTTCACACATTTGTCTGTTTCTGTTCATAGCTGGGCCTACCTGTTGGTACTGTGTCTGACCCTTGATATCCATTGACACCCTGAATGTATAGTGCCTGCACAATTTTATTCCTACTCTTCGGCTACAGTTATCACAGTATGTGTTCTGTACTATGCTGCTGTCATTGTGTCCTTTCTGTACAATCAGAAAGTTCAAGAGGGCAGCATCTTTCAGAAAAGAAGATGTGCAAGAACAAGGGGACACAATATGAGGCTAGAGGAGGGAAGACTCAAGGACAATGTGAGGAAGTATTTTTTCACAGAAAGGCTGATGGATGCATGGGACAGCCTTCCTGAGGAGGTTGTGGAGGCAACAGTGGTAGGCGAATTCAAGAATGCATGGGACAGGCAGAAGGCAACACTAGGGGCGGGAAGGAGGAGGTAGGCTTCAGATCAAGTAGAATCTGGAGATCTTACTTCGAGACGGCTCTTGCAATAGGCAATAACCGTTAGGACTGAGCCGCCAGGTGCTAGAACCACATGGAAAACTTTAGCTAGCAGTTTCTGGTGGGGGACCACCGACCCAGCGTCACATGACCAATGTCGGTCCGAGACTATATGGTGGCCGGTCCCCACATCTGCCCTCCAGTTCTTTCCCACCATCGACCTGCGCACATCAGACCTCGTGGAATGCTGTTACAGTTCGACTGCCATTTTCAATAAGTATATTTTTTGATTTTATTTCTTTTTTTCCTCAAAACAGTTTTTTTTCGTTGTCTGATTGCATGTCTTCTCCAACTTCTTCGGATCAGAATCTCATCAAAACAAGTGCTCCTGTGGCAAGCAGCTCCTGGAGAAGGACACCCGCACTTTGTGCCTTCTGTACCTCAGGCCTGACCATAACACCGAGGTTTGTGCGGCCTGCCAGAAGTTCAACCAGGCCACATGGAAACACTGGCAGCAGACTCTGGAAGTTCACCTTTTGAAACAAAAATTAGTTTCCATGGAAAAGGAGCTGCAGCAGATCAGAAGCTCTTCTTCCTCACCAGCCTGTTTGTCTGGCGAGGAGGAGGAGGAGGAGGAGGGAGGAGGGAGGAGGGAGGAGGGAGGGAGGAGGAGGAATGTTCCACCAACAAGAATTGTGCCCCTCCGGCCATGCCTGCTTCCACAGCCACGGAGCAGCCCTTGGTTCCCCCACCTGAGCTGATTACGGTTCAGGCAGGCATCTCCAGGGATTTAAAGTCTTCTTCCACTCTTAGGCCCCTTAAAACCCACGGGTCTAAGTCCAGTGGTTCGGCTGGTAAGTCGGGCATCGGTCCTTCTGATGAACGCTCAGCCATGGCGCTTCCGCCATACCCTGATTCAAGGTCTGACAGCTGTTTCTCAGACCAGCGCCCACTGCTGCTTATGCCCCAGCCTCCCCAGGCTGGAGGTTCAACCTCTGGTGGAACCTCCAGCCTCTCCCATACCATCAGAGCCGGAGAAGGAGCAATGGTCGCCCGCTGGTCCTCTTTTCAAGCCAGCATCAGCCAACCCTATGGCCCCAGAGAACCTCTGGCCCCCATGCCTCTGGTTCCTTCTTCTGGTCCTACTCCTCCTCCCCAGAATCTGGAGGGACCGTCTGGCCCTTCTGGGCTGATACCAGGTCTCCCTCCTGCAGGCCTGACCACCAGATCCTGGCTTGCCAGGTCCCTTTAATGTTCCCCTAGGGCCTCCACCAGGTCCTTCAGCCCCACCATCTGGTGCTTTACCAGGCTACTGATGCTGGGCTGTCCCACGCTGGGTTACCCCTTTCCGGGGTATCCGACGCCAAGGTACCCGACACCAGGGTACCCCACTCTGGGGTACCCTATGCTGGCTTATGCTCCCAGCTGTCCCATGCTGGGGTATCATACGCCAGGGTACCCAATGCTGGGTTACCCAATGTCGGGCTATCTGCCAGTGTATCAGCCTCCACCACCTCCTCCTCTACCAGGGCCACATGTGGATTACAAGGCACTGTTCAAATCTTGGTGGAGCAGAACCAAGACCCAGCTGGTGTTGGAGCTCAACCACCATCAGCCAGTCCGGCCCCTTCTCCAAGGTCCCCTTCACCAGTGGAGTCATGTCCCTCCATGTCTGGTCACATGGTGAGTGTTTCCAGAGTGGAGGGTCAGGGTTTCAGGCCAAAGGAGCCTCAAAGGGAGGTTCCTTCTCATAGGGCACTGACTCCAGATAGGAGCCCTTCATCGAACTCTGAGTCTGATTCCTCCTGATCATTTGCCTCGGGCTACCAGTCTCCTCTGGAGGAGGACTCCAAGCCCTAAGAGACTCCCAAGCCCCCCCAGAGGACCCTTCCTTCATGGAAATTCTTCAGAAGATTCAGGAGGTCAATGGCTGGTGGACAGAGGAACAGGACCCTCAGTGTAAAAGGCTAGCAGAGCACCTCGATCTTCCAGAGTTGATTCCTCTCCTTATTCCTTCATGGATTAGGCCCCAGGATGACTTGGCCTCTACAATCTGGCAACAGCCGTCGTCGGTGGCTGCTGTCTCCAAAAAGGTGGACAGGATGTATCATGCCCCTGAGGGCAAGGACCACCTCAGTACCCATGCAAAAGCTGATTCAGTGGTCATAAATGCAGCCTATGACCGCAATACTACCCCCAAACACGAGTACCTATCCTCCAGATAAGGAGTCTTGGCAGTTGGGCCAGTACGGTCGTAAGGTGTACTCATCCTCCACTTTGGCTTTGAAGGCTCTAACTGTGTGGCCCACATGATCTGTTACCAGAAAGACATCTTGGGGGCAATTAAAGTCTGAATTTGAAGCCTTGCCTGATTCCGAGACCAAGGCAAAAATTGAGCAGACGGTCCGGACTGCAGAAATTTCCTGCCTCCACGAGTCACTTATGATGCTGTTGACGTTTCAGCTGGATGCACCACAACAGCAGTTTGCCTTCGCAGATATGCATGGCTGTGAGTTTCTGGGTTCACCCAGGATGTTCAGTCGTCCATGCTGGATGCCCCTTTTCGAGGCTCGGTAGTGTTTGTGGGTGGGATGTCAAGGATCTCTTGACTGATCTTTGAGAGAGTGGCAAAGCTCTATGTTCTGTACACTTAATGTACTGTCCTAACGCTAAATCCGGGCAGCCTTTTTCCCACCAGCAACAGCGCCAAAACAAGCAACAGCCCACCTGATGTCAGGGCAAATGACAGGCCTCTCCAGCTACTGCCAACCCCCAAGCCAAGTCTCGGAGAGCTTCCAGAGTGGGGCTCCCCAAGTTTCCCTTCACTTCTTGACTCACGACCTGCGCCCCCTCCCCACCAGTTCTGGAGCAGCCAATAGGGGGCAGGTTCACCAGCCTCCTGACAGGGTGGGAGGCGATCACTTCGGACGAATGGGTCTTTCAGCTAGTTGCTCAAGGGCACACTCTAGAGTTCATAGAGAGACCCCCAGAGAACCCTCCATGTCTGTCTTGCGTACCCACAAGGTCACATTCCCTTCATCAGAGAGGAGATCAGAGCTCTTCTAAGAATGTCTGCTATAGAGCTCATTCCTTTGAACCAGGCAGAAGGGGGTGTTATTCCCACTTCTTCCAGGTACCCAAAAAGACGAGAGACCTTTGGCCAATACTTCACCTCAGCACACTTGATCTGTACGTCAAGTACAAGAGATTCCGCCTGTTGACGCTCCCAGGCCTGTTGCCTCTGTTCCACCAGGGACACTGGCTCTGCACACTGGACATGCAGGATGCCTACCTGCATATCCCTGTCTTGCTGTCCCACTGCCGCTTTCTCAGATTTACCTTCTATGGGGAGCATTTTCAGTTCAAAGCCCTCCCCTTTGGACTTTCATCGGCATCCAGGGTGTTTACTAAGTGCTTATGGTGGTGGCAGCATATTTGCATTGTCTGGGCCATTTTGTCTTTCTATACCTTGACAACTGGCTGCTGTCAGCTCCATTGAGGGACAGATTGGAAGCTTTCCTGAAAGCTACCTGGACCTGTTCAGCCAGGTGGGAGATACGGTGAACTACCCCAAGTCTCATCTCCTCCCTGCTCAGTGCCTCCAGTTTATTGGGGCAGTGCTGGATACAGTCCAGGGTTGTGCGTTCCTCCCTGTGGACAGGGCAGAAATGTTACAGCTGCAGGCAAAACATGTAGCTTCCAGCTGCTGGGCTATGGCCAGATCTATTCTTCATCTTCTGGGCCTTATGGCGGCAGCTATCCCCAGTGTCCCTCTAGCCAGACTCCTCATGTGGATCATGCAATGAATGTTGCAAGTTCAGTAGGATCAGCGGTCAGATGACCTGGATCACAGGATCTTGGTGTCCAACCACATGTGACAGGATCTGCTGTGTCGGCAGGACCCGAACAATCTTTGCCAAGGGGTCCTTTTTCAATCCCCCTCTCCGATCCAGACCCTGACGATGGACGCATCCAGTCAGGATTGGGGTGCTCACTTATGCAGGCAGTGCTGTATGCTCTTCAAGTATTCCAGTCCCTTTTTCTTCCAGGTCTACTCCTTGTCCAGATGGACAACATGTGCTTCGTTTGGTACTTGAACAAACAAGGAGGCACACATTCATACCCTTTGTGCATTGAGGCAATGCGCGTGTGGTACTGGGCGGTTCAGCACCACCTTCAGCTGATGGAAGTGCACGTCCCAGACATTCAGAATGTCCTAGCAGACACTCCCAGCTGCACTCAGGCAAGGGCACATGAGGGGGAAAAGAGGCAGTCAGTGTTCGAGAGCATCTTCAACCTTTGGGGTCATGCGGATCTGGATCTGGATCCATTTGCCTCCCCATACAATGCAAAACTATCCAGTTTTTGCTCGCTTGTTCCTGGGTGTTGTGCTTTCTGGTGAGATGCACTGTCTGTTCTGCTGGACAGAGAGGTTCTTGTATGCCTTCCCTCCCTTTCTGCAACTACAGAGGGTACTCCTCAAGCTGCAGGTGGAAGGGACTCGCATGATTCTGATCGCTCGTTATTGGCCTCGCCAAGTATGGTTCCCTCTGCTCCAGCAGCTGGCAATGGAGCCTCCGGTGCCTCTACTCCTCTGCCAGGACCTCCTGACCCAGGAGCAGAACACGCTGCTTTATCCAGGTCTCAAGTCCCTTCACCTACACGTATGGCACCTTCTGACATAGCTGCTTCATGCTATGGGGTCTCTTCCAGAGTTGCTCAGGTCCCTGTGGAGGCCAGAAAGTCATCCACAAGAACTACCTATGCAATGAAATGGAAGAGGTTTTCCATTTGGGCAACTGCCAAGGGATGGGACTCTTTTTCGTGCCCTGTTCCTCAGGTTCTGGAATACCTTCTGCATCTGTCTGACCTAGGGCTCAGCTATTCTTCGCTTAAGGTCCATTTATTGGTCACCCCTGCCTACCATGTTCCAATAGGTGGCAAGACTTTGGCTCAGTTGGAGGTCTCCCATACTTTCCTGAAGGGGATACTCCACATGAACCCCCTGGTTAGGAATCCTGTTCCACCGTGGGATCTGAATTTCATTCTTGAGAAACTCACTTTGCCTCCCTTTTGTACTGGCCGTGATTTGCGACCTGCGCTATCTGTCTTGGAAAGCTCTGTTTTTAGTTGCAATTACTTCTGCTCAAAGGATTTCCAAGCTGCAGGCCCTGATGTGTAAGAAGCCTTATTGAATTTTTCAGAGACCGGGTGGCTCTGCGTACGAATCCTAAGTTTCTACCAAAGGTAGTTTCTGAATTTACTTTGCATCAGACTATCCACTTGCCAGTGTATTATCCTGAGCACTCTTAACAAAGGGGAGGCACTTCTGCACACACTGGACATGCACAGAATTTTGCATTTTTACACTAGTCAGAGGAAGTCAGTCCGCAAAACAGATCAGCTTTTCGTTTTCTGTGTGCCCGAAAGACAGAGTACTGCAGTTTCAAAACAGTGTTTATCCAAATTGTTAGCGGACTGCATTCTGTTTTAGCAGAAGTATAACAAACCACTTACAGGGGAAGTAAAATGGCATTCAACCAGTGGTGTGGCTGCTTCTAATGCTTGTTTCAGAAATGCCTGTGCCACTGACATCTGTGTGGCAGCTACTTGGAGTTCCGTCCACAGTTTCACTAAGCATTACAGTCTGGACATTGCCTCTAGTTGCAGGGCAGGCTTAGGTCTAGCTGTTCTTCAGTGCCTTCTTTCTTAACTTCCATGCTCTTCTGCCAACTTTTCCTGCCTCCCATGGTCAGTCTTTGCCTGACTTACACTGCTTGGGACTCAGTCCTAATGGTTATTGCCTACTGCAAGAGCCCTCTCAAAGTAAGACAGTACAGTTATGTCAGAACTTACCATAATAGTAGATCTTCGAGAGAGGCTCCTGCAGTAGGCAAGCTTATTCCCTCCCTCCTTCCCCCTGCTGCTACTTCTTTTAAGCCTATCTTTGGCTCCAGGAGCCCTCTCCTTTCTCCTGTCGCACCTTCTTAGGTCTCCGCTGGGAGAACTGGAGGGCAGACATGGGGACCGCCCACCTTATAGTGTCATGCTGATGTCTTTCACATGACGTCAGGTGGGCAGCCCCTGTCAGACACTGCTAGCTAATGTTTTCTGTGTGGTCCTAGTGCCTGGTGGCTCAGTCGTAATGGTTATTACCTACTGCAAGAGCCTTTCTCAAAGATCTACTGTTACGGTAAGTTCTTACGTAACTGTACTTTTATACTGTAGGTGGGGAAATAGGCAGACTAGGTGGGCCAGGCATCCTTATCTGCTATCAAATTCCATGTTTCTATGTTCCATGCTTCATGCACATTACTGCTATCATCACTGTACTGCTGTTATCACTGTGTTGTACTGTTATCATTCTGGTTGTAACCTCCCATGTCAGGCCTATGGGCATATGATTGTCTAGTGCACTAACCTGGTACACAGAAATTAAATAGATAAAATGTAGGATGGAAACACTTTTATTCTAGTGCTTCTGTTATTAGTAAACCATCTACTTATCATATTGGAAATAAGAAAAGTGATCCACTGTTAAGAGTTTCAAGCCTCCTTGTGCCTCAGATGGTTAACAAATCCACCACAACACTGACCAGATAAAAGTCCCTTACAGAGAAGGAAAAGCTGGATGAGTTCAAGTACATGTGGCAACTATGCAGCAATTCAACAATCAAAAATAGTGGTCGATTCATCCCTCATATACCTGGCGAAGGTTTGGAGATGCTGGTTTTGCTACAGAAACAGAAATATAAAAGATTATTCCTCTTAGAAATCTTTTTTATTGAGAAATACATGTGTGCAGTTGGTACTAAAGGGTCAGGCATATGAACGTACTCAACTACTGTACAAGACACATATTTGTAAATTTGGGGATAACTGCGTTTGAATGTATTCCTTCCTTACATTGAGAAATTCCAAGTATCATCTGGGGAAAAAGATCTGCCTGCTTTTTCTATTGACATTGACACTCCAGAAAATAAATTTTGTGGAAATAAACCTCATTCTATTTGTGCTTTAGCCTTAAAGCATGACTTCAGTGTGGATTATAATCTTACTGACATTCATTTTTGGTATTGTGTTTTGCCTTTCTGTGACTCTGCCACAGGAAGTAAGAACTTCTTTAACACATGTTTTTAAAACTACAAAGAAGCTTAAACTACAAACATGCTTGTAAGAATCCACTCCGGATACCTGCAGAATTGAATGGCGCTGCAAACAGTGTGGTAATTAATGCTGTAGTGATTAGGTTTGCCTAGCTATAAAGCTGCATATTTGCTAGTAGATCGGCAGCAAAAACTGCAGTGTTCCCCCTCTGAAAGTGACACCCTGTCTAGTGACATAACAGAGGGTGGCATGTACTGAAAAGTTTGATAAACACAGTAGCATATAACCTTTACTAATGTGGGTACAAAGGCTAATGACTTTTTATCCATTATGGAAAGGAAAACGTTCACAGTGCATCCAAAATGACTATTCTATAATCACACAAATGTGGGGGTGTTTCAACTCTCCTGTCCAGCACAAAGTGAATCCATGACTATTCTGTTTTTGCTGCCACTTTTCCTTGTCAGCTAGTAGGGACTACCATTCTTGTTACCTTCAAAACTGGGGAAAGAACATTTGGAGGTACAAGTAAGGACTTAGCCTCTCATTTCAATAGATTCCAGATTTACTCAGTTTGTATATCTCAGATTCCATAAATTCTCTTCTTCAAACAGAAGTAAACAAAGTGCTTATGCTGAATTCACGAACCCAGTGCCATGACAGCAACTGGGTTCTAGGTTTCCTTACAAGGTTCAGTATTTCCTACTTCATGAAGACTGGAAAGTGGTGGAATTTCAAGATGTAAAAGATACATATTAATGTATTTCCACCTTGTTGTGTCACTGGAATTGTTTAATATCCATAATGGAAGCAAATCAGTACCCATATAGGTCATTACTCGTTAGGACAGACCTTTGCTTAAGGAGTGTTCATATGCATTTTCAGTAATTGCAGTACACTTGAGACAAAGATGTGTCTTCACTTACCTGAACTACTTGTAATTTATGGGAAGACAAAGGACAATACTCAGTATGCACCTCAGAAAGGATATGTCTGGTGGAACCACAAGGATTCCTGGACAACAAGATAAAATTTGACCCCAGAAAATTCTGTTTCTGGGGTAGCAAAGGGCAGAACTTAAAACACAGTGGAAGGAAAAGGCTCTTCTCCCAGTTCTGAGGGTTGTAGTGCTTTTTGGTTTTCACACTTTTGTACCTGATATCACATTGAACAGCACACAAGTCCTGAAAATGTTCAATTGCATGTCCTCAACTACAGCTGTGATTTCCCCAGGTAGGGTGTCACATGAGAGAAATTCAGTAGTCCCAGTGCATCACAGATCAGTAGAAGCCCGAGTTTAGTTGCAACACCTCTCTGTCCTGAGAGGTGGAATTCTTTCTCTCAATCAAAGATTTTTCATGACCTTCACTTCAGACACTTCACAGTTGGTATGGGGAGAGCATCTACAGGAAAGTTCCGAGAACTGTGTCTATCCCTCTCAGGAGAGACTAGAACAGATCTATCCCTGGAATTTAAAGTACATCTACCTCTTGTCATTCACTAATATATTTCAGTACAGTGTTATCCGAGTCAACATGGACATCATGACCACAAGGTACTTTATAGTCAAATAAAAGGGTTTCAGATACTCCGAATGGTATCATAGACAGTGTAATGAGCAGGAGCCTAAGTTTCAGTAACAGATTTATTTTACTGCAGTATACCTGGCTGGAAAAGCAAAGGCACTGCCAGATTTCTCAAGTGAAATGGGTCATGCCACTCATTAATGTTCACTGACTCAAGTGGTGGACGTTATACTCCACAGGACGCACAGTACCACGTGAAGCACTGGTTATGTGCTTTGTCCTGTATTTGTTGTATCCCTCCCCCCTCCTACCCACCATGGTTCAGAATGTTTTCCACTAGGTGGGGGGCACTTATTTTTCATAGCATCACGTTGGGCAAGACATCATTATTACCATCTTTCTTGACATTGTCTTACAACAGACTCCAGCATAATTGCCACTGAAACATTATTCCCTGTCACTGTCACAGGGACAGTTTGCACACAGACCTGTATCCCTTATGTCTAATGAATGGCATCTGAATAACTGGAATTTGCAGATTTAAATCTGTTTTACTCCAGTTTCTAAAGTAATAATAGTTTCTGGAATACCAGCTACTTGGAAAACTTTCTCATCAAGGTAGAGCTGTTTTTCGGTTGGCCTTTCAGAGTAATGCTGGTGGCCTGAGTTTACACTTTGAGCTTTGGTTGCTAGAGGGCAGCATGAGGATGGACGAGCATCCCATAGGAAGCGCTTCTGCTCTGGGGAAGGCGGGTACTGCCAACCCCAGCTATACTACCACCTGATTGACCACAGGTATCAGTGCTGTGTGGTCAGTACTGTGGGAGTGGCGAGTGTAGCAGTATGGGTACACTGGACTTGCTGGCACCGAAAGTCGAGAGCTCACTCCTGGGTGGGACTTCAAGTGGGACAAAACAGAAAACCCTCTACAGCTGCCTCCAAATAGATGAAATCCACTCGCCCACCATAGTGAGCCCCATCTGCTCTCATGTCGCTCCTCATTCCTTCAGATGCTAAATAAGCTTGCCCTGTAACTGGCCAGATAGAAGGACAGATGCCTGCCATGGAAGGCAGATTCCAACACTCCAGTGGCTATTTCCAAGAATGTCACAAGGCTGCTGAGCGTGTGGAAGTAGGAGGTCATACTTGGGGAAAGGGCTCTATGACAAGGCATGGGGTAGTAGGTGTGTTGAAAATGTTTTGGATATTGCAGGTGTATCTGCTTCTGTAAAGCACATTTATTGTTTTATTATGTTGTGGTTTTATACCAAAACCAATGAAATCATTTAACCACAAAAAATGTTCTAGACAGATAGGCCAAGAAGGAAGAAGCATGCTTAACAAAAAAAAGAAAAAGTAGAAATGTTTTTCTCTCAATATAGTATACTAACAAAAGCATTTCATTTTTAATGTTGGTATTATTGAAATCCTGGAATAGCTTTATATTTTGAAGAAAAAGATCTTCTAAAAGTCAATATCCTTCACAGAGTACCACTCTTTGGTCTTATAGTCAGAGGCACTAGGACTCACCGCAAAGCAGAACTTTTGTGGCAGGCACCTGTATTCAGCACCGTTCACATGCCATGCATGTGCTAACAGTAGGTAGGCAAAAATGTTATTGTTTATGATAAGACACAGAGCAGTATTAAGACTGAAAAGGAACCTGGGTATTTTCAAACTGAAGAGCCCCCCACCTGCTAAAATGAGGTTTCCTTCCTTTTACAGAAAGTGGGTAATAGAAATGAAACGTAGGAGCCGCAGATTTAAGAAAGTAAGAAACCGTATGAAGACAAACAATGCTGTTGTAGAACTTTTAGATAACAAGCAGAGAGAGTATACTTAAGTCCCCCACACAAGTCTTGGTGTACGACAAGTCAGTGTGTAACAAAATGAGACCAGGACTCACTTCTGGGGTATGACTGTCAAGGTAAGTCTAAGGGGAAGACTGAATCATGACGAGTGTGTGGTCTTCATGTCCAGGGACCCTGGTTTTCCATACCGGTAACAATCACAGAATCCTGCTTGGTTTGTGGATTTAGAATTCTTGTACCGGTGCCTCACGGAAATTACATGTCACTGCACAGAATTTCTAAGATTTCAGTATCTTTTAAAATTTTTTTATTTTCTCATTCTATGTCCCCTTCTCACAGCATCGGTATCCCCTAGCTTCACCCCCAGGTAATGCTCAGGAGCTCCTGTGGGCCTGCCCCTATCCTGCCTGGGTTGTACCCCTCCAGATGGGAAGGGAGGGGACCCTAGGTCACCCCTCCACACTCCCTTAGTGTGTCAGGCAGCCCAGTGGGTCCCTCATGGAGCCTGGTTATGAAGTCTGGGGCACCTGGGTCCATTCTGCCAGTGGCGAATGTGGGGTGATTGTTCCTGGTTTTCTGGTCTCTGTCCCTGAGGGCACCAGCACTAGAGATCCAAGGAGGTAGGTCACATAGAGACATGCCACTGCTTCAGATCCTGGCTAGCGTCCTCCCCTCCTGATCACTCTGCTGCAGCATTGCACCACCACCTGTGGTCACACCGGTGGTGGTAAAGAAGCAGGACCTGCAGCCCACCCTCCCCGGAGGAGGAGAGCAGTCCCCCAGGTGCTCAATCCTACTCCCCTGGCCAGACTTCCAGCAACCCGAGTTTGCTTCTGACTCTGGGTCACTGGCATTGCAAGCAATAGTGCTAATGCATCACCAGCGGGCCGACCCAGATTTCAGCATCTTAAAATGAATGCTGCTGTGCTTTGCATTCTTTTTGCTTTGCTGCATATAGAAACAGTAAGGAAATCACCCACACTGTTTTGTTGTAATCAGCCATTCAGTTTAACCACCCATGCCTAGTGGTTAGAGTAACAAATGGTGATTGGACTGGGTACATCCTGCAGACTTGGGTTTGAGTCCCACAACCTCCACTTGCATCCAAGCAAGTCACTTAACCTCCCAAGTGCTTCTAGGTCACTCCTTAAAACAGACAATTCTGCCTAGTGGGCCTTACCTGCTTTACAAAGAATATAAAAAAAAATACCAATATATGTTTACTACATCATAGAATAGTCGTGAGGGTACCATGTAACTTACTTGAGTTTTACTTGGGCTGGAATGATTTTGTATAGGTAAAGATATATATTCAGATGTGTTTTATAAGCTTTTTTTTTAGATTTTAGTCAGGTTTTATTATATTCTTTGCATATAAATATCTAGGTTGTAGCTTGCTAAATGCAGGATCACTGTTACCAACTAACTTATTCAAGTTCATAATCAGTAGGGCCATCCAAAATCCTCAGTTGTTTCAATGAAAATTAGTCTGAATGAAAGTATGTTCACAAAGAAGAAACTGCTTTACTACTTATGAAAAGACTTCACAGTTAGCACCCCATTTAGGTGAATTGGATCATTTGCACCTTTTCTCCCACCTGCTGGTTCTGTCTCTGTGACAACAAAATGTTTTCTGATAGACTGCTTCAACAGAAAGCAAGTGTTAAGTATTTAAGAGGTCTTATGTTTGGCCAGTGGATTTTGAAAGCACATTCAATGACATAAAGAAGGTAAGACCCCAGGGGCTGTATGATGCTGGTGGGCAGAGTAGTGCTCAATTCACATCTGAACAAAGACATGAAAAATGGGAGACACCCTTTTCATGGACACCAAGTAGAAAAAAAAAGCATCCACGTGTCTGGGAGAGTCATGAATCACTAATCACTTGTGGATTTTTTAGGTGAAAACACTTTATTGCAAAGAAGCAAATTCAAGCAGTTTTTTTTGCTCCTCTTACCCCTGGCCATCCACTCCTTCAGGCCTGCCAAGGCCCCCACCACCACTGCTGAGTCCTGACCACTATCCACTGACCCTCACTGCTGTGCTACCAGGTAACTCAAAGTAACCCCTTCTCACTGAGGGGTCCCCTCACCCCTGTGGAGGCTACCAGGGAGGCTGCACTGCCCCAAAGAGCTTCCTGTGTATCCTGGGTAATGTCGGGGGTCAGAACAGACACATGTCTGGGGCTTCTGATGTATGGTGGAACCAGCAGCCATCCTTCGGTTGGCCAGCGGGTGTTTTCCCATTTTCTTGGGAGCGTGCCAGGCTACATGATGTCAAGGCACAAGCCGACATCTGTCACACTCCTCCCGCAGTGAGGACTGATGTGTTGTTGTGCCTCTGGCCTCCGCCATGGGCCAGCAAATGCTGAGCCATGAACCTACCCTCCCTCTCAGGAGAAGGGGAGTGGTCATTGGACACTCAAGCCTTCATCCACCAGCTGGCCTTCCAACACCCAAGTCTGTTCCCTAACCCTGGTCAGTGGTGTCATAGGCAGATATCCAATTAAGGCAGTTAAATTATAGATAGGAAAAGACAAAGGTAGTCCACCTTAGCGGTGATGGTTCAGATTAATTCACATCTGAGTTCTAACAAGCAAAGAGACCAAGTCATTTGTAACTTGTGCATGTGGGGTGTGAGTGTTAAAAGGGGATCATAGTGCTGTCACTACTGCCATCACGCCAGAGGGATGTGTACTGCATTGTTGCTACTGCCATCACACCAAAGGGGTGGGGGCTGTAGTGCTTCTGCCATCACCACTGGTGGATGGGGAATGTAGGCCTGCTGCTGTCCCACCTGAGAGATGGGGGCCATAGTGCTGATACTGCCATCACACATGAGGAATGATGACCATAGTGCTGCTTCCATCACACCTTAGGGATGGGGGCTGTAGTGTTGCTGTTGCAATTACTTCTTGTACCTAAAATAACTTTAAACTGGTACAAGGATGGAAGGGTGTGTAATAGTGGAGGTCAAAATTGCTAAAATACATGTTAGCAGAGTTAAAAATTGTTACATAAAGTACACAAAACCAAACACCGGTAAAACCGGATTTTGGCTTAGCAGACACCGGTGACAATACTGTTTTTTACAATGTGCAAAACAGAATATGCCCTTTCTCAATCCCGGTAAACCAGTGTCCCTGTTCATGTCCTGATGCTGACTGCCTTGGCGGTGGTGTTCAAGTAACGTGATGTCTCCTAACAGTGTGGTTGGGGAGGGGGGTTGAGTGACTCCCAAGTACTAGCATGATCCACCACTGCCTTCCTAGTTAAGTTGGTTCCTGGTTCTACTAGACTCCACCACCAGTAGCACGGAGCTTGAGTCCCCACCTCCAATATATAGTAGGTCGTGTAGCTGAATCCTGGTGGTATGCATCCTTGATAGGTTTCATAGATAATTTACAAGCCTAGAGGCAGTTTTCCCATAGAGGCTCGCTGTTTCTAATGGTAGTAACCTTTTATACCCTTGTTTTTATAGCAGGTGTCTAGTGTTTTCCTGAACATTACCATGTTATGGCTATGCACAGTCTCACTTGGAAGTTCATTCCAAATATTGACCACTCTCTGTGTAAACCACATCACCCTTTTTTTGGTATTAAATATTTCTCCTTTCAACTGCAGATCATGTTTTCATGTACCATACTCTAAGGATATTAGTTTCTAAGCCTAGACTTTGCATAAAATCATCTTCTTGGAAAGCCCTAAAGATGGGACACAGCTGTCCCCTCCTTCTCCTGTACTTGAGTATGAGCATATCAAGATGATCCAGTCTTTGTTCATAACTCAAATCCCTTAGTCCCATAACCATATTGGTCATCTTCCTGTGCACTCTTTCTATATTCTTAATGGACTTTCCATTTTGCAGGGTCCTGAACTGGCTGCAGTACTTCAAATGAGGCCTGACAGATGCTCCAGAAAGGGGCATAATGACTTTATGTTCTTTTCTAGCTATATTAAGTCAAATACACCCAAATATTCTGTGGCACTTTTTGGTGACCTCATCACGGTGCTTGTCAAGTGAAAGATCTTCTGTAACTAGGATACCCAAGTCCTTTTCTGACAGTTTTCCTTTTATATCCTGCCCTAGTAAGGGGTAATCAGCCTGCCTATTTTTTGTGTCCATGTCTATTTCTGCACATTTTTTCACATTGAGGTTCAACATATGAGTGCTTGTCCAGGATTCTAGTTTAATTAATTCCGTCTGCAGATTTTTAATGGCTTCATCAGTGTCCACAACTGTGCCTGTTTTTGTGTCATCTGCATATTTGATTGCTTAGATGTCTCCATTGCACTTCATGAAATGATACATCTTTATTGAACAAAGCAGGACCCAGGACAGACCCATGAAGAACTCCACCAGTGACCATACCTATATGGACATGTGCTCTCTCAGGGCTGCTTTCTGATTTCTAATCCACCACCATGATTCAATCCAGTATACTAACTTACTGTTTACTCCCATTGCCTGAAGGTTGGATATTAATTTATAATGAGGTACGCTAAATAATAAAAAAAATATGCCATCTGCAGATGACCGTTTGTTCAGCACGCTGCTTGCACCCTTAGAAAACTTCAGCTGGTTGGTCTGGCGTGAACTGCCCCTCCTGAAGCCATTTTGAGGCCCATCCATAAGATTACCCTTTTTGAAAACACCTTCTAGCTCTTCCTTAATAATGGCCTCCAATACCTCGCTTCCAAGGGCCTTGAGGGAGGCCCCCTTAGTGGAGGTTTTCAAGCAGGTTCTGAAGAGACATCTTTTTAGGGAGACCTTTGGGACTCCTCTTAGCTAGGCCTAACTGCCAAAATGTTTATCAGAATTTCTACTTTCATATTTTAACTGTCTCTGTTTATTGTATTTTATCTTACTTTCTGTCTGTACCCTGTACAGTGCCCTGAGCCCCAGGGAAAGGGTGCTTAAGAAATAACATTTTACTTACTTACCTTACTCACCAACAGTGTGTAAGGCTCGCCTGTCTATAGTTGTCATAATCAGATTTAGTGCCCTTTTTGAATAGTGGAATCGCTGTTACATCGCTCCAGGCCTGTACCCCGTCACCTTCATCCAAAGATGTTTGAAACATTAAACTAGTGAGGCTACTTCATTTACAACTCTCAGATGCAGTCCATCTCTCCCCATTGCTTTAGTGGGATTATGTTACCTAATCTTTTTGCTGTATCAAGTTTTATCAGCTGTTATCCTTGTGGTCATTGGGGCCATGTGATCACCTATTTTAGTGCGTGCTTTTGCCTTGTAAACGCTACAGGAAAAAGGCACTGAAAGCCTCTACCATTTCTTTTTCACTACTAGCTGTATTGCTGTTTATTGTTAATGGACCAACCTGTACGTTCTCTGATCTTCTTTTGCTGTTATAATTCTAAAAGGACTTATACATATCTTTTACTGACCTTGCTAATTTCAATTCATGAGTACTTTTAGCAATTCTAGTATTTGTTTTTACATCTTTCAGCAGCCTCCTATATTTGTCCCATGCCTTATCAGTGTCACAATCTTGTGCCTGTTTAAATGCCCCATTCTATTTGCTTATTATTGGTTTGATCTTCCTGTTAAACTATTTCGGTATCCTCCCACTATTATTATATTTAACTTTTTCAGGAACATATTTACTTACCAGGGCCTCCAGTATACCCACTAGATTCTTCCACATTCATTCAAGCTGCTGTTGTTAAACAACTCTTCCCAGTTATTAGTTTTTGAGTGTCTTCTTTTGAGGTTTTTAATTTTAGTTACGACATCAACTCTGCTAGTACACTTCTTAGACAGTATCAGTGGCTCAGCAGGTAGCAAACTCTCCTCTGAGGCAGGGAGATCGGAAGGCTGTGTGTTCTGTCCCCACACCAGGCACTTGGGTTAATATCCCAACATTGACACTGTAGTGCAGCATGAGGGGGTGCTGCATTCCTGAGATGCCATCTTTCTGATGAGATGTTAAACCAGGGTCCCGTCTACCTGTTCTGATGGTTATTCAGGTGGACGTTAAAGATCCCACGGCACTTCTGGAAAAGAGTAGGGGAAATTTCCCCAGTGTCCTGGCCAAATTTCCTGTATTCCCTAGAAATACCACCAACAGCTTAATCTGGTTCAGTTTCAGTTGGTTACCATCTGTATCCCCACCCCGCTAAAATAGGGACTTCTAGGCCCAGTGGGCTTACCCGGTCAACAGAATTCAATAAATAAATAGTAAAGCTAACCAAATTATGGTCTCTGTCTCCCTTCCCCCTTTGAACTATGTAGCAGATTTAATGATTTTTTTTTTGTAACTGTATCAGTAGTGAATATGACCAATTCAGAGACAAAAGAAACAAAGTGAGATCATTTCTCTGAAAAGTCAGTGTGAGTTAAGTTTTCTTTTGACTTAGTTAACTCAAACTTAATTTTAAAAAAGATATTGAATCTGGATGAGAAGAAAGCAATCAGACTAGATAATATACCGACATATTTTCTCAAATTAGATTCCCCTGTAATAGCTCACATGTTAGCAAACATTTTTAATGTATCTTTGACCACTGGTTCACACTCCAAAATATGGAAACAAGCCGATGTGGTCCCAATATATAAAAGTGGCCCAAAAGTAGACCTTTGTAACTACTGACCAATATCTCTCCTCCCAGTTGCTTCAAAAATGTTAGAAAGGATCATTGGAAATCAAATGAAAAACTATTTGGAAACACAAAATACATATAACCCCAGACCAATCAGGCTTCTGTGCAAGACATAGTACCTCTACTGCCTTAGTAAAGGTAACAGATATTTATTTAGTTTTTGTTGACCGGGTAAGTGCACTAGATAAATTCTGCCTATTTTCTGACATGACCGGGAGGGGATACAGATGAATACCAACTGACCTTGAACCAGATTTTAACTGTTGGTGGTATTTTTAGTGAATGGGGGATTCAATAGGCACCGGGAAGTTCCCCATTCTTTTGAGAAGTGCCATGGGATCTTTAACATCCACCTGAACTACCACCAGAACAGGCAGATGGGACCTCGGTTTAATATCTCAGCCGAAAGACGGCACCTCAGGAGTGCAGCACCACCCTCATGCTGCACTGCAGTGTCAGTACTGGGATATTAACCCAAGTGCCTGATGTGGGGATAGAACCCACAACCTTCTGATCTCCTGGCCTCAGAGGCGAGTGTGCTACCTGCTGAGCCACTGACCATGGACAATGGCCTCCTAGTCAGGGCCATATTTGTAGATTCGTCTAAGGCATTTGATACCTTAGACCATACTATACTACTAGTAAACTGGAGAAACTTGGCCTCAACCAGGTGGCCTAAAACTGGTTCAGAGAACAGTACTTTTGGGGAAGACACAAATGATCTCACTTGGGAATTTCAGATCTCAGTCTGACTATATTAAATCAGGAGTCCCTCAGTGGTCAGTGTTGGGACCGATCCTGTTTAGTCTCCGTACGCATACCTCTCAAGTGTCCCTGATTTTCAGGGACGTCCCTGATTTTGTTTCAAAATTTTACTCTGTCCCTCCTAAAATTTGTGTTTTTGTGGCTAAACAGTGGGGATTGTAAGCACAAAACAATATCAAGCATTAAAATTACAGACTTGTTCTTCTTTAGAAAATGCGTTTTGCACTAAGCCCCATATTCTACCAGCTTTCTGGGTGGATATCTCTAATTTTGAAGATGTGTCCCTGATTTTGGTCCTTTGTCCCTGATTTTTTTAAGCCCTGTCCCTGATTCATGAGGCAGGAGGTTGAGAGGTATGTCCGTACGTGTGGAATTGGGCCTCTTATAGTGGAGGCCTAGCATCATCTCTACGCAGGTGACATAGTTTTATACCTAGAAGACAAATCAATATTAGAAATTCAGGCCAATTTACAAAAGGACTTTGATAGATTGTTAGACTATTTTGTAGCACATAAACATGTGTTGAATGATAAAAAATCGCTGGTAATGATTTTTGGTAGTAAACAAAATAACACAAATCAAACATATGTTACAATAAATTTCAAAGCAAGTAAACTCCTATAAATACATGAGAGTCTGATTGGACTCCCAGTGTAAATGGGATGGACATATAAACTGTTTAATTAAAAAACTAAATGCTAGGCTAGGGTCCCCCTCTACAGTTAGGAGATGTATCCCTATGAAAGCTAGAAAGTGAATTAACACAATGGTGTCCCCTCTTTTCGACTATGGGGATGTGATTCATGAGGGCATCCAGGAGGGATCTGAATAAGCTGGATGTGGTCTTTAATAGGTTTGCCCTTTTCATCATGGATGCCCCTCCGTTAACTCACCATTGCCTCCTGTATCAATCTCTGGGATGGACAAATCTGACTGAATGTAGAAATCTGCATATTCTATACTAAACTTATCAAAATCTTTCTCAAAAAACTCCACCCTACCTAAATAATTTATTTCAAGTGTGTACAGTAAGAAGTGGTTTAAGGATAGCTGGTAATTTGGAACTCAAAGTCCCAGGGTTAAAAACACCTAAAGGGAATTCGACCATCATAGTCTTGGACCAGGAGCCTGGAATGAACTACCCCAGTTTTTTAAATCAAAGGGGAAAGTTTTATGGAATTTGGTAAAAGCCTGTTTTATAAGTGAATCCACACTGTCTAAAAGCTGTTGTGTTTATAAAGAAAAAGGTTAACTAGCCACCTTTTTTTATAAAATAATCTTAGTCTCAAAGTTCCATTTATATGGTATGGTTCAATTTGGCCACTACAACTAAATCATCCCATTCCAAGGCAAAAATATGGAACTTCAGAGGAGCTAACTTTGATAAGATGGCCAACAGAGTTAAGCTAGACCTGGCAAAATGAAATACAGGTGAGGGGGTACAGGCAAAGTGGGCAAGCATTAAGGACGCAATACTTGAAGCAACATCCCATTGTGTTAGAGAGAAAAGGAAGTACAAAAGAAGAAAGAAACCATTTTGGTTCTCAAAAACAGTAGCAGAAAAGGTCAGATCCAAAAGGCTGGCCTTCAGGAAATATAAGGGAATGCAGCAGGATGAAGATAGGGAGGCATGCCAAACTTCCCGAAGGGAAGCAGGGAAGGCAGTAAGGCAGGCAAAGGCCAAAACCGAGGAAACACTAGCACAGACAGTAAAAGAAGGTGACAAGACTTTCTATAGATACATTAATGAAAGGAGACAGTCCAGAGGGGGTATTGCTAAGATCAGAGGAGATAAGGGGGCGTGTGAGGAGGAGGACCATGTAAAAGCATCTATCCTAAATAGATACTTCTGTTCAGTATTTATTGAAGAGGAGGTAGGACAGGGCCCGCAGCTCAGCACCATGGACACGGGGGTGAGCACTAGTCCCTTCACAAAAGAAAGGGTCCTACAAGAGCTCGATAAGCTCAGGGCGGACAAGGCAATGGGATCTGATGGCATACATCCCAGGGTACTAAAGGAGCTAAGGGTGCAACTAGCAGAGCCATTATCAGAACTGTTTAGTGAGTCTCTGACCATAGGAGAGGTCACTTCATGTGATCCCGCTCCACAAGAGTGGTAGCAGGGAGGAGGCAGGAAACTACAGACCAGTCAGTCTTACCTCAGTAGTGGGCAAGATTGTGGAGGCACTCCTAAAGGAAAGGATAGTGCAACACCTGGAATCTATAGGAGCACTGGATCCAAGACAGCATGGGTTTACAAAAGGAAGGTCCTGTCAAACTAATCTCATAGATTTCTTTGATTGGGTAACCAGAGTGGTGGACCAAAGGGGAGCAGTTGATGTTGCCTACCTTGACTTCAGCAAAGCTTTCAACACTGTTCCACATAGGAGATTGATTAATAAGCTGGGTAGGCTCGGGGTGGGTCAGAAGTTGGTCAACTGGGTGGCGAACTGGTTGACAGGCAGAAAACAGAGTGTGGTGGTAAATGGTATACAGTCAGAAGAGATGCAAGTCACAATTGGGGTACCTCAGGGATCAGTCCTGGGGCCAGTCCTCTTCAATATCTTCATCAGTAACATTGCAGATGGACTGGAGGGTAAGGGTTGTCTGTTTGCAGATGACACCAAGATCTGCAACAGAGTAGATGATCCACATGGGGTGGGCAGAATAAGAAGAGATCTGGATAAACTAGCAAAATGGTCGGAAGAGTGGCAACTGGGGTTTAATGCAAAGAAGTGCAAGATCATGCACATAGGGAAGAGAAATCCTGAAGCCACCTATAGGCTGGGAGAGGAGTTGCTGACAGTCACAAGGGAAGAAAGAGACTTGGGCATCATCATCACCGATGACATGAAATCATCCAAGCAGACCACTAAAGCAGTAGGTAAGGCTAGGGGGGATGTTAGGGTGTATTAGTAGGGGTATGACAAGTCAGAAGAGGGAGGTAATAATCCCTCTTTACAAGACACTGGTTAGGCCCCATCTGGAGTACTGCGTGCAGTACTGGAGGCCACACCTTCACAAGGACATTAACCAAATTGAGGCAGTCCAGAGAAAGGCAACCAAACAGGTGCAGGGACTGCATCAGAAAACATATGAGGACAGATTAACGGAGCTCAATATGTATACCCTAGAGCAAAGGAGGGGAGAGAGGTGATATGATCGAAACATTCAAACACCATAAGGGCATTAACAAGGTGAAAGAGTCTAACATGTTTCAATATAAGAAAAACAGCAGGACAAGAGGACACAGCATAAGATTAGAGGGAGGCCGGTTAAGGGATAATGTGAGGAAGTTCTTTTTCACAGAAAGGGTGGTGGATGCATGGAACGGCCTACCTCAGGAAGTGGTGGATATGAATACAGTGCAGGGCTTCAAACAGACATGGGATAAGCATAAAGGAGCAATAAAAATGAGGATGAATAGATAGACCATTGACAGAGCAAAGGCCGATGGTACATTTATAAGGTAGAAAAAGAAATGGGCAGACTGGATGGGCCTTGCGATCCTTTTCTGCCATCAACTTCCATGTTTCTATAATCTTTTATTGCAACAATTTGCACTTTGTTAGAAACTATGCAACTTTGCTGTTTAATCTGATTGTTTTAATAATGTTATGCATAACGTTTTGATAATGTTGTGTATGTTTTTATGAATGATGCACCCCATTGTAAATGAGCTTTGGCATGGCTGGGCTGTCCTTTTCTTGATTTCTAAGAATAAATGATTACTACTACTACTACTACTACTCCTCTGTTGCACTTCATTTATTATGCAGTCGATTAGTTTTCCCTCTAACTTGCCTAACACTTAGTGTAAAATTTGACTGCCCCTTGTGGTTTGTTCCACATGCTGCTCTAAGTCTAAGGGTGTAATTGTGTCCAAGAAGTCTTTTTCCAACACATTTATACCCTCTCTATTAACCCAGCTTATTCTGGGTAAACTAAAGTCCCCCCAGGATTATTAACTGATCATCAGTGTCTACTTCTCATGGTGAATTTATTAGTGCACCGTTTTGGCTCCCCTCATGTGCTGTTGGCCTGTAAAATAAGCCTAGGACTATTTTTTCTCATTAACTGGGCCACCTTAATCCGTATCTGTTCAGGATTTCCCTGCATTGGTACCTGGAATTTGGACATCCCTATCATTTAGCACATCGATCCACCACATTTTTTACCCTTTCTGCCTTTATTGTATACCCAGAAGCCATCTGTGTCCCTACCCCAAGTATTCTCTTCCTGCCACCACGTTTCTGTGAATCAACAGATGTGGATTTTATCCTTTTTTGTGATGAATTCTAGTTTCTCTCTTTTGTTTTGTAAGTTCCATGTATTAGCAACACTATTCAATTAATTTCCCTTGTCTCCTTTCTAGCTTTCTTTTCTCTGGTCTTCTATCAGTATTGCTTTGTTTATCTTCTCCCCGCTCGCCCATATGTTTAGTTTAAATATTTTTTGATAATGTAATTTATCCTTTCTCCTAGCACCCTAGTAGCGTCCCTGTCGGGTGCAGCCCATCAGATGAGAAAAGCTTTTGGTCCTTGTTAGAGTAGTCCCAGTTTCTTAGCAAATGAGAATTTTCCCTGTACACCATCTCAATAGCCATGCATTAAGTAGTTTGACCTCCATTATTTTCCTTTTCCCTGCTCTAGGTATTGGCATTATCTATGAAATAATGGCATTACAACCTTTTTGCCTTGTCTCTTGACCTCCTCAAAACCTCTCTGAATGTCCAGAGTTGGTCTTGTCCCCACATCATTTGTCCCTACGTGAATTACTGCTAGTGATGTGTTTGTACCCTTTAAAAGACCATCCAGATTGTTCTTTATAACCAGGGCCCCTGGTGTTCTGCAGCAGAATTTTCTGATTTCTGTGTCAGGGCTCCTTGACTTCTGTGGCAGCATTTTCTAATTTCTGCGGCATGATTTATTCATTTCTCTGGCAGAATGCAGTCCTGTCATTGGCTAAATATGATGTGATGTCATCGATGACATCATATGCTGAGCATAAAGGAGGGGCTTCAGGATAAACGAGGTGGGAAAGAAAGCCTGACACTATGGAAAAACAGTATATTTATATGAAAATTCACCAAAAACAATGAATTCTGCGGCACTGTATATATTCTGCGGCATGATGCAAATTCTGCGGCAAATTCCGCAACCACAGAACCGCAGAATTCCAGGAGCCTTATTTATAACCACAATGCCTGCATCTGACAAAGTGCTCACCGTGAAGGTATCCTTCCTTCCCCTGCAAATATGTTTTTCCATATATTTTATTATAGAGTCACCTGTGACTACTACAGTTTCCCCTCTTATTTGCTGCTGTTTCTTGTCCCGCCTGTCCTGTTGGTCTGTTAATCTCATTCTTTGACTCATGAAGTGTGCTGGGCTGTGCTGCAGGCTCAGTAATAGCCTCCCTAATGGATTCTGTCCCTTCCCCATTTGACTATGAGTCAGAGTGTGGGTCAGTTATGTGCCACTGTTCGCGCTCTGCTGTTTGTAAGATATCAGCATTATTTTGTAGCAGTTCGACTGGAGTGAATCCCTGTGCTAATGTGCGCCTTCTTTTTGCTCCACCCTTAACAATGCACCACTCCTCTCCCATTAACGCCTCTTGATCTCCATCGGAATCCTCGCACATATTCCTTTTCCGCTTATTACCTATAATTTTATTTGCTGTCTGATTGTTTTTTGCTTTAAGGCTAGCTGCCAACTGTTCACTTTCCTGAAGCAGCGTACTGGTGTTATGCTCAAACTGCTCACGTTTATGCACTTCTATATGAAATTCTATTTGTTGTTTTAAATTTTTTATTTTATACTCTAGCTTCTGAATGTGTTTGCCTTTTCTACAGTTAAAATCACCTTCAGTTTCCCTGTAGTCAAACATTTTGTAAACTGCATTGTGCTGTGCTATCCCCCATTTTCCTTGTACCTGTGATTCAGTATCAAGCTGCTCATATTAAACTCTGGGCCCGCTGCTCTATCTGCCCTGGCTGACGTGGCAGAGACAGAGATGTTGCAAACTTTTAATTTGCTGGCAAAGTTGGCAAATTCGCCTCTGCAGAGCAATCTGCAAATTTTTGCTATTATCCTCAAAATTTGCCTATGTGAGTTCACCATTTTTTTTTGCAGAATTTTGCCATGAATGGCGGAATTTCACCCGCAGATGGTGACATTTCACCCGCAAGTAGCGGAATTTTGCCCACCAAAATTCTACCTTTCACGGGCAAAATTCTACATCTAGTGGATCGTTCAAAACTTCACAAATTCGCGGAATAATTTGCAGAGCAAAGTTTTCCAACTTTGCCCATCTTTAGCCTCTCCTGTGCCCGCCTCCACTGGTGCTTGACTGCTGCTCACAGTGATTCAACTTAAATCACCATAGGACCCAGAATTGCACGTACTCATTATGTGCAAGATGAGCAGAAGCAGGAGCCTGTTTTGTTTAAAAAGCTAACACTGGCTCTCTGTAGACCAGCGTTTTCACACCCAAGCACTCTACCTTAAAAAAAAAAGCACTTTTAGTGCCTAAAACCAGCTCTGTTTCTAGTGAGTAGTTCCCTTGACATCCTACTGTAGTACAGAGGAGTCTGTTATACCTTCCTTATATTCGTTATCATTACATACATACTGTACATATATAGGGACTCTGCTAGTTAAGCGACTGCTTTAATTTTCCTCTGGGAGTGGTTAAAATTACTAAAATCTGGTACTTAAAACAGCCCCCATAGACTTGTATGGAGCTTGTCCCCATGCTCTCCCTGGTCACATGTCACAAATTCTGAGAGCGTGGGGGCGGAGTGGGCTCATCAGGAAGTTGGAAGGGATCGGCTGGCCATGGGTTTGGCACCAGTTATGATCCCTTCCGCTACTAAAACTGCTCACTTAAAAATTAAATTTTTTGTATCATAGAAACATAGAATTTAACGGCAGATAAGGACCGCTTGGCCCACCCAGTCTGCCCATTTCCCTACCTAATGGATAAGCTGCAGATCCTAGCTAACCAATAGCCTGCTTCTTCCAACCTCCACCTCCTAGAATTGCCTTATGTCTGTCCCATGCATTCTTGAATTCCACCACAGTTTTTGACTCCACAACCTCCTCAGGAAAGCTGTTCCATGCATCCACAGCCCTCTCCGTGAAAAAAATACTTCCTCACATTACCTCTGAGCCATCCCCCCTCTAACTTCAAATTGTGTCCCCTTGTTCTTGCACACCTCTTTTTCTGAAAGGTGCTACCGTCTTGGACTTTGTTGATTCCCTTGAGGTATTTGAAAGTTTCTATCATGTCCCCCCTCTCCCTCCTCTCCTCGTCTCCCTCCTCTCCTCGAGGCTATACATATTAAGATCCTTAAGTCTCTCTTGATATGTCTTCTGGTGCAGACCCTGCACCATTTCAGTTGCCCTCCTCTGGACAGCCTCCATCCTGTCTATGTCTTTGCAGAGATTGGGTCTCCAGAACTGCATGCAGTACTCCAGTCTCACCAGCTGTCTGTACAGCGGGATAACAACATGCCTCTCCCTATGCATCCCAGTATCCCACCAGCCCTACTTACTGCCCTCTCACATTGTTTGCTCACCTTTAGGTCGTCAGATATGACTACCCCAGGTCCCTTTCCATTTTTGTTGTTGTTAGTATCTCACCCCCCACTGTGTACTCTTCCCCTGGGTTTCTGTTTCTCAGGTGCATTACTTTGCACTTCTTAGCACTGAATCTAAGCTGCCATACATTTGACCATTCCTCTAACCTTGCCAAGTCCCTTCTCATCCTTTCCACCCCACCTTGTGTATCAACTCTGTTGCAGATCTTTGTGTCGTCTACAAAGAGACATACTTTTCCTTGCAGTCCATCTGCAATGTCGCTTATAAAGACATTAAAGTGGACCGGTCCTAGTACTGAACCCTGCGGTACCCCACTAGTAACCCCCCTTTCTTCAGAGTGGACTCCGTTTACTATTACCTTCTGTGTCCCGTTCTCCAGCCAATTTTTTACCCAGGTTACCGTCTTGGAACCCACTCCCAGGCTGGCCAACTTGTATATTAATCTTTTTTATGAAATGGGCATCATAAAATAGGATCTCTGGCTGCTAGGGATGTGATATTCTGTCTGACTCACAGGAAAAAGGTCCAACACTGGGCATTGGGCATTGATATGGGTGATGCTGCCCATTCAGAACCTTAACAAAACGCAGCCATCTTGTTTGTGCCATAAATGGTGCCATCCGAAATGTAACAAATAAAACAAATATCTCTCACCTCCTGTTCAGATTTCCCCAGTGTTTGAATATAGCATGAAATGAACTGCACACACGCTCGATCCTCGGGGGAGGGGGGGAATGGAACAGCTGCAATCTGTACACCTGCCTGCCCGCTCCTTTATCTCTCTTCGAGCCCACCCGCTTGCTGTTGAAATTCTTATTTTTATTTGAAAGTGATGTTAAGGTGTCTCCCAACCTGCCTGCTCACTTTTTCTATTTTTTTTTTTTTAAACCGGAACAACCGCAATCTCTCTACCAGCCCACCTGCTCGCTCTTGAAGTTTGAACTTTTAATAATGTATAAAAAAAGAAGCATTTTGCTCTTTTTTTTTTCTCCTACTTGTCTCCACACAGCATGGGGGGTGGGTGAGGGCGAGGTGAATACTGCCATGACAACCAGACCTAAAGTACAGAAGCCTTTCTAGGATAAAATTCATTAAGTGTTAAAAAAAAAAAAAAAAAAAAACACAGTACACTTAGGAGGAGGAACTATTTTATTAAAAATGACACAAACATACATGTTTTTTTCTACTTTAAATTGGAAATTTAACCTACCAAATGCAGTTGCACTAAAGATGGCCATTTCATAAGCGCAATAAGCCTCTCCAGGGTGTGCATTAGACACTTTAACACACGGCTAGGAGGCTGGACGCAGTCGGCTGGTGGCCTCGTGCCTCACTACACCTTCTAGCCGTGTGTTAAAGTGTCTAATGCACACCCTGTCGTGGCTTATTGCTTTTGTGTGGGACTGTGTCAAATGCCTTGCTAAAGTTTAGGTAGGCCATGTCTACAGCCCCTCCCTGATCTACTACTTTGGTCACCCAGTCAAAGAAATCTATTAGATTCATCTGACATAACCTTCACGCTGTGAATCCATGCTGCCTTGTGTCCTGCGCTCCTCTGGCCTCTAGGTATCAGTGAGCGCAGGACGATATAAGGTATTGGGCTATGAAGCCCAATATCTTATATCGGAAATTTCCTTTAATATTGCATGACATCGATTTTTCTTCAGTTTAGTCATAGCTTCTTGTCTATCAATATATACTACACAAGTTTTTAATAATGAAGAATATGTTGGGGCAGTAATATAATTTTTTGTACCATACCCTGTTCCAATACCAACTAATGTTTGTCTTACAAATGCAAGCCAAGGCTTATCACATCTCTTGTTCAGCAGAATATGAATTTTTCTCATCCAAACATGCTTTTGCTAATCCAACTGCATTTTGTAAACATAAGAAATAGTTCCGTACTCTTCATGTGGCCAGACATTTAATTGAAGGCTGGCCTAGTTCGAGCCTACGAGCATATCAGGTATTGATGTAGGTAAATTCAACAACTTTTAGCAATGTGTATCAGGTGGTTGTTCTAATTTTTCACCTACTTTGTGTCCCCACATTTCAGTAGCCTACAGTCATTATGCCACTGCTTTGCATTTATTACTGCCAAGACCACTTCCACTGTTCTGCCACCAAATCTATTATTGAGCGTTAATATACTATTATTTGACTGCTTCACCATTTATGCACATTCAGTATTTGTTGTTTCCAACAGAAATTTCTATGCAGTGTGAGTCTAAGATAAGTGTTTTTTTTTCCTTTTTTTAGTACTTTCAGCTTTACATTATCTATCCAAAGATTATGACTTTTTTTTTGGGGGGGGGGGTTGTACTAGCATCATTTTGCTTTCATCTGTATTTATGATCATATCAATGGTTCTACTATCTAGAGTTAATTTGTTTAACTGACAGTAGTGCATGCTCCATTAATTAGATTAAAATTAGTTTGTCTGCATAAGCAAGGATTGGACAGGACTTACTTCCTTTTCTGGGATAACTATATTGCTGGTTACCCAGCTTAAGTAATAAATCATTGATGTACACGTTAAATAAAACTGGTGCCAGGACACACTCTTGCTTGACACTGACATTTATGCTGAGACTTCCCTTTTTATCATATCTAATTTGACACCAGTTATCCAGATACGAATTGTATATTAATTAGTGCCTGGTCAACCCCTAATCATTTAATGTTTTTTTTCCCAAGTATTTTTCTGTTTAAGAAATCAAACACTTTTCTAAAGTCTATAAATGCCAAGAATACTTTCTAAGAATATATTTTCAAGTGCTTTTCTAAAATATGGTGTAATATGAAGCACCAGTCAATTGTGGATCCTCCCTTTGTAATCCTATCTTGTAATTCCAGCATTAAATTATAATGTTCCAGATAATTTTGCAATTTACAACATAACGTTCTAGTGAAAATCTTGGAGGATGCTTCCAAAAGGCTTATTTGCATATACATTTCAGAGTTCTCTAATTGCCCTTTTTTAAAAATGTGGAAAACAGCTCCTTTCCAAGTTTCATGGAAATTATTAGATACTATGTAAATATTTATAAGTTTTTGTCAGCAATGGTGCCTAGAAAGATGTACTGACTTTAAGTAAGTCCATAGGTAATCCCATTAAGGTCCTTGTTTCACTTGCTAAATTCAGTGCCATCTGTATTTCTAGTTATTGTATTATGTAAAACTTCTTTTGTCTAGGGGCCCAACTCTCTATGATCATGTTACTTTTACAAAAAAATGGACTGGAAATAAGCTTGCCATATCTCAGGATGTATATGAGGGTCACTTCTGTTTTGTCAATTCATAGTCCCATGGGCTACTAAGCACCAAATATTGTGTTATCTGTTTTATGTACAGCCACCAACATCTTATTCCAGCTCATTTCTTGGTACAGGTTCTTGTTATACAACAAGAAGCTTTTGTATTCTCTTTGTGCTAATTAAGCAGTTTCAAGGTTAGCTTACTTTTTTGTTTTATCTATTTATGTTCCCACTGGCACCCTGGCCGGCCACTCCTTTGGAGCAACAAGGCCCATCCACACTGCCATCTTGACTTGCACCACCATCTCCTGACCCTGTCTCATGACCTATTGTGGTAACCCGACATTTTCCTACATTGGGAGGGTCCCTCTCCTTCAAGGGGGACATGCCGGAAGGCACAACTACATATCCCTGGAGGCCATTGCCGGGTCGGACCGGGCTGTCCGGGGTTTCGTGACAGTGTAGGACAGGCGCTCGTTATCTGGTTGGCAGGGGGCCCATTTTCACTTTTTCTTGGCCCACCCCACACAGTAGCCTGTTTAAGGATGGCATCCTGGGGTGGGGATGTACGGGAGGGCATGTCAAGGTTTCACGCCCCCCAAGCTGGTCCCCAGTCCACCTCCAGGAGCCCAGGCTTGACCCTCCCCCTAGGACGGAAGCGTCCAGTGGACACCTAAGAATCCCCTCCCTGCCGGCCTCCACTCCTGGTACCTGGGTTCGGGGCATGAACCTGGGTCACCAGCATCCTGAGCGAACCCCATGGCTCAGTACCACAGAGCCGGCCTAGGTCAGATTACTCGGATTATGCTTAGTCTCTCTAATTCTGATGGAAAGTAATCTTTTCACAAGTTTTACATTCACTGTCAAACCAGCCATAATTAAAGTAATATTTTTCTTCTCATTTGTAACAGTAAGGTATATAGAGATCAGGTTATCATAAAGTGAAAGAATTGTTTCATGATCTGTTTCTTTGACAGTACAATTCCTAATATCTGTACAATTTTGAGACACCAGAATTTCTGACATATTCTCTTTTTGTGGATTTGTTCGATATTACTCTGTTTACTCCTCATTTCCAAGTTTTCGTGCACATTCAAAGAAATCTGAATCTTAAGTGCTGTATCTCTTGGGATCTGGATTGGCAGATCGTCAGTTTCTGTCCTATCTACTCCTGCAAATTCTATATAGCTGTGAATATCAAATAATGTCATGACAGCATAATCTAATACTAATGCATAAGCTCCCGTCAAATGTGAATGGACATCTTGATAGTCTCTGTTGAACCTGCCCTTCAGTATGCATAGCTTTAAGTTGCTGCACAATGTGAAGAGATTTTTACCCATTATATTCAGGGTCTTATCCTGTGAAGTTCTTTCTTTGCAACAGACATTGTTCTAAGTTTCAATGTCATCTTCTGATATATCACTATTCCCTATTCTTGCACTTGTCACCTACTAAAATTCATTTTTTTTGTTCAAAATTATCAAAATTGTGTAATATGTCTTCTAATTCTGTGAAAACCTGTGGCATATGATAACCGATCCTTGGGAGGGGTTATACGCATTGCACAAAATACATTCTTGATTGTTAAACAATAGTGAGAGGATAATAAGATATTGATTCATATATAACATGGTTTTACACTTGATGTCTGAGTGAAATTTTTTTATCATGGACATTATTTGTCCGCTCCCTCTGGGACCCAGCAGGGTCTACGCCCCCCCCCCGAGGGGTACGTCCTCCGGCCCATTAGGCCGTACAATCCTTATAGTTCATTTCCAGCCTTTGTGTGTTTTGCATTTTGTGCAGAAGCAACCCTAATGGGCATTAATGTAGTTTTTTGCTATAAATGCCTTAATTTTAAGAAATTTGTATAGTAACTTCATTTACTCATGGCCTTTGAAGCCCTGTGCAAAGTAGAAGGTGACTCCTAACATACTTTTCACAGGATGCTGTCTGGTTTGTGAAATGTCAGAAGAACTTCTGTGGAGGTGGATACTAGACAGTCTTTTTGTGGACCATGCACCATAATCCCCTGCTCCCACAAGCTGTGGGACAATTTAGGTCTTCAAACTGAAAGCTTAGTGCTCTAACACATTTTCTGGCATGTTATGTGTTTGCAGGGCTGGCCTTAAGGATAGGCGAACTAGGTGTCCACCTCGGGCACCATGTGATAGGGGACACCTTGAAACCGAGCTCCGTTTTTTTATGTTAATATATATATATTTTTTTTATGAGAGTCACCTGGACAGTGAAAGTTATATGGTCAAATTTTGCATCTGGTGGGGGTGGGGGGGGCTGGAGGTTGAACTTGAAAACATGTCCACTGCCGACTACCACCTTTGCTTCCACAGCTCCACCTCTCCACCTGTATAATCAGCCCTTGGCTGCCCACTGCCCCCCCCAACCCCATTTCTACATGCTCAGTGGAGAGGTGGTTGATTGGTCTTGGCAGGTGGCAGCAAAGGATTGAGCTGACAGACAGGCAGCACAGCATTAGCGAGGTGGGCGTTTGAGGAGGGAGTTGAGAAGAGCCAAGCCAAGTTGGCCAGTTTTGCTTAGTCATGGTTGCTGAGGGAACGAGAGAAAAAATGGTGAAAGTAAGCAAGATTGAAAAGGCAAGACTGCGAAAGGACCAGAGGAGTAAAGAGCAACAGCTGTCAGGTTGTGTCTCTCTTCCCGTGAGTGTGCGGCTCGTAGTCAGGTGAGTCTCTCTGATACCGATATCATTAGTGCTCGATCGAGAGAGATGGTTGTGTTGTTTGAGGAGGGGAATATTTGTATTCATTTTTGGTTATTTGATGTGTTGGGAGGTTTTTGTGTACATTTTGGGGGGAATTGCCAAGGGGTTCAGACAGTATAATAGGGAAGGGGCAGGATTTGGGTTGGAGTGGGCAGAAATGGGGCACAAATAAGGAGAGAGGCAGAAATGTGAAAGGGTGGGGTCTGGGGAATGGGGTGGAAAGACAAACTGGAGTACAAACAGGGGTTATGGCAGGGTACAGATGGGATGACTGAGTGGTACAAATGAAAAAGGTGCAGAAACTGCGGCGGGAGCTAGAAATAGGGATGTTTAAACTGTAGGGGTTATGTAGGTAGAGATGGAGTAATGGAGTCCTAAGTTAGAAACCCAGTGCTCATACCTAGACTGATTTGGTATTTTTCCTGTAGATTGCATTAATTTTCTTTTGTACCAGTGCAGGACTATGGGACCAGTTTTCCTGTTGATACCTCCATTTTCCCCAATACAGGAATCTGTAGATCTGGGAGCTCTAGAAACCCAGTGACAGGGATGGGGGCTTTTAACAACATAATTCAGGGATATTTACTGTGGGTATGTACAGGGGGTGGACTTGAGTTGGGGCATTATAGGACTGGGGAGGACGTGGTGTGTGTGATAGGTGGTAATGGTCATTTTACTCTCTGAATGAAAGAAAGAAAAATGGAAGAAAACCCCTGATGCTATGTCTTAATGAGGCACATAGGCACTGTTGGGCCCTGCGCTGCGTGGACCTCATCAAAGAATGGCAAAGAAAATCGGATGACAAGTCTGGGGGGTAGCCCGGATATCCTGATGTGAAGCCCAGGTAGACTGGTACTGGTGAATAAAAAGCTTGATGGGGCAGGGAGCACAGGTGTAAACCTGGAGACCCAGCAGACTCTGGTTTGAATCCCGTAATCACCATTTGCCTACTGTGTGATCTTGAGCAAGTAACTTAACCTCCTTAGCCCCAGATATTCAAAGGGTTGCGCATGGGCGCAACGGTATTCTTGCCGTCGCACCAACCACTTTCAATGTGCCCGGTGCGATATTCAAAAGGGAAAAGTGTGCTGCACAAATCCCGATGCGCCGGAGCGCGTCAGTAATGTATGCAGGTGCAGGTGGGGGGGGGGGCGTGCCCATGCATACCCTGCACAGCCTGATATTCAGCCCGGGATGTGCAGAGCCATGCATGCGCAACCCCTACCTGTACCAGCACAAAGTTGATCCCCAAAAAAAAACGGATGGCCACCCACAGGTGATCTGCCGCATTGCAGGGTGCAAAATGGCAGCTACCACCTGTGGGTGGCCACCTGAGCTCTGGCTGCACCTGGCGGCACCCCCCCCCATGCCCGATCGCAGGCATTTGTAAAACAAATGAAGAATTCTGTCAAATATCCCTGGTGGTCCAGTGGACTGCTATCTGCCCGATCGTGGGCATTAGTAATAAATAAATATGTCAAATATCCCTGGTGGTCCAGTGGACCGCTATCTGCCCGATCGCGGGCATTAGTAATAAATAAATCTGTCCAATATCCCTGGTGGTCCAGTGGACCGCTGTCTGCCCGATCGCGGGCATTTGTAATAAAAAAGATTAATCTGTCCAATATCCCTGGTGGTCCAGTGGACGCTGTCTGCCCGATCGCTGGCATTTGTAATAAAAAGATTAATCTGTCCATATCCCTGGTGGTCTAGCGGTACCCCTCCCCACCCGCCCACTGAGCCCCACCGCCCACTCCCCCTCCCGGTCAGCCGGCGGGCGTCAGCACCCACCCGCCTGTCGCCGCCGATGGATATCAGTGCCAGACGCTTTATTGGTCCACAGCATGAGCCAATGGGCATGCAGCCTGTGTTAGTATACATTCCAGATCTGTAGAATGGATCATTCACATATCTGAATGTGTAGTACGGTATGGCGGCATGCCCATTGGCTCACGCTTGTGGACCAATGGGCGACATCCCCACCGGATGGTGTCAGTCAGCGGGTGGCGGGCGGCAGGCGAGGGGTGCTGCCGCCCGCGCTGACCGGGGGTGGGCAGTGGGCCCAGTGGGCAGGTGGGGAGGGGGCTACCGCTAGACCACCAGGGATATTGGACAGATTTATTACCAATGCCCATGATCGGGCAGATAGCGGTCCACTGGACCACCAGGGATATTGGACAGATTTATTTATTACTAATGCTTGCGATTGGGCAGATAGTGGTCTACTGGACCACCAGGGATATTGGACAGATTTATTTATTACTAATGCCCGTGATCGGGCAGACAGCGATCCACTGGACCACCAGGGATATTGGACAGATTTATTTATTACTAATGCTCGCGATCGGGCAGATAGCGGTCCACTGGACCACCAGGGATATTGGACAGATTTATTTATTACTAATGCCTGCGATCGGGCAGACAGCGGTCCACTGGACCACCAGGGATATTGGACAGATTAATCTTTTTTTATTACAAATGCCCATGATCGGGCAGACAGCAGTCCACTGGACCACCAGGGATTTGTGATTTTCCTTTTTTTACTGCAGCCCGCGATCGGGATGTGGAGCACATTGCCGGCTGCAAGGGGCGTCGGTCCCCGACGGCTGCTGCCTGGCAGGGCGCCAGGCGCAAGGGGTCGGGGATCGGCGCACCTGCATGCAAATGGGGCCATAATGACATGCAAATGGCCCCATTTGCACCTTGCATACATTATGGCCCCAATTGCATGTCAAGTTTTGAATATCGTGGTTGCTGTGCATAGTGCAATGGAACTTGAGCTAGCGCATCCCCATGCTCCACTCTGGCCACTTGCGCTGGCGCAGTGCCACTGCGCCATGTACACTGCGGGTGGCCAGGGTGCGATATTCAATGATGCTGTGCCATGGCGCAGCTCTGTTGAATATCGCCCAGTCCACACCCCTGCGCAGCCAAGTTGCGCTGCGCCCAAGCTTGTGCCACAGCCTGGCGCAGTTTGAATATCTGGGCCCTTGTGTTTAATTTTTCTTAATGGCAAGCTTCTGCTTATTGTGCCTGTACAGACCAAAAATTCTAAATGTATAGAATATTGTATGGGCAACCATGCACAACAAGGCTGTGTTTCCATCAAGGGGGTTGTGATGACATTATATGGACCTCTAGAGCGAAGCTCGAGAGATCCTTGATGTCATCACAGTTCCTGAGATGGAAACCTGGCTGAGTTGGTCTGGTTGACCATATATTATTTATTTATGTATGTATGTATGTGTATATATATACTTACATATTTATTTTATTTGTATACTATTTTACCAGGTAAGCAGAGTTAAGATGGGCTTGTTTCCAGCTATGACCTGGGGAGGAGTGGATTGGGAACAGTAAAGAGATATACCACAGGCGCTTCAGTGGAGGCAAAAGAAATTAATACAGAAATAGTATATAAGGTCCGCTGTACTTTAAATAAAGAATAATGTGTGGGCAACAGTATACAGTGAATCAGTGTTTCCATCAAGGGGTTGGAATAACAGCATATGGACCTCGAATACGAAGGGGGAGACAACATTGTGTGTTTGTGAGTGAGTGGAGTGGAGAAACTGAAAGTTGCGGGAGTGACCACGAAGGGGGAAATGAAACTGAGTTAATGATAAAACGTGCATATAGCATTTTTAGAATGTGCAAGACAACATTTGTGAAGGGGCTGCTCTCCATACACAATAAGCCCTGACTATATACAGTAACTGTATTTTACGTTACTCACCCCACCACCTGACGGAGTGAACACAGTACACAAACTCACGCTGCCCATAGTGTTGTTTCAGTTTCACAGAGCAGTTTTACTGAACATGATTGGCTGTATGACATAGCCAATGTGGTACAGCGAAAAGTCATTGTACCATATTAGTTACATCACTACTGTAGTACAACAGGATTTTCAGTGGTAAGAATTTCCATACACTCAAATCCGTGACCATATACTATATATCTTAAGACATTACACTGAGCCAAAGCGTGTTTCCAGATAATACCAAGAGCACGGAGGTTTAAGTGATATTGTCAACCCCCTTAGGTCTCAGAGTGCCTCTAGTTTAAAAAAAAAAAATTATGATTGATCATAGTTTATAGAGATTGCTGATGTAGCTGGTGGTTTGATTCTGATTCCCTTTTTTTCTTTGTAAAACTGAAAAACCTGGTGTTACCACACAAAAGCGTTTGGTTACAATCTTTGATCAACTCCCATGGCATCTTTCTTGGACTTGGGAACAACCCCAGCAGAGTCTAGCCACCGGTGATGCAGTGGGAAGAGAGAAAAGTATTGCAGAATGAGTGTCTGTACCATTTGGGGGTGTTCGTACTGTTCAGAAAGTGTGCAGTACAGATCAAGGATTTGAAATCAAACAAGATTGAGTATAATTCCAACATCGGCATGCTTTTCAGTTCTACTAAAAAGGAAGCAGATAAAAAAAATCTAAATCAATGAATTTTAGAGAAGGTAAGCAATCATATGATGTGTTTTCAACTAGAAATAATATACAGCAGGGTGCAAAAAGGGTCGGCAGTGTCCCTTTAAGTGACTTGCTCAGTGTCGTCGAGGCACAGGTCAGGAAGCATAGGAAGACCAGGCACAGTTGTAAAATTCACAAGTAGCATTGCGTTATTATGAATAACAGTAAATAAAAATTAAAAACCTGTTCAGTGTAACTATTTACAAAGGCAGTACAAACAGAGAAAACAGAGTCCTTCATCTGAGGGTATCTCTGATTCCAAGTTTCAGTATCTTTAACAAAAATATTGCTGCTTTTTTATAACCAGTCTTAGTATGGCACTTAATTTCTACATCCTGAGCTCATTAAGGAGACATCCTGTTTCTCATAAAATGTATCATAGTTCTTCTCAGTTTCTTTGCAGAGCAGGCTTGCAACTAGCGAGTGTCTCAAGCTGGCCTCCTGCTGACAGCTCTGCACAAGAGTTTGCAGACAAGTCTGAGAGGAGCCCAAACTGCATTCAGGTTAACCTCTTGAGTTCCAAATAGCTTTTTGCAATCATTTCAACAGTATAACTATATACATTTTCAAAAACAAAGGGGTGCCAGTTTAACATAAAGATTCACATATATTTTATAACCACAGATATGCAAGGGGGAGGAAAAGACAGAAATGGCAAATGAAGGCAGAGGGATAGCAAGAGGCGGAGAATCGCAAGACTGTCAGAGTGATCATTTCCTAGGATTCACAAGAAAGTACAGTTATGTAAGAACTTACCGTAACAGTAGATCTTCGAGGGGAGCTCATATAGCAGGCAACACTAGTAGGACAAAGCTGCCAGGAGCTAGGACCACACTGAAAACTTCTAGCATTCTACAACGGCGGACAGCCCACAACATCAACATGCCGACGTCTGTGTGGTAGGGCGCAGGTTTTTTTGGGCAACACAGGTAGTGTGACACAATAGCAATCTGTTATATAGTTCAAAATTTATTTTATGAATCGATATTTGTCTTCAGAGGCAGGACAAATTACATACAGCAAACTCATTTGAACTCACTTCAAATGCCCAGAAGAATATATTAGAACAAGTTTAACACATTTGTATAGCAATTTGACATCACTCCCTGGAGTTCTCTCCAGACCTTTCTTTCTGATCTCTCTCCTGGTCACATCTGACCTCTTAAGTGATATCTGTTCTTTTATACAATTCAACAGTCAGGTGATAAATTAACTCCACCCAATACATTTTTAATATAACGTCTTTAAACACTGCACCAATATTTAGTCTAAATAGCATAAACACATTTTTATTACTTTAGCAACTTACATACTGTCAGAGTGTATTACAGTCATTTAGTTATTTTCACTCTCTGGCATGAGGAAGAACCACCCCTTCCAGCAGCAGCATAAAAGGATTCAGGGAGCAGCCGGCTGGCTCCTAATAGAGTGTTGGAGCTGTAAGTGAAGTGCTTTAGGAGTGCCAGGACGCCAACAGAAGCATTGTTACCCTTCCAGAGAACCCCAACAATATTTTATTCCCACAGCGAGAGATAAGTATAAAACTTAATATATGTATTTTTTTTTATTATTATTTCTCCTCCAGAGCTCCGGCTGCAACCCCCGCCATCCGTTGTTCCCCCAGCGCCATCCCCGAACATCAGACCCCCTCCCTTATGCACCTCGCGTCTTACCCTTCGTGGCAGGGTGGTGGGGAGCGACTCAACCCACCCCAACGGATCCATGCCAGGGAGGTGCCCTTCCAGGAACAGCGCCGCGGGAACAACTTCATACTGCCGGGCTCTCTTTTCCACTGTTTTTCTTCCTGGCGGGTCATGGCATGCAGTGACGCCAGCGACTGGGTGCACGCACGCTCCCGTGCGTGCCCCAATCAAGCATCTGCCGTGTCCTGCCCCCCCATAGCTTGCAGCTACGTGCTGTCAACCCCAGCCTCCGGGCTAGGGTCAGGCAAGCACCGCCGCCTCGATCCCTCCCCGGAGATGGAGAGCAGTCCCTGACACTCAATCCATCTCCTCCCTCGGGCCGACCCACGGCAACCCATGCCCGCTCCAACACGGGTCGCCGGGCGGGCGGGTGTGGCGTCCAGCGCCTCAACCCTCAGCGTCACCGGGCTGGCCTAAAACTTAATATTTAGTTTCAGGAGGAGAACCCAATGCTGAGAGAAATTATAAGCTTTACTACCCTCATGACAGTACATACATCTGAGCGGGCATAAAAGCTTACTGGAGCTCGTACTCGCACTGTCAAGACAAATTCAGCGGCTAATTTGCCTGGGGAGGGTCACATAAAAGGAGTGTTTTAAATGCCATCATTAAATAATTTCCTTTTAGGATATTCCTTGCCCACAAAACAACCTAGCTCATTAGATAAAGGAGCAGTGTTGGTGTTCTTATATCTTTCTTAAAAATGAAAATATTTTTTTACATAGAAATCCGCACTGGCAAGGAGAAAACAAAACCAATTTAACATAACCTAGGAAGTTGTATCAATTAACATACACACAGCTTCCCTTATTGAAACAAGAAAGGGGGTTATTATACCAAACTAAAAGCGCAAAGAACATTTTAGGAGCAGAAGCTGAAACTGACCAAAACAAAGATCAGCAGCCGACTCCCTGCCAACCCATTCTACCAGAATACCTATACCTTAAATGAAACAATTGTCTTTTTTATAAATCCAAATTGACAGTATCTTCCACTACAAACTGGCAAAACCCCTTTTCCCCACTCTGCTTAGCACTTGCCACTAGTAAAAGAACAAAAACAAACATTCGCTTTTCCTTCATTTCAGTCGGGACAGCAGTTCCAAGTGCCGCCTGACCCGAAAATACTCTGACTTTTATATATTACTGCAAACCAGAAAATGAGTAGAATAAGAACACCAAGACTCATTCCACCATAAACAAATCCAAACTGTATTTGATTCTACTCTCTCTCTCTCTCTCTCTCTCGGACATCCAAAAGCTAAGGAATGCCTGACTACAAAGTTCAAACAAGCTTAAGGCTCAGCTGCTAGTCTCCCCTATCTTATCACTTAAATAACAATTATCCACTGACCCCATAGTTCTCAATTGCACACAAACAGATCTCCTGAAAGAAGTAATACGCCCTGATTTATTTTTAGCTCAATATTTGCCCCTGGATGGCGGCTGCCTTTTTAACTAAATGAACCAGAACACTTAAATGCAGCAACCAAAAATTAAACAGCTGAACTATACAGCCTGACTGTGCGGCGATGCGCACTATCACAGCACCCTTTAGAGCAGCAGCCAGCAGGACATTCAGGCATCTAGCATTTTTACATAAATAATTCCAGGGCCCCCAACCCCTCACAGAGGCACTCTGTGACAGTCTGCCTATGGTATAAAAGGGGTGGCCCCCAGTTCCACCTCACTTCTCCTGCTGGAGACCCTGGCATGCCCAGAAAGGAGAGAACCGAGGCAGTTCCTCATAACCGAGGAAAGCAGAGAAACAGCAATCGGGGCAGGAGGGAGGAAAAGCAGCGCTTGCTGCAAGAACTCCTCTTAAAGATCTGCTGTTATGGTAAGTTCTTACGTAACTGTACTATCTTACTTCAAGGGGGCTCTTGCAGCAGGCAACACTGGTAGGACTGAGTTCCAAGCAGTTTTGGAACTGACCTGGTCAGCAGGAGGGAGGAGGAGGAGGAGGAGGAAAAAGCAGGCATGGGACACTTAGGAAAGAAGGCCTTGAAAGACTGTAAGTCCAAAGCTGGCCCTACACCTAGAGGCAGTGTCCAAACTGTAATGCCTGATTAAGGTATGGACAGAACTTCCAAGTGGCAGCTGTGCAAATGTCTGCAGCGGACACATTCTTGAAGGAGGCAATTGAGGCAGCCATGCCTCTGGTAGAATGGCCTTTAACCGGTCCTGGTAAAGGCTTGTCATACTTGAAATAGCAGTAAACAATACAATTTGCTAACCACTTAGACACTGTTTGGAAACAGGTACCGTCTCTTCTGGAGGCAAAGGAAACAAACAACTGATCAGTCTTTCTGATAGTGTGGGTGCGGTCCTGATAGCACCTGAGCACCTGGTGGACATCCATAGTATGAAGTAAGGCCTCCCCCGATTAGAATACTCAGGGAAATAAACAGGCAGGTGGATGGATTGAATTAACATAAACTCAGACTCCACCTTGGGAAGAAACTTAGGATTGGTTTGCAAAGACACCCAGTTTTTGTGAAAAACCAAATAAGACTCTTTACACATCAGAGCCTAGAAATCCTCCAAGCAGAAGTAATAGCAACTAAAAATAACACTTTCCATGAAAGGAAGCATAGCTCGCAGCTTGCAGCTGGCTCAGAGGGAGGCAACGTGAGCTTTTCCAGAGTAAACAAAAGGTCCCTTGGCAGGACAGGATCCCTAATGGGAGGTTTCAAATGCAACATACCCTACAAGAAAGTGTGGAAAAGATCCAGTTGGGCAATGGTTTTGCTCCCAACAGGTGCATGGTACGCAGAAATGGTGGAAAGGTGCACCTTAAGAGAGGAGTAACCCAGACCTGAGTCTGAAAGGGATAGGAGGTACTCCAAGATGATATTCATTGGGCAGGTAAAAGGATCCAAGTGCCGAGCGGTGGCCAAAATGGAGAAGCGCTTCCACTTCATGACATAACTGGCTCTGGTAGAAGGCTTCCTAGCAGCCACTAAGACATCTGCCACTCTGGAGGAAACTCCAAAGCAGGCAGTAGCCAAGTCTGCAGGAGCCATGCATGGAGATGCAGTGACTTGTGGTTCAGATGGAACAGAGTACCCTGCTTCTGGGAGAACAAGTTGGAGCACAGGGGCAAGGGGAGTGGAGGCTTCACTGCCAGTTGCTGCAGTGGTGGAAACCATATCTGATGCAGCCAGTAGGGAGCTATAAGGATCATCTCCACCTCCTCTGAATGCAGTTTGAGGAGAACCATCTACAGAATTGGAAAGGGAGGGAAGGCACACAAAAACCTCCTTGTCCAAAAGAGGGACAACGTGTTGCGCCAGAAAACACCAGGCCCTGGACTGAGCGAGCAGAAATTGGGTAACTTGCATTGAGTGGGGACCCAAAACGGTCTAGCTCTGGACGGCCCCATCTGTCAAAGAGGTCCTCGACCATGGAGGACAGAAGCTCCCATTCATGAGCCCTCATCCTGGACCTGCTTAGGCTGTTGGCCAGGACATTTGGACGCCTGGAACATGTAAGGCGGCTAGTTCCAGGTTGTGCTGAATGGCCCATTACCAGACTCCCATGGCCTCCCTGCAAAGGGGGTAAGAATGAGTCCCCTCCCTTGCTTCTTGATGTAGTAGACTACTGAAATGTTATCTGTCTATATCAAGAGATGGCCTGGAGCAAGGCGAGTCTGGAAGGCCTGCATAGTGTAAAGGACTGCCCTCATCTCCAGAACATTGACGTGGAGATGTTGTTTGCACTCCAACCATATTCCTTGAGTCTAACGACGGGCCAGTTGAGCACCCCAGCCCAGGCTCAAGCCGTCTGTCATAAGAATCTGTTGTGGGGATTCTGCCTTGAAAAGAACCCCCATGAGGTGATTGGAGGGGTTCTGCCACCATTCCAGGATCTGCCTCACTGGATTGGAGACCAAGACCTGCTGATGTAGGTTGTCGTTACATTGGTCCCATTGGACTCAGAAGAGTCCAATGAGGCACTCTCATGTGTAGGCAGCCCAGGGGGGCCTTGTCTATAGCCTCCGCCGTGTGCCTGAGAACCTGCAGGAAAGACCTGGCTGAAACCTACCGAGAGGAGGAAACCAGCTGGGCCTGTGCTATCAAATGCTCTGCTCTGTCCTGAGGCAGGAAGGCTTTGGCCAGTGATGAGTCTAGGACTGCCCCTATCTACTGGAGGTGCTGGCTTGGCAGAAGACAAGGCATGGGGAGGTTCAGGGTAATCCCCAGACTCTGAAACAGCTAAAAGGTGGCATCCAGGGTCCAGATCAACTGAGCCTTGGAGGGTGCTGTCAACAGTCAGTCATCCAAGTAAGGGAAGACATAATGTCCCTGTCTCCGCAGAGCCGCAGCCACCACTGCCAGGCACTTGGTAAAGACCTGGGGCACCGAAGAAAGGCCAAAAGGAAAGGCCCAAAACTGTAACTGGTCCCCTTGAAAACAGAAATGGAGGATCTGATGGTGGGGCAGGAAAGCCAGGATATAGAGATAGATATCCTGCATGTCCAGCAAACAGAGCCAGTCCCCCTGGTGAAGGAGGGGCAGCAAACCTTGGAGGGTGACCATCCTGAAACACTTTTACTCTATGTACAGATTTAGGTGGCTGAGATCCAGAATCAGTCTCAGGTCCCCTGCCTTCTTGGGGACTAGAAAGAAGTGAGAGTAGAATACCTTCCCTCTCTGTGCTGGGGGGATGGGCTCTATGGTCTTCCCCATCACCTGGATTTCCTCCTGGATGAGGATGACATGGGTCTGAGAGTAATGGGAATGCAAGGGAGGCTGTGCAGTGGGACCTCCAGAAATTCTAGAGTGTGCCCCTTTCCACAATCTGAAGTACACATTGATCTGAAGTTAGTGTGCCACCTGTCGAGGTATATGGAAAAGTGATCCCCCCACCACCTCCCCCAAGGCCTCTGCTGGAGGGGGGGGGTCAGGCAAGGAGCCAAGCAGTGGTACAGGGTGTGGGCAGAGTGACTGGGGACATGGGGATGCTCTAGAGGGCCCTGGGGGTGTAAGCTCCAGCTGGTTGGGGAGAAGCCTTGTGCTTGAATGCACCTCTGGGCTGCTGATCCTTTTGATGCTGTCTAGGGGTCTGACGAAAGGACTGGTGTTGTTGGACCTGGGCTGAGAATGATACATGAATTGCACCAATTTCAAGGTATTGCCCAAGTCTTGTAAGCAAGAAATAATTCCCTGGGCATCTCTGCCAAAAAGGACAGAGCCCTGAAAGGGGCATCTAGAATGTTCGCTTGCACATCAGGTGCAAAACCTGATACCCATAGCCAGGAGTGACAGCAGATGCAGATTCCAATTGCTGATACTCGCTTGGCTGCATCCACTGTATCATAAGCCACCCTAAGAACATGGTTGACCACGTACGAGCTTGACGTAAGGAACTGGACCAGCTGGGTCTTCGTAGGGTCCTTGGAAAGGACCTTCCTGAGGTCCAAGGCCTTGTCCCATAAAGCGTTTTGATACTGCACCATATGAGCCAGGTAATTTTGAGTCCACATGACAAGTGTGGCCGAAGCATAGACCCACTTGCCAAATTGGTCAACCTGGTGAGACTCCTTATCAGGAGTGTGGGTGCTGAGGTACCTAGGCTTCTTGGTGCGGTCATAAGCTGTAATCATGACCACCAAGTCTGCCTCGGTTGCTCCCCCAGATAAGGCTTACCAATGGTGATAAAGGCGGTCAGTTTTCTTAGCTAAGGCTGGAGTGGAGGAGGGACAGGTCCAGGTGGCTTTGATGATGTCCTCATATGACTCTTTGAGGGGTGGCACCACTAAAGGAAGAGTTTCCTTTTTGCAGAAACAGACCACCAGACTATGACGTACAGGGTCCATTTCCTCCGTCTCCCACCCCATCAAGGACTGAATATGCCTCATGATGTCCTCAAATGTAGGGTCATCAGGGGGGACCTAGGAGTTTTCTTGGGGGATTCAGGTTCATCAGAAGGCCCCCTAGAATCATCAGAGTCCTCCGAAGAGGAAGAGGAGGAATCACTGCCAAATGGGTCACTTTCTGGGACTGGCGTCGGTGGGCGACATTCCTCCTTGCGTTGGTCCATTCGACTCAGAGAGGGTCCTGGAGAGTGGGGCTGGCTAGGACTCGCCCAACCAGAGTCCCGAGGAGGAGTGTCCCTTAGAGGCGGAGTGGGAGGTCTCCTGGGGGTTTCCTTGTCCTTCATGAAAGCCCATCAGGTTGAGAAAAGTGCATTATAGGCTACCAGAATAGGTGGATTATAAGGTGGGTATGGATACTGAGGAGACGATGTTGGGTACCCTTGTGTTGGGTAATCTGGTGTCAGTCCTTGGGGCCTTGGATACCCTGGTACAGGTCCGTAAGGTGCCGGGTAACCAGGCGTCAGCCCTGGAGGCATCAGGTTTCCTGGCATCGGCGGGAATCTAGGAACAGTTCCTGTGCTTGTCCTGGTTCTTATGCTTTCCAGTAGACTTCTTCTCCTTCTGGCAGGGGAAGAAGTGGAAGCCCCGGAGGCCAGGGAAGAAGAAGGTTTGCTCTGGAGCTCCTTCTCCATTGTGGCTAAATTCTGCTGCAGCAAGAAGCCCTGGAGGGTCTTCAAATGGCATCTCCGTGTGGCCTGGTTGAAGTCCTGGCAGTGCTGGCAGGACTCGTGTTGTGGTCAGGGCCTAAGCAGAACAGGCAGGAAGAATGGCCATCCTTAGAGGGAAGCTGCTTGCCGCAAGCACACTTTGTACGCCGATCGGAAGACGAAACTGGAGAAGGCATGCACAAAAATAAACAAACACTGAAAAATGATGTCATTTAAATTTTATTTTATTCATTTTATTTAGATTTTGGTAACTGGGTAAGCCCACTGAGACCAGAGGTCCCTTTTTCAGGGGCGACCCAGGGAAATAAAGAAAAATAAAGAAAATCACAGGTAAAGTGAGAGCAAAATGGCAGTCGACTGAAGCAGGTGTCCATGAAGGTCCGATGTGCATGGGTCAATGACGGGAAAAGAACTAAAATGTTGCTGGGGGACTGCCCCTTTAATACCATAGGCGGTCATTGATGTGCCGACGATGAGGGCAGTTCCCCACTGTAGACTGCTAGCTAGAGGTTTTCCATGTGGTCCTAGTGCCTGATGGCTTAGTCCTACCAGTGTTGCCTGCTGCAAGAGCCCTCTCAAAGTAAGACCATTTGGTTGCGCAACCAGACAGACAAGAGATAGAAAAGGAGAGGATTGTACAAATCCTTGCATTTAGCTCTTTCTTCGTAATAAATGGGACAGGGTCTTATTCCACCCTGTCACACTCAGGGTTGCACAGTATGCAAGTGACAGTTGTGGGGTTCAAACCCAGGTTAACTGGTTCTCCAGGTTCCCAGCTTGGTACTCTAACCTCTAGGTTATACTGCCTTTCACTGATATAAAATGAAGGATGTCAAGCAAGTGTGTTACTTTCTTCTTGATCTTTTGACATACTACCACTGGACCATGAAAGGTGGATGAAGGGAATGAAAGACTCAGAAATTATTCCATTTCTCAGTCTTATTTTCAGAGCGGTCACTGTCAGGGGTTCTTGTTGAAATGAAACCCATTGGACCCTAGTCAACAGGGTTAGGCTGCATGGGAGTGAGATGACCTTATTTTCAGTCTGTGTTTTCTTTCTTTTTTTCCCGGTGTACAAAGTGATATTTAAGCAATACGGCCTCTTAGAGAGGTCCTTATCAGTCTTATAATGCCTGTGTTGGGTATAGAAGTGCCCACGGTGAATCCCACCCAGGGCATTATCTGACTGTTAAGCCTGATGCAGAGGGTCTTATTGTTACTGTATAACTTACCAATTTATTTAATTAAAATAAAGATATGAAAGCCTAGATTTATTATATTAAAAAGGTTTCATTGCTGCAATAGTGTGGCAGGTCCTGCATTCTCTTCATACTAGCAGCCCATTACCAGTAGAATTCACTAAAAATACCACCAAAAGCTTAATCTGGTTCAAAGTCAGTTGGCATCCGTCTCCCCTTCCCCTGGGATGAGGATGAAAATAGTGCAGAATTGTCTAGTTTTCCTCTCCCAGTCAAGAAAAAACTAACTAAATGAATAAAATAAATAAGGACCACTAGTGGACCAGTCTGAACATAAAATTTCCTGCTGAATATTCCATGAGGTTTATAATCCTGCATATACTTGCCCTGCTTGTGCTTTATGGTCGTATGTATACATTTTGTAAATATTAATTATTTAACATACATCTTTGACCCAGTTTTATGTAGTGGTACAGGTAACAACTTATTGAAAATGTGTATATTCTTCCTGAGGACAGGATACCAAGTGAGGCCCAGCACACTAGAGAAAAGGTTCACACTGTTTGGAGCATACGGTTATTCTTGCTTCTCTGTCTTGTATTGAGAAGGGGAATCTGCCAACTGGGCCGGTTAGTTCAGTAGTCCTGAGGGCACTGTGAGTATGTGCGTAAGAGGGGGCAAATGAGAAATAAATAGGGGTTATTGTAATGGCTTGACTCAAAATGTGCATTTTATCTTCAAGTGTGTGGGGACAACGCCATAACTTACAAGTGGCAGAGCCATGGGTGAATTATGAAAGGCTTGCCCACTCTCAAGTGATAAGCTGCATATCTTGAGTTACACTGCTTATTTAGTTTACATTTCACTTTAAGTAGTCAGTTTCGACTGTTTCTGTGTTAGTGCTGACCTGGATCTGAGATGCTCTATAAGCAAATGACAATGCTTTAAACTTTTAAGCAGAAAGTTACTTGGTTCTGCACAGTGCCCATGAAGCTAGACCCAACTGAGAAGTAGCTGTCTGGAGCCTCCTAGCTTGTTCAAGTATGTTGGCACATTGGGAGCAAGTGCACATGGCTCTGTGTACCAGGGAGCTGGAACTTTAGTTGTTTCATGTGGAATTGCTCTATCTGACAACTAAAAGGGTGCAAAAATAGAGAAAGAATAGCCAGGGTAGGGCCGAACCTTATTGGATGGAACATGGCCAGACTTCAAGCAATGGCGACTGAGTAAAAATGTATTAGAAAATTTGACATAATGGTCCTTCAAGAAACATGGCTACCAGATAATGAGAATTTTACATGAGAAGGATACCAATTTTGGGAAACAAAAGTAGTAAAAAAAAATCCACATTTTGCAGATCCAGTGGTGGGTCTATCTCTCTATACGTTGAATCCACTAAGTAATTTATTGACTATAAGAAACTTGACCTGAGGGATCTTAATATTCTTTGTATAATATTTTTTGTACAACAAAAAATGGTATACAATTGTAATAAACATACATATTTTGCCATTCCACATTGCTGGCTACACAGAGGATACCCTAAATATTTTAGTAGAGGTGTTATTTGTATAAAATTCATATTTTAAAACATCACTATAATTTTAGCAGGGGGATGCACATGCTCAGATGGGCTCCTGTTTGCAATAAATAAATAAATACATAATTGTAATTTGGATTACATATTAGGAATTATTTTAAATAAATCCACATATTAAAAAATAATATTGAGAAGTAATAAGCATATCAGATGAGTTTATGTTCAGACTGCTCAATGTCATTAGCAATGGAGATTTGGCTGGTGGTAATATTACTGATCCAACATAGACAAGGGGAAGAACATTAGACATGTGCATTGGAGACGCTGTTTTTTCAATGTAATATATTTTGCTGAAACAGATTTTGGGAAACTAACCACAGACTGCATTTGTATGAATTTAGCAAATATTTATTATACCATCAAAAGGAAGCAGAGAAGATGTAAATACAGATAATAACCTTTGTTAAATACATTCTAGGATGATTAGATGAACACTGTTTACTCAGGAGCAGCTCGCAAATATTTTGAAAAAGTATCTGTTAACTTATTGGAGAAACATCTTCTCTGCCCCAAGGGATTTCATGCCGTTTCACACCCCGGCCCCTTAGATAAATCATTCAGTATTTTTCATTCCCTAAGGCTGGCCTTGTGTGTGTGATGCATTTGAAATATTTATTTTCAGACCATATCTGGCTGACACCATTTAAACAGTACAGAGTGTATGCAGCTGACAGTGTTCAGAAGTAGGGCTGCTCAGATAATCCATTTTATAAACAGCTAGTTAGGATAGTATGTTTTTTAGGACATTGGGATACTGGAACTCAAATTCCAACATCCTAAACAGAGTATCCAACATCCGAGTTCCTAAAATCCAAAATCTCACCCTCCTTATAATAAAATGATTGATGGCTGCCCCCCCCCCCCAAATTTCTACTTCCCCTTACTCTTACACAATATAGAACATGCCCCCTCGTTCCTGGATCAGAGCAACAAAAAAAAAAAAAACACCCAACACACCCACTAACCCCCCCCTCTCCTTCCCCCCTCCTCTTTACAATAAAATAATAGTAGAAGAAGTGTAGTGATTGACACAGGTGCATCTTTGGAGGCTGCGCATCCCCCACCAAAATTCTACACCCTCCCATCTGTGTAGAATATAATCAAGCCCTCCATTCCCAAATAAGAGCAACCCCTCCCCCACTCAACACACCCAGTAGCCCTTACCTACCTACCTCGCTCCCTCCCTCCCCAGAAAAGGGATATCTTTGAGTCAGGTAACAGATTGATGATACGCTGCCTCAGTGAAAGAAACAGCTGCGGTGCCGTGGCTTGTGCTCATCTCTGGTCCATGTAAGTGAATGGTTGGTGATGTCCTCCTATAGTAATACCTGACTGGCTAGGAATTATTTATTTAAGCAACTAAGGATATACTTATTGAAATGAACATTACTGCAATATGACAGTGTCCCTTAACTTGTGTAAACATTAGATTACCTTGCTGGTAATATCCCTTAAGTTGTGTAAACATCAGATTAACTTGCTGGTAGTGTCCCTTAAATTGTGTAAACATTGGATTAACTTGTTGGTAGTATCCCTTAAGTTGTGTAAACATCAGATTACCTTGCTGGCCCACCAGCACAGTGGTAAGGCTACTGCCTGCGACTCTGATGACTGGGTTCGAGAACGATTCCAGAGCATCAGAGGGCTCCTGGGGGAAGGAGGATTGAGCATCCACAGGACTGCTCTCCTCTGGGGAGGGGAGGTTGCGGCATCCAGCATTCGCATGATCTCTAGCAGCAGCTTGGGGTAAGGGAGACTCGAACCACATAAGTGGAGGAAGGGGAGTTGTGAGTATTTACACGCCATGTGTGGTAGTGTGCACAACAGCATGCTAATGCCATTAGATGCCCACTTCCCTGGTGCAAGGAAGTGAAAGTGGAAAAAAGCTGCCGACTGATGGTAGGGAGAAGACATTCCACTAGCTCTCCATGTCCACTGTGGGTCTGATCTGCCTGCACCTGAACCCCCCCCAGAATTTCACCTCTGCCAGAGCTGCTTGGGTTGAATGGGGCAGTCATCAAGGAGCAGAAGGCAACCCTGTCCTGGGGTGGGGGCGCGCAAGCTGGCAGGTCCCCACTCTGGTATATCGCAGGTGGTCTGGGAGCCTGGCGTCAGGTAGGAGGAGTTCTGGAGAATGGGAGGAGGTTCTGCCAGGACCAAAGGATGGCCTGCCCTGGGGCAGAGAAGGAGTATAAACAGAATTGAAAATAAAAATCAGAGTACCTTTTTAACTTTCTTCATTTGCAATGTCCCACCCCCACAAAACAGAGATGTGCATTGCCAAAGCCTTCATTCGTTGCCCCATCTGTCCCTCCACTGTAGCATACCTTACAAACACTTTTCAAAGTGCATGCAAAGTAGGAAAAGCATCCTACTGCAAATCACAAAAATATTTGTACTTTGAGTAGATTTTGTAAAATTCCGAACACTTTTCAAAGTGCATGCAAAGTAGGAAAATTCCCACTGCAAATCTTTAAAAATGTTTATTTTGAGTAGATTGTGTAAAATAAATTGTTTGTAAAGTATTACCTTGTGATAATTTTTATTTTTACTTAATTAGAATTACTAATTAAACAGACTACATTGTATACCTCATAGTACCTCTCCCGCTTAACCCTTGCTCTCCACTTTTACGTTTTTAAAAAGTTACTTAGCTTAAAGTTTTTGTTCATGTAGAACTTTAACATGGAAAAAAGTCTCTGTATTGTTTGTTATTTTTTAGGCATTTTTTTAACATACATGTGTGACCAATTAATCACAATTAACTTAAAAACTAATTTTTTTTTAACAAAACCCCCAAATTATCTGTTCCTATATGGTATTTTCAAAACCTATACGTTTCATATCTTAACTCCAAGCCATTTTTGTAGTTGTCTGAGGGCAAGAATTTAGCTAGCAAATCAGACTGAAATGCAGCCCTTAATATCTTCAAAAGTACAAAACCAATTCTCCTGAAATCTGAAGGGGTTCGGAGACCCTAGGACTGAGAAAATGCTTACCAAATTTCACAGGGGGGGTATGTACATGCAGTACTCCCCTCCTTTAAATGTACAATAGCCTACAAATAGCACAGATATCACCTATAGGCAGTCACCGCCTCCGATAGCATTATAATGGTTCTATAGCCCTGCAGCCCTGTCCCTACTTCACATCATTAAAATGCAGCTTTATGGGCAGAGCTGCAGGCATGCTCAGTGGTGTGTGGACTATGAGAAAGTGCGATCGCAGTGATAAGTTACATTCCTACAAACCCCTTTGATAAAAAAAAAATCTGCTTATAAATTATTTAGCTCCTTGGGCAGGCAGCTCCTTGCCATAAACTGCCTGCCCGTAAGGTATCAGCTGCTCTTTAGTAATAATAGTTTCTTCTCAAGTCAGCTGCCCTTTAATAATAACAGTTTCTTCTCAAGTTGTTTGTGTGCCAAAACTGCTCAACTTTGCTCACAGTTCTATTACCCAAAGTCCTTGAGAGTGCCATAAGAGACAAAGTATGTATTAAGGATTCCTTCAAAAAAGCACTCAACACACACATGTCTGAAGTGAATTTATGTACTACCACTGAGCAGTGTGGGTAGTTGTAATGGGCTATAAAGCCTTCTTCTAGTCTAAAACCACAGTATGAACTGCAGTATAGGTCATCTGTCCAGACCTGAAGTTTTTTTTTTCCCAATGGGTTGAAATGGTACTTTAGACCAATAGTGATAGTGTGTAACTTCTACCAGAAGTAGTTTCTGTTCTTCAGCATGAAACAATCTGTAACATTGCTTGTGTTTTTCCCTAAAACATCACTCTAATGTAAGTGAAGTGAAACTGTTCAGTCTGGATGTGAAAAAGGCCATGAGTTTCTTCAGGCAAAAAAACAGAGACCTCCACAACTGACAGCACACAGTTCTTGTCACTTATGACTATGTAGGTTATGGTAAACCAGCAGCTAAGAAGACTCTCTCTCATTGAATTGTCTTCTATATACAGAGAGGATAGTGACCGGGGTTTGCTTAATAACCATGCTGTAATCACCTCGAGTGGTTGCCAGGACAACTCTGTAAACCTTGAGAGTGCAGCTTGCTTGAGAGGTTTACTGTTGCCCTGGCAACCACAAGAGGTGATTTCAATGGGGTTATTAACCAAAACCCAGTCACTATTTTTATAGTGTATGGGAACGTTACGTGCAGAGCCAACAGACTGAGGGCAGCCAGGCCCCACGTTACCAATCGGCACAGCTCACTCACTACACCGAGCGACACTGCCTCAACAGAACAGCTCCCCAAAGTACACACTCACTCATTCTCAATCCTAGGGACAAAGCGCTGACAACCGTCCCCTAGTTTACCTTCTTTATTTGCCAGTATAGTCTGCAGCGTGCAGCACGAGACGGCCCTTTGCTTTCTGGCTAAGTTTTATTTCTTGTGGTTTTCTTTATTTTGTGATTTTAACCAGCCACCGCGTTTCTCTCGGGGACTCGGTTTCAACCCGCCGCTGACTAGCATCTTTAGGGACTAGCGATCGATATTCTCAGCGTTGTCGTTCCATTTTGTTATGCCACTGATATGACATACTCAAGAGGGTGTAACAAAGCCCTGACGTCATAACGATAGCATAACAAGGTTGTAAACTTCTTGATTACAGTTAATAATAAGTATCTCCCATACATCATAATTCTGTTATAAGAAGTCAGCTTCAGGCCTGTGGGCATACTCCACCAGAGCCACCTCTGCCATGGTAGTTGCATTATGGGGTATACTTCTAAAGGAGACATGTAAGGCATATACCTACTTCTAAGTTCACATCTTTATTTTTTTACTACTGCCGGACCATCCAAACTCGAAGGGATGTAAGGTTTTGTACTTAAGTACTTCGGAACCTTTTTCCTAAATTGATTCTAGTCACTGCCTCCCATGGTACCGCTTGGAGACTGCAGTTTTATATGACATCACTAATACATTCATTGTCAGGAGAAAAAAATTATCCACATTAGTGATGACGTTTCTTCTAGAGGATATATTAGTGAGTCTTTTTAACCCTCCATATGTCCCCTTCCAGAACCTTAGTATGAAATGGTTCTTCAGAATAAATCAATACCTATTTTATTGCTTCAGCATTTTACAGTAGCAAAATTTGCAGTTTTACAATTTACATATGTAATTATAATTTTTTCATTTCATTTACGTTTTGTAAGAATGTTTAGCGAGGTTAATTAGGTGGTCACTGCTCTTTTCTGGTGGTGATAGGGCTCTCTCTCCATGAACTGGATCCATTCTCTGGGAGGTAGGAGGGGGCCTGCTGACCCGGCCATGGGGAGGGAAGCCTGGGAGCCATGAGGGAAGAATAGAGGTCAAGCTAAGTCCCTGTAATGCTGGCTGAAGGAGCTGGGGAAGGTTTCATCAGGATAACAGAGCCTGCTCTGCAGGAGCATAAACGAATAAAAAAAATGTAAAAAAGAAAACTATATGATGAAAATGTTTGCCAACTAACAAATACTGCTGCTTTATATAGCTTTAAATTCTGTTTTACTGTTGATTGATATTACATGCCTTGCCCGTTATTGCACTTGTTGTTCTATCTGCGGTTTGCTGCTCCATGATGAGTTTGTACGTATGTCAGTTTGGTCTCTTTTCCCCTCTCCATTTGCATTTGTCATGTTTGACCACTGAGCCCGCGGAAGGGTGCTGTACATATGGAAATACTACTAATCTAAGAAACATAGAAACATAGAATTTGATGGCAGATAAGGACCGCATGGCCCACCCAGTCTGCCCATTTCCCAACCTAATGGATAAGCTGCAGATCCTAGCTAACCAACAGCCTACTTCTTCCTACCTCCACCCCCTAGAATTGCCTTATGCTTGTCCCATGCATTCTTGAATTCCACCACTGTTTTTGACTCCACAACCTCCTCAGGAAGGCTGTTCCATGCATCCACAACCCTCTCCATGAAAAAATACTTCCTCACATTACCTCTGAGCCGTTCCCCTTCTAGCTTCAAATTGTGCCTCCTTGTTCTTGCATACCTCTTTTTCTGAAAGATGCTACCCTCTTGGACTTTGTTGATTCCCTTGAAGTACTTGAACATTTCTGTCATGTCCCCCTCTCCCTCCTCTCCTTGAGGCATACATATAAGCTCCTAAGTCTCTCTCTTATTGTCTTCTGGTACACTGCACCATTTTAGTTGCCCTCCTCTGGACTGCCTCCATCCTGTCTATGTCTTTGCAGAGACTGGGTCTCCAGAACTGCACACAGTAATCCAGATGGGGTCTCACCAGCTGTCTGTACAGAGGGATAACAACTTCCTGTTTTCTACTAGTGATGCCTCTCTCTATGCATCCCAGTATCCCCCAGCCCTCCTTACTGCCCTCTCACATTGCTTGCTCACCTTTAGGTCATCTGACATGACTACCCCTAGGTCCCTTTCCATTTTTATTGTTGTTAGTATCTCACCCCTCATTGTGTACTCTTCCCCTGGGTTTTTGTTTTCCCGGGTGCCTTACTTTGCCCTTCTTAGCATTGAATCTAAACTGCCATACATTTGACCATTCCTCCAACCTTGTCAAGTCCCTTCTCATCCTTTCCACCCCACCTTGTGTATCAACTCTGTTGCAGATCTTTGTGTCGTCTGCAAAGAGACATACTTTTCCTTCCAGTCCCTCTGCAATGTCACTTATAAAGACATTAAAGAGGACCAGTCCTAGTACTGAACCCTGCGGTACGCCACTAGTAACCCCCCTTTCTTCAGAGTGGACTCCGTTTACTATTACCCTTTGTGTCCTGTTCTCCAGCCAATTCTTTATCCAGTCAACCATCTTGGGACCCACTCCCAGGCTGGCCAACTTGTATATTAATCTTTTGTGTGGGACTGAGTGAAATGCCTTGCTAAAGTCTAGGTAGGCCATGTCCACAGCCCCTCCCTGATCAACTACTTTGGTCACCCGATCAAAGAAATCTATTAGATTCGTCTGACATGACCTTCCTGCTGTGAATCCATGCTGCCTTGGGTCCTGTGCTCCTCTGGCTTCTAGGTACTCAACAGTTCTTTCCTTCAGAAGTGATTCCATCATTTTCCCAATCACTGAGGTTGAAATAGCAGGTCTATAGTTTCCTGCTTCTGCCCTGCTCCCACTTTTGTGAAGTGGAACAACATCTGCCCTCCACCAGTCCTCAGGTACCACCCCATCCTCCCATGATTTATTAAAGAGGGTAGTCAGTGGTGTCACTAGTTCTACCCTTAGTTTTTTTTAGAATTCTGGGATGAATCCCATCAGGCCCCATTGCTTTGTCCACCTTCAGTTTTAAGAGTTCTTTCAGAACCCTTTCTTCTGTGAAAGGGTTTGTATCAATCCCCATATCTAGCGTGTTTCTATTGTTTGCTTTGGTTACCTCCCCCTCTTCATTTGTGAATACTGAGCAAAAATATTTGTTTAGTATCTCTGCCTTTTCACAGTCACCCTCTGCCCACTCCCTCCCCATTATTAAGCCTCACTATCCCTCCCTTTGTCTTTCTTCGCTCCCTGATGTACCTATAAAAGGTTTTATCCCCCTTCTTATCGGAGTTGGCTATCTTTTCCTTGGTTTGGGCCTTTGCTGTTCTGACTGCCTTTCCTGCTTCCTTTTGCTTTAACTGATACAATTCTCTGTCCTGCTCCTTCTGTGATTTCTTGTACTTCCTGAATGCTCTCTTTTTCTCCCTAACCTTTCCTGCCACCTCATTTGAGAACCATAGTGGTTTCTTACATCGTTTTGTTTTGTTTATTTGCTTCATACAAAGGCTTGTTTCCTCTGTGATGGCAGTTTTGATTATTCCCCATTGTTCTTCCACCCCTCCTTCCTGAAGTCCAGTACATTTGCCTTTGTATGGCTTGACTCTACTGCTGTGTTTATCGTGAACCATACTGTTCGATGGTCACTAGTTCCCAGATGGCTACCCACTTCTAAATCTGTGATCCTCTCACCATCTCCATTTGAGAGTACCAGGTCTAAGATTGCTCCCTCTCGAGTGGGTTCTGATACTAGTTGTGTAAGACATGCCCCCTGTAGGGCATCTAGAATGACCCCACTCTTAAAAGTGGCTGCTGCAAATGCACTCCAGTTAACAACTGGCATATTCAGATCCCCCATTAGCAATATCTCTCCTTTTTCTGCCATTCTAAGGATACTTTCTGTAATTTCCTTGTCCATTTCCTCCCCCTGAGATGGGGGTCTGTGTATAACCCCTGTGCGGATTGTGATGTCATTGCCTGTTTCCAAATTGACCCACAGTGCTTCCTCTCCTTCCTGTTTACCCATTTGTTCTGTTGCTTTAATTACTTCCCATATGTAGAGAGCTACTCCTCCTCCTCTTTTACCCTCCCTGTCCCTCCTGTAGATAGTGTATCCAGGTATGTTTATGTCCCAGTCATGGTTCTGTGTGTACCATGTTTCTGTGACTGCCACAATGTCCAGATGTTCCTCCTCCATCAAGGCCGCTAATTCAGGAAGCTTGTTACCCAGACTACAGGCATTGGTACTCATTGCTCTCCATCTTTTGATGGCTTTGCCTCTTGTAGCACCATCCCTGTCCTCATTGACTTTGCTTTCTCCATTTACCCCTATCCTGCTCCCTACTGATCTTTCTGCCTTGGTCTTTACCTAATTTAGTACCCTGTTTTGTAGGGGAGGCTGGGAATTCCCTGCTGCTTATCAGTGCCTCCCCCTTGACTAGTTTAAAAGCTTGCCAATGAAGCATTTAAACTGATCGACCAGAAGACTTGTTCCCTTCCTGGACAGATGCAGACCATCCTGCCAGTATAGGCGGGTATCCCTCCAGGTGGAACCCCTGTCCCCAAGGAAGCCAAACCCCTGTGCTCTGTACCATTTTTTCAACCCATTCATTGACTCGCATGGTGCGAAGTACTCTCACCTCACCCTTGCGATAGACAGGCAGCACCTCTGAAAAGGATATTGTGTGTGCTGCTTGCCTTAGGCCCCTCCCCAACTCCACAAACTCTTCCTGCACTGCTCTAATCTCATGTTGAGCCAAGTCATTCATCCCTAAGTGGACAATGATGTCCAGCTCAGTCTCCCATGCAGCTGTTCTCATGATCCTGAGGATGCGCTTCCTGTCCCTCCAAGCCATGGTGCCAGGCAGGCACCTTACTTCAGTTTTCTGTGATCCCCCAGTACTACCCCCCTAATAATTGAGTCCCCCACCAGGAGCTGCTTCCTTTTCCTGTGGTGTCCTCTGTCTTCTTCCTCTGGGGCTCCCTTGTGACAGTTGTCCGCAACCTCCTTAGTCTCCTTTGTGGGTGCATCCATAGGGGAACTATGCTCCATCAGAATGGTGTATGGTTTGTGGAGTGGTACAACTGACTGGGTGTGCCTCTGTTCCACTACCCTCACCCTCCCTGAGCCCACTGTGGTCCAGCTGCTGTGCTTTCTTGGCAATCTCTGAGATAGTGGTGGTGGCCCTGGTGCTCCCTGGGTGGGGGAGGTTCCCTTACTACTGTCCAGTGTGGCCTGAAGATGGGCAACCTCTTTCCTCAGGGCAGAGAGTTACCTGCAAATAGGGCAGCATCTCAGCCTCCAGAAAGACTCCCGGAAGACTGCTGCCCCACAGCCAGTACATTGCACTACTCCCCACATGTCTGTCTACCCTCCTGTTTATCCTGTGTAAGTTTTTTTTTCCAGTTATTGTTTTGTTATATAATATAATATATTATATAATGTGTACGCATATATTGCCTGTGCAGTATGCTGGAAAGGATATGACAGTGGTATGCACCTTGCCCTCTTGAGGAAATGATGTCAGAACCCCGTATAAAGCAAATGGTACCAGGGGTGGTGGGTGAGGGAAGGGGGTTTGGGCCCAAACTGTGCCCTCTCGAAACAATCAGCTAAAAGCTCTGACCCACCACTACGATGAGTGTTGACCTTCCTGCAAGATGACCTACACAACAGTTTAACAGAGAAAATACCCTGCTAAACAAATAGAAAAAACAAAACAAAACAAAAAACAGTTAAGTCAAACACAGGTAAACCTCCACAACCCGGTGATTTGTGCTCTGAAAGTAATCAGCCCCAAAACAAGTCAGCTGAGCACAATGAAAGACACAGTAAACAATTATTTAAAAATAATTTGATGCAAACTGTCACAGAATACTAGTAGACAGTACAGTTACCCACAAGGGAAAATCAAATATGCAGTTATTTCAACCCTTCTGAAGTTACTCACAAGATGAGCAGTTTTGCAAACCCCCTTCCTGATTTAAAAACTAAAATAATTAAACACAAAGCAATACCAATGTAAGAATGTAAAGTAAGGAACACCTCCCTCAGATTTAAGTAAGAGTGAGATATGTTGCAGATTTCTACTCCAATATAATATCTCCCATGCAGCTCTCATTTGTTTCAAAGCACATCCTGTTACAACTTCAAGAAGATGGGCTTCTGTCTGAAACTGTAACACACTAGTAGTTTATAGTAATCTGATCAATTCTGGAAGACTCCACTCAGAACAATTGGCTATGATGCAGGCCTCCCTGACTCAGTGCAACACTTTGTGAAGACAATTTCCCCCACCTGAGGCTCTGTCTGGATTCAAAAAACAAACTGCAGCCCTTGCTATTAGAAGTAATCGGCCTCCACCACCAGAACATTATTTAAAAATATTTTGATGCAAACTGTCACAGAATACTAGTAGACAGTTCAGTTACCCACAAGGGAAAATCAAATATGCAGTTATTTCAACCCTTCTGAAGTTACTCACAAGATGAGCAGTTTTGCAACCCCCCTTCCTGATTTAAAAACTAAAATAATTAAACACAAAGCAATATCAGTGTAAGAATGTAAAGTAAGGAACACCTCCCTCAGATTTAAGCAAGAGTGAGATTTGTTGCAGATTTCTCGTCCAATATAGTATCTCCCATGCAGCTCTCAGTTGTTTCAAAGCACACCCTGTTACAACTTCAAGAATATGGTCTTCAAGTGATTTTCTGTCTTCAACAATGGCCAGTTCTATTTGACAAAACCTTAAAATTATGTTTTTTCCACTTTTCCCCCACAAAATTGAGAACAAATCAGCATGTTTTGTACAACATTAGGCTCAAAATGGGGGCGTTTACGCAAAAAGCTGGTGCAGTGTGGGGTTGATTGCACGATAAAGTGATGCAAATAGAGGTTGTTTTGTGAAAATTTGGTTCCCAAGTGCTGGTTTAGAAATTACCAATTCAGTTTTTCACTGGTGTTTGAACCATTGGCCCTACTGATGTCTGAGTGCTAGGTGGTATTGGGTTATAGTTCCTCTGGCTGTGGAGATGAGGGCATTAAACACTTCCTTAGGTTTTGTTTAGCAGAAACAATGTCTAGGGTATCGTCCTTCTGTGTGCCCGAGTTTCTTAGGCTCCTGAACCCGAGGAGGTTACTGGATGGTAAAACAAGATTCGCGTTGTCCCAGCATGGGTTATAGGTTTCACTTACGCAGCCTGGCGCTAGCTGTACATGATGATGACGTTCAGACTGGCCTTCATCCCTCCATGTTCTCCAAAATGATGGTGATCGTAGTGGCCCATCTCAGAAAAAAATGGGCTAGAAAGTTAATTTGTGTCCAGATGATAGAGGTGGGCAAGCCAGGAGTTTTTCACCTGGAGCCAAGCCAGAGCTGAGCCAGAGGTCTGATTTGACTCTACGAGCCAAAACACGAGCCAAGCCCTGGTTACTGCAGGCTGTTCTCTACATAGCAGTTGCATGTTTCTGACACTACACTAACTGCTCAAGCTGTCAAAATGCTTACTTTGGCCATAACTGGCTTGGCTTGACTTTGGCTTTCAGTTGCTTAGAGAGGTCGAGCTTAGCCGAGCCAGACATTAAGCTCAAACTTGTTCTTGCTTGCCCTCCTCTACTGGATGAGTGACATCTGATTTGGGTTGAGGGAGTTTGCCTTAAGGGAGGTAAGGCAAGCAGTGCAGACCCTACAGATTCTTGGGGTTTTCATCACTTTGAGCAAAGGATTGTGACCTTCCTCAAATCCAGGTTCAACTAGGGGTTGTTTTCAGATGGGTTTGAACTAGAAAGGGTCTCTTGGAAGAATGCCTGTCTTTGGGCCTCCTTAGACTTCCTGTTAAGCCAGGAGCAGCTCTAGCCGTATAGGCCATGGGAAAGATGATAACCAGCATTCCTCTAGTTCTCTGGGTAATCGCTCATTGCAGGGAACTCAAAACTGAGTTCAGATCACATCAAGGTTTATTCTGCCCAAGCAGTTTCCACATCCACGGCAGAGAAAGGTTTGACCTACACTTAGATGTGCCAAGCAGCAACCTGGGCATCAGCGCACTCCTTTGTGAAACATTATAAACTGGGTGTTAAGGCATCTACTGATGCAGCATTCTAAAAACATGAACGAGCAACAACAACAAAAGTGCAGAAGGCGAGCAGACAACAGTTGGACAAAAGTTCAAGGTGTATTCCCTGTCATGCTGTGGTTTGTTCTTGAGCGTTGATATAATAGTCATAAGCTCATTGACCTTTACCCCCTTCTTTTACTATTAAGGGTATTCCTGGCAACATACGGCTATTTCTGGCTGTCCCACCCTGGTCAGTCTTGTTTCTGTTTGAGTTACCAGTCTTAGTTGGTACTTCCCAGCTAGTGACTAACTCACTGCAAGGAAGGATCTGGAAATAATGGGGAATGGAGAGTTTTATAGCTAGAAATGTGATTTCCCACTGTCTCACCTTCATCTTGACACTCCCATAAGTGATTGGTTGGGCAGTATGTGCAGTGCTCTTTCTTTTCTGTGGTAGTGTGGGAACAAAGTCGTTCTTATGTTTTGCAGCTCTAGGTGGTTTTGGCCTTTGGCAGAAGGCAAATGAGGTTTTGGTAGGCACAGCAGGCATGTATACTGTACAAAGGGGGAGCAACAGCTGTCAATCAAACTAGTGGGTCACTCCATTCGGTCAGGAGAATTACCCAGCTAGTGACTGACTCACTGGATGGAAGGTTACAGTATATTAGACCTCAGAAAACCATATTTCAAGGTATTAAATTCTTGTTTGTGACTTGCCATCCTTTTATTTGCTACACTTTATGTTCCACCAATGGACTGGCCTCCATCGGCCCTACTCGGTGCCTAGCCACGTTATCCATTGCCCCGGGACTTACCCTATCCAGTGTTCCTCCCTGGCTTGCCTTTGGGAGGGGGCCCTTCCTCCCGTTGGACGATGGAATGTGGTTTCTGGGAATGCCACGGATCAGTGGTGCAGAACTTGTGGGGCACAAGGTGAGCGACACCCTGCTTGGCCCATGTTTTCCATTTTTCATTCCCTGGGAGACAGAATGTGCAATGATGCCAGAGGCGCACACACCCAACGTCTGCTCTGCCTTCCCGTAGTTACTAGTGCCGGCTGTTGGACCCCTGTTTTCCATCAGGGGTCATGCAAGCGCCGGGAGCTTCTTCCACCACCCCCCCCCTTGGAGGAGGAGAGCGGTCCGTGGGACAGTTAGTCGTTCTCCCCCCAGCCAGCCCTCTGATGCCCAGACTGTCTTCTGGACCCTGGTTGTCTGCGTCGTGAGCGGTAGCGCTACTGCTGTGCCAGCGGGTTGACTTGTGGCTTACCATTTTGAATGAACGTTTCAGCAAAATGGAAAATAACAGTATCACACAGCATTATAACAGTGGAAAAAAAAAAGCAACATTGTCTTTCTTTTTTTATCACTATAAGATTAAGTGAACACGGTTGCAATCTGTTGCCATATTACTGAAAGGGAACATTTCTGTACTACATTACAAAGGGAAGGGAAGGGAAGGAAAGGAATTGGCTCCATTTGTCCACTCTTTATCCCCAAGTTATATCAGCCATTAGCCGGGGGGGGGGGTTATGTGAAATTAACGGAGATTAAGGAAAACTCATAAACTCCTGGGGTGGGGAGAAAACAGAGAGAGGGATATTGAGTGACTTGCTAATTTCACACAGTGATCGGGGGTGGTGGAGGTGATGTTTAAGCCTACTTCTTCAGGTTCACCTCTATACTCTTGTTGGTAGCATATCTACCGCTGGGCCAGAAGGTCTTGGATTCTAGTTTCACACAGGGATAGGGCTCATACCATAAATGCTGGCATATTAATGCAGCACTAGGCGATGCTATACTTTCAGGGTGTGCTGTCCCTCGTTGAGATGTTAAGCTGATGCCCAGTCTGCCTTTTCTTCTGGTTGTTCAGATAACAACAGTAGGGTCCATTCCAGTTCCACAGGCTGCCCTCGATCTGTTACACAGAGAGTAAGTTCTCCATGGTTGATAGTTGGACCTACTGGGGGAGGGTTCCTGAATATTCTTGCTGCTGTATATCACTTATGCCAAACTGTAATAATTCTGCTGTACTATGCCTTCTTTGGTAGACCATGAAAAACATTTTATTAAAAACTGTATTTTCCAAGATCCTATGGCACTTCTCAATTAGAGCAGAGGATCTTCCCAGTGTCCTGAGCAAATTTCCCATATTCACTAAAAATGCTGATGAACACATATAACAGGACATGACCAGGACAGATCCCTGTGGCACCCCACTCGTGTCCTCCCTCTCTTCTGGTTTGACCTCATTTACCACCATCATCTGCTGTCTCTCCTTCAGCCAGATCCCATCCATCTAACTAGGTCTGATGCCATGCCCCCAATCCTCCAGGTTCTTCAGCAACCTTTTGTGTGGCACCAAGTCAAAAGCCTTGCAGAAATTGAAGTGGAGTAAACCCACAGTGTGAATCTGTGTGCTGTAATTGCCACAGCTAATTTAAAGATGGCAGCAGGGATGTTTCAATTTAAAATGCTTTAGACAGTGCTGTTGGGTTGGCCATTGATCATCTCATACTTTAAAAATTATTTGAATAAGCCTTCTGACTGAGCTGGCCCAGTGGTATAGAGGGCTGAGGCATCCATGCCTTACCTCCTGCCACACCAGCGACTTGCGCTTGGTAGCAAATGTGGGTTGGTGGGGGTCGGCCAGGGAGGGAGAGGATTGAGCATCCAGAGGATTACTCTCCTCTCCTCTCCTCTCCTCTTCCAGGGAGGGAGGGAGGCTTGGCATTCCTGTCGAATGACTGCCCTTGGGTGGAAACCTGAGGGTAGTATGGGACTGAAGGTACCAATGAAGGGAGGGTGCTCCAGGACTTCTGCAGCATGCACACACCACCATGTGTGTACACTGATATGTGTGTGTGCCACTGCAATGGGGAAAGGGAGGAAACAGAAAAATTGGGAATTCTGGCAGGCTACATCATACCCTGATCAGGGTGAATCAGAGCTCTGAGAGAGAGAGAGAGAGAGAGAGAGAGAGAGAGAGAGAGAGCGAGCTGAAGCCTTGCCTGCCAGCCCCTCATGGGAGAAAAAGCTATATAGAAAAAAAGGCCTTCCGAGTGGCATGGTGACCAGAGGCAGGGGGCCTTGCTGGCAGCTGTGCCGGTGACCTAGGTTTGGGAATGAACTGGGGTTGCCAGAGGCTGGCCGGGGAAGCAGGGTGGAACATCTTATGACAGCTCTCCTCCTTCGGGGAGGTGGGGCAGTGCAACCTGCTGCTTGAACGCCACCTGGCAGAACCTGGGTGGTGTCACAGTGGTTGCTTCCTGGTTGACCAGATGTAGGTCACTGAGGCATTCTGTGATTTCACACAGTACGTGCACACCATAGCACGCATGCCAGCCTGGGGAGGGAATGACCAGAGTGGCAGGATGATGGTGTGTGCTCTGCAGGCTCTGCATCACCCACCCACCCATGGGGGTACAAGAAGTGGAAGATAAGTCCTAGGGTGGGTGACAGGGCTGGGAGCAAAACACCAGAAGGGGGCCACCTAGGTGTAGGCAGATAAACAGTTAAAGAAAAACAAATTCTTTGAATAGCAACTCATAGCCGGCCCATTGGCACAGCAGCAGCGCTACAATTTGTGATGTCAGCAACCCACGTTTGGAAATTAGCATAGGTCATTGAGGGACAGGCCAGAGAAGGAGGACTAAGCATCCCAGAGGACGCTCTCTTCCTCCAGAGAAGGAAGGTCACCAGCTCCACTGCTTTGCTGCCACCTGGATGACCACAGGGGGCAGTGTAGTTGGAGTGGTGCAGGGAAGGGGGGACATAGGCTAGTGCATTTGGAAGTAAGACTACAAGAAGAAAAAAAAAAGAAATGGTTTATTTGGTCCATTTAGTGATAACATCCATTTATTTCCATTGTATCTGTGTAGCTATGAAGATTACCCTTGAAATAGTTTACAGTCTGGCTTATTTTTACATTTTGTGGTAGGCTGTTCTATACTGTTATGTGATGTGTGAAAAAACAATTCTCTTATCAGTATTAACCAGGCCACCCATTAACTGATGCACAGTCCTGCACAATGGGGCGTGATGGGGTGCAAGATTGCAGGACAGACATGGGTAAGCCTGGACTTCACAGCGGTAAGCAAAGAGCAGTACTCCTTAGGCAGAAAGAAAATAACCAGTTGACATACTGTGCTGCAGCCTACCACATTCCCAGGACAGCATTACAACAATTGGTAACAGAACTGCTGTAGCACAATTTAGTGTTTCTCAGTGCAGCTTGAGTCCCGGACTTCACTTCATATCAGCATGTTTGACTTGAGGGAGCAGCACGTGTAGCATGTGTCATTAGCTGATGAGCTTCTGCAAGGATGTCTCCCTCCATTGAGACACATCATGGAACTGTAAGTCATCGGCATCAGGACCACCTGGACATTTTTGCAGGCTGGGGCTGCCCATATCAGCATGCCTCATTGGTGTGTGTGTAACAAGGGTATCCCTAGCATGCCTCAGTTCTTTCTTCTGTCATCAACTGCCTGTTGATTCACCACTGCTGAGGAATGCCATTGAACTTTTGTAAGTATTTGCTAACACTTCTGCTATTTTAAATTTATTTTCAGCTTTAACTTTTATGCTGCGAACAGACAAAGAACTGTTGTTCTGATATTGGCGTTGCAGTGACATAAAGATTTATAAAGATGGTGACTACTCTGTATGAACTTGTTGACTTAGTACAGACCACAACGTTAAAGCCTGCCTAATTTGCCAGGACTTTAATCAGGCAACCAGGAGACATCACAAGAAAACTTTAGACAGCTTTCTGCTAATACAAGAAATGGTGAAATAGGTTGCGGTGAAGGCAGCTTCTCCTTCGTCGCTTGCATTAGTTCCTGGTTCACCTTTGGCCTGTCAATCTCTGCAGTTGATGGTGGCTGTCGCTGAATTGTTGAAGAAAAGGACAGACCACTAAAGTCAATGGAAAAACACTGCTATTCCAAAAAAGAGAAGTGCAGAAAAGGAAAAGACGCTTCTCCATATTATTCCCATTCATCACTTAGACGGAGTATGTCGGCTAAAAAAGACAGGTCCCAGGCTCCTGGCTGTGGGTTCTGCCACCCCATCAACTGTCTTGCAGACACCAAAGTCAGGGTTCCGCATCTGATCATCCTCCCTACATGGGGACTCGCAGCCTATTCCACCATCAGGCACTGTTCTGTTGGCAGCTCAACCATTGATGAACCCTTTGGGCTCTGTCGATGCGCAGGCATTATATCAAACAATGTCGGAGCTGTTTCTGTGCCTGCTGCCATAGACACCTACCCCGTTGGTGCCTCTGGTTGGCCCGTCGATGATTTTACCATCGACATTTCAATTTTCCATCCCTGCCATAGTGCTGAGCCATTAAAGGGGGCCATCAATGGAAATCCCATCATCTGTTCCTCATCCTGTATCTCCCTGTCCCATCAGCTCTATGCCAATGACGGTCGATGACTACAAACTGAACATAATCCAGAATACATGGAGAAGGAGCAGGAGGCCATGGGAGAGGAGGAAGAGATTATATAGGTGATTAACTTGAGCACCACTCTATCCTCTTGCTCAGAGGTGAGCGTGAAAAACTTGCATAGATATCTCCCTGAGGATGCCTCATTTCAAGCCTTACTTAAACAGGTTCAAGCTAAACTAGGGTTCCAGGCTGAGGAAGAGAATTCTTCTCAGGACAATCTTTGAGTTCTTTGAGGTTTCATCCTCTCATACAGTGATCATTCCTCCAGTGCTTTCTGCACTTGAGGATGCTACTTCAGGTGTCTGTCATAGGCCTGCACAACTTCCTGCTAGTCTCAGAAAGGTGGATAAACAATGTCTTGCCCCTACTGCCCAGCATAGCCATATTATTCTTCACAACCTGAAACCGACTCTGTGGTAATTATGGCTGCTTATGATAGATCTAAGATTCCAAAGCACATGGGCTCTCTTCTTCCTGATTAGGAGTCAAGGAAGCTGGATGTGATGGGTAAGAGGACTTTTGCGTTAGCTGCCCTAGGCCTAAGAATTTGAAAACTGTCAGGCATATATGATTAAATATCAAAATTGCCTTTGGAAGAAAATAGCCACTTTGGCTGAAGAACTGCCTGAGGGCCAGAGCAAAATACTGGCTCAACAAACAATAGCTAGTGGCCAAGGAGCAGGTAAGCACCTACTCAGATCTGCCTGTGATGCTTCTGAAGTCGCAGCTAGGGCTGCTGCTTCTGGGATTTGCATCCATCGCCACTCCTGGCTTTGAGTGTCTGGTTTTTCCTCTGATATGCAGTAGTCTGTAGTGAATGCTCCTTTCCAGGGAAAGCAACTATTTGGCAAAGGTGTTGAAAATACTTTGAGAGATCTGCAAACTTCTAAAATGACTCTCAGATCCCTACATACTCTGAACCCCAAACCTAGAGGTAGGGATCGTGGTTCTTTTTGAAGGCCATATGCCCGTGTTGGCCGAAGTTATTCAAGAGGCCATGGCTCCCAGAGGCCTCAGCCATTCACACCCAGGGCCGTGAGCCTGCCTTCTGGTATCCATGCCAGATTTACAGAAGATCAGACAATTACCGGCACCCCCGTCGCCCCAGTACTTTCTGACTCCCCTCCCTTGCCTTAGGCGTCACTGCCTCATAACGTTCTGGTAGGGGGCTGTATCTCCCTGACAGCAGTATATTTTCTGCTTGATGACAACAGTTGAATGGATTACCTTCATTCAGACTTGTGCTGTGAGCTTCGTTCAGTGGATGTCACCAGGATCTTTTTCAAAGATATTGCCTCCATAGAGTCACACTCATTTATCTATAAGCCAGTGGCACTAGGACTTTGTGGGAGAATTTTCAGCGGCGGCTGCCCGTATCATCATACACTGTCACCTACAGTGATTGATGTCTCAGCATCAGCTATATAAAGGGGGTGACCCCATCCACTTCATTTCTTTTTACTCACCGAGTGCACATCAGACCAGTGAGATATGTTCTTCATTGTCGTTTACTCAACTTCAAAGATTTTTTTTCTTGCCATCTCTTCATTTTTATTAATTCACCTGTATGGTAATGGCAGATTCAGGTTTGCTGTCCACTGTTTCTGTATCGGAATTTCTTTCTGTTGAGTCCGCTGCCTCCAGAGTAGGCACTGCTTTTATAGAAGGGTCATTACAGTAACATAAGTCTCACTCGGAGATAGTTCAGACCATTACATTAAGTGGCTGGTAGAGGCCACAACATCTAGCACTGCACTGTTTGCCAAGGATTCAACCAGCCCACATGGAGATGCAGGCAGAAGTCACTATAGTAATTCCTCCTTAAGAAAAGTATGGAGAGGGAGCATGAAGTTACCGGTAGGACCTTTGCTAATTCGGTGACTTCAGGTAAAAGACTGGGCAGATTCCATTGATAAAGTCGTGATATCATGCCTCCAAAAATGTGGACACAGCCAAACTCCCTGGCTCTATGCCATGATCAGCCTCAGCAGAGTAGCGAAGCCTCTGAAAGAGACTTTGGTCATGGTCCCTACAGCCAAGGCGGTAAGACCGAATCAGCACTGGGCATCTGATATCAGCCACCTGGTTCAGCCAATGTATGGCAAGCTTCCAGGACAGAAAGGCACTTATCACTGTCAACATTGTTGAGACAGTCTACGAGTTCTGGTGCCACAGAACTTGCCGTTGACGACTGGATCAGTGATGCTGTTACCAGTGTTGACCAATACTGCTGGGCCTAGTTATCAGTATTGATACAGGGAGTTCTGTTTCAGTTATCCCGCATTGCTGCACTCTGTGTCAGTGCAGGGCATGCACCTGATGCAACAGTCCATTAGATTGGTTGGGCCTGAGCTACCTTCTGCTCCAGAAGTGTTCCCAGGTCCTATTCGGGGGCCCCCTGTGCCTACCACTGGAGAGGGAGAGGAAGGGGAGGAGTATAACTCGGAATATATGGAGAAGGACTGCTGGTGAGATGAGGACATATACTGAGTCACACTCTTCAGGGTCCACTGTTTCCTCTGACAGTGTGAATACAGTGTATTATACACCCAGGTCTCTTAAGGACACATCCTTCCAGCAGGAGTGTTCCAAACAAAACTTTTAGGACTTGCCCAGCCATGGCTGTAGCTGAATTTTCACTTGCCCCTGTTCATTACAGTGAAATGAACACTCTTTTTGTACTTGCCTTTTGAGGAAATTTATTTGCCCCGGACAGGGGGAAACAGTATTTGCACACCCCGCTTTCAGACTATGATATGGTCTTTTTTAAAGAACTTGCAGTTAGAGCTTCAAGCTGTGAATCTCAAGACCCAGCAGACCTAGGTTTAAATCCCACAGTCGCCATTTGCATACTGTGTTACCCTGGGCAAGTTACCTAACCTCCCTGTACTCCTAGGTCGCACCTGGAAATGAGCTTTGTCTCTGTGTGCCTTTGCTGGTCACAACAAACTGTAAAAATAAATAAAACAGAGGAGGAAGAACCTTCTAGAAAGAATCTTTGTTATTGTTTGGAGCTTGCATCTGTCTCATTTATGATGCTTCCTCCCATTTTTCCAGCATTAGAAGTTCCCATTGTAGCAGCATGGCATAGGTCTAGTACCTTGCCAGCCATCCCCAGAAAGGGAGACAGAGCACTATCTGGCTCTAGGGAGAAGAAGAATTATTTTACACAGCCAGAAAGGCTCTGTGCTTATCAATACAGCGCATGTCAGATCAAAACTGCCTCGGCACAAGAGGACAAGACCCCCAGATGAGGAGTCTGAGAAACTAGCTGTCATGGGGAAAATAACTTTTGCTTTGACTGTACTTGGTCTCCACATTGCAAATTACTAGGCATACTTTGTGAAATATAAGAATTATCTGTGGAAATACATGCCCAAAATAGTGGCTAGCCTTCCTAAAGGCACAGTCTAAACAACATGTAGCCCAAGGCCTAGACACTGTCAAGCATTTATTGCATTTGGCCTGTGACGTTTCTGAGTTTCCTGCCAGGGAGTCTGCCTCTGGATTATGCATGCATAGATATTCCTTCCTATGACTAGCAGGTTTTGCCCCTGATGTGCAATAATCTGTGCTGAACTTGCCTTTTTGGGGTGACAAATTGTTTGGCCCACTGTGGTGGCCACTTTGAATGATACGAGGGCTTCTCATCAGACCCTGCAGTCTGTGAAGTCTGGACCCCAGCATCCTGGGGTGCCTTTTGTAGGGGTTCCCATTCCTTCCATTCCTCCCATGGAGTTGGCCGAGGTTAAGAGCAGCAGCAGCAGCAGTTCATGGGTGCCCCTTACAGGTTCCCAAAAGATTGTAATGGAGGGAGTCAACAGCAAGCTGCTGCCTCCACCTCCTGACTCTGTACATCTTCCTCCTGTGCCACAGCTAGGAAGCGGGCAGAATTTTGAGGTTTCTTTCCCAGTGACATTGTATCTTCTTTGACAGGTGGGTCCTGCAAATGATCTGATCAGGTTATGCAGTGGAGTAAATCTCTCAAGTCCCTGAGACCCCCCACCACCACCACCAACCTTGCCAGTATCAGAAACACCTGGCTGTCCGGGAGAAAGTCAGTGCATTACTTGAAAAAAGGGCAATCCAATCCATGTCTTTACTAGAACAGAATCTGTGGTTTGACTCCAGATACTTCCTAGTAATGAAAAAGATTCTACTCCAGATACACCCAAGTGCTTAAAAAGTCAAGAGGGTTTCATTCCATCTTGGGCCTTCAAAGTCTGAACAAGTATAAACCCTCTAAAAGGTTCAATATGCTCTCCCTAGGGTTGCTCCTTCCCTGATGTCCCAGGGAGTCTGTGCATGATACATATGCTGAATGCATATCTCCACATAAAAATCCAGACATGATAGAGACCGCACCTGTGATTTTGTCTGAAGGGTTGTCATTTTCAATTCCAAAGAATTAACCTTTGACTTATTCCTTGCACATGTGTATTTACCAAATGGTTTGTGGTGGTGGCAGCAGCTCTTCATCAGGAGAAGCTGCATTTGTTCCCCCATGTGGATTATTGGCTCGAGAAGGGGTCCTCAGCAGACCTTATCAGCAGACAGTGAACAAGACAAGGTAGTTGGTGGCCCATCTACGTGTCCTGACCAATGGACTGAAGACCATTCTTGCCTCTCACCGGAGCGTACAGCACATTGGAACTGTGCTGGACATGTCTCAGGCCAAAACCAGAGGATCGGACAGATGCCATGATACTGTAACTCAGGTGAGTCAGGTTGCCTTAACCATGCTTTTATTACTGGCCTCATCGCAGCACCCATGTCCGTGGTCCCTTTCGCTCAGCTGCATATGCAAATTCCTCAGTAGATCCTTCAGTTACAGTGGTCCTAAGCACACCAGTCTCTTGAACACCCTATCAGAGTCTGTGCTCGTCTGTGGAGAGTACTCCTGTGGTGGCATTCAGGACAGAAACTGTGGTAAAGGGCTTCTTTTCTCAGGGATCTGCTTCAGATAACTCTTACTTTGAATACATCCAGCCTTGAATGGGTGCCTGTCTCATTTTCCACGGCACTCAAGGGGTCTGGTCACAAGTGAAACACAAACTCTGTATAATGTGGTGGAGATGAGGGCAGTCCAGTTTGGGCACAAGGCCCTGGCCCCACATGCTAAGGGAAATACCTTGCTGTAGAGGCAGACAACCAGTGTGTCATGTTCTGTCTGAACAAACTGGGGGGGGGGGCAAAGCCATCCACTGTGTTGGAACATTGCTGGTGTGGGAGTATGCAGTGGAGCACAACATGTACCTTGCTGCAGTCTATTTTGCAGCACACAAAATGTCCTGGCACACGCTGTAAGCTGCTTCTTGGCACAGTCTCACTTATTATTTATTTATTTATTTAAAACTGGTGACCGGGAAAGGCACACTGAACCGAGGCTCGTTTCCAGGTGTGACCCAGGTACAAGTGTACACAGAAAACCAAGCAGAGAAATACAACAAATTCTTGTTACAGAAGTTAGGTACAACAGCCGGGACCAAATAGAGGGGTATGCAGGACAGCGCAGCTAAATTCTGTTCGGACGTGGGTTTCAGCATCCGAGACATTTCATGTCTAATGATTGTGTAATCAGCATAAGTCAGAGTTTTTATATACAGCTTACACAAATGGTATCATGATAGAATGGACTAGCACCAGGATTGGACAGTAAAATTTTCAGTGAAACGAAAAGTGGGTCTGACTGGAGCAGGATATTTCCATCAGGGGCCAGCCATGGTAGGCTAGGCCCGAGTTGGGGTGGGACCAGATGAGCAACTGGGGCAGAAGGGGAGGGGAGGAGCCTGAGGAGTAGTTTTACGGCTGCAAGGGAGGGGGCCTGGTGGAGGTTGGGAGGGAAATTGTTCCAAAGGAGGGGGAGATGATAGGAAAAGGCTGCCTGTCCTAAGGCAGAGAGGAGGCATGTGAGGTGGAAAGTGCGTGCGTCTCTGTGACGGAGAGGGCAGCCAGAGTAACGGGCTGGTGAAAGGTGGGAGGAGAGGTAGGGAGCCTAACCAGTATTTAGCTAAGAGGGAGGCACTGTGAATGGTCCTCCTATGTGAGAGTGGGGTCAAGGATAGAGAGGAGTAGAGGAGGCAGTGGTGAGTGAGTGAGTGGGGAAGAGGCAGTGGCGAAATGTCAGAAGGAGTTGAGAAGGATGTCAAGTTTTGAGAGGGATGAGGCTGGGGCTGTACCGTAGATGATGTCTGCATAGTCCAGGACAGGTAAGATGGTTTTGTGTATGAGTTCACTACGAGTGGGAAGGGGAAGGCTGACTTTGTGGCAGTAAAGGGTGGCCAGCTTGGGCCAGAGTTTGGTGCAGATAGTCTCGATGTGGGTGGAAAAGTTGAGGTGACTATCCAGCCAGACTCCCAGGTATTTGAAAACGGGCACCATCTCAAGGGGAGATCCTTCCAGGGTGCAGATTGGTGGGGAAGTGGGTAGGGAGGCGAGCTATTGTCTTGTACCGAATACCACGGTAACCATTTTTTTGGCATTTAGCTTGAGCTGTTTTTTTTGGAACCAGGTTTGGATCCTGTTAAAGTCACTTTGAAGATCTGGAAGCACGCTATCGTGGGATGGGCCTAAGGCAAAGATGATGGTGTCATCGACGTATAGGTGCATGTTAGAGGAGAGACAGGTGGAGGGGAGGTCGTTTATGAAAAGGGAGAAAAGGATGGGGCCGAGGATAGAGCCTCTGGGGATGCCTGAGAGGATGGGTAGCGGGGGGGGGGGAGAGAGTGTCCCCTACTTGAACAGACTGCTGTCTATTCTGGAGGTAAGAGCAGAACCAGTTGATGGCATGTTGAGCAAGGCCAAAGGAGCTTAATTTGCAGAGTAGCAGGGGGTGGGAGACGAAGTCAAAGGCTTTCACCAGGTCGATGAAAATGGCGGAGGTGATTTGGCCTTTGTCCATGGCAGTGAGAATAGAGTCAGTTACACGTAGCAGGGTGTTGATAGAAGGGGGTGATAATGGAGTGATGTTTTCTAAAACCTGATTGAAATGGGGAAAGGGAGCTGTTTGTGGAGAGAAACGCTGACAGTTTGGATAGCATGAGGGATTCTTGGAATTTGGCAAGGGAGGGGAGGAGAGAGATGAGTCTGTAGTTTCCTGGTTGGGAGGGGTCTCCACCTTTATGCAGGGGAAGGATTTTGGCCAGTTTCCAGGTGGTGGGGACCGTAGCTGTGGAGAGGGAGAGGTTGAGTAAGTGTGTTAAAGGAGCGGGTATGGCTGAGGCAGAGATGTGGAGCATTCTGGGGTGCAAGCCATCAGGGCTGGTCTTGGACTGGTTTAGAGTGATGAGGGCAGAGTAGACTTCCAGGAGCATGAAGTGGGGGAAAAGAGGAAGCTGGAGTCGGAGGGGGAGGAATTTGTGGAGTAAGATGAAGGGGCTGAGTCTAGCAAGGCACAGGAGATGAAGAACGAGTTAGAGTTCGGCTAGAGAAGCAGGATCTGATATGGTTCTGCCATTTAAGTTGAGGACTGGGCTGGCTTGCATAGCAGGAGGGTCCATAAGGGAGTTTAGGACCTTCCAGACAGATGCAGGGAAGGCTTGGTTACAGGTAAGTTGTGCTTTGAAGTATGAGGCTTTTGATTTCTGAATTGCGTTGGTGCATTTGTTTCTGAGATGTTTGTAGGTTTGGAGGTTGCATGGGGCAAGGGAGGCTTTGTACAGCCTCCATGCCTTGTCCCTGGCCCAACATAAGGTGATGAGGTCCAAAGTGATCCAGGGGTGATGGTAATGCTTAACTCTGGCTTTCCCGAGCGGAGCGTGGCAGTCCCAGGTGCTTAGGAGGGTGTTGAAGAAGTGGGATAGGGCATTGTCAACATCTTGGGAGGCAAAGACTGGGAACCAGTCCGCATTGGATAGGTCGTGCTGTAAGGCGGATTGGTCGAGGAGGTGTAGTGGGTGAGACCAGATGAATTTGGGACCGGATTGTGGTGAGTGGATTTTGTGGATGCAGTAAGTGATGCAGTGATCACTAAGGGCATTGGAGAGTGTGCCCGAGGCAGTGATCCTATGAGGATGGAAGGTTAAAATCCAATCCAGAAGGGAGTGATTTTGGGACCAGAAATTTATGCGAGTGGGTTCCTGGATTAGTTGGGAGAGGTTTAGAGCTTCGATCCTCAGAACGGTGGTTTTGGCGGTGGAGGAGAGCCAGTTGAGGTTGAAGTCATCTAGTAAAATGAATTTGCCATTTGTTGCGACTGAGGAGATTGCAGTGATTGCCTTGATGAGGGAGTTGGGTGAGGTCTTTGGGGGGGCGTATAGAACCCCAATGTAAAGGGGGGAGGATGAGAGAAAGGATAGGAGGGCTACTAGGAATTCATGGGAGGCTGGGCAGGATTCCTTGAAGCTGATGGAGTAAGTTAGGGAATGCCTGACATACAGTGCTATCCCCCCACCTCGCTTCCCATGGTCCTGCCAGAACATGATGTAGTTAGGATAGCAAGCGAGGAGTTGGAGATTTGGAAGATAGCCAGGATTCTGTGACACAGAGTATATCTGGTTGGTACTGGTTTACCCAGATGGGAGGGCATCTAGTTTGGGAGAACCCTTGCATTAATATGAAATATATGGAGGCCCTTGGGGAGAGAATCTGAGGACTGGGTTGATGAGGAGAGTGAGCAGGCGTGGTTTGTCTAGGTACTTGGGGGCTCGGGGTTAGGGTGGATGTCACCTACCAGGAGATGTAGTAGCAGGGGATGGAGAGGGAGAGATTTCTTACTGATACTTGTACTGCACCTGGGGGGTGGAGTACTTAGGTTTAAGCATCGGAGAAAGGCCTCAAGGTTCAATAGGTGAGAATGAAGCAGAGAAGGGTGAATGGTTGGGGAAGGTGAGTGTGGGTGGAAAGAGTGGGAGGATAGGTGAAAGGGAAGGGGAGGAAGGAATTGAGGTTGTAAAGTGGGGGTGTGCCAGAGAGAGATTTGAGCAGGTATTCCTTAGGGAAGGAACAAGAAAGAGAGAAAGATGGCCAAAGGGGTGCCAAGATGGGGAGTAGGAAGACAGGTAGGCACTCTGTAGGAAAGAGGAAATTGAAGTAGTAGGCACAAAACTGGGTAATGCAGCATTGTGGCTGAGAGGGTGAGAAAGAAGGTAAAGGTAGCAGTAGCGGCTTCTAGTGGCAAGAAATGATAGCTTGCTAATGGGAAACTTGGCTGATTGGTTTCAACCATCACGTGTCTGCAGCTATATAATGCTGAACCAACCAAGGGTAGTGGTGGGGTGGGGGTGAGCCAACGCACAAGTCGACGGGCTATCCTCAGTCAGGAGCCGAGAGAGCTTGAGTCCTGGTCCCACATTGGTGGTGCTGCTGTGTGGTGACCTTGCAAACAGAAGGGGAAGCTGCTGTGGGAGGGCATCCGTCTGCCCTCTGGACCCTTGGGGAGCCTCGGAGTTCTGTGGAGGTGAGAGAGAGAACAGATTAATAACAAGGAACTTTTGAGAGAAGCTGCTTGGTGGAGTGCAAATTTGGATTACAATAGGGCTCAGCTACTATTTCCAGTTACAAGCTAATTTGGACAAGGCTGAGATTTAACTCTGACTGCTGGCAGTAAAAAGTAGCATACATTTCAAAAGCTAAAAATGTTACTAGTTTACAAGCTAATTTAGGCAAGGCTGAGAATTAACTCTGACTACAGGCAGTAAAAAATAGGTGCATAAAGCAAGGCATTTAAAATCTGACTGGCTACAGATAAATTAAAGCTGCAGAAAAAAGGAGTAAATTAAAGCTAGGCATTTAGTCTTTTTTGAGGAGAAGAATTCTATCTTCGTAAGTATGGTGACTTAATTGTTACAGCCTTTAAAGGTGCTTCTGTTTAGTTGATTTAAAAAAATGGTGCCAAGTCCTATCCTCAGTCAGGAGCCGAGAGCGCTTGGGTCCTGGTCCCACGTTGGTGGTTCTGCTGTGTGACGTACCTTGCAAACAGAAGGGGAGAGCTGCTGTGGGGAGGGCATCCATCTGCCCTCTCGGACCCTTGGGAGCCGAGTTCTTGCAAACAGAAGGGAGAGCTGCTGTGGGTAGGGTATCTGTCTGCCTCCCAGACCCGGGGAGCCTATGGGAGCTTTGAGGGGATGTGGGGAAGAACTGATTTTTAGTTTCTGGGGGTGTCCAGCTTTGGATCTTTTTGCATCCCTGCACAACACAAAACTGCTGTGTTTTGCTTGTTCAATCCAGGGCCTGGAGTTTTCTGACAAGGCACAGTGTCCCTCTGCTGGCAGGAAGTGCTCCTTGATGCCTCTCCTTCGAGTCTACTAATCCTGGATGTCCTGGTCACGCTCCAAAACAAGTTGGCCTCCATGATTCTGGTTGTACCTCTGAGGTCAAGGAAGACCTAGCTCTTAGTGTTGTGGGACATGGTAGTGGAACCTTCTTTCCGGCTGCTCCTCGTATCCTAGTTTCAGGGCCATCTGTTGCATTTAGAACTCCCTTCTTTGTAGCTGAATGCATTGCTCCTGAGGACATAGAGCTGCCACAGTTTTACGTGCCCCCTGCCGTTTCATGTCTCCTAAAGGCTTCACGGAAGCAGTACATCAGACACCTGTTCACTGAAGTGGACGTGCTTCAGTAGCTGGTGTCCCTAACCTCCTGGGTCACAACTGAAGATAGACATGCCCTATCTAGAAAAGTTTGAAGTATTTGCTTTTTTTGGCCCAGTCCAGCCTTCAGTACTCATCTGTGAAACTGCATCTGTTGGTCATATTATTCTATTGTGAACTTACTGGTGGTCACTGTGTGGGTCAATTGGAGTTTCACTGGTTTCTGAGGGCATTCTGCAGCAAATGAGTTCCCTAATCCATAGGCCCTTTGCAGCTTGTGACGTAAACATGATTCTGAATGTGATGGGGTCAGGAAGGAGGACTCCCTGTCACCGAAATGCCTGAGGGAGATGTGGGGGTTGGCAGATAAGGCTGCTGCTGCTGCAAGGTCTTCCTTCAGTTCCAGTTAAGATTACTCATAAATATTCCTTTTCACTTGCTCTTTGTTCTTTTTCACTGTGCTGTCTGTCTTTATCATCACTTGTTTTTCTTTCATCTCCCGGCCCCCGAGCATTTAGTCCTGCAAGCCCTCAGACCTTGGGACGTGGGTCTGAAAGGAGGGCTAGTGTGAGGTCACCTCCCTACCGGGAGGTCAAACAAATGAATAAGAAAGCCAGTAGCTCCAATATTTAGAAAGCCTGCTCCTCAAAGCTTATAATAAGGTAGGTAAGAGAGAGTTCTCCTGTTTCTCTCCCCGCTCCACTGATGCCGACTGCAGCACATTGGGCAGCGAATGAGAGAGCTGGAAAAGTTTCATTTGTACCTATTAAATGTACTTGTCTAGGTACGCATGAGTCTTTTTTTAGTTTTGCTATCCTAACCCTTCTCAGGTCTAAATGCTATTTATATGCAAAATGCAACCCCATAATTTTTCTTGAGAAAATATAAAATACTCCGATTTTGGTGTAATTAGAAAACTGCACCACCAAATAAATCTGGAAGATGTCTGGAATCCTTTATAGTGAAAAAAAGGTAGGGTCAATTTTTTTTTTTTTGCCCAGTTTCGTTGCACTGCTGTTTTAAAACTATTTTGATGCTTAGGAAGCTTGTTTTAGTTATATATTACTGTTGAAAAGTGTTATCGCCTAAAAATACATAATTGATATCTGGAGGTAGCATCATCTGATAAGGGGAGGTGTATAAAAAGGATCCCTAGGAAAGTCAGTCTAGAGGGGTTCTGTGGAAAGAGTCTGTCCATTCCGCAGCAGCAGACAGAGAAGACAGAGTTAATCAGAACTAAAGAGCTATACAACCACAGAGACAGAGCTACAAGGTTGCTGTAAGTAGCTACCCTCTGCCTTATAGGGTGATTAGTGGAAGCAACTAAGGAGATGTCTTCCCAGATTTTTTTATGATTGAAAAGTAGAATTAAACTGTCAGGTGCCAACTCGCCTCTAGATTATCAAAAATGCATGAACTAAAAGACTGTCCTCTGAGAAAATAGGACCGCTGTCCTGAAAAAGATTGCATCTGCTATTATTTCAATCATACTGCTTTTATGATGGTATGGGATAGGCAGGTACAAGGGAGTCTTGGTAGGAAAAGCGTGGGCAGGGGTGGAGGTAGCCGGAGATCGGGTAGGGTCTACAGTGACAATACAGGCAGGGAAAATGGGCAAACTAGGTGGGCCATTCAGTCCTGATGTCGCGAGGGTCCGATTGATAACCTCCTCCACGCCCAAGTAGCCCACTGCACACCAGCAGGACCACCTACCTGGAGGTTGTGAGGGTCTCAAACGCAGCACTCCCCCATCATCAAAGCTAAGAGATGCCAAATTTGGACGTCGCGAGGGTCCAATTGATACCCCCCTCCATGCCGAAGTAGCCCTCCGCACACCAGGTATGCCTGGAGCCTGCCTCATCCGCTGCTGCGGTCTGTTAGCTGCTGCTAAAGCTTAACTGCTGCTCAAGCTGAAAGACCTTAATTTTAATTAAGCAGTTATAGTGTTTTTGTCCCCACACATGTGGAGATAGTTTTTTTTTTTTTTTTTTTTTTTTTTTTATGAAGAGCCACAACGCTAACCAACTGTGATTTCTACCTGCTCTGCCACTAACCTTAAGACCCTTTATGCGTTTTAGCGCCAAACCAGATTTGAATTATCTTACAATTTAAAGGCTGTTTCTAAGATAATTTTATTTTACTCTGTTGCCACAATCGTCTGCCAGCAGTATGTTCAGACCCTGCTCTTTAAGGGCTTAGAAACCTGTTTGCATGTAGGTGCCAAACCTGACTTTCACGAAGTATTTTAATTTTAAAGTCTATGTTGAAGTTAATTTAAAGTTTATTACAAGTCGAACTGCATGCTGAGTAACCACTGTGAGCAGACTTAGTATATCTAGAAATATTTGTTTTCTCTAGCCGCATCTCACAGTAATAATTAATTTAAAGTCTGTTAACAACTGTTATCAACTGTAAGTAGACTTAGCAAAGTTAAGATAAAGGGAAAAAAAACTGCTCTCTCCAGCTGCATGGTAATCTTAGATGGACGGCTCCCATTTAAACTGTGGCTTGCAATCTAATCCCTTTTGTTCATCTCACATCCTACTGCTATAAATAACACTCCCATTCTCCCTGTTTCCCTGTCCACAGCAGGACCACCTACCTGGAGGTTGTGAGGGTCTCCACCGCAGCCCTCCCCCATCACGGAAGCTAAGAGATGCCGAATTTGGACATCGCGAGGGTCCGATTGATACCCTCCTCCACGCCAAAGTAGCCCACCGCACACCACGTTTGCCTGGAGCCTGCCTCATCCGCTGCTGCGGTCTCAGTTAGCTGCTGCCGAAGCTTAACTGCTGCTCAAGGTGATCCCCGCCAGTGCTGTGCGCCGGCCCCACCGCCCCCACCACCACCCTTGGTCAACATCAGGCTTTATAGTGACAATCACATGATCATTTACGTTTAAAACTAATCAGCCCACTCTGTCATCTGCAGCTTATACAAGATCACTGCTAGAGGGCTCCCTCCCATTACGTCTAATATACAATCCCCTCTCTAGCTACATGGCTCGTATCTTCTGGGCTCTAAAACACACTACCTTAATCTTCATTTTAACTCTCCTTTCTCACTCCCACCCCTCTCTCCCTGAGGACACATCCATCTCAAGAGACCACTACCGCTGCCCTAATGCACACACCAGCAGCTATGCAACCATGTCATGCTACCCAACAACATTTCCCCCTATTTTCCACAGCACCAACCTTACCTCCTGCACTAGTTGCACCTTACACATGTCCATAGTGGACAGAGTCCCACCCCTCCCAGGCTTGCACTCTCTAAATTTCTCTCATCTCTCCCTATCTCTAGCCCAGCTGGTCCGCACCATTGCCACTTCAGTTGTGCACACCAAATCTCCATCTAACCTACGCTACTTTACCTCTAGACCCAAACTGTTATGGAAAGCCACTCTCCGCCAGGCTATCCTCCTCCTCCTCCTAATTTCAGGCAACGTACACCCTAATCCTGGCCCAATAGCAAATAGTGTTCCCAAGGGGCAAGGGCAGAGAGGCCTACTTCTAACCACACTTAATATCTGCAGCCTACCCAGGAAATTCACTCAGCTGCAGTGTTGGATCGCCCAACATTCCCCCGGCGTCCTGGCACTATCTGAGACCTGGCTGTCCCACAAAGTCCCGGATGCCTCCGTCAGTCTTAAAGATTACTCCTTCTTCAGAGCAGACAGGACAGGCAAAAGAGGGGGTGGTTGCGCCATATATGCAAGAACCTCTCTCCAGCCACTCCTTGTCCCCCTGCCCCCTCCAGCACACGGTGCCCAAGCCATCACAATTAAAACCTCACTAGGCACCCCAGGTAAAACTCTGTACATTATGGCAGTCTACATCCCACCCTCAGACCAGAAACAAGCCTTTGAATCTATTCTGGCTAGCATCTCCCATCTCCCCCCAGGAGTGAACTGATTATAATGGGTGATTTCAATGTAAACTGGTTATCCCTGCTTCTGCTACATTCAAGAATGCAATACGTGCCTATGACCTTACCCAGGTTGTCCAGTCGCCTACCAGGGTCAATCCCGAATCTGGGACCTCCACCTTTATTGACCACATCCTTATGAATAAACCCACCCACCTCACCAAAGTAAGAGTCCTCCCTGATGTCCTAAGTGACCACTCTCCTGTCTCCTGTCTCCTGCTGCTGGTTAAATAAATCCACTCCCAGTCAATCATGTCTCAAACTCTATCTCTCCTTCTGTGACTGGGCACCCACTCACATTGCCACGTCCGTAGATGCTGCCCTCACCTCCTTTATCAAACTTTTTAATACCGCCTGTGACATATTTGCCCCTTTCACTACACAAATTATAAAAGACAGGGATACTCTGTGGATCTCACACACCCTATTAAAACAGTTGCAACACAGAGACGACCTCTGGTATAGGTCCTTGCACTCCCAACTCCCCTCTGACTGTCAGCTATATAGAGAGGCTAGAAACAAATGCACCTGGGCAATTTGACTAGCTAAGTCTACCTACTACAAGCAAGCACTCACCTCTACATGGGGCGCCGGGAATAAATTCTGGAACAATGTCAAAGAACTCTGTGGGAAACCATTTCCCCATCCCCCATGCAGATTCTCTATCAGGACACCCTCACCCAGGACCCTAACAGCATAGCAAATGTCCTTAACTCCTTCTCCGATCTAAGCCACATTCTACCACAAAACTTCTTTGACCCTATCCCAAACGGTCCCTCTAGCACCTCCTCACCTAATACGTGCCTCCCCTTTCGGCTGAGAATCATCTGCTGCAACGAGGCTAAGCACTACCTACCAAAGCAGTGACTCCCTGGAACTTAAAATCCTCAGACTTGCACTCAACGAGACCCTGCCTCACCTAACTAAAATACTAAACTGTTCTCTGACACTGAGTCAATTTCCAACTCTCTGGAAAAAGGGTATCATCACACCCATCCTAAAAAAGGGTAATCCAACTGACCCTAGTAACTGTAGGCCCATCATAATCCTCCCCCCCAAAAGCACTCAAAAAAATTGTGGCAGACCAGCTCACAGAGTACCTGAACAAATACAGTCTGCTGTGTCCAGAACAGCACGGGTTTAGATCAGGGCACAGCACCACTATGGCCCTCCTTGAATTTACCTCCTACATACACGAAGCATTGGATCAAGGGTCATTTGTAGGAGCTATCTTTGTAGATCTGACCAAAGTATTTGACACCGTCAGTCATGCACTTCTTATCCACTCGGTCCCCTCCCTCCATCTTGCCCCTGAAGCAGTCTCTTGGTTCAATAACTATCTCTCAGATCGGACGCAACAGGTCAAAATCAACACCACCCTATCTGCCAATCTACCTGTTCACTCTGGAGTCCCCCAAGGGTCTATCTTAGGCCCCCTACTTTTCACTCTTTCTCAACTCCCTCCCCCAGGCCTGCAGTGGTAAATTATTACTCTACGCCGATGATGCTGTTGTATACTGGAAACACACAAATCCAATCTCTCTTCAAAATATCCTAGAAAACTGCTTTCGAGAACATGAATCCCGGTATACTGATCACAGGTTACTACTTAACTACAACAAGACCAAATCTGTGATCTTTGCTCACCGCCAAAACCCCAATAGTAATGCCCAACTAACTATCTCCAATCCACAGGTCACCCAAATTGAACAGGTCACTAACTTTAAGTACCTGGGCATAACACTGGACACGCCCCTCACCTACCATTCACATATTAAACACCTCTCTGCCTCTACCAACATACGGCTGGGGATTCTTTACAGGCACAAGCACTGCCTCCCCCCCCCCCACGGCGCTTAGACTCGCTGTTACCTGCTCAGTCCTATCTGTTGTCGACTATGGGTTTACCATATATGTCACAGCCAATAACACAGCCCTAAATAGCATCAAATTAGCTCTCAAGAAAGCCTGCCGATTGGTCACTAACACAAAAAGACCAACCCACACTTGTGAGCTCTATAATCAAGCAGACTGGCTGACCTTTGAAGGGCGGCGGAAGTACCACACCTGCCTCCAAGCAAAAAAGATCCTGATGAAACTTTCACCCTCGGGTCTTCACCCCCTCATCCAACCAACCCCTAATAGGAGCACCCCCTCAACATCTGGGTGACAACACACTCCTAATCGTCCACTGTAGGACTTCACTTGGGCAAAGGTCTTTCAGGCATCGAGTGCCACTCTGGCTTAATCAACTCCCCTCCTCCATCTCCCATACCCCCAGCCTTAACCTATATAAAAAAGGCCTCAAGAGATTTCTCCTTGTCTCTGAGACTTGTCGCTGCCTCAACCAGTCCTCCCACACTAGGCTGAAGTCAGAAAACCAACATCTCCCTCAACTCCCCACCTGGCCATCATAGCTCTGGGTACCTTAAGCACCACCCTTTGGCCAAATGCTAGCATCTGAAACTAGCAACCAACCCACCCAACCACAACAACCCTAGGTTCCTATTCAACCCTAGTGAAACTGTGTGAAACCAACCTAAATAGTAAATTACTCTGTACTGACTCAACCATGTTGTACTGCCTTAATGTATTGTTCGCCTGGTTAACAATGTACAACTTGTCACTATGTGTTGTTCTGTTTATGGACATAGAGCCTTTGCAAAGGAGTCTTCGACTCGAAGGATTGTAATTCCGAAATTTGAATAAATAACAAAATAAAATGTTTCTAAGTAAAAATTAAGCAAAATCATAACTTGTTCTGTCTGCGACTTCCTCAAGAACCTACACCTCATCACACTGAATATCCTAACTAGGGCTTCATCTAAACCTACTGCCTTCTGTAACCTCAGGTTCCTGTCCTGGAAAATCCTGTTGTTGGTGGCCATCACCTCAGCAAATTGGGTTTCTGAGCTTCAGACTCTGTAGCAGACCCCTATTTTCTAACAAAATTAATGTTTACATCATCTAAGTTAAGCAGATAGGTTGCACATGTGATCTGCCCCAGAATATATAGACAGAGTTGAACCTTAATTTACTATATTGCCCTGACCTTCCACCACCTGTGCTCCTACCGCCAGATCTTTTCAGCTGCAGATAAAGCTCCAAGTCCCAGACATTGCTGTTCAGACCCTGTGGTGTTTTATAAGTAGATAAAATTGGTAGCAAAAAAAAAAAAGCTTTAAATTAGAGTTTTGGCCTGTTCTGTACATTATTTTATTTATTTATTCAAGCGTTTCACCAGGAAGGCATGCTGAGTGGAGTAGCTAATTTCCAGATGTGTCCTGGGGGGAAGGGGACGTGGAGGTACGAATACAGCATTGCAAGGCTACAATTTGTGGTATATTAATGGAATCAGTACAATATAAAGATGCATGAGTACACCGTAAATACAGACTAGAAGTTGAGGTACAGTGAGCAGAAACAAGTGAACGGAGGAGACAACAGTAGTTATAACCAAGGAAATTAACATAATAGTAAAAATAACTGAGAAAACTCTAGATCCTGTGTATACAAATGTATTCAGAAGAGTACTGGAGGAATACTTAGAGTGCATATCAGAGATCAGCATCTGAAGTGCTGTGTTGGGCATAGTAACAGCTTCAAAGGGTATCCTCAATAGGAAACAGGCAATACGTGGCACAGCACCTGGAATAGGGTCAGACAGACTGACAAGAGCAGGAGTGGGATGTGTACCCACAGAGGAGGGAAGCTAGAGATTTGGGTGTAGACGCATTACAAATATTGGAGGGGAGGGCGTTCCATTATTTAGGAAATCGGCAGGAAAAAGCAGCTTGGCCTGCAGAGGTGGAGTGGTGAGGAATGGCGGACGAGCGAGAGTCGGAGTTTCGAAGGGAATAAACTGGTGTGTTTGTATTTCTCAGGTTAGTGAAATGTATCTGTTCCTTGGAACCAAGATCAATAAATACGGATAATGTTTCTGTTGGTTCCCTTGTTCTTTGAGATTGTGTTTTTAAAAAGTTTTAAGCCTTTGCAAACTTGCATTAGAAACTATGACTATTTTTGCTGTTGCAGGACCCTTCCAACCTAGTCACAAAAAGCAATTATCACAATTGGTTGTTAGTTTTGTGATTACAATTGTATACCTTCTATGCCATTTCCAAGTTACCAAATTCCACTTAGAAAAAAAATTTCCAATAACAAACTGGTCCTCAATTACAAAAAAACGAAGACCATGCTCTTTTCTAGTCTCCCACAGAAGAAGAAAGCACCACCGTTTGTCATTCTAAATGACCAGGAACAAAAGCTTGAACAGATGGAGACTTCAGATACCTTGGAATAACGCTGGACGATACCTTATCATCTTTGCCCCCCATTTTGAAATTCTGCTGGCCATAGTTAACAGAAGACTGGTCGTCCTGTACAGTAACTGGAACAATCTCACTGGGGACACTGGAGGCCTTATTGTGGTCAGCTCCATTCTGTCCCTTATAAATTATGGTCAAGGCCCCAAGAATTCTGCGGCCACAGAATTTTGCGCAGAACTTCTGCTGTGCCGCAGAATTCACTCTGCTTGGTGATTTTTTATTAATATGTCTGTTTATCCATAGAATCTGGTTCCCGTCCCCTCTTTTTATATCCAAACCCCCCTATATCCGCAGAAAGCAATGTTATCATTGCTATAACATCATATATTAGCTAATGAAATGACTGCATTCTGCAACAGAAATGAACAGTCACTTATCTACCACAGCTCCCACTGCCAGAGACGGTGACACGGCACATCATGCATGTGGTGATATTTGCTCAACCTGCACTACAGCCTAATACAATTTTCAGTCTTAAATTATTGCACTAGGGCCAACTTAAATAAAACCTTGTCAATAGCACAGACCTGTTAAGTGCATACCTCACTTTGTACAAACCTATTTGTGCCTATAAGGTATAGAGATGCCATCTGAAATGAATAACTGGTAAAATGAATTTAACTGTCATTTTTAAGAAAAATAAAGTAATTATGCCCTGAAAAGTGGAATATAATAATGTGTATACCTGTTGAAAGAACAGACCTGTTAAATAAATACAGTAATTGCCCTGTACATATTTTTGCCAGGGTTATTGATTACATATTGTCATTGGTTGATAGAATCACCTAAAAGTTATGGAGAAATGTTGTGTGCAGGGACAGCTGTTGGGCCAGAGGGTAGCATGCTGTGTTTCCGTGCCGGCAACTCAGGTTCAGAGATTAGCTCTGGGAGCTGGCTGGGCAGCACAAGGATTGGTGGAACACATCACTGCTCGGAGCCTGGGAAGGTATGGTGCAGTGTTCTGTCACATGGTGGACACATTGTGATGGGCTGGAGAGCTCTATCTCACAATCGGTTCACATGCATGTCATGGCCTGATGGTGTTACGTAGTGTGTCAGGGAAAGCAGGTTGACATGAAAATTGAGTTTTGCAATAACTCCTCTATTCCATTTCCAATGGGACCTGTATGAATGAGGATGCAAGTTCATGGAAAAAAAAATATATATACATACACACACACATATACAGTATCTCTGTCTCTCTCACAACACACACACACACACACACACACACACACACACACACACATATTTGTATGCATGTTACAGATTGCATATAAATATATAAGTGATACACAGTGGGAACCTCATGAGTGGTGTAGAAAGCACATGCAAATATATAAGTGATAGATAGTGGAAACCTCATTAGCGGGGTAGATAGCATGCATATAGAAATACCTTATTTATCACATAAGATCCCCTCTGCATATGTCATTTATGCAACAGGCTAGGACCTTAAGGGAGAGACATTTGTTTTGCTTTTTTTAGGCATAAAATTATTTTTATAAGTCTGTTATTTTTTGAACTAGTGTTACTGTGCTTTCCACCATCCTGATTGCTATAACAACTGCCATGAAAGTGAAGCCAGGATGACAAGCTGACACGATGATGTGGTAGTTTGTTAGTGCCGCAGAACTTCCGCAGAAATTACAAACCACCACCGCAGAAGTTCTGCGGCAAATGGTAGTCTTGCCGCAGAACTTGGTCCCACTGTGCCACAGAAAAGTAGGGGCCCTGATTATGGCCTCCCTGTCTACACAGCTGCCTGTGACACAGTGCTAAACAGTGTAAAGCTGATCTGTAATAAAGCATGCTGCCTTGCATGTGGTGCAGATAACCGTATTCATAGTTGTACCTTTACACACTTGCTAACTGGCTACCTGTACCCTGCAGAATAAAATAATAAAATTGCAGACCTGTTTGCTAGCCAAAAAGGCGCTTCTGGGCCTAACACCCCCTGCTTTAACAAATTGTTTCTGCACCGTCTCCAACCAGTACGACACCAGGAATGTGGCCAGGAATGCCCTTAGGCCTCCTTTCCAATGTGCTCAACTGGGCAAAGGGTCATTTGCTGTCAGGGCTGCTAACTAGTTAAAAGAACTGCCTGATACTCTGCTGAATCTCCCCAAGTTTAATCCGTTTACGAGATCTTTGTGATCTGCCCATGCACTTCATTGCAATTGTAACTGTTACAACAGTTTTATTTGAATTCTCTCTGTACATATCCTGTGACTTTTCATATAACAATCTGTATGGATTTTTTCAAAACTGTATTTATGTGATCTGCCTTAAAGACCAATTACAGTGTTTTTAAAATGCTCACCATGAGAACAACCACTCTGTATATATTGCAAGTAATGCTCAAGAGCGGTCATTTCTCTTGTTCAGATGCTATTTTACTGCCTGTCTTTTGAAGCTTCTATAGAAAATCCCTGTCATTTTCAGACCAGCTGGTGGAATTTTGGGTGAGTGCTGATTCCATTCACGCAACAATGACATCATTTTCCTCAAGTTCCTGGTACTGAGCTGCCAGGATCTTGGGGAAAACGATGTAATTGTTGCTTGAATGGATTGAGCATTCACCCAAGGTTCCGCCAGCTGGTCAAAAAATGTCTAAGAGATTTTGTGTGAAATCATTAGATAGGAGAGCATTAAAACAGTATTTGTAAATGACAAATGGCAGTTTCTTCACTACATATGTTATAAATAAGGCCTGTTGTCCTTATCTTATGATAAAGAAGTAAAGTTAATAACATGTTTATAATATAGCTGCAGTGGATCTTTAAGTACTTTGAGCCTGACTCAACTGCATTTCCTCTGGAACTGCTTATTGTACTTGTATTGTTTTTTTTGACTGTGTTGATGTGGAACCTTTGTGAGTGCGCACGTGTGCTCTAAGATATTCCTCAAAGTTTTCAATTATTAAATAAATAATAAATTGTTACTGTTATTTTTCTATTTCATCAAGCTAGAAAAAGAAGATCAGAAGCCCTGGTTTTAAAAAATGTATTTCATGCTGGCGGCCCGAGGTCGAGCCCTGAGTCTGGGACATTAGGAATAGAGGCTGGCAGGGAGGGTGATGGAGTGTCCATATGGATGCATTCCTCCCTGGGGAGGGTGCTGGGGAGCACTGCTTGGAAAGCAACACCTGGTGTTGTGTGGCAGCCTTGCCAGCATGGGTGACCATGTGTCAGCTGGCTCTGCCTCCAGAGTGTCGCAGAGGTGCGCACCACTGACATGTGGGGTGGGGCCCAGAAAAAATGGAAACAGCACCCATGTCAGCCTGCTGGATGACAGTTGTCTTAAGTACCCCATGCCACAGTCCCCCTAATGCACCACTCCTGCATCCCTCCCTAGCCCTGTATGCCTTAGAGGACCCCCTAGGAATGCTACTTCCCACCTTCCTCCCAGGGAAGGAGGGCCCCCTGTCAGGGATAAGTCAGACTTTCTAACACATAGGGATAACCAGGAGAGCCAGATGGCAGGAAGTGGCAGTGCAGGGTGAGGCTGGCGGGCAGAACGGGACGATGAGCAGCCAGAAGGAGTGGCAGGCTGGGGGGTACAAGGGAGGAGCAAAAACAAAGTGTATTTCTTCTAACCGAAACGCTCCTAGGCCTGACAGATATGATAAGTGTTTTAACTACTAACTACCTAGACTGCTTTTTTGAAGTCCGTGTTGTCCCTTGCTTAAGGAGTAGCTAACATGGCAGGCAACCCATACCATAAAGTTGCCTACCCTGGGAAGGCTTTGATCCATAATTCTAATTTTGTCTGCACTTAAAAAAAAGAGTTATATGCTCCATAAAAACCTCTCTCTCAGCTGTGGAAAATTCCTGGACTTATGGAAAACAGCTACCATGACACCTGTCCATAAAAGTGGGGATAGGACAAAACACTCAAATTATCGCCCTATCTCCATACTGCCCCCACTCTCTAAGGCACTCGAGCGCATCGTGGTTGATCAACTTACCGACCACTTGGATAAATACAATATACCTTGTCCACAACAACATGGTTTCCAGAAAGGTCACAGCACCACCACAGTCCTTCTTGAGTTCACTGGAGCTTTGCACAAATCCCTTGACAATGGCCTTCTCGCAGAGGCCGTTTTCGTCTACCTCTCCAATGCCTTCTATATAGTACACCATGGACTTCTAATTGACCAATTACTGAATGCCAGGCTATCACCTGAATCTTCTCTCTGGTTTAAAAACTACTTAGAAAACTGGTCGCAGAGAGTAAAAATTGCTGACTCTCTTTCTGACATCCTGCCTGTTCGCTCGGGTGTCCCACAGAGATCCATACTGGGCCCCCTTCTTTTTAGCCTTTTCTTAAACTCCCTCCCTTATCACTGCTCTGAGCAGATCATACTATATGCCGACGATGCTGTTGTATTCTCCACTCAAAAAGATCCTACAGCTCTTCAACACAACCTTCAACTTGGTTTCAGTTCTGCAGAAACATGGTTTCTTAATCATAAACTGGTCCTCAATGACAAGAAGACCAAATCTGTGCTCTTCTGCAGCTCTCATAGCCCACACAAGCTACACCACTTGGCTATCTCCACCACCCAGGGGAACACTCTAGATCAGGTGGGGTCCTTCAAATACTTAGGGATACAGCTTGACCCTAATCTCTCCTATGGACCTCATGTAGATAATGTAGCGAGAGCTGCTAATACATGGCTTGGTCTCCTCTACAAACACAAACACCTCATGCCAGAAGCTTTGAAGGTTGCAGTCCTGAGCTCTGTGATCTCTGTAATAGACTATGATCTCATCATTTATGGCTTGGCCACAACCACAACCCTTAGACGCCTCTCAACTGCCTTCAATAAAGCATGTCGGCTCATCACTGGTGCTCACTGTCTCACCCACACATGTGATCTGTACACCCAGACCGGCTGGCTCCAACTATCAAACCGTATAAAGTTTCTCACCTGCTCCACGGCAAAAAAAATCTGCCTTGGTCTTGCACCTTCTGGGGTCTCAACTCTGTTACAACATCGATCCACGCTACAGCTACTGAAAGTCCCCCACTGTCGCACTTCACAGGGACAACGCTCTTTTGCTTATCGAGTGCCACTTTAGTTCAGTGGCCTCAGCCTCACCATCTCTTCTGCCCTGACAATTGATATGTTTAAAACTAGGCTCTGGGACTATCTCACTACCAAAAGCTCCTGTGACTGCCCAACTTAACCTTCTTTCTCCACTTCCCTGCCTGCTCTAGTGCCCCCCCCCCCCACTGGATTCTACCCTCACATCTTGGTATACCCAATGCTGCACTTTTCACCCTCTCCCCACCCTACCTACATTTCTCTTCCCCCTTCCTATGACTTTGCACTTCTTATCTCTTGTCTGTTTTTCTGACAAATGCCGCTGGCTGCCTTGATAACAATGTTACCCTTGAATTGTATTAATCTGTAATCTGTTTGCAATGTCCACATTGTTGTAATGTCTGTCTTGATGTTACCCATAATTTGTATTTCTCTGACATGGAACCTTTGTAAAAGAGCCTTGGCTCAAAGGTATTTGTAATCCTAGACTTGATAAATAAAATAAAATAAATAAAGTCCAGCCATAACTTCCTGGTGTGTGCGCTGCACCCCTGCCCCTAAAGACTGCACTTTGATGACTGAGGTAGAGAATGGGGCTGCAGGCGCTCTATGGATACTGTAATAGGACCAGGGCACCGCCTTAATGTACTTCGATTATCTCTGCTGGCAGGTATACATGTATGGAGCTAATATATAGCATATACTATAGTCCCATACATGTATCCCTACCAACAGAGGTAATCTAAGTACATTTAAGGAGTGCCCCTCCCCAGTCTTATTACAGTATCCATAGAGCACCTGCAGCCCCATTCTCTACCTCCCATCATCAAAGTGCAGTTTTTAGGGGTAGGGTTACAGCACTCGTACCAGGAAGTTACGAGATGGGCTTTACAGAGCATATGACTCTTTTTATTTATTTTTTTAAGTGCAGACAAAATTCAAATTATGGATCAAATAGCTCCCAAGGCAGGCAACTTCATGGTATGGGTTGCATGCCTCGTACCAAGAATCGTGTCAGTAGCTCTTTAATCTTGATCTACAAAATGATCACCAACGCACAACTGACGTATGTGTTAGGCTCAGGCATTTTGTTAACTGTGATTTATGCAAATACCTCTATCCTAAAACTAAGACCAGAAGGGAAAAGAAAACGTTTTCCTGTAAGTTCAGGTTATTAGAGAGTACTCTCCCATGAAAACTAAAATTAAGATGGAAAATGTACAAATTGACCGTTCTCCTTGTACAAGCAGTAAATTGGGAAAAGGAAAGTACAAGCAATCTGCTGAGGAGCATATAAAATCTTGTTTCGCCTGGTAGTAAAACATCTGTTCTAACCAACTTTCGGTTACAGGATTCAAGAAAGCATGGGATAAACATAAGGGGATCTTAGAAGTAAGCAAGAGCTCCTTATATCGACATCCCCAGGCTCGCATTTACCGTAACGGAGTGTTTTCCAGACCATTTCCCCGTTCGTCTGGTACTAGACAAGGTTCTCCTCTCTTCCCTCTACTGTTTAATACTTACCTTGAGCCCTTACTATCCAGGTTGCGGAGCCATAAAGAGGTTAGGGGTATCCAGGTGGCCCTGCAGGAATTCAAACTCTCGGCTTATGCCGGTGATATTCTGTTGCACCTGGTCCATCCAGACCAAATCTTTCCCATAGTATTTTCATTGCTATCTAAGTTTGGGGAACTTTCCAACTATAAGGTTAATCTAGGTAAGACAGTGGCTTCCCGCTTAACCATAGGCTCACAATGAGTGATAGCGCACCTTTGGGCATACAGTGGAGTCCCTGTCACCTTAAATATCTGGGGCTTATGTTAGCCAGACAGGAAACGTCTATGAAGAAACTGAATCTGGAACCCCTCCTTTTAACTGTTCAGCAGAACCTAAACAGGTGGCAATCTCTTCCGATATCACCCTGGGGGGGAATCAATATTGTTAAAATGAATGTATTACCTAGATTGTTCTACCCTCGTAGCATGCTTAACTTGTGGATCCCCTTCGCCTGGTTCAGGAAGGTACATGCAATCATCTCTTTTATTTGGCTAGGGAAATGGCTCAGACGCACCTATAGCAAGCTGGCAGCCTCAACTCTAAAAGGTGGACTGAAGTTACCCCATTTCAGTTTGTACTTCTGGACCAGTCAGGTGGCTAAATATTTGAGATGGCTTACCCCCAGACAGAGATTGCTGCATCCAGCAATGTTCCGACCTGGTTGTTGCTGGAAAGAAGTATGATATCTGCAGCTAAGATTTCCCCAGAGGCCGTGTTGCATATTGCTGCAAATCCTCTTCCAGCTTCCCTGGCTAATTCTCCAGTTGCTTTATCCATTAGGGTACATGTTCAACTGTGTGCCTTCCTGTGTTACAAACACACCAGGGACCCCAGACAACTTGTGGTAGGTAATCCCAAACTCAAGCTTGGGGGTAAAACTATTTCCCCGAATTGGCTTCCAAACCTCAGCGGGTCTAGGGTGATGAATATTTTCCTAGAGGAGGATTGTTTGGATTCGAGAGGAATCATGTTCCATTTAGGACTGTGCAGTACCAGATTTGTAAAGTCTTCCAGCTGCATCATCTCTTGGTACACCTCCCGCTAAATTTGGCTCGAGGCCCAGTCCATAGGGATAACTTTGGTTTGTTGGTGAAACTGAGTGGTCAGCCGCATGCAATATCTGTGATATATATATTCTTGAGGGGCATTACTTTGGACTCCTATGCTGCTGTTCCCAGAGCCTGGTCTATACATTACCCTGACCTCGCAGGAAGATGGGAGAGCACTTGAAAAGCCACTTACAGGTATGTTTCACAAGATAGATTGAAGTTTACCCAGTACCAGATTTTAAATGATATGTATTGGACCCCTGTCAAATTGCAGAAAGTGGGGAGATCTCCTGACAATTTGTGTAACAGATGTTGGCAGGAGGAGGGTTCACTTAAACACATTTTCTGGGACTCTCCGGAGATTCAAAAATTGAGGATCCAGATCAAGGATAGGGCCGATGCTTTGTTGGGTTTAGAGGACTGTTTACCCCGGAGATATGTCTCTTAGGGGAATTCTGCCTGATTCCGGTGAGGATTCGCAGGTACCATATGGCACTCCTATCCTTAACTTTGAAGAAACTTGTTCTTCGCCACTGGGTGGATGGGCTGGCCATAACTTACCTGGAATGGTTAAAGGAGCTCCTCTTCAACCTTAGGGTAGAGCAAATGAGGGCCAATCTCATGGGCTCGATGTCCAGATATACAGGTCTTTGGGATGGTTTCCACACCCTCTGTTTGCTTCAACTGGGGGGAACACAAGATGGTAATATGCCTGGTCCTTAATGTCCCAGCAGTGTGTTTTTTTTACTGGTCCTCTAGCTCTCGGGTTCGAGCAGTCTGTCCCAACTTTGGTCCGGTGTTACTGTGTATTCTCTCTGAGGCGTCTCGCTTCTGCACAAGGAATGTAGCGGGGGGGTGGTGTCTTGGCATGTGTTGATGGATAGATCATATTTTTCCTGTTATAATTGATAATTGTATCATGTCATGGCCTTTAATGTTGTAAATCTCAATAAACTTGAATTAAAATTAAAAAAAGTAAGCAAGAGGGGGTGAAAACTGGAGATCAAGTGGGGTCTGTGGTTGCACAGTAGGTAGGCAAAATAGGACAGACTAGGTGGGCCAAGAAGCTCTTAGCTGGCGGCAACTTCTATGTTTCTATCTCACAGGGAGACGAACGTGGTGAAAGACCCAGCAGCTAAACCCCTTGATGAGTAGAATGTCAAAAAAGCCCATCGTGAGAAAAAAACTAATGAAAGAGCCTGCAACTAAATTCACTGTTGGAGTCTTCAGCTGAATCATCACATCCTGATAGTAGAGCAATGCATTCCTGGAAGATTTCAGAAAGATGATGGCAAACGATGCCAACACAGATGTGAAGTAAGCATTACGCCATGACAAAGGAGGGTTCTACTGGGGAATTAATGCCTTGTTTGTGGTGGGGGGGGCATGAGGCTGCAGGCCGAGTGCCTCAAACCACCTGATCAGGCATTAATTCCCCAGCAGAACCCTCCTTTGGAGTGGCTTAATGCACTTGTAACATGGGATGCATTTCCAGAAATAAACAGATTTATTATTTGTAGTGCTAACTTGTACTGCACAAAAGACATACACACAGTTATTATATTTCTTATCTTTAACAGTGAATTGATAGTACACATTCTGCTGAATGTAGCCCGTCTTACATATATTGTGGATGTAGGAAGGCATTACTTTACAACATTTTGATTTAAGTGCGTGGTGCTTTATTGCCAAATATACTTTTATAATTTTTACTATTATGGTACTTTTTCTCCTAACTTACTGTCTGGATCAGTGCTAGATGCTTCAATTTTCATAAGTGTGTATTACAAGATATGGGTTGCACTGCATGATGGGACTATGCTAAGGTACATCTTCATGTTTTGTTCCTGCAGTTCCCTTGGCAGTCCAACAAATGGCTGTGATTGCTGATAACTGTAATATCATGAGTAGAAACTGAATGATTTTCAACCAGTAATTCTATACCTATTAGCTTTACATTTATTAATATGGTACTTTTCCTCCTAATTTACTGTCAGGATGGGCACTACGTACTTCAATTTTCGTCTGTGTGTATTACAAGATATGGGTTGCACTGCATGATGGGACCATGCTAAGGTAGATCTTCGGGTTTAGGAAGTGGCACAGCTCAGCTACCGCCCTCGCTGTAGTCACCTCGCAGATCCGAACTGCAGCCGATCAGGGCAACCTCGCTGGTGCGATTATCGTGGACTTATCCAAGGCCTTTGACAGGGTAGATCACTCCCTCCTCAGCACCACTCTGCTCTCCCTCGGACTCTTGAACCCCGCTCATGCCTGGTTCCATAATTACCTCACTGATAGGAAGCAATACACAAACTTTAACAGGTCCCTCTCCAACCTCACCACTGTCCAGTGTGGCGCCCCCAGGGTCTGTCCTGCCTGACGCTTCTCTCCTTTTCATCAACGAATTGCCATCCATCATCACCCATGGATTTGCAACCCTATACGCCGATGACCTCATCATATTGGATAGCGCCCGAGACATCAGCACCATCAATTCCCAACTGAACGCTGACTTCAAGCGGCTACAAGCCTGGCTGTGCGAGCATAAGCTTGTCATCAACCTCAAAAAAACCCAGGCTGTGCTCTTCGGGTCCCTGAATAGAACAAACTCCTGCCCTGCCCCCCCTTCTAATACACGGGGCTGACGACCTGCCCTTGCAGATAGTTGCTGCTGTCAAGTACCTTGGCGTGACCCTAGACCCCCAGCTGGACCTTTCCCTGCACATCAGGAACATCTGCAAGGCTACGAATGTCAAACTCGGACTCGCATACAGAGCCAAAAACTGCCTCACACCGGCCGCTGGACGGCCCTAGCCTGGGGTGTCTCCTCTCCTGTTATGGGCTAGTGACCTTCACCCCATGCCAAACTCCAACCTCTCAAAATGGGATACGGCCTACAACAGCATCTGCCGCTTCGCGCTCTCTGCCCCTCCCCTGACACACCGCTGTGACCTTTATACACGCCTTGAGTGGCTCCCCCCTGAGAAACATTGCACCTTCATAGTAGGGACTTTCATCGACAACATCATTAGAACATCCACCCTCTCGGCCCTCGCCCTGTCCTTCTTCCCCGGCAACTCTTCCCACCACCTTAGGTCAAGAGCGGCACTAAAATGCGTGGTTCCTAGAACACGTACCCTTCCAGGTGATCGGGCATTCGCCAACTATGCCCCCAAGCTATGGAACTCGTTCCCTGCCCTTACTTGATCCACCCCCTCCCATCCAGGGTTCAAAACGTCTCTTTGGGCATTCCTGAAGGGCTCCTCCACCTGTCCTTGTGCCCCGTAGCCCCTTGAACAATCCTCTCATGGGGGGTTGCGCACCCCAGGTCTGCTGCACTTACTCTCCTGGTCACTGGACTAGATTTTTTTTGTATAATGTAATGTTATTTTTGTCAGTACCTGCAATATCACTGTACGTAAATTTGTGTTAGTACCTGCAGTCACCACTGTATGTAAATCTGACTCGCTCACTATATGTATATGCTCTGTCTTAACTCTCCCGGGCCGTCTGTAACCCTCCCCGGGCGGGTGTCTTTTTACTGGTTGCCTTTCTTCACTATATGACATGTAATACTCTTTGTGTTCAAGTCCTATCTGTCACTGTACCTGTTATCCAACCTTGTAACCCTCCCGGGTCACACCTGAAAATAGGCACTTGGCTGTCTAGTGTGACTTGCCCATCAACAAAAGCAAATAAATAAATAAATGTTTTGTTCCTGTGGTTCCCTTGGCAGGCCAATAGATGGCAGTGAAACAATGCTAGCAGCACAGCACTGTTGTACAGCCATCTGTTGGGCTGCCATGGGAACTGCACTTGAACAAAGAATTTACTCTGGTCCACAAAGGTACAACAGGAGCAACCAGGCATTACTACAGAATTTATGAATGATTGAGCTTTGGTCATGTGTGTCAGTTTAACCAATCTAAATAGCTTATTCTAGTACACTATTGCCATGTTACAAAGTCATTTCATCCTCCATATACAGTACCTGAAGAAGTCTGTAGGGGAATGAGTTTGGCACGGAATCAGAAATACAGGAGATGAGGAAATGGGCTCCCCTTCTCAAATCCTCGTGGTTTAGTCCTCATATTCTTTACCTCTTGGAAATATAAGTTAGCAATTTGCGGTTGATGGTCAAGAATCTGAACAACTTCCACCACAAGCAAAATTTCTAAAAGTAAAATGGGGCTTTACTCCTACCAAAAGGATGTTTCTTCCTACTAGTGAGGAGCTCCGGTAGTTATGTGAATTTTGTTTACTATCCAGCTCCTGCTACAGCAGTTGACAACAAGGTTGAGAAAAAGATACGCTGTTCTAAGATGGTGCTGAATTTCTATTTGTACACCCCTCTCCTGAGGGATTCATGCAGCCTGTGGAGAGTCAAGAACTACTTTATGTACTGCACCACTTAATAAAAACTCCAGAAAATTTGATTGTTACAGTAGAAAATCATAGTCTGCAGATGCATTGGCCCTAAGACAGCCCTGTTATGTTGGTTACGCTGCAAATATAAAATGGGTAAGGAAATCCCTGTGTTCTGATTTGTCCAGACTTGGTTCTAGCCATGACTAAAAACACATTCTTGCCAACCAGGGTGCAGCGCATGCCATATCATTGTGCAGCTGCTTAGCATTTTCATTCTAAAACAGCAGCACTTTTTTCATACAGCCTTTCCCCCATAACAAGAAATCTTACCTGTAGTCAGTTTCAGATTTCTTCCCATTCACTTTGTAAATGTTTGAGTTCATTATATTTTTGTGTGAAGAGATCTGTTTTCTGTTTATGTTTTTCCCCAAAAGATAAACTGCCAGCCTGCTCTCCAAATTGCTTGCTCACTGCTCCCCCGCCCACCTACTTGCACGCTCATTCCTTCTCCCACCTGCTTGATCTTACCCAGTTGCTAATTTATTTAAAAAGATAGCTGCTCAATTTATTTTGAGTACACCTCTTTTTATTTAAAAAAAAAAAGGTTGGTATGTGGCTTTTTTTTTAACAATAGAGATGCAGCGAATTTAAATTGGCTGATGGGTGAACGCTAGGGCACTTGGCGTCTACATCCACTACATGGAGTGGCAATGCAGTGCTCAATTCGCCTTGTCATTACCACTTCGTGTTAAGTAGGAATGGCAATGCGAAGTAAGGCTTAAGTCATTGTTTTTAATGGACTTTGCGTTCCTCATTATGATTCTAAGTGATCCACTTGGTGTTTCAGATTTGGTAGCCCCCCCACACATCACATGGCTTGAAGTACTGTAAGTCACATGCTGTTTAACTAGGCAGGAAGAAAGTGAGTCATACAAGCAGACACTTTTACTTTCTCCTGTGCAGACGGAGAGAGAGAGTAGTGTGTTTTGTGACTGCTGATACATTGAGATCTGAGCAAGGAGGAGAGTTAAACTTTGATTTAGACCCAACAGCTTTTTTAAAAGCTACTTTTTTTGTCTTTTCTGTACTCTTTTTTACTTAATTTGTTCTTTCTGTAAATTTTATTTTTCTTCCTTTATAAGTAGTTAGTTGTTTGCCTGTGTGTGTGTGTGTGTGTGTGTGTGTGTGTGTATGTTGTGTGACAGTGTGAGTAGTAAGTAATTGCTCGGACTGAGGGAGCTCAGTAGGAGAGATGGACATGGGTGAAGGAAATGTCTGGGGCGGGGCAGCTCTGGGAGAGCGTGGTAGTGGTAAGCATCATACCGTGCGCATGTGTGGAGGGCATGGGCACCCATTCCTGTTGGACCGCTCGATATTTGTGAGTGTCCCCCTCCCGGAAGCAGGACTAGCACCGCCTCCTGTCCTGACTCTGAGGCAGTTGAACCACCACCACCAAGTCCAGGTTCTCTGGAGCAGGATGTGCCTATTCTCCTGGGCCCAGGTGTGGATCCCATCCCTGTTCAGCACTGTGACCAGCTGGCTGCCAGTTCATCTGGCCATCCCCTGCCTGTGCCTAGTCCTCCCCGCACCTCCATTGTTTGGCAGTTTTTTTTACTGTGTGGGGGGACAGCAGTGTGGTCAAGTGCTGCCTATGTGAGATGGAGGTGTGCCGTGGCCCCCGGGGGACTCACCTGGGGACTGAGGGCCAGTGCACCCATATGCTCAATCACCAGCAGTTGGAGTGGCAGGCTGCCACAGAACAGACCATGCCTGCACCTGCTGGCCATTCTGTGGCAGAGGGTGCAGCTGTGCATTGCGGCATCCCTAAGAAGAGGAGGGCCACAGCAGCACCTGCTGCTCCACCAGCACCCCCACCACCACCACCACCACCAGCAGGTCAGCCTGTAGAATGTGTGGACCCCAGAGAACTGCATGTAACACAGGCTGACTTGACAGTTCTGTGGAGTGCTGTTGAGGATAACAACGAGAGGGTGAGTGCTGTGGAGCAGCGGCTGGATCACATAGAGGAACATCAGTTGCAAATTATTTCCATGCTGAAACTGCTGCTGAATCACCATGGGATCCCACATTATTTTTTTTTTCCTCACACCATGTGCCCCCCCATACCTTCCTTGCTGTGTTATAAAATGTATTCCTCCACCATCCCCGACCCTTGTATGTAATTATGTCCTTTTTTTGTTGTCTTCCGTATGTGTGACACTTTGTATTCTGAGCAGTGCAAGTATACTGTACTAAACTGCATGTGTGCATTCAGTCTTCTTTCCAGTCTGTGTATGTACTGCAGACACTGTCCAACTCCCTGACTTAAAAACAAACATTAATGAGTACAATGGTGGGGTGGTGAAGCATGGAGAGATACTACAAAACAGGCTTACAATACATCCAAGTAACTATTAAAAAAATTAATGTTGTGATTCGTGACGTGATCGTGAATCGTGATTTGTGACTGCATTTGTGACCGTGATGATGAAGAAATGTGAATGCCTACCGCCTATGGCTTTACTTCCCTGATGAGCTGTAGCTTAAAACTCCCAGACTTAAAAACACGTATCAGTGAGTACAATGGTAGTGTGGTGAAGCCTGGAGAGATGCTACAAAAAAGCTTACAATACATCCAAGTAACCAGAAAAAAAATGTATGTTGTGATTCGTAATGTGAATGATCGTGAATCGTGATTTGTGACTGCATTTGTGACCGTGATGATGAAGAACATGATTTGTATCACGAGTGACTCATGATGATGGTCCTGACTTAAAAACGCATATTAATGAGTACAATGTTCAAGCAGAATTAAGCACCACACCTGTCCAGTACTCTGAAGGGAAGTCAAAGAAACAACTGTGACCTAACTTACAGATGGAGATTGGGCCCTAAAGAGATGCAAATGCACAGACAGATTAAGATTGTACAGTGCACTGAAGAGATGCAGACTCAAAGGCACAACACCTAACCAGTGCTCACCATCAGAAATTCAAATCTGGAAAAGAATACCTTTGCTGGTTGGGGTGGGCTGCGGTGGGGGGGGGGCAGGGTAATGCACTGCTGCAGTAACAGTCACCAGTACTAGTACCAGTAAAGATACCACAAAGAAGTACAAAAATCACACAGCTGCAGTGGATATCAGCTTCACATTGCTGAAATTATTATGTGGCACAATAAAAGGTGTCTGATTTGATGACGCGCATCACACACATACTCACACACACACCAAGTAATGCATAGCAGATTGAAAACTTCAGTAATATAACCACATATTTTAAACAAACTAAAATTATGCACTGCTGCACCACAACAATCAGCAAAAAAAATGGCAAGAAATATTACAGATATTGCTGTGTGTACATTAACACAGTTATACAGGAAAAATATCACCAAAACAGAAAGCACTGTCTTTTTCTCCAAGTTAATCTACATACACCACATATATACCCTTCCCCCAAAGCACACTTCCACTGTCTCTCAATACACAGACTGAATGTTGTACATTAACATTCAAAATCCACACACAAACAATAAACACTCGATGATATGAGCACAGGAGGGTTTCCTATAATCGATGAACTAAAGTTTCAGCAAAAAAAATGACTCAAAAAGGCTTTTTTTAACAGCTTTTTGAAGGTTTGAATTGCAGAGAGCTCTCAGAACAGATTGTCTCCTACAGCTTCCTATACACACTACCCCAAACTGAGGCTGTGAAGAACAATATAGAGCCCATGTGACCTGAAATCCCATGAAACCCTGCAAAATTCACCTTTGCAGCTTAAAAACAAGGCAAAGTACATTGTTTTCAATGTACTTCACCTTAAGAATTTGTGGAGTAGTGGTTTGGGAAGGTGGAGTAACACAAAGTCATTGTTTTCAATGGACTTTGCGTTACATATTAACGCGAAGTACTCCGCTGCGTTGCAGAGCTACACCGCTGACCGCCTTCACTCCGCGAATCACTTCCATGGGTTTAATTGGGGCCACTTCACCATCACTATTCAACAACCACCACCTGCTGCCACTGAAGTCAGAAGTTAACTCCGCATTTCTGGGCTACACAACACAGCGTTCATAGCCATGCAAGCCCACAGTTGTCCACATCACCATGTAGTCAAGTAGTGGAAAAAAAAAAAAAAAAAACAGTAAAATACACAAAAATAATTTTATGATAATTACTAATGACATAGAAGTGACAAACAAGTTGCTAACACAAATGGCAATACCTGCAGTTATGTTCAGCTCACATCCCATAGTGGCACCTACAGGAGGAGGAACAATGGGCCCTATGCACGATGCCAATGCGCCCACGTAAACTGGGTGCATTGGCATCATGTGCCTGAATGCCATGGAGTGGTGGCCACGTGGCATTCAGGACATGGGTGCGCAGAAGTTACGCGCCGGATCCCCCGGCCGTGGGAACAGCAACATGCCAGGGGTGGGGTGTTCAGGTCGTACAGCACTACGGGTATGCACGAACCCATCGAGTGCTGGCTATTAGTTAGCGAGGGGGACAGGTTATGGCAGGGGACCTTGCCATAACTCACTGTGCCCCCCCCCCATGGATACAGGCTGCCAGTCGCCTGGGGACCGTGACAGGGCTCACCATGCTGCCCCTGACCGCTGGGCAGCTGGAGACTGCAGGGGCAGCTGGAAGGAAGAGTGCCCGTCACTGGATGGGAGCGGTGGCACCGGAATGGGATGGTGCCATGCGGGTCCGGGTGGCTGCAGTTGGCATGCCCAGTCCCAGACCCGCACCTCTGTATGTGAGGGATCCACTAGAGGGCACAGGGGGACATCCCATTGGATGCCTACCCAGGACATCGATTCCTCCCTTGGCTGCCCTGCGGAGTTCTGCGTGCCGGGGGGTGGAACTGCAGACAGGTGGCTGGCATTTGTGCATGCCGGTATGAGCGCACCTGTCCGTGGGTGCATAGTTGTGCGGGAGGGGTACGTGTTTTTTTTTGTGTACCTGCACCCATCCGAATAGTGCATAGCACCCAATATGACTACAGTGTAGGATATTTTAGTAAATTTGTCTAATGTTTGAAATGTTAATTTATTGGGCACTGCTATGTTTACTGTACATCCAGGAGTTGAAGGCAGTTGGTCTGCAGTCTCGTGCCTCACAATAACCTAGGACGTACAGTTAAACCCAGCACAACATACGCCCATTGGGTCTTATTGCTTACATTACCAATATTTCTTTGTGATCCTCAGTTCTTCCCCATGTGAGCCTTTGCCACAAGAAGAGTGAACCCGTTATATGCATGTTGTAAAAGCTGGTTTGGAGGCTTCAAATCAACAACTCCAAATGTCAGTAGATTTTAGTTACAGTGCTACCAGAGTGGTCAGTAATGCAGAAGTCTTTAGAGGGTTTGCATGGCTAAGAACCTCAGCTAAACTGCAGCATATTTTCTCTTTGAATGTTATTCCCTATCTGGAGACAAAACAGAGGTCTACATAGAAAAGGTCAATAAAAGATTACCTGCTCGACCCTGACTAAGAAGGAGAATAGGGAGACTGTGTGTTTTAAACCTTATAGACTAGGTGGTTTTCGGAGGAGGGTTATTAAATTGTATTCAATGTAATCTTATGCTAATGTGCACTACTCTGTTGCTGTAATGTCCCCACAGGACTCTCTTGGAAAATAGGTGCTGCAACTTAAGACATGTTTACACTGCCACCTTTGCAGTGCATCGACCCGTGTGTGTGGGTTAATGCGCTACAAAGTTGGCCGTGTGGATGCTCACTGGACCATGCTAGGAGTGCTTCAGATCCGTTTTCTGCATTGCTGCAGGCTAGGGTATGTTTATCAGAGTGAGCATATTAGGTGGTGGTGTAAATGTGCTACACGTTTGCTCCTATAAAAAGCAGCCACTCCCAGACTCATCCACCGCTCCAAGCATGGCCCTACAGCCCCTCTCTGGCACAGCCTGCATTGGCATGAGGGAGGGCTGTATGAACAGTGAATTGGCTCAGCTGATGAGATCACAGCAGGAGCAGAGCAAATGTAGCACTGTAGTCATGTAAACTGTGCTTAAATGAGGCAGTCCTGTTGAAAAAATTCCAAAATAATACAGTACAAAATCAAAGCAAACCCTGCTTCAGAACTGGGTTTTCAAGAAACTGAGGTAACAGTAGAGGCAGAGGATGGAGAGGGAGAAAACAATACAGGGTATTAAATAAGATGAAAAAATTGATTAGCAGTTTGACACGTTAAAGTGCTAATCAGCTGTAAAAGTGCATAGCACTTGGCACAGAATGGTTAGCAAAATCTAAAAATATATATAATTTTGTCTACTGTGCTGTAGACTCACTTAAAAAAATGGTTAGCAGTCTACTGCTGTGCATTTTTGGAAATCGTTAGCATTACCACCTGTTTTGTGTAGTGTTTTCCTATGCTATTCCTGCTATTTAAAACCCTGCCATATTCGGTTTTTACCCCTCCAATCATGCCAGAGATAAATCCCTGACTGTTGTGTCCATGATGCCCCTCTTCCACCACAGTCAGTAGGGGTCTACCTTACTCATCTCCAAGATTGAGGGGAAAAAAATACCACAGACGGATGGATTCTGGAGGAGGCAAGTGAGAGGAAGAGAGTCACTCTCTTCAATCTGTCCCAAATCTGCTTACATTGAGAATTTCAAATCATCCACATCCAGAAATACTTTTTTTTTAATGTAGTATGCTTTTCCCCCACCTTACCAGCCCACATCAGCCCGACCTCCACCTCTAGCCCAGTCACCCATCCCCTGGGACTCACCTCCACTTTATTTCTCCGTTGCTTACCCCCCAGGGCGGGGCTTTCAGTGGTGGCCCTGTTCCCTTGTTGGACCTCTTGCTCGGTTTCTGGGGAGTGCCATGGGGCAATGGTGCGGGACCTGCAGAGCGAGGCAGGTGGCACACTGTGCAGTCAGCATTTTCCCATTTTTCTTGTCATTAGGGAATTTTGGTATGCAGTGATGTCAATGGCAATCACGCTGATGTCTGCCCCACCTCTCCCCTCCAGCAAGCTCCTGGTGTTAGTTTCCCGGTCTCCGACGGGGTTCTATCTAGTGCCAACAGCTAACTTGCTCTCCCTTCTGGAGCAAGAGAGCTGTCCCTACGGTGCTCAGTCCCCCCCCGGTCAGCTCCTCTCTGACTCCCGGCTCATTTCCGAACCCGAGTCATCGACATTGTAACCAGTAGCACTACCACTGCACTGGTGGTTTGGCATTAGAAACACTTTTTTGCTACGGTCAGAAGTGGATAAATTGTTCATGCTAAATGCAGTGGAAACAACAATAATAAAATAGTTTAGACATGGGTTCTTTTCAAGGTACTTCCTTACTAAAAAGACTGGCTGGGCCTCAACCCACACTTTCACATCCCATTACTGCATTGTTCAGTCTAGAAGGGATGCAAGGTTTGTGCAGGCTTGAAAGCCCATGAAACTCTTTTTAATCGAGGATTACCTGTACCTGTCAGCAGTCCGGAGATGTAGATGGCTAGGTCTGCCTTAAATTACTACTACATAGCCACCATTTTGTGGATCCACATGATGCCATTTGGGAAGAAGTTAAGCCTGTCTACACTGACGTGGGTTCTCCCCTCATGACATCACCAGGATCCATTAAATGGTTGCATCCTTATATCGATATGGGGCAAACAGTTATTGCTGTCTCTGGACTGCTGGCACCTACAGGTAAACCCAATCATTTAAAAGAGATTTTCATGGGCTTTTAGACCGTGAGGTCACTGTTAATGAATGTTATCCCTGAAAGTTGATTTTCAATTTGGACAGTTTGTGTACCAGAACCAACAAAGTGCAACCTCTTAGGGACCACTCCATGTGGTTGCCCGGGGGGAATTCTCTCCTTTTTTAGTTTTCAGTCAGTAACAGCCTACTAAATGTATATACTGCATTATAGCCCCGATAGTTTTGTTTCTAGGGCCTAGCTGGCTTGTAGAGAAAACTGATTTTTTTTTTAACTTTGTTTGTTCATTTTGTGATGAACAAAGTAAAAATACTTAGTTCAGAGTACAGAAATACATGTACATCATACAATGACAGGATAGCAATAGGAAAACGGAAGTTGTATCACTGATTAAGAGAATAGTATACTGCATGAAGAGATGGCCATGACCCTTTAACTTAATGAGGCTATATGTCACTTTTGACACACTAGTGGTACCCCTGACATAACCATCACAAAGATTTTGTACAGTAGCTCAGTATGAAGTTTGTGTATACGTGTAGGGGGTTCTCCGGATTGGTTTTTAATAAATCAGCCTCCTGCCTCATAAATCAGGGACAAGGCTTAAAAAAATCAGGGACAAAGGACCAAAATCAGGGACACATCTTCAAACGTGATGATATCCACTCGGGAAGCTGGTAAAATATGGGGCTTAGTGCAAAATGCATTTTCTAAGGTAGAACAATTCTTTAACTTTAATAATTGACACTATTTTGTGCTTCCAGCTCTCACTGTTTGGTCACAGAAACGCAGTTTTAGGAGGGACAGAGTAACATTTTGAGGCAAAATTAGGACGTCCCTGAAAATCAGGGACAGTTGAGAGGTATGGTCATGCTTTCAAAGCCTATTTCAGTTTACTTGAGACACTCACAAAACATGTAATCATTTATGGTGATACTGGAGGATTACGGCCAGTTGCATAAGCGAACAAGAAAGGATTACGGTAAGAGGTTTGCGTCTAAAGTGACACCACTCAGTCACGCCTCTTCCCGTCTATGCCAGAGTCACAGACTTGCCCCCAATCTTGCCCAATAGTTATTTTAATAAATTCTAAACATTAAATAAATTACCACATAGGACCCGGGGAGTGTGGGGGACGGAGCACCCCCACAGAAGAAAAAAAAAGGCATGACTAATAGTTATATTAATAAATAGTAACAATAAATAAATTACCACATGGGACCCGGGGGTATGGGGGGCGGAGCGCCCCTACAGAAGAAAGAAAGAGTTTAATAATATAATTGGAACAAATAAATAACAAATTAATACACAGGACCCATAGGACTACAACTAATAGTCAGAAAGAAGATATTCAGGGAGTACATAGCCACTATAAATTAACACACAGGACCCGGGGAAGTGTGGGGTTGGAGTGCCCTCACAGTAGAAAAATCAGCAACTAATATGACTGGTTTAGAGATGCTGAAAATATGCCACCACCGTTGCAGAATACCAGCGTTAAGCTGTAGTAAGATTCTGTATCTATGCTGTTTTTTTTTTTTTTTTGTGATGTCTGATGTGGACTGTTTTTTTTTCTGTATTCAGAAATGTTTTCTGTATTATTCGCCTGAGATAAAAATATTTATGGGGGGGGTATGTATATAGCACACCTGCTGTTTGTCACTCGCTCACGCAGCTCTAAAAGACACATTACCGAATAGTCTCTGAAAGCTGCATATCCCCGAGATCTGGCCGTAATCCTTCAGTATCGCCTAATTTATTTATTCTGAACATTCTTTCTGAAATCTGTCCTCTTCTTTTTGCAGTCTGTAACTTCATGTCCCATGAGAAGTGCTTGAAGCACGTGAAGACTCCATGTTCATGTATGGTTCCACATCTAGTAAGGGTGAGTATTTTTCACTTGTTTTGTTTTCTTTTGCTTGCTGCTGTTTGAAGTTCAGCTTTCGAGATTACTGCACCTGTTGGGCTGGTCCAGGCACGTACAGTAACTTTTCTGGATGGATCACTTCAGTGGTTCTCATCAGTCACCAGTACACTTCGAACCCCTCTGAGTTCAAATGCAAGGTGAAACTCAAGCAGGGTGTTAAATGTGGCAAATTAGCCTGAGTGTCACAAGGAGGAATGACATTTTTATTCCATCAAATTTTTTTTAATAGTAGTAGATGTTGTTTAACAGATGAAAGTTGTAGCGTAATGTAAAAAAAGAATAAAAACTGATAAAAGATTATGGTATATATTAACTACAAAAAACTGATTAGTTCTTTTAAGCGGTAAATTGCTAATCAGTTTAAAAATGTATGGCAGTTGTCAATTTGAATGAATAGCAAAACTAACTTTGTTCAAAATACAGTAGCTTTATCAATGTTATGTTCTGTATCATGGACACACATTCAACTGTTGAAATCTTCTGCTATGCAGTTGAGAAAATGGTTAGCATAACCCTTTCATTTGTTGAGCGTTTTTCTGGGCTATACCGTTTATGGATCTCTTCTTGTTGCCTTTAAGAGGACTTGCATGAGTGCTAACAGTTGGAATCATTTTGACCATCTGCTACTAGAGCTGGGGTCAATTTAAAGTTTTGAGGGTATAAAATCTGCAGAAGCCATTGTGCCACGTTACCCAACACTTTTATTGCTAAGGATACATGCAAACTTTTCAAAATACAGAATACTTTTGTTTTTGTGTTTTTAAAGTTTTTTGATTCTATTATAGATCCATGTTTTAAATTAGGGAATTTAATCTGGACCACTAATCAACAAAGAAATCCTACTAGATTTAGGAAGTTATGGTGTACACACAGTGGTCACAGTAGGAATTTTATGAAACGTTTTGCTCTGTTTGGGGGTGGGGGTTGGAAGAATTTGGATGGGGTAGTGTGTTGGAATTTGTGGCTGATAGCTGCTGTATTGTGTCATTTTCATGAAATGAAAATGTATGTTCTTATGATGGGAATTTTATGTCTGATATACAGTTTTTATAGAGTCTCCTCTTGGGCTCTGGACTCAGAATTTCATGAGGCACTTTAGAGATCTGTGTGTTTAATTGTTATGCAGTATATACATATGCCTGGTTCTCATTCTGTTTTTAGATTTGTGGTAACAAGGGGTGTGCGAATGCCGTATTTACAATATTCACCGAGCATCGATCACTTAGGGTCAGTGACTGCATACAAGTTTAGGGTTTATGGGAACACTAGATGGGCCTAGTGGTTCTTCTGTGTATTTTTATTAAAATTTTGATGACCGGGTAGGCCCTCTGAGCCCCGAAGGTCCCTTTTTCAGGGGCGTATCTATGTATTCATATTCAGGGGTCCCAATTATTCATTACTCATGATACGTTATTCGTCCACTGGAACTGGCTGTGATACTGAAGGATCTCCTGAGACTTCCTGTCCAATCAGAAGCCACTTTGAAAGCTCCTGAAAGGCAGGTTATGTGACCCAGCACTTGCAGAGGCTTCAGGCAGGAGAAACAGATACATTGAGCTGCTGTACAGAAGGAATCTACTTCCATCCACTTGTTAAAAATTAGAAAAAAATCTGAAATCTTGCCATTTTTGTTCCCCTCTCTAAATCCCAAGCTAGAGAGGGTAATGTTTGTTACACTTTTGTGTGAGGAATAATTTTCAGTGTTTCACTGGAGAACTGACGGTAGTGTTTTTCCTTAAACAGTAAGCCTGCTTCTGCTCTGCAAGCAGAAGCAGTCACAACCAGGCCACTCAGTCAGCAGATGCAATTTGCACAAAACCCCAAAAATGCAGAACATTTCCAACATCAGGTTGTTAAATTTTTTCTGTTAAAGCCTCACATACTAACCCCAATGTTTCACCAGTAGGGCTTGTTTAGGAGAGTTTTTTTTTTTTTTTTTACTGTTGTAATTTTGATGTTCCTTTCTTACATGTAATAATTTATCACACAAATAGAAAAGGCTACCTACTTTTATGGATCATTTTGTTGCATTCTTTCATTAAATACTTAAATATTAAAAAAAATATATATGATAGTGCATGGGGAACTGTTGACAACAGGGCTATTCTTTCACAGAGTTGGCACTATGGCGGCGGATTACCTCGAGAGCCGAGCTCGAGAGGTAATCCGTCAGTCATAGTGCCAACGGTGAAAGATGTTCAGTTGTCAACTGTCTCATGCACTTTTCTTTATAGTGCATGGTAGAACGTTGTTTTTTGGGGGAAAAAATCACTACAGCATGTTTCTGCTTCAAAACATTTTTACTGGGTTACTAGAAGGAAAAGAACTTTACATTTTGAACGTTTTAACGCTAAACATTGGTACTGCCGCCGACATTGCTGCTTTCGCTATGTGTCCTGTCTATGGAGTGAGCCCTAACTGTCAAATGCTGCTCGAGGACACAGTGTGACGTTCGCAGTGCAGTAGAAAAAATTGTTCTGCTGCACTGCGAATGTCACTAGTGTGTGACTACAAGGTTTGGACAACGATGGATTTCGGTGGAGAACGACGTTCCACCATACACTATAATTTCAATAAATCAATAGTTTATGTCATTCTGTGACTATATATGCTGGCTATCTTCAGTAGCAGGGAGCAAGTACTGCTGGATGCATTCCAGAGTGGGTTCCTGGCACAAGGCATCGTTGTTCCCAATAGGGAGAGGGCTGTACTGGGCTCGGTCCTGTCCATCTGTGCACATGTACAAGATGTAAAGGTAGAAGCACCATTTGCAAGAAGTGACCACCACATGGTGTGGTTACACTTTTACTCTGGCAGAGGGATGGTCAGGACCAAGATGAGGCTTCAGGAGGGCTCACTTTAGTAGGATGGGAGATATTCTGATAGGACACCTTGCTTGGGTCAGAAAAGAGACGGCAGTGGAACAGAAGTGGGCCATAATAAAGGAGGGACTGATGGAGGCCACTAGTGAGTGCTCCAAAATCAAAAGCTATCCAGAGAAGGGCGACAAAGATGGTGCATGGCTTGCATCACAAAACATGTAAGGAGAGACTAAGAATCCTCAATATATACTCACTGGAGGGGAGGAGAGAAAGGGGGGACATGATAGAAACTTTCAAGTACCTCAAGGGCATAAATAAGGTGCAGGTGAGGGATCTTTTCCAGTGCAGAAAAGATATCAGAACAAGGGGACACAATATAAAATTGGAGGGGGGAGGAGCAAGATGGTGGCAGTGCTGTGCTGTGGTCTGCATAGCTCTCTTTAAGAGATCATTCTTCTCTTCTTAAAACACACCTTTTCTGAAGAGAATTTAGCAGCATTTTGGAGTGTGTGTTCCTCGGCAGCGGCGCTGAGTGAGAGAACTCAAAGATATCATTTTAGTGGGTTTAGTTAGGGTTTTAGTATAGGCAGGGATGAGTAGTGAGGTAACGTAGTTTTTTTTAGTTTTCTTCTTTTGGGGTGGTTCCCTGGAGTTAGTTTCAGCTCACCTCTAATTGTTTTGTGGCTCCTGGTCACTCGAGTAGGCTTCTCCCAATATTTTTCCAACACTGGGGCTCTGTGCTATGTTGGCCGACTGGGTCCAAGACTGATGCAGCACCTCGTTGGGGTACTCCCGTGAATTATCGGAGGGGCCATCGCTTAAAGATCTCCGCCTTTGGGGAGGTTGATCTGGTCTGCAGGGCATCTGATCGTGGATTCTTGGGTTTTGGAACTGTGCACCTCGCTGGTGCTTCTTTCTGCGTCATACGAGAGGACCATTGACAGTTTCCTCCTTGGAGCAGCGGAATGGCATTCCCGGGACACGCAGTTGCAGAGGATGCTTCCGCACTAATGTAACCGGGGCAAGGGTCTGCTGATGTCATCTTCCTTGGATTACTTTGAAACATCTTTGAGGAGTCTCACCTGAATTGTTGGGCAGTGTCACGGTCTGTACTCGGTTGTTGGTGAATTCAGACAGAGAATTGCTTGTTGGGACTTGGTACCTCGCCCCCGTGGATTTATCGTTAAGGGGGCCAAAGATCTACTGAGAATACACAGGTTGCTTCCCTCCTATGGCCGCATACATTTAGTGAGCTTTTATTACTGCACTATCGAACTGTGACTGTGAAGGGACTGGAGCAGTGAGAGTGCCCTTTTCTCAAAGTGGTTGGCAGTATAATTGCTCCAAGTGAGCTGAAACTGAAACCTTCTCTCCAGGACTTTTATAATTTAGATATTTGATTTTAGCTGGGTTTGATTTAGGTGGGGGCGGCTTTGGTTGTGGGTGGGGGTAGTTTTGGGTTTCAGTTGTATTGTATGTGTGTGTGGAGTGTGTGTGTGTTGTGTTTGTGGGATTAGTATCTTGGGGGCCTGGGACTACGTAGTCAGGAGGGATGTGTCTGGGAAGGTGTGAGGGCCTGGGGCGGGCCAGGATAGTGTATGGGGCATCCCAGTTGCTCGATCTACTGCCTTTTTTCAGCCTCCCAGTGTCTGTCACTACAGCGAGGCACTGTAGGGAGGTTGGGATAGGGAGGAACCATATGTTTTGATCGGGTTGGGGTGCCCCGTGCACTACGGGGGGGGGTAGTAGGATCGAGGTGGTTAGGTGCGGAAGGCACCCTGTGATTAGACAGGTCATAGAGAGAGGCCAGACATGTTTAGTACCCGTCACCAGGGTTCCCACCAGACTGAGTGGGCAGGTAGCCAGAAAGGCTGCACTGTCCGCCAGTCCCCTGAGGGCAGTGCTTTGCAATGCCAGATTGGTCAGAAACAAGACTGCAATTATTGTGGACTTGGTTTCTTCAGCTGATCTGGCTTGCATCATGGAGATCTGGATTGGTGATGATGACAACCCGGTTTTAGAGGTTGCTGTCCCGCCCAGGTATACCGTAGTGCACTTCCCCAGAGCAGAACGCTGGGGCGGGGGCAGGGGTAGCCATCTGTTTTAGATCTGAGCTGGGCTTCACCCTGCAACCAGAGAGGGCACCACGTTCATTTGAATATGTGGCAGTCCATGGGGGTCCGGGCGCAGGTTGCTGGTTTCTTCTTATTTACTGCCCTTCCGGGGCGGCTGCAGATTTCCTGCAGGAAGTGGACGATTTTGTCATCGGTGAAACATTAGAGGCCCCCAGATGTGTAGTGCTGGGGGACTTCAGTGTTTGGGCCAACAACGAATCTTCTCAGCTTGGTTGCAACTTCCTCCAGATGATGTAATCTCTGGGCCTGACACAAGTAGTTTCTTCCGTGACCCATTAGGGCAGCCACATGTTGGACCTGGTGTTCTCGCTGGGGCTTGAGATAAATAGTCTCAGGATTGATTGGGTTGCTTGGTCCAATCATTGCATGGTGGAGTTCATGTTCAGGGCCCCCCTGAGAGCCCTCCCTCTGCTGAGATGGTCAGCTACCGCCCTTTGAGTGGGTTGACCCCTGAGGGTTTTGTGGTAGTGGCTGATCTATCTAGTGTGGACAGTGCATGTGCTGGGGGTGTGTGTGGCAGTGGATGCCTATAATAAGGTGATGCCTGGTGCACTTGACTCCCTCGCACCAGTCCGTATATGACCCAGATCTTTTCACTTGAGGTCCCCTTGGTACAATGGGAAGCTTAAGACGATGAAGATTTTGGGTCAGAGATTAGAGCGCTGCTGGTGGAAGTCTGGTCTGGAGGTGGACAAACTGGCCCTGCGTGTGCACTATGGTGTGTACCAGGGGGCAATCAACTGTAAGAAGGCAGAATTCCTGTCCAGGGAGATCACTGCTGGGAGGAACTGACCAACTGTGCTCTTTCGGACTGTGGACAGGCTCCTCCATCCTTCCTGTCTACAGCTGAAAGTAGCCTTTTCGAACACATTATGCAAAGAGTTTGCTCGGTTCTTCTTGGACAGGGTGTCTGCCATCAGGCAGGGGGTTCCGGCAGTCAGCTAAGGTGTGGTGGACAGTGGTCACCATGGGCAACCAGAGAGCATTCTGCCTGGGTGGGGTGAGTTTAGACTGGTGGAGGTGGCTGAGGTCATTGAGTTTGCTTCCAAGCTTCGGCACACCTTTTGTGAACTGGACCCAGTGCCAACTCGTTTCTTAATGGGATGCATCGACTCCGTTGGCCTGGTGTTTGCCTTGATTGTCAGGTGTTTCTTGTTGGAGGGGGTCTTTCCTGATGTCTTGAAGGAGGCATTGGTGAGACCGCTTGTGAAAAAACCATCGTTGGACCCAGACGTCAAGGCAAATTACCATCCCATCTCCAATCTTCCATTTTTGGGTAAGATTGTGGAGAAGGTGGTGGCACTTCAGCTTGAGGAGCATCTCATGGCCCATGATCTAAATGAGCCTCTTCAGTCTGGGTTTCTTGTGAGGCATGTCACAAACGCACTCAGAAGGTCAGGTCCTCTGCTCCCACAGTGCCAACCTCAGAGCGCAATAGTGTGAACAGGTAACAGACAGGGTAATATAGAAACATATGACTTTGATGGCAGATAAGGACCACTTGGCCCACCTAGTCTGCCCATTTCCCTACCTAGAGGATAAGCTGCAGATCCTATTTAACCAACAGCCTATTTCTTCCAACCCCCCACAAAAATTGCCATATGTCTGTCCCATGCATTCTTGAATTCTCCCACAGTTTTAGACTCCACAACCTCCTCAGGAATGCTGTTCCATGAATCTACCACCCTCTCTGTGAAAAAATATACTTCCTCACATTGCCCCTGAGCTGTCCCCCCTCTATCTTCAAATTGTGTCCCCTTGTTCTTGCACATCTCTTTTTCTGAAAGATGCTACCCTCTTGGACTTTGTTGATTCCACTGAGGTACTTAAACGTTTCTATCATGTCCCCCCCTCCCTCCTTTCCACAAGGGTATACATATTAAGCTCCTTTAGTCTCTCCTCGTATGGCTTCTCTTGCAGACCCTGCACCATTTTAGTTGCCCTCTTCTGAACTTCCTCCATCCTGTCTATGTTCTTGCGGAGATGGGCTCTCCAGAACTGGACGCAGTACTCCAGATGGGGTCTCACCAACGGTCTGTACAGAGGGATAACAACTTCCTGCTTTCTGCTGGTGATGCCTCTCCCTATACATCCCAGTATCACCCCAACCCTCCCTACCACCTTCTCACATCGCTAGCCAACCTTAAGGTCATCTGATATGATTACCCCCAGGTTCCTTTCCATTTTTGTTGTTGTTATTACCTCCCCCCACTGTGTAATCTTCCCCATGGTTTTTGTTTTCATGTGCGGTTTTTTGCACTTCTTTGCATTGAATCCAAGCTGCCATACTTCTGACCATTCCTCCAACCTTGCCAAGTCCCTTCTCATCCTTTCCACGCCCCCTTGTGCATCAACCCTGTTGCAGATCTTTGTGTCATCTGCAAAGAGGCATACTTTCCCTTCCAGTCCCTCTGCAATGTCACTTATAAAGACATTAAAAAGGACTGGACCCAGTACTGAACCCTGTGGTACCCCACTAATAACCCCCTTTCTTCAGAGTGGACTCCATTTACAATGACTTTCTGTGTCCTCTTGTCCAGCCAATGTTTTACCCAGGCTACCACCCTGGAACCCACTCCCAGTCTGGTTAATCTGACTATTAATCTTTTGTGTGGGACTGTGTCAAATGCCTTTCTAAAGTCAAGGTAGACCATGTCCACAGCAGAGATTTATTTAACTCTAAAAATTGATTAGCGTTTTGCTCATAAAAGTGCTAAATCTTTGTGAAAATGCATAGCTCCTGCCTCTCTGTGTTTAACAAACACAGCACTTCTAGAAAATCTATGTAAATACTTTCTGTACAATTAGTATCATCCCAAGGAAAAAACTGCTAATCAATTATTTAAAACCCTGCACAGCCCCTCCCTGGTCTACTACTTTGGTCACCCAGTCAAAGAAATCAATTAGATTCATCTGACATGACCTTCCCACTGTGAACCCATGCTGCCTTGGGTCCTGTGCCCCACTGGCCTCTAGGTACTCAACAATTCTTTCTTTCAGAAGTGATTCCATCACTTTCCCTACCACAGAGGTCAGACTGACAGGTCTGTAGTTTTCTGCCACTGTCTTGGTCCCACTTTTGTGAAGGGGAGTCACATCTGCCTTCCTCCAGTCCTCAGGTACCACACCACCCTCCCATGATTTGTTAAAAAGGGTAGTCAGTGGTGTCACTAGTTCTCTGCTTAATTCTTTTAGAATTCTGGGGTGAATTCCATCTGGCTCCCCATTGCTTTGTCCACCTTCAGTTTTAGGAGTTCTTTCAGAACCTTTTCTTCTGTGAAAGGACTGGGATCGACCCCCCAATCCAGAGTGCTTCTGTTAATTGGTTTAGGCACCTCCCCCACCTCCTCTTTTGTGAATACTGAACAGAATTATTCATTCAGTATCCCTGCTTTTTCACTGTCCCTCTCTGCCCACCCACCATCCATTCTATTCAGCCTCACTATCTCTCCCTTTGTCTTTCTACGCTCCGTGATATACCTATAAAAGGTTTTATCCCCCCTTCTTAACCGAGTTGACTGTCTTTTCCTCAGTTTAGGCCTTTGCTTTTCTGACTACCCTCCCTGCTTCCTTCTGCCTTAACTGGTACAGTTCTCTGTGCTGCTCCTTCTGTGTTTCCTTATATTTCCTAAATGCTATCTTTTTCTCCCTGACCTTCACCGCCACCTCTTTTGAGAACCATAGTGGCTTTTTCTTTCATTTTGATTTGTTTATTTGCTTCACACAAAGGCTTGTTGCCTTTGATGACAGTTTTGATATTTTCCCATTGTTGCTCCACCCCTCCTTCTAGCCTGTTTGCTAGTGCTTTTCTAAGGCACTCTCCCATCTTGCCAAAGTCAGCCCTCCTGAAGTCCAGAACCCTCACTTTTGCATGGCTTGACTCTGTAGCTGAGTTTATTGTGAACCACACTGTTTGGTGGTCACTTGTTCCCAAATGGCTACCCACTTCTAGATCTGAGATCCTCTCACTGTCCCCATTTGAGAGTCGAGGTCTAAGATTGCTCCCTCACAGTGGGTTCCAAAACTAGCTTTGAGGCATGCCACCTGAAGGGCATCAAGAATGGCCCTGCTTTTGGATGTGGCTGCTGCAAAGGTGCTCCAGTTAACATCTGGCATATTAGGTCTCCATCAACAGTATCTTCCTTTCTCTGCCATCCTAAGTATGCCTTCTATCATATCCTTGTCCATTCCTTCCCCCTGACATGGGAGTCTGTATACAATCCCTGTGCAGATTGTGGTACCATTTCTAGTCTCTAAGGTGACCCACAGTGCCTCCTCTCCTCCCTGTTTACTCATTTGTTCAGTTGCTTTTATCCCTTCCCTTACATAGAGAGCTACTCGGCCCCCTCTTCTCCCCTTCCTGTCTCTCCTGTAGGTTGTGTACCCTGGTATGTTAACACCCCAGTCATGCTTCTCTGTGTACCATGTTTCTGTGACTGCTGCGATATCCAGGCATCCCTCTTCCATCAAGACCACCTGTTCAGGGAACTTGTTGCCCAGACTACGGATGTTGGTACTCATTACCTTCCATTTCTTGATGGCCTTACCCCTTTTTGCCCCATCCTGGTCCTTATTGCATTTGTCACTTTCTCCATTTACCCCTGCTCTTCTCCCTATCGACATCTCTATGTTGTGTCTACCTCACTTAGTATCCTGATTTTTTGGGGGGAGCATCTAGGATTTCCCTGCTCCTCTCCAGTGCATCCACCCTTGGCTAATTTAAATGCTTGCCTGTGAAGCATTTAAACCTATCACTTAGGATCTTTGTTCCCGTCCTGGACAGATGCAGACCATCACGCCAGTATAGGCCTGCATCCCGTCAGGTGGACCCCCAGTCCCCAATGAAGCCAAATCCCTGAGCTCTGCACCAGTTTTTCAACCTCTGATTGAATCCCATGATGTGGAGCACCCTAGCCTGATCTGTGCCATAGACAGGCAGCACCTCCGAGGTTACCATGTGTGCTATTTGTCTAAGGCCCCTCCCAATCTCCACAAATGCTTCTTGCACTGCTCTGATCCCTTTCTTAGCCAGGTCATTTGTCCCTAGGTGGACAATGACATCCAGCTCCCTCCCCTGTGCAGTTGCTCCTGCGATCCTGAGGATTCGCTCCCTGTCCCTCCAAGCCATGGCACTAGGCAGGCACCTTACCTCATGCTCCCCTTCCTCCCCCAGTTCTATCTTCCTAACAATGGAGTCCCCCACCAGGATTGTTTCTTTCCCCTGTGGGGTCCCATGCCACCCTCCTGTGGGTCTCCTTTGTGGAGGTTCCAAGCATCTTCCTTGGTCTCCACTGTGGGTGCCTCCATAGAGGAACCACACTTTTCCAGGGCGGCATAGAAATTGTGGAGAGGTACAGCTGGAGGGATGCGCCTCTCTGTTCCACCATCCTCACGCTCCCTGAGCCCACTGTGGTCCAACCGCTCCTCTTTCTTGGCAACCTCTGTGGCAACGGCAGTGACCGTGGTGATCCCTGGGTGGGACAGGATGTCCCACAAATCCTGGCCAACTCAACCTGGAGATGAGCAACCTCCTCCCTCAGCCCAGAGAGGTGCCTGCAGATGGGACAATACTGCATCTTCCAGAGCATCTCGCAGAAGACTGCTGCTCCACAGCCACTGCACTGCGCCACTCCCATCATGTCTTATTTCTGGCCCCCTAATTGTAGTTTGGAATACTTACTCTTTCCTCTGTTTATTTCTTTTTCTCTCCCTTCTTACGTACTGCCTCTGTGCCCTTTTTGCTCCTAATCTTCCTGTTCTGAGACAAGAGAAGTTCCTATATTTCTCAGCAGTCTCCTTACTTGCTCAGAGTCAGACCTCCAGCAGCTGGGGGGGACGGAGAGCTACTCTTGCCCTTTTAGTATGGTGAGTCTTTGGTGGCTCAGTGATCACTCACTTCCTGCTCCCAAACAGGAAGTTCCTGTTGTCAGTCAAATCCTGTGCCTATAAAAGTAGAACTGCCTTTGAGTGGGAAGGACTGCAATATAGCCTCAGTAGAGAAGTTTAGTTATACCAGCAGCTCCTTCCTTCTGGTGCTCTGCTTGTTCTCTGACAGAAGCTGTCGAGGGCAGTGTTTAAATCTGGTTTTAACCTGGCTCTTTCTAGCTAAGCCACTCCCCCTACTTTGCAAATCTTTCTACACAGTTAATTTCACAAATAATTTTGTTTGGCCACCTGTGACAAGCACCTAGATAACTACACAGATAACACAGATAACAGATACGCAGATAATTCACTTTAACTAACTCTGACAAACACACTTTTTTTTTAACCCTAAATTGATGGTCCCAGTACAGGAGTTCTAGTTCTTAGTCCCAGTAGAGAAGTTTAGTTACACCAGCAGCTCCTTCCTCCTGGTGCTCTGCTTGTTAACCCTCCTGTCTGCTTTTGGATGCGAATCACCTTTAGTCTCAAGTTCTGGGGGAGATTCAAACTGTGAACCTTCTGCTAGCATACCCAAATGTACTGGCTCAGATACGTACTCTCTTCGAGGACTGCGGTACAATCGTTCGCCCGGGGCACCAAGCCAAGCTTCCAAAATGAACCCTTAAAACTCTATAAAAGACCTTAGATATATTCTTACCTTCTCCCAGTTTAGTAACACCATCAAGCCCTTGAACAATTTTGTCAGTCTTAACCCTCTATACGTCACATGCAAAAAGAACTGGCAGACACCCAGGCAGTCTTTCAAATAATAGATACTTTACTAAAAGAGGATAAAAATATTAAAAATGTAAACACAGAACCATATATCAAAGAGCTTCACAATTACATAAAAGAAAAACAAGGAAAACTACAGAACAGACTCCTACTAACATACAGTTAGATCTTTTCTATCTAATGTATTTCCTCTGTAAGTGCCTTAGTTTCTCTTGGAGTCCCAAAATAATATATCCTATTCCCCAGTTACAGGATACATTTCAACTCCATCTCCCAACCCCCTTGGTGAGTCATCTAGCTCCTCCTTTTTAGAATTAAAAAAGTACAAACATGATGTCCTATCAGGAAGTATATTAAATAAGGTGACATCAGCAAACACTCATTTCCCAAATTATACGTCTTTGATCCATCAGTTCCTCTCAGGTTTACAACCCTGCAATCCATCACCTAGGTGTGAGATAACCCTGTCCTGTACTATACTGTAATAAAATGTATATTTAGTTTTCCAACTTCAAAGCAGCAACAGGTCATAAAAAGGCCATAAAATGCAATTTCTCAAGGAAGTTAATTACATTACAGAAATCTCCTGGTCAGCTTAATATGTCCTGTAGCTTCACTGAAACCTGGGGGGGCACCCATGGAAGCACAGGATGTCTTAAGTGAGACAATCACATGCTATATTTTTATATTACAAATATCATACAACAGTCTTAACCAGTTGGCCAAGCATCACAATCCTCCCAACCTAGACTGAAATTGGGGCTCTATCCCCTGCATTGGATGAGCTCCACGAGTCAGTTCACTCTGCATATAGACACGATAGGCCATCGGCGTTCTGATTGGTCGTTCCAGCCCTATGTAAGATCGTCATGTCATACCCTTGCAAGGCAAGACTCCATCTTAATAGTCTACCATTAGTTTTTCCCATTTGTGTCAGCCACATCAGGGGATTGTGGTCAGTTTGTACCTCAAAATGCTGCCCATATAAGTATGGCTGTAACTTCTTTAGGGCCCACACTATGGCAAGACACTCCTTTTCCACAGTAGAGTAAGCCTGCTTTCTGGGAAGAAACTTTTTACTCAGGTACTCTACAGAGTGATCTTTTCCTGGTTGGATGCCTGACTCAGTACTGCCCAGTACCCACGTCTGAGGTGTCAGTGTGGACTATAAAGGGTCTGCTGTAGTCAGGACTTGTCAATACAGGAGCACTGCACAGTGCCTCCTTCAGTCTGGTAAAGGCTTTTTCACCGGCTGATTCCCAGGTAATTTTCTTAGGCATCTTTTTCTTGACCAGGTCAGATAGGGGAGCAGACAGGGCTCTGTAATTGGGTACAAATTTCCTATAGTACCTGCTGTTCCTAGAAAACTCCAGACCTGCTTCTGCATTTCTGGTCTGGGCCATGCCTTGATCACCTCTATTTTTATTTGGTTAGGATGGAGCTGGCACCGGCCTACAACATGCCCGAGGTATGTCACATCAGCCATGGCCACCCGGCACTTCTCAGCTTTGACAGTGAGTCTGGCCCTCTGTATCCTGCCCAGCACTTCCCTAAGATGGGACAGGTGTTCCTCTCAGCTGGCACTAAAGATGGCAGTGACATCCAGGTATGCTACAGCGTACTCCTCAGCACCATTTAACACCTGGTTCACCAACCCTTGGATATTGGCCGGAGCATTCTTCATTCGGAAAGGCATTACTTTAAATTCAAAGAAGCTTATCAGAGTGACGAAGGCTGACCACTTCCTAGCTCTGTCAATTAACTCTACCTGTTGATACCCCTTTGTCAGGTCAGTAGTCAAAAGGTATATCACCTCTACCAACTTGTCCAGGAGTTCGTCCATCCGGGGTATTGGGTGGGCATCTGACTTTGTGACTGCATTCAGTCCATGATAGTCCACATGGAACCAAGTAGAGCCATCTGGCTTGGGCACAAGGACTACGGGTGAGGCACAGGGGCTGTGGGATCTCTGGATTACCCCTAAATCCAGCATTTCCTCCACCTCCCTCCTAATGTCCTCTTGGACAGCCTCTGACACCCGATATGCTGTCCGCCGTATGGGTGTCTGTGTCCCTGTCTCCACATCATGCATTGCTAAGTGGGTTAGTCCAGGCTTGGCGCTAAACAGTGGGGCAAAGTCTGCTAAAACCTCCCTTACTTCCTGGATCTTGTCCGGGGCCAGCTGGGGTGACAATTGAACTGTCTCCACAGAGGACTCCCCCTTGCTTTCTTCCAGCAAGTCTAGAAGGCAGTCTTCTTCGTCTGTCCCCTCCCTAGGACTACATAATGCAAACACCATGTCAGCCCTATTAGCATATGACTTCATCATGTTGACATGGTACATTCTTTCTGTATGTCTTCTGTCAGGTAACTCTATAATATAGTTCACATCATTTACCTTTCTAACTACTTTGTACAGTCCTGTTCACTCAGCCTGCAGCTTGTCTTTCCAAACCGGAATAAGGATCATGACTTCCTGACCCACCGTGTACAAGTGAGCTGTAGCTCTGCAGTCATACCACACTTTTTGTTTCTGTTGGGCAGCTGCCAGGCTGCTCTGGGCTGTCCCCATAAGCTCCTTCAGCCTTTCCCTTAATCTAAGGACATAATCCACTATGGGAGTGCCCTGGGTGGCATGCTTGCCTTTGCAGTCCTCCCAGATCAATCTAGGGGCCCACATACCCAGCGTTCATATAAGACATCAAAGGGGGAAAACCCTGTTGACTCTTGGGGCACCTCTCTGTATGCAAACAGTAGGTGGTGAAGGTATTTCTCCCAGTCCCTCCCATGCTGTTTAGCAAACGCTTGGAGCATTGACTTCAGGATACCATTAAATCTTTGCACAAGCCCATTGGCTTGTGGGTGATAAGGTGTTGTATGCCTCTGCACCACCCCACACTTCTCTCACAAACATTTCACCAGGTCCGACTTGAAGGAGCCCACTCGATCGGTGATAACCTCCTGCGGAAACCCAGCATGGGAGAAAATCCCAAGTAAGGCATCTGCCACTTTGTCTGTCCTCAGTGAGGATAGGGTGACTGCCTCTGGATACTGGGTGGCTTAATCCACCACAGTTAGGATGAACCTCTTACCGGAGGAGCTGGGGGTATTTAAAGGCCCCACGATATCCATTCCCACCCTCTGGAATGGCTCCTCCACTATGGGCAATGGAATTGGGGCAGCTTGGGTTTTCTTACCCACCATCCCTATTTCTTGGCACCTGTGACAAGGCCTGCAATACTTCTTCACCCGCTGGGTGAAGTTGGGTCAATAGAAATTCTGGGCCAACCGCTGCATAGTGCATGCAATTTGCAGATGGCCAGACAAGGGAATATCGTGTGCAGTCTTGAGCAACTGCTCAAGGTACCCCTGGGGAATGACAAGCTGCCTGCCTATCACTCCTCCCTCTGTCTTCACATCCTGCGTATACATTAGTCCATTTTCCCAATAAACTTTATGTTTTCTATCACCTCCCTGTACTCCGTCAGAGTCTGCCTAAGGTCTCAGCTTCTCTAGACTAGGGTCACTTTTCTGAGCAGCTGCAAACTCCTTACACATTCCCAAGGCATGTGACAGGTCCCCTTCAGTCTCTAAACTAGAGTCCCTAGCACTAGCATCAGGGCACTCAGAATCATTGTCATCCCTAACCCTCTGACAATGGGTCACCCCCCTCCTTCTTCGGAGTAACCCTCCTTAGCTGTCTGGTTAACTGCTACTGGGGAAATTTCTACCCTCTTTTCATTAGTCTCTATATCAAGAGACACAGGCTGGGGAACCAGCCTCCCAGTGGTTTCCACAGTGGCTTCTCTGGGGTCAAGGGAACTACAATTTTCCCTTGCTGCTTGGCTACGGGTAACTGCACACACCATCCCCTGTTTGAGATTGTTGTCAAGGATGATGTCAACTGCTAAAGCTTCGTCTACAGCCACCTGTTGCACAGTTCCCCCTGTTTCACCCCAGTCTAGGAGAATACTAGTGAGTGGCAATGTTTTTTCCTCACCAGTGAACCCTTGTATAGTTGCAAATGTATTGGGTACAAGCTGACCAGGTTCTACCAGATCCCCTTTAACCAATGTCAGGGATGTCCTGTGTCCCTGAACCCTTGTGTCTGTACACCATTCACTGTGACTGGGTGCATGTGTTCCCTCATGTTCACAGGCATGCTTCCAGGGACACACAACAACCCATTTCTTTCCTAGCCCCATATTGTGTATTTCTTGTCCTTTTGGGACACTGGCAATATGCCCAGTGTCTTTACAAACCCAATGTTCCTTTCTTTTCTCAGAGAACTCTTTGAAACCTGGGGCTAACTGGTTTTGGTGGAGGCAGTGAGGGTTTTAGCTGCCCTGAAGGCGGCCGTTTCCCTTTCTGCGCTGCCACACGTGCCCCATTCGCTCTCAGAGCAGGTCTGCTCTTGACATAGTGGTCCGAGAGTTAAGCAGCCTCTTGCACTGTTTTGGGATCTTGGTCCTCCAGCCAGGTTTTCAGCTCTGCTGGCTATGCCCAAAAAACTGTTCTAACAATATAGCATTTACAGTTTTATCTACAGAGTTTGCTTCAATTCCTTCCCACCAACATTTTAAACACTGATGTTGCTTCATGGCTAACTCCTCGTAGCTCATGTCAGGGCTTCTCCTGAGCTTACAGAATTTATCTCTGTATGTGTCTGCAGTTGAATCAAACTTTTTTAAAAGTGCAGCTTTAAGTTTGCTGTAATCATTACTGTCCTCATTGTCCATTTAACTCGGTGCATCCCAAGCTTCCCTGGTAAGTAGCAGGGATAGCTGGAAGCTCCAGGACCCTCTAGGAATATTTGCCTGAATACAAACTTTTTCAAAGGAATCGAAAAAGGCATCCATATCCTCCCCCTCTTTAAATTCAACTATCAATTTGAAATTTAATTTGTAACCCAGTACTGTAGTTCCAGTTAAACCCAAGCCACTTACTTGCCCTGGTGCTAGTGGTTGGAGTCGTAGCTTCTCCGGTTCATGTTGCCTCTGACGCTCATGCTCTTCATAGTCTGCCTCTCACTGTTCTCATTCCCTCTTCTCTGTGGCTCGCTGGCACACGCACTCTTCATGGTCAGCTTCTTGCTGTTCTCACTCCCTCTTCTCCTCTGTGGCTCATTTCTCTTGCTCAGCATCTTTCTGGAATTCCAGCTCCATTCTGCGCAACTCAGCATGCAGCCTGATTGCTTCTGGCTCCAGAATAGTGGTGACCTTCCTCTGCTGCTGTGACCCTTCACTTGCACTGACCCTGCTGCCCTCCTCACCAGATCTGGACACTGCACTGGCCGCTGACCCCTCCACACCCAAGGTTTGGCCCTTTACAGTCACAGTCAGTGACTCGATGGTCTGGGCATCTGCTGCCATCTGCAGTGTGCCTGCTGTAGTTGGAAGCCATCTTCTTACCTAACTATGGCTACTCTAACTTGCACATTGAAAAAAAGTAAAACAGGTAGGAACTTGACTGTAAGCAAAATGATATAGTTCTGTTTCCTTTTTTAAAAAATAAATCACTGCCTTATTTTATGAGTGAACTGTACAGTATTAAGCTGACACACAGAACAGTTAAGTCTTGTGTTACCAAATGTTATTGCACTGCTGCTAACTAAATCTGTCACAAACACATTCAGCAGGTGAGGCCCTCTGCTCCCACAGTGCCAACCTCAGAGCACAACAGTGTGAACAGGTAACATACAGGGTAACCCTCCTGTCTGCTTTTGGGGTCTGAATCACCTTTCATCTCTAGTTCTGGGGGGGGTTCAAACTGTGAACCATATGCTAGTGTACCCAAATGTACAAGCTCAGATACGTACCCTCTTCGGGGATTGCGGTACAATCTTTCGCCAGGGGCACCAAGCCAAGCTTCCAAAATGAACCGTTAAAACTCTATAAAAGACCTTAGATATATTCTTACCTTCTCCCAGTTTAGTAACACCATCAAGCCCTTGAACAATTTTGTCAGTCTTAACCCTCTATACGTCACATGCAAAAAGAACTGGCAGATACCCAGGCAGTCTTTCAAATAATAGGTACTTTACTAAAAGATGAAAAAAATATGAAAAATGTAAACACAGAACCATATATCAAGGAGCATCACAATCACATAAAAGAAAAACAAGGAAAACTGCAGAACAAATTCCTACCAACATACAGTTCGATCGTTTCTATCTAATGTATTTCCTCTGTAAGTGCCTTAGTTTCTCCCGGAGTCCCAAAATAATATATCCTATTCCCCAGTTACAGGATACATTTCAACTCAATCTCCCCACCCCCTTGGTGAGTCATCTAGCTCCTCCTTTTTAGAATTAAAAAAGTACAAGCATGATGTCCTTTCAGGAAGTATATTAAATAAGATGACATCAGCAAAAACACATTTCCCAAATTATAAGACTTTAATCCACCAGTTCCTTTCAGGTTTACAAGCCTATAATCCATCACCCAGGTGTGAGATAGCCATGTCCTGTCCTGTAATAAAATGTATATTTAGTTTCCCAACTTCAAAGCAGCAACAGGTCATAAAAAGGCCATACAATGCAATTTCTCAAGGAAGTTAATTACATTACAGAGATCTCCTGGTCAGTTTAATATATCCTGTAGCTTCACTGAAACCAGGGGGGAGGGCACCCATGGAAACACAGGATGTCTTATGTGAGACAATCACATACTATATTTTTATATTACAGATATCACACAACAATCACAACCAGTTGGCTAAGCGTCACAAGGCATAGCACAGAAACTGCATTAGTTCGAGTGCATAATGATCTCCTCAGGACAAGAGATCAAGGGAAGGGGACAATTCTCATCCTCCTCGATCTCTTCAGCATTTGACGTGGTGGACCATCGTGTGTTACTTGACTGCCTAAGGGAATTCTGCAGACTTGCCGGCACTGTCATGTGCTTTTCTGAGTGTTTTCTAACAGGAGGCAAGGGTAGTGATGGGGAATTTCTCTTCCTCTGCTATCGTCCTGTCGTGTGGAGTTCTCCAGGGTTCGGTCTTGTCAGCGATGTTGTTCGCCGTGTACATGCTGCTCCTGGGAGAGCTCATTAGGAAGTACAGCTTGGGTTTTCATTGCTATGCTGATGACACCCAGCTGTATCTTTCCTTTGCCCCGGAACATCTTGTGCAGTGGAAATGCTTAACAGCTGCCTCACTGAGATCAATAACTGGATGGCCTCCGGCTGGTTGTGACTAAACCCCAATAAGATGGAGGTACTGGTAGTGGAGTTGAACAGAGGGCATTATAGATTGGCCTCTGGTGTACAGACAGGACTTTTTCTTGGCTCTTTTCCATTGAAGGCCTCCTCTAGGGTGCATGATCTGGGCATTATTCTTGACAGTGGATTGATGTCTGAGTTTCAGGTGTCGTTCGTTGTCCATACCAGTTTCTATCATCTGAGAATATTGCCAGGATAAAGCCTCTAGTTCCGCATCTGGACCTCCCCACCTTGGTGCATGCCTTCGTGACGTTCAGGGTTGACTACTGTAATGCGCTGTATCTCGGTTCTCTGGGGGTACCCTTCGCCGATTGCAGCTGGTGCAGAATGCAGTGGCTAGGCTGTTGACAGGACAGCTTAAGTATTGTCACATTACTTTGTTGCTGCGTCAACTGCATTGGGTGCCGGTCAGGTGGAGGGTCCTCTTTAAGGTGGGCTTACTCATCTTTAAGGCCCTACATGGCCTGGGTCCTGGTTACCTGAAGGACCTTCTTACACCTGCTGTCTCGGTCTGCTCCCTTCGTTCCTCCTCCTCCTCCTTTAGGGGCCTCCATGCGATTCCTAGGATGAGGCTAAAAACAGCAGGCGACAGAGCTTTTAGTGTCGCTGCCCCCCATCCTGTGGAATTTGCTTTCTCAAGCAGTTAGAGAGGCCCCTTCTGTTGAAGTATTCAAAGCCCGCCTCAAGGCCTTTCTGTATAATCAGGCCTTCCTGGACTGTGCTTTATAGCCATACCTGGATTTCTGAATTTTACCGTTTAATTGGTCCTTGGCTATCTCTGGGTTAGCAGCTGTTGCCAAGGGTAATATTTGTAAAGTTTATAATAATTGCTGTCATTCTGTATTTCTAATAGTGTGTTTGTGTATATATAATTGCTATTGAGATTTGTATGAAATTTTAGCATGTTCGGCGCCCAAAGCCTGCGGGATGGGCATCTTTTTTAAATAAAATTTGCCTTGCCATTTTGCCTTGCCTAGATTAAGATTTAATGTGAGGACATTTTTCTACACAGAGAGGGTAGTGGACACTTTGAACAGTCTGCCACAAGAGGTGGCAGGGACAAGCACAGTGGAGTGGTTTAAACATGTCTGGGACAGGCACAAGGGAACATTGGGTGGGGAGAGGGTGATGAAAAGCCATTGATCACTTCGGGTCCATGACTGCATGCAAGTATAGGGCTTATGGGCAGACTAGATGGGCCTAGCTGTCCTTATCTGGCGACAATTTCTATGTATCTGTGTAAGAAATCTAATGCCAGAAAGCCCAGCTGGTATGCAAAAAGGAGGTTGCAAAAGTAATAAGAGACACGAAGGCAGGCTTTCAGAAATACAAACATACTCAGAAACAGGAGAATAGGGAGGACTAGCGTGCTACTGCAAGGGTGGTGAGCAGTGCAGTTACAGAGGTAAAGGCTGCAAGGGAAGTACAGCTAGCACAGGGAGTAAAATCGAGTGAGAAGAGGGACATTAAAGATGAGATTGTCAAATTAAAAAAAAGGAGGGGGTTGGGCAGAGGGGAGTGAAGAGAAAGTGGAGGTACTTAGCAAGTACTTCTGCTCCGTCTTCACTAGAGAGAAAGACAGACCAGTGCTCCAAGGCAGCATGGGGGTGGAAACGAGGAAGGGGGAGTAAGGAATGACATACTACACGTGGACAGGGTGCATTAGGGCCCTGAAGAGGGATAAATCACCTGGAATAGATTGAGTGCATCCTAAGGTCCTAAAGCAACTGGCAAAGGTACTGGCAGACCTGTTTAACACTTCTTGGTAGACAGGAAATGTGCCCTGAGACTGAAGAACTGCACATGTGGTGCCTCTCCATAGAAGTGGGCCAAGGGATGAACCAGGGAACTACGGACTGGTCAGTCAGACTTCAGGTGGGGAAGCTGATGGAGACTATTCTGAAGGAAAGGCCGGTGAGCTTTCTGGAGGAAAACGGTTTACAGGATGAGAGGCAGCAGTGAGTTTACATTGATGAGGTCCTGCCAGACTAACCGAATTGACTTTTTCGACCGTGTGACCAGGACAGTGAACAAGGGCCAAGCAGTTGATGTTCTGTATCCGGACTTCAAGAAGGCCTTTTACTCTGTACCTCATAAGAAATTGGTCAGGAAGCTGGAAGACCAGTGGGTTGGGATCAAGCTTGCTAGATGGGTCAAAAACTAGTTGTAGGACAGAAGCCAAAAGGTGGTGGTTGAGGGGAATTCACAGAAGCTAGACCAGTGGAGTCCAGCAGGGCTTGGTGCTTGGGCTGGTGTTGTTTAACATCTTCATCAGTGACACAGCAGATGGTATCAAAGGTAAATCTGCCTCTTCACAGACAGCACAAAACTCTGTGGAAGGGTGGACATGGAGGAGGAAGGGGAGACAGGAACTCCTGGAAGACCTGGTTAGTTTAAAGAGGTGGTCTGGCATTTGGCAGCTGGGGTTCAGTGCTAAAAAATGTAAAGTTATGCATTTGGGGTGAGAAACCCAGAGACAAAATACTGGCTGGGTGATGTGCAGGTAACCAGGTCAGAAGAGGAAAAGGGCATGGGGGCAGTTATAATGAATGACCTGAAGCAGTTGTCACACTGCAGGAGAGCAGCAGCAAAAGTAAATTGGATGCTGGGCTGCACAGCTAAGGGAATTACCAGCAAGAAGGCAGAGGTCTTACTGCCCCTATACAGATCACTGGTGAGACTGCTCCTAGAGTACAGTATGCAGTTTTGCTGCCTTTATCTTTAGAAAGATGTTAACTTGCTGGAGACAGTCCAGAGAAGGGCAACCAAGATGATTCAGGCCAACAAGGCAACACCAATGAAGAGAGGCTCAAGGAGCTCAACATGTACTCTCTGGAGGACAGAAGGGAAAGGGGGAATATAATCGAAAACCTTCAAGTACTTTATAGGTATTAACAGGGTGAGCACTGAGGGGCTTCTTCAGCTTTAGTGGAAACAGATCCATTAGGGGGAACAGCCTAAAACTGGTAGGGGGGAAGATTCAGGAGAATGATGCAGAGGCACTTTTTCACTAAGTGGTGGTGGCCAAGTGGAACGATTTGCTAGAGTTGGTGGTCTCCCTGAAAATGGTGGCTAGCTTCAGCAGAGGATGGGACAAAGTGAAGGGGAAGGTTGCTGGAGAGGAGGAGGGTTACTTGAGAGGGACCATGTGGAAATGGGAAGAGGGAGCAGGTCCCTCTGTAAACATGGGGGGGACCCACACACTCAAACAGAATAGATAGACTGTAAGGCCCTTATCTGCTGGCATATTCATATGTTCGTATGCCATGATAAGGCATATAAATGGCAGAAGGCATCTTTTGATGTAAGGCTGAAAAATACAGCCTAAAAGCTAACAATGTCTTTTAAGAAAAAAAAAACAGAAACCCTCACCGGAGTTGTTTTTCAGTAGCTGCATAAAGGTGGGTTTCTGGTTTCAATAAAAAAATGAAACCAAAGGTTTTTTGGAATGAAAAAAAAAAGATTCTTTAATTTTATTTTTTAAACCATATACAATTCAAAAACAAATAACATATAAGCAACCATGCAAAACTCGACTGTTTCCATCTTGAGCTTCTGATGAGATCCTAGAAAAGTGTCCTCTTACAGTACCTCTTGTACTCACACCCACCTGCCTCCACACAAACACACACATTCAGTATTCATAGAGCTGTTGTATTATTTATTTCTGTTTGATAACCGAGTAGTAATCACACTTACTCAGTATTGCACTGACTTTTATTTATTTGTTTGAAACTGGTGACCAGGAAAGGCACACTTTGCTGAGGCTCATTTCCTGGTGCGGGGGTGGGGGTGGAGGAATAGGGTTACAGAATGCAAAACACAGGTACGGGTTACAGTAAAGTGCAGTCAGGGAACACAGTTAACATGGGAGTTAGTGCACAATGAGAAAACAAGGCAGGAGCAACAAACTGGGCATTTCAGACACACTTACTTTGGAGTATAATGCAACTGCAAGGGAACAGGCAGGGAGAGGGAAACCTTGACCGGGAGTATAGGGGATGGAAGTAGTTTCAGGTGACACTGAGGGAACCAGGGAGGTAGGCGAGTGGAAGGAAGAGGGGAGTTGCTTCCAGAGTGATGGAAGATGATATGAAAGGGTTGAGTACCCAGTAGAGGAGCAGGGATGAGGAATGGTGAAGTTGCGAGAATCCCTGGAGTGGAAGGAGCAGGTGGCAGAGGGGATGAGGGAGAGGAGTGATGAGAGGTAGGAGGAAAGAGACCCAAACTGTTATTTTCATATAAAAGAAGCACTGTAGATCCAGCTCAGTGAAGGTAGAGGGAGAATGGATAAGGAGGAGCAAAGTGAGTAATGATGAGTACGAGAGGGGGAGTTGTGACAGAGTGGCAGAAGGACTTGCAGAGGGTATCCAGTTTGGCCAGGGAGGTGGAGGGAGGAAGTGCTATAGACATGTCCACGTGACTGGGAGCACCATTTTGGTGACAAGATTATGGCGGACCTGTAGCAAAGTAGCAATGGGCAGAAAAAAAAAATACTGTATCTGTACTGAGATGCTGAAGAATTATTTCCTGTGGTTTTTAAAAGTAGTTACTTGTCATAAGATGACCTTTTTTCTTCATAGTTCTCATACCATCAGTGTAATATAACCTCCCCCACATGCATTGAAACTTCAGAGAGGCATCAGTATAGAATATGCAAGGAGAGCAAAGTCAGAATGTGTACATAGCAGGTGCCTACTGAAAGGGACTGTTCCTTTTGTTTAGAACAGAAGCGAAGACCACAAAAATGCATTGCACTTTCTCTGCTCTTTTGACGTCCATATGATGTTTTCCAGTAGAATGTATTTATTTATTTATTTTTGGGGGGCAGCCCAAAGTGGAAACCCCATGTTCCTCCCTAGGCAGGTTCAGAATCCAGTTCAGATGCTATGTACGTAAATAAAGAAGTCGCAATCAATTTGAACAGCATACAGAACTGCACGTGGGGCTTCTCTTTAAAACCAGGAAACCTGTTAATTTCATAACCGGTTCTGGATTTTTTTTTTGTATTACGTGTTTATCTCCCCTGCGTCTTCAACTGCCACTCTTTCAGACCATTGCCAAGGACGCTCGCTCTCCCCCTTGACTCCGATGCTGATCCCTGACCCCACCTCATGGTAACCTGACATGACCCTTCGTCAGATGGGTCCTCCACTTCCAAGAAGGAATGGTCTGGAGGCCTAGGCATTGGCCCTGGGTGCTGCTGAGGTCGGTTTGGCTTCTTGGAGTTCCGAGGAGGCACTGGTCCGGGCGGCCGTCATCCGGCAGTTTGGAGGCGCCGTTTCTGTGTTTTTCCTCCTGCTTTCCCCAGCTTGCATGACTTCTGTGCTTCCCCTGGTCTCCACCAGGGGCCGCTACAGAGCGCACCTTTCTCCAACCCACCTCAGGAGAAGAAAGCCATCCTCCAGACGCTCGACCCACCTCCTACCCCTGCCGACCCACCAGGGCCCGAGTCCGTTTCCGAACCTGGGTCACCAGCATGACAAGAGGTAAGGTGCCAGCCCCCCAACCCTCTGCACCACTGGGCTGGCCTGGATTTTTTTTTTTATTACATTTGCTGCACACCTTGCATTATACTGTACCTCTGTGTCCCCCTGACCTGGATAAAGTTTCTATTGCCCACTAAACTTTTGTTATCATTTTGTATTATTCTGTTGACACAGTAAACTATTTTAGGAACCGAGCAGGTTCATTTAGTATGAATTTATACTTTAGCAGGTGATATTTCTCACAGGGCTTAAGAACCTCTTAGATGAGTAATTTTTACGCACAGGTTATCCATTTTACTCTTGCTTCAAACCCACAAAAATATACAAACATGTTTATAGTTGTGAGGAGGCTGTCTGTGCAGTTGCTAAGCTTGAATATGCGTTCCTCTTACAAGTGTGTGTAGGAGGTGTGGTCCATAAAATCTGCCTGAAAACATACAGTTCATCTGTTGAGTATGTAAGCCATGAAAATGAATATTGTTTTACTATCTTTATTTCAATCAATTAAAGGATGCCATATCATCTCCATACCATCCTTTATAGATGTGCCTTACGATTAGAAATCTGATTAGCAGACATTTGTATTGTAAACCATTTAACAATGCCACTTCCTTTCTCCAAAAAAATGCCTCTTTTTAGACCATCCTGAAGTTGCCATTAAAATCTTCACAAAGACTGTTTTTTTTTGTTGTTTTATTTTTGCATTATCTGTTAACTGTCCCCCACATCTCGACTGGCCTCTCCTTTGGGCTGCCAAGGACTGTGCTTACCTCCCTGGGAACCCCCCGTTGCCAGTTCCCACCTCATATTGCAGCCACCCCAGGGTAACCTGATGCATCCCTTCGTCAGATGGGTCTTCTCCTTCTGGAGAGAGAAAGTACCTTGCGGCTTACCTTTCTTGGCCCTGGGTGCTGGAGAGGTCAGTCCCAGCTGTCCGGGGCTCCGTGGTGGCGAAGGTCCAGGCGGCCATCATCCGATCGGTTGAGACACCATTATCTCTGGTTTTCTTGGTCCAAACTGCAGACCACTCCATAGTGCTCCCAGTCTTCACCAGGGGCTGCCACAGAGTGAGGCAAGCTCCCCAACCCACCCCAGGAGAGGCGAACAGTCTTCCAGATGCTCAAGCCTCTCCTTCCCCTGCTGACACCCAGCGTCCCGAGTCCATTCCCCAACCCAGGTTGCTGGCATGATGCAAGGTGTGGCATCCAGCACCTCAACCCTCAATGCCACTGGGCCGACCAACAAAGACTGTTTTAATTACCCCAAGGTGAGAAGGTTAAGGGCATGCTGCAGTGTAATACAGCAAAACATTTCCATTTGACCCTTTTAATTCCTAGAAGAAAGTGACAGATCAATAAATGAATTCTCATAACTATTTCTATACTTTCGGATAAAAGAAAATTACAGGGTAAGTGTGATGCTAATGCTCTGTACTATGGCAGGTAACTTGTCTAAAATGACGCTTCATGGCTGTACCAGACAAAATGTTTACAGAAAAAAAAGATAAAGCAGTACAAGTGCAGGTGGTAGATTGTGTGGAATGGGGGGGCGGGGCGTTATATCTTCTTGTGATATCTGGTTATCTAGTCACCAGTTGTCAGAATTTGGGGAGACATTGTTAGCAGAGTAATTTCCAGTGCTCTGCCAGCTTTTAGCCCATTTCTTCCCCGACGAAGAGTAATTGCCAAATGTAGGTTCATGGGCAGATTCACGAATCACGCTTCAACGTCTAATTCGTGAGTAACGTGTGCGAACTCCACACTTCTAAAACTCCATGTCCAGATTGCCCTTGCAAAAGGAGACTGCTTGATAAAATGAATAAAAGGTCCTAGATCAGTCAAGGGTGGAAAGACTGAGGAGGTCACAGGAGCTCAGGAACATATCACTCTTGTGGAGCTCAGGGCAGTGTTTTAATAATACATACATTTTCCTCCTAGATCCAGGGTCACTTTGTCCACCTCAGAACAGACAACATCATAACAATGTATTACATAAACATGCAGGGATGAACAAAATCCTTAAGATTATGGACAGAAGCCATGAAGATTTGGAACCTAGCCTATTCCTTAGGTGTAGAGCTAGCCGCAGGACACCTGCAAGAGAAGGACAATGTCCTGGCAGACACTTTAAGCAGAATCAGCCAAGGAAGCCACAAGCGGACTCTGAACCAGCAGGTGCTAGCATCTGTGTTCAGATGATGGGGTACACCAGAGATCTGTTTGCTTCCTGGGAGAACAGTCCGCTCCTATATCTTTGTCACATGGCACCAGTAATGGGGACAGCCCCAGAGGATGCCCTTGTCCTGGACCGGACAGGGAAGTTCTTCGATGCATTCCCTCCATTTCCATTCCTGCAGAGAGTGCTCAAAAATCTCAGGAGAGAGCCAGCAACAATGGTCCTGACAGTCCCAGACTGGACCAGACAGGCTTGGTCTTCAATGCTGCTGACCCTGTCCAGCAGGACCATAATTAGCCTGCCACAGAGGCGCAACTTGCTGACCCTGTCTCAGAGCAGGATAACATTCTCGGACCTCAGAACCCTACACCTGAGGGCATGGTTCTTGAAGAGCTAGGGTTCTCTAGCCTAACCTTTTCAGTGGAAGTAATACAAGTGTTGAAGGTTTCTAGAGAACCAGCAACAAGGAAAACAAATATGCTTCAAAATGGAAAAGAAGATATTTTCATTCTGGTGTGCTCCCAGAAAGATAATCCCTATGCAGGCAGGGCTGCCTCCGGTCTTGGATTACCTGGTGCATCTGCAGTCCTTAGGCCTGAGGCCGTCTACCCAGAAGGTGCATTTGGCAGCAGTTTCAGCTTACACATCAGCTGGCAAGGGAAGGTCTTTGGCCTCACAACCTGTTTTCAAATGATTAGACCTCAACCATTTGTACCCTTCTGTAAGGGACCCTTTCCCTCCCTGAGATCTAAATGTGTGCATTACACAGCTGATGGAAGCTTCCTTTGAGCCAATGGCTACAGCTGACCTCAAATATGTCACTTGGAAAACAATATTCCTAGTGACTATGACATCTGCTAGGAGGGTGAGCGAGCTTTAAGCCCTCTGCACTGATCCAAACTACATAATCTTCCATAGGGACAAGGTAGTTCTCAGAATCAATTGGAAATTCCTCCCTAAGGAGGTGTTGGAATTCCATCTGAACCAGTCATTTGCCCTTTCTGTGTTCTTTACTGAGCAGTCCAGTACAGGGGCACACAAACTCCACTGCCTAGATGTAAAGGGGGCACTAGGTAATTACATGTCCAGTCCAACGGTGCTCAGCTTTTTTATCACCTATGGTGAAGTGGGGAAAGGTAAACCATCAGTTAGAACTGTCTCACGCTGGTAGTCTCTTGCATCCACTTCTGTTATGAGAAAACTGGCAAATTACCCTCCAAAGGACTGAGGGCACATTCTAGAAGGGGCACTTCTGCCTCTGTGGCAGTAGCAAAGGGCATTCCCTTCAAGAAATTTGTAAAGCAGCTACTGGAAAGACAGTGCACACCTTCACAGAGCGTTACTATCTGGACATACAGTCCAGGAGAGATTCCAGCTTTGGCTATGCTGTCTTGCAGAACCTTTTTCCTACACAGGTTCTGGACCCAGCCTCCCATGGTACTGTCATGGAGTCTGCAGCTTGTGTACATATACCGATGCATCCCTGGGGTCAGCAGAAAAAATCACAATAGTAATGTTGTTTGTTCTTAAGGGATCCATCAGTAATATTCACAGTCCCTTACCCTGCCTCCCCTTCCTGAACCTAGAAATGGGGTAAGACAAGGAAGGGTGTCTGTTTTATAGGCTTGGGCTTTACTTAAAGGAAAACTGCACCCTGATATCTTCTAATTGTCATTTGCTTCCATGTCAACAGACAGCTCTTTTTATGTAGCTGTTAAAGATGTATGCAGCTGCTTGTGTTAGTTTTCACACACTGTCACTCTCCTGGGAGGATCCATTTCGTGGTTGTTGAAATCTCATTGTCCCCGAGAGCTGCATTAGCATATGAGAATGTCATGCATGATCAGCCTTTAAACTCCCCAGTATGTCTGTCTGCTTAAGTAGTTTTAAAAGAATCAAGCTGCAAGAAGGTGTGAAATACCACATTTACCTTCAATGAGTTTTACAAGCTATCTGAGTTGTAATGCTGTTTTTCTCCCTTTAAACTCCATTCGGTTTATAAGTTTCCAGAGAGTTTTTGCAGGGTATTTGTTATTTTAGCATGGAGATACATGAATTAAATGGTTGAACTGACATCATGTTCTCGTATGCTAATACAGCTCTCAGAGACAATGAGATTTCAACAACCATGAAATGGACCCTCCTTGGAGAGTGACAGTGCCTAGTATGAAGTGTGAAAACTAACAGAAGCAGCTGCATACATCTTTAACAGCTACATGAAAAGAGTTGTCTGTTGACATGGAAGCAAATGACATTTAGAAGATATCAGGGTGCAGTTTTCCTTTAATACAGTACATTACAATCCTGAATATTTGGTCCAATCAAAAGTCTGCTTTGGATTATTTACTACTTTCAAACTTTAAAAAAATGTTTGGTAGCCATTTAGCTAGACTGAACAGTTTCCCTACTTGGCTGTCATTTTGCATGATAAGTTATTGAATTGACATTGTCCCTGTATGCCCTGTTGATGTAACCTGTGTTTATGAATACTGCTTCTAAATTGTTTCCCTTTCCATGATGTGTTTTGTGTAATATTTACTTACTCTTTCCCCTCAGTGTTCATGTACTTACACTGTATCTTACTGAATGCACTGCAAATCATGGTATTTCCTTTATAGAATGTTGCCATGGTTCATGTTTTTGTTTTCTCTCCATTGTATTTTTGTAACACAGTATATTTCTACTGTTTGTGATTTAGGTGTAACCTCCCAGGCCTTGGTAACTTGGCAAACAATAGACAGAAGGAGGTGTTGGTGCATCTCCCATCCCACACTGTGTGGGTAATTAAACCAGAAGGGACCCCCAAGTGTTGATCAAGTTCTTGCTTGAAAACTTCAAACACAAAATAGCAACAAGATTTTGTGGCAAACTGTTCCACAATCTAGTTGCCTAATTGTAAAATAATTATCCCTTTTCTTTGTTTTTGCCCTCTGAATTTGTAGCTGTTTGTTATGAGATCTGAGACTGACTGGTCTATCCTTTAAGGTTGTTACATTGTGAGGCAATTTCCAGGTTATTTAAAATATGAAATAGTTGTATGGTATCACCTCTTATCCTTCTTAGTGCTAGAGACTGCAGATTTAGTTCCTTTAACCTCTGGCTGTAAACATTTGTTTTTCAACTTTAAGGTAAGCTTTGTCATCCTCCGTTATATACCCTCCAACGAATTGTTGTCCTGTCTTAAATAGGGTGACCAAAAGGGCGACCCATAGTCTGTATGTGGTCACACATATGACCTGTCCAGACACATAAGACAGTCCTCATTCCTTTTTTTTTTTCTAACTTGTTCTGGGCTTCGGTCAGTGGGGTACCTCTCATCTCCCCCGTCCTTCAGCTGGGTCCTGGCATACAGCCATCCTGGCATCATTACACTCGTTGCCTGAGAGTTTTTCTGTTTTTTCCTCCCTTTTTGATCCCCACCCCTGAGGTCGCCGACACAAAGGACTAATGTCCAAACTGACGACATGCTGACGCATGCCGCAGTCAAGTGCCCAGCAGCTCCCTCCTCGACTCGAGAGAGCCGCGCATCCTACTGCCTGTGCTTCCACTGGCAGTAGTGCTATGGGTGCTGTTGCTGTGTGGAGTGGCCCCCCCCCCCCAGAGGAGGAGAGCATCAGTAGGGATGCTCAATCCTCCTCCTCCTCCTCCCCCTGACCAACCCCCAACGACCCCGGCCTGTTCCCGAACCTGGGTCGCCAGCGTGGCTTGAGGTGTGGCATCCAGCATCTTAACCCGCAACACCACCGGGCCGACAGTCCTCATTCCTAGTTATGAATTTTTTCATGATGATATTAATAATTTCGTTAGCAGTCTGGGTTGTCTTCCTGCAGTGAGTACGACAACCCAGACTGCACCTGAAAATAGGCATTCAGATGTCCATGTGCTTACCTGGTTAACAAAAACTAAATAAATAATATCTCCCTAGCTTTAGAAACATCTGAAGAAAGGCAGTTGGGGGAAGGTAACCACAGTGCAGAATCTGAACTTGATTCTAATTCTTGATTGTAATTAGCACAAGTACCATCTCTGGGGCAGCTCAATCAAGTGGACTGATTGCAGCTTGTGCATATTACTTATGGATCCCTTAAGAAAAAGCAACATTACTGTGGTGAGTATTTTTTTGTGTGTGTGCATGGTTGCCCATGCAGTATTCTATACATTCCCAAAAACTGATAAAAAAAAGAAAAGTTTCCACATCAATCCAATAATAAGATGCCACTGAAGATTTGGGGACTGATTCAGTGAGGATCATTGTTTAATCTTGTGTTTTCCATTTGCAGCAAATAAGGAAATGTTTAATGGTTTTGGTTTAGTGCCATGTCTTTGCTACACTGCTTGGACTAAACAGTCTAGATAATTTACTCATTTGAATTTGTTTTTCCAGGTAGATGGTACATAGATCAGCAGTCTCCTTTACAGATGTGACCTGGGGGAAGGGGAAGGGTAGGTGGCCGAGCGAGGATTGTCACTAAGGCAAAACAGGATAGTCAGGCGGGATGGGCAAACTGGACCAAGAGCCTTTTTCTGCCGTCAGCATCTGTAGAATATAGGTATACAATAAAATGAACAGCAGTAGTAAAAATATACCCACCATTTAGAGCAAAACAAATTGAACACTAGTTTACATTACATGGCAAAAACCACACCTGTTAGGTTGGGCAGTCACAAGAAGGAATAAAGTGCAGCCTAATTCTGAGTTTGTAATTGTTGCTGTCTGTGGTACATACTGGTAAATAACATATGTTAAGCAGGACTGACTTAACATTTGTCGACATAAAAAAAAAAATCCTTTTGAGTTTTTATTTCTGCAGTCATGTGGGGAATGATTTATTGTTTCTCTAAAAGTACAGTTCCTAGCCGTACTGTGTGCTGGCTAACCACAGCACCAACGCCCACATGTCTTACATAGTTCACATAGTTCCCCTGAAAGTGTTATCAGTAACTGTCTGTGCTTTTTAGAGAACCTTGGTACCAGCAGCGGCTCTAGCCACAAATGGTTACCAGGGCACAGCAAATTTCAGCCGGGGCACTGATATATTGTTACAATGGGGGAAGCTCTGCAGCATATGGGGCACCAACTGGGGCACAGTATTTTTTTACCGGGGCACATGCCCTGGCGGGCCCTGGTGTAGAGCCGCCACTGCTTGGTACTTTTGATGACTGGGTTCTGTCCCCGTTCTTTTGTCTTACTTTCTGTTTTCCCCCAGTACTGCCCCACCCACCCCTGCTGCATCCACTGTCAGTCTTTTTAGATTGGGTCAGTTTATCACCCCTAGCCCCCCACTCCGAGGGGGTCTCTGGCCTTGTTGATTTAGTGAAGTACACTTGCAGGCCTGTCCATCTCATGAGCAACAGAGACTACTTACATTGCTCAGAATGGGGGCCAGACTCTTGCTAACTACATAGCTCATATCAGGGCATCACTGCTGGGCACTGCACTGTATTGACAGAGCCTAGGATAAAATGACTGTGACACCGCAGCAATGTTTTTCTTTTATTATCTGTTGTCTCTGTAATGTAAGTAAGCAGGTTTGGGATGTATGGAAAGGGTGGAACATTGCATTTTCCTATTCCTTTTACAGCGGAAACAGTCTGGGTGTGGCTAGCAGAGCTGTTTTGCTCTAACAGACTGTTTTGGGTACCACAAATGGCTGAGCCCCTTTCAGCTAAAAGAGGCTAGCGTTTATAGTCAGACAGTACCTTGCCGGGCCATGCACTGAAGAAAAATAGGACAGAGTTCGAATACACGCAACCAGTTTGGACTGGTTCTGTCTTGGAGGTGGGCTAAAAGATCAAAAAACTATCCAGAGTATGGTGTAAGACAGGTGGGGCAGATGATGCGGGTGAAGGGGCTGGCCTCTTTGGGGTTTTTCTGTTTCTATATTTCTGTCATGAAATTGTCTCCTCTTGGGGATGTGGAAGCCTCACCACCACAGTCCAGTCTGTTAAGACTCACTAGTTCCAAGTTGGTGGTGAGCTTAACTATCTACCTATAAGTTATCTTAGTGAGGCTGTTCTGTGTGATAGAGAATACTGGATGGTCAACCATGCAGAACTAGTGTGTTCTGCCACAGAGGGGTTCTGATTCCCTCTGACCTTGAGAATGAAGCTCGAGAGGTCCCAGGGAATTGGAGCCCCAAGGTGGCAGAAGACACTAGTTCTGCATTGCGTTGCCCATACAGTATTGTTTATAGTGTGTGATGCCTGGAAAAAAAAAAGTTTAAAGGCTTCTATTTTATATAGGAATAATGTTTTGCTGCCTTGTTTTAGTCCATGTTACTAACTGGTTGCTAGGATCACTGCTCGTTGCTAGGGAACCAAACCAGCATACTTCGCTAGCGTGTCTTTCTATTGGCTGGGAGTTTAGTTGGGGAGGGGCTTTCAAAAAAACAACATGGTGGCCATATTCTCACGTAGTGAGAGACTTGCTTTAAATATCTGGTTGATCCTGCACTGTTTTTTGTTTTGTATTAAATTATCTGTACGATTCATTCATTCATTCTACTTATCTGGTTGATCCTGCCGGTTTGGAGTGCCTGTCACCAAGCTGCCATCAATGCTGGGACCGCATATCTGGTTGACTCTGCAGTTTGCAGTGAGTACAATGCGTGTGGGTAGATTTCAAAATGTTCACACCTTTGACTGAGTAGAAAGCTGTTCTGCACATACCTATAAACTTTTTTATCTATGCTGAACAACTTTTCAGCACAGATAAAGAACAAGTACAACGTTCTACCAGAAACTATAATCCTATTTTGTTCAAATGTTTAGTTTCTAATTTCTGTAGTGTACTGTGTTCCCCTAGTCTTTAGAGTGTATTATCTGTACCATATGTAAATATTGTGGAATATCAAATATTATTTTTATATATGTTATGCTTTCTGTGACCGGGTTTTTAAAGGTCTAAATAACCTTTGGTAATTGGCAATTCTGTGATCTGTTTCAGAAGAGACAGGCTACTAAACTGACCTAAGCAAAGTGTTCTCAGCTGTGACAAAAGTGTGTGTGTGTGAGGGGGGGGTGTGTCATATGCCCAAAGGGAAAGGTCACTGTACTGTATGAGCAGTGGCTGTGGTGGGACTCTAACCAAAAGATACCCTGAGTGAGAGCCAAGCTGGGTGCTGAAAACATATCGGGGTGGCTGTGCAGGCATATGAAGGGTTGTGAGAACAGGTAGCACAGTACGGCCTGAGTTCTGGGAGAACCTGTCTGTGACAGATGCAAATCTACTATCTGTCATTAAAGCTGATATTGATATAGGAGCTCAAACAGCCTTTTTCCGAGTTTACTACAGTATTCTGTAACAACCTGCTAGTATAATTACATATAGTCCCCGGTAAATTTTTGTATAGAAAAAGCATACAGAATTACCTCAGAGAAAAAAGCCGTTTGTTGCATGCCTTCAATGATTTTTTTTTTGTATTTACTATTTGTCGCCGTTAACCTTAGTTGGTTGATATTTTCCGTGTTTTACTATTTTTGTATTGAAGACAAGAGTGGCCTCTGTGTTTTTAATCCCTATAGACTGTAGGATTTGTTTTCCCCAAATACTGTGCTTTGGTAGAAGTTGACTAAGTCATGTTAGAAAATGAGCAAATGAAAACTCATCTCCTGATTGCCTAAAACAGCATGGCACCCGAGCTGTTATTTCATGACAACGCCCGACAAAAAACAAGTACCACATTTCCCCAACATAAAGCCAGTTTAATTTTGAAACCTATCACCATTTTTTGTTGCTAAGCTAGACAGCAAGCTACAGGCCCCATCCCTCTTAATCCTCTTAAACAGTCACACCAAAAAAAAAAAAAAAATATTTCACAATTTCAAAAATGGCATAACACATTCTCTTCATTCCTGCCTTCAGCCGAAAACGTCATGCTGCTAAACAACTCAGACCCCTCCTGACCCACGATCCCTGCCCGCTTACATAGACATCCCAGCCCAGCAGCCCAACTCCATCTGCGGCATCACTTTCACAAAACTCTCGCTCCTCTGTTTCCTTGTTGCACTTGTATGCGATCCCCACCAGCTCGCTTGCTCTCACAAAAACCCATCCCACCAGCCCCACTGTACCTTTACAGTCATCAATTTCTCTTCTGTTTACATCCACAAAGTGTTCACAGTCTTTATTTATTTATTATTTTTAGAAAACATTTTTTTACTATCCTTTCACGACCTCCAATGACAGAACTACAGCTCCCATGAATCACTGGGACAAAAATCCATATCACTCCGACACACTGTCCTAAACACCACCACCCAGGCACTACGTTACAAAAAATATATAGTTTTATTGTGTTATATATTACATTTATTCAGTTTCTAATTAATTTAGCTGCATTTTATTAACAATCTAACATATAAGCCATTTTCTCAGTGTAATAATACCCTCCAGGGTGGGCATTATGGGATATAACGGACCTTCCAGGGGCTATAAGGCCCTCCGCCTGTGGTATCAGGCCTCATTATGCACCTGAGCGGTCCGTTATATCCCAGTAATGCCCACCCTGTTGGGTATTATTACTTACCTAGTTGATATTTATTAGACAACCCTGAGCTGTACTTAGTGTAGTTGGTATTTGCGCCGTTATTTTATAATTACATATATTTGATGTCAAACAAATATATTAATGCTCATTTGGGTTACAACTGCACAAAATGCAAACCGCACAGAGGGTAAAAATAAGCTATTAGGGTTGCCAAACACAATGCCCACAAGGTTTGGAAATGTGCTATTAGGGTTTTTTTTTTTCTTTTCTATGTAGATTTTTTGCCTGGATTTTCCCCCATTTTTCACCCGTTCCCCGGCCGTGCTCTTGTGGAGGCATGCGCACACCACATCCCGAGGTACCCTTCCGCTACTTGCCACCCCTCCCACCTACACTGACCACTGGAACTCCACCTGATGGCAGCAGAACTATGGGGTGGGGCAGGCACCCTGGGAGGGAGAGCTGCCTTCCAGCTGCTCTCCCCTAACTCCCCCATGCCAGCTCCGTGACGACCTGAGTCCATTCCTGAACCCGCATCACCGGCATGACACAAGGTAAGGTGTCCAGCATCTCAGCACTCTGCGCCACTTGGCCGGCACTATTAGGCTTGTTATGTGTACCCGCCACCTACACTACCACATTCCCTATCCTCCTCCTTATAGTAAAATAAGAAGCAGAGTCACTGGTGAGTTATAAAAGTACTTCTCCCTGAGAAGTGATGGTAAACTTTGTATTTTGAGTCAGTCCATTGTATATTTAATTTATACAACATCAGATTATTAGTTATACCTTTTAAATCTGCTATTTGTATGAAGATGTAACTGTAACTGTTTCAGTTTGATTTCAATGGCTGGCTTTGGTGTTGAACATGGCTATTGTGATGTCATCAGCATTGTAAAAGCGTCTCTCTGATTGGTTCAATATGCATTGTGACATACCCTACTTTGCAATATAATATTATCTTGCTATGTTGGGTCAAGATGACACTTTTTATCCTGCTATTTATTAGTACATGTGTTTGTCTATAAAATGGGTTCGCAATTCTTAGACCCATATGTTAATTCCCCAGAAATGTACAAGTTAGAACAAGTTCAGTCAGTGGGATTTGGAATGCAGGCCAGTCTGTCAGTACTGTCTTTTATAGTGTGTGGTCCACATCCACAACAACAAAACAATTGTCTTTTATTTAGAGTAGTTTGTAGAGTTCAACGAATTGCTCAGGGGATGATGCAGGAGGGAAGGGTTCACCTGTATAGGCTATTGGGGGGGGACCACATGGAAGGATGAGGACTTATATTGGAATGTTAGAATATATCTAAGTGAGAGAGAGGCAAGAGTGCTGAGGGGGTCTTCAGGGGTATATAGATAAGGGTCTTAAGGGGTTAAACTGATAAGGGGGAAGTACAATGCTAGGAATGGGGAGAGTTTGACAGAAAGGGTGAATGGACTAGCTAGCACTCCCCCACATATGGGAGCAGTGAAGGGAGCAGATATGGAAGGGAGGGGTGTCAGGGAGGAGGGGGCTAAATGATGGAGGGGACTTTCTACAAATGCCAGGAGCTTGGGGAACAAAATGTTGGACTTAGAGGCCTTAATGGTGGAGGAGGGCTTGGATATTGTAGCTGTAATGGAGACCTGGTGGACTGAGCATCACACATGGGAAGTAAGTATCTCGGGGTACAGGCTCTTCAGGAAGGACAGGGCTGGCAGAAAGGGGTGTTGCATTGTACATCAGAGATGACATCAGGGTGATAGATGGGCAGGAGGAGAAAGGGGAGGCAGAAATCTTATGGGTAATGCTGCGAAAACAGACTGGGGCATCAGCTGTTGCAGAAAAGCTCCCTGGAGGGACTCGAGGATCTCTCTGTTCCTGGCAACTTTTGCTTGGTCTTCACGGTGGAGGGAGAGGGTAGGGGACCCAAGCTAAGGGGAAGGGGAAGGGAGGACAAAAGGTTGGATTCAAGCCTGTTCAGTGTAGAAAGAGTTAGGGTGGAACTAGGCAGGTTGAAGGTGGACAAGGCAATGGAGCCGGATGGCTTGCACTAGAGGGTACTCTGGGAACTGAGGGAGGAGTTGACTACCCCACTGATGAGGCTATTCAACTTGTCTCTGGATATGGGATGGGTGGTGGGGGACTGGAGATGGGCGGATGTGGTGCCACTGTGCAAGGGGGGGGGTAGTAGGGAGGTGGCAGAGAACTATCGCTTGGTCAGCCTCACCTCAGCAGTGGGAAGGTTATGGAGGCACTGATAAAGGAGAGGGTGGTGGTGGACTACCTGGAGGATAGTGGCTTGCAGGACAAGAGGCAGCATGGCTTCATGAAGGGGAGGTCGTTACAGATGAACTTGACTGAGTTCTTCAGTTGGGTGATGCAGGTGGTCGACCAGGGAGGGGTGATGAACGTAGCTTATCTGGACTTCAGTAAGGCTTTTCGACACCATCCCTCACTGAAGGCTACTAAATAAGCTGGAAAGCGTAGGGGTAGGTGGGAAAATAACCAAATGGGCAGAAGTCAGAGAGTGATGGTAAATGGGCTGCACTCCAGGATGAGGGGGGTGACAAGTGGGGTGCCCCAAGGGTCAGTACTGGGACCCCTTCTGTTTAATATTTACATCAGTGATATAGCAGAGGGGCTAAGGAGGAGGGTGTGCCTGTTTGCGGATGATATGACAGTTTGCAGTAGGGTGGACACCCTGGGGGGGTGGAGGACATTAGGCAGGATCTGATGATTCTGGAGGGATGGTCAGAGACTTGGCAGCTGAAATTCAGTGCCAAAAAGTGTGCTGTGATGCACTTGGGGCATAGCAACCTGCAAGCGGCATATACCCTAGGAGGGAAGGACATCAAAGAAACGGAGCAGGAGAGGGATCTGGGGATTGTAGTATCAAGTACCCTTAAGGTAGGTAACCAATGCAGCAAAGCAGTGGGGAAGGCCACTGGAAGGTTGGCATGCATTGGAAGGGGCATTACTAGCAGAAGGAGGGAGGTACTGATGACTCTTTACAAAGCCATGGTGAGGCCGCACCTGGATTATGGAGTTCAGTTCTGGAGAGCACACCTGTGAAAGGACATAGACATGATGGAGAGAGTTCAGAGAAGGGCAAACATGATGGTGCACGTTATGCAGGGAAAAACATATGAGCAGAGGTGTAAGGAACTGGATCTGTACACATTGGAGACTAGAAGGGAGAGAGGGGGCATGACTGAAACTTTTAAATGTGTGAAGGGGATCAGTAAAGTAAAGGAGAGCTTACTTAAAAGGAAGGAGAGGGCTATAACTAGAGGGCATAGCCTAAGACTGGAGGGGGGAAGATACAGAGGCAATGTGAAGGGCAGTTCTTCATGGAGAGGGTGGTGGAGGCTTGAAACAGACTGCCAGGGAAGGTGGCGGGGGCTGAAATGGTGGAAGGATTCAAGAGGGCATTGGATAGACATATGGGACTGAGTAGTGGGGGTGCAGTGGAAATGAGGATGAGTAAAGGGGGAAGGGACAGACTCGATGGGCAGATAGGGTCCTTTTCTGCTGCCAAATTTCTGTGATTCTATGAATAAGGCTGGGGGTTACTCACAGACCTCCAATGCAGTGGGTAGAAGTGGATAGATGGATGTTGCAGGCAATTCAAAGGATGGCACTTGGGGGGAGATTCTGCTGGTGGGTGACTTTAACCTCCCCAATGTTGACTGGATATCCCATCAGCTAGGTTAGCCAGGAGCAGAGAGATCCTTGAGTCCCTGTAGGGAGCTTTTCTGCAACAGCTGGTTAGGGAACCCACTAGGGGTGGCAGCATACTAGACGTGATCCTCACCAATGGGGATAGTGTGGAAGTAGTTGGACTGGGGGTCAGCTTAGGTGCAAGTGACCATAATACAGTGAGCTTCAAGATTTGGAGTGGGAACAAAGCAAGTCAGACCAACACAGAGGTTCTGGACTTCAGGTGGGTGGATTTTGCCAAAATAGTTGAGATACAGTATTCAGGAAAGAAATAGAGGAGAAGGAGGGATTAGGAGAAGTAGAGGAATTATGGAACTCGATTAAGAGGAGGTTACTAAAGGCCACGGAAATCTGCGTAAGGAAAGTGAAGAAGAATAGAAAAAGAAGGAAGCTAGTGAGGGGTGCAATTAGAGAAAGAAAAAGGGCGTTCAGAGCATACAGGACACAGGGGAAGGAGGACAGGGAGACTTACAGGGAGAGGCTGAGAGTGGCAGGGCAGAAGATTAGGAAGGCAAAAGCAGAAACAGAGGAAAGAATTCCTAGCCAGGCCAAGAGGGGGGGATAAAACTTTTTTTTTGTATATAGTTGTATATAGGAGAGAAGAGGAAGACAAGGCAGGGGATAGTAAGGGTGAAGGGGGAGTACAGGTGGAAGAGGACTTCAAGAAAGCAGAGGTGCCAAATTGGTACTTCTGCTCAGTCTTCATGGTGGAAGAGGAAGGAAGGGGACCGGTTTTAAGGGAGAGGGGAAGGGGAGGCATAGGGATGGATCCTAGTTTGATCAGTGAGGACAGGGTAAGAGAGGAATTAGGTAGGTTGAGGGTGGACAAGGCTATGGGTCCAGATGCCCTGCATTCTAGGCTACTCTGAGAACTAAGGGAGGAGCTAGCGGCACCTCTGGTGGGGTTGTTTAACTTGTCACTGGACGCAGGGTGGGTGCCAAGGGACTGGAAGAGAGCAGATGTGGTGCCACTACACAAGGGCGGGAGTAGGGAAGAGGCGAGCAATTATCGCCCAGTCAGCCTCACCTCAGTGGTGGGCAAAGTGATGGAGGCAATATTAAAAGAAAAGGTGGTCAGCTACTTGGAGGAAAATGGCCTACAGGATGTCCATCAGCATGGCTTCACACAAGGGAGGTCATGCCAGACAAACCTGATTGAGTTTTTTGATTGGGTGATGAGGGTGATAGACTGGGGGGGGGACTTTAGACGTGGCCTAGCTGGACTTCGGGAAGGCCTTTGACATGGTCCCTCACAGAAGGCTGGTAAGTAAGCTGGAGAGTTTGGGGGTAGGATAGAAGATAATGAGGTGGGTAGAGAACTGGTTGATGGGAAGAAGCCAAAGGGTGGTGGTAAATGGGTACATTCCAGGGAGGAAGGGATGACGAGCGGGTTCCCCCAGGGGTCGGTGCTGGTGCCCATCCTGTTCAACATCTATATCAGCGACATAGCAGAGGGGCTACAGGGGAAAGTCTGCCTATTTGCAGATGACACAAAGATCTGTAATAGGGTGGATGTCCCTGAAGGGTTGGAGGCTATGAGGGAAGATCTAAGATTGCTGGAGCGGTGGTCTGAAACCTGGCAGCAGAAATTAGTGCTAAAAAGTGCATAGTAATGCACATGGGGAAGAACAACCTGCGGGGGTGGGGTGTAATTAAGACAACTGAGCAAGAGAGGATCTGAGATTATAATTTCAAATAACCTTAAAGTGGAGACCCAATGTAGCAATGCGGTGGGTAAAGCAAATAGAATGATGGCGTGCATAGGAAGGGGTATAACAAGCAGAAGGAGGAAGGTGTTGATGCCATTTTACAAATCCTTGGTGAGGTCTCACCTGGAGTACGGGGTCCAATTCTGGAGATCTCGCCTGTGCAAGGACATAGATGGGGTTGAAAGGGTTCAGAGCTGGGATACTAAGGTGGTGCATGGGTAGCCCTATGAGGAGAGGCTAAGGGAGTTGGATCTGTACCTGCTGGAGATCAGAAGGGAGAGGCGGGACAAGATTGAAACGTTTAAGTACGTGAAGGGGACTAATAAGGCAGGGGGAGCTTATTCATGAGGAAAGAAGGAGCTAGAACCAGGAGCCATAATCTGAGGTTGGAGGGGGAAAGGTTTAAGGGTAATGTGAGAAGGCATTACTTCACTGAGAGGGTGGTGAAACCCTGGAACAGTTTGCCAGAGGAGGTGGTGGGGGTGGAAACTGTGGAGGGTTTCAAGAGGGCATGGGACAGACACAAGGGTTTGAAAGAGGGGCAAAGGGGGGATTTCTAGATGAGGGGAACACTTAGTGAGGGGGGAGAGTAAGGGGCAGACTCAATGGGCCAAAAGGGTCCTTTTCTGCCGTCACATTTCTATGATTCTTATTTAAATATCAGTGCAATGTCCTTACTTTGTCGTTTGATTTTCACCATCGCTCTCTTCAAACAACATGAAGTCTTGCTATATTATGACAATTGCAGTATGACCGCAGGTTAGAACTGCTCCGGAGGTGAAATAGTTAACTTTCCATGCAGGCATGGAACTTAGAGCTCGAGCTCGGTTGAAAACTCTGTCTGATGTGCTTCAAAGGTAAACTGTCAGATTCTTTACTCCGCCTCACTGAACAGTCGCCCGGAGAGTTCTCCTTCTGCTCGGTTCATTTTGTCGGTTTAAAAGTGTTATTTTTCGGTTTTATCTAAATTAAACCACAACCGGTCGGTTCAAGCTCTGTCTGTGGTAATGTAAGTAATAGATAGGTTTTACATTAGTTTTTCTGTGTGGAACTTGTAATTTGTTATCGGTTTGGTTTGAACCGATCAGGTTGTATTTAAATCTACTAGCCCTTTTTTAGAGTGCGGTTCCCGGTTCTCATCGGTTCTAAAAAAAACCAGATTTCATTACGTTTTTTTCCACAACCCGTGACACGGTTGGCAACTGATAAGGGTGTCTTGCTTGGTGGATTGCCATAAACGGGCAAGTTGGTTAGGCTGGCATTATGTCTGAGAAACCCAAAAGAAAAACCGGACCCACTGGGTTTCAACACTGTAGTGTTTGTGGGGAAGCTTTTGCTAAGGCTGACCCACACACCACATGTGTCTATTGTCTGGGGTTTGACCACCTCAATTCAGACTGCCAGATTTGTCACAATTTCCCTGCTGCCACCATAGATAAGAGAGTTGGTAGGCTCAGGGAAGCCCGGTTCGGTACCAACCGAGCCGGAGGGAGTGCCCTCTGACCAGGGTGATACTTCCTCGGGCAAACGAAGAGCCGGTTCTGAGGAGCCGGTTCCATCAAAAAGGGCTAGAAAGTCAGCTAGTTTAGAGCCAAAAGTTCTCTCCCCAACTGCTGAGGAAATAGCTAAAGCAATTAAAATTGTCCAGTCTCTCTCTCCGGTTCCGACCGAACCAACACCTTCTGGTAAGCATTCGGTTCGGCCGGTTCCACGGTTCAAGATTATGATTTTGAGGATTTTTATGAACCGGGGAAGGGGGAAGAGGAATATGAGGAGAGTGAATATGGTTTTGAAGATCTGGATGTGCCCATTGATCCGGACATCTCTCCAGATAGACCCCTAGAGGTTTCTCCTCCAAGACTTTCTGAGTCCCTTCTCATTTCATGTTTTATAAAAAGTTGTTGAAACTCTCCAGCTCCCTGTTGAGGAAGCTATTGATGACCAGGAGGAGCCAGACTATGTAGAAATGATGGATATTCCAGAGTCTAGAGACTGTCTATTCCTTTGCATAAATCTTTTCGGAAACGGACAGTAAAAGTTTTAAAAACTCCTCACACTATACCTCCTGTGGATAAAAGGATGGACAAGAGGTATACCTTATCAGGCTCCAACACTGATTTCCTCACTCAGCAATGCAGCCATGTGGGGGTAGTGCAGGCTGCAGCCTGTGACAAGGCTAATATTCCCCTAGCTTCACACCCCTGAGAAGGACTCCAGGAAGATTGATGCTATGGCAAAGAAACAGTACATTGCAGCATCTTTGGGGCTCAGACAAGCAAATTATATAGCTTATGCTGCTAGGTACCAGAAATCCAGATGGGATACTGTGCTGGCCCTAGCAAACAAGTCCCTGACCAGCTTGCCAGGGAGCTGGAACAGGTGGCTATGGATGGTATTGAGGCATCCAGGTGCAATTTCATGCTGCAGTGGACTCTAATGATGTTTCATCAAGAGTCATGGCTACATCTGTGACACTTGCAGGATGGCTTGGCTCAGATGTACTACCCTGTCTCAGGACAGTCAGTCCAAGGCCATGGATTTTCCTTGTTAGAAATTCTCTGTTTGGGGAGCAAACAGAGAATTACATGAAGAAAATGGATGAATATAGAACACCTATAGGAGTGCACAGGCCAAGGAAAGGCAGGCCACTCCTCAAAAGCAGCTTCCTAGAGGCAGGGGCAGGCCTTTTCATAGGCCTTTTTACCAAGCCCAAGCTTCCTCCTCCTCCGCCTTTGCTCAGAGGGGGTTCTTTAGAGGAAGAGGCAGACGGGGTACAAGCAGCTCTGCTTCCACCCCTCAGCCCAAAGCCCCTGCCAAACAGGCACCCTGATGGGATTGCCAGGGCCGATTCTCCTCTACCTGTTGGGGGCAGGCTGGCTTACTTTGTCCAGGACTGGAAGTCTTTAACATCAGACAAGTGGGTCCTGGAAGTAGTAAGCCAGGGACTGGTTCTCAGTTTCAAAAAATTTCCAAAACTGAGAACCAGATCTTTTCCACTTGCAACTCCATCAGAGGCTCTTGCCTTAGAGGCAGAGGTCTCTACCCTCCTGGCTCTCAGAGCTGTGGAAAGGGTTCCTTCCCTACACCAGGGCAAAGGTTTGTACTCCAGGTACTTCCTTACCCCAAAAAAGACAGGAGAATGGCGGCCCATCCTGGATCTCAGATATTTAAACAAGCACCTTTTAAAGCCAAAGTTCAAAATGGTGACTCTGGGAATTATCCTACCCTCTCTAAGGCCAGGGGACTGGCTAGCTTCCCTGGACCTCAAGGATGCCTACTTCCATATTCCCTTCAGAGGCTCCCATCGAAAGTACCTCAGGTTCGAGCTGCCCTCAGGCCACTACCAGTTCAGAGCAATGCCCTTCGGCCTCACTTCTGCCCCAAGGGTATTTACCAAATGTCTGGCAGTAGCAGTTGCCTACCTAAGAAGGCAAAAGATTGCCATCGTTCCTTACCTGGACGATTGGCTCATAGTAGGCCAGTCCCCAGACCAGGTCAAATTGCATCTCCAGATAACGCAGCAACTGCTTACCTCTCTAGGTTTCCTTCTGAATCTCTCAAGTCAGTTCTGGAGCCTGTCCAGCTTCTTACCTTCATAGGCTGAGAGCTGAACACACAGGAAGCCAGGGCTTCCTTCCCTAGACAGGGCAAAGACCCTGGTCTCCCTGGCCTCCTCATTTACCCTGCAGGTCCGGCCAGCAAGGCACTTTCTGCAGCTCCTAGGCCACATGGCTGCTTCCACAGCGGTTGTGCAGGGAGCAAGATTTCAGATGAGGGACATCCAGTTCCATTTGAGAGCCTTTTGGTCTCAAAGAAAGATCCTCTTACCAAGTTGATCCCAGTAACTCGAACCCTGATCCAAGCCCTACAGTGGTGGCAGGATCAGACCAACCTGAGACAGGGGGTTCCTTTTGTCACCCGGTCTCATTCTCTAATCCTTACTACAGATGCGTCCTCTTGGGCTGGGGCTCACATGGGCGACCTCACCACCTAGGGTCTGTGGTCTCCCAGGAATCCCTGCCCACATCAACCTGTTGGAGCTCAGAGCAGTTTTCTAGCACTTCAAGTTTTTCCAAATCTGTTCAGAACAAGAGTATTCAGGTCAGAACAGACAACACCACTACAATGTGGTACATCAACAAGCAATGGGGCACTCGGTCTACGGCCTTGTGCACCGAAGCGATGAGATTGTGGTCTCTGGCTTACTCACTGAACACCTCTCTTACGGCAGTTCACCTCCCAGGCAAGGACACTGTCCTGGTATATGCTCTCAGCAGGATTTCCCAGGGCCACCACGAATGGTCACTGGATCCCCTGGTCTTGGGAGTAGTATTTGCCAGATGGGGCAACCCGCAGATAGATCTTTTTGCAGCCCCAGACAATCACCAACTTCCTCTTTTTTGCTGCAGGCCCCCAGTGTTGGTCTCTCTCCGCTGGATGCCTTAGCCTCTCATTGGGAGGGAAGTTTCTCATGCCTTCCCCTTTCCTCTCCTGTTCAAAGTGCTAGTCAAAATCAGATCCCAATCCTGCAAGGTCATTCTGATAGCTCCGGATTGGGCCAGACAGCCCTGGTATCCACTCCTGCTGTCCTTAGCAGTCCATCCTCCCTGTGCCTTCCCAAGAATCACAATCTCTTAACCTGTGCCCAGGGAAGGGTCTGGTACCGAATCTCAGATTTCTCATCTCAAGGCTTGGTTCTTGAAGAGCTAGAGTTTGCTGATTTACACCTTTCCCAAGGTGTAATGGATATATTGAAGGCCTCAAGGAAGCCTTCCACCAGGGTTACTTACAATTCCAAATGGAAAAGGTTTTCCATATGGTGCTCGGAAAAACATATTTCCCCAGTCTCTGCTGATCTACCCACAGTCCTGGATTATATGGTCCACCTGAATTCTTTGGGGCTTAGACCAGCTACCCTCAAGGTGCACTTGTCAGCTGTGTCTGCTTTTATTTCAGCAGGTAAATCCTCTTCTCTTTCAGCTCATCCCGTATTTTCCAAGTTTTTTAAGGGGTTGTTGCACACCAACCCTCCATTCAGAGATCCTGCCCCTGCTTGGGATCTTAATGTTTGCATTGCTCAGCTTATGCAACACCCTTTCGAGCCCTTGTCTTCAGCTGAGCTCATAGTATGACTTGGAAAACTGTGTTTCTGGTAGCCATCACCTCTGCCAGACGATAAGTGAATTACAAGCGTTGTCAGTGGAGCAGGAGTTTATCTCTTTCCACAGAGATAAGGTGGTCCTTCGACTAACAGAAAGTTCCTGCCTAAGGTGGCTTCAGATTTCCACCTTAATCAATCTATTTCTCTTCCAGTGTACTTCACTGACCACTCCTCCTCTGGAGAGAGGAGGCTGCACAACCTAGATGTGAAGAGAGCCCTTAGTTACTACATAGAGCGTACCAAGGGTCATAGGTTTGACTCCCTCCAATTGTTCCTTACCTGTGGCGAAGTTGGGAAAGGGAAACCAGCCACTAAAAGATCCATTGCCAGGTGGATTGTCTCTTGTATCCAATTCTGCTACGAGAAGTTGGGTAAAGTTCCTCCCTCAGGCCTGAGGGCTCACTCTACCAGAGGTATAGCTGCTTCTCTGGCTGCTGCCAGGACATTCCTATTCTAGAAATATGTCAAGCAGCTACCTGGAAAAGAGTTCACACTTTTACCAAGCATTACTCCTTGGACATCCAGGCTAGGAGTGATGCTCAGTTTGGCACAGCCGTGCTTCAGAGCCTATTTCCTAAGTAGGTTCTGTCTCTCCTCCATGGGGGTACTGCTGTGTAGTCTGTAATTGTCATAATATAGCAAGACTTCATGTTGTTTGAAGAAAAAAATACTCACCTTAGTAATGTTGTTTCTTCTAATGGAGTCTTGCTATATTATGACCTCCCTCCCTGCCTGCCCCTCTCAGAACCTCTGTTTTGGGATGTGGGTGGGCAGTACAGGGTTGGCACTGTTTTGATGCCCACCTTTTTGTTTTCACCTACCTTTTTGGGTGAATTGGTGTTGTGTTTTTGCATTTTTTGGGTCTCCTGACTTGAGTCTTTGTTTTAGACCAAAAAATGAGTGTTTATGTTAGTAGCCAGTTGGCTAGTGTAGTTTACAGCTTCCACACAGAACCTTAGTGAGTTTTGGCTCATAAAGATCTGACAGTTTACCTTTGAAGCACAACAGACAGAGTTTTCAACCAAGCTCGCGCTCTAAGTTCCATGCCTGCATGGAAAGTTAACTATTTCACCTCCGGAGCAGTTCTAACCTGCGGTCATACTGCAATTGTCATAAATATAGCAAGACTCCATTAGAAGAAACAACATTACTAAGGTGAGTAATTTTTTCTTCCAGGTCCAGCACTCATCTCCGCGCCTATCTGTAGAAGGCCAGCTGTTCACATAATGCACATATACGAACGTGTTCCTAGTTGTTGTGCTGCACTAGCTACGTAGCTAGTGCAGCACAACAAACTAGCTGATGTAGCTAGTGCAGCACAGCAGTGTTGTTCAATGGATGGGTTTCCATTCCAAGCAACTTTCCACCATACACTATATCCATAATTCATGAACCACTTCACATACCCCTGACTGCTGTTACAAGCAAGACCACTTTTACTCACTGAAAACCTTCAACAAGGCTTTAAAAAGTAAAACTTCCTTTAATTAAAACAACACGCTAATTAAACATTCTTTCCTCTCATTGCATCTTGCTTACACACATAAAAAAAAAAACTTACAAAAATGAAGTACTATTTTCTAGTTACAATTTTAATTCCTGATGTTTCTTTGGTGACCAAGAGGAATTCACCCCTTCTTTCCTTACCAGTTTGTCAGGGCAGCCTCTGCTGCATACACTGCTTCAGAAACAATTGAGGCCATGGGCCTGATTCACAAACTGGTTGCGTCTGCCCCAAGTCCCTAAATATCACAAGGTGCTGGGGCTTGCGGCAGACATATGGCACCAGTTGTAATTCTGGATCAGGTGTGCCAGACACAGCAAGTTAGACCAGTCTCCCGGTCTTACTTTCTGTCCAAGGGGATGAGCCGGGCATGCACCAAAGCTTTGGCTCAAGCTGCCGTAAATGAAGAAATTGTCGCAACTGCGTTAAACATTGCTGAATCGGGTGCAGCTGCAGAAGATGCATTTGGCGCAGTTGCGCCAAAGATTAGGATTGATGCAGAGCCTGATGCAAGCTCTGCATCATCCTTCCTGAATCTGGCCCCATGGCTCCGTGTAAAGCCTTCCTTTTTTCTGCCAGAGGAATTCTGCAGCCATCTAAATTCCTGTGTTCCATAATAAACATTTCATCTAAGGACTGTGTGAAACACAAATGATTGACAGTCAGTAATGATAGACTTTCTAATAGTTACTTTAAACAAAAGAAATACATGTTTTTCATTTTAAAAGATATATTTTTTTAAAATGGTTTCTTAGTTTACTCATTTTATAAGTGCAACAAGACCCTCCTGGTCATTGGTTGTCTGGGGTTAAGGCACTGCCAGTTACTAAAGGAACTTGGCGCAAGTGCCTTTTGCATCATTATGCACCCGGCCATGCATTAACCCCTGACAACCGACGCCCTGTTTATAAGTAATAAGCCATGACAGGGTATGCATTAAAGGATTTTAATGCATGCCCTAGGGGCATAGTGAGTCACAAGGCAAAATGCTGAGCATCCTTTCACCCCTGGGAAGTACATTAAAATCCTTTAATGCACACTCCGGAGTGGCATATCACACTTGTAAATGTACAGTATATTTACTGTAAGAAGTTAATTTAATTAACTGGTTTTAAGTCATTTAAAATTTTTTTAAATGTTTATATTTGGTTTTATTTCTTTCATTAACAAGTCCCTGTTCAATGTTTTGTATTGCCAGTAGGTGTTCAGTGCATTAGCATCGAACTGTCAGCAGGTGGTGCAGTGAGTTTAGATTTACCATACAAAATGGTGTCCTTGAAAAGTGAAGCACAGAAAAGGGATGTTTTAGTTGCCTTGTAGAGATAGCCTCCCCCAACTGATTCATTGCAGAGAAATGTTTGTTATGATACTTTTAGATCCCATTACCTTGTCTTCCATTTTCATGGATGAAGATGCCCAGTGTTAGTTTTGACCAGAGACAGAATGCGCGGAGTGTGGGGAGGGAGGGAGGGAGGTTCGCAGAAAAAATGAGATTCTTTCTGTCTAATTTGTGGCACTGCTAGCTTCTGTGGTCCATTTCGTTTGAGCAGAAGTGGGGTGGGAACGGAGTCGAGCAGCATAATGATGGTCGGGAATCAGTGGTTCAGGTAAAGGTTAGGCTCGTGAGTCAACGGTTCAGCAACCGAGGATGGTTACTGCTCACCTGCCCGCCCAGCTCTGTGCCATGCCTTGTTGTGCCATGACGCTGATCTGCTGATTACAAGTTTGTGAGTTAATTATGGAATATTGAACAGTGAAAATGGTTTTATGATTTAAAGGTTAAGAAAAAAGAGTTGGTGTGTAGTGACTGTGAGGCTTGTCTTTGGATGCTGAGCTGTCTGTGTTAGCACAAGGATCAAGGGGAAACTGTAGTGTTCCAGGCAGAGGTCAAAACCTTATCTTGAGCTGTACAGAAATGTTTATATTTTCTGAAAATGATGTGGGAATTTTTGGGGATGTGTGCTAAGTGTGGCAGTGCACTTTATATTACATTATAAACAGTGTATGTAAAATAAGTTTAAAATATGGTGATAGTAAAGGGTAAGATTTTCAAGTTGGCAGCTACTGGCTTTTTTTTATTGGCGCTTTTGAGGTTTGGTGATATGTGCTAGTTGTAAGGTTTAAAATGAGATTCAGCTCCTTACATTGTGGTTATAGAAATTTAATGTACGTTGGGTGACGACTCTTGGCCAATGAAATTGCTAGATTTTTTCTTGCCATTTACCACTGCCTTGTTTCCTTGATGAAGTGGATAAAATAACCCACAAGATTTCGGCTGTGTTTTAGTGGATATAATTACAAATAAAGGATCTGTTTTTCACCACAGGAGTTAAGCTTTCAGTTTGCATTTTTGTGTCCTTTTTTAATTGCCATATGACTCTGTTTGTTCCTTAAAATGGGCATTGTGCTTGGAGTACAAGTCTACTTGGGCAACTGAAAACCAAAAAATAAATAATTGGCTGTTTTAATAGTAAGGCAGTACAGAGGGGTGTACATTCGGCTCATCCCACCCCTTGCAGTAATCCCATCCGCAGGCGCCAAACAACGCAAGATAAAGGCAAGAGGGGGTGGGATTGCTAATAGGTAACCAACCTCCCAGAGTTTTCATACGGTGAATATGAGAAGCACTTCATCTCATTTGAAGTTCAGAGATACTATATGAAAAATATACTGGCAGATTCCACACAAGTGCCTCTGCATCACACAACAGCAGGCCACACACAACCCATGCGAATACCATTTGGTATTCAAATGGGTCTTAACCAATCAGAAAACCAAGCTTCTGGTTTCAGTTCTGTGACTTAAAAATCATCACACTGCTGGCTTAGCGTTGCAGCTACCGTTCATGATGCCAGCAACCTGGGTTTGCGCTTGAGCCTGCATCATCAGAGGGCTGACTGGGGGTAGAAAAGTCAAGCGTCCCAGTGGGCGTTCCTTTCTTTCAGGGAAGAAACATGACAGATCGCTACTGTTATACTGCCCTCTGGGAGAACACGAAGGGGAGGTGCAGTGGAGATTGTAATGGAGGGGAGGATGCCTCTTGTGTTGTCATGTGTGCGTGTGCATGCAAGACATGATGTCTTAGTGTGAGGCCTCCTCCGGTGGAGGAAACAGCAAGGAAAATCATCCAACTGTGCAGCATGCTGGCTCTGCCGCACCTGCAGATCTCCCACTCACCGACATGGGCACTCTTCCCATATGTCTCGATATAGTGTTCCTCAGGGTATTGGCCCAGCTTGAGGGCCCCAACATGGAGGGTATTCCATGGGGGTAATGTGGAGCACCAGGTAAATGTCAGGAGAAGGCAAGGTAATGGGGATGGAGTGAAGTGAGGGCTTGAGAGGGGGCAAGGGCCAGATGGGTGCTAAGAAGCATAAACAGAATATTTAACCAAAAAAAATCATCACACTGAGGCAACCTCAGTGCCATTGGCAGCGTGTGCCACTGCCATGCATGTGACCTGGGTTCAGGAACAGACTCGGGTCACTGCAGCGGGAGGCAGGCCAGGGTGAGGTAGCCATCATGTGGCAGTGTGCCATTGATGTGAACTCTGCCAGCACAGTGACCCCTGCAGCTGGGCTAGTGAGCTTGCCACTGCCACAGGGGTTTGCTGTTTGTGCACAAGGCCATTAGGAAGGCTGTGTTCTCCTCAGGGGAGGAGGGAGGAGCAAAAAACTGAAGTCCCATGTCCATCTCTGTGACTGCCTCAATCCCCGGACACCTTTTGACCCTGGTGTCTGTCGACACTTAGTAGTAGTTCACATAGTGTGGACTGCCATAGGGGGTGGGGCCTGAGGATAGCCCTCCCCTTAGAGCCCTTGCCACAGAGAGAAAGCCGTGGAACAAGTCTGTGGGAGGGGAGGCCCAGGCCCAGGGAGGGGCTGGGGTAGCTGGCCTGATCAGGGTATATCTCTGGGACCAGGGTATATCCTTCAGGACTTGCTTGACTGGGGTGAAAATGCTCTGTGGAGATGCTGATCCAGTGGCACGGTGGATTGAGGTGCTGAAGACCTCACGGCCTGCCACACCACTGACCCGGGTTTGGAAACAAAGTGGGGTTGCTTGGGGGCTGGCCTAGAGAGCAAGGATCGAGCATCTCACGAGGGCTGGCCTGGAGCAGGAGGATTGAGCATCCCACGAGGGCTGTCTGCCTTCAGGGTAGGGGTTCCTGTATTCCTCCACTTGACTGCCACCTGATGCAGGTCAGATGGCAGGGATGACGGGAGCAGTTAGATGGCACTGTCCCTCAGCAGATGCGGGGTGTATGCATGTGTTATTGCACTGCACACATGATGCCCTGGGGTAAACCACCAAGAAAACTACAAAAGGATAATACCCCGGCTCACTCTGCCTTCCCCTGCATGCACCACATGACCCTATGGGGCAGACCACCAGCCTATCAGGCTTAAGTGGCGTTTAACGTATAAGTCCTCAAGACTGATCAGTGACAGGGCTGGGATAATCCTGCTCAGACCAGGAATGTCAGGAGGAAAATGTGTATACAAAAAAAAAAAATGCTCTACATGGGGGGGATCACACTAAATGAGCATACTACATTTGTTGGACTTGTGCTTCGTTAACTGACCTTAAACTTTAACCCCGAATGTTTAAAACATATGCAATGTTTCATTGTTATTTGTGTTACCTGTCACATTCTTAGCTGTGGTGCAGGAGACACACAAGGACAGTTCTAACAAGAAATCTTAAAAGAAGCCTCCGATATAGGGCAGCTACTCACATATTGTGGTAGCTGCCCTCAGCAAGCAAATAAGGTTTTAGAGGTGGCACGATATATGGCATCAGCTTAGTCAAGTTTGGGATGAAAGGGAGCTGACACAAGTTGTTTAAGGTGATTTTCTGACATAGCTGATAGCAGCTACCACTCACGTATTGTGGTAGCCGCCCTCAGCGATAGTTATTCCAGCCTGGTTTAAAGAATACATTCTAGGCTCGTGGATATATTGTTCATCCACACTGATTGACATGTCCTTTCCCTTTAAGAATCTTGCCGGAAGGTCTTCAGGCTGGCTCCTCCCACCCAACTGGGTGGTATAACCCTCAGCTCCGCCCCATGATGCCAGATCTTCCATTCACTGGAAGATACAGGTTCCCTCCTTCTCACTCCTGTGTGTAGTAGGCTCTGATGCTCCAAAACTCAGTTTTACCGATTAGGATTCTTCAAATCTCTCCTAACAAATTTGTTCTCATGACTGTGAAGGAGGACAAGTCCTCGCCCGGATTCCGCCGGTGTCCCTGTGGGCAGACAATGTCTAGGATGGACCTGCATGCCACGTGCATGTACTGCTTGGGTCACAATCATGATACTCAGGCCTGCGACTTATGTCATTCCTTTCATCCAAACGTTTTGGATGATCGCCTTGTGCGTCTCCAGCTCGGACGTCTGGAAAAACAGCACCCGCCAGTCAAATTGAAGGATGCCCACCATGTGATCTCCGTGGCTGTGGGGTCTGCAGAACAGTTGGAACAGATGAAGGCCTCTGAAGAAGAGGCGGCCTGTGCTGCTGAGCTATCGTCTTCGCCCTCGATTTTCGTTCCACTCAAATTGGGCTCCTCTTTCTCTGGTTCCTTTAGGGGGAGTTGGTCCAGTCGCTTCCCACTCATGGGGAAGGCCCTGGTTCTCACATCTCCAGATCCTGCAAAAAGGAATCTGAGGAAGTGAGAGAAACTACGTCTCATTGACGTCACTCTTGGGACGGAGAGCGATCTCGGTCCCAGGAGACTCCTCTTTTGAATTCGTTCAAAGTTGTGGCCTTGGCCACCGACCTCACAGTGCCCCCATCAATTCAGCCAGCCCAAATGCAGGACGATGATCCTGTTGAGATTATCCTTGACCCCTTCAACCCGCTGTTGACCGAGGAGGCTGATGACTCCTTCAATAGGACTCCGGTCCTTTTGGACCTTGCTGATGAGGCGACCCAGGTAGCTGGGAAGCCCCAGGAGGTGATCATCCCTGACGTCTCCTGAGCATCCCCATCTGTCCCCCCCTGACAGTTGACATCCTCGACCAAAAGGCAGAGGAAGTTGCATAAGCGGCACACCAAAAAGCAGTGCCGTCGCCATTCATCCTCATTCTCCTATGATGAGGGAAGGCTCCGTTGCAAGTTGCGTTGGCGCTCCAAGGACATGCTGTGGCAGCAGCTAGTTCTGGCTGGTACAAAGATGGTCTCTTCTACCCTGGCCATTACCTGGCTGTCGCCTTCTCAGCTGTCATCAACCACTCTGGAGTCAGTTGTCACCCCTCCCCCTTCGCCTGCATAGCCGGCGACGTCACTCTCGACTTGGCCAAAGCTGGTCTCTCCACCTATCCTGGTGGAGCCGCCACTGAAACAGCCTCCCTCGGGGGCTCCTCCCAAGGAGTCTCAGCCTGTTTCAGGCCTTCTGCACAGGCTGTCTGTCACTGTCACTCCTGACCACCCACAGCGGGTTCTCAGTGGCTCCAGTAGCAGACCACTATACCTGGACTCCTCTGAGTCCGAGAACTTGGAATTGGCATCTCGTTATTGGGACAACGATGCCTTGAATCTTTCTACTGAGGAGGGACCCACCTCCTTTATGGGCATCCTCCACCTCATCTCTGAGTCTATGGGGATGAAGCTGGAGCCCGTTGAGAAATGGGTAGAATACCCCTTAACTGACATCCTCAGAAGAGGGGACTCTCCAACTGAGGCCTTTCCAGTAGCTGAAGCCATTGTTAGCCCAGCCCTGGAGCTCTGGCAGCACCCAGCCTCCTGCCCCGCACCATCCGCCAGGATGGCCCGCCAGTACGCAGTACCTACTGGCTCCCTTTCAGGATTTACACAGCATCCCTCGGCTGAGTCTGTGTTCAGACAGGTAGGGAACTCAGGAAACTCCGATAGACTACAGGACAAAGAATCAAAGAAGCTGGATCACTCCGTCTGAAAGGTCTATGCAGCCTCATCGCTCTGCCTCTGTCATGCTAGTTCAGCTGTGATTATGACACACTTCTCTCATGCCCTGTTGGGCTCCTTAGATGAGGTGCTTCCTCGCGGACCTTCAGACCATGATCAAACAAGTTCAGGAATAGGGTCGGGCTGTTGCCAGGCAACAACTTCAGCCTTGGAAATAGGGGATTCCTGTGCCTGTTCAGTAGCAGCCGCGGTTGCCATGCACTGCAGGGCTTGGCTGCAGGTCTCGACTTTTATGGCCGACACCCAGCACAAGTTAGCAGATGTCCTGTTCCTGGGCAATGACTTTTTCGGTCCAGGAGTGGACGGTCACCTCGAACATATTGAGAAGTCCAGTACTACGTTGGACTCCTACTACTTCTGCCCAGAAGGAATCCCAGGGTTTCAAGAAACAGAAGAAAAAGCCTTTTCGCTCTTCTGCCCCTGCGGCCAAACAGCCTCAGTTTCAATCTGGGCAACAGCAGCAGGCCCAGTCTTGTCACCCTCGGCCCAAGTCAGGCGCACAGTCTGCATGCAGACTGAGAGGGAAGGGTCCAGGTGGTCCCACGTCCAGATCCTCTTCTTCCAGGCCTGCTCAGTGATGGGATGGGGGTGTCCAGACCCGTACCCATCACGCCTGCTCTGGGTCCTCCTGTGGGGGGTTGACTCCGCCACTTCCTTTCCGCCTGGTCCACTGATACCACGGACAGGTGGGTGTTGGAAGTGGTCAGTCAGGGACTGCCTCTGGAGTTTGAGCAGTACCCACCAAACTGAGCCCACACTCCACACGAGGAAAGGGTATCAGTTCTCACTTGGTTGGCTCTGAGAGACGACACAGTCCAACTCCTCCTCAAGGAGGTGATGGCCTGAGACACAGATCCCCCAGTCAACCAAGGGTTCATTTCCAGGTACTTCCTGGTCCCAAAATGGACAGGGGGTTGGTGTCCCATTTTGGATCTGCACGACCTGAATCAGTATCTCAGGTCGCGCACCTTTCGGATGGTAACTCTGTCCCAGATCATACCATCTCTTGAGCAAAATGTGTGGTTTTGCTCCCTGGATCTTCAGGGTGCATTCTTCCACATCCCAATCTGTCCATCACACCGACGATTCCTCCACTTTTGGGCGGAGAGAACCCTCTGCGAGTTCCAAGCAATGCTGTTCAGCCTGTCATCAGCCCCTTCCCCCCCCTGGGTTTCACCAAATGCATTGCAGTGGTGGCAGCCTATCTTCAGCATCGAGTGGTCAGGGTATACCCTTACCTCGATGATTGGCTCATAGTGGGTCCCTCCAGGGTGGAGGTGGAGAGGTCCAGGGTTCTGGCCCTCCAGACCTGTCTCAAACTTGGCCTCCTGGTAAATGAAGTCAAGTTGGAACTCATGCCCTCGCAAGTGATCTGCTTCATTGGGGCAGAGCTCGACTCTTGCCAAGCCAGAGCCTGGCTCCCAGCAGACAGGGCAGAGGTTCTCTCCTCCTTTGCCCAATCATTTCTGGTTGGGCAATTGCGCCCTGCCCAGGACTTTTGCATCTTCTGGGTTACATGGCGGCCTGCACCACCGTGGTCCATTGGGCCCAGTGGCAAATGTGCCCCATCCAGAGGAACTTGGCCAGCCAGTGGTCCCAGCATCTTGGTCATTTCGACCAGCTGGTCACAGTAACTCAGAGGCTTTGGGATGCTCTCCAATGGTGGCCCATCCCAGAACACCTGCAGGGAGGGATCCTGTTTGTCTGCCCCGAGCCGACGGTCGTCCTTACAACCAATACCTCTCTCACGAGCTGAGGTGCCCACATGGGGAACCACAGTGTTCATGGACTCTGGAATCCTGAGGAATCCCAATGTCACATCTACCTGCTGGAGCTCTGAGCAGTACGGCTGGTGCTGACTGCATTAGCTCCGTTTCCGCTGGGTCAAGTGGTCCAGGTCCAGATGGACAACACCACAACCATGCACTATCTCAACAAGCAGGGCAGAATGCACTCCCTGCCTCTGTGCAGGGAGGTGCTCCGCATCTGGACCCTCGTGAGCCAACTGCAGACTGATCTCCTAGCCATCCATGTGGCAGGAGCCTCGAACCAACTGGCGGATACCCTCAGCCATGTAGGCAAGGTGTCCCACGAGTGGTCTCTTCACCCAGAGGTAGTTCGCAGCCTGTTCTCCCTGTGGGACACCCCTCAGGTGGACCTGTTTGCCTCCAGGGAGAACACAAAGATGAGTCTGTTTCATGCCTGCCCCTCTCAGCAGGGCTCACTGCAGGGGGATGCCTTCTCGAGGCCATGGACCCCAGGCCTCTTCTACGCCTTCCCTCCATTTTCCTTGATCCACAAGGTGCTTCTCAAGGCAAGGAGGGACAAGGTGAAGGTGATCCTGGTAGCCCCACACTGGCCATGCTAGTTCTGGTATCCAGATCTCCTCAGCTTCAGCACCAGGCTCCTGAGGCATCTCCCAGCATGCCCAGACCTGATATCAGTCAGTCAGGGGAAGGTATTCCACCTGGACCGTCAACCCTGCACCTGACAGTCTGGTACCTGAGCGGCTAGAGTTGCAGGCTTTGGGTCTTTCCAACGATGTCCTCAGCATAGTTGAGGCATCTGAGAAGGAGTCGACCTGGAGGTGCTATGCCTTCAGATGGAAAAGGTTTTCCATTTGGTGTCAGGGCAAGGGTCTAGACCCTAGTTCCTGTCCTGTGGCCAGTATCCTCAACTACCTTTGGTCCCTGTCCAAAGGCGGTCTCCGGACGACTATCCTTAAGGTGCACCTGGAAGCCATCACCACTTACCAGGTGCAGGCCGGTCAGTGGACGGTGGCACAAGAGACAGTGGTCTGGTGCTTTTTCAAGGGTCTTGATCACATATCCCCTCCGCTACGTGAACCTCCACCTTTGTGGGATCTACTACTGGTACTGGCTAAACTAATGGGCAAGCCATTCGAACCGATGCACAGGTGTGAGATGTCACATCTGTCATGGAAGACCACCTTCCGGTTGGCTATCACATCAGCCAGAAGGACTGGGGAGCTCCAGGCGCTCTCGGTGGAGTCTCCTTATTTGGTCTTCCACAGGGGCAAGATTTTCCTGCGCCCCAACCTGAAGTTCCTTCCGAAGGTGGTGTCGGAGTTTCACTTTAACCAGGTGTTAACTCTGCCTGTGTTCTACCTGAACTACACCTCGGAGGCCAAGTACAGGCTCCACACTCTGGACCTGAGACGAACGCTCTCTTACTATAAGGCGCGGACGGCTGAAGTTCAGGGAGAGGTTCACCAGCTGTTTGTCGCCTACGCTGAAGCCGCACCTGGCAGACCTGCAGTGAAGTGGACGATTGGAAGGTGGATTAGATCTTGCATTGATCTCTGCTATAGGTTGGCAGGTAGGGAGCATCCTGAAGGGCTAAGGGCTCATTCCACCCACCATACTGCTGCATCGGTGGCTGCTTCTAGGGACGTCCCTATCCAGGATATCTGCAGGGCTGCTACCTGGAAGTCAGCAAACACCTTCATTAATCATTACCACATCGACCTTGAGTCATGCCGGGATGCTGGTTTTGGAACCTCAGTTCTACAGTCTTTATTCCCGAAGTAGGGGGTGTGCCTTACCTCCCTCCTCCTAGAGAATTGCTTGGAGTCTGCCAATCAGTGTGGATGAACAACATATCCACAATCCTAGAAAAACAGGTTACTCACCTGTAACAGTAGTTCTAGGAGTGGTATATGTTGTTCATCCACACAAACCCACCCGACCTCCCCAGCTTTGACGCACAACCTAGACTCCGGCGGGCAAGGTCTGGTGTCATGGGTTGGAGCCAAGGGTTATACCACCCGGGTGGGTGGGTGGGAGGAGCCAGGCTGAAGAACTTCCGCAAGATTCTTAAAGGGAAAGAACATGCCAATTAGTGTGGAAGAACAACATATGCCACTCCTAGAACTACTGTTACAGGTGAGTAACCTGTTTTTTTTTTTTCCCATGCCTTAGTTTTTTCACTCGTAATTCTACATATCACTATTCAGCCGGACCGATTCTGAAAGCCCTGGTAATGGTGACACGACCCTGTGCTCAAGCACATAATGATGTGTGACCAGGGAGGGCACGGGGGCGCGCCCCATTGAAATGAATGGGGCTGAATTTCTCATTCATTTTTAATATCAAGAATGACCACTTACAGATTAGTGAAGGACACCACTTGACTAACAAGGGGCATGTCACCATTACCAGGGCTTTCAGAATCGGTCGGGCTGCATAGCGATATGTAGAATTACGAGTGAAAAAACTAAGGTTTGGGAAAAAATGTATTCTTTAAACCAGGCTGGAATAACTATCGCTGAGGGCAGCTACCACAGTATGTGAGTGGTAGCTGCTATCAGCTAAGTCAGAAAATCACTTTAATTTATTATCTTCTGGTAGTATACCCTGCAAACGTGAAAGAAGATCTGGGGTTACTAGACAGTAAAAATACTGGCTGTATTTGTTACCTTTGCACAATTTTTTGAACACGCAATGTCTCACCCCACTGTTTAATGTACTTTTGTCTTATCAAGACGTGGAGCCTTTGTAAAAGAGTCTCTGACTCAAAAGTTGGTAATTCTGATACTATTAATAAAGAAATAAAGTAAATAAAAAAGATTGTAACCATATTGGTCATTGGAAAACAGGAGTCACAGGATAATTTGATTCCTTTTAGTGCACCAGTACATGTCTGGTACAGTGATGGTATCATGCCCAAGCTTTCAGGGACACACAGATCTCTTCATCAAGTGCAGCAGGATTACTTGACAGAAATGAGGATTTTGTGTAACATGAACAGACCCCTTTGGTAACGCATTTTCATACCAAAAACCAGTCCATTATTGTTTGCTTTTGTTCTATAGGGGCCCAAAAAACTAAAAATCTCTATATAAAAAAAAAAAAAAAAAAAAAAAAATTTCATAGAAAGTTTTGTTTTTTTAAATAGTCTTTCTGTTGATACAGTGCAAGTATATAATTACTATACTGATGTGGTATATTTCTACTGTACGATATAATGAAAAGGATTCTTTCTGTCAGTTTAGTGGAAATGCATTATTGTAATCTTGATGTAGTAAACGTACGTGTAAGTGACCCTGGCTGTCAATTTCAGTTTATTTATCGGGAAAGCAAGTTGAGAATAGGTACCCTTTGCAGCTGTATCCGGTATAGTGGAGACCAATTACCGCAGTTACAGTAATAGAAAAGAAGTACATAGGGCAATAAGAAAAACATACGTTACCATGACAAGGCATTCATTTGAAACATTTTCAAAGATTAAATGAGGTGTTGTGGATCTAAGACTCGTATCTGGAGACAGTAACCAACATTCGCAGCAAGCAATGTTCACAGATTCAGACAGCTTTGTAGCTCAGACCATGAATGGGCTGTTGAAAACTTGAATGAGGAGCAACCAGTTATAGAGGTGAAATTTAGGTTCACTAAGCAACACCAAATTGGCAGTACAAAGTCGATATTGAGTGCGTTAAAATGTAGAGAGCTGAGTTAGAGAGGAGGGAGCTTTTCTACAATAACCTTGTAGGTGAAGATGTACCAGTGATGCAGTCTTTGGTTTGTTGGGAATGACCAGCCCACAAGACTGTTAAGATTGCAGTGATGAGCATGGAATGAGGAGCCAGTTATGAAGTTAAGGACACTGGGATACAGAAGGTGGAGTCGAGCAAATAAGGTTTTAGAGGTGGCACGATATATGGCATGAGCTTAGTCAAGTTTGGGATGAAAGGGAGCTGACACAAGTTGTTCATTTACATAAAGCCTAAACAAGGCCTTGTGCTGATAACACCAAAAGTACAGTTTCATTTTTAGGTCTGAGGCAAGGGAGTTGCTGTGATGCTACTATGATGATGATAATATAACTGTGCTATCTAGGTAGATACCTAGGTATTGTTAGTGTAGGACATGATTTAGCTGTACATGTGAGTTGTTAACAGGGCAGGTGTAGGAGAGCCAGTGGCACTATTTGTGAGGCAGTATAGCGTAGTGGTTAAGAGCACTGATCTGCAAACCTGGAGAACTGGGTTTGAATCCCACAGCCACCACTTGCATGCTGTGTGTGACTATGAGCAAGAGATTTAACTTCCCTGTGTTTTTAGGACATAATTGGAATGAAGCCTAAGCTTAGTGTGTCTTTCTTGGCCCAAAACTGTAAAACAAACCCATTGTGCTTTTTTAGCATTGAGTGACTTACATAATACAGCAGGGCGCTCTCTATTCTATGGAAGTTGATTGTTGTAGTTTGTTAGTTTTTGTTGACTGGGAAAGGAGGACTAGACAAGGCCAGGTGATTTGTGCTCTGATTAATTAGTATAATAGAAAGTAAAAGTAGGGCATGCTCATCATGCTGTTAAGTTGTGAATGACATTCTCATCTCAGCGGAAAAGAAGGAGGTGCACTGTGTGTGTGTGTGTGTGTGTGTGTGTGTGTGTGTGTGTGTGTGTGTGTGTGCAAAAGTGGGAGATCACAGTTGTGACTGATTCGTAGAGAACAGGGTCATCAATATAGAGCAGAATAGTGAGAACTGGGAAAATTATTGATGTAGAGCAAGAAAATGGGAAAAATACCCTAGCACTGAATTCTGCGGTTCAACTTTATTAAAGGCACACTGTCAACCATTTTTGCATCATATTGTTGCTAGTTGAAAACCCATATTTTATGATTGCTTGCCGTCTGTAAAATTCATTCATGTTGCTGATTGTTTTATTTGCCTCCTTTCTTAGTAGAACTGAAATGCATGTAATGGTATAATTATACCCAGCATTGTTTTGTTTTAAATTGTGCATCTACTCTTATTGCATCCTTTCTGAAGATTAGGAACACCCCCAAACAGTGCAGCCACTCATAATGGAATAATCTTCTCTTCTCCCACTGCATCATGAGTGGCTTGACTTTTCTGGGGGGTGTTCCCAAGTCCAGAGATGTAAACTAACATGATTTTGTGTGGTAACATCAGTATGGTGGACAATGTATTTTTCACCTTTTAAAAAGAAAGGAATTGGACTCAAACTACCAGCTACATCAGCAGTTTCTTTGCAGTGCAACCAATCGTAATACGTTTTTAAACTAGGAACCCTTGGGGTTGATAGTGTCCTTTCAATGGTTGAGAAATCTGATAATGAGGCTAGAAGAGGGAGCACCATGAGACCTCTCTGCGATGAAGCTTCTGAAACATAGATGTGCTGAGACATTTCGACCAACCGCAGTTAGTCTGCTGATCAAGATATTATGGTCAACAGTGTCAAATGCCTGCTTGAGGTTGAGGAATACCGCTGTGCGTGTGTACACACGAATGCACACACACGTGCACACCTACACATGCCTCCTTCTTTTCCGATGAGATGAGAATGTCATTCCCAACTTAGGTAACAGCATGAAGAGCATCTCCTACTTTTACTTTCTGTTATACTAATCCATCACAGCACAAATCACCGGGCTTTGCATTAGCTAGCTGGATGGGTGAATGAATGAATGAATACCTACAACAGAAAGGCAATAATAGGATATGATACGTACTGTAGGCTCTTTTTGGGCAACTGTTTTTTTTTTTTTGGGGGTGCACTGGATTCTTTTTATCTGCACAATTGAAAAACCAGGCTTTCTGGAAATGTCCTTGTTGAATCCTGCTAGGGACTGTTTTCCCAAGCAGCTTGCTAGAGTATAGCTTTTTGCTTGGAAACTTTCATAGAAACAGATAGTGTCGGCAGAAAAAGACCATTGGTCCATCCATTCTGCTCAGTTTTACCCTACTCTACTCTGTGACCTATTGTCCAGAAAAGGTTTTCGTCCCCTCTTCCCTCTCATCCATCTTATTGCTATCCCACTGAGAAACTAGAAGCCCTTGACTCTGTCCCAGTCGTGCTTGAACCCATTAAAGGGTTTTGTGCCCACCACCTCCGCTGGCAGGCTGTTCCATGGCTCAGCCACTCTCTCAGTAAAGTAGAACATTCTAGCATCCCTCATTCAAAGGTTCAAAACCTACTTGTTTCATCTGGCATTTCCTGATGGTTTTTAAAAACTCTAGCTGCCTACAGATGTTATTATTTGTTATAAATTGTTTGTGTTCTAATTTTATTGATTGTACAGTGCCTTGGCTTTGGAAAGGCACTTTATAAATAAAGTTTTACTTACTTACCCATAAAATATGCCCCATTACTGTGGGGCTTGGGGCTCCCTTCGGCGCCATTGCTTGACTTTGCCTCATTGACAGCTTAGCTGTTTTGGCTGGGATTGTCATGTTTCAACGTTTACCTCCATGCTCGTCATCTCTTGGCTCTGCCTCATTGATGACTTTGTGCATGGCTGTGTTCACATTTCCATCAATGGCTCTACCTTCAACTTGGCTTTCTGCTGGTCTGGCCATCCTCTGAGATGCCTCAGTCAATTGCAGGCTTCTTGCCCAGACCCCCAGTTCTATGGGGCCCTTGGCTGCGGCTCCATCAATGCTTGTCATTGCCTTGTTGATGGTCTCACTGTTAGATTAGGTTTCAACTTTTTTCGGCACTTTCTGTTGGTTGTTGCCCGGCATTGCCTTGTCACCATCCCCTTTTGTCTGCAGCCCTCTGCTTGTCCATGGCTGTTTCCATGCCTTTTGTTGTTGACTTTGCCATCGACTGTGGGTTTTGCCGTCCTGCCCACCCTTTGGGTTGGTGTGGTTGGCTTCTCACCTTGGATTGGCCCCAGTGATCATGGGGTCCATGGCTCTCTTGGGCCCCATTGTGTAGCTGATCCCTTGCCGGCTGTTTGTTGGGGTGACGACTTCCAGTGCCATTGCCACCTGGTGCTGCATTGCTGGCATTCTTGGCTTTGTAGGTTTCCCGTTGACATTGTGGTTTGTTCACAGGGTCTAACCCTGTCAGCTTCCCCTTTTCTGGATGGTCTCTGTGTCCCTACCCAAGTTCTTGGGCGAGTCTCCCGTCAATGCTGTTGCGCTGTTTTCTTGTGATGGGTTCTGGACTTCTTGCTTCTGTGCCCAGCCAGTGCTATACTGTTGTCACTTTATTGTGTCGCCCATTTTTTTTTGGCCTATGAAACATTGGTCTGCATGAATGTTGGCTAATATGGCTTGGTGAGGTACTGCTTGGAATCGTTCCATAGGTGTGGTTCACTGGAAGGAGATATCCTGGACAAAGATAGGACAGTTGCATACCAGTAACAGTAGGTCTTCGAGGGACTCTCCTCCAGTGAACCACAGCGTACCCTCCTGCCTTCCTTCTTGGTTTGAGGTAGCACAGTGGGAGGTTCAAACATTATGGTTTCACCCTGCTCACCCTTTACTGGGTTTTTCTTTTCTGATTGTTGCTTCTTCCTTTTGGAGCTTTGACGTACTGGTCTTTGCTGTTCATTAGTCTGACATGACCTCGTTTTGTCTCTGGTGGACAGGCAGAACTAAAAAGGTTTAGGGTTGCCCACGATATATAGGCACCAATGATGCACATCACCTTGGGTGGCCTGCTAGGCAAAAGTTTCTGGCTAGGTCTGATGCCTTTGACATCTGTGTTCCATAGATGTGGCTCACTGGAGGAGAGTCCCTCGAAGATCTACTGTTACTGTTAAGTAACTGTTCTTTTCATTGGCTTGTTTGTTTTAGGGAGTTGCTAATGATGACCCCCCCAGATCACTTTCCTTTGAAGTAGTAGCCAGTTTAACCCCTCCCATCAGGTATTCCTTCCTGGGGTTCTTGTTCCCTATGTGCATCACCTTGCATTTGTTTTTTGTTTACGTTTTGCTTCTGTACATTAAAGCACACGAAAAGAATCCAAGAAGGCAAAACAGTAAGAGAACATACAAGCAGATACCTTAGTATAACTTGATCACCCCCTTTTTGTTACAACTTTGGGGTTTACCATAGACCCCAGGGTTTTATTTAACTCCAAAATTTGATTAGCGTTTTGCTCATAAAAGTGCTAAAACATTGTGAAAATGCATAGCACTTGCCTCCTTGTGTTTAACAAACACAGCACTTCTAGAAAACCTATATAAATACTTTCTGTACATTTAGATTGTCCCAAGAAAAAAACTGCTAATCAATTATTTAAAACCCTGGACCCTGGTAAAAGTAACCACTGGCCTAATTTGTGGGCAATGTGAAGGGATCTGACTTAGACAAAAACATTTATAGAGCTCATGTAACGTAATGCAGCTACTAAAGGCTATGCAGAATCCCCACACCTTGTATTTTCTACAGATATTTTTTTAGCAATAACATAAATGCCTCCAACAATCTGACTTACCAAAAGCCAGGAGTTAAGTATAGTTAAACCCTGACATTGCAGCCCCTGGGTTTGCAAAAGGCCCTACCTCTGACTGACAGTACAAGGTAAATGTATTTACAAGGCGATGTATTTATTCTTGTTATTGTTTAATTTTACAAGGTAAAGGTATATATACAATGTATGCAGAACTCTTACAATTTAAATAACCTCATTATTTTCCCAATGGTGTAACCCAAATGAAAGATAAATTATGTTATTCACTCACTGGGTAAATAACGCTATTTATTTTTCACTTGCCTGCATATCACACTGTCATACCAAAATGCCATTCAAGTAGATTGACATTGCATTCTGGCCAATCCAGTGACAAATCAAGCCCCCATGCATCCAATAAGGATGCTGCTTCAGATTTATAAACCTCGTGGCCACAACCATGTTGGTTTCTCGCTTCCCCCCGGCTTCAGATGAAATCTTGCCATTATTTCAATTTAAACCTAAACCGGCCCTTTTCTTTTGTGCTTTTATCTCTCTCGCTCCCCAAACACTGCCAGGTTTTTATCCTGTGATCTGTCTGCCCATTCCAGCCATACAAACCACTCCCTCCCCAAACTGATGTCGTAGAAACAACTGCCTCAGACCGGGCTTGTTCGCTGCCGTTTTCTTTTGGACCACACAGGGTGCAGAAATAAAGACGAGTAAGCAGCCCATTCTCGCTCTCTTAGCACACAGGGTGCCCAAAAAAAAAAAAAAAAACAAGGTAAATTAACATATTTGGGTGGGCACATAACTTTTGCATGTAAACAGTGACTTAGTGACATGGATCCAGCCTACACAGCACTATGTGTGTGTGGGTTGGGGGTGGGGTGGGGTAGACAGTGGTTTGGAATAAGGAATGCAGCCTGCAAAATGTACCTCTTTTTCATAAAAACCCACCTCTACTCTGAGGACATAAACATTGCATACCCAGAACATACAATGGCCTGTGTTCAGATATGCCATTTATTGTCATTAGTGGAAGGGGCAGACATTCCACTCCCTCACTCATGGAAATAAGTGGCATATTTGAACACAGGCCATTGTATATCCTCTGTTTACAAGGTGATATAGTCATTCTTGTAACCCCTAGATGGCGCTATCCCAGGGGCTACTACCCCTGCCTGATTTGCCACTAACAGGTTGAGGGGCCTGGATCCAATGGCGGGTGCCTCCACCCAGAGGTCAGGGTTTGCAATAGTTAAACTTACTTGGTCACAGCCCTCTGGGACACTGCAACCCCTTTCTTCCCACTAGTGGCCCACACAATATAGCAGAATTACCTTCACAGTATACACTTACCCCAAGGCTGGTTCAGGCACCGGGACATCCTGTAAAATAAGATACAGTGCAACAATCACAGTACAGTACTTTAACATAGACAAATACCTCAGGCAGTATAACTTTGTTGAAACAAACAGCTCTGATTTATTTAGGGGGATATAACAAGGACAGGAAATCAGGTTAATTAGCTTATCACTTTTACTATCTACTTATGGCTCTGTGTACAGGCCTATCCCTACCAGTTACTGTCCCTGGGTACCCAGGCCCTAGTGGCTAGTCCAAACCGTGGCAGCTGGTAGGGGCCCTTTCACACAGAGAAAGGAAAATTAAACAGTCAGCAGTACAGTAATTCCATTTGGATTTAATGTGGCAATTCAACAGGGCGACCCGAATTAGTACTCACGACCTCCAAAGAAGATATGGTCCTTCAATGTCAGCAGGGCTACTTTTTGATCTCCAAGAGACTCCTCACACATTTATATGGTAAAAAAAAAGAAAGCACTATACCAGGCAGGCTGCATCTGTATCCCAATCGCAATTACTGCACAATAACCAGGAGAACACACAGCAGATTCAGTTCCTGACAGACCGAGTGTAATTCAACAATTTCTTCAGTCTTCTACAGGGTGAGCCTGGTTTCTACTCTTCAGAGATCCTTTGATTCTTTTCACAGGACGGATTCAGTCCTAACAAGCAGTTACAAGTTGTAGACCGGAACTCTGGGCCTTGCACACGTTGACTGAAACTGTGCACTGAAGGAGCACAGGGTTCTTTTCCCTTCACTTTCAGATCTCAAACTGAAACTCCCAACAGACAAAAACCGGCACTTCCTTTGAGTTCCTCCCAGTTCTTGACTGGATTGGCTGTCACTCACAATAGACTGCTGCTGTTGGTCCAAAAAGGCACGAAGTCTAAACTACATCTCCCAAGTCACTGCCCATACAATCCTCTTGTGGCTGGCTCAGATTATGAGTCCCAAGTTCTGTTCGTCCAAGGCATCATTTAGAGCTAGTTTACCACACTGATTGGTCCAGTTCAGCAGTTCAAAACCAGAATGGGGAACTAGGCAGACAGTTCTGACTGCAAAGAAAGCAGGTTAGACAAACTGTAATTTTATTATTACTGTAAATGATTTCTGGCAATCAGTTACATCTTTCAGACAGGTTCCCTTTGCACTCCTAGTGACTGCAAAATGGGGTGAATTGGCAGCAGCTTGGTGGTACTCAATCAAAGAAACACACAGTCCCCATACAAACTAATTATGTCTGCAATCTGCAAGCAGACAGCTCTTAAGAGACAGTACCAGAGGTTCTAAAACACTCACTGATAAATGGCTTAAATGCCAAACACCATTCAGGCTTGGAGCATTCAAGCAAGCTCCTGAAGTCTTTTGGGAACCCCCATTTGCAGGGGGTTACACCCTTCCTGGTTTGGGAAAGCTTGACGTCAGTCAAGCAAGTACCCCATAAGTTTCAACTGCAACCATATACATTTGCATTAGGCTCACACATGTAATCATCAGTCAATACATCATTTTACCAAGAACCATTTCTGAAACATTGCAGTACGTCACTCTTTACACAGTATAACACACACATTGTACCATAACTCAAGTTATTACCTCTTGTACATGAAACCTGAAGAGAGGGACCCTTCCTATCAGTTACCTTGGGCTGGACGGGGCAAGGGCACCATACTTAGAGGGCAACACAAGTAACTTGAGTTAGCACTAACGCTCAGTTTGGGCAATGAGCTCGGGACACATACACTCCTTTATGGACAACATTGAGAGGCAGGTCCACAGGCCTCCCAAGGGAATCATAACTGAGGTGCACCACAGGCTTTACAGCTCGACCAGTCTTTCTAGGGGACTGTTATAGTCTCTGCACTCTGAGCCTCATTTTCAGCATTGTTCTCACTTGTCAGGGGAGTCTCCATGGGGTAGAGAGGCTAGAACTTGGGCACTTTCAGCTCCAGGAGTTACAGTTTCTGAGTCCACAACATTTGGCTCGCATGGAGAGCTTTCAGACACTGGCAGTGGACTGTCAGGGCACTCAAAATACTCTTCTTGTTCGGTGTATCACCAGTCTGCCCCAATCTATCATTTTCCTCCCTGAAAGCTCAAACAGTTCAACCATGCACAATGATTCCATTTCATCTGATCTGATGCTTTGCACTTCACTTTCTGGGAGCATTGGCTCCAGGGATGAAGCTGGGGGCTTAGACAGTCCAGAAGGCCCAGCTTTGTCTCCAGTATTGACTAGGGATTGCCCTCAAACAATTGACTCAGTTCAGTAAGAAGGATAGTATTCAAAGTCACTCTCACTTTCTTCTGATATGGACTGACAGTCATGCTCAACTGGGACTTGTGGAGGGGAACACTTTAACTCTGCTTCTGTAGGTGCAGACTTCCTTGATCTTTTCTTAGCAGCAGCTCTAGTCACTGGTCCAGAGGGGCATCTTCTGGGGCTCAGACTCAATCAGGATTTGTCCAATGGGCAGTAAATGATTTCTATGCATTGTTTTACATCTTTTGAATTATTCTCAGGCCTTACTTTGTACACTGGCAGATCATCTAGTTTGCCCACTACAATGTGAGGGAGATGGTGCCATCTGTCAGCAATCTTGTGCTTGCCATGCAGTCCCAGATTTCTTAGCAATACCCGATCTCCTCCTGGAGTTCCTGTGCTTTCACCTTTTATCATACCTTTCTTTGTTGGCCAGATTTCTTTTGGCAGCCATGGTTTGAGCCAGTTGGTACGCATGAGTTAGCTGGGCCTTTAACTTTTGCACATACTGTAAATAGTTGTCAGCTTGAACCCCATCAGAGAGACCCCAAAACACACATCTACTGGTAGTCGAGCTTCTTCCAAACATCAGGCGGTAGGGGAGAATCCAGTGGCATCACTTTTGGTGCAGTTATAAGCATGTACCAGGGTGCTAATTTGTTGGCTCCATCTAGGCTTGTCCTTTGGTGCAGGGTGCCTAGCATATCTAGCAAAGTGCGGTTGAAACGTTCAGGCTGTGGGTCCCCTGGGGTGGTAAGGAGTGGTTCTGGACTTTCGCACTCCCACAGAGAAAGCATCTCTTTGATCAGACGACTCTCAAAGTCTCTCCCTTGATCAGAATGGATTCTTTGTGGAGCCCCATAGTGAACAAAAAAGTTTTCTACAAGTACTTTGGCTACAGTGATGCTTTCTGGTCTTTGGTGGGGAAAGCTTGGGCATATCTCGTGAAATGGTCAGTGACCACCAGCACATTACTGATATTTCTTTGATCTGACTCCAAACTCAGAAAATCAATACAGACCAGCTCCATGGGTGCACTGGTGGTGATGTTAACAAGGGGCAGCCCTCTGGGGCAAAGCTTTCCTCTGTAAGCAGCGACTACAAGTTCGAATGTGTTGCTCCACATCAGCCCCATCTTAGGCCAATAGAATCTGGATCTCACCAAGTCAAGTGTTCTGTCTATACCAAGGTGCCCCATGTGGTTGTGCAAGGACCTCAGTACTGAGTCTCAAAGGCAGTGGGCAGCACCAGTTGTTGTTTGTCTACTTGTCCCCTCTGTCTACTGTTTCTCTATATAACAGTTTATTGATCAGTTTCAACTTAGGACCTTCTTTGTATAACAGTGCAGTTCTCAAATCAGTGGAGCGAATTTGGACACATCTTTTCCTGCATAGAGGGCTTCTAAAGCTGCTTTGATCATGGGATCGCGGGATTGAGCCGCCGATACTGTCATTGTCCAGCTGAGGCAGTGCACCAATGTCTATTGCAGAAAAGTGGCAATAAGCAGCAGGTATGCAATTCTCAGAGGGTCCCAAGCAATCCACCATGCAGTCCACTGCGTCCGTGGACATTTGTTCCTCCCTGTCAAACTTCCGGCAGAGTGCCCAATGTCAGGTTCTGCCAATCGGACCCAATCATTCTGGGGAACAGGCCTCCGGAGAGAGCATCAGCATCTATGTGGTTCAGACCTGCTCGGTATTCGAGAGCATAGTCATATGTAGATAATGCAGAAAGCACCTATGGCCAGTGGCATCCAACTTAGCTGAGGTCTGCACATAGGTCAAAGGATTATTGTCAGTTTTTACTAGTATTTTAGCCCCATACAAGTACTCATGGAATTGGTCAACAATAGCCCACTTCAAAGCTAGGAACTCTAACTTATGTACAGGATAGTTCTTTTCGGATGGGGTCAGGCTTCTACTGGCAAAGGCCACTGGTCTCAGGCCATTCTCGTGCTTTTGGTACAACACAGCCCCCAACCCTTGCAAGCTAGCATCAGTGTGCAGGACGTAAGGTTTTCTTGGATCGGCATAGGCCAGCACTGGAGCATGGGTAAGTTGATATATGATCTCATGAAAAGCAGTCTCACAATCAGGAGTCCAGCGGGCCCCAAATACTTCACTCGGATGAAAATACACTCTTTCAGTCTTGAGGGACGCTGACTTTTGGTATTTTTTGTGGGTTGGGGGATACCCTTGAGTAAGGTTAAGTAAAGGCGGATCACTCTTGAATAGTCCTTGATGAAGCCGATAATAACCACAGAATCCCAGGAATCTTTGCAGTTCTTTTAGATTTTTGGGCTTAGGCCAGGTGGTCAAGGCCTCAACTTTACTTGGGTCGGTCTCTATTCCTCGGTGGATACTATGTGTCCCACATACTTTACTGATGTTTGAAAGAATTGACACTTATCAATGGACAGTTTAAGGCCAAAGTCCTCCAGTCGATCCAATACCTTAAATAATCTGCTCTCATGTTCCTCCAGTGAGCTGCCAAACACAATAACATCATCTAGGTATACCAGGCACTCTAGTAAGTTCATGTCCCCACTGCACGCTCCATCAATCGCTGAAAAGTGGCTGGGGCACCTGAAATCCTTGAGGCATCCTCATGAATTCATAGAAGCCAGGGACAGATAAAGGCTGTCTTCTCACGGTCCTCTGGGGCCATCGGATCTGGTAGTACCCACTGCGGAGATCCAGCACAGAGAACCACTTGCTCCCGCTTAGGCAGTCCAAAGCATCCTGAATGCGGGCATTGTGTACTGATCAGGGATAGTCCGCCGGTTTAAGGTGCGATAATCCACACACATCCTTACTGTTCCATTCTTTTTCCTCACTACCACAATGGGGAAGCATAAGGCTTCTGGATTCTTGTATTACACCAGCAGCTAACATCTCTTGCAGATGCCGTCTCACATCATCTATATCAGCAGGTGCCAGGCGTCGAGACCTCTCACGAAATGGTCTTTCGTCATGCAGCCGGATATTGTGCTCAGCTCCTGCACGCATCCTACATCCCATTCCTTTAAAGAAAACACCTGGTCTCTCTGGGCAAGCTTCTCACTGATCCTCACTTTCCATTCAGCTGGCAGCGGGGAGTCGCCGAAATCAAACAAGTCAGGCGTTACTCTGTCATTCTTCCTTGAACTCTTGCTGCTGGGTAGCACTGCAGTGTCTGCACAATGCACATTAGCCAGGATGCAACCTCTGTTTACTCGAATGTCTCTTTCAGACACATTATGAACTTGGACCATTACCCTTCTGGCATAAGCATGGGCTCTAGCGGGCAAAATACTAGGCTTGACCAGCAGTCCCTCTGGCAATTTTCCATCGCCTGGTGCATCCAACATTAATATTTTATTCTTAACATCCTTTCTGATACGGACCTCTCCTGTAAGGTACACTGGGCATTTGGTGCCAGGATCAGAGACTCAGGATCCTTCTTCCATACAATTCCGACCGGTTCCTCTGGTTCTATATTTTCAGCATCTCTCTGTGCCTCATAGGCCTTCTTAATTAAAGCCGAACTCTTAAAGCTCTACTAGTCTTTGACCCTGTTTTCATAACACAACTGTGCCAGCCTTCTGAACATATGAGCATTTGTTCCAATCAACAAAGGGACACCATCATACAGTCCAGTGGGGGACACACTAAGGCTAGGGTCTCTACTTGTTCGGCCACTCCAGCCACGGAGGTGGGGAAAGACAGCCAAATTGGATATACCCAGAATAGGGTAGGCCTTCTCACTTAACCCCATACATGCAGTCCTTCTAATGGTGGTTGTAGGCACGCCTGACAAATGCTTTGATACCAATCTTGAAACATAATTGTCACTTGGGAGCCACTGTCTAATACAGCTCTTGTAGACACTCCATTTACCTTTACAGTGGTCTCCATGGAGGGACCCACTATTCTGGACCAGTCTGGAGAGGCGGTAGTGGGGCCTGGGCAACTGACCTTGCCACAAAAGGACGTGAATTAGCATTTTGGTGCCCTCACTGGGATCATTTCGCACCTCTTAACCACTGATTTGTTCTCCAAGCTCTCCTTGTAGCCTATATGCAACTTTGTCAGTGTCTTTTGGGATTGCATTCCTTTCATGTGCCCATCCTTCCCACAATTATAGCAAAACATACTTTTTGGAGTTTGAGCTGGCCGAGGTGCCACACTGGGAGCCAGGGCGGGGTATTACTAACTGGAAACCTTGGTGCCATCTCTGTCTGCGGCGTGATAAGCATTTGGAGACATCTCGTCAGTTTCTCCACTTCCATGGTCAAGGAATCGAGTTCGGAGCTGTTATCAGCAGGAGATACATGGTGGGTATCCCACCCCATAGCAGATGCAGTCGGATATAGGTCAGGGCTCAGACTTGCAGGCGTGGCCTTCATAAAGGGACTGTTTTGAATTCTCGGATCTCTCAACAGTTCGCCCCATTGTGGCATATCTTTTCCTTGTCAGAGCACTCATTGACTGCCAACCTCTGCCCTGAACTTCACTTGATGGGCCACCCTCAGTCACTCGGGTCATAGCCACAGCTATTGGTGCAGGTCCCTCCCGAGGTCGCCTTTTCTCAACTCCTCGAATTTCTCTCATTAACTCATCATAGGAGGTGGGGATTCCAGTCGATTTGCCAGGCGTAATTGAAGCAACAGCAGTTCTGAGAAGGGGCAGACTTAAGGATTCTGTCCAGTCTGGTTCGTCCAGTTCAATCGCTGGCAAACTACCCTTTCTGAGGCATTCTTGCAACAATTTTTCCAGCCGAGAGACATACACAGACAACAACTCCCCTTGGTACTGTTGTGCATTTCTTACTCTCCACCATAGGTCCTCATCAGAATCTGGGCTCCCATACACATTCTCCAAGGCCTCAAGATAGGCTTGTGCAGTCGCTTCAGGGTTACTGGCCCGTTTAGCACGGATGGTAGCCAGGGCAGGACCTCGGAGGCTCTCACTAACCCTCTTTCGCTGCTTCCGAGCATTGCCATTCTAGCACTTGGGGCAACATAGTCTATCCAGGTCTCCCAGTCATCCTCCCTTGGGGGTGGGAGGTGCCAGAGAAGATCCTCAACCTCTGTAAGAGTCGTGACTAATGGCAGGTGCAGAAATAGAGTCTGCATTGGTTCAGCCACCATTACGGGTACTGGAGCAGGAGAGGGTGTTGGGGGAGGAACACCCCCAGGTGGCAAGAATAGTTTCTTCAAGTCCTCCACAGTTTTCCCTTCTCCCAGCAACCATTTAGCAAATTTCTCCTCAAAAGTTTCAGATAGTGGTGGGGGCTCATTCCCCCCCGGGTCTTTACTGTCCTTAGTTATCACTCTCCAAGCAGTGAGGGCTCCCTCTGGGGTAATGGTCTGTGGCACTTTGGAGCTATCTATGGGATCCTTAAACTCTACTAGGGCCAGGAAAGTGTGGGTGAGCAGATTAGCATGCCGACCCACCACCACAGGGTTTTGTAAACCTTCCACCTTGGAAAGTACTCCCTGCACAGTGTCCGTATTGATACCCAGGGGGATGTCCAGGATAAGCATAGCATTTTGGGGGTCGATCTCCTCCCCAGTACACCACTCCACCAGCCGGTGCACAGCCACTTCTGTCGGGGTACCCATTTATTTATTTATTTATTTTTTTCCTTAACAGTGGTTTGTAAATATGGCCACTAGAGGACACACAATCCCAGCGGTGAGCCTCCAAAATGTAACCCCTAGATGGCGCTATCCCAGGGGCTACTACCCCTGCCTGATTTGCCACTAACAGGTTGAGGGGCCTGGATCCAATGGCGGGTGCCTCCACCCAGAGGTCAGGGTTTGCAATAGTTAAACTAACTTGGTCACAGCCCTCTGGGACACTGCAACCCCCTTTCTTCCCACTAGTGGCCACACAATATAGCAGAATTACCTTCACAGTATACACTTACCCCAAGGCTGGTTCAGGCACTGGGACATCCTGTAAAATAAGATACAGTGCAACAATCACAGTACAGTACTTTAACATAGACAAATACCTCAGGCAGTATAACTTTGTTGAAACAAACAGCTCTGATTTATTTAGGGGGATATAACAAGGACAGGGGGAAATCAGGTTAATTAGCTTATCACTTTACTATCTACCTATGGCTCTGTGCACAGGCCTATCCCTATCAGTTACTGTCCCTGGGTACCCAAGCCCTAGTGGCTAGTCCAAACCGTGGCAGCTGGTAGGGGCCCTTTCACACAGAGAAAAGGAGAATTAAACAGTCAGCAGTACAGTAATTCCATTTGGATTTAATGTGGCAATTCAACAGGGAGCAACCCTGAATTAGTACTCACGACCTCCAAATAAGATAGGGTCCTTCAATGTCAGCAGGGCTACTTTTGATCTCCAAGAGACTCCTCACACATTTATATGGTAAAAAAAAAGAAAGCACTATACCAGGCAGGCTGCATCTGTATCCCAATCAATTACTGCACAATAACCAGGAGAACACACAGCAGATTCAGTTCCTGACAGACCGAGTGTAATTCAACAATTTCTTCAGTCTTCTACAGGGTGAGCCTGGTTTCTACTCTTCAGAGATCCTTTGATTCTTTTCACAGGACGGATTCAGTCCTAACAAGCAGTTACACAAGTTGTAGACCGAACTCTGGGCCTTGCACACGTTTTTGACTGAAACTGTGCACTGAAGGAGCACAGGGTTTCTTTCCCTTCACTTTCAGATCTCAAACTGAAACTCCCAACAGACAAAACGGGCACTTCCTTTGAGTTCCTCCCAGTTCTTGACTGGATTGGCTGTCACTCACAATAGACTGCTGCTGTTGGTCCAAAAGGCACCAAGTCTAAACTACATCTCCCAGAGTCACTGCCCATACAATCCTCTTGTGGCTGGCTCAGATTATGAGTCCCAAGTTCTGATTCGTCCAAGGCATCATTTTAGAGCTAGTTTACCCACACTGATTGGTCCAGTTCAGCAGTTCAAAACCAGAATGGGGAACTAGGCAGACAGTTCTGACTGCAAAGAAAGCAGGTTAGACAAACTGTAATTTTATTATTACTGTAAATGATTTCTGGCAATCAGTTACATCTTTCAGACAGGTTCCCTTTGCACTCCTAGTGACTGCAAAAATGGGGTGAATTGGCAGCAGCTTGAGTGGTACTCAATCAAAGAAACACACAGTCCCCCATACAAACTAATTATGTCTGCAAGCAGACAGCTCTTAAAGAGACAGTACCAGAGGTTCTAAAAACACTCACTGATAAATGGCTTAAACGCCAAACACCATTCAGGCTTGGAGCATTCAAGCAAGCTCCTGGAAGTCTTTTGGGAACCCCCATTTGCAGGGGGGTTACATTCTTATAATGTTTTATTTTATGTATTTATTCTTCTTGTGTTTTATTATCTTGTGTGCTGTGTATGTTTTTAATTTGTTACATTATATACGGTGCCCTGAGCCTTTTGGAAATGGCGCATTATAAATAAAATTGCCTTGCCTAAATCAGTTTTAATTCCATAGGCTATGAAAGCCCCTCCCTGTTCTAGTGGTACTGAATTAAAACAGTGTATACTGGCGTTAAAGGTCAGATAAAAAAAACAAAAACATTGCATCCCGCCCCATCTCAGAAACACCTTTATCATTGTTTAAAAACAGCAAAGCAAAGATCTTGGGGGGGGGGGGGATTAATGAGTCTGTCTACGTTGCACCATATAAAACACAGCATAGGGACAAAACCACAAGAAAGGTTTTCTCGCCTTCAGAGCTCTTCTACCACTGTTGTGTGGAAAAACCTGAGTCGGAACATTAGTATCTTACTTCCAGACCTGGGCTATTGGGTCCAGTCCCAGGGCCTCTGTTAGCCATGCAGTCACTGGAGAAATCGGGGAATCAGATCTTGGACCACCTCTCTAACCTATACAGTCTGCCCCGCCACAGAGCTTATTGTCGTCATTTAGGAAGAGACACATCTTGCCCTGCATTCCTTCTCCTATGTCGTTGATGAATATATTGAAAAGGACTGGTTCTAGGACTGACCTCCTTGTACTCCACTCTTAACTTCTCTTTCCCCTGATTTGACCCCATTTACCACCACCCTCTTCTGTCTCCCCCTAATTAATTTCCCAACCATTTAACTAGGTCATTTGCTGCTCCCAGATTCTCTGATTTCTTAAACAGTCTTCTGTCTCGCACCAAGTCAAATGTCTTGCTGAAGCTGTAATAGAGTAAATCTGTTGTTTGTCCCTTATCCACTGCAGTTGTTACCCAATGAAAGAATACCTTCAAACAACATGAAGTCTTGCTATATTATGACAATTGCAGTATGACCGCAGGTTAGAACTGCTCCGGAGGTGAAATAGTTAACTTTCCATGAAGGCATGGAATCTTGAGCGAGAGCTCGGTTAAGGAAGCTCTGTCTGGTTGCTTTCAAACCCAAACCGTCAGATTCTTTACTCCGCCTCACTGAACAGTCGCTCCGGAGATTTCTCCTTTTGCTCGGTTCATTTTCGCGGTTTAAAAAGTTTAAAATACTCAGTTTTCGTCTAATTTTAACCCAAACCTGCTCGGTTCAAGCTCTGTCTGTGGTAATGTAAGTAATAGATAGTTTTACATACGAATTTCTGTGTAGAACTTGTAAAACATTTATCGGTTCAGTTTGAACCGATCAGGTTTTGTTTTTGAACTACTAGTCCTTTTTGAGTGCGGTTCCCGGTTCCTATCGGTTCTAAAAAAAAACGGATTTCATTATGGTTTTTTCCACGGCCCGTGACACGGTTGGGAACCGACAGGAGAGTCTTGCTTGGCGGATTGCCATAAACGGGCAAGTTTTGGTTAGGCTGGCATAATGTCTGAGAAACCCAAAAGAAAAATCGGGCCCACTGGGTTTCAGCACTGTGATGTCTGTGGGGAAGCCTTTGCCAAGGCTGACCCTCACACCACATGTGTTAATTGCCTGGGGTTTGACCACCTCGATTCAGACTGCCAGATTTGCAGGAATTTTCCTGCTGCCACCGTTGAGAAGAGAGTTGGTAGGCTCAGGGAAAGGGAGGCCAAAAAGTCCGTTGACTTGGATGGCCGACCCGGTTCGGTGCCAACCGAACCGGAGGGAGTGCCCTCTGACCAGGGCGATACTTCCTCGGGCAAACGAAGAGCTGGCTCCGAGGAGCCAGTTCCTGCAAAAAGGACTAGAAAGTCTGCTGCTGTGGAAAAAGTTTTTTCCCCAACAGCTGAAGAGATAGCTAAAGCAATCCAAATTGTCCAGTCTCTTTCCCCAGTTCCTGAACTGACACCATCTGGGAGACGTTCGGTTTGCATGGTTCCTCCGGTTCAAGATTATGATTTTGAGGAATTTTATGAACCGTGCGGGGGGGGGGAGAGAAGACTATGAGGAGAGTGAATATGATCTGGAAGATCTGGAGGCTCCTATTGAACCAGATACCTCCCCAGACAGACCTTTAGGGGTTCCCCCCCGCCAGGCTTTCTGAGTCCCCTTCTCACTTCATGTTTTATAAGAAGGTTGCTGAAACTCTTCAGCTTCCTCTTGAGGAAGCTGTTGATGACCAGGAAGAGCCTGATTATGTGGAAATGATGGATATTCCAGAATCTAAGAGACTGTCTATTCCCCTTCATAAATCTTTCAGGAAGCAGACAGTAACAGTTTTAAAAACTCCTCATACTATATCTCTTGTAGACAAAAGGATGGACAGAAGGTATACTTTATCAGGTTCTGACACAGAATTTCTTACACAGCAATGCAGCCATGTGGGTGTAGTGCAGGCTGCAGCCTGTGACGAGGCAAATATTCCCTTAGCTTCACATCCTCCTGAAAAGGACTCCAGGAAGGTTGATGCTATGGCAAAGAAACAGTACATGGCAGCATCCTTGGGACTCAGACAAGCAAATTATATGGCTTACGCTGCCAGATATCAGAAATCCAGATGGGATACTGTGCTGGCTCTAGCCAAACAAGTCCCTGACCAGCTTGTCTGGGAGCTGGAACAGGTGGCTATGGATGGTATTGAGGCATCCAAGGTGCAATTTCATGCTGCGGTGGACTCTAATGATGTATCATCAAGAGTCATGGCTACTTCTGTGGCTCTTCGCAGAATGGCTTGGCTCAGATGCACCACCTTGTCACAGGATACCCAGTCTAAAGCCATGGATTTTCCTGTGGTTGGCAATTCTCTGTTTGGGGAGCAAACAGAGAATTACATGAAGAAAATGGATGAATATAGGACCACCTATCGGAGTGCACAGGCCAAGGAAAGGCAGGCCACTCCTCAGAAGCAGCTTCCCAAGGGCAGAGGCAGGCCTTTTCATAGGCCTTTCTACCAGGCTCAGACCTCCTCTTCCTCCTATGCCCAGAGGGGATTCTTCAGAGGAAGGGGCAGAAGGGGTTCAAGCAGGCCTGCTTCCACCCCTCAGCCCAAAGCCCCTGCCAAGCAGGCACCCTGATGGGGTAGCCAGGGCCGCTTCTCCTGTACCGGTAGGGAGCAGGCTGGCTTACTTTGTCCAGGACTGGAAGTCTCTCACATCAGACAAGTGGGTCCTGGAAGTAGTAAGCCAGGGACTGGTTCTCAGCTTCAAAAAATTTCCGAAGATCAGAACCAGATCTTTTCCTCCTGCATCTCCATCGGAGGCACTCGCCTTAGAGTCAGAGGTCTCTACCCTCCTCGCTCTCAGAGCCGTGGAAAGGGTTCCACCCCTACATCAGGGCAAAGGTTTGTACTCCAGGTACTTCCTTACCCCAAAAAAGACAGGAGAATGGCGGCCCATCCTGGATCTCAGATACCTAAACAAGCACCTTTTAAAACCAAAGTTCAAAATGGTGACTCTGGGGATCATTTTACCTTCCCTAAGGCCAGGGGACTGGCTAGCATCCCTGGACCTCAAGGATGCCTACTTCCATATTCTCATCAGAAGCTCCCATCGAAAGTACCTCAGGTTCCAGCTGCCCTCAAGCCATTACCAGTTCAGAGCAATGCCCTTTGGACTCACCTCGGCTCCAAGGGTATTTACCAAATGCCTGGCAGTAGCAGTAGCTTGCCTAAGAAGGCAAAAGATTGCCATCTTTCCTTACCTGGACGATTGGCTCATAGTAGGCCAATCCCCAGATCAGGTCAACCTACATCTTCAGATAACTCAGCAACTGCTTACTTCCCTAGGTTTTCTCCTGAATCTCTCAAAGTCAGTTCTGGAGCCTGTCCAGCTCCTAACCTTCATAGGCGCAGAACTGAATACCCAGGAAGCCAGGGCCTTCCTCCCCTTAGACAGGGCAAACACCCTAGTCTCCCTAGCCTCCTGTTTCACCCTGCAGGTCTCTCGACCAGCAAGGCATTTTCTGCAGCTCTTGGGACACATGGCTGCTTCCCACAGCAGTAGTGCAAGGAGCAAGATTTCAGATGAGAGACATTCAGTTCCATTTGAGGGCCTTTTGGACTCAAAGAAAGGATCCTCTTTCCAAATTGATCCCAGTAACTCGAACCCTGATCCAAGCCCTGCAGTGGTGGCAGGATCAGAGCAACCTGAGACAAGGAGTTCCCTTTGTCACTCAGCCTCATTCATTAATCCTTACTACGGATGCATCCCTCTTGGGGTGGGGGGCCCACATGGGCGACCTCACCACCCAGGAACTGTGGTCCCCTCAGGAATCTCTGCTCCACATCAACCTGTTGGAGCTCAGAGCAGTTTTTCTAGCACTTCAAGCTTTCTCCAAATCTGTTCAGAACAAAATTGTACAGGTCAGAACAGACAACACCACTACAATGTGGTACATCAACAAACAGGGGGGCACTCGGTCTACGGTCTTGTGCACTGAAGCAATGAAGTTGTGGTCTCTGGCTTACTCCCTGAACACCTCCCTGATGGCAGTTCACCTCCCATGCAAAGACAATGTCCTGGCAGATGCTGTCAGCAGGATCTCTCAGGGCCATCACGAGTGGTCCCTGAATCCCCTGGTTCTGGGAGTGGTATTTGCCAAATGGGGCACTCTGCAAATAGATCTCTTTGCAGCTCCAGACAATCATCAACTTCCTCTCTTTTGCTGCAGGCCCCCAGTCTTGGGCTCAGTCCCTCTGGATGCCTTAGCCCTCAGTTGGGAAGGGAAGTTTCTCTATGCCTTTCCCCCCTTCCCTCTCCTGTTCAACGTGCTAGTCAAAATCAGATCCCAATCCTGCAAGGTAATTCTGATTGCCCCGGATTGGGCCAGGCAACCTTGGTACCCTCTCCTCCTGTCCTTAGCAGTTCATCCTCCCCTGTGCCTTCCCAAGAATCACAATCTGTTAACCTGTGCCCAGGGAAGGTTTGGTACCGAACCTCAAGTCTCTCAATCTCAAGGCCTGGTTCTTGAAGAGCTAGAGTTTGCTGGCCTACACCTCTCTCAAGGTGTAATGGATATATTCAAGATATTTTACGAAGCCTCTACCAGGTCTACTTACAACTCCAAATGGAAAAGATTTTCCACATGGTGTTCGGAAAAAAATATTTACCCAGACTCTGCTGATTTACCCACAGTTCTAGATTACATGGTCCATCTAAACACTTTGGGGCTGAGACCAGCTACCCTGAAGGTACATTTGGCAGCTGTCTCTGCCTTTATTTCAGCAGGTAAGTCCTCTCCTCTGTCATCTCACCCTGTGTTTTCCAAGTTTTTTAAGGGATTGCTTCACACCAACCCTCCATTCAGAGATCCTGCTCCTGCCTGGGATCTCAATGTTTGCATTGCTCAGCTCATGCAACCTCCCTTTGAGCCCTTGTCTTCAGCTGAGCTTAAGTTCTTGACTTGGAAAACTGTGTTTCTGGTAGCTATCACCTCTGCCAGACGCGTAAGTGAATTACAAGCATTGTCAGTGGAGCCAGACTTTATCTCCTTTCACAGAGATAAGGTAGGACTAATAGAAAGTTCCTGCCTAAGGTGGTTTCAGATTTCCACCTTAATCTATTTCTCTTCCTGTTTACTTCACCTGACCATTCCTCCTCTGGTGAGAGGAGGCTGCACAGCTTAGATGTGAAGAGGGCCCTTAGTTACTACATAGAGCGTACCAAGGGTCACAGGTTTGACTCCCTCCAACTGTTCCTCACTTATGGTGAGGTTGGCAAGGGCAAACCTGCCACTAAAAGATCCATTGCCAGGTGGATTGTCTCTTGTATCCAATTCTGTTATGAAAAGCTGGGTAAGGTTCCCCCCCTCAGGCCTGAGGGCTCACTCTACCAGAGGTACAGCTGCTTCTCTGGCTGCGGCCAGAGACATCCCCATTTTAGAAATATGTCAAACAGCTACCTGGAAAACAGTTCACACTTTTACCAAGCATTATTCCCTGGACATCCAGTCTCGGAGTGATGCTCGGTTTGGCATAGCTGTCCTTCAGAGCCTGTTCTCTAGGTAGGTTCTGTCCCTCTTCCATGGGGGTACTGCTGTATAGTCTGCAATTGTCATAATATAGCAAGACTTCATGTTGTTTGAAGAAAAAATTACTCACCTTAGTAATGTTGTTTCTTCTAACGGAGTCTTGCTATATTATGACCTCCCTCCCTGCCTGCCCCTCTCAGAACCTTGTTTAGGCTGTGGGTGGGCACCACAGTGTTGGCACTCTATTTTTACCACTTTGTTGTTTTTGTCCCACCCTTCCTTAGGGTGAACTTGTGTTTTATTTAATTTTTGGATCTCTTGACTTGAGTCTTTTTTCGAGACCAAGAAGTGTGTTTCTATGTTAGTAGCCAGCTGGCTAGTGTAGGTTTACAGCTTCCACACAGAACCTTAATGAGTTTGCTCGTAAAGATCTGATGGTTTGGGTTTGAAAGCAACCAGACAGAGCTTCCTTAACTGAGCTCACGCTCAAGATTCTATGCCTTCATGGAAAGTTAACTATTTCACCTCCGGAGCAGTTCTAACCTGCGGTCATACTGCAATTGTCATAATATAGCAAGACTCCATTAGAAGAAACAACATTACTAAGGTGAGTAATTTTTTCATCTGGTTGCCCTGACAAGACCTCCCTGCTATGAACCCATGCTGCTTATGGTACTGGAGCCCATTTCTCTCCAGGGAGTCCACTAGATCCTCTTTAACTAATGTCTCAATCAGTTTACCTGCAGTGGAGGTAAGACTGATGGGCCTAGAATTTCTAGGTTCCTCCCAGTCTCCTCCCTTGTGCAGCTGCAACACGTCCACTATCCTTTAGTCTTTCAGAACCACCTCTCACTGTAGTGAGCTGTTGAATAGCCCTGCCAGGGTCTCTGCCAGTTCTGTTGCCAATTCTATGAGCCTGTACAGGTGCATCCCATCTGGCCCTAGAGCTTTGTCTGTTTTCAGGGCTGCAAGCCCTTTTCTAACCCTTTATCCTATAAATACTGCCTTCCCCATTTCTGGGATCCCTTTTGCAGCAGGCCTTGTCTTGCTTTCTGGCAGATGAGCGCTATCCTCCACTGTAAATACTGAGCAGACGTAGTTGTGCAGAACTACTGTCTTCTGCTTGTCCTCCTCTACTACTCTGCCCCCTCCATCAGCCTAACAATTCCCCTTTCATCTTCCTTTTCCCCTTAGGTATCTGAAGAATTGTTTTTCCTCTCCCTTGACCCCCTCCCCAATACACTTTCGTATCCCTGACTACCTTCTTGGCCTCCTTCATCTTTACCTGGTATTTGCTCCATCCCTCACCCCCATTTGTCCTTGTAGCCAAAGAGGCCCTTTCTTTGGTTCTCACTGCCCTCTGAACTCCCCCCGCCCCGCATCAAGCTTTTTCTCCATGGTCTGTTCAGGTTTGTTCATCGGTTCCATCCCTGCTCCTCCTCCCTCCCCAACTCGGCTTTCAGCCCCCAACCCAGCCGGGGCCCTTAGACCTCTACAGATTGCACCCCCCCCTTACTGTGGCGGGGCCAGGCAGAGGGAGGGTCATCTTAGCCAGGATAACATGCAGCACCCCAGTCCAGAAGAGGAGAGCTGCTAGACGAATGCTCGATCCTCTCCCAACCCTACCCCCACTGCCAACCCCCGGCAGCCCAATCTCTTTTCCGAACTTGGTTCTCCAGCGTGGTGAGAGGTAAGGTGCTACAGTGCCTGAGCGTTCTGCACCACTGGGCCAGCCCTTTCCATATCTTCTTAGAGAATCACATTGGCCTCTTGTCTCTATTGCCCTTTGTACCCGTTCTCAAGCATTGTTTGGTTGCATCGAGAATGGTCCCTGTAATTTCTCTCCAGTTCTCCTCTACTGCCCTGATTTCATCCACTCCAACTAACTTGCCTTTAATTCCCTCATCTGATAAAATTCTGCTCATTTGAAATTCAGAACCACAGTTTTTGATGAGGGTATGCTGTGATACCTATGAACAGTACAACCATATGATGTTATGGTTACTGGACCCTAGTGGTTCTCCAGCCTGCACTCCACCTACAATTTCTGCATTGGTGAGTACCACTTCGAGAATGTCAGCCTATATATGTTTATAAGCTATGTAGTGCTTGTATATTATATTAATAACATTTTTACTGAGGGGGGAAAAAGGAGTGTCAGCCTGTCTTGTAGGTTCCCTGACCAGCCTTCAGCATATTTAGCATGGCCTGTCTTCTGGTGCTGTTAGCTGCTAGAATGTCCCACTCTGTCTGGCAGATTGAGATCTCCACAAAAACACTACATCCCCCTTTGTGGCCCCCTTCTCCTTTTCTGCCCCAGTTTTCTATCCCCTTGACTCCCTGTTACCCCCATGCTCAGCTTCTTCCCCGATGTTGTCGTAAGCTGTACCCACAGTGATTCTCTCTCCTTATTCCCTTCCCTGGTGGACCCACCTCTTCTGCCTCTATGCCTTCTTTGATATAAAGGGCTACCCCACCTCCTTTTCCCTTACCCCTGTCTCTCTTACACATGGTATACCCTGGTACTGCCAGGTCCCAGGCGTTATTCCCAGTTGCCCATGTTTCTGTATCACTCCACATTGTCAGTGAGAATCTTTACATGTGGGGTAATAATACACCCTGACTACAAGGCAGTGATATCTAATCCTGCATCCACCAGCCACCACTGCCTGGAACTTACTAATATTATTTATGTAGACTGCCTTCCAGCTTGTGCCTATACCATTCTTCCTCTTGTAAGCTGCTGTCCCTTTGTCCTCCCCCGCTCACCTTAATGTCCTGGTTTTCCTGCTCCTTGCTGGCTTTATGAGCTACCCCTCCCTTGGCACCTTTACGCTAAATAAGGATTATTATGGACCCCTGCTTTCCTGCTTTCAGCCCTGCTCCTAATCCCCAGTTCTGGGGGAGTCCTGGCTAGGTTCACTTTCTGCTTTCTTGCCTCTGTGTTTCACCCAGTCTCAGTGCCCCACTCCCAATTTAAATGTCCACTTACATAAACATCAAACTTCTGCCCAAGTACACTGGACTCCTCACTTGTCCCAGATGCCTCCCAGTCTCCCACAAAATGGTACCCCTCCTCCTGACAACATCCCTTCATCCACCCATTAAATTCCTCAGTCTCCACCTTCCTTACCCTGTCCAGCCCATGCCCCCTACCCCACACAGGAAGGACCACCGGAAAAGGCCAGGGGAAACTGAATGTGCCTTCTCTGTCCCCTAGCCTTTGAAAGTTATGCTTAACCGTCAGTTGCCAGATCGTAGGTACCTAAGCGTACCAGCACCCCAAGCTCCCCCTTATCATCTACCATTCTCCATATCATATTCATATCCTGGATGGATGAAGCTTCTGAAAGACATCTGATCACCCCTTCCCCTTCCCCCATCCCCTCATCACTGTCCTCACACCTCTAATCATCTCTCATAACTTGTGTGCATTTAACTGTTGTCATGATGTCATCGTACAGCACAGAGGGACACATGAGATTTGGAAAAATGTGTATTTTAAGGATCAGAAACAAGAATATGCGCTGAAACCTCATCAGCTGGACAAGTCACAGCAAAATGCCCCTTTGTAGTGGATCCTGTTGCTGCCCATAGGTTTCACTGGGCACTGGAACTTTTTACTGTCAACATGATAATAGCTGTTTCTTACAGGCCAGCTATAAAAAAGATTAAACCTGCAGGTGCTATAGGGGGAGCACAGTCTTGTCTGTTTCAAGCCCTTCTGTTGCAGCATTCAGTAAGCTGTTGGTTAACTAGGATCTGCAGCTTATCTGTTAGGTAGGAAAATGGGCAGACTAGGTGGGCCAAGCGGTCCTTATCTGCCGTCATATTCTAGGTTTCTATTTGGGCAGATGAATGGAATGCAATGTGTATGAAAGGAGCTATATAAAATTATATTCCGTGCTACTTCATCTAATTATAGCAATCTTAGGATAGGGTAGAAGTATAGAATAATGCATGGGGAAGTGTGCATAAAATCCAAGTTCACAGACTTCCCTATGTTTTATTTTTTATATTTACTGGTTAAAGCAACAAATGAAGAAAAGTTAGCCTCACATAGACTGTCGCGGGCACCTCCCACAGGGTGTTGTTGCCCAGGTTCAGCACTTCCACGTCGCTGCTGTTATCCAGCAGGACAACCCCTGTATCAGTGTTGGCAGTGGTGCTGAGAGTGAGTTGGTTCATCAGGCGGCAGGCAGCAGCTGGGAGGTGTGGCGAGGAGACAGCAGGTCCTGCGGAATTCCCTCAGCACCGTCAGCTCCAACAGCAAACATGAGCTCTATGACTGCCCATCTCCTCATTTTCCTGAGGGGGCTGGCTTGGGACTCTGAGCAGCAGGATGGGATTGGCATGACTAGATGTGACACGTATTCGGATTGGCTGAGCTGTTCGTGATTTTATCTTAGGGGCCTTCCTGTTAACTATTGAAGTTAAAAGGTTTCCTTTTCAGGGATTTATTTAACTCCAAAGATTGATTAGCGTTTTGCTCATAAAAGTGCTAAAACATTGTGAAAATGCATAGCACTTGCTTCACTGTGTTTAACAAACATAACACTTCTAGAAAACCTATAAAAATACTTTCTGTACTGTTAGCATGGTCCCAAGAAAAAAACTGCTAATCAATTATTTAAAACCCTGCTTTTTTTAATGAATTTCTGTCTGACTTTTACTGCTGAAGTGCTGCCAGTTTGGGTTTTGTTAAACGTTCAAGAAAACTGTCCTTCTCACTGGTGGTTTTCTGTAGCGAGTGAAAGCAAACAGCCAGTGCAAGGACAGTCTCTCATACAGGTGCTCAGTTGCACCGAGGGCTATTTTTAGAAAGGTGGTTTACAGAACTCCATTATTCACTCCTGTGAATAACGGAGTTTCTAAGGTTGTGCCAGCAGTTTATTGGCACTAACCAATAAATATAAAAGATTTCTAACTTTGTCAGCTTTTACACACCAATATTTAGTGTGCTGCATCCTTGTAAAGCAGCTTATTATTTATTTCCCAGGAGCAACCCCGCAAACTCCTTAAGCTGAAATCACAAGCAGGAGAAGCAAAATAGATTTCTAGAACTATATACCTGCAGCAACCTTCAACGCACCATCAGGCAGTCAGCAACGAGTACCACCTTCAAACAGGGCCTAAAAACACACACACCAGCACTTCAGATGTTTGTGCTTGTTTTGCAGAGTAATAGACCTGTACCATACCTTTCAACATCCTGTCCTCTACACCTGATAAACTGAGGTGCCACTTTATCTGATACCTAAGCACAGATGCTCTTGAAGTGATTCTTAAAACAGGTCTGAGAAGTTCTGAATTATGTTCGTCTAGGCAGTGCAACTTCTATTACTCTTATATTGTACCGTACCATACTCGTCTCTGTAATTGCTCTGACATTGTATGGTACAGTGTACATCTTCCATAGAATTTGGCTGTAAACAAGTCATAGAACTAGTCTATCTTCTTGGATTCCCAACAAATGAGTTCCTACTTATGATGTATGATGTTTTCTTTGGCTTGCAAGGCTAGATTGACCTTAGAATTAAACATCAGCCATGAGCAAAGACCCCATACTAATACCCTAACATAACTGAAGCCAGCAAACTCTCCAGTTCGGACTCGCCCAATATCTTTTGGAGTTTGGGTGGTTCTCTTGCTTCCTTCACCCTGGTCTGGTGTCCCATTCTGCCCCCCCCCATGTTTACTCAAGCTACATGTAGGGTCTGTAAGTTTAATATTACAACAGGTCATGTCTAGGATATCAACAACTTACAATTACCCCTAATTTTCAGTATTGCTCACACGTCTAGCTCCCCACACTGTAACTTAGGCAAGATGCGGGACTTGTTGCATAGGATGAAGATGTTCTGGAAGGTTTGTTCCATGACAGGGCCCACATGTTATGATTAATGTACCATGTTGCACCTGGAAAAGTCTGAATAATGATCTTATTAAAAAAGAGAATTAAACATCAAGGAATGCGCACACTAATAGGCCTCATGGGATAGTATTTCAGCAGCAGTCTTTGTCTGGAGCACTCCCCTAGGAACTATTGTACGTCACGGAGTGTAGGAATGTTTTGGGACACTCAGGCTCTTTCTGTTAAAGCCCAGATTTTGTGTTCTGACATTGAGTCCCCACTGTTGAAGCAATTCATTGTTTCTTTTACTACTACCGAGCATTCATGCTTAAACTGGGCTAGCATATCCCATTACATTATGACAGTGCAAAATGTTATTACTTGTATCCCAGGTGTTGGCCAATCTGAAGTGCAGTTACTAGTGTCCTTACTAAATCACGAAAACCGAAGTAGACAGCCGTGATACTACCTTATGTGCTGAGCCTGGTTGTGTGGTTGAGTCTTAATCAGATAGCATTTTACTTCAGGTCTATCATTGTCCTTATTGTGAAGCTTCCAGTTACATAGCCAGTCATACTCTGTTACTGACCTTTTCCTTAATGACACCCCCTGCTCTCAATGGTTATTTCTTCCTTATGTATTACCTGGTTTTGTTTTTGTGTACCTTGTTCTGTTTATATGGTATGACACCTGATAATTTATTGTCCAAGGTCCTCTCTATTCATTGCATAGGTAGGCACCTATGAACTTATGAATGGTCTACTCTGTATGTCTCTAATATATTGTATCCACTTTAACTCATTGTATGTAAAGCGCTTTACTTTGTATGTTCCAATATATTGTATCCTCTTTAACTAATTGTATGTAAAGCACTTATAAATTGTTACCCTATTAAGTTTCTGCATATCTGTACTCTCCCGGGTCGTGCCTGAAAATAGTCATTTTATGGCTAGTGCACTTACCCGGTTAACAAAAGCTAAATAAATAAAATAAATAAATAAAAATATCGGCCCATATCTGGCCTTCACATTTTCACTAGGATTGTGCCCAGGAAGTGAGTGGTACTGGCACTGAAAGCATTATTAACCATTGGAAGTCCACTATATATTGCACACTGTTCTGTGCATTGAAGTCTCCCGCAGCCAATATAAATCCATTAACTCCATGGCAGAAGTTGAAAGAGTGGCACTCAATGAAACAATAAAAACCAAACACTTACTGTGTTGTAGAGGCTTTATAGGTAGTATCAAATTGCATTCCCCTAATATACAGGCAGCAGTTATATAGTATGAAATCGGGTAACCAGGCTATAAGCATTGTTGCTTCTTTCTCCAGGGCCCCATTAGATTCCTGTTTTCTTGGGACACACCATGCATGCATGTGTCACACCTAATGACGTTTGGACATCCAAATTGACATCTTCCTCTGAACTAAGCACCCCTTGTGTCTAGGTAACTTTCATACTGCCATGTCTTAAAGTGACAAGTGCGTATATTGTTCTACAATTAAATATGTGCAAAACCACAAATGTTTGTTCATTTGATATCGACTGTATAATATTCTCTTGTATTTAGAACTTTAGCTTTTTTTCCCCTTCAAACTTTTTTTTTTTCTTTTCCCTTCAAACTTTGTTTATACCCTAGTCTGAGACGGGAGCTCCTTCCTCCACCTGCCAATGCCCATATCCGACTCATCAAAGCTCAGCCAGCATGTCGTCCAGAACTTTAGCTCTGAGACATAAAGATGATATTCATAACTTAATAAATTAATGAAAATTGCTACCAAAAGTAGTAACTGTTTCATTTAACTCAAACAATGACACAACCAGTTTTTTTTTTCTCTTTAGTCCACCCTCCAGGAAAGGTATAGAGAAGCTCCACTTTTTGGGATTTTAAAAGATCCCTCACTTACAGTACAAAGGCAGAACAAACAACTGAGAGTTAGAAGTAATCAATAATTTGCTACTTGTGGTGAGGTGTCAAAATCACAGACTGCATCCAAGAAATTAATCCAAAGAAGGGTTGCACTGGGATGGTGCTGCTTCAAGACTGATAAAGTAGTATGTATCACTAGGAAGTCAAGTACTCACCACCTGTTTCGGCAAAACACTCCAGGCTCTTAAAGTTTACTTAAGACATTTTATTAACACATAAAAATTTAAAAATCAGACAGCACCCACCTGATGTGTTTTAGAACTCCAGTTCCTTTATCGAAGGCTGGGGTACTGATAAAAGGTACTTGCTTAAATAGTCAAACACCTGGAACATCATCAATACGTAATTTAAAATACTTGAAAATCATTGCTGCAGACATACATTTTGGATGGCATCCTGAAGAACAGTTTAATTAAAAGTGCTAATAATGGCCAGCCTGGTGGCACTATGGGCTGAGGCGCTGGATGCCACACCGGTGATCCATGTTCAGGAGCGGGCACAGATTGCTGGGGGTTGGCCGGGAGGAGGAGGATTGAGCATCATATGGACTGCTCTCCTCCTACGGGAACGGTGGGTAGGGAGGTCCACCAAGGTGCCAGCTCCTAGCGGTGGCTGCTGGCTGGTGCATACTTGGGGCTGATTGGATGGGGCAGCATGGGCGGCATCAGACGTGCAATGTACGGATGCGTGCGTTACAATGTCATTGATGCCATTGCATGCCCATGCTGGTGGGGGGATATACACCACCAAAAAATCCCTCGGCAGTGTGATGGCTGCCTTGATGACAATGCCATGGACATGCCCAAGCCAGCTCCCTCCTGTGCCCACCTTCCAGGTCTCTGCATTGGTGGGATACATACCACTGCGATGTGGCCTGGGAAGGGCTGTGGCAGGGAGGTAAGCTCTGGACGTGACCGTGGCAGTGAACGTGAAGGTTGGCTAGAAGGGGAACCATAGGTACAACCCCCCAGCCGAGGAATATAAATAAATAAAAAAAAAAAGTGCTAATAATGTTTAACTACATTATACATATATGAAAACAGTAAAACATACAATAATATATAAATAGTGCCCTCCTAGTATAAGCGATAAACAGTGGAATGGGTGAGGTGTGTGTGTGTGTGTGTGGCGAATAAAACAACAATGTCTCAAACTTTATTTATAGTATACATACTGTAACTGATATTCAAAACTGTCAAAAGTGCAGGTGCATATTACATAGCATAATATTTGATGGTATGAATACATTTACAGTACTCTTGTCTTCTTCGTAAGAAGGGTCTGATATCTAGGTTTGTTTTCAGCCCTTGTGTTTTAGTGGCCCCCAGAGAGACAATCCAAAAACGTCCTCTTTGGAGTACCAAATTGTCATAGTCACCACTTCTGGGCTTACGGTACACTTTCTCCACTGCTTGAAAGGTAAGCATGTTCTGTGTCTCTGGGTACATCTAGAACATGTGTTGCTGTAACATAACTCCAATCTCCTTTTTCTATCACTCTGATATGTTCACCTACATGAACTTTAAAGGCTTGTGTAGTTTTTCCTACATAGAATGCACCACAAGAACATTCTTCAACATAAATCACTCCAGCCTGTTGTATCACATGTAATGGTTTGTTTAATCTGGTATTCTTTGTGTTTTTGCTCCGTATACTGTGAAAGAAGATATGATCAACTTTTTAGATTTAACACTGTGCAGAACACAGAAAAATAAAGTGGAGACAAATATCTTCTGAAAGGACACAGATGGCAACACTTCACTCTTTGGCCTCAAGTTGTCATCCCAGGCACACAATAGCCAACATACCCAAAGGGCAGTATTTAAGGGTCTAACGTAATTGTGGCACCCAAGATTATGCACAACAAGGAGAAATGGACCTTACCCAAAGACTTTTGGAGAGGGGTTACAGCAACAGTATAACAGAGGAAGGGAGGATGTTTGCTAGGAGACAGGACAGAGGTAGTCTGCTCCAGGATGCAGAAAATGGGGAAACAAGTGCAAGATACAGTTTTGTCACTATGTACTCAGCGCAACCTACACATCTAGAGAAAATGATTAAAAAATATTGGGGGGGTCCTAGGTGGGGACAATGGATTAAAAGCAATAGCAGAGATCCCTCTGTGCATGGTATTTAGGAGGGCGAGCACTTTGAGACAAACTTGTCCACAGCCATCGTAAAGACCACAACACTGGTACCTGGCTCAACCAAGGAGCAAACGGGTGTTACAACTGTCATAGATGTGCGTTTTATAAATATATTAAACAAGGAAAGGGTTTTTGTAGCAAAAACACAAAGAATACCAGATTAGACAAACCATTACATGCAATACAGCCGGGATGATTTATGCTGCAGAATACTTTTGCAGTGCATTCTATGTAGGAAAAAATTACATGAGCTTTTAAAGTTCATGTAGGTGAACATATCAGAGTGATAGCAAAGGAGATTGGAGTTATGCTACAGCAACACATGTTCCAGATGTACCCAGAGACACAGAACATGCTTACCGTTCAAGCAGTGGAGAAGGTGTGCTGCAAACCCAGAGGTGGTGACTATGACAATTTGGTACTCCAAAGCGAAAGTTTTTGGATTGTCTCTCTGGGAGCCACTAAAACACCAGGGCTGAACACCAGCCTAGACATCAGATCCTTCTTACGAAGAAGATAGAAGTACTGTAAATGTATTCATACCATCAGATATTATGCTATGTAATACGCACCTGCACTTTTGACAGTTTCAAATATCAATTAAAGTATGTATACTATAAATAAAGCTATTTATTTATTGGTGAGAATCAGAATTACAATCCTTTGAGTCATAGACTCCTTTGCAAAGGCTCCACGTCAGAAAAAAGAAGAACATTCGCATACTTAACATATACAGTACAATACGTAAACCATACAGCACAGGGATATATACATTGGAAGGTTACAGCATCAGGGATCTTAAAGTAGACCCCGGGTCAAAGTTATGTAACTATGACAGGTTACAGTTTTTGAGGGTCTTAAATGGGCCCCGAGTCATAGTTTATATACAGTGAACTTGAGGACCCTGGGAAATTAATCATGAGAGACAGCAGAGCATATTGTCCCTGTCCTGAGTTTCCTCACTGCACTAGAGCTAAAACCTGTTAATAATATGCCTCCTTTTGAGAATCAGAAAGGGAGGTGGACTATTATTTACAGTCACAGGCTGCAGAGTCAAGGAGGAGGGGCTTGAGACATTGTTGTTTTAATCCCCACAAAACCACCACCTCACACAAATAACACCCCTCCCCGCCGCCCATTCCACTGTTTATCGCTTATACTGGGAGGGCACTACTTATATATTACTGTATGTTTTACTGTCTTCATATAAGGGTAATGTATTTAAACATTTTAACTAAACTGCACTTTTAATTAAACTGTTCTTCAGGATGTCATCTGAATGTATGTCTGCATCAGTGATTTTCAAGTATTTTAAATCACGTATTGATGATGTCCCAGGTGTTTGACTATTTAAGCAAGCATCTATTATCAGTACCCCAGCCTTTGATAAAGGAACTGGAGTTCTTAAACGCGTCGGCCGGGAGCTGCCTGATTTTCTATTTTTATGTGTTAATAAAATGTCTTAACTAAGCTTCAAGAGCCTGGAGGGTTTTGCTGAAACAGATGGTGAGTGCTCGCCTTCCTAGTGATACATGCATCCAAGAACTCCTTATCAGGCTGGATTGTAGCCCGCATTGAGTTATGTTTCAGTAAGTCAGGAAAAATGGCCCCGGGGGTAATGAGGGCCCATTCCACAAGTGGGCCAACTGCCTCAGTGGCAGCATTGAGCAATGTTTTATTCCTAGAAACATGTAAACTGGGCATCGGGTACACACATTCACATCACACTGCTGCCTAGACACTCAAGAAAAGGAGGGATGCAAAATATGGGATATCTGTACTTCAGAACCTCTTTCCCAAATAGGCATCTTAGAACCCTCCTAACCAGGTACTGCTTAGAGTCTACACTTGTTCGTACATATCACATTCATGTAATTTGAAGAAAAAGTTACTCTACTCTACTCAAGTACTGCTTATAGTTTACACTTGTTTGTACATATCACATTTGTGTTATTAAACGAAAAAGGTTTATTCCACCCAAGTACTGCTTACAGTCTACACTTGTTTGTACATATCACATTCTTGTTATTAGAACAAAAAGGTTACTGCAGTGGCACCAGGTTCAGGGGGACCTTGCCCCCCCCCCCAGTTTTAAAAGCAGGGGGCCATGCCCCCTCACTTTTTTGACACAAGAAACATGTGCACAGCAGAAAGAAAAGGCACTCATGGCTCGTCCAGGCCTTTGCCAGCTGGGGTTCATCTGGTTCAACTTCAAGTTTGAATGAACCCCCTTCCGTGACCTTCCATTTTTTTTGTGTGTGTGTTTTTGACAGTCACTGTGCTGCCTCTTTAAATCTCCTTCACACTGCCAGCAACTGTAGAGGATGCCCTGTACATCACATCATCCCTGCTCTGCTCCTTAGACCCCAACCCTGCCACAGTCAGATCGCCGACGGCCAATGAGCGTGTGACTGACTTGTATGGGAGTCACGATGATTGGCCACTGTTGCTGCCACGGCTGAGAGTGCACCACACTTCAGCACTGTTAGGTCTGGGCTTGCAGTCCACTGCTGAATGTGGGGGAGAACGGGATGAGTCTTGGAGCAGTTCCTTAGCTGCTCATTTTGGGCTGGTGAAACTTACAGTACTGCTGCTGCTGGGCAGGTAATTCCTGAATTTCCTTGTAGTACTGGCTCTCAGACTGCTGGCTATAAAAGCAGTGCTGGTAGTATTACCGAATAGACTTGGTGTTATTGGAACATCTTTTACGGTGACTGCGCTCAGAATTGTACATTTATGTGCCAATGCAAACGCATTAAGCAAGTTCTGTTTGAAGTGGATCTGATTTTTTTTTTAATGCTGTTTTGTCTGTTTGTTATATGTATTTATGATACTGGGCAGTGGTCACAATTCACAGAGGAGGTGGTATCCTGTAAGACAGTGGGCAGTTTTAAAAAGGTATTGGACAAGGTGAGGGGGAGGGTTACCATGAGGAGGGAAGGGGAGAGAGGGGCAGCTGCAGTGTAAGGGATGCTAGCTGCGCATTTGAGCAGGCTTGATAGACCATACGACCTGTATCTGCTGGTTGTTTCATATATTCACTATATTCTTTTTTTCTTTGATGCTTGCAGGTCTGCCTCCCCCATTAATTCATTCTTGCTATTTCTGAGTTACTAAAACAGGGCACAGGTGGGGGGGGGAGCAGTACCATGAAAAGTATACTTTAAAACACATGAAATATTGGTGTTGGAGTACCGCACATTCACTATTTGCTTCACTACTGCTTTTACTGGATGTTGGATGTTTAAAGAAGGATCTCTGAATTTCAGATATGAGCCTGGAGCTCTCTTTCTATTCCACAAATCACAGCAAGTGAAGGAGGGGGGCATGCACAATTTTTCCTTTTATGTGGTTGCTTTTACTTCTGGCAGTAACCTCCCATTGCTCCCTTGCTTCTTGTGTCCCAACAAAGGAATGACTGGAGTAGGACAGAAAAAGACTGAAGCAGCAGCTGCAGCAGCAGCAGCAAGGCTCGCTGGCTTAGCAGGAGTTGGGGTAAGAGCACATAACCACTATGGGGAACGTTCCTAGTGACAGCTCAGGCCGTGGACACCAAGAATGAGAATATCCTGCAGATGATGGGGCGATCAGAAGAGCGAGATAGCAATGGCGGTAGTAGGATGATGGGTCAGGAATTAGGCTGACATAGGTGAAATGAGGTCTGACTGAGGCCACTGAGTATATATATATGTGTATTACAAAAAAAAAACAAATGCTGTCTTGGATGCAAAAGAATAATTGCTGTGCCTATGCCCACCTTATCATCATACCCACATCTGTCTGATTTATGACAGATGTCTGACAGACTTATTTAGGGTGCAGAAATAGTGGGCATGTCAACCACAGTGCATAGTGTTTTTGAAAAGAGCAAAGCAAATGCCATACCATATGTTATGGAACAAGCGTTTCAAGCAACATTACTTGTTTTGTTTTTCTTTTTAAGAGTCTATTTCTGGCCTCTCTTCTTGTTCCTTTTCCTTTCTGGTGCAGGGTATTGCAAGGGAATTTAGAGCACACAATATTCTCAGTTCTGTCTTTTTGCCCTGGCCATTTCAGAGCCACACATTTTAATGATGATAAAGATGCCATGTCAGGCACTGCCTGTCTAAAAAGGAGGACTTTACTTCTGCTGGATCTGGCTTTTCAGTGGCAGTATTGCCATCTGATACCCTGGTTGCCTGGGTTTTGGCTCCCTAACTCACTGTCTGCAACAGTCCTGCAGCACCACCCAACTGGGAGCTGAGTTGACTGGGGGAAGAAAGCAAAGGTTAATGGTAAACAGGGTCAGATAAGAAGATGGAGGTTACGACAACTCTGGTTCTGTGGGGATCTGAGTAGGGGTTGTTACGCGGTATTTAACTGTGTTTGATGACTTTTAAGAGCTTTTATTGTTTATTATGATGTTACAGTTAACGTCTATTGATTGGATGTGTTGTTTTCTCCATTCAGACAGACATCTCTAGAATTTTTTGTTTTTCCACTTGAAGTCAAGGGTGGGGGGAGACCTAACAGAACTTTGTTTTATCTTCAGTGTAAGACTTAAAATGTACCACAGAGCATCTAAAACTCCAGAGCTTCTGGGGGCCTAGGGGCACCCAGATCTCCAGCTTTTTAAAGGAATTTTTCTTAGCTACTCCCTTACCCTTGGACCCCCCTTTAGAAGGCTCCAGAGCCCTGGGTTACTCCACCCCAAGTACTTCCACCCAGGTACTGCTTAGAGTCTACACTTGTTTGTACATATCACATTTGTGTTATTAGAAGAGAAGGATAGAGGAGGTACAAGACAGTTTCAGGGAAGTGGGGAAACTATGCAGCAAAGAGGGAACAACGGTAGCCTTCTCAGAAGTTCTGCCAGTGCCAATAGCTAGTACAGACAGGAAGAGAAGAATCAGTGACTTCAACAAGTGGCTTTGGGAATGGTGTGCGACCAAAGGGTATGGATTGGTGGGGGACTGGGGTAGTATATGGGATAACACAGATCTTTATGCAGGGGATAGGTTACAGCTCAGCAGGGCAGGGTCACAGGTGTTGAAGCAGAAGCTAGGGGATTTCAACAATGAGAGGTATCATTTAAACTAGGTGGGGGGGGGCATTTGAGCTGTGAATCACCAGGAAGGGGGGTCCCATGGACCTCCCCCACCACCGGGATAGATATGACCTTAGGTGAAATAGGGGTTGAAGTGAAGGGTAAAGAAGCAGAAAGGATAGGAGCAGTGTGGAGAATGGTTTCACTAAATGCTAGGAGCCTGGGGAACAAGTTGGCAGAGTTGCAGGCATTGATGACAGAGTGGAAGGTGGACATAGCTGCCATTACTGAGATGTGGGCAACCAGGCACCATGACTGGGACCTAACCTAACCTAAGCTGGTGTCAGCGTGGCTCAGTTGGTAGCACATCCGCCTCTGGACCAGAAGGTCGTGGGTTCTTGTCCCACACCGGGATTGGACTTGCACCTAAAAATTGCTGGCATCCGAGTGTAGTATTGGGGGGGTGCTGTACTGTTGGGGTGTGTCATCCTTCGGATGAGATGTTAAACCGAGGTCCCTTCTGCCCATCCTGGTGTAGTCCTGGTGGGTGTCCAGGTGGAAGTAAAAGAACCCAGGGCACTCTTCGCAAAGAGTAGGGAACATTCCCGGTGTCCTGGCCAACATTCCCCTTCCCATAAAACCGGTTCATGCAATTATCCAGGCTGTGTGTGGGTGATGATGTGCGATATGGCCGCCACCACACATTCAGTCACTTCACTACCAGTCTAGCATTGCTTGTAAAGCGCTTTGGATGTATGAAAAGCACTATATAAATACTGATTCTTCTTCTCCTTCTAACCATCCAAGGGTACAAACTATTCCTGAGGGATAGAGATAAAGGGAAGGCTGGGGGGGCATTTACGTAAGGGAAGGGATCAGGTGTTATAGGGGAGGAGGGCAGGTCGGAAGTAATCTGGCTGCAACTACACAGCCAGAAAGGGACCAAGATCTGTCTGGGGGTCATTCATAGACCTCCAAACCAGAAGGAGGACATTGACAGGGAACTGGGGGAGCAGATAAGTAGGCATAGTGGCAAAGGGAGCACAGTGGTGGTGGGGGTATTTTAATCTACCGGGGGTGGATTAGAGCATTCCTGCAACCACTTGTGCCAGGGAGCAGATCCTCCTGGAAGCATTCCAGGATGGCTTCCTTACACAGAGGGTAATGGAGCCAATGAGGGAGGGGATTATACTAGACCTGGTACTGGAAGATGGGGACCAGATCAGGGATGTAAGGGTGGAGGAACCTCTAGCAAGCAATGACCATCGCACAGTGTGGTTCTCAATCTGTCTGGGTAGTAGCCACTACAAAAACTAGGGTCCTGGACTTCAAAAGGGTGGACTTTGGCAGGATGGGACACATACTGGAAAGTCATATGACAAGCATCTGCCCAGAAATGGACATGGAACAAAAATGGGCAGTCATCAAGGCAGGACTGGCTGAAGCCACTAAAACTTGTATCAAGAGCGAGAGCAAGAAAGCCAGGACCAAGAAACTAAGTTGGATGAGTAGAGAGGTTGTGGAGAAGGCGAGGGAGAAGAGGAAGGTATTTAGGATCTACAAGAGATCCAACAGGGCAGAAGACAGAGAAGAATATGTGAAGAAATCCAGAGAAGTGAGCAGAGTGGTGAGGGCAGCGAAGGCGTCTAGGGAACGGAGGTTAGCACAGGGGCTCAAAGAAGGAGAAAAGGATTTCTTCAGATATATCAGGGAGACGACGAAGAGCAAGGATCAAATTGTTAGGATCAGGAGGGGAAGTGGGTGGGTAGAAAAGGGGGATGAGCAGGCAGAAGTACTTTAATGAATACTTCTGTTCAGTCTTCACCAAGGAGAGGGATGGGCCCATACCTGAGAAGAAGGGCGAGGTGGGAGAGGGTGGGGGAGTAGCAACCCTGGATGGGGAAATCATGGTGGAAAGGGTGAGGGAGGGCCTAAAGTCCCTGAAGGTGGACAAGGCACCTGGCCCAGACGGAGTCCACCCCAGGGTGCTGAGAGAGTTGGCAGAGATCCTGGCAGGGCCATTTGTGGACCTGTTCAACTCCTCTCTGAACTCAGGGTGCATGCCCAGGGACTGGAGGGAAGCATATGTTGTACCTCTCTATAAGAGTGGGCCCAAGGACGAACCGGGGAATTACAGACCGGTAAGACTTACCGCAATTGTGGGAAAACTGATGGAGACAATCCTCAAGGAAAGACTAGTGCAATTTCTTGAGGATAACAATCTCCAGGACAGCAGACAGCACGGATTTGTCTCGGGCAGATCCTGCCAGACGAATTGGTTGATTTTTACGACTGGGTTATGAGGGCACTGGACAGGGGACATGCAGTGAATGTCCTCTACCTGGATTTCAGCAAGGCCTTTGACCCGGTGCCACATGGTAGGCTGACCTCCAAGCTGAAGAGTCTAAGAGCAGGGAGGAAACTGGTCAGATGGGTCAAGAACTGGCTGCAGGGTAGACAGCAGAAGGTAGTAGTTGGGGGGGAGGCATCTAAACCCAAGTGGTGTACCACAGGGCTCAGTGCTGGGACCGGTTCTGTTTAACATTTTCATAACCGACATTGTAGTGGGGATTAAGAGCAAGATTTGTCTCTTTGCAGATGACACAAAGATTTGTGCTGAGGTGGATGGGGGAGTACTTCAGGAGGATTTGGTAAACCTGGAGGAGTGGTCTCACACTTGGCACCTTGGTTTCAATGCCAAGAAGTGCAAAGTGATGCATTTAGGAGGCAAGAACCCAGGACACAATTACTGGCTGGAGGGTGTCCTGTTAACAAAATCCAAGGAGGAGAAGGATCTGGGAGTGCTGGTAACCTGGGAGATGAACCACTCTGCTCAGTGCAGGAAGGCAGCAGTGAAGGCAAACAGAATGCTAGGGTGCATAGCAAGGGGGATTACATCTAGGAGTGGGAAGGTCATCTTGCCTCTGTACAGGTTCCTAGTGAGACAGCACCTAGAGTACTGTGTGCAATTCTGGTGCCCCTACTTGAAATGGGACATCAAACAACTGGAGGGGGTACAGCGCAGGGCAACAAAAATGATCCTGGGGTTGGGGGACAGACTATATGAGGAGAGACAGAGAGAGCTCAATATGTGTACCCTGGAGAAAAGAAGGGAGAGTGGGGATATGATTGAACATAGTAGCCACCAGGTGTATGTTCAGTCTGAAAGGCAGAAGGGAAACCAGGGGACACTCTATGAAGCTGGAAGGGGGCAGGTTCAGGAAGGAACTGAGGAGGCACTATTTCACAGAAAGGGTGGTGGCAGGGTGGAACGCTCTGCCAGAAGAAGTTGTATCAGTGCAGAGTGTTGGGGGCTTCAAGAGGGGGTGGGACAGATTCAAGGAGAAGTTAAAATCGGGAGGTGGGGGGAGGGCATATGAGGGAGGGGGGGCAGCTGCAGTCTAATGAACTGAAGTGCTGCACACTTGAGCAGACTGGATAGGCTGAATGGCCTGTATCTTCTGGTGATTTCGTATGTTACTCCACCCAGGTACTGCTTATAGTCTACACTTGTTTCTACATATCATATTTGTATTGTTAGAATAAAAGGTTTCTCCACACAGGTACTGCTTACAGACTACACTTGTTTGTATATATCACATTTGTGTTGTTACAAGAAAAGGTTACTCTTCAGTAATTGTTTCTTTACATACACTACATTTACATGACAGGCCAACCTATCGGATAACCCTTTACCTGGCAACTGAAGGGAAACCTGGCTAAGGGCAGCATCGTGTTTACAGGAGGGTGTCATTATTGGGGAAGACAAGTGGCAGGGCATGTTTTCGATGTAGAAACCTGGTAACTGGGCTGGTATTCAGCCTTTGTTACCAGATAACTCTGTTGCCAGGTTCTTTTAGTTAGCAGATAGTGCACTTGTTTACATGGTAACTAACTCCGATACCAGGTAATGCTTTAAGGGACACTGTCAACTCTTTTTGCATCACATTATTTCCAGTTGAAAACCCACATTTTATGATTGCTTACCTTCTATAAAATTCATTGACACTGTTGGTTGTTTTTTTTTTTTTTTCTGTTTCCTTGCTTAGTAGAACTGAAATGCATGGTAATTACAGATGTTGCAAAGTTTTACTTCGCAGGTGAAGTTTCAGGGAAGTTGAGAAATTCACTTTCGTGAATTACTTCGCAAAGTTCCCACTTCACAACCGCTAACCTTGCCTAGAAAAGTGGCAAAAGTTAAGGTTAGTGTAATTTAAGGCAGTTTGCCTAGAAAAAGGCAACTTCTCTTAGTAAAATTTTATGGTTAGGACTGTGAATTTCGCCAACTTTGCAAATTAATTTGTGAAGCGAATTCTATCCACTTCGACCATCTAATGGTAATGGCACAAACATACCCAGCCTCATTTTGGTTCATAGTATTGCTTTACTCTGACTGCTTACTTTCTTAACATTAGGAACACCAAATAGTGCACCTACTTTAGATGCAGTAGTCTCCTCTCCTTCCAGAGCATCATGAGTGGCTAAACTGTGTGGGTGTGATCCCAAGTTCAGAAAAGATGGAGTGGAAGCTGATCAAGAAATATAAACAAACACATTTTTGTGTGGTAACACCTGTGTGTTGGACAGTCTGATTTTGACTTTTAAAAATGAGAAAAAAAAGGAACCGGAATCAAATTGCCAGATATATCAGCACATCCTACAGAATGTAAACAATCATGTGTTAACTAGTCTTTGCCTGGCTCCCCTACTTGAATAATAGTATTTTCTTCAGTATTCTTTTTGTTTCTTAAGATATGCTTGTGCATTTAAAGTATTTTCTTTTTTATATTATTTGTATTTCTTCCGTCTTACTGCGGCGTTCCCGGCATGGGGCATCCAGATGCTGGCTGTGCGTGCCCGGAGAGCTGGGTACTCTAACTGCATCCGGGATGGCCATCTTGCCATCCTGCTGGAGGGCCCCCGATGCCTCTGTCAGCCTGGACAGCCCCAGAATCCTCTCTGATGGGATTTCTCACGAGTCCTCCAGGCAGCGTAGAACACGGCCATCAGGCTGCACGGTTGCGCCCAGCCCATTTTCCTCCTCTTTAGTCCCTCTTGGGAGCACAGACATGCAATGATGTTCAGGCACGACGTGCCAACGTCCACTGTGCTCCCCCCTCCCACTTGCACTAATGCTAGCAGTACCTCCAGGCATCCCCAGAGGTCACTACAATGCAGTGAGTGTCCCCGACCCACCCCAGGACTAGGAGAGCAGTCTACGGACGCTTGATCCTTAGTCTCCCTGCCGACCCCCGACGTCCTGGGCTCATTCCCAAACCTGGGTTGCCAGCGTGGCATGAGGTGTGGCATCCAACGCCTCCACCCTCAGTGCCACCTGGCTGGCCACATTTAAAATATTTTAATTAAATCACAGATACTATCAAGTATAAACATTTTAAAAATAAGTAATTTTTTGGGTCATGTCCCCCAGGTCTCTTCAGCCTAAAGGCCTGCTGTTTGAAGGTGTGGCTCAGGACCAGTACAGTGTGTGATAGGGTTGCTCGGAATGGCGGAATCAGAATCGGCTTCCTTGGAGTCTGTTTGGTTTTCAGTATTCAGATTTTCAGAATCTGTGGCCAGATATCCAAATTTCGAAAATACCATGTAATCAGAATCTGATTCCATATCTGATACCGGCGCAGTGGGCCTGCACACACTTGAAATGCATCCCGAGCCCCCACCACATAATCAATAAAATTATTAGCTCCTCTCCTAAACACCCACATGCTTGCTGAATCCTGACACCCCCCCCCCCCCACGGTAACTGGAAAAACTTTACTGGACCTAGTACCTGCTGATTTGTATTGTAGCATGCCACTGCCAATATAGCCATTAGCCAATCCATTCTGTCATCTGAAGTCCTTTCCCTACGCCAGTCCACCAATTAGTCAGTCTCAAGCAGCAGTACTCTCATCTGTGCAGAGACTCTGATTCCATTAATAGCTCCAGTCCTCAAGTTGGCAGTTGGTAGATGATGCCCAGCTCACTGCACAGTCCATCCCATTACTCCTGCCAGCATGCTGCCACCACACTTCCCCAAAAATAAAACACAAGTCCCTGCTACTGGAACACCACCAAACGCAGGTGTAGTGGAGGAACAAGTTATTTGACAGTACACAACGTGCTTGGCAAGTCGGTGGTTAGCAGAAAGTGGCCGGCAAAGCAAACTGTCTCATCCTTTCTCTCACTGGCTGGATACTGCTGGGTTTTATTTAACTCCAAAAACTGATTAGCGTTTTGCTCATAAAAGTGATAAAACATTGTGAAAATGCATAGCACTTGTCTCAATGAGTTTAACAAATATAACACTTCTAGAAAACCTATATAAATACTTTCTGTACAGTTAGCATTGTCCCAAGTAAAAAAACTGCTACTCAATTATTTAAAACCCTGCTACTGTACATGTGAAAGATGGCCTTACTGTCAGGTGCCCAGTCTACGCACATAGTATACATCTTGTGACCCACACCTGTTTCTCCTCCTACACTGGCTCCAGGCAGTGCAGCACTGCACCCGTAGCAGGGAAGAAAACCTCACTCCTTGGTGTACCATGGCATTGTTCAGAAATTGGCCTTGGGAGGGGCAGGGGAGGGCAAGATGAAAGCATGGACTGTTGCTGGGTGGACACTGCCAGCATTTTGGGAACAGGACAGGACAGAACTCGGAGGAAATAATCTGATGTCAGAGAGGAGTCGTCTGCAGAAGTCATCATGAGAGGGCGAGTCAGTTGACCTGGACAGCAGCACAGGTGAAACCACTTGCATAGAAACATAGACAATGATGGTAGAAAAAAGATCAAAGGCCCATATTGTCTGCCTGGAGTTCCTTATCTACCCTGTGGCCAATGGTCTATATGGGGTTTTATCTCCTGGTCCACCCCACCCCGCAGTTAACTGGCACAAGGACCCAGAGGATGGCATACGTTATTAGGTTAAATAAGTCTAGTACAATGGAAGGGGATTATGTGGAAGGGGGAATGCATTGGCACTGGCAGGCACTGGAGGGAGGGGGAAGGAGACAACAATTTCATTGAAGAAATTATTTGTTTTGTATTTGTGTAATGGGGTGAAGGGATTGTGCTGCGAGTGTGTTGCAGCATTGAATATTAAATCAGATTTTCTGACTCCTATTTCTGAAACATTACCAGAATAGTAATTTGATCGGATTTGGAATCAGAAATTCCTGTGAATCCATCAGATGCACAACATAATGGTAGAAACATAGAAATATAGACTTTGATGGCAGTAAAGACCACTTGGCCCACCCAGTTTGCCCATTTCCCTACCTATTGGATAAGCTGCAGATCCTAGTTAACCAACAGCCTACTTCCTCCTACCCTCCACTAGAACTGCCTTATGTCTGTCCCATGCATTCTTGAATTCCCCCACTGTTTTTGACCCCACTACTTCCTCAGGAAGTCCGTTTCTTGCATCCACCACCCTCTCTGTAAAAAAATACTTCCTCACATTGCCCCTGAGCCATCCCCCTCTCTATCTTCAAATTGTGCCCCCTTGTTCTTGCACATCTCTCTTTCTGAAAGATGCTACCATTTTGGACTTTGCTGATTTCCTTGAGGTACTTGAAAGTTTCTATCATGTCCCCCGTCTCCCTCCTTTTCTTGAGGCTATACATATTAAGCTCCTTTAGTCTCTCTTCGTATGGCTTCTGGTGCAGACTCTGCACCATTTTAGTTGCCCTCCTCTGGACTGCCTCCATCCTGTTTATGTCCTTGTGGAGATAAGGGTCTCCAGAACTGCACACGGTATTCCAGATGGGGCCTTACCAGCTGTCTGTACAGAGGGATAACAACTTCCTGTTTTCTACTGGTGATGCCTCTCCCTATGCATCCCAGTATATCCTCCCAGCTCTCCTTGCTGCCTTCTCACAATGCTTGCCTACCTTTAGGTCATCTGATATGACTACCTCCAGGTCCCTTTCCATTTTTGTTGTTGTTAGTACCTCTCATCACCCACATTGTGTACTCTTTCCCTGGGTTTTTGTTCCCCAGGTGCATTACTTTGCATTTCTTTGCATTGAATCTAAGCTGCCATACTTTCGACCATTCCTCCATACTGGCCAAGACCCTTCTCATCCTTTCCACCACCCCTTGTGTATTGACCCTTTCCACCCCCTCCCTGTGTGCATCAACCCTGTTGCAGATCTTTGTGTCATCTGCAAAGAGGCATACTTTTCCTTCCAGCCCCTTCGCAGTGTCACCTATAAAGACATTAAAGAGGACCAATCCCAGTACCAGGCTTATTCCAAACATCCCTAGTGTTGAATGTAGCTTCTGAAATTCTTGGTATCTTGGTTAGTAAGACAAAAGAAGGCCGAGGCCCATCAGGATAGTCTCCCACCACCAGGTGGATTATTTTCTGATTCTTGGTTGTAGGATAAATTTATCCTGAGCACGTTTAAAGTTATCAACTGAGTTTATATTTACTAAGAAACTTGGCAATGGTTTCCAATGTTTTGCATCTCTAAATGTTCACGTTTGTTAGTTTTTGACTTGTGGACTATTAATTGTTTATTATGAGATCTTAATGTAGTTTTTCTATTGCAGAATTGTACACCCAATTCTTTCAATTATTCCAGATTTCAGGGTATCATGAATGGGAGGGCTAGATGCATTAGTTAGACTGACTACGTTGAGTAAACCTTCATTCACAGCTCACTGCATATGTTCTCCCTATTTGGGACTGTGCCAGATATGCAGTGGTCATTTTTTTCAGGCCCAAAGAATGGTGCCGATAAACTGTGTCAAATGAACATGGTTTTATAGATTTAAATGTAGAATAAAGAACAAACTGCAGTGGTTATGGGGGATGTACCTGTAGTGGGTTTCTACAGCTTCGACTTGACAAACACAGCTGCCAGATTTTTTTGCTTTATTTAAAAAAAAATGTGCCTGTCCAGTGATTACATAAGGAGTAAGATAAAACCAGGCTTGAGGTCACAAAGAAATATATGCATGCCTTGGTGGTCTAGGCTCAAGGTATAGCTGAGTGCTTCCACACACACCCCGAGAAGAGTGTAAATTTCTTTTTGACTGCACACCCTGAAGTGTAGTATTGTTCTTGTAAATTTTGTGTTAAAAGTGTTTTAATATTAAGGAGGAAAGAAGAGAAACACATTTAAATTGTGTCAGAAATGTTTCACAATAAGTAAATAGAAATAAAGAAACATATTTAAAGTGTGGGGTTGTAAAGAAATACACACCAAGTGATGTGTTAGTGTTAGAGCCAGTTAACTGATTGACTTATTTAGATCAGTTTTACAAAATTAGATATTTTAAAACTTTGTTTGCTGTTTTTTTGTTTTGGCTAGGAAAAAAAACATAATTTTAGTTAACAACAAAAAAAAAAGGGAAAACAGTTACCCCAAGATCCTTTATACTGAAGAAGCCATGTCTTTTGGGCTCAATTTTTTGTTGCTATTTTTTAAATGTGGGAGTCCAACATTATGGGGAAAAACAACACAATTTTCAATTCACCAATAGTGAGGAATTTATAGTGTCACTTTTGCAGCCATTTTCATGATTTAAGAAGCATGGAATATAAGGGACCCAGTGCCAGTCCATACTCTGTCTGACACTGGGAATTCCAGTTGTCGGGTGTGGTGCTAAGCAGTTAGGAAGGGTGCAGGTTCCCTTAGTATTGCAGAGTCAGGATCGCCCCAGTGGGTAGGGATTGCAGCAGTGGCATCTGCTGCAGCTACTCCCAGATTCACCCCTCCCCAGTACATACTGTACGTCGTGGTCTTCAGTCAAGGAGACTTATTCACATGCAACCAAGCCCAATGCCACGACTTCTGCTAACCTGACCCGGTCTCTCCTACCTCATCGACGTAGCTGCGGTTCGCTCCCTGGCCACTAGCGAGTGATCAAGGCAGGGAAAAGAATGTGGTTTCCCGTTGTGCTTTTGATACATACTGTATTCCAAAGCACATTACAAGCTGTGAACAATTGCATGTGGCAGTAGGTCAGCATAGGTAGGTTAACAAAAGCTCAAGAAGGTTAACCACAAAGGAAGGGAGAGGTTATGCACAATGAGGTTAAGTGACTTGTTTAAGCTCACAAAGTGATTACGTATTGAAACCCAGTTCCTCAGCTCCACTCCCCCCCCTCTCCCCAGGGAAAGCATCCAGTGGGCTACTTGATCTGTTTCTGTCTGTTCGCAGGAGATCAGGATGTAATCATCAGTTGCTAGGTTGTCAAACTGCAGTACTATTGCTTGACCAGTGGGCTAGCCTGGGGACATTTTTGCTGAAGAAAAAGATCAAGTTTAGCAAACACTTCCTTGGATAATTCTGGATGGTTTTTTAATTAAGCCTGTATTTACAAGGACATGATCCTACTACCAGTCAAGTGTGAGGTGATGTTGAAAATGTATGTGTTTTTCAGAGAGAGACACTAGATCTGCAGAGCTAGCTAAAATGTTCTTCAGGAGCTCATTTGCTGTATTGTTTTCCGATGCTTGCAATGGATGAGTAGTTGATAATAGAAATAGTACAGCACTATAATATGAGAATTGTTATACTGTATCAGTATAGTAGAAGTGCATCATAAGTATATCGATATAAACAAATTCAGATGATATTACTATAGTAGAATTGCATTATTAGTATATCAATATAGTACAGTATATTTACGCAATGTTAATATAGTGAAATTACAGTTTTAGTATATCACTGTACTGTAGTATAGCATAGTATAGTACAGTATAAGGATATATTGTAGTTTATGTATCTGTATGTTTACACAAAGCCAACAGTGGAAGTGCATTGTTAGTTTATTAAGTTAGTATGGTTACATGATATCAATATGGTTGAAGTGTATTATTAGTTGACTGTATATTTACACTAAATCGATTGTGGAAGTGCATTACTAGTATACTGAAATACAACTTTAACTTTTGTGCTGAGTTTGTGAGTATTTTACTTATTTTTACTGCTTTTAGGGGTTTTTAGCGGTTCCTAGCCAGTTCCAGGGAACCGCGTTTTCCCCTATTTTCCGCTGTTCCTTTTTTCTCTTTTCCTGAGGTAAAACTTTACTGCATTTGGTGTTTTTGATGGTTTTTCTTCATATTTTACAAGCAGTTCCCTTACTGTATCTTATTGGGCCCCGCTATATTCTTTACTTTCCAGATGATTTTTATTTAATTTAAATGCAGTTCTTTACCGCGAGGGAACCAACTGCATTTTCTTTATTTCCCTTTTGGAAACCACATTTAAAAATCTTTCTGTGACAGATTGGCATGTCAGAAAAGCCAAACAAAAGGACTGGACTAACAGGTTTTAAAAATTGCTTCAAGTATGGTAAAATCATAGCTAAAGCGGAAAACCACGACTTATGTTTACAGTGCTTGGGTCCAGAAAATTATTGTGCAATTTGCTCTAAATTCTGTTCAAAAACGGTTACAAAGTGGGCCCAAAGATTGGTAGAGATGGCCTCTCAGTCTGCTTCTCCTATTAAAGAGGGGTCCCCTGCCCTAGCTAAACCTAAAGACAAGGACCCCTCACAGAATAATTCTGATAAACAAAACAATAATAATTCTCACGGTGACCTGCCTAAAAAGAGACATGGAGAGCAGGTTGCAGATTCCGTGCCTGCTAAAAAAAGCACTTTCTGAAGAAAAACATACCACCACCCTCCCGCATCATGACAAGGGGAGACGCCAGTGACAAAAAAAGCATAAAGAAAAGAATAAAGAGAGTAAGTCACTTAAAGATAAAGAAAAGGTCTCTGACTCTGACAGAGATTTACCCCCTGTAGAAGAGATGGCTAAGACATGGCACCTATATCAAACATTACAGAGCATGGGTGTTTTTTTTCTCTGCCCCCTCCACTCCTGTTAAGGGGATGAAGATAATAATGATGAGTCAGAGGGCCATCCCGTGGAGTCAGATATTTCACCTGACCTGGGCTTTGGCACTTTTCCAGATGGTCAGGAGGATCTTTCTTCCCTCCTCATCTTCTTGCAACATATGGTGGGCAACCCTGGACCTGCTCACCCAGGAGTCCACAGAGAACGAGGATGAAGACTACAGAAATATAATGGGTCTTCCTCCTCCCAAAAAGATTGTGCTCCCCATTTATAAATCCTTTAAGAAATCCACTGTGACACTCCTACAGGCCCCTACTTCCCTGCCTGGAGTGGATAAGAAAGTGGATAGAAAGTATCAGTTGGCCAAAAATGATGCTGACTTTCTTTATATTCATCCTAGTCATGAAGGGGTAGTTCAGGCTGCAGCCTGTGACAAGGCTAAGGTCCCTCTCACCTCTCACCCTCTAGACACAGAGTCCAGAAAATTGGACTTCATGGCTAAAAAAATCATATACCACAGCTTCTGTTTATTTGTGTCTGTCCTCATATTTGGCATATTCTGCCAATGTCCAGAAAGCACTATGGAGTTCAATCCAGGCCATCCTTGCCCAGAAAACAGATAAGATGGCCCAGGAAATAGCTGAGACAGTGAAGACCAGATTACAAGCAACCAAATGCCAGTTTCACATGGCTGCAGACACTAATGACACAGCCACCAGAGCCATGGCTCAGGCTATCTCTCTTAGACAATTTGCTTGGTTATGAACTACAAATTTAACACAGGACACCCAGTCTAAAGCTATGGACTTTCCCCTGTGAAAATAATTCCCTCTGTGGGGATAAAACTGAGGTGTGCATGAACGAGATGGAGGAATACAAGTCTACCTATGAAAGTAATGCAGCAAAGCAGAAAGCCTCTACCTCCCAGAAGTCTCAGCCTAGGGGCAGGGGCTACTTTCCTAAGGCATACTGTCCTATACCTGTTATGTGTAGTGCAGCTTTAAGAAATGTACTTCCTGTGAGGCTGTGAATCTTCCTGTGTATGTGTGTTGAGATAAGTGTTCCCCTCATATCTGTGCTGTATGGAAGTTATCAGAGAAGGCCTAGATTTCAGTGTGATGTGTTTTCTTATTACCAAGACCCTGATGTGTTTAAGGTACTTATTTTCGGCCACCAAATAAAACAAACTGGTGACAAGGATAGTGAAAATTTTCATAGCTCCAGCTTACTGAATTACACCATTTTGTGACTTTCTGCATTAGAGGCAAGTAAGCAATTTGGAACTGTGCTATATCATGGAAACTTCAGCCAGCTTTGAGATTTTTTACAGGAACAGACTGGGATACATGATCCAGACAGTTTGATCAGTGGTTATTACTTAATCCTGCCATAAAATCTGCAAATGTTGAGTGACAGGATATACTTATTCGAGCTGCTTGTTGTAATGTCTTGGGAAGTGAAACCTTCAAACTTTAATGTAGTCTGTGTGCATCTGACCGGCTGGAGGATTTGTCATATCAAGAGTTAAAGGCTAAATTGAATGCACAATACAGTTCAAGAACTTTCCCAAGGGCTGAACGTTATAAATTCTAAAGTTACCAGCAGAAACCAGGTCAGTCATTACAATCTTATTTGGCTGAGATCAAACGCCTAGCTGTCACATATGAGTGGAGCAGGGAGCATCTTGAATCTAATTTAGCTGATAAGTTTGTTATGGGTCGAATAATGAACATCGTATTCAGCAGTTATTTTCTGTAAATGTCAAGAAGTCTGCTGAGGAACTTTTACAGTTGGCACAAATGTATGAGGCTGCAGAAAATGAAGCACATGCTAAGATGGACACTAAAAATGAGGTACAAGTAACTGCAGTAAACCCCAAATTAAAACAGCTCAAACCTAAGTCTAAACCACTGTTTTCAAAGAAAAATTCAACCACTCCACCCAAACTGCATGACCAGTACAAATGTGCATCATGTGGGTCTTCTCAGCATAGCGGAGACCAGTGCAAATTCAGAGAAGTTCAGTATCATGCATGTAAACATCAAGGGCATATTGCTAAGGTCTGCAGAAGCAGGAGAACTGCAGTGATCAGTTCAGAGAGCACAGACAGTGCAGTGGTTCCTATTGCACCACAAATGCAGACTAAAGATGTTCCTCCTTTCTATGTGTTACTTCAGTTGCCACAACTGAGGCATCAGTTGCGTTTAATGGTAGACTGTGCTTCCCCAGTTACTTTTATTAACCATCAGACATGGTCTGATTTGGATAAGCCACCATTGTCTCCTTGTAATAAGTTGCTGTGAGCATTTGAAGGGCAACCAATTCAGCCACTGGGCTTGTTTACCACTTTAGTATGCAGGACTGAGTCTCCTGGAACACCTTTAACTTTTCTGGTGTCCAAAAAGAGTGTCAACATTTTGGGCAGAGTTGCTCAGGTTCTTCTAAACATTCATACTGATCCAGCAGATTTTGGCCTACTTGCTGCTGTCCAGGTACCACAAAGCAGCAAACCGCCCAAGCTTGGGGAGATTTTAGACATGTATCCAGAGCTGTGGAAAGGCCTGGGACATTGCACATCAGCTAAAGCCAAGCTAGTTACAAAGCCTAATACAGTCCCTAAGTTTTGTAACCCACAGAAACATCCTTTTGCCTTAAAATCGGTGGTTGAGGCAGAATTGGACATCCTGGAAAAAGCGGGTGTGCTGGAAAAGGTTTCAAGTTCAGACTGGGCTGCTGCAATTGTGGTGGTATCTAAACCAGGTGGTAAGGTTTGAATATGTGGAGATTTTAAGGTGACGCTTAATCCAGTACTTAACGCACATCTATTTCCTTTACCCTTACCTGAGGAACTTTTTCACACACTGAATGGTTGTGTGGGGTTCTCTAAACTGGACCTCACTGATGCATACCTTCAAGTGGAGTTGGATACAGACTCTTAGAAATTGGTAGTGATTAATACACACCAAGGACTGTACAATTACAAACGGTTATGTTCTGGCCTTAGTTATGCACTGGCTATTTTTCAAAAAGTGATTGAGCAAACGGTGGGTGATATACCAGGTGTTGCTTGTTATTTGGATGACATTGTCACAGGCAAGACAGAAGCAGAACATTTACTTAACTTACAAAAGACTTTAGGGAAATTGCAACAGAGTGGATTCAGACTCAGGAGAGAAAAATGCCAATTTTGTCAACCGAGTGTCACGTACCTAGGTCACACTATTGACAGATGGAATTCATCTGAATGATGAAAAGGTGGAAGTCATTGTGCACATGCCTGAACCACAGAATGTTTCAGAGTTGCGCTCATTCTTGGGTATGGTGCGCTACGATGATTGTTTCATACCTGACTTAGCCACTAAATGTGCTATCCTAAATGAACTGTTACATAAAGGTACTCCGTGGAAGTGGACCAAGGGCCACAGTAAGGCAGTTCAAGCTATCACACTCTCTCTAACCAATGTGAATAATTTAACTCATTATGACCCTAACTTACCTATCACATTGGCCTGTGGTGCTAGTCCTGTGGGTATAGGAGTTGTCCTTTTCCGTACAGATCCAGAAGGAGTGGAGAAGCCGATAGCCCATGCTTCACGCAAACTCACTGCAGTTGAAAGGAATTATGCCCATATTCAGAGAGAGCCATTAGCGATTGTGTCTGGAGTCCAGAAACTTTGCCAATACTTGCTAGGTCACAAGTTTCACCTGAAGATGGACGGCAAACCACTAGTGACAATTTTCAAACCAGAAAAAGGAATTCCAGAAACAGCTGCTGGCCAGCTTCAATGATGGGCATTAATTTTGTCTGCCTATAATTTCAAGGTTACATACCAACCAACTGACCAGCATGGAAATGCGGATGCCTTGTCGAGGTTACCTATATCCATAGAAATGGAGTTCGAAGTGGGACTTAAAGAGGAGCTATTAGTATGCCAGGTGGGGCCAGATAGTTTTCTGGTGCAATTCAAAGATTATGGAGGACTGTACTGTTGTGTGTGCAATGGAGCTGCAACAATTAGATCAGCTTCCAGTACTAGCCAAGGACATTGCAAAAGCGACTAGTCAAGATGTAATTTTGAAATGAGTGTATCAGTATACACTTGAGGGTTGGCCGTCACACACTACTTGTTTGGCTGAACTACAACCCTACTATACAAAGAGACAGCAGTTGTCCATTGCTGAGGGGTGTCTTCTGTGGGGATTGTGTGTCATAGTACCCCAATGTAATCACTCAAATGTGTTGACTCTTTTGCATGCGGGCCATCCAGGCATTGCTAAAATGAAACCCCTAGCCAGACTTCATGTATGGTGGCCTTCTGTTGAAAGAGACATATACCAGGTTGTGCAAAGATGCGAAAGTTGTGCTGTATCAATGGGAAATCTGTCAAGAGTTCCAGTTCACCATTGGGAATGACCTGAAAGACCCTGGCAAAGGTTGCATATTGATTTCGCAGGACCCTATTTAAATTCCATGTGGTTACTCTTAACTGATGCGTATAGTAAATGGCCAGAAATTCATCAAATGTCTTTGACAACTACTGAGAGTACCATTAAAGTGTTAAAATCTATCTTTGCTACCCATGGTTTTCCGCAAGTGATTGTTTCAGGATAACGGACCACAGTTCACGTCTGTTGAATTCCAAGCATTTTGCCAGCAATGTGGTAGCCACCATATTTTCTCACCTCCTTACCATCCAGGTTCAAATGGTGAAGCGGAACACCTGGTTCAGACTTTTAAGAAGAGTATGGACAAAGCTAATCCTACTACAAAGACGGCAATACAAATAGCCCTTTTGGACTTTTTTGCGATGTATCGAAAAAAACCACATTGTGTCACAGGAATATCCCTGCAGAATTGTTGTTTGGACATCAGATTCAAACTCAATTGGACCTTCATCACCTTCTAGGCTATAAGACAGTAACCAAAATGCTTCCTAAGACCAGATCCTTCAAACCCAATGATCTTGTGTGGGTTAGGATGTATGCAGGCCTGAAGAGATGGATAGAAGGCGTGGTGGAAAAAAAGTTTGGAAATGTTGTCTATGCTGTTCAACAGACTAACCAGAGGCGAGTGAAAAAACATGTGGACCAATTACGTACTAGAACTGAGACAGAACAAAAAAGGGATACCCAGAGTCGGGGTTGTTATTCAGCATTATTTCTTCCAGAACAAGAACAGAAAGAAATAGTGGAACCACAGCAACTGAGACAAGATGTGGCTGATGCTAATCAGATTCCAGAGCAACAGCCTCCAGTCCTACTACGTCGTTCAGGACGTATAAGACGTCCACCAAAGAGAATGGACTTGTAGGGATATAGCCTAATGACATAGACTAACTAAAGGGACATTGCAGTAGTAACTTTAATAGCGTCATACTATTTTCTGAATTATTTACTTACGTACTTTCTAGCTAAGTCAGGAGGGATTGTTTTGTGTAGTGCAGCTTTAAGAAATGTTAGACAGTACAGCTTTAAGAAATGTACTTCCTGTGAGCCTGTGACTCTTCCTGTGTGTGTTGAGATAAGTGTTGTCCTTGTATCTGTGATGTATGGAAGTAAACAGAAATGGCCTAGATTTCAGTGTGATGTGTTTTCTTATTACCATGAGCCTGATGTGTTTAAGTTACTTATTTTCGGCCACTAAATACAACAATACCCATGCCTATGGACTTCTCTCAAATGAGAGGCTATTTCAGGAGAGGTCAGAGAAGAGCTGCGACCACTCCTGGTCCTACCACACAGTCTATGCCCTGACTTCAGCAAATGGGTCGCCTCCACTCTCCCAGTAGGGGACAGGCTCTCCCACTACCTCCATGCTTGGACCCATATCACCACAATCAAGTGGGCCTTGGAGATGGTGGAAAAAGATCTGCCCCTACAGTTTAGAAAATGTCCTTCCCTTTGTGGGCCATCAATGTCAAACCCCCTTACCCTATTAGAGAAATATCTGTTGGAGCTGGAGGTAAAAACTTTGGCTGACAGCAAAGTGCCAAAATGGTGGAGAGTGCTCTCCTTCACAGTATGGAAAAGGTCTCTACTCCAGATACTTCCTGACATTAAAGAAAAACAGTAGTGGTGACCTATTTTAGACCTCAGGTACTGAAATAGGCCCTTACCGAAACCAAAATTCAAGATGGCAACTCTCCAAATGGTGACACACTCTCTGTATCAGGGAGACTGGCTAGCCTCCCTGGATCTCAAGGATGCCTGTTTTCATATTCCAATAAGACAGTCCCACCTTCAGACTGCACTCAGGTCACTACCAGTTTGCAGCCATGCCTTTTGGCTTAACTTTGGCTTCCAGTGTGTTTACCAAGTGCCTGTCTGTAGTGGCAGCCCACTTAAGAAAACAAGGCATTTCAGTCTTTCCATATCTGGACGACTGGCTCATAGTGGACAAAACACCTCAACAGGTCAGAGAGGCTTTAAGCTACACAAAACAGACTCTGTTCTCCCTGTTGTTTCTAATCAATGAAAAGAAATCCCATCTGGAACCCTCTCAGCTCCTCAACTTTATAGAAGCAGATTTAGACACCCAGCAGGCAAAATCCTTTCTTCCTCAGGTCAGGATTCAGAATTTTCTGTCTCTAGCAAATTCCTTCCTTCCTTCTAGGCCAGCCAAAGCCTGCCAGACATTTTCTAAAGCTCCTGGGCCACATGGCCTCTGACTGCTGTGGTTCCAGGAGTAAGATTTCAGATGAGGGACATTCAGTACCACCTGCAAGCACATTGGTCACAAAAGAAAAACTCTGTCCAAGCTTGTCCCAGTGACAAAATCACTGCTCCAGGGGCTAGACTGGTGGAAGGAAAAAGAAAACCTCTCAGTGGGTATTCCCTTCCAGTTGTCCTGTCTCTCAAAGATCATCACCACAGATGCATCCCTCCTGGGGTTGGGAGCTCATCTGGACAACTCCTCAATAAGTGGCGCTGGTACTCCAAAGGAATCTGCAAGCCACATAAATCTTTTGGAACTCAGAGCTGTGTACCTGGCACTGAAAGCTTTCACCCCTCAGCTCAAGGGACACACTGTTCAGATCAGAACAGACAACACCACTGCCATGTTCTATATAAACAAGCAGGGTGACACAAGGTTGACTGTGCTGTGCACAGAAGCCATGAGAATCTGGTCCCTAGCCTATTCCCCTGGTTGTGAATCTCTCTGCCATATACCTTTCTGGCAAGAACAACACCCTGGCAGATGCTTTAAGCTGCATCAACCAAGGCCACAACAAATGGACTCTGAGCAGGCAAGTACTTGCCACAGTTTTCAGGAGGTGGGGCACACCAGAAGTGGATCTGTTTTGCATCCCGTCTCAACTATCAGCTTGCTTTGTACTGCTGCAGGCCCCCAGCAGTGGGCACCCTCCCAGCAGATGCCTTAACTCTGAACTGGACAGGGAAGTTTCTTTATGCTTTCCTCCCTTTTCCCCTGGTACAAAGGGTTCTGCTGAAGTTCAGGGATCATCCAGCAACTATGATCCTCGTAGCATCGGCCTGGCCAAGGCAGCCCTGGTACCCACTCCTGATGGCCATGTCTCACAAGAAACCAATTTGACTTCCTCTAAGTCACTATCTCCTCACCCTACCTCAAGTAGAAGTGACCTGTCCAGACCTGGAATCTCTTCACCTCGAAGCCTGGTTCTTGAGGAGTTAGAATTCCCAGTACTCAGAACAAGTTCTGAACATACTACGCATGGCTAAAAAGCCAAGCACAAAGAAATCCTGTGCAGCCAAGTGGAAAAGATTTTCAATTTGGTGCAGGGGGAAAAGAATAGACCCTTAGAAGGCCTCTATCTCCTTCCTTTTGGATTACCTAGTTCATTTACAGTCATCAGGCCTTAAAGCATCATCCCTGAAGTTCCACTTAGCTGCAATCTCAGTTTACTGCTCCCCTGGGAAAGAGAAGTCCATCATTTCCATGCCCATTTTCAAAACGTTTTCCAAGAGCCTCCTTCACCTGCAACCCTCAATGGCTCAATTAGGGAACCTGTTCCTCCTTGGGACCTGAATCTCTGCATTGCTAAGCTGATGAGGCCTCCTTTTGAGCCCATGGCTACAGCCCACCTAAAATATGTCACCTGGAAAACAGTATTTTAGTGGCTATCACTTCTGTAAGAAGGATTTCAGAACTGCAAGCACTCTGCATTGAGCCAAACTACATTATCCTTCACAAGGATAAGGCTGAGCTCAGAACAAATAGGAAATCCCTTCCTAAGGTGGTCTCTGAGTTTCACTTTAATCAGTCTATTACTCTCCCTGTCTTTTTCACTGACAATTCCACTCCAGGGCGATGAAGGTTTCACTGCCTGGATGTCAGAAGAACTATGTCCTATTAGCTGGAGCATACTAAACAGTTCAGAGGCTCCACTACTCAACTCTTCCTCCCTCAGGTTGACCCCTTCCACTGTCAGCCCTCTCTCCTTCTGGGCTGCCAGTGGTCAAACCACCCACCCACTCTTCTAACTGTATCAGGCAGTGGTCCTTTGGGGTTCGGGACTTGATCCCCTGCCTCTCAGCCCCTGAAGCTCTGGCCTATCTGACAAACAGGTCCTCAGCTAGGTGGCTCGACCGAGTCCTCTTCGGGCCATGGTCCATGTCCATCGCCCTCCCGGTCAAGGTGTCTGCGAAATCTGTTCCGATGTCGGGGACCGACATCACCTCGCAATGCGGGGGACATGCGGTCACCTCCCCCCAGAAGTGTGGTGTCTCTGCGCTATTCAGGAGTCAGCTCCCCCATACGAGCTTCTTCCTCCAGGCCTGTGCCAGCTGCTTCACCAGACCAGTGTCAGCCTATACCTTCCCTGTCGACACTGGCTTCCCTGGCGCCGACCCCAGCGATGCCTCAACTGTCATCCCCAAACCCTCCACAATCACTGGCTGGACCTGTCATCACACAGCTAATAATGGGGACTGACGCCTGATCTTTTGACCCCTGTCAGACCGACACCAGATGGTTCCTTACCTCAGGATCCAACGCCAGTTAACCCAACACCAGTGGATCCGATGCCAGGGTTTACCACTACCTGATGAACCAATGCTGGGGCCTTCCAAACCTACCCCACAGATGCCGGTTCCCCCGACTTTGCCTTAGAGCCCACCTGCGGACCTTAAAACGCTGTTTACGGCCTTGGTGGCCATATTTCAAGGACAAGGAGGTCCCGAAGGAGCCCACAACTCCAACTCCGAGGGACCCTCTTCCCAATCCTTCGAAGGACCAGGTTTGCCTTGGAAGACACCATCGCCAACTCCTAGGGAACCTACACCTCAACCAGTGGGGGCTAGCACCAGTCATTCTAAGACCCATAAGCATAAGCCTCGGCGCTCGCCCTCCCCCTCCCCTTCCCCCTCTCCAGACTCCAGTGAGTCAGGGGGATATTCTTCCTGCTCCTATGACAATTCTGGAGATTTGGACCTGCCATCAGAACCGGAGGAGCCCAAGGACACCCCGCGATCTCCTCCAGATGACCCATTTTCATGGATGTGATGAGGCGCATCCAGGCCCTTATGGGTTGGGATACTGAGGAAGTGGACCCCAAGCAATGTCAGCTAGCCATTTTCCTCCACAAGAAAGAGTCCTTGCCTCTAGTAGCTCCATCAGAGATATCAATAAGGCTGCTTGGAAGCGCCCATCCACTACACCGGCAACGTCCAAAAAAAGGCAGATCACCTGTACAATGCCCCAAGGGATGAACTCTTTTATGGGGAGCACCAGGAGGCTGATTTGGTCATTATAAATGTGTCCCATGACCGTTCGAAATGACCCCGATATCTCATCTCTCAGCCTTCTGATAAGGACTCTAGGCAGATAGATTATTTTGGCAAAAAGGTGTATTCTTCCACCACTTTCGCCATCCGCTCCCTAAACATCCTTGCCCATATGATCCAATATCAGAATGCCCTGTGGGAGAAGGCTTTTGAGGTGGCAGAAACTCAGTCTGACATTCTCAGGAAGGCTGAATTGTTGTACCTTCTAAAATTGGGCTCAGATGTGGGGATCCGCATCCTCCGAGCCTCTTATGATTATGTGAATACTGCAGGTAAAGCCACAGCTATGGGAGTTTGCCTCCAATGCTACTCCTGGCTTACGGTCTCCAGATTCACCCCGGACGTCCAATCCAAGATCTTGGACACCCCCTTCAGGGGCCCTGTTCTCTTAGGTGAGGATTATTAAAAATTTAATCACTCACCTCCAAGAGTCGGGCAAGGCTATCTATTTGGTTCATACACTGTATCGGTCTCAGCCTAAATCGTTCCAGTGACAGACATTTCATTGCACCTCCAAGCAGCAGCCCAGAAGCAACAGCCCAGGGGTGCCTTAAAAAGAAGGGCTACTTCCCAGGCCACAGAAGGTTCAGTGCCCAGAACTCCCAGACCCTTCCAGGACATGTTGCCTGTCCCTGGCTCCTCTGCCTGCTCCTTACATGATCCCCCTTCTCCAGCAGAATCCCTGGAGGAGGCAGTGGAGGGTCCGTCCCCCCACGGAGAGGGTTGGTGCAGAATAACCTTGGATCAGTGGGTATTGCAGTAAGTGGAATGGGGCATACCCTAGAGTTTGTGGAGATTCCCCTGGACAACCCTCTGGGCTCCTCCGATTAACCCTCAGGCCCATCTTTCCTTGATTCAAGAAGAGATCCAAGTGCTCCTGCAAAAGCAGGCCATCGAACCAGTTTCACCAGTGCAGTGAACAACGGGATTCCACTCGCATTTCTTCCTGGTTCCAAAGAAAACAGGGGATTTGCATCCCATTCTGGACCTCAGCCACCTGAACAATGACTGCTGATGACCCCACTCCCGGAGAAGGAGAGCAGTCCATTGGATGCTTGATCCTTCTCTTCCCCTGCCGAGCCCCGGTAGCCTGTGCTTGTACATGAACACGGGTCGCCGGCATAGCGCGAGGTAAGGCGTCCAGTGCCTGAGCCCTTAGTGCCACCGGGCCAGCCTACTTTGGTCATTTTCAATATTTTTTACCCAAAATTTTCAACGTAGCCATTTTGTTTCATACCACCCCATGAACGTGATTGGTGTCATTTTTCAAACACTGGCCAAAATGGGGTTTTTTTCGCAGTTGTGTAGCGAAATGACATTTCAGACAGTATTTTGTAAGTGACAACCTGTCATGTTTAAAGGAAGGGATCATAAGAAGACGTTGTTGAAAATTTGGGGTCAGAATGTCACAAAATAAAGTTATGAAGAAATGTGGAATTTTGTCAACATTTACTTATAATATTGTGATGTGTGCAGATTTTGGCCCCCAATTTTCAACACTGTCCTTTTGTTACCCCAACTCATGAACATGACATGTATCATTTTTCAAATCTCCTACGAATCATATTTTTGCATTTGCTCCACAAAGTTACCTTTTGAACGGGATTTAAAAAATTCCACCTGCCATGATCATAAGGTGGGCTCATGAAAAGAAGGTGTTTAAAATGTGGTGTTAGTATGTCAAAAAAAAAAAACAAAGTTATGAGTGTGACCCCTAGGTGGCGCTATCTTATGGGCTACTTCCCCTGCCTGAGTGACTAGGCACAGGTTGAGGGGCCTGAGCTCTTTGAACGGGTGCCTCCACCCGGAGGAATGGTTCTGGGGTAACGTGACTGCTGTTGGTATAGCCCTCCGGGATGCTATAACCCCCGACAACCCCTCTAGTGGCCTAGACAGTACAGCAACAAAACATTCACATAAACCATATGTCAGTAATAACTTGCTCACACCCCTTGCACTTACCATCAGGGCTGGATCCTCTGCAGCTGCCCTGGAGACCCCCTGTAAAATAAGACCAGTGTTGCAACAATGCAGCGACAGTACTGTATCCCCACCAAGAAGGTACACAACTAGCCAGGTTTAAACTGTAAAACAACAATCCGATTTATTTAGGGGGATATGAACAGGGGTGGGGCATGAATCTAGCAGATGATTTATAGATCTGATTACTTCAGGCTGAAAATGCATGCACAGTGAGTCCCTTTGACACAGTCACACAACTCTGGGTACCCAGTTTAGAACAGCAGGCTAGCCTGAAGCGTTGCCCGGGGTAGGCCGGCATTGCAGAGGATCGTTGGGGCCCTGAGGAACGAAACACTTAGCATGCATTCAAACCCAGGATTTGTAATCCGGAGCTGGATGGCTCAATTCGTTGTAATAAGCCCAAACAAATAATCAGATGATACCCAATGACTGCAGCGAGCTACCCTGTTTGTACTCACACTACCCAGACCAAGTGATGATCCAACGAAATGAGATCTGTTGCAGATGGCTTGATGAAGCAGGAGGAGAATTCCCTCGTGGTCCTCGTCAAAATACTGGTCTTCAGGATGCAGGAGCAGTTTAACACTGACTGAGAACATGCAAACTGAATGTCTTAAACTACTCGATTGCGCAAACACCTTGTGAACTAAGCACATTTATATGTAAGGCTCTGTCCTCTTCTGGTCCTTACAGCTAGCTTGAAGGCTGATCCTGATTTCAACTGGATGCTGCTTGAATCCCCTGCTGCTGTGACCCCAAACATGGGCCAACTGGACACTTAGACCCGCGCGGACTGGCGACTGAAAAGTCTAGGCCTGACAGGCCTAACCTCTGAGAGCGGCAAGCTCCCCAGAGGCTTACACTGAACTCCTGAATGAATCCCTCAAAAGCTGCCTGCACTGAGTAGTTATCCCATTTTATATGAGGCTGAGTTACGGAGTTTCCATTGGCTGCCAAAGCTGTCTTAAACAGTCCCCAGATGTTAATTGGCTCCCTTTTTGGTGCCTAGAAATGGTCCCAGTTCACCCCCCATAAGTCTCTGAAATTGTCCCAAGACCTCTTTTGTCAAATCCAGGCTTCCAATTGGTTATGGGCTGCTAAAATGGTGTCTGCATACAGTTCCCAAAGCAGTCTGTTTCACTGTCCCCACACATAAAGTTCTGGTGCAACCACCAGTTTTACTTTTATTTAATAAATACCCCACTGTTTTGTAGCCCCAACAGTTTTCTCTTAAAGGGCTGGCAGTATAGCCTAGAGGTTAGAGGAACGAGGTGTGAAGGAGCGTGGTACATCCTCTAGACCAGACCTGAGTTTGATTCTCATAACCTCCACTTGCATACTGTGTGACTCTGAGCAAGTCACTTAACCTCCCAGTGCTCCCAGGTCACCCCTGAAAACAGGCACTTGTGCCTAGTGGGCCATACCTGGTTACCAAAGACTAAAATAAAAATAAATAAAAATAAAGGAGTCCACTTTTAATAAAATAAACAGTTTCATTTGGGAGTCACTGTTCCCATAACACACTGCCCCTAGAAAACACATTGGGAGCTAATGAATATTAATGAGGGCATCCCATGCCCTAACCTTTGCCCCTTAGACCTTGTGTGGTGCCATTTTATTTAAAAATAGTTTCTCCTCGGCATTTGCGTCCCCCGTGCCTTTTTTGAACCGAACACGGCACCGGGAACTACTGAAGGCACAACTTTTCGGCTTTTGACTGCAACAGCAGTCTGATGCACAGGGGCCTTCACGAACGTATGAACAGCTGCTTAAAGACAAGCTGGCTGCTCGCAAAATGGATTGGCAAGCCCCCAGGGCTCAATTAAACAGGGGGATCACTGGGGGAACCTGGATTAGCTGCAGAGGAGCAGCAGAGATAGTGCAAATGCCAAGGGACAGTGGGAGAAGGCCCAGAGGCACATTTAAGGTAAGCCCCCTGTGGAGGGGTTGTGGGATAACTGATGGACCAGACACCAAACTTCAGGTTAAACACACAATCTCTGTGTGATGTTTATTCAGCATATAAGAAATAAGCTTCTACAATACCATATTCCTTCTTCAGTATACCAGGTTGTAGCAACAGACTATGAATGTCCTTTCTGTATACTTAGATAGCACCTACTGATCTCTAATCCCATTCACTATCTAACATGTACCTATAATACTTATGCAAGCCCTCATTTGCTTATGTAGTAGGGGCCCAAAAAGAAGAAAAACAAAACAAGCTATAAGCAAAGAACCTCAATGCAGAATCACTGAAAGAACAGTTACCCCAAAAAGCATTGGCAAGAAATCAAGTTTCAAAGAAATACAACATCATACATACTTCCATAATGCAATGCATCTTGGGATATATGCAAATCACCATGACATCTCCAGTCCATCAAGCCTACAGCTATTTACATGCATTTTAAACAGCACAACCAGCCCAATTTCTACAACAGACACCCAGCACCCTTTACCATCACCAAAAACACCTAGTGCCACAGTATTTAACATCCACAGGTTTCACAAGCACAAGGTATATACATCAAGGTATTCTATAACATAGTGCTATTACATACTAAATCCAACAACAACAAACACAACCTATTCTACATACATCTGGAGGTTACCACAATAACCTCCCTGTACGAAGACCCGAGAGGGAAAAATGAAAATCAAAGAGGACACTATAGCACAGTCAAGAAAGGAGAGGGGGTGCCCATAGGTGTCCAACCCTATGGACTAGAAATAGTAAAGGATAGATGAGGCTTAGAAATAGAACTGTTGCAACAGATTTAAGGAAAGGTTGGTCCTCAAGAGTGGCAGGAGTTCCCGGTCACACACCCCAAATGGGGGGGGGGGGAGTGGGGGGTTACATGAGGAAACAGATTTTTTCAATGTTTACTCATAACTATGTGATTTTTTTGCAACTATTATCCCTAGAACTGCAACATAGCCCTTGTGTTACCCCATCTCATGAACATGACAGAAGTCATTTTTCAAATCCCCTCTGAAACATGTTTTCACAGTCGCACTGTAAAATCACCTTTCAGATGGGATTTGAAAAACTCCACCTATCATGACCATAACATCGGGTTAAAAAGACTATGTTGAAAATTTGGGGTCAAAATGTGGTAATCCACTGAAAATTAGATATTGGCTCTCATTTGACCTGTTGTGGGTAAATATAATCTAAAAATCTGTACTAGCAGGACACCACTGAAAATGGGATATTGCATCTCATTTGGTGTATCCTGTGTAAATATATAGTAAAAATGTGTAAAAGCAGGACCTCAGAACATCAGAGCCCCCCCACTGAACTGTGAATCTATGCTGCTCTGTCCTGGGAAAAGTACACTGTAAAAGTTGAACCCTTCTAAACATGTAGCTTGCCTTTCAGCTGGGTTGTCCTGGATAAATAAATATACTATAAAAACCAGTAAAAGCAGGGCCCAAATAAAAACAAGATATTGCATCTTGGCTATGCTGTCATGAGTAAATACAGTATAAAAAACTAAGAAAAGCAGGATCCCACTGAAAACAAGATAGCATCTGAGCTATGCCATCCTGGGTAAATCAGTACAACAATGTGTCAAAGCAGGATCCCATTGAAAATTATATGTTATACAATGACAAGAAATGTTCTAGGAAGCTGATAGGTCAGTGACTACCTTGTACGGTGATGTTATCCTAGCACAACATCACTGTATCAAGGTCTAGCAACCATATGACCTGCTCACATTTTCCAGTATGACAGATTAGTACACTGTAATCTGTCATATGTGAAAACTTCCGTCACACCATGTCACAGTTTACTATTAGTGGTAACAGAAAAAAAAAAATTCAAAGAACCCAGCAGCCAACCAAAACCCAAATAACAATAGGAAACTAACCTTTTTGTTCAAAATGGCCACTACTTCGGAGTCGGACAAGAGGTGAGTGCACGCACAGCTTACCGCTTGCTCGTTTTTCCAGCAACCAGCATACAGCATTTCTTTAAAGAAAAAAAGGTTTCTTTCCTTTTTTTTTTACACTCTGAGTCACTACAGCTTACCAGTCTTTCCTTTCCAGCAACCTAGCGAGATCAGATATGAAACCCAAAATATCGGCTCAGCACCTCCCATTTAATCATACATTTTAAACTGGCAGCGCTGCCTGTAGTCATGGAAAGAGTGCTTTCAATCCCACTACTAACATTGGTCTTAGCAGTGACTGAAAGTCTCCTTTCCTTCCTGTTTGCAACAGAACTGAGACTGCCTGAGGGGTGGTAGTGGTGGTGGTGGTGGTGGGGGGACAATCACAATCACACAAGAAGCACAACATGGACAAGGGAAGACAAGAAGTAGCAGCAGCGCCACCTGTTGCACATGGTAGAAGCTGGGCACTGTTTTTAAACAAATACACCTCCTCATACAAAAATCTATAAAAAGTTAAACAAAAAATGCATTTTTCAATGTTTTTGTTTTCACTGATAAGTCATTGTATAATAGTAGTAGCAATACACTCCAGGGCTATGTGTTTTGTGGGATAACGTCACTTCTTGGATTTTGAATGCAGTTGGCCTGCGGCCTTGTGCTTCAACCACCTGAGGCATGACATTATCTCAGTATGACACATACCCCTATTGTGCATTATTGCTGAATTGCATCTCAGCTGGGTTATCCTGGGTAAATATATTGCAAAACTGCAAAAAAAAAAAAATCAGGACCCTTCATAGGTTTACCACCTTTGGATGGGGCAATAACCGGATCCTAAGCTCCGACCCTAGGCCCACCCCTTTTTATGACTCATCATGCATTGTTTCTCCTAGAAGGCCATTTGTTATATCAATAAAAGACAACACTTAAAGCAGCAGTTCAACAAAAATGTTAAGATACTGTATTGTACCTGCTAAAATTACTTTCCTAGGTTCTTTCTACTTATTTATTTATTGACATTGGTTTACCAAATAAACATACAGAGATAAAAATATCTCATTTAAAGATATGTTCTGGGGGGAGACAATGGAAATACTGTAAATAGCATACAACAGTATACATGGTATATAATATATGTAAGAAATTGTTTCCTGTATTATGTACATTTTATCTTTTTCTGGCTCCATTTCCTTTTCATGTACTATTTCAAAGCCAAAGAAATAACAATACTTTTTTCTTGAGGAAAAAAATAATTAAAAACATTTTAAAATGCCTAAATTCTGTTAGAGATGAAACTGTTTACCAGCAAATGAAAGTGGCAGACATGGGCGGCTCAGAGGTAATATAAGGAAGTATTTTTTCACAGAGAGGGTTGTGGATGCATGGAACGGCCTTCCAGAGGAGGTTGTGGAGTCAAAAGCAGTGATTGAATTCAAGCATGCATGGGACAGTCATAAGCCAATTCTTGGGGGGGGGGGTAGAAAGAAGTAGGCTGCTGGTTAACTAGGATCTGCAGCTTATCCATTAGGTAGGGAAATGGGCAGACTGGGTGGGCCAAGCGGTCCTTATCTGCCGTCAAATTCTATGTTTCTATGTAACTGGTTCTGTTACTGTTACAAAACGTGGGGGCAGCTGGGCTGCTATGCCACTTTGCGATGCAGTGGAAAAGATTGGGTTAAGTAAGTGCTAATGGTGTACTGTTAATGGCCATACTTTACACCTCCCAGGCTGACTTCTTTCACAAACAAAGGGCTATATTGCAACAGAACTTGTTTGTAAGCTGGACATGCAGCTGAAACAATTAATAATATGACAACATTTGTTTCAAAAGAATGTGAGCACTCACAATGGCTCAAAAACCTGACCAGCACACAGCAAAACCGGATTACCTGATAGGGACCCAGAAAACCTGATCACCAGGTGAAAAAACTGACAGGTGGCAACCCTAACCCTACAGCAGAACTCCACTGAAAACGAGGTGTTGCATCTAAGAGGATCTGCCCTAGAAAATATATTATAAAAGCAGGACCACACTAAAAACGAGTTATTGCATCTCACGTCTACTATCCTGGGTATGTGCTGTATGAGACTGTAAAATCAGGATTGCACTGCAAATAACATATTACATCTTATCTGGTCTATCTTTGGTAAATATATAGCAAAAATGTGTTCGAGCAGGACCCAGTACAACAACAGTGCAAGTGGACAACATTCGGCATTGACAAATGGTTAATTATTAGTAGCGTTGTTATTGTTGATAATTGCAGGGATTAATTACACATGTACAGTTATAAAATATATTTTTGTCGTTGAAAATGGCATGTTTGTGTTTTTGGATTGCTTTGGTTTCCCATTTTTCCAGTAGTTGTTAGACAGTTGAGATCAAAAGCTAAAAATAGCTAACAAAAAAAAGTTAGTTAGCCAACCTGCACACGTCTATAATATGATGACATTGAAGTGAAGTAAGCTGTGAAAATGCTGTATGACTTAAAACAGTATGATCAATTTAGCTTACAACATGGCATTTAGTAGGTAAGCTACCCCTCTTTCAAAAACAAAGCCAGCTTCAACTCTTATTTCATTCTTTCTGCCAATATCTGAACGTGCAAAACATTTGTGCTAGATTTCCTTTACATGGTGGAAAGCATAGTTTACTGAGTAGTGGTGGTGGGGGCAGGGAAACCTGGACAAACAATAACAGGGAGCCAGCCAACAACAATAGGAACTTTTCTCTTTTTTTTTGTGTGCCTGATGGGTAAAGGAGTTTTCCATTTAAAACAGAATTTCCCTGCTACTCAGCCACCCTTTTGGTGCACTTTTTCCACAAACGGATTTGTTTTTATCTTAATTTAGACGTTTCATTCAATCCAGGAAGTCAGATGAATCCCCATTCAGAACAAAGAGGTGCGTGAGAATGCTGGCCCACAGATCACTGCCAGCCATTGCTGCTGTAGTACTGCAGGGAGTTAGGAAGGGGAGATCTGGAAATGGATACTTGGAATTGGGAATTCTCTTATAAAACTTAATTTATTGAATATCCACAGTACCTAGGCATTCATATTGCGGAATCAAATAAAGCAATGTATAGTCACCCATTCCGGTTGTACACTGAGTTTTCTTAAAGGAAAAAACAATCCATTCCTTGCAGATAACATGAATCATAACACAGTACCTAAGAGTCTATATGAATGAATAATAAGACAACCCAATAGGGACTGCCCTTCCTGAATGGTTAAAGTTCATAGGCATACCAGTTAATAATCCGGTGCTTTGTCCAATTCCCTTTAAATGAGAATAAAAAAGTCGCAGCGAATAGTACTATAAAATGCATACTTTTAAGTTGGAAAAAAAAAACAAGATAAATATATGTAGCTTAAATAAAACTGCAACAAATAGAGGTAAATTCTAAAACACAAACAACCTTTATCTCTTAAAAAACTGGTCCCTGCATAAAAGGTTATATAGTCGTTGAAAATGTGTCCCGTTCTGCAGTATCTGCTGTGCATTGCCTGAATCATAATAACGTGTATTGCATTAAAAACCTGACCTCTGCCAATCTCTGTATGTATATTGTGTGGTTATTCTATACAAGTTGTTTGAGTGTGAGAATTCCTGCTGGTTTCTTCTCTAACGGTCAAAGAAAGAAGCCATCTTAAATGTATCTGTCTTAAGTCTGAGAAGAGCTGTAACTGCTTCCATTTCTCTAATCCTATTGCAGATATTTAGCAGATCTGCAACCCTAGGGGGTTCGAGGTTGACCCACCATTTTGTTATGGCTTTTAGTGCTGTGGCTGATAGAATTAAGAAAATATATTGCTTGCTCCCCCCCTTGTGTGCTCCCCGAGGGGGAAGGCCCAGGCCCAAACTTGGGAAGTCTGGGAGAGACTGGAGCTCAAGCATGTCTTGCGCAAGTCTGCATACTTCAGACCAGTATGGAATGATGACTGGATAGGTCCAGTATATATGGTGTGGGTGTCCTCTCTCCCCACATTGCCACCATTATAACTCTGTATTAGTGTTGGCATAGTGCTGAGAGATGGTAGGAACCAAAAAGAAAGGTTCCACCACCTCCACTTAAACTCCTGCCAGGTGGCATGGCAGTGGTTTTGTGAATGTAGGCCCATACCTGAGCTCACTGTTTAGGGGGAAGCTGGAAGGCTCCCTCCCATTCCCACTTTAGCCGAGTTCCTTCGACCACTATCAGTGTCACATCTTCTATGAGTAACTCATATAGGAAGGAGATTTGGGGTAGCCTGGGGCCTTGAATACTTGCCTCTTTGTTATAGCTGATGAGCAAGGCCACTGAATTATGGCGATTAAAATAATGAAATTCTGTTGTCAAGACCTGAAATTCCTGGAACTGCACTGGTGATTGCTAGACTAATTTCTGGATTTTACAAGGATTCTACTATCATTCTTTTAATATGTGAATAAATAATCAGAATAAAAGAAGGCTAAATACACAGAAGCAAATTGAAAAGAGTACTGGAAGCAATTATAAAAAATATACAAGTTCTGCAGATCTATTGGTCTGGTCTAAAATACCAAATTCCATGAAATTCATTGTTTTTACTAGTGGGAAGGTAGTCCAAGTAAGCGATAATATCAGACAGGGTGGGCGGTATTGGGGAATACGGGACTGCTCAGGGGCGTAATGAGGCCCAATGCCACAGGTGGAAGGCCTTATAGCCCCTGGAAGGTCCAGTATTCCCAATACCACCCACCCTGGAGGGTATTACTGCACTTGGAAAATGGCACTGTAAAAAAACAAAAACGTTCAATAAAAATTGTTAATAAAAAATTACTTCAGCATAACTTTTGTAATAAAATAGTTCCTCCACCTCAATCAGAATGCTTAGAAGGAAAGCTGGTTGTATGCAGTTGCACCCCTGATAGCAGCCTGTTTGTTTGTTGATTCAGCCCCCCCCCCCCAGCTATCATCATGCAGCACCTTCGTTTCTGCATTCTACTTTTTCTGTTGTTGTTCATCTCTCCCCCCCACCCCCAAACCTTCACTGGCAATAGAAGTTTCTTTTCTTTCTTATTGGCAGCTGTTGTCATAGTGATCGGGACTATAAGAAAGACTGAGATTGTGAGCGTGGTTGGCAGAACATACTTTCAGGGAGTTTGCATTTTTTTATTGCCCTTTGTTTTAACGGCATCATCAGGAGCTAATGCGGTTGCTGCAGGGAGAAGAATGATGTTCGCAGGTGGGAGAGTGAATGCTGGCATTGCAGGCGAGACTGGGAAAGTGGTATCAGAAATACAGGAAGTACTTTTCTTTGTGTAGAGATATGCAGGGATTGTTTTTTTTTTTTTATATTGCTGGGTGATTTATGTGTGTGGACAGAGGAGGAGGAGTAGACGTAAAAGATTCATACCACTAGTGGCATGAAAGGAGCATGGACTGAGGAGCGGGGGCAGCACTGTTAGATTTGGCTGCTGGGGCATGACTCATTGGCAGCTAGGTCCCACTACTAGAATTGTTTTTTTTTTTTTTTTGAGGACCGGAGGTTGCGAATAACTGAGCGTTTATGAAAGTGAAAAACTGTGCTTTGAAAATATTTATTTAATTTAAATAACATGTTTTTTGATGGTGTGGCTATAGGGGGTTGTGGGGGACGTGACTTCCCTCACTGGGGGCGGGGGCTTTCCTCGGTCACTTGTCCACTTAGCAAGTGGGGAAAAAATTGTTGGCTGATCAGATTGAAAATTCGGGGTGCTCAAGGATACTCTTAGTAATGGGGCACCGTGAATTGGCACTTGTTTTTCGTAGGGCACTATCAAGAAATACCCGCCCGGCAATGGAACCCCGTTAGCCAGTCAGAATGCTAGCATTTCCATTGCCATTTTCTAAAATCCAGAATTTTACCAGGTTTTCCAGTAAAAAAACAAAAAACTGTGGCCTCAATTATGAGTTTGGGCAGAGGAATCTTCAGGCCTAGTGTGATGTTCTCCCTATTGAAAAAAACTTCTCAATTAAAGGAACCTGAACAGGTCTGTTCTACCTAGATGGAACTCTATTTGCAAAGAGTGAAAGTACGTGAATACTGAACCACTGCACAGTTGGGTACAAGGGTATGCCCCTTTCTGCCTCATGTCCTATATGGAACTTTCTTAAGCAAAAAAAAAGTATTTTTTGTTTGCTTTTCAGAGTTACTGTTTAAGCAGTTTTTTGATAGTGTAGTGTTATGAATTATATGATGAGGTAATAATATCTGAGCCAGGGTTTGGATTCCTGCTTGCCTGTGGCACGGAAAAAAGATTTTGTGCAGAAATAGGAGATTTAAAAAAACAAAACAATAAAAAAAACTGACACCGTTAGCATGCTCAGAAAAGGAAAACAAAACAAAAAAAAAAACAGTTTGAAGGCACGTGTGCTAATGAGGACACAGTGGCTGTTAAATAAAGCCAGTAGGTTAATGTGTTGCATGTAATCGCAATACAAAATACATGTACTGTACTTTTTTATTGCCGTTATATGCTAGTATTAAGCTAAATGCTCCATTTTAACTAGCCCCTATGTCCTAATTTGCAACAGAGGACTTGCTAGTTCCCTTTCCTGACACATTTTTAGAGTAAAAGCATCCTCTTTCCCTCCAACCATACCTCTTCTCTCAAGTGTCCCTCATTATGAGGGACATCCTTCATTTTACCCCAACAAATTGCTCCGTTCCTCATTGAAAAAGTGCCAAACACAAAGAGAATATGATGTAAATTCAGACTTTAAAGTGGAAAGTCACGATATTCTAAGATGCTAAATCAAAAGTAAACATTGTACAAGTAAACACAGTGCTTTGCACAGTGTTCTGAACTTGTACCTCCATGCTTGAGGATGTGTCCCTCATTATGAGGGTCAGTGTCCCTCATTTTGAGTGACCATGTCCCTCATTTCAGTGGCAAAAGGTTGAGAGATATGCCTCCAACATCACAGTTCCATGAGGGAGCGGCTTCATGACATAGTTGAATGTACCAGGCTGTCATCAGATTGCATTGGGGGTTTGTCTCCCTTGTTAATCACAGCTGAAACTAAGGAGTAATATGTTTTTGTATGATTGACGCCTGGCCCTCCCACTTCCCTCCTCCCTAAAGGTGCTTTGTATATGTATACACACACACACACACACACACCGGTTAAAAGCTAGATCCTCGTAAACATTAGTTTAAAATCCAGGACTTGCACATTATGGTTTTAGGCACTGAGGAAGCATCATCTAGTGGTTAGAAAAAGGCTTGGAAACCAGGAGACCCAGGTTCAAATCTCACCAGAGCCATTTACTGTGAAACCTTGAGCAAGTTACTTAACAAGCTAATGTACTGCCTGCCTAAGACTAATAGTTTAACTTTCCAAAGTAAAAAACGTCTTTCTTATATTGGAAATATTTTTTGTATAATCCCATCTGCTAGTTAGAAGATTTTCTACCAGAAAATTCCCGGTGTGATATGTGGAGCAGTACTCTACCTGAGGGTTGACATAGTTAGTTCTCACAATTTTAGCCACAACAGCTAGTCTAGTTCCAGCATCGTATCTGTGTGAGGTGTTGAGGCCCCTGAACATAGAATGTTTTTTTAAATGAAAACACACTCTCTCTCTCTCTCTCTCTCTGCTGGTGTCAAGCTGCCAGCCAATCTCTCACAGATCTTTAGTTTTCACTGAAGAAAGCAGCCACCCTGGATGGTGCTCCTGCCGATTTTATGGCTAAGATTTCAAATTTCATTTATGTCTTACTGTTTATAATAGTTATTTAATATTATTCCAAGGCAAAAATATGGGACTTCAGAGGAGCTGACTTTGATAAGATGGCCAACTGAGTTAAGCTAGCCCTAGCAAGACGGAAATACAGGTGAGGGGGTACAGGCAAAGTGGGCAAGCATTAAGGATGCAAGACTTGAAGCAACATGCCATTGTGTTAGGGAGAAAAGCAAGAGCAAAAGAAGGAGGAAACCACTTTGTTTCTCAAAAACAGTAGCAGAAAAGATCAGAGCCAAAAGGTTGGCCTTCAGGAAATATAAGGGAATGCAGCGAGACGAAGATAGGGAGGCATACCAAACTTCCCTAAGGGAAGCAGGGAAGAGGAAGTAAGGCAAGCAAAGCCCCAAACTGAGGAAACACTAGCATGAACAGTAAAAGAAGGGGACAAGACTTTCTATAAATAGATTAGTGAAAGGAGAAAGTCCAGAGGGGGTATTGCCAAGATCAAAGGGGATAAGGGGGGAGTGTGTGAAGGAGGACTAAGGAAAAGCATCTATCCTAAATAGATACTTCTGCTCAGTATTTACTGAGGAAAAGATAGGGCAGGGCCCACAGCTCAGCACCAGGGGGGGGGAGGGAGGTGTGCACAATCCCTCCACAAAATAAAGGGCCCTACAAGAGTTCGGGAAACTCAGGGTGGACAAGGCAATGGGACCTGATGGCATACATCCCAGGGTACTAAAGGAGTTAAGGATGGAACTAGCAGAGCCATTAGCAGAACTGTTCAGTGAGTCTCTGAGCACAGGAGAGGTCCCAGAAGACTGGAGAAGGGCTTATTTGATCCCACTCCACAAGAGTGGTAGCAGGGAGGAGGCAGGGAACTGCAGACCAGTCAGTCTTACCTCAGTAGTGGGCAAGATTATGGAGGCACTCCTTAAGGAAAGGATAGTGCAACACCTGGAATCCATAGGAGCACAGGATCCAAGACAGCATGGGTTTACAACAGGAAGGTCCTGTCAAACTAATCTTAGATTTCTTTGACTGGGTAACCAGAGTGGTGGACCAAGAGGGGGTGCAGTTGATGTCACCTACCTTGACTTCAGCAAAGCTTTTGATACTGTTCCACTTAGAAGATTGATTAATAAGCTGGGTAAACTCAGAGTGGGTCAGAGGTTGGTCAGCTGGGTGGCAAACTGGTTGGCGGGCAGAAAACAGAGAGAGTGGTGGTAAACGGTATACAGTCAGAAGAGATGCAAGTCACAAGTGGGGTACCTCAGGGATCAGTCCTGGGGCCATTCCTCTTCAATATCTTCATCAGTGAAATTGTAGATGGACTGGAGGGGGGAAGGTTTGCCTATTTGCAGATGACACCAAGATCTGCAACAGAATAGATGATCCAGATGGGGTGGGCAGAATGAGAAGAGATCTGGACAACCGGGCAAAATGGTTGGAAGAGTGGCAACTGGGGTTTAACACAAAGAAGTGCAAGATCATGCACATAGGGAAGAGAAACCCTGAAGCTACCTATAGGTTGGGAAGGGAGTTGCTAGCAATCATAAGGGAAGAAAGAGACTTGGGCATCATTATCATAAATGACCTAAAATCATCCAAGCAGACCACTGAAGCAGTAGGTAAGGCTAGAGGGATGTTGGAGTGTATTAGTAGGGGTATCACAAGTCGTAAGAGGGAGGTAATAATCCCTCTTTACAAGACACTGGTTAGGCCCCATCTGGAGTACCGTGTGCAGTACTGGAGGCCATACCTGCACAAGGACATTAACAAAATGGGAGCAGTCCAGAGAAGGACAACCAAAATGGTGCAGGGACTGCATCAGAAAATGTATGAGGACTGATTAGTGGAGCTCAGTATGTATACCCTAGAGCAAGGGAGGGAGAAGGGTGATATGATTGAAACATTCAAACAACTTAAGGGCATTAACAAGATGAAAGAGTCTAACATGTTTCAATATAAGAAAAATAGCAGGACAAGAGGACACAGCATGAGATTAGAGGGAGGACGATTAAGGGGTAATGTGAGGAAGTTCTTTTTCACAGAAAGGGTGATGGATACATGGAACAGCCTACCTCAGGAAGTGGTGGATATGAATACAGTGCAGGGCTTCAAACAGGCATGGGATAGGCATAAGGGAGCAATACAGATGAGTGTGAATAGATTGGCTATTGACAGTGTAAAGGCCTATGGCATGTTCATAAGGTAGAACAAATGGGCAGACTGGATGGGCCTTGCGGTCCTTATTTGCCGTCAACTTCTATGTTTCTATGTTATTGGTTATAATCTCTGCCTGTCTGCGTTTTTAGCAAATTTCCTGCTTTTTTTTTGTATTTTCTCAGTTCTCGGAACCGAGATCTAGGCCACAAAATGCTCTGTTCACTGTGACAGTGCCGAAGTAGCATCTCCACTTCAGACTCCTGGTTCCTATTCAGGAGCTTCAATTTCATTTTAACTTAAAATGTATTGTTCTTCGATTTTTTTAATCTTAAATTGCAGCTGAACTTGTCTCTTCTTTTTGCCTTTGTAACGTGAATAGTTATTTCCTGCCTACGTATCATGAATCATGTAAATGCTTTTTACTGCTGATGTTTGCAACATGAATAGTGTTATTTCTTTTCACTGTCTGTATAACTTGAATCCTGTTGTAGCTTGATGTAGTTTGCTTGACCTGGACACCTTTGAAAAAGGGCTCTTAAGCTTAAAGAGCTGCTGACGCGTCAAAGACTACTTTGAAGAACATAATACTTGGGTGCAATTCAGCTTGCATTCCATATATATGCTATAGATTTCTCCTCCCCATCATTTGTTACTGAGGAAATTTACATGAATACATGATATTTATCCCGTAGAGTCCATCTGCCTCTATAACTTACTCTCTACTTCAAGTCATACTCCTCTGTTGTGACATCACAATATGTTGCCATGGGAGTAACTGTGATGTCACAAGCAGAACATTATGACTTCAGGTATGGAGAAAGCAACAGGAATAGATGAACTGTTTAGGAACAAAGATCCTGTTTTCATGCAGATGACCTCAATGATAAATAATGGGGAGGAGGAATACAGAACTAATGTGAAATACAAGCGGAACTGTGTCTAAATATTACGTGTTTCTAAAGTTCTCCTGAAGGCATCAGCTGCTTTTTAAAGGTCTTCTGAACATGATGAATGAATGAATCTGAGTCTGTCTGTTACATTTTTAACTGGCTTACAAGGAGGGAGGTCAGTATTCAGTGCTTCTGCCTTGGTGTCCCTCCTGATCTCATGTCTGAGACAGGGAAAACCTAAAAAGAGATCTGGGCCCACTGTTTTCAGAAGGTGTAAAATGCGCGGCACCGGTTTACCTAGGGCAGATAGGCATTCTGAATGCTACAAATATTTGGGCACATTACATGATTGGAAAAATTGTGATCTGTGCAAGGTATTTTGCCCTTAAACGTAGAAAAGGTAGCAGGCTAAAGAGCAGCATCTCTCAGCCCCAGAATCTCTGTCCAACACCAAAGTGTTTCCCTACAGTATAAAGGCAGCAAACCAGATTGACTACCATGTCAGCAGGTCAGCAGCTTCTAAGGATATAGCCACGAAAGCAGACTCCATTAAGAAGGCTACCAGAGAGCACAAATCCTCCCCCCAGGTATGCTCTAAAAAGTCTAAGGACAAAAAAGAGACATGCTGTGCCGTCAACATGGTCTGCCAGGTTAAAAAAAAAAGCTCAGAAAGGAACAACATACCAAACCAGAGCAAGAAACACAAGAGCTCATTGGGACTCAAGCTCAGTCAGCTTTACTTACCTTCAGTGGAAGAATTCAAGCAGATGTGGAAATTCTTCTAATCTGTGAAAGAACAGGCTGAAAAATTGCCACCCTCTGCGCCAACTAGTATAGTAGAACACTGTATGTAGGAAGTGGAAGACCCTATTACACCTGATGCCGCAGGTGATGAGTTTGGTTCATCCCTAGGGCATTGGACGATTTCACCTCTTATTCTGCCTTTTTAAGATGCATAGCAGACATGCTTAGTCTCCATACAGAGGAGATGGAAGGAGAGGATGGTTAGTCAGATTTCTTAAGCATGCTGGGACTTATCTCCGCTAAGAGAGTGCCCATTCCTATACATGCAGCTTTTAAGAAAATGAGCAAGAAGCTACTTGAACTCCCTTCAGTTATACTGGCCTTTGAGAAAAGGTATTGGATCACTGTAACAGGCTCTGAATACCTCTACAAACACCCCAACCCAGAAGGTGTGATTCAGACTGCTGCCTGTGACAGAGCCAAGACTATTTTTTTCAACCTCCCCACCTGACAACGATACAAGGAAAAGCTTTGCTTTAGGAAGCTGTTCCTACCCATCAGCATCTGTGTGCTGTGCCTACAAGGAGACATGCCTGGTTAAGAACCACAGGTCTCTGCTTTGATTCTCAGAATAAAGATGCTGACGTTGCCTTTGAGGGAGCCACACATTCCAGGGATCAGTGTTGTATGTCTAAAGTTGATAGAAACAACTTTTAAGAATTTGATGGACAAAGAAAAGAAATCCAGAGGGTATGACAGACCCTTTAGAAGGGGGAGGTATGAGATGGGGTATTACCAGAGGCAGCGAAACCCACAGCCCTGTAGGCTCCAACAGAGGCAGGGGTTACAGGGCCAAGAGACAATCTGCCACCACAAATGCATCACAAGCTAAGACTAATTCCTGATGACTTATAGGTCGCCAACCCTCAGATAACTGTTGGGGAACACCTCTCCCAACATCTTCAGTTCTGGCAGTCGTTAACTACAGACTAGTGGGTCTTGCAGGTTGTGGGGCAGGACATCTCCCTATCATTCACAGAAATCCTCACATCGAGAAAAAGTAAAATTCAAACCAAAATGGAAGAGGAGCAGCTGCAGTTACAACTGGGTATAAAGAAGTTGCTGTCCGGCAACAATAAACGATGTACTAGTAAGAGAACTAGGAAAGGAACTCTTTCCCAGATATCTCCTAATAAGAAACAAATCAGATGGCACCTTTTTTTGACCAGAGGTGTCTCAACAAGCACATAAAAAAGGAATGATTTAGAATGGTCACCTTACAGATAGTGATACAGTCATTACAGGAAGGGTCTGGCTCTCGTCACTGGGCCTCAGTGATGTATACTTCCACATTCCAGTGAGGGAGTCAGACAGAAGATTCCTCAAGGTCACTGTAGGAAAAGCAGTACCAATACAGGGCAGTGCTTATTGGACTGACTTCAGCTCCGAGTATCTTTACAAAATGATGGCTGTGGTAGCAGCAGCATTAAGGATGGTTGGTGTAAGGCAGAAACGGAATCATTGCTAGAAAATGTAATCGAAATGATGAAGCAGTTGGGGTTTCTGTTAAACCTGGAAAAATCATCAAAGAACCAGTCCAGATTCTAAAACTGATTGGGGCAGAGGTAAACACTGAACAGGCCTGATCATTTCTACCCATGGAAAGGTTGAATACTCTGACGCACTTTGTAAAAATATTTCAACTAGGAACAAAAGGATCAACAAAGGAGTTCCTAAGATTGCTGGGTTACATAGTTAGCAATATCTTCAGTCATTCCATGGACAGAACAGCACATGAGGATCATTCAGGACATCTAAAGAGACACTGGTCTCAGCTGAGACAACCACTGTTCACTCAAATTCCAGTGACAGAAACATTAGTGCATTCGCTCCAGTGGTGGAAAAATAGTGGCTCACCTACAAACAGGGATCCCCTTCCAGAGGTATCACACAATGTAATTCTGACAACAGATGCCACCCTACAAGGATGGGGGAGGGGGTCACTTATCAGAACACACAGTGCATGGGACATGGAGCAAAGCAGAGTCCAGCAGCACATAAATCTGCTAGAAATCAGGGCAACGCTCCTCTTCATTCGACACTACCCCTCTACAAATGGGGGTTCCTAAAAAGTCTTCTTTGAACTTGCCTAATGCTCACTGCCAGGCTGGTGTTCTACGTTTTAGTAGATTAAATGTATTGCCAGAGAGTGCCTTTATAACCTCTGTGTACTGTCTCTTTAAGAGCTGCCTGGACTGCAGTCTTAATTAATCCAAAAGGGAGCTCTGTTAGAAGATGTGCTTGTTTGCTGATCATTTGTTAGAGTAGTAATAATATTGCAGTTTGTTCTAACCTGCCTTCTTTGCAGCAAGGACTGTTCTGTTTATCTCCACCAACTTGGCCTGGGACTGTTAGAATGGGCCAATCAGTACTGTTGGGACTCTAAAATGGAGCCTGCCTACAGGGGCTTGGTGGGGTTAAAACTTGTAGGCATTGTAGTTTTTGCATTTTGGCACCTAAAATAACCTGGAGAGGGAGCCCTTGTTGTGACTGACATACAGATTAGCAAACTGAACCTTTTGGGTCTTGGGGAAATTCCAAAGCTGCTTGTAGCTAGTTTCAGTTCTGAGTTGGGAAGTGAAGAGATAACAGCTTGAATGATTCAAGCCCCAGCCCCGGTGTAGATTTGCACAGGAGAACTGTGGAAAGGCCTGAGTTTTGGCCTGCATGCCTGCCTGCTTTCCCTGAGAGGGAACTTGAGCCTTTTTTGGACAGAATACGAACTTGGAGAGCGAAGTAAGCCACTGGATTGTGACCAGGCTCCTACCTGAAGAAGACAGAAGAATTGCTGAATGCGATCGGCCTGTCTGGACTTCCAGCCACCTCTGAACTCCCGGATTGTGCAGAGACTCTGTAATTGCGACCAGAGAGCCTTTTGCCTGGTACAGTAGAATTTCCTTACACGTGACTGTGTTGTGTGCTTATAGTGGGTCGTGATTTGGTCCTCCACTCTGGTTTGAATTGTGTTCTGCTTGCTGGAAGCTGCATTAGAATTTCCTTACGTGTAAATGTGCTGTGTGCTGCTAGTGGGTCACGATTTGGTTCCCTGCTGTGGTTTGAATTGTATTCTGCTTGCTGGAAGCTGCATCCAGCTCCACGGACTGAATCCAGAATCATCTCCATTGGGCCTGGGCCTTGCCATACTGGCCCAGCCCGACTACCCACTGCACAGAGAATGCCATCGATGACAGACCTGCCTGGGGATCAGCCCCCCTGCTCAACACTTGAACAGGAACGATGCCTCGGTGATTCGTGTGGGCCCCGCTTCTTCGGGCACTCCAGCTCAACAATCTGCAGTCTCGATTTCATCCTGCTTGTGTCCAGTATTGGGTATCGTGAGTAAACATCAGGGTAGCTCCCTGCAACAACAGCTAAATCTAAAGTGTTGTCATCTGATTGTCTGGTTGCTTTTTCTTTCACGAACTGAGCCCTCCGGCTCCGGATTACAAATAGTGTGTGTTGTGCATGTTGCGTTCTTCCATCGTAGGGCCCCAACCAGCTGCAACGTTCCTGGCTAGCGCATCGTCTTCCTACCTGGGTACCCAGAGGTGTGACTGTGTGGGGACTTGAAGCGCATGCATAACTGTTTGATTAATATAACCTTTAAGACAATCAACCTGATTATGTCCCTTCCTTGCTCAAGTCCCCTGAAAAAAATCAGATCTGACTTTTTGCTGTATTTAACCTGACTGTGGTTCCAGTTTGTGCCAAGAGTACTGTACTGTTGCTATTTACTGTGCATAACCTTGTTTTACAGGGGGGTCCCCAGAGTCGAGCCAGAGGAACCAGCCCTGGTGGTAAGTGCAAACAGTGTGGGTACTGGTATGGTGTACAAGGGGTACTGCAAAAGTGATTATCGTATATTGCTCATGCCACTAGAAGGGAAAGAGGGGGGGTTACAGTGTCCTGGAGGGCTGTGCCTAGTTTAGTTTGACCACTACCAACCCTGACCTCTGGGTGGAGGCACCCGTTTCAGAACTCAGGCCCCTTAACCTGCTACTAGCCATGCAGGCAGGGGTAGTAGCCCTTGGAATAGCGCCACCAAGGGATTACACCAGAAATCATAAAAGGTCAAGCTCTGCAAACCCAGGGTACTGCTTGGAGTCTGTCGGAGTTGGACTAGCTGTTCTGATTATAGATGTTTCACTGTAGTATCTGCTTTTCTAATAGAGTATCAGAACAGCTACTACAACTCACTCCTCCCTACCTCAGCTTTTTAGGATTATAGGATTAGGATAAGGGCATTTTTTTAGCTGGAGGTGCTACAACTTGAGCTTTTCAGTGTACCACAGCCTGTTGCCTTTAAGTGCTTGATATGTCAAATTAATTTATTTTATTTTTTTCTAAATAGCTTTTGTCCTGGCGGTGGCTGTGACAGTTGGACAATCAACTCTGTCCATGACACCCCCCCCCCCCCGACTAGGAGTTGCCTGGTGAATTTTCACCCCCCCCACACGGTGCCAGAGGGGAGGACCATCCCTCTGGTGCAGCAGTCCAAAGTCTGGTGGTTGTTTGGCATGGGGAGGCAGGTAGGACTTCATTAGCCTGCAGAGCCCCATTTTCCATTTTGTGACGTCCCCGCCCCTGCAGACAGGCAGTGGTACGTGTTGTGTGAAGGAGCACATGTAGCACACCAAACCAGCTCCTCTCTTTTACGTGCCTCCCCAGCCTGCACTAAAACAAGTCCTCCACCTGGTGGCAGTCAACAGTAAAGCTGACAAGTAAGTAAACAAACATAGAAACATAGAATTTGACGGCAGATAAGGACCACTTGGCCCACCCAGTCTGCCCATTTCCATACCTACTGGATAAGCTGCAGATCCTAGTTAACCAGCAGCCTACTTCTTCCTACCCCAACCCCCCAGAACTGCCTTATGACTTTCCCATGCATGCTTGAATTCCACCACTGATTTTGACTCCACAACCTCCTCCGGAAGGCCGTTCCATGCATCCACAACCTCTCTGTGAAAAAATACTTCCTTAAATTACCTCTGAGCCGCCTCTATCTTCAAATTGTGCCCCTTGTTCTTGCACACTCTTTTTTGAAAGATGCTACCCTCTTGGACTTTGTTGATTCCCTTGAGGTACTTGAAAGTTTCTATCATGTCCCCTCTCCCTCCTTTCCTAGGGGCTATACATATTAAGCTCCTTAAGTCTCTCTTCATATGTCTTCCGGTGCAGACCCTGCACCATTTTAGTGCCCTCCTCTGGACAGCCTCCATCCTGTCTATGTCCTTTGCGGAGATTGGGTCTCCAGAACTGCACACAGTACTCCAGATGAGGTCTCACCAGCTGTCTGTACAGAGGGATAATAACTTCCTGTTTTCTACTGGTGATGCCTCTCCCTATGCATCCCAGTATCCCCCCAGCCCTCCTTGCTGCCCTCTCACATTGCTTGCCCACCTTTAGGTCATCTGATATGACCACCCCCAGGTCCCTTTCCATTTTTGTTGTTGTTAGTATCTCACCCCCCATTGTGTACTCTTCCCCTGGGTTTTTGTTTCCCAGGTGCATTACCTTGCACTTCTTAGCATTGAATCTGAGCTGCCATACATTTGACCATTCCTCTAACCTTGCCAAGTCCCTTCTCATCCTTTCCACCCCACCCTGTGCATCAACTCTGTTGCAGATCTTAGTGTCATCTGCAAAGAGACATACTTTTCCTTCCAGTCCTTCTGCAATGTCGCTTATAAAGACATTGAAGAGGACCGGTCCTAATACTGAACCCTGCGGTACCTCACTAGTAACCCTCCTTTCTTCTGAGTGGACTCCATTTAGTATTACTCTCTGTGTCCTATTCTCCAGCCAATTCTTTACCCAGGCTGTCATCTTGGGACCCACTCCCAGGCTGGCTAACTTGTATATTAATCTTTTGTGTGGGACTGTGTCAAATACCTTGCTAAAGTCTAGGTAGGCCATGTCCGCAGCCCCTCCCTGATCTACTACTTTGGTCACCCAGTCAAAGAAATCTATCAGATTCGTCTGGCATGACCTTCCCGCTGTGAATCCGTGCTGCCTAGGGTCCTGTGCCCCTCTGGCCTCTAGATACTCGACAATTCTGTCCTTTAGAAGTGATTCCATCATTTTCCCTATCACTGAGTTTAAACTAACAGGTCTGTAGTTTCCTGCTTCTGCCTTGCTCCCACTTTTGTGAAGGGGAATCACATCTGCCCTCCTCCAGTCCTCGGGTACCACCCCATCCTCCCATGATTTGTTAAAAAGGGTAGTCAGTGTAAGTCAGTGTAAGTAGTAAGAAAAAACGTATTTATACAAGGCGTCCTTCCTGAGTTGAGGGCGCCTTTACAATACAGTGCAGTAACAGTATTTAAAATCAATAAAACTGATAACAAGGTGATGACAACCAATAAGCACCTGTAAATCCCTGAAAATGCCTGGTTAAACAAATATGTTTTTAAAGATTTTTTAAATCCTTCCACGGTCAGGCTATCTCGTATCTGGCGAGGTAGAGAGTTCCACAGGGAGGTGCCATAAAGGCAAAAGATCTCCCTCCAGATGTTTTCAGGGATACCCTGGGAATCTCTAGAAATCCCTCGCCAGAGGATTGGAGTGAGTGGGAGGGGCAGTAAGAAAACAAGAGTTCTTTCAGGTAGTGAGGTCCCGACTCGTGTAGGGCCTTATAGGTCAACAGTGCGACCTTGAAGGTGATCGCCACTATATGGGCAGCCAGTGCAGTTCATGCAGCACAGGTGTTATATGACTGGATCTAGAGATTCCAGTCAACAACCTGGCCATCATGTTCTGCACTAGCTGCAAGTGGCGGATATCCACCCCCGGTTGCCCTAGATAGAGGACATTGCAGTAATCAAAATGACTGGTGACGAAGGCGTGAACCAAGGTAGGAAGATCTTCGGGCGGGACCAGGTGCTTCACCCGGGCTATATTCATTAGATAGAAAAAGGAAGATTTGACTACAGCCGACACCTGCGCCCTCAGGGTCAGGCCTTCATCAAATACCATGCTCAGGTTATGCACCTTGCCTGAGGCCATAAACAGGATCCCCTCAAGGTATAAACCTGAGGGTTTCCCCGCTCATGCCCCTGTCATCCTAAAACCAGGGTCCACCACCAATACCTCTGTTTTACTCGAGTTCTACCGAAGCCAGCTGGTACTCATCCAATTCTGTATCTCCAGCAGGCAGTTACAGTATTAAACACCATGCTAGAATCAGACTCCTGTTCAGGTACAAAAGATATGTAGAGCTGGGAGTCATCAGCATAGCAAAGAAAACTCAGCCCATACCATCTTATAATGTCCCCTAATGGAAGCATATACACAGCGAATAACATGGGAGACAACACCGAACCCTGTGGAACCCCGCAGGACAGCCAGTGAGGGGCTGAGGAATGAATCCTCGACACCACTCTCTGTGATCTGTCCTCAAGGAAGGATCAAAACCAACTGAGGACTGCTCCCCTCAGTCCACAGAAAAACCACAGGCACTCAAGCATCACTCCATGATCCACAGTGTCAGATGCTGCTGAGAGATCAAGGAGAACCAAGATGGAATGGGCTGTCCGATCTCTCCGCCATCAGGAGATCATTTAGTACCTGCACCCGGGCTGTCTCAGTACTATGCCATTTCCTGAAGCCAGACTGGAGAGGGTCATAGATATTCTGGCTAGTTAAAGGATCCTCCAGCTGTAAGGTGACCATCTTCTCAATAACTTTCCCTACAAAGGGTAAGTTCGAGACTGGTCTGTAGTTTGTTGGGCAGTCGGGATCAAGGTAAGGTTTTTTCAGAAGGGGGCATACTACTGCCTCCTTTAAGGGATCTGGAAAGATCCCTCTCGCCAATGAAACTGCCACTATCCCAGTGAGGACCAGGCCGATGAGCTCTACACACCCCACTAGAAGGCGTGTAGGGCCCGGATCCCAAACTACAGTAGGTTGGCCGCAAAGTCTGGACAGTCCTCACTATATCCATGACTGCTGGTTGGCTAAAGGTGAACCAAGTCAACTGGGCATTAGTACCACCCAATTAATCATTGCAAGGTCCAATGGGAAGGCACTGGCTGATCTCATCCCTGATGGTGGACACCTTATCAGCGAAAAATTACGCAAACTCCTCACACTGTACTTGGGATAATGCTCGACCGGCATGGAGACAGGCTGGATTGCACAGTCTGTCCACAGTTCGGAAGAGCTGGGCTGGCCTATTCTTTGCTGTAGCAATTTCCCTGTACAGGAACTCTGCCTTCTTATGGGAAATTGCTGATTGGTAGATCTTATAATGATCCAACAATCTAAGCTTATCCACCTCCTGGTGAGTTTTCTGCCAGTGTTTTTCCAATCTTTTCCCTTGTCTCTTCAGCTCACGGATCTCCCCATTAAACCTGGGGGGCCCCGGGCAAAGAGTAAGAGGGTGAACACGAGGTGGAGCAATGACATCCAAGGCCCCCACAAGAGCCCTGTTATAGGCCAACACCAGGGGCCCTGGATCAGTGCTATCCATTGAAAGTCCTGAGAAGTCCAGCTCCATCATTAGGCCTTCTGAAGTAACTCCTCTCAAAGGACAGAACTGCACTAACTCCTTAGGGGAAGGCCTGTTTCGGGGGGCTGCAAAACTGAATCTCAGGGCATGATGGTCAGACCAACCGATTGGCTCCACCTCCACATCAGAGATCTCCATCCCCAGATGGAACACCAAGTCCAATGTCTGCCCCCCCTCTTGTGAGTTGCAGAGGTAATAAACTGTGTCAGACCCAATGAGTCCATCAATCGGAGGAGGTTTTGTCCAAATGGTGAGAGTTCACCGCCAACCCAGGCATTGAAGTCACCCAGAATTAACCATCTGGGAGACTCCAATACCATCTCGGTGATGAAGTCCACAACCTCATTCAGGAACTCCCTCCCATCACTTGGTGGACGGTAGATGAGAAGGGTCCTGTAGCCTGCACCTGCACCCACTATGCTCTCAAAGCAGTTGGTGTCTCCAACTGGCACCTCCTTGAGATCCCGTTCCTGTCTAAAACAGACTGTACCCCCCCACCCCTACGGTCCACTCTCGGGCGGTGAATCACCGAGAACCCAACCGGAACCGCAGACTCCAAAATAGGGCTCCCACTTCCATCCAGCCAGGTCTCAATGATGCAAGCCAGGTCAAAAGAAGCAACAAGATCTGCAACCACTGTGGTCTTATTCCTAATTTACCTGGCATTACTTAACACCGCCCGAAAAGGACGAGAATCCAAGGATGGCCCCCCTTCCTGCCTGACCAAGTCAGAGCCCCTGGTTATGGGCACAATGCAAGGATAACCTCGTTCATATGCCCATTTCATCCCAGGGCATATCCTGGTTCTCACTGTCTCTCTCAGCCCACTCCTTTCCCATCCCCCACAAGAGTTCCAGGATCTCCAACTCCTTTCATTCCCTCGTCTCAAGATGCCGGGAGCTCGACATCTATTATAAACTTCCAAAGGGAGCAGAGGATGTTCAAAGGGATGAAGACCCTTTAGTCGTGAGAGAGAGTACTGCCTGACTGTGTCCACGCCCTAATACCCCAGCACATATTTCAGACACACCTCACAGCCCAGTATTTTAACTCACAACCCCACTCACCCAATACACTTCCTCCCCCTCTATTAAACTTTCCAACAATTTTCCCCTAACTTCAAAACATATAATAAGTTAACCCCTTATCAAATCAAGAATTTTTATAATACTCTAATGTCCAAAAAGTTCCTTCAGGTCTCTAGTTAATGGCTTTGATTTTATTTCATGCCCCAACCCCCACAGTGCTCTCACCACTGCAGGAAAAGGAGCTTTTTGAAGACTTTCCAGGCCACCTCTCACATGGCTAGATATTAATCTTAGATAGTCCTCCAAGTCCAGTAACCAGTTTATTAGTTAAGTCCATAACCAATTTTCCTCATAAAAGTTCCAGTTTATTTTCTACCCCCCTACTATAGTAAACTGGGCAGGCCCCGGGTAGGTCTTACTCCCCACCACCACTTAAAAAATTCCAGTCACGAGAGTTAAACTCTCTTTTTGAACTGTAAATTAAACCACAGTATGCACAACAGCTTCTTGAATGCACCTCCTCTCACTGGGGTGCAAACAACTGATGAATCCATAGTAACAGATATCTTCAGACCCTCAGGCCTTCTCACTTCCTGGGGATCCAGCAGAAGTACAGGCACTCTCACTGCCAAATCAGAAACTGCAATGTAACTTATAAAGTAATGAAAATTAAAAGTCTGACCGTATGTAGGTGGAATTGTTGCACAGATTACTTTCTTCAAGTTAATGTAGCACAAAAGACGGGGGCCGAAAAGCCCATCCAAGGGACTGTGGCTAAAAATATTCACAGCCGCCACTATGGTTCTCTGCTGGCGCCAACCCCCCCCCGGACAGCCTAGGGAACTATCGACTTGCCCGGCCAGCTACCCTGCCAGAACCACAGCCCAGTCCCTCGAGCAGCCACAAGCCTCAGCTGCAAATTACCCCACAGGACTGAGCCCACCCGCTGCACCAAATCAGTCCAGCCTCCAATGCCCACTCAAAGTACCGACTCAGGATTATCCAAATAGCAGCCCAATCCACAGACAAATAAAGCCCGGGCGAGTCCTCTCAAGTATTGCTCTAAAACCGCAGATCCTTTTTCCTACAGCAATCCACCTCCTCTTCTTGGACTCTTCACCACGCGACTTCTTATCCCCAACTACGTTGGTCACAGCAACACGCAAAAAGCAGCAGCAGATCGGATCCAACTGAAGAAGAGTGTCCAAGGTCTATAAATCTGCCTTTGATCCTTATATTCCTTCCCGGTCAGGACGATATCGGGACTGAACAAACGGCCCCAGTGCACACTACGAGGTTGGTTGAAATGTCTCGGTATCACTCTAAAGACTAACTCACACACTTACTGCCCTAACTAACTAAACTAAACAAAACAAATGGGGGGACAGGCAGAGATAAGTGGTAAAAACAGGCAGAAATAAATGGAATCAGTTAAAAATCACAGTCTAACTACAGAGAGCAGCTTGCAGCATGCCCAGAGCGGCGGCCATCATGGAAGTGACCTGGGAGAGCAGTCCATTGGACACACAGTCCATTCTGACCCCCAGCTGACCCCCAGTGACCCAAATCCACTCCCAAATTCAGGTCACTGGTATGGCAGGCGTAGCACTACCACCATGCCACTGGGCTGGCTTAAACAAATTATTTTTTTCAAATGAAAAAAAAAATGTTATTACTTAATTGGCTGTTTTTAAATTAGGTCTCGACTCTAGTAGAACTCTTCAGCTGAAAGATTTGTTAGGTGTTAGCTGGCAACTTGAGACCAGCAGAGAGAGAGAGACAGTTTTCAGCTGAAAAAACATTCTGAGTTTTGGGGCACCACACCTCACATGGAGACGAAGCAGGAGTTTTACTACTTGTATTGGTCATCTAGAAGAAAAGCAGGTACTATGGTGAGTATCTTTTCCTTCTGTTCTTCCCTGTGCATCATCAGCCCTTTGACCTCACTGACTCTGACATCACAACTGATCAGGAAGAGACAAGTATCTGCTGTAAGATTTCATCACTTTTTTTTTGTACTTTCTTCTTATCCCACCTTACTGCCCCCTCGACCCACTCCTTCAGACCATTGATCATTCCTACAGGTCCCTCCCACAGAATCTGCCCCTAGAGTGCCAGGCATGCTCCTTTATCCCTCCTACCTTCTTCTACTGCTAGGAGTGCCTACACAACAGGGTCTGTCCTGCGAGTCTGCGATCCTGAGGTGGATCGGTCGTCATCTTGGCCCGAGTTTTTCTCCCCTTGGTCCCTCTTATCCTCTGAGGACGTCTGCATGTAGGACTGATGTCCAGTCATATGGCGTGCTGTCGCATGTCACCGACAAATGCCCACAATGTCCTTCCCTCTCTGACTCTTGAAGAGCCGCCTATGCACTGGTGCCTGTGATTCCACTAGCACAGGTGCGTCGGGTGAGCGAGACACTCCAGGATCCCACCCCCGGAGGAGGAGAACATCCGTTGGGATGCTCAGTCCTCCTTCCCCCCTTCCGACTCCCAGCGACGCGAGTCCGTTCCCAAACCTGGGTCGCTGGCATGGTGCGAGATGTGGCGTCTAGCGCCTCAACCCTCAGCACCACTGGGCCAATCACTTTTTAAAAAAATAGAGATTTTTATAGTATTTTTCCATAGGTTTTCTCTCGCTTTATCCTGCCCAAGCTCCCAGCACATGGCTGTACGTGTGTGTGTGGAGGCACGGATGCACACTGGAAGCCAACTCAGCCCTGTCCGCCCACCCGTACTGCCGCCCCTCCCCATCATGCTACCCCACCTGACCTCCACGTGGTGGGGGCAGAACTATGAGGGGGGGCAACAACCCACCCCCACCATCCTCAGGAGAGGAGAGCAGCCTGCTGGCTTGCTCAGTCCCACTCCCTCCCCCTCCTGTGCCAGCACCCCGACGACCTGAGGTCATTCCCAAACCTGGGTCACTGGTGTAGCATGAGGTAAGGCATCCAGCACCTCAGCACCACCGGGCCGGCCTGATTTCATCACTTTTGATGTCACAATAAGTAAGGTCACAATGCTGATGAGGTATGAAGAGGAATAAAACTAGGTACTGTATGTCAGCCTGCAGGTAAAGTACCACTCCGCATCCCACCAAATTCTTCACAATGAGAAGCTGTATGTTTGCAAGGGATTAATGACTGGTGGGGGGATGGGTAGCCTGAGGCGCAGCCAAGGGCCACCTCCCCTTCAGCCAGTCATCAATACAAGGAAATGACTGTAAGATTGTTATTGTGATTATAAGTCTAATCACAGTAACAATTTTCATTTTACAGTCTTTCTTTTTTTTTACTTTTTTTGTTTGAGTATTGGGGCTTGAGAGCAGTGTGGCACGAGACTGTCTTAACACGTTGCCTGCCATACTTCTTCAGTTGGCAGCTGGATCGATAATTTCTAAGCTGCTAGTCTCATGAATATTTAAGTAGACTTATAATATCAGGTAGAAAATATTTTAATGCACAAATGAAAAAATAAAATACTTAAGAAATAAGAAGTAACAACTGACTACTTTTAAGAATGAATAACGTTTTCTGGTTGCCATTTTTGGCACTGCTATATTGCTAACTTCTCATTGCTTCAGACCTTCCAACTATGACACTGGGTCACAGCAGCACCCTACCGAAAACACAGTGTTGCATCTCTCTCATCCCTGTCCCCCTGGACACACTGGAAATGAGCTGTTACCAGCTCTGTATGTCTTTCCTGGCAAAATGTTTGAAATGAATGAATGAAATGAATGACGGACTGAATGAATCTCAGCTGGGATGCCTGTACTGGACGAACTGTTTAACTTAAGGAATGTTGGATATCATCTATGTGAATACTATAGATAATTACTTTTGCATTGGTCAGGATATCCCCCTGCACTCATATTTAAACAATATTAGTCACACAGTGGCAGTTCTGTTCAGCTGTTTTCCAAAATGAGTGCAAACCTGCTAGCCCAGTTGGCATTAGCACACTTTAGGTACCAAACCAATGGAATATTAAAGAAATGATTTTCATATGTTTCTATAGTAGGGGGTAGGAGGAAGCAGGCTGTTGGTTAACTAGGATCTGCAGCTTATCTATTGGGTAGGGAAATGGGCAGACTGGGTGAGCCAAGCAGTCCTTAGTCGCCATCAAATTCTATGTTTCTATGTATTTGGTATTTCATATCCATGGTATGGAATACAAGTGGGAAAGTGCCAAAAGAAATGTACAAATCTAAGTGGTAGCCTTACCGATACAATTCAGTCTCCCCAGCACTTTGAGGTTCCACATCTGCATCAGTTCAGGTACCATTTAAACTGGTGTATATTTTGGCTCTTTTGTGCTTGTACTCGGTATCATTTGCACCAACTGGCTTGCTTATAGTGATGGATTAAAGTACTGGACTTTTGCAAGGACTGCTTGCGCTTGCCTGATCTATTACTGCTAAGTAGACAGCCTAGGTCTGTGTTGTTGATATGAGAAACATGCTGTGCTAGCAGCTGCCTGATAGCTCCACTTTATGGATACAGTATGCATAGCTGAAGAGTGACCTCGAGGAGGAGAAGCGTTTCTGTTGGCAACTGCTGGACTTATTGTAGAGCCACACTAATTATGAAACTAAATTATAGCTGTGGAATGAATCATAATGTATGGGAGAGCATTATTAATGGAATTCAATGAACTCCTGGTGTTGTTGTACCCTAGTAGTGATGTCTGACTGCTGTTGTACCATCTTGAGTATGTCACTAGTAGGGTAAAACAACATGGAATGCCCTCACGCTCATCTGACCCTGACAACTGCACAAATCAGCCTTTTTTTTTTTTATGTCAGTACTGTGGAGAAAAACTAGCGATCGGTGAACACAGAACGGTAGTAGTTCACAAAATTATTTAACAGATAGGAGAGGCTCCTGGTACGTTTCTCAATGCTGATATGTGACCAATGTCCGCAAGCTGGAGGACCGTTGTTTTGTCTTGCACTTGTTTGGGTTACGGCATTTCTGGTGGCTGTTTCAAACTGGCCATTATATATAGTGATGTCTGCCACCATTCCTTTGGATACTCAACTAAAAAAAAAATCCAAATTGAAAGGTTCAGAGGAGGTGAGATAACACTAACAGTCTCTTCCAAGGTAAATAATCAATAACAGGCATGCTCCATTCAGGTACAACGTTCAACTTTCGTCCGCCTACTCCCCGTCTTCGGTTGTCATGGTAGTAACAATCGGAGGTAATCTGGATGTGAAACCCCTGCCACTTGTGGATCAGTAAAACAATATTGCTTGTCCTGGTAGGTAAACTGCATTCTGGGAGGGAAAACAGTATGGTAAGTCAGTCCAGCCTTCCGAAATTATGATCCCTATGGCTGCGATGTATGACTCCAATATGTGCAGGATTGAGTATAGTTTGTTTTTATGTTTTTCCTCCCCATTGTGTTACTCGGAGAGGCACATTACCTTGCTCCTATATTAATTACCTGTGTCTAATAATCCGTAATGTTATGCTGTCTTTCGATTGCGTATATTGTTTTGTATGTCTGACTTAAAATATAGTAAAAAGAAAGTTTAAAAAAAAAAAAAAGGAATTTTTTGTTGCTACTGTTCACACTTGCCTATACATTATAAAAGACAGTGGATGGGCAACAGTGAACACCACTGTGTTCACTTATCATGACAACCTTAAGCCTCTCGAACTTCGCTCTCGAGGTCTACTTGGTTGTCATGACAACCTCTCGAAGTGAACACAGCGTTGTTGTTCACTGTTGCCCGTTCATTATCCTCTATATTACACATCATTGAAGAAGCTAAGGAATTGGGAATACATAACTGTAAACATAAGGTGGGGCAGATTATTTGCTGCCTAATACTGCTGCCTTCAAGAACACCAGTTCGGTTATATACAAAAAAATGTCCTAAACCTGCTCCAAGAAGGTCTTGCCTCCAAGTAAGACATGCCCATCCATCCTGGAATTTTTAGCAGCTTGGTTTGAGAGAGGGAAGGGATCAAATGTTGGCTCTGTGCAACTGGCAGCCTGATCCCTTTCATGTTACTATTTGGAGCTCTGCCCCAACTCTCGTGCTGTCTGAATTGGGAGAGTGCTGCAGCGCTTTACATGGAAGTGAATGAAGTGCCACTTAGCAGATTTTAAAATATATTTTAGAAGGCCTGTTGTTGAAAACTAAATCCACAGCTCAACTAACGAGATCCTTTTTTTTTTTTTATTGGGAATTCAGAATTAACACCTTTGAGCCATAGGCTGTTTTACAAAGGTTCCACGTTGAAAGTTCATAAAAAAGACAATAAAAAACACTGGAATTGGTTTACACAGTACAATGTTACTTACACAAGAAACAGTACAGCTATACATAGTAGCTAGGTTAGATACAATGAAAAAACAGGGAATATCTTTACAAATAATGGAGTACACAGACACAATTATACAGAGAATTATAATGCAGCAAAATTAAGCCTTGTCATAGGAGTTGAAGAGTTTCAAAAGTATTGGGGATTGAAGATACAAACTGATATAGGCATACGAGAGAGGGGATGCGTAAGTATAGGGAGGTGGTTTAGGGTGCAGGGGGATGGGAGGTCAGAAGACATTCAGGACCTGGGCTAGTGGACAGGGGAGTGGGGGGGGGGCATAAGAGTTGACAAGCTAGTGGAGGGATAGAGCAATTGAGGGGAAAGGGGGAGGTGAAAAAGGAGAAAGAGAAAAAAGGTGTAGGGGGATTATGGGAGGTGGATAGAGGCATAGAAATAGAGAAAATGGAGATGAAGGGAGACAGGGGTATCAGCCCAGGGTAATTAAGTGAAGCAGTCACATGAGGCCCGAGTCACAAGTTGATCTGTGGCACTGATCTTCAACAAAAGGCCCTCAAAAAATGATTTTGGGGTGGGGTGGGGCCAGCATTCAGGAGCAGGATGAGTTTTAGTAGTCATGATCCCGTAAAATCCCTTGTCCTTTCATGAGGATTGGTCTGCTGATGCCTCTACTTCTTTGCATCAGTTCTGCCCGTAGACCATCTTGGGGGGTCAGGATGCTGAGGGAGTGGGTTAACTCTCGGATCCCCACCATGAATTGCTGCTGCACCATTGGGCTGCCTGAGAACTGATATGGAAATGAAATTAAAGTTTTTAACTATTACTTTTTTTTTGTTTGCATAATGCACTCATTTTGGCCCTGTACACTATTGTTATTAAAACGGACTAAGGAACTTCATCCATTTTAAAAACTCTAAACATTATTTTCGTCTACCGATCATGATTTTAAATGGCATAAAAAAATGTGTTTAAACTCTGCAACAGGGATTTTCTTAAAAAACATTTAAACCCCAGTAACATCACTATCCTGGTAGTACACATTGGTTCTAGCGTCCTTAAACAAAAAGAAAAGGTTACTTACCTCTAACTGTGTTTCTTTAAGAGACATCCAACCATAGGAGCCAACTTTTATTTTTCCTGGGGGGGGCTCAACAAAGGGCTGGGGGCTGCTAAGGCCCCCAGAAGCTTGGGGTTTTTGGTGCTCTGTTGTGCATTTTGTAGGTTTTACTAAAGAGATAGCACAGCATATCTCTGAACAAATGTCATGCCACCTTAACTACAGTATAGCAACTGTTGGGGCGAGGGGGGGTGGACAAGGGTAAAAATAGCCTTATTGTCCATATCTGGGAACAGACATTATGGCACCAATCCCACCACCATTGTGTGATTACCTGCATCAGGTGCACATGTGCATTGGACATTGTAGCAATTTTACAGCACAGCTTAACTGAAGAATCCCTTTAAGTGCAAACTGCATTACCATATAATTCATTGGCAATGAAACAGTTTTATTCCAATGAATAAGAATATAGTAATGCAGTTATTCAGTTAACTGATACTTCAAATGTAGTGGGCTTCACTGAAACAAATGCAGTTTATCTTCTTTTTTTTTAATCCACTCACTCAGGTAGTAGGTCACAGTCTGGTGGCAGCAGGCAGGCAGAACTGGCGATGTTGCTCATGGAGCGGTGAGGACGGTCAGTGATGAGTGTTGGGACTGGGACTGGGAGTTGGGTTGGGTCACTCCAGTGTGGCCATGGTGCCAGGCAGGTGGTCAGGAAGACTCATCAGTCGAGCGGTCTCTGCAGTAGGATGGGAAGGTGACAGTTCAGCACTGGCCGGGCCTGGCTTACTCTTTGAGTCCAGCTCCCACAATTAAGAACAGTGAGTCAGTGACAGAAAAGAGAACCTCAGGGCTTAGCATGTGTAAAGTGAAAAAGTGACAGCAGGCACCAGTCCCGCTGAAATGGAATGTGACCACGTCATTGCCAAGCTACAAATGCCGACGATTGAACATCTGAGGTCCTCTTCAAGATGGTGCCCAAAGATTGGCTGTCTGAGGTACTGGAGGATGTAGATCATCGAGTACATCAGATGCCAACCTGTGTATCGCCATCTGTTAGGCCATACAGTGGCTGGCAGGAAGTCTAGTGGGAGCAGAAATGTCACTGGAGGGAGGGAGGGAGGGAGGGTGTGTGGAACTGAAAGTGGGAGTGTCAAAGGCAAAGTGCTGGTGTCTGGCTGAGGAGGTAAAACAATGTTCCAGACTGTTTCGCCTCAGTCTCACTCTTGCCTTGCAATCGTGTAATGCAATTAGCCTGAATGCGTTGCACAGTTCAAGGCAGAGCCCCCATCTTATCTTCAGGGGAGGCTTCAGCAGCTCAGCTGTTCCACCCCAAGGTCGGGCCTGTGTACAACCCCTCCCACCCAGTCACTTCCATGTGGAGTGCTGAAGACTCCCTACAGACGTCACAAAATATCTCAGCATAGGTTGGGGCAAAAAAGTGGAAGGGATCTGGCTGCTGTCTCCACGGAGCCAAAGTATGATCCCTCCCCTCCTGTTATCCAGGATACTGAAAACTACAGAATCTCTCTGTCTGCATGTCATACCTAGGTTTTTTGGGTGGTACTAGAATTGGTTCTGTTTAAACTTGGGGTACCTGGACGAAACATTAGTTCTTTTTTAATTTGTGGCTGCTGTGGCTGCATGTTGGCATTAAGATGTGGACATTCCCTAGCGCTTGAATGTTTGCCTTCATGTTTAATATACGTAAATACATACTGTATGTGTAGTCTTGAGATTAATCTTGTGAATTTGCATGTCTCTCATGTCATTTTTGTTCTTATGCACAGACTTGCATTGGAACTTGTATGATGACTGTTGTGCTGCCTGCACCCTGGGACTCTCATAAAGCCCAGGTGAGCAATTAAGGCCCTGTACCCACTGGATTCTTAAATGTTTTAAAGTTCTTAAAACATTTTAGCAAGCTGAAACATAGTTTGCATCTGCACTGAACATTGTTTGAAATCAGGTTTACAAATCATTTTTAAACCCTGCTCAGGACCTAGTCTTCAGACTGGTTCTAAACACAGTTTCAAACCTGGTGTGGTTTAACTGGTACTGTGAACAGGAGTTTGATCTATGTTTCTGTTTCTGGCAGCACCGATCTGTGCTGGAGACCATGCTGGGACTGAACTTGTTAAAACATTACAGAGCTATTATGTGTATGCACTGCAACTGTGTTCAAACACGGTTTTGAAAGAAATGCCAACAGTGTAGATGGACTTCTGTGGTGAGTTTAAAAATGCTTTTTAAAATGGTTTCAAGACAGACTGCCAGTGTGTACAGGAGGGAAACCATTCTGAAAAACACATTTAAGTGTGTCAGTTACATTAAGTGGGCTGGCAGTATAGCTTACAGGTTTGAGTATAGAGCCATGAATGAGCTTGGTCCAGCCAGTAGATCTGAGTTTGATTCCCACAACCTTTACGTGTCCTGACCCTGAGCAAGTCACTTAACCTCCTCAGTGCTCCCCAGTCACCCCTGAAAACAAGCATTGGGCCCAGTGGGCCTTACCCAGTTATTAAAAGAATAAAATAAAAATAGAGAATAGACTGATAGAATGGAAGGCACCGTATTGTCTTTGGTCTTTCTTCATGTTAAGGTGTTGCGACAGCCTGCCATGTGCGGCAGCCCTATTTTTTATCTTTCTATTTTTCTGCAGCTTATTCAGCAGTCCAGGCTCTCTTTGGCTAGTCCACAAGCCGTGAGTTCCATGTCACACCTAGAGTGGTCATCACCTGATGTTTCTCTTCTTACTGGGGCTAACCATGTCGGAACTTATCTAGCTGTAACTTTCCTAAGCAAAGAGAGGGAAGGGCGGGGTCTTAAAGATCTGGGCACCACAGCTGGATGGGGAGAGCATGATGGTGGTATCCACCTGAGTATTATGGGTTTTTTTTTTTGTCCCATAGCCCACCTCATCGGTGTATGATGTAAGATGGAAACCTTCAGGCCAGTCACATATGAGTTAGGACCAGGTCCACCCACTGCACTCTAACTGACATTTGTTAGTACAGGACTGGATGCACAACACCGCTGTTTCCTATGTGCTCATCCTTTACAATGCCTGCAATAGGATTTTCCCCTCTCTATCTAGGGATATGTATTTCTGCTTGTGCAACTCTCTCCCTTTGTAGGGGTTGAAATTGAAACTAAGTTTTGTAGCCCCTAAACAACAGGGCTAGTGACAATCCTTCTCCAGTACAAGCCTGCAGGGCTAGTTAAAGGAAAATCTTACTGGCCTGATACAAGATGTACCAGCATTTGACTGGTGGGCCGGTGCCAATTTCGACCCCTGCTTTGGCCACCAGGGAGCAGTAGTTTGGCGAATAAGCAGTACTGCTTGTACTTTTGCCTTGGCTGCCTGCTGTAGCCTTTTTAAAGTCATGTTAAATGGGTTCTGTCTTCAAGGAAGCTAGTAATGTTCTGTTATGAGCAGTATTCCTGCAACACTTGGCTGTTTTCAAGATCACGTATGCCAACAATTGTTTTGTTTACTAAAAACAACAAGAAAAGCCAGATACTAGTAATTTCTCTACATAGAGCAAATCCCCCCCAAACTAATTATGGGTTATAACCAGTTAATTTTAAATTAACTTGGACTAACTGCAAGCTGGAAACTGTACAGTCAGTAGCCCTTCTACAGCGGAGACTTTGTTTTAGAGCTGCTCTTGCGTTCTGAATCCTAAGCTCTACATCATGCGCCGGGGCAAGGTCATCACTTGTCTTTTCAAACCGATGACAGTTGGGAAGCTCTGAGGTGGCTTTTGGCACTCATTTGTTTTCTGTGCAAACAGTCAGCCACTGTTCGTATTGTTTCTTTCTTCTCTCCGGGCAGTGCTGTTATTGTTCATCGTGTTTTGAAAATCATGGAAGCGTGGGTATGCTGCTATAGAAAACTCTGTGGGGGACGAGGTACTGATATAGCAGCATATTTCAGTGTGCAGTACCTAATTTTTTTAACTGCACTAGTGCATGTCAGAAAAGCATTTTTTAACAGTCTGAACATTAATTTCTGTGCCAGTCCTTGGGCACCCCAGTGGCACACAGCAAGTCATGCTGCAGTGTGTGAGACTGAAGTTTGGTCTCAAGCTCAAGACTTGCTCCTTCAGGCATGTGGAACTAAAGGACAGTAGTATGTCAAGGGACAGTAGTATGTCCAGTGACAGTAGTATGTCCAGTGACAGTAGTATGTCCAGGGACAGTAGTATGTCAGGGACAGTAGTATGTCAGGGACAGTAGTATGTCAAGGGACAGTAGTACTTCAGGGACAGTAGTACGTCCAGGGACAGTAGTATGTCAAGGGACAGTAGTATTTCCAGGGACGGTAGTATTTCCAGGGACAGTAGTATGTCAAGGGACAGTAGTATGTCAAGGGACAGTAGTATGTCAAGGGACAGTAGTACGTCAGGGACAGTAGTATGTCCAGGGACAGAAGTATGTCCAGGGACAGAAGTATGTCCAGGGACAGAAGTATGTCCAGGGACGGTAGTATTTCCAGGGACGGTAGTATTTCCAGGGACGGTAGTATTTCCAGGGACGGTAGTATGTCAAGGGACAGTAGTACGTCAAGGACACGGTAGTATGTCCAGGGACAGAAGTATGTCCAGGGACAGAAGTATGTCCAGGGACAGCAGTATGTCCAGGGACGGTAGTATGTCGAGATGCAGCAGTATGTCAAGGGATGGTAGTATGTCCAAGGACAGTGGTATGTCCAGGGATGATACTGTAGAGCAGATAAATTTAGCAATCTGTTTATTTACGTTATTTTCGCTTTTAGGTTTGCTGCACAAAAACAGACAGACGGCGATATAAATTGGAAAAACACAGATAGCAGTTCCACTCTGGCTGTAGTGCCAAAACAACACCAATAGTGCTTTTTTGTAACCCCCCTCCCCCAGTCTGGATGAGGGCATATTATAACAGTATGACACAAACAACAGCTTTTATTATTCATTGGCTGTTTTTATTAAATTAAAAAATACATCTCCCAAAAACAACCAGTCATAAATCCTGTAATCCTCTTAGCTTCTCAGGCTGCAACATGTAGCTCAACCCCAGAACTAACAGCTAATTCATCGGAATCAAGTGAATTTGTTTCCAGTGGATGTTTCCTCTTTTGCTGCCCAGTTTTAAGCCACTGTAACAGAGACATTATGCTGATTCTCAGTCACAAACAATAGTAAAATTGCAGTCACTGTTCTACCAGTACTTCAAATAAGTGGAGATAAAGGGTGTGTCAGCGGGTGTCAGTAGGATGAGTCATGCTGATTACTACTGTAATTATTCACTTACATTCATTTGTAACATTACCAGCCTAAAAAACAGGGTGCTTGGTCAGTGGCTCGGTGGATCAGTATTTGAAGAAATACCAGTCGCGCGAAAACTATCGGTTGTGAATTAGTATACACAGGCGGCAGCGTGAAATCTGGGGAAAGCGAATTCAATTGGTTTTACAGTAGTATGTCAAGGGATGACAGTATGTCAAGGGATGGCAGTATGTCAAGAGATGGTGGTGTGTCCAGGTACGTTTGTATGTCAAAGCATGGTAGTATGTCCAATGATGGTTTGTCAAGGGATGGTAGTATGTCAAGGCATGGTAGTATGTTCAGGGGTGGTGGTATGTCAAGGCACGGTAGTATGTCCAGGCACATTAGTCTGTCCAGGGACAGCAGTATGTCCAGGGATGGCAGTATGTAAAGGGATGGTAGTATGTCATAGGACGGTAGTATGCCAAGGCTTGATATTATGTCATGGGAGAGTAGTATGTCCAAGGACAGTAGTATGTCAAGCCACGGTAGTATTATGCCCAGGTATGGTACCATGTCCAGGGATGGTAGTATGTCCAGAGTCAGTAGTATGACATGGGACAGTAGTATGTCGAGACACGGTAGCATGTCCAGGGACGGTAGTATGTCAAGGCACAGTAATATGTCAAGACACAGTAGTATGTCTAGGTACGGTACTGTCAAGGCGTGATAGTATGTCATGGCATGGTAGTATGTCAAGGTACAGTAGTATGTCCAGGTACAGTAGTACATCAAGGCACGGTAGTATGTTCAGGGACGGTAGTATGTTCAGGGACGGTGGTATGTCCAGGGATGGTAGTATGTCAAGGGACGGCAGTAGTATGTCTAGGAACAGCAGTAGTATGTCAAGGAACGATAGTATGTCCAGGGATGGTAATATGTCCAGAGGAAGCAGTATGTCAAAAGACGGTAGTATGTCCAGGGATAGTAGTATGTCCAGGGATGGTAATATTTCCAGGGATAGTAGTATGTCCATGGACAGTAGTATGTCAAGGCATGGTAGTATGTCCAGGGACGGTAGTATGTCAAGGCATGGTAGTATGACTAGGTACGGTACTTTGTCAAGGCGTGATAGTATGTTATGGCATGGTAGTATGTCAAGGTATGGTAGTATGTCCAGATACAGTAGTACATCAAGGCATGGTAGTATGTCAAGGCACGGTAGTATATCCAGGTATAGTAGTATGTCAAAGGATGGTAGTATGCCCAGGGACGGTAGTATGTTAAGGCATGGTTATATGTCAAGGCACAGTAGAATGTCCAGGGATAGTAGTATGTCGAGGGACTGTAGTATGGCAGGGATGGTAGTATGTCCAGGGATGGAAGTATATCAAGGGACGGTAGTATGTCCAGAGGCGGTAGTATCTCAAAAGACGGTAGTATGTCGAGGGATGGTAGTATGTCGAGGGATGGTAGTATGTCGAGGGACGGTAGTATGGCAGGGATGGTAGTATGTCCAGGGATGGAAGTATATCAAGGGACGGTAGTATGTCCAGAGGCGGCAGTATCTCAAAAGATGGTAGTATGTCGAGGGACAGTAGTATGTCGAGGGACGGTAGTATGTCGAGGGACGGTAGTATGTCGAGGGACGGTAGTATGTCGAGGGACGGTAGTATGTCAAAGCATGGTAGTATGTCCAGGGATGGTATATCAAGGGATGGTAGTATGTCAAGTCCTGGTAATATGTCCAGGGGTGGTAGCATGTCAAGGCATGGTAGTATGTCCAGGGATAGTAGTCTGTCCAGGCACATTAATGTGTTGAGGGACGGTAGAATGTCCAGGGATGGCAGTATGTCAAGGCTCGATATTATGTCATGGGACAGTAGTATGTCAAGGGATGGTAGTTTGTCCAGGAATGGTAGTATGTCAAGATGTCAAGGCAGTGTAGTATGTCCAGGGATGGTAGAATGCCAAGGGATGGTAGTATGTTTAGGGCATGGTAGTATGTCCAAGACATGGCAGTATGTTTAAGGCATAGTAGTATGTCCAGGGATGGCAGTATGTCCAGGGATGGCAGTATGTCCAGGGACAGCAGTATGTCCAGAGATGGCATTGTGTCCAGTGACGGTAGTATGTCCAGGGAAGGTAGTATGTGAATGTACAATATTTGTCCAGGAAGGGTAGTATGTCAAGGCATTGTAGTATGTCCAGGGATGGTAGTATGTCCAGGGATGGTAGTATGTCCAGGGATGGTAGAATGTCATGGGACGGTAGTATGTTCAAGGTGGTAGTATGTCAGGGGACAGTAGTATATCCAGGGACGGTAGTATGTCCAGGGATGGTAGTATGTTCAAGCATGGTAGTATGTCCAGGGGTAGCAGTATGTCAAGGGATGGTAGTATGTCCAGGGACGGTAGTATGTCAAGCATGGTAGTATGTCCACAGACGGTAGTATGTCATGGCATGGTAGTATGTCCAGGGATAGTAGTATGTCCCAGGCATGGTAGTATGTCAAGGCATGATAGTATGTCAAGTGACGATAGTATGTCCTGGGATGGTATTATGTTTAAGGATGGTATTATGTTTAAGGATGGTAGTGTGTCCAGGGATGGTAGTATGTCAAGGGACAGTAGTATGTCAAGCATGGTGGTATGCCCAGAGACTGTAGTATGTCAAGGTACAGTACCATGTCTAGGGACGGTAGTATGCCAAGGCATGGTAGCATGTCCAGGGACGGTGGTGTGTCCAGGGACAGTAGTATGTACAAGCACAGTATGTCAGGGGACAGCAGTACTTCCATGGATGGTAGTATGTCCAGGGAGTAAGGTGCTCAAGGTCCCACATTTCATAGTCCTTAGCTTGGAAGCACCTCTCCAGAGACATACGGTACACCCTTTCCAGGGTTCTAACAGGATATGGGAGCTGGGCCATTAAGAGAGAGAGAATTAAAAAAAAAAATATTCCCCACCCACCTGGCACCATAACAAATACCATTATTACAGAACCGCCCCATGGAGATGTTCAAGGCTGGTGTGAAGTTCAACAGGAAACCAGACTTGATTTTATCTTCAGATCAGTTCTGTAGAAAACGGTGTTAAAGGAATGGCAGGTGTAACCCCCCTGCAAATGGGGGTTCACAAATGTCTTCCAGGAGCTTGCCTGAATGCTCCAAGCCTGGGTGGTGTTCGGCGTCTGAACTGCTTAACTGTGGTTGCAAGTGAGTGCTATTTGAGCCATCACATACTGTCTCTTTAAGAGCTGTCTGCTTGCAGACTTAATTAGTTTGTATGGGGGGACTGTGTATTTAATGCTTGAATCCCACCTGAGCTGCGGAGTAATCGCTCCAGTTTGCGGTCGCTGAAGGTGCAAAGGGAGCCCATCTGAAAGCTGTAATTGTTTGCCTGTAATCATTTAAAGCATTAGCAAAATTATAGTTTGTCTAACCTGCCTTTATTGCAGCTGGGACTCTGTGTGTGTTACCTTTCCATTTTGGACCTAAACTGCTGTGCTGGGCCAACTGGGTAAAGGGAGCCCTAAAATGGAGCCTGTGGACGAATCAGAACTTGGACTCTTAATTTGAGCCAGCCACAAGGGGATTGTATGGGCAGTGACTCTGGGAAATGTAGTTTTGACCTTGGCGCCTTTTTCTACCAACAGAGGGAGTCTTATTGTGAGTGGCAGCTGAATCGGTCAACAGAATAGTGTGGAGCTAAAAGAAATGCCCTGCTCTGTGACTGGAAAGATCAGATCAGTTGTAGCAGTGAAGAGAGAAGGAGCTGTGTGCTTCTGCGGTGTATAGTTTTGTGTGGGAAGCACATGTGAGGCCCTGAGTTTCGGTCTGCAGCCTTTGTGAGTGCCAGTTTGGACTGAATCCGAGTTGTGAGGAGAAAGAAGCACTAGAAGTGTAGAAACCAGGCTCACCCTGTAGAAGACTGGAGAAATTGCTGAATCGCGCTTGGTCTGTCAGGAACTGAAGCTGCTGTGTGTGCTCTGGGTATTTTGCAGTAATTGCGATCGGGATCGTGGAGCAGCCTGCTTGGTACAGTACTTTCCTTTTACATATAAATGTGTGTAGTGCTTGTGGGGAATCGCTATTTCAAATCCCCTGTACAGTGAATTGTGTGCTGAAGCTGAAAGTAAACCCCAGCTTAATTCGGACTACATCCATTTGCTATCAACTGCAGTGGGGTCCAGTCACAAGGACCTTGTCCTCATGCCCTGCTCTTCTGGCAATCCAGAGGGACATTCTCCATCCGATCCTCAGCTTGGGTGTTGTGAGTACAAATCAGGGTATTCCCCTGCAGCTTGTTTTTCAATCACAAGTGTGTCTTCTAATTCTTGTTGCTTCACTGTTTCATGGACTGAGCCCTCTGGCTCCGGATTACAATTTGGTGTTGTACATATATTTTCCTCCACAGGGCCCTATCCATCTGCACCTGCCGGCCAACCCCAGGCAACGGACCTGGCTAGTCTCCCCCCAACCTGGGTACCCAGAGTGTGACTTTTCAGACCCTGTATGTGTACACAGTACTGTGATTTAATGCCACTAATTAACCTGATTTCCCCCTCCCGTGTTACTGTCCACTAAATAAATCAGATTTGTTGTTGTTATACTACAGTATATACTGTCTGTGGTGGTGGTACTTATGGAAACAGTATTGTGTTTTGCTGTGTATGTTGATTAACCTTACTTTACAGGGGGTCCTCAGAGATGTGCTGCTGAATCAGTCTTGAGGGTGAGTGGTATCTATGTGAGTGAACAGTGTGTAAATGTGGGGCATTGGGGCTGTAACTCCGGTGTACTATGTGAGCCACTAGAGGGAACCAAAGGGGGTCACAGTGTTCCAGAGGGCTGTGATCAAGCTAGTTTAACCACTACAATCCCTGACCTCTGGGTGGAGGCACCCACCATAGAACCTAGGCCCCTCAACCTGTCAGTAGTCAAGTAGGCAGGGGTAGTAGCCCTTGGGATAGCGCCACCTGCAGGTTACACAGGTATTAAGGAAACAATTTTGCATTTCAAGCTGTTTACATCTTTCTTACTAGTCAAAATCAAAATAGTATGTGACTGTGGGCTTCTGAGTGCTTTTGTAATGGGTTAGCTGCATTCCTCTGTGCTGCCTTTGTGTTGCACTGATTGGGTCATTATTAGCAGTTACTTGTGCCAATGCCTTGTGTAGTTGTAGCAGAGTAAGTCACCTCCATAAAACTGTTAGAAAAGAAAAAAAATTGCTGGCCCAGTGGTGGGGTGGGCTGAGGCACCTGCTGCCACACCACCCGCCACACCAGTGATCTAGCTTTGGGAGTGGACCAGGTTGTTGGGAGCCGGCTGAAGGAAGGAGGACTAAACTGCCACAGATGGCTCTTTTCTTTCGGGAAGGGGATCATTGTGGACTGCTTCTTGCCTGAGACCCAGGATGGCTTAGTGCCACAGCATCAGTGGCTGCATCTTGATGGGTTGGTTGCGGGCGCTGAATACATCCATTGTCTTCACGCATTTTCGTGCCTCATGGCACGGGTTGCCGATACTAACAGACAGGGATGAAAACTTGAAGAAAAACCCTGAGCAGTGGGATGGTGGCTGGCAACTCCACGGGATCTGCTTCACCGCCTGTGGCACCCACTTACCCATAGTGGTAAGTAGCTGGGCTAAGGCCTGGGTCAGTGAGTAAAGGGGCTTGGGATCGCCAGCAGAAGGGGGATGCTCTGTGACAGGGGCAAAACACATACTTGAAAAGAAAAGAGATTAGAATCTTTACCATGGAGGCCTTTATGACAGCTTAAGTATTTCTACCTACAGTACAGTATGACTGCTCCACTGTCTGAACTGCATTGAATGGGAAAGCTAAATGCAGTTTTAAGTATGCCACTATTAGACTAGGACCTAACCATGACCAAAAAATAGAATGCAGAAAGGAAATTGACCTGTACAGTTGGCGTCTGGTTGCTTAAAATTGTGTATTTTCTATTTTAAAAGGTAGAATACTGAAGGTGTTCCCAATAGTAAGAAAAGGAAATCAATATTTCATTTTAAACCAGTCACAGAAATTATAGATGTGAAATCTGAGGCATTTGATCTCCAGGCTTTGTAAGACAACGCGAGATCTGACCCTTAAATATGTATCCGACTTCAGGGAAACCACATTTTGTAAATTACTTCCTGATCAACAAGGAAAGAGGTTTGCACAATTGTTCATCATACTGTAAGCGCAGGAATGTCTGCAGGCTGCATCAAGTTTACTTGGAAAGTTGCAACTGTTTTTTTTTTTTTTACACACGGGGGGGGGGGGGCTAAATTATCTGTTGCTAGAAAGGACCCTTTCTGACTGTTGTACCACCACCTGAAAGCACCATACACAAACATCGGTGCATGCTACTAGCAGCAGCGGCTCTAGCCACAAATGGTTACCAGGGCACAGCTGGGGCACAACAGATGGCAGCCAGGGCACTGATATATTGTTACTATGGGGGAAGCTCTGAACCATAAGGGGCACCAACTGGGGCACAGCATTTTTTAACCGGGGCACGTGCCCTGGCAGGCCCTGGTGTAGAGCCACCACTGGCTACTAGGGGTGGGGTTGGGGTGTTAAAGTCAGCCAGATAAAAACAGAAACGAAATAAGTGAAAACATTTCTGTGTTAAACTAAAACTACAAACGGAGAGCAACCACACGCAGTAGGCATAGAACGGGCTGTCCTCTAGTCAACTGAAAAACTCAAAGTAGTAACTACAAACATCAAATAGCACACTACCAAACCAGAATATAAACAGAGATTAATCTGTAACAGGCCCATCAAACAAGCCATCTGGCATGTTGCATGCTGCGTAGCCATATATTTGAAATGGAGTAGAGCACTTGAATTTATGAAGGTATTATAAAAGATTTTATACTTTATGAATTTCCGTGAGTGCATATTGTGCTATAACTGATCAGCAATTTTTTCTATGGGCTCAGCCAGTTGTTATTCGGCGTAATAACCCGTGGGTTATTATGGCATTCACGCACTCTGTTTGTCAAAACCTAGCACTCCCTCGTTGGCTGTTGTTCTGTGTGTGGGTAGGCTAAATAGTTCTGCAAACATGGTGGCTCTGTCCAGTGTTTAGTGAGGAGCTGCTAGAACAAGCTTTGTCTCTCCTACCATCATTTCTTTTTAATCTATCTGGTTGAGCCTACTTTTAGATTTAAAAAAAAAACCTCTGTCTAGTTGATCCTGCTGTTTGCCGGCTTCAGGTGTTAGACACTGCAGACAGGAATGGGTCTGACTGCCTACAGCGCTAGACAAGCATGATCGCGATTTCAAACTATAAGTTTAAAAAAAAAAATAACAAAATGCTAACTCTGGAGAAGGAGGGAGAGAGACTGTGTCTGTGTGTCTGTGTGTCTCTGTCAAACAGGACTCAGGCTCGAAAAAATTGCTTACCAGTAATTATAAAAAATAAAGGATGGAAAAGTGTGCGTACTCAAATTTAATGCACAGCCTCGGTGTGGGATGCTTTTATGACCCCTTGAGCTTCACTCTCTGGGTTTATGTAGCATCCACACCTCAAGTGTCATTAAATATAGAATAGTCATGGGGAAGTGTGGTTAGTGAGAGTTTTATGCACACCCAAGGTGTGATACCCCATAAACCCGAAGTGAAGCCCAAGGGGTTTATAAAGGCATCACACACCAAGGGTGTGCATAAAATCCAAATTCCTGATCGGCCCAGTGGTGGTTGAGGGTTGAGGCACTGGACGCTACACCTCGCACCATGCCGGCGACCCAGGGTCGGGAACAGACGCGGGGTTGCCGGGGGTCAGAGAGGGGAGGAGGATTGAGCATCCCAGTGGATGCTGTCCTTCTCAAGGGGTGGGATCCTGGGGTGTCTTGCACACCCAACACTCCTGTGCCAGTGGAAGCACGGGCATCGGTGCACAGGCGGCTCCCTGAGAATAGGGGTGGGAAGGATGTTGTGGGCATCCATATGACTGGACATTAGTCCTACGTGCTGACGCCCTCAGGGGAAGGAGGGACTAAGGGGAGAATACAGAAAAAAAAAACCTCGGGCCAAGATGACTGATCCACCTCGGATTGCCTACCCACAGGACAGACCCCATTGTGCAGGCACTCCAAGGAGAAGGAGCAAGGTAGGAGGAATAAAGGAGTAAGCCTGGCACTCTAGGGGCAGATTCTGTGGGAGGAACCTGCAGGGATGATCAGAGGTCTGAAGGAGTGGTACAAGGGGGCAGTAAGGTGGGATAAAAAAGGAAAGTGTAAAAAAAATATCCAGATTCCTACACTTCCCCATGTTTTATTTTTTATATTTACTGATTCTCTTACTGTTGCTATTTTTGTGTCCAGTTCTGCCATTGGCATACACATACATTCTGCTGACTCACCGGTCTCTGACAGATACTTTGAAAACAGCTGGATATCACTCTTGTTTTTTGGGGTTTTTTATGTGTTTTTGTTCTCTTGCTCTTCAGTAAAGTTTAAGCAGTCTGTTTCAGTGTCTGGCGTAAATCAGAAAGAGCTTGTCATTTTTTACTTAGGTTTGCTGAGATTTATTTTAGGTACGTTTCTCTGTTAGATTTATTTCCTGTTGCCTGACAAGAAAGCTGCTCATGGTTTGGCAGTTTTCTGGCTGTAGCGGGAGCAGAATGGCAGCCCGAAGGTAGGCGGCCATGGTGCTTCTCGGCTGGCAGCAGATAGGTGACCACAAGGTTCAGGGAAGGTGCTCGGGGAAAACTCCATTATACATGGTTCATTAGTCACACGTGTGAATAACGGAGTTTGCCAGCCACTGCCAGTGAATGATAAACAAGGGTGAACTGTAAATATATTCCCTTATAAAATGGGATTAGGAAAACCTGACATCCTGATTAGTCATTGGCCATGCATTAGAAGTATCTAATGACAAGTGCTTAAAAGCAGGACACAGTACAACAAAAATCAGTGTGATCATAGAACTTTCATTTTTAAAATACCACCATTTTTATGTCCTTAGTTAGCGAAGAAAACTACAAATGTGATCAGCCCACCTAAAAGCAATTACAACACTCATATGATAAACACACCAGCTCAGCTTTTTTCTGCACTTGCCCTGCAGCTAAAAAGACTCCCAACAAATGGCAAAACAATTATTTTAATATCATTAGAAATCACTGTGCTTTGCTTTTTTTATGTATAAATATGAAACGAATTCTCAGCTGCACTGCCCTGCCCGCCATCCAACGTGTTCACTGGCAATCACCAGTTCATTTTTAAAGCCGGCATTGGATTTACCTTCTTCTTTTGTTTTGCACCTCCTAACTCTACAAATCTGCTCAAACTCCAGGTGACTCTATTGCCGGCTCCAGAAAACGTTTTTAAAAACAACCACCATGGTGCCGTAACATTACTAACCACATGCCCTGCACAACACTTCTTGTCTGTCTCCTCTCATGCCAGTGAGAGCCACTTGTTCAACCTGTAGCTAAAAATTAAGAAATATAATACATATGCCAGTATGTGGGGGTTGGGGGGTGGTAGGTGACACTGGTACATTATGTGGAGGTATGGACTCCCAATCGGATCAACAACTACAATATTCTGCAAGTCTGTTGCCTCACCTGTCACCAGGGAGATGAAACTGTTTGGCCGGCCCACCAAGGTCTGTGTCTTTGTTATGGTACCCTTAGCTGCTGACAGCAGCTCACTCAGTAGTTGCTGCATTGGGGTTTCTGGTGAAAGATTTGGCCTGTAACCTCTTTACCAGTACAGCTCTTGGGACTCAGTGTTGCTGTCCTCTCTATCACCGATGCCAAACCCTCTTCCTGACAGCACTCAATCTGTGTCGGCTCCTGCTCACTTTTGGGCAACTACAGGAGAACCTATCAGTGTGGTCACCCTCTGAATTAAATTATGGGACAAGGCAGATGGTTTAGTAATCTCACAGGGCTCTCTAATCTCACAAAGGAAGAGAACTAAATTCAAACTACAAGTAGGGCAGCCTAAACAGAACAAAACACCTTAATTCAAAAAAAAAAAAAAGCCTCAACCTCATTCAGGTGGAGGAACTATTTCACGTAAAATTTAGACAAATATATTGTTTGTTTATTATTTTAACCTATTAATGTTAATTTATTCATGCACACAAAATATAAAGACCCATTTTATAAGCGCAATAAGACACTCTGGGTGTGCATTAGACACTTCTAATGCACGGCCAGTTGCTGAGGGCACTTGGCCACTGGCCGTGCATTAGAAGTGTCTAATGCACACCCCCTCGTGTCTTATTGCTTATGTATCATACACTTCCCCATCCCTTAATTTCTGTGTAATACCTGGCCTCCATTTTTCCCCTTAGAGAAAGCTGATAATAATTTGTTACATTCCCTATAAAAAAATACCACCAACAGCTTAATCTGGTTCAATGTCAGTTGGCATCAATCTTGTATCCCCCTCCCCCAGGGTGAGGCTGAAAATAGGCAGAATTGTCTAGTCCTTTTTTTCCCGGTCAACAAAAACTAAATTAATAAATTATTACCAGCGGGTTATAACAGCAAACACATGCCAGCTTTCTCCATGAGAGACACACTCACAGTTCTGCATGTAGTTACCAACAAGTGTTCTCACTATTCTAATCAAAATGAAGATAGTTTCTTGACTAAAACACTGTTTCACCTCAGTTCTTTTTACGGTTCACCGCACTGGATCAAAGCAGTACCTTCACGAAGCCAGTAGCTATATTACTTTTCTTTCACTAACATGCTTACTCGTGACAGCGTAACCTGGTTTGAAAGTTACCTGCACAACCATACACAGCAGGTGAAGATTGGTAACACCCTCTCGTATAGCAGACCTGTCCTATCTGGAGTTTCTCAAGGGTCCATCTTGGGCCCTCTTTTATTTAGCATTTTCTTCAACAACCTTCCTTACTCCTGTCAGGGTTACATCCTTTTATATGCTGAAGTTGCTGTCCTGTTTACCAGTGATCCAGACCCTACATTTCTTGAATCTAGGCTACAGAGTAATTTCATAGTCGCAGAAAGATGGTTCCATAAGCACAAGTTAGTTATGAATTACAAGAGGACTAAAACTATGCTGTTCTCCAGCTCCCAAAATAGGCACAGAACTTACCCTCTTTCTATCACCAACAAAGAAGGCTCTCCCCTGGAGCTAGTTCAGCTCTTTAAATATCTGGGGATTACTATTGACAGCATGATGACCTATGCCTATCACATTGACAATATTGCTAAGGCTGTTAACACCCGCATTGGACTATTTTATAGGCATAAGCAATGTTTGACCCCAGAGGCTCTTAACCTGGCCAGTCAAAGCTCTCTTGTCTCGCTTATTGATTATGGCTTACCAATCTATGAATCAGCTACTGAAACAACTCTTAGCGCATCATAGTTGACTCACAAAGCATGCCGGCTCTTCACGCTCAGCCCATCTGTCCCACGTATGGCATGTACTTTTAGGCTAACTGGCTCCAATTCAAAGGTAGACTCATGTACCAAACATATTTACTGTCTAAAAAGTAAGAACAGGCAAAAACACCCCAGGAGTGCAAAAAGCTTATGCCCCACTATCAACCGTCGTTGCACCAGAAGCTCTATTGACCAGATTTTTAATATACCCCGCTGTCTCACTTCTCTGGGTCAAAGGTCCTTTGCCTACCATGCCCTGCTATGGATGAACTCGCTGCACCATGACATCACTTCAGCATCCACCTTGGGCTCCTTCAAGGTTAAACTTAAGCAACAGCTAGTTGTTGATGCCAGTTGTGACTGCTTCCAATAACCTCCCTTCTTGTGACCTGCAGTTATTCTAACCTTATGCTATCCTGACCTTATGCATAACTGTTCTCCGCATGTAAATAACTGTTCTAAGTTGCTAATCATTCTCCTTCATATTTCCTCTTGATCCCTTCCACTCTTTCCCCTCACCCCTCTATGTCTTTCCCCCATCCCTCCCCCGTTATATCTCTGAGCTCACTTTAAATGCTTGTCCCATATCTTCTCACCTCTGATGAGGCCCCTGGGCTGATGCCATCCCTCACCTTATTGATTATTAGATATTAGGCTGAGCCTGTTCTCATTTTCCTGTAAAGGGTCATTTCATAAGACCCCATCCCTCTAATATGACCCTTTGAATTCTAGGTTTTAATCAAATATGCACCATGGAATACACTGTAAATGCATCATGTATTGGAACTTCTCTAAGTTATACACTCTTGTAATGTCTTGTATAATTCCTCGTTTTCTTTGTTCTCTGTCTCATACTTTCCCAATATGTATTGTTCATCTGACGTAGAACCTATGAAATGAGCTTGTTCTCAAAGGTGTTATCCAAAATTTCAATAAATGAATAAATAAAAAATACTCTAGAAATTCTGGAACCCAGCGAAAACTCGCACCAGTGAACTGTGTCACAGTGGAAAGCCATTTTTTTTTAGTTTTGGAACAGAATAGAAACAGGACAGTGCTCTCCCATGGACTTGATAAAATTAGAGACTATGACTTATATTTTATTGAACCAGCAGTGAATGCATTGAAACAGAATGGTTTTATGAACTCCTTTTTACTACTACATTATGATTTGTAGAGTGAAAAGACAGAAACCAGCAATTCCATAAAACTACGCATGGGGAGGTGTGCATAATGAGAATATAATAATGAGGGAGCATTTTTTCCTATTGACAAAGCCAGTTGCTATTCACTGTTATAGCCAGCCTTTTATAAAGGCAAACATGCGCAGCTTTGTCAAGGGCAAAGCCGTGAGGCACTGAGCAGCTCATGCAATATTAACTTATTCTAGTGACACTTGATAAGGTAAAAATATGCTCTCCAGCAATTCTATAAAACAAGGCATGAGGTAGTATGTAAAACTAAAATTTTACACACACCCTCAGTGTGGGATGTTTAAATAACCCCCTCAAACTCCGTTCTCGGGGATTATGTAGCATCCCATACCTCGGATGTTCATAACAGTCTCATTATGTATTGGATTTGAAATGTGTTAATGTGCTGTGGTGAAATTTGCAAGCAACTAATAAACTGCATCCAAAACACAAGGGCCCAGATATTCAAACTGCACCAGGCTGTGGTGCAAGCCTGTGCGCTGCTCAAATTTATTGTGCAGGGGTATGGCCAGGGCGATATTCAACGGAGTTGTGCTATGGCGCAACTACTTTGAATATTGCACCCTGGCCATCCCCACTGTGCATGGCACAGTGGAACTGTGTCAGCGCAAGTGGTCAGAGTGGAGCATTGAGATGCGGTGGCGCAAGTGCCATTGCGCCATGCACAGCATCTGCAATATTCAAAGGGTGACATGCAAATGGGGCCATCATTTATGCAAGGCGCTCGGGGGGGCCATTTGCATCTGATTATGGCCCCATTTGCATGCCATTAGCATGCAGGTGTGCCGATCCCCGATGACTTGCACCTGGCACCCTGCCAGACAGTAGCTGTCTGGGACTGACGCCCCCTGCAGCCCGGCCGCGGGCCGTCCGTCAGGGACAAAGAGCGCCTGCTATCCCTGGTGGTCCAGTGGACGCGATTAGCCGTCCGGCCATCACTGTATCACCCCTAGTGTCCAATATCCCTGGTGGTCCAGTGGACCACGGAGCCCTATCGCGGGGTCATTCCTCACCCCCAAGTCGAAATCCTGGTGATCTAGTGGATCCCCCACCCCACCAGCCCACTGGAGCCCCACCACCCGCTCCTCCCCGGTCAGATGGTGGGCAGCACCACCGCCTGCGCCCGCTGCCCGCGACTGACAGCTCAGTGAGGGCCGCGCCCATGGTTCAGGCATGAGCCAATGGGCATGCATCCATACAGTACTTAGTCGTCCAGATATGTGAATGAATCTATTCACATATCTGGACTGACTAGTACAGTATGGGCTGCACGCCATTGGCTCATGCTCTGAACCAATGGGCATGCGGCCCTACCGAGCTGTCAGTCATGATGGGGGCGGCAGGCGGATGGGGTGCTGCCGCCCCACCGCTGACGGGGAGGGAGCAGGGTGGTGGGGCTCAGTGGGCGGTGGGGTGGGGTCCACTAGATCACCAGGGATTTCAGACTTGGGGGGGTGAGAATACCGCCTGCGACCGGGCTCAGTGCAGTCCACTGGACCACCAGGGATATTGGACATTGGGGGATACAGTGATGCCTGCCTATCGGCTCCATGCCGTCCACTGGACCACCAGGGATATTGGACTTTGGGGGTGACTGATGCCCTTGATCGGGGCATGGGGGCGCCGCCAGGTGCAGCGGGAACAGTGATGGCCACCCACAGGTGGCAGCTGCTGTGTTAGGCCCTGCAATCGGCAGCTCACCTGTGGGTGGCCCTCGACTTGTTCCTTTTTTGGCGTGACTTTGTGCAGGCACGGGTAGGGGTTGCGCCTGCATAACTCTGCGTGGCCGGGCTGAATATCGGGCTGTGCAGTTTATGCATGGCCACGCCCCCCCCTGTGCCTGCATACATTACTGGTCGCCCTGGGCATTGGGTTTGTCGCGCACACTTTTCCCTTTTAATAGGTCGCACCGGGGCGCATCAGTGGGTTGTGCATGGCACAACACTGTTGCACCATGCGCAACCCTTTTGAATATCTGGGTGTATAGCATCTGCTCTCTGTGGGGCTCTTCAGAAATATATATGCCGTGTGCACCAACCAGGAATTTCCATCATAAATCTTTTTTCTTCTTCTGTTTTATTGCATTTTGCAACAACAATAACATACAATTTATCTCATGCCAGACATCAGCATATGACATATTTATTTCATGAGTACAAAGGTTAGAGAAATATAGGCAATCTAATGTACGGTTTTGGGGGTGGTCCATGAAAGTCCACATATCTAAAAGAAGTCCAGGATGGCTACACCCTGCAAGCATGTGGTGGTCAAAAACAGATGGTTTCCAAACATGAGAGAACCTCAACAGTTAGTGTTGATGTGACCCCAGTCTGAACATGGAGTGGTAATCCAAACATGTTTAGCATCCAAGTTCCCACACCCAGATCAGAAAAACTGCAACTTTTAGTAATGAAAAAGCAGTGAACTGGAAAACTGCAGTAAGGTGAGAACCACTGCAGTATTAAGAAAAAAGCAGCACACAGTTAAACTTTTATTAGGACATCTAGCAGTTACACGTAAAGAAATTATCAAATTACAGTCCATAGCACTTAAAAACCTGCCAGACAATCTAAACACCATCAGCCAAGTCTGCACCAAATAAGGTCTGCTTCCAGAACCAAACTTCAGTTCTCCTCATCCTCAGAAGTCACCAGTGCAGCTACTCTTGCAGACACAAACTCCCTGGCAAAGGTCTCAACTTGTTTCTCTGCTTCCGTTGGATCAGTGTACTGAAAGGTATGACCACCATAGTAAATGCAAAGGTGGGCAGGCATTAGAAGAGCGTGCACCACGCCAAGGCTCCTCAGTCTGGCGCGAACTCCATTGAATTTCTTCCTGCATGTTCTAGTGACATAGGAGAGATCAGGAAAGATATGTAACGTGGCGCCATTGTGGTTGAGGTGATCTGTAGCTCTCGATGCTTTCAGTGTAGTGCCTCACATCCCCACACCATCAGTCACCAGCAAAATCATGCGAGGCAAATCAGACTGGGCAGCAGCCATACTGGGGAAAATTCTGTATGCTCTGCAGAAATGAGAGGCAGTGTCCTGCCCCAAGTTCAAAGCCCCCGGTAGTCAGTTCTTTAAAAAGTCTAAGAGATCCTCACCCTCGGATCCCTTGGACAGCCTAACAGTCTACACATGCGAACTCTGCTGGAGTTCTCCAGAGCCTCCAAACCGTATTTCAGTTGAGAGTTTTCTTGAACCAACTTATTTGTTGCGGTCAGGCTTGCAGGGCTAGCAACTCCGCAGATGCTGCCATTTTGGTAGCCACTTCAATTTTAATGTCCTGTTCCCCCAAACAATTGAGGATGCTTTCCACTTTCAAATCAATAACCTGCATCAATTGTTGCGGTGACTTCCATGGGGGCTCACCTCCCATGGCAACTGTCTCTGATCCAGCAGCCTGGGGCTCCATTGGTTGCTGGGCCTTGGATCCACTCATTCTTCCTTTTTGCGACTGACCCACAGTGCAGGGAAAAATACATCAAACTGTGTAGCCTGATGTACTGGAGCAAGCTGCAGCACTTTTATTTCTATCCAGTCCTGAAAAACTGTAACTTTAATTGAAAAAGTGGCTTCTGATCTGAAGAGCTGCGAAAGGTGTGTCTACACAGCACGGGGGCTCAACAGCACCCATCCCCCCGGCCATAAACTTCACATGGTGAAAGCTGTGCAAAACAGAAGAAGGGCAGGAGTTTGGGGTCTCCTGCAACTGTCATTTTTGCTACTGATTTTGCTATTTTGCACAACTTTCACTGGATAAAGTTTTATGCCACAAATTGATTGGTGAGCACTGAACTGGTGACACTGATGTGGTGGGCAAGCCCAGTCGGTCCAAGTTGTCGAAAAACAAAAAGCAGCCACAAGCCACACAACTGGGCTGAATAACAACTTTTATTTAGCCCTGTTACTCATCCTTCTCATGGTAAAAATATAAGGAATAATGTGTGGGTGACCATAAACAACAAGCCTGTGTTTCCATCGAGGGGTTGAGATAACAGCGTATGGACCTCCAGAGTGAACCTCGAGAGGTCCATGCTGTTATCTCTGCCCTGAGGTGGAAGCACAAGGCGAGTTGTTTATGGTCACCCATATTTTATTTTTTGTGGTATATGGTTTTAGTAGAAATAGTACTGCAGTAGTTTTCTTGCCTCTGTGTGGCACTGTTGTAAAGCAGGTCATTCATTTTAATAATAATCAGTTGAGCATAAATATGCCTTTATTACCTTATTTTGTTTCTGCCTGTGTTTTGCTTTGTTGTTGGTATTGTTACTGACAGTGCTGTAGAGAATGTGCGATGAAGAACAGGGATAGAGCAAGCACTAGGGCAGGTGTTGTTCAGTGTCTTCATCAATGACATTGTGGATGGCAGTAAGGGAAAAATGTGCCTATTCGTGGATTACAGCAAGCTCTGTGGGAGGGTGGACACAGCTGAAGGGATACAGGACCTACAGGAAGATTTGGAAAAGCTGAGGAGGTGGTCCAGGATCTGGCAGCTTGGTTTCAATGCCAAGAAATGCAAAGTTCTCTCTCCTAAGCTGCTCTCCGGGCTGCCTTACTCCTGGGCTGTACCTCCTGATGCTGATCCACAGGCAGGAAACAGACCTCTGCAGCAGGGAACATCCAGCCCTCCACTTCCTGTTCTCCTCAGTTTACTTCCTGCCTTCAGTCTGGCAGGTACTCTGCAGCAGAGCTCTGTCATTTGGCAGAGCTGAAGACAGCAGACTGTAAGTTAAGCAATTTTGTTTCAATAAGGATCAGAAATCAGTACTGTATGTTGGAATCCCAGGGTGGGTGCCAGTCTCAGCCTTGCAAGCTGCACAGTCTGGCCCCATTTTCACCGGGTTGTTTTTTCCCTGCACTAGGCCTGAAATGCTGCTTAGTGCAGTGGAAAGTGTTTCTCAGGGAAACAAAACGGGCACCGGAGTGATTTGATTTCCAGGGAATCAGAACGGGCCCGGAGTGCTCAGTAACCCGCAACATCTATTTTTAGGGGGTCAGAACAAGATGGGCCCCATCTCTTCGTGAGGCTGTTTTCCCTGTGCTTTCTAGGGTGTAAACGGTATGAGGAGTTAGGGAGAATACATCTCCCCTCAACTTTTGGGCAGAAACTGTGTGTGTGTTTGTTTTCCCGCGCTTACTACCTGCGTAGGATTGCGCAAGGGGATTAACGGCACAAGCACTTAGGGAGACCACATCTTCCCTCAGCTGGCAGCCCCGTATCTTTTCTTGTTATCCCATTGATGGTATTCTAATTGAGCCACTCATTGATGGTGGGCCTGCAGCTTGTCAGCAGCAACTTGTTGACAAATCACTGCTCGACAAAGTGCTGCAGGGATGAGGAACTCCAATGAGCCCTCAAAGGGGCTCAAATTATCATATATGAGGCAACTGTCGTCAGTGGGCAATCGGATTACCTCAGCTGCTCGTCGACGGCAGACCTGCAGCACAGCTTAGCGACTCCATTGACGAGCACTACAGCGCGGGAGGAGCACTATTATGGAGCCTTTTGTTCACCGTGCTGCGCCCCCCCCCAAAACCGTCAAGAAGTGAGCCAGCTGCCTAGGTTTTTTTAGATTCCTGCATATTCTAGGGGGAGTAAACTAAAAAACCTTAGAAAAAGGACTACAGCACAACGGCAGCTCTGATGGCCTTTACAGGACTGGCACAATTCTGAAAGGACCTGCACACTTTCTACCTGCTTCAGCAGCAGGACATCAGGAAGGGGGAGTAAGCTGAATTAAGGGAAGTAGGGCTTTTTGTGGTATTATGGCCTCGCACAAGCCTTCCTGGGGCAGAAAAGGTCAGCGCGGCTAGTCGCCTGCTGCTAATGACCTTGTTTGGGTAGCTTCTCCTATAATGTCCAGAGGGCAACGTCTGCGAATGGGGAAGACATCACGGAGGAAGATCCTCCTTGGCTCAGTATCATAGCCCACGGATCATATTAACTGACAGCTTCCAGAGGGACTCAGCAATCCGCAGCCCCCTCTGACACCACACCTCATAAAAACAGTTAAATACAACCCAACAGTTAAATAAGACCAGATATGAGGTCTTCTAGAGGATACAAGAAAATGGACCATCCATATTCTCACTCCTCTATATTCTCAGCCCGAGAGGCAGTTGACCTGGGAGGATCAACATTCCGCCTCCTAGGAGAACGGTAAGGTATAGAGGGTAACCTAAAGCGTTGCAGGGGGCATTTCTGGCACTCATAGGACCCCAGGTTATCATCTTCTGGAGGGGTAGCGAATGGCCAAATTTCTGTCTAAATAGAGGTCACTGTTGAGATTTCACCTTGGTTCTCACCCGGCAGCTCCCAGCCAACAAGAACAGGTTTTTCTCACTTGTCATCTGCTGTCAAACCGGCCACAGTTTTTCCCACTCTTCCTACCAACAGGGAAATGGCCAAAGGAGGAGTGGCAACTCTCTAAGCTTCCTCCCCTATCCAGTGCTCCAGCAGATTTTAAGCTTTTCAGGCTCTGAATGCAGCAACGGGAAAAATGTCTAAAACTGCTGTAGAAGCTACCCTCTGATTTCAAACCAAACAGTGAGACAGGACCGTAGAGGCCTTGCTTATGCAGCAAACCAGTTAGAAGAGGCTGCATGGGGCGATACCCAATCCCTGACTCGCCACAACCCCTGGCTTTGGCCCCAGCAGGCAGTGTCCTCTCCAAGGAGGTGTTTGGTAATGCATGTCATAGTCTAGGGCAAGGGCAATTCAGGGTCCAGAGACCCCAGATGCAGAATTCATGGCCAAGCTTATAACTAGGTTGAAACTCAACTTCTCGAAAAAAAGTGAGTGAATCTAGTGGAGAGGGTGATAGCAATCAATAACAAGTAGTCACAAGCTATCTGGGCCCATTCTCGAGTAGGGGGCAGACCTCATATTTCTCGAGCAAGGGGTCCAAACCAATTCGGTCAGGTGGGTCCTATGCATCACCAACAAGCCCGCGCATCATGTCGTGCCCTCCCCTCTCTATGGTGGCTCATCCAAAAATGCAAACCCTCTACAGTCCGAGGATATTATACAAAGTGCCCCCTTGAACAAAGTGCAGTCACAGAGACTAGCTAAGGGGCTGCTCCCTATTCTTCATGGTACAAAAATATATAGGGGGTTCATGCCCCTCCTACATCTCAAAGGATTGAACAACCAAGAGACCAAGAGACATTGGCAGATTCCTATTCAGGAACTACACAAGCACCAGTTCAACTTCAAGGTGAGAGAGCAGTTCTTCTGTTCAAAATTCTGATATCTTGAGTATTCCCAAGACCCACGGGCATTATTAACGATGCCGTCAGTGGAAACAGTCCACTTAAAGGCCCCACAGCTCGATGCAGGGGATTTTCCGGCACCCATAATTCTGCAAGATGCCTATTTGCTTATTCCCATGCAGTAATGGTGCATGCACTATCCCAGATTCAGAGTGGGAGAACAATACTTCCAAATCAGACTCTACCATTGCTGTCTTTTCAGACCCATGGACAGTGTTTAAGGTGCTAGTAGTGGTTATAGTCCACTTAAAGGCCCCACAGCTCAACCAAGCATTACAGGCAGTGGCAGAGGTAGTCAGGTCCCCTATGGCACATGGTTTTCCCATCAACTGGAGAAAGAGCTCCCTAATTCCAAACCAGACCTTGATATTCCTGGGGGGCTCACATCATGACACAAGGTTTCTCCACCTGAAAACTAGATTTTGGGATCTGTAATTGCTCATCAAGGAGTTTTATAAACTCCTCAGCTGCCTGCTTATTTTTTCACACAGCTCATTAAGACGGATTAGGCCCTTCCTCCAGGGACGGTCCCAGAGGTCAGAGGTCATGAAGGGCCACAAGTTAGGCCATCCGCATTAAGTCGGAATTGCGACCAATGCAAGCCTCAGGAGCTGGGAAGGACTCACCTGCATCAGCTGTTGGCACGGGGCAGGGGATTGCTGTTGGACACATGGTACAGTATAAGCGTTTCTGAGGGGGGAGCAGTAGACCATGTCCCGTGACACGCTGAACAGCAATTCCTCAATCAGGCTAGCCTGATTCCAACTGACAATCTGGCAATGCTGACATACACCGACCATCAGGGTGAAACGAGAAGCTCAAAGATGCCAAAGGAATCCCTTCTCTTTCAGTGGGTTGAGCACCACTGAGCAATGTTTGTATCGGGACAGAAAAATGTCATAGCAGAATGTCTCAGTTGCAAGGTGGGTCGACCAAGGGATCGCAGCTGAAAGACAGTGCCTCCCACATTCAGACAGAATAGTGGGGCAATACTCAAACAGATCTTTTCGCCTGCTGGCAGAACTCCAAGGTAAAGCAATTCCATTCCCTGGCTAAGGACGAACCAGCGGTGGCTCAGGACACTTTTCCCCATAAACTGGGGTCTGTTCGGTCTCCTGTATGCCTTCCTCCAATACCACCTCTATCAAGAGTCCTCCACAAAGTGGCCTTGGACAGGACAGTCATACATAGATACATAGATACATAGACAGTGTCGGCAGATAAGGGCCTATGGCCCACCTAGTCTGCCCATTTGAGCTTGTAAGTTCAGTTTGTTTTCCTAGAAGTCTATTTCCCCTTACCCCTGACCTCTAGAATTCCTTTATGTCTATCCCATGCATTCTTAAATCCCGTGATTGTTTCAGCCCCCACCACTTCCTCTGGAAGGGTGTTCCACTTGTCCACCACCCGCTCTGTGAAGAAATTCTTTCTCATGTTTCCTCTGAATCGTCCTCCCTCCAACTTCATCCCATGCCTCTAGTCCTGAAACATCTTTTCGCTTAAAAATAGTGTTTTCCTGCACCCTGTTCCTCCCTGTAAGATACTTGTATGTCTCTATCATATCCCTCTCTCCTCCTCTCCTCCAGGGAGTACATGTTCAGTTCCTTCAACCTGTCTTCATAGGATTTGTGATGCAACCCATGCACCATCTTTGTTGCCCTCCTCTGAACCTTCTCTACCCTGTCTATGTCCTTACGTAGGTATGGTCTCCAGAACTGTACACTGTACTCCAGGTGGGGCCTCACTAGTGTCTTGTATAGCGGAATTATGACCTCCCTTTTCCTGCTGGTGATGCCCCTGCCTATACATCCCAGCATCCTATTTGCTTTACCTGATGCCTGTCTCACTGTTTCCCACCTTGAGGTCATCAGAGATGACAACCCCAAGATCCCTTTCCTGCTTGGTGCATGCTATATCCTCACCCCCAACTGATATATTGTGCCAGGGTTTTTGTGCCCCATATGCATTATCTTGCACTTTTGCATTGAATTTCAACTGCCAAACCCTTGACCATTCTTCCAAGTTTCTGCAGGTCCTTCTCATTCTGTCTACACCCTCTGGTGTCTACACCCTCTGGTGTGTTACCAGAGCTTTGTGTCATCAGCGGACAGTGAAATTCTGCCTTCTATATCCTGTGCAATGTCACTGATGAAGATGTTGAATAGGACCGGTCCCAGCACTGATCCCTGTGGCACCCACTGGTCACTCTTCCTCTGTGGAGTGACAGCCATTTACCACCACCCTCTGTGTCCTGCCACCCAGCCAGTTACCTACCCACCACACTACTGTCCTGCCCACACCCATATTCCCAGTTTGTGTAATAGTCTTCTATGTGGCACAGTGTCAAAGGCCTTGCTGAAGTCCAGATAGGCCATGTCCACTGCCCTCCCCTGATCCACCTCCCTAGTCACCCAGTCAAAAATTCAATGAGGTTGGTCTGACATGACCTCCCCTGGTGAAACCATGCCTTGGGTCCTGTAGTCCATTGACAACCAGATGTTCCACCAATCTCTCCTTCAGTAGTGCTTCCATGATCTTTCCCACTACCGAGGTGGGGCTGACTGGTCTGTAGTTCCCTGCTTCCTCTTTGTCCCACTTTTGTATAAGGGACTACATCTGCTGTCCTCCAGTCTTTGGTACCTCTCCTGTTTCCAGTGATCGGCTGAACAGGATAGCCAGAGGTTCAGCCACCACCTTCTTAGTTCTTTAAGGACCCTGGGTGCACCTCATCTGGCCCCATTGCTTTGTCAACTCTTATTACTTCCAGTTCCTTCAGGACCCTTTCTCGTGTAAAGGGACTTGTGTCCATTTCTGCACCATTCTCACCCTTGTACTCCCTTCAGACCCATTACACCCTCTTCCTTAGTAAAGACTGAGCAGAAATACCTGTTCAATATGTCAGCTTTACTGTTGTCATCCTCCACGCTGCTCCCATCCCTCCCTTCAGTCTAATTATCCCTCCCTTGACCTTCTTTTTTCACTTATGTACCTGTAAAGGTTTTGTCCTCTTTAACCACTGATTTTGCAATGTGTTCTCTGTCTGAGCTTGGCTTCCTTACTGACTTCCCCTGCCTCCCTTTGTTTCTCCTGGTACTTCTCCCATCCCCTTCTGCCTGTGTCTTTTTGTATTGCCTGAATGCAGTTTTTTGGCTTTCACTTTCTTTGCTACCTCTTTGGAAAACCATAATGGTCTCTTTCTTTTCCCTTGCTAACCTGCTTAATGCATAATTCTGTTGTTCTTATAATCCCCATTTTAAATACTGCCCACTGTTCCTCAATCCCTGATTCCTGTCCCATTCCCTTAATGCCTCTTTCAAGCATCTCCCCATTTTCCCAAAGTCTGCCCCCTAAAATCCAGGATACATGTTTTGTGTGGTTTGGTTCTGCTCTTTCTGTGATTTCAAACCACAATGACTGTGGTCACTGTTACCCAGGTGCTCCCCACTGTTACCCCATCACACTGTCCCTGTTTGTGAGCACAAGGTCCAGTATTGCCTTCTGCCGAGTTGGTTCCATGACCAGTTGTTTGAGAAGGCACCCTGAAGGAGTCCAGGATAAATCTGCTCCTAGTTGATGTTGCTGCTGGGATGCTCCAGTCCACATCTGGTATATTGAAGTCTCCAACCAGTACTACCTCACCCTTGTCAGCCATCCTTTGGATGGCTAGCATCAACTCCTATCTGTTTCTTCCTCCTGGGCTGGTGGTCTATAGACCACACCTGTCGCGGATGGCTGGCCCCATTTTCCTTTCCAGCTTAACCCACAGTATCTCCCCCATTTTGTTCCTCCTGGATCTGTGTGGCCCTTATGTCATTTTTCACATACAGTGCCACCTCCTCCCTTCCTGCCTGCTCTGTCTCTTCTGAATATGTTGTAGCCAGGTATGGCCATCTCCCAGTCATGGTTATCATTACACCAGGTTTCAGTGATGGCCACAATGTCCAGGTCTCGACTGTACCATGACAGCCTCCAGATCTTCCATCTTGTTGTTAAGGCTCCTGGCATTTGCACACATGGCTTTCCATGATTTGACCTCCTAGACTGCTTCACTGTTCTCTCCAGCCCCTTCCTTGGTTGTCATTTATCCCTGGTTCTCCTTGCTGTCTGCCCTTCTGCTGAATTTGCCTTTTCTGCTTATCCACCTTTTGGACACTAATCTCCAACTTTTGCACACTGCTTTGCAGAGATAGCCCTCCTCTGGTTCACTGGTTCCATTACTAGCTGTGGGGGTGAGCAAGTAGGTACCATCCTTGCTGGCCTGCCACTCCCTTGCTAGTTTAAATGCTTGTCAATGTAGCATTTAAACTTATCATTGAGTGCTTGGATTCCTCCAGGATGGATGCAGGCCGTCAGGCTTGAACAAACCTCCATCCCTCCAGATGGGTCCCCAGTCACCAATGAATCCAAACCTTCCTCACAGCACCAGTTCTTCAACCATGAGTTAAAGTTCCTGGTGCATGCACTCTATGCTCTCCTTGCCTCTCACAGGTAGTACTTCTGAAAGTGACAGAAGTAGCTGCTCCTTGAGACCCTCCCCAGTTTCCTAAACTCTTCCTGAACTTCCTTTGGCTCCCCATTTGCCAAGTCATTAGTACCTAGGTGGATAATGACATCCAGCTCACCCTCCTGTCTTGCCTTCCCAGTGATCCCCAGTATCTTCCTTCCATCCCTCCATGCCGTGGCACCTGGTAGGCACCTCACCTCCTGTCCTCCCTCCTGTGTTCCTAGCTGGATCCCTCTTATGATGGAGTCCCCACCAGGATTCGCCTCCTCCTCTGGGGTCCACTGCTTTCCCACTGAGGTCACCTCCTGCCTAACCTCCACATCCTTTCCTTCCACTTCCGGGTACTTATTTGTTGTCCTCATTTGCCAGTATGGCATATGAGTTCTTGAGAGGAATAGGATCTGGGATGTGCCTCTGCCTGACTGCTCTAACCCTCCCCGAGCCCACTATCATCCAAGTGCTCCTCGTTCTCGGCATCCTTTGAGGCAGCTGCATTGGACTGGGTGGTTCCTGGACAGGGGTGATGGTACTCCTGACCCAGTTTACTTCCACTCTGAGTCTGGCTACCTCATCCCTCAGTCCTGAGAGACGCATGCAGATAGGGCAGCACCTTAGTGTCCAGAAGGTCTGCCTGAATATGGCTGCCCCACAGCCACTACATTGCACCACTCCCCACATTATACTGCAATTCCACTACTTATCTGCTACTGAAGCTCTCTTAGTTCTCTTTTTATTTATTTACAGTATTAAAAATCCTGTAACTGATCCTCAGATATATATTTTTTTAAGGAAAAAGAAACCAATAAATAAATAAATGAGTCAAAACACTTTGTCGTGCTGAGGGTGGTCTCTTCCCCTTATGCCCTCCTACTTCACACCTCTTACTATACCCTGTGTTTAGCTCCTGTCAATCAGATTTATCAGGGCATATAATTAAGAGTTGGAAGTGTGTGAAATAAAATTTGCAGCAATTAAAGACAGCACAGAATTACACCACCACTATTTTTTAAATTTTCAACAGCCCAAAAACAATTATAAGTAAAGACAACACAGAAAGAAAGTATAGTGTCACTACAAGCCTACAATCTAAGTTTAAAAGAAAAATACCAGTTACCAGTTACTCTGAAGCACTGAATTGAATATGTTTCCTTCCTTCACCTTCTGGCTTCTTCTGAGAATTATTCTAGTCTGTCCCTTATGGGTTTTTTCTGCACTTAGTTGTTTCTCATTCATTGGTCAGGGCTACCACTTCGAACATTCAGATTCAACCTGGGCATTCTCCATCAAGGTCCAGTTCTGCTCCCCATTTTAACAACTGGTCTCTCTCTAGACCTGGAAAGTGAGTGAAAAAACTTTCAAGGAGCTATGCGGCACAGCTCCTGCTATTGACATGATGGGAAACTCGTGTGTCTCTTCTTTCTCCAAAGTGCATTATAGAATCCGGAGGAAATTTTGGTTCTGGCTTCATTCCAGACACATACAGAATGACACAATATAATTGCCTGTACTACTGCAGTTCCTTTAAGACAGATGGACAAAGGACTGCAATCAACCACCTTACAAAGTAGAGTTTCTGCACTGGGGGCACTCTTGATGGACCCTGAGGAATTGTTGGGCTCATATCCCCATGTCTGGTAGTTCTTCAGGCAACAACATTAAAACATCTTCAGTCCACCAAAGCTATCACCTTGGAGTCTTAATATGGTTCTCAAGGCCCCCTCTAGAGCCTCTCAAGCCTTCCATCATGCATCTCAAAGTTATTATTCCAGCCAGGAGTTTCAGCAGACTAAAAGCATTGCTTGCCCAAGAGCTGTGCACTCGTTCATCAGGCTGGAACAGTTCCAGTTTTTGTTTGCCAAAGTTATGTCTCCCATCTATTATAATCAAGGGTTCATTCTTCCTTCCTTCTGCCCACTCTCTAAAAGCAACAAGGATGGAAAATTTCATACACTAGACCTGGGAAGAGGGAGAAAAATGTGCATTGACAGAGGATGCTATTCACAAAACTTCAACTATATTCTTGCCAACTAAAGGGAAAAAAATTTGGGGCAGCAAAGATTCAATAGGCTCTATAGCCCCACAGACTCTATCAGTCACCTCTACAGCTTGTGATCAGGCCAGAGTAACTTGCCTGGCCCAGTGAGAGTCCATGGCCCCCTTCGTGGGCGTAATTCAGAGAAGCATCGACAGCACACTCACACTGAGTGGCCTTTTTGATCATCCATTCACACAGTACAGCGCAAAAAAAAAAAATTCTCACTGGGGGTGATGTCCTCGGCAGAGGCATCCTTTGGCCGCAGAATATTTCAAGCGGTGGTGAACCCTTATGGGCTCTTGAGATTCTTCCCACTCATGACATCCGGGGATGTACTGCTTTTGTATATCCCAGGAGTAAGGAAGCCCGGAGACCAGCTTAGGAGAGAGAAATCGAAATTTAAATACCTGTAAATTTTCCTTCTCTGACGGCTTGTCTCTGGGCTTCGGGTTCCCTCCCAGAATGTATATAGTTGGCTGGCCTTATGGCCATATATGCCTTAAAATTCTTGTATTTTGTTCCCAAGTTCTTGTAGTATTACCACATTGGACTGCTTTAGGAAGAACTGAGGAGAACAGGAAGTGGAGGGCTGGATGTCCCCTGCTGCAGAGGTATGTTTCCTGCCTGTGGATCAGCATCAGGAGGGACAGCCCAGGAATAAGGAAGCCCGGAGACCAGCCGTCGGAGAAAGAAAATTTATAGGTATTTAAATTTCGATTTATGCATATTGGAGCCAAGAATCCCAGGACAGAGTACTACCTGGGTGGAGTCCGAAAATCTGCATCAGAGGAGTTGAAGGACCTGGGAGTGATGATCATTAATGACCTGAAGCACTCCACGCAGTGCAAGAAAGCAGCAGCAAAGGCAAACAAAATGCTGGGATGCATATCTAGGTGAATCAGTAGTAGGAGAGAGGAGGTTATACTGCCCTTGTACAGGTCCCTGGTAAGGCCTCATCTAGAGTATGGGGTTCAGTACTGGTGCCCACACCTCAAAAAGGACATTAACCTGCTGGAGAAGGTCCAGAGGAGGGCTACAAAGATGATAGCGGATCAGCAGGGTGAGGCATAAAAGGAGAGGTTGAGGGCACTAAACGTGTACTCCTTGGAAGACAGGAGAGAGAGAGAGAGACAGGACACATGATTGGGACCTTCAAGTACCTGAAAGGGATAAATAAGGTGGATGAGGAAAGTCTCTTTAAGCTGAGTGGCAACCATAACACAAGGGGGCACAGTCTTAAGCTGGAGGGTGGGAGGTTTAGGAGGGAGGTCAGGAAGCACTTCTTCACAGAGAGGGTGGTGTACACTTGTAATGCGCTGCCAGAAGAGGTGATCTCATTGAAGACAGTGGGAAGCTTCAAGAGAGGCTGGAATAGGCATGGAGGAAGGTAAGGATCATGGATAGGGAGGACAGGAGGTGTGGGGAGTGAGGGCAGGGACAGTAGCTCAAGCTGTGTACCCTACAATACAAGCAGACTAGATAGACCAAATGGCCTTCTTCTGCTGGCTTTTTTGTGTGTTCGTATGTTCACTTGTAAGCAACAGCACCATGCACTGCCATGGTTATATTAAGTGGTGCTGGAGGCAAGCACGAGGCGCTTGATCTGAGTTCGGGAAAGAACAAATTTTAAAACTTTGGGACATTATTTTTATGCAAAATGGTTGCCATTCATCCATTAGAACCACAAACTTATGAATAAATGAGGTAAGAGAGAACCTGGCAAATTGCTATAACGATTGTAAAGTGACTGAGCGCTGAAAAGGAAATGAAAGCAGGTGGGCGAGATAAGACAGCTGCTGTGATTACAGAACGTGCATAACGACTTTAGAATGTGCACAATAACTTAAAGGGATCTTCCAACATGTACCATAACAAATGGCAATAGTAAATTGTAAGAGTTGTGATTTAGTCTCCTAACATTCAAACTGCCCAAAAGTGCTGTTTTCCATGAAAAAATATTTTTATTTCTGTGCGCTGCTTCATTTGCATAAAAAGCCCTTTTTTTCCCCCTCTGTGCTGCAGCCCCCAGCTGTGACATCATGCCAGGTAAACAAAACTTCTAAAAAGTTAATACTTAGTAAGGGAGAATGAAGATTTGGTGCTTTTAGATGCCTCTGCAGTCATTCAGTTTTCTTTTATTTGTTTCTTTACTTACTTTTCTAAAATTATAGTTGTGTGTTTTCAATTGTTAGTGAGAGAAGAATCAAATTAAGTAGCTGGCAGTTTCTGACATGACAATACCAGAAGTCTGCTGAATCATTTTTTACTAGCAGTGTGAGAAACAAAGGTGAAAATCCACTTGTGTCACTGCACTAACAGCTTTTTTATCATTAAAGTAAAAAGTAATTACTAACACATCAAAATACAATTGTATTCTCTTTCTTAGAAGTAAACACCAGCTGGTTTGGAACTCTGTTGGTCAGTCTTGGTATTTTAGCAAAATAGGAGTAGGGAGACAGAAAAATCAGCTATGTACTGTATCCACAATGCCTTGCTACATATGTACCTACCTACTGGGTGCCCCTTTTCCCCTCTCCCCCAGGATGAATCTGGAAACCAGCAGGACAAGAGGACACAGCATGAGATTAGAGGGAGGGTGATTAAGGGGTAATGTGAGGAAGTTCTTTTTCACAGAAATGATCGTGGATGCATGGAATGGCCTTCCTCAGGAAGTAGTGGATATGAATATGGTGCAGGGCTTCAAGCAGGCATGGGATAGGCATATGGGAGCAATACAGGTGAGTATGAATAGATAGACCAGTGACAGAGCAAAGGCCGATGACACATTCATGAGGTAGAAAATTAAATTGACAGACTGGTTGGGCCTTGCGGTCCTTATTTGCTGTCAACTTCTATGTTTAGCTTGTCTGCTCAGTATGTCTTTCCAGGTGAAACCTTTAAAAAAAAAAAAATATATATATATATATATATATATATAAATAAATATGTCTACATATTAGGGGCCAGATATTTAAAACTTTGCCCCGGGGCTAAATTAGCTCTGCACGGCGGGCGAACTTAGCCCAGAGCACAAAGCAAGCCATATTCAAAAGGAATAGCCCAGGGTAAACAGCTTCTGAATGTAGCATGGGAATGGGGCCAGGCAAACTGAGCTGGGATTGCAGGGCAAACTTAGCCCTGGAATAAGACAGCTATGAATATGGCAACCAGGAAGTGCAAACTACAACAGCAACACAGTGCACAGCGATGCGAAGGTAGGTAGAGGTGAACTATGTGGCCAATGTGTGTGCCAGCAAATGCGTGGACCCAGTACAGCTGCAGGCAGCAGCGTATGTGAAAGTACAGTGTGCAAAACTGTAAAATATTCCCCGAACTGTTTGTGCAGCGCTAATACGTTTGCGTGGATTTAGCGCAGGGCTAAACCATTAGCCCAGTGCAAACACGTTTGCCCGGTGCTAATCTTTGCCATATTCAAAAGTGACATGCAAATGAGCCTACTAGTCTGTGGGCAAACATCCAGATTAGCACCTCATTATGCCCTGATTTGCATGCAGTTTACGCTGGGCTAACTGTTTAGCCCTGCACTAAACCCACGCAAACGTGTTAGCGCTGCACAAACAGCTTGGGGAATATTATACAGCTTTGAACACTACTTCCACATGCACTGCTGCCTGCAGCTATACTGGGACAACACAGCATAGGCATAGATGGTGGTGGTGCTGCATGCAACTGTCACACTGTAGGTAATGCTACAGTGCACAGCAGACATTACAATAGCAAGGGGGCCAGTAGTGTGTGGACACAGCAATGCCTATGGTGTGTAGGACAGTGATCATGACTGCACTATACACAGTGAGAGTCCCAACCTGCAGGTGTTTACTGACAGTGGACATTACTATTACACTGTTGTGTGACCCACAGATGCTGCATCTGTGGCTTGGGATGCTCACAGTGACATATACATGTCCGGCTTTGTGTGCTGTGGCAGTTGGTACAGCTGTGCGGTATATGGCCTGGAGGGCATATATTATCTGAAAGGCACACTGGTGTTGGGGTATTCCCAATACCGCCCATATGCACTGCGCAGATGTGTCCCCAGCCTGTAGCTACACACCTGGTCTGTGGCACAGCCTGGCCCTCATACCTCTCCCTCAACATCCTCAATGCCCACAGTGCTGCATGTGTGTGCTGGCATCTGTTGGTGTCCATAGAAGTGTGGTCCATAGGTGTGTGCTGTATGGCCACACTGCCATGCTGTCCACTGGTGGCAGGGTCACCTCTTACTGCCTGGCATGGCTGGGACTGATGGCAGTTGACAACATCATTGTGATGCCATCAGTTAGCAGCATGCTTCCTCTATGTTTGACTTTGTCTATGTGTCATATTTATTTGTTAGGGTCATGCAAAACCCATGCAAACACCGTGCAAAGCCATAGTGTCACTCAAAACTGATTGTCCAGGCTTAAGACAAGCTTTTCCTGGGCAGTAATGTGCACCGCCCGAAGTATCACGCTAAGTCGCGCAAAACCACTTTGTGCGGCGTTAGTCACTGAATATAGTATTGTGCCTGTATTCATGTCAGTTTGCTCCTTGCATACATTATGATTTTTTTTGCTCAGCACTAATGCAGTTTGCCCGCACTATTTGGCCTTTTGAATATAGCTGACCCACGCTAATCCCGCGCCAAACCTGTGCAGATGGTTTTTGCCTGGTGCAAAGTTTTGAATATCTGGCCCCTCGGTGTTGTACTGCATTGTCCACTACCAAAATAAGGGGCTGCACCGCTGAGTAATGAACATTTAATTCACTTTTATAATTTCCCCAGAATTCCTTGTTGTATATGAAACATCCCTCGCATAACATCATTCTGGAGTTGTGGCCATACACAAAAAATTGGGGGGCAGGCAGAGAAAAGTACTGATAAAACATTAAAAAAAATGACTGACAGATTGTTTTACAAAACAAATTGCTGCTTCAATATCTAAAGCATGGCTGGCAGTGGCATACTATGGGGAAAAAGGTATTTGGGGATTCTTACTATATCCCTTTAAGAACGTGCACAATAAGGTTTTTGAGGTGCTTAATTTCAATGCACAATAAGTCCTAACCATATACTATATACAGTATAAAGCATTAAAACAAATGACTGTCATATGGTAATTGAGATAACACATAGATAGACAGACAGACATAGACAGCGATAGATACTTAAATAGCCTTTCTAAAACCAAGATGCGGTGACAAATCAATAACAAATGACTATATTTATTTAAATAACAAACAGTCCTTTACATATAAAAAAATCACTATAGAACAGTTCCAAGCACACACCAAACCCTTAAAAAGGATGCCACAGCAGTTGTAGCTAGGTTTAAAACATAATTATTACCACGACATATGAACAAAAAAATCCTCATCTGACATGTTTCGTAATTGCTTCCTTCTTCAAAGACAGGGGGGGAAAACATGCACACACCAGCTCATATATAAGTCTGGTATCATCATGTGATCTGACACCTTGTGAGTCACATAGTGTACTTAAACTTTTAAAAGTTAACTTTTAATTTATATATTTTAAAAAAAGTTTTTATATTTTACAAATAATATGCTAAAAACTCCTCAGTGTAAGTGCTCTTGCCATAAATAACCACCATAAATATAATTAAATACATTTTTTTTAAATTGTCTATTTACATAGGTAAGGGTAGGGAGGAAGGGGGAGAGGAAAAGAAGGGGGGTAGTGGAGTGGAAAAGGGAAGGAAATAGAATAAAGAGATTATCATGGGGAGGAAACTGGAGAAGAAAAAAGGGAAAAAAAAGGGGAAGAAAGACCACAGGAGAAAAATTGGAGGGAAGCGGTGGGGGGGGGGCAGGTTTAAATGAGTAGCTACAACTGCAGTGGCATCCTTTGTAAAGGTTTGGTGTGTGCTTGGGACTGTTCGAATACTTCTTATTGGTATTTCCTTTAACACCACAGTTCTGTGTACGTACTCACTTACTTTGGATATAAGAAAATCAGTTGACAGTTAAAATATTTGAAAGTGGTAAACAATGAGCAATACAGTAGAGTGAAAAACAGAAATCAATCAGGGACCCTGAAAGGACTGACTGAAGAGCTGAGTTTTCAATTTATTTTTAAAAATGAAGACCAAGGGGGCAGACGGAATATCCATGGGAGGCTGTTCTGTAGGTAGGGATTGTGGCGAGATAAGGCCATACCTTATTGTTCTAATCATATTTCATGGTGTTTTATGTGAAACTGCATCAGTGACACCCATGGTTGCCCAGTGTAACATGCAAGGGATCATGGGTACAAAAGAAAAGCCCTGGACCCAAAAAATGATATAATTTCTTGTTACTAGGCAGAGAAGCTGTTTGCTGTTAGTCAGGAACTAGAGTTTAATTAAATCTTTTAGGAGACAAAAGAATAATTAAGCAGAGCTGGAAGCAGGCACATCCATTTATGTTCCTAAGTATCTACGGGTGCCATTTTGTCTGGCTTCCTTTTGCCTCTGCCAGACTACACTGACTTAATCTCATTACAGCTGAATAGGCTATTATTTAAGTAAATGGCTGTATTGAGTGTAGCTTAATTACAGCCATTTCAAAGGGATGGATGGTTTCCTAAAATTCCGGTTTAGACTAGCTGACCTCTGAACCTTTTTTTTTTCTCTCATGTTCAGAAATGCACATTTGTTGTTTTGTAATAAAATGCCAAAAACTGATCGGTTGTGTAACCATGGAGATGGAATGCTAGCCAATTGCAGAGCAAGTCAATATTCACTGGATCTGCCCTTTGAGAAAACCCCATAAGAGAAGGGTGCAAGACTGTATCTGGGCCTTTTTGCATTTTGGGACCCTGTCTGCTTAGAGAGCAGAGACAATTTCTTCTCAAGACTTCAGCTACCACTTTTTTTTAATTAAACTTTATTTTTTCCATATATTATTACAATATATATGAAGCATATAGTGAACAGTCCATAGAAACTTTTAAGACCATTGGAAACAGTTGATCCCCTACAATACAGGATATAAACATTGCATCCACTATATTTTGATACATCGTGTGAGGGTCCCTTCTTATTACTATCAATAAAGATCCTAAATATGCCATGGGAAACAGCCTATGAGCTGCAAGGGTAGCTTAACATTATAGGATTGTCCATCAGTGCCCAGCCTTATAAAAGGAAACAAGCCCCAAAAGGGATTTAGGGTGCCATGTTGATACCTTAAGGTGATATTACAGCTTCTAAAACTTTAGACATTAAGCAGCAGAATCAATCAACATTCACAATTAAACATTTTAATCCTAAACTGAGAATTTCTCATTTAAAGAGCCTCTCTCATTTATGATATCTTATCTTTCCCTTGTATTTTATCCCATTTAACAAATCTCCCCTTCACATTAAACCTTTCCTAAATACTCCAAACCTAAGATTATAACATGGGTAGTGTGATAAGTCTCAACCCCCGTTACAAAAACATTATAGTAGACTTGAAATAGCCCCTTTGGATTTAAGCTCAAAACGTTCCGAGTAGGCAGAAAATCTTTTTTATGCATTACGTAAAATCACTTTAGTGAAAAGCTAAACATCTGTTTAACCTAAAAAGGGCATAATGGATCGGTCAAAGTTCAGAGTCACTTATCTGGAAAGTCCAGAGGGAAACACAGCCAGCTTGTTTACAAGTGCCTCCTATTCAGGTATTTCCATCGAAATCTTCGGATTCAGCAGCTTCTTCATGATGGCCTGGCCATTGCAGCCCAACGCATAGCCCATTTCCCTGCATCGACTGGATCTGAGAACAGAAAGACGTTCCCTTGGTGGGGTAATCCAGAGCCTTGCTGGGAAAATCATGGAATGTGCTATCCCATCATCTCTCAGAGTCCTTCTCACTCCATCAAAACGTTTGTGCCTCTGGCGAGTTGAATAACTGATGTCAGGAAAAAAGTAAACATGTTGTGCCTCCTGCATGATAGCGCTTGCCTTCTGGGCATAACTAAGGACCCGATCTCAGGGGCCCACTCCCGAGGTAACAGTCATCAATGTCCTGGGTTCATCTGTATTCTGGGAGCATCCCCTGGGATTAATTCTATAGGCTTTCTGTATATCCCATGCTATATCATCCCCTTCTGGAAAAAACTTTTCAGATAGCCACTCTTGTAAATACATATTGGGATGATCTCCCTCGCTGCCTTCTGGAAGGCCTAAAATCCGAACGTTCCCAGAGTGAGCCTGATTTTCGAAGGCCTCTAAGCGTGCACACGGATGTTGGTTTTCCTTCACCATGAGGGCACTGGTAGTTGTGTTGGAATCCGTTTGCCGTTGGACATCATGTAGCTTTTTTTAAGGCCATCCACAGCTGTTTCCATGACTAAAACCCTACTGTTGAAATCATCCACCTTTTGACTGAGGATGGAGACTGAAGCGATTAGATTTTGGAGCTTGTGCCCCAAGGAAGCAATGGTTTCTTGCAATCTGGTTTCCACGTTGGCCTGCTGTGTAGGTTGTGATCATGAGGCCCCACCAGATCCTTTGCTTCTATCTACTCCGGCTTTGGTTTTTCTTTTTTCGGGTTGCCCATTTTAGTATATCAGAGGCGCCCAATCTGATGATAACACCGAAATTGACTTTACTCGATGTTATAAAATGGCAAGAAAAAATATAGAAATCTCATTGGCCAAGAGAGATCTGCTGACCGTACATTAAGTCTCTATATATGCACTGTCATCCTGGTCTTAAACCACATCACACAATGAGCAAATCAGTCCTCCTACAATCGGAACTATCTTCCATCAATCTCCCTACAACCAGAACTGATTTTCCACCACAAACATGGCTGCTACACTGTAGAAACCTTCAACTAGAAACATAGAATTTGATGGCAGATAAGGACTGCTTGGCCCACCCAGTCTGCCCATTTCCCTACCTAATGGATAAGCTGCAGATCCTAGTTAACCAGCAGCCTACTTCTTCCTACCCCCACCCCCTAGAATTGCCTTATGACTGTCCCATGCATGCTTGAATTCCACCACTGTTTTTGACTCCACAACCTCCTCCGGAAGGCCGTTCCATGCATCCACAACCCTCTCTGTGAAAAAATACTTCCTTAAATTCCCTCCCCACTCTATCTTCAAATTGTGCCCTCTTGTTCTTGCAACTAGGCCCTAAAAATAAAATTACCTTAAATATAAAATAAAACAAATTAAATACATGTTGTTTACCAGACCATCACACTCTTCTTACACACATAAACAAATTAGAAACGTTAAGTATTGTTTATAGTTTTCATTACAACTGTTTCTTTGCTAACAGTAAAAAAATTCCCCCTTCTATCTTTACCTGCTCATCAGGGAAATCTCTTTTGCTTTCCCTGACAGTTAGAAAATTGAGTCTCTGGCTCTAAAACAGGCCTTTGTTGTGTGTATGTACAGTATGTTAGTAAGAGAACATTCTGATAGTAGAACTGAGCAGAATTTTGAATCCCTGTATTCCATGGTAAACATTCCAGTATAAACATTCCATTTCTTGAATGTGGGGAAACAGAGAAAAAAAAACAGAGTGAAGAAAGTAAGAAGTAATACTATATAAACAAAGAGAAAAGGTAGTAAATGACTCGCCCTGCTGTTTAGCTTTTAGGACAGAGCAAGCAGTTCATGATGCTGTCAGTGAGTGTGGCAGTTTTGAACTACCCTCATGCTTGCTGCATCGAGGAACTGAGAAGCCTCTGTTATGGCTTCCTTTTAGTTTTGTCTACAGAGTGAGGAGAATAAAACAAAGTAAGGGGGTATGTGTCATACTTAGAATGAGGAAAACAGCATTTGTGAATTGTTGTGGCTGACAGGGGAATATGAAGTTTAAGTGGGTAGGGAGGCATACACTGTATAACAGTACTTTAATCTAGCACCAATTGGCGGGAGGACTATTTTATGCTAAAAGCACACATTCGCTTACATTTTTACTTGTTTAACAATGTGTTTTAAAGTAAAAAAATTGCTTCTAAAAATAAAGGGCCATTTCATAAGCACAATAAGACACTCCGGGGTTGTGCATTATGGTGTGATAACTGCACTCCTAGGGATGCCCGGCACTTGGCCTTCGGCCTCGTGCCTAACTGCGCCCGTAGGAGTGCGGTTATCACACCGTAATGGACACCCTGTCGTGTCTTATTGCTTACTTAAATATCAATTTTAGGGCTAAATAAAGGAGAATTCTCAGGAGCTCTGTAAAGTGCTGCTTCTCTGCTCGGGCTGTACAGCGCCACCCCCACCCCCCCCAGTTACCACTTTTAAGAACACTTTTGCACTTCAAATTCAGCAACTAAGGACTTGAGGTAGAACTTTCAAACTAAATTCTCAAAGTTTATTTTTTTTTTGTATACTTCCATTTTATTTTCCATATCCTGTAACCAATATCTAAAATTATTTGTCTAAGTCATTTACTGCATTTATTAATCAGTAAAGCTTTTGGCTTACTTTTATGGTAATTCTGCCAGTGTCATTTGTGTGTGTTGCCTTGGGGAGGGTTTTTCAAACTATACTATGCCTCTGTGACTGTTTTCAGGGCCAAACACTACAAAAGGAAAGAACTACTATGGTCTCTGTGGATGAAAGGAGGAGAGGAAATATGAAATGTCTCGAGAGAGTCTGTGGGGGTTTGAACCAGTCTCTGCATTTCTGGGGAAAGACACATAATAGGGTGTATAGAGCCCCCCAAAGCCTACACATGCCTGTGGCTTTCTGGTTTGTTGTGCAGTGGCTGAGAGGGTTCTATTCCAGGAACACAGACTCAAGACTGTATTTGTACCCCCTCGCATGGAGAGAGGGAGCCCTGAGGTCCTCTGGCGTATGTTCAGTTGTGAAATAGTAAATGTACTAAATGGACTGAGGAAGGGTATCCCTGACCCCCCTATCACAAGAGGGATTTGCTGGGATGTAGAGAATCCCACCCCACAGGAGTGGGCTTGTGACGAGGGCACTAATGGTAAAATCACATATTGGATTTTTATGTCAGTTTCAGTTTAGTGATCAGCTATTAAGCCATTACAGAAAATGAACAAAAGCATATAAAAGACATACACATCATACCAAAGTACAAATCCTAACAGTAAGTATAAACAATTGTATCTGGGACAAAAACGAAAAAAAAAATGCATATCATAGTATGAAGTTCATGAATGTCTGTCTGTTAGCTAATGCTGTAGGTATGAAACCTAGATAGAAGTGGTTTCAAAGCCACTGGCCTTTGGAGGAGTGGTTGTGATTCGCCCCCCCCCCCCGTGCTGATGACCAGGTTTGGGAACAGACAAGGGTCGCTCGGTGGGCTGGCAGGGTGAGGGAGGATCAAGCACCCGATGGGTGCTCTCTTTCAGAGAAGGGTTACACCATTTCCCACTACGGGGACTGCCACCTGATGGAGGCCGGAGTGGCAGCGCAGTAGGCGTGCATGCCAGCAAAGGGATTAGGGCAGGAGCATGATGTGCTGGCTCACACATCTTGACATTCCTGTTCACCGGAGAACACTGGAGGAAAAAGATGCCATGCTACTCCTATCTGGTACCCCCTGCAGGCTTTCGCATGACCAACATGGCTGGGTACCCCCCCCCAATTAATTCTAAGCAAATAATGGCTAACTGGTAAGTCTGTGAGAAGGTTGGTGACGGGACTGGGGGTGCCATCGGGCAGTCTCGGGGGGAGGGGTATACTGACTGAAAAAAAAAAAAAAAGAAAAGAAACTAGTTTAGGCCTGGTTATCTGCTCCACTGAGACCACTACTTGGTGTCACAAATATACAGAGGCATTTTAACAATAACGCATAAAATGCAGAGTAATTTGTGAGCGACATAAACATAAAAATGAATGTAATATATGAAGAAACCGTACAACCATATTCACTACAACTGAATTTTGAGAGCTGAACAAGGATACTATATTCTCATCTGGTGGGAGAAGAAAGTTTTGTAGGAGAGGTGCTATTTTTTCTTTTTTTCAAATAATGGGGAGAACAATACTATGTGTTTTCAACCAGCATTTGCTCCAGCTGTACATTTGCACATTGGTGATAGTGTGTTGTGTTTTTCCTTCGGCAGTAAGTTATTTCCATTGTAGATTTACAATATAAAACATGTAAAAATACCATGGTCACTAGGGTTTTTAAGAATTGTCAAATACGCTTCCCTGCCAAAATATTGTTTCAGATATTGATGTGCTTCATGCAGTTTGGCTGCTTTGTGATGCGACATCTCTGAACTGCAATTTAGTTAAACAATAATACATGACAAAAGTGTATGATATCATGTCACCTTGGGTGTGTGTTGGCCAGGTGCCTTCAACCACTCAAGCAGGGTGATATCCCATGATATCGCACACCTTGTCATGTATTACGATTATGAAATGGATCCAATTTTATTTATAACAATTTAAAAAAATAGTTTTAATGATATTTAAATAGTGTTTTCTAAGTGTAAGTATGCATTTTAGAAAAACGAGTTCTGTTAGTTTGTATATGGCCAGTAGTGGATGCTGTAGGGCTGTGTGTGTGTGTGTGGTTGTGTGCAGGCGTTGTGTGTCATTCATCCCCACAACATGGTATAAAATAAAATGTGCTCTGTTTATTTCTTTTCTTGTGCTTCTGATACCCCTTCCCCTGTACTTCTCAAGTGACGACCTCTGTCCTTAACAGAAACCTGCACTCACACCTGTACCACATCTCACGGCAGACAGGTAGCATAGAGTTACAGCGCGGCTAAACTTGAAGCAATCATTTTAAATGAAGTATTTGGTTAAATCATACTCTGAAGAAGATGTCATTTTGACGTTGAAATGCCAGTTATGTGGTCAGGTGTTCTGCTCAGATGTGCTCAGGTAGACGATGTTGGAATGGTGAATCTATAACAAATCTTTGGATTTAAAATTACTGCTTCAAGTTTAGCCGTGCTGGAACTCTGTGCTACCTGTCTGCCATGAGGTGGTGGCACCTGTTTGATTGCTGTTTGTGGAACATTTAATAAAGGAATTTAAGCTATTTATTTAAAAAACTTTCCTGCCTGTTTAAGTATTTCATTTTTAATCTGATCAAAAACAATGGGGTGGGGGGTGGAATCCATAGTAACCACAGTATGGCAGGGAGCACTTAACTTATAAATGTTAAGTTTTTTGATGCATGTAAACTACAGTGACACATTTCATAAGCACAGTAAGACGCTCTGGGTGCATGTAATTAGACATTTCTAATGCACGGCCAGGATCTAAAGGCTCTTGACGTGCTGCTCATGCCTCAATACGCCCCTGACTGTTCATTAAGGATCTTTAATGCACACACCCTTGTGTTTTATTGCTTAGATGATTATCAGTGGAAAAGCCCCAGTTAGATTATGCAGTTTGTTCTTCCAGACGTAGTCATGGAAAACAATGTTGTGGGAGTTTGAGCAGGTCCAACATAAAGATGGCCTGCCTTTCATTAATTATTGTCTACAGTGAGACTTTACCAAGTTCAGCTTTCAGTATACAGTAGCCCGTTCAACATAACTAGGAACTGTCTGTAACAGTAGTGTTTTGACTACAGTGTTTTTAAAAAGGAATTATCTGTATTCCCTCAGACCTCAGCAGCATACAGTATAGAAGTTTTTACTTTAGCATTAAAAACTTGTATTACTCTGTTAATACAGTTTCCCCCATATTGGGAGATGAAAAAGTTGAAAGCTCCTATCACTGTGTTTAACTTTGAGTGAGACATGGCCATGTGCATTGCCCAACTCTGTTCACTGCAAACCTGACTCCCAGGTGGTCGTAGTATTCTGCTGTGTCTAAAGGTTTTCCATCAATATGAAGCTGAGTAAGTTTCCGTCTCACACATCCCAAGGTAACCATCTTACTTTTATCCCTATTAACTATGAGTAGATCTTGGTGACAGAGTTCATCGGATTTGTTGCCCATCCTCTGTAACCCCAGTCGAGTAGCAGAAATAAGTACCATGTCATCCGCGTAGGTTAAATGCCCTAAGATTTTCAGTTTGAAGGTACACATCTTCTTTAATCGCCACTGGAATTATTAACCTTTTTTCTTACCTGGAAGACTGGCTCACAGCTGATGCCAGTGCTGCTACTTAGTTGGCCAGCAAAGGGTGCGTGAATGTCAGGCAGGCCCCTCTACTCTCCCTTCTGGAGCAGTATGACCCTCCTCTTCACCTAATACACAGACCCCAGTTTCCAAGGTTGCAGCATAATGTGCTATTGTTGTACCACTGGTCATGCTGAGTTTGTTCACATTACACAGTATTCATAACATTTCATTTTTATTTGTTTTATTTTGTTTTGTTAACTTATTCAGGGGTTGAAACATTTTTCTGGAAGCTCAAGTCCAGGTCTTAAGATATTTTTTTTTCTATAATTCCAGGGTAAGCGTTGGAAAGTCGCATTGATTTTTCACCTAAATTTGTACCATAGCAGCAGACCTTTCTCTGTATTTTTTTTTAATTGTTCAAGTTAAGAGTTACTCATGTTACCCTCTTACTAGGGCCTAGCATATTTGTCACATTTACTCCAGCAACCTTCTTATATCGTAATCCATCTTAAGCCAGCTGCAAGCTACTTTCCTCCCGAGTGCACCCAAAGAAGAACATTTAAACTCCCGTAAGAGTCTTGAACTTTTTCTAGGTGGTCTTCCAGCAAGACACGTGATGTGTTGCCTGCCTGCTTAGATTTGCAAACACAACAACAGCCTGTCCGCACAGAGTTTTCCTTTTCATATCTCCCTTTTTTAAGCAAGGGAGTACCAGTACTAATTTGTAAGTAGCAGAGAACAATGTCCCCCTGCAGAACAATTGCCACCGAAAGTTTCAATTCACAGTCACAGACAGATGAGCCAACTAGTACAAAACATCAGTGTCTTTCAGCTACCAGGGCTTATGTGACTGTGATGGAGCCATATTCCCCCATTTCCCCTGTGTAGGTCTAGCTGCAGACTTACTTCATGATGTCAACTTTAGAAACACATGAGTTCCCCTTCTGTGGCACTGGGCTCCTCAATCTTGAGAAGCAGAGTCCTCTACCTAGTGTTCCTCACTAGGAGTTACAAGACTTCCCGTCTGTTGATTGCGAGACCTCCTCCCACCACCCCACACTTCAGCACAGGAATCTGACAAAAAAAAGCACAGCAGTGCATACATGCATGCAGAGACATTGGTGTCTCAAGCGGGGAGGGGGAAGGAGTAGGGAAGTCGAGCTGTTGGCCCAAGCTGGAGAGGTCAGAATGGAGTAGTGCTGGGCATCTGTTAGGGGCCCAAAAATACCATATGGCCATCATAATGACATGTGCAAAGAAACTGTTGCTGCATCAGTGGTTGGACAATGCAATACCCATATATCAAGAGTAACATGCTGAGCTTTTATTCGCTCTGAAAGCCAAAAAATCTATTGTGGTTATGAATAACAGATTGAAAGGGTATGAAAACAAATGAGAGAAACTGTATGTCCTAATGATATTGGGCTAATGGGATGTAAAAGTAGGGGAGTTACTTGTACATGAGCTGAAGTGTGCCTAAATTTGATTACTTGTGATGTTTCGTAGGACCTTATTTGTGTCACATTTCTTTGTAGAATGCTGCTTAGTGTGAGAACTCAGTGTTATCGGTCACAGTTGCTATGGCAGTTATCAATTGCCATACTGATACTGCATGAATTCTAATCTATGTGCTCTGTGGGGATCTGGTCATTATGTTTGTTTATATGTGTTTGTCTACTTGTTATTACAAAATCAATAAAGTATACAAAATTATAAAAAATAGAACAGAGTAACACTAGCCAGCACATGCACAGTAGAGGACAGCTCTGGCTGACAGACTAAGTCCATCGGATTTAAAGGAAAATCAAAGCACAAGTCCTCTTGCTGATTAAGCAAGTCATGGACCTCTGACTTGGGGAATGTTGCATCACCAGCTTATATTTTCTTAACGTTGCATCACTACAACACAGTTGCTTCACAAGGTATATTCAGAACATTAGCTGCCACATAGCTGAATACACATTGTAGCAATGTAGTATTGTATATACCTCTGTTGTGTTACTTTATCGGAGGGTGCCTCCAAATTTTACTACAGGTTCTCCAAGAGTATTATTTGCCATTGGCTGGAATGCAGTACAGCTTTTATAACATTTGTAGTCTTTTTAATTATTTTTTTGCAATAATAATTTTATTGATATTTTTGTAAACATTGCAGTTATACATACCTGACTCAACAAATACATATTACATACATAAAACAATTAGACACTAACATAAAACCTATTATATCTAGCCCCTCTGTGCTGCTTTACACCCCCATAAATCATAACTATTACATTAACCAGAGGTATGTGTATGAACATATGTGCCTGGTTCCTTGTAGCTGAGCGTTCTCCTCTGAAATGCTTTCCATGTCTGTGGAAATGTTGAACTGTCAATCTGTAATATATACAGTAAAGGTGAAAATGTTGTGTGCTGTGAACTCATTAAATGTACTTGTATAAGCACATTTAGTGTTCTGTGAACCCACAGCCGTGCTGGCATTATCACCTCACTCCTCCAAGCAATAATTATACCTGCTTTGTTGATCAAAAGTTGAATTTTTTTACAGAGCAAAAAGTTGGATTTTTTACAGAGTAAAAGTTGGATTTTTTATAGGAACTTTAAAGATGTTCCCTGGTGCTTCCACACCCCATGTCAAATGTTTAATGTTTAGCCTAGTACATGATGGTTATCTAAACATTTAAAATCTGTAAAAATAAACCATGGGTTGCCATGCTTGTTTTTTGAGTTGTGTGGTGAGACTTGATACCTCCCAAAAATCTGAAACATAGTCCAAAAAACGCTACATCTCGCTACTCTGGTTATATTGTCCTGCTTCAAAAATTTGTTCCTTCAGTCTTTCAAGGAAACTTGCAACTGTTTCTGCCATTGACCCAATCACACTATGAACTGCTTCCATAATTGACCTTCCTACCTTTGCCTAGCCCTCCCTCCTTTGACCAACCCTACCCTCTGCTTCTCTCCTCTCTCACGTGCTAGCTCCACTACTCTCCCCTACCATTCCTTCCATATGTCCTCCTCCTCCCCATTAACCTAGCTGTACTTCCTGGCATCCAGGGTCTCTGGGGCAAGTTGTTAAACTACTGTGTATAGCTGTTATATCGCACTGCATACATTGGGCAAAGAATCTACTGTGCCTCTTCTGTGTTAAACATATCTTTCAACAACATATCTACAATGTTTTCTGACCAATGTATCTCACCGCATATATTGTGCAAAGAAACTACTGTGCCACTTCTGTGTTATGCTCATCTATCAACAACATATCTACACTGTTGTCTGACCAATGTATGTTTCTTTTACTACTGCGTTAGTAAGGGGTGCTTGCCATACTGTTTCCTGGGCAACGTTGTGCATACCTCTATATTCCTTGTATTATATTACTTGTCTTAGTATCCTTTGGTGTAGTCACCTGCCATAACTCTGCATTCCTTGTATTATATTACTTGTCTTAGTATCCTTTGGTGTAGTCACCTGCCATAACTCTGTATTCCTTGTATTATATTACTTGTCTCAGCATCCTTTGGTGTAGTCACCTGCCATAACTCTGTATTCCTTGTATTATATTACCTGTCTTAGTATCCTTTGGTGTAGTCACCTGCCATAACTCTGTATTCCTTGTATTATATTACCTGTCTTAGTATCCTTTGGTGTAGTCACCTGCCAAAACTCTATTCCTTGTATTATATTACCTGTCTTAGTATCCTTTGGTGTAGTCTCCTGCCATAACTCTGTATTCCTTGTATTATATTACCTGTCTTAGTATCCTTTGGTGTAGTCACCTGCCATAACTCTGCATTCCTTGTATTATATTACCTGTCTTAGTATCCTTTGGTGTAATCTCCTGCCATAACTCTGCATTCCTTGTACTATATTACTTGTCTTGGTATCCTTTGGTGTAGTCTCCTGCCATAACTCTGTATTCCTTGTATTATAGTACTTGTCTTGCATCTTCTAGTGTAGGTTCCAGCCACTCTGTGTAGTTTCTTAACTAACTGTTAACTGTAACTGGTCCACCTTGCAAATGAGTTCATCTGAATGATGTTTCATCTGGTTAAATAAATAATTATATTGAATACCTCTTGCTAAAAACAATCTATAATGTGTCAGATTATTTTTAATAGCTATAGCATCATCATCATTCAAACCCCAGGAATCTCCCAGTATGATTAGAGATATTCTTTCCAAAATGAGTGTGCACTGGGACATGGTGCTCAAGAACCAACAAGTAATGTAAGCAAAAAAGGTTCTGGCACACACCAACTCATAAGAGGAATGCATGAATAAATAATAAAAATATAATTTATTTCACCAAGACAAAGAAAACATCTTGCCTGACATGTTTCGGATTGACCCCAATCCTTTTTCAAAGACTAAAGACATGCTACAGACACTCCTCTTAAATACAAACAGCAGCAGGTGATACATATAACACATTAAAACCGATTATTATTCCAATTAATTACAGAGAGATCTCAAACAATCTATATTATAATAAATTAGCAGCCATTCTAGAAAATACATAGCAGAGAATAACAGATCCAATAATACAAGAGAAAAACAACTAATTAAGCTAATTTTTAATCATACATAATATCACTTAGTAGAATTGTGAACTAAAATGGGAACAAGAAATTCCCACTTTCTAAAGGGGTATAATGACTCAAAACTCTATAGTTGGAACTTGTAGGCATATGCGTAAGGAAACATTGACTAATTTAAAGTCATACATATAAACGCTTAATGACATTGCAAGACTAAATGGGAACAATGTATACATACTATCTAAGAGATGTATTGACTTGAAATGTATGCATAGTTTTAATTCAAGAACATATTTATTTGTAAGAATAAAGAAAAATGCCAAATCATGTAGGGATAAAGGTAAAACTATGTCCTAACAGACTAAATAAATAGTCTGGATCGTAATTTTTAAAGGTATGGATAGAATTCTATTGGGGCATTCAATCCTGGGCTAGTATTGGCCCTCAATCTCCAAATCCAATAATTTCCCTTCGCAGAACAAGATTATTGTAATCTCCCCCTCTAGGGTTGCGGCATATCTTATCAATAGCCATTAATCTAAATTCATGGAGGGAATTGTCACTGGCTGTTAGAATGTGGGCCGCTGTAGCATAAGAACCATCCTTCCTTTGGATGGCTCTAATATGCTCCCCCATCCTTACCTTGAAGCTGCTAGTGGTTTTGCCCACGAGACACTTTCTTGGGGGAGATTGCAATAATCTTGTTCTCGAGAGGAAAAAATGATGTTTGGAGGTGAAAACCAATGAGCCAGATTGATCGCAATTTTATTTGTAAGAATAAAGAAAATGTTAAACATGTAGGGGAGTTAAAACTATACCTAACAGACTAAATAAATAGTCTGATCGTAATTTTTAAAGGTATGGATAGAATTTATTAAAGAGCTCATTGCATTACCGTATCTCCAAATTCAATATTTTTCTATAAACAAGATTATTGTAATCTCCCTCTTAGGTCATGCATATTCCATCAATAGCCATTAATCTAAATTCATGGAGGGAATTGTCACTGGCTGTTAGAATGTGGGCCGATGTAGCATAAGAACCATCCTTCCTTTGGATGGCTCTAATATGCTCCCCCATCCTTACCTTGAAGCTGCTAGTGGTTTTGCCCACATAGACACTTTCTTGGGGGGGAGATTACAATAATCTTGTTCTGCGAAGGGAAAAGTATTGGATTTGGAGGTTGCAGGCCAATACAAGCCCAGGATTGAATGTCTCAATAGAAATCTATCCATACGTTAAAAAATGACGATCCGGACTATTTATTTAGTCTGTTAGGACATAGTTTTACCTTTATCCCTACATGATTTGGCATTTTTCTTTATTCTTACAAATAAATATGCTTTTGAATTAAAACTGTGCATACATTTCAAGTCAATACATCTCTTAGATGGTATGTATACATTGTTCCCATTTAGTCTTACAATGTCATTAAGCGTTTATATGTATGACTTTAAATTAGTCAATGTTTCCTTATGCATATGCCTACAAGTTCCAACTATATATGAGTTTTGAGTCATTATACCCCTTTAGAAAGTGGAAATTTCTTGTTCCCATTTTAGTTCACAATTCTACTAAGTGATATTATGTATGATTAAAAATTAGCTTAATTAGTTGTTTTTCTCGTGTATTATTGGATCTGTTATTCTCTGCTATGTATTTTCTAGAATGGCTGCTAATTTATTATAGTATAGATTGTTTGAGATCTCTCTGTAATTAATTGGAATAATAATCAGTTTTAATGTGTTATATGTATCACCTGCTGCTGTTTGTATTTAAGAGGAGTGTCTGTAGCATGTCTTTAGTCTTTGAAAAAGGATTGGAGTCAATCTGAAACATGGCAGGCAAGATGTTTTCTTTGTCTTGGTGAAATAAAATATAGTTTTATTATTTATTCATGCATTCCTCTTATGAGTTGGTGTGATTAGAGATATGCAGTCAGCCCAGAATCTCTGACTTCCCTGGAGCTGTAGTGATGTAATGTGGAATGTATGCAAATAATGGAACTAGAACACTGTTCAGACTGCTGCCTCTAGGTGGACTGTGTTCCAAGTAACAGTCAGATTCATTGTCTACATCCTGACAACTAGATGCCCTGAAGGGCTTTCCTCAGCAGCTTCACTGCAAGTCTGTTTATTTGTATAAAAAGTTTAATATTCATTGGTATTTCTGCCTCTAGTTATATTTTATTATAAATAGTGTTATTTTGGTGGGGTTTCTCGGTTCCTGACGATCCCATTTTGGTTCCCAGGAACCAAGACTTTCACTATTTTTCGTTTCTTTTAGTGGTTCCTTACCTCAATTTATTTGACGTTTTACATTTGGTTCCCTTCTTTTTGGGAACCGACTGCTTTGTTGATATTTATAAAAGTTTTGTTTTAGCGCATTTCCTTTTTCCCTTTGGGAACCGATGCAAATTTAGTTTTTTATCTTTTTGGTATCAGTGTCAGATAGACTGAAAAAGAGGACTGGACCTAGAGATTTTGAAAACTGTTTAAAGTGCTTTCAGATCTTTGCTAAGTCTGATCACCACAATTTGTGTTTGGAGTACCTGGGTCCCAATCACATTTTTTCTAACTGTGGGTTGTGCAATATGTTTTGTCCCAATACAGTTAAAAAAGAGCAAAACGATTGGAAGAGATGACTTCTGATTCTACCTCTGTGTCACCAAAGCACCCTGAGGAGGCCTCTTTTTCCTCACATAAAAAACAAAGGAGAGACCCCCTAAGGAATCCTCAGACCTTAAAACTTCCAATAAGGGAGTATCTGAACATGGTAAATACAAAAGACCCACTGAGCAGGTTTCAGATTCAGTTCCTGCTAAAAAGTAACACAAAGAAAAAACATGTCGCTGCACCTCCTGCTGAAGAAGCAAAGGAGCTCCCAGCAGAAAAAATTAAAATGCCCCCTGCTGAGAACATTGCCAAAGCCCTGCAGGTCATTCAGGCTATTCAAACTGCAGGATCCCTTCCAGGGTCACCGGTTCCTCTTCAACCCCGGTTCCAACAGACCAGGGACATGAAGTCTGTTTTGAGGAGGAAGAGGATGACCCAGACTAAGGGGAACCTGTTGAGCCTGAGATATCCCCTGAGCAGGAGTTTGGTACCCCTCCTCATGGACAGGAGGATTTTTCCTCCCACATTTCTTTTGTCAGGAAAATGGCTGACACTTTGGGCCTTTCCTCACAAGAAACAATGGAGGATGAGGAGGAGGATTGCAGCCTGCCAGTCTATACCTGGTCTCAGTATACCACCAGGACCTGTACTTTGGAAACCAGAGCTGTTAATAGCTCCGTTTACACAGTCTGTCTATGGGCTCACCCCCAGCTGCTCCCCATGTCGTACGTCACACTGGGACAGCCACAGGAGGTTGTGGATGTGCTGCGTGTTTCCAAAATGCTGGCGGAAGGGAGGAAGAATCAACCAGATACGAGAGAAATACTGCAGAATTCATTATTTTCACTGCAAAAGTATTCTCGCTATGTTCGCGGGTCCTGACCACCCACTAAATTAATGACAGTATCATTTTAAAAACATTATACTTTATTAATGGGATAAAAAAATCAGAACAGTACAGTAACAAATGGCCTTGTTAAGTGCTCAGTCCATGTTGCTAGCATTCGTGCCATCATCCTGTTGTCAGTCCTGTGTAAAAAGAAAAGAGAAATACCAGTCAAGTACAGTAATTGGTAATACACATACAGTATTTTTAGAAAGTAGAATACTGTAGCCACTTGAACAAAGACATCTTAGAATTCTTGGATTCATACTAGAACAATTCAAGTTCAAGTTCAGGACAGAATAGCAACTGCGTACAAACACAGGTACATGTGCAAGTACAAGTAAAGCTGGATTCAGGTGCTTACAGTGATTAATGCAAATTACAGTGGTGCCATTAGTGCAGATTGCAGTATGTCACTCAAACTGAATACAGTGAGCCCAGTGGCACTCAGCATCTGCGACTGCAGTGATGGCAGTCTGCTAATTGCAAGGTAATTAGCGTTGACTGATTGCTGGTGGTCAGGCTATGAGCACTGAGTGATTGTGGCGTGACTGGTTAGGTTACGGATGACAACAAATAAAAAAATAAAACATACCTGACTTACCAGTGAAAGTAAAGTAGTCTGTCAGGCTCTGAGCAAACTTTGATTATGGGGGTTACTCTTCTGTTAAGTGACTGATTAAGTTATGGCTGAGGCTTTGAGCTGTTTTGATTATAGGGGGTTATGGCAGTTAAAAAAAAAAAAAAAAAGACTGTTCTGTTAAGTGACTATTTACAGAAGTAAGCCTTTTATTTTTGTTTTAAATTAATACGTGTTGGCTGATTACAGGGTGACTAGTAAAGTTACGGCTGAGAAAGAAAAAATAATGAACAGTGGCAAAATAGCTATTGTGGGGCCGCAAACTTAAAATACCACAAATAGGAGGCGTAAGCTCAGACCGCAAAATTTAGCCTGCACACTACTAATATGTTTTACAGTATTTCAGCAACAGTAAGTTGATAAAATTATTACATTCTGCGAAAAAGCTAATCGGGCCATGTCTTACACCCAGGCATTGCCTGATTGCTTATGGACGTTTCTCTTTAATTGATCTGAAAACTTCTTCAAAGGCTGGGCTCCATTCGACTTTATTAGAAAACCTTTTCTTATTCAAATCATCTATAAATGGGGTAGCTGTTGTGGCAAAATTATGGATGAACCTTCAGTAGTAACCTACCAAGCCCACGAATGATCTAACATGTTGTTGTTTTTTTGTTTGCTGGATAGTACACCTTGCCACAGCTTCTCTTTTCTCAGTCTCAGGCCTGACTTGCCCATTTCCCAACATAAATCCTAGATACTTGGTTTCAGTCATAGCCACAGTACATTTAGCTAGGTTGATGGTCAACCCTGCTGTTTTTATAGACTCACTGTATAACAGCAGCTAACTGTATAGGGTGTGTCTTCCAGTCTGGGCTATACACTACAACATAATCTAGGTAGGCCAAACAGTACTCTCTTTGTGGTGTTATCTGATCCATAAACCACTGGAAAGTAGCAGGGGCACCATGTAGGCCAAAGGGCATGGATACAAATTGGAAAAGACCTGGTGGGTAATAAGGGCTGTCTTATCCCTAGATTTCTTTTCTAAATGGATTTGCCAGTACCCTTTTGTCAGATCCTGTGTGGTAATATACTTAGCATTTCCTATATGGTCAATTATATTATCTACTCGTGGCATAGGGTAACCATTAAGGTGAGATACAGCGTTTAGCTTCCAGAAATCCAGGTCTAGTCAGATTCCACTCTCTTTCTTACCAACCACTACAGCAGGTGAGGCCCAGGTGCTAGTAGATGGCACTGTGATGCCTAACTGTTCCAGTTTTTTTTGTCACTGCCATAACTTCACTTCTCACTCTCTCAGGGAGTCTAGAGGGTTTTTTGCCTTATAGGTTGTGCTTGGGTAAAAACTATTTGATGTTCCACCCCTTCTGCTTTTCCTGGAATGCTCATAACAGTTGTTTTACCTCATTCTGTCATGTGCACATAGAAACATAGACTTTGACGGCAGATGAGGACCGCTTGGCCCACCTAGTCTGCCATTTCCCTACCTACTAGATAAGATGAAGATCCTAGTTAACCAACAGCCTATTTCTCCTACCCCCAGCAAGAATTGCCTTATGTCTGTCCCATGCACTGCAATGTAGGGTTGATTATCAATTCTTCCAACCCACCTGTTTTTTCTAACCTTTTATAGGCCAACTCCATCTCTTTGTCCTCTCTCTCTGGAATACTGTTATGCTCAGATGAGAGGGGTTGTCTTTCTCGTGCCATTTTCTAACAGGTTTGCATGATATATAACTTTTTATGCTAGCATCTCTTTGGAGTCTGTATCTTGTTTGTCACTGTTCCCCTCTAAGGACCTGGTAAGGCCCCTGTCATTTCATAAATAACTTATTTTCAGAGGAAGGTAGAAGTAACAATACTTTTTCTCCTCCTTCAAATTCTTTATGTATCACTCCTTTATCGTAAAGATACTTTTGCTTTCTCTGGGCCTGTACATTATTGTCATGTGCTATTTCAGTATATGTAACCAGCCACTTACAAAGTTGTATCATATACTGTGCTACACTTGTCTCTTTGATTTATTTCTTCTCCTCCTAATATTATTTGACAGCATCTAATGGGTCCCCAGAGTTTCTTCCAAATAACAGCGAAAAGGGGTATTAACCATTGGAAGCTTGGGGCACCTCATGGTATGCAAATAGCAGGAAAGGCAGACACTATCCTAGTCCTTTCTTTCATCATGGAAAAACTTTCTCAGCATTCATCTCAGGGTTTGATTAAACCTTTCCACTAGCCCATCTGATTGGGGATGGTAGGGGGACATCTGGAGTGCTTCTACACCCAGTAGGTGGTACAATTTATTTTAACAATGTAGCATTGAAAATTGCTTCCCTAACCAGTCAGGATCACTTTTGGGCTGCCTAGTCTGCTGAATAGTTTTACCAACTCCTCTGCAATTTTTTGGGTAGTGATTGTACATAAGGGTATGACCTCTGGGTATTTGGTGGCATAGTCACTCACAACCAGTATGAAGTGGTTCCCTTGAGAGCTCTTCTCTAATGGGCCTACTACGTCCATAGCTATTCTTTCAAAGGGCGTAGTCACCAAAGATAAGGGCATCAGGGGCACCATATCCTTCCTCCCTGTCTGTGCAGCTTTTTGACATTATGTAAGGGTTAACAATACTTAGCTACCTGCTCATGGATATTGGGCCAAAAGAACCTTTGCAATAAGTGAGTCAAGGTACGGTTCCTCCCAGCATGGCCTGCTAATGGTAAATCCTGGGCCTATTAATTTACTGTAAAGCTTTGCCGCAGACTCTAATTTGAACTCTTATAAGACAATTGTACTTCTTATGCTTTAATATCTATCTCTTCTATTACTAGTAGCAATAATTCTACTTTGGTTTTGTTTAAGGTATTCTTAATTTAAGTATTGAATATACAAAAATGTTTCTTACCCATTGTAATGTTATTCAATAGATGTTGCTTACTGTAATATGTGGTACATATCTTATGAATGGTTAGAGATTTATGATTGTACTTTCAAATCTAAATTAATAAAATATTATTGAGAGTAAAAAAAGTACAACAGTTGGTGACGAAACCTTTCAGGGATGACTTACTGCTCTACTACTTCTCCTGTGTTTGGATTAACCCAGACCCGGTATAAAATATTATTTTTCTCCTTATACTTGGGTGTCCCTTTACACATGCTTTTCTCTACCTGTTGGAAAAAAGGGGTTGTTGTTGTTTTATCAGTATTTTGTTCAACCCCATATCACACCCTTCAAACATTTTGTCTGAGTGAACCTCAGACAGTCCATTATGTTCTTTGTTCCATTTCTTCTTTAGTCTTTTCTTTTCTGGAGCATTTATCTTTTCCTGGAGCCACTATTACAGCTCTTTCAAAAGGAAATATGTCATTAAGTGTCTTTCCGTGCTTATACTGGGCCCTGGTAGTCACTGCAGGCACCGTTTCATTCCTCTTTATCAAAGTGCCAAAGTCTGGGAAATCATGCCCAATAACCACAGGTATAGGGAATCTCGGCACAAGTCCTGCAGTTACTTTAATGGGTTTACCTTGTACGGTCATATTTACAACAGTGGTAAGGTAATGGCGTGTGTCCCCGTGAATACAAATGACACATGTGCAAGGATCTCTATGTGGCACATTGTCCAGGAGATCCTATCGGATCAATGTCTACTTACTGCCAGAGTCTATCAACCCCATCACTTGCTTGTTATTGCCAGATGTGTTGGCTCCAATTTCTTTTTCTGGCAATAGTGAACTATGTGGCGCACCCCTTGACTATTGTGGCAGATAATGTCAGGTGGAAAACTTCTCCCTCCTTTTCCTGCTTTCCCTTCAGGTTTCCATGAGATTTTTCCTGGGGCCTGATTAGGTATAAAAGGGGTCTGTCTTACCATGCTGGTCATGGTAGAATTCAAAAAAACAGTACCTCTGTACCCTTTCATGCTAGACTGTTGGGCAGCCAGAAAATCCTCTGCCAACATGATGGTTGTCTATGCAGTTTCCAGTCGATGTTCTCACCCACACCTGGACATCTTGAGGTAGTATTTGTAAGAATTGCTGGATCACCAAGGTTTCCAAGATCTCAGCAGCCATCTTCCTCTCAGGTTGAAGCCACTTGGTACACAACTCCTTTAGCCTGGTATACACTCTCTTACAGTATCCACAGTTTGATAATAAAGTGAACAGAACCTTTGTCTGTAGGTTTTCAGTGCCAATATCAAATCATCTTAAGCTTTCCTTCTTTACTAATTCATAGTCATCTGCTTCTCTACTGTCTGTATGACTATAAGGTAACTGGGCACAACCAGTTAAATATGGGGCTAATCATACTACCCACTGAGCCTGAGGCCACTCACATGCTTTTCCAGTTCTTTCAAAGGTAGTCAGGTAGGCCTAAATATCATCTGTACCAGTCATTTTGGTAAGTTTTAGGTCTTTTGGGGATGTACCAGTCCCACCAGTAGGATGACTGGTCCCAGTGACCTTGAGTGCTTGCATTATATCAGCCCACCCCCCCTCACCCATGGAGCCAGCGACGTCCCTCCCGACTTGGCCAAAGTTGGTCTCTCCACCTATTCCGATGGAGCCATCACTGGAACAGCCTTCCTCGGGGGCTTCCCTCAAGGAGTCTCAGCCTGCTTCAAACCTCCCGCACAGGCTGTCCGTCACTCTGACTCCCAACCGCCCACGGCGGGTCCTCAGTGACTCCAGTAGCAGACTGCTGTACCCGGGATTCTTGGAGTCCGAGGACTTGGATTTGGCATCTCGTTCTCAGGACGACGATTCCATGAGTCTTTCTGCTGAGGAGGGGCCCACCTCCTTTATGGGCATCCTCCGACACGTTTCTGAATTTACGGGGATGAAGCTGGAGCTCGTTAAGAAATTGGTAGAATACCCCCTAACTGACATCCTCAGAAGGGGGGATTCCCCAACTGAGGCCTTTCCAGTAGCTGAAGCCATTGTTGGCCCAGCCCTGGAGCTCTGGCAGCACCGAGCCTCTTGTCTCATACAATCTGCCAGGATGGCCCAAAAGTACACGGTACCTACTGGCTCCCTTTTGGGATTTTCACAGCATCCCTCAGCTGAGGTAGTGGTGACAGAGTCTGTGGTCAGGTGGGTTGGGAACTTAGGAGATGCTGATAGACCACCGGACAAAGAATCCAAGAAACTGGATCACTCCACCCAAAAGATCTATGCTACCTCATCGCTGGGCCTCTGTCAGGCACACTTCTCCCATGCCCTGTTGGGCTCCTTAGATGAGGTGCTCCCTCACCTTCCCACGGACTTTCAGACCATGGTGAAGCAGGTCCCGGATCAGGGCTGGGCTGTTGCCAGACAGCAACTCCAAACAGCCTTGGATATCGGGGATTCCTGTGCCCGTTCGGTTGCTGCCACGGTTGCCATGCACCGCAGGGCTTGGCTGCGGGTATCGACATTCATGGCTGACACCCAGCACAAGTTGGCCAGGAGTGGGCGGTCACCTAGAACATATCAAGAAGTCCAGTACCACGTTGGACTCTGCTATGTCTTCCCAGAAGGAATCCCAGGGTTCCAAAAAACAGAAGAAGAAGAAGAAGCCCTTTCGCTCTTCTGCCCCTGCAGCCAAACTGCCCCAGTTTCAGTCTGGGTAACAGCAGCAGGCCCAGTCTTGGTGCCCCCGGCCCAAGTCAGGTGTGCAGTCTGCATGCAAACCAGGAGGGAAGGGTCTAGGTGGTCCCGCTTCTGGATCCTCCTCTTCCAGGCCTGCTCAGTGACTGGATGGGGGTGACCAGCCCCATACCTATCACAACTGCTCTGGGTCCTCCTGTGGGGTGCCAGCTCCACCACTTCCTTACCACCTGGTCCACTGTTATCACGGACAGGTGGGTGTTGGAAGTGGTCAGTCAGGGACTGCCTCTAGAGTTCTAGCAGTATCTGCCAAACCGAGCCTGTGCCCCACGCAAGGAAAGGGTATCAGTCCATACTCAGTCAGCTCTGAGAGAAGACATTGTCCAACTCCTCCTCAAGGAGGTAGTGGCCCGAATGACAGATCCAGTTGACCCAGGGTTTGTTTCCAGGTACTTCCTGGTCCTGAAATGGATGGGGGTCTGGTGCCACATTCTGGATCTGCACGACCTGAACCAGTATCTCAGGTCGCCCACCTTTCGGATGGTAACTCTGTCCCAGATCATACCATCCCTTGAGCAAAACATTTGGTTCTGCTCCCTGGATCTTCAGGACGCGTACTTCCATGTCCCAATCCGTCCGTCTCACCGAAGGTTCCTCTGCTTCTGAGTGGAGGGAACCCTCTATGAGTACCAAGCCATGCCATTTTGCCTGTCATCGGTCCCCCTGGGCCTTCACCAAATACATTGCAGTGGTGGCAGCCCATCTTCGGCATCGAGGGATAAGGTTGTACCCTTACCTCGACGATTGGCTCATAGCGGGTCCCTCCAGATTGGAGGTGGAGAGGTCCAGGGACCTGGCCCTCAAGACCTGTCTCGAACTTGGCCTCCTAATCAACGAAGCCAAGTTGGAACTCATGCCCTTGCAGGTGATCTGCTTCATTGGGGCAGAGCTAGACTCTTTCCAAGTCAGAGCCCGGCTCCCAGTGGACAGGAGGTTCTCTCCTCCTTTGCCCAGTCATTTCTGGTTGGGTCATTGCGCCCTGACCAGGACTTCCTGTGTCTTCTGGGTTACATGGCAGCCTGCACCACTATGGTCCATTGGGCCCGGTGGCAAACGTATCCCATTCAGTGGGGCTTGGCCAGCCAGTGGTCCCAGCATTTAGGTCATTTCAACGAGCTGGTCACAGTAATCCAGAGGCTTTGGGATGCTCTCCAGTGGTGAACTGTCCCAGAACATCTGCAGGGAGGGATCCCGTTTGCCCGCCCCGAGCCGACGGTCGTCCTTATGACCGATGCCTCTCTCATGGGCTGGGAAACCCACATGGGGAACCACAGGGTCCACAGGCTCTGGAACCCCGAGGAGTCCCAATGCCACATCAACCAGTTGGAGCTCCAAGCAATATGGCTGGCACTGACTGCATTAGCTCCGTTTCTGAGGGGTCAAGAGGTCCCGGTCCAGACGGACAACACTGCGACCATGCACTGTCTCTACAAACAGGGCGGCACACACACTCCCAGCCTCTGTGCCGGGAAGTGCTCCTCATCTGGACCCTCATGAGCCAACTGGAGGCAGATCTCCTAGCCGTCCATGTGACAGGAGCCTCAAACCAACTGGAGGATGCCCTCAGCCATGTAGGCGAGGCGTCCCATGAGTGGTCTCTTCATCCAGAGGTAGTTTGCAGCTTGTTCTCCCTGTGGGGCACCCCTCAGGTGGATCTGTTTGCCTCCAGGGAGAATACAAAGCTGAGGCTGTTTCATGCCTGCTCCCCTCAGCAGGGCTTGCTGCTGGGGGATGCTTTCTCAAGGTTGTGGACCCCAAGCCTCTTCTACACCTTCCCTCCATTTCCCTTGATCCACAAGGTGCTTCTCAAGGTGAGGAGGGACAAGGCAAAGGTGATCTTGGTAGCCCCAGACTGGTCACGCCAGTTCTGGTATCCAGATCTCCTCAGCTTCAGCAACAGGCTCCCGAGGCATCTTCCAGCATGCCCGGACCTGATATCAGTCAGTCAGGCGAAGGTATTTCATCTGAACCTTCAATCTCTGCACCTGACAGCCTGGTACCTGAACAGCTAGAGTTCCAGGCTTTGGGTCTTTCCAACGATGTCCTCAGCGTAGTTGAGGTATCTAGGAAGGAGTCAACCAGGAGGTGCTATGCCTTCAAATGGAAAAGATTTTCCATTTGGTGTCAGGGCAAGGGCTTAGACCCTAGTTCCTGTCCTGTGGCCAGTATCCTCGACTACCTTTGCTCCCTCTCCAAAGGAGGTCTCCGGATGACTACCCTTAAAGTGCACCTGGCAGCCGTCTCTGCTTAACCAGGCATGGGCCGGTCAGCGGATGGTAGTGCAGGAGAATGTGGGCTGGTGTGTTTTCAAGAGCCTCGATCACATATCCCCTCCGGTGCATGAACCTCCACCTCCATGGGATCTACTGCTGGTATTGGCTAAACTCATGGGCAGGTCATTCGAACAAAGGCACAGGTGTGAGATGTCATACCTGTCGTGGAAGACCGCCTTCCTGATGGCTATCACAACAGCCAGGAGGGCTGGGGAGCTCCAGACGCTCTCAGTGGAGTCTCCTTACCTGGTCTTCCACAGGGACAAGACTGTCCTGCTCCCCAGCTGGAAGTTCCGTCCGAAGGTGGTCTCAGAGTTTCACCTTAATCAGGTGTTAACTTTGCCTGTGTTCTACCCGAACTACACCTTGGAGGCCGAGTATAGGCTGCATACCTTGGACCTGAGATGAGTGCTCTCTTATTATAAGGAATAAATGGCGGATGTTCGGGGAGAGGTTCGCCAGCTGTTTGTCACCTACGCTGAAGCCACACCTGGCAGACCTGCAGCAAAGCGGACGATTGGCAGATGGATTACATCTTGCATTGATCTCTGCTATAGGTTGGCAGGTAGGGAGCCTCCCGTAGGGCTAAGGGCTCATTCCACGCTCCATACCGCTGCATCGGTGGCTGCTTCTAGGGATGTCCCTATTCAGGATATCTGCAGGGCTGCTACCTAGAAGTCAGCAAACACCTTCTTTACCCGCTACCACATCGACCTTGAGTTACGCTGGGATGCTGGTTTTGGAGCCTCAGTTCTTCAGTCTCTATTCATGAAGTAGGGGGCGTGTGCCTTGCCTCTCTCCTCCCGGAGAACTGCTAGGAGTCTGCCAATCAGTGTGGATGAACAACATATCCACGATCCTAGAAAAACAGGTTACCTACCTGTAACAGTAGTTCTAGGAGTGGTATATGCTGTTCATCCACACAGCATGCCCACCCGACCTCCCCCAGGCTTCGATGCACAACCTAGCTTCCAGCGGGCAAGATCTTGCATCATGGGGCGGAGCAGAGGGTTATACCACCCAGGTGGGTGGGAGGAGCCAGTTTGAAGACCACCTGGCAAGATCTTAAAAAGGGACATGCCAAATAGCGTGGATGAACAACATATACCACTCCTAGAACTACTGTTACAGGTGAGTAAACTGTTTTTCTCAGATACCCATCCACTATGTAGTACATAACATTTTCAATGTACTTTAGGCAGTTAAACATTTTATACTATATGTGCTGTATAACAACAGTGCAGCAAAAAAATGGCTTATATTTTAAATGTGCAAATATTTAACAATGGGTATCTGTTTTTATATTGACTAACGAAACTGTGCTAGCTATTACATTGTTTGGTCACTTTGAGCCAAGCAGGATGCATTTTAGAGGGACATGAAAAGGAAACAGAGAGTAAAGAAGGAAAAGGGGGGGTCTCTAGATGGCCATCCTGACAGAACAGGGAGCGGATAGTACAGTGTAGTGTAGAAAGAATGCTGTTGCAACAGGCTTTAGAAAAAGAAATTAGAAGAGAGTCCCTTGAATATTTAAATAGGAAGACCAGCCCTACCACAGTAGGTACAGGTAACAAGTTACAAAAGATGCAGGAGTACATTCTTCCACAGGTGTTCTTATAAACAGCAGCAGTACATCACATAAGAATATAACACACATATACACAAGGTGCACTATTTAGGCAGGTGCAATTGGAGTCTTACAAAAGAGACTCACAGCATCTGCGGATCTTGTTACAGACATATCATACAACAGGCAGTGCGCGTAGTAGGCTTGTGTAGCAATGGGGGGATAGTTTGTGCCTCAGCATACCCTCTGTGAGGTATCAGACCTGTGACTGTTACACCCAGACTGGGAGACATGACTGGGACGGTCGGGGCATGCAGTCAAGGAAACATGATGAGCTTTTATTTGTTGCTTACCTGACATAAAGGAATTAGCAGAGGTGATTTTGGCAGACAAGCTGTTCCAGATCCTTAGCTGGACATAACATAATATGGTAAATCGTTAACCTGATAATTGCTCCATACGTATACGAATTTACTATTGCCACTAAACAGCCTTGAAAACATTTTGGGCTTTATTAGGAAAATACATATCTGAAAGACCAGGGAACGTCTTTAAATGTGTGCATACTGACTTTCATTTTGTCCAGCTGGCTGAGAAAAGAAATATTTGCTGTGCGCTGATTTTCATCAAATCTTACAGGACGTAGAAGTGGCTGGTGACATCATTCCTAACTCCATTGTTGGCTGGTCAACAGATCTGTGAAATACAAGCAGTTAATACGAAGAACAACAGCACCCGCCTGGTCCCATGGTAGTAATGATGTGGTTAGCCAGGCTGTGTAGCAGTTGAATGCACTTAGTAAAACATTTATTTATTTATTTATTTATTTTATGTAAGTCTTTGGTAACCGGCTAAGTACGCTGATCCACGGGACCGTTTTCAGGCACGACGCGGGCCACAACAGGTGGCAGTACAGAAAGAGAAATGTATTATACAAAGAGTACGAGCTAGTGCATTAGCAGATGAATGTGTGCAGGTGGCAAGTCATAACAACATATTATATAACACTGTAGCGCTGTCTGGGGCCCTCAGGGGTTTCATGAGGTGGCCGGCCAGGTCCACAGTTCTTTCTTATTCTGCTGTGGAAACTCAAAGCACCCACTGTCCACACAGGATTTTCTGAGTCACCCAGTGAAGGAATTCAAATTTGTGCAACCATCCTCATGGCATTCTTTGAATCTCAGTTCTGTGAGGTGCTACACACTTACCAGCACTGTCTAGTTCATTATGTCTATAAGCAGTATTCTTCCTGGTACTCCCATATCCCAGGCATCTCTTATCTATCTCCTTTTCCCCTAATGACTAGGCATGCTTGCTCAGATGCCCTGTGCTTCATAGGTGAGGAGGGAAAACCTGTATTTAGGCCCCTCACAGACTCTTAACCCCTGGGCTGCTTTCTGGTGCATCTAAGGCTTGTACTCTCCTCTGTCGCCAAGGGTTCTTTTGCCCTTTTGTAGGGGACAAACCCAGTCCTGGGTCCCCAGACAAGTATGAGGGTCCCTGTGCTCCTCTGAGCAGGGGGAACCTACTCCCATAAAGACGGCTTCCCCAATTGTCCTCTTCTCAGATTGTTGTTTAACTCCTCTGTTCTAACCCAGGGATCACTCACTTGATGTTTACGCTTTATGCAATCATCTCAACTGAGAGTGATGCCCTGGGGATCGAACCTACGCACATTTCAGTATTTGGAATGTAGGTTCAAATTCTACATCCCCACTCCACTCTGGCTGTTGCAGAGATCTGTTTCTCCGCATGAAGAAAGCAGTCACCCTGTAGCGCACTCCGGTAATGGCTGGTTCTCCAGTCAAGTTTTATTTTGTAGTTTATTTTAAAAAGCGTATTTTTTAAATCTGTTTATTGAATTATCAGATAAACAATACAGACATATACAAGGACAAACAGCAGTCTGCTCATGTTACTCCATAACCCCTACATAATGACAGTAACAGTTCAAAAGTTATACCAGTGGGTACCATGCTATTAGCCAATACTCATAGCTGCCTTATAGTACATTCCACTTACTCCATTATAAACTTAGAAGTAACATACAGTGTATATAGAATAAAGTATGGGGTGGTGTACGTAACAAGAATATAATAACTGGTGAGTGTTTTTTCCCTAATGGAAACCCAGTTATAATTTGCCATTATAACCAGCTGGTTATAACAGCAAACACGATCTGTGTTTCCTCTGCTCTGGGCATGCACCAACCTCTAGTCTCCCCTTCCTCAGCCGCCAGCCATCGCAACTTACCGCCAGACACTGTCAACTCACTGCAACTCACATTCGGAGGTGAATTAAATAAAGTTAAAAAAGGAAAACAAAGGATGTACGAGAAGGAATGGGGACATGGAACACAAGCTGCGGGTCACGGACAGACAGCAACACTCAACAGAGGAGCTGTCAGACAGCCGCATGGGAGCTGCTGAAATGGGAGGAAACGGAGGAGAAAATGAGCAATAAGTACTAGGAGGGAGGGAAAAAATATACTGAGAGCTGTGGGCTGAACTTCTGTGTCTGAATTTAAAAAAAATAAAAACAAAAGGGAAAGTTTCCAAAAGCTTCTGACCTCCTACCGCACTTCATCTGCACTGAACGACAGCCGACAACAGATGTACATTTAGTTTATATAATTGCTGTGATGAAAAAAACTCTTCCCAGCAATTATGTAAAATAAAGGCTGGGTAGGCGTGTAAAACTTGAATTTTACACATCCCCTTGGTGTGGGATGCCTTAATAAACCCTTCGAGCTTCGTTCTGGGGGTTTCTGTGGCATCCCACACCTCAAAATTCTCATTACATACTCCTCTACCCAGCCAGTATTCTCTATTTTACACACATCTTAGGTGTTGGATGCCACATAAACCCTGAGAGCAAAGCTCGGGGGGTTTATTTAAGCATCCAACACTGAGGGGTGTGTGTAAAATCTTAAGTTAAACACACCAACTCATGTTTTATTTTATAGAATTGCTGGAGGTTGTTTTTTCGCCAGCAATTGTATAAAATAAAACACATCTCTCTGCTGCTCTTTCCCGCTCTAGCTTCAGCGCTATCTGTGGTCAGAAGCGTCGTCACTGCATGCCTACCTACATACTACAAACAACTACAAACCACTCACACCAAAAAATCAGATCGCTAAAGAATCACTCACTTGTCCCTTCCACCCGACTCTCTCTCTCTCTTTTTTGGCAGCATTATTTGGCAACTTACCACCAGCTCCGAGTGGCGGTGATCAGCGTCTGTGAATACCAGCTGGCAGAGAAGCAGGACTGAGTGGCAGTTAGCACATGCACACAAGTGAAACCAGGCACGTGTTCACCGTTATAACTCGTGGGTTATAACGGCGATTTATAACCCAGTTTCCCTTAGGATAAAAATGATCCCCAGTTATTATATGTAGAATAAAGTATGGGGTGGTATGTGTAACAAGAATTTTACACACACCTGAGGTGCTGGATGCCACATAAACCCAGACAGCAAAACTCGAGGGGTTTATTTAGGCATTCAACACTGAGGGTGTGTGTAAAATTCGAGTTTCACACAACAACCCATATTTTATTTTATATAATTACTGGGTTTCAATTTTTTGCCACAGCAGTTATATAAAATAAGAGACATTCCAGTGCAGCCGTGGTCTGGTTGGCTTTCAGCGCGGTCTGTGGTCGCCTGCTGACAGTTCCTTTTTTTTTTTTTTTGTTTTGTTTCCTTGTACTTCATTTCTGAGCAGTGATTAAAAAAATAATAAATAACTTACCACCGAGTCAGAGTGGCAGTGCATTTTCGGTCGGGAAGGCAAAGCGGTGAATGGTGAAGAGCACGGAAGAGCTACAGGTGGTGCATGCGCAGAGTGAGGGAAACCCAGCACGTGTTTGCCATTATAAACACTCCTTTATAATGGCAAATTATGCAACAGGTTTCCCTATGGTAAAAAGCGAAACCCAGTTATTATAGTACATTAACAGGGTTATTAAGTAGCGTAAAAACAAAGAACGAAACAGTACTGCTGGATTCACACGACACGCTCCTCCTTTAGATACCCAGTGCCTCGACCCAAAATTAAATTCTACATAAGAGGTAGATCGATCATCCCGCCGTGTGTCAGGCAGTGTCCTCCCATGTGAATTATGTAGTCAGCCCCAGACACATCATAGTGGCCTCTGCAGGGGGAAATGAGTCAATAAAAGTGCCCCACACCGTCTCAAAAAGCTCTCCTTAGGGTTTTCAGTAAATTACGTTTTCTCTGGCTCCCAATTGAGTCCCAGGAATGGAGAATATCCTACCTGGCTGCCATTTTTATTTTTGTCTATTTAGCTGCTAAACCACATTTTTCTATTGCTTTTAGCAGTAGTTCACTATTTTTAACTATCCAGTTTACAGAGAATGGAGCATTTCACTTTATTTTTTATTTATTTATAAATTTGTTAACGGAGTAAGGACATTAGGCAAAAGCCCTTCTTCAGGTCTGACCTAGACAGAAAACATATAACAGGAAAAGACAAAATTCATACAATACAATAAATAAATAACCGATTCATCAACGGTCAAACATTACAAGTACAAATTGCTAGTGTTAGTAAGTATTGTTTGAACCTAGATTTAAATCCTGAGTATGAGCTGATTGCTCTAAAAAAAATGGGTAATTCATTAAAGAGGTTAGGGGCCTGACATTCAAAAGTGCGAGAAGCAAACTTATTTTTGGCAGAATGGGCTACCAGAACTATACCCTGGTTAGATCTTAAACTGGCTTGAACTTCTCAAACTACCACCAAATCAGTCAAAGGAGACAAATCTTTAGCATATATGGCCTGATGGACCAAGTTTCTGTCTGTGCGCTTTCATCTTAATTAATCGGTTCCTGTTACAGGAGCTGTGATTTGACCTATGGCACAGTTTCCTCAGTACTAGGGCTATTTTTAACTATTAAGCTCCTGTACTGCATCGTGTTTGGGAATAGTTTTTATTATATCAAGGTTCTCTCAAATTGGTATATCAGAGAAAGCTTGTGGGATATCAAAAAAGTGTACACATTGGCCCAGATATTTAAAAGGGTTGTGCATGGCACAACAGTGTTGCGCCATGCACAACCCACTGATGCGCCCTGGCGCGATATTCAAAAGGGAAAGTGCGCCGCACAAATCCCAATGCACCGGAGCTATCAGTAAGGCGCAGGCACAGGTAGTGGGCGCCAATGCATAACCTGCACAGCCCGATATTCAGCCTGGGATGTGCAGAGTCATGCAAGCGCAACCCCTACCTGTGCCTGCACAAAGTTAAGCCCCCCAAAAAAGGAACAAATGATGGCCACCCACAGGTGAGCTGCCGCATTGCAGGGTGCAACACGGCAGCTGCCACCTGTGGGTGGCCACCCCAGTTCTGGCCGCACCTGGCGGCGCCGCCCCCATGCCCCATAGTGGGCATCTGTTTACATAAACCCCCCTCCAATATCCCTGGTGGTCCAGTGGACTGCTATGTGCCCGATCGCAGGCATTTGTCTAAAAGAATAATCCCCCGTCCTATATCCCTGGTGGTCCAGTGGACCGCTATGTGCCTGATCATGGGCATCAGTATTATAACCCTCCCCCGTCCAATATCCCTGGTGGTCCAGTGGACCGCACTCTGCCCGATCACAGGCATCTGTCAAACATATAAAATGGCCTATTACCCAGGTGGTCTAGTGTACCCCCCTTCCCACCTGCCCACTGAGCCCCACTGCCCCGCTCCATCCCCCGGTCAGCTGGCGGGCGGCAGCACCCACCTGCCTGCCGCCCGCCACCTACCCTGACAGCTCGGTAGGGCTGCACGCCCATTGTCCACAGCGTGAGTCAGGACGGCAGCTCAGTATCACATAATAGTCCAGATATGTGAATGATCATTCACATATCTGGATCTGTGAAGACGGTATGGTTGCACACCCATTGGCTCACGCCAGAACCACGGGCTCAGCCCTCACCGGCTGTCAGTCGACGGGCGCGGGGTGGCAGGTGGGTGGGTGCTGCCACCGCCGCTGACCGGGGGGGGAGTCGGGCGGTGGGGCTCAGTGGGGAGGGGGGGTACACTAGACCACCAGGGTAATAGGCCATTTTATATGTTTGACAGATGCCCGCAATCGGGCAGAGTGCGGTCCACTGGACCACCAGGGATATAGGACGGGGGATTATTCTTTTAGACAAATGCCCACGATCGGGCTGCAGGGGGCATCGGTCCCCGACGGCTGCTGCCTGGCAGGGCGCCAGGCGCAAGTCATCGGGGGATCGGTGCACCTGCATGCTAATGGCATGCAAATGGAGCCATAATGACATGCAAATGGCCCCATGTGTGCCTTGCATAAATTATGGCCCCATTTGCATGTCCCCTTTTGAATATCGCTGGTGCTGTGCATGGCGCAATGGCACTTGCGCTAGCGCATCTCCATGCTCCACTCTGGCCACTTGCGCTGGTGCAGTGCCACTGCGCCATGCACAGTGGGGGTGGCCAGGGTGCGATATTGAAAGCTGCTGTGCCATAGCGCAGCTCCATTGAATATTGCCCAGGCCACATCCCTGCGCAACAAAGTTGAGCTGCGCCCAGGCTTGCGCCACAGCCTGGCGCAGTTTGAATATCCAGGCCATTGTTTCCAGCCCCTGGCAAGGACAGCCTTTTACATGATTTGTTTAAAGTGTTTACGACCACAACACAACTTTATAAATTGTAAGTCTTGTCATCTTTTTTGCCCCAAAACCTCATTTAAAAGGGTAACAATTTTAAAAAGAAGCATGTCTTCTCAGTTTTCCTCTGTGTCACCTAAAAATAATGAAAAAAAGGCTCTGAGGGTGTTCCCAACGATAGTGGAAAGTACACATCAGAAGGGTCCATCTCCTCATATACTGCAGCAAATAATGTAAAAGGTGACAAGAAACTGGAATTCTGGCATCACCTCAGTTAATAAATTCTGGCTTAAAATTAAAAATAAAATTACTGAGCTCAGCGACATACATATTCCAAACTCTAAATTGTACAACAAAAAGGGGAAAAAGTCACTGTGGTTGACCAACAAGGTTAAAAAATGAATCTGTATTAAACAGAGGGCATTTAGGGCACTCAAAAGGGATAATAATGACTATAATAAACACAGATACAGGGAGACACTCCGAAACTCTAAACAGGATATTAATCAAGAAAAACGTAAAATTGAATTTAAGTTGGCACATATGAATGATGGTGGGAAAAGCTTTTATTCGTATATTAATAACAAGAAATGTGCATCTGGGAATATAGGCCCAATTAAAAGTGGCTCAGACATTATCACTGATCCTAAAGAAATGGCTTGTCAATTTAATAACTACTTCTGTTCCACCTGTACACCTAAACATGTTAATACAAAATCCCATGTCCCTGGCTTGGAAACTGATCCCTCCCAGCATGTTCCACCCTTAAGGATTTCTCGAGAGGAGATTATTTCCAAATTAAAAAATCTTAAACTAAATACGTCCCCTGGTCCAGATGCTATCCATCCTAAAATTCTGAAAGGCTATTGAATCTTGGCTGGTGGAACCTTTGTACATTCTTTTTAATATGTCTTTGGAGTCAGGTGAAGTTCCAAATGAGTGGCGCCAAGCAGTGGTGGTACTGTTATTCAAAAAAGATGACCATAGTAATATCATGAATTATAGACCTATTAGTTTAACCTGCATTTTAGGAAGGGCACTTGAGTCTATAATTAAAGACAGATTGGATACCGAAATGGTGTCCAAAAACTTGTTGAACAATTCACAACGTGGTTTTGAAGCACATAGGTCTCGCCTGACTGCAAACTTTGTATTTTATGAGAGCGTTAGTGAGCTTCTGGAGAACCATAAGCCCGTGGATGTTGCCTGTCTTGATCTTTGTAAGGCCTCTGACAAAGTTCCCAATGACTCCTTGATTGAAAATATGAAAAGGGTACAATTTAATATGACACTTATCACCTGGATTGAAGCATGGCTGGGAGATAGGGAACAGATAGTCCAAATACGAGGTCATTGTTTAGAAAAGGGATATATTGCTAGTGGAGTCCCACAGGGTTCCGTTTTGGGACTGACCCTGTTTTCCATGTTTATTTCTGATCTAAATAAGGATTTAGATAGTTTTGTAATTAAGTTTGCCAACGACACCAAACTAGTAGCTGATATTAGGACGGTGGATGGGTCCCATAAACTTAGAGATGACCTCTTAAAATTGAAAAGATGGGCTAGGATATGTGGTATGAAATTTAACTCTGAAAAAGGTGGTATCATACACCTAGGCAAAACTAACACATGCAATGACTATTATATGGATGGTAAACAACTAAAATGTGTTAGCAATGAAAGAGACCTTGGGGTCCTCATTAACAATGATCTTAAGTTTAGTAATCATTGCACAGAAGTAGCCAAGAAAGCTGCTAAGCTTATAGGTTGTATAAAAAGGTTGATTTCTTCTAGAAATAGAACCTGTATCATACCATTGTACCAAGCATATGTTCGCCCAGTACTTGATTACTGTTCCCCTTTGTGGAGTCCTTACCTACGGAGGGATATCAATAGATTGGAAAGTGTGCAGAGGAGAGTCACCAAAATGGTGCATGGTCTCCATCACATGACATATGATAAAAGATTAAGGGAATTAAAATTATTCCTCTTAGAACTTAGAAGATTATGGTATGATCTGTTACTTAAGTTTAAACCATTGGGGAAGATCCCCTCTTATCAGAACTGGGTTTAGAATAAACTGTATGAAACTAATCTCAGAAGCCATAAATTCCAACTCATGCTTACAAATCCTAGAGGACTCCAAGAAGTTTTTTTTTTTTTTTTTACTCAAAGAATTATCTCCATGTGGAATTCTCTTCTAAGAGATATTGTTGAAGATAGTAATAGCTTTGATACATTCAAATTAAAACTAGATAAACACTTAACTAGAAATTTGTCATAGGATCATTAACCCATTATACGGGAGGTGCACTATGGGCTATTAGCCTTCTGCATTTCTTAAACCTCCTAGTATGAATACTAAAAAAGATAAAGCAGCACAGTCATCAGAAAGGCTTGGTAAAGATGGTTCAACTATCAGGGTGTTTGAAAGGGGAAACCCTGAATCCAATGCTTCAAAAATGAAGGACCCTTAGAGCAGGCATTGGAAACGGTGTCTGCCAAAAAGATATTGGAAGAAAATGTCACTGCAGCTCTTCCTATATGGAGAAAGGAGCAGGCAGGTGGCATAGATAAAATGTCCTTATCAGAGGGTATATCAAAAATGTGGCAGTTTTTCCAGGTGGTCCAGGTGAAGGGGAATTTGAAGATACCTGCCACCACTTCTCTCTGGCTTAGGCTCCAACTTATCTGCCTACAGAGGAGGAGCAAGAAGAACATTATGTGCAAATGGAGGAAGGTGACACATCTAAGCAAGATACTGAATCTCATCCAAGGCAAATTGAGGACTACTTGTCTTTTCCTCATTTGACAGACAGATGGTTGATGGCCTTAAAATCCCCCCACTAGAAACAGAGGAGGAGGATGAAGAGGATGCTGGTTTTATGGCCATGTTGGGAGTAGCCCCACCAGGAACAGGAAGGATGTTACTTCCCATACATAAACAGCTTAAAAAGGCCATAGCAAAAATCATGGCTGCACTCACTTCAGCTGCAGCCATTGACAAAACAAAAATAAAGAGAGAGTATCAGGTGGACAATCAGAATTGGAAAACCTGTATGCCCATCCTGATCATCATAGAGAAGTCCAGGCTTCTGCAGTGAGAGAGCAAAAATCACTCTATCTGTGCAGCCCCCTGAAAAAGACTGAAAAATTGAATACCATGGGAAAAAAGGTTTATACAACAGCTTCCGTTCTGATCAGGCAGGCAACTTATTCAGCGCATATAACACAGCACCAGAAAGCACTTTGGAACACATTTCTGGCACTGGCAGGAAGAGCAGATGATGGTTTGGCACAGGACTTGATTGCCACAGCAAGATCAGCCCTGGATGCCACAAAATATCATTTCCACACTGCAGCGGACACTAATGCCATTGCTGTCAGAGTTTTGGCTCATTTATTTATTTATTATTTATTTGGTTTTTGATAACTGGGTAAGTGCACTAGACATATAAATATGCCTATTTTCAGGCACGTGTCCTTAAGACGATTTTCCTGCCTGAGGACTACCATTCTTTCCCGGGATATTCAGAACAAGGCCATGGATTTCTCCTTTGAGGGAGATTCATTATTTGGTGACAAAACAGATGCCTTCATGAAAAAAGTAAATGAATACAAAACCAGTTCCAAGAGTAACAATGAGAAGGAAAAGGCTTCTACTGCATGCAGGTCATATGGAAGGGGAGTCAAAGGCAGGGGATCCTTTTACACCCTCTATGAGTACCAGTCAGAAAGAGGTTACGATAGGTGAAGGAGGAAAAGGGCTTTCTGGTGTAATGCTGCAGCTCAAGTGCCTAAGCCCCAGCCAAAACAAAACCTCTGACAATTTTGCCCAGCTCACCCAGCCATTGCCAGTGGGAGGAAAGGAAAACTGGCACACTACTTCCAGGAATGGGTAAACATTACCACAGACAAGTTGGTACTGGTAGTAGTGATTCAGGGATTGTGTCTATGGTTCAAACACTTTTCCAATCCTGCAGGAACACAGACGTTTTCCAGCTTATTGCCCTGAAGAAAGATGTCTGCTGGAACTGGAAGTAAAAACACTGTTACTATCAAAAGCTGTTGAAAACGTCCCTGCCTTCCAGTGGGACAGGGGCCTGTTCTCAAGATATTTCCTGACCCACATGAAAAATGGGAAGTGGGACCCATTTTAAACCTTAGGTTTCTGAATAAGCCTTTGAAAAAAAAAATCAAGATGGTCACACCAAGGACAGTGATACCGTCTTTGCAGAAAGCACACTGGCTGGGATCTCTGGATCTGAAAGATGCCTATTTTCATATCTCAGTCACACAGTCTCACAGAAGATGCCTCAGATTCAAGCTGGTGAACTGCCAATATCAATTCATAGCTCTTCCATTTGGTCTCACCTCCATTCCGAGGCTTTTCACAAAATGCCTAGCTGTGGTGGCAGCACATCTGAGAAAACAAGGCATGGTGGTTTTCCCCTACTTGGACGACTGGTTAGTCTCAAGAAAGACAGAACAAGAGGCACGGTGCTCAGTTCAGTTGGTGAAAAGCACCTTGGAGAACCTGGGATTCTTGATAAACCTGCAGAAGTCCCAGCTAGAGCCTGTTCAAGTACTGGACCTCATAGGAGCAGAGCTAAATACCCTGCAGGGAAAAGTTTTCTCCCACAGGTCAGAGTTATGGGTTTGATAGCAACAGCTGAGTCCTTCACAGCAGGCCAACCAAGGGCTGCAAAAGACTTCCTACAGTTACGAGGGCACATGGCTGCATGCACAGCTGTGGTTCCATGGGCCAAGTTCCAAATGAGAGATACCTAGCACCACTTTAGGGTCAACTGGTCTCAAAGATGGGATCTACTTTCAAAGCTAGTGTCAGTGACAAAAGCACTAGTGGAATCATTAGAGTGGTGGAAGGAAGAAAGCAACTTCAGACAGGGCATTCTATTCATTCAGCAGTCACTAACAAGTATTCTTACTACAGATGCCTCACTCCTGGGGTGGGGTGCCCACCTGCAGGACCTCATGGTGAGTGGCACGTAGGGCCCACAAGAGTCACGAGAACACATCAACCTCCTGGAGCTTAGAGCAGTACTGCTAGCATGCAGTCTTTCTAAGGGCATTGGACTGGTGGAAGGAGGAAGAGAGCCTCATAGAGGAGTCCCCTTCCTCCAGCAATCACCCACATGGTGCTCACTAAAGGTGCCTACCTCCTGGGCTGGGGCACCCATCTGGAGGACTTCAGTGTGAGTGGGGTGTGATCCTGCTAGAGTTTCAGGAACACATAAACCTTCTGGAACTTAGGGCTGTATATCTAGCAATGTAGGCCTTTTCTTCCCACATCAGGGGTCAGTCAGTCCAGATCAGGACAGACACCACCACCACCACCATGTACTATATAAATAAACAGGGAGGAACAAGATCTTCCAAACTGTGCACAGAAGCAATGAAGATCTGGATCCTGGTGTACATACTGGAGTTGCGGATCTACAATACATCTGCCAGGGAAAGACAATGTCCTCACAGATTCCCCTGAGCAGGAGCAGTCAAAGAAACCACAAGTGGACTCTGAACAAGCAAGTGCTCTTCGCAGTGTTCAGAAGATGGTGAACACCAGAGATAAATCTGTTCACCCCCTGGCAAAACTACCCACTCCCCCTCTTTTGTTGCAGGTGTTCTTCAGTGGGGACAGTCCCAGAGGACACCCTGGTCCTCTGTTGGACAGGGAGGTTCCTTTTTGCTTTTCCCCATCCCCACTAATATTGAGGGTGCTGCACAAACTCAGAAGGGAGCCTGCAACAATGACATTAATTGCTCCAGACTGGGCCAGTCAGACATGGTACTCTCTGCTCCTGTCCCTCTCTATCAAACCTCCAATCACCCTCTCTCTGAGGTACAATCTGCTGATCTTGCCTCAGGGCAGGATAACATTCCTATATCTGATCACCCTATGCCTCAGGGCTTGGTGCTTGAAGAGCTTACAATTATCTGTCCTAAACCTCTCGGAAGAGGTTTTAAATGAGCTTAAGGTTTCCAACATACAAGTTAAAGCGCCTGCCCTGTGCTGCTGGCTGTGGGTGACCCAGGGGGTAATCTAACTGTGACTTGTAGCAGGCTGAGTGTTTACAGTACAACACAAGTAAAGCACAAGCACTACACACAAGTGTCATCATCATTCATTCCCCATTATTCCTTATTATCATTAGTTTTATAGTATATTGCATTACAAACTTACATTATATATAAGCATTATCCAACCCCCAATATGGGACTGTGCTGCATGCAGCTATGCACCAGATGTGTCTACATCTCCAATGCACATTCTAAGGCACACTTAACAGTTGCTGAATTTGATCACTTAACAGTAACTAACTGTATTGTAGGAGTCAGTCCGGTAATCTTGGATGGAAGTGGTGGTGGACTGCTGTGCTGTCGGTGTGCTGTGTAAAGTCACGAGTCATGACAGTTAATTTGTCTTTGGACTGTGGGTGTGGGTGGGAGTCATCAGAAAGACATCACGTTAGTTAGAGGGATCCTAGTTTTTTTACAAGTTAGAATGCTAATGATATTGGTCTCTCTCTCTCTCTCTCTCTCTTCCTCCTCCTCCCCTTCCCCAGCACACACATGTCACGGACCCGAACAGGATATGCCACCATTACAGGCCAGCCATGAAGGGGCTAGTAGTAAGTGATTGCTTTTTTATTTAGCAGTTTGACATAACTTTTTTTTTTTTTTAATGGTATGACTTTTTTTGGGTATTTTCTTTTACCATACAATAACATACAACACAGTTTTGTAACAGATATACAGGATAAGTAGGTCAAGGACATACCATACTAGTAAAACAGGAGATAAGTACATAGCTGCTCCATAGCGCCATATTCCAATCTGCACCAGCATGCTAACAATGTTTATGTATTCCATGAGTCGATAACTTACACAGTGTAACCCGTTCATGCTTCCACCTCCATCCTCGTCTTCACTCCGACTATCAACAAGTAAACCAAGAAGTGGGGGGAGAGGCGGTCTCCATCGCTCCAATTAGCCCACTCTCGTTAAGGTAGTATTGTTCAGGGAAGGCTTCCTCAAAAAATCAGATTGAAGGTAAGGTCCCCATTTGGCATAATATGGCCTCATGTTTAACCCTTGCCAGGAGGAGAGCCTTTCAAACAAAGAGGTGCGAGTTATAGGCGCATGCCACATAACCCTGCTAGGTATAAAAGGCTGTCTCCAGTGCATGAGCAAGAGGCGTTTGGCTTCCAATATGGAGGCCTAATACTGCAGGGGTTTAGAGAGAGTTTGCAGCTGCCTTGTGTCCCCTAGAAGAGCCAGAGAGGCAGTCAGAGTGATCCTAACCCCCAGTACCCATGAAAGATCTGCTGCCACCATATCCCAAAACGATATAAGGTGGGGACAGGACCAGAGTATATGAACAATGTGGGCATCTGGCTATGAACAGCGCCAGCAACGGCTATGATTAAGTAGACCCCTCTTGTGCAAAATTACTGGAGTGCGATACCAGAACAGTAACACTTTCAATTGTATGAAACGACTATTGGTATCTCTGTATAAGCAAGGAATGCTTTTGCAGTAAAACAGCCACTGTTCCTCAGAGATTGAAACTCCTAACAATAGTTCCCATTGTACTCTACATTTCTGCATAGGGTTGGGTTGTGCATCCCTCCAAGTACTATAAAAATGACCCATAAGGCCCTTCTGAGTTTCTAGCCAGTTGGGGTCAGTTAACCATTGCCATTGCATGCTATCCCTATTTTTAGTGAAAAGGGGTGTTAAAGCACTACAAATCTGTAAATAGCACCAAAAATCTTTGTTTGGTAGGATGTATTTGCTCTGCTGCTGTTCAAAGGAGAGCAAATGTGTTGTCCCTGGAATTACATAATTTTTTATACAAATAATCCATTAAATTATTTCCTTTGGGCCTCTGTGTCAAATGTGACTGACTGTATGCATTTTTTTGCATTTTTTCAAATATTCGTCAATAAATTAGAACAAATCAGAACTTCACCGTGTTCCGGTTCTTGTTTAATAAGGGTCAGAACTTCACCGAGTTCCGGTTCTTGTTTAATAAGGGTCAGAACTTCACTGTGTTCCAATTCTTGTTTAATAAGGGTCAGAACTTCACCGAGTTCTCCCAGCCCTACTACAGATTTGGACTGAGCAGTAGATTGAGTGAGTCTGGTAAAGGCGTGTCCCAAGACTTCTCTTAGACTGTTTCTCCCTGTCCCAGCTAGTAGGGGAGGACAGTCCATACTTACTGACTGCCTGTGGACAGGGTTTACAAACATCTGGAATTATCGGTAAGGAAATTTGATGCCTATTTGAATCACCAAATGAATTCTTATTTATGACAGTGTCTTGAATGGAGTTACTGTCCTATATGTTACTTATAAAAGGGGTAATACAGAATTGGCCTGATCTTTGAGCTTGAATTTGTTGTAAATAGTCAGCTTATTATTACTATGGTGTGCAGACTCTACCAAAATCACAGTGTGGTTCCACTTGTTTGGTATTGATTCAACCACCAGGATGTCTTGCTCCCCCTTTAGTTACACTTTAGCCAGGAGACGCACTTTTCAAGCTTATCCATTGTTATTCCATAGTTTCTCTTGCATCTGGCTTGCCACTTGCATCCACACTAGAAGAGATTAAGCCATTTGAGATGGCTTGACTGCTTTCGTATCAGATTCCTGAGAATTCGTGCCAGGGCCACTCATGTCTTCTATCGCTGAGGCTTCTTGTGATCTAAGGAAGTCTGCCAGTTGATCAACATAAAGGAAAATTCTCCAGCCCTTTTTTTTTTTCCATCAAGGTTTTTTATCCTCTGTCACACTCTCCCACCCCTTCAGCCCTTCGTTCTTCCATTATCATCACCCACCATCTTGGGGACTTACCGGGACCAACGATATGTTATGGATTGCCCCCCTCCACAGCAAGGAGGGGGCAATCTGTGAGGTATCTTTGGTCCCAGTATGCCCAGAGATGTGGGCGATGAGGTTGGAATCCAGAGGGAGTCTCCGGAGACACGATTCAGATTTGGTCCGGGACCCTGTTGGTGGTATGGACTATGAGGTTACTGGATGCCTTATCCTGCCAGCAGTCCTTTTACCCCTGGTTTTCTCCTCTATCTGATGACATGCAAATAGCAAATACCATGTTTATCTGGCAGCCATATTGAAACCCAAAGTTGTTTTTAGCCAGTTTTTGAATTTTAACAAGGAACTCAAGGCCTTACTTATCTAATTTGAATGCAATAGATAAGGGACTGTTAGTTAAATTTACTGGCAGTTATTGACTGGCCTGTTAGCTGATGGCCTAGAATTTTCTCAAGTGGATAGTGTTCTTCTGTTCTCAAGGACATTGTCATTACTAATTCACAAAGTATAAGATGTGCATCATGTGTGAGTCAGCTAAGACAGTTTTGGTATGTGTTCAGAATACAGTTTGTAAGAGCAGTCCTCTCCTAATTGTTAAAGAGCTACCAACACCTCAAAGAAAAGTTTGAAAAACATAATAATTAGGTACAATTCAGCTTGCATTCCTTATATATTTCTCTTCCCATTATTTATTACTGAGTAAGTTTGCATGAATACATCCGCCCTCCTGAGGACTGGAGGAGGGTGGATGTGATTCCACTTCACAAAAGTCAGAGCAAGGCAGAGGCAGAAAACTACAGACCTGTTAGTTTGGCCTCAGTGGTAGGGGAAATGATGGAATCACTTATGAAGGAAAGAATTGTTGAGTACCTAGAGGCCAGTAGGGCACAGGACCCATGGCAGCATGGATTCACAACAGGAAGGTTGTGTCAGATGAATCTAATAGATTTCTTTGACTGGGTGACCAAAGTAGTAGACCAGGGAGGGGCTATGGACATGGTCTACCTAGACTTTAGCAAGGCATTTGACAAAGACCCACACAAAAGATTAATATACAAGTTAGCCAGCCTTGAAGTAGGTCCCAAGGTAGTAGCCTGGGTAAAAATTGGCTGGACAACAGGACACAGAGGGTAATAGTAAACGGAATCCACTCTGAAGAAAGGGGGTTACTAGTGGGGTACCTCATAGTTCAGTACTGGGACTGGTCCTCTTTAATGTCTTTATAAGTGAAATTGTGGAGGGAGTGGAAGGAAAAGTATGCCTCTCTGCAGACGACACAAAGATCTGCAACAGGGTCGATACACAAGGTGAGGGGGGGAGGATGAGAAGGGACTTGGCAAGGCTGGAGGAATGGTCAAATGTATGGCAGCTTAGATTCAATGCAAAGAAGTGCAAAGTAATGCACCTGGGAAACAAAAACCCCAGGGAAGAGTACACAATGGTGGGTGAAATACTAACAACAAAAAAATGGAAAGGGACCTGGGGGTAGTCATATCAGATGACCTAAAGGTGGGCAAACAATGTGAGAAGGCAGCAAGGAAGGTTGGAGGGATACTGGGATGCATAGGAAACAGTATCACTAGTAGAAAACAGGAAGTTATCCCTCTGTACAGACAGTTGGTGAGACCCCATCTGAAGTACTGTGTACAGTTCTGGAGATCCCATCACTGCAAGGACATAGACAGGATGGAGGCTGTCCAGAGGAGGGCAACTAAAATGGTGCAGGGTCTGCACCAGAAGACATACAAAGAAAGACTAAAGGAGCTTAATATGTATACCGTCGAGGAAAGAAAGGAGAGGGGGACATGATAGAAACTTTAAAATACCTCAAGGGAATCCACAAATTCCAAGAGGGTAGCATCTTCAGGAAAGAAATGTGCAAGAACAAGGGGGCACAATTTGAAGATAGAGGGGGGACGGCTCAGAGGTAATATGGGGAAGTATTTTTTCATGGAGTGGGTTGTGGATACATGGAATGGCCTTCCTGAGGAGGTCATAGAGTCAAAAACAGTGGGGCAATTCAAGAATGCATGGGACAAACAATTCTAGTGGCGGTAGGAGGAAGTAGGCTGTTGGTTAACTATGATCTGCAGCTTATCCATTAGGTAGGGAACTGGGCAGACTAGGTGGGCCAAGTGGTCCTTATCTGCTGTCAAATTCTATGTTTCTTAGAGTTCCCTTAGAGTTCATCTGCCTCTATAGCTTACTCCCTACTTCAAGTCATAATCCTTTGTTGTTTCATCACAATGTGTTGCCATGAGAGTAACTGTAATGTCACAAGCAGAGCATTAGGACCTCAGGTAGGGAGGGCACAACAGGTGTAGATGAACTTTTCAGGAACACATTCTGTTTTAATGCAGATGACCTCCATAATAAATAATGGGGAGGACAGATACAGAACTAACCTGAAATACAAGCTGAACTGTGTCTAAATATTATGGTTTGTTAAAGCTGTCCTGAAGGTGTCAGCTGCTGTTTAATGGACACTCTTTAGCCAACACCTCTCATTCTCTCTGAGAGATTATTAGCCCAACAAAACAAAAAGCTAATATTAATTGCATGCTGAAAATGGAAAATAGTTCTTGAAGAGCACATATGGATGAACTGTAGATTCTATTTTCAGTGTGCATTCGTGCATTTAATATTACCTTTATGTTTTGTTTTCAGCCATTCAGCCCACATGCTGACGCAGTACCTTGGTTTTTATAGCACACAGTAGCATTATACGTTTATGCAGCAGAAGGACATGGATTGTGGATGAAAAGCCAGCCGCTGGGGACTGGGGAGATTGGGAAACAAGTCAGTTTTTGTGTTTTTTAGCTACAGTATGTTGCTGCTTGGCTTGTGGTAGATGGGGCTATCTTTTTCATGAAGAGTGTTCTTGTCAGACATCCTCTCGCATGTGAACTTCCTAGGTTCAAGGAACACTTCACTGTCAGAATACTCTACAGAGATTAATGTCTGAGGTACAGACATGTTTTTGTATCACAGTGCGACAGCTTGTTACACAACACTGCTTTCACAGTTTGAGAAAACAGATGTTCATCTCCGTTGCTTCTTCCTTACAGTGCTCTAATTCTGATTCCTGTCAGCAGTGTGTGTGTAGGGTGAGACAACAGTACACTTTCAGCATGTGGCTGTCTGTAAACTGTTGCTTACAATTTTGACAGAAGAGCTTGTAAAACCCCATGCTAAGTCATTTACTTGAGTGTATATTTAAAGGAACATTTATCTCACTCATTCGCACTTCCTGTTGGCAGAGGCTATGTAATGACAACATACAGTACTGTACTGTATTTAGGAATGAACAAATCATTTTTGTCAGTTGCTGTACTGTGCCATTCAGCATTTTAACAGTTTCATGCCTTTCCTCCTTCTCACACTTCTGCCCATCATCATCCATCATCATGATGTGCTTCTTGGCTACTGTTGAACCTTTGTGGGCTCTGAACCACTCAACAGTGACCATGACTGCCATACCATGCCATGCGGCTTTCAACCAGACTGTTCCTAGATGTGTTTCAGGCTGGTTCACAGTTGCTTCAGCCGTGTTTCAGTCTCCCGGTTTCACTCTCTCATGCTCTCTCGATGGACATGCCTCTCATATCATAGCACCATTTACAATGGCCATGGGGAACATCAGCAATTCTTTATCACCACATCAGGTAGTGTGGGAGTGGGCAGTGGCTGAGATATCACCATGTCTATGAAAAGTTCTTTTTTTTAAATTATGTTTTTTCATCCCTGGAGCCCTGGCAGGCGGCTATGGCCCTCCTTGCAGAGGGACTGTCTCTTCAGTCCCGAATGCTTCCTCTCATGCCGACTCTGGAAATCCCCCTGCAGTTTGCCCCCTAAGGCAGGCCAGGGACAAGGGTGCTGGCTTCTCTTTCCCCCCAGACCCAATCCAGCAACCAGGGACAGCCTTCATGATGCAGCAGACCATCACAGAGTCTGCCAGGCTCTTTTCCACCATTTTCCCCCTACCCCACCTCCCTACCGATGCAAGGGTGTCGTTATGTGCCTCCCAACCCGTACTGCCCCCCAGGCCGTTGCTAGAGGGCAGTCAAGTGAGCAGGACAACAAACTCTCCCTCCCCCGGGGAGAGGAGAGAAGTCCTCCAGACACTCAGTCCTCTCTTGCCCCTGCCAACCCATGACAACTCAGGCTTATTCCCGAACCAGGGTCGCCGGCATGGTGCGAGGTGTAGCGACCAGCGCCTCAGCCTCTAGCACCACTAGGCCAGAGTCTGGGTCAATTTCATGTTGTGGAACCTTTGTAAAGGAGCTTCCAGCTCAAAGGTTGTAATCGGCGATTTTAATAATAAATACATAAATAAATAAATGAATAGAATTTGGTGTTGGCTATAGCCAGCGGCGGCAGTACAGTATAGCAGGCTGCTTTACAATAGGGGCTTTATTTTATTTAAACATTTGGTAACTGGGAAAAGTACACTGAGCCGAGGCTCAATTCCAGATGTGACCCAGGGGTGAGGGGGAGGGAATTACAACAGTATACATACATAGAATAGATACATGAGAATATTACATACAATCACATAATGTTGTACAAAGGAGTTATTTACATTTAGTTGCGTGTATACAGTTATTTACAATCAGTTGCATGAATACAATAATATACAGTACAGCAGTTTTGAAGTTTAAACCACGCTCATTTGGCTAAAGAAGGAAGACTAGTTGCAGTTACAGGTGGGGAAGAGGAGTTGACGAAGTCAAGATTTAATGGAGTTGTGCGAGGGTGAGTTTTTATGCAAAGGTATGGGATTTTTGTCTGCATTAAACAGATGTCTGGCATAAAACTGTACCGCATGAGTGGTGCCACATATACTATGAAAATTGTTGTGTACAAATACACAGGAGCAACTTGGGAAATGAAAACACTAGAGTAACGTGTACATTACTAAACATTGTCCAACCCTTCCTGGAGGCATGAGGATACCTTGCCATTGCATGCAAGGGATGAAGATAGATTAATTTAGTTTCATGTAAAGGAGATAGTAAAGTCATGACATATTCAAAAAAACGTGCTAAATCTATGTCATGACATATTCAAATGCACTAAACCTATGTGGAAACCGTAAGGTAAAACACTTACCCAAAATCCAACAGTTGAAAAAAATTAAAAATATTTTTCACTGCAAGATTCCAAACATGTGTTGGCAAAAGTTTAACAGTCCACAAGCTTTAGAACACACGCCTGCAGCCTAATCACCATGGGGGCTGATCCCATCAGAATAGAAGCTACACAGGGTCAGGACTGTTCTGTAGTGAGATGGGGGACCTCCAGTACTTACCAGTTGTTGCAGGTAAAGGTGTTGGTAGTTCTGCAATGGGCATGCTCCCCTTGGAGGTAAGTGCCCATACTGATACCCAGTGTTAGGGATATACTGTGCTTTCTCAGGATACAGTCTCTTGGATGAAACATTAAAATGAGGTCCTGCCATCCTGTTCTGGTGGTTCTTCATGCTGATGGCAATGATACCATGACAGCCATTCTTCTGTGTAAATGACCCGTGTTTGGGAGTGCATTCAGATCGTAAGCAGTTGGACATTGCACCTGAGCTTGGGGAGGGCTGGTGGCAGGTTATTGGTGCCATAGCACACCCTGTAGAAAGTCAGGGGATTTTTTTTTCCATGCTGGGAAGCTGTGCATCTGCAGAGCAATCAGAGAGGTGAGAGGAGCTGGAGGGTGATAATGGTGGTGAAATCCATGTTACTCTAGGGGCTCAAGGAAATTGGAATCCCTGCAGGTGCTAACAGGAACAGAGAAAGCGGAACTAATGAGGATGGGGGTCATCTACAGGCCACCAGGCCAGGATCCATGGAGAAACAGCGCACTGGGAGAAACACTTGAGTGCAGCAAGTCTAGGGGGAGGTAGTGGTAATTGGGGATTTCAGCATGCTGGACATGGACTGGAAAGTTTCAGTCGTGGCTGGTAAAAAGAATCAAATTCTGGTGGATGCCTGTCAGGAGAGATTTCTAGAGCATTTAGTCCAGGGCTCAACAAGGGAGGAGTCCCTGCAGACTAGGTGGGCCAAGCGGTCCTTATCTGCCATCACATTCTATGTTTCTATGATCTGGCGCTCACTGGCAGTGATTGGATGCAGAATATAGCAATTCTGGAATCACTCGCTTCCAGCAGCCTCAGGACATTGGAGGTCCAGATGGGGACATGCCAAGTGGCAAAAGAGTATGGGACTTTACAACAGGAAACATTGTCAGAATGAGGAAAAATCGGAGAATAGCATGAAGGACATGGCGAAAGTATGGGGGTGCTGAAGAAAAATGGGCAGCATTTAAAAAGGCAATGGTAAAAGTAGCAAATAGCTCCATTCCAGAGGTATCCAAAGCTAAGAGGTCTAAGGGACTAAAGTGTTTACAGTCGGTGTAAAGGCGGCAGTAAGAACCAAAAGTAGGGCATTTTCCAAGTATAAGGGTAGTGAAAGGGAGGAAGACAGAGTTAAGGATCTGGAAGCAACAAGAGAAACCAGCAGGAAGGTGAGGGAGGCCAAAGCACAGACAGAGCTCAGGTTGGCAATGGAGGTGAAGAAAGGGGATAAGGTGTTCTTCAGGTAAATCTGGGAGAAATGCAGGTCAAAGAGGGTATAGTGAGACTTAAGAGCAATGAGGGGTGGGAGGTGGGGGACAAGGGGAAGGCAGAGAAACTGAAAAATTACTTTCTTCCTATGCTTTTGCAGCTGAAGGCTGTGAAAGTGAAGAAGAATTGGTACTGCTAGGGAGGAGTGAAATGTTAGCCATGTGATTTAAGCTATACAATGAATGTTTATGGGTATTGCATGCATATAGATACCAATTAAATTCTGAGGAATAATACCACAATTTAGAAAAAGTTTGCAAAAATAGTTGTTTTCATTTTCTTTTTTAAAAGAGAACTGCACAAATCAGAATCTGCGTACCCACCAAAACCTTACCCCTGGATTAGGCTTTTCACAAGCCAAACCTTTTTTTTTTTTTAACACTTACTTTATGTGGTTGTTAAAAAGTCTTGGATGCCACAACATGGCGGATGCTGTGCTGTCCCATTTTAAGTGAAAGTGCAACACTATGACGGCCTGGTGGCGCTGAGGGTTGAGGCGCTGGACGCCATACCTCACGTCATGTCGGTGACCAGTGTTCAGGAATGAGCACGGGCCACTGAGGGTCAACAGAAGAAGATTGAGCATCCGGAGGATAGCTCTCCTCTCCCAGGGAGGGAGGACTGGCACTCCCACTGAATGACTTCCCCTAGGTGGAGGCCGGAGGGTAGTGAGGGCCAGAGGGGCCAGAGGATCGAAAGGTGCTGCTGAACTTCTGCGGTCGCGTGCACACCTCTACACGTGCACATCCTGCATGTGCACCCCAGCAATGGGGAAGGGAGAAAAATGGAGGAAAACATCTCCGGCTGCAGATGACGACCAACCTCTCACAGGCTCTGCACCCGGCGACTGGACAGGGGTAAGTTCCAGTGATACTGGGGGGTCGGTCAGAAGGGGGCAGCTGGGGGCAGAGGAGCATAAAGTACATATAAAAAAATTAAAAAAGTGCAACACTGCACCGCTTGCTTTAACCCTTAGGCTACCAATAGATTTAGAATGTATAGGAGTTCTGGACTGATATCAGTCCGCGGCACAGCAAGGGTTAATACTAAGTGTATTGAAGCGAGCGGTACAGCACTATACTTTCACTTGAAATGAGACTGGTTTCCCAGACTTTTCAGTAGCTAAATAAAGTAATTGAACACACTTTAAAAAAAAATAATTTTCAGCTTCTGAAAAGTCTAATTGTGGGTAAGGCTTTGGTGTGGTGGGCAGAATCTGATTTGTACAGTTCCCCTTTAAAACCTTATGAAATTTTCCATGTCTATGTTAAAAAAGTACATCTATATACTTTATCGTTATGGAAAAAGTTTATTTATAACATTTATTGTATAAGTAGTCTAGCAACATTAATGCGTCACACTTAGGCATTTAGCCTACAGTCATGCTTTGCCCTGGAATGTTTAGGTAGACATGAAACTAAATGGTGCACTGTACTGTGTTCTCATACCACCTGCTCTCTGCCAGATTTTTTTCAGCAGCAAAGAAGTGCTCCATGCCTGGACTTTGCTTTGCAAAATCCATGGTGTTGCGTGAATACATTGCAAACATTTTTTGTTCGTATGTTTTTTAAAGTTGGCATTTTTTCTCGACTGTCAGAACCTTGGTAATTAACAATACATTTTTTCTCAGTTTCCCCTCTTCTTTGGATCCAAATATTTAAAAGTTTTTTTGCTATCACATACTTCAGTCATATATTATTATTCCTATTTTGCTTTAACGTGAATTGGGTAGTTAAACTATTTACAATTTACTTTTACATTATTGCAATTAATCTAGTTTTGGGATTACAGTTGCACATCTTTTAAACTGGTTTCTAATTATTACTAGTTATTTTTTGTTTCACTTAGAAAAGAGTACAGCAGCCCCTGGCTTTAAAAAGTGATTTGTGCAAAAACTTCAATCCTAAAACTAAGACCAGAAGGAAAACAAGAGACTTGCTCTGTTGACTCTAGTTACTAGAGTGTGCTGTCTGGTAAAAACTAAAAACAAGATGAAAAATAAATTTAGTTTGCAAGTTAGCTTCTACAAGCAGTAAACTGGTACAAGAAAATCACAAGGGCTCTGCTGGAAAGAGCATAAAGTATTTGATACTCTCTTTGGTAACAAAACAAATAAAAAATCTCTCAACAATAACTTGGTGAAAGATCCCATGATTAAACTCTTTGAGAAGAATGTCAAAATACCTATAGTGAGAAGGACCTGGTGAAAGGTCTAGCGACTAAATTCACTATGGAGGTTCCAGTCGGACCATCTGATCCTGATAATGGACAGATGCCCCCACGGAAGATTTCAGGAAGATGTAAGAAACTGTGCAGATGATTTTAAAGAGGGGGATTTTAGCACAGAGGCAGGATTCAAAGGTATCTCCCTTGAAAATACAGGGTGAATGAAATTGGCTTCCTTCATACTTGTAATTTGCTTTAAAAAAAAGTGCATACAACCAGTGATTAAAGGCAAAGGATCTGAAGATCCTTCACCAGATGCAAAAGTTTATGAAAAGATTGGGTTTAACTCCTACCAAATCATGACTCTTTCTACTGAGTCCCTCCAGCAGTTGTTTGAGAATATTTTTTTAACCGTCTTGCAACTGCTACAGCACTTGACAGAATGAGAAAAAAAGATGCTGTTCCTAGAGAAGGTGCAAAATATATATATATTATAGTTAGGATTGAGTAGGCAGTTTAATGTTAAACCCCCGTTTTTGTACTTTAATAGCTTCGCAGTCATTCAACAGATTTGTATGAAATTTGAATGCACAATCTTGTGGGGTAGATCTCTTGATGTGGCATGTTATGTTCCAATTGGTTGTGTGGTTAGAGAGATAACAGAGTCTGAAAATTACATAATTTATGTTTTTTTGATGTTTTTCTGTCCCCCTGTATCTCTAAATGCTTTGAAATTGTGGTCTGAAATTTTCAGGATAGAATGGCCTTGCCTCACAGATGTGCCTTTTTACTGGTTTGGTCAAAAAATATGAATCTGTTGCAAAGCTATTAACTTAAGTTCCCTTTATTTTCAATGGGAATTTATAGATATCCCACTTGAAAAAGGATCCTTTATCGCAGATGGGTAATCCTTTTTCGCAGACAGGTCATCCTATGTCGCAGATAGGAAATCTTTTTTCGTGACACCGCCATTTTGTTTTTTCAGTTAGGGAGAGAAACTAATTTAAATAACTCAACAAAATGATGTCTTTAGTAGACAGCAACAGATGTAGCTTTCTTATTGGAACCCCCTCAGCTGGATTCTGCAGTTATCTGTTGCACATATGCCCTTGAGTCTTTTTTTAAATATTGTAAATTGTTTTCGCGACTCGTGATACAAAAAAAGATTCTTTTTCGTATTATGACTTATGAAAAAGGATCCTTTTTCATTATTGAAAATCCTTTTCCTGGTGTCTAGTGGCACCCCCCAACCCTGATCACTGTCTCCATTATTTTTATCATCATTCCTGGTGTCTAGTGGCACTCCCCACCCTCCCATTGCTGTCCTGTAATTATCTTTATTATCCCTGTTGTCTAGTGGCACCCCCTACCCTCTGATCACTGTCTCCATTACTTTTTTATTAAATTTTTTATCCCTGGTGTCTAGTGGCAACCCCTACCCTCTGATTGCCATCCACATGATTGCCTTTATTTCCCCTGGTGTCTAGTGGCACCCCCTCCAATCGCCTTTCCCATTTTATTTTCTTATTCCTGGTGTCTAATGCCCCCCCCCACCCTCTGACACCTGTGCAGATCTGAAACAAAGAAAACAGTCCTTCGATGTTTGTTTGTTTTTTACCTGTGAAAAAAAAACTGTCCCTCGTCGAGCTGACCCCCCCATCCTTCACCTCCCACTCAGCACCCCTCACTCACCTGAACAGGTCCTAGGTTCGAGAGTCACTCTCCAGATGAAGACACGTCTTGTTGCTGGAACTGGCAACTGCAATATGAGAAACAAAGGTAAATGCGGTTCAGTGTATTTCAATGGGGTTTTCAACTTTAATGCATAACTCAGCCATTTTGGACATTTTGACACCAAATTTTCAACAATGCCTTTTGGAGACTCTACCACATGAACAATATCAGTGACATTACGCAACTCCTGCCTGAAAGGTGATTTCACGGTCACTTGGTGAATTCACCTTTTGGGTGGGATTTAAAGCTTTGTCCTGCCCTTGCTCATGAGGTGGGGTCATAAGAAGGCTATGGTGAAAATTTTGTTTTAATATATGTAATAATGGCAACGTTATGACCATTTGTTGCAGTTTTGCTACGCACACTCGTAACTTTGGAAATTTTAAATATTTTGACCCCAAATTTTCAACATAGCCTTCTTATTACTCTGCATCATGTATGTCATAGCTGTCATTTTTCAAATCATGGCCAAAATATGTTTTCTTACCTGTGGCATGGAATGGCATTGCAGTTGCGCGGAATTATAATTTGGCGGGCATTCGAAAATTTTCTGTACCGGATACATGAGGTAAGGTAATAAGATGGCTATGCTGACAATTTGGTTGCTGTTGCCGTATAAATAGAAGCTCAGGGCCCTTCCACTGCCACATGCATATACGTATCTATGGAGCGACCCCCACGGCTCACCTTACGCCTGATTGTCTTCCCCCAGGGTGATGGTGGAGTGTTAGGGTTGAAAACCCTAATGCCATGTTTCCCTACTTTTGTTGCTTTAACCCTAACTGGTGCATTAATGAAGTTTTTTTGCAAAAAACTGCATTAGTGCATCAGTTAGGGTTAAAATGACAAAATCAGGGAAATATGGTGTTAGGATTTCCAACCCTAACACCCCCCTCACCCTGCACAGACCAGGAGGCATCAGGGCGTGGTATTGGGGTTGTCAGCCCTAAAGCTCACCCCATTCAATTACAAAATAAGCTGGATGGGTACAGCATAGGAGAATGGGGTGAGCATTAGGGCTGACAACCCCAATGCTGCCTCCCAAAACCTCTTGGTCTTTAACCCTAACTGATGCATTAACACATTTTTTTGCAATGTATTTCCTTACTTTTTGAGATACTATAATGGTATAGTAGTATCCTTATTTTACTGTGGGAGCACTCCCATCCCTTCAGATGCATACACTACATATATACATATATATATATATATATATATATATATATATATATATATACACACATATACATACATAATATGTATATTTATGCAACAGGTGTGGACAATAAATGCATGCCATAAATAATGTGTATTGTAGCTACTGTGCAAATAAAACCACTTACGTGCATAGCAGGTATGTCATCACTCATTTACGTACATAGTTGCTATGTCATCACTCATTTATATACACAGTTGCTATGTCATCAGCCAATTTAGAATGTTCAGCTTTAGTAGCAGTACTAATCATATTCAAATGCAAATAACTTTAAAATGAAAAAGATAGAATGGTACTGTGAGCACAAAAGTTGTCCAGCACAAAAATATCTACAAAATGAGTGGTGTTTCATTTATAGATACCTTTTTAGTTTTTGTAGAATTAGCAAAAAAACAGCAGAAAGTTAAGGTTTTTTTTTTTTTGCACTTTTTCGACAAATAAATACAAATAACTAACTGTAAAACGAAAATTGATAGCATTGTACATTGAGCACAAAAATTGTTCAGCACAAAATTATCTACAAAATGAGAGGTGTTTCTTATATAGATGCCTTTTAGATTTTTTTTATAATCAGCAAAAAATGGCAGACAATTAAGTTTTTATTTATTTTTTCTGATTAACACATTCCCCCCAAAAATGTAAAAACAAAATAATTGTGCATCAAACCTTTTCATTATGTACTGTCCATAATGTAACGTTGGAGCATCTATAGCAACTGCTTAGCAACTACTATGCTAAACTGAGCTACCCTGGGAAAACTATAAAAAGTCCATGTATGTTAACATGAAAAATTAAATAAACAATTTAAAACAAAACTCCTTACACAATCCTAAATAATCCCTATTGCATAAATGAAATACGTAACAGGGACCTTGTGGAATACATGATTTATTTTCACTGGAGCTGTTTGACCTTGGGCACAGCACTCGTGGCTTATGCCACTCATGAGATTACCCAAGGTCAAACAGCTCTTGTGAAAATAAATCATGTATTGCACAGGTCCCTGTTACATATCCTATATATATATATATATATATATATGTGTGTGTGTGTAGTCCAGGCCCTGTGCTTCCATTTATAGGACAACAGTGACCAAATTGTCAGCATAGCCTTCTTATTACCAACTCTCTTCCTTCCTCACTGATTCTGCTTTCTTCACTTCCTTCCAGTCTGGGTTTAAGAAATACCACTCCACCTCCACTTCTCTTTTAAGGTTAATTGATGGCATCTCCACAGGCTTTGACATGGCCAAATTACCTTAGCCATCTTTGTTGATCTGGCCAAAGCTTTTGACACGGTCTCTCACCCATTTCTCCTGAGCAGCCTCACAGCTGCTGCTTCTCCCCCTCTGCCATGAACTGGTTCAATGCCTACCTGTCCAGCAGGTCACAATTAGTGAAAATTGCTAATATCACCTCATCTCCCCTGCCCATAAGCACTGGTGTTCCCAAGATTCAGTGCTAGGTCCAGTTCTTTTCTCCATCTTTTTAAATGATCTACCCCATGTATGCACATCAGCTACCTGTAGCATACATATGTATACTGATGATACAGTTCTATTTACAACTGGCAAATCTGTCTCTGATGTCACTACCAGGCTCCAGTCTGCCTTCACAAAGGACCAGCTCTGGATTAGTTACCATCAAATTTTTCTTAATGCCAAGAAGACAGTCTCCATGACCTTTGGCACAAGGCAGAGACTCGCTAGGTTACGCCACCTACCCACTTACCACACCCTCGATGGGACTGTACTAGAGGACATCTCCTCCTTCAGGTACCTCAGCGTCTGACTCAACAGGTATCTCAACTTCTCAGTGCATATTGATGCCATTCTGAAAAATTTTGGCCCAAGCTTGGTGCTCTTTTCATAAACCACAGTTGCATCCTGCTCCTGGCCAGGCGTGAGCTAGTACTGAAGATGATCTTACCTATATTTGACTACTGCGACATAGTCTACAGTGCTGCCCCTCAGTCCTTCCTAGCCAGACTGGATTCTCTCTTCAACTCTTTCTGCCACTTTGCTCTTGATGCCTCTCCCCTCACCCATCACTGTGACCTCTACCACTCTCTCAGCTTTCTTACTCTCAAAAATCGTCATGCATTCCATGGTGCCAAGTTTATCTCCAAATTTTTGGTTCAGTTCTCTCCCCTCGTGTGTCCCCCCCCCCCCCGGGTACTCTGTAAGATTCAAAGACTCGCGTATCCTGGCAATCCCTAGTCGATCAACTACCTCTGGCCAAAATGCCTTCTCATACCATCTGCCTAAATTTTGGAACGCTCTCCCCCCCAAAATCTGGCACTCTTCCTTCCTTGATTCTCTTACATCAGCTCCACTCAACTACTTAACTACCAGTTGTGTATGTACACGACACCCTCCTGCCTCATAGCACTCTCCGCCTCAGCACCCCAGGCCCCCAGCACTTATTGTTCCTAACTGCCTCCCTCAACTCCAGTCCCTTTTACTGCTCTGGATCACTTTTTAACCTATGATGAACCTAAAGTCTGTGTTGGTCTAGCTACGTTATTTAATCTGCATCATACACTGCCTCCTGTAATTTCCAATGGTTATCTATCAATGATGTTCACCTGATAAAATAAAGATTTTGATTGATTGATTGATTGATATCTTCCCAGCTCCCTGACTATGTTACTACTGTTATGATGTTGAATGTACTGAATGCTGTCCCATTCTTTTTTCTGTATGTATCCCTCTGTCCTTTCCCCGAAGATGTACCATGAGATGAGCATTTTGTTGCTCAATGTACCTTTCCTGGTGAAACATTTCAATAAATAAATAAATTACCCACCTCATGTACCCATTACAGAAAATTTACAAATCTGCGCAACTGCAACGCCATTTCACACCAGAGGTGCAAAAACATATGTTGGGCAGGATTTGAAAAATGACAGCTATAAAATACATGAGGTGGGGTAATAAGAAGGCTATATTGAAAATCTGGGGTCAAAATATTTTACATTTCAGAAGATTACGAGTAGGCGTAGCAAAATTGCAACAATGGTCATAACTTTGGCATTTTTTGATATTTGGACCCCAAATTTTCAACATAGTCTTCTTATGACCCTACCTCATAACCCTCATATGTGAAAATATTCAAATCCATGCCAAAGTGCTATTCCACACCACAGGTGTGGAAAATGACAGCTGTACTGTTTGTGAAGTGGTGTAAAAAAATGGCTATGTTAAAAATTTGGACTCAAAATATTGAAAATTACCAGAGTTATGTGTGTGCGTAGAAAGATTTCAAGGAACGCATGTAACTTGAGCATTTGTAGGAATTTTTTCACCAAATTTTCAACATGGCCTTTTTGGGACCCCTCCTCATGAACACTGGTGGTGAAATTTCATTATTCATGCCCTAAAGGTGATTCAGCACAGTGACCACAAAATCACCATCTGGGCCCAATTAACGACACAGCAGTTATAATGTTAATGAGGTGGAGTTGGAAAAACGCCATTTTGAAAATCTGGTAAACAAATTTGAAAAAATGCCAAAGTTATGAACCTAAGTTCAAAACACCATTGAATACATACAGCACTTACCTTGATTCCTGAGTTCACTGTTCGGCTTTGAAGAGCGCAGACGAGTTCCGGTCCACAGACAATGACAGCCTATGACCTCCAGTGGTAAGTATGGGGTAAAGAGGGAATGTAGGGATGGGGAGGGGGAAGGGGGAGATGACAAGGGACCGTTTTTTTTTTTTTTTTTTTTTTGGATAAAAAAAAAAGATGCTGGGGGACTGTTTTCTTTTTTGCAGGTCTAAATAAATAAATGTATCGGGACATTGGAGTTGGGCTCCCCAGTGTCCTACACTGCTGGAGGGGGTCCGCTAAATGTAGAGAGGGCACTGGGCCCCCCGATGTCGGCTTTATAATAAAAGCAATGTTCTGTTGGGGGGGGCATCCGACACCGGGGCTGGGCATCCCAGTGTCAGATATTTCACATTAATGATAAGAGAAGTAGGGGGCAGTGATCGGAGGGTGGGAGGGGGTGCCACTAGACAGCAGGGAATATATTAAAAAATAAGCAGGTGCTGGACTCTTGCTTCAGTCCCCTGCTTATACTTTGTCAGTTCTAGGTGCTCGGATTTTAAAAGAAGCTGAGGATGTTGCAGCACCAGGACATACCTTGCCATGGTAAATAGCTAGTACTAGAGGATTGGGCCTGGGTAATGAGATCTGTATTTCGGCCCCTGTGATCTAACTTTTAACAACATTTGTTTCCTGCTTTTGCAAGATGGCTATGGCCTGAACTGGTGCTAGGTATCGAAATCCGTGCTCTACCAAGCTGCTGTTTGTCTAACTGAAAAGGTTTCAAGAGCCTCTGGATGCAGCTTGAAAAATATTTTTGTCATCCGCGCAGAGTTGCAGAAACATTTTTGAAAGATGTGTTCCCTTATGTTTTGCTTGCGATGCAATATTTTGACAGACACATGGTGCTGTAATAGAAACCTAGAAAACGTACATTTTCATCATTAGTAAAGGGTTGCTGGAGGCAGCGATTGGAGGATGGGGGTGCCACTAGACACCACGGAAAATACAGGGAAAGGATTCTCGAGTCACGAAAAAGGATGGCAGAGCGGCAGAAGGAGTTAAAGAGTGTGTCCAACTTGGTCAGGGAAGATTAGGGAGCAGCACCATAGACTACGTCACAATAGTCAGAGGTGGGGAGTATCATCTTCTGGACAATTTCATGCCTCGCAGTCAGCTATATGGGCGCGAGATATGTAGTAGCTAATCCACTCTAAGGTGTGCAGCCTTGCTCAGATATACGCACGCTTTAGTGTATGTCAACCACCCAAGGTATATCAGAGCATGACCGCACACCCTAGAATGGGTTATCTATCTTATAAAATGGCAAAATTGTTTTTGGGGTGAAAGTGCAGGTGTGTGGTCACGCTTGATATACACACAGTCATGTGATGTTTTCAACCAATCAGCAGACATGATTTTTCCTACCCATTTTATAAATATATATATATATATATATATATATATATATATATATATATACACACACACACACACACACACACACACACACGATATGGGATACATGGGCAGGAGGATATGGAAAATATTCTCACTCCTGCAGAGTGAGCTCTGTATTGCCACGAGTGCCAAAGGCACGAGTGAGAATGTGCAGCTCACTCTGCAGGACTGAGAATATTTTCCATATCCCATGATCTGCACATCATGTGTGCAATTTATACCATGGGATGGGAGCTTTAGGAACATTTTTCTGTGTTCTTTTTCTGTTTTTGTGTGTTTTCTGCTCTTTTTGTGTGTGGTGTGAGTGTGTGTGAGTTTTTCTGAATGGACTGGGAGTCTGAGAAACAGTGGGACACAGGTGAATGTCTTTTGCAATGCTAACTGAGTAAGTTGCAAGCTTCAGTGAGAACGAGAAACTGTTGCAGGTAGCACTGAGTGAGAGAAACTGCTTTGTGAGGGAATTCCATTTAGAATGCAGCTTGTTTTGAAGCTGAGATCAGCACAGTAACGGGCTAGGAGTTATAGAAATACTATTGGACACGTGAGTGTCTTTTGCAATGCTAACTGATTAAGTTGCAGGCTTCAGTGGGAAAGAAAAACTGATTTCTGAAGCAGCTTCATTTAGAATGCAGGCTGCAGTGAAGATATCCTAAATGTCATTTATCCTCACTCTGCTGATGTCATCAGGATTTATCCCTCTCCAGTGGGAATAACACTATATATTCTACTGAGAAAGCTCCCACTCCCATGGTATACCCATGGTGTGTGTGTGTGTGTGTGTGTGTGTGTGTGTGTGTGTGTATAGTGTATATGTATATATATATATATATATATATATATATATATATATATATATATATATATATATATATATACACACACACACACACACACAGTACCTCCCAACGGATTTGTGCAGCCTGCAACCAGCGAAAAGGTAAGAGCTGCTTTATCTACTGCATCTCCTGATAAAAGACTCCTGCAATTTGATGTTTATGGTACGAAATCATATTCAGCAGGTACAGTGGCTCTAAGACAAGCCTTTTGTGTTGGTTACTCTGCTAATTACAAACATCCTTTGTGTTCCTGTTATGCTCTTTTGTAAATCTTTACCACCACAAGAGAACTAATTTAATCTTTGTCGTGAAAGCTGGTTTAGAGGCTTCTCGGCAGCAACTCCAAATGGCTGTAGATCTAAGTGACACTATCAGATTGGTCAGTAATGATGTAGTCATTAAAGGTTTGCTTGGCTAAGACATCCAACATGTACAGGTTGGCTTGAGGAACTGAATGGCATACCATAGCTCCGTAGCCCAGCAGATGTGCACCATAGTCCAGCAAATGGAGGAAAACCTGCAGCGTCTGTTGTATCAGATATCCATATCTTGCAGTGTGCAGTGTGGCTTTAGGGGCTTAGCGGTATACCAAAACTCCTTTGTCCAGCAGATGGAGTAAAACTTGTAGAGCCTATTGTATAGGACATTCAGCCTCTGCAATGTGGCTTTAGGGGCTGCATGGTATACCACAGCTCCATAGTCCAGAACGTGGAGTAGAACCAGCAAAGCCTGCCATACAGGACATCCGACAAGTGCAATGTGGCTTTCCGGGCTGTGTGGTATACCACAGTTTGATAGTCCAATATATGGAGTACAACCTGCAGAGCCTGTTATATAGGACATCCAAACTGTGCAGTATGGCTTCAGGGGCTGGGCAGTGTATCAGAGCTCCATAGTTCAGCAAATGGAGAAGAATCTGCAGAAGCTGTTATAAATTACATCCAACCTGTGCAGTGTGGCTTTAGGGACTGAGAGGTATACCACAACTCTATAGTCCAGCAAATAGAGGAGAACCTGCAGAGCCTATTGTATGTGACAGTCAGCCTGTGCAAGGTGGCTCGAGGGGCTGAGTGGTATACCACAGTTTCATAGTCCAGCAGATGGAGACTCAAGGGCTTGAAAGTAACGTACACAGCCAGTTCCCTGTGCAGGTTGGAACAGGCTAGTGCATGCAGTTTTCTTTCCTGCTTGCACTGTGGTGCACGTAAACCGATAGCCTCACTGACTGTGTTATATGAAGCCACTACATGGGGTGCAGCTTCTGCACACAGTTGCCAGAGCTTGTGAATAACCGGAGGTTGATAGGCTAGCAAATCCCCCACTCCCCATGCCTGTCAGCTGCAGCCTCAGGATAAACACAGTGTGTGGGTAAGATGTCCAGTCATCATACAAACCAAGTGATAGTAGGAGGAATGGGTGGATACATGGCGCATGCTACTATGGCTTGGGGTGGGTCAGATGGATTTGATAGGCAGCAGCTTGTGTTGACAGAGAAGCCTACCTAAAGGCTTACAAAACACAGGAGAATTCGGAGCTGGAAGGTGAATGACAGCAGGAAGAGGATGAGAGAAAGTGGGTCATGGGTCGGTGAGTCAGTGTAGCGCTACTAGCACTGCCTGTCCAAAACACTAGAGCCGGGGAACTGGTGAGAGGGAGAATCAGGGACAATTTCTTAAGAGCCAAGGAAACCCTTAGTAGCCCGTCAAGAACGCCTTCCAATAGCTTGTACAATGTGTAGTCAGTTAACCGTGTGATGTGTTTTTCTGTAGCACACATGATTCCCTGATCTTGATAAATGCATATGGAAGTTTAGGCAGCATACATACAGTATTTGACAGCTGGCTGGAGACAGATGTCTAAGCACTGTCAGAGAGTACAATGAACTAATCATGTTTCTAACCTAGAAGGAAAAAACCTATAAGCAGTCAGACTCCGATTCATCAGTCTGCATACTGACATTTGTCAATAAAATTGATCAGTAACTGAGGTAGGCTGCAACTTGAAAATGTAGATAGAGACCTTGACTGGAGAAGACTTGCTTCTCCTGTTTAAATGGAAGGAACTATGTATTTTATCAGCTCAAACTAGGAGAGAGACTGATTGCTGCTGGTAATAACTGCTGACAAAAACATTTTTCAGTACCCACCCTTGTACTGATTATTTCAAACTAATCCTACAAGCTGTCCACATTTAGAAAAGACTAGCTAGCCTTCAGTGCAAATTTAACAGACAGAGGATTCTCTGAGGATGCCAACTTTTGGTTTGATTTGTGTGGGAAAGGCACGGACTGAGACTGCTTGGCCTGGTCAGCTCTACAGTCCGAAGTTCTTATGTGGTGGGGCATGTAACAAAAATTACATTTAAAAATCAAGAGATGCACAGCAAGCAGACTAATTGTATATTTTAGACAAGGCAGCAGGGGTCAAAGTGTTGAACCTCCAAACAGAGTTAATCCAGTTTCAAGACACCTGAGTAAATCTTGTCATTTTTTTTGACCAGTGCAAGTAACCTGTCTGTGGTGCAGGTAACTTTTCTGCCACGTGCACCACAGTGCAGGCACTAACAAAAAGTTAGTTTCTACCCAATGGAGTAAGATCTGCAGAGCCTGTTGTACAACGACCTGTGTAGCATGACTTGAGGTGCTGAGCAGTACACCACAGTGTCATACTCCAGGGGATGGAGTACAACTTGCAGAGACCGTTATACATAACATCCAACCCATGCAGCTTTAGGCACCGAGCAGGCTGGCACCATGACATAGTCCAGTAGATGGAATAGAACCTGCAGAGCATGTTGTACAGGACATCCAACTTGTGCAGGGTGGCTTTAGGGGATGAATGGTATACCAAATCTCCTTTGTCCAGCAGATGGAGTAAAACCTGCAGAGCATGTTGTATAGGACTTTTATATATTTAGTTTTTGTTGACCGGGAAGGAGGACTAGACAATTTTTTTACCTATTTTCAGACTCATCCGGGGGGGGGTTATACAGATGGATACCAACTGAAATTTATCTAGATTTTAAGCTGTTGGTGGTATCCTTGGTGAATGGGGGAAACTTGATCAGGGCACAGGGGAAATTCCCCTACTGTTTGGTAGGGGGAGCTGCTTTCTCACTGCTATGCTGCCAAGATGGCCGATTGAACAGAGGAGATGGAGGTAGTGGAATTGGCCTCCTCTCCTGTCTCAGCAATTACAGAAGAAGAAAAAAAGATGGACTCAGTGGGAAATGCAGATATTAATCAACAGCAAACAATATCTGAACAAGAAGACACTGACTCAGGATAACCTTTACCTTTGAATGAACGGACCAGCAATGTTTCACCTGAAGGCACAACTACAGAATCTGAGCTACCAAATGTGTGGGGTGAGTCAGAAACTGCTTGTCTAGAATCGCAAAAACTGGAGTGACGGTTGGAACAAGAAGAAAGAAATTATTTCTTGTGGAGGATGCAGTTAAAGATACAACTTCGTGATCTGCAGACTGACTGACTGTCACGGCCTGTCAGAACAGAACAGCTGAACGCTGCTGATGTGGCAGCATCAAAAGAGCCGATACTGAACTGGGCAGCTGAAGTTGAAAATGTGGACTTACAGGAGCAGCGAGATGCTGAGATTACTATCCCTAAAGGACATTTTTCAGGACAGAAGTCGGGAATGGCTCAAACTAATCCGAAAGGACTGGGCCTAGGACTCCCTTAAAGGAGAACACCTTCAGGATGGTCGGTAAATACCGAGCTACAGGCAGTGAGCTGGGAGCGGGACCCTATCTCTGGCTCCTGGAAATCAGGCCCGTCGCTGATCCAAATGCTGAACACAACAAATATTCAGCCAGGTACTGTGCCCTCTAATAATCGTACGGATCTTGATATTGATGTTCCTCCTGAGCTAGCGCTAACCCAAAACCCATGATTACCTCTTCCCTCTAAAAGGCCTGTATTATCTGTGCACAACTCTTCACCTGAGGGATGCCCCAATTCTGAATCTACAGCCCCTCAGCTACCTTTGAATCTAATAAATAAAATGAACCCTAGGCCTTATGCTTCCCTGTTTAAAACCCCAATACCGACGGCCAACAGGCACAATGCTCTTTGTCTCTCCTATACAGGAGGTATACCAGAGCCACCAGATACAATATTTGTTGCAAGATCATTGCTCAAGGACTCAATGAAGTGTTTTGCTCACAAAATATATGCACTGATACATATGTCAGGCGAAATGACTTTTGATATAAGCTTTAAAATGCTGAAGGCTTTGGATACATTCTGGATCAAATATAACTCATCGAAAAAAAAATCCTTTATGATCCTCCTTTATAGCGATTCCCCTGACAAAGCCAGCACAGAAAGTAATTACTGTTCTATTTAGGAATGAAAGAGTGAGTATGCACAACCTTATATACTGGCTTAAACAAAGCTGCACCATTATTGAAGACCCTGAGGCTATTATGGACTCTGAAAACCTATGGACTGGGGGATGGAGGGTGAAATGTATGTTAAAAACAGCTGATACTGGTATTACTCATTTGCCAAATTATTTTTTTGTAGGTCGGGATAGAGGAGTTTTGTTCTACCCTGGACAGCCAAAAATCTACTACATATGTGGATCCGTTGCACATCTTAGTAGTACTTGTGACAAGACCAAATGTACTGTTTATGGGGAATTAGGGCATACTGGGAATCAATGTATCAATGATTGTAAATGTAATCTATGTGAGGAGATTGGTCACACTCTTCAAAACTGTTAGTGGGCAGCACATAACATCTTAGATCAGGCAGATAGTGAAGAACAGAGACTTCTGATTACATTCACGCAAAAAAATAAACTTGGTAAACCAAAGCCACAGGAAAATCCATGGCCTAGTGCTCCTCCCTCCTCCTCACCACCACCCTGTCCCGAGTGACCCTCCTCTTACTCATGAAGTGACTCCAGGGTCTTTACCTCCTCCTGAGAACACCTTGATTACATTGGATGAACAACCCCCCTTAATGGGGAATCTAGGAGCTCCCCCTGTAGACCCCTCCTTAGAAAATGACAACATGTCCCCCCATGCCTGGGCCAGATATAGAACAATGTTTTACTAGACAAAAAATGAAAGGGGGCTTTCAACACACTACTCCTAAACAGGATGGCATCATTTTGTCAAATAAATATGATATTTTGCAAGATCCTTCTGACCACTCAGCCGAAGAGTCTGATACCTCTTCGGTAATTTCTTCATTGCCTGAATGTACCACAGATACTGAGTTGCAAGCTAGGCCTACAGACCCGCAAAAATGGAAAGCCAAAATGAAAACAAAACACAAAGAGCACAATACCAGGAGAGGGAAGTATAAATGAAACCTTATAGAACAAATGGCGGACTCATCCTTCTTCTATACTGTTAACGCCAACAGTATAAAACGATGTGAGAAGAGACATGCAGTTTTTTCTTTTCTGGCTAATTTACAACTGGGCATTATTTTCTTACAAGATGTTAAGTTACGTTCTATAAAAGAAATGCATATAGCTTCAAGAGCCTGGGCCTTTGGACCCTCTTTTTGGTCCATAGGACAAGAACCCTGTTGAGGGGAAGGACTGTTAATTAAAATACCTGGAGTCTCAGTTTTAAAATTAATTGATTTAGTACCTGACAGGGTCCTAATTCTGGATATCTGTATTTTTCGGGTAACTTATAGACTAATTAACTTATATGCCCCTCAGTCTAAATCTGCTAGAATTGAGATTTTTAAACAAATACTACCTGATGTGCTGTATATAAAAATGTTGTATTTGCAGGAGATTTTAATTGCACACTGTCCTTGCAAGACAAGAACTCTGTTGCTAAAACAACTAAGATTTATTGTGACTCAAATACTTTACAGCACATAGTCACTAAAGCCAGGCTTAGGGATGCATACTTTTTTCATAACAAAAAAAATACACCCACATTTTATAAAGGGCATCTGGCTACCAGAATTTGATTTTATGTTTGCTTCAGTAGGTTTAAGCACTGTATTAGCTACCGTGCAGCCTGTTGAGTTTACTGATCATGGATTACTTGCTATCCAAGTTGGAAAGGAATCCCCCTTCTTGAGGGGTCCTGGACACTGGAAACTTAATCTTTCTTTACTGACTGATAATTTTATTTCACTAGCACTTCAAGACCTGATACAAGCTAGGAAATCTGTCTATTTTCTGTTTGATGACCCCATTGCTTGGTGGGAAGGTACCAAGGAAGAATTACAAAAATTACTGAAACATTTGAGTAAAATGCAGAGCAATAAACAATACCTAGCATATCTTAAAAACAGGAAACTATTTCAACAATTGCTATCGCTTATGTATGAGACTGGACGAAATTTATCAACACAAATTAGTAATATTAAAAAAGATTTAATGACATTTCACACTCTCAAGTCTCAATCCTAGATCTATCAACAGAAATTCAGGACACAAGGATGAAAAGTAGTATGTTCTTTTGATAATTGTTACACACAGATACTGAAGAAAGACATGACCAGTTTAAGGGATATAAATAACCAGATATTCACTACTAAGAATGATATCATACTAATAGCTACAGAATACACCAAAAGTTTATATTCTTCATTACAGTCTGAAGACAGTCTCTTAGAGGATTTTTTAAGTGTATCCCATATACCTGTAGTAAGTGAAACTATTCTAAAATTAGTATCACAACCAATTCAACAGGGGTAAGTGCAGGAAGCAATCGCATCCTTGGCGAATGGGAAATCTCCTGTCGCCGATGGGCTTCTTAATGATATTTATAAAATACTAAATGTAGATTTACTATCTGAACTAACTATGACATATAACAGTATGTTAAGGAATAATAATATACCATTAAACATGAATAAAGGGAGCCAGCCCGCTGGCGCAGCGGTAGGGTTACCGCTCATGGCACCAGTGACCCGGGTTCAGGAACTGACTCTGCAAGCTGGAGGGCTGGACGGGGGAGGAGGATAGAGCACCCAGTGACCACTCTCCTCCTCCAGGGAAGGTGGATTGCTTGTCCCACTACTACACCGCCACCTGGGTGACCATGGATGGGGGTGCGGTGGGGAAAACAAGCAGTATGAAGGGAAGGGGATGTCGTCCAGGAGCGGAGCATTGGCACATCGTGACATGCCCCATCCTTAGGCTTTCTAAATGTGTCGATGTCCTGAGGGGTGGGCCAGAAACACAAGGAAAAATCCAGCCAAGGAGGAAGTAGATGGGACCTGGCTACCCCAGATAACCCATAACTGGGCTCTCGGTGGATGCCACATACAGACCTCCTGATGCACACTAATGGAACTGGAGGGGGGAAATGAGGGAGCTCCCCTCCACCCCACCCGGGGGGGGGGGGTAGGCCAAGGCATGATGGAGGTAGGTCTGCGTGGCTCCACGAGAGGTACCTGGGGAGGGAATAAGGGACCTCCAGCCCAGGGATCCCTGAAGAAGTTCCTCCAAGGTGGTGAGAAGGGGGAAAAAATTGAAAGTATTAAAAAAAAAATGAATAAAGGGGTTTTAATCCATATACATAAAAGAAGTGATGACTCAATTACAGAATTGGAGACCTATTAGTCTGCTAAATACTAATTTCAAGATATTAACCAAAAGTTTAGATTATTATTGATAGCAAAGGAATTAATTTCTTCAGCACAGACATGTTCAGTTCTGGGTGGGAGTATATCTCATCATCTAATCTTATTAAGAGAGTTGATAGAAAGAGGGAAAAATGGGGCATTGGATGGCTTTCTGGTATCACCTGACCAGAGAAAATCCTTCGATTTTGTAAGCCATGACTTCCTTTGGAAAGCTCTGGCCTATTATAAAGTACATGATCTTTTTATAAACTGGGTAAAAAATATTTACCATATAGCAACAATTATACCACTCATACATGGGTGGCGGGGGCCCATGATATGTATTCAAAGAGGGGTAAGACAGAGTTGTCCCCTCAGCCCCATTTTATATATTTTCTTTATTGACCCATTATTGAGGAAATCGGTACTTCTCCACAAATTTTACACTTACAAACCATAGAACAGTGTCCTTTACATAAAGTATTAGCATGTGCAGATGATATGAACATAATAGTAAGAGATTAACATTCTGTTAGAGAAGTAATTAACATGTGAAAACTTTGGGAAAATATCAGGGGCAACACTGAATCTTCAAAAATGTATAGGATAAAGGCTAGATTATACACTGAACTACAGATCAACCACAAATGGGATCGGTATACAGTCTGATCCAATTATGATTTTAGGGGTTAATTTTGGACCTGGGGTTATGGATGAATCTAACTGGGATAACAAAATCAATTTAGGGAAACAAATGGTTGCAAAATGGAAAACATGGAAGTTAAGTAAAAAGAAACAGGTTTATTTAATAAAAACATATTTAATACCAGTTTTTCTATATATCAGTTACATCTTTCCTCCAAAAAAATCTGAAACTACACTACTAAGCTTTTTTTTTCCCAAGCATTCTGGGGGAGTAGTTTAAACCCCATAAAAAGAAATGTTTTATACCTACCCATCAAACAAGGAGGAGTGAATATGACAGACCCAATACTTTTTTTCATCAGCATATTTATTACAAAAAACATAACACCATTACTTACTAATAAACACATAGGATGGGAGCCTCTACTTTATGCAGCCTGCAACACTTGGCTGCGACAATGGGAAGCAAACAAACTAACTGTAATAAGGAGATCAGCTATGATACCTGGCTATCTGAGGGAAACATTTTTGTGGCTAACACAATGGAAACTTTCAATACAAAATGTAATTACTTTGCAAAGGAAACAATTGTATTCTCGTTTACTTAATACTGTATGCCCAGTTGACACAGTCTTTTCTAAATGTCCACCACGACACTTACCATCTTTAAAAAAACCTTCTAAGCAATACTAGAATTCCAGCACACATGTGCGCCCTACATTGGTTATCCTGTCATGAGAGGATACACTTTAAATCTAATCAAAAACATGAACAGCAACAAGAAAGACTTTGTAGTAGAAGACAATGTATACAAAAAGAAGAAACTATAAGTCACTTGTTTTTTCAGTGTTTCTTTATTTCTGGATTCTGGAGTTATGTAGCACAGCAATGGCATGAACCTGTGCTTAGTACAATGTCATATGAAAACCTTATCTATGGGATCTTTACTAGAAACTGGAGGAAATGGAATATAAGTACGTTAAGGGTTATTGTAACGTTTTTTAAATGGCATATTTGGTTAAACAGATGTGTTTTCACCTTACAGCAAAAAGAAGGAAATTATATAGAATTATTGAATAAAGTGGTGCAAGACCTTATAGCGTTGTATAATACAGAGAAAAATAATTTACTGAAAGAGGATCTGCTAGAACTCTGGAAGGGTTTACCTTGGATAACAGATAATGATATACCCATAACCTGAAGTTTCCTTAATGAAATATATAGAATAGTGTATGGGTGGCCATACTCAATAAGGCTGTGTTCTATCGAGGATGTGATGATGGCATACAGACCTCGAGAGGTCTGAATGACGTCATTACATCCCCGAGATAGAAACACAGCGTTAGTTGTGTATGGCCATCCATACACTATTTTGTATAGTATATGGTTCCTAGACTGTAGAAAACTTTAATTTCACAAGGATTCATACCTTGTGTTCGTGTTCACTTGCTCCAGATCCACGGTGAAGTCCCGCTATGCTCTCCCAACAACATCGCGTTTCTCGATGCAGTGCCACTCTGCTCTCGACCGCGATGATCTACAGCACCGGTGTTTAAAAAAAAATAAAAGAAAACTGCCACACTGATAGTTTGGACACACAAAGTTAAAGGTAGTCAGTGTCCAAACTACATGAATACACCACTCTCCAGACCACTTGCTAACCTTCGCCGCCATTTTACTCTGTTCATTTTTACCACAGCGCTGTTTCGGCCAATCAGGCAGCAGCTCAAAGGGAAAAAGTTGTTGTAGTGTCGTGACATCAGAACGATACTACAACAGCTTTTCTTGACCTTTGAACTGCCCTACAACAACTTTTCAAAAGCCACTGCTTTTTATCCACAATAAGCACTAACCATATACTATAATAAGATTGTAAGAGCTGCCTTGCAGGATTTTGTATAATTTGTTGAATTTCTTTGACCATGTTGTCTATGATATTGTAAAAGTGTTCTTATGAATTTTGTTCCAATAAAAATTTCCCCTACTCTTTTCGTGAAGTGCCGTGGGATCTTTAACCTCCACCTGAACTACCACTAGAATAGACAGATGGGACCTCAGTTTAACGTCTCATCTGAAAGACAGCACCTCAGGAGTGCAGCACCCCCCTCATGCTGCACTACAGTGTCAGTATTAGGATTTAACCCAAGTGCCTGGAGTGGGGAAATCCTTTGCAGTGTGGCTTTAGGGGATAAACGGTACACCCCAGATCCATAGTCCAGCAGATGGAATGTTCCATGCAGTTAGTCCCCTTACTTCCTAGCGGAGCTTCCAACTGCAGCACAGTGCTCTTTGCTTGTTATCAAATCCATAGGTCAGGCATTGTTGCACGTACCAAAATGATGCACAAAACTGGGAGTACTTGCCTTTCCCCCTATACACCAAAACTCTGGAACTCTCTCTCTTTGGATATCTGAAGCAACACACCACATCACATATGCAAAACTGCATTAAAGAAGTGCCTTCTTCTGAGTGTTCCTGTATCTAATTGTCACCAATCTGCTTTTCCTTTACTGCTCAGTCTCTAAACTATACCTGTTAATTTATGTCCAAGTGTACATATACTTTTTTATCAAATGTTTATACTTGTTTATTAAGTGTATATATATGTTTTATTTATTCTATTATTTGTAATATGTTTAGAAAGTGTATGGTATGTATTCTCTATCTTACAATGTCCTTCACCCAACTATATCTTACCTGAAATAATAAAATGGACTGAGAGATGAAAGTAATCTGATTTGTCAGCAGTGTTCCAAAGGTGTGTAATCAGTCTAGTATGATAACTATAAAGATGGTGATAGCAATGATGGACTAGATGTTAGATTTCTTCAGTTTACTGCCCCTTTGATAGTTGCCCTGCTTAGAACTATTTTGAACTTATCCTTGGTTACCCAGTCCTTTCCTGTTGTCAGGAAATGTGCACAAGCGGTTCTTGTGCCTAAGAAAGAAAATTCTCTGCTTGATAGTTTTCATCCAATATCCATATTTAATTATCTTAGTAAAATGCTCGACTGTGTAGTAGCAAACCAGTTAAATTTTCAATTTGGTTTCTTTTCAGCAGCATGGTTTTCAGAAGGGTCATGGATTTGGGACTGCCTTGGTCAGGTTCACAGACACAGTCCTCCATGGTATGGAGGAGAGTCTCCTCACAGGGGCCATGTTTTTGGATCTGACCAAGGCATTTGATCTAATAGATCATAACATTCTCTTTGAAAAATTGACCCCGCTTCACATCTCTCAGAATGTTTTTTCTTGCTTTTAACAATATTTCTTAGGTGTCAGTTTATTGGTGTTGCATCTATGGTGTTCTAGTCCTTACCACTTAGAAGGGGAGTGCCTCAGGGGGTTCATTTTGGGGCCACTGCTGTTCTCTTTTTTTTTTTCATAAATTCAACTTCTAGTCTTGTCAGAGGTGTAACTCCCTTCTTTATGCCGATGATTCCTTTTGTTCTAGTGCAAAAATAAGCTGAAATAAGGGATTTACTTATGCAGAACTTGCACATTATCTTTTTTATTTATTTATTAAGATCTTGGATTAACACCTTTGAGCAGAAAGCTCTTTCATAGGTTTCACGTCAAGTTTGACATAAACAAGAACACAGATAAGCTCCACAGATCCAGATATAGCAAGAAACAATTGAAAACTGTCTCCAGGCATAAATTCTAACAATAGTTACACAATCTAAGCACATACAGGGTGCAGAGTCAAAACAAAGGCTAACGTTTCACTAGGTAACGGTAAAATAACATGAGGATGCTTGTTTAAAAAGGAGAATTGTACAACTGACAACATAGGCAGATAACTGGATTGTGCCTGAGTCAAAGAAAGAAGGAAGGTCTCATACCACTAGAGAGGGACAGGAGAGGGGAGAGCAAAGTGCAAGGAGGGAGAAGGCAAGCAGAGGTGGGGGGTAGGATGGTAATAAGATAGGAGGGAAAGGGAAGAGTAGCTGTGTAGTCAAAGTGGAATAAAGGGGGAGGAGGGTGGGGAGGAAGAGGTGGTGTAGGTAGTTGGGTGATCATGAAGATGTATTAAGGTGGTAGGGAGGAAGGAGGTATGGAATGACAGAGGGGCAAAAGAGAGAAGAGGAGGTAGAAGCAGGTAGGAAGGAAAATAAATAATTTAGGCAGGGGTAGAGGGGCCATGAAAGTGTTAATTTGAGCGGGGGCCCAAGAAATGGACATGAAGCGTAACATTTTACTAATCAATAGAGATCACAGAGATTGCAAATGGTAGGAGCAAGGTAAAGGCAAATTAGCATTAGCAGTCACAGGCTGCCAGTGAGATTAGATGCTGCCAGAGTTTTTTCTTAAAGGAGCCCAGCAAAGTAGCATTGGTTATGTCAGGAGGCAGGGATTTGTACCACTGTGGAGCTCTGTATGTGAATGCATGTTGTTCAAAGGCGGTGTGGCACCATGGGATTCTGAAAGTCTGTTTGCCAGAGCTTCTGGTACTGCATGGGTTACGTGCAGGGGAAAGAAGGACCATTACACCAGGGGGTAGCAGTTCTAAGGTGACTTTTTTCCAAGCAGGCACGATTGGTATTTGAGCCCGCTGTCAAATTATAACCAGCTAACCTGGGCATAAAGATCGCAGGTGTGTGTCAAGCGTGTGGCACCAGTAAGAAGGTGGCATGCTTTATTTAAGGCCATTTTGATACGTTGGAGGGCAGTGTCTGTAGCCGCACCATAAATGACAATACCATAGTCCATGAGAGAGACCACAGAACCGTGGATGGCCATGTTCAGTGCTTCTGGAATGAGATTATGTTTGTTCCTGTCTAGAACTCCTAAATGCTGGTTAACAGCTTTGGCTGTTAAGTCGATGTGCTGGGTGAAAGGATAGAGTCAGTAGTTATACCTAGGTACTTGAAATGGTGAACTAGTTCGAGGGGAGTTAGTGTCATTAATGATGGTAAGCGGGAAGGTTTTGTGTATGCTTTGGGAGGTCAAAAACAACATTGTCTTAGTCTTTATATTTAAGGATGAGCTTATTATCCCCAAACCACTTCTCTGCAGATGTAAAGGATTGCTGAAGTTGGTCCCGGAGAAGGTGAGGGTCCATGTTGCTGGAAAAAAGTACAGCATCATCAGTGTATGGAAGTATGTGGTCACAGCAAGCTCCTGGTAGTGAATTGAGGAAGATGCTAAAATGCAATGGACCTAAGATAGATCGCTGCTGGACTCCAAAGCGTACAGGCCTACTATCAGACATGGCATTACCAATTGTTACCTGCTGCATTTGGCTGCTTATGTAGCTGGAGAACCAGCTTGTAGTGTCAGAGGAAAGACCAGTGGAGGAGAGTTGTCTGATGAGGAGATCATTGTTGACAGTGTTAAAGGCCTTGGTAAGGTCTATGAAAGTTGCCCCTACCAAGAGCCCTTGTTCCAGAGAGTTATTGATAAAGTCTGTAAATTCCAGGAGCGCAGTGATGATACTATGCCCATGCCTGAACCCATGCTGATGGGTACATTGGAGTTGGTAGTTATCCAAATACTCTATGAGTTGGTCAGCCAGGATGTGCTCCAGGGCCTTGGAGATCGGGGGAAGAATAGAGATCAGGCGGTAATTTCCCCACAGTGCTCGGTCGCCACTCCAGTGCACCAGGGTGACCACTGTTGATTTCCAAATTATCTGTGATTATCTGTGGCTGGTTGTCTGATAATCATCTTGTTTTGAATTCCAAGAAAACAAAAACCATGTTGTTTGGTACAAAATCCACTTTGAATGTTAGTCAACCTGTTAAGATAGTTGACTCCAGTGATTTTTAAATTGGACAAGCTACTCAGTTCAGTCCTTGCTGTGCTGTAGACTTCTATACATGTCCTGAATTTCTCTATGTTCTAAATATTAAGTCAGCCTAAGGATTAACCATCTTGGTATACTTCTCAATCCTTCCGTGTCTTTTTCTTTGCATAGTAATATGGTTTGTAAAAATATGAATAAAAATATTGATGCAGCCTATAAATCGAACTATTTTTCTCTGGACACTAGGAAAGCAGTTGCTGTGGGCCTGCTGTTTGGATCTAGGATCAAAAGAACTTAATAGCCTCTCTGTGGTGCATAATAACATTTGCCAGTTTGTTCTCCAGGCTCCATTTTGTTCACACCACTGGAACAAAGAAACAGAGAATTTGTCAGCAGAAAAGGATCACTTGGCCATCCAGTCTGTCCAAGTGTTCCCTGCCTACTCCACCTCCACAGACCCTATCTAATCTCTTGCCCTCCTGCTCTTTTCTGATATACAGTACCCCTATGTTTATCCCATGCATTTTTGAAGTCCCCACTCCACTGTTCAATCCTCCACCACTTCTGCTGGAAGTCTTTTCAAGGCATCTACCACCCTTAAGTGAGGAAATATTTCCTCACATCTCACTTGAACTCCCCCCCCCCCCAAACCCTGCTTCTTCACATGCCCCTTGGTTCTGGTGCTTGTCCTCATTTGAAAGAGACTCCCCACTTATGGGATTCCTCAGCCTGTCTTTATAGGACTTCTGATGCAAACCCTGCACCATCTTTGCTGCTCTCTTCTGGACAGCTTCCACCCTGTCTGTCCTTTCTGATGTGCAGTTTCTAAAACTGGACACAGTGCTCCAGGTAGGGGCATACCAAAGATTGATATAATAGCAGCTCCACCTCCCTCTTCCTGATGAAGATACCCCTGCCTATGCACCCTAACATCCCACTAGCCCTGCCCACAGTCTTGTCACAACTGCGTTTCTACCTTGAGGTCCTCTGATACAACAACCTGAAGTTCCCCTTTCTGTCTAGTGACTGTCAGTACCTACCCCTCCATCCTGTACTCAGCACCTGGGTTCCTGAGCTCTAGGTATATGGTTTTGCACTTTTTGGCATTGTACCCCAACTGTTATGTCTTTGACCAGTTTCAAGCCTCCTAAGATCCCTGTGCATTTTCTCCACCCCCTCCTGAATGCTCAACCTAGTACAGATTTTGGTTTCATCTTTATAAAGGCATACCTTCTCCTCCAGTGCTTCTGCATTGTTCCTTATGAAGCCATTGAAGAGGACTGGTCCTAGAACCAAACCCGGTGGTACCCCACTCACTCTCCTGTCCACTGTATTCTATACTCCCAGTTGGGATGGTTATCCCCCATTTTTGTAGAATGAAATAATTTTTTTAGCTGTACTATTCATAGGGCTGTCTTTCCTCCAATTCCTCAGCTTTGGAGGATCTTGTGACTGTGAAGCATTTAAATGGCAGTTTGGGCTTAGCCGGCAGTATATATTTGGATGCAAAATTGTGCAGAATAAAAATGGGTTCTAGAGCATTTTCCATTACACACCAGTAATTATTTTTTGAATCATTTACATGATGCTGTTTCTGAACTGGATCAGTTTGTTAGCTGAGAGATTGTCAGAGTCCTCAGAGATGACAAATGCTTTCAGTATACATTTTTACAGAGTCTTTGCAAAAATTGATAACTTTTTCACCAACCTCAGCACCTACACATCTCAGTTCACCATGCCTCAACACTGCCACCCCTTGCCTAACACCAGTCCCCCTAGAACCCCTACTGGGCTTTTCCATATCAAACTAACTTCCTACAAAAAGGTTTTCAAACTACTGAATAACCTCAAGGAACATGGCTCTCCTGGTCATGACTCTCTTGAGCCACGATTTTTAAAATGGGAAGCCCCTGCACTGGCTTTTCTGGTCAGGGATCTGATTAACAGATCCTTCCTAGAGGGAACAGTCCCCACCAAATGGAAGTCACCCATAGTCATCCCAATTCACAAAGTGGGATCGACCTCACCAGTGGAAAATTATAGACCCATCCCTATACTTTGTCACCTCACAAAAGTACAAGAGGGAATTCTTTATAACCAGCTACAGGACTACCTAGAACAATACCAACTTCTGTCCCCTTGCCAACATGATTTCCATAAAAATCACAGCACTCTCCTTGCTCTCATTTAGGTCACCTTGAACATTCAACTCGCCTTCGACCGGCGCCAAGTAACTGGGGACATCTTTGTGGAACTCACCAAAGCCTTTGATTTAGTGAACCATGAACAGCTAATACATAAACTAACTTTGTTGGGGCAAGATCTACATTCCACAACCTGGATTCAAGACTACCTCACAGGCTGCTCCCAAAGTGTTAGGTCGTCCAATTGCTACTCTTCCTTCAGACCCATTTCCTTTGGCGTTTCCCAGGGTTCTATCTTGGGGTCACTCCTCTGTTCACTATTCATCAATGAGCTGCATAGTTCCTGAAGTGGAGCATTTGTTCAGCTTTATGCAGATGATGCCATCATATACAGGTCCTCTGCTGACTTCTCGTGACTCAGTCAACATTTGAACTCCGATTTCCATCGACTGGAAGCATGGTTCCTGGCACGTAAATTGCTCCTGAACACTAAAAAATACAAATCTATGCTCTTTCTCCTGCACCCCTACAGAACCGATCGCTCACCCCAATTCTCCAGCATCACTCACAACGGAGAACCCTTAGAACTGGTACACTCTTTAAAATATCTTGGCATACTGCTTGACTCAAACCTCTCCTTTGAGGCCCATGTCAACAAAACCATCACAACTCTTCACCAAAAGCTGGGCCTGCTCTACCGGCTCCACCCCTACTATCTGTAGCATCTTGCCTAAAAATTGCCACAGCCTCTCTCCTTCCCATACTCTTCTATGGCTTCTCCCTGTTCCTATCACTTAAGTCCTCCCTTATGAACCAACTAAAGCAATTATATCATAGGATAGGATACTTTGCCTCTGGAGCTGCCCCCAGCAGCATCATTGCACTGTACTAACAGCTCTGGGTTGGCTACATCTGGAACATAAATTCCAGTATACCTCCTTCTGCCTTACCTATACGCTCACTCAGCTATACACTCATCCGAGTCTGTCTAATATTGTTGTAAGAAAATTGGCATGCACCCTCTGCTCCAGCTCTCTCCCACTTTTAACAGTGCTGTTGACACGACTAGCTGCAAGCAGGAGATCCCTTACCTACACTGCACCCTGGACTTGGATCTCCCTCTCTTCGTCTAGCCTCTGTTGCACTTCCCTCCCCAGAATTAAATGTGCTGTACACAACCACCTATATGACTTAAGAACTTGCTCCTGCTTTACCTAAATAACCCCATATATTGCTGTACTAATGTCTGTTCATCCAGTCGAGTCTACCCCTACTACTCATGGCACAGCCTGTCTTTTTAGATTTGAATTGTATATTCGTCCTGTACTACTTTTGTATAACTGCTGTACATTCGTCCTGCACTATTTTTGTATAACTGCTGTACATTCGTCCTGCACTATTTCTGTAAAACTGCTGTACGTTCGTCCTGCACTATTTCTGTATAACTGCTGTACGTTCGTCCTGCACTATTTCTGTATAACTGCTGTACGTTCGTCCTGCACTATTTTTGTATAACTGCTGTACATTTGTTCTGCACTATTTTGCATTACTGCTGTAAATAATGTGGTCCTAATTGACAGAATCTGCATTGTACTGCACCATCCTTTCCCCTTCCCCTGAAATCACGGTTTTATTTTGTGTACATTGTGTTGCATTGATATACGTTATACTAGGCCTTGGGGTCTTAATTTTGTATTCCTTTTCATACCAATGCTCTTATTGTATGTACATGGCTTTGTATATATTCTAGTTATTCCTCTTTATTTTGTATTCCTTTTATATCAGTGCTTATTTATTGTATGTACATGGCTTTGTTTATATTTTTGTATTCCTTATCCTCTGTACCCTCCTCCAGGTCACCCCTGAAAAAAGGGGACTGTATGGTCTCAGTGGGCTTACCCGGTTACCAAAATTCAAACAGATAAATAAATAATTCTAGGCTTATACCATTAGTAGATACATCTGATTCTCATCCCATTTCCATAACACCTGAAGAAATCAGAAATAGTATTAATAATTTAAAAAAGGATTTGTCTCCTGAGCCTGGCAATATTACCACTTGAATGCTTAAACTAGTTTGGTAAAGTATCATTTCTAGGGACGTGGATATGTTGTTCAATCCACACTATCTGGCAGGTACCTTGCTGCATTAAGATGTGCCAGAAGGTCTTCAAGCTGGTTCTTCCCACCCACCTGGGTGGTATAACCCTCGGCTCTGCCCCATGACGCCTGATCTTCCTTACTGCTTGGAAACTCAGGTTCCCTCCTTAGAGCTCTCGCGTTTTGCAGGCCCTGGATCTTAAATCTTTGGATTTTTTCCCAAAACGTACCCTTAAACTCATCCGAATTCAGTCTTCTCCACCTTCTCTCGTGGCTGCAATGGAAGACAAGTCCATTCCCGGGTTCCATCATTGCCCTTGCGGGCAGAAGATGTCTCGCACCGACCCCCATGCCACGTGCGTTCACTGCGTCGGGCATGATCACGATCTGCAGGTTTGCGATCTATGTCTGTCCTTTTCTCCGTTGGTGCTCGAAGACCGCGCTGCCCGACTCCAGCTGGGGCGACTGGAGAAATGATACCCTCTGGTCAGATCGAAGGAGGCCTGTTGGGTGGTGTCCATGGCGGCAGGCTCTGCGGAACAACTTGAACAGCTTGAACAGCCCACGGTCCTCAAGGACGAGGCAGCCCAGGCTGCAGCAAGCTCCTCTTCAGCTTTGGCCTTTATTCCACTCCAATTGGGCTGTTCTTACATGGCTTCCTTTCGGGAGCTGTGCCAGTCCCTCACAACTAAAGGGGAGGGTCCTTCTGGATCTCACACCCCTCAGTCCTGGAAGAAGGAACTGAAAAAAAGGTAAGACCCTCCATCGATGCTCTTGGGAACAAGAGAGATCTCGTTCTCTGGACCATCGACTCTCGACTTCAGTCGATGTTGCGGCCTAGGCCGCTGGTTTCACGGTGTCCCCGTCAGACCAGTCGGCCTAGCCGCCTGTCGATCCGGCCAAGAGTTTTCTTGAGTCCACCGACAGGTTGTCGACCAAGGAGGCTGACAACTCTTTGTCTCAGACACCAGTACTTCTAGTGCCTTCTGGGGACTTGGCTCAGTCTTCCATGCCGAAGTCTCTGGCCCAGGACCCTGAACCAGTGGGGTCTCCCCCGCTCCTTCCTTGGTCCACTGTTGGCATTGCCGATGTTCGAGATCTCAGTCTTGGTCCACGTCGGGTAAATCCCGCTGACATCGGTGGTCTCAGTCCAGACATCATGGAAAGCGGTGCTGCCACTCTTCTTCCTTTTCCTCCTCGGCTGAGGAGAGGCTCCGGCACAAGTTGTGTTGGTGCTATGAGGATTTAATGTGGCAGCAGCTCATTCTGAATGGCTCTAAGTTGACACCGGCTTCTACGCCGGCTGTTAAGTGGCTGTTGCCTGAACGTCCGACGTCAACTTCCACCACCGTTTCCTCGGTCGAGGGTTCGGTTCCAGCGCTGCCAGCTCGGCTGAAATCAGCTCTCCTGCCCATTGTGGTGGAACCACCGCCTCCCCAGCCGAAAAATGGGGCACCATCCAAGACTTCTCTGTCGGCTTCGGGTCTGCCCCATCGGCTATCGGTCGCTTTCAACCCTGATCGGCCTCAGCAAGTGGAGAGTGGCTCGGGCGGTCGCCGGCTGTATGCATACTCTTTGGAGTCTGAAGACTCCTTGTTGCACTCCCGTCCAGTGGACCTGGAGTCCTGGGGAGGAGGGTCTCTCCGTGGACGAGAGCTCTTCCATGTTCTTTGGTATTCTTCGGCTCATCTTGGAATCCATCGAGATGCTGCTTGAACCCATGCAAAAGTGGGTCAGATATCTCTTGATGGAGATCCTAGATAAATGGGATTCCCCCACAGAGGCCTTCCCTGTTGCAGAGGCCATTGTCTGTCTGGCATTAGAGTTATGGCAGCGTCCAGCCTCTTGCCGGATGGCCCGCAAGTATGTGGTCCCCACAGGTTCCCGCTCGGGCTTCACGGAGCACCCCTCAGCCGAGGGGTTGGTGGCAGACTCTGTTTTTCAGCGCTCCAGCAACACCTGGGATGTGGACAAGCCTCCAGATAAGGAGTCCAAGAAATTGGACCACTCAGGCAAAAAAGTTTATGCTGCCTCCTCATTGGGCCCTTGCCAGGCCAGCTCGGCCATTATGATGGCACACTTCTCACATGCCTTGTTGGGCTCCCTGGATGAGGTGCTTCCTCATCTCCCAGCTGTCCTCCAAACCACGATCAAGCAGGTCCGGGATCAGGGTAGGGCAGTGGCTAAGCAGCAGCTCCAGACTGCTCTGGATATTGGTTATTCATGTGCCCATTCCTTAGCGGCCGCAGTGACCATGCACCGCAGGGCTTGGCTGCGGATCTCGACCTTCACAGCGGATACCCAGCACAAGCTAGCAGATGTCCCTTTTCTGGGCACCGACCTGTTCTGGCCCGGTGTGGAGGGTCACCTCCAGTGCACTGAGAAATCCAGTTCCACCTTGGATTCTGTCACATCTGCTCAGAATGACAAGGGCCCCCGCTACCAGAAGTGTAAGCCCTTTCATCCCTCCACTCCTGCAGCTAGACCAGCCCAGCAGCAGGGCCAGCAGGCTCAGACTTGGCACCCTAGAGCCAAGTCCATGGCTTCCTCAGTTAGGAAGCCCGGGAGGAAGGGTCCTGGCAGCTCCTCGACTGGACCGTGCTCCTCCAAGTCTGCCCAGTGACAGGTTGCGGGGTGCCTCCCTCAACCCCGTCGCACCTCACCCGAGTCCCCCAATGGGGGGTGGGCTCAGCCACTTCCTTTCCGCCTGGTCCGCTATCACCACAGACTGCTGGGTGCCGGAAGTGGTTGGCAGGGGCTTGCCTCTGGAATTCGAGCAGGTCCCTCCCTTTTGAGCATGCACCCCACAGGGGGCTACCAGGTCGCAGCCTCCCAGTTGGCTGACCGAGATGACATCGGTCAGCTCCTCCACAGGGGGGTTATCTGCAAGATGGTGGATCCTCCTCCGAACCCAGGGTTCATTTCCAGGTATTTCCTGTTCCCAAAATGGATGGGGGGCTGGTGCCCCATTCTAGATCTGCACGATCTAAACAAGTTCCTAAGGCCACACACCTTCCGGATGGTAACTCTGGCACAGATAATACCATCTCTGGAGCAAGGAATGTGGTTCTGCTCCCTGGATCTTCAGGATGCATTCTTCCACCTCCCGATCCATCCATCCCACAGGCAGTTCCTCTGCTTTCAGCCAGAGGGAACCCTTTATGAGTTCTGAGCCATGCCCTTCAGCCTTTCTTCAGCCCCCAGGGTCTTCACCAAATGCATGGCAGTGGTGGTGGCATTTCTGAGGCACTGAGGGGTCCGGGTGTACCCTTACCTGGATGACTGGCTGATAGCAGGTCCCTCCAGGCTGGAGATGGAGTGGTCCAGGGATCTGGCCCTCCAGACTTGCTTAGACCTTGGCCTCTTGATCAACAAAGCCAAATCAGAACTTGTGCCTGCACAGATGATCCAGTTCATCAGGGCAGAGCTCGGCTCCTGGCAGACAGGGCGGAGGTTCTCTCCTCCTTTGCCCAATGATTTCTGGTTGGGCAATTGTGCCCTGCCCAGGACTTCCTGCATCTTCTGGGCTACATGGCTGCCTGCACCAGCGTGGTCTGATGGGCCCGCTGGCATATACGTTCTCACTGGAAACTGGCTAGCCAGTGGTCTCAGTGCTCAGGTCATCTCGACCAGCTGGTCCCTGTGACCCAAAGGATGTGGGATGGCCTCCAGTGGTGGCTCGTCCCATCCCATCTGCAGGAAGGGATCCCATTTGTTCGCCCGAGCCGATGGTCATCCTGATGATCTACGCCTCTCTAATGGGTTGGGGTGCCCATCTGGGGGAGCACAGAACCCATGGACTCTGGTCCCCTCAGGAGTCCTGATGCCACAGCAACCTGCTGGAGCTCCGAACGGGCCGTCTGGCCCTGACCGCCTACGCTCTGTTTGTTTGGGGTCAAGTGATCCAAGTCCAGATGGACAACACCACAACCATGTACTATCTCAACAGACAGGGTGGGACACGCTCCTTGCCCCTGTGCAGGGAAACTCTTTGCATTTGGTCCCTTGTGATCAGCCTGGAGGTGGATCTCCTAGCCATTCATGTGGCAGAAGCCTTGAATAGTCTGGCCAATGCCCTCAGCCAGATAGGCAATGCATCTCACGAGTGGTCTCTCCTGCCGTAGGTAGTGCAGGATCTGTTCTCCCATTGGGGCACCCCTCTGGTGGGCCCGTTCGCCTCCAAGGAGAATGCCAAGCTGAGGCTGTACCATTCCCACCCCCTCAGCACAGGGTTCGCTGCAGGGGGATGCCTTCTCGAGGCCCAGACCTCTTCTACGCCTTCCTTCCTCTGCCCTTGATCCACAAGGTGCTCCTCAAAATCAGGAGGGACAAGGCACAGGTGATCCTGGTAGCCCCAGACTGGCCTCACCAGTTCTGGTATCCATATCTCTTCAGCCTCAGCTCCAGGCTCCCGAGGTGGCTTCCAGCCACCCGGACCTGCTGTCCTTCAGTCAGGGGAAGGTTCTCCACCCAGACCTTCAATCCCTGCACCTGACTGCCTGGTTCCTGAGCGGCTAGAGTTCCAGGCCATGGGTCTTTCTGACGAGGTCCTCAACGTCCTTGAGGCAGTCCACAAGGAGTCGACCAGGAAATGCTATGCCTTCAAATGGAAGAGATTCTCCATTTGGTGTCAGGGCAAGGGGGTTGGACCACTCGTCCTGTCTGCTGGCTAGCATTTTGAACTACCTGTGGTCCCTCTCCCAGCAGGGGCTTCAGTCGACGACCCTCAAGGTGCACCTGACAGCCATCTCTGCTTATGGGGTGCGGGCCGGTAAGCAGTCGATGGTGCAGGAGAAGGTGGTCTGGTGCTCTTTTAAGGGCCTAGATCATATATCCCCTATGGTGTGGGTACAACCACCTCTGTGGGATTTACTGCTGGTATTGGCTAAACTCATGGGCAAGCCATTCGAACCAGTGCACAGGTGTGACATCTCTCACCTGTCATGGAAGACCGCCTACCTGGTGGCTATCATGTCAGCCAGAAGGATTGGAGAGATCCAGGCTCTTTCTCTTGAAGCTCCCTACCTGGTCTTCCACAGGGACAAGGTTGTCCTGCGCCCCCACCAGAAATTTCTTCCGATGGTGGTGCCAGAGTTTCACCTGAATCAGATGTTGACTCTGCCAGTGTTCTACCCCAGTCACACACCTCGGAGGCAGAGTACAGGCTCCATACCTTGGACCTGAGATGAACACTCACCTACTATAAAGAGCGTACAGCAGAAGTTCGGGGAGAGGTTGGCCAGCTGTTTGTCACCTACGCTGAAGCCACACCTGGCAGACCTGCAGTCAAGCAGATGATTGGTAGGTGGATGACTTCCTGCATTGATCTCTGCTATAGGTTGGCAGGTTGGGAGCCTCCCGTAGGGCTTAGGGCTCATTCCACCCGTCATACCACTGCATCAGTGGCTGCTTCTAGGGACATCCCTATCCAAGAACTCTGCAGGGCTGCTACCTGGAAGTCAGCACACACCTTCACTTCCCACTACCACATCGACCTTGAGTCATGCCGGGATGCTGGTTTTGGGGCCTCGGTTCTCCAGTCCCTGTTCCCTAAGTAGGGGGTGTGTGCCTTGTCTCCCTCCTCCCAGAGAACTGCTAGGAGTCTGCCAGATAGTGTGTATTGAACAACATGTCCATGTCCCTAGGAAAAACAGGTTACTCACCTGTAACAGTAGTTCTAGGAGTGGTATATGCTGTTCATCCACACGGACCCACCCGACCTCCCCGGCTTCGACGCACACACCTGGCTTCCAGCGGGCTAGATCTGGCATAATGGGGTAGAGCCGAGGGTTATACCACCCGGATGAGTGGGAGGAGCCAGCTTGAAGACCTTCCGGCACATCTTAAAGCGGCAAGGTACCCGCCAGATAGTGTGGATGAAAAACATATACCACTCCTAGAACTATTGTTACAGGTGAGTAACCTTTTTTTTTTTCCTCTTAAAATCATATTTTAGGCTTCTATCAGTAGTGGAGTAGTCTCTGTGGATTGGAAATGGGCAAACGTCTCACCAATCTACAAACGAGGAAATAGGTCAGAACCCGACAACTACAGACCTATAAGCCTCACTTCTATTCTGGGCAAAATCTTACAGGGAATAATTAAAAATCATATTACTTCTAATGTGTATATCAACACAGAGCAACATGGTTTTACTTCCAGTAAATCATGTGTAACTAATATGCTAAGCATCTATGAGAAAATTAGCAGATCATTAGATCATGGTATACCTTGTGATATTGTATATCCCAATTTCTCAAAGGCTTTTGATGTTGTGTCACACTGGACCATAATTCATAAGCTATCTAAACTGGATATTAACAAAACATTTATTAAAAGGATTAGTGACTGGCTTAAAGATTGACATCAGATTGTAATCATTAGAGGATACATTTCTAGCAGGCAACATGTAACTAGTGATGTCCCTCAAGGGTCAGTCTTGGGGCCAATACTTTTTTAATATTTTTTCTTCTGATTTAGTCAATGACCTATCATCATGGATAGTCAAATATGCTGATGCCACTCAATTGGGGGGAACTGTCTTACAGAGTCTGACCATGTGTTAATACAGAATGACCCTGATATCTTAGCAGCATGGTCTTTAAAATGGCAGATGAAATTTAATGCCAAAAAATGTAAGGTGATGCATCTGGGTCACAGACATAGAATAGTCTCATATACATCGGGCTTGATTCGAGAATGAGTTACACATGACGCAAAGTGACTTGCACCAACAGGAATGGTGCAAGTAGCACTTTGCGCCATGAGTTATGATATTCGGGATTCTGCAAAGCAGCCTGTGACATGTTGCAGGCTGCTTTCGCAAAAGTGGACTTACAGCACCATTTACACCTGCAACATGGTGCAAAGGGGCTTACGGCAGCAGTTGTGCCCTATTCTGGAAGGACAGCTGTCAGATCCCCAAATGTGCAGTTCTGAAACATCCCCCGGAGGACATCCGTCAAAGTACATTTACACCAGCTATTAGCTGGTGTAAGTTGTACTTTGCATCCACCAGGGGTTGCGCCAAAGTGCCTGCCAGCCCGTCCCCAATGCCCTGATCCCTGATGTATGTACTAAATGCCCCACAGGGCTATAAGTCACCCCAATGCCCCCGATCCCCACAATCCAGTACAAAAAGCCCCCCAGGGCTAGCAGACCCCATCCCAATCCTTCAAAATGCAGAAAAAAGCCCCAACAGAACTATCAATCCCCCATGCCCTTAACCCCAAATCCAGTTAAATAAGCCCACAGGGGTGATGCCCGTACCCCAAGCGATCCTGAGCACAAGTCTGGCCGCTGACTGTAGAAGAAAAGAAAACAGTCCCGCTATCTCTGGTAGTCTAGTGGCCCCCCCCCACTTGGCAGTGCCAGACCACCCCACACCCCAACCCGTACCCAGCCAGTGTCTGGCACAGCCCACCTCTCACCTCCATAGCCAGCTGCCGACTGAGCTCCACCTAAGCACATACTACTGTAAGTAATACACACTCAATGAATGACAGAGCATTCATTAAGTGCGTGCTATTTACAGTAGTACACACTCAGACGGAGCTCAGTCGCCGGCTGGTCGCAGTGGTGAGAGGTGGGCTGTGCTAGTCGCTGGCTGGGTATGGGTCCGAGGGGGAGCAGGGTGGTCTGGCACTGCCGGGGGAGGGGGCACTGGACTACCAGGGATAACATTGCTGTTTTTTTTTTCTGCAGTTTGCATTAGCAGCCAGACTTGTGATCGGGGATCAGAGCTTGGAGGGGAAGGGGCGCTAGCCCTGCCGGGCTTATTTAACTAGATTCAGGAGGGTTCGGGGAAGGGGGATCGAGAAGCTCTGCGTGGCATTTTCTTCTACATTTTGGGGGATTGGAACATGAGGGGGGGCTCTGCTAGCCCTGAGGGGCTCTTTGTACTAGATTTTGGGGATCGGGAATATTGGGAGGATCAATAGCCCTGTGGGGCATTTTTACTTCTATCGGGGAATCAGGGCATGGGGGGCTCTTGCCCTTACACCATGGTTGCCGTGGCTTGTGCCAACCCAATCGGGTACACCCTTCCTTTGACATACAGTTCGGGTTGGTGCAAGTCACAGAACCTAGCTGCGGGGACCCTGCCTGACAGAGAATCAGATGCAGGATCCTTGACGAATCGGCATTTGGCTCAAGTCGCCTTTGGCATGACTTGCGCCAGCTCTTCTAGAATCGGGCCCATTGTGTGGTGATTTACTGGCATGTACCCACAATGAGAGAGATCTGGGCATAACCATTGATAACTTTTGACCTAGGAATCCAGACAATTACGCACACAAATACACTGTAACACATGCAAATAGAGCTCTTGGTGTCATCTTAAGGCACATACATTCTAGGGATGCAGCAGCAATACTCCTCCTATATAGAGTATATATATGGCCCCCTTTTAGACTATGGAGCCCCAGTCTGGTGTCCCTATAAGCGAAAAAATATTGAACAGGTTGAATGAGTTCAAAGAAAGGTTACTAAAGCAGTCATTACTATTCGAGATTTACCGTATGAATCCAGACGCATGCAACTCAGTTTAATGTTGCTGGAGCAGCGTCGACTGTGTTGGAACCTATACCCCTATTTCATATTATGCTAGAACCATATTTGATAATTGATCTGAATGTGAATTTTAAGCAAATCAATATTAATACTAGAGGACACTCACTCCAGTTAAAGGGGGAAATTTTTAAGACTACTAGAAAAAAGTAGTTTTTTACATGACATGTGGTAAAGGTTTAGAATTTGTTACCCTTTGAGGTTATTTAGAGCAAATCTAAGGATGAATTCAAGAAGAGGTTAGACAGATACTTACTGAATGAACCCCGGATTAAGTTATTACTAATTAGTAGGAGCAACATGAGTATACCGGCCTTATCGCTCCCTCACCTCCTTAGTATGAACCTTAGTATGAACGTGTTGCTATTCGGAAGGTTGCTCCCTCTCCAGGTTTAAGTTTCACCTTCGTAATAATTGTTGGATGTGTCTAAATGTTCCTGTATTTTAAGTTTTGTGTTTTCTTTTTTGTACTCTAGTTCATCTGTTTTTTACTTTGTTGTATTTATTGTGCCATATGGCTCGGGTCAAGCCTGAAAAAGGACTTTTGTCCAGTTCTTCTACCTGGTGAACAAATTTGATTAAATAAGTAAAATAAAACACCTCAACTTCCCATGACCTAATCACTGGTCTCTTTATCAGCTTAATCATTCCAAGCCATTTTATAAATGCATCAGCACGTTCCAGAGTGTGTGTCTTTACTGGACTATAAGGACTCTCCGGTGGTTGACAGAGGTATCCTTATATCCCAGTACAAGTATAACCCCATCGTAAGTTATTTATTGGATTTTGATGACCGGGTAGGCTCACTGAGACATATTGTCCTTTTTGCAGGATGACCCGGAGTTAGTTACTTACTTACAGAGGAGCTAAATATAAATGAACAATTTGGTATACAGTGAAGTGCAGTGACCATAGGGGTTTATAGTAATGCAATGACATAAGTAAGACTTCCTATAATTAGTTACACAGGTCAGTGTACACAGGAGAGATAATGCAACAGTGCATGAGGATGGAGGTGTAAGGAGCAGCTACTACATTAGCAAGTATGTAAGTTTGATTATACTATGGCAAGGAAACAATCCTGGGCTGTGATTGGTCAATCTGGGACTGAATCCATGATGTTATCCTAGTATAATATCACGGGTCTAGTCCCAGCACACAGATGACCACATAGCATTTACCTGAATCACTCCACACAGCCCACTTCAGAGCTGCCCGCTCAGCACCTGCCTCAGTGATTCCTGCTCACAAGTCGCCGTCAGTGTTCCCAGCTCCTTTACTAGTGTTCACCCCAACAAACCAACTCCCACTCCACACAAACATAAAGTTTCCTTTTCTCATACTTTATTTGGACCGAGAACTACACTGAAGATGTCAGTTCCAGCGGTTTGCTAGCAGCAGCGTACTGTCCCGCAGTCGGTGAAAGCCACCTTCACTTTTCAACTGAGTGCTCGGCTGTTTCTGACAGAACTGATGTGCCCCACCATGTTGCAGACTGTTAAAACATTACATTGTATAAGCTACCATACAGTATACCTTCCCCCACAAGAACCGGATGACTTACCTTTAATGAATCAAGGACCTCAAAATGAGAAGTGTCCACTTGGTCAGCTCACAAGTTCAAGAAAAAAAAACGGAAACAGTTTCATCTGGTCCCAAGGTAGTCAACGGGACCTGCTAAATCAGAATGGGAGGGGTTGGGGTTTACCAGGCAGAACAGAGACACTACAACAGAACTGTGTATGTGTGCGGCGGGTGAGAAGGAAGCCTAAACTGGCAGGTACAGATACCATACAGCACCACCACCTAGTAGAGAGATTGCATATTGTGGACTCTTATTTTCTAATATGTATGCATCCAGTTATGATACTTAAATTAAAAAAAGACTTTTAAACATTTTTTCTTATCTTTTTTTTCTTTTACGTAAAGGAGCCATTGTATAATAGCAACAATGCATGACAGGGTGTGTGTTGTGCTAGGATAAAGTCACTGCCGGGGTATTGGATGCACTTGGCCCAGCCCCCCAGATGTGATGTTATCTCAGCATGACACACACCGTGTCATGCATTGTTACTTAAATGATGACTGTTACATTGTCTACGATCCAGAAGGTGCCTCTTAAGCTTCATAAAAGTCATAAAGATGGCACAGTTATTGTGCAGTTATACTGCATATAGTGTGTTGCCTCCTATGAGAGTACTGAGTTGTATAAATGTTGCCCCACAACAAACTAAGAATAGCCATTTTACTGCTACTAAAATGACTTGTAATATCAGCATATTGCCTTGCATTTTAGTATGTAAAACTCACAGCATCAGTTGCAAACAAAAAGGACACAAACTCTTGCTTCCTGATCCTGACAGAAGAACAAATGGAATAAATTCTTCAGCTTTTCCTCTCTGTATCTTCTTTCATATCTAAACAAGTAGCGTAATAGCGATAAGATAATAGTGGACTCTCTGTTCTCTGCAGTAATCTGATTGTTTTACGGAAGTAAAGTACTTGACCTTTAAGCCTTGTACTTCAGCCACTTGACAGATTATTGTCTCTTATGGTTAACTCACTATCATAGTGTTGCTTAATTATAAAAGCATGGGAGGCCACCACATTTACAGAACAATTCTTCAGTTTTACAAAACTCTACTTTGCTAGATGACAGACAGTACTTAGCTCTCTTATGGAAAACTAAGTCTAGTGTGTACCTTTCCTAAAGGATAGTGCCCCTCTTAGTTTAAAACCTCATGAAAAACTCTTTTATCGTTAAAATTTTGATTAATTTCCCGTGTACTTAATAAACATTTGCATACGTATTGTATACCCATATACAAGTCAAATGGGTTTACTTATTATAAATAACTATAAAAACTAAGTTGCATTTAGCCTGTTATGGTGGTTGTTCGTGTGGACATTAAATATCCCATGGCACTTCTCGAAAAGAGTAGGGAAATTTCTCCCGTGTCCTGGCCACATTTCCCCCTTTCACTAGAAATACTACCAACTGCTTAATCTGGTTCAGTGTCTGTTGGCACCCATCTGTCTCCCCCTTCCCCGGGACGAGGCTGAAAATAGGCAGAATTGTTTAGTCCTCCTTTCCTTGTCAACAAAAAAACAAAACATTAATAGTCTAACATCTTAAGATCCCTTACAACATAAATGATACTTAGTAAACTGTATTTACCTCTATCCATGTGTCTTTAAAAAAATGAAACAGAAAAGTTGAAGAGACAATTCAGAGAAGGAAAGAATTGTGAAATGGAGAACATTAGCTAAGATCATAGCTGAAAATAAATAAGCTTAATGAATGAGAAAAAAGGAGCAAAAAGAAAGAAGGCAAGTAAAACATTAGAGTGTGGTCCATGCTGGAAGTTAAATCTCTGCAAAACATCGAAATAGGGAGTAAGGCCCCGATATTCACATTCTGGCACAACTGCAGCCAGTTACACAGCTCTTGCACTCGACTGACTCTGGCCTTATTCAGACGGATAGCACTTGACAGCTGAACGGTGCTGGCTGACTGAATATTGGTTCATGTCGACATAGAGCTACAGTAAGTGGTTTTGCGCTGCCCCAACACAGACCAAGGCTGCATATGGCCCACAGGAATAGCACTGTCCAAAATGGGATAGCGTCAGATCCCTGCGGGCCATATTCAGCTCGAGCATGCAGGGCACTAAGGGGCTCTGCATGCCTACTCTGGGCTCATTTGCATGGGGCACAACAGCCCCTTAACACCCTTGTCAATGTCAGAAACCACTCCCTCATGATCCAGTGGTTCCCCCACCCCACAATCACCCTTTTGCCATATAACAAAAATGCCCCAGTGTTATGTTGATTCCCCCCCACCCTCCAATTGCCCAGTATCCCTCTTTGTAATATTCCCAATTGGTATAGCAGTTCCACCCACCCTCCGATCACCTGTTTGCCACATAACCAAAATGCCCTGGTGGTCTAGCAGTCCCCCCCCCAATTGCTTAGTACACCTCTTTGTAATATCCCATGTGGTCTAGCACCCCCCCAAATGCCTGGTACCCCTCTTTGTGATATTTCGCGGTGGTCTAGTAGTTCTCTCCACCCCTCAATTGCCTGGTACACCTCTTTGTAATATTCCCTGGTAGTTCTTTCGTCTCCCCCTACCATACATACATCCCTCACTCACTGAAGACCCCCACACCTCACCCCTCACCAGAGTGCCAGTCCCTGTGAAAGCAACGGCTAGCATTTCCCTCCTCTCACCTCCTTGGCTGGCTGCTGTCTGATGGTCACTGACCGTGATCACGTACTACAAATGGGCGATCGGAGGGGGCAGCTTGACAAAGGGCAGGTGGCTGCATCACAGCCACCCTGCCTTCTGGGGTGGCACACGGGCTTATCACCTGTTTAAGATCCCCCCTCATTTGCATAGTGCAGTGGAAAGATTAGCACCTTGGCGTTGCCAGGTTTGTAAAATGCTCTGGGGCCTCTGAATATGGCCCCATCTGGAGTGCTAGAACAGACCCAGGATAGCTCCGGTGCTAACCTTTGAATGTCATGCCCTAAATTACTGAAGACTTGAAAGCCCAATGTAAAGCCTCAGAGACAGAGAGCTGTTCCTCTAAGTTACTAAACGTAAGAGAAACACAGTTGTGACAAATATGATGAACACAAACTTCATAGCTACAACAACACTCAAGGCCAGGGGTTCATCTTTCCATACCCTGGTCAGCACCTGATCCAAGGGCAGAGCCAGAAATGTGATAAACTGGTGGACAGATACTATTGATGAGGATGAAAAACTCTTTAAATTAGGTTTTGGGCCTACCTGTAGCTGGCAGCAGCCTAGAGATACCCTTGTCTTTTTTTTTTGTAATCAAATGTTATTGTCGTTTGAATAATAGAACAAAAAATACTGCAGTATATGAAAGTATTCAACATCATAAAGTTAGTAACTAAACCTTGTGCTACAGATTAAATATTGCTATATTAATTGTTATATGTTGCTTTCACCACTGTATGCCTCTTACTGTTGCTAACTCTAATTTTCAGGCAACGTAATAGCACCCTATTTAAGTGTAGCCTTATTTCTGTTTTTTCTTACAGTTGTTTTTTTGCCTAGAACAGTTTTGCACCTGTACCCAGTAATTATCCTCCCAACCCTCCTCCTTTGCCTTTTCCTTTTCCTTTTTCCCATTCTGCCACTATCCCCACCTCCTTAATCTCTCCCTCCCTCCCTCTTCGTCCATTTGTCTCCACGCTTCCCTTCTCCCACCCTTCTTTCCTATTCACCTTGATCTTCTCCCCCCCCGCCCCGAATCTGGAGTTCCTCTATCAATCAATCATGTTCTTTCCTCGTCCTTTCTCCCCTCCCTTTCCTCCATGACACAGGGGGCATAAGTCCCAACTCCATCCTCTTTCTCCTTCTCCTCCTTTCTGAAGATGTGGAAATTAACACTGATCCCTCTTCTCCTCCTTAGCTCTGAGAGGCCTCAGCATTTTCCACTTTAATGGTAGGAGCCTTCTTCCTAAATTGGATCGCCTTAGTGTCTAGGTTTCTCTGCACTCTTCAGACATCCTCTGTATTTCTGAATCCTGGCTGTGCTCCAGAGTTCCTGTCGCCTGGCTTTCCCTGACTACCACATCTTCAGGTAAGACTGTGGCAAACATAGTGGTGGGGTTGCCCTCTAAGTCTGTCAGAGTCTCTCCTGTACCATCGTTGTCAGAGAGTCTGTACCCTCCTTCCATGAGTCTCTCCTTGCTAAAACTTTCCGTTCCCTCTACCTTACTCATCATCATCATTGGGGTGTTTTATGCTTCACCTGAAATCTCCCCCTCATCTCTGGTTGACTCAGTCTATACCATCACCTTACAATCCTCCTCTGGTAAATTCAGCCTTCTTTGGGACTTCTGTGTTAATTGGCTTTCCCTGGCCTCCAAGGAGACCTCCCTCAGGACTGAGTCTCTAAATCTCTCACAACTTGTTACTGAATCCACCCGCCTCAATCTCCATTCCTCTAATTGCAGCCTTCTGGACTGGGTTCTCTCCTCCCACCCCCACTGCATAATTATAGCAGGAATTCTGCCGGATGCCTTGAGAGATTATTGCATGACATACTGTTTAAGGAACATCTGGTATCCTTCCACTGCTCCCAAGTACATCTGGTCTAGGTCCCTCTGGTCACTTAATATAAATGCTCCCCTGAGTGACCTTGCTACCACTGACTGGTCCTCCATTCTCTCCACCCCTGACATAGATGTGGCCCCCCTTCTGTTCTACTCCAAATTTATTTCCAACTGTGAAAAGCATGCTCCCCTTAAAAAAGTCCAAGGTTAAATCTTCCCACCACCCCTGGATTACTGCTGATCTTATTGGTAAGTGCAAATCCCATGATCAAGCTTGGGCCAAGTTCAAATTATCCTGCTTCCTGTCTGACCTCCCAGACATGGCGCTAAGAAATCTGTGCACTAAGGCCATGCATGCCGCAGAATCCCTCTATTTTAAGGCCAACCTTGAGAACAGCCTTAATTCTCCAGCTAAATTCTGAAGGTGATTCACTCCTTTTTTGACCCACCTGCCCAGTCCACTCCCTCAGTCCTCATGGTTAATGGTTCACTTGTCTCTGACCCTCCTCCTGATGCTGATCATGTCAATGAGTTTTTCACTACTTATGCCCTCCCTTCCCACACACCCCGGCTCCTCTCCCTCCCCCCGTCTCCACCCACCACTCCTCACCACCCCTTTTAGGGGTTTTCACGTCCCCCCATTACTACCCAGGAAGCCCTGCTTGCCCTCTCTTAACTCAGCCTGTCTAAATCTAGTCCCTACTGCCTGGACCCTAAACTTCTCCATCTCTCAGCTCCTACCATCACCTCCCCTTTCTCACCTCCTGAACTCCTCTTTTTCCCTCTGTGCTGTCCCCCAGTTATGGAAGATTGCCAAAGTTCTCCCCTTCACAAAGGGGGTGACCCCTCCTCCCTTGGCAACTTTCATTCTATCTCCCTCCTCCGCTCTCTTGCTAAGCTGCATGCAAATCTTGTCTACTTCAGGCTTGCTGACTTTCTCCACTCTTCCAATTTCCTCTACTCCTTCCAGTCTGATTTTCAGAAGAACCCACTCCACTCTCTTCTACCTGATATGGGTCACTGACTCCATCCTCTCTGCAATGGATTAGGAGCATATCATGACAGCTGTTTTCATTGATCTGGCCAAAGTCTTTGATTTGGTGGCCCATCCACTGCTCCGGGGAAGCTGAGCTCTGTTGGCCTCTCAGTCCCTGCTGTTGACTGGTTCCATTTCTTCCTCTTGGGCCATCAAAAGTCAGTACAGGTAGCAGGCATCCTATCACCTCCCCTACCAATTCAGCCTGTGGTTCCACAGCGCTCCATCTTGGGTCCAAGCCTCTCCTCCATTTTCCTGAATGACGTATGCAGATAACACAGTCAGCTACACTCAGGCCATATGACCACAGCAGTGTAAGGCTTGCTTCAGCAAGACTTCCACAGTGTCCTGCACTGGTTCCACTCCAACCACTTCCAAGTCAACACTAACAAAAGAAAAAAAAGTGTCCATGACCATTGGAGTGGAATCTTGTTGTTGTCGTTGTTGTTAGTGTTGACTTGCTGTCCAGGCTTGTCCCCTTACTATTTTCTCCACACTTGATGATGCCCCTCTTGAAGTAGCTTCTCCTTCAAGTATCTTCACATGTGGCTTGATAATAGGCTTGATTTTTCTGCCCACATCAATGATATCCACTCTAAGCTGTGCCCCAAACTTGGTGCCTTGTACCGCAGCAAAGACTGTCTGTCTCCCCAAGTTTGTGGGGAGCAGGTTACCAAAATGGTGCTCCCGGTTTTTAGCTATACAGATGTAGCCTATGGCACCTCTCTCTCCTCTTCCCTTGCCAGACTGGACACCCTCTATAATGCCTTTTGTCACTTTGCTACCAACCCCCCCCCCATACTCATCACTGCTCCCTCTATTCCTCCCTGCCCATGCTTCCCCTACCCTCACGTCACCAGTTGCATAGTGCCACTTTAATCTCCAGTTATTGATTTGGGACCCTACCCTCTTACTGTGCCTCACTGCTATCCCCCATTCTCCCTCTGCTCCAGGGATCCTCGCAACTTCTCCCTCCCCACCCTCACTCCTCTGTTAGGCCGTCAGCCTTCTCTAGCACCTTCCCTCCCTCTGGAAACTGCTCCCCTCCCCTGTCCTCTATTTCACTCTCCCTTCCCTGGCTCCCTTAGGCACCAGCTAAAACTACTTCCCACCCCCACCTGCTCTTGTCTGCCCCCTTCCTGGCCCTCCCACTTGTTGCCCTTTCCACCCCATATTTGTCATTGATCCATCTCCTGGCTTCAGTTTTTGTTGTATTTATTTACTTTTTCCTTTTTCTATTTAAAATTTTGGTAACTGAGAAAGTCACAATGAGCCATGGCTCGTCTCCAGGTGCGACCTGGGGTACGGGATATGGACAATAATATAACATCATGTACAGGAGAATATACATACATAGAAAATGCCATAAACACTATATTTACATAGATGTGGAAACATTCTGTTGTCCCAATAGCCATTGCACTGCTATGTTTCAACCTATTGTCACTTTAACTATGCATCCGAGTTGCGCATAGCACCAACTTCTGACACCTTCTATTGTTATTACAGTTGTACCATGCTTGATTGTACACTCTTTGCACTTCATTTTATACTGTTTTATTTCTGCTGTACACGCTTTATGGTTGTATCTCCTTTCCCCTTCCCCTGAGTCACATCTGGAAACAAGCCTTGGCTCAGTGTGCCTCTCCTGGTTACCAATTTTGAAACAAATAAATAAATATTCAGTACACAATTCTGTACCCATCAGCTTAGTACACTTGCTTGCTAAAACATGCTTTCCTGTTGTCTTTAATTCCACCTCATACAATGGGTCTGAAAAATGCTGTCACCTCATTGGTTGTTACCTGCGCATTAGCGCTGTCTTTTTTTTTTTAACTGAGCTTTATTTCAAGATTATGTAAGCAATCTGATACAGATCAGAAACTTTACATCTGTTTGGAAGATTGCAAATATTCCTGGCTGGACAAGTAGCTGAGAATTCATTTAATACAGAACTACTCAACAAAAGGGAGGGCAACAGTGCTCCCTGAAACATTGCAGTGCTGCCTGTATGACTAGAATCATAGTTGTTTTCACACTGTGGTCACACATTAAGAGAGGTTATGTGCATGTCTATGCCTTTTAGTCCTGGATAATGTACAAACCTAATGTGTAAGGGAGGAATATCATAGAGTCCACTTGTTCTGATCAGTTCCCTGTATCTCCCCCTTGTTCATGGTCCTGATCCAGGTTTTGTTGCCAGCGCCTGTCCCATGGATGCCAACTGTCCAGAAAAGAGTTTAGCATTAGGTTTATCCTAGCTGTAATTAATTCCATACTACAGATTTCATTTAGTTTGTTCTTCCAAATATCTGTTTGTGGGGAAGTTCTGATAGCCAGTTGACTGTGATACCCTTATACGCTGCTGCCAGTAAGAGGCATAACAATGTCCTCTTTTTAACTGGTAACTTGCTCACCCTTAGGAGACCCAAAATCATGTCAGTGAAGGTAAATGGGTAATCTGTGTACAGTACCTCGACAAGGCCTGGCAGTCCCAAAATATGGGAGCATGGGTCCTGCTTTCCCCACAGTTTCTTCAACATTTCTCCCCTCTGGAATGGTCAAAATGTTCTGTGACTACTAGGGTGTAGAGGAATCGACCAGCACTCTTCAGGTGAACTCATGCCAGACTGGGGATGAAGTCACCTTCCACCCCCTCCCCAGAGTCTCTGTAGACATTTCTTCACTGGATCTGGGTCCCACTCTCTAACTCCCATTTCTGACGAATCATCTCCAAAGGCTGAGGGTCACTATTCGCTATTGTCTTATACATTTCAGAAATATATCTAAATTTATCCTTAAAGGTGACCACCCAACAAATAAAGTCCTCTATGGCGTTGTGTTCCCTAGTTGCCTTGGTCCGATTCTCCCCTTGTTGGAGAAAATGAGACACCTGTTGATACCTAAACCTTTCCCCTGCAGTCAGATTATGTTGTTGTCTGAGGGTCTCAAAGGTTATGACTTTGTTCTCTGCCCAGCGCCAGAAAACAGTGTCCAGTGTTGGGGGTATAAAACTTAAGTGATGACAAATCAAGGTTAGGAGGACAAGTTCTGCAGTTACATTGGTAATCTGTCGGAGTTTCAGTATCACAGATAAGGTATGTTTTATCCAGGGGTTGGAGACTATTCAAATTAACTCTGGGCCAAATGGTTCTACCAGCAGCACCCACACTGGCACAGGGAGATCCTCACTGGTTTCTGTGGTGATCCACTGTGAGTCCATTCTACATTTAACTGAGGAGCAGAGTCCCACAACCTGTGCTGCCAAGTAATATCTCCTGAGATTCAGCATTCCTAAACCTCCCTGTTCCCTTGTGGCAGTCATTGTTACCTGCTTCACCTTATGATGTTTGCCCACCACCAGCATCACCACACAAATCCAGAGATGTCCTTGAGGAGGGAGATCCAGATAGTTTCTGGGACTGGGAGGGTCTGAAACAGAAAAAGCAATCATGAGAGAAGGTTCATTTTATCTGTGACCACTCACCCTGTCAAGGAAAGAGGAATCATGGCCCACCTGGCAATATTCCTCTGGAGGGCTGTGTGTAGTGATTTGTAATTAATGGCAACAAGTTTATCAATTTTGGGAGTCATTTGCACCATGATTTTGCCCACGTAAAAGGGATCAAGTGTTGAGGCTGTGGAGTTGAAATACCACTTATCTATACCGCATTGGATTTGGAGTAGTTTATTTTTTAATGTGACAGTTTTCCAGATGTTTCCAGAACTGCTGTCAGTGCTGGGACTGAGGTTAAGGGGTTGGAGAGAAAGAAAATGGAGTAATCAGCATAAAGTGACTGCCTATGTTCCCCCCCAACGAATGCCCTGGAATATGGGGGATTGGCATACAGCTGCTGCCAGTGATTCATGGCTAAGGGCAAATAGGAGGGGGCACGGCGGCCCCCTGTCTGGTCCCCGCATTAGACAAAATTGATTTAGAATGCAGCCCATTGAACTTCATCACTGCTTCAGGGTTTATGTACAGAGCATCAGTACTGTGGATAAATTTAGAGCTGAATTTAAAGGAATGCAGAGTATAAACAGCAGATTGTTATCCCTCTGTACAGACTGTTGGTGAGACCCCATCTGGAGTACTGTGTGCAGTTCATCTCGGCAAGGACATAGACAGGATGGAGGCAGTCCAGAAGAGGGCAACTAAAATGGTGCAGGGTCTGCGCCAGAAGCCATGCGAAGGCAAGGCAAGGCAAATTTATTTATAAGGCACCCAATCCCAGAGGCTCTGGGCACCGAACATGAATAAAAGATACAACAATAAACTAAAACATATAATAAAACCTCATTAAAACCATAATAAAATTAATATACTGCAACAAAAAAAAGGTTCCCAAAAGTCATACTTCAAGGGACTGGCTGGAACTAAGGATGACAGCAGTCAAACGCCAGACTAAAGAGGTAGGCCTTTAGCTTCCCCTTAAACACCTCTTTCAAGGGAGCCTCCTGGACTGTAGGTGGAAACAAGTTCCACAGGGTCAGCCCAGAGACAGTAAAAGCACGCTCTCCTGAGATCTTGAGCCGGACCCTGGGAACATCCAGGAGGCCCCTCGAAGAAGAGTGGAGGGAGCAAGCAGTGTCAGGAGCTCAGATAGGTAACCAGGAACTTGGCTCATACAGGGCCTTAAAGGTGAGAAGACCCACCTTGAAAAGGACCCCCCACCTGACAGGCAGCCAGTGCAGAGCACACAGGACCAGAGTCACATGACTGGACCTTGAAAGGCCCATCAGCAACCAGGCCGCTGCATTCTGCACTAGCTGCAGTCTGCGGAGGGTCCCCTCCCGTAATCCCGAAGTGCAAAGCGTTACAGTAGTCAAGCCTGGAAGCCACAAATGCATGCACTAGTGTTGGCGGTCCAGGCGGAATGAGGGGCTTAATCTGGGCAATGAAGAGAGACTAAAGGAGCTTAATATGTATACCCTCGAGGAAAAGAGGGATGTGATAGAAACATTCAATTACCTTAAGAGAATCAACAAAGTCCAAGAGGGTAGCATATATCAGAAAAAAGAGATGTGCAAGAACAAGGGGACACAATTTGAAGATAATGGGGGGATGGCTCAGGGGGCAGCGTGAGGAAGTATTTTTTCACGGAGGGGGTGGTGGATGCATGTAACAGCCTTGCTGAGGAGGTTGTGGGGTCAAAAACAGTGGGGGAATTTAAGAATGCATGGGACAGACATAAGGCAATTTTGGTGGTGGGGGGTAGGAGGAAGTAGGCTGTTGGTTAACTAGGCTCTGCAGCTTATCCGAAAGGTGGGAAAATTGGCAGACTGGGTGGGCCAAGCGGTCCTTAGCTGCTGTCAAAGTCTATGTTTCTGTGTAATTTAGGAACTGCCAATTTACCCTATTGAATGCTTTTTCTGCATCCATAGCTACGGCAACTTGGGGTTTCTGATTGTTTTTATGTGCTGAAAACATGTTCAGCAGGTACCTAATATTGTCTGAAATATAATGCCCTTGGATGAAGCTAGTTTGGTCTGGGTGGACAATTAGTGAAATGCATTTTAGTAATCAGTCTGTCAGTATGCCTGTGCAAATCTTAAGGTCCACCCCAGTAGAGAAATACGACTATATGAACTGTATTCCAAAGGCTCCTTGCCCAGTTTTGGCAGGATGCTAATTTGGGCTTGCTGCCATTAAGTAGGGGGGAGCACCCATTGAAGCAGTGGGGTAAGTTCTGCGCTAAACAATTTATACTGCATAGCCGGTTGGCCATCACAACCTGAGGATTAAGTCCCTTGATTTTTTAACAAGATTTCCTCTCCTGTGGTAGGGGCATCCAGTGTCTGGGTTGCTTGCTTCAAAAGGGAGGGGAGATGTAAATTAAAGGAAAACTACACCCAAAACTTGAAAAAATATATGTTGTGCAGAGTGTTTTAATTTCTATGTGAAGTTCTAGTGTTTCCTTCCCTCTGACTGGTATTAGGAGTTTTTCCCAAATTAGCCTGCTAGCTTTATGCTAGTTTTACGACCCCTGGGGATCTTCATACCTGATAGCAAGAACAAGAGGGCACAATTTGAAGATAGAGGGGGGGCGGCTCAGAGGTAATTTAAGGAAGTATTTCTTCACAGAGAGGGTTGTGGATGCATGGAACGGCCTTCCGGAGGAGGTTGTGGAGTCAAAATCAGTGGGGGAATTCAAGCATGCATGGGATAGTCATAAGGCAATTCTGGGGGTTGGGGGTAGGAAGAAGTAGGCTGCTTTTTAACTAGGATCTGCAGCTTATCCAGTAGGTATGGAAATGGGCAGACTGGGTGGGCCAAGCGGTCCTTATCTGCCGTCAAATTCTATGTTTCTATGTTTCTATAGCGTAATTGTATTTCTTGTTCCCACAGTGCATCTTGTCTCACGTGACTGTGATGTAAGAGAGACCCAACATTCAGCACACACATGCCAAACAAACTAAATATCTTGGAAGTTTTACAAGCTGCACAAAAATTACCAGCAGCAAAGTTTTTTAGGACAGTAAAACCGTTAGGATAAGGGTGGTCACCAAGCTGAATTCTACAGATTTTTAAAATATAGCCATCTCTATTGTTGTGAACTGATTGTAATGCAATGCCTTCTGCTGGATTTATGGGCTGTGCTACATCACCATCTCATGAAACAAGGTGCATTGTAGGGCAAAGAAATGCAATAAAACTATTTGATATGGAGCTCTCCAGGGGTCATAAAACTACCCTAAATCTAGCAGGCTAATTTAGCAAAAAGGAAAAACTCCTAATACCAGTCAGAGGGAAGGAAACACTAGAACTTCACATACAAATTAAAACACTCTGCACAGAATATAGTTTTTCAAGTTTTGGGTGTAGTTTTCCTTTAACAAAAAAAGGTTTGGTACCCTGTACATCTTCTGCTGCATACAGATTAGTGTAATATGTGGCAAACTGTTCCACGATTTTCAAGCGATTGCCTGTGATTCTCCTCCCTACTGTCTAGGTCCCTCAGCTGCAGCACCACTCTGTTCAGCTGCATCTGGCAGAGACACCAGGCTAGAACTTTCCTCACCCTGTCTCCCTCTTCCTAGTACTGCTGCCTGGCATATGTAAGCTGTCATTCAATCTGCTTTTCTAGCAAGTTCTTGCTATCTCCTGTCTGACTGTATCTTCACCTGCTCATTTAAAACTATTTCATGTGTTGTTTCTAAATCGAAAATTGTGGACTCCTACTCTGATCTAGCTGTTATCCTTTCTTTTTTCTTAGTTACTGCAATCTTATTTATTTCCCCCTTAAGTATGCTTTTAGGCTGTCCCAGAGCATGGCCTCAAGACATGTCTTGCTGCCTGTTTCATGCCAGGAAGTTGGTAATGGTCCCCCAGTAGTGATTTTACAATCCTCTTCATTACGTAACCCCACATTCAACCTCCAGCCTGAGTGTCTAACCGCGGGTATAGTTTGTATATCCATTATTACAGGGGCATGGTCTGAAGCTGTGATACTTTTTATTATGCAGTTGTGTACCTCAAGCAGCCATTCCCTTTGTAACAAAAAGTGATCTAGAGCAGGATCTATATCTGGCCGAGTAGAATGTACAGTCCTGTCCCAGGGAGTATCTCCACATGTCTCTAAGATCCATTTCTTCCAGTAGCCTACCCAGCTTTTTATTATGCGGGATGATGCCTACCGTGCCCCCACTTCTGTCCAGCTTATCAGAAAATGTGGCATTGAAGACCCCCACTGTAAGATGGTAAGGGGCACCTCCATCTGCATAGTATTTAACATAACGTTTTGTAGGAATGGCCACCTCTCGTTGTCATCGTATGGTGCATGCAGGTTTAGGAAAGTGCACACTCTGTATAAGCATTTGAGGTGAACAAAGCTCCTGTCTTTATCTGTGTGCACTTGTGTCACCCTGAGTGGGGCATTTTTTAATCAGGATTGCCACCCATCATATGAGTGGCTGTTCTTCCCACCAGGAGGTATAAATTTCCTCCCACTTAAGATCTCCGCAGTTAAAGGTGCTCGGCTGGCAAGAGATGTCTCTTGGAGAAAAACCACTGTGGCTTTGCCTCGGTTGAACTCCTTGAGGCTTCTGCTCCATTTTTCTGGAGGGGGGCCCTTTCATGCTGTAAGAAAATGTTTTTAGATCCCCTATTTAAAAAAAAATATATATATATAAAGAAGGGGTTGCATGGGAAAATTTCTGATCTATATCCTTGGTACATCCTCCTGAGGCCACACCAACAACCCCACATCCCCTGGCCTCTCCCCAAGATTTCCCAGGGTAGTGTTACAGAAATTACTCAGCAAATGCAGTAAACCAACTTCACATAAGACAAGTACAGTTAACCAGAACAGGTGGCAACAAAGTAGAAAAGCTGCAAAAAGCATGTTCAAACCCACCGCCATGTTAAACTAAACAAGAGGTAGCCTTCTTGTAAACATATTGTAGAAATTATGTAGCACTTCAAGGGAAAACCTCCTGATGGAATAAAGAGCCCCCTCTGCTGTTGTACCGGAAGGGGCAAAAGGAAACCTGCTTCAGTCTTTCCATTCGCTGTCAAATCACAATGTGAGGATTGAGCAGTTGGAGGTGTCATGGGTGTTCCCCATGCAATTCAACTATGAGGGGGGTGTAAGTGGTCCCCCCAACTTTCTAGGTCCTCGGCTCTCAGAGAACCCCCATCCCCCCAGCGCCCACTAGGCAATCCAGCCCCTCTCCCCACACAGCGGCGCCCACCATGGCATCTTATGCTCTGCCATTTTTAGTGCTCTTGTGCCCCACCATCAAGTTCAGTAATCTGGTTCTGGGGCACAGGCAAATCCCTAACAAATGGTACACTTTCTTTGCCCCTGAATTAACCCCCTTCCCCAGGTACACAGGGCTATTCCACTCCCACGCCTGGCTCCTTGGTTCGCCATTCAATAGCTCAATGTTTGCAAGCATAAAAGAAGCAGGTTCACATAGCAATTTGCTAACCCCAAAATGCTATTTGGTAATCAAGTGCAGCCTTGATCAGCTGAAGTTACTAATCAACTGATTTGCCATATTGAATTAAAGTTTCCAAACTGCGGTAATATTGTCCGTCAGTTGTGGTAAAAATACAGAATTGCAGAAATTGTTCTTGCAGTTTGACACTTTTCCACACAACTACACTCTTCTGGATTGTATCTTATAGATAAAAAATATCCATTTAGTGAAACTGCTCCTCAAACCTGGCTGGTTGTCTGCTAGTCAAAATGATGTTGATTAGCAAAGACTGCTAATCAGGTTTCCAAAACTAATTTACGCCTTGGTTAGGAGACCAGGATTGACCTTGTGATTTGCCCAGGTCCCATGTCATTCCCTGCAATGATCAGTGATGGCCATAGGATCCAGTGCTGTCGCCTCACCTTTAGTTCAGTATTAGCAGCTGCTGCAGTGCCCCCCCCCCAACCCGGTGAATCACAACTGGCCAGACTAGGCCAGAATGCACCCCACTTGGGGGGGGAAGGGAGAGTCTCATCTGTTTAACTGCTAGCTCGCCTCACGAGCGCTGGCCTCTAGTCCCTCTGTGTGAGTGAACCCCCCTGAGAGTCAGGCACCTTAACTGTAATACCATCCTGCATCAAGGGAAAAAAAAGAGTTTGGCGTCGAGGAGGGTAAACTCTTCACACAATAGGTCTAAATTTGTTTTAGACAAACAGATCATGTAGAAAAAGGAGTATAAATAAGTAGCCTGCTGGAGTCATTTATTCTTGGCCTTTCTGCGACGGAGGGTGTTGCCTGTGAGGATCTGGATCTAAGGGATGGCTCTTGCTGTTTATGTTGTTGTGGGGATTGTCCCTGGTCCCTTCCGTTCTGTTCCTTTTTTTTTTTCCCCACCAAGGCCAGCCAAGTTGAGGTGCAAGGGAAGTCTGGAGATGCTGTCCTCTTTGACTTCTTCTGTATCCATTGCTGTATCTTAAGTTCTGCCATTTTAAGGCCTTTCAGGGTCTCGTCCAGATGAATTCCTTGCTGCTGGAGGAAGTTCCTGGTGTCACCAGGGTTTCATACAGAGTGGAACCAGAGTCATGAAAAACTTAGAGACATATTAGAAATTCAATACTGGCCCTGATATTCCTTGAGTTTAGCTCTTTCCCCACCAGCAGTCCCTTTTTTGCAGTGCTGCAAGGTACCAGGAGCAGAACCATGCTCAAAGAAGAGCTGCATGTTCCCAAAGGTAACTTTGTTTTTTGTCCTGGTTTTATTAAGAGCCTCAGGCAAGGACTACAGAGCAAGGTCCAGCACAGTGTCTTTCAAGGGGGGGCAGAGTGCTTTATGAGCCCTAATGAAGTTCAGAGTCAGGTCTTTGCCCAGGTTGATCATTTCTTTAATAAAGCTCCCCATGAAGGATAACATAGCTCCAGTCTCTGTCTTTTCTGGGATGTCGTGTATTCATGATTGCAGTTCTCCAGGTCCTTAAGTTTGGACTCCAGTGCCAGCTCTCTTCGACGGAGTTGCAGCAGGGCCAAGGTGTGCAGGTCCATTGTGGCTGTGTATTCTGTGAGGCAGGACTCCATCGCGGACGTATGCTTTTCCACCACATGGAGGTCCTGCCTATCATCTGCTGCTGCTGTTTCAGTACGCCAGTGGGTGCTACTGATAGTCTTGAGCTCTGAGGACAGATATCAGGATGTAGTAGTATAGCTTTCCTCCCCATCCTCAAGTTCACTGTACAAGAGGCAAGGGGAGGGCAGCCTGGACGATGACTGACTCCTGCTGCGGCACTGCTCATCAGCTTGAAGCATTGCAAGCTTTGCAGCCAGCATTGGTTTCAGTTTTTTGAGACATTGGCAGGTCGACATATTGGGTAAGTCACTTTGTGATGCTTTTGCGGTCCAGTATCCCCTTTTCAGCGTGCCACCTGTATGCCATCACTCTCTTCCTAAAATACTCTAGTTTTTGGTCTCCACTCTCTCCTGATACAAACAGCTTTTTACTCTAGATTTTTGAAAACATAATGGAATCAGGAGAGGAAGAACAAGAAGGCACTGATTGCGCCAAATTAAGACATAATAAAGTGTGTGTGTGTGTGTGTGTGCGCGCGCGCACACAATCAGCACAGTTGGAACAAGAATGTGCAAAACTCTAGCAGCATTCCCTAGTGACACTAATTGATGGAGTGACTATTATACACATTTTTAAAGCTTATTAAACATTTTTGCCTCTTTGGACTTTATTATTTAGATTTTCTTTTTTAAACCTGTTAAGGTACTCATTTTATTACCTCAATAAGACACTCCAGAGATTTGCACTGTGCAGATCTACTGCTTTTCCAGTGAAAGAAGGCACTCCACGTGTAGTTTCATGTCTTAATATGCCTCATGCGTGCGTTGAGATCTACATAACGCACTCTCCATCATGTCTTATTGTGTACTTATTTGTGTTTCTTATTTATTTATTTATTTATTGAATTTTGATGACCGGGTTGGCCCACTGGGCCCCGGAGGTCCCTTTTTCAGGGGCGACCCGGGAGTTACAGTACAAGACTTGGTAAGCAGTAGAACATATACAAGTTAATGGCATGCAACATTCTTACATGTATATACAGCAGTGAAGTATTCTTAGCGATTACATTACATTATTTCAGTGCAACATATGACTGTATCTGTAAAAAAAAAAAAACCCTCCTTGGAAGTTCCGGAAACCATCTCTCTGTTGCTGCTGTTTTCATCCCTCTGACTGCCCTTTTGTTCCGCCTCCTGCTTTCTGTCATTTACTTTGGCTCTGGCTGCCCACTCATTCCACCTTTTGCATCTCTGATTGTGCAGTCCCACACTTTGTTTACATTTGTCAGATGCCTGCCTACCTGTATATGTCTTTCAAAGATGTGACCGCTGATGCCATTTGGGAGAGGCTGAATTTAAAATAAAAAATGTAAGATTTGGCTTCAAGCCCAGAGGAGTAAGAGATTGGCCATCCTAAATATTAAAAGTCACAGACTGGCTGCTCCTGCAAAGTTGAGCTGTGAAGTCCTATTATCGATGTGTTCAACACACAACCTACACATCGCCCACTGGATGCCGGGGGTTCATGGGGGGCATTCAGGGAAGTCTTCAAATAGACTGCATAGGCAGGGGCATCACCAGTAGGTGGCAGGAGTGATTCTGTTTGTGTACATTTTCCTAATGAGGACACATTGAGCACTGCGTGCAGTTTTGGAGCCTAACTTTCCAAGATTGTGATGCCGTGAAACAGTGCAAAGGAGGACCACCAGAATGGTGCATGGTAAGCCGAGAAGACTGTATGAGGAATGGTTGAACAGACTGAACATGTACTCGGTTGATACCAGAAGAGACAGGAGAGATCTGATTGAAACAAAGGGACACTGTCAACCCCCTTAGGCCTCAAAGTGTCCCTAGTTTAAACAAGATTTAGCCAGAGTCGATATGGCTGAGATGAGCTGCCAAATGACCAGAGTTACACGTGTGCGTAGAAATTATTGAATGCCTGGGTGTAACTTGGCCATTTTTTGGAGGTGTTGCACCAGATTTTCAACATAGCCTTTGTGGGACCCCTCCTCATGAAGAGTGCCAGTATCATTTTGTTCACATGTCCTAAAAGGTGATTTTGCTGAGTGACCGTGCCATTCTGTGCCACAGGTGTGAAAACACATTTCAGGCAGGATGTGAAAAATGACATCTGTACTGTTAAAAAGGAGGTGTGCAAAAATGGCAATGTTGAAAATCCTGAGTGAAAATATTAAAAATTGGCAAAGTTAGGAGCCTTTGTAGAAACTGCGCAATGCATGCAACATGGGCTTATTGGGACCCCACCTCATTAACAGTGGCACTGCCATTTCGTTAATCAGTCCCGAAAGGTGATTCTGCACAATGACTGCAAAATCACCTTTCGGGACTGAGTAACAAAATGACAGTGACACTGTTCATGAGGTGGGGTCCCAAGAACCCCATGCTGAAAATGTGGGGCCAACATTCCAAAGAATGGTTGATTTAATCAACATAAGTTGAAAGCCCCTTTGAATGCCATTATAACATGCTTACCTTTGATTCTTCAGTTTGCGGTTTGGCTTTGAAGAGTGCAGATGTGTCGGTCCAGAGAAGATGACAGCTAACTTCTGGAGGTAAGGGGGTAAGGGGAGGTGGTGCTCAGTAGAAGGGTGGGGAGGGGGACTGGGGCGACGTTGAGGGACCATTTTCTTTTTTAAAGAAAAAAAACACTTTGGGGGACAGTTTTCTTTATTTACAGGAAAAAAAAACATACACTACCGGTCAAAAGTTTTAGAACACCCCCATTTTCCCAGTTTTTATTGAAATTTATGCAGGTTAATGTCTCAATGTACTCTGAAATTAAAGCATAGAACAAATAAACAATTGGAGATAAAAAAGAAATCATAGAATCATTTTGTTTAACAAAATTTAATCTAAATTTTTGACTCATCAAAGTACAGCCTTTTGCAGATATACTGCAACGCTGAACACACTCGTGGCATTCTTCCTACAATGGACATCAAATATTGTTCGGGAAGTTCTTCCCAACACTGTTGCAGAAGTTCCCACAAATGTGTTGCATTTGTAGGTTGCTTTGCTTTCACCCTTCTGTCCAGTTCATCCCAAACCAGCTCGATGGGGTATAAGTCTGGAGACTGTGCAGGCCATTCCATGATTTGAAGCCTACCGTCTTGTTCTTTTCCTTGAAGGTAGTTCTGACATAGCCTGGAGGTATGTTTTGGGTCATTATCTTGCTGTAGGATGAACCCCTGACCAACTAGGTGTAGACCAGAGGGTATTGCATGGCGCTGCAAAATGCTGTGGTAGCCCTTTTGGTTCAGGGTGCTAGTCACTCTGTGCTGTTGTCCTGTGAGCCGCCTATTACGCAAGCTGTTGACTCTCAGAAACTTGTCTTCTGATTCTGTTGTGGCTTTAGGTCTGCCAGACCTCTTTGTCAGAGTTTCCTCCAGTTTCCAAGTGCCTTTTGATGGTGTAGGAAACTGTACTCACTGACACCTTGGCTTTCTTTGCAATTTCTCTACAGCAGTTTTTGCTAATCTAAACTTTTTTTTAACCTCTAGCAGTTTACCGCTTACCTTTGTACCATTTCAGGTTATTCACTGGACTTGAATTGCTTAAATTTCAATAAAAACTGGAAAAATTGGGGTGTTCTAAAACTTTTGACCAGTAGTGTACATTTGGGCAAACTGGGGTGGGCTGCCAGTGTGCCATGTAAGGAGTGGGTGGGTACATAATGCTGACACGGGGATTGGGAACCCCGATGTTGGCACAGGGATGACGAGCAGGGAGGACAGTAGCAGTGGGAGGGTGCAGGAGGGTTTTCTTTCCTGCTGGTGCTGGCGGCGGTGGCGACATGACTGTGCATGTGTGGCACTCGTGCATGCATAGTTGTGATGAATTGCATTTTACCATTCACAACATGGCAGCGCCAGCAGAACTAAGCATGCATGTGAGTCGTGCATGCATAGTTCTTTCCCCGGAATGTGGAAGTAACAGCTGAAATAGTGTGCCGGTTATTCCGTAGCAGCCAATCATGGCGGAGTGTTTCATGCTCCATTGGATTTTCAGAAGGATACTTCCAAAAGTCCAATGGAAGGTTCCATAATCAGCCATTTTTGTAAGCTACGATTGATCCCAAAATGGCTGTAGGCTCTACCCACAGCCGTAAAAACACATTTTATGATTGTTCACATTCTATAGAGACTGTTTCTGCAGCTTGTAGTTTGATTCAGATCCTTTTTTCTTTTAAAGAGTGCCTACCATACTGGTGTTACCTCACCAAAACATGTTTGTTTACACTCCTTGACCAACTCTCAATGCATCTTTCTTGGACTCAGGAACACCCCCAACACAATCTAGCCTCTTATCATGCAGTGGGAGTAGAGTAGACTATTGTATCATAAGTGGCTGCACTGTTTGAGGGTGTTTCTAATGTTCGGAAAATATGCAGTGACAGTAGTTTGATTTGAAGCAAAACAATACATTACCATGCATTTCAGTTCAAATAAAAAAGGAAGCAGACAAAACTAGCAACATCAAGTAGTTTCAGAGAAGGTACGCAATCATAAAATATGGACTTTGACCTAAGCATAATATGTTGCAAAATAGGTTGACTATGTCCCTTTAAGGGGATTAACAGAGTGGACTATGACACTGTTCAACTGCAGTAAGGGGACCTACACCAGCGGGCGTGGGTACAAACTGACAGAAGGCACATTCAGGTGGGAAGTGAAGAAGTATTTCTTCACAGAGTAGATGGTGGATAGATGGAACAGCTTGCCAAGAGACATTGTCAAGGCAGAGATGGTGCAGGGTTTCAAAAAGGAGGAGGATAGGTACAAAGGGTTAGTAACTGAGGGAACTTGGGGAGTGGAGAGAAAGGGGCATAGCTACAGAAAAGACCCCTGACAGTGATTCTGTCATGAAGCACTGGGTCATACTGCCTGCAGCCTCAGCACATTATGTGCTCTCCCTACTAAACATGTTATTTAGTTTGCACCTGAAATGTGAGTACATTTTGTTTCATTTCATTTAGTATTGCAGGTAAGTACTCTGGAATTTACATTCCTTTTTCAGGTACGACCTGAAGTCAAGTCAAGGAAATACAAACATGTAATAACAATAAGACACAAAAATAGCAAGTGCATCAGTACATTCATTTACATACGCATTCATTCAGGATTTTAAAATGATTCACAACTGCTGTGGAGAAGGTATTAGTAGAGGTAGATTGCTTAACAGTAATTGGCAAGGAGTTCCACGCAGAAGCAACACAGGAAGCGAAGGTTCTTTTACCTGCATTTGTGCGTACAAGGGGCAAATTGCAAAACCTCAACATAGTTGACATTGATAATATATTCAGCCCCCAAAATCAATAGACTGGTCTAGGTCAAGCAACAGATACTGTAATAACCGGGAGCTGTTGAGACTTGGATATCTTAGAGAGGGACCAGACTTTCAGAAAATGGCAGTGCCTCATGGAGGACCAGGCAGTCGTATTGTAAAAAGGTGCTGAGAGCTAGGGAAGGGAGATGGAGAAGCAGAGTCTTTGTCAATTTTTTTTTTTTAATGTTCCACACGTTATAGTAGTGCTCACTTTGTGGAACAAGCAATAGCCACCCTCTTCTGGAGTCCATTGTTCAATTAGAATTAAAATCTCTACTTCTAGCAACAGAACTGTGCTTGATGATTTTACACTACAGTATCTGTAGCATTTCTAGTGGGTGTTGCCACAGAGAGAAAGTTTAGAATCTTCAGGGTTCAAACCATGCATGCTGTCACTGGTGATCACGAGCCCCTATAGTGGCAGATCCTATTCTCCACCAAACAGATCAGATGCCCTGAAGGCTTCTTCTCAATGTTGCTAGCTAAAACAGTTGTTGTTTTCGGTGAAAAAACATGGTCATTAGTGTTTAAAATCACTTCTTTCCAGGAAACAGATTTACACTACACTGTGTTCATTTTCTGACAGACTTAGCATTACCTGGAAATGTTTCGTCAGAAGTGCCATCCCATGTATAATGTTGCTTATTCTGTGGGTCACCACAAACTGCCAGTCTTCATCAAAGGCAGCTGGGCCTCATACAGTGGCATTCACAAGACTTGCGTTGTAAGCCAACAGTCATGCAAAGCAAGGCATGTGATAGCCACTTTATAAGGTTAGCCTGACCGTGGTTCTGCCCAGATTCTGGCATGCATAGCATAAGCAGACAAAAGAATTTAACTACTAAGAGTGTAAAAATAAATGTTTTTCTGAAAATGCGAATGGAGCAAGTGTTAATGTGTAGCTCTGATTATATGCCAAGAAATGTTTTGTTAGTGTTTTTCTACGTTTGTAGTGACCTTCCTAAATTTGTAGTTAAATGCAGTTTTTCCTAAATGATTTAGTACACTGATTGTCTCATTGTTCAGCCATCAGCTCTGGTATATTTACTTCATTAGTTTAATTGTGTTTACTTTAAGGCCAGAACATGCAGTTTGTTGAAATGTATTTTGAGCACTCAAATTATGGCAGATGGGAAAAGTCTCTTAAAAGTTATTCAGATTGTAAAGTAAATACAATAAGGAATATGAGCCATGCATTGTTTTCTAGTATTTTTGGTTTTTGAAATTATGCTTTATTTCCCCTACTGCTTGCCGACCCCAACTCTTCAGGGCATCCAAGGGGTCATCCTCCTGCCGCCTGCTCACCAGTACCAACCTCCCAATCCCCCATGTAGCTTCAGCTTACCCCCCCCCCCGAGTGGGGATGAGGTGGGGTCAGAACCCCTGTAATCCTTCATTTCGTCAGGCTTGAAAGGGGCCGGTGAGCAGGGGCAAATCGGAGGCATGCCTCAGGAAGCCCGTCATCCCAGAGCAGGCAGGTGTTTTTCCGTTTTCTCCCCTGATGCAGTGTGAGCCCCTGATGTCAAGGCGCTGCACGCTGACGTCCACTGCACGTCTGGGCCGCCCATCCCCTTCCAGTTGGGGCTTGCAGTCCCTGAGCCTCTGCGCGGAGTCATGCAAGTGTGGTGGGCATCGGCCCTTCCACCCCACCCCCCTGGAGATGGCGAGCTGTCATGGGACGCTCAAGCCGTTTTCCCCCGGCCGACCCTCCAGTGTCCCGAGTCCGCTCCCAAACCCGGGTCGCTGGTGTCGCAAGCGGAAATGCAACCGCTGCACCGATGGGCCAGCCCCTGTTTTCTAGTATTTGTTAAGAGGGTGGTAAGATGAAATAAAGCATCTTCCATTATACTAAACAATGTGACTGGCCCAGTGGTGCTGAGGGTTAAGGTGCTGAATACCACACCTCGAGCCACGCCAGTGACTCGAGTTCGGTTACAGACTCGGACTGCTGGGGGGTCAGTCAAGGAGGGAGAGAACAGAGCATCTGGAGGACTGCTTTCTTCTCCTGGGAAGGTTTCAGTACCTGGTGTTCACCTGGCCCCTAGCGTCAGCTGGGGGCAAAGCAGTCGGGGACTATTAGTGTAGGCTGGAGGGAACGGTGGCTGCCGATGCTTCACTCACAAAAGCATGCATGGAGAGATCTAGATGGCATAGCACGCCGCCCCCAGGAACAAAATTTAGTGGCTACCTGAGCTGCCACTGACCCCAACCTCCTGGCAGCCCTGCACCCCAATGAGCACCCAGACCATGCAGTGTCGGTGCAAAGGTAAGTCTTGGAGCAAAGATTGGGTAGCAGGGCTGGGGAGGCCGGCATCCAGAAGGTGGCTTGAAGCTAAGGGGAGAAAAATCACTAACTACAAAAAAAATGTACTAAACAATGTGATTATCCTTCTCGGCATCACAGACACAATCTTTATAATGGTTTGCCACCAACATAGTGTTGCCCAGTGTTTTTAACACAGAGCTGTGAACAACTGGATTCTCTGTTTGTGTCTCATTATAGTTCGTGTCACTGGCAGACAGTGAAACGTCGAGTAAGTCACGTGATGTCTCTGTGCTTTGGTCTATCCAGCTGTAACACTGCGTAGGCTGAAACTGACATGTTGTATGATCTTAGAGGAGAACAGCAGTTAATCTGTTAGTCATTTCCCCCCTACATAAACTGCCTTTTAAATACTGGTTCCATTTCTGGTATTGTTCTATCTGTGCAGACATTGTAGTTAGGTGAGTGTTTCTGACTTAGGCACTGGTGGTAAGTACCATTTTAGAACAGTGTGATGTAGTTTATGTCCTTGCAAAGCTCTTACGTTGTTGTCACAGTGCATCAGTATTCTGTAGAACTCTGCAGCTGAGAAGGACATAAACTGTATTATACAGTTCTAAAAGGTACTTACCAAAGTGTAAATCTGAAACATCCACTGAGATTACTAAAAGGCTGATACAGCTGGAACCATAACAAAAAAAAAAAAGAAATTGAAACCGGTATTCTAAAAGCAGCTTCTGCTGGGAAACTGACTTAAAAACTTAGTGCAGATCTCTATAAATTGTGTTATTCAAGTAAAACAAAAAAATACTGTAGCATCTGTGCGGCCTATCCTGTAGGTAGGGAAATGGGCAGACTAGATGGGCTAAGCAGTCCTTATCTGCTGTCAAAGTCTATGTTTCTATGTTTCAGAGTCTTTGTTGGTCCAGTAAAAGGTGTCTTAATCATCAGTAAACCTCAATTAACTGGAAAACACCCATGAATTCTGCCTCTGTGCTATCATATACCTTAGAGTGAAGAAAAAGAAACCAAAAAAGAGACAGAAACAAAGAAAATAAGATCAGCAAAGAACAGAAATTAAGGTTAGCAAGGACAAGGAGAGATGAGAAGCGAAGAAATATCAGGAGAACCTAAAGAAAGAAGCAAAGTGCACCTTGAATTGGCGCTGGTCACAGAATACAGAAAGTGGGCAGAAACGCTAAAACAAATACAACAACCTTTCTACAACCCTGTTTGTTGTACAGTAAGAGTGTACATAGTATGCTGACAAATCCAGAAGAAGGGCAAATGTGCAGCTACATTCAAAAAACATCTACTTCCCACACGTATCTGCATACACAAGAATTAAATATTTCCACAGTCGCATATAAAGACAAGCATATGCAAATATTTGTTGTACACCAGTAGTTTAGAACAGCTAGTCCAACTCACCCATCATCTTCCCCAGTGGAATAGTGCCCCAGCCTTACAATTGTTTTTTATGGAAATTCTCTGTCTGTGCTGGTCTTGCACTGGCAGCCTTTCCCTAACAGATGTTTAGTGTCTACTGAAGACAGCGGCTGCACGGGATGTTGCTCTAACTGTTTTGATGGCTAAGTGTTAAAGTTTTACTTATTCATTATTAAAATTACATAATTTTATTTATTTGTGTTTATTTCTCTCTCTGATCTGTGTTTTAGCACTTAAACACAAAAAAACCAAAACATTTCCTGGGTCCCTCCCAATATCAGGAAATCGAAAAAATAACTGCAGAATCATCTGTTCACCAAGACTGTGCCGGAATTCAGCAGTAAAATACTGTAAAAATATTCTGCTTCCCATTTCTGGGTCTCTGGTTTAGAAATTGTTGCCATTTTCCTCATTATTTGGCCTGTAAGTTTTGAGGCCTGTTATCGGAACTCTCACTGGCTGATATCGATTGTACTTGGCATCCGAGTGCTCTGCCAGATATTTATAGCTCTCTGTTTCACAGTTGAAGTGAAATTTACAAGTCAGCTCAAAAAGAACGTGGTCGACATTTAAATCGTCTCTCAAGGATTGAGGTTGAACAATTTATGATAGTGCCCTTCCTGGACTGAAGTCTGAGTTGGAAAAAAAGGGGCCCACTGATTTCAAAAAGTGTGCTTAGCATATCACCAGTTTGCCTAAGGCAGATTAGCATAGAGAGTGTTACAAGTACTTGGGCACTACTCACGATTGGACAAACTGTGAGTTGTGTAGAGTGTTTGGTCCTAAGACACAGAAAAGGAGACAGGTAAAAGGGCCTTCTTTTTCAGCCACAGCCTCTCTGTCCAGTTCCTAAGAGTGTTCCCATGTAAAGGCTACAAAATCTTTGGCAAAAATATCAGCATATTCAGCTTCACCAAGGATGTAGCAATTAAGACAGAATTCTCTATGAAGCATCCAAAGGGCAAAAAATTCACATCTGATGAATGTTCAGATGAGAATAAGAAAGACAAAAAAACAACATTCTAACACACCAGCATTGTCTGTCTGCAAGTCTGAACAATGTCTGAAAGGAAAGGCACACTGGAACAGAAGCAGAAAAAACAGTTGGGCCTCCATTTAAGTCCCCTGTGCCATCTATGGAGGAATTCAAACACAAATGCAGCAATTGTTCCAGACCATGAGACAGCAAGCAGAAAAACTGCCTCCGTCTTCAGCTTCCCGTCTGGCAGAATATATGCCAGAGGAGGAACCCATATCCCCTGATGTGACTGAGGACGAGGATATTGGCTCCCCACCGAGAGTTTTAGCTGATTGTACATCTTACTGTGCCTTTTTAACTGGAATGGCTGAAACCATGACTATCCCCACTGAGGAAACTCAAACGGATGTAGGTGAATCTGCATCCCTCATCATGCTGGGACAGAGTTAGTACAGCTAGTCATGCCACTTGTAAGAAGCTGAGTGGACACATTTTGGACCTGCCATCCTCTGGAATGGCAAATTGACAAAACTCTAGGCAAAAAAGATATCAGGTCACCAGAAATGGATCCGATTATCTTTATACTCATCCAAACCCTGAGGGGCTCATCTAGTCTGCTGCCTGTGAAGGGCTTAAACAACATATTTACAGCACCCCCTGATAACAACTCCAAAATGATTGATACACTAGGAAAGTGTCCCTACTTATCATCTTCATCCCTAATTATGAGACAGACTGCCTTTCTGAGCTTAGAAAACAGGAAGTTTGTTGCCAAGAGAAAATGAGGCAAGCCTGGAACTTGTGAATTTGTTTGAACTGTAACCACAGACCAGTGGATTCTGGAGGTATTGGGGAAGGGTTTCTCTTCAGCCTTCATAAAACAGCAAAAATAAAAGAGAATACAACATTTAAAACCCAAATCAGAAGAAGAGCAGTACCAGTTATAGTTGGGACTTCAAAAACTGCTGTCACAAAATGCAATAGAAGAGGTACCAGCAAAAGAAAGCAGGAAGTGAGTCTTCTCCGGGTACTTCCTAACAAAAAAGAAATCAGAGGATTTGTGACCTATACTTGACCTGAGGTGTCTAAACAGGCACATAAAGAAATAGAAATTCAGAATGGGTCTCCCACAGATAGTGATCCAGTTGCTGCAGCAAGGAGACTGGTTCTCCTCGCTGGACCTGAAAGATGCCTGTTTCCACATTGCAGTGAGGGAATCCCACAGAAAATGCCTGAGATTCATGGTAGGAGCACAACAGGTCCACTACAGGGCAATGCCCTTTGGTCTCCCATCTGCCCCAAGGGTATTTACAGAGTGAATGGCAGCAGCTTTAAGGAAGGCTGGCATTGCTGTCTATCCATACTTAGATGACTGGCTAGTGTGTGGGAAGGCAAAAAGGCAGACAAAGGCATCATTACAGAAGGTAATGGGCATGATGCTCAATTTGGGGTTTCTGCTGAACCTGGAAAAAAAGTCTACACTGGAGCCAGTACAGATCTTAAAGTTTATAGGTGCAGAACTAGACACAGTACAAGCCAAATCACTTCTGCACTGGGAAAGAGTTCAGACACTGGTAGCCTTTGCTGATGGTTTCCAAACAGGAGCAAAAAAAGACTGCACAGGAGTTTCTCAGATTTCTAGGTTACATGTCCGCAACCGCAGCAATAGTCCCATAGGCAAAACAACACCTGAGGGACACTCAGTAGTAGTACCTAACCAAAGAAAAAAGGTACTGGTCTCAGCTGAGACAGTCCCTGATAACCATGATCCCAGTAAAGTAAAGTCCAGTACAATTTCCGCAGTGGTGGAAGTGTGTAGACCATCTGTGAAAGGGTGTACATTTTCACTAAGAGTCTCACACAATGGTGCTGGCAACACATGTCTCCCTCCAAGGATGGGAAGGTCATATCTCAGACAGTCCAGAGTGCTTGGAACAGGTCAGAATCACAGAAACACATAAATCTGCTAGAAATCAGGGCAGTGCTTCAAGCTTTTCAGCACTTTTCAGATATCCATAAAGGGCCAGGTTCTGCAGATCAGGACAGACAAGACAACCACAGTGTACTGTGTAAACAAACAGGGAGGAGCCTCAAAACTGTGCAAAGAAACACTAAAACTGTGGAATCTGGCTTAGGGTTTTCAAACACAGATATCTGCAGTCAACGTTGCAGGAAAGGGCAATGTCCTGGCAGATTCACTCAGAAGAATGGGGACTGTGTCCCACAAATGGTCACTGAAGCATTCAGTGGTCCAGACAATCTTCAGGTACTTAGTACTGCCAGAAATGGATCTGTTGCTTCATGGCAAAACAATAAGCTGCCACTGTTTTGCTGCAGAACTCTATGTCGGGGTACACATCCACAGGATGCTCTAAGCTTACGCCTGGGGAACCAAGTCTCTGTATGCCTTCCCTTTGTTGCAGAGAGTACTCCTATAAGGCAAGGTCTGTCAGAACAACCATGATCCTGATAGCACCAGACTGGCCAAGACAACCATGGTATTCTCTCCTCCTTCAGATATTCCCTGCCCAAGTGCAGAGATCTTTTAACCCAGTCCAAGGGTCAGGTGATGCAACCGAACTTGGCATCCCTTCACTTGAGAGCCTGCTACCTGAAACCCACGAGTTTTCAGAATTGAACCCGACAACACAAGTGCTTGAAGTTTTGAAAGTAGATAGAAAACCATCTACTAGGACAACATATGCTGCAAAATTGAAAAGATTCTCCCTTTGTCACTAACAAGCAGGAAAATACACTACAAACATATATTCCATCAATCATGGACTGTCTAATGCACTTAAGATCACTTGGTTTAAAACCAGCATCTTTAAAAGTACACATTTCAGCAATTGTGTGTATCGGTCCAAGACAAACAGAAACCCTTATTGTCACACCCAATGTTTAAAAGGGTTTTCAAAGGGTTAAACCACATAGACCCACCAGGTAGGACACCAGTTCAATTATGGGATCTACATTTGGTAACCTTACGGCTGTTTCCACTCTTTCGGGTCAATGGCTACAGCAGAACTAAAGTTTGTCACCTGGAAAGCCATATTTTTAGTGGCTGTAACCTCTGCTAGAAGAACCAGGGAAATTCAGGCTGTAAGTATAGAACCTGACTATGTGGTGTTCCACAAAGAAAACGTAACACTCAGAACAAGCAGTACCTTTCTCCCTAAAGTGGTGTCAGAGTGTTATTTGAACCAATCAGTTACTTTGCCTGTTTATTGTAAAAACATGCACATATAAGTGAAAGTGAACGGACGTTACGTTGCTTAAAACTAGAGAGGGCAATCAGTTTTCACGAAAGCAAAACTGAAGCCATAGGGTGTGACAACAAGCAGTTGTTTGTCACATATGGAGAAATATATACAGGGGCACCCTTCCAGTAAACAGACATTATAAAGATAGATTGTATTCACTGTTCAGTACTGTTACATAACAGCAGGGGGAAATGCTGCTTGAAGGCATGAGGACACATGCCACAAGGTTATAGCTGCCTCTGCAGTTGCAAAAAGGAACATATCACTGGATGAAATCTGTAGACTGCGACCTGGGCATCTGTTCACACATTTATTTTACCCTACAGATTGGATAGCCAAGCTAGAGAGGATGCCAGGTTTGGCACCTCTGCCTTGCACAACCTATTTCCCAAGTAATCCTAAAACCCTGCAATTCGGGGTACTGCTCGGAGTCTACAACAATTGGACTAGTTGTTCTAAGCTATTGCTGTAGAAGGAAAGGATATGCACTACAGTATCTGCCTGTCTTCTAACTGATGGAACAGCTAAGCCAGCCCATTGGCACAGCGGTAAGGCTTCCGCTTGGAACACCGGCAACCCGAGTTCAGTAATGAGGGCTGGCTAGGGGGAGGAGGATCAAGCTTCCCACGGACTGCTCTCCTCCTCTTGGGAGCTGCCAGAGTTTGACTGACCCCTGGTGGAGGCCAGGGATCTGACGACCGGAACTAGGCAGTTTGGGAGGCATGTCAGACATGTGGCATACACACCATCGTGTCATTGCAAGCCACGCCTCCCAGGGTACCACAGTGGGGAAAAAAAAAACACAACAATCTGACTGTGCACCATGACGTTCGTCCTGCACTGCTGACTGTACATTCTCGCTCCCTGTACCAACAGAGTCTCCATCGGGGGGCTGCGTGCACAGGAGTTGATGTAGGTCGGGGTTGGGGGAGGTTGGTGCAGGGAACAGGACTGATGCATGGCCAGTAAGACAGAGCCAGAAAAAGAGCAAAAATAAAATAATGGAACAGCTAGTGCAACGCACCCTTTCCTACCTCCTCTTTTTAGGATTAGATACATGATACATTAGGGTAATTGTTTGGGGCAACAATGGCTTGAGCTTTTCAGTGAGCCTAAGCCTGAACTCCTTAGGTGTACTTGTTTAATTTTGCTAATTATATAATTCTATATAACATTTTTAACTGGAATTTTTTTATTGTAATTTTTTTATGGTCCCTCCATCCGCCCGGGCCTATGGCACCGCACCACTCCCAGTGCCTGTGCTCGACCCCTTCCTCCATTCCTCTCACAGGCTGCTTTGCGGCGGGTACTTACCCCACCTCCGTGGAAGCTGGGGGTCAGGATCTGGGAGGAGCATCCCGAGTCAGAGTGGTGCGGTGCCGACAGGACTGGACATCATGGTGCGCACTGGAGGATTTTTTTGTTGTGAACTGGCCCCCCCCCCCATGGCACAGGCATGCAGTGGCATCAATGACGCTGCTGTGCACGATCTGCGCACTGCACGTCTGATGCCTGCTTATGCCGACCCCACAGCAAACCGCTGCATGCACCAACCCCAGCCACCCCCAGGAGTCAGTACAGTCACGGTTGTCCCACCCCACCTCCCCAGAGGAGGAGAGCAGTCCCTGGGATGCTCAGTCCTCCTTCCCTCGGCCGACTTTCCAACACCCGAGGTGGCTCCAGACCTCGGGTCGTCGGCGTGGCACGGGGTGTGGTGTCCAGTGCCTCAACCCTCAGTGCCACCAGGCTAGCTAGATAGGGGGAACCATAGGCAACACCCCAGCCATGGAGGAAATAAAGAAAGAAGCTAAAAAAAAGTTTTAAACTTTTTTTTTTTTACTTGCGTCTTCAGCAAAAGGTGTGTTAGCGCAAGATCAACACAGAGAGTGAGAGAGAGTTTTCATTTAAAAAAAAAAACATTCCGGGGTATCATTCCACAGGTGGAGAGGATGCAGAAGTTGTACTAGCTGTTCTAATTATTTAGAAGCAAAGCAGATACTACAGTAAGTATCCTTTCCTTTTGTCATCTTCTCTGTTCACTCCTTTCCATCTTTTCCTTCTGTTTCATTAGCTTGGTTTTTATTATCAGCAGTCCTGGAGAGTTGAGGATATTTTGTAAAAGAACAAAAGCCAAATTCTGTAACGATATAAAAATTGCAAATGAAAGGTTAAATGGTAACGAGCACTTCTTCATCAACTGGTTGATTGAGTTGTGGAACTCATTGCTCTCATCCTCAGCTTTGGCCAGAGCTGTGGGCACTGAGGAGTTCAAGAAGGGGATTTGATCACTGCCTGATTGGAAAAGGTATCAGAGGAGATACAGTAACCGTTATTCTAACCATATGTCAGACTGGATAGACAGAGCCTCCTTCTTCTGATGTATGTTATTTTATGAAGGCTAAATGTAATTTTAGATCATGGGAGCACTTCCAATGAGGCGGCTCCTTTCCCCTGTGCTTGAGTCATTCTTATTCTGTAAAGAGTGTTTCACACACAAATGCTTTGGAAATGGGCTCACTCAGGGGAGTTTTGCTTTACTTGTAATATATTTATATTTTAAACTGTTAATAGCAAATTTATGATGTAACTTTCCTGTCTGGTTTTACCTGTAATATGTATCGTGCTTTGTTAAATGTTCTTTGTGACGTGGAACCTTTGTAAAAGAGCCCTGGCTCAAAGGTATTAATTCCTAGACTAATAAACTAAACTAAACTAAATATTATTGAATGTCCTTGACAGAGACCACTTTTGCAGTTGTAAGAGTGGTCTCACATTCTTAGAGTATTAGAACCATTCATGTCCAGTTTACCACCTTTCTCATACTACAAGAGTGTGTGTGAGACCACAATTACAAACATCAGAGTGGTCTCTGGCCAGTCCAGAGCTGGCCTTCTGGAGACTGTTTGCTTTGTAACAGTAATGTCCGAGATGCAGACACCGTTTGAAAACTTGAAGGCATTTCAGATGAAGTGAGTAAAACCATAAAAAGCATGATTCAAAATCAGCTATGCTGTACATTTGCTTTTTATTCCAGTGTTTGAAATGATTTGCAGGTTCTCTGTTTTGTATCTGCATGCATTTTCAAGATCATGGCCTTTTAGTGAAGTTCATATATCGATGCTTTGGGGAAGGAATTGTCATTAAAAATACTCTTAGGACAACTCTTATTCTTCTTTGCTTTACTGTCATACAGAAATGGATACTTTTGAGAAATGTGCACCCAAATGTGTGGCTCTCTGGAAGAGTGTGTCCTGTGAAGAAAGCTAGCTATAGTTAAGTAAATGTTTTATTTTTTTTATATTGATAGGTTCCAGTTTCTCATTGCATTGGGCAACCTGGACATTACAAGAAGAGGTTCTGCACTGTGTGTAGAAAACAGTTGGAGGGGCCTGCACTGAGATGTGAAGGTAAGCAAATGTAGCATTATTTGTTTGGATAATGTCAGGTAGACCTACAGTAAAACACATTCAGTGGACACCTTAGTTAGTGAAAAATAGGCTAAGTAAAGCAGCGTAACCAACTTCTTTAAATATCTTCTCCCTGAAAAATGTAGAACTTTTTGTATCTTCATCGGAGATCTCTCTTGCAGCAGGTCACACCTATGGAACTTAACCATCAGGCACTAGGATCCCACAGAAGCCTTTTTCTGTAGCAGTCTACTAGGGGCTGCCCACGCCGACGTCACATATCATATACAGGCGTCTTCAAAGTGGGCTTGCTCACCTATAAGGCTCTATATGGATTGGGCCCTGGCTACCTGTCTGACTCCTTACCCTGGCCATCCCAGTTCACTCCCTCCATTCCTCCACCCAGGGCCTCCTAGCAGTTCCGAGGACCAAACTGAAAACCTCAGGTGTTCATTCATTTGGGGTGGCTGGCCCGGTCCTCTGGAACTTGCTCCCAAGATCCTTGAGGAAGGCTCCTACGGTGGAGGTGTTTAGGAGGGACCTAAAGACCCCCCTTTGTAATCTTGCTTAATCTGCAGACGTATTTTAAATAGTGCTGATGTTATTTAATTTTATATAATTTTTTCTGCTGATTTATTTATATTGTGATTTTATCTGTTTAAACTGTCTACTACTGTACAGTGCCCAGAGCCTCCGGGATTGGGCACCTAACTAAATACATTTTTACTTGCTTACTTATGAAGCAGAAACTAGCCAGTTTGGAATGGGGGCACCGGGTCCTCTTCATCCCCTCCTCTAGGTCGCAGGCTTCCAAGGCCGGGGACAAGCCCTCAGGGAAGCTCAAGGATAAGATCTGCCACAAGGACTGCCCTTGAGTCCTCTCCCGCTCCCGGCGCTTCTTGGAAGTCATCCGGGACTTTTATTGACCTCATGGGCGACTCTCCTCGCTGCCCTGGCCTTAGGTTCCCCGGGGCCACTTCAGGGGACAGTCTTTTCCTCAGTTCCATCCGCCTCTCAATTGTCAACCTCTGGGTCAGTGGCCCTTGTCCCGCCGGCGCTCCCTGCTCCTCCACAGGTGTCTCCAGTGTCAAGCTCTGCTGCCTAGCTTTGGACAGCAGGTCGTCAATGGCTGGCCTCCTGGCAAGCTCATTGCACCCTGTTCCAGCAGGGTCTTTGACGGCCGGGACACCCCCGGCTTTCTCACTCTCATGGTATTCGTCGGCGGGCGGTTCCTCTTCACTGCTGATTTCGGTCAGGACGGTTATCCAGCAGTCCGTCATCAACCTGAACTCCTTGCTTACTATGATTACTACATCACTGGTATGGCAGTTAACCCCAGCACTTTCCAAGTCAGCAACGCTTCCAGCTTTGACTGTGGGGCCTGTTCGCCCTGTGTCCTCTCGGGTGTCATCGACGTCTGCTGCGTCTGCCCATGGCTCAGACCCAGTTCACGTTGAGGCGGAGTATCACCCAAACCTTCTTCCTGAGGAGGAGGAGGAGGAGGAGGAGGTACTGGAGGAAGAGGCCTGTTCCACAGACCGGTCCACTGCCTCCTCCAGAAGTGGAGGCTCTGAGGGCCCGACCCCTCAGTCCCCCCTTCCCCTCGAGGACCCCAGTTTCTTTGGCATCATGAAACAGCTCCAGTTTGCCATGGGATTCCAGACTGAGGAGGAGGATGCCATCAATGAGAACATGGTGGACTTCCTGGAGATTCCTGACTCTCCACCCAAGGTTATCCCTCCCTTGCTGCCAGCCTTGGAGGATGCGGCTCAGGTGGTCTGGTGCAGACCCCACTCTGTGCCAGCTATCCTCAGGAAAGTGGATCACCTCTATCACGTCCCCTTGGTCAAGCCCTTTTATTCTGTACAGCCAGAGATGAACTCAGTGGTCATAAAAGCTTCCTATGACCACTCTGAGGCGTCTAAGCACTTTAGCTCTCTTCCTCCAGACAAGGAATCCAGGAGGTTGGATCTGTGGGGCAAAATGACCTTTGCCTTTGCCACCCTGGGGCTCAGAATTTCTAATTACCTTTCCCACATGGTCAAGTACCAGAATACCCTCTGGCAGAAGGGCAAGGCAACTGCCCAGGCCCTTCTGGATGGGGCACAGAAGCAGGAGCTACTCAAAGTTCTGCAGGAAGCTGGGAATTATAGTAAACACTTCCTTAGGGCTCTGTATGATATGTCTGATACTGCAGCTCGGGCAGTGCCTCAGGCATTTGCTTCCACAGTCATTCCTGGCTCTGGGTTTCCAGATTTGTAACTGATGTGCAACAGAAGTTCTTGGATGCCCCTTTCGTGGGCACCAAGTTTTTTGGATCAGGTGTTCAGGACATAATTAATGAGCTGCAGGCCTCAAAGAGGGCCATTAAGTCAATACACTCCCTTTATCATACCCAACCCATGAACTGCCCATGGTCTTTCTTTGGTAAAGTCCCACAAAAGTTGGGGCAAGGGTCCCAACGTCAGGGCAAACATTGGGCCAGTGCTCCCCTGCCCACCCCCAGTACTGTAAAATCCTCCGAGGGTGGAGGAGCTACTCAGCCTGGCTTTTTTCCCTGATCCCCTTCCTCCAGTTCCAAGCCCAGGGTAGGTGGTCGGGGGTTGTTTTTCCCTCAACCTGCAACATTGGAGGGAAATCACCTTTGATGCTTGGATACTGCAGCTTGTTCAAAAAGGCCATACATTGGAGCTCCTGGAGAGGCCACCCACCATTCTAGCAGGCCCTGACTCTTGTCCTCCAGACCACTTTCTGGTGCTAAGGGATGAAATCCAGTCTCTCTCTTGCACAATAGTGTCATAGAACCCATTCCTCCCACTTAGTGGAACAAGGGATTTTACTCCAGGTTTTTTCCTGGTCCCCAAAAAGATAGGGAATCTCTGCCCCATCTTGGATTTCAAGGGACTTAACCAGTTCATTTAGTACATGAGGTTCTGTATTGTCACCTTCTAAGGTCTGTTGCCTCTCATCAAGCAAGGAGACTGGCTTTGTTCTTTGGACACGCAGGATGTATATCTCCACATCCTGATACATTCCTGCCACCAGAAGTACCTCAGGTTCACATGCCAGGGGGAACGTTTTCAAATCATTTGTCTTGCCCTTTGGGGTTGTCCTCTGTGCCGTAGGTCTCTACCAAGTGCTTAGCGGCAGTGGCTGTGGCCCTTTCGATGGGAGGGCCTTTATGTGTTCCCTTATCTGGATGACTGACTTTTTTTTTTTTCAAACTTTCTTTTTTGCACCGTTACCCGGGGAACTCTCTCGAGCATCCATCTGCCTCTGCAGCTCTACTTCCAGACCTCAAATCCCTCTGTCTCTCTAGCACCAGCCCGGTTATCCCCCTCAATTCTGAGCCCTTCAAGGGTAGTGCCACCCTATCTGTCTAGGGCGCTCTATCTGGCAATTCAGACCGGGCTGGGCTCTGCCCAGGAGAAGAGCAGGTCCAGTCGTTGGAGTGTGGCCGAGGGGAGGTGGTGCCATCGCCTGTTTCCGAGGCTTGGGATTTCTCTTAGATACCCCATTGGCTCAGACATGCAATGCATCCTCACGCTGCTGTGCATGCCTACAGGGCCGCTGCTGCAGCCAATTCCCCTTACTTCCTAGTCTCGGGTTGCTGTGCTCCCAGCTTACGCTAGGAGTCCCCCGTTCCCTGTGATGGACCCTCCTGAGACAGGAGAGCAGTCCTCCGGATGCTCAATCCTGCCTCTTCCCTGCCAGCCCCCAGTGACCCAAGCTCATTCCCGAACCCGGGGTTGCTGGCATGGCGTGTGCTGTGGCATCCAGCGCCACTGGCCGACAGGGATGACTGACTTTTGAAAGCCCTGGCTAGGGAACTCTTACTGACCATCTTGCACAGGACTCTGCAACTGTTCCACGCCCTGGAAATCACCGTGAATCTGCCCAATTCTGTTCTCACTCCTCCTCCTCAGCACCTCCAGTATATAGATGTGGTTCTGGATACCTCTCAGGGCAGAGGTTTCCTGCCCCGAGACAGGGTAGACTGCCTGATGATGCAGGCCTCCTTATTGACCCGAGAATGGTACGTTCCAGCCCAGTCCTTTCTGCATCTGCTGGGGCTAATGGTAGCCAATATAGCCACTGTTCCGCTAGCCAGGCTCCACTTGAGGATCCCCCAATGGACCCTTCAAGTCCAATAGGATCAGCACCACAATGACCTGGACCAGTTAGTCCTGGTTTCCTCCCCTGTCCACAGGATCCTTCAATGGTGACTGAACCCCAGCCATCTTTTGCAGTGGAGTATCCTTCCTCATCCACTCTCCTGTGCAGGTCCTCACAATGGACGCCTCGGGATCAGGATGGGGAGCCCACCTAGGTCCTTTCCAGACCCAGGGGTCCTTGTCCCTGACAGAGACAAGTCTCCACATCAGTGTGCTCAAGATGAGAGCAGTCCTCTGTGCCCTTCCGGCATTTCAGAACCACTTGTGCCCAGGTCACCTGCTGATCCAGTCAGACAACATCAGTGTGGTATACTGTCTCAACAGACAAGGGGGGCTCACTTGTACCCTCTCTGCCAGGAGGCAATGAGGGTCTGGTACTGGGCTCTGGACCACAGCCTTGAGCTATTGGCCATCCAGGTTCTAAGGGACCAAAATGTCTTGGCAGACAGGCTAAGCTGGTCACAGTCTTGCCAACACGAGTGGGCACTGTTGCCCTCTGTGGCCGAAAGCCTGTTTTGATGGGGGGAGGTCCCCATGCAATGCAAAACTGCCGCTTGTCTGCTTGCTAGATCCTGGGCCTGGAGTTTTCTGGCAAGACGCATTGTCCCTCTCCTGGAAAGGGAGGTTTCTTTGTCTTCCCTCCCTTCTCGTTGATTTAGTGGGTCCTTCTCAAGTTGCAGATGGAGGGGCCTCCTTTGTCCTGGTGACCCTGTTTTGGCTGCAGCAAATCTGGTTTCCATTGTTGCAACAACTGGCAGTGGAACCTCCGGTCTGACTCCTGCTTTGCTGGGATCTGCTCAGTCAAGCCCAAGGGATCCGGATCTCAGGTCCCTTTGGCTGCATGCCTGGCTCCTGAGGACGTAGCCATAGCTCACTTTGGCATTTCCCATAGAGTGGCTGATGTGTTGGCGGCAACTAGAAAGCCTTCCACCAGGGCCACCTATTCCATGATGTAGAAACATTTTGCCATTTTGGGCATCTGCCGATCACTTGGACCCTTTCACCTGTCCGGTGAAACAGGACCTGGAGTACCTTCTGCCCCTCTCCAACTTGGGCCTTAAATATTCCTCTATTAAGGTTCACGTCTGCCATCTCTGCTTTCCATGTGCCAGTGGACGGTCATCCGGTAGCCCAGTTAGAGGTGGCCCATATGTTTTTGAGGGGCATTCTTCGCTTGAAGCCCCATCTGTGTAACCCTGTTCAAGCTTGGGATCTGAATTTTGTTTTAAAAAAACTGACCCTGCCTCCTTTTGAGTTGTTATGAATTCTCAGTCATGAGGCTGATCTCGGACTCCAGGATACTCTTGTTCATCCCTGCATCCATCAACGACTTGCAGCTAGTGTCTGAAATTCCATCAAGATACCCTTGGCCACTTGAAGGACTCAACACCGTAGTCCTTTCTATCCAGGTTCACGTTACCTCACGTTGGCTCTGTCATGGAACCAGCACTTTTAGGGATGCAGTGCTTAATTTCCTTTATGCACTCATGGTATGGCGGGATACAGAATTCATCATTGTGTTGCATCCCAGAATGTTCTATTTTGCAGCTAGATTCAGGAAAGAAAATCTGCAAAACTGTGCAGGACTTCCAGGATTTTCTTCTGGGACCCCCTGTTTGTTATATTTGGGTATCTCGGACCCCTGAAGATTCTGACCTACAACAGTCCTGTGACAACCCCCCCAAAGAAACCTTGTCAGACTCAATTGACATACCACTGCATTGCTACATCAATGTTTGAGGAAGAGACAATGATCAAGGCATTCGTTTGTCTTCCTTCCTTGCCCAACATCAACACTGGAAACATGATAGACATTTTTGGGACGTACCCAACTGGACCTGCTGGGTTTTGCCTGAGTGGCATCCCCAGTTTTCAAGTTGATTAGTTTTGCCCTTCCCTGCTCCTCAAGTCCCATTAGGGTTTTGATGTCTCCATGGTATGTGTGGGCCTCTATGCCCAGAGGATCTATTCCACCCCAGTACTAGTTACCCCTTTTCTGGTGGGACTGGCACTCATAAAGATCTGGGCTCTTCCAAGGGTCTGCTAATCAGGTGATCATGGTGTCAGCCATCAATATCACCATACAGGAGATGGAGAAGAAGAAAGGGAGAGAAGGATTATATCTCTGTCTGCATATTCCTGTAAGGAAAGCTCTTCCTTAAAACCCCTACCTATTAATCTGGCCATAGTGGACACTGCATTGCAGGTCTGGGACTGGACAGCCACATGCAAAACTACTTCTAGCCTTGTGGCCTGTAGATTTGTATTCTTCTCTGCAGGGTTCCAGTATTCTGCTAGCATCTTTCTTTTGAGGATGTCATGCAGTGGTGCAGTGTTGAGGCTGGCCAAGTCCCAAGGTCATTCCCCTCAGCCCTCTGATAAGGAGTTAAAGCTTGACCAGATTGGGTGCTGTTCATGAGTGACTGTGACTGGGCATTTGGCTGGTGAGCTGTGCTGCTTGTATGGCCATATGGGTGAGAGTTTGGGTCCCATTTCTTCTCTGTCCCAGTCCATGCTGTTACCCATGTAAAGTGGTCCCTAGTATCATTGGACAGATGGGTTTTCAAAGTGATAGGCGAGGAATTCTCTCTCTGGAGTTCAGGGTTGTACCCCCCATGATGATCCTTGCACAAGAGCATTCTCATACAAGCCTGCACAGTGGGACTGCAGAAGGTGGTCCAGAAACTTTTCTCTAGCCTCTTATCTCTCTAGGTTCTGCAGTGCTGGCAGCAGCAAGTGGTTGCGTCTGTGTGGAGTTCTCATAGCTAAGAGAAATATTTCCATATTTTTTCTAATTTAAAATATACATTTTTTTTTGTACAATTGGTGGATTTAGTAGGAGGGAATTGTCTTCATGAAGGTGTTGGATTTGTGTGTTTGATGTTGGTTGGGAGAAGGAAGTCACCACATTAGTTCTGCGATGAATCAAATCAATGTTTATTTGTAATTCGCTTTTCGGAATACTAAAGTGCAAATACATAACAAATTTAGCACCACACAACAGTAATAAATACAAATATCAAACATTTAAAAGCAACAGGACAACTAGATGTTATTCAAAAAGCTAATTCAAATAAATAACTCTTCAGTGAGACTTTAAAAGACTCAGTGGACAGGCACTCTCTAATCCGACCAGGTAGAGAGTTCCACAGGGTTGGGGTCACGAAAGGAAAAGCTCTGGCCCCAGATGACTGAAGACGAACCCTGGGAATCTCTAGCAATCCCTCATCGGTGGAACGGAGTGAGCGGAGAGGGCAGTAGGGTTGAAGGAGATCTTGCAAGTAGCCCGGTCCCTGTCCGTGTAGGATCTTGTAGGTCAGCAACGCGACCTTGAGGGTGATCCTCCATCGCACCGGCAGCCAGTGCAGTTCACGCACAGGTGTGATATGGCAAGTTCTTGGTAACCCAGTCAACCTGGCTGTAGCATTCTGCACCAGCTGCAGGCAACGGAGATCCACCCCCGGCAACCCTAGATATAGAGCATTACAGTAGTCAAGATGCGAAGATACAAAGGCATGAACCAGCACAGGAAGGTCATCGTGCGGAACAAGGTGTTTTATATGGGCAATATTCCTCAGGTGGTAGAAAGAGGACTTGATAATGGCTGACACGTGTGTCTTAAGTGTCAGCTCGCTGTCAAGTATTACGCCCAGATTCTGCACCTGTTCAGAAGGTCTCAACTGGTTACCCCCTAACACAAGGTCAAAAGGAGACCCAGGAGTCAACTTCTGTACACGGTGACCAGGGTCCACCACCAACACCTCAGTCTTGTCTGGATTCAGTCTCAACAAGTTAGCACTCATCCAGTCCTGAATCTCAGCGAGGCAGTTGTTAAAGACTGATATTGCATCATTTTGTTTGGGTACAAAGGACATGTAGAGCTGAGTATCATCTGCATAGCAGTGAAAACTCAGCCCATAATACCGTATAATGTCTCCCAACAGCAGCATATACACCGTGAACAACATGGGGGAAAGCACAGAACCCTGCGGCACCCCACAAGGCAGCGCAAAGGGAGCAGAGGAAAAAATTCCCTTATACTACCCTCTGAGTTCTGCCCATGAGGAAAGAGTGGAACCATCTGAGGACTGTCCCCGACAGTCCACAAAGTAGCCGCAGGCATTCTAGCAACATCCCATGGTGCACGGTGTCAAATGCTGCAGAGAGATCAAGGAGGACCAAGATCGAACGGCTCCTCCGATCTCTCGCTATTAGGAGATCATTCAGTACTCGAACCAACGCCGTCTCGATACTTTGCCTCTTCCTGAAACCAGACTGGAGAGGATCATAGACTTCATGGGTGGTAAGAAAGTAATTGAGCTGCAACGCGACTACTTTCTCAATAACCTTACCCAAAAAGGGCAGGTTAGAGATCGGTCTGTAGTTAGCAAGACAGTCTGGGTCAAAGGAAGATTTCTTTAAAAACGGTGTCATGCTAGCCTCTTTCAGAGACTCCAGAAATACCCCTTGATCCAATGAGCACCAGACTATCTCAGCAAGGACTGGTCTGATCGCATAGACGCACCCCACAAGGAGGCACTAGGACCAGGATCCAAACTACAGCAAGTCGGTCGCAAGCCCTGGACAATCTTCATGATATCCTTGATCACTGGCTGGTCAAAATCTGTCCAGGCAGACTGAGGGCCTGTAGCCTTTCATTGACCCTCGCCATGCTCATTTGAATGCGTTTTGTGGATCTCCGACCTGATCGATGACACCTTATCATCAAAGAACCGAGCAAACCCATCACACTTTATTTGTGAAAAAGCGCTCTGACCCTGCAAACAGGCTGGATTGCACAGCCTACCCATGGTCCGGAAGAGCTGGGCTGATCGATTCCTTTATGCAGCTATCTCCCTGGATAGGAACTCTGCCTTCTTACGGGAGATTTCTGATTGATATTCCATATAATGGGCAATCAGTTATACTGCAAATTAAATTTTATTTATATAGTTTGGCAGTTTGTGTGTGCTTTTGTGGGGCGGGGGGCTGTCCTTGTTACCAGGATTTGCTGGCTTGTTGCTGTAGTGGCCTCTTAATGATGTGGTTCTGTGATTTTGTTTGTCACTTCTGGTGGGCTGTCAGGACTGCTGATTTCTTGTTGTTTTATAAAATTTTTTTTTTTTCAAAGGCACTTTTTAGCCAGAATATATTTGTTGCTAAGGAGGGGCTTCTCCTGGTATACTGTTCTGTTTTTAATAGAATATCTTAAGTAGCAGCCCACTGATTTCTTGAATATTGAGATTTGCTCTTAACTGGCCAGCCCAGTGGTGTGGAAGGCTAAGGCATCCGTGCCTTACCTCTTGCCATACTGGTGACCCATATTCACAGTGTGAGTGGGCCGCCAGGGGTCGGCTGGGGAGGAAGAGGATCGAGCGTTCAGAGGACTACTTTCCTCTTCTGGGAGGGAGGACTGGCACTCCCACTGAACGACTGCCCCCGGATGGAGGCCCGAGGGTAGTGTAGGTCCGACGGGCACCAGAGAAGGGAGTGTGCTGTGGGACATTCGCGGGTGTGCGCAATTTTTCATATATGCATGTTTGGCATGTGTGCCTCAACAATGGGGGTGGAAACGGGAGAAAATGGAGGAAATGATGATGCTTCATCGTTTGAATCGAGGCTTCATTATTTGAATGAGGCTTCATCGTTTGAATCCTTCAAGAGGCGATTGGACTCTCATTTAGGATGGCTTAAAAGTCAAGACTAAATATACCCACGATGTCGTGGAGACATTCCTGATGGGCGTAGCCTTCTAATGTCTATTCAAACCGAGAAAAACACCTCGGGCTACGAGAGATGACCGACTTCACAGGCTCTGCACCCGGCAACCGGGCACAGCCGCAGCCCTGTGGCAGAGGGTGTAGGCTGAAGGTAAGTCCTGGGGGTGCTGGGGTGACGGGGCTAGGGGGGTTGGTCTGAAAGGGGCAGCTAGGGGAGATAAGATGTATAAACTGTATATCGAAGAGATTTGCTCTTGACATTTTTTTTTGATACACATGAAATAGATATTTATATATTTTTTGTATATGTTAAGGGAGTAAGCAAGGTTAAGGGAGTAAGTTAGGGAGGGGTAGGAAGTACTCCATATGCTGTGTAACAGAACTCCATATATAAGGTAAGCTTTTTTGGTTCCATTGTATGGATACTAGGCAGATAGTGAAAAGAAAGTTATTAAAAATGGTTTAGGATTCTCGTAGGATTAGTATGGAAATGAGATACAGTGGGGATGTACTTAGTTGTTGGGACTGTGGGACGCTTTTCTCCAGGGGTATGCTCTGTAGGAGGGGCAGCTCAGCTGGTAGCAGCAAGAGATGAGATATCTCGGCTGGCAGCACCAGCTTAGCTGGGGTCCTCCCACCTCACCCCCAGTCCCCCACAGGCCCATTGGCCCAGGGGGTTGGAGGGTGGTGGGGAAGGGGAAGGGAAAGGGTGGCAGGGATAACCACAAGGGGTTAAACCAGTCTTACACCATCCAGACAGCAAATTACTTCGCACCTCTGGAGGAGGTTCAGGTACTGACTCTGTCTTAGGAGGGTGGTGTAGGGAGGACTGTGAGTCAATTGGGGGAAATCGAGAGGATGATTTGGTCACTCTTGGGGGGGCAGTGAGCAGGAGGAAGTCAGCAAGGAGAATGTTAGTGACTGGGAGCTTCATGATTAGGGGAGTAGAGAGGGTGGTGGATGTAGGAGGGAAAAGGAGTGAAACTGTCAGGTATCTTCCTAGTGCTGCAGCCATCCAGGATGTGGATAGGATAGGCAGGATGGTGGAGAAGGGGGAGAGGGGATCTGGGGTGTTGATACACTTAGGTACCAAAGATCTGGTGAGCCAGCCTTTGGAGGCAATGAATTGAAACTTTAATAAGCTAGGGGATGGACTGAAGGTGTACTCGGCTTCTCTGGCTTTTTCTGAGGTCCTCCTGTGTGGAATGGGAATGACAGAGTAAAGAAGGAAGAGACTGAGGAGTGCAATGGGTGGTTAAAGAGATGGTGTCAGGAGGAGGGATACCACTATGTGGGGGACTGGGGGGCTTCTAGGACAGGAGGCCCATCAAGGGTGATGGCCTTCACCTGACGAGGGGGAGGGCGGTGCTCTGGGGCAGAACATTTTCAATGGACTGTTAAACTGACTGTGGGGAGACAGAGGCTAGGGGAACCACTGAGAAGGGAGAGCAGGTGGGAGACCCAGCTAGGGCTCCCCCTGATCAGGGGGCTAGTAGCAGAAAGGTGGGTAGCAGTAAGGGTGAAGTTCAAATTAGGTTAATGGAAGAGGCCAATGAGGGAGAGCTGACAAAACCTATATTCAGCATGGAAAAATTAAAGGAGACTAGGGAAGAATAAGGGAGAAGGAATGGAAAAAGCAGGAAGGGATAAGGAGAAAGATGTAAAGAGGTCTACATTAATGCCAGGAATCTGGGAAATAAAATAAGTGAGCTTCAGGCAATGGTGACATGCACTATGATGGACCTAGTAGCCATCACAGAAACTTGGGCCACAGAGAATAATGACTGGGTGCTGACAGTCCCAGGTTGCACCATGTTTAGACATCATAGAGGAAAAGTTGAAGGAGGCGTAGCCCTGTGTCAGGGAAGGCATGGAGGCAGTGGAGGATGGAAACATCAGGGGAGGTAATGTAGAAACAGAATAGCTGTAGGTTCAGCTCATGGCATCCTCAGGTAAAAGACTAGAGACAGGGGTGATCTGTAGACCTCCAGCACGCTGGGAAGAGAGAGATAAGGAGCTAGTGGCAGAGTTAGAAAAGGGGGAGGGTGGCAAAGGGGTGGGTGGTGGTAATGGGAGATCTGAATCTGCCAGATATTGACTGGGCCATTCCAGTGGCCAGGAGCTCCAGATGTCAGGCCCTGCTGGATTTATTTCTGGACTGCCTCTTGGTGCAGCTGGTTAAGGAACCCACTGAGCAGGCTGCCATTCTCAGTGTGGTGCTCACCAACTCAGAAGTGGTAGGAGGAATGAGGGTAGGGGAGCCACTAGGGTCCAGCGACCATAACTTTATATGATTTGACCTGGCCTTTGGGATAAATAACCCCTCATCAGAGGCTCTTGTCCTAGTTTTCAGAAGGGCAGACTTCAGCTGGACGAGGGAGCTGATCTGGGACAAGTTAATCAGAGTGGACAGCATCAGGGATGTGGAGGAAAGATGGTGGGAAATCAGGGGGCCATTCTCAAGGTAACAAAGTCTTGCATGAGAATGGTGATCAAAAGAAACAGGTATAAGAAATCAGTATGGTTCTCTGGAAATGTCAGGGAAGCAGTGAGAGCCAAAAAGAAAGCCTTCACCAGGTACAAGGAAAACAAGTGAAGGAAGCATGGGGAGGGTACCAAATGAGAACAAGGAGGCAGTCAGAGATGTAAAGTCAGACACAGAGCACCATGTTGTGCAGGGGATCAAGGAAAGGGAAAAAACAGTTCTTTGAAGGGAAAAAAGAAAGAAGCGAGGAGTAATTGTTAGGCTAACAGAGGGAGGTAGGCAGGGTAATGGAGGAGGATGGCCAGAAAGTAGCTATTCTTAATGACTACTTCTGCTCTGTATTCACAAGGGAAAACAGATGGCCTCTGCCAGAGAGTGGCATTATGGCATCTTAAGGGGGATCCCTGAGTTGAAGCAGCAAGTATTTACTAATGAATGGGTTCAGAAAGGGCTAATAGCCCTAAAGATTGATAAGGCCCTGGGGTCACATGGGATGCATCTGAGGATGCTCAATGAATTGGCAACAGAACTAACTGAAACCCTGGTAGGGCTATTCAGTATCTCATTTGAGAAAGGGATAGTTTCAGAAGACTGGACGGTAGCAGACATAGTCTCTTTCCATAAGGGAGGGGACAAGGAGTAATCAGGTAGCTATAGATCTGTCAGTGTTGCCTCTGTTGTGGTTAAACTGATAGAGACGCTAGTGTAAGAGGCCCTCATGGTCTACCTGGAGAACAGTGGACTCCAGGATAGTAAACAGCACAGGTTCATGGCAGGGAGGTCTTGTCAGCCTGGCCTGATAGTATTCTTTGACTGGGTAATGAGGGTAACAGGTAAGGGCCATGCTGTGGATTTACTCTGCTTAGATTTCAGCAAGGTTTTTGACTCAGTGCCTCACAAAAGGTTACTGAAGAAGCTAAAGGATCTGGGTGCAGCAAAAGACACAGTTAGATGAGTGAGAAACTGGTTGGAAGGGAGACAGCAGAAGGTTGTGGTTAATGGAGTCAAATCAGAAGAGGGAGGTCATCAGTGGAGTGCTACATGTATTAGTCCTGGGTTCAAGTCCTTTTCAGTATATTCATCAGCGACATGGGAGAAGTAATAAAGGGCAAGATGTGTCTCTTCGCAGATGACACTAAGCTCTGTGGTGGGGTAGATGGTGAGGAGGGGGTTAGGGAGCTACAAAGAGACTTTAGGCTGTAGAGGTGGTCAGAGGTTTGGCAATTGAAATTCAGTGCCAAAAAGTGCAAGGTGATATACATCAGGAACCTGAACCCTAGGACAGAGTACTTGGGGGGAGGAGGGGGTTAAAGCTGTGCATGACTTCTGAGGAAGGAGACCTAGGGGGTCATCATAAGTGACTCCCTAAAACAAGCAAGCCAGTGTAACAAGGTCTACAGTAAAGCAAACATGATGCTGGGGTGTACAGGAAGGGATACTGACAGCAGAAAGGAGGTATTACTAACTCTATAGCTCACTGTTGAGGCCCCACCTGGAGTACTGTGCCCAGGTCTGGAGTCCTCATCTTAGGAAAGACGAGGACAGGCTGGAGACAGTGCATCGTAGGGTACCAAAATGATTAAGGGCCAGCAGGACAGCTCTTATGAGGATCAGCTCAAGGCATTGAACATGTACTTGCTGGAGGTTAGATGAGAGGGGAGATATGATGGACCTTTAAGTTCTTGAAAGGAATGACAAGGTAAATTCTGAGGAACTATATTGAGCACATTCCATGTTTTGGAATTCATTACCTGTAGACCTCTGCTCTTCTAGTTCAATGTTGCAATTCAAACAAAAGTTCAAGCTATATTTGTTATCTGTAGATGTTTGTAATTGTGTTGTTTAATTGTTTTGCGTAATATTGTTATGTGTTATTGAAACTGTACTGTTATTGCTTTGTCTTATATGTCGGGTTGAACCTGAAAATGGATTGGTTCCAGTGTTCTTACCCAGGTAACAAAATTTTAAATTAAAAAAAATAAGTAGTGCATCAAGCACATGGGAGCACGAGTAGAATCTGATGGGAGGATGGGTTCAAGAGGGAAGTGAGAAAGTTTTATTTTACAGAAAAGGTGGTGGAGTCATAGAACAATCTACCAACTGATGTGGTGGGCGCTAGAACTATCACTGGTTTTAAACATGGCTGGGACAGAGTGAAGGGCTTACTGGTTGCTCAGGGTGATAGCGGTAGGGTGGGAAGCATGGGGAATGGATATTGTGGGTTGGAACCCTGTAGGAACAATAGGTACTGGGGTTGTTAGGGCTTTATGGGCAGACTGGATGGACCAGTGGTCTTTTTCTGCAATCCTTCTATGTTTCTGTGTTGTAGTGTGTTCCGAATTGTCCAAGTATTTATTTATTTATTTATTTTATTTTACAGTTTTTGCACCCTACATCCCCGCACCGGGACCATCAGCCCAGTCACGGACTCTGGCTGTGGCTAGTCACATTATAGCTGTTCTCCCTGAACCCCTGGCTTCCCCCGGCGGGGACACGGCACCTTGACCAAGGGTACCGTGAACTTGAGAAAGGAAGGAGTCAGCCTGAATGTCAAATGCAGCTGGAGTGGGCTTCATTGTGGCAGCGGGAGCAGGAGTGTTTTTATCCCCCTTGTTGTTGCAGAAGGCAGAGACATGTAATGACGTCCTGCATCCACCCCGCCTCCTGTGGACTGTCAAGCGCTAGTCGCTGCGGTGCTCCCGGCCTCTGCCAGGGGTTCGTCAAGTGCCGGGTGGTGTCCCCACCCACCCCCTGGAGAAGGAGAGCAGTCCCTAGGATGCTGCATCCTTCTCCCCCAGCTGGCCCTCCAGCAACCCGAGTCTGTTCCCGAACCCGGGTCGCCAGTGCCGCAAGCGGAAATCCAGCCACTGCACCGGTGGGCCAGCTGCCATCCAAGTTTTTCTTATCCTGGACCTACTTATCCTCAACCCCTTCATCTGTAAGTGGAAATTCTATATGGTTGGAATGAATCAAATCATCCTTTCCCTGGAGCAATGTGCATGGTCCTGTTTCAAGGCCTCTGGGATACATATTTTCATTCATTGATGTAGCATTCTCAAATCAGTCCCTCCTGTTGCAGGTGGACAAGTGCTTGTACCAGTTCTGGTCAATTCCTTTTGGCCTATTCTCTGTTCTAAGAGTACTTTCCAAGCATCTCTCCAAAGTCTGTCTTGTTGTTGGCGAAACGTTATTCCTTTGAAGACTAGCTCATAACAGGACAATTGGGTACAGGAGGTGGCACTGTCTTGGAATCTCATGGTCCAAATTCTTCAGACACTGGGGTTCCTTCTCAACCTAAAGAAGTCAGAAATTAAGTAGGCTATAGTGTTTGTTGGTGTGGAACTACTCTGTCTTCAGGACAGATGACAGAGCTCAGTGTTTTTTGTCTTTGTCTAATCATTTCTGGATGGGCAGTTGTGGTTGGCCAGGGATTTTCAGCAGCATCTTGGGTACATGGCATCTAGGGCATTCCTTGTATGGTGGATGTACATCCGCATGAGTTCACTTCAGTAACAATTTTGATGTTCGTGGTCTCATTTCCACTCCCAACTGTCCTGAACGGTTCAGGTGACATAGCCTGTGAATATTTAGCTACACTGGTGGTTGTCACCACACATCCTTCAGGTGGGAATCTCATTTCTTTGGATCATGCTTATAGTGCTGTTGATGATGAATGCCTCCCTTATGAACTAGCGTGTGCATCTACAAGACAGCAGGGTACACAGAATCTGTCCCTGAGGGGGTCTCCCCTTTGAATCAAGCTGCTGGAGCTCAGACCATTTCCCATTTCATCTGGCTTTGATAGAATTTCCTCCCCTGGTTCCTGGTAAAATTGTCGAGGTCAGCTTTGGTTTGCTCATTCCAATTGGACATGGATCCAGAAGCAAATGATTTGATACCTTTTAATGGACCAACATAGATGTAACAACAAGAACAAAGTGCTCTAGCTTTCGGACCAACCAGTCCTTCTTCAGAAGCTCATGGCAGTTGTTTAGAAAATACAATACTTATAACAGCTAGATAATGCAGAGAAAAACAGAAAAAAATCCCCATTGGTTTAAAATACTCATTTAAAAAAACAGAAGATGATGTCAGAGAAGTTTAACAGTACAATACTGCCCTCAGTCCGAATGAACCTTGGGTTCAGATGTGCTTGGTGCAACACTCATGCAAAGAATCCTACTGCACATAAATTTAATTGACATAAGATAACACTGCTGAAGCAGATAACTCCCAAATCAAGCCATGAGTGTCACAGTCAGTATAAGGATGTGATTACTGAAAGGCAACCCCCACCCAGCTTAAAGACAAACTAAGATAGTTATAGGGCTCATGAAATTACAATGTATGCATTAAAGACAAGAATTACCAGTAAAGTTGTCTAAAAAAACATCAGTGCACACTGTGTGATGTGTAAAACATAGCTGGACATGCCACCCAGCTGTATTCTCAAGCTAAATAAAAGGCCCAAGAAATTACAAAAACCTCAGGACTATATAAATGATAATTTAAATATAAATTGATAATATTAGTGTTAAAAAACTCTAGTCGAGGAACCTCAAGGAATTCAGACCATGCAGCCTGATATGTACTGATGTCAATATATACTGAGAATGTAGCAACTTCATGTACCACAAGTGTCAAGGGAATCTGAAAAAGAGATAAAAATGTAATTTATCTCCTCCTGTTATTGCACTATTGGACATGGAGACATTCCATGTAGCTGGCTCAAGCAGTTAGCTTGCAGACACACTCAGCTTTGTAAAGATGTCCCTTTATATGATCTCTGTATCTGCAGGTGGTATTCATTGAATTTGTGGAGAGGTGAACCTCATGGGTAGACATTTTTGCTTCTTGGGAGAACAGAAAGATGAGATTGTTCTGTGCCCATCCTTACTGTTAGAGTACTGCTTTTCCGTCAGTGTAAGGAAGACCTTCTGTATGCCTTTTCATCATCCACCTTGATACACAAATTGTTAATCGGGAAACAGAGGGACAGAGAGAACCTCATCCTGATTGCGCCGGACAAGCTTCTCTAAGTTTGGCATCAAGATCTCATTAGTTTCAATAGTAGACCCCCCGTTTGCTTCCACTTTGACTATACCTTTTAAAGAAGTTCGATGGGACAGCTCTGCAACTGATAGCCTGGTTCTTGAGCATCTAGAATTTCAGGTATGGGACTTTCTGAAGAGTTCCTGAAAAGTTCTGGAAGCCTATTAACTTACAAGACCTATGGCTTTAAAAGGACAGTGCCAACCCCCTTAGGCCTTAAAATGTCTCTAGTTTAAAAAAAAAAACACATTATGATTGATCATGTTCTGTAGAGACTGCTGGTACAGCTGGTAGTTTAATTCTGGTTTCTTTTTAAAAGTGAAAAACAGACTCCCCACCATATCAGTTTTACCAAACAAGAACATGTGTGTACGGTCCTTGATCAATTCCCACTACGCTTTCCTGGACTTGGGAACTCCATGAACACAGACTAGCCACTGATGATACAGTTGGGGGAGAGGAGATTATTGCATCATGGGTGACTGCACAGTTTTTTTGGGGAGGTTCCTAATGTTCAGTAAGTATGCAGTAAGAGTAAATCAAGGATTTGAAACAAGACAAAGTAGGTTATATAAGGAATATGCAGTGGAAATGAGTGGAATAAAGTATTTATCTGCACAAGAACAGTTTAACCTCAGGAAACCTCATGAGTGGCGTAAGCGAGTGTCCGAGGTCAAACTGCTCAAGTGCAGATAAATCATTTATTCCACTCATTTTCCATCGCCTATTCCATTTATGCAACAGGATAGTAGTTGTTTTTGAATGCTTTTTCTATTTATGTTTAGTCTAGTTTGCGTTTCTTGTTTTATAAATGTTTCCCAGTGTAGCTCCACTTAGCATAGTGGTTGCTAAGCGGTTGCTATGGACGCTCCAACTTTATATTATGTTCAGTACATAATGAAAATGTTTGATGCACAATTCTTTTGTTTTTGCTTAGGGGGCATTTGTTAATCAAACAAGTGAATGAAAATGTAATTTTCTGCCATTTTTATAATGATAAAAAATCGAAAAGGTATCTGTAAATGAAACACCTCTCATTTTGTAGATATTTTTGTGCTGAACAACTTTTGTGCTCAAAGTACCACACTATCATTTTTTGTTTTAGTTATTTGCATTTGTTTGGTGAAAATGGCAAAACAATTGAATTTTCTGCCATTTTTCTAATTATAAAAAATCTAAAAGGTATCTATTAATGAAACGCCTCTCATTTTGTAGATCTTTTTATGCTGAACAAACTTTGTGCTCACAGTCCCATGCTATTGTTTTTCATTTAAAAGTTATTTACATTTGTTTGTTGAAAAAATGAAACAAAAATAATTTTCTGCTGCTTTTTTGCTAATTATAAAAAAATCTAAAAGGTATCTTTAAATGAAACACCACCCATTTTGTAGATATTTTTGTGCAGAACAACTTTCATGCTCACAGTACGATGCTATCATTTTTCATTTCAAAGTTATTCGCATTTGAATATGGTTAGTGCAGCTACTGAGGCTGAAAATTCTAAATTTGGATGACCTACTTGTCACAAACTCGCTCAGCCGGTCAGCCCGCTACTCCCAAAGTGCCAACCTCTGAGCGTATGATTTGTGGACAAAGGCTTGCTTAGTTGGATAAAAGCAGTCCTGATCCGGCCTCCTCTCTGAGGTCATTAAACTCCGCCTTGGAATATTAAAAGTTATATTTTACAGCACAGGATGTCCCAACAAGATTTAAAAAAAATTAAGTGACATACTCAATTTCCTGTCCTCAGGTTAACTGGTCAGAACTGTTTTTTGTTCTGACACTCACACAGACATACACACACACACACACACACACACACACACACAATAAACAGTTTCTGTGATGTTCTTCCAAAGCATCCGGGGAATGTGTATTGGACCTTCCAAATTCATCTGGATCCTTGTTATCTACGCATCAAAGGTCTTTCTGATGTAATTCAAGGGCTCCCTGAGACACCCTTCCCAACACAGGTTCTTCCTGGCAACTATTGCAAGTCAAAGGATCTCCCTGAGGGCATTATAAAGTGGATACTTTGGTTCCTGCCTTCAAAGAAAATTTAACAAAGAAATTGCATTTTAAATAGCCGCAGATTTAGCTATGTCCTGTTCTTTGAACTTATCCCTGTTTTTTTTGGATGTATCAGTTCCGAAAGACTGTGGGTCTTCTGACTGCCCTTCCCTTACATAAATATATGTAATACAAAAAATAATTTGATACATGGATCAGAATCAGTGGTCCAAGTGTGACAATTCCTCCCCACCTAGACTGAATTTGTGGGATCTATCCCCTACATGGGATGAGCTTCCCAAATTAGTTCATTCCTCATACACACAGGACAAACCATCTGAGTTCTGATTCCTGGCTCCGACCCTATGTATGATTTTCAAATCATACCCTTGCAAAGCAAGACTCCATCTGAGCAGTCTGCCATTGTTTTTCCCTATCTGAGTCAGCCAAACCAGGGGGTTGTGGTCAGTCTGCAAAGGCTGCCCATACAAGTATGGCTCCAACTTCTTTAGAGCCCACACTGTGGCAAGACACTCCTTTTCCACAGTGGAGTACGCTTGCTCCCTGGGAAGCAGTTTTTTACTCAGGTAGGCAATGGGGTGGTCCCTTCCTTCGCTGGATGTCTGGCTTAGTACTGCCCCAATACCCACGTCTGAGACATCCGTCTAAACTATAAAAGTTTTACTATAGTCCAGACTTGTCAAAACAGGAGCACTGCACAGTGCCTCCTTCAATTTGGTAAAGGCTTCCTCAATGGCTGGGTCCCAGGTGATTTTCCTTGGCATTTTTTCCTTCGTCAGGTCAGACAGGGGAGAAGCCAGGGTACTATAATTAGGTATAAACTTTCTGTAGTACCCTGCTGTCCCTAGAAAGCTCCTGACCTGCTTCTGGGTTTCTGGTCTGAGCCACACCTGGATCACCTCTGTCTTTATTTGGCTAGGATGGAGCTGTCCTTGGCCTACCACATGCCCAATGTATGCCACTTCTTCCATGGCCACCTGGCACTTCTCGGCTTTGACAGTGAGCCCGACCCTCTGTATTCTGTCCAGCACTTCCCTAAGGTGTTCCTCCCAGCTGGTACTGAAGATGGCAGTGTCATCCAGGTATGCCACAGCGTACTCCTCAGCACCATTTAACACCTGGTTCACCAACCTTTGGAAAGTGGCCGGGGCGTTCTTCATTCCGAAAGGCATTACTTTGAACTCAAATAAGCCTCCCAACTTGTTCAGGAGTTCGTCCGTCCGGGGCATCGGATGGATGTCTGACGTCATGACTGCATTCAGTCCATGATAGCCCACACAGAAACCAGTCGAGCCATCTGGCTTGGGTAAAAGGACTACGGGTGAGGCCCAGGGGCTGTGGGATCTCTGGATTACCCCTAAATCCAGCATCTCCACCCCTGCCCTCCTATTGTCCTTTTGGACAGCCTCCAACACCCGATATGCTGTCCGCTGTATGTGCGTCTGTGTCCCTTTCTCCACATCGTGTGTTGCTAAGGGGGTTAGTCCAGGCTTGGTGCTAAACAAGGGGGCAACGACTTCTAAAACCTCCCTCACTTTCTGGATCTGGTCCGGGTTCAGCTGGGGAGACAATGTTACTGCCTCCACAGAGGACACCTGTTTACTGTCTTCCAGCAAGTCCAGAAGGGGAGTCTCCTTTGTCCGTCCCCTCCCCTCCCCATGACTACACACTGAGAACACCATGTCAGCCCTATTTGCATATGGCTTCATCATGTTAACATGGTACATCCTTTCTGTCTGTCTACAGTCAGGTAACTCCACAATGTAGTTTACATCATTTACCTTCCTAACCACTTTGTACGGTCCTGCCCACTCAGCTTGCAGCTTGTCTTTCCAGACCGGAATAAGGATCATGACTTTCTGACCCACCATGTACGAGCGAGCTCTGGCTGTGCGGTCGTACCATACTTTTTGTTTCTGTTGGACAGCTGCCAGGTTGCTCTGGGCTGTCCCCATAAGCTCCTTCAGCCTTTCCCTAAACCATAGGATGTAATCCACAATGGGAGTTCCCTGGGTGGCATGCTTGCCTTCCCAGTCCTCCTGGATCAAGTCTATGGGCCCACGTACCTGGTGTCTATACAAGAGCTCGAAGGGGGAAAATCCTGTTGACTCTTGGGGCACCTCCCTGTATGCGAACAACAGGTGGGGAAGGTATTTCTCCCAGTCCCTCCCATGCTGTTCGGCAAACGCCCAGAGCATTGACTTTAGGGTACCATTGAATCATTCCACAAGTCCATTGGCTTGTGGGTGATATGGTGTCGTGCATCTCTGCACCACCCCACACTTCTTCCATAGACATTTCATTAGGTCTGACATGAAGGAACCCCCTTGATCAGTGATTACCTCCTGCGGAAACCCAACACGGGAGGAAATCCCAAGTAAGGCATCGGCCACTTTGTCTGTCCTCAGTGAGGATAGGGCGACTGCCTCGGGGTACCGGGTGGTATAATCCACCACAGTCAAGATGAACCTTTTACCTGAGGAGCTGGGGGTATTTAAAGGCCCCACAATATCCATTCCCACCCTCTGGAATGGCTCCTCCACTATAGGCAATGGAATCAGAGCGGCTTGGGTTTTCTTGCCCACCTTCCCTATTTCTTGGCACTGGTGACAAGACCTGCAATACTCCTTCACCTGCTGGGTGAAGTTAGGCCAGTAGAAATTCTGGGCCAACCGCTGCATTGTGCACGTGATTCCCAGATGACCAGAGAAGGGAGTATCATTGGCAACCTTGAGCAACTGCTCACGATATCCCTGGGGAACGACAAGCTGCCTGCCTAGCATCCCTCCCTCGGCCTGTACTGCCTGGGTATACATAAGTCCATCTTCCCAATAAACCTTATGTCTGCCATCACCTCCCTGTGCACCATCCGAGTCTGCCCAAGCCCTCAGCTTCTCTAAACTAGGGTCACTCCTCTGAGCAGCTGCGAACCCCTCACACCTTCTCAAGGCATGGGACAGGTCCCCTTCAGTTGCTAAACTAGGGCCCCTAGCACTAGCGTCAGGGCCGTCAGGATCACTGTCAATCTCAACCCTCTGACAAGAGGTCACCCCTCCCTCTTCAGAGTAACCCTCTGTAGCTATTTGGTTACTTGCTACTGGGGAAATTTCTACCATCTTTTTATCAGTCTCCCCCTCTGGAGACACAGGCTGGGGAACCAGCCTCTCAGTATCTTCCCCAGTGGCTTCTGGGGGGCTCAGGGAACTACAGTTTTCCCTGGCCGCTTGGCTATGGGTAACTACACATACCACCCCCTGCTGGAGATTGTTACCCAGGATCACATCCACTGCTAATGTGTTGGCTACAGCCACCTGTTGCACAGTTCCCCCGTTCACCCCAGTCAAGGAGAACACTAGCGAGTGGTAATGTTTTCTCTTCACCAGTAAACCCTTGTACAGTTATGTATTTATTGGGTATAAGCTGACCAGGCTGTACCCGATCCCCCTTTACCAATGTCAGGGATGCCCCTGTGTCCCTTAACCCCTGTGTCTGTACACCATTTACCATGACTGGGTGCATGTGTTTCCTCATGTTCACTGGCATGCTTCCAGGAGCACACAAACAACCCACTTCTTTTCTGGTACTACTTTGCGTTTTATTGCTTGCCTTCTTGGACACTGTCTGGCAATGTGCCCAGTTTCTTTACATAACCAACAAACATTTCTTGCTTCAGAGAAATCTTTTCTTTGAAACCTGCGGCTAACTGGTTTCGGTGGAGGCAGTGAGGGCTTTAGCTGCCCTGAAGGCGCGCCTTTCCCTTTCTGCGCTGCCATACTTGCCCCATTCGCTCTCAGAGCAGGTCTGCTCTTGGCATAGTGGTCCGAGAGTTATCAGCAGCCTCTTGCAATGTTTTTGGATCTCGGTCCTCTAGCCAGGTTTTTAACTCTGCTGGGCATGCCCAATAAAACTGTTCTGATAAAATCACATTTTCAATTTTATCAACAGAGGTTGCCTCAATGACTTCCCACCAACGTTTTAAAAACTGACGTTGTTTCGTGGCTAGCTCCTCATAGCTCATATCAGGGCTTCTCCCGAGCTTACAGAATTTAGCTCTGTATGATTCAGAAGTTAATTCAAACTTTTTTAACAGTGCAGCTTTTAACTTGCTGTAATCGTCACTGTCTTCATTGTTCATTTGACCCAATGCATCCCGAGCTTTTCCAGTAAGTAGTGGGGATAGCTGGAAGCTCCAGGACTCTCTTGGAATTTTAGCCTGAATACAAACTTTTTCAAAAGAATTTAAAAAGGTATCCATGTCCTTCCCTTCCTTAAACACGGCTGTTAATTTGGAGTTCAATTTGTAACCCAGTCCTACAGTCCCAGTTAAACCCAAGCCACTTACCTGCCCTGGTGCCACTGGTTGGAGTCATAGCTTCTCCAGTTCATGTTGCCACTGGCGCTCCTATCTCCTCTCCTCTGCCTCTCTGCATTCTCACTCTCTCTTCTCCTCTGCAGCTCGCTGGCACTCACGCTCCTCACGGTCTGCCTCTCGCTGTTCCCTTTCTCTCCTCTCCTGGGACTCCAGCTCCATCCTGCGCAACTCAACCTGAGAACTTCCAGATTCAGGATACTGGTGACTTGTCCCTGCTGCTGTGGCCCTTCACTGACAGTGGCCCTGCTGTCCGCCTCATCGGCTCGGGATCCCTCACTGACCGCTAGCCTTTCCACACTTGAGGTTTGCTCCCTTTCAGTCACAGTCTGTGACTCGCTGCTCTGGGTATCTGCTACCATCAGGGCCTCTATGAGGTTCTGCTTACTGGCTTTCACCCCAAACAGGACTCCCCTGTCCCCACACAACTGCTTTAAGAAATCTACAGTGTGCCTGCTGTAGCTGGAAGCCATTTTTTTCTTCCCTCACTACTAATACTATTCTGACTGGCACTTCAGAAAAAAATAAAATGGGTGGGAACTTAACTGTAAGTCAAGGGATATAGTTCTGTTTCCTTTTGAAATAAAACACTGCCTTTCTTTTTTTTTTTTTCAAGTGAGCTAAACGGTCTCAAGCTGACACACTGAACAATGAAGCTTATACCACCAAACTTTTTATGCCACCACTGCCAACCAGTCTGTCACAAACTCGCTCAGCCAGTCAGCCCTCTACTCCCAAAGTGCCAACCTCTGAGCGTATGATTTGTGGACAGTGAACAGAACAAGGTAACCCTCTTGTCTGTTTTGTGGGTTCAAGTCACCTTAGTCTCAAGTTCTGGAGGGATTCAAACTGATAACCTCTTGTTAGCGTATCCAATTAACAGGCTTAGATAATTCTGTCTTCAGGGGAGGCCAGATATCTTTGCCTAGGGGCACCCAACCAGGTCTTTCAAATGAACCCTTAGAACTCTATTCAAGACTTTAGAGAACTCTATCTGTTTCCCAGTTTGGTATATCAATAAGCCCATATACAGTGTTAACTGTAACCTTTAAAAGCTCCATTTAAATAAAAAGAAATGTCAAGGCACTCCAGGCAGTTTCCATTGTAAAAAATATCTTTACTTTAATATATCAAAACAGAACAAGAAATACAGAACAAATATCCCAAACACATACAATCTTAAAAACAAAACAGGTCTTTAAAGTACAAACTAAGCTCTCTTATCCACATAATACTTATCTCCTATAGTGCTGATGTTGTCCTTCTTCTCTCAGTTAGAAATAAAATAAAATGTGTCTCTCTAAGGCTTGCTCAGTTGGATAAAAGCATCCTGAGCTGGCCTCCTCTCTGAGGTCATTAAACTCCGCCTTGGAGTATTAAAAGTTATATTTTACAGCACAGGGTGTCCCAACAAGATGTAAAAAAACTGATACGTGACATACTCAATTTCCTCTCCTCAGGTTAACTGATCAGAACTGGTTTTTGTTCTGCCACACACACACATAAACAGTTTATGTAATGTCCTTCCAAAGCATCCTGGGAATGTGTATTGGACCTTCCAAATTCGTCTGGATCCTTATTATCTACACATCAAAGGTCTTTCTAATGTAATTCAAGGGCTCCCTGAGACACCCCTCCAAACACAGTTTCTTCCTGGCAACTACTGCAAGTCAAAGGATCTCCCTGAGAGCATTATAAAGTGGATACTTTGGTTCCTGCCTTCAAAGAAAATTTAACAAAGAAATTGCATTTTAAATGGCTGCAGATTTAGCTATGTCCTGTTCTTTGAACTTATCCCTGGGGTTTTTTGAATGTGTCAGTTCAGCAAGACTGTGGGTCTTCTGACTGCCCTTCCCTTACATAAATTATATGTAATACATAAAAAATTGGATACATGGATCAGAATCAGTGGTCCAAGTGTGACAATTCACATTTGAATATGATTAATACAGCTACTGAGGCTGAACATTCTAAATTTGGATGACCTACTTACTGTGTGTATTAATCATGGTGACATAGTTACTATACTGTATGTATAAATATCATTTGTACATATAGTTGCTCAGATAACAAAATTTATCACAGTAAATTTATCACCACTCCTATTACATAACACATTTCAGTTCTACTAAGAAACGAAGCAGACAAAACAACCAGCAACATCGGTGATTTTTAGAGAAGGAACACAATCATATACAGTAATTTAGGTTTTCAACTAGAAATAATATAATGTAAAAAGGGTTGACAATGCATCTTTAAATTGAAGTGCTTCCCCTGCTGGTGCCCAGAACTTTTGTTTTACAACATAACTCACAAAACAGACATGTACAGCATTCAGAGTTGATTGTAGTATTACAATAGATCATACTGAGAGCCGGCCTGCTGGTGCAGAGGTGGGGTTACTTCTTGCATTGCTGACATCCCGCGTTCAGGAGTGAACTCAAGTCGTTGGAGGATTAGCCAGGGGGAGGAGGATTAAGCGTCCATAGGACTGCTCTCTTCCTCTGAAGAAGAAGGTCTGCTGTACCTGGTGTAGATCTTACTCCTGTCGATGGCTGGGGGTTGGGCACCAGGAATGACAATTGAGGGTGAGAGGAGTGGTGGTTACCAATGTCCTACATGCGGGCACGTACATGGGAAGCATCTAGGTGACATTGCACACCGTCCTCCAGGGGCAAGCAACAAAATAGAGGAGAAAAGCATGGATGACCGGCATAACAGGACCAACATCTTGCAGGCTCTGCACCTGGCTCATGGCACTCTTCCCATCCGAGATCCATTTTGCAGCCTCAGGGCTGCCTCCACCATGGGCAGAAAGCTGTGGGAAGATGGTTGAGTGATGGTAAGTCCATAAGGGGCCACAATTACGGAGTAGTTGGTGGGGGTTGTTGCTCATCCTGGTGTAATATAAACTAACTGGAAAAAAAAGGTATCATACTACTAGTCACATGAAATAATGACAAAGAATACAAAACTGAAATCCAGTTGTACTCAGCCAAAATTAGTCATACATTGTGTCCATCATCTTAATATTTTCAATGGAATAGTTAAAGCACCAGCGCCATCTAAGACATTATATCTGAACCCGTGAGTTGAAAGTTCTCTGATATTCCTCTGAATTCTCTTTGCATCCAAGAAACAAAAGAGGGTGGTGCTAGAGGTGGTTGGGGAGGGAAAACAGTTGGGGGGAGAGAGGGGAGAGGGGCCAACCATATCATGGTCCATAAGTGAATGGCGGTGTTTCTCTGATTGATGTACCTCAGGCCTAAACAGCTACTCCATAAGGATACTAAGGAAGAAAATTAACACCCGCCACCATAATGTAAATAAAATCTACCTATGCCAGAACTCATTGAATATGTGGTTGTCCCACTGAGTTTCTGCTTCACCTTTTCCATACAGTAAACATATTGACTGTCTCTTGCCACTGTGTCAAATGTGGGATTTAATTTTTAAGCCAAAAATCAGACAATTGTTTTCTTTGCTGCCAATAGGAGAATATACAGTAAGAGCAGCAGTTGCCCCCCAGTTTGTATTTTCCTCAAGAAGTGTACATAACAGCACCCTGGAAGCCAGTACCAGTCCCATCTCCAAAACAATATAGTCTATTTAAGTACTGAACATCTGCCAGAAAGGCTGACGTGATGGACATTTCCAAAATATATGGGTGTGATCTGCTAATTGGTCCCCCCCCTCTTCCAGCAGTGACTTGCCCTCTCCCTCATGTATTTCAACTGAATAGCTGAGGTCTTGAAATATCGATAGCTATATTTTCATGAGTATCCCATCAGATGTTTGACAAGGTTACTTTGAAAGACAGGAGAGCAGATTTATACCATTGTTCCGGGAATGATTATGTGACATTTTTGTATTATATCTACCCAGGATAGGATGGGTGGATTACTCAAGCAGTTATAAACCTTTGTACACATATCCCAACAGGTGGCCTTGTATGTCCCAATTAAGAACCCTCATCAGTCAAAATAGTACCGTAGGGGTCTCCGGCCTTTGCAATTGATAAGGACCTGCACTTCTAAGATAGGATTGAACTTGGAGCAATCAAAAATGGTCAGTTAGGGAAAGGTTATATTTCACTTGCAATTTAGAGAATGGTAAAAGGCATCGCTCCATGAAAAGAAGACATAGAGTAGGCTGGCTCTCTACGATTCAGTCTTCTAAATGTTCCATCAGTACGATTTGGGGCAAAATCTGAGTCACAGGCCACAGCTCTGTAGTTGTATATATGTCTCCTAGTTTCTTCAGTCGAGTAAAAACATTCCAGCAATGTAAAGTTACCGCCATGTAAGTGGAAAATACTATCCAATGGGATAGCCATGAGGAAGTTGTCCAGATTATGTAAATTAATATGAAACGCCATTTGTTTCCAATATGCCCCATACAGGGGCAAGCCAGGGGCCTATCACTTGTATATGACTTGCTAATGTATATAGGCCCTTAGTAGGAAGATTTACGTTATCCTTATCTTGGGGGAGCTGTGAAACCTGAAACGCTACTTGGTGGGTTGAGGCTTACCCAGATAAACAGTGAAATCTGCTTATTCCAGGAGTAAAAATACTGTATCTCTTACTTGACGTAATTGGGAGAGTTTGTTGGTAATATAAAATTCAAGGCAAAATATTCATCCTAATGATTTACAAACCTGAGAAAAACTAATGGGGAGCTGGATCCATTCATGAAGATCTGCTGTAATTTGTTGAGTCAATGGTTTATAGCTAAAGGACAACTAAACCTCTTATTTTACCCTTAAGCAACTCAAAAAAATGGCTTCACAGCAAGGTAAAGGAAAGACTGCTGTTTACATTGATGCTAAAAACTGCATTTATGTAATAAATATAAATGCAGTTTCGTACCATTTGAAAAATGTAAACAGTGACTCTCTCCTTTCAAATCTCCCACCTGGTCTGCTCTACCGAATGGCTAACAGACATGGGACATGGTGATGTCCAAAAAGCAAGAGCTAGACTGCGCTCCTACTCAGTGTGATAATAACTATGTACCAATTTAACCATTCTATAGTACATATATTAACAGACAGATCAAAAGTGTTACTTAACATGTATTATTTTTCCAGTACACATGTTACGCTATGGTTTCGATCATGTTTTTACATAATTAGTGCCAAATTTAAACACAATTGCACAGGCTCTCAGAGCTGAACGGCAGCGCAAGAACGCACTGTTGTAATGTACCTGTGGTCTACTGGCTGTGGCATTGCTCCGGTTTCCTGCAGAGAAATGTACTGGATACTGTTGTGAAAGCCCCCCCATTTCAAATAAACCCAGAAAGGTGCTACAGTGCTGAGTGTCCCCCTAACCACTGTCCCAACTGACTGCCATCACGAACCTGCCCATTCCAGCAGTAGATACTGTTGTGCAAGCAGTCTGTAAAAGTCTTTAAAATTCCCTCGGTTTCAGATAAATTGTAATCCAACAAAGGTACTGCAGTTCTGATTGACACACTCCTGACTGCCATCCCAACCACCCATCCTCCTGATCACTGCCTGACCTGCACCGTCAAATCCACTCCAAAGCACATCTTTTCCAGTTTAGATCCTGAAGGCAACTGACAATAAAAGCAAAACCTCCATCTTTAGTCTGTGCATAGCGTGCTGACTGATAATACTGAGATTTTTACTCTCTGACCGGCACTGGTAAATGATGTAATTTACCAGTGCCAGTCAGACAGTAAAGATCTCAGCATTATCTTGAAGCCACATGGAGTAAGATAAGGGGGAGGGCAGAGATTGCCCACACCATTACACACACTGTATATATAGTCTGCAAGTAATGGTAAGGTGCCTGGCACCAGTTACAGGTTAGTAGCCAGTTTTTTATAATTTGTTAGCTAGGGACTAGTAAGTAGCACACACTGACTAGCATATACTCTGGTGGTCTGGTGCCATGCCATGGACCAGCCTTGTATTGTAGAGGGCCTTGTTCCAGTAATTAAATAACAATATGTACATTTAAATGTGTTGTAATACATGCCACAGTGACAGTCTGTGTATTAGGAACAGTTGCTCTATTGTAAATGCAGAGTGGCAGCTGCATGGCGCCAGGTGACTAAAAGAGGTGGGGAGAGTCCAATCCAGTGGTGATGGGTGGAAAGAGGAATTAACGAGCCTAAGTAAGTTTTTATTGTCACTGTGTGTGCATGCATTGGTCTGGCATCACAGCATGGAAATGTGCTGTCTGATTGTTACCTACAGTATGTAGATGCTGCTAAGGCCAGTTGGCAGCCAAGCAAACCAGTTGCCAGCAGGATCACAACCTTCATTGCCCTGTGCTACATATTATCTGGCAAAGGCTGCCAACAGGGTTGCTGGCTCACTCTACCAGATACACTGCTGCCAGAAGCAGTCCCATTGCCGAGATCTGCAGCACTGCTACATGGTCTGATGTACACATGTTTATTTCCCAATACATTGACTGTCATTGACCTGCTCAGTGGTAGAGATGTTGCTTATGAGACCTCAGTGCTCTGGTCTTTAATTTCTTAAGGGACATTCACTTAGACCCTTCTCCATGAGGACTGCTAAGAGTCTGCCATAGTGTGGAAGTGTATTAATCCAGACAGCTAAAAGAAGAGGTCCCTTACTTGTAACTATAGTTTTACAGCTGATCATCACGTCACAGCCACATGACACATTGGATCTGATTCTGGTTTCAGCATCCAAATATGGAGAGCTAGGTGGTGGGTTCTGTAGGACATGGTTAGGTGGAAAGAGTTATCAGTTCAAAATCCTTTCCAAGGCACTGATTATGCTCAGTGGAACTGTCAATATGAATAAGTGAGCTGAACACCAGTGGTGAAACAATGGTCTCAAGTAAGTAATCTGTTAATATAATGCGAGTTTATCTTACACCAGCCCAGATTTGTCTCATGTTTACACTGGAAGCCAAATATCCCTTCCTCCTATGCTGTCTATTTCTTTGATTCCTGCTCCCTCGAGATTCCCCACTGTCACAGTTCTACCAGCTAAACAGCCTTTTCTGTGAGCCTTTCCTCTGACTTTCGACCTGCCTTTTCCTGCTGTAACCCCTCTTACCTCTCCTCAGATCTCACTGTGCGCAGTCCTGTTCCTGCTGCTAGTCTTCAGGGCTTGGCACCTTATTGCTACTGCTCCAGCGCTCTGCCCAGCTTTGCTGTTTTATGGTGATTACATTTCAACTGATTGCCGTTTGTTTCAGTCAACACTTTTTTAGCTGTTCGACATAAAATGTTTCTGCACTGTGTTTTCCATGTTGATTACTGTTGCTGCAGTTCTGACATTTTTGCTGACTTATGTAACCCCCAGGTGGCGCTATCCCAAGGGCTACTACCCCTGCCTGCTTGACTACTGACAGGTTGAGGGGCCTAGGTTCTATGGCGGGTGCCTCCACCCAGAGGTCGGGGTTTGTAGTGGTTAGACCAGCTTGGTCACAGCACTCTGGGACACTGAGACCCCCCTTTTATTCCCTCTAGTGGCTCACACAATGCACAGAAGTTACAGTCCCAATACCCCACATGTACACATTGTTCATTCATAAAGTACCACTTACCCTCGAGACTGATTCTGAGTTCGTCTCTGGGGACCTCCTGTAAAATAAGGTTAATCAACATACACAAACCAATACAATGCCTGATATGTAGGTACTGACACTTCAGGCAGTTTAAAGTTTAACAACATCAAATCTGGTTTATTTAGGGGGAATAAAACACGGGAGGAGATCAGGTTAATTGGCAGAATTAAATCACAGTACTATGCACACATAGAGTGCTGAAAAGTCGCACTCTGGGTACCCAGGTTGGGGGCTAGCCAGGTCCATTGCCTGGGGTTGGCTGGCAGGTGTGGATGGACAGGGCCCTGTAGAAGAAAATATATGCACAACATCCAATTGTAATCCGGAGCCGGATGGCTCGGTCCATGAAGAAGTGAAACAACAATAATTAGATGACACACTTGTAATTGAAAACAGGCTGCAGGGAAATACCCTGATTTGTACACACAATACCCAAGCTGAGAACCAGATGGTGGATGTTCTTCTGGGTTGCCAGAACAACAGGGCATGGAGACAAGGTCCTTGTGTCTGGACCCCACTGCAGTAGATAGCAAACGGATTTAGTCCGAGACAAGCTGGGGTTTGCTTCCAGCTTCAACACTCAGCACAGGGGATTGGAAATAGCGATTCCCCACAAGCACTACGCACATTCATGTGTAAAAGGAAAGTACTATACCAGGCAGGCTGCTCCTCTATCCTGATTGCACTTACTGCAAAATACCCAGGAGCACACACAGCAGCTTCAGTTCCTGACAGACCGAGCGCGATTCAGCAATTTCTCCAGTCTTCTACAGGGTTAGCCTGGTTTCTACCTTTTAGACTTCCTTCTTTCTCCTCACAAGTCAGATTCAGTCCGAACTAGCACTTACAACGGCTGCAGGTCAAACCTCAGGGCCTCACACGCGCTTCCCACGTGAAACCATACACCGCAGAAGCACAGAGCTCCTTCTCTCTTCACTGTCACAACTGATCTGATCTTTCCAGTCACAGAGCAGGGCATTTCCTTTAGCTCCACACCATTCTGTTGGCTGGTTCGGCTGTCATGACACTCACAATAAGACTCCCTCTGTTGGTGAAAAAAGGCGCCAAGGTCAAAACTACATTTCCCAGAGTCACTGCTCATACAGTCCCCTTGTGGCTGTCTCAAAATTGAGAGTCCAAGTTCCAGTTCGTCCACAGGCTCCATTTTAAGGCCTCCCTAGCATCCTGATTGGTCCACGTCAGCAATCTAGGAACAAAATGAAAGAGGTACACTGAAACAGTTTGTGCTGAAATAGACAGGTTAGACAAACTACATTTTCTCAGTCACTCTAAATAATTTCTGGCAAACAGTTATATCTTTCAACAAGACTCCCTCTGCACATGTAGCGACGTCAGAAACAGAGTGAATTGGCAGCAGCTCGAGTGGGATTCGAGCATTAAATACACAGTCCCCCCATACAAACTAACTAAGTCTGCAAGCAGACAGCTCTTAAAGAGACAGTACATGGAGGCTCAAATAGTACACACTTGGAACCACATTTAAATAGCTCAGACACCGAACACCGCCCAGATTTGGAGCATTCAGGCAAGCTCCTGGAAGACTTTTGGGAACCCCCATTTGCAGGGGGGTTATACACTTACATCTGTAGTATTGTTTTGTACAGTCATTCTCCGGTTACTGCATTTTTGCGTTATCTGTGTCACTCGGTACACAGCTCACACTTTTAATTACATGCACCTGCATTTGCCTGTTCTTGTTTCAGTCATCACTACGTCTCATCTTGGTTTTATTATTTGTAATTATTGTATTACTATTTGATTGGACATATCACTGTTGTATTTTTGTTCTTATTCCTTCCCCCTGTAATCCCCTCTGCGGGTATCACACCTTGAAAGTAGCCTTGACTCGGTGTACCTCTCCCAGTCACTAACTTTCAAATAAAACTTTCAAAATGAATGAATGAATGTATGTATGTATATATGTATGTATGTACTGTATGTTGTGGAAGCCACCTGATATGAATATGTGCTTGCCTAAGAGCAACTCTTCATCCCAGTTTAGGAGACCGCACACATTTTGGAGTTGTGTGTTTTGGGGCGTCAGTAAATAAACAAGAAAACCCTTTTCTGAACCACATGCTCAGAAATATAGCTCAGTTTAATTACATTTATTGAAGCACTACAGGCAGAATAAATGTCTTATACACAGGTGTCAGCATGGCTCAGTTGTTAGCACATCTGCCTCTGGGCCAGAGCATCATGGGTTCTAGTAACACACCAGGATTGGGTTCGTATCTAAATGCTGGCACCTGAGTGCAGTATTAGGAGGGAGCTGTACTGTTGGGATGTGCCATCCTTTGGATGAGATGTTAAACCAAGCTCCCTTCTACCCATCCTGGTGGGTGTCCAGGTGGAAGTAAATGAACCTAAGGAACTTTTCACAAGAGCAGGGGATGTTTCCCGGTGCCCTGGCCAATATTCCCATTTCCATAAAACCAGTTCATGCAATTGTCCAAGGCTGTGTATGGGTGTTGATGTGTAATATGGCTGCCACTACATGTTCAGTCATTTCGCTACCAGTCTAACATTGCTTGTAAAGTACTTGTGTATGAAACGCGCTATATAAATACTGATTCTATTTCTTCTTCTAGACCATTAGCAAGTCATTAAGCAAAAGCCTCTTTTAAACACATTGTTACCAATATTCTCTTGTTAAAAGCCAGGTACATTTGTGGCTGTCCTTGTGCTTAGGGTGAGGTATTAGAAAGGTTGGACTCTTTGAACTGTCCTATTTTTCAGTTGATATGCTCAAAACAGCAGTCATAACATAAAATGATGGGAATCGCACCACGCCAGTGACCCAGGTTCAGGAACGAGCCAGGGTCATTGGAGGTTGGCTGGAGAGGAAGGGTTGGAGCTTGATCGAGCAGCAAAAGGCAGCTCTTCTCACTCAGGGAGGGCTCTTGTCACTCCCGCTGCATGGTTGCCACTGGGTGGAGGTCCAGTGGTGGTGCTGGATGGGATGTAGCACATAATGGAGGGTGTCGCTGGTCCGCAGTGTTCGTGTGCCTCTACATGTGCATGCACGGCTGCGACTGGAGAAGGGGAGAAAACAGGTGAAAACATATGCCAACCAGCAGAATGATGCCGGTCCCCCACAGGCTCTGCGCCTGGCCAGCTGGGCACCTCTGTGCCATTGAGGTAGGCCCCGGTGGTTATCCGGGCGATAGGGCTGGGGGGACCGGTAGAAGGGGGCTGGTTGGCACAGGGGTGGAAAAATGTAAATAAAAAAAAGATGGAAAACAGCTTGGGCACATGCTAGGTGTCATAGGTCATCGGTGTCAGTGTGGCTCAGTTGGTAGCACATTCTCCTCTGGGCCAGAAGGTCATGGGTTCTAGTCCTGCATCAGGACGCCAGTGCAGTACTAAGGGTATTCTGTACTTGTTGGAATGTGCAGTCCTTCAGATGAGATGTGAAACCAAGGTCCTGTCTACCTGCTCTGGTGGTTTATCAGGTGGACATTATAGATCTCATGGCACTTCAGATTTCCCTGGTGTCTTGGCCGAATGCCCCCTATTCACTAAAAATACCAACAACAGCATTAATGTGTTCAGTTTCAGTTGGTTTGCATCTATATCCCCCCCTACCCCGAAGAGGCTGATAATAGGCAGTACTGACTAGCCCTCCTTTCCAGGTCAATAACAAAAATAAATAAATAAAACCTGCCCAGTCCACATGATGACTGCTAAAACAATGTGATGACTTTAAACAGTTCTCAGACATTCATACAGTATGTGGGTGATGCGAACATTAGCATTGCATTTCTGAACACACCTTAGCCCACTTGATTAACCATTGCCCCCCAAAGTATGATACACCTCTGTCAAGGTTTTTCACTCATTTGCCAATTATGAGTTGTTCGTTAGGCTCTAGACTGACAAGGTATTAACTTAAAACAGCAGTATGTATTGACAGCAAAACCATTCGTTATATAGGTTTTCAGCAGTAATGCCTTTGTAACCCCTAGGTGGCCCAATCCTAGTTGCTACTACCCCTGCCTGTGTGACTAGGCACAGGTTGAGGGGCCTGAGCTCGGTGAACTCACCCACAGGAATGGTTTTGGGGTAGCGTAACTGCTGTTAGTATATCTCTCCGGGATGCTATAACCACCCACCAATCCTTCTAGTGGTCCAAATAAATCAGCAACAGAACATTCACATTTACCACATGACAGTAATGATATGCTCATGCCCCTTGCACTTACCACCACGGCTGGATTGTCTGCAACTGCCCTGGAGACTCCCTGGAAAATAAGACCAGTGATGCAACAATACAATAATACTGTATCCCCACCAAGAAGCTGCACACTAGCCAGGTTAAATGTGAAAAGCCACAATCTGATTTATTCAGGGGGATGTGAACAAGGGTGGGGCGTAAATCTAGTAAGTGATTAGCAACTCCGATTATATTCAGATTGATGAACCATGCACTGTAAGTCCCTCTGACACAGTCCCACAACCCTGGGTACACAGTTGTTGAACAGGCTAGCCTGAAGCGTTGCCCGGGGTAGGCCAGCATTGCAGCTGTTGTTGGAGCCCTTAGGAAGGAAAACACAGTTAACATGCACTCAACCCAAATATTTGTAATCCAGAGCCGGATGGCTCAGTCTGTTGCAATAAACCCAAAAACAAGAAATCAGATGAACACACAAATGATTGCAGCTTTGTTGCAGGGAGCTGCCCTGTTTTGTACTCACGCTACCCAGACCAGGATGCAGGACAGGCAAGATGAAGACCTCGTGGTGTACTGGACTGCCAGGGGAAGCAGGGCCTACACGACTCACTGTAGTGGTTGCTACCTGTTCAGTGGTGTTGAGCAGGGGGCAGAATCCCCATGCGGGTCTTTCACCAGAAATGTCTCTGAATCGGGAGCAGTGGCCTAGGCCAAGGTGACAGTGCCCAGGCAGAGCAGACAGTTTGGAGGAAGTTCCTGATGAGTGCTGGAACAGCGTGCAGCTGGCGTAACAGAACATGGTATGGGGAACCAAATCGCAACCCACGCAACACATTCAGTACATCTATAAAATTTAAAGTAACCTGCCAAAGTTTGGATAAAGTCTGTTTGCAAATCGCAGCTTCTTCTGTGCAAACCTTTCGATCTGAGGCTCACTTTGGTACCAGGCAGGCCGATCGCTTCTGGAGCAAGTCTTCGGTCTGCTCTCAAGTAGCTATAACACACTTTCGCTCTCCAAATATAGTTCTTGATCCATTAATCTGATAAATCCAACTTTCCACTCACAGCAGTTCGTCACACTGGAAGATGTGGCAGGCAGGCCAGCAGAACTTTCCCACCGATTCTCCTTAGGCTCCTAGCAGGAGCAGCTGCTCGACAACTCGAGCTGTTCACTCTCCAAACTCCAACTCACACTGACACACTGCTTCAGGCAGTTCTGGGGATTTCCCAGTAGTCCAAAAGGTTTATTGGCTGAGGGAACTGTCTGTCACAGAAAGGGCTCCCCCTCCAGGTCCATTTAGGTGCCAAACCTTAAAAACTACAATTCCTACAGAATTTCAATCCCACAAGACCTCTGGGGACAGTCTCCATTTTAGGTCCCCTTAGGTTCGTTTGGTCCAACATTGGCCGTCCAGAACCAAGATGGTGGCTCCTATATAAATGTTTAAGCTGCAATGGAAGGCAGGTTAGACAAATTCCTATATTATTATTATTATAGCAAATAAACAGTAAATAATCACTTTCCCTAACAGGGCTCCCTCTCAACAAGTAGCGACTGCAGAATGGAGCAGAAATGCAGACAGTCTGGCTGGTCGTGAGCCTTAAATCACTCGGACCCAGACCAGATTAATTTTCTCACACAGCATAGTAGTTCTATTAAAGCGACAGGCACAGAGGCTTTCTAGGGCACTGTCATGCAGATGATTTAAAGCTACTGCAGACACTGGACACCATTCTGACAGTGAGCATTAGGCAGCCCAGGGAGACATTATAGGAACCCCTATTTGTAGGGGGGGGTTACACATTTCTGGCAAAAAAAAACAAATATATCCATTTTCCTTTTGTTCAGTTTTACTTTTGAACTGAGATATATGGTTTTGAAGTTTAAAAAGTTTCTGCACACTTGCCACACTCATTGTGAATAAATTGGTGTGTATTTGTGATTTTTACCACCGAAAGTGTGCTATCACAGTCTTTATACAGTCACAGTATGAGTCTAGTTTGTACAGTCCAAAAGCTACCCAAACAGAAAATATTTTCAAAATGGACAGTGGCAGCCATCTTTATTGAATTGAGACATTGATTACAAAATTACTTATAAAAGCTGTTTATAAAAAGAGGAGGAAATAAAAAAAAAAATACACAGATGATGAAATTAAGATGTTGCACATACACTGTTGATAAAAATGATTTATTTTTGCTGACTAGTATATTCTGCTGCGTTTCTTGAGTTTAGGATGGCTTTTCCAGAGCTCAATTGGTTTTCTCTCTCAATGGTCCAGTCTGGTGGTAGGTTCTGGAGTTGGTTGTAGTTTCTCCTGTCTTGCTTCTGAGGCATGGCTGATGATACAGGAGATCACATATGGCTACTGCAGACAAACTCTTTGCTTGCTGGTGACATGGTGGCGTCAGAGATGGAGGAAGATGCCATGTGATGGCATCATTCGAAGGTGGAGGATACCATAGCTCTGGTGATGGTATCTAGATGTTTAGAAGATACCATCTCTGGTGACAGTACCTTGGTGTTCAGATACCGTAATGATGGCATCACTGGACACCATGCCTCTCTTGAAAAGTGGTCTGATTTTTATTCTGTAAATTTCACAGAGCAACATTTTTCATCTCACGTCAGTAGACAGAGAAGCACTCATGTGGAATTTCGTTTACATTCCATTTAGAAACTTTGAGTATGGAAAGGTTCAGATTGAGCAAACAGAAGTATGGTTAACCTTTGTCCTACTTCTTGGCAAATAGATTTTGTACTTAGTAAGTTATAATATTCACATAACAGGGTATGGCAGCAGTTACAATATCAGAGGATTCAGATAATTCAAGGGGTTACCTTTTTAACATGTACAGTGGTACTGTAGCAGTTCTTATCTACCAGTTTACCACAGGAAAGTTTATGTCATTAAGTTGCTACAATACAGCATTTCCCCCTTCTGGATATTATTCAAAGTACTATATTAGCTGAAATGTTACCTTATCATGCGAAGTACACTAGGGTAACACTTCAGCTTATGGTGCGCCTTGAATAATACTTCTGTAAAGGGGAAGTGCTGTATTGCAGTTCCCCTTTAAAATAAAAGTATTTTTAGTCATGATGTATGTGTTTTTTTTAATTTTAGCAGTAATGTTTTTCAGGCAGAAATAGCAAGATACCCAATTTTCTTTTCCTTTCATTTCATTCTTGAAATAAGATACAGGATTTTGAAGTTTTTCTTTTTTCCTTTTGAAGTTCCTACTCCCGTGCTGAGCCCACCATGAAATAATGTAATATTTTGGTACCATGCTGTGCTGTTTTCATCAGAGACATATGGTAGCACCATCCTAATACATTCACAGTGGATGTCTAGCATGTACATTCAACAGATATCTTCGGAAAAGATATTTAAAAATTGCGTTTGGAGGCCATCTTTAATGACGCGAGTCATTAATTACAAAATATGCTATAAGATTTTTTTTTAAATATCCGAGAAAACTAAAAATACACTGAGGATATATCTAAGAATGTCAGAGATACATTTTGGTTAACAAAAACAAGCAAGTGTCAATGCAGAATGTTGTCTTGCTGGCATTGGCATTGGTAGTGCAGTGTTAGAGAGATGCATAATAGGAATGGCAGTGAAGTATGGAGCTGAAGCCAACCCCACTCCACCCTGCAGATACTGATAGGCATTGAGGTGTGTCTTTGGGTCGTCGGCCATAATGCTCATGCCATTTCACCTCACCCTACACTGCAGACTCCAACAAGTGTCGTGTTGTGCCTTAGGGTCATCGGGCCTTATGCTTATCTCATTCTATAAGGAAATACATTGAGATGGGTGCAGTATAGGACAATGGGGTGAACTTTGGAGCCAAACCTTGATGCCTGTCACCAGCTGCAGGATGGGAATGAAATGGCGTGAGCATTACAGCTGAGAATCCAAAGTTACACCCTTGATGCCTGTCAGTCTCTACAGGGTGGGACGTTATGGTTAGAAACCCGGGCGTTTGTTGGTATTTGCACTCCAAATTTTCAACATGTACTTTTTGTGACCCCACTTCATGAAAGCATTTGGGACCTCCGCTCATGAACAGTGGCAAAGTGATTTTGTTAATCTGTCCCGAACATTAATTTCCCACAGTGACCGTGCCACTGTGTGCCGGATGTTCGAAAACACATTTGGGACAGGATGTGAAGGATAACAGCAGTACCATTCATAAGGAGGTGTGAAAAAATGCAATGTTAAAAATCTGGAGTGAAAATATAAAAATTCTCGGTGCGAACATGAGTGGAAACTCTTGGCATTGTGTTAAATAACTACAGTCATTTTGGAATTTTTCCCCACTAAATTTACAACATAGGCTTTTTGGGAGCCCATCTCATGAGCAGTGGCACTGTCATTTCATTAATCGGTCCCAAAAGGTGATTCCCTGCAGTGACCGTGAAATCACTTTTTGGGACCGAATAATGAAATTACAGTGATTAAGTTCATGAGGTGGGGTCCCAAGAACCCCATGTTGAAAATTTGGAGCCAAAAGTCGCAAAAATGGCTGAGATATCTACCTAACTTGAACACCCCCCCCCCCCAATTGATGCCATTATACAGCTTACCGTGATTTTCTTCAGTTCGCGGTCAGTTTTGAAGAGTTCAGACGTCTCCCGCTCCACCAAAGATCATCACGCCTGGCTCCAGAAGTAAGTATTGGGTGAGTGGGAGGTAGGGTGCACAGAGGGTGGGTGCGGTTGGGGAGGGAGCACTCCAGATGCAACGATGGACCGTTTTTTTTTTTTTTTTTTTTTTAGGAATGGACACCGCGGGAAGGTTTTCTTTACAGGTGAAATAAACCAACTGTTGGGCACACTGGGGTGGGCTTCCAGTGTGCCCCATGACTTTGGGGGGGGGATTCTGTTGGCCACACTGGAATGTGCTCCCAGTTTGGCACACAGTGGGGGTGGTGTGGGGCAGGGACAGGAACATGCCAACACGGTCAGCTTCAGGGCAATACTGGAGAATACCGGACCATGAGGCACACTGGGGTGGACTCCCAATATGCCACACAATCTTGAGGGGGGTTATAAATATGCCAACAGGGGGATTGGGCACCCCCATAGTCGGCTTTCTAAGGATTCTGAGAGGCAGATGGCAACAGCCACCGCCATGTTTATTGAAATGTTTCAGCAGGCAAGGCACGCCCTGCAATGACGGGGCACTCCCTCATTGCAGCGGCGAGATTCTGTCAAGTTGGTGGCACGCTTCTCAACTGCTGTCATAGACAGCGTGCTCATTCATTGGTGCCACACAGACCAGCCCAAGAAAGCAGTGGCACCATTGGCCACAACACTGCCGCACCTCCACAACCTGCTACTCCAGCAAGCTGCCACAATATGTTGCTTGCGCTGCATAAGCAAGACAACATAAAAAACTATATGAAGATCTTTTTCCCTACTAACAAATACTGCTGCTTTAATGCTTATTTTATTTCCATGGGAAAAAGTATCCCAATTATGTCTGTTTGTTGTATTCTTACATAACCTCTGTTAGTCTAACCTGCAACCACCTGGGTTGCTTTCTTCTGTACATTTTCAGTCTCCCCACTTATCTTTTCTCAGCAGTGGGGACCAGAACTGCACACCGTACTCATCACTAGGCCTGACCAAGTATCTGCATGGGGCATTACAAAACCTGTCAACTTGATTACAGAGTTTTTCTTGGTGTGTGCCATGATCTTGTTTGCCTTTCAAGCTGATGCCCTCCACTGATACTCTGCTACCACTTAAAACTGCTGATGATCAGTACTCGCAAGTCTTTTTTCCTGCTTGGTTTTGGTAATTGTTTTTGCAGTGTAGGTAGTATTTTGCCTTGTGCTGTACAAATGCTTCTTCTTCTTCCCCCCTTCTTGGTGCATCTGCAAACTTGGCTATCCTGCTGCTGGTGCCCACCTCCAAGCCAGTCATACATACATTATGCAAAGTAGGTCCCAAGATGAACCTGTGTGACCCTGGTGGCCATATGTTCCATGTTGATGGATTACCATTTATTGTGATTGTTTGTTTCCTATCCTAAAACCAGTTTTTGAACCTATATAATCACACCCTTCCCAGCATGTATCTGGTTTCTCTGGTTTATGAAGTAGCTAGAAGCCCCCTATGTGGTATAGCATCAGATGGTTTACTGGTGTCCTGATACGCTTCCCCACACCTACATCTTTGATGAAATTTTCCAAAAATAAAATGAGATTTGTTTGTTATGATTGCCTTTCACCAGTCACCAGATTTCAAATAAATACATATAACAGAATCTGTAATGGGCTGCCATCTCCAAGTTGTTTAACTGTTCAGCAGTTCTGGGCATTTGTGGAAATTATATGTCGGAGTCACAAAGATAGCGCAAAGTAAGTGCAAAAGTTTGTGCTGCACACCCAAGTTGCGCTGGTGGGCAGCAGAGCTATTCACAGTTGGATGGCCTGGTGGGCTATCCAGCTGTGAATAGGGGGCCAGCGGGGGCAGCGCTAATCCAGAAAACAGCCGTGCAGTACCTGTTAGTGCTGCCCCCACAGCCAGCCAGAACAATGACTCAGCACCCAGTAGCGCCCAGGTGCTACACTGCAATTCACAAAGGGAAGCATGCAAGGCACTAGTGGCCATCAGCATGCCTATTATGGGCTAATTTGCATGCCATTAGTGTGGTGGTACATGGCTCCCCCACTAGCCAAAGCCTCCCAGGATGTAGTGGTGCCCACCGCGATAGCGGACCCACCAGTACACACAAGGGAATTTCCCATATCGCAGTGGTTCTCCCCCCCTCCCCAGTCCTTGATCCTGTTAGAATAAAAATTAAATGCCCATTTCCATAGTGTAGTGCTCCCCAAAACCGGTCCCCGATCACCGTAATAATAAAAATAATCCCTTTTCTGTAGTATAGTGTACCATCCCTCCACCCTGGTCCCCATTCCCATTGAAATAAAAGAGAACAAATCCCCGTTCCATAGTGTTCTAACCTCAGGTATTCTTCTATATTCCTAACTCTCTGCAGTAAGCCTCCTAAGCAGAGTTGCCTGGAGAAAATGGAACTATATGCAAATGACAGAACTATCATTGGCTCGTGACACATATTCAGACTTCTGCCCTTATCTGCTGTAACATTCCATCAATGTATCAGATTTCTTTCTCCACCTGACAAGTCAAGACGCCCAGGAGACTTCCCATATCAGTCGTTCCTTGTGGTTCTTCACTGAATGCAAAAGTAGTCTCTTATATTATTATTCCTACTGCTGCATTTATTTTTCTGTTATTGTCTTTACGTTATTTAAATTATCATTATTTAACGTTGTTTTAGTTTACTTTATCAGTTCCTCATGGTTCAGTATAACTGTTAAGGAACCGGGGTTTACTATCCCTTACAGGAGCTTTGTTTACTAATTTTGATATTTAAGTTTAACTTTTTAAGTTATTGAAAGGTAATAACTGTTGCATTTGAAACCGCTAACCTGGCTTCTGTGAATAGCTTACCCAGTTCTAATTCTTCTGTTCCTGGTTCATTATTGGAACTGTCATCGGTTCCTGAACCAACTGCAAAAAATATATATATATAGATAGATAGACATAGTGAAATCTTTATTGCAGTTCTTGTTTTTCTTCATCAGTTTACGATGGCAGAAAGGAAAAAATTACTCACAGCAGTAATCTTCTTTCTTCCATGGGGTCCTTTAGCATCAGTAACTTTCTGCACTTAGCTGGCTAGGTGCAATTGCCCCAGAGTTGTGCTTTTAAGAGATTTTTTAAAGAGCGTAGGGCTAGCCAATCAAAAGACAGGAGGGGGAGTGAACTGAGTGAAAGCTGTTGACTGCTTCAGAATTTTTTTAAAGGAAAACGAGGGCAAATGCCCCGAAAAAGAATTAACAGGATTCAAAAAACATGCAAGTGTCCAAACGTGGAAATAGAAACAGCAACACGAGGTAAAAACTCATCAATAACAAATGCCAAATTTGGTAAAAGGTGATGCAAGAGCCCTTTCTCTGACAGGAGAACAGGGGAGGAAGGGTGGGAGCTTACTGATGCTAAAGGACTCCATGGAAGAAAGAAGATTACTGCTGTGAGTAATTTTTTCTTCTTACCCCAGGAGTCCTTTAGCATCAGTAACTTTTTGCAGACTACCAAGCAGTGCCAAGTGGGAGGCGGTCAGAGAACCTGCTTAGGAAAGAGGCTCTGCAGAACTGCCCTGCCAAATCTGGCATCAGCTCTGGTCTGCACATCCAAACTGTATTGTTTCACAAAGGTGTGCACAGATTTCCAGGTAGCTGCTTTGCAGACATCCAGTAGGGGAATGTCCTTTGCTGCTGCAAGCGAGGCTGCAGTGCCCCTGGTGGAATGGGCCCTGAGCCCCACTGGAGGTTGTTGACCATCTTTCTCAGCAGAATGTAATACAAGAGACCAACCAACGAGAAATAGTTCTCTTGGTAGCTGGTCTTCCTCTGCCTACATCCCCATAGGTGAGGAACAACTGAGTGGAAGAGCCTCTGAACTGTCTAGTATGCTCTAGTCTAGGTAGTGAAAGATGGCTCTTTTGACATCCAAGCTGTGGAGCTTTTTACTCACCAGGAGTAGATGGCTCAATAAAGAAGACAGGCAGAGTAATGGATTGGTTCAAGTGAAACTCTGAAACCACCTTTGGCAGAAATTTCCTATTTGTCCTGAGCTCAACTTTATCGTTGTGGGGGATGATGTAATACGGCTCAGTGCACAGGGCCTGTAGCTCTGAAATCCTCCTGGTAGACATAATGGCTACCAGAAAGATGGTCTTCCAAGTTACAAACTTGATGTGGGCTGTGGACATAGGCTCGAAAGGTGGATTTATGAGCCCATCTATGCAAAGGTTCAGGCTCCAACGGGGAACAGGCTCCCTGGTTGGAGGCTGGAGGTGCAAGAGACCTTTGAAAAACTCTTTAAAAATGTCATGGGAAAAAACTGATTTCTTCTTTCCCACTGAAAGGTAGGCTGAAACTGATGCCAGGTGTAGCTTGAGTGAAGATGGCTTCAAGCCTGACGCCTCTAGGTGTACCAGGTAGTTTAGCAGCTGAGGGTCTGAAGCTGATAGGGGTTCGACCTTTTCGCTTCTGCAATAGAGGGAAAACCTTTTCCATTTGGCTGCATAAGTCTTCTTAGTGTTCATTTTTTTAGCCATCCTCAGTATCTTAAGGACCTGTTCAGAGTACTGTGAGGATGGAAACTCTTAACTCCTCAAGAATCAGGCTCTGAGGTGAAGAGAGTGTATGTCTGGGTACTGCACTCCTGTCTGAGGAAGGGTCAGAAGGGAGCGAGTTGGAGGCAGGCAAATGGGCCTGTTGCAGGACATTTAGAGAAGGAGAGGGTACCAGGCTTGCCTGGGCCAGTCCGGAGCCACTAGGATCATAGATGCAGGCTGCTGCCTGAGTTTCAGCAAGACCCTGAATATCAGGCGAAAGGGAGGAAATGCATATAGGAACCTCCCTGACCAGTCCAGGATCAGGGCATCCAGAGGAAGTGTTCCCGGAACTGGGGACCTGCAACAGTACTGAGGAAGCTGAAAATTGAGAGGAGAGGCAAACAGATCCACGTCTGATGTGCCCCACTGCCTAAACACTGTGGCTAGTACTTGCTTGTTCAGTGTCCATTCGCTCTGACATTGACTGATGCGGCTTAGAACATCTGCCAGAGTATTGAGTTTGCCTGGGAGGTGAATAGCTGAGAGGCTGACTCCCTGGGAGAATGCTAGAGATCAGAGCTTCTAAACAGAGTATTCCTGATCTGGTACCACCCTGTTTGTTTATGTAGAACATTGCAGTGGTGCTGTCTGTTCGAATTTGAACCGCCTGCCCTTCTATGCTAGGAGCGAAAACTTTGACAGCTAGCAAGACTTCTCTGAGTTCAAAAAAAATTATGTGCAACTGTGACTCTTTGGGAGTCCAGTTGCCGCTTTCTGAGGCACAGTCTAGATGAGCTCCTCAGCCCAACAGGGAGGCATCTGTGGTGATCACTCTTGTGGGAAGAGGTTCTTGAAATGGAACCCCTGCCTGCAAATTTGCAGGGTCCTTCCACCACAGCAAATTTTGGAGGAATTGCTCCGACACCGGCATTAACTTTGAAAATTTGTCGCTTCTCTGAGACCAGCGAGCTCTGAGGTAGGCTTGCAGGAGTCTCATCCTGTAGCTGACCCCTGGGACTACTGCAGTCATAGAGGCCATATGTCCCAGAAGTTTGAGGAAATGTCTTGCTGGTCTTGGCTGTCCCTGGGTGAAAGAGTCTGCCACTGAAAGGAAACTCTGAACTCTTTCCTGTGGGAGGAAAGCATATCCCTTCCGAGTGTCCAGCTGGGCCCCTATGGAAAATAGTTAATTCCCTTCTTTTTCCAGATGATTCTGGCATTCGGGGGGCTTACAATTAAAATGATCGTAAGGGTGTTTTTTTTTTTGCTGTCTTGGACAGCTTAGTTGTGTTACTTTTAGATAATCATATTTAGATAGTCATAATATAGGTTGCCTTGTAGGCTCTTTAGAAATCTGATACGTTGATGGAATGTTACAGCAGATAAGGGCAGCAGTTTGAATATTTGTCACAAGCCAATGATAGTTCTATCATTTGCATATTGTTCCATTTTCTCTGGGCAGCTAGGCTTAGGAGGCTGACTGCAGGGAGTTATGAATATAGAAGAATACCTTGTAAGAAACAAGATTACTAAGGTGAGTAATTTTTTCTTAGTGTTCCCTCCCCTCACCCCGGTCCTGATCCTGCTATAAGAACACAGTACCTCTTTTCCATAGTGTAGTGGTCCCCCCAACCCCCCACCCACTCTGGTATCATATCTCACCCCACTTTCCCGCCACAGCACCTCCCACTGGTTGGCGAGCATCACAGCCCTCCTCTCACCTGCACGTCTGCCCACCAACTGAACTGTCAGTGACAGTGTACAGTATACACCGCAGTCCCATTGGCTGACACTGTGAACCAATGGGCTTGCAGTGTGTACTGTTCATTCAGTTTGTAGTACTCACTGCAAGCCCATTGGTTGACAGTGTCAACCAATGGGATTGTGGTGTTCACTGTCATTGACTGCTCAGTCAGTGAGCAGCCGTGGAGGTGAGAGGAGGGCGGTGCTGCTAGCAGGAGGTGCTGTGGCGGGGGGAGCAGGGTGGGATGTGATACCTGAGTGGGTGGGGGTTGGGGGTACCACTACACTGTGGAAAAGGTGTACAGTTTTCTTATAATGGGATTGGGACTGGGGTAGGGGGAGGGACCACTAACACTTTGGAACGGGGATGTGTTCTGTTTTATTTGAATGGGATCGGGGACCGGGGTGGAGGGAGGGTCCACTATACTACGAAAAAGGGATTATTTTTAATATTACGGGGACTGGGGTGGTGGTGCTGCAGTACCTCTGCAACCCTCTAGGGTTTGCGGTGAGTACCACCATTTTTTTCCTGGCGGTAATTTGCTCCAGGCAGTGGCCTTTGCGAATGGCCATTGCATGGAGCAAATGTTTTTGAATGGGATTGTGGGGATATGCAGGTCCCCCCCCACTTATTTGCATTGTGGCCCCCATCACCGCTTTGCCCGGGCGCAAAGTCAGTTTGTGGGGTCAAACTGGGCTTTGTGAATGGCAGCTATTCACAAAGCCCAGTTTGCCCTGGGCAAACTGGTTTTGCGCCCGGGCAAAGCTTTGTGAATACTACCCCAGATTTGGTGCTACAGATAGAACTTCTAGATAAATGAGAGGTTTCTGGTTTTGATGTTAAATAGTTAATTGCATTTGAAGCTGGTTATCTAACAAAAGATGGAGATTGGATAAACATGTTCACATCCAATTCGGGTTGTGTGACCAGTGGAGTACCACAGGGAGTCTGTTCTATAGCTACTGCTGTCCAGTTAGGGATGTCACGATAATACAGTATGAGGATTATAGCATGATAATTCCCATTGGCAGTAAGTTATCATTGTAAAATAAACAGTATTATGATTGTTGTGCAGTGCAATATGCTGTGATACAGCATCTGAACTTGCTGCTCTGGCAGCATGTCCCTCTCTGGGTGCTACCATGAGTCCCCGATTCCCCCTTCCTCCAATCAGATTTTTACTATTTGTCCTAACATTAGAAATGTTGCAGATTATCATGATATTTCTTTACACAAATATTGTAATACTAACAATTTGATATCATGACATACCTGTATCCAGTCTGTATGTCAGGGACATGGCTGTGAGGAGGGTTAGACAGCTACATTTTCGCCAAACTCAGTTGCATAGTTGAAACTATGTACAAAATAGATGCTATGCACTGGAACCTGGACAGGCTGGCAGGATGAGCTGAAAATGTGTTTATTCATTTTTTCATTTACTGTTTTTCTATACCCATCTGCTCTGGCATGACAGATAAACTGCCTTCAGGCTGGATTTACCAACTTTCACAGAGCTACAGTCAGAGGGGGGGATTTACCATTTATTAGGTTCCCCACTGCTTCTCTTGTGATTCCTTACCCCACAGGGATGCTTGCATTTGGGACAGAGTCCCCCACGTGAGCTGCATCTGCATGCTCGCATGATACCTACAGTGCCTTCAGAAACTATTCACCCCCCCCCCTTGGATATTGTCACATTTTGTTGTGTTACTACCAGAATTTTTAATGCATTGAAATGATTTTTTCCCCCTTGATTCACACAGCATACTCAACAATTTAAAGGGGCAAAAATATTTGAATTGTGTAACAAAAATTTATGAAACATTATAAAATGAAATATCTTGTGTACTTAAGTATTCACCCCCCCCTGAGTCAATATTTTGTAGAAGCACCTTTGGCAGCAATTACAGCTTTGAGTCTTCTTGGGTATGTCTGTATCAGCTTTGCACATCTGGATTTGGGGATTGTCACCCATTCTTCCTTGCAGATTTGCTCTAACTCTGTCAAGTTGGATGGGGGGCGTCGGTGAACCGCAATCTCTAAGTCTTTCCACAGATTCTCAATGGGATTCAAGTCTGGGCTTTGGCTGGGCCACTCAAGGACATTCACTTTCTTGTTCTGAAGCCACTCCAGTGTTGCTTTGGCTGTATGCTTGGGGTCGTTGTCCTGTTGGAACGTAAATCTTCGCCCCAGTCCAAGGTCTATTGCAGACTGATGGAGGTTCTCCTCAAGGATGTGCCTGTATTTGGCTCCATTCATAGTTCCCTCTGTCCTGACAAGTGCCCCAGTCCCAGCAGCTGAAAAGCATCCCCATAACATGATGCTGCCACCACCATGCTTCATGGTAGGGATGGTGTTACACGGGTGATGAGCTGTGTGCGGTTTGTGCCAGGCATAGCGCTTTACATTCAGGCCAAAGAGTTCAATTTTTGTTTCATAAGACCAGAGAATCTTTTGTCATATGGTCTCAGAGTCTGCCACGTGCCTTCTTGCAAACCCCAGGCGTAGTATTATATGGCTCTTTTCTCAGGAGTGGCTTCCGCCTAGCCACTCTCCCAGAAGGCTACATCTGTGAAGTGCTGCAGAGATTGTTGTCCTCTGGACAGGTTCTCCCATCTCAGCCATGGAATTCTGTAGTTCTGTCAGGGTGGTCATTGGGTTCTTGGTCACTTCCCTGACCAAGGTCCTCCTTGCCCGGTTGCTCAGTTTGGGAGGACGGCCTGCTCTAGGAAGAGTCTGGGTGGTTCCATAATCTTTCCATTTCCTAATGATGGATTTGACTGTGCTCCTGGGAACTTTCAACACCCTAGAAATGTTTTTATACCCCTCCCCAGATCTATGCCTCCTCACAATTCTATCACAGAGTTCTATGGACAGCTCCTTGGTCTTCATGGTAGAGTTTCTGCTCTGACATGCACTGTCAACAGTGGGACCTTATATAGACAGGTGTATTTCCTCTGATGATATGTCAACCATTTGAACTGACCACAGGTGGACTCCATTCAAGTTTTAGAGTGATCTCACAAGGAAATTGGATGCACCTGAGCTCAATTTGGAGTGTCATAGCAAAGGGGGTGAATACTTATCAACTCAAGGCATTTCAGGTTTTTATTTTAAATTACATGTACAAAAAATTCCAGAAGTTTCATTCCACTTTGACATTATAGAGTCATTTGTGTAGATACGTAACAAAAAAATCCCATATAAATGTATTTTAATTTGAGTTTGCAACATCACAAAATTGACAAAATCCAAGGGGGGTGAATACTTTCTGAAGGCACTGTAGTGTAGCGTCCCCCGCTCCCTGTGTCTCGAGTGCTCTGCTACCCATATGTCTACAGATGGCAGTAGTGCTGCGGGATGTGGTTCTTTCCCTTTAGGAAGAGGAGAGCATCTACTGGGGCACTCGATCCTACTCTCCGCAGCTGGACCCTGGTGACTCAGGCTTGTTCCCAAACCCAGCTTGCCTGTGTCGCATGAGGTGCCCTTCCACTATGCCAGTGGGCCTGCAAGAGATAACAAATTTAAAATGACATTTCATGTGGAAGTATTGTTGTTGTTTATTTTGGAAACAAGAATATTAAGGCTAAATACTGTCTAAGTGGAATGTTAATTACCTAGGGTATCAAAGAAGGAGACCCGGTGGTGATCATAACAAACAAGAGAAACATGAGACACAATGTGAATAGATGGCTCAGAAATATAAGTAGTAAACAGGGTATATTAAAGGGAACTTTATAAGTAGGGAACAAGTAGTTATAGTGATAACTAGTGAGATCCCATTTAGAGTACTGTGGTCAGTTCTGAGCACCGCACTATAGGAAGAATGTAGTATGGAGAGAGAGTGTCAGAGGTCAAAATTAAATTTTGCAACCACTAGCCAGCAACTGGGAAATCTGTTAGCCCCCAAACATTTCTTCTGGCCCAACTAGTATACTTATTGAAATGCTACCTTCTCAGGGAGCAGGCTTCATGGCGCTGAGCGATGGGGCATCACGCTGGCATGTTGGTGACCCAAGTTCATGCTGCGAGCCTAGGACATCAGGAGCAGAGGTCGACAAGGGGGAGGGAGACAAATCATCCCTTGGATGCTTCCATCCCAGAGGATGGGTGAGTGAGTGCCTGTTAAATAGTAACTCCTGGTGGTGGCTCTGCAGAGGTGCCCTAGGCAGCATGGGTGACCACATACTGTCAAGTGTCCCTGCCTCCAGGATTCCGCTGTGACTGCACGTTAGGTTAGTGGTGGGTGGGGCCTCATAAACAGGAAAAAGGGTCACGCTGGGCACACTAGATGACAGCATCTCTGGCAAACCCTTCCCACGCTACCACACCCCCAAAGCGGACTGGCCCTTCCACCTCCAGCCATCATGGGCCGACAGAGGTGTTTCCTTCCTGGAAGCAGCAGGAGGATCTACTGGCAGGGATAAGTTGGATCCGTCTATGACAGAGTTACCGGAAGCCTGGGGGAAGGGTCCAGAAGTGCAGGATGAGTCCAACGGGCGTGAGCCTTGTGGAGGACCTGAAGGAGTGGATGCCTAGGGCAGAAGGAGCACAAAAAAAAAAAGAAAAAGAAAGAAATGCTACTTTCTCTAATACAAGCCATTAGGACTGGTTAAAGGAAACTTTCACTAGCTCTATAAAAAGTCTGCCGGTATTTGGCAAGTGTGCTGTTACTAGTTTCAACCTCGCAGAGTGCAAAGACTGGCCACTAGACTGGTGGGCAGACTAACTGGGTTGTGCTAGGAAGAAAGGCTAGCTGAGTTAAATCTGTTTTGCCTTAAGAAGAGACAAATGAGAGGAGACCTGATACAGGTGTAAAAGCATCTAATTGAACCAGCATCAATAGACTGCCCAAACATAAAATTTAGGCAAAATAACTAGGCAGCAGAGCAAGCAGTTGGTGGAAGAGCAATCCATGGGTGAACTAAGAAGGCATGTCTTTACACAGAGATTGAAGGATGTCTAGAATGGCTTACCAGCCGAAGTGGTCAACTGTGGCCAGATAAAGACTTTACAGGGAAACCTGGATGGAAATGTAAGGGTGGTGAACTTTCGGTGCTGTATTTGCTGAGTGGTCTCAGTGGGCTGGTAGTCCTTTTTCTATGCGTACTCCTATGTTCTGTATCTTATGATTGTCTCAGTTCGCTTCTTTGGGTTTGACATCAAGCTGAATAGCCTGTAGTTCCCAGGGTCTGCCCTAGAACCTTTTATGAATATTGGTGCCATATGGGCCAATCAGCAGTCATCAGGCATGTACACAGTCCTGATAGCTTGCACAGATCTTTACTTATGCCTTTCTTCAGCCGTTTCTGCTACAAAATTGAAATACAGCGATCCATAGATGACATTCATGAACTTGCTGCAGTGCCGATCATTGACCTGGTGGAAACACTGAAAACACTTATTACTGTGAAAACCACAGAAGAAGCCTGTCTTGATAAAGATCTTCAAGGTGGCAAGGCAATGTGAGACGGCGGTGGCAAGGGCCGGTAGGATGCTGGGGTGTATCAGTAGGGGAATAACTAGCAGGAAGAGGGAGGTCATCATACCCTTGTACAGGCAGCTTGTCAGGCCACACCTTGAGTATGGGGTCCAGTTCTGAGGCCATACCTTAAGAAGGATGTGGATAGGGTGAAGCGCATCCAGAGGCGGGAGAGAAAAATGGTAAGGGGACTTAGTCACCTGTCATATGAGGAACCGCTGAGGGACCTTGGCATGTACTCCCTTGAACAAAGAAGGGAAAGGAAGGACATGATTGAGACCTTCAAATATATCAAGAGTATTAACAGGGAACCAGTGAGGGACATCTTCCAACTAAGGGAACAATCGAAAACAAGGGGGCATGATATGCAGATTGTAGGAGGGAGGTTCAGGAGAAACATTAGAAAATTCTACTTTACAGAGAGGGTGGTGGAAAACTGGAACAGACTCCCAGAGGAGGTGGTGGGGGCAAGAACTGTGGGGGATTCAAGAGAGCATGAGACAAACACAGGGGTCTGTTAGTTCCGGGGAGGGGGGCGGGTGGAAGGCAGTAGCAAAGTCCTAGTGGCTTGCTAGGCATACAGGGCAGACTAGGTGGGCCTGGTGGTCCTTTTCTGCTAACATGTTCTGTGTTTGTGTGTTTTGCAGATGCATGTCTATTGAGAGCTGGGGTCATTTGAATGTGAAGAAAACACAGGGTTATTGGTTGAGACTAGAACTGAGACTTTATATTATCAACCTCTTGCAGTGGCGTACCTGGTACTACTACAGTTCAAGACAGAGATCAGCAGCTAGGCAGTTTTAACCCTTAGGCTGCCAACAGAACTAGAATGTATAGCAACTCTGGACTGATACAGTATATCATTCGACATCACAGCAAGGGTTAATTGTGAATGACAACAGATCTGTGGAAGCATAGATAAATTGCTGGGTGAGAAGCAAGGTTTTGCTATAGGAGGTTACCAAGGTCATAGTCTATGCACAAAGAAGGCTCTTTTTTATTAGCTGTTTTTCGGGGGGGGGCCTTAAATTTCTGACAGAGTGGCTGAGCAGAAACCAGGAGAACCAGGTGAATGGTCTACAAATCTAGAATTGTTAAATGTACAGATCAGAGTTTGACCTGTTTGTGCTGGGGAACAAGGGTTGGGGCAAAGGATGGGGGTACACATTACTGTACCACCCCAAGATAATTACAGGTTTTCAGGGAATAGTTGCATAGGCATAAGAGGAGTTGATTTGGTATGTTGAAGGAGCTTCTGTACCTTGGGGGGGGGGGCATATATCTCGTCCTTGGGGTCCCTACATTTTGAACATCTGAATCTGAATATTTGGGCAGTGAATCCAAGCATTAGTGCCAGTGGACAGCCCTTGTCCCTACCATTTTCCTTTCTCCTCTCTAGCAGTTGTGCACTCACTATGACAGTGTGCTTCTCAATGATGTAACCCTCCCCTCCTCCAAATATTGTTCCCCACCTGGTCCAGGTCCAGCTCTGGCTGGAGGGTTTAAACAAAAATCAAGTTACACTTCCCTTTAGCACTGCCTCCCCTCCTTAAACATTTTTTTTCAAGTAGTCCTGGCTCCTGCTGGTTGGGGCATTTCTAGAATAAAGAAATGAAATTACCCAACTCCTCAATACCCTATGCCCACCAGCACCCTACACCCACCCCACCACACAGCTTTATTGAAGTGTGTCCTACGTAATATAAACATTACTAAATGTCATCCTCCTGATCTTCACCCTCCTGAGCTCTGACTTTTTCTTCCTTTAGTTGAGCAGTGACCTTGATTAGTTCAAATAGGGCATTTAAGAATATCGAAAATCACATTTAAAAAACAGTCTCATTGGTCGGCCCGGTGGTGCTGAGGGTTGAGGCACTGGACGCCACACCTCATGCTATGTTGGCGACCCAGGTTTGGGAACAACCTCGCATCGTCGGGGTGCCTGCATGGCGGGGGTGAAGCAGGACCGAGCATGTCGATGGGCAGCTCTCCTCTCTCGAGGGTGGTGAGGGTAGGTTGGTGCCCCATCGCAGTTCCGTTTCCAACAGGTAGAGGTCCGGTGGGTAGCATAGGCAGTGAGGGGGCAGCAAACAGTTATGAGAGGTGGAAGGGTGTACTGGTGCCACGGAGTGCGTGGGTGCATGCTCTCATGGCCGTGCTGGAGCCTCGGGGAGGGGTCGGGGAGAAAAACTGTAAAATACCTATATGTCCCTGTCTCCAGTTGGCGGAGGAGGCACCAAACAGCTATATGAAAAAACAAAAACAGTCTCATTGAAGTCAGTGGAGCATGCCTAGCCCTCTCCTGACTATTACATCTAAAACATGCCAATGTGGGGTTGGCGCTCTGAATAGGAAGTGGAAGGCGTTGTGCTGTCGGCCCCATGGAGCCAAAATATGACCCCTCCTCCCTCCCTGAAGCCAGCTATTAGAAAAAAAATTGTTTTTCTTCAATTAAGGTTGTTTCCTCCTATGGCCAAGGCAGGCAGGGATTTCTGTAGTGCGCATCATTGTCAATGGGTAATCAATACCAATGGGTAAAGTGCACCCCTACCAGGGGAATAGCACAGCCCATGGTTTAGAATGTTGGGCAGCTGAGGATTCCATGCACTAACGGCAACTCCCCAGTTACACTATGCCATTCAAAGGGACAGAGCTACTTTCTCTTCTCTAAAGAATTTCAGGTTTCAAGATTCAAGACTTCAGCTAGTGCTGCAATTCTGCTCTTCAGGTTGGGGCTTCCTGCTTCAGGGAGCACACCTAAATTTAGCGCGTGCCTATTAAGCTATGGCTTTAAAATTGAATAACCTGCCTTTTTTCTCACTCCCTGTGTGGATTGGGAGCCACTTCTGCCTTGTTAGGGTGTTTTATATGGTCTCCTGTTGCAACCTTTAAAAAAAGGGAAAAAAAGGTGCCTTAGGTAGGTACTGATTTATTTCTTGGGAATGTTGGGGCTCTGAAGGGTCACTCTTCTTAAGCGGCGGTTCCCTTGCCCCTCCACACCCCAGCTTGAGGTTTTTGCGATTTTACTGAGTTTTCTGCCATGTTTGCCAACTTGTGGGGTGTTTTGTATTGTTCCCGCTTGTCCTCCGTTTTTGCAGTGGTGCAGCTGCCATTAGGGATGGGCGCGCACTTCTTCCTCATTATACTTTCTCACCAGTAGGTGGGGGAATGCATCAGGTGTGCGCATGCTCATGCATGCCCTCATAAGCCTATGGGGTGAGTGCACACTCTGTTACAGCTTTTTCAAGCTGCTGGAAGGGTTTTACAGTTGGTTGGCAGTTTGTGGACATTCAAAATAAAGTTAAAAATCCATTCTGTTTTTTGGCACCATGGCTTTCAGGAGACCATACATTATGAAACGATGTAAAACCTGCAGAAGGGTGATGAGGCCCTCTCCTGTGGGTACATATTGTCCTCATTGTGTTGCCCAGCATAATATTTCTCTCACGGTTCCCCCCAGCCGGTTCTCTGAGCTGGGGGGGGGGGGAGTACCTGATCCATCGCTTGGTAGTGGCAAAGCAGAATTGCATAAAAATCTCTGGTTGCTCCTCAGTGAGCTTTTGAACCCCGATGCCCTGCAGAGCATCCCAGCAGATATACCCGACTCCAAACTGGGTCTCTCTAGTCAGGAGGGTCCCGCACAGGCACATTGAGGTGTGACACAGCAGGAGCAGGTTGCGGATTCAAATATGCAGGCAAATCCCGACCCTGACCCATTGGAAGGCAAGGATTATGATTACAAGGATCTTGGAGAAATGCCTGACTTTGCTGTCGGAGATACGGTGGCTCAGGACTCAGCTTCGGCCCACACTCTGCTGCGGATTCTAAGCCGTATGGCAGCAGCGATAGACTCAGTTCCCTGGGCCCGCTTCCACATGTGGCCCCCTTCAGACAATGCTACTAATGGCCTGGGACCCGCCATCAGAGGACTACCAAGCCAGGATCCCCCTTACCCCTCAGCTTTGTCACTGCCTGAGTTGGTTGCTGAATGTGCAGAATCTCAACAAGGGGGTTCCTTTGGAACCACCATCAGAGGTGATTCTCATAACAGATGCAAGTCTGCACGGGTGGGGTGCATTCCTGAACCAACTTCCCACTCGGGGGATGTGGTCATTCCAGGAACAGCATCTCCACATAAATGTCCTGGAGATGTGGGTGGTTCACTTAGCTCTGCTTCAATTTCAGTCCAGATTGAGGAACACCGCAATGAAGGTGCAGTTGGACATTGCCGTCATAGTGGCAAACATAAATAACCAAGGAGGCACAAAAAGCAGGGCAATGCTTTGGGAGACCTCTGAAACACTGAGCTAGGCAGAGGGAAAATCTCTCTCTGTCGGCAGTTCATCTGGTAGGGGAATTGAACATTCAGGCAGACTGCCTAAGTCGCAAAAATGTACACCCCACAAATAGCAGTTGAACCTGGAGGTGTTTGCACTACTAATCGGTCGGTTCAGGCAACCACAGATAGATCTGTTTGCTTCAAGTCACAATGCTCAGACCCAGAGGTTCTTTAGTCAGTATCGGTGCCCTGAGGCAGTGGACGCTCTGACTCAGGGGTGGTCCTTCCACAGAGCATTTGTCTTTTCTCCACTACCTCGCCTCCAGAAAGTCTTAAGAAAAATAAGATACTCAAGCGGAAACTTTCTTCTGATAGTCCCAGAGTAGCCAAAAAGACCGTAGTTTTCAGATCTAGTAAACCTAGCCCAGCAAATACCCTTCCACCTTCCGTTTTGAAGGGACCTCCTGCTGCAAGGCCCTATTCTCCACCAGAACCCAGGTGCAATGCAGCTCACGGCCTGGCTCATGAAAGGAGGAGACTGTTAAGACTAGGTTTCCCCCCCTCCGAGGGTAGTCGAAACCTTGCTGGCGGCAAGAAAATCCTTAACCTCGGCTGCTTATGCCCAAGTCTGGACTATATTTTCTTCTTGGGCCAGAGAGAAAGGAATTGAACCTTCGAATGCCTCCATTGCTCAGTTTCTGGAATTCCTTAAGGATGGTGTAGATAAAGGGCTGGCATTGAGTATGCTGAGAGGACAGGTTTCCATTTTCAGAGCTTCCGTGGGGTTCTCTCTAGGAACAAATAGAAAGGTTGCTCGTTTTTTGCGTGTGGTTGTCAGGAGCCGGATGCTGTTTCAATCTTCAGTTCCCCTGTGGGATCTTAGCTTGGTTCTGAATGCTGTCTGTGTTGAGTCTTTTGAACCGTTGTCCTCCATGCCATTGGATGAGTTGTAATACAAGTTCTGTTTTTAGTGGCCATATGTTCAGCCAGGAGAGTGGGTTAACTCCAGGCCTTGTCTCATAAGGATCCTTACCTTATGCATAAGGACAAGGTGGTGTTTAAGACTGTTTCGTCCTTCATTCCAGAAGTATCCATGGCCTTTCATGTGAACCAAGAGATTTGCATTCCATCCATTTGTCTGCATCCTTCTCACCCCAAGGAGAAGGATTTGCATAAACTGGACCTGAGGAGGGCAGTTGGGATCCACCTTAAACGTACGTCTGAATTTAATGAATCATATAGTCTGTTTGTGCTTTTTGGGGCAGCCAAGAAAGGACAAAAGGCCTCTAAACTCGTCCCCAGCTAGGTGGGTATGGGCCTGTGTTGCTAAGGCCTACATGGTGAAAAAGAAGAGGCCTCCGGCTCTTATTAAGGCTCACTCCACCAGGGCACTGGCAACTTCGTGGGCAGAGAGGGGTGAGGCCACAGTTTCAGAACTATGCAAAGCAGCTACGTGGACCTCAGTCCACACATTCATGAAACAAATTGGATGTTCAGAGTTCTGCTGACGCAGCTTTTGTTCGCAGAGTGTTACAGGCAGCAGTTCGCAAGTAATTTTGAAGCATTTGGAGTATGGGATAACATTCTCCCCCCCTCCCATTTTCCCATTTTTTTGTCTGGGTACTGCTTCTTAGAACCCATTTGTAATAATTACCCATTGACAATGTGGAGTGCTACATAAAGAAGAAATTAACTTCTTACCATAATTTCCTTTTGTGTTAGCTCCAACATTGTCAACGGGACCCGCCCTGGAGCATGGTTCCGGAGGGAGAATCTTATCCTACATGCTAGGAGAGAGGTCTAGTTTTTAGTAAAATTCCCTTACGTGGATCTCTCTTTTCTGCTGTACTGTACCCTGATATGTATAATTATATGCTGATTTATCTGTTACGCTGATTTATCAATTAGCTGCGACCACAGGTTGACAGATTTTGTTAGTTAACTAAGATGTATTTGCTCTCGCAGTTTAGTTCTCTGCCTTCAAAAAAAAAAAAAAAAAAGATATAGAACGTATGTCTCATTGTATATTAGCTTCAGTTCACAGATGAGTGACTCCTGTGAGACATGTGTTGCACCTGTAAAGCACCTTACAACTGCATGTTTTTTCACTACAACAAGATCCGAATACTTCAGGCATCCTTTTGGGTCCATGAAATGCATCTGTTCTCTGACTATCGGATAGCAGGATGAGACAGTTTTTTTTTATTATTGTAAATATGTGATTGGTTTGTAATTGTATATAGGTGTAGCTCTCATGGCACTGCTAATTAGTAACTGGGGAGTTGCCGTTAGTGCGTGGAATCCTCAGGTGCCCAACATTCTAAATCTTGGGCTGTGCCATTCCCCTGGTAGGGGTGCACTATACCCATTCATATTGATTACCCATTGACAATGTTGGAGCTAACAGAAAAGGAAATTACGGTAAGTATGAAGGAAGTTAATTTCTTTTTCCTTCAACCTTGTCCCCACTGCCCTCACCACTTCCCAATTTTCCAGGACCTACCTGCTGGCTGGTGAAATCCATACAGATTACCACCACCACCACCTGTGGCAGGGTCAGGGGAAGGCCAGCCATCCTCTCCCCTCCCCCCCAAGAACACATCAGTAGTTGACTCACAGGGTACTGGCGATGGAGCAGGTGGGGATCAGCACACAAGGCTTCACACGTGCCTGACTCACTATTTTTTTCCTGCAGTTTTTTTGTGTCCCATCTCCTGCTGGGGCATGCACAAAGACATACACGCGTGTGAAGGCGTGCGCCGTGGAAGTCCCACAGCTGCCTCCCTTTGTGTGCATCTCACAGACATGCACTGCCACCAGGTTTCCCCCTGGTGGCAGTCATTCAGAAGATGTGACAAGCTTCTCCTCCAGGAGAGGAGAGCAGTCTGTTAGGCGCACAGTCCTCTCCTCGCCCCCCTGGTCAACCCACAGCAACCCAAGATAATTTCCGATCCCTGTTCAACAGCAAGGTGGGTGGTAGTGCTACCGCTGCACCACTGGGTCAGTTCTACAGAAAGTTTTTTAATGCATCCTGCAAGTTGGAGGGGCCTAAGGATCCTTCTGGGGTACGGGGCAGCAATTTAGAAAGGGCACGAAAGGTACTATGTTCTTATCAAATCTTAACCATACAATAATACAGTTTATTTTAATTGCAGCATTCAACAACTATATCACAAAATACTTTACAGATTCTAAAAAAATACATAATACCAGAAGCCTGTACTTAGCTCCATGAGAACAAGGGGATCGGCAAATATCTGATCAGAGCTTACAAAAGTTCTAACATGCACTGTCTTCTATTGAATCTCCCACTGCTGCAACCCTCCTCTAACATCAGCTGCAGTGGAATCTGAGATTTGTAGTTACAGAAAATGTCAACTTGCAAGTCAGCAGAATCAGTCTGATACAGTCTACTATACAGCAGTAAATAGTCGGTAAAAAAGAAACTGTGACTTTCAAAAATTGGGACCAGCTCCACACTTGGGTGTGAGGCTTAGTGTTGACCATTCCTCTTTAATGAAAAAAGCTATTCATTTTCATTGTATCAATTGTTCTTAAACATAGACCCTAATTCTTAAGCATTTAAGTAGCTAATAAACTGAGACACTGGCCCCCATATTCAAAGGTTAGTGCTGGCGCAGGCTTGGTTTGTACCGGCTCTCTCGGTGAAGCTATATTTAGAGGTCCCTGGAGCGTTCCCCAAACATGGCAGTGCAAAGGTGCTACCCATACCACTGTGCCTGTGCAAATGAGGGGGTCCCAAATGCATAAGTATGCAGCAGTATATTCAAAGGTTTGTGGCGATGCTAGAGAGACCCTGGGCGGCACTGCTTACTGCCTTCCAATACCGTGTCTTATCTCAGCGCTAACCCCGTGCCCCACCCTTGAAGGCTGGGTGGCTGTACTGCAACTGGTCACCACCATGTCAAGTCCCCAATCACCCGTCCGTGATATGCTATGTATATCCCTGGTGGTTTAATGGTCCCACCAACCCTGATCACCCATCCTGCATTTGAAAAGTAGATAGCTGGTAGTCTAGCACCCCAATTGAACACCAACCCCCACCTGCCCACCCGCTGAGAACCCCCACCCCTCCCTCACCCCAGTCACCACTCACAGGCAGGACTGGGGAAGCATAGCAGATGGCACAGCCATCCATTCACCTCCTCGGCTGATTGCTGTCTGCCAGTCACTGAGTAAGACCATACATGTTTGTTTATGTGTGCACAGAGGGGAATCATTTTTGAAGGGTTTTCAGTGAGTAAAGATGGTAACCATGCTTGTGAGAGCATTCGGTAATGTGAGAAGGGGGTTTGTGGTTTGCCCAAATTCCACTGCCTGAATTTTTCTCCAAGCTGTGCATTTCTGGGGGAGAAACATGTGGGTCTCAGAACTTTAGAGAATCTGGAAGTAAGAAATTTCCAACCTATTTTATAACACTAGTTACTCTCCTGCTCCTGATGTGAACCCATGTATTCTCAATCACTGACTTCTGTTCCCAAGCCAATCTGCAGTCCAGTTTCATTATTATTTTTATACTGAAAGGTCGTGGGCTAAAAGCCTATTTTCACAGATGTCCAGTGAATTCCTGTAAGTTCTTTACCATTAATCCTGATTGCTCTCAAATTGTGCACCAGTTTCTCATGTGAAACCATACTGGATGCCTTCCTAACATCCAGAAATAAAACATTAAGTGGAATTCCCATATTCAGGCTTACAGAAAGCATGTAGGTTGGTCAGGCCCGACCTCCCCTCGACAACCTGTGTTATGTCCTATCCTCCAACTCCTTCAGTTCTGGGTATGTTTCTCATAATGAGAATTCCCATTATTTTGCATATTATCAATGAGTGAGAATAAATGGGTTCTTACAATTACTTTCTCACTACCTTCGCCCTTTCTCTCCTTTGTCATTCCCATCCCCCCTTCCTCCCTCCCTCCCCACCCGTATCTCTGCCCTCACACTCTTTGACCTTCTCTCCTACCACACGTTCTGCCTTTCTCTCAGGGCCCTTCTAATACATAACCCTTCAAGGGTTTGAACCCTGATAGTCTTGACCCCAGGCTTCTTTACCTCTCTGCTCCTGCCATTGCCATCGCTGTTACCCACCTCTTCAACCTCTTTATTTATTTATTGAAATGTTCTCCTTTTCCTCGGGCTCTGTCCCAGATGCCTGGAAACATGCTACTGTCATCCCCTTCCCTATAAAGGGGTTGATCCTTCCTCCACTGGTAACTGTCATCCTATCTCTATCTTTCCCACTCTGGCCAAGCTCCAGGAACACTTTGTCCTATTGCAACTTTCCTCGACTCTTCCTCCTCCTCCTCCTATTCCTCTTTTTTCACACCTTACCAGTTTGCTTCAGGTAGTCCCACTCCACTGCTATTTCTTTCCTCCAGCTCACTGTCTCCAGCATGACAGGTATGGACCAGGGCCAGCTCACTTCCACCATCTTTGTCGACTTGGTCAAAGCTTTTGAAACTGTGTCCCAGCCCCTTCTCCTGGACATGCTTAAGGCAGCAGGCCTTTCTGCCACCTCAATCAGCTGGCTCCTCTCCTACTTTGAAGGCAGGTCACAAACTGTCCGCATTAGTCATCTAATACCCACTGTCCCTATCTGTGCAGGCATTCCCCAAGGAGCCATCCAGGGCCCTGTACTCTTTTTTTCCATATTTTTGAATGACCGCCCTACTGTCTGTCTCTCTGTGTCCATTTACATGTATGCAGATGACACTGTGCTGTTTGCCTTATCTGTTGCTGACCTTGCTGTCTGACTGCGACAGGATTTTGACAGCGTTCAGTGCTGGTTCCAATCCAGTCAACTGCCCTGCAACAGCAAGAAAATGGTCTCCATAATCTTTGGCTTCTGGCAGAGGTTCACCAAGCTGTACACCCTCCCCCCTCTTCCACACCCTTGATGGTACTGAGATTGAGGATGTCTCGTCTTTTAAGTACCATGGGGTCTGGATAGACCATGACCTCAACTTCTTGGTGTACATAAATGCTATCAACCACAAACTTCATCCCAAACTGGGTGCACTTTACAGGAACAAAGTCAGTATCCTGCCTGCGAAGTTAGTTTTAAATATTATCCTTCCCATGTTCGACTACAATGACATTGTCTATAGCACTGCTTTTAAGATCTCCTTTGCCAGACTTGAACCCCCCTTCCACTCCTTCTGCTGTTTTGTCTCGGACTGCCCTCCTTGTACCCAACACTGCTCCCTTCACTCCTCCCTCTCCCTCCTTTCCCCTGATGGCAGGTACCTTGCCCTCTGTACCTCCTTCACATCCAAATTCTGGATTGTCAGTCTCCCTCTCTATCTTTCTACCCCCCCTTTTCTACTCCTTCCTGCTACCCTCTCTGGAACACTGCATCCCATTCCCTCTCCTTCCCTCCAGGAAAGCTACTCTAAGACAAGGTGCTTTCTGGTATCTCTCTTCCCCGTCTGTCTGCTCAGCCTCTTGCTTCCCCTCCCTTCAAGTCTCTTTTTTGTGACTTACTAGTCCTTCCTGCAACTGCACCTAATCCCTGACCTTAGTAGCCCCTTCCCCTCTCACTGTTGTTGGGTGCACCCCCCACCCCACCCCCATCCTGGCTCGGAGCAGATTTTTCTTTGACCACACTGGGCCTTAGTCTGTGTGACAATAATCATAATTTGTGTTAACATCTGAAAATGATTAGCAGTTTACCTTGCTGTATTGTGCTTGCATTGATTTCTCTTGAACCTTCGCACAGGCTGTGTGTTTTTTCCTTCTGCTTCTATCTGGTTGGCACCCAGTAATTAATTGCACGTGTTCCTTATTGTACTGATCTTGCACATTTTATATTATAAAATGTCAAGAAAAAATCTAGAAATCTCATTGGCCAAGGGAGATCAGCTGACAGTACATTAAATCTCTATATACGCAGCCATCCTGGTCCTAAACCACATCACACAATGAGCAAATCAGTCCTCCTACAACCAGAACTATCTTCCATCAGTCTCCCTACAACCAGAACTGATCTACCACCACAAATATGGCTGCTACCCTTACATTGTAGAAACCTTCAACTGGGCCCTAAAAATAAAACTACCTTAAATAAAACAAATTAATTAAATGTTGTTTATTAGATCATCACATTCTCCTTATACACATACACAAATTATAAACATTAAGCGTTGTTTACAATTTTCATTATAACTGTTTCTTTGCTAACAGTGAAAAATCCCCCTTCTATCTTTACCTATTCATCAGGGAAATCTCTTCTGCTTGCCCTGACAGTTAGAAAATTGAGTCTCTGGCTCTAAAACAGGCCTTTGTTGTGTGTGTACAGTGTTTTAGTAGAAGAACATTCTGCTTGTAGAACCGAGCAGAATTTTGAATCCCTGTATTCCATGATGAAACATAGAAACATAGAATTTGACGGCAGATAAGGACCGCTTGGCCCACCCAGTCTGCCCATTTCCCTACCTAATGGATAAGCTGCAGATCCTAGTTAACCAGCAGCCTACTTCTTCCTACCCCCACCCCCTAGAATTGCCTTATGACTGTCCCATACATGCTTGAATTCCACCACTGTTTTTGATTCCACAACCTCCTCCTCCGGAAGGCACGTTCCATGCATCCATAGCCCTCTCTGTGAAAAAATACTTCCTAAATTACCTCTGAGCCGCCCCTCTATCTTCAAATTGTGCCCTTGTTCTTGCACACTCTTTTTGAAAGATACTCCCTCTTGGACTTTGTTGATTCCCTTGAGGTACTTGAAAGTTTCTATCATTGCCCCCTCTCCTTCCTTTCCTCGAGGCTATACATAAGCTCCTTAAGTCTCTCTTCATATGTCTTCTGGTGCAGACCCTGCACCATTTTAGTTGCCCTCCTCTGGACAGCTTCCATCCTGTCTATGTCTTTGCGGAGATTGGGTCTCCAGAACTGCATGTAGTACTCCAGATGGGGTCTCACCAGCTGTCTGTACAGAGGGATAATAACTTCCTGTTTTCTACTGGTGATGCCTCTCCCCATGCATTCCAGTATCCTCCAGCCCTCCTTGCTGCCCTCTCACATTGCTTGCCCACCTTTAGGTCATCTGATATGACTACCCCCAGGTCCCTTTCCATTTTTATGGTTGTTAGTATCTCACCCCCATTGTGTACTCTTCCCCTGGGTTTTTGTTTCCCAGGTGCATTACCTTGCACTTCTTAGCATTAAATCTAAGCTGCCATACATTTGACCATTCCTCTAACCTTGCCAAGTCCCTTCTCATCCTTTCCACCCCACCTTGTGCATCAACTCTGTTGCAGATCTTCGTGTCATCTGCAAAGAGACATACTTTTCCTTCTAGTCCCTCTGCAATGTTGCTTATAAAGACATTGAAGAGGACTAGGTCTAATACTGAACCCTCGGTACCCCACTAAGCCCCCTTTCTTCAGAGTGGACTCCATTTACTATTACTCTCTGTCTATTCTCCAGCCAATTCTTTACCCAGGCTGTCATCTTGGGACCCACTCCCAGGCTGGCTAACTTGTGTATTAATTTTTTGTGTGGACTGGGTCAAATGCCTTGCTAAAGTCTAGGTAGGCCAGGTCCACAGCCCTCCTGATCTACTACTTTGGTCACCCAGTCAAAGAAATCTATCAGATTTGTCTGGCATGACCTTCCCGCTGTGAATCCATGCTGCCTTGGGTCCTGTGCCCTCTGGCCTCTAGATACTCGACAGTTCTTTCCTTCAGAAGTGATTCCATCATTTTCCCTACCACTGAGGTTAAACTAACAGGTCTGTAGTTTCCTGCTTCTGCCTTGCTCCCACTTTTGTGAAGGGAATCACATCTGCCCTCCTCCAGTCCTCGGGTACCACCCCATCCTCCCATGATTTGTTAAAGAGGGTAGTCAGTGGTGTCAGTAGTTCTACCCTCAGTTCTTTTTAGAATTCTGGGATGAATCCCATCAGGCCCCATTGCTTTGTCCACCTTCAGTTTTAAGAGTTCTTTCAGAACCCTTTCTTCTGTAAATGGGCTGGTATCAACTTCTGTATCCAGAGTGTTTCTACTGTTTGTTTTAGGTACCTCCTCTCTTTCTTTGTAAATACTGAGCAAAATATTTGTTTAGTATCTCTGCCTTTTCACAGTCACCCTCTGCCCACCCTCCGTCCCCTTTATTAAGCCTCACTATCCCTCCCTTGGTCTTCCTTCGCTCCCTGATGTACCTATAAAAGGTTTTATCCCCCTTCTTAACTGAGTTGGCTATCTTTTCCTCAGTTTGGGCCTTTGCTGTTCTGACTGCCTTCCCAGCTTCCTTTTGCTTTAACTGATACAGTTCTCTGTCCTGCTCCTTCTGTGATTCCTTGTACTTCCTGAATGCTTTCTTTTTCTCTTGAACCTTCACTGCCACTTCCTTTGAGAACCATAGTGGTTTCTTACATCGTTTCGTTTTATTTGCTTCACACAAAGGCTTGTTACCTCTGTGATGGCAGTTTTTATTATTCCCCATTGTTCTTCCACCCCTCCTTCCTGCCCATTTGCTAGTGCATTCCTTAGGCACTCACCCATTTTGGCAAAGTCAGCCCTCCTAAAGTCCAGTACTTTTGCCTTTGTATGGCTTGACTCTATTGCTGTGTTTATTGTGAACCATACTGTTCAATGGTCGCTAGTTTCCAGATGGCTACCCACTTCTACATCTGTGATCTTCTTGATCTCCATTTGAGAGAACCAGATCTAAGATTGCTCCCTCTCGAGTGGGCTCCAATACTAGTTGTCTAAGGCATGCCCCCTGTAGGGCATCTAGAATAACCCCACTCTTCGAAGTGTCTGCTGCAACTGCACTCCAGTTAACATCTGGCATATTCAGATCAGCCATCAGCAATATCTCCCCTTTTTCTGCCATTCTAGGTATACTTTCTATCACTTCCTTGTCCATTTCCTCCCCCTGAGAAGGGGGTCTGTATACAACCCCTGTGCGGATTGTGGTGCCATTGCCGGTCTCCAAATTTACCCACAGTGCTTCTTCTCTCCATCCTGTTTAACCTTTTGTTCTGTTGCTTTGATTCCTTCCCTTATGTAAGAGCTACTCCTCCTCCTCTTTTACCCTCCCTGTCCCTCCTGTAGATAGTGTATCCTGGTATGTTTACGTCCCAGTCATGGTTTTGTGTGTACCATGTTTCTGTGACTGCCACGATATCCAGATGTTCCTCCTCCAAGGCCACTAATTCAGGAAGCTTGTTACTCAGACTACGGGCATTGGTACTCATTGCTCTCCATTTTTTGATGGCTTTACCTTCTGTTGCAGCATCCCCCACTGATCTTTCTACCTCGGTCTTTTTCTCATTTAGTACCCTGTTTTGTAGGGAGAGGCTGGGATTTTCCTGCTGCTTATCAGTGCCTCCCCTTGACTAGTTTAAAAGCTTGCCAATGAAGCATTTAAACTGTTTGCTCAAAAGACTTGTTCCCTTCCTGGACAGATGCAGACCATCCTGCCAGTATAGGCTGGTGTCCCTCCAGGTGGAACCCCAGTCCTCAATGAAGCCAAACCCCTATGCTCCACACCATTTTTTTCAACCATTCATTAAACTGCATGGTGCAAAGTACCCTCGCCTCACTCATGCCATTGACAGGCAGCACCTCTGAGAAGGATACTGTGTGTGCTACTTGTCTTAGCCCCTCCCCAGTTCTACAAAGTCCTTCTGCACTGCTCTTATCTCATGTTGAGCCAAGTCATTTGTCCCTAGGTGGACAATGACATCCAGCTCAGACTCCCGTGCAGCTGTTCTCGTGATCCTGAGGATGTGCTTCCTGTCCCTCCAAGCCATGGCACCAGGCAGGCACCTTACTTCAGTTTTCCCTACTCCCCCCAGTTCTATCCCCCTAATAATTGAGTCCCCCACCAGGAGCTGCTTCCTTTCCTTGTGATGTCCTATGCCACCTTCCTGTGAACCTCCCTTGTGACAGTTGTCCTCAGCCTCCTTAGTCTCCTCTGTGGGCGCATCCATAGGGGAGCTATGCTCCCCCAGAATGGTTTATGGATTGTGGAGTGGAACTGACTGGGTGTGCCTCTGTTCCACCATCCTCACCCTCCCTGAGCCCACTGTGGTCCAACTGCTGTGCTTTCTTCACAACCTCTGAGGTAGTGGTGGTGGCTCTGGTGCTCCCTGGATGGGGGAGGTTCCCTTCCTACCATCCAGTGTGGCCTGGGGAAGGTTCCCTTACTACTGTCCAGTGTGGCCTGAAGGCAGGCAGCTTCCTCCCTCAGGGCAGAGTTGTCTGCAAATAGGGCAGCATCTCAGCCTCCAGAAAGACTCCGAAGACTGCTGCCCCACAGCCATTACATTGCACTACTCCCACATGTTTATCTACTTTTTGTGTTTGTGTGTGTGATTGGTTTGTTATATAGAAATATATATATTATACAATGTGTATGCTTATATTGTCAGTGCAGTGTGCTAGAGAGGATATGACAGTGATATGCACCTTGCACTCTTGAGGAAATGATGTCAGAACCCCAGGTATAAAGGAACTATTTCCAGGGGTGGGTGGGGTGGGGGTGGGAAGGGGTTGGGCCTAAACTGTGCCCTCACAAAACAATCAGCTAAGAGCTCTGACCCACCGCTGCGATGAGTGCCTTCCTGTCAGCAAGATGCCCTACACAACAATTTGACAGAGAAAATACCCTGCTAATCAAACAGAGAAAAATCCAGACATCCAAGTCAGACCCAGGTAAACCTCCCCAGTCCCAAAACAGCCTGGTGGTTTGTGCTCTGAAAGCAGTCAGCCCCAAAATAAGTCAGCTGTGCTTTAAACTCTTCCTGCACTGAAAATCTTAAGAATTGTAACAAACGTAAAGCTAGATCCACCTCCCTCTGTTGCTTGAAAGACTGTCTTTTCCTGATAATTCTAAGTTCCTTATTTCACCTTTCAGTTAGAAGTAGCCTCCACCTGCAGAATATCTGCTACAAACCAAAGACAATTGTAAGGTTCACCTCCCTCTGTTGTGAGCACAACTCGCTTTCTTGCAAATCCTATGTTCAGTATTGCAGCTTCCAGGCAGAGGTAGTTTCAGTTGAAGAATATTAGCTGTTCTGATCTATGTTCAGTATTGCAGCTTCCAGGCAGAGGTAGTTTCAGTTGAAGAATATTAGCTGTTCTGAACATTCCATTTCTTTAATGTGGGGAAACACAGAGAAAAAAATAACAGAATGAAGAAAGTAAGCAATAATTAAGTGATAACATTCAGTTAGTTGGAGTATACAAAGCAGTAACCAGCTTCTGTGGATGATTAAACGCTGAGGCAAAGCCGAAGAAGCTGGTTATTGGGAGCATACTCCAACTAACTGAATTTTATTACTATTATACAGGTTGGAGTTGCTTGTAAGTGTAGTTTTTATTATTTACTAAGGTACATTTATAGATTAGTAGCTACAATGATGAGAGTTAGACTGTGCAGGATTGTATATCGGGAGTGTGAGAGGTGTACAATGTGTGGAATGAGATTGTGGTGATGAGTAGGAGGGTTTATTATGAAGGGCTGCGTAGTTTGGGGCAAGGTTGTGTGGAGCAGTGAGAAAATAACTTTTTGATGTGTAGCAGATCCGGAGGACTTTGGGAATGTATTTTGGGTTAGGGGTTGTGTAGAAAGTTGAAAATCAGCTTCCTTTATTGAAGCAGAATAGCAGTCCAAAGTCTGTGAAAGAAGAGTGAGTGAACTGTCGTGCTTTGAAGTTTCTAAATATATGCAAGGTGCAGGGAAATGTGTTCTGTCCTGCAAGAAGTAGTATGTGGGAACAAGTAAGGAGGGTATTTGAAATATTATGGGGAGGTGCTCAGAGTAATGATAGTATATGGAGTGGGTTGCGCAGGAGGATTCTGCATCGGAGCATGGTTTAAGTCCCACTAACCTTTATGCAGCGGTTTGCTACGAGATGGGATTAGGAAGGTAGAGCAGTGAAAGGTACAGCTGTGTAATGTACAGTGTTATCTTGAGGGTTAGGGATATTTAGGGTTGTAGAAGCAGACCTAGAATTAATTGCTGTGAATAGAAAACTTAACCTGAGAGTAGAAAGAGAGGAATCAAGTGTACGGAAAAATAAGTGGGGAAAGAGTGCACAGTAGCGAAGCACATAATTAGGGAGTGCATTTTTTTGACACTGGAGCATGATGAGTTTCATAAGGGAGAGACGCATTTATTATGTTTTGTTATAAAGGTTTGGCAAAAAAAAAATGTGTTGAGCATTATGGTGGCTTGTTTGGCGGTGATGTGCGCGCAGTATAAAGTCGTTAGCGGGTGGTCACAATCAGTACAGCTGAGAAAACTTGTGGTAGTCTTATGTGTTTTTTAAAACAAACTGAGGGAAACTGGTACAAGAGTGGCATATTTAAGAATTTGTTGTGGTGTTTATTGTGTGGAGGTCTCTTATTCGGGTATGTCTGAAGGAACGAGATTGCGTCAGAAAATGTATTGTGGAAATTTGAATGTAGTAGTAATGATAAATTTGTTTCAATAGTTTTCGTGCCCATTTCTTTTTTTTTTTTTTTTTTTTGTTAGTCTTGTTATGTTTTTTTAGTAACAGAATTATTGTTTTTTCTTCTGTGTGAGAGTGTGGAAGCTTGTGGTGGTCAGTACAGGAGCTGGTGAGGTGGACGGTTGTTCCGACAACATTTTAAATTTTTTTCATTTTGTGGTGATTGAGGTTTGAATAAATGACTGTTGGCATGGTTTCTGTTTGATTAAATGACGGTGAGAGGGGTAAAGATGAATAAACAACTCTGGGGGATCTGTGATGCAATTTGTGGTGGAATAACTGGCGGCAGTTCTCAATTGTGATTGGCTGAGAGGAGATGCCTCTCATATAACACAGTGTAAACAAAGAGAAAACGTGGTAAATGACTCACCCTGCCGTTTATCTTTTAGGACAGAGTGAACAGTTCATGATGTTGTCAGTGAGTGTGGCAGTTTTTAACCACGCTCATGCTGACAGCATCGGGGAACTGAGAAGCCTCTGTTATGGCTTCCTTTTAGTTTTGTCTACAGAGTGAGGAGAATGAAATAAAGTAAGGGGGCAATGTGTCGTACTTAGAATGAGGAAAATAGCATGTGTGAATTGCCGTGGCTGGCAGGGGAATATGAAGCTTAAGTGGGCAGGGAGGCACACACTGTACAACACTAATTTAATCTAGCACCAGTAGGCGGAAGGACTATTTTATGTTAAAAGCACAGATTCACTTACATTTTTACTTACTCAAAAATGTGTTTCAAAATAAAAAAACTGCTTCTGAAAATAAAGGGCCATTTATAAGCAATAAGACACTCCTGGGTTGTGCATTACAGTTGATAATCGCACTCCTAGGGGCGATCGGCAGTCGACCTTCAGCCTCATGCCTAACTACACCCCTAGGAGTGCGGTTATCACACTGTAATGCACACCCCATCATGTCTTATTGCTTACTTGGGTGATGCTGATGTATATTGGGTTATGCTGATGTATATTGGGTTATGCCGATGTATATTGGGTTGTGCTGATGTATATTTATTTATTCATTTATTTCAGTACTCGGAAAACCATTTGAGCTCAGAGCTCTTTACATAGGTTCCACGTCAGGACATTTCAGTACAACATATAAGTGAAATTATACAAAGGATTGCAGAAATACAAAGGTAAACAAACAGGATTATATATCAAACACAGTACAGGTCACAGGACAACAGACAATTTATAGTGCCCAATGGTGAAACCAGTCAGTTGTCAGCAAACTAGAGGTTGTTTGGAGCGTTGCTAAGTGCTAAAGAAAAAAGGGGATGAAGGGGAGGACCCCAAGTGCAATGTGCAAATGGAGAGCATAATATCAGTATAACAGTAGGGATCGGAGGGAGGTGACTTAATTGGAGGCAGAGGGAAAGGGTGCTAGGTGTGTGCGGGGAGCAGGAGGGCCTACTAGGGGGAGAGAGGAAAGGGTTGAGGGGACAGGGGATGGAAGTAGTGATGGGGGGTGGAAAGGTGGTGCTAACGATGTCAGGCACATCATGATTCACATATCATAAGGAGCTTCAAGTTCGTTTTGAAAGTACCCAGTGTGGACAGGCATGCAATGTTGTCCTGGAGGGAGTTGAACCACAGTGGTGCACAGTAAACAAAGGACCATTGTCCTTGAGATGTTCAACATTTTGGAGTTAGGAAGGACTGGTGTTTGGAGTTACGGGTGTGACGATTATTATTGCTGGGAACCAGAAGTTGTTGGACTCTTGGCTGTAGCTGACCAAGGCAGATCTTTTTGGACAGAAGGCAGGATTGATATTTTAGTCAGTCATTGAGCGTTAGACAGTGTGTCCTGCCGTAGAGATCACAGGTGAGAGTCAGTCAGTGCGCACCTAAGGTGAGCCGGCAGGCTTTGTTGAGTGCAGTTTTTATGTGCTAGAGAGCAGTATCTGTGGAAGAACCATATATAGGCAGCCCGTAGTCCACCAGGGAACCCACAGAACTGTGAACAGCTATGCTGAGGGCTTCAGGGGAGAGGCTACGCTTGTGACGATAAAGTAGCCCTATGCGCGTGTTGATAGCTTTGGTCGTGTTGTCAGTGTGGAGAGTATAGGAGAGTGAGTTGTCAATAGTGATACTGAGGTATTTAAAGTGTTGATCAAGTTCAAGGGAAACCCTGCCACTATTGCATATTGATAGTGGGTAGTTTTGGTGTTTGTTTAGAGAACTGGAAAACAGCATGGTTTTTGTTTTCTTGTAGTTCATTATCAATTTATGATCTTTGAACCACATCTCTACACTGGTGAAGTCTCTCTGTAGTTGCTGTTCAAGAGCACTGGGGTCTGAGCCATTTGCGAAGACAACTGCATCATCTGCATAAAGGAGGATGCAGTCTTGACTGGCTTGACGGAGGCAATTCAAGAATAAGCTGAATAGGAGGGGACCCAGTTTTGACCCCTGCGGAACACCTGAGCAATCAAATTTGCTGTCTGAGAGGACAGTATCTCTCCTGACTTGCTGGGAGTGGCAGTGCAGGTAACTATGGAACCATGCAACCACCTTAGGGGCAAGGCCTGTAGCAGTGAGTTGGTCAACTAGGAGAGCATGATTGACCGTATCGAAGGTCTTTGTTAGAGTGATATAGATTGCCCCAGCAAGCTCTCCAAGATCGAGAGATTTATGGATGAAGCCCGTGAATTCTTGGAGGGCTGCAGTGGTGCTGTGCCCTGCCCTAAAGCCATGCTGCTCAGGGCATAGGAGCTTATGTTTGTCCAGGTATTTGATGAGTTGGTCTGTGATGATTTGTTCCAGGGCCTTCGAGTGTGGTGGAAGTATAGAGATGAGTCTAGAGTTCTCGGGCATGGTCCTATCTCCGCTCTTGTACACAAGGGTAACTACTGTGGCTTTCCATTTTTGAGGGAATACTGCGAGCCGGAGTGATAGGTTGAGGATATGGGTAAGGGGAGATGGGATTTCTTCCAGAGACAGTGAGATTAGTTTCAGATTGAGGTTATCTCCCCTTACCGAGCACCTTACGCAGGTATTTCCTGGCTTCCCCCATAGTAATAGTCTTGAAGTGAAAAGGGGGATGCACTGGGGTCTGTGAAGGAGCAGCAGGGTTGGTGAGGGAGAAGAAGTTGGTAGGGAGGACATTACGGAGGTCGGTGAAAGTAAGGTTGAAGGTGTTGGCTATAGATTTAGGAACAAGGATGGGGGATCCATCAATGCTGAGCATGGTGGGGGCCATTTTGGGCTCACGTCCGGTGATCTCTTTTAGGTTTGCCCAGAATACAGGGTAGTAGTAAACGGAGTCCACAGTGAAGAAAGGAGGGTTACTAGTGGGGTACCACAGGGTTCAGTACTGGGACCAGTCCTTTTTAATGTCTTTATAAGTGACATTGCAGAGGAACTGGAAGGAAAAGTATGTCTCTTTGCAGATGACACAAAGATCTGCAACAGGGTTGATACACAAGATAGAGTGGAAAGGATGAGAAGGGACTTGGCAAGGTTGGAGGAATGGTCAAATGTATAGCAGCTCAGATTCAATGCAAAGAAGTGCAAGGTAATGCATCTGGGAAATACAAACCCAGGGGAAGAGTACACAATGGGGGGTGAGATGCTGACAACAGTAAAAATGGAAAGGGACCTGGGGGTAATTATATCAGATGACCGAAGGTGGGCAAGCAATGTGAGAAGGCAGTAAGGAAGGCTGGGGGATACTGGGATGCATAGGGAGAGGCATCAATAGTAGAAAACAGGAAGTTGTTATCTCTCTGTACAGACAGTTGGTGAGACCCCATCTGGAGTACTGTGTGCAGTTCTGGAGACCCCATCTCCACAAAGACATAGACAGAGTGGAGGCTGTCCAGAGGAGGAGGGCAACCAAAATGGTGCAGGGTCTGCACCAGAAGACATAGGAAGAAAGACTAAAGGAGCTTAATATGTATACCCTTGAGGAAAGACGGTAGAGAAGGGACATGATAGAAACTTTCAAGTACCTCTAGGGAATCAACAAAGTCCAAGAGGGTAGCATCTTTCAGAAAAAGAGATGTGCAAGAACAAGGGGGCACAATTTGAAGATGGGTGGGGGACAGCTCAGAGGTAATGTGAGGAAGTATTTTTTCATGGAGAGGGTTGTGGATGCATGGAACTGCCTCCCTGAGGAGGTCGTGGAGTCAAGAACAGTAAGGGGAATTCAAGAATGCATGGGACAGATGTAAGGCAGTCCTAGTGGGGGTTAGGAGGAAGTAAGCTGTTGGTTAACTAGGATCTGCAGCTTATCTGTTAGGTAGGAAAATGGGCAGACTAGGTGGGCCAAGCGGTCCTTATCTGCCGTCAAATTCTATGTTAATTTATGACCATCATTCCAGTTCTTGGCTATGGCCTCCTTGTAGTATAAGTTTTTGGCTATTTGGATGGTCCTGGTACAGTTATTCCTGGCCCGTTTGTAATTCAGGATGTTGGACTGCTTCGCTGTGGCCCTGGCTACATGCCAGAGATGGTCTCTATTTTTCATACGTTCAAGGGTGTCTGGGCTCATCCAGGGGTTGAAATGGCCTTTGATTTTATGCTTTTTGAAGGGTGCGTGAGTGTCGCCGATTGTATTGAGTAGGAAGATGAAATGGTCAAGCACGCTATACGTGTCAGAAGCCCCAAACACTGCTGACCAGTCAACATTGAGGAGATCGACTTTAAAGTGGCCCGTGTGACCAGGCTTGAGGACCCTGTTTGTGACTGTTCTTGGAGGGGGTTTGGTGAAATTATTAGCCCAACTGAACATGACAGGGGAGTCGTCACTGTTGTCATCCGGGAGGACAGAGGCATTGGAAATATGTTGGGTTGTGTTGATGTATATTGGGTTGTGCTGATGTATACTGGGTTGTGCTGATGTATTTTGGATTATGCTGATGTATTGTATGTTTTATTACTTTTGCACCTTTATTGTATTTTGTATTGTATTTTCTCTAAGCCGTTATTATTGACTTTCTCGCACACCCCTTCCCCCAGGACACATCTGGATACAAGCTGTTACCAGCACAGTATGTCTTTCCTGATGAAACTTTTGAAATAAGTAAACTAGCTGGTGAATAATTTGACATTTCATCTCTTTCACCCTTTTTGAAGAATGGGACTACCACAACTCCCTTTCAGTATCTTAGCACTATCACCTGTGTTAGTGAAGCTGTGAAGATTTCCATTAAAGGATCCCCTGTTTTACCTGCTAATTCTTTCAGCATTCGTGAATGCATTTTGTTGAGACTGGCTGATTTGTAGTCCCTTAAGGTTTTTAATTCTTCAGTCTCCGTGTCTTTTCCAAGTATCGCTGCATCTATCTGTTCATTTGGTTGCAGGCCCTCATCTTCAGCATTAACTCCTTCTCTATGTCCATCCTTGCCACACAGAACAAAAGTGTTTCAAATTGATCTACCTTCCTCTGAGGGTCAGATATTAAAATCCCGTCAACCCTCAGTGGATCTACATTATCCATTTTCTTTTTCTCAGATGAATATCTGTAAAAATCCTTCAGATAGCTGTTCTTTAGATTTGCTAATCCCTTCTCTGTCCTACTTTCTCTTGTCTAATAATTCTTTTGCACATTCTTACCTTCTCCCTATATTTGTTTCTCACCTGAGTAGTTCCTATAAATTCATTTTGCTTTGCTCACCCCTCTGCTTATTGTTCTAGTTAGTCACACTGGTTTCACACCCTTTCTGTTGCTGTTGGCTTTCTTAAGTAATATATTTTTCTCTCACCTCTAATTTCTTGTCTTAAATACCATTCTCCATTTTTTTATCCAGCTTTTCATCCCTCATTTCTCTGTGCCAATTTCTGCATATGGATATATTTACCTGCTTTATTGTTATGAGATAATATAGTAGTGTGCCACTTTTCTGCTACTAATTTTTTATGACTCATAAATTTTACCACATTATGGTCACATACCATTAATAGTTCCATTGTTGTACACTTTCTTGTCCCCCATGTTAGTAAGACCTAGATCTAATACCAGCTCCTTCCTTGTTTCCTCATGAACTTGTGTTTTTTTTTTTTGTGTGTGTGTGTTTGTGTTAACTATATATTTCCCTCTGGTCACTGCTCCACCGAGACTCCTTCAGGCATCCTGGATTGTTCCTGCCCATCTGAGATCCCCCCTTCCCGAGTCTCCCCTATGGTACTCCAACCCTCTCACCTACCTGGCAGTGAGAACTCCTTGGCTTGTACCCCCCAAGGTGGGGCTACCACTCTTTCTTGGTGCTCCTAGAAGACAAGTTGGCTGCAGGCAAGACATGGGGCGGAGAGAAAGAATCAGGAGACCAGGTGGGTGGGATCTGATGGAGGGCATGGAGGCCAGGTGCCATCGTCTACTCTGCAGTGCAGGGTTTTTCCTTGTTCATGTGTGTAACACCCCCCTTCCAGAGGCGTGGATGTGCAGTGACATCTAGCATGAGATGGGCACATTCCCGTACCTGTCTGCAGAACGTCTGCTGACACCTCACCCCAACTTGATGTGTCCTAGGCTGCAGTACACCCAGGCTCCGCTGGTTGTCGCTAGTAGCGGGGATTCACAAGCAACCCTACCCCCAGGAGAGGAAAGCTGTCATTGGATGCTCAATCCTCTCCTCCCCGGCCAACCCCAGGCAACCTGAGCTCATTCCTGAACCCAGGTCACCGGCGTGATGTGAGGTGTGGCGTCCAGCGCCTCAACCCTCAGCGCCACCAGGCCGGCTCTCATGAACTTGTTGACAAAGTTTACACAATGTTATAGTCTTTATAAAACTAGCACCTTCTTCTACTTGAGGTTCCTGTTTGCCAATTTATGTTCCCATTCTTGAAAGCTCATCAAAACAGTATCCTGTTAGCACCCTTTGCAAACTGTGTGAGAGGCCTTTCGGCACCATGCAATTCTGCTTAAAGTTGGACCAGCATAACATTCTGTGGTGATTTGCATATGCAGCTCATGATGCTTTGCATTGTGGGGGCATGTGTGATTTTGTATTTTCTTGAAACTTGGCTTCCCAGCCAAATGCCCTTTGGGGTAACCCTTGCCTCAGTGTTTACGCACAGAGGTTCTTTATCCTGTGCAATTGATGCTTATTCAAATTCTCTTTCAATTTCTTCATTAATTTAGTAGCCACTGTCTGAAGGTCTGTAGCAAACACCAAATACGTGCTCTGCCAGTAGCATTTTCTGCCATTATCTAGACTGTATCCATGTTACTATCTAGTCCCCTGAGGCCCTCTTTTTTCCCAGTTTCCCTCACATACTGTATATTACCATCCTCATCCCCCGTCTTACCCTTTCTACCCCTTTTAAATAGTTTATAACCTATCAGATACTGCTGTATAAATCATTGGTGAGGCCTGATCTAGAGTACTATGTCCATTTCTGGAGAACACATCTCCAGATGGACATAGACTGGGTAGAGGCAGTCCAGAGGAGAGAGGAGCAGCTAAAATGGGGCAGGGTCTGCAACAGAGACCCTATGAGAAGATGCTAAATGACCTCAATATGTACACTCTGGAAGAAAGGAGGGAAGGAGGGGGTATGATAGAGACTTTCAAATACCTCACAGGTATAAATAAGGTACAGGAGGGGAGCATTTTTCTGGAAAAAAAAAGCTCAAGAAAAAGGGAGCATGCTGTGAAGCTGGAGAGTGGAAGACTCAGGGGAAACGTGAGGAAGTACTTCTTAACAGAAAGAGCAGTGGATGCCTGGAACAGCTTCCCAGCAGAGGTGGTGGGGGCAAAAACTGTAACGGGATTCAAGAAAGCATGAGATAAGCAAAAGGGAATCTTAATGATTAGGGAAGTGAAGGCTATGCTGGAGATCAAGTTGGGTCCGCAGTACTACAGTAGGTAGGGAAAAAGGGCAGACTAGGTTGGCCAAGCTGTCCTTATCTGCCATCAATTTCTGTTTCTATGTTTCTAGATCCCCCAGTTACTGTATCTGTCTCTCTGCCCACCAAGTCTCTGTTACTGCCATGATGTTTGCCTCTTCCTTATACAGCAGGTCCTCAAGATCAGTCATTTAATTCTTAACCCATTGCATTAATCAATATACATTTAAAACTGCTCCTTTTTATTAATACTTTGTCTACCCCTTTTTGTCATCCTGCTTTCAGAACAGGTCTCCCTTCTCAGCGAATATACAACTACCTGATCCACCCTCTAGTCATGAGTGCTCTGGGAACCATTGCCTCAAGCGGTTTCCCACTTCTCATCTTATTTGATTTCAGTGGGCTGACACTATCCTATTTGTTCTGTCCCCAGTACCCTAGCACCTGTCCTATTCCGATACAATCCATCCAGCCTGTACTGATTATCCCTGCACCACAATATATCACAATTTTGCAAAAAAAAAAAAAAAAAAGCAAAACCCTAATTTTTAGCCCAGGATCACAACCAAGCATTTGCAAATGTACAGTAATTGCCCTTTCTCTGATTGCTCTGCTTTAGGCACAGGTCAAATCTCTGAGGTAACAGCCTCTAGTCCTCACCCCTGAATCTCCTCTCCCAGCTCCCTGAAGTCCTGCCTGATGTCCTCATCTATCCTTTTTTTAAACTTTTTTAGTCAGATGGTAAACAGCTTACATTTCTAACCCCAAGAATTCTTCAGTATGATTAACTCTAGCAGTCAGCCTCCTGTGTTGAACTGCCTCGGAGAGAAATGGAACTTATGCAAATGATGGAACATCTTTTGGCTTGTGCCACTGTTCAAACTGCTGCCCTTACCAACTGCTGCATTCTATAACACTCAGATTTCATTCTTCACCTGTCTAGTAAGACGCCTTGGAGACTGCTCCTCAGCGTGACTGAGTTTCATTTATTTTCACCGACATAAAGTAAAACCATTTTTATTTCTTTATAATTTTGCTGCCATTATTTAATTTTTATAGTTAGTGCTAGTTTTTGGTGTTATTTTATCTCAGTTAGTGGTTCCTCTTCTGTTCCTCGCAGCCACCAAGGAACCAGCTATCTTTGACTGATCCTTTTTATTATTTATTAAAAATCCTATATAGAACATAAGTCGGGCCCCATCTAATTTAATTGGGGCATCAGTTTAATTTATACAGGTTAGCAGTTTATTTCCGGTTCAGGAACCAACTGCTACTGTCTGTGAACCATCTTTGCCTGATTTATTACTGTTTACTTCAGTTGGGAACAGAGTTAAATTCTTTATTTACTATGTATTTTATTACTATTGCCTGGGGTTATGTCCGATAAGCCTTAGATGAAAACAGGGCCTACCCGGTTGAAGAACTGTACCAAGTGTGGGGAAGGTTTTGCAAAAGCTGATAAACACGAATTGTGTTTATTCTGCTTGGGGTTTTCACACTTTCGAGCCGATTGTGAAATTTGTAAAACTTTTTCCACTAAAACTATAGATAAGCACTTGCAGTGCTTCAAAGGTTGGATGGCCTCCCCATCTGATCCGAGTGATCCTACTCCAGATCAAGCTAAAGAAAAGGCTAAAGACGCTGAACTGACCACCATTTGACAAAGGTGAACCATCTAAGAGGCCTGGGGAACCAGTGAAAGACCCAGTTCCGATCAAGGAAAAAACATAAAACCAAGCATATCGAATCTCCTGCTGGAAAAGAAATGGAACCGTCTGTTCCCAAGTCAATTGCATCGACAGCAGAAGCAGTGGCTCAGGCCTTACAAGCCCTGCAGACTAGACTGCAGCTAATCAAAGTTTTCTACCTGTTCCACCACAACCGGTACTACCAGTTTTGTCAGTTCCATCAACAGTTGCGACCACAGTTACATCTGCGGTTTGGTGCTCAATTCCAATGGTGCAGGACCCCTACGAGGAATACAAGAAGGAAGATGATGAAGAGAAACCAATTGAACTGCCAGTTTCTCCTGACCTGGAGTTTGTCACCTACTGGGTTTCCAGAGGACGACTACTCTCATTATACGTTAGTGAAACAAGTGGTGGAAGCACTCAACCTCACTACAAATGAGAATAGGGAGGATGAGGAAGAGGCAGAGTTTCTATATATGATGGTGTTAGCTCCTACTAAGAGGCTTTTGCTCCCCATTAATAAGTTTCTGAAGAAACATATATTAAAAATCCTGGAGACGCCAAACTCTGTACCCCCAGTGGACAAAAAAAAACTGATAAGAAATACCAGCTTGGCTGGCACAGTGACACAGAGGGCTGAGGCACTGGATGCCTTACCTTACGCTACGCTGGTGACCCGGGTTCAGGAGTGGACTCAGGACGCTCAGGGGTCAGCCGGGGCAAGAAAGGATTGAGCATCTGCTGAAAGCTCTCCTTCCTTGGGAGTGGGGGAACCCAGCATCACGCTGTAGACTGACACCCAGTGGAGGCTGGGGATCAGCACAAGCACGATGCTAGAAAGGGGTGGACCCACACAACAAGGCGTAAGACTGCCTCTGCGGAGGTGGAGACAGTTGCCCCACCCATTGCACATACATGGGTCCAGGGAGAAGATGGAAAAAGGGTTCGGAGCTGGCAGGCTCAACGATTGTCGGGCTGTGCCCATGCCTCCCCCTCCCCAGCAATCTAGATGTTGGCTTCCAGGAGTGGGGGGAGGCCGGCACCCATCACCACCAGCCCTGTCATGGGTTCGGGACAACCTGTGGGGGATGGCCGGTTAGGGTGGATGCGGGAAAGCCTTGCCGGAGAGATGAGTCCCCTCTGAGGGAGGGGCTGGAGCTGCCTGCCAGTGCCAAAGGAGGCGTAAAGTATCCATGAAAAAAAAAAAACCCAGCTTGGCTGATATGGGATGGAATTTATTTTTTCCCCCACACTGATCATAAGGGACTGGTGCAAGCAGCAGCTTGTGGTAGAGCCAGGGTGCCCCTGGCATCTCACCCACTGGAAAAGGATTCTAGAAGGATGGACAGTACGATCAAGAAGGACTATCTAGCTGCATCTTTGGCCATCAGACAGGCCAACTACATGGCATATGCAGCCCAATACCAGATAACCCTCTGGAATTCTGTTATGGCCATGGCAGACAAGGCACCACCTGGATTGGCTGCTGATTTTAACTGAGACAGTCAAATGTGGCCTGGAAGCCACAAAATATCAATTTTATATGGCAGTAGATGCCAATGACACCGCAGTCAGATGGATGGCCCTGACAGTGGCTTTGAGAAGGTTTGCCTGATTTAGAGCCACAAACCTGACTCAGGATACTCAGGCTAAGGTCATGGATTTCCTGGTAGAAAATAACTCCCTGTTTGGGGACAAAACAGAGGCAGACATGAAAAAGGTGGATGAGTATAAGACCACATTTAAGAGCAACACTGCGAAGGAAAAGGCCTCAACCTGCTATAGACCACAGGGAAGGGGAGGTAGAGGTAGAGGCTATGATAGACCTTTCTTCCAAGCCCAGGCTACCCTGCCTACCAGCAGCAAAGGTGTTACTTTGGGGGCAGGGGCAGAAGGGGCTCTAGACAAGGGGATCAGACCCCACAGACTACAGCCCAGGCAAAGCAGACTCCCTGATATGTCAGTCAGGGTCACCTCCCCATTGTCATTAGGGGGCAGGCTGACTCACTACTTCCAGACTTGGAAAACCATCACCACAGACAGTGGGTTCTGGAAGTAGTGAGTCGGAGTCTAGCCCTCAGTTTCAGATCTCTCCCCAAACTGAAATCATGTTTTTTCAGACCATCATCCCACACAGAACAGGCACTCTTGGAAAAAGAAGTGTCCAATCTTTTGACAGCAAAAGCAGTGGAACCAGTTCCACTTCCACAAAGGGGGAAAGATTCTACTCAAGTTACTTCCTTACCCTAAAGAAAAATGGGGAGTGGCAACCCATTCTAGATCTATGAGCTCTGAACCGGCATATGGCAAAGCCAAAGTTCAGAATGGTGACTTTGGCAGTGATTCTCCCTACTCTTCAGCAAGGGGACTGGCTGGCATCTCTGGACCTAAAGCATGCCTACTTCTACATTCCCATCAGGGATACACAAAGAAAATATCTCAGGTTCAGACTACCCTCAGGACATTATCAGTTTGCAGCCCTGCCATTTGGTTTGACCTCAGCTCACAGGGCATTCACAAAGTGCCTGGTAGTTGTGGTGGCACACCTAAGAAGGCAGGGCATCACGGTGTTCCCCTACCTGGATGACTGGCTAGTCATGGGCAAGTCACCACAACAGGTGACAGATGCTGTCAAACTCACTCAGGATACATTAGAGTCTTTAGGTTTCCTAATCAGTGTCCAAATGTCTGCATTCCAGCCTGCCCAGGTACTACATTTCATAGGGGAAGAACTGGATACCCTGCAAGGGAGGACATTCCTCTCTTAGGACAGAGTAGACAGTATCCTGCAGCTGGCAGGATCCTTCAGTCTCAGCAGACTAAGGCCAGCAAGGCACTTCCTACATTTGCTGGGACACATGGCTACAGCAACAGGAATGGTGCAAGGTTGCAGATTTCAGATGAGAGGCATTCTGTTTCACCTCAGGGTACATTGGTGCCAAAGGAGAGACTCTCAAAGCAGACAACAGTTTCAGGGGCACTGTTGCAGGCCCTGCAGTGGTGGCAGGACAGAATCATCCTCAGGGGAAGGGGCCCATTTGAGAAGGAATACCCCACGTTGGTGCTCACAACAGAGGCCTCCCTCCTAGGGTGGGAGGCACACCTGGACAAGCATACAGTGCATGGCCGGCACTTGGTCTCCTGCAGAGTCATTCCTGCACATAAATCTCCTAGAGCTCAGGGTAGTGTTCCTGACACTGCAATCCTTCGCATCCCTGGTAAGGGACAAGGTGGTACAGGTCAGGACAGATAAATCTACCACAATATATTACATCAACAAGCAAGGAGGGACAAGATACAACCTGCTGTACACAGAGGTAATGAAAATATGGAGTCTGGCATACTCCCTACAGGTATTCCTGTTAGCCATCCACCTTCCAGGCAAGGACAACACCCTAGCAGATGCACTCAGCAGAATCAACCAAAACCACCATGAATGGTCCCTAAACAGACACATATGGAGGTGGTGATTCACAGGTGGGGCACCCCAGAGATAGACCTCTTTGCTTCACAGGAGAACCACCAGTTGCCTCTGCTGCAGGCCACCAGCAAGGGGCACAGTGCCCATGGATGCATTGCTGTTGGATTGGTCAGGAAAGAACCTGTATGCATTCCCTACATTTCCTTTGTTGCTCAGGGTTCTGATCAAGCTCAGGTCCCAACCAGCTTCCATGATCTTGATAGCTTTAGACTGGGCCAGGCAACCGTGGTACTCACTACTGCTCTCCCTTTCAGTGGCCCAGCCCATACACCTCCCTCAGAGGCACAATCTGCTGACCTCCTCTCAGGGAAGGATCTTGTACCCGAACCTCAGTTCCCTCAGCCTCAGGGCATGGCTCTTGAAGACCTAGAATTTGCTGGCCTACACCTCTCTGAAGGTGTACTCAGGGTTCTTAGAGGTAGTAGGAAGCCCTCTACCAAGAAAACCTATGCATCCAAATGGAAGAGATTCTCTATCTGGTGTAATACTAGTGGTATATTACCTTCCCAGGCAGGGTTACCAGTCCTGCTGGATTATATCACTATCTGCATTTGTTGGGCCTACAACCCACTACCCTTAAGGTCCACTGTAACAGTAATGAATAGGACCCTGTGCCAGTTGTTATGGAAAGGGTTTGAATGCAGGAATCTGTTCTATTCCTTTCCTGTCTCTTGTCTGTCTGGTTGCGCAACCAAATTTTCCTGTGAGACCTAGGATTTGATCACCCCAACAGTCTCTCACTGTCTCTTAGTCTTCCCTTGTTGTCTGTCATTTTCTCCCTTGCATATCTACTGATATAAAAATATATGCAAATCATCGTCTGGAAATGCAACTGATATTGAGATCCCTTTTGTTTAGAAATTATGTAGTGTTAATTTTTGAAATGTTTATAATTGTGGTTTGAGATGATTTAAAAAAGCTATTGGAAACTCAAGAGGTTACCTGAGTGCAAGTTTTTAAGTCTTTTGCAGAAGAGCTGTGAAAAAGGGGTCTAAGCTCAGGGACACTGTGTTCCTGCCAGCACCTGCCTGAAACATATAAGAACACTTAGGAAGAAACAGGATGCTTGTTAAGAATGGGGGTTGGAAGGACTTATGTGAGAGAGAGAGCTGCAATTGCTTGCAAAAGAGGGACACAGAGATTGAAGGAAAACTCTGATGGATCTTCTGTTTATTTGGCCTTAGTAAATAGTTATTCTGAACAATTTCATTTTTTTTTTTTAACTTTTTTTATTTTCAGGTTTTTTTCTTTTACATTACATTTTAGAGCTTACATCACATAATTCTAATTACATTATTTGTATCTATGCTCATTCGAATGATCTCTATTTTATCCAGATATTACAATTCAATCCATAGAATACAGTACACATTCTGTTTGTCTGGAACATTCATGTTATTTCCTTATTCAGTAATTCCATTTAATCTATTATATCTTTTGTGTATCTATGGCTTATACTGTCTTTTAGACATTTCTGTCTTCCTTTTCAGGGTATAAAGTCTTGTCTCTCGGAGGTAATATACATTATCCATCTTCTCCATAGTACTTCAAATTGTACATATCTTTTATTTACCCATGCTGTCAGCTTTTCCATCTGATAAATATCTATCACTGTATTTTGCCATTGTTTTAATTGAGGTAAATTTGGTGTTAACCAGTTTTTAGTTATGTTTTTTTTGATAGCTATTATTAATATCATCAGAAGCTTCTTTGTTCTGATTTCTCTGTTTCCCTCAGGGAAATCCAATAGAAGATACAGTGATATATCCAGTTTTATAGATGGTGAAATTATGCTTTTAATTGCCTTATGCCTCTCTCAGGAAAGGCTGTATATTGGGACATCTCCAAAATATGTGTCCATGAGTTGCCTGATTTTCTCCGCACTTCCTCCAGCATTCCCCACCTTGCCTTTTATTAAAATGTCTTTGGATTGCTGGGGTTCTGAAAAATCTGACAGCATTTTTCCATGCATATTCTTTCCACCCCGGTGCTGAGGTACATTTATGAATATATGAAAGATAGCTCTTCCATTTATCTCTCGTTATTATGACATTTAAGTCTGTCTCCCAAGCCCTCCTAATGGAGCCTGCCGAGTCTCCTTCCATCTTTCTTATAGCCACATAAAGATAAGATATTATGTGTTGCAGTTCTGTATTACCCTCTAATGTTTTCTGTAGTATTTCTACTATCTTGGGTGTAGGGAGTTTTTCCCAGCATTCCTTCTTAATATTTTTTATATAGTCCCTGACTTGAAAAAAGCGGAATCTATCTCTCTGTGTTAGCCCATAAACCTTTTCTAGTTCGGAAAGGCTTTTTATATTCCCTTTTTCTGGAAACTGGTATACCCTATGTAGACCTCTCCTCTCCCATCTCCTGTATTCTAAGTCCATTTTTGCTGGTAGAAAGTCCTCTACGTGTGCTAATGAGTAGAACATGGGCTTCCACCCTATCATGTTTTTTGTGTTTAATATCTGTCTCCATCCTTGCAGTGTTAATCTCGTGTAGGGATTTTCCACCACCACCCCTTCTTTTTCCTTTCTGTCTACTAATAGTACCTCCTCTGGTCTTCTTATATCTTCTTCTGCAAGTTCTATCCTTTTCCATTTTGCTTCATAATCTGAGTGCAGCCAATATATAGCAGTCCGAATCTGAGCTGCCATATGATAATATTTAAAATTTGGCAAGGAGAGACCTCCCTCATTTTTTGGGAGTTGCAGTATTGATTGTCTTATTCTTGGCTTATGGTTCTCCCATAAATATTGTGTCATTTTCTTGTTTAGTTTTTTATAAAAAGGCTCTGGGACTTCAATTGGAATTGTTTGTGCTAAATATAGGAATCTGGGTAACAGCACCATTCTAACTGCCTCTATTTTCTGCATAAATGGTATTGGTATCAAGGCCCACCTTTCTAAATCTCTCTGCATTTGAATTAGAAGTTCTTTATAATTGAGGTCATATAATCTTGTGTATTCTGGACTCAGCCATATTCCTAGATATTTAAGTGTGTGAGAATTCCATTTAAATTTATATTGATATTCTAGTTGTCCTGATGGTGTAAAATTTACTCCCAATACCTCTGTTTTATTTACATTAACTTTATAGCCTGCCAATTCTCCGAAATCTGCTAATAGAGTCCAGAGTGGTCCCAGGGACATCTCTGGGTTTGTTAGGTATATCAGGAGGTCATCTGCATATAGGGCCAGTTTATGCTGTTCATCTCCTATTTGCATTCCCGTTATCTCTCTATTTTGTCTTATAGCCTGCGCCAGAGGTTCCAGGTATATTGCTAACAAGAGAGGTGATAGTGGGCATCCCTGCCTGGTACCTCTTCTAAGTTTTATTGGTGATGAGATTGAGCTATTTATTTTAATATATGCCATCGGGTTATCGTATAATGCACCTATTATTTTTCTATATTCCTCAGGGAAGTCCATTTTTATCATTGTGGCTTTCAGGAAAGGTCACCCCACCCTATCGAAAGCTTTCTCTGCATCTAAGCTTAAAAGTAGAAAGGGTATCTCAGATAGGGATGCATAATGCAAAATGTGCAAAGTTCTCTTAATATCATCCTGTGTTGGTCTGCCTGTTACAAATCCCGTTTGGTCTAAATCTATCAGGTGGGGCAATAGTCCCTCTAGTCTTTTAGCTATAATAGATGTAAATAGTTTGTAATCTATATTTAGTACAGAAATTGGTCTATATGAACTGCAGTTTGTACTATCTTTTCTTGGTTTCAGTAAACTAGTTATAGTGGCGTATCTCCAGGAATCAGGGCAACTCTTATTCTGTTGAATCTCTTTTACTGTCTTTGTGAATACCCCTACTATCTTATTTCGAAAGCTCTTGTAAAACTCCTCTGTATAACCACCTGGACCTGGACTTTTATGAGTCTTAAGATTGGTAATGGCTTTACTTATTTCTCTCTCCGTAATTGGGGATATTAGTCTCTGTTGTTGTTCCTTTGTAAGGCTGGGTAGCTTCAGTTCCTTTAGGAATGCTTCTGTCCCATTAATATCAGTATCTCTTTCTGGAGTATATAGATTTTGATAATATGTTTTAAAGGTCTTTTCAATTTGTTGTGGTATTCTTACAAGCTTCCCCTCTTCCAGGTCCCTTATCTGTGTAATTGCTGTTTGCGCAATCTTCCTACGAAGTCTGTGTGCTAATAATCTGGTGGCCCTTGGTCCCCCCTCATAATATTTTTGTTTTAGATATTGTAATGTTTGTTCTGTTTTTACATCTAGGATATGTTGAAGTTTTCCTTTAATTTCCTGTATTAGATATTCACATCCCTCTTCCCCTGCTGCGTGTCTCTCCTGTGCCTCCTTCAATTGCCTTTCTAATTTTTCTTGTTGTCGATTTTGTCTTTTTTTGTAACATGAAGTATATTTAATTATCTCCCCTCTTAATACTACTTTGATTGTATCCCATAATACCACTTTTTTAATGTCTGGGGTTTCATTTTCTTTAATAATTTGAGGGATCCTTTTTTCTATCATTTCTTTAAATTCTTTTTGGTTCAGGAAAAAGTTATTAAACCTCCACAAGGTTTGTCTTTTTTTGTTTGACCAATTTAACTTAAGACTTACCATTGAATGGTCTGAAATAGGAGTAGGAATGATTTGGCATTCTTTTACCATATATATGGATTCCTTGGACACATGGTAGTAGTCTATCCTTGTATATGTTTTATGTGGGGCTGAATAATGGGTGTATGCCCTTGCATTAGGGTGCATATATCTCCACACATCTACCCACTGTACATCCTGAAAATATTTAATAGCCATCTTTTGTGGGGCTTTCCTCCCTGGAGGTCGTTTTGCAGATGTGTCTAGGATGTTATATATCATATTATGGTCTCCCCCTAAAATTAGGGTTCCCCTTTGTTTCTCTGTTATTGTCTGACATAATTTCTTTACTTCCTTTGTCTCTGTTCCTGGTGGCATATATATTGATGCTACTGTAATCATACGTCCTGCCAGATTGCCTACTACTAGCACCAGGCGCCCTTCTCTGTCTGTATAGCTTTCTGTCTGTTGAAACTGCATGTTACGTGGTATCAGAACTGCTGTCATTCTACGTTTCCCTCCTCTATATGATGAAGCTATTACCTTTCCGAACCCAAACTTTGCCAACTTATTGTGTTCCTCTTTACTTAAATGTGTTTCTTGTAGTAGTATAAAGTTCGTTTTTTGGTTTTTCATTTGAGACAAAATCTTATACCTCTTTACAGGATTGTTAATTCCATTAACATTGAGAGAACAGACCTTTATTTGTTCCTGACTAGCCATTTTCTACATAATTCCTTCTGGCTTTTTTACTTTGGTTTCTATATACTTCCTTTCTTTTAATTCGTATTTCTGACTCGTTCTGTAAGCTATTCATTTCAATATATGTTTGATTTCTATATTCCTTTATGCCTTTAACATCCTCCATAACAAACTTTGCATTACCAAATATTTCAACTTTATAACTATTAACAAGGTTACTTCCAAGGTTGGAAGGAGTATTATTACTCCCTCTGTTGCTTCTAAAGGGAATTCCCTGCCGAGAAGTCCCCTTAGCGGGAGGTTCCTGGGAGTCCTTGCGAAATCCACCTCCCTTGGTCCCTTTCAATTCGAGACCTTTTCCTGCTCCGAACGTTCTCCTACCTTCCCTTTTTCCCCTTGATTTACTGTATTCCCTAGGAACATTTCTCCGTTACTATTTTAACCCCTTTTCTCTTTGCATCTCTCCCAATTACTCACCTTTCCTTCTCCTTAATCTTCCCCTTAAAATTTCCATCTGATCACTGTTTATTCTGCCGCTTACCCCTTAATAATCCCTCTCTCTCCCCCCTCTACCCCCCTTTTTTTCCCCTTTTTTATCCTCTCTCCCCATTCCCCTCATACCCTCTACTCCCTCCCTTCCCTCCCTAACCTCCCTTCTTCCACCCCTCCTTCATCTTCCCCTACTCCCCTATTCAAACACCTGACCTCCTCCTCCCTAAATCCTCTACCTTCAACTTCTCCCCCCCTGGGTTTCTCTCGTCCTTCCTTCTACTGCCCTCCCCACCCTCTCCATCTCTCCCCCCAACTGTCCAGCACTTCCCTTAGCCCTCCTTTCTCTCTTCGTCCCCTGCCAATTTTAACTCCCAGAGAACCCCCTACCTTCCCGTCCTCCCCAATCCCCTCCCCTTCTTTAAATTTTGTGTGATCAGTTCTTAATGTCCATTCGTTCTTATTTCCGTGTTTCTTCGATCTATAAAATCAATCTGTGGGTAATGACATTCTTACTTTCCAGTCCACATTACGTTGCTTGTTTTATGTTACCGATTCCAAGTACAGTCCCTTTCTCTTCAAGACTCTTCGCCTTGCATTTGTCTCTCATCTTCATCCGTTGTCCTATCTAAGAGCTTCCGTACATCTCTGAGGGACTGTAATACCAACTGGTGTGTTTTCCGACCTTGTCTGTTCCTCACCATTCTCTTCCATTGTGCCCTTTCCGGTTTAAGGTTGTGCATTTCCTCTCCTCTCGACTGCACAGCCCATCCTCGTTTCTGCAGTTCCCTCATAGCATTCTCTGGCGTCTCATACATTTCTGTACCTGAATCCCACATAATTCTCAATTTGGATGGAAACTGTGTTTGAAATCTCACCCCTCGCTCCCTTAATATTTTAAATATTGGAGAGTTCGCTGCTCTTTTCTTTGCTATTTCTACTGGGTAGTCATGATCGAACAGCAGTCTAGCGGCATTATATTTCACCAATCTTTTTTGCCAGGCTATTCGGAGAATTCGTTCCTTATCTCTGTAGCTTGATATTTTTAGCACTACTGAGCGTGGTCGTGCCTTAGGGTCCGATGGTTTATTCACCAGCGACCTATGTGCTCTCTCTATTTTAAAGTCAAAAGTTGTGGGCAACTCTAGTACATCTTTCAATAAATCAGTAATAAATTCCTCCATGCGTCCCACTTCTGTATCCTCTGGTAATCCATATATGCGGATATTCTCTCTGCGAGACCTTGCTTCTAAGTCCAATAACTTTTCTTGTATTTTTTCCCGCACATCTACCAAGTAATCCGCTGCTGTATGTACTTCTCTTATCTCCTCCTCCGCTTCCGTTATGCGCTGCTCCGTGCTCTCTGTTCTTCTCTCCATCTCTTGCATTTTCGAGTTTAATATCTGAAATTCAGATTTGGTTTCTGCTCGAAAAGCTCTCAATTCTGCCATTATAGTTTCAAATCTCGATCTTGAAAGTTGCTCCAATTCCTGATCTGTATCTAGATCATACGCCATGCTGCCCGCAGGGGATGCGCTTCTGCTGAGATTTCTTTCCGTTGGTAATCCTTCTCCATCCTTTCTACTCATTCCTTTTTTCCCATGGGATCTGCTTGATTTGTGTCCCCCAGACATTTCTCTCATTATTTTGATAAAGAATTTTTATGTAAGCTTTTAATCTGAGTGTTTGTAATAGTTAGGGGAGATCAGAGCCCTATTCCAGGGCAGCCATCAACTCGGTGACGTCACCGGAAGTCAATTTCATTTTTTAATGTTACTGCTAGTACTAATAAAACTCTTGTTGTGAATTTTACAACTGCTCCTGGTTTTTCGTATGCTTTCTGACCTGTGCATCGACGATAGCTGGTGTCAGCCTAAGTGGGATTTACGCCGTGCATACTTTTAAGCCAAGAGTTTTGTGCGTGGGAACTGGACCTAGTACCAGGGAAGCATAGAGAAAGGTATGGATTCTGCAGCAGCACGTCCAGGAGTGGTTACCAGAAAAATGGCAGCCAAACTAGCAGAGACAGAAGTCCACACTGAGATTGTACAGCCAGCACAAGTTATGGAAAAATAACAGGCAGTGACAGAACCTGAAAGCCTGATGGACTTTTTCAAATGGTGGGCTATACAACAAAAAGAAACGGAGAAACAGAGAGAAAAAAAGCTTCAACGTTTAGAAGCACAGCGAAAAGAAGAAATGCAACAACAGGAGCAGCAGATGAGAGAAGAGATGGTTGCATGCCTTGCAAGCTGTCAGTGGCAGAGGATCTGGCACAGATCCAGATGAGCAACAAAACACAAGCAACTTAAAAGCCATTAAACTTACAAAGTTGTGTCCCTCGGATGATATCGGGGCATACCTGACAACTTTTGAAAGAGTTGCGACAGCCTGCCAATGGCCAAATGCGCAATAGATAATCAGACTGGTACCTTACCTGACAGGGAAAGACCAATTTGCCTACAGCAGTATGGACACTGCACAATCAGAAAATTATGATCTGGTGAAAAGTGAAATCCTGAAAAGGTATGACATTTTTGGGAGACCTACTGTATAGGCAGAGATTTCAGTCTCTGAAGTACAACTCAGTCGTCAATCCTCGAGAAGCCTTCACCCAACTCAGAGAACCTTTGATAAAATGGCTCCAACCAGAGGGCAAAACAGTCCCACAGATCATCAACATACTTGCAATGGAGCAATTCATCAACATCCTGCCTACAAATGTGCAGCTTTGGGTAAAGGAACAGCGACCAGAAAGTGGGGAAAAGGCTGTTTCTTTGACTGAGGACTACCAAATGACCAGACAGATGCCACAGCAGCAAGGTAACAGCCAAACACCGGTAAAACAGATTTTTTCCCATTTAAACTCCAAGTCTGATAAGAACTCTGGTGGGGGTGGAGAGTCACATGATGCCACTGATGAGCTAGCTGCTCCGAGGATCGGCTCCCGACCTACCTCCCATTTAGGGTCAATTTTTCAACTTTATTCAGCCGCGACCAACACAAAAACTCACCGCACTATTCCCGGAAAACTTCCGGAACATCATGGGAAGACTTGGAACCGGAAAGGACATTCAAATAGCAAAGAAATCTCCTTTGAGTCTTGCGGCCTACTGCAACACCATGGAAGCGGAGATGCATCAAGCGCCACCCCCGCATACTCCACCACAAACGCCGGAAAAGACATCCAAAAGACCGAAAGGGCAGCTCGGAGCCGCTGCTAAAATGGCTGCTTCTCTTTCTTCGGTCAATCAATCCACTCCAACCCCACTAACAGAGAAAAGGTTCTAGGAAAAACTCCAACCTTTCAAAATGGCATTACAAGATATAACTATGGAATTGAAATCTATGAGGGGTGACCTTACAGAAGCGACTAGAGCCATCTCAGATGTGGCGGCCCGTACCAAATCTCTGGAATCTTGGCAATCTAAAATAGAACCCGAAGTCACGACTTTAAGACAAAAGATTCAGTGTATGGACTCCAAATTGGAGGATCTGGAAGGCCAGAGTCGCCGGAATAATATTCTTATTTTCGGCCTTCCAGAGGATGCGGAGGGAGCGATGCCGATACTGTTTTTGCAAAAGCTGTTAAACAAGATCGCCGGGCCTTCCCCTAACAATACCACGTATATTATTGAAAGGACACATCGTACTCTAAGACCCAAGCCACCCCCTGGCAAACCACCCAGACCGTTGATCGTGAAATTCTTGAATTATTTGGATAAAACCCATATCTTGGCCAAAACTCGAGAGCTTCATGAGGTAACATGGGAAGGTCAAACCTTGTGTTTCGCTCAAGATCTACCAGCCCCAACTAGGCAGTGGAGAGCCACATATCATCCCATGGTTACCAATCTTATTGTGGCCAGTATTAAATATAGAGTGCAGTATCCAGCGCGACTATCTGTATACACCAAGAATGCCTGGCACAGTTTTGATTCAGCGGAGCAGGCCCTACTAGGGCTGCAATTGCTGTTTCCTGATTTGTTTCATGCCCGATGAGAAGCAGTAATGGCTGTGATGCAGGCCAGACTCACAACGAAAGACTAATGGTTAAAGTGTAGTCTGTCTTTAATAATATGCCTGTTATAAAGGAATGACTCTGCTGCCACAATAGATATATGCTTGATACATAGTTTTGATATCTCGGGGCTCCTTGTTTATTCAGTGACAATGTCTTTAATTGATAGATGGAAGAGACTCAGAGCTTAAGTCTTTATAATCAGAAGGCTATCGAAAGAAGAATCTGTTTTGCTTATTCCTTTTTTTACAGAGGATGCCAAGCTGGAGTGGCAGGTTTTTTTTTTTTCTTCCTTATATAAGTTGCAGTTCAGCACAGAGAGTCAATAAGGAGTCATTACAGTACAGACAAACTGAAAAATGGCTTGCTTTTCAAGAAAGATGCTACGTGTTTCAATTAGTAATAGGAGTCTTTATTTAGGGTACTAGGCTGTAGGGATCTCGAGAATTAGAGCTGATTTGTTGAGATCGCGTAAAGATGAGGGGGAGTGGGAGGGAGGCGGTAAGTGGGTAGCACATTGTCAGAGGATCATGAACCAAGTTACTGGGGCGGTAAACCCCACAGTTGGTTTTGATTCATTTCTTTCTAGAGTTCAGTTTTCCAGACATATGGGGGGTTTGGGGTATCAGAAGGGTGGACGAATGGGAGGGTAGGGATAGAATATAAGTGGGATAGAAAGGGTGAAAAGAGATCTCAGTACGCAAGGGGTCAGGTATATTCAACTTGGGAAAATGTATGTATGCTTTTTTTCTCCGGAGAGTCTGTTAGTAGAGAAGTTTTTCTGACTATATCGTCAACTTAATGGTCTCATATAGGCTGTGTTCTTGGAATGTAAGAGGCGCCCAGTCTCCCAAGAAAAGAATGAAAATACTGTTACATCTCAATAAATTGGAAATTGATGTGGCCTTCATACAAGAAACACACCTGCCTTCTTCTCAGGCTCTTCATCTCAGATGGACCTGGGTGGGTCAGGTGATAGGATGCAGTCCAGACACCCAGAGGGGGTTGCAATATTAATAGCACGGCGGATACCCTTTCGCCTGTTAGATACTATCATAGACCCCCAGTACAGGTATATTTTAATTAAAGCTCTTCTTGGGTATATGGAGGTCGTATTGGGATCTATTTATGGACCCACAAGGGATGACTGTCAATGTTTTGTATCTCTCATGAATAATTTGATCCCCTGGACATCTATCCCCATAGTGTTAGGAGGCGACTGGAACCTAATATATTGTAATACCCTTGAGCATTTGAAAGGATCAGGGACACCATTGTCACCGGCACAGTTCGCACTCAGGGAACTGATGAAGTCAGTGGGACTGATAGATCCTTGGAGAGCATTATTCCCCCAGTTACAGGACTATTCATTTTATTCTGTACCTCACAACTCTGCTTCACGTATCGATTATTTTTTGGTGGATACTGGTCACCTCCCCATGGTGAAGTCATGCAACTATCTCTCCAAGGTCATATCAGACCACCATCCCATATTGCTTTGTTGGACGCCAGGACTTTCTTCAGCCAGGGAAAAGGTTTGGAAATGTAATAACCAGCTTTTGAAATCAGACCGATTGACTTCCCAGTTAAAAGTCTTTATCAATAACTTTTTCATGGATAATATCTCTTCTATAAAGAGACTAGACTATCTTTGGGGAGCCTTTAAATGTTCTATACAGGGAGAACTCATTCGACTGGCCACTATTAGGAAGAAAAATACTTCCCAAGTTACGTCTGATCTCCTTAATGAGATCAGAAGATTAGAAGAAACACTTTCGAATGACTCAGTCCCAGAAGAATTCCATAAGGTAGAGATCCTAAGAGCCCAATACAATTCCATCTTAACAGAAAAGACCGAACAGCTGCTTTTACAGTCTAAAATCCACTGTTTTGATCAAGGGGGCAAAGCAAGCAAATTGCTGGCTCTTCGCCTCAAAACACAAATTGCGGACAGAATAATCCCCTGTATTCGTAACAGACAAGGACAAATTACTACCTCTCCTAAAAAGATTGTCCAGAGTTTTCAGGAATACTATAAGGAGCTATACTCGCAATCAATTATAGAATGCAATTTAACCCAGGTAGATCAGTTTTTACAACCAATTTCACTTCCACAATTAGACTCAGATCAAGTGGAACTACTTAAGGCTCCAGTATCGGCTGCTGAAATAAATTCTGTCATAGAATCCCTTCTGCCGGACAAAGCCCCTGGCCCAGATGGATACACTTCAGAATTTTATAAATCCTTTAATAAACAATTAACGCCAATTCTCTTAAATACATTCAATTATATATACAAACATGGCATAGCGGACCCTACCCTTACTGAAGCAATAATTGTAGTCATACCCAAACCAGGACGAGATCCATTACAAATTGCTAATTACTGTCCGATATCTCTGATTAATATCAACATGAAAATATTGGCAAAGATACTTGCCAATAGGATGGCTAGGGTATGGCACAGACTCGTAAGCGGGGAACAAGTGGGCTTTGTGTCAGGGAGGGTCCCCTCCAACCACATGCGTAAATTGGCTCACTTGATTTCTGTGTCCAGGGATTCCCAAATTCCATCTGTATTGGTCTCCCTGGACGCAGAAAAAGCATTCGATAGAGTATCTTGGGACTGTCTCTTTTATATTCTTCCTAAATTTGGTATTCCCACGCAATACATCAACTGGATCAAAGTTCTTTATTCAAATCCAACTGCACAGATACTCTCTAACAGTTTCCATTCACAACCAGTTAGTTTACAACAGGGCACCAGGCAGGGATGTCCTTTATCCCCTTTTTATTTAATCTTTATCTCGAGCCACTTATAAGGCGTATAAATCTTTCCCCTTTGGTTTCGGGCATACGTATAGGGCCACATCAATACACACTTTCAGTTTATGCAGACAACATTTTACTTCATGTATTATATCCTTCTACATCGATTACAGCCGCGCTCAAGATTATAAAAGAATTTGGAGAATTTTCTAACTATAAACTTAACATCTCCAAAACGGAAGTAATGCCCCTGAATGCTCATACGTTTTCAGCTGAAGTCTCCCACTTAGGTCTCTGTTGGGTGAATGATAGAATGAAATACTTAGGGATATATCTTTCTTGCTCAACATCCACAATGAAACTACATAACTTAGATAATGTCTTGGCCCATATAAAACTCGATTTGGCCCGCTGGGCCTTACTCCCGCTCTCTTTTTGGGGACGAATCAACGTGATAAAAATGAATGTGTTGCCCCGATTATTATATCCCCTACAAATGATAACTGCTTTCCTCCCGAAACAATGGTTTACGCAAGTCCCCAGTATGATCTCTAAATTCATATGGGGAAACGCATCTATCAGAAGGGCCTTATTCAAATTGCAGCATACCAAAAAGGCAGGTGGGTTGCAAATTCCAGACTTCCTCCTTTATTATTTTTCTATTACTAATGCTGTTCTTGCTCGCTGGTTAACAAGTGGACAGAGTGAGGGGTTAGCGCAATACTCCCCCTTATGGTTACAAATAGAAAATTTTTTATGTTGGTCCACAAAATGTGACCTTAAAGCTCTAGTTTACGTACCCATTAAAGATATTCCCAAGACTCTCCAGAATACCCTGATTAAAACCACACTTCAAATACACAATCAGATGTGTAGGGTATTCCAAATTTCGTTAAAAACAGACTTCTCACAATCTCTTTTATTCAATCCAAACCTTAAAATTGGCAAACATCCCATCACCACTCAATTCTGGCCATCAGGGAACAATATTAGAGTGGCTGATCTAATAAGGGAGCAAAAACTTATGTCTTTTCAGCTAGCGCGTCGTAACTTTGATTTGCCCACTTCTTTTTGTTTTAAATACTTACAACTGACACATATGCTTACACAACACTTTGGTTCCGATCTATGGGAACAGAATATGGCCAGACCTCTTCTATCATCTATTCCCAACCTACCCTCTTCTCATTTAATCTCCCATTTCTATCAGATTCTAAGGAAGTAGTTTGAGGAACGGGAAGGCTCCCCATACTATATTTGGGACCAGATGTTACCACCGACGCCATCCCAACAGCGGTCATGGCCCATGATCTGGACCCATTTATATCAAGATATAAAATGGCCCAGATATCGTATCTTACAATTTTATGTGATACACAATTTGTATTATACGCCAACTAAACTACATAAAATGGGCAAACTTTCTTCTGACGTGTGTACGAAATGCAGTAAACATCCGGGGACTCTGCTACATATAATGTGGGATTGTGAGAAATCACTACCATTATGGGAAGCAATTAAAAACAAAATTGATCCTCTTTTAGGACTCAGTGAAGCTTTTAGGCCTGAGATATGTATATTGGGGGATTATGGGGACCATCTAATGGGTAATCAATGCAAACATATGGCCTTGATATCGTTATGTGCTAAAAAGGTCATTTTAAGGCACTGGCTAGATCAGTTTGTTCCCTCCCTTACAGAATGGCTTAAGGAGATATTGTTTGCCCTCCAGGCCGAGTATTTCACTGCTCAAATGCCCAAAAGACCACAATATTATCTGAAAGTCTGGGCGCCTCTCCATACACTGTTGACCACTACGTGAATGGGAACAGAGGAATGATAACTTCTGTGGAGAATATATCTCATTCTAATGGTTGGGATACTGAACACTCAGGCCCCGATGATTCAAAGGGTTAGCCCATGCTTAACAGGGGTTCTTGCTTGTCATGAAGTCCACCATTGCTTACATTCTCCCGCGATATTCAGTAGGAGGCAAAGGCTACCACTGAAACAGGTTAGGCAGTTGCTCCACTGAAAACAGGTTGAGCAACAGCGCAATGCAAATGAATGCATGCTCAACAGGAGGAGGATCCATGCATAAACTGCGCAACCCGATATTCAGTCGGGTTGTGCAGGGTTATCGCGTCGCAACCCCAACCTGCGCCTGCACAACTTTGAGCCCAAAAAGGATCAGGTTGAGGGCACACAGGTGAGCTGCTGTATTGCAGGGGCGCAACACAGCAGCTGCCACCCATGGCTGGCCCCAACTCAGTCCCTGTGCCCCCACCAGCCCGATGCAGGCAGTATGTATCAGACACCCCCAAACATCTCGATGCCGATCGCGGGCAGTATGTATGAATACACTCCCCCACAATCTCCGATGCCCGATCGCGGGCGAGTATGTATAGATACACTTCCCCTCGAAACAGCTCGATGCCGATCGCGGGCAGAGCGTGAAACAACCCCCAGTGCCTGATCGCGGGCAGAATGTCAAATTACAACCCCCAAACATCTCCCTGGTGTCTAGTGTCCCCACCCACCCACCCACGAAGCACCTCCACCCGCTCCCCGGCAGCGGTGGCGGCAGTCCACCCGCCTGCCCGCCCCGCCGCCACCCGACTGACTGTCAGTAGACTGCTGCCGCCCGATGGTGGAAGAGCTAGAGCCAGTGGGCATGCAGCCCGATACCGTACATGACAGTCAGATTTGTGAATGATCATTCACCGTCTGGACTGTCATGTCTGTGTAAACTGCGCCATTGGCTCTGCGCTCACGCAATGAACGTGCAGCCAGACGTCGGTCGGCCCGGCGGCGGGCGACGAGCGGTGGGATGCTGCCGCCCGCCCGCTACCGGGGAGCGGGTGGAGGGGCTTCATGGTGGGTGGGGCGAGACCAGGCTACCAAGGTGACGAAAGTGTAACCACATATCTGCCGATAATCGATATAATCCCACTGGACCACCAGGGAGATATTCGGGTTGGGGGAGGGGCTTTACATTCTGCCAGCGATCGAGCACGAGGAGTTGTTTCACGTTCTGCCACGATTGGGCATCGGGAGCTGTTTGGGGGAAGTGTATTCATACATACTGCCGCGATCGGGATCGCAACGGAGATTGTGGGGAGGTATTCATACATACTGCCCGCGATCGGGCATCGGAGATGTGTGGGGAGTGTATTCATACATACCTGCCCACAATCGGCATCGGAGATTGTGGGGAGGAGTGTATTCATACATACTGCCCGTGATCGGGCATCAGGAGATTGTGGGTGGGGAGTGTATTCATACATACTGCCCACGATCGGGCTGCAGAGTGCGTCGGTCCCCGATGGCTGCTGCCTGGCAGGGTGGCCAGGCGCAAGTCCTCGGGGATCGGCGCACCTACATGCTAATGGCATGCAAATGGGGCCATAAATAGATGCAAATGGCCCCCTGTGCATGCATGAATTATGGCCCCATTTGCATGTCACCTTTTGAATATCGGAGATTTGCGCATGGCGCAATGGTACTTGCACCACCGCAAGTTTAGTGCTCAACTCTGACAACTTGCAGTGGCGCAAGTTCCACTGCGCCATGCACAGTGGCTGTGGCTGGGGGTGATACTCAAAGGAGTTGCTCAATAGCGCAACTCCTTTGAATATTGCCCCGGCCACACCCCTGCACAACTATATTGAGCAGCGCAAGGGCTTGCACCTCAGAGTGGCGCAGTTTGAATATCCAGGCCTCAAAGTTTTGGAAGATGAACAAAAAGTAGGAGTCACAACACTAAGCCCTTGCGTACATGGGGGGGGAGGGGGGTTATAGGGGAAAAGGGGGATGGGAAGGAAAGATAGGTAGGGAAATTAAGTCAACTTAAATCAGTATATGTGTAATTCGGTAGAAATATGTTTGTAAGATGTAGGTGACTACGATCTAGTATATTGGTCCTTATCTACTTATGTGACTGTACCAATACTTTACTCTGTTGTGTTTTGTTACATCACTATGTTATCTTCATGAAGAATATCTATGTAATGACGTTAGAATAATTTTCCTTCCAATAAAGCACACTAAATGGAAAAAAAAAACTCTGGTGGGGGTAACAAATCTGTGCCCAAAGACATTATTTGCTATAACTGTAATAAGCCAGGTTATATTGCAAGAAATTGCCATAAGAGTGACAGTGGAGCAGATTTGTCCTTAGCAAATTGGGGCAAGTACTTAACAGATGTGAAGCTGGAGGATAAAACTGTATAGGGACTCGTTGATTCAGGAAGCAGACAGACCCTAGTGCATGTTGGAGTGCTGGGAAAACACTGCTAAAGGACCAGGTATTGGTGTCATCTGTATCCACAGGGACACTCGATACTATCCCACCACCTAAGTGACTCTGACCATTAAGTGTGTGTCGCACCAAATGAAAGTGGGGGTAGTACCCAAGTTACCTTTACCTGTGATTATTGGAAATGACTTTCCAGGATTTACTGAGTTAATCAAAGAAGGAGTAAATCCTGATGTTTCAGTAGCAGTGGTGACAAGAGCTCAGGCAAAGAAAATCAAAGATGGTGGGGACTCGTCTCCTTTCAGTGATTTTGATTCAGATTTGTTTGAGCACAGCTCCAAGATCTGGTAATCCAGGAAAGAAAGATGATGCCTGAATAAACTGTGGCAACAAATGACTGATGGACATAAGGGGTTAACATATGAAAATGCTGACACTAAATTGATAACTAATTGTGATTTTCTTTCAGAACAAGCTAACAATGTTTCTCTCCAGGGTTATTTTAAGCAGCTAGGGGTGAAACCAAACAAGGGTGGACCAATGTTTAAAAAATGTAATGGGTTACTGTACAGAGTTTGGGTTAAACCTCAGACATAGGAACAGACAGAACAGTTGGTTATACCACGGAAGTATAGAACAGAGTTGTTACAGATAGCACATGATAGTCCTATAGCTGGTCACTCAGGGAAGGATCGCACCCTTGCCAGATTGCTATATAGATTTTACTGGCCTGGAATTCATGAAGATGTTACTACCTATTGTAAATTCCTGTGCTGAGTGTCAGAAAGTAGCTCCAGTCACTAGGAAAGACAAGTGCCCCTACCCTTGATAAATGTGCCTTTTGAGAGAATTGCAATGGATGTGGTTGACCCCTTAGACAAAAGTAAAAAGGCTAATACATTTATTCTCATAGTATATGACTATGCTACACAATACCCAGAAGCAGTTCCAATGCGTACCGTCACAGCTTCAAAAGTGGCAGCAGAGCTTGCAAAAATGTTCAGCAGGATGGGCATACCAAAAGAGATTATTACTGATCAGGGTAATAATTTTGGTGCTGCATTACTTAAGGAGCTGTCCAGACTATTAGGTATCACTGCCATAAGAACCTCCCCCTATCACCCTCAGACAGACGGTCTTGTTGAGCGTTTTAACCAAACCCTAAAACGTATGTTAAAAAGGTTTGTAAAAGGGGAAGGGAAAGATCAGGATCAATACTTGCCTTACCTACTTTTTACTTACAGAGAAGTGCCACAGGCATCAACAGGGTTTTCACCATTTGAAATGCTGTATGGTAGGCAGCCAAGAGGGCCACTGGATGTGATAAAGGAAATGTGGGAAGATAACCCCACTGAGAAACAATCTGTAACGTCTTATATGTGTGCCCTAATAAAGAAGTTGGCAAAATATGTTGAAATTGCTCATAGTAATCAAGAACAGGCCCAAAACCAGCAGAATGAATGTTATGACCATGGGATAAACTAAAAGGGTTTTGAGCCAGGTAAAAAGGTTTTGCTACTGTTACCCACAACAGAAAATAAACTGTTAACAAAGTGGCAAGGGCCTTATACAGTGCTTAGACATAGTGGCGCCATTAACTATGAGATTGAGATCCCTGACAGGAAAAAATCCTACTAAGATATACCATGCTAACCTTCTCAAGAAATGGGTTGAAAAAATGCCAAAAGCTGCTTTGCTAGTTTTACTAGAAACTGATAAGGAAGATATTGATGTAGCTTATGATAGACTGGAACAAACTGTAAATGTTGATGCTGTAAAGGTGAATGGTTCCTTAACCTCAGAACACACTGCAGACATTTGTAATGTGCTAAAGACATTTAACAGTATTTTTACCACAGTACCAGGCTGAGCAAAAGGGGCTGAGCATGTTCTATGGACAAGGAATGCTCATCCTATTAGGCAAAAGACATACAGGTTGCCAGAGCGGTTAAGAGCTGACATGGTTAAGGAAATACAAAAAATGAAAGAATTGGGTATCATAGAGGAGTTGAGGAGTGCTTGGTCATCTCCAGTGGTAACTGTAAACAAAAAAGAAGGGGGTGTTAGAATCTGCCTTGATTTTAGGAAACTTAATCAAGTGTCAGAATTTGAGTTATCCTATGCCCAGAATAGATGATTTGGTGGACAGACTGGGGATTGCAAAGTATATCAGTACCCTCAATCTCACCAAGGATTACTGGCAAATACCTCTAGCCAAAGAATCCAGAGACAAAACTGCATTTGCCACTCCTGTTAGATTCTGTCAGTTCACCACCATGTCCTTTGGTTTACATGGTGCGCCAGCTACATTCCAGTGGTACATGAATGTAATTTTATCCCCTCACACTGGTTATTGTGCTGCATACCTGAATGATGTTGTGGTGTACAGTCCAGACTGGAAAAGCCACCTGGAACACCCATGAGCAATTATCCAAGTTATCAAAAATGCAGGTCTGACTATTAATCCTACCAAATGTACTTTGGACATGCAGGAAACCAGATATTTGGGCTATGTGTTGGGAAATGGAGATGTTAAGCCAGAAATTTCTAAAATAGAAGCTGTTGCTAACAGCCTTGTCCCTAAAACAAAGAAACATGTCAGGTCATTTTTAGGGCTGGCTGGTGAGATTTTTCCCAACTTTGCTGAGTTTGCTACTCCCCTCACTGAACTCACGAAAAAACAGTACGAAAATAATGTGAAATGGACCCCGGAATGTGATGATGCTTTTCAAGCCATTAAGGCTGCATTATGGTCAGCCCGTTTTAAGAAACCCAGATTTTGAGAAACCATTTTTGTTACAAACAGATGCATCACAGGTAGGTCTAGGTGCAGTGCTGAGTCACAATATAGATGGGACAGAACATCCTATTCTGTACATAAGTAGGAAGTTGCATGACAGAGAGAAAAGATACTGCACCATTGAAAAGGAATGTTTAGCAGCAAAGTGGGCCATGAAGTCCCTTAAGTTTTATTTACTAGGAACTGACTTTGTACTTATAACAGATCACAATCTTCTCTGTTGACTTAACCAAATGAAAGATAAAAATTCCAGAATCAGAATGGTACTTGGCACTACAGCCATTTAAATTCAAGGTGATACACAAATCTGGTAAAGAGAATAGCAGTGCTGATTTTCTGTCAAGATATGGATCAGGAATTGAGTGTTCTGAAGGTTGAAAGACAAATGTATGGGTTTGAACTTTACTGTTTGCTGTACTGTTATAGAAAAACTGGATAATGCAGATGTGCTTAATTTCTGTAACCTAGAAGCTAATGTTAGAGAATTAATAGAAAGTTTTGTAAACCTGTTTAATAATAAAACAGGTACCCTCTTGGGGGGGGGTGTATGTGACAGGTATGACTAGAACCCTGTTCCAGTTGCTATGGAAAGAGTTTGAATGCAGGGATCTATTCTGTTCTATTCCCTTCCTGTCTCTTGTCTGTCTGTTTGCGTAACCAAATTTTCCTGTGAGACCTAGGATTTGATTATCCTGACAGTCTCACAATGCTTTGCCTGTCACTGTCTCTCAGTCTTCCCTTGCTGTTTGTCTTTTTCTCCCTTGCATATCTACTAATATAAAAATATATGCAAATCATCATCTGGAAATGTAACTGATATTGGGGTCCTTTTTGTTTAGAAATTATATAGTATTAATGTTTGAAATGTATATAACTGTGGTTTGAGATGACTGCAAAATGTTATTGGAAACTCAAGAGGTAACCTGAGTGCAAGTATTAAGCCTTTTGCAGAAGAGCTGTGAAAAAGGGGCCTTAGCTCAGGGACACTGTATTCCTGCCAGCACCTGTCTGAAACATACAAGAACACTTTGGAAGAAACATGATGCTTGTTAAGAATGTGGGTTGGAAGAACTTATAAGAGAGAGAGAGAGATGCAATTCCTTGCAAAAGAGGGACACAGAGATTGAAGGAAAGCTCTGATGGATCCTCTGTTTATTTGGCCCTAGTAAATAGTTATTCTGAACAATTTTATTTTTTTATGTTGCTGCAAATACTAATAAAACTCTTGTTGTGAGTTTTATAACTGCTCCTGGTTTTTCCTATGCTTCCTGACCTGTGCCTCGACGACATCCACCTGGCATCAGTCTCAGCCTATCTCTCGGCAGGTAAGGGCGTCTCTCTGACTGCTAACCCGATTTTTGAAAAGTTCTTAGCTCACCTGCACCCTCGTCACAGGGAACCAGTTCCTTCTTTGGATCTCAATGTCTGTATTGCCAAGCTCATGGAGCCATCATTCGAGCCCATGGCTACAGCACATTTGAAGTTTGTCATTTGGAAAGCCATATTCTTACTGGCTATCACTTCAGCCACGAGGATAAGTGAGCTACAAGCCCTGTGTACAATGCAAAATTACATCTCTTTCCACAGGGACAAGGTGGTGTTTAGGACCAACAGGAAATTCCTTCCGAAACTAGTCTCTGATTTTCATCTCAACCAATCACTTTGCCAGTCTTCTTTACTGAAAATTCCAGTTCAGGAGGATGCAGGCTGCATAGCCTAGATGTCAAAAGAGCTTTGAGTTACTATGTCACTCACACAAGGCCCATAGACAAGACAGTCAGGAACTCTTCCTGACATATGAGGATGTGGGAAAAGGAAAGCCAGCTTTAAAAAGGACAGTTGCACATTGGATAGTGGCATGTATCCAATTATCTTACAGTAAAGCTGGTAAAGAGCCCCCAGTAGACCTAGGGGCACAATCTACATGGGGCACAGCTGCTACAATAGCAGCTGCCAGGGATATTCCCCTATTGGGGATCTGCAAAGCAGCTATGTGGAGAACAGTACATACCTTTACAAAGCATTACAGTCTGGACACTCAGTCAGGAAGTGACGCTAGGTTTGGCACAGCAGTGCTGCAGAGCTTGTTTCCTAAGTGAGGTTCTGTGCCCACCACCAAAGGCACTGCTTCATAATCTGCTAGAGTTAATAATATTGAAAAATTCCTGGAGTTAGAAGAAGCAAGTATTTGTCAATGCCAAATATTTGATTGCTGTTATTGCCATTGGTACTGCATGAGATAGAGAGATGTATAATAGAAATGGCAGTGAAGTATCGAACTAACCTAAACTCCCAACCCCACTCTGCAGAGACCAACAGGTGTTGGAGTGTGCTTTTGGGTCATCGGCCATAACGCTCACGCCATTCCACCTCACCCCACCCTGAAGACACTGACAGGTATCACGGTGTGCCTTGCAATCTTCAGCCCATCCATTCACCCCATTCCATATGGAAATAAGTTGAGATGGGTGCAATATCGGAGAATGAGGTGAACATTAGGGCTGAAGACCCCAAGCTGAGGGGTCGTTTTCTGTTTTTCCAGGTTAAAAAAAAAATATGTTGTGGGACTGTTTTCTTTTTTACAGGTGAAGACAAATGGATTTTGGCACACTGGGGTGGGCTCCCAGTGTGCTAGACTAGTGGGCTGACAAAAAGTGGGCGTGGGGGGGCACATCCTACACCAGGAGTGGGCATCCCAGTGTCAGAAAAACATAATTACTTTGGCACATTGGGGTGGGCTCCCAGTGTGCCACAGTGTGGGGAGGCATGCCAACACAGGGATTGGGCACCTGTTGTCAGCAAAAGTATATGTTCGGGCTTTGGGGGACGTGCTGACACAGGGCTTGGGCACCCCCATGTCAGCTTTGGGGGGGGTGTGATGGGCGGCAGGAGCCACCAATTATGCACTGTGCTCATATATTTAACTGGGAAAGATGCACTGAGCAAACGAGTTGCTCATATCCAGTCATGCGCATTACTATGCACTGTAATGTGCATGGCTGGTATTTGCCTGGGGGGGAGAGAGATCTGCTGCTACAGTGACGAAACTGTCCGTGATTGGAGCGGCAGATATCATTCATGTCCCGCACGTGCTCTGAAACTGCCATGATCAGCAGCTTCTCTGTTGATTGGTGGCCAAGGGCCAAGCCCCTGAAAGCATTGGCTGGATTGGCCAAACACTGCCACAACTCTGCAATACTCTACTCACCTCAAAATGTTTCTTGTGTGCTGCACGCGAAAGCAAACTTAAAAATTACTCATTGCAGTAATCTTGTTTCTTCCTAGGTATTCTTCAATATTGATTATAGAAACATAGAAGTTGACGGCAGATAAGGACCGCAAGGCCCATCCAGTCTGCCCATTTCTTTTTCTATCTTATAAATGCGCCATCGGCATTTACTCTGTCAGTGGCCTATCGAGTCATACTCATCTGCATTGCTCCTGTATGCCTATCCCATGCCTGTTTGAAGCCCTGCATTGTATTCATATCCACCACTTCCTGAGGTAGGCTGTTCCATGCATCCACCACCCTTTCTATGAAAAATAACTTCCTCACATTACCCCTTAATCGGTCTCCCTCTAATCTCATGCCGTGTCCTCTTGTCCTGCTATTTTTCTTATATTGAAACATGTTAGACTCTTTCACCTTGTTAACGCCCTTAAGGTGTTTGAATGTTTTTATCATATCACCTTTCTCCCTCCTTTGCTCTAGGGTATACATATTGAGCTCCGTTAATCTGCCCTCATATTTCTTCTGATGCAGTCCCTGCACCATTTTGGTTGCCCTTCTCTGGACTGCCTCAATTTGGTTAATGTCCTTGTGAAGGTGTGGCCTCCAGTACTGCACACGGTACTCCATATGGGGCCTAACCAGTGTCTTGTAAAGAGGGATTATTACCTCCCTCTTACGACTTGTGGTACCCCTGTTGATACACCCTAACATCTCCCTAGCCTTACCTACTGCTTTAGAGGTCTGCTTGGATGATTTCAGGTCATCGGTGATGATGATGCCCAAGTCTCTTTCTTCCTTTGTAACTGCCAGCAACTCCCCTTCCAGCCTATATGTGGCTTCAGGGTTTCTCTTCCCTATGTGAATGATCTTGCACTTCTTTGCATTGAATCCCAGTTGCCACTCTTCCGACCATTTTGCTAGTTTATCCAGGTCTCTTCTCATTCTGCCCACCCCATCTGGATCATCTACTCTGTTGCAGATCTTGGTGTCATCTGCAAACAGACAACCCTTACCCTCTAGTCCATCTGCAATGTCACCGATGAAGATATTGAAGAGGACTTGCCCCAGGACTGATCCCTGAGGTTTCCCACTTGTGACGTGCATCTCTTCTGACTGTATACCATTTACCACCACTCTCTGTTTTCTGCTCATCAACAAGTTTGCCACCCAGGTGACCAACTTCTGACCCACCCCGAGCCTACCCAGCTTATTTATCAATCTTCTATGTGGAACAGTGTTGAAAGCTTTGCTGAAGTCAAGGTAGGCAACATCAACTGCTCCCCCTTGGTCCACCACTCTGGTTACCCAGTCAAAGAAATCTGTGAGATTAGTTTGACAGGACCTTCTTTTTGTAAACCCATGCTGTCTTAGATCCTGCGCCCCTATGGATTCCAGGTGTTGCACTATCCTTTCCTTAAGGAGTGCCTCCTTAACTCTCCCAGCCTACCTTCCCTTCCAGAATCAGTTAGCCTCTGCATCATAACTGGTGTCTCTTATTGTTAAGATGATCATGTCTTGGTTATGCTCAGTTTTGAAAACCAGATTGCTTCTGTTTTTTCTCTTATGTTCCTTCCTGGCATTACTAGGGCACAAGTTAAAAGGGGGATTTGTTGTTAAGATTTTTGTTACTATATTTTTGTAATCCCCGTACAAATGGGGGTTCCAGAAAAGTCTTCCTTGAGCTTGCCTAAATGATCACTGCCAGGCTGGTGTCCTGCATTTTAGCAGTTTAAATATGATTGCCAGAGAGTGCCTGTATAGCCTCTGTGCACTGTCTCTTTAAGAGCTGCCTGGATTGCAGTCATAAGTACTCTGAGAGGGAGCTCTGTTGAAAGATGTAACTATTTGCTGAAAATCATTTAGAGTGAAAATGATAATGTAGTTTGTGTAACCTGCCTTCTTTGCAGCAAGGACTGTTTTGTTTATCTCCACTATCTTGGTCCTGGACTGCGAATTGGCTCAATCAGTACTGGTGGGACCTAAAATGGAGCTGGACTACAGGACCTGTCTGGAGTCAAAATCTGTAGGAATTGTAGTTTTGGGCTTTTTGAGCCTGAAGGGGGAGCCTTTGTTGTGACTAACAGGAGGATCAACCAACCGAACCTTTTGGATCTTGGGGAATTTCCCAGGCTGCTGCAGTTAATTTCGGTTTTGAGTCGAGAAGTGAAGAAGTAACAGCTCAAGTGATTTTGAGCAGCAGTTCTGTGTAGTTTTGCATGGGAGAACTGTGAAAGGGCTGAGTTTTGGCCTGCCTGTCTGCCTGCTGTCCCTGAGAGGGAAAATAAGAGTTTATTTGGACTGAATCTGAGTTGTGATGAATATTTAAGCCACTGGACTGTGACCAGGCTTTAAGCTGAAGAAGACTGAAGATTTGCTGAATGCGATCGGCCTGTCAGGATTTCCAGCTGCTTTTGAATCCTCAGTTTGTGCAGAGACATTGTGATCGTGACTGGAGAGCGGTTTGCCTGGTACAGTAGAATTTCCTTACATGTAAATGTGCTGTGTATTGAAAGTTGGTCGTGATTTGGTTCCCCACTGTGTGAACTGTGTTCTGCTTGCTGGTACCGTAGAATCCTTTACATGCAAATGTGTTGTGTATTGAAAGTAGGTCGTGATTTGGTTCCCCATTGTGTGAACTGTGTTCTGCTTGCTGGAAGCTTTATCCAGCCTAATCAGACTGAATCCGTGTTCATCTCCATTCGGTCTGGGCCCTGCCAGACTACCCCCACTGCACAGAGAAAGCCACCTATGAGAGACCTGCCTGGGGATCAGTCCCCTGCTCCTTGCTTGAACAGGAATGATGCCTCGGTGAATCGTGTGGGCCCTGCTTCTCCTGGCACTCCAGATGAACCACCTGCTGTCTCGATTTTCATCCAGCCTGTGTCGAGTCTTGGGTATCGTGAGTAATCATCAGGGTAGCTCCCTGCAACACCAGCCTAATCTAAAAGTGTGCCATCTGATTGTCTTCTTTTTTTTTTTCAAGACCTGAGCCCTCCGGCTTCGGATTACAAATAGCGTGTGTTGTGCATGTTGTTTTCTTCCATCACAGGGCCCCAACCAGTTGCAACATTCCTGGCTAGCCCACCATTCTCCATCTGGGTACCCAGAGTGTGTGACTGTTTATGGACCCTGAAGTGCATGCATAACTGTTTGATTGACAGAGCCTTTAAGCAAATTAACCTGATTATGCTTGTTCAAGCCCCTTAAATAAATCAGGTCTAACTCTTTTTTTGCATTTACCCTGACTGTGGTTCCAGTTTGTGCAAGAGTACTGTACTGCTGTTGTTGCTGTGTATAACCTTGTTTTACAGGGGTCCCCGGGCTGGGCCAGAAGAAGCCCCTGATGGTAAGTGCAAACAGTGTAGGTGCCCAATGTGGTGAATCAGTGTATTGAAAGTGATTATTGTGTATTGTTCGGCCACTAGTAAAGAAAGAGGGGGTTACAGCATCCCGGAGGGCTGTGCCCAGGTCAGCTTGACCACTACCAACCCTGACCTCCGGGTGGAGGCACCCATTTCAGAACTCAGGCCCCTTAACCTGCTACTAGCCAAGCAGGCAGGGATAGTAGCCCTTGGAATAGCGTCACCTAGGTGTTACTTTTAGAACAACTTAGTTAAAGGGGTCTTACCCCCGCAGGCTCAGTGAATCTGAGCATTATAAAATGCAGCAGTTGGTAAGGGCAGCAGTTTAAATGGTGGCATGAGCCAGTAGATGCTCCTTCATTTGCATAAGTTCCATTTGTCTCCGAGGCAGTTCAACACAGAAGGCTGACTGCTAGAGTTAATCATATTGAAGAATACCGTGGAAGAAACAAGATTATTTGGTGAGTGTTTTCTCACATTGAAGAATAGAGCTGAGCAAGAATAACATTGAACTGGTCAGAAACACACATTAACCCTGACGATTGGAATCTCGGGGGGGGGGGGCATCAAATAATACTTCATGGAAATGCAGTAGAATACAATGAGATCCATGATTTGAGACAAAAAACAACATAATAATGAACAGAAATAACACAATGCATTGCCTCTGGCTTAGTGGTTTCATTACAGTACATCTGGATCACGCAGCAGTTATCTGCCTACTGAACAATGGTCAGTGCAGCTGTTGCCCATAGCGGAGTACAGTGTATATGGGTGAATGTAGCCAAACATAAATCAATCTCTTCAGCCCTATGCTGATAATGATTTGTTCCATAAGTTAATGTTGTTTGATTTATTTATGTATGGTTGGTATGTAGGTAGGTACGTACGTACGTACATACATACAATATGTATATGTATTTATTAAGATATTTAATGTAGGTGAATCATACAGATGTAACCTAGAAATCTTGTTTACAGATGTGTCCCGGAGGAAGGGAGCTGGGGAGAAAAATGTTGGGATGGGGGCTGCACCATGCTTCTCTAAAAATCAGAGCCAAAGCTTCTGTTTATTTCTTATTGTAATATATTAAGCCATCCCCCAACGTTTAGCTGCATAACACCAGAGCTTTTCAAGGGGATTTGGCTTCATTTACTGTTAAAAAGACACATTAACAGTCAATTTATATTATTCATCTAACACCAGACCAATATACAAATGTTAAATGAAAGATGTACTTTATACAAGGTATTATTACCATCTGTGTTTAGTTTCTGTATACTTCATATATCTTGTGGCTGCTTAGTTTAGCTTGTTTGCTAAAAAAATGAAAACAACAAAGGTTGTGTTTAAATTTCTTTTTTTTTTTTTAAATTACTGTTTAGTCACCTATCCCAGCCTGCTACCCCTGACTCATCAGGGGATACATGGCAGACATCCCACTACCTGCCACCCTGCCGAGAACGGATCCCAGGGCCTCATGGAGCCATGGTTTACCCCCAGGTGGGGACGAGGTGGGGGTGCGTACAGCCCGTAACTTACATTGCGTCAGACTGGGTCCGTTGTGCAGGCGCAAGGCAGATCGTGGGCACATCTCCTGGCTCCCCATCTCCCTGACGGTGGCAGGCTCTTTTCTCATTTTCTCCCACCCCATACAGCATACAACTCCCCTGATGTCATGGTACGAAGTGCCAATGTCCACGCTTTACAGCAGCTGCCCATCCCTTACAGGTGGGGCTGGCAGTACTCTGAGTTTCCGCTTGGAGTCAGGCAAGTGCGCAGGTAACGGCCTCTTCCCTCCCCGGAGAAGGCGGGCTGTCTTAGGACACTCGAGCCTATCTCCCCCCGGTCAACCCACCAGCGACCTGAGTTTGCTTCCGAACCTGGGTTGCCGGCGTTGTTCGAAGTGTGGCATCCAGCGCCTCAACCCTCAGTGCCTCCGGGCTGGCCCTGTGTTTAAATTTCGATGTCCTGTAATACATAGGAATATGCATTAGTGCCACCACCGCCAACAGTGTGTTTTTAACGTAAATTGCTGCTTTAAGCTTGCACTCTCATAACTAAGAGGCCTCATTTGTACCTGACTGCACAGCCTGATTTCTCCCAGTTCAGAAGTGTTAAATCATGTGTCTGAGGACTTCATCCTATAAAATATAAATTTGTCACTTTAAAAAAAGCTTATTTTTAACATCTTCTTTAAGAGCTGCAGTTTAAGAGCTTTTAGGCTTGCATGAGCATTTCATATTTAAATGGCATTTCTGCTTGTTACTATGTGAGATGCGGTATTGCCACTTTAAACAACTATTGTTTTAACTTCTCCTTTTGCAGCAGTTGTGCTGGCATGACTGCTTTAAACTGAAATGCCTTTTCTGTTTGAGCTAGTGTCCTACATACATGAAAGTTTCAATAACGTCCCTTTGAGTTCACTGCTGCTTTCTTATAAGTAACAACGTGCTGTGGTTTCCTTTTCTGTTAAAACTGATGTCCTGCAGCCATAAGAGTTTAAATCACGTTCCTATTTGTTTAATGCAGCTTTTTGTCTAACACTGCAAGCTATAGTGATCTTTTTCAACAGGATATACAGTATGCCTTTTAGAAACAGTCATACCCCAGTAAATATCTTGTTTTAATGTCATACTTAGTTCATAATTGTGCTGAACAGCTTTTTGAGTTATATTCAAGCTTTGATCTTGTTAGCGTGAAATACAAGCGGTAATGGCATCCATGCAGGGAGGATGCCAAACTGGATTCTTCCCCTCTTGAGCCTGTGATATTTCACACCAGTGATGTCCCTGTGTGAGGTGTGCATTCGGTTGTTAAGCAACTGAATACAGTTGCATTCAAAGCAGAGTGCAGCTGTAAGGCTTCCATGTGGGCTCACCACACTTGAAGTGGCTCAGGACTAGTGGAGTCTTTTTAGGAATTTTTATTCTTTCTCAGATTATAGCCCTGTATTTTTGTCAATTTTTTAAACTGGAAAATTGCTCATAGTCTGTATTGGGCTGTATTTTTTACAAAGTTGTTACTTATAGACCTTGGGCCGGATTCTGGAAGAGCTATGACTGGTGTAGCCACACTTGCACCAAAAAGAATGGCGCAAGTAGTACGCCAGCAGTTGCGCCATTTGCTATTCTGCAAAGCAGCCTATGACATGTCTCAGGTTGCTTGCACCAAAGTGCACATATGCCACCAGATATGCCCTAAATCCCCTGTGACATGGCGCTAGGAAGGTTTACGGCATCTGTTGCATCCTATTCTAGAAGCGCAGCAGCAAAGTCCCTGATCTGCTATTCTAGAAAACTCCCTGGAGGGCATCCATCAAAGTACAGTTACACCAGCATTTAGCTGGCATAAGTGTACTTATGCCCTCCAGGGGTTGCGCAGATCTGCCAGGGCTGGCACCCGATGCATGTGCCCTCCCCCCCCATACCCAGCACACCACAGTATAGCCCTGCAAGCAGTATCCCTCCCAGACCTAACTCTCAAACAGTCATACCTCTGCCCCTGATCCCCCAACACTGTCACAAGGCGTGCCCTGCAGGGCAGCGGTCTCCCTCTGACCATTCTCGAATCCCGAAACCCAGGTCCTCTATCGCCAGATATTGTCATATATGACATTATAATATAGTTCGATAACCCCTGCAGTTCAGTGCTCATTTTCTACTGAAAAGAGTTCACTTCGCACTTAAACCCATCCGCCAGCCGGTGACTGGCACATATAAAGTTTACCTCTCACCTCCATGGCCAGCCGCCGATCGAAGCGCTACTGTACATATGTGCTCACTAAATCATTCATTGAGTGTATATGTACAGTGAGTGCTTTGCAGCTCAGTCGGTGGCTGACCGTGGAGGTGAGGAGGTGCTGTCCATCATTATGGGGATTGGTTGGGGTGCGGGTGGACTGGCACTGCTGGTGGGGAGGTGGGCTGCTAGACTGCCAGGGACAGCTGGGATTTGTATTTATATTTCTTAATGCAGTTGGACACTAATGAGGCAGTGGATGGACCTTAGTTTGGTTGGGAACAGGTCGGGAGGAGATATAGCTGCCCTGTGGGGGCATGACAGTGGGGGTCTGGGGCTGGCGGCATGACTGTTTGGGGGATTGGGGGCTGAGGCATGACAGTGTGGGGGCTCGGGGCTGGGACATGACTGTTTGCTCTATCAGGGCTGGGGCATGACTGTTTGGGGATCGGGGCTGGGGTGGACATTGCAGCCCTGTAGGGCATAACTGTTTGGGGATCAGGGGCTGGGGGACATTACAGCCCTGTGAGGCATAACTGTTTGGGGATCAAGGGCTGGGGGACAGGGGTGCTCCGCGGAGCTCTTCGGGTGTGGGGTTGCCAGCTGCACCATTCCGTAGAGGGCTGCAACTTGCAACATGCCCATCGGGTACGCCCTTAGTGTGGCCTACCATCCACATGTCGTAAGTTGCAGGACTTAGCCGCGGGGACCCTGTCCCTTCTAGAACTGGGAGCAGGGTCCTTGTTGCAACTGCAATTGGTGCAAGTCGCCTTTGGCAGTGGCTTGCACCAGCCTTCTAGAATACCGCCCCATATATTTAAGTGTAGCCTCCCCCTCCCCAATTGTCTAGGGGCTTGATGGAAAAAGGAGAAGGAGCACCACTAGCAGCAGAAACACATCCAGATGGGAAGTAAAGCTGGCACATACCTGAGTTTACTTCATGAGTCCACAGGTGGTTGCTGGGCATGGCCTAGAACAGGGTGCAGGCAGCAGGAGACTTATAGCTGTAGGGCAAGGTGGTTAGCAGGCAGCAAGTGTCACAGTTCATAGAAAAAAAAGCAGGAGACCAACTAAAGTAGCAATAAACAATTTAATTTATTTTAGGTAGGGATGCACGGATATCTAAATGTGTCCGGTTATTGGGTCCGGATAATCATAATGTGTTACCCGATCAGGTCTGGATAGTAATTGGGTTGGATACAGCAAAATAACAAAGCACCACACTTTTGATACATTAAGGGGTGCCAACTTTTAAAAAATGTTGTGGGTGCTCAGGGTAATTATAAAAGGCCAGGGGTCTGGGTTCTGTCTAGGACCCCAGAAGCTATAGGATTTTTCATGCTTTGTGGTGCATTTGTGGGGGGGGGGGGTATTTTGACACATTTTAGGATGTGTATGCACCACCACTACTCCACTGCAGACCAGTGCCAACCAGACAGATGTGCTGTACCGTGCTACCCCTTCCCCAAATACATGCAACCTGTCAGGTGCAAAAAAAAAAAAAAATACACAGTGAGTGAAAATGCAGGCCCATATGGCGGTCAAAAAACAGGAGGGGGGTCATTTTTGGCAGAGGTGGCACTGCGGACACCGAGGCAGCACAAGTTTTGCTGACAGGTGAGAGGAGCCGACACAACTGAAATAATATTAAGGATGGAATTGGTTTCAACTAGAACCTGACAGTCTTATCAAGGGCCCTATATTCAAAACTTTGCACTGGGTGCGAACCGTTTGCGCAGGTTTAATGCCGGGTTAGCACTACTGTATTTAAAAGGTCAAATAGTGCACAAAAACTGCATTAGCACCATGCAAAATGATAATGTATGCAAGTGCAAACTGAGAGGGCATGTCAGTGCAATGTTATAGTCAGCAAATAGCGCCATGCAAGCGGTTTTGCCCGATTTAATGCAACACTTTGCGTGGTGCAAATTACCACCCAGGAAAAGGTTGTCTTAACTCTGGGCAAACCAACTGTGGCTTTGTGCGACCCTGATCAAGAAGTATGATGCATAGAAATAAGTGAGATATAGAGGAAACATGCTACTCACTGATGGCATCACTATGAAGCCATTGTCTGCCACCAGTCCCAGCCATGCCAGGAAGTAATTGATGAAACGGCCCCCAGTGGACACCAAGGCAGTGCGGCCATACAGCACACACCTACAGACCACCCTTCTGTGGACACCAACAGATGCCAGTACACGCATGCAGCACTGGGGGCATGGGGGATGTACAGGTGACCAGTCTGCACCACATACTGGGTGCTGCCACATGGCTGGGACTAGCCACACAGTACAGCTGGTCCAGTGTAGGGAATACCCCAACACCTGTGTGTCTGTCCGATGGTAAGGGCCCCTCCAGCCACATACTGCACAGCTGTACAGACACCACAGCACACTCACCCAGCATGTATGTGCCACTGTGAGCATCTTATGCCAGTAGTGCAGCATCGGTGAGTCACACAACAGCAGTACAGTACTGTCCACTGTTGGTACACCCCTGCAGGATGGGACTGTCACTGTGTACAGTGCTGCAGTCAGTGCTGTCCACTACACCTTGGGCAATGCTGTGTCCCCCACACCACTGGCCCCCTGTGTCACTGTACTGTCTGCTGTGCACTGTATAGGACCTACAGTTGGACTATTGCATCCAGCACCATCCCCAGTGCCTGTGCTGTGCTGTCCTCTGGAGCACATTATTCTATGCAGTTCTGTACATATGTAGCTTGCAGCTACCACCTTGCTACTCCCAACTGACCTACAGGTGGAGCTGTGGGCAGACCCAGCCAGCCTCTGTACTTCTGGACTGACCTACAGGTGGAGCTGTTGGACCCTGCAATACTGCTGGGCAAACTGCATGCAAATCAGGGCATAATGAGATGTTAATCTGGATGTTTGCACACTGACTTCCTAAGTAGGCTCATTTGCATGTCGCTTTTGAATATAGTAAATGTTTGCCCCAGGCAGATGTGATAGCGCTGGGTAAATGGCTTAGCGCCGTGCAAGACCTGCACAAACGTATGAGCGCCGCGCAAATGCTACAGAATCATTTTTCTTTTCTGCACACTGTACGTTCACATGCACTGCTGCTTGCAGCTCTACTGACTGCACTCCTTTGCTGGTACACACATTGGCCATATATTTCACCTCTACAGTCCTTCCGGTCACTGTGCACTGGGTTGCTGTTGTGGTTTGCACTTTCTGGTTGCTGTATTCAGTGCTGTGTTATTCCCGTGCTGTTGTTGCACTGCACTCCCAGCCCAGTTTGCCTGGCTTCCTTAGCATGCTATATTCAGCAGGTTTAGCACCAGGGTTATCCCTTTTGAATACAGTGGGCTATTGGTTCTGAGCTAATTTAGCACATCAGGCAGTGCTAATTTAGCCCCGGGGCAAAGTTTTGAATATAGGGCTCCAAATATCTTGTAGTTCATGATCAACAGATGCCGTTAATTGCTAACATGGATATGCTTGTCAGAAAGGTTAAATCAAGTTAAGAGAAACAGTGCAGTAATCGGCTTACTATTAATATATGGATTACGGGGAATAGAGAGGAGACTGTGTTCTGAAAAACAGGTTGATGCTACATAATTGGAAATATAAAATGTGTTTAGAGCAACCCTCCGACTTGTGTCCTTTCTAGGAAGGAGGTCAAAAATTCAGTGTGAATAAAAAACACTTTTTTCTGAGAGCACAACTGCCTCATCTGCATTTAGAGGCCAATTTCATTTTCTCCAAAGCAGTGCTATGGAACGATTTTCCTACTTTGTCTGCAAGACTGTCCATCCTTAATTCCTATAACAGTCAGAACAGCACACACTGAATTGTTATCACGGGCCTGTGGAGACAGGAATGAAGGAGGCACAAAACCCATTGCCTTTGGCCCCTTGGCGCGTATAATGAGTGGCTTTACACAGACGATCTCTGTGTTATGAGCCCTGTAATAAGTAGCCAATGCTTGTTTCAAACAATATGTTGGCAATGGCATGCATGGGTTCCAATGGATTTAGCCCAAGAGAAGTGTCTGCCCTCACACTGACAAATGTTCTTGTGCCAAGCACTTAGCCCCTTATTTGAAACACAGGTTTGGTACACAAATGAGCGCCTGTCTGTGTTTACAACACTTGGTTTTAACAGTTCAACGTTCACAAAACTTTAGTGCTTTGCCATTGGCATTAAGAATAATATTGTATTAATTCCAATTTGTTCAATTTGCTCTCTCATTTTCCTCTCACTTGAAGGTGTTCTTCACTAATAAAATCATCATAATATACCAAGTAGTCTTTTACATTTTTTTTAAATAAAGCCTCTAGTATTCTGGGCCTGCACAGACATTAGTCCGCAGTCACCAGTAACTGAAATTTTCCACCTACCTGGCTGAATATTTGGCAGACTGGGCACTCCAAAAAGGCCGGCAGTAGACAACCAGACCACCCAACCATGACACTTCCCCACTCTGAATCTTGAACGGGTCACTCAGTGCTGGAGAAGGGGCTTTCTCCTCAGCAACAGATGATGATTCATGGCTGAATCAATGGTGGCACTCTGGCGCGAGAAGACTCACTTAAACACTCATAGTGACTCTGCGTCACTCAGCCGCCATGCATGCTGACGTCACGGGTTGCTCTATCCCACTATCTGCCATGGTCAACCCTGACCAGTTCCTAGATCTCAGTGCCCTCCCTGGTCTTAAAGTCACACCACCTCCTTCTAAAAAAATAAAAATAAAAGACGGAACAAAATGGAACTCCAAGAGTATAAACGGTCCGTTTTTTGTGGGTGCCCAGTTTAGCATTGTGGGTACCTGAGCACCTGTGCTGTCAGTGCCCTGGATACATTTTTTTGTTACTGAATACTATAAACAGAATTAGTTTAGTTGCTGTATTGGTCCTTGTAAGAACAGATCCAGAAACAAATGGTTTGGTACCTTTTATTGGACCAACATAGATGTAACAGAAAAAAACAGTGCCTAAGCTTTTGGACCAACCAAATCCTTCCTCAGAAGCATATGCCAGTTGTTTGGAAAATCACATTCTGTTAACACCCAGATCATATATATATAGGAACACAGACCAAGACATCAGCTGTAAATTTGAATTAACTATTGCTGCTAAAGCTCCTGAAACACAGAAGAAAACATCAGCTTGCAATTCGGACTGCATTTTGCTGCTAAAGTTACCGGAGACACCCAACAAAACATCAGCTTTGTATTTGAAGTAAATTTTGCTTTAAAAATAATAGCATGTTAGCATTTTATGGAGACGGTCAAGAGTGACGATCAGTGATGATGCCTCCTGCCATGCTGAAGGCACGTTCACTTGGGAGAGTTGTAGGGGGTGCTGACAGGAATCTTTTTGCTATTTTTGCTAAAGTAGGAAGCTGGTGCTTCTGTATCTTCCAGTAATGCAGTGGATCTGGTATAGACTTCTTGGGAAGAATGCTTTCAGCTAATTACGTATCAAGGTCCATATTTCAGTGTGTTCTCTGTTCATTTTCGAGTGCTGTAAATAAAAAAGTAATGGTCAGTGTTAGAAGTTCAGGCACATGAATGAATTGCCACATCAATTAATTTAATATATTTTATTGATTATGAAGTGAGGCAGAGTTACAAGCAGATACATAACAAGGGTCAGCAAGTATAGTATTACATGACCAGGTTCTTAAGCAACAGGAAATACGTATCTAAACCCATGAGCTCTGCCCTGAACTGTAAGAAAAAGAGTAAAGGGGACACTTTTATGCATAAACACAACACCCCTCCCCCCCCACCAACCTCCCTTTCCCCCAAAAACCACCAGAGCGTATAAGACGGTTTGGACCTCATATTCCAGACCTCACATAAGTGTTTGACTTGTAGGGTAGAGAATTGTTAGGAAAAGTTATTTGTGGGGCAGAAGACAAATAAAAAAGGGTGGTTCTGACCTAGTTTCCCCCCTGGTTTGATATGGTTAACAAGGTTTGCAAGGGTTCCCAAATCTTCTTATAACTAGCTGCGTTACTAGACATATTTGCCATCAATTGTTCAGCTTGAAGTGCAAACATGATTTCCCTATACCATTCCAGAAATTGAGGGATGTCCTGATCCAGCCAATACCTGAGGATGACCTTTTTTGCACACGCTGATATCAGCGCCATATGGGCCTTCTGATTACCAATGAGGGAGCCCTCAAAATTGCCCAATATGCACATTCTGGGAGGAATGCCCCTGAGAGCCCCAGTTGTGGATCCAGACAGGAGCGAATTGAGTTCCAGAAAGGCACCACTTTCTGACAGGTACATAAAGTATGGTATAGGGAACCAGATTCTTGACCACATCTGGAGCAAAGGTTGGTAGGAAGCTGACCCATCCTATACAGCTTCACTGGAGTATAGTAAAGGTTGTGGAGAATTTAAAATTGCATAAGGTGGTATTGGCTCCATTTTATAAACCTTTATAGGCACTTCCAGATGTATGGCCAGTTTCTGGGGGGTGTATTGGAGGGAAGAGTGTGATCCCAACTGTAAATTCTGGGGCCATCCAAGGTGGCCAAAATGTTTGTAAAGAATGGTAGTAATAAGAGACAAGATGTGAGGAAGGGGCAGAGAAGATTAACGGGAGAACAAATGAGCCATAAGGGCTTTGCCACAGGCTGGTGCCAAAATGCTGTATGAGCATGTGTAACAGCTGGAGGTATTTAAAACAGGATGTGTTTGGCCAATGATATTTTTCCCCTTGCTTCCTGGAATGGCAAAAGTTTATCATTTGATGTAAACTCTTGTACTTTATCTATTCCTATATCAGGCCAGAAATATCTGGAAAGCATTTGCCCAGCTATTTGCAAGTTGGGATTTCCTACTAGGGGCTGTAGGATATCTTGAACAGGGGAGACCTTCAGAAAAGAGCAGAACTGAGACTGAGTCAGTACAGATGCTCCAAGTAGTGTGTCCCTTAAGGAGGGTGGAAGCCTTTTCCTGGGTAAGAAAGGGAGTACCTTGAAGTTCATCCCATGGGTGGAGCAAAAAGCACACTCTACATCAACCCACAGAGGGGGTTGTAACCCCTTCCATCTCAGGGGCGCATCCAGTGAGCTCTCTTGCGGAGATGAAGAGCTAAGTAGTACAGAAAAAATTAGGAACCTGAAGACCACCATCCTGCTTAGTCCTCATTAACTTGGAGAGCGCCCTACATGCTGCTTTACCCTTCCAAAGGAAGGAGGCTAGGATTCTATCAAGTTGGTTAAACCGAGATCGAGAGAGAAATCTGTTATACATCTGCAGGGGATATAAAACGCGGGGTAAAACATTCATCTTTATAATGCTTAGCCTGCCCCAAAGTGAAAGGGGTAAAAGGGACCGGAGGTCCAAATCCACTTTGATACGGGATATGATGCTTTCTAGATTATATTGTTTAAACTTATTGGGAGAGGTGCTAAGAAAGATACCTAAGTATTTTAGTTTATCCTTCCTCTAAGTTCGGCCTAGGTGGCTCACTTCTGCTTGAAAGGTTCTGGTATTGAGGGGTATGAACTCTGTCTTACTAACATTGAGTTTGTAATTAGATATAATAGCAAATTGGGAAATAAGCTGCAGTGCTGGTGGTAATGAAGAAGCCGGGGAGGGAAGGTGTAAAAGAACATCATCCACATATACAGAAAGCTTATATTTTTTTTTTTTTTTTTTTTTTTGGAATTCTCTTTTTATTAAATTTCAATAACAGCAAAATCAAACTGACAAACACAGGAATTATACAACAAAGTAACAATATTCAATAGGAGAGACATAGGGTAATGAACATAGGATAAACTAAAACACCTCCCCACCCCTAGAAGGTGTCACCACTGAGGAAGAGAAAGGAACAGAGAGAGTTAATAAATAGGGGAAAAGGAGATTACCAAGTCAAAAAAGATAAGATAACCGCCTACCCTTTAAGCACCGAGAAAAGAAAAATACAACTCCACTGCTGGTTGTGACATGAGTAGAGAAGGGGTGCATCAGGTCACCCCTGGGGGGGTGGGGGGTATTTTCAGCATTCACTTAAATCAGAATGATCTTGAGCCTATGAGTCAATGTAGATATAGGGCATAAAGTTTACCCCACTTTTTCTGAAAGGCAAGGGGAGTAAGTCTGGAGTCAGCAATCAGCTTCTCAACTTTAAAACAAAGAGACACTTCTTCCACCCAGTCCATGTAAGAAAGTTCTAGATGGTCCGACCAGTGACGCAACACTAATCTTTTAACCGCCATTAGATAAGAGCCATATGGTACCTTCTTTCCTTGACGTTAATGCCTGAATAGATGCCCAGAATACAAATCTCTAATGTAAAGAGATCATGCAGACCTAAAATGGGGTCTAAACTGTCACGAATAGCCTTCCACAGTGGAGCTACCTTGGAGCAATACCAGAAAATATGGGGGGATACTACCCAAGTCTTTACCACATCTGAGACAGTAGGGAGAACAGGAGTGGTCGAATTTCGATTTTTTGATGGGCGTAAAATACATGTTATTAACAATAAAATATTGAATGAGTCTATTCTTATCAAGGGTATTGTATGTATGTAAATCTTTCCAAACCTGGTTCCATGTGAAAGAAGAGTCTGAAAGCAATGGAACCCAAGATTTGGATCCAGATAGAACATCTGGAAAACTGACATTCAAGAGATATAAATATATTTTGGACACTCCATGAGGCTTGGTCGCACACTCTTTGACCTCCATTAAAAGGGGCTTAATAACCGACATCGATATAGTATTGCCAAATTCTTTATTTATAAGATGTTTTAATTGAAATACCTTGAAAACCATACGGGGGGAGATACTTAAGACTAATAACAGTTCCTCCGTCTACCCAAGACCCCCTCGCACAAATAAATCTTCCACTGAGAGTCCCTGGATTTGGGGCAACCACATCGGGAGGTATCCATTTGGTACCAATTTTAATGTTGGGATTAAGAACCAGTGGTTGTCCAGGGTCTTTAGTGTAACGGATTTTAGCTGCAGCATAAAATTGGTTCAACACCCTCACCGATGTTCCCACTGCCGAGTCCTGAATACAACGAGGTAAAGTTGAAAAATTACAGTAAAACAAACTAGAGGGATCTATATTACAATGTTTAATAAGATTTAGGTCCAGACTTAGCCACTAAGCGAGGATACTGCATCGTGAAGCTACCAAGCCATTACGGCTTTAACTAGGTGGCTAGCCCAGTAGTAATATTCAAAATTAGGGAGACGCAGGCCCCCTTTATCTTTGGGTAAACAAAGTTTGTAAAAAGCTCGTCTAGGAGATTTATGATTCCAGATAAAACTAGTCAGAATTGAGTGTACCCTTTTGAAAAAGGTTTTGGGTAACCAAATATCCAAAAGATTAAGGGGATAGAAAAGGCGCGTTAAAATATTCATTTTAATAATGCTAATTCTGCCTCCTACTGATAAAGGGAGTTTGTCCCATCTTTGTAAATCGGAGTAAATTTTATCCACTAGGTCATCCAAGTTTAACTTTTTAACCAAATCTGGGTCACGAGCCAAATAAATACCGAGATATTTAAGGTGGGACGAGGCCCATTTCATACCAAAGTGGGACATACTGGACTGGGATGTATGCAAATTGAGAGGGAAGATTTTGGACTTAGCCAAATTAAGTTTATAATTAGATACAGCACTAAATTGTTCTATTATATTTAGGACTACTCGTAGAGAGTCAGCCGGATTGGTTAGCTGTAGTAGAATATCGTCTGCAAAAACGGATATTGTGGAGGTTTGCTGGGAAATGAGAAAGCTTATATTCTGTATTGTTAATTGGGATACCGGTAACTTGAGGGGAGGAATTGATCTTTCTGATAAGAGGTTCCAGAAACAGATTAAATAAAAAGGGGGATAAGGGGCAACCTTGCCTGGTACCATGATGTAAGGGAAAGGGTTGGGACAGCATACCATTACACAAAACCCAAGCCATCGGGGAGGAGTATAAAACCTTAACCCATTGTATAAATTCACTGGGGATACCAAATTTTGGTAAAAGTGTGAATAAGTACTCCCAGGAAACCCTGTTGAATGCCTTCTTGGCATCCAGGGATACTAGGGCAGCAGGAAGTTCCAAGTCCCTGGATGCCGAGAGGAGATACAAAATTTTCCAAAGGTGATCAGCAGAAAGTCTTCCCCTGACAAAACCTACCTGTTCCTTTCTAATAAGGGAGTTCCAGACAACAGACAATCTTTCAGCTAGAACTTTAGAAAGAATTTTGAAGTCTTCATTAATTAGGGAGATCAGCCTGTAAATAGTAAGCAATAATGGTTCCTGGCCTGGTTTGGGGATAACCACAATGGAAGCAGTATTGACTGATAGGTCGGATATGCCATTGTCAAAAATGTAATTGTATGTATCTAAAAGAATAGGTGCTATCTGTTCTTTTAAAGTTTTATAAAAAATTGTGGTAAATCTATCTGGGCCAGGGGCTTTGTCCGAAGTAAGGGCATCAGTTGCCTGGGAGACTTCTGCAAGGGATAATGGAGCCTTCAGAAATGCTTGTTGGGAGACTGAGGGTCTAGGAAGCGGGATACCCTGAAGAAAAGAGTCAAACTGTGTTTGATTTGATGGAAGAAGTGCAGAGGCGTAAAACTCTTGGTAAAAAAAGTTTTGAAGGCCTCTACTATTTCTCGGTGGGGATGTCAGGAGTTGTTCTGCATCATTGCGGATAGATGGGACAGTTTTGTTTACCACTTGCTATTTGAGGCACAGAGTAAATAACTTTCCTGCCTTTTCACCCTGATCGAAATACTTCACTTTGGATCGTAAAATCATGTGTTCTGCCTTTTCCCCCAATAAGTTATTATATTGATGTCTGAGATTTACTAAAGATTCCCATTCAGACTGTGGGGAGAAGGAGGAAATATTCTCTTCCAAGTGCTTACTTCTAGAAAGCAGGGAGGTGAGCAAAGCTGACATCTTATTTTTGCATTTAGCCCTGCCGTATCAATTCATAAAAAACAATACATACAATCATGTGGTAGTGCGTTGGTCTGGCTGGAGGTCTCCCATGGATCATCTGCTTCAGTTTCATTATCCAGCAATGCTGATGGTACATGCATTTTTTGAGATGCGGGTCGAAGATCTTCGAGTTCCCCAATGAACTGCTGCCTTGGCAAATGTTTTGCTATTCTCATTTTGAAAGAAGTATAGCTTGTAACGGCAATCATGTAGTGTTGCAGCAACTACTTCTTTGGCAGACTCATAGTGTGTTAAGTATGCATCCATTGCAGCAACCACTGACTTTCTCATGGTAAGCAGCTGTGAGATTTTTATGTTACCAATGGTATGGTGTAGCATTGTTGATGTGGGTATGATGTCCGACACACAAGCATTATCTAAGCTCAGTCTTTTGGTCTCATTTTCAGATGGTTTCAGGACTGCACACTCCCTCTCAGCCAAAAGACCACTGTGTACACATGAATGTTCTGATGTCTGTTTCAGAAGCATAGACTGGTAGTACCCTGCATTGCTCCAATAAACACTCCAGCATGTAGTAAAAACTATTCCAGCAAGTGGTAACGTCTCGTGTGAGTCGGTGGACAGGGACTTGAAGTGTTGTCTGAAGTGCCATCAGTTTTTCAGTGGCAGATAAAGAATGCTTATTAAAATGCCCAACAATAGCACGGCCATTGGCTAACAGATCTTCTACTGATTTCTGTTTCATTATTGCCTCATTTACAATCAGTTATAAGGTGTGAGCCATACACCCCTCACCAGGCACAGCACTTAATAGCTTTGTCTATATTGGGCCATTGTCTCGTATAACTAGGTGCCTCAGACAGCTTTTTATACACCGACCTATGTAGCATTGTGCCTATGGTAACCTATGTAAGATGTACCAAATGTAACCTCCTCCCACTGTGTAATTATGTTAATTGTATCTCACTCGATAACCTGTGAGTTATCCAGTCCTCTGTAGAATGTGAACAATCATAAAATGTGTTTTTTTAAACTAGGGACACTTTGAGGCCTAAGTGGGTTGACAGCGTCCCTTTAAATTCTACCACTGCAAGCACTTGCAGAAATTCCTTAGACAGGTTTTCACCTGTCTCGTGGTCTCTCAGGTGTTTTAATTCAAGCAGAGCACCACATCTGTTAAAGTCAACATCAACCCAATGAGATGTTATCACTAAGTATAAGACTGTTGAAAACTCATTGGTCCAGGTGTCTGTGGTGAAATTTAAAGAATTCACTTCTGAAAGAACTGCTTTGACTTTACTCCTAATTCAGGAGTATATTTCAGGGATAATTTGATCAGAGAAGTACCTTCTTGAAGGAATAATATATCTAGGCTGCAGTACAGAAAGTAGCCATTTAAATCCATGGTTTCAACAATAATGAAAGGCTGCTTATCGATTGCTATCATTTCTGCAATTGTCTTATTGCTCATGGGTTGTCATTTGTAAATTACCCAGAATGAGCAATACAAGCCTCAGTTGTCGTGTTCTCCTTTTTAATCTTTTTCGCAGGAGGCTTGTAAGAAGTTTGTCTGCTCAGCTCTTTTTTTTTTTCTTTCTCACATTGCATTTCTGAAAATTTTTCTTTGCACTTGTTCCACATATGGTTAAACAGGCTCAATGTGCCGTAAGATTTAATTGAGGAGCCTCGACTTGTAAATGTAGGCAACTTGCACAAACAGCATTTTGCCTTGGAATCATTCTCACTTTCTAGTGAGAAGTATTTCCACACTAAACTTTTCTGAGACATTTTTTAAAGAGTCTGGGGGCTGCCAGCAGTTGAAACAATTTAAATTGCCTCAGCAGTGTTTCGTCAGATCACAGACATTTTAACCGCATGTACCACAACGCATACAAAAAACACCCAACTACCCAATCCCTTTTATAGGGGAGTATACAATTGGGCCGGATATAGTCAAAAAGTGATTAATCCAGCTGGTTCAACAGATCGGGTCAGATACCCATGCATCTCTAATTTCAGGCCAACAAAGTCACATGGCTTCCGGGAGCTGGGGGCATGGCTTGAACAGGGAGAACACAGTCTTCTGTAGCACAAAGCCATCGCACCAATCTTGTGGCCATTTAGGCCATGATGCTGGATCCTCCAACGGAGCCAAGGAGCTCAAAACTGGATTTTATGGTACAAATCCAAAATGTTGCTGCTGCGAGTCTTGTAGTACAGGGTCAGTGCTTGTTAAGAGGGCAGCCAGCCCAAAATATACAAGGTCCACAGTAACAGCACTTGGTGGCAAAGACACAGAGTAAAATGCAACTGTAGTGACATTAATGATTTTGAACAACAGAAAGCAAATATGTTACACAGGCTCAGACACAGAGGTACAATGCTGGGGTGTTACAAACAGTGAATAAAAGAATACAAAACTCCAGCAGGGATCAGCCCCTAGTACCAAAGATCCCCAACTGGCACAGAATAGAGTGGTGTTTGCCACTAGACACAACAATAAATGAACACATATCAGAAAAATGATTAACCAACATCAAACATTGATACTCAGTGGGAGTAGACAACCCCACAGTGACATCATTAAAAAAACAGATCAATTATTGTAGTTAAAAGAGTATGTAACCTCAAGGACAAACAGGTAAGGACACAGTTCAAAAAACTTCAAAATACAGATGAGCAACTACTTTTGGGACCCCTGCAGCATGGTGTGGTACAGTGTGTACATTGCTCCATATGTGGCCACACTAGAAAGAAAAGCACATTTGTGCACCCTCGTAATGGACAACAGTTTAGCATTAGCACATGGACTGCATAACACAGGGAGTAATTTATGTATTATAATGTCCTTGTGACAAGCTGTATGTGAGAAAAACTAGCCATGCATTTACACGCACACAGGAACACAAAGGTGACATTAGGAGACCAGAGGAGACATCCCCAGTTGCACAGCATTTCAGAGCAGCCGCACACTGGGGCTTCCCTTGGGTTCTGGAGACTTAGGGTAGTTTCACCCCCTGATGGAGAGGTGACTTTGATAAAAACTGGACCAAGCAGAAATATGTGGATTTTCAGCCTACAAGTACTCGACCCCCGCAGATGGGAATGAACACAGACACTAACTGGTAAGCATATTGGCAGGCAGGTTATTCACTGAGCATATCATAAGGGACAGGATCTTAGAGATATATAACAAAATGGTTTGCAGTTTAGTTATGCCAGCCTAAACATAATGTCAATCATAATTCTATAATACAGTATCTCACAAAATATTGCATACAAAACCACCTTAGTGGAGTGGTCAGCACCTCTGTTTGAGAGGTGTTGACCACTCCGCTAAGTCAGTTTTGTGTGCAATAGTTCTTGTATGTGACTGTTTTATCTCAGAAAATACAGTCAATTCCAGTAGTATGCACACCCTCAGGGAATGTTTTTTTTTTTGTGTGCATACAACCAGAATCGACTGTTTCTTGTAAGAGGACAACTCTGTGATATTAGAATGTGGCATTGTAACAAATAAAACCACGATAAATCATCCTTACTGCCTTTTGTTTTGTCATAATGGCACAATTTTTTAATATTGTCAGTGTCCTCATAGCTGTCCTGTACCGTTCTGTTCTAAGCTTGGTCAGCTGGTGACTGTCTGTCATCCATGATCAGTAGCCAGGTATGACAGCTCTTTAGGCAGCTTGGTTTTCTCTGTGTACCTGCTATCAGCCTGCCTGTCCATGGATCTGAGAGATGTCTCGGTATCAAACACTCAGATCCAGTTGCTCCACTTGCATTTCCAGGGAAGAAAGAGTAGTTTTGAAAAAGACGACCTCTGAGATCCCAGCCACCTGAAGCGTAGCTACTCCCACCATAGCACAACACTAGCTGCTGGTAGTAACTCGATGATCTGATAGAAAAAAAATGGGAAATGGGAAATGCTCACTTTAATGACAGATTTTATTTCAGACAAATTTTAGCATGCATCGAGTGAATGACTGCGAGATCCCCGCCACCTGAAGCATTAGCTGGCCCCACCATAGTGCAACACTAGCCGCTGGTACAAACTTGATGATTTGACAGAAAAAATATGAGAAACACTCACTTTAATGATAGATTTGATTTCAGACAAACAAAATGAATCAAATTCTGTTAAAAAACTCACTGTGTTCCAGTTCATTTTCTCCATGTCAGCAACTCTGCTCACACTCGCACTGTGCTAGACTGAATAGCCTGCTAGGGCCAGTTTTTAAGAAATGGAAGAATGCCTCAGGAGCACCCTAGGGATAGGATAGGAGTACTGAAGGGAGTTGAAGAACAGTGGGCAAAAATAAAACAAGGCGTTGAACAAGCGACAAAACCTCTGCATTAGGCAGGTTAGCAAGGGTAAGAGAATAAGAATATCACTATGGTTCTCTAAGTAAGTAGCGGAAAAAATGAGAGCAAAAAGGATGGCACTTAGAAGGTACAAAGAAACGCAGAAGGAGGAGGACAAGGAGACTTATCGGGAGAAACAAAGGCAGTTTGGAGTGCTAACGGACAAACAAAGGTAATGACTGCAGTTCAGTGTCAAAGGAGGATAAAAAATGTTTTAGATACATCAGTGAAAAGAGAAAGACAAAGGGAGGGATAGTAAGGCTAAAAGATGAAGGAAGGGGTTACATGGAAGAGGACCACCAAAAAGTAGATATTTTGAACAAATACTTCTGCTCGGTATTCAAGGAGGAGGATGGAATTGGGCCAAAGACTGAGGACAAGGATATGATGGGGTAGGGGGTGGACACAAGTCCTTTTTACAGAAGACAGAGTGCTTAAGGAACTATCAAGGTTAAAGGTAAACAAGGCAATGGGGCTGGGTGGGGTGCAGCCGAGGATACTGAGGGAACTGAAAGAGGTGCACCTCTGATGACCCTCTTCATTCTGTCGTTGGAAATGGGAGAGGTGCCTTGGGACTGGAGGAGGGCAGATGTAGTCTCACTAGACAAAAATGGGAATAGGGAGGTGGTAGTGAGTTACAGGCCTGTCAGCTTGACATCGGTGGTGGGCAAGGTAATGGAATCACTACTGAAGGAAAGGATTGGGGAATACCTTGTTGCCAATGGACTGCAGGATTCAAGGCAGCATGGTTTCACAGGGGGAGGTCTTGCCAGACAAACTTGATCGAGTTCTTTGATTGGGTGACCAAGGAGATGGATCGTGGGGGGCGGTGGACATGACCTATCTAGATTTCAGCAAGGCCTTCAACACTGTTCTGCATAGGAGACTGATAAGCAAGCTGAGGAGCCTAGAGGGAGGGCCTAAAGTGGTAAAATGGGTGGAAAGTTGGCTGAGTAATAGGAGTCAGAGGGTGGTGGTAAATAGCACCCACTCTGGAGTAGGCAAAGTGACTAGTGGGGTGCCACTGCAGCCGGTTCTCTTGGCTGTCTTTATAAGTGACATTGCAAAGGGACTAGAAGGAAAGATGTGCCTGTTCGCAGATGACATGAAGCTCTGCAACAGAGTGGACACACTGGGTGGTAGATAGAATGAGGGATGATTTAAAAAAAACTGGAAGAATTGTCACGAGTTTGGCAGCTGGGTTTTAATGCAAATTAGTGCAAAGTAATGCATATGAGGCACAGGAACCCATGGGCAACATACCAAATGGGAGGAGAGGTACTGACAGTCACAAATCAGGAAAGGAACCTGGGGTGATAGTTTCTGATGGTCTAAAGGTAGCTAGACAGTGTGACAAGGCAGTGGGAAAAGCTAGTGGAATGCTCGGATCCATGGGGAGAGGTATCACCAGCAGAAGGAAGGAGGGAGGTAATATTGCCCCAGTATAGATCTGGTGAGATCCCACCTTGAGTACTGTGGTCAATTCTGGAGGTCTCATCTCCAAAAGTACATTTATTTATTTATTTTGGTTTCGGAATTACAACCTTTGAACCAAACTGGCTCTTTTACAAAGGCTCCAAGTAGTATAAGAACAGACAAAACAGTACAATTTACATCACATGACGAAAACATACAATAGCCAAGTGACAATAATAAATGTGGAGTATAACCTCAAATACAAATACTTTTATTATAGAAATTGACATAAGGTATAACATAAATAGGGTGGAGGGCAGTGCAAAGGAGGGCAACCAAAATAGTGCAAGGCCTACTTCAAAAACCCTACGATAAGGGACTTAGTGATTTAAATATGTACTCCCTGGAAGACAGGAGGGAATGGGGGGATATGATAGCGATATTCAAGTACCTAATAGGGATAAACAAGGTACAGGAAAGGAGCATTTTCCAAAGGAAAAGATGTTTGAAGACAAGGGACATAATATGAACCTGGAGGGGAGAGGCTCAGGAGAAATGTGAGGAAGTTCTTCTGCACAAAGGGTGGTAGATGCTTGGAGCAGCCTTCCAGAGGAAGTGATGGGGGCTATAACAGTCACAGGATTTCGGAATGCATGGGATAGACACAAGGGCATCTTAAAAGCAAGGGGGAGTAAAGCCAGAGGCAAAGTAGGGTCTCTGGTGGCACTGGGGAATTTTGGACAGACTGAGTGGGCCAAGTGGTCCTTATCTGCCAAAAGCTTCTATGTTTCTATGCTAGCCAACCTCAACCTGCCACCAGTTAGCACTCGTTAGCACCTTGCTCAGTGATCATTAGTAGGGATGTAAGTTTGTCATGGCAGTCATACACGTCATTGATTCCATGACGTTTGATCTTTATTCAGGACTTCCATGACTTTCACTAGTGTCATCAGAATGTAGCAATGATGACAGTGCCACAACATTTACTACTGTTTACTAATGATTTCATGAACAAACAATGAGTCATTAAAACCTCATCCATGACAAGCTTACATCCTTAATCATTAGTGCTGTCAGGGAGCTGCCATAGGCTGAATTAATGGAACAAAGGAGGCATACAAACAAAAATGCATGTGGCATAGAACCGAACAAATTAACATTAGAAGAACAGGAGAAGAATAGGGACCACACAAAAGTGTGCATACAACTAAAAAAGGCATACATCTGAATAGCATAGAAGTGGAATTGAAAGTATGTTAGTAATGCCATGTTACCGATCAATATCAGGCATTTAATGTAATTTAATACATCCTAACATCTGACCATCAGAGTATAGATGGACAATATATGATGGGCTGACATAGCTATGAAAACCTGCTGTAATTATGAGAAATTGTTAAGTAGGTATGGAGAAGGTTAAGCCAGGCACTTGTTACCTTTTTCCATGTCCTTTTTAAACAAACAAACAAACAAAAAATATTTCTGTTGGGAAACTTGACATCCTTATGGTGCTGTACCCATAAGGTTCCTATGAGGGGTATAAAAGGAACTCGGTATGATTAACATTCTCACAATTTCATGTTTTTCAAGGTTGTATGATTTGCTCATCATATTGATATTCTTATATTGTGATATGGGAATAGCAGTATGGGTTATTATGTTTAAAGATACATTAGACATCTCTGTCTAAGGTTATGTCAATTTAGGACCACAGTAGTTAACAACATAGTAAACACTAAAGGGAGAGTGTTTCATTCGTAGATATAATTGGTAAGTAAAAAGTACCAGAAACCAGTGAAAACAATACAGATGTATCTAATAATAAACTCTTATGTATTATCTTAATTGATCAGTTTCTTAAATTAGGTTGGTTCTAAATACTGTACAAAATACTATGTGTGTATCCTATTGTTTTCCTGTTCCCCCCACCCAACAACCTCATTATTTCCCCCTTAAATAAATGGTCTAAGTAACAACTTTGTAACAACACCTCAGTCTTTTCTAGCGCTATACCAAAAGCATATGAGGCCCTGCTGTTAAATCTCTCTCCCTTTCTCCAAACCTATCTTTGTAGCAGGTGCCTACTGCTGTCCTGGCTCACAACCCAGAATTGCTACCGACCTCATAGCCACCCTAGCTAGCCACTCTTCTGCTGGTGAATTATATATTATGGGTGACTTCAACATAAATTGGACTACCATACCCAACAAAGTGTTAAATGCTATACATGTGCTCAACCTAACCCAACTTATCCAAGACCCGACTGGGGCTAAACCACAAGACAGGAAACCATTCCCTCATCAACTAGGCCCTTATCACTCACACCCATAGGGTCATTAAATCTGGTACTCTAGCAGACACCTTCAGTGACCATTGCATGACTTTCCTGGTGCATAGAGTTCACAAAGTCAAAGTCCCCTATAAAACTTTACAAATCTGTAATTACAAATCCCTGAACATTGCCCCGCATCTTTATGATTTCACCAACATTAACTGGGCATCCATATCTGTTGCCAGCAACCTAGATGTCACAGCCAACTACTTCTGAGACCGTTTCCTTGAAGTCTGGAATCAACATGCACCGTTATGCCGTGTTAGAGTCTGAGGTAACCACCTCTCCTGGATCTCTCCAGAACTCATTGCTTGCCAAAGGGCGCGTGATGCAGCCTGGAAGCTCCATAAAAAGTACAAAGCTTCTTAAAGTTTACCAGGCCAACTGGATCCTCAGAAACAAATGCACAAAAGCCACTCATTTGGCCAAGGCTGAGTACTTCAGCTCTACCTTTAACTCTAATATAAATAACCCATCCAAATTCTGGAATGTAATTCACTCACTTTTCTCCCAGCAGGCTCCCCCTTCCCCCTCCTCCTAATAAACAATACTGTCATCTCTGACCACCCTAGCATTGCTGCCACTTTCAACTCGCACTTTACCTCATGTGCTTCTACTCTGTTAGGCTCCCTCCCAACCATAAATCAGTCGACCCCCACTCCTACTATAAGTCCACCAGCCCCACCTCACAGTTTTTCCTTCTCTAAAATCCTGACATCTGATACGCTGGCGGCCTTGGACGCCCTTAACCCATGCAAAGGTAGCTCCCCTGATGGCCTGGACCCGAAGTTACTAAACCTGTCTGCCTCTGCCATTGCTCCCCCACTGACTGCTCTTCTCAATCTCTCGTTTCAATTGGCTTCAATTCCCCTAGGATGGAAACATGCAATTGTCCTCTCTCTCCCAAAGTGTGGCGGCGACTCCTCCCCCTGGGAACTACCACCCTATATTGCTCCTCTCGACGTTAGCCTAACTACAAGAACATCTAGTCCTAACCCAACTGTCCTTGTACCTCTCTGACATTAATTTCTTCACCCAATATCAATCTGGGTTCCGTAAACATCACTCTACTACTACCTCACTACTTCAAATCACTGATGCGATCCTGACAGGCATGGATTGCGGTCACATCACCACTGCCATTTTTATTGATCTTGCTAAAACTTTTGACACTGTTTCCCACTCCCTCCTGCTCTGCTCCCTCTCATCAGCTGGGCTGTCTGAACATGCCATAAAATGGTTCAGTGCATACCTAAACGACCGCTCACAGTCGGTAAAAATATCTGACTACATCTCCCCTCCTCTACCCATATGCTCTGGAGTCCCCCAAGGGTCCATACTAGGCCTGATTCTCTTCTCAATTTTTCTAAACAATCTTCTGTCCATCTGTACCTCATCTTCTATACATATGTATGCTGATTATACAGTTCTTTTCTCCTCAGGGCCATCACCTTTGAATGTCACCTCCAGGCTCCAACGTGATTTCAATAATGTCCAGAGCTGGTTTCAATCTCACCAATTCTTCCTAAATGCCAAGAAAACTGTGTCCATGACATTCGGCATGCGTCAAAAACTGTCAAGGCTCCCATCTGCCCCCATCTTCACGACCTTCGGGACAACTATAGTTACCATGGAGTCTTTCAAGTATCTGGGCATTTGGCTGGAAGAACATCTCACTTTCTCAGCCCATATAGATGCCATAATGAAAAAGCTTTGCCCTAAACTCGGTGCCTTTTATAGAAACCGCTCCTGCCTCTCGCCCCAGGCAAGGCGTGAACTGATCCAAAAAGTGATCCTTCTGATTTTCGACTATTGCAATATCGTCTACTGCTCTGCTCCTGCCACCTCCTTAGTTAACTTGGATACACTTTTCAACTTCTTCTGTCGGTTTGCTCTGGATGCACCTCCCCTTACCCATCACTGTCACCTGTACCTAGCTTTAGCCTTCCCTTCCCCAGCAAATAGGTGAATGCATCACTGCGCTAATTTAATCTCTAAGTACTGGCTTGGTACACTCCCTCCATATCTAAATCCCCCACCCACTCCTCTCGACTTCTAAGATCCTATGACCACAGAACTCTGTCTGTTCCCTGGAGATCCACCTCAGTTGGCCAGGCCTCTTCCTCCTATCGTCTCCCTAAACTGTGGAATGCTCTTCCTACACAAATCCGATTCTCTTCCTCTCCTGACTCATTAAATCAAGCTCTACACAATTTCCTCTCTGTTAATTGTGCTTGCCCCAGCTCCCCCCTTCTTAGTCCCACATCCTGACTGATGCCCTATTTACCTAACCATAACCAAATTGATGCACCTATAGTTTTAGAGCCTATTTCATCTCCAACTGTGTGATTGTTGCAATCATCTCTCTCTCTCTCTCTCGCTCTCTCAAATTGTCTATCTCCTCAGCCTGTTGGCCTAGCCCTGGTCTCTAGCTCGATTCTCTACCACATTGTTATTCCACCTCTCATGCTGCTTCCTGCTACTTAGTCCGAGTAGTGTAGGTCATTGGTCACACTTGCAATTACTTTATCCAATATCTGTCTCACCACAAGCTCACTGTTATAGGATTAACTATTCTACCCTGTAATTATTTGCTTTTCATGCTATTGTGCAAATCGTTTGTAACTTGTTTTTTATGCTATTGTGTAATTGGTGTGTACTCATTGATACTATGTAACTCCCATCACCCTCTCCCTCAGGTCGTGCCGGGAGATGAGCAACTTGTTTGTTCAGTGCACCTTACCTGGTGAAACTTTTCAATAAATAAATAAAATAAATAAATAAAACTGCAAAAGATACAGCCCAATACAGACTATGAGTGATTTTCCAGTTTAAAAGTTTGACAAAAATAGAGGGCTGTAATCTGAAAAAAAAAAATTCTAAAAAGCCTCCCCCAGTCTGAGCCACCTCAAGTGTGGTGAGCCTGCATCGAAGCCTCCCAGCTACGCTCTGTTTTGAGTGCAACTGTATTCCGTTGCTTAGCAACCAAATGCGCGCCCCAGCAGGCTTGCGCGTATGGGGATGTCATTGGTGATGCCAGCACGTATGAAAGATCACAGGCTCAAGAGGGGAAGAAGCCAGTTTGGCATACTCCTTGCACGGATGCCATTACCGCCTGTATTTCATGCTAACAAGATCAACTCAAAAAGCTCTTCAGCACAATTATGAACAAAGTACAAAGTTAAAACAAGATATTTACTGGGGTTTGACTGTTTCTAAAAGGCATATGTCCTCTTGAAAAGGTCACTGTAGCTTGCAGTGTTAGACAAACAGCTGCATTAAACATATAGGGACGTGATTTAAACTCTTATGGCTGCAGGACATCAGTTTTAATAGAAAAGGAAACCACAGCACGTTGCTACTTACAAGAAAGCAGCAGTGAACTCAAAGGGACGTTATTGAAACTTTCCTGTATGTAGGACACTAGCTCAAACAGAAAAAGGCATTTCAGTTTAAAGCAGTCATGCTAGCACAACTGCTGCAAAAGGAGAAGTTAAAACAGTAGTTGTTTAAAGCGGCAATACCACATCTTACGTAGTAACAAGCAGAGAAGATGTTAAAAATACATTTTTTTAAAAAGTGACAACTTTATATTTTGCAGGCTGAAGTCCTCAGACACATGGTTTAACACTTCTGAACTGGGAGAAAACAGGCTGTGCAGTCAGGTACAAATGAGGCCTCTAGGCTTTTAGTTATGAGAGTGCAAGCTTTTTTTTATTGATTGAGTACTAGGATTACAATAACCTTTGAACCAGAGGTTCTTTTACAAAGGTTCCGCATTGAAATGGGGGTACAACAAATGTGGGTACAAACAAGGTGGTTACAATCACATGATTACAAGGTTACAAGCATGAGACAAAATTGCAGTTTCAGTAAAGCAGTCAGAGCAAGACCTAGTCAAGTAAGTGCTGATGTGGGGCTGAAAGTGCAGGCAGAGGTGTGTGTGTGGGGGGGCATACCTCTCTACTGTCTCTGATTTTCAGGGACGTCCCTGATTTTAGCTCAGAATTGTCCTCTGTCCCTTGAAAAATATGTATTTTTGTAACTAAACAGTGAGAATTGCAAGCACAAAATAATGTCAAACATTAAAGTTACAGACTTATTCTTCATCAGAAAATGCATCTTACACTAATACCCTTATTCTATCAACTTTCTGAGTGAATATTACAAATTATTAAGATGTGCTCTGATTCTGGGTGTTTGTCCCTGATTTATGAGGCAAGAGGTTGAGAGGTATTGGGGGGGGGAGAAGGAGAAGTGGAGGGAGAGTAGAGAAGAGGGTGTGATCCTTCCTATTGTCTACTGGTAGACACAGGAAGAGAGGGGGAGGGAGAGACTGAGGAAGAGGGACAAGAGATAAAAAGGTGGGGAAGGGACAGGGAGGAGTGTAGGGGAGGCGTGCAGACATGGGATGAGTAGTAAAGGAATTTGCAGAGTGCTGGTGGGATAGAAGGGGAGGAGGAGGAGGGGTGGAGGAAAGGGAGTGACATGGGAGAGAGATGTGTAGGGGTTGAGAGAGGAGTTGGAAGAAAAAGGGGTGGGAGGGCAGGGCAAGGAAGCCAAAACTAGGCAAAGCAATCCCAGCAACTTAGAGTGAGGAGTTGTTGATGAAGCTTGAGTTTGAAAGCACGTAGTTTAGGTTCCGCAGTGACATCTGAGGGGAGACAGTTAAGAAGGGTGGGCATTCTATAAGCAAAACTTTGCTGTGCTTGGGAGGTCCTGAAGAAGGGAACGAGGTAGAATGGCTTAGAGGTGCTCCGTGTATGCTGGGTTTTATGCACTGGCAGGATTAGGGTTCCAGTGAAAGGGGGCGTGAGGCCTAGACAGATCTTTTTTACGAGTAGGCACATGTGGCAGGAGACCCTAGCCTTGAGAGGAAGCCAGTTGGTTATTTTGTAAAGTTCACAGGTATGGGTCTTCTTATCAGACCCAGAGACTAGTCTGCAGGACTTGTTCAGCGCAAGTGTAATTCTCTTTAGAGAGGTGTCAGAGGCAGCACCATAGATAACTAGACCATAGTCGACAAGTGAAAGGATTGAGCTGGTTGCCATCAGGCTCAGAGCCTCTTTGGTCATATAATCGCGATAATGGTATAGAATCCCAATCCTGGAGTTGATGACCTTAGCAATTTCGTTAATATGGAGATTGAATGAGTGAGCAGTGCCAAGTGTTATACCAAGGTATTTAAATGCTTGAACTTGCTCAAGGGGTTGGTTTAGGTTGTTGTAGATAGCCAGGCTAGCAGCTTTATGCGTATTATGAGGGTTAGAAAAGAGCATGACCTTGGTCTTTTTGTAATTCATGAACAGTTTGTGTTGCTCAAACCAGGTGTCCACCAATTTGAAGTTAGACTGTAGGTCAGTCGTTAGTGAGAGTGGATCGGGGCTACGAGAAAAGAGGACTGCATTATCCGCATAAAGGACCACACTGTTGTTACAGGCAGAGAGGAGATTATTGATGAATATGCTTAAGAGTAGTGGTTCGAGGATGAAGCCTTGAAGGACTCCAGCCTGTACAGGAAGACTGAGAGAGTGTTGCAGATCTTAACTTGCTGGGTGCGTCCGCCAGGGTAGCTTTTGAACTAGCTAGTAACCTCTGAGGAGATCCTGAGAGAAGGGAGAGTGTGGAGCAGGAGGGAATGGTTAACTGTATCAAAGGCCTTAGTTAGGTCAGTGTACATTGACCCAATTAGGTGGCCATCGTCCAAAGCCTTATGGACGTAATTGGTGTAAGCAAGTAGGGCAGTGGTGGTACTGTGTGAGTTTCTAAAGCCATGCTGGTGTGGGCACTGCATGTTATATTTGGCAAGATACTCTGTAAGCTGGTCAGCAACAATGTGCTCAAGGGCTTTAGAGAGGGGTGGAAAGATGAATATGGGACGATAGTTATTACTTAGCACCTTGTCACCACTTTTGTGGACCGACATGACTATAGCAGCTTTCCAAAGGCTAGGGGAATTGCCTAAAGGAGAGAGAGATAAATTGAGGAGACTGGTGAGAGGAGCAATGACAGCATCAAGAGAGAGGTGTAGAAGTTTAAGATCCAAGGTGTCCCCACTGAACCTGGACTTACCAAGGACCCTTTGTATGTATTTTTTGGACTCTGACAGTGTTACATGCCTGAAGTAGAAGGGAGGGATAAATGGAGCGGGGGTAGCAGAGGTGGCTACTTGGGCAGGGCTGGGAGAGGCAAAGAAGTCAGGCGGTAGTATACCACTTAGATCAGTGAATGCATCATTAAAAGCATTCATTATAAGTTTGTGGTCCTGTGTGTTAACACCATTTACCTGGAGCAGGGAAGGGGAAGCTTTATTAGGCTTGCCTGTAAGGTTTTTAAGCATCTCCCAGAAGTTACGGCTGTTACCCCATGAGTTTGTGAATTCCCCTTTGAAGTATTCTTTTTTTGCCTTGAGGATTTCACAGGTGCAAAGATTTCTGGCAGCCCTGTAAAGCTGCATATCACTATGCTTCCCGGTAGCCTTCGCCTGATGCCATAGATTATCTCTCTGTTTCAGTAGGTTTATTATGGAGGCAGGGATGCAGGGTTTGGATGGGCCCTTGATCTTTTTTTTACAGAATGGGGCGAAGAGATCACAGGCTTTGTTGAACTGGGAGATTAAGTAGGAAAGAGCATTGTCCACGTTATTGAAGCTACTGAGGGGGGACCAGTCACACTGAGCAAGATAGGTTTTAAAGTGGGTGAAGTTTAGTTTTGGCTGGCAGTTTGTGGGCCTTATTTCACCAAAAGCACAATACAGGGGAGTGGTCACTCAGTGAATCAGGAAGGACCAGCGTACTTGAGATTCAATTTAAGGTGTTTGGTGAGGATAAGGTCCAAGAGGGAGCTAGAACCGGTCCTAGTGTTAAATCTTGTGGAGCGGTAACCATCTGGGTGATGCCGATGGAGGTGATGGCATCTTTAAATGGGGCTGCTTGGGGGGGCAAGCCTATTTATGTTAAAGTCACCCAATACCACAGTCTCAGACTGATGAGGGAGGGTTTCAAGGTAGTCAGTGACCATATTGAACCCAAATGTCTGTTCCCGAGGGGGGATATAAACTGATGCACAGTAAGAGATTTCCCATGCTGCCTCAATAATATTTTGATAGCAGATGACTGGGAGTTATTCAAGGGGTAAAGTGAGGGAGGGCTATACTTTTTAGGTGGTCTTTGATGTATATCACACAGCCCCCTTCCTGTTTACTCAACCTGTCTTGCCTAAATAGGTTGTAGCCAGGCAAGGAGATTACGGTATCGGGGACCCTGGGAGAGAGAGACAGGTTTCACTGATGGAGAGAATATCAGGGGTACGCTGTGACATCCAGACTTGAAGTTCATCTAGTTTGGGTAGCAAGCTCTGGATGTTGATAGTGGTAAGAGTTAATATCTTATTTTTGTGGTTTTGTTGTGGTGGGTTATATGGAGGGCCAGGGTTGGGGTGGACGGTGCCCGAAAGAAGGAGAAGGAGCAAGGCAATCCTGGCAAGATATTGCTTGAGCAACTTGAATGAGAGGGGGCGCCTACACTGGAAGGGGTGGGTAGGATTGTGGCAGTAGTTCGAGACTGACAATAGGTGGAGCAAGGGGTACAAAGAAAGTGGTAGGTGCCGAGTTAAGGTGGTTGTATGTAAGTTGGGCTTGCCAAGGTAATGGTGTTAGTGCATTGTGGCACGAGAATCCAAGAGGTGGTATGCGTTTGTGATAAGGGACTGGGAAGAAAGTAGTACGTGGGTAAGAGTATGAGAAGGTAAAGAGTCAGCAGAGCCATGGCAGTGGATGAAGGAAGTGAGACAGGAGAGTTAGGAAAGAATAGTACAGGGTTTGACAATTTTAGTGGAAAAATGGCTGGGCCAGGGTGTGGGGACTGAGTAAAACAAGAGGAGAGTAGAAGCAAATTGATCTGTGTGCCTTTCCTGGAGGAGTAGAGATTAGCGTCAACGTCTAAGTATGATAGGGTAATGGTTAGAGTCTGGGGATTGTCGGCACTAGACCATGCAAGAGATTGGGAAAATTGGGGGTATAAAGGGAGGAGGGGGGAATCAAATTAGGTTGGACTGTACTGAGATTAAAGTAGGGGTTATGCAGGGCTCAGGAGTGACATCTGGTGAAGACAGGTCTGGAAGACAGGTCAAAGTAAGTCAGGTAGGAGGGTCACAAAGACACTTAATCTGAGTTGGGGAACAAAATCTGGGTCCAGCTTAGAGTGGTAAGGAGAGATGGCAGGGAAACAGTCAAGTGTTATGTTCTACTAATGAGAGGGAGAGAAAGTACGGGTCGGTAAGCACAAATTGAGAAAATGTTGATTGAGAGGTGGAATGCAACTTGTGAATGAGGAAACGACAGTAGAAATACTGTATTGCTCTAGAAAAGTTGGACGGGAAGGGCCTTAGGAGTGTAGGAAAGAGGGCACAGTGTTAATTGGTTAGGTGGTTCATGGGGCAGAGCTTTCAAGGAAATAGCTAATTTAAAGAGCACTGGGGTGGGTGAAAATTCAAGTAGAGAGAAACCAGGTCAAGGAGAAAGAAAAGCAAGCAGTAGAAGCAGCTTGGTAGTGGAAAACCACACCAGTCAATGGAAGAAGCTTTGGAGAGTAAAATGGCCAATTGTAGCCGTCAGCTGTAAGAGGAGGACCAATAAAAATATCAGCTTTGGATGCTGAGGAGTGCAGGGAATCCTTCACGCGTCCTAGCAGCGTACCTCTCTGGCTTTTGGCAGGCGGGCAGTGGAGCGTGGTCGGCAGCTGAAAGCAGCCAAGCCACAACTGCAGGAGAGTGGGTTATGCCCGGTTAGGGGCAAGGATCTAGAGGGAGGAAAAGGAGAGAGTTAGCAATATATAATGGCCATAGGATCAGCCTGAGCCTTAATCTGTGAAAGGGTCGGTTTCAAACAAAACAAAAGACAGAGAGTGCAGGGGGGTTGGAGGCAGACAAAAGAGCAGCCTGGTGGGGGCTGAATGTGCTGCAGAGCAAGGGCAGGTAGTGGGATGTAGGAATGGGTGGGTGGGAAGAGAGAGATTTCACAGAGTGGAAGAGAAAGAGGGAAATTAGCTATACAGTTGTAGGCGAGTTAGGAAGCAGGCAAGGAACTATAACACAATATTTTACAACAGTTCCTTAAACAGCTCTAAAACAGTATTATAAAAGGGAATTGCAGAAAACAGAAAACTTAAACATCAGTAAACTCTAAAATTAAAGTAGAGAAAAAACAGGTCGAGGAGAAAGAAAAGCAAGCAGTAGCAGCAGCTTGGTAGTGGAAAACCAAACCAGCCAATGGAAGAAGTTTTGGAGAGTAAAACAGCCAATTGCAGCCGTCTGCTGTAAGAGGAGGACCAATAGAAATTGTGACTTTGGATGCTGAGGAGTGCAAGGAATCCTACGGGCATCCTAGCGGCATACCTTTTTAGCTTCTGACAGGCGGGCAGCAGAGCACGGTTGGTGGCTGAAAGCAGCCAAGCCGGGACCACTGGAGAATGGGTTACGCCCAGTCAGGGGCAAGAATCTTTTCAGCTTCTGGCAGACGGGCAGTGGAGTGCGGTCAATGGCTGAAAGTAGCCAAGCTGCGACCACAGGAGAGCAGGTTAAGCTCCGTCTGGGGCAATGACCTTTTCAGCTTCTGGCATGCAGGCAGTAGAGTGCGGTTGGCGGCTGAAAGCAGCCAAGTCGTGAGCGCAGGAGAGCGGGTTGTGCCCGGTCAGGGAAAGGATCTTTTTGGCTTCTGGCAGGCGGGAGGTAGAGCTTAAAGCAGCAATTTACCTTAAAAACACACACTGTTGGTGGCAGTGGCACTAATGCATATTCATATGTATTACAGGACATAGAAATTTAAACACAACCTTTGCTGTTTTCATTTTTTAGCAAGCAAGCTGAAATACGCAGCTACAAGATATATGAAATATGTAGAAGCGAAACACAAATGGCAATAATACCTTCTATAAAGTACATGTTTCATTTAACATATGTATATTGGTCTGGTTTAAGAGGAAGAATATTAATTGCTTGTTAATATCTATTTTTAACAGAAAATGAAGTAACATCCCCTTGAAAAGCTCTGGTCTTATAGAGCAAAACGTTGGGGTGCAGCTAAATAAATTACAATAATAAACACAAGCTTTGACTCTGATTTTTGGAGAAGCACGGATGCAGCTCCCACCCCAGGATTTTTCTGAACAGTTTATCCTCTAGGGGCAGCAGAAGAATCTCAAGTGGACCATTACCCACAGAAGCCGCACAATTTCGTATGGGAGCTGGGGAAACAACAAGCTCAGCAAATAGAGATAGTTGTAAACGAAGAAAAAATTACTCACCATAGTAATCCTGTTTCTTCCAAGGTAGTCTTCAATATTCTTAACTCTTGCAGTCAGCCTGAATAGTAGAACTGCCTGGAGAATGGAAAGTATGTAAATGATGGAACCCATCACTGGCTCATGCCACTTATTCAAATGCTACCCTTATCAACTACTGCATTCTAAAATGGTCAGGTTAATTGGAGCCTGCAAGGAAAGGCCTATCCTCAACCAACCTATTAAATATTATGCTAACAGCCATTAGGTATATAAGATAGAACGATAAAGCTGTTTCTAGTAATGACCAAAAATAATAACAAACCTCTTGTCAGAGGTGACCCCCCAGGATGTCGTCAGATATGACTAGAAGAGGGGAAAAACAGCACACAATGGGGTTACAAATCATGACCCACAACAAGTGTAAATTATCCCTTGTCATTTAGATACCCAGCATGAGATGCAGAGGCCACTGGTTCTGGAAGGGGGGGCAGGCAGGGTGGGAGAGTGAAGAATATTGTAGAATACTTTTGAAGAAACAAGATTAATATGGTGAGTATTTTGTTCTTCTAACCTCACGAATTCTTCAATGTTCTTAACTCTTGCACACTATGAAGCAGTACCTTTGGAGGTTGGTGCAGAACCTATTTTGGAAATAGACTCTGCAGAACTGCTGTGCCAAACCTGGCATCACCCCTGGATTGAGTGTCCAGGCAATAGTGTTTCATGAATGTATGTATGTACTGTTCTCCATGTAGCTGCTTTGCAAATTTCCAATAGAGTAACATCCCTGGCAGCTGCTAAGGCAGTAGTCATGCCCCTTGTGGAATGGGCCCTGAGGTCTACTGGGGCCCTGAGGCCTACTGGGAGCTACTTACCTACCTTTGAGTAGCAGAATTGGATACATTGGACTGTCCATCGAGAGGTAGTTCTTTTAGATGCTGTTTTTTCTTTTCCTGCGTCCCCATAAGTCAGGAACAACTGTTGCCTGTCCTGCCTATGGTCCTTAGTATGTGTCTTGCAGTAGCTCAAGGCTGTCATGACATCCAGACTGTGAAGCTGACGTTCATCTGAGCTAGAATGCTCAGTGAAAAATACTGTCAATGTTATGGACTGGTTCAAGTGAAAATCATAGACTACTTTAGGAAGGAACTTCCTATTAGTTCTAAGCACTACTTTGTCCCTGTGGAAGAAGATATAGTTGTGCTAAATGCACAAGGCCTGAAGTGCACTAATTCTTCTAGTCAAAGTGACAACACCAGGAACACTGTCTTTCAGGTAACATATTTCAGGTAGGATGAGGCCATAGGCTCAAATGGAGGCTCCATGAGCTTGGCAATGCATACATTAAGGTTCCATGCTGGCACCAGTTCCCTGTGAGATTGGTGCAGATGAGATAATCCTTTGAAATACTTCTTGAAGTTAGGGTTGGATGCTATGGAGATACCCTTGCCAGCTGAAATATAAGCTGAAACTGAAGCCAGATGCACCTTCACAGTAGTGGGTTGCAAATGCAGAGAATGCAAACGAGTGAGGTAATCTAGTAAGGCTGGTACCCCTGCCAGGGAAGGTACCACATCATTGGAAGAACACCGGATAGAGAACATCTTCCACCTAGAAGCACAAGTCTTCTTGGTGGAAGGTTTCCCGGACCCCCTCAGGACATATAGAACACTTTCAGAGAGTTGCAAGACTGCATACTCTTAAGTCCTCAAGAGCCATACCTTGACAGGAGGGATCTGAAGTTCAGGTACAGGATTCTCCCCTGAGAGGAGGTTAGGAGATTGTGCCTCCATGGGAGGTGTATTGGTGGAGCCATAGACATGGAGAGCAGCAGCGAGTACCATGGCTGTCTGGCTCAGTCTGGAGCTATCAAGATCATTGTTGATGGTTGAGATCTGAGCTTGATTAGGACTCTGAGAAGCAAAAGAAAGGGAGGGAAGGCATACAGCTGTTTCCCTGACCAATCCAGTGCCAAGGCACCCAGAAGTACTGTGCCCTGGCTGGTGGCCTATAACAAAACTGTGGTAACTGGTGGTTCTCTCGGGATGCAGATTGGTCTATCTCTGGGGTGCCCCATCTTCTGAACACCACCTCCAGCACCTGTCTGTTGAGAGTCCATTCGTGGTGATCCTGGTTGATTTGACTTAGAGCATCTGCCAAGGTATTGTCCTTCCCTGGCAGATGAATAGGTACTAGAGAGGCTTGAAATGAGTAGACCAGACTCCACACCTTCATTGTTTCTGTGTACAATGGGTTGGACCTTGTTCCTCCTTGCTTGTTTATGTAATACATTGTGGTGGTATTGTCTGTCCCGACCTGTACCATCTTGCCTTGAATCATGGAAGCAAAGGACTGTAGGGCCAGGAAAACTGCTCTGAGCTCCAGCAGGTTCATGTGCTGGAGAGACTCTGCACTTAACCAAGTGCCGTGAATTGTATGGGTACCCAAATGAGCTCCCCAGCCCAGAAGGGTTGCATCTGTTGTGAGAACTTCTGACGGGGACCCCTGCTGGAAGAAAACTCCTTCCCTTAGGTTTTCCCTTACCTGCCACGATTGAAGGGCTTGCAGTAAAGTCCCTGTTACTGAAACCAGTTTTGACAGTGGATCCCTCCTTTGGCATCAATGTGCTCTGAGGTGAAACTGTATGTCCCTCATTTGGAACCCGGCCCCTGTGACTGTACCTGTTGCTGCAGCCATGTACCCTAGGAGCCATAGAAACTGCCTTGCTGGTTTTGGTTTGTTCAGTCTGAAAGATCCAACAAGCTGGATGATGTTGCTTACCCTGTCCTGAGGCAGATAAACCCTTCCCCTCAGTGTATCCAGCTCTGCTGCTATAAAATGCAGAACCTGTACTGATTGCAGGTGAGATTGTTTGAGGTTCAGTAGGAACCCCAAGGATTCCAGGAGGTCCCTGGACATCCTTAGGTGTTCCTTCACCTGCTGTGGTGACTTTCCCACAACTAACCAATCGTTTAGGTAAGGGAATACTGTGATTCCCTGCCTTCTGAAATGTACCACTACCACTGCCAGACACTTTGTGAACACTCTTGGAGCTGAAGTGAGGCCAAATGATAGTGCTGAGAACTGGTAATGTCCTGATAGGAGTCTGAACCTGAGGTATTTTCTATGAGAGTCCCTTATGGGGATGTGGAAGTAAGCATCTTTTAGATCCAGAGATGCCAACCAATCTCCTTCCTGGAGGGTTGGTAGAATCATAGTTAAAGTTACCATCTTGAATTTTGGCTTTGCCAAGTGTCTGTTTAGTAACCTTAGTTCGAGAATAGGTCGCCACTCCCCATTTTTCATTGTGGTCAGGAAGTACCTTGAGTGAAATCATTTTCCCCTTGCTGTGGAGGGCTGGTTCTACCGCCCTTGACAGTAATAGATTTGCCACTTCTTCCTCTAGCAGCTTCATCTTTAAGTTTGAAGCTGGTCTGAATACTCATGTTCTTAAAGGTGGGAAGGATTTGAAACTGAGAGACAAACCCAGACTCACTGCCTCCAGGACCCACTTGTCTGTAGTGATGGTCTCCCAAGCCTAGAAGTAGTGAGCCAGCCTGCCCTCTACCAGTACAGGGGAAGCGACCTTGGCAACCACGTCAGGGATTCTGCTTAGGCTGGCGCTGGGCCTGGCCAGACTGAGCCCCGTGCCTAGATCCCCTTCTTCCCCTACCTCTGAAGTATCCTGTTTGTTGCGGATACTGCTGGTACTGCTAAGTGGCCTGAGCTTTAAGAAGGGTCTACCATAGGAAGACCTACCCTTGCCCCCCAATTCCATAAGGCCTATATGAAGCTGAAGGCTTCTCCTTGGCCGAGTTGCTCTTATAGGTGGTTTTATAGTCATCCACCTTCTTCATGTAAGCCTCTCTTTTGTCCCCAAACAGAGTTTTTTTTGTAGGGAAAGTCCATGGCCTTTGTTTGGGTATCTTGTGACAAATTAGTGGCTCTGAGCCAGGCAAATCTTCTGAGAGCCACTGTATTGGCCAACCACCTGGCAGCAGTGTCATTGGCATCTGCTACCATCTGGAACTGATATTTGGAGGCTTCTAAGCCGAACCTTGCAGTCTCTGCCAGGTCAGCTGCCAGACCAGAGGGGCCTTATCTGCCATTGCTAAGACCGACTGCCACAATGATTTTTGATACTGGGCAGCATAGATGTAATTAGCCTGCCTAACTGAGAGTGAAGCTGATAGCCTTTTTTTGCCATGCTATTAATCTTTCTTGAATCCTTTTCTGGTGGGTGGGATGCCAAAGGCACACTTGCCCTGTCGCAGGCTGCAGTCTTCACAACACTCCCATGATTAGGGTGGGAGAATAAAAATTCTGCTCCTTCCCTGTTCAGATGGTACTTTCTGTCAGCCCTTTTGTCCAAGGGTGATGGAGAATTTGGTGCCTGGAGTATCTTCAAGACATGTTTCTTGAAAAACTTATTTATGGGCAGTAAAAGGTTTTGGTAGGTGTCAGCCCCATGAGGTCGAGCTATTTCACCCCTCTTCATCTTCTAGGCAAGGCAAGGCAAATTTTATTTTTCGGGTGCCCAATCCCAGAGGCTCTGGGTGCCATACAATCAGACATCAAAATACTAAAACATAATAAATAAAATATAAACATTCCAATAAATACTTAAAATCCAAACACTAGAATGAGGGTCTAAATTGTCAGCAAAATTTTTTTAAGATGCCATAATATGGATATCTCAAGACATTGTCTAAAGGACAGTGTCTGGGAATACCCGGCTAAATAAAAAGGTCTTGAGACAGGCTTTGAACACCTCAACTGAAGGGGCCTCCCTTACTGATGAAGGAAGCGAATTCCACAGGACGGGGCCAGTGACACTGTAGGCTCTGTCACCGGCAGTTTTTAAACCTCATCCTGGGAATCACAAGGAGGCTCCTAGTGGAGGATCAGAGGGAGTGGTCTGGGGCAGCAGGTGTTAGAAGGTCCGACAGGTAGCCAGGGCCCAGTCCATGTAGGGCCTTAAAGGTGAGCAAGCCCACCTTAAAGAGTACCTCCATCTAACGGGCAGCCAGTGCAATTCATGCAGCACCAGGGTGAAATGACAGTATTTAGGCTATCCTGTCAGCAGCCTGGCAGCTGCATTCTGCACTAGCTGCATTCTGCACTAGCTGCAGTCAATGGAGAGTACCTCCAGAGACCCCAAGGTAGAGAGCATTACAGTAGTCAAGCCTAGATGTCACGAATGCATGTACCAAGGTGGGGAGGTCCAGGGGCAGAACCAGGTGTTTGATCCTAGCAATATTCCTAAGATAGAAAAAGCTGGACCGGACAACGGACAACACCTGAAATTCAAATGTCAATCTGCTGTCGAGGAAAACACCAAGATCGTGCACCCTAGAGGAGGTCTTCAATGGCATAGATCCCAGAACCAATTCAGTCTCTGCACCAGAAGCCCTCCCATCACACCTCCTGTTCGACTCCACCACCAGTACCTCTGTCTTATTGGGGTTCAGTCACAACCAGCTAGATGCCATCCAGTCATTAATCTTGGCCAGGCAGTTGTTCAGTACATCCACCACATCAGCTGTCCTGGGGCAAAGGATAGATACAGCTGAGTATCATCGGCATAGCAATGAAACTTCAAACTGTACTTCCTAATGATCCCACCCAGGGGCAGCATATACACGGCAAACAACATTGGTGACAAGACTGAACCCTGAGGTACTCCACAAGATGGAAGGCTAGGGGAGGAGGAGAAATTCACCATCACAACCCTTTGTCTCCTGTTTATGAGACAGGACTCAAACCAGCAGACGACAGTGCCGGCGAGTCCACAAAATTCCCTCAGGTGGTCAAATAATGCACAATGGTCCACCATGTCAAAAACTGAGGTGAGATCAAGGAGAATGAGAATTGTCCCCTCTCCTCGATCTCTCACCCAGAGGAGATCATTATGCACCAGAACTAATGCAGTCTCCGTATAGTGCCCGGCATGAAACCCAGACTGGAGTGGCTCGTAGATATCAGAGGCCACTAGGTGTTCTCCCAGCTGCTGTGCCACAATCTTCTCTACAACCTTTCTCAGAAATGGAAGGTTGGAGACAGGATGGTAATTCACCATTGATGTCAGGGTCTAATGATGGTTTCTTCAGAAGGGGTCTCACCAGTGACTCCTTCAAGGCATCTGGGAAGACTCCCTCTGACAAAGAACACCGAACAATCAAGGCGAACACTGGGCCAACAGTGTCAACACATCCCATTAAGAAACGAGTTGGCACCGGCCTGCCGGCACAGTGGTAGCACTACCACTCGAGATGCCAGCAACCCGGGTTTGGGAACAAGCCCGGGAAGCTGGAGGGCTGGCCAGGGGGAGAAGATTCGAGCGTCCCAGGGACTGCTTACCTTCTCCTGAGGAGGGGGGGGACTGAGGTTCGGTGCTTGGTTGACCCCGGGTGGAGATTCAAGGTACGGCAAGCCCAGCCAATAGTAGAGGGGGCTGTGTGGTGGATGTTGATGCTTTGCACCTTGATGTCGGGGTGCACACCACAGGCAAAGAAAAGTGGAACATGGCCGACGGCACTTCCAGTAGACGGAGCACCCACCCCGATTCCCATCGCCTCTTGCCTGCCTCCGAACCGGCATCCCGATGAAACAAGAAGTACAGGGTGTACGGGCCCCACCTTGACCCCACCTGGGGGGGTAGATCCAAGGCTCCATGAGGGAGGGACCACTCAGAGGTAAGGCAGGAGAGCGGAGACGTACAAGGCATGGCGACTCCCGAAGAGTGGAGTGCCGCAGGCCAGGGAGAATAAAAAAGAAAGTAAAAAAAAAAAAAAAAAAGAAAGAAAGAAACGAGTTGGCACTGGGTCCAGTTCACAATATGTGTGCTTCAGCCTCAAGACCACCTCAGTGACCTCAGCCACCTCCACTGGTTTAAACTCCTCCCAACCAGGTGGAGTACACTTTGGACATTCCGAGTGACCACTGTCAGACATCGTGTGGCTCACTGGCAGAATTCTCTGCCTGACGGCGGACACTCTGTCTGAGAAGAACTGAGCAAACTCATTACATAAAGCATCAGAAAACGCTTTTTTCGGCTGTAGACAAACTGGATGTAATAGCCTGTCCACAGTCCGAAAAAACATAGCTGGTCAGTTTCTTCCCAGCAGCAATCTCCCTGGACAAGAACACTGCCTTCTTACGGTTGCTTGCCCCCGGTACACAACATAGTGTGCATGCAGGGCCAGTCTGTCCACCTCCAGTCCGGTCCTACACCAGCAGCACTCCAACCTCCGACCCTTGATCTTCACCACCTTGAGCTCCCCATCAAACCACGGGGACCTCAAGTGAGAGGATCTGGGTCATACACGGAACGGTGCAAGGGAGTTGAGTGCCCCAGACATCGCCTCATTGTAAGCGGTGACTGCTTCACCCACACCCCCCATGCATGCACTGCCCACACTAGATAGGTCGACCACTGCCAGAAAACTCTCCAGGGTCAAACCCCTCAAAGGGTGGTAGCTTACCATCTCTGTAGGGGAGGGATCATGGGGGGGCCTGAGCAAGAACTCCACCGTGCAATGATCAGACCAAACGACCCGATCAGTCTTGAGGTTATCAATCTGAAGCCCCAGCGAGAAGACCAAGTCCAACATGTGACCACCCTGATGAGTCATGGTAGAAGCCTTTTGCAACAGGCCCAGAGATGCCATCATCTGGAGGAAGTGATAACCCAGCCTAGATGATTCATCATCAGCCCAAACATTGAAGTCCCCCAGAACTAAACACCTGGGGGCCTCCAGTGTTTCATCGATGACAAAGTCAGCTACTTCCTGCAGGAACTCTCCTGCTGTCCCGGGGGGGTGGTAGAGCAGGAGAATCCTTCAACCTGTGCCCAGACCACCACGGGTGGTCACACATTCAAAAGAACTCTGTGTTTTCACTGGGTGCAAGGTGAAGCATAGCTCAGATCTAAAACAGATGGCCACACCTCTGCCCCTGCGTTCCACTCTGGGGCAGTGCACAACGGATTACCTGGCGGGGATGGCAGCCTCTAGAACCGGGCCAGCATCGTCCCCTACCCAGGTCTCCGTAATGCATGTCAGCTCGACCGACGAAACCAGATCCGCAATAATTGCAATCTTATTTCTGATCGATCTGACATTGCACAGCACCACCCGCAGGGGATTGGTGGACAGTGCAGCCCTTTTGGCTGCCTGCCCACTCGGTCTTGTGGGAACCCTGGGGACGGGAATCAAACATGTCTGGCCTCTCTCTAGAACCCATTAAAGCCCAAGGCACCTTCTGCACCTGACCACCTGTATCCTGCCCCCTTCCGATGTGCACGAGGTGCCCCACCAACTCTGACCCTTGCGGCACCTCCTAATCCCGACCTCCTGACTGTGACGTGCTGTGATGTTAGACACTGGGAGGTCAGTGAAGAGCTGTAAGTCAAAGAGCTGGGATGCCCCATACACAATTCTAGCCCGGCCCTGCTCCCTGGACACCACCAGATACATGTCAGCCAACTAAGGCCCCCAAAACAGCAGACAACTTAACAAATAACCCTCACACACAGCAATCATACACTAATACAATCAAACCTAACCCACACACACAAGAATTAAAAGAAAAATCAGAATAAAATTATCATATGGAGAAAAACACAAGTACACAAGTGTGCTGCAGAAATATAGATTAATAAACAAGAAATACCCAATGTCCAGAACTGGAAGAAAACTAATGGCCCAGTGAAAAGTCCAAGCTTTTCCCAGGCTCGTAGCCACTTATGTGCAGAGGGAGCAAAGTAGTCACATCACCATAGTTCCCAGATCTTACAAATTGCACGACCAAACAATGGAGTGTTTGGTCATCAGGAGCACCTCCAAAAAATCTCCAAAACACCGCTCTCCTCTCACCAAAGCAGCTTCGGAATACAAGCTGTTACAGATGGAAAGGCACTCATCCTGCAAACAGGAAAGTCCAGCAATGAAAAGGCGGACAACTGTCCTAAGTTCTCAAATTCCTGACTTAGCTCCTTGATGCAGCACAGTTCATCCCTGCAGTGCAAATTAATCCAAAAGCAAAGGACAGAGCGATTTACCAGTCACCAGAAGGAGCCCCACAGGAGGGCATAAATTGCAACCAAAACCAGGTGAAAAAAAGAGGGCCGCCTCTCTCCGGCCCAGGATCTGCACCACAGATTACTTTTGGGCAGCAGGAGACAGACGAGATTCTCCTGGGAGGCAGTGGAGCTCCCTCCTCCTGCCACACTGGTTACCCCTACTGCTCAACCACCTCCCCAGCACCGTGGATACCCTAACCCCACAAGGCAGCCTCTGGTTACCGTACAGGTTTCCTTCGTTACACGGGACATCAGGCAAGAATCCTGCCACAGTAGATGGCTAATAGTCCCCAACCACAACCAGACAGCCAATGCTCCAGTCCTCTGACTGCACCTGCTCCTCTTCCTTCTGCCATGGGGTGAGTAGCAAGACTTCAATTAGCTCCTCCACGACCACACAGCCACCAACTGTATCAATATCCTGCAGCAACTTTTACTAAGCGTTTTCCCCTGACTAAAAAATAAACCTGAAACTCCTATGCTGTTTCACTTTGCATGCCCTGCCCAACGCTAATTCCCCTAACCTAAACACTAACTAAAAACCTTAATGAGGCCAAAATACAGGACCTCGTTCCTAGATTTAGCTATAATGTTAGCTAATTAAACCGCTAACAAGAAAATCTCCGAGTAGCGTTTATTTACAGATTTTTCAGCTCAGGCATTAAAGCCCAGCAGACGGCAACCCAGTGTGGCCGCCATCTTTTCCCCAAAAAAGATCTACAAACTCACTAGTAGTGATGTGTAAAGCCTGTACCATTTTCTTCACAAAAGCGAAGTGTAAGGAAAAATCCTCAGGCAACCTAGGTGGAGACTCAAACTCTTGTTCTGGGGAAACCTCAGGCTGTATGGGTTCACAGTCTTCCTCATCCTCATCTTCCTCATATTCCTTGTATTTCTGGGTCTCAGGAACCCAGGAAGCAACCAGAGTTACTGGTTGCTGAAGTGATGGCCAAACCGGAGGATTGACTTGTACCATTGGAACCAGAACCGGTATCAACCTTGCAAAGTTTGAATTACTTTGAGAGCCTGAGCAATAAACTCAGCTGAAGGCAACTTATTTTTTTCTGTAGAGGTCCCCTTTTGCTTTCCAGCTGGGGGTTCTAAATGTTTTGTCTTATGTTTTTAGCCGGTTCTGGTTTCACAACCGGTTCACCGGTTGCTTGGTCCTAGAAGATTCACTGTTATCCAGGGTAGTTGGCTCTTTTTCAACGGTTTCACCCATATGTTTTGAGGGAGTAGGCTGGTCAGAGCCATTACCTCCCATTTCTGTATCTGGAGCCAGCTTCTTCTTTAACATTTCCAGTTTCTTTTCTATTGTTTTGTCTGGGAAGGTTTTACATATTTCACACTCAACTGTGAAGTGGGATTCACCAAGACAGACTACACATTCATTGTGTTTGTCTGCCTTGGCAAAAACCCCTCCGCACTGAACACCATTCTTAAACCCAGTAGGGCCAGTTTTCTTCTTCAGTTTATCAGACATTATAATTAAATGGATGGCAAATACCAAAAATAAACCTCAACAGAACCCCCCTTTTTCTTGCGGTTATAACGTGGTTTCAGGAACCACAATTGATTCCTGTGAGGAACTGAGTTAAACAGAAAAAAGAACCGGAAAATATCAGTTCTATCCCAAAATAGAAATAAATACTAAACTAAACTAAAAACTGAAGTAAAAGGAGTAGAAACCCTGATGGAAGTGTCGGTTCCTCAGTGGTTACAAGGAACCGGGAGGAACCGCCGAGTAAGAGTATAAAAATGAATCTAACTAGTGTAAACTATTAAAAACAGAAGATAAAGGCAGCAGATGAATATAAAATAAAATGTTACTTGTTTACTGTGGGAAACAATGTAGAACAGTAATGAAATATCATGACTGAGAGGAGAGATCTTCGAGGCGTCTTGACTTAGCAGGCGGAGAATGAAATCTGACCATTTAGAATGCAGCAGCTGATAAGGGCAGCATTTGAATAAGTGGCATGAGCCAATGATGGGTTCCATCATTTACATATGTTCCATTCTCTCGGCAGTTCTACTATTCAGGCTGACTGCAAAAGTTAAGAATATTGAAGAATTTCTGGGGTTAGAAAGCAAAAATATATACTTATCTACCGAAACAATAATTAGCCACCCAAAAGGGTGTTCATAATGTGCAGATGGTATACAGTCCTAGAGTAAAAGTATAGAGCTGTAGGACAATTATGCAGGGGGCAAATGTTACCATCCTATCAAGGATATATATATTCATGCAGTTGTGGTTTGTTAATTTATTCATGTAACAGAGTTGCCGGATAGCCCCGTGAGATGTCAGTGTCCTTTAGTACAAGGAGTGACTTACTTTCAAAATGATTCCCAATTTTTGACTATACAGTTCTGGAACATTGAAAGTACTAAAAAATAGTAACTTGGGCCTTTATTGGTTTTAGAGAAATTGAATGCTGGCCTCCCTTCAGTTTACTCCAGTTTTCTCTGCTTTGGAAGGCTCCTTTTTAGAAACGGTATCAGCTTTCAAGTACCTGGGTGTCTGGCTGATTAACCACTTAGACTTCACCACACACATAGATTCCATTTGTACCAAACTCTGTCCCAAGCTCACAGTCCTCTATCACCATCAGGGTTGGCCTTAAGGATAGGCGAACTCGGCATCTGCCTAGAGCGCCATTCAGTCGGGGGCGCCGTCAAACAGTTTTTTTTTTTTTTAACACGTTTTGTTTCCGATTGAGCTGGAGGCAAAAATCTTGTGTTTTGTTTGGAAGGTGGCAGCATTCAAACAAACTCTGGGGAGGCTGGGACTGAGCGAGGAAATACATCTAAAGTGTTAAGTGTTGTACTGGTCCTATCCCAGTTCCTTTGTTGTTCCTTGCAGCGTGTCGGTGCCACAGCAGACAGATAAGTGTCCTTCTCTGTAATACAACCACCAAGTCAGCAAAGTTTGGAAGGTGGAGTATACATTTTAACACTTAAGTTCCAGACAGGAAGAAATCAGACATGGCCATTGGGCAGCCCCTCTCCCTTATCACGCCTTCACTCCATGACAGTTTACACACAAGAGATTCAAGAGACATGCAGCCAAGATGTGACAGGGGTCTGCACCAATAGCTTTAGGGTCAAGAGTCTTGATCCCAAGCTAATTGGTCAGTGGTGTGGGGTTGGGGGCTAAGTGGTCAGCACTGGGGCACAGAGCGGGGTCTTCAACAGGGCAAACTTTTGGGTTAGTTACCTCTTTTTTCTTTTAGGTCTTCTTTGCTGCCAGACAGTGCTTCATTCTTCATGGATGCCTGCCCAGTTCTCCCACTCTGTTTAAAAGTAATTGCCATCTCAGTAACAGAGTTAGGAGCAGCTCACTGGTCCAGAGATTTGTCCCCATACTTTCTGTTAGAATGAAGAAGGTCAAGAGAGATGGTGCCGTACCAGCCCATCCCGTGCCCCTGACCCCTGCATGCGAGCTGTCTTGTGTGGCATGCCAAGCCCAGGCCAGCCTAAGAGGGAGAGAAAGAGTCTAACTAAGAGACCATCAGGCCCCAAACTCGACCCAACTACCCTGCACCTGGAACCCTGAGTGAGCAGTGTCGACACGACAGTTTGACCGTAGAGAACAAATTATGATACCACCAGCCCCAGGCATCTAGAGAGTATGTACTACTTTTTATTTATACATCAAATTTAGTCTGCAGCCTCATTACTTCATTGCAGTCAAAACCATGGCAGATATGGATATTTTCTCAGTTGTGTCTATAGTTTGTCTGCCTTCTTTTTTTATCTCCCCTTCCCATTGTCTATCTATCATTCCTTATTATTAAAGCATCCTATCCTGTTATTCACTGTCCGTAACATGTTAAAATCTTGCATTAGAAACTTTCATATTCTCACATTGTCATTTGCCAATTTCACTCCTTTAAAAATTCAATTTGTGCATAGATCTTTTCAACTAAGTTTGATAAAGTGCAAATACCACCAATGCAAGGTAGCAGGTGCTTAGGATTCACAAGAAATGGTGCAAAAATGGCAGGTGCTCTAAAGATTAAGTATTTAGTCTGGTGCAGAGAGAGACTTCATTTGCATCTGTGGGAGCCATCAGTTCAAATTCAACTTAATAAATGCAGAATTCGCATTCTGTTATACCTTTGAGTATGAGATGCTGCATGTGAGATTCGCTCAAGGTTTGTCTGAAGTCACAAACAATGATTTTTGAAATAGCAGGATTGCTTTTTATTTAATGCTCATTTAGATCACCAATATATTTAGACATTGGAGCCAAACAAATTTATCTTAGCAGGGTTTTAAATAATTGATTAGCAGTTTTTTTTCTTGGGACAATGCTAACTGTACAGAAATTATTTATATAGGTTTTCTAGAAGTGTTATGCTTGTTAAACACAGTGAGGCAAGTGCTATGCATTTTCACAATGTTTTAGCACTTTTATGAGCAAAACGCTAATCAATTTTTGGAGTTAAATAAAATCCTGCTTAATGTAGATGGTGTTTTGCATAAATTAGCTACTGGCTCAATGGTTGACACAGTTGGAATTCTCCCATACAGTTATCTTAGCGCTCACTCATCTTAACATCCAAAGACTATTTACATTCCAGTGGTATGAAGAGCATTATTCTACAAACACAAGAGTGCAGCCAGGCAGATTCAGAAAAGACTATGTTGAATTTGAACTGGTAGTAGATGGCGTCACCACAGATGCAAATGAAGTCTCTCTGCACTAAGCTAAATACTTAATGTTTAGAGCATTTGCCGTTTTGTTTTCAACATTTCTTGTGACTGCTAAGCACTTGATATCTTGCACTGGCATTTGCATTTGACTTTATATCATACTTATTTGAAAAATATTTATGCACACATGGAAGGATGTATTTTTAATGAAGTGAAATTGACAGTGTGGGAATATAAAAGCTTGTGAGGCAAGATTGTAACATGTTACAGTGAATAACAGGATTTAATAAGAAGTTCAATAGAGGAATAAAAATGAAAAGAAAAGAGATCTGTGTTTCCAGTTCTGGTGCTGGTGTTCAAACCCAGGTGAAGTGGAGTAGGAAGCATCTCTCTCTTTGTATGCTTCATAAGACTGCCTTGTAAAGACATTCTGTGCACTTTATTGAAGGACTTGGGAGCTGGGGGAATGTTGTAATTTTTAGATTTTAATGCATTCTACTGGAGTAGATTTTGCAGTGTGAAATATAAAACTAATATGGACTGGTATTCCTAGGACATACTGTAAGTCTCATACAATTGATAAGCTGAATACTGTTTTTATTTCAAAATATCTGAATTGCATCTTCCTGCTTTTTAATTAATAGAAAGTTGTTTTAGTTGGTTGTCTTTATAACGGATGGGTACCAACTGGACTATCTCCGGAGCCTAGCTTATGTCTCTTTTGATTTGTATCTTTCTTTGTGGGAGACTTACTTATAAACGCATCAAGTTTGTTTCTGCATTTTATCTGTAGCATTTGTAAGCATGGAAAAGACAACCAATGAATTAGTACATAGTTAAGAGTAACAAAACACTACCGGTAAAAGTATTTACAAAAAAATTGGTTGCATAAGAGAATGCTAGATTATTTTTCTTCTTTTTGTTAAATTAACCTGTTTGCTGATGAACTGCAGTATCTCTTGCTCCTTTTAAATAAAGTACTGTATAGTGACATCACAAAATATCATCGTAAAACACTGATACATAAAAATCAACATGATGCTTAGAGTCTAGAGCAGGTATTCTGTGGGATGTGAGGGGTCCTATTAAGTAATCTGAATGACAGAATCACACACCTTAGAAGCTATAACATAATCCATGCCTAAAAGCTCCAAATAGCATAAATGCTCCTTCCAAGACAGCTGTCATTCTTCAAACCTCTGACAACACTCACCACAGTGCTTGAGGACAGTGACATTTGAGAAATGCATCCCACTATCACCAATTTGATGAAACCCTTAGCATTATGATTTGCCCAGAAAGGCAAGTGAATTGTCATGGTCTGTAACTGCTTTTAGGAGAAATGTGTGAAGGTTGGTGGGGGTTGTCAAGATTTAGCCAATAGCCACTTTTGTGAGTAATAACTGGAAGTGGAAAGAGACACTTTGCTCCTCTAAGAGAAAACAAATATTGTAGGAAGCAAGAGAATCCTGTAAATAGGGCACACCACTACTTTCATAGGCTTAGGGTTCAATGTGATGAAAAAAGGTTTCATTTTAATTCCGAGCAAATACTATATTTAATTTAGGATCTGGGTGGAAGGTGAGGTACCTTCTTGACAATGGCATGAAAATTCCTGGTCGCTATCCTTATAGTCCAATTCAAATTAGACTACCGGTGCACATATTATTAATAGTACTGACCCCAACATGCACCTTGTTCAAATTCTGTTCATTAAAGGTAAAATACATGTTATGTTATTTTTTAATCTTTCTTGTTGATACAATCAGCCAAAAATGATATAGTATAGTTTATGATTTTGAATTTTTTTTGTAAGCTTCCTGTTTTGCAGAAACATTTTCAAGTAGAAACATTGTGGTGAGTTGCATATGGACATAGCAATAGTTGTATTAATATTTAGCTGCATTATCACCAAGCAAATGTTTGTACTGTTCTTGCCCCTGCACCCTACCCTGAGGATGTTATATTCAGTTGGATAATGCTCTGGCACTATCTGAGTAAACATAGGGCCATGTTGGTGCAGCACCTGCGTTGGTGTGTGTGTGTGTGTGTGTGTGTGTGTGTAGGAGGTGAAGACTGAAAAAAATTCGGAGTGGGGCACCACTGGCAGGTTCACCTAGGGCATCACATACCCTAAGGCCAGCCCTGATCGCCGTAAAGATAGTCTTCTCTCCTCACCCGTCGGGAGCTAGTATCTAAAATGATTCTGCCAATCATTGACTATGCGGACGTGGTCTACAGCTCCGCACCAGCCACATCTCTCTCCAGATTGAACACCCTCCTAAATTCTTTGTGCCATTTCGCTACGCGCCCCCCCACTCACCACTGTCTCCTGTACTCTGCTCTCTCCCTTGCTTCTCTAGTCCACGGTAAGATGGTGCATAGTGCATCCCTTGTAGCCAAGTACTGGTTTGGAACTCCCGGCAGTCTCCCTTCTCCTACTGCTTTCCACTCCTCTGGAACAAACTTCCTCTGGATCTCAGCCTATTTTTATCTTTCTCCTCAGTGAAAAGACTCCACAAATGTCTCCCCTTACCTTTGTGCGCTCAGTGTTCTGTACCCTTCAGCACCTCTTGAGTGGCCCTCTCCTTTGCAGTCTGTGTTTCCGTGGTCCCCTCCCATGAGATACCCCCGCCCCTGAAGCAGGGTTGAGTGCCCAACCTTGGTCTAGGTTAGCATTAGTGCACGTGTGAAACTAATTTATTTTATTGTCCCAGTTGGTCTTCTGATTATATCCTATGACAAGTTGGATTTGTGTACATATGTATTTTTCATTGTGTTGTATTTTGTTGTTTTATTCATATGTAACTCTTTCCAGGTGTCGCATCTGGAAATGAGTTTCAGCTCATTGGTGTCTTTCCTGGTTATCAATTTTAAATAAATTGTAATGTAGTCATAGGACAATGTAAAGAGAGTTGAAAATGGCACAAGAGTGTAAGGATTGGTAGTCCTGTTCATAGCTCAACTTCACAAAACCAATAGCTGTGCAAGTTACTCTCATAACTGAGCACACAATTCCAGAACAGTGTAGTCCAAGATCAGTTTGGCAGTGGGATCATTCCTGTAAGAAAGTAAGTAAATGTATAGTTTAGCATACACATGAAACGTGAGCCCTTCTCTAGTTTTAAAATCCTTTAGATAGCATTTCTGCAGTGCTTCATTTTAGCATTTTTTAACCTTTGATCAAATCCTGCTCAGAAGCAATGTGGCAACCTCTTGCATTGTTTAGAACTCTTCCCTCACTGCCGATCGCCCATGTCATGTCAGTCACTGGCCATGCTTTCTAATGTGAGTAGCATGTATGGCGACTGACATGTGCAGGTTCAGAGGTATGTTTTATTAGCAGCACAGTGCACAGTCATATTTGTTTTTGCAATTTTTCAAAAAGGCTATTAAGGCAGCAGTTCATGTTAGCCAGACCAGTTGGCATAGATTTCTGCATTTACAAGGATGCAGCCAGCACCTTTGTGTGTGGAATCCCGGGGCTCGATTCTTAAAGGGTCAGGAATGACTCAAGGTGCTTGCATCACAGAAACATGACACAAGGGGTTCACTGCGCCACACCTTGCATCATTCCCGATCCTCAAAAGGAGTTTGTGGCACCGACGGGACCCAGTGCGCCAGACACTCTTGCACCCAGCTTGTGGGATATCACAGGCAGTGCCATGGCACTGAGGGGTGTTGCACCAGTAGGTGGCTGCCATATCCCCTAAGGTGGAATTCTGGAAGCACAATAATGTCGGCAGTGCCAGCCCAGAGTTAGACCAGCTCTGAGCTGGTGTTAATGCCCGGTGCACCAAAAGGGGTCCCACCTGTGAACCCCCCAGGGCGAGGGGGTGGCAGTGGTACTACCCCACAGCCATACAGGGGCATGAAGTGCTGTCCCTGTGGTGAGGCAGGTGGTCTGGCAATGCACAGGAATCCCCATGGTGGTGTGTAGGGCACCGCACCGTAGCCCACATAGGTGACACCATGAGGCTCACTAGGAACCAGAGCCCATCCAGAATCCCACAGCTTGTGCCAACCACACCCATGCGTCAGAGGAAAGAAGCATGGAAGAGGCATGCTACAAGTTGTGGGACAGTTGTGCGGCAATGACAGCACCAGCAGAAGCGTGCAGGCATTGGGCTCTGGGTCCCAGTGAGCCTCATGGTGTCAATGCTGCTCACTGGCACTGATGGTTTATTTATTTATTTATTTCAGTTTGGGATTAATACCTCTGAGTCAAGGACTCATTTTCAAAGGTTCCATGTCAGTGTTGAACAAACATTACAAAAATACAAGGTTTACAGAAAAAAAAAAGGAAAAACATTGAAGCATATACACAGGCAGTAATAGTAAAATTTGGACTTATACACATCAAATTAGTAAATATTAACAGATAGACTGATTAGATAATAGGGGGTTGGGGGGGATCAGCCGAAGGTGGCATCGTCTGAGGTGGGAGAGAGGTGGAACTTTCAACCAAGTGAGGCCATCGTTAGGTAATTGGGGTAGAGGAGCGGGTTAAGAAAAAAGTGGTATATAGCAGAAAGATGTGGAGAGGGTAGGTAAATGGAAAACTGGGGGCAAGGTACTATCACATTAGCGCAGGCAGGTGGCATCGTCTGAGGTGGGAGAGAGGTGGAGCTTTCAACCAAGTGAGGCCATCGTCAGGTAATTGGGGGTAGGGGAGTTGGTTAAGAAAAAAAGTGATATATAGCTGAAAGATATAGAGAGGGTAGGTAAATGGAAAACTGGGGGCGAGGTGCTATCACATTAGCGCAGGCAGGTACAAGTCATTTTAGAATCAAGGAGAGATTTGAGCCCAGCTTTGAAGGTACTAATCTTGGTAGTATCAGTGAGGACAGCAGGTAGGTCATTGTACCATTTCGGACCTTGATACAGGATGGAGTTCGGGGCATGGTGGAGGACTGCTGCCAGGCATGGATCGGGGGCCGGCTCCACTGCTGGTGGCATGGTGTGCTGTCGGGGGAGGTGCCCTCTGTCATGCCAGGGACACATGCAGGGCATACGTAGCGTCCTGCCCGCCTTGCTGTGGAGTGGTGGCAGGGACATACCGAACCATGGCAACTAGTGGTCCCAGAGCTGGCCGACTGCATCAGTGTCAGCACTGGAACTGGACTACTGCAGCAGACACTGGGCCTGCCCTGTGGGCAACACTTCTGCTGGTGCTGTCATTGCCACATGACTGTCCCACAGTTTACAGCATTCCTCTTCCATGCCTCTTCCCTTTGACGCATGGGTGTGGTTGGCACAAGCTGTGGGACTTTGGAGCTGGGATCCCTCCTGTTCGAGAATCAGGTGCAGGGTGCCTGGTGCACCAGGGATCAGAGCAAGATGCTGTTTGTCACAGGTTGCATTGATCTTTGAGAATCGAGCCCTCAGGGTTTAGCAAGAGTTGGCTGAAGATAACAATGGCTGTTCCTACATTAGCCTGATGTGTAAGCTTTTATTTTGTTGTGTAACTAGAATGTAGTGTAGTAGTAGTAGGATAAATTACAGGCGATCGAGAGGCAGTATGAGCACTGTTTTGATTTTGCACTCCACTGTGCAGTCTGGTGATCATGTTTAAAGTGAATGTTCCTCGCTCACTCCTCTCAGCATGGAGCTGTGGCTGGCTGATGTGCTACTTGTGTTGCTGCCCATTGTGCCGCTTGAGCTGCTTACTGCGTTGCTTATGAAGGTCACTGATGTGTGCCCACAGGGTGTGCTCCTCATGCCTTTTGGGCACTTGGGTGCCACTCGTGCGAACAAGCACTGTTAGCTTCCGGGGTCTTTTCCACCGAATCTGAAACATGGTTGTGATATTATAATGTAGAGGAGATGCTATGGCCACTTGGCATTGTTTGCGCCCTAAGCATCCCTACACTAACAGAGGAGTCGGGAGCTTTGCACAGTCTGAGGCCACAGGAAAGATCATTAAATTCAGTTGCTGCTGATAGTACTGGGCTGTTGGGTACTAAATTAGTTAAGGAGTTCCTGTCTGTGGCGTTAATGTGTACTAAAGCTGTGAGTCCTGAAAGCAGTTCTTTGTTTACTCTGACCACCAACAACAGAGATGGTATCCTGCAAGTGAGAAAGGTGAGCTAATCTGCCTGACACAGTGGCTTCCCATCCAGAAGAACTAATTTTGTTTAAGCTGCCTTGCACAGAAGCTCCCAGCCCCAGAGATCTAACTGATTTCACTGTGCATTGTGATGGCTCTCTGCCCTGGAGAGCTAAATTGTTTCCCTGATGCCTGGGTCCCGACCAATGGGACAGTTACAATGTAAACTAGAAATGCAGTGATATAGATTCCCTAAGGGATTTATGCTTTGCATCTGTGACTAAGATTTGTTTAGCTGGCAAGCTTCAGAGGTAAAACAGGATTCGCTACATCAGCTTCTGACATTCCCCTGCTATAGCAAGTGACCGCAGTAGGTCTCTTGGTTATGTCAAGCAGCCTTAAAAATGAGCCATTGAAGGAAAGTGTTTCATATCAGCTATAAAACATTATACAATGACAAATAAGAATGCTGGGCTCTGATTGGTCAGTCTGGGGCTGGACCCGTGATGTTATCCCAGTATAACATCACGGATCTAGTCCCAGCACACACAAGACCGTATCAAATGTTATAAGAATCATGCCACAGCCCATGTCCAAGTTGCCCACACTTGGCATGGCTGCTGTGGCTTTTGCCAGTACTTGCTCGTTTTTTTTTTTTTAAATAAATCACTCTTTCCAACAGCCACTAAAAAGTCCAACACACCCACCATGAATTAAAACTGTCCACATTAACAGTACCACAGTATACCTTTCCTATCTAGCTTCGCATTTTAAGACACATTTTAAACAAACTAACCTGCCATTACTGCGATCACCCTCAACAGTCCTCACTTGTTTCCTGACGCAAACACAGTAAGCGTGTGACACAGCACTTCGCTAAAACTCAAAATAGATACATCATTTCTTCACTTTTTTCCTCTCAAACACACCATGACTCTAGTGAAAGAAGAAAACACTCCACAAACAGAACAGTGTGGTAGCGCAAAAGAAATAATTTTTTCACTCCCTCACATATCCGCTCCATTTCCAACTTCTCACAGCTGTCCCGTCGAAACCTCTGCCGGAACAAGCAGCCACCAAATAAAGCGGGAGCAGCGGGGTGTTTGGGGGCTAGAGAATTAATCTGCAACACTGGCAGCGCAAAAGAAATAATTTTTTCACTCCCTCACATATCCGATCCATTTTCAACTTCTCACAGCTGTCCCGGCGAAACCTCTGCCGGAACAAGCAGCCACCAAATAAAGCGGGAGCAGCGGGGGGTTCGGGGGTTAGAGAATTAATCTGCAACGCTGGACAGTGTGACAACAGCACCAGCGGTTGGAGTACGCAAGTGAGATCTGCGGGGGGGGGGGTGATGAAATTAAACTTACTGAAGAAACCACCGTAAACAGCATCGGAACCAGAAACAAAATAAAAAATGAAAACATAGAAGGGAACAACAAAGTGGCTTAACAACAATACAGCTGAATACCACAAAAACCAACAAGGCACAGGTTACTGCAAGGACTGAGTACTGCAAAGCTATAATTACAATGCTACAGCTCCACCCACTGGCCAGATCAATACTGACAGTACCATCTAGTGTCCAAAAGAAAAACGGCACACTTTTTTTTTTAAAACAGATACTTCGACACACCAAAAATGATTAAAAAAACCCACAAATATATATTTTTTTCTACTTTTTATTTAATATAAAAACAAAGAGCCATTGTATAATACCAATAATGCACTCCAGGGTGTGTGTTGTGCTGGGATAACTTCACTTCTGGGGTAATTAGTCACACTCAACCTGTGGCCTCGTGCCTAATCACCCCAGGCGTGACGTTATCCCAGCGCAACACACACCCTGTCGTGCATTATTGCTTAAATAACTGTTATTGGGGGGAAATGCAGAGCTTCATGGCCCCAAGGGCTGCCTTGCTGTCACTACTACACCAATTGCGATGGAGTTGTATTCATCTCTTGGTGTAGCATCGGCTGTTGCTTGAAAGCAGCAGTGCATGTCTTCATGAAAAGTTCGTATCCATATCTTTATCCTAATATAGGGTTCCCTTTTCCTTCTTTCTTATAAGAACCCATTTTTCTTATTTTGAGCCTGCTTTAACATTTGTTTAGCTTTAAAACAATTGAAGGAGCACTTCATTTAATATATCAGTACTTAGATTTTTATCAGTATTCCCAGTTAGTTTTAACTGTAAGGTGAGCTGGTTTTTATTTGGCAATGTTCTCTCAGATTATGGGACAGTGTGTGTGTTCAAAAATAGCTAAGAGTGCTAATGAAAACCTGGGAATACCTATGTTTTTTTTTCCATAAAAAGTTTTTGTACCTCTGTGATGGACTGGAAGCCTAGCCTCGTCCCCAGGCACCGTCGACTGTTTCATACCTCCCTCCTGGTCTCCTGGTCAGGGTTAGTTCCCAACCTCCCCATGGCAGGGCCAGGAGGGAGGTCTGTCCCCCCACACCGTGTACACCCATCCAGAAGTCATCTCTGACGGGAGTGGCAGGGCAGGTCGAAGTGCACAGGCGGGGCTTCTAAAAATCCTTAGTCCTCCCATTATTCTCTGTTTTCTCCCTTACACCTCAGAACTGTAGTGGCATGGAGATGCATGCACATGGAGGCGTGCATGTATACCAGAACCATGGCTACTTCTACCCTCCCCTGTCCTATGTCTGCCACCTGAGCATCAGCGCTGCCATCAGGCCTTCACCTGCTGGCAGCCAGAAACTGGGACAACCCCCAGTCTGGGAGAGGACAGCTGCCAAGTGGCTGCTCGATCCTCCACCAGCTCTCCTCCTGCCATCCCCCAGTGACCTGAGCTTGTCCTCGAACTTGGGTCACCAGCATCGGGAGAGGTAAGGTGCTTATAGCACCTTAGCCCAAAATGCCTCTTGGCCAGCTGGGGATAGCTTTATTTACTCCAGGGTGGAGGAGTAGTAGTATAGAGGATAATGTATGGTCCGCAGTCAGTAGCGAACATGTGTAGCCATCGAGAGGTTGCCATGGTGACCATTTAAACCTTGAGAGCGAAGCTTGAGAGGTTTCGGTCTTCCTGACAACCTTAAGATGGCAACACATGCTTTGTTGCCAGTTGTGGACCATACATTGTCTTTTATAGTGTATGGTCCACATATAGAACAGAAAAAGAGGGCAGGATCCAGGGACAGTGCTAATATGCACCAAAAGGGCAAAAGTTGCATCCTGTCCAGAAATGACCCCTCTTCCCATTGCCTGTGGGTCCAAACTGATGCATCTACTCTGTAATAAAATTTAAAGGAAGGGAACATGAACTGTTCAGAATTAACCAGTGATTATGTTTTGACCCAGAAGGTTCCTCTTTAGACTCACATTTTTAGGGGGGCAGACTTTGGGAAAATGGGGAGATGCTTGAAAGAGGCATTAAGGGGAATGGGCAGGAATCGGGGGTTGAGGAACAGTGGGCAGTATTTAAAATGGGGATCACAAGAGCAACAGAATTATGAATTAAGCAGGTTAGCAAGGGGAAAAGGAAGAGGAGGCCATTATGGTTTTCCAAGGGGGTAGCGGAGAAAGTGAAAGCCAAAAAGATTGCATTCAGGCAACACAAAAAGACGCAGGCAGAAGGGGATAGGGAGAAGTAACAGGAGAAGCAAGGGAGGCAGGGGAGATCAGTAAGGAAGCGGAAGCTCAGACAGGAGAGCACATCGCAAAATCAGTGGGTAGAGGGACAAAACCTTTTACAGGTACATAAGGAAAAAGAAAGGCAAAGGGAGGGATAGTGAGACTGAAGGGGAGGATGGGGCCGCATGGAGGATGACAACAGTAAGCTGACATATTGAACAGGTATTTCTGCTCAGTCTTTACTGAGGAAGAGGAGGGTAATGGGTCTGGAAGGGAGTACAAGGGGTGGGAATGGTGCAGAAATGGACACAAGTCCCTTTACTCGAGAAAGGTCCTGAAGGAACTGGAAGTAATAAGAGTTGATGAAGAATGTGGCCAGATGGGGTGCACCCCAGGGTCCTTAAAGAACTAAGAGAGTGGTGGCTGAACCTCTGGCAACCTGTTTAGCCAATCACTGGAAGCAGGGGAGGTACCCAAAGACTGAGGACAGCAGATGTAGTCCCCTTATACAAAAGTGGGAACAAAGAGGAAGCGGGGAACTACAGACCAGACAGCCTCACCTCAGTAGTGGGAAAGATCGTGGAAGCACTACTGAAGGAGAGATTGGTGGAACATCTGGTTGTCAATGGACTACAGGACCCAAGGCAGCATGGTTTCACCAGAGGGAGGTCATGTCAGACCAATCTTGTTGAATTTTTCGACTGGGTGACTAGGGAGGTGGATCAGGGGAGGGCAGTGGACATGGCCTATCTGGACTTCAGCGAGGCCTTTGACACGGTGCCACATAGAAGACTATTACACAAACTGGGGAATATGGGTGTGGGCAGGACAGTAGTGTGGTGGATAGGTAACTGGCTGGGCAGCAGGACACAGAGGGCAGTAAATGGCTGTCACTCCACAGAGGGAAGAGTGACCAGTGGGGTACCACAGAGATCAGTGCTGAGACCGGTCCTATTCAACATCTTCATCAGTGACATTGCGCAGGACCTAGAAGGCAGAATTTCCCTGTTCGCTGATGACACAAAAGCTCTGCAACAGAGTAGACACACCAGAGGGTGTAGACAGAATGAGAAGGACCTGCAGAAACTTAAAGAATGGTCAGGGGTTTGGCAGTTGAAATTCAATGCAAAGAAGTGCAAGATAATGCATATAAGCACAAAAACCCTGGCGCAATATATCAGTTGGGGGTGAGGATATAGCATGCACCAAGCAGGAAAGGGATCTTGGGGTTATCATCTCTGATGACCTCAAGGCAGGGAAACAGTGTGACAAGGCAGCAGGTAAAGCAAATAGAATGCTGGGATGCATAGGCAGGGCATCACCAGCAGGAAAAGGGAGGTCATAATTCCACTATACAAGACACTAGTGAGGCCCCACCTGGAGTACAGTGTACAGTTCTGGAGACCTTGCTACGTAGGACATAGACAGGGTAGAGAAGGTTCAGAGGAGGGCAACAAAGATGGTGCATGGATTGCATCACAAGTCCTATGAGGACAGGTTGAAGGAACTGAGCATGTACTCCCTGGAGGAGAGGAGGGAGATGGGGGATATGATAGAGACATACAAGTATCTTACAGGGAGTAACAGGGTTCAGGAACATACTGTTTTTAAGCAAAAAAGATGTTCCAGGAATAGAGGGCATGGGATGAAGTTGGACGGAGGACGATTCAGAGGAAGCATGAGGAAGAATTTCTTCACAGAACGGGTGGTGGACAAGTGGAACACCCTGCCAGAGGAAGTGGAGGGGGCTGAAACAATCACGGGATTTAAGAATGCATGGGACAGACATAAAGGAATTCTGGAGGTCAACGTTAAGGGGCAACAGACTTCTAGGAAAACATAAAGTGAACTTACAAGCTCAAATGGGCAGACTGGGTGGGCCGTAGGCCTTTATCTGCCGACACTGCCTATGTAGCTATGTATTTTTTACACCAATGGGTCCACTTAACTCATGTTTAAACCCCCCAGCGCTGTCACTGGCAGGATCCTTACTTTAAATTTTCTCTTTGGTCATTGCCGCTCCATTCAAGGTCCTGCTTTCACCACCGCGGCTGATTCCAGAAGACCTCGCGTACCGCACATGTGTGAACGCGTTCTATGTTGTACCATCGATATGACATAACCCACGATGGTATAACAACATTGTAATGTCACATCGCGGGTACAACAACCCTGTAAAACATTGGATTTTTGGTGTTAACAACATGCAACCATACATCATAATATATTTTATTCATAATTTTTCATGTGAATAATGATTTCCCAATATATGTAGGGGAGCGGTCACTGATGGAGTTGGACAGGGACCCTGCCTGAAGAACATCATCCTCCCTATACTGGCCACCCAATCCAGGAGTGAGTAATTTAGGGTACGGTGTTTTGCCTGTTCAGGATAGTGATAACTTGCACCAGGCTTTGAATTTTGAGAAGGTTGGCATATTCAGGTTTGTAGCGGCTTAACCAATTTAGGTTAGTCACCCAGGATAATGGTATCCCTCAGGGGACGAAGATTACCTAGCCCAGTTAGGTGATCTACTAGGCCAGGCGTGCCCCTGTTCAGGGGGTTATAGCAGCAGCCAAAGTACATTTTTTGGGAGGAGCCCAGCGTTAACTTGGAGATGAGCCACTCACGGGGGGAGTCAGGATCTGATGGGAGAACAAGGGTGTCTGTCAGGGGTTCTCTGATGTAAAGAGCAATACCACCACCCTTCTTTCTCCCAGGGTGATCATGGCGCAGTAGGGAGTAGCCTGGTAGTTGATTAGTGTCATTGGGGATGTGTGGTTTAAGCCACATCTTCAGTGAGGCCCAAGACATGAGGCTTACAGAGGGTTATCCAGGCTTCAAGGTCAGGGTATTTGGAAGGTAGACTACATATGTTTAGGTGGGCTATCTTTAGCCCAGGGGAGCTGGCCCACATGATGTGAGAATAGGCTATAGGGACATTTAAAGGGCCAGGATTGGTCTCCACGTCCCTTATCATAAGCAGCAGGGAGAGAAATGGATGGTAAGGTGGGGACAGCAGTGTGGGTGACAGAGAGAGAGAGAGAGAGAGAGAAAAAAAAAAGGCCAAGTTGCCATTTTTCGAGATTGGAAAGAATAGCATAAAGTAGGGTGCCAGTTTGAGTTAGCTCCCATCTATGTAACTGAGGGGGGGGGATCAACTGGAGATAAGGAGGGCAAGCAGTGGGTAAGACACTTCTGCTCAGTAGAAAGAACAGAAGCACAGAAATCAAACCACAGTAGGGTGCTAAGCAGAGGGGCTGCCAGCAGAGGGAGCAGGATATAGGGTTCATATTGTAAGCTAAATCAACTGATCGCCAGCCAGAAAGTAAAGGCAGAGTTGGGCAAGTGGTTGGGGCTCACACCTTTGGTGCAAGATAAATTGGAACCAGACCTGGTTCAAGACTCAGGTCCCCACACTAGTGAAGAGGCTCAGCACTGATGCAAAAGGTCGAGGAACAGTCAGAATGAGGGGAGGAGGAAGGGAGAAATTTACTGCAACAGGGTGCAGAGCAGAATAATTGTTTAGATGTGAGGCTCTAAAGAAGTAAGTGGAGGAGAGGGGACAACTTCACTGTTACTTCTGGGTGAGGGTGGGTGAAACCACGTGGAGCCAAGATGGGGGTGCAGAAGTGGGTCGATTGGTTCTGGCAGAAATAAAAACAGGACCACCCCTGGGTGGGAGAGTGGGTGGCAAGTGCGACCCTACGTGCACCCCCACAGACAGTCTGGTTGAGGGGAGGGTGGAGAGCTCAGGACAGTTGGCTGCCCTCAAACGCCTGTATGGCAGGATGGTGCAGCGCCGATGGTCCTGGAACTGGGGGGAGAGGCTGGGGAGAAGAAGAGGAGAAAGTTGGGTTATAAAGCTGCTGGGCAGAGGGGTGTAAGTAACTTGAGCTCGCAGGGAGGAGGCAAAGTGATAGGCAAGCAGGAGGCTCCACAGACCCACTAGGGAAACCCCATACCTACCAGAGCTCACCAAGTAGTCAGGAGCCAGCAAACAGCAGGATACAGAGGAGAGTGAGGGCCACTGCTTACTGCAGGGAGTCACTACCCCCAGTAATGCACCAGAAGTCCTACAAGCAAGGCAGAGAGGGCTTCCCAGAGTGCCATAAGTTAGAACAGCTAAGACCACAATCACAGCATTACAGTAAATAATTCAGCAGTAACACAGTATTACAGTGGCTATTTGCGGTAGTACACATGCCTGGTAAGTTAAGCTCACACAAAGGAACTAACTGCAGCTGAGTGCTCCCCTAGAATGGAGAAAGGCATCTTAAAGGCCCACAAACAATGCTGTAAAATTCAGCTGTAAATCCACCAAATCGCTGATGGAAATATTCAATCAGTCCCTCTCCGCCGATGTAAAAGGCAGGATCACGTGGTCCCCCACTCGGCTAAAAGGAGCAGGCAAGATAGCGTCCAAAGGAAAGGAAATGTAGAAAATGAGTTGGAAATTACCTTTTCCATCCTCAAAGTGTTGCAGGCTGGTTGGGGGAAGGGTGGAGAGCTCAGGACAGTCGGCTACCCCCAAACGCCTGTATGGCAGGATGGCTCAGCTCCAATGGTCCGGGGGAGGGGGGAGGCTCTTCGGTCCTCAGACTGTTGCAGGCTGGTTGTGGGGAGGGTGGAGAGCTCAAGACGGTCAGCTGCCCCCAAACACCTGTATGGCAGGACGACACAGCTCCAATGGTGCTGGGGGGGAAGCTTTTCAGTCCTCAGAGTGTTGCAGGCTGGTAGTGGGGATAGTTCAGGATGAGCAGCTGCCCCCAAATGCCTGTATGACAGGACGGCACAGCTCAGGGGGTCGGGAGGTTTTTTTGTCCTCAGAGTGCTGCAGGCTGGTTGGGAGGAGGAGGATGGAAAGCCCCGGATGGTCAGCTGCCCCCAAACTCCAGTCCGCTGGTCCTGGAGCTGGTAAGGGTGAGGCTTTTCGGTCCTCATAGTGTTGCAGGCTGGTTGGGGGGAGGGTAGAGAGCTCAAGATGGTAGGCTGTCCCCAAATGCCTGTATGGCAGGATGCAGGATGGTGCAGCTCCAATGGTCCTGGAGCTGGTGGGGGGAAGGGGAGTGGCTTTTCAGTCCTCAGAGTGTTGCAGGCTGGTAGGGGGAAGAGCTCAGGATGGTCAGCTGCCCCCAAATGCCTGTATGGCAGGACGGTGCAGCTGTGATGGTCCCAGAGCTGGGGGGAGGCTTTTCAATCCTTAGAGTGTTGCAGGCTGGTTGGGGAAAGATGGAGAGTTCAGGATGGTTGGCTCCCACCAAATGCCTGTATGGCAGGACAGCGCAGCTCCGATGGTCCTGGAGCTGGGGGGGAGGCTTTTTGGTCCTCAGAGTGTTGTATGCAGTTGGGGGTGAGTTCAGGATGGTTGGCTGCCTCCAAACACCTGTATGGCAGGACGATGCAGCTCCGATGGTCCTGGAGCTGAGGGTGGGTATTTAGGGAGAATTACAGGGGTCCCTTATAGGTATGCTGACTGAAAGTATGCAGAATGGAGTTCAGCCCCCCTTCCCATGGTTGGTGACTATTAAAGTGCTTCTCAAGCCAGGGAAAAACCCAGTGCTGTGCTCTTCTTACCATCCCATATGGCTGCTTACTGCAGACTATAAAATGATGGCAAAAGGCCTAGCCACAAGGCTGGAGGCCATCATGCCAGGGGTGATAACACCCAAATCAGTTGGGGTTTGTAAGGGAGGCAGAGTAAAGGAAACATCTGCAGGACATTAAAAGTAGTATGGAAGTGGAGCAAGCGATAGGGAGTGAAACCTGCAGGGATACTTGCCCTAGATGTCGAGAAGGCGTTTGACTGCCTGGAATGGGGTACATGCATCAAACCCTGGGACACCTTGGTTTGGAAGACACATTTAGGAGCTGGGTCAAAATGTTTTAAACTGGCCCCAGGCCCAAGTGGTGGTGAATGGGAACCTCTCTGAGACCTTTGAACTTTAGGGGAGCACACAGCAGGGGTGTCTGCTTTCCCTAATTTTCTTTGTAATGGCCCTTCAACCCCTAGCAGCAGCCTCACATTTAGAGGGACTGAGCATAAGATGTCCTTCTTCGCAAATGATCTGCTCTTGTATGTCCAGGACCCCTTGAAGTCTTTACCTTTTGTAGCCCATCTGCTGGGGGAGTATGGCCTGTCTTCAGGCCACAGAGCTAACTGGAGTAAAAGCAAGGTGATGTACAAGGGAGGGGGATCCTAGTTTATTTATTTTATTAATTTATTTATTGGGATCTAGGATTAAACACCTTTTGAGCTAGAAGCTCGTTTACAAAGATTCCACGTCAGTTGGAGGGTAGACAGTACTTACAAAGGTAGTACAAGTAACAAAGTAGTAAAAATAACAATTGTATTGGTCCTGTACAGTGAACTTAATTACACAGTAAGTAAAATGATTCTGAGTGAGCAAACATGAGTAGGGTATTAAGGAGGAGGAAAGCTGGATGCAGGCAACACAAAATAAGATGAAAACAGGCAAATAGGATTGGTCAAGGGGCAAAGAGAGTTGAGAGTGGGTCAAGGGGGAGGACGTGAAGGGGGTGGAGAGAAAGGGACGCAGCCAGCGGCACTGTCAAAGTGAATATTGGTGGGGAGACAGTAGTGGGGGAGCGGAGAAGCAGCCAGAGGCCTTGTCAGTGCAGGGAGCTGCTACAAGAGGAGATAGGGGCAGAGTCTGCATACAGGAGGGGGACTAAGTGTAGCAGTCACAGGAGCTGATTGGGGTTAGATACTGACGTAGCATGCTTTTGAATGGGCCCAGAGTGGATAGGTTGGATAGTTCCTAAGAGAATAGCGTGCCTATATGTCATTAACTTCCTCCATTGTTAAAGAAACTTAAAACTGATTGTGAACGGTGGACAGCCCTGCCATTCTCTTTAATTGGTAGAGTAAACAAGCAGAAAATGTGTGTCTTCCCAAGAGTGCTCTACCTCCTGCAGACCTTGCCCATTAAATTACCTCAAAAATTCTTTAGATAGAGAAACAGCCAATTTCACAACTGGCTTTCCTGGGAGTGGAGGAGGGTAGTTCCAGACCCTGGCTTCCACACTTAGCCCCAGCCTAAGAAGAAATGTAGACCTCAAGGCGAGGGATCCCTTCACCAATTTAACCTTCAGAATATGGGAATAAGGTCACAGAAATATTGGGCATAAACCAGGACTCTCACTGTTGGCAGACATAACTAAAGCCCTGAAAAAGGAAGCAGGCAACACAGTGCTTGTACACCGAGGACTGCTCTCTTGGGAGGAAAAGGGTCTGACAGAAATCAGAGACCTATATGAAAGTGGAGTCTTGGCATCTTTTGTACCCCTGAAGAAAAAGCACAGCCTACTGCCTAGCTCTTTGTGTATCTTTGCATATGAGGAATCTTGGGGGCCTCGAGAGATGTGGGGGTACAAGATCTTTCCACAGCAGAAGCTATAATAATGTTACCCAAGCAGGGAACAAAACTCCTATCTGCGTACTATAAACTAGTCAACCAAAAAAAAACAAGGATTACAGGGTTTTATTTAACTCTAAAAATCGATTAGCGTTTTGCTCATAAAAGTGCTAAAACATTGTAAAAATGCACAGCACTTGCCTCATTGTGTTTAACAAACATAACACTTCTAGAAAGCCTATATAAATACTTTTTTTACAGTTAGTGTTGTCCCAAGGAAAAAACTGCGAATCAATTATTTAAAACCATGGATTATAGGATAGCATGGGGAGCAAATATTAGCACAGAGATAACCCCAGGAACCTGGGAAAAGGTGATTCACCATGCCGCTATATCTGCGGAAATCAACAGATTACGCCAAATACAATATCACTTTCTATATAGAAGATACTTCCTCTCAGTCAAACTCCAGAAATTGAGGGCAACAGCAGCTCGATGTGCCCCAAGTGTCAAACAGCTGAGGGCACATATGCTCAGCGTGGTGCAGGAGTGCCCTAAGATTAAGAAGTACTGGAGCGAGGCTTATGATATAATGGGAAAAGTTTCGCAACTAGAAATACATTGTTCCCCACTGGAAGTGTTATCGGGGTGGAGACAAACCCAGGAAGGGAACGGAGCCACCAGCTGTGGCAGTTAACCTTGGTTAATGCAAGGAAAGTGCTAGCGCAATACTGGGGTAGTGTTGTGCTGCCCTCCATTAGTCACTGGATTAACAGTCTTTTAGATTGCATGAAGCTTGGAAGAGCAAAACTAAGAGCCAGTGGGTAGGGGGAAGGGAATATGGCTCTGTGGGGAGTCCCCTGGTAAGAGCATTGGAAGAAGGTATACTACAGGGTTAAGTGCAATAGCTGGCCAGCCCAGTGGCGCTGAGAGTTGAGGTGCTGGACGCCACACCTTGCGCTACACTGACAACCCGGGTTTCGGAACGAGCTCGGGTCGTCGGGGGTCAGCAGGGGAGGACTGGGATTGAGCGTCAGGAGACAGCTCTCCTAGTCCTGGGGTGGGCTGGGGACTCTACACCATGCTGCAGCGACCCCTGGGGACGCCCGGAGGTACCGCATGCAGTGGTGTAACGGGGGGGCCACGGCGGACGACTGCACGTATGTGCATGGACGTCACTGCACATCCGTGGTCCCAATGGGGAAAGAACAGGGGAAAATGGCAGCACGGGTCCATGGCAGCATGATAGCCACAGCTCCACCGTCCGACGATGCGTGGAGGCATGTGCCAGTACTGGTTCCTCACTGGGTGTTGGGGGGCTATAGGGGGGCCCCCTTTTGCAGGTGTAGTTGCATCTGCCAGCTGGGCATGTGAGCTTCGGGGTCAGCGGCGGAGTGGAGCGGTGACTGGACGTAGAGCAGGACTGTGGCTGCAGAGGAGAAAATGTTAAATGATAAAAAAAAAAAAAAAAGTGCAACAGCTGATAAGTTGAGGTCCAAATAGGTGGGAGCCAAGGGTTCAGTGGCATCAGACTGGGCAGGCTAAATAACATCTCCTGGAAGCTTGACATTAGGATGCTCAATTACTGTTACCTGTATTAATTACTACTGTTTACTGAATGACTAAGTGCATGTTACCAGGACTGTGTATTAGCAATGTCAAATCTCAGTAAGATAGTAGTGTATCATCACAAAAACATTACCTAAATTAGCTAATCAGTTAGGACTGTCTGAATTTTACATAAAATGTATGCTCAGTGTATTCTCAATCTGTATTAACTGTACCTTTAAAGCCTATTAACTGTACACTGTATGTTGTTACTATTGCATGCCTGTATGCCTATTGCAATACTTCAGAATAAAGTTTATCCCGAGCCCGGGATGTCTGGTGGCGACCAGTGAGGTGGGGTTGGGTGTCCCACGGACTCCTCTTGCCTTGGGGAAGGGAGGGCACCTCCTTTCATTGCACAACCACCCCTGATTACCCAGGGGGAGGAGGATGTAATGCGGGAAGGAATAAGTGGTCCCTCTGGGATGACCTTACATCAGCACACACCCACTCGCATGGCAAATGATGCAGAGGCGTCACCCGCTCAGAGTGAGCTGGCAGGGGAGTTCCGATTATAGGGAGGGGCTTACCCATCCTTCTGATGGCCTTAACAGGTGAATGCTAGGGTCATCTCTCAGGGCCACACCCTGGGGTGGTATAAGGGGAGGGCTAAGCACGGGATAAAATACCCCAAGCAGCGCTGGGCAGATGAAGCTGCCCCACACACCGCACCACAGCAGCATCACTTCGACTCCTCCCACACCTCGCTGGCTCCTTCTCATGGACCCCAACCATCAAGTGAAGTATCTCCTCCTGGCTTGGGGGTGCCAGGGGGTCCTGCTTGAGGGGGATAAGCTGTGGGTGACAGTCAGGGTATCCTTGGAAGGTTGCCGAGTAAAGGCTTGTGGTGGGTTGGACCACTGAAGGACACCTGTGGTGGGTATAAGGGCATGGGTAGGTGGAAGGAGGTACTGGTAGCTGGCAGGGAAAATGGGGGGCAAAAAAATAGAAAGCAAAAAAAAGTTTATAAAAAAAACCAAAACTGAGATGTGCAATAAAAGGACATGACTACTTCAATAAAACAAGAATTAAATGGGGAGATGAGGTTCAGCATTGTATACCTAGCAGTTTATGGAACAAATTACTCAACAAAGCAAACTTTACAAGTATTCAAATTAATATTGAGAAGTTTGCTAAAAGGACATCATTGTTTCTTTATAACAAGAATATGTTGGGAAGATAAGGTTCAAAAATGTATCCCTAGTGGGTTATGGAAGAAACTACATAAAAAAGCAAGTAGACTTTATAATTTTATTTTATTTATTTATTTAAAAGTTTGTAACCGGGAGTGGCATGCTGAGCCGAGGCTCGTTTCCAGGTGTGACCTTGGGGAGGGGAAGAGGGGGTGCAGATTACATCAGTACATATGGTTAAGAAGGTTATAATAGGGCCAAGGAGAGAAACAATAATACAAGTCAGGCCGGGTTACAAAGATAGGCTGGGTAAGAGGCAGGTACATACAACAAGGTACAACATGTCATACATTGAACAGTAGTGCAAATCAAGCAAGTTACCAAAACTGCCTGAGAAAAGGCAAGTGAAACGTACAGGTATTCATACAGGGAACAACAGAGCAAACAAGCATGTTACCACCAAGAAAAGGTTGCTCTGATAAAGTGCAGTGCAAACAAACGAGTGAGTTAGAGACTAGGAGGCATAAGACTCTTGCTGAGGATTAGTCAGATTGGAGGCACGAGCAGGGTGGAGGCAGTGAGTGGTAGAGGGTCCATTTAAAGAGGTTTAGTGTTGGTAGTATTTGGAATGAAGAGGGAAGGGAGTTCCACAAGTTTGGGAAGTGGAAGGAGAAGACAGCCTTTACAGAGTTGGAATGAGGTCGAAGAAGGGCGAAGGAGCGGGAGTCAAGCGTGCAGAGGTAATAGGAAGTGTGGGAGGAAGGGGATAAGAGGGAGGAGAGGTAGGAGGTAAGGGAGCCAAACCAATAGTTGGCTGAGATGATAGAGGTGTGGTAGTTTTGGCGGGAGGCTAGGGAGGGGAGCGATAGGGGTGCATAGAGTGTGCAGTGATGAGTTCTGGGAGGGGCGTTTCAGGTGAAACAACAAAATGCATTGAAAAGGATGTGTGATCTGGAGAGGGAGGATGTGGAAGCAGTCCTGAATATTATGTCGGTGTAATCAAAAAGTGGTAGGATTGTCCTGGTGAGGAGGATCTGGCAAATGGAGAGGATAGGACATCTTTATTTCGGTAAAGAACATCAAGTTTGGGGCGTAACTTGGAGTGAATATAGTCGATGTGCATTGAGAAATCCAAGCGGCTGTCAAGCCATACTCCTAGGTATTTGTAGGCTGGGACTGTGTCCAGGGTCATACCATCAAGAATGCAGAAGGGTAGGAGAGGAGTTTGACAAGATTTTGTGGGTGCCAAAGTTCATGGAGACTGTTTTGTGGTGCTTACTTTTAGTTGATTATCTTGGAACCGGTTCAAGATGTGCAAGAAATCTAATTGTAGCAGGGAGGATACGTCTGAGGCTGAGGGACCAGAAGTGTAGAGGATAGTGTCATCAGCATATAGGTGTGTGTGGGAGTGAGCGCACCCAAGTGGGAGGTCACTAAGAAAGATGGAAAAGAGGATGGGACCCAGGATAGAGCCATGCGGTACGCTTGCTTGGATTGGGGGGGGTGGGAGAGTATCAGCAACCTGAACATTTTGAAAGTGACCTGAGAGGTAGGAGCAGAATCAGTTTACTGCTAGGGGGAAGAGTCCAGCTAGTTCTAGTTTGGAGAGTAAGAGTGGATGGGAGACAAAAGCCTTGGCTAAGTCTATGAATATGGCTGAGGTAAGGTGGCCTAGGTCCATGCTGGTGAGGATGGCGTCTGTCAACTGGAATACTGTGGAGACAGTTGAGTAGTTCTTTCTTGTTTTTTTATCTACTTAGTGTTTTTACCATTTTTTTCCCTGTTTTTTTTCACCTGCCCCCTTCCTCTGGCGTGCATGCGCGCATGTGGAGGCACACTTGCGCCGCTTTCCAAGGTGCCCTCCTGACTTGCTGCCCCCTCCTGCCTGTGCTGCCACCAGACCTCCACCTGGTGGCCGTGGAACTAAGGGGGAGTGACCACCACCCCAGGAGAGGAGAGCTGCCATTAGGCTGCTCAATCCTGCGTCCCCCCTCCCCCCCAGTGCCAGCCCCTCGACAAACCGAGGTCGTTCCCAAACCTGGGTCGCTGGCATGGCGCGAGGTGTGGTGTTCCATCACCTCAACCCGCAGCACCACCAAGCTGGCTTGAGTGGTTCTTTCTAAAGTTTGATTGGTAAGAGGACAGGAAATTTGAGGAGGTGAGGAAATTGGTGAGTCTGGCTAGAAGAAGGGATTCTTGGAGCTTTTCCAAGACAGGGAAGAGGGAGATGGGGCGGTAATTTACTGGTAGGCTCTGTCACCGCCTTTATGAAGGGGGATAACTTTGGCAGATTTTCAGGCCTGTGGTACAGAGCCAAGGGTGAAGGAGAGATTGAGCAGAAGGGATGGGGGTGGGCAATGGCTGGGGCAGAGATCTGGAGAAGGAGAAGGTCAAGGCTTTCAGGATTGGATTCAAGTAGTTTCAGGGACTGGAGGGCATGGAGTGCCTCCTGGTCTGTGACAGGGGAAATATAAAAAGGTGTGGTTTAGAGGGAGATGGAGGTGCAGTTGGGGGCTATGGGGGTAGGAGATGGGGAAGAGGACTGAGGAGAGGAGGGGTGGGCAGGGGTGGATGGTAGGGTGCAGGTAGTAAAGAAATTGTTTAGAGTGGTGGCAAGCATTAGAGGGTCAGAGACTAGAGAGTTGTTGATGAGGAGGGAGGGGGAGGTGAGTGTTTGACAAAACTTACGGGGGGAGTTGAGGTTTTCTTGTAATGCATTCTTGAAATAGTAGGATTTAGCTGCCTGAATAGCTTTGGTACATCTGTTTCTTAGAGTACGATAGGTTGAAAGATCGTTTGGGGATAGGGACACTTTATCGCATGCCCAGGCACGGTCATGGGTGTAGCAGAGCTTGATGATGTCTGACGAGAGGCTGGGTGATGGAAATGCTGCATCCTGCGGCAATGTAAGGGGCGTGAGTATTCCAGACATTATTTAGTATTTGGCAGAAGAGGGAGAGTGCAGAGTTGACATCTGATGAGGTGTAAAATAGGGACCAATCAGCTGACACAAGATCGTGCAGAAGATTAAAGGTGTTTAGACAGCATGTGAAATGTGTCCAGTGGGAGGGGCTGTAATTTGAGAGTACAGTAAGTTATAAGATGATCACTGAATAAGTCACGGAGAATACCAGCGGCAGAGATTCGATATGGGTGTGCGAACAAGATCCAGTCAAGGAGGGTGTGGTTATGGGAGTGGGGGTTGGGTCTGGTGGGTTCAGTGATGAGCTAGTGTAGATTTAGGGAGACTGTTGAGTGATAGGTTTTAGGGCAAGGGAGGCCCAGTTCAGGTTAAAATCACAAGTAGGATGAGTTTGCCAGGACTGGCATTGGATGAGAGGGAGTAGATGGTGCTGACTATAGAGGAGGGGGAAGCCTTGAGGGAGGACTAAAGCACTCCAGTGAAGATGGGGAGAGAGGATGGGGGTACCATCTTAATTAGGAGTAGTTTGTGCATCTTTAGGACCGCCTCTCAAGTAATGAGAGAGACTGATAGATTTTGGCGATAATAGATTGCTACTCCGCCAGCTCGCTTGGAGTAGTCTTGCCGTAGGAGGTAGTAGTTGGATTGGGAGAGTAAGGAGTCAGAGATTTTGCAAGATAGCTGAGATTGAGTGATGCAGAGTACATCTGGGGACAGTTGTTGCACCCAGACTCTGAGGAGGTCTATCTTGGGGACTAGGCTCCTGACATTGAGGTGGAAAATGGTTAGGCCTTTTGAGGGAGAGGGGGATTTTGGGGTCAGGCCAGGGGTTTGGCTGGATGTCTCCAGCTAGCAGGAGGAGTAGGCAGTGGAAGAATAGTTTGCTTGCTGATTTGCAAAGTTTCAGCCTACTGCGGAGAGCATGATGGTGAGAGGATGAGTGGGCAAAGTAGAGCCTGTGGATGAGCTCTAAATAGAGAGAGGGAGTAGCAATAGGATGCCAGGTGGGGGATCTGGGAGGGAGAGAGGTGGGTGTGAATTATTCACAGAATAACTGTATTCAGTACAGTATATTGAACCATGCATATCTGACCCCCTTTAACCTGTTTCAAATGAGCCCATAGCTCACTGGAGCAAAGGTGCGATCCTGTTTGGGAAGTGCTATCTCCATTTGCTCTTGTGAATCACTTTCCTGCAGGGGATTGTGTTAACTGCCATGCATAGTTTCTGTGCACAGTGTTAACACAGTTCCCATATTCAGACAGGCATCCCACATTAATCAGGCTTTAACACAGCCTCCATATTCAGACATGTATCCCACATTAATCAGGCATTAACACAGCCCCTGTATTCAGACAGACAGCCCACATTAATCGGGCATTAGCACAGCCCCCATATTCAGACAGACAGCCCACATTAATCAGGCATTAACACAGCCCCCATATTCAGACAGCCAGCCCACATTAATCGGGCATTAACACAGCCCTCATATTCAGACAGACAGCCCACATTAATCGGGCATTAACACAGCCCTCATATTCAGACAGGCATCCCACATTAATCAGGCTTTAACACAGCCTCCATATTCAGACAGGCATCTCACATTAATCAAGCATTAACACAGCCTCCATATTCAGACAGGCATCCCACATTAATCAGGCATTAACACAATCCCCATATTCAGACAGACAGCCCACATTAATCGGGCATTAACACAGCCTCCATATTCAGACAGGCATCCCACATTAATCGGGCATTAACACAGCCCTCATATTCAGACAGGCAGCCCACATTAGTGGGCATTAACACAGCCCTCATATTCAGACAGGCAGCCCACATTAATCAGGCATTAACACATCTACATATTCAGACAGGGCAGCCCACATTAATGAGGCATTAACATAGCCCTATATTCAGACAGGCAGCCCACATTAATCAGGCATTAACACAGCCCCCATATTCAGACAGGCAGCCCACATTAATCAAGTGTCTAACAGCCCCCATATTCAGACAGGCAGCCCACATTAATCAGGCTTTAACACAGCTCCCCATATTCAGACAGGCAGCCCACATTAATCAGGTGTTAACACAGTCCCTATTCAGACAGGCAGCCCACATTAATTAGGCGTCAACACAGCTCCCATATTCAGACAGGCATCCCACATTAATCAGGTGTTAACACAGCCCCCATATTCAGACAGGCAGCCCACATTAATCAGGCGTTAACACAGCCCCCTTATTCAGACAGGCAGCCCACATTAATCGGGCATTAACACAGCCCCCCTTATTCAGACAGGCAGCCCACATTAATCGGGCATTAACACAGCCTCCATATTCAGACAGGCATCCCACATTAATCAAGCATTAACACAGCCTCCATATTCAGACAGGCAGCCCACATTAATCGGGCATTAACACAATCCCCATATTCAGACAGACAGCCCACATTAATCGGGCATTAACACAATCCCCATATTCAGACAGACAGCCCACATTAATCGGGCATTAACACAAGCCTCCATATTCAGACCGGCATCCCACATTAATCGGGCATTAACACAGCCTCCATATTCAGACAGGCATCCCACATTAATCGGGCATTAACACAGCTCTCATATTCAGACAGGCAGCCCACATTAATTGGGCATTAACACAGCCCTCATATTCAGACAGGCAGCCCACATTAATCAGGCATTAACACAGCCTCCATATTCAGACAGGCATCCCACATTAATCGGGCATTAACACAGCCCTCATATTCAGACAGGCAGCCCACATTAATTGGGCATTAACACAGCCCTCATATTCAGACAGGCAGCCCACATTAATCAGGCATTAACACAGCCCCCCATATTCAGACAGGCAGCCCACATTAATCAGGCATTAACACAGCCCCCTGTTATTCGAGACAGGCTCCACATTAATCAGGCATTAACACAGCCCCCCATATTCAGACAGGCAGCCCACATTAATCAAGTGTTAACACAGCCCCCCATATTCAGACAGGCAGCCCACATTAATCAGGCTTTAACACAGCTCCCCATATTCAGACAGGCAGCCCACATTAATCAGGTGTTAACACAGTCCCTATTCAGACAGGCAGCCCACATTAATTAGGCGTTAACACAGCTCCCATATTCAGACAGGCAGCCCACATTAATCAGGCATCATCAGGTGTTAACACAGCCCCCCTTATTCAGACAGGCAGCCCACATTAATCAGGCTTTAACACAGCCTCCATATTCAGACAGGCATCCCACATTAATCAAGCATTAACACAGCCTCCATATTCAGACAGGCATCCCACATTAATCAGGCATTAACACAATCCCCATATTCAGACAGACAGCCCACATTAATCGGGCATTAACACAATCCCCATATTCAGACAGACAGCCCACATTAATCGGGCATTAACACAGCCTCCATATTCAGACAGGCATCCCACATTAATCGGGCATTAACACAGCCTCCATATTCAGACAGGCATCCCACATTAATCGGGCATTAACACAGCTCTCATATTCAGACAGGCAGCCCACATTAATTGGGCATTAACACAGCCCTCATATTCAGACAGGCAGCCCACATTAATCAGGCATTAACACAGCCCCCCATATTCAGACAGGCAGCCCACATTAATCAGGCATTAACACAGCCCCCCATATTCAGACAGGCAGCCCACATTAATCAGGCATTAACACAGCCCCCCATATTCAGACAGGCAGCCCACATTAATCAGGCTTTAACACAGCCCCCCATATTCAGACAGGCAGCCCACATCAGTCTGAGAATGCTGCCTGTCTGAATATGACCCCCAGGACAGCTGTGTGCTGTCTCACGTGTGCAGCTAATGGGTGCGCTGTGCAAACGGATGACTTTGAAAATGTGACCCCAAATGTCCAACTGCCAATATAACTTTCGGCTGGGGAGAGCTTTGTAATGTATGCCTTTTTCCTTTTAAGCAGCAGCCCTTGTTCGCATCAGCACTGCAGTGGATTTAGTTTTAATTAAACATTTAGTCAGGGCCTTAGCAGTGATCGAAAACACCATTAACCCTCCTTTAAGTTTGTGGGAAGGTACTTGCATGCAAATGTCACTAGCATTAGGAGCGCCCTCTGTGTTTATCTTTATTTACTTAGTTACATACTTTTGGTATCCAGATAGGAACACTAATGCCAGGCACCTTTTTCAAGCATAGGCACTATCTGCCTCTCCCCGCCGAGCTGCTGTCTAATCTGCTGATGTTTCTTGGCAGAGAAGCTTGAGGAGGGCACAACTACAGGAGATGATCCTTGCTAGGTTTCTCCTTCCCCTCAGGTGCTGTACACGTCATTGAGTTAAAAAGAAAAAAAAAACATTTTACAGAATGTATTATAAAAGTTGCTAATGACACAGTGCGTGCCATTTTGACTGGTTAATATAATTTAGCCTGAGATTGACTACTGCTTTAACTTGTGCATGAGTTGTTTTAGGGCATGGAAAATTGATTCTTCCAGCAGTTAAATCATTTTCCAGTCATCTAAAATAATACATCTTCCAGCCTTAACATGATTTACATGTAATTTGAGATCAATTCTAGGTGTTTGGAAAATGGTGTTGGAGCCAGAACAGTCTATACTAGGTCCTAATCTAATCTGTTAATCATATCTGTCTCAGGTTATAAAGTTGGTAAATGCTTTAATACAAGATATAAGTTGATTGTTTGAAATATTGGAAGTCTATTTTTGCTCTGAAATATTGTCTTTGACTCATAAATGTTAAACGTGTGACTTCATTATAATGAGGTAGAGTATGGATCAATTATATATGCATGCTTTGGCTCGGTCTGCCTCTCCCGGTGACCAGTTTTCAAACAAATAACTAAATGCTCACCAACTGGTGATAAAATCAGTCATAAAAAGGGGGACTCAGATCCTGCATTGTGATTGGTTAATCCTCTTTCCAAGCTGTGTAAATAAGCATGAAGACATGGCAGGGTGTGGGGCTGTTAATGAGATAACTGCATGCCCAGGTACTTTGTGAAACACAAGTGCCTTCAGTACCTGGAAGTGGAGATCTTACTTCGAGATGTCGCTTTTGCAGCAGGTAACACCTTTAGGACTGAATCTGGCAGGTGCCAGATCTCCACGGAAGCAGTACCCAGCAGGGGACCGCCCACTATGTTGGCCCGCCACCGACGTAATATATGGTATAAAAGGGGTGGTCCCAGGGCTGGCCCGGTGGCACTGAGGGTTGAGGCACTGGATGCCACACCTCGCGCCATGCAAGTCACCCGGGTTCAGTAACAAGTCTGGGCCACTTGGGGCGGCAGGGGGAGAGAGAGAGGATTGAACGTCCGGAGAACTGCTCTCCTCTCTCCGGGAAAGGGGACTAGTCATCCTGCCTGCTGACTGCTCTCTAGCGGTGGCTGGAGGGCAGTACGGGTCAGGTGGCTTGGAAGCCAACGCGCTTACATCGGAAGGGAGGGAAGGAGGAAGAAAACAAAAAAAGGAGCCGTGATGGCCTGATTACTCTGGCGAGTCTGCCCCCGCCACCAGATATGCCGTATCGGGTGGCGGGGGACTTCCGGCACCCCTCCACCTGGCCCTGTCATGGAGGGGGAATCCACAGGGGAACCTCGGGGGGCAGACGATCTGGGGGTCAAGCCAGAGGATGTACCCCATCCGAGGGGGTGGTCATAGCCCTGTGGATCCCGCAGAAGGAGTTAAATAGTCAAAAAGGAAAATAAAAAGGGGGGACGGTCTCCAGCCCATCCCCAGTTCTTTTCCTGCCATAGACCACGCAAGTTGGACCTCTGCGGATGCCTTCAGCTAGTCGACTGCCATCTTAAACGTGTTTTCAATGCCTTTTTTTATTTTCTTTTTCGATAGTATTTTGACAAATTTGTGCATGTCGTCCTCTTCTCCAACATCGATCGAGAGGTGCCCTTCAAAGTGCGCGTACAGCAAGCAGATCCCACATAAAGATGGCCATTCAACCTGCCTGTTCTGCTTGGGTCCAGACCACAACATTGAGGCCTGCCAGCACTGCCGCTATTTCAACCAGCGTACGTGGCTGTAGTGCCAAAAGACCCTCAAAGTCTTTCTGCTTAAAAAACAGATATCTGCCAGGGAGAAGAAATTTCACCGCAAGAGTTCTTCATTCTCCTCTTTTTGAGTAATCCAGTAGAAATCATAAACACTGGGACAAAGAGAAATCTTGAGCAGAAGACTGCTCTCGGTCCCTGTCGAAGTCGGTGACCCCCTTCCCCTCAGGCTTGCCTCTGGGCTCCCAGTCTTGAAGCCTCCCTCTCTCATCTCCATTATGAGAGAAGGCTGTTCAGGGCGTGGGAAGGCTCTAAGCCTAGTGGCTTGGCTGGTGGTCCTTCGGGCAGCAGGCCACTGTCTGTCGCCCTCTCGGCCAGGGTGTCCGCCAAGTCCATCCTGACATCTGGGGCCGCTGCTGGTAAGCGGCAACAGTCGCTTTCTTCCTCAAGGTGCAATGGGTGTACGTCCCGATCAGGAGGGATGCCTCCTCCGCAGGCTACTCCACTTAAGCATCTACCAGCTAGTTCCCCAGCCCAACCTCCACCTACACCAATCACCTCTATGCTGGCCTCCCCAGCACCCCCTCGTGGAAAACCCAGTGCCTCCACAGATGCCAGTAGACTCAGTCACCCCCAGTAGGCCGATGCCCTAGGACCTGACACCCGATGGTCAGATGTTGGATCCAACGCCTGAGGGGACTTCTTTGGTCCTGACACCAGATAACCATGACCCGACTACCTGGATGCTGAGGTTACCCAGCTGGACAGCCTGATGCCGGAGCCATCCGCGCCCGCCCACCTTGACGCCAGATACTTCAGCTTTGCCACAGAATCCCCCACAGGGTTTTAATGAGCTTTGTGCTGCTTGGTGGGCCTACTTCAAAGATAAAGAGGCCCCCTTGACTCCTGTTAAGCCGGCTCCCCAAGGGCCTTCTCCAGTCGAGCCCTGGGGTCGCCCCTCTACTCCGTCTCCTAGGAGGATGACACCTGACAAGGACCTTCCTTCTCTAAAGGAACAACCATGCAGGCCCTTAAGGTCGCCTTCCCCATCTCTGGATTCAGAAGACTCGGAAGCGGATTCCTACTTTTCCTCCAGCCTTGGGGACTCAGGCCCTCCATCTGACCCTGACGTCAGCAAGGACGCCCCACGCTCCCTGCTTGATGACCCTTCATTTATGGGTGTGATGCGTCATATCCAGCAGTCGAATGGATGGGACTCTGAAAACCTCAACCAGAATGGAAGAGATTGGCTGCCTTCCTTCAGAAGGACACACTCCCCATAGTAGTTCCCCCAGTGATCGATTTGTATAAAGACGCCAACAAGCTGGCATGGAAGTGTCCTTTTTCGACCCCAGCAGTGTCCAAAAATCGAATCAGTTATATACTGTTCCCTGGGATGATCCTTTCTATGGGGAACAACTGGAGGCAGACTAAAGTGGTGCTGAATGCTGCCCATGCCAGGTCCAGATGTCCGCAGCACCTCAGTACACAACCCCCAGATAAGGACTCTAAGCAGTTTGATCACCTGGCCAGGAGAGTTTTTTCCTTTACTACTTGTGCCATCTGGTCCCAGAATTTCTTTGCCCACATGATCCAGTACTAGAATGTCCCATGGGACAAGGCACTGGAAATTGTTCAGACCATGCCAGACTCACTCAGATGGGTGGAGCTCATGGCCATCATGAAATCCGTCTCGGATGTCGGTAACCACATCCTGTGGGCTTCATACAATACCATGGATTCAGCGGGCAGAGGCATGGCTTCTGCAGTCTGTATCCACCAATACTCTTGGCTGAGAGTCTCCGTGTTTGCCCAGGACGTCCAATCCAAGATTATGGATGCCCCTTCAGAGGGCCGGTTCTATTCAGGGAAGATACTCAAAACATCATTACCCATTTGCAGGAGGCAGGGAAAGCAGTTAGGTCAGTGCAGACTATGACCCAAGCAGCAACCTTAACAGTCCTTTCTTAAGACTGGATGACAATTTCGCGGTCAGCACCAGCAGCAGCAGCGGGCTGGCTTTAAATGTGAGGCCACTACCCCTGCCACTGGAGGTTCTGCCGCACATGACCCCAGAGCATCTCAGCCTGCACTTCCCCTCCTCGGCTCCTCTGCCTGACTCACTGCCTGACCCTCCTCCTTCAGCAGAGTCTGTGGGGGAAGTGGTAGGGGGTTGGTTCTCCTTACACACCAAAGGGTGGCATTGGATAATGTCAGGCCGCTGGGTCCTGCAGCTCATTGAGAGAGGACACACTCTCACATTCGTAGAGGTTCCTCTAGACAACCCTCCAGTACTGTCTCAATACTCTCAGGCCCACAGCACTCTCATAGCAGAGGAAATCCAGGTTGTCCTTCAAAAGAAAGCCTTTGAGCTGGTGCTCCTGGAAAAATGAGGAACAGGGTTTTACTCCCACTTTTTCCTCTGCCGAAGAAGACCAGGAATCTTCGTCCTGTCTTGGATTTAAGCCACCTGAACCAGTATATAGAGTACAGAAAGTTCAGGATGGTCACCCTGATAGGTCTCCTTCCCCTATTACACCAAAGGAACTGGCTATGCTCCCTGGATATGCAGGATGCATACCTCCACATTCTGATTTTCCAACCACACAAGAGGTTCCTGTGCTTCCGCTTTCAGGGCCACCATTATCAGTTCAGGGCCTTGCCCTTCGGCCTGTCCTCAGCACTGAGGGTATTTACCAAGTGCCTTGCCATGGTAGCCTCAAGTCTCAGGAGACAGGGGCATTATATCTTCCCCTACCTCGATGATTGGCTTTAATTGCTCCCTCTCGGGACCGGCTTGTAGAAACCCTTGCAGACACATTCTCCCTCTTTCAGGACCTGGGGGTTACTCTAAACCTCCCCAAAATACTGGCCTCTGGCCAAGTCAGTGGCTTCAACACATAGGGACAGTCCTGAACACGGCACAAGGCAAGGCCTTCCTCCCCCAGGACAGGGCAGAACACCTTCAGTCCCATGCTCGGTAGCTGCTTTCAGCTCGCCAAGTTCTGGCCCAGTCAGTAGTCAGGCTATTGGGACACATGGCAGTGGCCATCACCACAGTCTCCATAGCCTGACTTTACATGAGAGTAATCCAGTGGAACCTCCGGGGTTCCATGGGATCAGAGGTCAGATGACCTGGACCAGCCGGTCCAGGTATCCAGCCCAGTCAAGCAGTCCCTGGCTTGATGGCTGGATACTCCCGACTTTTACAGAAGGGTTTCCTTCTGGAAATAATCTCCCACCCAGATCCTGACCATCGATGCTTCAGGCCAGGGTTTGGGGAGCTCATCTGGGCACTCACCAGACTCAGGGATCCTGGACTCAGCAAGAGCTTCATCTCCACATCGGTATTCTGGAGATGAGGGCAGTTCTTTACACCCTCCAAGCCTTCCAGACAGTCCTCTTGACTGGTCCCCTGCATGTCATTGGTATTTTATATCAACAAGCTTGGGGAATACACTCTTACCCTCTTTGCAGAGAAGCCATGCAAGTGTGGATGTAGGCAGTAGGTCACCAACTGGAACTCTTGGCAGTCCACGTTCCAGGCATTCACAACTCTCTGGCTGACAGCCTCAGTCGGACTTGGTCCAGGGCCCATGAGTGGGTCTGCTTCCCGTAGTGGCGGAAGATCTTTTCACGAGATGGGGTTGCCCAGAAATGGATCTGTTTGCCTTCCCATCCAACGCAAAACTGCACAATTTTTCCTCACTAGATCCAGAGCCTGGTGCTTTCTGGCAAAACACGTCATCCCTCTCCTGGGTGGGGAGGTTATTTTATGCGTTTCCTTCCTTTCCCCCTCTGCAACGGGTACTCATCAAGTTGCAGTCAGAGGGGGCAGAAGTGATCCTGGTAGCTCCATTCTGGCCTCATCAGATCTGGTTCCCACTCTTAAAGCAACTGGTGGTGGAACCTTTGGTGCTCCTGCCCCCTCCAGTCAGACTAGCTGTCCCTGGAGCAGGGCTCCCTGGTCCATCCAGATCTCAGATCTCTGCATCTACATGCGTGGCTCCTGCAGACCTAGTTGTCTCCAGATCTGGGGTCTCACCATGGGTAACAGACGTCCTGGTGGCAGCCATGAAACCCTCCACTACAATGACCTATGCTATGAAGTGGAAACAGTTCTGCATTTGGGCCACTGCTAGGAGCTTGGATCCATTCACTTGCCTAGTGAATTTGGTACTGGAGTTCCTCCTCACTCTTTCAGATGCAGGACTCGGTTACCCTTCATTAAAAGTACACTTGTCTGCCGTTTTCTGCATACCATGTGTCTATTGAGGGCATGTACATTGCCCAGCTGGACACTTCCTGCACTTTTCTGTGGGGCATGCTTCATTTGAAGCCTTCCATCCAGAACCCTGTCCCACCTTGGGACCTTTTGTTTGCTTCAGAGAAACTCACTCTGCCTACATTTGAGCCTGCATTGAGCTGTGCTTTCTGTCATGGAAAGCGTTATTTATAATTGCCATTACTGCTACTTGAAGAATTTCCAAGCTTCAAGCCCTGATGTGTAAGGAGCCTTATTTAGTTTTCCACAAGGGCAGGGTGTCCTTGAGAACTAATCCTAAGTTCTTGCCGAAGGTGGTCTCAAGAGTTTACCTTGAATCAAGATATCCACCTGCCGGTATACTATCCAGAGTACTCAAACCGAGGGGAGGCTCTGCTGCATACTCTGGATGTCCACTGGGTGCTCAGATATTATTTGGTACGCACCCATACTGCTCATCAGTCTGATCAGTTGTTTGTGTCTTTTGCCCCCCAAATGGCAGGCGCTCTAGTTTCTAAACAATTTTTATCCAAATGGTTGGTTAACTGCATTGTGTTTTGTTACAGTAGGTATGACAAACCCATGCCGGGCTTGGTAAAGTGTCATTCTACCAGGGGCATGACGGCTTCTTTCACCTTACTGAAAAATGTGTCTGCCACTGACATATGCGGCCACCACTTCGAGTTCTGTCCACACCTTTGTGAAGCATTACAGTCAGGACATTGCATCTTGCCGCAGGGCTGGCTCTGGACTCGCTGTCCTTCAGGGCCTCCTGTCCTAATTTTCTCTGAGGAGACGTTTGCCTCCACCCTTCTGCTTGGGATTTCTTCTCTATTGCTTGGGACTCTGTCCTAAAGGTGTTACCTGCTACAAGAGCGAATCTCGATGTGAGATAGTACAGTTACATAAGAACTTACTGTAACAGCAGATCTTCGAGAGGAGCTCTTGCAGCAGGCACTATTTTTCCCACTCTACTTCCCCCTGGTGATTTCTTGTCCATCTCAGATACTTTCATTCCTCAGTTCTCCTTTTCTGTGTTTCTCACCAGCTGGTCTCTGGCGGTAGAACTGGGGATGGGCTGGGGGACCGCCCCTTTTATACCATATGTGATGTCAGGGGGGTTGGCCGACATAGGGTGGATATTGCTAGCTAAAAAGTTTTCATGGTGTCCTGGTGCCTTCTGGCTTCAGTCCTAAAGATGTTACCTGCTGCACGAGTGCCTCTCGAAGATCCACTGTTACAGTAAATTCATACGTAACTGTACTTTATCACATAACAACCCACAGCCTGTAATCTTACTGCACTTATAAAATGGGTAAAATGAGAACGAATAAAAAAAAGCACAACTTTTTTCTTCCCCATCTTCAGATCTGTTTCCTGGTCATCTGATGCCCTTGATTGGCTCCAGTCTTCCCAGCCCCATCACGCATCTTCTGTGGGACTTGCCCGCTCTGCTAAGTCCTCAACAAATTATCCCCTGTGACAGGCCCTTCAAGAGCACAGTCCGGAGTTAGGAGGGGAGACCAATCAGTGGTGCAGGGCTTGCAAGAGATCGGAACTTCATCTTTCTTGGTCGGGATTCACCACTGCCAGTTTTTTTCCCCTTAGGCAGCCAGCTGTGCAATAATGCACTGAGTTCAAGCATGCAAGGACTCGCATATGCAAGCATTCACCAGCAAGACCATCCTTGAAAGTGACACTCCTACTGTGCTGTCTCCTGGCCTCCATCAAGTGGCAGGCAAACAGTGGAGTGACCTAGCCCTCTCCCCGAGAGAGGAGAGCAGTCCATGAGAAGCTCTATCCTTTCTCCCTTGGCAGGCCCCCATGCGTCCCAAGCTCACTTCTGAACCTAGGACACCTGTGCATCAGGTGGTAGCACAACCATCGTGATACCGGGCTACAACTTTGTCTTTTTTTTTTTTTTACTTGGCCCTTGGCCCCTGGGGGTACCTCCTCCTTCCCTGGTATTCAGCCAGGGAGCTTTTTCTGTTTTTTTTTTCCTCCCTAATTTGTCTTGTGCAGTCCCAACCCCTAGAGGGTGCCAGCACAAAGGACATTCGTCCAGAATGACTATGTGCTGATGCATGTCTTGGTCAAGTGCCCAATAGCGCCCTTCCCTGATTCATGAGACCCATGTTCACCCCACTGCCCGTGCTTCCACTGCCAGTGGGATAATGGGCACTAGTGCTGCTTGGAGCCCCCCCAACCTGGAGGAGGAGAACAGCCATTGGGATGCTTAGTCCTCCCCCCCCGATGACGCAGGCTCAATCCCAAACCAGGGTAGCTGATGTGGCACAAGGTGTGGCATCGAGCGCCTAAACCCTCAGCGCCACCAGGCCAGCTCTTTTTAGTTTTTATTTTTTCCAATAAGTACTTTCAGCTTTGTTTCCCTTTGGCCTCCCATGCGTCCCTGACGTGGCCTTGCACGTGGAGGCACATGTGCCATGCCCACTGGGATCTCCCACCCACCGGTCACACCGCTGCCACCTACGCCTATCACTGGACCTCCATCCGTGACAGCAGGACTATGGGTGACGATCTCTCCTTCCCAGGAGCGGAGAGCATCATGATTCTGCTAACCCCTCCAATACCTGCACCCCAGTGACCCGAGGTCATTCCCGAACCCGGGTTGCTGGCACAGTGAGAGGTAAGGCATCCAGTGCCTCAGCTCTCAGTGCCACTGCGCCAATTCCCTTTTTAGTTTTTTAATTTAAAAACAGGCATTTTTTTTTTTTTTAAAGAACTGGTAAAAAGTAAGCCTTCCCCGCCTAGTAAGCCTCCATTTCTGCTCACATTCCATAGATGGAATGCTTGTTTGTCATGGAATATAAGATGGCAATATATATGCAAAATTTAACTTGCAAAATGTTCAACTTCTCCCGTTCCACAACAAACACACACACATACACACTCTCTCTTATCTATTGCAACACCCTTATATAGAGCCAGGGCCTTAATGTTAACTGTGGCTTGATACACAAGTGAGATTTCCCTGGTTGACAGGTATGGGATGGAAAAAACAAGACAGAGGTTTTTATGGTTATTAAAGGAACACCAGAAATTAAAACCCAGTTGTACTGCATTTTTTTTAAATTTGTCTATGTATGTACTGTAACGAGGGGATTATGACAGTAAAGATTTTTTTTTTAAATAGAGGTTTTTTTTGGTGGAATGGGCTACAGTAGTCTAAGGTTTAAGTGAGTAAAGGCTGAGGCCATGTTTATGATGTCAATTGGGCACGAAAGAAGAAGGAATTGATATGTTGGCGTACTGCATCCTAGTTGATGAAAGAAGTCCACGACCGTTTGTTGTTCATTATTAACATATGGCTTTGGAATCCTTTTGATCAGTCAGGACACAGGACTTTCCCTACCCATTTTATAACACTGCACACGCTAGGGTTTGAAATGGTTTCCCCAGCTAGGATGCATCATCAAAGCCATATCACCCAGTGTTCCCTCTAACATCTATCACCGTGTATGGAAGTTCTCAGCGGATGAACTTTTCTCCAAGCAAAAATTCACATGCAAAAGTGCGATTGTATAGTTTATACAGGTTGTTAGTTTATAGGTTATTAGCCATAAACAGTATAATGCAGTAATATACATTGTTACACAACATACACATAGAAGTGGAGCCAGTGCCAAAGTAACAACAATTATATGCCTAATTAATTATTAATGAGCTGAACTAGCTCACTGATTGGCTGCTGTGCCGGTCTGCAATCTCTTAGAAATGACCAGCACGGCAGCGGCACTCTGCTCGTGTGCTGTACACCGACAGCAGCGGCGCTTAAACAAAACTGTTTTCTGTGCTCAAAACCTGAAAGAAAAAAATCATTATTGCGATTAGACTTATAATCGCACAATAATGACCTCAGAGCTGGTCATTTTCAATTAATGACGTTGGTGGGGGCTGCCTCGTCTGCACCTTGGGACACCCTCCCCACCCAGCCAGTCGTTAATCTCTAGAAAATGTCCGGTTCTTCAGTCATTATTTCTTAATTCCTGGTGCTTTGTCAAGGTATCAGGAGCAGCTGACAGGAAAAGTTAGGGTTCCAGTGGGGATCTCATCTCAAACTGCACTTTGTAATTGCACTTTTAAAATTCAATTTGCAATTACAAACACACATTCAGCGTGTGGTGTGGTTCCTAAGAGCTGAGTGCTAGAACCTCATTGCCCTGTAATATACTATTCAGCAGACATAGGGAAGGACCTTGCCGTGATTCTGCTGCCACAATCTATTAGTTGTACTGATGCTTTCCTACATTTTTATTCCAGTTCTGTTCTACTCTGTTATGTGTCTGAGGCCTTACATATTCCCAGGCAAACTCATGCACAATTCTTTAGACCTTTAAAGCCTTTAAAACCGCACACAGAAATGCACTATTAGTCGCTATTTAAAATCCCACACATAGTAACATACATAGTATTTGACAGCTGATAAGGACCGCTAGGCCCACCCAGTCTGCCCGTATTCCCTGCCTGCATTAGTGTTCACTGACCCTACTTGGTCTTTGGCTTTAGCCTTTCCTACCCACCTCTAGGATTCCCTTGTTCCTATCCCATGAATGTTTGAATCCCCCTACTGTGCTAGCTCCCACTACTTCCTGGGGCAGGCTAATCCATGCATCTACCACCCTTTCTGTGAAAAAAAAAAAAATCCTCACATTCCCCTTTATCCTGCCTCCCTCCAATCTCATATCATGCCCCCTCATCTTTGTACACTTTGTATACTGAAATATGTCACCTGCTTGTACATTATTTATGCCCTTAAGATACTTGAAGGTTTCTATCATATCTCCCAGTTTCTGCCTCTCTTCCAGTGTATACATACTGAGGTCTTTTAATCTCTTCTTGTATGTCTCCTGGTGCAAGCCCTGCACCATCTTTGTTACCCTTCTCTGAACCGCCTTCACCCTGTCTAGGTCCTCACGAAGATGCATCCTCCAGAACTGTGCACTGTACTCCAGGTGAGCCCTCACCAGTTTTTTGTACAGTGGCCTCACCACCTCCCTTCTTCTGCTAGTGATACCCCTTCCTATGTACCCCAACATGCTGTTGGCCCTCCCCACAGCCTTGGCACACTGTTTGGACACCTTTAGATCATCTGAGATAATTATCCCTAAATCCCTTTCTTCCCTGGTAACTGTCAGCAACTCCCCCCTCATCCTGTAACCCTCCATAGGGTTTCTGCACCCCAGGTGCATGATTTTGCACTTCTTTTGCATTAAATTTTATTTGCCATACATTAGACAATTTTCCAGCTTTCCTAGGTCCCTCCTCATACCCCCGAGTGTCTACCCTGTTACAGATCTGCAGATCTTGGTGTCATCTGCAAATAGGCAAACCTTCCCCTCCAGCAATGTAACTGATGTAGACATTAAAAATGACTGGCCCCAGGACTAATCTTGAGGCACTCCACTGGTCTCCCCCTTTTCCTCGGATTGGATCCCATTAACCACCACCCTCTGCTTTCTGTCCCTCAATCATTTTCTAACCCAGTTCTCCACTTTGTGGCCCACCCACAGGCTACCCAACTTGTTAACCTGTCTTCTTTGTGGAATGGTGTTAAAGGCCTTGCTGAACTCAAGGTAGGTGATATCCACTGTCCCCCCCCCCAATCTACCTCCTTCGTCACCCAGTCAAAATAGTCTATCAGATTTGTTTGATGTGACCTTCCTGCTGTGAATCCATGCTGCCTCGGACATGAGTGTAGCCACTCGATACTCCAAGTAAGCCATGACATACCAAGTTTAGTAGCAGGGGCAGCAAACCAGCTGGCCAGCACTGCTCTTCTCTCTCTGTCCATCACATTTAAATTCCTTTGGCTTCACAGGCTTTTTCTTTCTCTTTCAGCTTTGTTTGGGAGGTGCACCGTGGACGTTGAAGCTGAAGAGCTCAGGTCCACATGGTCCACCTGCATAGTGATTGGCTGTGGCATCTGGTGGGGGTATGGCAAGTCTGGGATGGTGCGTTTAAATGCCTCAGCAAAGTTAGAAACCATACTATTAGTTCAGTTGTACTGGGAGCGAGAGAAGCAGTAGAAGAACTGAGGAGTAGCAGACAGAAGAACAGACTTGGAGCCGGCTGAAAGAATGAAGAGTTCATGTGGAGTGGCAAGTGAAGTGAATCTTCCTACCTGTGGGGCAGAAAGAAAAAATGTCTGCCATGGTCTTGGACTTGTGGTGCAGTCAGTGGTGTTTACCAGCGTGAAGCGAGCACCACACTAGTAGCGCAGACAAACAGCAGGTCTGGTGTGGGAATCATCTGATTGGAGCCAGGAACCTTGGACTCGAGTTATGGGGGGGGCAGGCATGAACAACAGTGGGGGAGGGGGTAATAGTGTGGCAGGTTGGTGTACAAATCTGAAATGCCTGGCTATACCCTTGGCCTTGGATCCTGTGTGCCACTGGATTCCAAGTGTTCCACAATCCTTTCCTTAAGCAGCACCTTCATAATCTTACCCACTACTGAGCTGAGGCTGACCAGCCTATAGTTTCCTGCTTCCTCCCTGTTTCCATTCTTGTGAAGAGGGACTACATGTGCCCTCTTCCAGTCCTCTGGAACCACTCCTGTATTGAGTGACTCACTAAACAGGGCTGCCAGCAGTGCCGCTAGCACCATCCGTAGTTCCTTTAATATCCTAGGGTGTATACCATCTGGTTCCATTGCTTTGTCCACCCTCAGTTTTGTGAGTTCTTCTTGGACTCTCCCTTCTGTAAATGTGCTGGTGTTCACCTCCCTCCCTACATTGTTTCTGATGCCCAGCTGTGGTCCCTGTCTGTCTTCCTCTTCAGTGAATCCTGAACAAAAGTATTCAGTATTGATGCTTTTTATAGGTCTCTCTCCACACATACCCCTTCCTCCCCTCTGAGCCTTACAATCCCAGCCACATATACACACACAATGAAACATTAATCATTTTAGTCCTGGTCACTCATAGTGGAACGTGGGGTAATCTGTGTCAAAGTAGTACATGCTTTTATTACATTTTATGCTGAACAGAATGGTGTTTGAGAAAGAAATATGTGTAGTTTTATTAAGGTCATTCCTACCTTGTGTACAAAATTTACATAGCCATTTATTACGATGGGGTGTACCGTTCCTTAAGAACGTGAACCCCAGAGACACTGTCACATTTCCTTTTCCAGTCCCACATGATTACATGACCTAGGCCTTTACCCTGTCACATAGACACACTTAATTCCTCATTTCTTTAGACCTTTTCAAACAGAGTCAGACACACACACACACTACAGAAGTCTGCTTAAAAACTAACACACACACACTCACTTCTATAGACCTTGAGAGAGAGAGAGAGAGAGAGAGAGACACACACACACTCAAGCATTTGGGAAAAAAACACATGAAATGACACAGGTCTTTAAAAACAGACACACACATTTTCTTTGTCCAAGATCTATAATATTACGCTATTAAGTGCTAAAATATATTAATACAAATATAGATAGATCCACATTGTGTACAGGACTTGGCCCTGCCCCCCCACCCCACCTTTATCATGTGTCGTGGTTGTGTAAAATGGACAACACTGTCTCCTCCCCACTACCACTGCTGGAAATGCTTCCTAAAGTCTTCATGTTTTGTTGATTTTAGGGAGCGTTTATAACAGAACAGGACGCATAATTTTAAAGCAACATTTCATGTTCACAAATATGTTTTACTTCACACACTTCTTTTCAACCCGCACTGTTGTTCCTACTGTACATTTGTTTCCACATATTTGCATTTAGTCGCCACGTTTCATTTTGTGTTGCCCATGAGTCAGCAGAAAATCACGGATCATACAGCCAGAATATGTTTTAGGTTTCATCTTATTTGACTAAAGTACACAATCAGCCAATCCATCTTCCACTTCATAACTGGCTGACCCTCCCCCACCCCCGCCATTTCTTGAAGTAAATGTGCTATTGCCACAGAAAGCACAACAAGACTAGACCGGTGTTTCCGTTACTGTTTAAAAGGGGAGGGGATGCAATGCAGTTAGGCTGTGGAACCAACCAAATGCTGAATGGCCCAAGAGCAAACGTCCCAGAATGGAGGTTAGTTTCATGAAGCAGTGTGTCACAATTGTCCAGATTTGGGTTTTTCAGCATTGCTTGCGTTGGCTTCTACCTTTGCTGAAAGCTGCATCCTTGGCTCAGACAGCAAGGCTTGGACCCAGGCGTGAAATCTGCCGAACTGCTCTTCGGGCGGTCTTTGCAAACTGTTTGTCTCAACTTACCCAAAGAAAATAAAAAACAGTCAGCCTCTGCTCTCCAATAGATAGCGGTTGGGCTCAGTTTGTTGTACGGTATGCAGACTCTGCATGCAGTACAGCAAGCTGAGCCCAACTGCCATCTACTGGGAGAGCAGAGATCCTGCCCGCCCGCCAGCCATTACTCAGAAGCCTGCCGTCCAATCGCTGAACTGACCCAAATTCCTACCGGCAGTGACAGAAGAGTAGTAAAACCAAGTGCTGAAAACCGAGCCAACATGTTTGTCAATGGTGATAACTCAAAAAAACCTTACACCCTTTATTCTGATGTTGCCAGTGGACTGTGGGGACTGCTTGGCTCTAGCAAATCAGCAGTAATCCTGGCTTTCTTGTCACACCCATGCCCCCCTCTCTGTCTGATAGATTTGTTCTGCCAACCCCATCACATCCACTGCCACACACGCACACACACACACACACACACCGGCAAAGGACAGCATGGCAAGGAGGAGAGAAGGTAACAAACAACTTTGGTAAACACAAAACAGGAGAAATGCCATCTGCTTCAGGAAGGTTCCAATCTTCTTGATGCCCCAAGTTAAAATAGTTATTTGCAAAAAAACTACATTAAGGCACCAGTTAGGGTGGCATAATGCCAAAAAAGTCAGGAAATGGGGCATTAGGGTTTCCAACCCTAACTCCCCACCCCCACCCTGCAGGCAGCAACAGGAAAAAACATTATGGTTTTACTCTCTTGCATTTTCAAAAATCAGGCGTGGGCTGTGCCTTGGAGTTGTCAACCCTAAGTGAGCCATATCCACGTCCCTAGAAAATAGGTTACTCACCTGTAACTGTAGTTTTAGGAGTGGTATATGGTTCACAACCACATCACCCAGCCAGCCTCCTCCAGTGTGCAAGGTTTGATGTCATGGCGTGGAGCTGAGGGATGTACTGCATGGGTGGTGGGGGACATTTGCTTGAAGATGCTCCAGTGAATCGGCTCTTCAGGAAGAACTGCCGTTGTGCAGATGTGAATCATATACCAATACTAGAACTACGGTTACAGGTGAGTAACTTATTTTTCTCTCCCAATCCTCCACTTTTCTTGCCTTATCCTTGTTCATTACTCCTTTACAGTCTGGCTTAAGGAAGTCCCACTTTGTCTCCTACCCTCCTCTGGCTCACTGACACTGTCCTCTCTGGCATGGATCAGGGCGTGGTCACCTGTGCCATCTTTGTCAGCTTTGCCAAAGCCTTCGATACAGTTGCCCACCTCATTCTCCTGGGCAAACTTAAGGCAGCAGAATTCTCCACCTCTTCAGCTGGGTGGTTCCACTCCAGAATTATAAATAGTCTGTATCTCACCACACTTTGTGATGTAAACCGACTACTTTTGCAATCCATTTTGACTTTTGCTTCGCGATATCACAAAGCACGATGGGAGCAACTGCCAGCATTGGCGGTGAGACTGTTAGGATACTGTCGGTGGCACTCTGCACTGGAATGTGAATTACTTATGTAGGTGAGTGTCTGTGGGTACATGGGTGGAGAGGGTGGTGGGGCCGAGATGGGAGGGGGAGGATTCTGGCAGTACGTGGGATCAAGGCTGCCTTGAATGTGGGAAGCAATGATCCTTTCCACAACGTCTGCTGGTTGACAGACTGTTCTGCATATGTTTGTTGTTCGATAATGGAGTTTATACGTTCATGTCAGTTTAGGAGGGATACCCTGAATTCTGAGCTAAAGGTCAAGCATAAACCATTACATCACTGCAGTGTATGGGGAGTGGGAGGGAGAAATTGTGTAGGTTTGTGGTTTATTTAAACTTGTATCTTTTAAATTGTTTATCTGTTTTTGTGTTTATTTATTGATGTATGTTTGCTTATCATGATGGGAGGAGTGGGGAGGGAGGGCAGGGACATTAGCTTAAGCTGTGGACCTTGCAGTATGAGCAGACTTGATAGACCAAATGGCCTCCTGCTGGCTTCTTTGTATGTATGTATCTGCCTGTACAGTACCCAGAGCCTCTGGGATGGGGTGCTCAAAAATAAACTTTACTTCCTTACTGTTTATTTATTTATTGAATTTTGATGACTGGATTGGCCCACTGGGCCCTGAAGGTCCCTTTTTCAGGGGCGACCCGGGGAACAGGAGCAATACAATACATACAGTCAGCTGATACAGGGTTACGAGAAGTAGACAAGATAATGAGGATAACAGTACAGGCAGTTATTCAAATCGTAGACCATAAGTGCAACACTTGAAAGATTTAAGGATTTAAGGCATGATTTAATGTAGGTTAAGGTGAGAAGAGAGGGGGGATGGGTATTGTGATTAGGATCGAAGGGTGATTATCCTATACCCTCAATTTGCAAAATTAGCAAAATTAAAAATGCTAAAAATGTATACATACTGTTTTATAACCTGAATAAAATCCTTCATTAAAATTAGTACGGTCTTTGCTTTATCTGTTTCAGTACTTCAAAACACACACATACCTCAAAAGACACACACACACAGCTAAATCACTTGTTTTCTGCTTGTTCAAACTCCTCCTCCTCCTTGTCTCCCTCTACCAAGGGAGAGGAACATTCTGTCTACCTGTCCTCCAATGCAGATTTTACTGACTATCAGCGTTTCCTTTCAAGACTAGTCCAGGGAGCTTCATGTCTCTCATGTACTGAGAAGCAATACCAAGCAGGAGACGCGCTCATTTCTGAGTGAATTCAGCGCCCATCACCTGGTGGTGCCTTCCTGGCCCATTCCTTTCCAGGAAGCATGTGTCCACACCTGGCAGTCTCCAGCCACCCATTCCTCAGCCCCAGTGGACTGCAGGAGATGGTATTGCATCCCCCAGGAGTCTCTCTGTTCTCTACCTCACCCCCCTTTGGGGCTGACATCCCTAGACACCTTCTCTGGGCTCCAGCGCCTGGCGCACGACCGACCTCCAGATCCGGATTCTGCAGAATTCGATCGGTGGGGAAGGAGAGTTTTCTCTTCGGCTGATGCATTACTGTGTATAGGTTCTCATCAGGCTCACCACGCTGCCTATAACAGACATCTGTGGTTGACGCTGGTGCAAATCCTGGCATCTTTGCCTGATAAGGAGCAATCTTGACAGGCCATTGCCCTCTCTGCTCAGAGTCTGGAGCTTGCAAGACACCAGTGAGGTGGCGTCCAGACTTGTGGGGACAGCGATCTGCATTAGGCAGAGGGCATGGCTTTGTCTATCCAGGTTGTCACCCATTGCCCAGCGTAGGGTGATTTCCTCTGCCTTCCGGGGGACCCAGCTTTTTTCCCCGCACGGCAAAGAGTACCTTACAAGAGCGCCTCCTTAGCCACGGGGGACATCTCCTCATCCTGAACAGCCTTCGATCTTGTTGGTCTAATAGGGCTTTAGGGTCTCCCCCTCCAGGTTGCTGAGGGATCTGTTCCCTCAGGGCTATACCAGGTCCCCTCAGGGGGGCTTGGTACTCGGCCAGCAGTAATGAATAGTGTAGACTGACAAGGGAAGATATGAAAATTATGTACCTGCCGTAATTCTTGATCTTCTCTTGTATCTTCACCATTCATTACTGAATCCCACCCTCCATCCCCTCATGGGCCTTAGTTCTTGGGCGTTGCCACCACCCTGCTCGCCTTCCCCCTCCTAGAGGCCAGTTTGGGGCCAAGTCCCCATGGTACATCAGAGCTCTCTGTTTCCTTCTCTAAAGAGTCACAGAGTGTTCAAACTGGAGGACGGCGAGTAGGGTCTTCGCCCTAACCTCTGAGTGAACTCCCTCAGATTCTCTTCACGATGCACTAGGGTGTACCCCTCTTGGGGCTTGTATAATCCTGTGGTTTATGTCACCCTCTGACTGTCATTTACATTAGTGCAGTTCTAGGAGAGTCCGTGGGATTTTCCTCCCCTTTCTTTTTCTTATGGCATGGATGTCCCATGGTTCTCTTCTCCTGAAGTGAGGACTTCGCCAGTAATCCCGTGGGAAAACTTCTACCAGATTTCTTTCCCTACACCTAAGTCGGGACTCACTCTTCTTCTGAGCAGGACTGCTTGTCCTTCAAGAGAGTCTGTGAGACCTAGGCGCTAGAATTTTCGTAACAATTACGGATAAAGGGTGGGAGGAGAGATCTGCCTCCGCCAAGGCTGGCAAGACCATTATTCCCCTTCAGACCTTGGTTCTATAACCTCTGTAACTGGTGGGATCCTTGCTTCCTTGTCTTCATTCCCGCAGGGGTTTAGAAACTCTCAAGCCAGTGGTCTTCCATTTTATCACGACAGAGAGCCCTCCACCCTCCCCCCTTTATCCTTTACTTCCACCTCTTCTATCTTTCTTCTTTCTATCCTTTGTCTCCTCCTTCTTCTGAGACCACCCAAGAATTGAGGCCCCATGGCCACTTAGGGTAGGGTTCTCTCTTTTCTGTCCTCTAATCAGCTTATGCCTTTTTCAGTTTATACCCTTTCCTTTTTCTATCCCTTGGCTCTCTTGCCTTGCTCACTTTCTCTAAAACCTGTTTCTTCCTCTCTGACGCAACAGAACTGGGATGGAGGAGGAGGCTGTGGTGCATAACAGCCAACCCACGTGTGCCACGCAGTGTGTCAACCACATGGGCAGTGCTGTCGGCACCGACTCCTTCCTCAAAAAAAAAAAAAAACCCTCCTGCAGCAGGTGCGCACCTCCAGCTTACACCCAACAGCAGTGAATGGTGAAGATACAAGAGAAGACCAAGAATTACGGTAGGTACGTCATTTTCAATTCTCACCCAACTTACCACCTATCTGTCCAACTCCTCCTTTTTCACCCCTTTCCAGTCTGGTTTCAGGAAAAAACACTCAACTACCACCTCCCTGCTTAGGCTCACTGACTCCATCCTCACAGGAATGGACAATGGCCTCATCACCTCAGCCATTTTTGCCGACCTTTTCGAGGCATTCGACACTGTCTCTCACTCGCTTTTCCTGGGCTCGCGCTCATCAGCTGGATTGTCTTCCTCAGCCATTAGTTGGTTCCGGGCCTACCTTTCTGGTAGAACCCAATCAGTTAGGATATCTGGAGTTACCTCCCCCCAAACCCCGATCATCACAGGAGGCCCACAGGGCTTGGTGCTTGGCCCCATTCTATTCTCAGTCTTCCTCAATGACCTGCCATTGGTCTGCTCCCCCTCCTCCTCCATCCATATGTATATCAATAATACAGTCTTCTATACTTCTGGCCCAAGTCCAGCTGAAGCTGCATCCACCATGCAACATAATTTTAACCAAATTCAGCTCTGGTTTGCAAACCATCATCTTTTCCTAAACACCAAGAAGACAGTCTCCATGACCTTTGGCACCAGACAGAGACTCTCTAGGCTCGCTAGTTTGTCCTCTTTCCACACCCTGGATGGGACTACTCTAGAGGACACTTCCTTCTTCGGATGCCTTGGAGTTTGGCTGGACCAATACCTCAACTTTTCTGGACATACTGATGCCATCCTGAAAAAACTGCACCCCAAACTTGGTGCCCAGTTCAGGAACCATAGTTGTATCCCTCAGGTGTGAACTTGTCCAGAAGATGATCTTCCCTTTTGTCAACTACTGTGACGTAGTCTATGGTGCAGCTCCCAAATCCTCCATGGCCACATTGGAAACCCTATTCCACTGTTTCTGCCACTTTGCCCTTGATGCTCCCTCTCGCACTCATCATTGTGACCTCTCTCATGCCTTGTCCTTTCCCTCTCTCACAAACAGATGCCTCTCTCACTTTGCTAAGTTCACTTCTAAATACTGGTGGGGTGAACTCCCAACCTTCCTCTCCCCCTCTTTTACCACTCCTCCCCCTCCTTTGTACTCCCTTAGATCTACCAACTCTTGCACTTTGGCGACCCTTTGTCACTCCACCCTCGTTGGACAGTCAGGCTACTCTTGCCATTTCCCTAAAATTTGGAATTTCCTGCCTCCTCAAGTTCGCCACTCCTTCTACTCCATCAGCTCTGCCCTTCACAGCTATTTCTCATCCAACTGCTCCTGCTATAACCCCCCCCTTAAACCATGTCCTTGCATCTGATTTGGCTCGCCTTAACCTAATTCCCTACTCTAATTCACCCTTCCCCCATCTATCCCATGCCTCCCCTGCCCCCTTGCAGGATTCCAAGCATTGTGAAGGGGTCCCTAGGGCTTGGCTCTCCTTTCTCCCCTCTCTACTCCTAGCTAAACTTTTCCTTTCCTCTTTCTTGCCTCCCCAGCCCCCTTGCAGGGTTTGTCAGTACCCTGAAGGGTACCCTGAGGTATGGCTCCCCTTCTCCTAATCCCTATCCTGCCTTAGCACTTGTTACCCTACCTGCTCCCCCCTTGACATTCCCCCCTCTTACCCCTTATCTCTTCTAGCCTTCTCCACCCCTTGCATGGTTCTCAGCATCCTGGAGAGGCCTCCGGGTTCGGTCCCTTTTCCTTCCTCCCTGCATCCTGACAGAGTCCTCCTTCCCCCTATCTCTTCCAGCATCCTCACCTGAGGGTTCTCAGCATCCTGGAGGGGCCCCAGGATTTCGGCTCACCCATCCCTCCTCCTTATCCCAACTGGGCCCCTGAGCTCTTCCTCCACTTCCTGTTCCCACCTTCCCCACCTCACCCATCGCACTTGTATACCTTCCTGTGGAGTCTCTTCTCCTCTGGGCTCGCACCAATTCCCCTAGCCTTGTCTTGTGGGCTCTACCTATGCTGCGTTCTAAACATCCTGTTGAGGCGCTGAGTCTGGCTATCACTCCCCTTCTCACATCTTCCCTCTCCTTTGTTCTTCCCATTGCAATTGATACCTAAATGCCCAACCCTCCCCCCAATGGCACTTATTAATTCACGTTTGTCACATGCTCTTGTTAATTACCTAAGCATCTGTATGTTACCGCCACCTCTGCTGTAACTTAACCTGCTCCATCCATATCATAGTAATCCCTACTACTAGAACCATTTTAGTATGAGTATGTGTTAAATGCCTGGGTTGTCCTTTTGTTCCCCTCCCTAATACTGTAAATTGCCGGCTGTATGTTCTTTGTAATGGAACTGTCTTTCACATGTACTGTGGATTTATTTATTAGAATTTAGGATAAATACCTTTGAGCCAATGGGTCTTTTACAAAGGTTCCACATCAGTATACAAAGAATAGAAGTACAGTTTGTGTGAGATTAGCAGGCGAGCAGTTTGAATACAAAATTCAGTACAGGGTATACATGGTCCAAAAGCTACAGGTAATATTAATAACAGTTAGAACAACACAGTCAGGCATACATTTAAGAATGATGAGTCACAACAAATAATATTTACATGAATTGAAGCTGCCAGAAGGGCATTGTCAAAGGGAAAGGCAGAGTGGAAAAACTGAGTCGCTGCTAATTGTGCCAGGTAGCATGGGAAAGTGGAAGAGAGAGTGGGTGTAGAGGGGTAACTGGGAGGGAGGTAGAAGCAGAGGTGGGTGGGAGGCAAGGATCGGGGAACAAGTGCAACAGTGGGTGGGGTGAGCAGATTAGAAAAAGGAGAGAGGAAGGGAGTTGAAGGAGGGTAAGAGAGGAAGGTGGTGGACCAGGGCTAGGGAGAGAGGCAGAGGTAGATATGGGGAGAGGGGAGGGTGGTGGCAGGCAGAGGTGGTGGTAGTAGAGAGGTGCGAAGAACAGAAGTGACTACCAGGGAGGTTAGGAGAAACAGTCACAGGTGGCTCTGGACACAAGCGTTTGATGTAGCTTGTGTTTGAATGAGCAGAGGGTGCCTAAGTTGGTGATTTTGCTGCCCAGGGAGTTAAGCTTCTTAGGGGCTCTACTTGCAAAAGACCACTGGCCTTGGGTGGTGCGACACCAGGGAACAGACAGAGAATAGTTGTCAGAGCTTCTTGTGTAATAAGGGTGGTTGGCTGGGCTTAAGAGAGACTGAACCCCAGGGGGGCATGAGTCCCATCAATTACTTTTTTGATAGTAGGCAAGTTTGTAAAGTAATCCTTCCCTGAAGTTGTAGCCAGTTTGGCTGTTTGTAGAGGTTGCAGGTATGCGTGCGGTGGGCAGCACCAGTAAGGAGTCTGCAGGCCCTATTCAGTGCTGTAATGATTCTCCGTAGTGCTGTAGCTATATCTGTATCTGCTCTGTAGATAACAAGCCCATAATCAATGATGGAGAAAATAGAGCTGTGTATTGCTAGCTTAAGGGCATCGGGTGTCAAGCAGTGTCTATGTTTATAGAGAAGGACTATTACAGATATTTACGGATTTCGCAACTGAATTGATATGGTTGGAGAAGGAAAGAGTAGGGTCCAGGGTTATACCAAGGTATTTGAAAGTCTGCGTCTGGTCCAGGGTCACACCTGAGCTGTTTTTGATAGCCAACTGTTGGTGTTTATGTTTGTTACATGTGCCATGGAATAGCATAGTCTTTGTTTTTTTGTAATTTAGCACTAGTTTCTGTGAGACGAGCCAGGCCTCAACTTGCTTGAAACTTTCCTGCAGTTATTTCTCCAGGAGGGAGGGGTCAGAATTCTTAGAGAAAATCACTGCATCATCAGCATACAGAACGTTTTCATCACAGGCTGAAGGGAGATTGTTCAGGAAAATGCTGAAAAGAAGGGGTCCCAATATTGACCCTTTGGGAACACCAGCTCGGACAGGTAGTTTGGAGGAGAGGGAGTCACCAATTTTAACTTGTTGTGACCGGCTGGAGAGATAACTTGAACCATTGTAAAGTATCATGAGAGAGCCCTGAGTTACCAAGCTGTTCCAGTAGTAATAGATGGTTGACTGTATTGAAGTCCTTTGAGAGGTCTATAAAGATGGCACCGGCAAGTTGTCCTTGGTCTAGTACTAGATGAATGTGGCCTGTAAATTCAAGGAGGGCAGAGGGGGTGCTATGTCCTTTGCGAAAGCTGTGTTGCTGTGGGCATTGCAGTAGGCTCCATAGGGTTTCATTAAATCAGGAATCAGGAAATATTTTAAGCTGACTGCACCCATCGCACCCCATGACTGCACTGTACATGCAATGGGATGGCATCATGGATGTATTCCAGTTACTAACTGTATGTTCACTGAATGTAACTGATGTCTTATTGCACCTTATATGTATTTCTGTTCATCCTCTGTAGCCCCTCCACCCAGGTCACACCGAGAGATGAGCAACCTGTTGTTCCGTGTGCTTTCTTGGTGAAACATTTCAATAAATAAAATAAAAACATAAGGGATTAATGTACAAGTTACGTATCGATACAGATGACCAGTTAAACATAAAACACTAAGTTTATACATTAAACAATAGGCTCCATAGGGTTTCATTAAAATGTACTCCATGACTAGCTAGAATGACGCCGTCCCGTTGCACGTACAGTGCAGTCATGGGGTCCGATGGGTGCAGTTAGCTTAAAATATTTCCTGATTACCTCAATTCTTTTAAGTTGCTGAAAACATATATAACTGCAGATTTTAAGGTACCTGCTTGTTTTATTTAAAACTACTCCCTGTGGGCTTCACTTTCACAGGAGGGTTTTGGGAACGTTGTACGCCTTAAAAAGGCTGTTTTGGTAGCCTTTAACCCACACAGCTCCAATAATAACCCTACCTTTTCTTGAAAGGGGGCAGTGGTTTCTACTTATTTTTCCCCCAAAAAATTGGGTGTTTCTACCCAAATTTTGTTTTTTTTCAGGGCGTTAACTTGTTTGTGAGACAAACCTAGTTACAAATCAGAGTATATGAACTTAGTAGTCAGAGCTGTTTGTCTGGGGGGAGATGTTTCTGAACTCCATCCCCCTGTCAGAAGCTTAACTCCATTTACCGATCCACAGACTGACTATTCCAACCCTGCATGCCTTGTACCTGGCTCTGCTCTTTGGTCTTGCTTCAGCTGACACAAGTTTTGACCTAAGTTCTGAAGGTGAGTGTGGCTGCTTTGAGGTTGGAAGGTTACCATATGTACCTGTTTTGGGACCAACCAATGCAATGTCAGAGCAGTCCACCAGATCCTCGATTTTACAAACAGTTCTGTCCCTGACAACTTGGCTAGATAGCTGATGAGGAGAGGTATTTACCCGAGCCATCCCGGAGCTGGAACACCTAGAAGTATATGTTTTTGATGGAGTTAGAATTTTTTCTTTCTCCATTCCTATCCAAGGTAGAGAATCTCAAACAATCCATTCGACTATTTCAATCACAGGTGATAGTGTTTCCCCCGTGCCTTCAGACATAGGGATAGATGACGGCAACAATATTATTAGTCCTTTGGGCTCACCTTGAGGGTTCTCCAGGCTTGTCTTCTCTGATTGGTTCCAAGTTTCTGAACAGCTTTCAGATTCCAGTTTTCACTCCCTCCAAAAAGGTGTCCTCTGTCTATTCTCTGTCGAAGATGATTCTTACAGCAGACACCAGACTCCTTGGGTGGGGACACAGCTCTAAATCAGATTCTGGATTACGTGTCTGGGACTCAGTGAAGATTTCTCTGGATTAGTGTTCTACAAACAAAAGCATTTTCTCTTGCCATTCTCCATTTCCAGAAATGCATCTAGTTCCAAGCAGTGAAGATACACTCTAGCAATGTAGTGACAGTCATGTACATAAAGCATTAAAATAGTGTAAGCAAAATACTATTGCTCTTGGCAGCCCTAAAATGGTTTAATGGGCAGATCTTTTATCTTTAGCAGCCATTTTTCTAGTGAGAGAGCGTAATAATTTTGCAGACCAGCTCAGTTTCCAGGTCATGCACCCTGAAGGGCACTCTCTAAACTCAGACATGTGTCTTTTCCTCTGGCAACACCTTGGGGAGCCACAGATCAGAATTTTGCCTCCAGGGGGAATGCTGAAGCTCTCAGATTTTTCAGATGCTTCTGGTGTACACAGGTGGATACATGACCTCAGATGTGGAAGTCCAGGCCAGCATACAAGTCCCCCGCCACTACCATTACTTCTATTGGTACTGCTGTATGAAAGGTTAGGTGTTAAGGGGAAACTTCCTCAGAGTAGTTTTGTAGTGTCCTAGAAGGCCTTTCTTATCAGATCTGATAAGCCTGTGAACTCGGGAAGTGTTTTGGCTTCCTTCTTGCAGGGAGCTGCTGGGGCAGGTAATTGTTGTTGCCCAAACCCATAGAGTCTGCAGTTGATAGCCTGACTCCTGAAGGAGTAGACTAATAATGCATGTTTCTAGGGACATGGATATGTTGTTCAATCCACACTTCTTGGCAGGTTCCTTGACGCTTTAAATCTTGCTGGGAGGTCTTCAAGTTGGCTCCTCCCACCCACCCGGGTGATAAAACTCTCGGCTCTGCCCCATGACGCCAGATCTTCCTTACCGCTTGGAAGCTCAGGTTCCCTCCTTAGCGCTCTGTGTTTTAGGCCTAGATCCAAACCCGTCGGTTAAACCGAAACTTATACTTAAATTTTCTAGTCTTCGGTCTGTTTCTTCCTTCGCGGCTACAATGGCTAAGTCGACTCCCGGATTTCGGTGGTGCCCTTGAGGGCAGAAGATGTCTCGGACCGACCCGCACTCCATGTGCATTTACTGCCTTGGACTTGATCACGATCCGCAGGCCTGCGAATTGTGCAAGTCCTTCTAGGTCAACGTCCTTGAAGATCATGCTGCCAGACTTCAACTTGGGCACCCCGAGAGATGTATTCCTCCAGTGAAGTCGAAGGAGGCCCGTTGTGCGGTGTCCCTGGCAGTGGGCTTGGCTGAGCAACTTGAGCAGATGATTGCCCTCGAGGAGGAGGTGGCCCAGGCCGCATCTTCTTCTTCCTCGGTCGTGGCATTTATCCCGCTCTCCTTGGGCTCCTCCTACACGGCTTCTTTCAAGGAGCTTTGTCATTCCCTCTCTACAAAAGGTAAGAGTCCATCGGGACATTCCTCTCGGTCCAAGAAGAAGGACTCAAAGGGTAAGTCCCACCATCGACATTCGTGGGAGCGGGAGAGTTCCCCTTCCCTTGATAGTCGACACTTGACTTCGGTCGAGGTTGCATCTAAGGCCTCTGGCTTCACGGTGTCCCCATCAGGTCAGCCGGCCGAGACACCCGTTGATGCAGTCGAGATTTTTCTCGACCCATCGGATGGGCTGTCGACTGGAGAAGCTGACAACCCTTCTTCACCGGTTCCCCCGGTGGAAACCGAGGACTTGCCTGTGCCTTCTGTGCCGGAGTCCCCGGTTAAGGTTCCCGAGCCAAGGGAGGAACAGGTTTCCCCTGCTCCCTCCCAGACCCACCCTCGGAAACACCGAAGTTCTCAGTCTAGGTCTCGGACCTCCTCTCGGTCCAGCCGATCCCGCCGACATCCGCGGTCTCGGTCTCGGCACCGAGGGAAGCGGCAGCGCCACTTATCCTTGGCTTCATCCTCCTCGAGGATAGGCTCCAGCGCAAATTGCGCCGGCGCTACAAGGACTTGATGTGGCAGCAGCTCCTTCTGACTGGGAACAAGCCAACCCCGTCTCCTTCCCCGGCCATTAAGTGGCTGAAGCCATTGTTGGCCCAGCTCTGGAGTTATGACAGTGGCTGGCTTCTTGTCCTGCTCCTTCATCCAGGATGGCCAGGAAGTATGCAGTCCCCACCGGCTCACTCTCCGGATTTTCGGAGCAGGGGCTTGTGATCGATAGTGTTTTCCAGTGTTCCGGAAACGCTAGGGACGTGGACAAGCCTCCTGATAGAGTCCAAAAAGCTGGACTATGCCTGGCGTAAAGTCTACGCTGCATCCTCCTTAGGCCTTTGTCAGGCCAGTTCGGCCGTACTGATGGCACACTTTTCCCACACCCTTATGGGCTCCCTGGATGAGGTGATTCCTCATCTCCCGGCTGACCTCCAGACTACGGTCAAGCAGGTGCGGGATCAGGGAAGAGCGGTGGCAAAGCAGCAGCTCCAAACTGCTCTTGACATTGGAGACTCTTGTGCCAATCATTAGTGGCCATGCGCCGCAGAGCTTGGCTGCGGATCTCCACCTTCATGGCGGATACCCAGCACAAGCTGGCAGACGTCCCCTTCCTGGGTACTGACTTGCTTGGTCCCGGGGTGGAGGGTCATTTGCAGAGGATTGAGAAGTCCAATGCCAGCGGGCTAGATCTGGCGTCATGGGGTGGAGCCGAGAGTTTTATCACCCGGGTGGTTGGGAGGAGCCAGCTTGAAGACCTTCTGGCAAGTTTTAAAGTGGCAAGGAACCTGCCAAGAAGTGTGGATGAATAACATACACCATTCCTAGAACTCCTGTTACAGGTGAGTAACCTGTATTTATATGACTAGGTGGGAAGCACAGTGTATGTTCTCTTCTGAGAAGGTATGGAAATCCTTCACCAGCTGAGTACCAGACTTAGGGTTCTAAGCAAATAAAGCCTCTGTGGCTTAGATTTTGAATTTCTTTCAGCCTCAATAAGATAAGGGCTTAGCCTTAAGCTTTCCTTCAGACCATTTTTTTTCAGCCTTAAAGGCTGTTTTGGGTCTTATGATTGGTTCCTGACTTGGAATGGTTGGATACAAGCAGCTTTTTTTCCATTAGTCTCTAGGGCATCTCTCTTTCTGGTGGCCTGTGCCTCCATGGGATCTCTATTTTTGATTCTCAGAGTGCTTTGTGAACTTTTTTTTCCCTCCAAGCCTTTGGCCACTATTACCAAAGATATTATCTCCATTGAGGTGTGTTTTCCGGATAGCTATCTGTTCCACCAGACAGGCTTGTCAGCTCCATGCTCTCTAAGAGCCTTCTCTGTTTTTTTCCCTACAGCGTGGTTCTCCTCAGGACTATGTTCTCCTCTTTCTCGTAAGTGCCTACTGCCTTTCACGTAAACTAAGACATCTGTGTTCTGTTCCTTTTGCCTTTCGCTAATGAATCCCAAAGGAAGTCTGTTACCTAATCTTGATGTGGACTGAGTGCTCAGAATGTAACTGGTAAAGACATAGGGCCCAGTTCACGAAGTGCAGTGCAGGGCTTGCATCCATCCCTGTATCAGACCTGTTTTTAATGGCACTTCTGCACCAAACACTTCGCTGCAAACTGCACCTGATTCAGAAAGATTGGGCTCAGTTGTGACACTTTTCCTGATTTACAGCAGTTTGCGCCAAATATTTGGTGCAAGCCCCGTAAACAGGGTGCCTGAGATTGCTGCAAGATAGACCAAGAAAATCTGGTCTAGCCTGCGCCAATCAGTGTACAGGATCGAGAATCCTGACTGCCAGCCAGGGACTGCCACAAGACCCATGCACCATATGTTTGGTGTACCTGGGACTTGTGGCATTGCTGTGACTTGTGAACTGGGCTCACAGACTTTAAACCACAGCAGTTCTTTGATGCTTGACTGAGCTATAAAGAAAGGGCAAATTGCCTCAAAGGTGGATTAGAGATTGTTTACGAAAGGCTTATGTGGCATCAGAACTAAAACCACCCATCCTTGATTACGGCGCAGTAGTCAATAACAGTGTCCTCCGCAAACAAAACAGAAGCTTCTGCTTGCAGTACTTTGCTGGGCAATCATATGATAACCCCAACACACTCACTGAACATTACAAGCTTGTTTCTCTAATCTTAGTTGACACAGCTTTTGGGCACCAAGTGCAACAGGCAGCTATCAGAAAGTAGAACTCTCACTGGAAGATATATATCAGTATTTTCCCCCTCCCTAAATTTGACAGGTACCGTTTATTAGAACCTGCATGTTAGCCGGCCCAGTGGCATGAAGGGCTGAAGCAGCGATGCCTTATCTCCTGCTATGCCGGCGACCCGTGTTCGCGGTATGAGTGAGTCACAGGGTCAGCCAGGGAGGGAGAGGATAGAGCGTCCAACGGACAGCTCTCCTCTCCCGGGGAAGGGTGGGACTGAAGATCGGCACATGCCTGGCCCTTAATGGCGGTTGGAGGCTGGTACACTGATTCCATAGACGGGGCAGAAATGGAAGCAGACGCCATGCGTGCTGCATGCAGAAGCGTGCGCGGCTTGGCCATTGGCGTCATTGCACACTTGTCACGCACTCGGTTCGGGGAATAAACTGGAGGACAAAAATACCACGGACTAGCAGGATGATTCCGACCCTCTGAAGGCGCCGCACCCGGCTAGCTGCAACCTCAGGTAAGGGGTGAGTACCAGTGGATGCCAGGGTGATGGGGCTGGGAGGGCTGGAGGAAGGGGGCCGGTCTGGGAAGGAGATAAAGAAATGAACAAAAAAAAAAAAAGAACCTGTATGTTAACACTTCTTAATAATAACCTGGCACGTTACGGAAAGGAAACATTCAGTCAGACTCACTGTAATGTCTTTTTCTGCTTGCTCCTAGCAGATAGCTGTCACTGGGACCAAACCTGAAAGTTGTATTAACTCCTTCCAGGGAAATCTGGGAGCCTTCATGACCATGTAAAAAACCAAAACTATGTATGTTGGAGTAGCCTGTTCCTATGATTGTCGCATGAGATGTAGGAGAAATGTGGCCAGTCACCAAACGCAACAGATGAAATGAATTTTTATTCATGCACACTAGCTAGTGGTAGCCTCTATCCACCAGTGTTTCGGGATACTAAATCCCCCTCATTTACCCATCTTTGTTACCCACATAAATTTTTTTTTTTTTTGCCGTAAACCGTAACTTTATATTCTGGTTCACTCTTAATAGAAAAATACTGGTTCTATAGATATCAAACATGTTAATCTCTCTGACAACGCTGCTGCCACAGTACACCCCTTTTTGAACTTCCTCAGTCATGCACACTAGCTAGTGGTAGCCTCTATCCACCAGTGTTTCGGGGTACTAAATCCCCATCGTCAGGGTGAATGGTGTACCTAAAAGTGTACTGTATATTAGTTGCTTTTAATCCTTTGAAGTGTACTACTTTCTTTATTTTTATGCATTCAGTTGAAAACCACCCCAAAACAGTTCAGCCATGTATATCCCATCATATAAATAACAAGCTACCTCAAATGGTGTGCCTCTTTATATTATCTTGTTTTATGTTCAGAACCCTATAAGCATCATACAGAAATCAAAAATCCAAGGCGAACATGTAATCTAAGCAGTGCTCCATGCAGCCCTGTCTGCTCATAAAAAAGGGTACCTTTCAGTCACACTGTATATTTTTCATCTGCAAGTCTTGGCTTTCCTGAAAAGTAAGCATACATTTCATGTTACTAACTGCGTCTGTCATTGCTGTACTTCCAGTTAAACAGCATCTTTGTTACCCACATTTAATTTTGTTTTTGTCTTAAACCATAACTTTATATTCTGGTTCACTCTTAATAAAAAATACTGGTTCTATAGATATCAAATATGTTAATCTCTCTGACAATGCTGCTGCCACAGTACACCCCTTTTTGAACTTCCTCAGTCATGCTGACCTAGTTTATAGCCATAAAAGTCCATTTGTAAACCCCTTATTGAAGTTGCTGAATCATGTTGGCGTGGCACATAGCTTTAAAAGTTAATTCTGAGTGAATCTGTTTTTGTAAACATACCTGGCCCTTATAGCGCTTCTGTGTGGCTCTCCCAGCAACCACTGGAAAACAGAAGAGCAATCACTGTTAGTAAGTCAGTTGCATTTAAAGCTTGCCATAGTGGAGATGTCGGGAGAAACGACTGGCATCTTGATGGTCATGATGCGCATGATGTCAGTGACACACCAACACCAGCAGCAGAGGCCATGGCCCCCCGCACTCCCAACTAGTCCAGAAGGACTAACTCGGTGGCTAACATAAGCCTAAGGGTGCTGCACTGAGCAAAATGGTAAAAATGTGTCCGTTGATAAACAAGTACAGTTGGTAGTCCGTGCTAACGCTAAGTCTTTGTTAAATGACCGTGGCCATTCTTAAACATCCCTCAACCAAACACAGCTGGGGCCAGCTAGCTTTGATATAAGGTGCATGACATGAAGTAGCCAAGTTAGTGGGGCAGTATGTATTGGTGTGCTGACAGCACCTGTTTATCATTACTCGGGGCAGATACAAGAGTGATAATCAACCCCTCAGTCAGATAAAACTGAGCCAGTGACATGTAAATTCTCATCAGGTTGTGTAAGAGAGTGCTACCTCATCAGACCTACTGCTTGTTTAGAGTGATGTGATATATCCATGCTGAGCTAGCGACCCAGCTGTTATGCAGCTGTGCGTTACTAGGACAGAGGGGGACGGTTTAAATAACTGATCCTCCTGCAGCTTTGCAAATGTTCCCACAATGTGAGACCATTAGCAAGGGGTTCTTTGGAACAGTGTTGTGTGTTGCCTATAGGACAAGTTCCACAGTGTGTTCGAGGGTATGGGGTGCCTAGGCGGACTAGTGACATGATAACATCACTACATGATAAAAAAAGAATCAGCACCCAGTCCAGGCCATTCATTTTAAAGTGATTTTAGTTCACAAAGTGCATCAGTGCAAAAATACTGGCTCACAAAGCAATATGCCTAAAGGCAGGCTCACATCTTACGTTTTGCTTAGCTGAACACCAAGCTAGTGACTAGTAACATGGTAACATCGCTACATCCAGGGACTGCTGTACGGAGTGTCAGCGAAAAGGAAAGAAATATAACTCCTGAGTGGCACATAAGACCCCTGTGGCTCAGGGTAAGTCTGGTACCCTGTAAGATACTGGCTCTAAGTTCCCACTGTGGGGAAGGGATGAGAAATGCACATACACGGAGCTCGTGAATTCAAAAAATTAATTTCTAAAAAAATATTTTTCCAAAGTAATTTTTTGTGGCCAAGACTATATACAATATATATGCATATATACACACCAGGTGAAGTTCCTTGAGAGGAAACAGAGAACCGGTAGGGGATAATTTAGTCAGGGGAACGCTAGATAGGAACATCAACGAGAGTGAGTGGTGGGGATTAAAAGGTTCCGGGGGAGGAGGGGTTGGAGATGTAAATGTCTTCTACATGTGTCTGCTGAGATTCTAAACGTGTTCATAGACATATTTCTGATAACTACCTTGGTTACAGGTTATACAAAATAGAGAGAGGTCCCTTAGAAAAGACAGAGCACCATTATGCTGCCTTTAAGATCTAGTAGAACTAGATGTGCAAATGTAGAAAAATATAAAATAAACAAGTTATGCATATTATTGGTAACTAATCTGTGCACTCACTGAGTCCAACTCTTTTGTCTGTGAAGTTGAATCTATGTTACCTCTTTTATCCGCCAACCTCCGTATGTCCTAAATTGTGGCAAATAAAAGAAGGTGGTGGATATTAGAGGATGGCTGTTAAAGGGGGACATAGCATTTCTGGAAAATGGGACAGGACCTCACACTGGCATTAAATGAGGGTGGCGGATAAAGGGGGTGGATAAAGAAGGGAGCACAGTATATAGTATGCTTCTCGGGTTAAAATTTTGCAGACCGAGTCTCCCTCCTCTTCTACCTAATGTTATGTTTTCAGTCCAGAGAATTTAAGGCTAAGAATGTTATGCCCTTCGATCCTAAAATGTTTTGCCAGCGGTGAGTCATCATTCCTCCTTCTTATATCCCCCTTGTGCTCCCCTATCCATTTTTTCAATTCCCTTTTTGCTTTGTCTATAGCCATGTTTACACGGTCACATTTGCACTAGAGTAACGCGAGCACTGGCAGTATAGCCTAGAGGTTAGAGTAACAAGGTGTGAATGAGCTTGGTACATCCAGCAGACCGGACCTCGGTTTGATTCTCACAACCTCCACTTGCATACTGTGCGACTCTGAGCAAGTCACTTAACCGCCCAGTGCTCCCAGGTCGCCCCTGAAAACAGGCACTTGTGCCTAGTGGGCCTTACCCAGTTACCAAAGACTAAATAAAAATAAAATAAAAAATAAATGTGATCACATAGACAGACACTCAATCATGGTAAGCCACTCATTAACATGCTCCTGGATTTCCTAGCAAACTAGGAACACCGAGCGTAGCGAGCAGCTTACAGCGGCTTCCACTGCCGTGTGGACTGTGTGCACAGTGCTGCAACCCGTTCAGTGGCTCATGATTTCTCGAGTTGCTGTCCGGCCCCCCGACGCACGGCCCCTCACCAGCGCAGACTGGAGTGATTCAGAGAGGGGCCGTGTAGACAGGCAGACCATTGAGTCACAGATGGTCGAGACTGCGCTGTTGCGGTCAGAGTTGACATCCCCACTGATATGTAAACACGGCTTATGTACATAAGATCACACAGGCACTTCATCGCGTATACCACCCCTGTAGTTTTTCAGGTGATAAATTCTTGGATGACAATGTTTTCCCCTTTACTTGCGTTAAACATTTCTTCAGTCTGTATGTGTTTGATCAGTTAATACATCTACCACACAGGTAGTTGCCCTTACTGTTAATATTAGACAAAAAATGTCCTTCACTTTGCACTGGTGTTTTGTGATCTGCCTTCATCAGTCTGTTAAATTACATGCTTTCTCTGTTGTGATGAGTGATTTCTCAGAAAAAAACACACTGCCTTTCTTCAGTGGCATGTGAAGTTCTCCAGTGTTTTGTGAGCATGTGTGTTATGTCTCCAAAACTGTCACTGTATTTAGCGGTCTTGACAAACCTTTTGTACTGTTTGTTGATCAGATTTCTGGGGTGAAAAACTATCAGCTGTTAAAGAGCATTTTTGTCAGTTACTTTGCAGAACTGAATAAGTTTGCATAAGATGGGGCCATAATTTACGACAAGCCTGTGCCCTGCATCTTCATCTTTTGGTTATGTGCAGCATCTCTTGTTTCTAGGGGAGCTGCCTATTTCTCCCAAGGGCAGCATGCATGGACTGGTGGGGGTTGGGGGGGCAGAGACTGAAGTGAAAGTGAGTGGGAGCAGTGGGCAGGAACATTTCTTGGGGGAGAATAAAAAACAGACAGCATACAAAATAAATTGCCAAAAAAGGGAAGTTAAGTTTGATTTCATTTATTTTGGGTACCGTGCTCAGACAGACAGAATGCTGCAGCTACTGTGTGAGGAAGTCCGGCACTAACATAGTCTCACTAAGCTAAGCTGGATGAAAAAAATGGTGGCTGCAAATTTTTTAAAATTCAAAGTTGGTGTCTCAAGGATGTCTCTCATGTCCTGTGTCCAGATAGGCAACACTTGTTTTTAGCCATGTATCAGCAACTTTTTGTTTATTCTTTATCCCTCCCCTCATCCATCGGCCTCCGTCAGCCATTTCCGGCACCCTTATTCTGAGACTCTTCTGCTCCTGGCTCTAGACTCCTCCTTTCACCAGCAACACACCTAGTGGCCAGACCCCCCCTGGCTTGTCCCCCAAGGCAGGGTTGTCTTCAGTACTGTGGCTAAAGCCTCACTGTGTCTGGTTGGCCACAGGCTGAGGCAAAGTACAGGGTAGCCGGGTCTGATCAAGTCTGGTCCAGCTGAGGATGAGGCTGACAGGAGGCTGTCATGCAGTGTACTGGTGCAGCGGTTCTGCTAGTTACCTTCCCATTCTTCCTCACTGTTGTGCACGCTGTGGCTGGTCTAAGGGGAGACCTGATGGCATGTGGTCACCCATGGTGTAAAAGGCACCTCCATGCCACCAGATGCCACTGAAGTGCAATCTGGCAAGCAGCCCTTCCCCCACTGAAAGCAGCGCATTCAAACACACTCTTTATCCTCCCTGCCAACCTCGGCTCCTGATGTCTTGGGCTCAGAGCATGAACCCATGTCACCAGCGTGCCAGAGCAATACTCCAGCACTCGGTGCCATGAAGGCAGCTAAAATACTAGTCTTTAATTAAAAATAAAGTATTTCTTTTAAAATTTTTTCTTTGTTTACCCCTTTTCTGAGTGCAGTAAGACTATTCATGTTGTTAGTTTTCTTGGGTCAGTGCACTTCTAGATGCTAAAGGCACTCTGTGCAAGAGACTTGTGCCCCACTGTGCACCTGGCCGCACATTAAGTAAGGAATACTCCACGGTCAAGTGTGTGGCAATATTGTGGTAACCAAATGTGCTGGGTGGATTGTGAGCCTTCCCCCACCCAGGAAGTGAGGTTATTACAGCATTGACACATACCTGGAGTGATTCATTACACGGATAATATTCATAAAATGATCAAAACTGGTATAACAACAGACAACCAGTGCCTGGTTTCTCTTACTGCTTACGCCTAAGGTCATGACAACAAAACAAATGGATCCTCTAGATTTGCCTCTTCTTATTGTCAAAAGATTCATGTATTAATCATTTTTGCTTTGCCTCAGTAGGAGGTCACCATGGAGTTCATGACCAAAATATTCCCCCTGAGCAAAAGACACATGGGGTTTTTGGTACTGTAAGAAACACATATATGCTTGTGAAAGGAACAAAAAAATTAAATAATTTTGGTCACTGTTCTAGGGCAATGCCTGGAAAAACCAGAAGATCAACAGATTTATTTTTTCTGGCCTAAGCAGTTACTATTCTAAAAATGAATCTTGGAAGTTATTGCATGTTACAGCAACTGCATCACTTTCCAGTAATTGGTTGCTAAGTTAATACATAATGTGTTACCCAGCATTGCAACTTACTCCTTCATTACAGTGCCATAAATAGATAAAACAAGAAAATGATTTCCTCATACGTATTCCATTCCATCACAACACCTTGAGATAAACTTGTGGTAAGAAATGAAGAGATTTTTAGTTTTAAAAAGTTGGCCCCCCCAAAAAACACTCTTCAAATGTTAGGAAGCCAGAATGTAAGACAAAACTACCTGGACCAACTCTAAGCAGTTCACATGTTAATCCCATCAGATGGCCTCTGATGCCCCCCCCCCCCCACACGGGCACCAGGTATGAGACTCCCTCTCCTTAACCCCATGACTTACCCTTCATGGCAGGGGGTGGGGAGTGACTCGACCCACCAGACCGGATTTAGTGTTCGGGGAGGTGCCTTCCCAGGCCGTTGCGGTGGGGAACCATCATCATCCTGCAGAGGACTCCCTTTCCACTTTTTCTCGCTTCCCCCGAGGACTGTGGTGTGCAGTGGTGCCAGTGCTCACGCACCTACGCACACCCCCATCAAGCACCTGCTGCAGTCTCTCGCCCACAATCTCCAGCACTGGTGTGCCACCTCCCAGCCTCTGCCAAGGGGCAGGCAACCCCCCTCCCTGGAGAAGGAGAGCAGTCCTGGGGATACTCAGTCCTTCTCCTTCCTGCCAACCCCCAGTGGCCTATGCTCGTTCCCGAACACGAGTCGCAGGCGTGACATGAGGTAAGGCGCCCAGCACCTCAGCCCTCAGTGCCACTGGGCCGGCCCAGTGACATCTTTATTTCTTTTTTTTTTGTGCCTCCCATGCTCCCCGACCAGCCACTCCTTCGGGTCACCTACGTGCACCCTACCAGCACTCTGTTCCTGCCAGCAATCACCACCCCACATTACAGCCCTCCCACCCCAGGTAACCCAAAGTTTTCCTTCGTCGGACAGGTCCCCAGGCGCCGGTGGGGGTGTCCAGTGCAACTTACTTGACCTGGGTACTGCTGGGGTTGGTCAGGGCTATCCAGGGCTTCATGGCAGCAGGGAACCAGCAGCCATCATCCAGCAGGTCAGGGAGCCTTTTCCTGGTTTTCTTTCTGGGAGGGCGACTTGCCAGGATGTCAAGGCATGAGCTGACGTCCGTCGCACTATCTACCCAGCAGGATCTGATGTGCTGCCATGCCTCCAGCCTCTGCCAGAGGTTGGCAAACACTGGACCGCGTACCCCCCCTTCCCCAGGAGATGGCGAGCCATCATGGGATGCTCAAGCCATCTCCCCCCAAGCTGGTCCTCCAGCACCTGGGTCCATTCCCAAACCGAGGTCGTCTGTATCGCAAGCGGAAATCCAACCACTGTGCCAGCAGGCCGGCATCTTTACTTCTTTGTTCCAAACTTTTTAATGCCTTTTTTTTGCCAACTTTTTTAGAAATTTTATTTTTTGATCTGGTCACATGGCTTGGCCATCATGCCTACCTCTTGCAATGTCAGGGACCTGGGTTCCAGAGTGGACCTGGGTCATTTGAGATCAGTTGAGGAAGGATCGAACATCTCTGGGACTGCTCTCCTCTCCTGAGAAGGGGAGTCTGAGTGCTTCCCTCTCTAACTGCCACCTAGTGGAGAATGGGTGGCATTGCACCAGAGCAGTGTAACGTGAGGGCTCCAGCAGATGCAAAGTGGCTTCATGCCTAGACACACACACACACACACACACACACACACACACCCGATGTCATTGCATGCTTGGCAGCCCAAGGGATGAAACAAATAGGAAAAAAATCCCATAAGACAGGATGATTGACCAACCTGCCCCTGGCTCCGCACCACTAACTAGGCCCTGCTCCCTTTTGGAAATGTGTCTCTAGGGAAAAGGACGCCCCCCCCCCCCTTGCTCTACCATGGAGGGAAGTACATGAGAGACATAGCAGCCAGCAAATTCTGTGGAAGGTGGGCACGGGCTTGGGTTTGATGGGCTGGTGGGTAATAGAGCTGCTTGGGTGACTAATGAGATAAAAAAGGCAAGAAAAAAGTTATTTTTGAGTTAAAAACAAAAACTACAGGAAGGAAGGAAAATGATATGATTTTGTATCATACCTCTCACGTAGGTTATCCTAGTCTGCTTTACAAGCTATTGACAGTTGTGGTAGCCATAGGCACACACAGAAGAAGTGAGACTGAGGGAGTTCTAACAAAGAATTTGAGGTTAAGCCCCCATGGGAGAAGGGCAAATAAGTACAGGGCAGTTATGTGACTTGCTGAAGGTCACACTTTAATAGGCAAGTGGCAGAGGTGGGATTCAAGTGTCCCAGCTTTCACTCGTAACCACTCCGCTATACTGCTGTTTAAGTAACGTAGTTAATGATTAGTTAACAGAAGCCCTACCATTCCAGCAATCATAAATATTTTTTCAAATAATCTTTAGCTGTAGCATTTGGGTTGTATACAGCCCTTTCTTTGTATGCTTCTCTGTTAGAAGGCTGCTCACAGAAAGAATTAGAACCTGTTAGAATTCTGGGCTGCTATATTAGTCTGCCCATGGCACAGAAAGGGTGTGAACAGACAACAACCCATCTCATTTTAAGTTGCATGCTTTATCTATGTCCTTAAAACCACAAAGGAAACAGGACATTACATAGTTAAAAAACTTTAAAGTAGCTAAATTTTGTGGGTTGAAAACTAAGAGTTTGCTGTAGCTGCTGTGTTTTCCACAAATGGCTACAGCTCTAATACCAGTTTGGTGCTTTTAATCACTCCTTAGACATGTAAAAATATGGACATTTGCTTATGTATGAAATTGTCCTTGCATTAACTTTTTGTAACGGCTCTGCTGAGGGATATTTTTTTAGGATCTTAGTCCTATGGTGGCAGGGAAACAAGTGAAAGTACCTCTCAGACAAGGGGCTGCAGTGCAGTCCAGCGTATCAGCTGCCACTGGGGAACCAACCTGTGTCAAGCTGATCATTGTATGATACAGTTTCTGGTAGCCCTGACATCCAACAGCTGTGGTAGATTGTTCCTTGATAAATCAGGTTGCCTCAAGTGAATATGTAGCAATACACACGTGTTCAGTCTCGCTTTAGAGTAGAACAGTATTCTACTTGCATAGTTACATGCAGTAGGTTGTGTGTATGTGAGCATGTGTGTGGGCACACACACACACATAAACTCAAAATCTGTGAGGCTCAGGGGAAGGTCCCCAACCCGAAGGACGTATACTGTGCTAGTTGGCTTCAGATAGTTTCAAATGGTTTAACTTAGTGCCAGCTCAGTGCAGCTCCAGCAAACTGCAGCTGTCTTTTATAAAATCCTTCAGCTCAACTAAAAAACTGTGGATGTGTTGCTTCAGATATTTATTGCTCAACAAGGACTGTTGGGCTGCAGTTGGAAATGGTGGAGTGTGTTCATATTGGCTGTAAACAGAACAGCATGGCCCCCCACCATGGTGCAATGCGGTGCGTGTCACCTGAAAACAAGCTCAATAATCCAAATGCTCTGATACCCTTAGGGGCATCTACTGTCAGGGCACAGCTAGGCACTGCACCTGGTGCATGGGCCAATGCAGTGTTGAGCTGTGGTTGTGGCAACGGCCAAATGGGTGTCCCACCTGAAAGTGTTCCCCGTCTTTGGCCCACTCATGTTGTACTGTCCATGCTGGTTTAGAGGTTCTACCCCTCCATGGCCTGATTATATAGACACATAGATTTTGTTAGCAGAAAATGACTGCAGGACATATCCACTGTGCCCTAGCTTTGCCTACTGTATATGGTGGCAAGGGGCCCTATGCGGCTGTCAGGCACCCCGGATGAGTCCTCCTTTTAATGATACCCATATACCTGTCCTTTGCATGTTGAACCCCATCACTGTCTCTATCCCCATCAACTCCCTAGGCAACCTGTTCTATATATCCACCACCCTTTCCATGAAGAAATGCTTCCTCACCTCCCTCTTGAATCCCCCCACCACCAACTTCATTGTGTTCCCCCTTGTAACCTCATTTGTGCTCAACCTGAAAAGCTTACCAGCCTCCACCCTGTTTACCCCTAGAGGTATTTAAAGGTCTGAATCATGTCCCCCCACCCCACCCCCACTCTCCTGTTTTCTAAGGAGTACATGTGAGGTCCTTGAATCTTTCCTTGTAAGGTATCCCCTGCTGCCTCTGTACCTTCTTGGCTGCCCTCCTCTGCACAGCCTCCATGCTGTACATGTCCTTTCTAAGATGAGGACTCCAGAACAGCACATGGTACTCAGGTTGGGGTTAAACTCCTCTTGTACAAGTCATTGGTTCTCCCCCACTTTGAGTATTGCACACAGTACTCGAGGTGGGTGAATCATTGACTTGTACAGGGGGCTAGAACCTCCTTCCTTCTGCTTGCTATCCCCCCTTCCTATGCAGCCCAACATCGTATTTGCTCTCTCCACCACCCCTGAACACTGGGCCACTACTTTCAGGTTTTCCATTATGATAACCCCTAGGTCCTTTTCCTCCGAGGTACATGTCATGACTTCCCCTTCCATCCTGTACTCGGCTTGTTTTTTTTGTGTCCGATATGCATGACTTTGCACTTTTTGCCATTGAAGCCCAGCTGCCTGATTCTGGCCAGCACAGGTCCCTGGTAGTCCAGTAGACCCCCCCCCACACACACACACACACACTACTTTCTCAGTAATCCTTAGCCCTGGTAGGCCAGTGGTTCTCCAGCATCCTAAACTCCTGGTTGATCCAATGGTCTCCTCGCCATCAAGGCCCACCAACTGTGAGCAATTTACAGTGGTGTTTCCAGCTGCTCTCAGTGACCTTTATGGAGGCTCAAGGATGCGTAGCAACCCCTTTTAGTATGGCCAGATAAGGTTACAAAGAGCTGGTCAATGTGGAGTGGTCTTTGAGGCCACTTTGCACTGGCCATTATGATTGATAATTCGGTTCCTGAGTACTTCTCCCCCCCCCCCCGCGAACTTGCAATGTTTGACATTGTGAGTACTCACAGTAAGGAAAATTAAAATCGAGCCTTCCAACTTGTTCTATCTCAATATAGTCACATACAGTTATGTCCGTTCCTTGAGCTAGCACATCTAAATGTTACTTCCCAAGTGCTAAACTAGAAGTAGCTACAGTCAACCAGTCTACCCAAGCTAGAGTTTGAAACTCTTTGAGACACAGAATGAATTTACTGAAGGGAGAAAACTAGTCTGCTATTACATACCGGTCCATATCAGGCCCATTAAGAACAGAACAGAGACGGCCCGGTTGTGCTGAGGGTTGAGGCGCTGGATGCCACACCATACGCCATGCCGGTGACCCGGGTTCGGGAACGAGCCCGGGACACTGGGGGTCAGCAGAGGGTAGGGATTGAGCATCCGGAGGACAGCTCTCCCTCCCTGGGGTGGGGGGATCTCACGCTCTCGCAGTCTGGTGTCCTGTGGTGGTTCTGGGGGGGGGTTACAGCAATCAAGAGCCAGGAAGAATGGGGATTGGCTGGGGAGCGCTCTTCTGGGCGGTCTTGGGAGTGAGCACACATTGTGCTGGAGTGCATTGCACTTTCAGCCAATAGGGGGAAAGAAAAAGAGAAAATCCCCTACCGCCGGGTGAGGCAACGAGACCATCAGTTGCCCCGGCCACACGTCCAATGTCGGACGCACCTCACAACTCTCCCCTTGGGGACTTGCGGGCATCTCCTTGGGGCTGGGAGAACCTGGGATCCTGAACCCTATGTAGTGACGGGAGTGCGGTTCAGATGGGTGGTGGAGCTGTGGAGCAGAGCATGGATCTCCGAGAGATGCCCCGGTTAGGTAGGTGCATAAAGAAACTGTACAAAAAAAAAAAAAAAAAGAACAGAATATGACTGGGAATGAGATGGAATGTTATCCAGGGCATTAATATTACCCCTCTACAACACTCCAACACCCCCTCCCCCCGCCTTCTGTTTTTTAGCATTCTTTCTCTCCAGTAATGTCCGGGAACTCCTTCAGTCCTTATCCCATCCAGGGTAGCTTCCCATCTCTAAGCACCTTTGCTGTCCGCTTACTTCTCAGCTAGGATTCAGATCTGGTGAGGGAGAGGGGCAGAACCCCCTCCCCCCATAGAGAGGGTAGAGAGGCCCAGCGGATGCTAGGGGGCATGCGGGTGTCATCTGCCAGGGATCCTCCCTTTTCCCTCCAGTCTCTGCCACAAGGGAACTGCATGCTAGCTTTGGATGAGCCTAATACACCACTGGCATGACGCAGCCCACCCTTGCTAAGCATTACCCAGCTCCTCCGCCGCTGGTCATCACCCAAGTGGTGGACATGTGATGGGTATTACAGCTCTCCAAGTCCAGAGGAAAGTGTCATCTGGAAAACAATGTCCCAAACACAGAGTGCGAACACCAGGTCACCGGCATGGCTGTCCCATCGGGTTGATTTCCGCTGTGCTTTTACTGCACCGTGGGAGTGGTATCTTTCATCCAGTTACTGATAAGAATGTGTCAGAAGGAATTTTTGGTTTAAGTCTCCTATGAAGTGCAGCACCTCAAATAGTACAGCTCCCCCCGAACTCATGCACTGCAAAGTTAGCATTGCACGTAGGCCCTACAGTTAAGGACCTTGGGACCGAGAGGTGGCTGGGTTACCACTAGGCCACTCTGAGTATTGTTAATTGGGAGGAAGAGGTTCAGTATCCTTTGGGATTGTATTGCTGAGGTATGGTGTTATAAACTGACAATGTCAGATATAGTGGCGGCTAATCTTTTTTATTTTACCCCAGTCTCTGTGATGGCACATAGAATGCTAGGAACTATTTGTAGTCCACCTCTACTGCATGATTATAAGGCCCGTAATGTGGCCAGGTACAATAATTTAGTTTACTTGTTAGGAAAAGTTTCACTGTTGCTCTCCAAGTTAGACCATAAGGTCAGAGGAGTTTTGGTGATATAGTTTAGGGCTTCCGGAGCCTAGGAAAATGAGAATATAACAAATATTGGTTATCGGGCTATATACAGCTCCAGAAGCTGTGTTAACCTGTGTTTATAAAAATCATCTTTTTTTTTTTTTTGTACTTTCTTCATCCCCCGTCCTGGGTGGCCCTCCATCTCGCCAACCCCCCAGCCCTGTGCTCCCCACTCGCCATGCAACTCCTGTTGTCCTTCACGGCTTTCCCCCGTGGTGGTGTGGCAGGGATCTCTCAACCTGCCAACACAGATCCGGTTTTGGGAGGTACCTGCCATTTGCGGGAGAGGCACCTGTGGGAGTCGGCATTCATCCAGCTGCCCAGAACATTTTCTCTTCCAGCTTTTTTTCTCCCTCCCGCCCCCCCCGGAGGCGGAACATTTCTTGGCATCAGCAATGGCCAAGCTGTGCGTGTTTCTGCCCACAGCACACCAGCCGACTGCTCCACCCCACCATCCCCAACGTACGGCACCCAGGCGCTCCGACACCCAACCACCGCTAGGTGTCAGAGGTGCATTGGCCTCCATGTCCCTCTCTCCCTAGGATAGGAGAGGTGTCCTCCGGATGCATCATCCTCTCCTACCCCAGCCAACTCTTGGTGATCCGCTCACACTGTGAACATGGGTCGCCGGCATTGCAGGGGTAAGGCATGATTCCTCAGCCCTCCACGCCACTGGACCGGCTTTCAGCTGTGTTTTATAAAAATTTATCTTCCATGTGCCAGAAGGTTAAGCACAGCAAATGCCTGTACTATTCAATTCTTTGCAAAAACTACATTATTGCAGATGTTAGCACGAATAATGTAAAACACGCAAAATAAGACAATGAAAAACTAGTGGTTAGAGTTGTATCAGACTGGGTGCTGTGGTGTTTAGAAACCTAATGCCCAGCCCTCATTCTCATTACTCAAGCACAAGCTACAGGTGCAAGCCTGTACCCAACAGGTCTAGTGCTTGGAGCCAGACAACTATGGCTGTCCACGCAGGGCCAGCAGAATCCGTCTGCATCCTGTGTAAAGCATGAGGTCAAGATGATTCATAACCTTCTTTCTGCAGGGTCCTGTGGGCCAGGCATGAAGCAGAAAATCATTTATGACTTTCTTCATACATTAAGTGCTTGCCCTGCACAGGTGGCTTGTCGTCGTTGGGTCATGAGGCCAGGGGCTGGAGAAGGGGGAGGAGCATTAGTGTTGAAACCCTAAGGAACACCACAGCACCAGTTTGGACTCACAAAACCAAGCCTGTATAATAACGTTCATTTGATTAATTTGCTATTCTCCTCTAGGATGTACGGTACCTTCAGCAAGGTGTGATAAGCTATAACTTCCTGTTTTATTAGCAGCTATTGTGTGTATTCTTATAGTCTGCTTTGATGCAATTGTATTTACATTGTAATGTACATAACTTAGTAAAAATGTTTAACAGACAGTAAGCCATCCCAGTGGTGTGCAGGGATGAGGAAGCTGTGCCTCACCTGCTGCCACATTGGCATCCTGGATTCGGGAATGAACCAGGACCACTTGGGGGGTTGACTGAGTGGAGGAGAATTGAGCACCCCATGGACTGCTGCCTCCTCAGGAGAAGGGGGCAGTGCATCTCCCTGCACTGTCAACACCTATTGGAGGCTGGGTGGTGCATCAGGCAAGTGCCACAGGAAGGGGACCCAACACAGACTCCTGTAATGTGTGCATGCATCAGCATGTGCCTCGTGCCCCAAGGGGAACAGGAGGAAGAAAAGGGAGAAAAGTATATGTGCACCGGATGCCGAGGATGACAACCCTTGCACCCCCAGGTCTCACTCCATGTGGCTTCTCATTGGTGCCATGGTGGGAGGAATGGCAGATGGCACTGGGGGTGCCAGCAACAAGTCTAAAGCAGGTGAAGGTGACAGCCAGTGACCAAACAGCTATATGAAAAAAAATAACTAACAGACACTGTCTAGATAAGGTTCAAGCAATCTGATTTTTGGTTTTGTTTCCTCTAGTGTGTGAACTTCATGTGCACGTGGACTGTGTCCTCTTTGCATGCAGTGACTGCAGGCAGTGTCACCATGACGGACATCAAGATCATGTAAGTATGATACCTTAAGGCCACAGATTGGGCACACTGATTCCATGAACAGTTTGAATTTGTGCTGTATGTTTTGCCATGGGTTTGTTATTTCACCCCGATCTGCATTTTTTTTTTTCTATTATTTCTTATCTATATGATTTTATACCATGCAGTGCAACCAATACTCGGATACAGGCACACAACAGCAGTGAAACCACAGAGGTACTGTATCTTAGGATTGCGTGAGTCAAGTATCGTCTGTTACAGGAAATGGAGGGCATGTGCATTAACAGTTATTTATCAAACTTATCAAGACAAAATGGCATAAGGCCGGCCCAGTGACGGAGAAGGCTGAGGTACTGGGCACCTCACCTCCCGACATACCATGACCTGGGTTTGGAAATGGATGCGGGTCGTTTGGGGGCTGGCAGAAGTGGGGGGAGGATTGATCATCCCATGGACAGATCTCCCTTGGGGAGGGGGGAACTTGCATCCTGCTAGGTGGCTGCCACTTGGAGGATTGGGGTGGCAGCACAGGGGAATCCCAAGAAATGGTCCCCACTCACTTGACACATAGAGACATCTTGGCATACCTCGCAGTGCATCATTGCATGTGTTATTGGGCCCAGAGGTGAAAACCACAGGAAAAATCCCCAACTACAGTTGGATGCGGGCCCAGTCCCAATCAGGCCCCGTGCCAGCGACTGGGCATCTCCAGAGTCCTGTGGCAGAGGACCACCAACAGAGCATGGTAAGTCCCAGAGAAGCTGGAAGACGGGGCTGGAGGAACTGGTCCATGTGAGGGGCTGATCAATAGCTGATGTGGACAAACTGAAGATAAAAAAAAAAACGAAAAGAAAAATATGGCTCGATGCAGACAGTGCTACTGAATTTAATGTTAGATTAAAAAATAAATACAACATGTAAACCAACTTTCACAGCCTTTATATTCATATAGCAGTTGATACAGAAATCCTTAGGTTCTTTTAAGCTACTGGTTGCCCCAGTCACACAAATTGCATACAACACACTTACCCATCATATAGTGCAGCACTAATGAGAATACGCAAGAGAAAAACAAAAATGATTACGAAAGTGCTGTGCATGCCCCCCTGTCCTCAATCCCTCTAAATTAAGAGAGTCCCCCCACCCCACCCCCACCGGAAACCTCCAAAATTCCATCCCAGTATCGCTTCCACTCTCCATATTGTAGTATATGCACTTGTGGATAGGACTGAGCCCTGCAGATTGGATCCTAGGACAAATTTCATTAAAACATAAACAAAAGAGCTTAGTATTTGCTACAACATTTCCGGGTGAATAACTCATTTCTGGACAGTAATAATTTTGTACCTCCTTTAGATACCTCAGGGTCTGGCTTAACCAGCACCTTGACTTTTCTGCACATATTGATGCCATTCACAAAAAGCTTCACCCCAAGTCGGGTGCCCTGTATCGCAACCGTGGATGCATCCTGCTGCCAGCTCATTGAGCAAGTGTGTAGAAAATGTTTCTCCCCATTTTTGACTACAGAGATGTAGTTTACAGTGTCACACCCAAGTCCACCCTAGCCAGACTGGACTCTCTCTTCCACTCCTTCTGCCATTTTGTCCTTGACTGTCCTCCCTCCACCCATCACTGTGTCCTCTGCTAGTCCCTAGACCTCCCCTCATTCCAGGATCAGAGACAAGCCCACTGCACTAGGCTTATGGCTAAGTTCTGGACCCAGTCCTTGCCCTCCTACCTCTCCTCAGTCTTCACAGCTGCCCGCACCTCACGTCCCCATTCAGGAACTTTGACTCCTGTCTCTTGGTTGTCCCGCACATGACCACAGTGGCGGGTCAGGCAGCATTTAACTCTTGTATGCCTAAACTGTGGAACTCCCTCCCCACTGACATTCAGCTTGCCCCTCCCACCTAGCACCTAAACTCACCCTATTAGCACACATCACCTCTCCCTGCACTTGTGGACTAAAACCTGTTTCACACTCTGAAGCCTTGTGGACTAAAACCTGCTTTATGCACTAAAGCCTAGCTCTTTTTGTGCTAGTAGTTTCTGTGTAGTTACTGAACCCACAATTGTTGTGCCTAGCACAGCCACCTACCACTGCAGTTAGTGGCCACTACCTCAATCAATTTCGCAGGAGTGTCCTTTTTACCCTGTAGCTATATGTACTCAATTTGCTGGAGTGTCCATTTTACCCTGTAGTTACAAGTATACTACCTCTATATCGATATGTGCTAGTTCTATGTATTGATTACCTACTGCTGTATCGATATGTGCTAGTTCTGTGTATTGATTACCTACTGCTGTATCGATATGTGCTAGTTCTATGTATTGATTACCTACTGCTGTATCGATATGTGCTAGTTCTGTGTATTGATTACCTACTGCTGTATCGATATGTGCTAGTTCTATGTATTGATCACCTGCTGCTGTATCGATGTGTGCTAGTTCTGTGTATTGATCACCTGCTGCTGTATCGATGTGTGCTAGTTCTGTGTATTGATCACCTGCTGCTGTATCGATGTGTGCTAGTTCTGTGTATTGATCACCTGCTGCTGTATCGATGTGTGCTAGTTCTGTGTATTGATCACCTGCTGCTGTATCGATGTGTGCTAGTTCTGTGTATTGATCACCTGCTGCTGTATCGATGTGTGCTAGTTCTGTGTATTGATTACCTACTGCTGTATCAATATGTGCTAGTTCTATGTATTGATTACCTACTGCTGTATCGATATGTGCTAGTTTTATGTATAAATGACCTGCTGCTGTATTGATATGTACTTGTCCAGTTAGCTATGTGTTTGCTCTTTTTCTGTAATTTCTGTATTGCTACATCTCTCCATCCCCCCCCACCCCACCCCAGGGCCAGCATCTGGAATCGAGCAGTACTCTGCACAGTGCTTTCTGGTAAAACTTTAAAATAAATAAATAAAATCTTCCTAATCCTGGACAAGTTTGAGGTTTCATAAATGAATTGGGGTAGCAATATGTAGACATGCACCTAATAATAAATAAATTCACATCTTAATACTCTCTGCATTAAAAAACCTGCACAATACTGCAAACAGCAAATCTAAGGGGAGAACTGTGGCACACAACCATGCAAAGAATGTTGCCTACCCTAGAAACATAGACCGTGTCAGCAGACAAGGACTGGTAAGGTCCTCTGGTCTGCCCTGTTTTACCTGCCTAACACTGCACCCAGGACCCTACATGGTCAAAGGTGTCCCTTCCTCCACCCTTACCTCTACTTATCATACCCATGTGCTGTCCCATGCATGTTGGAAGCACCCAACTGTCTTCCCCCACCACCTCATCTGGCAGGCTGTTCCAGGTATCTACCACCCTTTCAGTGAAGAAGTATTTCCTCACATCCCTCTTAAACCTCCCCACTTCAAGACTCGTAGAATGCCACCGTGTTCTGGTGCTCCACCTCCTATGAAAGAGACTCCCCTCCTGCACTTTGTTCACCCCAATGAGGTACTTGTTCCACCTCGATCATGTCCCCTCTTGCTGTCCTCTCCAGGGAGTACATGTTGAGCTCCTGTAGTCTCTCTTCATATGGCTTCTCATGCAACCCCTGCACCATTTTAATAGCCTTCGTCTGTAATGCTTCCACCTTGTCGATATCCTTATGGCCTACAGAACCCTGCACCATACTACCCTGCATTGTAAGTGTGTCATTGTGAGCCAAACCTAATGCAGCATTCCTCCATTAATAGACCAGTACTGTCCCACTTTCTGGCAATGAAACCAAGAGAATCACCATATTCAGTAACATACTGGCACCAGTTAATATTGTCCATACCTCGTCAGAGGTCACATTCATTCAAATTGTTCAGAATAAAAATCTTGAACCAAAGCAATGCATTCCAGGACTGGAGCATGATAGATAGACAGATACTGTAGCTAGATAGACAGATACTGTAGCTAGATAGATAGATACTGTAGATAGACAGATACTGTAGATAGATAGGCAGGTAGGTAGATAGAGAGGATCATGCTTGAGGATCGGTTGTTAACCACGTTGTAATCACCTCATGCAGTTGCAGTGCCAACCTAGTAAACCTCGAGAATGCAGCTTGAGAGGTTTACGGTTGTCATGGTAACTGCAAGAGGTGACTACAACGTGGCTGACAACCCAGTCCTCTGGCATTGTCTTTTATAGTGTCTGGGGAAAATAACATCCAGAACGAATGCCACACATACTATTTAAATACCACTGCCACAGTCATGTATATCTCTTAAATTACGTCAAGCAAGACACATCTAGAATAATTACCATCTCTGTTTATTTAAGAACAGGAAATGGCAGTAAAAGGCGTGCTTTAAATTAAGTAACTGCTTACTACATTTTTTATAAACTTATCCACAAACAGCGATAAACAGGGAACTGTTCACTGTATTAAATTCATTAAACACATACAGTTCCAGAAAAACAATGTGGTTGGCCAACCTCGCTTATGTGATTGCTACATTCTGGGTAATGTCTTCGACATACTCTGGAGGGGTTGTGGATTTTTCATTTATAATCAGTGCATGCAAATGTGAACGACGTTCTGTACATGGATTCCTGTAAACTGCTGGTATTTTAACTTGTAATCCCACTGGTCTGATGTACGTAAACAAGGTTTGTAAGCGCATGACGTCAGAACAATGGGATTACAAGATAAAAAAAGAGTTACCAGGCAGTTAGTAATAAGGGCTGCCCATACATTATAATTAGATAGATACTTTATTTATAAAGCATCCCTTCCCGGAGGCTCAGAGCACTGTACAATTTCTTTAAAAACAAAATCATCACAAAACATTTCCACAATCACATTACAGAGTACATAAAACCAAGATCATAATACTGTATATCTGTCTACCACATAAAACAAGACAGTCAATGCAAGTATAAAACTTTCAACAGTTATTTTAAATCATATATCTTATTAAATAAAAATGTCTTTAGCCCCCTTCTTAAAGGTTTCCTCTGAGGGTGCCTTCCTCAAATAGCCTGGCAATGAATTCCATAGGGCTGGTGCTGCAACAGAGAAGGCATGATCTCCTGACTGCCACAACCTAGCCCAGGGAACCACCAGGAGGCATCCCCAGCCAGCAAGAAGCACTGCTGTCCGCCCATGTGGTGCCCCATAGTTGAGTGCAGCAAAAAGTAAAGTTGTTAGTCTGGGTCAGTTTCAAACTGAACAAAGCAGTTTTCCTGAGGAAAATGTCTTGCATCCTCCCAGAACATCCAAATACAATAAATCCAAACACTCTCGACTGTTGCAGCCGCTGCCTTCATCTTCCTCCAGTAATTTGCCTTCTGCATCATTTGCATGATCAGCCACAAAGCACAATTTACCAGCCTTCAGGGGATATGTGTAGACAGAAAGCATCTTACCCACTGTGATCTGAAGTTGGTCTGGTAAGAGCATATTATGGGGGGAATTGCCACATCTCCCAAACAGCTCCAGAGCATTTTCTTTTCAATCTTGTTGCGTTGGACAAGTCTGCAAATAATAAGATGCTTGTCCTCTTGTACTGCAGTGCTTTCTTTTCTCTGGTCCCCTTGAGCACCTTGTTCCTTAGAGCTATGGAAACCATGATTTAGAGCAGAGTCCTCGGCCACTGCTCTGTAGCAATTGTTCATCTCGGGGTGATCCTGTTAACTTTACAAAGTTCTAATAAGTCAATATCCAGGACCGTTCAAAACCAGCTGATTAGAAACTCGGTTTAGATTTCCCCTTTAGCACCCTCTGGTAATCTGAGAAGGCAGAAATAAGAGGAACAGACCGTGCACTCAAGATGTTTAACATACTGTATGCTTTAAACAAACTTTGTGCTTTACAGTGGCTGCAGCCACTACCATCACCTTCCCCGACACTGTTTCTGTCCGGATTTGGCTCAGGTGTTACTTGTTTATTTTAGTAGGCTGCTCATGTAAAGGATAATAGTGCAGATCTTCTCCTGCCAGAGAAGACAGTGAAGGCTGTCTTGCTCCTTGGCAAGCTACAGAAATGGAGGAACTGACTCTGAAGAACAGAAGGTACAGGCAGAGTAGCTGGGGAATAGGAATTAATGAAAAGAGGTGAGCCAGGCTTCTATATTACGAGCCAGGAAGGCCCTTATGTGCTGAAGCTTTATGGTTGGGCTTGGAACCTAAAACTCTAAAATAAATTTCCAAAGGGCTGGTAGGTTAAAGTCATGGAGAGCCTACACATTGGGATGTCAGCCTTGGACCTGCTTTCTGCAGTCTGTCTCTGAAGGTAGAAGCTGCAGATTGATGACTTTGTGGATCTTAATTCTTGTTTTGTATTAAAAAAGCCTCAGGTTGTGTGCTCAAGGATTGCCCAGCCCGTGACTTGGAGCCACACAATGACTGATGAACTTTTCAACAAGTATGTTTATTTACTATTTACCTGCGACTCCTGTACAGTACAAAAAATGTCAGGGGTGCTTTCTTAATAGTACTAACATTTTTATTCTTTACGTGTTCCAAATCATCTATCTGTATTGTGTTTTTGCAGATGTCCTGTATGTTTATATGTCTCACGTGCTTTTGTTTTGTTATGCGTTTATTAAAGGCACTGAAAATGGACCAGCTCTTTAATGTAGGGGGGTACTTTCGGGTCCTAAGGAGTTAACAATGGTAATAGACTTGGGGAATGTAATTTTTTCTTTTTCTTTTTTAAAAGTGTTTTAAGAGAGTGTTTAGGGCACTAGCAGATTAAACCATAAATCATAAAAATAATAGGATGAATCAGGAAATACACTTAAATGCACGATTTCTACTGGTTATTTGAGAGTGTATGTAATCTCTTACTGGCCTATACGAGTGTTATACCTAGTGTCTGTTTAATTGCAAAGGTGATTCTCTGTGGAACTGGGATGAGCTGTTCTGGCAGATCTAGCAGTTCTTAAATCCAGGTACTTGTATCAGGAAGACAGTGTTGGGTGCTGGCATGGGTATATTTTGGTCAGCTATAGGGGTCTTAATCTTGGATTGCTTAAATCAGGCTGAAGTTCGAATTTCATCTGTAGTTTCCAAGGCAGGATATTAATAGGTAAGAAATAGAAGGAGAATATAGTCAGATGTAAAGCGAGCATGGGCCTGGATGGGCTGCCTATAACAAGTAAGCACGCAAGTGCTGGCAGTAGCTGTAACAGAACATATTATACTAGTATGTACGCTCAAGACTGGCTGGGGAATGATAATGGGGATGGGGTGATCTTGCGACAAGCTCAGCATCGTTGGCTACAGTCAGGGCCCCGTGTTTTCCGCGGTTCCGCGGCCGCGGAAAACCGTGGAAAATTGCAGAATTGTGAGTTACCTGCAGAATTGTGCCTCAGCCGCAGAAGTCACAGCTGGCAGTGGAACTGCCACGGATGTCAAGGTCGACTGTGGAACTCCCCTGGAATTACAAATAAAAAGGCAAAAGCATACATTAAAAAACCCTCCTGGCAGTACTACCTAGCATTTTGAGAAGCCCCTGATCTGACAATCTAGCTTTCCCGACGATGAATTCTCAACTTGCATCTTACTGACAGGTATTTGTTACTGACAGTAATAATCGCTAGTAAAGTAAAAAAAAACAAAAAAACACATAGCTGAAACCTGCACAGGATAGCTGGTGAAATAAAAAAACACAGACACAGACCTAAAATGGTAAACCCGTATGCCTATTATCAAGCCCAAATTGAAAAGGCATCTCGATTTCTTTCCTATCCTGATTTTCTCGGTTTTGCACAAAATAGCAGGTTAGGTAAAAAAACAAACACAGACCTAAAACCTTAAACCTGTATAGCTGCCAAATACTAAATGAAAATGAAATCCTGGCAGCAGTCAGCAGCGAATAAAAGGAATACAGCCAGGAGGTTGTGCTGATAACATCTCACCTCGGGTGGTTGGGCCCGAGGCCACCGGCCGAGGGCGCCCAACACCGGCAGAAGGATGTTATCCCAGCATAACTCCCACCCTGGAGGGCATTATTCCTATTATACAATAGCTTGTTGTTTTATAATAAAAAAATAATTTTAAAGAATGTTTTTGTTAGTGTGTAAAATATTTTTGTTTCTTAAGAGAAAGAGGAGGTCAGCATGCTCCATATCATCCAAACTATCAGCAGGGATGTTATGCCAGGATAACATCCCTGCTGTGACAGACAACTGACCAATCGGAAGCCAGGATTCTTTCTTGCCATTGTATAATAGCTGGTAAAGACTCGATTTCTTTTAAGCATGTTGTAATGGGTGTAATGAGCAATCTGTTCTAATTAAAAATGATACACCTGCCACTGCAATTACAGGCAACCACAAATAGTTTGCTGCTACTACTGCCTCTTTTAAGGGCATTTTGTTCTGTTCAGGCTATTGAGAGAAAGTCGGGCTAATTACAGTTAGGGTGATTGTTGCGGGATTGAGACCTTCAAGTGACTGCAGAGTCAGGCAAAACATTGTTGGACATTTGAGTGTCGGGGAAAACGTACAGATCCCACACTAACTCCCATCCTCCTTGGAAAAAAATTCCGATTAGTTGCTCGCCAAACGAAAGTGCAAGAGCTTGGTTCTGGGTATTGGGACATGACTGTTACTGGCAAAATTGGTGTCCTACAAAAGGTCCCAAAGCACTGCACACCTTAGTCATGTCCCTTCATTAATTTTTTTTATTCTCCTACTGTGTTAGTGTTCTTCTACAAATTCCCTCTCCCAGTGTTAGGGCAAGTGGCGAATTTGAGCTGGCGCGAGAGAGAGAGAGAGCTGTCATCTTCATAGCTAAGCTGCAAGCAGCATGAAATGGGCATCGATTAGGCTGTGACCTCCCAAATGGATCTGACCTCTGAAGTGTATGCAGGTGACGAACTTCAAATATTCACCAAATGAAGTTTCGAGCACTGGGAGCGGAGAGCAATGATTATTGTTTTGGGGTTTAGGTAGTATGAGCTAATTATATATTAAATACCCTATCCCATCTGCTGACTGACAGTGACTGGTAGTGACTCTTCTGTGAGGCAAAATTGAGAGCGAGAGAGCGAGCTGTCACAGTAACACAAAGGAGCGATTCTGGTTTTTAGTTGTTTTGCATTATTAGAGTATTTTACTTGATTTGACAATACAAAACAGCTTTTTGCGATAATACCGCGCTGATGTGCTCACTCTGTTTTTTTGTGTTTTCTACCCATTGGGGGAAAAAGTTGACAGTAAAGTCCTGTGTCCATGGGTGCTCTCTACTTCTTCCTCCCCATCTGCTTGTGTGTGTGTGTGTGTGTGTGTGTGTGGGGGGACTACTGTGTGGTTGTTGGCACTGAACGTCAATTCACACACACACACACACACTCACAGCATGGCAAGGCACTAGTTGTCTGGAGTTAATGCATGTCTGGGTGTGCAACGAGGCACCATGTGTCTTCACCTCCATTAAGTGGACTAACCCCAGACAATCAATGTCAGAGTATCTTTGGAAAAAAAAATTAAATATTTATATGTTAGAGTTTTTTTAAGTTTAAAAATAAAAAGTAGTCCTTAATTTAGTTTTGTACTAAGTGGTGCTGTTTATAAATGTCTCATTTGGTTTCCATTTTAACTGTAAACTTATAAAAAGTAAACATGCAATTGTATTTTGAATTTTGGTTGGAGTATTCTTGTTGAAAGCAGTGGGCAATCTCTAAAGCTGGGAACTGGTTTTCATTAAATACCAGTTCTGGATTCTGACATTCATATCTGGTATTCTGACTTCCTAAAAAGTCCAAAAGCAGTGGTGGCTGTCTCTATATAATTACATAGGTGAGAAATGCTTCCCAGCTCTGCTACTGCCAACCAAATTATACCCCGCTCCCCACTGGGACAATGAAACAATGAAATAATTGTCTCTAAGTATTTGTTTATGGCATAATCTAGTTTGAAAGTGCTATTGTGCTTAGATAGAAATATATTTTATAAGCTTGTCATGCTCTCAACAAGTGTGAGTGCTATCTGTCTGTATTTGTGTGAGATATGGCAAAAAAAAGGAAAAATTAAGGTAAAAATGTGCCACAGAGTTACATGAAATTGGTGTTGAGTGCACATGAAGTTCTGCAGCAAATGAGAACCCTGCCACAGAACTTTGCTCCGATGTGCCGAAGAAAAATCGGGGCCCTGGCTACGGTACACTTGTAAAGTGAATTCCAGGTTTGATATAGAGCTCAGGAGTTAAAGGGTGGTAATGGAATTGGGCCAGACACTGCAGTGCATTTGAAGGCTCATTGCGGAATACATGTTCCTCCTCTAATATTAGGCACTGTACCTGGGCAGAGGTAAATACTGGATGATTTTCTTTGGTTCACGTGGAGCTTTTTATTTCTGTGTAGCCAACTGCAGTTTTCACAGATAAATAGAGGTGAAACCCTTGCAAATACATGATATGGCTTCTGTGGGATTTTATACTTTTTATATTTGCAGTGAAATCCTAGAAACATTTAATATTTCCCAGGAACTAATCGCTGTGTCACATTTAGATATATTATGTAACACATTTTGTATCTTCAAGGTGTCTGCTCCTGAAAAGTGACTCACCAAAGGGATGTCTTCCTCCTGATTGTAACTTACTCTATGTACATGTATTTCATGGAGAGGGTGGTGGCAGGCTGAAATGCGCTGCCAGAGGAGGTGATATCACTGCAGACAGTGGGCAACTTCAAGAGAGGGTGAGATAGGGCCAAAGGGAGGATCAAAACTGTGGGGAAGATGAGAGAGAAGTTGGAGGTGGTGGGCACTAATTCTGAAGGGAGTGCAAGGGGAGGGGGGGCAGCTGCAGTTTAATAAACAGCGTGCTGCACACTCAAGCAGACTAGATGGACCAGAAGGCCTGTATCTGCTTGCAATTTCATTTGTACTGTATATTTATTAGTCTGTGTAGTGTATACTGTAATGTCTTTTTTTTTTCAGTCAGTTTGTAATGACACATAGTCAAATAAATAATCCTTGAACCTGAAAAAAAAAGTTTCTAGGGACATGGATATGGTGTACTGTCCACACTTCTGTCAGAATCCTTTCCCATTAAGAAATGGGCTAGAAGGTCTTCAAGCTGGCTCCTCCCACCCACCCGGGTGGTAACTCCCTCGGCACCGCCCTGTGACTTCAGATCTTCCTTTCTGCTGGAAGAAGAAGGTTTCTTCTTTATCATTCTGCGCTGAGCAGGCCCTTTGCTTTTCAAAGCTTCCAATTCAATACATCCTCAAGGGTTTTGAATTAGTTTGAAACTCTTGTGGATGACTCGAAGTCTGCGCCCAGTCCTAAGCATTGTGACTGTGGGTAGAAGATGTCCCAGACAGACCTGCATACCTCATGTGTCTACTGTCTAGGCCACAAACACGATCCCCTGGCTTGTGGCCTTTGTCACACCTTGCATCGCAGTACTTTGGAGGACAGGCATGCTCGACTCTTTCTAAGGCAACTGGATGAATAGGACCCTCCCATTCGATTGAAAGATGCCCATTGGGCAGTCTCCTGGACTGCGAGGTCCGTAGAACAACTCACAGATTTCGAAGAGGCAGTAGGTCAGGCCGTGGATCATGCCTCTTCGGCTTCAGCTTTTGTGCCACTTTCTTTTGGCGCCACCTATACAGGGGTGCTTAGGAATGTGTGCCAGTCCCTTCCCACCCTTGTGCAGGGTCCCTCTAAGGGCACAGAATCCTCTAAATCATCTAAAAAGGAGACTAAGAAAAAGTCTTATTGGTGATTGTGGGATTGCGAGTGCTTCCAGGCTTCAGAGTCCTGTGCTTTAGTGCAGGTTTCGACTGCGGTCGATCCTCTGGTCCAGACCGCTGGCTCCACGGTCTCCCTGTCAGTCTGTCGGCTGAGACACACACCAACCAACCTGTCGAGATTTTTTCATGAGCCGGTTGACACTTTGTAGCAGGATAAGGTGGATATGTCACTTTCTAGGACTTCGGTCCTACCTATTACCACTCAGGGAGGGTCGGACCAGCCTCCTGATCCAGTTCCTAACCCTCAGGATTCTGTTCCCTCGGAAGACCCTCGGCTTTTGCTGGTTACCTCTCTTTCTTGCCATTGGGATTGAAATCCCATAGTCCAGAGTCAAACAGCTGTTGCCAACATCGGCACTCCCACTCTTCCACTCGGGCAAGCAGCCCTTCCTCCTCTGGCGAGGAGAGGCTCCAAAGCAAAATGTGCCGGTGCTATGAAGAGCTAATGTGGCAGCAGCTTTTGTTTTCCAGGGTTAAGCCAATTCTGGCCCCCACCCCGGCTCTTCTGTGGCTCCTGCCACCAAGGCCCCAGCCTGCTCTGGCTTGGCGTATTCCGTCCTGTCCATCCAGATGGAGTACCCTCCTGTGCAGCCGAAGGATGGTCCCCCTCCTAAGGATGCCCATACTGCTCCCAGGTTTCCTTATCGGCTGTCGGTCACCGTTACTCCTGATAGATGCCACAAGGTCAGCAGGGACTTAGTCGATCAACAACTGTTTGTCAAATCCTCAGAGTCTGAGGCCTTCTCCCTGCACTCACATCCAGTGGATGTGGAATTGGGGGGAGGATTTGTCTACCGAGCATGGCCCCATATCTTTTGGGGGCTTGCTCCATCTCATTTCATAATCAACCGGGATTCAGATGGAGCCCATCCAGAAACAGGCCAAATATCCCTTAACCGAAATTGTCGACCGAGGTGGCTTTCTGGGTTTGCCTTCCCAGTTGTCCAGGTCATTCTTGGCCCTGCTCTGGAGCTTTGACAGCACCGTGCCTCCTGCCCTGTGCCATTGGCTCATATGGGCTGCAAGTATGCGGTTTCTAAAGTTTCGCTATTGCGTTTCACTAAACATCCCTCAGCTGAAGGCTTGGTGACCGACTCGGGCTTTCAGCATACTAGCAATGTCAAGGACATGGACAAACCTCCCAACAAGGAATCCTAGAAATTGAATCACATGGCCAAAAACATCTATATGGCCTCCTCTCTCAGCCTTTAGAAGGCGAGTTTGGCCCTTTTGATGGCCCATTTCACCCACGCCTTGCTCAGCACTCTCGATAAGGTGCTTCCTCAGCTCCTGGCTGACATACAGCCTATGGTCAAGCAAGTCTGGGACCAGGGTCTACCAGTGGCCAAACAGCAGCTCCAGTTGGCCATGGACATCAGCGATTCCTGTGCCCAGTCCGTGGCTGCCATGGTGGCCATGTGCCACAGGGATTGGTTGTGGATTTCCACCTTTATAGCAGACACCCAGCACAAGTTGGTGGATATCCCCTTCTTGGGCACTGATTTGTTTGGGCCAGGGTGGAAGGACACCTCACTTGGACTGAGAAGCTTAGTGCCACCCTGGACTCTGTCACCTCCTCCCAGAGGGATTGCAAGGGCTCCAAGATTCAGAGGAAGAAGCCCTTTTGGCCCCTCTTTGCACCTGTGGCCAAGCCGTCCCAGCCCCCTACTGGGCAGCAGGCCCAGGATTGGCATTCTAGACCAAAGTCAGTTGCTTTGGTCATCCAAAAACCAGGTGGTTGAGGCCCTGATGCTTCCTCAGCCAGTCCCTCCTCTGCCTCCAAGCCTGTTCAGTGACAGGATTGGGGTAATGCCACTTCCTTTCTTCCTGGTTCGCTGTCACTACAGACAGGTGGGTCCTTGAAGTGGTCAGTCAGGGTCTGCCTCTAGAATTCGAGACTTACGCACCATACCAAGCCCACACCCCAGAGGAGGACATAGTGTCTGCCAACGTGCTGTCAATCCTAGGGGAAAACATTGCCCAGCTCCTCAAGAAGGGGGTAGTGGCTCCAGTCCTGGACCCTCCAGCAAGCTCAGGGTTTGTTTCCAGGTACTTCCTGGTCCCAAAATGGACAGGAGGCTGGCACCCCATCTTAGATCTGCACAACCTGAACAAATTCCTTCGGTCACGCATCCTTCAGGATGGTCACTCTGTCTCAGATCATTCCATCCCTGGAGCAGAACATGTGGTTCTGCTCCCTAGATAGTCAGGAAGCATTTTTCCACATTCCCATCCATCCGTCCCACTGCCGGTTCCCTCGGTTCTGAGTAGAGGGGATTCTCTATGAGTTTCAGGCCATGTCCTTCGACCTCTCCTCAGCTCCCAGGGTCTTCACCATGTGCATTGCAGTGGTAGCAACTTACCTGAGACATCGAGGGGTCTGGGAATATCCCTGCTTGTATGACTGGCTTATAGCAGGCCCTCCAGACCTGTTTGTCCCTTGGTCTTCTGGTGAATGAGGCCAAGTTGGAACTTGTAACTTCACAGGTGATACACTTCATTGGGGCGGAGCGCGACTCTTGCGGAGCCAGGGCTCATTTCCTGGTGGACAGGGTGGGGGGTCTCTCGTCCTTTGCCTAATCATTTTGGGTTGGGCAGTTTCCCCTGCTTAGGATTTCCTGTGCTTCCCGGGATTCATGGTGGTATGTACCATTATGGTCCGTTGAGCCTGGTGGAGAATGTGCTCTCTGCAGTGGGAGATCACCAATCAGTGGTCTCAGTGCAAGGGCCACTTCCACCAGCAGGTCACTGTGACTGTGCAGTAGCAGCGCAAGCCTTTTATGTTGTTACTGACCATCCTCCTGCACTGATGAAATTAACAAAAGTCCCACCAAGCACAGCTGATGACACTCTCCAAACCTCAGTAATCAGGCTCTTGCTAGCAGGGCTGCTGCAGGAAGGAGCTTAGGCACAGAAATACACTGTCACACACAAGCACAGAGTTCTTTTAGTCTGGCTGCAGTTGCTGTTAATGTGAGATGTTAACACAGCATTGTCATCGATGTCCAGCAAGCGGTCTGAATACCCCATTCAAAGGCAAGACTCTGGATATTATGTTGAAAAGAAATTACCATGTCTTCAATCCTCCAAAATGACACTTAGGTCAGTCAAATCCCTCTATTCCACACTTGCTAGAGGCCCTGGTAGATGGTCTTTTTGTCCAGCAGCTGTCAAAGGTAGTAGTCCCACCTACCGTCAGCAAGCCAGAGGAAAGGGTAGTGGTACTTTTCCTGGACCTCTCCCCCCAAGTGCCCATTCAGAAACACCAGAGGCCATTGGAACTGGTGGTTCTGTCCCCAATGGTTCAGCCTGATTCAACTCCTCATCAACCACAGCCACTTTTACCTCCAGGAGTCACTGTTGGGATTTGTATCTCCCTTCACCTTCCAAAATGGAGGGAGATCACCACAGACAAATGGGTCCTAGAGATAGTTGCAAGGGGGTATGCTCTGGAGCTTTTGCAAACTCCTCCAGTGCATCCCCGTCTCCTTCCAGGATCATTTATCAGCACTGAAAGAGGAAATACAATCACTGATACAAAAATGTACCATTGAACCATTCCTGTTCATCAAGTGAGCAAAGGGGTTTTCTCCAGATGTTTCCTGGTTCCCAGATGCACAGGAAATCTGATGCCTGTGCTAGATCTGAGAGACCTCAACTTCTATATCGAGTACAGGAATTTTAAAATGGTCTCTCTGCAGGCTCTCATTCTCCTTTTACAACAAGGGCACTGGTTATGCTCCCTGGATGTGAAAGATGCTACATTCATATCAGACTCAGGAAAGCAGACAATGTCTCAGATTCACAATGCAGGGGAGCATTATCAGTTCAGAATATTGCCCTTTGGCTTATGCTCTGCACCATAGGTCTTTACCAAATGTTTAGCAGTAGTGACAGCAACCCTTTACGGGGAAGGCCTGTATGTCTTCCCATATCTGGATGACTGGCTTTTAAAAGCCAGTTCCAGGGGTAGTCTTTTACACATCCTCTCTTGAGCAAGACAGCTGCTCGATGAGGTGGGGTCTCCATGAATATTCCAAAGTCAGTTTTTACTCCATGCCAATGCCTGAAATACATAGGTGCAGTCCTAGACATGGCCCAGGGGAAGGCCGTTCTATCACTCGACAGGGCAGATCACCATTTGTCAAACACAGCTTATTTACAACAGTCACCAGGTCCTAGCATGGTCATTTCTATGCCTTCTGGGTCTCATGGCAGTGGCTGTTGTAACTGTACCTCTGGCACACTCACATATGCAGATTCCACAGTGGTCTTTAAGGATGCAGTGGACACAGCTGATGGACAGTCTGGACCAACAGGTGCTCATCACATCCCCACTATGCAAAACCTTGAAATGGTGGATGAACTGCAACAATTTATTAAAAGATGTTCCATTCCTTGGGATGGATCGATGTGTGGAGATATCTACATTCCTTGGATAGGCTTTAAACACATTATTCCGCACCTCATGGCATTTACACTCGATTGATTGGATTCTAATCTCTCAAGAGCATGCTCATCAATTAAAGAGCTGTGACATATCCCCTGTTTTACTGTGCGAACACGCTGCTATTCATTTAGAATTACAGTTAGGGTATTGTACGGGCCCATCACTATGGAGGTTTAATAACTCTCTTTTGGATATGAAAGATTTTAAACAATGGGTGATGGACCGATTATAGCAAATCATTCGAGAAAACTCAGGAGTATCCCTGGCTGTACTGTGGGACACACTTAAAGTAGTGTTCCGAGGAGGTGTTATAAATTATGCCTGCCATTTGATAAAGACTAGAGAGGCTCAACTCCAGGATCTGCAACAAAGACTGAAAACGTTACAAGAATGCCATATGAGGGGAGATAACACTGTATACATTGAACTGACGTGAACAAGAAGCAGAATACAGGAGGTTAGATTTGAAGACGGAGATGGCGCTTAGGTATCTCCAGGACAAATATTATGAAGAAGGGGCAAGGGGAACTAAAATACTGGCCTACAGACTCCAATAACAGGTTGCGCAAACTGCTGTCACTCAGATTCAACACCCAGATTCTCAGCGATTAATTACCACCCGGCAGGCATATTAGAGGCCTTTAAAATTTATTATACCAAATTATATGCTGCTGACATAAATCCTACAGTGTTCCCCATTCATTGTTTTAGCGCTGTGGGCCACCACCCTATATTTTTTTACCACCACTCTATATTTTTCTGCCACCACCCCATATTTTTATCCATTACTGATTGTTTGTTTACAGAATTCTCCAAAATTGTTTTTATTGACATCCTTTGCTAAACTACTACTATCTCTGGTTTGATACCAGTGCACTATATTTTATTTAAAATCCACTTATGTACATGTACAGTGCATATAGGAGGTCCAGAAAAATAACGCACCTTTTGACCCAATCGCCATTGCCACCACCCTATATTTTCAGACAGTGGGTAACCCTGTCCTACTGTGACACTATACAAATGTACATGCAGCCTTGCGACTCCCTACTCTTTCTGCTTCCCAACAACAATCGTTTCTGGCCCCTATCTCTGTACCTGATCTCTCCGTTGCCGTTAAGAATCTTAAGAATAATGAAAGCCCAGGGCCTGATGGCTACACTGTAGAATTTTACAAAATGTTTGCACAGACTGTTAGTGCACCGCTCCACTCCACCTATGCAGATGTTGTGAAATAAAATTTTGCCGGCTTGTACAAGCATGCGCTCATTCATTGAGGCACTCAGTTAGGCTGCCGGTTGTGGAGGTGAGTGGAGGGCTGTGCGGTGGCCGATTGGGGTACTGGGGGAGGAGCGGGGTGGGCACTATCTGATGTCAGGGTGGGGGTCCACCAGACACCAGGGAGTGGGGATTTAAATTTTTTTAGATTGGGGATCAGGGAAGATAATGAGTTAACGGGGCTTGCCTTATTCACTTTGGGCCGGTGATCTGTGTGGGGACCACTAGACACCAGGGAGAATTAATTTTAGTGGAAATTTGGGCCAGTGAGTGGCCGGGGGGGTCCACTAGACACACCAGGGAGTGGGGATTGAAATTTATTTTTGGGATTGGGGGGATTGGGGAAAATAATGAGTTAACTGAGGGGGGCTTGCTTTATTCAATTTGGGCCGGTGATCGGCCGAGGGGGACCACTAGACACCAGGGAGAATTAATTTTAATGAAAATTTGGGCCCATGAGCAGCTTGAGGGGACAACTAGACACCAGGGAGTCATTAGTGCAGAAAATGTCACCTGTCACCGGTTTGATGGCAAAATTTCGCTCAGCGAAATATTTCGTGAAATGCATGAAGTTCGTAAAATAGTTCACCGGGCAAAATTTTCCAATTTCACACAACACTATCCGCCTATGAGGGAGCACATGCAGATGGACAGGTACCTGCTACATGGAAACATGTAACTGTATCAGCCATATAAAAGGCAGGGAAGGATAGGATCCTGTGTGCATCGTACAGACCTATCTCTGTCCTCAACATTGATTAAAATATTTACCACCATAATGTCCAAATTACTTGAACCAATATTACAATTGCCAATTGAAAGGGGCCAAACTGGATTTGTATCTTCCTGACAGACTCGGGTCAATATCAAAAGAACTCTTCACATGCTCCACTATGCTGCCCGGTCAAATCAACCATTTTTGTTACTTAGCCTGGATGAGGAGAAAGCTTTCGACTGGGTGGTGTGGATGTTTCTATTTGAAGTATTGCGTTGATTTGGAATCCCCCAACAATACATCAACATGATGCAGGCCTTATATGACTGCCCTATGGCCTAAATTAAGGTTAATGGGCAGACTCCCTCTACTTTTACTTTAGAAAGGGGAACACAGCAGGGTTGCCCCTGTCTCCTCTTTTATTTGCCCATTGTTTAAAACCCTTAGCCCAAACATTACATCAAAACTCATGTGTCGCAGGCATTCATCTAGGTAACAGGGAGCATAAATGGACCCTTTATGCTGACAATTTGTTTAATTTATTTCACCAATCCAGAACAGACCCTCCTCCTCCCATGGATCTCTCTCTTACAGTTTGGATGAATTACAGGTTACACCCTGAATACGACAAACACTGAAGTTCTCCCAATTAATTATACCCCTTCTAGAGAAATTCAGCAACAATTTCACTTCAGATGGGCTCTTCTCTATCTCAGATATTTAGCAGTCCTACTTCCTAAAGAGGCAAACAGTCAGCAGTCTTAATTATGACACATTCACGCAAGCATTGCACAAGGACCTTGAGATTTGGTTACATCTTCCACTTCCAATTATCCAAAGGATAGATAGCATGTGCATGACTGTTTTACTGAGAATATTATACCTCATACAAACCCTCCCTGTCACTCCCTCTTATGCATATTTTCAAACATGGCATAAATTAATCACCAGATATATCTGGCAAGGGAAAAAGCTGCAGATCCATTATTCTGTATTACAGTTACCCATAAGGTAGGGCAGCCTTGCGCTCCCTAACATTTCGCTTTACCACGAAGCTTCATACTGTATTTTACTGACTGACTGACAAATACCAGGCACACTGGAAAACTCTTGAACTAACTGAAGGACTCTTACTCATCGTGAAAAATCCTTAATGACAACAGCACCACTCCTTGACCATTCACAGACAGACAATCCTTACATGGATAATACTCTTCAAATTTGGTTCAGAACACTGAAAAAAATAATTACAACCTTGTATATATCGTATTCTCTCCCTTGTCAGTACAGCAGATTTCCTACCTTCCCATTTGGACCATAATTTTCAAGGTTGGGCACAATTAGGCCTGACGTACTGGTTTCAACTGCTGCAGGGCACAACGCCTCGCGCCTTCCCAGAGTTGGTAGCTATTTATAACCTACCAAAATCACACTTCTTTCACTACTTACAGGCTCAAGATTACTTATGTCAATCCCTACACTTAGAGCAGAACCAGCAGGCCTAGTACGATTGCCCAATTCTAGATGTCCCGATGCACGATTCCCGGACTCTGGATGCCCATTTGAAAAGTGCCCGCGCTGTATATTTGACCACAGGAGCATGTCCCCGTATTATCTTTTGCCCACTCCCATCTTACCGTACACAGCACACAATTAAAGTGATGCATTTCAGTTTCTTCAGTTTCTCAATCTCAAAAACATCAGCATTCAATCATTCAGTTTGCATCCACAAGTATACATATAGCAGCTGCTGTTGCAGTTTTCTGTAAGTTAGTTTCGGTCACAATGGCAACAGTAATGCAAGAAGCTCCGCCGCAAGTCTGTGAAGTTGTCAAGTCTCAATGAGGTCATGACAAGCTGAGTATAGGGGGTATCTTTATATCAAGGAGCGGAACAGGTCTGAATTATATTATTGGTGTTGCCAACATCAAAAAACTGCGGGTTGTCATGGCAGAGCTTCCACTGTGTTGGTGGGAGGACAGCATCACCTATGTGGGACTACTGTTCATAATCATTCACCGGATGCTCAGGACACCCTTGTGGCACATGCATTAGCTTCATTGAAACACCGAGCAGTGACCATGCATGACACACCAGCCCAGCTGATGCAAATGTAGCTTTCAAAGGTGCCACCAGAGGCCAGGCATAACACGCGAGAAAAACACTCATTACAGCAAATTGTAAAACGGGCGAGAAAGCATAATATGACACCAGAGCCTAAAATCCTAGATGAAGTCTGTATACTGCCTCAGTTCACAATAGTTAATGGGCAATCTTTTCTCGCCCGAGATTCAACATGTGGCACTGAAAAAATATATTTGTTCACTACCAAAAAAAACCTTGAGAAGCTCAGTTGTGCATCTTTTTGGATTATGGATGGCACCTTTAGAACTGTTCCTAACCTATTTCGCCAGCTATACTCGATACATGCTCCTGTAGGAACACCTGAAACATGTAAAATTCTGCCTTTAGCATATGCTTTAATGTCCGTGAAATTGCATGAATGTTATTTGCGCATGTTGCAGGACTTACAGGATGTGGCAGACTAGCATGGTTTCAGTCTGTCTCCAAGGTTTATAATAACCGACTTCGAGCAGGCAGCAATCAACGCCTGTAAATCAGAATTCCCTGAAGCAAAGAATAAAGGCTGTCTCTTCCATCTAGGCCAAATTATCTGGTGTAAGATTCAGGGATGTGGGTTTGCAGCAAAGTATGGGGTGGATCCTGACTTCAGCCTTAAAATGCGGCAATTGGTTGCACTCGCATTCCTACCCCATGAACAGATTCTTGAAATGTTTTCCGACATAAAAGATTAAATGCTACCAGAAAGCAATGAGGTTGCAGAATGGTTTGAGGAGACATATGTACTGGGACATGTAAGAAGACGAATGCGAAACAATACCACTGTGAGGACACAACCATTATTCCCCCCCCCACACAGTTTTGGTCAGTACATAGTTAAATGCTCAGTGGAGTGTCTCGCACTCAAAACAAGGTCGAGGCATGGCATGGGTGCTTGGGGACATTAGTGGGAGCCTCCCACATCGGATTTATCGATTTTTTTTTTTTTTTTTTTTTTTTTTTTTTTGAGGAGCTGTATAATGAGCAGCTTGTGACTGACAGTATGTTTGAAAAACTAAATTGTGGTTTGCCAAAGTCACCAGTTAAAATGAAATATGAGAAGAGAGAGAAGAAAAGATCACTAACATTGTTGCAGACCTAGAGCAGCAGTCTGCCAAGGATTATATACATGGGATCGCGCACAATATGGTGCTTTAAGTCCTGTCGAATGGATATTGCAGGTCATTGCACAGAGGACATTGCACAGTTACAGTTTTTAAGTTTTGAAAAGAATAAAAGTTTGATTTTAACTGACATTATCCAATCATACACCCGACTGGGAATGTGACCTTTAAACCGTTGAACAGTTGGAGGTGGGAGAGCTGGGAGAGCGGAGCGTCAGCAGTTAAAGTATGGTGCATGCAGCATGAAAATAACAGGTACATTGTAACTTTGAATGAATACTCAATGGTAATATGAGCAGTTGTCGGGGAGGTGGGGAGTCGGGAAGATGTAATGATCAGGTGGTCAGACGACAGGAAAAAAGCAGGCAGGCAAAGGAGAGTGACGGCAATATTGAAACGGGGATATTCATGTCGGGCAAACAAGAGTCGGGCAATTGAACAGATCCCCAACCAGCAGGAGATGCCCACAGTGGTGTACCTGATAGAATGTACTTTGATGGGAAAAGTTGACACCGCACATCTTATTTCCCCATTATACCGGGACTTGCAGTCACTCCAGAGTTATTTGGTTGCTCATAATTAAAGTTGCCTGGGAAAAAGACCTTGATCTACATCTCACGGAGAGACAGTGGGGTTCTGCTCTTCAAGCTATATGCACAGTAACCTCCTCACACATCTGGAAGGAGTTTTGCCGGAAAACTGTAGTTAGATTCTTTATTACCCCTGCTAAACTAATCAAACATACCCCCCCTCAGAGGTGCTTATTGCTGAAGACAATGTGGAATTACTTCAGCGGCCCATGCCCATATCATGTGGTCCTGTCCAGTTTTGCTGCCTGTCATGCCTCAATTACAACAGGCCCTTAGGGATATTTGGAACCAAGATCTTCAACTCACACCTTTACTCTTCAATTTTTTGGGACCTACCAGCAGGTTACAAGGCTTCAGACACACAAAAACTGCCAATTATAGCGATTCTAATGGTCAGAAAAACAATCACCAAAGTCTGGCTGTTGCTAAAATCACTTTCCATTGAAGCCTGGCATAATTTGATGTGTACTAATTCTTACCCAACATTAAAAATCAGATGGGCAGATGGGTGGTGTACATCATAACTAGAAAACCTGATTTTATTCCAGAAAGATTTACTTGGTATTACTCAATTAACTTTTGGTTTAACAGGCATTAATACTGAGACAGAAGTTTCATACCATGTATGTATTATATCCATTTTGTGATAGGTTGGCAGGGCGACTGTCTTGTATTTTGTATATTACTTGGGCTATAGTGGAAGAGGCACTTTTGTTGTCTGTTACTGTCTGCATTTGTTGATTTTGCTATATATTTTTCTATAAAAATGTTATATTTGAAAAAAAAAAGGTGTTCCGTTCCTGACTTCCACTCCAACACAGATCCTTATGACAGATGTGTCAGGTTCAGGTTAGGGTGCACACCTGGGGCCCTATCAAACACAGGGCTCCTGTAGCCATGCAGAAGACAGTCTACGTATCAACATCATAGAAACATAGAAACACAAATTTGACGGCTGATAAGGACCGCTTGGCCCACCTAGTCTGCCCATTTTCCTACCTAACAGATAAGCTGCAGATCCTAATTAACCAACAGCTTACTTCCTCCTACCCCCCACTAGGACTGCCTTATGTCTGTCCCATGCATTCTTGAATTCCCCCACTGTTCTTGACTCCACGACCTCCTCAGGGAGGTTGTTCCATGCATCCACAACCCTCTCTGTGAAAAAATACTTCCTCACATTACCTCTGAGCCGTCCCCCCTCTATCTTCAAATTGTGCCCCCTTGTTCTTGCACATCTCTTTTTCTGAAAGATCCCACCCTCTTGGACTTTGTTGATTCCCTTGAGGTACTTGAAAGTTTCTGTCATGTCTCCTCTCTCCCTCCTTTCCTCAAGGGTATACATATTAAGCTCCTTTAGTCTTTCTTCGTACGTCTTCTGGTGCAGACCCTGCACCATTTTGGTTGCCCTCCTCGGGACAGCCTCCACTCTGTCTATGTCTTTGCGGAGATGGGGTCTCCAGAACTGCACACAGTACTCCAGATGGAGTCTCACCAACTGTCTGTACAGAGGGATAACAACTTCCTGTTTTCTACTATTGATGCCTCTCCCTATGCATCCCAGTATCCCCCCAGCCTTCCTTACTGCCTTCTCACATTGCTTGCCCACCTTTAGGTCATCTGATATAATTACCCCAGGTCCCTTTCCATTTTCACTGTTGTCAGTATCTCACCCCCCACTGTGTACTCTTGCCCTGGGTTTTTGTCTCCCAGGTGCATTACCTTGCACTTCTTTGCATTGAATCTGAGCTGCCATACATTTGACCATTCCTCCAACCTTGCCAAGTCCCTTCTCATCCTTTCCACTCCATCTGGTGTATCAACCCTGTTGCAGATCTTTGTGTCATCTGCAAAGAGACACACTTTTCCTTCCAGTTCCTCTGCAATGTCACTTATAAAGACATTAAAAGGACCGGTTCCAGTACTGAACCCTGTGGTACCCCACTATTAACCCTCCTTTCTTCACTGTGGACTCCATTTACTACACCTTTGCGTCCTGTTGTCTAGCCAATTTTTATCCAGGCTACCACCTTGGGACCCACTTCAAGGCTGGCTAACTTGTGTATTAATCTTTTGTGTGGGACTGTATCAAATGCCTTGCTAAAATCTAGGTAAGCCATGTCCACAGCCCCTCCCTGGTCTACTACTTTGGTCACCCAGTCAAAGAAATCTATTAGATTCGTCTGACACAACCTTCCCATTGTGAATCCATGCTGCCTTGGGTCCTGTGCCCCACTGGCCTCTAGGTACTCAACAATTCTTTCCTTCAGAAGTGATTCCATCATTTTACCTACCACTGAGGTCAGACTAACTGGTCTGTAGTTTCCTGCCTCTGTCCTGCTCCCACTTTTGTAAAGAGGAATCACATCCGCCCTCCTCCAGTCCTCAGGTACCACCCCATCCTCCCATGATTTGTTAAAGAGAGTAGTCAGCGGTGTCATTAGTTCTACCCATAGTTCTTTTAGAATTCTTGGGTGAATACCATCAAGCCCCATTGCTTTGTCCACCTTCAATTTTATTAGTTCTTTCAGAACCCTTTCTTTTGTAAATGGACTGGTATCGACTCCCGTCTTCAGAGTGTTTCTCTTGTTTGGTTTAAGTACCTCCCCCTCCTCTTCCTTTGTGAATACTGAGCAGAAATATTCGTTCAGTATCCCTGCTTTTTCACTGTCCCCCTCTACCCACATTCCCTTCCCTTTATTAAGTCTCTGTATCCCTCCTTTGGTCTTTCTTTGCTCCCTAATATACCTATAAAAGGTTTTATCCCCCTTTTTAACAGAGCTGGCTATCCTTTCCTCGGTTTGGGCCTTTGCTATTCTGACTGCCTTCCCAGCCTCTTTCTGCTTTAACATCCTGGAAATGTGTGCCATCCTATACAGTCTACAAGCATTTCAGTCATCATCTCTGACTCAAGGACCTCTGCTGATCCAGGTGGACAACATCTGTGTGGTCCACTACATAAACAAGGGCATACTCATTCTTCTCCTCTCTGCAGGGAGGCAATGAGAGCATGGTACTTTGCGTTAGATCACAGCCTCAAACTGTCAGCCGTACATCTCCCAGATGGCCAAAACATCTTAGCAGACAAGGTAAAAAGGTCACTGTCCCAGATGTACAAATGGAAACTGTTGACTTTTGTGGTTGATGACCTTTTCACAAGGTGGGGTCATTCAGAGTTGGGACCATTTTGTGTCCCTGCAGAACAAAAAACTGCCACATTTCTGCTAAGTCGCTCCAGGGCCTGGAGCTTTCTGGTGAGACACATTGTCCCTCTCTTGGCAGGGCAAGTTTCTGTATGCATTTCCTCCAATCTGACTAATACAGAGGGTGCTGCTTTAAATTGAAGACAGATAGTACCACCCTCATCCTCATTGCTCCTCTGAGGCCACGTCAGATCTGGTTTCCACTTCTACATCAACTTGCAGTGGAACCTCCGATACCCTTACTGCTGTGTCAAAACCTACTATCGTAGAACAAAGGGCTTCCTACTTTATCCGGACCTCAAGTCCCTATTTCTTCATGCATGGCTCCTGAAGACATAGCTATTGCATATTTGGGGGTTTCACCAGAAGTTGCTGATGTGCTACTAGCAGCCAGAAAGCCTTCTACTAGGCATACATATTCACTGAAATGAAGCGGTTCACTTTATGGTCCGCATCCAAACTGGATCCCTTTACCTGTTCATTACAGGAGGTATTAAAATATTTGATTTCATTGTCCAATTCTGCTCTACAGTAATCTTCCCTCAAGGTGCATTTCACAGCTACATCAGCTTTCCATGCCCCTACCAATGGGCGTAGGGTGTCCCATATGTTCCTCAGAGATATTCTACATCTCAAGTCTCCTATTCGACATCCAGTCCCACCATGGGACTTGAACTTTGTTTCAGAAAAACTTACTTTGGAGAAACTTACATTGGCTCCCTTTGAGCCACCCATGAGTAGTGGCTTATACTTTCTGTCGTGGAAAGCATTTTTTTGGTTACAGTAACTTCTGCTTGAAGAATTATGTGTGAGCCTCCTTATTTAGTGTTCCACAAAGACAGAGGGCTGGATTTTCAGCCTGTGCCAGGACTAAGTCCTGGTCCACAATGGCCGCTGCACGAGTTCCATATTTTCAGCCAGCACAGCTGCAGGAGATGTTTCGTCAGGTCCCACAAGGCGTAACTTTTCCTGCAGCTGTGCTGAAAAATTAGCCACAGCCTACCATAAGTCAGGGAGCTGGTCATAAACTGGCTTCCCCTTTGAAAATACAATGACTGTGGGAAAAAGTGCGTCTCCACAAGTGGAGACTCGCTTGCGTCATGTTTTTCCCCACAGGACGAACAGGGGTTTCAGATATCTAGCACAGAGTTTCTTTGTGTACTAACCCTAAGTTCTTACCAAAGGTGGTCTCTGAATTTATGTTAAATCAATCCATCCACCTTCCTGTTTATTGTCCTAAGCATGCCAATCACAGTGAAGCATTGTGCTATATATTAGATGTACACAGAATTCTGAGATATTGCATAAATCGTGCTAAAGACTGCAGAAAGTCTTTTCAGCTTTTTTTCATTTGCCCCTGGAAAGAGGCACTTCTGTGTCCAAATACTGCCTCTTCAAATGATTGGCACATTGTATTACGTTATGTTAAAGGAAGTACGGTAAGGAACTTCCTGGTGTTGTTTGTACCCACTCTTCAAGAGGTATGGCTACGTCTGTTGCCCTTTTCAGAAATGTGTTTGCTGCTGACATTTGTGCCGCAGCCACCTGGAGCACTGTCCACACCTTCACTAAACATTACTGTCTGGACATTGCATCTCTCAGATGTGCTGGTTTTGGCCTTGCTGTATTGCAAGGCCTCCTTTCCTGATCCAGACACTGACAGCCTCCCAACTTCCTTTTGGTACTGCTTGGGACTTGCTGCAAAGGTGTGGCCTAATGGAAGAGATATCCTCGAAGAAGTTAGAACAGTTATGCACTTACTGTAACAGTAGATCTTCCAGAGAATTTCTTCCCTTAGGCCATGCTGACCCTCCCTCCTTCCTTCCCCCTAGGGTGACATAACATACTTCACATTTTGGTCTTTGACATGGTGATTCATCCAGCATCTTCCCTCACATTGTATGCCTGGTGCTGGTATGCTCTTCTGATCTCCAGACATAACAGCCCTGTGAGTCTAATCTCCATCAGGGAACTAAGGAGAGATAGGGACACCCACAACTGCATACATGCTGATGTGTGATGTTGTCGTGGGTGGCCCCAGCTAACAGAAGTGTCTGTGTGATCCTAGTGCCTGACAGCTGATGTTCCAAAGGTATGGTCTAAGGAAAGAGATTCTCTCGAAAATCTGCTGTTACGGTAAGTACATAACCGTTCTTTCTAGGAGTGTGCTTAGGGTTCACTATCCACACAGTTCCACTGGAACGGTGTAATTGGCTGGATGTCTTTAAGCTAGGCTCCACCCACCACCTGGCTGGTAATATCCCGACTCTGTGCTATGACATCAGATCTTTCTTTCTGTTGGAAGAACAGGTCACCTCCTTTATGGCTTCCGCTTAGGTTTAGTGTGCCATAAGTGAACTTTCTTTGAATTTGTTTTGGTTTATTTACCTTATTTCTTCAGTACCTTCAGCTCCCTTTGTCGATCTATGATGGAGCAACAGAAGCTGGGGTTCAAATTCTGCATTTGGTGTCAGCAGAAGACGTCCATCACCTACCCACACAACATCTGTGTTTACTGTCTGGGTGGTCAACACAATGTGGCTGGGTGGGGCCTTTGCTTAAACATGCTTTCAGAGTCCCTCAGGGACAGGAAGTGCTGGCTCTCACTGATTCAGCCTTTGGAACAGGATCTGAAAGATTGCCCTAAGGGCCACAAGAAGGTCTCGGCTGTGGCCAGGTCTCCTCAGCAACTTGTGGCCCTTGATACGGAAGCAGTGGCAGTGCTAAGCTCCACCTCGATCTCCGCACTGTTCCCCGCTGGGAGCAGCACTGGAGGGTCATTAACCGGAGAATTCTGGGACATGTGTTTGGCCCTCCAGACCCTGGGGCAGAGCCCTGCCCACGGTGGTGGTATGAAGCACACCCAGTTGTGGACAGGAAGAGATTGCATTCCTCCTGGTCCTTGACTAGCCAGACTGCTTGGCACCATTGAGCGCCCCTTGGCTGAGTGGCAGGTCTGGCAGATCGAAGGCTCTTCGATCCCCCTGTCGAGCCAGTCAACTTTGACTCCAGTTGAGCAGGCCACTGAGGTACTTCTCAAACCTGTTGACCTGTTGTCGGATTAGGTCAAGGATTTAGTTTTGCAGAGCCCGATGTTCTGGGTTCTCACTCAGGAGGATCTGGTCTGGTTGGTGTCCCTGTCTGTTCCTCAGTGGGAGCTACCTCCACTGGCAGTTGAGCCTTCCATGTCCATGCTGCTTAATGTGGGCCAGCATGTGGTTTACCATGATCAGCCAAGAGGTTCCCCTCACCATTGATGGGCAAAGTCATGGTTGAGATCTCAGTTGTAGCTTTCCCATTCTTGATCCTGCTTGACTGGGAGGCATTGCTGTTGATGCTCCTCAACCTCCTCAGCCTCTGGTGAGGAGAGGCCCCATCACAAGCTGCGACAGAGCTACAAGGAGCTCCTCTGGCAACAGTGGGTCATTGTGGGGCAGAGTAGGACTCTACCCTCTTGACCTCTGGTCACCTGGCTGATGCCTGTGGCACCCCTGCCCATCCACACCATGCAGGTGCCCCCTGCACCTGCTTCTATACTTCTTTGGATGGAGCTGCCACCACTGCAGACAACAGTGGGTGCTCTGACCAAGAGGCCTATTTGGCCACTAGCTTGCCAAGCCAGTCGTTGGTGAGGATCACCCTGGGAGAGGATCCACAAGAGGGCCATGGTAAAAAAATGGCTGTGGGCCATTTTTGAGTAGTCCTTGGATGACTCAGATCATGAGTCCATGGCCTCCTCTGGGACTCCCATCCTTGACCAAGGATTGGTCAAGAAGCTGACCAGCAAGCCGTCCTGGTGGCACTGAGGGGCAAGACGCTGGACACCTTACCTCACGCTGCGCCAGTGACCTGGGTTCGGGAATGACCTCGGGTCATCGGGGTGCCAGTATTGGGGGGGGAGGGAGGGAGTGGGGTCGAGCAGCTGATGGGAGTGCTCCCCTTCCGGGGGGTGGTTGTCCACGCCCCCATAATTCCGCTCCCCTCGGGTGGAAATCCGATGGGAAGTGTAGGCAGGAGGGGGCGATGGCGATTGCCAGGGGTGGGACGGAAGGGGCTGAGTTGGTACCTGGCATGCATGTGCACCTCTATGCGGACGCACACGCGTATCTGCCAGGGTCCCTGGTCAGGGGGGAAAAAGGCTGCAATAACTACATACAGAAAAAAAGAAGCTGACCAGCAAGCACGGTCCAGTGTCCTTCGGGACACTTCTCCGATGTGATCTTGAAGTCCATGTGTGTCCTGCTTGAGCCAGTCCAAAAGAGGGCGAAGTATCCCCTTATGGCTATTTTGGACCAGGACAAATCACCAGGGGTTGCCTTTCCTTGTGGTTGAGGCTATTTTGAGACTGACCATGGAGCTTTGACAGCATCGAGCATCCTGCCTGGTACCCTTCACCCATATGGTCCACAAGTACACAGTCCCTAAGAGATTCCTCTCTGGGTTCTTGTACCACCCTTCCATTTCAGCCACAGCCTCCTTGGCAGCAGGCCCAGTAGGGGCAGTACCAGGCCTGGCACCCCAATCAGAAGTCCAGGTGCCAGGCTTCTAAGAAGAGAGGGGCAAAAGAGGGGGCATGGATAATGGTGCCCCTCTGGTCACAGCTGCTGGTGCCCCTGCAAAAGCTGCTCAGTGATGAGCCAGGGGCTGTCTTCCCTCCACACCTCCAATCCGTGTCTGCACTCCCTATCTGAGGTCAGCTATGACACTTCTTGCCATGTTGGTCCTCTATCACAATGGATAAGTGGGTGTTGGATGCAATGGGCAGAGGGTTGCCTCTGAACTTCGAGGCTCTCATGCCTTACTACCTCCATATACCTCAGGAGTCCATGGTGTTGCAGGACATGCTGTTAGCTCTTCAAGAGAACATTGCTCAGCTCCTTGCAGAAGGGGCAATAGCCCATGTCCCAGATGCCCTGGACAGTCAGGGTTACATGTCTAGGTACTTCCTGGTCCTGAAACGAATGGGAGGTTGGCACCCCTATTGGATTTGCACAGTCTGAATCAGTTCTTGCATAATGCAAGTTCCGGGTGGTCACTCTGAATTTGATCCTCCACCGTTCTCTACCCCCTATTCTATTTCTTCTTGCCTGTCTTTCTCCCCTACTGCATGCCCCAAAAGCCTGCTTTCCCTCCCTCCCTCTCCCACAGCTTCCACATTCCTACATCCTTCCTCCACATAGGCACACTGCACCCTGCTCACTGCCCCTTGCCCATGGTCCATCCTACCACCATGAAACTGTCCTACACCCACACTGGTCCTAGCCCTCCACTCTGGTCCTCCCTGCCTACACTTAACCTCACCTACTATCGTCAATGCTCTGCAACTTCCGAGATGCTAGCAGGCAAAAACATTCCCTTAAAGAAATACGCTGCAGCTCCTTGAGGCTAGTCCTCCTCCTCCTAATGCTGTCAGGCAACGTGCACCCAAACCCTGGCCCATTCTGCTCTAAAGCCACTAATCTGAGCAAGCCTTTGGGTGCCATCTCATTCATATCAATCAACATCTGCAGCCTCCTTCCTAAAATGGATGCCCTACAGGCTTTCACCAGCCAACACTGCCCTGACATCCTGGCAGTTGTCGAAACCTGGCTCACGCCATCAGTACCAGACCATGCAATCTGCCTTCCTGGTTACAACGTCTTTAGGCTGGATCGCCTCTCCAAAAGAGGCGGGGGCTGCACTCTCTATCTAAAAGACTCCATACAAGGGCACCACATCATTACCTCACTCCAAACGACAACTGCTCAGATACTGCCAGTGAGAATCCTCCTCAGAGCCCAAAACAAACCCCTCACTGTTGCCACCATCTACATCCCTCCCAAAGAACAGGTAACTAGTCTAACAACTGTTCTTGACTTTGTAAAGTCACTCCCACCAGACACTGAATCCATCCTCCTTGGCGACTTGAACATCAACTGGCCTGCGGCTGATACTGGTGCACTCAGGGATACCGTTGCTATGGTGAACCTCACACAAATGGTTGACTCACCAACCAGGAAAAATTACAGAACCGGCACCAGCACACTCTTGGACTGGATCCTTACCAGTCACCCATCGCGGATATCTAACACTAATGTCCTCCCTGACTCTCTCAGCGATCACTCCCCTGTTAGCTGCACCTGGTCAAATAAATTCATCAAACAACCACCAAAAACAATCATCAACAGGGTTCTACCCAGTGGTCACCTTCCTCGACTCAAATCCCACCTCCTCCATCAAGACTGGTCCCCTATCTTCAATGCAACCAACGTAAACACTGCCGTTGACCACTTCATAAACATCTTCACTCTGGCCTGTGACATGTATGCTCTTATTAAGAAACGCAAAGTCAAATCACTCAGTAAACCTTGGCTCACAGGTGACCTCCTCAGGATGCTAAAAACAAGAGACCACCTATGGGAGCTGGCCAGAAACTCTAGAAGGCAAAACGACATCCAAAACTACAAACGTGCCTGCAATGACGGCACCAAAACCATCCGGCAAATGAAGTCCGCCTACTATAATCATGCCCTCACAAATTCCTGGGGCAATGGTCGGGAATTCAGGAAGAACATAAAGGAACTCACCGGGAATCCACCCAAACCCCCCCCATCAATACTCACCATCAACGGAACCACAACCCTCAACCCAAAAACCATTGCGGATACCTTTAACAAAGCCTTTACTGACCTCAGTGCTGTCCTACCTCAGGACTACTTCAAAGATGGTGAAGCCCCTCTGTCTGCAATGAGCACTACTCCCACCAGCTCCCCCTGCTTCTACTTCAAAGCAGTCAAGGCTCACCAAGTACGCAAATATGTTACCAAAGCCCTTGGTAAATCAAGATTCAGTAATGACTCCCTCGATCTCAAAATCCTGTGTCTCACACTTGATGAAGTGCTTAGTCCTCTGACCAGAATTTTCAACCTCTCCCTCAGCCTTAGCCAGTTCCTGGACAGATGGAATTCTGCCACTGTCACCCCAATCCATAAAAGTGGTGACAAAACTGCCCATGATAACTATAGACCTATCTCCCTACTACCCCCACTCTCCAAGGCACTAGAAAGCATCGTCTCGGACCAGCTCAAAGAATACCTGGATACAGACAACATCCTGTGCAAGCAACAACACGGATTCCGCAAAGGTCACAGCACCTCCACAGCCCTACTTGAATTCACCGGCGCAATCCATAACACACTTGATTCCGGTGGACTACTAGGCTCAATCTACATTGACTTATCTAAAGCCATCGACACCGTCAATCACCGCCTCCTACTTGTCTAGCTTCAGAACACTGGGCTGTCAAACGACACCATTGGCTGGTTTAAGAGCTACCTTGAAGAACAGTCCCAAACAGTAAGAATCGCTGATACACTCTCGGACCGTAGACCGGTCCGCTCAGGAGTCCCCCAGGGCTCCATTCTGGGACCCCTCCTCTTCAGCCTGTTCTTAAACTCACTACCAGACAGCTGCCCAAAACAAATAATTCTGTACGCTGATGATGCTGTGAACCTCACCTCAGACCCTGATCCAATCCAATTACAAAATAAACTTCAGCGGGCCTTCTCCTCCATCGAATCCTGATTCCTAAATCATAAACTGCTTCTCAATCAGAAAAAAAACAAGTCTATGGTCTTCTGCAGCCCCGACAACAAAAACAAACAACTCCACCTCTCCATTGCAACTGAACAAGGAGCCATCCTAGAGCAAATACAATCGTTCAAGTACCTTGGCATCACCCTTGATCCCCACCACTCATATGCTGTCCATATCAGCAGTGTGGCAAAGTTTGCCAGTGCGAGGTTAGGCATATTATTCCGGCACAGGAAACACCTAACCCCAGAAGCACTGTCAGTGGCCATCCAAAGCTCCAATGTCAGCATCATAGACTATAGTCTTATCATATATGGGTCTGCAACTACCACTGCTCTCAAACGTATCGTGATCTCCTTGAATAAGGCCTGTCGTCTCATCACTGGCTTACATCGCCGTACCCACACATGTGACCTTTATTCCCAATCTGGATAGCTTCAACTGGATAAATGCATAAAACACCAAACCTGCATCACGGCCAAGAAAATTATAATGGGGCTTGCCCCACCTGGTGTCTGTGCCCTCCTTAAGCCTAGACATAGGAATGTCACTACTAGGAGATCCAATTCCCATCTACTGCATATCCCACAATGTTGCACGACCCAAGGACAAAGATCATTCACCTATCGGGCATCCAGGTGGCTCAACTCTCTTGGCAGTGACATAGCGACCACTCCAACACTCGGCCTCTTCAAGTCCAAGCTGCGCCTCTCACTGCTTGTGTCCTGCGATTACCCATCTTAACATTTCCACCATTCCAGCTGCACATGCCCCAGCACCCAGCACTTACAATCAATCTTTGCACCCCTAGCACCTTACCTGTCATATTCCCTCGACAAGGCCCCCTGGCTGCACTGTCTCCCGCCCTCACCCACCTCCACCCCCATATCTCCACTCCTGCCACTGCCCCCAACCACCTCCCGTACTCCCCCTTACCCCCTGCACCTCCTACCCCACCTCGATCTCCTATCCCCCCCTTGTCTTGCTCATAGCTCAAGTCTTTATACTGGTTATTACATGTCTCTAAGTCAGTGACTATATGTTTTAACTATAAATGATGACTGTTGTACACGCTGACGTGGAGCCTTTGTAAAAGAGCCTCGGCTCAAAGGTATTGTAATCCTAGATTGAAATAAATAAATAAAATAAAATAAAAGATTATTCCATCAATGGAGCTGAACATGTGGCTCTGCACCCTAGACCTCCAGCATGCATTTTTCTATATCTCTGTCCACCAGTACCTCTGGTTCCAAGCTGAAGGGGTTCTGTACCAGTTCCAGGTCATGCCCTTTGGCCTCCCCTCAGTGCCCAGGGTCTTCACCAGGTGCATGGAGGTGGTGGCAGACCATCTGTGGCACCTAAGGGTCAGGGTGTATTCCTATCTGGATGACTGGCTGTAAGCTGGTCCATCCTGGGAGGCTATGGAGTGGTCCAGAGATCTGGTTGTCCAGACTTGTCAAGACTTGAGCCTGTTGATAAACCCAGAGAAGTCTAAACTGGTACTGAAGCAGGCGATCAAGTTCACTATGGCAGAACTGGACTTCCTGCAGGCCAAGGCCCACCTCCCTGTGGACTGGGCACTGGATCTTACCTCCTTTGTCCAATCATTTTAGGTTTGGCTCTCATGCCCTGCCTTGGATTTCCTGAAGCTGCTGGGGGATATGGCATCCTGCACCAATGTGGTCTGTTGGGCCCACTGGTAGATGCGCACCTCCAGTGATAGTTGGGCCATCAGTGGTCCCAGTGCCTAGGACAATTGGACCAGCTGGTCACAATGACCCAGTCAGTGTGGGATGCCATCCAGTGGTAACTGATCCCAGAACATCTAGAGGAAGTAACCCATTTGTCTACCCAGAACTGACGATCACACTCATGGCTGACGGATCTCTGGTGAAGTGGAGAGAGCATCTGGGGGACCACAGAGGCCACAGGTTCTGGTCACCCAGGGAATATTGTCATCACATAAACTTGCTGGAGCTCCTTGCAGTGCGGCTGACACTGATGGCATTCACTGTAGTCAGGGGTGAGGTCGTGCAGGCAAACAGTAGGCCATGGGCAATGGCACTCTGTCTTCTAACCCGCCTAAGATACCTCATGCAAAAGATATGTAATGTGGGGGTTGTATTACTCTTCTAAGATGAACGCAGTCCACTCAAAATGGATAAAATGCTTATTTTATTTTAGGTAATACACCAGTGTTTCACCTAGTATAGTCAGGCATTTTCAAGGGGATTTAGTTTAGAAGCAATTCTAGAAAAACAAAAATGTAACTGTTTATTACAGTTACAATACATTTATTAATAGTTTAATTCGTTCATGTCTACCTTAACACTACATCTTGCTGCTTAAGCTGAAATTATTTTGCTTTATATTATTACTTGACAGGCTATTATAAATACAGATTTATTTATTTATAATGTATGGACAGTGTCTTTTAATCCCTGTTTTCAATCAGTTTATAAACTGATAATCCCGTTGTTATCACATCAGTATGCTGTAAACCTTGCTTAAAGGGGCACTGTCAGTTTTTCCCCCACATTTTTTATCACTTCCAAAAAGTGTGCCTGCTGGCACTCACCTATGACATTTATACCCTAGAATGCATCCATAGATCCAGAAAATAGGCAGTTGTACCTGGTTTTGAAATATTTGTTGAAATTCCTTGTTAAGCTCGGTCCAGCGGTTAAATGACCCATACCAAAGCATCTCGTGGTGAGCGTGTGCAGAGCAGCGCGATTCCTGAAGTAGGATTTTATACCATTGTCCCTGTTAAAAGATGTTGCCTCTGTGAATTCAGCAAAATGGAACTGATCTTAGTGCTTATGAATCAAAACCGAGCCCTACAAGTATAAAAATTTACATTTCCAGACCGTGCCGGAATCCCGTGCATGGGCAAAGATCCTGCGCATGCGCAAGAGCATGCTGCCCTTGTGCATGCACAGGATTCCGGCACGGTCTGGAAATGTAAATTGTTATACTTGTAGTGCTCGGTTTTGATTCATAAGCACTAGGAGCAGTTCCGTTTTGCTGAATTCACAGAGGCAATATCTTTTTACAGGGACGATGGTATAAAACCCTACTTCAGGAATGCGCTCGTGCCTGGCGTGCATTCCCAACCACGATATGCTTCTGGTGGTGGGTCATTTAACCGTGGACCGAGCAAACAAGGAATTTCAACAAATATTTCAAAACCAGGTACAACTGCCTATTTTCTGGATCTATGGATGCATTCTAGGGTATAAATGTCATAGGTGAGTGCCAGCAGGCACACTTCTTGGAAGTGATAAAAATGTGGGGGAAAAGCTGACAGTGCCCCTTTAACTATGTCATAATAATGGGATTACAGGATAGGAAGTCACCACCTGTCAAAATTCTTGGAAAGGAAAGGTGATCTGCGTGGACATTCATTCAAAACACACATTCCAGTCAGACAGTTACAGACCCACTGCAGTATAGATCACAGTGGCTAATTTCAGCACTTCATTTGCTCAGCATCAAACCAGGAAGCATTCCATAGCCGAACAGGAGAACAAACACACATTGAAAAAAACTGAATTTTTTTTCCCACAGTGGCTAGTTTTTCCATACACCATAAAATACAATACCCAAGTATTGGGGATCAACAACAGACGTAATCACCTCTCATGGTTGCCATGACACTGTAAGCCTCTTGAGCTGCTCTCATGAGGTTTACTTGGTTGTCGTGGCAACTGCTTGAGGTGATTACATCGTGGTTAATCACTGTTACTCAGGCATTATCCTCTATATATTTATTTCCTTATTTAGCTTTTATTTACCAGGTAGGCACACTAGGCAATAAAATGCCTATTTTCAGGTGCAACCTGGGAGGTTACAGCCAAGAATACAGATGGTGGAAATACAATATATTGAAAAACTTACATTGGCAGGAAATGAACATCTAATGGAACAGCAGTAAATTTGATAGGAATATACACAGTGTGCGGTGCCATCAGTTACAGAGATGGGCTTTGAAAAAGATGCAGATGCAACAAGAGGGAAATGCACAAGTTGCAGTACCTTCTGTGTGCTATGGAGAGAAAAAAAAAAACAAAAGTAGTTAACATGTCCACATGCCTGTAAAGAAACCCATAATAACAGCACATGTAGTATAGAGAGACAGAAAGACAGTATGGAGAGGGGAGGGAGTTAAAAGTAATACTCATAGTAGTGACTTCAGTGGGTTGCTGACTAGAAGCTGTTAAATCAGCAATTCCCACTTGGAAAAAATGCACATGGGGTAAATGCTCAAGTACTACTAAGGAAATGTTCATGATATTTGAGACATAAGGAATGTACTTAGGGGCATCGTCGGATATCAGGACTCAGGAGGAATGGAGTTCCAGAGTTTAGGGGCAGAGTAGGCAAAGGACGCTTCACCAGCAAGAGTTTTAACTCTGGGGACTATAAGCAGGGCCATTTCAGTAGCTCTCAGAAGGTAGCCATTTTCAGCCATCTGGAGAGAGAAGGCAAGGGATCAAGACTGCCCATTTAGTAAGATGTAAAGATGGCTGTAGGTCAGTCTGTCTTGGGAAGCCATGGCTGTCCTTCCATCTGGAGAGCCAGCCTGCTATAGGCTCAAAATCATCGATTTCCATTGTCTGGGCAAGTAAGTTGTTTGACTTTTACAAGCAGTATAGGACCAGACAAGGGCACCCCACAATCCCGGGACAGGGTAAACCATTGTAAGTAATGTGTGTGGTACCAAATTGTATGTTTCTTTTTAACTACTATGTTACCTCTTTCGTGTAATCTGTTCTTAAGCGTACAACTTGTTTGTAACTTCCCTATGCTGTGATCTTGTTTTTAATTTGTGTAATTAATCCCAGGTCACCCCTGAAAAAGGGACTCCTTGAGGACCAGTGACTTTACCCGGTCAACGTAATTCAATAAATAATAGGGCTTTCATCAACACGCCCATCATTCCCTTTTCGTTTTCTCTCCCTGTTTCAGCCCCAGGTCCAGTCCTCATGGAGAGTGTCTTTGCTTTTGAAAATTCTGCTAACACTAGAGACATCAGTGCCGAAATCGTGGGCAAGCTCCTTTCGTGACGCACACCAGGGAGTTCAGCCTTTTCAAGGAGCCTAATCTTCTGCACCAGTGTTAGAACTTTCCGTCATTCCTTCTCCATTGTGGCTGGCAAGGGATTAAACTGTGACTCTCATACCACCATTAACAATTCTCAGGAATCTAATTAACAGATCATTAGTGGCTACAAGTAAAAGTCAGTTTGTTAGGTGACGCTAATTATCTGCTTAGAGTCTGAGCAAAAGCAATTATCACCCTAGCCCCATGAAAATACAGAAACAACCTTACAAATGTGCATACATCTGAAAAAAATGATTGTATACATCTATTTGTTTTATAACGGGCAGCATAAGGAGAAAAAAGGGGCATGGCGAATCTGTGCATACAACTGAAAATTGCATACACGTGAATTGCATGCAAGTTCAATGCACTGTACTAAAAGTGTTTTACAGTGATTGCTTTTGTTTTTTGTGGCCTCCCTTTTACACATGTTCCACTGCTCCCTAGAGGCAGACCAGTCCCGAGGGGATAAGGAGGCTTTAAAGACCTCACATCTCCTATCATGTTCAATAGGTTTTGTCAGTAGCTTATGGTCCAGCCATTTTGTTACAGGGGTATACACCCTCCTTTCGGTGAATGGGACAAAGTTATCTTGCAGGTTGGTTAACACTTAGATGAAGAAATTGGCTGCTGAATTTACCTCAGTGGCATTATAATACTGGCAGGACCAGTCTGTATTAGCTACTGCCAGACTAAAGAGCTGAGGGCCCAGGTCAGCATATTTCCAGAGATGAATGATTCTTGGAGGGGCTTTAGGCAGTTTTGCATGCCATTCACAGAACATGGGAAAGTGGTCGCTAATGGCATCAGCAAGGACTCCAGAGAGTTTCAATCTATCTGGCCTAGGTGTTAAAATCCAGTTAAGTGTTTGTGTACAGTCATTGTTAGAGCACCTAGTAAGCGCAGTAATGACCTGAGTAAGATTTAGCATATTGAGGGCGTGTACTACTTTTTTGCTGCAGTTGTGAGCCAGTCACTGAGCCAGTCTGTGTTCACATCACCGAAAATGATGAATTATTTTTGACTACTGAGCTGTATCCTGGGAGGGTGCACAGGGTATCAGGTACAGGTGGTTTTAGCCAAGTCTCCATTATACCAAACTATCAGGTTGGTAGTGTGTGACCCACGTTAGTACTTTGTCATGTTTGGGGAATAGGCTTCTAATGTTGATATGAACAATTTTTAGGCCTTTAATATTTTGCCATGGTGCAGGGTTATGAGCATGGGTAGCAGAGCTAGGAGCTGGGTTTAGCTCAACATCACCAGAAAGTAGTAGGCAATTAACGGCTAGGTAGATAAGGGGACAGGATCTGAGGCAGAGGCTGAAAGAGTTACAGCTCCATTTCCATTTTATTAGGATGGTTGCCATTCAAGAGTAACAGTGCAACAGCAACAAGTCACTAGTGGATACCATGGGAGTATGCCTGATTATAAAACTGGACATAGAACAACCCAGGTATCATAAGGTGTAGTACTAGGCGTGACCAGTAGGGGAAGGAGTCAATAAGGTAGATTATGCTACAGAGGCTTAGTGAGAATAATTATACATTGTTTGTAAAAAATGTAGCTATAAATTTAATTGCTGGCTTTCATGAAAAGACATCAAACTTTAAATCGCAAACTGTCTAACAAGTGCTGTTTCCCCCTTTAACCCAGTCTGTTGGGCTCCGTGTCCCTATCAACTTTCTTTATACTCTTCTTTTTGACAAATCTTCTTAAGTTTTTATGACAATGATTTAAGCAGCCATTATTGCCAAGGCTATTGTACTTTACTTCTAAACAATCTGGAAACCACTTAAAATGAGGTCTTAGGCTAGCGTAGCGTACTTATTCTGCAGTAGGTTTAGTCTTTACACTTTTTAGTGTACCTTGTTTCTGTGCAGCTCCTATCATATGACCTTGGTCCTGTACGATCTGCATTCACTGTTGGTAAGGTGGAAGATCTTCAAGGTCGGCTTGCTGACCTATAGGGCACTAGCTACTTGCATGTCTTTCTTTCTCCTCACCAGATCACCCATCCTGTTCGTTCCTCTGAGGCAGGTCTCCAAGTGGTTCCCAGGTTTTGGATTAAATCTTCTGGTGATAGTGCATTGACTTAGCCAGCCCTACCCTGTGGAACTTTATTTATTTATTTATTGCATTTTGGTAACCAGGTGAGCCCTCTGAGACCAGAGGTCCCTTTTTCAGGGCCGACCCAGAGTTAATTATATACATTGTTAATGAGTTCATATACAATTACTTAATACAGTTCAGAAATTCACAATGTACATTTGGATCAGGGATAACAGAAATAACAGCAATTGATTTAGGATTAACATACAGAGTACTACAGAAACAAATTAGTCACGAAGGAAGGAGACAGTCTGGCAGTGATGATCAGGGTAAATAGTAGGATAATGACCAACAGATTCTAGTGCTATGAGGAATGTGTTCTAAAGTGTCAAGACCAGCTATGGGGAGCTGGACCCACTAGCCGGTCACGATTGTATAGGAGAAATAGGATTTTGGGCCCGGTATTGGGGTTAACGGTAGCAGCCGAAAAGGATGCAGCCCCAGCATGCACACTTTTAGGGCAGACTTAAATTCTTCAAGGGTATAGCATTCGACCAGATTCTCTGGAAGTGAGCTCCAGAGGTAGGGTGCCAAGTACCCAAAGGATCTATTGCCTAGATTGGTGCGTACGTGAGGGATATCGAGAGGGCAGCCAACTGATGACCGTAGAGCCCGATGGTGAACCTTAGGATTCAGGAAGCCCATTAAATTAGGGGGAAGGCCCATATTGGTGAATTTGTAGATCAGACATAGCAAGGGATAGGACAGTTTATGCCCTATTGAGGGCCAGTTGAGGTCTGCAAGAACGTCACAATGATGCCTTCTAGGCGGGGAGCAGGTAGCAAAGTGCACAATCCTATTATACAAGACAGACAACTTGCAGTGTTCACTCTCCTTAAGAAAATGTAGGAGGGGAGCACCATAGAGGAGGGCAAGAAGTAACGTGCTATTGGCTATAGCTCATTGTACATCATCAGTTAGGGAGTTTCCAAGCCTATGAAGTAGGCCAAGCTTCTGGTGAGTGGTCTTAGCTGCATAGTCTATGTGTGGCTTGTAGGATATTTCTTGATCTAAGTAGACGCCCAGGTATTTGACCCTATCCATAACTTCGATTCGCGTCTGCATACAGGTACAGGTTTTCCAGACCACAGTCCCACTCAATGTCATTAACGAAGAGGGTGAAGAATAAAGGGCCCAAGATCGAGCCCTGGGGTACTCCGGTGGTCACTGGTTTGCAGCCTGATTGCACCCCTTTCCATTTTACCTTTTGGGTCCTATTTAGCAGGTACTTTTCGAACCAGGTAAGTGAAAGCATGTCTATTCCAAGCAGTTTAAGTTTGGAGAGAAGTAATTCATGGCTGACCAGGTCGAATGCCTTCAATAAATCAATGAATATTGCCGCAGTAGTGGACCCCCTGTCCATGGCATCCAGGGTGTCAGCCATGAGTCTGATTAGGGCTGTGTCAGTTCCATGGCCTCTTCTGAATCCATGCTGATTGTTGGCCAAGAGCAGATGCCGTTCTAGGTAGCTCTGCAGTTGGTTGTTGACCAGTCTCTGCTGCACCTTCACTAGAGAGCAGAGAATGGAGATGGGCCTGTAGTTCCCCATGTTTACATGTGGCCCCGTTTTGTGGACAGGGACTACAACCATCACTTTCCATTTGCTTGGGATGCTCCCTTCAAGAAGAGACCTGTTTATTAGCATGGTGACAGGGAGAATAATAGCCGGGGCAGCGGCCCACAGCAATCGAGGCTCCAGTCAGTCATATCCAGGGGAAGAGTCAGGGTTTATTCGCTTCAGGAAGAGTAGCACTTCTGAGGGCTTGGCCAATTTGAGATGAACTTGAGGCCAGAGGTGATCCCGTTCAGTTGCTATTCTTTGAGGAGGGGTGGAGGGGAACGGAGGCTTGTAGTTGCCAAGATCAGTAAAGAGGGTATTGAATGCTTCAGCTGCTGGGGGGGGGGGTCATTGGTCAGCATACCATCAACCAGAACAGCTCCATCTTGAGTGCTGGTGCCACCCTTCAGCAGCATATTTATTTGGCCCAAGACTTTCTCAAGATCCCCTAGGTGCCAAGATTGGAGATAGCGCAGATACTGTCTTTTTGCATTTTTTTGTGGCTTTCTTACACTTGTTTCTCAGTGCCCTGTATTTCTCTCAATCTGATTTGAGATTCGAGGTTTTAGATTGCCCCCAGGCCCTGTCCTGTCCGTAGCACTGTCCGTTTCAGGTTGGAGTTAAGCCACTGTAGCATTTGTCCTGCACTCTTAGCTTCTTGCGAAGGGCATGTACATTAGCTACAGACATAAACACATTGGAGAAGTAATCTAAAGCTTCATCCAAGGTAGTGAGGGTAGTTATAGGATCCCAGTTTGACAGCACACAGGTCAGAGCAGAAATCAGCAGGGACTTGCTCAAAAGGTCTTTGAGGGAGGCCCCTTCTTTGGAAGCCTTTAAGAGGGGTTTGAAGTCCCATCTTTCTAAGGAAGCTTTTGATTTATTTTGATCCACTGGCTGTTTATGCTGCTTACTCATAATTTTTATGACTTATTTAAGCTATTTCCCTAGTTAGTTTAATTTTGTGGTTGATTTGTGCTTTTTATACTGCTCATATCTATTATGTCTAATTTATGATGCAGTTGTATTGTACAGTGCCCAGATCCTCCTGGAATGGATGGTTTATAAATAAACCCTTACTGACTTACTAATGCTCTTAAGTTGAAAAGCCACTTCATTTCAGCCCTTTCTAGCCTTTTTTGGGACAGATACCAACACATCGTTGTATGAAAAATACAGGTTAATGTATTTATTTTCACTGTTGGCATTCTTTAATCATCACTGTATGTAAAAGGTTTAAAGAGGACAGGAAATCATTTCTAGCTGGCAACTATTTATAAACTTCTTATTCTCAGAAATGATATGCATTCCCTAAACTATCCATGTGTCAGTGCACCTGAATAAAAATTGATTGGAAAAACTGTATTTTACATTGTTTTGTCTTTATGGACAGCATTCTGTTACAGTTGTTGTCATGGAACCAATAATTTGGAGTTTTAGCTATGTCGCAGTTTGTGCACAGAACTCTAAACAGGGTTCTAATAGGCCAACAGCTCATAATAAGCATTCTGTACACAATCTGTGACATAGTAAAAACTTCAAATTACTGGTTCCATGATGAGAACTATAACAGAACACTGCCCATAAAAACAAAACAATGTAAAATACAGTTTTTCACATCACTTTTTATTCACATATAGTTAAATATGGATAATTTAGGGAATGCATTTCATTTCTGAGAATAAGAACCTTATAAACAGCTGCCAGTTAGAAATTATTTCCTGTCCTCTTTAAGATTGTGCTGCAATGTTTTAAGTGTTCTGGCATTTGGATTCCTGGTCTTTCAAAGCTCACTGTGGACCCACACGCAAACCCGCTGACCCACAGGTGGCTCAGTGTGTACAGTTGCCTAGCAACTGATGTCGGTGCACTGACATTCATGCATGAGTGATTGCGTGTCGTCATGCTGCACATGGTGGAAGTGCAGGCTCGAGGGGTGGTCCTGCAGTCGGTGTCCTCTTTAGCAGCCAGTTTGCATCCTAAATGGAGCAGGTAATGTTTGAAAGATTTTTTTCAAAGAGGCTCTTTATATTCAGGCATACTAGCGGTTTGTTGTAAAGCAACAATCAGTGAAAGAAATGTAATTCTTGTGTCTAAGGCATGATAGCAGCAGAGCTGCACAGAAAAAACGGCACAGTAAAAGTGTAAAAACTAAAGCTATGGCCAAAGAGGTATGATAGCCTAAGACCTAATTTTTAAGTTCTTTCCAGATTATTTAGAAAGCGCTATAGCATTGGCAATAATGGCTGCTTAAATGATAAATCATCGGCATAAAAAGTTTAATAAGATTTGTTAAAAGGAAGAGTATACTGAAAGTTGATAGGGTCGCTGAGTCCAAGGGACTGGCTTAAAGGGGGAAGAGCGCTTTTTAGCAAGTTTGAGTTTTGAACTTTGATGCCTTTTCACTAGAGCCAACAATTAAATTTACAGCTACATTTTTTTATATGAAATGTATAATTATTCTGTTTATCTGTATTTGTCACAGCCTGTTGAGTACAGTAATAATATCAAGCAAAAGAATTTCTGCTAAAGCAACAAGATGTAGACCTGAACGAATGAAACTATTCATAAATGTATCATAACTGTAAAAAACGATGTTCTATTTTTCTTTTATATATTTTGTTTTTCTAGAATTCCTACAAAACTAAATCCCCTTGAAAAACTCTGACTATATAAGACAAAACATTGCGGTAGCGACTAAAATAAAAATAAGAAGCATTTTGTGCATTTTGAGTGGACTGCATTCATGTTATATATGTAATACCACCCCAACACATCACATATCTTTTGTGTCAGGTCGTGCAGGTCCAGACGGACAACACTACAACCATGTTCTACGTGAATAGGTAGGGTGGATCTCAGTCCCTTCCCTTGTGTTGGGAGGCCCTCTACACCTTGGCACTCATGTGCAGCCTGGGTGCAGCTCTGTTGGTGATTCATGTTGCAGGAGAGAACAGTCACCTGGTGGATGCTCTTAGCCAGGTTGGAGAGACATTGCATGAGTGGTCCTTGCATCAATAGGTGGTGAACCATCTGTTCTTCTGATGGGGCACTCCTTTAGTGGATGTTTGCTTCCTAGGAGAATGCCAAACTGAGGCTGTTTTATGCCTCCCCCCCACAGTCTGGGACACTGTTGAGGATGCCTTCGCAAGACCCTGAACCCCAGACCACATGTACTCCTTCTGTCCCTTCCACTTGATCCACAAGGTCATGGTCAAGGCCCTGAGGGACACGTCACAGATGATCCTGATATCTCCAGTCTGGCCAAGGCTGTTCTGGTACCCGGATCTCCTCAACCTCAGCAGCAGACCTTCATGGAGACTGCCTCCTCATGTGGATCTGACGACCAGACTTCAGAGGATGGTCCTGCATCCAGACCTAAAGCCCTTGCACCTCACAGACAAGTTCCTGAGCAGCTAGAGTTCCAGGCCTTGGGTTTCTGCAATGCAGTGCTTCCATGTTGTGGAGGCCTCCTGAAAGGAGCCAAATTGCAGGTGCTGTGTCTTTAAGGGAAAGAGATTTTCCATTTGGTGTCAGGGCAAGAAGCTTGATCCCCTTGCTTTCCCTGTGGCTAGCCTCCAGGACTACCACTGGTCCCTTTCCCAGCTGGTACTGTGGATGATGATCCTTAAGGTGCACCTAGCAGCCATTTCTGCTTACTGGACATGGCTGGTAAACAAACAGTGACCCAAGAGAAGGTGGCTGGGTGCCTCTTCAAGGGCTTGGACCACTTGTCACTTCCAGTGCTTGAACCACCTCCACCATGTGAGCTACTGCTGGTATTGACAATGCTTATGGGCAAGCCTTTTGAGCCAGTGCCCAGATGTGTGGTTACAGCTGTCATGGAAGATGGCCTGCTTGGTGGCCGTCATGTGAGCCAGAATGACTAGAGAGTTCCGGGTGCTATCAGTGGAGTCTCCTTAGTCAGTCTTCCCAGGGACAAAGTCATCCTTTGCCCCAGCTCAAAGTTCCTCCCAAAGGTGATATTGGAATTTCATCTTAACCGGGTGATTAACTTATTGGTATACTTTACCAACCCTTCTTTGGAGACCAACCACAGGCTTTATACCCTGGACCTGAAGAGAGTGCTGTCTAATTATGTGGCATGTACAGCTAGCATTCAGGGATAGGGTTGACAGCTGTTTGTCACATTGAAGCCACGCCTGGCAGATTGGCAACAAAGTGGATGATTGCCTGGTGGATCGCATACTGCGTTGACCTCTGCTGGAAGTTGGCTGGCATGGAGCCTCCTGTAGGGCTTAGGATTTATTCCACCAGACATAACGCTGCTTTGGTGGCTGCTTCCAGGGACATCCCTATCCAGGGATCCTGCAGTGCTGCTACCTGGAAGTCAGCACACACCTTCATTTCCTACTGCAATATTGACCTTCAGTCATGCTGGGATTCTGGTTTTGGGACCTCGATTCTCCAGTCTCTGTTCTCCAAGTATGGGTGCGCCATGCATCCTTCTTTTGGAGAACTGCTAGAAGTCTGCCAGAGTGTGGATAGTAAACTGTATCTGCACCCATAGAAAAATGAGTTACTCACTTGTAACCATAGATCTTACTTCGAGAAGGTTCCTTCAGTAAGTCATTACACCTGGCGTCGGCCGCATGGCAGACTTTTCTAGCAATCCCTGATGGGGGACTGCCCACCTGTCAGTCAGCGTGGCTGTATATAGTGGGGGGTCCCCACGCCCACCCTCCAGTTCTTTCCCGCCATCGCCTCATGTCAGTCACATAGCAGACTTCCAGTAACAATCGTCGTGATAGTACCTCGCGTCAGATTTTTTCCTTCACTATTCCTTTTCAATTTTTTCACTTATGTCTTCTCCTAAGAAGAAGTGCTGGCCCTGGGGCACGTAAATTCCTCATAAGGATGGACATCTGAAGTGCGTGATCTGTTTGGGCCCAGACCATCTTGTCTCATCCTGCTCAGATTGCCAAACTTTCAACCAGGCCACCAAAAAGCGGAGACAGCAGACTTTGGAGGCCCATCTTTTAAAAGTCTGCCTAGTTTCCGTTGAGAAGCAAATGGACAAGAAGCAAATGGACAAGACCCGCGAGTCCTCCTCAGAAAAATCTTCTCCCTCCAAGAAACACCACAAGGGGAAATCCAGGGAGTGGGACTGCTCCACGGAGGCCCAGCCTGAAGTCTCGAGGCCCTCGATGAGCAAGGCCTTACGGCCACTGCCTAAGAAACCTTCGGACAGTAAATTCTGACAAACCTGCCACAGGTCAGTCGTCCATTGGCTCCTCCGATGGCCGCACCGCACCAGCCACTAAGTCAGCCCCCGGCTCCTCCAAGGCCCACCTGGCGACTGGTAAGTCGGCTCCCCAACCCTCAGGGACCTGCCCGGTTACAGCCAAGAAGTCGGTAGGGGGATCCTGCCCCGCCCGCCTGGCTCCGTCTGGTAAGATGCCCATCACTCACGGCCGCTCAGGCATGGTTCTCCCATCAGGGCCTAATGGCACCACACCCAACATCTGGCAAAACCAGGGGGAGATTGCCCCCTTCCCTTCTCAGGTGGGTACCTCCGGCAAGGATAGTGCAGGACCCCTCAACTTTGAAGATCCATCCTCAGGGTCAGTTCCGCATCTCCTGATGGTGCCATGGGGCAGGAGACTTCTCCTCAGCCATCTGGACTTATGGTGGAGGCCCCTCCTCCCCCATCGGGTGGGATCCCTTCAGACCCAGTGAATATTCCGGCCCTGATACCGTCAGATCTGGCGACTCCCATCCCGACACCGGAACCTCCGATGACTCTTTCTCAGCCTGGGCCCAGTGGTCTGCCTCAGCCATTGGCTCCGACACCAGACACAGTCCCTCCATCGGGTCCCCCCCTTCCGACGCCGGATCAGGTGGTGCTGGTCCTGACGTCAGTGCCCCTGATGTTGGCTATCCCGACGCTGAAACCCCCACCAATTTACACGACAGCAGGTCTAATGTGGGTTCCCCCTCTGTCAGACCCTCTGGCAATGGGGATTTTTTCCAGACCCCGTACTGTTCCACACTGCCCACCTGGGTACCCTGGGGATCACTACCTGGCTTGTCCTCCTCCTGATTGGAGTTCTCTGGGACAGTATTATCCTGGATACAATCCTTACTTCCATTTCCAGGGTTACCAAGGGTATCATTACCCTCCTCCACTGGTTATTCCACCACCTCCTCCTCTACTTCCTCTCCCTCCACCACCTCTGGCTATGCCGGATTTCAAGACTTTAATCTAGTCCTGGTGGCAGGGGGCATGCTCGGAGTTGGTATCAGATCTGGGGAGTAGACTCCTGCATCCACGATCCCCTAGATCTCCATCCCCGAGGAGGTCCACACCTTCTACAGTTTATGTCTCAGGGACGGTACGTCAAACCATTGTCCTCCCGGACATTCGCCGCCTTCCGGACGAGGGGTTGGGTGCTGATGATGATGGTGACGAGGATGCTGATGAGTCGGCAGAGGATGTTTTGGAGGATCCTGAGGGTCTGAAAGGCAAGGTTTCCCCCAAATTCTCCCTGGAGGACCCTGCCTTCTTGGATCTGTTGAGGTCCATGAAGGATTTTTTTAGACTGGGAGTCAGAGGATCAGGACCCCATGAGACAGAGACTGTCCAAACACCTGGACTTAGAGTCTCTGTCTCCAGTCCTGATCCCTCCATGGATCGGACCTCACCAGAACCTCACCTTTACAGTCTGGCAGATGCCTCATTCTCTCCTGGCTGTCCACAAGAGGACAGACAGGGTGTACCGGGTGCTGAAGGAAGCTCCTTTCCTCAAGACGCATCCCAAGGCAGACTCTGTCGTTATCTCAGCTGCTCATGATCGCTCGTCTGCACCCAAGGACATGAGCACCTCTCCTCCTGACAGAGTCGAGGCAGCTGGACCAGTTCGGCAGGAAGGTTTACGCTTCAGCCACATGTGCACTCCAGTCCCTTAACTATGTGGCCCATACAGTGTCACACCAAAAAGCTGCCTTGGCCAGGCTGGATGCCCGAGTCCAGGCTATGGACCCTTCAAGCCTCAAGGAGGAGCTTGCCAAGCATCTTCACCTCTCTCGCTTCTCCTGTAGGCATATTTTGCGAGTCGTGACACGACTGTCAATTCTGTAGTTTCGGCTACTATAACCGTTACCTTAAGGTGGCATTCCTGACTCCACATCTCTGGCCTTGCCAATGAGGTACAGTCTGCGATTCAGGATGCCCCCTTCTGGGGCTTGGTACAATTTGGTGGCGACACCAAAGACATTATTACTGATCTGCAGGAAAGAGGTCTCGCCCTAAGATCAGTGAGGTCCATGTACCGATCGGGCACTCAACAACAGCAACAACAACAGCCCTTTTGGAAAAGTACCTGGAGGCAGAGGAGGCAGGTCCTGGCTCAACGCCAGGGCAAACGCAAGGCCACGGGTTCCAGCACTTCTCCAGCCTCGCAAAACCAGAGACATTCAGGAGGTCCTTCCCCAAATGTCCTGCCACTTCCTGACTCCCTATCCCCACTAACTCCTCAGTCTCACAACGAGGAGCAGGTGAGGGGGGAGGTTCGTTCGCCATGTGCAGGAATGGATGGTAATAACCTCTGATGCATGGGTCTTGCAGCTGGAGTCCGTTGGACACACTATAGAGTTTCTGGAAATTCCTTCAGAATCTCCTCCAAAAAGACCTTCTTACTCCAGGGATCAAGCTCTTCTCATTCGAGGAGAAGTTCAAAGTCTGTTGCTCAAGGAAGCAATAGAGCATGTTCCCCTCTGGCAAAGGGGCAGGGGGTTCTATTCCCATTTGTTCCTGGTTCCAAAAAAGACTGGAGACTTCAGAGCCATTCTCAACTTGAGCAGCCTCAATTGGTTTGTCGAGTACAAAAAGTTTCAGATGTTGATGCTCCAGAGTCTTCTTCCACTCCTTCTGGAGAATCATTGGTTGTGCGCTCTGGACATGCAGGATGCTTACCTGCACATCCCGATCTTCCCCAGCCACCGCGTTTCCTGCAGTTCCAATTCCAAGGGGAGCACTTCCAGCTTCGGGCACTCCCTTTTGGTCTGTCCTCGGCACCTCGGGTGTTTACCAAGTGCCTGGCGGTGGTGGCGGCCTCTTTACGCTGCCAGGGTATGCAATTTTCCCTTACCTGGATGACTGGCTGATTTCAGCCCCATCCAGGGACTCTTTACTGGAGGCTCTCTCCTTTACCCTGGACCTCTTTGGCAGACTGGGGATTACAGTCAGTATTCCCAAGTCATACTTGACCCCGTTCCAGAGACTACAGTTCGTTGGGGCAGTTTTGGATATGGTTCAATGCAGAGCCTTCCTTCCTCCAGACGGGGTGGAGACCCTGATCCATGAGGCTTCGTGGGTGGCTTCATTCAGGACCATCCCGGTCCAGGAGATCCTCCGCCTTCTTGGCCTGATGGCAACCTCCATCACTATTATTTCCCTGGCGAGGCTTCACATGAGAGTTACTCAGTGGTCCTTGCGGGTGCAGTGGGATCAACTCCTGGATGACCTGGACCATCCGGTCCTGGTGTCGTCAGCAGTTCAGAAAGAATTGCTGTGGTAGAGGGACCCCTGCAGCCTTTCCTTGGGTCTTCCTTTCAGGAGCCCAGTTCCTTTGGCATCCCTAACTACAGATGCATCGAACATGGGATGGGGGGCACATCTAGGGAAGCACCAAGCTCAAGGACTGTGGTCCAGTTTGGAAGCATCACTGCACATCAATGTTCTGGAGATGAGGGCAGTCTTGTACACCTTCCAGACCTTCCAGACCCTACTTCCCAAGGGATCATTGCTGGTCTAAACGGACAATATGTCAGAAGTTTGGTACCTCAACAAACAAGGAGGAACTCGCTCATACTCCCTGTGCAGGGAGGCAGTGTGGGTGTGGAACTGGGTGGTCCGGCACGATCTGGCCCTAGTGGCCGTGCATGTTCCAGGCATTCATAGTGTCCTGATGGACAGTCTCAGCAGGTCTCAGACCCTAACTCACAAATGAGAATTAAATCAGGAAGTGGCAGAATCTCTCTTCCTAAGATGGGGGCGTCCGGAACTCAACCTTTTCGCCTTCCAATACAACGCAAAACTTCCCAGTTTTTGCTCACTCATTCCAGGGCATAGTGCTTTCTGGCATGACCCGCTGTCTCTCTCCTGGACAGGGAAATTTTTGTACGCCTTCCCTCTGAAACCCCTAGGTGGCACTATCCCAAGTGCTACTACCCCTGCTAGCATGGCTAGTTGCAGGTTAAGGGGCCTGGGTACTGAAACGGGTGCTTCCACCCGGAGGACAGGGTTGTTAGTAACAAGGCTAACTTGGGTACAGCCCTCTGGGACACTGTAACCCTCCTCTTTCCTCTCTAGTGGCCTAGACAGTATGCAACAAACACTTTCACAGTAGCCCATATTCAGCATACAAATCCCCACACTGTTTGCACTTACCACCAGGGCTGGTTCCACCAGTTCGACCCTGAAAACCCCTTGTAAAACAAGGTTAGGCACAGCAAATAACAGTACAGTGCTTTTGGTACAAACTGGAACCACAGTCAGATTAAATGTAAAAAGAGTTAGATCTGATTTATTCAGGGGAATTGAACAAGGGAGGGGCGTAATCGGGTTGATTGATTCGAAAACGGATCTAGTCAGGAAATTATGTATGCACTTTTAGTCCCTACACTGTCACACGCTCTGGGTACCCAGTTGGAAGTAAGATAGGCTAGACTGGAACGTTTCCCAGGGTAGGCCTAGCGTTGCAGCTGGTTGGGGCCCTGTGATAAAAAAGAAAAGGCATGCACAACCACACGCAATTTGTAATCCGGAGCCAGGAGGCTCAGTTCGAGAAAGGAAAACAATGCAATCAGATGACAATACTTATGATTTAGCTGATGTTGCAGGGAGCTACCCTGATTGTTACTCACACTACCCAATACAAGACTCAGGAGGGATGAAATAGAGACTGCAGGTTGACAACTGGTATGTCGTTCCTGTCTGAGATGTTGAGCAGGGGGCTGATCCCCGGGTGAGTCTCTCGTCGATGGTGTTCTCTGTGCCTGAAGTAGCTGGCTGGGCCAGTGTGGCAGGGCCCAGGCCAGGTGGAACAGTTTGGATGTCAGTCCGGGAGGGCTGGATGCAGCTTCCAGCAAGCGTGGCACAATTACACAGTGGGGAACCAAATTACGACCCACTAACAGCATACATGCACGTTTATAGCAAAGCAATCACCATATCACAAAACGGATAGCAGTCTGGCAGCAATATCAGTGTCTCTGAGCAAAACCGGGAGTTCTGTGGTAAAAGGGTGTCCTGACAGGCCGATCGCATACAGCAAATCTTCGATCTTCTTCAGGTTCAAGGCTGGTCACAATTCAGTGACTTTATCGCACTCAATTTTGAATACAGTCCAATTACTAAGCCGTTCAAAAAAAATTCCTTCTCGAGGGGCAGCAGGCAGACAGGCCAAACTCGGTCTTTCCACCGATTCCCCGTGCTGCTAAGCAGGGGCAGCTGCTCGAATCACTCGAGCTGTTTACTCTTCAAACTCTTAACTCCAGACTGAACCACTGCAGCAGGCAGCTTGGGAATTTTCCTTCAGTCCAAAAGGTTCTGATTGGTTGATCCATCAGTCTGTCAAAGCAAGGGCTCCCCCTCCTGGTCCATTTAGGCACCAAAGTGCAAAAACTACAATTCCTATAGAAATTTGCTCCCACAAGACCCCTGGGGACAGACACCATTTTAGAGTCCCCAAAGGTACTGATTGGTCCCAATAGGCAGTCCAGAACCAAGATGGTGGGGCAATACTGAAATGTCCATGCTGCAAAGGAAGGCAGTTTAGACAAACTGTAATATTATTATTATTAAAACAGATAAACAGTAAACAGGCACAGTTCCTAGCAGGGCTCCATCTGCACAAATAGCAATGGCAGAATGGAACGAAAACACTGCAGCCCGGGCCGGACTCGAGCCTGAAACTACTTGGTCCCTACCCAGATTAATTTTACACCACAAGATAGGCAGCTTTTAAAGAGACAGACACAGAGGCTAACAGGGCACTCACATGCAAACACTTTTAAATCTCTAGGACACAACACCAGCCTGGCAGTGGGCATTTAAGCAAGCCCAAGGAAGACTTTCAGGAACCTCCATTTGTAGGGGGGGTTACACCTCCATTTCCCATTCTCCAGAGGGTCCTTCTCAAGCTTCAGGCAGAGAAGGTGAGGATGATTCTCATCGCCCCTCTCTGGCCAAGACAAATTTGGTTCCCGATGCTACAACAGCTATTGAGGGAACCACCGGTTCCACTTCCAGTGATCCATGACCTCTTGACTCAAGATTAAGGTCGCCTTGTTCATCCGAGGCTCTGGACCCTGCATCTTCATGTGTGGCTCCTACAGACATAGCAGTTTCTTGCTTTGGGGTCTCCTCTCGAGAAGCTCAGGTTCTTCTAGAGGCTAGAAAATCCTCCACTTGTTCCACTTATTCCATGAAGTGGAAACGTTTTTCCATCTGGGCGACTTCCAAGAAGTGGAACCCCTTTTCTTGTTCTGCCCCACAAGTCATGGAACACCTCCATCTGTCAGACTCAGGTCTGTCATATTCTTCCTTGAAGGTCCACCTTTCAGCAATTTCGGCATACCACAACTTGGTGGATGGTAAATCTGTGGCTCAGTTGGAGGTCTCAGAAACCTTCTGAAAGGGATCCTCCATCTGAAACCCCCCATCCGCAGACCAACCCCACCTTGGGATTTGTACTTTGTGTTGGAGAAGCTCACTCTCCCCCATTTGAACTGGCAATGAGTTGTGATTTGCGTTTCCTTTTCTGGAAGACATTATTTTTAGTTGCCATTACATCAGCACAAAGGATTTCAGAGCTTCACACTCTAGTTTGTAAAGAGCCTTATCTTATTTTCCACAAGGACCGGGCGGTCCTCAGGACAAATCCTAAGTTTTTACCCAAGGTGGTGGCAGAAGCCACACTGAACCAATCAGTAGAGCTTCCAGTTTACTTTCCGTCCCCTTCGAACAGGGGTGAGGCACTCTTGCACACCATGGACATCCATCGGATCCTTCGGTGCTATACACACTGAACCAAGGATTTCCGTAGCTGTGGCTGATATCTGCACTGCAGCCACTTGCAGTTCTATCCACATCTTTATTAAACACTACAGTCTGGATATTGCTTCTAGGTGGATTGCAGGCTTCGGCCTAGCTGTCTTGCAGGGCTTTTAGTCCTAGGCTGGGTCCATTCTTGTTCCCAGTTTCTGTTGGAGTTTTTTTCTCCTCCTCCCTTGTTTCTCTCAGCCTCTCTTTGGAGGGACTGCTTGGGACTCAGTCCTATATGTAATGACCTACTGAAGGAACCCTCTCGAACCCTCTCGAAGTAAGATAGTACAGTTATGTAGGAACTTCCCGTAACAGTAGATCTTCTAGAGAGGTTCCTTCAGTAGGTCATATTTTTCCCTTCTTCCTTCCCCTCATTTTATTTCTTATACAAGGACTCCAAATCCTTTTTGGTCCTGCTGTCAGGCCTCTTCCTGGCTCCAGCGGGAGAACTGGAGGGCGGGCATGGGGACCGCCCACTATATATATGGCCACGTTGACGCTGGTCACGTGACGTTGGGTGGGCAGTCCCCCCCATCAGGGATTGCTAGAAAAGTCTGCCGTATGGCCTGACGCCAGGTGGCACCAGTCCTATATGTAATGACCTACTGAAGTAACCTCTGTCGAAGATCTACTGTTATGATAAGTTCGTACGTAACTGTACTTTCTATGAGTGGTCTAGGGTTCACATCCACTCAACCCACCTTGCCTCCCCTGGCAAGTGGCACAGGGATCCCTGCTTCCAGCTTGCAAAGATCTGATGTCACAGGGTGGAATCAGGGGATATACTGCTAGACTGGTGGGAGGAACTTTGCTTAAAGATGTCCTGCCAATGAGACCATTCCAGTGGAACTGCCAGAGTGTGGAATTGAACCATATACCACTCAAAGAACTACAGTTACAGGTGAGTAACCTATTTTTCTAACCTTAGGAATCCATCAGTATATATTCACAAACAGCAGAGATTTGTTTCTCCACTGAAGAGAGCAATCGCCCTGAAGTACCACTCCACTCTTCAAACAGTTTAGTGATTTTATTTCTTTTAAATTTATTTTATTTAAGTTATTCCTTGATACAGGAGGAGAAATCCAGGTATGATCCCAACTGCTTTCCTAGCATATACCTTCAGGATAGGGTAAATAAATTTTTGTTTATCAAAGGAATCACAGGGTACCCTGGTTAGTAGGATGGGTGGAAGATCAGCATACTCGTTGCCCCAATGAAGCGTGAAGGGCTAATGGACTATGCTACTATGTTACCTGAACTGCCGCATGTGAATCTGATTCAAATCAAAACAGAAACCTAACTCTAAATGAGTTTACATGTGCTTCCAATTGAGGATTACTGCATCTGTTTACTGAAAAGAGTGACTCTAATTCCAATGTGCACATAGACAAGAAAAGTCAGTGCCCATCTGCCTCCTGTTGCATACAGTATGCGCAGTTCATCTCTGTCTTACTATAGTTAGCATCTGTATTACTGTATTAGCCTCTGTATTTTAGCTATAACTAACCTCTGTATTTTTCTTTGTTAACCTCTGTATTTATTACTATATTAACTATAGTATTTTAGTATATTAGCATCTGTATTTTTACTTTATTAGTCTTTGTATTTTTACTGTATTAACCTTTGTATTTTACTGTACTGACCTCTATATTTGTACTATATTAACCTCTGCATTTTATAACCTCTGCACGTCTACTATATTAACCTCTGCATTTTATAACCTCTGCACGTCTACTGTATTAACCTCTGCATTTTATAACCTCTGCATGTCTACTGTATTAACCTCTGCATTTTATAACCTCTGCATGTCTATTGTATTAACCTCTGTATTTTCCTATATTTATTGCTCTTTTTCCTAACCCCAGGATGTAGCTGGAAAGAGGCCACTGTACCTTAGCTACATTTTCATATAAACCAAATATTTAATCGCATTTTAGCAAAGTGGGCCCAGCTCGTGCTGCCCATTTACTCTGTTGCAAATGAGATGGCCAGTGTGCTGTGCTACTCAAGATCATCTTACTGTCCTCATAAATACAGTACTTCTCCTTCCAGGACCATCCTGACTGGCAGTACTGGAATAGTATTTCAGCCACAAGCGGAATTTGAAATGGCTTTGCTTACATTCTGTGTTATTAGAAGAACATCTTAACACTCAGGAAGCTTGGATACATTACCCTAGTGACCTCCTAATACATGTTTATATGGATGGCTATACTGCCTCTTATTGCGTGAGGGTTTACTTACAAGTTCTTTGCATGAAAACCACAAAGTGAAAATAAGTGGGCCTGTCACCCAAATTACTCATGAGAAGACACTTTGTGCCATAAAAGTCAAAGCAGTTGTGCAGTATAAAGGCATTGTTAATCATGGTATTGGCTTAAAAAATGACTTCAACCAGAGTCTTAGTTTAAAACTAAAGCCTTTTATTTTCAAGCCAGAAAGAGTCATCCCTGAGGGAACATGGAGATCTTCTTCGGGGGTATATCTCAGTCATCAGGTCACACCATAGGAACGTCACTGTCTGTGAAGGGGAATCCACATGGAAGACTTTCAGCAGTACAACTGGGGCCATCCACTCCGACGTCATGTGATGACAACACTTACTCTATAAAAGTGTGAGCGGCCTCGCCCACTCCTCATTTCTTTCCTGCCACTCAACTCAGTGTATATGGGGATCTCCGCATATTCACACAGTTTGCTGCCTTTGTCACAAACATTTTTATTTATACCTACTTTGGAATCTCTTTTTCCTTAGGGATTCCTTTATTTTGTTTATGTTGAGAACTACTTCTGTGTCTCTTTTCCATCACTGCCGCTTTGGAAAGAAGATTGCCACCACAGACGAGTATTCTTTCTGTGTCTGCTGTCTTGGGCCTGACCACAAAGTTTCTGACTGTGAGCTCTACCAGCAGTTTAATCAAACAACCCTAAGGCGATGCAAGAAGGCTCTTAAAAATGTTCGAATGGAACATCAGGTAGCCAGTTTTGGGCAGAGGTCCTCTGTGGTCCCAGCCTCTCAATGTCTGGCAGGGTCATCAAGCTGCCAGGCCTCTAAGACCTGAGACAAGTCCTCGGGGAAAAGTTATAAAAGAGATCAATATCGGTACCGCTCGCCCTGGCGGCAGTCCCGCTCCCCAACGGCTTCCTCATCGTCTTCTCCCAGAGGAACTTAGTCAATGACTCCAGCATCGATGCACAAATCCGCTGTCCAGGCCTCTGCATCTACCAGGCCCATACAGACAGCTCCGCCATCCGATTCCCAGAGTGGCCGGCCATTGACCTCTGGGTTGTCAGCCCCTCCTTCGTTGATGATGGGCTCATTGTCGATGACCATCCTGACATGGCCTGATGCATCTCTAGGCCCTAGGGCAACTACATCTTTGGGCTCTCAGGGCCCTGTCATCAAGCCTTTGCTCGCAGCTCCTTCAAACCCCCATCATCACGAGGTTTGATGCTTTTCAATCTCAATGAGATCCTTACGACGTTCACTTCTATGATTGTGCACCAGCTTGGTGCATTCAAGCCTACATCGCGCGCACCGTCGATGGCTGCTTCGGCACCCCCCATCAACTGAGGGATGATTGCTGCAGTTCGGTGTCAGCACATCACACATCAGACCTAGAACTACAGGACGTCACATTGAAGAAGAGTATCACCGTGATCTCATTCTGCCTGATGATGAGGAAGGGGAAGAGGAAGAGGAAGAGCTTCTCTCTTTAGACAAGTCCACTGCTTCCTCTGTCAGTGAGGACTCAGTCAAGTACACCCCTAGGTCTCCTCCAGAGAACTCCTACGTCTTTAACATAATGAAACAGTTGTCCTCTGTTATGGGGTTTCATACAGAGGAGGAGGAGGATGTCACCAGGAAAGATCTGGTTGATTTCCTGGAGATCCCCGAGTCTCCTCCAAAGATTGTTCCTCCCATGTTGTCTGCTTCGAGGAATGTGGCCACTGCTGCTTGACACCATCCAGACATGGTGCCAGTCATTACCAGGAGGGCAGATAAACTCTATAGTGTCCCTCAAGGGTTCTCTTACTATGTGACTCAGCCTGAGAGAGACTCTGTGGTCATTAAGGCTGCCCATAACAGGTCTAAGGTGCCCAAGCACTTAGCTTCATCCCCCCAGACAAGGAGTCTTGCAGAATTGACCTTTGGGGTAAGAGGGATTATGCTTCATCCACCTTAGGTTTGAGGATTGCAAATTACCTGTCCCACATGGTGAAATACCAGAACGCCAGCTGGAAGAAGGGCAAAGCTGTTGCCCAGGCTCTTCCAGAGGGCTCTCAGAAAACAGGAGCTCTTCCATTGCATGCAGACGGCTGAGGATGTTGGCAAGCACCTTCTGAGAGCACTTTATGATTTGACTGACACTGTTGCCAGGGCAGCTGCCACGGGCATATACCTACATAGGCACTGCTGATTGTGGGTTTCTGGCTTTGCCATGGACGTTCAGCAAAAGGTGCCGAATGCCCCTTTTACTGGGACCAAACTGTTTGATCCTGATGTCCAGGACATAATTAATGACCTGCAGGCTTTGGGCAGAACTCTTAAGTCTGTCCACTCACTCTACCATACTCAGCAGCAGAAGGGCAGACAGCACCCTCCTTTTCACAGGGCACCTAACAGACAGGGAGCAGCCTCTATGCCTCAGGGCAAGAGAAAAGCCTCCACTCCCCTACCTGTCCCCTCCAATGCTGGAGCCTAGGCCAAGCACCCCAGAAGTATCGGATCAGCCCCTGCAGCTGGATCATCCTCAGCTTGATGCCTTGCCAGATCCCCCTCCTCTGGTCACTGGCCAGGAGGTGGTAGTCAGAGGTCAGTTTTCCATCCGTCTAAGTCAGTGAAGAACCATAATTTCAGATGCGTGGAGTATCCCCCAGAGACCTCTCCAGCAGCCTCCCACTATCCTCCAACCCATTTGCCGGTGCTTCAGGAGGAATTTCAGTCCCTTCGGTGCAAACAGGCCATAGAACCAGTTCCCAGGCATCAGAGGAACAAAGGGTTTTACTCCAGGTTCTTTCTGGTTTCCAAAAAGACCAGAGATTACAGGCCTATTCTGGATCTAAAAGACCTCAATATGTATGTCCAGTACAAAAAGTTCTGCATGTTAACTTTGATGCCCCTACTTAAGCAGGGTGACTGGCTATGCTTGCAGGACATGCAGGATGCCTACCTGCATATATCAGTGTTCCTTCCTCACAGGAGGATTCTCCGGTTTCTTTTTCAGGGCGAACACTGCCAGTTCAAAGTGTTGCCTTTTAGCTTGTCCTCTGTGCCATGGGTCTTTACCAAGTGCTTAGCAGCAGCAGTAGCTGCAGCCCTTAGGAGGAGGGAATGTACATCTTCCCTTATCTGAACAATTGGCTCTTAAAAGCACTGTCCAGGCATCAGCTTCTGGAGACCTTAAGCAGAACTCTTCAGCTGTTCCATTCACTGGTGGGTATCATGGTCAATTTGTCCAAGTCAGTTTTAGTTCCATTCCAAAGACTGCAATAGATAGGGGTGGCTCTAGATTCAGTGCAGGGCAAAGTATTTCTCCCTCTAAACAGAGTAGAGTGCCTCATGGCCCAGGCGGTGGCCCAATATTGGCATATCCCCACCAGACTCTATTTATGGCTTCCAGGTCTAATGGTGGCTATCATTCCCACATCCCTCTGGCCAGACTCCACATACATACCCTTCAGTGGACCCTCAAGATACAGTGGGATCAATCCTAGTCTCCTCCCCTGTTTGCAGGGTGCTTCAGTGGTGGATGGACTCCCAGAACCTTTTGCAAAGGGTCCCATTCCAGATTTTATCCCCACGGCAGATCCTTACCTCAGATGCTTCCAGGATCGGTCGGGGTACCCATCTGGGTCCTTTTCAGACTCCAGGCTTTTGGTCCCAGGCCAAGGCCTCTCTGCACATCAATGTCCTGGAGATGCAGGTGGTTCTATATGCCATACAGGCCTTTCAGAACCACCTTCTGCCGGGGCAGTTGCTGATTCAGTCAGACATCCTCTGTGTAGTGTACTTCATCAACAAGCAAGGAGGGACTCATTTGCACCCTCTATGCAGGGAGGCCATGAGAGTGTGGTATTGGGCTCTGGATCACGGTCTGACCCGCCCAGCTGTCCACATCCCAGGAGTGCTAAACACTGTGGGAGACAGCCTCAGCTGGGCTGAATCATGCATGCACGAGTGGGAGTTTCTGTCGTCCATCACAGAAGATTTGTTTGACAGATTGGGTCGTCCAGAGTTGGACCTTTTTGCATCCCCACTCAGTGCAAAACTGCCCAATTTCTAGTTGCTCATTCCAGAGCCTGGAGTTTTCTGGCAAGCCACGTTGTTCCTCTCCTGGTGTAGGAGATTTCTTTACACATTGCCGTGTTTCCTCTAATTCAGAGGGTGCTAATCAAGCTGCAGATGGAGGGGGCTACCATGATCCTGGTAGCCCCATTTTGGCCCTGCCAGATGTGGTTTCCTCTAAGACAGCAGCTGATGGAAGAACCTTCTGTCCCTCTCCCTCTCTGCAGGAATCTGCTGACCCAGGATCAGGGGACCCTGGTCCATCCCAGTCTTGGGTCCCTCCCATCTGTACACTTGGCTCCTGAGGACATAGCCATCACCAGAACTGGGGTTTCCAACAGAGTGGCAGACTTCCTAGTGGCTGCCTGAAAGCATTCCTTCCACCTGCGTCACGTATGCCATGAAGTGGAAACGGTTTGTCATATGGGCTGCTAAACATTATCTGGACCCCTTCACCTGTCCGGTGATCCAGATTCTGGACTACCTGATCTTGTCTGACTTGGGTATCCAGTACTCCTCCCTCAAGGTACACCTTTCATCTATTTCTGCTTTCCACGAGCCTGTGGGTGACAGCACTATAGCTCAGCTGGATGTCTCCCGTACCTTTCTGAGGAGCATCCTGCATGTGTAACTACCAATCCATTCTCCTGTCCCAGCTTTTGATTTTTTTTGTATCATATGTGTAACCCCCCGTCACCCGGGGTTACTGAAATCCCAGTAAGACCTAGTGGTAGGCAGGGAAGGCAGCTTGTGAAACTCCAGTTAAATGGATTTCGCACTGTCTCCCTCTGTTCAGTCTCAGCTGAGACTGAGGGATGACATCACCATAGAACTCTCACAGCTGCATGAGCCACACTGGAGTGCTGCAGTTGGAAGTTAGGATAGAATGTTGGGGATTTTGAACAGAGTCTGTGTGCAGTCTTGGTGAGAGACAGCAGCACAGCAGTCTGTGTGCAGGCTCTCAGATCTTTAAGCTCTGTTTTAGAGCTACTGTTAAGAAGGTGTGTGTTTCCACCATAAGAGGGACACAGAAACATATTGCTGAAGTGGTGGAGACCGCTGTCACTGGTCCAAGTGCCCCCTTCCTGAGGGGAAGGGGGGGAAAGGTTTGCCAGTCTTCCAGGGGCAACCCTCCTGGTTCCGGCTAAAGGAGGAAGCTGCCTATTTCAAGTTGTGCTGCGGCACCAGAAGATCTGAGAGAGAAATTCCTGTGGAGGAATTGCCTATGGGGCACCTGCAACCAAAGGGTGAGTTCGCTCTGACAGAGGGCCAATGTTTTTCACCTGAACTGTTGGAATATGGGGATTGGACTACTTAATCTGTAGGAGGTCTAGTGTAATAGACATTGCCGGGTTAATTCAAGTAGGTTCAAGTCTAGCACAAAGAGTGAAGTAAAGTGGGGATTGGACTGCTTAATCTTTGGGGGGCCTAGAGCAATGGGCTATGCCAATTTAAAGTATGTTCAAGTCCAGCACAAAGGGAAAGCAAGACAAGTAGAGGAAATGTAACATACATTTAGCCTTAATCTACATTGCCAAGCTTTACAATATGAGGTGTTTACTGTCCAGAGAAATGGCCGGGTATGAATTGTGGAAGCGAGAGGTGGGAGACCGCCCCCCATCAGTAGTAACCAAATTCACCTCTACGGATTTGCTCTGTGGCAACTTTACTTTCTCTTAGTTACTTGGCCAGTGCCTGAGGAAAGTACCCAGATGTGGGATTAAAAGGAAGTTCCCCTGATAGAACTGAGGTGCTCTTAGGTGGTTTAGGGAGCCACCAGAAAATGTTTCCATGACATATGGAAGGTGTCCGAGTGGCCGACAAGGGAGCTGAGCCAGGGAAAACCCAGAACAGTGTGCAAGTTCGGGCTGTGTACCCAAAGCAACATACAAGTCTGGGCTGTGTGCCCGGTGGGTTCAGAGCCTGAGGGCTGAAGTGTTGAAGAAGGGTTCTTGTTTCTCTTAATCTGCATTACCAGAAGTGTAGCCCTGTGGGGGTCCGTCTATGCTCCGTTTGTTCTGCTTGGATGCGACTAAAAGCCACTCTTCAGAATCCCATTCCTGGTATTGGACATTACAGTTATTGCTTCCTGTGTTCAGAGTTACTTGGGTGCCTCTGTGCCGAGTAACCTATTCCTCCCCAAACCCAGTCCCCACCTGGTACTGCTGTCAGATTCAAACAGAATACCACCTGTCGTTTGCAAAATGATGGGGGTGGGAGTTACAAAATGGAGGCACCACTTTGGATTTGAAATTTAGGGAGGAAAGGTACTTGGGCAAAGGGCTAGCATTTTGGTTATCTGGCAGTGGGTAGCCCAAAAAGCTGAAGCAAGGTTAACTAGTGTGTCGCTGTGTGCTGTTGTCCATGTGCTGCTGTTAAATGCCAACTGTTTACCAAGGAGCAGTAAAGCCTGAGAGAGTATGCCCTTGTCCTGCATCAAAAATTACAGTGTTTAGCCAACTTTTAAAAACTGTGTGACAAAGAAAAGTGTGGAAGACTAGGGGTAGCAAAAGGAAAATTGTGACCTGGACGTTGGAAATGCTTTCTAGTGAACTGAGAGACTTGCTGTGTTAATGGCCATGATAAATGATTGAAATGGGCTCCCGCTGTGGAGTCAGTTCGGGGAAAAAAAAAAAAGTGGTTTGCAGTTTAAATTTGCCTGCTCGACGATCGCCATGAGGAGAAGAGCACTTGTGCGGGAAAGAGGCTCATTTGCACGGCGTCGTATGATTGGTGAGACTGCAATCAGTCCCACCCCAAGCCAGTTTTACAGCAACTGCCCAGCATTCGAGAGGGATTGTGAGTGGAGTGCGTGTACTGGCTTATCGGAGGAGCGTCATGGTGACTGAAAGCACTGTAAAAGTTTAAAAAAATTTACTTTTCCATCTAAATTTGGGATCAACCCGCATCTCGATCGACTGGATTGTGAGTGTGGTGTTCGGAGGGACGATCGGCAAGACTGCCAACCTGCTTCTGTCCAGAGGCCTCCAAGACTAGTTGCAGGCTGTTTTACATCGCAGCAAACAGCTACTGATAACAGTGAGTACCAACAGAAATAATTGCTCAAACCAGTGATTTTTGCCAAAAGCCAGCTGAATCTGTGTGCAGCAGTGTAATCGCTTTGCAATCAAAGACTGTGTTAAGTTTACCAGCAAAAGCAAGCCTTTTAAGCCATCGACTATGAGCACAGTTATGGGTTCAGCATCAGAGTAAAGTTTCAAAGCCATTAGAGAAACTATGAGTTGTATCAAGTTATGCAGCAAGTGTTACAGGCAATTCTGTGCTTGAAATACTGAGGCTTTAAGGGACTGTGAGCTAGAGCAATGTTTTCAGCAAGTGAAAAGTCAGTGGTAAATCATATAAATGTGCTAGGAAAAAGAACAGTGCAAGTCTGTGCAAGTTTGAGCAAAGTTATCAGTAGACTGTGTAAGTCGGATATGCAGTGGCTTGACCCAATTTCAGAATGTTGATGCGTAGGAGTGCTGCCGCCGCCATTACAGGGTGGGGTAGTAATGTAAACACAGCAGCAGAGGAGCCATTTTGAAAGTGAAAGAAAGTGTTCAGTGATGTGGGACTTTCAATAACAGTGACCGTTTGTTTGTTTTTCTCTGCAGTCATGGCCTCAGGACAAGCCCGCTACTCGGATCATGCCCAGGCTGTGGTAGCAGCAGAAGTAAACAAGTTAAGGGACATTGAGAGGTGTTACTATGGAGGACAACTGCCTCCTCATGTGGCAATTCCTGGATATCCAGTGCAAGTGTGCTTAATATGCTTAAATGCTGGAAGGGACGTCTTCATGGTACCTCACTGTTCGGGGTGCTTAGAGAAATATGGCTTGTTTAAAGTGCCCAAGATTTGTTTGACTCCTACATGGACAAAAGTTCAAGAATTTGCAGTTGGCAGCACACAGCACCAGGCGGAGCCTGTTGGAGAAGGCCCCTCGGGGGAGTGTGGTCAAAGCTAGAGGGTGCAGATTTACAGACAGAACAATGTGCTGATGTTCAGATTCTGGATCGCAGAGAGACAATTCAGGAAGAGCATCAGTAGACCCTTGGAGAGGGGGGCCTAGCCCAAGTCTCATAGGAGAAGATGAGATGAGGGAGGCCTTTGAATGGGAGGTTTCGACCTCCGTGCCCAGCGAAGAATGGATAGCCTCAGGAGTGAGGACAACTGCTCACTCCATGGCACAGATTCTCAGTGAGGAAGAAGAAGTGGGGGAACCTATGTGGCCTTGTGAAAAAGGAACGGGTGCACAGCCTCAAGCTCTTGCCTCAGAGGAATGCATGGAAGAGAGTGGTGATTCCACTGCCCTGGCTGTGCAAGAAGAAATCAGGGATCCATTCTTTGTCTCTTTGAGAATGTGTAGCTGGCAGAACCAGGATTGGCCACCCCCAAGCCAGGCCAACGGTCTCAGGTTGACCAAAGCTAGTAAAGAGGAGAGACTGGTTCATAGGAAGGCGAATGAAATCTATGGGATGTCCTTTTCTACCTTTCCTCGGAGAGTCTGGGAGGAGATTGAGAACAGCAGGAAATCCTGGATTTGGGCCAAAGCAATAAAATGTGTGCATCCTGGTGCAAACAAGCATGTCAGGAACAGAATGTTTCATGAAAAATATAGCCAATGTAAAAGAGGCAGGACACTGTTCGAATAGTGGATGGAGAGGGACGTGAAACCTTTCACAGTCTGAATTATGTGTGCCCAGATGGGATAATAATTCCAGCGCCTGACCTGTTGTGCTATTGGCCACAATGCAAAGACCTCCCTGCAAATGTGCCCATGCCTACCAAATGGAAAGCAGAGCAGTGGTAGCCAGTGCTGCCACTCCAGCCATTGCAGTGCCTTTGTTGTTCTGCCAGTATGGACGTCCAGGACTCAGGTGCCCCACATTCATCAGTTCTACAGTGTACTGACTTTCCAGAATCCATCGAATGGCCCACCAGATGACTTCAGATCCAGAGAGGACACCAGCCCAGCTGTATCCTGATTCATCGCCTGGTATTCGGATGACTTCAGACCAGCTGTTTTCCTCTTTGTTCCTGTTCCAAGGTTCCATCTCCAGAGATGACATCATCCCAGCAGTTTCCAGATGTGCCCTCCTGTCATTCCCGGAAGATGTCCGCCCAGCTGTATCGGAAGAATGCTGCCAGGGAGAGTCTTCAGCTGAGGACCAGGTCGGTGTTTTGTTCATTCCACAAGGGACTGATAAGTCCAAACTTTTCTATTCTTATGACATTGCAGTACACACCCTACACTAGCAGACTCAAGATGTGTGAACTGTCCGCAAAGACTCTCCCCTTCGGGACTTTGGCCTGCTAAAACTGTGCTCACCGGGCTCCGGGCCAGGAGAGACTCTTTAATGGACTAGCCTTTGGGCACTGTGGTCACTAGATGGGACTTTTAGGGCACTCCATCCCCCGAATGTGTATTGTAAATAATGTCATTGTTTTTCTACTGTTTTCTAATGTTTATACTGTTTTTCTACCTTTTCTAAAAAAAAAATCTATTTGGGATTCTCCAGTGTTTTGATGGTAGGGATTTAGATAGACTGTGTATGCAGATTAGGAGTGTGTGTTGTCTTTCTTTTTCTTGCAGGTGTTCCTGAAGAAGACAGAAGAGAAGACAAGAAGAGGAGGAGGGACTCATTGGAGTTCCTCACTAGTACTTTAGTGTGTAGTATTTAAAGTACTGTTGTTGTTGTTACTGTGTGTAACCCTTTTCTTCCACAGGTATGGTTGTGGGGAAATGTGGGAGTAATGCAATGGTATGGTATTAGCTCCTGGTATGTGGTTGCATGGTGCCCAAGGTCGGAGAGGTCCCCTGTTTGTTTTGGGATTTGAGTTAGAGGCAGACAGATTTTCCCTAGAGGGCTAGGGGGGATAGACAGGCTTTGGTCCTGACCGGCCATAGGGACTGCAGTGCTGATCTATTAGGGCTATGCTCTAGACAGTTCTACCAGAGCCACTAGGTACCCATAGTTAGCGGGTAGAGTAGAGGCTGATGTGTCAGCCAAAGGCCTCTAGGCCCTTAGTGTTGCCTGCCTGTGCTAGCACATGGTAGAGGGGCCTGATCACCTCCTCCACAGGTAGTACATGGTGAGATGACCTAGTTGGTAAATAATGACTGCGGACAGTCATTTTCTTGGCCCCGGGTGAGTGTAACCCCCCTGTTACCCAGGGTTACTAGAATCCCAGTAAGACCTAGTGGTAGGCAGGGAAGGCAGCTTGTGAAACTCCAGTTAAATGGATTTCACGCTGTCTCCCTCTGTTCTCAGTCTCAGCTGAGACTGAGGGATGACATCACCATAGAACTCTCGCAGCTGCATGAGCCACACTGGAGTGCTGCAGTTGGAAGTTAGGATAGAATGTTGGGGATTTTGAACAGAGTCTGTGTGCAGTCTTGGTAAGAGATAGCAACACAGCAGTCTGTGTGCAGACTCTCAGAGCTTTAAGCTCTGTTTTAGAGCTACTGTTAAGAAGGTGTGTGTTTCCACCGTAAGAGGGACACAGAAACGTATTGCTGAAGTGGTGGAGACCGCTGTCACTTGTCCACATGCCCCCTCCCTGAGGGGATGGGGGGAAAAGGTTTGCCTGTCTTCCAGGGGCAACCCTCCTGGTTCCGGCTAAGGGAAGAAACTGTCTATTTCAAGTTGTGCTGCAGCACCAGAAGATCTGAGAGAGAAATTCCTGTGGCGGAATCGCCTGTGGGGCACCTGCAACCAAAGGGTGAGTTCGCTCTGACAGAGGGCCAATGTTTTCACCTGAACTGTTGGAATGTGGGGATTGGACTACTTAATCTGTAGGAGGTCTAGTGTAATAGACATTGCCAGTTAACTCAAGTAGGTTCAGGTCCAGCACAAAGAGTGAAGTAAAGTGAGGATTGGACTGCTTAATCTTTGGGGGGCCTAGAGCAATGGGCTACGCCAATTTAAAGTATGTTCAAATCCAGCACAATGGGAAAGCAAGACAAGTAGAGGAAATGTAACATACATTTAGCCTTAATCTACATTGCCAAGCTTTACAGTATGAGGTGTTTACTGGCCAGAGAAATGGCCAGGTATGAATTGTGGAAGCGAGAGGTGGGAGACCCCCCATCAGTAGTAACCAAATTCACCTCTATGGATTTGCTCTGTGGCAACTTTACTTTCTCTCAGGTACTTGGCAGTGCCTGAGGAAAGTACCCAGATGTGGGATTAAAAGGAAGTTTCCCTGATAGAGCTGAGGTGCTCTTAGGTGGTTTAGGGAGCTACCAGAAAATGTTTCCATGACATATGGAAAGTGTCCGAGTGGCCGGCAAGGGAGCCAAGCCCGGGAAAACCCAGAACAGTGTACAAGTTTGGGCTGTGTACCCAATGCAGCATGCAAGTCCAGGCTGTGTGCCCGGTGGGTTCAGAGCCTGAGGGCTGAAGTGTTGAAGAAGGGTTCTTGTTTCTCTTAATCTGCATTACCAGAAGTGCAGCCCCGTGGGGTCCATCTATGCTTTGTTTGTTCAGCTTGGATGTGAATAAAGCCACACTTTAGAATCCCATTCCTGGTATTGGACATTACAGTTATTGCTTCCTGTGTTCGGAGTTACCTGGGTGCCCCTGTGCAGAGTAGCCAAACCTAGCCTTTGTGCTGAGTAACGTATTCCTCCCTGAACCCAGTCCCCACCTGGTACTGCTGTCAGATTCAAACAGCATACCACCTGTCATTTGCAGAATGATGGGGGTGGGGGTCTTACATATGTTTATTGAAATTTTAAATATATGACAAACAAACACAGACAGAAAAAACATTATGGACAAACTAGATAAAAAGAAAAGAGGGCAACATTACATTCATACCTTAGTAGGTCATATAAGCTTATAGGAAACTTTAAGACAGTAAATCTATTGCTCTACTTGTTCAACCAGGTACATGCACAACAGCTACAGTATATAGAATAATTCCATTTTTGCCCTTAGTTATCAAAAATAACCAATTAGTACCAATTCAAATCAGACCCATGCTATAAGTTAACATCTCCTGTTCTTAGAGAGAAAAACATAAAACCCTTAGCATTTGGTTAGTATAATAAACAAAGTAAAAAAAGAGAGAGAAAGTTCATTCTGCTCGGTATATAATTTTTCATATGTATGCTAAGATATAAATGATTCCTTAGGCTGTTGTAAACCAGTTTGATCCTGTTCAGTGCTCCTACTCTGGGTCAAGAGAATTTTCCGGCTATCTATTGTATATATAGTAGTCTTCAGTTTCTATCTCAACTCCCTCCCCTTGGCCTGCCCAAGTAAGATCCTCCTCTACATGGATGACGCTGTGCTCTTCGCCGCTGACCCCAACCCCAACACACTCCAGGCCACCCTCCAACAAGCTTTTGATATAGCTGAGCATTGGTTCACATCACGGACTAGTTTTGAACCTAAAAAAGACCAAAGCTATGCTCTTCTCACATCGCCAAAGCAAAGCCAGTGGTGCCCCTCTCGTGATACTGCCTAGCACACTAAACCCCATTGAGCAGGTTTCCTCCTACAAGTATCTGGACATTACCTTTGATTCAGCACCCTCCTTCCATTCCCATATCAATACCCTTTCTGCTGCCACCAATGTCAGGATTGGACTGTTATACCACCATAGGGACTGCCTACCACAAGAGGCCCTTAGATTGACAATCACCTCCTCTGTCCTGTTGCTAATCGACTATGGGCTGCCCATCTATACTGCAGCCAACAACACTGTGCTTGCAAGAATCCAGCTCTCTATAAACAAGGCCTGCAGGCTAATGCTGGGAGCCCCTAGGTGCACCCATACATGCCTGCTGTACTCCACCACCAACTTGCTCAACCTTGCAGAAAGACTCCGCTTCCAAACCTGCCTTCTTGTGAAAAAGACCCTGCTAGGGCACTCCCCCCTGGGGTCACCACCTCCCTACAGCATGCCTCCCCCTCAGTCTCCACCCACAGCACTGTCAAAACCTCCCTCCCAGGGAAAGGACCTCTATGGCCCAGAGATCCTTTTGCTATCGGGCTCCCTCCTGGTTCAGTTCCCTCCCAGCCAATTAGCTGACTCCACTAAGCTTGGTCCTTTCAAGGTCTCCCTCAGAAGCCATCTGACAAGCACTTACTGCTGCAACTGAACAGTATCCCCCATCTGCCCCTTACCTTCACCCCCAGGCTGGGTATGCCCTGTCTACTCTTGCTGCATATACCTGGGGTCTCATGCAAAATCTGCTGACTAATGTAATAAAATATCTCTGGCTGCTACCTGACGTGGTACTCCTGTACCTATATTATGACTACTGTGATCTACCTATTACCAAGCGTGTACCACCAGTGAATGCCTGTAACACTGGTTGCTTTTTTAATCTAAGTGTTATGTACTGTACTGTTTTGTTTGCTGTGATGTATTGCTCTCTTGACGAGGTGCCTTTGTAAATGAGTCTATGACTCAAAGGTCTGTAAACCGATGATCTAATAAGTAAATAAATAAATATATCCAGGGAGTCAGGTAGGGCACCCATGCCACCAGCATTACAGACCTATATTTGTATATGGTAGTGGTATTTACCCCCCCCCCCATCTTCCCGTGGCACAACCTCTCCAGCCATAAGGGAATCCAAAAATCTACCCCAATCAATCAGGAACGTCTCCTCCCTAGCTTTTAAGATATAAGTGAGTCTGTCCACTGCTAGCACCTAGATCGCCAACCTTTTCCATTGATCTATCATTGGGACTGTGCCATCCACCCACATATTCTGAATCCCTTGATGGGCTACAGTGAACAGAACCCATATCCATCTAGGGTATAGACACCACTCCTCCTCCATCCCATCCACTCTGAATAGGAGTGACAAAAGAGAGACCTCTATAATACGACCCCCATCACTGATAACTTGTGAGCAGTTCCCCTCCAATATGGTACCAAACACGGGCAATCCCAAAAATAATAAAAAAAGGTTCCTCGAGCTGCCCCACACCAACCACAGTTTGGGGATACTCCTGAGTAAAACTGATGGACAACACTTGGGGGATAATATAACTGGCGTATAAATTTACATTACATTTCCTTGAACTTGTTGCAGAGGAGAAGGCCCATATGTGATTCCAGCAGCAGTTCCCAATTGGCTTCAGAAATTTGGATGCCGAGGTCTTTTTCCCACCATTGTTTGATCTTTAGAGAATTATTTGGAAAGAAAGCTCTGTCCTGTTTAGCAGCTCTCCCAGTAAGGCCCTTCTCATTTTTCTTAGCACCGAGAACATCTCGCTCTAAGTTAGTAATAGGAGAATCCACCAAAGACATCCTATCTAACTTCCTACTATAGTTCCAGATTTGTAAGAATCTGAAAAAATTGATAGCATGGAATTCCTAATCTCAATTGGATCTCCCCAAAATTAAGCATTCTCTTGGTAGCAAACAAATCACCCAAACAGTAGACCCCTCGGTCTTGCCATAATGAGGACCCAGCATCTTCCAAACCTGGGAAAAGGCCAGGGTTACCTACAACAGGGATCAAGATAGTATTTACATGGTCTTCTCCCCTTCTTTTCCTAATGGTCATCCATGCCTTCAGCACCGAAATGGCTAGAGGGTTTGGGTTACCCAACTGGCAATAGGTCTAACCCCTACCTTAGCCAAATAGGCTGAGACCCTACCAGGGTATCTTTCCTCTTCCAAGTCAAGTCAGCTAGCTGCACTACCTCTATTTACCCAGTTATGTAGCTACAATATTGGACAGCTAAGTGGTACCTTTTAATGTCAGGGAAGTCCAAACCTCCATTCTCCCTTGAAGCCTTAAGCTTTTTTAAACTGATCCTCGGCTTCTTTCCCTTCCGAATAAATTCCGAAAAGCCTCTCTCCAGTCTTTTAAGATCCTTATTCCAGGGACAGTATGGCACCATTTGCATGGTGTAAAGGATCCTCGGCAGAACATTCATTTTAAGTAGGTTGATCCTACCCAGCCATGATATTGGGAGTGCTTGCCATCTGGTTAAATCTTTTAAAACTGAGTCAAACATTGGTGAATAATTCAAAGCATACAAACTGCCAATATCTGGACCTACTCAAATACCTAAATATGTAATGGACTTGTCAACAAATTTTAGGCCCCAAGTACACCTCTCAGCTCCCCCAATGTTTTTGCCTAAGTACATTATCTCTGATTTATGTAGATTGAGTTTATACCCCAAAAACAAAGCAAATTGATCTATAATCTGCAGTATAGCGGGGATCAATTCCTCTGGTCTTGTGACAAAAAGCTAAATATCATCTGCATATAGTGTGATGACATGCTGGTGCCCCTCTCTGCCCGGGATGTCAAATATTAATGGATCACTCCTCAACCTGATGGCCAGTGGTTCAATCACTATGGAAAACAGCAGAGGGGAGAGGGGACAACTCTGTCTCATGCCTCTCCAAAGCCTGAATTCCTCTGATGGCAAGCCATTCACTAATACCCATGCCGATGGAGTACAATAAAAGGCACTCAAAAACTTCACAAACCCATCCCCCAAACCAAATCTGTGTAGAGCAGCCATCATGTAAGGTCATTCTGTCCTATTGAAGGCATTCTCTGCATCCATGGACAGGACACAGGCCTATCCAGGATGCCAGGAGCCCACCAAATCACATCTAACAACCTTCTCGTGTTGTGATAGGATAGTCTCCCCTGAACAAACCCCATCTTACCAGGGTGAACAATGGAGGGAAGCACCTCTTCAAGCCTAAGAGCAAAATCTTCAACCATAATTTTACAGTCATAATTTAGTAGGGAGATGGGGCTGTATGAGGTGCAATACACCAGATCTTTGCCCGGCTTTGGAAGTACACAAATATTAGCCTCACAGCACATTTTAGTGATTCCCCTCTCCCCTCTGGCGTCCTCCGTAAGATCCTGTAAGGGCCCAGCAAGTTGCTCCCGTAGCTCTTTGTAATATTCAGCCCCCAAACCGTCAGACCCCCCCCACCTTCCCTTTCTGCAATGTACTTATAGCCTTTAGCACCTTATCTTTATTGATTGGAGCCCCTAATGCTGCCCTCTGATCCTCATTCAAGGTGGGACTATCCAACCCCTCAAGGAATTCCCTCATCAAGTGGTCCGATCCCTCAAATTCTGCTTGATACAATTTTTCATAAAACTTCTTAAAACATTTTCTGATTAAAGTATCATCCTGGACTAATGTACCAGACCGATCTTTAATGTTTACTATCCTTTTTGTAGTTCTGCCTCCCCTCATCAGGCACACCAGAAGGGGACCCGGTTTATTCTCCCATTCATATATTTTTTGCCTTGCAAAAATCAATCTAGATTTGGCCTCCTCAGTTAAGCTAAGGTTAAGGGCCTCTCTGGCCATGATTAGTTCTCTTAACGCCCCCTCACCCCGAATCTCAATTGCTCTGCATTCTAAAGCCTGTATCTTCTGCTCCAGACCTGCTATCTTTTGTTTTTTCTCTCTATTTAATTTTGGTGTTTATCCTATTATTACCCTCTGCATAAAGGCCTTCCCTGCTTCCCAGAATTTCCCAGTGGTATCCACTGACCACTGGTTATGTTCCGCATACAGCTACCACTGTGTTTTAAAATATTCTCAGAATTCTTTTTTAACTATCAAATAAGTGGGGAACCTCCATCCCCTCTGCCTCAACTCCTGCTGTGTGAAAGTCAAGTCTAACTGTACCATTGCATGTCTGAAATAAAAATTGGACTGCGTTTCACATCCACCACACTTCCATATGACCCCCCTCTGAATATAGATATAATCAAGTCTAGACCATGAGGCATGAAGATGCGAAACAAAAATATACTCCTTGGCTCCAGGGTTGGAGGTTCACCAAGAATCCACCATTTCCAGGTCCGATAACCCAAGTTGCCATTGTCTTACTGCTTTAGTAGCCCGAGATCTCACTCCTAAATGATACAACTTAGGGTCTGTGACACAACTGAAGTCACCCCCCCATAGTTTAAGTTGGGAAACTGTTCTGTGCTTAATATATCCAGATTTTTTTTTGGTAGAATGCTGGTTCCAGCACTGAAGGGGCATAAATACTGCCGAAAGTAACCTGTCTACCCTGTACTTCACCGACCACAAACACAAATCTACCATCCATGGGGTTCTTTACAGTTTACTATGCTGTCTAGGAAAAATGGAAAATTCTTATGCAGCAGCACAGCAACTCCTCTCTTGTGAGAGTTGAAAGAGGATGTGTAGCATGCTCCAACCCAGCTCCCCACTAGTTTATTGTGTTCCCTTGGGGTTAGGTGGGTCTCTTGTAGTAGTGCCATGTGGGCCCACTTCCATCTAAGTGCAGCCAGAATTTTGGTGCTCTTAGCAGGGAAGGCAGTCCCTTTTACATTCCAAGATATGATGCTAGTTATTTCATCCATCACCATAAGGAATAAATTTAAGGTCCAGTAGCAGCCAGACTATCATCTTAAAACAGTATCCAGCACTTAGCAGCATAGCAATATATGGCTTATGTGTAAGAGCAGAATGAATAATATAGTGAAAATAAGCAAACAGACAGCTAAACTATTTATTTAGTTTTTGATTACCGGGTAAGTGCTCTAGACAAAGAAGTTGCCTATTTTCAGTCATGACCCAGGAGAGTTACAGACACAGGTAAAACAACATCACATCACAATGGTCACTATTACATAATACAGACTTGGGTCAGACACATTACAATATAGACAGGCATGGTGATACCTACCGTACAACAGAAATTAGACATTACACTAGGCTATCCATAGATACAGGGGAATACACGATACAGTTTCAAGGAGATAGACCATACAGTATAAGTAAATGGAGAAACTATTCCAGACAGTCTCGTAGCGGGAGACCTCACAGCCTGTCCTTGCCTGCTATTTAAAAGCGGGTGAGAGTGATAAGTGCCTAGGTATATACTGAAGCAACATGCAAAGGAAGCCTAACTAGGTGTCCTCCCCAGGGGTCAAGTTGCAAGTGTCACCTGTCAGAGACCAGGACGTAGGTATGGAGCTCCTTTTTAAAGATCAGGTGTATAGTGGAGTGCCTCACAATTGAAGGCAGGGAGTTCCATAGCTTTGGGGCAGAGTCCGCAAATGCCTGCTCACCCATCCTAGTGGCTCATTTGGGTGTATTAAGGAGCGACTTTTCAGTAGATCTCAGTGGGTAAGTCTGATGGGCCAGGTTCATCAAGCATGCAAGAGACATTGGTGTTCCAGTTTGGATGATACTGTCAGTTGTGCATCCAGTGGTATAGACTCAGTAAGAGGCGGGAGAGAGCCAACCAAGACTGGAGTGAAGTAGTAATAAGTAAACCTTAACAACATCAACAGTCCCCCCTCCCTGAGTAGAATCCCCAAACCCCATCAGCACTTGAGGCAATACCCAGATAACAACTCTCCAGGTCATCCCCAAGTAACTCCTTCTCAACAAACACATTTGTCACATTTAAAGAACAGCAAATGTATCCCATACTCCCTCTTCCATCCGCACCACATTTATGCATCCATCTTAAACAATGCACATGCAAATTATATTACTTAACACATAGCAGTATGTCAAACCTTAAAATAGAACACTAATCCTCAAGTACCTATACTCAATAATCTCCCCCTTAAACCCCAGGCATGTTCTCCTTGTGGTGGAAAGCACCAAAAAGACCCCCACTGGCAAGCACCACTCAGCCACAAGAAGCCCCACCAAGCTCCAACTCATAGTGCCAACCCAAGACCCCCCTTGTCTGCACATGTTAGACTTTAACTTGACTGATGTGGGCCTTTCATATACCACCCTTATTATCGGTGTAGTGCTTCAGCTGTACATGCTCCCATATACAGTTCGCGCTGACTACTCCAGCCCCCCAAGTCACGAGAAAGGCGTGGAAGGAGGGAAGCCCCCGGCACCAGTATCCTCTCGCAACATCCCAAACAAGTATGGTGCAACCCCTGGTATGGCTTTTCATTGGCGTGAACAGGTCAGTGTGCACTAATTTGCTTTCATATACATAATTTCTCACTCACACCCCTGAATCCACCCCCCACCACCACCATCACTCTTCCAAATCTTCCGAATCTAAACAAGTAGGAGAAAAAAACTAAGTGATCCTACAGGACCCAGGGCAAGGTAGGGGAAACGACCAGCCAGCCTGTGATTTAAATTTTGTTTTGGAGAAGTTGCCCCTGTCTCCTTTTGAGCCCGTTGCAACTTGCGCTTTCTTTCCTGTAAAGTGCTGTTTTTGGTTCCATTACTTCTGCTTGAAGAAGCTCAGAGCTTTAGGCCTTCTGGTGTGAGGAGCCTTATTTGATTTTTCGCAAAGACAGGATGTCTTTGCACAAGAATCCCAAGTTTCTCCCTAAGGTGGTATATCAGTTGACACTGAACCAATCTGTCCACCTTCCTGTTTATTTTCCAGTGTGTGCCAGTCCAGAGGAAGCACTGCTCCACATTGTAGATAAACGCAGAACTTTGATGTACTACCTGCTCTGCACTAAGGACAGCAGGAAGTCAAAGCGCTTTTTTCTTTCCTTTGCCCCAGGTAGAGAGGGTGCCTCAGTTTCTAAGCAATGTTTATCCAAATGGTTGGCTAATTGCATTGTGTTCTGCTACAAGTATGGCAAAGAATTGCCTAGTGCTGTCAAAGTTTACTCCACCAGAGGCATGACTACCTCTGTGGCTTATTTCCGAGGGGTTTCTGCCACTGACATTTGTGCAGCTGCCACCTGGAGCACCATCCACATCTTTACCAAGCACTACATCCTGAACATTGCATCTGCAGCCCGTGCAGGATTTGGCAGAGCTGTGCTACAGGGCCTCCTGTCTGCAGCTTAGGGTTGGCTTTCCTCTCGGACTGTCTGTCTGCACCTGTAACTGCTTGGGACTCATTCCTACAGTGTGACCTGATGACTGAGATGGCCCTGAAGAAGACAGAACAGTTATGTAAGAACTTACCGTAACAGTAGATCTTCGAGGGTATCACAGTCATCAGGTCTATTTCCCTCTCACCAGCCCCCTTTTTGGGGGGCTTCTTCCTGACACTGGCTACTTGGTGTATCCAGCCTTCTTTTCAGGCCTGGGCACCTCTCTCTCTCTCTCTCTCCCCTCTTGGTCCCTTATGACTGGGCTTTTCTCTCTTTGTCTCCAGGGGAAAGAACTGAGAGGGAGCGGGACCACTCACGCCTTTATAGAGTAGGTGACACTGGCGTGGGCCGCCCCAGTTGTACTGCTGAAAATCTTCTATGTGGATTCCCCTTCACCAACGGTGAAGTTCCTATAGTGTGACCTGATGACTGAGATCCCCTCGAAGATCTGCTGTTACTGTAAGTTCTTACGTACCTGTTCATTTTCTACCTGTTACTCTATGTATTGTTTAGTTTCTAAGAACCTTCAAATGTACAGCCACCAAAGATCAGAAGGTGGGACCTTGGTTTAACATCTTATTTGCAGGAACCACCTTAGCAATGAATAACAGTTGTGTCAGTATTTGGTATTCTAACAGCTTTAATGGCTTCATCTCATCACTTTAAACAGATAGTCTGCATGTGAGCTCTGCTCCATAACTGTCAGGTAGCTTAAACCATTTCCAGGATCCCAGCACTTATCACTCAACACCAGAGCCACAACCACAAGATTATTTCAGACTGCAGTAAAGACTTGATGCCCCAGAGTTCACGCTACATAAATGATTTGGTGTTCTGAGTAAAACTGTTTTAAAGACCTGCTGATGAAAACATTTTGAAAACTATTTCTAGGGACGTGGATATGGTGCACTATCCACATGTTGGCAGTCTTCCTTTCCATTTAAATCCAGCTGGAACATCTTCAAGCTAGCTTCTCCCACCCACCCAGGTGGTATCCTTCTCTGCACTGCCCCATGACATTAGATCTTCCTTTCCGCTGGAAGAGTCAGGTCTCCTCCTTCGCAGATCTCTGCGTGCGTTGTAGGTCCTGCTTTTCTCAGTCTTCAGGCATTTTTCATTGAATATTTATCCCTTTTTGCTGGTTCCCCTTCATCTCAGCTCTCCCGTTCCATGGAGCGCAAAAAATCCTGAGCCGGTCCTGGGTTTAAATGGTGCATGACGTAATCAGAAAATGTCATGCACCGACCCCCACATCTCGTGTGTTTATTGCTTGGGAGGAGTGCATGGCCAGCAGACCTGTGGTCTGTGTAAGACCTTGCTCCCCTCCTCCTTACAGGACAGGTATACCCATCTTTTGCTTGGCTGGCCAGACAAGTGGGATTCTTCAGTTCAGTCCAAGGATGCCCGTAAGGGCATTTCAGCGGTGGGCTCAGCCTCTTCCCATGGGAGGTCAGCTTCTTCACTTTTGCCACACCTGGTCCACAATTACTATGGACAGATGGGTGCTGGATGTGTTGGGTTGAGGTCTGCCTCTCAACTTCCAGTCTCTCCTGCCCTGTCTATCCCATGCCCACGGGAGTCCATGGCTTCTCCAGACATATTTTCCACCCTCAGGGAGGACATTGCTCAGTTCCTCAAGATAGGCACTGTGGCAGGTGTCCTGGACACAATGGGCAGCCAGTGTTTTGTGCCCAGGTACTTCCTGGTCCCCAGGTGGATGGAGGGGTTAGCGCCCCATACTGGAGCTACATGACTTGAAACAGTTCTTTAGGTGGCACATGTTCAGGATGGTAATTGTGAACCAGATAATCCCATCACTGGAGCAGGTCATGTGGTTCTGCTCTTTGGACCTCCAGGATGCCTTCTTTCACATTCCAGTCCATCTGTCCCACTGACGGTACCTTCAGTTCCACGTGGAAGGGTGCTGTACCAGTTCCGGGTCATGCCTTTCGGCCTCTCCTCGGCCCTCAGGGTCTTCATGAAATGCATTGCAGTGGTAGCAGCATTTGTGCAGTGCTGCAGTTTCTGAGTTTACCCTTAACTGGCTGACTGGCTGATTGCTGGTCCATCCCAGGAAGCGATGTAGCGATCCAGGGATCTGGCCCTCAAGACTTTCTCAGCCATGGGTCTTCCTATCAAACTGGCCAAGTTGGAACTCAACGCCTCTCAGACCATCCACTTCATCGGGGCTGAGTTTGACTCCCTCCAGGCCAAGGCCTGACTCCCAGTGGACTGGGCGGCGCATCTTACCTCCTTTGCCTGATTATTTCAGGTTTAGCACTTGCACCTTACCCAGGACTTCCTGCCACTGCTGGGGTACATGGCATTGTGCGCCAGCATGGTCCAATGGGCCCCTCTGTGGGATGCACCCCTGCAGTGAGAGTGGGCCCTTCAGTGGACTAAGCACCTTGGTCACCAGGACCAGTTGGTCGTGGTGACGCAGTCAGTGTGGGACGCCATCCAGTGGTGGCTGGTACCAGAACACTTGCAAGCAGGAGTCCCATTTGTCTGCTCAGAGACAACAGTCTTTCTAATGATGACACATTTCTGGTGAGATGGGGAGCCCACTTGGGGGACTATAGAGCCCATGGGCTCTGGACCCCCATGGAGTCCTGGTACCGCATCAACCTGCTGCAGCTCTGTGCAGTGCATCTAGCCCTGACAGCATTTGCTCCTTCAATCCGGGGTCTGGCCATGCAGGTCCAAATGGACAACATGCATTCTCTCTGGCTGTGTCAGGAAGCCCTTCACACCTGGACCCTCGTGTGCAGTCTGGACGCCAGTCTCCTAGTGATTCACATGGCCGGAGCCTCCAGTCAGCTGCTGGATGCCCTCAGCCGAGTGGGCGAGGCATCTCACAAGTGGTCTCTTTATCAGGAGGTGGTGAACCTTCGGTTCTCCCAGTGGGCAACTCCCCTGGTTGAGCTGCTCGCCACTTCAGAGAGTGCAAAGCTGAGGCTGTTCTATGCCCTACACAGTTCGTTTGTTCAGAATGCCTAGCCCCTATATAAGGGCATAAACAGTTTTCCAGTTTTGGGTCATCCCCCGAAGTGACTAGCAAGATCTGGTTTAAATGTTAGTTTGTGATAAACTCCACACAACAAAAGATTTTCTTATTCATCATGAATTTTTATTCAGTGTTAAATCCACACCAATGATGGGCTACGTTTCATGGCCCAGCCACTCCCTCAGACCCACAGTGTTTATAATCTATATAATATGTAACCCCTCATCCCTGCCCTTTTTGCCAAAACGACAGGTGGCATGCTGTTGAAGCTGACAGCAGTACCTGGTGGGGACTGGGTTCGGGGAGGATGAGGTTACTCGGCACAGGGGGACCTAGGTTTGGCTACTCTGCACAGGGGCACCCAAGTAAATCCAAACACAGGAAGCAATAACTGTAATGTCCAGAACCAGGAATGGGATTCTTCAGTGTGGCTTTTATTCACATACTAGCTGAACAAACAAAGCATAGACGGACCCCATGGGGCTACATTTCCTGGTAATGCAGATTAGAGACTACAGAACACTTTATCACCATTTCTAGCCCTCAGGCTCTGAACCCACCAGGCACACAGCCCGGACTTGCACGCAGCTTTGGGTACACAGCCCGACTTGTACACACTTGGGTTTTCCCCACGGGCCCAGCTCCCCTGCCGGCCACTTGATCCACGGTCCATTTGAGGAATGAACCAATTATTTTCAGCCCTCAGGCTCTGAACCCACCAGGCACACAGCCCGGACTTGCATGCAGCTTTGGGTACACAGCCCGACTTGTACACACTTGGGTTTTCCCCACTGGCCCGGCTCCCCTGCCGGCCACTTGATCCACAGTCCATTGGAAGAAAGAACCAATTATCCTGTCGTGGCTCCCCACACCACACTAGAGTCTGTGACACTTAGAGAGAATTTTCCTTACAATCCCACATCTGGGTACTTCCCCCATCACTGGCCAAGTGCCTGAGGCAAAGTAGAAAACACAGCAGAAATCCATAGAGGTGGACCTGGTCACTAAAGATGGGGGGCCACCCACCTCCAGCTAACACAGCCCATACCCGGCCATTTCCCTGGAAAACTGAACAATGCCTTTGCTGAACTCCTAAATGTAGATTAAGGGTAGACGTCTGTCACATCTCTTCTACATATTATTTGCATCTCACAAAACTCTGGGATTTGACACTACTTTTACTTGCTTGGCCCATTTCTCTAGGCTTCCCAATATGTAGTTCAATCCCTAGATTTTCACACAAGTCCCAGGGTGAAGAAAACATATGCCCTTTTAGCCAGAGCAGACACTCACCCTTAAGTTGCAGGTGCCCCACAGGTGACTCACAAATCTTCCATCTTCCAAAATAAATCCTGGACTAAACAGGCAGCTTTTCCTCCACTTAGCAGAATTAAGGGGATTGCCCCAGGAACCTGCTGGGAATCTTCCCCCCGGAGGGAGGGGGCACTGAGACCCGGAAACAGCGGTCTCCACCGCTTGAGTACAAACTTCACTCTTCAAGCCAAACTGCAGACTCTCACTTTGAAAACTCCCAAGGTTCTATCTAACTCCCTTTGCTGCAGATTCCAATGTGGCTTATGCAGCTGCGAAAGTTCTATTGGTGATGTCATCCCTCAGTCTCAGCTGAGACTGAGAACAGAGTGAGACAGTGTGAAACCCATTTAACTGGAGTTTCACAAGCTGCCTTCCCTGCCTACCACTAGGTCTTACTGGGATTCTAGTAACCCCGGGTAACAAGGGGGTTACAAATACAAAATATTTGTTTAGTATACTGCTTTCTTTTTTTTTCATTTTTCTATCACAGTAGCACAACTCATTGGTAGCACCCTTCACATTTCAACACCCTTTGTGTCCCAAAATAAATATAATAACCTTCTTATGTCACTACTTGTGCACATTATTTTTTCTCATTGTTAAATTCATATGTAATATATGCTGGTCAGGGCTACCAGGATAATGAGTCCACTTATTCACAATCTCAGAATATAAAACAACTGTTAGTTCTCACCTTATATGCATATGTATCTTAAACATGAATCTCTTAATGGTGTTTGTAGGTTGTTTCACCTTTTTAATTTTACCATCGGTATTATACGTGTAATATAATAAGTATACTTGTTCAAACACTTCAGCGTGTTATCTATGTGCTGCTCAACATAACAGTGCTTTCCTCTATTTCACCATTGTCCCTTTAAAAATAAGACATCTGCAAATAGACTTTTACCTTGTTTATATTTTTGCAATGCCGCTTCTACACCTTAATATCTTGCTGTGTCCTGTTCTTATGAGACATAAACAGACAACTCTGTTATCCTTCACATACTTAAGTCATTCATTAAATATAATGAGAAAAAGGGCTCAATAGTTCCTACATTTTAAAAAAACATAAAGTGCCTTGCAACAGTCCTCACTTGAGGTATTAAACTCCGCTCTCACATTTCAAATTCTGTCATGTGTACAAACAAAAACACATTACGTATAACCAACTTGTCTTACATAGCGCTAAGCTTATTCAAACCAAACTCTACAGCAAATAACGCTTGTTCTTGTGGCTCCGTACCTTAAAGCAGCTTCAGACCCGGACAACAGGTGCAGCAGTTGGTCTCCCCATGTGTAAGGGAGTCGTAGTTGCCTGTTGCTCCTTGTGTTAAATGCCAGTTCGTTGCGGGGGTGATGACATCATGCTATATATGACGCTCTGCCTATGCTGCTGCTAGTATAAGGAGCTGGCAAAGAACACAGAGGTTCTTCTGTGGGGTGACCTGCTGATATCTCTGGTTGGAACTGATGCTGCTAAGATAGACATTAGCCACCCCAGGTCAGCGGTTCACCCCCCACCTGTGGCTAATGCCACCAAGGTTTTAGAAGACCTTTTGTACTTAACCATATTCCACCTGTGTATAAAAGATATAATAATAAATAAAAAGAAAAAGGAAGGGTGCAAAGAGATACTTTTGGCAAATATATATATATATATATATATATATATATATATAGGATTCTAGAGAACCGAGTCAGTAGGAGGGAATGCAGAAGGTATGTTAGTTCGACATAAGCTAAGAGAAAAAAATATTTTTTGTGTGTCCTATTTGTTCAAATGGATGCATCTACTATCATACAGTCTGATGTTTTAAGTAGTTCCCCAGTGTTACACCTTAATGACCTTAATGGTACAGTGACCAATCACACTCCTCATTAAGTCCGTATAAGGGATTAGTGCTGTTCAGTGAGTAGATCCAGAAAACGTCATGTTTCAGCAATAAGTCATCCCAGGTTATACCTGCAATAACAGGTTCAGCAACTTGCGGCAGTGCCCAAAATCGCACGGAGGTGGCAGAATGACCCACCTCATTATAGTGTCTTGCCACCGTTGAGTTTACGCTATGGAGTCTTATATCACTCTTGTGTTCACTGATCCGTGATCTAAGTTCCCTCTTGGTTTTCCCCACATACAGCTTGTTGCAGGGGCATCTCAGAATGTAAATCACATGGTCAGACACACATGTCATGTGTTGTCAAAGTTTGAATTTTCTGTTATTCCATGGGTGTTCAAAGATGAGTTTCTTGGTGGTGTTACCGCCCTGGAAACACCTGCCACATAAAAAACTGCCATTGGTCAGTGGTCCCAATAACAACTACTTTTTTTGTTAATGCTCTGGAGTCTTATGTCTCGTGTTTACTAATGTATGCCTTAATGTGGGATTTTTCTTAGAAGCCACTAAGGGTGGATTTCTGAATCGGGTGTTAGAACTTGAACTAGCCTGTGCTATTTTCCAGTTATTTATTAGGATGTTTTTTAATTTCCCCACTCAAATGACTGTATGCTGTGGAAAACACTGTTCTTTTTTCCACCTTCGTTCCTTCTCTATTAGTCATGTATGTGTCTTGAGATATTTCACTGACTTCTTGTCTGGCTCGCGTGACCAATGTGTTACTGTATCCCCTAGCCATAAATCTATTTGACATATCTGTTGATACTCTCTCAGATTCCTTATGTTCACCGTCATACATGTAGGCTGGTTTTGTAGTTTCCTTTACTTGCTGAAACATTTTTGTCCACATAATGTTTTGTTTACTTTGCAGGGTAAGCCACCCTAGGTTTTCATACAAGATAGAATGATGAGTTCATTTGCTTGCCCTCAGAGTGAACCTGGCCAATTTGTTATGCATTACTTCAACCTTTTTTAATACAGTTTTGTTCGCAAAGCCATATATGTTCACCCCGTAGTCAAGCACAGGGACCAACATTTGGTTCACAATGGATTTCCTCATATTATCAGTTGCACAATGGCCAGTTCTCCTAAGTGCTCCCAGTCTACAGTTTAGTTTTCTTATTTTATCATTTATGTGACAATCAAATGGTAAGTTCTGATCGATCCAGAATCCTAAGTATTTGTATTCTGATACCTCTTCCGTATCATTTTGTTGTTTGTTGTTATATTTGGGGTCTGTATCGTATTACCTTTTTAAAATGGAAAAAAAGCATTACTTTGGATTTATTGCTATTCAGAATCAAATTTGATTCTTCATACTTGGATGTTTTGAAAATTCTGCTGTAAATCTTTTTGTATTTTATCCAAATCTGTACTCCTATTTAGGAGTATTGTATCGCCTGTGTAGAGACATATTTCTGATTTTGTTACCATCATAGTTACTGCATTATTATATATGAGAAACAGGAGGGAGCCGAGGATTGATCCCTCGGGCACCCCTCTTGTTACCCCTCTCTCACTAGAAAGATTCTTTCCCACAGCAGTTTATTGTATCCTGTCTGTTAAGTGTGAACAAAACCATGATCTAACTTCCCCTGAAATACCTGTTTGTTGTAATTTATTCAACAATACTACATGATGTACAGTATCAAAAGCTTTTAACAAAAGAAGCAGTTATTATTGGGACCACTGACCAATGGCAGTTTTCCATGTGGCGGGTGTTTCCAGTGCGGTAACACCAACAAGAAACTCGTCTTTGAACACTCATGGAATAATAGGAAATTCAGACTTCGACAACACATGACGTGTGTCTGACCATGTGATTTACGTTTTGAGATGCCCCTGTGTCAAGTTGTATGTGGGGAAGACCAAGAGGGAACTTAAATCACGGATCAGTGAACACTAGAGTGATATAAGACTCCATAGCATAAAATCAACGGTGGCAAGACACTATAATGAGGTGGGTCATTCTGCCATCTCTTAGCGATTTTGGGTACTGGAGCAAGTTGCTGAACCTGTTAGTGCAGGTAAAACCTGGGATGACTTATTGCCGAAACATGAAGTTTTCTGGATCTACTCACTGGACAGCACTAATCCCTTATACTTAATGAGGAGTGCTATTGTTCACTCTACCATTAAGGTGTAACACTTGGGAACTATTTAAAACATCAGACTGTATGATAGTATATGCATCCATTTGAACAACTAGGACACACATTTTTTTTTTCTCTTAGCTTATGTGAACTAACATGCCTTCTGCATTCCCTCCTACTGACTCTGTTCTCTAGAATCCTATATATATATATATATATATATATATATATATATATATATATATATATATATATATATATATATATACAGTATATATATATATATATATATATATATATATATATATAAAATATGTATCAAAAGTATCTCCATGCACCCTTCCTTTTTCTTTTTTATTTATTGATTATTATATCTTTTATATACAGGTGGAATGTGGTTAAGTAAAAAGGTCTTTTAAAACCTTGGTGGCATTAGCCACAGGTGGGGGGGCGAACCGCTAACCTGGGGTGGCTGATGTCTCTCTTGGCTGCATCAGTTCCAACAAGAGACATCAGCAGGTCATCCCATGGATGAAGCTCTGTGTTCTTTGTCAGCTCCTTATACCAGCAGCAGCATAGGCAGAATGTCATACATAGCATGACATCATCACCCCACGCCATGAACTGGCATTTAAGCTGAGGAGCAACAGGAGACTGTGACTCTCTTACACATGGGTAGACCGACTGCTGCACCTGTTGTCCAGGTCTGAAGCTGCTTTAAGGTATGGAGCCACAAGAACAAGCATTATTTGCTATAGAGCTTGTTTTGAATATGCTTAGCACTATGTAAGACAAGCTGGTTATATGTAATGTGTTTTTTGTTTGTAGAAGTGACAGAATTAGAAATGTGAGACTGGAGAGAGTGGAGTTTAATACCGCAAGTGAGGCCCGTTGCAAGGTACTTTATGTTTTTTGAAACATAGGAACTATTGATCCCTTTTTCTCATTATATTTAATGAATGACTTAAGTATGTGAAGGATAGCAGAGTTGTCTGTTTATGTCTAGTAAGAACAGGACGCAGCAAGATATTAAGGTGTAGAAGTGGCATTGAAAAAATATAAACAAGGTAAAAGTGTATTTGCAGATTTCTTATTTTTAAAGGGACAATGGTGAAATAGAGGAAAGCATTGTTATGTTGAGCAGTGCATAGATAACATGCTGAAGTGTTTGGACAAGTATACTTATCATATGACAGGTATAATACTGATGGTAAAATGAAAAAGGTGAAACAACCTACAAACACCATTAAGAGATTCGTGTTTAAGATACATATGTATATAAGGTGAGAACTAACAGTTGTTTTATATTCTGAGATTGTGATTAAGTGGACTCATTATCCTGCTAGCCCAGACCAGCATATGTTACATATGAATTTAACAATGAGAAAAAATAATGTGCATAAGTAGTGACATAAGAAGGTTATTATACTTATTTTGGGACACAAAGGGTGTTGAAATGTGAAGGGTGCTACAAATGAGTTGTGCTACTGTGATAAAAAAATGAAAAAAAAGGAAAGCAGTATACTAAACAAATATTTTGTATTATATAGATTATAAACACTGTGAGTCTGAGGAAGTGGCTGGACCACGAAACGTATCCCATCATTGGTGTGGATTTAACACTGAATAAAAATTTGTGAAGAATAAGAAAATCTTTTGTTGTGTGGAGTTCATCCAAAACTAACATTTAAAGCTGTTCTATGCCCACCCCCCACAGCACTGGTGGGGAGGGGGGGGGTGAGGTCCTGGACCCCTTGGCCTCTTTTAAATTTTCCCTTCCTTTCCCCTGATCCATCAGTTGTTGGTCAAGGCACTGAGGAACAAAGTGCAGGTGATCCTGGTTAGCCTGGATTGGCCTTGCCAGTTCTGGTACCCAGATCTCCTCAGCAGAAGCAGCAGGCCTCCGTGGTGCTTGCCTCTCCACCCGGACCTGCTCTCCTGTCACTGGGGGAAGGTCCAACACATGGACCTTCACTCCAGGCTTTGGGTCTCTACAAGGAGGGTCTCCAGGTTGTGAAGGCTTTTCACAGGGGGCCAACCCACCAGTGCTATGCCTTGAAATGTAAGCGCTTTTCCATTTGGTGCCAGGGCAGGGAGCTGGATCCCCTGTCCTGTCCCATGGCTAGCATTCTGGACTACTTATGGTCCCTCTCTCAGTCAGACCTGAGGTTGATGACCCTCAAGGTGCACCTGACAGCCATCTTGGCGTACTGGACTTGGGCTGGTATGCTGACTGCGTTGCAGGAATTGGTGGTCAGGCATATCTTTAAGGGTGCTGACCACCTATTTCCCCCCGGCCCCCATGGTGTGTGAACTACCACTACCACCTTATGACTTGTTGCTGGTACTAGTAGTGCTCATGGGCAAGTCATCTGAACCAGTGCACAGGTGTGACATCTCTCACCTGTCGTGGAAGACTGCCTTCTTGGTGGCTATCACTACAGACCTGTGAAATTCTTATTTTTATAATTTTTATTTTTCTGGAATTTCTTATTTCTTTTTATTCATTGAAAATTTAGTTTTATTTCATGTTATTACATTCATAAACTACCTCAAAATGACCTTATACACACTAGAAATCACATTCCTTATATACTACATTGTATTAAGCAGCATTATGCTATGGTCTTGAAAGGTTTTGTGAATAAAACAATTCTGATAACGCTTCCTTGTGGACCATCTCTCTGGTAACAACGGAGCCTAAACAACAACTGCTGCAAACATTTATTTAGATTTTACCCCCCAAAAAGCAATTTTTTCACTTTATTCATGTGTTTGTTTTTGTTTTATTCTTTTTATATGTTGAATTTTCTATTTCTTTTTATACCTGGAATTTCTTGTTATTTCTTATTTCTTATTTAAGAAAAACACTGGTCTCTAGCTATCACCTCTGCCAGACGGATCAGTGAGCTCTCAGTGGTTTCCTTGCCTGATGTTCCACAGGGACAAGGTTGTTCTCCGCCCCAACCCAAAGTTTCTCCGAAGGTTGTTTCAGAGTTTCACCTTAACCGTGATCAGTCTCCCAGTATACTTCACCAATGCCACCTTGGAGGCTGAGCACAGGCTCCATACGTTCTGAGGAAGTGGAAGTGGAAGTTGGACCTGAGGTAAGTACTCGCTTCCTGTATGGAACTGCATGGCTGGCGTTCGGTAACAGGTTTGCCAGCTCTTTGTCACTTACGCGAAGCCGCATCTGGCAGACCAGCAGCTAAGTGAACAGTTGGCAGGTGGATTGTATCCTGCATTGACTTCTGCTATAGGTTTGCTGGTAGCTAACCTCACGTAGGGCTTAGGGCTCATTCCACCAGACATAGCACTGCCTCAGTGGCTGCTTCCAGGGATGTCTCTATCCAGGAAATCTGCAGGGCTGCTACCTGGAAGTCAGCACACACCTTCATTTCCCATTACCACATCAATCTTGAGTCACGCTGGGATGCGGGTTTTGGGACCTTTGTTCTCCAACCCCTTTTTCCAAGTAGTGATGTGCATCTTGTCCCCTTCTCCCAGAGACCTGCTAACGGGTGGATAGTGCACCATATCCACATCCTAGAAATGAGGATTCTAGGGATGTGCATATGATGAATTATCCACACTTCTGACAGTATTCCTTTCCCTTCAAGACTTGCTGGAATATCTTCAAGCTGGCTCCTCCCACCCACTCGGGTAGTAACTCCCTCGGCACCGCCTGTGACATCAGATCTTCCTTTTTGCTGGAAGAATAAGGTTCCTTCCTTACCACTCTCCACACTAAGTAGGCTCTTTGCTTGCAAACCTTTGCAAATATTGTGAAAATCTTCACCTTCAGGTGATTTCTCAATCTCCGACACGGACCACTCAAAGTTGGCACCAGGATTTAAGAAGTGCAAGTGTGGACAGAAGATATCCCGGATGGACCCACACACGTGTGTCTACTGCCTAGGCCAGAAACATGATCCCAAGGCATGTGGCCTCTGTTGCACTTTGCATCCTTCAGTTTTAGAAAACCAGCATGCTTGGCTTCTCTTTGGGCACCCAGATGAAAGGAATCCCCCCGTTCACTCAAAGGACACCCGTCAGACATTTTCCATGACTGTGGGGTCCACTGAACAACTTGTGACTTTTGAAGAGGCTGTGATTCAGGCCATGGAGCATCCCTCTTTTCACAGGAGTAATTCGCGATTTGTGCCAGTCCCTTCCCACTTTTGGGCAGGGTCCCTCTAAGGGCACAAAATTTAAATCTTCAAAGAAGGAGACTAAAAAGAAGTCTCGCCATCGATCATGGGATCACAAATGCTCTCGGGCCTCAGATTCCCACAGTTCTCTGGAGGTTTTGACTACAGTCAATCCTTCAGTCCAGGCCACTGGCTCTGCAGTCTCCCCATTGGGCCAGTTGGTTGAGACACCCATCAACCAACCTGTCAAGATTTTCCTCTACCCATTTAATGCTTTGTCACCAGATGAGGTTGATATCTCCCTTTCCAGGACTCCAGTCCTGCCTGTCATCTCTCGGGGTGGGTCGGACCAGCCTGCTGATCTGGTCCAAACCCCTCAGGATCCAGTAATCCAGGAGGCTCCTTAGCTTTCGCTGGCTCCCTCCGAGACCCACTGTGGGTGTCCCCTATGGTCGAGGTTGATGTCTTGATCCCGAAGCCCAGAGTCAAAAAGTCCATATCGGCATTGGTGTTCCCACCGTTGGCATTCGGGCAAACAGTGTCGCCACTGCTCCTCCTTTTCTTCCTCCTCTTCAGATGAGGAGAGGCTTCACTGCAAAATGCGTCTGCGCTACAAGGAGCTCATGTGGCATCAGCTCATGTTTACCAGGGTTAAGCTGATCCCAGTTCCCACCCCAGCTTTTCTGTGGCTTCTGCCACCTAGGCCTCAGCCTACCCCAGCTCAGCCTATTCCGGCCTCTCTGCCCATCCAGGTGGCGCCACCACCTAAGCAGCCACCAGTGGGTTCCACCACCAAGGATGCCCATACTACGTCCGGGCTTCCTCATCAGCTGTCAGTCACCATGCCTCTCAACCAACACCATAAGGGCAGCAGGGATTCTGGCAGTCGACTGCTTTTTGATGAATCCTTGGAGTCTGAGGGCTCCTCCCTACAATGCCATCCAGTGGACACCAAGGAAGAGGATATATCCATGGAGCATGGTCCCATTTCTTTTGTGGGCCTGCTCCGCTTAATCTTGGAATCTACAGGTCTTCAGATGGAGCCCATCCAGAAACTGGTCAAGTACCCCTTGACAGATTCTCAACTGGGGTGACTCCCATGGGGAGGCCTTCCCAGATGCCGAGGCCATTGTTGGCCCCACTCAGGAGCTGTGACAGCACCCTGCCTCTTGCCTTATGCCATCGGTATGGATCACCCACAAGTATGCAGTCCCTACTGGTTCCCTGTCAGATTTCACCAAACATCCCTCAGCTGAGGGTCTGGTGGCCAACTCAGTCTTTAGGCATACCAGCAACATTAGAGATGTGGATAAGCCTCCCAACAAGGAATCCAAGAAACTGGATCATATGGCCAAGAAGGTCTGTGCAGCCTTTTCCCTTGGCCTTCGGCAAGTGAGTTCGGCCCTTTTAATGGCCTACTTTGTTTATGCCCTTTTAGCCACCCTTGATGAGGTGCTTCCCCAGCTTTTGGTTGACTTGCAGATGACAGTCAAGCAGGTCTGGTACCAGAGCTCGGCAATAGCTAAGCAGCAGCTCCAGACAGCCATGGACATTGGTGACTCCTGCGCCCAGTCTGTGGCTGTCACAGTGGCCATGCACCACAAGGATTGGCTGAGGATCTCAACCTTCATGGCAGATACCCAGCATAAGTTGCAGATGTTCCCTTCCTTGGCGCCAGCTTGTTTGGACTGGGGATGGAAGGACACCTCTCTCGCATTGAGAAGTCCAGTGCCACCCTGGACTCTGTTGTCTCCATCCAGAAGGATCCCAATGACTCTAAGGTCCAAAAGAAGAAGCCCCTTCAGCCCCCCTCTACTCCTGCAGCCAAGCCGTCCTAGCCCCCAGCTGGGCAGCTGGCCCAGACTTGGCATTCCTGGCCGAAGTCTATTACTTTGGTCATCCAGAAACCAGGAGGTTGAGGTTCTGCTGCTTTCTCATCTGGTCTTTCCTCTGCCTCCAAGCCTGCCAAGTGAAGGGATGGGGGGTGCCTCCCCCATGCCCGTCCTGACTCCCCTGGATCCTACCATGGGGGGCCGGCTCCACCACTTCCTTTCTGCCTGATCCTCTGTCACCACAAACAAGTAAATCTTTGAGTTGGTTGCTCAGGGTCTGTCTCTAGCGTTCGAGGCTTACTCGCATTGCTGGGCCTGTGCCCCACTGGAGGACATGGTGTCCACTGACATACTGTCAGCCCTTAGGGAAGACATTGCACAGCTCCTTCAGAAGGAGGTAATGGCTCCTGTCTTGGACCATCCGGTACACCCAGGGTTTGTCTCCAGGTACTTCCTGGGTCCCAAACGGATGGGGAGCTGGCACTCCATCTTATTATTTTTTTTTTTATCATGTCATATTTTTCTTTCTCTTCCTGCAGCATGGGCATAGCGGGTCATTCGGCCAACGGCACCTGCACCCCCAGTACCCAGTCTGGCCAGCGACGTGCTCTCCTCCACAGGCTAACACACTCGGTATCCCCCCCGGGGATTCGGAACCAGTACCTGGGGGCACACCTCTCAGGTCCGGGGGTGTAGCGCATGGCCATCAGCCGCCACAACTGCCCCGCTATTGTGCGCCAGACTCCATGTCCCTCCCATGAACAGGTCCACCTACTAACCTACTACTACTCACATGCTGAGACTCGATCAATATATCCTGGTATGGATTATAATTCAATTTTCTACTGCTATAAGCAACTTTAACTTGATCATGAATATAGATCACATGAACAAGGGTGAGTACCTATACACAGATTATAAGTCTTAAAAACGCTATATGTTTTTTTTTTTGCTGGGTCAACCAAAAAAAATTATATATACACACATGTGTTTATGTAATCTCAAGAATGAGATCCACTGCCTTATGATTTTGATAATATTGTTCATTATTTTAGCTTCTGTTTTCCAAATGGTACACATAATGGACTCATCATTCGAACATTTCAGATTATGCCCAACAAGGTTACAGGCCCTGACATACCTGGGACCCCCTTGTAAATAAGATTATTAATACAAGATGGATATATCAACATCACTCTATTAGCTTACATGTTCTCTAAACCAACTGCAAGATTGGTTATAGCTGCTGATTCTAAGAATCGCTGACTTCCTTTAGGTCACAGATACATTGTTTTATTTCACAACATTATCTGCTACTTCTGTATCCTATTTATACTAAATGGTTACATTTTCTACTGTCTGGACAGACAGGGCATGGTGAATACAGAAAACCTGTATAAACTGCAAGATTTATCAAACTTGCTGATCCACGCTACTTGGACAACAAACTATGGACAGGTTACAAACCTTATGATTTTCTTACATTTCAAATCTCAAACATGAGATCAAATGACTCCTAAATCTGTAAGTATCCAGATCATTATTTACATGTCTGTTCACCCGACAGTATCAACAAAGGGCCCATCATACTAACATTTCAGGTTTACACCTGGCGAGGCGGTAGATCCTGGCATACTTGGGACCCCCTTGCAAGTGAGATTACTAACACATAATGGAACTGAATACATCACTCTGTTGCATTCTATGTCTTTACCCTAAAATGGGTACAATGTTGCCACTGACTCCAAGTGTCACTGGATTCCATCATGAAATAGATACATTGTTTCACAGCAAAAAAACTGTACTAAATTGCTACATTGTAGCACTACAAAATAACATTGTATTATTTGGGTTACTATCCAAGACTCAGAACCCAATAGGATTTGACATAGATCGTCTTTTCCAGTGCATGCCACTGAGATCTACCAATTACTCCATTATATGGCTGACTTTCTTATGATCTATTACAGTACTTTATATGCCATACCCTAACCGGGTTTACATCTGCTTAAACTCATCTGATGATGCCAACTAATAGCCAATATGGCGTGTCTTTCAGTCATAATCCTATAACGAATGCTATAATGGATTAATTACAAAATCCATTTTTACATGCTGATACACTGCTTTCAGCCCCTTTCGGTCCTAAGACCACACTAAGATATAAGGCAGAATGCCATATATAGCCACCCTCTGCTAGATAACTGCTTGAGAATCCCCCAGAAGTAATGACTTACTGCAAGAGACCATTCCGTGGAAGATAGATCAGTTACGCACAGACTTTTGCCATAACAGTAGATCTAGGAATATCTCTTGCAGTAAGTAGTTTTCCCTCCCTCCAACCCCTTGCCATTCTGCAACAGGAAAAATGATGTAGGGTTGGGAAGATTTGGTACCTCGGTTCCCCTCAGTCCCTCGCTTTCCCGAGCTGAAACTGGCGGGGAACGGAGATTACCAGGGACCACCCACTTTTATAGGTACAGCTGAGGAAGTGAGGTCGTGTGGGTGGTCCCTGGTGTGGAGACTGCTGGAAGAAACTTCCGTGCTGGAGCACCACCTACCAGGAACTCCCAGAAGTAATGAATTACTGCAAGAGACATTCTTAGATGTTCTACTGTTATGGCAAAAGTCTTTGCGTAACTGATCTTTCTAGGAGTGGTACGGTATATGGTGCACATCCACACAACCCACCCGACCTCCCCTGGCAAGTGGCACACGGATTCCTGCTTCCAGCTTGCAAGATCTGACTATCACAGGGTGGTGCTGAGGAGGATACCACCCAAACTTAGCTTGAAGACATTCTGGCTGGATTTAAATGGAAAGGAAGACTGCCAACCTGTGGATGTGCACCATATACCACTCCTAGAACTACGGTTACAGGTGAATAGTCTCATATTTATGCACACTTCAGCATGCATTTCCATATACAGTACAGTGGTAATCATCCTAAATTTCTCTTTTACTGCAGTTTCTTATGCATTACCTTACTGAACTCATTCTATCTGGTGCCACCATTTTGGGTCAGGTTAAGCGATGGATGATTCCTATGCCATATGGCGCTAATGGGAAAAATGGGAAGCAGCTGCTGGTTTTCATCTGTGATAGGAGTGGTAATGAGGTGTGACTACTGTTTTGCAGTACCGTAATATGGTACCATGAGTTCTGAGGTAAGAGAGGTTTAGTATGGGTACCACTATCTTTTATATATTCCCCCCCACTTATTTATTTCTGAGAAAGTTTGCACAAAATAGGATCTTTATCCCTTAGAGTTCAGCTGTCTCTACAATGTACTCCCCATTTAAAGTCCTAGTCCTCTGTTGTGCTGTCCCAGTCTGTTGCCATAGGAACACTGTGATGTCACAAGCAGAGTGTGTGTGTGTGTGTATATATATATATATATATATATATATATATATATATATATATAAGCATTAGGTGGGAATGACTTCTTGAGATTCAAAGATCATGTTTTCATTCTTATGACCTCAGTAATAAATAATGGGGAGAGGAAATGCAGAACTGATGTGAAATACTAGTTAAATTGTGTCCAAATATGTTTTTCAAAGTACTGTTGCCCCAGAGCGGGAGATCTTTTTCAGAGATGCTCCATCTCTCTTAGCTTGTATTCCAACAGTAGATATATAGTTTCTGCTGAAGGGAGCAGTCACTCAGGATGGTGCTCCCAGCTAAATCCTAAAGATTTCTAGTTTCACAAAGTTCAGAGTTTATTTAGGGAGGCAGTTAAGTGCAGTGGTTTAAGGCTCCGAGCTGCAAATCTGGTGACATCTAGCAAACCAGACCTGGGTTTGAATCCCACAGCTTCCACTTGAAGACCGTGTGACCCTGAGCAAGTCACTTAACTTCCCTGTGCTCCCAGGTCGCACCTGTAAACAAGCTTTCGGCTTGGTGTACTAGTCCTGGTTAGACAACTAACAGAATAACAGAAACATTTAGTTCATATGTATTTGCTCTCTCTTTCAGTCTTTGTTTTAACAGAAAATGCTGCTTTTTTTCTCCTCTCTATTTTTTCATAATTCTGAACCATTCTGGGAGCTGTGGCCTAGGCTGCAAAAGCTGCTGTACTCAAAGTGATTGTGGTGGACTTTCTGGTTTCATTTTACAACCTTGCAGTTCCATTTAATGGTTATGCTTTTTAAAGAAAGTATTTTAAAGTGCTTTTGTTGCTCATATTTTTTCTGTTCCTTTTTTCCAAGTACTTTGGCTTTTTTCAGCACACAGTGACTGTGGTGCAGTGTTAACTGGTCAGCTCATGATGACTGTGGTCAATGATAAAGTGCTTCTGCCTTGTTTTACAGCACTTAAAAATGATGTATGCTCACAATGGCTGTGGTCGAAAAAGTAAAACTGGTCAGGTGATGAGCTTATGGAACAGCCTACTAGCAGAGACAGTGAATACATACAGGGCATGTAAGACAGTACTGGCCATGAAACTAAGCCTGGGCAATTCTACCTACCAAGGAAGTCACAGGGTACCCTTGAATTTAGAGAGATCCCCAAATATTGGGGGTGATTCACAAAAGACGTGCATGAGGCATGTATCGAAGTGTGGAGCTCCACATCTGTGTGATTTCCATGCGGGGACCACATTCACGAACACCGGCACCCGCCGGCTCCCATTCACAGGCCCCTCCCCCCCAGTGCACCGATCCACAGGGGCTAGGGGGCACAGAGTGGCAGATCCAGGCGGGCAGCCAGTTGGCTGCCCAGGCAGGGACCCACACTGGATCCCTTGTGCCCAGTGGGTGCCATGTTGTTGGCCAGCATGCAGAGTGGTGACCATGCCGATGTGGGGAGGTGCCCCATCTGCCCGACTCCCTTCCTCCTGGTGTGCCCCGACAGCAAGGGCAACATTGTTGAGGGGACTGTTGCCCCTCACCTTGTCCACCGTATCTGGCAACAGCTCCCCAGGGGATGCATAACCAGCAGCGGTGGTTTATGGCTGCCTGCCAGACGGGAGCCAGCAGCCCCCAGCAGTGTTGTGAATGCACGGAGTGCTGGCTTGCCTCCACCCCACCCCCAGGCCTGCCCTGTGCAGAGCTCCTTGATTGGCTGGGGATCAGGTGCATGGGGGGGGCATATCAGTGTCCTGCATAGAGTGGAGGGGGTGCAGTGAGTGCAGGCAGCTGTGCGGTGGCTTCGCGCCCAAGTTACATCATCCATAGCCACAAAATTATTTTGTGAATAGGGCCCAATAAGCATTCACGTTAACCGACTGGGTGCTGCTGCCATATAGTGGAACAGAAAACTTGTGCAAAAATGCAGTGAACACACAAACTGGTCAGTGAAGGCAGAGTGCAGTTTATTCACATCATCATCCGTCCCTAAATGAGAACCCCTGTGTTTCAAGGTGCACTCCCTTTTCGTCTGGGGGATATGGAGCTTTCCAAAAAGATTACCCCTTTTTCATTAATTTTAAAGGTACAGCAGGACATATATTGAAAATGTCAAACAAAAATCACATTAAAATACGTATGTGCTACCTGCAAACCATTGCTAGTATTAACATGAATCATAGAATACAGAGGTCAGCTGATTAAAGCAATCTTTCTAAATAAACAGTGTTGCAAACAAAAGAAAATTGCCAGCAGAAAGAGGCCTATCAAGTCTGCTGGAGTGCGCAGCTCACACTGTTTTACTGGAGCTGCACCCTCACCCCCCACTCATGTCCCCTGAAGTTACCCTCTCCCAACTTTTCTTCCCCATCCCTTTCTTCTTTCCCATTGTCATTCTCCCTTTTACCCTATCCCACCCCTTTTAAAACTTTCCACTGTTTTCAATTATACTACCTCATCTGGAAGTTCATTGCACTGTGACACCACCCTTTCAGAGAAAAAGTGCCTCCTCATTTCCTTTTTAAATTTACTGCCCACAAGTTTCAGACTGTGTCCCCTTGTGGTCCTCTCCCTTTTCAAATTGAAAATACCCCCCGCTCCAAACTTGTTTATACCCTTTAGGTACTTGAAGGTTTCTATCATGTCCCCCCTTTCCCTTCTGTCTTCTAGGGAATACATGTAGAGCTCCTGTAACCTCTCATCATATGGTTTGTCCCCTATGTCCTGAATCATTTTTGTTGCCCTTCACTGGATCCCCTCCAGTAGTCTGATGTCCTTCTTCAAATACGGACACCAAAACTGCACACAGTACTCCAAGTGTGATCTCACCAATGATGTGTATAAAAGGCAGAATGACTTCCTCTCTCCTGGAGGTGATTCCTCTGGTGATACATCCTATATTATACTATTAGATCATCTGTTTGTATATCTGACTTACCTAAGAAGCAAAGGCATTTCCCAAAAGTGATGTCAGAGGGGAGTAAAAGTGGAAAAGTGCAATGTGCAAAAAAGTTTGAAATTACAAATATAAAAGTCCTAAAATGTAAAGAGACTGGGCACCTGCCAGAAGAGTTATAACAAGTATTCCTAGACAACCTCCCAAATCCATGTTGCATGTGTACCTCCTGGCAGCAAAGAAGGTTGTTACACGTTTATGGTGCCAGCCACAGCCCCCTACCATTGCCATGTGGCACAAGATAATTAACAAGTTGTACTCCCTAGGAAGGCTTTCAGCATGCTATAAAGGAACAGAAACACAGTTTGAACTAAAATGGAGGTCACGGCTGGCCCAGTGGCACTGAGTGTTGAGTGCTGGATGCCACGCCTTGCACCATGCCAGTGACCCACGGTTGGGAGCAACCTCAGGTGCTGGGGGTTGGCTGGGAGGGAGGAGGATTGAGCATCCAGGTACTGCTTTCCTCCTTCGGGGAGGATGGGAAGGGATGACCATGGATGTGCTGGCTCCTGGCAGTGGCTGGCGGTTGGTGCAGGTCACAGTCCACTGCGGGGTCAGCGTGGGCCGATGCCAGATGTGCTGTATGTGGACGAGCGCAGGAAACATCCTTGTCATCACTGCACATCCGCACCATGGGGGGGAAACACAAGAAGGGAAAAATCCTCCCCATGCACGTGAAGGTGGTCTGCTGTCGTTGCAGCAGGCGCTTTTAAAATCAGCTCCTGGTACTCACCTGGCCTTCCACGGACAGCAGGGTAAGTCCCCATTGTGATGTGGCCTGGAGGGGTGGGGCATAGGGGTCGAGCTCTGGCTGTGGCTGGGGCAGGGGCCAAGAGAGACAGCTGGAAGGGGGAGGACCCATAGGTACAACCCCCCAGCCAGGAGAGAACTACAAATAATATAAGACAAAAAAATATGGAGCTCATGGATATTACATCTCTGGGGAAGGTGACTCTTTGTTCCTTGATGGGGAGGGAGAGATGGGCTTGGGGACAGATTTGATCCTTGTTGGTGGTTGGAGCATTTGACAACTGGAGCAGCCTGGTTGCTGGGATCTTGGGGGGCATTTTTCATTCAAGCGAAGTGCCTGGTATAATTATTGTAGCTTCTTCAAACCAAACACTAGTAAGTGTATTGTATTTAATGTTGAACGGAATGCATATCCTGGTTGTTTTTACTACATATACCCATTGCAATGGGAATTACTGAATACGAGAATAGTATCTGAGTCTATAAATAAAGAATTAAAAAAAAAAAAAACCATGCGTATCAAATATTTACCCTTGGAAGCTGAGTGGGTGATAGCCCTATAAATTAGTACATGTTTGCACAGTATATCTATTCATTCTTGCTTATGAAACAAGGTGCAGGGTAGTCCTGATGGACCTAGAGTTTCTCTTCCAACGTTAAAATACTATGTTACATGCTGGCCTGGTGCCGATGAGAGTTGAGTCATCTAGCCTTACGTCATGTCACACCGGCAACCCGGGTTCGGGAATGACCTCGGGTCATTGGGGAGCTGGCTGGGGGGGGAGTGGGGAGTAGGACTGAGCCACCCACCAGCAGCTCTCCTCTCCCAGGGAGGATGCCGTCCCTCCCGTAATCCCATCACCACTGGGTGGAAGGGGCAGGAAGTAGAGTGGGGCATCCAGCAGTGCGTAGCCTGCACGTGCCTCCATGTGCTCATGTCTGTGCCAAGGACGAGTGGGTAGGGACGGGTGAAAAAGGGAAAAACTGAATAAAGAAATAATAGAAAAAAAAACTATGTTACTATGTTTTTTTCCATATACATTTTATCTTCTATTTCTCATTGGCAGCTCTCATCTAACCAACTCCCCCACCACAGCCTCATCACCTGGCTCCTCCAGAACTTACCCTCATCTCTATCCTCTGCCACAGGACTTGCGGTTGTGCCTGGCCATTGGTGTGGAGCCTGCAGGGGGGTCAGTTGTCATCCTGCTGCATTAGGGTTTTTTTCCCCCTGTTTTCTCCCCGAGCCCACAAACATGCAATTGACACAATGTCTGAGATCTGCTTCTGCAGAGGCAGCCCCGGCGTACTGAACAAGGGGTCCCTTCCCTTGCGTGGTGGCGTGCTTGTGCTGGCACCCAGCCACTGCAGGGTGTCAGGCAAGCAGCACGCAACACTAATCTGCCTTCCCAAGGAAGGAGAGCTGTCAAGGGATGCTCTATCCTTCCCCACCCCGCTGGCTCCTGAGTGATCTGAGTCCATTCCTGACCCTGGGTCGCCAGCGTGGCAGAAGGTAAGGCACCCAGCGCCTCAGTCCTCAACACCACTGGGCTGATGTTACTATGTTTTTGCTGTGTAAATACATGCAGTTCTAGAGGTGGTACTCACTAACTCAAAAGTGGTCCGCAGGGAGCTTGTTACCGAAATGGTGCTCCCTGTCTTCGACTATGTGGATGTGTCCTGTGGCACCACCCCTTCCACTTCTCTTGCCAGACTGGACACTTTCTGCAACTCCTGCCATTTTACTACAAACTCCCAACATTGTACCCATCATTGTTCACTGTATTCATCCTTATACATCCTCCCTCTGTCCTTTTGTCCAGGCTCACTGTACATCCCTTATATCCAAATACTGATCTGGTTCCCTTCCCTCATACCTCTCTTCTCTCCTTTCCCAACTCCCCTGCTTCTTGTTCCCTCTGTTTCAGGGACCATCACACATTTGCCACTCCTCACCCCCACTCCCCTGTTGGGCAGTCTGCCTTCTGCTATCGACTCCCCTCACTCTGGAGCAAATTCCCCATCTAAGTCCACCTCTCCTTATTCCCTGACTTCCTCAGGCACCTGCTGAAACTTCAGCCTCTCCCCCCTGTTCCTGTTTCTCTTCCCCCAATATCACCACAGTTGAGCCTTAACCACTCTGGTAAGCAGCCAGCTGGGTCTTCACTCCTGCTCCACACCACTACAGTTTTCTCCCTACATAGCAAGGTCAGGCAATAACTTGCCCCTCAGGTGGTTGTTGTCATTTTTCTTGTTCAGAAATATTGCTGCCACTTCTGAATAGGTGCTTGCTAGGTGCTCTTATGGAGCTGTACCACACTTTATTCTCTGCACATACAATTATTTAGTATTTATTTAAATTTGGTACCAATTTTTTAACGAATGTTGTTCCAGTGTTTTACTACTATGTATTGTGTTGCTCTTCTTTCACTGTTCCCCTCCCCCACGTCACACCTGGAAACAAGCTTTAGCTCCGCATGCCTCTCCTGGTGACCAATTTTCAAATAAATAAATAAGTAAAGTAAATAATGGTAGGTGAAGTGTGGGGCTGGGGAACCATTGGGGTCCAGTGACCATACAACCATATTGCTTAATCTGGCCAAGATATCAGCATACCTACATCAAAAACTGTGTATTTTGTGAGAGAAATTAAAGGGACCATTCTCAAAAGAGTCAAACAATGTTTGAGGATGATTCCTGAGGGTAATAAGCACAAAAGACCAGTCAGGTTTTCTAAAAGTCTTGGGGAAGCAGTGAGGGCTAAAAAAGGGCCTTCATTGGCTTCAAGGAAAAATGGGGATGAGGAATGGAGCAAATTCCAGGTGAAGATGAACGAGGCCAAGAGGGCAGTCAGGGACGCAAAAGTAGACACAGAGCTATGTATTGTGGAGGGGGTTAAGGGAGGGTAAAAACAGTTCAAGTACATCAAATGACTACTTCTGCTCAGTATTTATAGTTGCGGATAGGGGGCCTCTGCTGGTAAGTGGCATAAAGGCTGCTGCAAGGGGATCCTAAAAATGTGACCCGTGGTAATTACAGGAGAAGAAAAAATTACTCACCTTAGTAATGTTGTTTCTTCTAATGGAGTCTTGCTATATTATGACATATGCAGTGAGTCCCAACCTTCGAACTGCTCCGGAGGTGAAAGAGTTAACTTTCCATGCCAGACATGGAGCGCTGCGCTCAAGCTCGGTTGAAACTCTGCCTGTTGTTTTTCAAACTCAAACCGTCAGATCTTTACAAGCTAAACTTACTGAGGTCCTGTGTGGAAGCTGTAAACCTACACTAGCCAACTGGCTACTAAACATAAGAACACATTTTTTGGTCCCAAAACAAAGACTCAAGTCAGGAGACCCAAAAAATGAAAAACACAACACCAAGTCACCCCAGAAAAGGAGGGGTGAAAACAACAAGGTGGGCATCTACTAAGTGCCAACACTGCACTGCCCACCCACATCCCAAAAACAGAGGTTCTGAGAGGGGCAGGCAGGGGGGGAGGTCATAATATAGCAAGACTCCATTAGAAGAAACAACATTACTAAGGTGATTAATTTTTTCTTCAAACAACATGAAGTCTTGCTATATTATGACATATGCAGACTACACAGCAGTACCTCCATGGAGGAGGGTCAGAACCTGCTTAGGAAATAGGCTTTGAAGCACAGCTGTGCCAAACTGAGCATCACTCCTAGCCTGGATGTCCAGGGAGTAATGCTTGGTAAAAGTGTGAACTGTTTTCCAGGTAGCTGCTTGACATATCTCTAAAATAGGGATGTCCCTGGCAGCAGCCAGGGAAGCAGCTGTACCTCTGGTAGAATGAGCCCTCAGGCCTGAGGGAGGAACCTTACCCAGCTTTTCAGAACTGGATACAAGAGGCAATCCACCTGGCAATGGATCTTTTAGTGGCAGGTTTCCCTTTACAAACCTCACCATAAGCGAGGAACAGTTGGAGGGAGTCAAACCTGTGACCCTTGGTACACTCTATGTAGTAACTAAGGGCTCTCTTCACATCTAAATTGTGCAGCCTCTTCTCGCCAGAGGAGGAATGGTCAGTGAAGTACACTGGAAGGGATATAGATTGATTAAGGTGGAAATCTGAAACCACCTTAGGCAAGAACTTCCTGTTAGTCCTGAGGACCACCTTATCTCTATGAAAGGAGATAAAATCAGGCTCCACTGTCAAGGCTTATAATTCACTTATGCGTCTGGCAGAAGTAATAGCTACCAGAAACACAGTCTTCTAAGTCAAGTACTTAAGCTCTGCTGAAGACAAAGGCTCAAGGGGGGGGGGGGGTTGCATAAGCTGAGCAATGCAAACATTAAGATCCCAGGCAGGGGCAGGGTCCCTGAATGGAGGGTTGGTGTGAAGTAATCCCTTAAAAAACTTGGAGAATACACAATGAGCTGAAAGAGAAGAGGGTTTGCCTGCTGAAATAAAGGCAGACACAGCTGCCAAATGTACTTTTAGGGTAGCTGGTCTCAGCCCCAAGGTATTTAAATGGACCATATAATCCAGGACTGTGGGTAAATCAGCAGATTCTGGGGAAATATGCTTCCCAGAGCACCATATGGAAAACCTCGTCCATTTGGAATTATAGGTAGCCCTGGTGGAAGGTTTCCTAGAAGCCTTCAATATATCCATTACACCTTGAGAGAGATGCAGATCAGCAAACTCTAACTCTTCAAGAGCCAGGCTTTGAGATTGAGAGATTTGAGGTTCGGGTACCAAACCCTTCCCTGAGCACAGATTAACAAGTTGTGATTCCTGGGGCGACACAGGGGAAGATGGACTGCTAAGGACAGTAGGAGTGGATACCAGGGTTGTCTGGCCCAATCTGGAGCAATCGGGATCATCTTGCAGGATTGAGATCTGATTTTGACTAACACTTTGAACAGGAGAGGGAAAGGGGGGAAAAGCATAGAGAAACTTCCCTTCCCGATTGAGAACTAAGGCATCCAGAGGGACTGAGCTCAACACTCGGGGCCTGCAGCAAAAAAGGGGAAATTGGTGATGGTCTGGGGCTGCAAAAAGATCTATCTGCGGGGTGCCCCATCTGGCAAATATTACCTCCAGGACCAGGGGATCCAGTGACCATTCGTGATGACCCTGGGGAATCCTGCTGAGAGCATCTGCCAGGACATTGTCCTTGCCTGGGAGGTGAACTGCCGTAAGGGAGGTGTTCAGGGAGTAAGCCAGAGACCACAACTTCATTGCTTCGGTGCACAAGGCCGTAGACCGAGTGCCCCTTGCTTGTTGATGTACCACATTGTGGTGGTGTTGTCTGTTCTGACCTGTACAACTTTGTTCTGAACAGATTTGGAAAAAACTTGAAGTGCTAGAAAAACTGCTCTGAGGTCCAACAGATTGATGTGGAGCAGAGATTCCTGAGGGGACCACAATCCCTGGGTAGTGAGGTCGCCCATGTGAGCTCCCCATCCCAAGAGGGATGCATCTGTAGTAAGGATTAAAGAGTGAGACTGAGTGACAAAGGGAACCCCTTGTCTCAGATTGCTCTGATCCTGCCACCACTGCAGGGCTTGGATCAGGGTTCGAGTTATCGGGATCAATTTAGTTAGAGGGTCTTTCCTTTGAGACCAAAAGGCTCTCAAATGGAACTGGATGTCCCTCATTTGAAATCTTGCTCCTTGCACTACTGCTGTAGAAGCAGCCATGTGCCCCAGGAGCTGTAGAAATTGCCTCGCTGGTCGAGAGACCTGCAGGGTGAATGAGGAGGCCAGAGAGACCAGGGTCCTTGCCCTGTCCAAAGGAAGGAAGGCTCTGGCTTTCTCTGTGTTCAGCTCTGTGCCTATGAAGGTGAGGAGCTGGACAGGCTCTAGAACTGACTTTGAAAGATTCAGAAGGAAACCTAGAGAGGTGAGCAGTTGCTGAGTTATCTGTAGATGTAACTTGACTTGGTCTGGAGACTGGCCTACTATGAGCCAGTCATCCAGGTAAGGAAGATGGCAATTTTCTGCCTTCTTAGGGAAGCAACTGCTACTGCCAGGCATTTTGTGAATACCCTTGGAGCAGAGGTGAGGCCAAAGGGCATTGCTCTGAACTGGTAATGGCCTGAGGGCAGGTCGAACCTGAGGTACTTTGATGGGAGCTTCTGATGAGAATATGGAAGTAGGCATCCTTGAGGTCCAGGGACGCTAGCCAGTCCCCTGGCCTTAGAGAGGGTAGAATAATTCCCAGAGTCACCATTTTGAATTTTGGTTTTAAAAGGTGCTTGTTTAAATATCTGAGATCCAGGATGGGCCGCCATTCTCCTGTCTTTTTGGGGTAAGGAAGTACCTGGAGTACAATCCTTTGCCCTGGTGTAGGGGTGGAACCCTTTCCACAGCTCTGAGAGCCAGGAGGGAAGAGACCTCTGCCTCTAGGGCAAGTGCCCTGATGGATTTGCAGGTGGAAAGGATCTGATTCTCATCTTTGGAAATTTTTTGAAGCTGAGAATCAGTCCCTGGCTTACTACTTCCAGGACCCACTTGTCTGATGTCAGAGACTTCCAGTCCTGGACAAAGTAAGCCAGCCTTCCCCCTACAGGTAGTTGAGAATCGGCCCCGGCAACCCCATCAGGGTGCCTGCTTGGCAGGGGCTTTAGGCTGAGGGGTGGAAGCAGGCCTGCTTGTACCCCGTCTGCCTCTCCCTCTAAAGAACCCCCTCTGGGCATAAGCAGAAGAGGAGGCCTGGGCTTGGTAAAAAGGCCTATGAAAAGGCCTGCCCCTCACGGCTGCCTTTGAAGAGTGGCCTGCCTTTCCTTTGCCTGTGCACTCCTATAGGTGGTCCTATACTCATCCATTTTCTTCATGTAATTCTCTGCCTGCTCCCCAAACAGAGAATTACCCACAACAGGAAAATCCATGGCCTTAGTCTGGGTATTCTGTGACAGGCTAGTACATCTGAGCCAAGCCATTCTGCGAAGTGCCACAGATGTAGCCATGACACATCATTAGAGTCCACTGCAGCATGGAATTGCACCTTGGATGCCTCAATACCATCAGCAGCCACCTGCTCCAGCTCCTTGGCAAGCTGGCCAGGGACCTGTTTTGCTAAAGCCATAACAGTATCCCATCTGGATTTCTGATATCTAGCAACATAAGCCATATAATTTGCCTGTCTAAGTCCCAAGAATGCTGCCATGTACTGTTTCTTTGCCATGGCATCAATCCTCCTGGAGTCCTTGTCAGGGGGGTGTGAAGCCAAGGGAATATTTGCCTTGTCACAGGCTGCAGCCTGCACTACCCCAACATGGCTGCATTGTTGTGTAAGGAACTCCATATCAGAGCCTGACAATGTGTACCTCTTGTCCATTCTCTTATCCACAGGAGGTATAGTGTGAGGAGTTTTTAGAATTCTTACTGTCTGTTTCCCAAAAGATTTATGCAAAGGAATAGACAGTCTCCTAGACTCTGGGATATCCATCATTTCCACATAGTCAGGCTCCTCTTGATAATCCACAGCTTCCTCAATAGGGAGCTGGAGGGTTTCAGCCACTTTTTTATAAAACATAAAATGAGAAGGGGACTCAGAAAGCCTAGGAGGAGACATTCCTGAAGGTCTGTCTGGGGAGATGTCCGGGTCAGTGGGCACATCCAGACTTTCAAATCCACATTCACTCTCCTCATACTCCTCTTCACCCTCCTCTGGTTCATAATATTCCTCTAAATCATACTCTAGAACCGTGGAACCGGCCGAACCGCACGCTTTATCTGATGGTGCCGGTTCGGTCGAACCGGGAAAGCGATTGACAATTTTAATCGCTGGCTATTTCTTCAGTGGTTGGAGAGGAAGTTTTGGCCCACACCAGCTGATTTCCTAGTCCTTTTGCTGGAACTGACTCCTCAGAGTCGGCCTCCTTTGCCCGAGGAAGTCTCGCCCTGGTCAGAGGACTCTCGTGGCTTGAACCGAACCGGCTGGCCATCCAGTTCAGTGGACTTTTTGGCCTCCCTTTCCCTGAGCCTACCAACTCTCTTTTCCAGGGTAGCTGCAGGAAAATTTTTACAGATCTGGCAGTCTGCATTAAGGTGGTCAAACCCCAGACAATAAACACAGGTGGTGTGGGGGTCAGCCTTGGCAAAGACTTCCCCACAGACACTGCAGTGTTGAAACCCAGTGGGCCCGGTTTTTTCTTTTGGGTTTCTCAGACATAATGCCAGCCTAACAAAACTTACCCGTTTATGGCAATCCACCATGTAAGACCCTCTTATCGGTTCCCAACCGTGTCATGGGTCGTGGAAAAAACCGTAATAAAATCCGTTTTTTTTAGAACCGATAAGAACCGGTAACCACACTCTAAATGACAGATTAATATATTTTAAATAACCTGATCGGTTCAAACTGAACCGATAAACCGTTTACAATTTCCACACAGAAAGAAATCAATGTAAAACCATCTAGTACTCACAATACCACAGACAGAGTCTGAACCGACCAGTTGCGGTTTAATTTTGGTCAAAAACTGAGAAAAACAATACTTTAACCGACAAAATGAACCGAGCAGAAGGAGAAATCTCTGGAGCGACTGTTCAGTGAGGCGGAGTAAAGAATCTGACGGTTTGAGTTTGAAGAACAACAGACAGAGTTTCAACCGAGCTTGAGCTCAGCGTTCCATGCCTGGCATGGAAAGTTAACTCTTTCACCTCCGGAGCAGTTCAAAGGTTGGGACTCACTGCATATGTCATAATATAGCAAGACTTCATGTTGTTTGAAAGGGTAGCAAAAGAGTTGCAGCCTTGAAAATAGACAAGGCTGCAGGGTCAGATGGGATGCTCCAAAGGGTGTTCAGGGAAGTGGCATCAGAATTTATTCATTTATTGAAATGTTTCCCCAGGAGGGCACACTGAACAACAAGTTGCTCATCTCACGGTGTGACCTGGGGGGAGGGGTTACATAGGGTTGTGAAGGATGATCAGTTACAATAGTATGTAGGTAGTACAAACAATACAACATTATAAGATTATGCAACAGTTGGAACACAAGGTATTGTACAATAAACAGTAGTGGAACATTGGGTAAATTACAATGCATGTCCAAAATCATACAAAAGAACATGTGAACGTACAAAACAGTAATAATGCTATAGAACCATTTATAGTGCATGAGTGTACCAGGAGAAGGCTCGAGGTAGTACGCAAGTGCTGTTAGAGTAAAAAAGGATGGGTTTAGGTTGTGTACACGGGTGACCCAGAAGGCAGGTGGAGAAGATGGGGAGGCAAGAACTGAATATGAGGAGAAGGGGTAGCCATTTCCTGATTTCCCCCTTCAGGATGTTGAGAACCCTGCCGAGGGGGGGGGGGGTCATGGTAGGAAGTCAGAAACTGGGGACAGGTATTAAGGTGGGTTAAAGCAGGAACAGCTAAAGGAAAGGTAATTGTGTAGGGCAGAGGTAAGGGAGTAGTTGGAGGAGGAGTGTCATATTTCAGGGGAAGGGATTCCAGATTTTAGGGAAATGATAGGCAAAAACAGTCTGACCGATTGAGGGTGGAGCAGTGAGGGACCGTCAAGGCACGGGTGTCGTTTGATCTGAGAGAGTGGGTGGGGGGAGGTGGAGTTGATAGACAGGATGAGAGATAGGAGGGGAGCCCCTGAACCAGAATTTGGAGGTTAGTTTGGCACAGTGAAAGATGCATCTATGAGATAGTGGAACGAAGGTTAGAGAGCAATAGAGTTCTCAGTGGTGGGAGCGGGAAGGGGAGTCGATAGCAAAGTGGCAGAAGGAGTTAAAGAGAGAGTCCAACTTGGTCAGGGAAGATTTGGGAGCAGCACCATAGACTACGTCGCAGTAGTCAAAAATGGGGAGTATCATCTACTGGACAGTTTCATGCCTCGCAGTCAGCGGGATGCAACTGCAGTTCCTGTACAGAGCACCAAGCTTGGGGTGCAGTTTCTTCAGGATAGCATCGATATGCACAGAGAAGTTGACGTGCTGGTCCAGCCAAACTCCCAGATATCAAAATGAGGAGGAGTCCTCCAAGATGGTCCCATCAAGGGTGTGGAAAGTGGGTAGGGCCGGGAGCCTAGAGAGTCTCTGCCTGGTACTAAAGGTCATTGAGACTGTCTTCTTGGCGTTTAGAAAAAGCTGGTGAGAAGCAAACCAGAGCTGAACTTGATTGAAGTCATGCTGTAAGCTGGTTTGCACAGCAGCAGGGTTTTTGCTGGAACTGTACAAAACAGTATCATCAGCGTACGGGTGGATAGAAGAGGATGAGCAGGCTGTGGGAAGATCATTAAGGAAAATGGAGAAGACTAGGGGACCAAGCACTGAGCCCTGAGGGACACCAGTGTTGATGGGGAGTGGAAGGGAGATGGAATCAAGGATTCTCACCGACTGGCTCATGCCACTGAGGTAGGATTTAAACCAGTTGGTGGATGATGGAGCAAGGCCAGCTGAGAAGAGTGAATCAAAAAGCAGGGGATGGGAAACAGTGTCGAAAGCTTTGGCTAGGTTGGCAAAGATAGCTGAGGTAATCAGGCCATCATCCATCCTTGAAAGGATGGAGTCAATAAGCCTGAGGAGGGAGGTGGTGGTTGAGTGGTTCTTCCGAAAACCAGATTGGAAGGGGGTGAAGAAGGAGGAATCAGAGAGGAATGGTGATGGTTGAGAGAGAATTAAGTGTTCTTGAAGTTTGGCAAGGGTAGGAAAGAGGGAAATGGGGCGATAGTTGCCAGGAGTGGATGTGTCACCACTCTTGGGGAGAGGAAGGACTACTGCATGTTTCCAGGATGAGGGTACTTGGACAGAAATAAAGGACAGGTTAAGGATTAGGGAGATAGGATAAGCAATTGCAGGAGCGGAAAAGTAGAGAAGATTAGGATCAAGCTCATCTGGTGAGGAGCCTTTAGAGGGGTTGAGGGATAGGAGAGCATTAAGAGCTTTCTCAGGGGAGCTAGTAGAAAAGGAAAATGGGGGAAGGGTAGGCACTTGCTGAGGCGATGGGCTGAAGTTAGTAGGTGGCAATGGGGACAGGGAATTTAGAAGAGGCGGGGTGCATGAGCTGTAGTAGGCATTAAATTCATTGGCCATGGAGCCAGGGTCAGAAACTAGGGAGTTATTTATTTTGAGAACTGGAGGGGGAGGGGGAGAGTGGGGAGAGAACAGGGCATGAACTACCCTTCAGAATTTAGATGGAGAGTTAGTGTTAGTCAGGAATGAGGAGTTGAAATAATCAGACTTAGCCAGTCTAGTAGCTTTAGTACATGAATTGCGTAGCATTCTGTACTTGGCGTAGTCGTTTGGATGTTTAGTAAATTTGTGTTTTCTCAGGCCGATCACGCCCCTGAAGCAGGCCAGTAGTGTGGGGGTAATCCAGGGGAGGTGAAGCCCACGGACTCTGGTCCATCTGAAAGGAGCAAAGACATTCCAGGTGGCAATGAATTTATCCTTAAAATAGTCAAGTGCTTGGTCAACAGAAATGGCAGTGGAGAGGGGGGCCCAGTCAGTGGAAGCAAGTGCAGAGCTGATTGGGGTAAGGTCTAAGGATTTAAAGGACCGGAGCTGTATGATTTTAGGGGGAGGTTTGGGGTGATGAACCTTACATACAATGAAAATGGGGTTGTGGTCACTAAGGGCATCAGGGAGGAGACCAGATTTAATGATACGGTGTGGGTTGGTTGTGAGTGTCTAGTCAAGCAGGGTGTGGTTTTGTGTTTTGAGATTAGAGCGTGTGGGCTCAAGTATAAGTTAAGTGAGGCTTAGAGCAGCAACATCATTGCATAACTTGATTAACTTGGGAGACAATCAATTTTAGATTCACGTCACCCATTATGAAAAGTTCACCAAATTATGAGAGGGAGGTGATATTTGCAAAGAGTTCAGTCATGACCGAGGGTTGAATGCTTGGGTGGCAATAGATGCCAGCCACAAAGATTGGGATTGAGAAAGGAATGGTAATGCATGTGACAAGGGCTTCATAGGTAGCTGGGATGGATGTAGATAGGATGGTAGTAAACTGCATTGAGGACAGGATATACATGGCCACTCCCCCTCCACGACCCGCTCGATCTTGTCTGGAAATTGAATACCCAGGGATAGTAATGGCACGGTCAGGGGTGCTTTTTATGAGCCATGTCTCAGTAATAATTAGGATGTCGGGGTGTGTGAAATCATAAGAGTTTGTAGAACCAGCTGAACTCCTAGCAGTTCAGTAGCTCACTGCAGTCAGGGGTAGTTCCAAGAGGTTAGAGAACAGTGAACATGCTGTCACTCCACAAGGAAAGGGACAGGGAGGAACCTAGAAATTACAGGCCCATCAGTCTTACCTCCACTGTAGGTAAACTGATGGAGACATTAATTTAAAAAGATCTAGTGGACTACCTGGAGAGAAATGGGCTCCAGTACAGTAAGCAGCATGGGTTCATGGCAGGGTGGTCTTTTCAGGGCAACCTGATAATATTCTTTGACTGGGTAACAAGGGCAGTGGATAAGGGATCAGCGTTAGATTTACTCTGTTTTGACTTCAGCAAGGCATTTGATTTAGTGCCAGACAGAAGGTTGTTGATAAATGAGAGGATATGGGAGCAGCAAAGGGCCTAGTTAAATGGTTGTGAAGTTGGTTAGGGGAAAACAGCAGAGAATGGTGGTAAACAGGTTCAAATCAGGGGAAAGGGAGGTTGCAAGTGAGGTACTGCAAGAGTCATTCCTAGGACCAGTTCTTTTCCATATGTTCATAAGTGACATAGGAGAAGGAATACAGGGCAAGATGTGTCCCTTTGCATATGACACCAAGCTCTGTAGCAGGATAGACAGCAGGGGGGGGGATAAGGAAGTTGCAGAGAGACCTGCAAAGGTTAAAAATGTGATAGACAGTCTGGCTGTTGTTAATCAACGGTGAAAAGTGCCAGGTGATACATGTAGGGAACAAGAACCCCAGGAAGGTATACTGGGTGAGAAGAGTTAAGCTGGGTGCTACTTAGGAGAAAGAGGACCCAAGCACCATCAAAAGTAACTCCCTAAAATAAACCAGCCCATGTAACAAGACATACAAGAAGGAGGTCAGAATGCTAGGGTGTATTGGAAGGGGTTTCGATAGCAGGAGGAAAGAGGTAATATTACTTCTCTGTTGATCTCTGGTGAGACCCCATCTGGAATAATGTGCCCAGTTCTGGAGTCCTCCCTTGAGGAAAGACAAAGACAGGCTGGAGACAATGTTGTATAGGGTAACCAAAATGATTCAGAGCTAACAGGGGCGATCTAGTTAGGAGCAACTCGGGGCATTTGAACATGTACTCACTGGAGGCCAGAAGGGAGAGAGGGGTCATGCTAGAGACCTTCAAGTTCCTGAAAGGAATAAACACGTTGAACTACGAGAAGCTGTTTAGCAAACATGGCAGGTAAAAAAAACAAGAGGAAAAGAATGCAGGCTAGTGGGGGGAGATTCTGGAAGGATGCGAGAAAGTTTTATTTAACGAGAAAGTGGTTGATTTGTGGAACAGCCTACCAGCAGAGGTGGTGGGTACAAAAACTATTGGTGGGTTCAAGCGTGGCTAGGACAAAGTAAAGGGCTTAATAGTTACTCAGGGGGTGGGTAGCAGTTAGGGAGCAAGGGGGGAGAGGAGATGAGGGTGAAAACCCTGTCTGGACTATAGGTCATGAGGTAGAGTAGGGCAAAACTGGGTAGACTGGATGGACCAATACTTTTTTTGTGCCAACATTGTCTATGTTTCTAAATGTTACATAAAAAACTGTAGGCAGAATTTTGTGGCCCAAACTGGATGTCAGAATCTGTTTTTAATGGCCAACATTGGGCACAGAATCTGTTTTTGTGGCTAGAATGGAAATAAAAAGGCAGATTTGGAATTAAGTCTCCATTCATAAACAACTATTTCTCTAGCACCAAAAACTTGACTTCTAATAATGTCACCTGATCCATAGTCACATACAATGCTTCATTCCAGTTCAAGGAGCCAGCATCCAAAACCATTTAAGTGGATTCATAGTTAATATATGAGCATGTACAATGTTGCCGGTTCTTGTGTTTTATAGAAAGGGGTTTATAATACTCAGTGTAATTAATGTGATGGAATTTTTGTTTTACCAAAATGCTCTATCTAATCCTTTAGGACACTTACCACCACCATTGGAGGGAGGGAAGTTTCTCTTCAAATGCCCGCTGTGAGGTCTGCAAGAAAACCTGTGGTTCTTCTGAAGTGATGTCTGGCATGAGATGTGAGTGGTGTGGAATTACGGTATGTGATATTCAATCGCTTGACTTCTAGAAACAACGGGTTCAGTAGGCCAAAGAATAATCACAATTACTCTTCCTCATCTTTAACACATTTGTGATGAGAAATATTGTCTCTGTTGTTTTTTCTTGCTAGAGCTGGTTGGCCCACAGCCACTGCTTCACACCTGCTTCAAGTGATGTCTGATTCCCGCAGCCCCATCTGCCACTCCCCAGAGCACTGCAATAACAAGTGGCACCACTCTTTCCGCTGTCTTGCAAGTAGGAATCCGCAGGGGGTGGGATCCAAGGGTGCCGGCATTGTCATGAATAGCAGTCAGTGCACATAGGATTTTTCCATTTTCTCCCCTCTCCCTGCCCACAGTCCAGCCAATGCCTGTCAGTGCCCCTGCAGGCCGCACCCACATGTAGCGTGTCACTGCAGGGCTCGCTAGTGCAGTGGAACCAGGCATCTGTCCCACCCCGGCTGAGAGCGCTGCCATGTCGCCACTCCTCCCCAGTCCCCTTCACTGAATTCGCCTGGCTAGCTTCCGAGTCTGCTGTTTAAACTCATGTCACCAGCGTGAGAGCATGATGTGCTACCCACTAAGCCATTGGGTGGCCCCAAAATATTGTCTCTTTAAAAGGCAAGGCAATTTTTAATTATATGGTGCCCATTTCCAGGGGCTCTGGGCACCTAACAATAAAACAGTAAGGAAAAAACAATAAATAAAACTAGATAAAATTCAAAGATAGTAAAATTCAGAGTTTTAGCATCATAACAAATATTTTCAGATAGCTTGGATGAATTGGGTTGGAATACCTAGTCCATAAAGGCCAGGCTGAAGAGGCGGGCCTTCAGCCTCAGTTTAAATGCCCCAATCAAGGGGGCCTCCTGAACTGCAGGTGGTAGCGAGTTCCACAGGGTTGGCCCAGCGACACTAAAGGCATGGTTGCCCGATGTCTTGAGCTGAACCCTGGGAATGTCCAGGAGGCCCCTCAAAGAGAAGCGGAGGGAGCAGACAAAGGTCACAGGTGTCAGGAGCTCAGACAGGTAGCTCAGACCCAGCCCATTCAATAATAATAATTTTTATTTATAGGGCGCCTTTTGAATGTCAAGGCACCATACATAATAACAATTAAGACAGTTAACATCATTAAAAATACAACCAGACCAAACAATTAAAACAATCAATATTCTGGAAATGCAGTTTCCCAGAGAAAGGTCTTCAGACCCCTCTCAAAACCCTCCACAGAAGTGCACTCCTGCACCCGATGGGGTAGAGAATTCCAAAGGGTAGGGGCAACATACGAGAAAGCCTGAGCACCAGAAGATTTCAAATTCACCCTTTCAACCTCTAGCAAACCCTCATCGGCCGAGCGGAGAGATCGATCAGGGTGATAGGGAACCAGAAGTTCTTTCAGATAGACTGGGCCCAGATCATGTAGGGCTTTAAAAGTCATCAAGCTGACTTTAAAGGTGATCCACCACCGAATTGGCAGCCAGTGCAGTTCGTGCAGCACCGGAGTAATATGACAGGATCTTCTGGAACCCGTCAAAAGCTGGGCTGCAGCATTCTGCACTAGCTGCAAGCGACGGATTTTAACCCCAGAAAGCCCTAGATAAAGGAAGTTACAATAATCCAGGCACGAGGACATGAAGGCATGGACTAAAGTAGGCAGGTCGGCAGACAGAACAAGATGCTGAACCCTGGCGATGTTCCTAAGATGATGAAAGTCTTGATGACTGCCGACACCTGTGCAGTGTCAACCTATCATCAAGAACTACCCCCAGGTTCCGCACCCATTCAGAGGTCTCGAGGGAAACTCCTCCAAGAAATATTCCAGAAGACGCAACACTGCCTGACCCCCCTATCTGTCTGCCTGGGTCCACAACCAGTACCTCAGTCTTATCCGAGTTCAACCTCAGCCAGCTGCAATTCATCCACTTCTGGATTTATCTTAGACAGCTATTAAAGACCGAGAGAGCTCCCTCCTGGTTGGGGGCAAAAGAAAGACAGAGCTGGGTATCATCTGCATAACAGTGAAACCTCAGCCCATGCTTCTTCACAGTGTCTCTGATGGGTAGCATATATACTGCAAATAACATGGGTGACAGTATATAGGACCTTAAAGGTGAGCAAGCCCACCTTGAAAAGGACCCTCCACCTGACAGGCAGCCAGTGCAGGGTACGCAGGACTGGGGTCACATGACTGGACCTGGACAGGCCCGTCAGCAACTGGGCCACCATGTTCTGCACTAGCTGCAGTCTGCATAAGGTCCCTCCCATGACCCCAAAGTACAGAGCGCTGCAGTAGTCGAGCCTAGAGGTAACAAAGGCATGTACCAGAGTCGGCAGACTGTTGGGCAGAACAAGGGGCTTGATCCTGGTAATGTTCTGCAAGTGGTAAAAAACACTTTTGACAATAGATGATACCTGGTCTTCAAAGGTCAGTCTGCTGTCCAGGATCACACCAAGGTCACGCACCCATGGGGAAGCCACCAACAGAGCAGACCCCAGAAAAAGACCTGTGCAAGCTCCAGGTGGCAACCCATCACGCCTGTGACCCGGCTTAATCACCAGCACCTCCATCCTATCCAGGTTAAGTCACAGCTAGCTGGAAGACATCCAGTCATTCATTTTAGCCAGACTGTTGTTAAGCACATCCACACATCAGATGTTCCAGGCACAAATGACAGATACAGCTGGGTGTCATCTGCGTAGCAGTGAAACCCAGGCTGTACTGCCGAATGATCTCACCCAGGGGCAGCATGTACACTGCAAACAGTGGCAAAATCATGCCCTGTGGTACTCCACATGACAGGGGCATTAGGGAGGAGGAGAAATTCCCCATCACCACCCGCTGCACCCTATCAGAGAGATAGGACTCAAAAGAGGGAGGTTAGTAGGAAAGCGAGTGATTTTCCTTTTTAAGGCAGTGCTGTTGAGTGGTTACAGCACAGGCTTGGGAACTAAGTGACCCAGGTTCAGTTCCCACCAGAGCCACCAATTGTGCGAGTGTGAGCAAGTCACTAGTCTTCTCAGTGCTTCAGTCCTCTCATCTGTAAAAAACTGTTAAAAAGCAAAATCCCTCTGAAAATGAGATGGTTGCATCCCAGCTCAGCTATTCTGAGTGTATACATTATAAGAAATCATTTGTTAAAGTAGATTTTTGAGTCCACTGATACGGTATATTTAGTTCTGATGCGTTAGTTGTATTCCTTTTTATAAATAAGAGACTGATGTATCCTATTTCTTAGTAAACCATTAGACACAAATACTTCTCATGCTTATTATGATTGACAGCTTCAAACAACTCAGGTCAAAACCGGGTTTAAATCACTACCAGAAGCCATCTTTGGTTTAGGATAGGGAATTGGTTTGCAGCATAACAAATGAGGACAAACTGAAATATTTAAAATGTTTAAATGCAATGGCAACAACTAAGGAACAAGGCTACAGTGAGCAGAATAGAGGCTCAAGCTTTAAGGGTGAACAAAGAAGGAATTTCTGCACTCGGAGGATTGTGGATGCATGGAATATTCTGAGGCTCTTGGTTGTGGTGGCACAATGACTATATTTAAATCTACATTAGACAAGCACACGCGTGGGGAGTTATTTAAGGTTTCTGACCACTGAGAGGTGGGAGATGGCCACGATGGCTTATCTGGCTTGCTTCCATGTCTTTTATCTCCTGTGTTCCTGTGTCCAATGAAAGCAGCAGTATTTGTAAGTCCCCTGTACTTTTTTCAGCAATAATGTTTTCCTGGCAAAAAATGTCAAGATGCCCAATATATCTACATTATGAATCAAGCATGTACATTCAATGCATAACTTTAACAGAGGAGAATTTTAAAAATTGTGAGTGGCAGCGATCTTTAATGACGAGTCATTAATTGCAACATTAGCTATAAAGGGAGTTTTAACAATATCTGAGAAAACTAAAAATACACTGAGGATGAATCTAACGATGTCAGAAGGCCGGCCCACCAGCACAGTGGAAAGATTTAATGCTGCGATGTGGGTGACTTGGGTTCGGGAACAGACTCAGGACGCTCGAAGACCAGCCGGGGTGGAGGTGGATTGAGCGGCTGCCACACGCTCTATACCTCGAAGGGGGCACATTGTCTCTGGTCCTAGGACTCCTGGGTGACCACAGGATACTTGGTGCCAGAGCACCAACTAATGTAGGAGGACATGTTGGACGCATGGCGAGGGAGTGCCGTGACGTCCATTTGACACACTTCTGGAAAAAACTGTAAGAAAATCTCCTCGGCAAGCTAATGATGCCCCCCCAGCCCGTGGCGGACCTGGAGTGCCCATCGCAACCCAGACACAAATCCACCAGGGTTAATGGGGAAGGGCTCCGATGGTTTCGCCCTGGGGGGGGGTAATCCAGGGGGCACTGTGGTGAGGTGTCCTGGGTCCATCCGAAGATGTGGGGGGGGCCGAGGGGAATGGCCACCGGTGCAGAAAGCAAAGTAAGTATATATAAAAAAAAAGAATGTTAGAAATACATTTTTGCTAAAAAAAAAATGACGAAATGTCTTGCTGATTAACAAATACTTCTTCTTTAAGTGTAAGGTATGTCAATTTTGGGCTTTGTAATACATTAGCATTATTAAAAAGTGTAATATGGGTCTGGTTGGAGGGCCTGTTATGGACATGAGTGTTGCCTCTTGCGTCCCTAGCACACTGTGAACTATCAGTGAACTGTTCTGGCATCTCAAGGACTCAAGAGGCAATACCCGTAGATCCATAGGAAGCCCTACAGCCAAGCCCACATAGAGGATAGTGTATGATCAACCATACACAACAAGGATGTTTTTCACTCGAGAGGTCTCGTTACCATGGAAACCTCGAGAGTAAAAAAAACACCCTTGTTGTATATGATTGATCATACACTGTCTTTTATAGTGTATGGTCAATCATAATTTTATGACTTTTCCCTTACCTTTGTCCTTTTTCTCACTGCTGCTCTCTTCTGGGGTCCACTCTCACTGCTGCAGCCATTTGACGAAGCTCAGAGGTTCGTGCACCACACGTGCATGCAGACATTTGAAGTTGCGCTGCATTCACTATGTAGCTAGTGCAGTACAGCAGCTACGATGATGTAGCTACTGCAGCACAACAACGTTTGAGGGATGGATTTTCATCCTCAACAATGTTCCACCATACACTATAAAGTTATTATAGATTGTGCTAATTTATTTTTGTAATTACCTGTTTTTCTTCCAAATGTTGATGGTGCAAGTGGCTAATGAGAAGCCCATCATTGCAGCACAGCGTGTTAGACGCTCTTAAGGATAAAATATCAAGATGCCCATTTTCCTTTTCATGCATTCCTGATCCAGGATACGGGATTGTGAACTTTTTACGAGTTCGTGCTCCCATGCCATTCCCACCATAAAAAAAATAAAAAAAATATCTTGGTACAGTGCTTTGCTATTTACCATGAAATACATGTGACAACATCATAATATATCCACATTATGAATCTAGCATGTACATTCAACACGTAACCTCAACAGAAGAGAATTTTAAAAATTGTGAGTGGCAGCGATCTTTAATGACATGAGTCATTAATTGCAACATTAGCTATAAAAGGAGTTTTAACAATAACTGAGAAAACTAAAAATACACTGAGGATGAATCTAAGGATACCAGAAAGCCTGCCCACCAGCACAGTGGAAAGATTTAACACTGCGATGTGGGTGACCTGGGTTCGGGAATGGACTCTGGACACTTGAAGGCTGGCTGGGGGGGTGGAGGTGGATTGAGCGGTTGCCACAACGCTCTATACCTTGAGGGATGCATGGTGAGGGAGTGCCACGACATCCATCCGACACATCTCTGGAAAAAACTCCCTAAGAAAATCAACCCAGCAAGCCCAGTGACGCCCCCCCCCCAACCCATGGCAGACCTGGGGTGTCCATCGCAACCCAGACACAGATCCACCAGGGTTAATGGGGAAGGGCTGTGATGGCTCCACCCTGGGGGGTAATCCAGGGGGTACTGTGGTGAGGTGTAACTTGTTTTGTTGAAATCTTATTAAGCAGACAGGTATACTGTGGAGTCTAAAGGGTGCTGACACATTTCTCATCAGCTTATACAGCTCTCAGAGACAAGTGAGATTTCAACAACCAGAAAATGGAGACACCCCCATGATAGTTACATGAACTAGTATGAACAGTGAAAATAAACTAAAGAAATCCCTGTATCCCTAGCAGGTACAGGAAAAGAGTTGCCTGTTGACATGGAAACAAATAAAATTTACAAGCTATGAGGGTGTAGTTTTCCTTTAAGTGGAGTCCTGTAGTAAATCACGGTGGCATTACAGTACCTGTTGGTTGATGCAGTCCCTTGTGTTTCAGCATTACTGCCCACAGCTCTTCTGTGAGCCAAAGCCCCCTCCCCAGCACCCTCTTACTGCTGTTTATTGACTGGTTGATGTTTCCCTTGTGTTTCAGCTTTACTGCCCACAGCTCATCTGTGAGCCAAAGCCCCCTCCCCTGCACTGTCTTCCTGCTGTTTGTTGACTGGTTGATGCATTCCCTTATGCTTCAGCTTTACTGCCCACAGCTCTTCTGTGTGCCAAAGTCCCCTCCCCAGCACCCTCTTACTGCTATTTATTTATTTAAATTTTGGTAACTGGGTAGGCCCACTGAGACCATAACAGTCCCTTTTTCAGGGGTGGGCCATGATTAATTACATACAGCTGAAAAAAGGAAAATAAAAACACATCAGGAGCAAAGTCAAAACATAAAGAACAGGGCACAGTTGATGGTACAACAGGTAGGTTAATTACACTTGACGCCAACAAGAAGACAGTACAAATCTCACAGTACAACAGAATTCAGTAAAGGTCCCAATATGGGATCAATAATCTGCCAAAAGTCTGACGTAGTCATAATAGCAGCCCATACGAGTTGTCCTAATCTCAGTAGTAGCATGAACAGAGGCTCTGTTCCAAAAGGTGGGTCTTAAGGCCCTTCTTAAAGCCCCCAGGGGAGGTGCACTCCTGGAGATTATTTGGAAAGTCATTCCAGAGCAGTGGTATATATGCAGCGAATGACCGGAGCCCTTGGGACGTCCTGGCCTTGGGGATGTGGAGAAGCTGGCAATCAGAGGACCGTAATGTTCTACCAGTCCGTTTGGCTGTTATCGTGCCAATAAGGCTGTGGGGGGAAGTATTGCCTTGCTGGAGTTTATAGGCAATGCACAGAGATGGACAAGCCAATCTGCCCTCGAAAGAAGGCCAGTTTAGAGAAAGTAACACATTACAGTGGTTTTCCATTGGCAGTGCCCCATGGCACAGCATCCAACCCTGTGGTACAGGATTCTCAGCCTTTGCAACTCTGAGATTCTAACTGAGTGCAGTATCGGGGCCCTGTATAACAATGTGGGCGGGGCGTACCAGTGGCTACCTTTAATCTGGATTCCTGAGTGAGGAATAGACTCAGGCGGTATAGAAGACCTATTTTCTGGTTTAACGTATTGGTAAATTGATCAATATGATCCTTAAATATACAATCTTGGTCTGCATACACCCCTAAGTACTTGATACAGTCAACCACCTCAATCTTTGAGCCGCTGGAGAGATGTGGAGATAATAGGTGCAACCTATCCTGGCCCAAGCTGTTAGGACCAGATAGTATTGCCGTGGTCTTTTTACCATTTAGTACCAACCTATTGTACTGAAACCAATTCTCAAGCACATTAAGGTCTTTGCTGAGTAGACGGTTAAGTAGGGTGGCATCCTGTGAGGATCTATACAGCACGGCATCATCTGCATATGTCTCCTTCGCCCCTCCACAGTACTTATGCATCTCATTAATGAATAGAGAAAAGAGAAGGGGTCCCAAAATCAAACCTGGGGGACTTATCCAAGATGGGGCGTATGTCAGAATTAGCACCCAACTATCTACTGATTTGTGCTCTACCATGTAGGTAGTCCATGAACCACCATACTGAGAGATCGTCAAGACCAAGGGATCTCAGTTTTGTAATAAGAAACTGATGGTCCACCAGATCAAAGGCCTTGGTGAGGTTTAGAAAGATTGCACCAGTTTGTAGGCCATTATCTTGGGCTGATAAGATGTCTGTTGTGAGGCTAACCAGTGCAGTGCTGATCCCATGATTTATTTCTAAAACCATGTTGCTGTTCTGTGAGTAGGTTATATGGTATGATGTAATCTTGGACTTGCTGATAAACAACTCTCTCTAGCACTTTGCTCAGAGTACAGTTGATTGGTTGATGCGGTCCCTTGTGTTTCAGCAATACTGCCTACAGCTCTTCTGTGAGCCAAAAACCCCTCTACAGCATTCTTTTACTGCTGTTTATTGACTGGTTGATGCATTCCCTTGTGTTTCAGCAATACTGCCCACAGCTCTTCTGGGAACCAAAAACCCCTCCCCAGCATTCTTTTACTGCTGTTTGTTGTCTGACTGATGCATTCCCTGTGTTTCAGCATTACTGCCCACAGCTCTTGTGAGAGCGATAGACCCCTCCCCAGCACTCTCTTACTGCTGTTTGTTGTCTGTTTGATGCATTTCATTGTGTTTCAGCATTACTGCCCACTGCTCTTGTGAAAATCTGGAGACACAGCCCCCTTCCCCAGCAACTCCTTACTGCTGTTTATTGTCTGGTTGATGCATCACACCAAGCACTTGGGTTAAATCCCAATACTGACACTGTAGTGCAGCATGGGGAGGGGGGTGCTGCACTCCTGAGGTGCCGTCTTTTGGATGAGACGTTAAACTGAGGTCCCATCTGCCTGTTCTGGTGGTAGTTCAGGTGGATGTTAAAGATCCCGTGGCACTTCTCGAAAAAAGTAGGGGAAATTTTATTGCAATAACATCATAAACAAATCATTTAAAATAATTTTTGTTTAAACAAAGAATAATATAAACCCAGAACAACAAAACCAAAAACAGTATTAACTTCATACTGTAAAAGAAAGAAAATAAATCAAAATCAGAAACAGAACTTGCTTGAAGGGGAGAACAATTAAAAAAAAAAAAATCACCACCACGTATTTACATGATGAAACCATCCCAGTTCCCTTCCTTTCAGGAATAGGTCATATGACTCAATGTTATTTAAACTGAATAAACATCTGGAAACTTTTCCACCACAAGAACACTTTGTGGGATGTATGTACCTCTATATCATTAAGGTAAACTTTCTCCATAGCCTGATGAATTAAATGCATAACTGTATCAAATGGCATTTTCTTTTGGTACAGCACCCATTAACATCTACTATGCCACAAGTAGAATTTGAGACAACACGAAAAAAAATAGCCAATGTATCCGGGTGGTAATGAGGGGCAATCTGTGAGTAATCTCCGAATAAAAGTTGATTATATGTTAACTGGGTCAACCATCCCATATTCCATTTTAAAGCCAGATATGCCCACAGTGGTTTAGCATAGGAGCAATCAAAATAAAAGTGTTCCGTAGTTTCTTCCTTGTTGATCCACTGCTGTTTTGGACAGAGGAGAACTTTGGTTTCAGAGCAAGAAACAGCAGTCTAGAACTACAGATTTTAACTGATAAATCACTTCTATCTCAGCAGGAGTCAGTACCTGTTTGGATTAAGCAAACAGATACTTTATTAGAAGAAGGGGGTCTCATTTAAGTAAAAAAGGAAAAAGTCACTGTGGGTTTCTCTGAGGAAGGGGGCTGTATCAGCTTAATTTACTGAGTCAGAGCAGAGGGTGCATCTAATTGGGGGTGTGGCTTAGCAGTTTAGGAATACAAAAGCAGGTGTCTCCAATTACAGCTTCCTGCTGTTTTGACACAGGAGAACTTTGGTTTCAGAGCAAGAAACAGCAGTCTAGATCTACAGATTTTTTTTACTAATTGCCCTCCTTCTCACCCCTCCACCCTCACAGCCAAAGCCAGTTCTAGCTTTATAGCCACTGGATTTGACTGACAACAGGAACTTCCTGTTTGGAAGTAGGAAGGGAAGGATCACTGAGACACATTAGTTTTATCAACCTCAAGTAATCTAAAAATAACTCCCCAGCTGCTGGAGGTCTGAATCAAGCACGGAAGAAGGAGACTACTGGAGACTACGGGAAGTTCCTGTCCCAGAACAGGAAGGGCAAGAGTTGTAAGGGCACATAGGCAGTAGGAAAGTAAGTGTAAAAATACATAGAGGGAGAAGACAGTAAGCATACGAAGCAACAGGAGAGGGGACACAAAATAAGTCAAGATGGGAGGGAAGCAATGTTCCAGGAGATATTCTGGAGGCTGCAATGTTGCCCTGTTTGCAGGCACCTTTCTGGTCTGAGGGACCACCAGGGCCACCACCGTTACCTCAGAGGTTGCCAAGAAAGAGGAGCAGTTGGACCAAGGTGGGCTTAGGGAGGGAGGGGGTGGTGGAACAGAGGTGCATCCCTCCTGTTGTACCTCTCCACAATTCATATGCTGTTCTGGCAAAGAGTGGTTCCTCTATGGAGGCACCTGCAGTGGAGACCAAAGAGGATGCTGGGAACCTCCACAACGGAGACCCACAGGAGGGTGGCACGAGACCCCACAGGGGAAGGAAATAACTCCTGGTGGGGGACTTGATCATTGGGGGGGTAGAAGTGGGGGAGGAAGGGGATAGGGAGGTAAGGTGCCTGCCTGGCGCCATGATTCAGAGGGACAGGAAGCGAATCCTCAGGATTGCGGGAGCAGCTGCACGAGGGAGGGTGCTGGATGTCATTGTCCACCTAGGGACAAATGACCTGGCTGTTAATGGGATCAGAGCAGTGCAAGAGGAGTTTGTGGAGTTGGGGAGGGGCCTTAGACAAGTAGCATGTACGGTAACCTTCTCGGAGGTGCTGCCTATCTATGGCAAAGATGATGCTAGGGTATTCCACACCATGGGATTCAATGAATGGTTGAAAAACTGGTGTGGAGCTCAGGGTTTTGGCTTCATTGGGGACTGGTGAGCCACCTGGAGGGATGCAGGCTTATACTGGCACGATGGTCTGCATCTGTCCAAGGGGGGAGCCAGGATCCTAGGTGACAGGTTTAAATGCTTCATTGGCAAGCATTTAAACTAGCCAAGGGGGAGGCACTGAAGAGGAGCAGGGAAATCCCAGCCTCCCCCACAAAACACAGTAGTTAGAGAGGTAAACACCAAAGTAGAGAAGTCAGTAGGGAGCAGGACAGGAATAAAGGCAGTAAGGACAGGGATGGGGCTAAAAGGGTTAAGGCCATAAAACATAAATGGAGGGTGATGAGTGCCAGTGCCCGCAGTCTGTGCAACAAGCTCCCTGAACTAGTGGCCTTGATGGAAGAGGGATGCCTGGATATTGTGGCAGTCACTGAAACATGGTACACAGAGAACCATGATTGGGATGTCAACATACCAGGATACACAGTCTACAGGAGGGACAAGGTGGGTAAAAGAGGAGGAGGAGTAGCTGTCTATATAAGGAAAAGGATTAAAGCAACAGAACTAGGCCAGCCCGCTGGCGCAGTGGTGCAGCGGTAGGTTAGCGCTCGTGGCACCAACGACCTGGGTTCGGGAACGGACTCGGGGAACTGGAGGGCTGGCCGGGGGGAGGAGGATCGAGTGCCCAGAGGCTGCTCTCCTCCTCCTGGTGGGGTGGGATGCGGGTCCTGCTGCAATACCACCACCTGGGTGACCATGGGTGGTGGTGCAGTGAGGACTGCATGTAGCGGGGGGAGGACGTCTGCCAGGAGCCGGAGCGTTAGCACGCTGTGACGTGCGTCACTCCTAGGCTCTCCTAGCGCGCAGACCTCCTACAGGGATGGGCAAAAAAAGGAAAATACCCTCCAGTGCTCCCTATAGACAGAGCTTCAGGCCCCGGGAGGGATACAGAGACTTAATAAAGGGGAGGAAATGTGGGCAGAGGGTGACAGTGAAAAAGCAGGGATACTGAACGAATATTTCTACTCAGTATTCTCAACAGAAGAGGAGGGGGAGGTACCTAAACCAAACAAGAGAGAAACTTTGAATGGGGGGCATCGATACCAGTCCATTCACAGAAGAAAAGGTTTTGAAAGAACTCTTGAAACTTAGGGTGGACAAAGCAACGATGCCTGATGGGATTCACCCAAGAATTCTAAAAGAACTAAGGGTAGAACTAGTAACACCACTGACTACTCTCTTTAACAAATCATGGGAGGATGGGGTGGTACCTGAGGACTGGAGGAGGGCAAATGTGATTCCACTTACAAAAGTGGGAGCAGGACGGAGGCAGGAAACTACAGACCAGTTAGTTTGACTTCAGTGGTAGGGGAAATTATGGAATCACCTCTGAAGGAAAGAATTGTTGAGTACCTAGAGGCAAGTGGGGCACAGGACCCAAAAGCAGCATGGTTTCACAGCAGGAAGGTCATGTCAGACGAACCTAATAGATTTATTTGACTGGGTGACCAAAGTAGTAGACCAGGGAGGGGCTGTGGATATGGCCTACCTAGATTTTAGCAAGGCATTTGACACAGTCTCGCACAAAAGTTTAATATACAAGTTAGCCAGCCTTGGAGTGGGTCCCAGGTAGTAGCCTGGATAAAAAACTGGCTGGACAACAGGACGCAAAGAGTAATAGTAAACTGAGTCCACAGTGAAGAAAGGAGGGTAACTAGTGGGGTACTGCAGGATTCGGTACTGGGACTGCTCCTCTTTAATGTCTTTATAAGTGACATTGGAGAGCACCTGGAAGGAAAGGTATGTTTCCTTGCAGATGACACAAAGATCTGCAACAGGGTTAATACACAGGGTGGGGTGGAAAGAATGAAAAGGGACTTGGCAAGATTGGAGGAATGGTCAAATATGTGGCAGCTCAGATTCAGTGCAAACAAGTGCAAGGTAATGCATCTGGGAAACAAAAACCCAGGGGAAGAGTACACAATGGGGGGTGAGTTAATAACAACAACAAAAACCAAAAGAGACCTAGGAGTAATTACATCAGATGACCTAAAGGTGGGCAAGCAATGTGAGAAGGCAGTAAGAAGGGCTGGGGGGATACTGGGATGCATAGAGAGAGGCATCAACAGTAGAAAACAGGAAGTTGGTATCCCTCTGTACAGACAGTTAGTGAGACCCCATCTGGAGTACTGCATGCAATTCTGGAGACCCCATCTCCACAAAGACATAGACATGAGGCTGTTCAGAGGAGGGCAACCAACATGGTGCAGGGACTGCACCAGAAGACATATGAGGAGAGACTAAAGCAACTTAATATGTATACCCTTGAGGAAAGGAGGGAGAGGGGGGACATGATAGAAACTTTCAAGTATCTCAAGGGAATTAAAGTCCAAGAGGGTAGAATATTTCAGAAGAAGAGATGTGCAAGAACAAGGAGGCACAATTTGAATATAGAGGGAGGATGGCTCAGAGGTAATATTAGAAAGTATTTTTTCACAGAGAGGGTTGTGGATGCATGGAACAGCCTTTCTGATGAGGTTGTGGAGTCAGAAACAGTGGGAGAATTCAAGAATGCATGGGACAGGCATAAGGCAATTCTAGTGGGGGTAGGAGGAAGTAAGCTGTTGATTAACTAGAATCTGCAGCTTATCCATCAGGTAGGGAAATGGGCAGACTAGGTGGGCCAAGCGGTCCTTATCTGCCATGAAATTCTATGTAACTGGGGACAATTTTGTTCTTCTAAGGCCTTATATTTAGCGTTTCCTCTCAAGTTTAATTTGCCATAGACAGAAAGCCAGAGGTGCTCCCACATAAACCTGGGAATCCAAATGTTGTTAAGCTGGGCCAATACCAAACCATTATGAGTGGGGAGGCAGTGTTTAAAACAGGGTTCTGTGGGAGACATAACTGTTTGGTAGAGCTTCTGGCAAGTACATTGCAAAATCAATTGCTTAGTTAATCCCCACTTACAGAGTTTTGAAGCTGCACTTCAAAAGTACTCTGGAATATGTAAATGGACAGATAAAATAGGGGCAAAATTATGCCGCGCTTGAAAATATCTACAAAGTACTATCTGAATCCAACATTGATGGAATGCCTGTTGTGGCCCCAATCCACTTCTAATGGTTTGAGAAATAAAAAGTGTGTGAGCAAACACAACAGGATCAATCATACCTAGATCACCTTTAGCCCTACACAGATAGGTGTAGCCCTTTTTATGAAAAGAGTAGGGGAATTTCCCTGGTGTCCTGGCCAAATTTCCCCGATTCACTAAAAATACCACCAACAGCTTAATCTGGTTCAGTGTCAGTTGGCATCCGTCTGTATCCCCCTCCCCCATGACGAGGCTGAAAATAGGCAGAATTGTTGTCTAGTCCTCCTTCCCGGTCAACAGACTCTAAATAAAATAAATACATTCCATGGTGTTTCAGCATTACTGCCCACAGTAGTTGTGAAAATCTGGAGGCACAGCCCCCTCCCCAGCAACCCCTTACTGCTGTTTCTAGAGACTGTGCTATTGGGGAGGCAGTGTGAACCACTGATGACAGCACAGAACTGTGAAACAGGAGGTCACAGGTTCAGCTCTAATTGTAGCTACTGACCCACTGTGTGGTACCAAGTCACTTGACACCTCCCTGTGTGTGTGGGGGGGGGGGGGCTGAGTGAAGACACAGAACATGAGAAAACTTATTTTAAAATGCCCCACACGACAGTGCTTGAACACACGGGACAATAAAATAAAACAGTGCAAGCCTGGGACTTCAGAATTGTTTGTACCAGTTGACTAGTCAATATGATGTTTGGTTACTGTAAAAACTTGTCTGAAAGGCCTGTCAGCTTCTGCTCAGCCAGTAGGCTTGCAGGGACAAGACCAGTACCTGAGAGTGGTCCAACCTGCATATGAACCTCTGCAGCACATATTTAAGGCAGATCAATCACCACTCCAGCTGCTCAGCTCTACCAAAGTCCAAAACTTCCCAGCCTTGGCTGGCATCGCTACTGGTCAGTCTTTCTGAGGCTTCCCCAGAACCAGCTACTCCCCACTTGCATCAGCCAGTTTTCACTTTTGTGAGAGGGCTGCTGCCTCCACGGTCCAGATCTCATCTGCCCAACTGTATTCAGCCAGCCTGTTTTACAGTGCAGGATATCATATGATCTGTCAGACTTGGCTTACCTTTTGACTAAATGTTTACAACATATTTTTTTTTTGGTACAGAAAGGTAAACAAATCATGAAAAACAACATTTAACACAGATCTGCTTTTATGCAGTAACAAAATAATGCAAAAAAAAAAGGCAAATAAGGGAACTTGTCAATGTGTTAACGTAAGGAGCTTCTATTCCTGCATTGCAATAAACTGTAATTTTTTTCCACAAGACTATGTCTGGACTTCAGTTTTAACTGTTTGCTTGGGTGGCGTGTTCCATAACTGTTCTGGACAAAGAAGGGAACTCCCAGGCAGGACCACTGTTTTAGCCCACCCAGCAATAAAATGGGGTCAAGGTAGGACCTCCCAGAAGGTGAGATTTTGCATCTCGGCTAGACTGTCATGGGTAAATACTATAAATTCTAAATATGTATTGTACCTTTGGCTAGGAGAGTGGATGAGCAACTGCCACTGCAGTCCACACCAGTGCCATTGCTTGGCTCGACTGCAGAGGCTGCCGCATTATAAACACCAACTGGGAGGGCTTTGCAAGTCACTAATGCAGTGTGCACTACAGAAGTGGAGAATGTGATACAGAGGTTTTGAGGCTTATATAAAAATCTAAGGTAGTGTGTAAACACAACTGAAGTGACATGATTTATTTTCCTTATAGGCGCATGCTGCTTGCTATATTATCCTCACACCAGAATGTGTTTTTGGAAGACTGAGACGTATGATACTACCGCCATACTCTGTCCGTATGTATAGTCGCAATTTCAGCAAAATGCACTGCTTTCAGATATCTGAGAGCCCACAACCAGAACCAGGTAAGAGGCCAATATTTATGAAGATTTCTGGAAATGGGGCATTTAAACCTGTTCCAGTATGTATGTATGTATTTATGTAAATGTATTTATTTAAAATTTGTGACTGGAATAGGCACACAGAGCTAGATCTCGCTTTCCAGGTGTGACATGGGGGATACAACAGGGAGTAAAACAACAACAAATGAAGTGATAGCAATGGATGCACATATGTGATTAATAAAATAAAAGCAAGTTCAAGTGATACATCTCAGAAAAAAACTGAAAAAACAATGTACAAAGTACACTGAGAGCTTGGTGCGCCTGCAGCCAACATATGGCATAATATTTATAATGGAGGCATGATGTTCATGGGAGAATACAAGTTCATGAGGCCATAGGCCCTTAAAGAACTCACCACCATTTGAATACTAATGGTGGAAAAATAATTTTGTACTACCCATGTGCTCATCTGATCACTTTAGTTTATACTGTCACTTTCCACTATATTTTTGGGCAAAGTATCCCAAGCAGTGACAATTCGTTGTGTAAACCAGTCATAAAATTCAAATTACAGAGTACACTTAGTTTTAAGCTATACAGTAGGGTATGAGGCAATATGATTAAATGGGTGGTGTGGCTAGGCCATGGGATGTAGTAATGCTGAGAGAAGAAGGCAAGCTGCAGGTGCATGCTTTTGAGAAGTGTGTCCATAACAGTGGCTTGAGAAAGTGCAGGGAGGATGATAGTCATGTGGAGAGAGGGTTGTTGTTCCACCATGTGGGAAGGCGTATAGAGAAGGCAGACTAGCATACTACAGATTTACTGTGAGGGACTTGAGATGAACAAGCAGTGGAGCAATGAATGATTGGAGGGAATAGGAGGTTGGGATGGCAGGGTTGAGGAGAGGTAAGTGGGAACAGTGGCCAGTAAGTATTTGGCCAGGAAGGAGGAACAGTGTGAGAGATGCCATACCTCAGTGGAGGGTGGAGAGATAGTAGCACAGAGAGAGATAGAGCAGTGATGGATGAGAGATGGAGCATTATGGGCAAAATGACAGTAGGAATGAAAAAGGGGGCAGCCTATCATGTGCATACTTTGTGGAAAGTGCTGTAGGCTGTATCCCATTAGTGAAACTGGAAAGATCATCTTAAGAATGGTCACTCGGAGGACCAGGAGAGGAAAGCAGAAATTGTTTCAGGACAGCACACCAAGCCGAGGGTGAAGATCCTAATGCACGGCATCAGTGTGCATGTAAAAACTGAGATTCTAATCCAAACGCACCCCTTGGTACTTGAAGTGGGGTACCTCATTCAGCAGGTTGCCATTCAGAGTCTTGAAGACAGGGGTATGTTGGAGACTTGCAAGTCTCTGTCTAATGCTAAAAGTAAGGGAGAGAGTTTTTTTAGCCATTTAGTGAGAGTTGGTTTAAATGGAACCAGCGCTGGATGCTTTCAGAGTCGCACTGGAGTGATGATTCCAGCTCAGAGACCAAAACAGCTGAAGCAAACAGAACTGTAATTATTTTATATGTTTATGTGTGAGGAGGCACAGGTGGAGGGAAGGTCATTTAAAAAAGATGGAGAAATATGTTGCTAGATACAAGAAAGAAAAACATGCCAAAAGGCTCAGCATTTGAGGTGCAACTTAAAGACCTGGAGAGACAGGTAGCCATGGGGCAAAGTGGGGAGGACCACCACTGGCTGCGTACCACTAGGGAGGCTCTCAACTTGCTCCTGACTGAGGAGGCCCGTGTCTCCTGGTTCTTTGCTAGGAAACAAATTTTGAGTGGGGCAACAAACTGGGACCCCTGTTGGTCAAGCTTCTAAAGGGGAGGGGTGGTTCAGTGCATATACTGGTCATTAAAATGCAGCAAGGGACCTTGGTGAAAGAGAAAGGACAAATAAAGGATGTGTTTCACCAATTTCTTACCCAATTATACACCACAGAGTGCACAGGGAAAGGGGCCACAATAAATGGCTTTTTGGTTGGGGTGACCCTACCTCAACTCATGGCTGAGAAGCGCGAGGTCCTCGAGGCTGAAGTTACATGGCAGGAAATTTGGAAGGCTATTGCTGGACTCAAGAGGGAGAAGGTGAGTGGCCCTGATGGGTTTGCCACCGAATATTAGGAAATGACAAATCTCATAGTGTGGCCCTTGTAGGACCTAATAAGGGAGGTGAGGGGGAAGGGGACACTACCTGCCACCTGTTATTTTACTTTGTAGGAGATGGGCACTCACCAACCAAAATGAACATCACACAGGCTCCAGAAGTCTGTAAGATTACATTTTTTATTCCAAAGTACACATAAGAACTGCACGCTTGATGCATTTGAGACACAGTCCTTTATCAAATGCTTTTGATAAAGGACTGTGTCAAAACGCATCAGCGGCAGTTCTTGTGTGTACTTCGGAATAAAAATTTGAATCTTATGGACTTCTGGAGCCTGTGTGATGTTCATTACAGCTGCAGTGGGTGGAGCCTGCAGACGTTTTGCATGTACAAAAGTAGTGATGTCATGTTTTCTGTCCGTGGAACTGATTGAAGGTGTAAATAGTCTCTTCCACCTTACCCTCCTCCAAGCAATGTTTTCCGCCCTCAAATAAATACACTTTCATGTTAGTCAATGGTTGCAGGGTACTATCTTCTTTCTTAAATGGGTGGTACAAGAAACATAGAAACATAGAATTTGATGGCAGATAAGGACCGCTTGGCCCACCCAGTTTGCCCATTTCCCTACTTAATGGATAAGCTGCAGATCCTAGTTAACCAGCAGCCTACTTCTTTCTACCCCCAACCCCTAGAATTGCCTTATGGCTGTCCCATGCATGCTTGAATTCAACCACTGTTTTGACTCCCAACCTCCTCCGGAGGCTGTTCCATGCATCCACAACCTCTCTGTAGAAAAATACTTCCTTACATTACCTCTGGAGCCGCCCCCACCCCATCTTCAAATTGTGCCGCCTTGTTCTTGCACACCTCTTTTTTTGAAAGATGCTACCATCTTGGACTTTGTTGATTCCCTTGAGGTACTTGAACATTTCTGTCATGTCCCCCCTCTCTCTCCTTTCCTCGAGGCTATACATGTTAAGCTCCTTTAGTCTTTCTTCATATGTCTGCCGGTGCAGCTCCTGCACCATTTTAGTTGCCCTCCTCTGGACAGCTTCCATCTTGTCTATGTCCTTGAGGAGATTGGGTCTCCAGAACTGCACACAGTACTCCAGATGGGGTCTCACCAGCTGTCTGTACAGAGGGATAACAACTTCCTGTTTTCTACTGGTGATGCCTCTCCCTATGCATCCCAGTGTCCCCCCAGCCCTCCTTACTGCCCTCTCACATTGCTTGCCCACCTTTAAGTCATCTGATATGACTACCCCCAGGTCCCTTTCCATTTTTGTTGTTGTTAGTATCTCACCCCCCATTGTGTACTCTTCCCCTGGGTTTTTGTTTCCCAGGTGCATTACCTTGCACTTCTTAGCATTAAATCTAAGCTGACATACATTTGACCATTCCTCTAACCTTGCCAAGTCCCTTCTCATCCTTTCCACCCCACCTTGTGCATCAACTCTGTTGCAGATATTTGTGTCATCTGCAAAGAGACATACTTTTCCTTCCAGTCCCTCTGCAATGTCACTTACAAAGATATTGAAGAGGACCGGTCCTAATACTGAACCCCCTAGTAACCCCTTATCTTCAGAGTGGACTCCATTTACTGTTACCCTCTGTGTCCTATTCTCCAGCCAATTCTTTACCCAGGCTATCATCTTGGGACCCACTCCCAGGCTGGCTAACTTGTATATTAATCTTTTGTGTGGGACTGAGTCAAATGCCTTGCTAAAGTCTAGGTAGGCCATGTCCACAGCCCCTTCCTGATCTACTACTTTGGTCACCCAGTCAAAGAAATCTATTAGATTCTTCTGGCATGCCTTCCTGCTGTTAATCCATGCTGCCTTGGGTCCTGTGCCCCTCTGGCCTCTAGGTACTCGACAGTTCTTTCCTTCAGAAGTGATTCCATCATTTTCCCTATCACTGAGGTTAAACTAACTGGTCTGTAGTTTCCCGCTTCTGCTCTGCTCCCACTTTTGTGAAGGGGAATCACATCTGCCCTCCTCCAGTCCTCAGGTACCACCCCATCCTCCCATGATTTGTTAGAGGATAGTAGGTGGTCACTAGTTCTACCCTTAGTTCTTTTAGAATTCTGGGATGAATCCCATCAGGCCCCCATTGCTTTGTCCACCTTCAGTTTTAAGAGTTCTTTCAGAACCCTTTCTTCTGTAAATGGGCTGGTATCAACTTCTGTATCCAGAGTGTTTCTATTGTTTGTTTTGGGTACCTCCCTCTTCATTTGTAAATACTGAGCAAAATATTTGTTTAGTATCTTTTGCCTTTCCACAGTCACCCTCTGCCCACCCTCCTCTTTATCAAGCCTCACTATCCCTCCCTTAGTCTTCCTTCACTCCCTGATGTACCTAAAAAGGTTTTACCCTTCTTAACTGAGTTGGCTGTCTTTTCCTCAGTTCGGCCTTTGCTGTTCTGACTGCCTTCCCAGCTTCCTTTTGCTTTAACTGATACAATTCTCTGTCCTGCTCCTTCTGTGATTCCTTGTACTTTCTGAATGCTTTCTTTTTCTTGAACCTTCACTGCCACCTCCTTTGAGAACCATAGTGGTTTTTACATCGTTTGCTTTTGTTTATTTGCTTTACACAAAGGCTTGTTACCTCTGTGATGGCAGTTTTATTATTCCCATTGTTCTTCCACCCATCCTTCCTGCCCATTTGCTAGTGCATTCCTTAGGCACTCGCCCATTTTGGCAAAGTCAGCCCTCCTGAAGTCCAGTACTTTTGTCTTTGTATGGCTTGACTCTATTGCTGTGTTTATTGTGAACCATACTGTTCGATGGTCGCTAGTTCCCAGATGGCTACCCACTTCTGCATCTGTGATCCTCTCTCCATCTCCTTTTGAGAGGACCAGGTCTAAGATTCTCCCTCTCGAGTGGGTTCCAATACTAGTTGTCTAAGGCATGCCCCCTGTAGGGCATCTAGAATAACCCCACTCTTAGAAGTGGCTACTGCAACTGCACTCCAATTAACATCTGGCATATTCAGATCACCCATCAGCAATATCTCCCCTTTATCTGCCATTCTAAGTATACTTTCTATCATTTCCTTGTCCATTTCCTCCCCCTGAGAGGGGGGTCTGTATACAACCCTGTGGATTGTGGTGCCATTGCCTGCCTCCAAATTGACCCACAGTGCTTCTTCTCCTCCGTTTACCCTTTTGTTCTGTTGCTTTGATTCCTTCTCTTATGTAGAGAGCTCCTCCTCCTCTTTTACCCTCCCTGTCCCTCCTGTAGATAGTGTATCCTGGTATGTTTACGTCCCAGTCATGGTTCTGTGTGTACCATGTTTCTGTGACTGCCTCGATATCCAGATGTTCCTCCTCCATCAAGGCCACTAATTCAGGAAGCTTGTTACCCAGACTACGGGCATTGGTACTCATTTTTTGATGGCTTTACCTTCTGTAGCAGCATCCCCCACTGACCTTTCTACCTTGGTCTTTTTCTCATTTAGTACCCTGTTTTGTAGGGGGAGGCTGGGATTTTCCTGCTGCTTATCAGTGCCTCCCTCCTTGACTAGTTTAAAAGCTTGCCAATGAAGCATTTAAACTGATTGCCCAAAAGACTTGTTCCCTTCCTGGACAGATGCAGACCATCCTGCCAGTATAGGCTGGTGTCCCTCCAGGTGGAACCCCAGTCCCCAATGAAGCCAAACCCATGTGCTCCACACCATTTTTTCAACCATTCATTAAACTGCATGGTGCAAAGTACCCTCGCCTTACCCATGCCACTGACAGGCAGCACCTCTGAGAAGGATACTGTGTGTGCTACTTGTCTTAAGCCCTCCCCAACTCTACAAAGTCCTTCTGCACTGCTCTAATCTCATGATGAGCCAAGTCATTTGTCCCTAGGTGGACAATGACGTCTAGCTCAGACTCCCGTGCAACTGTTCTTGTGATCCTAAGGATGCAAGAACTGGAACCTGAGTAGTGGGAGGCAGCATTCATTTTTTGGAGGGAGTAAGATCCACCCCCGCCTCCACCCGATAAGCTCCTAAAGATCCACCCCAAACTTTTTTCTGATTCATGTGGGAGGGGCATGAGATAGCTCTATCATGCTGTAACAAGATATACTAGTTTGGGACCTGTATCAACCAACAGAACAAGCCTATGCAGTGGAGAACAGAAGATACTTAATGCCTTTATTAAGGACTAGGAGAACAGAGGATATTTAATGCCTTCAAACTGACTGAAAAATCCTTTGGAACAAATGATTATCAGAGCCACCTGGGGCCTCAGAAGGAGACCTAGACACACATTTTAATTTACAGTAAGAACCACATGTTTTTCTTAAACATTTTATATATGTATAGTTTATATATAATTTGTGTTTAGTAGTTTCAAAACTTTGAAAGCATTGGTGTTAGTAATGCATTTAGAAATACATTTTTTAATTGTCTTTACAGTTAAACATGCAGTTTCATGTCATGGCACATTTTTGGGGGGAAGGGTCAAATTATTTTAATTATGGGCTCAGTACTTGGTGAACACAGCTTTTGATGATAAAGTTTTTTTTTTCTTTTAAGTTTGAGATGTATTAGAAAACACTGAACAAGAAAACAATTGGTGATTTTAAAAGCTATTCTGATCAGAGCTGACATTAAAAAAATCTGAATTATTTTTTATTTTATTTTATCATGGACACTAGAAACAGGATGTCAGCATTTTCTCCATGAAACCTGTTTTTCAGGTTTTTTTTGTTTGTTTTTTTTGCATCTTGTCCAAGGCAATCTTCCCAGAATGCAGTTTCTCAGGGCACATATGTGGGGGGAGGGGATTAAAATTGTTTAATCATGAAACATTGGTGTTAGTAATGCATTTACAAATACAATTTTTAATTGTCTTTACAGTTAAACATGCAGTTTCATGTCAGGGCACATTTTTGGGTGGAGGGGTTCAAATTAGTTTAATCATGGGCACAGTATTTGATAAACACAGACTTTGATGATAAAGTGTATTTTTTTCTTTCAAGTTTGAGAAGTATGTATTATATACAAGTGTAACCGTGTTGTAAATGGGACTGGGGAATGAATAATGGTTAAGTAGGCAGGTAGGTTAAGGATGCAATATAACAGAGTGGTTTAAGGCTCTGAGCTACAAACTTAGAGACCTTGGTTTGACTCCCACAGCCCCCACTTGCATACTGTGTGACCCTGTGCAAATCACTTGACTTCCTTGTGCCCCCAGGTCGCACCTATAAACAAGCTTTCAGCTTAGTGTGTCTCTCCTGGTAAAAAAAATTTAAAAAAAGTGCCTAGAATTATTTTTTAATATAGTTGAGTTTATATGTGGTAAGTAAGTAGGGTATGGTGTTTTGAATGTGGCAGTAGGATTTAGCATGTGCACTGCTTTAAAATCATTTCACAACAGCAGAGCTGTGCAACTATTTTTGTCCAGTCAGCATAAACGGCAACAGTTATTTCAGCTACACATTTTATTCCATATTACAATAGTTCACTGCACTACACATTTAGTGTATCACACTTTTTCAAATAATGAAACAAATATTCTCCAAACTAAATAACTCACACGTACATATTTTATGCTTTATTAAAAAGATACTCCACATTTGTGTGGGGGCTGTGGGATCCAAACTTAGATCTCCAGATTTGCAGTGAAGAGCCTTAAACCACTGTGCTATACTGCCTCCCTAATTATGGAAGTCATCTGTTTTATGGTTCATGATGTTGGTATAGTAAGCATACCAACATATTAACATACAAAAATGCAAGCAGAATAGGCCTAGCCGGCTTTCGTGTCTGTTCCTTTGGTCAGTGCCCACCCTGGGAGCTGACTTTGCTGCCCCCCCGCCCTCTCTGGCTTCTCCCTTCCCAGTCCAGGGGAGAGCTAGCTAACTGGGGTTTCTGTAAGACAACAGTTACTAAATAGCTCTAATTCACTATTTTTGTTTTCTGTGTGTGTCAGGTCTAGCTAGCAGAAGTGTTTCAATTTTAAAACATTTAATTTTATCAAACTATACACAACCACAAAAGCACAGAAACTGCCCAGATCATCAATGTTATGATTAATACAAACTCTAGCTGTTTTCTCACAGAACCCCCACTCAGATTTCAAGTATTTGCTAAGCTGTAAATGTAGGTATCAGCATTCTATGAGCAGTTAGTGCTGATTAGCTCTGTAAGAAAATTTGCTTTTTTTTTTTTTTTTTTTTTTGGGGAGCTGTGGGATTCAAACCCAGATCTCCAGATTTGCAATTAAGAGCCTTAAACCACTGTACTATACTGCCTCCCTAGTTATGGCAGTCATCAGTTTTATGGTTCATGATGGTGGTGTAGTAAGCATACCAACATACTAACATACAAAAATGCCAGCAGAATAGGCCTAGTGGGCTTTTGTGTCTGCTCCTTTGGTCAGTCCCCATCCTGGGAGCTGACCTTGCTGCCCCCCCGCCCTCTCGGGCTTCTCTATTCCCAGTCCAGGGTATTCCCGCTTCACTGGACTTTGCTTCCACAACCCTTCCCCTGTACCTGTCCCACCCCCTCTTGAACCCCTCCACAGTCTCTGCCTCCACCAGTCCCCTGGGCAGCGCATTCCATGGTTCTACCACCCTCTCACTGAGGTAGTGCCTCCTCCTTTCTCCCCTGAGTATCTCCCCCTCCACCTTCCACCCATGCACTCTAGTTGCCCCCACCCCTTTCCTTTGGAGCACCATGACTTCGCCACCCCTGTTTACCCCCTTCATGTACTTGAAGACCTCTGTCATGTCCCCCCATCCCTTCTCTCTTCCAACGTGTATGTGTTCAGCTCTTCGAGCCTCTCCCCTTAGGTTCTTTTCCCCCCAAGCCCCAGATAATTTTGGTTGCCTTTCTCTGGACCCTCTCCAGGAGTTCACTGTCCCTCTTTAAGTGTGGCCTCCAAAACTGCATGCAGTACTCAAGGTGTGGCCTCACCAAGCAGTTATACAGAGGGAGTATCACTTCCCTCCTTCTGGAATGATCCCCGTTGAGATGTAGCTAACTGGGATTTCTGTAAGACAGTAGCTATTAAATAGCTGTAATTCACTATTTTTGTTTTCTATGTGTGTCAGGTCTAGCTAGCAGGAGTGTTTCAATTTTAAAACTTTTAATTTTGTCAAACTATACGCAACCATTAAAGCACAGAAACTGCACAGATCATCAATGCTATAATTAATACAAACTCTAGCTGTTTTCTTAGAGAAACCCCACTCAGTTAGATTTCAAGTATTTGCTAAGCTGTAAATGTAGGTATCAGCATTCTATGAGCAGTTAGTGCTGATTAGCTCTGTAAGAAAATTTGCATTTTTTTTTTGTGGGGGCTGTGGGATTCAAACCCAGATCTCCAGATTTGCAATTAAGAGCCTTAAACGACGGTACTATACTGCCTCCCTAATTATGGCAGTCATCTGTTTTATGGTTCATGATGTTGGTGTAGTAAGCATACTAGCATACTGACATACAAAAACACCAGCAGAATAGGCCTAGTGGGCTTTCGTGTCTGCTTCTTTGGTCAGTCCCCACCCTGGGAGCTGACCTTGCTGCCCTCCCCACCCTTTCGGGATTCTCCATTCCCAGTCCAGGGTATTCCCGCTTCATTGGACTTTGCTTCCACAACACTTCCCCTGTACCTGTTCCACCCCCTCTTGAATCCCTCCACAGTCTCTGCCTCCACCAGTCTCTGGGCAGTGCATTCCATGGTTCTACCACCCTCTCACTGAAGTAGCACCTCTTCCTTTCTCCCCTGAGTACCCCCCCTCCAGCTTCCACCCATGCACTCTAGTTGCCCCCCTCCTTCCTTCGGAGCACCATGACTTGCCACCTGTTTACCCCTTCATGTACTTGAAAACTTCTATCATGTCCCCCTGTCCCTTCTCTCTCTCCAACGTATGTGTTCAGCTCTTCGAGCCTCTCCTTAGGTTCTTTTCCCCCCAAGCCCCAGATAATTTTGGTTGCCTTTCTCTGGACCCTCTCTAGGAGTTCAATGTCCCTCTATAAGTGTGGCCTCCAAAACTGCATGCAGTACTCAAGGTGTTGCCTCACCAAGCAGTTATACAGAGGGAGTATCACTTCCCTCCTTCTGGAGTGATCCCCCTAGTGATGCATCCCAGCATCGTGGCCTTAGCCGCTGCCCTCCTACAAGTCTCTGAGTTGTTCATCTTGACATCCACCACCACTCCCAGGTCCCTGTCAGCCATACAGCCATAGAAGCAGTACATTGCTTACCAGATATAAAATGTCAATAAGCAGGTCATGCAACAGATGTGCTGAGCAGTTACTGAAGCAAGAAATGTATAGCTGTAATTTTTTACATCCTGTTCAAAATGCATTTTTGCACCTGTGGTGCCAAATGGCACAGTTGCTGTGCAAAATCTCATTTCAGCTAATGAACTGATAGTGTCACTGTTCATGCAATGGGGTCATAAAAAGTCCATGCTGAAAACGTGGAGTGAAAATACCAAGAAACACCCAGGGCATTAGGGTTTCTGACCATAACACCCTGCACTGTAGGGGCTGACAGGCATCGGGGTGTGACTTGGGATTGTCAACAGCAGTGCTCATGCCTTTCCACCCCCAACCCCACCCTTCAGTCAGTGACAGGTATCGAGATGTGCCTTTGACTCTTCAGCTCCAAAGTTAACTCCATTCTTTTATACTCTACCCATTTCAGCATATTTCTGTATGGAATAGAGTGAGTGTAAAGTTTGAAAACCCCAAGGCACACCTCGACTCTTGTCTGTGTCTGCAGGATAGGGTGAGGTGAAATGGCGTAAGTGTTATGGCCAATGACCCAAAGGCACACCCCAATGCCTGTCCATGTCTGCGGGGTGGGGGTGGAGTTGGTGTCACTTCAATACTTCACTGCCATTCCTATTCTGCCTGTCTGTCTGTCTGTGTCTCGCGCTCTCTGTCTATATGTCTATGTAATTATCTATCTTTCTATTAATTGTATGTATTGCTATTTTTACCTATTTCTAAAACAAACCTGCATATCACATTTGCCTGCACTGTGAGCACATACTTTTGAAACTGTGCATATTTTTGCTCAACTTCTGCATAGACCTCATACTTTCCTAATATTCCCATTATCACATGCATAACTACCTTGCCCTTATCAAAAGCGCCCCCATCTGAATGTTAATATCACATTTTCTCTAACAGTCCATCATCATTACACCTGACTTCCTGACATCAACACGTTGCTTAAATATAACTTACATCACCTCAAGGACAAAACCCCTGTTTCTCTTAAAAAAAATAAAAATAAAAACACGTGTAAATTAATCCCAAGGCTGAATATATGCCAGCCATTACTTTTTCATGTACTGCCACCTTCTGTACCATCATGGGGTTTGCATATGTTTCCCTTGATGCTTTGCATTATTGGGATATGTGCAATTGTGTTTTCTTTAAAATGTGTCTGTCTGGCCAATGTCATCCAGGATAACACATACATCAGTGGCATTTGCTCTGAGGTTCTTTTGTAAGCTTCTGATTCCTTCCATTAAAATGTACACCTCCATATATTTTCCTAATAATGTGTATGCCTTCCTTAGAACAAAAACTAAAACAAACCTTACTACTTACAAATCATTGTGTTGTTTCTCCATACCTCCTTAACAATTTCGCACAAATTCACTAACTACATTATGCAGCCATGGTGGATCTGACCAGATTTTGTTTTGTTTGGTGAGTGCCCAGCTCATACAAAGTAATTTACCAAATTGATTGGTGCACCACCTTACCTAGTGCAGCCTTCATTGATTTTTCACCTGCCACCTGTTATGAAGCAGTCATTTGTTTACTCCTAAAACCCAAAAAAGAGCAAAATAAGTGTGCCTCTTATCATCCTATATCTTTATTGAACTGTGACACAAAGATAATACTGGCAAATTGTCTGGAGCAGCTACTTCCCAACTTGGTCCACCCTGACCAGACCATCTTTGTGAAAGGGCGTCTGTCCTATCATAATATGCATAAGCTTTTTAATGTGATCTGGTGGGCCTCTCGGCATCCGGGGCACACTTGAGTGTTGTCCATGGACGCCGAGAAGGCATATGACCATATTGAATGGGAATACCTCTTTGAAGTTGTGCTCCGAATTGGTATGGGGAGGACTTTATGAACATAGTCAGGGCATTGTATGTAGTCCCAAAAGCCCGAATTTTTGTTAATGGGTCCCTTACAGATAGCGTTTCTTTGAGTTGTGGCTTGAGGCAGGGGTGTCCCCTCTCCCTTCTGCTGTTTGCGTTGGCTATAGAGCCTTTGGCCATTCAAATTAGAGGAAATCTGAGTATTCGGGGGTCGGGGAGGTTGGGGGTGTCTCATAAACTTACCCTGTATGCCAGTGACTTACTGTTGTGTGTTACGGACCCTAGCCACTTGATGCCAGTATTGCTCTGGGTAATTGAAGAATTGTCCTCCTTTTCAGGGTATAAGCTTAATTTAAATAAATCAGAGATGCTTTCTCTGGGCCAACCAGGGGGGTTAGACTCTGGAAACACCTGGGACTTGCGGTCAGTTCATTTAAATATTTAGGGATTCATATAGGATGGAATCTTTGTTCGCTTTTCCAGATAAATTATGCGCCACTCTTTTTTTCCCAATTGTTTAACCAGGTGAGACACATTAAGCTGAAAGCTTGTTTACAGAGGCAACCTGGGAGCACAGGAAAGTTAAGTGACTTGCTGAGGATCACACAGTATGCAAGTGGGAGCTGTGGGATTCAAACCCAGGTCTCCAGATTTGCAGCTCAGAGCCTTAAACCACTGTGCTATACTGCCTCACTTATTGCAGCGATCTTGGGGGATCTGCCTCATTGGCAGGTGCTGCCAGTCTCTTGGTTGGGGCAGCTTAACCTAATTAAAATGAATATCCTGCCTAGGTTGATATATATACTATCCAGATGCTTCTGATGAACATCACTAAAGAAGATGTGAAGTGCCTGGAAGGGCCTTTTTCCACTTTGTTATGGCAGGGGAAATGCCCCCACATGTGTTTGCAGAACCTTAAAGCAGATACATCTAAGGGGGAACTCAACTTCCCAGATCTCAGGAGTTATTATGTGGCAACACAGTGTTGATATATCAAGGACTGGGTGCACAGACCTCCCGAGGCCAGCTAGCTGGATTTAGAGGAAGAGGGTGGTTCTGGGCATCTGTCTGCTTATCTTGCTGTGAATGAGCGACAGGCTTACTCCAGGCATGGTTCACTTAACACCTTGGTAGGACTGACTTTGGAAGCATGGGGCCCTCCTGTGGTGTCGTAGAGGGGGACAGAATGAGGAGACACTGCCAGTCCTGGTGTATTGGAACCCCTTCTTCCTGCCTGGATTGGAGGATGCAGGGTTTAAAGAATGGGAGATTAGGGGTGCATCTTGCATGGGTAATCTATAAACTCTGGAAGGGATTCATCCCTTTGTGGAGATCCGGGAGGCCACGGGGCTCCTACAGTCTCATTTTTTTCATTACCTGCAGGTGCGGGCTTATGGGGGCTTGACTGGGTGGCTGTATCCTCATTGGCCCAACTTGAACAGGTGGTGCAGAGGGCTAGGTGGGACTCTAGGGGTTTTGTAAGTAAGGTAGTATAGCAAGGTAGGTTGTTCTATCCTGAAGCAGCGGCTAAAGCAAAACAGCTGTGAAAGAGAGGCTTAGGGATACACACTGGGGAGGATGACTGAACTTTACTGTTAAAATCACATATGAGGGGGTTAATTTGTAACTGGTATAAAGAATCCCAATGTAAATTTGTTCACAGATTGTACTGCTGCCTAGTGATAGTGAATAAGTATCATCCTACGATCTTCCCAATGTGTTGGCGGTGTCATGTGGCCCGTGTCAGCTAGCTACATTATTTCTGGACATGCCCAATGTTGCAGGTTTTTTGGAACACTGTGGCAGGTGAACTCTCCAATATGGCAGGGAGGCAGATCCCAGTGACTCTGGTAGCATTGCTATTTGGTATGGAGGATATGGGAGATAAGGGCTGGGAGCTATTTCCCAGGTGGATCCGAGTTTTATTAATCTTGGCACATCAGTGCCTTATGGATACTTTGGAATCTGGTACCCCTCCCACATCCAATAAGTGGAGAAGGCTATGTATTCAGACCTTGTCCCTGGAACGTTTTTCCAATGTTTTGAAAGGAAGGGGCCAGTATTTTCTTGTGACCTAGGACCCCTTTCTGAACTCTCTCCCTCACCTGTGGTGGCCCATACCTTACGTGAGGGGGTGGTGTGATATATCATGACGTAATTGCTGAGGGTGTTGGGTACTTTGTCATCCCTAGAGGGCTTGGGCTGGAGGGAGATCCCTTTGCTATTATTAGCTTAGGGCCATGTGCACTCCCCGAATGGTTGAAGTATTATCATGAAACATGTAGACACTGCCGGGTAATATTTCTAGATGTTACACCTTAATATTACTAGATGGACCAACTGTTTGTGCATATACGAATGTTCAATATTAGTTTTAGGTTTATTAAATATATATAAAATCAGTGTGCATAATATCAGTCCAGACAGATATAGCTTCATGTTGGTCTCCTCTGGATCTTTAGCCTTCTTAGGATAGGTTTTGTTAGTTCCATCATTGTGTCAACTCTGATATATTTGTGTTTTATTAATGGACTGTATCTGTGTGGCTTTATCATTCTGATTTAATAAAGAAAATGATACAAAAAAAAGACGGAGAAATGCATTAAGTGAAACAAGCTCAGTAGTTCTACATTATTGATAGTAATAAGCATATTCAACCTGCATTATGTACTGTGTGAAGAACTTGCCTTGCCCTGTCACTACACATCTTTATTTATGAGCTCTGTATATCGACTTTCACACATGGGTCAGCATCAGTGTTTCAGTGTGGTTGAGTCTACTTATGAATAGCATGCAGACCAGAAGAAACAGGCCCCCTTCATTTTGATTGGTCTGAAGAACACCTACAATAGTTTGTCATAGTTGTGGTTGTGGGGTATGGAAAGATGCATCAGCAGCATTACGGCCATGGTACAATGTTTGCAGTTAATATCTGTATGGCCGAGGCCAAACATAGTAGCATATGAGGTAGTTTACTCCCCCCCCCCGCCCAACAAGTATGCTGTGCAACAATGTGCTAATTTGTAGTGAATCCCCACTCAATTTACTGTGTAGAGTACCCTGGGATTCCCTTTGCATGGTAAGGTAAAATGCATCCAGGTTTACCTTGAAGGCATGTAGTGTCTTCACGTCAAGATCTCTAGTTGATAACTGAAATCCTTAGTATAGAACCAGCTCAGTATCTGAAGATGCTCACAGCAAGACAGTGAGCAACAGAAACCAACCCAGTTCTCAGACAATACAACACCTGACCTACCTTATCACTCCTGAAGACCTGCCGAAACTGGTGCATGTGTTCATGTCATCTAGGCTGGACTACTGTAACATGCTCTACCTCAGAGGCGGCCTATGATACTTGCAGATGGTGCAGAACAAAGTGACCAGGTTATTGACTGGCCTTTCCCGGGGATCTACTGCAAGATCCCAACACTGATTCACTTGACACACTTTAGCCTGACGCAACATTTTCAAAACTCAAAATCCTGACAGTGGTATTTTGCTTGTAGTCCATGTTTCAGAGGGTGAACCCCCTTAAAAATTATTATAAAGAGATGGCCCGGTGGCGCTGAGGGTTGGCTGGGGGAAGAAGCATAGAACGTCCAGACTCTGGTCGCTCGAGGGTTGGCTGGGGGAGGAAGAATAGAGCATCGGGATAACTGCTCTCCTTCCTCAGGGTGAGGGGATTTGTGCTGCATACTGTTGGCAGACACCTAGCGGTGTCTGGGGGTCAGCAAAAGCACACAGCGATGTAAGGGGTTGGCCCATGTCCAGGGTGATTAGCTGTCTCCGCGGAGGTGGAGACTGCCCACCCATTGCATGGATGTGGGTGCGGGAGAAAATGGAAAATTCCAGGACCCAACAGGATCTGTGATGGCCCAATCACTCTAGCGATCCTTCCCGACACCAGATCTGACATACCTGGGGAGGAGCACGCCAGTACTCCTCGCCTTGGCCCTGCCACGGAGGGGGGAATCTCTGGAGATGGACTGGCTGGGGGATCGTGGGCTGGAGGATGTACCCCTCTGAGGGAGGGGTCATAGCCCCTGTCGGGTCTGCGGTGGTGGAGAAAAAGTACATATGAGAAAAAAGAAAAAGAAAAAAAAATTATTACAAACTCGGGGGTGGGGAGGGGCAAATTCCTGCTGTCGGGCTTTTGAGTTTTGGGAATGTGGCGTCAGGTTAAAGTGCGTCGGGATCGTGTAATGATGCCTTTCGTGGTCTAGTCATGTGACCCTGGTCCTGTGTGATCTGCACTGGCTGCTTGTGAAGTGGCAAGTTACCTTCAAGGTTGGTTTACTGACTTAAAAAGCCCTACATACATTGGGCCCTGACTACGTGGCAGAGCTCCTGAATCCTCTCCAGTCCTTGTGCCCCCTTCGCTCCTCCTCCGAGGGTCTCCTGATGGTTGCAAGTGTCTGTCTTAAGTTCTCTGGCAATCATTCATTTGAAGTGGCTGGCCCTGTTTTATGGAATGTCTTGCTTAGGGGACTGAGAGAGGATCCCTTGGTGGAGGCCTTTAGAAGGGGGGAAAAGACCCATCTCTTTAGGCAGGCCTTTGGGGACCAAAATTACTTTCTGAATATTCTGTGATTCAGCTACTGTTCTAATTTTAACAGAAATATTGGATTTGTACTTTTTTATTGTAAATTGTTTATTCATTTCATTTATTGTATTAATTCATTGTATTGGTTTTAATTGCCTTTTGGTTTATGTACAGCACCATGAGCTTTTGGGGAAGGGCACCCTATAAACAAACTTACTGCTGCTATCTCTAAAGGAAGGTGTTTATCAGGGTAACCACCAGTTTGCAAAAGTGGAGATTACACTAACCTTGCCAATTACAGACCCATTTCTATCCATCCTCCCATCCAAGGCCCTGGAGAGAATAGTTTCTGACCATCTTGTCACACACCTCGAAAAATTACAGTGTCCAGTGTGTACAGCAGCATGGCCTCTGGAAGCTCCACAGCACCAACAGTGCACTGTTGGAATACTCCAGCTATGTTCATGAGGCCCTTGACAGTAGTGGCCTCATCTGAGCTGTATATATATTGATCTTACTAAAGGCCTTCAACCTTTCAACCATAAGCTCCTACTTAACTAACTCTTTGGCCTGGGTTTGTCAAAGAATACAGGTGACTGGTTCTACATCTATCTCACCAGTCACTTCCAGGGCGTGAAGATTGATAAATCCTTGTGCAACACTAGGAGCGTAGCTATTGGTGTTCCCCAGGGCTCCATCTTGGGCCCTCTACTATCTGGCCTCTTCATAAATCAACTGCCCAATGCCTGTCGGACAGCCATTGTACTCCTTTATGCCAGTGATGCAGTCATCTATTCCAAATAACCTGACCTTGACAGCCTTAGCGTCACTCACCAAAGTAACTTTATGTGACTAGAGAGATGGTTCTCCAACAACAAACTGATCCTCAGTTACAAAACAAAACAAAAAAGACCGTGCTCTTCTCTAGCCTTCCACAGAAGAAGAAAATGTCACCCTTTGTCATCCAAAATGGCCAAGGACAAAACCTTGAACAGGTGGAGACCTTCAAATACCTTGGAGTTATTCTGGAGGACACTTTATCTTTTGTTCCCCATGTTGACAGTCTGGTGACCATAGTTAATGAAGACTAGTTGCCCCGTACCATAGCCAGAAGAATCTCACTGGCTATGCTTGATGACTTATTGCGGTCAGCTCCATTCTGTCCCTTATAGATTATGGCCTCCCTGTCTACAGTGCTGCCTGTGACATGGTGCTAAACAAGAGTAAAGCTCATAGAATCATCAAAGCTGTCAGCAGATAAGGCTTCGTTTTTTTCCCCGTAGGTATTTAAGTGCTTCTTCCATTTTCTCCCCAATCCCTTGCATCCCCGACGTGACGCATGCATGTGAAGGCACGTGCACGTCATGCAGTACGGGATGCCCCATCCTACCAGTCACTCCATTACCACCTACGCCTGCCACTGGACCTCCATCCGGTGACTGCGGAACTGCAGATGGGCAACCCTCCCTCCCGGGAGAGGAGTGCCAATGCTCAGTCCTGCCCCCCCGCCCCTCCTCCCCATGCTGGCACCCTGACAATCTGAGATCGTTCCCAAACCTGAGTCGACGGCATAGCACAAGATAAGGCAAGGATGCCTCAGCCCTCAGTGCCGCAGGGCTGGCAGATAAGGCTTCCTTACTGGCCAGAAAGGGGAGTTGGCTGTGGATGCACAAGCCCTAATGACCCCTTGTTTCAAAAAGGCATCAATAGTAGCCCTCAAGGAGGGTAATGCTTCTGCTGGAAAGGGGTATTGTCTTTGGCATGGTGGTTTATCACCGGTGACTTATATGAGGGTGTCCATTCTCCCACAATCATGTTTGTGTTTGGGAAAGGCATCTCAATGCCTTTTCAGAACTGGTCTCAACTGAGGGAACAGCTCGTGGTGCTGGAACATGAGGATGATGTCATACTCCACGTCATTAGCCTTTACTGTCTCTACCACGTGTGAGTCAGAAATGAGAAGCATATGGTACTGGCCAGGTATCTGAAGCAATAAATGATTAGCTAAATCCACCACACAGCCACAGCGTGAGAGAAAATTTATTCCCAAGATGCTTTGGTGATGACGTAATATCATTAGGTCAAATCGGTGTTCCACCTCTAAAGCACCAACAACAACTGGTATTGGTTTGGATCAGTACATTGTAACCAGGGTTCCCTCGAAGGTCTGGCTGGAAGTGGCCTTCCCTGTTGACCAACAAGACAGCTGCGGGTCATCTTGGTGCAGCAGTGATACAGCGGTGCTCGTATCCAGCAGTAGTTCAAGCTGGGGCCTCAACCAGCGCTTCTGCACATAGGCATCTGGAGTTATCGGTGGCTAGAGAGGTGATAATGTGAACTGGGGCCTGACACCATCAGTCCAATTCACTTTGTTTTTGGTGGGCATCCTCAGGTGAGGGGTCAAACTCTTGAAGCATTTGTACCACTTTGGAGTATGGAGACTTGGACTTCCTGCCCTCCCCGAACTCTTCAGATGGAGGAGTGGAGGGAATGGCCGCTACAGTCTTGGCCAGGATGGCTGCCATGAGCGACTGGACCCTGGCTTTGAATTCCCAGAGCCAGCATTTTCTTTGGCCAGATCTTTGTAGGAAGGGCCTGGCTGCTGGTATTGTCCGTTATTGCCCTTGCCATTTTGCTGGTTCGACCTCTGCCAAGTTCTGTGTCTGTTCTTGTTCAACCCCCTGGTTTTGGTAAAAGGATTTATCCTGTTGGGAATCCTTTGATTTCCCTTCCACCACATAATGGGTGGATGACTCTGTGCTATCTTGCACCGTGGCCACCTGGGCCTTGGAACCTGAGCCCAGGTCTAGTGCATAGACTTGGTACGAGCACTCTACCTTGTCCATGATGGCTTGGAAGTGGTCCCGTCTCAGGAGTACTGCTGCCTCTACCTTCTCACGTAGGACTGGCTGCAAGGTTTTCAGAAACAGGCTCTTGTACTCAGTCGAGTCTCAGTCTGAAGCCTCAGCAGCCAGTTTTTTGCCTGCTTGATATGCGAGCCACAAATGGCTCTCAAACTGAGCTGATGTCTCTTTGGGGTTTTGCTTCAGTGGGTGGGCTAGCTAGCATCACACCAACCATATTGGGATTGTGTGCCTCCAAGAGGCTGGCCGTGATTATGTTGAATTACGTCTTGACGTCATTGCGTCTGCCTTCCGGCAACTTGGGCCACAATGTGGGATCCACAGTTTGTTTCAAAACCTGTACTCTTTGCTCGGCTGGGAGGCTGAGCATTTCGCACTTGTTTTGCACTTTCTCCTAATAACAGCTAAGATTTTTGTCAGAGGCCGCACAGCCTACTTTGTCTGCAGTGCTCTGGATGGCTTGTGTGGACTGCAGAGCATTTGAGGTAGGCCCATTCTGCCCTGACATGGACCTGATGACCACCTTGGCTGTGGCAGTGGCCACACCCTGAAGGAGGGTCTGTTGTTCCACCTCCTTTTTCAACAGGTCGGCCATGGCTTATTAGATCACCACTGACTGCACCTCCAAAACTCCAGCCTTTGTGACAGCTTGTTCAGTTAGGGTTTCCACTTCCCCCTTGTCTTGCTTACTCAAGATGGCTATTGGCAGGTGAGGCCCCCACCCTCCAGTGACCCAAGGACCGCCATCTTGGATTCCTCTGTCTTCGCCTTTGTCATCCTCCAGTGACACCAGGTTGATAGGTGGGGCCTACGGCAAGCGTTTCACATGACCCTTCAGGTACCACTTGTGACGTAATTGCGTAATCTTCATTTTACACTTCAAATGATTAACTCTGCCTTTGTACCATCCGGTACTAACATGATCTAGTAAAACTCTGTACACAGTGCTGACTTCGCAATTTTTCCTGATTTCCCTGTCCAAAGCATCCTGACATTTTGCAAACTCATCCTCCAACTCATCATACTGATTCCGAAACATATCATTCATACATTTAAGCTAGTCATTCAACTGCAACACATGCTTCTTATCCTGCTGTAACCTTTCACATTCCTCCCTCAGTCTAACAACTTCTCTGTTTTTGTCTCGTGCAGTACATTGCATTTCATTCTGAGTCTCATTTCTGAGCTTCTCGATTTCTTGCTCCAACTCCCTCCTTTGCTCGCCCATCTTTCAGGATTTGTGGCCCAGCTTCTTTTTCAGAGCTAGGACCTCTGTTTCCACTGCCTGTAGTGCAGCATACAGGGCAGCAACCATTACCCCTTTTTGGTCATGTTTCTTGACTGTAGGTTTGGTCTCCGAATACAGCATGTACACATACTGTATCGGGTGACCATATGACTTTGCGTCCTGCAGGAAATTGCCCCAACCTCCATGGGAGGTTAGAAAGTTTGAGACTTCAAACTTCAGCTCTGCGCTAATGGCCATTTTGGAAGGTTCCTCTTTTCCTGCACTAGCCGGGAGTTCAAGGCATATCGATCCACCTTGTGTTCTATAGCCAAACAGTTACATGTTTGGGATATGGAATCCCACAGACCAGTGCCGCTGTGAATGGGGGGTGTAAGTTCGAGCACCTTCATGATTCCCTTCCTGTTCATGGCATGGAAGTCCTGTAAGATCGTCAGTATGGGTTGGCATAGGTTCGAGCGCCTTCATGATTCCCTTGTCCATTCATCTGTACATCATCTGCATACTGGTTCAGTTCTGGCCAGTTAGGTCCGTGTCGCAGTCGCCATTTGTTGGGTTTTGTCAGGATCTAAACCTGATGACAAAACACGACTCAGAAGACAGATGTCACAAAATAAAGGTTTATTCCCCAAATACCTGTGAAAAGGACAGCAAATACCTGCTGAGAGTCCGGAACCTCTGAACACCCAGTGTCATCATAGGAAAACTCAGTGAAAAACAGAATTAAACAAACTCTTATACTCAGAGATAAGCGGGTCTGTCACCTGGAAACGGGCTCATCTGCATAGTAGAAAAGCTAAACAAAGCATTTCTATTAGTGCAATAGGGAAAGGCTCGCACTAAGGCTGTTAGGTTTTGTACGCATACAGCGACTAGCGTTATGCTGACTAAGACTACTTTTAGGTTGCAATACAATAGATTCTTAAAGAGGAACTTCAGTGATGGTCCAAAAAATTACAGCTTGTAGTCATTATATGCAGTACTAGACCTGAAAGGGTGTATGCATTTGTGATTTTTGTCCAAGGTTTACTCTGCCTTCCATAATTTGGATTTGTTTTTTTAGCCCTGCTGCACTTGCCATTGATGTTTAGCTGCTGGGCTGCTAGCGCCTGGTGACATCATTGTAGGATAGGGGAGTGACTCACACTGTGCAGTACCATGCAGTTGCAACAATGTTGCAAGGGAAACCTACCAGTACTCAGTATACATACTGTGTTCCCCCTCCCCCAAGACACCCTGCTAGCAATGCACTATGCCAAAATCCAAATGCCTTGTCAGTATGTTTTTATTTTTTTTGGGGTGAAATTGACTCTGCCCTACAGTGATGTCAGCAGTACAACCCTAGGTCCACAGAAACACCAGGCTTGCTATAGAAGCCCTGGTACACTCTGCAGTTTTTAGCAGCTCAGAATGCAAAAACTAACTGCAGCAGAAAGTAATGAAATACAATTCCAGAATCAATGCAAGAAGGGGTAATGTATGCATGGAAGTCAAAAGGACTGGAGAAAGTCCTCTGTAAATTGTGCTGATCATAGCATTATGGCAGATACCTCTAGGTGACGTGCTAAGACCACAAACATAACTATGCTGGATAGCAGTTTGTCAGTACATCATAGCAAGTGTGAGTAAATACTGTATACCTTATACTGTTTCATAGAAACATGGTAGTCCACATTAGGGACTGTAGGTCAGGCAGGTCTACAAGGCTTTTGATCTGGTTATACATGAGTATCTTTTTAATGTTTTGTGGTTATATGGTGTACCTCTGAGATTTATATCCTGGATTAAAACTTTGCATTCCGATGCAATCATTACTCCTTTTGTTAATAGATTGCTGGGACAGCCAGTCAAAATTGCTGTAGGGGTTAAGGAATGCTGCCCCTTAACTCCACTGCTGTATGTCTTCTCCAATGATCTGGTAATTATGGAAGTTACAGAATAGCCCAGAGGTAGTGGGTTTGCATATAATAGGGGGTGAATATGTAAAATCAGTGGCATCCACAGATGACGTGTCTTTTTTTGAGGACAGCAGGGGAAGGGGTAGCAGTGATACAAATATTTTGGCTGTCCTCAGGAATTTCTGGAGCAAAGTTAAACTTCTATAAAGGTATTGCTGAGCAGATTGGAGCTGACCCTAGTGGGGTTTCCAGGAGGAAAGTGGGGAATATTCCCATTACTACAGATAAAATTAAGATACTGGGTATTTGGTTTGGGACGGCAGATCCAGCTAAAACTAACTAGGAAATAAATATGTCTGTGGCTCAGTGGCTCAAAAGAAGGTGGACCTTTGGAAGGGGAAGTCTGTTTCTAAATTGAAACTTTTTTTTAAGACTATTGTTGTACCCCGCTTCTTATTCCTAAGTTATATATTTCTTCATGCTTTGGATTTTGGGGCTAAAATTTTGAGGATATTTTTTCAGGCCTTGTAGGGCAATCACCTCAACCCAGTTCGAAGGGATACTATGTATCTGCCTGTTAAGGATGGGAGTTTGGGTATGAAACACCCTGTAATTTTGTTACGGTTATTGTTTTTAAGGCAAATATTAATACGGCTTTATCCTCAGTTTCTAAATATGGATTCCCTTTGTCCATGAAAGATTAGATCCCTGTCTGGTTTCCTGGCATGCGGGTAAATTAGGGGTTCCCAATACTACTTGAATGCCTGCATTTCCTGTATATGGTCATACAGTCTTAAAGAGAACCTTTCCTGCTCTTTTCAAAAGAAAAACAATTTTGAGGAAACTCCCTTACCTCCATGGAAGCGCCTCCATGGTAGTACCATATATATTTTTTTCATATCCCCGAAGAGAGGGCAAGGATTATAAATTGCTCCTGAGGCGCTAGCTGCGTGATCCCTTTCCCCTTCTCAGTTGCTGGCTATGCCTTGTTATATAATGTATGTATGGGGAGAGCAGAGACAGCTTCATCTAAGGTTCGGTGCGGATCAAATATAGTTTTTGGCCGCTTAAGTGGCTGTGTGGTGGGACTAAATAGTCCAACTAGCAAGGCTGCTGTTAGTTTAACCCTGGTTCTGATTTTACCAAATGGCCACTTAAATGGCCAAAAACTGGGTTTACATATCTCACTTCAAACACTTGAATCGAGTACTCCCTCGCACTCTCCCTATTCATATGTTATAAAATGTCAGAGCATGGGGGTGTGGCCAGAAGCCGGGAAGTGGAAAGGGATTATGCGGCTACCTCCATCAGGGGTAAGTTATCCCTTCCTTAGGGGGTATAAAAAAAATTTGCCATTACCACAGAGGAGCTCCCATGGAGGTAAAGGAGCTTCCTCTTATTTGTGTGCCACTCTGAGAAAGGTACAGTGGAGGGGTTGTGGGATGACAGATGGACCAGACCCAGAACTTGAGGCTGAACACACAATCACTGTGTGATGTTTATTTAAAAAAAGGGATAACCTTAAGCAATGGAATATCCCTTCTTCAATACATCTGTTTGCAGCAACAGACTATGCATGTCCTTCCTCTGCACTTAGGCAGTACCTACTGACTCACTGATCTATCTCTTCAGTGAAAATTATTTTATTCTCTATGTTGGTCTTATGTGTTTGGGTGATGGGGCACTCAAAAAAGAAAAACTCAAAAACAAGCTAAAGACAAAGAACCTCATTGCAGAAGCACTGAAGCAAGGGTGACCCCAAAAGGCATTGACAATAAAGACAAGTTTCTAAGAAACACAACATCACACATACCCCCATAATGCAATGGGATCTGTATACAAATCGCCGTAAAATTTTAGACTTGTTCAGCTTAAAGCAGGAATGCATGGTACCAAAGGGCCTCTCAAACAGTCTGTAATTTACATGCATTTTAAATAACACAACTAACTTAATTTTTATAATAAGTCTCCTAGTAACGTTTTACCATTATCAAAAACACCTAGTGCCATGGTGCTGTATTTCAACATTTACAGGTTTTATTCACACAAGGCATGTACATCAAGATATTTTATGACATAGTGCTATTGCATACTAAATCCAACGAGGAACACAGCCTGTTGATTTACATCAGCTTGGAGGTCACCACAATAACCTCCCTGTATGAGACCTGAGAGGGAAAAGGAAAATTAAAGAGGACACTATAGCATAGTCAAGAAAGGGGGACGGGGTGCCCATAGGTGACCAATCTTATGGCCTAGAATTGTAAAAGATAGATTATGCTAAGACATAGAAGAACTATTGCAACAGATTTAAGAAAAGGTTGGTCCTCAAGAGTGGCAGGATCTCCCTGTCACAGGTACTCTTTAAGTAAACTGAGAGTCTGGAATCTTACAATTGAGGAGGTCAAATTGCAACAAAGGAAAATATTCTTTGTAAATATTTTGACCTTGACCTCTGATTCCCCTCCACAGGTCTCGTTCCCTCTTAGTCCCCCTGGTGTGAAAGCATCAGTATTGCAGATATTGACAGATGTTCAGATCCCTAAACACATGTGGGATGTGCACTGGCTGTGTTGCCACATAGGTTTGGGGTTAGGAATAATTAGAAACATAAATCCGTGGAGTAAAGAGCATGCCCAAGGAATAGTTGTGTAGGTGTCTTGGAAACTCAGTCACATCTCTTTTTAGAATGTCCATATGTTATAGATTTTTGGAATTTAGTTAGTAAGGCATGGGAGAATGGTGTATAGAATACCATGACTTATGAGGTGTTGGTCTTCGGTATATTTCAAGGTAAATTAATACATTTCAACGCAAGTACCTTAAAAGTTTGCTTACTAATTCTGATTTTTTTTTTTTTTATGGCAAGGGAGGGCCTAGTTGGATCAAGGGTGGTATGTAGCCAGATGTGAAAAACGTGTACAGGGTGGAAGGTATGGGGGAGGAGGGTTGGGGGCCATACCCCAGATTGGTGAGAGTAATATTGGTTCTAGCCCGCAGTATATCCAGAATACATGGGTATTGCATAACAGCCCTACCCTGTCTCAATGGAAAGCTCTGGCCTTGGAATGGCCAACATATGTTCTACATGATAGGAAATCTTTCTTCGCCGCTGAGAAACCTACACTATATCGACAGTCTACCAGTGGCTGAGGCAGCCATGCTGTGGCAGGGCATAATTTAGTAGGATGCATTGTCCTTTTGTTGTGTACACCTGGATGTGCCCCATTGGTTCTAGCCATTCAGCCCTTGTGCAGTAATATATGGCCCTCCCCAGCAACTCAGATTGAGCCAACTGTTGCTTCCACCTCCAGTTATGTAAATGGAGCGAGCCATATTAGGTATGGTCCCTGGACATCATGCAGATTTGATTGTTGGAGAGGAGAAATTCTACTGGGATCACAAGGGGTTGGAGGAACTGCCTGTGTGGGGTGAAGCGCTCTCTTCACCACGTTTGACAATGCTAGAGAATATACTGGGATTTAAAGTCTGATACTCAAGATTTCTTTTCTACCTTGTGTAATCTTGGTCCATCATAGATGGTGCTCTGTCTGTGCTTAGATACCACTATTTTTCTTTATCTTTTACTGTATAGACCTTTTCAGTTATCTATTTATTTATTAAACAAAATGGAAATGTATTCAGGAACCTCCTGAAATGTCTGGACCAAAGGAGAAATATGTTGATTTTGAGGATGGTTCGGGAGGGGGCAATATCTTTTTATGTCTTGTCTTTTACTCATCATTTATGCTTTGGTTAGCTAAACGTGTATAAGTTTACTGTGCTGTTTGTTATCTGTATTTTGAAAATTTCAGTAAACAGATGAAACAAAAAATGTGTACACCTCCATGACTACACTTGTTGCCCCATTTGGCAGAATAAACAGAACTTAGTGCACCATGACACTGGTTGTTGCCTCACCCATGTACTGATACATACAGTTGGCATATATCATTCCCTCAGACATCCACAAACCACTCTAAAGCCCTCAGACACCCACATACCACCCCAGAGCCTATAATGTTGTGTAATCCTTGGGATGCAAAGATAATCTCAGTTGCCAACCTTCTAGTTTTGACTCCTAGGAATAACATTTCAGAAGGTTCAGCTGGTTCTGTTTTGTGTTTCATGGACAAAGGCAGCAGTTCAGAGCCTTGTTGTTGCCCTCTTGAAATAAAACTGTACACCATGGAGTATGTCTTCCTACACCTGTGGGTTGACCTTGTAGCAAAAAACATCTCCTCACATGGAGATATTAAAAATGGCTAGCTCCAGGCATATATATCACTGATCCTTAAACCAGGCAAACCCAAGGATCGGGTGGATAGCTATAGGCCAATAGCTCTAATGAATCAGGATATCAAGATTCTAACGAGAATCTTAGCTAATAGAATATTGAGCATCGCTCCAAGCTTAATTTGTGAGGAGCAGGTGGGATTCATGCCAGGGAAGGGGGCTCAGGATGCCCATAGGAAGCTTCATCATATTCTTAGCTATGCACCGGATTCCCAATTACCTTTAGCTTTAATATCATTAGACGCTGAAAAGGCGTTTGATAGGGTCTCCCATTGTTTTTTGTTCGCCACGATGCGGAAGATGGGTTTTCCGGAGGGCCTGCTTAGAGGTATTAAAAATCTATATGCGGCTCCAACGGCTAGGATACTGTGTAACGGCTATATCTCACAAGAAATATTGTTAAAAAATGGGACTAGACAGGGATGCCCCTTATCACCAATACTATTCAACATCTACCTGGAGCCCTTGCTAAGGGCCTTCAAGGAGGATAAGCATATAAAAGGGGTAAGGTTAGGGGGGAGAGAACTTAAAATCTCAGTTTTTGCTGATGATATTCTTTTGCACTTAGAGGACCCGGTTTCAAGTTTCGCGAGAGTAAGGGTTTTAATTGGGCGATTTTCGGAGGTGTCAAATTACAAACTGAACTTAACCAAAACTGAGGTTCTCCCCCTGACCCCGCATGTATATAGGGCAGATTTTGCTCCATTAAGTTTGCAGTGGAAGTCAGATGGGATTAAATACTTGGGCATTTGGATCACGACAAACAGAGAAAAGGGGGCCGAGGTGAATATGGAGGGGGTGCTATCTGCAATAAGAGGGGACATATTAAGATGGAATAAGCTCCCTTTGAACTTTATGGCCAGACTAGGCCTTATCAAGATGAACATACTGCCCAGGTTACTATACCCATTGTACATTGCCCCTTATGATATTCATATCACATGGTTCAGGGTCATTAGGAAGCTTCTTTCCGATTTTCTATGGAACACTAAACCGTCCAGGAAAAAATATGAAGTACTACGTTTACCTCAGGCAAAGGGTGGGATTAAAATGCCTGATCTCCACGTATACTACATTAGCGGGACAACTAGGTCTTAATGCTCGCTGGGTTAGGAAGATAGATGGGGAATATATACCCCAACATGGCTACAAATAGAGAGAGGCAAATATTGGAAGAGCGGGGTTACCGGAAGCAATGTTGTACGCTAACTTTGAAAAAGAGTTCATTAAAGGGGTGGAATCTGATTGCGAATCAGCGAAAGCGTGGTGGTCCTTCCTCACTTCTGCACAGAGAAAAGTGCAGATGAAAGTTTGGGATCAACTGATGCTGGGTAACCCCACATTTGAAATTGGGGGCAGGTGCTAAATGCTCGTGGCTAACTCAGGTGAAGGGTCTAAAGGTAAGGAACCTTATCCAAGGCGAAAGGGTCATTCTACCAGCTTCATTGGAAGGGCTGCTCTTTTTAGAAGATTGCAACTAACTCGATTGTTGGAGGAGTGATGAAAAGGAATGGAGGGTTTCTAGATGGCTCCTTCACTTGGGATCATCTAAAGGGAGTGGATCCAAGTCAGCGCTTCTCTCCCAGGTTTATAGGGGATTAGTGGAGTTCTTTAGTTCAGCCTCACCCATACAAGTGTCGTATTGGGATAAAGTAATGGCTCCTAGGAATCTTGCTTGGGACTCTATTTGGAAAAACCATAGGTATATAATTATACCTAAGTTTAGGAGTATGCAGTTTTTATTGTTTCTAATTTATATTTTACCCTGTAAACTATATGACAGAAAGCTTAGACAGACGGACCGATGTTTTAGATGTGAGACGGGAATAGGAGACTTACTGCGTGTGATATGGGAATGCTGTAAAATCTCACCTTTGTGGGGTGAAATTAGGCAGCGTATGGACCCATTGTTGAACTATACAGAATGTATAACTCCGGAGGTTTGTGTTCTGGGTGATTTTTCAAAAATATCTGGAGTCTTACCCATATTCCATTTGTCTCTGATGACTGCGTTAGTGAAATCCTTTTTGGTTCAGCATTGGAAGGACGATCAAGTTTATACGTATGAACAGTGGGTGCGGGATCTGGTGGGGACTCTGGGTAGGGTAAAGAGACAACTCTGTGGCGAGGGGAAAAAAGGGTTATACGCTAAGAGATGGTCATCTTTAGAAACAATCTATTCATTGCAGAGATCAATGCAGGTCCGTCTGTCTTGCTATGATTAGCAGGAGCTTGGTATATCGGATTGAGAATTGGTTAAAATGTACTTCGTCGACTCGATTGAGTATTTTGGTTAGGGTATAGACAAAATGTGATTCAAGCAAGGGTTATAAGAGATTAGGATTTAGGCCTTCCTGGCTTTAAGTGGGGATGGGGACTCTCTCTCTCTTTCCAGGGGACATGGCAGGATTTCACCTCTGATTAAGATTATTAGAGGTGTTGATGTTCACCGCAGGATAAAAGCTGTAAGATATTATATGTGTTGGCATTGTGTATCCTATTCCTGTTTGGTTCTTTTCTCTTTCTTCCTTTCTTTTTGTAGAGTGCTGAATCGCCTTTTATTTACTTGTCTGGATTGTACTTTTTTGTAGCACCCGACTAAAATGGTCTATGGGCTATATTTCTCATACTAGAAATGCTAATTGAATTTGTGTACTGTTAAGAGATGGATTCCTGCTGTGTATGTAAATATCTGATTGTACAAAGTTCATACAGTCAGTTTTGGACTGTATACCCTAGTTTGTCCAGGTCTTTACTCATAGTTTTGGTAGATTGTGAACTAAAAACAAAAGGTCAATAAAGATTTGATAAGCAAAAAAAAATGGCTAGCTCCTCCCATTTTGCAGATTTGTGAGAGAGAATTTGTCTGAGGCATCTTCATGGTTTGAGCTGCATTGGAAACACTTTGACTGGCTAAAATCCTGGGACAGTTCTTACTAACTGTGCTTACTTCTACCTATGTTTAATATTTCTCTGGGAAAAAATTCCAGTTGTCTGTGGAACCCAGATATATTTGATGTTGTAGTCTGGTTTGTTTTCTTTATGTTATATACATCCTGCACACTCGTCCATGCTATTATCAGTCCATTTGATTCACCGCAGTCGCTCCAACTTCTGTGATGCAGCCTACCTAATGTTGCCTATTGTAATGCAATCTGTTGCATTGTTAGTTTTATGCTGTCTGTACACCCCTTCCCCACTCCCCCGGATCACATCTGGAAATGAGCCTCGGCTCAGTGTGCCTTTCCCGATTACCAATTAGTAAAACAAATAAAATACGATGTTTATTTTAGTTTTGTTTTTATTTTAAATAAAATTCTCCTACTCTTCATCGTTATTAACATTACTTATTCCCAGTTTTTTTTTTAAATATGTGAATGCAATATTCTCTCCACCCCTCCAAATAAAAATTCACTTGTTTGTGCTCTGGGGGAGTCATCTGAATCCCACTTAAAGGGATGTGGCATATGCATATAGTACTATCTCTAAAGGTGGTTTTGGGATAATAACATCCAATTATTTTCTTCTATTGTATGTTTCTCTTTCAGAATTTTAGTTATGTATTATCTAATTAACAAACCCAAATTGTGGGTAACATTAGATAAAAGCAGATTGAATGCTTTCCTGCCTTCCTAGTAATTAGGTCACATTATGTTGCCCAGGTGCTCACAGCTATTCCTGCCAGGGCATATTGCCACTACTGTGAAGAAATTAAGGATATGGGAAAGGTCCCCAATCCAAACTCAGTAACTTACCCAAAGACAGCTAACTGGCACAATAATTGGTTCTATTTTAGAACCTGAGGTTCAATTTCCTGTTATACAGTGGGTTGAAAAATCCTGCTCTCTGATTGGCTGACTGGCACGATTTACCAATTGTAAATCCTGGCATGACTAACAAGAAAAAGTGCCAGTCACCCACATCTGCCCCAAAATTAATCCGACCCCTGAAAATCTCAAAAAAATGTTGCCATGTTGCTCCCAGTAAAGCTCATAACAGAAACCGTGACTTTTAAAAATCCACTGACCAGCAGTCCCCAAACCCACTATAGATACCACAAAACCCTTTTTTTTTTTTTTTTAAATGTACTACACTTTGAAGTACAAGTACTCCAATATACCTCCAAAAGCCAGTGCAGGCCAAACTGAGACCACGGCTTCTCTCTCCTCTGCATGCCACGCTCCCCACTAGATCTTTAGCTGCCACCTCCTGTAATGCCGCCTGGGTCCCTCGAGCTTCCGTGGTGATCAGTGCTGCCTCGTATCACACTAACTCCCTCTCACCTCCGTTGCAGTGCCACTAGGACCCCAATCTTAGCATAACATTCGTATTGTCCTGCCAGAACATAGCAAAGCTAAAAACCATTAAAAAAAAGTATGAATAAAATTCAGCTCCTGACCCAATCCTGATAAGCTCTGTACCACTAACTGCTGGCTCATGTCACCGCTTGCTGCCTCCAATCTCCATTTCCAATAATGGCTCCAACCACTAAGTTATTCCCTCCCACCTCCCTTGCACTAACCACTGCCTCTCCGGTCCATCCAGCATTTCAGCAATTAAAAAAACAAAAAAACTTCAACCGAGTCACATATATTCTTCACTTTTCACTGCAAGACTGGACCTGGAAGCAAGCAGGCTGATAAACAGCAGCCCATTAGCACTTGCACCATTCTATGTCACACTCCATGTCCAGTGAAAGAGAGGGGAGAGTGGCATCTTTTTTTTTTTCTTCATTTTTATTACAAAATAAAAATGTAAAGCATGTGGTCTGCTCCGAATGAAACCATGGACTACATCTTATGGCGCAAGAGAGAGAAATGAAGGTTTTCCCTGGTTTTTCTGTGAGCACTGACAGAAACTGTGAGAGGTAGTGCTGCTCCCTGAGTCAAACCAGGAACATGATCCTTCAAGAGAGAGCAAGAGAGGATAGAATGGTAAAGCCTTAAAAATAAAATAATCATTGTAGCAATGGGGGGAAGGGGGGACTGCCATCTCCTATAAAAAATATGCTACCCAACAACAGCTTACTATTTAACTTACAGAGGAAGGATATTACAGAAAACATCAATTAAAAACATTTTATTTTCAAGTAAAACCACTTTAATCTTTAAAAAAAAAAAAGTCTTTGAAAAGGGGGGCATTGTATAATCGCAATATACCACTCCAGGGTGTAGGTTATGGTGGGATTTACCCACTTCTGGTGTGTTTTGCTTACTTAGCCTGCAGCCTCGTGACCAAACAACACACCAGGAATGGGTAAAGCCTACCATAACCCACATCCTGTTGTGGTATATTGCTTAAATTGCCCTCCAGCCAATACCCATCTGGGATGTGGTGTGGTTTCCTGCCGTGGTAGGTTGGGAGTTAAAAGTACTCATAAAAGCATAGAGGAACTAAATTGCCTGAGACCTAGCTACTGTGGGATACCTGAAACCCAGAAGCATTTGTTTTTTGAGTATCCATATTTCAAAGGATTTTGGGCAACCCTTAACAATTTTTGGTAAGAACAATTTATTTTTGCACTCATGTATGAGGAATTAGTGTTAGAACTTGTCTGTACAAAGTGGTCAAAGTATAAAACCACGCTGTGGTTCCTTTTTACTCTATTGAAATATCACACGTGGCAGGCTTGCTGCACTTTCACAGCTCAAAAGAGAGCAGTTGAGTGTAAGTAAGGACATTACTGGTAATATTAAAAATGGATAACAAAATGTGTATGGCATAGACCATTCTGGTACAGTGACTAAGAGCAAGGAGGTGTTGCAGAAGGCAGTTAGATGGTTTGAATTAATTAAGAGTAACCTCATGAGAATAGAGCACGAGATTGGAAATGGATAATTTTATAATCAATTTGCACTTTGTTTTTTGACTCATTAGCACTAAGGGATGAAGATATTTCTGTTATGAATTCATTTCCTTCAGCGCCTCTTTTTTTGTACAAGCTAAAAATGAAGATTTTTTTATGTGATACAATTCAGCATTTTATTACTGTACCAGTTTTATTTTTAATAAAAATCCCCCTACTCTTACTCGGTATTACTCTGTGTTTTAAGGCAGAAAAGGGCACCAGGCCCATCGAGACTTCTTTCCCCCACACAATGTGAGGGGCATTAACCATTATTACCCAGAAGGTGCTTATCTGATTCTAGTTTAAATTTACAGAAGTCAGTGATATCTACAATGTGCTGTGGGAGCAAGTGCTACAATTTACAAGCCCTTATTGAAAAGTGGTGTTTTCTTTCATTTCTTGAGTCCCTTGGAAATGAGAAATTGCTTATTGTGGCATCTTAAGTTCTCCAGCTTGGATGCTTTGATTATGTTGCATTCTTTAGCAAGATTTGGGCCCCCCCCCCCCCAGATGTTGAACAGCATAAGTATATCACCTCTATCTCTTCTTAATTGTAAATCATTAATAAGTGTCATGCAGTCTTTAACTTCCATCTGGACAGTGACCACAGGTGGGCAGAAGGGATCTCAGTTTAATGTCTCAGCAGTAGGATGGCACCTTAACAGTGCAGCACCCCCCACGTACTGCAGTGTAGTGTCAGTTATGGGTATTATCCTAATTACCTAGTGTGGGCTAGAATCCATGATCATCTGATCTTCCATTCCCAGAGGTGAGTGTGCTACTTACTGAGCCACTGCTTCTGATTGTGTCACTACTAATTGCCGAAACTCAGAATCCCAACATTCAGGATCCCAAGTTCGGCTGCCCGACACACACCCTGCCCGACAGACGGAAGCTGGTGCCGACAGGATAAGGTAGTGGATGTGACGAACTGCTACCCTACCACTAGTCGTGCACCACAAGAGAGGAGAAGATCCTGAGGTTGGCCGAGCTGTTCACTTGGCGTGGAGGGCTAAGCCACTAGCATTTCGGCCAGCACCATGCTTAGGCCAGGGTTCTGTTCCGGGATAGAAATTTTTGCACTGCGCTCTTCCCCCTCCCCCTGTAATTTTTTTAACCTACTCCGAGGTCCGCTCCTCCTCAGAGTTGGTTATTTTAGTTACGGGAGGTGTGGGTGGCAGAGCCCCCTGCATTGGGGGTGCGGGAATGCCCCCCCCACATTACACCAAGATCTTGTCGGTCTTCTGAACTCAGGCTTATGCAGTTTGGGAGACTGACTGTCAGGATTTCACAGTAGATCTGCTTCAAACACCCCTCCCCATGGAGGTGATGAGGGAAGGGTTGTCCTCCCCCTATGGTACATCATCTGGTGAAGCAGCAGGCTCCATCATGTGCATCCCGAGTGTACTGGTGCCATAATTCAGACTGTGGACGTTTTTCTCAGTTATTTCCTTCAGTCCTATACCAAAGTGGTGGCGCATAGCATCAAGTCAAACATTAATGAGATATTGAACTTCAGTGAAATTACTATAAACCTAATTATTGTTATCATTTATTTTAGAAGATATCTGCTTTTAATGCAGCAGGAATCAAACAGGTTTTCTATACAGCTAGATCACTTGGCCACAGCCAGTACCACAACGGGTTCTTGTTTCTGAATGCGTAACCATCTAAGCCACTACACTGAGTACAGAGTGTATTTGTATTGCTAATAGCCTGCTTATTGTGTTGTGTAGTTTCTGCAGTATGGTTGACCATACAGCAGAACTACTAACTATTTTAGGAAGTGTAGGTCCAGTGATTTGAGTGCAGAATTGAAAACCAGTAGACTCAGGTTTAAATTGCATCCATTATCACTGACTCCACCTAATTCAGTCATGACTCTCTGAAAATAGCCTTGTCCTCAACCTAAAGAAAGCACAAATCATGCTTTTCAGCTCTTGGGCACAAAACAGGTCTTGCCCTGAGCCTCTGGTTGTGTTCAGTGTAGATGGTCTGCCCCAGACTATTGCCTACTCTTTCAAATACCTTGAAGTCTCTCTTGACCCCCAGTTGGATCTCTCCTTGTATGTATGCAACATGTGTAGGGTCATTAATAGCACGACTGACATGACTTTCAGGGCCAAACACTTCCTCACCCCCTGCACATTTTGTCCTTGCTAAGTGAGTGCTCCTATCCTCCCCAAATTATGGGCTCCTTATCCCCCCCCAAAAATAATGTTTTGCATTGTGGATTGTAATTGTGCTCAAAAGACTGCAAGCCATGGACAGGCCCAAAAAATGTGATCATGGATAGCTGACGAAACACTGTAGCCTCTCCAGCATATTGCCAGCACTGTTGGGTGGAATTTGGATACAATGTGTGGAGTACAAAAAGAAAAGTGGATTTCCATGAAAATCCCTGCCATGTATACAAGGTAAGCACCCTGTACAAATTCATTAGGGCCCACATATTCAAAAGAGATGCGCTGCTCAAAATTGAGATGCACCGTGCATCCTAGAAATTGCTGAAAACGCGATATTCAAATAGCAGAGATGCGTTATTACGTCAGAATGTACGATCGTATAAATAATTTATGCAGCACAGAAACAAGGGGCAGGGACATGAATGTGCTGTGCATGGGGATATTCAGCCAAAATGTGCAGCTCATGTTCCGCGTGTCCCAGAAATGTACAGTGCAAAGACAGGAAACCAAAAGGATGGCCTAAATCATCCAGCCACCCACAGGCAGGATGCTGAACTGCAGACAGGAGCTCCTGAGACAGACCTTGGAGGTGAGACAACCCTTGGAGTTGCACCAGCATGTGCTACAGGCACCCACACACAGCAGTAATACCAGGAGGACAGTACCCAAAGCCACAGGTGCTGTGACACCCCTGGCACCATCCAGATGGCCACCTTCTCCACACTGAACCAGGGACCTAGACACCCAGCTGCCACATGCTGGTGCCATTGTGTGCACCGTTGGCACACAGGCAGTGCGGACAGCCACAATACAGCACATGTAACAGGGGCCATGGCCTGCACCCATGTGGCTGTCAGGGCACCACCCAGTGGTGGCATGTACCCATTGTGACATGTGGGGCACAGGTGTCTAGGTGGCCTGGCAGTACTGGTGGCAACATGGTATGGTCCAGGGTCTGACCAGTGTCACACACCCACAGTGGTGCACCTTCCCTCACATGCCTTAACCCTTGTCTAGTATTGTGGAGAATGTGTGATGCATGCAGGGCTAGGGTGTTACAGTCATGTGGCATACAGACCAGAGTGTGTCACCCTGGGCCCCCCTCTTGCTTGTCCAGGTGGGCTCCTGTAGCCATTACCCAGCTGAGCCCCCTCTACCCCAGTCAGACCCTGTACAGGGCCATGGACAGATGCTCTGTGCTCAGGCCACTACAGTACACCCACACACACACACACCCCTTCACACCAGCCTGCTAGGCTGCAGTACCTCCTGGTCATCTGTGTGGAGTGGTGGGGCTGCCCAAAGAGCTGGATATGCGCATGCCACAGGTATGCAAATGGCCTGAATACATTCCAGTAATGAGATGCAAATGTGAGGAATGGGCTTGGACTGTGCAATGAGACCATTTGCATATCCTGGCTGAATATTGCAGTTGCGCTCAGTGCATGTGGCAGCACATTGTGCATTTCCCTATGCCCCACACAGGCCTCAGGTCACCTGCCACGCCACGCATCTCCCACTGTGTGATTGTGCATGTTCAGAATATTCAGCCAAACTTGCACGATCGCATTCTATGACGCATCGTCTGAATATACCAATGTTTTCTGATGGTGCATCTGAGCTGTGTGGCACATGGACTTGCGTGATGCAGCAAGCCACTTTTGAATATGGGGCCCTAGATAGCTACTCCACTGAGTGATGTCTGTTTGGATTCCAAGATCATTTTCCCATCTCTGTCTTACTTGATCCATCAGCCAACATACAACTGTACCAATGCTTTATACAATTGTGATGTAAGTGCAGGCACTGGGACTCCATCAAGCATGCTAATTAGCAAGTGGAAAAAAGTGGGGATATTAGAATCCTGATGCCATTTCTGGAGTGTGACCTTATGATGGTGCTGTACCGGGACCAAAAATTTCCCCTGCTGGTAGCCGAAATCTAGTCTGGAGTTCCCCAAAGGTAAGGATCTCGCGGCCCCTCAAGCAGTGATATGGCATAAGCAAGTCCAACCTTTTCCACTTAATATCAGCACTGTCCAGGTGAGCCGGTTTAAAGGTAGAGTTATTTGCAAAAAGGGTTATCAAAAAATGGTAATTCTGCAGTTGCCTATGGAAAATCATATGGAACCAGTGAGCAAGGGTTTCTGCAGCATAGGGGTTTAAGGTTACGTCTCTGATCAGTGTACTTGGGAATGCGCACAGAGTCCTCACTACATCAAGAATGCCCTCCTTCCTTAACTCAGGTGTTTTCCAGTGGGAAACATAATCATTATCTAACCAGTAAAATATCATATGAAGCTGTGTGGTGCTATGATAGAGGGCTAGATGTGGCAAAGCAAGACCGCCCTGAGTTTTGGGTAGATGCAGAGTTGAAAGTTTAGTACAAGGTCTAGCTCTTTTCCATATATAACTAGAGATAATTTTATCCCATTTTCGAAAAAGTACTAGTTGGGAGGTACAGGGTAGAGTTTGTGCCATATACAGCAATTGGGATAATAGAACCATTTGAACACTGTCTCTTTTTTAGGAGACAGACAAGGGTATGTATTCCAGGTCTCCAGGTCCTGAGTAAACTGCTGCAATAATGGTTCATAGTTAAATGTTTGTAACTTGTGGGAATCTGAAGGAACCATAACCCCAAAGTATTTTAATGCCAGGAGACCCCATCTAAATTTATGCATCTTGGTTATCTCCTCTGGGTGTATATAATGAAAAATATGAAGAACTGTCATTTTTGTAGAGTTAATTTTATAACCAGCTTAGGAACCAAAATCTGTTAAGTTTGCCACAGGGAAGGTAAAGAACGAAGAGGGTCTGTAAGATAGATTAATAAATCATCATCATACAGTGCCAGCTTCTGTTGACAGTTACCTAGTCGGATACCCTGTATATCCGGATGCTGTTGAATAGTTTATACCAGTCATTCCAAATATAATGCAAATAACAGAGGCAAGTGGGGACATCCATGTCATGTTCCCCTCTGTAATGCGAAACCACTGGAAACTTTACCATTGACCTTTACAACTGCCTGGGGATCCTGACATATAGCCTGCCGCATTTCGAAAAAAGGTGGTGGGAAATCCATAGATTTCATAGTGGTGAAGAGGAATCTCCATGCCACCTGGTCAAACTCCTTCTCAGCATTCAAACTAAGTAGGAAAAAAGCGCTCTTTTACCAGGTGGTGTGCTGAAGAACATGTAAAGTTCTTTTAATATTACCCTGGGTCTGACAACTACACACAGAAACCTGTTTGATCTCTATTAATTAATTCAGGTAACAGCTGATCCAACCTATGTATTATAAGTGTAGCAAAAAGCTTATAATCTATATTAAACACCAACATAGATTGGTAAGAAGCATATTGAGTTCTGTCTTTATTAGGTTTCAAAATTGCTGATATTATGGTCTGCCACCAAGTAGGGGGAACAGGGGCTCCTCAATGGACTTCCAGGCAAACCTTTAAGAGCTGGGGGGGGGGTCAATAGATCCTTGAAAAACTTATTACATTTAAGGATGTACCCATCAGGACCTTGGACTATTTGTATTTTTTTAATTAAACTTTATTTATTTTCTGAAAACAGGGAACATACAGACAAATACTTTCTCAACATGATACAGACAACAATAGGATAATTACAAACTTCCAACCACTATGGGAACAGGAGACACAAATAAAATACAGCACTTAAAGGGGGTACAAAAACAACCCTTAATTGATTCCACTGATGAAACCTACTGTATCCATGTATAATTTTGTAAGGGAACAGACAGGGGTTTGCTACGTGATCAGTAAATTTGAAGTCATAAAACCTGTTTCACATGGGGGCCATTGGGGGGCAGGCACTCAATAGCACAGGCTTCCATCAAGAGATGCAGCTGCCATATAGACCTCTCACTTGGGGTCTGCCAAGATCTCCATGACATTTCTTCCTTCTTTCTCCACTTGGTAGTTGAAAAAGGGAAGCCATCTACCTTTATGTTTGTCCTTTTGGTGTCACGGCAGGGCAGTTACCCTTTCCATTTCCTGCAGTGATTCAGCTAGCAGTCTCCAGTAGGTAATGTGGCTGTCAGTCAAAGTTTAGTTATAACGTTTATGGCCATAGCCATAAGAATACTGAATTGGTAGGCTTTGGCCCTGTGGGGTGTGGGGAGAGTCCTAAAATCCAGTTTGGGAATTAATTTGTTGGGGGAATATCTAAAATTTACCTTGTGGCCTGAGCCATTTCATCCCAAAAGTCTCCAAGGACTTGACAGCTCTAAAAGATATGCATGTGGGTGCCTATCATCCCGCATCCTCTCCAACACTAATAGGAGTGGTGTGTTCTGTAGTGCTTGTATAGAAATAGTTGGGGTACAAAAATACCTTGCTACCATTTACCAGTGGAATTCACGCCAACTGGGGGGAGAGGCTGTGGTCTGTGTACCAGTTTCCAAATCCATCCCCATTATTGATTTGATAAGGAGCACGCAGTTTACTCCCCCCATTTTCTCCTGATGGCCACCATGTGATCTTCCTCAGAATTGTGGATAGCCAGATATATAGTAGAAACCAACTTCCCAACCTGATTTTGAAAAGCCATGGAATGCAGCAAGGTCCTCAGGGGGTCAGGGGGTTTCCATCTACACTGAGCCTTGAGGCCTTTGAATCTGTAGTTAGGTAATCACAGAGTTGCATAAAATGGAAGAGGTATTGGTGTTTGAAGCCAAATTCTTATACTAGCAGAGGGAAGGATTTCAAGATCTCCCTTATGTAAAGTTGCCCAATACGACAAAGACCATGCCTTTCCCACCTGCAGAAGCCAGTGTCAAATTTAATTGGGACAAAATCCAGGCAGCCTCGTATTGGGGTTAATTTACTAAGACTGCTATTGCGCTTGTATTTTGTACAGACCTGGTCCCATGTGGGAGAATTCAAGAATGTATGGGACAGACATAAGGCAATTTTTTTGGGGGGTAGGAAGAAATAGGCTGTTGGTTAACTAGCATCTGCAGCTTATCCTGTAGGTAGGGAAATGGGAAGACTAGGTGGGCCAAGCGGTCCTTATCTGCTGTCAAAGTCTGTGTTTCTATGTTCTATGTTTCATGCCTGGAGTGTCAGTTCCACCCATGGCTTTGTGACTGTGGTTGACGTAAGTGAGTCCTTATCCATAAAGATGGTGTCGGCCATCTTGGCATTGCCTAGAGTGTCGTGCACTAAATTCACCCAGCTAGGTATCTCAGAGTGTTTCATGTAAGCAATAACATTTTGTAGCTGGACAGCCGAGTAGTAGGCCTGCAAATCTTGTACTCCAACACCCCCCAGGTTTAGGAATATGTAGTAATGTCCCATTTAAGCCATGGTATTTTTTTTATTCCCGCCCCCCACACCAAGAATTTTAGAGAGTGTGCAGAGAAGGAGCTTCCAGAATGATGTTAGTAACTTTAGGGGCAGGGAAGCAAACAAGAAATTTAGTCTGAGCAGAATATTCATTTGGATGGTTTCTGCCTTTCCCCCTATTGACAAAGGTAATTCTTTCCATTGAGTGCAATCTGCCTGAATCTCAGAAAGAGGACGGGCATAGTTGGTCTGATAAAGTCTGGACATGTCTTTGGTTATCCAAACTCCTAAGTATCTAAACCCAGTGCTGGCCCACTTTAGTTAACAGTATCTCAGTTGGGGAGTAATTGGGGAACCTGCAGCATAATTTCAGATTTGGTCTAATTGATCTTGAAGGCTGATGTATGACCAGATTTCTTAATCAACTCTGACACTTTGGGCATGTTTTGAGCCAGGTGGGAGACATGGAGAAGCATATCGTCAGTATACGGGGATACCCTAATTTCCTCCCCCTTCAGTTGGATTCCTTGAATATCCCCAGACTGCCACAGAAGTTCTGCTAGGGATTCTAGGCTAAGAGCAAAAAAGGAGAGGGGTGAGAGGGCATCCCTCTCTGGTCCCACGTTTAATGGGGAACCTCAGGGAAAGAATATCACTCACGTTTACCTGTACACCTGGACTAGTGTATAAGTTTCCAATCTAGTTTCAAAATGTGTCTCCAATTTCAAACTTGCCTAGGGGGGGCAGCTAAGAAGCCCCAATCAAGATACTTCCTGTCCATGGCAAGGGGTAGGCTCGGTGGCTCTGCATCCAAAAATTCAACTCCTGGTTGAAGGATTTGTGTGGAAAGGAGGGTTTGGGCTTCATGGGGGACTAGGGCCCCACTTGGGAGGATGTGAGCTTGTATAAGGATGATGGCCTATATCCATCCGGGAAGCAAACCTTAGTCCTGAGTGAGAAGGGGGGGGGAGCCAGGAAGGATAGGAGGCTTAGTATCCCCCCATGAGCACATGCTGTACATGAGAACCCAAGGAGTAGATAGACAGACAGAGGGCAAATTTCAACATAAGAGCAGAAGACGGGGGGACCGGGGAAAAAGAGTGCCCAAGAAGGGAGGGGGGATTATGGCAACAGAACAGGGGAGGGACATTACATCCTGGAAAACCATGTGTGCCAACATCCGGAGCCTTAGTAACAAGATGGAAGACCTTGAGGCAGCCATGGCACAGTCAGACCTGGATATTGTGACCATCACAGAAACCTGGTGTAATGATAACCATGACTGGGAGATGGCCATACCGGGCTACAGTCTATTCAGGAGGGACAGGGCAGGAAGGGGGGAGGAGTGGCGCTTTATGTGAAAGATAACATAAAGGCCACAGAAGTTCAGGGGGAGCAAGGAGTGGGGGAGATGCTGTGGGTTAAGCTGAAAAGAAGAACAAAGTCAGCCATCTGCACAGTGATAATTTACAAGACCACCAGCCCAGGGGGAGGAGATGGATAGGGAGATGATGCTGGCTATCCAAAGAATGGTGCACAAGGGGAAGATAGTGCTGGTTGGCGACTTCAATATTCAAGATGTAGACTGGAGACTCACAAACCAAGATCAGGTTTATCCTGGACTCTCTGCAGGGAGCCTTCCTTAAACAACTGGTCGTGGAACCCACATGATAGATGGCAATACTGAACCAAGTGCTCATAAACGGGGACAGTGTGACAGGATCACAGTAGGGTAGCACCTGGGCAACAGTGGCTACCGATCAGTGTGGTTTGACATAACTGAAGGGGCAGAACCCAGCCACACCAAAACATGAATCCTTGACTTTAGGAGGGCAGAATTGGGGAAAATAGGTAAATGATTGGAAGAGACACTAACTAGAATAGGGAAGAAATTAGAGGTGGATGAACAGTAGGCATTATTCAAATCAGGGATAACGAGGGCAACACAATTATGAGTAAAACAGGTTAGCAAGGGGAAAAGGAAGAGAAGACCATTATGGTATTCCAAGGAGATAGCTGAGAAAGTGAAAGCCAAAAAAATCACATTCAAACAGTACAAAAAGACACAGGCAGAAGGGGACAGGGAGAGGTACTGGGACAAATAAAGGGAGGCAGAGAGGGCATTAAGGGAAACTAAAGCACAAACAGAGGAACACATTCCAAAATCAGTGGTTAGTGGGGACAAAACCTTCTACAGGCACGTCAGTGAAAAAAGGAAGGCAAAGGAAGAGATAGTGAAGCTGAAAAGGGAGGACGGGAGTAGAGTGGAGGATGACAACTGCAAAGAAGACATACTGAACAGATACTTCTGCTCAGTCTTTACAGTGGAGGGGACAGGTAATGGGCCAGAAGGAAGTAGAAAGGGTAGGAAGGGCACAGAAATGGATACAAGTCATTTTCCACAGGCAAGGGTCCTAAAGGAACTGGAAGGAATAAGAGTAGATAAAGCTATCGGTCCAGATGGGGTACACCCCAGTGTGCTGAGTGAGCTAAGAGAGATGGTGGCTGAACCTCTGGCAACCCTATATAGCCAGTCACTGGAAACAGGAGAGGTACCCAAGGACTGGAGTACAACTAATGTAGGCCCCTATACATAAGTGTGAGTAGAGAAGAGGCAGGTAACTACAGATCAGTCAGCCTGACCTCAGTAGTAGGGACGATCAAGGAAACATTGCTGAAGGAAGAATAGTGGAACACCTGGTTGCCAATGGTCTACAGGATCAAAGGCAACATGGTTTTACTGGAGGGAGGTCATGCCAGACTAACCTAATTGAATTCTTCGACAGGGTGACAAACTAAGTGGATCGGGGGCAGCCTACCTGGACTTCAGCAAGGCCTTTGACACTGTACCGCATAGAAGGCTGTTAAAAAAGCTAGGGAACATAGGAGTGGGTTGGACGTGGTAAGGTGGGTGAGAAACTGGCTGGATAGCAGAACACAAATGGCTATCACTCCGCAGAGGGAAAGGTGACCAGTAGGGTGCCACAGGGATTGGTGCTGGGTCCAGTCTTCTTCAACATCTTTATCAGTGACATTACAGATGACCTAGAGGGGTGAATTTGCCTGTTTGCTGATGACACAAAGCTATGCAACAGGGTGGACATGCCGGAGGGTGTGTATAGGATGAGGACAGATCTGCAGAAGCTCGAGAACTGGTCAAGGGAGTGGCAGTTGAGAATTAACATAAAGAAATACAAAATAATGCACTTGGGGCACAAAAACCCAGGAACAACATAGCTGGGGAATAGGATGCTCCAAGCAGGAAAGGGACCTAGGGTTTTTTGCCTCTGGTGACCTCAAGGCAGGGAGTCGGTGCAACAAGGTGGCAGGAAAAGTAAACAGGATGTTAGGATGCATAGGCAGGGGTATCACCAGCAGGAAAAGGGAGGTCATAATTACACTGGACATAGACAGGGTGGAGGCAGTTCAGAGGAGGGCAACCAAGATGGTGCAAGGATTACATCACAAAACCACAAGGACAGGCTGAAAGACCTAAATATGTATCCCTGGAAGGGGGGGGTATGATTGAGACATACAAGTACTTCACAGGAGGAACAAGGTGCAGGAAAACACAATTTATCATAGAAAAAGATGCTCCAGCACAAGGGACATGGGATGAAACTAGAGGGAGGGAGGTTCAGAGGGAACGTGAGAAAGTACTTCTTCACAGAGAGGGTGGTGGGCAAATGGAATGGCCATGAGAGAAGCAGGGGCAGAAACAATTACAGGATTTAAGAATGCATGGGATAGGCATAAGTGGATTCTGGTAGTCTGGGAAGGGGACAGCCTAGTTCTAGGGCAGCTTGAAGAAGCACAGTTACTAGCATTCATAGGCAGACTAGGTGGGTCATAGGCCCTTATCTGCTGTCAACACCTATGTATCTGTGTAAGATGATCAAACACCTTTTGGCATCATTCGTAATGATAGCTCTTTTGTATGTCTTTGGGAAGAAGGCAGGAGGTGGAGATGATGTTAAGTAATCTCCAAATATTGTCTTGTATGTGTCATCCTGAGATGAATCCTGTCTGGTTCAGGTGGATGAGAGTAGAGATTACCTGCTGGACCCTGTTCCCAGTTGCCTTGGCGAAGATTTTCACTTCTTGATTTAGGAGAGATATTGCGTGATGACGTCCCCATTTTGTAGTGTCTTTCCCAAGTATGGTTAACACTGTAACAACTGCATCCCCACCCCACCCACCATGAATTGGGCATCTCTCTTTCCTTATGGGCAGAATTACACACTTTGCCAGCACCATGTAAGCTCTGGTATAAACTTATAAAATGCTGCAAGTAACCCATCTGGTCCTGGAGAGTGACCTGTGTTCAGAGTTTTAATCACCTCCCCTAATTCTCCTTCCGTAAAGGGTACCTCTAATCTATTTCTGCTCTTCTGTGAGGTGAGGTAGGGTAATTTTATTCAGTATATCCCCCACTGCTTCTGCCTACCCAGTGCTGGTTCCCTGTTATAGAGATTGGCATAAAAGTTATGGAACTCTTCCGCTGTTTGCTTGGGATGGGAAAGGTTTATTTGAGAGTTTTTCTTGGGGACAGTCCTAGGAATGAATCGATCCACCTCTTGTTTCCTGAGTCAGAGCAGTAATAATCTACTAGCTTTGCTGCCCCATTCATAATATTTCTGGTTTATGAAGCTTAAACTATTCTCTGCTTTTCTAACAGATAGTTTTTTTCAGTTCTTCCCGTGCTTGATTTAACTGGGGAACTATGGCTGGGTCCTAAGTGTTTTTTATGTTGGAATTCTTACTTGAGGAATTTTTCCTCTGCCTTGCAATACCAACCCATTTTTATGTATGTATATATATATATGTATATATATATATCTATATATATATATATATATATACACAGTATATATGTTGCATAGGAGATCATGTGCCTCTCATGACTGCCTTAGGCTGTCCCATATATATTTTAATTGTGTGTCCCCTTCCTTATCTCTGCCAAGTACTTCTTAATTACCTCTCTGGTCAAACTGACAAAGACCTCATCATTTAGAAGCCCTGCATTCAGCCTCCAAAGCCCCTTACTGTCTGAAGACCCAACTCCACACTACAGGATATCCTTGCATGGTATGAAAGGAAACTGTTTGTATCTGTATATCTTTAAAGGTAAAAGCCCATTGCTTCTGGGTGTAGAAGCGATCAAGCCTGGAGTATGCATTGGACAATGGGGAATAACAGGTGAAGTCTTGCATTTTGGGATTATACTATCTCCATGGATCCGTCTACCTGCCATCTGCTACTAACATTCTAAGTAATTTAGAGCATGCCCTGTATCCTTCCTGGGGAGCTGAATTTCTATCCAGGTTGTTGCAATCAACACAATTCCAGTCCCCCCCCCCACACAAATTACCTGACCCTCAAGCAACTGGGCCAATGTAGAGAATGCTCCTTTGAAAAAAAACCTGCTGCTATTGGGGTTGGGGCATAAACGGATGTGAAATGTATTGTCCTGCCACCTATAGTGCCTGATATTAGCACCAGTCAGTGCATCTTGCCCACATGGGTGCATGTGTCACTTGGAATGAGAGGCCCTTTCTTACCAGGATGGCCACACCTGCTTTTTTGTTGGAGGGGTGAACATCGGAATATACCATCCCCACCCAGCTCCTGTAGAGCTTTAGGTGTTTTGAGTGGGAGAGCCTCATCTCCGGAAGTAGGCCCACATCACAAGCTCACCTGCCAACTTCTTGCAATATTTTAGTCACTTTATAACATTATGTATCCCTTTAACATTAAAGGAACATACAGTACCTTTAAGGTGCCCATTATTTAATTGGCTGAAAGGAATAATTGCCTGCCTCCCCACAGCCCCCACAACTCCAAAGTTGTCCCTAGCCTATCTTGTAATACAAGGCATAAATTAGTGTTGGGGACTTGATTAGCAGCCTTCGCTAATCAAAGTGAAAAATGATTAGCAATTTGCAGAAGTTGATTAGCAATTACCAAAATTGACATTTTGGGCTCAAAACCCCATAAGATCTACTTATCTTGCTTTATATTGATAAAATACACATTGTACACAGTTTGAGACATTTATCTGTTTTATTTAGCCATTTGTGAAATACAGCATTAATGCAGCAGCACATTTAACAGAGCCGAGACTTAGCGTGGAATGCCTGCCAAAGCAGACCATGATATTCGTGAAGCATGATGTGATTATTCGTGATCGTGAGTCATGAAAAATTAAACATTCTAAATTTAAAATGAACACCAGACCCAGCATAAACCTGGTACCGTAATTGACCATAAAGTAGATTTGCTGTCTGTGCTACTGTTCTCCACTAGGCATGTAGCCAGTAATTCTGGCCTGAGATTGGGGAAGGGGGGACCTGGGAGTGGTTCACCATCCTGAGTTGCCAAATCACCAGGACATCTTGGTTTAGCATTAAAAAATATGTCTACAGCCCTGTCTGGGTTGAATTCAGCTGGTTGGGACCATTCTTTTTAATGTGAATCAATGTTTCTGCAGTATCCTCTACCAGACGTATTCTCCAGTCAGTTTTTACCTTGTTCATAGTTGAAAAACACCTTTCTACTATTACATTAGACACAGGAAATACTCTCAACACATTGACAAGCTTCAACAGATTTGGATAAGAATTTTGGAAATCACATGCCAGCTTTGACCAGATAGCAACGGCAGAAAGATTGATAAAATTGGTTTGAGCAAAAATCTTAAAAACACTTGCCATTTTGCAAGCAGCAAAGTGCTGTCACAGTCAGGCTGCAAAAGTGCTGAAAAGTGGTCAGCTACTGCAGTAATGTCAGTGTTACCATACAGCTCCAGTTCCTTTCGGTCTGCTGGACAAAATCTGGTATCCAACAGTTTTGCACAGTTATAGATATTACTTTCATCACTCAAACTGAACCTTTGTTCACAACAGTTTTCAATGTTTGTAATGTATCTTTTACATTGCTATTTAAAAGTTTTAACAGCTTGGCCACTAAAATGTGTTAATTTCACAACCTTGTATGTGACTTGAGCACATTCTCCTGAAAGAACATCAGACCCATTTTTTAAGAGAACATCAAGTTCACTGCCACCTATGGGACCACTCTGCTTAGCATGGTGAAGAGTGTTTCTCAAAGTTTCAACAGAGCTAAGTACAGTGGTTGCTATAGATAAGTCGCCTGGTACCCTGGCTTGTCGATCGTTACTGAGGCGGTACCTCGTTATGCCGATCTTACTGACGCAGTACCTCGGTGTGCCACTCGGTATTATGGCATTACAGAATGTACCTAAATTCATTTCCTCATTTGATTGCTAGATGGCAGTCACCACTAATCCCACAGTGATTGCTTTCCTGGAGTGTGATTTCACTTTTGTTTGAACCTAACTCTGTTTTCCACTGGCAGATGGCATTGTGAAAAAAAAAATGCACACTTTCCTTGGCTGTCTAACATCCCCCCTCCCCATTGACCCACTATGTAAAAGTATTTTCTAGTTGGTAATGTGCTCTCACGACAGCTGAAAAAAATAAAACAATTTGTTTCACCTTCAACTAGCGTCTGATTCTGTTTTTTTTAATACAAATCTAACTGACGAAAGGGATTCACTTGTCAGGTCAGCAGAATCTCTATATGAACAAGAAGGAGGTCACTTGTCATTTCGGTGGTCTCAGCAACAGCGCGTAGAGGTGCAAGAGAGCAAAAAGCAGCAGTCTCAGTCTAACTGCAGTTAAAAAAAACAATGGTTTACACACGCTGTCTTTACTCAGACTGAACTTACTGTACCATTTGGGCTTTCCATTCTTGACATCCCTATTCAGATTTGTGAACACTGTCAAAAAAATATATAATAATAATGAGAGCAAGAGAGAGAACTGAGATGTGCACAAATCTTCCACAGAAATTCAGCAGCTGCTACTGGGAACGCTGTACAACTCACACAGCAAAGACAGATGTCATTATTAATTCGAACACAGTTGCATCAAATCATTTTTTTCCCATACTGTATACTGTAAATCATGACATTGATCTTAATGATATCACAGGTTAAGCAGAGGAAGTGGTGGGGGCTGAAACAATCACAGGATTTAAGAATGCATGGGATAGACATAAAGGAATTCTGGAGGTCAGGGGTAAGGGGCAACAGAATTCTAGGAAAACAAACTGAACTTACAAGCTCAAATGGGCAGACTGGGTGGGCCATAGGCCCTTATCTGCCGACACTGTCTATGTATCTATGTATAAGCAGCATACTGCACTGTGCATCCATTACAATCCTCCTAGATCTGCCTCTCAATATTTATTAATCATACAAAAAAAAAAAGTGGTTTAAAACCCCTGGGACTGAACAGCTGGCACTTGAATCAGGACATCAAAAAAAAAAAAAAAAAAAAGAAAAACATGGTTTAAACCCCTTGGTACTGGACAGCTGGCACTTGCAGTTGGGACATCATAAAACAAATGTGGTTTAAAACCCCTGGTGGTGGACAGCTGGCACTTGTGATTTATGAGAGCTCTCAAAGGTCTAAACAGCATTCAACCAATACCCATCATAAATTACTATACTTTTAACAAAATGTCTAATGTGGAATGTGTAGAGAATTTTACCGGTGGCCATGAGTGGCTATGTGCCACCAATTCTGCTTGATAAATGCTCGTTTGTATGTTGTTCTGTCATTTTTAGTAGTGTCTGATTAGTCAAAGGTAAGAACTGTAACTGATGGAATCTGGAAATGAATTATAGTGTGCACAAATTCTTACATGGCATATTATTTTTTTTTATATTAAGTGTTAAACATGCTATACAAATTAAGATAAATAGATTCCAATGAAGCCATGTATTAATAGGGAATTTTATCATGAACTGTATATGGATGAATAATAATTACAGTGAACCAATGCGTGGAAATTGATATGAGCCATCTAGCAAAATGTTTTAATACTGCCTAGGATAATAATTAACTAAGCCTTAACTTAATTACACTTAATGAGGCTGTTTAGAACTGCAGTCCTTGCATGCTGAAAATGGAACTTGCAATACTGTGTTTCAAGTTATGCACGTTTGCTACCTATGAAACACGGTTATGTTGCTGTTTAATAGAATCATGAAATGACAGCCTGTCCTCCCAAATACCTCCTAATATGTGATTGGTTGTAATGTGCCCATTCCAATTGTACTTGAAATGCACAGTTTATTACAAAAAAAGAAAAGACTAAAAAAGTTCCTTGCTTCTACAAATACCTCTAAATGTGTTAGTTACTAACCTGTTTGTGACAAGCACTAGCAGAAGGTAATCAACCTATGTAAAGTTTCTGACTGTGGCTTGCCTATATGCATGATGGTACAGCACTGTACAGTATATCAGCTAAGCTACATTTAATAATTTTAAGCAAAAAGACATGGCTAAGGCAAGCAAATCGGATAGAAAACAAGAGAAAAGACAATGAAAGTATGTCCGTCTGAATAATTCATTACCTCTAATATCAATGTAAGGACCCTACACATGTACTAATCTCAGGAGTCAAAATGTAATGATCTACACAGCAGTAGAGAATGCATCCACTGTATTGTACACAAATGTTTAAAATGTGGAAGAAGTCTCTTTAAATGTGAAAAAATGAGCACAGATAAATAAGGGATTACACTACTATAAGCAGATACTGAAATTAATCAGCTTCTGTCTCCATACATCCACCACTCTTTGTATGAAGAAGTACTTCCTTACATACACCCTGTGTCGACCCAGACACCTCTCCAGCTTCATAGCTTTACCCATTTCTTTCTGTTCTCATTCGCATTTCTATTCACAAACAAATCACCCCGTATGATTTTTTTTTTAAACACAATTAAATTTGACCTATGCCAGCATTAATCATTGTGGTACAACATTGGTCACACTGCCATCCTCTAAGTGACCTCCTTTTACTACCACCCTCTGATGCCCATCCTATGAATCAGAAAAAAAAAGTAATCAAGCAGCCGGCCATGCCGATACTATTTTTTTCAATGGTATTGTAGGGTTCACAGGATTATACCATTGCACTTTTGCCCTGCCTGCCCCATACGATTAAATGAGACAGCAGAAGACTACTTCTGTATGCCAAGTGGTCTCTTGTTGACACCTAATTAATGGATCTCCCAACTGCAATCAGTCTCAGGTGACATCAATAGTGGATATAATGAGTGATGCGAATAAGTGGGGGAAGGGCATTCCCAATTCCTAAGAAGGTCAATCTTAGACAGGGGACCTCTGATGTGAATAAATGATGGAGAATAGGTGATTGTGGAGGATGAGGGTGTAGGGGTGTTTTCCAATGCACCAACAGGGATTATATATTTGCATAGTGAATAAAGGAGTGTGTGAGTGGGGGTAATGAAAATACTATCACAGAATATATATTTAAAGTGTAGGCAAGAATTCAATACTCAGCTACTTATATGGACACTGTGGTCTGCTAGTTGCTTGTAACAGCAAGGCTTCATGACAGCTGAAATTAAATAACTGTTACAGCTAACAGTCAACTTGATTTTCCCGTCACCATGATTACAAAAATGAATAAATACACAAGCAAAAAAGTGTAAAAAAAAACTCCTTTTAGCAACCTTTTGACTGTGCCCAAAAGCCATGTAACATCTGCAGAAATAATATTGTTAAACTGAACTCAGATATTATCTACAGTACTCTGGGATGTGACACGTCTCTTCGTGTGGAAGATGCGCTGAACAGTCATCCAGTACCCAAATCTGATACCTGGCCTGCATCTAATGGGACAAAGGGGTACATACTGTAATGTAATCAGTACACCTGCCTCTGGTGACACCCTCTCCCTTACCACATCCCATCTGTTATTGAATCTGGTGTTACAATATTGTGAAGTGAGTACAATATGTGTGGTTTGGCAAGACTGTATTTCCTTTTAGACAATAAATAAAACTGGAGGCTTGTGTTATATGAACCTTATAGTCTCTGATTCTAATAGTTTCATAAAAGGAAATACTGTGTCGTTAAACCAGTCACATCACACTAAATTCGCACAGCAGCCTCTTGCCTCTTTACTGTATGTCCCACACTACCCTACAGTGTTGTGTTTTGTTTTGTTTTTTATCTCAGGTACAACTCAAAAAATCTTTGTGAGGATACAAACAGCAGTGTATGATTTATATTAGGGTTGTTTCTCCATTCTATTTCAAACTGCAGTAGCTTCATAATTGCTATCACTTGTATATTATTTCAGTTATGCACAGCATTGACATGTCTGTGTGATTTCTTGCAATACATCAGTATGTTGCACATTGTAAGAAATCACCCAAATACACAAATGAAGGTAGTGTGGTTTGTTACACTGTATCAGTATTTAGAATACAATATGACAAATTATCCATAGACATAACAGAACATTGTGTGGCTTGTTTTAATGCCTATTATTGCTCCATAAGTATGGTTTGTCTGTGGAAATTTGGATGCAGGATACAGTGCTATCCTAAGGTGTTAGACTTGCTTTGAAATCCTATATAAAGGATTGTTTGTTTATTATTTCCTCTTTCCTTCTCCTGCAACTTTTTTTTGCTATATTCCTCGTCTCCCTGTTTTTGGCTTATCTCCCCCGTTTTTGTTTTTAGCAGATTTTTTTAGTTATAACTCACTTCTTTGTCTGTCTAGTAATCATATCTGTGATTACAGGAAAACATATCTTTAAGGTTGACCTGCTGTTAGAGAACTCACTGGCCTTGACCCCCCCACCCCACCCCATTAAAACCATATCACTTGTCAGTCTATAAAATACTAATCACAATGGGATCCCCTTGCAATTTTGCAAAATCGGTACAAAAGAAAATGAAAAGGAAGACCCATATCCTAGACAAAATAAATAATGTAGCTATTAAAAGGGCATGCACTGTATGTCACTTTGGTTGATTGATATTATGCTGGTCTGTGTTGCTCAATTGTTTCTCCATCTCCAGCTCATATTTCTCTTTTCCCCACATTACAACAGCACCTCCCATGTCTGCTTACTAGATTGTGTGCATGCCCCTGAGGCTGGCTGTTGGAAAGGTCTAGGGTTCAATTCCAGGTGTTGCATTATTTTGAAGGACCTTTTTGGAGTGATGATTTTCTATCAAGTTTTATGCTGCAGAAAAGAAAAGAAAAATAAATAACGCTGCATGTAGTTGCATCAGCAGCGGAGCTCAGGATTACTGAAATGATACCATTCTTGATATATTTTCTGCAGGTAACATTGGGAGCTTCTTTACACCGGATCTCTTTTGTGACAATGCATTGATGTAGATCTACTCTGATTTTGTGCGATGCATCAGTTGTGTATTTCTATTTAGCTACCCATTCACACAGAGCTTTCAAGAAAAGAAAAAAAAAAGCACTGTAAAGACGGCAGTATTTTTTATGTGCAGTGACATGGCATACCTCTACTATGGCACTGCATTGTCTAAGTAACATAAAAAATAATTAAGAAATGTTATTACTGCCATCTTTTAATTGCTGTTTTTTTCATTGTCTTGAAAGCTCTGTGTGAATGGTTATTAATTGTGCCACATCAGTTTGTGATGAGAATAAAGCAGCACAGATGTGAGAAGTCTCATTTGGACCCCTGAGAGAACAAGATGTGAGTGATACATGATGTCTCTACACGTCTGATAGTTGTCTAAGGACTAATGAGAGTTTAAGAAAAACTACAGCCATTCGTAAATAAATTACAGTGTTTCAAGTTTCTCGAAAGTGGGTAAAAAGTGCAGTATCAAAATGTTTAACCAGATAGAAACCATCATGGGAAAACACAAAATCCACATTCAAGACAAAAGGGCAACAAATGTAAGGCCAAATTTGTGAATGTTAGACGATGTGTAATTTTAAGCCCTTCAGTTAACTTTACTTTCCCTTCCATTATGAACACAGATATGGGAGCATTAGCACAAGAAGACATACAAATTAGAAGTGCTGCTACGGTATGTTAAAAATGTGATCACTTCAAAATCTGGGCTTGGGTTTTCTCTGTATTTTTCATAAGATCCTGGATGTGAGGGGCACTGAGAATTCAATTTTGTATCAATGGGCATAAAGGATATTTTTGGTCATAGTCTTTTAATTCTAGTTTATTAAGGGCTTGTATCATTGTGTAGTACCATTTAACTGAATTAGCCAGTGCTCCCCTCCACACAGCTGATATACAGTAGAACACCACTGCTCTATTAAAGTTAGCTCGTTAGCTCTTTCATAATATAATTTGGTAATGTCTGCTTAGAATATGCCCAGAATATGATCATATAGCCAAAAAAGGGGGTTATATGGTGAGCATCGTAGTGTACAGAATGGGTTTGCCACAGTTCAGTTTTTTTGCTATTGATAGGTTTGGACCATCTGAAAAGATCATGTTAGCTATCTGTGTGAGATTTAGTAGAAATAGGAAAGAAAATCTACAACCTAACTGACTGTATTTTGTCATTTACAAGTACTGTATGTTGTTTCCTGCTTTGCAAGGTGCTTTGAGGAGAGTTCTTTAATAGACAAATAATGTACCAGGCAAAATAAAACTACTACATGCACGAGTTATGAAATTCCCCCAATTATTTTTATAAATTCTTTGCATCTGATGGTGATCATTGTATCCTTTAGAGAGAAATATAAAGCAAAAACCTCTAAATCTTTGGTTCTGGTCATGTGCACCAGCCTGGAACCAAGGATTAAGCAGTTTCTTATTTTCTTTCTACAGAGACACGCTGTTTATTGTTAGATGCAAGTAGCATATACTAAATCAGAATTAGGCCTAGCTTTAGAATCTAAAAAAAAATATCATAGCATCACAACTGCACAACTAATCCACGCACTAGTGCAATCTCATAAGGGTGTGGTGGATTTATTGTTTGATGGATTAATAGTTCACATAAAATTTTTGTCCATATTTAAATATTTCCCTTGGTTGCACCTGGAGACGAGCCTTGGCTTAGTGTGCCTTAGCTAGTTACCAATTGTAAATAATTAAATAAAAAAATTAAATCAGCAATAATGATGGTGACACTCATTTCATCAGGCTAGTCAGCATTGTAAATTCGGACCTGTAGTGGTTCCCGCATCTACTGGTAGCAGACATACTGAATTGCGGTAGTGAACCGAGTATTACCCGCTAGTAGTTAAGCATGGATACAACTTTACCTGTCTTGTGAAGAAAACACTTTGGGGAGGGGGGATACATACATAAATAGATAAAGTAGTTACATAATTGATTAATATACTGTACTGTACCTTTCAACTTTGATTCACTTATCCTAAGCAACTTTGATGATCATCTTAATGCTGCATATCTGGGAAAGCAGTTATTTCTTTGATGGGGTCTCATCTAAACAGTTAATTTTAAAACATTGGGTGGATTATACCTCTGTATCCTTTAAAGAATGGTTAGCTAATATTAGTACAAATCTGGTAATGATCAGGCTAATAAGCTCATTTTATTATAAACAAGACTTTTTCTTTCATAGATGGGAAACATTACAGACTGCAGTATCTAATCTTTAAACTACAGTACTTTCCTGCTTTTCACCCCATATGCTGTGCATCCCCTATAGTTTGTGACATTATATTAAACCATTGTATCCAATGATTGTTATATACTGTAAATAATAGCTTTACACTCCCATCACATTATGTTTTTACCTACATTTATTGCATTCGCTAGATATCTCATATTATAAGGCTTTTGTTTTACATCAGTTCTACCAGCTTGTAGTAAATTACTCCAGAAGCTACTGTAGGTACTGTAGTTCAATCAATGTGCAATATGTTATGCATTAGCCCTTTACTATAGCTTGATTATGGTTCTCCCAGTGTAGTTTAATAGGGTAACAGGGATAAGGGGAGGGCTGGTTTGGCTCTAAGTTTTTTTTTAATGTTATGGATTTAATCATTTGTTTATTAATATACATCAACTAATTCTCCGCTTCAGATAAAATATTGTATAGAGTTACTTGCTGCTGGTCATAAGTTTTATTTTTGGCAAGGGGGACTGGTGGCACAATTTCATGCCCCTGAACTGTAAGGGCAGTGAAGTAAATCATGCTCCAAGATATTTGTCGATTGGTAACCAATATGGCCATGGCAGAAAAAAGCTAGTAACATACAAATAGGAGGTATTGCAAAAAAAAAAAATGCATTGCAGTAAGTAGATGATTTCTTGCTAAACACAACTGAACAGCATCTTGTAAATGCCAAATGAGACAGAGGGAAAAGGAGGCTCAGCAATTGAAGGAAAATCCTGAATTTAAGGCACTACATTAAAGGGGAGTGATGGAACATAATGGGGGTTATAGGAACTTTAGTAGGGTGGACTAGGTGGGCTAGATGGTCAGTACTATTAGAAATGATGATGTCTGGTTAAAACAATGATGAGCAAAAAAAAAAAAAAGAGTTGTCCCAGAAATCTTGCTCCTTTATCCAATCCCCCCCCACACACACACACACACACACACACTCAGTGTTTGTGTAGCCTTTGAAACTGAAATGCTCAGTTTCTTTTTTCACCCCTTCACTATATGCATGGAATAATAGTGGTCTAAAAATGAGCATTTCACTGTTTTCTAAAGCTACACAGACACACACACTGATGGTGGTTTCCAAGTAATAGTTCCAAGCTGGTCAGTGCTAATGCAGTGATGCATCATTGTCTGGAAACAAAGGAACTGACACAGCAGGCGATTTGGGGGAAGGGAGCTAGCATCACATAACTTTATGAGTGACAAAAGCAGTAATTAAGCGCACTCCCCAGACAAAGGAAAGTTCAGGGTCGAATAACATGTGGGTGTGTGTGCCTCCCTCATAACCTCTATGTAATGGAGTATCTTTTAGGTGCAGAGCCATAGTGTACAGTATGATTTATTTTTGTGTTTGTTCAGTAACTGAATAAACAGTTATCACCAACACAGTGTTTCTTTTATAGTACTGTATGTGTTTTGGTGATTTTTTTAAATGCCCTACATATCCATAAATTGTTTATGGGCTTAAAGCTCATAAACAGTGTATAAATATGACCGTAAATGGTGTATCAATATGTAGCAAAGTGAAATTAAGTAACACTTTGTTTGTGACCCTAATGCAGTTCAGGAAAAAATTAAACAAATAATGTGAGTTGATACTTATTTTCCTCTCAGTGTAATGCAGTTACTCTGAGACAGGTAACATTAGCTTTATACTTAATTACTCTAAATTTTATTTTTATAATCATCTGGATAAACGTATTAATATTATGTGTAGTGGTAATCTGTTCCCAGCATTTCTGATTTGCCAATATTTAGTGGATATCCTGCAATTCCAAAATGTTGTAAAATCTCAATTGCATTGCCATTGATCACACAGGGCAATGACAAACTGGATGGCACTAGCAATCCTTATCTGCCAACAATTTCTATGTTTCTATCTGCATAATCATTTAATTAAAAGAAACATTTAATTTATATTCTTGCTTCCCTACCTGAAACCCAATTTTATTGTTATTGTTTCTGGGTTTGGCCCGGGTCAGCAAAAATATACTGTAAAAAAATAATTTAATTTTGCACCCTCCATCCTTTCCCCATTCATGCACCTTTCTGGTAGAACTTATCCCTACCACTACCTCCGTCTGTGTGATGTCTACCCCCACCTTTCCTTTCCCCAGCTGGTATCAGTACCATTAATTTTGTCAAAGATGAACTGAATTCAGGGGGACCCAATCAAAGCTGAACAAAATTTGCCAATGTGAGACTTCCTTCTAAACTGGAGCTTCTCTGACCACTGTGTACATTGGAAATGAGTTTATTAAAAGTAGGGATGTGATGTTCAGCTGTGACCCAGGTCTGTCAGTAACTTTGGTCATTTTTCAAAAAGATTGTGATTTAATTTAATTTATTCTGTTTAAATATCCAGATGTAATCAAATCTGGGTCAGAGACAGATCCTGACATGTCAAATGGCAGCATCAGGTAGCCATCTCTCGCCATTTAGAAGTCTTACGTAGTATGTGGTATTTTGTTTTAAAAAGCAGTCAAGACATGCTGGTGGTGGTGGTGGTGGTGGGGGGCATTATGATCCCACACAGAGCTGATCCTCCAGTCACACTGGTGACAGTGATGACGGTACTATATATATAGAGAGAGAGAGAGAGAGAGAGAGAGAGAGAGAGAGAGAGAGAGAGAGTAATTGAGTGTGGGTCAGACAGTATACTGTAGCTGTACAGATTCCTGTGGAGGAGTGGAGCTGCAGTCAGCAACAACAACCTCTCAGATAAACCCCCTCCAAGTGCCAGCTATAGCCCAGCACTTGGGTACTTTTGCATTGTACTCATTAGGCACTTACTATGCTGCACTGACAGGGACCAAGGAGGAAAAAGGGAAGCTATTGGTGCAATTAAAATTATAAGGGAAAAAAAAATCATCTGGAGCCGTGTGATAACAGTCCTTAATACAGTGCCATACTCACTATTGCCCAAAGCTGGTCTGCTGATCGCACTCTCTTGCACTATATCTGCTCATTTCAATTTCATATACAGGTCCTGGAGCATAAATATCCTCCCTTCTCACCATTTCTACCAATTTATGAAATTGGAAGGCAGCACTTTTCTGGACTGTGAACAGTGGTTACTTGCAGCTCGATACTTGCTTTGCACAAATATTTTAGCTGTTCACTTCTTGTCCAGAGAGTGGGTCCAACCAAGAAAGAGCAAAATTAGCTAGTGAAACCCCAACATTCCAGAACAGCTCCAGAACCATGTTAACCCCCCTTGCAGTTCCCCATCTGTGATATTGCATCTGACTGACAGCTCGAGAGGTCACCAAAATTAATAATACTCGCTATCAAGCAGTGCTCTTTGTGAGTGGAGGTACAGCAGTCTTAATTTTTAGCATCAGCTTGCAGGAGCAGTATGTCTCATCACCAGTTGGAATTCCTTAGCCAGAGTTAACCAAAAAATATCAATATTGGTGGCTCAGTACTAGTACCATGGAGCAAAGCAACAACCAGGGACTATGGCAAAGGAACGCACTGTCATGTAATAACTCAGTTACTGTACTGTATGTACAGAGCAGAAATAAATTGGCACCCACTCATTCATCAATTCATCCAGCATGAATGAATGATGACATCATTGCCTATGGTAATACCAGATTGGCTGACAAGTGACCAATCATGTATTACTATAGATGATGACACTGTCATTAATTCATTCATTCATTCGACGAGCAATTGTCAAAATGTTGTCACAATATTTCTGTTTGACTGTGATGTACTGTTCCAGAAACTGAAACAGGAGCTCCTGTAATCATTCCTCTCAGTTCTACAGTGCTAGGCATTTTTTACCCAATTTTACACTTGCTTCCAAAACGTACAGTATACTGATGTTTTATATAATGTTCGCGTTATTGCCATTTTCGCTGCATTTGTATGACCTGTTTTACACGTCAATGCTGACAGTCAAGAGTTCTACTTGCAGTGATCCATGTTAAGAAATAAAACTAACACTGTATAGAACATTAGTATATATTTGGAAAGCAAGTGTAAATTAGCTCAGGAACGCCTAGCACTATAGCACATCTGAGTGGAATGACAATAGCTTCTGTTTCAATTTCTCAAACTGCACATCACAGTAAAAATATATACTGTGACAACTGGCACAGAATACCCTGCCATGGTTTTTAATACAGAGCGGCAAGCCTGAGTATAATATTGTACCATAAACTCAATAGCATATTGCACATCAAACAAAATGCAACTGCATAGAACAGCATAAGTACTGTATCAGTAATCTAGGATAACAGTAAACATGTGACATAAACTATTCACAGTCCTTGAAGTGGAGACTTCAAGTTAATTGATTTGGGCTGTAGTGAAATCAAACATCTGTTGCCCTGGTAACATCAGTCTTAACCTTATCATTATCATTGTATGTATGCAGGCATGTAATCTAACCTTTTCTTTCAAATGTAGTTTTAAATAAAATAAGATAAATACTATGCAGTATATGGCCAGTGAGCATGCGTATTGCATGAATGACTGGTGTCACACAGTAGAGCTTTTACACAACACTAGCTTCTGGTTCAAATTCCGGAAATGTTGCTATACAAAAAAAATAATGTACTGTGCCAGTGGCCCCAACAGATATCACGGGAAGTAGGAAAAACAACATATTAACTGGGGGCTAGTCAAACTACTACTAATGACTACAAGAGACATTTTGACTCTATTGAAATGGTAATGCCTTTGCAAGTGGGGTTAATTAGTTACCAGGGTGTTGGTGTTTGATTTCACAAAGGCTTGGGGGCGCTTGATTTTAGCTTTCAGAAAGGCACAAAGCAATGTGGCAGTGACTTTGGAGCTGGGGGAGGGTCTCATTTTATGAGCCCATTTATCTTCAGTGCATTTGGGGGGGATCACCCAAACAATATATTATTAGTGTTTTAGGCAGTCTCTATAAAAAATAAATGTTTGATTTATCACCAGTTGTCATTTACTGTAGTTAAATATGCTTCACCTTCTTTCTTGAAAGAGCTAGTGAACTAGATTTTAGTTTCAATACAGTAAGGTCATAAATTGTAACTGTTATAACTTGATACATTGTACCAAAAAGTTCAATGTGCAACATTGTATGTACTCTATCTAAAATGTAACAGAGTTCACTGTGCAACATTGTATGTACTCTGTCTGAAAATGTTTTACTGTTTCAAAGATAAAAGAAAACCATCTGCAACAATAAATACATCACCAGGCTCCTGAGATGAGAGACTAATAATGGCAGCCCAAGATAGTGGACTACGCACAAGATGGTTCACAAAATCCATAGAAAAAACAGGAGAAACAGACAAGTGCAGGTTCTGTAGTACAGAATTAGAAACAGTTGCGCATCTTGTGGCTGGATGTGAAGTACTCATGGCAGAAGGCCTGTATACTGAAAGACACAACAGTGTAGCAAGATTGATCCACTGGAAACTGTGCAAACACTATAACATACAGGTAGCAGAGAGACACTGGAAACATGAACCACAAAGAATCACAGAGAATGAAGAAGTAATGATCACATGGGATCACCCAATACCTACAGCCAAGAAAGTGGAAGCAGGAAAACCCGATATTGTAATACAAGAAAAGAGAACAAAGGTAGCATTACTGATTGAAATTGCCACCCCTAGTGACTACAGTGTACTGCGTACAGAGAGACACAAAATCATGAAATACCAAGATATGCAGTCAGAAACCAAACTGATGTGGAATAAGGACACACAAATTGTTCCAGTAGTGCTTGGAGCAATGGGACTAATCAAAAAGAACTTTCAGACACATTTAAATATGCTACCAATACTTGTGACACCTTATGAACTTCAAAGGAAAGCCATTTTGGGGACGTTGCGTGTGCTGAGAAGAGTGCTCTCAGCAAACATCAAAGATTAATACAGTACTAATTTCTTGAGTTTTGAATATGCCCTGGCTAAAGAATGGGGTCCATTCTTGCCACGGTATTAGAAATCCCTAAACATTTGGAGACACTAACCCCAAGAGAGATACCTTTTAAAAGACTGATGGTATAACAAAACCTACCATTTCTAGTAGACATTGATCTAATTCACTCTTAAGAATAAGCACTATTACAGTGCAAAATGTCAAGTGTTCTTTGTACTGCTTTATCATTCCTTTAAACTGTCTGTCATACTTTAATCAGTAAATGGTCATTTTTTTTTTTTAACTGGGAGAACTTGCCATTTCCCAACAACATAATAAAGTTCTAGCCTCCATCTACTCCATCCAGCTACTAAAAATCTCCACAACCTAGCATTCCTCCCTGAAAATCAAGAAGATGTGTGGTTGGCAGGTACCTGTATTGTGAGCATGAGTGCTAGTGCAGGATTACAGCATGGATGTACTGTGGGGTAATGGCTTAGAAACCAAGAAACTACAGGTTTCAGCCCAGCTAAAGCCAAAAACTGCTGGTATGATCTTGGGTGAGCCATGTACCACACCCCACTGCAAAGTGGCACAGTATCACTGAAACCAGAGATATACTTCTGACCATGTTAGTATTTTTTTTAAAATACAATTGTGTGTGTGTGGCACTTCACAACATCATTCTGCAGTGCCTGTCCTTTTACATTGCATGTCACAGTACTTTCCAGTGCCTCCTGCCCAACCAGCTGCAGTAATGAGCAGAAGCCGGCCCTCACTGGAAATGAGACGTGACAAATCTGCTGGGCTATCCTGGATAATTAAATTGTGGGAGAGAAAGCCACTATGAACATGTGCAGGTGCTTTTTAGGGAAATTAATGTTTATTGGGACAATATTTTTACTACAGTTGTAATTGCAAGTGACTGCATTAGATGTCAGATTTTTCATCTCAGGTTAGCAAGCTGCTTTTTCAGGATAACCATATCTGTCCCATAACCTTTTTTTTTTTTTTTTTCGCTTTTGGACTTCTTTGTTGTTTTGTTTTTATTACTATAGCCCTATTACTTCTGTTATATTATTGCAGTACAAGCTATACACAAACTAGGAAGGAGAGCAAACCATAGTCCCTGATTTTGTGACAAAAAATATATTTTCCTAGGATAGAGAGTAGTTTTGTGTGCTCAGCAGCGCAATGGCATTAAACACACTTTCTCAGCTGTCTCAAGGCAATTAATTACAGGCCTATGTACAGTAAAATTACAATACAGTAGGTCACACACAAGCATACAAAGGGAAATGCTGTGTACTGCATTAAAGGGGGATGTGTCATTTCAGTAGTAACATAAATTTAAATATCATCCTGTTATAAAGCAGATGCAAAAAGGCAGCAAAAGTTTCTGAAAAACGCACTATGCTAGGCTTCCTTTCAGGAATTTTATTTATTAATAATAGGGGTTGGATCATGGACTTTGACATTCATATGAGGCAGATTTTACCAGTGCCTGACACCAAATTCATTGAGCTTCAAAGGAAATCCTCATATTGTAGATACAGCTTTGCAAGAATGTAAACAAACTGGCTGGGATTTTCAAAGGTCGGGATGCAGTGCTTTGGTCCATATTTCCAATGCATGCTGCATCTAGGCAAATTTGTCTGGAGGTTTGCATCATATTTTCATGCACACTTGCTGCAGTTTATGGCTAAAAAGAAAAATGATGCATGTGTCAAATTTTGACATGTGCCATTTTCAGAGTGTAACTCAAGGCAATCATGCTTAGAAGTTAGATCACCTTTTAGGTGGTCTAACAGTCTGGGCAGATATCATGCACCCATATCTGAAAAACAGATGCAGGTCTTCAAAGATGCTACCCACTATCTTACAAGGTTGGCATATGGAATGCTGTAATGCACCCCGTAGTGCTAGAACATTTTAGTGCTATCATGATGCGATATCTACTATGATCTTTTGTTTAAAGGTTTAAAGGTCAGTATTTGTTTTGTTTTGACTTAGAATTCCTGCCTCGATGAGGTCCTCAATTTTATAGATGCATCATAATGCTAACTTAGGCATTGAAAAGTATAAGCGACATGCTAGAGGTGCAGTATCATATTTTGCCTTACAGTGATTGCTGAATGAATGACATGGTCTACAGAACCACTTCAGTGTTAGTGGAAAGACAAATAAAATTTTTGGAAACTCCAGTAGTTAACTACCCAGAACTATAGACCCATCAGTTTGACCTCGGTGGTGGGAAAATTAATGGAGAGTATACTAAAGGAATGATTGGGGGTGTACTTGGAGGAGGTGGGAGGTCTGGATAGTCGGCAACATGGGTTTGTGCCAGGTAGATCATGTCAAACCAATCTTGTGGAGTTCTACGAATGGGTAACATCAGAACTGGACAGGGGAAAGCCTGTGGATGTATTATTCTTGGACTTCAGCAAGGCGTTTGACTCTTTCCCCCACAATGGTCTGGTGGAGAAACTGATGGGGTTAGGAGTAGGCCCTCTGATGGTCAGATGGATTGAAAACTGGCTAGCTGGACACACCCAGAGAGTAGTGGTCTGTGGGGAGCTCTCGAACCCTAGAGAGGTTGGTAGTGGGGTACTGCAGGGCTCGGTCCTGGGTCCGATCCTGTTTAATGCATACATATCGGACATCAGGGAAGGTATAGGGTGTGAAATGAGTCTCTTCGTGGATGACTTCAAGATGGGAGCAGTAGTTGAGGGAGAAGAGGGGAGGTTGGCCCTACAAGGGGATCTGGACACCCTGGAAAGCTGGGCTCACACATGGAAATTAAATTTCAATATCACCAAGTGCAAGGTGTTGTTGCATCTTGGTCGGGGAAACCCTAAACACAGGTACACCCTGGGAAGGGAGGCGCTGGAGGCCTCAATAGGGGAAAAAGATGTAAGGGTCATGGTGGATGCATGTATGAATAACTCTGAGCAGTGCAGGAGAGCGGCTAGCAAGGCAAACAGGATGTTGGGATGCATCGTAGGGGGGATCACCTCTGGGAGCAAGGAAGTGATTCTGCCGCTGTACAATGGACTGGTTAGACCACACCTTGAGTACTGTGTACAGTACTGGAGACCACACTTGAAGAGGGACATACAGCTCCTGGAGAGGGTACAGAGGAGGGCAACTAAGATGATATGAGGGCTAGGGGATTTGACATATGAGGACAGACTTGAGGAGCTCTGCCTGTTTTCATTGGAGGAGAGGAGAGACAGGGGGACATGATTGAGGTCTTCAAGTACCTCAAGGGAATAAATAGGGTAAACATGGAGGGGATCTTTAGACTAAAGCAGGGAGGTATCACCAGAGGGCATGGTTTGAAGGGTGAGGGGGGAAAGAGGAGGAGGTTTTTTCACTGAGAGGGTGGTGGACCCTTGGAATGCACTGCCTGGTGAGCTGGTTCAGAGATCCACAGTGGAGGGCTTCAAGAGAGGGTGGGACAGACACAGAAAGTGGATGTGTCAGATGATGGATGATAGGGGTTTCTGGAGCACAAGGGATGGGAGGGCCTCGGCACCCAACTAAGGATCTAAGGTTTGAGCAGACTCGATAGACCGTAAGGCCTAATTTATTTTTATTAAGCTTTTGTTGACCGGGTAAGTGCACTAGACAAATCCTGCCTATTTTCAGGCACGACCCGGGGGAGGAGGAATACAGATGAATGCCAACTGACCTTGAACCAGATTAAGCTGTTGGTGGTATTTTTACTGAATGAGGGAAATTTAGTTCGACACCGGGAAATTCCCTACTCTTTTCAATAAGTGCCATGGGATCTTTAACATCCACCTGAACTACCACCAATCCAGGCAGATGGGACCTCGGTTTAACGTCTCATCCGAAAGATGGCACCTCAGAAGTGCAGCACCCCTCTCATGCTGCACTACAGTGTCAGTACTGGGATATTAACCCAAGTGCCAGATGTGGGAACTGAACCCACAGCCCTCTGATCTCCCAGCCTCAGAGGCAAGTGTGCTACCTACTGAGCCACTGACACTGCTAATCTGCTGGCAGATAGTATGTTAGTAACCTACTATGGCAGAATCTGTGAAAGACCACAATTCAGATGTAGATTTTAAGATGTTAACTAAATTGGGTTTTAAAAGCCCTCCCTCCCCCATTAAGTCATTCTTTTAAAAACAGATTCATGGAAACGTGCAGAATACAAAGACTATAATAGTCGACAGGGGACTAATACAGACTTTATTGAATGTTGTTGCTACAGTAGTTATGTATTTCTGAATTTAGTTAGTTTTTTATTAATAATTCAGCACCAGGTATCAGGTGTCTCAAATCGATAGCTTACAAAGAGAAATTTTGTGCACAGTATTAAAGGGGGTTGTGCCATTTCAGTAATGATATACATTTACAAATATCATCCTGTTATAAAGCAGATGCAAAAAGGCAGCAAAAGTTCCTGAAAAACACTTTATTTTGGACTTCCTTTTAGGAATTTATTTTATTTTATTAATAATAGGGGTTAGATCATGGCAAAGGGTGGAGAGGGAGAGTTTTTAAAATTAATAATACGGCACCAGGCAAGGCTGGGTTGGGGTTTGGATTATGACAGAGAGTGGAGAGAGGTTTTTTTTTTTTTTTTTTAATAGGGCACCAGGCAAGGTTTGGGGTTGGATCATGGCAGAGAGTGGAGAGGGAGTTTTTTTTATTACTAACAGGGCACCAGGCAAAGCTGGGTTTAGGGGTTGGATTGTGGCAGAGGGTGTAGAGGGAGTTTTTTTCATTAATAATATGGCACCAGGCATGGCTGGGTTGGGGTTTGGATTGTGACAGAGAGTGGAGAGAGTTTTTTTTTTTTTATTACAAACAGCGCATCACACAAGGTTGGGGGTTGGATCGTGGCAGAGGGTTGAGAGGGATGGAAAAATATTTATGCAGTCATCATGTGTGGTGTTGCTTCTCCGCTGTTCATGATGTGTGGGTGAAATAATTAAATTAATGGCACTGCTGCATTTAGAACTGTTTTGTTTTGAATTAGAGTGTTTCAAGACCCACTATACAATTTATTTTCTCAAACCACTGACTATAATGCATGGGAAAAAACTGACGGCTAAGGAGTGTGAGTGAAATTTACAAGTATTCATAACTCTCCCTGTCACTTTCACTCGTGCTCCTAAATATGGGTAATTTGTGGTCAAACTGAAAAAAATGCCTTTCCTTTTTCAGTAAAGGGCTGATTACAGGGCTCAACTTGAATGCACGGCACCTGCAGAAAAAAGTTCATTGTTTTTTTCTGCAAATTGATTTCCAGAGAGATGTGGACTGTGGGGACACCCACAGGAAATCTGCAGTATAACAAGATAATTGTTACCACTAACAGTGCCACCTGGCACATTTAAGCACTGGATCATGGGGATCAATTAATTATGAAATCCTCATGCTTCAGCATGTACTTAACGCGTCATTGACGCTTTGATAGGTACCACTCAGCACACTGCTTGGAGTACCACAGACAGCGCGGCACACTGAGGTACCGAGCAACTTATCTATAACTACTACTGTAGCTCTGGCATTTCAATTACTTATTTTTGAAGTGCTAGTGAGAGCCTGGCAAGTGGCTGAAGCAACTGTTCAAAATACAAAAGATGTGCCACCATTTGGAATTTAGTCATAATTTGCAACACTCCCTTGACTTTGGCCTGATCATGAGTTGGGTCTGTGGCCTTAGATTCTAAATGGGCACAAATTACAGAGACTGATTTGGTAACAGCCCGGGTGGCAAGAAGTTTATGCTGCACCCAACATGTGCCATGGGCCTTATTTGGGCTTTTTTTTGGGGGGGGGCACAAGACGCCGTGTGGCTCAGCCCCTCCAGCCCTCGTCTCCCTCCTTGTGCGCTGGAACTTGCCCTCCAGTACCCCAATGCTCCATGGATTACCCCCCCAGGGTGGGGCCACCTCACCAGTTAGATCCCTGCAATGACGGGACAAGGGTGCCGGTAGGGGAGCCCACTGGCATTGTCTCCAGGCTTGCCCCCCAAGGTGGGGCACGGAGTCCACTGGCCATAGCGGGCAACGGGATAGGTCAGGATCCACCCGGAGGTTCCATGGCATGCAATTGGGACCAGGGTGAGTGTCATCGAGGCACAGGTCAGGAAGCATAGGGAAAACCAGGAGCAGTTGTAGAATTCACCAAAACTATTTATTTTACAGTTGCAGTAACATAAAAAAATAAACTTGTTCAGAATAACTATGTACAAAGGAGAAATAAAATAAAATCTTAATCTGTCTCTGTGTGTCCCTTTTTCTTCTTCTCTTTTCAATTGCAGCTCAGCTATTTTATAAGTCACTTCAACCCCCATTCTTAGCAAACATCTTGTTTCTTCCAGTGTTCTGTTCTGTTTTTGTTTCAGGAGCTGCTAGAACATAGTGTGCTTCTTGAGGCCTCTACATCTTTTGCAAAAGGCTGGAAGATTTGCACTCAAGTAACCTCTTGTTTCCAAAACCTTTTTTCAGTCATGTCAAAATACAATTATATACATCTCAACAGTAACACTATATATTTTCTAAACGAAAGGATCCCAATATCAGTTTCATTTCCATACAGTGATTTGCACATATTTTTATATCAGCAGATCTAGATATGCAAGGGAAGGCTGAGAGACAGTGAGAGCCAAAGAATTGAGAGATTGTTCGGGTTGATCAAGTCCGAGGTCTCACAGGAAAATTGGGTTGCACAAACAGACAAATAAATAGACAGGAAAGGACAGATCCTTGCATTTTAAACACTTTCTCTAACAAAAGAGGCAGGGTCCTATTCCACCCTGTCACATACACCCCCCTCCTTAAGAGGGAACCTGTTTTATTAAACCGGTTTCCCAAACTTTTTTATTAATTCTCTAATAACATTTGCTGTTTTCAGACATTAAGCACATGTACCTCATCTCTCTCTCTCTCTCTCTCTTTCTATAACAGTACAGCAAGCAGTAAAGTTCAAACCCATACACTTGTTTTCAACCTTCAGGACCCTCAATTCCTGATCCATTTCTTGACAGAAAATCAACATTGCTATTCTCTTTACCAGATTTGTGTATCACAGTGAATTTAAATGGCTGCAGTGCCAGGTACCACCTTGTGATTCTGGAATTTTTATCTTTCATTTGGTTAAGTCAACAGAGAGGATTGTGATCTGTTACAAGAACAAAGTCAGTTTATAGTAAAAAAAATTTAAGGGACTCCATGGCCCGCTTTGTTGCAAGACGTTCCTTTTCGATAGTGTAATACCTTTTCTCTCTGTCATGCAAGTTCCTACTTATGTACAGAATAGGATGTTCTATCCCATCTACATTTTGACTTAGGACTGCACCTAGGCCTACCTCAGATGCATCTGTTTGTAGCAGAAATGATTTATCAAAGTCTGGGCTTCTTAAAACAGGTGCTGAACATAATGCAGCCTTTATGGCTTGAAAAGCTTCATCACATTCTAGAGTCCATTTCACATTGTTTGGGTATCGTTTCTTTGTGAGCTCAGTGAGGGGAGTAGCTAACTCTGCAAAGTTGGGAACAGATCTCCGATAATAACCAGCCAGCCCTAAAAATGACCGGACATGTTTCTTTGTTTTAGGTACAGGGCTGTTAGCTACAGCTTCTATTTTAGAAACCTCTGGCTTAACTTCTCCATTTCCCAACACATAGCTCAAATATCTGGTTTTCTGCATGCCCAATGCACATTTGGTAGTATTAATAGTCAGACCTGCATTTTTGATCACTTGGATAACTGCTCGTAGGTGTTCTAGGTGGCTTTTCCAGTCTGGACTGTACACCACGACATCATCCAGGTACATAGCACAATAACCAGTGTGAGGGGATAAAATGACATCCATGTACCCTTGGAATGTAGCTGTCACACCATGTAAACCAAAGGGCATGGTGGTGAACTGATAGATTCCTATAGGGGTGGCAAATGCAGTTTTATCTTTGGATTCTTTAGCTAAAAGGATTTGCCAGTAACCCTTGGTGAGATTGAGGGTACTGATATACTTTGCACTTCCCAGTCTGTCCACCAAATCATCTAGTCTAAGCATAGGATAACTATCAAATTCTGACACTTGATTAAGTTTCCTAAAATCAAGGCAGATTCTAACACCCCCTTCTTTTCTGTTTACAGTTACCATGGGAGATGACCAAGCACTCCTTGACTCATATATGATACCCAATTCTTTCATTTTTTGTATTTCTTTAACCACATCAGCTCTTAACCACTCTGGTAACCTGTGTGTCTTTTGTCTAATAGGATGAGCATTCCTTGTCACTATTACATGCTCAACCCCTTTTGCACAGCCTGGTACCGTGGTAAAAGTACTGCTAAATGTCTTTAGCACATTATGAATGTCTGCAGTTTGTTCTGAGGTTAAGGAAACATTCACCTTTACAGTATCAGTATTTAAAGTTTGTTCCAGTCTGTCATCAGCTACATCAATATTTTCCTAATCAGTTTCTGCTAAAACTAGCAAAGCAGCTTTGGCATTTTTCAACTCATTTCTTGAGGAGGTTAGCATGGTATATCTTAGAAGGATTTTTCCTGTCAGGGGTGTCAATTTCATAGTTCACAGTGCCAGTACATCTAAGAACTTTATAAGGCCCTTGTCACTTCATTAACAGTTTATTTTCTGTTGTGGGTAAAAGTAGCAAAACTTTTTCACCTGGCTCGAAAACTTTCTTTTACCCCATGGTCATAACATACCTTCTGCTGATTTTGGGCCTCTTCCTGATTACTATGGGCAATTTCAACATATTTTGCCAGCTTCTTTCTTAGGGCACACATATAAGAAGACATAGGTTGTTTCTGAGTGGGGTTATCGTCCCATGTTTCTCTTATCACATCCATTCCAGTGGCCCTCTTGGCTGCCTACCATACAGCATTTCAAAAGGTGAAAACCCTGTTGATGCCTGTGGCACTTCTCTGTAGGCAAAAAGTAGGTAAGGCAAGTATTGGTCCCAGTCTTTCCCTTCCCCTTTTACAAACCTTTTTAACATGTGTTTTAGGGTTTGGTTAAAATGTTCAACAAGACACTCTGTCTGAGGGTGATAGGGGAAGGTTCTTATGGTAGTGATACCTAGCAGTCTGTGCAGCTCCTTAAGCAATGCAGCACCAAAATTACTACCCTGATCAGTAATAATTTCTTCAGGTATGCCCACTCTGCTGAAAATTTTGGCAAGCTCTGCTGCAACTTTTGGGGCTGTAACAGTACGTGTTGGAACTGCTTCTGGGTATCAAGTAGCATAGTCACATACTACCAGGATAAATCTATTACCCTTTTTACTTTTGTCTAAAGGACCAACCACATCCATTGCAATTCTCTCAAAAGGCACATCTATCAAAGTTAGGGGCACCTTGTCTTTTCTAGTGACTGGGGCTACTTTCTGACACTCGGCACAGGAATTACAATAGGTAGCAACATCTTCATGAATTCCAGGCCAGTAAAATCTATACAGCAATCTGGCAAGGGTGCGATCCCTCCCTGAGTGACCAGCCATAGTATTATCATGTGCTATCTGTAACAACTCTGTTCTATACTTCCGTGGTATAACCAATTGTTCTGTCTGTTCCTGTATCTGAAGTTTAACCCAAACTCTATACAGTAACCCATTAGATTTTTTAAACATTGGTCCACCCTGTTTTGGTTTCACCCCCACCTGCTTAAAATAACCCTGGAGAGAAACATCATTAGCCTGTTCTGAAATAAAATCACAATCAGTTATAAATTTAGTTTCAGCATTTTCATATTTTAACCCTTCATGTCCATCAGTCATTTGTTGCCACAGTTTCTTCAGGCTTCATCTTTCTTTCCTGGATTTCTGGGTCTTGGAGCAGTGCTCAAACAAGTCCGAATCAAAATCTTTGAAAGGAAAAGTGTCCCCACCATCTGAATTTTTCTTTGCCTGAGCTCTCATCACCACAGCTATGGAAACATCAGGACTTACTCCCTCTTTGATTATCTTATTAAATCATGGAAAGTCATTTCCAATAATCTTAGGTACTACCCCACCTGTCATTTGGTGTGACAAACCTTTAACAGTTAGTCACTTGAGTGATGGGATAGTATTGAGTGTCCCCGTGGATGCAGATAACACCAGTACCTGGTCCCTTTGCACAGTGTTTTCTCAGCACTTTAATATGCATTAGGATCTGTCTGCTTCCTGAATCACTGAGTCCCTTCACAGTCTTATCCCCCACCTTCACATCTGTTAAGTACTTGCCCCAATTTGCCAAGGACAAATCAGCTCCAGTGCCACTCTCATTACCATGGCAGTTTCTTGCAAAATGGCCTGGCTTATTACAGTTATAGCAGATAATGTCTTTGGGCCCAGATTTGTTACCCCCACCGGAGTTCTTATCAGGCTTGGAGTTTAAATGGGTAAAATAATGTCTTACTGGTGCTTGGCTGTTACCTCACTGCTGTGGCATTTGTCTGGCCATTTGGTAGTCCTCAGCCAAAGAAATAGCATTTTCCCCACTCTCTGGTCAGTGTTCCTGTACCCACAGCTGCACATCTGTAGGCAAGATGTTGATAAATTGCTCCATGGCAACTATGTCGATCATCTATGGGACTGTTTTGCTCTCTAGTTGGATCTATTTTATCAGAAGTTCTATTGAGTTGGGTGAAGGCTTCTCGAGGATTGTCGACCGAGTTGTACCTCGGAGATTGAAATCTCTGCCTGTATGTCTCTTTTTTAGGGTTTTGCTTTTCACCAGGTCATAGTTTTCTGTCTGTGCAGTGTCCATACTGCTGTAGGCAAGTTGAGCTTTCCCTGTCAGGTAGGGTACAAGTCTAATTGTCCATTGCTGCTTTGGCCACTGGCAGGCTGTGGCAGCTCTTTCAAAAGTTGTCAGGTATGCTTCAGTATCATCTGAGGGACACAACTTAGTAAGTTTAATACCTTTTAAGTTGCTTACATTTTGTTGCTCGTCTGGGTCTCTGCCGGATCCTCTGCCTTCGGTAGCTTGAGAGACATCGAGCCATTGCTGCTCCTGTCACTGCATCTCTTCTGTCCTCTGTGCTTCTAAACATTGAATCTCTTTTTCTCTCTGCTTCTCAGTTTCTTTTTGTTGTATAGCCCACCATTTGAAAAAGTCCATCAGGCTTGTAGGTTCTGTCACTGCCTGTTCTTTTTCCATTACTTGTGCTGGCTGTACAATCTCAGACTGGACTTCTGTCACTGCAGAATCCATACCTTACACTGTGCTTCCCTGGTACTAGGTCCAGTACCCACGCACAAAACTCCTGTCTTAGGGTATGCACGGCATAAATCCCACTTAGGCTGACACCATCTGTCGTCGAGGCACAGGTCAGAAAGCATAAGGAAAACCAGGAGCAGTTGTAGAATTCACCAAAACTATTTATTTTACAGTTGCAGTAACATAAAAAAATAAACGTGTTCAGAATAACTATATACAAAGGAGAAATAAAATAAAATCTTATTCAGTCTCTGTGTGTCCCTTTTTTTCTTCTCTTCAGTTGCAGCTCAGCTTTTTATAAGTCATTTCAACCCCCATTCTTAGCAAACATCCTATTTCTTCCTCAGTATTCTGTTCTTGTAAGTTTCAGGAGCTGCTAGAACACAGTGTGCTTCTTGAAGCCCCTACAGCTTTTGCAAAAAGCTGGAAGATTTGCACTCTAGTAACCTCTAGTTTCCAACACCTTTTTTCAGTCATGTCAAAATATAATTATATACATCTCAACAGTAACGCTATATATTTTCTAAACAAAAGGGTTCCCAATAGCAGTTTCATTTCCATACAGTGATTTGTACATATTTTTGTATCAGCAGATCTAGATATGCAAGGGAAGGCTGAGAGACAGTGAGAGCCAAAGAATTGCAAGATTGTTCGGATTGATCAAGTCCGAGGTCTCACAGGAAAATTGGGTTGTGCAACCAGACACAAATAGACAGGAAAGGACAGATCCTTGCATTTTATACACTTTCTCTAAGAAATGGGGCAGGGTCCTATTCCACCCTGTCACAGTGAGCAGGCGTCATAGGTGGTGGCTAAAATTTTTCCCCCATCCCCCCCTGGGGGCCGGGACATGCAGTGACATCTCGTGTCCACCCCACAGTAATGGCACTGATACAGGGGGTACCCCCAGCCTCTGTCATGGGTCCACATTGTACCAGACACTCTATCCCCCTCCCTCCCTAGAGAAGGGTAACAGTCCCTAGGATGCTCAATCCTTCTTTCCTGGCAGGCCCTCCGACATCCCCAGGTCCATCCCCAAACCCGGGCTGTCGGCATCGCATTTGGGCGTGCCCTGCCCCTGTGCATCTCCATGGCCTGGGCAAGGGACCATAACTCTCATAGTCACTTAGGACTTTTCTGATAGAGATAAAACAGTTAAGTCAGAAAGTTTGAAACTTCATTGAAATAGGTATTATTCATAGCCTTTTTTATGGCCAGTTCTAATCTGTGTGAGAAACAATGAACAACAACTAACCACTGTATGTCTTCCCTTAAAAGTGCAGCAAGACCCCATCTTACACCCATGTTGACAGCTGCCCCATTAGCCCCAAACCCAACCATTTTTTATATTAAGGCCACTGTCTGTAAGAATGTCTAAATGGAGATTTTTCAGTCCCTCACTTGTGCCATCTGATACAGCTGTCATTCATAAAAATTTAGTCTCCACATGACCATTGATGGGATTTACAGTAAATTACATAAACCAGTTCCTTTTCAATCACACCACTGTCAGTATTACTGTCCATAAGCACTGAAAAATAATTTGCATTTTTGACAGTTGCCAGTAGGTTTTCCTCTAGGTTCTTGCCAATACACATTGCGAGTTCTTTCCCACTAACAGCATTAATGTATTTATTGCCCAAATGAACTCCATTGCACTTCTCTTGTTCTGCTAGCAATTCAGACTTTTTAATAGGGATGTCCTCTTTAGCCATCACATACAGGATCTCCATCAGCCTGCATAGAATCATTGTATGCTGTTCTTCTGCTTTACTGAAAGCTCTCCCTGCAAATAAATTAAAATTATTTTAGGTCTGGGCCCAAACCCTTAACCTTCCCCCTCACTATTTTAAACTTAGCAATTGTGATATGGGGATATATATATGTGAGTGTGTGTGTGTGTATATATATATATATATATATATATATATATATATATGTAAAGTGGTGACCTTGTTCTACCAAATTTCAAAATGTTAACAGCTTTCTTGTGCTGCTCTTGTCTGAAGATGTTTCTGGATAGTGTCAACTTTTAGCTGGGGCCTGTTATCCCTGCAATTAATGCCTCAATGAAATTCCTCAACCCACGTAGCTCATCTCTGTACTCACAACACAATTTGCAACTAACACGCACTGCAGAGTCTCCCTTCCTCACTGCTTATCTGTAGCCAATTTTTTTTCTGGATCATATTTTTCGCACCATCCCTCTGCAGTTGCTAATTTAACTCCAGCCATGATGGACTGCAATTGTTAAAAAGTTTGAAGTTAGCAAAACAAGGTGTCAAGGTGTGCAACTTGCTTAAATCAGCACATGAGGCTTTAACTGTACTGAAAAAAAGGAAATGGCAGCAGATTGGTGACCTCCAGCCCCTCCCCCCCAGTCATTGCCATGAGTCTCAGGCCAAAAACCCTTCCATGTGTAGCAGTGCATCCCTTCCAAAATTGTGTCCAGGGCAGATGGTCAGTCATTGCATAGCAGGGCATATTACTTAAGTTTTTTATGTGGGCTTACTGCCACAATAAGTGTAACCATGTGTCCAAATCAAGTAGTGCAAAGGGCACAGTTCTTATTTTTATCCTCTGCAAAGCAGGGCACAGACACTTAGCAGTTATTGTTCAAGTAAATCTCTGCAAGCGGCAGGGCACAACACTTACATTTTCATATTTTTGCCCAGGAAAAGGGCAGTCAGTATTTTTTCATAGTTTATTTTTTCCAACACTGCCAAAGCAGGGCCCAAGTCTTTTACTTCCCCTCATGGATCTGCAAAGCAGGGCACATTACTTAGTCATAATTATGTTCCCAAATGTTCACTGCAGAAAGCAGGGCACAACACTTGACTAGCAGGGCACAAGTCTTTTTACTGTAACTTCCCCTCATGGATCTCTTCAAAGCAGAGCACATTACTTAGTATTTTCTGTTCCCAAATGTTCACTGCAAAGAGCAGGGCACAAGTCTTTTTACTGGTTCCCCTCATGGATCTCTGCAAAGCAGGGCACATTACTTAGTCTTAAGTCTGTTCCCAAATTCAAGAGAGCAGGGCACAACACTAGCAGGTCACATTAAGTCTTTTTACTGGTTTCCCTTATGGATCTCTGCAAAGCTGCAGGGCACATTACTTAGTCTTTTCTGTTCTCAAATGCTCACTGCAAAGAGCAGGGCAATAGCAGGGCAAAGTCTTTTTACTTTCCCCTCATGGATCTCTGCAAAGCAGCACAATTACTTAGTCACTCTGTTCTTTTCTCAGATTACTTCACTGCAAAGCAGGGCACAAACTTAGTTATTTTTAATGTCTCAAAAAGTTCAAAAAGTAAGGCACCTTCTTACTTGCCCAGATGCCCTTCTCCCACCACCCAGTGTCCAGTACTGTTCCAGGCCTTGCCCTTCTTGCTGTTTATGTAGCCATCCCCCCAGATCTGTGCCTTGAAGTCCATGCCCTCCTTTGTTTCTTCCCCCCTCCAGGCTCCCCGACCATAAAATGAAAATGTTTTACTTGTTTTTTTGTTGTTGTAGCTCCCTGATTCTCTGCTACGTTCTTGCTCTGCCCTCAGTCACCAAAATCTGCATCACTGTGCCTCACCCCACGATACAGCCACCTGCTCTCCACTCCGTCCTGGTCCCGTGCCCTCTCACGGTCTCGGCCTTCTCCCTCCGGCTCTTCCTTGGTGCAGCCCACGCCCTCCGGTCACTCCTCCTCGGTCTCCTGCAAAGGAACAGATACAAATAAATTACCAGACACCAACAATGGCAAAGAAAAAAGAACAAAAAAATACTAACTCATCTTTTTACTCTGACTGGAGCTCCCAACCTGCCTGCTCTTCCCTGGGACAGTGCACTGCAAAAGGACTCCCTACATTTCTCCCACGCAGAGACTGGGTGGGAGGCAGGAGCAGGAGCATCACTCAACAAATCAAAATACAGCTCGAGGCAAATGGGGTGGGGTGCAGGGGAGGAGAATTGAAAAAAGGTACCTTGACAAAAAAAAAATTTAAAAATTAAAGTGACAGTGCCCAATAAGGCATTTTTACAGGACCCAGGGCCAGTTGGTAATGATTAGTAATGACTGCTAATCATTGCCACATTTGACTCGCTTTTTTCCGATCTTAGGTCACAAATTGTGGTGTGAACCTGCTTATTTTATGCCTTGTAGTACCCCACAAAACATAAAACAAACATCAAAACATCAGCTTATAACATGAGCAAATATTAACACTAAAACAAAAAGTCTCACTGAGACTAGTACCATACGGTACAAGAGTAGGCTGAGAATAACTGTCAGCCTCCTGGAACCGATAGTGCTCAGTATAGAGGAAAGCCCTAATCCAGTCCACGCTAGGGAGGAGTATGAACTGTTGCCCTCTCTCTGTATGTGGCCTCTCAAGGAACAAGACTTCTGGTCTCCCCATCCCCCCTCCCACCTTCACCACCACCAATAATATGGATAGGACCACCCCAGTCATTGTAGAGAAATGTCCTCCCTCCACATTCATGGGTGGGTGGAATCCTCTTTAACTTCTGATGTGGAAATCCTATAGCCTGCATCAGTAAAATTTCTATAATGATGACTCAGTCTGCAAAGCTCTGACTGGGGACAGTGATCCAGACTATCACCAGGCAAATCAGCCTGACAACGAAACCAATAACAGTGCCTTTCCCCACCCACCCTACCACCCCCAACATGTAGGCCCACAATTATTCAATGTCCCTTAAACATCCATAACCTTAAAGCTTTATCTTTAAGATAGGTACGGAGAAACGAAAGCTGCAGTGCCCCCTTTTATGGTTTTGGCTTCCAGAGAGAGAACTAAAAGAAAAACTACACCCTCATATCATGTAAATGTTATTTGTTTCAATGTCAACTGACAACTTGTTTCCTGTAGCTGTTAGGGCTATACAAGTTTACTTTAGTTTATATTCGCTGTTCATGCTTCCTGTCAAAATTTAAATTGTGTTCCCTCCCAAGATTAAAATTCCCTTTTGGTGCTGCAGTATAATATTAAGAAGGTTTTGTACTTCTGGGGTATCAGCCCCATGGGGCAAGTAAAGGCCTGCCAGAGTAAATTCTTTACCCATGTTTTGACCCATAACTAAGGCTAAGTGCACCAGAGGATCTGTATGTTATCCTGTGCAATGAAACGGAATTTGATGTGGGATAAGTACTACCGATCCTCTTCTCTTGCTTTGTTTATAAGATGAGGCTATCATGTGAGAAAACCCACATTTATATATTTATTTATTTTCTTTTTCTATAATCTGTTTATGTTCCTGATTCTCCCTGGCAGCCCCCTTCCGACCGTCCCCCAATGCCCTGTCACCCGGCTTCTCTGGGGCTTACTGTACACCACCGTCCTCTGCCACAGGACTGTGGTGGTGTCCGGCCACCAGTGTGGGGCCTGCAGGGTGGTTGATCTTCATTCTACACAAACATGCTCTCTTACAGCCTGGGGATACTGGGTGAAAACCTCCCCAGTATCTACAGGGAGGAGGAAGAGTGAGTGCAGTGCGTGTGTTAGACCTCCAAAGCACCACAAATGGATGCAGTGCAGGGTACGAGGGGGAAAAGGGAGTATGCAGGGGAAACTGTACGAGTAGAGGTGTAAGGATCGGAACTGGATCTGCACATGCTGGAGACCAGAAGGGAGAGGGAGGACATGATTGAAACTTTTTACTATGTAAAAAAGATCAATAAGGTACAGGAAGGGAGCTTACTTAAAAGGAAGGAGGGGCTATAACAAGAGGACATAGCCTAAGGTTAGAGGGTGGAAGCTACAGAGGGAATGTGAGGGGACATTTCTTCACAGAGAGGGTGGTGGAGGCCTGGAACAAACTGCCAGAAGAGGTGGTGGTGGCTGATATGGTGGAGGGATTCAAGAGGGCATGGGACAGACATATAGGGTTGGGAAGTAGAGGTGGGGGAGGGTCAGTGACGGGGTTATGTGTAAGGGAGGGCAGGGGCAGATTCAATGGGTCCTTTTTTGCTGACATGATTCTGTGATTCTATGATACACTGCTGAGGAAAAAAGCTAGTGAAAAGAAAGGCAGAGCCAAGTAGCAGTACAAAAAACATCAAGCAAAAATCAGCAACGTTATGCTGTCACTCTCCATCCCTGACATGTTTAACCACCGAATAACTCCAAGGGGAAAAGAGGGTCAGCATCTCTATGTAGTAATATATACTAGCAGTCTCTGGGGGCACCCAACAATAGCCGTGTCCCGGAGGAGGGGGCACTCGCACTACATAAGAGCAAATAGTTATTCTGAGGGAGTTAAAAGTAGTGCAGAGTCCAAGAGGGAGAGCCTCTCTCTCTGTGTATAAAATCAGGAAGAGAATTCCTTCCATACAACTGGGGAGGCAGTCAGGCACACAGAAGGGGGGTTCCGGTGACATTCACCACCTCATAGTAGGTCAGAGACAACACAGCGGTAAGCAACTGGCCAGGTTAATTAAACATATATATATATATATATATACACACACACACACACAATGACTGCAAGAATTAACTTTTTGGGTCTTCGGGAAATGTCCTCTAGAGTGTGTTCACTACATGATGAGCACCTGTCATATGGGAGATTGCTGGTCTACTTGCACCAGCAGGAGAGAGCACTGAACCAGAGAGCAGAGGGGGCAGAAGCCAGGGCAAGAAGAAACAAGGTTCCATGTTAAACTTGCAATTTCATTATCGTGACCACCAAATCAGCGAGTAATTAATAGTGAGTGCTGTTAATGCAATGTGACTTTACAGCACCGTAAATATTAGCTGCAGCATAATAATAGCGATCTAGGCATTTTTAGCAGGCTGTCATTTATAGCACACCAAGTAGGCTGTGTTTAATGCTGCTAGTGGCAGCTCCTTGATTATCCATGCAGGCTATGTTTAATGCCACCAGCAGTGGCTCCTCAGTTACCTTCTGAGTGGGCTGTTTCTTGCTGCCTGTGACATCTTCTTGATTGCCTGCTGAGTGGGTTGTTTAATGCCAGCACCAGTGATAACTTCTCAATTTCCCACTGGGCAGGCCCTTTCGTAATGATAGTGGTTCCTTGGTTGCCTGATTAATGCGGTGCATTTAATGCCACTAGATGAGGAGGTTGTGTTATTGGGCTGGAAGAAGTGAAAAAAGTTTGTGATTAAGTGTATTTGTAAGACTGACTCGATCTCTGTAAAGATGTCCGGGCATGAGTGGATTTTGTTGGAACTAATGGTTACCAAAACAGGTTAGAGAATGAGTTGTGATTAAACAAAAGGTATTATGATGGCAAGCTATGTAAAAAAGAACTTTTTATTTTTTGTGGTACACTATTGATTTTATGAGTACTTAGGAGAAACTGAAAAGTGAATAAGATACTGTATATGTGGCAACATTATTTATATTTTCAGAAGAGGTTCCTGACTGATGGTTACTGAAGGAAGAAATCGACAAGGGACTGGCCAGTTCAGTATGTCAATTAAAACAACATACTGAAGTGTAAAATAAATTACCCATCTGATTTAGTCAGTGCCTATGCAATCCCAGAGCTATCCATGGTCTGACATGGTGAGGTGTCAAGAAATTAGTTTGTAAATCAAAGTGTGCGATTTTGCAGAGTTGCTGTTGTTTTCAACCAGTTGTCAGGCATCCATGCTATTTATGCTACCCTGCTATTATTGAGCAGTCACAATACTTGGATTCGCTGATAAGGTATCGCTATTTTAAAGTCGCAATTTTCACGACTAACCAGAAACAATGTGTGTCTCTTCGGCTTCCCCAATGGAGCCGAACAAAATTACATGCAAGGTTTCCTGGATACTTGGCTTAAAAAAGAGCTAGCCTTAGGAGATGACTTTGATCTCATAACAGAACACGGCCATCGGGCTGTCGGTCTGAAACCCAAACCAGGTGCCCCTCCACATTCCATTATTATCAATTTCCAAAAATATTCCATCAAGGAAAAGATACTACAGGAGGATTGGAATGAGAAAACTTAAACCTGGATGGCCAGCATGTATATATTGACCAGGACTTCCCTCCACAAATGCTGGCTAAGCATAAGAAAGTACACTATGTTATTAGGAAAAAGGAATCGAATCACAGATGTGCTATCCAGTAAACTGTTGGTAATGACACCTGAGAGACCGACAATTTACAAGTCTTTACTAAGCACCAGCAAGCATCTTCAGTCTCAGGGAGTGACGCTTCCAGACCTGCAGGGGGAGTACACAGAGACAGAGATCGGAGACCTGCTTTGGAACCTGGCCAGTCCTGGTGGCATGGGAAGTAAGCAGAGACTGGATAGTTTGATCCCCTGCACAATGAACTTAAAAGCCTGCCTCAGCTTTCACAACACAAGAAGCAGTAACGAGCCCTTCAGTGGTCCTCATTTGAGGTTTTCTACTTCTGCTCATAATTGATGCCTCAACACTCTCTAGCTGTCCTGTTTACCTGGACCCCCTTATTCCCAACGTCCATGCTTGGAGCCTCATCTCGCTCATGGCAGGTTTTATCTGGTGTTGCTTCTCTTCAGGTCTGCAGTTTAATTTAATTTTATTTATTTATTTATTTAAAGTTTTGGAATTACAACCTTTGAGTCAGCGACTCCTTTACAAAGGCTCCACGTCAGGGCAAACAGGCAATAACAACAATAGTTAAATAATAGTGTACATAGGTGATTACATGAAGACAGAAGACATAATTCCATGGATTGGTAGTAATGGTGAATGGCTGCCCCCAGTCTGGCACTCTGGCCCAGAACATTCAGTCCTTTCCTACGAGAACCCTCCTACACAGATTTTGTTTGCTACAGGGACCAAATCCGATCCACTGCAGTGGATGAACTCTCATTGACAGAAAGGACAGCCCCACAAAATAGACACCATTTCATCAGACTGACAGCTCAGATTCAAATGGCTAGTTCACCAAGGCAGTTATTCTCCATGAGCTACATATAGGTGGGAACAAAACAGACTCCTACAGCACTTTTGGAGGTCCTTGTTGGGGCATCAGGATTGGCTGGCACCCTCACTAACTAACCCACCCTGGGCTGGCTTTCTTGTCTGATTGTCCCTTGTGTGGGCATTATTGTTTTAGGGTGGTCCATGGGTACTTGGTGGGGTGCAGGTGTCACCAGTTGGGGGTGGCCAAAGTGCCATGTAGCACATTCATACAAATAATCCACTGCAAGTGGGGATATGTGGAGGACTAGTTGGGGATAAGTCCTCTAAGGAGAAGGGGTGGTGAGGCGAATAAGCCAGAGTGTGAGAGAGGGCTTTCATTGTTCCAAGGTTGTGGTTGGGACAATGGAGACTTGCAGAGTACAGTGCTCCATTGCATATGTGCATGCCTTGCTCACCGAAGTGGTTCAGTAGGTGGTATAGCTCACCTCACAGTTGGCATATCACTGTGTGTTGCAGCAATATTTATGTAAGCATGTATGGCTGATACTTTAAAGTTGCTATCCTGAAATGTCAGTGGATTAAAGTCACAGATAAACAGAAAAAAAATGTTTTGGGCCAGATTAAGAAATATAACCCAGATGTGGTCTGCTTGCAAGAACCCATGTGATGACAGCCAAACTTGAACACCTAAAGAAAGACTTGGGGGGCACCTGAACAGGAGTTGCTTTAGATTCCAAAGTCAGGGGAATGACTGTCTGGCTGAGGCCACATGTCCAGGCATGTGTTGATGATCCAATGAGAAGGATTTCCTTTATGCAGATTCTAATTGGTACTGGCAAACTACTGTCTGTTGGCTCCATCTATGGCCCTGACTTTTGTGGTGGGTAGTTCTTAATGAAACTATCCCTGGAAATGGCCTGGTTTATGTGTGTGTGTGTGTGTGTGTGTGTGTGTGTAGGGGGGGATGGCTGCTAGCAGGGGACGATAACTGTGTTTTGGACTGTGTGCTGGACTGCTCCTCCAAGCCCCTTACAAAGCCATAAAAAGTACAGTGGCTTAAAAATCCTTGATGTCATTTCATGGGATGTTTTATGTGTGGAGACTCCGAAGTCCATCCATGTGAGACTACACATTCTTCTGACGTGCCCACAAATCCAATGTTATAATTTGCCTTCTAGCCAGCAGAAGAATAACGCAAGGGGTGGGGGGGAATAGAACATGGGACCCTCCTGGTTTCAGACCATGTACCAGTAATGTTTCAGGGAAGGGCTGGGAAAGGAGAACAGAGGCCAAAGGATTGTAGACTAGATCCCACCCTCTTGAAAGGCCTTCATTTTAGAAACCACATCATCACAGTGATAAGGTAGTTCCTAAAAAGTATAACAAGACTGGGGAAACAACTAAGTCCACAAGGTAAGAGGCTCTCAAGGCAACCCTGAGGTGAGATTATCTCCTTTGACAGCCATAAATCAAAGACCTTGAGGACTCCGATGGAGGAGCTGGAACAATCCATACAGCATCTTGAGAGCCTATACAAAGTTTCCCTGGACCCGGAGGTTTATGGGACGTTATAGAAAGCTAAAACAGAACTTAATACCATAAATGCTACACTGTTAGAGGGGCATACCGTACTATCTAGAGCTGAGGCCCACTATGAGGGGGACCGTGCAGGAAAGCAGCTGGCATGGCAGTTCTGTAAAAGGTCAGGAGCGACAGCCATCTCCAAACTACGGAGGGGAAGGGGAGGTCACAACACAGTCCTCTCAGAATCTAAATTTTGTACATTTTATCTGAAGCTGTACTCCTCGGAATATAACCCCTCTTGCCATGAGCTAGATGCCTTCCTCAAAACTGCTTCTATTTGTCAGCTCATAGCAGAACAAAGGGATGCATTAGATGCCAAGATTACATGGGAAGTGTTCCGGAGGGCCATAGTGGACTGGCAAGTAGCAAAGCACTGGGCCCAGATGGTCTGGTCTACCTGTGGACCTTTATAAGGTATGTGGAGATGCCCTGTGGGATCCCCTGATGGAAATGCTTTCTGAGTGTATGCAGGGTGGCCATTTTTCCCCCTCCACGCGGTCGGACGCCATCCCAGGGTTTGATAGGGAACTATGGGCAGACTGGAAGGACCGTTAGTCCTTTTTGCCATTATTATGCATCTTTCTGTGTGAGCTCATGCTGTTTTTGTGAGTATTTGGACTTGTGTGCACTGTTTTATGGCAAGTAAATTGACATTTTACTTTTTATATGGTTGTGGAAGGTGCTGTCTTCTTTGTGGTACAGATTGACAGTGCCAGCCGAAGGTCAGCATTGTCAATTCCAAATTTTGTGCATGTGGTGTTAATACAATTTTTTTTTTAAATGTAAGGAAATTCATTGCAAAAAAATATGTTAATACAGTAGTTAGGGTTTAAACACAAAGCATCCAAATCAGGGAAATGTAATCTTCAGATAAAAATACCTTGAGCCTTGGCGAATCTGTGGCATGGTGTACAATGGGATTCGAATGATGATTGCAGGATGCAGTGTTGGCATTACCCTAACTTTAGTACCCACACTTGAAGGATTGGTTTGTGAGTATTATTCTCTGCCTGGACAGCTTTGCCAGCACTGTGTTGTATGATCGTTCAGACCCTGGGGAACACCATGCCGCAGATTCACCAAGGCTCAAGGGACTTTTAAAAATGTATTATTTATGCCTCCTTTTCTCCAGCACTGCCCCTTCGAACCCCAGGAATCCATCAGTGTGTATTTACAAAGTGCATTCTTGCCGCAGGATAGAGATGCCCCAGAGACAGATCTTTTGCTAATTGTGGAACCTTAGAATTGTAATGCAGTTCAGACTCCGCTCTGTGGTTTCGCTCCCTCCAGCATCCTAATGTCAGATTTGTTTCTCCGCTGAAGAAAGCAGTCACTTTAAAGTACAGCTCCACTCTTCTGGTCGGTTTTCAGTTTACTATTACTTTTATTTGATGGTTTAGTTATTTCTAAGTATTCTACATTAGGGTGTAATTTTTATTTTGATGTTAAATTTAGCAGTTTCTCTGATTCCCAGTCAGTTCCTGGGAACTGGGGAAGCCCACTGTATAGTGCGATTCCCGTCTTCAGGGAACCACTGTTGTTTCACAATTGTATTTAAAAATTACTAGATAGCAAGCACTTTTATGTAACTTCAGCATTTTTTTCTATTATTTATGCTCTGTCCCTTTTTTGAGGGAACCAAGCTGTTTTTTTCTTTAATCTGCTTTTTGAGGTAAAAATAGTGGTTTTGTTTTTAAAGGAACAGAACCGCATTTCTAAATTTATAAGCCTTTTGAACGTACTTTGGGCTTATTTTAACTTATTTGTCTTAAATTTGATAACTGATAATTATTTGTTTTGGTCTTCAGCATTTGGCACAACTGACAGACCTAAAAAGAAAAGAACAGAACCAACAGGTTTTAAAAACTGTACTAATTGTTTTCAGCTCCTGGCAAAGGTAAACAACAAGCTTTGTCTTCGGTGCCTGGATCCTGACCATAATTTTACAAGTTGTAATCTCTGTAAAAAGTGTTGCTCTAAAATACAAAAGAAAAGGGCTAAGAAAAGAGAAGGTTTTATGGCTTCTCAGTCTGCCTCCACATCTCACAAAGGCTCATATGAGGATCCTGCCCACAAAATAAGCAACAGCCCCTGTCAGAGGGGGCAGAAAAGAAACATGAAGCTGCAGAAGATGGTACAGGACCCAGGTTGTTTGAAAGGGGAGTGGGGGACCCTGAGTCCAGTAATGTCAAAAACACAAGCAGGAAGCATCTCAGGGCAGGCACTGGAAACGGTGTCTGCAAAGAAAAAAGTGTCTTGTGTCCCTCCTGAAACATGGAAGGAGCAGACAGTTGACTCAAGACAAACGCCTTCAGCAGAGGACATGACATGGCATGACAATTTTTCTGGGCATTTCTGACTCTAGGAAATTTATGAATATGCCCAGGACTCTTGGGAACGTGGGTGCCCCATCCTTTATGCACAGATTTTGTGTCAGGATGCTCAGAAATTTTTCTGAAATTTCCCAAGATGCTGACTGTACAAGGCCCCAGGAGTACCAATGGGCCAACACAGTGCACATGTGCGAACCATGTTCTTCCCCAGCAACCCTGCTGAGAATTTCTTTATTAACAGCAAAAACAAACTGTATGACAAGCAAAACTATTGTCTTTGTTGCCATCCTGACATAGAAATTGCCTGAAAAGTAAAAATAAGAACGGTAAATGAACATGCAATGGTAATTGTACTCTGCAGACTCGTAGCATTAATTACAGTGGGGACCCCCCCCCAATAATTTCATGGGGACTCTTAGATTTTAGCTGAGGAACAACCCCCCTTTTTTGTTTTTTACAATACAGTCAAGGCCCCCAAACAAAAAATCCTACCGAGGGCCCTGATGCCTGCCCCCCATCGCCAGTTCAGTACCAAATGTCTGTGAAGGTATTATGATGATAAAGGGGAAGAGGACCCTCTGGTACTAGATGACTCACTTGAGCAAGAATTTGGCTCTTCTGGGAGGCCTTCAGAGGATTACACATTGCATTATTCCTTTGGAAGGCAACTGGTGAACACCCACAACATCCCCTCTCATGAAGCTGAGGAGGTTGAAGAGGTCACTGAGATCATGGATATAATGGGGCTTTCTTCCACAAGAAGGCAGCTGCTTCCCATCCACGAATCCCTCAAGAAAGCCACTGACAAGATCATGTCAGCACCTACCCCAGCTGCTGGCATTGACAAGAAAATAAAAAAAAGTGTTAGGTAGACAGACAGGGGGTTGAGTACCTGTATTCCCATCCTGATCATGAGGGAGTGGTTCAGGCTGCTTCTTGTGAGAAGGCTAAAGGCCTCCTAACAGGAGGCATTTTCATTGACCTGACCAAGGCCTTTGACTTGGTAGACCACCTTCTGATATCCAAGTTAAGGAAGCTAGGGGTGGGATCTTATGCCACTACCTGGTTTGAACATTATTTAACAGCTAGAATGCAGCAAGTTAAAACTGGTTCATTGACATCAACTATGAGAAGTATCCACACAAGGGTACTGCAGAGATCAGTTTTGGACCTGCTCCTATTCTCTGTTTTCATACATGATTTGCCAAGAATCTGTGCTATGGCATCAGTTATTATGTATGCTTATGATACAGTAATTTATTGTGGATCAGAGAGTGGAGTGGACTTGCAAACCAAACTTCAGCCCATATACTGGGATGTACAAAAGTGGTTTGCACAAAACAAAATCTTATTAAATGAAAAAAAAAAACAGTCACAATGTTATTTGGTTTAACACACAGATTAGAAGAGAACACCTTATCTGTTAAAAGTAAAAATAGTTCTAAACTAGAACAAGTGGATGGGGTTAACTATTTGGGAGTCAGTTTGGATAGTGATCTGACTCTAAAAGACCATATATCAAAAGTGACTCGTAAAGTAAACAGTAAATTGGGTTTCCTGTACAGAAACAAGAACTGCTTAACACCTCTGGCAAGACAACTTATTGCAAAACAGGTTTTGTTAGTAGCTTTGTTGTATAACTGTATCTTACTAGTAAATGCCTCAAATACACTGTTGCAGAAATACACAGTGACCTTTAACAATATCATAAAGTTTGCTATAGGCTGCACAAACAGAAGAGAACATCATTACAACCTATATCGTGTATCTGGGACTCTTCCTCCAACACAGAGAATTACAAAGGCAGTCTACACGTTTCCGTACAGGATATTTCAAACAAATACTCTAATAATCCTGTCGAGGCATTTCCAGTGCACGACCACATCAAGAGTACTGAGTGCTACCTCGACAAGATTACTCTTAGAAAAGAAAACAAACACAAAAATAGCTGAATGTTCAATAACAGTACATGGTCCAAAAATGATTAATAATTTGATACATATGAATGTGGACATCAGTAGTACACAAGCTATCTTTAAGAGAACATCAGATAGCAATCTTGAAAGAGCCTCAAACTGTAGGTGTGATGGGGTCACATGAATTTAAGGATTTTAAATAAGGAGGTAGTTAATTACCAAGAATGTGATGTTAAGTATCGCACGTATGATTATACATGAATTTTTGTAATAATGTGTTGCTATTGTATATGTCCTGCTTGGTTGTGATCATAAGTGATGTAATTTTATTGTGTTTAAATTTGTATTTTTTATGTATTGTATTTAACATGTTGAAATTTTGTACCCCTCCCCCAGGTGTGGCTGAAAAAGGATCTCCGGATCCAGCCTATTTCCTGGTGAAACCAATAAAATAAATAAAAAAAACACACTATGGCCAAAAACATGTATACATCAGCTTCATTGCTCCTTAGGCCAGCATATACAGCTCGGTACCAGAAGGCACTTTGGACTACAATACCGGCACTGAGCTGGAAAGCAAGTGGTGACTTGGCACATGACTTGGCTGACACAGCTAGATCAGCAGTGGATGCCACCAAGTACCAGTTCCACATGACAGTGGACCCTAATGATACTGCTTCAAGGATTCTGACCCATGCAGTGTCCTTAAAAAGATTTGCCTGTCTTAGGGCTACCATTCTATCCCAGGGCACAAGGATGAAAGATATGGACTTCTCATTTGAGGGAAGCTCCCTGTTTGGTGACAAAACAGAGGTATAAATGAAAAAGGTAGATGAATACAAAACCACCTAAAGAAACACTACTAAGAAAGAAAAGGCCTCCACTTCCTTCAGGCCTTATGGAAAGGGAGGTAGGGGTAGGCGTTACTACCCAAGATCCTATGCTCCTTATGAGTTTCCACCCCAAAGAGGTTACTATATAGGCAGGGGCAGAAGGGACACTAGGCATGCAGCTGCAACTCCATCCCCTAAGCCCCAACACAAGCAAACCCCCTGACAATTTTGCCCAGGTTGTCGAGCCATTGCCAGTGAGGGGAATGATGGCTCACTATTTCCAAGAATAGTCAAAAATCACCACAGACAAATGGGCTCTGGAAGCAGTGAGCCAAGGTTTGTCCCCGCAGTTCAGAAAATTCTGCAAAATGCTGAAGCCAAAACTGATCTCACCTCACACCCAACAGAAACAAATCCTATTGGAGTTGGAGCTAAGTAAACTGATGCAAGCAAGAGCAATGGAGAAAGTACCCAGTGGGGCAAGGGTCTCTTCTCCAGATATTTCCTTACCCACAAGAAAAAAGGGGCGTGGCAACCCATTTTAGACCTCAGATATCTAAACAAACACATGGAAAAAAGAAAAATTCAGAAAGTTTACATTGGGCTCAGTGATACCATCCTTGCAGTTTGGAGACTGGCTGCGGTCACTGAATCTGAAAGATGCCTGCTTTCACATCCCAGTTAGACCCACTCACAGAAAGTACCTCATGTTCAGGCTAAGGAACTGCCAATTCCAATTCATAGCCAGCCCTTCTGCCTCACCTCAGCACCAGTGGTTTTCTGAAAGTGCCTAGCTGTGATAGCTGTACATCTAGGAAGGGAAGGAGTAATGTTTTTTTCTCTACCTGGACAATTGGTCCGTCTCTGGAAAAACAAAGCAGGAGGGTAGATGCTGTATTCAGTTAGTGAAAAGCACCCTAGAAAATCTGAGCTTCCTGCTAAACTGGCAGAAGCCACAAACAAGGGCCAGCTCAAGCATTGGACATCATAGGTGTAGAGTTAAATATCCTGCAAGGGAAAGTCTTTCTTCCACAGGCAAGGGCAGCAAATCTGATTTTAACAGCAGAATCCTTCAGACTTCACCAGCCAAGGTCAGCAAGAGATTTTCTGCAGCTGCTATGACACATGGGCTTGTCCACTGCAGTGGTACCAGGGGCCAAGTTCCAGATGAGAGACATCCAGTATCACTTAAGGGATCACTGGTCCCAAAGATGGGATCATCTGTCCAAACTAGTGCCAGTTACAAAACTTTGCTAAGGGTACTGGAATGGTGGAAGGAAGAAGTTATACAAAAACAAACAAACAAAACACAAACTCAAACTTTTGCTTTCATTTTCTTCCTTCTAATTACTCTGACCAGGTTATAAACCCAGCAACTTACCTGGAATGGATATCATTAACTGCAGGTACTGTGGAACACTTTTCAGAAGGGCAGTTTTACAGGATTTAGGAAACTGCCCTACATGCTGGGCCATTGGAGATCTAAGGGCTCGGCACCAGACAGCATGGGCAGAGACTGCGCTCCTCAAATTGCATATTCAAGAGGAAATATATTATAAGAACTGCCCGCCATTCCCCACCATACAACAGAAGCACCTCGACTGCAGAGGGTAGATGGTCCGGGAGGTTGGCAGGTGGTTAGGAAGGGCAATTCGGGTGCCCCATCACTCAGTGCTCTCCAACATATTACCTCCACAAACAATATAAAAACTACAAACAGGTATCTGCCTCTATCTCCGAAATCAAACAAAGGGGCAGAGGACACTGCAGAGCAGAACACTGCAGTGCAGGAGCTAGCACAACAAAACTCGCCCAAAACAGGAACCAAAACAAAAAAAGCAAAAAAGGAAATCCAAAAACTTCTGATCATAGGAGACTCCATGATTCAGGGAGTTGATATGTATCTCCAGCTAGGGGTAATGGTCAGATGTCTCCCAGGTACATCACCGTGGAGAGACACTGACCACATTGCTAAAATTGTTCAAGACGCAGAACAAAACATTGATGTCCTGGTAAACATAGGGACTAATGATCTCACCAGCCGGTCAGTTGCAGAGACCAAGGAACACCTGACCAGGCTGGGTGACAAACTATCATCTATTTCGTCCAGCATCTCCTTCTCTGAGATCCTGCCAGACTGGGAGAGGGGGACAGATGGATGGAAGGTCAGAGAAGGGGAGCTAAACATGTGGCTCAAGGGCTGGTGCCAGGAAAAAGGACACAGATTTGTAGGAAACGACAGTTTTGGGAGCAAAAGTTCTTAAATTGATGGACTGCATCTAACTAAGGAGGAGTCAGTGCATTGGGGCAGAAGTTTGATGTCTTTGCAGAATATTTAAACTAGCAAATGGGGAGAGGTGCAGCACCGATATGTTGAATGGGAAGAACACCCTCCCCTCAGCTAGTGGTCAAACAGGACTTCAGCATGTTTGTAGTTCATTTGCATCACCAGGTAAAGAAAAAGGTCTGGCTCCCCATATGATGCACAGGGGAAACGCCGGACCTCACCCAACAACTAACACACCGAAATCTGACCAATGGAAAATCATGTACACAAATGCTCGTAGTCTGGGAAACAAGATCCCAGACCTGCAGGCAATAATGACAGAAGCTAAACTGGACATAGTAGCCATTAGCGAGACATGGTTTACCAGTAACCACACTTGGGATACTTACCTGACTATGTACTATTCAGAAGAGACCGAGGTGCAAAAAAAGGGGGGTGGGGTGGAATGGCCCTTTATGTCAATGAAAATATCAAAGCTACAGAAATTCAGAATACATATAAGGAGCCAGAAGAACTGTGGGTCACCCTGGAAACAGGAAATGGGACAGCCATACAAACTGGGGTTGTGTACAGGCCTCCAGGCTAGGGGGAGGACATAGACACGTTACTGTTAGAAGATATACAAAACATAGCAGCTAAAGGGGAGGTTCTGATAATGGGAGACTTCAACATGCCAGATACAGATTGGTCAATTCCAGCAGGGACATCTGCCAGAACTAGACACATGGTGGATTCCCTGCAGGGGGAGGGCCTCAAACAGCTGGTACAACAACCCACAAGAGACAGGGCTGTCCTAGATCTAGTACTGACTAACAGGAAAAGGATCACAGATCTCCAGGTAGAAGGTCACCTGGGTGCCAGTGACCATCACATGGTATGGTTCAATTTGGCCACTAGAAAAAAATCATCCCATTCCAAGGCACAAATATGGGACTTCAGATGAGCTGACTTTGATAAGATGGCCAACAGAGTTAAGCTAGCCCTGGCAAAAAGAAATACAGGTGAGGGGGTACAGGCAAAGTGGGAAAGCATTAAACATGCAATACTTGAAGCAACATCCCATTGTGTTAGTGAGAAAAGGAAGTACAAAAGAAGAAGGAAACCACTTTGGTTCTCAAACAAAGTAGCAGAAAAGGTCAGAGCCAAAAGGCTGTCCTTCAGGAAATATAAGGGAACACAGCAGGATGAAGATAGGGAGGCATACCAAACTTCCCTAAGGGAAGCAGGGAAGGCAGTAAGGCAGGCAAAGGCCCAAACCGAGGAAACACTAGCACAAACAGTAAAAGAAGGTGACAAGACTTTCTATAAATACATTAGTGAAAGGAGACAGTCCAGAGGGGGTATTGCTAAAATCAAAGGGGATAATGGGGCGTGTGAGGAGGAAGACCATTTAAAAGCATCTATCCTAAATAGATACTTCTGCTCAGTATTTACTGAAGAGAAGGTAGGGCAGGGCCCACAGCTCTGCACCATGGACACAGGGGGGAAGGAGGTGTGCACTAGTCCCTTCACAAACGAAAGGGTCCTACAAGAGCTCGATAGGCTCAGGGTGGACAAGGCAATGGGACCTGATGGCATACATCCCAGGGTACTAAAGGAGCTGAGTATGGAACTAGCAGAGTCAGTATCAGAACTGTTTAGTGAGTCTCTGAGCACAGGAGAGGTCCCAGAAGACTGGAGAAGGGCTCATGTGATCCCACTCCACAAGAGTGGTAGCAGGGAGAAGGCAGGGAACTACAGACCAGTCAGTCTTACCTCAGTAGTGGGCAAGATTATGGAGACACTCCTTAAGGAAAGGATAGTGCAACACCTGGAATCCATAGCAGCACAGGATCCAAGACAGCATGGGTTTACAGGGTTTTAAATAATTGATTAGCAGTTTTTTCCTAGGGATGATACTAACTGTACAGAAAGTATTTATATAGATTTTCTAGAAGTGCTGTGCTTGTTAAACACAGTGAGGCAAGAGCTATGCATTTTCACAAAGATTTAACACTTTTATGAGCAAAACGCTAATCAATTTTTAGAGTTAAATAAAACCCTGGGTTTACAAAAGGAAGGTCCTGTCAAACTAATCTCATAGATTTCTTTGACTGGGTAACCAACGTGGTGGACCAAGGGGGACAGTTTATGTTGCCTACCTTGACTTCAGCAAAGCTTTCGATACTGTTCTACATAGAAGATTGATTAATAAGCCGGGTAGGCTCAGGGTGGGTCAGATGTTGGTCAACTGGGTGGCAAACTGGTTGACAGGCAGAAAACAGAGAGTGGTGGTAAATGGTATACAGTCAGAAGAGATGCAAGTCACAAGTGGGGTACCTCAGGGATCAGTCCTGGGGCCAGTCCTCTTCAGTATCTTCATCAGTGACTTTGCAGATGGAGTGGAGGGTAAGGTTTGTCTCTTGGCAGATGACACCAAGATCTGCAACAGAGTAGATGATCCAGATGGAGTGAGCAGAATGAGAGGAGATCTGGATAAACTAGCAAAATAGTCGGAAGAGTGGCAACTGGGGTTTAATGCAAAGAAGTGCAAGATCATAAACATAGGGAAGAGAAACCCTGAAGCCACCTATAGGCTGGGAGGGGAGTTGCTGGCAGTCACAAGGGAAGAAAGAAATTTGGGCATCATCATCACCAATGACCTAAAATCATCCAAGCAGACCTCTAAAGCAGTAGGTAAGGCTAGAGGGATGTTGGGGTGTAATAGTAGGGGTATCACAAGTCGGAAGAGGGAGGTAATAATCCCTCTTTACAAGACACTGGTTAGGCCCCAACTGGAGTACTGCATGCAGTACTGGAGGCCACACCTTCACAAGGACATTAACCAAATTGAAGCAGCCCAAAGAAGGGCAACCAAAATGGTGCAGGGACTGCATCAGAAAACATATGAGGACAGATTAACTAAGCTCAATATATATACCCTAGAGCAAAGGAGGGAGAGAGGTGATATGATTGAAACATTCAAACACCTTAAGGGCATTAATAAGGTGAAAGAGTCTAACCTGTTTCAATATAAGAAAAATAGGACAAGAGGACACAGAATGAGATTAAAGGGAAGCCGATTAAAGGGTAATGTGAGGAAGTTCTTTTTCACAGAAAGGGTGGTGGATGCATGGAATGGCCTACTTCTGGAAGTGGTGGATATGAATAAAATGCGGGGCTTCAAACAGGCATGGGATAGGCATAAGGGAGCAGTACAGATGAATATGAATAGATAGGCCATTGACAGAGCAAAGGCCTATGGCACATTCATAAGTTAGAAAAAGAAATGGGCAGACTGGATGGGCCTTGCTGCCCTTATCTGCCATCAACTTCTATGTTTCTGAGACAGCCTCAGAGATGGTATTTCTTTCCTCCAAAACCCCACTAGAAGTATTGTCACTACAGAGGCCTCACTCTTAGAGTGGGATGCCCACCTAGAAGATCTCACTGTGAGTGGCACCTGTAGCACACAGGAGACCCAGGAGCATATCAGCCTCCTTGAGCTCAGAGTATTATTCCTAGCAATACAATCCTTTTCCTTCCAGATCCAGGGTCAGTCTGTCCAGATCCAAACAGACAACACAACAATGTATTACTTAGAAAAGCAGGGAGGAACATGATCATCAAGGCCATGTATAGAAGCCATGAAGATCTTGAACCTAGCCTATTCCCTATATGTAGAGCTATCCACAGTACACCTGCAAGGGAAGGACAGTGTCCTAGCAGTCTGTCTAAGCAGAAACAGCCAGGGAAACCACAAGTGGACTTTGAACCAAAAGGTGCTAGTATCAGTGTTCAGATAATGGGGTACACCAGAAATAGACCTGTTTGCTTCGTGGGAGAACAACAAGCTTCCTACATTTTTGGTGCAGGCCCCCAGTAATGTGGTCGGTTCCAGAGGACACTCTACTCCTGGACTGTACGGGGAAGTTCCTATATGCCTTCCATCCATTCCGCACTCCTGCAGAGGGTGCAGTGCTCATTAAGCTTAGGAGGGAGCCAGTAACAGTGATCCTCATTGCACCAGACTGGGTCAGGCAGACCTGGTACGCCATACTTCTGGCCCTGTCCGGCAAGTCTCCAGTCAACCTGCCACTGAGGCACAACATGCTGGCCCTGTCTTAGGGCAGGATAACATTCTCAGACCTCATAACCCTATGCCTCAAGGAATGCTTTTTGAAGAGCTAGAATTCTGTGGCCTAAATTTATCAGAGGAAGTAATGAGTGTTGAAGGTTTCTAGAAAACCAGCAACAAAGAAAACATGTGCTTCAAAATGGAAGAAATTTTCATTCTCATGTGCTCTCTGAAATATAATCCCCAGGCAGGCAGGCCTGCTTACAGTTCTAAATTATGCTGTGCTCCTGCAATCCCTGAAGGTGCATTTGGCAGCATTTTCAGTTTACACATCATCTGGCAATGGAAAGTCCATGGCCTCACAACTTATCTTTCAAAGGTTCTTTAAAGGCCTCAGTCGTTTGTACTGTACCCTCCAGTGAGGGATCCTATCCCTCCCTGGGATGTAACTATGTGAATTGCCCAACTGATGGAAGTTCCTCTTGAGCCTGTGGCTGCTGCTGCTCTTATGTCACTTGGAAAACAATGTAAATAGTGTGTATGACATCTTCTAGGAGGGTGAGCGAGTTCCAAGCCCTCTACACAGATCCAAACTGCATAATCTTTCATAGGGATAAGGTAGTCCTTAAGATAAACATGAAATTCCTCCCAAAGGTGGTGTCAGAATTCCGCCAGAATCAGTCAGTTGCCCTTGCTGTGTTTCTTGTACTGAGCAGTCCAGCACAGAGGAACAAAAACTTCACTGCCTTGGCATGAGGAGGGCACTAGGTCAATACCTGAACCACAAAAGATGTCAGGTCCACCATTACTCAGCTTTTTGTCACCTTTGGTGAAGTGGGGAAAGGCAAACCAGCATCCAGGAGGACTGTCTCTCATTAGATAGTCACCCGCATACGGTTCTGTTATGAAAAAGCTAGCAAATTGCCCTCCAGAGGCCTTAGAGTACACTCTACAATGTTTTTTTTTCCTCCCTGGCAGCAGCAAGGGGTATCCCCCTGCAAGAGATTTGCAAAGCCGCTACCTGGAAAGTAGTAAACACCTTCACAAAACATTACTGTTTGGACATACAGTCCAGGAGAGATGCCAGTTTTGGCACTACTGTCTTTTAGAACCTTTTCCCTAAATAGATTCTGGACCCAGCCTCTCAAGGTACTGCTTTTGAGACTGCACTTTGTGAATGCTTACCGATGGATTCCTGGGGTTAGAAGAAAAAAACAACTCACTGTAGAAATGTCTCCTCTTTAGTGATGCATCAGTCTTATTCACAATCCCTTACACTGCCCCCCTTTCTTGAACCTCGAAATAGGTTCACACAAGAATCATTTCTTTTTCTTTTGGCTTGAGCATTTTGTTAAAGTGACTTTAAAGTTGTTGTTGCTAGGTAGTCTGATTATATATATTTTTCATATCTGTCATGTTGTTTGGCCTACTATTTTAAAATCTTTTTAGAAATGTTAAAAAATTCCATTGGTAGCCATTTACTTGTTTAGTGTTTAGAGCTTCCCTAGCTTTAGAAACAAATCTGACGTTAGGATGCTAGGGGAGTCAGACCACCGAGCACAATTTGAACTTCATTCTAATTCTAAAGTTCCATAACCAGCACAAGTTCTATCTCTATGGCATATCTATTCTGTGGAATGAATGCACTTTGTGAATGTTACTGATGGATCCCTTAAGAAGAAACAACATTACTATGGTGAGTAATTTGTTCCTTCTGGCTGCCACAACCCAGTCCCATACCAGCCCTCCTTCAGTGTTTACCCCCTTTCAAGCTGCTGACTTACCTCCTGAAGCAGGGCTTGCCCAGCTGGTTGCAACAAGCAAAGTGTTGGCCCTCCCATTAGGACTTCCATGGTAGACTGGCCAGGGCCCGAGTGTGCCCCATCAGCTTGCTGTGCATTGGAGTCTTTTCCTGTGTTCGTTCTTCCTGGCCCCTGAGGAAGCTGTCAATCTAGGGAGTCCAAGTACACCCAGAGCGTGGCAGCACAGATTCCAGATGGCATCCTCCCCTCCCTCTGCAGTATTTCCCCTGCACTACTATTTGTGATATCCCAGGTGGCAGTATTATGGCCGAGGCAGTGACCCTCCCTCCCTCCTTGGAGGAGGAGAGCATTCTCTGAGATGCTCAGTCCTCTGTCCTCCATCTGGCTACTGACAACCTGGGCTAGTTCCCAAATCCAGGCCTCTGTCATAGTGAGTGGTAAGCTTTCTGCTGCACTAATAGGATAAAAAGTCCCTCAAGCCTAGGCTGGCCTAATACTGCATTGCTCTATATTTGTTTCCAGCTTCTGTGCCCTAGGCACCTCACTCTTTCAGGCCCTCACATCCTGCCAGTCCTCTGCCTGCCAGACTCACACCTGTTGACTTCGTCCACTGACAAATCTCAGTGTGTCCCGCTGGGTTCTACTATGGTTTTGTCCCTCCCTGGGAGCCCCCTTCCTGGCTTTTAAGGAGAAGAAGTACATGTTGCCAAAGCCAAGGGCCAGGCATCAGGGGCTTGGTAGTTGAGGTGCTGGTGATGAGAGTCGGGTGGTGTTGGGAGCACACTGGGGAGGCCATCAACTGAGACTGCCCTTCCTGGGCATTTCCACCTGTTATCCCTGCCCAGCTCTGACTCACATGTTGAGCATGCCCATGTCAGCACCCTGGGGGGCAAGGCCGCCAGCATCTCGTCACCTACACCAGCATGGTGCCACGCTACCTCCAGGTGTCAGTCTTTGATCGGCGCATGACATCTCCTTCACCAGCGAGGACAGCATATGCACAGACGTTGCTTCGCCCCTCTGTGCTTGACTACAGTGTGTTTAGCCATAGCTTGATCATTAATGACATCACAAGGATCTAAAAATGGTGGTAATGTACAGTAGTACCAAGTGAGCAATAAGGCATGACCAGGTGTTAGATTAACAGTCAATTAATCACCCCCTGGGGCGTGCGTAATGCAGCACAAGGTGCAGCTGAGTGCAGTGTTGCCCTTAGGTCTTGATTAATTGATTGTTTTTCTAACTCTGGTAGTGCCTTTTATTGCTATTATAACATATTATTCCAAAAGAAAAGTATTATTATAAGTATTATAAGTGTTCTTTCTGAACATTTTCCTCATTGAGAAGATTTTTAATAAGATAATTCTTTCACCGATTGTTTAAGAATGCTGCTTCAGAATTAGAGTGCATCATTCCAGTCATTCACCTGTGCTAGAGGGTGGAATGCTGACAGGAAGAATTCATGCTGTTTGGTGATCAGGCTGTACATGACATTGCAACACAGATTAATGTAAGGCTCTCGGAATGCTAACAGCCAATCAAATTGCCGCATTTCTTTGACCCTTTTTAAGGAAGCCTGACTTAGTCAAGACAGTCTTCTCTTGGTTACTATAAATGAATCTTTGGAATCTGGAAGAGGCATTCTACTCAAGTTACTACCACCATTACTGTGTGAGGACTGATTTCATGCCTAATCACAGTAACTGCAATAATAACATTTAAGTAGTACCTATGCGTCTCATCCACATCACCATACTGGTAACAAAATAAGCCACAGTCCATGGCTTCTCCAGCATCCCCCACAGGAGAAGGGGAAACTGTAAACACAGCTCCATTTCAGGAGAAATCAATCCACGCTTACACAGCATCTGCGTAACTGCAATCAGCGGCATCTCCTTCTGCGCCCCCCCCCATATACTGTATACATACACACTAAAGAGAGGGGGGAGCTGTCACAGTTAATGGCATTATCTCCAATCTCTCCCACCACCACACACACCCACCCTTCCATTATGCCCTTGGTAATGGGAGGGTGACTTTGCGGCATCATCTGGGATTGCCACAGTCAGTGGTAATCAGGTATGCAGCCTCATCTGTGATAATCACAGCAGTAATCGGATTTAACCATTGTGCACTGGGAAAAATCCGACTCCATCGGGTGGTCCCTAAGAGGGCCAGTTCAGTTTCACGAGGCGGAGAGCCCCCCAGAGAAAGCCATTATGCAGAATATGTGGAAAATGTGGGAGTTGGTGGACAAGGCATGAGTATGTGCTGAAAGATTTAGTGTTACTGTTTGTGTAGGTGTTAAACTGAAGACTCTTCACCCATATGGCTTTACCGGTAGTGCTCAGGCTTATCGCGGACACACAACCAGGTAGTTGTCATTAGCACTAGGCCCTCAGCTGATATGTCACTGTCATGGCTCTCATCTTCCACTGTCTTTAGCGTCCGTTAGGACCAGGAAGTGATGGAGAAAAGCTTACTGTCTTACTGTTTTCTTAAGAGTGCTAGCAGTCTGTTTTTACGTGTTGTTTCACTACTGTTTTAGTACGCCTATTACTGTCATGGCTGCTAATTAGTCTGCACATTTCTAGTGCAGGGGAGTTACCTCAAGAATGAGATAATTTACTGTTTTTTCTAGAAATCAGTCAGGCTTTCAGTACATTGTATCAGTGTAAATGTGGTGGGATAATCAGACACAGCAATCAGAGTAAAGTGCATAAAAATGCTTAAAAGCGTTTATCATTTTATTTCGAAATCCAAAAAATAAAAAAATATACAGAAAGAAAACAAAACAGGTTAGATAACATCAGACAACTGCTTCAATTCAACAGTCTCTATGACTTAGCAGCAGCCTATTGTGTGGACTCTATCATGCTACGGAGGTCTTACTCCTCCAACAGTCAGCGTTCAACTGACCTCCCGCACTCCAGATGCTTCTAGTGGTGGAGCCTTTATACCCACCAGGGGATGACATCTCCAGAGGTGGATCCGCCCCTTCTCATTTCTAAAACAACATGCCTCAGTCTTTTCTTATTCCTCTTTTCCCAACAGGTATCATTCAAAAATATAGATACATTCGTTAGTAATTACTTTGTGCAGTGCCAAACCTTTTTGTACTGGCAAAACTACCTCTGCATAACTAACAAGCTAAAATGGGGGTAAGCCCCACCCCCTTTTCTTACATCACTCCTGGGGAATTCTGTAAATTATGCCAGACTGAGGGCAGCTAGCCCTATAGTAGCCTCTTCTCAGCTGTGGTGCCCTTATATGAAGGAGGACATTATGTTACTGGAAAGGGTTCAAAGAGGATACACTAAACTGGTGAGAGGTTTGAGAAATATCTCATACGAAACCAGACTTCGCTGTCTGACTAGACATAGACTTTGACGGCAGATAAGGACCGCTTGGCTCTTTCTACCAGACACTTAAGAGGGGATCTTATTTTGTTGTACGACATTATGAATGATCCCTATTTATTGATCAGCCTAGGGTTTTGGTTTAGAGATGACATTTATAATCTTAGAGGTCACCGCCTCCAGCTACAATCAAGGAGATTTAATTGTTTGCCTCGTAAATTTTTTTATACAATACGTGTTACCAAGCCCTGGAATGTATTACCCCTGGAGGTGATTATTAGTAGTTCCAAGGCAGTGTTTAAGTCCCGGTTGGACAATTTAATCCTTTCAGGTTTTTGCCCTTGTTATTATTAGTAAATAGGAGCAACTATGGGCCTCACGGCTCCCTAGCTCCTTCAAGTTCTTAGTATGAATCTCTTCCAGAACTCAGAGGACTTTTCTACAGGTACTCTTTATTTTTTTATCTCCTTTACATAACATGGTGGTCATATATCTCTTTTCAAGCTTCCCTGAATCTGGCAGAGGGAGCGGGAGTAGTAGGGTGCGCTCCACTTCTCCCTTCTCCTGCCAGCTCAGTAAACTTTTTGCAAAAACAACAGAGATATTCTGCAATTATTTACTTCCTCATAATATATCTTTTCCCAATGACTCAAACCGCTTGGTTTTTCACAATATGCTTGTCAAACTGTCCCAGCTATTTATCATGCCCTTACTCTGGGCACTGGGCAACATTAACCTTTTTGCATTTGTCCGATGGCTGCAATTGTCAGCTGTCTGGTAACATTTCATTTTGGCCCAGTAAATTATTACATTCTCAGCCATCGATTGAACATTTTTTTCTTTATCCACAGCCATTTTTTCTCTTTTTGCTTGATTTAACAGATGGCTGTACAGAAGCAGGCACTACGGGAACACATGCTAAAGACATCTGGCAGAACCCGCTCAGCGTCCCCCTCAAATAAGTGCATGGTGCGCACTCACTCGAAGCCTTAATCTGCTCCGGTAGGGGATCCATTATAGGCGCATCCTACTCTGGTCATCATCTTGACTGGAGCACTCCTCTGTGCCACAGAATGTGGTGGGTATGTAGCTCCCCTAAGTTGTGTTTCAGTTCGAACTGCAAAATGTAAAGTGTAGCACAGGAGCATCTTTGCTCCATCAAGAGCAATTTTAGCCAGGTTCCTTGGAACAGACCAGTTCTTTTAATGTGCAACTCGCACTTTCAGACCGCAAAGGCAGTATCTTTTCTTTATTAAAACACACTTCAGCCAGCCCAGTGGCGCTGAGGGATGAGATGCTGGACCCCTTACCTCACGCTATGCCGGTGACCCATGTTTGGGAATGAGCATGGGCTGCCGCAGGTTGGCAGGGTTGGAGAAGGAGGGGGGACATCAGTGGCCAGCATTCGGCTGGCCCCTAGTGAAGACTGGGGGGCAGTGTGCTGACACTGCAAAAAGAGGGGCAGGAGGGGGCAGACGCCAGGAGAAGCATGTGTGTCGTTGCATGCCCCTTCCCGCAGGGGAGAACCACAAGAAATCTCTGGGCAGCATGAAGGCTACCCTGACCAACGCCACCATGGTCACGTACAAATTAGCTCCCGCCTGGGTCCACCCTCCAGGTCTCCGCAGTGGTGGGGTAAGTACTTGCTGTAATGCGGCCGGAGGGGATGTGACGGCGAGGTTTGAGCTCTTAACACGACTGGGGCAGTAGCCGAGAAGTTTGGCTGGATGGGGGGGGGACCAAAGGCACACCCCCCCCCCCAGCCGAGGATGTAAAATAAACTAAGAAAAAATTTTTTAAAAATAAAGGAATAGTACAGTACTTAGGAAGGGTACTGTCAGGTGGCCACCCTGACAGCGAAGGAAAGAAGAGAAAGAGAAAACAGCAGTGGGTAATAATAAAATTTAAAAAATATAGAAAGAGTGTGAAAAGAAGAGAAAAGGGGGATGATTTCTTGACCTTCCTAAACCTGTATTAACCTTCTATGCTTGTACTGATACAGGGCTCACCCTGTTACAGTCAGTTGTTCCAGTTCTTTGTCAACTTGACTGAAAAGATGATCTGATTTATTTTTGTGTGTGTGACTTTTTTCGAATGTGTCCATAATTGCGTTTTGATTACTGAAGTTGTTAGAGGTTCCTTAATTATTGTTGTTCACTCCCATTGTCCTAGAATGAGTACAGAAAGAACACTGAATGTCACGCTAACCTAGGGAAAATGTAACATTTTATTGTGGGTAGTTTATTTATAGCTGTTCCCACAATTAGAGCCTAGAAAAACAGTCAAGATGAGAGAAGTGACCAATGGAGGCTACTTCTTGGTCCCAGGGGACACACAAACAGACTGCGATCGGCAGCTGCTCCTAATCCCCCCAAGATCAGTGGATGTACCTTAATCTCCTGGTACTGGCAGTTAAACAAATAGCGATCAGCTGCTGCTCCTTGGCTGCCCTCAGGGGAAGGGTACTTACAGAAACAGGCCGTGATTGGCGGCTGCCTCTAAGTCTTCCAAGATGGTGGATGCTGCTTCTTCCCCTGGGACTGGTGGCTAAACAGGTCATGATCAGAAATCTCCATGGCCCCCCTCAGGGGAAGGGGCAGAAATGGTCAAGCTTCAGCTGGTGGCAATCTCCTTGGGCCTCCTCAAGGGAGAGGGCAGAAATGGTAGAGCTGTGGCTGCCAGTGATCTCCTTGTGCCCCCATCAAAGGAGGGGGCAGAAATGGTACAGCCACAATTGGAGGCAATCTCCTTGGGCCCCCTCAAGAGAAAGGACAAAATAGAAAAGCCGGCAGACAGCAAATGGAGCTGGAGATGAGTGAGAGAGCTGTCTGTAGTAGCATCAAGTGCACTAACAAAATGAAATGTAAATCAAAGCAGCACTTTGCTGTGGCAGCTGAGGCTGTGGCTCACCCCTCCATGACTGCCTGAAGAGGTTTGCTGCAGGGAAGTTGAGTGTAGACACCATGAGAGAGGAACATCTCCAGGAATGACTTTTGAGTCATCTCTTCTGGGTATTCAGTCTTTTTTGAGTTGACACCTGTTTGGTTTAACATAACTATACATGTAAAGTTGCTACTTAAAGCAGCAGTGTGAGTGTACATTAAAAGTATCCCTTTCTTCCTATGGCTAAGCCATGGTTTTATTTTTAATTTTTTTATTTACTGAGTTCTAGGACTGCACCTTTGAGCTGGAAGCTCATTTACAAAGGTTCCACGTCAGCAGAAGATAACATGATACTGCATACATTTCAATGACAAATAGACAGTACGTGAATTTCAAAAATGGAACTGTACAGAGAATATAAGTGCAGTGAAGTATAAAACAGTTAACAATACAGGTGAATGTAATGTTACATACAATGCAAGAATAGAGCAGTAATACTTGACCTATTAGGCAAAATAGCAGTTAGTTGTCAAGGTATAGGGAGGGATAGGGAAGGGGGGAGAGATGGAGGGGTTGGAATAAGTACATCAAGGGAGTGCTAAGAAGAGGTGTCTAAGGAGGAGAATAAGTGGGTGTAAATTAGGGCTCACTGGGGAGGGAGGGACGGGGGAGGTGGGAGGGCAAGGGGTGATGATGCGGGCAGGTGGAGGGTAAGGAAAGAAATAGGGTTAGCAGTCACAGCTGCTCAGGTTGGCCAGCAATCACAGCTACTCCAATTGAGGAGGTATTGGTGAAGTTTTCTTTTAAATGGCCCCAGCTTGGACTCACAGGATTTATGTCCCAGAGGAGTTCATTAAGCCAGAGGGGGGCACGGTATGCAAATGACCTTTGCGCCTGAGAGGTGCGAAAGAAGGGGACAATCAGAGATTGTCTGGCATTGCTTCTTGTGCAGCAGGGGTCAGAGGCTGAGACGAGGAGCTTCTGGACAGTTGCAGGGGATAGACCAAGACAAGTTTTTTTCCCCTGAGTAGACATACCGTGCACCCTCTATTATCTGCCAACTTCGGTGCACCAACTTTTTGGTGGATAATAGAGGTGTGTTATGTTGCATTGGTAAAATATGGGAAACTTAACTTAGCACAGGGCTAAACTTTGGCAATACTGTATTTATTTTCTTTTTTTGTGTATAGTTTGGTATTTAAATTACTTGAAAAACACAGTATGGCTATAAAATATAGTTTAGTTCATTTCTCATTTATCATCAGTTAACTTTAAAGTAATCAGTGATGGACATCTGTTTGGCTTTATTCATCGGCCTGCGGTGGTGTCCAGGGAAAGTACAGAGCTGGGAGATTGGGAAGAGAGAGGCAGAGGGAGTGACTATGAGGAGGACGGGATAAAAACCCACCATCTGTGTGACAGACACTATATACCTCTTAACATTTTGTGACTAAAATGTTGGGCAGTTGTACTAAAAATGTAGGAAAATGAAGGACAGTGGCCTTAATAATGTGGGGCACATCAACACACATGGAGACGCAAACTCAGAACACTGGAAGATAATGACTTAAGAGCATTCCACCCCTGATCACAGTTTGAACATTAGTTTGAAACCCTAACAGTGGTGTGACAATGCCTCACACTGAGTCTTTTGTGGGATACCCACCTTGCACTGCTAGGTGCCATGTAATTGCAGCTCTTAATGATCCGTTAATCATACCTGGCCATCTGAAACAATGAAGGAGATTAGCATGTGAACTAGAGCCTGCTAAAGACGGGACTTTTTTAACTTCATTAGCAGCCATGGATGATGCATTAGTTGAGATGGACAAGTAGAAGGTTAGCTACATTAGTCCAGGCTCCAGAGAAGCATCCACCCTTGCTTCTGATATGAAATCTTCTTTTTCTCCACCCGATGGTTTCAATAATCTCTCATAAATGATGCTGTTGAAAACCTCAACTCCATTCTCAAAGGTAACTTAAGGCTTGTTCACAGTGCGAGTTGCCGCAACAGCGCCTGCTGAATCGACCCAGCGTGAATTAGTTGAAATGCTGCATAGCAGTGTTCACATGGCATTGGTTCCTACTGATGTTTTGTTTGTTTTTTTATTATTTCCGGCATTTCCAATGGTGGAGGGGTCGTGGCGTTGTGTGTGACATACTCCCACATCAATAGCCCATGACCAGCAGCAAGTAGTCGGTCGTGCACTGTTATGAAATGTTTAACTATTCGACTGATCAGTAATATTTCTTTGGTAAAACCGATGACTTAAACCACCCTTAATGTGGGTAAATGCTATTATTTACGATGGTTTTCGTGAAGTTTGGAGGTTGCTGATCCAGATATCACGCCAACTAACTTGGTCACCTAATAGTTTATTAGTAGCTCACCAGGTTAGTTGGCATGTTATCTGGATCAGCGACCACCAAACTTCACGAAAACCATCGTAAATAATAGCATTTGCTCACATCAAGGGTGGTTTAAGTCATCAGTTTTACCTAACAATTATTAATGATCAGTCGGATAGTTAAAACATTACAAAACCAGTATGAAAGGGCTTCCCGGTCTAGCAGAAGGGCAGCTTGGGAAACTAGCAGCAGTGCAGGATTGGAGAAGTGGGGGGAGAAGCCTGTGATTCGATGTAGGTGGTGCGGCTGTTTAGACAGCCAAGAAAAACTGCAAAAACACAACACGATCCCAAGAAATAAGGGATCACGTTCGCACCACTACGGAAGGCAAATTCGGTAAAATGGTGCTGTTCATACAGGCGCAGCAGCACCTATCTGGCCGTTGTACACCACCAATGACAGCTTAGACTTGCCTGTGTGAATGAGCCAATAGTCCTCAGCAGTGCACTGTAAACTATGTTTACTTAAGACATTTAAAGCAACCAAAAAATCAGGACCAAGATAATGCACAGCATCAGTGCCAGTGACTTGGTGGGTAATAGAGGGAGAATAACTCTAGGGAGATATAGCCTGTGCATCAGAAAGTCCTGGTGGATGGCAGATAGAGGGTGGCGGATAACAGAGGGACTTTCCATAGAGAGAGAGAGAACGGTACAGGAGGTAAGGCTGGTGGATAAGGAGGGTGGCGGATATTAGGGGTACTTGGTGCTGTACTCTGCCTCGAAGTTTTAGCCAGTTTGGGCATAGAGATCACAGGTGTGGGTTAGCCTGTTTGCATCATGGAGCAGCCTGCAGGATTTATTTAGGGCAACACTAACCCTTTTGAGGCTGGATTCTGGGGCTGCCCCATAGATCTCTAATCCATAATCAATGACGGGCAGTATGGAACTTTATATGGCGAGAGACAAGGCATCTTGGGTAACTTACAATGTAAAAATGGGTTTTGTCACTTATAATGTGAAAATATACTGTACTTTAGGCAAAGAAAGTTTTTAGCTAATACTATGAAAAGGGTAAGCAATTGCAAGCAGTGTACAAGTGACATCTATGCATTCTAGTATTCACATGTCAGCTATATAAAGAATAATGTTTAGGCAACCATACACAGCAAGGCTGTGTTTCCACCAAGGAGTTGCCATGACGACAGAGTGACCTCGAGATTGAAGCTTGAAAGATTCCCTGTCGTCATGACAACCCAGAGGTTGAAATACAGTCTTGGAGTACATGATTAAAAATTGCAACACTCTAGCACAGATTCACAAAAACCATCAGAAGTCAAAAAGACTTACCATACGAAGAAAGGATGAGAAATTTAGGATTGTATAGTCTTGAGCTCAGACGACAGCGAGGTGACATACTCTTCTATCATACTATTATGAACTATACTATTTTGATGTCCGAGTTGAATATTGAATATAAGTCTGATCTAACTGTCAGGGGACATTCATTACAAGTAAAACAAGGGCACTTCAGAACCAAAAAAGAAAGTATTTTTATACGCAAAGGGCAGCAAACTTATGGAACAGATTACCAGAATCTATTATTATAAGTAAAAACAAAGAAACCTTTAAAAAGAAGTTGGACAGGTATATTGTTAGTGGGGAAAATATGATCTATTATACCTTGTCCTAAAGGAGCTGCCTTTGGGCCTGGCCCTTTCTGCTTTTTATATTCTAGGTGACTCTTAAGTGATTACCTATACCTTACAGTGTACAGGCAAACATGAGAGACAAGTTCATGATAACACCCGGCAAAGGAAAAAAAGAAACTTACCGTCTCTCTTGCATGTCACAAGTTCATGATGACAGCCAGCAAAGGAAAAAGAGAAACTTACCGTCTCTCTTGCACGTCTTTTATGTCCTCCTTCTCCACAGCTCGCCCAACTGCCCATCCCGCAGCATGTCCTCACTCCCTGTCGAAACTATTTCTCTTTTCTCTCTGTATCATTTTTTTTTTTTGCTGACACCAGCAGCTATAGAAATTTTGGCTTGTTGCCAACTGCCCCCCCCACCCCACTTACAATGCCACGCTCTTGACAGTTGGCGCCACTGTCACCCCATATAACACTGTGACATAAGTACTGCAGCAGAACGAAAAATCATTCTGTTGCAGTATTTACATCAACTGCAGCACAACCACATTTGTTAGTGTATGAATTTCCAGACACAATGAACCCTACTCATACACTATAAATAGAATATTAAATGGGCAGCCATACACAGCAAGGCTGTGTTTCTGTCATGGGGTTTAGATGACATCATAGGAACCTTGAGAGTGCAGCTCAAGAGGTCCTCATGATATCATCTTATACCTCAAGATGGACATAGGCTGAGTTGTGTTGTTGACCTTAATTGTGTGTGTGTGTGTGTGTGTGTGTGTGTGTGTGTGTGTGTGAGTGTATGTGTATATAGATATATACACACACATATAAACACACACTAACACTAACTTTGCATTTTCTCTTTTATATATTTCCTGAAGAAGACCTATGGTCGAAATGTTGATTTTTAACTTTATTTTCTATTTCAGCGTGCATTTAATGTAACCATTTTGTTTTGCTTTCAGACCACATGCTGACGCAGCACCTTGTTTTTGTTTTTACATTGTATATACTGTGTGTATATATATATATATATATATATATATATATATATATTTTGCAACAAACTGCGGCAACATTTAGGGTTCAGGCTAAAGCAACGAAAGTAGGGAAATGTGGCTTTGAGGTTTCCAACTCTAAAACCCCAGTGCCACCCCTAAAGCAAATTGAGGCGGAGTCTTGTCAAAGGGTCTCCGATACAGACATAATGTTGTCGTGGCAGCCAGAAAAAAAACCTATCCTATTGTGTGTTGTTTTTGTCTTTATATGTTGTATTGTCTGCATAGACTGGCCACCTATGCTGTTTAATTGTTTATTGTCTTTTGTGTTCCCCCTACTCTTATTCTGGCTACTATAAGGACATTACTGTGCTGCATTACTGTTGTGTATTACAAGCACTGAAACTTAAAGGCACCTGGCCCTTTAAATATTCATTATGTGAATGCCAAGTAAAGAAATCATATTAAAACTGCTTTTCCAACAATAGAAACACTTTTGTCTTCAGTACAAGTCTTTCCAGGAGCTTAGGTACCTTAAGAAGTACCTTTTAGGTATTTCTCTTTCATGACGATTCTTATGCAGGTAACTTAATCTACGCACTGTCGCCGCAGCGCCTCGCAAACGCCGACTATTGAGAAAAGCCATTCTTTATATCAGGTGCCCAATAAAAAGAAAGTAAATGTATTCATTAGCGCTAAAACGCTAAGAAATCTGTTGCTTCAGAGAAAGCCACTGTTATATTGTGGCTTGTGTGTTCTGTAAACGCCAGCTTTTGTTTTTTCCTTTGTTCTACTTCCTGTTGCTAAAACGCTAGTGTCCTGTGCTAACCAGCACATTTATTTTACTTCTGTGCCCATATGTAGTATATTAAGAAAGTGTACAACTACAACAGTAACAGAATTAGCCTGGCAAAAGAATAAAAGAGGGCAAGAGTGTATTACCTGGTTTTCAGTATGGATGTGTCCCTGTGTAAACCTTCCCTATAGGAGCCAGCCGGCCTCTGTGTAGCTAACGTTATAGAGAAGGGGTGGGACTTATTTTTGAAATACACTAAAATGGGCTGTAAATGATTTATTATTGTGCTCACAATCATCCTATAAGTTTGAGAAGTGTCAAAATGAATATTTTGAAGCTTGAAATGTATAAATAAGTTGTTTTTAAAATAAATCTGTAAAGATATATGATTGATGGGTAATTCACCCAATCAGAATTCAGTTTCAAGTATATAAAGGGATCAATGGCAAGCAAGTAGTCAGTAGTGGTTGGGATGGCGACATGTAAACATCCAGAACTAGTGCTCTAGTTTAATGTGGATACTACTGCCAAGTTGATTGTCTTTGCTCGGATGTTCCTTTAATTCAATTTATTTTATTTTATTGTCGAGTTAAGTCCGCTTGTATTTATTTTGCTTTGCTGGAATCATTATGTTTGGATCCAGATGAATAAATCTACCTGATTTTCATCCTGAAGAATTCAGACTGTGTCGGAGTCCTTGTGTAACCCACTTAATATCCTCCTACAGTGGTGTCAGAAGTGGGATACCTGGTTGAATACACCTGGGTGAGTCTGTCTGAGACTCTAGTGGACTCTGCATGCAGGTGAAGCAAGCGGACATTGTTACCTTCCCTGGAACTGTTACTCGTTCAGTATCTGCGGCCTTCCATATACCATTGTTACCAGGGATGGATCCTGTCGTGAGGAAGAAGGAAGGAAAACCTGCTGCCAAAGTAGAAGGAGAACCAGAAGAGCAGGCGAGTGGAGGAGCTGTTGAGGAGGAGATATCAGAAATACCCCCTTTGGAAACCCACGAGTTGGTAAGGTGGTTATGCATGTACCAAATGGAAATGGAGAGACAGAGAGAAAGAGATAGAATGGAAATGGAGAGACAGAGAGAAAGAGATAGAAAAGAATATGAGGCTAAATGGACTGATACCCTGAGGGCAATACAAGCTCTGGGTGTAAGTTGGCCACCAGATCCACCAGCTGGGGGATATAAAGACATTAAACTAGTGAAACTTTCAGAAACTGACGACATAGAAGCTTACATAATGACTTTTGAGAGGGTTGCCACAGCCTGTGCATGGCCCAGGGATCAGTGGGTGATTCGCCTAGCCCCTTACCTAACTGGTAAAGCTCAGCTTGCATACAGTCATATAGAGGTAGCACATGCTAATAATTATGATCAAGTGAAAGCTGCAATACTAAAATGTTATGACATAAATAACGAAACATATAGGCAGCGATTTCGAACTTTTAAATATCAGAACGCAGATAACCCTCAAGATGCCTATATACGTTTGAAGGACTTGTGTTTCAAGTGGTTACAACCAACCATTAGGACACTTGATCAGATCCTAGAGGCCATTATTCTAGAACAGTTTATTAAGATCCTTCCACAAGATGTGCAACTGTGGGTGAGAGAGCACAGACCTGAGACTTCGGATTCAGCAATCCGGCTTGCAGAAGATTTTATTACTGCTAGGCCTACACGACCAAAAGGGACTTCACCACATGTCCATCTGCCTAATGTTGCTAAACAAGCTGTTTCTCCTGTTGCTAGCGAACCTGTCCTCTAAAGACTCCCCATAGTAGCCAGAACCTACCCAAGGGTGCAAAAAGGGTATAATCCAGACATCATCTGTCATGAGTGTGGTAGTAAGGGAGATGTGGCACGGTTCTGTCCCAAGAAGAAATCAGAACCACACATTTGGCGTTAGCAAACTTGGGACATTATATCATCCAGTCCAGATTGGACAGAATACGTATATGGTCTCCTGGACTCAGGAAGCAGACAGACCCTTATCCAAAGCAATTTGTTAGACTCATCCATAAATACTAAGCTTCAGACTACTCGTGTGACCTGCATACATGGAACACCCATCAGTACCCACTATATGACTTGGATCTAACAATACAAGGACATACTTATAACATCGGTGAGAACTGTCCCAACTTACCAGTCCCTGTGTTGATGGTCATGACTATCTTGACTTTCAGTCCCTAATTTCTAACCATATAGAGGCCCTGGTAACCAGATCCCAGACTAAAGAAAGTCCGGGGCAAGTCTTCCCATTTGCCACTGATTTATTCGAGGAGACAAGAAAGGCTAAAAAGTCCAAAGCACAAAGGAGAAAGGACAAGAAGCAGTGGAACCAGGAACACAAGATGGAATTTGATTCATTGACATCAAGTATTGACTTTAGAACTGCACAACAACAAGATCCTAGTTTAAAAAGTTGTTTTTCTCAAATGTCTGAGGTGGGGATGGTTCAAGTGCTGACAGATATAAAATGTATAATGGCTTGTTATACAGAGGTGTAAACCCAAGAAATGGGGAAATAGTAGATCAGTTGATGGTACCCCAAGCCTATAGAAAACAACTATTGGATATAGCCCATAATATACCTTTAGCCGGACATATGGGTAGAGATCGCACATTAAGTCGTCTACTATATAGATTTTTTTGGCCTGGTATACACGAACAAGTAGCAGACTACTGTAGAAGTTGTGTAGAATGTCAAAAGGTTGCTAAGTTAGACAAAAGCAATAAAGTACCCCATATGCCCTTGCCATTGATAACCACTCCTTTTGAACGAATAGCAATGGATATAGTTGGGCCACTACCCAAAAGTTCAAAAGGAAATCAGTACATATTAGTAGTGTGTGACTATGCTACTAAGTACCCTGAAGCCATTCCCTTACGTAATATCACTGCGCCAAAAATAGCAGAAGAGCTGGGAAAACTTTTTAGTAGGACGGGCATACTGAAAGAAATTTTGACTGACAGGGGCAGTAACTTTTGCTCCCTCCTACTAAAAAGATTATATAATACCTTAGGTGTCACTGCCATTTATACCACTCCATATCATCCCCAGACAGATGGCCTGGTTGAACGTTTCAATCAGACACTAAAGAAAATGCTGCAGAAATTCTGCCAAGAAGAGGGCCGAAAATGGGATATACTATTACCTTACCTGATGTTTGCATATAGGGAGGTGCCCCAAGCATCCACAGGGTTTTCCCCATTTGAGCTGCTATATGGACGAAACCCTCGTGGTCCCCTTGATGTGATTTAAAAGAAAAATGGGAAAACGGGCAGACATCTCCAGACCAAGACCCCAGTGATTACATCTGTCAGCTTAGACAGAAACTAACTAAATACATAGAATGGGCCCATCAAACTAACTCTAAACAACAAGAAAAACAAAGATATCATTATGACACGGGTACAAAGGTCAAAGAATTCCAAGAAGGGGAAAAGGTGTTATTACTACTCCCATCGTCAGATAACAAATTATACATGAAATGGCAAGGTCCCTATACAGTGGTCAAACGAACAGGCCCTGTAACCTATCAGATAGAACTATCAGATAAAAAAAAAATATATAACATATTTCATGCGAACCTTTTAAAGAAATGGGTAGAAAGGCAAGAACCCCTGTATGTTTTATTTGTCCAGAAAACCCCATTAGTGAATTGGATTTAGTTTACCAACGTTTAGAAACAGAAGGTGGCATTAGTGACCTTAACATAAACAGTGGGTTGTCTAAACAACAAAAGGCTGAACTCTATACGTGTTACAACCTTATGCTAGTTATTTCACCGGGACCCCTGGTAAAGTAGCAAATACAAATCATGAAATTAATACCACTCAAAAGGAACCTATACGGGTACGACCTTATAGAATACCCGAAAAACTACGGTCTGAGATAGAAAATGAAATAATTAAGATGCAAGAAATGGGTGTCATCGAACCCTCCAGCAGTGAGTGGAATTTTCCCATGGTAATTGTAAGAAAAAAAGAAGGTGGGGTCCGAATTTGTTTAGATTTTAGAAAACTAAACAAAATATCTAAATTTGATAGTTATCCAATGCCACGCATTGACGACATTTTTGATCATCTGGGAGGAGCACAGTATATTTCAACTCTTGACCTCACCAAGGGATACTGGCAAATACACTTAAATCCTGATGACAAAGAAAAGACTGCTAGCACTCCATTAGGCCTCTATCAGTTTACTGTCATGCCATTTGGCCTTCATGGGGCTCCAGCAACATTCAACGATTAATGGATAAACTCCTTTTACCACATTCTTCATACAGTGCAGCCTATAGACGATGTGGTCATTTTAATAATACATGGGCTGACCATTTACACCATTTAGCAACCATACTAAGAGTCATTACTTCTGCAGGTTTAACAATCAATCCAAAAAGTGTTTTTGGCTATGAAAAAACTGAATATTTAGGTTTTCAAATAGGGCGGGGCCTGACAAAACCTATGAAATCTAAAATTGAAGCTGTAGCAAACAGCCCAAGACCAAGCACTAAGAAAGATGTGAGATCCTTTTTAGGACTTGCTAGTTATTATAGACGCTTTATACCAAATTTCTCTATGATAGCTAGTCCGTTCACTGAACTAACGAAAAAATGCCAGCCTGAAAAGGTAAAGTGGACTTCAGATTGTGAAGACGCGTTTATCACAATTAAAGCAACACTATGTTCATACCCGATTTTACGTACACCAGATTTTTCACTCCCTTTCATAGTTCAAACAGATGCCTCAAGCTTAGGCTTAGGAGCTGTATTGTCACAAATCATAGAGGGTGAAGAACATCCTATAATTTATATCAGTAGGAAGCTACATGAAAGGGAAACCAAATACTCCACTATTGAAAAAGAATGCTTGGCAGTACGCTGGGCCATAGAAGCATTAAGGTTTTATCTGTGGGGAACCGAGTTTGAATTATGGACAGACCATAATCCCCTATGTTGGCTCAATGTTATGAAAGATCGTAATCCCCGTATAATGAGATGGTACCTAACGCTACAGCCATACCGTTTTAAAATAAAACATCGGAAGGGTAGTGAACATAAAAACGCATGACTTTTATCAAAGATACGGACATGATCAAACTACAGCAGACCTCGGGTAAATTAGAAAGATTATATATAAAAAAAAAAAAAAATAGCTGCTTTTGAAGCCTAATTAGACTAAATTATATTTTTAAGTAACAAACAAAGTTTGTTACAATGTGAGACCAGGTGGAGCCTGAAGAGAGGTGGGCTCTGGCTCCATCTCTTTTGAAAGAGATCTGCATGATACTATAAACAGAAACCCCTGATGAATCAGTAGCTTCTGTTATCTTAAGGTGGGAGGAGACTATCAAAGGGTCTCCGATACAGACATAATATTGTCGTGGCAGCCAGAAAAAAACCTATCCTATTGTGTGTTGTTTTGTCTTTATATGTTGTATTGTCTGCATAGACTGGACCACCTATGCTGTTTAATTGTTTATTGTCTTTGTGTTCCCCCTACTCTTATTCTGGCTACTATAAGGACATTACTGTGCTGCATTACTGTTGTGTATTACAAGCACTGAAACTTAAAGGCACCTGGCCCTTAAATATTCATTATGTGAATGCCAAGTAAAGAAATCGTATTAAAACTGCTTTTTCCAGCAATAGAAACACTTTTTGTCTTCAGTACAGGTCTTTCCAGGAGCTTAGGTACCTTAAGAAGTACCTTTTCGTGTATTTTCGTCTTCGCGACGATTCTTGCGTGCTGCATGAACGTGCGCACTGTCGCGCAGCTCGCAAACGCCGCGACTATTGAGAAAAGCCATTCTTTATATCAGGTGCCCAATAAAAAGAATGTAAATGTATTCATTAGCGCTAAAACGCTAAGAAGTCTGCTACTTCAGAGAAAGCCACTGTTATATTGTGGCTCTGTGTGTTCTGTGCAAACGCCAGCTTTTTGTTTTTTCCCTTTGTTCTACTTCCTGTTGCTAAAACGCTAGTGTCCTGTGCTAAACAGCACATTTATTTTACTTCTGTGCCCATATGTAGTATATTAAGAAAGTGTACAACTACAACAGTAACAGAATTAGCCTGGCAAAAGAATAAAAGAGGGCAAAAGTGTATTACCTGGTTTTCAGTATGGATGTGTCCCTGTGTAAACCTTCCCTATAGGAGCCAGCCGGCCTCTGTGTAGCTAACTTTATAGAGAAGAGGTGGGACTTATTTTTGAAATACACTAAAATGGGCTGTAAATGATTTATTATTGTGCTCACAATCATCCTATAAGTTTGAGAAGTGTCAAAATGAATATTTTGAAGCTTGAAATGTATAAATAAGTTGTTTTTAAAATAAATCTGTAAAGATATATGATTGATGGGTAATTCACCCAATCAGAATTCAGTTTCAAGTATATAAAGGGATCAATGGCAAGCAAGTAGTCAGTAGTGGTTGGGATGGCGACATGTAAACATCCAGAACTAGTGCTCTAGTTTAATGTGGATACTACTGCCAAGTTGATTGTCTTTGCTCGGATGTTCCTTTAATTCAATTTATTTTATTTTATTGTCGAGTTAAGTCCGCTTGTATTTATTTTGCTTTGCTGGAATCATTATGTTTGGATCCAGATGAATAAATCTACCTGATTTTCATCCTGAAGAATTCAGACTGTGTCGGAGTGCTTGTGTAACCCACTTAATATCCTCCTACAAGTCTTCCTAGGGATTGTTAACCCTGAAACTCACCCCATTTAGTGTGTATGTTTCTGGAGTGTATTGATATGGGTGAGCTTTAGGGTTGACACCCCCTAGGAAGACTTTGCCCCTGATTTGCCTTAGGGATGGCATTGGGGTTTAAGAGTTGAAAACCCAAAAGCCACATTTCCCTACTTTTGTTGCTTTAGCCTGAACCGCAAATGTTACATTAATGTAGTTTGTTGCAAAAAATGTCCTTACTTTTTGAGATAGTATAAAGCTATCCTTATTTTCCTGTTGGAGCGCAGGGCCCTCTGGACCCTGCACTCCCAACCATCTATACTTTTTGAGATAGTGTAATCGTTCTTATTTGTCTGGCATCCCTCCATAGATGAGCCCTGAGCTTCCATTTGTAGGACAACCACAACCAAATTGTCAACATAACCTTCCTAGTACCCCAGCTCATCAACCTGATAGTAAAAAATTGACAAATCCCCACCAAAACATCATTCCGCACCACCGCAGCACAATTCTGTGATGGGCACGAGAGAACATTTTGAGCAAAATTTGAAAAATGACAGCTGTCACATTCATGAGGTGGTGTAAAGAAATGGCTATGTTGATAATTTTGGGTTAAAATATTGAAAATTAAGAAAGTTGCAAGCGAGCGTAATGAAGTGTCAACAGATGCACACAACTTTGCCATTTTAGCATATTTTGACCCCAGATTTTTCAACATACCCTTCTTATGACCCCCCTCATGAACAAGTACTGTATGGTGAACATTTTTAAATCCCGCCCAAAAGGGATTTTGCCAACTGACCACAAAATCGCCTTTCAGGCAGGATTTGTGAAATGACACTAACATTGCTCAAGAGGTGGGGTATCAAAAAGGGTATGTTGAAAATTAGGTGTCATGATCTTGAAAAATGACAAAGTTATGCACCAAAACTGAAAACCCCATTGAAATACGTTGATTTCCCATACGAAAGAAGATCTTTTTTTTGTGAGTCGTTATACGAAACAAGAATCTTGTTTCGTATCACGAGTCACAAAACAAGATTTATGATCTTAAAAGAACAACAGTTTAAGGGCATTTCTGCAATAGTTAAGTGCAGAATCCAGCTAAGGGAAGGGGGTCCCGATAAGCAAGCTCAATGTGTTGGTTGCTGTCAGGAATGTCATTTTTGTGGATTTTCAAATGTGAATTTTTATGGAAAAAGGGAAAACAAGATGGTGGTAAATGAAACAATGATTTTCCCCTCATGAAAAAGGATTGGCCCCATATGATAAAAGATTCTTTTGTCATTTCATACAGCTATTTTTCAGTGCTTACTGGACATGCTCAGAAACAAGTATTCCAAATTTCAAAATTAAATAACTTTGGAACAGATTCATATTTTTTCACCAAACAAGTAAAAGACACATCTATGGGCCAGCCCTTTTCTACTCAGACATTTTCAGACCAAAATTTAAAACTATCTGGGCTCTAGCCAAGTTGCCAGAAAATTCATTCAAACCAACAGGAAAACAATTCCGAAAAATTCACTTTTTGCACTATCTGTATCTCAGAATCTGCACATCCTGCCAGCCCGGTGGTGCTGAGGGTTGAGGTTCTAGATGCCGCACCTCATGCTACACTGGGGACCCAGGTTCAGGAACGAGCCTGGTTCAGTGGGGTTGGCTGGGTGGGAGGGCAGCAGCAGGATTGAGTAGCCACTCTGCAGCTCTCCTCTCCCAAGGAGGGACATCATCATCATCACCCCATGTTCCACTTCCCCCAGGTGGATGCTTGAAGATAGTACAGGCGGGTGGGCAGCATGCAGAGAGGGCGCTACAGAACCATGGCATATGCCTGCTTCCACACATGTATGTGCTGGCGTTGGATGGGAAGGAGAAAATTAAAAAAAAAAGGGAGCTGGTAGGCCTTGTGAAGCTCTGACCACGGTCCCGGTGATGAGGTTGCGGGGTTGGGATGGATGCATACCCTCTGAGGGAGGGCTGGAGCCTCCTGTCAGCTCCAAGGGGCATAAATACAAAATAGAATAAAAAATCTGCACATCCAATCGAACGAAACTTGGTACGTCAAGAGATCTGCCTCATGGGACCACGCCTACAAAATTTCATGTAAATCCATTGAACGGTTGCAAAGTTATTAAAGTGAAAATTTTGGGGTTTAACATTGAAGTGCCTGTACAACCCTAAATACAGTGGTGTGATTGTGCCTATATATTATATATATATATATATATGTATGTATCTATGTGGGATATGAAATGGGTGAGAGTGAGATAGTAGAAATATTTCCACAGGCTGTCACTGAACTCTTGATGTCCCATGAGTGGGATATCAAGAGTTCAGTGACAGTGAGTGGAGATATTTCTACAATCTCATAATCAACCCATGTTATAAATGATTTGTACAAGTGGTGTTGGTCTGTCTTCAGCCAGTTAGGTATAATAAGAAGTCTGTTGGAAATTCTGCTGCAGTGGCTGAGCTTGAAGCCCAGAATTGTGTGTTGTTCTACCTGCAGCCCCAGAACAGTACTCATATGAAGTGAAATAATAACTGAAAACTGTCACCTTTGCTGGTTCTGTGTGTGAATGCCATTCGTGATGTCCAGTTTAGGAAGCGTTGCTTGTGATCCACTGAGTGTCCTCGTGTGGTGGTAAGAAATGGCTATGACATTTAAGTCGAGACCTGCACCTGTACCATCGTTTCTGGGATTACCTTAACATGTATTTAACACTACCCCATCACCACAGGTTGTAGAAGTAGAAGTTATGGGGCTTCTGTTTTTAAAATACGCTGTCTCAGCAAGACACGCTGAAAAGGAAAGCCGCCCTACAGTACGGCGACTGAAGAGGGACACGCTCACTCCCTTCAAAATGGCTGCTTGTCTAAAATTAATAAAGTAAATTGTGTATGTGTGTGGGAGGGGTTGGGGGTTTAGTTTGTTACAGCAGCATCAAGATATCAGTCCAACTTCATGCTGAGAGGTTTGCATTTTAAATGGGAGAAAAAATAATATTCAACGTGAAGTGACTGCTTTGACAAGCTAGGTGCACTAGTGGTGCTCCAGCTTGCTACTGTGACATACTCAGCATGACAAGATATCAGTGATGATGTACCCAGCATGAATATAATCACTACTATCTCACTAGTGGCCCGTGAGATAGTAGTAATGTATGTCTTCATTGACACAGAATCACACCAGTTTATATTTATTGCAAAAATCTGTGTTAATGCACCATTTAGGGTTCAACTTAAAGCAACAAAAGTAGGGAAATGTGGCATTAGGTTTTCCAACCCTAACTCTCCACCCTCCCAAGCATCAAAAGGACAAGCCCACACAAGCAACCACAGAGAGCCATCATCAGCCAAGACCAACAACATACAGCACAACTGTTTCCAGATGTCATAGATGCAGTAGCAATCATGTGCTACCTTTGTGGGTGTGTATCTGCGGCATACACACCTCAACACATAATATACACTGAATGACATCATACACACTCACTTATCGCTGCAGATAGAAATCCAGGATACTCAGATCACAACACTGCATCTGTGTGCAGAAGCACAGGCTCCTGCAGCCAAATATGTATCCATGGTACACAAATAACAGGAGTTCTTTTGTTTTTTTGTCTGCAGAAGTGGAGGCCCATAAGGACCAGCACTTATGTAAGCTGAGATACTCATACACACTATAAGACATGCACTTGTGGGCCTGTACTTTTGCAGCTGCAGATGTAAGATATATATGCCGGCCTCTGGGTGCAGAAGTACGGGAGACCCAAAATCCATGATACCAAAATTGCAACAGATATTCTGTCTGCAGAAGCGCAGGTCCCTGAGGGGTATGCATCTCTTCTTCACCCACAGATGTAAGACATGTACACCGACTTCTGTCTGCAGAATGGCAGGCCACTGTGGGGCCTGCCATTATGCAGACACAAGTACTTTTGGAATGTGGATATCATGGTTTAAGCAGCAAATCTAGAAATTGTTCAGAGGGCTAGCAGGTTTTCAGTTACATAGCTACATCTAGAAAACCATGCAGAAGTGGACAATGCTATCTACTGAGGTACCTCATACAGCATGCATGAGTACCTCTATCTGCCCTGCGCCAACTGAGGAGTCCATCTAGGGGTGGAAGCACAGGATCATGCAGGCCCTACACTGTTATGCCAAGTGAGAAGTCCATCTAGCTGGGCCATACACTTCCACGTGTCTGCAGCTGTAGACACACAGGGCCTGGGCCCTGCACAAAGTAAAGAGTCTGTCTGACTGCAGAAGTGACCCTGCGCTTCCATGTGGCTACAGATGCCCTGCATCAAATATGGAATCCATCAGGCTGCAGAATCACAAAACAAATGTCAACATCCACTCATAAGTTGGTCATTTTACAATATTTTACACCAGATTTTCAACATAGCTTTCTTATGGTCCCACCTTATGAACGCAGTAGGTAGGAGTTTTCAAATCCAGGCCAGAACGTCATTTCATGCCACAAGTGTGAAATATATTTTGGCCAGGAGCTGTCACATTCATGAGGTGGTGTGAAAAAATGGCTGCGTTGAAAATTTAGGGTCAAACTATTGAAAAATTACCAAAGTTATGAGCTTGTGTTGAAAAAATGTAAACTTACACTCATAACTTTGTTGGCTATTTAGGGGAGTTGGATTCCACTTGACAGGAGAGGGAGTTAGTGCGCTGCCACAAAAGTGATGACTAGCACCAGACATTGGACACCAAGAGAGGATAAACAGCATATTAAAATGAGGGGCAATTAAAGAGGACTCTAATGGTGGTAAAGAGAAAGTGGGGGGTGAAATTGGACTAGAGGGGGAGGCTGGTGGGGGTGAGCATCCAGAAATGAGGAGTTTATACAGCAAGAGGGGGTAAGGGGCACCAATGAGGAAAGATGAACTGGTGGATCAGCAGTATGGAGGGTCATGAGCACAAATGCTAAGAGTCTAGGGAACAGGGTCCCTAATGTAGCAGCAGTCATGGCTGAAGTGGACCTAGACATTATAGCAATAACAGAGACGTGGATCTATGAGAGCCAGGACTGGGACATGGTAGTACCAGGGTATATTATATTTAGGAGGGACAGGGTGGGCAGGAAATGGGGGGTGGCACTATATGTTAGAAATCACATAAAGTCTACAGAGGTTCCAGGCAATTAAGGGGGGGCAGCTGAAGCTCTCTGGGTCTCCCTGGAGATGGGAAAAGGGGACATCATCCATGCTGGGGTAATATACAGACCACCAATGCAGGAGGGAAAGGTAGATAATGCCATTTTTGCTTGAAATACAGGGGATGGCAAACAAAGGGGAGGTACTGCTCATGGGCATCTTCAACATGCCGGATACTGAATGGAGCATCCCAACAGCATCCTTGGTCAGGAGCAGGGATATTATAGACTCACTACGGGGATGCTCATGAGGCAATTGGTCAGGGAACCCACTAGGGAGGAAGTAATACTAGACCCAATTTTAAGCAACGGCAACAGAGTGGAGGAGTTATCAGTGGGAGAGAGTCTCGGGGCAAGTGATCATAATACCATCTGATTTACAGTAAAAACAGCAGCAGTGGGGAGACAGTCTAAGGTGAAGGTCCTAGACTTTAGGCAAGCAGACTTTAAGAAGATGGGTTACAGTATTCAAAGAATGCTTGCAGGGTAGGAGACCTGGTAGGGGTGGAGGAAAAATGGGCAGCAATAAAGGAGGCCATAGTACAGGTCACAAGCCTCTGTGTTAGGCAAGTTGGCAAGATTAGGAGAAAAAGAAAGCCGCTATGGTTCAATGGGGGGTAGCCAATAAGATCAGGGCAAAGTGGGATGTGTTCAGGAAGTACAAACAGACGTAGAGTGAGAAGTGTCATCGAGGCACAGGTCAGGAAGCATAGGAAAAATCAGGAGCAGTTGTAAAATTCGCAACAAGAGTTTTATTTGTACTAGTAGTTACATAAAAAAATAATATTGTTCAGTATAACTATTTACAAAGGCCAAATAAACAGAAAAAGTTCATCTGAGTTTTTCTTCAATATCTGTGTCCACCTAACATGCAGTTGCAGCTCAGCTCTCTTACAAGTCCTTTCAACCCCTATTCTTAACAAGCATCCTGTTTCTTCCAAAGTGTTCTAGTATATTTCAGGCAGGTGCTGGCAGGAACACAGTGTCCCTGAGCTGAGGCCCCTTTTTCACAGCTCTTCTGCAAAAGGCTTAAGAATTGCACTCAGGTAACCTCTTGAGTTTCCAATAGCTTTTTGCAATCATCTCAAACCACGGTTATATACATTTCAAAAGTTAACACTATATAAAATTTCTAAACAAAGGGATCCCAATATCAGTTGCATTTCCACATAATGATCTGCATATATTTTTATATCAGCAGGTATACAAGGGAGAAAGAGAGAACAGCAAGAGAGACTGAGGGACAGTGAGAGGCAGAGAATTGCGAGACTGTCGGGGTGATGAAATCCTAGGTCTCACAGGAAAATTTGGTTATGCAACCAGACAGACAAGAGACAGAAAAGGACAGAACAGATCCCTGCATTCAAACTCTTATTCTGCCGTGTCACAGGGAGGATAGGGCCTTGTACCAGGAAAAGCAAAGGGAGGTGGGAAAAGAGGTTAAGTGAGCAAAGGCAATGACGGAGGAGGAAATTGCAAACTCAGTTAAGGAGGGGAATAAGACCTTTTACCATTATGTAAGTGAGCGGAGGAAGTCGGGGGGGGTCAATTCAAATCAAATAATTCTTTATTTCTAAAAAGCGCTTTTCAAGAAACCAAAGTGCTTACACATTAAACCATATAAATATAATATAAAACAATCCTGAACAACCAGAACATATGTAAATAAATAACAGGCTGAAGATCATATGCAAAAATATAAAGTCATACAACAGAGTCCAGAAATGCCAGGCTAAATAAGTATGTTTTTAATGCTGCCTTGATAGATAGGCGGAGAGGTGAAGGGGTGGAGACAGTGGAGGGGGACTGGGAGAAGGCAGATATGGTAAATAGCTATTTCTGCTGTGTATTCACAGTGGACGGGGAGGGGGAAGGAAACAAGTCCACGGAGAAAAGGATGTTAGGCAAAGGGGTGGACACCAGTCCATTCAAGTCAGAGGAAGTCCTGGAAGAGTTTGCAGGGCTGAGAGTAGATAAAGTCATGGGACTGGACAGGGTACACCCTAGGGTATTGAAGGAGCTCAGGGAGATACTAGCGGAGCCCCTGACTAGTCTTTTCAACAACTCTTTAGTGGCAGGGGAGGTTCCCAAAGACTGGAAAAGGGTAGACGTGGTACCTCTCCACAAGGGCGTTTGTAAAGAGGAGGTCAGTAACTATAGGCTAGTTAGCTTAACATCAGTGGTAGGGAAGCTAATGGAGAAATTGCCAAAGTCAAGGATCAAAAGCTATCTGGAACCAAATGGCCTGCAAGACCATCATCAGCATGGATTCACGGAAGGGAGATGATGTCAAAATAACTTGATTGAATTCTTTGATTGGGTGACCAGGGTACTTGGTCGTGGGGGCAGTGGACATTGCTTACCTAGACTTCAGCAAGGCATTTGACACTGTGCACACAAAAGACTTCTGCACAAGAAGAGATGCCTAGGGCTGGGGCCGGTGGTGGTGTGTTGGGTGAAAAATAGGTTGGAGAGGAGAAGGCAAAGGGTAGTCGTAAATGGGATATCATCAAGGGAGGGAAGGGTGACTAGTGGGGTGCCACAGGGGTCAGTAATGGGACCGTTCTTGTTAAAAATCTTTATAGGGAACATTATGGAGGGGCTGGAGGGCAAGGTATGGCTATTCATAGATGATACTAAGATCTGCAATAGAGTGGACAGCTTGGAGGGGTGGATAAAATGCATAGTGATCTGCACAAACTGGAGTGGTCAAAAGAGTGGCAGTTGTGCTTTAACACAAAGAAGGGCAAAGTTATGCACTTGGGGTACAAAAATCAGAGGGTGGAGTACAGAAAGGGGGGACAGGTACTAGAGGCTATAGAACAGGAGAGGGACTTAGGCATAATCACCTCCCAGGATCTCAAGGTGGGGAAACAAGGTGAGAGGGCAGTGGTGACAGCCAGCAGAATGCTAGGATGCATTGGTAGGGGGATCATGAGCAGGAAAAGGGAGGTGATCATGCCCTTGTACAAGCAGTTGGCGAGACCAAACCTGAAGTATGTGGTCCAGTTCCAGAGGGTTTACCTCAGGAGGGATGTGGATAGGGTGGAGAGGGTCCAGAGGAGGGCAACAAAAATTGTGCAGTGTCTTGGCCATCCATCATACGAAGATAGGCTGAAGGACCTAAACATGTACTCCCTAGAACAGAGAAGGGAAAGGGGGGACATGATTGAGACCTTCAGGTACCTCGGGGCATAAACTGAGTGGCAAGCATCTTCCAACTGAAAAGGCATTTCAGAAGCGGGGGGCATGACATGCAGATAGAAGGGGCAGGTTCAGGAGTAACATGGAGAAAGTCCTATTTCACAGATAGGATGGTGGAGAGGTGGAATAGACTCTGGGGGACAGTGATAGGGCAAAGACAGTGAGGGGATTCAAAAATACCTGGGACAGGCATAGGGGGATTCTGGGACAAGGGTGGGTGAATAGTCAGATAAAAGTATAGAGGACTGTCTAGCATGTAGGTAGTACAATGGGGCAGACTCGGTGGGCCTTAAGGTCCTTTTCCACTGACAAATTCTGTGTTTCTATGTTGTTTAATATTTTTATCCCAAATTTGCAACATAGCCTTCTTATGACCCCACCTCATGAACAAGGGTAGATAAAATTTTCCAATCCCTCCTGAAAGGAGATTTTGCACAGTAACCATGAAATCACCTTTTGGGACAGATTTGAATAACTTCACCACCCTTGTTCATGAGGGTGGCCCCCCCAAAAAAAGTTAAAATTATGTTCAAAAATGACATATGAGTAAAAGTTCAAACCCCACTGAAATACATTAAACTGCACTTACCTTGTGTTCTCATATCACAGTTGACAGTTCCAGCAGCAAGACGTGTCTTCAAGTAAGTGAGTGGATCTACATCATGGAACAGGTTCAGGTGAGTGGGGGGGTGTGAGGTAGTAGGTGCTGAGTGGAAGGTCAGGGTGGGGTATGTGGGGTGCTGGGGGTGTCAGATTGCCGATGAACCATTTTCTTTTTTTGAGGTAAAAAGAAAAAAAAAGAAAAGATCAATGAGAGATGGTTTTCTTCATTCTAGATGGACAGAAGCTGACACTGAGGTTGGGCATCTCAGTGTTGGGATGAGCACTCTAGTGCTGTGGTGCCACCATTCATATTAAAAATGGGGGGGTGACCTGGAGGGGGAGGGGAGCAACAGAAGCAGTACAGGGTTGGGCAGCCCAGTCTGCTTACTAGTTAACTAAAAAAAAATTGGGGGGGGCAGTACCAGGGGTGGGCACCCTGGACTGCTTATGAAAAATAGATAGATAGATAGATAGATAGAGGAGAGAGAGAGAGATATCAGGGGATTGGTGGTTCACAGCTGTAATTGAAGCTGGTGGCATGAATCCAGCTGCAGCTTCTCATTTTAAGGAAGTCCCATTGTTCTCATACTGAGAATGTGGATGAAGGCATCATGGGGCATGATCATGTGAGTGAGGGTCTGTGGGTGTGTGGGGAGTTGGGTGCTAACTGGGGTGGTTCAGGTACTTGTGGGTAGGGGTGTTGGGGGGGTTCAGATCACCAATGGGCCATTTTCTTTTTTTCAGGAAAAAAAGATCAATGAGGGATGGTTTTCTTTATCCTAGGGGACAGAAGGTGACACTGGTGATTGAGCATCCTAGTGTTGGTATGATCTTCTGTGGCACCTGGGGTGGGCACCTTGGTGCCAGCACACATATTAAATGAAGGAGGGGGTGATCTGGGGGGGCAAGAGAAGTGGAACCAGGGGTGGGCACCCTGATCCTCTTACTAGTTAACTAAAAAACATTGTTGGGGGCAGTCAATCTGGAGTGGACGGGGAAGAAATGGTACTGGGGTGGGCACCCCGGTATTGCGTAGGGAGAAGAGAGATAAATAAATAGATGAACACACACACACACACACACACACACAGTAGGGAACAAAGCCGACCCTGAGGTTGAGGCTTCCCAGTGTCGTGATGATCTGGCGGCAGTGGGGGGTGGGCACTTCAGTGCCACCATGTATATTAAAGGAAGGCGACTCTAGGGGAGGTTGACGAGAAGCAGTACCAGGGTGGGCACCCCGGTCAGCTTACTACTAGGAAAAAAAAAGGGGGGGGAGTAATACCACCACTCGGTCTGCTGAAGAAATGTTACAAAATAAATAAAGAGAGAGAGACAGATCAAGGGATTGGCAGCTTATTACTGTTGTTGAAGCTGGAAGCACAAGTCCAGCTATGACTTCACATTTCAAGAAAGTCCCACTGTTCTTATGCTGAAAATGTGGTGAAGGCATCGTGGAATTGATCACGTTAGCGAGGGTGTGTGTGTGGAGGTTCAGGGGTGTTAAGTGGTGGGGTCGGGGTGGGATGAGTCGGTGTGCTGGGGGGGTCAGATCGCCAATGGACCATTTTCTTTTTTTTCAGGCAAAAAATGAAAAATCAACAAGGGACAGTTTTCTTCATTGTAGGGAGACTGTTGCTGACACTGGGGATTGGGCACCCTAGTGTTGGGATGACCTTCGGTAGCAACAGGGGTGGGCACCCTGGTGCCACTACGTATAGTGAAGGATGGGGGGTCGGGTGACCTGGGGAAGGGGCAGGAGAAACAATAAGGGGGGGCACCCCAGTCTGCTTAACAAAAAAATAAAAAATAAAAATAAAAATTGACAGACAGAGAGAGAGACAGACAGCTCAGGGGAGCTGCAGCTCACTGCTCTAATTGAAGCTAGTAGAGCGACTCCAGCTGTGGCTTCACAGTTCGAAAGTCCCGGTCACGGACAGTTCTTTAATGAAATCTTATGACAGAATAGTGTTTCTTTTGTATGACCTCATGAAAAAACTGTGAGAAAAACTAATTCCCACCATCTTCTTTCATGAGCCAAACTTCTTCTTCTTCCGTAAACCACAAAAGAACACACACACAAAAAATCTCTGCTTATGAAAGAAGATGGGACTTAGTTTTTTTTTCATAGTTCTTTTGTGAGCTGACCATCATCTTTCATGGCTCATGAAAAAGAAAGTTGGATCACAAAAGAACTGTGAAATAAGTTCCACCATCTTCTTTCATGAGCTGAGATTTCTTTTTGTGCATTCTTTCATGCTCACAAAGAAGTTCAGCTCACGAAAGAACTATGAAAAAAAAACTAATTCCCACCATCTTCTTTCATGAGCTGAAACTCTTCTTTCTTGAGACTCGTGAAAGAAGTTTGGCTCATAAAATAAGAATGGGCACCTCTCTGTAAGCTTTCCAGCTATGATTTTAAGGATGTCCTAAAATCTTATCTGGGTCTTTTTTCCAAAAACAAACACCAGAATCAAGCTAGACCCGTTCAGTTTAGCTAGATTCATATATTTGTTTTTTTTTGCATTACGTAATTTTTATAGGTTTTCAATTTTTCTTTAAGTGAAAAACAAGTTTACAAAAGAAGAATTTTTGGCTGATGAAAGAAGAATCTTTCTTGAGCTGGGAATTCTTCTTTCGTATCAAACACATAAATGAAAGACCCTACTGAGCATGCTCAGAACTGAAATTTCAAATCGTCATAACTTTGGAACAGATTACTATTTTTTCAACAAATCAAAAAAAGCACCTTTCTAGGGCAAGCCCCTTCTACTCTGAAAAGTTCAGAATAAAATTCCAAACCATCTGGGCTGTAGGTAATAGCAAAAAGACACAGTAGAAAACCCTAATGTTTCCACTTGTTGCACTATCTGGATCTCCGAATCCGTCATCCGACTATCACGAAAACTTGCCATATCAAGAGATCTTGCCCCCTCCCCAACCACATATTCAAAATTTCTAAACACCCTTCTCACTCCTTATGATAGGGAAGCTGCTGCACAGCTATTGTGTATGTATGTGTGTATATATATTTATATTTATATATATAGGGTTATGCCATGACCCTACCTGAAATATGTCTGATATTTCTGCAGAATACAGTTTGACCTTATGACATCATAAGTGGCGAAGCCATGAGTGATGTCAAAGTTCAAACTGCAAGAGGGAGAAGTAGCAGGGATATTTCAGGTAAGGGCCATGGCATATTCAATTTATGTAGCACCCTTGAAGTTATTTTTTTTTTTGTGTGTGTTTTATCTTTTGTTTTCAGATGACTGAGGGTTGATTCAGGATGACCAAGTGGGCATTTTTTTAATTTGATGCACGTGATGGCACAGTAATGCCCTGAATTGACTATAAGAAAGACAACCCAGAAAATATGTGGGTCACACAGGAACTCAGTAGTAATCTCAGTGGTTGACCTTTGGAAATGTTTGATGCCCCCCCACAGATGGAGCATTATCGGCACCCTGGAAACAGGAAATGGGACAACCATATGAACTGGGGTGTTCTACAGGCCTCTAGACCAGGGGGAGGACATAGACACATTACTGTTAGAAGATATACAAAACATGACAGCTAAAGGGGAGGTTCTGCTAATGGGAGACTTCAACATGCCAGATACAGATTGGTCAATACCAGCAGGAACATCTGCCAGAACTAGACACATAGCGGATTCCCTGCAGGGGAAGGGCCTCAAACAATTGGTACAATGACCCACAAGAGACAGGGATATCCTGGATTTAGTACTGACTAACGGGGAAAGGATCACAGATCTCCAGGTAGAAGGTCACCTGGGGGCCAGTGACCATTACATGGTATGGTTCAGTTTGGCCACTAGAACTAAATCATCCCATTCCAAGGCAAAAATATGGGACTTCAGAGGAGCTGACTTTGATAAGATGTCCAACAGAGCTAAGCTAGCCCAGGCAAGATGAAATACAGTTGAGGGGGTACAGGCAAAGTGAGCAAGCATTAAGGATGCAATACTTGAAGCAACATCCTATTGGGTTAGGGAGAAAAGCAAGAGCAAACGAAGGAGGAAACCACTTTGGTTCTCAAAAACAGTAGCAGAAAATATCAGAACCAAAATGTTGGCCTTCAGGAAATATAAGGAAACGCAGCAGGACGAAGATAGGGAGGCATACCAAACTTCCCTAAGGGAAGCAGGGAAGGCAGTAAGGCAGACAAAGGCTCAAACTGAATGCAACACTAGCATGAATAGTAAAAGAATGGGACAAGACTTTCTATAGATACGTTAGTGAAAGGAGAAAGTCCAGAGGGGGTATTGCTAAAATCAACGGGGATAAGGGGGAGTGTGCAGAGGAGGACCAAGGAAAAGCATATATCCTAAATAGATATTTCTGCTCAGTATTTACTGAGGAGAAGGTAGGTCAGGGCCCACAGCTCAGCACCATGGGCACAGGGGGGAGGGAGGTGTGCACAAGTCCGTTCACAAAAGAAAGGGTCCTACAAGAGCTCGCTAAGCTCAGTGTGAACAAGGCAATAGGACCTGATGGCATACATCCCAGGGTACTAAAGGAGCTATTAGCAGAACTGTTTATTGAGTCTCTGAGCACAGGAGAGGTCCTAGAAGACTGGAGTAGGGCTCATGTGATCCCGCTACACAAGAGTGGCAGCAGGGAGGAGGCAGGGAACTACAGACCTGTCAGTCTTACCTCAATAGTGGGCAAGATTATCGAGGCACTCCTTAAGGAAAGGATAGTGCAACACCTGGAATCCATAGGCACACAGGGTCCAAGACAGCATGGGTTTACAACAGAAAGGTCCTGTCAAACTAATCTCATAGATTTCTTTGACTGGGTATCCAGAGTGGTGGACCAAGGAGATGCAGTTGATGTCTCCTACTTTGACTTCAGCAAAGCTTTAGATACTGTTCCACACTGTAGATTGATTAATAAGCTGGGTAGGCTGGGGTGGGTCAGAGATTGGTCACCTGGGTGGCAAACTGGTTGGCAGGCAGAAAACAGAGAGTGGTGGTAAATGGTATACAGTCAGAAGAGATGCAAGTCACAAGTGGGGTATCTCAGGGATCAGTTCTGGGGCCAGTTCTCTTCAGTATCTTCATCACTGACATTGCAATGGACTGGAGGGTAAGGTTTGCCTGTTTGCAGATGACACCAAGATCTGCAACAGAGTAGATGATCCAGTTGGGGTGGGCAGAATGAGAAGATATCTGGAAAAACTGGCAAAATGGTCGGAAGAGTGACAACTGGGGTTTAACGCAAAGAAGTGCAAGACCATGCACATAGGGAAGAGAAACCCTGAAGCTACCTGTAGGTTGGGAGTGGAGTTGCTGGCAATCAGAAAGAGACTTGGGCATCATCATCACAGATTACCTGAAATCATCCAAGCAGACCACTAAAGCAGTAGGTAAGGCTAGAGGGATGTTGGGGTGTATCAGTAGGGGTATCACAAGTCGTAAGAGGGAGGTTATAATCCCTCTTTACAAGACACTGGTTAGGCCCCATCTGGAGTACTGCGTGCAGTACTGGAGGCCGCACCTGCACAAGGACATTAACAAAATGGAGGCATTCCAGAGAAGGGCAACCAAAATGGTGAAGGAACTACATCAGAAAACATATGAGGACAGATTAATGGAGCTCAATATGTATACCCTAGAGCAAAGGAGGGAGAGAGGTGATATGATCAAAACATTCAAACATCTTAAGGGCATTAACAAGGTGAAATAGTCTAACATGTTTCAATATAAGAAAAATAGCAGGACAAGAGGACACAGCATCAGATTAGAGGGAGGACAATTAAGGGGTAATGTGAGGAAGTTCTTTTTCACAGAAAGGGTGGTGGATGCATGGAACGGCCTACCTCAGGAAGTGGTGGATATGAATATAGTGCAGGGCTTCAAACAGTCATGGGATAGGCATAAGGGAGAATATAGATGAGTACGAATAGATAGGCCATTGACAGAGTACAGGCCTATGCACATTCATAAGGTAGAAAAAATGGGCAGACTGGGTGGGCCTTGTGATCCTTATCTGCCGTCAACTTCTATGTTTCTACGTAACAGCAACAAATCCATGGCTTTGGCAGCTTTATCAAAATTGGGATGCAGTACAGCGGGAGCTTAAAATTGCCAGTTCTTTTTCACACTTTACCCACATAGATAGATGTCTGAAATGTACTCCTCCCAGGATAGATGCCTCACATTCTAGATGGAAGAGATTAGGCTTAACTCGCTTTTCACAATTTGTGAGGGATGAGGTGCTAAAATCATATGCACAAACGCAAACAGAATTCACATTACACAGAGCTGACCTCTTCCACTACTTACAGGTAGCATAATTTCTTAAGACTGGAAACCAATTGAAAGAGATTTTAATGGACCCATATCCTATCACCACAGTCATTGAACAAGTGGCAGAGGGACGACTTTCAAGCAAACACATTTCTAGATTAGTCCAGACTTTCCAACAACAAAGGGGCGGATCCCCCACCTTCATTTCAGTTGGCTTGGAGGTGGTAATCAGGGAACAGTCTCTCCCCTCAAGAGTGAAAGTGAGTATGGGAAGGAGTTTATCGCACCTCCCCTTCTAATCATTGGAAGGAGTTCAGGTGAAAGGTGGTAAGCCGGTAGTATCTCACATCTTCAAAGACATAACACTACATAAGGGGACATGCAGATCGCTGCTGGAGGGGGTGTGGGGAGGAGGGGACTCATATCACATTTTCTGGGACTATCCCCTGATCCGACCTTTTTGGGCTGACATAGGCAGGCAGTATGACCCGATGACAGGAATATCTGTCACCCCAGGCTTTGAACACTTTATTCTTGGTAAACCCCACCCGCCCCCAAAAAGATGTTTGAATTGGACAAACTCTTTCCTGGGCATCCTGTTGGCAGCAGCAGGTAAAGCAGACACTAAGAGGTGGTTAACCCCAACCCCCACCCCATGCTAGAAAACTGGATCTTTATTGTGCAACACATTTACCTCTTGGAGAAAATTATCATGGACCTCTTTCTCCAAATGAATAAAATACTGGGGGGGGGGCTTTCTCAGCATGCAGTGGGATACTGACTCATCCCAGCATCGGCATCTGAACACCTGGTATTATTTTATAGCACTACAGTTTAAGCAAACATATTTAGCCTCATCCTAGTTGTATTTTGTATTGTTAAAAATTTTGTTGGGTTACGGCTCGGATTTAAAAAATTGTATAGCATAAGCATGAGTCATATTCTTAAACATGAGTATCAAATGCTCTGGTCTGTTAAAGTATACATGAGATTTGTTCAGCCTCAGCCTAACCAAGCCTACCATCCTAGAACTTAATAGTTCAGATGGACTTCCACTTTTTTCAACTATAGAAGATGTTTCTCACTGCGTTTCAGTCCCAGCAATCCTGTTTAACACAGGGAGGCAGCTGGCTCTGTACATCTGACTGGCAATTGTACTGCGGTAATTTGTGAGTAGTAATCTCCTTTTTCTTTTCCTCTGCGTAACATTGTCATACTCTTCTACCGTGGTTCATTTACAGTGGTCTGTATGATAACAGCAATAAAGAAGTTCCAAAAATAAATAAAATTGATCCATACAACCTTGCATGCATCAGCATGTCATCTCCGTCACACGAGTGAGTCTGATGGGAATCTGTTGGTCCAGGATGGTAGGCAAGCAAGTTTGGCATATTGAGAGGCTGGGGAATGCGTAGCGGTTGCCGACATGGATTGAGGAAGAGTACTGGTCATAGATGAATAAGAGAGTCTCCCAAGAAAATCTGCTTCTTGGGCATTAGGAGCTCGGTAAGAGTATGGAAATGTGGTCAGTGTGTGTATTTTTTTTTAAGCAGGCAGGGGGTGTTAAATTTCAGAACCACCATATAACACCCTAATGTCAATTAAAAAACATTTGTTTAACACCCTGTAAATTATTATCCTTCCTCTGACCTGAACTGCTTCCACTTACCCATACTTTCAGTTTTACAACCAGTTTCACTTCCACAACCACTCAAAAGACCACAATCATTGTTCATCCTAGTGATACCTAAAACTCCCAAACCACGACTTTTTTCTTGCAGCCTATCATTCCCATTCTTCCAGTGTTTCCCTTCTCCCAAACTCACTGATCTACTTGATTCTAACTTTTTTTACTGACAATGTTTTGCTCCATTTACTAGTCCTCCACCAATTCTAACCTCAATGACATTTACACATTTGTGTAGGCTTTCATTCATACACTTTTCTTCTGTCCCCCAATCTCTGCATCCTCCCCTTCTGCACTCCCCGCATCTCTCCACAGTGAAATCGCAGTTTATGATCTTACCTCAAAGTAAAGCTGAGTGAATTCCATTTTGTTTCCTTCACTGTTTTCTCTGTCTCTCTCACTCTGCGCCACTTACTAGATAAATAACAGAGTTGCCACCACAAAGTAAAGCAAAAAAATGCTCCCCGTTCTATGTTCTTTCTAATAGCTGTCCCCAAAAACAAACGTTGTTCCTCGAATGCTGCACTGCTCGATCCCGACTCCCAAACCGCACTTTCCACTGCTACCTCAGGCACTCAATCCCCTGCACCAGCCTGACGTTTGCGGAGTAGTCCTCCCACAGCAGAATGCAGAATCAACCAGATAGGAAACTTTTTACCATTTTCTTAACTAAAAAAAATAATTAAAAACTACAATTTAAAACGATGATGTCAACCACCAATCTGTCTCTCTCGCTAAGCGAGAAACAGAGCCGCCATCTTTTTCAAACTGTTTACCCCGCCCACTGAAAAATTGACAGCCAATCAGATTGTGCACTCTAAACACACGAACATGGTATATGTAGCAACCATGAGATTCACAGCACAGCATAAAAAAAACCCTCACTCTTTTATTTACTCTCCCCTCTCTCGAAGGCGCTTGGCTGACCAGATCATGGAGTACCTTCAGAAGTACAGTCTACTGTGCCCACAACAGCACGGATTCCATCAGTGCTTTCTTCACAGCTACAGCCTTAGTTGAATTCACAGACTACATTCACAAGGCCTTGGATGGAGGCAGCCTAGTGGGATCTATCTTCATAGATCTCACCAAAGCCTTTTATATGGTCAACCATCACATCTTGCTTGACCAGCTTCAGCACCTCAGGCTAGCCTCTGAAGCCATCCTCTGGTTCCAGGACTACCTATCCAGCAGAGCATAGAGTGTAAAAATCTCCTTGTCTAGGGATATAGTACTGGGTGTCCCATAAGGGTCTATACTGGGTCCCCTCCTCTTTAGCCTGTTCATCAATAGGCTTCCAGAGTTCTGCAATAGCAAGATTATTCTGAATGCAGATGAGGCGGTCATCCTTAGTAGTAGTAGTGTCCAGCTTCAGCACCTACAGGATGATTTGCTGTACTCATTTCGCTGCTTGGAGGACTGGTTCAGCTCTCAAAAATTGCTTCTCAATTACAATAATAATAATAAAATAATCATTTTTATTTATAAGGAGCCTTTCGAATGTCAAGGCGCCGTACATAATAACAGTTAAAACAGTTAACATCATTAAAAATACAGCCAGACCAAACAATTAAAACAATCAAATTCTGGAAATGCAATTTCCCACAGAAAGGTCTTCAGACCCCTCTTAAAATCCTCCACAGAAGTGCACTCCCACAACCGACGGGGTAGAGAGTTCCAAAGGGTGGGGGCAACATACGAGAAAGCCTAAGCACCAGAAGATTTCAAATTCACCCTTGGAACCTCTAGCAACCCCTCGTCGGCCGAGTGAAACGATCAATCAGGGCGATAGGGAACCAGAAGTTCTTTCAGATAGACTGGGCTCAGATCATGTAGGGCTTTAAAAGTCAGCACGCCAACTTTCAAGGTGATCCGCCACCGAATTGGCAGCCAGTGCAGTTCGTGCAGCACTGGAGTAATATGACAGGATCTTCTAGAACCCATCAAAAGCCGGGCTACAGCGTTCTGCACTAGCTGCAGGCGACGGGTTTCAACTTCAGAAAGCCCTAGATAAAGGGAGTTGCAATAGTCCAGGTGCGAGGACACGAAGGCATGGACTAAAGTAGGCAAGTCGGCAGATGGAACAAGATGCCAAACCCTGGCAATGTTCCTAAGATGATAAAAGGAAGTCTTGATGATTGCTGACACCTGTGAATGCAGTGTCAACCTATCGTCAAGAACTACCCCCAGGTTCCGCACCCGTTCAGAGGTCGAGAGAGAAATGCCACCAAGAGAAATTCCAGAAGACGCAAAACTGCCCGACCCCCCTCATCTGTCGGCCCAGGTCCACAACCAGTACCTTAGTCTTATCCGAGTTCAACCTCAGCCAGTTGGAATTCATCCACTCCTGGATTTCTCTTAGCTATTAAAGACTGAGAGAGCTCCCTCCTGGTCAGGGGCAAAAGAAAGATAGAGCCGGGTATCATCTGTATAACAGTGAAACCTCAGCCCATACTTCCTTACAATGTCTCTGATGGGTAGCATATACACTGCAAATAACATGGGTAACAATACTGAACCCTGAGGCACCCCACACAACAAAGCCGTTGAATCCGAGGAAAAAACCCTGGATACAACCCTTTGTGATCTCCCAGTGAGGAATGAAGTGAACCATCTTAAGACGGTTCCAGATATTCCACAAAGCAGCCTCAGGCATTCTATCAACACCATGTGATCTACGGTGTCAAGCGCTGAAGAAAGGTCAAGGAGAACCAAGATGGAATGGCTCTTCTGATCTCTAGCCATCAAGAGATCATTGAGCACCCGAACCAGCACTGTCTTGGTACTATTTCTTTTACGAAATCCGGACTGGAGGGGTTCATAGATGTCATGGCTGGTCAAATGGTCCTCCAGTTGTGCAGCCGCTACTTTCTTAATCACCTTCGCAAAAAAGGGAAGGTTAGAGATAGGTCTGTAGTTTTCGAGACAGTCAAGGTCCAAGGTAGCTTTCTTCAAGAGGGGTGTCACCACCGCCTCTTTCAGGGAGCTAGGAAACTCACCAGATTCCAAGGAGCACCTGACTATCTGCACAAGGATAGGACTGATGATATTAATACAACCCAAAATTAGGGAGGTCGGTCCAGGGTCCAAACTACAGCACGTAGGGTGCATATGCTGGATGATCCTCATGACATCCATGAACTCCAGCTGACTGAAGGAGCTCCAAGAAAACTGAGGCACTGTGATCTCACACCAGACCATAGCCACTCCCCTAGAGTGTGATGGCAGCAGTTCCGGCCTAATGTCGGCACCTTATTTGCAAAGAACCGAGCAAGCTCATAGCACTCCAATTGCGAAAAAGCTTTCCGAACTTGCAGATAGGCTGGGTTGCACAGTCTGTCCACAGTTCGAAACAGCTGAGCTGGTCGATTCCAAGCAACCACAATCTCCCTGAACAGAAATTCTGCCTTCATACGGGTGATAGCAGATTGATAGACCAAATAATGATCCATCAGTCTAAGGTGGTCGGCATCAAGGGCGGACTTTCGCCAGCAATGCTCTAACCTTCGCCCTTGTCTCCGCATCTCCCTCAATGTCCCATCAAACCAAGGGGACTTGGGGCGAAGGGAGAGGGGGTGAACACGAACTGGAGCAATAGAATCCAGAGCCCCTGCCATGGCTATATTATAAGCCGACACTAGGGTCTCTGGATCACTGCTTGCCAACCTGGTGGATGAGAGGTCAAGCACCGCAGCAAGGCCTTGGGAATCTATATTTCGCAAAGGGCGGTACCTAACCAACTCCACAGGGGCAGGGCTTCTAGAGGGGGTGCAAAAACTAAACCCCACAGTGTAATGGTCTGACCACCCGATGGGTTCCACCCCCACATCGGATGCCTCGACCCCACGGAGGAAGATCTGGTCCAAAGAGTGTCCAAATTTATGTGTAGCAGAGGAAACCACCTGTGTAAGGCCCAGTGTTGTCATTAGCTGGAGGAAGTGTTGACCAAATTGCGAGAGTTCGTCGTTGACCCAGGCGTTAGTCACCCAGAACCATCAATCTGGGTGACTCAAATGCCATATCGATGACGAAGTCCACCACTTCCTGAAGGAATCGCTTCTCATCACCGGGTGGACGGTAAATGAGAGCGATTTGAAAGCCTACACCTGCTACTACTATACACTCAGAGGACTCAAACCCCCCACTAGGACCTCTGTGAGGCCGAGTTAAGTCTTGAAACAGACCACAACCCCTGCAATCTAATCTTGGGCGGTGTAACACTGAGTACCCAGCTGGAGTCATAGCCTCCAAAATGGGGCCAGAATTATCATCCAGCCAGGTCTCGGTAATGCAAGCCAGGTCCACCGTACCAACAAGATCAGTAATAATTGCGGTCTTGTGTTTAATGGACCTGGCGTTGCACAACACCACCCGAGTTGGATGAACCTCACGGGCCGCCCAGGCCATCTGCCCACCATAATCGGTGGTGCCCTTGGGTATGGGCACCATACAAGAAGGCGAAGACGATGCTGATAACCACTCACCAGCACAAGAGATCTCTTCTGTCCCTTACTATTACTAACAACAAGGCTGCTTCACTCAAGCAGGTGAACTCTTTTAAATACTTGGGTGTGATCACTGATGACACCCTCTCGTATGTGCAGCACATTGATCAGGTCGTCAGAACAGTGAACATCAAACTTGGAGTTCTCTACAGGCACAGACAGTACCTAACTACTGAGGCCCTCAGGTTAGCAGTCTCCTCTTCCATCTTGTCTGTTATTGATTACGGACTCATGGTCTATGGGTCAGCATCTGACACTGCACTAAAACGAGTAAGCACGGTCCTCAACAAGGCCTGCCGGCTGGTTCTAGGAGCTGATAATCTCCTACACACCTGCTCCCTCTACGAGCACACTGGCTCAGTCTTGCCAGCAGAATTGAATACCAAATGTGCCTGCTTGGCATGAAATCTCTCCTAGGTAAAGCTCCATTGGCCTTCAAAGAACTACTCTGGTGAGGTAGGTCCGGGTACCACACTAGAGGGCAGACCCGCTGCCCACTTGCCATCCCATTCAGAAAAACGGTGCTTGGCCAATGGTCCTTTGCATACAGGGCTTCTTCTTGGCTAAATGAGATCCCAGCATGCCTTTTACTCATTAACAGTCTCCCCGTCTTCAAGGCAGAACTAAGATGTCACCTGGCCAAGACTGAGGTCTATAGCTGCAGGTAACCAATAGCACTATCACCCGGTAGGTTGGAGTCGGCCGCTCCTGAGCTGCATTCTCCGATTTGTTACCCCGCTGCCCAGTAACCCTGAGTTTAAACTCCTACTTCCTCCTACTACTTGTCAGCCCTCAAACTTGAGCCTTTCATAGCCACAGCCTGTTGTTGAGCCTTCTACCTTCTGTCCTTAACTCTGCACTCCGTTTTAAGTCCCTCCCCTGCCACTGACCCTACACAAATGTGATTGTCTCAAAGCATCTGTCTTCCCCCAGCTTATTCTGTGTACTGTCATCCCTTACATTGCTCTCTAGTATGTTCCTACTAGGTCAGTCCTGCACAGAAAATTACCCCCTCCCCCCCCCGACTAGAATTAACAACAAAGCCTCCTCTTGGCTACCTTAACATATAGGGTGTGAAATCCTATGTTGAGTCTCTCCCTCCCGGACTTTACCTGAAATAACGACAGTCCCTCCCCTGGCTGCTTTACCTCCTGCTAAATTAGTTTCTTAAACCCACACCACTCACCATATACCTTGGGCTGTACTAATTGCAATATGTTGTACCTCTATATGAGATAGCTTACAATTTGTAAATAGTGAGACCAAGTGCTGTTATTTCTTGTATTTCTTTTTTGTCTCTGTACTTCTGCAACCATACTCTGTAACTATCTTTCTGTGTTGTCCTCCTGTTAAGACATGAAACCTTTGAAAAAGAGCATTTTGCTCAAAGGTTATGATGTCCAAATGATGAAATAAATAAAAATAAATAACATTTTAAATAAGCCAAATTAAATAAAAAAAATTAATAAAAACGACACAAAAAAATTAGAGACCTATTGCATAAATAGACTATGCAATAGAAAGCTTGTGCAATACATGATTTATCTGCACAAGAGCAATTTGACCTCAGCCACCTCACTCATGGCTTACACCACTCATGAGGTTACCCAAGCTCAAACTGTTCTTGTGCAGATAAATCATGTATTCCACTCATTTCCATTGCATATCCACTGCTACTCTATCAAATCACTCCTCCCCCCCATATCAGCTGTAGACTGTTGTTTGTTCTAGCTGCCAAAATACTGTATATGTATTGCACACACCAGTCATCATGTTTCATTTATCAGTATGCAACCTGTAAGTCGCTTCCCTGTCTCATATCAATGTTTACCACCTGCGGTCACCCTATGTGGTACCCTTGTATGTATATCCAGCCTGTATCATGTAACGTGCATTTCATGTATATACTGTTATTACCTATCTGTGTTTGTACTTTAAGTGTTTATGTCACAGGACCTCCTTGTGAATGAGCTTGCTCAATGGAGTTTTCCTGCAATAAACTTGAACTTGAACATATCCTCTATATATTTATGAATATGCAAATTAGCTTTTTTATCTAAGAATGACAGAATACTGTTGTATGTCATTGCTGTGAAAAAATGTTTTTGACACTTTTTAGTAAAAGATTTGCACTATAATAAGGAGACCCTGCTGTTTTTTGCTGCATGCTGGCCTAGTTTACTCAGCTGTATTTGGTTGTGGAGGGGAGTTTATATTGGATGTACTGTATATACTCATGTATAAGTCTAGTTTTTCATGCTGACAAGAGGTCTCCAAGAAGGGGGGGCTTGACTCATCTGTGAGGTCAACCTACCTGCAGGATTTACCGTGGTACACTATTTTTAGCAACTGTTTAACTGGCCACAAAGGCAGAGTCTCTGCCTGATGTTGGTCACAAAACTAATTTTTTCACCCAGCTTGAACAGCAAAATAATCTCTGCAATGTTACTAAAATTGATAAGGAAAACAGAGGGCGACTTGTATGTGAGGTTGACTTATAGGTGCATATATACGATTTATAGTGTATGGTGGAATGTTGTTAGGGATGGAAATCCATCCCTTCAGCAACGTTGTTATACTGCACTAGCTACATCAGCTAGTTTGTTATGCTGCATTAGCTACGTCAATTAGTGCAGCATAATAACTTAGAACGGCGTCACGCATGTGCGATACATGAACTTCCCGTCTCAGAGGTGGCTGCGACAGTGAGAGCTCGACCGAAGGAGAAAGAAAACCGACAAGTAAGGCAACATTTTTTAAAACTGAACAAAAATGTCCATATTTATGCCACAGTAGAAGAACCATACACTACAAAAGACAATGCATGGTTCTCTATCTACAACCAGTATGTGCGCCTTCTTGAGGTTGCCCATGCTGGCCAAAACGTCTCCAGCTTCACTCTTGTAGTTTAAACGGTCATCATGGGAACCTCTCTGGCTACATACGCATTTTGTAGATGGAGAACCATACGTTATTCTCTGTGTCTCTCTGCTACAGACACAGTGCACCTATGTATCCTGTTGAGGGTGAATGCCTGAGTTGGAATGTGTGCTTTTTTGATTTTATAAATCAATATGGCCTCTGAGGGGTGCATCTTATAGTATAAGAGACTTTGAGCAAGAGGTTTGGGCAAGTGAACCGCAAAGCAAAGCTGAGCGGTTCTGTCTGCCCGAACCTCAAGAGAAGAGTCTCTTATACCATAAGAAATGCCCCTCAGAGGTCCTATTAGCTTTTGTTTTTTTTTCCCCTGCCACATCCTAGTTAGCTCCCAGTTGCTTGGACCCCCCTAGCCCTGTCACCCCGATGTCAGTCGGGACTGGCTGCCAGACCGTACCCCTGGGACCCTCTCAGTGGGGTCAGCAGAGTCCTCCAGTCCAACACCATGAAACCAGGTCCAGTAGTTGCACTGGCAAGCCCAGCTCGTCAGGAGTGGGGCCTGCAAGGGTCCAAGTGCCATCCTGCTGCCGAAGATTTTCCATTTTTCTTTCTCTCGAGGGGTGCAGCATTCAGTGGTGCCTCGATGTGCAGCCCGCGCACCTATGTGCCAATGCGTTGGCGTCTGCCCACTCTTCCTGCTCATTCTTTGCCAGTCCTGGGTGCCTTTCCCCCAGCTTACCGCTAGGGGCCAGGCATGCGCCGAGCCCTGCAGTCCCTCTCCCCCCAGAAGAGGAGAGCAGTCCTCTGGACGCTTGCTCTGCCTCCCTCTGGCCAGCCCTCCAGTGCCCCGAGCTCACTAGCAAATTCGGGTCGCTTGTGTCACAAGCTGTAGTGCTACTACTGTGCCAATGGGCTGGCTGAAGGTCCTAGTATCTTATTATAAATTATTGGAGTTTAGCCCATTTTGTTTTAATTTTACTGTTCAGTCCTCTCCCCGGCATCAAAGAGGAGCGCTCCCTCCTAATGATTCCGCACAAGAGTGAAGTAACTTAAGTCCTGATAAAACAAAAGAAAGTGCATATGCTGTATTAAGGGCGCTAGTGTCTATGCCAAGAAGCCATTTAAACTACTGTTAAGGGCAGTCTTCTGCCTCGCAGCAGCACTATGCCAGACTAAGGAACAGTATTAAGAACTGTGTCTTGTGTTTATCTGAACCAAGAACTGAAGTAATCCTGCCAAATTGTCTCTCAAGCCTTCCAGTGGTAGCGTGTCTAAGATGAACTTAAACAGTCCACTTTTCAGATGTTTTTAATTTTTTGGTTTTGCAGGAGAAAGCATCATAAATTTTGCTCGGCCGCCTGCTCCCTTTCCCTCCCTGGTGCTGATTGTCAAAATCTGTGCTCACTGCCACCCCTGCACTTTAATATTTTATGATGTAGGAGTTCACCCCCATGCTCCATTGATAGCAAAGAAGTGTGTTTTAGTGTTTTTTGGGGTAATATTTAAGGGGAAAGTCCCCTCAACCTATTTGCTGTATACCTGTGTAGTTTGAAAACATGAACAATGATTCCCTCTCTTACACCCCCCCCAACTTAACATAGAAACATAGAATTTGACGGCAGATAAGGACCGATTGGCCCACCCAGTCTGCCCATTTCCCTACCTACTGGATAAGCTGTAGATCCCAGTTAACCAGCAGCCTACTTCTTCCTACCCCCACCCTCTAGAATTGCCTTATGACTGTCCCATGCATGCTTGAATTCCACCACTGATTTTGACTCCACAACCTCCTCGGAGAGGCGTTCCATGCATCCACAACCCTCTCTGTGAAAAATACTTCCTTAAAATTACCTCTGAGCACTTTCATCTATCTTCAAATTGTGCCCTCTTGTTCTTGCACACATCTTTTTTTGAAAGATGCTACCCTCTTGGACTTTGTTGATTCCCTTGAGGTACTTGAACATTTCTATCATGTCCCCCTCTCCTCCTTTCCTCGAGGCTATACATATTAAGCTCCTTTATTCTCTCTTCATATGTCTTCGGTTGCAGACCCTGCCATTTTGATTCCCTCTCTGGACAGCTTCATCCTGTCTATGTCTTTGTGAGATTGGGTCTCAGAACTGCACTACAGTACTCAGATGGGGTCTCACCAGCTGTCTGTACAGAGGATAATAACTTCCTGTTTTCTACTGGTGATGCCTCTCCCTATGCATCCCAGTATCCCCCACCCTCCTTGTTGCCCTCTCACATTGCTTGCCCACCTTTAGGTCATCTGATATGACTACCCCCAGGTCCCTTTCCATTTTTGTTGTTGTTAGTGTCTCACCCCCATTGTGTACTCTTCCCCTGGGTTTTTGTTTCCCAGGTGCATTACCTTGCACTTCTTAGCATTGAATCTATGCTGCCATACATTTGACCATTCCTCTAACCTTGCCAAGTTCCTTCTCATCCTTTCCACCCCACCCTGTGCATCAACTCTGTTGCAGATCTTTGTGTCATCTGCAAAGAGACATAGTTTTTCTTCCAGTCCTTCTGCAATGTCGCTTATAAAGACATTGAAGAGGACCGGTTCTAATACTGAACCCTGCGGTACCCCACTAGTAACCCTCCTTTCTTCTGAGTGGACTCCATTTACTATTACTCTTGTGTCCTATTCTCCAGCCAATTATTTACCCAGGCTGTCATCTTGGGACCCACCCAGGCTGGCTAACTTGTATATTAATCTTTTGTGTGGGACTGTGTCAAATGCCTTGCTAAAGTCTAGGTAGGCCATGTCCACAGCCCCTCCCTGATCTACTACTTTGGTCACCCAGTCAAAGAAATCTATCAGATTCGTCTGGCATGACCTTCCCGCTGTGAATCCATGCTGCCTAGGGTCCTGTGCCCCTCTGGCCTCTAGATACTCGACAATTCTTTCCTTCAGAAGTGATTCCATCATTTTCCCTATCACTGAGGTTAAACTAACAGGTCTGTAGTTTCCTGCTTCTGCCTTGCTCCCACTTTTGTGAAGGGGACTCACATCTGCCCTCCTCCAGTCCTCGGGTACCACCCCATCCTCCCATGATTTGTTAAAAAGGGTAGTCAGTGGTGTCACTAGTTCTACCCTTAGTTCTTTTAGAATTCTGGGATGAATCCCATCAGGCCCCATTGCTTTGTCCACCTTCAGTTTTAATAGTTCTTTCAGAACCCTTTCTTCTGTAAATGGGCTGGTATCAACTTCTGTATCCAGAGTGTTTCTACTGTTTGTTTAGGTACCTCCCCTCTTTATTGTAAATACTGGAGAAAATATTTGTTTAGTATCTCTGCCTTTTCACAGTCTCCCTCTGCCCACCTCCTCCCTTTATTAAGCCTCACTATCCCTCCCTTGGTCTTCCTTCGCTCCCTGATGTACCTATAAAGGTTTATCCCCCTTCTTAACTGAGTTGGCTATCTTTTCCTCGGTTTGGGCCTTTGCTGTTCTGACTGCCTTCCCAGCCTCCTTTTGCTTTAACTGATACAGTTATCTGTCCTGCTCCTTCTGCGATTCCTTGTTCTTCCTGAATGCTTTCTTTTTCTCTTGAACCTTCACTGCCACTTCCTTTGAGAACCATAGTGGTTTCTTACATCATTTTGTTTTGTTTATTTGCTTCACACAAGGCTCGTTACCTCTGTGATGGCAGTTTTATTATTCCCCATTGTTCTTCACCCTCCTTCTCTGCCATTTGCTAGTGCATTCCTTAGGCACTCACCCATTTTAGCAAAGTCAGCCCTCCTAAAGTCCAGTACTTTTGTCTTTGTATGGCTTGACTCTATTGCTGTGTTTATTGTGAACCATACTGTTCGATGGTCGCTAGTTCCAGATGGCTACCCACTTCATCATCTGATCCTCTCTCCTTCTCCATTTGAGAGAATCAAGTCTAATATTGCTCCCTCTCGAGTGGGCTCCAGTACTATTTGTCTAGGCATGCCCCTGGGGCATCTAGAATAACTGCACTCTTGATGGCAGCTGCACATGCACTCAGTTAACATCTGGCATATTCAGATCACCCATCAGCAATATCTCCTTTTTCTGCCATTCTAAGTATACTTTCTATCATTTCCTTGTCCATTTCCTCCCCTGAGAAAGTCTGTATCTAACCCTGTGCGGATTGTGGTGCCATTGCCTGTCTCCAAATTTACCCACAGTGCTTCTTCCCTCCTTGTTTACCCTTTTGTTCTGTTGCTTTTATTCCTTCCCTTATGTAAAAAGCTACTCCTCCTCTTCCTCCTCCTCTTTACCCTCCCTGTCCCTCCTGTAGATAGTGTATCCTGGTATGTTTATGTCCCAGTCATGGTTTGTGTGTACCATGTTTCTGTGACTGCCACGATATCAGATGTTCCTCCTCCATCAAGGCCACTAATTCAGGAAGCTTGTTACCCAGACTACAGGCATTGGTACTCATTGCTCTCCATTTTTTGATGGCTTTACCTTCTGTTGCAGCATCCTCCACTGACCGTTCTACCTCGGTCTTTTTCTCATTTAGTACCCTGTTTTGTAGGGAGAGGCTGGGATTTTCCTGCTGCTTGTCAGTGCCTCCCCCTTTGACTAGTTTAAAAGCTTGCCAATGAAGCATTTAAACCGATTGCTCAGAAGACTTGTTCCTTCCTGGACAGATGCAGACCATCCTGCCAGTATGGCTGGTGTCCTCAGGTGGAACCCCAGTCCCCAGTGAAGCCAAACCCTGTGCTCATTACCATTTTTCAACCATTCATTAAACTGCATGGTGCTAATTACCTCGCCTCCCCATGCCTTTGACAGGCAGCACCTCTGAGAAGGATACTGTGTGTGCTACTTGTCTGAGCCCCTCCCCAACTCTGCAATGTCCTCCTGCACTGCTCTGATCTCATGATGAGCCAAGTCATTTGTCCCTAGGTGGACAATTACATCCAGCTCAGACTCCCTTGCAGCTGTTCTCATGATCCTGAGGATGCGCTTCCTGTCCCTCCAAGCCATGGCACCAGGCAGGCACCTTACTTCAGTTTTCCCAGCTCCCCCCAGTTCTATACCCCTAATAAAATTCATCCTAATTAAAAATTTAAATGAAGTTGCTTCACTCTCTTCTGCCCTGCTTTGAAAACCTGTTTGATGCCATTGCAAAGGTCATGACCTCACTAATGCAAGGCATCATGGGAGTTGATGATGTGTACATGCACAAGTCAGCAGAAGTGCTACTCTCAGTCAGTTCTGTTGTATGTCTTCTGAAGTACCTGTATTCTTGTACGAATATACAAAATTGCCAGCAGATACAGGCCATATGGTCTATCTAGTCTGCTCGAGTGTGCAGCACTTCAGTCCATTAGACTGCAGCTGTCCCCCTCTCATTAACTCTTCCCTCCCTCAGCTGCCCCCACTGGTATGCACTTTCCCCTTGAATTTGTCCTACCCTGTTGTGAAGCACCCCACAGTGTGCACTGATATGAGTTGCTCAGGCAGTGCATTTCACCCTGTTACCACTCTTTCAGTGAAGTAGTACCTCCTCCTTCTCTCCTGAATCTGCCCCCCTTTAACTTCAGGGAGTGCCCTCTGGTATCTCTTCCATTCTGGAGAGTGAACCCACCCTGGAAGCCTGCTCTGTTCATCACCTTCAGGTACCTGAAGGTCTCGATCATGTCCTCTCTCTCTCTTCTATCCCCCAGAGTATACATGTTGAGCTCTCTTATTCTTTCCTCATAAGTTCTATCCCCCATCCCCTGGATCATCTTTGTTGCTCATCACTGCACTGCCTCCAGTAGTTTGATATCCCTTTTCAGATACGGGTGCCAGAACTGCACGTAGTACTCCAAGTGCGGACTCACCAGGGACCTGTACAGGGGCAATATGACTTCGCTACATCTGGATGTAATCCCCCTTGCTATTCACCCTAGCTTCCTGTTAGCCTTAGCCGCTGCCTTCCTACACTTGTCTTGTGCTGGCCATTACACTTTTCAAGGCACGTTCCCTAATGCTTTCTGTTCTGTAAGGTGTGTCTGAGTTGAAAAATACAGTTGGAAGGATGCTGGCACTTGTGAAGTTTTGTTATTCAGCTAATTTATTCTTCATGTGCTAGGAGCTCTTTGCTTACTCACAGTCCCTTTGATGTGCAAATACACATTATCAACTCCCATGTTTCCTTTTATGAGTGGGGTCAGGTCCTTTGCAATGGCATCAAACAGATTTTCACAACAGGGCAGAAAAGGGTGAATCAACTTCATTTAAATTTAAATAAGGATGAAATTAGGGGGATGCTTGAGAGCGAATCATTGTTCATGCCTACACACAACAATGGCAAACAGAAAAAAAGGTTGAGGGGACTTTTCCCTTCAAGAGGGCCACGGGGATCAAATCAGAGCCATAGCTCTACTAACAAGAGCCTTGTTAGTTGAACTGCAGCAGCTAGTGGATGCAATGCTAGAGCAAGACCTGGGGTGATCATATAAGATGACCACAAGGTCAGCAAATAATGCGAGAAGGCAACACTAAAAGCTAGTGGCATCCTGGGATACATAGGAAGGAGCATCACAGGCAGGAGGCATGAAGTAATCATACCTCTGTATCGAACCCTGGTAAGACCCCACCTGGAATACTGTGTCCAGTTCTGGAGGCCACACCTCAGAAGGGACATAGATAGGCTAGAGACAGTGCAGAGAAAAGCAGCAAACATAGTGCAGGGCTTGCACCAGAAACTGTATGAAGCCAGACTCAGTTAACTCAATCTGTACTCCCTAGAGCAGCCCAAGAATTAGGGGACATGATAGAGACATTTAAATACCTTAAAGGCAACAACAAGGTACAGGTGCAGAACCTCTTTCAGTTAAAAGACTGTAGCAGGACAAGAGGGTATGACTTTTCCCTAAGGGGAGGTAGGTTCACGAACAATATGAGCAAATTCTTCTTCACGGAGTGTGTTGTCGTTGAACTGTGGAATAGCCTGCTGGAGGGGGTGAAGACAGTGGGGGAATTCAAGCGGGCATGGGACAGGCATTGTGGGATACTCAAGCAGGCAGCTAAGTGGGGGGGTAGGAAAACAAAGGCGGACTTGTCGGATCATAAGGTCCCCATCTGCCGACAACTTCTATAAACTGTGGCTTTGATTTGACCCCAGTGGCCCTTCAAAATATGTTACAAAAAATCATTAAACATGCTTTTATTGTTATTAATAGAGTGCCCTCTGCTGGCACGGTGAATGCAGCCATAGGGATCCTATATGTGAAAAAGTAGAGGGGACATTGCAAAGTATTTCTGGGTGACTCTGTTCCCATAGGCAGGTTATTCCTTATTTTTAACATTAGGGAAGTGAAAAAGAGGAAGCAACAAAGTCACATGATATCCCCTCTAGTTTTTAAATATATTCTTTCTCTATGGGCGCAGCTTTCAACAGTCCATGCCAGGAAGGGGAAGGGGTCAGGTGGCCGAGCAAAAATGTATGATCTCTTTCCCTGCAAAACCTAAGAATAAATAAAAAAATCAGCAAGACTGTTTTAAGTCTGTTTCAGGTAAATTGCTATGGGGGGGGGAGGCCTTGATTACAGCACCGAAACTGATACTCTGACCTCAAGAACTGTGTTTAGAGAGTGGACTTTAAATAAAGTTCTCTCAGCCCTGTGAAAAAAACAGAGCTTTTTTTTTCTTGTTTGGGGGGGTGTAACCGCCCATTGTTTTAATCTCCATTTGCCGTTTTTGTTGTTTTTTTGGGGCTAAATTATTTTTCCCATTGTTATAATCTCCAGCTTGTCTTCTCTTCAAGTTTAAAGACATGAAATATTTGTGAACAACTCAATGTCCAAATGTCTTACATGGCTGGAATGGTTCTGTAGTGCATACAGTATAATTAAGTCAAGCAAATTTTAGTTGTTCTGTTTAAAGATCTAGGACAGTTGTCAGTCATTGGATTTAGGAATAAAATGTTTGCAGCTGATCTTAGACTTTTAATCTTGTGCACCAGAGCTGCCTTAGTTGTTTAATGTAGATAATCCAACCACAGCAATTAAAATTTACTCTTGAAAGGGAATCAGCCCTGGCAACTGCCAGGTTCAAATTATTTTTAAAATACTTTTCAAAGCAAGATATGCATGGGGCACGCAAGCATCTCTGAAATGCTGGGTGTTGCCAAACCTTTCAAATGTGAAAGAAAACACACCACAGCAGTATAATTGTGTTTTGTTTGTTTAATCAGAAATGGTATAAAAACAACTTCATATGCATGCGTATCTTACAGTAAATAATAAAAAAGGCTAGAAAAATGGGTTGGTATACCTGGCTCTTTTATGGAATACCAAAACCTGTAACTTAGTATTCTGTCAAATATACTAGTTTTTTTTTTCTTAAAATTCTAGCCCTGGTAAGTAAAACGTAACTAATTCATTCTCATATTCCCCTTTTCTCATTTTCTTGATCTCCATTCTCTTTATTTGGAAAATGCAGCAACATTTTGATAATTCTTCCAAATGTTTTAGATAAGCTCTCAGAGAGAGGTTAGAAATGGGTAGTTCTTGGCAGATGTGTTTGGTAGGCAAGGGCAATGCGATTTTATTTATATGGCACCCATTCCTGGGGGCTTTGGGTGGCTCACAGTAAAACAAATGAATCCAGTGAAACACTCATAAATAATTACAGAACAATAATCACACAATTTATACAGCAGAACCAGACCCAGAGCTCAACAAAAACAGTTGTCTTCAAACACGATTTGAAGATGGACAGGGATGGTGAATCTCTCATGTCCTGGGGAAGGGCAGTCCACAGGATCGGTGCAGCCACGTTGAACACCCTACCACCCGAGGAATTAAAAGGGGATCTCGGAATTAGCAAAAGATTCCCATCCCCTAACCGAGGGGAGATGACCAGGAGCATAAGAAGTCAGGAGATCTTTCAGGTAGCCCAGACCCAGATCAAGCTGGGCCTGGTTGGTTAACAAGCAGACCTTGAAGTTGATTCGCCACTGCACCGGCAACCAGTGCAGAATGCTGAGAACCGGCGCAGTATGCTCAAAATGGGAGGTCCCAGCAGCCAGCTGGGCTGCCACATTCTGGACCAGCTGCAAGCAATGCAGAAGCCTTGCGGATAACCCAAGGTATAGGGCATTGCAGTAATCTAGTCTAGACATAAGCAGGGAATGCACCAGAATCCCCAGATTAGTCAGTTTCAGAAAGGGTTTGATCTGGGAGATGTTCCAGAGATGGTAAAAGCCACTGTGGATAGCAGCCAACACCTACTATTCTAAAGTCAGTATGGAGTCCACAATGACCACCAGATTCCTCACCCTATTTGTGGCTTTGAGCAGTATGCCGTCCAAAGAGGGAAGGGCAGCACCACCATTTGTCATTGCTGAACCAGGCCAACCTGGCTCTACTAGTAACACCTCCGGCTTCAGTAGATTCAGTCAGAGCCAACTGGCTGCCATCCTGTACTGGATTTCCTTAAGGCACTTTGTCAGTTCCAGGACAGCAATATCATCGTCAGGTGCACAAGACACACATAGCTGGGTATCATCAGCAAAGCAATGGACACCCAAACCAAACCATGGCATCTGATGATCTCTCCCAACAGCAGCATGTACATGGCAAACAACAAGGGAGCTAGAATCGACCCCTGACGTACACCACAGCAGAGTGTGCAGCACTACTTGAGATGGAACAGTCAAGTGCCACCTGCTGCACCCTGATGGATAAGTAGGACTCAAACCCCCGCAACACCTTACCTGTGAGTCCTACATAATGTCTCAAACAGGTCACCAACACCTCAGGGTCCACTGCATCAAATGCTGATGACAGGTTAAGCAGGAAAAGGATGGGAATGACACCTGATATCCCTAGTCAGGAAGAGATCATGGTGCACCTTGACTAAGACTGTCTCTGTACTATGACGTGGCTGGAAACCAGACTAGAAGGGCTCATAGATGTCACATGTCTCCAGGTGTTGCTCCAGATGCACTGCAACTACCTTCTCAAGAACTTCCCAAAAAAGGGAAGGTTTGAGACAGGCCTCTGGTTTGCAAGATCATCAGTATCCAAAGATAGTTTCTTAAGAAGAGGCCTCACCATCTCCATTTTCAAGGTCGTGGAAAAGATCCCCTTCTCAAGTGAACACCTATCGAGCTCCACAAAAATCAGACCAAGCTTACCCCAGCACTGTAAAAGAAGCCAGGTCAGCCCCCGGTACAAGAAACAGTAGATTGGGCACAGACCAGAACTTACCCACAGGACATCATCTGCTGACATCGGCTTGAACTCTGTCCACGTAGATGAGCTGCCACTGCCCATCAAAGACTGGACACTGCCAGCCAATAACAGGCCACATGGAGATATCCCAGCATCAATAGAGGGCACCTTGTCCAGAAAGAATTGATTAAACTCATCACATTTATATGTTGAAAAAGTAAGTAAGTAATGTTTATTTTTAAAGTGCTATTCCATAAGATCATAGTGATGCACAGAATTCATATGATAAAATCCATAAAGCAATAAAATATAGAATTAGTAATAAATACAGCAGACCAATAAAATGTATATAATAGAGCACTAAACAATAATAGTTTTAGGGAAAGCCATAGTAAATAAATACGTTTTTAGAGCTGATTTGAAGCTCTTGGCGGTCAGGCACTCTGTAATCCGACGGGGTAGAGAATTCCACAGGGTCAGGGCTGCATAAGCAAAAACTCGAGCCCCAGAAGTCTTTAATCGTACCCTAGGAATTTCTAGCAATCCCTCATTGGTGGAGCGGAGTGAGCAAGAGGGGCAGTAGGGTGAAGAAGATCTCGAAGGTAGCACAGTCCCTACCCATGTAAGGCTTTATAGGTCAGTAACCCGACCTTGAAGGTGATTCGCCAATATACAGGCAGCCAGTGCAGCTTGCAGAGCACAGGCATGACATGGCTAGATCTTGGTAAGCCAGTCAACAGTCTGGCCGCCACATTCTGCACTAGCTGCAAACAGCGAATATCAACCCCCGGTAGCCCTAGGTAAAGGGCATTACATTAGTCAAGGCGAGAAGTCACGAAGGCATGGACCAATGTTGGAAGGTCACCAAGTGGGACCAGGTGCTTAATCTGGGTAATATTTCTAAGATGGTAAAAGGAGGTCTTAACAACAGCCACCACCTGAGATTTTAGTGTCAGTCCGCTGCCAAACACCATGCCCAGATTCCGCACCTGATCAGAGATGAGCAGCTGGGTGCCCCCTAGCCGGAGCCCCAAAGGCAAACCAGCAGACAATCCTCCACCATGGTGACTTGGGTTCATAAGGCTGTACAGGATTGCAGACAGAGTGGATTTAATAATCTGTCCACAGTACTGAAAAGCTGAGCAGGTCGATTCCTTCTAGCAGCATTCACTTGTGGCAGGAACACTGACTTTTTCAGGGTGATTACCCGCTGATATTCATTGTAATGAGCATAGGGTCACCACCTTTCAATTAGGTAAAAACCGGATGTGAAACCACACCCCAAACTCCACCTCTGGTGCCACCCCCCCTTTTTATGACTGATGAGTATATTGCTCCTCCTCCAAAGACATTTGTGATGTTGGAATAGACATTACTAGTGATAGGAAATCATTTTTATACTGTTATTTGATTTATTTATTTAGTTAGTTATTTTTATTCTTTGGCAACCAGGTTACCTCCCATAGACCACATAGCCCATTTTCCAGGAGCACAGGAAGGTTAAGTGACTTGCTCAGGGTCACACAGTATTTAAGTGGAGGTTATGGGACTCAAACTCAGGTCTGCAGGATGTGCCAAGCTCATCAACAGCTTATTGCTCAGCCCTCTATTAAACACTCTTCCATTTTCCTTTCCATGTCAGTCATGTATTCTGATGCTTTAACCAATTTTTGATAACGTAATTATCAATGTGTGGGTACCCTTATCACTGCACTGTGCTCCCCTTTACCTCAGCAGCTACTGCTGTTTCTTTTCATATTTCTAAGACATGCCACAATTTCAGATACACCATTCCATGCTGTTTATCTGAATGACCTGTAAAAGTGTAGCTAATATCATGGAATGTTCCGGTAATACAAAAAATGAGAGCAAATGTGGTGATAGAGGCAATAAAAGTTAGATTATTAATTTAACAAAAATGGGTCTAAAACATACCAGCATATAGGGAAACAAAAAGAAACACATGAGAGCATATAAAGGTGTAAAAGCTGTTTCCTGTCATAGCAGTAAAAGATCATACTTAAAATTAAGAGTGGACGAGATTAGGTTAATTACTGCTAATGATCTTAATGGCCATACTGTAACCTCCCAGACAGACTGGTTTTACAAACAAAGGCATTTCTGAATGACTGTGACATCAGAACTTCTTTGTAACCTGGACATGCAATGTAGCCAAAACAGTGAATGATTTGATACAGCAGTTTTAAGAGTGTATACGAGCAGTCAAAATGGCCCAAAAACCAGACTGCATTTAATCAAAACCGGATGACCGGATAAGGACCCTAAAAAACGGATTGTCCGGTCAAAAACGGATAGGTGGCAACCCTAAATGAGCCTGCAGTGCAAGTTTGTCCTTCTCCGACCAGGACCTCTGCCAGCTCTGTTCCAGTCTCTGCAAGTGTTCTCAGTCTTTCTTTTTTACACCTCTCATGGGTGATACTTTTTATAAACCACTCAAGCTTCACGCTCATCATTAATGTAGAATCACACACCTTGGGGTTTAAAAAAATCTCTTATAACACTTGTGACCATTTTTCAAAAGTTGCAAGTGGCGTATTCCACTTTGGGTGTGCGTCAGTGCTGTAATAACCTCACTTACTTGGTGATTGAAGGCCCTTGTCTGTGTATCGGGCATCACAACCCACCCAGGTTATTTAGTTATTACAATACTGTCGCACACATGACTGGATTATTCCTTACATAACACATTGACGTCTATATATTATTATGTACATTATGGTGAGAGCAGGGTTTGCATTGCATTACTGACTTCCGCCCCTGTCTGGTGGAGTCTTGAGAGGAGGGTTGTGCTTCACATGCTAAACAAGTCTTTTTTGGATGGGTGGGTAATATTGACATCATCAGTGACCAAGTGATGCCCTCTGCATTCCCCCACGTTGGGTGCTGGGTGGCTCTCTAATAGGGGAAATTGTGACTGCTAGTAATGATGGCCACCTGTAGGTCTTCCCAAGTGACAGTGTCTTTCTTACCATGAACTTGTGATCCCAGAATAGGCTTCCATTCCGCTCCAGGTGAAATGTGTCCCTCTGTTGGGGGTGCAGTGGAAGTGGTGTGGACCAGAGCCAGACACATGCCAGTTTTCTGATAGGAGTTGGCCAGAAAAATATAATGGATGTAAGCATAAGCAGATCAGGAAATGCTGAAATAAACAAAAACCCGTAGTGTTTACAGGCACACTCTAGGTATAATTTGTTCCAGAGTGTGAACCGCCCCGGCAGAGCTTGATGCGGACATGGCTATGGCTTGCAAAGGAATTTTATACATAGTGTACAGGTTCTGGCTAACAAAATAAACTTAAATTAATGGCTATCCACTTTAAATCATACACTCCCTAAGAATCCAACTGTGTTAAATATTATAGTCAGGAGCAGCTGTCCTGGTCCCACCCAGTCGTCTATTGTAGTACTGATAATATGTGTCTACTGCTGTCAATGCACCTTCATGTGTTAGCTACAGTAAGAGAGTAATGCAAAGAATAAATGTACTTCAGTTTAATTCTGTACCCTTTGGTTATTCTGGGGTGTGATGTGAGGAAACACGTGTGTGTGTGTGTGTGTGTGTGTGTGTGTTTCAGCTTTGTGGGTTGTAATATTAGGAACCCTTCAGATGTGTGGGGTGCAATATGAGGATCCCAGGGTGTGTGGAATGCAGCATGAGAAATCCTTTGGGGGTGTGGGTGCAATATGAGGAACCCTTTGAGACCATATGGGGTGTAATATTGGGGGAGTGATACATTAGGCAGTCCTTGAGTGTATCATGACCCCTTATCACCTAGTACTAGTGTACGTTTCTGCAGGCTATAAGTTTATGACTAAACATTCAATATCAGATGTGTCCAAGCAAATTGACTGTGTAACCTCTGGAAAAAAAAAATAGGCACAGGGCTTCAGCTTGAGCCATCTTTTTTTTTTTTTTATTTAGATTATGTATCTTTATGCCAGTTATGCCCTTTGCAACATCCGGTTAACATACACTCCAAGCCTGGTCCATTTAAACATCATTTTCGTCAGTACCTAAGCAAGCTCAACCAATGTGTCGGCTTCAACTGAGCTGTTGTTCCACATGCCTCAAAACCCTTACCAGCTCAGTGCAACCTGCACTTATCATTCTTGCTCCTATTCAGCACTTGGGTCCCAATCCCACTCTCTTGCCCTTCCCTTCCCTTCCTACCACCCCCACTTCTCTCCTACTCCCTCTTATCCCTACCCACCCCTCACCATTGCCTTCCCACCCCTACACCCCATCAACCCTCCCTACACCCTCGACAAGCCTCTACTTTGCTCCCCTCATCTCCTTATCTTCTATCCACCACCCACCTTACCAGTCAAGGCCTCTTGGCTGCGTACCACTCTCATGGCTTACTACAGGCACCCTACACTTCTTCCCGCATCCACTCCTAACTTACCCTATCCCTCCCTACTTTTCAACTGACAAGGCTTGTTGGCTGCTACTCTGTCTCTTACCCCTGCTTAATTTCTCACCTACTCCCTAGCAATTGACCTGACAATCATTCTCCATTGCCAGTAAATAGGTATTGTTGTTAATTTGCTCCTGTATTCGACCTGGCATACATTGTACAATGCCTATAATTAGTTACTGTCTGTGCTCTCTGTGTTCCCCCGACTGATTGTATATTCCTTCTCTGTATATCCTCTTGCTGACATGAAACCTATGTAAATGAGCCCCTGGCTCATAGGTGTAAATCCAAGAACAAATAAATAAATAAAATACACCTTTCGGTGAACCGTTGCCTCCCAAACACACCACCCATTGTGGTAACCACCACATATTCCCTGTGGGGTCAGCTACATGAGGGTGAGCAACCCAGTCCCCACCTTACAGTGTGACCCTCCAGTGAGGACAACCCTGGCACTTGACTGCCCTCCTCGCTGTTCCCCACTGACTTTATGTGGAGAAGTTGGGAGTCAGTGAGTCCCTGCTGGGGCTGGCCCTGTTGTTTCAACCTTTGACGATCTGTAGAGCTTTGTTTCCTTTGGGAGACTGGGAGCTGAGACTGCCTTAATGTTATTCAGCATTTCATCAACAGGAAACCTCCGCTTCCTGGATTGAACCAATCTCAGGGGAGGAGGGGGCTTCCCCGTCTGGGCTGATGATGCTCTGTATGTTACAAGTATACACTCTAGCTACTCTAAACAGGTGCTGTTACGTCTTGTCAGTTACACAACTATAGCTTTATATATCAAGATAAATCAAAGGCATTTGTTGTTGGCCCTTGCCAACTGTTATAACAGTTGGCAAGGGCCGACAACGAACGCCTTTGATTTATCTTGGTATATAAAGCTGTAGTTGTGTAACTAATAAGACATAAGAGCACCTGTATAGGGTAGTTAGAGTGTAGTATGGACAGACTTGATGGGCCTGGCAGTCCTTATCTGCCAACAATTTCTATGTTTCAAACATAGTCATCAATGTCTTTGGACTTTTGTCTGCTACAGGTGAGCCCATTGCCTCATTTAAAAGAGCTTTTCATGGGCTTTCAAACTATTATGGGCACCGTTTATATGAACGCACCCCTTTATTTACTGTATCTGTAAGTCATACATACTTGGAAGTTTTTTTTTTATATTATTAACTCTGTTTATGCTCCTGGAGGAGGCTAGGGACATATCTCATATCTGCCAGCATGCCCCGTTCAGGTTTGCCTCTGTGCTGTGCAGGCTTCAGGGACCTACTGGGGAAATCAGAGAGACTGTGGTTTGGTTTGCCCCCACAGTGGGGCTCCCTGAACCCAACAGGGAGGACCGAGATGCTAATCCCATCCCCAAGCATCCCCAGGTGGGCTGAGGCAGCGCCTGCGAGAGCCCTAGCATCATTGTGTGGCTGCTTCAGGGGTTTTCTACTTAAGTTGCTCTGGAAGATGTGGACGTGCAGTGATGTCACGGTGGGGTGCACGCGCTCCCACATGTGCCCTGCAGACGTCCGCCAATGTCTCCTCTCAACTGCATGGTCCCGGGCTGATGCTGTACTCTGAGCCACCACTGGGGGGGTCGCAATTATACCAGGAACCACAGCCCCCCCCCCCGAGGAAGAGGAGGGCAGCCCTGTGGACGCTCATCCAACCTCCCTCTGGCCAGCCCTCTAACATTACAGGCTTGTTCATGAACCTGGGTCACCAGCATCGCCAGTGGTAGCACTACTGCTGTGCCAGTGGGCTAGCCGACACTGAAGATACTATGTACAATAATATCAAATAATATATATGTTGCTGTTCTGGTCATAATATTTCTTTCCTTTTCTTTACAGAGGAAGATGATGATGTTGATGGAACAACACTGGGAACATTGAAAGACGTCCAGTCCTCACCCGATTCAAGTAAGTACTGTCTGAATGCTAGTTTTCAGTGAATCTGAAGAAAATATTGTAAACAATAATTACTTTATGTTCCAGTGAGCCCATCGATAGGATGTTTTTCTACTAGAAAAACAAAGATTTTATGGATTCTGCACTATCGTTGGACTGCAATATTTTTCCAGCTTGTGAGAGTAATGTCCTGTACATTTCTAGCAAAGTGTATCTGTTGAGGTGCTACAGCTGTGTAATAGTCTGATAAAACCCCATCACTGAGGAAAACCCATGTAACTCCTAGGTGGCGTTGTCCCAAGGGCTACTACCCCTGACTACGTGACTAGGCACAGGTTGAGGGGTCTGAGTTCAGGGAACAGGTGCCTCCACCCAGAGGAATGGTTCTGGGGTAGCGTAACTGCTGTTAGTATAGCCCTCCGGGATGCTATAACCACCCACCAACCCCTCTAGTGGCCTAAACAGTATAGCAGCAAATAAACAATCACATGTACCATGTGATAACACTTTTAAACCCACGCTCTGTACACTTACCACCAGGGCTGGACCAGCTGCAGAGGCCCTATGGAGACCCCCTGTAAAATAAGATCCGTTATACAACAGTTCAATGGCAGTACAATACCCCCACCATGAAGGCACACGCTAGCCAGGTTAAATGCAAAAGCACAAATTCTCATTATTAATTCTGATTGATTTAGGTTGAGCACGCATGCACAAAGAGTCCCTCTATCACAGTCACACACTCTGGGTACCCAGTTGTTAATATAGGCTAGCCTGACACATTTCCCAGGGTAGGCCAGCATTGCAGCTGTCGTTGGGGCGGCCCTTAGGAAAGAAAACAATTACATGCATATCAACCCAGAATTTGTACTCCGGAGCTGGGCGGCTCAGTTCGTGATAATAAACTAAAACGAGTAAATCAGATGACACACAGTGATTGCAGCTTTGTTGCAGGGAGCTACCCTGTTTAGTACTAATGCTACCCAGACCAGGAGGCAGGACTGACAAGATGAAGTCCTCTGGATGGTGTTCTGGTTTGCCAGGGGAAGCAGGGCCCACATGACTCACCGAGGTGGTCACTACCTGTTCGATGGTGTTGAGCAGGGAGCCTAATCCCCGAGCGGGTCTTTCATTGGAAATGTGCCTGCGATGGGAGTGGCAGTGTAGGCTGAGATGGCAGGGCCCAGAGCAGGCATTTCAGATTTAGTCCGTGCGAGTGCTGGAGCAGCTTCCAGCTAGTATAACACATTGGAAGGTGGTGAACAAATCGCGACCCACACAGCACATTCATTGCACACTTATAAGCAACACAACTCTTAGTCACAGTTCGGGTAAAGTTTAGCAGCAGTTCTGCGCAAACCTCTCAATCCGTGACTCACTTCGGTACCTGGCAGGCCGATCACTTCTGAAACAAGTCTTCGGTCCCAAATTCAGGCAGTGATCACTCTCTTTCTCTTCAGGCTTCATATCTCAAACAAAGGAATTAGATTTAAGTCCAGCTTTTACGTTCAGAGGATTTCTCACTGGAAGACGTGACAGGCAGGCCAGTGCAGCCTCCCCACCAATTCTCCCTTGCTCCTATGCAGGAGCAGCTGCTCAATGGCTCGAGCTGTTCACTCTCCAAACTCCAGCTCACAACTGACTCTGCTGCAGGCTGTTCTGGGGATTTCCTCTGAGATCCAAAAGGTTTGGTTGGCTAAGGGAACTGTCTGTCACAGCAAGGGCTCCCCCTCCAGGTCCGTTTAGGTGCCAAACCTTAAAAACTGCAATTCCGACAGATTTCAATCCCACAAGACCTCTGGGAATAGTCTCCATTTTAGGTCCCCTGAGGTTTGATTGGTCCAGCTCTGGCAGGCCAGAACCAAAATGGTGGCTCTTATGCAAAAAGTCCAAGTTCCAAGTGAAGGCAGGTTAAACAAATTTCTATACTATTATTAATAAGGCAGATAAACAGCAAATGAACACAGTTCCTAACAGAGCTCCCTCAGTGCATGTAGTGACTGCAGAACGGAGCAGAAATACCACTCGCCTGGCAGGTCATGAGTCCTAAACTATTCGGACCCAGCCCAGACTAATTTCTGACACAGCATAATGACTCTGTTAAAGAGACAGGCACGCAGGCTTTCTATACTACTCTCATGCAGGCACAGGACACCATCCTGACAATGGGCATTAGGCAGCCCCGGAAGACATTTTAGTAAACCTCAATTTGTAGGGGGTTACACCTATAGCCCAGAACTCGGTGGTGATTCCATGTTGTGCAGCTGGGGGCATAAGCCATGAAGCTGTGTTCTTCCCCCAGCTTAACCTGATGAAATTATCACAGTGTTTTTCATAGGGACCCATGCATAATGCTCTTATCTGTTCTACTGTCTCAGCACTGCCATTATCTATCTGATTTCTTTGTGGGTCACTTTGGAATGCAGAGTGTACGACAGTAGCAGTGTAAAGCTAAATTCTGTTCTTCTCCACAGTTCCTGTACTATGGTGTCTACCTACTGTAGTTTCTTTGTGGAACACTTTGGGGTACAGTGGGATACAGCATTTGAATATAATATAGGTGTAACCCCTAGATGGCACTATCCCAGGGGCTACTACCCCCTGCCTGATTTGCCACTAACAGGTTGAGGGGCCTGGATCCAATGGTGGGTGCCTCCACCCAGAGGTCAGGGTTTGCAATAGTTAAACTTACTTGGTCACAGCCCTCTGGGACACTGCAACCCCCCTTTCTTCCCACTAGTGGCCCACACAATATATCAGAATTACCTTCACAGTATACACTTACCCCCAGGGCTGGTTCAGGCACTGGGACCTCCTGTAAAATAAGATACAGTGCAACAATCACAGTACAATACTTTAACATAGACAAATACCTCAGGCAGTATAACTTTGCTGAAACAAGCAGCTCAGATTTATTTAGGGGGAATATAACAAGGACAGGGGGGAAATCAGGTTAATTAGCTTATCACTTTACTCATCTACCTATGGCTCTGTGCACAGGCCTATCCCTACCAGTTACTGTCCCTGGGTACCCAAGCCCTAGTGGCTAGTCCAAACCGTGGCAGCTGGTAGGGCCCCTTTCCCACAGAAAAAGAAAAATTAGTTTAAACAGTCAGTACAGTGATTCCATTTGGATTCAATGTGGCAATTCAACAGGAAGCGACCCTGAATTAGTACTCACGACCTCCAAACAAGATAGGGTCCTTCAATGTCAGCAGGGCTACTCTTGAGCTCCACAGACTCCTCACACATTTATATGGCAAACTGCAACAGGCAAAAGTCCTTTAATGGCAGCAGGATTCACTTGAGCTAACCAAGCCTCACACATTTATATGGTGAACAGTAACAGGCAAAAGTCCTTTAATGGCAGCAGGATTCACTTGAGGTACACAAGCCTCTTCACACATTTATATGGTAAAACAGAAAGTACTATACCAGGCAGGCTGCTTCTCTATCGATCGCAATTACTGCACAATACCCGGGAGAACACACAGCAGATTCAGTTCCTGACAGACCGAGTGCAATTCAGCAATTTCTCCAGTCTTCTACAGGGTGAGCCTGGTTTCTACTCTTCAGTTATCCTCTGATTCTCTTCACAGGACGGATTCAGTCCTAACAAGCAGTTACACAAGCTGCAGACCGGAACTCTGGGCCTTACACACGTTTCCCGACTAAAACTGCACACTGAAAAAAGCACAGGGCTCCTTCCTTCTTCACTGCCAGAGCTCAACTGAAACTCCAACAGACAAAACCGGGCACTTCCTTTGAGTTCCTCCCAGTTCTTGACTGGATTGGCTGTCACTCACAATAGACTGCTCCTGTTGGTCCAAAAAGGCCAAGTCTAAACTACATCTCCCAGAGTCACTGCCCATACAATCCTCTTGTGGCTGGCCCAGATTATGAGTCCAAGTTCTGATTCGCCCAAGGCACCATTTTAGAGCTAGCTTACCCCACACTGATTGGTCCAGTTCAGCAGTTCAAAACCAGAATGGGGAACTAGGCAGACACAGTTCTGACTGCAAAGAAAGCAGGTTAGACAAACTTGAATTTCATTATTACTCTAAATGATTTCTGGCAAACAGTTACATCTTTCAGATAGGTTCCCTTTGCACTCCTAGTGACTGCAAAAATGGAGTGAATTGGCAGCAGCTCGAGTGGTACTCAAACAGAGAAGCACACAGTCCCCCCATACAAACTAATTATGTCTGCAAGCAGACAGTTCTTAAAGAGACAGTACCAGAGGCTCTAAAACACTCACTGATAGATGGCTTAAATGCCAAACACCATTCAGGCTTGGAGCATTCAAGCAAGCTCCTGGAAGTCTTTTGGGAACCCCCATTTGCAGGGGGGTTACATAGGCCTTTTCTTTATAGGGAAAATACAGACTTACCACACCATACAAGTAACTGACAACAGGAAAACATGATTGAACCATACAATACCACAACGGATTAATCAGGTAGATAGCAGAAAATTATTCACACTGAGTGGGATCATAATAGGTAGATAGGTAGGACTGGGCAGACTCCCTGGACTGCAGGGCCATTTTCTGTCGACAAATTCCATGTTTTTATAATAATTCAAAAATTATGACATCAATTAACAACACTCTACTAACTGGAGTAACTTATCAGTCTTGAAGGAATGGCCTAAGATTAGGGAAAGCAAATTTTATGAGCTTTCTCTAAACTCCCTTGCCTGTGCTAGAAAATTTCTGCTAAATTTCCAAAATGTTATATCCTAAGTGTCACAGGACAGGAAGAATTCTAATTTAGCCCCGGGAAGCATCCAGCTGATCCCTTCCACTTCCCAGTAGGCTGCCCCCAATTGCATCGTGACATCCAGCCAGAGAAAGTGGGAGAGTGCTGCTTAGAAGCCTATGGGGCTGTTTTCTTTACTGTCTTTTTAAATATTAGAACACCTTTTTTGCATAAATGAAAACCACCACTAAAGTAACAAGCGATGGCTTTGATTTAAAGGGACACTGTCAACCCACTTAGACCTCAGAGTGTCTCTAATTTAAAAAAACGCATGTTGTGGTTGCTCACAGTCTGCAAAGGTTGTTGATGTGGCTAGTAGTTCGATTCATATTCTTTTTTAATTATTTTTAAAAGTAAAAAGCAGACTGCCCACCATACTGGTTTTACCACACAAAAAAGGTCTTTGTTTACAGTCCTTGTGCTGCATCTTTCCTGGACTTGGGGAACACCACCAACACAGTCTAGTCACTCAAGATACAGTAGGAAGAAAAGGAACTATTGCATCATTAGTGGCTGAACAGTTTGGGTGTTCCTAATGTCCGGGGAAGTATGCAATAAGATCAAGTATTTGAAATAAAATAAGGTTGGGTATAATTGCACCATAAGCACGCATTTCAGTTCTGCTAATAAAGGAAGCAGTTAGAACAAGCAGCAGTATCAATGAATTTCGGAGAAGATAAGCAATCATAAAATGTGGGGTTTCAAATAGAAATAATATGTTGCAAAAAAGACTAACTGTGTCCCTTTAAGTTAAAAGATGGGCTAGCACATAAAATGCACATACTTGCTTTTAATATTTAAAATAACCTTAAATTCTTGTACAGTATCCGCACATAACTTATAGGCTCCAGCAGGGTTACTTATTTTCAAAATTAAGCATCCCTGCTGTCTATTAATTAATGTTAATACTCTATCCAAAGCTTGCATTTGCTCATGTTATATCTAATTCGTGTTATACGTGTGTTTCTAGATTGTTACGTACTGTACCTATTATTTGGTTAGTGTTGTCATTTTATAATTCCTGTATTTCTACCTCAGTATGCACTGTGCTCGATGCAGTCCTCAGTACCATTCTTTTTTGTACTTGTTCTCTCCCTGTTCTTGCATGAGAATAGACATCGAATGTCTAGTGAACTTTCCAGATAAACAAAAAAGAAAGAAAGAAAGAAAGAAAAACTAGTGAATAAAAACAACCCCATAAACTTCTGTGGAGTGTGCCCTGCACTGTCCCTTGTCAGATGTTACAGTGTGTCTGATCACGGGGTGGTGGTGGGGGAGGGGGGGACCAGTCTTCAGGGAAGTAGAAAACATTAGGTGACTGCCTCCTTGGGGCCAGTACATGATCCCTTCTGTCCCATACCACTTAAGGTAAAACATTTTTGAAACTTTGTGAAAAGACTCTGGCAATAAGGAAGCTTAGACAAAATTCAAAAACATCCCTTCCCTGGTCTTAGACAATTTAAGTACGCCCAATTACATATTTATGCCACCCTGATAGCAATCACTTATGGCATCACCAATCTAATATGCCCAAACTAATTAATTATGACATCATCAATGCCAAACTTTTAACTCTCCTACTGTAGCTTCAGAACCATACTTTCTTGAAAAATGCTTTGTCAAAATTTTGTTCCATATTCCAGCAAAGCTCAGATCACACACAGTGTGACATAAAGCCTGTCAGAGCCAGTGTCACTGTGTGACCTTTGTAACTCACTGAACTCTGAGTGCTGCAGTCCACGCAGCTGAGGAAATCGGTAAAAACCAGGACTGCACTGAAAATAAGATGTTGCGTCTCAGCGGGGATGCCAAAGATTAAAAAACAGCATTGTAAAGAGCATAATATACATACAGTATTAACAGTACCCCCAATTGCTTAATGTTGCAGAACATCTCTCTATCTCGCTGGGCTTTCACTAGATTACTTCAGTACAAATCACTGTTAAAAGTAGTAATAATAAAAAAAAAAAGGGGGGGGGGGCCTCACTAGCCATCATCCAGGAAGGACATATGTGTGAGAGATCCCACTCCAGGCTTATTTTTTTATAGCTAATCTAATTGATTTACAGCAAATCATTTTAATTTGAATTGGTGAAACCTTTGTTTTCATTGAATTTGTGACAATATTGCTAAGCCTAAAGATCATGGTTGATTTCCAGTCACTTTTTTAAGCCTCTGCAGTAGGCCTCAGGAGTTGGGAAGTTGGATCCACTGAATAAAGAACAGCCTATGTCTTTGGAGCTGGTTAAAATTAAAAACAATAAACAAACAAGGCGTACATCTGAATAGGCTATTGACTGTCATTTCAGTTCATTTGTGATTTGAATGCATGTGGTAGAACAGTCGGTAACTGGCTTGTCAGACAGATTGGGAACTGCTGCATTGTAGGCTGAAAGGACTATGGTTACCACGGCTAACATAGTTTCTAAAGCTCTGTTTACACTTCGGGAGCGCTGTACTTACCACTCTGCTGCCAACTCACTGCCCTCTCATTTTACTGCTGCAATTCAGTTCACACTTCCTGTGGCTCATGCGCTGCAGATCGCACCAAGAGGGGTGTCCGTCTAGTGGCCAGGATACTGGGAGAAATTGGACTGCATGTGGATGGAGCGCTGTAGCAGTTTACACCGCGGGGTGATGCGCTCAATGCAGTATGCATCCCCACAATTTCACCAAAGCAGAAATAGGAGCAGAGCAGCACATAGCACGATCTGGTGAGTGTCCACAACAGCGACTTTGCAGCGCATCAGTCGGAACGCATGAACTGATGCACTGCAAAGAGGGAAGTGTAAACAGGGCAAAAGACAATGCTCCATCAAAGGCAGCTATCCCTTACAGAAAGGAATTTACAGTTGGTGGGACTCCCTGAGGACACTGAGTTAAATGATCTGATGAATTTTGTGGAACAATGTATGTTGCAAATGCTTATTAAATGGAAAGTGCCTGAATGCCAGTAAGAGAGAGACAGAGAGAATGTTTGCAAAGGGAAATAGAGTGGGAAATTAGAACCGTCCGACACCCATTTTAAAAGTAAACAAAAAAGAGAGAGAAATTTGAACAACAAGCCAAAAGAGGTGGAAAATGTCACCAACAAACTTAGGGTTTTGCCCAGTTAAAGTAACACGGGATGAGTTAGAAATGTTTTATGAAGAACAGGAGGAGGGAGAAGCCATGGAACCAGATGGTTCTCCTGAGCAAGAATTTGTCTCCCCTTCAAGACCTTAAAAACACTTGGCTCGTACCACATCTTTGTGACATATAGTTAATTCCCTCAGTATTTCCTCAGGAAACTGATGAGGATGAGGAGGTTGAATTCATGGATATGATGGGCTTATCTCCCACAAAGGGGTTAATGCTTCCCATCCCAAAATTCCAAAGAAAAGTCACTTTTAAAATCATGTTGGTGCCCACCTCAGCTGCTGGCATAGTTAAGAAAATTGAAAAAAATGAGTAAATAAATATCAGTTAGCAAACAGGGTTTTGGGTACCTATATTCTCACCCTGATCATGAGGGAGTGGTTCAGACTGCTGCCTTCAACAAGACTAAAGTGCCCTTTTCCTCTCAGCATCCTGAAAAAGATTCCAGGAAACTGGATTCCAGGGAGAACAAAAAAAGTGTTACACCTAAGGCAGGTAGCTTATCTGGCCTACATAGCACAGTACTAGAGAGCCTCATGGAACTCCACTCTGGCACTGAACGAAAAGGCTACTGGAGACTCGGCACAGGATATGACTGGCATAGCAAGATCGTCCACAGATGCCGCAAAATACTAGTTTCATAGGGCAGTGGATATTAATGACACTGCATCCAGGGCTGTGGCCCATGCAGTATCCCTAAGAAAGTTTGTCTGGCTTAGAACTACAAATCTGTCTCAGAACTCTCAGATAAAAGCTACGGATTTTCCTTCTGAGGGAAATTCCCTGTTTGGTGACAAGACAGAGGCTTACATGGAAAAGGTGGATGAGTATAAAACCACCTACATGAGGAAGGTGGATGAGTATAAAACCACCTACAGGACGGTAGGGGAAATACCCTCCACAAAGGGCCTGTTATATGAACAGAGACAGAAGGAGAAATAGGTGTGCTGCTGCAACACCAACACCCAAACCCCAGGCAAAGCAGAACCCCTGATAGGTCTCCCAACTTGCCCAACCATTGCCAGTGGAAGGAAGACTGGTGCACTACTCCCATCCTAGGGGTAGTGAGCCAGGGTCTGTCTCTGCAATTCAGAAGATTTCTAAAACTACAGGACATGAAAGTCTTTCAGTTTCACATGCCAGCAGAAAAAATCTTGCTGGAGTTGGGGTGAAGAAATTGCTACAAACACATGCAGTGGAAAAAGTACCATCTCATAACAGGCCAAGGGACACTACACCATATAGCTTCCTAACTCTAAAGAAAAATGCATAAGATGCCTGAGGAAAATACATCAGGTTCAGGTTAAGGGCTGCCTCTACCAGTTCACAGCCTCTCACTTCAGCCTCACCTTAGCTCCAAGGGTATTCACTAAGTGCCTAGCTGTGGTGCCAGCACATTTGACAAGGAGAAGGGTGGCGTTTTTTTTTCCCCATACCTAGATGAGCTGATCGCTGGAAAAACGCAGAAGGAAGCAAACTCCTTGATACTGCTAACTCAAAACACTTGAGGGATTGGGTTTTCCATTAACTTTTAAAGTCCTAAACTGAACCAGTTCAAGTTCTAGATTATACTGGTGCAGAGCTGGCTACCTTGCATGGGAAGGCATTCTTTCCTCCCACAATCTGATTTCATCTATAGAATCCTTCAAAACAGGCCAGCCAAGGCCTGCAGGAGATTTTCTAAGGCTACAAGATCACATGACCTCCTCTACAGCAGTGGTAGCAGGGGCAACATTCCAGAAGAGAGATACTCTGTACCTACTAGGGGACCTTTGATCTCAGAGGTGGGACACCCTATGTAAACCTTAGGAAGACCACACATATGGTCGAAGCGCTGGGTAATAGTGTTTGTTGGATGCACTTACAATGGCTGTGATTTGAAATTCTTGGAGCAGAAAGATTTACTTGTGAATCCTGTCATCATACAATAAAAATTCACAGCTTTTTAGAAAGAAAAAGAAGGTTGGTGTCTGTTTTGCAACATTATTGGCACATGAGTGCAGAGATTGCTTGGATTTTGTTCATTATTGGATGGGGCCAGCAACCCCATACTCTGTACCTAGGTTACCTGTGCACACGTCTGAGGAGTGGTCTGGACCCTATGTAAACTGGTACCTGTCACAAGAACCTTGTTAAGGACACTGTATTGGTAGAAGAAGGAATGCAGCCTCAGAGAGGGGATTCCCTTCCACAAGAGAGACAGAAGCGCATAAATGTCTTGTAATTCAGGGCATGGCACCTGGCAATGCAAGCTTTTCCTCCTAGGTCAGTAGTCGGTCTGTCCAGATCAGAGCAGACAACACCACAAACATGTACTGCACAAAGAGAACAAAATCTTCCAAGTTGTACACAGAAGCCATGAAGATCTGTAACCTGGAATATTCCATGGAAGTGCGGCTACCCACAGTACACCTAACAGGGAAAGGCATTGTACTAGCAAACTCCTTGAGCAGGTCAGCCAGGTAAATCAAGAATAAGCCCTAAACCAGCAAGTGCAGGCCTCAGTGTTCACAAGGTGGTGTACACCAGCAATATATCTATTCACCCCCTGGGAGAACAATCAGCCCCCACTTTTTTGTTGCAGACCCCCAGTTGTGGGTTCAGTTCCCCCCCATCCCAGTAGTGGGTTCAGTCCAATAGGATACTCTAGTCCTCAGCTGGTTAGGGAAGTTTCTTTACGCCTTCCCTCCCTTCCCATTTTTCACTGAGAGTACTGGTAAGACAGAGAATGGAGTCAGCAACAATGGTTCTAATTATTCCAGGCTTGGGCCAGGCAAACATGGTTCTCCATGACCCTGTCCTTCTCCAGCAGACAGTCTGTCAATCTGCCCCTGAGGTACAACCTGTTAGTTATATCCCAGGGCAGGATAACATTCCCTGATCCATGATCTGTACACCTCTGGGCATGGTTCTTGAGGGGGTTTGAGTTACCTGGGCCAAACCTGTCTGAGAAAGTATGGAAGTACTTAAGGTTTCCAGGAAAACAGCAATGTTCAAAAATAGAGAAATCTTTTCCTTATTATGCTGCCCTAAACAGATCAACCCCCTCTGTGCACCTCTGTTCACAATCCTGGACTATCTAGTCTACCTCCAGTCCTTGGGCTTAAGGCCTTCAACTCAGAATGTGCATTTGGCAGCAATGTCCGCTTGTACATCAACTGGCAAACACAGGTCAGTGGCATATAAACCCATTTTCAAATAAAGGTTTAATCATTGGTACCCTCCAGTAGGGATCCTGTCCCCCCATGGGACCTGAATCTGTGTATTGCCCAGCTGATGGAGGCTCCTGTTGAGTCTCTGGCAACTGTTGCTTTGAGGTATGACACCTGGAAAGCAATTATCTTACCTGTATCAGTCTTCACCATTCATCACTGGTGGGTACTACGTCAGAGGTGCTAGGACCCCGTGGGAAGTTTTTTAGCTTAAAAAGCTTCTCTCCTAGGAGGAGGGGCGACATCAGGGATGGCTCTGCCCCTGAGGTCAGCGCATTGTGTGGCACTCATGGGTTGACCAGTAACCGTCGTTGTCCCCTCCACTACCTCAGTTCTGCTTTTCCTGCCATCGAGGCTGCAGCTCAGACTATGTGGAACAGCAAGAAGTCTACACGACACTCCTCAACTACTGTTTTCTGCTCATCTGACCAATTACAAGATGTTGCACTTGTCAACGCCGCATTTGACATCGTTTTGTTCTTTTCAAACAACATGAAGTCTTGCTATATTATAGACATTAGCAGTTTGTTCCAGCTCTAGAACTGCCCCGGAGTGAAATGGTTAAAACCATTCCAAAATAGAATTTTGGCACGAGAGCAGCTCTATCTGTGTCCTTTCAAACTTGAACTGTCAGATTCTTTACTCCGCCTCAGTGAACAGTCGCTCCGGAGATTTCTCCTTCTGCTCGGTTCATTTCTCGGTTTAAAAAGTGTTTTCTCGGTTGTATTTAACCGAGAATAGTTTTATTTAACCATAAAACCATTTAGTTCAAGCTCTATCTGTGGTAACGGTAAGTAAATGAAGGTTTTGTCTGTAGTGGAACTTGTAAGTTATCGGTTCGGTTTTGAACCGATCAGTGGGTTTAAAATTCATTTAAAACTAAAAGTTACTATTTTAGAGTGCGGTTCCGGTTCTTATCGGTTCTAAAAAGCAGTTTATTCGTTTTTCCAATACACCAACGTACGGTTAGGAACCGATAAGGTGTCTTCTAGCACTGCCGTTAAAAGACAAGTTTTTGGTTAGGCTTGGCATTTTGTCTGAGAAACCCAAAGAAAACCGCCCACTGGGTTTCAACACTGTGATGTTTGTGGGAAGTCTTTGCCAAGTCTGACCCACACACCACATGTGTTTATTGTCTGAGGTTTGACCACCTCAGTCAGACTGCCAGGTATGTAAGAATTTCCCTGCAGCCACCCTGGAAAAAGATTGGGCAGGCTCAGGAGCGAGAGCCAAAAGTCCGCTGACCGGATGGCCAGCCGGTTCGGTGCCACCGAACCAGAGGAGTGCCCTCTGACCAGGGCCAGACTTCCTCGGGCAAAGAAAAGCTGGTTCTGAGGAACCAATTCCAGTAAAGAAAACAAGAAAATCAGCAGGTCTGAGTCCAAAATTCCTTCTCCAACTGCTGCAGAGATAACAAAAGCCATACAAATTGTCCAGTCACTGTCTCAGGGTCCGTCGAACCACCACTATCTGGTAAAAGGTCGGTTCGTCCAGTCCCAGTGGTTCAGGATTATGATATTGAGGAATTTTATGAACCAGAGGAGGGGGAGGAGGATTATGAACAGTATGAATGTGGCTGGGAAGGTCTGGGTGTGCCCATTGAACCGGACATCTCCCCAGACAGACCTTTATGCTGTCTGAGTCCCCATCTCATTTTATGTTTTATAAAAAAGTTGCTGAAACCCTCCAGCTTCCTTTAGAAGAGGCTGTGGATGAGCAAGAGGAGCCTGATTTTGTAGAAATGATGGATATTCCAGAGTCTAGGAGATTGTCTATTCCTTTACATAAGTCTTTTAGGAAACAAACAATTAAAATTTTAAAAGCTCTAATTCTGTGCCTCCTGTAGATAAAAGATGGACAGAAGGTATACATTGTCAGGCCCTGATACAGAATTCCTTTCTCAGCAATGCAGTCATGTTGGGGTAGTTCAGGCTGCTGCCTGTGATAAAGCTAATATTCCTTGGCTTCACATCCTCCTGACAGGGATTCCAGGAAGATTGATGCCATGGCAAAAACAGTATATGGCAGCCTCTCTGGGACTCAGGCAAGCAAATTATATGGCTTATGTAGCTAGGTATCAGAAATCTAGATGGGATACTGTTATGCAATTGGCCAAGCAGGCCCATGGCCAGCTGGCTAGTGAACTAGAACAGGTGGCTGCTGATGGCATTGAAGCCTCTAAGGTTCAGTTTCATGCTGCTGTGGATGTTAATGATGTTTCCTCTAGGGTCATGGCCACATCTGTAGCTTTTTGTAGGTTGGCCTGGCTCAGGTGTACTAGTTTGTCTGGGATACCCAGACTAAGGCTATGAATTTTCCTGTGGTGGGAAATTCTCTGTTTGGAGAACAGACAGAAATTACGTGAAGAAGATGGATGAATATGGGACTACTTACAAGAGTGCCCAGGCTAGAAGCGGCAAGCCACTCCTCAAAGGCATGCCCCAGGGGTAGGGGTAGGCCTTTTCACGAGCCTTTCTACCAGACTCAGGCCTCCCTCTGCCTTTGCTCAGAGGGCTTCTTCAGAGGCAGGGGCAGGCGAGGGGTGGGCATACCTGCTCCACCCCAGCCTAAAGCTCCTGCGAAACAGGCACCCTGATGGGGTGCCCAGGGCCGATTCTCCTGTACCAGTTGGGGCAGGCTGGCTTACTTCAGTCAGAATTGGGCTTCTTTAACCTCAGACAAGTGGGTTCTGGAAGTAGTAAGCCAGGGTCTGGTTCTACAAGCTTCAAAAAGTTTCCCAAGTTGAGAAGCAGACTTTTTCCTACAAGTCCTTCAGAGACCCTCGCTCTGGAAACAGAGGTCTCATCCCTGTTAGCTCTCAGAGCAGTAGAAAGGGTTCCTCCCCTGCATCAGGGCAGGGGTCTGTATTCCAGATACTTCCTTACCCCAAAAAAGACAGGAGAATGGCGGCCTATTTTAGATCTCAGATATCTGAACAAGCATCTTTTGAAACCAAAGTTCAAAATGGTAACTCTGGCAATGATTTTACCTTCCCTAAGGCCAGGGGACTGGCTAGCCTCCCTGGACCTCAAGGATGCCTATTTCCATGTCCTAATCAGAAGATCCCATCGAAAGTACCTCAGATTTGAACTGCCCTCAGGTCATTACCAGTTCAGAGCAATGCCCTTGACCCTTACCTCTGCTCCAAGGGTATTCTCAAAGTGTCTAGCAGTGGCCCACTTAAGGAGGCAGAGGATTGCTGTTTTTCCCTATCTAGATGACTGGCTCATTGAGGCCAGTCCCCAGAACAGGTAAAATCTCACCTGCAGGTCACCCAGCAGCTTCTCACCTCCCTGGGTTTTCTGCTAAACCTACAAAGTCGGTTCTGGAACCAGTCCAGGCAAAGCTAGCCAGAGCCTTTCTTCCCCAAGAAAGGGTAAGAAATTTAGTGGCTCTGGCCTCTTCCTTCACTCTGCAGGTCTCTCGACCAGCAAGACACTTTCTGCAGCTCCTGGGGCACATGGCTGCATCCACAGCTGTTGTGCAGGGAGCCAGATTTCAGATGAGAGACATTCAGTTTCACTTGAGAACCTTTTGGTCTCAGAGAAGAGACCCCCTTTCCAAGTTGGTCCCAGTGACTCGAACCTTGATCCTAGCTCTCTAGTGGTGGCAGAATCAGAGCAATTTAAGAGCGGGGGTCCCCTTCATTTCCCCTTCTCACGACTTGACTCTTACTACAGATGCTTCCCTTCTGGGTTGGGGAGCCCACATGGGCGACCTTTCCACTCAGGGAGTTTGGTCCCCCCAGGAATCTCTGCTCCACATCAATTTGCTGGAACTCAGAGTGGTCTTTTTAGCTCTTCAAGCTTTTTCTGCATCTGTCCACGACAAGGTGATACAAGTCAGAACAGTCAACACCACAACAATGTGGTACATCAACAAACAGGGGGGCACTCGGTCTTTGGCCTTGTGCACCGAGGCAATGAAGTTGTGGTCTCTGGCCTATTCCCTGAACACTTCCCTCATAGCAGTTCATCTTCCAGGGAAGGACAATGTCCTAGCGGATGCCCTCAGCAGGATTTCCCAGGGCCATCACAGATGGTCCCTGGATCCTCAAGTGCTGGGATAGTTTTTGCCAGGTGGGGCATCTCTCAGATAGATCTTTTGCAGCCCCAGACAATCACAGACTTCCTCTGTTCTGTTGCAGGCCTCCAGTGCTGGGCTCAGTTCCCTGGATGCCCTTCTTCTGGATTGGGAGGAAGTTCCTCTCTTCCCCCTTTCCTCTCCTATTCAAAGTACTAGTCAAAATCAGATCTCAGCCTTGCAGGGTGATTCTGATTGCCCGGATGAGGCCAGGCAGCCCTGGTACCCACTCTTTCTGTCTCTGACAGTCCATCTTCCCCTGTGCCTCCCCAGGAATCACAATCTGTTGACTTGTGCCCAGGAAGGGTTTGGTATCCGGACCTCAAATCCCTCAACCCCAAGGCCTGGCTCTTGAGGAGTTAGAGTTTGCTGATTTACACCTCTCTCAGGGTGTTCTTGAGATCCTAAAGGCTTCCAGAAAGCCTTCCACTAGAAACTACTTATAGTTCTAAATGGAAAAGGTTTTCCATTTGGTGTGCTAGGAAAATATTTCCCCAGAATCTGCTGAATTGCCCTTTTGTTAGATTACATGGTACATCTTAATTCCTTGGGTCTCAGACCAGCTACCCTGAGAGTTCATTTGGCAGCTGTCTGCTTTGTGTCAACAGGAAAGTCATCCCTCTTTCCTCTCATCCTGTGTTTTCCAAGTTTTTTAAGGGTTACTCATACTAATCCTCCCTTTAGGAACCGGCCCTACTTGGGACCTTAATGTTTGCATTGCCCAGTTAATGCAACCCCCTTTGAACCTCTGTCTTCTGCAGAGCTTAAGTACCTAACTTGGAAAACTGTTTTTCTAGTGGCTATCACTTCTGCCAGGCGCATAAGTGAATTGCAAGCCTTGTCAGTGGAGACTGACTTTATTTCTTTCCACAGGGATAAGGTAGTCCTTAGGACTAATAGGAAGTTTTGCCTAAGGTGGTTTAGTTCCATCTTAATCAATCTATCTCCTTCAATATTTTCACTGATCACTCCTCTTCGGGTGGAGGAGGTTGCGCACCTGGATGTTAAGAGAGCTCTTAGTTATTATATAGGCGTACCAAAGGTCTGAGGTTCGAATCCTCCAACTTTTCCTTACCTATGGTGAAGTTGGGAAAGGCAAACCTGCCACCAAGAGATCAATAGCCAGGTGGATTATCTCTTGTATCCAATTTGTTATCAGAAAGTGGGCAGAGTCCCCCGGTTTGAGAAGTCACTCATTCTCAGGGGTATTCAGCTCGTCTCTAGCTGCTGCCAGAGATATCCTTTATTAGAGATTTACCAGGCTGCTACTTGGAAAGCGGTACACACTTTTACCAAGCACTACTCCCTGGATGTCCAGGCCAGGAGAGATGCTCGGTTGGCACAGCTGTTCTTCAGAGCCTATTCCCTAAGTAGGTTCTGCCCTCCTCCATGGAGGTACTGCTGTGTATTCTGCTAATGTCTATAATATAGCAAGACTTCATGTTGTTTGAAGAAAAATTACTCACCTTAGTAATGTTGTTTCTTCTAATGGAGTCTTGCTATATTATAGACCTCCAACCTGCCCCTCTCAGAACCTCTACTTGGTAGAGTGCGGGCAACTTAATGTAATGAGCACTACTTATGTCCTGTTAGCATTTTGTCCCCTTTGGGACTTTGGGGATGTGTGTATGTGGCGTGTGTGTGTTTTATTATACTTATGTTCCATTTTCATATTATTAGAATGGTGTTAGTATTTCTGGTCCCCTGACTTGAGTCTTGGGTGTTGGGACCATCAATGGTTGTTATTATTTAGGTAGCCATTTGGCTAGTGTAGGTTACAACTTCCACACAGACCTTAGTGAGTTTGGCTTGTAAAGATCTGACAGTTCAAGTTTGAAATGACACAGATAGAGCTGCTCTCGTGCCAAAATTCTATTTTGGAATGGTTTAACCATTTCACTCCGGGCAGTTCTAGAGCTGGAACAAACTGCTAATGTCTATAATATAGCAAGACTCCATTAGAAGAAACAACATTACTAAGGTGAGTAATTTTTTCTTCTTTACTAGTGTTTGTATGGCGCTGAGTCTTTTTCTTTCTTTTTCTGCTAAGTTAAGGACCTTAGGCCCATGCCCCGAGCCTCTCCCTGCTGCTATACGCACCAGGGGAGAGCAGGCCTCCATCAGCTCAGGTCTTGCTGAGCCCTGACGCCTGGTTGAGTGGTCGGGAGAATGGTCAGACTCCAGGGGTGCCGGCCGTGGATTGCTCAAGGCCCAGTTCTCCTTTGGGGAACCGTCCGACCCCAGTATCGAGGCCTTAGCTACACGCAAGGCCTGCATCGGTGGTGCCTTTGAGTGCTTCAGGGGGTGTGACCTCAGCTCCTGACATTGGTTCTGGTATCGGTGAGTGAGGCTGGCCCTCCGGTACCACGGAGTCCCCTCCCGATACCACTCTCTGTGCCAGGACGGGTAGACTGGCCGGGGTTGCCTCTCTTAGGATCACTGTGCTCTTGTCCTCAGATTCTGAGGATGATCAGGCTGATCCACATTGGCAACCGAGCTTTCTAGAGCAATGGTCACTTCCCACGATCTGCTTGAGGTTGTTGTCTGTGAGTTCTGGTGTTAGGACTAACTGTGTTTGTGACGATGCCCTTTCATCTGTTGGTGCTGTGCTCTGCACTGTGGGGGACTCCAGTGCCACAAGTGGCACTGTCTCAGGCAACAATGACGCTTGCGGCACTGTCTCCAATGATGGTGCTGTGGCCGATGGCGCTACGGTTGGTGTCACACTTGCTGTTGGTGCCGTGAATGGTGCCGTTTCAAAGGTTGGTGCTGTGGGCGGCACCATCCCTGGGGTTGGTTCTGTCCCTGAGGTTGACACCAAAGTAGGCGTCGATGTCGATGGTGACACTGTTTCTGGGGATGTTGTCGATGTCATTGCCACGGCCGGCTCCATTGCCACGGGCGGTGCTGTTTCAGTGACGGTGCCGCTTTGGTTGCCGTTTCCATAGAGGAGGCCAATTTTGGTGCCGGGTTGCTCTTTGGTGCCAGCACGGAGTTGGAGGGGTGTCAGAGGCTGACCCTGGTGCTGGCTTTTCTCTCCCCCCCCCTTCCTTAAGGGCAGTTGCCATAGTAGGACCTCGCATGAGGGGCAGGTCTTGGTCATCTCCGGGAAGGTTGGGGGCCCGGTCTGTCTCCTGCTGTGCTCAGGTGACCTCGGTCACTCTGGGCCAAGTCGGAGTACTGGGCCTGCACCCTCCACCTTCTCCTCCTCTGGGGGACTCAGTCCTGTGATGGGTGGAGACAGGGGTCACCCTGCAGGGTTTGCTCAGCTCCAGTCTCCCCACCAGGCGTCTTCTCCCAGTGGGCTTTCCCCTGCTAGCTTGGGGAGGTTTGAGCAGCAGATGGGATCTGGGCAGCGCATCCCCCCTTGCTTCTGAGGGGGTTCCCTGCTTTTTTCCACAGCCCTGGCAAAGGGGGCCCAGTCTCCCAGGACCATTCGGCCCATCCTTCTTCCTCTCTGCCTTCTCCTCCTCCTCCTCTTCTCCTGGGTCTTTTTGGTCCTTTGTGGCCTCTTACCTGGGAGCAGTATAGGGCCACGGCGAGTGCTTTCCCCATGTTTTACAGGGCCATGGATGAGATGGTATTCGCATCTCCTCTTCATGCACTGTCATTCCCTATACAGAGCCCTTCCACTTCATCAGCTTCCTCCTCCGAGGAAGAGGACTCCTCCTTGTACCGGTCTTCAGAAGCTGACTTTTTGGAGTATCAGCAGCTCCTGTTGACAATGATGGAACAGCACAATCTTACCCCAGTGTCTCAGTGCAATCCAGTGAGTACAACTATGATGTTCCTTGGGGAGTACAGCCAGGAATCCTTAGTGATCCCTCCATGGCCTCGGCCCTTAATGGAGGAGTCGTACAGCATCTGGCAGTCACCTGCTTCTGCTTCCCCAGTCCCTGGGGACTGCCAGCACAGGCATTGCACTCCCCTGGGGTCTCCAGGAACTTCGCCCATTCCACATCAGGATTGGAAGGGCTGGACACCCCTTCTGGGTGTCGGCACCTCACAATAGACCATCCTCCAGACACGGGTTCTGTGGAATTTGATTGCTGGAGCAGGAGAGTTTTCGGTGCATCTCTTGTCCATTGCTGCTCATCAGGCACACATGGTGACCAATGAGAGGTGCATGTGGGCCACGTTGGGGGAAATTGTAGCCGCCTTGTCTGATTGCAAGGCAACTAGGTGAGCCATTGCCATTTCCACAAGAGGCTGGAGCTAGCGAGACACCAAGCATAGGCATCTTATGACACCAACGAGATAGCCTCCAGGGTTGTGGAATCTGTGGTCTGCACTAGGCAGACAGCATGGTTCCGCCTCTCCCAGATATCACCCTTGGTCTGGTGTAGGGTGACTGCCTCACCATTCCAGGGGGCCTGGTTTTTCTCCTGAAGAGCCAGGCGGGAAATATCAGGGTGTCATTCCTCTCCTGCAGGTCAGGAGCCCAGTCCTGGCTCTGAACAGTAGCAGGTCTGGCCAGACCTGTGATGAGCTCTCTCCCTTCGTGAGTCCCACACAAGGGGCTGAAGGCTGTCCAGCCTTTGGGGAGGTACCGGTACCTTGTGGGCTTGGTGCTCACTCACCAGTGATGAATGATGAAGATTGATGCAGGTAAGATATGAAAATTATGTACCTACCGTCATTCTTGACCTTCCTTTATATCTTCACCATTCATCACTGCTTCCCGCCCACCTTCACCTCTTGGACCTCAGCTTCTGAGCAGTGCCTTCTCCCGGCTTGCCTTCCGCCCAATTGAGGCCAGTTGTGGGTGAAGTCCCACTGGTATCTGCAGGCTCCCTGACACTTCCTTGAAGCACCAGGGTCCCACTCCAGTGGGGAAAGAAAATCAGGAGCTCTTGCCGTCATTCTCCTTGGCTCCTCAGGCCCCTCTTCTCAGTAGGGGAGATGTTCAGGCCTACTGTCTGGGAGTTCTGCCATGGGCTACCTTTGTGGGTCCCGCCTTCGTCTGAACCTCTCTGTTAAGACTGGGGTGCCAGGGGTCCTCTCTGTTTTGTTTTTCTTCTTTCCTCTGCTGGGTCCCTTGTTCACTCAAAGTTCCTTTGGACTTCAAGGCTCAGGAACCTCCTTGAGGTGTCTTTTTCCTATTAACTTCACCTCCTCAGTGGTGTTAAATATAGGGTTTTACCCTCTTACACCTCAGGAGTTTCCCCTTGGCCACTGAGGTGAACTCTGACAGCAAGACGGGTCCTCTTGCATCTTTTGGCTTAGGAGAAGGGGAGAAGGAGCATCTATCACCAAATGTTCCTCCCCTATTGGACCTGGGGGGTTAGTTTGACCTGCCAAGCATTTCTCCTGTCAGATCTCTGTTGCTGGTGGGGGTTTAGATTTCTTGCTCCTCTTGGAAAAGTCCTGTTCTTGGACTATCACCTTGTTTCAGGCTCTTCCAACAAAAAAAAAAGGGACATTTTATCACCTTAACAAGAGGATGTAGACTGCGGAGTTTTAGTCTCTCTTTGAACCACAAGGACTTCTGGATTGTGGGGGCATGCAGTCTTATCCCACCCACTTCTTCTCCTTCTCTTCTTCTTTTTCTTCTGTTTCTTCATCATCTTCTCTCCTCCTTAGCCAGCCCAGAGGTTGGAGCCCTCCTCCCAGAACAAACTAGGCTCCAACCTCTTTTTCTTATCTGGTTGTCTTATTCCTTTATCAGTTTTTATCCCTTTTTTTGCTGTCCCTTGGGCTCTCTTGCCTCACCCTCCACCCTTTTTCTCTGTGCCTGTTTCCCCTCTGGTGAGCAGAACTGAGGTAGTGGAGGGGACGACGACAGTTACTGGCCAACCCAAGAGTGTCACCCAATGAGTCGGCTTCTGGGGCGACGCCGTCTCAGACATTGCCCCTCCTCCTAGGAGAAAAGCTTTTTTCCCACAGGGTCCTAGCGCCTCCAGCGTAGTACCTGTCACAAACGCATTCCGCAGGTCAGGCCCTATGCTCCCACAGTGCCAACCTCAGAGCACAATAGTGTGAACAGGTAACAGACAGGGTAACCCTCTTGTCTGCTTTTGGGTCTGAATCACCTTTAGTCTCAAGTTCTGGGGGGGATTCAAACCGTGAACCTTATGCTAGCATAACTAATGAACAGGCTCAGATATGTGCCCTCTTCGGGGATTGTGATACAATCTTTCGTAAGGGACACCCAGCCAGTCTTCCAAAATGAACCCTTCTAACTCTATAAGAGATCTTAGCTATATTCTTACCTTTTACCAAGCTTAGTAACACCATCAAACCCTTCAACAGTTGTCAGACTTAATATCCGTTTAGCAGTAACATGCAAAAAAATGACTGAGGAGACCCAGGCAGTATCTTAAGAAAATGTTTACTAAAAATGGATAAAAACAGTAAGATAAAATACAGAACAAATATCAAAGAGCATCACAATCACATAAAAGAAAAAAAAGGAAAACTACAGAACAAAACTCCTACCACAATACATTTAGATCTTTTCTATCTAATGTATTACCTATGTAAGTGCCTTTAAATTAGAGAGATCTTTGTTTCTTAAGAGCCCAAAAAGATATGTTCCATCTTAGATACACTGATACATTTTCAACTCTATTTTCCACACCCACTTGATGAGTCATTTAGCTCCTCCTTTTAGAATATACAATTACAAACATGATTTCCTACAAGGAGGTATGTTAAATAATGTGACATCAGAATTAAAAAGACATTTCCTGTATGTAATTCCTTAATTAACCATTTTTTCCTTTAAACTTAGCAATCCCAGCATTTGTCATTTAGGTTCTAAACTTGATAGGAACAACCAAATTACCCTTTCTTTCCTGATGTCATAAACTTCAGATTTTGTTTCCACTTCAAAAGCCTGAGCATGTCATAAAAGGTAATAAAATGCCCACTGGAAGGAAGGTAGTTAATTAACTTGTCCCCCTGGTCAGTTTTAATTGCATCCTGTGGTTTCAGCTGCTGACCTTGTAATTCAAAGGCCCAAATCTCTCACAAACTGACATTTCATACACTGACCATTTATTTATAATACCAATATCATACAATAATCATAACCAACTGGCAAAGCATCACACTTCTCCCCACCCAGACTGAATTTGGGGGCTCTATCCCCTGCGTAGGATGAGCTTCCTAAGTCAGTTCACTCCTCATATAGATGCAACAAGCCATCTGCGTTCTGATTGGTTGCTCCAGCCCTATGTAGGATCATCATGTCATTCCCTTGCAAGGCAAGACTCCATCTTAATAGTCTACCATTTGTTTTTTCCCATTTGTGTCAGCCAAACCAGGGGGTTGTTGTCAGTTTGTACCTCAAAATGCTGCCCATATAAGTATGGCTCTAACTTCTTTATTTCCCACACTATGGCAAGACACTCTTTTTCCACAGTAGAGTAAGCCTGCTCCCTGGGAAGTAACTTTTTATTCAGGTACACTACGGGGTGCTCTTTCCCTTGGTGTGATGTCTGACTTCAGTACTGCCCCAATACCTATGTCTGAGGCATTAGTCTGGACTTTAAAGGGTCTGCTATAGTCAGGACTTGCCAATACAGGAGCACTGCACACTGCCTCCTTCAGTCTGGTAAAGGCTTTTTCACAAGCTGGTTCCGAGGTAATTTTCTTAGGCATCCTTTTCTTTACCAGGTCAGATAGGGGAGCAGCCAGGTCACTGTAATTGGATACAAATTTCCTATAGTACCCTGCTGTCCCTAGAAAACTCCTGATCTGCTTCTGCATTTCTGGTCCATGCCATGCCTTGATCACCTCTATTTTTACTTGGTTAGGACAGAGCTGTCCCCAGCCTACAACATGCCCGAGGTATGCCACTTCGGCCATGGTCACCTGGCACTTCTCAGCTTTGACAGTGAGTCTGGCCCTCTGTATCCTGCCCTGCATTTCCCTAAGGTGGGACAGGTGTTCCTCCCAGCTGGCACTAAAGATGGCAGTGTCATCCAGGTACACCATGGCATACTCCTCAGCACCCTTTAACACTTGGGTCACCAACCTCTGGAAGGTGACAGGGGCGGTCTTCATTCCACAAGGCAGTACTTTAAATTCAAATAACGTTATCAGACTGATAAAGGCCGAGCTCTCCCTAGCTCTGTCAGTTAACTCTACCTGCCAATACCCCTTTGTCAGGTCAATAGTTGTAAGGTAGGTCGCCCCTCTCAACTTGTCCAGGAGTTCGATTATCCAGTGTATCGGGTGGGCATCTGACTTTGTGACTGCATTCAGTCCACGATAGTCCACACAAAAACAAGTAGAGCCATCTGGCTTGGGCACAAGGACTACAGGTCAGGCCTAGGGGCTGTGGGATCTCTGGATTACCCCTAAATCCAGCATTTCTTCTACCTCCCTCCTAATGTCTTTTTGGACAGTCTCTGACACCTGATAGGCTGTCCGCCGTATGGGCGTCTGTGTCCCTGTCTCTACATCGTGCGTCACTAAGGGGGTTAGTCCAGTCTTGGTGCTAAACAGTGGGGCAAAGTCTGCTAAAACCTCCTTTACTTCCCGGATCTTGTCCGGGGCCAGCTGGGGTGACAGTTTAGCTGCCTCTACAGAGGACTCCCACTTAATTTCTTCCAGCAAGTCCAGAAGGGGGGTCTCCTTTGTCTGTCCCCTTCCCAGGACTACACACTGCAAACACCATGTCAGCCCTATTAGCATATAGCTTCATCATGTTGACATAGTACATTCTTTCTGTATGTCTTCTGTCAGGTAATTCTATGATATAGTTCATGTCATTTACCTTTCTGACTAGTTTGTACGGTCCTGCCCACTCAACCTGCAGCTTGTCGTTCCAGACCAGGATAAGGACCCTGACTTCCTGACCCACTGTGTACGAGCGAGCTCTGGCTCTGCGTTCGTACCACACTTTTTGTTTCTGTTGGGCAGCTGTCAGGTTGCTCTGGGCTGTCCCCATAAGCTCCTTCAGCCTTTCCCTAAACCTAAGGATATAATCCACTATGGGAGTTCCCTGGGTGGCTTGCTTGCCTTCCCAGTCCTCCTGCATCAAGTCTAGGGGTCCATGTACCCGGCATCCATATAAGAGCTCAAAGGGGGAAAACCCTGTCGACTCTTGGGGCACCTCCCTATATGCAAACAACAGGTGGGGAAGGTATTTTTCCCAGTCCCTCCCATGCTGTTCAGCAAACACTTGGAGCATTGACTTCAGGGTACCGTTAAATCTTTCCACAAGCCCATTGGCTTGCGGGTGATAAGGTGTCAGGTGCCTCTGCACCACCCCACACTTCTTCCACAAACATTTCATCAGGTCTGATGTGAAGGAACCCCCTTGATCGGTGATAACCTCCTGCAGAAACCCAACATGGGAGAAAATCCCAAGTAAGGTATCTGCCACTTTGGCTGTCCTCAGTGAGGATAGGGTGACTGCCTCTGTATACCGTGTTGCATAATCCACCACAGTCAGGATGAACCTCTTCCCAGAGGAGCTGGGGCTAGTTAAAGACCCCACAATATCCATTCCCACCCTCTGGAATGGCTCCTCCACTATGGGCAATGGAATTAGGGCGGCTTGGGTTTTCTTACCCGCCTTGCCTATTTCTTGGCACCGGTAACAAGATCCGCAATACTCCTTCACCTGCTAGGTGAAGTTGGGCCAATAGAAATTCTGGGCCAATCGCTGCATAGTGCACGTGATTCCCAGATGACCAGACAAGGGAATATTGTGTGCAATCTTGAGCAACTGCTCATGGTACCCCTGGGGAATGACAAGCAGCCTGCCTAGCACCCCTCCCTCTGTCTTAGCATCCTGCATATACATCAGTCCATTTTCCCAATAAACTTTGTTTTTCATCACCTCCCTGTGCTCCGTCAGAGTCTGCCCAAGCCCTTAGTTTCTCTAGACTAGGGTCACTTTTCTGAACAGCTACAAACTCCTTACACATTCCCAAGGCATGGGACAGGTCCCCTTCAGTCTCTAAACTAGGGTCCCTAGCTCTAGCGTCAGGCTACTCTGGATCACTGTCATCCCTAACCTTCTGACAATGGGTCATCCCTCCTTCTTCGGAATAACCCTTCATAGCTGTTTGGTTAACTGCTACTGGGGAAATTTCTACCCCCTTTTCATTAGTCTCCATATTAGGAGACACAGGGGAACCAGCCTCCTAGTGGTTTCCACAGTGGCTTCTATGGGGTCCAGAGAACTACAGTTTTCCTTTGCTGCTTGGCTACAGGTACCTGCACACACCATCCCCTGTTTGAGATTGTTGCCAAGGATGACATCAGTTGCTAAAGTTTTGGCTACAGCCATCTGTTGCACAGTTCCCCGTTTCATCCCAGTCTAGGAGAACACTAGCGAGTAGCAATGTTTTCTCCTCCCCAGTGAAGCCTTGTACTGTTACAAATTTATTGGGTATAAGCTGACCAGGCTCTACCAGATCCCCTTTTACCACCGTCAGGGATGCTCCTGTGTCTCTTAACCCTTATGTCTGTACACCATTCACAGTGACTGGGTTATTATTTTTTATTTTATTTTATTTATCAAGTCTAGAATTCCAAATACCTTTGAACCATGGCTCTTTTACAAAGGTTCCACATCAGAGAAATACAAATTATGGGGAACATCAAGACAGGCATTACAACAATGTGGACATTGCAAACAGAGTACAGATTAATACAGTTCAAGGGTAGCATTGTAACAAGGCAGCCAGCGGATTTGTCAGAGAAAATAGACAACAGATAAGAAGTGCAGAGTCATAGGGAGAGGGAAGAGGGTAGGGGAGAAGGAATGTAGGAAGGGTGGCGAGGGGTGAAAAGTGCAGCATTGGGTATACCAAGATGTGAGGATAGAATCCAGTGGGGGGACAACTAGAGCAGAAAGGAAGTGGAGAAACAAGGTTAAGTTGGGCAGTCACAGGAGCTGTTGGTAGTGAGATAGTCCCGGAGCCTAGTTTTAAACATACCAATAGTTGGGGCAGAGGAGATGGTTGGGCTGAGGCCATTGAACCAGAGTGGTGCTCGATAAGCAAAACAGCGTTGTCCCTGTGAAGTGTGATAGTGGGGGACTTTCAGTAGCTGTAGCGTGGATCTCCTAAGGCAACATTTGTTAATTCGGTGTTGTAACAGAGTTGAGACCCCAGAAGGTGCAAGGCCAAGGTAGATTTTTTTGACCATGGAGCAGGTGAGAAACTTTATGCGGTTTGATAGTTGGAGCCAGCCGGTCCGAGTGTACAGGTCACATGTGTGGGTGAGAGAGTGAGCACCAGTGATGAGCCGACATGCTTTATTTAAGGCAGTTGAGAGGCATCTAAGGGTTGTGGTTGTGGCCGAGCCATAAATGATGAGACCATAGTCTATTACAGAGATCACAGAGCTCAGGACTGCAACCTTCAAAGCTTCTGGCGTGAGGTGTGGTCTGTGTTTGTAGAGGAGACCAAGCCGTGTATTAGCAGCTCTAGCTACATTATCTACATGAAGTCCATGTGTGCATGTGTTCCCTCATGTTCACAGGCATGCTTCCAGGGACACACAAACAACCCACTTCTTTCGTAGCCCCATTTTGTGTATTGCTCGTCCTTTTGGGACACTGTCTGGCAATATGCCCAGTTTCTTTGCAAACCCAACATTCGTTTCTTTTTTCAGAAAAATCTTTTCTTTGAAACCTGAGGCTAACTGGTTTCAGTGAAGGCAGTGAGGGTTTTAGCTGCCTGAAGGCATGCTTTTCCCTTTCTGTGCTGCCACGCCCAACCCATTCGCTTTCAGAGCAGGTCTGCTCTTGGCCTAGCGGTCTGAGAGTTCAGCAGCCTCTTGCACTGTTTTGGGATCTCAGTCCTCCAGCCAGGTTTTCAGCTGTGCTGGGCATGCCCCAAAAAACTGTTCTAACCGTATAGCATTTTCAATTATATCTACAGAGTTTGCTTCAATTCCTTCCCACCAATGTTTTAAACACTGACATTGTTTCGTGGATAGCTCCTCATAGTTCATGTCAGGGCTTCTCCTGAGCTTACCGAATTTAGCTCTGTATGCTTCTGCAGTTAAATCAAACTTTTGTAAAAGTGCAACTTTAAATTTGCTGTAATCATTAATGTTCTCATTGTCCATTTGACCCAATGCATCCTGAGCTTTCCCAGTAAGTACAGGTAGCGGGGATAGCTGGAAGCTGCAGGATCCTCTAGGAATCTTTACCTGAATACAAACTTTTTCAAAGGAATTTAAAAAGGCATCCATATCCTCCCCATCTTTAAATTCAGCTATCAATTTGGAATTTAATTTATAACCCAGTCCTGTAGTTCCAGTTAAACCCAAGCCACTTACCTGCTCTGGTGCTGGTGGTTGGAGTTGTAGCTTCTCCAGTTCATTTCACCTCTGGCACTCATGCTCTTCACGAGCAGCCTCTCGCTGTTCACGCTCCGCTTCTCAACGTTCTCATTCCCTCTTCTCCTCTGCGGCTCGTTTCTCTCATTCCGCTTCTCACCATTCCCACTCAGCCTATCTCTGGAACTCCAGCTCCATTCTGCGCAACTCAGTCTACAGCCTGATTGCTTCTGGCTCCAGAATGCTGCTGACATTTCCCTGCTGCTCTGGCCCTTGGCTTGCACTGACCCTGCTGTCCTCCTCACCAGATCTGGACACTGCACTGGCTGCTGGCCCCTCAACGCTATACGGTTTGGTCCTTTACAGTCACAGTTTGTGACTCGAAACTCTGGGCACCAGCGGCCATCAGAGTATCCACGAGGTTCTGCTTGGTGGCTCTCCCCTCATGCAGGACTCCTCTCTCCTTGCAAACTGATTCAGGTAGTTTGCAGTGTGCTCACTGTATTTGGAAGCCATTTTCTTCCCTAACTACGGCTACTCTAACTTGCACTTTGAAAAAAAATAAAACAGGTAGGAACTTTGTCTGTAAGCAAAATGATATCGTTCTGTTTTCTCTTTTAAAAGTAAATCACTGCCTTATTTTGCAAGTGAGCTGTACAGTACGAAGCTGACACACTGAATAGTTAAAGCTTGTGTTACCAAATTTATCCCACCACTACCACCTAATCTGTCACAAATGCACTCCGCAGGTCAGGCGCTATGCCCCCACAGTGCCAACCTCAGAACACAATAGTGTTAACAGGTAACAGACAGGGTAACCTTCCTGTCTGCTTCTGGATCCGAATCACCTTTAGTCTCACGTTCTGGGGGGGGATTCAAACCATGAACCTTATGCTAGCATACCCAATGAACAAGCTCAGATATGTACCCTCTTCGGGGATTGCGGTACAATCTTTCGCCAGGGACACCCAGCCAGTCTTCCAAAATGAACCCTTTTAACCCTATAAGAGACCTTCGGTATATTCTTACCTTTTACCAAGCTTAGTAACACTATCAAGCCCATGAACAGTAGTCAGACTTAATATCCGTTCAGCAATACCATGCAAAAAGTAACTGAGGAGACCCAGGCAGTATCTTAAGAAAATGTTTACTAAAAATGGATAAAAACAGTAAGATAAAATACAGAACAAATATCAAAGAGCATCACAATCACATAAAAGAAAAAAGGAAAACTACAGAACAAAACTCCTACCACAATACATTTAGATCTTTTCTATCTAATGTATTACCTCTGTAAGTGCCTTTAAATTAGAGAGATCTTTGTTTTTTAAGAGCCCAAAAAGATATGTTCCATCTCAGATCCACTGATACATTTTCAACTCTAATTTCCACACACCCACTTGATGAGTCATCTAGCTCCTCCTTTTAGAATATAAAATTACAAACATGATTTCTTACAAGGAGGTATGTTAAATAATGTGACATCAGAAGAAAAAAGACATTTCCTATATATAACTCCTTAATTAACCATTTTTCCTTTGAATTTAGCAATCCCAGCATTTGTCATTTAGGTGTTAAACTTGATAGGAACAGCCAAATTACCCTTTCTTTCCTGACATCATAAATTTTAGATTTTGTTTCCACTTCAAAAGCCTGAGCATGTCATAAAAGGTAATAAAATGCCCACTGGAAGGAAGGTTGTTCATTAACTGGTCCCCCTGGTCAGTTTTAATTACATCCTGTGGTTTCAGCTGTTGACCTTATAATTCAAAAGCCCAAATCTCTCACAGACTGATATTTCATACACTGACCATTTATTTATACCAATATTATACAATAATCATCACCGGCTGGTCAAGTGTCATAGTACCCACCAGTGATGAATGGTGAAGATATACAAGAAGATCTAGGATTATGATAGGTACGTAATTTTCATTTCCTGGTGATACTGACATCTGCCAGAAGGGTGAGCAAGCTGCAAGCCCTCTGCACAGATCCCTATTCTATCATATCTTACAGGGACAAGGTAGTCCTAAGAGCTAACAAAAAATTCCTCCTTAAAGTAAAAATGTGATCGTTACATGTTCATTGTTGGGCTTCATAGCCCATTAGGCTGAGTCTGCGCTAGTCAATGTACTGTATGCCAAAATTTTAACATTTACTATAGTCCAGTTAGGAAGGGATCGTAACTCTAATCACACTGCTGGTCAGCCAATCCCTTTCCATTTCCTGGTCTGCCTGTTCTGCCCCTGCACTCCCCTATTTTGTGACATCTACCCAGGCAGAGTGTGGGGGCATACCCCATTCAAGCCTATAGGGCTTGTTTTCAAAACATTTTTATAGCAGTTTAAGCAACCTTTGGTAAAAAATGAAAGCTGCCACTCGACTGTTAGAGACGGATGAAGGCCCTTCTTTTACAGGCCTTCTCCTCCTGATCTCTGAGTCCACGGGTATGAAAATAGACCCCATCCAGAAATGTTTCAGATAATTTGTCGTGGCATAGGTGATCACAGTGAACCCCTGCCGCATGGATGGTACAATGAACCCACTGTGTGGGAAATGGTATTAATGGGCAGGTATGCCTTCTTCCGTTCAACAACCAGTATAAAAAATACCCAGAATAAACGGGCTCATTACTCATTGACCGAGATCCTCAACAGGTGAAATACTATGGAGGCTTTCCTGATGGTGGAGGCCATTCTTGGCCCTGCCCTGGAGCTTTGGCAGTGCCCCGCTTCCTGCCCTGCGCCCTCTTCCTGGATGGCACACAAGTATGTGGTATCTACTGGTTCCATCTCAGGATTCACAAAACACCCCTTGGCTGAGAGGCTTGTGGCCAGTTCTGTGTTTAGGCACTCCAGCAACTCTGGGGATGTTGACAAGCTGCCCGACAGAGTCCAAAAAGTTGGATCACGCAGCTAAAAAGGTCTGTGCTGCCTCCTCGCTTGGTCTTCATCAGGCGAGCTCTGCTCTCCTTATGGCCCACTTCTCCCATGCACTGCTGGGCACCATGGATGAGGTGCTTCCTCACCTGCCAGTGGACCTCCAGACCAGAGTCAGACTAGTCCAGGACCAGAGCCAGGCTGCAGCAAAACAGCAGCTCCAGACAGCCATGGACATTGGGGACTCCAGTGCCCACTCTGTGGTGGCTGCAGTGGCCATGCACTGCAGGACTTGGCTGAGGATCTCAACCTTCATGGCTGGCATTCAGCATAAGCTGGCAGATGTTCTTTTCCTAGGCACCGACTTGTTCGGGCTCAGGGTCGAGGGCCACCTCACCCACATCAAGAAGTCCAGTGCCACCTTGGACTTCATGACATCTGCCCAAAAGGACCCTAAGCAGCAGCAGAAAAGGAGGCCCTTTCAGTCCACCTCTACTCTTGCATCCTGTGGCCAAACCAGCCCAGCCCCATGCTGGTCAGCAGGCCCAGGTCTGGCAACCTTGACCGAAGTCAGTGGCTTTGGTTGTCCATAAGCCTGGGGGGAGAGGCTCTGGTTGCTCCTCAGCTGGACCCTCCTCTTCCTCTAAGCCTGCCCAGTGATGGGATGAGGGGTACCTCCCTCATGCCCATCACACCTTCCCTGGGTCCTCCCATGGGGGGCTTGCTCCACCACTTTCTTTCCACCTGGTCTGCTGTCACCACAGACAGGTGGGTTCTTGAGGTGGCTGGTTAGGGTCTGCTTCTGGAATTCGAGCAGTACCCTCATTGCTGAGTCTACACCCCATGGGAGGATTTGGTTTCCGCAGACATTCTTTCAGCTCTTCAAGATGACATAGCCCAGCTCCTCCGCAAGGAGATCGTGGTTCCTGTCACGGATCCTCCAGAACACCCAAGGTTTGTCTCCAGGTACTTCCTGGTGCCAAAGCGGATGAGGAGCTGGTACTCAATTCTAGATCTGCACGACCTGAACAAGTTTCTCAAGTCGCGCACCTTCAGGGTGGTAACTCTGTCTTAGATCATATCACCTGTAGAGCAAGACATGTGGTTTTACTCCCTGGATCTTCAGGATGCGATCTTTCATGTCCCAATCTGTCTGTCTCACTGAAGGTTCCTCTACTTCCGTGCAAAGGGAACCCTCTATGAGTTCCAGGCCATGCCATTCGGCCTGTCCTCTGCCCCCAGGGTCTTCACAAAGTGCATTGCATTGATAACAGTTTACCTGAGTTGCTGAGCAGTCCAGATTTACTCCTAGCTGGACAACTGGCTAATCGCAGGTCCCTCCAGGCTGGAGGTGGAACGGTCCAAGGACCTGGCCCCCCAGACCTGTGTCTCCCTTAGCCTCCTGGTCAACGAGGCCAAGTCCAAAACTTGTGCCTTTGCAGGTGATTGATTTCATCAGGGTGGAGCTTGACTCTTGTAGAGCCAAAGTCCTTCTCCCAGCAGACAGGGCAGAGTCTCTCTCTTCCTTTGCCTGATCATTTTGGGTTGGGCAATTGCACTCTGCCCGGGACTTCCCGTGCCTGCTGGGTTACATGGCAGCCTGCACCAGCATGGTCCATTGGGCCGAGAATGCACTCCCTTCAGTGGGAGCTGTCCAGCCAGTGGTCTTAGCGCAAGGGTCACTTTGACCAGCTGGTCACTGTGACCCAGCGGATGTAGGATGCCCTCCAGTGGTGGTTAGTCCCAGAGCATCTGCAGGAAGGGATCCTGTTTGTCCGCCCAGGACCAATGGTCATCTTGATGACCGATGCCTCTCTCAACGAGGGCTCCACTCCCATCAACAGCACCTGGAAATCTACATGAAAATAATCCTCTTTCCCCTGCAGGCCCGTCGACGAGACCCCGCATTCCTCAGGGGAAGCCAACGGCTTATGCCTTACTTACTGTCCCTCCACCTTCCCAGGCAGCTACTTACAGGGGTCAGGCGGACAGAGATCGGGACCCTGGTTTTTACCACCCAGGAGTGAGACCTGCCCAGGCTATGCGTCCAATCCCCTCCATCATCCCCCTTATAGCTCAACAGCCTCCCTTCCTAACCCCCTCCTTCTCAGAAAGAAGTGGACATTTCCAATGTAGTACGATATGTCTTGCATGCCATCTGGCACTCCCAGCCCTCCGACCCAGAGGAGCAGGGTGATCTTCCCTGATCTCTTACCCCTCCACCTAAGAGGTTCCATGATAACAGGGATCCATTACCACCCTGGTCTCATCCTCCTTACATGGAAGACTACTTATCAGATGAACCAGAATTACCGGTTGACTTCCCCAGTGATCTGGAAGATGAAGAGTTCCAGGAGCTGAAATTTCCAAATCCTGATTCTCCTTTTTCAGAAATCTCTTCTTAGGATGAGGACCTGCCTAGACAATCCATGGCCTCTCCTCCTGATGATCCTACATTCCACGAAATGATGGTTCAAATACAAAAAGTCATGGGATTCTCTACTACAGAACATGACAAACAACGCAAGGATATGGCAGAATATCCTGAATTACCAGAGGAGCCGGTCTTGGTAGTTCCCCACTAATCCAAGCCTACCACAATTCCATGCTGGCTGCCTGGCATCAGCCTTCAGTTCTTACAACTGTTCCCTGCAAGGCGGATTGCATTTATCAAGCTCCTCTGGACCATCCTTTTCTTTCCGCTATCCCAGAAATGGATTCTGTAGTCATTACTGTCGCTCATGATTGTACCAAACGATCTAAGCACATGAGCTCCTTACTCCCGATAAGGAATCTCAAAAACTTGACTATCTGGGGAAAAAGGTATTTTCCTCAGGTACCACGAATATCAGAATCCTAAATTACATGGGTCATATGATTGAATATCAGCAGTGGGTCCTCTGCCATTGATATTATCAGTAAACTCCCTCCTTCACAAGAAAGGGAAAAATGATTGGCTACAGTGTCAGCTAGCAACTCTATCTCCCGTCACCTACTCAGGTTGGGATATGATGCTGTGGATACCTCGGCCTGACTGTCAGCCTCTGACATTTCTTTGTGCCGTCATGTCTGGCTCCGTGTTTCAGGTTTTACACCTGGTGTGCAACATAAAGCAATGAATGCCTCTTTTAATGAGTCCAAACTATTCAGGCCAGGTACTCAAACCTTACTAAATGACCTACAGACATTGGGTAGAACCCTGCGTATGGTTCATGGCATGTACCATACACTGCATACAACCTACCGTACTCAATCCTCTTTTTGTTCCAAAAGAGGTGGAAAACACAGAGGTGCCACAAAAGATGACTTTAGAGGTTGTACTCAGTCCACAAGAGGCAAAACCTCTGCCACCCGGGACTCCCGCCTCCACCCTTATGGAGTGGCTGGGCAGCCCAGTTCCCAGGCTTTTCCCACGCCTCTTCGACCAGGCCTTGGAGGCTGTGGGCAGTCGTTTTGCCCTCCATCTGGAAGCCTGGCAAACGATCACTTCAGACAGATGGGTACACCAGATTATACAGAGGAGTCATACTCTGGAATTTACCTCCAAACCCTCCCCCCCAATCCTCCTCAGAAGATCTATTATCCATCAGATCATATACCCATTCTTCAGGAGGAATTGCGGGCTCTTCTGGTCAAACAGGCTGTTTCCCCAGTACCCCCCTTAGAATACCAAACAGGACTTTACAACCACTTCTTTCTGATACCCAAATGAACTGGAGACCTCAGACTGATACTGGACCTCAGAAAACTGAATCTTTTCATCCAGTACAAACGTTTTCACGTGATAACTTTAAATTCCATCATGCCAATACTGAAACAGGGAGATTGGCTTGTGCCCTAGATATGAAGGATGCCTACTTGCATATTCCCATCCACCCTTCCCACCACAAATTTCTGCACTTCCATCTACTGGGACAAAACTACCAATTTTGAGTACTCCCATTCAGCCTCTCTTCGGCCCCAAGGTTGTTCACCAAATGCCTAGCAGTAAACGCAGCTGCTTTATGAAGAAAAGTGCATTTTATCTTCTCATATCTAAATGACTGGCTAATCAAAGCAGACTCCAGAAGAGCTCTGCATACCTCCCTAGAGGCTACACTGAAAATGTTTCACACTCTAGGGATCACGGTCAATTGGCCAAAGTCCAACTCGACTCTGACTTAGTCTCTCCAATACATTGGAGCTGTCCTAGATACAGTCTCAGCCAAAGCTCACCTACTAGCTGCCCGGCAGGACACACTCTTGTCTCTGGCATCACGGGTACACTCAGAAAGTAGTCACAGTCAGACAAATGCTATGCCTTCTAGGTCACATGGCCACTACCATCCTTACGGTGGCATTCACCCGTCTTCATATGAGACTAATTCAGTGGACCCTCCAGAATCAATGGTCTCAAAGAACAGGACAGTTCAAAGATAAGATCAGGGTCACTCCCTTTCTGAAGTCAGCCCTGACTTGGTGGACAATCGGAACCAATTTATGTCAAGGAATGCCTTTTCAGTCCCTCCTTCCCATGCAAACGTTAACCACAGATGCTTCCCTGGATGGATGGGGTGCACACTTGGGTCCGTATTGGACACAATACAAGTGAACCACATCTCTCCCTCAGTTTCACATCAATCTCTTAGAGATGAAGGCAGTCCGCTTAGCCCTTCAGGCATTTCAACCCTACTTGACTCCAGGACCGTTACTGATCCAATCAGACAACACTGCAGCGGTATTCTACCTCAATAAGCAGGGAGGTATGAAATCCCATTTTCTGTGCATGGAGACCCTTGCAGTATGGCAAGAAGCCATCCGGCAACACCTGACACTAACAGCTGCCCACTTACTGGGATGTTTCAATTTGCTGGCTGACCAGCTAAGTCACCAGTCCTCCATACACGAATGGACACTTCACGAAGAAGTACTCCAAAAAATCTTCAACCTCTGGGGGCTCCACGGATAGATCTGTTTGCCTCTCCAGTCAATTACCATCTCCCCAACTATTTTTCCATTATCCCAAGCAAAAAGGGATGGTCTATAAATGCCCTGTCCCAACCCTGGACAGGACTCTTCTTATATGCTCTCCCCTGTCCCTCTCCTGTAGCTTTACTGAAACTACAACTATAACCCACCACAATGATTCTCATAGCACCCCTGTGGCCTCGACAAGTCTGGTTCCCTCTCCTTCAGCAACTTTCAGTACAGGAATCCGTGCCATTACCAGTCAGACTGGACCTCTTGACTCAGTGTCAAGGGACCCTCCTGCACCCCAATCTGAAGGCTCTACACCTTCACGCTTGGCTCCTGAGGACACTTTCATAGCCAGATTACAAGTGTCCTCCCCTGTTGCCAATATTCTCTTGGCCTCACATAAACCAGCAACCAGAGAAACATATAATTCCAAATGGAAACGCTTCTCCATATGGTCTGCTTCTCGATCATTGGATCCCTATTCCTGCCCACTGACAAAAGTCCTAGACTACCTAGCCTCGTTATTCAAGTCAGGTTTGAGCTATTCCTCCATCAAAGTCCATTTGGCCGCTATTTCGGCCTTCCATGAACTGCCAGATGGCAGATTACTATACCAACATCATCTAGCCAAATGTTTTTGAAAGGAATGTTACATATTAAACCACCTATTAGAAGACCCACTCCTCTGTGGGATCTTAATTTTCTAATACAGAAATTGACCCTTGAACCTTTTGAACCAGTAGCCACTTATGACCTCCGCTTCCTCTCATGGCAAACTTTATTTCTCGTGGCTGTTACTTCAGCTCTCCGTATGTCCGAGTTTCATGCCCTCATGTGTAGAGAACCTTACTTGATTTTTCACAAAGACAGGGTGGCATTCTGTACCAACCCTTCCTTCCTTCCTGAGGTAGTGTCTGAACACACACTAAACCAATCCCTGGAGTTACCAGTATACTATCCTAAGTACTCCAACCAAGGTGAACATCTACTACATACCTTAGATGTCCATCATATATTGCGTTACTATACAAATCGAACAAAATCGATCAGAAAGACTTCTCAATTTGTTTGTCACCTTTGCCTCAGGCCGAGAAGGGCTCCCAGTTAGTAAAATAACCATTTCTAACTGGTTGGCACACTGTATTACATTTTGTTATACAAAATACAACAAACCCTTACCAGGAGCTGTCCAAGCCCATTCCACTAGAGCTATGGCCACTACAGTGACTTTCTTTAAAGGAGCCTCCATTTCAAATATCTGCAATGCAGCTACCTGGTCCACCATCCATACATTCACGAAGCACTACAATCTTGATATTGCTTCATGCCGTAGGATGGCCCCTGGCCAAGCAGTCCTACAAGACCTTCTATCATAGTGTCCACCCATCTGGGACATACTGCTTGGGAATCATCCCAAATATATTACCTACTGCAAGAGACCACTCCATGCAAGATAGTACAGTTACGCAAGAACTTACCGTAACAGTAGATCTTTGAGGAGTGTCTCCTGCAGTAGGTTCGTTCCTGCCCTATGTCCCCCTCCTTCTCTAGGAGAACAAATTCTGGTCCAATGACTTTTGGGCTGTGAAACTTTGGTACCTCAGATTCCCCTTGGTCCTCGCTTTGCAAGCTGAATACGGCGGGGGAACTGAGGATACCAGGGGCTGCCTACACTTATATAGGAAACAGGAAGCTGATGTCATGAGCGGGTGGCCCCTGGTAAAAAACTGCTAGAAGAGTTGCCGTGCACCACAGGGACCTGTGGCAATGACCCAAGTACATTACCTACTGTAAGAGACGCTTCTCAAAGATCTACTGTTATGGTAAGCTGTTACATAAATGTACTTTCTAGGAGTGTTACATGATGCTCATCCACATGGACCCACCCGACCTCCCTTGGCTTTGGTGCACAACACTGCTTCCAGAGGCAAGATCTGGCATCATGGGGTGGAGCCAAGGAAGTTACTATCCAGGTGGGTGGGAGGAGCCAACTTGAAGACGTTTCCAGCCAGTCTTAAAGGGAAAGGCAACTGCCAGAAAGCGTGGGCTAACATCATATACCACTCCTAGAACTACGGTTACAGGTGAGTAACCTATTTTTGCTCACTGTAATGATGTTATTTCTTCCAAGGGATCCCTCACAGTGCTTTACAATCCCAGTCCCTACCTCCCTGAGAATGTTGTGGGGTCTAAAACTGTGGGAGAATTCAAGAATGCATGGGACAGACATGAGGCAAATCTTGTGGGGGGGTAGGAAGAAATAGGCTGTTGGTTAACTAGGATCTGCAGCTTATCCAGTAGGTAGGGAAATGGCAGACTAGGTGGGCCAAGTGGTCCTTATCTGCCATCAAAGTCTATGTTTCTCCCCTTCCAGAACCTGCGAAAAGGTTCATACAAGAATCAGCTCTTTGTCTGGCACTACTTGTTAAAAGTGTCTTTGCAACTGTTTCAGTGATCTGAACCTTTTAAATTCTTCCTAACATTTTAAAAGTATTTTATTATATTTTTGATAGCCATTTAGCTAGATTAGTAGTCAGTGCCCACCCTAGCTTTCGAAATAAATCTGCCATTAGAATGTGAGGGTGAACATGACCACACAGCAGAGTTTGAATTTCATTCCAAATTCCATAATTAGCATAAAATTCTAAGCTCTGGGCATCTCATTCCAGGGGAATGAAGCAGTTGTTAAGCATAGTGAGGGATCCCTTGGAAGAAACAACACCAGGCACTTGGGTTAAATCCCAGTACTGACACTGTAGTACAGCATGAGGGGGGTGCTGTACTCCTGAGGTGCCGTCTTTCAGATGAGATGTTAAACCGAGGTCCCAGCTGCCTGTTCCGGTGGTAGTTCAGGTGAATGTTAAAGATCCCATGGCACTTCTCGAAAAGAGTAGGGGAATTTTTTATTATAACTTCAAAATCAAATAAATACAAAACAGTGTTAACTCACACAAAATTATACAAATCATAAAAGAAATCAAATAAGTATTACAGTCATACCTTTTCTAGTTTACCATTAAATAAATGAATAGGACCCAAATTAAATCATAACACTGAACCCCCCCCCCCCCACACACACACACACACTAAAATAGTAGGGAATTTTTTATTCAGAAGTCAAAAGAACATTCAAACAAGTATGTATTACTTCATACAAAATCATAAGAAATGGTAAAGAAAAAACATGCACTATCAGTACAACTTTGAAAAACTTACCCCTCCCCTCCCTACAAAAAGAATAGGGGAAGTGCAGATACAGAATCCCAAAAACCATATGAACAAAGCAATAATCCATCTGACTAAACCAAAAAAAAGGAAAAAAGAAAAAAAACAGAAACACAAAAGATAGCACATTCATACCTGGCTCCCAGGAACAGAAATTATGCATAATTACAATAATGTGTCGCACAGCAGACAATAAACAGAAACCGTAAGCTGAAACAGCAATAATGCATACCGGATACAAAAGGCTGGGAACAAAACTAAAAAAGTGGGGCCCCCCCCCCCACCACCACTTATTAATAGAAACCCCCAGCTATCAGAATAGACCACAAGTTTCACAGCCATGATATCGATAGCCACTATCTATCGAAGACCTGGTCTGACATAGTACAACGTTCTTGGGCTTTTAATTTAGATATATTTGAAGAGATCAACTCAAATAACTGGACTTCTGACGTAAGTTGTTGCAGAGACAAACGACAATGTGTGGTCCAAATATAATATTTAAAAAAGGTCAGAAATAACCATAGCGTTGTCTTATCATGCTTAGTCCACTGGTAAGGGAGAATACCCAATAACAAAATATCAGGGGTCATGGAGAAAAAGGGAAAATCAGGCCAACACATATGAAGTAGTCGCCAAAACCTCTGCATATAAGGCCAATCAAAAAGTAAATGGGAGATAGTCTCAATCTGGGCAATACAGTCTGAATGTGGGCAAAACCTCTCATCCACAGGCTTGTGTTTAAGATTGCCTTTCACATTGAGTTTATAATGAAGGGACAACCAATTCACATCCCACATGTGAACCGGAGTACATAGGGACAGTAACATAGTAGAGATTTGTCGGCTCTCAAGGGGTAAGCGCGAAACATAATGAGATTTATCAAGGAAAAACTTGTCCAAAAGCAGGGCATACAGCATCCTCCTTGGGACAGTCGAAACCTGATGTTTGGTAAGTGCCCACAATTTTAATTTACTAACACAAGGCCCATAAGAAGAGGGTAAATACAGTATCTTTTTTTGCCGTGGAATAACCCCATCAGCCTGCCAAGCCTGTAAAAAAAGGACCAAAACAATCTAAAACCCAGGGCACTCACATCTTAGATGCATGCAGAAGCACAGGGCCAAGGCTATGTGAAACAAACATAGAAAAGAAAAACAAAATAGGATGCACCCTGTTTAGACCCCCCTGAGTCACTGGAAGATATAACATCCCCATCTTAATAGGATTTAAATGGCTTCCCCAAATACTAGAAAAAAAACAACTATATACTTTTGTTTCCAATGCGACCAGGAGAGAATATACCATACTAAGATGTAAAAAACCAGATCATAAAAAGTCTTAACCATATAAATGTGTTTTCTCTTCTCCATTCTTCATTTATTCCAAGCAGATACCTTGGCCTGTGCAGTAGCTGAACAGTGCTCTCAAGTAAACATAGCCAAGTCACTGGGACCAAAAAATAAACCCAAAATTTTACAAGGGGACCGGACTATAGGAACACCCATAATCTCAGTACCTGGAGGAGAAATATCCCCAACTAACATACATTTGCTTTTCTGAAAATTGATACTGGAATGGGGTACCAGGGCATAAGAAGACAATTCCTGTCTAGCTATGGCACAGGAGTCAGTATTAACCAAAAATAAAACCAAATCATCGGCATTAGCTAATGTACGTAATTCAAAGGATATACTGGAAAAGGAAAACCAAAGAAAAGACTGGGAATTATTAAGCCGATGTAAAAGGGGATCAATGGACAAAATGTACAGTAACCCCCCCGAGCTACCAAATGCCTGACCCCCATCCAGCCATTCACCAAAGGAACAGTCTCTGCCAGAGCATAACAGGCTTTTAAAATCTGAATAAAAGCACTCGGAAACCCATAAGCAGCCAAAGGAAATCCAGAGACATCAAAAATCCCGAAACTTCACCCTCCTGACCACGGTCTAAAACCTCCCGAATCATTATTAAATTATCCGTTATGGACCTCCCAGGGACAGTACACGTCTGTGAGGGATGTATAATATGGGTAAGAATCGGAGTCAATCTCAAGCTCAAAAGTTTAGTAAAAATCTTATAATCAGCATTCAACGGTGATAGGTCTCCAATTGAAGAGGAGATCCCTATCACCAAATTTATATAACAAAACCATAAGACCGTTAGACATATGGGAAGGTATAAAAGGGGCAGTAAGAAGACAAAAGAAAACTACCAACAACTCTGGTAAAAGAGTTGGGGTAAGCAATTTATATATTTAATAAGGTAAGCCATCAATACCTGGGGAGGAACCAGACTTTAGCTGTGCAATAACATCAAGACACTCGCCCTGAGAAATAGGGGTGACAAGAGACAATCCATCCACATCTGACAGCTGTGGGAGGGCACTTTGTGTTAACCATAATGAGACTTCCGAGACCAATGTCTGAGAAGGAGGTGGGCATAAAGAGACAGCCACGTAAACATCTATTGCAGCAAGAACATCCTTTTTGATAGTGACCAGAGAACCGTCCTGCAACTGGACACTACTGATCTGCTCCAATAAGGATTGCTTCTGGCAAAATTCAAATGGGCTCATAAAAGCCGATTTGCCTTGAGTGCCAAAGCATTGTTCAGCCTCCAGGGATTTCAATCTATTATATTGTAGGGAGGCAAGTTGGGCTGTCAATATTCGTATGTCTTCAGAATAATCCCCTACTGAGGCACTGAGGCCTAATGCAGAGAAGAAAGTTCAAGAAGACAGGACCTATAGTAAGCATATTGGTCCGACTTCAACTTCCCTCATGGCCACCCCATTTTTGGAAAAAAGCCTGTACATCAGATTTAGTAGTGAACCACCAGTCTAAAGGGGAATCATACAAGAAAAAAAAAAGATTTCCTGGCAACCAAAACTGCCTGTAAACCCTGAAAAATGGCTGCATTCTGTGTCAGGGTCATATTCATCCTCCAATACCCTGGTCCTCTACCCATGTAAACAAAATTAGAGACCTGTAAACTAAGCAAAGCATGGTCTAAAGATATCACCTGGGTAGTGAGGGGCCATTGAACAGCCAAGGCAGCCAAAATAAAAACGTAATCTATCCTGGTGCTTAAGGACCCTCAGAAATACTTCGCTGTGGCACTCCCCAATAGTAAAAGCATCAACCAGGAGGCCTAATTAACTGTAGAGTCCAAATAAGAGGCATCACTAAATTTGTTGTGGAGTGGACCCCCTTGTCTGTAAGATGGTGACTACAATTTAAATCTCCCGCAAATATAATGTGCCTAGTGGAAAAAAGGTAGGGCCGGAGCTTCTGGAGCAAAGAAATCCTAGAAGCTTTCATTTGGAGTACATATATATTAATCAGATGGAGGGCTAAAACCCCAATATCAAGGTCCAACAAGAGAGCCCTCCCGGGGTCCACATCAACCTGATGGATTAATTTAGCTGCTGGGTTAGAAACTGCAATACCCACTCCAGAACAAACATCCTGCCCTGGAGACCAATACACCTTCCCCCACAACCATGCCACACTGGCCTCCTCCATCTCCGTCAGAGTGTGCAATCTTGTGTCCTGAAAAAAAATAATGTCAAATAAATGAGCAGAAAACTAAGCAAATGTCATGGTCCGCTTTCACTCAGACTTTATGCTATTAACATTGAGAGAGGCAAAAGAAAAATCATACAGTGACTGAGCCAGGGAAAAGGGAATCAAGTCAGGGGCATCGCATCTGGGTGAGACTTGAGCCAGGCCCTCGTCCCCATGTGTTTTTTCTTCACTGTATCAGCCAGAGTACCCTGTACCATCTCACCCTCTGAAGTCCCTTCAGTCACCAAGGAAGAAGGTAATGAGACAGAGCCAGACTCTGACCCTGGATCAGCATCATCAGTAGATAGTGCAGAAAATGTGTTACTTAAAGGAACAACATCCTCCAGCACAGGGGTGGGAGATTAACTGACTGTCTATGATGTAAACTCCCCCTCCATTTTTTTGGAAGTAAAAAGCCATCTCCAGGAGGCAAAGGGGAAGGTATTACACCAGGCACACCAGGAGGTAAAGCTGGTACTGGGTCCAGCCCCTGAACAACTACAGCAGTGGTAGAACCAGGAGGAACTAAAACAGTGGTTTCAGAAACACCCACAGGGACATCAAGTCAGGCAAAACCTGAGCAACACTACAGGTGGTCCCGAGGGCTGGGACTGAAATGGTCTACTGGCAGTATTAACATAAAAATCCTGAACTGCAAAATCAGAATGAGAAGTATTATGGGCAGCCCATGGACAAACCAAAAAGGAATGGTCCCCCTCACACAAGGAGCAGGTGGGGGACTATAACAATTCATGGCTGAATGACCCGTCTCTCCACACTGAGAGCACTTTACCACATCACAAGTATGATTAATGTGTCTAGCCAAGCCACATTTGTAACAATGGTGAGGCTGGCCCGGGTAAAAGACAAACCTCTTATCCCGACCCAAGAAAAAACAGTTTGGTAAATGTGTGAGTCCCACATCCGTTTGGGGTAGGTTAATCTTGAAACGCCATCCCCCATTCCAGAAACCCTCATCATCCGTAATAGGTTCTGGGTCACCCTGTATTTTGCAACTCTTCTCCAACCAGTAGATAATGTCTGTAACATTAACCCCTTCATTCCAAAACAGTACAGTGATGACTTTGAATGTCTGTTTAGTCAGAGGAATTGCCTGAAAATCCTGCCAGAGGGGATTAGTTTTCAGCTGGGTATAGTGTATCCAAAAAGAGTCCAGGAAATCCTGGGATCTGCAGCTAATATCAAAGAGTTATCCCCAGGGTTGTGGATCAAAGCATACACCTGGACTGGAAAGAAACCCATAGATTGTTTTAGTAATACCTTCCCAATATAAAACGAGCAGGGATTTCCTCAGACGGACCCAAAAACCGCAGACGAACTGCATTCTGTCTTTTTGCCAGTTCAAATGGTTTTTGAAACAAACTAGCAAAGGTTAGGGCTCCACAAGTTACTACCTTAGGAACAGAACTAGGTTCAATAGCCCCAGAGTCAAGTGAATCAGCAGTCGTAAGCAAGACCTCTGTAGCAGAGTGTGGAAGAATACCACCAATAGCAGAACTAGGTACCTCAGGAAGCCCCTCTCTGACCTTCTCAGGCTCACCAGCCGAACTTGGAGCACCTTGCAGTGGAGGAGCAGGATCTACCAACAGAGCAGAGCTCTGTATAATGCCTGAGATTGGGGCAGTCGGGTCAGAGGCCCAAGACCCATCTTGCAACTGTCGCCAGTCAACCCTTTCTAAGGCCCTCTCTGGAGACCAATTCACCCCATGTACTAAACCAGCCATAGGATCTGGAGGAATCAAACCCCATGTGGGTGTCTGGGCTGTAGAATCGTCAGAATGAATCAGACATAATTTTAGTTGGACAGAGGTCCAAACCTTCAGAAGATGTACTCACCCCCCATTTTCATTTCTTTTCATCTTCCACTGCAAGGGCGGACAATTGCGAGTCAGGAGACCGTAATCCACTATAAGTAGGTACACTATCACCAGAAATATGCAGCGCATCTGCCGAAGAAGCAGACAGGCTTTTGGGGAACTCACCAGAAAGGCCCTCATCCATCGGTTGGTCTAGGATCACTTCAGAGGTCTGTCCAGGGGGAGTACCGAGCCAAGATCCATCTGGTCCAATAATGAAACCTGAGAAGCAGAAGCAGTGTCAGTTGTTGCTGCAAAGCCTTTAGACAATAAAAGAGACTCCTGTGCTGCGATAATATCCATCAGTTGCCTTTTGTTCGATTCTGATTCCAGAAATAAATCATCCGCGGCATCCATTACCATTTTAGGGAGATCTGGAAAGGATACACCATCAATTTCTAAACAAACTATGCCCTGAGGCTCTGTTGCAATAGCTCCTGAGGATACAGAGACAGGGAGGGGAGCTAACCCCCCCTGCTCCTTCCACAACCGGCTCCAACTCGGGACTGCCGACTTCCACCTCCATCCAGACGTCCAACAGCGCCCCCTACCACAGAGTAGGGGAATTTCCCTGGTGCCCTGGCCAGATTCCCATTCACTAAAAATACCACCAACAGTTTACTATGGTTCAAAGTCATTTGGCATTCATCTGTATCCCCTTCCCCCGGGTCATGCCTGAAAATAGGCAGAATTTGTCTAGTGCACTTACCCGGTCAACAAAAACTAACTAAATAAATAAATAAACATTGCTATGGTGCAAACCAGGCTAGATCCCGCTACTGTCTCCTCGTCACTCTGTGCAGTCTTCATTTTGGCTGCTTAATCTTGAAGCAGTGAAGAGTTTGCTCCATATCTTTGGGATGGTCTCAGGATCTGCTGGAGTGCTGCGTCGGCTGCTGCAGGGGTTGTGTAGGAGTATTGCTTCCTGTTGTTAGTTAACTCCAGGGTGGATGGGAAGCAGAGAGTGTATTTGATGCCCCAGTTTCTGAGGCCTTCTTTTATGGTATTGAAGACATGTTGAAACTCTAGCACTAACTGAAAGTAGTGCCGAAAAAAGGAAAGGTGGGTCTCCTGTGCCACCATGTCCTGGAGTCCATGTGCCTTGTTAAGGATTATCTCACAGTTTTGAAAACTCAGCAGCCATAAAGTGAGAGTCCTGGACTTGTTTTTGGGCATAGTAGAAAGCCATTTCCCAATTCAGTGAGCCCTGTCCATCTCTAAAGTTGAAGTGGAGCCACTCCGGGAGATTCAGTCTGAGGTAGGCAGCTGCATCTTTTCCCTCTGTCCCCTCAAGCCATCCCACTAGATGGATGGAAGTTATTGCATTTCACCTTACATTCTTGCTCATCCAGTTAATTAACCAGCTGTTGCATGGTATGTCTGGCTGTTTCCAGTCAAGTTGTGAGGTCTGTGATGGGGGCCTCAACCTGGTCCATATGTGTTTCAGTTTGGACCACCTTTCCTGTGAAGGAAGAAATTGAGTCCTTGTTGTCAGTGACAGTTTGCTTAACTACTGTTCTTTCCCTGAGGTCATTTTGTTTATCCAGAGGGTGAGGTTGGTGTCACAGGGGGCTGCTTTTGTAGTCTGGCATCTTTGGTGCTGGAGATCTGGCTGCAGGGGGAGAACTTTCAAGTTGATTTTTCCACCTGATGGGTGGGTCCTGATTCCAATTTTCAGCTTTGTCTGTCAGCATTGGTGTGGAGTACCAGTTAGTATAGTTTACAGCTGTCTCAGTCCAGATTAGATCAAGGATGCAGCAGGAATAAATGAGGGAACCCACAGGAGAAAAAGAACTGTGCAGCCATCTTGGTTGGGTACCCATGTGATCTCCCAAGTTTAAATATTTTAATGATATTTTTTTTATGTTTATCTACCCCACCAGACCAGACTAGTACCAGCACATCCCAGCATTGGTGTACCATCTCAGTTTCACAGATTATGTCCAGCAAAATACTTTTTTAAAAAATGTTAGTCCTTAAACCATGTACTTTCCACAAACCACCCCATTTACTTGTTTCCGTATCATTCCTCCTCCTTCCTTACACAACAAAAGGCTTCATATGGAGCCAAGCCTTCTAGTTTTTCTGTAGCAGTTTAAGCAGCAGAGATTTCCTTGGTAAGCAGGTAAGGATTGGGGGGGATGATTTTTGGTATGCCGATCCAATAGCAACATTTTGACACCGAACGACATTACAGCGGCAGTTCAGTGTTGCCGCTGTAATGTACCCATGGGACCCTGGCACTGCTTTCTCTGGGTCTTGCAACCCTCCCCAAATCAATCCCAGACTCAGAGTTGATAATCATAAAGTACTGGGTGTTCGGAGGGGTTAAGCCACCTGAAAAAAACAAAGAATTTACCTGACGGATTTATGCCAACTGCAATCCGTGGTCAACATAAATCTGTAGCTGTAACGTCGGGTCACAAAATTGTTGTCGAACCGACGTCGTAGATCCGTGATTTTTCATGGTCCCAAAAGAAACACCAAAAATTAAGACTGGACGTACTGTATATTGTACTTCATTTGCTTTATTTGTGTATGCATGAAAAAAGATTATGAGGGGATATAATTATTTTTTGAAGGCATTTTTATTTTTAGGGCCTAGTTGAATCTTTTTAGTGAGTAAAGCTGGTAGTCATGATTGTGATGGCAATCAAGGATGTGTGGTTAGTATTGATTTAGTATTGATTTTATTGTGAAAAGGCTGCTGGATCTTTACCCAGTGCTGCTGTTCTGAGATACCTTCAGCACTCAGATATCCAACCCTATCTGTTCCCATTTTCATAGATGGATATGAGTATGGTTATCCAAGTGCGGATTCTATGACAATCGTAGCAAAAGGTCGCTCTGCCACCTGGTCAGAAAATGGGTGATGGATAAATGAGAGGTGGATAAACGAGTGCTGACTAACAGCATGGGTAAAGATGATCCTCAGCCAATGCGGTTTCATGATTGCCGAAACTCATTTTATAATTCAAAATTAATACACCAATGAATAAAAAAGCTTGATGTTCAGTTGATGACTTGGCTCTAGGAAGCTCAAATTCCAGCCCACAAGAAGGTACATACTACAGTTGGGACAGTTGTAGAGACGAAAGTGGGAGTAACTATAAAAATAAATCTGTAAAAGTCCTGGCAGTGCCTGACTCAGCGGAAATTTCTTAAATTTGGATTTGGATGGGTCTCTATGCAGATAACACTAAGCTCTGTGGCAGGGTAGACAGTAAGGAGGGGGTTAGGGAGTCGCAGAGAGACATGCAAACGCTAGATAGGTGATCAAAAGTTTGGCAGTTGAGATTCAACACCAAAAAGTGCAGTAAACAAATGGTGAACACCCTCAGCATCCCTCTTGTGAAACAGAAGAGGAAGTGGACTTCATGGACATGTTGGGACTAGCACCTACAAGATGACTGTTGGTCCCCATCCACAAGTCTTACAAAAAAGCCACATAAAAAAATTATGTCAGCATCTAATTCAGCTGCTGGCATTGATAAGAAATCTAAAAAAAAAAAGGGAAAAATAACAAAGTATCAGGTGGACAAGCCGAGGGTAGAATACCTGTATACCTACCCTGATCATGAAGGAGTGGTACAGACCTGTCAGAAGGTCAAGGTGTCCCTTGCATTACAGACCCGTGAAAAAAAATTCCAGGAAACTGTATACTATGACCAAGAAAGTCTGCACAACAGCTTCTCTGCTCCTAAGACAGGCAACTTACTAGACTTACACATCTCAGCACCAGAAAGCACAATGGAAGCAGAACTGCCTCGAAGTGATAAAGTAGATGGTGAGGTGGTACAGGACCTGGCAGCAACAGCAAAGTCAGCCCTGGATGCCACAAAATACCAGTTTCACATGGCTGAAGATAACATTGACTCTGCATCAAGAGTCCTGACTCCTGCAGTGGCACTGAAGAGATTTGCCTGGCTAAGGGCTACCATCCTTACCCAGAACACTCCAACCAAAGCCATTGATTTCCTCTTTGAGGGAAATTCCCTACTTGGTGACAAGACAGAGGTGTACATGAAAAAAGCTGATGAATACAGAACTGCTTTGAAGAGCTTTACTAAAAAAGAAAAGGCCTCCATTTCCTACAGACGTTATGGAAGTAGTAGGGGCAGGGGTTCCTATTCCAGACCTAACACTCTCTATGAGTACCAGCCACAGAGAGGGTACTACAGAGACAGAGGCAGGAAGGGCTCAAGGCATATTGCAGCGCCATCCCTAGCACCACAATCAAAACAAAACCCCTGACAATTTTGCCCAGGTCATCTGTGACCCACTACTTCCAGGAATGGGAAAAAAATTATCACGGATAAATGGGTCCTGAAAGTAGTGTGTCAGGGATTGTCTCTACATTTCCAAAGGTTTCCCAAAGTGCAGAGACTAAAAAAACTTCCCAACTCATTCACCAACAGAAAAAAATTCTTCTGGAACTGGAAATTAATAAGACTTTGCAGCCAGAAGCAGTAGAAAAGGTCCCTGCATTACAGTGAGACAGAGGCCTCTTTTTCAAAACACTTCCTGACCTTGACCCACAAGAAAAATGGAGGCTGGTGACCCATTCTAGATTTAAGATATCTGAACCTACAGTACTGTGTTCTGTTCTTGAGACCAAATCTCCAGCAGGGCACAGACAGCATGGAGGAGGTCCAGAGAAGAGCAACTAAAATGGTGCAGGGTCTGCATCAATAGCCCTATAAAGAGACACTAAAGGACCTCAGTATGTCTTCCGAGGGGGGGGAGATAAGATAGAGTCCTTTAAATACCTCACGGGGACAAATAAGGGTATTTTTCAGGGAAAAAAAGGTGCTCAAAAACAAGGGGACATACTATGAAGCTGGGGCAGTAGATTCAGGAGAGATGTGAGGAAGTAGCGTGGTGGATTCCTGAAACAGCCTACTAGTAGAGGTGGTGGGGTTGAAAACAGTGGTGGTGTTCAAGAATTCAGGGGCTAGGCACAAGGGAATCATAGTTGAAAGGAAGGGGAAGGGAGAGAGACAGACCTATAGATCAAGTAGTCTCCGATGATACCGTAGGTAGTGAAAAATCGGCAGACTGGGTGACCAAATTGTTCTTATCTGCTGTCAGATTCCGTGTTTTTTCATTTCAAATTCTATGAATGAGCATATCAAGAAAGAAAAATTAAAGATGGTCACACTGGGCAAAGTCATACCAGCTTTGCATTCAGAAAATTGGTTGGTGTCGCTGGATTTAAAGGTTCAGGCTGAGAAATTGCCAGTACCAGTTTACAGCCCTATGCTTTCGCCTCATCTCAGCACCAAGCGTATTCATGAAGTGCCTAGCTGTAGTGGAAGCTCACATAAGACAAGTTATGGTGTTGTTTCCTTACCTAGCTGACTGGTTAGTTTCAGGAAAAACAAAGCAGGAATCTGTGTGCTCCATACACTTGATGAGAAGCACATTGGAAAACCTGGGATTCCAAATCAACCTACAGAAGTCTCAGACAGAACCAGCACAAGTTCTGGATTTCATAGAAGTAGAGCTAGATACTCTGCAGAGAAAGGCTTTTCTACCACAGAACAAGGACTCAAATCTGATTGCATGCGCAAGATCATTCACCCTAGGCTGGCCAAGACCTGCACGTGATTTTCTGCTGGTGCTAGACCACATGGCTTCATCCACAGCAGTGGTGCCATGAGCCAGATTCCAGATGAGGGACATACAGTACTACGTAAGAGGTCACTGGTCCCAAAGGCAGGACAAGCTGTTTCAACAAGCATTCACAAAATGCTTTGTACAAGTGCTAGAGTGGTGGAAGGAGGAACGCAACCTCAGAGATGATATTCCCTTCCTCCAGCAATCTCCTGCCAAGGTACTCACAACACATGCCTCATTCCTAGAGTGGGGTGCTCACCTAAAAGATCTCATGGTAAGTGACATCTGGTAGGTAACTGGCAGCAGTTTGGGGACAAAAGTTCTTTAAATTCGATGGACTGCAACTGACTAAGGAGGGAGTCAGTGCATTGGGGCAGAAGTTTGATGTCTTTGCAGAATATTTAAACTAGCCAATGGGGAGAGGTGTGCAGCACCCGATGCATTGAACGGGAAGAACACCCCTCCCTCCTCACTTAGTGATCAAACCGGAGTTCAGCATGTTTGTAGTTCATTTGCATCACCAGGTAAGGAAAAAGGTCTAGCTCCCCATATGATGCGCAGGGGAAACGCCAGACCTCGCCAAACAACTAACACACTGAAATCTGGCAAATGGAAAATCATGTACACAAATGCCCGCAGTCTGGGACACAGGATCCCAGACCTGGAGGCAACAATGACAGAGGCTAAACTGGACGTAGTAGCAATTAGCAAGACATGGTTCACCAGTAATCACACTTGGCAGACTTCAGTAACTGGCTATGTACTGTTCAGAAGAGACCAAGGTGCAAAAAAAGGGGGGGGGGGAGTGTCCCTTTATGTCAATAAAAATATCAAAGCTACAGAAATTCAGAATAGACATAAGGAGCCAGAAGAACTGTGGGTCACCCTGGAAATGGGAAATGGGACAGCCATATGAACTGGGGTTGTATACAGGCCTCCAGACCAGGGGGAGGACATAGACACATTACTGTTAGAAGATATGCAAAACATGACAGCTAAAGGGGAGGTTCTTATAATGAGAGACTTTAACATGCCAGATATAGATTGGTCAGTACCAGCAGGAACATCCGCCAGAGCTAGACTCAGTGGATTCCCTGCAGGGGGAGGGCCTCAAACAACTGGTACAGCAACCCACAAGAGACAGGGCTATCCTGGATCTGGTACTAACGGGGAAAGGATCACAGATCTCCAGGTAGAAAGTCACCTGGGGGTCAGTGACTATCACATGGTATGGTTCAATTTGGCCACTATAACTAAATCATCCCATTCCAAGGCAAAAATATGGAACTTTAGAGGAGATGACTTTGATAAGATGGCCCACAGAGTTAAGCTAGCCCTGGCAAGAAGAAATATAGGTGAGAGGGTACAGGCAAAGTGGGCAAGCATTAAGGATGCAATACTTGAAGCAACATTCCATTGTGTTAGGGAGAAAGGCAAGAGCAAAAGGAGGAGAAAACCACTTTGGTTCTCAAAAACAGCAGAAAAGATCAGAGCCAAAAGGTTGGCCTTCAGGAAATATAAGGGAATGCAGCAGGACGAAGATAGGGAGACATACCAAACTTCCCTAAGGGAAGCAGGGAATGCAGTAGGGCAGGCAAAGGCCCAAACCAAGGAAACACTAGCACAAACAATAAAAGAAGGGGACAAGACTTTCTATAGGTACATTAGTGAAAGGAGAAAGTCCAGATGGGGTATTACTAAGATCAAAGGGGATAAGGGGGAGTGTGTGGAGGAGGACCAAGGGAAAACATCTATCCTAAATAGATACTTCTGATCAGTACTTGCTGTGGAGAAGGTAGGGCAGGGCCCACAGCTCAGCACCATGGACACAGGGGGGAGGGAGGTGTGCACAAGTCCCTTCACAAAAGTAAGGGTACTACAAGAGCTCGATAAGCTCAGGTGAGACCTGATGGCATACATCCCAGGGTACTAAAGGAGCTAAGGGTGGAAGTAGCAGAGCCATTAGCAGAACTTTTTAGTGAGTCTCTGAGCACAGGATATGTCCCAGAAGACTGGAGAAGGGCTCATGTGATCCCACTTCACAAGAGTGGCAGCAGGGAGGAGGCAGGGAACTACAGACCACTCAGTCTTACCTCAATAGTGGGCAAGATTATGGAGGCACTCTTTAAGGAAAAGATAGTGCAACACCTGGAATCCATAGGAGCACAGGATCCAAGACAGCATGGGTTTACAACAGGAAGGTCTTGTCAAACTAATCTTATAGATTTTTTTGACTGGGTAACCACAGTGGTGGACCAAGAGGGCGCAGTTGATGTCGCTTACGTTGACTTCAGCAAAGCTTTCAATACTGTTCCACATAGAAGATTTACTAATAAGCTGGGTAGGCTTGGGGTGGGTCAGAGGTTGGTCAGCTGGGTGGCAAACTGGTTGGTGGGCAGGAAACGGAGAGTGGTGGTAAGCGGTTTACAGTCAGAAGAGATGTCAGTCACAAGCGGGGTACTTCAGGGATCAGTCTGGGTCCAGTCCTCTTCAATATCTTCATCAGTGATATTGCAGATGGACTGGAGGGTAAGGTTTGTCTGTTTGCAGATGACACCAAGATCTGCAACAGAGTAGATGATCCAGATGGGGTGGCAGAATGAGAAGAGATCTGGATAAACTGGCAAAATGATCGGAAGAGTGGCAACTAGAGTTTAACGCAAAGAAGTGCAAGATCATGCACATAGGGAAGAGAAACCCTGAAGCCACCTATTGGTTGGGAGGGGAGTTTCTGGCAATCACAAGGGAAGAGAGAGACTTGGGCATCATCATCACAGATGACCTGAAATCATCCAAGCAGACCACTGAAGCAGAAGATAAGGCTAGCGTGATGTTGGGGTGTATTAGTAGGGGTATCACAAGTCGTAAGAGGGAGGTAATAATCCCTCTTTACAAGACACTGATGAGGCCTCATCTGGAGTACTGCGTGCAGTACTGGAGGCCACACCTGCACAAGGATATTAACAAAATGGGGGCAGTCCAGAGAAGGGCAACCAAAATGGTGCAGGGACTGCATCACTAAACATATGAAGACAGATTAACGGAGCTCAGTATGTATACCCTAGAGAAAAGGAAGGAGAGAGGTGACCAGATCGAAACATTCACACATCTTAAGGGCATTAACAAGGTGAAAGAGTAACATGTTTTAATATAAGAAACAGCAGGACAAGAGGACACAGCATGAGATTAGAGGGAGGTTGATTAAGGGATAATGTGAGGAAGTTCTTTTTCACAGAAAGGGTGGTGGATGCATGGATTTGCCTACCTCAGGAAGTGGTGGATAAGAATACAGTGCAGGGCTTCAAACAAGTATGGGATAAGGGAGCAATACAGCCGAGTATGAATAGATAGGCCATTGACAGTAAAGGCCTATGGCACATTCATAAGGTAGTAAAAATGGGCAGACTGGATGGGCCTTGCAGTCCTTATCTGCCGTCAACTATGTGTTTCACAGAAATCTCCTCGAGTTCAGGGCAATACTGCTGGCAATACAGTATATTACCTCCCAGTTACAGTCAGTCAGTCAAAATGTGGACAGACAATACCATGACAATGATCTACATAAACAAACAGGGAAGAAGAGGATCCTCAAAACTGTGCACAGAAGTCATGAAGATCTGGGATCTAGCTTACTGCCTGGACACCAGAATTTCTGCAGTACATCTTCCAGGCATGGACAGTGTGCTGGCAAGCTTGCTAAACAGAATCAGCCAGAGAAATCACAAGTGGACCTTGAACCAGCCAGTGCTGGCTTTAGTTTTCAGAAGATGGGATACACCAGGAATAGATCTGGTGTCCTCTTGAGAGAACAGTCAGCTTCCAAAACTTTGTTGCAGGCCACAAGCCAGAGGCACATTCCCAGAGGATGCTGTAGCACTGCACTGGACAGGGAGGTTCCTGTAGTCTTTCCCTTCATTCCCACATGTACGGAGAGTGCTCATGAAGCTCGGGAGAGAGCAAGCAACATTGATCCTGGTAGTTCCAGACTGGACCTGACAGGCATGGTACTCAATGCTGTTGACCCTGTCCAACAGCATTCCACTCAACCTGACACTGATGTACAACTTGGTGACCTGTCCAAAGCACAATGACTTTCCAAAACCTCATAACACTTCACCTGAGGGCATGGTTCTTGACGAGCTAGAATTTTCAGGTTTGAATCTGTCAGAAGTGGTGCTGAGCATTTTGAAATTTTTCAGGAAACCATCAACAAGAAAAACATATTCCTTTTAAGTGGAAGAGATTCTTATACTGCTGTTCATCCAGAAAGATAATCCTAGTGCGGACAGTGCTGCCTACAGTTCTGGATTATTTGGTACACCTACAGTTCTTTGGTCTGAGACCTTCAACCCTGAAGGTACACCGGGCAGCTGTGTCAGCCTACACATCAGCAGGCAAGTACAGGTCTTTGTCCTCACAACTGTTTTTAAAAGGGTTTTCAAAGGCCTCAGCTATCTACATCTCCCTGTGAAGAAATCAATTCCCCATTGGGACTTGAACATTTGTCTTACCCAGCTGATGGAATCTCTGTTTTGGGCCTATGACTACATTAGATTTAAAATATGTCACATAGAAAACAGCTTTTCTAATAGCCTTGAAATCTGCCTTAAAGATAAGTGAACTGCAAAACCTTTGTACAGATCCAAACTACATAATATTCCACAGAAACAAGGTAATCCTTAAAACCAATAGGAAGTTCCTACCTAAGGTTTTTGCTGATAAGATTGCCTCTATCAGGTCAGGGATCCATTCAGCACCATGTATTGGGGCATGCAGTGGTGAGCTGGGGGTCATAGGCATTCCATCTGTGTGACTTGACTTTGACCAGTCGACAGTCATAGATGTGATGAAGGTCATCAAGGAGCTGAGGTCCACTTACTGTAGTTTGGATCTGGGTCCAATGTGCCTTCTGGTAGGGTGCGTTGATTCCATCAACCTGGTCCTGGCTGGGATAGTCCAGTGTTTTTTAATGAGAGGGATCTTCCCATAGCCTCTGAAGGACACGGTGGTGAGATCACTCTTGAAGAAATCGTGACTATGTCTCTAACCTTCCCTTTGTGGGGAAGGTTATTGAGAAGGTAGTGGCTCTTTAGTTGGAGGCCTATTTATTGACTCCCGACAATTACGAACCACTCCAGTTGGGTTTTAGGAAAGGGCGCAGTACTGAGACTGCCCTGGTTCGGGTGCTTAATGATCTCTTGGTGGCGAGGGATGGAGGTAAACATTCCATTCTTGTTTTCCCCAATCTCTCAGCTGCGTTTGACACCATGGGGTGCTGTTGGAGCACCTGCAGGCTTGTGGACTGGCTGGTACAGTCCTTAACTGGTTTCATTTTTTCCTCACTGGCAAGACGCAGGGGATCGCACTGAGGACTTTTTCCTCTGCACCACTGCCCCTGCCATGTGAGGTCCCCCAGTCTCCATTCTGTCCCTCATGCTATTTGCAGTGTATATGCTACCAATAAGGGACATTATAAGATGGTATGGGCTGAGTTTTCATTGCTATGCTGATGATACTCAGCTATACCTGTCTTTTGCGCCTGAACAGCAGGATGCAGTTTCGGTTTTCAATCTGTGCCTTCCTGAAATCCAAGGCTGCATGAGCACCAACTGGTTGTGGTTAAATCCAGATAAGACAGCACTAGTGGTGGAATCTGGTCGCTCAAGGGTTGGTGTGCAGTCTGGTTGATTTTCCGGGCTCAAGCTCAGAGACTCCCAGCTGCTCACCTCTGTCAAGGTGAAGAATCTTGGTGTTGTACTTGACTACGGCCTAACACTTGAATTGCAGGTGTCAGCCGTGGTCCAGAGTGCTTTTTGCCATTTTAGAAACATCACTAGGATTAAACACCTGATTCTCCTGTGTGATCTGCTATCACTAGTCCATGCTTTCATGATATCACAGCTTGATTACTGCAATTCCCTTTCCCTAGGGCTGTCATGGGCTTGTCTTTACTGCCTACAGCTGGTGCAGAATGCAGCAGCCAGGCTGTTGACAGGCCTTTCGAGGTCATGCCACATTACACCTGTGCTGCACTCTCTGTACTGGCTTCCTGTTAGATGGTGGATCACCATCTAGGTCAGTTTCTTGACCTATAAAGCCCTGCATGGACTGGGGACTGGTTGCCTACAAGACCTCCAGAGCCTTACCGTCCATCTCGTCCCCTCCGGTCAGCTGATGAGGGCCTCCTGGAGATTTATTTGAAGTCATTGGGTGCCCGAGCATTTTTGTTTATGGCACCAACCCTGTGGTATTCACTGTCTCGTTCATTTAGAGAGGTCCCATTGGTAAATGCCTTCAAAAGGGAGCTAAAGACATTGTTATTTAGAGAAGCTTTTCCCTCCAGTTGATTTGAGTTGACTTAAATTAAGTTAACTTAATAGTGTATTTACAAGTGTTTTAACTGTTTACTTAGAATTTGTTCTCTTGTACAGCGCTTTGAGTCGCAATGAGAGTACTTTATTCAATGAAAATGAAATAAAGGTGGTTTCAGAATGCCACATAAATCAGTCAGTGACCCTTCCTGTCCTCTGTCCTGAGCACTCCAGTACAGGTGACCAAAAGTGTACTGACTGGATGTAAAAAGAGCATTGGGGCTGCTACATGGACATGTCAAGGGATGTCAGCTTTTTGCTACCTGTGGAGAGGTTGGTAAAGCTAAGCCAGCAGCTAGGAAGACTATCGCTCATTGGATAGTTTCCTGTACAATTCTGCTATGAAAAACTTGCACATTTCCACCCAGAGGCCTACAAGCATAGTCCATAGGGGACACATCTGCCTATGTCGCAACTACATAGGGCGTCCAACTCAAGAAATCTATAAAGCATCTACTTGATAAACAGTACACACTTTTACAAAGCACTACTGTTTGGGTATATAGTCCAAGGGGGATGCCAGTTTTGGAACTGCTGTCTTGCAGAACCTTTCTCCTGAATAGATTCTAGATCCATCCTCCCAAGGTACTGCTAGTGAGTCTGCACTTTTGTAAGGCATCATTGATGGAGTCCTGTTTGAAGAAACAGTTACTCTGTCAAGTGATGTTTCTTCTCAGGGATCCATTAGTCAGCCTTACAAACTCTGACCCTACCTCCCCTTCTAGAACCTGAAAACAGGTCTTCACAAGAATCAGTTCTCGTCTTATGGTTGTTTGGTCATTGTTTTTTCAATGTTTTATTTATTTATTTATTGAAATGTTGGAGAATACCTTTGAGCAGAAGTGCTCTTACAAAGTTCTACATCAGTGACAGAGATTACAGGGTAACATAACAAACACAAAAAGCATATTTCATTCAAATGTAGTTAGATAAGTACAGAATGATCAAACATCTGTGTACAATTTTAAAATAAGGAAGGCAAACAGAAACAGTGTAAAACCAGCATAGTAATGGTACATGGCCTCTGAGCCAGAGTCTGACACAGGTCAAAGTGTATACCGGGAGGAATGTACAGTAGTTAGGATGATCAGCAGTTGCAGTTGCATTACATAGACTTTGACGGCAGATAAGGACCGCTTGGTCTGTCTAGTCTGCATTGAACTGTTAGGGTTGCCCGTAGTTCTCCCTTAAACTGGTCAAATTTACAGTAGGTAGATTGAGCAAGGTATCAGGCAGCTCATTTAGCCTGACAGTGGCCCTAACTGTGAATGAATATTTGCCAGGCTGAGTACAGCAGAAAGGCAGTTCAAGGGCATTCTGAACCATGCTCCTGGCGTTGCAAAGATTGGAGACAGGGCAGAAGCAGTGAGTTAGGACCGGGGGATTAGGCTTAGTAGCACCTTCTTGGCTAGTAGGCCTGTTTAGAACGTAACTCTTCTAGGTAGGGGTAGCCTGTCAGTTTGGGTGTAGAGGGTGCATCTGTGGGTACTCTCGTCTGCCCCAAACACAAAGCGATAAGCTTTATTATAGATCAGCTTTCTTCTGCAGAGAATTGAGTCACAGGCAGTTGTGCAGACAGGGAGGCCATAGTCAAATGTCAACAGTACTGAGCTTCTCACTATGAGGCATCCAGCACCTGCACTGAGGTTGATCCAGTTATGGTTCAAAGCAGTCAGTCTTCTGTTTACTGTGGACACAAGGTGGTCAACGTGGGGAGCAAAACATAAAATATCATCCAGTATCACCCGGAGGTTTTTAAAGGTTTCCACCTGTTAAAGTATATGTCCCAGGGGGGATATTCTGTTTTTGTCATTGTCAATTGCGTGCTTGTGAAGAGCATGGTCTTGTCTTTTTTTTTTTTTTGTTGTTTTTTTTTATGTTTGGTAATGTAAAACCAGTTTGTTATGGGAGAACCATCTTTCAAAAGCCTCAAAATCACTTTAGAGGATGGAGGTGAGGTTGCTAAGGTCAGAGCTCCTGGAATAGGTGACACCATTGTCTGCATAGAGAAGTACATTTGCAGACTGACTGTCATCAGGCAGGCAGTTTATGAATAAGCCAAATAGCAGGGGGCCCAGAATGTAGCCCTAAGAATGCCAGTGGCTACATTCTTAAAGAGCAACTCTGCACTTCAGCATGTGCTTTCATAAATAATATGTTTCAGCGGTCACAATTTACTAGAGAATACATGTTTTTAATTTTTGATGTTCTTTTGCACATCTAGATTGTCCATCTCAAAAGTCAGTACAGAAAACATTTGCCTCTACCCTATCTACCTCACAATGCCTTTCTTTATGACATCATAGGGCTCACCATGACAACAGACTGTGATGTCACAAACAGCAATTGTGTAGTTAGCAGGGGACAGTCAGACACATTTTGAAAGACTTAGTGAAATAAGTACCGCATTAGCTACAATATTTAGTAAACCAACAGGGGACAGTAAAAAAACAAAAAAAAAACTTAGAAAACAATAATGTTAAAACATAATTGGTGTAAATCTAGCGGTCTTACTTTGAGAAGATTCCTGCAGTAGGTCTTCATTGATAGGACTGTGCTCTCTGGCATCAGGACCGGACGGCAAACTTCTGGCTAGCAATCCATGCCAGGGGACCGCCCCCGGTGTCACATGATGGGATGTTGGTGTGACAGTATATAGGGAAGGTCCCCATGCCCCCCTCCAGTTCTTTCCTGCCGTCGACCTGTACATGTCGACCTTGCGGTGAACTCAGCTACAGTTGACCACCATTTTACAAGTATTTCTGTTCTTTTTTCTAAGTTCTTTTTCTATAGTTAATGCATGTCTTCGTGCAAATCTAAGAAGTGCTCACAGTGTGGTGCTCAGATTCCACATGGGGATGATCACTCCTGCAGCATCCTTTGCTTAGGCCCAAAACATTGGGTTGACAACTGTAACATCTGCCAGTCTTTCAACCTGGCCACGCCCGTCAGGTGCCAGAAACCCTCGATGCCTACCTTTGGAAAAATGTCTTGCATCGATGGAAAAAGAGCTTCAGGAGCTGTGGGAACGTTTGTCCTCTCCCACCGCAGCGCGCAAGAAAAAGAAGAAAGCGAAGCGCTGGGACCGGTCCCCTTCAACCCAGAGTCGCCAGACAGCCGACGCTACTTCAGGTGGGGTGTCCATTTCAGTGAGTACTCCTCCTCCACGGTCTCTGTCCACTCCAGCGGATAGGTCACTGACTCCCCCTCCTGCCTCAGTCAGTGGGCGACAGTGGTGTTCCTCCCAGAAGGATTCTACTTTGGGGCCTGTCGACAGCTCTCGGGCCAATCAGTCACCCTCTAGCTCCACCGCCAGGTGTACGGCTTCAGTCCATAAGCCAGACTCCAGCTCCTCTGCTGTCCACCTGACTGTGACTGATAAGTTGGACACCGGCTCTTCCGATGTCCGCTCAGTCAAGGCCGATCAGTCGGTCGCCAGCCTGTCCGATGACCACCAGGCTAAAGCTCTCCCATCGGCCCTTACTCTTCTACCCGACATCGCACAGAGCCAGCTTCCAGGCACCTCTTTGTCCCATGAGGGTTCTCCTTCCCAGGACTCACTGACCTAGCCCGACCGCTCGTTGAGACAAGTATTTCTGGCCAGGGGATTTCTCCCCTCTGTCAGGTATCATCTCCAAGCTTCTCACTTCCCCAGCGGACCCGTCAACAGGGATTTCTATTCCTCTGCCCCCATTGACTGCCTCAGATCAGACGTCAGGGCCTCTTAGACCCCTGACGTCAGCCTTTCCTCTGGCCTATGTCCCTCCAGACTCAGGAATGGCCTCTGGGCTTACCACTCCGATGCTGGAGCTCCCACCTGGTCCTTCGGGGATTCCAACTGGGACCCCAGGCTTGCCGACGGATCCTCATACTCCCAGCGGTCCCTTGGCCCCGCCGTCTTTTGGGCCCTCAGCCCCTCCACCGTCTGGCCCTGCAGGCTTGAACCCTAGCTACCTGCCACCACAGCTCCCATATTATCCGGCGCCAGGTGAGCCATCGCCAGGCTATCCGGCACCAGGTGGGCCATCGCCCGGTTACCCGTGACATGCTCTGGCACCAGGGTACCCAACGCTGAGCCATATGTACCATGGGTACCATCAGCACTACCCATATTGGTACCAGGCTCTTGGATACCCCCCCCATATTCTCATTGGAGGTTCCCAGACTACCAGCCTTCTCCGCCTCCTCCACCCCACCCCCACCTCCTCCTCCTCCTCAGCCAGAACCACAGGGGTCTATTCCAGCCTGGTGGTATTATGCCAAATTGCAGCTCCTACAGGAGCTGGGGCACCCCCATCCAGTCGTGGTTTCTACCCCGACCCATAGAATAATTCCTAGGAGCCCATCCCTGGTCAACCATCGGTCATCGGACAGGAACTCTGGCAGGCACCCATCAGGGGCCCTATCGGGTGTTAAGGTTACGGAGGAAGTTCCAGATATTTCTGTGTCCAAAAAACTGGCGTCTTCAGACTCAGACAATGACTCTGACTCTGAAATTCATTCTGAGCCTCATTCCCCAATGGAACCTCAACCTAAGGAGTCTCCCAAATCTCCGCCAGAGGACCCATCTTTTGAGTAACTCCTCAGATCCATTCAACAAGCTTGTGGTTGGGTATCCCAGGAGATGGATCCAAAAAGGAAGAGGCTAGCTGAGCACCTGGATTTAACCAGTGTGGATCCCCTACCCATCCCACCTTGGATGGGACTACCCGAGGACCTAACGCCCAGAATCTATCAACAACCATCCTCCATTCCTGCAGTCTCTAAAAAGGCTGATGGGACCTATCATCCCCTGGAAGGGGCCAACCACCTTACCAGCCAACCCAAGGCCAACTCTGTTGTCATCACAGCAACCCATGATAGGTCGGCTCAGTCTAAACATCTGAGTGCCGCACCTCTGGACAAAGAGTCGAAGCAGATGGACCAGTACAGCAGCAAGGTCTATGCTTCCTTCTCCTGAGCAATCCAGTCTCTTAATTATGTGGCCTACATGACCTCTTTCCATAAGTCGGCTCTAACTGATTTGGAGAAAGAGATTCAGTCTATTCCGGATGAGGAACTTAGAAATAAGCTGATGGACAAGGTAAGACTTTAACAAGTCTTGTTGCTGTCATGCATTGCGTGCCACCTATGATTCAGTAGACTCGGTGGCCCAATGCATAGCTTAGGGAGTTTGCTTGAGATGTCTGGCATGGCTCTGTCTTGCGCCAGTGCTGCAAGACATCCAGACCACTCTACTGGATGCCCCCTTCAGGGGTTCTGTCCTGTTTGGAGGCAATGCAGAAGATATAATAACCAAACTACAGGAGAGCAGCAAATCCCTCCGGGATGTCCGCTCCATGTGTTGCTCAGGACAGAAACCCAAGCAGCCTTTTCATCATCCCCAAAAGAGATGGAACAGACAGAACCAGAACAGATGCCAGGGTAAACGCCACACTACTGGTTCTTGCACCCAGATCCTTCAGACAAAAGCCCAGAAGGCCACTGGAGGCAACAAAACGGCCCTTCCCTCCCCTCCGCCTCTTGACTTGAGGGGACCCCCTCCACCTTCTCCCATCTTCTCAGATGATCCTGAGGGGGAAGGTTCACCCTCCACCTGGACAGGTAAGAGGCAGTAACCGGCGATGCTTGGGTCCTTCAACTCATCGCAAAAGGGCACTCAATTGAGTTCCTGGACAGAGCCCCAGACAATCCGCCGGGCAGGTCTCACTACTCATCAGGTCACTTGATTCTCATTCAGCTAGAAATCCAGGCTCTATTAGACAAATCAGCCAAAGATCCAGTTTCTCCAGGGCAGACAGGAAGGGGATATTACTCCCATTTCTTCCTGGTGCCCAAAAAAAGACGGGCAATCTTTGGCTCATCCTGGACCTCAGCCTGCTCAACCTCTTTGTAGAATACAAGAGGTTCTGCATGCTTACCTTCCAGGGACTTTTACCCCTGCTCTAACAGAACCAATGGCTGTGCTCACTGGACATGCAGGATGCTTGTCTGCATATCCCCATCCTCCAAGCCCACCGCCATTTCCTTCAGTTCACCTGTCAGGAGAACCACTATCAATTCAAGGCCCTTCCCTTTGGCTTCTCTTCGGCACACCAGGTTTTTACCAAGTGCCTGGCGGTGGTAGCTGTGACCCTGTGCCACAAGGGGATTTATGTGTTCCCATACCTGGACAACTGGTCTCAGGACAGTCTGATGGAGGTGCTCTCCACCACCCTGAACCTCTTTTCCTGGCTTGGAAGCACTGTGAACTATCCCAAGTCTCAACTCTCACCCTCTCAGTGCCTCCAATTCATTGGAGCAGTGCTGGATACGGTCCAGGGCAGGACCTTTTTACCTCAGGACAGGGCGGATACTCTGATTCAACAAGCTTTGTCTGTGTCCAACTCTCACTGGACCACAGCATGCTTCAGCCTCTGCCTGTTGGGTCTAATGGTGGCTGCCATACCCACAGTTCCGTTGGCTAGACTGCATATGAGGTGACCCAATGGACCCTCAGAGTCCAGTGGGACCAATGCTTGGATGACATGGACCACAGGGTCCTAATATCCAGCAGCATGAATAGGATCTCCTCTGGTGGCAGGAGTCCAACTATCCAACCTCTCCTCGGGGGCCCCTTTCATCCCCTGTCTCCTTCCATGACCCTCACAACCAGTGCCTCGGGTCAAGGTTGGGGAGCCCACCTGGGAGACCATCGAACTCAAGGGAGATGGTCCCCACAAGAGGAACATTTACACATCGGTGTCCTAGAGATGAGAGCAGTGCTGTACGCTCTTCAGGCATTCCAGCCTCTCTTGCAACCGGGAACACTCCTTATCCAGACTGACAACACTGCCACGGTCTGGTACATAAACAAGCAGGGAGGCACTCGATCATACCCCCTCTGCAGGGAGGCGATGTGGGTGTGGTACTGAGTGTGACAGATAACATCTGCCTGTTATTATATTGTATTATATTTGTGATATAAACGTATGTTTCTGAATGTCTGCTGGGGAAAATATGACAGCAGGCCCATGGGAAAGAGTAGCTTTTAAAGGGGCCTGACCTTTTGACCCCAAAGGCCCCTACTTGCTGTAACAGCTGGCTGTCGTAAAACTGACCTAGTGGAAACTCTAATTAAGAGCTTCCTTCAAAGGCCAGGTTATCACACATTGTAAACTATCCATTTACTTTGAAATCCAGGGACAAAGTATGCATTTTATGGCCTCTGAGGAAGAGGCAGCTTTTTAACTGATACCTGTTAGATTTCACAACTAGGTGAACACAGTTCCTCAGCAAGTTTCTGAAGACATCAAAGGGGTAATTCTGCCCTGGCATAAGGCCTCTCTAATTAAGAAGAATATATATATATATTTATAAAATGGGTAGGAAAAATTGTCTGCTGATTTGTTACATCCCATCATATGACCGTGCGTATATCGAAACACGACCCGCTCACTTTTACCACCTAAAACTATTTTGCCATTTTTATAAGATAGATAAGCCACTCTTAGTGTGCAGGTCACACTTCTGATATACACACGCTTTGGTGGTTGATGCATTTGGCCTGCTGCCTTGTGCATACAACACAGACCAAGGCGTATGTGATATTAGAGTGCCACTGCACACCTAAGAGTGGGTTATCTATTACATTTATATATATATATATATTTTTTTTTTTTACTTGGAATGTTTGAGCAGTGGGCTGCGACATATGACTGATAAATTAATTCAGTACTCAGGTTTGAGTGACCTCACAGCCAGCATCTGTGAGCTGTGTCATCAGGGAGGAGGAGTTTGTAAAACATATTACCAGCCAGCTGGGAAAAAACTTCTAAACTCCTAAACACTCCTCATTCTGGAGATTAAATGTTTCCCTCCTGCAGAAGGTTTATATCCAGGGGATAATTAAGTAAACAATTGTGCAGGCAGTCCAACAGAATCAACACCCAGATATTTCCCCAGGTATTTTGTGGGACACTGTGAAGGCGATTATAAGGGGATGATTTATTGAAATGTTTTTTCTAGGCTTAAGAAACAAAGAGACTCTAGATGGAATACCCTCCAGGAAATGATTTGAGAGTTAGAATTAAAGCAACAGCAGAAGTCGGATAAAGAAAGCGGGAAGCTGTTGGTAAAATTAAAAGTGGAACTTTTAACATTAATAGACTGTCAGGTAGAACAGCAACTGATTTACCTACAACAGAGATTTTGTGAGGGAGGGCCTAGGGCCCTTAAATTACTAACTAGCAGATTAAGGCAATATAGAGCTAAGGCTTGTATACCTAAAATTAAAAGATCCTATTAATCATAAATGGAAATATACTGTGGAGGGTGTAGCAAGAACCTTTAAATCTTATGAAACACTTCCCCCCAACACGGAAGAGATTCAGGAGTTCCTAAACCCTTTACAGCTCCCTGTACTCTCGCAGCAACAGCAAGAGCTTTTAGCTATGCCTTTCACAACAGGGGAGATGCGGGCAGAAATTTGAGTGCTCAAGTCCGGCAAGTGTCCGAGGACAGATGGGTTGCCAAGTGAATTTTTCAAGCAATTCAGGGAAGAGGTCACTCCTTTACTATGCCAGGCATACAACTATGTAAGATCAAAGAAGGGTGCCATGCCCCCCTCCTGGTCTCAGGCAATCATATCAGTTCTTCCGAAGCCGGCCAGGGACCCCACTATCTGCTTGTTTTATCGCCCGATCTTGATTCTAAATACAGATTATAAGATCATGGCGCATATTCTTGCTAGGAGGGTGGAGCAGATTTTACCCGGACTTATCCATATTGACCAGGTTGGTTTTGTTCTGGGTAGGCAGACCTTGAATAATATCAGGAGGTCTATAAATATTATAGAACATCTACAGAAGACGGCTCAACCAGAAAATACCACCAAGCAGCTTAATCCGGTTCAATTTCAGTTGCTTACCATCTGTATCCTCCTCTTCTCCCCCCCCAGTCACCCCTGAAAAAGGGACTTCTAGGCCCAGTGGCCTTACCGGGTCAACAAAATTCAGTAAACAGATAAAAATAAAATGTTGAGTTTAGACTCTGAAAAACCATTTGACCAGGTCTGATGGAAGTTCCTCTGGGGTACCCTGGCCAGCTTCAGATTCCCCAAGATTTTCCTGCCAAATCACAGCTAAGATGTGTACTAACCCAGTAGCATACGTGAGGACAAACGGCTACATTTTGCAGGCCTTTAAACTTACTAGGAGAACTAGGCAGGGGCCCCCTGTCACCCCTTCTGTTTGCCTTTTAATATTGAGCCGCTTGCCCAGAGAATAAGGTTGAATCCAAAAATAAGGGGGTGGCACAGGGTAATGCACACCATAAAATTGCCCTGTACACAGATGATGTTCTTTTATATTTGACAGATCCGGAAAGATCAGTGACCAAAGTTTTCAAACAAATAGAGACATTTTCAAGATTATCAGGATACAAGTTAAATTGGACAAAGACAGCAGTATTAGCCATGGTCCCCCAGATACTGGTTGAACTGATAGAAAGATACCCAATGAGGTGGAACTGTGATTGTATAAAATACCTTGGGGTGAAGCTGGGCAAGACTCCATACAGCCTGTTCAGGGGTAATTACCCCCCTCTGTTGAAACAGATATGGGCTGATTTGCAGAGATGGGATTTAATGCCCTTACCATTTTATTCTAGATTACAAGCCCTCAAAACAATTGTATTGCCCTGGTTCCTTTACTTATTTCAGGCTGTCCCTTGCCTGGTCCCTCAAAGGGAGATGGCAACGTGGCAGAAAAGAGTAATGACTTTCCTGTGGGCTAATTCTCAATCCAGAGTATTTAAGAAAACATGATTTCTTCCCAAGCAGGACGGTGGGAGGGCATGCCCTAGTTTACAGGATTATTGTCTTGTGGCTCAAATGAAAGTTGCTTTTCTCTGAGCTCACCCAAAATATAACACTCACTGGAAGCAAGTGGAAACTGCCAGTGGGAGGGCCAAGCCCTTGCAAGCGATTTTATTCAACCCCCCCTTCTCAAAAAGACCTAGAGTCATACCCATATTACTCAATACACACCACACTCGGGTTGGATTCGGGGTACTAAAAGGGGCTTCACAGCTAAAAATATGTGAAAGTTCAGACGGTGGTGCTTCGATGAACATTTTTTGCCAGCTGTACACTCTGCCTGGTATGGGAAGCAAATGGAGAGGGGTATATGTGCCCCCTGGTAATTACTTAAAGGGAACAGTATCATACCTTTTGAAGTAGCTAAAACTAAGCCCTCGTGGAGTTCAGTAGATTGTATGTACTACTACCAGATTAGGGACTATATAAATAGTAAGATACGCCAAGCAACAGGTTGGGCAGATATTAGGCCCTTTTCCTTGGCTTTTGAAACAATATGGGATGGCACCCATGGGAAAGGTGCCATTACTATGTTATATTGGAACTTAATTGCAGACAGGGCCCACAATGTACAAGTTATACATAAGACGTGGGAAGGGGAATTGGGAGTGGTGCTAAATTCTATTTACTGGGTTAGGGTTTTCAGAAACTGCTGGAAAACCACCTTGTCACCGAGTTGGCTAGAATAAGCATGGAAGATGAGAATTTGGTATTTTTATACACATGGTAAACTAGCTAAGATGGGCTGCCAGACCCTGGTGGCATGCTGGAGGCATTGTGGTAATAGGGAAGCTGACCAGGCACATATATTCTGGCATTGTACAAAAATTAAGGGCTTCTGGAGCTAGATACGGCGGCATTTGGTGGGGCTATTCGGTTTAACGACCGAGGTTGGCCCTCAACATCTGATATTAGGGCTGTACCTAGCCAAAATCAAGAATAAGAAGGTCAATACCTTTGGGCAATTCTTATAATAGCAGCATTGAAAGCTATAACCAAGAAATGGCTCCAGCAGACTCCCCCATCCATAGAGGAATGGTTGAAAGTGCTGACTCAGATTTACAATATGGATTGAATAACTTTTGTGGTAAATCATAGAAAAGAATTATTCAGTAACAAATGGGATAGGTGGGAACTACATAAAGACAAGATAAAGTAATCCTATAAACTGTCTACGAGTTGAGAGTTTTTTTTTCCACGTTGTCATTACTTATTAATTCAGCTAATCCCCAGCACTTTGTTAACTGAGCTTACTGATAAACTGAGACTTCTTTTTCTTGACTTACCTTCTTCTCCTGCATGGTATTAGTTTAGTTATTTTCTCCCTATCTGTTTGTGAAGTTATTTATATTGTTATTGTGCATGGTGCTTTAAAGTTTGTGCACCAATGAAATCTGAAAGTATAATAATTGATAATTGTAAGAATGAAGTTTATTATGTTGTGTATATGATGAAAACTTTGGTAAACAAGTATAAAAATCCTGCTTGAATCTTTTCTCATTTTCTTGCATGTGAATGCTGGGACAGTATTTGATAATTCTGACAAAACTGTTAAGGGCTTAAAGTGCGTTACCATCTTGCTGTAAGGTAAGAAAATACCTAAGGTCTCAATTGAGTCAAAAAGGGGAGAATTGGGAACCAGGCTGGGTGCTCGCTGGGTTAAATATTGCATGGCATTTCCACCACAGTCCATGTCCCAGGAGTTTACAACATCCTGTCAGACAGTCTCAGCCGCACCCCACTGTGTGGGCACATGAATGGGAACTAAAGCAGGAGATAATGGAGGATATTTTCAATTAATGGGGTCAGCTAGAAATAGACCTATTTGCCTCCCCATCCAACATAAAACTACCCAACATTTGGTTGCTTGTTCCTGGGCATGATGTTTTTTGACAAGACGCGCTGTCTCTTTGTTGGACAGGGAGGTTTCTGCATGCCTCCCTCCCTTTCCAATTCTACAGAAGGTTCTGCTGAAGCTGCAAGTAGAGGGCGCTCAATGATTTTCATAGCTCCCCTCTGGCCTTGGCAGATCTGGTTCCCCCTGCTACAACAATTGGCTGCAGAACCCCCAGTACCTCTTCCTCTCCTTTATGACCTTCTGTCTCAGGAGCAGGGCAGCCTGGTGCACCCGAGCCTCAAGTCTCTCCACTTGCATGCATGGCACCTTTGGACATAACGGTCTCACGTTTCGGAATCTCCACACAAGTCACTCAGGTCCTAGTAGAGGACAGAAAACCATCCATTAGATTTATGTATGCCATGAAGTAGAAGAGGTTTACCATTTGGGCCACGGCCAAGGGCCTGGACCCATTCTCTTGCTTGGCGCCCCAGGTCCTTGAGTACCTCTTGCACCTGTCTGATTCGGGTCTCAGCTACTCTTTCCTGAAGGTCCATCTTTCTGCGGTTTCCACCTATCACCTTAGATGGCAAAACCCTAGCACAGTTGGAGGTCTCTGAAACCTTTCTGAAAGGGATCTTCCACTTAAAACCTCTGGTCAGTAGTCCAGTTCCCTCCTGGGACTTAAATTTTATTTTGGAGAAATTTACTTTGCCCCCTTTTGAGCCAGCAGCAAGTTGTGACATGCACTATTTGTCCTGAAAGTACTCTTTTTGGTTGCTGTTACCTCAGCTCAAAGAATTTCATAGCTCCAGGTCCTCGTTTGCAAGGAGCCTTATTTAATTTTCCACAGAGACTCTGCGGACTAATCCTTCCTTTCTACTGAAAGTGGTTTCAGAGTTTACTTTGAACCAAGATGTTCAACTGCCGATTTATTATCCTGAGTATTCCAACAAGGGGGAATACCTTTTGCACACGTTGGACATGCACAGGATATTGAGATACTATATCTCTCGGACCAAGGAGGTACGAAAATCTGACCTGTTGTTTGTGGCTTTCGCACCTAGACGTAAGGGTACGGCCATCTCTAAATAGGGCCTGTCCAAATGGTTGGCTAATTGCATCTTGTTTATCTATCAGAAGTATGAGAAACCCCCCGGAGGAAGTTGAGGTTCACTCAGCCCGTGGCATGGCTGCTTTCATGGCCTTTCTACGAAACATGTCCGCCTCAGCCACTTGGTCTTCAGTCCATACTTTCACCAAGCATTGTAGTCTGGACATTGCCTCTAGACGCAGACACGGTTTTGGACTTGCTGTCCTGCAAGGCCTGTTATCTTAACTGGCTCTCTAGTTGGTAGACATTCCGCTTCCCGGACCGTAGTCTCCGACTACTTTTCTTGACTGCTTGGTATTCAGTCCTATCAGTGAAGACCTACTGCAGGAACCCTCTCGAAGTAAGATATAGCAGTTACGTAAGAACTTACCGTAACAGTAGATCTTTGAGAGAGGTTCCTGCAGTAGGTCATATTTTCTCTCCTACCTTCCCCCATCTCCTGTTTATTCCTATCCCTTTTCAGGGCTCTTACCAGCAGCTCCAGGCTCTAGAAGTTATGCTTCTTTCTCCCGTCATCCTTACAGGGATCTTCCAGTGGGAGAACTGGAGGGTAGGCGTGGGGACCACCCCCTATATGCTGTCATGCCAGCGTCCCATCACGTGACACCAGGAGAGATCCACTGTCATGGATTGCTAGCTAGAAGTTTGCGGTCTGGTCATGAGGCCAGGGGGCGCAGTCCTATCAGTGAAGACCTATTGCAGGAACCTCTCTCGAAGATCTACTGTTATGGTACATTCTTATGTAACTGCTATTTTTTAAGCTTTTTATTATAATAGAGAGTTGCTCTTTAACATCCTACAAGGAGCCCTCTGTCTTCACGCATTGAGTACTTTTAGTGAGATAACTCTGGAACAAGGTGACTGTGTCTAGTGACAGGCTTAGGCCACAGAGTTTGCTGAGAAGGAGCTTATGATTGACCAAGTCACAAGCTTTTGTCAAGTCGATACAGATGGCACCAGCCTCGTCTCCACTGTCAAGGACCTCAAAGATGAAGCTGGAATACTCAGTTTGTGCTGTATTGCTGCTATATTTTTTCCGAAATCCATGCTGTTGGGGACACTGTATATCATATTTTTCAAGGTATGAAACAAGTTGATTGGACAACCAGGGCAAATAGCCTCATATCAATTGAATCATCCCCCCGATTCTGATTTTACCTAGCACCTTTCTTATTTGATTGGAGGCGTCCCTTACTGAGACAGGTGTAAAATAGAATTTAGGATATCCTGGCTTGTGATCCAGTGGTTGGACACCAGCAGGACCAGGACCTCTATTGGATGGCTGGGTTAGCTGATTGGGGATGACGGAGCTAAGGTCAGTGAATGCAGTGTTGCATTTGTTGGCAATTTCGGTGGGATCGAGTACCTCATGCCCATCAACCATGAGCATTTTTGGTGAGGTTTTGTCAGCCTTACCAAGGTGGTTCAAGACATTCTCCCAGAATCTTTTACCAGTGTTCCATTTCTGGGTTTGTTGGACCTTGCTGTAGCTGGATTTGGCCAGTTGGATCCTTGTAGTTTGGCTTCTTTGTATTTTTGCAGATGGACTGGGGACCCAGCGACCCGGGCCAGCACCCACAGATTATCCCTTTCTCTCAGGAGGGCAAAGAGTTCAAGGATGATCCATCAGGAGGGTTTACCTCTAGCTTTGCACTTTTTGAAGGGTGCAGATTTATTGCAGGTAATTGTGAATTCCATGACAAAGAATTCTAGGGCCGAATCAGTATCTGGGATGGCATCAAGGAAGCTCCAGTCTTGTTGGGCCATATAGAATTTGAATTCTGTCACGTTCATTTTGCTTATGACATGGCTGTTTATGAGCTGGGTGGGGGCTGGGCTGTTTTACTTCCCACAAGCATTGCACCGGTGAGTGGCCCCTGAGGGTGTCAGAGAAAACTAACATTTTTAACCTTGTATGGGTGAGTTACCAGTACCCAGTCAAGTAGTGCCAGATTTATATTTCTGGTATGCTTAGTGACCATTTGCATAAAAGGCAGATTGGCTACCATATCTCTGTGCTTGGTACTGCATTTTGCAATCCAGTTAATATTAAAGTCACCAGTTACTATGAACTCTTAGTTCTGGTTAAATTATTTAAGATAGGTAGAAACGGACTCCATGTGCACTTGTTGATTACCAGGTGGGATATAGACTGTCAACTGGACAAGTGATTTTTGACATCGTCCCAGCAGGAATTTAATGGCCAGGCATTCACAGTCCCTAGTCAGGTATTTGATTTCAAGTTTTGAGGCTTGCACATCGGATATGAGCTATATCAGGAAGCCCCCACCTCACTTGCCTTGTGTGTCTTCTCTGAAGATATTAAAGCCTGGTAATGAGATGGTGGAGTCAGGTATTTTGGGGCTAATGTAACAGAAATGGTGGTTCAGGACATGCGTGGATGGAGCTGAGTAAACTTCACTGTGGAGAGAGTCCTGACAAAGCATCAGAGAGATGTGAAACGTTGACGTTGTCATGGGGGGTGCTACTTGTATGCACTACATGTGCTATCTGTGCCAGTTGTGCATTTTTAATAATAAGATTCATAGTTTTATCTTCTAACAGTAGAGCCTGCTTTTATCCAAACATGGAACTGTTTCTCTTTTTCTCTCTCCATTTTGGGGTTAATCCAGGTTTTGGTAAGGGAAATAATATGCAGTTGCACTGACGCCACCCAGGCTTTGAATTGAGCAAGTTTAGGTGGGAGACTACTAATATTTAGAGAGACTATGTTCAGTTTCCCTTGACTACCAGAGCCATGCCCAGGGCTTTCTGCAGGGCCTGGGTTGGAGTGGACATTGCCAGACAGCAGGAGTAGCATGAAAGTTAGGCCCCTGGAGTCTCTAAGGAAGTATTTTAATCTTCATGTTTTTCTCTTAGAAAGAAAGGACTTACCAGAGGTCCTGGAGACACAGCCATGGCGTATGATCCCAACACATTCCCCTTACACCACCTGTGATAGGTCAGATTTGAATTGGGCATAGGGATGTGGGGCCTTGGAACTGAGGGGCAGTTCAGGAGGATGATGTGGCCATGGTTTCAGCATGAAGTCTTGTAGGAAGACCACCTTAGTCGCAGAGAGTCCAAGAGATTCAGGGAACAATACAGTGGGTAGGTGGGTCAACAGTAGTAGCATTGTGATAAACAGTAGAAACCATGTCCCAACAATTACTGAAATTAGATCCAGCTACTTAGTGGAAGGGAAGCAGGGCCTTAGTATTGGCAGAGTAAGGGCCACAGGACACTCAGACCACCCAGGTAGGGTGTTGGCAAAACCTCAGTAAAAGCAGTGCATCAGAACAGGCAGAGTGGTCGATTAGCCAAGCAAAAAATCCAGTCGGCTTGAGTATGGGTAGGGTCATGGTACAAGCAGGGTTGGCAGTTGGCTAAACAAAATAGTTCACCCAGATAGGGTATTGAGGAGGCCTCAGCATAGGTAGGGTTACAGTATAAGCAAGGTGTAGGCAATTTGATAAGTGTAGAACTCGGACCACACCAGAACAGGGACTGGCAATGCCCCAATATAATCATGGAACTATCGGCTAGCAGGTAGTACAGTTAGCTCTAGTTAGCTTGTTAGCAGTAGAGAAGGGTTTCAAACACTCAGCAGTTAGCAAGTAGATAATCAGGATCACTCTGTTAGGGTGTAGTCAGGAGCAGGAATTCAAAACAACGTTCATGGTGTAGCAGGGTAGTTAGCAGCAGCTGAGCAAGTGGATGGTTATGACAGTTCCTAGCTACAGATTAAATGCCCTGGGTAGTTGCAGTACTCTACCAATAGCATAAGCAGCACATTACAGGTTACAATACATCCTTACAGACGGCAGGGTGGAGGTTGGGCAAAGTCCCCTGGCATCCTGGCATCTCCTTTCTGGTGAATTCCCCTACAGATTCCCACTCCTGCTATGTCGCTCACACCGGGACCGCTAACGCAAGACCACTTGTCTCAACAATTTTAAAGTTGTGAACATTTAATGTCCAATTTTTGTCTGCTAACAAGTTATTTATTTTTAATTAAGAAACCTTTTAAACATTTTAGTAGCCACGTAGCTAAATTTAGTGGTCATTGCTCCTCTGGCTATAGAAACAAAACTGGGGTGAAGCCTGTAGGGGGCGCATGACTAGGGCACAGATTTTGAACATGATTTAGAATTCTAAAATTGTCTCCAGGGCAGTACACTCCTGCAGACTGATGCAATTTTGTTAGGCTCATTGACGGATCCCTGAGAAGAAACGTTACTAAGGTGCTTATTTTTTTCTTCAGAATCTATCCGCTAAGTAATGCTAGTAACCATCCACTTGTGGCACTACTAGGAGTCTGTGTAAAGTGGTGAGCATGTTGTTAGAAGGAAAATGTTTGTACCTACAGTTCTTCTACTTGAGGCTTTCATTTGATTACCACTGTACTGCCATCCTCCACCCTTAGGATAGTTGTTGGCGCTTCAGTATTCGGCAGTCTGTAATTTGTACAGTAAGTTTTCATTCTGCTTGTTTAAAAATGTTTAATATTTGTAACCAGTACTCCCCTTCATAATATTTTACCTTTTGACTCTTTGGGGGGGGCTACACCTGTCACTTTGTTTAATCTGGGGAGGACCACAGTACTGGGAACATGCACAAACTAATATGGGCACAATTAACACACAGCAAGTAATTAAGACTATCCTCTCCTTTACTAGTGTCATGTAGTAGGTTGTATTATGTAACAACATGGATTTAAACAGACAAATGCCCCATTGGTGGGCTGCAGGTGCAGAAGGTACATGGGCACAAGGTTCTTGGTACTGTACACAAAGTCCATTTAGTCCCTGTCATGGGATCAGGAAATGTCTCTCTTGTCCATCTCTCTTCTGGGCTAGGATCGGAGCCAGGGTGGTTAATGTCCTCACAATTTGAACATTTACTTGGGTTCACCAAAAGCACATTTTCTCCTCCGAGATGGAACACTTTGGGATAGATCATGTCCTTACTTTTAAACAAACTTTACTGACATGTAACTTTTGTAGTCAGGGGCCCTTCTTCATGTTCTGGTTGGGAGGGGTAGGACTCAACGTTTCAGTCGGGGCGATCTACCCCATCTTATGCAGAAACTTTTTACTGTACACCATTTGGACTGTTCTTGTTCAAAATTGTCCTCAGAACTTGGAGTTTAAATGTTCCAGACCACACAGGCATTCACACTGGGTCCATCCTGTTGAATCCAGTACTGGGCAGCATCCCAAAAGAATAGTCTCTCAGAGTTGAGGGGTTGGCACCCATAATTTACTCACGGTTCCTTGGAACAGTCATCTCTATTATATTTCACCCCATGCAGGGGCACACCACAGGAGAAGGTTGCCAACACAGCTCGATGCTCAGCTACTCTGTGACCAAACTAGGGACTGAAACAGGACAGAGAGGGTTGATATCTCTCCTGAGGCTCTCCTCAAGTGAGACCGACTCAAAGCTCTGGGTGAGCAGATGACCACCATTGTGGCTTATGTTGCTGCAAGGCCCCCAACCACTCCTAGTATCTCTGTCCAGATGACTAACAGGAGTTTCAGGGGAGACCTGGAAGTTAACTCTTTGCTGCTCAGGCTAGCTAATTGTATTAACCCATTACACTGCATAGGGTTCAGAAACCTCAAAGGGATATGGGCATTACACATTTAATATAGTTTAGCAATTTCACTAGAATTGTAGTGAATGTTTACTTTTAATGATTTATAGTTAATAATAATATGATATTCCATGTCTTTACTGCTGAGTGGTCTGACAGTTGAAGTAATGGGGGTCATGTGATCAGTGCTGGGACTGCTTTTAACTATCTAAATGTTCTGTGGCAGAGAGGTATTTGGATGAAACTGTCAGTTAGAAGAACTACAATTACATGGTAGGTGACTTATTATTCTATTAGAATCTATGGAATTTTCTTTCAATAATGTTTTTTCTTTTATGTGCAGGTAAACAAACACTAAAGATATTTGATGGCAATGATGCTCTAAAGCGAAATCTGTTTCGACTTATTTCAGTACCCAGGATTGCAAAAGCTGAAGAAGTTGTGGTATGGCTTTTACATTTGCTACTTCTCGTACGGTTCGGACTTGTGAAACAAGTAGTCACAGTGTAGACGAGATGAAGGGCGTTATATTTGAACAGTTAGCGCCACATTAACAGTGCATTGCATGGCAGGAAGTCTGGTAGCATGCCCACTGTCATATTCAAAGGCACAGTTAGTACAGCACCAACCTATTAGTGCAGGAGGACAGACAGAAACCAGGTGTGCACCCAAATTGAAGGGTTATGCATGCATACGATGTACACAGTGGTATATTCAATACTTTTTGCAAGTACTAACAGCTTGTTGGGGCAGTGCTTAGTTAGCGCTAGGTAACACTTCCAAAAGCCCCCCCTCCCATTCAGTGTCAGTACCGGCAGCAAGTGCCTGTCACCCCTGCAGCTCCTGATCTCCTGTGTAAGCAGTCCTGGCTCTAGTGGGACCTCTCGTTCACATGGTCTCAGTGTAGTGATGCACAGCAATTTCACAGAGAACCCTGGAGCTAGTGGTACACCCCACCCCACCAGGTCTAAGGATACTAATATACAGTCATTTTAAAGAGAACCCTGGGCTCAGTGGTACCCCCTCCCCATCTGGTCCAAGTATAGTTATACACAGAAATTTCACAGAGAATTCTGGAGCTAGTGGTACCCCCCACACACACACACACACTCACCTGATCATGGTATATTAATCTACAGAAATTTCAGAGAATCCTGGAGCTAGTGGTACCACCTCCTCACCTGATTTCAGTTTAGTAATCCACAGAAAAATCACAGAGAACCCTGGAGTTAATGGGAGCCCCCACCTGATCTCAGTATAGTAATATATAGAAATTTCACAAAGAACCCTATAGCTAGTGTTAGTGCCCACCCCACCTGATCACAGTATAAGTAATACACTCACAAATTTTACAGAGAACGCTGTAGCTAGTGGTACCTCCCTCCCCAACCTGATCGAGGTAGTAACCCCCACTTCACTGGATCCCATTAAAGTAGCACACAAAAATTTCACAGAGAACCATAGAAATCTCAGAGGACTCTAGAGCTAGTGGAACCCCCCTTACTCGCCTGATCCTGGTAAAGTAGTACACAGGAATTTCACAGACAACCCTGGGGTTAGTAGTATGCTCCTTCCTCACTTAGTGTAAGTATAGTAATACAGTGGCGAGCCCGCTTATACTCAAGGGAACATCCTGTTTATAAGAACGTCAGTCCCATGTCCAGATTTTTTGCAATGCATTCCTATGGACATAAAATCCATTTATGATCACTGTCGGCCCAGTTAGAGGAGCAGATTTTCTGTGAGCTGTCTGCTGAATTCACAGACTGCACTGTCAAGCTTTGTCACATTACTTGCTGCTGGGCTCTGCTGTTAACACCTGCTCTAGCGTTTAGTGAGCCGGAGGTGTTACTGGGTGCCTATTCAGGTGCCTATCCAGTGCATTCCTTCCTGAATGGAGATGTTAAAAAGCATTGTCTGCATTTTGATTTCATTTCTATCTCCCACCCCACCCCAGCCATGGAGAAACAAACCCCTAACAAAACCACGCAGAGAACTGCACTGGCCTTGGTCCAGAAACCTTGAAACATCTCAATATCATGGACTGCTTTAAGAAATAAGACAGCAGACAGCACTGTCTGTTCTTATCTTTTTAATACTGTATTTTTAATGCTTTTAAATTCCATTATTACAGTAACAACTACTAAGGGAATCGACTAAACTGCCTCACTGGGTGTTATTTTGTAATTACACCAGCACCACCTTGTGGCCATAATGGAGAATTGCAGTTGAACTGATCCTTCAAACAGGCAGCCTGCGAATATCCTGCCTATAAGAAAATGCATTTTGTGGCAAACGAGGTGTTCTTGTATGTGGGCTCCAGAGCACACAGAAATTTCACAAAGAACCCTGGAGCTAGTGGGGCCTCTCCCTCACCTGGCCCAGGTATAGTAAGTAACGCACAGAACATTCAGAGAGAACCTTGGAGCTAGTGGCACCCCCTCCTTCACCTGTTCCCAGGAGAGTAACAGACAGAAATTTCACAGAGAACCCTGGAGCTAGTGGTACCCCCTTCCCGATCCCCATATATTAAAAGGGCTGGATCATGGCATTGGCAGCACAGGCCTGAGCCTAGGGCCCCTTCTTGCTAGGGGGCCCCCATACCCTTTTCTTTCTGCCTGAGCTGCACTGTTCTATAAAGAATTCAGCTGCTGTGTAATCTGAGTAAGGCAGGGGCTGAACTGTAATGCCACTCTCACCTTCCTGACTGAGTGTTAAGTATGGTTGATAGCTTCAGGGGGTCCTGGCTAGACTGACCTTTGATATGTAAACATCATCATGCCCATTTCCTTTGCTTCATCTCCCAACCCCTGTATCCCATGTGGGAATACATGACTAGAAAGATCCCTGCCATCTCCAGTGGTGTTCCTGATAGAGAGAGAGTGACTAGCAGGAAACTTAGGGAGCAGCTCTACACTTCAGCATGTGCTTTCATAAATAAGATGTTTCGACTGTTACAATTTACCAGAGAATACATTTTGATCTTCTTCAAGGATATCTCTTTCATCAGGCCACACCTATGGAACTTACACCTACCAAACAGTAGGACGACAGGGAACCTTTTGCAAGCAATCCACTAGGTGCTGCCCACAACGACATCTGATATCGACTCTTCCATATTAATGTGGGCGGCTCCATCCCATCTCAGTTCTTTTCCCAGTGTCGACCATACTCGTTGGACCTGCATGGAAACACTGCTGTTACAGTCGCCATTTTTCTTAGTTTTCTCTTAGTGATCACTTTTAAAAGTGATCTGGACTATGTCGACTAAATAAAGAGATCTGTCCCTGATAGTCCCATCACCCTGTTTACTGACCTGCCCGGCGATGGTGTAGAGCTTCTATTTTTTCCCTTTACTCTGCAGCCCAGGCCTCCCACGATGCAATCCCTGGTGGCAGCCAGACGGCTGGCCTTCTTCTCCCATCCTGGGGTGATGCTGCACTGTCTTCTCTGTTGACTTGAGAAGAATGGTCATCGACTGTCCCTTTTTTTGGGGGGAAAAAAGGGGTTTGGCTTCTGCAGTACCTGACCTATACAGCTGGTGTATTGACATCATCGCTGGGCCCTTGCCTAACTTTGACCTGTAGCCCTTCTAGCAGTTGTCCAAGGGTCTAAGTCTTTGTGGGCCTCCAAGTCCAAGAGGTCCCATCATAGGTTGTGAGCTCGGGAGCAGACTCGCTCATCCTGTTCCTGCAGTTCTGCATCTGGCTCGACAGCAGTCAAGCTGATGGTTTCGGCCACTGCTTCTGTGATCCAGGTCAAGGCCACTGGCCCCCTCAGTATCTCTCTTGGGCCTGCTGGTCAAGATGTAGGTCAACCAGCCTGTCAAGATCTATCTCGACTTAGTCAACCCATTGTTGAAGGACAGTAGGGAGGTCTCCGGTCCCTGCAAGCCTCTTGCAAAAGAGGCCAGATGAACCAGCATATTCAGCTGTTTCTCCTTGGGAGATCAACTCCTCGTGGGTTCCTCGGCGCATGGCACCTTTCCCGATGTCTCCTCCCTGATGACCTGCCTATTTTCGGTCGAAGTCCTGATCAGTCTCTTGGTCGAGATCAAAGAACTCTTAGCATTCCTGCTCTCAGCCATCGGTGCTTCTCATCTTCAGATGAGGAGCAGCTCTGCCATAAATTGGAGTGCCATTACAAGGAGCTTATTTGGCAACAGTGGATTCTCAGGCATGGCCATGCTCCACTGCAGCCCCCGGCAGTCCACTGGTCACCCTTGCCAAAGAAAAAGCCCTTTGAGTTCAGCCCTACCTGGTGCCTCCATCCAGACCATTGCAGCCCCAAGTGGGGTAGCCATAGGCCTAGTGGCCCAAACCTAAGCTGGCTGCCTCTGACTCCAAGAAGTCCAGAGGCCAGGAAGCCAGGGCTCCCTCAACAGCCAGTGTAGGAGCATCATTCTCCTGCCCATCCTGTCCCAACCTTGGACTCCCATGGGGGGGTCAGCTCCACCATTTTGTATATGCCTGGTCCGTCATCACATCAGACAAATGGGTGCTCAAAGTGGTGGGTCGTGGTCTGCTTATAGACTTTGAGGCTGTCCTGCCCAGTCAAGCCCATGCCCCATGGGAAGACATGGTGTTCTTGGACATGTTGTCCGCCCTTCGGTAGGACATTGCCCATCTCCTTCAGAAAGATGCTGTGGCCCATGTCCAGGTCTCCATGGCTGGTCTGGGGTTTGTATCCATATATTTCCTGGTTCCAAAATGGATAGGGGGTTGGCACCCCATACTAGATCTTCACAATCTCAATCAGTATTTGAGGAAGTGCAAGTTTCGATTGGTCGCCCTGAACCAAATCATACCGTCCCCAGAGTGAGACATGTGCTGTCTGGACCACCAGGATGCCTTCTTCCACATCCCAATCTGTCCATCCCACCAGCATTTCCTTTGGTTCTGTTCAGAAGGGGTGCTGTACGAGTTCCGCGCCATGCAGCTCGGCCTCCCCTCGGCCCCCAGGGTCTTCACCAAGTGCATAGCGGTGGTGGCAGATTGGTCACTTGCGCCCTGCCCAGGACTTCCTGAGGCTGCTGGGGTACATGGCTTTCTGCACCAGTGTAGTCAGGTGGGCCTGCTGGTGGATGTGTCCCCTGCAATGGGAAGTGGCCTACCAGTGATCGCAGTGCCTCTGTCACCTGGACTAGCTGGTCATGGTGACACAGCCTAAGTGGGACACCATCCAGTGGTGGCTCATCCCAAAACATTTTCAGGAAGAAGTCCTGTTCATCCACCCAGAACTGATGCCACGTCAACCTGCTGGAGCTCCTTGCAGTGTGCCTTGCTCTGGTGGCTTTTGTTTCAGTTGTGCGGGGTCAGGCCATGCAGGTCCAGACAAATAACACCATGACCATGTACTACTTCAACAAGCAGGATGGGACACAATCCCTCCAGTTGTATCAGGAAGCTCTCCACCCCAGGTCCCTCATATACTGTCTAAATGATGATCTTCTGGTGAGACATGTAGCTGGTGCCTGCAACCAGCTAGCGGAGTCCCTCAGCAGAGTGGGTGAGGCATCTCACAAGTGGTCTCTTCAACAAGAGGTAATTGATCGCCTGTTCTCCCCTGGTCATCCTGTCCTCCTCCCAGGAGAATGCAAAGCTGAGGCTGATTTGTACCAACCCCCCTCAGTGCAGGACACTGCTGGGGGATGCCTTCATGGGACCCTGGTCCCAGGCCTCATGTACACATTCCCTCCCTTTCCTGTGATCCTCAAGGTGCAGATGGACAAGGCGCGGATGATCCTGGTGGCTCAGGACTGGCTGCACCAGTTCTGGTACCCTGAACACCTCAGTCTTAGCAGCAGGCCTCTGTGGTGCTTGTCTCTCCATCTGGATCTGCTCTCTTGCTTTCAGAGGAGGGTCCTCCATTGGGGCCTTCAGTCTCAGCACCAGACAACCTGGTTCAAGAACGGCTAGAGTTCCAGGCTTTGGGTCTGTCTGACGAGGTCCTCCATGTTGTTGAGGCCTCCCTGAAGGGGTTGACTCATTATTGCTACACTTTCAGATGGAAGAAATTTTCCATTTGTTGTCAAGGCAGGGAGCCGGACCCCCAGTCTTGCCCTGTAGCTAGCTTCCTGGTCTACTTGTGGTCCCTCTGTCAGTTGGGCCTGAGGTTGACGACCCTCAGGGTGCACCTGGCAGCCATCTCTGCTTACCGGGTGCAGGCTGGTGTGCTGACATTGGTGCAGAAAAAGGTGGTCAGGCCTTCTTTATGGGTCTGGACCACCTGTCCACACCAGTGTGTGAACCACCCCCACCTTATGACTCGTTGGTGCTGGCAGTTCTCATGGGCAAGCCATTCGAACTGATACACAGGTGTCACATCTCCCACCTGTTGTGGAAGACCACCTTCTTGGTGGCTATCACCTCCGCCAGAAGGATGAGTGAGCTTCAGGTGCTCTCTGTGAAGTCTCCATATTTTGTTTTCCACAGGGACATGGTTGTCCTCTGCCCCAATCTGAAGTTCCTCCCGAAGGTTGTTTCAGAGTTTCACCCTAACCAGGTGATTAACCTCCTGGTGTACTTCACCAGCTCAACCTCGGAGGCCGAGCACAGGTTTCACACGTTGGAGCTGAGGTGAGCGCTTGCTTACTACACTGTGCACACGGCTGGAGTTTGGGGAGAAGTTTGCCAGCTCTTTGTCACCTAAGCTAAAGCCGCATTTGGCAGACTGACAGCTAAATGGATGATTGGCAGGTGGATTGTATCTTGCATTGACCTCTGCTGTAGGTTGGTTGGTAGGGAGCCTTCTTTAAGGCTTAGGGCTCATTCCACCAGACATACCGCTGCCTGAGTGGCTGCTTCCAGGCACGTCCCTATCAAGGAAATTTGCAGGCTGCTACCTGGAAGTCAGCACACACCTTCGTTCCCCATTACCACATTGGCCTTGAGCCATGCCGGGATGCTGATTTTGGAGCCTTGGTTTTCCAATCTCTTTTTCCCAAGTAGCAATGTGCGCTTTGGCCCCTCCTCCCAGAGAACTGCTAAGAGTCTGCCAAAAGTGTGGATAGTGCACCATATCCATGTCCCTAGAAATGAGGGTTACTCACCTGGAGCTGTAGTTCTAGGAGTGTTATATGGTGCACATCCACACAACTCAACCAACTTCCCCTGGCTAGTGGCACACCAATCCTTGCTTTCAGCATGCAGTATCTGACATCACAGAGTGGTGCTGAAGAGGATACCACCTGGGTGAGTGGGAGGAGCTTGGCTTGAAAACCTTCCGGTGAGATTTAAAAGGGAAAGAAGAACTGCCAGAAGTGTGTATGTGAACCATATACCACTCCTAGAACTACGGTTACAGGTGAGTAACTCTCATGTCCAGCCTACAGGCCTCTGACACACCTGCCCCTGGAGTCCTCTGTTAATACAGATGGCCAGTATCAGTGTGATACATTACATCAACATGCAAGGGGTACTCATTCTTACCTCCTATGTAGGGCAGTGATGAGAGTCTGGTATTCGGCTCTAGAACATGGTCTAGAACTGTCAGCAGAGCACATTTTAGGTGCCTAAAATGTCTTAGCAGACAAGCTAAGCTGGTCACAGTTCGGAATGCACAAATGGGGTCCGTGACCCAGGTGGTGGAAGTTATGTTCAACAGATGGGGTCATCCAGAGTTGGACTTTTTTTTGCATCCGCACACAATGTAAAACTGCCACGTTTCTGCTCGTTCACTTCAGGACATAGAGTTTTTCTGGAGAGGCACATTGTCCCTCTCTTGGAAAGGTAGGTGTCTATATACCTTCCCTCCTTTTTCTCTGACTTAGACTGCTACTCAAACTAGAGATGGAGAGAGCAACTCTGTTACTCATTGCTTCCCTATGATCTCGACAGGTCTGGTTCCTACTACTGTGGCAGTTGGTGGTGGAACCACCAATACCTCTGCCTTTATGCCAGGGGCTACTGTCACATGAGCAGGGACCCCTGGTCAGTGCGGACCTCAAATCACTCCATCCCCATGCATGGCTCTTGAAAACATAGCCATTGTTAGATCTGGGGTTTCTCAAAAAGTGGCTGATGTTTGGGGGTTGTTAGAAAGCCTTACACCAGGACCACTTGTTCTCTGAAGTGGAAGCAGTTTGTTTTGTGGGCTGCTTCTCATCACTTGGATCTGCTTACCTGTCCAGTAATTCAGGTTCTGGAGTATTTGCTGTCCTTGTCACTTGCAAGTCTGCAATACTCTTCTATCAAAGTACACTTGACTGCTGTTTCAGCTTTCTACGTGTTTGTTGATGATTGTACGGTTGCCCCACTGGAAGTGGCCGTATATTTTTTGAGAGGCACTTTACTATGAAGCCTTCTGTCTGCAATCCAGTCCTGGTCTGGGGACCTGAATTTTGTGTTGGTGAAGCTTACTTTAGCTCTTGTTGAGCCAGCTGTGACTTGTGGCTTACGCTTCCTTCCTTGGAAAGCATTATTTTTGGTTGCCATTTCTTCTGCTCAGAGAATGTCAGAGCTTCAGACTCTAAGGTGTGAGCCTCCTTATTTGATTTTTCACAAAGATAGGTGTCTTTGCATACCAATCCTAAATATCTACCAAAGGTGGTGTCCGAATTTACTTTAAATTGCACCATCTAATCATGACAATCCAGTGAAAGCATTACTGCATACTCCAGATCAGTAGTTGTCAACCTTTTTTGGTCCAGGGACCCCCTGGCCACCTGTCAGCCAAGTCAGGGAACCCCTACCAAAAAAAATCAGATATTGTACCGCGTTTAGTGTTTTTACAGCATTTTATGTGCATTCAACTGACTGAGATATTAAAAAATAAATAAAAACACCTAACAATAGTTATTGCTTGTCATAAGTATGCTTGAATATTTCACATGCTGTCACTTTCATGTGCATTTAACAGACTGAGCAATAAAAAAAAATAAAAACACTTAGAAGTTGTTGCATGTCCTAAGCAGGCACGAACTGCACAATTAAATAAATATCTTTATTCTGTCCTTGCTTTCATGTGATTGGGGGCATCCAACACAAGCTGGCACAACTATGCATAGTACTGTTGTTATAGTTACTATAGTTTTTTCCAAGCAGCTGTTTATATATAACTTAAAATTTAAGTTATATATAAACAGCTGCTTGGGAAAAAATATTTAAGTCTTAAATAGAGTCACTCCTGCTTACCCAGACAATTCATGATTAAGTATCTCCATGATATCCGTGATTCAGTGAGAGAACAGAACAGAATCGAGCGGGAGCACAAGAGCGAATGACAACAGAATAGCTTTTATTTTTTGATTTTTTGTTATGTGAGGACCGTGAGTGCTGTGAGCGAGAACAGAGGACAGGATTTGTTGGAGCTAGGAGAGGAGCGACCGACCGGTTGCTACAGCATCAGGCATAAACTGACACTTGGCCACAGAGAGTGGAGAGACTGAAAGCAGACCAGAGGAGCACACAGACCACCATACAGCTATTGTGGACACAGGTAAAAACAATGAGGAGAGTAATCTGCGGACTAATTTACTATCAACAGGACTTGCGCTACTCGTGCTTTGATATAAATTAACAAATTAACTAATCACAAACCTTGAGGGTCACCAGCAGAAATCGGGAGACATCACAGTAATTCGGGGATTAATTTGCTAAGTGCAAATAGGGTGTTCTAGCAGCTTGTTGATAACTCGTGGTTGCACTGATCTTGATAATAAAAAACAGTACCGTGATTTAAGTTACACTGCCTGTTCCGCGGAACCCCGAGCATGCGCTCACGGAGCCCATTTGGGCCGCGGACCCCCGGTTGAAAACCACTGCTCTAGATGCATATAGAGCACTCAGGCAATGTATATACTGTACAAAGGACTATTGAAAGTCCTCACAGCCTTTTGTTTCATTTGCCTCTGGGAAAGAGGGTACTTTTGTTTCTAAACAGTGCCTGTCCAAATGGCTGGCCATCTGTATTACTTTCTATTACAGAAAGTACAGTAGGGAACTTTCACTGCCACCTGGAGTACTGTCAACACCTTCATTAAACACTACAGTCTGGACATTGCATTCTGAAAAAAGGGCTGGCTGTGGCCTAGCAGTGCTTCAAGACCTTCTTTCTTAGGCCTGTAGCCTCCAGCCACCCAGACTGTTCATTGTCAGTACTGCTTTATACTGGTTCCATAGGTGTGGCCTGATGAAAGAGATGTCGTTGAAGAAGACAGAACAGTTACGTACTTACTGTAACAGTAGATCTTCGAGAGAATCTCTTTCATCAGGCCATGCCGTTCCCCCTCCCTTTCCCCAAGGAGGTTCTCCATGAGATTGTACCTCTTGCTGTCCTGCTGTCTGCCTCGTCTGATTAGCAGAGTCATCGGTTCTCTATATGGTTCTGACAGTCTAGATAGACTGCCTTCTTCTCCATAAAACTCTACTTGTTCTCTGCCTTGTCTAATTAGCAGAGACCTGGGTTCCCTCCTGGTTCCCTTGAGGGAGGTCCTCGGGAGCATATTCTCCAGCAGAGAACTGAGGGATGGGGTCGTCCACGTTTATATAGAGGAGTCAACATCAGATATCGTCATGGGTGGCACCTAGTGGACTGCTTGCAAAAGTTTCTGTGTGGTCCTAGTGCCTGGTGACTTATAGTTCCGTAGGTGTGGCCAGATGAAAGACACTCTCGAAGATCTACTGTCATGGTAAGTACGTAACTCTTCTTTTTCATTTCCATTGTTTTATTTTTCTCCAAGATTTATAGCACATCTTGGTAGTCTATCTGAAAAGTCTGTATAGCAAATATTTGAAAACATTTGCCTCTCTCCTATTAACATTAAAGTACCTTGGTTTTATGGTATCATAGTGCTCAGCATGACAACATGCTATGATGTCACGTGTGGTTAGCAGGGGGGAGAGTCAGATGCTGCAAGACTCAATAAAATAATTGCTGCATTGTCTACAATATTTAGTAGACCAGCAGGAAAGTAAACAATAAAGAGTAAATCTGGTGTTTTAAGGTTTTTACTGTAATAGAGAATTGCTGCAGTAGTTTGTCCACTATTTGCCTTGTGTTGTACATTTAAGGTGGCTGCTGTTATCCACGGTGGAAGGATCAGGGAGTCAGCAGAGACCATCTGTTGGAGAGCTTGTTCCAAGTTCCAGGTGCCTTTTATTAGCACAGGGGTGCTACGAGACTTGCCCTGGCTTTGGGTCACATAGTATGCAGGTAGTGATTGTGGTTCACAAATTCAGGTGTTCTGAGCGTACATGTTTTCTTGGTTCTTGGCTTGGGGGTCTAACCACTAGGCTATTCTGCCTAATATATTAGTAATTTTGTCACTCCTTGACTGGAAGTGTATTATCAATTTTAAATGCAGTTCTCTTCTTAGGGAAAATTAGTAGGGGGTTCCTGGTTGAGTTTGGGTCGAGGTGATGAGTGTTACAAAAATGATCATCAAAGTTATGAATAAAAAAAGGGAGTTGCAGAATTTTCAAGTTTCTTAACAATACCATATTACAGTTTGCAAACAGTAATGGCTAAGCCTGATCTGTACCACCTCCCACAACCCCCCACCCCTTCACCTGGTCCAGGTATAGTAATACACAAAACTTTCACTGAGAACCCAGGAGCTAGTGGCACCCCTCCCATATATCTGGTCTTGGTATAGTTATACACAGAAATTTCACTGAGAACCCAGGAGCTAGAGGCACCCCTCCCATATATCTTGTCCTGGTATAGTTATACACAAAACTTTCACAGAGAACCCAGGAGCTAGTGGCACCCCTCCCATATATCTGGTCCAGGTATAGTTATACACAAAACTTTCACTGAGAACCCAGGAGCTAGTGGCACCCCTCCCATATATCTGGTCCTGGTATAGTTATACACAGAAATTTCACTGAGAACCCAGGAGCTAGTGGCACCCCTCCCATATATCTTGTCCTGGTATAGTTATACACAAAACTTTCACAGAGAACCCAGGAGCTAGTGGCACCCCTCCCATATATCTGGCCCAGGTATAGTTATACATAAAACTTTCACTGAGAACCCAGGAGCTAGTGGCACCCCTCCCATATATCTGGTCCAGTTATAGTTATACACAAAACTTTCACTGAGAACCCAGGAGCTAGTGGCACCCCTCCCATATATCTGGTCCAGGTATAGTTATACACAAAACTTTCACAGAGAACCCAGGAGCTAGTGGCACCCCTCCCATATATCTGGTCCTGGTATAGTTATACACAGAAATTTCACTGAGAACCCAGGAGCTAGTGGCACCCCTCCCATATATCTTGTCCTGGTATAGTTATACACAAAACTTTCACAGAGAACCCAGGAGCTAGTGGCACCCCTCCCATATATCTGGCCCAGGTATAGTTATACATAAAACTTTCACTGAGAACCCAGGAGCTAGTGGCACCCCTCCCATATATCTGGTCCAGTTATAGTTATACACAAAACTTTCACTGAGAACCAGGAGCTAGTGGCACCCCTCCCATATATCTGGTCCAGGTATAGTTATACACAAAACTTTCACAGAGAACCCAGGAGCTAGTGGCACCCCTCCCATATATCTGGTCCAGGTACAGTTATACATAAAACTTTCACTGAGAACCCAGGAGCTAGTGGCACCCCTCCCATATATCTGGTCCAGGTATAGTTATACACAAAACTTTCACTGAGAACCCAGGAGCTAGTGGCACTCCTGCCCCATATATCTGGTTCTGGTATAGTTATATACAAAAATGTCACAGAGAACCCTGAAGCTTGTAGTACCCCCCCCCCAAACACACCCGATTCTGGTTAAGTAATACACAAAAACTTCACAGAGTACCCTGGAGCTATTGACACTCCTCTCCCTCACCTGATCTTGGTATAGTAATTCACAAAAAGTTTACAGAGAACCATACAGCTAGTGGTACCCCCTCCCTCACCTGATATCAGTATGATAATACACAGAAATTCATACAGAACCTTTGAGCTTGTCACCTCTCTCCCTCACCTGGCCCCAGTTTAGTAATACACCAGAATTTCACAGAGAACCCTGGAATTAGTGCCCCCCACCCCAATCTGGTCCCAATATACTAATATACAGAAATTCCACAGAGAACCCTGTAGCTAGTGATACCCTCCTCCCACACCTGATTTTGGTATAGTAATAGACAAAAATTTCACAGAGAACCCCAGAGCTAGTGGTACCCCCTCCCTCACCTGTTCTTGGTGTAGTAATACACAGAAATTTCACTGAGAACCCTGGAGTTAGTGGTACCCATCTCCCTCACCTTATCTCTGTTGAGTAAGTCTCAGAAATCCGTGACACTAGTGGCAGTCCCCTCCCTCATTCGGTCCCTGTATAGCAAGCCAAATAAGTCTTTGGTACTACTGATACTGTGACAGGGTTGAATAAGGCCCTGTCCCATTTGTTATGCAGAGAGAGTTAAATGCAAGGATCTGTTCTGTCCTCTCCTTTTTTGTCTTTTGTCTGTCTGGTTGTGCAACCAAATGTTCTCATGAGACCTAGGAACTGATTACTCCGATGGTCTTGAAATTCTCTACCACTAGTTATCTCTCTGGGGAGGTAGTAACAACAACAAAAATGGAAAGGGACCTGGGGGTAATCATATCAGATGACCTTAGGGTTAGCAAGCAATGTGAGAAGGCAGTAGGGAGGGCTGGGGGTACTGAGATGTATAGGAGAGGCATCACCAGCAGAAAACAGGAAGTTGTTATCCCTCTGTACAGACAGTTGGTGAGACCCCATCTGGAGTACTGCATCCAGTTCTGGAGACCTCATCTCCACAAGGACATAGACAGGATAGAGGCAGTCCAAAGGAGGGCAACTAAAATGGTGCAGGGTCTGCAAGAGAAGCCATACGAGGAGAGACTAAAGGAGCTTAATATGTATACCCTTGAGGAAAGGAGGGAGGGGGGGACATGATAGACACTTTTAAGTACCTCAGTGGAATCAACAAAGTCCAAGAAGGTAGCTTCTTTCAGAAAAAGAGATATGCAAGAACAAGGGGATGCAATTTAAAGATGGGGGGGGTGGTTCAGGAGCAATGTGAAGAAGTATTTTTTTCACAGAGAGGGTGGTGGACGCATGGAACAGCCTTCCTGAAGAGGTTGTGGGGTCTAAAACTGTGGGAGAATTCAAGAATACATAGGACAGACATAAGGCAATTCTTGTGGGGGGTAAGAATATATAGGCTGTTGGTTAACTAGGATCTGCAGCTTATCTTGTAGGTAGGGAAATGGGCAGACTAGGTGGGCCAAGCGGTCCTTATCTGCTGTCAAAGTCTATGTTTCTATGTTTCTCTGCCTTCACTTGCTGTTTCTGTCTTTTCTTCCCCTTGCATATCTGCAGTTATGAGAAACAATTTCTGTTACAGACAGATGCATCAGAGGTAGGCCTAGGTGCGGTCTTGAGCCAAAATATAGATGGGATGGAACATCCCATTTTACAGTATATATCAGTAGGAAGTTGCACGATAGAGAGAAGAGGTACTCCACCATTGAAAATGAATGCCTTGTGGCAAAGTGAATCATGGAGTCCCCTTAAGTTTTATTTGCTAGAAGCCGACTTTGTATTTATAACAGATCACAATCCTCTCTGCTGGCTTAACCAAATAACGGATAAAAATTCCAGAATCACAAGGTGACACCTGGCACTACAGCCATTTAAATTTAAAGTGATGTACAAATCTGGGAAAGAGAATGTAAATGATGATTTTCTATCAAGATATGGATCAGAACTTGAGAATTCCAAAGGTTAAAAAATAATGGTGGGTTTAAACTTCTCTTTGCTATACTGCACATACACTGAACTGTAAAGGTTATAAGTTAATGTTAGAAGAGAATTAATAGAATGTTTTGGAAACCTGTTTTTTAAAAACAGGTTCCCTCTTAAAGAGAGGGGTATGTGATAGGGTTGAATAAGGCCCTGTCCCATTTGTTATACAGAGAGAGTTAAATGCAAGGATATGTTCTGTCCTCTCCTTTTCTGTGTTTTGTTAGTGTAGTTATGCAACCAGATGTTCCCGTGAGACCTAGGAACTGATCACTCCAATGGTCTTGCGATTCTTTGCCACTGGCTATCTCTCTGCCTTCACTTGCTATTTCTGTATTTTCTTCCCCTTGGATATCTGCAGTTATAAAAGATATGTGGATCTTTGTGTGAATCAGTATTTGAAACTGAGATCCCTTTGTTTTAAACTATATGTAGTTATACAGTTGAAATGATTGTAAAAAGCTATTTGGAATTTAGGGAGTTAACCTGAGATGCTAGTTTGCAAAATCTTTGCAGAGCTGTCAACAAGAGGTCAGTTTTGGGTTGCCATGTTCTGTTTGTTTCACCTGCTAGGAAACTGCCAAGAACACCTTGAGAAAAACAGGATGTTCTCCTTAACGAGTTCCCTGGCAAAGAGTCTTTATAAAAAGAGCAGCAATATTTATGCTAGAGAGACTGAGATTTGAAATTGAGAAGAAACACTCATAAGAAGGACTTTGTTTTCTCTGTTTGTACTGCCTTTATAAATAGTTATACTGAAATTGTTTTGATTTTTTATTTTACTGTTGTTAATAATAAAACGTTACTTGCAAATTTTACAACTGCTCCTGGTCTTCGTATGCTTCCTGACCTGTGCCTCGACGACAGATACCCTTTCTCTCCCTGATTGTCCGGTAGCACTATCATTACCATCTATTCCCCACCCCCTTGGATCCCACTGCCAATATCCCTGATGTCTGGTGGATCCCCTATCCCCAGTAGTCCCCCAGTCCTGTTCCGCTTTTTTGGCGCATACCCTCTGCTCACTTCTACGGCTTACTGCTAGCTGCCACGTGCAAGACCTGTATCTTTGTAAAGGTATAGGGAAACTGTACTTATGGGGTGACTATTTAGATTTATGGTGATTGTGAATAGTCATTCCGCAGGGCCCCGCTGTACCTACAATATGGGGCATACATGTGGCGGATGGTGGTCAACTGTGGAGGTGAACAAAGGGTATGTACGGGCCACCATCTGCATGGTGAGTTGTTGGTCAACTGGAACTGGGGGGGGGGTGAGGTGCTACCTGACAGCAGGAATATTGGCAGTGGGACTGGGTGGAGGGAGCACAATGGATGCCAGTGACAGAGCTACTAGAGGTTTTGGGAGAGGGGGGTTCCACTAGTGTCAAGGATTTCTGTGAATTATTATAATGGGATCGGGCGAGGGAAGGGGTGTCACTAGAGTCAGGGTTACTGTACCAGGACTGGGATCAGGTGAGGGAGGGAGGGAGGTGCCTCTAGTGCCATGGATTTCAGTTAAGTACTAGACTAAGGTCAGGTGTGGTGGGATGCCAGAAGAACCATGGATGCCTGGTCTGGACAGCAGGGAGTAGGATCAAGCACAGGTCCTTATCAGAAGTGTGCCATGCAATACGTGAAACAAAAACATGTTCCTCCTATTTAAGTGGGCATTTAAAAAAGGAGTCTGAGGGTACCAAATGGGGACAGAGGTAGAGGAAGAGCAGATATTGCAAGGCTGCCCAGAAGGACCCACCTACCCACCAAGGTTACAAAGGCATATTTCAGCGCAAACCATGCTGTGTCCAAAGTTGCCGCCTAGGCTTATATGTGTATTCCATATTGATGTCTGAGTTCTCACATCCTTCCCCATTAGACCCTCTCCACACTGCAGGTTACCCCTCTTGCTAAGCATGCTAATCAAATCAGATCTGGGGAGAGAGGCAGGAGCGAGAAGAGAGGGAGCCAGAGAGACAACATAAACAAAAACAAACAAAAAGAAAACAAAAAACCTACTGAATCCAATGCAGATTACTTACTATGGATGAGCGAGGGAGTCCCTACAGTTGGCATCCCTGTTTACACAACTGTGATTACAGCAGTGAGGTGGAGTATGTTCCTCTAGTACAGCTGATGTGGAAGCCCCCTATTCTTTGCCTGATGCATCCAGTTGGGACCGAGTAGTTGTGGATTGGGGTGAGGCATCTCCTCCTTGGGTCTTCACTCCTTGCTACTGACGTTTGGCTCTCCAAGTTCTAGACCACCAATTCCCTATTGAATATACAGTGTCAAGCACAATAATACCCTGTTGTGTTAAAAAGTCTTAATATAAGCCTTGGGGATGGTGTCATACAGTTTTTGCCAGGTGCAATGTAAACTCTCAGACTGGCAGAACATTCTAGCCAAGCTTTCACCCCTTCGGTTTTCAGTTGTTTAATTACTGTCACAACCAGGGCTTGGCGTTCTGCCTGGTGGCTGCCTCCACTTCTCAGTTTCTAATTACTGTCAGCACTTTTTTGCATCTCTGGAGTGTAGTGGGTGCAAAGTCATGCTCAAAATAGAGTCTTGCATCACTGAAGAAAATGTCTCCCTTGTCCCATGCCTTCTGCAGTATTTTCAGTTTTTGTGGAGTAGTCCAGGAAGGCTAAGACAAACGAGCAAAGTCTAGCTTTCCCATCTTTTGGAGGTGCTGACAAGGCTCTGTGTGTGTGAATGATGCTGAGCACCATATCCTTGTCTGGGTCTAACAGTTCTTTCAGCAGCCCCACTGTAAAAGTTATATAGTCCCCGCCCTCTGCCTGCTCCGGTAATCCCTGGATGCGGACATTGTTTTGGTGATGCCAGTTCTGAAGGTCTTCAAGTTTCCGGGACAGATTTAGTTCCTTGTAGTGGAGATGAAGCAGGGTCTCCTTGTGCGCAACTGTTCACTCTGTGTATTCAGTCACTGCAGATTCTACCACAGCCATCTTTTCCTTCCAAGATTCGTAGATCTCTTCAGCTGTCTGCCGCTTTAGATTCCAGCAATCGGAAAGTATATCCAATGCTTTTAAATTCTAGACATAAGTTTTTCACATGTGATTTTGAAGGTTTCATCTTCCTCCACTTCACTCTCCGGCAGTCAGATGGTCGAGGCCTGCAATGATGAGTGGCTGTGGTCTCTTGCTTCCTGCTGAAGCCAGTGGCGGCTCTACACCAGGGCCCACCAGGGCACGTACCTTGGTAAAAAAAAATGCTGTGCCCCAGTTGGTGCCCCATATGGTGCAGAGCTTCCCCATAGTAACCATATGTCAGTGCCCTGGCTGCCGTTTGTTGTGCCCCCAGCTGTGACCTGGTAACCATTTGTGGCTAGAGCCGCTAGTGGCTGAAGCACTGTTCATTTCAGGTTAGTCCCAGTTGCAAAATCCTTTAGTCAACGCCTTGTGGACATGCTGATCTGTGGTATACAGAATGACTTATTAAATTGCAGGTATGTGGTTAGATTGAATTTCGCCACATGGAGCTATTCAGTTATGCTGCCATGCCCGCTGTGACAGCACCAGTAGTCCAAAAATTAAATTTTTTTAAATAAATTTCAAACAAAGTGCAATAGCACTACAGTTCACATCTGTAGAGGGTTCTCAGTATACTTAGTACAGTTGAATGTGGCTCTCTGTTTTGGTGTTACATACCATTGTGGTACTCCACGCTACTTTAGTAAATACAGTATTTATAAGGCTATACAGACGTTTAACAGTTCAGTCACCTAGGATAGCTCTGCTGAGATGTTGTGTCCCATTTTCATTGGAGTCCTGCTGCTTCTGCCCTTTTTAAAAGACACTGAAAGGGGGCATGGCCACCTGCCGAATGAGGAGAAAGAACTCGGAGAGGCAGCGCAGATTACAAAGGCAGTGATTGCAGAATACAGCTCTTTCAGTGCTATTTTGTTGGAAAAGACAGCATTAAACGTTAGATGTCAAGTGGATTCGAATGATAGAAATTCGTGCCATTTTCTCAACCAGGACTTTGGTGTACTGGCCGAATAAGCAAGCGGGCATGGGTGGACCCGGCTGAAGGAACAGTGGCTGGGCAGCAGCAGCAAGGATGCACAGCAGCCTGCCTCAGATGCAGATCCCTCCCAGACCACAAATGCTGCTTTGCTAAAAGCAATCCAGTCCATCGATGAATGCATTGAAGGCTTCGAAGCCCAACTAAAACTCAGCCTAGGACTGTGCTGGTCATACCTGGGTCAGTGTTGGAGCCTGATGGGATGCTGTTCAAAGCCACACACAAAGGACAGTGGGAATATCAGCTTAGCAGGATCCATCTTTTCCCGGATCTCAGTTATGGACAGCAGAAGTGCAAGAGCTTTGATGGGGTACCTACTAGATTGCAACAGCTGGGTGTTCACCACCTTTTGTTAATGCCAGCAGGCCTTAAAGTAACCTGTGGGGGAAAAGGTGCACCAATTTTCTGACCTCAACAATGCCACCAAACTATTGGAGAAATTGAGAAGGAGTTCCAAAAGTGGGTGGCTAATCCGATGGAGAGGAAGAAGACAATTAAAGATGAGTGTGAATACTGCATGGTTTATGACATGTGAGGAGGTTTGATTTGACTTTTATTGCACTGTGAACGTAGTTGTGTGAATGGGAAGGTCAGTAATGCAGAAGATCTGAGGCGTGGGCAGCAGATTTGTTGTAATAGAATGTGGATACTTAAGTTTTTGCCCTGTGTCCAGCATGCACTATAAGCAAGATGGTAAAGCTGCACAACATCAAACAGTCCCACAAGTGGTACCTCCTTTTTCACCTCTACAGAGCTGTTTTTGCACCACTTTAGCATTGTAAGCATTGCGCAGAAGCATAAACCGTGGTGGCTTTTCCACTGTGATCGTTCACCTCTCGATAGCCTGTAGCAGCAGCCTGAAAACCTGTAAGCCTCTTTGTTTGAACATTAGTTGTACCAATTCTGCACCCTTATTTAGTGCAAAGAGACTCATAGAAACATAGAATCTGTCAGCAGATAAGTGCTATATAGCCCACCTAGTCTGCCTATTTCCCTACTTGGTTTGGCAGTCCCTACTCTTATCTGGACTGCTTTTCCCTGCTCTGCTGTACAGCAGGGTGCATTTATGCTTTGTGCTTTAGACTCATTTCAATAATCGAATAACACCACTTTTTGTTGTACTATGGGATTGAGTGATGAGGTATCTTGCTTCGGGCATAGATCAAGCATTATCCTATAGTTACTGTTGTAATAAATAATCATATCTGCATCAAATGTTTCTGTTGTCTCTTATCTATAATCCTATCTTTCCAACTGTAGTACAGCATGTGCACTGTGGAGGAAGAGTAATTATTTTTATATCAGTTAATTGTTAGCTGTTCCATGTTGGATCACTATATACAGGTTAAACTCTGCATGCTTTCATAAACGTTGCTAATCATTTCTAGCAAGTGCTATACCTTATGGGGGAGTAAACCCTACTGTTCTGTAAAAGGGAGATTGATATTTTTTGTCAGATGTGTGTACGGACTCCTGTTTGTGATAGTTATGGCAACTTTAAATGCTTAATAATTAATTGTATTACGGTTTTCCCCCAGTGTGGTACCAGAGTTTGGGGCACTGAGCTTCCTTACTGTAAAAATGTAGTAATCTCTATTACAATGTGTCAGAAGTCTGTCAAATGAGATATTGCCTACTCACGTTTTATATACGTACTGTATGACAGTAACATTTAAGAATAAAATTTAAAAAAAAAATGACACTGACAAAGATCAAGTGGTCTGTTACCTAGTCCAGCCACCTGCCATCTTGGCAGACAAACCCATGATGATTTTCTGTAGCTGTCATTTTGTTGTGCACATACTAGTGTTTTGTTTTCATTATGATCTTGGCATTGAGGCTAGGAAAAATTTCCTGTGATAGATATTTCTTGGAACCCAAGGCTCTGTGGAGCTACCTGATCATGTTAGGGATGCAACATGGGTGAGCACTGTGTTGACAAAACTGACACCCTTTTGGTAATACTAGCTGTAGGTCATAGAATGAGTCAGTGGCTGTGGTAGGATTTGAACCTGGATCTCTTAGTTCACAGTTACGCTGTCTAGCTAGGGCTGTACTGTATGCTTAGACTAACATCTGAGGAAGGAATGAAAGAGATTTGGTTTTATATGGCAGCACATCTTTCACACAGGCAATTTCCTAAAGCTGTTTACAAGTCACAAAGAGTGGTAGCAGCCAACAGTTACACACAGTGAGGTTCTCTGTGACTGATGGAGGTTAAGGAAAGCTCAGTGGGGGAAAGCATAGAGGGAGAGAGACGTTAAAGAATAAGAGACTTTATCAGGGTCATAGCAGCAAGTAAGTGAGGATTGTGGAATCCAAATTCTAACCCCAGGAATCCCTCACTTAAAGCACTAGTGCACTGCCTAAAACTAATATTAGTTTCTTAAGGCAATCAACCATTACTCTGTATTACTCAGTATGTAAGACACATGGATGCGCTGGGCCCATCTAAACTGTCTCCCACTACTAGTGAGCCTATCATTCCCAGGCTATTTGAAGCATTAAATACTTGTCCAGTTTGGATGTAAATCTCACAAATTCTTGTATTTTAATTAAGTATTTGGGTAAAGAATTCCTGGCCTTTAGAGCCCTTACTATAAAGAAATTATCTTGTCTATTCCCTTAGATATTACAAGTTGCTGGTTCTGGGACCTAAGGTTTGCTGTCCTATTTTTTTGGGCCTATGTTGCATTTTTTTTGTAAGTTCATGGTTGTTAAGTATCTTAAACAATGACAATGTATCACCTCTTTTTCACCTGTCCTCCAGACTGAGCAGTTTTAATGTACTGAGCCTCTCCATTTAAGACATATTTCTTAGTCTTGGTACTAGCTTGGTTACCCTTCTGTGGACACCCTTCACTAATGTAGTGTCCTTCCTCAGGTGGGGTGACCAGAAAGGGGACCCGTAATCCAGATATGGCCTTACTTATGTCCTGGGTAAGGGAACCAGACATTGTTCACTCCTAGATACAAATGCTTTCCTATCTGAGGTACTTTTTTCTTTTCCCTGTGGTTAATTTGAAGATTGTTTACCTGATGTTAGTAGGCATGATATTTGGGATAGTACTCTGCCTGGCAGCTGTTGAGAAATTCAAAATTGTGCACTGTACAGTGCTTGGTTTTTCCATGGAGATACCAGCAATGTTTTATTTCAACACGAGGAGCAGGCTTATTATTCTAATTCTGTTTCCTTCTGAAAAAATCCCTGTACGGGACAGCGCTCATGCCAGAGGTGCGTTCTCGACCTCATTGTGCTTCCGGGACGTGGGTGAGTTTTCGTCAGCCTGAGTGGCCAAATATTTTTGCACAATTCTCAAAAACCAGCCAAAAGGCTATAGGTTTGTACATGTAGGGGCATTGTGGGGGTGCATCTAGGATAGATGTGTGCCAAGAGGCACACTGCTCACTTTACTCATAAAACGAAGGGGCAAAGCTGACTGTGCCCCTTTAAATCAGAGAAAAAAGAGTGTCTTACTAGTTCGGGTCCTTGGCTGTTACTTTGCTGCTGTGTGGTATTTCTGGTCATCTGATAGTCCTTAGTCAAACAAACAGTCTTTTCCACACTTTATGGTCTCTGCTGACACCATCTGTCATTGAGGCAAAGGTCAGGAAGCATAGAAGAATCAGGAGCAGTTATAAAATTCGCATGTAGCATTTTATTATTATCAATAACAGTAAAATAAAAAAATAAAATTGTTCAGGATAGCTATTTACAAAGGCAGTACAAACAAAGAAAACAATGTCCTTTATCTGAGGGTATCTCTAATTCTAAATGTCACTCTCTCTCTCTCTCTAACAAGGTTGCTCTTTTTATAAGAAGTTTTTCCCTGGCAATTAACTTCTGCATCCTGATCTCATTAACCGATATCCCGTTTCTCACAAAATGTATCAGAATTTTGTTGATTTGTTTCCTTGCAGGTGCAACAAAATAGAACATGGTGTTCCAGAACTAATCTCCTGTTGGCAACTCTGCAAAAGAGTTTGTGGATGTCAAATTGCATTTCAAAGTTACCCCCCTGAGTTCCAAATAACTTTTTTGCAATCATTTCAACAATATAGCTGTATACATTTTCAAACAAAAAGATCCCAGTTTCACACTAAGATCTATATGTTTATATTTCTATAACCACAGATAAGCAAGGGAAAAGAAACTATATAAACAGCAAGTGAAGGCAGAGATATAGTGTGTGTGTGGGGGGGGATTGCAAGACCATCAGTGTTCAGTTCCTAGGTCTCACAAGAAAATTTCATTGCGCAATCAGACAGACATGAGACAGAGAAGGAGAGAATTGAACAAATCCTTGCTTTTAGCTCTTTCTGCATGACAAATGGGACAGGGTCTTGTTGGACCCTGTCACACTGCCCCGTCATGTAGAGCAGCAGCAACTACTGTAAAAGTTGACAAGAAAAAATATAAAGCTGCTCAGCCATCTGAAAGGCATGGTAAAGATGGATCGGATACCAGCGTGTCTGAAAGGGGGAACCCTGAATCCAGTGATGGCAAAAATAAAAGTAAAAGAGCCTCAGAGCAGACATTGGAAAAGCCTGCTAAAAAGAAACTTAAAGTGATTTTCTAGCTTTTTGCTGATTTGCCTCTACTCACCGATTTTTGCTAGTTGATCTTAGTGATAGTGATTTCAGGTACTCATAATTTTATTAACAGTCAGTACTTCAGTGGAAGGGATCGTAGTTTGGCCTCGATGAGGTGACCAGCTGATCCCTTCCACTTCCCGATAGCTCTGTCATGCCGCTGCACTGAGGTATGTAATGACATGTAACTAGGGGGAGCACAGGGGCACGCCCCTTTGAAGTCAGTGGGGCTCCATTTCAGTGGCATTTATATACATATTAATGGCCAGTTGGAGATTAATGAAAGCCACTGCTTGACTAACAAGGCCCTTGTTTGTTGAACGGTGCCTTCATTAATCTGGAACTGGTCATAATGTGTATAAAAATCCCATTGAAATGGAGGCCCATTGGCTTCAATGGGCCATGTCCCAGTGCTCTCCCTGGTAACACATCATTACGTGCCTGAGTTTGGGGGTGAGGCAGAGCTATTGGGAAGTGGAAGGGATCGGCTGGCCACCTCATTGGGGCCAAGCTACTATCCTGCTGACTGTCATTAAATTTATAAAAAGTACCTGAAATGGCTATTGCCGACAACAGCTATCAAAACTGGGGAGTGGTGGCAAAATCCTTGTAAATCACTTTAAAGAAAAAAATGTCACTGCCACTCCAGCTGAAATGAGAAAGGAGCATGCAGATGATACAGAAAAAATGCCCTCATCTGGGGAAATATCAATGGAGTACTGAGTACAAGAAGAGGAAAGTGAACTCATGGAATCAGAGGGTGCACCTGAGCGAGACTTTGGTTTCCTCCGAGGCATGATGAGGCGTATCCTTCCTTTTACTCATTTGTGTCACAGATGTGCAATTGTCTCAACAACCCCTCTCGAGGATGAGGAAGATGCTGAATTTATGGATACTATGGGGATGACACCTGTAAGGAGGTTGCCAGTCTGCATACATAAATCACTTCAGAAGGCCATATGAAAAATCATGTCTGCACCTACTTCAACTGCAGCTATTGACAGGAAAATTGAAAGAAAATATCAGGTGGATGGACAGACAGGGGGTGGAATACCTGTACACTCACCCTGACCATCAAGGTGTAGTCCAGGCTACTGCTTGCAGGAGAGCAAAAGTTTCTTTGTCTGCACAGGCCCCTGGAAGAACTCCAACAAATTGGATGCTATGGGCAGAAATGTTTGTACCTCAGCTTCCCTGCTCGTCAGACAGGTGGCATGTTCTGCACATATAGCACAGTACTAGAGAGCACTTTGAAACACAGTTCTGACACTTGCTGATAAAGCTGATGGTGAGCTGACACAGGAATTAGCTTCTACAACAAGCTTAGCCCTATGTGCCACTAAATACCATGTCCATGCTGCTGTGGACACTAATGACACTACTGCTAGAGTTTTAGCTCATGCAGTGTCCTTAAGAAGATTTTCAGGGTTAAGGACTACCATCCTTTTCCCAAGATGCTCAAACCAAAGCCATGGATTTCTGCTTTGAGGGAAATTCACTTTTTGGTGACAAAACAGAGGCATACATTAAAGAAGTGGATGAATGAAACACCACTTACCAGAGTAATAATGAGAGGGGAAAGGTTTCTACCGCCTACAGGTCTTATGGAAGGGGAGACAGCGGCAGGGGATACTTCCAAAGGGCCTATACCCCATATGCCCCATATGAGTACCAGCCACAGAGAGGATACCACAAGGGTAGGGGTAGATGGGGCACCTAGTATACTGCTTTAGCAGCACCAGTGCCCATGCCCCAGCCAAAGCAAAAACCCTGACAGTTCTGCCAAGGTCACCCAACTATTGCCAGTGGGTTGAAGACTGGCCTTCTACTTCCAGGAATGGGTAAATGTTACCACAGACAAGTGGGTTCTGCAGTTAGTGGACCAGGGATTGTCCCTGCAGTTCAAAACATTTCTAACTACAGAAACACAAATGCTTTCCAGCTCACTCTCCCACAGAAAGATTTCTGCTGGAACTGAAAGTAAAACTGTTGCTAGCAAAAGCTGTAGTAAAGGTCGTTGCCTCTCGGTGGGGCAAGGATCTTTTCTCAAGGTACTTCCTGACCCACAAGAAAAGAAGAGAAATTCAAGATGGTCACACTGAGAACAGTGATACCATCTTTGCAGTCTGGTCACTGGCTGAGATCATGGAATCTGAAAGACACTTATTTTCGGTATCACGTCAAATGAGCGCATGCAATTCAGCGCATTAATTTCAGCGCTGTTAATATGGCGCTGAACACATAGCGCGCATGCCAAAACCAAGCGAATAACAGAAATAACGCATGATTGCATGAGGGCATATCATTAAATAAGGACATAAATAATGTTACCAGCTCCTCTCCATGTGCATGTGGAAACGACCTATTGGAAATGTTTGCTGCTACTATACCTTGCCTAAAAAGAACCATGCAGCATGCCAGGCAGAAAGCTTTTGTGTCCCCTGTATTACCTACATGCTTGTCAGATCTGGAAATACCTAACCAGTAACGAGTCACAGACAGAGCAGTTCTTTCTGTTTGACAGTGGAGCAGAGGACAACGAACGGTTTATTATTTTTGGCACACAGCGTAATCTTGAGTACATGGCTCAGAGTAAACATTGGTCTTGTTCTCCACTGTTTGCACAGCTTTATACAATGGAAATGCGGTGAGTGTGGGGTGTTTGGACTAAGCAACAAAATGCTGTGAAATTTAAAATTACAAATGATAAGCCTGTGCTAGATCTTTTGTAGATTAAAGTGATATAAAATGGATCGGTAGGAGCTTAACAATGGTATTAGCCTGTGCTGAAGCATTCTGTAGTTCTGTACGAATTTGCAGTCAAGATAGGAGGTGAGGGAAATTTCACTTGTATGCTGAAATGACTTGCGAGTAAATGGCTAAGCGCTCATTTGCTTTGCGGCAAAATGACCGCTCTCTTATTGTATGCGCTGAAAAGTTATGCGCTGAATTGACATGGAACCCTTATTTTCATATCCCAGTTAAGCCATCACATAGGAAATATCTCCAGTTCAAGCTGGGGAACTGTCAATGCCAGTTCACAGATCTTCCCTTTGGCCTCACCTTGGCACCAAGGGTATTCACAAAGAGCTTGCGGTGGAAGTACATGCGAGAAGGCAAGGTGCGGTTGTTTTCCTCTACCTGGATGACTGGCTAGTCTCGGGGGGAAAACAGAACAAGAGACAAGGTGCTCACTTCAGGCTATAAAAAGCACCTTGGAAAATCTGGGATTCTTGATAAACCTGCAGAAGTCTCAAGCAGAACCTGTTCAAATACTGGACTTCATAAGAGCAGGGGAAGTCTTTCGCCCGCAAGCCTGAATGGCAGCCTTGATAGGACTGGCTACAGCAGTGTCCATCACAGTAGGCCAGCCCTTGCAGTTACTAGGACACAAATGGCCTCATCCACAGTTGAGGACAGTTCCATGGTCCAGGTTCCAAATGAGAGATAATACAGTACCACTTAAGAGACAACTGGTCTGAGATGGGACCCACTCTTAAAACTAGTGCCAGTGACAGAAGCAGTGGTAAAGTCACTAGAGTGGTGGAAGGAAGAAAGCAACCTCAAGAGAGGGCATTCCCTTCCTTCATCAATCACCAACAAGTATTCTTACTACAGATGTCTCACTCCTGAAGCAGAGTGCCTGCCTTCAGGACCTCACAGTGAGTGGCACATGGTGCCTGCGGGAATCCCTGGTGCACATCAGCCTCCTGGAGCTCAGGGCATTGCTGCTACCAATGTAGTTATTCTCCTCCCACCTGCAATATCAGTCTGTCAAATCAGAACAGACAACACCACAGCAATGTACTGCATAAACAAGCAGGGAGGGACAAGATCCTCAAAACTGTGTACCGAAGCAATGAGGATCTGGTACCTGGCATACTTCTTAGAAGAAAACATTTCTGCAGTGCATCTGACAGGAAAAAAAATGTCCTGGCAGACTCTTTCAGCAGGATCAGGCAAGGAAATCACAAATGGCCCTTGAATCAACAGGTTCTGGCCACAGTTTTCAAAAGGTAGAGCACTCCCAAAATAGATGTGTTCACCTCTTGGGAGAACAGTCAGCTCCCACAGTTTTATTCAGACCACCAGCCAGAGGGGTATGCCAATGGAAGAGCAAAACCCTGATGGCAAAATTCCCCACAGCGACAATTTTGACAAGTTTTGAAATCGTCACGGTGGGGGACCCGTCGGCAAAATTTTGCCCTTTCACTGAGTTTTGCCCCCACTTCGAGTTAACAATCTATAGAAGGGAGGGGGATGATAGAAAAACACACCGATGTCTGTCAGGCGGAATTTTGCCTGTCGACATCTGGGATGTCGCTATGACGAACTTCGACAACATTGTTGTCGCATCGGCATAGCTAAACCGCCAGAGGGACAGTCCCAAGGGATGCCCAGGTCTTGGATTGGACAGGAGGTTCCAGTATGCCTCTCCACCATTTCTGCTCATACTGAAAGTCCTCGTGAAGCTCAGGGGGGAACCTGCAACAATGATCCTAATAGCCCCATACTGGGCCAGACAGACCTGGTATTCAGTGCTCCTAGCTCTGTCCAGAAAGTCTTCATCAGCCTGCCATTAAGTAACAATCTACTGACTTTATCCCAATGCAGGATAACTTTCCCAACCCCTTAGGACACTACACCTGAAGGCATGGTTCTTGAAGAATTAGAATATTCTGGGTTGAATCCATCAGAGGAAGTATTAAAGGTGCTTAGGGTTTCAAGGAAACCAGCAACCAGGAAAGCATATTCTTCTAAATGGAAGAAATTGTCTTACTGGTGTACCCCTAGAAGAAGAATCCCAATAGAGACAGTGCTGCCTATAGTCCTGAATACTGGGTATTTTTTTTTTATTTAAAAGCTTTGAAGACCCAGGATGAGTTCCACGAGAAGCAAGTGTCATTTACAGAATGTCCCAAGCCATAATTATAACGATTTTACAGTTATAATTATAAACACCTACAGTCTCTAGGCCTAAGGCCCTCAACACTAAAGGTGCACTTAGCTGCAGTATCAGCCTCCATATAAGCAGGCAAGGGAAAGTCACTGGCCTCACTAACCATTTTCAAAAGGTTTTTTAAAGGCCTCAGTCATTTGTACCCACCGGTAAGGGGCCCAGTCCCACAATGGGACCTCAGTGTCTGCGTTGCCCAACTTATGGCTCCATTTGAGCCTATGGACACTACTAACTTGCAGTGTGTCACATGGAAAACCATATCCATGATTGCCTTGACCTCTGCTAGAAGGGTAAGTGAACTGCAAGCCCTCTGCACAGAATCAAATTACATAATCTTCCACAGGGATAAGGTAGTCTTTAGAACCAACAGGAAGTTCCTACCTAAGGGGGTGTCTGAATTTCCCCTGACCAATCAGTAATACTTCTTGTGTTCTATCCAAAACACTCCAGTCCAGGGGAGCAAAAGCTGCATAGCCTTGGCCTGAAACGAGTTCTGGGTATCTACCTGGACCGGACAAAAGAAGTCTGGTCCCAAAACACTCAGCTTTTTTGTTACCTATAGCGAGGCTGGCAAAGGTGACCCAGCAACCAAAAGGTCTCTCTCTTGCTGGACAGTCTATTGCATCCAGTTCTGCCATGAAAAAGCTGGGAAAATGCCACCCAGAAGCCTAAGGGCACACTCCCCTTGGGGTACCTCTGCCTCTGTGGCATCCACAAGGGGCATCCCTTTATTAGACATATGCAAAGCAGCTACTGGGAGAACAGTGCACACCTCACAAAGCACTACTGCCTGGACATACAATCCAGGAGGGATGCCAGCTTTGAAACTGCTGTCTTGCAAGAACCTTTTTCCTAAGTGGGTTCTGTTCCCAGCCTTCCAAGGTACTGCTGTTGAATCTGCATAGAGTGTAATCATTAAGGGAGGGATTCCTGGGGTTAGAAGAAAAAATTGCTCACCATTATAATGTAGTTTCTTCTCAGGGATCCCTCACTATATTTGCACTCCCAACCCTGCCTCCCCTTCCAGAACCTGAAAACAGGTTCTCACAAGAATCGGTTCTTTTTATTACGGTTGCTTGAGCGTTACTATTATAGTTACTGTATGGTTGTAAAGTTTGTTTTTTCTTAAACATTATTATTTTTCTTACATTTACACATCTGCTTCAGTTTCATTGGTGTTTTTTCAAAATATTTGATTACATTTGCAAAAAAATTTGTTAGCCTTTTAGCTAGATTTACTAGCCACTGCTCCATTCTGGCTATAGAAACAAATCTGGTCAACTGCCAGAGTGGAGCACGACTGCACAGTTTGAATCAAGATTCTAAATTCCTTTGATATTATTGCATATTTGCCCTGCCTGTAGGTTTTGGTGGAGATCGGCTCAACCATGGCAGACTGAGGGTCTTTTTAACTATACTCTTTTGTTCCAAGTCAAAATGAACTGCAGTTGGAACTTCTCTTGGTTATCCTTGTGAAGAATTATTATTAAATATTTGAAAAGCAAAAACTTCCATTAGTTTACACTTCCGTTCCTCTGGTGCTCCCATAGTCGACTTCTACAGGAGAACATTGCGGTAGTCATATACTGTACTTGAGAAATACTGCTAATTTTCTGGCTTTAAAATGGTGAAACTGGATTTAGGGAGGGCATACTTGGTTGGCTGATTGATGTCCCAGATGTACAGGATATGTACCTCCAGAGTATGGCCAGCATCTCTTTTTGCAATTTATAAATAAACTGATTTGTTTTCCAGCCTTTGGTATGTGCTCTGGATTTCTGTTGGTTTTTCTTCTTAAACTCATCTCTTTACCAGCAGCACTTTTGAGGAATGAAGTGTGTGGTCTCTTCCTTTGTGTTTTTTACCCCAGTCATTGGTGAACACATTTGCCTAGTCTATTGTTTTAAAGGGAGCATGACTTTTATTTTTGTTTGGTTACATTTTTTAATGAAAATGTAAAGTTGCCGGCCCGGTGGCGCTGAGGGTTGAGGCGCTGGACGCCACACCTTGCGCCACGCCGGTGACCCGTGTTCGGGAATGGGCATGGGTTGCTGGGGGTCAGCGGGGTGGAGATGGATTGAGCGTCCGGAGGACTGCTCTCCATCTCCGGGGTGGGGGGATTTGGTCAGCCGGTGCTTGTCTGACCCCTAGCGGAGGCTGGGGGGACCGACAGCACGTAGCCGCAAGACTAGGGGAGGGCGGGACGTGGCTGACGCTTGACTAGTGCGCCGCACGGAGTGTTCAAGACTGGTCGCTGGCGCCATTGACGCCATGGCCCGGCCGGGGAGGGACAAGAAAAATGGGCCCGCAGCACGCACGCCGTTCTTGGTGCCATTCCTGGAGGACGCCCCCTTGCATAGATCCGTTGTGGTGGGTTGAGTCACTCCTCACCATCCTGCCGCAAAGGGTAAGTCGCGGGTGCGGAAGGGAGGGGTCTCATGTCCGGGAGTGGCACCGGGGGAACGGCGGAGTGCGGGGGGGTAGCCGGAGCTCCGAAAAAATAACATCCCAAAAAAAAGAAAATGTAAAGTTGGGTATGTGTTAAGTCTGTTTAATAACACCAGTTTATTGTTTTGTTTGTGTGTTTTTCTTTAAATAGTCCAATTTTTCCCCCTTTATTAGGATCCTTGATTATGCTGCATGTGTAACCCCTAGGTGGCGTTATCCCAAGGGCTACTACCCCTGCCTGCTTGGCTAGTAGCAGATTAAGGGGCCTGAGTTCTGAAACAGGTGCCTTCACCCGGAGGTCAGGGTTAGTAGTGGTCAAGCTAACCTGGGCACAGCCCTCCGGGACACGTAACCCCCCTCTTTCTTTACTAGTGGCTGGAACAATACACAATGATCACTTTCACAATACCCCGGATACACCACACAAGTTCCCACACTGTTTTCATTTACCACCAGGGCTTTCCTCTGGCCTGGCCCTGGGGACCCCCTGTAAAACAAAGTTATACACAGCAAATAACAGCAGTACAGTACTCTTGCACAAACTGGAACCACAGTCAGGGAAAATGCAAAAAAGAGTTAGATCTGATTTATTTAAGGGGCTTGAACAAGGGAGGGGCATAATCAGGTTAATTTGCTTAAAGGCTCTATCAATCAAACAGTTATGCATGCACTTCAGGGTCCATAAACAGTCACACACTCTGGGAACCCAGATGGAGAATGGTGAGCTAGCCAGGAACGTTGCAGCTGGTTGGGTCCCTGTGATGGAAGAAAACAACATGCATAACACACTATTTGTAATCCGGAGCTGGAGGGTTCAGTTCATGAAAAGAAAACAACAAGACAATCAGATGACACACTTTTAGATTAGGCTGTTGTTGCAGGGAGCTACCCTGATGATTTACTCACGGTACCCAAGTCTGGACACAGGCTGGACAAAAATCGAGACAGCAGGTGTTTAATCTGGAGTCCCAGGAGAAGCAAGGCCCACATGATTCCCCGAGGTGTCATTCTTCTTCAAGCGTGGAGCAGGGGGTTGATCCCCAGGCAGGTCTCTCATCGGTGACTGTCTCTGTGCAGTGAGGTAGTCTGTCAGGGCCAGCGTGGCATGGCCCAGGCCGAATGGAGATGAACGCAGATAGTCCAATTAGGCTGGATAAAGCTTCCAGCAAGCAGAACACAGTTCACACAGTGGGGAACCAAATCACGGCCCACTTTCAACACACAGCACATTTACATGTAAAGGATTCTACGGTACCAGCAAGCAGAACACAGTTCACACAGTGGGGAACCAAATCACGACCCACTTTCAATAAACAGCACATTTACATGTAAGGAAATTCTATTGTACCAGGCAAACCACTCTCTGGTCACAATCGCAAAGTCTGCACAAACTGGAGATTCAAAAGCAGCTGGAAATCCTGACAGGCCGGTCGCATTCAGCAAATTCGGTCTTCTTCAGGTTAAAGCCTGGTCACAGTCCAGTAGCTTAAATAGTCCTCCCAATTTGGATTCATACTAACATACTAATTGCCAGCAGATTAGGCCTTACGGTCTATTGAGTCTGCTCGAACCTCAGATCCCTAGTTGGGTGCTGAGGCCCCCCCCTTGTGTTCCAGAAATCCCATCATCCATCCCCACCCCCCTGGGCCAGGCCATCATCTGATACATCCACTTTCTGTGTCTGTCCCACCCTCTTTTGAAGCCCTCCACTGTGGATCTCTGAACCAGCTTGCCAGGCAGTGCATTCCAAGGGTCCACCACCCTCTCAGTGAAAAACTTCCTCCTCTTTCCCCCGTCACCCTTCGCAGTATAATGTGGGGAATGGTGCAATGCAGTGGCTGTGGGGCAGCCATATTCAGGCAGACCTTCTGGACACTGAGGTGCTGCCCTATCTGCATGCGCTCTCTTGACTCATGGATGAGGTAGCCAGACTCAGAGCGGAAGTAAACTGGGTCAGGAGTACCATCACCCCTATCCAGAGACCACCCAGTCCAATGCAACTGCCTCAAGGATGCCGAGCAGGAGCACTTGGATGACAGTGGGCTCAGGGAGGGTTAGAGCGGTCAGGCAGAGGCACATCCCAGATCCTATTCCACTCAAGAACTCATATGCCACACTGGCAAATGGGGACAACCAAATAGAGGTACCCAGAGAAGTGGAAGGAAAGGATGTGGAGGTTAGCCAAGGAGGTGACCTCAACGGGAGATCAGTGGACCCCAGATGAGAGGAAGCAAATCCTGGTGGGGACTCCATCATAAGAGGGATCCAGCTAGGAACACAGGAGGGGGAGGACAGGAGGTGAGGTGCCTACCAGGTGCCACGGCATGGAGGGATGGAAGGAAGATCCTGGGGATCACTGGGAAAGCAAGACGGGAAGGTGAGCTGGATGTCATTATCCACCTAGGTACTAATGACCTGGCAAATGGGGAGCCAAAGGAAGTTCAGGAAGAGTTCAGGAAATTGGGAAGGGGTCTCAAGCAAGTAGATACTTCTGTCACTTTCTCAGAAGTACTACGTGCGAGAGGCAAGGGAGAGCATAGGGGTGCATGCACCAGGAACTTTAACGCATGGTTGAAGAACTGGTGCTGTGAGGAAGGGTTTGGATTCATTGGTGACTGGGGACTCACCTGGAGGGATGGAGATTTGTTAAAGCCTGATGGCCTGCATCCATCCTGGAGGGGAATCCAAGCACTCAATGATAAGTTTAAATGCTACATTGACAAGCATTTAAACTAGCAAAGGGGGGTGGCAGGCCAGCAAGGAGGGTACCTACTTGCTCACCCCTCACAGCTAGCAGTGGAACCAGTGAACCGGAGGAGTGGCTATCTCTACAGCAGTGTGCAAAAGATGGATATTAGTGCCCAAGAGGTGGATAGGCAGAAAAGGGCAAAAATTCAGCAGAAGGGCAGACAGCAAGGAGAACCAGGGATAAAGGACAACCAAGGAAGGGGCTGGAGTAGAACAGCGAAACAGTCTAGGAGGTCAAATCATGGAAAGCCATGTAGCAATGCCAGGAGCCTTAGCAACAAGATGGAAGATCTGGAGGCTGTCATGGTGCAGTCAGACCTGGACATTGTGGCCATCACTGAACCGGTGTAATGATAACCATGACTGGGAGATGGCCATACCTGGCTACAACATATTCAGAAGAGACAGGGCTGGTAGGAAGGAGGAGGAGTGGCACTGTATGTGAAAACGACATAAGGGCCACAGAGATCCAGGAGGAACAAAATGGGGAGAAATACTGTGGGTTAAGCTGGAAAGGAAAATGGGGCCAGCCATCCGCACAGGTGTGTTCTATAGACCACCAGCCCAGGAGGAAGAAACAGATAGGAAGCTGATGCTAGCCATCCAAAGGATGGCAGACAAGGGTGAGGTAGTACTAGTTGGAGACTTCAATATTCCAGATGTGGACTGGAGCATCCCAGCAGCAGCATCAGCTAGGAGCAGATTTATCCTGGACTCCCTTCAGGGTGCCTTCCTCAAGCAACTGGTAATGGAACCAACTCGGCAGAAGGCAATACTGGACCTTGTGCTCACAAACAGGGACAATGTGATGGAGGTAACAGTGGGGAAGCACCTGGGGAACAGTGACCACCAGTCATTGTGGTTTGAAATCACAGAAAGAGCGGAACCAAACCACACAAAAACACGTATCCTGGATTTTAGGGGGGCAGACTTTGGGAAAATGGGGAGATACTTGAAAGAGGCATTAATGAATGGGGCAGGAATCAGGGGTTGAGGAACAGTGGGCAGTATTTAAAATGCAGATTACAAGAGCAACAGAATTATGCATTAAGCAGGTTAGCAAGAGGAAAAGGAAGAGGAGCCCATTATGGTTTTCCAAAGAGGTAGCAAAGAAAGTGAAAGCCAAAAAGATTGCATTCAGGCAATACAAAAAGAGCAGGCAGAAGGGGATAGGAAGAAGTCCCAGGAGAAGCAAAGGGAGGCAGGGTGGTCAGTAAGGGAAGCCAAAGCTCAGACAGAAGAACACATTGCAAAATCAGTGGGTAGAGGGGACAAAACCTTTTATAGGTACATAAGTGAAAAAAGAAAGGCAAAGGGAAGGATAGTGAGACTGAAGGGGGAGGATGGGGGTCATGGAGGATGACAACAGTAAAGTTGACATTTTGAACAGGTATTTCTGCTCAGTCTTTACTGAGGAAGAGGAGGTTAATGGGTCTGAAGGAGTACAGGGTGAGAATGGTGCAGAAATGGACACAAGTCCCTTTACACGAAAGGGTCCTGAAGGAACAAGAAGTAATAAAAGTTATAAAGCAATGGGGCCAGATGGGGTGCACCCCAGGGTCCTTAAAGAACTAAGAGAGGTGGTGGCTGAACCTCTGGCTATCCTGTTTAGCCAATCACTGGAAACAGGGAGGTACCCAAAGACTGGAGGACAGCAGATGTAGTCCCTTGTACAAAAGTGGGAACAAAAGGAAGCAGGGAACTACAGACCAGTCAGCCTCACCGGTAGTGGGAAGATCATGGAAGCACTACTGAAGGAGAGATTGGTGGAACATCTGGTTGTCAATGGACTACAGGACCCAAGGCAGCATGGTTTCACCAAGGGAGGTCATTCAGACCAACCTCATTGAATTTTTGACTGGGTGACTAGGGGAGGTGGATGAGGGGAGGGCAGTGGACATGGCCTATCTGGACTTCAGCAAGGCCTTTGACAGTGTGCCACATAGAAGACTATTATACAAACTGCGGAATATGGGTGTGTGCAGGACAGTAGTGTGGTGGGTAGGTAACTGGCTGGGTGGCAGGACACAGAGGGTGGTGGTAAATGGCTGTCACTCCACAGAGGGAAGAGTGACCAGTGGGGTACCACAAGGATCAGTGCTGGGACTGGTCCTATTCAACATCTTCATCAGTGATATTGCGCGGGACCTAGAAGGCAGAATTTCACTGTTCACTAATGACACAAAGCTCTGTAACAGAGTAGACACACCAGAGGGTATAGACAGAATGAGAAGGGACCTGCAGAAACTTGAAGAATGGTCAGGGGTTTGGCAGTTGAAATTCAATACAAAGAAGTGCAAGATAATGCATATGGGGCACAAAAACCCTGGCACAATATATCAGTTGGGGGGTGAGGATATAGCATGCACCAAGAAGGAAAGGGATCTTGGGGTTACCATCTCTGATGACCTCAAGGTAGGGAAACAGTGTGACAAGGCAGCAGGTAAAGCAAATAGGATGCTGGGATGCATAGGCAGGGGCATCACCAGCAGGAAAAGGGAGGTCATAATTTCACTATACAAGACACTAGTGAGGCCCCACCTGGAGTACAGTATACGGTTCTGGAGACCTTACCTATATAAGGATATAGACAGGGTAGAGAAGGTTCAGAGGAGGGCAACTAAGATGGTACACGGATTGCATCACAAGTCCTATGAGGACAGGTTGAAGGAACTGAACATGTACTCCTGGAGGAGAGGAGGGAGAGAGGGGATATGATAGAGACATACAAGTATCTTACAGGGAGGAACAGGGTGCAGGAATACACTATTTGTAAGCGAAAAAGATGTTCCAGGAGTAGAGGGCATGGGATGAAGTTGGAGGGAGGATGATTCAGAGGAAACGTGAGGAAGAATTTCTTCACAGAACGGATGGTGGACAAGTGAAACACCCTGACAGAGGAAGTGGTGGGGGCTGAAACAATCACGGGATTTAAGAATGCATGGGATAGATATAAAGGAATTCTGGAGGTCAGGGTAAGGGGTAACAGACTTCTAGAAAAACATAAACTGAATTTACAAGCTCAAATGGGCAGACTGGGTGGGCCATAGGCCCTTATCTGCCGACACTGTCTATGTATCTATGTAAACCATGCCTTCTGGTGATACCTCCCTGCTTTAGTCTAAAGATCCCCTCCATGTTTACCCTATTTATTCACTTGAGGTACTTGAAGACCTCAATCATGTCTCCCCTGTCTCTCCTCTCCTCCAATGAAAACAGGCAGAGCTCCTCAAGTCTGTCCTCATACATCAAATCCTCTAGTCCTCGTATCATCTTAGTTGCCCTCCCTGTACCCTCTCCAGTAACTGTATGTCCCTCTTCAAGTATGGTCTCCAGTACTGTACACAGTACTCAAGGTGTGGTCTAAGCAGTCCATTGTACAGCGCAGAATCACTTCCCTGCTCCTAGAGGTGATCCCCCTTACGATGCATCCCAACATCCTGTTTGCCTTGCTAGCCACTCTCCTGCACTGCTCAGAGTTATTCATACATGCATTCACCATGACCCCTAGGTCTTTTTCCCCTATTGAGGCCTCCAGCGCCTCCTCCCAGGGTGTACCTGTGTTTAGGGTCCCCCAAGATGTAACATCTTGCACTTGGTGATATTGAAATTCAGTCCGAATAAACTCTATTTTCCTCTCAGGGACAGCAGGCAGACAGGCAGGTCAAAAACTCAGCCCTTTCACAGTTCTCCCATGCAAAACTACACAGAATTGCTGCTCAAAATCACTTGAGCTGTCACTTCTTCACTTCTCAGCTCAAAAACTGGAACTAGCTGCAGCAGCCTGGGAAATTCTTCAAGATCCAAAAGGTTCGGTTGGCCAATCCTCCTGTCAGTTACAACAAAGTCTCCCCTTTCAGGTGCAAAAAGGCGCAAAAAGCCCAAAACTACAATTTCTACAGATTTTGACTCCAGACAGCTCCTGTAGTCCGGCTGCATTTTAGGTCCCACCAGTACTGATTGGTCCAATTCTCAGTCCGGGACCAAGGTAGTGGAGATAAACAAAAACAGTCCTTACTGCAAAGAAGGCAAGTTAGACAAACTATATTATCATTATCACTCTAAATGATGCTCAGCAAATAGTTACATCTTTCAACAGAACTCCCTCTCAGATCACTTATGACTGCAACCCAGGCAGCTCTTAAAAAGATAGTACACAGAGGCTATACAGGCACTCTCTGGCAATCACATTTAAACGCTAAAACGCAGGACACCAGCCTGGCAGTGAGCATTTAGGCAAGCTTGAGGAAGACTTTTCGGGAACCCCATTTGTAGGGGGGGTTACACGTTTTTCCTGCTTAAAATTTGTTTTTTTAATTACTTTGCACTTCTGGAGCCCTGTGAAATTAGGTGAGCGGAAACCCTGCGTGGAAATCTTCATTACAGGCTTCCGGTCAACTGATGTTATTTTGTTCTGGAATTCATCATAATAAAAAAATTAATATTGAGCTGGAAAAGGCAGCATTTACAAGAGACTCGAAATAAAGACAAAAAGTAGGACTATTTTTTTTTTTAATTCTAGATCTTTATTAGATTATATCCAACACTCAAGATGTAACAGGAATAAGAATGAACAGGATTACACAGAAATCAAGAATCCAATAGTTGATAGCATGGGATCAGACTTGCACAGAGTCACATACTAAGAAAAAATAATCTACTAACATATCCAACCTCCCACCCCCACACCTGGAGTGTGCCTTATGAAATAAAAATACTGTGACAAGAAGATATCAAAAATGAGACTACATCACCAATAAATAAGCAACAGCATAGAGTGATACATGCCAAAACAGACAGAGGTATGCATCACCTAAGCCTTAATTCAAATATAAAGCATATAGTTTGCCCCATTTCTGGTTGAAGGAGGCTATACCATTTCGGGAGCTAGCAATTAGCCTTTCAGTATTGAAACAGAGATATTTCTTTCACCCATTCAGTATATGATATTACCAGTTGGTCCATCCAATGCTTGAGAACCAGCCTCTTGACTGCTATAGAAATTAGAGCCATGTGATACCTACGCTCCCGGACCCTAATAGTAGACAACCTCCCTAGGATGCATATTTCAATAGTAAACAGTTCTCCCAGCCCCAGAAGGGGGTCCAGATTGGTTTGAATTGTGTTCCATAATGGAACCACCTTGTCACAATGCCATAGAATGTGTATCAGGTTCCCATCAGCTGCGCCACACTGTGTACAATTAGTCGAGGGTAATCTGCCTAATTTGGCTAATTTAACCAGAGTGTAGTACAGATCATTTAAAATATGATACTATATAAGCCTGTGCCTATCTTGAGTGAGATATTTTATCAAGTCTTCACAAATTTGACCCCAAATCAAGGGGGAATTCGGGAGAAGCGGAGCCCAGATTTTAGAACCAATAAGAGCATTGGGGAAAAAAAATAGGACTATTTTAAAAACAAACACACAAAACAATTCACTGGCATTATTAACAGACTCCACATAGACTTAAAGTTATAATTTTTTTAAATCTGTCTGTCCCTTTGAGCCGTAACCTACAGCTCACTGTCAGGCCCCTGTTGGTTCCCAACCCTGTCTTCTGCTCCTTCCACTGTAAAACCGGCAGATATCTGCATGGTGTGGAGCCCAGGGGAATCAACAACCATCGTTCAGACAGCTCAAGGTGTATACTTTTTGCATTTCTCCCCTGCGCTTAAGCCTTCCCTCCTCCCCCGATGATGGACAATGCCTCTGGCAGCCTTGGCCACAGCAGCGCATGCTGAGCTAATGCCACCCCTCCCTCCCATGAGGGAGCTGCTGGGGGCGGCTACTGTGCCGGAACTTGGATGTTTTCCACCTGGGATGGCACGCGGTGCCCCTAGAAGCATTCCACAGCCCTGGCTGCACTGCCCCTGACTCCTCAGGCTTGCCTCCATACCTGGGTTACCTGCACAGGAGCGCACAGGGCTTCTACTGAGCTATTGGACTGTCATAAAGTTATACATTTTTTCATACGATTGTAGATTTGGGGCATGTGTGAAGTCTGTTTAATAACCCCAGGCTGTTGTTTTGTGTGTTTGTTTTGAAATACAAATGAGGGTCCCAAGGGAAATCACTTTATGGTTTGATAGATTCAATGTTGGAGCTGGTCGCTTGCTGGTAAATGTTGAGAGAAAGTCAATTATTTTATAATATTGGGGGGCGCTAACAGAAAATAAAAAGAATATCTTATGAACTATTTTTGTGTAAGGCTTCCTTTGTAAACCAGAGCGGCCGCAACCTTTGACTTTGTTTTGAAATAGTCGTGGTGTTCCTTATTTACAGTTTGGTAATGCAGACTTCCCCCACCCAATATTCCTTTTTTGATTACTTCGCATTTCAGGGACCACATGATATCTGTTGAGCAGAAGCCCTGCATGCAAAGCTACATTGTAGGCTTCCACTCAACTGATGCCACTGGGTTCTGGTACGCTCAAGTAACTAAGAAAAGTCTATTGTGTGTGTGGGGAGTTGCATGACAAGAAACAAACAGGACTATTTTAAAACAAACACACTGAAGTTATTAACAGACTTCACTTATACTCCTAAATGTATGATTATTCTTAAAAATGTAAACAGTGTTTATGTTCTCTTTAAAAAGTAACATGAATAGCTTGGTTTATATGACTGATAGTTTGTACAAGACATCTGCATTCTGGAGGTGTATGTGGCACAGTTTCTGTTTGCCACGTGTGGCTAACTTGAATCACCACTGCACAACTGGTTGAAGTAGGGCCCCTGTTAAACAAACTGCTGTATCCTAGCTAGGCTTTTCTAACGAAAAGAGCAAGAGAGAGTAGAGTGAAACGTACTTTGAAGTGTATTGCAGCTTATGTTCTGTAGGACAAGCTGTCACACATCTTCCCCCCCTTCACAAACAAAAGTGGGTGCATTGGCTTTGAAATAATTATTTGTGTTTGAAAGCAACTAAAAAATGTCACTGTCTGAGATTTGCAATGAAATGCCATTTTTCGCACTATGAAGACTTTGCGGTCCTCTGATCAAACACCTCTGTTATTTGATTATGTAGGAATCTGCATTAAGGGTGTACTATATTCCTGATGAGCCACAGGACTATGAGCTCCAGACGTTCACGCAGGAGGTGCTGGTACCGGAAGACGTTATTAACAGGAATGGAGCTACAGATGATACCAGATCGTCGCCAGTATTCAAAGAGTCCACTCCTGAGGCTTGGGTGATCAGGGCAAAACCCAAAGACAGCGAAATAGTAAAGATTTATCCGGGTTGGCTCAGGTAAGTAACTGTTCCATATCACAGGATTTCAGGTCAGTGTTTCACTTACAGGGACAGCCAGAGATAAATAAGTAATAAGCCATGACAGGGTGTGCATTAAAGGATTTTATTGTGCACCCCAGGGGCATAATGAGTCATGAAGCTGAAAGCCAAGTGCTGTTACACTCCTGTGAAGTGCATTAAATAGAGAATAATGGATAGGTAAGTGTGTGTTATGGAATTTTTTTTACATCCCCCGAGGTGTGTGATGACCCACAAAGCTTGAGATGTTTATGAGGTCCATCACACACCAACGGGGTGTAAAAGACATTATATTAACACACACTTAGCCTGTGCTTTATTTTTTATAATTACTGGTGTAGGGAGTGAGTGGCAGCATACACACACTCACAGAGACACATTCAGACACACACACACACACACAGTCTCGGGTGATATTTTTGTTTCCCTCGCTCTCGGTCGGAGCTTGAAGTGCAAGAATGGCAGGATCAACCAGATCGAATTTGGGATGAAGAGAAGGCAGGATCAACCAGTTGGTTAAAAAAGTAAATTACTTTGTGGAGAATAGGAATGGCAAAGATTACTTCGGGGGAACCGTAAACTGTGGCCGCCATGCTTAGTCCGCACACAAACGGTCAGGAAGGCGAGGGTATTATGAGTACAGCTCGTCTCAATACAGGGGGAAAGTGAAAGTAGTTTTGAGAATGGGCATTTCATTGCTCTAGCAAAACCGGTTATTAAAAGGGGTCACCAGTAATTATATATAGAATAAAGTATGGGGTGGTGTGTGTAACGAGAAGTTTACACACACACACACACGAGGTGTAAGATGCTACATAAACCCAGAGAGTGAAGCTCGAGAGATTTGTGAAAGCATCTAACACTATGGGTGTCTTAGTCGGCAGCCGAAAGTTAAGGTTTTTATTCATTGTAGTTGAGGTTTTTTTGAAATCACTTATCACTAAGTCCGAGTGACGATTTAGTCTCCGGGGGAAACACAAGGTGGCCAGCAGTCCGGAAGGAAGAGCTGCAGTGGGTACATGTGCAGAGCAAGAGAAACTGTGCACATGTTTGCAGTTATAAACACTCCTTTATAACGGCAAATTACACCGTGGTTTCCCTATGGGAAAAAGGGAAACCCATTAATTATAATCCATTAATTCACACCCTGGAGTAGCACACTAATAAAACTGATTAGTAGTGTTACAATCATAATATCATAAATACAAGTGTAAATAATATTATGTGTTGTTTTTTGCAACAGAAGCTGCTTTTGTTGTGTTTGTAATTGTTAGGAAATCAGTAACTAAATAGTTCCATTCACTGTATTTCAGCAGCAGGTGGCGCTGCAGATATAGTTTCTTCAGTAGGATTCAGGATGGGTGTAATGTGAGCTAGAGAAGAGTGACAGCAGATGGAATAGCAGGAGTGTAAGGAGACATGTTTCCCTCTGCTCCCCATACTGTATGCTGCTGTGTTGGCCTTGCATCATTTACGTGACTATCTCACCCATGCTGATTCACCCATCTCCCTTGCTGTCCCCCCCTCCCGTAGGAGCATATGCGATGTTTTCCCCCTCCTCTGCCTTACTTGCGCTGACTCAGCAATCTCCCTCTGCGCCCCTTCCCAACGGCAGAGAAATATGTTTAAACGCTGGGTCCTCATTATACATCTGCTCCTACTCCCTTTTAGAAATCACGCCTTGAGCCACTTGACTCCCACCAACCTAGCTATCTGCACCTGCCCCTAAACAGTGATGAAGCACAGAGGAAGGCAAGCTGCCTACTCTATAGATGGCGGCTGCTTGTTTTAAGATGCTTCTCAATTTCCCACCAGAATATGGAGGTAAACTTGGATGTTTTGTTTGAATTTCAGTTAAGTGGGCCTGTATTTTGAGTTTCAGAATAGAATGTGATCACCCTCAGCACTGGATGCTGCGGGGTTGGCTGGGGGGATGGAGCTGAAACTGTTGTTTTTGGCAAAGGCCACAAACTTAATTTTGAGCTCTTCTGGTATGAAACTTGTTCTTTATGTTGTGGGAAACGTTTAAGAGTATGTTGTGACTCTAGCAGTGTAGCTTGTTATTTTAAAAATTATAAACAGTTTTTCAAAAATTGGTTTTAAATAATAGTGTGGTAAAGCGAAATATTTCCAAGACGGTGGCTAATGCATTTTATTTTTATTTTCAATTTGGGAGTGCAGTGATATGTTTAACTAAGTAGATTTCTGGGGGGTGAGAAATTCAATGCCTGACTATGCGTTTATGGCGATTTAATGCACGGTCAGGGGACATGTCTTGACCAATGATATTTCTAGATTTTAATTTTTTTTGTCATTTTATAAGTAATGATATATCCTGACGTATACAGTTGTAAAATCAGGCACTGCTGTTGGGAAAAACCAGGGAGGTGAGAGGGTCAACAGAGACCAGATAGGGTCTGCGGAGACCGAATATGTAAGGAAAACTGGGAAGACTAGGTGGGCTAAGCGGCCCTTTTCTGCTTTCAAATTCTGTGTTTCTGTGTAACTCATAATTAAAATACAAAACAATCACAAAGCAACTCATAAAATAGTGAGTTAGCAACTCACTGCAGTGATAATGCAGACTGTACTGTATAGCACTATATTATCTCTTGCACTACTGTAATATGGGGGAATAAATAAACACAGTAGTGGTAGGTTGAACTGAATCAAAAATGTATACAGAAACAAAACTCTTATTTTCATTGCCCAGCTCTGAGATGCCCTTGATCAAACTTGCCAAAATATGATTTTTGGGGGCTTTGGAGATGAATGTAGAAAATACGGAGTGCTAGAGGGTCGGAGGGTGCTAAGGGTGGATAAGGCACCAGATCCTGATGGTATTCACCCCAGGGTGCTGAAAGAAATGACGGAGGTGTTGGCCGGACCACTGGTGGACCTCAACACCTTCCTGGACAAGGGATGTGTGCCACAAGACTGGAGGTTGGCTCATGTGGTACCTATTCATAGAAGTGGCCCAAGGGATGAGCCAGTAAACTACAGACCTGTTAGTCTCACCTCTATAGCGGGTAAACTTATGAAAGCAATCCTAAAGGAGAGATTGGTGGCTTTCCTAGAGGTTAATAGTCTACAGGATGCGCAACAGCATGGGTTCATCTCAAGGAGATCTTGCCAGACCAATTTAATAGACTACTATGACTGGATAACAAGAGAGCTGGATAGGAGCAATGCAGTAGATGTCCTGCATTGGGACTTCAGCAAGGCCTTTTATTCAGTGCCTCATGGGCGGCTGGGGGGGAAACTGAGATCAGTGGGTGTGAAGATGGTTAATTAGATCATGAACTGGCTGAAGGGGAGGCAGCAACAGGTGGTGGTGGTGGGGAAGAACTCTCAACCCACAGGCCTGTGACAAGTGGGATACTGCAGGGCTCTGTGCTGCGTCCAGTTTTGTTTGGGCTGTTCATATCAGATATACTCCTGGTGCTGGAAGCAGACTAAGTCTGTTTGCAGATGATACCAAGATAGGAGCGGTAGTGGATGATGGAAAGAGCTATAGGGGGATCCAAATATTCTGGAGGAGTGGTTGGTGAAGTTGCAACTGGGCTTCAATGTGAAGAAGTGTAAAGTTATGCATTTCAGTGCGAAGAACCCGAGAAGGGAATACTGGTTGGGTGGAGTGAGACTGGAGGTTACCGTGGAAGAAAAGGACCTAGGGGTGATGATAACTGAGAGTATGAACAACTCTGCTCAGTGCAGAAAGGCTATGGTCAAGGCTAATAAGATGTTGGGATGTATTGCAAGGAGAATCTCATCCAGAAATAAGGATCTGATCCTACCCCTCTACAGGTCTTTAGTCAGGCCGCACTTGGAGTACTGCATGCAGTACTGGCGACCATGTCTGAAGAAGGATATCAGGCTACTGGAGGGGGTGCAGCATAGGATGACTAAAATTATACAGGGGATGGAAGGCAAACCCTATGAGGATAGATTGAGGCGCCTGGGTTTGTGTACCCTGGAGGAGAGGAGGGATCGAGGGGATATGATTGAAAGGTTTAGGTATTTGAAGGGGTTCAACAAAACTGGCACAGATGGGTTATTTAGGTTGAGGAAGGGTAGGGACACAAGAGGACATGGGCTGAGACTAGAGGGGGGAAGATTTAGAAAAGAGATGATGAGGCATTATTTCATGGAAAGGGTGGTGTTAAAATGGAATACCCTACCGGAGGAGGTGGTATCATGTTAGGACGGTGGCCACTTTCAAAAGGGCATGGGACAGGGCACGGGTGGGGTGTCTGAGTAAGTAGTAATGAGAAGTTGCTGGGAGTGAGTGAGGGTGAGGGGGTGGGGGCAGCTGTGATATAGGGACACTAGCTGTGGAATCGAGCAGATTTGATGGACTTGTTTTTGCTGGCAGATATGTATGTATGTAAATATAGTGCTCTTGCTAATGACACTGTGGTGGATGACTTTGGTCCCTTTTATTCCTGTTGTCATATTTCAGCTTTCTGCAAACTGCGACAGTGTATCTTCTAAATGCACACCACTGACAAATGATGGGCTGATCAGAATGTGGTGGTTCAGCAGGTGGCTATCGATGTGGTTGCAGAGCCTTGATGGATGTAGCCGAGGATGAAGTTGAGCTGAGCTGTAAATTATTGATGGACATGATAAGCTTGTCTGTTATTGCTTGTTGCTCCTGGATGCATGTTGTGAGAGCAGCCATCTGTGATTATGGAGGTCCCTTGCACACTTGTGGCCTGGAACATGGATTCACGCACAAGTTATGCAGCTTGAATAGTGTCCATCCAGGGTGTTAGCTTCTTTTGGGCCACATAATGACAAAGTTGTGAGAGCAGTCCTAGACGAATGCTGTTGATAGATCCTTCTCTGTTTTCCTTACACATTTGCATCATGACTCAGAGTCCATTATGAAAGCTTCCAGAGATTTGAAGGGTTGCATTCCCACAGCTGTTATTTAAATAACCAGGGCAGATGACCTTGGACAGAGTGATCCTTGAAAGTTGCATACAGCGTGGCAGTATTTCCTTTAACTTGTTCTGGAAGTGCATTGAACTGGAAAGTGACAGTCTCTCTCAGAGGCAAGTGTAAGGCATTGACAGTACTCGGGGGATCGGTCCAGCCACTGAAGGCAGTCCAGGTTTAGAATTGTTTGAACCAGTTGACAGCATCTTTGTGAAGAAGGCTGAGAAGAATGACAGTTTTAGGCTGGTATGTACCATGGAATGTGGCAAGATAGTTTTGATGTAGGCAAGGTCATCCATCACTACACACGTGTCTAGCATGTCCAGCGAGGACAGACGGGACAATGGGGACAGGTAATTTGTGCAAATCCCTTGACTGTTCATACCATGCTCTAGAACTTGAGAGGCTGCTGTTGTTGTGGTTTAAAGTGTTTGCCTTCCCATTTATATGTCGCAGCTTCTTCTTTTATGTATCTAGGGTTTGTCCAACGTCTCCTGGGGTATAAACTGTAAACCTAGTAATTCACAGGTCTGCTGCAAATAATAGGATTTGCCAATTCATCTTGAATAAAGTATTGCAAAACCCGTGCAGACTGCTGTGTAACTACTGGCAGCAGTTCTGTTACTATTCCAGCAAGGCTGTGAGTTTGTCCACATGCACAGTGATTTAGAGGATCGGGAGTGTTGTCAGTAGGCTGCTAGGCAACAAGCCAAGGGAAGTGGGGGGTGTAGTCCCTGGAGAACTCCAGGAACCAATAGACTAGTATTTAAAGTGGAAAGCAATAATAGGCATAGGGAATCCCTTGAGTTAAAAAGTGGGAATATAGGATGGCTCTGCATTAAGTAGAACTACTATCAAGATGGGGCACCTGCAAGCAATCAGAATTACTGTGGTGAGAGCTACCCCAACTACTGGAAGTTACGAAGTCTGCAAATAGAGGTAACTGAATCAAAAAGGGAAATATATAGACTAAGGGAGCTCAAAGATTCAGAAATGTACATTGATAATGTGTTGTTGGAATGCAGTCCTAGCACCTCATCTGATAAAGAAGAAATGGAAGGGAATATCGATCCTATTCATGTGAAGGTATGGGGGCAAGAGACAGATACAGCAACCACCGGAAAGAGAGCAAGAGAGGCGGAAGGGGAGGAGTCACAAGACATGGAGTGGGCCACATTACTACCCCAAAAAATAAGGAAAGGCAGAAGGGCAAATATTATACATTAGAGCCTGAAACATTCAAGTTACCAGTCACAGATATGCCCTTTTGGACAACACAAACACAAATCAAGAAAAGAGAAATAATCCAACACAGCAAAGCATCCTGATAGCAGATTCCAAAATCAGATACACTGAAAGGGTGATTTGTAAAGATAACAAAGAACAAAACATGGTGACCTGTTTACCAGAGGCAAGAATGCAGGATATAATAAATAACTTGGAGGGTGTGTTAAAAAAATAGGGAGGAAGGGAGCACAGCAGTTGCTATACATACAGGTGTTACTGATATTGGCAGAACACCACTGAATGCCATAAAGGGGTATGTTACTGAACTAGGGTGAAGATGAAAAACAGTGGGATGCAATGTTGTTTTTTCTGAACTACTACCTGCACCTATATATTTTAATAAGAAAAAGGAGAAGGATACTCAAAATAAATAAATGGTTGGATGACTGGATATATAGGGAAGACTTCCTTTTACTGAAGAACTGGGAGTACTTCTGGGGAAATTATTATTTTTATGCCAGAGATGGGTTGCATTTGAACAGAAAGTGTTTGTTTGCACTGGCACAGAGATTGAATGACATAATGAATAGAACTTTAAACTAAAATCTGGCGGTGTTGGGTTGTTTACTACAGGAGTGGAAGCATCAAGTCAGCTATTGAGGAAAAATATGGAAAAAGAAAGTAATTATTGATTATGGTGTTAAATGCAAGAGGCCTGGGAAATAAAGTGGACGAATTCAAGAAAAGGGCACATGACTTGAATCCCAATATAACTGCGGTAACGGAGACATAGTGGGACAATGCAGAAGATTGGAACAGGAACATTGAGGCCTACCAACGCAACAAAAAATGAATATGAAGGGTAGTGGTGTTGCAGTTTATTGTAAGGAAATATTAGAACCAGTTGAGTGGAGCCGAAATGATGGAGGACATGCTGAATCCATATGGATCACAACGAACAAGGTCATGGGTGGGCAGCTAGTAATAGGTAATTGTTATATTCCGCCTGACAATGAAAAATATGGAATTACTGATGACGATATACTCGGAAATGTTTCACAAAGTGTGTAGTTCAAATGATACTCTGGTGGTGGGAGACTTCAACGTGCCAGAGATTGGCTGGATGGATAACACAGCTAGCACCAATCTAGGAAATGCATTTTTGGAAATTATAGATGAATGCAGTCTTAAAATACTGTATAAACAAACCAATTAGCGGAGAGAATGTACTCAACCTAGTTTTCACTCATTTTACTGATAATTGTAGTTACTAAATATTTGACCCCCTATCTAATAGTGACCATAACACAATCCTATGTAAATCTGACAGGTGGCTTAGCTACAAGAGTAAAATAATGGAAGTATATGATTATAGTGTATAGTAAAGCATTGTTCTATATAGAAATCCATCCTCTTCAAGGTTTTAAATAATTGATTAGCAGTTTTTTTCTTGGAACTATACTAACTGTACAGAAAGTATTTATGTAGATTTTCTAGAAGTGCTGTGTTTGTTAAACACAGTAAGGCAAGAGGTATGCATTTTCACAAAGATTTAGCACTTTTATGAGCAAAACGCTAATCAATTTTTAGAGTTAAATAAATCCCTGCTTCACAATGCTGTTGTACCACACTTCAAAGGTCATGGAATATGATTGTACCCTATGGTGGTAGAACAGCATTCTAGAATCTCTAGAGACTGCACAAGTCAGTTTCATTGTGACAGAGAGAAAAATACAATGCAGACATTTCTCATAGTACTATACACTATAAAAATACAGGATGAGCAGATTCATGTATAACCAGTGTATTCTGACACTTTGGGGTTCTGATTCCCACAGGCTTCTTGAGCTTTGCTCTCGAGGTCAGAGGGAATCGGAACCTCCCTGTTTCAGAACACGCTGGCTGTGCATAGTTGCCCATCCAGTATTCCCTATATAATAAGGCCAGCTATGAGCGAATAAGAAGTAACATGCAGGAATGGGACTGGAAAAGTGCAGGGGAAGGAAAGGATGCAGACCAAGTGTGGACCATATTAAAGGGGAAAAAAAAGCAAGATATACAGGAACATTTTATTCCAAAGAAAAGAGTTTATAACAGAAAAGGGAAGGTACCACTGTGGTTAAATTCCTAAATCAGAGAATTAATATCCAGGGAAAAAAGGAAGCTATAAAATTGAGAAACAACCTCACAGAGGATAATATGAAAAGGTATAAGAGGACTGTAATGGCATGTAAAAAAGAAATAAAGAAGTCCAAGAAACTGGTGGAAGAGAGACTGGCTACTAGTAAATCCAATCCAAAGATGTTGTACGGCTACATAAACTCGCTCAGAAATAGAACACAAGCAGTGGGACCCTTAAAGAAGGACGGATTGGAAATAAATAATAGTAAAGAGATGGCAGAGGTGCCGAATAGTTATTTTGGTGGTGTTTATCGGAATACTAGTATACAACGTAAGGAACATGGGGCACTGGTTATAAACGGGAATATAGGTGAAATTAATACTAAGGTTATTTTGAATGAACTCCTCACCTTAGATGCAACAAAATCATCGGGACCGGATGGCATGGGATCAAAGTTATTGAGAGAAATTGCAACCGAAATATCAGCACCATCAACATAGTACATATATAATAAATCTTTAGGGAGTTGTGAGGTACCCAGAGATTGGAAAACAGATGTAGTGGTCCCAGTATACAAGAGAGGTTCTAAATGGGACCCACAGAACTATAGATCCAGTAGTCTAACTAGTATATTGTATAGTAACTAGTATATTGGGATACAATAATGGAGAGCTGTATTAATATATTATTAATATTATAATCAATATATTAGATAGTTATGTATAACTGGAGACTAGGAGAAGCTGGGCTGGGAGGATATGGGGGAATAGGTACCTATATGGGAAGCAGGAGAGTGGTAAACTACAATAGCTGTGGGGCAGCAGTCTTTCTGGGGGTGATGTGGAATAAAGGGTGCTGTCCTGTGTGTAAGAGCCTGGAGCAGATAAGGGCTGAAATAAGGCTGCACATATGGGAGCTGGGGAGGATGGTGTGGGAAGTCAGAGGAGCAGAGCAATGGAGGGAAAGGCAGAGGGGTGATGCCCAGGGGAGTGACGGAATCAGGCAGGGGATGGGAGTGGAGAGAAGCACTCAGTATACAGGAATATCTCTTCCTCAGAGGAATAGGGAGCCCAGGGTGGAGGAATGGCAAATGGTAAGGGGAAGGAGGGGAAAGGATGGGAATATGAGTGTAGCATCAGGGTCGGAAATTCTAAAGGGGTGCCTTTATTGAATAGATTTGCACCACTGTCTGGAAGGAGGGAGGGGGCAGCAGAAAGTGAGGTAGGAGTTCAGGTTGAGCCAGGGTTGAGAGTAAGAGTACAGGCCAGGGGAGAGGGAACTAATCAGGGTGGGCAGGGAAGAGGAAGCAGACAAAACAGAGTGGAGGATGGGGAAGAAGGAGAGAAAAGAAAAGGAAGAGGGGAGGGAAAACTGAAAGCAGATACAGATAGTCAGAAGGGAAGGGCAGATTGGGAGATGGAAAAACAGTTAAGGGGATAAATTGTGGATGTGGAGATAAGTTCACCAGAGTGCAGAGGGAGCAGTTAGGTGGAGAAGCAGCTAGTATTGAAAGTAAGAAAGGAAGGACAGGGAGCACAGATGCAGGGGATAGGAGGGTGGCAATCATAAGGGTCTCCATAATTAGGGGTATTCACTGGGGAAGGAAAGGGGACCCAAATGCAAGCAGGAGGGTGATTTGTATGCCAAGGATGACAGCGGGGAAGGTGGGCCCAAGAATAAGGGAAATAGTAAGGGAGGTTGGAGGAAAATCTAATTTAGTTATACATTTGGGAACCAACGACCTAGCAGGGGAGGAGGCTGAGGTAGTGAAAAATAGGTTCAGGGAGTTAGGGAAGATCTACAGGGAGGAAAGAAGTTTGTTGGCCTTCTCAGAGGTGATACAAGCACCAAGGGCCAGCACAGCCAGGAAAAGAAGAACAGAGTATTTTAATGACTGCATGAGGAAATGGTGCAGGGAGGAGATGTTCATCTGTATTGGGGACTGGGAGGAGACCTGGTCAAACAAAGCACTCTTTTCACCAGACAGGCTACACCTCAGTAGAGAGGGTTTGAGGATACTCATTTACAAACTGGGGGAATACATAACCACTATACTTGATTTAAACTACTGAGAGGGGTCAGCGGGCGTGCAGGCCCACAGACTCTGAGAGGAGGAGGTCAGTACCTCCCCAGTGATAGAAGAGCTGTGGAGGGAGGAGGTGGAAGGGGCGAGAACACAGTTAGCATAGGGTGGAGGGGGTGAGGAACACATAACAAGGATACTTGGAGGGGTGCACACAGAGGGGATAAATGTGAATAGAAGAATAGAGGGAAGAGTAGGAAGGTCAGATTCTAGGTGGAGGGTGGTGTCTCTGAATGCACAGAGTCTTGGAAACAAGATGGATGACCTGCAGGCATTATTACCATACAGGAGGGTGGACATAGCTGCAGTAACCGAGACTTGGGCAGCATCACACCATGACTGGGACCTTGCGACCCCTGGATATAAACTATGCAGGAGGGACAGGGTAGTCGGGAAGGGGGGGTGACAGTTTATATCTGGGAGGGAATAACTTGCACGAGGGAGGAATCAGAGGAAGAAGAGGTGGAGGCATTATGGGTTCAGTTAAGGTCCAATAGAGTGAGAAAGGTGAGGTTGGGGGTGGTTTACAGACCACCCAGTCAGGATAAGGAGAGAGAGAGTGAACAGAGCTCACAAATATTGGAAGCCATGGGGAAAGGAGAGGTGGTAATTGTGGGGGACTTCAACCTGCCCAAGGTGGACTGGAGCATGCCATCCACAGCATGTACTAGGAGTCAGGTGATCCTGGAAGGACTTTAGAGTGGATTCCTGACTCAGGGCATCACTGAACCAACAAGAGCTGAGGCAATTCTTGATCTGGTGCTCACAAATGGGGAGCTTGTACAGGAAAATAATGGTCAGGGAGCCACTGGGTGGAAGTGAACTGGATATGGGCAGGGAAAGCATCCTTACTAAGACCAAAATCTTGTATTTCAGGATGGCGGACTTCAGGAAAATGGGTAAAGTGCTAAGGAGCTGTCTGGCAGGCATCAGAATAGATATGGGGTGGACCAAAGGTGGCCCATCACTAAGGAAGGAATACTGGTTGCCACACATGAGTGCTTTAGGCTCAAGGGGAAGAACACAAGGGCCAAAGTGCCCAGCTGGTTCAGTTCTGGGGTTGCCCAGGCAGTAAGGGGAAAAGAGATTGGCCTATAGAAAATTTAGGACGACCGAGAGAGGTGGATAGGGAAAATTACCTAAGGTTGGCTAGTGAGGCAAGTAAGAAAGTCCGGCGAGCAAAGGCACAGAAGGAGCTGCAGATAGCTGAAGGAATTAAGACGGGGAGAAGGCTTTCTTTCGCTATGTAAGTGAGAAAAGGGACAAGAAGGAAGGGATTGTTAGGCTTAAGAAAGGGGTGGAGGATAATGGGGAAAAGCAGAGATACTAAATGAATACTTCTGTTCTGTCATCACCAGGGAGGACGATGGACCAGTGCCTTCAGGAGGGAAAAGAGGAGTGGGGGAGGGCAACACAGATGTATTGATAGAGAAGGACAGAGTGAGGGAGGGGCTGCTGGCATTGAAGGTGAACAAATCACCAGGCCTGGACAGAGTACATCCAAGGGTACTAAAGGAACTGGCTGAGGAACTGGCAGGTCCACTGGCAGACCTGTTTAATAGTTCACTAGAGTCAGGCGTGGTACCACAGGAGTGGAGAACAAAGGATGACCCAGGGAATTACAGACCAATCAGTCTGACCGCAATTGTGGGCAAGCTTATGGAGACCAAACTAAAGGAAAGGTTGGTTGAATATCTAGAGGAGCATGGTCCCCAGGATGAGAGGCAGCATGGGTTCATGGGGGCAGATTGTGTCAAACGAGTCTGATTGACTTCTTTGACTGTATCACCAAGATAGTGGACAGGGGCCAAGTGGTAGACATCCTCTATCTGGATTTTAGCAAGGCCTTTGACTCTGTGCCCCACAAAAGGTTGACCAGGAAGTTGGTGGATCTCGGAGTTGGGGAAAAGATGGCCAGATGGGTGGCAAACTAGCTGAGGAACAGAACCCAGAGGATGGTTGTGGGGGGAAAGTTATTTGGCACCAGGGAGGTAACCAGTGGGGTCCTGCAGGGCTCTGTGCTGGGGCCAGTGTTGTTCAATGTCTTCATCAGTGACATTGGGGATGGCACTAAGGGCAAAATGTGCCTATTCACAGATGACACCAAGCTCTGTGGGAGAGTACACACAGCTAAAGGGATACAGGACCTACAGGAAGATCTGAAAAAGCTGGGGAAGTGGTCCAGGGTCTGGCAGCTTGGCATCAATGCCAAGAAATGCAAAGTTATGTATGTAACCCCCAGGTGGCGCTATCCCAAGGGCTACTACCCCTGCCTGACTGACTACTGACAGGTTCAAGGGCCTAGGTCCAATGGTGGGTGTCTCCACCCAGAGGTCAGGGTTAATACTGTCTGGTATGACTTGGGCACAGCCCTCTGGGACACTGCAACCCCCTTTTCTTCCCACTAGTGGCCCACACAATACATTAGGAACATCTTCACAATGTACACTTACCCCCAGGACTGGCTCTGCGACTGGACTCTGGGGACTCCCTGTAAAAAAAAAGATGATATAGTGCAAAAGCCACAGAACAATACTTTAACATAAACGAATACCTCAGACAGTGTAACTTTGCTGAAACAAACAAATCTGATTTATTTAGGGGGATATAAAAAGGACAGGGAGAAATCAGGTTAATTAGGTTAAACACATTAATAATCACAGTACTGTGTGCATATCCAGAGTCCCAAATTGTCACTTTCACTGGGTACCCAGGATGTGGGGAGGGCTAACCAGGATCGGGTGCAGCTGGTTGGGGCCCTGTGATGGGAAAAAAAACACTTGTACAGTACCCAATTGTGATCCGGAGCCGGATTGCTCAGTTCGTGAAGAAATGAGAAAACAACAATTAGATGACACACTTGCAGTTTGATAAACAGATGGCAGGGAGCTACCCTGCTTTGTACTCACAAACTCGATGCTGGGAACTGGATGGAACGCAGATTGTCCTGGATTGCCGGGAGGAGCAGACCATGTGGACAAAGTCCTTGTGACTGGACCTCACTGCAGTTTAGAGCAAATGGATGTAGTCTGGATTAAGCTGGGGTTTACATCCAGCTTCAGGCACTCAATTCACTGTACAGGGGATTTGAAACGCGATTCCCCACAAGCACTACACATATTTATATGTAAAAGGAAAGTACTATACCAGGCAGGCTGCTTTTCTATCCCAATCGCAATTACTGCACAATACCAGGGAGAACACACAGCCGATTCAGTTCCTGACAGACCGAGCGTGATTCAGCAATTTCTCCAGTCTTCTACAGGGTGAGCCTGGTTTCCTCACTTCTGGTGCTTCTTTCTCCTTACAACTCTGATTCAGTCCACATTGGCACTCACAAACAATTGTAGGCCGAACTTCAGGGCCCCACACAAGCTTCCCACACGAAAACTCAACAGCGCAGGAGCCCGGAGCTCCTTCCTCTTCACAATCACAACTCATCTGATCTTTCCAGTAGACAGAGCCGGGCATTTCCTTTGAGTTTCTCCCAGTTCAGTTGGCTGGTTTGGCTGTCACTCACAGTAAACCCCCCCTGTTGGTGGAAAAAAGGTGCCGAAGTCCAGACTACAATTCCCAGAAGCATTGGCCATACAGTACATAGGTGGCTGGTTCCACAATGAGAGTCCAAGTTCTGATTTGCCAGCAGCAGGCTCCATTTCAAAGGTCCCACCACACTGATTGGCCCAGTTCAGCAGTTCAAAACTAGAATGGGGGACTAGGCAAACACAGGTCTGACTGCAAAGAAAAGCAGGTTAGACAAACTGTATTTTCGTTATTACTCTAAATAATGTCTGGCAAACAGTTACATCTTTGAAACGTGCTCACTCTGCCCACTTAGTGACGGCAGAAACGGAGCGATTTGGCAGCAGCTCGAGTGGGACTCGAACAGGGAAACACACAGACCCCCATCCAAATTAATTATGTCTGCAGGCAGACAGCTCTTAAAGAGACAGTACCAGAGGTTCTAAAAGCACTCACAGATAAACGGCTTAGACGCTGAACACGATCCAGGCTTGGAGCATTCAAGCAAGCTCCTGGAAGACTTTTGGGAACCCCCATTTGCAGGGGGGTTACATGTATATTGGAGCCAAGAATCCCAGGACAGAGTACTACCTGGGTGGAGTCTGAGTATCTGCATCAGAGGAGGAGAAGGACCTGGGAGTGATGATCACTAGTGACCTGAAGCACTCTACACAGTGCAAGAAAGCAGCAGCAAAGGCAAACAAGATGCTGGGATGCATATCTAGGGGGATCAGTAGTAGGAGAGAGGAGGTTATAATGCCCTTGTACAGGTCACTGGTAAGGCCGCCTCTAGAGTATGGAGTTCAGTACTGGTGCCCACACTTCAAAAAGGACATTAACCTGCTGGACAAGGTCCAGAGGAAGGCTACAAAGATGATAGCCGGTCAGCAGGGCAAAGCATATGAGGAGAGGTTGAGGCACTGAACATGTACTTCCTGGAAGACAGAAGAGAGAATGAGGACGTGATTGGGACCTTCAAGTACCTGAAAGGGATAAATAAGGTTGATAAAGAGAGTCTCTTTAAGCTGAGTGGCAACCATAACACGAGGGGGCACAGTCATAAACTGGAGGGTGGGAGGTTTAGGAAGGAGGTCAGAAAGCACTTCTTCACAGAGAGGGTGGTGGACACTTGGAATGCGCTGCCAGAAGAGGTCATCTCGTTGAAGACAGTGAGCAGCTTTAAGAGAGGCTGGGATAGGCATAGGGAGAATGGGAGAGGGAGGGAGGGCAGGGACATTAGCTCAAGCTGTGGACCCTGCAGTGTGAGCAGACTTTAGATAGACCAAATGGCCTTCTTCTACTGGCTTCTTCATATGTTCGTATTAAAGACATGTTGAATTTACAGATTGAACAGCTAAATTTGGTAGACAAGCAACATCATGGATTTACAAGTGGAAAGTCTGGCACAGCTAACTTACTGTGTTACTATGAGAATATTAGTAGCAATTTAGATAATGGATTATTACCCTCAGATGTTATTTACTTGGATTTTAGGAAAGCATTTGATGTAGACCCCATGTGCAACTTATACAAAATTAAAGGCATTTAAAATGAGTCATTATTTGATGAACTGGATTGAGGAACAGACAGTAAAAATAAATGGATATTTGTCAAAGGCAATCAGAGTGACTTGCATGGTGCCATAGGGCTCAGTTTTGGGCCCAGTTTTATTTAAACTGTACATGTGTGATATTGGGACTGGGTTAAAGTCCTGGTACAGTTTATTTGCAGATGACATCAAGTTGGGGTGGGGGAGGCTGGTTATAGCGGAGCACCACCAGGCCCTGCAAACTGACCTTGATAGGTTGGCAACTTGGTCACAGAGATGGGGCATGCCTTTTAACATAATCAAATGCATGATGATGCATTTTGGTAAAAACTCCCCAAGATATAAGTACTACAGTACACATATAACCATGTGCTGGAGGAAACAACCAGGGAAAAGATTTAGGAGTAATTATAACCAATGATTTTAATTGGCAAGGGCAGAGCTCTGAAGTATTCAAAAGGACAAATTTCTGTATTAAACGCCATTGATGAGAGTTGTGTGAGTAAGGCAAGTGATTTGAGACTTTCCCTTTACAATACTTACATGAGACCACAGTTAGAGTATAGCTTCCAGTTATGGGTTGCATTAAATATTACTGACAGGCATAAATTGAAGTGTGTACAAAGAAAAGCAACAAGGTCAATAAAAGGACTAGAAGGCCAAACTTATGTAGAGCGATTAACTAACCTTAAACCATGTTTACAAAGCGGCAGCACTGAGGAATATGCGCTGCTCACTTCCTGATTTGCTGGCTGCTGTCTGATTCACACAGCCCGCTCTCCCACAGCGCTGCAAGTCTCTCTGAGGAGGGGCTGAGAAGGTACTGTGGGCTGAAATTAAACAGCCCTTGTAGCGGAGCGAGCACGGCAAAGCATTCACATTGCCATTTAAATGCGCTCACTCTGCAACTGATCCCACATCTGAGTCGGAGTGAAAAAATGATCTGGGAAACCTTAAAGCGCTCCGGGCAGTGTTTACGCTGCCAACTTTGCAGCACATCAACCCGTGCACATGGGTTGATACGCTGCAAAGTCGTCCGTGTAAACAGGGCTTTAGACTTAACACAACAGGCGTGTCAGAGGGGGGACATTCCATTAATGTACAGAAATATTAACAATATGGGACTTATGGAGGGAATGAACTTCACATTTTTGAGCTCGAAACAACTTAAGAGGTCACAAGAAACAATTACAATCTACTAATTTCAAAACCGAGAAATGTAAGAAATACTTTATGCAAAGAATATTTTATGTAAGTAAATCAGATAATACCTTTGAGAATTAAATGCCCATTTACAAGGGTTCTTCATCAGTTACAAAGAGGTACAGCAGTACAGGCTATATACAAAGTGTAGGTTACAATATCATAGTTATGGGTAAACACAAAAGGTAACATTCATTTGGCAACAAGCCAAGGTTTATTTGCAGAAGTTCCTAATCAGTTTTAAGAGGTTAACAAATCAGGGTAAGATTCAGAGGGTAGATTACCAGAGGGCTAACAGGCAGAATGAGTAGCAGCCAGGGGACACAGGACTGAGCATGTAGTGCATAAGCCAACAGTTCTGCTACATTGAAGCAGCAGGATGAGAGTGCTGGGGCAGCTACGTTGGCCAGGCAAGAGTGCTTTCTGTAGTACTCTTTAGAATTGTCCAATTTTTGAGAGCCCATGGGGAGGTATATCCAGATCTAGATAATTTAACCAGTGGGGGCCCTGATTGCAAAGGAGCGCATGGCCTGTCTAGTTCTGAAATGAGTGACAGAGAGGTAACCGTGGGTTAAGCTCCTGGTGGCATATGCATTTTGTGAGGGTGTTGGGAGGGTTTGTATGCCGGGGGAGGTGAGTCCCAGGAGTGCTTTCGCTCCAGTTAGGCAGGTCTGGTATTTTAATCTGCTAGTAAGGGGTAACCAGTTTGTGAGGGTATAAAGTTTGCAGGTGTGGGTGTTTTTGGCTGCTCCAGTAACAAAGTGACATGCTTTATTCAGGGCCATCTTGACCTGGTTTAGGACTGTTTCAGAGGCAGCCCCATAGACCAGGATGCCGTAATCAGTCATTGGGAGGATGGAGCTCGTGACAGCCACCCTTTTGGCCTCAGAGGTAAGGTTGGGCCACAAACTAAAGAGTGCCCCAAGTTTCCTGTTAACGTTGCAGACTAGCTGATCGACATGTGGAGCGAAGGCAAGTGATTGGTCAGTTGTGATGCCCAGGAACTTGAATGTGTCAGCCTGGTCCAGGATTAATCTCACTGCATTGAGGATGGTGAGAAGGGAAGCTTATTTCTTTTCTGAATGCTAGAAAGGAACATAGTCTTTGTCTTTTTGTAATTTAGGACTAGCTTGTTCTATCAGAACCAGTGTTCTAGTGATGCAAAACTAAGTTGTAGGTCTCTGGTGAGGGTCTCCTGATTGGGTCCGTTTGTGCTGATGACTGCATCGTCTGCATAGGGGAGCATTGTATAGGCTAGACAGGCTGCAAGGAGGGTGTTGATGAAGAGGCTAAAGAGTAGAGGTCCCAGTACTGAGCCCTGTGGAACTCCTACTGCTACTGGCCTGGAGTCAGAGCATACACTGTTAATCCTGACTTGCTGTGATCTGTTATTGAGGTAGCTGCTGAAACATTGGACAGTGTCAACAGAAAGGCCAAGTGTTTGTAATTTAGTTAAAAGGAGTGCATGGTTTACCAGATCAAAGGCCTTGGTTGGGTCAATAAATATAGATCCCACTAGATGGCCTTTATTGAGTGACTCATATAGTTAGTGTATTTGACTAGGACCGTGGTGGTGCAGTGCAGCTTGTGGAAGCCATACTGGTGGACACATAGGAGGTTGTATTTGCTGAGATAGGTTGTGAGTTGGTCAGAGACCATCCTCTCGAGAGCTTTGGATGGGGGTGAGAGGATTGATATTGTCCTGTAGTTAGAGACAAGGGTACGGTCATTGTTTTTGTGCACATGGGTTTCAAGGGTGGATTTCCACAGTTGTGGGAATTGTGAGAGTCTGAGGGATAGATTGAACAGTTTGGTTGGGGGCAGGCTAGTTCCTCAAGTGCAAGGACCACCAGTTTCATATCAAGGGTCCCCCGCCCCATTCTGGTTTTGTTCAGTGCTCTTTTTACATAATTGACTGTGTATATGGTGGAGATGGAATGGAAGTAAAATGCTGGGATGTGGGGGCCTCAATTTCCTCAGGTAGATCTGTGGGGGTGGGGGTTCCTTGGGGGTGAGGGTTTGTCGCATTGTGGGAGTACAGCACCAAGGTTAGAAATACAATGTTGAAGGTGTTGGCAATCTCTGAGGGGTCCATAGTGACTGTGCCATTTGTGTTGAGCATCGATGGTGTGGATTTGTCTTCCTTCCTGAGCAGGGTATGTAGCGAGTCCCAGAAGGCTTTGCCCTGACCCCATGTTTTGGTTTGCTGTTCCATAGAGTAGGCCTTTGCCTGCCTGATTAGCCTTGTTCATTTGTTTCTAGCTGCTCTGTATTCCTGATAGTGTGTTAATATCAGAGGTGGTGGATAGCCAGGATTTTGAGACTTAAGATGAGGTTAGATAAATATCTATCAGGGCAAGGTCTGTTGAACTATTATTATTAGAATGGGACAGCATGTGTGGGCTTCTGCCTTCTTATTTCCTATTTATTTATTTATTATTTATCGGATTACAATACCTTTGAGCTAGAAGCAGATTTACAGAGGTTCCACATCATTAGGATACAAAAACATTGAAGACATACAACTATTTACAAGCATAACAATCGAATATTTGGTAATGGTAGTAAGCAGTATTAAAACAGAGGGACCAGCAAGGACATGAAAGAACAGAGAAGTAGGTGCTTATGCAGATGAACATGCAGCGATATATGTGAATAGATGGCGAACAAAGAGAGAAAGCATTAGGATAAGACTGTGTAGACTATCCGCCGCACGGATTTCATCCTGGGCAACTGAGATGGAGGGGATGGGCAGGAGGAGGGAGGCAGGATAGGAGAAGTAGGTAGGTGGAGGGGGGTGGGGTCCACTTGTGGTGGGCAGGGTGCAAGTGCATGAGTTGTACAAATTACCAGTGATCACTGTGTCCCTTTAGGAATTGCAGTCACAGCCGCTGAGTGCTATGAGGCGAGAGCATAGTTTTGTTTTGAAGGGGCTAAGCTTTGCTTCAGCCATTACGTCACCTTGGAGGAAGTTGAGCCAATTGGGTACCTGCTACCTGAAGTACCTCTGTAATTATGAGGTACGGAGTAAGGAAACTTTAAACGGTTAGCAACTTGACCCTCTTGTATGTCGAATGTTAGTATTTGGGCACAGAAGGCTCTGGACCACCAGGGGTGTTAATCCCAAATTAGACATTTTGGTGAGCAGTCATGCCTGATATTGAATCCTACAATGCAGGTTGAGCCACCCAGCTTTAGTATACAGGTCGTAGGTGTGAGTGAGACAATATGCCCCTGTGACAAGCCTACAGGCTTTATTAAAGGCTATTTTGACCCTCTTTAATGTGGAGTTTGTTGCCGCACCATATACTATTAGCTCAGGATGCCAAACAAAAACTAAATCTTCTGCACTCTGAGTTGTTGACTCAGAGATTAGAATGGTGGTATGGAATCAGAACTCCATGCAAATGCTGCTGTGTGGTGATGCTTCCTTTAGTGTTCTAACTTCAGATTTGTTTTCTCCATTGAAGAGAACAGTCACCTCAGAGCCCTCTTGAAGTCCATCGACTAAGTCCTTCATTTATTTTATTTATTGAAAAACTCCTTTAGGTTTTCCCTATTTAGATCTCAGTGTTTACGTTTGTAGGTTATTTATTTAACGTCTGATATTTTGGTGGTTTTCTCTGGTTCCCGACTGGTTCCCTGGAACCGAAGAAAAGTCAACTTTGCGGTTCCTGCTTTAACATTGTAATAGTTATTATTGTTTAAAATATAGAAATAACCTGTTATGTTACCGTCTTTATTAGCGGTTTACTTATTTTGTTGTTTAAGAATCAACAGTACTTTTGGGCTGTTTTAGATGATTAGTGTGTCTGAAAAGCCCAAGAAAAGTACAGGGCCTACAGGATTTAAAAAGTGTGAATCCTGTCACAAGATCTTAGTGAGGGCAGACCACTATAATCTGCCTGTGCTTTTATTTTTTGAGCGCTGGCCATGGCTAGTTAAACTGTGATTTGTGTAAACTTTTTTGCCCCAAATCACAAAAGAAAAGAGTAAAATGCAAAGTCACCGTCTGCTGCTGAGTCACTTAACAGATCTCCTGAAACACAAAAGGAGGGGAAATATCTCAGATGGTGGAAAGCATGCATCATCAAGTACCTCTCCTCAAAGTAACTCTAAGCTGAAAGAAAAGCAGCAGTCAAAGTGAACTGCGGGGAACTATTTAGCCGGAATACTAATTTGCGGTCACATGGACACGAATAGAAATTAACAGGCGGTAGGTTCAGGAGAGATGTGAGGAAGAACTACTTTGCGGAAAGGGTGGTGGAACCTTGGAACAGTCTGCCAGCTGAAGTGGTGGGTGTGAAAATGGGATTCAAGCAGGGCTGGGACATATTGAAGGGAATAGTGGTTATCGGGGGCGAGAGGACGAGGAGGGTTAGTACCCTGGAGCAACAGTAGGTTCCAGGGATTATAGGGAACTTAGGCAGACTGGATGGACCTCTGGTCTTTTTCTGCCATCATTGTCTGTGTCTCTGAACGAAGAGACAGATACAGCTGCCAATACATCATCTAGTTCAGAGAAAGAACACATGGTGTCCAGTGGGGGCCCCTCGTGCTGAGGATGGCAAAAATGAGATAAGCCACAGATGCTTTGGTGAAATCCACACCAGCAAAGAAAAAGGAAAAGAAAAGCATCTCCCCTGAAAGGGACCAGGAGCCAGCAGTAGAACAGTGAGCTGTTCCCTCAGCAGTGGTCGTTACAGAAATGTGACAATTCTACCAGGCTTTCCAGGCCATAGGAAACCTTGTTGCTATTCCTTCCTCTTTTTTCTATGCCCTGGAGCCTGACGGGCGGCTGTGGTTCTCTGTCGGAGGGACTCATCCTCTGGCCCTGCACATCTTTGCACAGCCAACCCCCGGTAGTTCCCCTGCGATGGTGCTGGGGAGGAGAGTGCCGGCTCCCCTCCGGGCACAAATCCAGAATCTGGGGGTGGTACAGGGATGCGGGGCCATCATGGAGCCCGCCAGCTCCCTTTTCCTCTTTTCTCTCATCCCCCATCCCCTACCAACATAAGAACAGGGTCACCGGTGTGGAGCAAGGTGTAGCGGCCAGTGCCTTAACCTCCAGCGCCACAGGGCCGGCTTTGCACGTGAAAAATCTAATGCATCACTAACTTCCATTCCTCCAGAAGAGGATTCCAGCAAGCTGGATTATATGGCAAGGACAGTGTATACTTCAGCCACCCTGCAGTTAACGCTGTACTACAGAGATGCATTTTGAAGTCCGATCTTTCCTTTGGTTAACCTTGATACAAAATGGCCGCCCTGGAAAAACTGAGTTAAGGTAGGCTGCTTACATGGAATACACTGCCCAATACCAAAAAGCCCTTAGGAACACCGTTCAAGCCCTAAGTGAAAAGGTGGGGGTGAAATTAGCAGTGATTTAGCAGAAACTTCAAAAGATGCACTGGAAGCCACCAGATATTAGTTTCACATGGTTGTGGATGCAAATGACACAGCCTCAAGTGCACTATAGCTCTGAGGAGGTTTGCCTGGTTCAAGCAACCCTCCTGCCAGAGCACACAAAAGCAAAGGCTGTGAACTTCTGATTCGAGGGACCCTCCCTCTTGGGGATAAAACAGAAGCCTTTATGAAAACAGTTGATGAACAGAAAATAATCTGTAAGAATTTGGCTCAGAAGGAGACAGCTTCTACTTCCTTCAGGCCATATGTATGGGAGCTAGGACCAGGGTGTACTATCAAAGACCTTACACGTTCCATGACTTCCTTTCTCGGAGGGGTGCCCAAGAGGCATAAACAGGAGAGGTGCAAGACAGAAGCAAGCTCCAACTCCTAACCCACAAGGAAAAAAAACAAAATACCTGACTCCGAGCAGGCCACCGTACAACACCTACCAGTGGGAGGCCATCTGTCTTATTACTTCTAGGAGTGGAAATCCATGATCGCTGACAAGTGAGTGCTAGAAGTGGTGTGTCAGAGTTTAGGCCTTTAGTTTACAGGCTTCTAAAAATTAAAGAGCCAGAAGGCTTTTCATCCTCTCCAACCTCAGGAGGAAAATCCTGCTGGAGCTGGAGGTAAACAAATTGCTAAAGATAAAGGTCGTAGAGAAGGTCCTTCCCTCACAGTGGGGAGCAGGCCTCTTCTAAAGGTACTATCTCACAACAAAGAAACATGGGGATTGGCAGCCCAGTCTGGATTTAAAGATTTCCAAACACATATGTAACCCCCTTACAAATGGGGGGTTCCCGAAAAGTCTTCCTTGAGCTTGTCTACATGCTCACTGCCCGGCTGGTGTCCTGCGTTTTAGCAGTTTAAATGTAATGCCAGAGAGTGCCTGTATAGCCTGTGTGTACTGTCTCTTTAAGAGCTGCCTGGATTGCAGTCATAAGTAATCTGAGAGGGAGCTCTGTTGAAAGATGTAACTATTTGCTCAAAATCATTTACAGTGATAATGTAGTTTGTCTAACCTGTCTTCTTTGCAGCAAGGAATATCTTGTTTATCCCCACCATTTGGCCCGGGACTGTGAATTGGACCAATCAGTTCTGGTGGGACCTAAAATGGAGCCGGACTACAGGAGCTGTCTGAAGTCAAAATCTGTAGGAACTGTAGTTTTGGGCTTTTGTTGCCTTTATGCAACTGAAGGGGGAGCTCTTGCTTTGACTGACAGCCAAATCAGCCAACCTAACCTTTTGGATCTGAGGGAAATCCCCAAGCTGCCTGCTGTTTAAGGCAGATCTAAGTTGGTAGTGTAACCCCCCTGCAAATGGGGGTTCCCAGAAGTCTTCCAGGAGCTTGCTTGAATGCTCCAAGTCTGGAGGTGTTCAGCATTTAAGCTGCTTGAGTGTGAGTGCTTTTAGAGCCTCTGGTACGTCTCTTTAAGAGCTGCCTGCTTGTCACCATAATTAATTGAGGAGGGGGGACTGCGTGTTCTCATGCCCAAATCCCGCCTGGGCTGCTGCCAATTCGCTTCGTTTTTGCAGTCGCTAAGAGTGCAAAGGGAGCCCATCTGAAAGCTGTAACTGTTTGCCTGTAATCATTTAGCAGCATTTGTGAGATTGCAGTTTATCTAACCTGTTTTATTGCAGCTGGGACTCTGTGCGTGTTTCCCCTCTATGTTGGACTTGAACTGCTGAACTGGACCAATCAGCGTGGGGGACCTCTAACATGGAGCCTGCAGCTGGCAAATCAGAACTTGGACTCTTAAGTTGAGCCAGCCACAATGGGACTGTATGGCAGATTCCTCTGGGAATTGTAGTTTGGACTTCGGCGCCTTTTTGCACCAACAGGGGGAGTTTAGTGTGAGTGACAGCCAGACCAGCCAACTGAACTGGGAGGAACTCAAAGGAAATGCCCAGCTCTGTCTACTGGAAAGATCAGATGAGTTTTGGCAGTGAAGAGACTATGAGGTCTGTGCTTCTGTGGTGTATAGTTTCATGCGGGAAGCACGTGTAAGGCCCTGAGTTTCGGCCTGCAGCTTGTGCAAGCGCCTGTTCGGACTGAATCCGACCTGTGAAGAGAATCAAGGAGATCTGAAGAGTAGAAACCAGGCTCACCCTGTAGAAGACTGGAGAAGTTGCTGAATTGCACTTGGTCTGTCAGGAACTGAATCTGCTGTGTGTTCTCCGGGTATTGTGCAGTAACTGCGATCGGGATAGAGAAGCAGCCTGCCTGGTATAGTACTTCTCTTTTACATATAAATGTGTGTAGTGCTTGTGGGGAATCGCGTTTCAAATCCCCTGTACAGTGAATTGAGTGCATGAAGCTGGAAGTAAACCCCAGCTTAATCCAGACTACATCCATTTGCTCTAAACTGCAGTGGGGTCCAGTCACAAGAACCTTGTTCACATGGTCAGTTCCTCCTGGCAATCCAGGTCAATCTGCCTTCCATCCAGTTCCCAGCATTGAGTTTGTGAGTACAAAGCAGGGTAGCTCCCTGCCATCTGTTTATCGAATTGCAAGTGTGTCATCTAATTGTTGTTTTTTTTTTTTTTCATTTCTTCACGAACTGAGCCAACCAGCTCCGGATTACAATTTGGGTATTGTGCCAGTGTTTTTCCATCACAGGGCCCCAACCAGCTGCACCGATCCTGGCTAGCCCCCCATCCTGGGTACCAGTGAAAGTGACAATTTGGGACTCTGAATATGCGCACAGTACTATGATTGTTAATGTGTCTAACCTAATTAACCTGATTTCCCCCGTCCTTGTTACAGCTCCTTAAATAAATCAGATCTGTTTGTTTCAGCAAAGTTACACTGACTGAGGTATTCGTTTATGTTAAAGTATTGTACTGTGGTTTTTGCACTGTGTCATCTTGTTTTACAGGGGGTCCCCAGAGTCCAGTCGACAGAGCCAGTCCTGGGGGTAAGTGTACATTGTGAAGATATTCCTGATGCATTGTGTGGGCCACTAGTGGGAAGAAAGGGGGGTTACAGTGTCCCAGAGGGCTGTGACCAAGTTAGTTTAACTACTGCAAACCCTGACCTCTGGGTGGAGGCACTCGCCATTGGACCTAGGCCCCTCACCATGTTAGTAGTTAAGCAGGCAGGGGTAGTAGCCCTTGGGATAGCGCCACCTAGGGGTTACAGTAGCTGAAGAAGCAAGATGCTTGAGACAGTCTCTGTGGAAAGGCCTGAGTTTTGGCCTGCATGTCTGCCTGCTGCCCTGAGAGGGGAAAGAGAATTGTTTTCAGACTGAATCCGAGTTGTGTGACTAAAGTAAGCTACTGAAGTGGGCCATGCTCAACCTGAAGAAGACCGAAGATTTTGCTGAATGCGATCGGCCTGTCAGGAGTTCCAGCTACCCCTAAGCTCCCGGTGTGTGCAGATACTTTGCGATTGTGACCGGGGAGTGCTTTGCCTGGTACAGTAGAATTCCCTTACATGTAAATGTGCTGTGAGCTGCTGGTGGGTCGTGAGTTAGTTCCCCACTGTGTGAACTGTGTTCTGCTTGCTGGAAGCTGTATCCAGCCCAAATTGGACTGCATCCGAATCTGTCTCCATGCAGTCTGGGCCTTGCCAGACCGGCCCAGCCGGACTACCCACTGCACAGAGAAGCCATCGATAAGAGACCTGCCTGGGGATCAGCCCCCTGCTCCACGCTTGAACAGGAACAACGCCTCGGCGACTCGTGTAAGCCCTGCTTCTCCTGGCATTCCAGATCAGCCACCTGCAGTCTCGATTTTCGTCTAGCCTGTGTCCAGTTTTGGGTATCGTGAGTAAATACCAGGGTAGCTCCCTGCAACAACAGCTTAATCTGAGTGTGTCATCTGTCTTGTTGTTTCTTTTCCTTTACAAACTGAGCCCTCTGGATCCGGATTACAAATAGTGTGTACTGTGCATGTTGTGTTTTCCATCACAGGGCCCCAACCAGCTGCAACACCGGCCAACCCCGGGCAACGGTCCTGGCTAGTCCATCTCTTCTCCACCTGGGTACCCAGAGGTGTGACTGTGTGGGGGGGCTCAAAGCGCATGCATAACTGCATGATTGATATAACCTTTAAGCTAATTAACCTGATTTCACCCCTCCCTTGTTCAAGTCCCCTGAATAAATCAGATTTGACCTTTTCTGCATGTAATTTGACTGTGGTTCCAGTTTGTACTCAAAGTACTGTACTGTTGCTATTTGCTGTGCATAACCTTGTTTTACAGGGGATCCCCAGGGTTGAGCCAGAGGAACCAGCCCTGGTGGTAAGTGCAAACAGTGTGGGTACTTGTGTGGTGTACCAGGGGTATTTTGAAAGTTACTATTGAACAGTGTTCATGCCACTAGAGGGGAAAGATGGGAGTTACAGTGCCCCAGAGGGCTGTGCCCAGGTTAGCTTGACCACTACCAACCCTGACCTCTTGGTGGAGGCACCCATTTCAGAACTCAGGCCCCTTAACCTGCTACTAGCCAAGCAGGCAGGAGCAGTAGCCCTTGGGATAGTGCCACCTAGGGGTTACACATAAAAAAGGAAATATTCAAAAATGGTAATTCTGGAAGCAGTTACACCATCCCTGCAAAAAGGGGAGTGGCTGGGATGACTGGATCAGAAAGATGCATACTTCTGTGTCCCTGTGAGACACTCTCACAGAAAATACCTAAGATTTAGATTAGGAAAAGAGCAGTATCAGTTTGCAGCACTGCCTTTTGGCCTGCCTTCAGCTCCAAAGGTGTTCGTAAAGTGCCTAGCAGCAGTGGCTGCATTTCTGAGAAGAAAAGGGATAACAGTGTATCCTTACTTGGACGACTGGCTAGTCACAGGAAGGACAGAGCAGGAGGCACTGTGCTCCATTGCAGTGGTGAGAAACTACCTGGAAAGTCTGGGTTTCTGCTAAACATAGAGAAGTCCCAGCTGGAACCCAGCCAAGTGCTGGTTTTCTTAGGGGCAGAGTTGGACACTGCTCAGGAGAAGGCTTTCTTACCACAGGCAAGAGTGAAAAACCTGTTGTCCTGTGCAAGCCAAGGCCAGCAAGGGACTTCTTGCAGCTCCTTGGGCACATGTCAGCAGCAACAGCTGTGGTGCCCTGGGCCCACTAACAGATGAGAGATGTTCATTACCACTTAAGATGACACTGGTATCAAAAGGTCAAACCGACTTAACCAGCTAGTACCAGTCACAGCAAGCCTGGTCAGTGATCTAGAGTGGCAAAAGGATGTGGACAATCTCAGGGTAGGAATCCCATTTCCAAAGTGTCCACAACACTCACTGTGACAACAGATGGCCCCCTGCTAGGATGGGGAGGGCTGTACTTCTGTCTCTACAGCACTTCTCAGACCTGGTCCAAGACCAGTCAGTTCTGGTCAGAACAGATAGTACCAGTACAATGTACTACATAAGCAAGGTGGTACCAGATCCACAAAACTATGCACAGAGACAATGAGGATCTGGCATACTCCGTAAACACTGAAATCCCTGCTGAACATCTGCCAGGAAAGGACAATGGCCCCTATGCACTAGTTGGCAGGAATTATGTGCCAGTGGCATGTATCCCACCCGTGTATGTCCACACCTGCGGACAGGTACGCCCATGCCGGTATTCACTACTGGTGGCCACCTGTTCGCAGCTCCACCCCAATAGCACACAGGACAACGCAGGGTGGCTTAGGTGGAGTTACGGACTCATATGGGCATCCAATCTGATGCCTGGCATAGGTCCCACAGTGGATCCCTTGTACATCACAGCATGGGTCTGGGTGCGTGAATGCCTGCCACAGGCACCTGGACCCGAGCAGCATGGCCCCCTCATCCTGCATTCTTGCTGGCCAAGCCTGTATTGCAGGGTGCCCTCCCAATGCACAGAAGGACCCCTGGCAGTGGGACCTGCCCCCTATCCCGCAGTCAGCCCCCCAGCTGTGCCTGACCCCACAGTTGTATCCCCCCAGACAACTGTGTGCCCTGTCCCTGAAGGACTACCCCCTCAATGAGCCCCAATGGCACCGCCCAGCCAGTACACCATACGGGACATCCCCCCAACCCCGTACTGGCACCCCCGCTCCCCCAGTGCTGGGAGTGTTCTCCCCCACACACACACAACAGGTGCCCCAACATCAGTAGTCATGACCGCCCCAGTACCCTCACTCCCACATTGTTGGTCAGTGTTCCCTCACCCGCCGTGCACAACAACCCCACCCCTGCCCCTGTACCCGATCCGTTGGTGCCGCGGCCAGAAACGTAATGATTGCAGCCCTCGCCAGCCACTGGCGTCCAAGGGATGCCAGGAGCCGCCTTACAATAGGCAGCATGCTCCCTGGTATCCCTTGAATGACAAATGGAGGTGTGAGGAGGGCTGCGCTGCTGGCTATTCCTGGCCGTGGCACCACTGGATAGGTATGGGGCAGGGGTTGTCGGTGCCGCAGGGGTGTGTGTGTCTGCAACCAGAGGCCGGTGCCACATTTGTGATGTGTGCTGGGGGGGCAACCTACAGGGGCTAGGGTACAGCTGTGTGCTGGTGCGGGTGGCGCTCAGGGGATGGCCGCAGTGGTCTTGTTGGTGGGGGAGTGGGCTATCCGCTTGGTCCAGGTAGTGACCAGTTGTGTGCACAGGGCATGTTGGGGTCGTATGGCAGGGTTCTCCCTGGCATACCCTGTGCCCTCCTCTGCACACCATGGCCAGCACCACGCACCTCAGTGCATGGTGCATAGTGCTGGCATGCCCCAGCCGACCCCCAGCACATTGCGGTCCATGGGCCAGGGGGATCAGCTGCTTTGGGGCTGTGCACCCCCCCCATTAGTGCATCCTGAGCAGGGGTACATTGGGTGCAGAGTGTTTACGTGCCGCACATACGTGGTGCATGGCCACTCCACCCATTAGTGTATAGGGCCTAATGTTTTGGCAGATTCACTAAGCAGGATAAGTCAGGGAAACCATGAGTGGTCACTAGATCACCAGGTGGTTCTAACCTTATTCAGGAGATGGGGCATACCAGAGGTGGATTTGTTTGCCTCATGGGCCATGAGAGTTGGGTGTTGGATCACGGTCTGACTCTCTAAGCCGTCCATGTTCCTGGGGTGCTAAACACCCTAGCAGACAGTCTCAGCCAGACTCCATCCAGCATGCATGAGGGAGCTCCTGTCATTTGTCGCAGAAGATCTGTTTGACAGATGGGGGCGTCCAGAGCTGGACCTTTTTGCATCCCCACTCAATGCAAAATTGCCCAATTTTTGCTCGTTAGATCCAGGGCCTGGAGTTTTCTGGTGAGATGCGTTGTCTCTCTCCTGGAGCGGGAAGTTCTTCTGCGCCTTTCCTCCATTTCCTCTTATTCAGAGGGTGCTGATCCAGCTCCAGATGGAGGGGGCCATTATGATTCTGGTAGCTCCATTCTGGTCTTGGCAGATATACTTCCCATTACTTTAGCAGCTGGTGGAAGAACCTCCAGTCCCTCTCCCCTTCTGCAGAAATCTGCTGACCCAGGATCAGGGGCCCTGGTCCATCCTGACCGCAGATCCCTCCATCTACATGCTTGACTCCTGAGGATGTAACTGTCATCAGATTTGGAGTCTCCAACAGAGTAGCGGACATCTTGGTGGTCGCCCGGAAGCCTTCCACTCATGCCACATATGCCATGAAGTGGAAGCGGTTTGCCAGCTGGGCTGCTAAACATAATCTGGACCTTTTCTCATGTCCAGTGAGCCAGATTCTGGACTACCTGATATCTCTCTCTCTCTCTCTGATTCAGGTCTCCATTAGTCCTCCATCAATGTGTACCTTTTGGTTATTTCTGCTTGTCATGAGCCCGTGGGTGACTGCACGATAGCTCAGCTGGATGTCTCACGTACCTTTTTAAGGGGCATTCTGCATCTGAAATCCCAAATCCATTCTTCTGTCCCGGCTTGGGATTTGAATTTTGTTTTTGGAGAAATTGACCCTGTCTCCTTTTGAGCCAGTCACCACTTGTGAGTTAAGATTTCTGTCTTGGAAAGCGTTATTTTTAGTTGCCATTACTTCTGCTGGAAGAAGTTCAGAACTTCAAGCCCTCTCGTGCGAGGAGCCTTATTTGATTTTTCGCAAAGACAGGGTGTCTTTGTGCACAAATTCTAAGGTTCTCCCTTAGGTGGTCTCTTGAGTTTACACTCAACCAATCTGTCTTTAGTTGCCATTACTTCTGCTGGAAGAAGTTCAGAATTTCAGGGCCTCTGGTGTGAGTAGCCTTATTTGATTTTTCACAAAGACAGGGTGTCTTTGTGCACAAATTCTAAGTTTCTCCCTAAGGTGGTCTTTGAGTTTACACTCGACCAGTCTGTCCACCTTCCTGTTTATTTTCCTGAGTGTTCCAATCCTGGGGAAGCACTGCTCCATACGGTAGATGTGCACAGAACTTTGAGGTACTACCTGCCATGCACCAAGGAATGTATAAAGTCGAAGCAGTTGTTTGTTTCCTTCGCCTTGGGTAGAAAGGACGCTTAACTTCTAAGCAATATTTATCCAGATGTTTGGCAAATTGCATTGTGTTCTACTACAAGTACAGCAAAGAATTGCCTGGAGCAGTTAAAGCTCATTCCACAACAAGAGGCATGGCTACCTCTGTAGCATGTTTCCGAGGGGTCGCAGCCACTGACATCTGTGCGCCTGCCACCTGGAGTGCCATCCATACTTTCACCAAGCACTATAGTCGAGACATTGCCTCAAGAGCATGTGCAGGTTTTGGCAGGGCTGTGTTGCAGGGCCTTCTGTCTTAAGTTTATGGTTGTCCTTCCTCTCAGACTATCTGTCTGCAGCTGTAACTGCTTGGGACTCGTTTCTATGGTGTGACCTGCTGACTGAGATACACTGAAGAAAATAGAATAGTTACATAAGAACTTACCATAACAGTAGATCTTCTTCAAGGCAATCTCTTGCAGCAGGTCATAACTCATGGGATTACAGTCGGAGGCGTCATTTCTTCCGGATGACTTCACAGCAGTCAACCCTGGGAACCTCCCCCTGCACTACCATGTGGTGTCTACCTGGCAGGTATAAAAAGGGGAGGTCTCAGCCACTCCTCAGTTCTTTTCAACTGTGACCAGCATGCAACAAGTCCTTCGGAGCTCTGCTTTCCTGTCATCGACAATGAGTTCTACTGACCAAAATTTACCACAAGTTCATACACTAATGTCTTCAGATCCTTTATTCTGAAGATGTTCCTGTGGCCACAGAATTGCTAAGGAAGACCTCCACAAAGTCTGTGTTCATTGCATTGGTCCTGAACATGACTCTAGGGAGTGTGTCTTCTGCAACAGGTTCAACAAGGCCACAAAATGTCGCAGGCTTCAGCAGCTCCGTGAGTTCCTCATGGAGCAAAAGTCTGCCCTCCTGAAGCAGTAGCAATGCTCCACAACCAAGGAATCCTCGATGTCCTCATTGGGGTCTCATCGCTCTATGGGTGATCCCTTCATGTGGATGGTACAGGGTCCTGGTAAGAAACATGCATCTAAGAACAAAGCATGTTTCTACCACTCCCTTGTCATTGACGAAGACTCACAAAGTAAGTATAGAGAAGGCTGCCCCATTACATTGTCCTCTAAACTGTCATTGATTGTGGACTCTTCTCTTTCCTCATTGACGGTGGGTCCAGGGGTTATGCTGCAGCTTCCAAAGCTGCCTCCCACCTCAGTGCTGTCTGGCCATTATACGTCGACGATACTATTGTCGTCAACATTGCCTTACAGCCCGTTGATGATCCCCTGTAGTTCATCAATGTTTCTATCATCGACAGCATGGGCTTCAGGCCCGTCGACAATCCCATTGTTGACAACCGGCCTTGCCTCACATGGCTTAATGCTGGTGCCCTCGTCGACGATCCTGGGGTCATATACATGCCCCTCATTGACAGCTGCTCATTTGGTTCCACTGCCTACGCCTATTCCTTCAGTGGTCCCATTTCACTCTGTCCAGTCTGCCCTGGCTACTTCCAATGGGTAGCTGACCATGATTGATGTCCAGGCTCTAATGAATACTATCCTGGACCTAACTCAGCCCCCATGCCCCCTAAAGAAGGGTCAATTCTGGTCTCTGCTCCCTCTCAGCCTCCTTTGGCCCAGGAGATGGCCAGCTCTTCCCCTGTCTCCCTGGGTGTGTACACTCAGGACATTGACATGGAAGACCCTTTCCTGCGGTACTGGGATCTGGCTGACCTGGAGGACAGGGACGGCATGGACCACAAGGATTCCCCTCAGTCCTCCTCTGCCACCTACTCTATTCAGGGGGAACCTACCCCTGAGCTCCCTTGTTTTCTGCCAGATGACCCAACATTTTCGGACATTATGATCCACCTCCAGAAAATGTCTGGATTCCAGGGCACTGAGCAGGATGCTTCTAGAAAAAATTGGCTCAGTACTTGGGTGTGCCGGAGTGCCCCACTCTGGTCGTCCCCCCTTTGGTGGACGTCATTCAAAAGGCTATCTTTGCTGCATGGAAGCAACCTTTCAAGATTCCCTCCAATCCTTATAAGGCTGATATATTACCCCCTTATGTCTCCACCTCAGGCGGACTTAGTGGTGATCAGTGCTGCACATGATAGGTCGTCTAGGCCTCAGCACATGAGTGCTCAGCCCCCGGACACAGAATCCAAGAAATTGGATTTTGTGGGGAAAAAAAGTTTTTTTTTTTGTTTCCTTAGCCACCTTGTCCCTACGTATACTTAATTACATGGGACACCTCCTGAAATATCAGGAGGAAATCCTAAAGGCCTCCCAGGCAACAGGCCAGTCCCTCTCAGCGGGTTCCATCCAGGAAGAACTGACAATAAAAATTTCTACTGCGGCAGCGGTATGCCACCACCTGCCAAGGGCCACTTATGATGCTGTTGACTCTATGGCTGCTACATCCTCTACAGGAGTGTGTCTCAGGCATTACATCCTTGCTGCCCCCTAGCAGGGCCAGCCTTCATCCTGAAGGTCCTCCTCCAGTCGTGGGACTAGAGACCCTACACACGGCCATCAACGGTAGGTTTTCCCCGCACTTGCAAGGGTGGCAAGCTATCTCCTCTGACCAGTGGCTCCTGTAATTGATCATGATAGGGCACACACTGGAGTTAACATAGAAATATAGACTTTGATGGCAGATAAGGACCGCTTGGCCCACCTAGTCTGCCCATTTCTCTACCTACAGGGTAAGCTGCCGATCCTATTTAACCAACAGTCTATTTCTTCCTAACCCCAACAAAAATCACCTTATGTCTGTCCCATGCATTCTTGAATTCTCCCACAGTTTTAGACCCCACAACCTCCTCAGGAAGGCTGGTCCATGCGTCTACCACCCTTTCTGTGAAAAAATACTTCCTCACATTGACCCTGAGTCATCCCCCCTCTATCTTCATATTGTGTCCCCTTGTGCTTGCACATCTCTTTTTCTGAAAGATGCTACCCTCTTGGACTTTGTTGATTCCACTTAGGTACTTAAAAGTTTCTATCATGTCCTCCCTCTCCCTCCTTTCCTCAAGGGTATACATATTAAGCTCCTATAGTTTCTCCTCATCTGGCTTCTCTTGCAGACCCTGCACCATTTTAGTTGCCCTCCTCTGGACTGCCTCCATCCTGTCTATGTCCTTGCGGAGATGGGGTCTCCAGAACTGGACTCAGAACTCCAGATGGGGTCTCACCAACTGTCTGTACAGAGCGATAACAACTTCCTGTTTTCTGCTGGTGATGCCTCTCCCTATACATCCCAGTATCCTCCCAGCCCTCCCTACTGCCTCCTCCCATTGCTTACTTACCTTAAGATCATCTGATATGAGTACCCCCAGGTCCCTTTCCATTTTTGTTGTTGTTACTACCTCCCCCCAATTTTGTGTAATGTTTCCAGGTGCATTATTTTGCACTTCTTTGCATTGAATCCATGCTGCCATACTTCTGACCATTCCTCCAACCTTGCCAAGTCCCTTCTCATCCTTTCCACACTTCCTTGTGTATCAATCCTGTTGCAGATCTTTGTCTCATCTGCAAAGAGGCATACTTTTCCTTCCAGTCCCTCTGCAATGTCACTTATAAAGACATTAAAAAGGACTGGACCCAGTACTGAACCCTGCGGTACTCCACTAGTAACCCCTCTTTCTTCAGAGTGGACTCCATTTACAATTACATTCTGTGTCCTGTTGTCCAGCCATTGTTTTACCCAGGCTACCACCCTGGGATCCACTCCCAGGCTGGTTAATTTGACTATTAATCTTTTGTGTGGGACTGTGTCAAATGCCTTGCTAAAGTCTAGGCAGGCCATGTCCACAGCCCCTCCCTGGTCTACTACTTTGGTCACCCAGTCAAAGAAATCAGTTAGATTTGTCTGACATGACCTTCCTGCTGTGAACCCATGCTGCTTTGGGTACTGTGCCCCACTGGCCTCTAGGTACTCAACAGTTCTTTCCTTCAGAAGTGATTCCATCACTTTCCCTACCACAGAGGTCAAACTGACAGGTCTGTAGTTTCCTGTGTAACCCCCCTACAAATGGGGGTTCCCGAAAAGTCTTCCATGAGCTTGCCTAAATGCTCACTGCCAGGCTGGTGTCCTGCGTTTAGCAGTTAATCGTTATTGCCAAGGAGTGCCTGTATAGCCTCTGTGTACTGTCTCTTTAAGAGCTGCCTGGATTGCAGTTATAAGTGATCTGAGAGAGAGCTCTGTTGAAAGATGTACCTATTTGCTCAAAATCATTTCGAGTGTTAATGATAATGTAGTTTGTCTAACCTGCCTTCTTTGCAGCAAGGACTGTCTTATTTATCCCCACCATTTGGCCCAGGACTGTGAATTGGACCAATCAGTTCTGGTGGGACCTAAAATGTAGCCGGACTAGAGGAGCTGTCTGAAGTCAAAATCTGTAGGAATTGTAGTCTTGGGCTTTTTGTGCCTTTTTTGCAACTGAAGGGGGAGCTCTTGCTTTGACTGACAGCCGAATCAGCCAACCGAGCCTTTTGGATCTGAGGGAATTCCCCATGCTGCCTGTTGTTTAAGGCAGATCTAAGTTGGGAGCTGAAGAAGCAAGATGCTTGAGACAGTCTCTGTGGAAAGGCCTGAATTTGGCCTGCATGTCTGCCTGCTGCCCTGAGAGGGGAAAGAGAATTGTTTTCAGACTGAATCCGAGTTGTGTGACTAAAGTAAGCTACTGAAGTGGGCCAGGCTCGACCTGAAGACCGAAGATTTTGCTGGATGCGATCGGTCTGTCAGGAGTTCCAGCTACCCTAAGCTCCCGATGTGTGCAGAGACTTTGCGATTGTGACCGGGGAGTGCTTTGCCTGGTACAGTAGAATTCCCTCATATGTAAATGTGCTGGGAGCTGCTAGTGGGTCGTGAGTTAGTTCCCCACTGTGTGAACTGTGTCCTGCTTGCTGGAAGCTCCATCCAGCCCAAAATGGACTGCATCCAAATTTGTCTCCATGCGGTCTGGGCCTTGCCAGACTGGCCCAGCCAGCCTACCTGCTGCACAGAGAAGCCATCGACGAGAGACCTGCCTGGGGATCAGCCTCTGCTCCACGCTTGAACAGGAATGACACCTCGGTGACTCGTGTGGGCCCTGCTTCTCCTGGCATTCCAGATCAACCACCTGCAGTCTCGATTTTCGTCCAGCCTGTTTCCAGTCTTGGGTATCGTGAGTAAATACCAGGGTAGCTCCCTACAACAACAGCTTAATCTGAGTGTGTCGTGATTGTCTTGTTGTTTCATTTCCTTTATGAACTGAGCCCTCTGGCTCTGGATTACAAATAGTGTGTACTGTGCATGTTGTGTTTTCCATCACAGGGCCCCAACCAGCTGCGACACCGGCCAACCCCGGGCAACCGTCCTGGCTAGCCCATCTCTTCTCCATCTGGGTACCCAGAGGTGTGAGTGTGTGGGGGAACTCAAAGCGCATGCATAACTGCTTGATTGATATAACCTTTTAGCTAATTAACCTGATTTCGCCCCTTCCTTGTTCAAGTCCCCTGAATAAATCAGGTCTATCTTTTTCTGCATGTAATCTGACTGTGGTTCCAGTTTGTGCTCAAAGTACTGTACTGTTGCTATATGCTGTGCATAACCTTGTTTTACAGGGGGGTCCCCAGGGTCGAGCCAGAGGAACCAGCCCTGGTGGTAAGTGCAAACAGTGAGGGTACTTGTGTGGTGTACCAGGGGTATTGCGAAAGTGATTATTGTACAGTGTTCAGACCACTAGAGGGGAAAGAGGGGGGGTTACAGTGCCCGGAGGGCTGTGCCCAGGTAGCTTGACCACTACCAACCCTGACCTCTTGGTGGAGGCACCCATTTCAGAACTCAGGCCCCTTAACCTGCTACTAGTCAAGCAGGCTGGGGTAGTAGCCCTTGGGATAGCACCACCTAGGGGTTACACCTGCCTCTGTCTTGCTCCCACTTTTGTGAAGGGGAATCACATCTGCCTTCCTCCAGTCCTCAGGTACCACACCATCCTCCCATGATTTGTTAAAAAGGGTAGTCAGTGGTGGCACTAGTTCTCTCCTTAATTCTCTTAAAATTCTGGGGAGAATTCCATCAGGCCCCACTGCTTTGTCCACCTTCAGTTTTAGGAGTTCTTTCAGAACCCTTTCTTCAGTGAAAGTACTGGGATCGACCCCCCTATCCAGAGTGCTTCTGTTACTTGGATTAGGCACCTCCCCCTCCTCCTCTTTTGTGAATACTGAACAGAAGTGTCCGTTCAGTATCCCTGCTTTTTCACTGTCCCTCTCTGCCCACCCACCGTCCATTCTGTTCAGCCTTACTATCCCTCCTTTTGTCTTTCTATGCTCCCTGATATACCTATAAAAGGTTTTATCCCCCTTCTTAACCGAGTTGGCTATCTTTTCCTCAGTTTGAGCCTTTGCTGTTCTGACTACCCACCCTGCTTCCTTCTGCCTTAACTGGTACAGTTCTCTGTCCTGCTCCTTCTGTGTTTCCTTGTACTTCCTAAATGCTGTCTTTTTCTCCCTAACCTTCACTGCCACCTCTTTTGAGAACGATAGTGGCTTTTTCTTTCATTTTGATTGTTTATTTGCTTCACACAAAGGCTTGTTGCCTCTGTGATGGCAGCTTTGATGTTTCCCCGTTGTTGCTCCACCCCTCCTTCTAGCGTGTTTGCTAGTGCTTTTCTAAGGCACTCTTCCATCTCGCCAAAGTCAGCCCTCCTGAAGTTCAGAACCCTCAGTTTTGTATGGCTTGACTCTGTAGCTGAGTTTATCGTGAACCACACTGTTTGGTGGTCACTTGTTCCTAGATGGCTACCCACTTCTAGATCTGAGATCTTCTCACTGTCCCCATTTGAGAGTATGAGGTCTAAGATTGCTCCCTCACTAGTGGGTTCCGAAACTAGCTGTCTGAGGCATGCCACCTGAAGGGCATCAATAATGGCCCTGCTTTTGGATGTGGCTGCAGCAAAGGTGCTCCAGTTAACATCTGGCGTATTCAGGTCCCCCATCAACAGTATCTCCCCTTTCTCTGCCATCCTAAGGATGCCTTCTATCATATCCTTGTCCATTCCCTCCCCCAACACGGTGGTCTGTATACAACCCCTGTGCGGATTGTGGTGCCATTTCCACTCTCTAAGGTGACCCACAGTGCCTCCTCTCCTCCCTGTTTACTCCTTTGTTCAGTTGCTTTTATCCCTTCCCTTAAATAGAGAGCTACTCCGCCCCTTCTTCTCCCCTCCCTGTCTCTCCTGTAGGTTGTGTACCCTGGTATGTTAACATCCCAGTCATGGTTCTCTGTGTACCATGTTTCTGTGACTGCTGCAATATCCAGGCATCCCTCTTCCATCAAGGCCACCAGTTCAGGGAGCTTGTTGCCCAGACTACGGGCATTGGTACTCATTACCCTCCATTTCTTGATGGCCTTACCCCTTTTTGCCCCATCCCTGTCCTTTTTGCGTTTGTCATTTTCTCCATTTACCCCTGCCCTTCTCCCTATCGACATCTCTATCTTGGTGTTTACCTCACTTGGTACCCTGATTTTTTTGGGGGGGCTAGGATTTCCCTTCTCCTCTCCCCCCTTGGCTAGTTTAAATGCTTGCCAATGAAGCATTTAAACCTATCACCTAGGATCATGGTTCCCCTCCTGGACAGAAGCAAACCATCACGCCAGTATAAGCCTGCATCCCTCTAGGTGGACCCCCAGTCCCCAGTGAAGCCAAATCTCTGAGTGCTGCACCAGTTTTTCAACCACTGATTGAATCCCATGGTGTGGAGCACCCTAGCCTCACTTGTGCCATAGACAGGCAGCACCTCCAAGAAGGTTACCGTGCATGCTACTTGTCTAAGGCCCTTCCCTAAGTCCACAAATGCTTCTTGCACTGCTCTGATCCCTTTGTTAGCCAGGTCATTTGTCCCTAGGTGGACAATGACATCCAGCTCCCTCACCCATGCAGCTGCTCTGGCGATCCTGAGGATTCGCTCCCTGTCCCTCCAAGCCATGGTGCCAGGCAGGCACCTTACCTCCATCTCCTCTTCCTCCCCCAGTTCTAACTTCCTAACAGTGAAGTCCCCCACCAGGAGATGTTTCCTTCCCCTGTGGGGTCCCATGCCACCCTCCTGTGGGTCTCCTTTGTGGAGGTTCCTGGCATCCTCCTTGGTCTCCACTGTGGGTGCCTCCATAGAGGAACCACACTTTGCCAGAATGGCATATGAATTGTGGAGAGGTACAACTAGAGGGATGTGCCTCTGTTCCACCACCATCACCCTTCCTGAGCCCACTGTGGTCCAACCGCTTCTCTTTCTTAGCAACCTCTGAAGCAACGGCAGTGGCCCTGGTGGTCCCTGGTCGGGAGAGGAGGTCCCAGAAATCCTAGCCAACTCAGCCTGGAGATGAGCAACCTCCTCCCTCAGCACAGATAGGTGCCTGCAGATGGGACAAAACCGCATCTTCCAGAACGTCTCCTGGAAGACTGCTGCTCCACAGCCACTACACTGCACCACTGCCATCATGTCTTATTTCTGGCCCCTTAACTGTTGTTTTGGAATACTTACTCTTTCCTCTTTTTGTTTTTTTTTTTCCTATATTTCTCAGTAGTCTCCTTACTTGCTCCGAGTCAGACCTCCAGCAGCTAAGGGGGGACGGAGAGCTACTCTTATCCTTCTAGGATGGTGATTCTTTGGTGGCTCTGTGACCACTCACTTCCTGCTCCCAAACAGGAAGTTCCTGTTGTCAGTCAAATAATGTGCCTATAAAAGTAGAACTGGGTTAGGGTCAAGGGGGAGTGGAGGGGAGGGAAGGAGGGCAATATAGTCCCAGTAGAGAAGTTTAGTTATAACAGCAGCTCCTTCCTCCTGGAGTTCTCTGCCTGTTCTCTGGCAGAAGCTATCTAGGGCAGTGTTTAAATCTGGCTTTAGCCTGGCTTCCTTCTAGCTAAGCCATTCCCCCTACTTTACAACTCTTTCTACACTTACTTAATTGCACAGATAACAATTCCCTTCAGCCACCTGTGACAAGCACTTAGATAACTGCACAGATAAGAATTCACTTCAACTAACTCTGACACACACTTTTTTTTCCCTAAATTGAAGGTCCCAGTAGTAGAGTTCTAGTTCTTAGTCCCAGTAGAGAAGTTTTAGCAACTCCTTCCTCCTGGAGTTCTCTGCCTGTTGTCTGGCAGAAGCTATCTAGGGCAGTGTTTAACTCTGGCTTTAGTCTGGCTTCCTTCTAGCTAAGCCACGGAGGTACCTCTTCCTTTGCCACACAAGGTCTCTCACTACTCCCCAGACTAAGCATTGGTCTTACGGACTGAGATAGATGCTTTGCTCTCAAAAATTTAACCAGTTCCCCTTCTTCAGAAGGGCGTGGGATTTTACTCCCACTTTTTTCTGGTTCCCAAATACTATGTCTTTCCCTACCTGAATGACTGGCTCCTGAAAGGGTCCTCCAGTCAACGGCTGTTACTCACGCTGTCTCGAACCCTGTAGTTTGCCCAGGTGGGGATAGCGGTAAACTATCTGAAGTCCAAAATGGACCCTACATTACTCCTCCAATATATTGGAGCCATGTTAGACACCTCTGTGGGGAAGGCGCATCTGCCCATAGCTCGAGCGGACACCCTGATTACTTTGGCATGCAGATTAGAGTCCAGCAGATTAGTCTCGGTAAGAGACTACCTCCTCCTCCTGGGACATTTGGGAGCCATGATATTGACGGTCCCCAATGCCAGGTTAAATATGAGGGTCCTTCAGCGGTCTCTCTGAGTCCAATGGAACCAGAAGGAGGATGATTTTGATGCCTCGGTTGTGATGACTTCCCCGGTTCTTCGAGCTCAACAATGGAGGAAGTCCAGAGACAACTTAATGCGAGGCATTCTGTTCTGTTCTCCTGTTCCAGGTCTCATTCTGACTACAGATGCCTCCTTAATGGGATGGGGTGCTCATCTCCTGCATGTCAGGTCCCAAGGATCTTGGATGCCAGTGGAAGCCCGCCTCCACATCAATATCTTAGAGTTGAGGGCAGTTCTTTGTGTCTTACAAGCATTCGAGACTCACCTTCCCCCGGTTGCATTCAAGTGCAATCAGACAGTTTTGTGGTGGTTCACTACCTAAACAAGCAAGGGGGCACCCATTTCTACCCTCTCTGCAGAGAATCGCTGAGGGTGTGGTATTGGGCAATCCTGAAAAATATTCATGTTATGGCAGTACACATCCTTGGGGTGTCCAACACCCTGGTGGATGCCCTGAGCAGATCCACCACCCAGGCCCATGAGTGGGAAATCTTATCAGACGTTCTAAACGACGTCTTCCACCTTGGGGGGCCGACCAGAGTTGGACCTATTTGCCTCTCTGCAAAATGCAGAACTGCTGCTTTACTGCTCTCTTGTGTGAGGTCCTGAAACTGTGTGGCAGGATGCATTATCTCTTTCCTGGATGGGAAAATTTCTGTATGTCTTCCAGCTCATTCAGTGAGTACTACTCAAACTGGTCCAGGATGGGGCATCTGTGATTTTCATCGCGCCATTCTGGCCAAGACAGATTTTATTCCCTCTACTTCTACAGCTCTCAGAAATGGATCCCATACCCCTGTCAATTTGCTGGGCTGTACTGTCCCAGGCACAAGGCTTACTGCTGCACCCAGACCTTTGCTTCCTCCACCTGCATGCCTGGCTCCTGAGGATGTAGTCCTCTCGCGCTTCCTGGTGTCCCCAAAGGTGGTGGAAGTTCTCCGGACTGCTAGGAAATCGTCTACTCAGTCTTCCTATTCCATGAAGTGGAAAAGCTTCTCTATTTGGGTGTCTACACTGGAATTCTTTTGAGTGTTCCCCTCAGTGCATCTTAGATTATTTGCTCTCCTTTTTGGAGGGTGGACTGAAATATTCCTCTGTGAAAGTCCACCTTTCAGCCATTGCTACATTTCATTTACCTGTGGACAACATCCCTTTGTCCCAGTTACCTTTGATTCAAACCTTTTTTTTTTTTTTTCTTTTTTTTTTGCAGTTAGTTTGTTTGTACTCCCTTGGACAGGGGGCTGTACCTCTCGCCGAATCCCCCAGCCCATCCCCCACTTGCAGCTCACCTTCCAGCTGCCCAACAGCTGTACCCCCTGTGGTGGGTCAGCGGGGATCCCTCAACCCACCGAATGCACGAATCCGGTGCTGGAGGTTGCTGCCATTCTCAGGGGCAGTGCCTGCGGGGATCGGCTTCACTCTGCTGCGCACGGCCACTCTTTTCTTCTCCTTGTATTTCTCCCTGAGACGAGGCATGCAGTGACACCTCAGAAGACAGTGCGCACTCGTCGGCACGCCCTTCTCCAAGTGCCTGCCTCATCTCTCTCCCGATGGAAGCATCAGTGCACCAGCCCCCAGCTGCTGCTAGGGGCTAGTTATGCACCGACTGCTAGTGTCCCCCCTCCCCAGAGAAGAAGAAGAGCAGTCCATCGGACGCTTGATCCTTCTCCTCCCCTGCTGACCCCCAGCAGCCCGTGCTCATTCCCAAACACGGGTCGCCAGTGTAGTGTGAGGTAAGGCGACCAACACCTCAGATCTCAGCGCCACCAGGCCGGCAATTCAAACCTTTTTAAAAGATATTCTGCACCATCATCCACCTATCTGGGACCCAGTCCCTGTGTGGGATTTGAATTTTGTGCTTAAAAAATGGACTGTGAGTCCATTTGAGCCCACTGAATCCAGCGACCTCTGTTATCTTTCTTGGAAAACTATGTTTTTAGTTGCCATTATGTCAGGCAGACATGTCTCAGAGTTACACGCACTAATGTGCAAACTTCCATACCTGCAATTTCATAATGACTGGGCGTCTTTATACACTAACCCGTTGTTTTTGCCAAAGGTTGCTTCTGAATTTACTTTAAATCAGACCATTCAGTTACTAGTGTACTTTGTGGAGTCTACTAATCCAGGGTAAACCCTGTTTCATACTCTGGATGTGTGTAGAACATTGAGCATTTACCTTCTCTGCACTTCATAGTTGTGAAAAACTGAGCAACTTTGTTTTGTCCCTGGAAACTGGGGCATTAGTGTTTCAAAGCAGTGCTTGTTCACATGGTTGGCCAACTGCATTACATTTATCTATGCAAAATAGGATAAACCTCTCACAGGGGTTGTAAAACCCCATTCTGCCAGAGGCATGGCTGCCTCTACGGCATGTTTCCGGGGTGTTTCTGCCTTGGATGTTTGCGAAGCCGCCACTTGGTCTACTGTAAATACGTTCACCAAGCATTACAGTCTAGACATCACTTCTAAGAGGCAAAACATTTTTGGACAGGCCATCCTACAAGGCCTCTTGTCCTAAGTCCTAATGATTTGCTTCCTCCTCCTCCCGCAGGGTATGATAATTGCTTGGAAATCTTCCCATGTGTTATGACCTGCTGCAAGAGATTGCCTTGAACAAGATAGTACGGCTGTTTTCATATTCAGTTGCCAGGATGGAAAAGAACTGAGGAGTAGCTGGGACCTCCCCCTTTTATACCTGCTAGGTAAACACCACGTGGTAGTTGGGGAGGTCCCAGTGTCAACTGCTGAGAAGTCATCTGGAGGAAATGATGCCTGCGGCTGTAATCCCATGTGTTATGACCTGCCGCAAAAGATACTCTCAAATATCTACTGTTACAGTAAGTTCTTACACAACCATACTATCTTCAAGGGGATCTCAGTCATCAGGTCTGTTTTCCCTCCCACCATCCCCCTTCTTGGGACTCTTGTACTGGAACTGGCTGCCTGGTGTATCCAGCCCTTCATATAGGCCTGGGCACCTCTCTTTCCCTGGTTCCCCATGGCTAGGGCTATGCCCCCTTTGTCTCCAGGGGAAAGAACTGAGGAGTGAACGGGGCCCCTTACACCTTCATAGAGTTCATGATGTCGACTGATGTCAACGGCATGGGTGGCCCCAGTTGTACTGCTGAAAATCTTCCTAGCAGATCCTGCTTCACCATCGGTGAAGTTCCTTCGGCGTGACTTGATGACTGAGATCCCCTCGAAGAATTACTGTTACGATAGTTCTTACGTAACTGTTCTTTTCTTCTAATGGGTCCAATAGTGAGTCAGTACAATCCCATCCCTACTTCTCCCTTTCAGAACCTAATCAGGAAAATGGTTCTATCCTCTTTTAAAATATTTATGGTATAGTTTCTTAAAAAATTCACAATTTAAAGGCTGCTTATTTTTTGCTATTTAGCTTAGTATAAGCTTACTATAAGCATTACAATTTAACTAGCTAGTGGTACTGCTCCCTCATGCTCTTCAGCACAAATCTGACGTTAGAACACTTGAGGAAGTATCACCACACAGCAACATTTGAATGGAGTTCTAATACCACAGCACCATTCTAATCTCCAAGGCAACATCTCAGAGTGGAGATGATGCAGTTCTTACATTGGCTCACCACTGGACCTATTAGAAGACACATAATTACTACAGTGTGTAATCTGTTCTTCCTTTCCATTTGGTTCACCACTCTCTGCAAGAAGTGCCTCCAAATGTTACCCCTGAATTTAGCACCTCCATGCTTCAGAGGCTGTCCCCACATCCTACTGCAGGACACCAGATCAAGCATCTTTTGTCTGTTCAGTGTTTTTGATTTGAGTATGTGGAAGACTGAGATTATGTCCCTTATCAGCCTCATTTTCTCCTAGGTGACTACATTAAGGGCCACCGGCCTCTCCTTATTACTCTTCTCCATCATACTCCTGATCATTTTGGGTGGCCCTGCGTTGCACCCTCTTGACTGTCTCCATGTCTGTTTTTTTATCAAGGAGCCCAGAACTACATATAGTGCTCCAGGTGGGACTAAACCAGGTCCTTCCACAGCGGCAAGAATTCTTCCCTGTCCTTCTGGTCAAGCCTTTCCCAGCCTTGTTAATGCACTTGCTCATGATAAAGAGCTCCTGACGCAGTTGAGACAACATTGAGAAAATGTAATATTCCTGGCATAAATGTATCTTATATTTCATATTTGTGTAACCCCCCTATAAATGGGGTTTCCCGAAAAGTCTTCCTCAAGCTTGCCTAAATGCTCACTGCCAGGCTGGTGCCCTGTGTTTTAGCAGTTTAAATGTGATTGCCAGAGATTGCCTGTATGGCATCTGTGTACTGTCTCTTTAAGAGCTGCCTGGATTGCAGTCACAAGTAATCTGAGAGGGAGCTCTGTTGAAAGATGTAACTATTTGCTGAAAATCATTTAGAGTGATAATGATAATGTAATTTGTCTAACCTGCCTTCTTTGCAGCAAGGACTGTTTTGTTTATCTCCACTATCTTGGTCCTGGACTGCGAATTGGACCAATCAGTACTGGTGGGACCTAAAATGGAGCCGGACTACAGGAGCTGTCTGGAGTCAAAATCTGTAGGAATTGCAGTTTTGGGCTTTTTGTGCCTTTTTGCACCTGAAGGGGGAGCCTTTGTTGTGACTGACAGGAGGATCAGCCAACCAAACCTTTTGGATCTTGGGGAATTTCCCAGGCTGCTGTAGCTAGTTTGTTTTTGAGCTGAGAAGTGAAGAAGTAACAGCTCAAGTGATTTTGAGCAGTAGTTCTGTGTAGTATTGCATGGGAGAACTGTGAAAGGGCTGAGTTTGTGGCCTGCCTGTCTGCCTGCTGTCCCTGAGAGGGAAAATAGAGTTTATTTGGACTGAATCCGAGTTGGGAGGACTATTTAAGCCACTGGAGCTGGACTACAGGAGCTGTCTGGAGTCAAAATCTGTAGGAATTGTAGTTTTGGACTTTTGGGGCCTAAATGAACTGAAGGGGGAGCTCTTGTTGTGACTGACAGACAGATCAGCCAACCGAACCTTTTGGATCTTGGGGGATTTCCCAGACTGCTTGCAATTTTCAGTTAGTTCTGAGCTGAGAAGTGAAGAAGTAACAGCTCAAGTGATTTGGGCAAGAGTTCTGTGTAGTTTTGCATGGGAGAACTGAGAAAAGGCTGAGTTTTGGCCTGCCTGTCTGCTTACTATCCCTGAGAGGGAAAATAGGGTTTATTCAGACTGAATCCAAATTTGTGAGAACAAAGTAAGCCACTGATTTTTTACCAGGCTCATACCTGAAGACTGAAGATTTTGCTGAATGCGATCGGCCTGTCAGGATTACCAGCTGCTTTTGAAACCCCGGTTTGTGCAGAGACTTTGTGATTGTGACCAGAGAGCGGTTTGCCTGGTACCGTAGAATCCTTTACATGTAAATGTGTTGTGTATTGATAGTGGGTCGTGATTTGGTTCCCCACTGTGTGAACTGTGTTCTGCTTGCTGGAAGCTTTATCTAATCTAATCGGACTGAATCTGCGTTCATCTCCATTCAGCCTGGGCCATACCATGCTGGCCCTGCCAGACTACCCCACTGCACAGAGAAAGCCACCGACGAGAGACCTGCCTGGGGATCAGCCCCCTGCTCCACGCTTGAACAGGAACGACACCTGGGCGATTCGTATGGGCCTCCTGGCACTCTAGATTAACCACCTGCTGTCTTGATTTTCGTCCAGCCTGTGTCCACTCTTGGGTATCATGAGTAATCATCAGGGTAGCTCCCTGCAGCAACAGCCTAATCTAAGTGTCTCATCTGATTGTCTTGTTGTTTTCTTTTCACGAACTGAGCCCTCCAGCTCCGGATTACAAATAGTGTGTGTTGTGCATGTTTTCTTCCATCACAGGGCCCCAACCAGCTGCAACGTTCCTGGCTAGCCCACCCTTCTCCATCTGGGTACCCAGAGTGTGTGACTGTTTATGGACCCTGAAGTGCATGCATAACTGTTTGATTGACAGAGCCTTTAAGTAAATTAACCTGATTACGCCCCTCCCTTGTTCAAGCCCCTTAAATAAATCAGATCAAATTCTGTTTTGCATTTACCCTGACTGTGGTTCCAGTTTGTGCAAGAGCACTGTACTGATGTTATTTGCTGTGTATAACCTTGTTTTACAGGGGGCCCCCAGGGCTGAGCCAGAGGAAAGCCCTGGTTGTAAGTGCAAACAGTGTGGGTACTTGTGTGGTGCATCAGGGGTATTTTGAAAGTGCTTATTATGTATTGTTCCGGCCACTAGTAAGGAAAGAGGGGGTTACAGTGTCCCAGAGGGTTGTGCCTAGGTTAACTTGACCACTACCAACCCTGACCTCTGGGTGGAGGCACCCGTCTCAGAACTCAGACCCCTTAACCTGCTACTAGCCAAGCAGGCAGGGGTAGTAGCCCTTGGGATAGTGCCACCTAGAGGTTACATTTGATTCTGGAATTCTTACCCTTGTTTCCTTATTACTAAGGGTATTTGCATGAATACAGTATCTCTTCCCTTTTAGCTCTGACTGCCTGCCTACACCTGACACCATAATTCTGTTTGACATCAAAATATGTTGCTGTGGAGATAATTATAATGTCATAAACAGGGGATTGTGGTGTCATGTGTAGAGAAGCAGCCAGTGTAGATACAGTCTAGGGGACAGGGACTTTGCTTTCATGCAGCTGTTTTCAGTAATAAAGAAAATGGGGAATTCATTACGAAAATATATGAAGTAATAAAGAAAATGATATGGAGTTGACTGTAAATCTTATTTATTTTCAAAGTTTTCATAATGCTGTCAGGGGTCTTTAAAGCAATAGGTTTCTATTTTCAACTACACAGCAGTGTGCTTAACATTTGTTGCATATAATAGATTTAGCCTGATTGACCTTTGATCAGTTCTGGATAAGTTCATGTTGTTTCTAATGCCCATTGGGATTATTTAGTGGTCTGCTGTAAAAGCTGTCTTCTATGATAGTGTATGTTTATCAGCGAGCTACACTCAGAATTGAAATCTAAGGGGTGGATTTTCAAATGGATTTATGTCAGCTCAGCTGCTTCTAGGGCTCAGTTTTTTCTCCCAATACAAAAACCAAAATGAAATAAAACCTTCTGAAATTCCCATCCTGGGAGCATTAAATTACAGTGGTGTTAACGTGGCATCCTGACGGAGCAAGTAAATGAAAACATGGAAGAAACTATATTTTACTGTTTAATAGCTTTCTTTGCATTGTAGCGTTAAGATTCAAAATGCTTTTTTTTTTCTTATTTTAGGTTGGGAGTGGCATATATTTCTATACGAATCAATAAGGAAAGCACAGTGCAGAGAGTAATGGAGGAAGTTCTTAAGCAGCTGGGGCAACAGGTAATCTTTTTCTATAAAAACCAAAAGTCTCCTCCAATATAAGCAGCAGTACACAACACAAACCTGACCATACCATTTATTATTCTTACAGCAAAGGTTTGCAGTCATTTTTTGTGTTGCTTGTGTAACCCCCCTGCAAATGGGGGTTCCCAAAAGACTTCCAGGAGCTTGCTTGAATGCTCCAAGCCTGAATGGTGTTTGGCGTTTAAGCCATTTATCAGTGAGTGTTTTTAGAACCTCTGGTACTGTCTCTTTAAGAGCTGTCTGCTTGCAGACATAATTAGTTTGTATGGGGGACTGTGTGTTTCTTTGATTGAGTACCACTCGAGCTGCTGCCAATTCACTCCATTTTGCAGTCACTAGGAGTACAAAGGGAACCTATCTGAAAGATGTAACTGTTTGCCAGAAACCATTTAGAGTAATAATGAAATTACAGTTTGTCTAACCTGCTTTTTTGCAGTCAGAACTGTGTCTGCCTAGTTCCCCATTCTGGTTTTGAACTGCTGAACTGGACCAATCAGTGTGGGGGTAAGCTAGCTCTAAAATGGTGCCTTGGACGAATCAGAACTTGGACTCATAATCTGAGCCAGCCACAAGAGGATTGTATGGGCAGTGACTCTGGGAGATGTAGTTAAGACTTTGGCGCCTTTTTGGACCAACAGGAGCAGTCTATTGTGAGTGACAGCCAATCCAGTCAAGAACTGGGAGGAACTCAAAGGAAGTGCCCGGTTTTGTCTGTTGGAGTTTCAGTTGAGCTCTGACAGTGAAGAAGGAAGGAGCCCTGTGCTTTTTCAGTGTGCAGTTTTAGTCGGGAAACGTGTGTAAGGCCCAGAGTTCCGGTCTGCAGCTTGTGTAACTGCTTGTTAGGACTGAATCGTCCTGTGAAGAGAATCAAAGGATATCTGAAGAGTAGAAACCAGGCTCACCCTGTAGAAGACTGGAGAAATTGCTGAATTGCATTCGGTCTGTCAGGAACTGAATCTGCTGTGTGTTCTCCGGTATTGTGCATTAATGATCGGGATAGAGAAGCAGCCTGCCTGGTATAGTACTTTCTGTTTTACCATATAAATGTGTGAAGAGGCTTGTGTACCTCAAGTGAATCTGCTGCCATTAAAGGACTTTTGCCTGTTACTGTTCACCATATAAATGTGTGAGGAGGCTTGGTTAGCTCAAGTGAATCCTGCTGCCATTAAAGGACTTTTTGCCTGTTGCAGTTTGCCATATAAATGTGTGAGGAGTCTCGTGGAGCTCAAGAGTAGCTCTGCTGACATTGAAGGACCCTATCTTGTTTGGAGGTCGTGAGTACTAATTCAGGGTCGCTCCTTGTTGAATTGCCACATTGAATCCAAATGGAATCACTGTACTGCTGACTGTTTAAACTAATTTTTCTTTTCTCTGTGGAAAGGGCCCCTACCAGCTGCCACGGTTTGGACTAGCCACTAGGGCTTGGGTACCCAGGACAGTAACTGGTAGGGATAGGCCTGTGCACAGAGCCATAGGTAGATGAATAAAGTGATAAGCTAATTAACCTGATTTCCCGCCCTTGTTATATTCCCCTAAATAAATCAGAGCTGCTTGTTTCAGCAAAGTTATACTGCCTGAGGTATTTGTCTATGTTAAAGTATTGTACTGTGATTGTTGCACTGTATCTTATTTTACAGGAGGTCCCAGTGCCTGAACCAGCCCTGGGGGTAAGTGTATACTGTGAAGGTAATTTGATATATTGTGTGGGCCACTAGTGGAAGAAAGGGGTTGCAGTGTCCCAGAGGGCTGTGACCAAGTAAGTTTAACTATTGCAAACCCTGACCTCTGGGTGGAGGCACCCGCCATTGGATCCAGGCCCCTCAACCTGTTAGTGGCAAATCAGGCAGGGGTAGTAACCCCTGGGATAGCGCCATCTAGGGGTTACACTTGCACACATGTGCAAGAAACACATTGCATCAGGTTTTCCTCACAAGCAGGTTGTGGAGGTGCGGCAGTGTTGTGCCGAGTGGCAGCAGCCCATTCAAGGGCTGGTCTGTGCCTCGGCCAATAGATGAGCATGCTGTTGATCACCGGCAGTTAATGAGCAGGCCACTAGATCAAAGTAACTGAGCCGCTGCAATCAGGCAGCGCCCCGTCACTGCGCAATCAGCTGTTTGTACGGCGGGGCCTCATTGACTGCAGCAGCCAATTACACAGCTCCATTGTGCTGTGTTGCCATGGCGATGGCTTCTCTGTCAGCCTCTCACAGTCCCCACAAAGCAGACTGAAAGCCGCCACCCGGCCTTCAATGTGCCTTTCTGGCGAAACATTTCAATAAATTAAAACAAAGAAAGCCGGGGGTGCCCAATCCCCCTCAGCTCTTGCCACCCTCCCCATTGGCATGCCCCAGCCTGGTAATTTTGCTGACTGGGAGCCCACTCCCCATCGGGCATAACGCCCCCAATTTTCTTTGTGTGCCAGGGGGGTTCCCAATCCTCAGCTCTTGGTTCCCCCCAGCACTCGGTATAAAGCAACGGGAGCCCAATCGCCGCTCACAGCATCCCCCCAACGCTTAAGTGGCACACTGGGAGCCCACCCAGCGTACAAAATTAAATCTCCCTGCAAAAAGAAAACCTTCCCACAACGTTGTAAAAAAAAACCCTGTAAACTAGAAAACGGTCCCTCGTTGATTCCAGTGGTCCCTCCCCCAACCTGCGCCCACCCTTTGCATACCCCACCTCCCCACACCCCATACTTACCTCCAGAGCCCGGCATGATGATCTTCAGTGGACCAGGAAGACGTCTGCACTCCTCAAAGCCGACCGCGAACTGAAGAAATGCTGGTAAACTGTGTAATGGCATAAATCTTTTTTTTTTTTTCAACTTTGGTGCATATCTCGGCCATTTTGGGGAATTTTTTCACCTAATTTTGAATATGAGCTTCTTGGGACCCCACTTCATGAACTCAGTCACTGTCATTTTGTTATTCAGTCCCAAAAGGTGATTTCGCAGTCACTGCACGGAACCACCTTTCAGGACCGATTAACGAAATGAAAGTGTCACAGTTCATGAGGTAGGCCCCCAAAAACCCTGTGTTGAAAATTTGATGAAAAAATTCCCAAAAATGACTGTTTTATGAGCGTGCGCTGCACAGTTCCTCCGCAAGCTCTTAACGTCAAGCATTTTTAATATTTTCACTCCAGATTTTCAACATTGCCATTTTACCACACCTTCTTATAAACAGTACAGCTGTCATTTTTTACATCTTGCCCGAAATGTGTTTTCACACATGTAGTGCACAATAGAATTTGATGGCAGATAAGGACCGTTTGGCCCACCCAGTCTGCCCATTTCCCTACCTAATGGATAAGCTGCAGATCCTAGTTAACCAACAGCTTACTTCTTCCTACCCCCAACCCCTAGAATTGCCTTATGACTGTCACATGCATGCTTGAATTCCACCACTGTTTTTGACTCCACAGCCTCCTCCGGAAGGCCGCTCCATGCATCCACAACCCTCTCTGTGAAAAAATACTTCCTTACATTACCTCTGAGCTCTCCCCCATCTGCGCGGTCGGGTGCAAATTAATATTCAGGACAGATTAAGAATATCACAGTGATACTGTTCATGAGGTAGGCCCCCAAAAACCCTATGTTGAAAATTTGGTGAAAAGATTCCCCAAAATTACTGTTTTACGAGCGTGCATTGTGCAGTTCCTACGCAGGCTCGTAACGTCGAGAATTTTTAATATATTCACTCCAGATTTTAAGCATTGCCATTTTACACCTCCTTATGAACAGTGCAACTGTCATTTTTCACATATCACCTGAAATGTGTTTTCGCACACGTAGCGCACATGACGTGGCCGGTGTGTGAAATCAATGCTCGAGACAGAATAAGAAAATCACAGTGACACTGTTCATGAGCAGAGGTCTTAAACTGGCTGTGTTGAAAATTTGGTGACAAAAGTCCATAAAATGACTGTGTTACGAGCGTGCATTGTACAATTTCCACGCATCCTCGTAAGTTCACAAATTTATAATCTTTTCAGTCTAGATTTTCAGCATTGACATTTTTCCACACCTCCTTATGAACAGTATAGCTGTCATTTTTCACACCCTGGCCAAAATGTGTTTTCACACTTCCGGCGCAGAATAGCATGGTTGCTATGGGAAATCAGTGTTCGGGATAGATTAAGACAATCACAGTGACACTGTTCATGAGTGGAGGTCCCAAAATGCCTATGTTGAAAATCTGCTGTAAAAAATCCCAAAACTAATTACATTACAGGTGTGTGTTGCGCAGTTTCTACGCACACTCATGACTTCACCCTTTTTTATATTTTCATTCCAGATTTTCAACACCTTCTCATGAACAGTACAGCTGTCATTTTTCACATCCTGTTCGAAATGTGTTTTTGCACCTGTGGCTCCAAATGGTGGTGTTGCTGTGCAAAATCACCTTTCGGCTAATGAACTGTTAGTGTCACTGTTCATGCAGTGGATCACAAAAAGCCCATGTTGAAAACTTGGAGTAAAAATACCAAGAAAAGGCCAGGGTGTTAGGGTTTTCGACCACGACGCCCTACCCTGTAGGGGACTGACAGGTGTCAGGGACATGACTTGGGACTGTCAACAGTAATGCTCATGCCATTCCACCCCCACCCGCACCCTGCAGCCAGTGACAGGCATCGAGGTGCGCCTTGGACTCTTTGGCCCCAGAGTTCATCCCATTCTCCTATACTGCACCCATTTCAGCATATTTCCTTATGGAATGAGGTGAATAAAGCCCGAACACCCAAGGCACACCTCGACACTTGTCAGTGTCTGCAGGGTAGGGTGAGGTGAAATGTCGTGACCGTTATGGGCGACGACCCAAAGGCACACCCCAATGCCTGTCCATCTCCGCAGGGTGGGGGTTGGGTTGGCATCAGTTCAATACTTCACTGCCATTCTTATACTGCATGGGCCCGATTCTCATAGGGGCCTCCGTCTGGTGCAAGCTGCGGCAAACAGCAGCTTGCGCCAGTGCCTGGTGCGCCAGGGACCCTGCACCTGTTTCAGATTTAGGAGGGGTCCCAGCGGCTAAATCCCCATGCTTGTACTGACCGGAACCCTGCAGCAAACCCCTGGCGCACCGCATAGGTCCACTGCAAGCCACCAAAGACTAACACAGGACCCCCGTCCCACTAGGTAATGGGCATGTGGACCCAACCTGGTGGGCCGGTATCCCCCCACCATGTTCAGTGCAATTGGTGCTTGGTCATGGAGGTGAGTGGTGGGATGTGCCGGGTGCCAGGGAGCAGTCAGGACTGGTGTATGGGAGGAGTTTGGGCACCACCTGCTGAGGCATGGGTGGGCACTGTCCCACTGTAAGTTGGTGCTGCGGTAGCACCGATGGGGCATGCATCGGGGATTGGGGGAGCCACTGCTAGTATGGGCAACACCAGGATGGGGGTACTGACATGGTACATAGGTGGCACCGGGGAACTGTGAGGGGTGCCATTGGACCACTAGGATGGGGGCCACACATACAGGGCCACACTCGGGGGTGTATGGTGGGTGGACCGTCACCCATGGTGTGCCGCACACAGGCATGTCACCCAGGGGAGAATGTTTAAGTCCCCTTACGGCTGCCCTGGCTGGTCTAAGGGCACTTAGAATTTCTCCTGCCGGGTGATGTCTGTGAATTGCAGGATGCAGCTTACGTTGGCCACAGTCCCCCTACCATCATGCCGTAGTGCATTGCAGGGCACAGGGCAGGTGCAAGCCCTGTTTGGGGCAGGTGGACTGCGGTCGACGCAGGCCACCTTTGTGAATCACACGGAGGGCGGTCATGGATGCAAGGTGCACCTTGCACCATATCTATTTGGCGCAGGCGCCTTGCGTCCGACGCAGGGCTTTGAGAATCTAGCCCCATCTGTCTAACTTCTGCACGTCCGCTGCTAATGCCGGCAAGCAACCATTCGGCATTGACAAATGCTTGTGTAGTGCGCTCTGACCCGTAAGAGGCTCACAGGTGACCAGTGGGAAGCTCATTAATTAGGAACAGGCTGCATCTCTGCTGTCTGCAAGCTCAGCCCAGGCTAGTTTGCAAAGACTATCACATTTCGTATGAGTCTTTCTTAAACGTGTTTTATCTGTTTACAGGAGTGCACCTGATTTGAGGCCAAAATCAAAAGCAAATAGTTATAGTAGCAGAGCCCTCCCCCCACACACACACACATACACACTCCCTGAAAAGCTGCTTAAAAGCCTGCAATTCATTCAGATCAATTCCATTTTCTTACTTAGTTGGGGTTCAATGCCAATAAGTGTAAAATCATGTACCTAGGGCATAGGAACCCCAGTGCTGAGTATAGGATAGGGGGAGGTACTGATACTCACTAGACATGAAAGGGTCCTTGAGGTTATTATATCAGAGGACCTCAAGGTGGAAGTACAGTGTGACAAGGCTATGGGCAGGGCAAATTGGATTCTGGGGTTCATAAGGAGTGGCATCTCCAGTAGGAGGAGGAGGGATGTTGTGCTGCCATTGTATCACTCCCTGGTATACCCCCAGCTGGAGTACTGTGTCCAGTTTTAGAGTCCACACTTCAGAAAGGACATAAGGTGGAGGCTTTCCAGAGGAGGGCAACTAAAATGGTTCAGGGTTTTCACAGGAATCCCTCCAAGGAAAGGCTGAAGAATCTCAACATGTATACTCTAGAAGACAGGAGGGCGAGAGGTGACAGGATCAAGACCTACAAAGTACCTCACAGGGGTAAACAGGGTACAGTTGGGGAGTTTCCTTCAAATGAGGATGAGTACCCAAACCAAGGGCCATACAATGAAGCTGGGGGGAGTTCAGGATAGATGCGAAGAAATATTTCTTTACTGAAAGGGTGGTAGACGCCTTGAACAGACTGCCAGGAGAAGTGGTGGAGGCTAAAATGGTAGGGGGCATGAAGCATGCCTAGTATAAACATAGGGCTATATTAGAAAAAGGGGAAGGAGGGGGTCAATGGAGATCAGTAGGGCTATGGAGGTGGAGTAGGTTCAAGTTCATTGTAGGAAAAATCCATTGAGCAAGCTTATTCACACGGAGATCCTGATGGATTCAGGCAGAATAAGACATGCAGTAACATATACAGGCAGGAGTTACAAGTAGGTAGAGAACACTTGGGCAGAATGGGTGGGCTGAGCGGTCCTTTTCTGCTGACAAATTCTATGTTTGTGTGGCATCATGTGTTCATTCAGGTGTAGTGTTTATTTAAAGTTGGGCCTACCATACATCCAGATGTAAGGTACAGTAAATTACCGAATTAGATGCAGCCCACTTACAGTATAATAAACAGAACCTCGGTGCTTCGAGAAACCTTTACTCTTCATAAGGCTGCTTAAGAGCTGGGGTTCGGGGCGCTGAGGAGCCAGAGCAAGATGGCGTCAATCTAATGTAGCTCCGTAGATCGACAACTAAATCCTTTCTACTAAGTTCTTTACCTCCATTGGAATCGAAGATCAAACAGTGGTAAACGGTACCGGAACCCTACAGCTGTAAAATGGGCAGTCCCCGCAAAGATCAGAAACAGGGATCAGGAGCAAGATCTAAAACTTCAGCTGCTGCTCCTGCCACGAGGTCAGAAATGGCCCATGCTGAAGAACTGACCGAGGCGTCAGGAGAGAAGACCCTTCAAACAATTGGGGTGAAGCTTTCCCAGCTGATTGCGTCGGTAACGAACCTCTCGGACAAATTTGATGGCCTCACAAATAGAGTGGCAGTCCTGGAAACCACCACTGAATTAATTCAGACCACGGCAGTTGAGGCTGGGAAGAGAGCTGATTCAGCTCTAGGAGCGGTTACTAATGTAGTTAAAGAAAGCTCCCGCTTTAAAAATCGTCGAGACCCTAGAAAACCAAGTTAGATCCCCTAACGTTCGAATAATAGGCATGCCGGAGCAATCGGAGGGGGGTCATCAACTGCTTTTTTTACAAGAATGGTGTATTACACAACTGGGAGAAGAAATAACGTCCAAAACTCTCTTGTTCCAGAAAGCTTATCGGATTATGCAGAGGGACAGATTGGAGAATTCAGAGGCACCAAGAGCGATAGTATTGGTGACTGATGGAGCTGGTACTCGGGACACTCTCTTGGCTCTGGCACGTCGCCGGGGCACTTTACTTCAAGATGGCCAGCGGGTGCAACTGTACCCTGATTTCAGCTATGCAACTAGGCAGAAATGGAAGAAATTTGATGGGGTAAGGGCCTTACTCCGAGAAACAGCTATTCCACACGGCATAATCTTCCAGGCTCACCTCCGCATCGCGCATAAGGGAAGAGTTTTTCTGTTAAACGACCCTGTTGAAGCCTTGAAATGGGCACAAAAATACGTAGAACCTAGGAAGAGAGTTAATGTCTCAGAGGAGGAGTCTTCAGATGAAGAAGATCCATGAGAGGGACATTTTTCCTCTTTTACTTGTCCATACAATTGACATTTGGCTATATCATTAACCTAGAGCTTGGATCTAATGGCCTGTGTTCATAAAGGCTTGATTATATTATATTTAGTTTTATCTTAAATGTTTCTTCCGATGTGCAGGGGGCAGTTGTTATGAAGGTATCCTATGGGTCTTCTCCTTAAGTATTATTAAAGTAAAATTTAGCACTGTTTAAGCGCCGGTGGAGAGCTATGGGAGTCAGATATAGAGTTTTACATTATTTTATTCTACTATTGCACATTTGTGCACAACTGCAATTATGCATGGTTTCTTGAATTTCCTTCTCTGAAGGACTGGATTTTGGAAATAAAATGTTGAACATTACTGGAATTTGAACCATGTCGCTAATGGGCTTATTCACAAGTTTAAATCCTTTCATTATTTAAGGCAGTATATAATTAATTTTGAATTCCCCCTATTGATGTATCTCAAAGCAAGGGAAGAAAAAGTGTGGGTATTAAGAGGAGTGGTGCCCTCAAGTGACTTGTTATAGATAATGCAATGTCTTTGCTTGAGAATCAGACTGTATGTTTGTTTTAATAAATAATAAACATAAAGATAAAAAAAAAGAGCTGGGGTTCTATTTGCAGTGTCCACACCAGTATGCTGATCTTAAAATCGATGCCACATCTGAATGAGTTTTTGATTCTTGCTCACTCCATTTCTTCCCCACTTTGAAAGCTGCTTGTCCTGAGTTAGTTTTGGGCTGGCAACGCCTCGCCTGTGTTGGAAGATGACCACTAGGCGGCACTGAAAGACATCAGACTTCACAGACTGTGAAGGCAGCTGCTCACCCACCATCTTGGCAAGAAGAAGGCTCCAGCTGTGGCCACTGATGACTGTTGCTTTGTGGGGATGGGGGGACCAAAGGGGACAGACATGAGATAAAATCATAATAAAAATTGTGAGACCTTCACTAGCTTTCCAAAACTTTTACCACTAAAAGAACACTCTATGAAGTTTTTCAAATGGCAACACAATCTGCTGAGCCCTGTGTTTGCTGTCTGACACCAGGCATCAACCAGCGTAAAATTGCCTAAAGCAGGCAGTGTGGTCATGTGGTTACTGAAATACTGGAGATTACAGATTTATAAGAACAAAAGAATATCACATAGAAGCTGGCACATGTGCCTATAGTAGCTGTCTCCTGCTTCTCAGCAGTTATATTTATACCCTCGAGGTACTAAAATGTTTCTATCATATCCCCTCTTTCCCTCCTCTCTTCCAGTAAGTACATATTGAGGTCCCTTAATCTATCCTCATAAGTCTTGTGTTGCAAGCCCTGTACCATCTCATTCGCCCTTCTCTGGACCATCTCCAGTCTGTTAATATCCTTACGAAGGTGTGACCTCCAGAACTGCAGACAGTACTCCATGTGAGGCCTGATCATGGTTTTATTTAATGGCATCACTACCTCTCTCCTTATGCTGGTGATACCCCTGCCTGTGTACCCCAGCATGTCACTGGCCCTCCCAGCTGCCTTAGCACTTTGACGTTTTCAGGTCATCTGAAATAAGAACCCCCAGGTCCCTTTCCTTCTTTGTGACTGTCAGCAACTCCCCCCGCAATCCTGTAGCTTTCCACAGGGTTTCTGTGTCCCAGGTGCACAATTTTGCACTTTTATTTTGAATTAAACTTCAGTTGCCAGTCCTCAGACCATTTTGCAAGCTTCCCAAGGTCCCTCCTCATTTTCTCCATCCCCTCTGGGGTATCCACTGTGTTACAGATCTTGGTGTCATCTGCAAACAGGCAGACCTTTCCCTTCAGTCCTTCTGCAATGTCACTAATGAAGACATTGAACAGGACTGGCCCCAGGACCAATCCCTGCGGCACCCCACTGGTCACCCCCTCTCCCCAGACTGTACCACATTTACCACCACTCTCTGCCTCCTGTCTGTTAGCCAGTTTCTATCCCAGTTTACCACCCTTTCCCCCATGCCCAGCCTACCCAGCTAGTTTATCAGCCTCCTGTGTGGGACGGTGTCAAAGGCTTTGCTGAAATCAAGGTAAGCATTGTCCACTGCCCCACCCTGATTTACTTCCTTTGTCACCCAGTCAAAGAGATCAACCAGATTTGTCAGACATGACCTCCCCACTGTGAATCAATGTTGCCTATGGTCCTGGGCTCTGATGGCTTCTAGATGCCCCACTATCCTTTCTTTAAGCAATGTCTCCATGATCTTCCCCACTACTGAGGTGAGGCTGACCGGCCTATAGTTCCCCGCCTCCTCCCTACTGTTGGATTTGTGTAGAGGGACCACATGTGCCCTCCTCCAATTCTCTGGTACCACCACTGTGTTGAATGACTTAGCGAACATAGCTGCTAGAGGTACTGCTATTTCCCTTCACAGTTCTCTTAATATCCTTGGATGTATGCCATCTGGTCCCATCGCTTTGTCCACCTTCAATTTAGTCACCTCCCGCAGGATTCTTTTGTCTGTGAATGGACTATTGTCCACCTCTTCACGCCTTTGCAACTGCTGTACTGCTGTGACCCTTGCCCCTTCCCCTCTTCTGTGAATACTGAACAGAAAGACACAGTGGATGTCTTGTGGGGGGGGCACATGACAGTTCTTAGGCATGGTACTATCACTTCCAGATACCTAAACGGCACATATAAGCAGGCAACACTCGGCATTGACAAATGCTTGTTTTTTTTTATTTCACATAATTTTGTATTCCTTCAATGATGGCACCCAGTAAGGATTTTAAATGAAAATATAAATGCGACACAACAGTTGTGACAGCTTGCTGCCTTGTTTATTTGGCTGTGTATTGCTACCCTTGTAACTGGATGGCAGCAATTTCTGCTCAGGCCACCCAGTTGCCATATCAGGGCAGGGCTGTTTATATTTTAATTATTTTTTTTGTTGACTGGGTAAGTACACTAGTCCAATGGACTGGGCCTAGGTTGGAGAAGAAAAGTGTGGTGATGAAAGGAACATGGTTATAAACAAGCTGGGAAATACATTTTCAAGACTGACTGAAAGTACAGATGAAAATAAAGTAACAAAATGTGGCTACAGTTTCAATGAAGTGGCATAGAAAAATTGTTCTGTAAGAATGCAGTACTGGTGCTTAGACTGCACGTTGCACACAAGCCGTGCTAACGTGACACACATATAGTGACAAGGTAGTAGCTGTTGTCATAGGCTGCACAGTTGCAGTGGGATACACCCAACAGGCGACCCAGAAGCTGTGATGAAAAGAGGGGGTGAAGGTTGATACCATTTCAGAGGGATGGTCCAGCAGAGGAGAAAACAATTTTGCCCATTTTAGAATGTACTCATGTTACTTAAGGCATCAGACAAGCATAGGTCACTTGAATTTGTTTTGTGCCTTAAGAACCGTGACAAGGGAAAGAGAGATTAGCAGTGCATACTGCCAGTCAGGCAGCAGAGGGTGAAGGCCCTGTATGCCTGTAGGGAGAGCCAGCCAAGGTTACTGTAAAGGTCATAGAGTTGTGTTCTAAAAGGGGTGTGTGAGGCAGATCGGCATATGTGGTTGCGGTACCCTAGAAGCAGTGTGCTGTCTAGCTGGCATAGAAGCCTGTGACGAATTGTGGCGGTCTGATTCCTACAGTGGCAGAATCTTATGAGAGATATACATGTGTGTAATTGAAAAGCTTACAGCCCAAGTACAGCACAAGTTACCAGCATTTGACCTTTCATGGCGTTGATGGGTTCTTTATATTATGGCAAATTATAATCATTTTATCCCATGAGCTGTTGTCTGACATATTTCCTACCCGACCAGAAAACCTTTTCCAGAACTGATATTTTGTGCTTCATTGTCTGATTATATGAACTACACATCTGCAACATAATGCTGTGTTTGTTGTTTGTGTGCTACTAAAACTAATATAGGCTGAGAATGTAAAGATCTCTGTATTGTATAGCATGGGAAACACTTAAAGAAGCAAATTTAACTAATTTGCTCACATCTTTATTGATTTTAGTAGGTGATTGGCTTTAAAAGGTAAACAGTTTTGTTGCACTGCTGATTAAGCAAAACATTGCCTTAGAAATGTACTGTTAGGAACCATGTGCATGAAGAGCATAAGGGCTGGCTTTTCAGAGGGTGGGGGTGGTAGTCTTGGTTAGGAATGAGGCTAGAAGTAAGAGTTGGGTAAAGGGGCAGGAAGAATCATCCCTGGTTCTCTCCAATAGTTTCTCTATACAGCAAAAATATGCAGTAGAGGTAAGAAGAGTAGCTGAGACAGGCATGACTGATGCCCGCTCCAAGGCAATCCAGCAGCTTGTCAGGGAGTGTGGGGATAAAAGTCAACATCATAGGCAAACATTTGTTGTAGGGGACACTACCATCTGGACAGATGTCTGTTCAGCTGGGACATTGAGAACTAAGTGGTTTGTTGCCTTTTGGGGTGCTCAGATTGAGGAATATCACCTTTGGGGTAGGTAGATTCTTAGGAGAAATGGGAGAAGAAAAAATTGCTGTTATCCACACACGGACGAATATTTATTCAGATTTTACTAACCAGGAAGGGAGGGGCTAACACATACATCTTGTTTTCAGCCTCGTCCCAGGGGAATGGGGATATTGATGTAAACAGACTGCTATGGACCAAGTTAAGCTGTTAACTGCTTTCGTGAATTGTGGAAATAAGGCCAGGACACCAGGGGAACTTTTCCTACTCTTTTTGATAAGTGCAGTGGCATTTTTAACTTCCACCAGAACAGGCTTAGTGACCTCAGTTTAACGTCTCATTCAAAAGACAGCACCTCCAACAGCACAGTCCTCAGTATGATTACTTTTAACTAAGGGGAGAATGCACACTGCAGTTACCAATTCCACTTCCTGCATCACGTGGTGTCCACTGGAGGTTTCCCATCCTACTACTGACCAGGCACAACCCTGCTTAGCTTCAGAGTTGATGAGCTCCAGCTCCAAGGTGGTAAGGCTACAGGAATAATATAGGAATGTGCAAACTAGAAGTCTGAAGGATAGAGTTAGTGAACTGGGGAAGAAACAGAGGAGAAGATCCTTCAGAATGGTGTCAGGTCCATGAGGAAATGCAGAGAGTGATCAGGTAGACAAATGTGTGGTTCAGGTTCTAATATAAGGAGTCCAGGTTTAGGTTCTGCAGTCACTAAAGACCTCATGATGACTTGAGTCCCTTCGTACTGAACTGAAGGAAGACATCAGGAGGGCAGAAGCTAAGGGCACATCATTAATGATAAGATGTTGCCTGGCATCCTGTTGGTGGTGGTCACCCCAGAGAAGTGGATAGTCATCATCCCCGAACACAGGCCTCAGCCCTTGTTTGGGGGCTCCAACTCCAACTCTGAGGACTCCTTCATGGCTCCTCCTCTTCACAGGTTGGATGGAAGTTGATATATCAGCCAAGTCCACCTCTGGTGAATCAACCTCCTTTGCTGCTATTCATCAGCATGTCTGCCTCTCTGAACTTCCTCGTGGAGGAAGTCCAGAAGAGAGAGCCTACATCCTCATGGATATCCTGAAAGGGGGTTCCTCACTGAGGGTGGCATTCCCAGTGCCTGTTACTGTCCTGGGCCTGATGCTTGGGACCTGCCAGCACCCCACATCTTGCCAGCTCCCCCCTTGTCTCATGGTCCGAAAATATGTGATCCTTACTGGGGGGCTCTCCAAGTTCCTGGAGAACCACTTGGCAGAGGGGTTAGTCTGGGATTCAGCCTTCCTCTCAAAGTGAGGGTGCAGGAAGATGGGGAGAAGCCACCTGACAAGGAGTCCAGAAACAGGACTTTCTTGTCTGCAAAGTGTATGTGTAGACTACCCGGGGGATCCATCAAGCCAGCTAGGTGGCTTTGATGGCCCATTTCAGCCCTGAGCTTTTTGACAGGCTTGCCCATATGATCCCTCTGCTCCCAGCTGATAACCAGATAGAGGCATTTACCCTGCAGGACCTGGGATGTTTGCTGTCCAGGCATCAGCTGCAGACAGCTCTGGACTCTGGTGACTTGTGCGCCCACATGATGACTGCCATAGTGCCCATGCGCAGGAGGACCTGGCTACATCTTGTGACATTTACTCAAGAGACCCAGTGTATGTTGGCAGATGTGCCCTTTCTGATCACCAACCCCTTTGGTCCCTAGGTGGAAAATCATCTCATCTGCACAGAGTAGTCATGTGTTACCATGGATTCAGTGGCATGGGCCTATCAGGCTCAGCAGCTTTCTAAGCCTAAGAAGAGCTCCTTTCATAGCTCAGACTACCAACCCCAGCAGCAACATCAGTTCAAGCAGCAGAGTCAGCAGTATCAGCACTACTGTCCAGCAAAACCCAAGTCTGATGGCAAGGGTTAGAAAAAGGTATAGGGGGCGGCGGTACATCTGGTGGTCAGTCCTCCAGAGTCCCCTCTTAGTGCAAGAAGTGATGGGTTGTGGGATGCCAGGCTCCCTCTCACACAGTCCCTGCTGCAGTTCCCATTGGGGGATCTGCTCATCAGCTTCCTTCCACAGTGATCTTCTATCATATCAGACAAGTGGGTTCTGGAGATGGTGGGTTCAGGTCTGTCTCTGGTGTTCGAGACTTTCCCTCCATGCTAACCCTGAGTGCCAAGAGAGTCCATGGTGCCCAGGGACATTGTGGCAGCACTATAGAGCAATATCACCCAGCTCCTGGAGCACAGTGCTATTGCAGTTATCCCAGATGCCCAGGCCTCACAAGGATATGTGTCTCACTACTTTTTAGTATCAGAATGGATGGAGAGGCACCCCATTCTAGACCTGCATGATCTAAACAAGTTCATCTGCAATTGAAAGTTTCATGTCATCCTGCTCAACCAGGTCATACCACCTCTGGAGCCAGGGGCATGGTTTTCTTCCCTGTACCTCCATGATGCATTCTTTCACATCCTCATTCGTCCGTCCCACGTGTGATACCTCAGGTTCCGTGTGGGGTGGATCTTGTACCAGTTCAAGGTTATGCCGCTCGGCCTATCTTCAGCATCCAGGGTGTTCTCCAAGTGCCTGTTGGTCATGGTGGCTTACCTCAGGCACAGAGGCACCAGGCTACATCTGTACCTTGATGATAGGCTCATCACAAACATCTCCAGGGAGGCCATGGAGTGATCGAAGGATCTGGTCCTCCAGACTTTCCTGGATCTGGGCCTCTTGGTAAACCCAGCAAAGTCACTACTGGTCCACAGACAGGGTATGCTGTTCATTGGAGCGGAATTGGACTTCCTTCATGCCAGGGCCTGCTTATAAGTGGACAGGGCACATGATTTTACCTTCTGTGCCTGACCATTTCAGGCTGGCAATTGCTCCCGACCTGTGAATTCCTCTGCCTGTTAGGGTTAACGGTGTCCTTGACCTGCATGATCCATGGGCCTGCTGACACATATGTCCACACCAGTGGAAGTTGGGGTGACAGTGATGTCAACACCAAAGCCACCTAGACTAGCCCGTTTGAGTGACACGGCCGATGCGGTATGCCATCGAGTAGTGGCTGTGCCCAGAAAACCTAGTGGAGGGATATCCTTTCGTCCACCTAGAGCTAATCCCAACTCTGACCACAGATATTTCTCTGGTGGGATGGGTGGCTCACATGTCCAACTGTAGAGCCCCTGTGATTCTGGTCACCAAGCAAAGCCCTACAACGTATCAACCTACTGGAGCTCTGGGCAGTATTGTTGGCACTGATGGAGCTTGTTCTGCTAATTCTGTGTCCGATCATGCAAGTCCAGATGGACAGTATGACAGCCATGTTCTGTCTGAACAAACAAGGCAAAACAAATTCCTTCCCCCAGTGTCAGGAGGTGCTGTACACCAGGTCCCTTGTTTGCAGCCTGCAGGCAGATTTCCTTGTAGTGCAAATGGTATGGGGGGACAGCCAGTTGGTAAACACTCTCAGCAGAGTGGGTTAGATATCTCAAAAGTGGTTTATGCACAAGTGTGTCATGACACAGCTGTTCGCTCGATGGTGCACACCTCTGGTGGACCTGTGTGTCTCCTGGGAGAACAGAAAGAAATCTGAGGTTCTTCTGTGCCTGGGCCCTCAGACTGGATACTGACGGGAGATGTCTTGTGCTGTCCCTGGACCTTGGGTCTTCTATACACATTTTCCCCCTTCCCTTGAGCCACATAGTAGTGCTTAAGGCATGCAGGGATAAGGCAAACCAGATCCTGATAGCTGCAGACTGGCCAAGACAGTTCTAGTGCCAGGATTTTCTCAGCCTCAGCAACAGGTTTCCATGGCAACTTCCCCTCTGTTCTGACCAGCTGACAAGACAATGGGGAATGGTCCAGCACCTGGACGTTCAGTCCTTGCAGTTGTCACAAAAGCAAAAACCACATGCTCTCAGTGAGGATGGGTGCTTGCCTATAAATCAACCAGAAACGGACTATGGCAGCACTCAGCAGAAAAAATAAAAAGATTACTCATAGGTTAGATGTTTGACACCAACACTTATTGCACATGAAACATAGAAACATAGAAATTGATGGCAGATAAGGACTGCTAGGCCCATCCAGTCTGCCCATTTTTACATACCTACTGCATAAGCCACAGACTCTACTTGATCTCTGGCTTTACCTTCTCATTCCTATCACAAGGGTTCCCTTATGCCAGTCCCATGCATTTTTGAATCCCCCCACTTTGTTTGTCCCCACAACCTCTGCTGGGAGTCTATTCCATACATCCACCCCCTTTCCATGAAGAAATACTTTCTCACGTTACCCCTTAGTCTACTCCCTTCCAACCTCATGTCATGCCCCCTCGTTCCTGAATATCTCCATTTCTCAAAGGTGCTACTCTCTGGTACCCTATTTATGCCCTTTGGATATTTATAGGTTTCTATCATTATCTCCCCTGTCTCTCCTATCCTCCAGGGTATACATATTGAGGTCTCCCAGTCTCTCCTCATATGACTTTTGGTGCCGGCCCTGTACCATCTTAGCTGCCCTTCTTTGAACTGCCTCGACCCTATGTCCTTATGGAGATGTGGCTTCCAGAACTGGACACAGTACTCCAAATGAGGCCTCACCAATGATCTGTACAGTGGCATCACCACCTTTTCTCTTCTGCTGAGGATACCTCTCCCTATGCACCCCAGCATTCCACTGGTTTGCCCCACAGCCTTGGCACATTGTTTTGCCACCTTTAGGTCATCAGATATGATTACCCCCCAAATCCTTTTCCTGTTTGGTGACCATCAGTATCTCCCCCCCATCATGTAATCCTCCCCTGGGTTTGTGCGCCCCAAATGCATGATTTTGCACTTTTTCGCATTGACTCTCAGCTGCCACACGCTAGAGCATTCCTCCAGTTTATCTAGGTCCCTCCTCATTTTTTCCATCCCTCCCGGAGTGTTCACCCTGTTGCAGATCTTAGTTTCATCTGCAAAGAGGCAAACCTTCCCTTCCAGCCCCTCCGCAATGTCACTTATGAAGACATTAAACAGGACTGGCCCCAGAACTGATCCCTGGGGCACCCCGCTGTTCACCCTCCTTTCCTTAGATTGAGCTCCATTTACCACCACCCTCTATCTTCTATCACTTAACCAGTTCCTAACCTACTTTACCACCTTGTTACCCACTCCCAGGCTGCCCGTCTTGTTCATGAGTCTTCTATGTGGAACGGTATCAAAAGCCTTACTGCAATCCAGGTAGGCCACACCCACCTCTCCCCCTAATCTGATCCACTACCCCAGTCACCCAGTCAAAGAGATCAATTTGATTTGTTTGACATGACCTTCCCACTGTGAATCCATGCTGTCCTGGATCCTGTGTTTTGCGGGAGTCAAGGTGTTCCACAATTCTTTCTTTAAGTAGTGATTCCATAATTTTCCCCACTATTGAGGTGAGGTTGACTAGTCTATATTTTCCAGCCTCCTCCCTACTCCCACTTTTGTGAAGAGGGACTACATCTGTCCTCCTCCAGTCCTCTGGAACCACTTCCATATCGAGTGATTAGTTGAACATGGCTGCCAGTGGTGCTGCCAGCACCTCCCATAGTTTTGTTAATATTTTAGGATGTATCCCATCCTGTTCCATTGCTTTGTCCACTTTCAGTATTGTGAGTTCTTTTAGGACTCTTTCTTCCATAAATGGACTGGTGTCCACCTCTCTCCCATATTTGCTCATGTTGCCTAACTGTGGTCCCTCACCTTCTCCTCCTTCTATGAATGCAGAACAAAAATATTTGTTCAGTATTGATGCTTTTTCCAAGTCCCCTTCCACACACTTGCAATGCCACCTGTTTTTTTCCTTTCACTAATGTACCTATAAAAAGTCTTGTCCCCTTTTCTGTTACCTCCTTTGCTTTTTTTCCTCCATTTGTGCCTTTGTGTTCCTGACTGCTTTCCGTCTCCCTCTTTTTATGCACGTACACTACCCTGTCCTCCTCCTCCTTCTGTGTTTCCTTGTATTTCTTGAAAGCCATCTTTTTTGCCCTTACCTTCCCAGCCACTTCCTTTGCGAACCATAGTGGTTTTCTCTTTCTCTTGCCCTTGTTTACTTGCCTAATGCAAAGGTTTGTCACCTCTAGTATGGCTCCCTTCAGATGGGCCCACTGCTCCTCAACTACCCGCCATATGTCCCTCCTTGCCAGGGCATTCTCAAGAAATATCCCTATCTTAATAAAGACTGCCCTTCTGAAATCCAGGACCTTCGCCTTTCTGTAGATTGACTCTGCCACTGTACTCATACTGAACCACATTGTGCGATGATCACTGGACCTCAGGTGTCCGCTCACCCTGACTTCCACAATTCTGCCCCTGTTGGTGAGTACCAGGTCCAAAATTGTACCCTCCCAGGTGGGTTCTAGCACTAGCTGCTGAGGTCTGCCACTTGCATGGAGTACAGGATGTCCCTGTTCCTGGCTGAAGCAGCAGCTGGGATGCTCCAAGCCACATCTGGCAGATTGAAATCACCTACCAGCAGCACCTTCCCTTTTTTTAGCTGCCATCATGTGGATGGATTCCACTAGGACCCTGTCCACCTCCTCCCCCTTTGCTGGAGGTCTGTACAGTATAACATGCTTGTGTGAATAGCTGTGCCATTGACCGTCTCAAGGGTGACCCACAGTACCTCCGCCCGCCCCCATATTCCCTGTATCTCAGTCGCTCTAATACCCTCCCTGACATAAAGAGCCAAACCCCCTCCCTTTTTACCCTCTCTGTCTCTCCAAAACAGTGTATAGCCTGGTATTGCCAAATCCCAGTCATGGTTTCCAGTATACCACATCTTGGTAATAGCTACAGTGTCCAGGACAGCCTCCGTCATCAAGGCCACCAGGTCTGGGATTTTATTTCCTCGGCTGTGAGCATTAGTACACGTGGCCTTCCATGTTTTGCCATTTCTCTTTTTATAATCCCCCCTTTTGCCTTTTTTGCCTCCCTTGTTTGTTCTTCCTGTTTTATCCCCCTTTCTTCTGTCCTCCACTGGACTCCCCTTTATAAGTTTAGTTACCTCTGGTGATATTATAAGTTTATAGTCCTCCAGGTTGACTGCACTATCCTGTAGGGGTGGGCAGTTTGATTCTTCCTGCTCCCCCCCCCCCAGCTAGTTTAAATGCTTGCCAATGAAGCATTTAAACCATTCACTGAGGTCAGGAGTCCCCTCCCTGGACAGATGCAGGCTGTCGCCCTTGTGTAACCCCTAGGTGGTGCTATCCCAAGGGCTACTACCCCTGCCTGCTGGACTACTGACAGGTTGAGAGGCCTAGGTTCTATGGCGGGTGCCTTCACCCAGAGATCAGGGTTTGTAGTGGTTAGACTAGCTTGATCACAGCCCTCTGGGACACCATGACCCCCCTTTGGTTCCCTCTAGTGGCTCACACAGTTCACAGGAGTTACAGCCCCAATACCCCACATATACCCACTGTTCACTCATAAAGCACCACTTACCCTTGAGACTGATTCTGCAGCACGTCTCTGAGGACCCCCTGTAAAATAAGGTTAAACAACATACACAGCGAAATACAATACTGTTTCCATAAGTACCAACACCACAGACGGTATATAGTATAACAACAACAGATCTGATTTATTTAGGGAACAGTAACACGAGAGGGGGAAATCAGGTTAATTGGTGGCATTAAATCACAGTACTGTGCACATGTACAGGGTCTGAAAAGTCACACTCTGGGTACCCAGGTTGGGGTGGGGCTAGCCAGGTCTGTTGTCTGGGGTTGGCTGGCAGATGCAGATGGATAGGGCCCTGTAGAAGAAAATATATGCATAACACCCAGTTGTAATCTGGAGCCAGATGGCTCAGTCCACGAAGCAGTGAAACAACGAGAATTAGATGACACACTTGTGATAGAAAACAAGCTGCAGGTGAATACCCTGATTTGTACTCACAATACCCAAGCTGAGGACCGAATGGTGGATGTTCTTCTGGATTGCCAGAACAACAGGGCATGGAGTCAAAGTCCTTGTGACTGGACCCCACTGCAGTTGATAGCAAACGGATTTAGTCCGAGACAAGCTGGGGTTTGCTTCCAGCTTCAACACACACCACGGGTATTGGAAATAGCTATTCCCCACAAACACTACACACATTCATATGTAAAAGGAAAGTAATATACCAGGCAGGCTGCTCCTCGATCCCAATCGTAATTACTGCAAAATACCCAGAGCACACACAGCAGCTTCAGTTCCGGACAGATCGAGCACGTTCAGCAATTTCTCCAGTCTTCTACAGGGTGAGCCTGGTTTCCACTCTTCAGACTTCCTCCTTTCTCCTCACAAATCAGATTCAGTCCGAACTGGCACTTACAACGGCTGCAGGCCGAACTTCAGGGCCTCACACGCGCTTCCCGCACGAAACTATACACTGTAGAAGCACAGAGCTCCTTCTCTCTTCACTGCCACAACTGATCTGATCTTTCCAGTCACAGAGCAGGGCATTTCCTTTAGCTCCACACCATTCTGTTGGCTGGTTCGGCTGTCACTCACAATAAGACTCCCTCTGTTGGTGAAAAAAGGTGCCACGGTCAAAACTACATTTCCCAGAGTCACTGCCCATACAATCCCCTTGTGGCTGGCTCACAATTGAGAGTCTAAGTTCCGATTCATCCACAGGCTCCATTTTAAGGAACCCCTTCCCATTGATTGGTCCATTTCAGCAGTTCAGGACCAAAATGAAAGAGCTACACTAAAACAGTTCGTGCTGCAATGAAGACAGGTTAGACAAACTACATTTTCTCAGTCACTCCAAATGATTTCTGGCAAATAGTTATATCTTTCAACAAGGCTCCCTCTGCACATGTAGCGACGGCAGAAATGGAGCGAATTGACAGCAGCTCAGGAGGGATTCAAGCATTAAATACACAGTCCCCCCATACAAACTAATTAAGTCTGCAAGCAGACAGCTCTTAAAGAGACAGTACATGGAGGCTCAAATAGCACTCACTTGGAGCCACATTTAAACAGCTCAGACGCCAAACACCGCCCAGACTTGGTTGGAGCATTCAGGCAAGCTCCTGGAAGAGTTTTGGGAGCCCTCATTTGCAGGGGGGTTACACCCTTCCTGGCCTGGAAAAACTTGGCGTCCGCGTCAAGTAAGTACCCCCATAAATTTCAATACAACCATATATATTTAAATCAGTATCACATTAGGCTTATATATGTAATCATCAGTCAACATATCACCTTACCAGAAAAACATTTCTGAGACTTTTCAGTACATCACTTTTTACACAGTATTATACACACAGGTTATTACCTCTTGTACATGAAACCTGAAGAGAGGGGGGCCCTTCCCTATCCGCTATCTTGGGGCTGGATGGGGCAGGGGCACCATACCTAGAGGGCAACACAGTTAACTTGGAGTTAGAACTTATGCTCAGTTTGGTCAATGAGCTCAAGGACGCATACACTTCTTTATGGACAACATTGAGAGGCAAGTCCACAGGCCTCCCAGCAGAATCATAGCTGAGGTGCACCACAGGCTTCACAGCTCGACCAGTCTTTCTAGGGGGAACTGTTACAGTCTCTGCACTCTGAGCCTCATTTTCAGCATTGTCCTCACTTGTCAGGGGAGTCTCCATTGGGGTAGAGAGGCTAGAACTTGGGGCACTTTCAGCTCCAGGAGTTACAATCTCTGAGTCCACAACACTTGGCTCACATGGAGAGCTTTCCGACACTGGCAGTGGACCGTCAGGGCACACAAAATACTCTTTTTGTTATGGTATATCACCAGTCTGTTCCAGTTCATCATTTTCCTCCTCTGAGAGCTCATACAGTTTCACCATGCAGAGTGATTCTGTGTCATCCAACTTGATACTTTGCACTTCACTGTCTGAGAGCATTGGCTCCAAAGACAAAGCTGGGGGCTTAGGCAGTCCAGATGACCCAGCTTCATCTCCAGGATTGGTTAGGGGATTGCCCCGAAACAATTGACTCAGTTCGTAAGAAGGGTAGTATTCAAAGTCATAGTCACTTTCCTCTGACATGGACTGGCAATCATGTTCAACTGGGACTTGTTGTGGGGAACACTTTAACTCAGCATCTGTAGGTGCAGACTTTCTTTGCTTTTGCTTAGCAGCAGCATGGGTCACTGGTCCAGAGGGAGCACTTTCTGGGGGCTCAGACTCGATCAAGATTTGTCCAATGGGCAATAAGTGATTTCTATGCATTGTTTTAACATTTTTTTAATTATTCTCAGGTCTTACTTTGTACACAGGCAGATCATCTAGTGTGCCTACCACAATGTGGGGGAGATGGTGCCACCTATCAGCAATCTTGTGGTTGCCATGCAGTCCCAGATTTCTTAGCAATACACGATCTCCTTCCTGGAGTTTCTGTGCTTTCACCTTTTTATCATACCTTTCTTTGTTGGCCAGATTTCTTTTGGCAGCCATTTTTTGAGCCAGTTGGTACGCATGATTTAGTTGGGCCTTTAACTTTTGCACATACTGTAAATGGTTATCAGCTCGAATCCCATCAGGGGAAACTCCAAAACAGACATCTACCGGTAGTTGGGCTTCTCTTCCAAACATCAGGCGACAGGGGGAGAACCCAGTGGCATCACTTTTGGTGCAGTTGTAGGCATGTACCAGGGTGCTAATTTGTTGGCTCCATCTAGGTTTATCCTTTGGGTGGAGGGTACCCAACATATCTAGCAAAGTGCGGTTGAAACATTCAGGCTGTGGGTCCCCCTTGGGGTGGTAAGGGGTGGTTCTGAACTTTCGCACCCCCCACAGAGAAAGCATCTCTTTGATCAAACGACTCTCAAAGTCCCTCCCTTGATCAGAATGGATTCTTTGTGGAGCCCCATAGTAAACAAAAAAGTTTTCTACAAGCACTTTGGCCACAGTGGATGCCTTCTGGTCCTTGGTAGGGAAAGTTTGGGCATATCTCATAAAATGGTCAGTAACCACCAGCACATTACTAATATTTCTTTGATCGGACTCCAAACTCAGAAAATCAATGCAGACCAGCTCCATGGGGGCACTGGTGGAGATGTTAACAAGGGGGGGCAGCCCTCTGGGGCAAAGCTTTCCTCTGCAAACAGCGACTACAAGTTTGATTGTGTTGCCTAACATCAGCCCCCATCTTAGGCCAATAGAATCTGGATCTCACCAAGTCAAGTGTTCTGTCTATACAAATGTGCCCCATGTGGTTGTGTAAGGACCTCAGTACCGAGTCTCGAAAGGCAGTGGGCAGCACTAGTTATTGTTTCTCTATTTGTCCCCCTCTGTCTACTGTTTCTCTGTATAAGTCTATCAATCAGTTTCAACTTAGAACCTTCCTTGTATAACAGTGCAGTTCTCAAATCAGTGGAGCGTAACTTGGACACATCTTTCCCTGTGTAGAGGGCTTCTAAAGCTGGTTTGATCATAGAATCTCGGGATTGAGCCTGCCGAAGACTGTCATTGTCTAGCTGAGGCAATGCAACAATGTCTAATGCAGAAAAGTGGCAATAAGCAGCGGGTATGCAATTCTTAGAGGGCGCCAAACAGTCCACTGAACAGTCCACTGTGTCTGTGGCCACTTGTTCCTCTCGGTCCAACTTCTGGCAGAGTGCTCGAATATGAGGTTCTGACAGTCTGACCCAGTCATTTCAGGAAACAGGCCTCCGGGAGACAGCATCAGCATCTATGTGGTTCAGGCCTGCTCTGTATTTAACAGCATAATCGTATGTAGATAATGCAGAAAGTCACCTATGGCCAGTGGCATCCAACTTAGCTGAAGTCTGCACATAGGTCAAAGGATTATTGTCAGTTTTTACTAGTGTCTTAGCCCCATACAAGTACTCATGGAATTGGTCAACAATGGCCCATCTCAAAGCTAGGAACTCTAACTTATGTACAGGATAGTTCTTTTCGGATGGGGTCAGGCTTCTACTGGCAAAGGCCACTGGTCTCAGTCCATTCTCGTGCTCCTGGTACAACACAGCCCCCAAGCCCTGCAGGCTAGCATCAGTGTGCAAGACATAGGGCTTCGCTGGCTCTGCATAGGCAAGGACAGAAGCGTGGGTAAGTTGATATATAATCTCATGAAAAGCAGCTTCACACTCAGGTGTCCATCTGGCTCCAAATACTTCATTAGGATGGAAATTTACTCTCTCAGGCTCAGAAGAAACCGATCTCTTATATTTTTTGTTAGTAGTAGGGGAACCTTGAGTAAGATTAAGTAAAGGGTGAATCACTCTTGAATAGTCCTTGATGAACTGGCGATAGTAACCACAGAATCCCAGGAATCTTTGCAGTTCTTTTAGAGTGTGGGGCTGTGGCCAGGTGGTCAAGGCCTCAACTTTACTTGGGTCTGTTTCTGTTCCCTCGGTGGATACTATGTGTCTCACATACTTTACAGAGGTTTGGAAGAACTGACATTTATTGATGGATAGTTTAAGACCAAAGTCTTCCAGTCGGTCCAACACCTTGAACAATCTGCTCTCATGTTCCTCCAGTGAGCTGCCAAACACAGTAGCATCACCTAGGTATACCAGGCACTCTAACAAGTTCATGTTCCCACCGCATGCTCCATCAGTCGTTGAACTGTGGCTGGAGCACCTAAAATTCCTTGAGTCATCTTCATGAATTCATAGAAACCAAGCAGACAGATAAAGGCTGTCTTTTCATGGTCTTCCGGGGCCATCGGGATCTGGCAGTACCCACTGCGAAGATCCAACACTGAGAACCACTTACTACTGTTCAGGCAGTCTAAGGCATCCTGAATGCGGGGCATTGTGTACTGATCAGGAATAGTCCACCGGTTCAAGGTGCGATAATCCACGCACATCCTTACTGTCCCATTCTCTTTCCTCACTACCACGATAGGTGAAGCATATGGGCTTCTGAATTCTTGTATTACACCAGCAGCAAGCATCTCTTGCAGATGCCGTCTCACATCATCTATGTCAGCAGGTGCCAGGCGTCGAGACCTCTCACAAAATGGCTTTTCATCATGCAACCGAATGTGGTGCTCAGCTCCTTGCACACATCCTACGTCCCATTCTTTGAAAAAAATACCTGGTCTCTCTTTATTTTATTTTATTTTATTTTATTTAAACAGCAGTTTGGAAAACCTTTGAGCCATAGGCTCATTTACAAAGGTACCTTGTCACAGTAAGACAAACCAAAATACACAGTATAGCAGTACAACACATAGGTATAACAGTAAATTAAGACATAGATACAAACAAGCTGGTACAGGTAGGATGGCTGCAAACAATACCAGAGTTATGTTGTCCTTAGCAGCTTAGTAATAAGCTTTGTCATAAGTATTGAGTACGGCTTTGACTAGCGGCAGTTACAGCATCGGGTGTTAATAAAGTGGTTACGTAAGGAAGTTTTGAAGCACGATATAGTTGGAGCTTCGGAGATGGAGGGGGGCAGTGTGTTGAACCAGGAGGGGGCCCTAAAGCTGAAGGCTCTTTGGCCATGAGAGGTCCTAGCTCTAGGGATAACAAGAGAGGTTTTCCCAGAGGTCCGAGTATGAACTAGTGGGACAGAGCGGCGTATGGTGGTGGTCAATCCTGGTGGGGAAAGCCCAAGGAGGGTCTTTTTTGTAAGGGTACAGGCAAGATATTTGAGGCTCTCATCGAGATCAAGTACCAGCGCTTTAGCATACAGTAGACAGGTGTGTGTCATCCTAGGTGCTCCAGTAATTAACCTGCAGGCCTTATTCAGAGAAAAGCGAATTTATGGAGTGCGGTCGATCTAGCAGCACCATACACCGGCAGTCCATAGTCCACTAGGACAGGATAGAGGAGGTGATCTAGTCAAGAGTTCTCCGGGGAGGCAGTGTTTATACCGATGTAAGATGCCCAATCAGATATTAGTGGCAGTGGCTAGGGCAGCGATGTGTCCATGGAAGGAGAGGAGGGTCAAATGGATCCCTAGGTATTTATAGGAGCAAACTTGTTCGAGTGGGAATGAGGACCCAGAGGAATGAGGAGTTTGAAGTTGCAGGACTTGTTTTGGGGATCAGAGAAGAACATAGTTTTGTTTTTTAAGATTTATCACCAATCTATGTTCCTTGAACCAGCCCTCGGTTTCATGTGAAGGACTTCTGCAGCGAGTCCTGAGGGCAATAGGGTTACGACTTGAGGCAAAGATGACTGCTTCATCAGCGCATAATAGAATGTTCCCGAGCAAGAGTGTGGAAGGGTGTTAAGGTAAAGGGAGAATAGTAAGGGCCCAGAATGGAGCCCTGGGGAACCCCAGAAAAGATGGGACAGATGTCTGAGCAGGTCCCATTAATTTTTACACGCTGTGAGCGGTCAGACAGATAACTGGTGCACCAGGAGATAGGCCCAGCAGCAAAACCAGAGAGATTAAGGGCATCAAGAAGGAGGGGGTGGGAGACAGTGTCGAAAGCTTTCGAGAGGTCAATGAAGACAGCACCAGCCAGAGATGCTGGGAAAGCTTTCTACTTATTCTCATCTTCTATTCGACTGGCAACGGGGAGTCGCCAAAATCAAACAAGTCGGGCGTCACTCTGTCATTTTCCCCCGAACACTTGTTACTGGGTAGCACTGCTGTATCTGCACAATGTACATTAGCCAGGGTGCAACCTCTATTTACTCAAATCTCTCTATCAGACACATTATGAACTTGGACCATTACCCGTCTGGCATAAGCATGGGCTCTGGCAGGCAAAATACTTGGCTTGACCAGCAGTCCTTCCGGCAATTTCCCATCGCCTGGTGCATCCAGCATGAGGATTTTATTCTTGACATCCTTTCTGATACGGACTTCCCCCTGTAAGGTATACTGGGCATTTGGCGCCAGGATCAGAGACTCGGGATCCTTGTTCCGGACAATTCCAACTGGTTCCTCTGATTCCATTTTTTCAGCATCTCTCTGTGCCTCATAGGCCTTCTTGATCAAGGCCGGGATTCTTAAAGCTCTACCAGTCTGTGACCTCTCTTTCTCAGAACACAACTGCGCCAACCGTCCAAACATATGCACATTCGTCCCAATGAGTAGAGGAACCCCATCATACAGTCCAGTAGGGGGACACACTAATCCCAGGGTCTCTACTTGCTCTGCCACTCCAGCCACGGAGGTAGGGAAAGATAGTCAAATTCAGATATACCCGGAATAGGGGTAGGCCTTCTCACTTAACCCCCATACATGCAGTCCTTCCAATGGTTGTAAGGGTATGTCTGACAAATGCTTCTGATACCAATCCTGGAACATAATTGTCACTTGGAAGCCACAGTCCAACACAGCTCTGGTGGGCACACCATTCACTTTTACTGTAGCTTCCATTGAAGGGCCCACTATTCTGGACCAGTCTGGAGAGGCGGTAGCAAGGGCCTGGGTAGATGATCTAGCCACAGAAGGACATGAATTAGCATTTTTGGGACCTTCACTGTGGTCATTTCGTGCACCTCTTAACCACTGTTTTGTGCTCCAAAGCTCTCCTTGTAGCCGGCTCACCACTCTCTCTAAGTCTTTCCGAGACCGGCATCCCCTCTTCATGTGTCCATCCTTCCCACAGTTATGGCAAAATATGTCTGCTGAAGTTTGGGGTGACTGAGGCATCACATTGGGGGCTGCAGCATTGGTACTATCAACAGAAAACCTTGGTGCCACCTCAGCCGGCGGTGGGTTGGACATTTTGAGAATTCTCTTCAGTTTCCCCACTTCCATAGTCAAGATATCAAGCTTTGAGCTGCTGTCAGCAGGAAATGTCTGGGGGGCACCCCCACCCCCACAGCAGATGCAGTCGAGTAAGAGTTGGGGCCTATACTGTTAGGAGGGGCCTTCATACAGAGACTATTTATTGCTTCTCTGACCTCCCTCAGCAATTCATTCCATGGCAGAACATCGGTAGCCATCCCTCTCTGGCTGGGCCCCCTGGCTGACATTTGGGTCTCGGGTTCTGTCATGTGATTTTGGTGATTCCAGACCATCAGCGTCTGACCCCGCACCTGGAGCAGGAGATGTAGCATCTACGACTGCACAGGGCTCTGAAAAAACCTTCCTCCTCAACTTCTCGTACCTCCTTCATCAACACATGGAAAGGCAAGGGACTAGATTTCCTTTGATGCAGTTGCAATTTGAGCAACACCCAGCTAGAGTGCCGGGCAGAGCAGAGTATATGATCTAGTCTTACCTGGTCTACTTCACTAGAGGTCCAACCCCCCCTTTCGAAAAATGGTTTGCAAGATTCCCTCTAATCGATCCATATAGGCAGATAACAATTCCCCCGGCTGTTGTCTAACATCTTTAAGCTTCCATTTCAAGGCCTCAACACTTGTGGTGCCCCCAAACACATTTTCAAGTGCAATTAGATACTCTTGGGCTTTGGCGTCAGGGTCAGAGACCCTCAGGGAGCGAAAAGTACATTGGGCGGGTCCCTGGAGGCTCTCACTCAGGCGAGACCTTTTTTCTGCCTCGGAGCATTGCCAGTCTTGTACCGCAAAGGTAGCAGAGTCTATCCACGTTTCCAGATCGACCTCCCCATTTGGAGTGGGGCGGATGCCAGAGAATACTTTGAGCTTGCAGTAGGAGTCATGACTAATGGCAGGTACAAACATAAGGGCTAGCACTGGCACAGATGGAGGTGCAATAACGGGTGCTGGAGGGGGAGAGGGTGTTGAGGGAGGAACGCCCCCAGGTGGCAATAATAGTTTCTTTAAATCCTCCACAGTTTTCCCCTCCTCCAGCAACAATTTAGCAAATTTCTCCTCAAAAGTTTCAGATAGTGGGGGTCATTCCCCCCAGGTCTTTACTGTCCTTAGTTATCACTCTCCAGGCACTGAGGGCTTGCTCTGGGGTAATAGTCTGTGGCACTTTGGAGCTATCTATGGGGTCCTTATACTCTACTAGGGCCATGAAAGTGTGGGTGAGCAAATCAGCCTGTCGACCCACCACCACAGGGTTTTGTAAACCTTCCACCTTGAAAAGTACTCCCCTGTACAGTGTCCGTATTGATACCCAGGGGGATGTCCAGGATAAGCATAGCATTTTGGGGGTCGATCTCCTCCCCAGTACACCACTCCACAGCCACTTCTGTCAGGGTCTCCATTTATTTTTAACAGTGATTCATAAATGTGGCCACTAGGGGACGCTAATCTCAGCAGTGCCTCCAAGATGTAACCCCTAGGTGGAGCTATCCCAAGGGCTGCTGCTGCTGCCTGCTTGACTACTGACAGGTGGAGGGGCCTAGGTTCTGTGGCGGGTGCCTCCACCCAGAGGTCAGGGTTTGTAGTGGTTAAACTAGCTTGATCACAGCCCTCTGGGACACTGTGACCCCCTTTGGTTCCCTCTAGTGGCTCACACTGTACACAGGAGTTACAGCCCCAATACCCCACGTATACCCACTGTTCACTCATAAAGTACCACTTACCCTCTTGACTGATTCTGCAGCATGTGTCTGAGGACCCCCTGTAAAATAAGGTTAAACAACATACACAGCGAAATACAATACTGTTTCCCTAAGTACCAACACCACATACAGTATATAGTATAACAACAACAAATCTGATTTATTTAGGGGACAGTAACACGGGAGGGGGAATCAGGTTAATTGGTGGCATTAAATCACAGTACTGTGCACACATACAGGGTCTGAAAAGTCACACTCTGGGTACCCAGGTTGGGAGGGGGGCTAGCCAGGTCCGTTGCCTGGGGTTGGCCAGCAGGTGCAGATGGATAGGGCCCTGTAGAAGAAAATACATGCAGAACACCCAGTTGTAATCTGGAGCCGGATGGCTCAGTCCATGAAGCAGTGAAACAACAAGAATTAGGTGACACACTTGTGATTGAAAACAAGCTACAGGGGAATACCCTGATTTGTACTCACAATACCCAAGCTGAGGACCGGATGGTGGATGTTCTTCTGTGGATTGCCAGAACAACAGGGCATGGAGACAAAGTCCTCGTGACTGGACCCCACTGCAGTTGATAGCAAATGGGTTTCATCCGAGACAAGCTGGGGTTTGCTTCCAGCTTCAACACACAGCACGAGTATTGGAAATAGCGATTCCCCACAAACACTCTGCACATTCATATGTAAAAGGAAAGTACTATACCAGGTAGGCTGCTCCTCGATCCAGATCGCAATTACTGCAAAATACCCAGAGCACACACAGCAGCTTCAGTTCCGGACAGACCAAGCGCGATTCAGCAATTTCTCCAGTCTTCTACAGGGTGAGCCTGGTTTCCACTCTTCAGACTTCCTTCTTTCTCCTCACAAATCAGATTCAGTCTGAACTAGCACTTACAATGGCTGCAGGCCGAACCTCAGGGCCTCACATGCGCTTCCCGCACGAAACTATACACCGCAGAAGCACAGAGCTCCTTCTCTCTTCACTGTCACAACTGATCTGATCTTTCCAGTCACAGAGCAGGACACTTCCTTTAGCTCCACACCATTCTGATGGTTGGTTCAGCTGTCGCTCACAATAAGACTCCCTCTGTTGGTGAAAAAAGGCGCCAAGGTCAAAACTACATTTCCCAGAGTCACTGCCCATACAATCCCCTTGTGGCTGGCTCAAAACTGAAAGTCCAAGTTCCGATTCGTACACAGGCTCCATTTTAAGGAACCCCTCCCCATTGATTGGTCCATTTCAGCAGTTCAGGACCAAAATGAAAGAGCTACACTGAAACAGTTTGTGCTGTAATGAAGACAGGTTAGACAAACTACATTTTCTGTCACTCAAAATGATTTCTGGCAAATAGTTATATCTTTCAACAAGGCTCCCTCTGCACATATAGCGACGGCAGAAACAGAGCGAATTGACAGTAGCTTGGGTGGGATTCGAGCATTAAATATACAGTCCCCCCATACAAACTAATTAAGTCTGCAAGCAGACAGCTCTTAAAGAGACAGTACATGGAGGCTCAAATAGCACTCACTTGGAACCACATTTAAACAGCTCAGACGCCGAACACCGCCCAGACTTGGAGCATTCAAACAAGCTCCTGGAAGACTTTTGGGAACCCCCATTTGCAGGGGGATTACACCTGTACAGGTCCGCATTCCTCCAGGTGGGTCCCCAGTCCCCAATGAAGCTGAAACCCTTCTTTCTGCACTAGTTCTCCAGCCAAGCGTTGAAGTCTCTGGTGCGGAGGTTCCTAGCCTCCCCCTTGCCATGGACAGGCAGCACCTCCAAGAAGGTCACGGAGCTTGCTGCCTGCCCAAGGGCCCCACCCCAACTCCCTGAACTCCTCCTGTACCCTTTCTATTCCTGCCTCATCCCTACCCAGGTCATTTGTCCCGAGATAGACTATGGCATCAAGCTCTCCCTCCTCACTACTGCCATAGGAATTCTCTGGATCCTCTCCCCATCCCTCCTAGCTGTGCTTCCCGGTAGACACTTTACCTCCCTTTCCTCCACTGTACCTGTCCCCCAATCCACTCCCAATCCCAAGTCCCCCACTAGGAGAAGCTTCTACTTCCTTTGGGGTCCTCTATTACCCACCTGCATTGGACGTGGGCTGCATTACCATGACAGTACTGACATAGAACCCTAGCACTTTGCCTCATTAGTGAAAGGTTTTGTCAGGGGGAACCTGTTAGCCTGTTACCTGAGTGGCTAGAACTCCAGGTTTTTCACCTTTTGGAAGATGTTCTCCAGTTATCAGAGGTGCGCCATAAGGAGTTGACTAGTAAAATGTACTCTTTTCAAGTGGACAAAAATTTCATGCTGGTGTGCAGGCAAGGAGATTGACCCTCTCACCTGTCCTCCGATGCATATTCTCAACTACCTCTAGTCCCTTTCTCAATCAGGGTTTCAAGCAATGTCCCTTTAGGTACAAGTGGCTGTCATCTCTGCACACCATGCTTGGGCTGCATTTCCAGTGGTGGGACAGGAGAAAGTGGTCGGCATTTTTTCAGAGGCTTGGACCTCCTGTCGGCTCCAGTCCAAGAGCCTTCACCACTGTAGGACTTACTGCTGTTGGTTGCTAAGCTGAATTGTAAGCCATTCCAGACAATTCACAAGTGTGAGAAGTCATAGTTGTCACAGAAGAATGTGTTTTAAATCGCTATCATCTCAGCCAGACAGGTGAGTGAGGTCCAGGCACTTTCAGTGGATTCCTCATATCTGTTTTTCTACATGGACATGGTAGTCCTTTGCCCCCATGTGAAGTTCCTGCCCAAGGTAGTCTTGAAGTTTCACCTTAACTGGGTAATATACCTCTGTCTACTTTCTGAAACCTACTTCAGCTGCCAAGCATGCAGTACGTACTCTGGTCATGCAGCAGGTGCTTCTACCTTTGGGATCCCACAGCAGGAGTCTGCAGCAAGGCTCACCAGCTCTTTGTAACCTGTGCTGAATCTGCTGCAGGCAGTCCAGCAGCAAAACAGTTGATTGGCTGATGGATAACTTCCTGCATCAATATGTGCTACAAGTTGTCTGGTAAAAAGATATCCCATGACAGCACTGGCATTTGTGGCTTCAGTCCTCAAGTCTCTGTTTTGGGATTTCTCCATCTGTGCTTTAATTCTTCCTCTCTCCCCAGAGAGGACGCATATCATCTCTATAAATGACACCAATATTCAATCAAAGAGGCCCGAGCACAGGTCCTTCAATCCTGCCCCTTGACTCTTTGCAGTGAGTGCGTTTCATACTGCAGTTTCAATTCCCTTCTTAGCCTTCTGTTTCACATGCTCTGCTTGAGTAATTAAGTTGATACAAAATCGTTCAGATTTATCTAGCAAGATGGAAAATTTCTGCTAGACTGACTTTTGTGAAGGAATGACTTATTCCTCTCCTCCAAGCACTTTTCTGTCATCTGTACCGTGAGAATGCGTTAGATTTACAACATAGGGTACTGACCTTCAGGTTTCCTCCCTTGGGTTAGAGCTAGCAGATCTCACAGCCTTCAACTTATTGTTTCATGGAATACTTATTTCTGCAGTTCCTGTAGTATGTGTGCTCCTCAAATACAGCATGTAGATGAAATTAAAAGTATCTGAGAGAAAACCATTGGCCTGTTAAACTATTAACTTAGTATCTTATAAACCAATACCCTCTAAAACCAGCTCTGAAACTCATGAAATTCAAACTCTGAACTGAGGTACCTAGCCAGTCTAGGATCTTTTGATATTTGTGATGGGATGTCAGATTAGAGAGCTCTAGGCCTTATTTGATAAATCCATCCTTAACCTGTTTTAGAAAAGAAGAAGTTGCAAGTATGGAATCATGATTAATTTTAAAGCTGCACTTTTTTTTTTAACTTTGAATATTAGACCTCTCTTGGACCAAATTGAACTTTTATGGGCAAAAATGTGAACTAAAGTTTGCAAAACAAAAAAAAGTTTAAAACAAAGTTCCACCTCTGGCTTCCCAAACCATGGCCATGCGTTTGAGATACTTGGGGGCTTTCAAACCCCCCAGGAATCCCTCACTTATGTTTTAACAACTGTGATCAGTCCCCTGGGTTGAGCTGCTTTAAAATATGGAATTCTATGTTAATAATGGAATCTTAGAATGTAATTCAAAACTATCCTGTGTGGTCATGCTCACCTCTGCCCTTTAATGACAGATGTATTTCTCCACCTGGGAAGTTACATCATCCCGAAGTTTCTCCAACTTCAGAGACGTGATGTTTGTGTTACTTTATAGTACGTGTTTGAATAGTTGTTTTACTTAGTAAATGATAAATGTTGTGTTAGGGTGTTTTATTGTTTAAATTCTGTTTTTGTGTGTCTCCGGTTCCTTTTTTGGATTCCAGGGAACTGGAAACAGCATGTTAAAATGCAGTCTCCCAGTTTGGGAACCATTTTAAGACTGTTTAACAAAATAAAAAAAAAAAAAAATTTTTTACGCAAGTGTTTTATTTCTCTACTGCTCTTGTGGTCCTTGCTTTAGCCCTGGTTCCATTTTGTTTCAGGAACCGAGATGACTTTCAATTTGGGCATCTTGTAGTCTTTATTTTATTATTATTTAAAACTTTGTTGGTTCCTGTTTTTCATCGGAACTGAACCGAATTTGTGGTTTTCCGTTTCAGAACCATTTCGTAGGTCGTTCTTCTGGTATGTTGGAAAGACCTAAGAAAAGAACAGGACCCACAGGCTTTAAAAATTTTATTAATTGTTTCAATTTCTTGGTGAAGGCAGATCACCACAATCTGTGTATTAGGTACCTGGGTCCAAGCCACAGTTTTATCAGTTGTGATTTATACATGAAGTTTTGCCCAAAAACAATTAAAAAGAGGGTTATTAAACTGAAATTATGGTCTCACATTCTGATTTTTCATCACAGCAAGGCTCAGGTGAGGGTCCAGCCCCTCAGAGTAAGCAGAAGAACAAGTCTGCTAAAGATGGCACACAAACCAGGACATCTGAAAGGGGGAGCCCTGATACCACAAACATTAAAAGAGCTGCTGAGCAGGCATCGGGAACGGTGCCTACTAAGAAAAAACAAAACCAAACGCATGTCACTGTCCCTCCTACTGAAAAAGCAAAGGAGATGCCATTGGACAGTGGGCAGGCATCGTACATGGTGTCTGCTAAGAAAACACAAAAAGAAAAGCATGTCACAGCCCCTTCTGCTGAGAAAGCAAAGGAGATGCCAGTGGGCCGAAGTAACTTTCCATCCTTTGAAGAAACGACTATAGCATGGCAATTTTTACAGACTTTTCAGGTTATGGGTGACTGTGTGGCCATGCCAGTCCCCCTCCCCAGACTCCAGTACCTGTGATGATGCCTGTGGGGGAGGAGGCAGAATTGTATTCTGATGTTGAGGAGGAGCAAGGGGAACCTATAAAACCAGATGGTTCCCCTGAGCAGGAGTTTGGTTCCCCTCCTCGATCTTCAGAGTACTGTTCTTCTCACTTTACTGTCATGGGGCAAATGGCAAATACCCTCAATCTCTCACCTCAAGGGATGACAGAGGATGAGGATTGGGTTGAGTTTTTGGATATTATGGGCTTAGCCCCAACAAAAAGATTGTTTTTGCCTGTCCACAAGTCTCTAAAAAAAGTCTCCTTCAAAGTCCTGTCAGAACCCCACCCCTACTGCTGGTATTGACAAGAAAATAGAAAAAAGTACCAGGTGGATAAACAGGGTGCTGAGTAATTATACAGCCACCCTGGCCATGAAGGAGTGCTTCAGATTGCTGCCTGTGACAAAGCTAAGGTACCCCATTCCTCTCAGCCTCCCGAGAGAGAGATTCCAGAAAACTGGGTATGGGTAGTACGGGCAAAAAAGTTTGCATGTCAGCTTCTTTGCTGCCAAGACCGGCAGCTTATATGGCCTACTCTGCTTGGTACCAAAAGGCGCTTTTTTAGTTTTGCAGTGGCCATGAGTGAGAAAGCACCTGAGGATTTGGCTCGGGATGTGGCAGACAAGTCAAAAACTGCCATGGATGCCACCAAGTACCACGTTCATGTGGCCGAGGATACCAGTGACACTGCTTCCAGGGTCGTGGCACATGCAGTGTTCCTCAGAGGGTTTGCTTGTCTGAGAACTACAAACCTTTCCCATAGCACTAATAAAAAAGCCATAGATTTTTCTTGTGAGGGAAATTCTTTGTTTGGTGGCAAAACCGAGACTTACTAGTATAACCCCCCATACAAATGGGGGTTCCCGAAAAGTCTTCCTTGAGCTTGCCTAAATGCTCACTGCCAGGCTGGTGTTCTGAGTTTTAGCACATTAAATGTATTGCCAGAGAGTGCCTGTATAGCCTCTGTGTACTGTCTCTTTAAGAGCTGCCTGGATTGCAGTCTTAATTAATCTAAAAGGGAGCTCTGTTAGAAGATGTGCTTGTTTGCTGATCATTTGTTAGAGTAGTAGTAATAATATTGCAGATTGTTCTAACCTGCCTTCTTTGCAGCAAGGACTGTTCTGTTTTTCTCCACCAACTTGGCCTGGGACTGTGAGAATGGGCCAATCAGTACTGTTGGGACTCAAAAATGGAGCCTGCCTGCAGGAGCTTGGTGGGGTCAAAACTTGTAGGAACTGTAGTTTTTTGTATTTTGGCACCTAAAATAACCTGGAGGAGGAGCCCTTGTTGTGACTGACAGATCAGCCAACCGAGTCTTTTGGATCTTGGGGAAATTCCCAAGCTGCTTGTAGCTAGTTTCAGTTCTGAGTTGGGAAGTGAAGAAATAACAGCTTGAATGATTCAAGCAGCAGCCCCGGCATAGATTCACGTGGGAGAAGTGTGGAAAGGCCTGAGTTCTGGCCTGCATTCCTGCCTGCTGTCCCTGAGAGGAAATATGTGCTTTTTTTGGACTGAATCCGAACTTGGAGAGCGAAGTAAGTCACTGAATTGTGACCAGGCTACTACCTGAAGAAGACCGAAGATTTGCTGAATGCGATTGGCCTGTCTGGACTTCCAGCCACCTCTGAACTCCTGGATTGTGCAGAGACTCTGTAATTGCGACCGGAGAGCCTTTTGCCTGGTACAGTAGAATTTCCTTACATGTGAACGTGTTGTGTGCTTATATAGGGTCGTGATTTGGTTACCCACTGTGGTTTGAATTGTGTTCTGCTTGCTGGAAGCTGCATTACAATTTCCTTACGTGTAAATGTGCTGTGTGCTGCTAGTGGGTCGCAATTTGGTTCCCCACTGTGGTTTGAACTGTATTCTGCTTGCTGGAAGCTGCATCCAGCCCCACGGACTGAATCCAAAATCATCTCCATTGGGCCTGGGCCTTGCCACACTGGCCCAGCCCGACTATCTGCTGCACAGAGAAAGCCGTCGATGAGAGACCTGCCTAGGGATCAGCCCCCTGCTCGACACTTGAACAGGAATGACGCCTCAGTGATTCGTGTGGGCCCCGCTTCTCCGGGCACTCCAGCTCAACAACCTGCAGTCACGATTTCGTCCTGCTCATGTCCAGTAATGGGTATCATGAGTAAACATCAGGGTGGCTCCCTGCAACAACAGCTAAATCTAAAGTGTTGTCATCTGATTGTCTGGTTGCTTTTTCTTTCCTGAACTGGGCCCTCCATCTCCGGATTACAAATAGTGTGTGTTGTGCATGTTGCTTTCTTCCATCACAGGGCTCCAACTAGCTGCAACGTTCCTGGCTAGCCCATCATCTCCCTAGCTGGGTACCCAGAGGTGTGACTGTGTGGGGACCTAAAGCGCATGCATAACTGTTTGATTAATATAGCCTTTAAGCCAATCAACCTGATTATGCCCCTTCCTTATTCAAGTCCCCTGAATAAATAAAATCTGACTTTTTCTGCGTTTAACCTAACTGTGGTTCCAGTTTGTGCCAAGAGTACTGTACTGTTGCTATTTGCTGTGCATAACCTTGTTTTACAGGGGGTCCCCAGGGTCAAGCCAGAGAAACCAACCCTGGTGGTAAGTGCAAACAGTGTGGGTACTTGTATGATGTACAAGGGGTACTGTGACAGTGATTATCATATATTGCTTAGGCCACTAGAAGGGAAAGAGGGGGGGTTATAGTGTCCCGGAGGGCTGTGCCCAGGTTAGTTTGACCACTACCAACCCTGACCTCCGGGTGGAGGCACCCATTGCAGAACTTAGGCCCCTTAACCTGCTACTAGCCAAGCAGGCAGGGGTAGTAGCCCATGGGATAGCGCCACCTAGGGGTTACACAAGAAAAAGGTGAATGAGTACAACACTACCTACAAAAGCAACACTGAGAAGGAAAAGGCCTCCACTTCCCAGCGGTATTATGGAAGGGGAGGTTGGGGGCCGGGACTACTACCTCCTTGCTTATGTGACCTATGACTACACCTCTCAGTGTGGCTTTTTCAAGGGTGGGGGCAGAAGGGGTCTCAGATGTGGAGGTGGCACTCCAGCTGCCATGGTTCAGACAAGACAAAACCTTTGACACGTTTGCCCAGGTCGCTCAACCATTGCTAGTGGGAGGAAGGCTAACTCACTATTTTCGGGCTTGAGAAAATATTACCACAGACAGGTGGGCTCTGGAAATAGTGAGTCATAGTCTCTCTCTGCAGTTCCAGAGATTTCCAAAGCTGCAGAGTCACAGAGCCTTTCCACCTCATAACCCAGCAGAAAAACTCCTCCTGGAGTTGGAGGTAAAAAAAGATGCTACTAGCAAATTTAGTGGAAGCAGTTCCCCCTTCCCAAATCAGGAAGGAACTTTACTCCAGATACTTCCTGACCCACAGAAAAAATGGGGAGTGGCGAGCCATTTTGGATCTCAGATATCTGGACAATCATTTAAAGAAGGAAAAGTTCAAGATGGTAATGCTGGGAACAGTAATTCCATCCTTGCAACACGGACACTGGCTGGGGTCACTGGATCTGAAAGACACCTACTTTCACAAACCAGTAAGGCCCTCTCATAGAAAATACCTCCGATTCAGAGTGGGGGACTGCCACTACCAATTCACAACCCTTCCCTGTGGCCTTTTCTCAGCTCACAGAATTTTCACAATGCCTGGCTATAGTGGTGGCACATTTGAGGAGGCAAGGGGTAGTGGTTTTTTTCTTACCTAGACGATTGGTTGGTTTCAGGAGAGTCTTAACCAAGAGGCCAAGGTCTTCCTCTCTCTCACCCAACACACCCTGGAGGAGTTGGTTTTCCTGATAAGACTCCAGTAGTCTCAACTAGATCCTGTACAGGTGTTGGAGTTTATAGGAGCAGAACTAGATACTGTTCAGGGAAAGGCATTCCTCCCTCAGAAAAGGGTGACCAATCCGATAAAACTTGCAAAGTCCTTCAAAACAGGGCAGCCAGGACCTGCCAGCAACTTCCTGCAGTTACTAGCACACATGGCCTCTTCTGCAGCAATGGTGCCAGGGTCCAGATTTCAGATGAGAGATGTGCAGTACCACTTAGGGGCCCACTCTTCTCAAAGGTGGGACCCTCTGTCAAAGTTGGTGCCCGTGAAAGAGTGCCTGCTAAGGCCACTGGAATGGTGGAAGGAGGAGGAAAACCTATGAGGAGGAGTTTCCATCCTCCAGCAGTCACCCACAGTGGTGCTCCCTACAGATGCCTACCTCCTGGGGTGGGGAGGCCACGTAGAGAATCTCACTGTAAGCGGGGTATGGACCCCACTGGAGTCTCAGGAACATATAAACCTTCTGGAACTCAGAGCAGTGTACCTGGCAATAAAAGCCTTTTCCTCCATCATCAGGGGTCAATCAGTCCAGGTCAGGACAGATAAGACCACCACTATGTACTACATCAACAAGCAGGGGAGGAACAAGATCTTCCAAACTGTGCACAGAAGCAATGACGATCTGGAGTCTTATTCCCTGCGAGTACAGCTATCTGCAGTTCACCTGTCAGGCAAGGACAATGTCCTGGCAGACTCTGTAAGCAGAATCAAGTCATGGAAACTGTGAATGGGCACTGAACAAGCAAGTGCTCGCTATAGTGTTCAGAAGAGTGGGGGCACACCAGAAGTGGATATGTTCGCATCCTGGGAAAACTACCAGCTCCCCAACTTTTGTTGCAGGCCTCCCTCAGTGGGAACAGTCCCAAAGGACACACTAGTCCTCTGATGGACAGGGAAATTTCTTTATGGATTCCCTCCATTACCACTTCTGTGGAGAGTGCTACTGAAACTCAGGAGGAGCAGGCAACAATGATTCTGATCGCACCAGACTGGGCGAGGCAGGCCTGTTACTTCCTGCTCTTGTCCCTCTCCTTCAGACTTCCAGTCCTCCTTTCCTGGAGTCACAATCTGCTGACTCTTTCATGGTAGGATAGCATTCCCAGAACCAAGAACCCTGTGCCTCAAAGCATGGTACTTGAAGAGCTAGAGTTCTCTGGACTAAACCTCTCAGAGGAGTTCTTACATGTGCTCAAGGTTTCCAGGAAGCCTGCAACTAGAAAAACCTACACTTCCAAGGGGAAAAGGTTTTCCCTGTGGTGTTCATCCAGACAGCTCAGCCCCCTTCATGCAAGCTTGTCCACTGTTTTGGACTACTTGGTCCACCTGCAGTCCCTGGGCTTCTGGCCTTCAACCCTGAAGGTGCATTTGGCAGCAGTGTCAACATAAGTTTCACCTGGCAAAGATAGATTTTCATTGGGGGTATCTCATTCATCAGGCCACACCATAAAAACTTCACCGTCAGTGAGGCAGGATCCACGTGAAAGATTTTCAAGTAGTACAACTGGGGCTGCCCACGTCGACATCACCTGTTGACGTCATCAAACCTGTAAAGGCATGAGTGGACTCAATCCCTCCTCCGTTCTTTCCCGCCATCGACTCTGATCACGTGGGTCTCCACGGAAGCTCCGTCGCAGTTCGTGCCATTTTTGTCTACAATTTTTTCTTTTACCCTTAGGTTTCAGAATCTCTTTTAAACAAGAGATTCCTTTACCTCATTTATGTCGAGAGTTACTCCTTCACATCACTCTTCCATCGCTGCTGCTACAGAAAGAAGATTGCTTATTCAGATGACCACAACCTCTGTGTCTGCTGTCTTGGGCCTGAACACGACGTCTCTGACTGTGATTTCTGCCAGAAATTCAACTTCACAACTCATAGGTGACACAAAAAAGCTTTGAAGAAATTCCTCTTGGAGCAACAGGTAGCCAGTTCTGGGCAGGGGTCCTCCCGGGTCCCTACTTCCCAGTCGTCGGTGGGTTCTTCGAGCTCTCGGGCTTCAAAGGCCCGAGACAGGTCCTCTGCGGAAAAGTCACAAAAGGGAAGGAAGGAAAGGGAACGTTGTTTAACCCGGAGTAGCACACTGAGCCAAAGCTTGTTTCCAGATGCGACCTGGGAGTACAAGGAAGTTAAATGACTTGCTCAGGATCACACAGTATGCACCTAGGCAGCTGTGGGATTCAAACCCAGGTCTCCAGATCTGCAGCTCAGAGACTTAACCCAGTGTGCTATACTGCCTCCTAAAAAGGATCATGAACAGGACCGCTCCTCCCCCGGCGGTGCTTCTGATCCCCATCTTCCTCCTCCTCTGGGGGCACTCCATTGGCTACGGCTGCACCGACGCATTCTGCAGTTCAGGCCTCTGCTTTTCCCAGGTCCATACCAACAGCTCCTCCTCCCACTTCTCAGGGAGACTGGCTGTTGCCCCCCCCCCTGCTCATTGACCCTCGGGTCATTGTCGCCAGCCCCTCCATTATGGCCAGATACTTCCCCAGGCCCTCAAATGTTAGGGACCTTAGGCTCTCAAGACCCGATGGGTGGCTCATCGCACCCTGTGCCAGCGACCCCTCCACCATTGATACATCCTTCTCCTGCCATTGACCTTAACACTATTCTGACCCAGATCACTATGGCCCTGGTGCACCAGTTAGGCTCATATAAACCTGGGTCCCCAGTGCCGTCGACCGCCCCATCGTCATCGACGCCTCTTCGGCCTTCTCAGGCTGTGCCCCATAGGACGCTGTCAGTATCTCACTGATCGGACCTCAAGTTAGAGCAGGTTGATGTTGAAGAGGAGTACCACCCTGACCTCATCCTCCCTGAGGAAGAGGAGGAGAAACCTCTTTCCGTAGACAGATCTACTGCTTCTTCAGTCAGCGAGGACTCTGTTAAACATACTCTCAGGTTCCCTCCTGAAGATCCTACCTTTTTCAATGTCATGAAGCAGCTGTCCACAGCTATGGGTTTCCACACTGAGGAAGAGGATGCCACCAGAAGAGAACTGGTAGATGTCTTGGAGATTCCAGAATCTCCCCATAAGGACATTCCTCCTATTCTTCCAGCTCTGAGGAATGTCACAACTGTGGCTTGGCACCACCCAGACACGGTGCTTGCCATGCCCCACAGGGCAGACAAACTCTATAATGCTCCTCAGGGCCTGCCTTATTATGCTACCCAACCTGAGACTGATTCCATGATCATCATGGCAGCCCATGACAGGTCCAAGGTGCCCAAGCACCTTAGCTCCCTCCCACCTGACAGGGAATCCAGACGGCTCGACCTGTGGGGTAAGAGGATTTATGCCTCCTCCACCTTGGGACTTCTGATTGCTGACTATCTATCACATATGGTCAAGTACCAAAACACCATCTGGAGGAAGGGCAAGGCAGCTGCCCAAGCCCTCCCAGAATGTTCCCAGAAACGGGAGGTTCTCAGATCCTTGCAGGCTGCTGAGGCAATCAGTAAGCACCTCCTCAGGGCCTTGTATGACATTTCAGACACGGATGCCAGGGCTGCTGCCACAGGCATTTCCATTAGTAGGCACGCCTGGCTGAGGGTCTCAGTCTTCACAGTGGATGTCCAACAGAAGGTGCTGAATGTCCTCTTCAGCGAGTGGCTCAAAGTTATTTGGGCCAGATGTCCAGGACATCATTAATGATTTACAGGCATCTGGTAGGGCTCTTAAGTCTGCACATTCACTTTCCCATACACAACCTAGGAGCAGACAAGGCCTGTCCTTTCACAAGGTGTCCCACAAGTCTGGAGCATGCTCCCATCCCCATGACAAAAAAAAAGCCTCTTCTGCCTTGCCTACCCCCTCCTCCTCAGGCCCTGCCGCGTAGTGACCCAGGGGTGATGGATCAGCCTCAGTGGTCAGATCCACCTCTGCATGACTCCTTGCCAGAACCCCCTCTTCTGGTCCCCGACCAAGAGGTGGTGGTCGGAGGTCGGTTCTCCCTGCATCTCAACCAAAGGAGAACCATAACTTCAGATGCCTGGATTCTTCTGATTATAGAATGGTGTCACACTCTGGAGCTTGCAGAACAGCCCCCAGAGACTCCTCCGATACCCTCCACCTATTCTCCATGTAATGGTTCTTCGGGAAGAGGTACAGTCCCTTCAGTGGAAAAAGGCTCTCGATCCAGTGCCCAGGCAGCAGAAGAACAGGGTATTCTACTCCAGGTTCTTTCTGGTCCCCAAAAGAACTGGAGATCTGAGGCCTATTCTAGATCTCAAGGACCTCAATCTTTATTTCCAGTACAAGAAATTCCGCATGGTCACCCTGCCAATCTTGTTGTACCTACTCATGCAGGGCAATTGACTGTGCTCGCTAGATATGTAAGACACTTACCCATATATCTTGGTTTGTCCTCCGCACAGGAGGTTTCTCCAGTTTCTTTTTCAGGGCGAACATTACCAATTCAAAGTATTGCCCTTTGGCTTATTCTCTGTGCCACGGGTCTTCACAAAATGCTTAGCAGCAGTAGCTGCTGCCATCCGGAGAGAAGGCCTGTATGTCTTCCCCTACCTGGATGACTGACTTCTCATGGAGAGGACCCTCCAGCTGTTTCATTCCCTGGGCATCACTGTCAGTCTGCCCAATTCCATATTGATTCCATCCCAGAGGTTACAGTATATAGGGGTGGTTTTGGACTCAGCACAGGGCAGGGCTTTTCTGCCCCCAAAAAGGGCAGAGTGCCCAGAACTGTTATGTTCCTGTGAGGGTGTACTTGAGGCTATTAGGTCTCATGGTTGTGGCCATTGCCATGGTCCCCCAGCCAGACTACACATGTGGGTGCTCCAGTGGACCCTCTGAGTGCAGTGGGACCACAGCATGGATGACTTGGAGCAGCTAGTGCTGGTCTTCTCTCCAGTCTGTAAGGTGCTCCAGTGGTGGAGGGACCTCCAGAACCTGTTACAAGGAGTCCCATTCCTGATCTCCTCTCCCCAGCAGATTCTCACTACAGATGCCTCTGGTTCAGGTTGGGGTGCGCACTGGGGTCCCTTTCAGACTCGGGACATGGTCCCAGATCAAGACGTCTCTGCACATCGAGGTTCTCGAGATGCGGGCGGTCCTGTATGCCATGCAGGCTTTTCAGAATCATCTTCTTCTGGGTCAATTGTTGGTCCAGTCAGACAATCTCAGTGTTGTCTATTACATCAACAAGCAGGGAGGAATGCATTTGTAACCCCTGTGCAGGGAGGTCATGAGAGTCTGGTACTGGACGCTGGACCATGGCCTGGATCTCTTGGCAGTCCATGTCTCAGGCATGCTGAACACTCTGGCAGACAGCCTCAGCTGGACCCAGTCCAGAATGCATGAATGGGAACTTCTGTCATCCTTCACAGAAGATCTGTTCGACAGATAGGGTCATGTAGAGTTGGAACTTTTTGCATCCCCACTCAACGCAGAACTGCCCAGTTCTAGGGACGTGGATATGTTGTTCTATCCACATGTTCTGGCATTGTCCTTTCCCCTTTAAATCTTGCCAGAAAGTCTTCAAGCTGGCTCCTCCCACCCACCTGGATGGTATAACCCTCAGCTCCGCCCCGTAACACCAGATCTTCTTTTCCGCTGGAAGAAGCAGGTTCCCTCCTTACCGCTCCCGCATTGAGTAGACCCTAGCGCTCAAATTTTTGGATTTACTTCCAAAACTTAAACTCTTTAGAGTTTCATCTTCAGTTTGACCATCAATCACGACTGCGATGGAGGAGAAGTCCTCGGCCAGATTTTGCTGGTGCCCATGCGGGTAGAAGATGTCACGTACTGACCCCCACACCACATGCGTTTACTGCCTGGGTCATGAGCATGATCCCCAGGGCTGTGACTTTTGCCGATCGTTTCACGCATCGGTCATTGACAACCGCCTCACCAGCCTGAAATTGGACCGCTTGGAAAAACAACATCTGCCAGTCAAATCCAAGGATGTCCTTTGGGTGGTCTCTGCGGCTGCAGGGTCCGCTGAGCAGTTGGAGAAACTTATGGCCTTCGAGGAGGAGGAGGCTCATGCCACCACATAGTCCTCTTTGGCATTGGCCTTTGTTCCGCTCAAGTTGGGCTCCACTTATTCGGGCTCCTTCAAGGAGCTGTGCCAGTCTCTCCATACCAAGGGACAGGGCCCTTTGGGTATGCACAGCTCTCACTCTTGCAAGAAGGAGTACAGGAAAGAAAAGGAGAAAACTCACCATCAACGTTCTTGGGACCTGGATCGTTCTCGGTCTCAGGAATTGGAGGTTTTGATCTAGGTCAAAACCGTGGCCTTGGCCACTGGCTTCACAGAGACCCCGTCGAGCCAGTTGGCCAAGGCGTCAGCCGATGATGCGGCCAGGATTTTTCTTGACCCTGTTGACCAGTTGCCATAAGAAGAGGCCGACAACTCTTTGTTCAGAACTCCGGTCCTGCCAGTGACCACCGAAGGGGCGACTCAGCCTGCTGAGCCAGACCCTCTGGTCACCGACCTAGACCAGGAGGAGCCACGGCTCCCTCTGAGATCCCCCCCGTTGGCACCCCTGGCAGCTGAGGTCGAGGTCTAGGTCTTCCTCATCCTCTGGGTCATGCAGGTCCCACTCTCGGCACTGTGGGAAGTGGCGCCGCCGCTATTCGTCTTCATCCTCTTCGGTTGAGGAGAGGCTTCGGCGCAAGTTGCGTCGATACTATGAAGACCTCATATAGCAACAGTTGGTGTTAGCCGGTCTGAAGCTGACCCCGGCTCCCACACCGGCCATCACTTGGCTGTCGCCTGATAGGCCAACACCGATGCCTCCGACGAGGTCAGTCGACATCGTTCCTCCACCAGCGGAGCCAGTTCAGACCTTCTCGGTTTGGCCAAAGCTGGCCTCTCCACTGATGGTGGTGGAGCCACCACCCAAACAGCCACCGACCAGGGCTCCATCCAAGGAGTCTTGACTGGCTCGGGGGCTTCCCCATTGGCTGTCGGTCACTCTTACACCTGACCGCCTGTAGTGGGTTGAGAGTGACTCGGGTGGTCGGCCGCTCTATGTGGACTCCTTTGAGTCTGAGGATTCCTCAGTGCACTCCTGTCTAGTCTACTTGGAGTCAGTGGGGGATCTCTCGATGGAGGAAGGACCCACTTCCTTCATCTCATCTCTGAGTCCACGGGGATGAAACTGGAGGTTGCCCAGAAGTGGGCTCGCTGTCCCCTCACAGAGATTCTGGACAAAGGGGACTCTCCAACGGAGGCTTTCCCAGTGGCCATGGTCAGCCCTGCCCTGGAGCTTTGGCAGTGCCCCGCTTCCTGCCCTGCACCCTCTGCCCGGATGGCCCGCAAATATGCGGTGCCCACAGGTACCCTCTCGGGGTTCAAGGAGCATCCTTCAGCCGAGGGGTTGGTGGCCAACTCCAGGTTTCAGCACTCAGGCAATACTGGGGATGTCGATAGGCCACCAGATAAGGAGTCCAGAAAACTGGACCACTCCGATAAAAAGGTCTGTGCTGCCTCTTCACACAGCCTCCACCAGGCAAGTTGAACCATCATGATGGCACACTTTTCACATGCCCTTTTGGGTTCCTGGATGAGGTGATTCCTCATCTTCCTGCGGACCTCCAGACTATGGTCAAGCAGGTCCAAGACCAGGGCCAGGCTGTGGCCAAACAGCAACTTCAGACGACTCTGGACATTGGAGATTCCTGTGCCTGCTCAGTGGCAGCTGTGGTTGCCATGCGCTGTAGGACTTGGCTGTGGATCTCGACCTTCAGAGCAGGCACTCAGCACAAGCTGGCGGATGTTCTGTTTTTAGGCACTGACCTATTTGGGCCTGGTGTGGAGGGTCACCTCCAGTGTATTGAGAAGTCCAGTGCCACCTTGGACTCTGTTACATCCACCCAGAGGGATCCCAAGGGCTCCAAGCAGCAGAAGCATAAGCCCTTTCAGTCCTCCACTCCTGCAGCAAAACCAGCCCAGCACCAGTCTGGTCAGCAGGCTCAGTTCTGGTAACCTAGGCCCAAGTCCATGGCCTCGGTGGTCCAAAAGCCTGGAGGGAAGGGACCTGGTGGCTCCTTAGCTGGGTCCTCCTTCTCCAAGCCTGCTAGGTGATGGGATGGGGGATGCCACCCTCATGTCCATCACGCCTTCCCTGGGTCCTCCTGTGGGGATCCGGCTCTTCCACTTTCTGCGTGGTCCGCTGTCACCATGGATAGGTGGGTTCTGGAAGTGGTCAGTCGGGGTCTGCCTCTAGAATTTGAGCAGTACCCTCCCAGCTGAGCCCACATCCAATGGGAGGACTTGGTATCTGCAGACACTCAGTCAGCTCTTTGAGATGACATAGCTCAGCTCCTCCACAAGGAGTTCATCATGGTCAGGGTTGTGGATCCTCCAGAACACCCAGGGTTTCTCTCCAAGTACTTCCTGGTGCCAAAGCGGACAGGGGGCTGGCACCCCATTCTAGATCTGCATGACCTGAACAAATTCCTCAGGTTCCGAACCCTCAGGATGGTAACTCTGTCCCAGATCATACCATCCCTGGAGCAAGACGTGGTTTTGCTCTCTGGATCTTCAGGATGCATTCTTTCACATTCCGATCTGTCTGTCCCACCAAAGGTTCCTGTGCTTCTGAGCTGAGGGAACCGTCTACGAGTTCTAGGCCATGCTATTTGACCTCTCCTCAGCCCCCAGGGTCTTCACCAAATGCATAACAGTGGTGGCAGCTTACTTGAGGCACCGAAGGGTCCGGGTGTACCCCTGCCTGGATGACTGGGTGATAACAGGTCCTTTCAGGCAGGAGATGTAGCGGTCCAGGGACCTGGCCATCCAGACCTGCATTGACCTTGGCCTCCTAGTCAAGGAGGCCAAGCTGGAACTTGTGCCCTTGCAGGTGATCGGTTTCATCGGGGCAGACCTCAACTCTTGCTGACCCAGAGTCTGGCTCCCAGATGACAGGGCGGAGGTTCTCTCCTCCTTTGCCTGATCATTTCTGGTTGGGCATTTGCGCCCTGCCCAGGACTTCCTGCGCCTTCTGGGTTACATGGAGGCCTGCACCAGCATGGTCCAATGGGCCTGCTAGCAAATGCACTCCCTGCAGTGGGAGCTGGACAGCCAGTGGTCTCAGTGCAAAAGTCAATTTGACCAACTGGTCACTGTGACCCAGAAGATATGGGACACCCTCCAGAGGTGGCTAGTCCCAGAACATGTGCAGGAAGGGATCCCATTTATCGGTCCTGAGCCGACGGTCATCCTGACGACCGATGCCTCTCTCATGGGCTGGGGTGCCCATTTGGGGAACACGGCTCTGGACCCCCAAGGAGTCCCAATGCCACATCAACCTACTGGAGCTCCGAGAAGTCTGGCTGGTGCTGACTGCCTTCACACCGTTTGTTCAGGATCAAGTGGTCCAAGTCCAGATGGACAACACCATGACCATGTACTACCTCAACAAGCAAGGCGGGATGCACACCCTGCCCCTGTGCAAGGAAGCTCTCCGTGTCTTGACTCTCGTGTGCAGCCTGGAGGCGGATCTCTAGCCATCCATGTGGCAGAAGCCTCCAGTCAACTGGCAGACACCCTCAGCTGGGTGGGCGAGGTGTCTCATGAGTGGTCTCTCCATCCGGAGGTAGTTCAGTCTGTTCTCCCACTGCAACATCCCTCGGGTGGACCTGTTTGCCTCCAGGAAGAACAGAAAGCTGAGGCTGTATTGTGCCTGCCCCCCTCAGCAGGACAAAATGCAGGAGATGCCTTCTGAGGCCCTGGACCCCAGGCCTCTTCTGTGCCTTACCTCCACTTCCCTTGATCCACAAGGTACTACTCAAGGTCAGGAGGGACAAGGCACAGGTGAACCTGGTGGCTCCAGACTGGCCCCACCAGTTTTGGTACCCCGATCTCCTCAGCCTCAGTAACAGGCTTCTGAGGTGTCTTCCCATATGCCTAGACATGCTCACAATCAGTCAGGGGAAGGTACTTCATCCGGACCTTCAATCCCTACACCTGACAGCCTGGTTCCTGAGCAGCTAGAGTTACAGGCTTTGGGTCTGTCCGAAGATGACCTCACTGTAGTGGAGGCATTTAGAACGGAATCGACCAGAAAGTGCTGTGCCTTCAAATGGAAGAGAGTTTCCATTTGGTGTCAGGACAAGGGGCTGGACCCTTTGTCCTGTCCAGTGGCTAGCATTTTGGACTACCTGTGGTCTCTCTCCAAAGGGGGACTTTGGTCAATGACCCTTAAGGTGCACCTGGCAGCAATCTCTGCTTACCGGGCACAGGCTGGTCAGCAGTCGGTGGTGCTAGAGAAGGTGGTCTGGTGCTTTTTCAAGGGCCTTGACCACATTTCCCCTCCGGTTCGTGAACCACCGTGAGATTTGTTGCTGGTTTTGGCAAAGCTCATGGGCAAGCCATACAAACCGATGCACAGGTGTGACATGTCTCACCTGTCATGGAAGACCAGCTTCCTAGTGGCTATCACATCAGCCAGAAGGATCAGTGAGCTCCAGGCACTTACGCTGGAGTCTCCATACCTGGTCTCCCACAGTGACAAGGTTGTCCTGCACCGCAACCCAAAGTTCCTCCCGAAGGTTGTGTTGGAGTTTCACCTTAATCAGGTGATGACTCTTCTGGTGCTCTTCCAGAATCACACCTTGGAGGCCGAACACAGGCTCCATACTCTGGACCTGAGGCGAGCGTTCACTTACTATAAAGAGTGCATGGCTGGAGTTCAGGGAGAGGGTCACCAGCTGTTTGTCACCTACGCTGAAGCCGCACCTGGCAGACCTGCAGTCAGGTGGACGATTGGCAGGTGGTTCACATCCTGCATTGATCTCTGCTATAGGTTGGCGAGTAGGGAGCCTCCCAAAGGGCTAAGGGCTCATTCCACTCGCCATACCACTGTGACGGTGGCTGCTTCTAGGGACGTCCCTATCCAGGATATCTGTAGGGCTGCTACCTTGAAGTCAGCACACACCTTCATTTCCCATTACCACATCGACCTTGAGTCACGCCGTGATGCTGGTTTGGGGCCCTCAGTTCTCCAGCCCTTATTTCCCAAGTAGGGGGTGCGCGCCTTGCCTCCCTCCTCCCGGAGAACTGCTAGGAGTCTGTCAGAATGTGTGGAAAGAACAACATATCCACGTCCCTAGAAACACAGGTTACTCACCTGTAACAGTTACTCACCTATAACAGTAGTTCTAGGAGTGGTATATGTTGTTCATCCGCACGGACCCACCCGACCTCCCCTGGCTGAGGTACACAACACTGCTTCCAGTGGGCAAGATCTGGCGTCACAGGGTGGAGCTGAGGGTTATACCACCTGGGTGAGTGGGAGGAGCCAGCTTGAAAACTTTGCGGCAAGATTTAAAGGGGAAAGGACAATGCCAGAATGTGTGGATGAGCAACATATACCACTTCTAGAACTACTGTTACAGGTGAGTAACCTGTGTTTTCTGCTTGCTAGATCCAGAGCCTGGAGTTTCCCGGCTGGTCGTGTAATCCCTCTCCTGGAGTAGGAGATTCCTTTATGCCTTCCCTCCATTCCCTCTGATTCAGAGGGTACTAATCAAGCTGCAGATGGATTGGGCCAGCATGATCCTTGTTGCACCATACTGGCCATGGCAGATACAGTTTCCACTGCTGCAACAATTAGCAGAGGAACCTCCAGTCTCTCTGCCTCTTTGCAGGAATCTACTGATGCAGACTCAGGGGACCCTTGTCCATCCGAACCTCAAGTCCCTTCGTCTGCATGCCTAGCTCCTGAGGACGAAGCCATCACCCGGTTTTGAGAATCTCAGAGGGGAGCAGGCATCCTCATGGCAGCTCACAAGTCCTCCACTAGAGCCACATATGCCAAGAAGTGAAAGAGGTTTGCATTCTGGGCACCAAACATCATCTGAACCCTTTTTACCTGTCCAGTGAGCCAGATTCTAGACTACCTGATCTCCCTGTCGGACTCAAACCTCCAGTACTCCTCCCACAAGGTGCACATTTCATCTGTTTCTGCTTTTCACAAACCCATGGGTAAAATTTTTATTCATAAAATAATGAATATGGATAGCTCCACTGAGCAAAAAGCTCATTTACAGAGAGGTCCAGAGTGCCAGTTCCAGTTACTCTTACATTAGTTATGTACCAATAATATCAAATACATTTAGACACAACATGTCCAAGTAGAAATATACACAATAACTTTTACAATAACTACATTATCAAAACATCCTCAAACAGACTAAACGAGAAATACAGACAATATTTTCAAAAATTGATCTGTAGTGCAAATATCTCACATGACTGTGTCAGGAATCAAGATGTATCATTTTCCATGGCTTATTTTCTAAACTAAGTCCCCGTCAATATTTATATGATTAATGTACCAATTCTTTATTAAATTTAATTGGAATTCTCTGTTCAAAGGTCTTAACTTCCCAGGTAATTTATTCCACAAATGGGGTCCAATGCTTGTGAAATGATTATTTCCCCAAAACGTTCTTCTTTTTGGTTCAATACATTCGAAACTATTCACAGAACGCAGTCCTCTAAATGTTTTTTTTAACTTAATACTCTCAACAACATACTCCGGAACTTTCCCCGACAGGCATTTTAACATAAATGTACTTATATTTAAGACTCTCCTTTGAAACAGAGAAAACCAGTCCAAATCCCTATACATTTCTAATCTATGTGTCGTCTTTGGAACACCCAGTATGTATTGTGCTAGTTTATTATACATAACGTCCAGTTTACATAGCTGTCCTTTTGATGCGCCCATATAAATTATATTCCCATATTCTAACATGGGAAAAACTGCTACAGTTACTACAAGATGTCTAACCTCCAGGGACATACAATTTCTAATTCTTTACAGAGAACCTAAATACTTCCCAACTTTTTTTAATGTATTTTCAATATGGACATCCCATTTAAGATTTTTATCTAAATAAACCCCCAAATATCTATAATTATCAACTTGCTACAAAATAACCCACATAAAAGTCTCAATTTGAAGTCCACTTTGTTTCAAATTAACCCCATTACCCCTGTGAAAAACCATTACTTGAGATTTTTTTTCATTTAGAACCAACTTAGATCTCAGCAAAAAATCTTGTAAATAATCAAAAGCTTGTTGTAATATCGATTGAATAGATGCTATTGGTGTACCAGCTACATAAACGATTGTGTCATCAGCATAAAGATGGTACTGCACCCCCTGCTGTAAAAAATTCAAATCATTCATATATAAATTATATAAAATAGGTCCAAGAATGGATCCCTGGATCCCTGTGGTACACCCGAGACAATCCTCCTCAGTCCCAATGACCATTCTTTAATGGTCACTTGTTGTTGTCTTGAATCCAGATAATTTCTAAACCAATTCACCACCATCTCGGATATACCACAGGTTTTCAGTCTGGACAGGAGGATGCCATGGTCCAAAGTTTTTGAAAGATCAATAAAAATGGCCCCCACTGGCATCCCCCTGTCCATACCCTCCACAATATCTCCTGTGACCTTCAATAAAGCTGTAGAAGTTCCATGCTCTGGTCTAAATCCCGATTGATACTTATTAAGGACATTCTTTTCTTTTAGAAATACATGCATTTGTCTCGCCACAATCTTTTCTAGAATTTTTGACATGGTTGGTAGCAGAAAAATTGGTCTATAATTTTCTATAAGCATCCTAGATCCTGACTTATGTACTGGTACTATCCTTGTTGTTTTCCAGATTAAGGGTATTTCTGCAGTTGATAGAGACATATTAAATAAACTTGCCATAGGTTGATCTATAATGGGGGCTGCAAACTTCAATAAAATATTAGGGATCCCATCCATGCCTTCAGCTTTTTTTGTTAATAATTTTAGATAATAATTCCCTAACTTTCTCTTGTTATTGGGACAAATTCAAATTCCACTATTTTATTATGTTGTACATTCTCGTTTCCCGGTAGGTCTATCTTAATATCCCTTTGTGAAGCCTGTTTCATATTATGCAATCCAGTATTTAATGCATCTGTACCCATAGTAGTAAAAGATGTATTAAACTCATTTACCACTCCACTTCCTATATCCAATTTACTTCCATTAATCAAGAATTGATTAGGATAGCCCATATTCTGTCCCTTATGTAATTTATTTATTGTACTCCAAAATGCCCTTGGGTTCTCCACCATTTCTTTAGATATTTTTTTGTTACAGTAGACCTGTCTGGCCTTCCTAATTTCTTTGGTATACAAATTCCGTAGTTGTTTATACTTAATCCACTCCAGATTTCCTTTTGTTAGTTTGGCTTTTTTCCAAGCCTTATCGCTAACTCGTTTAATTTTAAACAATCCAGATTAAAACCATGGTGCATTATTTGATTTAACTAACCTGGATTTTATTGGGGCATGGTTGTTACAAATATGTATGAAATCCTTTTGGAACATGTCCCATGCATCCCCTACATTGGGAACTAGCTCCAACCTCTCCCAATTGTAACCTTCTAAGTCCTGCATAAATTTAATATAATCAAAATGTTTATATACCCTAGTATGTATAATGTTCTTAAGTTCTTTTCTTATTTTCTGATTTCTTATACAAAAAATTATCTGATGATCAGACATAGTATCTGGCAAAACCCCACTTTTTACATATTTATTAGGACTTGAAGTAAATATAAGGTCCAGAATAGTTGTTACCTGGATTTTTTACATTTAACCTAGTTACTTCTTTTATCAATTGAGTTAAATTCAAAGTAATGGCCATATCATTTAAACTATGATGAGCATCTATTGTGCCCCAATCAACATTTAAATCCCCAATTATCATTACTTCATCTGAATTTAGATAGATCTTCATTATATCTTGCATTTCTTCAAATACCACAAAATTGCTTTTTGGTGAACAATGTATACCAAATAATAATACAGGTTTAGAGTGTGGGAATTTTATTTCAAAAGGGAGGATTTCTGCTCCAGTCCAATTATTTAAATTATCAATTTCCTTCATATCAATTCAGTTTCTAGCATAAATTACTACTCCACCCCCTCTTTTAGACCTATCTTTTCTCCACGCATTAAAGTTTTCCAAAGCTATATCACTATCTTGGATTTTTATATGCAACCACGACTCAGTGATTACTATTATATCAGGTTTGTATCGCATTACCCATTCTCTCAAATCTTCAGTTTTTTAAACAAACTACAGATATTGATATGCATGATCCTCAGTCCCTTTTCATTTAGCATTTCCATGGTACAGTCATTATTTGTATCTATTGAAGGCCCTGGATTTAATTGAACATCCCCACTCATCATAAATCCCATAATTACTATCAATTTACTCAGTCTACACATTTTGGGATTTATTTGCCTTCCCCTCCTTACTAGTCTTCGTGTACTAGGATCTACTAATAAAGCATTCTGCCCCCAACCACTTAAAACATTACTAATGATACATACCCATTTTATCAAAATAGTCTCAGAATGTTTATTCAATAAGGAAGCCTGTCTTTCCCCATTCCATCCAAATAATATATCTATCTTTCCTAACATAGTTTCCTTGTGCACTATAACTGTACATAACTGTACTACATCATCTTTCTCCTCTTGAGTATAATCTACAGTTAATAAAAACTGGCACCCCACTAATAAAATTCCCCACCATAACACTGACATTTTCACAAAATTATCTCCTTACAAATTTAGTTCAGAAAATTTTTGTTTATACTCTATAATTTATACTGTTAAAAAGCAACTAATACCCCAATTGGTAACAAGATTACCTACCTACCTACATTTCAGCTATTTCTGCCTTTCATGAGCCTGTAGGCAGTCATACCGTGGCTCAGTTAGATGTGTCCCATACTTTTCTCAGGGGCATCCTGCACCTGACACCTCCAGTCCATTTCCTTGTACCAGCTTGGGATTTAAATTTTGTTTTGGAGAAGTTGACCCTGTCTCTGTTTGCGCCAGCCATGACTTGCGAGCTACATTTTATTTCTTGGAAAGTGTTATTTTTAGTTGCTATCACTTCTGCTTGAAGGATTTCTGAGCTTCAGGCTCTCTGGTGTGGGGAGCCTTATTTGATGTTTCAGAAAGACAGGGTGTCTTTGCACATGAATCCTAAGTTTCTTCCTAAAGAGGTATCTGAGTTTACCATGAACCAATCTATCCACCTTTCCAGAGTGTGCCAATCCAGGGGAAGCCCTGCTCCATACCTTAGATGTGCACAGAATTTTGAAATATTATCTGCTCTGAACTAAGGACTGCAGAAAAGCAAAGCAGCCTTTTGTTTCTTTTGTCCCAAAAAATGAAGATGTTCAGGTTTCCAAACAATATTTGTCATTGTGTTTTGTTGTTACCACAAGCATGGCAAGGCATTACCAACGGTGGTGGAAGCCCCACTCTACAAGGAGCATGGCTACCTCCATGGCCTGTTTCAAGGAGGTCTCAGATGCTGATATTTGCGCTGCTGCCACTTGGAGTACCCTCCATACTTTCACCATACATGCAGTCTGGACATTGCTTCTAGAGCCCGAGCAGGCTTCAGCTGTGCTGTTCTGCAGGGCCTCCTGTCCTAGGTTTTGGTTGACCTTCCTCCCAGAATGTTTTACGACACCTGTAGCTGCTTGGGACTCATTCCTACAGTGTGACATGATGACTGAGATACGTCCAATGATGATAGAACAGTTACGTAAGAAAGTACAGTTACATAAGAACTTACCATAACAGTAGATCTTCGAGAGAGGCTCTTGCAATAGGCACAGTGTGATCCTAGCGCCTGGTGCCTCGGTCCATATGGTTATTGCCTACTGCAAGAGCCCTCTTGAAGTGAGATCTTATAATAACAGTAGATCTTCGAGGGAATCTCAGTCATCAGATCTGCCTTCCCTCCCACCATCCCCCTTCTTGGGGTCCTCTGGTCAGTCTGGCTATATGGTGTATCCAGCCTTCTATTTATGCCAGGGCAGCTCTCTCTCCTCAGTCCCCCATTGCATGGATTTGCTCCCTTAGTCGCTGGGGGAAAGAACTGATGAGGGAGCGGGGCTGCTCACTCCTTTATAGGGTTAATGATGTCGGCAGGTGATGTCGTCGTGGGCGGCCCCAGTTGTGCTGCTGGAAAATCTTCCATGGGGATCCTGCTTCACCAATGGTGAAGGTCCTACAGTGTGACCTGATGACTGAGATCCCCTCGAAGATCTACTGTTATAGTAAGTTCTTAAGTAACTGTTCTATCCCTAGCCTCACAGGCTATTTATACGAGGTTCTTTAAAGGTCTAATTCACCTGAACCCTTCTTTTTGGGATCCTGTCCCTCCTTGGGACCTGAAACTGTGTACTGCACAGCTGATGGAGGCTCCAGTCAAGACTGTGGCAACCACTGCTCTGAAACATGTCACCTGAAAACAGTTTTCCTGGTGACACTTCGGCTAGGAGGGTGAGCGAACTCCAAGCCCTTTGTACAGATCCCAACTGTATCATATTCCACAGGGACAAGGTAGAACTGAGGACTAATACAAAATTTCTCCTAAAGGTGGAATCTGAATTTCATCTGAACCAGTCGATCACTCTTCCAGTGTTTTTGTTTTTTACAGAGCATTCCGCTCCAGGGGAGCAGAAGCTCCACAGTTTGGATGTTAAAAGAGCTCTGGAGTACTACTTGGACCACACAAAGGATGTCAGGTTCACAAATTCTCAATTATTTGTCATCTACGGTAAGGTAGGTCAAGGTAAACTAGCATACAGGCGAACCATTTCTTGCTGGATAGTAGCCTGTTTTCAATTCTATTATGGAAAAGCTGGCAAGCTTCCGCCAGAGGGGCTAAGGGCCCATACTACGAAAAGCACCTCCACCTCTGTGGCAGCATCCAGAGGTGTCTCCATTCAGGAAATTTGGAAAGCAGCTACCTGGAAGACAATACATACTTTCACAAAGCGCTGCTGTTTGGACATTTAGTCCATAAGAGATGCCAGGTTTAGCACTGCTGTCTTTCAGAACCTTTTCCCTAAACAGGTTTTGTTCCCAGCCTTTCACAGTACTGCTATGGAGTCTGCAGTTGTTAAACATAAGTGAGGTATTCCAGGGGTTTGAAGAAAACATTACCTGTAGTAATGTTGTTGCTTTCAAGGGATCCCTCAATGTGCTTAACAGTCCCAGTCCCTACCTCCCCTTCCAGAACCTGGGGAAAAATAGTCTCACAAGAATCAGTTTTCTTTTTAGTTGCATGAGCATTACTTGCTGCATTGTTTTACAACTGATACTCAGTAATTTTTACAGTTTAAATATTTTTTCTGCCATAGTCTTGTTTTTTTCCAAAACTTTTACCCCTTGGGGTACTTATTGATAGTCATTTGGCTAGCTTTAGTGGCTACTGCTCACCACAGCTTGAGAAATAAATCTGCCGTTAGAGGGCAGAGGTGAGCGTGACCACACAGCAGAGTTTTGAATTTGATTCTAAGATTCTATTATTAGCATAAAATTCCATACTCTGTGGCAGCTCAATCCAGGGGACTGATTGCAGTGGTTAAACATAGTGATGGATCACTTTAGAAGAAACAACATTACTACAGGTGAGTAATGTGAGTAATGTTTTTGTAGCTTATGAAAAAATCTGACTGCAAATACCAAGAGTACATCCTTGTGGAATGGTTCACTACTGTGGTTTAGCAAAAAATGTACACAAACTAAAATAGCAGATCTTTTTCTTGTTATGGTTCTAAGGTTTTAAATAAAATGGCTCAACAGGGTATTGATATATCAGTAAAGTACTCTATTTTTAAATGAAGTGTGGCAAACAGTTTGCAGGCATCTTCTATATGCCGTTGTATAAAATAGTCTTGATTTTTCCGAAATGTTTACTGATACTAGTAGACCTTTTGTATATATGTACATAATGATTACTTGTTATGATTTTATTATTGTGCTTATTGTCCATTTCTGTATGCTTTGTGATTTACCTCATGTTGTACCCTTCCCCCAGACGTGGATGAAAACAGATCCTTTTGATCCAGTCCACTTTCCTGGTAAAATGGAAATAAATAACATTTTTTCTTCTTGCCTCTTGAATCCAGCTATCCCTCCTTCCTGTCCCTGCTCGCCTTGATGGGGATCCACTGGCCTCTTAGTATTTTCTCAGCTGCCACTGCCTGCCCTTGCAGGCTGTGTCCTGACACCACTACCACCACCTCCTCTAGCAACAGCATGCCACCATATAAATGTTGTTATAGCTGCCCTGATGCAAATAGGCATCTGGAGACGTCTTTATAGAGACTATGTTATATACTGGCATTAAACCGGGCAGCTATGACAGCATGTATGTGGAGGTGTGCTCTTGCTAATGAAGGCAGCGATATTGGACTTGACCTGTCAAGTCAGGCAGTGATTTGGTGGGGTAACACTGAAGGCCGTCCAAAGCTCCCCTTCTTGTTAGCAATGATTAGAAGATCCCTGCCAGTGTAGGCAGTTGCTGGGCATCGAAGTACGGGGGTATGAATATGGACTCCCTACCCCCCCCCTCATCAGGGTGGGCAGCAATAGAGGAGTAGCTGGATTCAGGGTCCAGAATGCTTCTCAACTATTTCAGAGGTATGGGTAGTTAGGTGAGGGACTGTTTTAAACATTTTTGATGCCCCTCTCATTTACAAGTGCTTAAAGCAGACACAAGTCAAAGGAGTTCACATCACACTAAAATTATTAACTCACAGAAACATAGAAACAGAATTTGATGATAGATAAGGACCGCTTGGCCCATCCAGTCTTCCCATTTCTCCTTATCTACACTATTTCCTCAGACTGTGCCTGCTCTACAGTTCTTTCTCCTCCCCCTTCCTTTCCACTATGATTCCCTTGTGCTTATCCTATGCATTCTTAAACCCCACCACTATTTTTGGCCCCACCACCTCCGCTGGCAGGCTGTTCCAGGAATCCACCACTCTTTCTGTGAAGAAATACTTCTACACATCTCTCCTGAATCTGCCCCCCTCGAGCTTCATAGTGTGTCCCCTTGTTCTTGAGCACCTTCTCTTCTGAAAAGTACTTTTCTCCGGTACCCTATTTTCCTTTGTGAGGTATTTAAAGACCTCTATCATATCCCGTCTCTCCCTTCTCTTTCCAGGGTGTAAATATTGAGCTCCTTTAGTCTCTTCTCATAGGGTTTTTGATGCAGACCCTGCACCATTTTAGTTGCCCTCCTCTGGACCACCTCTACTCTGTCTATGTTCTTCCGCAGATGTGGTCTCCAGAAATGGACACAGTACTCTAGGTGGGGTCTTGCCAGCAATCTACAGAGGCAACATCAGATCCCTTTTTCCGCTGGTGATACCCCTCCTTATGCACCACAGCATCCCACTAGCCCTCCCTACTGCCTTGATATACTGCCTGGCCACCTTTAGGTAATCTAATACGATTACCACCAGGTCTCTTTCCTGCTTGGTGGTTGTCAATACCACTCCACCCATTTTGTACTCCGCCCCTGGGTTTCTGTGCCCCAAGTGCATTATTTTGTACTTTTTTCAGATTAAAACCCAGCTGCCATACCCTTGACCACTCCTCTAGTTTTCTCATGTCTCTGGTCATCATTTCTACACCCATCCCCCCTGCAGTGTCCCACCCTATTGCAGATTTTGGTGTCATCCACAAAGAAGCATACCTTCCCTTCCAGCCCATCTGCAATGTCACTTATAAAGACATTAAAGAGTACCGTCCCAGCACTGATCCCTGAGGAAACCTGCTGGTCACCTTCCCTTCCTCGGAGTGAACTCCATTTACCACCACCCTTTGTCACCTATCCCCTAACCAATTTCTTATCCAGCTTACCACCTTTAGATGCGCTCCTAAGGTGCCCAACTTGCTTACTACTCTCCTGTGTGTAACGGTGTTGAAAAACTTACTGAAATCTAGGTAAGTCACGTCCACCACTATGCCCTGATCTAAATACTTTGTCACCCAGTCAAAGAAATCCATCAGATTCGTTAGATGTAACCTCCCCCCAGTGAAACCATGCTGCCTTGGGTCTTGTAACCCACTGGATTCAAGATGTTCCACAATACTTTCCTTCAGCAGTGATACCATTTACTTTCGCACCACCGATGTCAGGCGGACTGGCCTATAATTGCCAGCCTCCTCCCTGCTACCACTTTTGTGCAGTGGGACTACATCCACCCTCCTCCAGTCCTCTGGAACCACTCCTGTTTCCAGTGAGCTATTAAATAGAACTGTCAGAGGTGCAGAAAGTATTTCCTTCAGCTCCCTCAGTACCCTTGGATGCACCCCATCTGGCCTCATTGCTTTGTTCACCTTCAGTTTAGCAAATTCCTTCAGGACTTTCACCTTCAAAAAAGGACTAGTGTCCTACCCTTCCCTCCAAAGCATCTGTTACTTTTATATGGCCCCTCCCCTTCCTCTGTGAACATTAAAAAAAAATATTTGTTCAGGATGTCTGCCTTTTTCTGGTCCCCATCTGCACAGTCCCCCCCTTCCCTTTTTAACCACACAATCCCACCTGTGGTCTCCCTCTTTTCACTTACATACTTCAAAAATGTCTCGTCCCCTTTCGTTACCTCCTGGGCTATTCTCTCTACAGTTTGTGCCTTTGTGCTCCTTATTGCTTTTCCTACTTCCTGGCTTCCACGGATACACCTCCCTATCCTCCTCCCTCTGCATCTCCCTATACCTTCTGAATACTACCCTTTTAGAACCATAGTGATCTCTTTTTCCTCTTGCTTTTGCTCATTTGTTTGATGCAGAGGTTTGTTGCCTTTACAATGCTCCCTTTTATCTTTGCTCACTGCTCCTCCACCCCGCCTTGGCTATCCCCCCACTGCCAGGTCATCTGTAAGGCACTCATCTATCTTTATCGAATCTGCCCTTATGAAGTCCAGGACCCTCCCCCTTCTGTGGTTCAATTCCACATCCATTATTATATTGAACCACACCATACAGTGATCACTGGTCCCCATGTGGCCTCCCTCTCTGGTGTCTGCAACACTGTCCCTGTTAGTGAATATGAGGTCCAGTATTGAGCATCACAAGTGGGTTCACTGATCAGTTGCTTGAGGAATGCCCTCTGCAGAGAGTCCAGGACGTCTCTGTTTCTGGCTGAAGCCACTGCTGGGAGGCTCCAGTCTACATCTGGCAGGTGAAGTCCCCCACCAGCAGCAACCCCCCCTCCCCTTTTTCTGCCATCTTGCCAGTGGCTTCCACCAGTACCTTATCTAATTCCTCCCCCTGTGCTGGAGGTCTGTTGATCACTCCAGTGCGAATAGTGGCTGCATTCCCCATCTTCAGGGTGACCCACAGTACCTCTGCCTCCCCCTGTATTCCCTGTATCTCCATCACTTTTATGCTTTCCCTTACATAAAGCACCACACCTCCTCCTTTCTTTCCCACGTGGTCCTTCCTGAACACAGTATAGCCTGGTATGGCCATGTCCCAGTCATGGTTTTCGGTGCACCATGGCTTGGTAGTGGTCACAGTATCCAGGCTGGCCTCTGCCAAGATGGCCTCTAGGTCTTGAATCTTATCTCCAAGACTTCTAGCATTCACACACATGGCCTTCCAGATTTTGCTTCCACTCTTCTTGTTGCCCCCCCCTTTTTTCCTTTTTGCCCTCCTTCCTCCTCTTTTTTTAATTCTCCCATTCCTTCCCCCTTTATCTCTATCACCCTGCTTCCTTTATTAATTTGCCCTCTGGTGGATTCCTCTCCCCTCATGTTCTTCTTGCTGTCTACTTCAGCCTGTGGAAGGGGGCAGTTTCTAACTTCCCGATTCCTTCCATCACCCCCCTTGGCTAGTTTAAATGTTCATTGAAGTACCATTTAAACTATCCACTGAGGACTGCAGTTCCCCTCCCAGATGGATGTGGGTCATCACCCTTGTATAGGCCCTTATTCTCCCAGATGGGTCCCCAGTCCCCAGTTTAGCCAAACCCATCCTCTCTGCACCATTTCTTCATCCATGAGTTGAAGCTCCTGGTGCGGAGATCCCTCTCCTGTTCCCTGTTGTAGACAGGCAGCGCCTAAGCAAAAACCACTGAGCAAGCTACCTAAGACCCCTCCCCAGCTCCCTGAACTCCCCCTGCACTATCCCAGCCCTGTCCCTAACCAGGTCATTAGTCCCCAGGTGGACAATGACACCTGGTTCTCCCTCCTACACTGCTATCCCAGCAGTCCTTGAGATGCGCTTTCCTTCCCTAAAGCATAGCACCTTCCCTGACTGAGAATCAAACCTGGGCTGTGGCAGTGAGAGCACCGAATCCTATCCACTAGATCATCGGGGTTCCCCCTCCCGAGATGGGCAGAGGAGACCGTGATTTAAATCTCATCTGTAGGATGGCACACTCCAACAGTACAGCATCCCCCAAGTACTGCACTCTGGTGCCAGCACTAATGGTATAAGCCCACCATAGTGTGGGACAAGAACCCACGACCTTCTGGTCCAGAGCCGGATGTGCTATCAGGTGAGCCATGCAGACTCCAGCTCAAACCAAACAATTCGAACCTTGTGGGTTTTATGCAAGAAATTCAAGAAGTCAGACCTTGAGAGGTTTACACAGCTCTAATTAATTTTGGAGGTAGTCCTCAAATTCTGCTGTAGTCAGCCTCTTCCCCTTCAGCACAAATCTACCACTCATACGTTTTACAAGGTTCTCTCATGAGGTACCAAGGCACAAGCAGTAGTCTACATTTGTTGACAGTTCCCATAGTGAATTGCTTATCTGGTGTCAGTGCAGTACAGTTTTATTGTGTTTTATTTATTTATTTATTTATTTAATTTAATTTAATTTAATTAGTAACATTTGGAATTACAACCCTTTGAGTCATAGATTCCTTTACAAAGGCTCCACATCAAACAACAATAAGAACTTACATATAGTATTAAGCAGTACAGTATTCAGGTAATAGAAACTAGAGAGGAAACAAGTAATGGAAGTTACCCATACAAAAATTATACAATATTATAAATACAGTGATCATGGAGGAAAGACAATACACAAAACCACACAGACAGGGGATACAGGACAACAATCTTTGGGAGAGGAGGACCCAGCGTTATCCATAATATGCATAATATTTGGGTAGTGCATGAATACACATTTTGTTTTCCATATATAGCATAACATTTATGACGTAGATTTATACTACAGAGCCCCGCCAAGAGGGAGGAGAAGGAGGAAGAGAGGGTTAGGGACAGTCACAGGCTGAACATTCAAGCAGATGAGCTTTGAAACTGGTCTTGAAGGGACCATTTGTCGGGATCATGTATATTAGAGTGAATTGATTTTCCAATAGCAAGTCCTATGTTACGGCACAAATTAATAGGGACATATACTGTTAGTGGTACTCTTGGAACAAAGGATGATCTTGTTTCAGCTATTAACAAAAGGTGATATCAGCGGTGTGACTTTGCCTATTGTAATCTAGAACTTGAAATGCTAATTTTGCAAGAGCCATTATCTGTAGTTTAGCATGCAGTTAGAAGAATCTGTCCTGGTATCTAGCATCTTTAGATGTGGCAGATTTTATTGCAGTTGACTAAAAATTATGCTTTTCCATTTGACAGAAAGAAGGCATAGATAATTTCCTGCTAGTGGAAGTACAAATGGGAAGCAAGCAGGGTAAGCATTATTTTTCTTCATTACAGAGGCAGCATTTTTTCCTTTGGCGGTGGTCATCTTCTCATAATGCCACTCTTGAGTTTTTTCATCGCCGCGTGGGACTTTTGGCAGAGGTTTTACATGTTTAAACTGCAGTATTATGCATGCTGGTAGGCAGTCTTGTACTGTTTCATTTGATGCTGAGTTGTTTTTTGTTTTTTTACCCATATGGACGACAATGCAAATGCCTTAATTCTGACATCCCTAACCTTTTTTCATTGAACCAGTAGCCTCACTCCCCCATCCCCAGTTTAAAGGGGCACTGTCAGCTTTGCCCCTCATTTTGTGCTCAGTTTCTATCTGTGGTTCTGTAGACACACAGTTGTAAGGAAGTGACTGTAGAATGCCTCCGATGAAACAAAAAGTAATCAGCTTACCAATTTTCATAATTTACACATTATTTACATTACTGGTGGGCCAACTTTAAATCTGCATGCCCCCCGGAAGCCATTCCGCACCGAGAATGCGTGTCTACCGAGAGCGCTGTCCTGACCCATACATTTTAACATCGGCATGCCAAAAAACATTGAATCCATTACAGCATGGTATTCTAAAGCGTTCATGGTATCTGCAAATAAAAACTGAGGACTCGTTCTGGTGCAAAATACTTTTAAAAGCTGGTGCCCAAATCCCTCGCATGCGCAGTACTGGCACATTCTCGCACATGTGCATGATCTTTTTCCCAGCCGCTACTGTGCATGCACGGGATTTGGGCACCAGCTTTTAAAACTACAGTATTTTGCACCAGAATGAGTCCTTGGTTTTTATTTGCAGATACAATGAATGCTTTAGAATGCCATGCTGTAATGGATTCAATGTTTTTTGGCATGCTGATGTTAAAATGTGTAGGTCAGGACAGAGCTCCTGGTAGATGCACATTCTCAGTGCAGAACAGCTTCTGGGGGCATGGAGATTTAAAATCGAACCGCCAGTAATGTAAATAATGTGTAAATTATGAAAATTAGTAAGCTGATTACTTTTTGTTTTATTCGGAGGCATTCCACAGTCACCTCCTTACAAGTATGTGCCTACAGAACCACAGATAGAAATTGAGCATAAAACAAGGGGCAAATTCCAATATCTTTCAATAAATCAATAAATCAAAGCTGACAGTGCCCCTTTAATTTGCTCGGACCACTTCTTTCATATCCATGACACACTTCATTTGCTTCTGTGTGACATCTGTGTTGCTGTCAAGAGGAAAAGGATGTGCCACTTAGGAGGGGATGGTATATCACATTTTGATAGTATGATAACCGTGACACATAATACCATGGTTACCATGAATACCACAGTATTACAGGAGTAGTCATTTTTATGCCAAAATTGTGTCATGGAGACTTGACACTGAAGAGAGAATTCCTAAAAACACCCCCACAATTAGTTTAAAGGTCTGAAAACCGTGGTATACAGTGAACCTTGATTTTCGTTAGTACCATGACTTCTGATAAGTGAACCCATAATACTGGAACATCCCTACCATTTAGTAGCAGTAGTAAGTAAGTTTATTTAAAAATGGGAAAATCGATTGAGCCAAGTTCATTATCAATGGCCTCATCAAAATTACATCTTGAAATAAAACAATTACTGTACAATAAGGAAAACCTTTTTAGTGCTAAGTAGAGAAGAACACTATAAACATATCAAAGTTATTGCACATAATTATACAGAAGTGAGCATGGGTGGCAGTGCAAGGGTAGCTAGGGAGGGGAAGACACCATTAGGCGCTTGGCTGAGACATGCGTCGGCACTTGCCAGCCTGAACATTAGTCCTTCGTGCTGGCATCCTCGGGGGGGACAAGGGGGAAACTGTGGGGTAAATCCCCCAGTGCCGAGCCCAATGATGTTCCCCAGCCAGGGAGGCCAGATAAGTAGGTATGTCTGCCACCAGTGCTGGCAGCGGAAGTAAAAAATGTTTTAAAAAAAATGAGCACATACAAGTAATGAAAATAGACACCCTTGTTTATCTGTATGCGCATTATTGTTATTATTTATGTTGTACATGGGAAATGTGTTAACTTGGGAACTGTGCAGCCACAATTTAATAACAGCCTGCTAAATCTTACATTGTATCTCTAAAGGATCGACTCCTATCAGTCTCTAAGTGTACCTGTTTTAGCTGGTATCAGTATCCAGTTTTCAACTGAACAGTATATGATTGTTATTCTGTAAGATTTACATATATCATGATATTATAACTGGTGACCCCCTTTATCACATAGATTATCTGTGTGACCAAATGCCTTAATAACTGGGTATGACGTCACACTTAGTTACTACAGCATTTGTAGTTACCCGCCACTTTCTGTTCCACTGTATAACAGCGGGAAACGTGACGCGCATGTATTTTCCTGGTTGTATTCTTTTTTGGGGGCTTAATCCCTTAAAACCAATTATTATAAAAATAAAACAGAAGCACCTCTGTGCATATGAAGGTTGTTTTTTTTTTTACACACACCCTGGGTATATTATGTCCACATAAACCTCTCGAGCTTTGCTCTCAAGGTTTATGAGCATCACACACCTCAGGTACGTAAAAAAGGAAAAAAGCTCCATAACACACAGTCGCCTATGCATTATTCTGCGTATAATCCTGTTACTTCTCTGTAATCATGTATTGCATTATGCCCGTGTCACTCCAGAACATTAATCTAATTCCCAAGAGCCCGCCAGGTCACCAAAATAAATATAATGTACCCACTTGATGAAGAAGCAGAAGACCCTAGAGCAGCTTGTCTGAAGATCTGCAAGCAGTACAAAGCATGCAGGTCTTAATACTGGATCCCCTATTCGCTTGTTTTTCGAGGGGATTTTGCTGCTGTATTACTTTAAAAGGAGATCTCCATGTCCACATCTGCCTTTACCCGCACTGTTGGTGCAGCTTTTTAAGTTTGTTTGGAAGAAGCAGCCATTTGCTGCTGGAGTCTGCAACACATTTTCTAGCTGATGTTACATTGCAAAATATATTGGTTCACTTTATCTCTGCTGCACTGTCATTTCAGGTGATTAACAATTCATACCAGCCCTCCTGCCATATGCAGGTAGTTGTTATATCACTAGTGCCATGTACCTTTACCTAACCCTCTCAGCTGGTGCTACTGCACTAGAGGTACTTTTCCAAAGGACCGAGTAGTGGAGTGTTTTGGGGCTGGTTTTCTTTTTCAGTCACCAGTATTGCAGACTAGTCACTGCACAACTTGCTTTGACCTCTGCGTTTGACATATTTACTATATGTCTTAGTTTACTACCATTGATGCCCTCAGTTGCAGTAGCCTTCCTGTGCTGGAGCACACCTTTATCTGAAATAGCACTGTATTTCGTTTAACTTATTCTTCCAAATATAAGCAGCACTTTTGCTTTAATCTTGATTTCCACTTTTGGAACAAGCATCATGGGCAAATTCATTGCTTAACTTTTTTTCCCGTGTATCTTTTTACCTCTCAGAGTGGCCGCTCAAACCTATCCCCACCTTCTCCAGGCTGGCATCCACCTCTTCCATTTCTATCTTGACTGTCATTCCCCACAGATTCCCCCGCCCCATGTCAAGACTGGGATGGGAGGGCCACACCAGAATGCACATCCAGAATGGGCCGAGGTGTACTGGTGATGGAGTGGGTCCAGAGAGGTGTGCCAGGTGTCATATGGTCCTTGGGTGCCCTCTTCCTTGTTCTACTGTCCCAGGAACCATGGTGGTGCGGGTTGCGCATGCATATGAAGACGTGCATACACCCTGGAGCCTTGGCTTCTCTCCCCTCCCCATAGTGAATGTCGTGCCACTCATGTATTTGAACTGCCCCCAGGCCTCCACCTGGGGGCAGCCAAGAGCCGAGATGACCAGCCACCCCTATTCAAGAGAGGAGAGTCGCCTGATGGCTTATCTGTCCACTCCTGGCCCTTCCCTCCATGACCCCCAGCAACCCAAGCTCATTCCCAAAACTGGGTTGCTAGAGTGGCACAAGGCAAAGCACTTGTCAGTGTCTCAGCCCTCTTTGCCACTGGGCCAGCCTATACATATCGTATTTTTTATGCTCATTTAATAACTTCACTGTCTGAACCCTGCATGCTTCTTCTTTCCTTGCCCTTACAGAGGCTTAAATCAGCTCGGAGTAACTACTGTTAGACTTGCTAGATACCTGATCTTATATCTTTCCTCTGAGTGCATTCTTGCAACTCCATAGGAGGTATTTCCTTTGTATGTTTTAAGTTTTTTTTTCTGCTATCTCTCAACTGGACAAAATAAACTGGTGCAGTCAGGGCTGACAGCACGTATCGTGGTGCTGGCGCATGCGTATAGATGTGTTAGTACCATGCACATGCACAGTCGGCCTCAAGCTTTGTACTCCTATGGCATCATAGTACCTCTGGCATGTAGACCAGAAAAAGATTTTTGATGGAGAAGACACTCTGGAAGATCAAGTGTTACAGTAAGTAACTTTTCTGTTTTTATATCTAAGCGCTGTTCAGTCTTAGAAAACAGATTGAAAAATTTCTCGGTCTCTGATTGACTAAGACCCTTGAAAAGGGGATGCATTATTTACTAAAAGAGACTGCAGTCTTTAAAATTCAATCTTCACCATGGATTCTTTCTTATGGATCTGGGCCATAGGTACCAGGACCCTGTGGGAGCTAAACTTTTGACCAGGGGGCCAGCAACAGCTAGTGGGCATGGCGCCTGCTCACCACCCACGTGGTGTCACGCAGTAGCCAATAACTATTGACAGGTCCCTCACCAACCTCAGTTCTGTTCTTTGCTCTGGTGAGTGCACACCATGGTAGTGTAGCACCTCAGTTTGCCTTGTCGACACTTCATTTTTTCGCTGTAACACTTTGTTTTTCTTCTGTTCACTCTGTTGCCTGTGTTTGTTATTTTACCGCAATGCTGAAATCTGACAAGAAAAGGGCCAACTGTCAAAAAGGAAAGTTTGACAGCTGCATGTCATGTGTCAGAGCCCCTATGGGAAGCCGATGGCTATGACGGACCGGCATCTGTCCTGTGCAGCATGTCTTAAACCAGAGCACAACATAGATGTGTGCAATGCCTGCATCTCAGCTGACCGCTGTACCCTAGAGAACTGCATGTTAAAGGTGGGGTCGCCATATCCCCACCTTCGGAGGCTGGCCTCACATGTGTACGTCCAAGACTAGGTATTTTGGCTTTTCCCCCTGAGCCTCTTCCAGGACCTCTGTCTCCATGTAAGCACAGAGTTCTCTTCGACCTCACTGCACTGAGACATTGGAGACTCAGGTGAATAGGTCTCATGGATAGTCTACTTTGTCTGGGTGGTCGACTGCAAATCCTCCACAGTCTGTCTGCCTTGAGCAGCAGATGTCCCTGGTGGTGAAGCTGCAGCTATATGCTCAGTCTATACCAGTGGACGCCTCAAGGTCTTCTTCTGGAGCTGCCCCTGCTATTGTCACTGTTCACAGTGACAATGTGGTGTGTAGCACCAAGGATGATACCAGGCCTCCTCCTGACACTGTTCATGGTGCTGGGAAAGGGACTGGCATCAAGGCTGTGGTTCGTTCTGTCACTGGTTTGGATGTCACCACTATCCATGGTGTCACTAGCAACACCAAGGAGGGTGATGGCTCTGGATATGGTGACAGAGGCGGCGACAGCAGTAGAGTCGATCATGTGTCCTTCTCTGAGAGAAGTGTTGATGATGATGTCATCTTTGAGGTCATCCTTGACTCCTTTGTTGCCCTTGACACCAAGAAAGGTGATGGCAAACAACGTGACATCAAAGTCAACATCAAGAGAGGGTCAAGAACAGTGCCAGTCATGACAACAGGGAGAACTCTACCTCTGAGGAAGTCACCAGTCCTGAGACCGGTGCCAGAGGTGGTACAAACTTGGTGTCAGATGATGGCCATGAGATGGAGTTTTCTCTGGAGCCTTTGGATGTCACCATCACATGTGAGAACCAAGGTCGCCCTGTGGGACCTGTACAGTTCTGCTGTTCTCATCTGGCCTCCCCCCCCCCCCCGGTGTTGATTGGATCGCTTCTCGAAGTTAGGAGGACACCCTTTGGGTGACACTCCTAGGCCCTCCCCTTGGGTGAGGCCTGAGAGCAGTTTGTGAATGTTGTTGTTTAAGAAACCAGCAATACTTTTTGGCTATCTTCAGTCAATTGATATGATTGAAAAGCCTATGAAAAGTCAGGTCCTATGAGATTTAAAAATTGTGAATCCTGTCACAAAATCTTATCGAGGGCAGACCACCATGTTCTGTGATTTGATAGTTTGTGGCCTGGCCATGGCTGTACTTGTGATTTGTGTAAACATTTTGCCCCAAAACACAAAAGAAAAGTCAAAATTCAGAGAGTCACAGTCTGCTGCTGTGTACGCTAGTGGCTCGCCTAAAAAAGAAATGGAGGGAAATACCTTAGATAGTGGAAAGCATGCATCTCAAATACCTCTCCTCAAGGTAAATCTAAGGTGACTGAAAAGCTGCAGCCTCTGATCAAAGAGACAGGAAAAGGTACCCAAGCCATCATCTAGGTAAGAGAAAGAGTGCAGGGTGCCCAGTAGGGGGAACCCTAATGCTAAGGATGGCGAAAAGAAAAAAAGCTGCAGATGTTCTGGTGCCATCAACACCAGCTAGGAAAAAAAAAAGAAAATCATCTTATTGCATCTCCCCCAAAAGGGACCAGGAGCCCGCAGTACAACTGAGAGTTATGCCCTCAACAGAGGACATTGCAAAAATGTGGCAGGTCTTCAAGGCTTTCTAGACCATGGGAAACCTTGCTGTTTTCAGCCCCCACCCCCCGACTTAGACATTCTTTGAACCTGTGCTGGAGGAAGATGAGGGTGAAGCAACTGAACTTGAAGTATCCCCTGAACAGGATTTTGGTTCCCCACTAAGCGTGAATGAGGATATTTCCTCATATTCCACTTTTGTAATGCATATGGTTGACACTTTGGATATCCCCTCCACAGAGACAGAGGATGAGGATATTGAGGAGGCAGAATTTATGAGTATGCAGGGATGACCTAATCGCAAAGGCTCACAGTACTGATTCACAGATCCCTCAGAAAAGTCACTAGCATGATTTTGAAACATCAAAACTCAGCTCCTGCTGGGGCATATACTATGGAACTGTCCTCTTTTGATGCCCTTTTGGTGCTCTTTGCAGATCAAACTACAGGAATGCATAGGAGAAAATATAGAATTATCCGCAGAAATGGTACTTCTATCAGTGATGCCAGTTCGGACGTTGAGAAGGGAACGTACCCTGCTACCCATTTATATACTAGCAGCAAAAAAGCTATAACAAGAAAATGGATGTCTAAGACAATTCCAAGAGTGGAAGATTGGAGATCTATAGTAATGAATATATACCAAGTGGAGAAACTAACAGCAGCATTACATGATAAATCTATCCAGTTTGGCCTTAAATGGCAGAAATGGGTTCGGTTCATGGCACAAACTGAAACAAACTTCATCCCATAATTGACCTCCTGCTGGCTGGGGTATGAGAAGGGTGCCGCCCATACAGTAATGAGCCTATGAGATTTTTTAAATAGAGAAATAAATGTGAAAATGTCTAACTCAATAATTATTGGTTATGAAAATTACTGAGTACGAAAGTAGATGTAAATTGAAGTTTATTGTAACAATTGTAAGTGGATGGGGAACCATACCACATGGCTTAATGGTGTGATGTCTTACCACTTTTATACCAAACAATTTTAATAAAAATATATTTAAAAAACAAACTCTGCTCCTGGCGTCGACAGAAAAGTGGAAAAGAAATATTAAGTAGAGAAGCAGAGGGTAGAATTCTTATATTCTGATCCAGATCATGAGGGAGCTGGGCAGACAGCTGCATTTGAAAAATCAAAACTTTTTTTCCTATATAGCTTCCATATCTCCAGAAAAGGATTCCAGAAAGCTGGATTACATGGCAAGGAAAGTGTACACTTAAGCCATCCTGCAGTTAAGGCAAGCTGCTTACATGTCATACACTGCAGAGTACCAAAAAGCCCTCTGGAGTACCCTGCAAGGCCTAAATGAAGAGGTGGGAGGCTAACTTGGCAGCGATTTAGTAGAAACTGCAAGGAATGCACTGGAAGCCACCAGATATCAGTTTCACATAGCTATGGATGTAAATGACACAGCCTCAAGGGTACTAGCAGATGCAGCAGCTCTGAGGAGTTTTGCTTGCCTCAGGACAACCATCCTGACAGAGGACACAAAAACAAAGGCTGTGGACCTAACATTCAAGAGACTCTCTCTCTTTGGGGATAAAACAGAAGCCTACATGAAAAAAGGTTGATGAACAAAAAAAATATAAGAATTTGACCCTGAAGGAGAGAGCTGCTTCCTTCTGGCTATATGGAAGGGGAGGCAGGGGCAGGGCCTACTAACAAAGGCTTTACTCCTACTATGACTACCCTCCACAGGGGGTGCCCCAAGAGGCAGAGGCAGGAGAGGTGCAAGATATAAGCTAGCAGCAGCTCTTAAGCCACAAGAAAAACAAAATCCCTGACTCTGTGCAGGCCACCATAGAACCCCTACCAGTAGAAAGCCACCTGTCTCATTACTTCCAGGAGTGGAAAACCCTCACCACAGATAAGTGGATACCTGAAGTGGTGAGTCAGGGTTTAGCCCTTCAGTTTGCAGGCTTCCATAACTAAAGAGTCCAAGGTCTTTCCTTCCACTCCAGCCTCAGGAGAAAAATCTCATTAGAGCTGAAGGTAAAGAAATTACTAAAGAAAAAGGCCATAGGGAAGGTTTGTCTCTCACTGTGGGGAAGAGGCCTCTTCGAGTGGTACTTTTTCACAAGAAAGAAAATTGGGGATTGGTGGCTTATCCTGGAATTAAGATTTCTGAATAGGCATATAAAAAATGAAAAATTTAGCAAGACTGGGAACAGTTATACCATTCCTGCAGCAAGGGGGGTGATGCGAATCACGAGATCTGAAAGATGCACACTTCCATATCCGTGTGAGACACTCCCACAGAACATACCTAAGATTTTAGGACAGGAACAGTATAAGTTAGTCACACTGCCTTATGGCCTAACCTCAGCTCCAGTAGTGTTCACAAAGTACCTTGCAGCAGTGGCTGTATTTCCAAGAAGAAAAGGGATAACAGTGTGTCCTTACCTGGACGACTGACTAGTCACAGGAAGGACAAAGCAGGAGGCACTGTGCTCCATTGCAGTGGTGAGAAACTCCCTGGAAAGTCTTGGTTTCTGCTGAACATAGAAAAGTCCCATCTGGAACCTGGCCAAGTGCTGGTTTTCGTAGGAGTAGAGTTGGACACTGTTCAGGAGAAGGCATTCTTGCCACAGATTAGAGTGGAAAGAAAACCTTGTCCTGTGCAAGGTCTTATAAGCCAGGTGAGCCAAGGCCAGGAAGAGACTTCTTGCAGCTGCTAGGGCACATGTCAGTAGCAACAGCTGTGGTGCCCTGGGCCCTCTTACAGATGAGAGATGTTCAGTACCACTTAAGAAGGCACTGGCATCAAAAGTCAGACCCATGGAGCTGGTTAGTACCAGTCACAGTGAGCCTGGTCTATTTGTAATTATCAACTGTTTTTTTCTGGGATTCCCCATGCAGCAGCCTTTATGCTGCTTTCTGGAAGAGGCTAGCTATCCTCCAATGTTAAAACTGAGCAGAAGTCATCATTTAGAGCAGCGGACTTTTGCTTGTCCTTTTCTATTACCCTGCCCCCCTCTGTCAGTCTTACAATTTCCCCTCTTGTCTTTCTTTTTTCCCCAGATCTACGTAAGGAACTGATCTTCCAAGAATCACTCTTCACCATTCATTCCCACTTACGGGTGTAATCTAGAGGTGCTAGGACCCAAGGAGAGCAAAGTGTTTTGCAGCCTAAGGAACCGGCGTTGGTGCTGGCACCACTCACAATTCAGACGTAATGACATTGTGCTTGTTGGTTGGCCAGTAACTGATGATGGTTCCCTCTCTTCTTCAGTTCTGTTTTTCCTGCCATTGAGTGCACACTGTGGGAGCTGTGTTCATCTACAACACACTTCCTCAGTTCATCGCCACCTAGTTAAATGCTGTTTTTTTTCAATGCCACCAGGTATCTTTGGTGCCGCTTTATTATTTTAATCATCTTGTTCTGCACTGAATTCTTTTCTTTTCTTTTCTATTTTTACTTGTTTTTTGCATGTCACCATGTCTGTTCCTGAGGCGCATACTAGCAAGAAGGCCTAGAAGAAGAACTGTTGTGACAGTCCCCCAAGCATTGGTGCTCCTGTGGAGGTCATATTGCTATTTAGGACCAGCATGACGTCTGTTGTGCCTGCCTTGGTGCCGACTACAGTATGGATAGGTGCAATGCCTGCTTCTCAGTGGACTACCGCACCTTCAAACACTGCATGTTGAAGTTGGGTGGTAAGCCCTCCCACCTTCGGAGGCAAGCATTGCACCAGGGACACCAAGGTAAGGTTCCTGGGCTCTTCCCATGAGTTCTTTCCCCAAGACCAGGGCACTCCCCACACTCACCTCGCCAAGACATCGGATGCCCCGAGAGAGGGGTCAGGTGGACAGTTGGCCTCCTCCAGGTGGCCAGCTGATTTCCCCTCCCAGTCCGTTGGCCCTTCAGGATGGCGTATGTTCCTGGTGGTGAGGCCGAAGCTATATGCACGATCTACACTGGGGGCATCTCAGCATTGCAGACTGGTGCCACCTTGGCTCCACTCCTAGTACTAATGTCAGTACTGGTAAGCAGGGTGGGGCTGGCTGCAAGACCAGGCCATCTTCCGGCACAGTTTGCAGTGCTAGAAGAAGAAGAAAGGGTTCTGGAGCTGGTCCCACCATAGACCCGGAGGTTACTGTTGTTTCTTCCTCTGAGCGGTCAGATGACCCGAGGGAGGATGATGGCACCAACCCTGGGCCTGTAGATGGGCCGTTGAGGTTGGAGCCCTTCCTGGGCCTGGTTCTGTGCCTGTCTCTGGGCTAGGGGCCTCTTCTAGAATTGTCTGTTAGGCTGGTACTGGGGACAGCATCGGAACCCCTTCTAGCACGATCTTGAGTTCTGGTTATGTTCCTAGTACTGAGTCTGATTCTGGCACAGCTTGTGGTGCTGGGGACAGGGCTGGTGCTTTTTGTGGTGCTGAGTCTGGGGCTGACTCTAGTGGAAGCCCTGGCATAGATTCTGGACTTGGCCTGGGGGGGCAGGATAGTACTGGTGAGGAGATGAGGCAGGGCACTGGGCCTGCGGTTTTAGGCCTGAGGTCCCTGCACCACTGCTACCTGAATCCAACTTCTCCTCTCCCACTTTCTCCTCTGAGGAAGAGGATTTTTCAGTCCGTTTCTCCTCTGATGCTGAGTAGTCTCAGTACCAGCAGTTCCTTTTGGGAAATAATGCAGGAGCTGAGTCTTCACCATTTTGTAGGTCGCAATATTGCTACCCTGGTGCTGTCATTCTTTAGAGAATACAGCAGTGACAATACTGTCATCCTCTGTGGCCCCGGCTGTTTACAGAGGCATCCAAGAATGTCTGACTCTGTCCCTTTGCCCCTTCTCCAGCCCCTGTGGACATCCAGGACAGATCTTGTGTTCCCATGGAGTCTATAGGCACCATCCCTCACCCCACTTTGGGAATTTTGGTGCTGCACACCCCCTGTTGGCCTAGGCACTCAGTGCATGACCACCACCCCCAACACCAACTCTGTGGAGAGGAAAATGTGGAGCAGCTGAGTTTTTATGGTGGTATGCACTATGATGTACATTTTTGCACATCAAGCACACCAGGCAGCTTATGGTACGTGCCTGTGGGTAACGCTGTGTCTTCTCTTATCACCCATGCTGGATTACAAGGCAACCAGATAGGCTATTTGTCTTTCTGCCCAGGGCCTAGAGCTGACGTGGCACCAAATGAGGGCATCATATGAGGCCAGTGAGGTAGCTTCCATTTTGGTGGGAAGTGCAGTCTGCATTCAGTGGCTTCGCCGCTTCTGGATGGCACCCGTGAGCCAGCGCAGGGTGCTCAATTCGCACTACCAGGGGACTCATTTCTTCTCCTGCAGGATTAGGTGTGAGTTGTCAGGACGTCATCCTGCTCCCTGGCCATGGAAGCCTTTGCCTGCACATGACTTGTCTCAGGTCCTGACAAACCTGTAAAGAGTCCCTGCCCTCAGGTGGGTTATCCCACACAGAGGGCTGAGAGAACTATATTTTCCCCTCAGGGTGTGCCAACTCCTTCCCTATTTTGGAGAAAGTTTTGTACTCTGACACATAAGTGGGAATGAATGGTGAAGATTGATTCTAGGAAGATAAGAAATTTATGTACTCACCATAATTGTTGATTTCCAGAATATCTTCACCATTCATTTAAATACCGACTGCCATTCCCCGCTCATGTAAAAGTGAGGGCCCCTGAGCACCTCACACTGTTATTGTGGGTACATAGCATTCTCTTGGGTCCTGTCTGTCCCTTCTGGAATTGGGTTCTCTTGCCCCCTTTCACTCTTCTGGTTTTGACTTGTTTTAAAATGATAAGTCTCCCCCCTTTTTCTTAAAATAAATAACCAGTCTCTGCTAACTGATAACATAGCCTCACTTTGAGGTGCCTTCATCTGTAGTGCTAAGAGAGGAAGATGTTAGGGAGTTTTTGGCATTATTTTTCTATATGCTCAGCCTGTCTACACCTCACCTAGGTGCTAGATCTTTAGTGTCCTTTCTCTTTCTCTTCACTCTCTGGAGTGGCAAGAGGACGATAGCAGTGCTCTTGACTTCTCCAGCCTCTCTGCTATCTTATGGGTTTTGTTTTAATCCTAGGTTCTTGTCCTCTGTGAGCACAAGACCTCTTCCCCAAATTGGCTGTTGCCATTGTTGTGTTTGGTGGCCGAAAATAAGTATCTTAAACACACAAGAGTCTTGGTAGTAAGAAAACATGCCACACCAAAAACTAGGCCTTCTCTGTTTACTTCTATTCAGCACAGATACAGGGGGAAACTGATCTCAACACACAGGCACAGTTACAGGAAGTACATTCTCTTAAAGCTGTACTGTCTCTAACATTTCTTAAAGCTATACTACACATAACAATTCCTCCTGACTTAGCTAGAAAGTACTTACATCAATAATTCAGACGTAATATGAAACTATTAAAGTTATTACTGCAATGTCCCTTTAGTTAGTCTATGTCTTTAGGCTCTATCTCTGCAAGTCCATTCTCTTTGGTGGACGTCTTATACATCCTGACTAATGTAGTAGGACTCGAGGCCGTTGCACTGGAATCTGATTAGCATCAGCCACATCTTGTCTCAAACGCTGTGGTTCCACTATTTCTTCCTGTTCTTGTTCTGGAACAAATAATGCTGGATAACTACCCCGACTCTCGGCATCCCTTTTTTGTTCTGTCTCAATTCTAGTACGTAATTGGTCCACATGTTTTTTCCCCTCTCCTCTGGTTAGTCAGTCGAACACTATATACAACATTTCCAAACTTTTTTTCCACCACGCCTTATATCCATCTCTTTGGGCCTCTATACATCCTGACCCACACAAGATCATTGGGTTTGAAGGATCTGGTCTTAGGAAGCATTTCAGTTACTGACGTGTAGCCTAGAGGGTGAAGAAGGTCCAATTGAGTTTGAATCTGATGTCCAAACAACAATTTTGTAGGGAATATTCCCATGACACAATGTGGTGTTATTCGATAGATCACAAGAAAGTCCAAAAGGGCTATTTGCCTTGCTGTCAGTGTAGTAGGATTAGCCTTGTCCATGCTCTTTTTTTAAAAGTCTGAACCAGGCGTTCCGCTTCACTGTTTGAACTTGGATGGCAGGGAGGTGAGAAAATATGGCAGATACCACGTTGCTGGCAAAATGTTTGGAATTCAACAGACATGAATTAACATGCTAACATACTAGACGCCAGCAGAGTAGGCCTATTGGTCTATCAAGTCTGCTCGTGCTTCAGCACCCTGATTGGGTACCATAGCCCTCTATCTGTCTCCTTCGACTATTACTCCATCCCCAGTCCTGCCCCTACTGGGCAAACCAGCCTCTGCTTTACCCCTTGCCTATACCTGTCCCACCCTCTCTTGAATCCCTCCACCGTAGCTGCCTGTACCAGCTCTCTAGGCAGCGCATTCCTCAGTTCCACCTCTCACGCTGAAGTACCTCCTCCTTTCCCCCCTAATCCTACCACCCTCAATCTTCCAACTGTGTCCTCTGGTGATTCCACCCTCCTTCAGTCGAAAGATCCTATCTCGGCTTATCTTATTTACTCCCCTGAGGTACTTGGAAGACCTCAATCATGTCCCCCCAGGCCCTCTTCTGCTCCAGCGAGAGCTCCCCTAGTCATTCCTTATATGTCATATCCCTCAGACTCCGGATCATTCTGGTTGCTCTCCTCTGAACTCTCTCCAGGAGTTGGATGTCCCTCCTTAGGTGCGGCCTCCAGACCTGCACACAGTACTCAAGATGTGGTCTAACCAGGCTGTTGTACAGTGGCAAAATCACCTCCCTGTTCCTTGAGGTAATCCCACTGTGGTCTATTATCGGAGACAATCACTTGTGGAAAACCATGGGTAGCAAAGATAGATTTCAACACTTTGATGGTACTCTCAGTAGTTGTCGAAGACATTTGATGAATTTCTGGCCATTTACTATAAGCATCAGTTAAGAGTAACCACGTGGAATTTAAATAAGGTCCTGCGAAATCAATATGCAACCTTTGCCAGGGTTTTTCAGGTTGTCCCCAATGGTGAACTGGAGCTCTTGCCGAATTTCCCATCTATACAACACAACCTTCGCATCTTTGCACAATCTGGTATATGTCTTTGTCAATGGAAGGCCACCACACATGAAGTCTGGTCAGGGATTTCATTTTAGCAATGCCTGGATGGCAGACATGCCAAAAGAGTCCACACATTTGAGTGATAACATTGGGGTACTATGACACGCAATCCCCATAGAAGACACCCCTCAGCAATGGACAACTGCTTTCTATTTGTATAGTAGAGTTGTAGTGCAGCCAAACATCTTGACTAGTCACTTTTGCAATGTCCTTGGCTAGTACTGGAAGCTGATCTAACTGTTGTAACTCCATTGCACACAATGCAGTAGAGTACTCCATATCTTTGAATTGCACTGGAAAACTATCTGGCTCCACCTGGCATACTAATGGCTCCTCTTTAAGTCCCACATCGAACTCTGTTTCTCTGGATATCAGTAACCTTGACAAGGCATCCACATTTCCATGCTGGTCCGTCGGTTTGTATGTAAACTTCAAATTATAGGCAGACAAAATTAATATCTATAGTTGAAGTCGGTTAGCAGCTGTCTCTGGAATTCCTTTTTCTGGACTGGAAATTGTCACTAGTGGTTTGTGATCCGTCTTCAGGTGAAACTTGCAACCTAGCAAGTATTGGCAAAATTTCTGTTCTCCAAACACAATTGCTAATGCCTCTCTCTGAATCTGGGCATAATTCCTTTTAGCTGCAGTAAATTTGCATGAAGCATGGGCTATCAGCTTTTCCACTCCTTCTGGATCTGTATGGAATAGGACAGCTCCTATACCCACTGGACTAGCATCACAGGCCAATGTGATAGGTAAGTTAGGGTCATAGTGAGTTAAAGTATTCACATCGGTTAGAGAGAGCTCGATGGCTTGAACTGCCTTACTGTGGCCCTTGGTTCACTTCCATGGAGTACTCTTATGTAACAGTTCATTTAGGATAGCACATTTAGTGGCTAAGCCAGGTATGAAATGGTCATAGTAGTGCACCATACCCAAGAATGAGTGCAACTCTGAAACATTCTGCGGTTCAGGCATGTGCACAATGGCTTCCACCTTTTCATCATTCAGACGAATTCCATCTTTGTCAATAGTGTGACCTAAGTACGTGATACTTGGTTGACAAAATTGGCATTTTTCTCTCGAGTCTGAATCCACTCTGTTGCAATCTCTCTAAAGTTTTTTGTAAGTTAAGTAGGTGTTCTGCTTCTGCAAACTTTAGCAGTATGACCCTGACGTTTACATGCATGACACTGAACTTCTCTAAATTTGCACTGGTCCTTGCTATTCTGAGACGACCCACATGATGCACAGTTGTACTGGCCATGCAGTTTGGGTGGATTGGTTGAATTTTTAATTGAAAACAGTGGCTTAGACTTAGGTTTCAGCTGTTTCGATTTGGGGGTTTACTGCTGCTACTTGTACCTCATTTTTAGTGTCCATCTTAGCATGTGCATCATTTTCTGCAGCCTCATACATTTGTGCCAAATGTAAAAGTTCCTCAGTACACTTCTTGACACTTACAGAAAGTAATTGCTGAACATGTTGTTCTTTATTGAACCCCATAACAAACTTATCAGCTAGATTAGATTCAAGATACTCCCTGCTCCACTCACATGTGAGAGCAAAGCGTTTGATCTCAGCCAAATAAGACTGTAATGACTGACCTGGTTTCTGGCGGTAACTGTAGAATTTATAACATTTGGCCCTTCAAAAAGTTGTCAAACTATTGTGCATTTAATTTAGCCTTTGCTTCTTGAAATGACAAATCCTCCGGCCGGTCCGGTGCACACAGACTGCATAAAAGATTGAAGGTTTCACTCCCCAAGAAAGTACAAAAAGCAGCTCGAATAAGCTTACCCTGTTCCTGATCATTTGCTGATTGTATAGCAGGATTAAGTAATAACCACTGATCAAACCGTCTGGATCATGTATCCTAGTCCGTTCCTGTAAAAATCTCAAAGCTGGCTGAATTTGCCATGATACTCCACAGTTCCAAATTGCTTACTTTTCTCCAACACAGAAAGTCACAAAATGGTGTAATTCAGTAAGCTGGAGCTATGAAAATGTTCACCATCTGTCATCGCCAGTTTGTTGTGTTTGGTGGCCATAAATAAGTACCTTAAACACACAACCGTCTTGGTAGTAAGAAAACATGGTACACAGAAATCTAGGCCTTCTCTGTTTTCTTCTATTCAGTACAGATACAGGAGGAAACTGATCTCAGCACACAGGCACAGTTACAAAAAGTACATTCCCTTAAAGCTGTACTGTCTCTAACATTTCTTAAAGCTATACTACGCATAACAGCCAGCCTATCCTTGAGATTCCTGTGGGTCTTTCTCTAGACCAATCAGAACTATATGAATAGGGCTGCTGCCCCCCCCTTCCACCTTCCTGCCTGGGGAGTTACTAGGCTGTAGCTCTTAACACCTGCTACCCCTGTGCCACTTAATGCCCATCCCTTAGCTTCTTTAAGTTGGCAGTTGGGTTTTCTTTATTTTTATGATTTTGTATCCTATATCCTTTTCCCATCTCTTTGGGCTTAGAAGTCTTCGGCCCTCTCTCTCTTTTTTCTGTCCCACTAGTTTCTCTCCTGGCAAACAAAACTGAGGAAAGGAGGTGGCTTCTGGCTGATACCCATAAGTGTGAATGAATGGTGAAGATATTCTGGAATCTCAACAGTTATGGTGAGTACATAATTTTCATTCCCCCCCAACCCTCTCAGCAGTATGCAGCTCTGAATCTTCGTTTGCGTCTGTGACATCCTTCTTATCTCCCTCATTTTTCCCTGGTATTTGCTCCATTCTTCATCCTCCTGTTTCACCTTGTAGCTAATGAAGGCCTCTTTCTGCAGATGTGAATATGGTTCACTTATCCACACATTGGCAGTCACCCTTTTTAAGAGCTGATTTGTTGAACAGTCTTTAAGCATAGCTCCTCCCACCACCCAGGTGGTATATTTCTTGGTTCACCCATCTTTCTGCTGGATCTTTCTTTCTGCTGGAAGTGTCAGGTCTTCTCCTTCACAGCCATGTGCTTGGTGTAGTCCCAAAAAGCTTAGCTAACTGTGCCATTTGGCTAACTTTCTTCTTCAACCTTTCAAATTACATTTGAAGTACATCCTCATTTCCATCTCTGTCTCCAACGTCGACTCAGTGGACTGCAGAGAGTCTAAGCCGGCTCCCATCTGCAAGCATTGCATCCAGTGCAACCAGAAAATGTTGCGACAAATCTGCACATGTTGTGCATATGCCACCTTTGAGAACAGCACAACGTTGCTGCCTGTGTCCAGTGCCAGACTATACTTCCTTCTTCACTTAAAGACTGCTACACTTATCTTCTCCTCAATCGGCTGACCGAACAGGACCCTCCAGTGAAGTCAAAGCAGGCATCTAAGGTGATCCCCATTGCTGTGGGATCCATGGCTCAGATGGCAGCCATGGAAGAGGTGGTGGCTAAGGCCAAAGGTGGGTACCTCATCGGTCTCTGCGCTGCTTCCACTGGGGGTAAACGTTGGTCCAATTTTCACGGGAAATGTTCATGAAATGTGCAAGATCCTCCAGACCTTCAAGGAGATCCCTGCTCACCATGGTACAGTAAAGAAATTGAAAAAGTTGTACTGTCAGTTGTCAGAATGGAAAAGGGCATGCTGTTCCCCTCGACTCTCCTGACCACTCGACGGCTGCCGAGTGTTTGTCTTTGGCTGAACCTGCCTTGGTTGAGGGCCAGGCCACTAGTTGCCTGGTGCCCACATGGGAGTTTGTCAGTCTCAACGCAGACTGAACAGGTGGTCAAGATTTTTCTTGAACTTATCAACCAGTTGTTGGAGGGGATCAACAATGACTCAGTCTACAGGACCCTAGTCCCGTCTGGCCTCAACCAAGAGGTCCAACAGCAGTCGATGAACCTGGCTGCCTACTCTCAGGAACTGCTTCTTTCCGGGGTCTTACAGTTGAACTCTCTGTGTGTAGTCTATACTGCCCCTTCTGCCATATCTCCTTGGCATCTTCAGTTCCATCGACGGTCTAGGTCAAGGTCAAGGATTCTTTGCAGTCTCCGTCTTGCTCAACTGGGAGGCGCCACCGTTAGTGTTTCTTTTCCTCTTTGTATTCGGATGACAAGAGGCTCCATCACCTTATGCAGCAGCTCTGTGAGGAGTTCATTTGGCAGCAGTGGAGCTTAGTTGGTCTGGGTAGGGCTCTAGCCTCGACTCTTTTGGTCACCTGGAGTTCAGCCCATACCGGTCCTGCCAAGACAGCTGTCTCTGAAACAAGTCTCGCCACTGATACAGATGGAGCTGCCACCACAACAGCCCATCCAGGGAGCCCCTCCAAGGACTCCCATCTGGCTACTGGCTTGCCAAGCTGGTTGTCGATGGAGATTACACACTCAACCAAGACTTGCATGGTGCATGGCAGCAGGTGGCCGAGGGTTGTGTTTAGGGATTCCTCGACTGACTCCACTGGGTCCTTGATGCAGTCTTCAAGGGCTCATGTTTTCAACCATGATCCGGCTGACGAACTGACTAACGACCACAGGCCAGTGTCCTTTGGGGCTCTTCTCAGACCTATGTGTGAGTCCATAAAGGTTCCCTTGAAGCCAGTCCAGAAGAGGACAGAATACCCCTTTACTGAGATCCTGGACAGGGACAAATCCCCTGGAGGTGCCTTCCCAATGACTGAGGCCATTATAGGACCAGTGTTGGAGCTTTGGCAGCATCCAGCTTTCTGCTCGGCACCCTCTGCTTCTTTGATCCCCAAGTATGTGACCCCTACTGGCACTTGTCTGGATTTTGGACCACCCCATGGCTGAGGGTCTCTCTCAAATACTATCTTTTGAAAATCAGAAATAACAGGGACGTGGACAAACCCCCAGTAAGGAGTCCAAAAAGCTTGACCACGCAGCCAAAAAGGTCTATGCTGCATCCTCCCTTGGTCTCCATCAGGTAAGCTATACTCTGATGATGGCCCACTTTGGTCACTCCCTAATGGGAGTCCTAGATCATGTCCTCCCTTACTTCCCTGGCGGTACAAGTGGTCAAAGACCAGGGTCAAGCGCTGACTAAACACCAGCTTCATACAGCCTGTGGGCAATTCTTGCACCCATGCTGTGGCAGCGGTAGTACATCGTACACAGCACTGTTGCAGTACATCATAGGGTCTTGATGATAATTTCCTCCTTTATGGCAGACACCCAACACAAGTTTGCCGATGTCCACTTCCTGGGCACCAACCTCTTTGGCCTTGGGGTGGAGGACCACCTTACCAGAATTGAGAAGTCCAGTGCCACCCTAGATTTTGTGACCTCCTCGCAGAAGGATTGGAAAGAGCAGAAGCCAAAGAAAAAGTCTTTTCACTTTTGGCCCTTTCCGTCACAGCAGCCTAGGCTGCAGCAGCCCCAGCAAGGGTATTCACAGGCTTGGCACCCCAACACCAAGTTCCTCGGTCAGGGTCCCAAAAATGGTGGGGGTAGTGGTGTCCCACCAGCAGCAGGCACTAGTGCCCCCTCCAAAGCTGCCACTGATGGTTTGGAGGGTGTCTACCTCCCACCCATCCTGTCCCTGCCCCAGCTCCCCATGGGGGGTCGGCTGTGCCATTTCTGGCACGCTTGGTCTGTAATTACCTCAGACAAGTGGGTCCTAGAGGTGATGGGTGGAGGGTTGCCTCTCCATTTCAAGGTTGTCCTGCCTTACCAACCACACATGCCAAGGGAGTCCGTGTTGTTTCAGGACATGTTGTCTGCCCTCAGGGAGGACATTGCTCAACACTTAGAAAAAGGAGCCATAACCATGTCCCAGACTCCACGGCAGGTCAGGGCTTCGTGTTCAGGTACTTCCTGGTCCCGAAAAAGATGGGGGTTGGTACCCTATACTGGAACTCCATGATCTGAATCAGTATATCCAATACCGCAAGTTCGGGATGGTCTATCTGAACCAGATAATACCATCTCTGGAGCAGGGCATGTGTTTCTACTCCCTGGAACTCCAGGATGCATTCTTCCACATTCCTGTCTATCCGTCCCACTGGAGGTACCGTCGGTTACACGCAGAAGGGGTTCTCTTCCAGTTCCACCTGGGGTCTTCACTAAGTGAATGGCACTAGTAGCAGCTGTTCTGCAGCACCAGAGGGTCAGGGTATATCCCCACCTGGATGACTGGCTGATAGCTGGGCCATCCAAGGAGGCAGTGGAATGGTCCAGGGACCTGGTCCTCCAGACCTGCAGAGATTTGGGTATTCTGATCTACCCAGCCAAGTCCGTACTGAACCTCTAACAGGTGACTCACTTCATTGGGGCAGAGTTAGACTCTCTCTCTCTCTCTAGGCCAAGGTCCAACTCCCTGCAGACTGGGCACTGGATTTTACCTCCTTTGCCCAGTCATTTCAAGTCAGGTGCTTGCACCCTGCCCGGGACTTCCTGCAGCTGCTGGGGTACATGGTGTCCTGCACCAGCATGGTCCAGTGGGCCCACTGGTGGATACATCACCCAGTGGGAGCTGCACTTTCAGTGGTTCTAGCACCTAGGTCACGTGGACTGACTGGTTGCAGTGACCCAGTCGATATGGGACGCCATCCAGTGGTAGCTTGTCCCAGAACATCTGGAGGAAGGAGTCCCATTTGTCCGCCCAGAGCCATCAGTCATTCTGACTACAGACATATCTCTTGTGGGGTAGGGAATGCACCTGGGGGAGCCCAGAGCCCAAGGCTTTGGACCCCCATGGAGTCCTGTCACCACATCAACCTGCTGGAACTCCATGCAGTGCACCTAGATAATGGAATTAGCTCCTTTTGTCTGGGGTCAGGTTGTGCAGGTCCAGATGGTCAACAGTATGACCATGTTCTACCTGAACCAGTAGGCATGTATGCACACCCTTCCCTTGTGTTGCGAGGCCCTCCACATCTGGCCCCATGTGCGCAGCTTGGATGTAGATCTCCTGGTGATTCATGTCTCAGGAGCTGACAACCAGCTGGTGGACGCCCTCAACCAGGTGGACGAGACATTGCATGAGTGGTTTCTTCATCAGGCGCTGGTGAACCACCTGTTCTCCCTGTGAGGCACTCCTCTGGCAGACCTCTTTGCTTCCAGGGAGAGTGCAAAACTGAGGCTATTTTGTGCCTGCCCCCCTTAGTATGGAACATTGCTGGGGGATATCTTTGTGAGCTCTTGGACCCCAGCTGTTCTTTGCGCCTTCCTCTCTTTTCCTTGATTCACAAGGTGGTGGTCAAGGTGCTGAGGGACAAGATGCAGATTATACTGATAGCCCCACACTGGCCCTGCCAGTTCTGGTGCCTGGACCGCCTCAGCCTCAGCAGCAGACCTTTGTTGCAGTTGCCCCTGTACCCGGATCTGCTGTCCTATCATCAGGGGATGATCCTGCACGTGGATCTTCAGTCCCTGCACATTGCAGCCTGGTTCCTGAGCTGCTGGAGTTCCAGGCTCTGGGACTTTCGGACAGTGTGTTCAGCATTGTGAAGGCACCCCCGAAGGAGTCAGCTTGTCAGTGCTATGCCTTTAAATGGAAAAGATTTTCCATTTGGTGTCAGGGCAAGGAGCTTGATCCCCTTGCCTGCCCTTTAGTTAAGCATTCTTGACTGTCTTTGGTCCCTCTCCCAGCTGGGGCCAAGATCGACAACCCTCAATGTGCACCTGGCAGCCATCTCTGCATACCAGGCATGGGCTGGTATGTCGGCAGTGGCACTGGAGAAGGTGCTCAGGTGCTTTTTCAAGGGCCTTCACCACTTAAACCCATTGATGCATGAACCATCTCCACCTTAGGATCTGTTGCTGGTTCTGCCAGTGCTCATGGGCAAGCCTTTTGAGCCTATGCACAGGTGTGAGATGTCACACCTGTCATGGAAAGTGCTTAATTGGTGGCTGTCACCTCCACCAGGAGGATCAGTAAGCTCCAGGCATGCTTGGTGGAGTCTCTGTACCTGGTCTTCCGCAAGGACAAGGTAGTCCTTTGCCCCCACCTAAAATTCCTCCCAAAGGTGGTTTCAGAGTTTCACCAAACCAGGTGATTAACTTTCCAGTATACTTTACTAACCCTTCTTTGGAGGTTGGCTGTAGGCTCTGTGTCAGGGCTGAATGGGACCATGCCTCATTTGTTGTGCAGAGAGAGTTTAGCCATTTAAATTTAAAGTGATGCTTAAAACTGAGAAAGAGGATGTCAGTGCTGATTTTCTGTCAAGATATGGATCAGGAATAGCCGGCCCAGTGGCACTGAAGGTTGAGGTGCTGGACTCCACACCTTGTGCTATGCCGGTGACCCTGGTTCGGAAGTGAGCCTCGGTCGTCAGCTTGGGGGGGAGGGCTGGAACTGGATCGAGCAGGCTAACAGCAGCATTCCTCTCCTGGGGAGGGTCTGTGGCACTGCTTCGCTAGGAAGCTGTGTGGGGTGGGGGAGGGCGCTGTTAAGTGCTTGGCGGAAGACGTGTGCTTAGTACGGCTTACTGCTTGGGCTAAGGCCCTTCACTGTAGTGTCCTCTGGGGGCAGGGACTTAGGATTCCATGGCTACCTTTGTAACTATGAAAAAACCCTAGCCCCACTGCCATGCTGCATGATCCCCGCAAGGGGGAGTGGGGGACAAGATCACAGGATGGTCAGTCTGCTGCCACCTAGCCCTTGCCAGCAGTCCGGGATAAAATGTTCCCTTAAAAAAAAAAAAGATATAGATCAGGAATTGAGAATTCCGAAGGTTAGAAAAACATGTACTGTATGCCTTGAAACTTCTCTGTTTGCTATATTGCATGTGTACTAAACTGTAAAGGTTATAAGCTAATGTTAGAAGAGAATTAACAGAAAGTTTTAGAAGCCTGTTTATTTAAAACAGGTTCCCTCTTAAAGAGGGGGATATGTGACAGGGCTGAGTGGAACCCAGTCCTATTTGTTGTACAGAGAGAGAGTTAAACACAAGGATCTATTCTATCCTCTTCTTTTCTGTCTCTTGTCTGTCTGGTTGTGCAACCAAATGTTCTCGTGAGACTTGAAATTGATCACTCTGACAATCTTGTAATTTTCCACCTCTCACTATCGGTCTGCACTTGCTGTTTCTGTCTTTTCTTCGCCCTTGCATATCTGTGGTTATAAAAATATATGTGAAACTGGGATCCCTTTGTTTGAAAATGTAGTTATACTGTTAAAATGATTACAAAAAGCTATTTGGAATGTAGGGGGTTAACCGGAGATGCAGTTTGAGCTTCTCTCAGGCTTGTATGCAAACTCTTTTGCAGAGCTGTCAGCAGGAGGCCAGCTTTGGACTATGTTCTAGTTGCAAGCCCACTCTGCAAATAGACTGACAAGAACTCTGATACATTTTGTGAGAAACAGGATGTCTCCTTAGCTGTAGCCAAAATAGTCATTCTGAGTCATTGGATTGACACCAGCCCCCACCCACCCACCAATTACAGGAGGGCATACTGAAATCCTAACTTTTGAGGATGGAAAGGTTGATAGCCAGTTTTTGGCACCATGTTTTCATATACAAGAAAAGGTGGGAAATGTTGGATGTACTTCTCCAGTTATCATAGAATGGGATACATTTTGATGTCCGATTCTATACTTGCTTTGTAGCTGGCACCCTAACTTGATCTGACTCACAGTAGCACTGTCCCATGGATTATTTACTTGTTACTTTCTTTTCTTTTTCCTAGATGAGCTACTGGTTTCATAATTTCTCTATATTGCTTATGAGCCACCTTTGTACTTTCATTTGGACAAGTCATTTTTAATGCTGGATTATAGCTACTATTCTTTTTGTGTTGGCTAGATTTTTCCTGGTACTGTGGATTATTACTTTCTCACCCTGTATTACCTCTTAAGGATATAGTCAGTTATGGAGTTGTCATGTGTGTTTGTTTTTACCTGTGCTTTTTAAACTTCAATATAAGTTTATTCAGTTTAAAAAAAAAAAAAAACAGGATGTTTCCTTAACGAGCTCAGGATGAAGAAGTTAATTGTTAGGCAAAGAATTGTTATACAAAGAGCAGCAATATTTTTGTTAGAGAGACTGAGATTTGGAATTGGAAAAAAAAAACCTCAGATGAAGGACTTTTGTTTTCTCTTTTCGTACTGCCTTTGTATATAGCTATCCTGAACAATTTTTTAAAATGGTTATTCTTTTGTTATTGATAATGATAAAACGATGCTTACAAATTTTATACAACTCCTCCTGCTCTTCCTATGCTTCCTGACCTATGCTTCGATGACAGGCTCCATACCTTGGACCTGCAGTTGGCACTCTCTTATTATAAGGAGCGTATGGTTGGAGTTTGGGGTGAGGCTTGCCAGCTCTTTGTCACGTACACTGAAGCGGCACCTGGCAGACAGGCAGCTAAGAGGATGATTGGCAGGTGGATTGTTTCCCTGCATTGATCTCTGCTATAGGTTGGTTGGTAGGGGCTTCCCATAGGGCTTATTCCATCAGACATACCGCTGCCTCGGTGGCTGCTTTCAAGGACGTCTCCATACAGGAGATCTGGAGGGCAGTTACCTGGAAGTTGGCACACAACACACCTTCATCTCCAATTATAGCATTGACCTTGAGTCTTGCTGGGATGCTGCTTTTGGGGCCTCAGTTCTCCAATCTCTGTTCCCCAAATAAGGGTGCACTCCTTGCCCCCTCCTCTCAGAGAACTGCTGGAAATCTGCCAGCTTACAGATAAATGAACCATATCCATGTCCCTAAAAAATAGGTTTCTCACCTTTAGCTGCAGTTCTAAGAGTGGTATATGCTTCACATCCACACAACCCACACAACCTTCCCTGGCAAGTGGCTCACGGATCCTTTTTTCCATTGTGCAAGTTCTTACTTCGAGGGGACTCTTGCAGTAGGCAACACTAGTAGGACTAAAGCCTTCAGGCTCCAGGACCACATGGAAAACTTCTAGCTAGCAGTCTACCACAGAGGACCATCCTTGCTGACGTCTGCCTATCCTATAAAGGGGTGGTGCCCATCACCTACTCCAGTTCTTTCCCACCGTCAACCCGCGAACTTCGGACCTTCATGGATGTCAGCTTTGGTTGACCGTCATTTTCTCGTGTTTAACCTGCGCTTTAATTTTTTTCTTCTTTTAGTGATCAAAACATTGAGTTTTTGGTGTTTTTTCACTAAGTTTATGTCTTCTTCTCCAGCATCTTCCAATCGACTGAAGAAGTGTGCCTGCAAATTCTTGCTAAGGACAGCCACTCTTCCTGCCTGCTGTACTTAGGGTCAGACCACCTTACCAAGGCCTGCCGGCACTGCCAGGGCTTCAACCAGGCCACATGAAGATGCCGTTTGAAGACCTTGGAAAGTTACCTACTTAAGCAGAAGTTAGCCGTAATGCAGAAGGACCTTCAGGCCAGAAATTGTTCCGCTTCCTCAGCACAATTTTCTAGGGCTTCTTCTTCTTCCCAGAAGGAGAAAAAAATCAAGCGGGAAGCACAAGCACCAGGACAAGCACCAGGACCGTCCTCAGTCAGCCTCTCGCTTGTGGTCACCACACAAACTGGCCACTTTCTCTAGGTCTTCCTCCTGCGGAGGGTCAGCCCCTCCTGCCCCGTCAGCCCTTACCTCCTCCAGGCTGCCAATGGTTCCGCTGCCTGCCCTTACCTCAATTTCAGGTGGCAGCTCTTCTGGGTAGCAGACATCGTCCCCTGCCTCTCATCCCTTGACACTCGGGCCTTTAGCACCCATGGGCTCTCAGCCAGGCAGCTCTGTTGGAGTTGGATCCTCTGGCAGTGGGTCTCTTGACTGTCGCTCCCTGGCCAAGACGTTGCCTTCATCGGTTCTCGACTCCAGGGCCGGCGCTAGTCTTGCCAGGTATCGCCCGGAGCAAGCACTCGCCTCTTCCTCTATGCAGGCATCATTTCTGCCCTTGCCTCAGGGGTCCTCTTCCCTGCAGGCACTGTCCTCACCATTCGGGCCAACGTTGACTTCTTCCCTGGACCGTTGCCAGCCATCAACACTCAGGCCGGCGCCAGCCCTGCCGACACCTCAGCCAACAACTCCACAACTGTCATCCCCTCAGCTGGCACCACAATCAGTGTTTGCTAGTCTTCCTCGGGATCCACAACCAGTGCCGGGTGGACCTATCTTAGGGTACCCTACGCCGGCCTCCCTGCAGTCATACCTGTACCCCCCACCTCAGTATCCTTATCCGCTGGTCTATAATCCACCCCTGCCGATGAATTATAATGCTCTTTAACTGCTTGGTGGTTCTTTATTCAGAATAAGGATGCACCCAGGAGGCCCTCCCCCCATCGTCCTCGCCAGGATCCCCCCACCTCAGGACCTGATTGGGCAGGACCTGGTGACCCCTGTACCTTGGGGTCTTCTGGAGGTGGTCCTGATGTGGTCTCCGGCCAGTGTTTGGAGGACCATCGACCCGCCCCCCCACGCCGGTCCCTAACAGTGAACTGTTGGTGGACGACTCTTCCTCTTCAGAGTCCTCTGAAGGCTCCAGGGACTCCTTCAAGGGGCAAGACCAGTCTAAGGAGGCTCCTAAATCCCCACCTGATGTCCCCACTTTTCTTGACATTATGTGTCATATTCAATCCCTCATGGGATGGGAAATAGAGGAGCTGGACCCAGAGCGCTGTTGTCTAGGAATATATCTGCAGAAAAAGGAGACACTCCCCTTGGTGGTACCTCCTTTAGTCAGTTCATATGAGGATGTTACCAAGGCAACATGGAACCATCCCTCCTCCACCCCAGCCTTTCCCAAAAAGGCTGACTGCCTGTAGCATGCACCGGTGGCAAACCCTTCTTAGGGGAGCACCCCATGGTGGACTCTGTGGTCATGAATGTGGCCCATGATTGCATTAAGAGACCCAAACACCTTAGTACAGACCCTCCTGTCAAGGAGTCTAGGCAGCTGGACCAGTGCGACATGCATTTGTATGCCTCTGCCACCCTGGCCATTCGAGCTGTGAACTATTTGGTCCATATGGTGCAGTACCAGAATGCCCTCTGGGATCAGGCGAGGGATCTGATTCAGACTCTTCCTGAGGATTCTGCTAAAACTCAGTTGGCCCATCTCTTAACATCTGGCTCAGATATGGGCACTCATGTCCTATGGGTGGTATACGACACTGTTGATGCCTCTGGGCGTGGGGTGGCAACAGGGATCTGTCTTTGTCCCCATTCATGGCTTAGGGTGTCTGGCTTTGCTCCTAATGTGCAAACCAGCATCTTGGATGCCCATTTCAAAGGCTCCGTCCTTTTGGGGGGGGATGCCCAGGACATCATCTTCCACCTCCAGGAGTTCGGCAAAGCACTTAGGTCAGTTTATTCCCACTACCGATCTAAGCTACGGACTGTCCTTTTGTTGGTCCTCTCATCAGCCCGCCAAGGGCCAGTTAGTTAAGGGCCCCTTCAAATGCAAGGCTCATACCCCCCCAAAACCACAGCGGCTGCTCCTAGGGCCCCACAAGTGCCCACAACCGCACTGCCCGCCCCCGAGTCCACTGCCTGACTCCTTGCCTGGACCCCTCCTCAGCAAAGACCTTGGTGGAGGCAGTCGGGGGTCAGTTCAACCTTTACCTCAATGGGTGATAAGCAGTGACCGCAGAACAGTGGGTGCTTCAACTTATCCAGGACAGTCACACCTCAGAGTTTCTGAACCCCCTCTGGAAACCCCCTCCCTTGTCCTCCCATTATATCCTTCAATCCACCTCTCCCTCATCTGAGAAGAGATTCAGGTTCTCCTGCACAAGACAGTTATAGAGCCCATCCCTCTGGCTTAAAGAGGAAGGGGGTTCTACTTCAACTTCTTCCTAGTCTCCAAGAAGACATGGGATCTGTGGCCAATCCTGGACCTCAGCCACCTGAACCTGTACATAGAGTACAAATGTTTCAGGATGGTCACTCTCTCCAGGGAGTACTACCCCTCTGTCACCAGGGGGACTGGCTCTGCTCCTTGGACATGCAGGATGCCTACCTTCATATTCAGGTCTTCCCAGCCCACCGCCATTTCCTCCATTTTTGTTTCCAGAAGGACCATTTTCAGTTCCAGACCCTACCTTTTGGCCTTTCTTTGGCACCTCGGGCTTTCACCAAATGCCTAACGGAGGTTGCCGCAGCACTGAGGAGACATGGCTTTTACATGTTCCCCTATCTGGATGACTGACTGCTGACAGCCCCCTCCAGGGATCTCTTACTGTGGAACTTGGAATGCTATTCCAGACCTTGGAGATCACAGTCAGTCTGCCAAAGTTTAGTCTCTCTCCATGCCAGCAACTCCAGTATATTGGGGTGGTCCTGGACTCTTCCCAGGGCAGAGTCTTCCTGCCAGTGGACAGGGCAGAATGCTTGATAGAGCAGGCCTGTCTAGTCCCCTCTAGTTGACACAGCCTGGCCAGAGCATTCCTCCACTTGTTGGGGCACATGGCGGTGGACATAGCCATGGTCATCCTGGCCTGCCTGTATATGAGGGTTCCCCCAATTGACCCTTCGGGTTCAATGAGACCAACGCACAGATGACCTGGCTCAGCTGGTAATGGTCCCTGGTGAGGAGGACCTTGGAGTGGTGGCAGAACCCTGCCAATCTCCTGCATGGGGTCCCCTTTCGTGCTGTTCCCCCTCAGCAGATTCTCACGACAGATACCTCGAGTCTTGGCTGGGGTGCTCACTTCGCTGACCATCAGACCCAGGAGTCCTGGCCCAAAGCAGAGCAGCATCTCCTCATCAATGTACTGGAGATGCAGGCCATTCTTTTTGCCCTGCAGGCCTTCCAGACCCACATTCTTCCCAGCCTGCTGCTGGTGCAGATGGACAACATGTCCATAGTATACTACATCAACAAGCAGAGGGGCACTCAGTCATACCTCCCCCCCCTTTGTCGGGAGGCAGTGAGTCTGATACTGAGCCATTGAGCACGGCCTGGAGCTCTCAACAGTTCATGTTCCAGGCGCCCAAAAACTTCCTGGCTGACAGTCTCTGCTGGTGCAGTTTGAGGGCTCATGAGTGGGAAATGCTGCCCTCGGTGGTCGAAGATCTCTTCGACAGGTGTGGCCATCCAACGTTAAACTTTTTTGTGTCCCCACTCAACGCAGAACTGCCACTCTTCTGCTCACTCGATCCAGGGCCTGGAGTTTTCTGGCACAAAGCGTTGTCCCTCTCCTGGAAAGTGTGGTTCCTGTACGCCTTCCCTTCCTTCCCGCACCTGCAGAGGGTTCTTCTCAAGTTTCAGTCGGAGGGGACAGAGATGATCCTTGTAGCCCTCTGTTGGCCGTGTCAGATTTGGTTCCCCCTGCTGCAGCAGCTGGCAGTGGAACCTCCAGTACCATTGCCCCTGTGCGTTGGCTTGCTTTTTCAGGAACATGGCACCTTGGTCCACCTAGACCTCAAGTTCCTGCATCTACATGCATGGCTCCTGCAGACCTAGCTATTGCCCACTTTGGGGTTTCTTCCAGGTTTGCTGATGTCCTGCTGGCTGCTAGAAACCCTTCTACTAGAGCCACCTTCGCCGTGAAGTGAAAGTACTTCTTCCTATGGGCCGCTGCTTGCCACCTAGATCCCTTTACCTGCCCTGTGAATTTGATTTTGGAGTACCTGCTCTCCCTTTCAGACTCAGGCTTGGGGTATTCCTCTCTTAAGGTGCACCTTTCTGCCATCTCTGCATGCCGTGCACCTATTGGATCTGTTGCTCAGCTGCAGGTGTTCTGCACATTCTTGCGGGGTATCCTACATTTGAAGCCTCCCATCCGGGACCTTATCCCTCCATGGGACGTTCTGTTCATGCTGGAAAAGCTCACTCTGCCTCCCTTTGAGATGGCCATGAGTTGTGAACTGTGCTTTCTGTCGTGGAAAGTGCTCTTTTTGGTTGTTGTTACTTCTGCTTGGAGGATTTCCAAGTTTCAGGCTCTGATGTGTAAAGATCTTTATTTGGTTTTTCACAAAGACAGGGTGTTTTTCTGTACTAATCCTAAGTTTTTACGTAAGGTGGTGTCTGAGTTTACTTTAAATCAATCTATCCACCTACCAATTTATTTTCCTGAGTATTCTAATCGGGGGGAGGTCTTACTTCTTACTTTGGATGTTCATCGGGTGCTTCGGTATTACACCCATCACACCCAGCCTGTTCGAAAAACTGACACTTTTTTTTTTTTGTAGATTCTCTTTATCTCTCATGGTCAGGGCATCTCTCGGAGGTGTCTACTTGATGATCACCTCTACTCCCCGTCTGAAACCTCTCTCTCTCCCTGGGACCCCCCACCCGGACCTTCCAGCCCCACCTGGAACACCCACCCGGGGGAAGGCCCACCTCACCTACCTGGTGGCCTTTCTGACGTTAGAGGGTTGGTCTGGTGGAGAGCCTAGGGGACCGGTAGAGAGATTCCCAAGCACTGGGGATGTGGGTGATGTCCCTGGAGCCCTCATCGCCTCCCTGATCCTACGAGGGTGTTTTTTCCGTAATGGTCCCCCCTCCCAGGAGTGCAGACATGCAGTGATGTCCAACCGACGCCTGCTGCCAGTCTTCTCCCCTGTGTGTGGCACTGCAGATTCCCGATGCTGTTCCAAGTCTCTACCAGGGGCCGCACAGGAGCGGCGCAAGTCCCAATCCCTCTCTGGTAAGGGAGAGCAGTCCTCCAGATGCTCAGTTCCTTCCCTCCCCTCCCGATGATCCAAGTCTGTTCTCGAATCCGGGTCACCAGCGTGGCGTGAGGTGTGGCGTCCAGTGCCTCAACCCTCAGTGCCACCTTGCCTGTTTGTTTTGTTTGCCACCAAAAGAGAGGGGGCACCTGTTTTGAAAGAGTGTTTCTCAAAATGGTTGACTAATTGCATTGTTTACTGTTACCTTAAGTACAACAAGCCCTTGCCTGGGGCTGTAAAAGGCCACTCCATCAGAGGTATGGCTGCCTCTACCGCCTGTTTCAAGAATGTGTCTGCTGCAGACATCAGTACTTGCTGCTGCCACCTGGAGTTTTGTCCACACCTTCATTCGGCACTACAGTCTGGACATTGCTTCTAGATGCAGGGCCAATTTTAGACTCACAGTCCTTCAGGGCCTTCTATCCTGAACCTTCTTCTGACTCCTTTTGCCTCCTCCTAACTGGCTTTTCAGTTAGTTCCAGTACTGCTTGGGATTCAGTCCTACCAGTGTTGCCAGCTGCAAGAGCCCCCTCGAAGTAAGATAGTACAGTTACATAAGAACTTACCATAACAGTAGATCTTTGAGAGGAGCTCTTGCAGCAGGCACTGCTTTCCCTCCCTCCTTCCCTCTGATAGTCTCTTCTCCTTTGCACCTCTTCTGCTTATACCTTTTCCTCGGCTCTGAGGACCCGCCTTGGTTCTCTGTTTCGCCACCTGTTTGGGGTCTCCGGTGGGAGAGCTGTGGTAGGTGTGGGGGACTGCCCCCTTTCTAGGATAGGTGGATGTCAGCGTGCTGACATCAGCGGGGGCAGTCCCCCATGACAGACTGCTAGCTAGAAGATTTCAGTGTGGTCCTAGTGTCTGATGGCATCAGACCTATTGGTGTTGCCTACTGCAAGAGCTCCTCTCAAAGATCTGCTGTTACGATAAGTTCTTACGTAAGTGTACTATCTGAAATAATGGAGTTGAGCTGAGAAATATACCACCTGGAGGAGCTTCACTTAAAGTACGAGTACACTCTTTGGACCTCTCTCCGGTCCCTTGCAGAGACCTTGCTGGAATCAGAGACTAAGCATAAAAATTTTCAGACTGTTACTCATGCAATTGAATCAAACAGTCATCCACTGAAGGCAGCTGTGGATGTCTTTGACACTGCCTCCCACTCTGCTGCGGCAGGAATCTGTATTAGAAGGCACTACTGGCTTTAGACATCTGTTTTTTCCAGTAGTGTCCAACAGCAGGTCATGAATGTGCCCTTCAATGGCTCCTATCTGTTCGGTCAGCAGGTGGAGCAGTCTCTTGAGGCCTCTCAGAAGACTAGAACTGCTATTAAAACTTCCCGACCTGCCCCCTCTCACCCTCAAAGGGGAAAAGGGCGGGTCTTAAATCATAACAAGCAATCCTTTTGAGGCAAAGGCAGGGGAGTCCAAGTTAAGTCCCAGCCTTCCCAGCCGCAGAAGAAAGCACAACCAAAGGCATAGGCCCCAGAAGCACCTGGTACAACTCTCTGAGCTCCTGGCCCTGTTCCTGCCTCAGCTGCCCAGAGCAGACCTCTCCAGTGAGGGGGGAGGGGGGAGCAACAGGGCAGTGGAAGTAGTGCCGGAGGTGGAGCACGACACAGTCTTCTACTTCAATTACTTTCTCTTTCCAAAGAAGTCGGGGGCATGTGCTCCATTCTCGACCTAAAGAAACTGAACAAATTGATATACTGGGAGAAGTTCAAGATGGTCTCCCTAGGGACCCCGCTACCACTCCTCAAGCTGCAGGTTTGACTGGCTTCTCTGAATATGCAGGATGCCTACTAGTACATTCTGATCCTCCCCAGCCATCACAAATTTCTGTTTTGTGACACTAGATCAACATTACCAATTCTGGGTTCTGCCCTTTGAGCTATCCTCGGTGCCTTGAGTCTTTACAAAGTGCTTTGCAGTTCTCACAGCACATCTTTCAAAACTCGGACTAGAGGTTTGTCCTTAGCTGGATGACTGGTTACTTGCCAGTGCATCCAAACAGGATGCTGAACAATCAGTAGCCACAGCATCTCAGTTCCTGACCTCCATGTGAGTGCTGCTAAACCTAGAGAAGTCGCAGCTTTGGCCTTTTTCATTGGAGCCCATCTGGACACCACCAAAGTGAGTGTCTTTCTCCTACAGGACAGAAGGAAAGCCATCCTTCAGATGGCCCAGTTCATCGTGCAGCACAGGTCCATTCAGGCTCACTGCATGCAGTACAAGTTAGGCCTCATAGCCTCCTACATCTTCACAGTAGCTCTGGCTCCCCTGCACATGAAGATGACCAGTGGATGTTCAGCATACAGTGATCTCTGGCAACACACCTTCAATCTTACTCTATCAAGTTGACAAAGCCTCTGCTTTGATCGCTTGTATGGTGGACACAGGACAGTCATCTTCAGGGTCTCCCCTTCTCTCTCCCCCAGAGCCTCAGCTAACTCTTACCACAGATGCATCTTGGCTGGGGTGGGGAGCCCACTGTCAGGGCCACTGCACTCAGGGAGTCTGGAGCCCTACGGAGTCTCATCTCCACCTCAGTGTGTCGGAGATGAGTGCAGTCCTTAACATCCTGGTGAAGTTCGTCCACCACAAGATAATCCTCCTCCAGATAGACAACAAGTCTGTCATGTAAGGAGAGCAAAAAGAGCCGCTCAAACAGGGAAAGTGCGCTGCAGGATATTGTGCACAAAGTAGGACTTGAGGAGCAAAAGAACAGCAGTGTACTTCTCGTAGGAGGTGAAAAAACAGACTGACATTTCAACCCTGTGGTCTTTGTTCTTTTGCTCAAGTAAACTGCTGTAACTTTATAACAAAAAAACTTTGTGTGGACAGCAGTTATTTATGCTGGGGTGAGTTCCGTGATTGAGTCCTATTACTAAGTCTGTCATGTACTACATCAACAAATGGGCAGAGCACACTCTTATCCTCTTTACAGGGAGGCAAAGAGAGTGTGGGAATGGTGTCTAGAACAGGACATTCTGATCCAGGCGATTTGTCTGCCAGGGGCTCAGAAGTTTAGTGGACATGCTCAGCTGGACAGAAGCAGATCCTCACGAGTGGTCACTGGCACCAGACATCATGCAATCTCTTTTCAACGAGTGGGGAACCCCAGAAGAGGACCTTTTTTCTTCCTCACTCAACCCCAAACCGCCTCAATTCTGCTCCGAAAATTCAGAACATGGTACTTTCTACTTTCTGTCAGGATATATTCAGGCTGCAGTGGACAAATTGCTTTCTGTACACATTTTCTCCTATTCCTCTACTTCAGAGGGTACTGCTCAAGCTGGAGGCACACAGAGGCAAAGTGATTCTAATCAACCCATGCTGGCCTCGACAGATATGGTTTCCTCTACTCAACAAATTGTCATTTGGCCCTCTGAAACCCCTCCCTCTCTGGACAGATCTTCTGGCACAAGGGTCCCTGGTTCATCCCAAACTGCACTCCCTTCATCTCCATGCCTGACTCCTGAGGAGACAGAAGTGAGCAGGTACAAGGTGTCTCAGAGGGTCTCAGAAATTCTTCTGGCTGCTCGTAAGTCCTCTACCAGGAAAATTTACATGGTCAAATGAAAATGTTTCTCTGAGTGGTGCTCTAAATCCCATATAGGCCCATTCCAATGCTCACCAGACAGGGTTTAAGAGTACCTACTGGACCTCTCTGATGCAGGCTTGCAATACTCTACAGTTAAGGTCCACATGTGCGCTGTGTCAGCGTATCACAAGCCTGTTCAGAACCTCTCTCTAGCTCAACTGCTTCTGTTTAAGAGGTTCCTGAAATACATTGTCCACACTTGGCCCCCAGTCAGGAAACCCATTGCCCCCGGGACCTGAACCTTGTGTTGGACATGCTCACCCGTATGCCTTTTGAACCCCTGGCTACATGTGACCTCAGATTCCTAACTTGGAAAACTGTGTTTCTGGTTCCCATCACCTCTGCCCACTGAGGCTCTGAGATACATGCATTGGTCACAGATCCTCCATATAGTGTTTTCTATAGAGACAGAGTGACTCTCCGCACACATCTCAAGTTTTTACCTAAGGTGGTGTCAGAGTTTCACTTAAACCAGCCTTTGGTGCTGCCTACATACTTTCCCAGCTTCCAGAATGAAGGTGAGTGCACCTTGCACTCTTTGGGCATTAAAAGAGCCCTTATGTTCTACATCGATAGAACTAAAACTTCCAAGAGTCAAAACAGCTCTTCATTTCCTTTCACCCCAATTGGCTGGGTCAGCTGGTTATGATTAAATGCATTTCTGCTTGAATTGTCAGTTGCCTCCATCACTGCTATGTGATGGCGTAGGTCAAAATAGAAGACCAGGTTCATGCCCACTCTGCAAGAGTGGTCACTACATCCCTGGCAGAGATTCGCTCTGTCCCTGTCACTGATATCTGCAGTGCTGTCACCTGGAACACAGCGCACGCCTTGATCAAGCACTGTGCCATGGATGTCCATATCAGTGACAGTGGCTCAGCAGGTAGCACACTCACCTCTGAGGCTGGGAGATCAGAAGGTTGTGGGTTCTATCCCCACACCAGGCACTTGGGTTAATATCCCAGTACTAACACTGTAGTGCAGCATGAGGGGGGTGTTGCACTCCTGAGGTGCCATATTTCAGATGAGACGTTATACCGAGGTCCCATCTGCCTGTTCTGGTGGTAGTTCAGGTGGATATTAAAGATCCCATGGCACTTCTCGAAAAGAGTAAGGGAATTTCCCCGGTGCCCTGGCCAAATTTCCCCTCATTCACTAAAAATGCCACCAACAGCTTAATCTGGTTCAAGGTCAGTTGGCATTCATTTGTATCCCCCTCCCCCAGGTCGTGCCTGAAAATAGGCAGGATTTGTCTAGTGCACTTACCCAGTCAACAAAAACTAAATAAATAAAAAAAAAAAAAATGGCAGGCAGAATGCCTCTTTTGGTGGGGCAGTCTTTAATGGACTTCTGTCCTGAGTGAGCTCTGGCTCCTACCGCCCTACCCGGGGAAGTTTGTCTCAACTTGGTACTGTAACCCATTGGTGTGAATCAATGGTGAAGATAGGTTCCTGGAATATATTAAAATTACATACTGTACTCACTGTAATTCTTGATCTTCTATGAACATCTTCACCATTGATTCACTTACCCACCCACCATCCCCAGGGCTCGCTCTCTCTCTCTGTTCGGTGGTCTTCACCCCTTGTTTTTGGTTTGAGCTGTGAAGACACTGCTTTCTTTGTTGTTGACCCCTCTTGCATGGGTTGCAAGGGCTATATTATGCCCTTTGGTTAGGCATGTTTTTGCAAGTTAGGTTACACTGCACCTCTTTGGTAAAAAAGGTACTGAGGCAGTTGATGGCCAGTGCTGAAGTAAGCCATGCAGCTCGAGCTAGTCTTGCAGTGCCATGCATGCACACAGTCTACTGCGGCACCAGCCCCCCTGAAAAGTCCTGGCTCCTGCAGGGTCCTAGCGCCTCCGACACAGAACCCATTGATGTGAATCAATGGTGAAGATACTCCTAGAAGATCAAGAATTACGGTGAATACATAATTTTAATTTTTTATCCTTCCAAATTTTATTGTTCCTTTGGGAGTACAAAAGCTATTTTTATTTAAGTTAGCATGATGCCATCTTAATTATACAGAGGGCTTTTCTAGGCTCTTGGGTACAAGCCAGAGCTATATGTCAGGGCTGCTGCCCTCTCTCTTATCTCTACCCCTCCTGTCCAGGTAGCTGGTAGTAGGCTTTATGCACCCTGTAGGCACAACCTTTAGTTCTAAGTTGGTAGTGGGGTTTAATTTTCTTCTGATTTTTATATCGTAGATATATAGATACTGTTGGCAGATAAGGGCCTATTGCCCACCCTGTCTGCCCATTTGAACTCGTAAGATCACTTTAAGTTTTTCTAGAAATCTGTTGATCCTTACCGCTGACCTCCAGGATTCTTTTATGTCTATCTCATGCATTGTTAAATCCTGTGATTTTTTTTTTTTTTCAGCTACTTCACTGAGAGAGTGGTGAAACCCTGGAATGCTCTGCCCGCCTGACTGGTGGCTGTAGCAGCTGTGGAGGGGTTCAAGAGAGGCTGGGATAGGTATAGGGGGAGGGTGCATCTCAGAACCACATCGGAGGATGGGGTGGGGGACCTCGTGGGCAGGGTGGGGGAGGCCACATTGGTGCCCTGACCGGGCACTGATCCTCGAGCAGAGGTGATTGACAATAGGGCCTACTCTGCTGGCTTCTTAGTATGTTAGTGTGCATGTTAGCTCCCACCACTTCCTCAGACAGGGTGTTCCACTTATCCACCACACTTTCTGTGAAGAAATTCTTCCTCATGTTTCCTCTGAATCACCCTCCCTCCAACTTCATTTCATGCCCTCTGGTCCTGGAACATTTTTTTTCGCTGGAAAATAGTGTTTTCCTGCACCCTGTTCCTTCCCATAAGGTACTTGTATCTCTCTGTTATTTCCCCTCTCTCCTCCAGGGAGTACATATTCAGGTCATTCAGCTTGTCCTCGTAGGCCTTGTGATGCAATCCATGTTCCATCTTTGTTGCCCTCCTCTGAACCTTCTCCACCCTGTCTATGTCCTTATGTAGGTAAGGTCTCCAGAACTGGATGCTGTACTCCAGGTGGGGCCTCATTAGTGTCTTGTATAGTGGAATTATGACCTTGCTTTTCCTGCTGGTGATGCCCTTCTTATGCATCCCAGCATCCTATTTGCTTTACCTGCCACCTTGTCGCACTGTTTCCTTACCTTGAGGTTATCAGAGATAATAACCCCAAGGTCCCTTTCCTGCTTGGTGCATCCTGTATCCTTTTCCTATCCATTTGGGCTAGGAGTCTATAGCCTTGTCTCTTTTTTCCTCTCCCTTTTGTTTTCTCCTACTGGCAAACAGAACTGAGGAATGGAGGAGGCCAGCGTCAGTTGCTACGTGGCTCACGTGCAGGACGTAAGTACATTGGCCTCATGGGCAGTGCCAGCACCAGTGACCGTACCCTCCAAGCTGCAAAAGACTTTGCTTCCGAAGGGTCCTAGCACCTCCAGCTAAGACCCATTAGTGTGAATGAATGGTGATGATATTCTGGAAGATCAGCAATTACAATGGGTATGTAATTTTCATGTCTTCATTGTTGGGGGTTTGTTACTTTTTATAACAGAGAATTTTCATTTTTCATGCTGCTGACAAATCAAATAAATAGTGATAAAAATACCTGCCATTTGAGATGGTTCCCTGTTTCTAGCAACAAAGTCATTAAAAGGCGGTATGATAGTTCCAAAGTCCCAGCAACAAAGTTAGTAACAGTCGTTAACAGTAGGTAATTCAAAAGTATCTCATAACTGCAAATTGTTCCGAAAACAGCAAACAGCTGAAAACGATAATGTTGAAATGCACACGTTTTTGGGGCTTTTTTTGGTGCTCAAACTGCCTTTTACCCTCTCAGTCACGCAACAAATCAGAGTACATGACACAGCAGCAGGAAAAAAACTATGGGACATGGTGAGGGACAGCTTTTTAGAAATGTTTTAGAAATGTTCATGGTTTGCAGTCAGTGTCCTTGTGCTGCTGCATGTCACACAGTTGCTTGTGTTCAACATTCCAAGTTGTTCATCACACACTCAGTTGTTCTTCATGATTCTACATAAAGAACAACTTTTAGAAAACAGGAACATCCTCTGTTATAAGGAGGTAATTCATTGGATATTGTTTCCCTTCCAAGGGTGGAATGCCATTTTCATCTAAATTACAATGGAGTGTACTGCAGTGTCTCCCAAGTACCAGAACATGTGTGTAGCATGTTACACATATCAAATAATTAACATGTGTCTAAGTATAGCACTATTAGGACAATGAGGGGTTCTGTGACTTTACAGAGCCACAAGAGTGAAGCACGACTGACTTAATGATTTCACAGAACCCCGAGGTGATCTAATTGCGCTTTTCGTAACAAATTCATGTTTTTTATTTTATATATAAGACTTACCAGATTGTCTGACTTTTGCAAAACCAGCAGGCATAAGTAAATGATGCTACCTGTGAGATTTTGATTTGATGGCTTTAGCGATTATTTGTGCTTTAGTTAAAAAAAAGAAAAAGAAAAAAAAAGGGTATGTTTCATGCATGTACTAACCCATGGTATAGGGATTTGGCTGTGAATTAGTGTTGCTGCAATAGTAATTCGGGTGTTTCTAAAAATGTCATTCTGTATGGTTGTCAATGCAAAACAATATTTTGAACACACTGTTGGCAACCTGATCATCTGTTGTAATATAGTTTTGTTCCTAAAGTGCAGTAATTGTTTTATTGTAATGGTCTGAGTGTTGACTACCCTTAGTGTGGACCCGTTGGAATGTACATCTGGGTTCAAGGGTACATTTCAGATAAATAAAATGCAAAAGTCTAGGGGCATCACACACAGTTGCTGAGAGACTGGTGCTGTTTATCTGAATGATGAATAAGTGCTAGTCCCTTTAATTGCTGTGCACAAGTGAATAATGCTGGTGTAATCTGTGTACACAGTGAATATGCAGGAAAGGAGGTGGGAGTTGCCATGCAGATGGTTCACAGGGTCGTGCTTGGAGCATGATGTCCCTTACATCAACTGCCACAGAGCTCTGCATCACCCCCCTCCCTCAGAACTGCTAAGGGCTAGCCACTCAGATGTGCTAGCTTGCAGGTGACCCAAGTTCGTAAGTGAACTCGGGATGCTGCATGGGGGGGTCAGGCCTGACCACAGCAGCTTCCCCTTAGCAGTGTACTACAGTCGGGGGAAGGGATGGGGCTGCACCACTGGTGCCACAAAGACTCCTGTGTTGGGACAAGAGAGCTTGCTCCATCCACAGGATGTTACTGTTTGCAGCTGAGGCAGCAGTACAGTGCTGCATACATGCCAAAGTGAGGAGGGATGATGAGAAGAAAACCCATGCACTGTCTATATGATGTCCTGGGTTTCTAGTGCCTGCCAACATGGGATCCTAGCTCAATGCACAAGCTTATGGGGCAGCCCCCCGAGCCACATCATGGGGTGCCAAAGAGGATATTGGCCTCTGGGGGTCCAAGGGGACGAGGGGTCAACAGGCCTGAACAAGGTATATCCCTTAGATTAGGGTATATCCCTGATGGAAGATGGCTGGGGAGAAAAAATAAATTAAAAGAAAAACACAACTAAATGCTAGCAATAGGGGGCATTGCACCACTGTGGCAGTTGACAGAGGAGTTATTGAGAAGAAGGAGAGCAGCAAGTGACCACTTCACAAACTGTGGTGCGAGGGAACGGGGCTTGGGGTGTGTCCACAGGATGCCAGGGATTACGACTGGATGTGGAGCAGGAGGGGAGGAGACTGATCCACCAGAAAAAAAATCCAGGGACATCATTAAGAATCACTGTGTTGACCAGTCTTTTGGCCCAGTGGTAGGGCTTTAGTTCAGGGTGGCAGCAGCCTGGGTTCGGAAACAAACTTGAGTAGTCAGGGTCTGCTTGGGGGGTGGGGTGGAGAGATCGAATGTCCCAGAGGATACTCTTTTCCACTTGGGAGGCTAGCTGCCACCACTACAACACTGCCACCTGGCTGCCTAATGCTGGCAGTGCTGTGGCGGTGCAGTGGGACAGGGGTTGTCAACTGGGCTTACGCTCAAGCATGCTTTGCATAGGCTAGCATGGAGCCCCTAGCATGCTGTCATCCCGGTGGGTCAGAAAATGGAAACCACCCAGGTTTGTGCAGGATAATCCTGGGATGCTCTTGCCCTGACCCCTGCTACTGTCTGCCTTCTGTCCTTACCCCAGGAATGCATGGCTTCACACTCAGGAGGAGGAGGTAGGAGGTTGGGGTTCTTGTGCAGCTAGACCCTGCCATGGGGCAGTTAACCCAAGGGTTGGAAACTGAGAAGAGAGGAAGGTGGCAGAGATGCAGTGATAGGGGCTGGTCCTGACCCAAGGGAAAGAGGCCAAGCCCATGAAGGAGCATCAACAGTAAATTAAAAACAAATACATCACTGTGTTGGCAGCCCAATAGTGGGCCAAATAGTAAAGGTTATATGGCTAGGGGGGACACAGCTGAGGTGGTGGCCCCTCTAACCATGACTCTGGGCATGTCACATGACTGGTGCTCTGCTGTGCACGGACCTCTGTGGTTGGTGTATACCAACATGTTAATGAAAATCATGTTTGTACCCACTAGCATCTGACAGCCACATTTGCATTGTAACTCCTCCCCTGTCAGTTGTCGGGGCTCTGTGTAAAACAGTTTATGGTGGTACCACAATGGGGTGTTTCTTTGCACCTTGGATGAGCACCAACACCAACTGTGATAGTGCGTGTGGCCCTGTCCACCCCTGCATTGTAGTTTACCTAAAGCGAGATTCCTGTGTAAAATCAGAACACGCAGTTGGTTGTGCAGGAGGCCCACAGTTCCCAGTGGATATGGCTTGTTTGTATAAATAATATTTGTTCTGTCTTCTCTAGTGCAGCGAACAGTGATGTTGAACGAGGATATACTTCTTAATAGACTTCAAGATATTAGAAAGGTAATATTCTTTCTTACTCTGTCTCCCTCCTCCCTCGCAAAAAAATCTGCATTAATGCATCAGCAAGTGCTCAAGCACAAAGTGTGAAAAGAAGAGACATGTGATGTTAAGGTAGAACGGCCCATGAGCCCTGATAAATCTCTATCACCGTTATGTTCCATGGTGTTTGAACCACCATGCAGTGCAAAGCTGGCATTCCCCTAGCATCAGCACTGCCGGTCCTGGCACAGCAAACAGTCACACACCAGTGCTTGGAGAGAAGGTGCTGAACTTGAAGCACTGGCAGCGCAGCATCCTGTGATGGTTCAAACCCAAGGAATGCGATGCCACAGATTCACAAAGGCTCAGGGAACTTTTTACCTAAACCTTGCAGTTCCCTTTTTGTACTTCAACACTAAGGGATACTTTAAAGAGCTAGTCTACTGCCTAGAATTAATGGTCACTTTCAGAAGTAGTCATCCATCAATTCATAAATCTGTAGTATTTTGTTTCATTTCTGATTTGCTAATTAGATGATTTTCTGCCTGTCAGTACTGTGATGTGTGGAACAGCAATCTACCCGGAGACTGACTTAGTCAGTTCTGTTCATCCCTAAAGAGCCAATTTCCAGCAACTTGGTTTAGTGACCTTTGACATACTGTAAGTTGCCAATCAGGCAGTAGAATGTGTGTAATGTAACAGTGAGTGAGGTCACGTGCTGAAGATGTAGAGGGAAGAACAGAACCAGATATGTCTGCTTCCAGATAAAATGCTGCTGTTCACATCACACTCACTACTGGGTAGAAAATTATCTAATGCGCATGTAGAAAATGAAAAACATTTCAGAAATAAAAAGTAATAAGAGACTACTGTTAAACATTATTAACGGGTTCTGCCTGCTGTTTTTTGGTGCTATTTGCTCTTTACCATTGGCTTTTGCAACTAGTTTTCTTACTTTTTAAAAAAGATAAATAAAGCTTGTGACCCCTCACAGTACCCTGGGGCTACAGTGTGCTTTGCCAGTGGTCCTGCAGGACAAAGCAGCATGTTATTCTGTTTATATTTAGACCATCATGTTGCTTTGAGAAAGGGTGCTGGCCATGAAATGTTGGCCTCACCTCTTGGTGATGACTTTAAATCAAGCAGTCTTCTCTTCCATTTTTGCGGTTACTATGTCACAGACTGCTCCTTGACTAAAGTACACTTATTTAGCCCATTGTTGGAAGGGGGGGTCAACCTGGGACTACAGTGCACTGTATTTTACTCAGCGGTGTCAGGGGAGCTTCTGATGATTCAGTCTGTTAGGATTGCAGCAGATGGTGTCGTACTGTAGTTACATGTGATGCCATAAATTTGTAGTATGTTTCTTAAAACTGTCAATGGTCTCAGCTCAGCTTACTGGCATGGAGGGCTGAGGTGCTATGTGCCTTACAAGCTTGGGTTGCTGGGGATCAGGCGGGGGGGGGTATCAAGTGTCCGGAGGACTGCTTCCCTCTCCCACGGTAGGGAGGCATGCCTTCTTGGCCCTTGGCTGCCCCAGGTGGAGGCCTGGGGTAGCGCCTGTGATCAAGTGACATGTAGGGAGGGGCCATTGTTCTGTGGCATGCACGTGCCTCCATGCGTGCTCACATTTCATTGTGGCAGGAATCCCAGGGAGAAAGGAGGAAACGGGCAGACTCGGGCTCCATGAAGTTCTGCCCCCCCCCACCACCACCACTACTTGGACCACTGAATCCACACTGGATATTTATGTTCAGGCAGGGACATTGGCAAGCATACACACTGTACTCAGCAGAGTACGGTAAAAAAATCAGGCGGGGCAACAAAAAGAGGAAAACAAGGACATTATGAGTCACATTGTGTCTGTGTTGCATTGAGCCCTTCTGCTTCTGTTTTCACTATGGAACACTGATGCAACCAGCCAAATACACACACATGAACAACTTACCAGGCAGGCAGAAAAACAAAAGAAGGAGGACCACAGGAAGAAACTGATTACTTGAAGTCAGTCATGGCGAACGGGGGTGTGTCTATCGATGTGACGTGGCAGCGCATATTTTGGTTTCTGTTTACGTAATGGGGGCCAACAGTGCATCAGTTTTGAGTGCACGCTTAAAATTCCTGGCTACACCTCTGTGTTCAGGAGCTGGGAGGACAGCCTCCACTTCCTGGCCCCCACCACGGGCAAGCTATGGGGGGTAATCACTGGCTAGTACTGAGGGAGGCAGTGGCCAGTCATGGGGGTACTGGGGTGGAACTGAGTAGCCCTTTCTGGGTCAACTGCAGTGAAAAAAGCTATATGGGGGGGGGGGACTCTGAACAGGTTGGACTGGCCCAGTGGTGCAGAAGCAACATATCAAGTTACAACCGGGTACATCAGGGTTTGCATGCGAGCTCTGGAATACAGTGCTGAGGATGACCTGGGGGGTCAGGTGTGTTGCGGAGGTGAGATTCTCGACTCCCAGAAGGCACAGTTAGCACAGAGCATCCGATATTTGCACAACCACTGCTGGCTGTTCAAGAAGTAGCTCTGGCATTGACCAGAGAAAGGGTGCTGCTGTGGCATCCTCTTTGCCAGGATGGGGGGAAGTAACTAAAAAATAAGGCAGAGGCAGCCCTTCGGCACAGAGGTAGGGATACCACTCACAAATACTGTTGACCCAGGCTCAAGAATGACACTGGGTCACTGGGGGCGGCCATGGGAGGAGGGTTGAGCATCCAAGAGGATGTTGTCTTCCTTCAGGGAGGAAGGGTTGCTGGCTACACTTCAGTGCTGCTTCCTGGGTGACCAGGGATGGCAGTGCAGTGATAAGCAGGCAGACAGGGTAGCCAGCAGCTAGGTGCATGGATGATGCACCATCGTGCATGTTCCTGACATACACTTAAGACATGTCAGTGGCCCTGGGGAAAAAAAGGTGAAATAAAGTGCCCTGACCCCCAAGATGAAGGACCCCAGTACATCAGTACTCTGCATTTTTGCCACTGTACCACCTGACAAGACTCCGGAGAGTCAGGGGTATATCCCACTGCACCCACCTGGGAGGCCAGCATCAGCTCCATGAAAGAGTCAGGAAGACCAGCGTTGAGATGCAGGTGAGTCAGGCAGGGTGACTCAGGTATCTGGATTGAGCAGGGGTCGGAGATGGAAGGGGCACAAAGTGCACATAAAAAAAGGCAAGGAAAGAGTTTTAGCACAATAATGTGAGGGCATTGCACATGTCATTGTATGCCTTTTCGTAAGTCAATATTTTTCTTGATAAAATACATACTTATAGCTTTGGTTGTGACTGAATGAATATATGTGTCTTTTCTTGCAGACATCAATTAGGCAAATGAATCAAACACGATTTTATATAGTAGAGAACAAGAATTCCGTTATCCAGGTAAACCTGCTGATAAGCAGCCTTCCACTAAACCTGCCTCATGAAGAGTACTCCGATATCCTCATGCAGCACTTAGACATGAAACGTAAGTGTTCAGTCCTTGATTTCAAACCATCACGCTAATGTAAATGTTGAAAAATCTTACATTTATTAAGGCAACTGAAGGACTGATGTGCAAAATATGTTCCTTGACCAATGTGTGTGTTTTCATACAATGCATCTCTTGTTTTCAATGTCTGTTATTTAGATACGTTTTCATCCAGTTCTAAAATGCTAAGTGGGCACGGTTAACTGCCTTAGGCCTCCCATTGCCCCTAGCTTGAAAGACGTATCTTCTGCAGTGGTGGAAAGGGGGGGGGGACCAGGGAAAAATTCACTTCCAAGAGTGAAATTAAGTCTAACCAGCTCCAGGAGCAAAGCGGATGAGGATGGCTGCTGTCTTAAATATACCTCTAGCACTGTGTGGAATATGGATCCCCACTGGTGGAATTCCAGTCGTTGCTTCTAAAATGTTTTTCCAGATTTCTTTTTAAAAATCTGCAGAATTCTGAAAAGCATTTCTTTTTAAAACAAGGAATAATGTTGTATGAAATATGTAATCCGTGGACTTTTTTTTTTTTTTTTTTTAGCAATTGGTTGAAAATGAACCTGTGGTTTACATTATCTGTGGAATGCACTTCTGTGGTTTATGTAAACTGGGTTACTAAGCCACAGTTTGTTTTTTTTTAAATGTTAATTATAGCATTTTCAAATATTAAAATTTGTCAGAAGTAAATATTTAATACATAATATAGAAATGTTGAATATTTATATGAGTAAGAAGTTATAAAACAAAAATGTATGGTAGTAGTTTAAGGATGCAAGATTAAAAATAAATGGGCTTTCTTTATACAGAGACCTCCTCCCAGTATAAAATTATAAAGATACTAAACATTTTATTATATTGGGCCCAGTGTTAATACTTATTTAGTTGAGGGAAAAAATATTTTTCAACCTTCTATTCTTGATTTCAAGACTGGTAAATATCTACAAGCCTATAGTGTAATTTGACATTTATAAATTCCCCATATTGGATCATTTTTAAACCCTATAAGATGCTTTTTATATAGGTACAATATTTATGTAAGCAGTTTAATAAACATGCTATATGTTATCAAAACTATCCTGTTATTAACTAAGCAAGTATATTACTTAGCTGGCGTGTCACTCAAAAATCGGAGTTAATATTTATTTTTTTATTCAGAAATAATATTATACATCGAATTTATCATAAAAGGAAGAAGATTAAATAAAATGCTCTAAATCTATAGGCAATATTTGAGATTCATTTGTAAATAAAAAAGAAAAAAGTCCATTTATACTTATTGCATTTTATTGCATTCTGTATTCTATGTCTGACATAGTTGTGGTTATCTCTTCTTCTTCCGTTCTTTGCTTTTCTTTCCTTTCCTTTTCTGCTGTTCTTTTAGTATTCTTTTCCCGATGATATAAGCTTTAATCTGTTCTGGATCATAGAACAAGTGCTTGTCCAGTCTACATGCCACCCAGCATTTCACTGGGAACAGTCCTAAAGAGTGGTATCGCTACCCTCCGGGTCATCCTTGTAAGCTAAGAAATGGTTACATCTCTGCTGTATTGCAGGGGCAATATTCGGGAAAATGTAACATTTGGTTTATTTTGCAATGCCCCAGTCATTCTAGTTGTAGTCAAATCAGGTCACGATCCATATCAAATGACATTATGAAAATAAAAGTACTTCTGAAGCCCAATATTTGCTGAAAAACAGAAGCAGCACTTTGAGTTTGGGAAAAGGGGCTGCAGAATCTGGGGACAAAAGATCAAAAGTGACATTATGATTATCTGTTCTTGCTGGGTATTGTTTAATCAACTGGGCGTTTGTGTTATTTGTTCTTATTATAGTTGGAACTGGTGATTTTCTAAATGGTACCTGGAATGCCCTAAATATGAAAGGTACATTATCTTCAGTTAATTGTAAAGTGACCATAATGAACAGATCTTTTAATAGATCTTTCAGTGTCACAAAAGCTTGGTCATAAGAGTTCAGGATTCCCACAAATGGCAAATTCTTGAAGCGCATGATATTCTCCATTGTTTTTACTTTTCTTTGAAGTTTTATTAATGCCTTCAAATTAACAGAACTTAGTGCTTCATTGTTAAGAACTTTTTGTCTGTGCTAACTTCTTTTTACAACTCTATCCCTGAACAGCTTTAATATTGGGCTTAACATTTTTAATGTCCACGTCAACTGTATCTGTTCAAGAAATCATAAAGTCCAGTTTCTATTTGAACTTCTGTAGAAAGGTGAAGAGGTTGGAAAAAAAAGAGATTTCTTTTAATTTTTTTTTGTTTTTTTTATCCCATTGAAATGTTTCTGCCCAGCTATGTCCATCATTCAAGAATGCACTCTGGTCCAGGGGATGTCCCCTGCTCAGGTGTGTCTCTCTAGGTCCCCACCCCCCAGCCCTAGTAGTCCATCTGCACCCCACAGCTCTGACCTCCATGGTAGGGCCTCTGTGGAGATGGCTGTCCCACCTGAGGCTTTGTCCACTGTGTGGACAAGGATTCATTGAGGGCAGGCACTAGGACTTGAGGGAACCAGGAGCCCAGGCAGTCATTCAGACTGACTGCTTTTTTTCCCTTTTCTGGTCCCCCCCGATGGGAGCACAGCCTTAGTTGGCCTTGCACGTAATGCAAAATGTCCCCACAGTGGGAACAAGCTTCTTGGCCTGGCTGCAGGGGTCACTTTGGTGCAGAAGCTCACCATCAGCCCACTCCGGCCAAAGCACGCAGTTACTTTGGCCCTTCCTGCCTTCCTACATGACCAGTGGGGTTTACTCCTGAATCTGAATTGCTGCATGATAGCACAGTGTGCTATGGCTGGGCCATCAGAGTGGCTCATCTTTTAGGTTTTTAAACCCCATTTTTATGGAAGGGCACAATAGCGGCATATGCAGGATTTGTGTGAGGAGATATACAGAGCTTAGGCCAGCCCATTGATGCAGGGGTAGGATTTCTGTCTGTGATACTGGTGACCTGGGTTTGAATCTGGACTCAAGCTCTTGGAGGGCTGGTCTTGGGGGATTGAGTGTCCCATGGACTGCTGTCCTTCTCTGGGGGAGGTGTATGTGATCGAGTATCTGGTGCAATAGTGTATTCCCCTGGAGGAGTCTGGGGGATTCCATGCGGCTGGTGCCTAATACCTGAGGAGGCAGGATGGACGTCTGGTTTGTCTCACAGACATCGTTGCATGTCCTGCCTCCTGAAGGGATTAGCATCCACAAAATATGTTGCCTGTCCCAGGGATGATGCTGCCTCCTGGCACCATGGCCCCCCAGATTTTCAAGATATTTACATTTGTTTGGCATGTCTAGTAGAGTGTTCACTCAAACAGGAAAAAAAGCTTCTGGCATTTGCAAGTGCATTTGCACATGTGCCAAACAAATCTAAATATCTTGAAAACAATACAAGCATCACACAAAAAAACAGCATAGTTGTTCAGAACAAAAACAATTTTACATTGAGGGTAGTCACTATGCTGAACTCCTTACAGTTTTTAAAATATTTGCCATCTGAAGTGGGACATTTGGTAAAAAAGAACATGGACATTTGGTTAGTTAGATGACTATATTTTAAAACTATACAGAGTTCAGCTTAGTGACTACCCTCGTTGTAAAGATCTTTTTGTCTTGAACAACTTTGCTGCTGGTCATTTTTGTGTAGCTTGTAAAGCTTCCAAAACATTTAGGTTTGTTTGGCATGTGTACAGATGTGCTTGCAAACAGCAGATACTTTTTTTTTCTCTCTTGAGTGAACACTCTAGTAGACATGCCAAACAAATGTAAATATCTTGAAAACCATACAAGTTACACATACACAACCAGTATCATAATTTTTTACAACAAAAATACCTTTACAATGAGGATAGTCACCAAGCTGAACTCTATACAGTTTTTAAAATATAGCCATCTCTGCTGTTGTGAACTGATTGTAAAGCAGTGCTTTCTGCTGAATCTATGGTCTCGGCCACATCCCAGTCACATGAGACAGGGTGCATTGTATGAGCAAGGAATGCAATAAAGTTAGCTCAGATGGAGTTCCCCAGGGGTCATAAAGCTAGCAGGCTAGTTTAGGAAAAACTCCTAAAAGCAGACAGAGGGAAGAACACTAGGACCTCACACACTAATCAAAACATGCTGCACAGCTTGCAAATTCTGGGTGGACTACTCCTTTAAGGCATGTTACATGCAGTAGGATAGCAACTTTCCTAAAATGGCCTAATGGTTAGGGTGACCACCTCAGGAGTGAACGGTTAGCGGTTCAAAACCTGCGGCAGGTTCAAGGTGAATTAGTGGACGTAAAACCAGTGGAGGGCTAAAAATATAGTACTGCAGGGTTACCTTTAGCTTAAGAGCAGGAAAAAAATGAGTCAGAACAGTGACTCCTAGTGGCCAGGGAATATAAGCTGCCGCAGAAGAGTGACTGAATTAATCAAGTAATCAAAGGATTAGGGGATACATTGTGTAGCCTCCGGTGGCCAGGTAGTATAACGTGCAAATGGGAAATCTGACACTTAAAACATTTGAAACAGTTAATACAATTAAAAGCAAGCAGCCAGAAAAATCTAGCACAATGAAATCGGCTTGGGAAGCAAGGGAAAATTCAGGGGCAGCTCAGAGTGCAGGGAGAGGATTTTCACTCCGTAAATTTAAAAGGTGCCAGATTTGAAAATCCTTGCGCTCGAACCCGTACCTTCAGGGATGGGCAGCTGGGCAGGCAGGCAGCAGGCTCTAGGAGCCACCGGATAAGACTTGGAACCCAATTGGGGTCTGGAGACAAGCCTGGGAGAAGAAAGAAAAGGGAACAGTTTAAGTAGGGAAAAAAAAGACACCAGACAAAGGAGAAGGGACTGTTTAGTAAATCTGGGGGAGTGATCACAGCAGGGGGATGGTGTAGGCTGGGAGTTGGGCAAAGAAAGCAGCAGAACAGGGGAGAGAAAGAGGGGGGAAAAAAAAGAAAATTCAACAAGTACAATATAATCAATTAAAACAGTTACTACAATTAAAAATAATTCATGCAAGCAGCCAGAAAAATCAAGCACAGTGAAATTAGCTTGGGAAGCAAGTGAAAATTTAGGGGCAGCTCAGCGTGCAGGGAGAAGATTTCCACTCTTTAAATTTAAAAGGTGCCAGATTTGAAAATCCTTGCGCTTGAACCTGTACCTTTGAGGCGTCAACGATGGGCAGCTGGGCAGCAGGTGCTAGGAGCCACAGTACTTGGAGCCTGATTGGGGTCTGGAGACAAGCCTTTGGGGCTTCAGGGATGGGCAGCTGGGCAGGCAGGTAGCAGGTGCTAGTCGGCACCGGGCGAGACTTGGAGCCCAGTAGGGGGCTGGAAACAAGCCTTCAGGGCTTCATGAATGGGCAGGTGGGTGACAGGCACTAGGAGCCACCAGACAAGACTTGGAGCCCGGTAGGGGGCTGAAGACAAGCCTTCACTCTTCAGGGATGGACAGCTGGACAGGAGGGTGGCAGGTACTAGAAGCCGCCAGATGAGACTTGGAGCCTTGTAGGGAACTGGAGAAAAGCCTTTGGGGCTTCAGGGATGGGTAGGCAGGCGGCAGGTGCTAGGAGCCACCGGACGAGACTTGGAGCCCAGTAGGGGGCTGGAGACAAGCCAGCAAAAGTTAAAACAAAAGTTATCAAATTCGGGATGATCTCTGTAGCATGCCTGCTATATGATCACCATCCTGCATCCAGCCTCTACGCCACAATTTCTTTAAAAGAATTCCACTTTTGGTGGAATTCCATGGATGTAGGTGGAATTTATGAAGTTTTGCAGAATTCTGGGGGAAGTGGAAATTGAGAATTCCATATGGCTCCATGTGCCCCAAAAAAAATAAGGCATAAAATGGACTAAATACACAGTAAAAGTTTATTTATTGAATTTTGATGACTGGGTTGGCTCACTGAGTCTAAAATTCCCTTTTTCAGTGGTGACCTGGAATTAATTATGTGGAAACAGAAGTCAATAAGTAATGCAAACTGTAACAATAACATAGGTATGAAAACAGTGTTACAGAGTTAGAAAACACTGGTCCATTTACAACAGATAGCAAACATTCTGGCAAGTTTTAAGTTACAGAGCAGCTGGCACAGTAATTTAGATAGGGTTAGTAGAAGTCAGTGATTTCAAATGCACAGACTGGGTACACGTCAGGATGCCCATTGTCTCCGTTCCTTTTTACCCTGTACCTGGATCCACTAGCCCAAACCCTTCACCAGACCCAGTAATAGGGAGCAAAAATTGTCTCTCTACACCAATGATTTGCGGGACACTATCATATTTTGGACAGATTGCAGGGTATAGTCTTAACATGGCAAAAACAAAAATGCTCCAAGTTAGTTATGAGCCCTCTAGCGACATTAAGCAGAAATGTCAGTTTAAATGGACTCTACCACATTTGAAATACCTGGGAGTGGTTCTGTCCAAGAAGTCTCATACATTATGTACCCATAATTATGATGACCTTACACATGTTCTCACTAAAGATCTTGAAATCTGGTCCCACTTCCCCCTTCCCTAATACAACGGGTAGATAGTGTTCACGTGTCCATCCTGCCTAGAATGTGATACTTGAGACAGACCATCCTTGTTACCCCCCCCATGTGTATTTTCAAAAATGGCACATAAACGGGGTGGTAGTTTTCCACAGGCTCGTGGGACCTCCCTCATGCACCGGTACCACAAGGGCCATTCTCCAGCTTTCAAAGATTCTTTCTTCAACCAGTGATTTGTTTAGTAACATAGCAATAGGGGAGACAATGACAGGGCCAGCTAATGTTAGGAGTTTGGGCTCAAATGTATCATGCCTAGCTGAACCTTTGGCCTTTAATTGTTTTATAGTGTACAGTGGAATGCTGTTATTCATGGAATTCCATGCCTGGAATATGCTTGTTCTGCTGCAGTAGTGACATCATTATGTTGTTCTGCTGCAGTAGTGATGTAACTACTTCAGCCAGGGCTCCAGATAAGGGGAGTACCGACCTATTTTACTCGCCTCATTTTAGGAAATACTCTTCATAAAATTTCTTTAATGAGTACCAATACTCACCCAACATTTGTAAATGCTCCACACTCCAAAGAATAGTGCTTCAAAACATAACTGGTGATTCAAAAGGAAACATTTTTTCCAGATTTGCAGCACTCGTACACATCCCAATTTTGTTATACTCACTATATTTTAAAACCGGTGAGTAAATTACTTCTGCTTGCCAACATTATATGCAGCATTGTTGGCACCTGATTAATTCTTATATAGAAAAAACTGCACTGTTTTTAAAAATGTACTCCTTACTGCACTCCGTCCAGACATTTGTGCACATCTGAATTTGGTTTTACTCACCCCACTTTCAAAGTGAGGAATACAGTATTCATCCCCAGAATCTTATCTGGAGCCCTGACTGCAGCAGAACCACTTGGAATACTGGCACATTGTTGCTTTCCTCTAATTCTGTGGTTAGACAGTATTCTAGAATCTCTAGAGACTTCACAGGTCAGTTATTATGAAAAAGAGAAAACAAAACACAATGCACACATTTCACATTTCACATAATACTGCTATACACTATAAAAAATATAGGATGAGCAACTTTATGCACAACCTGTGTGTTCTGTCACCTCAGGGTTATGATTCCCATGGGCCTCTCAAGCTTCTCTCTTGAGGTCAGAGGGAATCAAAACTCTTCTGTGGCTGAACACACTGGTTGCACATAGTTGCCCATCCAGTATTCTCTATATGAGTGGCAACATCTCTTTTCTCTTTATCCTTTGGAAGTGGAATTCTTGGTAAAGGCGGTCAGTGGCAGGCAGATTTATGGAGTGAGGAGGATAATCAGGGGAGGGCAGTCTGCACCTATCTAGGCCAGTAAAAAAAATATTGAAGACATTAGCAGTAGCCACTGGATCTCAGTGAGGCTTGCCACCAGCCAAGATGCCTATGGCTCTTCTATAGATGCCAAACCCGTCGTTGCCACCTAGTCCACCACTGTTGACTTTGTCACTGCGGCTGGTGCTCTCTATGCAGGTTATTACACCTATCCTGGAGCTTTCTTTGTCGACACCTGGACTATGGAGGATAGCTACTGTGCGACCCGCTGCCTATTCCTGTCAATGAGAAGGAATTGGAATATAATCCAGATTTGATGGAGGAGGAAGAAGAGGAAGTGATGACCCCCTGATGTGGTGGGCTCCAGCTCCACTTTGTCTTCCTGTAGTGAAGACAGTGTATGTTATATACTTAAGTCCCCTCCAGACTATGTCTTTTGTCAGGCTTTCCTAAGGCAGTTACAGGCCCCCAAGAAGACCCTCTATTATTTTTCAGTGGTTTCTGCACTGCCTATGGTTTTTGTTACTCCTATCCATTCGGCTTTGGAGGATGCCATGATGGCTTCTTAGAACAGGCCCATTATTCTGCCTGCCATGCCTCATAAGGTGGCTAAACAATATCCTGCACCATCTGACAAGTCTATTATTCCGTGCTACCTGTAACGGATTTGGTGGTTATTATGGTTGCACAGGACCATTCTAAAGCCTGGTAGCAAATTCATTCTCTTCCTCCTGATAAAGAATCAAGAAAGTTGGATGTCATGTGACAGAGGACGTATGCTACTGTCCCTTGGCCTCAGGATTGCCAGTTACCAGGCTTATATGATTAAATATCAGAACAGCCTGTAGAATACTAAATTAGACAAATATATTGTTAACAATGGAAAATTGAACTATTACTCCAAATTCACAGGAGCTAATTCATGGGTAAACGCCTTTTCAGCTCCCTAATCTTCAGTGAAAGTCAATGGTTGCTGTGGCTGACAAGCTGCCTGATGGACTAGACAAAACTAAAGTCCAGCAGATTGTCACTCGTGGTCTGGAAGCTGGTAAGCCCCTATTAAGGTAGGCTTGTGATGCCTCTGACACTGTTGCATGTGCAGCTGCTTCTGGCATTTGCCTATACCACCACTCGTGGATACGTAAGGCTGGCTTTGCTATGGATCCCCTGTAATCAGTCATTTATGGTTCCTTTAGAGGGGGAAGCAACTTTTTGGTTCCACTATGGGGCATGCTTTGTAAGACCTACAGATTTCTAAAATGACCTTGAGGTCCCTTCATACCCTCAATCCAAAGCCTCAGGGTCAGGCCAGGGGTTTCTTTCTTGGATCCTGTGCTCACCTTGGTAGAGGCTATTCCAGAGGGCCTGGCCATGGCTCCCAGTGGACCCAGGTTGCCCCTCGGCCCCATTGTCACCCAGTGCCTATGTGAGGGTAACTAAAGGTGCAGATGTTGGCAGCATGCCAGCCATCCCTGGAGCCTTTTGACTCCCTTCTGCCTCCCCCAGCCCCTACAGAGCATGGAATCCTTGAGTAAGGCTGCATCTCCCTCTTCCTCCCAAAGTGGATGGAGCTCACAACAGATGCTTGGGTGCTGGAGGTGGTTCAGTGAGGGCATGCCCTAGAGCTCCTCTTTGTCCCTCCCGTACATCTTCCCTTGCCAAACTGTTACACAGTGGGACATCTTGCCTTCCTGATGGAGGAGATTCAATCCCTCCTCCACATGAGGGCCCTGGAACCCATATCAACTGCAGAAATGAATCAGGGCTACTATTCCTGGTACTTTTTTTTCCGAAGTGGACAGGAGATTTATGTCCTGTCTTCATAGTTCCATAATTTCATAGTGGTTTACAAGCTCAGGAGGCAATGCCTTTTATGTAAGCTCGCCACCCTAAGGTGGAGTTGTCATCTACAGATATATAATTTTATTATTACCCATGTGTGAGTCTGTTGTTTAACTATAACTATAGTCTTACTCTCTACTGTTGTACATGGTAGTTTGTTCCATTGGTTCACTACTTGCTGTGAGAACCATTGAATCCTTTTTTTGGTTCTACGTGGCTCACCTTTTAGTTTGAGACTTTGAGACCTACTTTGAACCTTAGTGGGATTTGTTTCTAGTCTAAGGGTTTCCACGAGGAATGGCTCTTCTGTGGCTTTATATGCTAGGTACAGATCACCTTGTAGTTCATGTTAGTTCATTGATTAGAGGTTAAGTTGTTGCAGTCTCTCACCATATGGTTTATTTTCCAATCCAGAGATGTTTTTTGTTAGTTTTCTTTGTACTGCCTTGATTAGTTTTTTCCCTTTTTTTCTACTCAATGCACAAAGAGGTGCATAGTAATCCAAGTGTGATCTCAATAATCCTGTGTATAACGGTAGTATAACCTTTGGCTGTCTACTTTTGATATATTTTAGTATACACCCTGTAGTACATTGGCATTTTTTGACTGTAGCTAAAGTGTTATTATCAAAATTAAGTTTATCTATTATTACTCCTAAATCCTGTTTGTTTCTTGAAGTATATTATTACGTTATAACTGTATTTCAAGTTATTGTGCCCCGAGGTGCATTACTTTACATTTGTTCATATTAAAAGTCATTTTGTTTTTGTGTGCCCAGGTCTCCAATGAAAGTTATTTTTGATAATTTACAGCTGCCTCATGGGTGTTAACTATAGATCCTAGTTTGCAGTCATCTGCATACTTAGCCATCCAAACATTGTTTGATGGCTGCATTGTGGAGATCAGTATGTTAAATACTGTAGTACTGGGCCCAAAACTGAGCCTTGCGGAACCTCACTAGTCACCTCACCCCATCGTGAAGAATGTCCTTTAATAATAGTACACCGTCTACAGTTATATTGCCATGAGTTGACCCATCTTATTATATATTGAGGGGAATTCTAGTGTAACAATGTGATTTATTAGAATCCTGTGGGAGAATTTATTGAGCACTTTTGGGAAGTCCAAAAATATAATGTCCTCTGGTAGCCCTACATCAAGTGCAGAACTTACATTTTCAAAGAAATATAATGTTAGTCAGACACGCCCTTCCTCGGGTAAAACCATACTGTGTAGTATCTTGTAAGGTGTTAAGAATAATGTGCTCTTCCAACCTTGGGAGGAGAAGTCTTTCTAAGGTTTTCCCTATAGCAGATGTTAAGCTTATAGGTGTATAATTTGAAGCATCTTCCTTGTTTCCAGATTTATGGATAGGAATAACAGTAGCATCATTCCAGACAGAGATCGTTTCACCCTCAATCAATGGTAGATTAAATAGCGTACTTAATGCTCCTAAGATTTTGTTAGTAATTTCTTTAAGAAACCTGGGATGAATTTCATAGGATCCAGCTAAGGAGTTAGTTTTAAGCCTATGAAGTGCCTCTTAATTGGAGTTATTTTGTTTGTTAGCACTAAGCACTGCCCTGCGTGGTTGTCCCTAGGTGTAAGGACAGTGAAAAAGTAATCATTAAATTCTCTGTCAGTTTCAGTTTAATTGCTGGTTAACCCTTTAGTTGTTTTGATAGGACCTACTGTAGTCTGGGAACCTTTAAGTGTACCTATATAATTATAGAACTTCTTTTTGTTGTCCAACATGTCTGTAGCTAGTTTATTCTCAGTATTTTCTTTTGCATTTCGGATGCATTGGTTTACTTTATTAGCCTGTTTTTATAGTTATTCCAGTTAGTTATGGTTGGTCTATTTTTGTATTTCCTGTATTTCTTTTTCTTATTGTCTAAAGATCTCTTTATTTTATTATTCCACCAGACTGGTGTTCTACAACCATTGATCCTTTGTGATCTCAACCTGTTTATAGAATACAAAAGGTTTTGTATGGTCTCTCTACAGTCCCTGCTGCCCCTGCTGCTACAAGGGGATTGGCTGTGTGCCCTGGATAGGAAGGACACTTACTTCCATATCAAGATATGCAAGTTCCACAGAAAGTACTTACAGTTTATGCTCTAGAACTCTCACTATCAGTTTCATGTGTTGCCCTTTGGAATAACCTCTGCACCGCGTGTCTTTACCAAATGCTTTGCAGCAGTTGCCCTCTGCAAGGAGGGCCTTTCCATTGTTCCCTATCTCAACTATTGGCTTCTGAAGCCCCCATTGCAGGAAGACATCATTTACATGCTATTCCATACCCAATAGCTCTTCAAGCAATTGGGCATTCTGGTGAATGAGCCAAAGTCAGTGCTGACTGCATGCCAGGGTCTCCAATACATAGGAGCAGTTCTGAACACAGGGGTGGGCCAGGCATTTCTTCCCTCAGACTGTGCTATGGCATTGGTTGCCCAGGCTGAGCTGGGCTCTTCCAGTGACTATGTCTCAGCTAGATGTCTCCTACAGTTGATAGGTCTCATGGCTGCTGCTGTTCTCACTGTCCAACTGTCGTGTCTGCATATGAGGAATCCACAGTGATTCCTCCATGCCCAATGGGCTCAACTTTTAGATGAACTGGAATGTCTCATGGAGATGACTCCTCTGCTTCACTGCTCCCTGCTGTGGTGGTTGGACCACTCCAACCTGGAGAGTAGGTCCCCCTTTTTCCATCCATCTCCTCTTGTAGTGATGACGATGGATGTCTCCAGTTCCGGGTGGGTTCCAGACTTGGGGTCAGTGGTTCCCCCTTAGACATGTTCTACATAGCAGCACACTGGAAATTAGTGCTGTTCTACTTGGTCTACGGGGTTTCGCTACCCTTCTTTGGGGTCACTAGCTGTTGATTAGTATAGACAACATATCGGTGATCTGCTACATCAAGCGCCAAGGCAGCATCCACTTGTAACCTCTCTACAGAGAGGTCATGAGAATCTGACACGGGGCCATGGAGCACAACGTGTTCTTTCATCTGTCTTTCTGCTCAGACCCCCCCATGAACCTCGTGGATCATCTCAGCTGGTCCCAGGTGCTTTGCCTTGAATGGAAGTTGTTGGTCTCCATAGTGGGTGACCTCTTCGTAAAATGGGTCACCTGGACATCGTCCTCTTTGCATCTCCATACAATGCAACACTATCTCGTTTCTGCTTGTTCACCTTAGGGCTTGAAGTATTTTGGTGAGACGTGTTGTCCCCTCTTGGGAATAGAGGTTCATGTATGTGTTTCCTCCATTCACTGTGATACAGTGTGTTCTGGTCAAGTTGCAGACCGAATCAACAACCCTGATCCTGGTGGCTCCATACTGGCCCAGGCAAATTTGGCTCCCTCTGCTGCAGCAGTTGGCAATGGAGCCCCTTGTCCCACTCCCTCTACGAGTGGGACTTCTGTCACAGGAGCAGGGCTGTCTGGTACATCCGAACCTTCAACCCCTGCAGCTGCACACCTGGCTTCCGAAGATGTAAACCTCTCTCGCTTTGAGGTGTCCTTAACAGTTGCAGATGTTCTATTGATACACCTACTACTTGAAAAAATGGAAACATTTTATGATTTGGCATACTGCCCAACAGCTGGTCCCCTATACGTGTCCAGTGAGTCAAGTTATGGACTACCTTCTGTCACTTACAGATGGAGGCCTCAGGTATTCCTTAATGAGGCCTCACTTGGCTGCAGTGTTGGCTTTTTGAGCCCTCACCAGAGGCAAAATGGTGGCCCAGCTTGAGGCTAAGAAATATCCTGCTTCTGCCCCCGTCTGAGTTCCCAGTTCTGATAAGGAATTTTGTTATAGTTCTAGAGACCCTTACTGTGCCTCTCTTCGAGTCTGCTGCTACTTGTGAGCTGTGGTTCCTCTCTTGAAAAACATTGTTCCTTGTGGCTATGACGTCTGCTAGACATATTTCTGAAATGTAAGCTCTGGTTGCAGAGACTCCTTTTCTTGTTTTCCACAAGGATCAGGTTATCCTGTGTACTGATCCTTGTTTTCTGCTGAAGGTCGTTTCTGGGCATACATTAATTCAGACTGTTGACTTCTGTTTACTTCCCAACTCCCATGGAGAGTGGGGATTTTAGTCTTCACATGCTTGACATCTGTCAGAAGTTGTATTGGTACCTTGATCATACAAAGGAGTGTATGATATCCTCTCAGCTATTTGTGGCTTTTGCCCCCAGGATGGTGGAAGTCTTCCCATTTCTAAGCAGGGCATTTCCAAGTGGTTGGCCTGCTGCATTATTTTCTGTTACCTGAATTGTGGTAAGCAGCATCCTGGTCCTGTCCAAGCTCATTCCACTCATGACACGGCTGCTTCCATGGCCTGTTTTCATAGTGTATTTGCTGCTGACATCTGTGCTACTGTCACCTGGAGTACTGTTCACATATTCACTAAACATTACAGTCTGGACATTGTCTCTCATAGACATGCTGGTTTTGGCCTCAGTGCTCTACAGGACCTCCTTACTCAGTATCATTAGGTCTTTTCATCCTCTTTCAGTGCTTGGTACTGCTGGGGAATAGTTCCATGTTGTGGCTCAGTGGAGGGAGATATCCTAGAAGAAGATAGAATAGGTACTTACTGTAACATTAGATCTGCAAAAGAATCTCCTCCATTAAGCCACAGCTCTCCCTCCTTCCTTACTCCTTTTTGGGTGGCTGGTGGTTATCCTGCCTGTTCTCACACGCTGGTTCTCCTCATGCCCAGTTTTGTCATTATAATACTCAGGTTTTCCCTTTCCTCTCCTGTGTGCCTGGTTTGATCTTGGATGCTTTGATCCCTGCTGGTCCAATAATCCTCTGAGCTTATCTCCAGTGGAGAACTGAGGCATGATGTGTCCGCCACATTATATAGGCGGCGATGAGGCACGTCGACATGGGTGGCCCCAGCTAGCAAAGGTTTTCATGTAGCCTCGATGCCGATGGCTTACAGTTCCATGATGTGGCTCAGTGGAAGAGATTCTCTCGAAGCTCTGAGTGTTCTTTCCAAGGATATCAGACAAAGTTGTGATATGATTCCATAAATAACATATATGTTTTCTGTTTTAATAAAAAAGGAAGTAGATGAAAAAAAATCCAGCAACATCAACAAATTCTATAGAACATAAGCAATCATGAAATGCATGGTCTTTTTTTCAACTAGAAAAAATTATTCCAAAAAAAAGCTGCAACACACGACATGGTGTGCATTAATATCTCCACAGTCCCTCATGTGGGCTAGCACAACAACAGGGGCATGTGGCAATTAAACTGTAGCTTAAAGGTGATGGGGAAACAGTTTATTTATTTATTTATTTATTTAAACAGCAGTTTGGAAAACCTTTGAGCCATAGGCTCATTTACAAAGGTACCTTGTCACAGTAAGACAAACTAAAATACACAGTGTAACAGTACAACACAGTGTAACACTTAAGACATAGATACAAACAAGCAGGTACAGGTAGGATTGATGCAAACAATACCAGAGTTATGTTGTCCTTAGCAGCTAAGTAGTAAGCTTTGTCATAAGTATTGAGTATGGCTTTGACTAGTGGCAATTACAGCTTCGGGTGTTAATAAGGTGGTTACGTAAGGAAGTTTTGAAGCATGATATAGTTGGAGCTTCGGAGATGGAGGGGGGCAATGTGTTGAACCAGGAGGGGGCCCTAAAGCTGAAGGCTCTTTGGCCGTGAGAGGTCCTAGCTCTGGGGATAACAAGAGAGGTTTTCCCAGAGGTCCGAGTATGAACTAGTGGGACAGAGCGGTGTATGGTGGTGGTCAATCCTGCCGGGGATAGCCCAAGGAGGGTCGTTTTTGTAAGTGTACAGGTCAGATATTTGAGGCGCTCTTCAAGATCAAGTACCAGTGCTTTAGTGTACAGTAGACAGGTGTGTGTTAGCCTAGGTGCCCCAGTAATTAACCTGCAGGCCTTAGTCAGAGTAGTGCGAATTTTATGGAGTGCGGTCTGATCAGCAGCACCATACACCGGCAGTCCATAGTCCACTAGGGACAGGACAGAGGAGGTGTCTGCGAGTCGAAGAGCCTCCGGGGGGAGGCAGTGCTTATACCGATGTAAGATGCCCAATCGGATATTAATGGCAGTGGCTAGGGCAGCGATGTGTCCATGGAAGGAGAGGGAGGGATCAAAATGGATCCCTAGGTATTTATAGGAGCAAACTTGTTCAAGTGGGAAAGAGGACCCAGAGTGAATGAGGAGTTTGAAGTTGCAGGACTTATTTTGAGGATGAGTGAAGAACATGTTTTTTGGTTTTTAAAGATTTATCACCAATCTATGTTCCTTGAACCAGCCCTCTGCTTCAGCAAAGGACTTCTGTGCGAGTCCTGGAGGCAATAGGGTTCGACTTGAGGCAAAGATGACTGCATCATCAGCGTACAATAGAATGTTCCCCGAGCAAGAGCGTGGAAGGGTGTTAAGGTAAAGGGAGAATAGTAAGGGGCCCAGAATGGAGCCCTGGGAACCCAGAAAGATGGGACAGATGTCTGAGTAGGTCCCATTAATTTTTACACGCTGTGAGCGGTCAGACAGATAACTGGTGCACCAGGAGATAGGCCCAGCAGCAAAACCAGAGAGACTAAGAGCATCAAGAAGGAGGTGGTGGGAGACAGTGTCGAAAGCTTTAGATAGGTCAATGAAGACCGCACCAGCCAGAGAACCAGTGTCTAAGGAGGAGTGGAAAAAGTTGGAGAACTCTAGGAGGGCTGTGTTGGTACTGTGGCCTGCTCGGAAGCCATGCTGCTCAGGACATAGGACATTGTAGGTGGAGAGGTAGTAAGAGATTTGAGAGGCCACCACTTTTTCCAAGGCCTTGGAGAGAGGAGAGAGAGAATGGAGATTGGCCGATAGTTTCCAGCCACAGTCCTATCACCACCTTTAAAGATAGGGGTAACAGTGGCAACTTTCCAGGCAGTTGGGACCTTCCCCAGGCAAAGAGAGTGGTTGATGAGGCACGTGATCGGGGTAAGGACTGTGTCTAAGACCAGCCGTAGGATACACGGATCCAGGGTGTCACTGCCTGTACTATTACACTTGAGGGCAGTGACAAGGTGCGGCCTAAGTTCTTGGGCAGAAACACGGTGGAGGAGAAAATAAGGGCAAGAAAGATTTACGGCAGGTGCTGGGGGAGGAGGGTCAAAAAAATTTGTAGGGAGGATAGGGCTAAGGTCAGTGAATGAGGTGTTGAGGTGGTTGGCTATGAGGGCTGGGTCTGAGGAGATCACACCATTAATGTTGATCTGGGTGGGTGGGGAGTGTGCACCCATTTAACTGTTTAATGTTATCCCAGAAGGTTCTGGGGTTCCCCATGAGGCAGTGAATGAGGACCGATAGTGCTCAGACTTGGCCTTTCTGATGGCCAGTGCACTTGTTTGGTGGCAGCATATAACTGCCTGTCACTGGGCGGCCAGTCTCAATGGCATGGTGCCATAGGTTGTCCCTATGTTTGAGTTGGTGGATCAAAGCTGGGGTTACCCAAGGGGCATTCTGCCTTTTAGAACAGCGGGTCAACATTGGGGCAGAGATATCACAGGCATTATTAAAAGTTCGGTTAAAGAAGGAGAGAGCTGTGTCGATGTCAGGAGTTGCCTATATAGGAGACCAGTCAATTTGGGACAGAAGTTCCTTAATTTTTATCAGTCCACCTGGTATTAGACGCCGCCTGCATGTGGACTGTGCTATGGGTTTGGGGACTGAGGATGACCAGTAGAATAGAATGAGGGAGTGATCACTGAGAGTGTCTGGGAGGACTTGTACATTGGGGATCCGATTAGGGCGGTTGGTGAGTACCACATCAAGCAGGGTACTGGAGCCTCTGTTGGGGTTAGTCCTGGTAAGGTTGGTAACTAGTTGCGTTAGGTCTATTGCAGAAAAGGAGTCTCGAGTAGAGGGGGGGGGGCTGAGCCAGTTTACATTTAAGTCACCCACCAGAATTTGATCAGCGGAAGGAGGTAATGAGGAAAGGTATTCTGTAACAGAGGCAATGGCCTGCGTTTGGTCCCTGGGGGGCACGTATGCAGTAGTCAGATAAAGGGGTTCCTTTAAAGGGTCAGGGTTAGTTTCAGCGTAAGCGCCTGGGCCCTGGAGTCAAGGATGGGAGCAGGCAGGGCTAGTACGGGGAGAGATTCCTTGACATAAATAGCGCAGCCGCCGCCCTGTCTCCCAACACGGTCAGACCGGAAGAGGGTGAAACCAGGAAGGGAGACTAGGGAGTCAGGGGAGGATTTCGACAGCCAAGTCTCAGCCAGAGCGATGACATCAAGGTTAATTGGTGTGATCAGGCATTGTAGTGAGTCAAACTTTTTTAGAAGGCTACAGATATTCATGGAGACCATGCATAGGCCTGTGGTGCTAGTCGGGGAGCTCCTGGGAACCGGGCCAGGGTTTGGATGAATGTTCCCTGACAGGAGTAGTAGCATGACTAACACCCTGGCTGGGTTTACACCTCTAGATGCCCCCATTTTCCTTTTAATGTCTATACAATATTCTGATATATTTTGACCTTTTTTCTTAAATTATTAATCCATTGCCTTTGTAACCACTCTGAAGAATGAATTTCTCTTCAGCATTTGCAACTGTCTTTCAAACAACATGAAATCTTGCTGTATTCTGACATGCAGTTAGGTCCTGCCTTTCAACTGCCTCGGAGAACAAAGAGTTAACTTTTCTATGCTTTGCACAGAATGTTCATCACAAGCTAGGTTGAAGCCCCTGTCTGCTGCTGTTTAAACTGCAACTGTCAGATTCTTTACTCCGCCTCGCTGAACAGTCGCTCTGGAGATTTCTCCTGCTGCTCGGTTCAAAAAGTTGGTTGAAGTGTCGGTTTTCAGTCGGTTTCTACTGAATTGCTGTTTCCGCATAGTTGGTTCAAGTCTCTGTCTGTGGTACCGTGAATACTAGATAGGTTTTTGTTCTGTTTTCTGTGTGGAACTTGTAAACTGTGGATCGGTTCGACTGAACTGATCAATCTGAGGTAAAAAAACTTGTGCTTTACTTTAGAGTGTGGTTACTGGACCGTATCGGTTCTAAAAAAAAACAGGTTTAATTACGTGTTTTTCCAAGACCCGTGACATGGTCAGGAACCGATAGGGGAGTTTTGCCTGGTGGATTGCAGAAAAAAGGGTAAGTTTTGGTTAGGATTGGCCATGTCTGAGAAACCCAAGAAAAAAACCAGGCCCACTGGGTTTCAACACTGCAGTGTATGTGGGGAGGTCTTTGCCAAGGCTGATCCCCACACCACCTGTGTTTATTGTCTGGGGCTTGACCACCTAGATTCAGACTGCCAAATTTGCAAGAATTTTCCCAAATCTACCCTTGAAAAGAGATTAGGTAGACTGAGGGAAAGGGAGGCCGAGAAGTCCTCTGACCCGGATGGCCAGCCTGGTTCGGTTCCGAACGAACCAGGAGTGCCCTCTGACCAGGGCGACACGTCTTCGGGCAAAAGGAGAGCCGATTCCGAGGGGTGGTTCCAACAAAAGAAAAGAAAGACAAATCGACGGTTCAGACCCAGAATTTCATAGCCAAGGCAATTAGGATTGTGCAATCGCTTAGTTCGGTTCCGAACGAACCGGCACCATCTGGCAGGGGCTTGGTTGGGTCGGTTCCCCCGGTTCCAGATTATACTTTGTAAGAATTTTATGAACCGGAGAAGGAGGAGGAAGAGTATGAGGATGATTATGGTGATAGTGAAAGTCTGGATGTGCCTATTGACCCAGACATCTCCCCAGACAGACCTTCAGGTGTTTCTCCTCCTAGACGTTCTGAGTCCCCTTCACACTACATGTTCTACAAAAAAGTGGCTGATACCCTCCAGCTTCCTGTGGAGGAAGCAGTAGAGGATCAGGAAGAGCCTGATTATGTTGAGATGATGGACATCTCAGAGTCCTGGAGACTGTCTATTCCCCTCCACAAATCCTTTGGGAAACAGACACAAAAAATTCTTAAGTCTCCTAATTCTATACCTCCTGTGGACAGACGAATGGACAAGAGGTACACTCTATCAGGCTCAGACATGGAGTTCCTTTTTCAGCAATGTAGCCATGTTGGGGTTGTTTAGGCTGCTACCTGTGATAAGGCAAACATTCCCTTGGCATCACACCCCTCAGACAAGGACTCCAGGAAGATTGATGCCATGGCAAAGAAACAATACATGGCAGCATCTTTGGGACTCAGGCAGGCTAACTATATAGCCTATACAGCCAGGTACCAGAAGTCCAGGTGGGACAATGTACTGGCTCTGGCTAAACAGGCAACCTGTTAGCTTGCCAAGGAGCTGGAGCAGGTGGCTGCAGATGGGACTGAGGCATCGAAAGTACAGTTTCATGCTGCTGTAGACTCCAGTGATGTATCATCAAGAGTCATGGCTACATCTGTGGCTCTTCGGAGGATGGCTTGGCTCAGATGTACTTGCCTCTCACAGGATGCCCAGGCTAAGGCCATGGATTTTCCTGTAATTGGTAATTCTCTGTTTGGGGAGCAGACAGAGAATTACATGAAGAAGGTGGACGAGTACAGGACCACTTAAAGGAGTGCTCAGGCCAAAGAAAGGCAAGCAACTCCTCAAAGGCAGCAGTCCAGGGGCAGGGACAGGCCATTCCAAAGGCCTTTTTACCAAGTTCAGGCCTCCTCTTCTTCCTTTTCGCAGAGGGTGTTCTTTAGTGGGAGAGGCAGAAGGGGGATGAGCAGGCCTGCATCCACCCCCTCAGCCTAAAGCCCCTGCCAAGCAGACACCCTGATGGGTCTGCCCAGGTCGATTCTCCTATACCAGTAGGAGGCTGGCTGGCTTACTTTGTCCAGGGCTGGATGTCTCTTACATCAGACAAGTGGGTCCTGGAAGTAGTAAGCCAGGGACTGGTTCTCAGCTTCAAAAAATTTCCCAAGATGAGAGCCAGATCTTTTCCACCTGCAAGTCTCTCAGAGACCCTTGCCCTAGAGGCAGAGGTTTCTTCTCTCCTAGCTCTCAGAGCTATAGAGAGAGTTCCCACCCTACACAGGGGCAAAGGATTATACTCCAGGTACTTCCTAACCCCTCAAAAGGCAGGAGAGTGGCGACCCATCCTGGACCTAAGATATCTGAACAATCTTTTAAAGCCAAAGTTCAAGATGCTAACTCTGGGAATTATCCTTCCCTCTCTAAGGCCAGGGAACTAGCTAGCCTCCCTGGACCTCAAAGATGCCTATTTTCACATTCCTATCAGGTGCTCCCACAGAAAGTACCTCAGGTTTGAGTTGCCCTCAGGCCACTATCAATTCAGAGCAATGCCCTTTGGCCTAACTTTAGCTCCAAGGGTTTTCACAAAGTGCCTGGCAGTAGTTGTTGCCTTCCTAAGAAGGCAAAAGATTTCCATCTTCCCATACTTGGATGACTGGTTCATAGTAGGTCAGTCTCCAGACCAAGTCAAGTCACATCTGCAAGTGACCCAGCAAGTGCTCACTTCCTTAGGATTCCTTCTCAACCTACCAAAGTCAGTTCTCGAACCAGTGCAGCTCCTCACCTTCATAGGTGCAGAACTGGATACAGTAAAGGTAAGAGCCTTCCTTCCCCTGGAAAGGGCAAGGACCCTTATGGAACTGGCCTCTTCATTCACCCTTCAGGTGTCTCGACCAGCAAGGCATTTCCTTCAGCTACTGGGCCACATGGTAGCTTCCACAGCAGTGGTCCAGGGAGCAAGATTCCAAATGAGGGACATTCAGTTCCACTTAAGAGCCTTTTGCTCCCAAAGAAAGGATTCCCTTACCAAACTAATCCCAGTGACTCGAACCCTGATCCAAGCCTTGCAATGGTGGCAGTATCAGGACAGTTTGAGACAAGGGGTTCCATTTGTCACTCAGTCTCATTCAGTGATACTCACCACAGATGCTTCCCTGCTGGGCTGGGGAGCCCATTTGGGGGATCTTACCACCCAAAGACTGTGGTCACCTCAGGAATCTCTGCTTCACATCAATCTCTTGGAACTCAGAGCAGTGTTTCTGGCTCTACAAGCTTTTTCCAAATCTGTACAGAACAAGGTGGTTCAGGTCAGAACAGACACCACCACCACAATGTGGTACATCAACAAGCTAGGAGGCACTTGGTCTACGGCCTTGTGCACAGAAGCAATGAAGTTGTGGTCCCTGGCCTGTTCCCTGCAAACCTCTCTGATAGCAGTTCACCTCCCAGGGAAGGACAATGTCCTAGCAGATGCACTGAGCAGAATATCCCAGGGCCATCACGAATGGGCCCTGGATCCTCTGGGTTTGAAAGTGATTTTCTCGAGATGGGGCACTCCAGAGATAGATCTTTTTGCAGCCCTAGACAATCACCAACTTCCTCTCTTTTGTTGCAGACCCCCAGTCTTGGGCTCAGTCCCCCTGGATGCTCTGATTCTGAACTGGAAAGGGAAATTTCTGTATGCTTTTCCCCCTTCCTCTCCTGTTCAGGGTGCTAGTCAAGATAAGGTCACAACCATGCAAGGTGGTTCTGATTGCTCCAGATTAGGCCAGACAGCCATGGTATCCCTTGTTGCTGTCCCTAACAGTCCACCTTCCCCTGTCGCTTCCCAGGAATTACAACCTGTTAACATCCTCTCAGGGGAGGATTTGGTACTCGAATCTTCAGTCTCTCAATCTCAAGGCTTGGCTCTTGAAGAGTTAGAGATATGCATCTTTCCCAAGGGGTTCTGGATATCCTTAAGGCTTCTCGAAAGCCTTCCACCAGGAAGACTTACAACTCCAAATGGAAAAGATTCAGCATTTGGTGTTCTAAGAAGAATATTTCTCCAGACTCTGCTGAATTGCCTACGGTTCTGGATTATATGGTCCATCTTAATGGCCTGGTCCTCAGACCAGCTACCCTCAAAGTACACTTGGCAGCTGTTTCTGCTTTCCTGTCAGTAGGCAAGTCTTCCTCTCTGTCATCCCATCCTGTATTCTATAAGTTTTTCAAGGGATTGCTTCACACCAACCCCTCCCTTTAGGGATCCTGCTCCTGCTTGGGACCTTAATGTTTGCATTGCTCAGCTTATGCAACCCCACTTTGAGCCTCTGTCCTCAGCAGAGCTTAAGTACTTGACTTGGAAAACTGTGTTTTTGGTAGCCATTACTTCTGCCAGATGTATCAGTGAATTGCAAGCCCTGTCAGTGGAATCTGATTCATCTCTTTTCACAGAGATAAAGTGGTCCTTAGAACTAACAGAAAGTTCTTACCTAAAGTGATTTCAGATTTCCACCTCAACCAGTCTATATCTCTCCCTGTTTTCTTCACTGACCATTCCTCCTCTGGAGAGAGGAGGCTACACAGCTTGGATGTTAAAAGAGCCCTTAGCTACTACATAGAGCGTACCAAGGGTCATAGGTTTGAATCCCTCCAGTTGTTCCTTACTTATGGAGAAGTTGGTAAAGGCAAACCTGCCACTAAGAGATCTATTGCCAGGTGGATTGTTTCTTGTATACAATTCTGCTATGAAAAACTGGGTAGAACTCCACCCTCAGGCCTGAGAGCTCATTCCACAAGAGGTACAGCAGCCACCTGGAAAACAGTCCATACTTGCACCAAGCATTACTCTCTGGATATCCAGGCTAGAGTGATGCTCGGTTTGGCATAGCAGTATTTCTGAGCCTGTTTCCAAAGCAGGTTCTGTCCCTCCTCCATGGAGGTACTGCTTGGTAGTCTGCATATGTCAGAATACAGCAAGACTTCATGTTGTTTGAAGAAAAAAATACTCACCTTAGTAATGTTGTTTCTTCTAATGGAGTCTTGTTGTATTCTGACCTCTGCCTCCCTCTCAGAACCTAGTTTTTGGGATGTGGGTGGGCAGGAGCAGTGTTGGCACCCTAGGGTGTCCTTTTTACACCCTCTTTTTTGCTTGTGCTTTGGATGTGTTTTTGGTTTTCGGTTTCCTGACTTGAGTCTTCCTTTGAAACCAAAAAACATTTTATATATTTGCCAGTTGGCTAGTAAGATTTTACAGTTTCCACACAGAACACCTAGTGAGTCTATGCTCATAAAGATCTGACTGTTGCAGTTTAAACAACAGCAGACAGGGGCTTCAACCGAGCTCGTGATGAACATTCTATGCAAAGCATAGAAAAGTTAACTCTCTGTTCTCCGGGACAGTTGAAAGGCAGGACCTAACTGCATATGTCAGAATACAGCAAGACTCCATTAGAAGAAACAACATTACTAAGGTAAGTAATTTTTTCTTTCATACTGCCTGAACATTCTGTGACATTAGTAACACCATTCCAGGCTATTCAGATGAAAAGCATGGAATGGTGTAATTGATGTCATGGAATGTCTTAGAAATATGATTTCTGGTTACCAGAATTACTCTGATTTTATAATAGTGGATGATGCAAAAGGCAACCTGTTTTACCGTGAAGGTCTCTTTTCACATAAGTTGTTTGTGTGAGGTACAAAATCAGAGGCAGACCTATCGAACCCTGTTATTATATCTCATAACCCTGTTATTATATCTCATAGTGGAAAATGTCAAATTAAATACTATATTCTGATTGGCTATTGTCCTTCCATGGGCATATGATTATGTGTCAATACCCGCCTTGCAAAAAAAAAAAATTAGGTCCAACCATGTGATTTGGAATTGGGACAATTCACATACAGAATTCATGAGCCATTTCACACATTACTGATTTCCATCAAGAATGTGACTACCACCTGTACTCCTACAGTACATAAAACCTTCGACTAGGCCCTGAAAATTAAACTCCTTTAAATAAAAAAAATACTCAAGTGTCATTTCCAGTCATGATCCTCACTTTACACACATCAACACCTTTAAAAAGTCAAGCACTATTCAATTTAATTTCTTGCGTTTCTTTGATGACCATGAGGCTTTGGCTCCATATAAGGCCTTTGTGTGTCAGTGCCAGTGTATGCCAGTGGAATACTGCAGAATTTTGAATTCATGCATTCCAATGTACTGTTCTATGTTTGTGTGTATGTGTGGGGGGAGTGAGTATTCTAGTAGAAGACTACTATGGAATACTGAATTGTTGAATTCCATGATAAACAATCAAACCTTCTATTGAATGTGAAGAAAGGCAGCAGACTGACAGTTAAAAAAAAAACATCTGTGGAAGGACTGTAACATTTTCTCAATACTATTTTATAATATTTTTGTTTCTTTTTATCTCTTAGAGATTTTTTTTAATTTGTCCAACTCATTTTCTAAGCACAATAAAACCCTTCAGAGTGTGCGGGTATTGGTGGATACCTGCATTTCCAGGAGCTGTAAGGCCCTCGAGCAGTGGCACCGGGTATCATCGTGCCCATAGGCATACAGATATCCACCAATACCTCACAGTCTGTCTGACTTTAATGGTTACTTACACTGCAGAAAACACAATGTAACCAATCAGAATGCAGAGCTACAGTCCTGTTATTTAGTAATAACTGGATAGTGCTCTAAACAGTGGGACTACATGCTAATGCCAGCATTCTGATTGGTCACCACTCAGAAAACTGCTGTTAACTTTTAATATTGCATCACTCACCAGCACTGAGTAAAACAGCAGGAGAAACTTCTCATTTCTAGAGTCTCATAGAAGAAGGTAAATGCACTTTTCTAGGCATGTGGATACCGTTCACTATGCACACTCTGTCTGTTCCACTGGAACAAACTTTACATCAGATGTCTTTAAGCTAAGCTCCTCCCACTTCCGGGGTGGCATATCTCCCGACTCTGCCTCATGATGTCAGATCTTTCTTTCAGCTGAAAGAACAGCTCACCTCCTTAGCAGCTGCTGCTTGGGTTAGTGCTTAATCAGCATTTTCTACTTTTTAAGTTTCCTTGAAGATTTCTTCCTTTCTCTCTCAGGTTTTCAACTCCCCTCATGTAAGGATCATGGAGCCACAGAAGCCTGGATTTAAATTCTGCGCTTGGTAATGGCAAAATATGTCAGTCCCGACACACATGGCACATTTCTGTACTACCTGAGCAGGCAACATGACATGGCCGAGTATGGTCTTTGACTCTCCATGCTTCCAGGATTCCTGGAAGATAGGAAGCACTGGCTTACCCTCAGCCAGCCTTTGGAATGGGATCCAAAGATCCCAACTAAGGGTCACAAGTGGGCCTCAGTGGCTGCTGGGTTGGTATCGCAGGTAGGAGCATTTGAGGAGGAAGCGGTAGTTGCTGTAGTGGGCACCTCCTCAGTCTTGGTGCTTCTCCTGGCGGGGTCCAATGTCGGTGGGTCCTTCACAGAAGGATTCTTTGAGATGTGCATGGTTCTCAAGACCTTGAGGGACAGCCCTACCCACTGTGGCAAGAAGCGCAAGTGCCACAGACACCAGTTGTGGAAGCAGGGAAGATTGATGTCCTCCCGATCACTTGACTCCCCCGACTGCTCGACTGTGGTTGAGACTCCCTTGGTCGAGAGCTCCTCGGTACCCCTGTCAGGCTTGTCAATCTCAACACTGGTTCAGCAGATCACGGAGATTTTCCTTGAGCCTGTCAACCAGGTGTTGGACAAGATCAAGGAGTTGATCTTGCAGACCTGGTTCTCAAGGTCCTCATTCACAAGGACATGACCTGATAGGTGTCCCTGATCGGATCACCTTGGGAACAGCATCCACCGGCAGTCGAGCCCTCGATATGGTGAGGCATGTGGTCTACCATGACCATTTGGAGGGTTCTCCTCACTAGCGACTGTCTGGTTGACCGTCGAGGTCTGGGTCAAGATCCTAATCGAGGCAGTCCCAGTCTTTATCTGGGAGGTGTCACCATCAATGCTCATATGCCTCATCTTGAGGTGAGGAGAGGCATTGATGAAAGATGCTCCGGTGCTACCAGGAGCTCCTGTGGCAAAAGTGGGTCATTGTGGAGCCATGTAGGGCTCTACTCCCTAGACCTTTGGTCACCTGGCAACTGACAGTTAAGACCTCACCAGTCCATGCAATGCAGGGGCTCCTCACAACTGCTTCGTCCCTGAGAGTGGAGCTACTCTCACTGCAGCTTAAAGGTGGATGCTCCAACCAAGGAGGCTCGATCGGCCGGTTGTCGATGGAGATCACCCATTCTGAGGATTCTCGGTCGAGGGTAGTTTTCAATAACTCCTTGGATGACTCATTTTGGTCATCCATGTCCTCCTCCAGGACTCATATCCTCATCCATGGTTTGGTCGGGGAGTTGGCCACTGACCATGGGCCGGTGTCATTCAGGGCTCTTATCCAACTCACAGCGGAGTTCATGAATGTCCCGTCTGGAGCCTATACAAAAAAGAGCCAAGTACCCCTTCACAGACATCCTAGACAGGGACAGATCCTGGGAGGTGACTTTCCCATGGCTGAGGCCACATTGGGACTGCCCCTGGAGAATTGGCAGCATCCAGCTGCCTGGCTCCCTCCACCCTTATGGTCCACAAATATGTGGTTCTTACAGGGTCCTTTAAAGGGTTTGTAGACCATTCTTCAGCCAGAGGACTGGTCTCTGATCCAGCCTTCCATAAATCTGGGGGCCAACAGGATGTGGACAAGCCTAGAGGCAAGAAGTCCAAAAAGACTGACCATGCCACTAAAAAGGTGTATGCAGCAAGGTCCTTGGGTCTCAGACAGGCAGATTACTCTGTTATGATGGCCAACTTCAGACGCTTCCTTTTGAGGGTCCTCAATAAGATCCTCCCTCACCCCCTTGCTAACCAGCAGTTGCTGGTGAAGTTAGTTTGAGACCAAGGTCAGTCGCTTGCAAAGCACCAGCTCCAGATAGCCTTGGACATGGGCGATTCCTGTACCTGTGCTATGGTAGCAACCATCTCCATGCATCACAGGACCTGGCTGCATCTGTCCACCTTTACTGCGGACATCCAGCACAAGCTGGTTGATGTCCCTTTCTTGGGCACTGACCTCTTTGGCCCTGGGTTGGAAGGACAACTCATGTGCATAGAGAAGTCCAGTACCACCCTTGACTCTGTGGCTTCATCCCAGAAGGACCAGAAAAAGATGCCTAAGAAAAGGCTTTTCATTACCGGCCCTTTCAGCCATAGCTTCTTTGGCAGTAGCTCCAGCAGGGGACAATGCCAGGCCTGGCTCCCAAAATCCAAGTTCAGCGACTAGGGCCCCAAGCAAGGTGTGGTGGTGTTCCTCCAGCTGCTGATGCCTGTGCCCCCACAAACACTGCACAGTGATGGGTTGGGGCGGTGTTATCTCTCCACCTGTCCTGTCTGCACTCCCCATCAGAGGTTGGTTAGTGCAGCTTCTTGCCATGTTGGTCCACTGTCACAGTGGACATGTGGGTTTTAGAGGTTATAAGCAGAGGGCTGCCTGTAGATTTCAGGGCTCCCCCACTCATCTGGCTCCATGCTCCTCGGAAGATCACAGTGTGACAGGACATGCTATTAACCCTTCAGGAGGACATCACTCAGCTCTTTGGGGAAAGGAGCCATAGCCCTTGCCCTGGCTGCCCTAATCAGTCAGGGTTATGTGTCCAAGTACCTCCTGGTCCTGAAATGGACAGGGGGCTGGCACCCCATACCGGATTTGTTCATGCAAAAACACAGGTTCTGGATGGTCATTCTGAATCAGATCATTCCTTCCCTGGAGCAGGGCATGTTGTTATGCTTCCTGGACCACCAGGATGCATTTTCTACATCCTTGTCCATCCGTCCCACTGCCAGTACATCCAGTTCCATGTGGGAGGGATTCTGTACCAGTTCCAGGTCATGCCCTTTGGTCTCTCATCCACACTCAGGGTCTTCACCAGGTGCATAGCAGTGGTGGCAAACTTCCTTCGGTGCAAGGGCATCAGGGTGTATCCCTACCTGGGTGACTGGCTGTTAGCTGGGCCATCCAAAGAGACCATCAAGAGGTCCAGAGATTTGGCCCATCATGACTTGGGCCTGTTGGTAACACAGACAAGTCCAAAGTGGTCACACTCACAGTTGATCGTTAATTGGAGCAGAACTGGACTCCCTGAGGCCCAAGGCCTGCCTCCCTGTGGACCAGCTACTGGATCTTACCTCACTTTCCCAATCATTCCAGATTAAGCTCTCACACCATGCATGGGATTTCCATTGGCTACTGGAGTACCTGGCCTCTTGCACCAGCATGATTTGTTGGGCCCGCTGACAGATGTACCACCTGCCGTGGAAGTTGAGCCATCAGTGTTCCAAGCACCTAGGCCACTTGAGCCAGCCGATCGCAGTGACCCAGCTGAAGTGGGATGCCTTCTAGTAGTGGCTGGTCCCAGAACATCTGGAGGAAGGACTCCCATTTGTCTTCCCAGAGCCGATCATCACGCTAATGATGAACATGCCTCTGGTGGGATGTGGAGCACACCCGGGAGACCACAGAGTCCACGGGTTCTGGTCACCCCTGGAGTCCTATCACCACATTAAGCTGCTGAATCTCCTTGCACTGCAGCTTGCTCTGACGGAATTCTCTACTCTAGTCAGGGTCAGGTCATGCAGGTAAAGACTGACAACACCATGACCATTTTCTACCTGAACAGGCTGGGCGGAACACACTCCCTTCCACTGTATTGGGGGACCCTCTGCACCTGGATTCTCATGTGCAGCCTGGGTGCAGGTCTCCTGGTGATCCATGTTATGGGAGTGAACAATCAGCTGGCAGACACTCTCAGCCGAGTAGGAGAGACTTTGCATGAGTGGTCCCTCAACAGGAGGTAGTGAACCACCCGTTCTTCCTGTGGGGCACTCTTCTGATGGGTCTGTTTGCCTCCTTGAAGAATGCCAAACATAGGCTATTTTGTGCCTGCCACCCACAGTCCAGGACAATGCTGGAGGATGCCTTTCTAAGGGCCTGAGCCCCAGGCCTTGTGTACGCCTTCCAATCCTTCCCCTTGATCCACAAGGTGGTGGTCAAGGTCTGGAAGGATAAAGTGCAAATGATCCTGATAGCTCCAGACTGACCCAGGGAGTTCTGGTACCCAGATCTTTTAAGCCTCAGCAGCAGACCTCTGTGTCTGCTGCCTCTTTGCCTGAATCTGCTGAACAGACACCAGGGGAGGGTTCTCTACCCAGACCTGACATCCCTGCATCTCTTGGCCTGGTTCCTGAGCAACTAGAGTTCCAGGCCTTGGGTCTCTTGGAAGAAGTGCTCCACATTCTGGAGGGCATGCCTCCCAAAAAGAGTTTACTTTCTGATGCTATGGATTGAAGTGGAAGAGGTTCTCCATCTAGTGCCAGGGCTAGGAGCTTGATCCCATTTCTTTCCCTTTGATGAGCATCCTAGAGTACCTGTGGCTCCTCTCTCAGTCAAGACTGTGAATGACAGCACTTTTAAGGTGCATCTGGCAGCCATATCTGCTTATTGGTGCAGACTTGTAAGCCGACGGTGGCCCAAGAGAAGGTGGGCCTGGACGACTTGTCCCCTCCAGTGTGCCAACCACCACCACCATGGGACCTACTGCTAGTGTTGACTGTGCTCATGGACAGCCCACTTGAGCCTGTGGACAGGTGTGAGATGTCACACTTGTTGCAGAAGATGGCCTTCTTGGTGGCCATAAATGTCAGCCATAAGTATTAGTGCGCTCCAGGCGCTTTCGATGGAGTCTCAATATCTACATCTAGTTTTCCACAAGGACAAAGTTGTCCTTAACTTCCACCCAAAATTCTTCCAAAGATAGTGTAGGACTTTACATTTGCCTTAACCAGGTGATGAACCTTCTGATATACTTTACCAGCCCATCTTCTCAGGCTGACCACGGGCTCCATACTCTGGACCTATGGAGGGCAAGCTCTTATTTTAAGGAGTGCATGGCTGGAGTTTGGGGTAGGGTTCACCAGCTGTTTGTTACATATACTGACACAGTGCCTGGCATACCAGCGGCAAAGCAGACAGTTGACAGGTAAGTAACCTATCTTTACTGTACCAGTCTACATAATACCTGCATTCATTACATGAAATTCATATAGTAAAAAATGTTCTTTAGTCTGTGTGCACTAAAACCAATACTTTGGTGGTATGTTTTCTTCCTTCCATGGTATTGTCTGCAGTATAAAAGCAATAATGGTATAAAGGGCTGGGTTAAAGGGGGAATAACTGTACTGGGTTGCCGATAAACACCTCGCCCTGCAGCCTCTGTTTTCTGGCATACAGTACAGCTCACAATACCATTATTTCTTACTTATACTGAAAACAGATAGCTTCTTTCCAGTTATTGTGCGATAATTGGACAGAAAACGCAGTAATGGGACTACCAATCACTGTGTTCTGATTGGCTGACAGCAGTGCTACAGTGTATGTGTGAGATACTGCCTAACATTTCCTGGTTTCTCTCAGATGCACCGAAGTGCTGATTTTGGCAGGCTATTTTTTACTTTTTTTTTTGTTTTGGTACAATAGGGTAACGACTATAGTGCTCAGGGAGCTCCTCAGTAATAACCAGACCAAGAGTTAATAAACCCCCTCAGCCTTTGGCCTTCGTGTTTTTCACTCCCCGATCTGGTTATTGTCTTGGTCCCCAAACACTATGCTGTTATTGCTATAATCTAAAGCAAATAATGATGACAACTGAATTCTTATAACATACTCATACACGTAACATGGTGCAAAACTTGAAACAAGAGTCAAAGAAAAAGATCTGGAAATCACCATAACAAATAAACAATCATTTACTGAGCACATAAGAGAGATAGTCAAGAAGGGCAACAGAATGCTTGGGTGCATACTAAAACACAAAAAAAGTAGAGAAAGAAATGTCATCATTCCATTGTGTGGTGCACTGGTGGGGCCACACCTGAAGTATTGCATTCAGTTCTGGACCCCAAATATAGCAAAGGATAGTGCACTCCTTGAGGGAGTACAGAGAAGGGTAACAAAGAAGATAAGATCCACAACAAATATGACCTGTGGTGACAGACTCGGGGAAGTAAATCTTTTCTCCCTGAAATATAGATGCCAGAGGGAAGACTTGTGTGTAGTGTTCAGGGCACTTCAGGAGGGTGACTTATGTGAATGTATAGGCCTGGAGAGGAAATTGGTGGGAAAAGACACATGGAGCCATGACTGTCAGCTATGAGGAGAAATGTATAGGACCACTAAGAGGGGTGCGTGGATGAACCAGAGGGTGGTGTCATTGTGGAACAGTTTTCCTGAATCAATCATATACAGTCCCATTCAAGGTATCCATCGACAAATATTTTTGATAATATGAATATCACAACTAACCACTGATACATGGTGAGTCTAATATGACTTAAAGCTACTTGACTTGTAAACTTTCCTATGATTCATATGATACACATCATTTCTAATAAATTTCTTTTATGACCATACATTTTAGAATTAGTAGCTTATCTTATACTTACTTTTTTGTTGTTCTTTCAAATGAAAACACTGCTCACCTACCTTTTACTTACTTTTCTGTTGTTCTTTCAAATGAAAACACTGCTCACCTACCTTTTATGAATAGGTCCATTTAGTAATTGTATCAGAAAAATCTGAAACTTTTTTTTTGTTTTGTTTTATTTATTTATTTAGCTTTTGTTGACCAGGTAAGTACACTAGACAAGACAATTGTCTATTTTCAGGTACGACCTGGGAGAGTACAGGAATTACAGATTCAAACAACATGAAGTCTTGCTATATTATAGACATTAGCAGTTTGATCCAGCTCTAGAACTGCCCCGGAGTGAAATGGTTAAAACCATTCCAAAATAGAATTTTGGCAGGAGAGCAGCTCTATCTGTGTCATTTCAAACTTGAACTGTCAGATTCTTTACTCCGCCTCAGTGAACAGTCGCTCCGGAGATTTCTCCTTCTGCTCGGTTCATTTCTCGGTTTAAAAAGTGTTTTCTCGGTTGGATTTAACCGAGAATAGTTTTATTTTAACCGCAAAACCGTTCGGTTCAAGCTCTATCTGTGGTAACCGTAAGTAAATGAAGGTTTTGTCTGTGTGGAACTTGTAAGTTATCGGTTCGGTTTTGAACCGATCAGTGGGTTTAAAACTCATTTAAAACTAAAAGTTACTATTTTAGAGTGCGGTTCCCGGTTCTTATCGGTTCTAAAAAAAACTGATTTATTACGTTTTTTTCCAATACCCGTGACACGGTTAGGAACCGATAAGGGTGTCTTGCCTGGCACTGCCGTTAAAAGGGCAAGTTTTTGGTTAGGCTGGCATTATGTCTGAGAAACCCAAAAGAAAAACCGGGCCCACTGGGTTTCAACACTGTGATGTTTGTGGGGAAGTCTTTGCCAAGGCTGACCCACACACCACATGTGTTTGTCTGGGGTTTGACCACCTCCAGTCAGACTGCCAGGTATGTAAGAATTTCCCTGCAGCCACCCTGGAAAAAAGATTGGGCAGGCTCAGGGAACGAGAGGCCAAAAAGTCCGCTGACCGGATGGCCAGCCGGTTCGGTCCAACCGAACCCAGAGAATGCCCTCTGACCAGGGCCAGACTTCCTCAGAAGAAAAGCTGGTTCTGAGGAACCAATTCCAGTAAAGAAAACAAGAAAATCAGCAGGTCTGTAGTCCAAAATTCCTTCTCCAACTGCTGCAGAGAAGCAAAAGCCATACAAATTGTCCAGTCACTGTCTCAGGGTCCGTCTGAACCACCACTATCTGGTAAAGGTCGGTTCTATCCGTCCCAGTGGTTCAGGATTATGATATTGAGGAATTTTATGAACCAGAGGAGGGGGAGGAGGATTATGAACAGTATGAATGTGGCTGGGAAGGTCTAGGTGTGCCCATTGAACCGGACATCTCCCCAGACAGACCTTTAGAATCTCCCCCTATGCTGTCTGAGTCCCCATCTCATTTTATGTTTTATAAAAAAGTTGCTGAAACCCTCCAGCTTCCTTTAGAAGAGGCTGTGGATGAGCAAGAGGAGCCTGATTTTGTAGAAATGATGGATATTCCAGAGTCTAGGAGATTGTCTATTCCTTTACATAAGTCTTTTAGGAAACAAACAATTAAAATTTTAAAAGCTCCTAATTCTGTGCCTCCTGTAGATAAAAAGATGGACAGAAGGTATACATTGTCAGGCCCTGATACAGAATTCCTTTCTCAGCAATGCAGTCATGTTAGTAGTTCAGGCTGCTGCCTGTGATAAAGCTAATATTCCCTTGGCTTCACATCCTCCTGACAAGGATTCCAGGAAGATTGATGCCATGGCAAAAAAAGTATATGGCAGCCTCTCTGGGACTCAGGCAAGCAAATTATAGTAACATATAAGCTAGGTATCAGAAATCTAGATGGGATACTGTTATGCAATTGGCCAAGCAGGCCCATGGCCAGCTGGCTAGTGAACTAGAACAGGTGGCTGCTGATGGCATTGAAGCCTCTAAGGTTCAGTTTCATGCTGCTGTGGATGTTAATGATGTTTCCTCTAGGGTCATGGCCACATCTGTAGCTTTTCGTGGGTTGGCCTGGCTCAGGTGTACTAGTTTGTCACAGGATACCCAGACTAAGGCTATGGATTTTCCTGTGGTGAATTCTCTGTTTGGAGAGCAGACAGAGAATTACATGAAAGATGAATGAATATGGGACTACTTACAAGAGTGCCCAGGCTAAGGAGCGGCAAGCCACTCCTCAAAGGCATGCCCCCAGGGGTAGGGGTAGGCCTTTTCACAGAGCCTTTCTACCAGACTCAGGCCTCCTCTGCCTATGCTCAGAGGGGCTTCTTCAGAGGCAGGGGCAGGCGAGGGGTGAGCAGACCTGCTCCCACCCCCAGCCTAAAGCTCCTCTGAAACAGGCACCCTGATGGGGTGCCCAGGGCCGGTCTCCTGTACCAGTGGGGGCAGGCTGAGCACTTCAGTCAGAGTTGGGCTTCTTTAACCTCAGACAAGTGGGTTCTGGAAGTAGTAAGCCAGGGGTCTGGTTCTCAGCTTCAAAAGTTTCCCAAGTTGAGAAGCAGACTTTTTCTACCTGCAAGTGCTTCAGAGACCTCGCTCTGGAAACAGAGGTCTCATCCCTGTTAGCTCTCAGAGCAGTAGAAGGGTTCCTCCCTGCATCAGGGCAGGGTCTGTATTCCGGATACTTCCTTACCCCAAAAAGACAGGAGAGTGGTGGCCCATTTTAGATCTCAGATATCTGAACAAGCATCTTTTGAAACCAAAGTTCAAAATGGTAACTCTGGCAATGATTTTACCTTCCTAAGGCCAGGGAACTGGCTAGCCTCCCTGGACCTCAAGGATGCCTATTTCCATGTCCTAATCAGAAGATCCCATCGAAAGTACCTCAGATTGAACTGCCCTCAGGTCATTACCAGTTCAGAGCAATGCCCTTGACCTTACCTCTGCTCCAAGGGTATTCACAAAGTGTCTAGCAGTGGCAGTGGCCCACTTAAGGAGGCAGAGGATTGCTGTTTTCCCTATCTAGACGACTGGCTCATTGTAGGCCAGTCCCAGAACAGGTAAAATCTCACCTGCAGGTCACCCAGCAGCTTCTCACCTCCTGGGTTTTCTGCTAAACCTACCAAAGTCGGTTCTGGAACCAGTCAGGTACTCACCTTTATAGGGGCAGAATTGGACACAAAGCTAGCCAGAGCCTTTCTTCCCCAGAAAGGGTAAGAATTTAGTGGCTCTGGCCTCTTCCTTCACTCTGCAGGTCTCTCGACCAGCAAGACACTTTCTGCAGCTCCTGGGGCACATGGCTGCATCCACAGCTGTTGTGCAGGGAGCCAGATTTCAGATGAGACATTCAGTTTCACTTGAGAACCTTTTGGTCTCAGAGAAGAGACCCCCTTTCAAGTTGGTCCCAGTGACTCGAACCTTGATCCTAGCTCTCCAGTGGTGGCAGGATCAGAGCAATTAAGAGCGGGGTCCCTTCATTTCCCCTTCTCAGGCTTGGCTCTCACTACAGATGCTTCCCTTCTGGGTTGGGAGCCCACATGGGCGACCTTTCCACTCAGGAGTTTGGTCCCCCAGGAATCTCTGCTCCACATCAATTTGCTGGAACTCAGAGCTGTCTTTTTAGCTCTTCAAGCATTTTCTGCATCTGTCCACGACAAGGTGATACAAGTCAGAACAGACAACACCACAACAATGTGGCACATCAACAAACAGGGGGGCACTCGGTCTTCGGCCTTGTGCACCGAGGCAATGAAGTTGTGGTCTCTGGCCTATTCCCTGAACACTTCCCTCATAGCAGTTCATCTTCCAGGGAAGGACAATGTCCTAGCGGATGCCTCCTCAGATTTCCCAGGGCCATCACGAATGGTCCCTGGATCCTCAAGTGCTGGGGATAGTCTTTGCCAGGTGGGGCATCCCTCAGATAGATCTTTTTGCAGCCCCAGACAATCACAAACTTCCTCTGTTCTGTTGCAGGCCTCCAGTGCTGGGCTCAGTTCTCCTGGATGCCCTTCTTCTGGATTGGGAGGGGAAGTTCCTCTATGCTTCCCTTTCCTCTCCTATTCAAAGTACTAGTCAAAATCAGATCTCAGCCTTGCAGGGTGATTCTGATTGCCCCGGATTGGGCCAGGCAGCCCTGGTACCCACTCCTTCTGTCTCTGACAGTCCATCTTCCCCTGTGCCTCCCCAGGAATCACAATCTGTTGACTTGTGCCCAGGGAAGGGTTTGGTATCCGGACCTCAAATCCCTCAACCTCAAGGCCTGGCTCTTGAGGAGTTAGAGTTTGCTGATTTACACCTCTCTCAGGGTGTTCTTGAGATCCTAAAGGCTTCCAGAAAGCCTTCCACTAGGGCTACTTATAGTTCTAAATGGAAAAGGTTTTCCATTTGGTGTGCTGGGAAAAATATTTCCCCAGAATCTGCTGAATTGCCCATTTTGTTAGATTACATGGTACATCTTAATTCTTGGGTCTCAGACCAGCTACCTGAGAGTTCATTTGGCAGCTGTGTCTGCTTTTGTGTCAGCAGGAAAGTCATCCCCTCTTTCCTCTCATCCTGTGTTTTCCAAGTTTTTTAAGGGATTACTCCATGCTAATCCTCCCTTTCGGGAACCGGCCCCTGCTTGGGACCTTAATGTTTGCATTGCCCAGTTAATGCAACCCCCTTTTGAACCTCTGTCTTCTGCAGAGCTTAAGTACCTAACTTGGAAAACTGTTCTTCTAGTGGCTATCACTTCTGCCAGACGCATAAGTGAATTGCAAGCCTTGTCAGTGGAGACTGACTTTATTTCTTTCCACAGGGATAAGGTAGTCCTTAGGGCTAATAGGAAGTTTTTGCCTAAGGTGGTTTCAGATTTCCATCTTAATCAATCTATCTCCCTTCCAGTATTTTTCACTGATCACTCCTCTTCGGGTGAGAGGAGATTGCACAGCCTGGATGTTAAGAGAGCTCTTAGTTATTATATAGGCGTACCAAAGGTCTGAGTTCGAATCCCTCAACTTTTCCTTACCTATGGTGAAGTTGGGAAGGCAAACCTGCCACTAAAGAGATCAATAGCCAGGTGGATTGTCTCTTGTATCCAATTTTGTTATCAGAAGTGGGCAGAGCCCCCGGTTTGAGGGCTCATTCTACCAGGGGTACAGCTGCGCCTCTAGCTGCTGCCAGAGATATCCCTTTATTAGAGATTTGCCAGGCTGCTACTTGGAAAACAGTACACACTTTTACCAAGCATTACTCCCTGGATGTCCAGGCCAGGAGAGATGCTCGGTTTGGCACAGCTGTTCTTCAGAGCCTATTCCCTAAGTAGGTTCTGCCCCTCCTCCATGGAGGTACTGCTGTGTATTCTGCTAATGTCTATAATATAGCAAGACTTCATGTTGTTTGAAGAAAAAATTACTCACCTTAGTAATGTTGTTTCTTCTAATGGAGTCTTGCTATATTATAGACCTCCCCCCCCCCAACCTGCCCCTCTCAGAACCTCTACTTGGTGGGGTGCGGGCAACTTAGTGTGGGCACTACTTATGTCCTGTTAGCATTTTGTCCCCTTTGGGACTTTGGGGGTGTGTATGTGTACGCGTGTGTGTGTTTTATTATACTTATGTTCTATTTTTCATATTATTAGAATGGTGTTAGTATTTCTGGTCCCCTGACTTGGGTGTTGGGACCATCAATGGTTGTTATTATTTAGGTAGCCATTTGGCTAGTGTAGGTTACAGCTTCCACATAGACCTTAGTGAGTTTGGCTCGTAAAGATCTGACAGTTCAAGTTTGAAATGACACAGCTAGAGCTGCTCTCGTGCCAAAATTCTATTTTGGGATGGTTTTAACCATTTCACTCCGGGGGCAGTTCTAGAGCTGGATCAAACTGCTAATGTCTATAATATAACAAGACTCCATTAGAAGAAACAACATTACTAAGGTGAGTAATTTTTTCTTTCAATATATGGGACAACATGATACAGATATAAACAGCTTACAAGTCATGTGCGGACAACATGATAAAGATCAACACTGCTTACAAGTCATGTAAGGCATAGTTTTATACAGTTTGTACACAACAGAATAACTATGTATGCAACAGAATATCACATATAGCAACTAAGAGCAGTACAGAAGGTACAAGCTGAGATGCAGCAACACTATTTACAGCTTAATGGCCCCAGGAAGTCGAGACTTTGTCCAGGGGAGAGGAGTGCTGTGAAGGGTCAGGATAGATCATGGGGGTTTGGGGCAACCACAGGCGGAAGAGAGTTTGAGGTGGTTCCATAGGGGGAGGATCGAAGGCACACCTGTGAGTGGGAGGAGCGGACCTGGGCAGGGAATGCATTCCACAGTCTAGGAGCACACGCAGCAAAATCTCTACCCCCCATTTGAGTCTGGGTAGCAGGTATCTTAAGGATAGCAGGCCCCTGAGACCTGAGGGAATAGGATGAGGAGGCAGCCGGGACAAGGAATTTCACCAGCCTCAGAGGGGGAGCCAGTGCCAAGGACCTTTCCTGTGAAGCACCCTAGGACAAAGTCTATGTGATTTTAGGGGAAGAGCCAGTTTAGTTTGCTGTAGAGGTCACAATGGTGGGTGAGACGAGGGGCAGCCAGAGTGAAGCGGCAAACATTGTTGTAGGCAGTAGACCACCTAGTGAGGTGAGCTTTGGAGGAGCGGTCAAACAGAAGGAGCCCATAACAGAGTGAAGGGAGGAGCACACCTCTGGCAAGAGCAATATGGCCGCAGGAGTAAGGTTGCTTTTCACTCTGTAGGCCATACCCAGTTTACAATTGACAGTCTTGCATATATTCTGGATCTGGTGACCAAGGTCAAGCTGCAGGTCCAGTGTTACCCCAAGGTATTTAAGGTTGTCAGTAACAGGAATTGGAACACCATTGGTACCAGCAATGCATAACGGAGCAGGAGAGGCCTTAATCTTTGCCTGGGACACAAACAGCATGGCCTGGGTTTTTTTCAAGATTAAGAACCAACTTATGGGACGAGATCCAGGACTGGATGTTCCCCAAGTCCTCACTCAGGTGGCGATTAATGGCCCCTGTGACCAGGGAGTGAGTTAGAATGACCAAGTCATCTGCATATAGGATTGGCTTACAGTGGACAGAGGCAGCAGGGAGATTATTTACAAAAATGGAGAAGAGCAGGGGCCGCAGGACAGAGCCTTGGGGGACACCCATGGTTACAGGGATAGAGCCCGAGAGCTCCTTGCCATATTAAACAAGCTACTTTCTACCGTGTAGATAGTTGGAGAACCAACTAAGCATACCAGGTGATAGACCATAGGATCTAAGCTGAGCAGAGAGCATGGCATGATCAACAAGGTTGAAGGCCTTGGAGAGATCTATAAAGATAGCCCCAGAGAGTTTGCCCTGGTCCAGAGCCACCCTGATCCAGGATGAGACAGTGACAAGGACAGCTCCTTGCTCCCCGTTGTCACCTCCTGCCTGCTTCGGCAATGGGGAGACATAGCATTTTTCTGGATTTTTCTCCCTTCTGTTCCTGGGGCCCATGAACATGGTTGTACATGCCCTTGGAGGCTAGCATGGACCCTGTGGCTCTGGTAATTGCCCCTTCCTCCCACCCGGCCTAATGCTGAGTCTCCCACTGGGCTTGGTGCTACCATCAAGCCTCCACTTGGTGGCAGCCAAGAGTCTGGGAGACTCTGGAACCCTCCCCGGGAGAGAAGAGCTGCTGTCGGCAGCTTAATCCAACTCCTCGCCCTCCCTCCCCAGCCGACCCACGGCAACCCGAGCTCGATCTGGAACTCAGGTTGCCGGCATGACGCAAAGTGTGGCATCCAACACCTTAACCCTCAGCGCCACCAGGCCAGCTTCTGAAACTCTTTTAAGATATGGTAAGTTTAAATGTTAATCCTTTTGTGTGCCTATGTAGTTAACTGCCTTGTAGAAAATATATTCTCCTTAAGACAGCCTGCTGGTGCAGTTGTAGCAACTGTGTGTGGCGCTGATGCCCCAGATTTAGGAATGAGGCTTCTGCATTGGTGGGTCAGCTGGGGGAAGGACGATTACACACCTGACGGACTTTTCTCCTCCCTCATAATGGGGGATCAGACTTCCTGATTGTAGGCTGCCACCCGGTGGAGATCAGGTGGCAGCGCAGTGAAAATGTCTCAGGAGCATGGCACCCCTCTGCACTGATATGTGTGTGTGTGTGTGTGTGTGGGGCACGGATACACAGTGCAGCATTGCAGTTTGGAGCCTTTGCGAGAAAAATAGGTCTCGACACACCTGCCTACAGCCCTACCACATCTACTGGGCATGGCTCCACATCTGGATGTTGACACCAGGGTGGGAATGAATAGGCCCTCCCTCCTCTGGACTCACCACAGGGGGCAATCCTTGGGGGATCAAATGAGCCAGTAAGTCCTGGGGACAGTGGGTGACAGGGCTGGATGGACAGGTAGCAGAAGTGGGCTGGGGGACAGTTCAGGGAACAAACCACATATGAGAGGAAAAAAAAGAAAATCTGTTTCTATTCCTAAACTGAAAGTGTTTGAATCTGGCAATTATTTTTATGTCTTACGGTGTGAAACACAATCACAGAATCTTACAGATTTCCCAATTAGTTGGCCCATGCAAAGAAAGTAGTGGGGTTCAAGCATACTGTAGGTGGGACAGGCACATGGGTTTGATGTGGAGCAAATACGAGTGGTAACAAAAATGATGAGGGGAGACAGGTGACCATATGGGGACTAAGCATCATGGTCAGAGGCTACTATAGGGTAGACTGGATACATCAATAGGTTTTCTTCTGCCAACAATTCTACGAAACTGCGCACTGTGATATGCAGATTAGTTGTGCAAATTGATTTTTGCCTTGGCTCATTTTGGTCCATTAAAGCTTCAACAATGTCATGATGGAAAGCTTGTGACAGAGTTGAGGAACAGTTGATGAACAGTCAGCTGGGTACCTAAGAGGCAATTAATCTACCTCCAGCAAGGGCACCCTTGTGAGGGGGGGGTTAGCGTTTCGACGTGCTGCACGCGTCAACTGCCCCACCCACCCAGGCTCATCGCTACCTATATAGTAGCTCTCTTGTGACATCACTTCCTGTCTATTGCTTTACTAAGTCCCCACTTTTCCATTTGCAGGTTATACCTGCCAGCCACCAGAGGGACCCTCTGACTATTCACCTCTGTTTGCTACCTGAATTTCCTCCTCCTCCTACTTCCTGGAACCCCTCTATCCATATACACTACTTCTCTCCCTTCTGCATCTGCCCTCACCTCACCCTTATACCCAGCCTTCTAGCTAGCCCTATGTACTGACCCCTGCCCTACTACTGGACCCTCACCTAGCCTGCCACTAATCCTCAGGGACCACTAGGAGTCGCTATTTCCACCCTGGATTTGGTCCAAACCCAGCCTGCTCTGAGTCAGTCAGAATCTGTATCTCCACTCTCACCCAAGTCCTTTTTCACCTGCCCTACCAGGGTCTCGAACCTTGTACCCTGTCCACCAGAGTCTGTGACCCTACCACTACTCCAAAGTGGTATCCGCACTTTCTGAGGGACAGCTGATATACTTGGACCATCTGCCCAGCTGCTACCATTAGGCATTATGATTGTACACCTTCTCCTCAAATGTCTCCCCCTCATCCATTTGCTAGTACCCACATCCCATCAGCCAGACATCTTCCCGGGGCCACTTGTACCAGCACTCCCAACTCTTTCTGACTTAGTCTGATCCCACCCTACACTGACCATATACCCTGGCACTCGGCACCCACCCCCTCGCTGCCCCCCCACTGCCTATCCTGGTTCCCCATGGCTGCAACTTGTCATTGCCCTCCCGACCCTTCGAACCCTGCCCATTCCTTGTGCCACTATGGTCTCCTCCCCATCCCAGCGTACCCCATGTAAGCTGACATACTACCAGCCCCTGACCAGAGCCTTGGTCTTCCTACTACTCCTATCTGGCAACATACATCCTAACCCAGGCCCTGCCCCCTCCAGCCCACCTACTAGGTCCACTGGATTCCGAGTAGCCTCTATGAACATATGCAGCCTACTGCAAAAATATGATGCCCTCCAGTGCTGGGCCATGGTACATCAACCAGACATCATAGCCCTGGTTGAAACCTGGCTGTCCAAATCCACCTCTGACTCCTTTGTCTCCCTCCCAGGCTATACCCTATACTGGGAGGGCCGAGTAGGCAAACACAGGGGAGGTTGTGCAATCTATACCAGGGACACAATCATCAGACAAGCGCTTCCTGCCCTTGTTCTTGTGAATGGGACCCAGGCCCTTACCCTCAAACTCACTCCTGACCCCTCCAGGGGCCCTCTCTATCTCACCACTGCCTACATTCCCCCAAAGAACCAGAACCCAGTGTTAATATCTGTAATTGAACATCTGGCCACCCTTCACCACAAGGCGGAACAAATCCTAGTGGGGGACCTTAACGTAAACTGGCTCAGCGCCTCCTCTTCCACAATCCAAGACTCCGCTGCCCAAGACCTGACGCAACTCATCTCCCAGCCCACTAGAGTAAACCCAAAGAGAGGAACCAGTACCCTTCTGGATGTAAATTATCACCAACCACCCCCAAAAAATCCATAACGTCCAGGTCCTCCCAGATTCCCTAAGTGACCATTCCCCTATCCTATTTCTTTGGGCAGCCCCCACTCCCAAACCCAAAGCCCAGACCACACTCCGCAGGCGCCTCCACCCTGGTGGGCTGAAAAACCTTAAACAGTTTCTCGCCCAGATTAATTGGTCCCCCATTCATCATGCACCCGACATTGACACTGCCCTTGCCTTTTTCTCCCAAACCTTTAACAAGGCCTGTGACCTCTTTGCACCCCTCGCCAAAATTCGATCCAAAAAACACAATGCACCCTGGGTTATCCCTGCTTTACTACAAATGCTTAGAAATAGGGATAACCTCTGGCACCTTGCCATGGAAACAGGCCAGATGGCTGATAGACAAGCCTACAATGCTGCTCGGAATAGGTGCTCATGGGCCCTCCGTAAAGCCAAGGCCGACCATTACCAGGCCACCCTCACCTTCTCCTGGATGTCTGCCCGGACTTTCTGGGACAATATTAAACAGCTAAATGGGAAATCATGCTCCCCTTCCCCATCCCAGCTCACTATTGATGGTTCTACCTCCACCAACCCTGCCTACATAGCCAACTGCCTTAACACCTCCTTTACTGACCTTAGCTCTGTCCTCCCCAGTAATTTGTTTGACCCTCCCCCCAGCCTACCTCCCCCTGTCCTCCAACGCCCCGGCTTCCACCTACGCAAGGTATCTGCCCAGGAAGCCAGACCCCTCCTAATTAAAGCATTAAAAGGCAATAATCCCAGCAGTGACTCCCTGGACCCCAGTATTCTCAGGCGGGTGCTGGATGAGTCCTTGCCCCACTCACCAGCCTACTAAACCGATCCCTCTGCCTAGGGCAGTTTCCCACTGCATGGAAAACAGCCATAGTCACACCCATTCATAAAGGGGGTGACAGCTCCCTCGCCAGCAACTACCGACCAATTTCCATCCCCCAAAGCCCTAGAAAAAGTGGTGGCCATTCAAATCACTGAATATCTGACAAAGCACAACATCCTATGCCCAGAGCAGCACGGTTTCCAGGCTGGTCACAGTACCAGCACTGCACTAATTGAGTTCTCCAATTTCCTACACTCCTCCCTGGACGCCAGCTCCCTAGCTGGTGCAGTGTTCGTTGACCTCTCAAAGGCTTTTGACATTGTCTCCCACCCTCTTCTGCTGGATGCCTCTGCCACACTGGTTTCTTTGCTGGTCCCCTCGCATGGTGCACGAGCTATCTATCCACTCGCTCACAGTGTGTAAAAATCAATGGAACACTCTCTGAAAACCATCCCATCCACTCAGGGGTACCCCAGGGCTCCATCCTGGGCCCCCTTCTCTTCTTACTCTATCTAAACATCCTGCCCAATGCATGCTCTGGCAAAATTCTTATGTATGCAGATGATGCTGTCATTTTTGCCACCCACCGCAATCCCATCTCCCTCCAGGACTCCCTACAACAATCCTACAATGATGTCGAAGCCTGGTTTAAGGAGCACAGACTCATCATTAATCTTAAAAAAACCAAAACTATGCTCTTTGCCCACCCCCAAAACAGAGCCTGCAACCACCCACTCACTGTCCTCTCTAGTACCAAACAACCGCTTGAACAAGTCTGCTCCTACAAATACCTTGGGGTTACTTTTGACTCAGCCCTCACATTCCACGACCACATTGATGCCCTTGCATCCACCACTAATACACGACTTGGCATCCTGTACCGCTATCAAAACTGCTTCCCCCCGATGCTCTCTGACTTGATGTCATGTCTTCAGTACTGTCCCTTATAGACTTGTAGACTATGGCCTGCCAGTCTGTGGTGCTGCTGACACGACTGCCCTCAACAAAATTCGCCTCACCCTAAATAAGGCCTGCAGACTGATCACTGCTGCCCCCAGGCTCACACATTCATATCAACTGTATGACGAAGCTAAACTACTTAACCTGGATGAACAGCTACGCTATCAAACCTGCCTCCTCACAAAAAAAAACCCCTACTCATCCACCATACCCCACCCACTATCGCAACCCGTACCTCCAACAGGACCACTCTACTGGTCCCCAGATCCAGGACCACCCATGGTCAGAGGTCTTTCTGCTACAGAGCCCCATCCTGGTTTAACTCTCTCCCTGCTCCCACCTCCAATGCCCCCACAATCTCCAACTTCAAAACCGCCCTTCGGAGCCAACTCTTTAACACTCGCAGCTGCTCTTGTCTCTAAATATGGCCTCGATTTCTCCTCACTTGACAATGCCCACTGGGTGGCACTCCACCTCACCCTCCCCACCCCCTTCCCCTGTGCACCATACCTCTGCTATAATCAGCCTGTGGCAGCTTTATCAATGTAATTACCACGAAATTGTAAATGTATGAAATCAATATGTGTAACGATAATTTCAGCTACTTGTATCCTGTAACCTAAATTTGTAATGTTTGTCCTCAGTGTGATGAGGTACCTTTGGAAACGAGCCTCTGGCTCAAAGGTTGTAAACTGATTTACAATAAATAAAAAAAAAAAAAAAATTGATGGATCTTCACAAAGCATTTATGAATGTTCCTCAGAGGTTATGAGTTGAATGTCATTTCACCAGGGCAATCATAGCTGTCTGTATTAGATACTGACTTAATAAGTATTGACAGTGCTCTTTCAATGCTGATTCCAAATACTGTGCTTTGAAATGGCTACTGCCGACTCTTAAATTGTACTAACTTTTCCTTTTTTGGTTTTATTTAACTGAAAGTCTGATTCGTTGGGCTAGCTCTCGTCTCTTGGGATATTTGTAAGAGTATTCAGCGTTGGGCAGTAAGTGAAGCATGTGGTGCAGTGCAGTGCCCTTCCTCTGGCCCAGTCAGTTTGATGTGTCTGTGTGACCCTGAACAAGTCACTTAACCTCTCTGTGCTTCAGTTCCTCCTCGTACTTACAACTTCCCTATTACTTACTTTCCTGTTCTCATCTAAAGGTTGACACAAATACTCATGGCTTGCAAGGTGTAAAACCAAGCTTATTTCCTTTCTGTCCTGCTCTGTACTGTCATTGGATAGATGCATGTTAAACTCAGTGTGGTGGTGGTGTGATGACAGAACTGCATCTGTTGCTTGGCTCTAAATACGTATGCAGAATTTGGTTTAGTATGAATTGCAAAGTAAATAGAACACTGGGATTTGTGTTCTATCCGTTAAATGACCCAATATAATCAAATGGAATTATAAAAAGGGTTCTAGAAATAGAACATTTCTGATTGGCTGTAAAGATTCTATCAATCTTACATTAATGTTATTTAATGTACGTCTACAGCCTCAAAATTAGAAAAAAAAAATCAGGTACCCCAAAGTAGTTCTTTTTAACTTCCTTATGGGTACCCTTGTTGAAAAGTGCCTTCAGCATAGGGAGAACTCCCCCCATCAAACCTCCTTAGCAGTAGGACTGACATAGGGGAACCTTTCCTCTCAACATCTCCTTGAACATCCCTTCACAGCAGCTGAAATGGGTCAGAGAGCCTTTTTGCTTGCAGCCCCAGGCTTTGGAGTGGTTTACCAGCCTCACTTCACTCACTGGGCACTTTCACCCTCTTCAAAACACATTTTTATGTGCATTATTTTATTGTTCATGTCTTTTCTTTTGTTTTTTGTTTTTCTGTTGATTTGTCTTCTTTATAATCTGCTTGTTGTGTAACCTCCTGAAACGTATCTAAAAATAGGCATGAAGTTGTCCAGTGTGCTTTACATGGTCTATAAAACCTAAATAAATAAATGAAATATTTCTTAATTAAGAAACAGTGGTTGGAAATGAAACATTCTATATGGATGACAGCATTTCAAAAATGTCAACAAATGGAAACTCACATATGCAATAAAAGAATTCCAGTTTAAACTATTACAACATCAGTTTAAAAAAAAAATGAAAACATTTTAGTTTAGCATTAAGGCACTCCAGGAGTTGGAAGGGATCCTGATAAGGTTTAGGACTGTAAAGTATTTACTTCTAGCTTCTTCAGCCTGGTAGTATTTTCATCTAAATGGTAGTAATTCCATATACAGGTCAGTCTCAGGTCCCTACCTCTAAACTAAGTCTCAAACCCACTGGGCGCCCTGCAGCCACTGGCTTGCTATGCCTAGTACTGCCATGGAGTCTGATGATGCATAGTGTTGTGACCTTATTTTTAATATTTTATTAGGTTACAACAACCCATCTGGCCTGCCAGATATCAACTTCTGATTCTGTCTCCTGTGTTGTACTGCACAGTACAGTACTGCAGAGTCACAGTTGACAATTATGCTTTTTCCTGTTTCCACCCCTACTGCCTTTACTCTATTACAGCATGGTGCCGAGGTTAGCATAGCTACCAATAGTTTTGGCATGGGTAGCAGATATATTTTAAAAGTACAGGTTAAGAAATAAATATTTTCACTCAGGAAGTGGTAGCAAATCATGCAAAAATAGGTGTAAATACTCCTTTACTCCACTTATCTGTTCCACTGGGGGGTTGAGGTTGGGTTACATAATACATTTAATAATCTAACCCTTGGGATATAGGTCACTTGGCTATGCTTCAAATCTCATGAACCCTCTAAGGTTACATGAATACAGTAGATGACAGCCCAGCCCCTGGTTATACATTAATGCTTAAAGATCAATAGAAATGTAAAATGTATCTTTTGTTATTTTCATTACTGAAATTTGAAAACAAATGTGATTTATTTAAAAAAAATAATGTTGGCTTGTAGTCTTAAATATTGTTTTTATTAGTGTTGTCTGTGGTCTGAGCTCACAGACTCACAACATAGATAGGCTCCCCTTCTCTCTGTTAGGTTGGTATTCGGTTTATAGTCACTTGTTTAAAAACCACAGGGTTATGGAAATGATGATTGTGAATAATGTTGATTTTATATCATCATGATTTTTCATGATTGTCCATGTTCAAGATCACTGCAATAAATAAAAAAAATAATGTTTTCTTTTTTCAGTACGTCTAAGATTTGTCTTTTATTTAGATTTTTTATTAAGATCATCAGTTATCCATCCTCTATCCAAACACACTGCTTTTATTTATTCTTACTTTTACCCCTCACTTCTTACTTGTCTTAGAAAGATTAAGATTGGTTTATATAGCTCTATAATGTGGTTCGTTATGCTTTTATACTTATGGTGAGTCCATAAAAGTACTTGTTTTGTGCTCAAACCCCTTCCTTACAATCAGCAAACTAATATTGTCAAGTTAACATTCTTTTAAAAATAGAAATTACCATTGTTCTGGTCCAAAACATGTGCTTTTAATTTATGCAAACAAGTTATTCAAACGATACTATACCAAAGTTAGGATGAATTTTTCTTTAAGGGGAAAGTTGACTTTATTTATAATTAATTTTCTTTTGCAGATATTTAACAGATTTGTGTATTCATATCAGTAATAAATAAAACTTTCTTTAATATTACTCATGCAACTTGCAGTCTTACATCACAGAACTGGTATAATTATCATGCGACTTACAGTCTTGCATCATAGAACTGGTGCAATTATCATGCGACTTACAGTCTTGCATCACAGAACTGGTATATTTATCATGTGATAATCACGTGATCATTTATGGACCATCAAAAACTATCATGCTGATTTTAGCTTACATAACATAAATAATCAATAATCATCAGCTGGTGATTTGAAAGTTACATGTTTGATAATTAAATCATGATCTAGATGATGATCGTATATCACAATCTCTCTTGACGATCATATGGTGGTGACATTTGATAATTAAAAATGATCAGTCATGACTGTCCTTCAAAAAACATGAATGATGATTTACCCATTTGCCTGGGTCCCTTGTCCCCTCTCAACTTCCTCACTGTATCACTTGACTGTAGCAGAGGGCAGTGCTGCAGCAGAAGTCCTCACCAGCAGGAGAAGGGCATTCCATAGATGCTCAAACATCCTTCTTCCAACCATCAGCTGTGCTTAGAAGTTGGGGTATATATCCTGCTTCTCAGGATGGTAAGCAGATCTGCATGCTGCTGCACTGTTGGACGTGCCATGCAAGGTACCTTTTCAAAAGCAGGGCTAGGCTAATGTTTGTTGTGACTAGTACAGCAAGGGCCAGTTTTAACTCCTTGTGCCAGGATCTTGGGGAGCATCCTCTTTGTATAGGGAAGGGCACTTCTGCCTGTCCAGAGTCAGGAACATCCAGTTAGCAGCTAGATAATTATTGCAATTCAAACTAATGAGTCACAGATCATCAGCTGAGAGGATGATGTAACACACTAATAACCTCTTGGTTTGTAGTTAGGAGACTGCTGGTACCATAACGAACAGCTGGTAATATATGTTACCTTAGGGAGCATTTAAAACAAAATGTACACAAATAAATGATAAGTTCTCTTTCCATACTGCTGTTTAACTGATCATTGCTAAAAGTGGGAAATAACCTATTCTTTCTTTTCTTCCCTGTTTGTAGAGAATCTAGTTTCAGTGAGTCACGTTTATTCGAGCCAAGGTAACACATATAGACTAACTCACTATTGCTGTTTTGCATATTGTTTTATAAAGTGCAGATGTTAGCCATATATTAAAAATCATTGTACGATACCTTTCATATTTAGAATAGTTAATAGACTTTATTTCTAAAGGTGTTTCTCTAGTATGCTTATGGAAAAAATCTTTTGAAATAGGTGCCCAAAGTTATCTCTACATCCGTGTGGAATTTCTCCTTTTTGCTCAAGCCCTGAATGTCAAGGAGCCTCTGTTAAAAATACTGCTAAAAGCATTGGACCATTGGTGATGCATTCAGCTGCCTCATAGAATATTAGTCAGGGGTCAAAATGAAGTTCAGCAGCCACTTACCAGCGTGGTTAGCGACTTGGAAAATCCACCAACTCCCCCAGACTTTTCCACTGGCCCAACTGATGTATTTATTGAAATGGTATGTTTTCTAACAAAAGCCATTCAGGCTAGTTAAAGCAATATTTTACTAGCCTGATAAAATGTACCAGCATTTAGAAAGGGGCGTTGCCAAATTTGAACCCGATTGCTGTTTGCAGGTGATCCCCAAAATCCCATGTTGAGTCCGGCTACTGACTAGATAAATTGCGGATGTGGAGTTCTTGGCTTCATGGGTGAGAGGGAAGAGGCACCACCTGCTTGTCATTTGGGTGGCCTCTGTCAGCTGACCAAGGAGTGACGTTGGCACCAGATGTAAAGGAAGATGCTCGCCTAAGGAAGCATGCATTCGCTCTTCCATGGAAGCATGCAGCCACTCAGCTGAGGAAGCATACAGCCACTTACCCACGAAAGCGCGCAGCTGCTCACCTGTGGAAGCATGCAACCACTTGCATGAGGAAGCGTGCAGCCACTCACCACAGAAGCAAGCAGCCACGTGCCCCAGGAAGCATCCAGCTGCTCACCTGTGGAAGCATGCAGCTGCTCATCTGAGGAAGCATGCAGCCACTCACCACAGAAGCAAGCAGCCACGTGCCCCAGGAAGCATCCAGCTGCTCACCTGTGGAGGCATGCAGCTGCTCATCTGAGGAAGCATGCAGCCACTCACCACAGAAGCAAGCAGCCACGTGCCCCAGGAAGCATCCAGCTGCTCACCTGTGGAAGCATGCAGCTGCTCATATGAGGAAGCATGCAGCCATGGTGACCACAATACTCTGAGTGGAGGACAAAAGAAAAGTTGCAAAAGCATGAGAAAACATTTAAAAAATGGCTAAAAGATAGTACTGTTATTCAGTTTTTTTCAGAAATTATTTTACTGCTGGAATATAATGGTGCCAGATAACAAAAAGCAGCTGCCCCAAGCTAGTGCAGTGCATAGGGTTGAGCTAAAAGTTAAATTGTGAACAGAAAATACCTCACATCTGCACCTTTCATAGGCATACATGCTTAACAAAATGCTTTTGTAGAAAATGTAAGAAGATTTTTATTTAACTTACATAGTAGATGAAAGTGCAAGGCATATTGCCTATAACAAGTGCCTATACCTGGTAGTAGCCACAAAAAAAACTCCCAGCACCATTTAGTTCCCCTATGGGTACTTTATCATAATTAATTATAATTGAAAGAGTACTCATGGGGGTACAAAATGGCATATGTTAGAATATAATGCCACTATTCTTAATTATGGGTCATTTCTGAAAATATGTATGACTTGGTTATTTTGTGTTCAAAGCTGCAGTCCACCACCTCCAAATAAACAGTTTTTTCCTGAGGGGACAAACAAGGCAGGTGGTGGGGACCCATCTATGTTTCTGTTTGTTCAGAATGATAACACAGTGACAGGAGGTCATGGGTGGAGACTGGTAGGGGGAATTGAAAATGAATATCACAAAAGGACTTCTTCGTCAAGAATTTAGTGGAACACTGGAACAGATTGCCAAAGAGGACGGTGGAGAGAGGGTCTATAATAGGCTTCAAGGAATGATGGGACAGATTCAAGGGGCTAGTAGTCCCAAAAGGAGGGGCAGGGTGCAGGAGAAAGTGAAGGGAAGCAGAGATGGCAGAAAAAAGGGCGGTTGGAACACGGGATACTAGCCTGTCTGGCTATAGGCCAGTGGGGAACAGATAGGGATCTTGGGTGGACTTGATGGACCCTGGGTCTTTTTCTGCCATCATGTTTTCTATGTTTCTGTATGCTAGCAACTAGCACAGTATGCAGCCCAGAAAAGAACCTTGCCAATGAAGCAAGGTCATTCCTGAAAACAGGTACTGTGCTCAGTGTTCTTACCTATTTATCACAATAAAATAAAGAAAAGGCTATGTCTTAGTATGAAACATTTGTGCTGCCCTCCGTGAGCCAATCTCTCACTAAACACCTGCTACTGATGACAGCAAGGAGGGGAGAGGAAGAGAGAGAGACAGGGCATTGCCATTATTTTAGTTGTTTTTTGTTGAGTTATGCTATTTATCCATAGTGGTGAATTGGGTTAGAAACTGGTTAATGCAGCCGGCCTGGTGGTGCAGGAGGTTGTGGTGTTGGTTGCTACACCTCGCACCATGCCATCAACCTGGGTTTGGGAACGAGCTTGGGCTGCCAAGGGTCGGCAGAGGAGAGGGAGGATTGAGCATCCGGAGGACTGCTCTCCTCTCTCTCGGGGAGGAAGGGTTTGCTGTCCCGCTCATCGATTGCCCTCTGGTGTCAGCCAGGTGGGAGATGCAAGTCGGGAGGCACATTGCCAATGTACGTCATTGGGGAGGGGGGCCGGAGAAAACTTGAAGGAAAAGGAGCTGGCAGGCTCCATGATGGCCGCACCAGTGCCCCATCTGGCCCCTGATGTCTGGATTTCGCTCCGGGAGTGGGGGAAAGTTGGCACCCCTTCGCCGCCATGGGGGGGAATCCATGAGGGATTTAGGGGGTGTTAGGCAGGGGAATGGTGCAGCTGGAGACCGAGTTCCTCCTAGGGAGGGACCGGAGCCACCTGTCAGCCTCAGGAGAATAAACAGTTAATAGAAAAAAAAAAGAAACTGGTTAATGCATAGGAGACAGAGGGTGGTGGTTAACAGCATTGACTCTAATGAAAGAAGGGTAACCAACGGGATGCTGCAGGGCTCAGTACTGAGTCTGATGCTCTTCAATATCTTCATAGGGGACACTGCAGAAAAACTGGAGGGAAAGGTATACCTTTGTGCAGACAACACCAAATGCTTTAATAGGGTCACCACTCAGGAGGGGGTGAAAAAAATGTGTAGGGATCCTGGGAAACTTGAGGAGTGGTCAAAGACATGGCAGTTGGGATTCAATGCCAAAATGTGCAAAACCATGCCCCTAGGGTATAGGAATGCCTATGCCAAGTATAGGATGGGGGAGTACTGACTGTCACTAGACAGAAAAGGACCTTAGGGTTATCATATCAGAGGACCTCAAGGTGACAGGGCAGTGGGCTGGACTAGTGGGATGCTGGGGTGCATAGGAAGGGGTATCTCCAGCAGTAGGAGTTAGGTGGTGTTGCCTCTGTATCATTCCCTTGTTGTCCCCACCTGGAGTATTGTGTCCAGTTTTGGAGACCGCACCTCAGAAAGGACATAGACAAATTGGAGGTGGTCCAGATGAGGGCAAATAAAATGGTACAGAGTTTGCACAGGAAGCCATACAAGGAGAGACTGAGGGATCTCAACATGTACACCCCTGGAAGAAAGGGGGGAGAGAGAGGAGACATGATTGAGACATACAAGCATATCAGAGGATTGAACAAGGTACAGGTGGGGAGTCTCTTTCAAATGAGGATGAGCTCCAGGACCGGGGGGGGAAGGGGCATGTGATAAAGCTGGAGGGGGGAAGTTCAAGAGAGATGTGAGGAAATATTTCTTTACTGAAAGGGTGTTAGACACCTGGAACAGACTGCCAGTGGAAGTGGTGGAGGCTAGAATTCTGGGGGGTTTCAAGCATGCATGGGATAAACATAGGACAAGAAACACAAAATCAAGGACCTTGACAATCCCTGGATTACGGGCAATCTCCTGAAACAAATGAGAACACAGGACCACCTATGGGCTCGAGCAAGAACTTCTGGCAGTCAAGCAGATATTCAGGCATACAGGGCTGCCAGGTATACCTGTACCAGAGCCATTCGCTTGGAAAAAGCTAGCTACCACAGAAATGCCTTATCCAACTCCTAGTCAGATGGTAGGAAATTCTGGAACAACCTGTCAGAAGTCCTAGGAAAGGAGTCCAAAGTAACACCTAACACGCTAAACTTAAATGGCACTAAGTCATCCACAATTCTGTTTCAAGGCAGCCACTGAAAGGGATGCCAAGAAGTATCTTCTCAAGGTGCTTGGAAAAACCAGAATAAGTGGGGACACACAGGACATGAAACTTATTACCCTCACCCTTGAGGCTGTCCTGCCCCCCTTACCAAAATTATCAACTGTACCTTTAAACTTTCCCGGTTCCCGCTCAAGTGGAAGTCTGCCCTGGTGACTCCGATACACAAGTCCGGGGACAGAGCAATACATGGAAATTACAAGCCAATCTCCATCCTACCTTCACTATCCAAAATACTTGAAAAAATTGTTGCAGACCAACTGGTGGAGTATTTGGAGAAATACAACCTGCAATGTCCACAACAATATGGCTTCAGAAAAGGCCATAGTACCACCTCTGCTTTCCTTGAATTTATAGGACACATCCACCAAGAACTTGACCAAGGACAACTCGCTTGTGCCACTTTTATCGAGCTATCAAAGGCTTTCGATATGGTTAACCATCCGTTACTACTTGAACCCCTGGCAAATTTAGGGCTGTCTTATGATACCCTAAGATGGTTTCAAAGTTATCTTTCAGACCAGTCACAACAAGTTAAGATTGGTGATACCCTCTCTTCCAAACAATCTGTTTGGTCTGGTGTCCCCCAGGGGTCAATCCTGGGGCCACTACTTTTCAGCATCTTTCTGAACAAACTCCCTAGTGCCTGCAATGAACACATCATACTGTATGCTGATGATACAGTGATTTTTGCCATGAACCTGAATCCCTCTCACTTGGCACACCAGCTGCAAGCAAGATTCACGGAAGTTGAGGCCTGGTTAGTCTTGCCGACACTAGTTCTAAACTACAAAAAAGCAAAAACTATGCTATTCCATGGCACGCATAGCAGACATGAAAACAAACAATTGACTGTCAGAAACTGCTTGGGTATTGCTCTGGACCAGACACAAACTTTCAATTACCTTGGTGTGACTTTGGACAGTACTCTGTCTTTCTCCAATCATATTGACATGGTTGCCAAATCTGTGAATATCCGCATCGGCCTTCTCTACAAACATAAACGCTGCTTGACACCTGAAGCCCTCAAACTAGCAATGCATAGCTCCATTGTCTCCATCAAAGATTATGGACTTGTTATCTATGGAGCGGCCACTGTTACACCACTACGGCGAATCTCCTTAGCACTGAATAAGGCCTGCTGACGTCTAACTGGAGCTACCCACCGCATGCACACATGTGACCTCTACGAGCAGGCAAACTGGTTACAACTGCAGGGAAGAATCGCATACCAAACCTACCTAATAGTAAAAAGGCATCAATCGGTTTCATGCCACCTGGGGTCTAGAATCTCCTCACCCCAACCAGCTGCATTCGAAACACCAGAAGCTCAGCTCATTACACATTACTTGTCCCCCACTGTTGCACTTCTCAAGGCCAGCTGTCATTTGCAGGAAGAGTCCCTAAAATGTTTAACTCCCTGTGTGGTGAAACCACCAATTTAGGCACCCTTGGCCCATTTACACACAAACTTTGGCAGACGCTTGTGTCCACGGCCATATGCGACTGTTTCTCATAATTTCCCATGATGGCCACTCCTTTTACCTTTGACCTCTATTCTTGCCCCCCCCCTTCTTTCCCTCCCAGTCAGGTCCCTGTCCATACCATACACACCCAGTATCGCCTCTCCTTACCCTCTACCAGATTACTGTCCGCCACCCTTCCTGCTGGGCAGTCCCCCTGATTGTTGTCTCCCATTCCCCCACCCCCTCCTACTGCCTTCCTGTTACCTCTCTTTCCCCCATGTCTGTTTCCCTTCTGCCCCCCATTAATTCTCACTGGCTGGTAATCCACTCCCCTTCCTCTTGCTGACCTCACCCTCATTTCCACCTGCTTCTCCCTCAGGCCCAGCCTGCCCTGATATAATTTCAAACTAGGTCTTAGGAAACTCTCTCGTCAGTTCTTCTGGACAATGCTGTGCTGGCTGCTTAACTAAACTGTACATATTATGTCTGTGTGATTTCAATAATCTGTATACATACGCTATGTTTTTGATTTATGTTCCCCTCTACTGTGAATTGATTCCTGAACTACTTATCTTGTTAATTTTACCAAGTTTGTCCTACTGTCTATGTATCCTGATCTGTAACCTTTGTAAAAGAGTATCTGGCTCAAAGGTGTAAAACTGAAATTTCAATAAATAAATAAAGGCATATTAGAAAAGAGGCAGGGAATGGGGAGGGTCACTGGAGATCAGATTGGGTCTGCAGAAGAAGAGTAGGCAGGGAATACCTGAGCAGACACGGTGTGCCAAGCAGTCCTCTACTGCCATCAAATTCTTCTTTTCCATAAAAGAATGTCTTAAATTGAGTTCCTCCAATTCTCTAGGTACTACTGTATGCGATACTCTAGGAGCAAGTCACTTGCTCGAGAATATTCTCTAGTTATATGTTTTTGTGTTTAAGTTGGCTTAACTAAGACACTGTATGTGGATAATGCACAATTTTGAAAACTGCAGTATCACTGCTGCTTCTTCTGTGCTGAGCCTGTGATTCTAGCCCATTAACCGGAGCTTAGATTAAGAAAATAGAGTACCCCGGTTAGTTGCTGGGGTGTGTTGGTGATTGTCGGTGTTGAGGCGTGGATTGTTTAATATGTTGTTTCCACTTAACTGATATGAAGCTCTGACACAGAATGTGTATGTTTCTTTTCAGGTGCGGTTGTGCTAGAACTCTCCTGTTTCTCCGAAGCAGAAAGAATATTCATGCTGGCTAAAGACACCACAGTGAACAACAAGCAGTTAATTGCCACTGTACTTCCAGATGTTCTGGTGAGCTCATTCTACATGAGATATTGCTATGAAAAAGCACGGAAAGCAGAGTTATTTACATGCAAGGAATGTAGTTTCAGCAGTCTAACCTTACATAGCTTGAAAAGAGCCGTGCTGGGGCCCGTGGACAGCTTTATGCTCAGCACACTCTCCTTCCATGCAGGTTGTCAATGTGACTCATTTGATAGCGCATCTGCCTCTGTGCCAGAAGGTCATGGGTTCTAGTCCCATACCAGGATAGGGTGCATACCCTACACAATGGCACCTGAGTGTAGTCCTTCAGATGAAACATTAAACCAAGATCCTGTCTACCTTTCTGGTGGGTGCTTAAGGGAATGTTATTCATGGCATTTCTAAAAAAGAGTAGGGGAATTTTCTCTTTGTTCCCATTCACTAAATGCACCACCAAAAGATTGATCAGGCTCTATTTCAGTTGGTTTGCATCTGTAGTCTCCCCCCCCCCACAACCCTGATGAGGCTCACAATAGACAGTTGTAACCCCCCTGCAAATGGGGGTTCCCAAAAGACTTCCAGGAGCTTGCTTGAATGCTCCAAGCCTGAATGGTGTTTGGCATTTAAGCCATTTATCAGTGAGTGTTTTTAGAACCTCTGGTACTGTCTCTTTAAGAGCTGTCTGCTTGCAGACATAATTAGTTTGTATGGGGAACTGTGTGTTTCTTTGATTGAGTACCACTCAAGCTGCTGCCAATTCACTTCATTTTGCAGTCACTAGAGTGCAAAGGGAACCTATCTGAAAGATGTAACTGTTTGCCAGAAATTATTTAGAGTAATAATGAAATTACAGTTTGTCTAACCTGCTTTCTGCAGTCAGAGCTGTGTCTGCTAGTTCCCCATTCTAGTTTTGAACTGCTGAACTGGACCAATCAGTGTGGGGTAAGCTAGCTCTAAAATGGTGCCTTGGACGTAATCAGAACTTGGACTCATAATCTGAGCCAGCCACAAGAGGATTGTATGGGCAGTGACTCTGGGAGATGTAGTTTAGACTTCAGCACCTTTTGGACCAACAGCAGCAGTCTATTGTGAGTGACAGCCAATCCAGTCAAGAACTGGGAGGAACTCAAAGGAAGTGCCCGGTTTTGTCGGTTGGAGTTTCAGTTGAGCTTTGCAGTGAAGAAGGAAGGAGCCCTGTGCTTTTTCAGTGTGCAGTTTTAGTCAAAAACGTGTGTAAGGCCCAGAGTTCCGGTCTGCAGCTTGTTAGGACTGAACTGGCCTGTGAAAAGAATCAAAGGATCTCTGAAGAGTAGAAACCAGGCTCACCCTGTAGAAGACTGGAGGAATTGCTGAAAATTACACTCGGTCTGTCAGGAACTGAATCTGCTGTGTGTTCTCCGGTATTGTGCAGTAATTGCGATCGGGATACAGATGCAGCCTGCCTGGTATAGTGCTTTCTTTATATGGATGTGTGAAGAGGTTTGTGCACCTCAAGTGAGCCTTGCTGACATTGAAGGACCCTATCTTATTTGGAGGTCGTGAGTACTAATTCGGGTCGCTTCTGTTGAATTGCCACATTAAATCCAAATGGAATTACTGTACTGCTGACTGTTTAATTCTCCTTTTCTGTGTGAAAGGGCCCCTACCAGCTGCCACGGTTTGACTAGCCACTAGGGCTTGGGTACCCAGGGACAGTAATCGATAGGGATAGCCTGTGCACAGAGCCATAGGTAGATTATTAAAGTGATAAGCTAATTAACCTGATTTCCCCTGTCCTTGTTATATCCCCTAATAAATCAGAGCTGCTTGTTTCAGCAAAGTTATACTGCCTGAGGTATTTGTCTATGTTAAAGTACTGTACTGTGATTGTTGCACTGTATCTCATTTCACAGGAGGTCCCAGTGCCGGAACCAGACCTGGGGTAAGTGTATACTGTGAAGGTAATTCTGATATATTGTGTGGGCCACTAGTGGGAAGAAAGGGGGGTTGCAGTGTCCCAGAGGGCTGTGACCAAGTTAGTTTAACTATTGCAAACCCTGACCTCTGGGTGGAGGCACCCGCCATTGGATCCAGGCCCCTCAACCTGTTAGTGGCAAATCAGGCAGGGGTAGTAGCCCCTGGGATAGCGCCATCTAGGGGTTACACAGTATTTTCTAGGGCTTCTTTCCCGGTCAACAAAAAACTAAATTAATTAATCTAGGTTAAAACTCTGCACCTGAGAACGTGCACATCTGGCATCAAAGATTTGGGAGCATCCAGTTCATACACTTTCTGCCTCAAGGATGGTAGGAAGCTCCTGCCGCTGCACAGCTGCCACCTGGGGCAAGAGTCTTGTCGGCTGGAATCTGAAATCCACAGTAGAAATAGAGTCTACCTCCTGCAAGAAGCAAGACATCTGATATAGGATGCAAAGACGTCCTATGCCCAGTTCCATACTGGCACCATGCAGGTCAAAGTGCAGTGGGTGGGCCTGGTCCCATTCCATTCCTGTCTTATCAGATGGACTCTATGATTGGTCAAGTCCAAGAGGTGAAGAGAGGACTGGGCTGAATACTGGAAAAATAGGTGGAGTCCAGGGAGGTGATGCTGCTACACTTCCCCCACTCAGTTTCAGAGCCTGCGTATCTGGGGGCAATAGTGTCCTTTCCAGAGGTGAGGAAAGAAGCTTGTAGTTAGACTAGAGTGTCTGCCCTCACTGAAAGCAAAACAGAATCAGTTTTGAGGCAAAAGAAAAGGTGACAGAATTCGGTATATGTGGATAAATTACAAAATTGTATGCTTACGTATTATGCAGCCCTTTGTGGTATAGGGATGTTACTATAATGCAGTATTGTGGAAATGAGTTTCTGTGGGCTCCTGCCCAGTTTAACCTCTGGTTATATATAGTTACCTAATTCAAAATTACCAGTAAAAATTGAACTACTTGGAGTCCAGATACTGTAAGGGAAAAATATAGGGCAATACAAGGCTATACACTATAACACAGGTGTAGAAATACTAACAAAAACTGCCAAGCAGGAGTGTAAACCATAACCACCACCAAGATGTTTAGAGGGAGTTTGACTTGTAAAAATAGGGTGAGGGGGCTGGGAAGGACAGCAAGGGATAAGAAAAGGGATAGAGTATTGGGGGAATGGGGCTGGTCTGTAAGGGTGGTGGAGAGAGGGGGACTTCGGTGTACGTGCAGGAGCAGGTGTCAAGAATGTGCTCACAGAGCAGGGGTTTTAGCACAGTGGAGCAGGTCGGACTAGAGGAGTGGGAGTCTGACAGATAATGTAGCTTGCCCCGCAAAGGTTTTAGGACAGGAGAGGAAGAAAGAGGGACAGGTAATGGACTGGAGAAAGTAGGAAAAAGAGAGGGTGACGAGAAAGTTTAAGTGGCAAGGGATGGAAGCTGGCCAAACCAGAATTTGGCAATGGGATACAGTGAGAGAGTCCTCTGCCCTCCAGGGAGGCAAAGTCAGAGTATAAAGAGTAGTGCTGTGTATGGGGTGGACAGCTGAGATCAAAGCAGCAGAATGAGATCCGGGTGCATACCAAAATAAACCAGTCCACATCAAACAGTGCAAAGTCTTCAAAGAAATAGTTTGCAAAATGCTTCTAAAAGATCTGAATTAGCAGGTCAGATTGGCTGCATGCACTCAGTGGTTTGAGAAAGGAGTTCAGTTATTGTACACTTGAATCAGTTGTGTGAGGAAATCCTTTATTTAAAAAGCCTACTGTCATCTTTAAAGTTCTTTTAAAAATAACTGCCATAGAACTTAAAGTATCTTTTCTCTTTACCTTCCAGGCAAGGCGGAGGAGGCACTTCCCCAAACCTCCCCCCTGAACATCAAGGGAGCACGCACAGTGGAGTCTGCCCCGGTTCCTCCCAGGACGTGGTGCTGGGGGTTCATTGCCTAGATCAAGGGCAGGGTTTTTCCTTGTTCTGGTCCACCCCCTCTGACGACACTCCGGGGGAGGGGGGGGACAATGAACAAGGGCATGCTGAAACGTACCTCGATTCAGGTCTCCTGCCAATGCCAGCCCCTCCCCTGCCATCTGCGTCTCCTAACCACACTGGCACCACCCGTGGTCACCCAGGTGGTGGCAGTATCGTGGCAGGGTGTGCAGCCCACCCCTCCCCAGAGAGGGAAATCGGCCCATCGGGCACTCAGTCCCTCTCCCCCCGGCCGGCACTCCAGTAACCCGGGCTTGCTACCGAGCCCGGGTCACTGGCATCACAAACAGTAGCGCTACCGCTGTGCCGGTAGGCCGGCCAAAGTATCTAAGAACTTCCTATGCTAGCAACTATATGGTGTCTATTTCTCAGACCTACTTTCTTGTGTGGGCTGCAGTCACAGTGACAGTTCTAAGCTGGTTGGGAGCTGCATGACTGCTGGAACATTTGAATAGCACTACCCTGATGTGGACAGTCTTTTTCAAAGATATCTCCTCCAAAACAGCCCACACACTGGACTAAAGCCAACAGTGTCAGACCCAGTGAGAACGCCTTCAAAATACAGGGAATACAGATAGGTGCAGAGGTACAGTGGGTCACCCTAGAGACAGGGAATGGAGCCACTATTCGCACTGGCATGATCTACAGACCTCCAGCACGGGAGGGAGGAGAGAGCTGGATATGGTTATGGTGGAAGCCATCCAAAACATGGCAGATAAGGGGAAGGTGCTGCTAGTGTGGGACTTCTATCTGCCAGATATAGATCGGAGCCTCCCAGCTGCAGCTCCACCTAGGAAAAGGGACATCCTGGACTCCCTGCAGGGGGCATTCATCAGGCTACTAGTGAGGGAGCCCACTCTTGATGGGGCAGTACTAGACCTTGTACTCACTAAGGAAGACAGTGTTGCAGACGTCACAGTGGGAGGACACCTGGGGACCAGTGATCACTGTACAATGTGGTTCAATATAAGAACTGTGGCAGAATCGAACCACACACGGGTGAGGGTCCTGGACTTAAGGAGGGCTGATATTAAAAAGACAGGTGAATGCCTCAGGGATGCCCTGGAAGGGGGGAGGACTTAGGTGGAGTGGAGGAACAGTGGGCAAAGCTAAATGGGGGCATAGTGAAGGCAACAGACCTCTGTGTCAGGCAAGTGAGCAAAAGCAAGAAGAAAAAGAGACCGCTACGGTTCTCAAAAGAGGTGGCTGGGAAGGTAAGGGCAAAAAAGTTGGCATTCAGGAGGTATATGAAAACACAGAGGGAGGAAGAGAGGGAGGTGTATCAGAAGAAACAGATGAAGGCAGGGAAAACAGTAAGGAGCGCAAAGGCGCAAACGGAGGAGAGAATAGCCCAGGCAGTAACAAAAGGGGACAAGACATATTTCAGGTATGTAACTGAACAAAGAAGACCAGGGGAGGGATTGTAAGGCTAAGAAGGGAAAGGGGAATTGGGTTTGGGGACCAGGAAAAAGCAGACATCCTAATTAAATACTTTTGTTCAGTGTTGACAGAGGAAGGGGAAGGTGAGGGGCCACAGAAAAGTAACTGGAGCATCGAAGGAACAGAAGTAGACACTAGTTCATTTTCAGAGGAGAGAGTCCTGAAGGAACTCGCAAATCTGAAAGTAGACAAGTCAGTGGGGCCAGACAGGGTGCATCCAGGGATATTAAGGGAGCCCAGGGAGGTACTGGCTGCACTTTTGACCGTCCTCTTCAACCACTCACTGGAGACAGGAGTGGTTCTGGAGGACTGGAGGAGGGCAGATGTAGTCCCACTTCACAAAAGTGGTAGTAGGGAGGAGGCTGGAAACTATAGGTCAGTTAGCTTAACTTCAGTGGTGGTGCAATTAATAGAATCACTACTGAAGGAAAGAATTGTAAAATATCTCAAATCCAGTGGCTTAGAAGACCGAAAGCAGAATGGATCTGGGGGTCATGTTACATGAATCTGATAGACTTCTTGACTGGGTGACCAGGGAATTGGATCAGAGTGGAGCGGTGGATGTGGCCCACCAAGATTTTAGTAAGGCCTTCGGCATCGTTCCACATACAGTATGAGACTTGCAATCAAGCTGAGCAACCTAGGAGTGGGTCCAACGGTGGTAAACTGGATAAGAAATTAGTTAGGGGATAGGTGACAGAGGGTTGTGGTAAACAGAGTTCACTCCAAGGAAGGGAGGGTGACCAGCTTCATTACTGACATTGCAGAGGGGCTGGATAAGAAGGTCTGCCTATTTGTGGATGACACTAATCTGCAATAGGGTAGACTCTCCAGGAGGGGTGGAAAAATGAGTAGTGATCTGAGAAAGTTAGAGAAGTGGTCAAAGGTATGGCAGCTAAGTTTCAATGCAAAAAATTGCAAAATCATGCACTTAGGGTACAGAAACCAAGGAGCAGAGTTCAAAATGAGGGAAGTGGTATTGACGACCACCAAACAAGAAAGAGGCCTGGGGTAATCATATCTTATGATCTAAAGGTGGGCAGGAAGCATGACAAGGCAGTTGAGAGAGCCAGTGGGATGCTGGGGTGCATAGGGAGAGGTATCAGCAGCAGAAAGAGGGAATTGATGTTACCTCTGTATAGATCACTGGTGAGACATCAACTAGAGCACTATGTCCAGTTCTGGAGAACTCATCTCTGGAAGGACATAGACAGAGTAGAGGTGATCCAGAGGAGGGCAACTAAAATGGTGCAGGGTCTGCATAGAAAGCCCTATGAGGAGAGACTGAAGGACATCAATATGTGCACTCTGGAGGAAAGGAGGGAGAAGGGGAATATGATCGACTTTCAAATACGTCACAGGTACAAATAAGATACAAGAGGGAAACATTTTTCAGAAAAAAAGATGCTCAAGAACAAGGGGTCATGCTATGAAGCTGGAGGGGGGTAGACTCAGGGGAGATACAAGGAAGTACTTCTTCATGGAAAGAGTGGTTGATGCCTGGAACACCCTCCCAGTGGAGGTGGTGGGGGCCAAAACTGTAGCGGGGTTGAAGAATGCGTGGGTTAGGCTTATGGGAACCTTAATGGTAAGGAAAGGTGGGTACAGCTGGACACGTAGTAGGGTCTGTGTTAATACAGCAGGTAGGGAAAAATGGGCAGACTAGGTGGGCCAAGTAATCCTTATCTGCCTTCATAGTCTATGTTTCTAAATGGAACCACCCACACCATAGGAGTGTATCTGACATGCAACACTATATCGGATTTGGTTACCAGCCCCAGTGACTCTAAGCTATGGCATTCGAAGTGAAGCACTAGAACCTGAAGAGATTTCATTGTGGCTTGAAGTTACACTCTGCTTCAAGGAACAGGTGATGCCATTCTTCTCTGAGCTGCTCTTGCTTCACTCTAGTGAGGTATTTAATCAGTGGTGCAAGGCTCTTTAGTTATGCTTGTCTCTGGGCCTATTCAGCTCTTGACACCAGTGACACCGTTGGACCCACTGTTAGTACGATCAACCTCAATATCGATGGCAGCACCCCTGACTGTGGCAGTTTCTCTGCCAGCTTACGTGATGGCATTGTTGGTTGTGATGACAGCCAGGAGATCTTCGTGGTGAGTTCTCTTAATGTTAGCCCAGAACAGGCAGTGGTGTGGTTCTCCATGTTCTCATATTGGATGATGCTCATGGTACCTTTCATGGCATTGATGACACTCACCACATGTATTTTTTGACATTGATAATGATGACATTTGTCCTTGGGCAATCCATGCTAATGTCATCCTCTGGTGTAACCACAGTGATGATGGCCTGACAAGCTGCCCCATGTGTTCAGCTACTCAGCAACATCGTGAGGACTTGACTGAATTTTTCAGAACTGGATGATTAATATAATCCTATCTTCTTCTGGGATAAAGGTCTCTGCAAGAGTCATCTGTCTGGCACTTTGTCTCATCTGATAATGTGGACTAATCAGGATTTACACCATATCTCCCCTTGAGGACACCTGGTCCAAGCTGCTTGCTTTTTTTTCAGGCTCTAATCAAGTCCATCCAGTAGGTGCTCCTCTCTTATATGAATGAGGTGAACTATTCCAAGAAAAATCTCATTGATTTTGTGGAAGTCCCTGCTGCCTGCTTAGTTCTGGTTTCTCCCTTCTTTTCTGCTCTGCAGGAAACCACAGGTCCAGCACTGTGCCTGTAGTTCCTTGGAAGACTGGTGCGCAATACCTTGCCCTTAGAGGCATGATGCATTATTTCTGTGCACCTGAGACTAACTATTGTGATCATGGCTGCTCATGACAGGTCCAAGTTCCATAGCCCATAAACTCTCACCCTCCTCATAAGGAGTCCACTAAACTGGACTCTATGGAGAAGTGGGCCTTTTTGCTTCAGCTTATTTAAGCTTTTGTGTTGCAAATTATCAGGCCTATCATGTGAAGTGTCAGAATTCTTTGTGGAAATATCTGTCCCTCATAGTGTACTTCCTGATGGCTAACAACTGCACAAGGGAGGCTCATAAGGCTATGCACCAGGGGTTGGAAACTGCCAAGCACTTGTTCAGGTCAGCATGTGGTCTGTCTGATGCCTGGGCTAAGGTGGCAGCATCTGGTATTTGTATGTGCAAGCATTCTTAGCTTTGCATGGCTGTTTTTGCTCCTGACATTCAGCAGGCAGTTCTTAATTCTCCCTTTGAAGGAGAGAAACAGTTTGTTCCTAAGGTAAAGGTGACCTTAGAGGAACCTATTAAAGTCCTCTCGTCCAGCTTTGCGGTGCATTAATTTTGTCACCCCATAGCAATTTTGTCAACGGGTAGGGGTGTTTTCCAGTGTGGTTCCCAGCCCTTTCGCATTGCCGCTGGGGTCGGGGTAAGCAGTAGTAGCTTATGAATATCCCTTTTAAGGCCCTATGGGTAAAGACTGACGATTGACTCAGCTGTGCTGCCATGCTAGACACTCAAGTTCAGGAGCAGACTCTGACATCTGTAGCAGGGGTTGATCAGGGCTGAAAGATAGCACTGCTGATGGCAGCTCTTCCTACCCCAGGGATGGAATGGCATGGCGGTCGAGACTGCTAGTAATCATAGCAACACCATCCTGTGGGTAGAGGGGTTGGGTACAGAAAAGAGGGGGACAGAATCTTGGCCAAATGATGGTTGGTACTCTCAAGTCCCATGTTGCTCAGAGGGGTCCTGTAGGGTCCCACAGTGACTGGCTGGAAAATCACTGGATCGGAGAAAGGAAGACAGGCCAGGGACAGGGATTAAAATCGATATGTAAAAAAGCAACCCAAGGGTAGGGGGCAGAGTGGCTTGTAGCACTTTACCTCTTATTCTACATCTTTCTGACTGCCCACCTTCCTCACCTGCACAACAGTCTGAAGTTCATGTTGGGGTAGAATATCCCTGTTCCTGCCACAGTGGGAGTTACTTTGGACAGACGATGGGTTCTGAAGTTTTCTGTGCTTCCTACAGACGATCTTCCAAACTCAAAGCCTGGATTGGCAGGAGCAGTTTAATAGTTCTGCTGCAAGAAATGCAGAAGCTGGAAGCCATTCAAAAAGTTCCCGTCCAGGAAAGGTGTTGAAGCTTCTGTTCCAGGTATGATCTTGTACCAATGCACACAGAGAGTGGTTGTCTTTTTCTGGAGTGCTGGTTGCTGAATGAGCATATCTTTTACATAACGTTTCATGTGTTGCTTGGGACCATGCTTCCCCTTCTGTCTCAATGGGATTGGCTTTGTGCCTGCGATATGCAGGATGCATACCTGCACATAAGGATTTGTAGACACCATAGGCAATCCATGTTTTTACCTGGAGGACTATTCTTTTCAGTTCAGGTTGTTGTCTTTAGTGCTGGCTACATGTCTTTACCAATGTTTTGTGGCTGTGGCAGCTTTTCTTTGCAGTGAGAAAGTGCATATCTTTCCTTACTTGGATGGCTGGCTACTGTAAGGGTCATCCAAGAAAGTGACTATTGGCATCCTGCATCGCAGAGTGAACTAACTGCCACAACTGAGTGCAATGGTGAACAAGAAGTCTGTTCTGACCTGCTGTCAGTGTCTCCATTACATAGAAGCAGTTCTGGACACTTCTCTGGTAAAAGCATTTCTCCTGGAGCACCATGCATCAACTCTGATGGTTCAGGTGTGCTTGGGTAGCAGGTGCACAACCATGTCAGATAAAACAGTGCTGTGCTTGTTGGTGTTGATGGCTGTAGCTGTCTTTGTTGTGCCTCTGGCGTGACTGCGCTTGAGGACTCCTCAGTGGTGCTGCAGTCTCAGTCGACTTGGACTCACCGCAACTTGACTTGTGCTGTTAAGGTGTGTGCCTCCATCAAGGCAGCTCTTTTCTGCTGGCAGGACAGATTGAATCTGTTGGTACAGGCCATTTATACCCCCACAGAAGATTCTAACAACAGATGCATCCCAGCTTGGTGAGGAACCCATTTACAATCCCTACAAACTGAGGTGGCCTAGTTGATCTTTGAACAATCCCTTCACATCAGCTTTTTGGAAATGAGAGCCTTTTTGTATTGTGTCCAGGCTTTTGCTCCATAGTTCAAGAAATCAATCTTTGATGATTTAGACAGACAAGCCATGTGTGATGTTTTACCACAAAAATAAATACAAAATAAACAGGGGATCTCACTTTTTCCTGCTGTGCCAGGAGGCCATTTGCATATAGGATTGAGCAGTCCAGCATAGTATCCTGCTGTTCATCACTTACTGAGTGGGAGTTTAGAATGTGCTCGCTGATGCGCTCAGCTTTTCAGTGTCACATCCACATGAATGGGAACTCCATAAAGAGCTGGTAGAACTGGTGTGGCAGTCTAGATTTGGTCCTGCTTGCACCCTCACACAGTGAAAAACTGTAGCATTTCTGCTCGCTCTCTCCAAGGTCTGGAGTTTCTTGGTAAGATGTATCCCTCTTGTGGAGGGGAATGTTCCTTTAGGCATTTCCTCCCCTTTTATTGCTCCTACAGATTCTTGTCACACTCCATAGCCATTCAGCTTCCATGATTCTGATACCCTGTTCTTGCCTAGGCAGTTTTCTTGCCCCCTTTTATGGGATCTTGCAGTGGAACCACCATTCATGCTCTCCCTCAGGTCCAACCTGTTGTCCCAGTCACAGGGCAAGCACTTGAACCTGGATCGTCCATCACTGTAGCTCCATGCTTTGCTCCTGAGGTCATAGAGATGGCCCAGTGTCATGTTTCTCTGCTGTGACAGGTTCTCCTGACTGCCAGGAAACCATCAATCAGGAAAACATATTCCTGGAAATGGAAGCAGTGTAATCTTTGGTGCCTGCCGAAGGCTTTCAAACAATTTTACTGGCTGGTTCAGACTGTTTTGGAGTACTTGAACTACCTTTCTTGATCCGTAGTGCTGTAAACTGCCATCAGGTTTTTTTTTTTTTGTTTTTTTATTGTCTCTTTTTCCTGGCAGGGCCACTGTCAATTCTCAGCCCTGGTCATAGCCCCCCTTCATCTATGTGCCGTTGACTCCCCCAGTTACCCCTGGCTTACACCCCAGAGGGTGGAGCTACGGCAACGTTTCCCAATCCGTGCACGGAACTAATGACTGGTCAGGGGAGCGGCGATGACGGCTAATCGAAGCCCCGAGGAGGGCTTCACTGAGACAGTAGCCTCCACCCATCTGCTCCTTTTTACCTGTGTTCTTGGAGGCAGGGACGTTCAATGACGCCAGCGTCCACCCCGCCTCCCATGAAGTGAGCACCGGAGTGTGAGTATCTCCCGGCCTCCGCCAGGAGTCCTCAGTGCACCGAGCACTTCCCCACCTTTCCTTCGGAGAAGGAGAGCAGTCCATGGAATGCTTCATCCTTCTCCCTCACCCCCCCCCGGCCAGCCCGCTGATGACTCGGGTCCATTCCCGAACCCAGGTCTCTGGCGTCGCTAGTAGAAATCCAACCACTGCACCGGCGGGCCGGCAGAACCACCATCAGGGTTAGTTTGATGGCCACCTCGGCATTTCATGCAGCTGTTGAAGAAATGTTGACTGCTCAGCTGGATGTGTGCCACAAATTTCTGAACATCATGCTCCACACATCCCTGCCAGTGTACAAGCAAAGTCCAATTTTGGACCTCAAGCTGGTACTTGGTTCACATATTAGGGATCTATTTAAACCAGCAGCAACTTGCAATCTCAGAGTCATTTCCTGAAAGACTGTACCAGATGGCTGTTACCGCAGCCCATAGGGTCTCTGAATCGTATGATGTAGTGGTTGATCCTCTGCATGTGGTTTTCCACAAGGATAGGGTTATGTTTATGATAATTCCTTAATTCCTCCCTAATGTGGTATTTCATTTCACTGTGAATCAGTCCATGTATTTGCCAGTGTTTTCACAGAACTCTGAAAGTCTGGAGGACGTATTTCTACACTCCTTGGATATCTGACAGTCTGTTTCTTCGTGGACTGGATTTAAACAGTCAAGCCAGCTGTTTGTTTCTTTTGCCCACCAGATTCTGAGAAAGCCATTTTTAAGCAGTGTCTTTCTCGGAGGATTTCCTTGTGCATTGGTCTCTTTTATCAGACCACTGGTAAGGAATTGCCAGGTAAGGTGGCTGGGCATGCTACTCGCAGCTTGGCAGCTTCAGTGGCTTTTTTCCTTTGGTCTTGGTGACCAGGATTTATAATGCTACTTCCTGGAGTAAAATCCATATGTTCACGAGACATTAAAGTCTAGTCTTACTTACCCAGAAGATGTCTAGCTTTGGTCTGGTGGTGCTTCAGAGTCTGCTTTCTTAGGAGACATGTTTCCCCCTTTGTTCTGTCCCCCAGGTGGGTTCGTAGACATTGTCTCTTGGGAGTACTGCTTTGTGCTCATTCAGTGTGTGGTTCTGTGGAGTTTAGATCCTTGAGGACAGGTCATTCTTTGCCAGTAACTTGAGCTCTTTGAGAGAGTGTCCCCAACAGAACCACACTATCCTTGTCCCCATCCCCTGTAAAGGAGGAGTGCTGTGGTTGATCTCATTCAGAGTGCTGCTTGGCCTGTCTTCCTGCTTTCTTCCTCTTTGGCTACATGCAGCTTAATGGGTGGTTGCCTGTTCTTCTTACAATGGCTGCACTTTTTCTCCATTTTTTTTCCAGCTGAAACAGAGACAGAGGGACATGCCTGAGTCATATAGACTGCGTTAATGCGCATGGCATTGCACATCGGCTGCACTCCTGTGATGTGGGTGATTCCATACTTAAAAAGCATCTTGCAGTGTCTTGGTACCCATGGCTTCAATCCAATATATGTGTGGTTCTACGGAGGAGATTCTCTGAAAGATCTAAAGTTATTCATATTGTAAGTAATTTAGGTTTGTCTAGAGTGACAACTAGTGTCCTCTAGCAAAAAGGCTAGCAAGTCAGAGAAAAATAAAGGCACAGTGGCGCAGTGTGTTAAGTATACAGCCCAGGTTTGATGCAGCAGATTCAGGGGACTACTCCCCAATGGAGTTTTCTGAATTGTTGGAGTTCTGCTGCTTTCAATGGGGGGGGGGGGCATGTGCCTGTGGTTCCTTCTACGTAGGGGGGAAAAATAGTTCCTTTGGGGTGTTACAGAGCCTTGCTGTTTTCCACTCAGTGCCTACCTTAGGCTGCAGCCCTCCACCTTCAACTCAGTGCCTGCCTCAGTCTGTTGGCCTCCCTCCTTTTGGGACAGAAACGTGGATTCGTTTTCCAGGACAGGCAAGCTGTGTGAGCTTCTCTTATGCTGCTGGGGCAGGGGTCTCCATGTAAACAACTGTGTGTATGGGGTGACCCTCTGCTACTGCAAACTACAAATTCAGATTCCTGCACAGTGATGGGGCTAGGACTTGTGTTAAGGTTGCAGAACTGTTTGGCTGTCCATCAAGTGGTGGATTCTAGCAAAGGTGGCAATACAGGCAGATCTGAAGATCCTGCTTCAAATTCTAGCAACACCCCTTGTTCACTGTGTAACCTTGGGCAAGTCACTATGAGTAGAATAAAGATCCTTCTGTGATATCCAGAGTGAATAATTTCTAAGTCAACAGCGTGGCTTCCCTTGGAGGTAGGGAGCAATAGCATGGATTTCGAGGTATTCCATAGCTCGAAGTGAACTGATGCCAGCAGAATCCTTGCTGGCATTAGTAGAAATTGTGTTCTTTTAATTATAGAATCATCATAGAATCATAGAAATGTGATGGCAGAAAAGGATCTTTTTGGCCCATTAAGTCTGTGACCCCTAGTTTTAGCTCCTCCTTTCCTTGTGAATATACTGCCTGCCTTATTGATCCTCTTCAAGTACTTAGAAATTTCTATCGTTTCCCCTCTCCCTCCTGGTCTCCAGTGGGTACAGATCCAGCTCCATCAACTTCTCCTTGTAGGGCTTCTCATGTATCCCGAGCACCATCTTAGTGGCCCCTCTCTGAACCCTTTCAATCCCATCTATGTCCTTGCGTAGGTGAGGTCTCCAGAACTGGACCCCATACTCCAGGTGAGGCCTCACCATGGATTTGTAAAGTGGCATCAGCACCTCCCTCCTTCTGCTCATTATACCTTTCCCTATGCATGCCAGCATTCCATTCGCTTTGCCCACTGCCTTGTTACATTGGTTCCCAACCTTAAGGTTATCTGAAATTATAATCCCCATATCCCACTCTTGCTCAGTTGCCTTAATTACATCCCCCAAGTGTGTAACTCGCCTGCGGGTTATTCCTCCCCTTGTGCATTACTGTGCACTTTTTGGCACTGAATTTCAGGTGTCAGGTTTCCGACCACCCCTCCAGCAATCTTAGATCTTCCCTCATTGCCTCCACCCCCTCTGGGGTGTTCATCCTATTGCAGATCTTCATATCATCTGCCAGCAGGCAGACCCTCCCTTGCAGCCCCTCAGCTATGTCGCTGATATAGATGTTAAACAGGATGGGCCCCAGCAGTAACCCCTGGGGGACCCTGCTTGTCACCCATTCCTCCCTGGAATGTACCCCATTAACCACAACCCTTTGACTTCTGCCCATCAACCAGTTCTCCACCCACCTTGTTATTTTCTGTCCCATCCCCAAACTTTCCAGTTTATTTACCAGCCTTCTGTGGGGGACAGTATCAAAGGCCTTCCCAAAGTCCAGATAGGTCATGTCCACTGCCCCTTCCTGATCTACCACCCTCATCACCCAATCAAAAAACACGATCAGGTTCGTCTGGCATGACCTCCCTTGAGTGAAGCCATGCTGTGACAGGCATCCTGTAGCCCACTGCCCACCAAGTAGCTGGCCAACCTTTCTTTTAATATTGCCTCCATCACCTTGCTCACCACTGAGGTGAGGCTGACTGGCCAATAATTGCCTGCCTCCTCCTCCCTGCTGCCACTCTTGTAAAGTGGCACCACGTCTGCCCTCTTCCAGTCTTTTGGCACCCACCCTGTATCCAGAAACAAGTTAAAAAAACCTCGCAAAAGGTGCCGCCAGCTTCTACCTTAGTTCCCTGAGTACCCCAGGATGCAAGGCATCTGGACCCATAGCCTTGTCCACCCTCAACCTACCTAACTCCTCCCTTACCCTGTCCTCACTGATTGGGTTAGGATCCACCCTTATTCCATCCCTTCCCTGCTCCCTTAACCCCGGTTTCTTCGCTTCCTCTTCCACTGTAAAGACTGAACAGAAGTACCTATTCAGCACCTCCACCTTCTCGAAGCCCCCTCTATTGATACTCCCCCTTCCCCCTTATTTATTTATTTATTTAAGACTTTAACCAGGAAGGCATACTGAGCAGGCTACTGCTCGATTCCAGATGCGTCCTGGGGGAGTGGGGAGAGGGAAGTTACAATAGGCAGTAAGTGAACAACAGCAACCAACAAGGAGGTACATATACAATAGTAAATATACAGTAGCTCAGTAGAGGTACAAGTTAAAATGCAGTGCAGGTACTTTGGCATCAAGAAGCAATACAAAGTGATTGGAATCATAACTGATGTATTATATACAGAGCATGGGTAGTACTAGTGTCAGGTGATGATATGAGAGGATGAGCAGTGAGAGTGGAAGGAGTTGGCCTTGTTAGCCCTTCACCCTTACTATCCTCTATCTTGCTTTCCTCTTCTCACCTATATACTGAAAGAAAGTTTTATCACCCCTCTTTGCCTGCCTAGCAATTTCTCTCCTCCGTTTCTGCTTTTGCCCTCCTAAACTTCTGCCCCTTCTCACTCAGTTTCTCCCTGTAAGTTTTTCTATCCTCTTACCCCCTGACCTCTTATGTGCTCTGAACGTCCTTTTCCTTCCTCCAGTTGCCTCTCTCACTTCTCTGGTGAACCATAGCAGCTTCCTTCTTTTCTTCCTCACCTTCCTCATGCAAATATCCATGGCTTTTAGTAATCTTCCCTCCTCCCTTTTATTGAATTCCTTAATTCCTGCACTTTCCCTTTTCCCTCCTTCCCCTCCATCTTGATCCTGAATATCTCCCTCATTTTGGCAACATGCATCCACCTGAATTCCAGGACCTCTGTGTTGGTCCATCTCCCTTCATTCCCCATTCTAACCTTGAAGCTCACCGTATTATGGTCGCTTACTCCCAGGCTAACCCCCACCCCAACTCCCTCCACATTACCCCATTGGTGAGCACCACATCTAGTATGCCGCCCCCCAGTGGGCTCCCGAACCAGCTGTTGCAGAAAAGCTCCCTGGAGGGACTCAAGGATCTCTTTTCTCCTGTCTAACCTACTGTAGCTGACAGGATGTCTCAGTCGACATCTCGGAGGTTCAGGTCTCCCACCAGCAGAATCTTCTCCTTGAGTGCCGTCCATTGAATAGCCTGCAACATCTGCCTGTCTACTTCCTCCCCTTCCATTGGAGGTCTGTAAGTCACCCTCAGCCTTATTGATGCCCCTGAATTTTTTTCTAGAGTAACCCACAAGATTTCTGCATTCCCCACCTCCTCCTGCACTTCCGTTGCCTTAATGTCATCCCTGATGTACAGTTCAACTCCCTTCTACCAGCCCTGTCCTTACTGAAGTGCCTGTACCCTGGGATTCTTACTTCCCATGTCTGATGCTCCGTCCACCAGGGCTCTGTCATGGCTGCAATATCCAGGCCCTCATCCACCATAATGGCCTCCAAGTCAACCATTTTGTTCCCCAAGCTCCTGGCATTTGCGGAAAGTCCTTTCCACCAGATACCCCCCTCCTCTCTGTCAGCCCTTCCTTCTATACCTGCTCCCTTCCCTGTTTCCTTATGCGGGGAAGTGCTAGCTAGTCCATTTTCCCTTTCTGGCACACTCTCCCGTTTCCTAGTCTTGTTCTCCCCCCCCACCAGTTTAACCCCTCCCCTTAAAACCTTATCTATATAACCTTGTATCCCCCCTCACCACTCTTGCCCCCCTTTCACTTAGATGCAGTCTGTCCTTAATATGGCTCAAGATCTTAAACTGGAATCTGCCCTTCCTCTAATGCATGTGCTCACACACATATGCATCCATCCCTTTGATAAAACCAACTGGCAGGTTTTTGCTAACAATTTGTTGCAGATCTGTCTTTCAAAATGAAGCCCTGCATTTCACTCTACATGTTTTAGGTTAGCCACAAGTTAATAAAAGTTGAGTTGAGCACTACTATTGCATTTAAAGATGTTGGGCCCAGTGCCGCAGTGTGGCGGCAGCAGGCAGTGCTGCCATCTGTGAGGGAGGACCACTCCCCCCCCATGCTGCTGCCTAATCAGTGAATGACATTGACTGTAAAGGCAGTCACTCACCTGGCAGGAACTAGACTGCAGCTGTAGGGACCCTGTTCATTGGGTGTGGGACATGGGTGATGGTGGGTTGGGGGGATAGAGAACATTTTTTTCATTAGACCCTTTAAATGGTTCAGTCTGTCAAGGCTGACAGTCTCAGTATTAGCATTCAAATCCTTGATGAACGCATTAGAGTTGTTGCAGTCTTGTGAAATGCACCTAATGCCAGCAGTTTCATATCTGTATTTCTCGTCATTTTAATCCCCCCCCCCCCCCCCCCCCGAAGCAATTTAATGATAAACATGGAGTCATAGTCAAATGTATCCCAGCTGATAGATATGGTGCAGCTAAACAGAAGATTGTCATTGTTTTCTTCCTGGCTTCCAATGTTTCATTTGTTTTTATTAGCAGCTATCCCATGGTTAATCAGGTATGTTCTGTCTGCATGATATAGCACAGAACCATGCAGTTAGAAGAATGGTCTGCTGTGTTAGCTGTAGTATCTGTTTAGACTGTGTGTACATTACATAGCTGGTAATAGCTTTATCCTAGTTTTAGATAATACATGTTTGATAAATCTGTTTCCATTGACTGAAAATAATATTGACCCTTCATTTGCTAGACTCCCTTCCCACAGATGAATACTTGTGACTTTCCTTGCTATGCACTTGGGGCTCAGAGACAATGTAGATTATGTTGAAAAAAACAGTTTTGAATTGACATCCAGTGCATTTGCTCCGAGCGTGCACTGAGTAGAATGCCTTCTTGGCTCCGTTTTAGCAGCCATACAGAAGGCATATGCCTTTGTCCCCATGGGCAAAATTTTTTCCCTGTCGAGGAGAGATTCTGGTTTTGGTTCACCAAGAGGCTGACAAACCAATTTTTTGAGACAGCCTGCACTGAAGAAAAGAGGGCTGTTGTCTTGACTTGAATATTGGTGTTGCACTCTGACCTAAGCATTTTCTACTTCCCCTTCTCAGTGTGGCACAGGTACATGGAAGTCATGCCTTCCTCTTCTATGCAATAGCCAACGCTGAATGTCTGGTAATACTGAGTAAATGCTTCAGCTTGGCAATTCCAAGAAGCTTTCCAGACTCCAGGGCACTGCACAGCACTTTGTTTCAGTTTTCAACAAAGGGCCTCCAGGGGAAGGAGGGCACACATTGGGAGGGCCTGTGGCATAGGAAATGGCCATGATGTAGCCTGCAGACATCACGCCCACCCAGGTAACTAAATACCTGGCAAAGATCAAGCCAGGTAGTTTCTAAGGGGCAGACTGACTACATCCTAGGATCATAATGCAACTAAAGGGAGAGTTGGTGATGCCAATGACTAATCTTTCAGTAAACTGTCCAGACAGGTGGGGTACCAGGGGACTGGACAGTGGCTGATATGGTTCCCATCTTCAAGTGAGGGCAAGTTTGGACCCTGGCAACTGCAGGCTGATGAGGCTGACATTGGTGTTGGGCATGGTCCTGTAAGCCATTACCAAGGACAGATTAATGGAGCACTTCATTGAGGCCAGAGTTATTGCACCTCTCAGTATGGTGCTCTGAGGGGCAGAGTGTGCCACACCAACCAAGGATATAACCAGGGAGGGGACAGGGAAAGGACTGTAGACGTAATCTAACTGGACCTCAGCAAGGCCTTAGATACTGAGAGGAATGACAAGCTTCTGCGCAAAGTATACCAGTGTGATATGCACGAGACATCCACATGCTGGCTTGCTAACTCTTGGGGCAGAAAGCAGAGGATTGTGGGGAGATAGGCACTACTCTGACTGAAGAGTTGTACTAAGCAGCCTCCTACAGGGATATGTGCTGGAGCCACTGCTGTTTGAACATCTTCATCAATAATCTGAAGGCAAGTGTCTACAACAGGCTACTTGAGGTCCCTGATAACACTGTGCTGACCGGGGGATGGGCTCCCTTGAGCATGGGGACGAACTTCTGAAGGACCTGAATAGAGACATAGAAATATAGAATTTGACGGCAGATAAGGACCGCTTGGCCCACCCAGTCTGCCCATTTCCCTACCTAATGGATAAGTTGCAGATCCTAGCTAACCAACAGCCTACTTCTTCCAACCTCCACCCCTGAGAATTGCCTTATGTCTGTCCCATGCGTTCTTGAATTCCACCACTGTTTTTGACTCTACAACCTCCTCAGGAAGGCTGTTCCATGCATCCACAACCCTCTACATGAAAAAATACTTCCTCACATTACCTCTGAGCCGTCCCCCCTCTAGCTTCAGATTCTGCCCCCTTGTTCTTGCACACCTCTTTTTCTGAAAGATGCTACCCTCTTGGACTTTGTTGATTCCCTTGAGGTATTTGAAAGTTTCAATCATGTCCCTCCTCTCCTCAAGGCTCTACATATTAAGATCCTTAAGTCTGTCTTGATAAGTCTTCTGGTGCAAACCCTGCACCATTTTAGTTGCCCTCCTCTGGACTGCCTCCATCCTCTCTGTGTCTTTGCAGAGACTGGGTATCCAGAACTGCACACAGTACTCCAGATGGGGTCTCACCAGCTGTCTGTACAGAGGGATAACAACTTCCTGTTTTCTACTGGTGTTGCCTCTCCCTATGCATCCCAGTATCCCACTAGCCCTGCTTACTGCCATTTCACATTGCTTGCTCACCTTTAGGTCATCTGATATGACTACCCCCAGGTCCCTTTCCATTTTTGTTGTTGTTAGTATCTCACCCTCCATTGTGTACTCTTCTGCTGGGTATTTGTTTCCCAGGGCATTACTTTGCACTTCTTAGCACTGAATCTAAGCTGCCATACATTTGACCATTCTCCAACCTTGCCAAGTCCCTTCTCATCCTTTCCACCCCACCTTGTGTATCAACTCTGTTGCAGATCTTTGTGTCATCTGCAAAGAGACATACTTTTCCTTATAGTCCCTCTGCAATGTCGCTTATAAAGACATTAAAAAGGACCGGTCCTAGTACTGAACCCTGCGGTACCCCCACTAGTAACCCCCCTTTCTTCAGAGTGGGCTCCGTTTACTATTACCCTCCGTGTCCTGTTCTCCAGCCAATTTTTTACCCAGGCTGCCATTTTAGGACCCACTCCCAGGCTGGCCAACTTGTATATTAATCTTTTGTGTGGGACTGTGTCAAATGCCTTGCTGTAGTCTAGTTAGGCCATGTCTACAGCCACTCCCTGATCTACTTCTTTGGTCACCCAGTCAAAGAAATCTATTAAATTTGTTTGACATGACCTTCCCGCTGCTAATCCATGCTGCCTTGGGTCCTGCGCTCCTCTGGCCTCTAGGTACTCAACAATTCTTTCCTTCAGAAATGATTCCATCATTTTCCCAATCACTGAGGTTAAACTAACAGGTCTGTAGTTTCCTGCTTCTGCCCTGCTCCCACTTTTGTGAAGTGGAATCACATCTGCCCTCCTCCAGTCTTCAGGTACCACCCCATCCTCCCATGATTTATTAAAGAGGGTAGTCAGTGGTGTCACTAGTTCTACCCTTAGTTCTTTTAGAATTTTGGTATGAATCCTATCAGGCCCCATTGCTTTGTCCACCTTCAGTTTTAGAGTTCTTTCAGAACCCTTTCTTCTGTGAAAGGGCTGGTATCAACCCCCGTATCCAGCGTGTTTCTGTTGTTTGGTTTAGGTACCTCCCTCACTTCTTTTGTGAATACTGAGCAAAAGTATTTGTTTAGTATCTCTTCCTTTTCACAGTCACCCTCTGCACACCCTCCCTTTATTAAACCTCACTATCCCTCCCTTGGTCTTTCTTCGCTCCCTGATGTACCTGTAAAAGGTTTTATCCCCCTTCTTAACTGAGTTGGCTATCTTTCCCTCGGTTTGGGCTTTTGCTGTTCTGACTGCCTTTCCTGCTTCCTTTTGCTTTAACTGATACAATTCTCTGTCCTGCTCCTTCTGTGATTTCTTGTACTTCCTGAACGCTCTCTTTTTCTCCCTAACCTTCCCTGCCACCTTCTTTGAGAACCATAGTGGTTTCTTACATTGTTTTGTTTTGTTTATTTGCTTCACACAAAGGCTTGTTGCCTCTGTGATGGCAGTTTTGATTATTCCCCATTGTTCTTCCACCCCTCCTTCCTGCCCATTTGCTAGTGCATTCTTTAGGCACTCACCCATTTTGGCAAAGTCTGCCCTCCTGAAGTCCAGTACCTTTGCCTTTGTATGGCTTGACTCTACTGCTGTGTTTATCATGAACCATACTGTTCATTGGTTACTAGTTCCCAGATGGCTACCCACTTCTAAATCTGTGATCCTCTCTCCATCTCCATTTGAAAGTACCAGGTCTAAGCTGGCCTTTTGGTCAGACTCCTGAGGCCAGATTTTCAAAAGTGAACAAACTGCACACATGCAGACTAAAAGTTACACAAGGGAGGGTTTCCTTGCACAACCGCACTTTTTTCCTCATGCACCTAATATTATTGCTTTATTGCAGCCTTTTCCACAATTTATGACAGCTTGTGCATTTTTTTTATACAGCTGCAGAACAATACTATGCCTGGTATTACCAAATGTAACATTTTTGCACAGCTGTGGAAAAAAGAAAAAACGCCTCCCAGGCACATAAAAAGCTGAAAATAGCATTTTTACAGGTGCAGGGATTTTTCCCAGCACTAGTGAGTTGTGCACAGGGACTTAGTCTTTGGGCTGTGTCAGGCCCTTTGAAAATCTTACCCCAGGTGTCTCAGATTCAGTGTAACCAAATACAAAGTGGTATACTTAGGAGAAAAATCAACACACCCTGTTGGGTTCTCCTTGTCGCAGTGGAGTGGGAAAAGGACCTGGGAATCATAAGTATGCAATAACACACACACCAGGGTGTGTAATTATGGGTCAGTAATTGCACCCCTCAAGTGTTTTGTTAGGCAGGAGGTGCTTAGGTTGAGTACTTTTAAACGCACAAGAGGAAAGTGCAGTTATTGATCCATAATTACACAACCTGAGATTTCTTATTGCACTTATAACATGGGTTCTACTTAAACATTTTCTTTAAAGTTTGTTGTATGATTTTTAATAAGAAAATGGGTGTTTACTCACCTGGTAAAGGTGATTGTGTTGGTTGGCATCCATGGCACTCCAGACATTACCTCATGGGTTACAGCCCACCTGATAGGCTAATGATGCACATGACCCAGATCAGATTTCCAGTATATCCAGGTCCCAGGAACCCCTGCTCTCCAGTTTGATTTTTCCATAGCTGAAATAAGAGAATATAACACAAGCAAGCAATACACACAATAATGACAATTTAAGGATGAGATATGCAACGACAGGGTACAATAGTGGGGCCAGAGGCCTGAATTTATTGCCTATTCTGTACACACACTCCTCGAACCATGGTTCGACTTGAACTCTGTTGCAGCTGAATAAGTCTGAAGGAGTAGGGACCTCCTGAATCTCTTCCTTCCTCTTCATGTGGTACGCCCGATCATACCTGAGGGAGTTTGGAGTGCCATGGATGCTAACCAACACAATCACCTTTACCAGGTGAGTAAACACCCATTGTGATTGGTTGCATCTCATGGCACTCCCAGACATTACCTCATAGAGATAAGAAGCAGTTTAAGCCTCTGGGTGGGATTCGGATGGATCGGAGGGACCGAGAGAGGTGGCCGCTGCAAGGACGTGGGAGGCGAAGGCCGGCCTGAAGGCCTGGAGTTGCTCTAGCCTGTAGTGCCTCGCGAAGGTGTGTAGGGAGCTCCAGGTAGCAGCCCTACAGATATCCTCAGGAGATACCAGTTCTCGTTCCGCCCAGGAGGTGGCGACCGGCCTTGTGGAGTGAGCTCTGATCCCCTGTGGCGGGGTCAGACGCTTTTCCGTATAGGCGCGGAGCACGACCCGCTTGATCCAGCCCTGCGATGGTGGTTTTGGACGCTAGCCCCTGTCGCTGACCCTTCGAGATGATGAAGAGTCTCTCCGCCTTTATGGATGGGTTGAGACTCTGGCCAGGTAGACCGAGAGGGCTGACCCGACGCCCAGAGGGTCCGTGGAACTGCTCCTGTCCTGTGGATTAGGGCGGTCAGGGTGGGTAGGTCTATTGGTTGTTCCCTATGGAACTTCGTGGGGATCTTCGGTTGGAATGCCGGGACAGTCCGAAGCCGTACTCCTTCGGGGCTGAAGGTGGTGTAGGGCGGAGTTCCCCAATTCTCCTGGCCGAGCAGATGGCCACGAGGAAAACGGTCTTCAGGCCTACCCAGAAGAGGTCTGCTTCGACGAGGGGTTCGTATGGTGGTGCCCTTAGGGAGTCCAGTACCAGAGGTAGGTCCCAGGGTGCAACCCCGGGTCTGGTCCTGGGTCGCATGAGGTCCATGGCCCTTATGAACCGGACTGCGTCTGGGTGGGCTCCTGGTGGGTGCCCCTCGACCAGACCTCTGGCCGCCCCTATGGCTGCCAGCTGCACCCTCAATGAGGAGGGTGCCAGTCCTTTGTCCACCCCTTGCTGCAGGAACAACAGGATAGTGGGGAGATCGGCTTGTTCCGGTACCGAGCCTCGGCGTTGGCACCATTGTGAGAAGACGGCCCATTGCCTCTCGTATGTAGAGGTGGTGGAGGCGCGCCGCGACCGGAGGAGCGTGCCTATGACCGACTCGTGGTACCCAGAGGCCGATAGTCGGTCCCTCTCAGGAGCCAAGCCGTGAGTTTCAGAGTTCGAGGGGACGGGTGCATCACGGGACCCTGCGACAGCATATCTGGCCTGGTCGGGAATCGGAAGCTGGCCAAGGCAATCTCTGTGATCGCTGTGAACCACGATCTTCTGGGCCAGTATGGGGCCACCAGGATGACAGTGGTTCTGGATCTCCAATTTTGTCCACGACTTTGAGGAATGAGGGGCAGCTGGGAAACATATACAGTCCAAGGCCGAGGCCACTCCTGAGACAGGGCTGCCTGTGCCCTGGGAGTGCACGCCCTGAACCTGGACAAGTACCTGTCTGCCTGGGCGTGTCCCTTGATGCCATTAGGTCTATGGACACGGGCCCCACGCTGTCTGGATTAGACGAAACAGGTCTGGGTGAAGACGCCATTCTCCGGGATGAATCTGTTGGCGGCTGAGCCAATCCGCCTTATGTTCAGTTTCCGCTAAGTGGACTGCCCCTAGGTGGATAGGTGAGTTTGAGCCCAGCTCATTACTCTGGCGGTTTCCGTGACATGGCCTTGCTTCTGGTACCCCTGTTTTGCTATGTATGCCACCGCTACGCGGGTTGTCTGATTTGATCAGGACCGACTGCCCCTGTATGATGTGCTGGAAGGCCCTTAGCGGGAACACCGCCTCATCTCCAGAACGTTTATTAGAGTAGGGCCTCCGCTTGGGACCAGGTGCCCTGCCGACCTCGCCCCAGGCAGGCTCCCCAACCGGGAGAGGCTCAAGGCCTGTCTCGACTGGAATCGGGAGGTGGTTCCATGGGACTCCTCTGGACAGATTTCCGGGTGACCCACCACCTCAGGGAAGATCTCACTTCCATCGGGTAGCTGTACCGCGGGCGGCGGTGGTTGAACTCGGCTACACCGCTTGCCAGGATGAAGTGTTGGAGCGGACGCATGTGCCACCTGGCCCATGGGACGAGGTCGATGCAGGAGGCCATGCAGCCCAGGAGTTTTGCGCACTCTGCCACTGTGGTGCGAGGGTGCGACCTTAACTGCCCGCCAGTTTTCGGAGACTGCGGATCCGCACTGGGGTCGGCTTTGCCCAGCCGCCTGCTGAGTTGATGATGGCCCCAGATGCTCGATCTGTTGGGTTGGGACGGAGCTGGCTCTTCCTTGTTCACCACCCAACCATGGTCCTTGAGTGCCCATACGGCGAGCTGTGTATGAGCGTGCGCCTGAGCTCTGGACCGCTGCCATGAGCCAGTCGCCTAGGTACGGAACTATGTCCAGCCCTTGTTCCCTGAGCCTGACCACCAAGGTGATGGAGACCTTGGTGAAGACCCTGGGGGCTGAGGACAGGCCGAATGGGAGTGCCCGGTACTGGAAGTGTTGACCCAGGACGTGGAAGCGTAGAAACCTTCTGTGGCTCTTGATGATGGGGATATGTAGGTAGGCGTCCTTTAGAATGATGGAGGTTAGGAAGTCGCCTACTCTGATCCCCCGTAGGATGGACCGGACCGTCTCCATCTTGAACCGACGCGGGAGCACGTATTTGTTCAGACGCTTTAGGTCCAGGATGGGCCTGAGCTCCCCGACTTTTGGGCACTAGGAAGAAGATGGAGTACATGTTTTCCCTTGCTCCTGAACTGGGACTGGCTGAATGGCCCTGTTCTGATCAGATCTGCCAGGATACTCTGTACCTGGTGTGGCGAGGCCCTCCTTCTGGAGATGGGGACGAGACGAACTGCTGGGGCGACTGTGAGTCAGCTCATGGTGTATCCCCTGAGACCACGCCCGGACCCACCTGTCGGACGTGGTGATCTCCCAGCGGTGGGCCTAACAGAGCCAACCGCTGTCCGACCGGGGTACCGAGGGGTTCTCGGGAGGCGGAGTCACTGTTTTCCCTGAATCCTCTTCCACGGCCTCCTGAGCTTGACTTCTAGGTCTGAAGGAGGAAGGGACTTGTAGCTGTTGAAGGCGGAGTACGTGAGAAGGATGTGGGGACCCGACCAAAGGAATGGTTCTGTGAGTAGGGTTCCTGTGGCCTTGGTTCTGGCCCCGGCTGGAACCTTGCCTAGCAGCTGGTAGATGTGAGGGTCTTGATCTATTCCTTAAGAGGTCCCTACCTCTTCCTCTGTTTCAGATAAGTCTGTAGGCCTTCCCCAAATACATGAACCCCCTTAAGGGTAAAGTTTGAAGCAAAGTCTTAGATTCTGAATCGGCGCCCCAGAGTTTTAGCTATAGTGCTCATGGGCCTGGAGTTTATGGTAGGACGCCTGGCCTGGAGGCTAGGAGTCCACTGCCATGTCGGCAAGGTATTTGGCTGCATCGAGGGTGCAGTCTAAAAGTTCAGCCTCCCTCGACTTCTGACTTCCCTGCCCTGCAGTTCCTCCAACCAGCGGATCTGGGCCTCGAGGTATAGATCGCCGCTGTCATTGCCTTTGGCCATGATTCCTTCGATTTCAAAGTCTTTTAAGCATGTCCTCAATCTTCTTGTCGGTAGGGTCTCTGAGTGCTATGGGTCCCACACGGCAGCACGGTCTTCTTGCTCAAGGCTGCCACTTGGGGGTCGGCGGAGGGGCCTGCACCAGGCGCCGGACTTGTCGCCTGAATCGGGTATATTCTGAGTAAGTTCCTTCTGTTCGGCATTCTGCCCGGATCTGTGGATTGCCATTCGTGTGAACCAGTTCTTCAATGGCCGGGCAGACTGGGGAGGTCTCTGGGGTGATGGTCCTTAGCTGGATCATAGGGTCTAGCTTGATTCAGTCTTCCCCTCCTTGTTCCTCCGTAGCGAGGCCCATGGTGGCCTTGATGATCTCATGAGACCAGGAATAGTCTCCAAATGCACAGTTTTGAGGTCAGGGACGAGTTGGCTCAGAGATCCTATGTCCGATCCATGCTGCAGTTCCTCCTCCTCCTCCCCCGCCGAACTCTGCCCTCTTCTCTCTTTCCTGTGTTGCCATCCTGGGGAATGCTGGGGAGCCGGTCCTCTGGGGCCGCTTGACTCCTCTGGAGGGTCTTCCTGACGGGACTCCGTGCTGGGTGGTCTCGCCTGCTTTGGGTAAGGGCCTCCAGCTTCTCCATGATCTTCAGCATGAAGTTCTGCTGACTCTCCATCATGGCCACCACCGCTTGTTGGTTCTGAATCAGCAGGGAGCCGGTCCACCCATGTCGGGTTGCTGGGGCCGGGAGAGATGGAGCTAGGGAGGAAGTTCTTCCATTGAAGACAGTCGTCGTCCATGAGGCAGGCTGCGAGAGAGGGCCTGGGGTTTGAGGGAGGAGGTTGAGCTGACGCGTGCATTTTTTGCTTTAACCATCTGTAAGATAAAGAGAGAGGGTCTGAGCCAAGAGAGGAGACTCGGCGCTGCCCCTATGCCCCATTAGAAGGTGTGGGGAGGGGGACGGGGGTTGCTGTGATAGGGACGCTGTGTGAGGCCCTTAGACAGACCTGGAATGGGCGGAGACTTCTTCCAAACCTTAAGTACCTATCCCCAGACTGGCAAACTTACTGGGAAGACGGGCCCGCTTGTGGGAGGGCGGCACCGAGAGATGGGGATGGAGTTCGCATGGGCTCACCTGGGTTGCTGTGTGAGGGACCCGGCAGAGCCTGCGTGTGTCCTACTGGGGTCGCTGGAGAGGGACCCGATGGAACAAGGAAGTCTCCCAATTTGTCCTTTATCCCCTTCTTAGGCCTGAAGTTTTTTTTTTTTTTTTTTTTTAATCAGGTATAGCAAGGGCCGACCTGGGAGCACATAGGAGGCGGTAGACCCGCTGAGGTCACACAGTATGCAAGTGGAAGCCGTGGATTCAAACCCAGGTCTGGTCTGCTGGATGACACCAGATTGCAGCTCAGAGCCTTAGACCAGTGCGCTACACTACCTCCTATGGCGGATGGCTGACTCTCGCTCGTCGTCCCACCACGCCGCAACGCACACCCTCCTAGGAGCAGAAGGAGGAAGGAGACGGAGGAGGACCTCCGCCGGTGGATGAAGGGAGGAGGCAGTCCGCCCTGAAGCGCATCCCCGGCCTCGCTAGGGCCAGATGCCTGAGAGGAGGGAGGGCTAGCGTTTTCCTGCGAGGGTGCGCCCTGTAGGGGCAGGCCGGGGTGCCTGGACGAGGCCCTAGAGACAGAGAACGCCGCGATGGTCGCGTAGGCCCATGGGGGCTTAGGAGGCGCCGGAGGCGGAACGCCGAGATTCCGTGGAGTCGCTGGGAGCAGAGGCGACTCATGAGTGCATGGCAGGCTGGCGTGCGCTGGTAGCGCCAGGAGGCGGGAACGCTGTAGAGAGTCCCATGGAGTCGCTGGGAGCAGAGGCGACTGCTGGAGGCAAGGCAGGCCGAGACCTGTGCGCTGGATTAGCGCCAGGAGGCGGGAACGCCAGCAGAGAGTCCGCGAGTCGTGGGGGAGCAGAGGCGACTGCTGGAGTACATAGGCCGCCGAGGCTCTTGCGGCTGGGTCAGCAGCCGGGTGGCGAGGCCAGAGGGGACCGTTGGGGAAAGATGGGCCAGGGGCCCAGAGGGATGAGTGCGCAGCACACAGGATTCCATGAGATCCTAGCAAACCGCTGCAGAGTCGCGAGGGCTGATTCCCGAAGGAGGCCTCTAAGGAGAGCGAGGGTCAAGAGCAGGACCGCTGGAGTCGCTGGGAGCAGAGGCACCTCATGAGCGCTTCTGAGGCAAGGGCCTGCTAGGGGAAGCCGCGAGACCGCTGGCTTATGGAGCAGGCAGCACGCTGCCTAGGCCTGTAGGGGCAGGGCTGCTGGCCAGAAACGCGAGGAATTTCCTCAAACCAACGTAAGAAACGCCTCGAGAGGCCTCCAGGGTTATAGTAAAACATATAAAAAAGGGAGAACGCTCCAGGTATAACCACAACGCAAATAATAATGCTTAAACAATGCTGATATTTCTGGGAGCTCAGAAGCTCCTTTCTTAAAAGAAGGATGCGAAATTCTTATTCAATAAACCAATGATTACCAGCACCTGCAAAGGCTAAGGATAAACACATTTCCTACCTTAGAAGATAAGAGCAGACAGGGGTTCTCTGGATGTTTCTTGCCTATTCAGATGCACAAATTACAACTGGAGAGCAGGGGTTCCTGGGACCTGGATATACTGGAAATCTGATCTGGGTCATGTGCATCATTAGCCTATCAGGTGGGCTGTAACCCATGAGGTAATGTCTGGAGTGCCATGAGATGCCAACCAATCACAATGTTGTTTTCTATATGAAATAGAAAACAAAAACGTAGTTCCAGTTTAGGTGTATTAATATTGTTGCTGAACCTGGTGCACAGACTAAACATGTACAAGAGTGTAATAATGGCCAGATATTTTTTTTAGATAACATTTTATTTATTTTAAAAAATAAAACACATTAATACAGACATATTCGAATATGTTCTATAAATCTTATGTTCAACACCTGTATGATGACAGGCACAATAAACTTATATAGCAATTGCTATTTTGAATGATCTTTTTACCATTATTTCACTATTTAAAATAAAAATTCAAACTATGCATTTACATTTATAACTTTTTGATATTCCCTTTTTTGAGATGGCCTTGCAGTGATAACTGAATTTGTGTGATAAAGAGTATCAAGTAAATCCCTACCTTGTCTTGACAGAATATGGTTCCTGTGAGTCATTCTGGGATTCATACACTCTTGTACATGACTTTTAGCCTATCAGGTGGCTAGAATGTTCTTACCCATGTTATAATAGACATTATGAAATGGGCATCAGAATTTAGACCTGCGGATTGGTCCATACCTGTGTGATATTCTGTCTAACGCACAGGAAAAAGGACCAGCAGTGGGCACTGGGCATTGATATAGGTGATGCTGCCCACTTCAGAATGTTAGCAAAACAAAACGCAGCCATCTTGTTTGTGCCAAAAGTGGTGCCAGCTGAACTGTTAAAAATAAAAGAAATACCTCTGACACCTCTTCACTTTGCCTCAGTGTTTCAGTAAATAGATTTTTTTAAATCCATCTGCCCATTTCCTCATGGATGCAGCATGAAATGAACAGCCATCTCTCTCTCAGCCCACCCGCTCGGGTCATGTATTTAAAAAAAAATGGAACAGCTACATATCTCTTCTAGCCAGACTGACCGCTCTCTTTTAACCTCAATTTTTTAATTTTAACAGAAAAAGAAACGAACAACTGTGATGTCTCTCCCAACCCAGACGCTCCTTCATCTATTAAAAAAAAACCGAACAACTGCGATCTCTGTACCAGCCCGCCCAGTCGCTGTCTCTATCAGCCCACTTGCTCACTCTGTCTTTAAATTAAAAAAAAAAAAAAGAAACAAACAGCGCAATTTCTCTTATTTGTCTCCACAAGCAGCATGGGGGGGTACTGCTATGATTACCAGACCTCCGTGATCTCTGTACCAGCCCACCCACTCGCTCTATCTCTCTATCAGCCCACCTGCTCACTAGAGTTTTTGTTTTAATAAAAAAAAAAAAAAAAGAAAGAAACTGCTAATCTATCTTATTTCTTCCAGCAGCATGGGGAGCTACTGCTATGACAACCAGACCTACTAAAGTACGGAAGCCTTTGTAGGACAAAATTACTTCAGTGCAAACAAAAAAACACACAGCACACTTAGGCAGAGGAACTATTTTATTAAAAGTGACACAAACATACATGTTTTTTCCTAATTAAAATTGAAAATTTAACCTACCAAATGCAGTTGAACGAAAGATGGCCATTTCATAAGGGCAATAAACCACTCCAGGGTGTGCGTTAAACAGTTTAACACACGGCTAGGAGGCTGGACGCACTCGGACGTTGGCCTCGTGCCTCACTATGCCTCCTAGCCATGTGTTAAAGTGTCTAACACACACCCTGTCGTGGCTTATTGCTTGCAGAGACGAAGGCATGATTAGCAGTGCACATCTGCTGCTACCAGAATTCTGAGGTGCATTAAAAGGAGGTCGCCAGCAGACCAAGAGGAGTGAACCTGAACTTTACAAGGTCCTGGTCAGCACCTACCTGGAGTAATGCATGCATGTTTGTGTTTCTCAGTACATAAAGGACATTCAGGTGGTTTGTGAAGGTAGAGTTTAGGGCCACCAAGATTATTAAAGGTTTGGGGGATGAGCTGTTAGGAGAAGCTGGTGGTCCATGACATATTTGCTGTGGAGAAAAGGAGGCTAAGAGGGGATGTGATCCCAGTCCTTCACATAATTAAGGGTATCCGCAAGTTTAAACTGACAGAAATGTTTGATTTACAAACCCCAGGGATCCTTCACTGATGCTTTACAATAAGCATCAGCTTCTAGCCAGATTCTGATGCCCTGGAGACAGAACTTATATGCTAATTATAGAACTTAGAATTCAAGTTCAAACTCTGCATTGTGGTCATGTGCCCCCTAGTGCTCTAACGCCAGATTTGTTTCTCCACCTGAAGAGAGCAGTGACCCCGAAGTACAGCTCCAGTCTTCTGGTAAAAAGTTTTGATTTTATTATGTAGTTTGTTGTTTTATTAAGTTAATTTTTTCAATACTCTGTGTTAATTAGGGTAATTATGTAGTGTATTTTGTTTTAAATTGTGGTTTCTCTGGCTCCTGATCATATCCAAGAACCAGAGAAGGGCACTCCCACATATATGATAGTGTATGGTAGCCCATACACAACAATGCTATTCTTACACCGAGTGGTTAGTATGACATCAAAGACCTCAAGAGCGAAGGTCAAGAGGTCCCTTTGATGTCATAGTAACCATGAGGTGTGAGAAGAGCGATGTTGTGTATTTGGGCTATTGTACACTATTCTATATAATGTATGGTCCCAAAACAACACAATTGCTTACTTTTTCTTGTTCAGGCAGTCAGTCTCTGCCGTCCACGACTAGCACTTCTCGGCCATCTGCCCACCTGCCAGCTCACATGCATGACACTTCAACCGCTGCTAGCTCTATTAACAGTGCTGATGGGGTCGCTTGCAATGTGATGTTCATACTAACGCAGAATGAAGAGTCATTATGCATTAGTATGAATGTCACTACTGCAGCAGAATAACTTTTTATAGTGTATGGAACTCCATTCACAATCATGTTCGACCATACACCATAACACAGTTCTCACCTCACCTTCAGGGACTCAACTGAAATTGGAGTAATATCAAAAGAAAATCACAAATCCTTTACAGAAGATTATTTTTTTCCCATTAAACTCAGTTTCCATTTTTCTGGGAACCAAACCGCATTTGCTTCAGATTTGAAAATGTTTGTGTTTCCCTATTGGCTCCTCTCTACTGTGAAGAAGAAAAAGTTTCTGATTTAATTTTAAATATTTTAGAGTAATTTTTTTCTGCGACGGGTTTTTAACCACAGTGGGAAACATTTTTTCACAGGTCTACAGCGTTTTGGCATGACTGATAGACCCAAAAAATGAAGAAGACCAACAGGCTTTAAAAACTGTTCAAATTGTTTTCAGCTCCTGGCAAAGGCAGACTGCCACAAGCCCTGTTTAAGGTGCCTGGGTCCAGATCACAATTTTATCAGTTGTGAGCTCTCTAAAAACTTTGCCCTAAAACTCGAAAGAAAAAGGCACAAAAAAGAGAAGATTGTATGGCTTCTCAGTCTGCCTCTGTGTCACCAAAACACAATAAAGATTCTGAGGGAGTTACTAATGATGGTAGAAAACACTCATCGGAGGCTTCCTCTCCTCATAAACAACAGTAGTCTCTGTCAGAGGGCACAGACAAAAGAGATAGCTGTTCAGCCATCAGACGAGCATGGTAAACTTGGTAAAGTTATCAGATTGTCCGAAAGGGGAACCTTGAGTCCAGTGGTGGCATAAATACAGATAAAAGACCCTCAGAGCAGGCACTGAAACCAGTGTCTGCCAAGTAAAAAACAAAAAGAAAAGAATGTCATTGCCACTCCTCCTCCAGTGGAAAGGGAGCAGGCAGTGGACCTAAGACAGATGCCTATGAGAAACTTTTTTAATATGGCTGCCTCCCCTCCTGAGGCCCAGGCTTTAGACCATCTGCCTGTGGAGGAGGAGGAGGATATTATGAGGAGGAGGAGGAAGGTGAATCTATTGAACCAGATGGTTAACCTAAACAAGAGTTTGATTCCCCTCCTAGGCCTGCAGAGGATACCACATACCTCTGTTTCATCAGGCACGTGGTGAGCACCCTCAGGATGCCCTCTCATGAAACAGAGGAGAATGAGGAGGAAGTGGAATTCATTGATGTGATGGGGCTTGCTCCTACAAGAAGGCAGTTAGTTCCTATGCACAAATCATTCCAAAAAGTCACCTTAAAAAATCTTGTTTGCACTTAATTCAGCTGTAGGCGTAGATAAAAAAGTTAGTCTTAGGGAAAATGGAACAAAAGACAAGGTGCTCTATCCAGAAAATGAAAAGCACCCTAGAAAACCTGGGTTCCTGATAAATCTGCAGATATCCTAAACAGAACCTGTTAAAGGGGATAGGAAATTTGTGGTAATTGACAGCTGTTTACAAAGTTTTTATTCTCAGAAATGATATGCATTCACCTAAATTATCCATATTTAACTGTAGCCGAATAAAAAGTGATACAAAAGACTGTATTTTGCATTGTTTTAATTTTATGGGCAGCATTCTGCTACAGTTCTCTTCGTGGAACCTGTGATTTGGAGTTTTTACTATGTCATGGTTTGTGCACGGAATGCCAATTATGAGCTGTTGGCCTATCAGAACTACACTAAGAGTTCTGTGCACAAATCATGCCATAGTTAAAACTCCAAATTACAAAACAATGCAAAATACAGTTTTTCATACCACTTTTTATTCAGGTACAGTTAAATATGGATTATTTATAGGAATGCATATCACTTCTGAGAATAAAAACTTTATAAACTGCTGCCAATTAGAAATGATTTCCTGTCCTCTTTAATGTGCTGGACTTCATAGGCGCAAAACTGGATTTCCTGCAGGAGCACGCTTTCCTCACACAAGGAAGGGCATCAAATCTGATTGCCACTACAGAATCCTTTACACTGGGTCAACCAAGGCCTGCAAGGGATTTTCTGCAGTTACTGGGCCTCATGGTCTCATCCAAAGCAGTGATACCATGGACCAGGTTTCAGATAAGGGACATTTAGTACCACTTAAGGGACCACTGGTCTCAAAGATGAGATTCACTCTCCAAGTTAGTGCCAATCTCAGAGACTTTTGTGCAGGCACTAGAGTGGCGGAAAGATGAAAGCAACCTCAGGGAGGGCATTCCCTTTATCCAACAATCCCCAACAAGTATCCTTACAACAGATGCCTCATTCCTAGGGTGGGGTACCCCCCCTAGAGGTCCTCACAGTGAGTGGCATCTGGAGCCCACAGGAGACTCAGGAGCACATCAGTCTCATGAAACTCAGGACAGTATTGCTGCCAATGCAGTCTTTTTCCTCCCAGCTACAAGGTCAGTCTGTTGAGAGTTGAACAGACAACACAACAGTGTACTACATAAAGAAGCAGGGAGGAGTAACATCCTCAAGACTGTTCACAGATGCTGTGAAGATCTGGGATCTAGCTTACTCTCTGGGTGCAAAGATTTCTGCAGTACAACTGCCAGGCAAGGACAATGTGCAGACTCTCTTAACAGGATCAGCAAGGGAAGCCATGAGTGAACCCCGAACAAGCAAGTGCTGGCATCAGTCCTCCGAAGATGGGACACTCAAGAAATAAACCTGGTTGCTTCTAGGTTGCCTTTAGGGAGAACAGTCAGCTCCCGCAGTTTTGTTGCAGTCTACCTCCAGTCCACTGCCTGTAGCCTCCCCCATGCCAGCCACCCAAGTTCACAAACTCCTTAAAATCACCCTTCTCCAACATAGCATTCTCCTCCTACTTCTGTTCAGGAACATCCACCCAAACCCGGGTCCCCCCCCCCCACACCCCAGGCCCGTGACGAGGTGAATGGTCTATTATTTGCAACCCTAAATATCTGCAGCCTGCAGAAAAAGTATGATCACCTTCAAGACTAGATGGCCCAGCATAAACCAGACATCCTGGCATTGACTAAAACCTGGCTAACACCACAGGCCAATGACTCTCATGTGAATTTGAATGGCTACTCTATTTTTCAGTCTGATAGACAGGCCAAGAGGGGCGGGGGCTGTGTCCTCTACATACGGGAATCCCTGCAAGCCTCTATCATTTCAATCCCCCCACCTGCACATGATGCCCAAATTCTTACAACAGAATTACCCCTGGCAAGACCCTCTATGTCCTGGTTGTATACATTCCCCAACGCAACCAAAAACTCGCTTTTAATGCTGTTAATAACTACATCTCCCAACTCCGCTCCAATAGCGAACTCCTAATTATGGGTGACTTTAACATCAATTGGCTTTCTCCCAAGGCTGCGCCCTTCAAAGACTCGACCACTGCCCGTGACCTTACTCAAGTGGTAGTCTCCTGCACAAGACTCAACCACAAAACCAGTACATCCATGCCATTGGACCTCATTTTTACTAATCGCCCGAAACGAATCACTAGGGTTGAGGTGCTTCCTGACTCCCTTAGTGACCACTCCCCTGTGCTCTACTGGTGGTCCAGTAAGACAGCTAACTCTCCTCCTAAAGTCGCTTACACTGATAGACTAAAAAGGGGCTCACTAGCCTCACTTAAACATCACCTCCTCAACTGTGACTGGTCCCCCACTGATACAGCCAATTCCTCCAGCAGCACCCCTTCCTACTTCATCTCTACGTTCAACGCAGCCTGTGATCTCTATGCCCCTTTCACCAAACAGATTGTAAAAGGCCATGATACACCCCCCCCCCGGCTTTCCCAGAACCTACTTAACCTCAAGCATCAACGGGATTGCCTCTGGTATAAAGCCCTTGATTCAGGTCTACCACAAGATAGGCAGCAGTACAGGGAAGCCAGAAACAAATGCACCTGGGCCCTGCGTAAGGCCAAGTCCACCCACTACCAGAATGCCTTCTCCTCAGCAATTGGCAATGCACACAAATTCTGGGACACCATTAAAGAACTTAGCAGGAAAATTGTTCCCCCACTATGAATGGCATCCCAACACAAGACCCGCTGCAAATAGCTGACGCTTTAAACACCACCTTCTCTGACCTCAGTAGTGTGCTCCCGCCTAACTTTTGACCCCCCAAATCGTCCTCCCTATCACAATCACCCCCTTTCCGGTTTCATGTCATATCAATGCAAGAAGCCAAAACCTACCTCTCCAAGGTCCTGGGCAAGTCACACCATAGCGGGGATATGCTGTACCTTAAACTACTTTGCCTCACTCTCAGTACAGTCATCGTCCCCTTAACCAAGATCATTAACCTCTCTGTCTGTCTAGGGCAGTTTCCCACCCTCTGGAAATGGGCAGTCATTACCCCATCCCCAAAACTGGAGACCGTACCTATCCCAACAACTACCGTCCTATTTCCATATTACCTCCCCTCTCCAAAACCCTAGAACAAGTGGTGGCTGAACAGCTCTCAGACTACCTATCCAAATATAATCTCCTGTGCCCTGAACAACATGGTTTCCGCAAGGGTCATAACACCACCACAGCCCTTATAGAATACACCACCTTCATACATTCCCGTCTAGGTGAACAGAAACTGCACTACCTGAATGTAAAGAGAGCACTAGGTCACTACTTGGACCAGACAAGGGATGTCAGGTCCCAGACGACACAGCTTGTTGTTACCTATGGTTAAGTGTGCAAAGGTAAACCAGCATCTAGGAGAACATCTCTCAATGGATAGTCTCCTGCATACAATTCTGTTACGAAAAAGCTGGAAACATTTCTCACAGAGGTCTTGGGGCACAGTCCACAAGGAGTACCTTGTCTCAGTGGCAGCTACAAGGGGCATCCCCTGCTAGACATTTGTAAAGCAGCTGTCTGGAAAACAATGAGCACCTTTACAAAGCACTGTTGCCTTGACACACAGTCCGGGAAGAATGACAGTTTTGGAACTACTGTCCTGCAGAACCTTTTTCCTCACTAGGTTCTGGACCTATCTTCCCAAGGTACTGCTAGGGTGTCTGCTTATTGTAAAGTATCAATGATGGATTCCTGGGGTTTGAAGAAAAAAATTACTCACCATAGTAATGTTGCTTCTTCTCAGGGAACATCAATGTGATTTGGAGTCCCTGCCCCTGCCACTTCTAAAACCTGAAAATAGGTTCACACAAGAATTATTTTTCTTAAGATTGTGTGAGCATTACTGCTTGCAGTTCCTTAGCAATTGTGAAATGTGATCAGTTACATATCAAAAATTCTAATTAAGTTCAGTTATAAAATAGGGAAAATTTTGCATCCTAACTGGGCAGGAGCCACCCCCAGACATGGGTTTGTAGAGCACCAACCCTGCAGGTGGCTCTTTTCTGGCAACCAGGACACAGCAAATGGCACGTATCTGTGCCTGCCAGAAATGTTTGACACAAAAAAAAAAAAAAAAACTTCTGGCAGCCATGTTAGTTAGGTAAACACTCGTTACTTGCCCTAACCCAGTAAGTAACATTTCTACCCTTCATATTAAATACCCAACCCAACAACAGGCAGATACAAGTCCCTTTCTACTACATGACACATGCTCCTTTGCATATAAAGCACCCTGTTGGCTCAGTGCTCTCCCTTCTGACATAGTTAATGAGCCCAAACTTGGGACTATTTTAGAAAAAACTCCTCCAGCACCTCGCAGTGCTAAGTACTTGTGATTGCTAACCCCAATTACCCCACCCTCCCTGCCCCTGTCCTCCCCATTTGCCCTTTCTGCCCAACCGTCTGTCTCTCACCAACCTATGCTTACCTCAATGCCTACAACCCCCTCTTCCAGCCCGCATGCTCCAATCCCACCTATCCACTCCTTTCCACCTTTCTCTGCTACTTAACAAAGTCAATACTGACTGGCTGTCTTCTCAGTACAAACTAACAAGCTCTAGCCGGAGCTGATATAGCTGTGGTACACTTGCAAAGCTCTGGAGAGCGAGCGCTGCTGTGTGCCATCTCCAAGATGGCGGTGGCGACACAACTGGGCAATCCTGGTATTCGCGCATGCATAGTTTTGGTGAATGGCATTCTGCTATTCCCAAGATGGTGGCACCAGTGGAACTACGCCTGCACTCGAGGCATGCATGTGCAGTTCTTGTCCCGGAATGTGGAAGTAACAGCTAAAATAGTGCGGCTGTTATTTCACAGCAGTCAACCATGGCACAGTGTTTCCAGCTGTGTTGGACTTTCAGAATGATACTTCTAAAAGTCCAATGGAAGTATGCCACGGTCGGACGTTTTCAAGCAAACGAATGCAAAATGGCTGTAGGCTCTGCTCACAGCCATACAAATGTATATACCCGTGTTGTTTAATATATTTTGCTTTCTACTGTTAACTCAAAATGTCTGTCTTAACCTGTAACTATACATGTCATGATGTGGAACCTTTGTAAACGAACTTCTAGCTCAAAGGTGTTACTCCAAGATTATTATGGAAAGCCATGTGTGCAAATGCCAGGAGCCTTAGCAACAAGATGGAAGATCTGGAGGCTGTCATGGTACAGTCAGACCTGGACATTGTGGCCATCACTGAAACCTGGTGTAATGATAACCATGACTGGGAGATGGCCATACCTGGCTACAACATATTCAGAAGAGACAGAGCAGGCAGGAAGGAGGAGGAGTGGCACTGTATGTGAAAAATGACATAAGGGCCACACAGATCCAGGAGGAACAAAATGGGAGAGATACTGTGGGTTAAGCTGGAAAGGAAAATGGGGCCAGCCATCCGCACAGGTGTGGTCTGTAGACCACCAGCCCAGGAGGAAGAAACAGATAGGAGTTGATGCTAGCCATCCAAAGGATGGCTGACAAGGGTGAGGTAGTACTGGTTGGAGACTTCAATATACCAGATGTGGACTGGAGCATCCAGCAGCAGCATCAACTAGGAGCAGATTTATCCTGGACTCCTTCAGGGTGCCTTCCTCAAGCAACTGGTCATGGAACCAACCTCGCAGAAGGAAATACTGGACCTTGTGCTCACAAACAGGGACAGTGTGATGGGGGTAACAGTGGGGGAGCACCTGGGTAACAGTGACCACCAGTCATTGTGGTTTGAAATCACAGAAAGAGCAGAACCAAACCACACAAAAACACGATCCTGGATTTTAGGGGGCAGACTTTGGGAAAATGGGGAGATGCTTGAAAGAGGCATTAAGGGAATGGGACAGGAATCAGGGATTGAGGAACAGTGGGCAGTATTTAAAATGGGATTATAAGAACAATAGAATTATGCATTAAGCAGGTTAGCAAGAGGAAAAGAAAGAGGAGACCATTATGGTTTTCCAAAGAGGTAGCAAAGAAAGTGAAAGCCAAAAGACTGCATTCTAGGCAATACAAAAGACACAGGCAGAAGGGGATAGGGAGAAGTACCAGGAGAAACAAAGGGAGGCAGGAAGTCAGTAAGGAAGCCAAAGCTCAGACAGAAGAACACATTGCAAAATCAGTGGTTAAAGGGGACAAAACCTTTTACAGGTACATAAGTGAAAAAGAAGGTCAAAGGGAGGGATAGTTAGACTGAAGGGGAGGATGGGAGCAGCGTGGAGGATGACAACAGTAAAGCTGACATATTGAACAGGTATTTCTGCTCAGTCTTTACTAATGAAGAGGGGGTAATGGGTCTGAAGGAGTACAAGGGTGAAAAGGTGGTGCAATGGACAAGTCCCTTTACACGAAAGGGTCCTGAAGGAACTGGAAGTAATAAGAGTTGACAAAGCAATGGGGCCAGATGGGGTGCACCCCAGGGTCCTTAAAGAACTAAGAGGTGGTGGCTGAACCTCTGGCTATCCTGTTCAGCCAATCACTGGAAACAGGAGAGTACCCAAAGACTGGAGGACAGCAGATGTAGTCCCCCTTATACAAAAGTGGGAACAAAGAGGAAGCAGGGAACTACAGACCAGTCAGCCCCACCTCGGGTAGTGGGGAAGATCATGGAAGCACTACTGAAGGAGAGATTGGTGAACATCTGGTTGTCAATGGACCACAGGACCCAAGGCAGCATGGTTTCACCAGGGGAGGTCATGTCAGACCAACCTCATTGAATTTTTGACTGGGTGACTAGGGAGGTGGATCAGGAGGCAGTGGACATGGCCCATCTGGACTTCAGCAAGGCCTTTGACACTGTGCCACATAGAAGACTATTACACAAACTGGGAATATGGGTGTGGGCAGAACAGTAGTGTGGTGGTAGGTAACTGGCTGGGTGGCAGGACACAGAGGGTGGTGGTAAATGGCGTCACTCCACAGAGGGAAGAGTGACCAGTGGGTACCACAGGATCAGTGCTTGGACCTGTCCTATTCAACATCTTCATCAGTGATATTGCACAGGATATAGAAGGCAGAATTTCACTGTTCGCTGATGACACAAAGCTCTGTAACAGAGATAGACACACCAGAGGGTGTAGACAGAATGAGAAGGACCTGCAGAAACTTGAAGAATGGTCAAGGGTTTGCAGTTGAAATTCAATGCAAAGAAGTGCAAGATAATGCATATGGGGCACAAAACCCTGACACAATATATCAGTTGGGGGTGAGGATATAGCATGCACCAAGCAGGAAAGGGATCTTGGGTTGTCATCTCTGATGACCTCAAGGTAGGGAAACAGTGTGACAAGGCATCAGGTAAAGCAAATAGGATGCTGGGATGTATAGGCAGGGGCATCACCAGCAGGAAAAGGGAGGTCATAATTTGCTATACAAGACACTAGTGAGGCCCCACCTGGAGTACAGGTGTACAGTTCTGGAGACCATACCTCGTAAGGACATAGACAGGGTAGAGAAGGTTCAGAGGAGGGCAACAAAGATGGTGCATGGGTTGCATCACAAATCCTATGAAGACAGGTTGAAGGAACTGAACATGTACTCCCTGGAGGAGAGGAGGGAGAGGGGATATGATTGAGACATACAAGTATCTTACAGGGAGGAACAGGGTGCAGGAAAACACTATTTTAAGCGAAAAAGATGTTTCAGGACTAGAGGGCATGGGATGAAGTTGGAGGGAGGACGATTCAGAGGAAACATGAGAAAGAATTTCTTCACAGAACGGGTGGTGGACAAGTGGAACACCCTGCCAGAGGAAGTGGTGGGGGCTGAAACAATCACGGGATTTAAGAATGCATGGGATAGACATAAAGGAATTCTAGAGGTCAGGAGTAAGGGGAAATAGACTTCTAGGAAAACAAACTGAACTTACAAGCTCAAATGGGCAGACTAGGTGGGCCATAGGCCCTTATCTGCCGACACTGTCTATGTATCTATGTATCTATGTATTAATAAAATATAAAATAATAAGTAAAAATACATGGCACAGACAAAGCATTATTTGCCCTGCCCGGTGGTGCTGAGGGTTGAGGCGCTGAATGCCACCCCTCACGCTACGCTCGGGACCCAAGTTTGGGAGCGAGCTCGGGCACCAAGGGTTGGGAGGGGCGGATCAAGGATTGAGCACCAACTGGGCTGCTCTCCTCCGGGGGAGGGCAGGGTTGGGGATTGCCCGGCATGTCAGCGGCTCCCGGTGGAGACCGGGGACACTGCAGCACGTAGAGCAGCATGCACTCAGCGTGGCTGATGCAAGGCAGGGTTGCCGTGTGCCGTTGTGTCAGGGCATGCGCCACACATGGGGAGGAGTGAGCACCAGAACAAGAAAAAGCCCAGTCTGCGGGGTAGGCGACGTCACCTGCCCCCATGCCCATGGCCAGCTCCATGCTGCATGGCCTTCCAGGTTCCTCTGCCCGGGCCCTCACCCACAGCCAGAGACTATGTGTGCAAGACCACCCAAAGAGGAGGGGCGGCCCCATCTTGGAGGGGTTAAGCTGGGGGTGCTGACTGTGGGATGAGGGGGAGGAGAGAGGAGGCTCAGGTCAGAGGACTTCAGGCAGGGCAGGAACAGGCAGGATGCCTGAGAGAGGCCCCGTAGACCGCAACCAGAGGGAAACATAATCAAAAAAAAAAAACAAACATTATTTGAACAAGTAACCTAAGGAAATAAGTTATAATAATTTTCTTTTCATGCGCCTGTAAGCCACGGCTCCAGGTTTCTGGCACTGTCCAGTTCTGCAGTCCATATGATGCTCCCCTGTGCTGCCACCAACACCACCTCTTCTCATTATTATATATTGCAGGAAGCTGGATAAAATTACAGTTTAAAGCATTGTTTATTTTTACATTTCTTTGTTACAGCCGCTGTCACACTCGAGTCTTATTTATTTATTTAGTTTTTGTTTACCAGGTGGGTGCGCTAGCCATAGAGATGACTATTTTCAGGCACGACCCGGGAGGTCACAGAGCAAGAGGAGAAGGGAGTAGTCCACCAGGTCGAAAGCTTTTGTCATGTCTATAAAGACCACCCCAGTTAGAAAACCTGAGTCCATGGCGGTGATAATGTCAGTAGTAAATTTGAGCAAGGCAGTGGTTGTGCTATGCCCTTTGCGAAAGCCATGTTGGGCACTGGATAAAAGGTCATTTCTGAGAAGGAACTTGATAGTTTGTGTGGCTACTAGTTTTTCTAAAATTTTGCTTAGTACTGACAGGATGGCAGTAGGCCTGTAGTTAGATGGGCCTTTGTGGTCACCTTTCGTAAACACTGGTGTAACGCTCACAATCTGGTCTCGGGAGTGATCGGGGCCTGTTTGTAGCGGTGGGGAAGGAGTCCCCCCCCCTTATGTCTCAGTGCCTGATTTGGATTACGCTCCTCTCTTGATGTGAATTGGATTTTGAACTTGAGCTTGTGGACTTCTGTTTAAAGAGAGATTGAAGGGATGTGGCCTAGTGGAGTGAGGGAGCCATGAGAAATCTTGTTACTAAGGATCTTGCTTGGATATATTTTCTCTACCTTGGACTGGATCATGGATAATCCACACGTTATGGATACTGAGAACAGACTACATCCTCCATATGGTTTTATTTATTTTATGGATCCCTGGTGGTGAGAGGACCGGGTGTCCACATTTTTTCATTTGACTTACTTTGATGTGTCTTCTTTTGAATTTTGTATTATGTCTCTTCTACGGAATTTGACCTCCAAATTTGGGCAGTGAGAGTGCCTAAATTCTCACTCTCCAGGTCGGGAGAGGACTTTAGGGGTGGGAGAGTACAGCTACAAGAAGGGATTGGTTATTTTCGGTATTTTTGTGGACTTGGATTCTACCAGGCAGTGAGAGTGCCGGATCTTCTTTTCTTTTCTTTTTCCTGTGTTTTTCAATAGATTATTTTACTGTTATACATGTCATTTCGTGAGGGAGGATTGTAATGTCCATATAATATTTAGTGCAGGAAAGACTGATTCAGTACATGTGGGGCAGGACAATATATATTTTTAAGTGGTATTTTATTGCATTAGGGTGGGTTATTTGAGTTATTTTGGGTTTGTTTAGTGTATTTATTAATTTGTTATTGTGGTTTATAGTTAAATTTTGGGATAATTGTTTTAGTCGGGCAGGTTTAGGGGGAATTTATTAGTCATATTAGTTTAGTTTATTTATTTGTGCTGCAGAATGTGTTGGATGCCAGCCCCCACAGTTCTTCGTGCTCTCCTCCCCTTTTTTACTCCCTCCCTCTCTCCAGTTTGTGACCTACCAGCACTGTAGAGCACTGGGTATTATGCGTAGGAGGAGGAGGGGGCGGGGGGGTCATGAACAGTGGAGGATGAACGTGGGGGGCCACCGAGTTGGGGTGGTAGGATCCAGAAGACGCCCTGGGGTGATATGGAATCCAGATCGTGGTCCATCAAGTCTCATGCTCATACCCAAGGGCACTACAGATTGTGGTAGGCAGATGGCCCGGGCGGCCCAGGAGGTTCGTCCAGCTCGGGCGGTGTTGTGCAATGCCAGGTCCATTAAGAACAAGACTGTAGTTATTGCAGATCTTGTTGAAACGGTGGACCTGGCGTGCATTACCAAGACCTGGCTGGATGAAAATTCTGGCCCTATTTTGGAGGCTATGACTCCAGCTGGGTACTCAGTGATACACCGGCCGAGATTGGATCATGGGGGGTGGTTACGGTCTGTTTCAAGACTGAACTGAACCTCACGAGGGTACTAGTTGAGGAGGCCGAGTCTTTTGAGTGTACCGTTGAAGCAGGTGTAGGCTATCGAATTGCTCTCATCTACCGACCACCCGGTGATGAGAAGTGATTCCTTCAGGAAGTGGCAGACTTCGTCATCGACATGGCGTTTGAGTCACCCAGATTGATGGTTCTGGGTGACTTCAATGCCTGGGTCGACGATGAACTCTCGCAATTTGGTCAACACTTACTCTAGTTAATGACATCTCTGGGCCTCACACAGGTGGTTTCCACTGCTACTCATATACACGGACACTCTCTCGACTTAATCTTTCTCCTAGGGATCAAATCATCTGACTTGGGGGTGGAACCAGTTGGATGGTCTAATCATTACACCCTGGGGTTTAGTTTCAGCACCCCCACTCATAGGCCTACCTCTGTGGAGATGGTTAGGTACCGCCCTTTTCGGGATATAAGTTTCCATTGCCTAGTGGTGGCACTTGACCTCTTGTCCCTCTTGTCAGCAAACAATGATCCAGAGACCCTCGTGTCGGCTTATAATTCAGCCATCTCGGTGGCTCTGAATTCCATTGCTCCAGTCTGTGTTCGCCCTCTCTCCCTTCACCCCAGGTCCCCTTGGTTTGATGGGACTTTGAGGGAGATGCGGAGACTAGGGCGAAGGTTAGAGCGTTGCTGGCGAAAGTCAGCCCTTGATGCCGACCACCTTAGAGTGAAGAACCATATTCGAACTGTGGACAGACTGTGCAACCCAGCCTGTCTACAAATTTGGAAAGCTTTTCACAATTAGAGTGCGATGAGGTTGCTCGATTCTTTGCAAATAAGGTGGCTGACATCAGGGTGGTACTTCAGCCAGCACACTCTATGGGGGTTGTTTCTGATCAGTATGGGGTCACCGTACCTCAGTTTTCCTGGAGTACCTTCAGTCGACCGGAGTTCATGGATGTCATGAGGATTATCCAGAGTGTGTGCCCTACATGCTGTAGTTTGGACCCTGGACCGACCTCCCTAATTTTGGGTTGTATTGATATCATCAGTCCGGCCCTTGCATGGATAGTCTGGTGCTCCTTGGAATCTGGAGAGTTTCCTAGCTCCCTGAAAGAGGCGGTGGTGACACCACACTTGAAGAAAGCTACCTTGGACCCTGACTGCCACGCAAACTACAGACCTGTCTCTAACCTTCCCTTTGTAGGGAAGGTGACTGAGAAAGTAGTGGCAGCACAACTGGAAGGCCATTTGACCATCCATGACATCTATGAACTGTTCCAGTCCGGTTTTCGTAAGAGACAGAGCATAGAGACAGCACTGGTTCGGGTGCTCAGTGATCTCCTGATGGCGAGAGATCGGAAGAACCGTACCATCTTGGTTCTTCTGGATCTCTCCTCAGCTTTTGACACTGTGGACCACATGGTGTTAATAGGATGCCTGAGGCATATCTGTGGAATGTCGGTGACTGTCCTCAGATGGTTTACATCGTTACTCATGGGTAGAACACAAAGAGAGTTGTGTCTGTTTTTTTTCTTAAGGCCCAATTGCTTTGTCTTGTGGGGTGCCTCAGTGTTCAGTGCTGTCACCTGTGTTGTTCGCGGTGTATATGCTGCCCCTTGGAGACATTGTAAGAAGGTATGGGCTGAGGTTTCACTGTTACGCAGATGATACCCAGCTCTACCTTTCTTTTGTACCCGACCAGAATGGAGCTCTCTCAGTTTTTAACAACTGTCTGAAAGAAATCCACAAGTGGATGGATTCCAGTTGGCTGAAGTTGAACTCGGAAAAGACAGGTACTAGTTGTGGACCTGGGCCGTCAGATAGGGGGATCAGGTGTTGGGGCACCCTCTGGAATTATTCTTGGCAGCGTCTCACTCCCGACTTCTGAACGGGTGCATAACCTGGGGGTAGTTTTTGATGATGGTCTGACCCTACATTTTCAGGTATCGGCTGTCATCAAAACTTCCTTTTATCATCTCAGGAATATTGCCAGGATTAAGCATCTGGTTCCGTCTGACAACCTTCCCACCTTGGTACACACCTTTGTGTCCTCGTGCTTGGATTACTGCAACTCCCTTTATCTACAGTAGGGCTTTCTGTGGTTGAAATCTGTTGCTTGCTGCTGGTGCAGAATGCGGCAGCCCGGCTTTTGACAGGATCTACTCAATCCTGCCATATTACCCCAGTGCTGCTCGAACTGCACTGGCTGCCAGTTCAGTGGTGGATTACCTTTAAAGTCGGTTTACTGACTTTTAAAGCCCTACATGGACTGGGCCCGGACTATCTGAAAGAGTTTCTGGTCCCCTACTGCCCTGGTCGATCACTCCACCTGGCCAACGAGGGGTTGTTAGAGATTTCAAGGGTGAATTTGAAGTCATCTGGTTCAAGAGCTTTTGCTTATGCAGCCCCCACCCTTTGGAATTCTCTACCTAGTCGGTTACGGGAGTGTGCAACTGTGGAGGAATTTAAGCAGGGCTTAAAAACATATCTGTGGCAAAAAGCTTTTTCAGTTAACTAAAGTGTGTAACTGTTTTAACTGCTGTTTTAATTGTTTGTGTGATTTTAAATGTATTGATTTGGTATTTGATATTGTATGATTTGTTTTATTGTTAGGCGCCTTGGCAATGGAAAGGCGCCGTATAAATAAATTTATTATTATTATTATTATCTTCCAGATGTCAGGTACGACACATTGACACAGGGAGAGAGTACAAATTCTGGCCAAGGGGGCAGCAGTGAGCAGGGCCACTATTTTTAATAGCCTAGGTTCAATACTATCAGTGCTTGTGGCAGTGCTATCCAAGACTGATCTAAGAAGTTTTGTTGCCTCCTTCTGAGTAATGACCTTGAAGTGAAAGGAGGATGCCACGGAGTCCTTGCTGGGAAGAGCTGGAGGATCCATTATGTGTGGGGCTGGGAAGGAGGAGGTATACTTGGTTAGGTCAGTGAATTGTTTGTTGAAGAAGTTAGCTATGGTGAGGGGATTGTTGCAATGGATACCATTCAGGACCATGTCATTTGGAGTGGAGGATTGGGAGGGTCCCAAGAATGTCTTAATATGGGACAAGAACTTTTTGGGTCCCCCGAGGCATTTGTCAGTAGGGTTTTGCAATAGGAGCTTTTCGCTGATCTTATCTCCTTTTTGCAGGCATTCCTTTGTCTCCTGTAGGTGTTGTAGACCTCTTGTTGACCATAGGATTTGAAACGGCTCCAGCTCCTGTCTCTCTCTCACTTTTATTTTGGCAAGTAGGCCCTTTTTTAACTGTCTTGTATGTTTCATCTTAACCCGGTGGGTTATAAGGGGGGAGTGAAGAGCCTGTATGGTGATGAATGTGGTAATGAATATGTTCAGGGTGGTCCGAACATCACAAGTATTGAAAAGACTAGACCAGTTTATGTTAGCCACATCACCTAGGAATTTTTGAGGATCAAGGGTGGAGTAGTTCCGAAAGCTGATGAAACATGGTTTTACCCAGGGGTGGGGGGCAGTGGACCCCCAAATGCAATAAATAGGGGAGTGATCAGCAATAGAGTCTGCAAGAGCGCCTGCAGAGTGGATATGCTCAGGTCTGTTAGTTAGAACCCAGTCAATAAGGATGCTAGAGTTCAAGCGAGAGTCGGTTCTAGGAGGTTCAGTGACTAGCTGATAAAGGTTATGACCCTATATTTTTGATAGCGAAGTGGCCTGGTTGTTTCCTAGCCAGTTTATGTTTGTCACCGAAGATGATCACCCCATTTTTGCCCGAGAGTAGGAGTGTCTGATGTAGTAGTTTGCCTAGGCCAGTATAGCCACTGTTAGGGGGGTTGCACACACACAAACGATGTGCAATTATTTTGCCCCAAAAGTAAGGAGGGTATGTAGTGATTCGCAGTGTGCCATGGGACCAGCATTTAGGACAGTGAGGTGAAGGTGATCCTTAAAGTAGATAACCACACCACCACCTCTTTTTTTTTTTGGAAGGTCTGTCCTTTCGGAGGAGGTTGTAGGAGGGAATCAAGCATCACGAGTTGGACATAGTGTTTTTTAGCCATGTTTCAGACAGGCACAAGATGTCCTCTTTGTACAGTGATATCCATGCCTCTAGTTTGAGCACGTTTGTGCTCGAGGCTTCTTATATTGTGATGGGAGATGAGGAGACCTTTGGCGCTGCTTAGCAGCGGATCAGAGTGAGCTAGATAACAGGCAGGGCCAGGGTTGATTATGATATTGCCAGATAGGAGGAGGACCAGGAGCAGCAGGTACCAGAACTTCTTGTGGATAATAGGGGAGAGAAAGTAAGCGGCTACGGAAACATTTTTTAGTATTGTGAGTGGTTAGGTAAATCAAACCATTTATTGTTAAAAGTGGAGTTAGATCCAGTCGAGTATCCTTGAGTTGAAGGAGATTAGAGAAGCAGAAATCATCTAGAGATGGCATGGATGCATTCTGACCCAAGCTTAAATTATCAAGTTGTCCCAAGCTTACCTTATCGAGTCTATTTAAGGCAAGACAGAGCAGTACAGATACCAGTTATAGTAGGATAGGGTACTTTAGGCTAGCCATGATGTAGGTTGCCCTTCAGGTCAGAGCTAGTGGCACTTGGTCTACTCAGCGAGCCTAGTGTCGAAGCCAGAAGTTACTCCCCAGACCTCCAAAGTCACTGCACTGAAACTCTGAAAACAGAGCGGGATCCTGTGTACAGCAGGTAACAGCAGTGCTGAGGGGGGGGGAGAGGAAGAGAAACAAAAACATACTATGTTTCAGACGACACTTGCTGTTTGGGGGGAACAAAGCAAGATCCCTTGTTGTAAAACATACAGCAAGCTACTGTTGTGTTGGGGGGGGAGAAAAAAATGAAGACTGTCTCTGCTTTCGCTGGTGGCAGGGGGAGTAAAAGGAAAACAAAACTTCTTTTATCTTATCAGTACAGCTACATTGCATTCTAGTGGCATAGATGCAGCAGGGGACTATTTTGCCAACAGAATGCAAAAAAAGACAATGTGAAACTCTGGTACTGTTTTTTTTAATTAATTTATTCTTCTGTAACCCCCTTACAAATAGGGGGTTCCTAAAAGCCTTCCCGGAGCTTGCCTAATGCTCCCTGCCTAACTGGTGTTCGGTGCTATGGCGCCAAAATGCGGGCATTGTGAGGCTTTTAAAGTCTGCAGTACTGTCTCTTTAAGGGCTGCCTGCTCGCAGGGTTCAGTGGGTTGGTATGGGGGGACTGGTGTTTCCCTGTTCGAGTCCTGCCCGAGCCATGGTGAAATTGCTCCCATTTGGCAGTCGCGATATGCGCAGGGGGAACCCCTTTTGAAAGATGTAACTGTCTGGGCAGGACTAGCTAGCCTGTTGATGGGATTACAGTTTGTTTAACCTGCTTCCTTTGCAGCTGAGACTGTGTGTGTTGTGCCCCTCCATTTTGGACCAGGACGTTCTGAAAGGTCCAATAGGGGCAGAGGGTACCTCAAATGGAGTAACTGGTGACCAACCAGAATTAGGACTCTTTAGGGGGTCGACCGACCAATGAAGATACAGCTGATAATTATGGAAAGTGGAGTCTGGACCCTGGTGCCTTTTTTGCACCACTGAGAGCAAAAGTAAGTGACTGGCATCTGAAGCCAGCCAATGGGATCGGGTGGCGCCCGAGCTGAGAGGATTGCCCCATACTGCAAAGGGGCAGAGGCATTGTGGCTGTGAATGAGGGAGGAGCTCTGAGCTCCTGCGGCATTGAGTGTTCATGCGGGAAGCGCGTGAAAGGCCTGAGGCAGCCGTTTAAACTGCCGGCGATCCATGGACCAAATCCGCAGGGCAGCAGTCAGAGTAGGCTGTGTACAGGCACAGCTACCTACCAGGCTCAACCTGAAGAGGACTGGAGAATCTGCTGAATTGCGCTCAGTCTGTCAGGAAAGTTGAAGCTGCAGTGAGACTCCCGATAGCTGCGAGTTCGGTTGGGCCATAGGAGCAGCTGCCTGGTATGGTACCCCTCTGTTGTCTTTCATGTAAATGTGTGGAGAAGTATCTGAAGTTCAGGCTCAGCCATGTGAGTGATGGGAGAGCGTTTTCCTTCTGGAGTTGTGAGTACTAAATCAGGGTAGCTCCCTCGTTAAACGCTAAGGCCAGGGGCAAGATTTTTCTGGTTACTTTGCTGACTACATTAGCCGAGCCGCTGGCTCCATCAAATCGTAGTAGGAATTAAATGCTCATCTGTGTCCGGGCCCCAACCAGCTGCATCGAGGAACTAGCCTTTAAGGCTTGGGTACCCATGGACAGTAACTTATAGGCAGAGCCCCTGGTGTTCTGCGGCAGAATTTTCTGATTTCTGAGGCAGGGCTCCTTGACTTCTGAGGCAGAATTTTCTGATTTCTGCGGCAGGGCTCCTTGACTTCTGCGGCAGAATTTTCTGATTTTTGCATCAGGGCTCCTTGACTTCTGCGGCAGCATTTTCTGATTTTTGCAGCATGATTTATTCATTTCTCTGGCAGAATGCAGTCCTGTCATTGGCTAAATATGATGTGATGTCATCGATGACATCATATGCTGAGCATAGAGGAGGGGCTTCAGGATAAACGAAGTGGGAAAGAAAGCCTGACACTATGGAAAAACAGTATATTTATATGAAAATTCACCAAAAACAACGAATTCTGCGGCACTATATATATTCTGCGGCATGCTGCAAATTCCGCAACCGCAGAACCGCAGAATTCCAGGGGCCTTGCTTATAGGTTAAGGCCTGTGCACAGAGCCCTAGGTGAACATTCTTATATTGTAGTGGTAAGCTAATCACCCTGATTCCCCCCCCCCGGTCCTTGTTGCCTCCCCTTGAATAAATCAGATTGCTTGTTTTGCAAAAGTACACTGGCTAGTTTGTGTATTAATGGGGAAATATTGCACAGAGAATGTGGTGTAACTGTACGTTGCTTTTCAGGGGGTCCCCGGCGTGAGCTGATTGGTTCGAGCCGGGGAATAAGTGTATATGGTAAGGACACTGAAATTGAACTGTGTGGGCCACTAATGGGGAAAAAAGGGGGGTTGCAGCAACCCAGAAGGCTGTGACCGAGTCAATCTCGACTGTTCTAACCTCGACCTCTGGGTGGAGGCACCCGCCAATGGATCTGGGCCCCTCACCCTGTCACAGTTAGGGCAGGCAGGGGTAGTAACCCTTAGGATAGTACCCCCTAGGGGTTATACTTCTAACATCTTTTTTTATGTCTAACCCATTTTATAAGTAAAATAAGCCACTCCGTGGTGTGAATTTTTTTGTCTCTGATAAGTGCGGTCCATACTTACTGAAGGTACTCTGCTCAAGTACCTCGTGCCTCACTATACACCTTGGGTCATGCGTTTATCGGACAGCAGCCCACACCCTATTGTGGTTTATTGCTTATATAACCTATTTTCTATGCAGTTCCATGAGCCATCGTTCAAAGAGCACTACCAAGTTAAATGTAATCCTGAATCTGATACAGAGCATGGATAAGGTGTACCTGCAGAGACTAGGGGGATTGCTATGTCCAAGAGGCTTTCTACTGTGTGAGCAAGAGCCTGGCCTTGTACTGTGTTAGCAAGAGCCTGGCCTTGTACTGTGTGAGCAAGAGCCTGGCCTTGTACTGTGTGAGCAAGAACCTAACCTTGTACTGTGTTAGCAAGAGCCTGGCCTTGTACTGTGCGAGCAAGAACCTAACCTTGTACTGTGTTAGCAAGAGCCTGGCCTTGTACTGTGTGAGCAAGAACCTAACCTTGCACTGTGTTAGCAAGAGCCTGGCCTTGTACTGTGAGAGCAGAAGCCTGGCCTTATACTGTGTGAGCAAGAGCCTGACGTTGCACTGTGTGAGCAAGAGTCTGGCCTTGTACTGTGTTAGCAAGAGCCTGGCCTTGTCCTGTGTGAGCAAGAGCCTGGCCTTTGTACTGTGTAAGCAAAAGCCTGACCTTGTACTGTGTGAGCAGGAGCCTAGCCCTGTGCTGTGTAAGCAGGAGCCTGGTCTTGTACTGTGTGACCAACAACCTGGCCTTTGTACTGTGTGAGCAAGGCCCTGGCCCTGTACTGTGTGAGCAGGAGCCTAGTCTTGTACTGTATTAGCAAGAGCCTGGCCTTTGTACTGTGTGAGAAAGGCCCTGGCCTTGTACTGTGTGAGCAGAAGCCTGGCCTTGTTCTCTGTGAGCAGGAGCCTGGCCTTGTACTGTGTGTGCAGGAGCCTGGCCTTGTACTGTGTGACCAACAGCCTGGGCTTGTACTGTGTAAAGAGGAGCCTGGTCTTGTACTCTGTGAGCAGGAGCCTGGCCTTGTACTGTGAGAGCAAGAGCCTGGCCTTGTACCTTGTGAGTAGGAGACTGGCCTTGTATTGTGTGACCAACAGCCTGGCCTTGCACTGTGTAAGCAGGAGCGTGGCCATGGACTGTGTGAGCAAAAGACTGGCCTTGGACTGTTTGAGCAGGAGCCTGACCTTGTTCTGTGCGAGCAGGATCCTGGCCTTGGACTGTGTGAGGAAGAACCAGGCCTTGTACTGTGTGAACAAGCGCCTGGCCTCATTGTGTGTGAGCAGGAGCCTGGCCTCGTTCTGTGTCAGCAAGAAGCTGGCCTTGTAATGTGTGAACGAGAGTCTGACCTTGTACTGTGTGAGCAAAGGCCTTTTCTTGTACTGTGTGAGCAAGTGCATGGCCTTGTACTGTGTGAGCAAGGGCCTGGCCTTGTACTGTGTGAGCGAGGGCCTGGCCTTGTACTGTGTGAGCAAAGGCCTGGCCTTGTAGTGTGTGAGCAAGAGCCTGACTTTGAGGAAAGACTTCAGCCTGGACGTAAAGAGGACTTTGGGTCTTTACAAACACAAAACTGAACAGATCAGTTAAAGTATACTAAATCAAAAAGATCAGAGGTAATATAAAACATAAGGAATAATGTATGGGCAACCATATACAACAGGCCTGTGTTTCCATCGAGGGGTTGAGATAGTGCATGGACCTTGAGAATGAAACTTGAGAGGTCCAAGCTGTTACCACAACCCCAAGATGGAAACAAGGGGTGAGTTTTGTATGGTCACCCATATTTTATTTGTTATTGTATATGGTTTCAGACATTTTTTTTCAGATATGCACAACAACATCTTTAGAACATGCACAATAGCTTTGAATGTGCTGACTGGTTTTCGTACACAGTAATAATGTATGGGCAACTATATACAACAAAGCTGTGTTTCCATAGGGCGGTGAGATGACATCATAGACACTGAGAGCAGAACTTGAGAGGTCTCTGTGTTGTCTTCTGACCCGAACAGGGAAACATCAGCCTTGTTATGTATGGTTACCCATACATTGTTTTGTATAGTGTGTTGTTTTTTAATTCATATACCTTCTTTCTGACTCTGGCTTGAACTAAATAAACAGAAAACAACAAACAACATAAGTTTAAAACATTTAATTTGATTTAAGTAATAGCTACATGGGCTGGCAATGGCAACATTTCTAGAAGTTCGCAGTTCACTTGGGATGTTTTTGAGTCTTGCTGATATCTTCGTTATGTGGAACCTGCAGTGCACACAAGCATGAGGAATCTTAATAGACTTGGGATTCTATGCTGTTGCACCACAATAATGACACATAGCTACTGTATTCTGACACCACTACTGTGGTACAGCAGCATCTGGGACTGTATGGAGTTCCATATACAAACACTGAACCGTATGCTATAATTGAGGAATAATCACCGATCAGGTGTGGATTGGGCCAGGATTTACCCATGGCTGGAGTGGTTCAGCCACAAGGGTGCAGCCCAAGTGACCAACCATGCCAGCCATGGGTAAATCTTGGCCCAATTCACACCCAACCAGTGATTATCTCGATTATACAATTCCTAAATATGGGAGTAACACAAAAAAGTGAGGGAAAATCTTTTTTTGTTTTCATTGTTTATATGCCGATTTTAATAGCATGTCCTTCCCTCTACACAAAATAGTTTGTTGATACTGGGCAGAATCCTTCTCATGCCCCTGAAGCCAGCTGGCTGCAATGTGAGTTGAGCGTCATAAGACAGTGATTTTAAACTGAAAATATCGTTGTTAACTCTCTGTTGTCTCCCGCCAGAAACTGCAGGTTAGATCAGATATTTTATATTGTTTTTACCGACGGCTTTTGATTTTGCAAAATGGGGCCGTTAGAGGGAGAAAAAAATGGCGACTTTGCGAGTTGTATTGGAACGCTTAGAGTTCTGTACGGAATGATTTTACTAACATGCGGTCGGCTGGCACTTTATGCAGTGGTGATTCAAAAATTACCCCACGGCATCAACAGTTAACCAACCAATCACAAACCCAATATTTTAGAACCCATTGTATAATTGTAACATACAGTATTGTGAAGTACTGCTAGGAGTCTGCAAATAGTGTGACTTCATACGTCACATTCCTGGTGTTAGAAGAAAAGCTTACTGTGTTTCTTCTAAGAGATAAATAATAATAATAAAAAAACTTTATTTATTAAGCACCTTTCAAGCACCAAGGCGCTGTACAGATAAATGATAAAATCAGAAAATACACATATAAAATCAAAGTAATTACAACAACCTCAAGCCATAAAAGCCTGGCTCCACAAATGGGTCTTGAGATATGTGTAATGAATAGTCACTCTACTCAAGCCTACCTCCACTTCTAGAATAACTGTCTAAGGTTCTTCAGATATGTAAATATGGTTGAGATTGATGCTTGAGTATTTATCTTAGAGCTGTAAATAAAAGATTTAAAGTTGACCAGTGATTAAAATAAAAAAGGTTTTACATTTTGTTATTCAAAAATTACCCATTAACTTAATTGCTGTTTATTTTTGCTGGCATCTAAATAAAAAATGGTGTCATATATATATTTTGCATACAATAGTGAAAAAGTGAGGGTATAAAAATCCATGAAGCTGCTTTGTGATCTGCCAGTAGAGGGCAGCTTATGAAATTGCTGCCACCACAAATAGCTATATTCATGGTGGTAGTGATGTCTTGTGCTACTGCATACTGACTACAAAGCAGAAGGCAATTTAAAGCCTTTTTATATCCGTAGTTTTTTTATATGTGTAAAATACAGTACATGTGGGTATGTATTTAAAAGCATTTGCAAGTAAAAAAAAAATGGGATTAAAGAGTACATAAATGGGTAATTTTGGAATAAATAATGAAAAATGTGTTTTTATTTTTCATTGAAGGTGGCTTTTAAGTAGCAAGAACAGATATATTTCAAACAAAAAGTTCCAAAATTTTTTTTTTTTTCAAATTACAGGTAGGTGGCCATGTCCCTCTAGTCTCTTCTGCCAAAGATCAACCATTTAGGTCTAGGGGTGCATGACCACTCGTGGCAGAGTTGCAGGGTTGGAATTCTGTAGAATTCTAAGTTCCATCTCTGGGAAACACTCAAAGCAGAGATGCTGCAATTTGTGTGACTGGAAATCCACATCTCGTAGAAGAAACAGTTACTCTGATGACCTTTTCTTCTCCTCCACCCCCTCTCCTTCCCCTAGTGTCCTACTCAGACAGTGCACAGGTTATGGGCTGATGGCCCAGGCTGCTTCTTGATAGTTTCTTCTTCTGGAAATGACAGAACCAACCCATCCCCATTGCTATTACAGCTGAAGCTGGGGGCTCTCATTAACCACATCTTAAGTTATTTCTCTCATAACCTGCTCTGTCAAAGCTGTGGTGGGATCTTGACATAGTTTATCAACAGCTGCACCGTTGGCACAAGTGCAGAGACTTACTTGCTCTGTAGACATCTTTAGTAACGCAGGACTTGTGTTGCCCAGAGCCCATGCATGAGATAAGGTGAAACCCAAAAGTGTGGGCCTGTGGACGTTCTAGTTTCTCTCTGCCTGAAACTAGAAGTAGAACAAATAAGCAGGAATGAGTGCTGTGCTGGTGCCATTGTGCTTTAAAATACCTTCTGCAGTCTGTTGTGATACTGCAAGTTTCTTTTCACTGTTTCCCATTTAAAGAAAGAGTGGAGAACAGTGTGAGCTATGAAAGATCAGTTACACCTTGCACAGCTAGTTTACATGTGATGAGTTTCCCATTGTTTGAATATCGCGGGGGGGATAAATCAGTTGCCCACTGGTCTGAGGCATAACCTGTTTTAGGGTGGGCTTCTCTTTTTGTGCATAGGTTACCCAGCAAACAACCAGACATCTTACAGGTCCACAGACCCATTATGTAGTGCAGTAGAATTGTCTATACCTTAGCTAGTATCTTCAGAATACATTATTACGGTACTTATTTTTGTCCAAAACCTTTGCATGTTTCTCTAATGTTTTCTGTACTTTGTGTGTTTGAACTGGTTCTTGAGAATTAGCAGGTGCTTCAGGGTGGGACAAATCACTTCATCTTCTGTTGGCCAGCTGGCTACCAGCTTTCAAAATCTGGAAGTCCCACATTTTTTTTTAGTGTGTATTGTTTTTATGGCTACCTGATTTTGGAATCTGGTAGCCAGGAAAACAGGAGTAATTGTTTCTCAGTCTCCTATTAGATTCCCAAGAAGGACTTGGAAAATCGTTCTTTTCTGGTCTCCTTAACTGCAAATCAACAGCGGGCTCTCTGTCTCCAGTACTGTCTCCTCTCTGATGCTTATGACAATGTGGTGGGCTGAAACACGCTTTCCCTATCTCATTCTTCAGGCTTCTCATGTGATAGTTTACAGCACCATCAAAAGGCAAGAGCTTATTGGCTTTCAACCCACTGATGGATGTGGATTGTTACTGGTAGGCTGGCAATGCAGACACAGTGTCTCTGGGTCAACAGGACAGGAGACAGGAGGAGGGGTGCTTTCAGCGTCACATTATCTGAATTACCTGAATGGCATGCTCGCACACTTCATACTCCTGTGATCCTGGCAGCAGCACTTTTGACTAGATAAAAGTTAGTACGTGTACAGCGAAGTGCAGGATCTGGTTAGTGAACAGCAAGACCACAATCAGCACTACAATTGGGAGACATATCAGTGTCACAAACAACTCAGCAGGTCAGGCCCTCTGCTCCCACAGTGCCAACCTCAAAGTGCAATAGTGTGAACAGGTAACAGACAGGGTAACCCTCCTGTCTGCTTTTGGGTCCAAATCACCATTACTGTCAAGTTCTGGGAGGATTCAAACTATGAACCTTATGCTAACGTACTCCAAATGTACAGGCTCAGATAATATTCTCTTCAGGGGGAATGCAATATATCTTTTGCATAAGGGCACCTAACCAGGTATCCAAAATGAACCCTTTCAACTCTATACGAGACCTTAGGTGTATTCTTACTTTTTTACTCAAGCTCAGTAACACCACCAAGCTGTTGAACAATTGTCAGACTTAACCATCTATACACCACATGCACAAGAACTTGGAAGACACACCCAGGCAGTATCTTAAGAAAAGATTCTTTACTAAAAGATGATAAAAATATAAACACAGAACAATATATCAAAGAGATCACAATCACATTGGCAGCAGTAGCGCAGTGGTTTAAGGCTCTGAGCTGCAAATCTGGAGACCTGGTTTGAATCCCACAGCCCCCACATGCATACTGAGCAAGTCACTTAACTTCCCTGTGCTCCCAGGTCACACCTGTAAACTAGCTTTTGGCTTAGTGTGTCTCTCCTGGTTAAACAATTGGAAAAAAAACCATAAAAGAACAAGGGAAAATTACAAAGCAAAAACTCCTACCACAATACATTTAGACCTTTGCTGTCTAAGGTATTATCTCTGGAAGTGTTTTAAAGTTAGATCAGAGAGCTGCGTCTCTCTAGAATCCCAAGATGGTATAACAACATTTCAGATACAAGTATTCAGTTTAAACTCTGTGTCTCCACTCCCCTTCTATGAATCATCCAGCTCCTCCTCCTCTTAGAATAAAAAAAATATACAAACATGGTATCCTATCAGGAGGTGTATTAAATAATGTGAACATCAGCAAAAAAAACCAAAAAACTTCCTAAATATGACTCCTTAATTAAACATTTTCTCTTTCATCTTGTGTGGTTCCTGTTCCCAAGGCAGATCAAATGGTTTTACAGCTTTTAGCACCATACTGGGATCAAATGTTCTTCCTATAGGAATCCTAAAACTTTACGAGCCCTATACCCTGGCAGCTGGATCAGTTCTAATTAAGCCCAAAAAAAACAGAAGACCTTTAATCAGGTCTCTCTGGGCTTTTTAATTACCACCTGGTTTCAGGTCACTTGTCCCTGCTGATACCTTGATGTAGGCCAATTTCTCACATCCTCTGGTAGTTTACATATCCTGTAGCTTCACTGAAACCTGGGGGGGGCACAGGCTGTCTTATGTGAGACAATCACATACTATATTTTTTATTTTACAAATATCATACCATAATCATAACCAGCTGGCCAAGCATCACAGTGAGCACATGTGCCAATTTGAAGACAGAGCCAGTTGCCATGGTGGCAATTTAAACACAAAACAAGGGAGCCAGTAGTAATTAGAAAGCCAAGCATCATCCACCGAACATCCACAGCAACAAGTCCAGGATATGTAAACAGTGGTCTTTTAATGCTGAAATGTACAGGCAAGAAAAAAACAGTCGCACCGTGGTACGTAGTACGTGACTCCCACACTCACAAGGCCCAACCAGTTTCATGCATGCGCACTTCCTCAGGGACTTCCTTGCATGCACGCTTCCTTTGGTCCCTGAGGAAGCGCGCATGTGCAAAACCGGTCAGGCCTTGTGAGTGTGGGGGGTCACGTACTATGTGTATTCTCTCTGCCTACAGCACAGTGCATTTTGGAGCTGCCCTTCTTGCTTGCTTCTAGCCAATAGTAATTGCCAGGTTGCAATTGGTGACTAGACCATCTGATTTGTCCCACCCTCTTGTGCTCAGACAGGTTATAAAACAGTATTTCTGTCTAAAAAGTATTTTTTTTATTTCTACAGCATGAGAAGGTACCTCAGGAATGTTGTCCTCTTCTAGTGTTCGTAAATCCAAAAAGTGGAAGTCTGAAAGGTCGAGAGCTTCTGTATGGTTTCCGGAAACTTCTCTAAACCCTCATCAGGTTTTTGAACTTACAAATGGAGGACCACTACCAGGGTAAGGCACTCATTAGTAAACCTGTTTATTGTATATATTGTTTTGTGCTCAATTACTTTACCTTAGCCTAGGAAAATTCTGATGTTATGGAAAACATTGAAAGTTATTGTAGAACCATGTAGATTCTTTTATTGCCATACACATGCTGCATCATCCTTCAATCGGGGAGCTGGGACCTGAATCTGTGTAGTCAGAATCAAGTTACAATCACTTGATAGCCCCCCACTCTTCATGAACTGTTACCTCTTAACTGTCAGATCTTTAGCGGTAGTAGTAGTGTTTACTTATGTTTTTAATTTAGTTTTTGTTGACCAGAAAAGAAGTGTCAGACAATACTGCGTATTTCAAACCCCCCCCCCCCATACCTCTCAACCTCTTGCCTCATGAATCAGGGACAAGGCTTAAAAAAATCAGGGACAAAGACCCCAAATGAGGGACACATCTTAAAAATTGGTACTATTCACTCAGAAAGATGATAGAATGGAAGGATTTGTGTTAAGATACATTTTATGAAGAAGAACAAGTCTGTAACCTTAATGTTTGACATTATTTTGTGCTTTTAATCCCCAATGTTTTATCACAAAAACACAAATTTTACGAGGGACAGAGGAAATTTTTGAGGCGAAATCAGGGACGTCCCTGAAAATCAGGGACAGTTGAGAGGTATGCCCCCCCCCCGAGGAAGGTATGCAGATGCAAACCAATTGAATTGAACCAGATTAAGCTGTTGATGTTATTTTAGTGTTAGTTTTAGTTGTTTAGGCATTAGGTAGAGAGTCCTGCAGCCCGGGGTGCCTTGCATTGCAAGTTTACAGTAAAGTACAGCAGTATACCATTTCCCTAACTAGACAAATACCAGTAATGACAGTACTCATTACATCTAAGATGGAATATCTAAAGCAGGTAGTTTTCAAGTTAAATTTCAGACCCTGGCCTCTGGTGAAATTTATACTAGTTAGCAGCAAAAGTCAGATCTCTCTTCCTCTCAACATGGAATTTCAGTGGGTTGATGTTGGCTATAAAGAAATAAAGGTTTGAAAATATTATTGTCAATTTCAAAAGAGGTTACCCTGATCACGGGGGCCTAAATCATAAACTTAAAAGATTTTTAGTACTACGACACTTAAAAAAACACATCTACACATCTTTTTCATTGCCATTTGTACAAGAAACGTACCTTCAAATTTGTTGGCTCCATCTAGGCTTGTCCTTTGGGTGGAGGGTGCCTAGCATATCTAGCAAAGTGCGTTTGAAATGTTCAGGCTGTGGGTCCCCCTTGGGGTGGTAAGGGGTGGTTCTGGACTTTCGCATTCCCCACAGAGAAAGCATCTCTTTGATCAGACGACTCTCAAAGTCTCTCCCTTGATCAGAATGGATTCTTTGTGGAGCCCCATAGTGAACAAAAAAGTATTCTACAAGTACTTTTGCCACAGTGGATGCCTTCTGGTCCTAGGTGGGGAAAGCTTGGGCATATCTCGTAAAATGGTCAGTGACCACCAGCACATTACTAATATTTCTTTGATCTGACTCCAAACTCAGAAAATCAATATAGACCAGCTCCATGGGTGCACTGGTGGTGATGTTAACAAGGGGGGGTAGCCCTCTGGGGCAAAGCTTTCCTCTATAAGCAGCGACTACAAGTTCGAATGTGTTTTTCAACATCAGCCCCCATCTTAGGCCAATAGAATCTGGATCTCACCAAGTCAAGTGTTCTGTCTATACCAAGGTACCCCATGTGGTTGTGTAAGGACCTCAGTACTGAGTCTCTAAAGGCAGTGGGCAGCATTAGTTGTTGTTTGTCTATTTGTCCCCCTCTGTCTACTGTTTCTCTGTATAATGTCTACTGTTTATCTGTATAACAGTCTATTGATCAGTTTCAACTTAGGGCCTTCCTTGTATAACAATGCAGTTCTCAAATCAGTGAAGTGTAATTTGAACACATCTTTCCCTGCATAGAGGGCTTCTAAAGCTGATTTGGTCATGGGATCTCGGGATTGAGCCCGCTGAATACTGTCATTGTCCAGCTGAGGCAGTGCACCAATGTCTGTTGCAGAAAAGTGGCAATAAGCAGCAGGTGTGCAATTCTCAGAGGGTCCCAAACAATCCACCATACAGTCCACTGCGTCCGTGGACATTTGTTCCTCCCTGTCAAACTTCTGGCAGAGTGCCCGAATATCAGGTTCTGACAGTCTGACCCAGTCATTCTGGGGAACAGGCCTCCGGGAGAGAGCATCAGCATCTATGTGGTTCAGGCCTGCTCTGTATTCAACAGCATGGTAGTATGTAGATAATGCAGAAAGCCACCTATGGCCAGTGGCATCCAACTTAGCTGAAGTCTGCACATAGGTCAAAGGATTATTGTCAGTTTTTACCAGTATCTTAGCCTCATACAAGTGCTTATGGAACTGGTCAACAATAGCCCACTTCAAAGCTAAGAACTCTAACTTATGTACAGGATAGTTATTTTCAGATGGGGTCAGGCTTCTACTGGCAAAGCCCACTGATCTCAGGCCATTCTCGTGCTCTTGGTACAATACAGCCCCCCAAGCCTTGCAGGCTAGCATCAGTGTGCAAGACATAGGGCTTCACTGGATCTGCATAGGCAAGGACAGGGGCATGGGTAAGTTGATATATAATCTCATGAAAAACAGCTTCACACTCAGGTGTCCATCTGGCTCCAAATACTTCATTGGGACGGAAATACTCTCTCTCAGGCTCAGAAGAAACCAACCTCTTTTATTTTTTTGTGGGTAGGAGGGTAATCTTGAGTAAGATTAAGTAAAGGACGGATCACTCTTGAATAGTCCTTGATGAAACGGCAATAGTAGCCACAGAATCCCAGGAATCTTTGCAGTTCTTTTAGATTGTGGGGCTGTGGCCAGGTGGTCAAGGCCTCAACTTTAGTTGGGTCGGTCTCTATTCCCTCGGTGGAGACTATGTGTCCCACATACTTTACAGATGTTTGGAAGAATTTACATTTATCGATGGACAGTTTTAGGCCGAAATCTTCCAGTCGGTCCAACACCTTGAACAATCTGCTCTCATGTTCCTCCAGTGATCTGCCAAACACAATAACATCATCCAGGTACACCAGTCACTCTAATAAGTTCATGTCCCCCACTGCACGCTCCATCAGTCGTTGAAAAGTGGCTGTGGCACCTGAAATCCCTTGAGGCATCCTCATGAATTCATAGAAGCCAAGCGGACAGATAAAGGCTGTCTTCTCATGGTCTTCTGGGGCCATCGGGATCTGGTAGTACCCACTGCGAAGATCCAGCATGGAGAACCACTTGCTACCATTCAGGCAGTCTAAAGCATCCTGGATGCGGGGCATTGTATACTGATCAGGGATAGTCCGCCGGTTCAAGGTGCGATAATCCATGCACATCCTTACTACCCCATTCTTTTTTCTCACTACCACAATAGGTGAAGCATATGGGCTTCTGGATTCTTGTATTACACCAGCAGCAAGCATCTCTTGCAGATGCTGTCTCACATCATCTATGTCAGCAGGGGCCAGGCATCGAGACCTCTCATGAAATGGCCTTTCATCATGCAGCCGGATGTGCTGCTCAGCTCCTTGCGCACATCCCACGTCCCATTTCTTTAAAGAAAACACCTGGTCTCTCTGGGCAAGTTTTCTACTAATTCTCATCTTCGATTCGGCTGGCAACGGGGAGTCCCCAAATCAAACAAGTAGGGCATCACTCTGTCATTCTTCCCCGAACACTTGTTACTGGGTAGCACTGCAGTATCTGCACGGTGTACATTAGCCAGGGTGCAACCTCTATTTACTCGAATGTCTCTATCAGACACATTATGAACTTGAACCATTACCCTTCTGGCATAAGCATGGGCTCTGGCAGGCAAAATACTTGGCTTGACCAGCAGTTCTTCCGCCAATTTCCCATCGCCTGGTGCATCCAGCATGAGGATTTTTTTCTTGACATCCTTTCTGATATGGACTTCCCCCTGTAAGGTACACTGGGCATTTGGCGCCAGAATCAGAGACTCAGGATCCTTCTTCCAGACAATTCCAACCAGTTCCTCTGGGTCCACTTTTTCAGCATCTCTCTGTGCCTCATAGGTCTTCTTGATCAAGGCCGGGATTCTCAAAGCTCTACCAGTCCTTGACCCTTGTTTCTCATAACACAACTGCACCAACCGTCCAAACATATGCGCATTCATCCCAATTGGTAGAGGAATCCCATCATACAGTGCAGTAGGGGGACACACTAAGGCCAGGGTCTCTACTTGCTCAGCCACTCCAGCCACAGAGGTAGGGAAAGATAGCCAAACTCGGATATACCCAGAGTAGGGGTAGGCCTTCTCACTTAACCCCCATACATGCAGTCCTTCCAATGGTTGTAAGGGTATGTCTAACAAATGCTTCTGATAGCAATCCTGGAATACAGTTGTCACTTGGGGGCCACTGTCCAACACAGCTCTGGTGGGCACACCATTCACTTTTACTGTAGCTTCCATTGAAGGGACCACTATTTTGGACCAGTCTGGAGAGGTGGTAGCAAGGGCCTGAGTAGATGATCTAGCCACAGAAGGACATGAGTTAGCATTTTTGGGACCTTCACTGTGGTCATTTCGTGCACCTCTTAACCACTATTTTGTGCTCCAAAGCTCTCCTTGTAGCTGGCTCACCACTCTCTCTAAGTCTTTCCAAGACCGGCATTCCCTCTTCATGTGCCAATCCTTCCCACAATTATGGTAAAATATGTCAGCTGAAGTTTGGGATGACCGAAGCATCACATTTGGGGCTGCGGTATTGGTACTATCAATAGAAAACCTTGGTGCCACTTCAGCCGGTGGTGGGTTGGACATTTGGAGACATCTCTTCAGTTCCCTCACCTCCATAGCCATGACATCAAGTTTTGAACTGTTGTGAACATGGAGGCACCCCCAACCCCATAGCAGAAGCAGTCGGGCAAGTGTCGCTGCCCGTACTCGTAGGAGCGGCCTTCATGATGAGACTCTCTGTTGCTTTCCTAATCTCCCTCAGCAGTTCACCCCATGGTGACACACCCTTTTCCTTCTCAGAGCACTCATTAACTGCCAACCTCTGCCCCTGAACTTCACTTGACGGGTCACCCTCAGTCACTCAGGTCGTAGCAGCAGCTATTGGTGCAAGTCCCTCCTGGTGTCGCCTCTTCTCATCTCCTCAAATTTCTCTCATTAGCTCATCATAGGAGGGTGGGGATTCCAGTCGATTGGTCAGGTGTAACTGAAGCAACAGCAGTTCTGAGAAGGGGGCAGACTTAAGGATCCTGTCCAGCCTGGTTCAGTCCAGTTCAATCACTGGCAAACTACCCTTTCTGAGGCATTCTTGCAACAGTTTTTCCAGCTGAGATGCATACACAGACAACAACTCCCCTTGGTACTGTTGTGCATTTCTTACCCTCCACCACAGGTCCTCATCGGAATCTGGGCTCCCATACATATTCTCCAAGGCCTCAAGATAGTCCTGTGCAGTTGCTTCAGGGTTACTGGACCATTTGGCATGGATGGTAGCCAGGGCAGGACCTCGGAGGCTCTCACTTACCCTCTTTTGCTTTTCTGCTTCCAAGCATTGCCATTCTAGCACTTGAGGGGCAACATAGTCTATCCAGGTCTCCCAGTCATCCTCCCCTTGTGGGGTGGGGAGGGTGCCGGAGAAAATGTTCAACCTGTGGTAAGAGTCGTGGCTGTTGGCAGGTACAGACATAGGGGCTTGCACTGGCACCGAAGGAGGGGCAATAATGGGTGCTGGAGGGGGAGAGGGTGTTGGGGAGGAACGTTCTCAGGTGGCAATAATAGTTTCTTCAATTCCTCCACAGTTTTCCCTTCCTCCAGCAACAACTTAGCAAATTTCTCCTCAAATGTTTCAGATAGTGGGGGAGGCTCGTTCTCCCTGGGGTCTTTACTGTCTTTGGTTATCACTCTGTTGTTGATTCGTGGACTTTCCCCATCTAAAAATGGTACCTCTCAAGAGCTGCAGACTTCGGGTACACAGTGCTGTACAAGCAAGAGCTAAATTCAGCAGAAGTAAAGTTATTTTAAAGGGAAACTCCAATAAGGCTGCAGAGTGCAGCAACTGGTGCAGAAATGCTCAGTTAGGGCTTTTGGCATAAAAAGAAAGTTTTCTTTTACCTACTACTTTTCTGCATTAATCAAAAAGACCACTCTGTGCTTAATGGTGGCAGAACCGCAGAACATTTTGCACACCACAGGCGGCTTCTGGCATGCAGGGTATGCCAATGAGGGCTACTAACTAATAGCAGAGTTAGTTGAATATATATAGAAGGTAGGGACACTCGAGGTCACAATCTCAGATTGGAAGGGGGAAGGTTCAGGAGGGAAATGGGAAGACACTTTTTCACAGAGAAAGTGGTGTCTGGGTGGAATGCATTGCCTGCCGAAGTGGTATCCTATAGAACAGTGGACTGCTTCAAAAGGGGATGGGATAGGGTAAGAGGGAGGGTCAGGGGAGGGAGGGGCAGCTGCAGTATAAGGGTTGCTAGCTGCACACTCGAGCAGATTCGATAGACCATAAGGCCTTTATCTGCTGGCAAATTCGTATGTTCATATAAATGGGCATTACATATACAATAATATGAGAATTTAATACACACCTGAAGTGTGTGATGCTACGTAAACCCTGAGAGCGAAGCTTGAGGGGTTTATTCCAGCATCGCACATCGAGGGTGTGTACTAAATTTGAATATTTACACCATCCCATTAGTTACTCTTTATAATTTCTGGATATCAGTTTTTTCTACACCCCTTTCTAGTAATCAGTAAGTAGTTAGTAAACAGTAACTTGGATTTTGTCTTTAGATGAATTAGATATTTTGTGCCATCTCCCGACTCTCCTTCCCTAATAGAAAGAAGCTTATAGTTGTGGTTGTGCTGAAATAACATTTCTTAAAAATGCATTTAACTTACTATAACTTTGACAAAAGTTGCAAAAAAACGACAGCTTGGAAGCCAACAGATTGGGTGCAGTCCACAAGTAGCAAACAATTTTTTTTTTTTACTAAAATAACATGCAAGTTGAGTTAACTTTTAAAAATCCATCTAAAAAAATTGATTGCAAACAAGTTAAACTGTAGTTTTTATTGTCCGTTTTGTTTCTGTCTGCATTTCGCTAGGTTGCCATGGCAATTCACGGTAATCACGAGGAACTGATAATGGTGAACTCAGGAAGAGTTGCAGTTTTAAAAAGGGACCGAAATACTGCTTAAATAAATATTTTGATGTTCTGCTTGTCAGTGGGCCGAGTGAATGGGAAACTGTCTCCTGCTTAGTATAAACAGACACGTAGTATGCTAATGCCTTAATAACCATCCAGTTATTAAGGCAAATATTAACTGACCATCATCATTGAACAAAAATTGATGGCCTGTTATTATATAATTGAGCAATAATGCACTCCAGGGTGTGGTATATCATGGGATATCGTCACGCCTCAGGTGCGTCCGACACCCAAGAAGTGACGATATCCCATGATATACCATACCCTGGAGTGCATTATTGCTATTATGAACTGGAATCCTTCAGGTATAAATTTAAAGTGAAAAAAAGGTTTAGATAATTTGTTTTATTAATTTTTGGTAGATGAAGAATGTCTGTGGAGGTATATGTATTAAAAAAAAAAAAAAAAAGAAAAAGCACACAGTTTGTATTGTCTCCATTAGGTGGTGCTTCTTCTAGTTGTTGCTCCCCATTCACACTGTGCTTGCTCATTTGCTCTTTGCGTGGCTCTGACTTGACTATCCGACCATCTTTGCTGTCTTTGTTGTAGTGTTCACCCCCAAATGTTCTTTCAGTATTAAAAGAATGAAGGAACAGGACTGACTTGATGAGTTTGGTGAGTGCTGCTGATTTGCGAGGAACAGGGTCTCCATTATGCACAATGGTTTTGGAACTGGTAGTTAAACTCTGTTTTCATACACAACACTACCGCTCAAGCAATCATTTACTTTGTCCCGCTAACACGGAACTTCCAGTTGAACCGTCGCTCACTCTCATCACCGAGCCAGGGCCTGGTGTCAATTGAAATGGTAGACACACAGTTGTTTTAAAGAGATTCACCAAGCAAATGTTATCCACCACATGGCTATTTTAGATTAAATCGTAGATTTCTGCTCAGCCGATTCCTTCCACTTTCCGGTCCTGGGAGCTGAGTAAAGACCCACCCCCTCACTCAGGCACATATTAACGTGTTCCCAGGGAGAGCGCGGGGGCGTGCTCCATTATAGTCTGTGGGGGGCAACTTTTAAAACATTTTTCTATATCGTATATAGACATTTTGATGGTAAAGTAAGATAAGAATTTATATATTTTTGAATTTTATAGTTATTTTATAGTTATGCATAACTGGAGGCTAGGAGAAGCTAAGCTGAGAGGATATGGGGGAATAGGTACATGTATGGGAAGCAGGAGAGTGGTAAACTGCAATAGCTGTGGGGCGGCAGTCTTTCTGGGGGTGATGTGGAATAACAGAGGAGGATGTCTTGGGTGTAAGAGCCTGGAGCAGCTAAGGGCTGAAATAAGGCTGCTTAGATGGGAGCTAGGGAGGATGGTCTGGGAAGTCAGAAGAGCCGAGCAGTGGAGGGCAAGGCAAAGGGTTGATGCTCAGGGGAGTGACGCCATCAGGAAGGGGATGGGAGTGGGGAGGAGTACCCAATATACAGGAGTATCTCTTCCTCAGAGGACTAGGGAGCCCAGGGTGAAGGAATGGCAAGTGGTAAGGGGAAGGGGTGGAAATGTGAGAGTAGCATCAGGGGTGGGAATTTCTAAAGGGGTGCCTTTATTGAATCGATTTGCACCACTGTCTGGAAGGAGGGAGGGGGCAGCAAGAGGTGAGGTAGGAGGTCAGGTTGAGCCAGGGTTGAAAGCAAGAGTGAATCCAGAAGGCAAAACTCAGCACTCTGTGGTGGGCATGAAAAAAAGCATACTTTTAATGGTAAATGCAAAAACGCTGAACACAAAGCCTCACATGTATCAGGAAGCACAACAAAAGTACCCGACCGGTTTCGTGCACTCAGCACGTCATCAGTGCACGAAACCGTCGGGTACTTTTGTTGTGCTTCCTGGATACATGAGGGCTTTGTGTTCAGCGTTTTTGCATTTACCATTAAACGTATGCTTTTTTTCACGCCCACCACAGAGTGCTGAGTTTTGCCTTCTGGATTCACGCTTTGTTACTCGAGCACCTGTACTAACGGAGGAGCTGTTTTTTTTTTCGCTGTCTCTTGAAAGCAAGAGTACAGGGGAGGGAGGGAGGAGGGAACTAATCAGGGTGGGTAGGGAAGAATATGCAGGCAAAATGGAGTAAAGATTGGGGGGGGAAAAGGAACGGAAGAGGGGAGGGAAAACTGAAAGCAGATACAGATAGTCAGAAGGGGAGGGGCAGATTTGGAGATGGAAAAACCTTTATGGGGATATGTGTAGATAAGTTCATCAGGGTGCAGAGAGAGCAGTTAGGTGGGGAAGCATCTAATACCAAAGGTAAGAAAGGAAGGACAGGGAGCACAGATGCAGGGAATGGAAGGGTGTCAGTCATTGGGGACTCCATAATTAGGGGTATTCACTGGGGAAGGAAAGGGGACTCAAATGCAAGCAGGAGGGTGGTTTGTATGCCAGGGATGACAGCGAGGAAGGTGGGCCCAAGAAAAAGGGAAATAGTAAGGGAGGTTGGAGGAAAACCTAATTTAGTTATACATTTGGGAACCAAAAACCTAGCTGGGGAGGAGGCTGAGATAGTGCAAAGTAGGTTCAGGGAGTTAGGGAAGATCTGCAGGGAGGAAGGAAGTTCACTGGCTTTCTCAGAGGTGATACCAGGACAAAGGGCCATCACAGCTAGGGAAAGAAGACTAGAGGATTTTAATGACTGGCTGAGGAAATGGTGCAGGGAGGAGAGATTCATCTGTATTGGGGACTGGGAGGAGACCTGGTCAAACAAAGCACTCTTTTCACCAGACAGGCTACACCTCAGTAGGGAGGGTTTGTGGGTACTCAGGGACAAACTGGGGGAATACATAACCACTACACTTAATTTAAACTACTAAGGGGGGCAGTGGGCATGCAGGCCCACAGACTCCAAGAGGAGGTGGTCAGTGAACCCCTCCCCCCACAGTGATGGAAGAGGTCTGGAGGGAGGAGATGGAAGGGGCAAAAACACAGAAAAGGGTCGAGGGGGTGAGGAACACATAAGGGTATGTGGAGAGGTGTACACAGAGGGGATAAATGTGAATAGAAGAAAAGAGGGAAGAGAAGGAAGGTCAGACTCTAGGTGGAGGGTGGTGTCTGTATTGCGTGGAGTCTTGGAAACAAGAGGGATGACCTGCAGGCACTATTAGCACACAGGAAGGTGGACATAGCTGCAGTAACCGAGACTTGCGCAACATCACACCATGACTGGGACCTTGCGATCCCTGGATATAAACAATACAGGAGGGGTGGCAGTTTATATCAGGGAGGGAATAACTTGCATGAAGGAGGAAGAGTCGGAGGAAGGGGAGGTGGAGGCATTATGGTTCAATTAAGGTCCAATAGAGGGAGATAGGTGAGGCTGGGGTGGTTTACAGGCCATCCAGTCAAGATGAGGAGCGGGACAGGGAACTAATCTCACAAATATTGGAAGCTGCAGGGAAAGGAGAGGTGGTAATTGTGGGGGACTTCAACCTGCCCAAGGTGGACTGGAGCATACCATACACAACATGTGCTAAGAGTCAGGTGATCCTGGAAGGACTGCAGAGTAGGTTCCTGACTCAGGGTGTCACTGAATCAACAAGAGCTGAGGCAATTCTTGATCTGGTGCTCACAAATGGGAAGCATGTGCAGGAAATAATGGTCAGGGAGCCACTGAGTGGAAGTGACCATTGCACAGTGTGGTTTCAGTGGGATATGAGAAGGGAAAGCATCCCGACCAAGACCAAAATCTTGGATTTCAGGAGGGCAGACTTCAGGAAAATGGGCAAGGTGCTAAGAAGAGATCTGGTGGGCATCAGAGCAGATATGAGGGTGGACCAAAGGTTGTCCATCATTAAGGAAGGAGTACTGGTTGCCACAGATGAGTGCATTAGGCTCAGGGGAAGAACACAAGGGCCAGAGCGTCCAGCTGGTTCAGTTCTGGGGTTGCCAAGGCAGTAAGGGAAAAGAGGTCATCTCGTTGAAGACAGTGGGCAGCTTTAAGAGAGGCTAGGATAGGCATAGGAGGAAGGTAAGAATCATGGGTATGGAGGATGGGAGGAGTGGGGAGGGATGGCAGGGACAGTAGCTCAAGCTGTGGACTCTGCAATACAAGCAGACTTGATAGACCAAATGGCCTTCTTCTGCTGGCTTCTTCTTATGTTCGTATCATAACAGTCATTTTATCATTAACCAAGGGCACCGGTGACTAACAAGGGCCTCAGGATCTTCCGAGAGGGATACTCTCTGGATTTTACAGAGATCCCTCCTGACTAGCCACCTAGAATGCAGTTCCTCTTATCAGCTCATATGTCAGAGCTTCTGGCACAAAAGATTACAGGCCTTCTCAGCAACAGGGCAGTGAAAATAAGGCCAGAATCAAAACGTAACACAGGGTACTACTCTCACTACTTCCTAGTTCCAAACACATCAGGAGGCATGCGCCCCATACTCAACCTCAGAAATTTGAACAAATTCATGGATTGAGAAAAATTCAAAACGATTTCTCTGGGATGTCTGTTGCCCTTCCTGAAGCCTCAGGATTGGTTAACATCCCTGTATATGCAGGATGCATACCAGAACATTCTGGTGTACCTGCACCCCAGCCACCACAGATACCTTTGTTTCATTGTGCTGGGACAGCATAACCAGTTCAGAGTCCTGCCCTTTGGACTTTCCTCAGCACCACAAGTCTTTACAAAGTGCTTTCCAGTACTCATGGCGCATCTTTAAAAGTTAGAACTACAAGTCTTTCCTTACTTAAATGACTGGCTAATTGCCAGCCCATCCAGACAGGAAATGGAATAGGCAGTGACCACTGCCTCTCAGTTTCTCACCTCAGTGGGGGTCTTACCGAACCTCAGAATGTCTCATCTCATACCCTCACAGCAGCTGCTGTTTATAGGAGCTCTTGTGAATATGACCAATGCCTGGTCCTTTCTTTCAGAGAGCAGGCTGCAAGCAGTTCTGCAAATGGCATACTACATCATGGAGCACAAGACTGTGCAAGCCACTTGATGCAGCACATGCTGGATTTTATAGCCTCCTCAATGTTCACAGTGCCCTTGGCATGGTTGCACATGAGGACAGCTCAGTGGAGGCTCATCGTACAGTGGTTGCAAGCATCACACCCTCAGACTTACCCCATTCAAATGACCAAGCCTCTGATTTGACCTCACATGGTGGTCAATGGAGGGTTTCCTCCTCCAGGACTACTTCTTCTCTCAGCTAGAGACTCAGGTGACTCATCACAGATGCCTTCCTGTTGGGGAGGGGGAGCCCACTATCAGGGCCTCTGAACACAAGATATCTGGGACTCATCAGAGACTCATCTCCACATGAATGTATTGGAGATGCGAGCTGTGTTGTACAGCCTAAGAGACCCTTTGGACTTAGTCAGCCACAAAACAGTCCTCCTCCAGACAGACAACAAATCTGTCATGTACTATGTCAACAATCAAAGGAGGCACATGCTCTTACCCTCTGTGCAGGAAGGCAATGACAGCATAGTAATTGTGCCTGGAGCAGGTGATCCTGCTCCAAGCAGTCTGTCTGCCGGGAGTCCACAACACTCTGGTACGCAAACTCAGTCAGACAGAGACTGATCCTCATGAGTGGTCACTAGCTCCAGATGTTGTAAGGTCACTATTCAGTGAGTGGGGTACCCCAGATATGGACCTTTTTGCATCCCCACTCAATGCAAAACTGCATCAGTTCTGACCTAGAAATCCAGGACATGGTGTTTTCTGTCAGGATACATTCAGATTGCAATAGCAAAATCTGTTTCTGTATGCATTCCCCCGTCCCTCTTGTGCAGAGGCTATAACTCAAACTGGAGATGCAAGGGGGCAAGATGATACTAGTGGCCCCCTGTTGGCCTCAACAGAGTTGGTTTCCTCTGTTGAACAGACTGTCAGTAACCAAACTGAAGATGTTACCACTCAGGAGGGACTTGTTGACTCAGTGTCTCCTGTTCCATCCCAGTTGGTGCTCCCTTGATCTTCAGGCCTGACTTCCGAAAAGATCGATGTGGACAGGTGCAACGTATCTCAGAGGATCTCTGAATCCTTTTGGCTGCATGTAAAACTTCCACTAGGAAGATATACACAGCCAAATAAAAAATAGTTTCCATCTGGTGCTCCAAAACCGGCATGGACCCCTTTGGATGCCTGCCTGACAAGGTTTTGGAGTACCCTCTTGACCTTTCTGATGCTTGCCTACAGTATTCAACAGTAAAGGTCCACCTGGTGCTATATCTACATACCATGAGCTTGCTGGAACCCTATACCTCGCACAGCTGCCACTGTTCAAGAGGTTCCTTAAGGACATCTTGCACACTTGCCCCCATCAGAAAGCCAGTGGCTGCCTGGGATATCAACCTTGTGCTGGATATACTTACTCACAAGTCTTCCCCACCCAGGGACCACCAGGGCCACTACTGCTGCCTCAGAGATTGCCAGGAAAGAGGAGTGGTTGGACCACAGTGGGCTCAGGGAGGGTGAATGTGGTGATCAAAGATGCATCCCTCCAGTTATACCTCTCCACAATTCATACACCGTTCTGGCAGAGCATGGCTCCTCTATGGAGGCACCCACAGTGGAGACCAAGGAGGATACTGGGAACCTCCACAAAGGAGACCCAGAGGAGGGTGGCACAAGACCCCATAGGGGAATTAAACAACTCCTGGTGGGGGACTCTGTCATTAGGAGGGTAGAACTTTGGGGGGGTAAGGTGCCTGCCTGGCACCATGGCTGGTAGGGACAGGCAGCGAATCCTCAGGATCGCAGGAGCAGCGGCACAGGAGAGGGAGCTGGACGTCATTGTCTACCTAGAGACAAATGACCTGGCTGGAAATGGGATCAGAGCAGTGCAGGAGGAGTTTGTAGAGTTGGGGTGGGGCCTTAGACAAGTAGCATGTATGGTAACCTTCTCAGAGGTGCTGCCTGTCTATGGCATGGGTGAGGCTTGGGTACTCCGCACCATGGGATTTAATGAATGGTTGAAAAACTGGTGCAGAGCTCAGGGTTTTGGCTTCACTGGGGACTGGGGGTTCACCTGGAGGGATGCAGCCCTATACTGGCGCGATGGTCTGCATCTGTCCAGGAGGGAAACCAGGATCCTAGGTGATAGGTTTAAATGCGTCATTGGCAAGCATTTAAACTAGCCAGAGTGGGAGGCACTGAAAAGAAGCATAGAAATCCCAGCACCCCCCAAAAAAAAAACAGGGTAGTTAGTGAGGCAAACACTAAGGTAGAGAAGTCGATAGGGAGCAGGACAGAGGTCAATGGAAAAAAAGGCAAAGACAGTAAAGACAGGGATGGGACTAACAGGGGTAAGTCTATCAGAAATGGAGGTAGATGTGTATCAATGCACATAGTCTGGGTAACAAGCTCCCTGAACTAGTGGCTTTGATGGAAGAGGGACACCTGGATATCGTGGCAGTCAAAGAAACATGGTGCACAGAGAACCATAACTGGGAAGTCAGCATACCAAAATACACAATCTACAGGAGGGACAGGGAGGGTAAAAGAGGAGGAGGAGTAGCTGTCTGTGTAAGGGAAGGGATCAAAGCAACGGAACTAAGGGTAAACAGGGAGGAGAGGAGGCACTGTTGGTTACCCTGGAGACAGGAAATGGCACCACAATCCATACAGGGGTTGTATACAGGCCCCCATCTCAGGGGGAGGGAATGGATAAGGAAATGATAGAAGGCATCCTTAGAATGGCAGAAAAGGGGGAAATAATTGATGATGGGGGACCTGAATATGTCAGATGTTAACTGGAGTACCTTTGCTGCAGCCACATCCAAGAGCAGGGTAATTCTTGATGCCCTACAGGGAGAATGCCTCAGACAGCTAGTGTTGGAACCCACTAGGAAGGGAGCAGTCTTAGTCATGGTACTCTCAAAAGGGGACGGAGAGAGGATCTCGGATTTAGAAGTGGGTAACCATCTGGGAACACACGGCCACCAGACAGTGTGGTTCACGATAAACACAGCCGTAGAGTCAAGACACACAAAGGTGAAGGTACTGGACTTTAGGAGGGCTGATTTTGGCAAAATGGGGGAGTGTCCCAGAAAAGCACTAGCAAGTGGGCAAGAAGGTGGGGTGGAGGAACAGTGGGGAAAAATCAAAGCTGCCATCACAGAGGCATCAAGCCTTTGTGTGAAGCAAATAAACAAAATAAAACGAAGGAGGAAAACACTATTGTTCTCAAAAGAGGTGGTGGGAAAGGTTAGGGAGAAAAAGATAGCATTCAGGAAGTATAAGGAAACACAGAAGGAGCAGGACAGAGAAGTGTACCAGTTAAAGCAGAAGGAAGCAGGGAAGGCAGTCAGAATAGCAAAGGCCCAAACCAAGGAAAAGATAGCCAACTTAGTTAAGACAGGGGGATAAAACCTTTTGTAGGTACATTAGGGAGCGAAGAAAGACGAAGGGAGGGATAGTGAAGCGTAATAAAGGGGAGGGGGGCTGGGCAAAGGGTGATAGTGACTAAGCAGAGATATTGAACGAATACGTCTGCTCAGTATTCACAAAAGGGGGGGGGTACCTAAACCAAATAATAGAAGCACACTGGATAGGAGGGTCAATACCAGTCTATTCACAGAAAAAAAGGGTCCTGAAAGAACTCCTAAAACTTAAGGTGGACAAAATAATGGGGCCTGATGGGATTCACCCCAGAATTCTAAAAGAACAAAGAGGAGAACTATTGGCACCACTGACTACCTTTTTTAACAAATCATGGAAGGATGGTGTAGTACATGAGGACTGGAGGAGGGTGGATGCGATTCCCCTTCATAAAAGTGGGAGCAAGGCAGAGGCAGGAAACTACAGACCTGTAGTTTGTCCTCAGTGATAGGGAAAATGATGGAATCACTTCTAAAAGAAAGAGTTGTTGAGTATCTAGAGACCAGTGGAGCACAGGACCCAAGGCAGCATGGATTCACAGCGGAAAGGTCATGTCAGACTAATCTAATGGATTTCTTTGACAGGGTGACCAAAGTAGTAGACCAGGGAGGGGCTGTGGACGTGGCCTACCTAGACTTTAGCAAGGCATTTTTGATTGATTGATTTTATTGTTTATATAGTGCCCATTCCCAGGGGCTCTGAGCACTATACAATTTTAAAATAGCACACAATATTCATAACAAACAAACAGTATGCATAAAAGCAATATATCCATAAATAGGTTAAAAACATAATTCAAAACAGACAGCCCAACATTGCAGATAGCTAGTTTAAATCAATGTAAAATTCAAAAGCTTGTAAAAATATGTGTGTTTTCAGTCCCTTCTTAAATGCTTTTGCCGAGGGTGCCTCTCTCAGATGACTGGGTAATGAGTTCCAAAGGGCTGGTGTGGCAACCAAGAATGCTCTATCCCCCGATTGCTGTAACCTCACCCTTGGGACACAAGAAGGTCACCCCCGGCAGAGCAAAGGGAGCCAGATGGGTGATGAGGAACTAGGAGGTCTTGCAGGTACTCTGACTCCCGACCGTGTAGGGCTTTATAGGTCAGTAATCCGACCTTGAAGACAATCCTCTACCTAATTGGCAGCCAGTGCAGATCATGGAGCACAGGCGTAATATGATCGAATCTACTAGTTCCAGTCAAGTAGCCTGGCTGCCACATTCTGGACTAGCTGCAGATGGTGGAGATTGCCTCCAGATAGTCCTAGGTAGAGAGCATTGCAGTAATCCACCCTAGATGTAACAAATGCATGTACAAGGGTGGATAGGTCCACTGGTGGCAACAGAGCATGAATTCGGGCAATGTTCCACAGATGATAGTAACTACTCTGGACAATGGCTGACACCTGGGCATCCAGCGTCAAGCCATTGTCAAGAACAAAGTCTAGATCCTTGAACTGGGATGATGGGGTTGAAGCGACATCTCCCAGCACAAGACCAGGAGTATCCCCTGACCCACCACCATCACGATGGTGATCCAGGTCCACCACTAGTACCTCTGTCCTGTCTGGATTTAGTCGGAGCCAGTTTTGAGTCATCCAGTTCTGGATTTCCATTAGGCAGGCATTAAACAGAGAGATCGCCATCTGATTTTCTGGTGTGTAAGACAGGTACAACAGAGTATCATCTGCATAGCAGTGGAAACTCAGCCTGTACTGCCTAATGACAGCTCCTAAAGGCAGCATATACACCGCAGACAACAGAGGTGATAATACTGAACCCTGCGGAACTCCACAGTGCAGAGGCATTGGGCCAGGTGAGGATAATCCCACTGAAACCCTCTGCACTCTGCCTGTGAGGTAGGGACTAAACCAGTTGATGACTATACTATTAAGTCCACACCAGCTCCACAACCGTTCCAGCAACACCTCGTGCTCCACGGTGTCAGACACTGCTGAGAGATCTAAGAAAACAAGGATCGTACATTCTCCGCATTCTCTTACCATAAGGAGGTCATTTAACACTTTCACCAAGGTAGTTTCTGTACTGTGCCCAGCCTGGAACCCAAATTGGAAGCACTCATTGGTGGAGTTGAAGGTGAGACAGGCCTCAAGTTGAATAACCACCACTTTTTCCAGAACCTTCCCAAAAAATGGGAGGTTCAAAACTGGCCTGTAGTTAGAGAGATTGCCAGGGTCCAAGGAAGGCTTTTTTCAAAAGGGGTCTTACCAGTGCTTCCTTCAGAGAATCCGGAAAGACCCAACTCCTCAAGGAAACCATGACAATCTCCATAATCACATGTCCAGTCAGGTCCACACATCCAGCCAACAGTCAGGTGGGACCCGGATTTAAATTGCAATAGGTAGGCTTTAACCCAAGGACGATTGCAACCACCTCCTTCACCCCAACTGGATCAAACTCATCCCAGACAGGGGGAGTCCATCTGTAGGTCTTAGGCTGGCCCCCGCATGCTCAACGAGTGGTGCTAGGGGATATCTCAGCCCTGATGGTGGACACTTTGTCGCAAAGAATAAAGCGAGCTCATTGCACCATGTGTTCAAATGAGCTCAGCTAGTATGGAGACAAGTTGGATGTAACTGCCTGTCTACCGTATGGAAGAGCCGAGCTAGTCTATTCTGTGCCGCTGCAATCTCTCTCTACAGAAATTCCACCTTCTTATGAGTAATTGCCCTCTGATAGGCAGAATAATGTGCGTTCAGAGCCAATTTGTCATCCATCAGTCCCAACCTCCTCAAGCGTCATTCCAATCTCCTGCCCCCTATCTTCAGCTCGCAGAGTTCAACATCAAACCATGGAGACCTCCAGCGAGTAGATAAGGGCTGGACATGGACGAGCGTGATGGAGTCAGAAGCAGTGGCCAAAGCCATATTATAGGCTGACACTGTTTCCTCAACTCCTATCATGCTAACAGAGACCACGACAGATAGATCAAGCACCGCCTGAAGCCCTCTTGGGGACAATCCCCATAAAGGGCAGTACTTGATCATCTCCACAGAGGATGGGCCCATAGGGGGAGCCCCAGACCTGAAGTTCACAGTGCTATAATCCGACCATACAACCGGATCAACCCTGAGATCAGTAGCTTCAAGGCCAAGTGTGAACACCAGATCCAAAGTATGATCCTTAGAGTGGGTCGCCAAGCTGACCACCGGCGACAGACCCAGAGCTTCCATGCACTGGAGAAGATCATGACCAAATGATGAGAGCTCATCATCAACCCATGCATTGAAATCCCCCAGGACCAACCATCTGGAGGATTCCAACATTAGGCCGGCAGCGAACTCTCCAAACTCCTGCATGAACTCCCTCTCAGTGCCTGGAGGGTGGTAAATAAGGAGAACTCTGAAGCCTGCGCCAAGGCCCCCCTTAACAGCCACACTCTCAAAGGATCTGGTAGAACCCATTTGTAGCTCTGCCAACCCCAGGTTGGTTTTAAAACAAATGGCCATTCCCCCACCTTTGCAGTCTGACCTCAAGGTGTGTACTACCGAGTACCCAGCCGGAACCGCAGCCTCCACAGACCCACACAAAAGATTAATAAACAAGGTAGCCAGCCTGGGAGTCGGTCCCAGGGTGGCAACCTGGGTTAAAACTTGGCTGGAGAACAGGATGCAAAGGGTAATAGTAAACGGAGTCCACTGCGAAGAAAGAGGGGTTACTGGCAGGGTACTGCAGGGTTCAGTACTTGGACCGGACCTCTTTAATGTCCTTGTAGGTGACATTGTGGAGGGACTGGAAGGAAAAGTATGCCTCTTTGCAGATGACACAATGATCTGTAATAGGGTTGATACACAAGGGGGGTGGAAAGGATGAGAAGGGACTTGGCAAGGTTGGAGGAATGGACAAAAGTATGGCAGCTTAGATTTAATGCAAAGAAGTGCATAGTAATGTACATGGGAAACAAAAACCTAAGGGAAGAGTACTCAATGGGGGGGGTATTAATGGAAAGGGATCTGGGGGTAGTCATATCAGAAGACCTAAAGGCAGGAAAGCAATGTAAGAAGGCAGTAAGAAGGGCTGGGGGATACTGGGATGCATAGGGAGAGGCATTACCAGTAGAAAACAGGAAGTTATTATCCCTCTGTACAGACAGTTGGTGAGACCCCATCTGGAATACTGTGTGCAGTTCTGGAGACCCCATCTCTGCAAGGACCTAGACAGGATGGAGGCAGTACAGAGGAGGGCAACTAAAATGATGCTAGGTCTGCACCAGAAGCCATACGAAGAGAGACTAAAAGAGCTTAATATGTATACTCTCGAGGAAAGGGGGGGGGAGACATGATAGAAACTTTCAAGTACCTCAAGGGAACCAACAAAGTCCAAGAGGGTAGCATCTTTCAGAAAAAGAGATGTGCAAGAACAAGGGGGCACAATTTGAAGATAGAGGCAGGACGATTCGGGCAACGTGAGGAAATATTTTTTCATGGAGAGGGTGGTGGACGCATGGAATGGCCTTCCTGAGGAGGTCGTGGGGTCAAGAACAGTGGGGGAATTAAAGAATGCATAGGACAGACATAAGGCATTTCTAGTAGGAGGCAGGAGAAAGTAGGCTGTTGGTAAAACTAGGATCTGCAGCTTATCCAATAGGTAGGGAAATGGGCAGACTGGATGGGTCAAGCAGTCCTTATCTGCCGTCAAAGTCTGTTTCTATGTTTTTAGTCCCTTGCAACATGTGACTTAAAGTTTTCAACTTGGAAAGCATCATTTCTAGTGATCATCACCTCTTCTCACACGGTGTCTGAAATCCATTTTTCTGATCACAGATCCTCCATATACACTTTCCATAAGGACAAGATAGTTCTCCATACACACCCCAAGTTTCTACCACAAATGGTGTTGATGTTCCTTCTTAACCAGTCACTAATGCTACCTGCTTACTTTGCCAACTTCTACAGTGAGTGAGAAAGAGCTGTCCACTCTCTGGATGTTAAGAAGGTCCTTAGGTTTGATATGACAGAACTAAGGACTTCAGACAATCCAAACATCTATAACTATCTCTTTGTGTCCTTCAATCTTAATTGGAAAGGCAGCCTTTTACAATTAAGTGTATTTCTGCCTGGATTGTGAACTGCCTGCACCACTACTATGCCATGGCTCAGGTTAAACTGGAGGGTCCAATACTTGTCTATTCCACCAGAGCAGTTGCCACATCTCTGGCAGAGATTCGCTCTGTGCCTGTTGGAGATATTTGCAGAGCTACAACTTGGAGCACAGTGCACACTTTTACAAACACCACACCAGGCAACATGCCACCTTCATCAGGACTATCCTGAATGGGTCACTATCCTGAGTGAGCCCTTAGCTCCGACCACCCTAGCCCAGGGGACTTTGTCATAGCTTGGTACTTTGAGCTACTAGTAGGACTCAATGGTGAAGATTGATTTCTGGAAGATATCAAAATTATGTACTCCTTATTCTTCACTACTGAGTCACACATCCACTTGCTATCCCTCAGACTCACTCCAGTATGTTATGTTGGTCTTCGCCTCTTTGTGTTTGGTTTGGGCTGTAAAGACACTGTGTTACTGGGTTTGGTGGCCCTTCTTACCTGTGCGACTAGGACTATTTTATGCCCTAAGGCTCTACTCCCCACCTGAAACCTCCCTCCACTGGAAGTACAAGTGCTCAGCACCCCTTCTCGGACCCATGGACCCGTCCAGCCCCCCCGGAGCACACACCCCCAGGGGCATGGTTCACCTCACCTACCTGGCGACCTCTCTGGAATTAGAGGGATGGTCCTGGGCCAGATCAAGGGGCTCAGGAGAGCCGGTGGGAGGTTGGTCCGGCATCGGGATGTGGGCGTTGGCTCCTGGGGCCTCCGTTGCCTCCCTGAGTCCTCTGTTTTTTTTCCTTGTTTTCCCCCTGGAGCACCGACGTGCAATGATGTCTGCGTACTACCATGCTGACGTCGACCGACACTCCACCCCCTGTCATGGCAACACTCTCTGCATGGCCCCAATCTCCACTGGGAGTCACTGAGAAGTGATGCAAGTCCCAGTACCCACCCCAGGAGGGGAGAGCAGCTCTCTGGATGCTCGATCCCCTCCCACCGACCCCCAATGGCACGAGTCCATTTTTGAACCCAGGTCGCCAGCGTGGCATGAGGTGTGGCGTCCGGCATCTCAACCCTCAGCACCACCAGGCCAGCCTTATGTCCTAACATTAACAGCATAGGTTCTTGTTAGGTTATGCTGTACCTTCTCAGTTAAAAGGTACTCAGGTAGTTGGGGGCTGGCGCCAAAGTGAGCATGTGGCCTTGTCCTATGTCTCAAGGTGCCATGCATTCATGGTGCTCAACTCGTTGCCAACCCCATGATGAGGGTCCTGGGACAGAGGGCTGTAGTTGGGATTCTTCAATGGTACTGGAATAAAACACTTCACCTGGCTTTTTCATGAGTGTGCTTGATTTGTAAATGACTCCACAAGTGCAGAGCTTTCTTCTTGTCCTCTGAAAAATTCTGGGTCCCACAGGATCCTAGTGCCTCCAGCTCAGAGCCACCGGTGTCAATCAGTTTATTTCAAAAGTTTCAACAGGGAAGACATACTGAGCTGTATAGCAGATCGTTCTGAGATGCGTCCTGGGGGAAAGGGATAAAGGGAGACAATAACAGAGCATTTACAAAACATTTGAAGATAACTGTACAAATAAAACAGAGCATTTGCAATGTACAATAAACCGAGCAATTACAAATCAGCATTTATAGTATTTACAGATTAGTTACAGCATAAGCAAAGAGAAGTAGGTACAGCCATCTAGGCAAAATGCGCAGTAAGTGGCATTCAAGGTTAGGGAGCTAAAATAGAGCTGAGGCTGTAAGAGGTGGATTTTTCAAGGAGCTATCTGGGTGGAGAGAGACAGAGGTAGAGTTAATGGAAGGAGAGGAGGGAGAGGGAGTAATGAGGAGAGTAGGTAGAGTAGAGGAGCAGGGGCAGAGACACCAGTACAGTTGCAGGAGGGAGCGGTGAAGATAGGAGAGGGAGTGAAGGGAAATGGCAGAGCGAATGGAGAGGGGGAGGGAGTTCCAGAGTTTAGGGAGATGGAAGAAGAAAGCAACCTGGCTGGGAGAAGACATCCCAGGTGGAGTGCTAGGGTGCGATAACCAGAGCTGCAGAGGGTGTAAGATGAGGGAAGAGGAGATGAGTGTACACAGGAGAGGTAAGAGGGTATAGAATTCGGCCAGCACTTGGCAATAAGGGAGGAGCCATTTGCAAGATGTCTGGCTTCAAGGGAGGGAAGAGAGAGGTGTATAGGGAGCAGTGGTGAGTCTGGGGTGGACAATCAAGAGCAAACCAGCAGAAGGAGTGATAGAGAGGATCCAGTCTGACCAGAGTGGACTTTGGAACACCGCCATAAATGGTGTCTCCATAGTCAAAAATGGGGAGAATCATTCTCTGTACAGTGACTGTGTGAACCAGCGGGGGGGATGCATCCACAGTTATGGTATAAAGCACCTAGTTTTGGGTGAAGCTTTTTATGTATAGAGTCCACATGTACGGAGAAGTCAAGGTGCTGGTCAAGCCGCAACCTAAGGTACTTGAAGAAGGGGATATCTTCAATGGGGGGCCCATCAAGGGTGAAGATATTCCTAAAAGATCAAGAATTAACAGAGAGTATATCATTTTCATTTTCTTCTAGATAACAGAACTGATGTTACCTCATGCTGGTTTAGAAGATATATAATGTAATTAGCACTGCCTCAGCTCACAAGAAGGAAAGAATCAAAACCAATCCACTGGCATGAAAGACTGAGGCACTGTGCACCTTACCTCCTGCCATGCTGGCAATCTGTGTTTGAGTAATGAGCATGGGTTGCCAGCGGTCAGTGGGGTGGGAGAGGATTGAGCATCCCAGGGCTGCTCTCCTCTCCCAGGGAAGGGTGGCCAGTTGACTTGGCCTTTGATTGCCACCGGTGGAGGCCCAGTGACAGTGCAGGCAGATGAGCAGCTCAAAGGGAGGGGCTATGGTTCCGCAGGGCGTGTGCACCTCCATGCATACTTCCTAATGTGCTGCAGCGGCTGGGCTCAAGGGAGAAAATGGAAAAAGGGATCCAATGGTGAGCCACTGCTCTGCACACCTCCCCGGACCCACACTGCCATCCGGACACCTGAAGTAGCTCTGAATTTGGACTCTCCAGCCCTGCCACAAGGGGGCAATCTGTGGGGAACTCGCTCCAGGTAAGTCCAAGGAAGGTGGGGACAGATGGCAGGGCTTCACCAAAGGTGCAAAATGCTGTATGGAAAAAAAAAAGAAGGAAAGAATCAAAAAATCTGCAGACCTGTTACAAAAAATTAAATCAGTAGATGGGAACCTACCAGATGTAAACACAGCACTGTCATGGAAAGAATGATCAAAACTGAAAAACAAGTACAGTGAGTTAATAGGAAGGGAAGCAGAGTTCATTATGCATAAATCTAAGCTAAATTGCATTGACAGTGGGACAAAAGCCACAAAAGTTAGTAGCAGTGTGCCTAAAACAAGTAGAAGGAACTAGAAGAGGACAGGATCAGATCTGTTACAGTACAGTAGCTTCTTCTTGTTGTTTTTACATTGTTTCTTGTGGATTTTACTTGGTAGAAGGTTATTTCTTTTCTGTCTTACTACTTCTAAGAGGCTAGCAGGGTATTGTTTGGGGCTGTTGGAATTTTGAAACCTGTTTTGGTAGCTATAAGTGGACTCATTTGTTTGATGTTTCACTGTGTAGCAGGCTGCATTTGTAGAGGCCTATTTCTTCTGATTTAAAACCTATTTGGTGTGATTTAAGTGGGGCTGTTTCTTTGAATTGGAGACCTATATCTTCTAATTTCAAGCCTATTTTGATGTGTTGTTGGTGAAGCTGTTTGAATTGGAGTCCTGTTTCTTTTGGTAGCAAACCTGTTTTGGGGGCTTTGAGTAGAATTGTGATTCATTTTTGCTGGCTTCACTAGCTGCGAAGTTTAGTGCAGCAGAGTGGGTGGGGTAAGGGTGCTAATGGCCTGACCAGGGGCCTCAGCTACCTGATTGTTTCTGGAAGACTTGGGCTGGTCCCACCCCCCAACCCCTCACCCCCACCTGCCCCTGGTCCATTATTTCCTTTATACCAGGGGTTCTGACATCACTTCCTCAAACGGGCAAAGGATATGCACCTGTCATAGCAGAAGCAGACATCCAGGAAAGGAGCAGCAGCAAGTGAAGAGGTGACTGCTATCTCAGTGGAAGGGAAATAACTGCAAATCTAGGAGCTTTCATTGTTACTTCTTTGCATTGCTATTGCATTGGTGAAAGGAGGAGTAGGAGTCTGAAGAAGGTTGTGTAATAGATACTTAAAGTCTCTTTTTGAGTGTGGATAGGAAGGATAGGAATATAAAAAGCAGTTGCTCAATCTATCTAAACATGTGCAACAAAGGGGTAAGGGAAATTAAGAAAAGAATGTTTTGCACTGATAGAGGGGGGAGAGGGGAGACTTGGGGGAGTGTTTGGTATCCTGCATCTGGAAGGGTGGGGGGTCGCTGGTGGGCAACGACAGCAATGGGTAGGGTGGTAGGCTGCAACAACTGTGGTGCACCAATCTTTCTAAAAATTGCCTGGAGTGTGGGAGGATGTTTAGTGTGCAACCACACAGAGAAACTTAGAAAGGAGATTGAGGGTCTGCAGGAGGAACTAAGACAGGCAAGGCAGATTGGGGTGGGTTTAGCCCAATACTGGAGGGAGGAAGAAGGGGAGATGAGGGAGGGCGATTTAAGCCAACAGTGGTGAGGAGAGGGTCAGAAGAAGGGAAGCAGAGACAAAGGTGCCCAGGCCAGGAAGAACGATTGCCGGGGTTACCAGGTCAGGAGACAAAAGACAAATGGAAGGAGGAGATAGGGACTTGTGAGGGGAGGTGAAGAAGTGGCAAAAGTCATGGAGTGGAAAGGAGAGAACAGGTTACTATGCAGAGAGAGAGGGAGCGGACATTTATGAAGGGTCTTCAGAAAATAGTTTTGCACTGCTAGAGAGGAAGAAGGTGGAGGAGGGAAATGATGAAATTAGAGGAGTAATTGATAAATGCCTGAACCAAATCGAAGCGGGGGGAAGTTCTGCTGGGAGAATTGCAACAGGGGCAAAAGGGGGAAATAATGTGCAGGAGGAAGAAGAGAAGCTGGAAATGAGAGAGGGAGATGAATGGAAGCAAGCAGGGAGTAAGAGTGGTGGAATCTTAGTGCTGGGGGACTCAATACTAAGAGGAGTCAGGTGGGGTAGCAAGGGGGAGAGGCATAGTCGCATTTGGGTGGAGGCCATGCCAGCGGAAAGGGTGGGACAATCTGTTCTGAAATATGCTAGAAGGGGTAGGGACAAGCCTCATTTAATTATACATCATGGGACGAATTACCTGGCTGACAGGACAGTAGATATAGTCCAGAGTAGGTTTGAGGAACTAGCACAATTACGTGAGACGGCAGGAAAATCAGTAACTTTTTCAGAGATACTTCCAGTGCCCAAGGCAAGCACAACAAGAAAGCTGAGAATATAGGAATTTAATGGATGGCTAAGAACCTGGTGTTGTGCTAAAGGGTATGGGCTGTTGGGGGGTGGGGGTGGGGAGGGACCTGGGAGGACAGTAGTCTCTATGCCAAGGACAGACTACACTTGAGTGAGGAGGGAAAGAAAGTGTTGAAACAGAGGATGGAGGAGTACATAGAGGAAGTTGGGAATTTAAACTAGGAGCGGGGGGTGGCAATTGGGCAAGAGATATGCAGAGACCACAGGTTGGGAAACCATATGAGCTTACCCCCCATAACAGTGACAAAGGACAAATGGCAAGTACTATTGGTGATGCTAGTAAAGGAGGGCAGGATGGGGAGGGTGGAAAGTGGTTACCCTTAATGCTAGGAGTCTTGGGAGGAAAACTGCAGAGTTACAGGTTCTCATGGCAGAGGGAGAGGTGGACATTGCAGCCATCACAGAAACATGGGCCAGGGTACAGGTTATTTCGTAGGGACAGGGTGATTGGGAAAGGAGGGGATGTGGCACTATATGTGAAGGAAGGGCTGAAGTGTGTAAGGGAGGAAGGGGAGGAGAGTAGTACGGAGTCACTTTGGATGCAAATCCAGGATTCCAAGAATAGGATTCTTAGAATGGGAGTGGTGTACAAGCCACCATCTCAGATGGAGGAGATAGACAGGGAACTAGCAGGATAGATCAGGAGGACCTGTGAGAAGGGTAGTGTGGTGATTGTGGGGGACTTCAACATGCCAGGAGTGGACTGGAGTACCCCAACAACCAGGAACAGAAGGGAGCAGGTACTGCTGGATGCCTTCCAGGACAGCTTCCTGCTGCAAATGGTCAGTGAACCAACCAGGTTAGGGAATACCCTTGACCTTGTGCTGGCAAATGGGGACTTTGTGAGAGAACTTACAGTGGAGGAACCGCTGTCAGGGAATGACCACCACTCAGTATGGCTCACATTGGATATGGGCAAGAAAGGAGTGAAATCTGGCACAAGAGTGCTGGACTTCAGGAGGGCCGACTTTGGGAGGATGGGGGAAGTGGTAAAAGGGTACCTGGCCAGAATTCAATCTAGTATGGACACTAACCAGAGGTGGGAGCTCATAAAGCTGGGGATAGTGGAGGCAACCAAAACCTGCTGCAAGGCCTAGAGCAAGAAGGCTAGGGCTAAGAAACCATGCTGGTTGAGCAAGGAGGTCATGGAAAAGGTAAGGGGGAAAAGAGCTGCCTTTAGGAAGCACAGAAAAACAGGGAGGGGGGAGAACAGGGAGGAGTACTTAACAGAATTGAAGGAGGTGACAAGGGCAGTAAGGGGAGCCAAAGCATCTATGGAACTCAGGCTGGCACAAGGCATTAAGAAGGGGGAGAAGGACTTCTTTAGGTACATCAGGGAGAAAAGGAGCTGTAAGGACCACATAGTAAGGATTAGGAAGGAGGGGGGTTGGGTGGAAGCAGGGTGCGATAAGGCAGAAGCACTAAATGAGTACTTCTGCTCAGTATTTACTAAAGAGAAGAGGGGTGACACCCAAGGGGAGAAATGGCAGAAACGGGGGGAGGGAAGGGGTGACAGATGGGGAAATCATGGAGGGCAGAGTTCAGGAGGGTTTGAAGGCACTGAGGGTGGACAAGGTGCCAGGCCCAGATGGCATCCACCCCAGGGTACTGAAAAGAGCTGGCAGAGGTCCTTGCAGGACCTTTGGCAGACCTATTTAATGCCTTACTACATCTGGGTGTGTACCTCAGGACTGGAGGATGGCTCATGTGGTGCCCCTCCACAAGAGTGGCCCCAAGGATGAACCGGAAACTACAGACCAATGAGCCTCACATCCATCGTGGGTAAGCTAATGGAGACTATCCTGAAAGAGAGGCTGGTGGCCCTCCTAGAGGCCAAAGGACTACAGGACAGCAGACAGCATGGCTTCATACGGGCAGATCCTGCCAAACCAACCTGGTGGAGTTCTATGACTGGGTAACTAGGCAACTGGACAGGGGCCATGCAGTGGATGTCCTGTATCTGGACTTCAGTAAGGCATTCAACTTGGTGCCACATGGAAGGCTGGGAAGTAAGTTAGTAGGCTGGGTGTGGGTGCAAAGCTGGTGAGATGGGTAGGAAACTGGCTTCAGGAAGGCAACAGAGGGTGGTGGTGGGTGGGGAGCTCACACCCAGGGTAGTGGACGAGCGGTGTTCCACAGGGCTCGGTGTTGGGACCAGTGTTGTTTGGGATATTCATTGCAGACATATCATGGGACATCAAGAGCAAGATCAGTCTGTTTGCTGATGATACTAAGGTAGGAGCGGTGGTGGATGACCTAGGGGATGGCAGGGGTTGCAGGATGATCTGGCAAGCTTGAAACCTGGTCAGACACCTGGCAATGGGGTTTAATTCCAAAAGTGCAAGGTGCTGCATTTTAGGATGAAGAACCCTAGGAGGAGTTACCAGCTGGGGAGTGCAGCTAGCCCAGGCAGAGGAGGAGAAGGATCTGGGTGTGCTCATTACAGGGTCAATGAACAACTCGGCACAATGTAGGAAGGCAGCTGCAAAGGCCAACAAAATGCTGGGTTGTAGTGCAAGGGGTATATCCTCGAGGAGGTGATTCTGCCACTGTATAGGTCATTAGTTAGCCCGAACCTGGAGTACTGCGTGCAGTACTGGCGGCCATATCTGAAGAGGGACATTAAGTTACTGAAGGGGGTGCAGCGCAGGGCGACAAAGAAGATCAAGGGGCTGGGGAACTTATCATACGAGAGGAGGCTGAGGGAGTTGAACGTGTACTCACTGGAGGAGAGGAGGGAAAGGGGGAACATGATTGAAACCTTTTAGTACATGAAAGGAATAAACAAGACAGGTACAGAGGGGCTGTTCAAAGTAAGGGAGGGGAGGGACACCAGGGGCCATGATATGAGACCGGAGGGAGGAATATTCAGGAGGGAGATGAGGAGAGACTTTTTTACAGAGAGGGTGGTGGCTGAGTGGAATGCGTTACCTGCAGAAGTGGTATCCAGTAGAACAGTGGACTGCTTCAAAAGGGGATGGGACAGGACAAGGGAGAGGGTTAATGAAGGGGAAGGGTGGAAGGGAGGGGCAGCTGCAGAATAAGGGGTGCTAGCTGCACATTCGAGCAGACTTGATAGACCTCTAGGCCTTTATCTGCCGGCAAATTTCATATGTTCGTAGTTCCTGTACAGGGATAACTATGATTATTCCACTTCAGTTCAAACTGTAGCAAACATGGTATATACTTGATTTGTTTCACAAGTTTAAATTGCCTATTTTATCTAATTTTTCAGTGTGTTTATGCTGCATCGTCTTATTTTCTGGTATAGTAATGTGAATGTTGTGGTTAAAATTCAATAAAAAAATTTCACTGAGGGAAAAAAAAAAAAAAAAAAAATTTAAATTGCAAAAGCCAGCTCGGTAGCGCTGCCACCTGCTACACCAGCAACACGAGTTCACTGATAGTCTGCCCAGGGTGTGTCTGAGGGACTGCTCTCTTCTTGTGGGGTGAGTGGGTTGTACCTTCCCCAGTGTGCCTGACACCTAACAGGGGCTGAGTGTTAACACAGTTGGGAGGCCCAGAAGGTGTAGTGGGACACCATCATATGCCCTGTGTCATTGCACGTCGTCGTTCTGGGGGAAAGAACAATCCCTCTCCATGCGGGATTAAGGACAGCGCCCCGCAGCCCTCACACACCAACTTGAGAACTGCCCAGATCCTACTTCAGAGGGGTAAGGGCATGCCCCTCCAATCACGCCATGAGAGGTAAGTTGTGGGGAAACAGGGTAGGTCCCACAGATGGTCAATGACTGGGCTGGGGGCTCATTCAGACAGGGGCCAGCAGGATGTCCTGAGGACAAAAGCAGTACGGAAAAAAAATTAAAAACCTGTCCAGTATATATCTCGTTCCCAGGCGACTGCTCAAGAGACACTGTTTAAAGAATAAGAGTGCCTCACGCACAGGGGAAAGGAGAACTTTGATTGGTCCAGAGCACTCCCTCAATCTGTAGTGCTACACTTGTTCATTTAAAATCTCCTTATTCCAGGTACTGTAATATAATGCTTGTTCATTTAAAGTTTACCCTTAGAAGGTAAAGTCATGTACTCTAGGATATCACGTCCTGCAAGATCATGTTTTCTGTCTCGATTATCAATCATTCTATAACGCTTGTTCATTTAAACTTTAGCTCTTACAGGGTATAGTCATTTACTCTAGGATATCATTTCCAGCAACGTGTTTTCTGTCTCTACTATCAGTCATTCATTATTCTTGAATCAGTTTATTGACTCTTGCAGCTTTTGTCATAAATTCAAAGGTACATATTTCAGATAAACCACATCATGAATTGTCACTAGGTAGAGTGACAGCTTGAAAAGGTTGTGTGTCTCCTTGACAATACCACTAGTATCTTATGTACACCTGAATCTGGCTATTAGAAAAATATCACTTTTCTATTTTTTTTAGCAAAGGATAATGAAATAGATGAGCCAGAGTAACTGCTGGATCAGCTTCATACAAATAAATCCCATCTATTCAGTTTACATGCATCGGAATACGTCGATGTATTGTTAATACATGTACATTAATATACGTGTAACAATATACAAAATAGTGTACGAACAACCATACACAACAGGGCTATGTTTCCATCAAGGGTTGGCCTGCCAAGGAAAGCCACACTGCAGCTAATGGAAAAGAATCAGCATCTCTCACCAGTGTTCTTCCCTTCCAAGCACTCACAAAGCAGTTAGATGTCCACTAAGGATGTTTATTGAGAGCCGTGGCAGTGACGGCTAACAGCTACAGCAGCACAGCTGGGAAGTGGGAAGTGGTATCACCGCAGATCCTACTTGATCTCCGGTCCGTTATCCCTCCCCCTGTCCCATTCCGTTCAGATTCCCATATGTCTATCCCTTGCATTCTTGTACCCCACTACTGGTCATCCAAGAATTAGATTTCACTATTTATTCCCACTTATGGGTCTAGGGCCAGAGGCACTTGAATCTCATGGGAGCAAAGTCTTTTGCAGTGTAGGAGACCAATGTCTGTGCTGGCGCTGCCCAAGAGGCAGATGTGGTGACATTGCACTCGTGGGCTGGCCAATAACCGACAACAGCCTCCTACTTTCCTCACTTCTGTTTTCCCGCCATCAAGTGCACACTATGGGAGCTTCATCATCACAACTGCATCACAGTACTTTCCTCGGTCCACCACCGTTAGTTCAATGCCATACCTCTCAACACCGAGTCTTCTCGGTGCTGCTTTATTATTTTATCATTTTTCTGTCATTTTCAGTGTGGTGCCAAACTCTTGTTCTACCCTTTTTCTTGTTATTTTTTTGACTGCAGCACCATGTCTGGTCCTGTGGAGCATAGTGGTAAGAAGGCCATGAGAAAGAAGAAGCATCACAGTGGCTCCCCCACCCATGCATCAGTCCTCTTGTGGGGCGTCACTTTGTTTCGGACTGGCATGATGTCTGTTTGACCTGCTTTGGCACTGACCATGACATGGGCAGGTGCAATGCTTGCTTCTCGATGGAGTAGTGCATCCTCAAAATCTGCATATTGAAGTGGGGTTGTAAGCCCTCCATCTTCTGGGGCAGGCATCACACCAGGGACGCCAATGTAAGGTCCCTGGGCTCTTCCCCTCAGCCCCTTCCCAGTACTATATGTACTGAGGAAGACCAGGACTCTCCACACACTCATGCCACCAAGATGTCGGAGACCCTGTGGGAGGGATCGGGTGGAAAGCTGGCTTCCCAGGGAGGCCAGTTGATCACCCCACCCAATTCGTTGGCCCTTCTGGGCAGTGGACACCCCCAGTACTGATACTGAAGCTATATGCTTGGTCTTTACTGCTGGACACCTTGGTGCTGTGGCATGGCGCAGCCTCGGCTCCTGGTACAAAGGCCAGTACTGCTGAGCGAGGCGGTGATGACCACAAGACAAAGCCCCCCTCCGGCACTGTTTTTGGTGACAAAGAAGGGAAAGGTTCCAGAGGCAAGACAGTACCTCACTCGCCATTGAGGTTGTAGTTATTTCTTATCCCAAGCTGTTGGATGGATGGGGGAGGATGTTGACATTGACCTTGGACAGAGAGGGGCGAGCACATCTGTTTCCCTAAGGTGCTGCTGTGTGGATGCAGGTAGCCAGAACTAGTAAAAAACAGCACACACAACATGTTCAGAAAAATAATTAAGTAAATTTATTGGTGCAGAAGGAACATGAGTAAACAGCCCCTACGTATCGCCACCCAAAGTGGATGCTTCATGACACCCCAGATTAAATATCCGTCATAACTAATTAATCACCAACATGTGAAACACATTCAAAAAGGTGCTATGAAGGTGTAAATGAGTGCGTAATCACCAATTGAAACAAATGAGTAACAGGATCCCTCAGTCTATCTTTCCTCTAATGCTGAGTACTCTTGGTATCAACACTTCCTTTCGGAGATGATACAAGAGCTGAGTCTTCAACATTTTACCAGTTGCAATTGTAACCTCCTGCAAATGGGGGTTCCCAAAAGTCTTCCAGGAGCTTGCCTGAATGCTTCAAGTCTGGGCGGTGTTCGGCGTGTGAGCTGTTTAAATGTGGTTCCAAGTGAGTGCTATTTGAGCCTCCACATTCTGTCTCTTTAAGAGCTGTCTGCTTGCAGACTTAATTAGTTTGTATGGGAGGACTGTGTATTTAATGCTCAAATCCCACCTGAGTTGCTGTCAATTCACTCCGTTTCTGCTGTTGCTACATGTGCAGAGGGATCCTTGTTGAAAGATATAACTGTTTGCCAGAAATCATTTAGAGTGACTGAGAAAATTTAGCTTGTCTATTCTATCTTCATTTCAGCACAAACTGTTTCAGTGTAACTCTTTCATTTTGGTCCTGAATAGCTGACTTGGACCAATCAGGATGATAGGGAGACCCTAAAATGGAGCCTGTGGACGAATCGGAACTTGGACTCTCAATTTTGAGCCAGCCCCAAGAGGATTGTGTGGGCAGTGACTCTGGAAAATGTAGTTTTAACCTTGGCACCTTTTTCCACCAACAGAGGGAGTCTTATTGTCAGTGACAGCCGAACCAGCCAACAGAATGGTGTGGAGCTAAAGGAAATGCCCTGCTCTGTGACTGGAAAGATTAGATCAGTTGTGACTGTGAAGAGAGAAGGAGCTCTGTGCTTCTGCGGTGTATAGTTTCTCGCGGGAAGCGCATGCGAGGCCCTGAGTTTTGGTCTGCAGCCTTTGTGAGTGCCAGTTTGGACTGAATCCGAGTTGTGAGGAGAAAGAAGCACTAGAAGTGTGGAAACCAGGCTCACCCTGTAGAAGACCGGAGAAATTGCTGAATCGCGCTCTGTCTGTCAGGAACTGAAGCTGCTTTGTGTGCTCCCGTGTATTTTGCAGTAATTGTGATCGGGATCGAGGAGCAGTCTGCCTGGTATAGTACTTTCCTTTTACATATGAATGTGCGTAGTGCTTGTGGGGAATCGCTATTTCCAATTCCCAGTGCTGTGTGTTGAAGCTGGAAGCAAACTCCAGCTTGTCTCGGACTAAATCCGTTTGCTATCAACTGCAGTGTGGTCCAGTCACAAGGACTTTGTCTCCATGCCTTGTTGTTCTGGCAATCCAGAAGAACATCCACCATCCAGTTTTCAGCTTGGGTATTGTGAGTACAAGTCAGGATATTCCCCTGCAGCCTGTTTCCAATCACAAGTGTGTCATCTAATTCTTGTTGTTTCACTGCTTCATGGACTGAGCCATCCGGCTCCTGATTACAATTGGGTGTTGTGCATATATTTTCTCCTACAGGGCCCTATCCATCTGCACATGCCGGCCAACCCCGGGCAATGGACCTGGCTAGCCCCCGCCCCCAACCTGGGTACCCAGAGTGTGACTTTTCAGCCCCTATATGTGTGCACAGTACTGTGATTTAATGCCACCAATTAACCTGATTTCCACCTCCCGTGTTACTGCCCCCTAAATAAATCAGATTTGTTGTTGTTATACTATATACTGTCTGTGGTGTTGGTACTTATGAAAACAGTATTGTGTTTTGCTGTGTATGTTGTTTAACCTTATTTTACAGGGAGTCCTCAGAGACGTGCTGCAGAAGTGGTTTCGAGGGTAAATGGTATCTATATGAGTGAACAGTGTATACGTGGGGTTAGCTGTAACGCCAGTGTACTCTGAGAGCCACTAGAGGGAATAAAAGGGGGTCTCGGTGTTCCAGAGGGCTGTGACCAAGCTAGTCTAACCACTACAAACCCTGACCTCTGGGTGGAGGCACCCGCCACAAGACCTAGGCCCCTCAACCTGTCCATAGTCAAACAGGCAGGAGTAGTAGCCCTTGGGATAGTGCTACCTAGGGGTTACACAATACTACTACTCTGGTGTTGTTATTCCTTGGGGAATACAGCAGCAACAGCACTGTCATTCCTTCATGGCCCTGGCTGTTTATGGAGGCATCCAGGAATGTCTAGCTCGGTCCCTTTGCTCCCTCTTCAGCCCTTAGGGATGTCCAGCACAGATACAGCACTCCCATGTGGTCTCCAAGGTATGTGCCTCAACCCTCCTCTGGGATTTTGGTGCTTCCAACCTCCTCGGGCCTTGTTGCCTGGTGTGTGGCCGTCCACCTGACACTGACTCTGTGGAGTTTGATGCCTGGGGCAGAAGGGTGTTTGTGGTGGCATGCACCATGACGTGTATCTCTGCACAGCAGGCATGCCAGGCAGCTTAGGGTAGATGACTCTGGGCAACACTTATTCAGCTCTTGGTGTCCATGCCCTATTGTGAGGCAACCAGGCAGGCCATTTGCCTTTCTGCTGAGGGTGTGGAGCTGGTGAGACACTAAGTGAGAGCATCTTATGATGCCAGCGAGGTAGCTTCCATGCTGGTAGGAACCACAGTCTGCATTTGGCAGACAGCATGGCTTCACCTTTCCTGGTTGGCACCCCTAGGCTGACATAGGGTGCTCAACTCGCACTTTCAAGGGGACTCATTTCTTCTCCTGTGGAGTCAGGTATGAGTTGTTGGGGCCTCCTTTTGCACCTAGGTCTGACCAGTCTCCAGTCCCACCAGACCTGTAAGGAGTTTCTGCCCTTCTAGGGTTATCCTACAGTATATAGGAGGTTGAGGGAAGAATTATTTATCTCTCTGATAGCCAGCTCCTCCCTTTTTGGACGAAAGTTTGACACTCTAACCCATAAGTGGGAATGAATGGTAAAGATTGATTCATGGAGGATACAGAAATGATATACTCCCTGTAATTGTTGATTTTCCCAGAATATCTTCACCATTTATCCACATGCCTGCCCACCATCCCCCGCTCAGATAAAAGCCAGGGCCTCTGGACAGCGGCCCCTGTGCTTTTCCTCAGAGCACTTATCCTATTGCCACGCCCTCAGAACATTTCCCTTTGTAATACCTCTGGTCTTTCCAGTGGGAACAGGTCTTCCTCCTTTTTCATGCTTTTTATTGTTAAAGAAGAAGGAAAGACTAGGAATAGAAGTCTCTATTCCCTCCAAAACAAAAACAAAAAAAGGGGGGGGGTCTTCAGTTGTCTGTGTTTTTCAACATGCTTTGTTGCTTCCCTTCCCTTTGGGATTGTTGTTGGTTATCACACTTAAGGCGGCTATTTTACTGTATTTAACCTTATGTTTTGCCAGCTCTGCTCACTCGTAGCACAGCCTCCTATAAGGGTGCTGCTGCTCCCACTTTTCATTCTGGAGAGGTGGATACCAAGGGGGTCATATTTTTGTTTTCTCTCATTCTCTTGAGCCACATTCAGTCCCACAACTCGGTTCTGGGTTCTTTTCTCTATCATCATTTCCTTGAAGTGGCAAGAGGGTGTCTGTATGTTCTAAGGATGCTGTGCTCTCTTTTTTTCTAGCTGTATTTTACTTGATCCATGGACTGATAAGTACAAGGCCCTTCCTTTTGACTTTGCCTTCTAAATCTTCAGGAGGTTCCCACAGATCTCTCCAAGAAGAGCCAGAGCTGCTTGACAGGGCTGCTGTCCTTCTCCGCCTTCCTGTCCAGAGGGGGAGTAGGCTCTGGCTCTTGTACATGCTATGCCTGTGCCACTTAGGCCCATTCTTTAGCCTCTCTAATTTGGTAGTTGGGTTTTATTATTTTATGATTTTATATCCTGTATCCTTTGGGTCTGGGCGTCTATAGTCCTTTGTCTCTTTTTTTCTCTCTCATTAGTTTCTCTCCTGGCTAACAGAACTGAGCAAGGTAGGGGGGTAACATTGGTTACTGGTCAACCCATGAGCACAATGTCACTAGGTCTGCCTTGTGGACAGTACCAGCGCTGACCTGAGTCCTCTAGGTTGCAAAAGACTTTGCTCCCTCAGGGTCCTAGTGCCTCTGGTCCTAGATCCATAAGTGTGAATGAATGATGAAGATATTCTGGAAGATCAGCTATTACAGTGGGCACATAATAATAATTTTTTCGTCCCACTGCTTCCTCTGGAAGGCTGTTTCAGGAATCTACCACTCTTTCTGTGAAGAAGTACTTCCGCATAACTCTTCTGAATTTACCACCCTCCAGTGTCATGTCATATCCCGTTGTTCTTGAGTACCTTTTTTTCTGAAAAATGCTTATGTCCTCTCCACCTCTGCTGTCCGCTGCCAGGCGATATCTTCCTGGGATGGAGAGCTTCTGCCCCCCCCGGACTGGGGTCTGGAGTGTCATTCAAAGATTACCTCGCCCCCCCCCCGGGTGGGAGGGGAGTTGCACAGTAGGTGCCTTTGTTCAGCCCTTCATCGGACAGGGCTCCACTTTGGAGTTCTTGGGGCTTATACTATAATGGGGGGGTTCTTCTAGGTGTGCTACCCCATCCCCACTTGCCCTATCCCCCCCTTCAGGGATTTGGGAAGGGGTCCCCACTGACTACAACATATCTCCCTGGCACTTGTGTAGTACCTGGGGCAGCTATATGGGCTCTTCTCCACCTTTTCTTGCCCCTCAAGCTGTCGAGGGGCCTAGGAGGGCCAATGACGCTTAGCTGGGCTATTAACTTTTTATGTCTGTTCAGGGCATCCGGCATGCCTCTCTACATTATCTGCAGCAGTCCTGGACTCCCTGACATTGGGGGTCGCCTTCTCAAGGGGAGCTCCTATGCTTATTAGCCTCCCTTCTCACCCTCTCTTCCGGGGGGGGGGTGCCCACTGGATTATGATCCTTGGCCGTCCCCCTCCATGTGGGTGTTTCCCTGACACTTGGCTGCAGGGCCCCAGCGCTCTTCAGTGCTGGGAGCAAGGCACACCCTCTCTTACACTGGCAGTCTGGGAGGCAGGCCCAGCCTTTGATCTGCTGTTCCAAGGGTCTTCACTGGAAGCATGCAGAGATGACAACCACTTACAGATGCGGTGACCTGTCTTTTTTCCTTAATTGGGAGTCTGATGGCTGCTGGCCAAGTCCAGGGATCTCTGTGGCTGACTCTGGAATGCTACATACGGTTGTTTCACACCCCAGAGATCTCTGCCAATCTGCCCACCCCTGCACTGTCCCTTTCCCAACAGTTGCAATACATAGGGGTGGCTCTGGACACTGCCTAAGGTGAGGCCTCTCTGCCACAGGATGGGACAGACAGCTAGATAACTTAAGCCCTGTTAGTTGTCTGAAGTCTGCATGTACCAGCCAGGGATTCACTGGTGCTTTTGGGATCTGATGGTGGCGACCATTGTCTCTTTGCCCTTGGCCAGACCGCACTTGCAGCATCCCCACTGGACCTTGCTTCCTGCTTTGCAGAATGCTGCCACGGCAGCCTAGCATAGCCCTTGCATGGTCTCTGCTATGCATGGGAAGGCTGATGAGCTTTACCAAGCTATTGTGTGCAGCTGAGCCTGAGACTGATTCTTTGGTGACCAAGGCTGCCCGTGACAGATCTAAGGTGCTTAAGCATCTTAGTTCCCTCCCTCCGACAGGGAGCCCAGGAGGATAGACCTATGGGCAAGAAGATCTTTCCTTCTGCCACTTTAGGCCTCAGAATTGCCAGTTATTTGTCTCTCATGTTTAAGTACCAAAATACCCTCTGGAAGAAGGGCAAGGTGGCTGCTCTGGCCCTTTCTGAGGGTTCACAGAGGAAGGAGCTCCTCAAGACTCTCCAGGCTGTGGAGGATGTCAGTAAGCACCTCCTTAGAACAATTTATGATATGACAGATACCACTGCCAGGGCTGCTGTAACAGGCATCTGCCTCAGGTGCCATTCCTGGCTGAGGGTTTCAGCCTTTGCTGCTGCTGTCCAGCAGAAGGTTCTGAATGCCCCCTTTGTAGGCTTCAACCTTTTTGGCCCCAATGTGCAGGATATCATTAATGCCCTACAGGCCTCTGGCAGGGCTATTAGGTCTGTCCACTCCCTCTACCATACCCAGCCCAGGAGCAGGATCTTTCCTTTCATGAGGTCTCTCACACATCTGGTTCGGGAACCAGGCCTCAAGGTAAATGCAGAGCCAGTTCCACCATGCCTTCCCCACCTCCACTACTGGTGCCCCTGCCAAAAGCCCTAGTGGTGGTGGCGTGGCCATGGCCATAAGTCCTGCCTCTGAATGACTCCTTGTCGGACCCCCTCCTGCCCCACACCAGGAGGCAGTGGTCGGGGGTCGGTTCTCCCTCCATCTGGAGCAGTAGAGAGCCATCACTCCAGACACTTGGCTACTGCAGCTAATTAATGATGGTCACATGCTAGAAGTTCTCGAACAGCCTTCAGAAACCCTGCCTCTTCCTTCACCTTACTCAACAGACCACATTCCAGTGCTGTGGGAGGATGTGCTCACCTTGCTGTGCAAAAAGGTCATAGAGTGGTTATCCAAACGGCAAAGGAACAGGACGAACAAGGTTCTACTTCTAGTCCTTTCTTGTCCCCAAGCAAATGGGAAATCTTTGGCCCATTCTAGACTTCAAGGAGCTAAATCTCTACATCTAGTACAAAATGTTTTGGATGGTCACTCTGCAAGGCCTTCTGCCTTTGCTGAAGCAAGGAGACTGGTTATGTTCCCTGGATGTTCAGGATGCTTTCCTGCATATCAATGTCTGCCCTCCGCACAGGTAGTACCTCAGATTCTAGTTCCAAGGGAACACTACAAGTTCAGAGTCTTGTCCTTTGACTCATCCTCTGTGCCATGGGTCTTTACAAAATGCTTAGGAGCAGTGGCGGCAGCCCTCTGGCGAGAAGGCCTGTATGTGTTCCCATATCTGGACGACTGGTTACTGAAGGTTCAGTCCAGAGACCTGCTGTTGCAGACTCTACACTGTACTCTGCAGTTATTCCATTCCTGGGAATAACAGTCAACTTGCCTGAATCTGTCTGGATCCCATCACGGTGGTAGCAGTATATAGGGGCAGTGCTGAGTTCTACCCAGGACATGGCCTTCCTTCTCCAGGACAGAGTGGGAGGGCCTGATGGCTCAGGCTCAGTTTGTGGCTCAGAGCCAGTACTCCAGTTTCTGAACAATTGCATTTCTTTTTGTTATAGGGAGTATGATGTGGAACTCCCCAGTGTGGTTCATGGCCATTTAACCAGAGGCATGAACACTTCTGTTGCCTATTTCAGGAATCTGTCAGCTGCAGAAATCTGTGCTGCTGCACTTTGGAGTACTGTCCACACTTTCATAAGACATTACAGTGTGGACATTGCCTCTAGGAGAAGGGCAGTTCTTGACCTAGCTGTGCTTCAAGGCATTCTTTCTTAGGCCTCTGGCCTCCTGCCACCCAGACTGTCTTGTGGTAACTGCTTGGGACTTGTTCCATGGATATGACCTGATGAAAGAGTTATCCTCGAAGAAGATAGAACTGTTACGTAAGAACTTACCATAACAGTAGATCTTTGACTGAATTACTTTCATCAGGTCATTCTGACCCACCCTCCATCCCCGGTTGGGTGTAGAGCCTACTAGCTCTATGGTTTTTCTCCAGGTTGCCGCTCAGTCTGCGTCCACCTTTCTGCTGGAGAGGGGAGCCTCCTTTCTACCCTTGGGCCCCTAGGACGCATTGGGAGGGGGCCTGGTTAGCCTGGTTCTTTCTTTCCAGAAACCATAGATCCTTCTTGGTATAAAGGCTATCTCCAGTCTCCCCCTTCTGAGCTGGCCTTCTAGCTGTCCCCAGCCAGGGCAGGTGTTTGGCATTTTCTTTCTCCTTCACTTTCCATTCCCTTTCTGGAACTTCTGGCTTCCCTCGGTTCCCCAGCTGGAGTTTCTTTATCTGGTTCTCCGATGGGAATAGAACTGAGGGAACAAGGAGCCACCCACATTTATAAGGGGAGGACGTCATACGTTTGACGTTATCATGGGTGTCCCCCCTTTGTACACTGTTAGCTAGTAGAGTTTCCGTGTCGTCCTGGTGCCTGGCGGCTATAGTTCCATAGGTGTGACCTGATGAAAGCGATTCCTTCGAAGATCTACTGTTATGGTAAGTTCTCACCAAATTGTTCTTTTCTCTTTGTTATATGCCTGTCTGCTACTTGCTAGGTCATAAACATGTCTGTAAAGCTTATTCTCTTTTATTTCTCTTTTCTCTTTTACGCGTCTCTTTTTTTTTTTTTTTTATACTTATGCCTGTCATGTTCTGCACTTATGCCTGTCATGGTGTTCACTCCTCACAGCTTGGTCTGCAAGGAGAGATCACCATGATAGGAATAAGTACAGAAAAAAGAGACTGGTGTAAAACTGAATAGGCTTTACAAACATGTTTATGATCCAGCAAGTAGAGACAGGCATATAGCAAAGAGAGACAAACTGATTCTGAGAAACCATTTGAGTACCAGAGAGGTATATGAAAAAGATAATCCCCCAAAGAAGCCTTTATAAATACATAGATACTAGACACTGTCGGCAGATAAGGGCCTATGGCCCACCCAGTCTGCCCAGTTGAGCTTGTATGTTGACTTTGTTTTCCTAGAAGTCTGTTGCCCCTTACCCCTGACCTCCAGAATTCCCGTATGTCTATCCCATGCATTCTTAAATTCTGTGATTGTTTCAGCCCCCACCACTTCCTCTGGCAAGGTGTTCCATTTGTCCACCACCCATTCTGTGAAGAAATTCTTCCTTACGTTTCCTCTGAATCTCACTCTCTCCAACTTCATGCCATGCCCTCTAGTTCTGGAACATCTTTTTCACTGGAAAATAGTGTATTCCTGCACCCTGTTCCTCCCTATAAGGTACTTGTATGTCTCTATCATATCCCCTCTCTCCTGCCTCTCCTCCAGGGAGAACATATTCAAGTCCTTCAACCTGTCCTCATAGGACTTGTGATGCAATACCTGTACCATCTTTGTTGCCCTCCTCTGAACCTTTTCTACTCTATGTCCTTATGTAGGTAAGGTCTCCAGAACTGTACACTGTACTCCAGGAGGGACCTCAGTAGTGTCATGTATAATGGAATTATGATCTCCCTTTTCCTGCTGGTGATGCCCCTGCCTATGCATCCCAGCATCGTATTTGCGTTACCTGCTGCCTTGTCACACTGTTTCCCTACCTTGCTCCAAGGTCCCTTTCCTGCTTGGTACATGATATATCCTCACCTCCCAACTGATATATTGTTCCACGGTTTTTGTGCCCCATATGCATTATCTTGCACTTCTTTGCATTGAATTCAACTGCCAAACCCTTAACCATTCTTCAAGCTTCTGCAGGTCCCTCCTCATTCTGTTTATACCCTCTGGCATGTCCACTCTGTTACAGAGCTTCGTGTCATCAGCGAACAGGGAAATTCTGCCTCCTGGGTCCTGTGCAATGTTACCGATGAAGACGTTGAATAGGACCGGTCCCAGCACTGATCCCTGTGGTACCCCACTGGTCACTCTTCCCTCTGTGGAGTGACAGCTATTTACCACCACCCTCTGTGTCCTGCCACCCAGCCAGTTACCTACCCACCACACTACTGTCCTGTCCACTCCCATATTCCCCATTTTGTTTAATAGCCTTCTGTGTGGCACAGTGTCAAAGGCCTTGCTGAAGTCCAGATAGGCCACATCCACTGCCCTCCCTTGATCCACTTCCCTTGTCACCCAGTCAAAAAATTAAATGAGGTTGGTCTGGCATGACGTTCCCCTGTGAAACCATGCTGCCTTAGGTTCTGTAGTCCATTGGCAACCAGATGTTCCACCAATCTCTCCTTCAGTAGTGCTTCCATGATCTTCCCCACTACCAAGGGCGGGCTGACTAGTCTGTAGGTCCCCCCTTCCTCTTTGTTCCCGCTTTTGTATAAGGGGACTACATCTGCTGTCCTCCAGTCTTTTGGTACCTCCCCTGTTTCCAGTGATCAGCTAAACAGGATTGTCAGAGGTTCAGCCACCGCCTCTCTTAGTTCCTTTAGGACCCTGCGGTGCACCCCATCTGGCCCCATTGCTTGATCAACTCTTATTCCTTCTAGTTCCTTTAGGACCCTTTCCCATGTAAAGGGACTTGTGTCAATTTCTGCACCATTCCAACCCCTTGTACTCCCTTCAGGCCCATTATCCTCCTCTTCCTCAGTAAAGACTGAGCAGAAATACCTGTTCAGTATGTCAGCTTTACTGTTGTCATATTCCACGTGGCCCCCATCCTCCTCCTTCAGTCTCACTATCCCTCCCTTTGGCTTTCTTTTTTCACTTTTTTTTTTTTGCAATTGTTTAACCAGGAGTGGCACACTAAGCTGAAAGCTTGTTTACAGGTGTGACTTGGGAGCACAGGGAAGTTAAATGCTCAGGGCCACACAGTATGCATGGTGGGGGTTGTAGGATTCAAACCCAGGTCTCCAGATTTGCAGCTCAGAGCCTTAAACCACTGCACTATACTGCTCCTTCTGTGATTTCAAACCAGTGACCAGTGGTCACTGTTCCCCAAGTGCTCCCCCACTGTTACCCCGTCACACTGTCCCCGTTTGTGAGCATGAGGTCCAGTATTGCCTTCTGCCGAGTTGGTTCCATGACCAGTTGATTGAGGAAGGCACCTTGAAGGGAGTCCAGGATAAATCTGCTCCTGGTTGATGCTGCTGCTAGGAGGCTTCAATCACATCTGGAATATTGAAGTCTCCAGCCAGCAGCACCTCAACCTTGTCTGCCATTCTTTGGATGGCTAGCATCAGCTCCCTTTATGTTTCTTCCTTATGGGCTGGTGGTCTTAAGACCACCCCTGTGCGGATAACTGACCCCATTTTCCTTTCCAGCTTAACCCACAGTATCTCTCCCCCATTTTGTTCCTCCTGGATCAAGTGCCACTCCTCCTCCCTTCCTGCCTGCCCTGCCTCTTCTGAATATGTTGTAGTCGGGTATGGCCATGTCCCAGTCATGGTTATCATTATACCAGGTCTCTGAGATGGCCACAATGTCCAGGTCCGACTGCACCATGACAGCCTCCAGATCCTCCATCTTGTTGCTAAGGCTCCTGGCATTGGCACACATGGCTTTCCATGATTTGAACTCCCTGGGCTGTTTAGCTGTTCTACTGCAGCCCCCTCCCTGGTTGTCCTTTATCCCTGGTTCTCCCTGCTGTCTGCCCTTCTGTTGAATTTTTCCCCCTTTCTGCTATCCAACTCTTGGGTGCTTATCTCCATCTTTTGCACACTGCTTTGTAGAGATATCCACTTCTCCTGTTCACTGGTTCCACAGCTAGCTGTGGGGGAGTGAGCAATTAGGTACCCTCCTTGCTGGCCTGCTACCCTCCTTGGCTAGTTTAAAAGCTTGTCCATGTAGCATTTAAACTTATCATTGAGTGCTTGGATTTCCCTCCAGGATGGATGCAGGTCGTCAGGCTTGAACAGGCCTCCATCCCTCCAGGTGGGTCCCCAGTCACCAATGAATCCAAACCCTCCCTCACCGCACCCGTTCTTCAACCATGAGTTAAAGTTCCTGATGCGTGCACCCCTATGCTCTCCCATGCCTCTCACAGGTAGTACATCCAAGAAGGTGACAGAAGTAGCTACTTGCTTGAGACCCCTCCCCAATTTCCTAAACTCTTCCTTAACTTCCTTAGGCTCCACATTTGCCAGGTCATTAGTACCTAGGTGGAATAGGGTGAAATGTTGGGAGTAATCTGTAAACAAACACATACATACATACATAAATAAATAAAACTAAGTAATAAAAAGAAGCCTGAAACTCATGTGTTTTGAAGAGCGCTCCCCACATTTTTTTAAAATTAAGCAGCCTGCTCAACCCTAACTCTAATACTGTATACAGTAAGTAGTTACTCCACTTCAGGCTTCTTGAAATCCTTTTTAATCTCTGCCAGATCGACATCTATTCTACGTAACATCCTCATAAAGTTAGCATTGCTAGCTGCTGTAGGGGATCTCCTGCTAGGTCTTTGGTCATTCTCCATGAGCCCTGAGTACAAGATTCCATATGAGGCTATGGATGGAGAGTTACTCGGGCTCCTGTGCTTCACCGCTGATCGAGGCTGCTTGAACTTTGAGGAATGCAAATTTTGGTGGATTTTGGTGGCCTGATGCTGAGAACAATTGCAGAGGTAAATACTTGGTTTCCAAAACCTACCTGTAGATGCAAGTTGATTAGGAGGTTCAGAGACTTGAGCATCTGTTGCCATGGATAACTTCACCAGAAGTCTTCTAGAAGTTTGATTCTGATGCAGTTTGATTCTATGAATTCTGAGCAAATGCTCACTGATTTTTTTTGTTACTTTTCATTTCAGATTTCACACATTCCATCAGGTTCCATACTTCCGAATACTAGTATGTGGTGGTGATGGCACTGTTGGTTGGGTTCTAGGTGTATTAGAGGAAATCCGATTCAAACTGAGGTGTCCACAACCGGCAGTGGCTATTGTCCCTTTGGGAACAGGTAAAAACCTGCAGAACTATTTGTGTTTGTATTTTAAATCTGTCAAAGAATTCATTACCATTGTATAATATTATGATCCCCTTCTAGAGCTGTGTAGGATATAACATTCCACTGGCAGAATGCTTCAGGAATTACCATTCCAGTGCTACAGTAGTTTGTGAAATGTGCTTGAAAATTCTGCAGAATTTCACCAAATTTTAAATCTCAATTATTTTGGTCCAGTTTTAAACGTACATATCGTAATGATACCAACTTTGGCAGAAATACATATACTAATGGCATTCATAAGTGCACCAAATTTCTGAGTCCTAGCTTTAAAGGAGGCTGAGTTATGGGTAGACAAGCATTTAATCAGAATTTAATTTTCAGTTATTTCCATCTAACTTTAAAATGTCTTGTCCAAATTTCTACAGGTTTAGGATTTAGAGAAATGTGCAACATGGATATATGCACAAAGTCTCAGTCTTTAAATGGAGCTGTATTATAGGTAGGCAAACATTTTGCCAAAATTTAGATTTTAGTTATTTTAGTATAAGTTTGAAAGCATTCCTTGAACTGTTATAGAATTTTGCAGGAATACAGATTATTACCCTGTTTATATATGTACCTCGAATCAGATTTCTAGCTTCAAAAGGGACTGAATTATAGGCTGCCAAACATGTTGCCAAAAATTAAATTTCAGTTATTTCCATCTGATTTAAAAGCAACATATCCAAATTGAACCAGATTTGAAACATTTAAACTACTATATCACATAGTCATGTCTGACATAGTTCGAATTTATAGCTTTAAATGGGGCTGAATTAAAAGTGCTCAAACTTTCACAACATTTTAAATAAAAATTTGCAAGTATGTAAACTGCAAATTTATAAACACCTGGGGCTGGATATTCAAACTGCGCTATTTTGAGGCGCAAGCCCTTGTGCTGCACAAAATAGTTGCGCAGGGGTGTGTCCAGAGCGATATTCAAAGGAGTTGCGCCCTTGAGCAACTCCTTTGAATATCACCCCACACAGTTATTGTGCATGGCGCAGTGGAACTTGCACCACCGCAAGTTGTCAGAGTGGAGCATTCAACCTATGTGTGCGCAAGTACCATTGCGCCATGCTCAAAATCCCCATATTCAAAGGTGACATGCAAATGGAGCCATAATTCATGTCAAGGCGCAGAGGGCCATTTGCATCTGATTGTAGCCCCATTTGCATCACCCTCTTGTCATCAGGTGCGCGCGATCCTCGAGGACTTGTGCCTGGCACCCTGCCAGGCAGCAGCCGCGGACCGACACCCTGCAGCCCCATCGCGGGCGAAACAGTGTACAATCCCCACCACCACCCCCACTGGCCTGATCGCGGGCATAGTTTAATCCCCACCAGCCCGATCGCAGGCAGCAATGTCTCCCAGGCGTGTCCCTGGTGGTCCAGTGGACCGAAAAGCCCGATCGCTGGGCAGTACTTGTTTAAGAACCCCCGCGATTCATCCCTGGTGGACCAAAGCTCAATCGCTGGGCAGTGGTTGTTTATCAACCCCCTGCCGAATTCATCCCTGGTGGTCCAGTGGCACATCCCGATCGCTGGGATGTATATGTTGAACAAACCCCCGAACATAGCCCTGGTGGCTGATGTCCCCCACCCACCCACCACGAAGCCCCCACCACCCGCTCCCTCCTCCGCGGGCGGCAGCATCCCACCTGCCTGCCGGCCCGCCGCCCGCTGGCTGACTGCCCGGTAGGGCTGCACGCCCAGTGGTGCAGAGCAAGAGCCAATGGGCGTGCAGCCCATACCGTACAAGACAGTCCAGTTTTGTGAATGAATGACTTTCACGTTGCTCCATTAAAAAACAGTTTCTATGTGGTTTTTAACTGTTCACATGTTGAAGAATAAATAAAAATGTTTTTAAATGACGTAAAACTCTTCATTGTTTCTGCATAAGTTTAAAATCTTCACTAACTTTCTTGACCTTAACAAAAGTTCTTACAAAGCATGAATTTTAAACATATTTAGCAACAGTTTATTAATATATTTACAGCCTGTTTAAAAGTTACAATACAGAACTATTTTATCAAGTGGAAGGATATTTATAATTTTAATTTATTAAAAAACACTTCAAATCAACTTTTTCTAGTCCATCTCCTTATTTAACACACACAAGCCGTTGTATAATAGGAATAATGCTCACCAGGGTGGGTGTTATGCTGGGATTACATCCCTTCTCAGGTGTTGGATGCCCTCGACCTGCGGCCTCAGACCTAACCATCCGAGGTGGGATGTTATCCCAGCATAACACCCACCCTGTTGCGCATTATTCCTATATTATACAGTGGCAAGAAAGAATCCTGCTTTCTGATTGGTGAGCTCCTCACTACACCAGGGATGTTATCCTGGCATAACATCCCAGATGTAGTGCCAGCCAGCTAGCAACCTCATAACCAGGCACCCTGGCACAGATATCACTACACACCAGCTGTGGCGTACCACTCTGACAGAAAGCAGTGTGACAGAAAACAACTTCATGACACAATTCCCAAAGCTAAATTTCCAGCTCTACAAAATGGAAACAATAGAAAAATGTTTTTCTGAGGACAAAGAAAATGCTGAAGAAAACCCAGAACCCAGAAAGAAGAAAGAAAAATGAAGGCATATTCAAAGTGAAGAAAACCAGTTAGACTAAACTGAATGCAACAGAAATGAACCCTCCACCAAATGCCAAACTGTGTGGGCAATAAATGTTTTAAATGACTGGACAAGTGAAAAAGGAATTGAACTCGACTTAGCCACAATAAGTCCAAGTGATTTAAATCTCATTTTAAGAAAATTCTATGCCTCCATCAGAAATGCTAGTGGAGACCACTATGGGATAATCAGGTTCATTAGTCTGAGAGCGGGGCTCAATCGGTACATAAACAAGCCCCCTCTGAGTAGAAACTTAAACATAATAGCAAATCCTGACTTTCAGAGCTGTAACTACATTTTCACAGTTCAAATAAAAAACTTGAGGCATGAGGGCAAAGACAAGGTGCAACATCACCCTCTCCTTGCTCAAACTGACCTGAAACTCTTGAAAGAATCCAAGGCCCTCAGCATGGAAATCCCAGAAGGATTTCTACATCGCATCTGGCTAGAACTACAATTACACTTCACCAGACGTGGCTGTGAGGGTCAAAGACAACTGCAGCCATCTAGCTTTGAATTTAAAATAACAGAAACTGGGCTGGAGTATGTTACCCTAACCTTTAATGAGAAAACTAAAAATCATTGCAACCCACTAGAAAAAGACCAGGATCACTATAGGGGTACTGTGTTTGCCATACAAGGACATCCTCAATGCCTGGTTGCTGCTCTAAAAAATACATTTCAGAACTTCTGGACAACAGTCTGTGCCTATTTCTAGACCCTTGATGAAAGCCTGCAGGACCCTGGCAAAATGAAAAGCTCTGGTACACATTAGAACCCCTAAGCCAAAATGACCTTGCTGCAGTGCTACCAAAAATATGCCATACTGCAGGACTACCCCACACATATACAAATCACTCCCTGTGGGCAGTGACCATCCAGTTAACAATGCCGGGCTAGAGAGTCACTAAATAATATCCATAGGCCACAAACAAGAATCTTCCTTGAAAAGTTACTGGGGGCCGACACTGCAACAAAGATCCAGATGGAGTGCAATACCCTCAGGGCAAGCAACATGATCCACGTCTTGAACCTGCAACGACTCACCAGAGGTCACCACGCCAGAACCAGGACCCTCAGCAGCAATGTCAGCGCACACCGCAGCAACAGTAAATGAAGCCCCAGCACAAACAACCACCAAAGACTGTGCTGAAATAGCGACCGGCAGCACGGCATGCAGAAAAGTAGGAAGCACCTCCCTGCAAACAACCAGCAACGATAATCAATTCTTCATACACAGCAACAGCATGTGTGTGTTTAACATTTATAAGAATTAAAGTACAGCCTGAGCCTACAGAACAAAGTTAAACTTTCTCCTTCATGTTGCTCCATTAAAAAACTGTTTCTGCTTGGTTTTTTAAACTGTTCACATGTTAAAGAATAAGTAAAAATGTTTCTAAATAACTTAAACCTGTTCAGTGTTTCTACATAAGTTTAAAATCTTCACAAAATTTCCTGACCTTAACAAAAGTTCTACAAAGCATACATTTTAAAAATATTTAACAGTTTATTAATATATTTACAGCCTATTTAAAAGTTACAATACAGAACTATTTTACCAAGTGGAAAGATATCATTTTTAGTTCTCTAAAAACACTTTACATCAACTTTTTTAGTCTGTCTCCTTATTTAACACACATAAGCCATTGTATTATAGGAATAACGCCCTTCAGGGTGGGTGTTATGCTGGAATAAGATCCCTTCTTGGGTGTTGGATGCCCTTGGTCTCTGGCCTCGGGGCCCAACCACCCAAGTCGGGATGTTTTCCCAGCATAACACCCACCTTGTCAGGCATTATTCTTATATTATAGCAGTGTAGATTTCAATGGTGTGATTTAATTGGTCAGTTCAATGAAATCTACATTGTATTAATCTTTGCGTCATATGCTAGTACAGCTGCTTCACTAGTACAGTGATATCCTGTATCAAGTCCATCATGGAATGCTGAAACTGACACCAGCATTCCATAATTGTTTTTGCGGACTGCCATCATCCCTCCTGCTTACTCTGATCATTGCAATACTGACCTCCCTTCTTCCCTTTCCACAGAAGTCATTAAAAATAAAGGATTTCACTCACACAAAGCTGCTGACAGCTGACACCAAGAAGAAACAATAAATTAGTTAAATTTACCATCAACGACAATCTAGAGCAGCTGACGGGCAGTAGCAGTAGATAGGCATTCTGGTTGCCATGGTGATCACGTAAAATATCGTGATTGTCTCTGGCATATTAATGAGGCCCCAGTAAAAATTGCATGTTGTTTAATGTTAGAGCTATGGTTGCTGAATGCAGATCATATCTGTGCACAGCCATCTGACCAGATAAAGCAGTTCTGTTCTAACCTCAGTTATTCTTCTGTAGTTCTAACTCTCTGCAGTCAGCCTCCTAAGCAGAGCTGCCCAGAGAAAATGGAACTATATGCAAATGATAGGACTATCATTGGCTCATGACACATATGCAAACTGCTGCCGTTATCTGCTGCAGCGTTCCATCAACATATCAGATTTCTTTCTCTGCCTGACAAGTCAAGACGCCCAGGAGATTTCCCATTTCAGTCGTTCCTTGTGGTTCTTCACTAAATATAAGTTTAAGTAGTTCTTATATTATTATTCTTACTGCTGCCTTTATTTTCTAATTTTACCTTAAACGTTAGTTTTATTACTATTATTTAGTATTGTTTTAGTTTAATTTCTCAGTTCCTCATGGTTCGGTATAGCCGTTGAGGAACTGGGGTTTAGTAACTATTGTAGAAGCTTTATTTGCTAAATTCCGCTATTTAGTTTAACTGTTTTACTTATTTAATTTGAAATAAATGTTGTATTCCAATCCTAGGAATCACTCATTATGATTAAACTGATACAGTCAGCCTCCTGTGTTGAACTGCCCGGAGAGATGGAATTATATGCAAATGATGAAACTCTCAGTTGGCTCATGCCAATTTCAAACTGCTGACCTAGCAACTGCTGCTCTCTGAGTGCTTCAGATTCTTTACTCCGCCTGCCTAGTAAGGATGTCCCAGGGAGCTCTCCTTGAACTGTCTTCAGAAATAGTTTTGTTTGATAAGTACTCTTTTAGTTTAATTTTTAAATTGCTGCCTTAGAACTTAGCTTAGTTTAGCTTATTTAGTGATTTTAGTAGTTTTTATTGTTTACTCACGGTTCCTTGGAACCCAGGGTTACGCATGTATTTCTGAAGTTTTTACTTATCTTTGTGTAAAATCTTTATATTGTGATCGGTTCCTTGAACCATTTTTAGTTTTATTTAAATTTATGTTCACTATCAGTTCCCTTTTCTTGCGGGAACCGAGTTACGCTTGGTTCCAGGAACCATTAGCGGTTGTTTAAATTTAAAAAAAAACTCTGATTCCGAGGTCTAGTAAATGGTTTTGTTTTTTGATCTTTTTTGTCTAGATCAATATCAGAGGTCCATGGTGATAAACCTAAAAAATGCATGGGACCCACTGGTTTTAAATATTGTGAGTCTTGTGGGCAAGTTATAGCAAAAGCAAATAGACCTTCTCTGTGTATTTCTTGTTTGAGTACTAGTCATATTTTTGCCAATTGTGAAATTTGTAAGACCTTTTGTCCCAAAACATTAAGGGCTAAGATTTTAGAGGAGATGGCTTCTTCTTATGCTTCTAATGTTGATAGTACTGCTTCTTCCTCTACCCATAAGAAGGATGGAGGTAAAGCCAAGAATCCTGACAAGAGTTAAGAGAAATCTGAACAAAGTAAATCAAAAGGGCTGTGGAGACAGGGGCTGAGCCTGTCCCATTAAAGAGAAAGTATAAAGAAAAACATGTTGCTGTGCCTCCGGTTGAGAAGGCTGAGGAGCTCCCAGCAAACAAATATAATATGCCCTCAGCTGAGGACATTGCTAAGGCCTTACAGATCTTACAAGCCCTGCAGGTGGCAGTCCCAGTTCCTACACCGGCTGCACTGGTTCCTGTTTCAGTTCCTGCATTGCAGGAACATCAGGAAGTTTATGGTGAGGAGGATGAGGATGATTTCGATGGAGAACCGATAGACCCTGAAGTGTCCCCAGAGCAGGAGTTTGGATCTTCTCCTAGGGGTCCAGAAAATATTCTTCCCACTATGCTTTTGTGAAAAGTATGGTGGAGACCCTCAACCTCTCTCTTCAAGAAACTGAAGAGGATATGGAGGAGGTAGAGTTTCTTGATATGATGAGTTTAACACCCACAAAGTGTCTACTTCTGCCTATGCACAAGTCCCTAAAAAAGGAAGCATTGCAGATTTTTAAAACTCCAACTTCCATTCCTGGAGTGGATAAGAAAATTGATGAAAGGTACCAGCTGTATAGAACTACAGCTGACTTTCTGTTTACTCATCCTGACCCTGAAGGGGTAGTCCAGGCTGTTGCCTGTGACAAGGCCAGGTTCTCCCTGGCTACCCATCCTCCAGACAAAGACTCTCGAAAAATGGATGCCATGGGAAAGAAAGGTGATATGGCTGCCTCTTTAATAGTCAGGCAGGCCCAATACATGGCATATGCAGTGCAGTACCAGAAGGCACTCTGGAATACTGTTTTAGCTCTTGCTGATAAGGTACCAGGTGAGGTCGCTGTCGACCTCCAAGATACAGCAAGGGCTGCACTTGATGCTAACAAGTACCAGTTTCATATGGCTGTTGATGCCAATGACACGGAAGCCAGGTTAATGGCTTTGTCTGTCTCTCTTAGAAGGCTGGCATGGCTCAGAGCCACTAATCTTACTCTGGACACCCAAGCCAAAACAATGGATCTTCCTTTAGAAACTAATTGTTTGGTGACAAAACTGAAGCTTATATAAAGAAGGTAGAGGAATGCAAGTCCACTTATCAAAGTAATTCGAAAGATAAGCCTTCCACTTCCAGTAGACCCCAGAGCAGGGGAGGCAGGGGTAGGGGTTTTTACCCTAGACCATTATTCCAAGTACAGGCCTCCCAGCTGCAACAACAACCCAGAGGTTACTTCAGTGGAAGGGGCAGGAGAGCCATGAGAAGAGCTGCTCCGGCAACACTAGTTCAGGCACAGCCCACACAGAACCCCAGATGGGCTAGTGCAGGTCACATCCTCAATTGTACAACCAGCAGTGGGTGGCAGATTGGCTCACTACCTCCAGGTTTGGCATACCATCACCACAGATAAGTGGGTCCTGGAGATAGTGAGCCAGGGTTTGGCTCTCAGCTTCAAATCATTTCTCAAGCTGAGGACAAGAAACTTTCTCCAGTTACATCTGCAGACAGAATTATGTTGGAAGTAGAAGTGAAACATCTACTGGCAGTCAAAGCTGTGGAGCCAGTGCCTTTAAGTCACTGGTGCAAAGGTTGGTACTTCCTCATAAGGAAGAAAAATGGGAATTGGCAACCTATTCTGGACCAAAGACTTTTGAACAAACACATTTGAAACCAAAGTTCAAAATGGTCACTCTGTCAATAATCATCCCCTAAATACAAAAGGGAGACTGGCTAGCCTCCCTAGACCTAACATATGTTTACTTTTGCATTCCCATCAGATCATCTCACAGAAAATTCTTAAGATTCAGGCTGGCCTCAGGCCATTATCAGTTTGCAGCACTCCCTTTTGTACTCACTTCGGCTCCAAAGGCTTTCACAAAGTGTCTAGCAGTGGTGGTAGAGTTTCTGAGAAATCTGGGAGTAACGGGCTTTCCCTATCTGGACAACTGGCTAGTAATGGGTCAGTCCCTGCAGCATGCAGAGCAGTCCTTAGCACTAACAAAATCCACCCTGGATTCCCTAGGATTCCTCATAAAGTAACAGAAATCCCAGCAAGTACCACTTCAGGTACTGGAATTTATTGGAGCAGAATTGAACACCAACCTGGGCAGAGCTTTCCTGCCACAAGATAGAGCAAACAGCATTTTGCAGATTGCAAAATCATTTGTGCCAGGGAGACCCAAGCCAGCCAGATAATTCCTCAGGCTGCTGGGTCACATGGCAGCTGCCACCACAGTGGTAATGGGCTCCATATTTCAAATGAGAGACATCCAGTTTCATCTGAGACAATACTGGTTACAAAGGACAGATATGTTGTCCAAACTGGTCCCACTTACACACAGCCTAGTACAGGCACTGCGGTGGTGGATGGACGAGCACAACCTGCGAGTGGGCATACCTTTTCTAAAGGAACAGCCCTCATTAATTCTCACAACAGTTGCCTCTCTTTTAGGTTGGGGGGCTCACATGTTAGATCACACAGCAAGTGGCACATGGTCTCCCCAAGAGTCCTTATTGCACATAAATCTGTTAGAGCTCAGGGCAGTCTACCTGGCTCTAAAGAAGTTTGCCCCATTCATTCAAAACAAGGTGGTGCAGGTCAGGACAGACAACACCACAACTATGTATTACATCAGCAGACAAGGAGGCACCAGGTCAGCCCCACTATGCACAGAAGCAATGAGGCTGTGGTCCCTGGCATACTCCATGGGAGTATCTTTATCAGCCATACACCTACCAGGGAAGGACAATGTACTGGCAGACTCCCTCAGCAGGATACATCAGGACCACCATGAGTGGTGCCTGAACCCTCTGGTACTCAGTGCAATTTTCAGGAGGTGGGGCACTCCAGAGGTGGATCTATTCACCTCTGCAGAAAATCACCAGTTACCAATGTACTGTTGCAGGCCCCCCATAAAGGGCACAATTCACCTAGATGCAATGGCCTTGGACTAGACAGGGAGGTTCCTGTATGCCTTCCCTCCATTTCCTATGATATTCTGGGACCTGCTGAAATTAAGGTCCCAGCCAGCAACAGTGATACTGGTGGCACCAGATTGGGTGAGACAACATTGGTATTCTCTACTGCCCAGTCTATCAGTAGCTCCTTTGATCCATTTATCCAGGAGGCACAACCTGTTGACCTCCTCTCAGGGCAGGGTCCTGTTTCCCAACCTCAAGTCCCTGAGACTCAAGGCATGGCTCTTGAGGATTTAGAATTTGCTAATCTTGGACTGTCGGAGCAGGTTCTGACAGTTCTTAGAGGTTCCAGGAAACCCTCCACTAAGAAAACATACTCTTCTAAGTGAAAGAGGTTCTTTATATGGTGTGCAGGTAAGGGTTTTGTCCCCACCAGGGCTGACTTAGCCACTCTCTTAGATTACCTGACACATTTGCATTCTCTAGGACTGAAGCCTTCCACACTCAAGGTTCATTTGGCATCAGTTTCTGCTACATTTTAGCTGGTAAAGAGAGGTCCATGGCCTCTCATTCAGTCTTCAGAAAATATTTTTAAGGCCTTAACCTCCTGTACCCTTCCTTGAGGGAACCGGTCTCAGCCTGAAATTTAATATCTGCATTGCCAAGCTCATGGATGCAACATTCGAGCCCATGGCAACTGCAGATTTGAAGTATATCACTTGGAAAACTGTGTTTTTGGTTGCTATTACTACAGCCAGAAGGATCAGTGAATTACAAGCCCTGTGTACAGATGTGGACTACATCTCTTTCCCCAGGGATAAAGAGGTCCTCAGGACTAATAGAAGATGTCTTCCAAAGGTGGTATCTGATTTCCACTTGAATCAGTCTATCACTCTACCAGTCTTTTTTTTTACAGAGAACTCCAGTTCTCCAGAAAGGAAGCTTCACTCCCTTTATGTCAAAAGGGCACTTAGCCACTATATTGACAGAACCAAGTCTTTCGGATCAACTCAGACACAGCTCTTTCTCACCTATGATGATGATGTAGGTAAGGGCAGAGCTGCCACAAAATGTACAGTTGCTCGCTGGAAAGTGGCATATATTCAGTTTTGCTATGATAAAGTGGGTAAACAGGCACCCCCAGGCCTAAGGGCGCACTCCACCAGAGGCACAGATTTATTTATTTATTTATTTTATTTAGCTTTTGTTGACCGGGTAAGTGCACTAGACAAATCCTGCCTATTTTCAGGCACGACCCGGGGGAGGGGGATACAGATGAATGCCAACTGACCTTGAACCAGATTAAGCTGTTGGTGGTATTTTTAGTGAATGAGGGAAATTTGGCCAGGACACCAGGGAAATTCCCCTACTCTTTTCGATAAGTGCCATGGGATCTTTAACATCCATCTGAACTACCACCAATCCAGGCAGATGGGACCTCGGTTTTAATGTCTCATCCGAAAGACGGCACCTCAGAAATGCAGCGCCCCTCTCATGCTGCACTGCAGTGTCAGTACTGGGATATTAACCCAAGTGCCAGATGTGGGAACTGAACCCACAGCCCTCTGATCTCCCGGCCTCAGAGGTGAGTGTGCTACCTACTGAGCCACTGACACTGACATAATGACAGATGCTTCGGTTGCGGCTTCAAGAGAAATTCCACTACTGGAAATCTGCAAAGCAGCTACATGGGAAACAGTACACACCTTTACAAAGCATTATAGTCTGAATTTACAATCCAGGAGTGATGCTAGCTTTGGTACAGCAGTGCTGCAGAACCTGTTTCCTAAATAGGTTTTCTGCCTGTCCTCCAAAGGTACTGCTTGGCAGCGTGCATCAGTTTAGCCATGAGTGATTCCTGGGGTTAAAAAAAAAAATTACTCACCAATCTTGTTTCTTCAAAGGGATCACTCATTATGATTAAAGCACCCACCCTGCCTCCCCTACTAGAACCTATTAAGGGGTTCTGCATTTATGCTTTAGGGAGTTGTGTATATATAGGTTAGGTTAGAGACTCACTTTTATTTAACCAGTTGGTTTCCTGTGGTCTCAAGTTTCTTAGGTTTGTTTCTTAAGAATGTTTTTGACGTGAGAGGACAACAATTATTTTATAAATGTTTTAGTTTTAACTAGTGGGTTTTATACCCAGTTAGGCTACATAAGAATCTGAAGCACTCAGAGTGCAGCAGTTGCTAGGGCAGCAGTTTGAAATTGGCATGAGCCAATTGAAAGTTCCATCATTTGCATATAATTCCATCTCTCCAGGCAGTTCAACACAGGAGGCTGACTGCAACAGTTTAATCATAATGAGTGATCTCATTCAAGAAACAAGATTACAATGGTGAGTATTTTTTTCTTTGAAACCGCTAACTCAGTTTCTGTGAACTGCTAACCCGGTTCGGATTCTTTAGTTCTCGGTTCATTATCGGAACTTTCATCGGTTCCTGAACCAACCGCAAAAAAAGAAAAGAGTGAAATCTTTATTGCGGTTCTTGTTTTTCTTCATCGGTTGATGATGGCAGAAAAACCTAAGAAAAGGACTGGACCCCCAGAGTTTAAAAACTACCTGAAGTGTGGGGGCGTGTTTGCAAAAGCAGACAAGCACAATGTATGTGTAGTCTGCCTGGGGAATGATAATTTTTCAGCAGATTGTGATATCTGCAAATCATTCCCACAGAAAACAGTAGAAAAAAGACTGGAAAGACTACAGAACAGATTAGAGAAGGGTATTATGGGTTCTGACCAGCCCACACCCTCCAAGTCTGCGGGTGAAACCGCTGTCTCTTCTTTAAACACCCTTGACAAGGGTGAAACAACTACTGGAAAAAGGATTTGTGATCTGGCTGACTCTCCTGTTCCCACTGAAAAAACTAAGAAAACAAAGCATGGCGAACCCCTGGCTGATAAACCAAAAGGGGTCTCATCTGTGCCTCACAGCCTGCCATCATCAGAGGAGAATTCCCAGGCCATGAAGGTCATACAGGCTCTTCAGGGTTTCATACCCACTCCAACCCTCCATCCGCCAGTTCAAATCCCAGTTGCTTCCTCCTCTGAACCAAACCCACCTCGAGATGGAGTTTGAAGAATATGATTTACTTGAAATTAATGAAGGTGAGCCTATTGAACCAGAGATCTCACCAGAGCAGGAGTTTGGCTCTCACCCCAGACCAGAGGATTTTTCCTCTTATTTTTCCTTTGCAAGGAAAATAGTGGATGCCCTAGACCTGGCTACCATAGAGATCATAGAAGATGCTCACCCACCTGAGAAGGACTCTCGAAAAATTGACAGCATGTCAAAGAAAGGTTATTTGGCTGCTTCACTGGGAGTAAGACAGGCTAACTACCAAGCTTACTCAGCACAGTACCAAAAATCACTGTGGCAGTCTGTATGACCATGGCAGAGAAGGCTCCTTCACCTTTCTCTGATGATTAGACTGAAAAAGCAAGGTTCGGACTTGAAGCAGCCAAGTACCAGTTTCAAATGGCAGCAGATACCAACAACAATGCTGCCAGATGGATGGCTCTTACCATAGCGCTTAGAAGGCTAGCATGGCTCAGGGCTACTAATTTAACACAGGATACCCAGGCTAAAGCCATGGATTTTCCTGTAGAGGATCAGTCTTTATCTGGTCAACAGACTGAAGCATACATGAAGAAGGTGGATGAATAAAAAGCTACATATAAGAGTAATTCCTCAAAAGAAAGGCCTTCTTCCTCCTATAGGCCATATGTAAGGGGAGACAGAGGAAGGACAGCTTATAGTAGGCCTTTTTATCAGGGACAGGCTGTCCCACAGTATCCACAATACCCACAGCAGACTGGGTATTTCAGGGCCAGAGGTAGAAGGGGCTCTAGGAGAGGCTCCCTTAACTACCCAAGCTCAGCCCCAGGCAAAACATAACCCATGACTTAATGATCAAGGCCTCCTCCCCTCTACCAGTAGGGGGCAGACTGGCTTACTATTTCCAGGCTTGGCATTCCATCACCACAGACAAGTGGATCCTAGAAGTAGTAAGTCAGGGTTTGTCCCTGAGTTTCAAGTCTTTTCCTCCCTTGAGAACAAGGGCGTTCAAACCAGTTCCCCCTCATGAAGAAAAAACTCCTGGATAAGGAGGTTCAAAGCTTACTCCAGCTAAAAGCAGTGGCATTTATCTCAAGTCATCAGAAAGGAAGAGGCTTCTGTTCAAGATACTTCCTCACCAAAAAGAAAAATTGGGAGTGGCAGCCTATTCTAGACCTCAGACTTTTGAACAGGCATGTAATAAAACCATAGTTCAAAATGGTCACACTGGCAATGATTTTGCCAGTAATCCATCAGGGAGATTGTTTGGCATCTCGAGATCTAAAAGATGCTTACTTTCACATGCCAATAAGGGAATCTCACAGGAAGTACCTCAGGTTCAGACTTCCATCAAGACACTATCAATTCTCAGCTCTGCCTTTCGGTCTCACTTCAGCACCCAGTGTGTTTACAAAGTGTTTGGCAGTGGTAGTGGCATTACTAAGAAGGTTAGGTATATCAGTCTTCCCTTATCTCGAGTGGCTCGTGGTGGGAAATTCACCACAGCAGGCACAAGATCATCTAAAGGTAACACTAAACCTTTTACAGTCTCTAGGATTCTTGGTAAATCAGGAGAAATCCATTTTCACTCCCGTACAAGTCCTGCATTTCATAGGAGCAGAACTGAACATAATACAGGGAAGAGCTTTCCTCCCTCAGGACAGGGTACAAAGCATTCTGCAGTTAGCTGCCTCGATCAAGCTGAATGAGCCACGACCAGCAAGACAGTTTCTGCAAATCCTGGGACATATGGCTGCAGCAACAGGCACTGGAGCCAGGTTCCAAATGAGAGATATACAGTTTCATCTTAGAGCACACTGGTGCCAGAGAAAAGACAAATTGACAAAACCGGTTCCAGTAACAAAAACCCTGCTTCGAGCACTCCAGCGGTGGAAGGAGGCAGACAACCTCAGGGAAAGGGTACCCTTCCAAAGGGAAAGCCCATCAGTTATCCTCACAACCGACGCCTCTCTGTTAGGATGGGGTGCTCACCACTCATGGAACCTGGTCCATCACTGAGTCACTCCTGCATATAAATTTGCTGGAGTGAAGGGCAGTGTTTCTGGCCCTGAAAGCATTTGCCCATCTAGTACAAGGGAAAGTAGTGCAAGTCAGGACAGACAACACCACAACAATGTACTATATAAACAAGCAAGGGGGAACAAGGTCAGACCCTCTATGCACAGAAGCTATGAAAGTCTGGAGTCTGGTTTACTCACTAAAGACCTCTTTACAGACCATTCATGTACCAGGAAAGGACAATACCCTGGCAGATGCCCTGAGCAGAATCAACCAGGTACATCACGAATCGTCCATCAACAAGCAGGTGCTGGACTCAGTGTTCAGGAGATGGGGCACATCAGAGGTGGATCTCTTCGCATCCCAAGAAAATCACCTTCTAACCCTCTTTTGTTATAGACCACCAGCCAAAGGCACAATCTCACTGGATGCTCTGGCTCTGGACTTGTCAGGGAAAAGTCTGTATGCTTTTCCCCCCTTCCCTCTTATCTTCAGAGTCCTGATCAAACTCTGGTCACAACCAGTATCATTGATTCTAATAGCACCAGACTGGGCCAGGAAGCCTTGGCACCCTCTATTACTTTCCATGTCAGTATCCAAACCAATACACGTAGCCAGGAGGCACAACCTGTTGACCTCCCACCAGGGAAAAATCTTGTATCCGAATCTCAGGTCTCTCAGACTCAAGGCATAGCTCTTGAGGACTTGGAATATGCAAACTTAAATCTTTCTCAAGCTGTTCTGGATATACTGAAAGGATATAGAAAACCTTCTACTAAGAAAACCTATTCATCAAAATGGAAAAGGTTCTCTATTTGGTGTAATTCCAAGGAGATTCACCCTACTTTAGTGGAAATCCCAGTTGTCCTGGAATACCTCACATGCCTCCACTCCCAGTGGTTGAAATATACATCCCTTTAAGTTCATCTGGCATCAATCTCTGCCTACATTTATGCAGGGAAAGGTATTTTCATAGCAGCCAATCCCATTTTCAAAAGGTTCTTTAAAGGTTTATGCCACCTGCACCCACCTATTAGGGAACCAGTTCCAGTGTAGGACCTGAACATATGCATTGCCCAGCTCATGAAACCACCTTTTGAGCCTATATCCTCTGCACATTTACAATATGTTACATGGAAAACTGTGTTTCTGGTTGCAGTTACTTCAGCTAGAAGAATCGGTGAACTACAAGCCTTATGTGTTGAGAAAGACTGTCTCTCCTTCCATAATGACAGAGTGGCGCTGAGAACAAATAGGAGATTTCTTCCCAAGGTGGTTTTTGATTTCCACTTAAACCAATCCATTACACTTCCAGTTTTCTACACTGAACATGCTAGTTCAGATGAACACAAACTCCATAGTCTAGATGTCAAAAGAGCATTAAGTTACTATATGACCCATACCAGGGATCATAGACATGACAAGCAACAGCTTTTTCTTACTTATGGGGATGTAGGTAAAGGCACCCCAGCTTCTAAGAGGTCAGTCTCCCGCTGGATAGTCCAGTGCATTCAGTTTTGCTACTCAAAAGTGGGTAAGGAACCCCCAGCAGGCATGAGGGCTCATTCAACAAGGGGTACAGCTGCTACTATAGCAGCGTCCAGAGATATTCCTTTAGTGGAAATCTGTAAAGCAGCTACCTGGAGGACAGTACACACATTTACTAAACGCTACAGTTTGGACACAGAGTCCAGAAGTGATGCCAGGTTTGGCATAGCAGTCTTGCAGAGCCTCTTTCCTAAGTAGGTTCTCTGCCCATCTCCAAAGGCACTGCTTTGAAGTCTGCAGAGAGTTAGGAATATAAAAGAATACTGGGGTTAGAAGAAAAAATTACTCGCCTTAGTAATCTTGTTTTTTCCAAGGTATTCTTCTATATTCATAACTCTCCCTCCCTGCCTCCCCTTCCAGATCCAGAGCATCTGCACTTCTATTCAAGTTTTATAATTAAAAGTCCCAAACACTGGCATATATGTTTTCTAACCCTAGTGGCAAATATTTAATTCACATATTTTTCCAAGTGATTCTGGCATTTGGTGGGGTTTAGGATTATATTATGTTAAGGATGTTTCATGCTGTCATGAGCAGCTTATGTTGTGTTAAATTAGATAAGTATATTTAGATAAGTCTTAGTATAGGTTGCCTTGTAGGCGCCTTAGAAATCTGATATGTTGATGGAAGGTGGCAGCAGATAAGGGCAGCAGTTTGAATATGTGTCATGAGCCAATGATAGTTCTATCATTTGCATATAATTCCATTTTCTCCGGGCAGCTCTGCTTAGGAGTCTGACTGCAGAGAGTTATGAATATAGAAGAATACCTTGGAAGAAACAAGATTACTAAACTGAGTAATTATTTCTTATGTGCACTGCCTGTGGCTGCCTCCGTATCAGAGTCTACCTCAGTTGTGTGGCTCATGCACGGGTTGCTCAGCTTCACCTCATGTTGCATTACACCCAAGGGGGTGATCAGCAGACAATTAATTGTTTTACTCCTGCAGCTGTCTACTGTACTGTCTACTGTAATTCTCCTGTTCATGCCTGAACATAGACATCTGTATGCCTCATGTACTTACCTGGTAAACAAAGATAAATAAATATATAGATGGTCACTATTCGCACAAGAAGTATTGATCTCTAAATGCTGCTAGACTGTGACTGTGATGTCACTGTGCTGTACTATGATTTGAGCTGACATCACATCAGGCTCTGTCCTAGGCCCTTTGTTGTTTTCTGTCTTCCTCAATGATCTGCCTGCAGCCTGCCCTCATACGTCTATCCACATGTATGCAGACGACATGGTGCTGTATGCCTCTGGGTCATCCCCCCTCCACCGTGGCAGCCTGCCTACAGCAGGATTTTGACTCTGTCCAACGCTGGTTCCATTCAAATCAACTATTTCTAAACCCTAAAAAAAACTGTCTCCCTAACATTCGGCATTCGGGCCAAACTTTCCTGTCTCCCCACCTCCCCAACTTTCCACACATTAGATGGCTCCCCCACTGGAGGTTTGCACTTCCTTCAGATACCTCTGGGTCTGGTTAGACCAGCATTAAGACTTCACAGCGCATATTGATGCTATACATAAGAAGCTACACCCCATGTTAGGTGCGTTATACCGTAATAAAAGTTGCATCCCCCTGCCCACGTGCCTGGCAATCGTTCAAAAGATTATCCTCCCAATAATGAACTACGGGGATGTAGTCTACTATGTAGCCCCTAAATCCTCCCTGGCCAGTCTAGACCCTCTCTTCCACTCATTCTGCCGTTTCTCCCTGGACTGCCCTCCCAGTACACATCATTGCGACGTCTACCATTCCTTGGATCTCCCTTCTTGCCACAATCGGAGATTGGTACACTGTGCTAGAACCACTGCGAAATTCTGGTCGCAGTCCCTCCCCTCCTACCTTGTGACCACGCTTAATGTTCTTCCCCCACCAGCCTACTTGCTCAGGAACATTGATTCTCGGCTACTACACATCCCCCACCGGTCCATCGTGACTGGACAGGCTGCTTTCAGCTTCCAGATACATAAGTCATGGAACTCCCTGTCGGCTGACATTAGACATGCCACCAGCACTCCTCACCGCAATGCTCTACTCAAGACACAGTTCTCCACTACTTGCTCATGCATTCTGCTCCGCTGAAGCCCATGCAGTCTTGATGGCAACTGTTTATTTTCTTTGCTTATTTTATTCCTGCTGCTGCCTACCCTGCTTATTTTTATGATGTTGGCTGCTGTGTAATATGCGTGTAGCTATCTTGCCTATGCTACCCTGTCTGTATATTATATATATATATATATATATAGGGATTTGCCTACTCTGTTATGACTGTATTGAATTATGTACATTTGTAATTTCTATTAACACTGTATTCTACCTATCCCCCAAACCCCCAGGGCGCATCTGGAATTGAGTGGTACCCTGCTCAGTATGCTTTCCTGGTAAAACTCTTAAATAAATAAATAAGTAGTATTGCTGTAACATCCTGACATCAGCAAATAAGAAAACACATAAAAATGTACTCAACCCCAGTACAAAAAAAGACACTACCCCATCCCCAAACAAACAACTAATTCAACAAATAAGTGAATACATACGTACATGAACAAATAAGAGAAATATGTCCAGCGTGACTTTCTGAAACATCCAAGACAAGCCAAAATGTTTTGGTGAAATATGTGACAGCACAAACTAGGACTGAAATGTATGTATTGCTGTCTTTCATGTATCTCATTAAATAATACCTATCTTAACGTAACAGTGTCATAACTATATTATAAATAAATAGAAAACTACATCAAATTCAGCTTGTAATTCCATCTCTAGGTTCTTGTGGCTATATAAACCCCTCAGCTGTTTAGCATGCTACCAAAACCCCTTGATGAAATTAAAGCCCTCCAGATATAGTTTTTCATCTATCTGCTTTTATGTGGGAGTGTGGGATTTACAAATTCTGACTGCATCAGTTAGTTAGGTGAGCTTGTGGGACAAGCACACTGAAATGAGGAAACTGAGCTATGCAGACACAAAAGTCCCACTTATACAGTGCCTTTCATGAAGTCAATACTCCATGGCTCCTACAAAAACTTGAGTTATTTTCTTGTAACTGCAGATTTTCCAGGAATCCGTCTTCACCATTGATTCCCACTAGTGGGTGTGAGCCAGAGGTTCCAGGACCCAGCAGCTGTTGGTCTACAGCAGCACCAGTGCCCAACTGTCTCACTTCCTTTTTTCCTGTTATTGAATGCGCAGCAGTGATGATATCGCTCACCTGCCAGGAGTGGGAACTTCGCCATTTATGCAATAGCATTTGGTTCTTCAGTTTTGGTGTTTTAACTTTTGAGTTTGTTAGATTTGTGTAAAGTTTAGTTTATTTTCACATAAGTAACTCAGTTTCTGTCTCAACCCTACCATGTTTAAATGGTCGGCCATGAATGGCACAGAGTCTGAAGGGTCAGGCTGCTCTGGCAGCAGGCCTGTCCTTGTCCACCCCCTTCTCTGGAGAGGGGATTCAGCTACGGGTAGTCCACTACCTGACAGGGAAGACAGTCCTCATATAAGTACAAAAAGAAGTGATACTGATCCCGCACACTCTCGGTGCAGAGTCCATGCACCATTCAACCTTTTCCTCTTCTTGTAAGAAGGGGGAAGAAATGGCACCAGTCAGGGTCACCCTCTGTGAGTTCTTTCAGGAGACTTTTGACTTCTGCAGGTCGTAAGTCCCCACCATCATCGCTGATGACACCAGGACATCCAGGCCTGCGAGGTCGCTGTCTCTGTCTGGAGCCTTCCCCTCTCTTCTAGTGAGGACTCTGGTGGTCAGCTTCTGTGGAGCCGTGGGTGAAGCATCTGGCCCATTGGCACCACTTCTGGTGCAGGCCTCTGACCCCTCGGTGTTGGCTGAACTGGTGCCACTGACAGTGCCACTGGGTCAGGTAGTGTGTTCGTCTGTGGCAACAGCCTCTGGGTCCTTGCCATGAGTGGCACCACTGACATCTGTTCTGCTTGTGGTGTCGTCTCCCTCCTGTTGGGTTGTGGACATCCACGGTGCCGCCACAGGTTACTCCAGTGCTGGCTAGGTCATTGACGCTGTTTCTGTTGTAGCATGTGGTGCCAGGTTCGGGCGCCTCGAGGCCTGACCTGGTGTGGTGTGTGACGTTGCATGGGCTTGTGGTGCCAGGAACCCTCCCCGTGCTGCCCATGGTGTCTGATACAGTGCCATCTTTTGCTCCAGTCCTGCATTGTCAGCTCTGCGACCCACCCCCCACTTTCTCCCTTGCGAGTGGGGTGTAGAGGGAGATGAGTCAGGTATTGATCTCATTATCTCTGGAGGTGGGGATGATAACTCTTTTTATGATCCAAATTTTTCAGACCCTGTCCCTATGTCTGTTCCTCAGGAGGACCTTTCCTTCCAGGTGCCGCTCAGAAATATGCATTCTGCACTGGATTTCAAGCCATTGCACAGGCTTTGTGCCTCCAGATGGAGTTTTTAAATGTACCTAATATTCCAGTCAGTTTAATTCCACCTATCAAACCCGCCTTGGAGACCTTGTCAGATGTGTTTTGGCAGAGGTGTGCTACTGTGTCAGCTGTCCCAAGCTGGCGGACAGGAAATATGCTGCTCCTAAGAATAAGCCAGTGTACTGCACTCAACCTGTAGCTGATGCTGTTGTAATTCTCATGGAGAATCACAAAGCCCAAGGAGGTCACTGCGCACCCTTCTAAAAAGGAGTCATGCAATATTGACACCATGGGCAAGCGGGCTTATGCCTTGGCTGCATTTGGCATGAGGAGAGCTAGCTACCTATTCGGGTCATTTTTCCTAGTACGAACATACCCTCTGGAGCAAGCTAAAGTCTCTGGCAGAGGCTCTGCCAGATTCAGAGGCTAAGCAGGATATGCTGCTGACATAAACAAGGTGTTGAATCCAGCAGTCACCAGCTCAAATCCTCTGTTGATGCAGCATCTTGCACAGCAGCTGCAAGTATTTGCATCAGATGGCATTCCTGGCTGTGGACTGCTAACTTCACCCAAGATGTCCTATAACAGGTAAGAATGTCCCCTTCAATGGCACTTACCTGTCTGGACAGCAGGTGAAGCAGTCTTTTAAGGCATGTAATGAAACCAGAATGATTCCTCAGACTTCCAGACCAGCTCCCTTTAACGCTCAGAGAGGCAAGGTATGTGGATCTTTCCACAACAGTCCTTTCGGGGCAGAGGAGCCCAAATAACAAAAAACAACCTCCACAGCCTAAGAGGAAAGTGTAGCCTAAGGTACAGGTGCCGAAGGCATTTAGTGCCCCTGTCTGAAGCTCCAGCCGTGGTGCTGCCTCAACTGCCTGAGGCAGACTTCTCCTCCTCAGTGGAGGGGAACCTGACCCAGTTTTACCATCAGTGGGAATCCATCATGATGGACAAGTTGGTCCTTAGGATTATTTGAGGGGCGTACTCCCTGTATTTAATAGAAATCCCTCCAGACTATCTACTCAGAAGGCAACCCCCTTTGTCAGCTCACATGTCAGAGCTTCTGGCACAGGAGATTGTGGGCTTTCTGAGCAACAGGGCAATGGAAATAGTGCCAGAGTCTGAACAGAACATAGGGTTCTACTCCAACCACTTCCTAGTTCCAAAGAAAGCATGGGGCATGTACCCCATTCTCAACCTCAGAAATCTGAACAAATTCATGGATTGAAAAAAATCTAGAGTGGTTTCTCTGGGCTTTCTGCTACCCTACCTGAAGCCTCAGGATTGGCTAGCATCCCTGAATGTAATGTGTAAGATGCATACCAGCACATACTGATGCACCTCATCCACCACAAATACTTTTGTTTTGTTTTACTGGGACAGTGTTACCAGTTCAGAGTCCTGTCCTTTGGGCTTTCCTTGTCACCTCAGGACTTTACAAAATGCTTTGCAGTGCTCACTGCGTACTCAAAAAAATTGGGATTCCTAGTCTTCCCTTATTTGAACCACTGGCTAATCTCAGGTCTGTCCAAACAGGAGACAGAGTAGGCAGTGACCACTGCCTCTCAAAATCTAACATCCACAGGAGTCCTGCTGAACTTTCCAAAATCAAACAGCAGACTGTGAACAGTCCTGCAGATGGCATGCTACATCATGAAATGCAAGACTGTGCTGTCTCTCTCCATGTAGCACATGCTGGGTCTAATAGCATCCTCTGTGTTGTCTCCACTGACATGACTACATATGAGGACAGCCCAGTGGATGCTCAGTGCACAGTGGTCACAGGCACGTACCCTCAAAGTTACCCCATTCAGGTGACCAAATCTCTGATGAGGTCCCTGACATGGTGATCAAGGGAGGAAAACTCATCCAGGGCTTCCATTTTTCCCCACCGGTGCCAGAGGTGGTTCTGACCACAGATGCTTCCCTGTTGAGGTGGGGAGTCCACTGCCAGGGCCTTCAGACACAAGATATCTGGAACCTATCAGAGAATCATCTCCACATCAGTGTGTTGAAGATGTGAGCAGTTTTATATGGTCTGAAAGCCTTAGAGGACTTAGTCACAAAACAGTCCTCCTGCAAACAAACAAGTCTGTCTAGTACTATATCAACAAGCAGGGAGGAGCACACTCTTACCCTCTATGCAGGGAAGTGATGAGACTGTAGGAATGATGACTGAAACAGGGGATCCTGCTCCAAGCATTCTGTCTGCCAGGAGAACAAAACACTCTGGCAGACCAGCTCAGTCGAACAGTGGCCGATTCTCACAAGTGGTCACTAGCGCTAGACATTATGGGATCGCTATTCGACGAGTGGAGCACCCTAGATGTGGACCTTTTTGTATCCCTCACACAATGCCAAACTGTTTTAATTCTGCTGCAGAAATCTAGGACATGGCACTTTCTGTCAGATGCATTCAAACTGCCATGATAAAATTTGTTTCTTTATGCATTCCATCCAGTCCCTCTAATTCAGAGAGTGTTGCTCACGTTAGAGGCACACAGAGGCAAGATGATTGTAGTGGCCCCCTGTTGACCTCGACAGATATGGTTTCCTTCTGCTGAACAGACATTCAGTCAACAAACCAAGGCTTCTGCCACTCAGTATGGGCTTACTGACACTGGGTTAGCTGGTCCATCCCAACCTGTGCTCCCTTCACCTTCAGACCTGAAGAGATGGAAGTGAACAGCTACAAGGTAGCTTAGAAGGTCTCTGAAATACTTTTATCTGCATGTAAAACTTCCACCAGGAAGACCTATACAGCCAAATCCATCCGATAAGGTTCTGGAATACTTGCTAGATGTTTCTGATGATGGCCTGCAGTATTCTACAGTAGAGGTTCACCTGTGTACTATTTCAGCATACCACGAGCCTGCAGGTACCCTCTATCTAGGACAGCTACCACTGTTTAAGAGGTTTCTTAAGTGCATTTTACACACAAAGCCTCCCATTAGGAAGCTGGTAGCTACCTAGGACATCAGCCTTGTGTTGGATGTGCTCACTGGGCCTTTGAGCCTGTTGTGACATGTGACTTGAAGTTTCTAACTTGGATAGCAACATTTCAGGTGGCTATCACCGCTGCATGCAGAGTATCTGAAATTCATGCTTTTGTCACAGATCCTTCATTTTCTGTGTTCCAGAGGGATAGGGTGGTACTCTGCATGCATGTCAAGTTTTTATCTAAGGTCTTAGTCCTGCCTAGCTACTTTGCTAACTTCCAGCATGAGAGAGAAAGAGGACTTTTCACTCACTGAATGTTCAGAGGGTTCTTAGATTTTACCAGGACCAAGGACTTCAGACAATCCAAACAGCTCTTTGTATCCTTCGATCCTAACCAGAAGGGACAGCTTGTTACAGTCAAGTGCATTTCTGCCTGGATTGCGAATTGCCTTCATCAGTGCTATGCTATGGTGTAGGTTAAATTGGTTGGCAGTGTACACACCCCCTCCATCGGAGTGGTAGTCATGTTCCTTGCAGAGATACACTCCGTGCCCATTGAAGAAATTTGCAGAGCTGCAACTTGGAGCACAGTGCACACATCTACCAGGCACTGTGCCCTGAATGTCCATGCCAGGTAGTGTGCCACCTTTGGCAGGGCAGTTCTGAATGGATTACTATTCTGAGTGAGCCCTGAGCTCCAGTCACCGCAGTCCGGGGAACTTTCCCTGAGTTTGGTACTCTGATCCACTAATAGGAATTAATAGTGAAGATTTATTCTTGGAAGATATTAAAATCATATTCGTAATGTAATTCTTGATCTTCCATTGATTCACATGCTCACCCACCAATCCCATGGACTCACTGCAGTATTGTTTTATTAGTCTTCACCCCTTTCTACTTGGTTTTGACTGTGAAGACAATATGTTACTGGATTTGATGGCCCTTTTTATATGGGCCACCAGGGCTATCTCATGCCCTTAAATTAAGTACATAGGTTACTTGCTAGGTTATGCTGCTCACCTCCTTTGTAGAAAAAGTAATGAGATGATTGGAGGCTGGTGCCATTGTATACCAGCATGCATCGTCGTGTGATGGTGTGTGCTTAGTGCCTACTGTGTCACCAGCCCTCTGAAAAGTTCTGTCTTCTGCTGGGTGCTGGCGTCTCCAGTTCAGATCAACTAGTGTGAATCAATGATGAAGATATTCTGGAAGATCAAGAATTATGGTGAATATGTAATTTTAATTTCTAAGAACATTAATGTTTACATGTACTTATCAATCTGGTTCACACTAAAAGCAATTTTCGGATTTCCAGCAAAGCAGTGTTGGCATTAGCAGAGTTAAATTACACAACATTCCCCCCCCCCCCGAATTAGAATTTCTGGGCATTTTGTGTTTTATTACTGAAGACTTTTGCATGAAAAAATGCACTTTGGCCTTTAGACTTAAAGGGACACATTTATGTGCAATGGCAGACATAGTTTGAAAGCCCATGAAAATCTCTTTCAATTGAGGTCTTGGGCATATGTGTAGCTGGAAGCAGTCTAGAGAAACAGATGACTGAGTCTGTTCAATATTAATACTACGTTATAGTCTTCTTTAGAGCCTTGTGATGTCAGTTCAATTCAAGTTTACTGGCAGGAAAAAAAAACTTAGTTGAGCGGGCTCATTTACAAGGAGGTCCTGATTAACAACATAGTCTTGTTTAGAACCTTGTGATGTCAGTTCAATTCAAGTTTACTGGCAGGAAAAAAAAACTTAGTTGAGCAGGCTCATTTACAAGGAGGTCCTGATTAACAACAGGGATGTTACACAAGCATATACAAAGTAATATGCATTAAACACTTGAATAATCCATAAGAAGAAAATAGGACAATTATATTTACATCATATATACATAGGCACACTAAAGCTAGTGTAACCCCTATGGGGCGCTATCCCAAGGGCTACTGCCCCTGCCTGTATGGTTAGTGACAGGTTAAGGGGCCTAGATCCAGTGACGGGTGCCTCCACCCAGAGGTCAGGGTCGGTAGTGGTTAAGCTAGCTTGGTCACAGCCCTCTGGGACACTGTGACCCCCCCTTTGTGCCCACTAGTGGCCCACACAGTACACAGGAGCTACCATCCCAATACCCCACATATGCACACTTTTTACACATACAGATCCACTTACCCTCAGGACTGATTCTGCAGCATGTCTCTGAGGACCCCCTGTAAAACAAGGTTAATGCACATACACCACACAATACAATACTGGCTCGAATTGTACTGACACCATAGACAGTATATAGTTTAATAACAATAAATATGATTTATTTAGGGTGCAGTAACACGGGAAGGGGCAATCAGGTTGATTTGGTTTAGAAAGGTTCAAATCACAGTACTGTACATGCATGTAGGGTCCAAAAAGTCACACTCTGGGTACCCAGGATGGTGGGGGGTTAGCCAGGTCCGTTGCCCAGGGTTGGCTGGCTGGTGCAGCTGGATGGGGCCCTGTAGGAAGAAAATACATGCACAAACAAATTGTAATCCGGAGCTGGATGGCTCAGTACACAAAAAGAAGAACACAAAGCAATCAGTTTGCACACTTTGATTAAATGACAGGTGCAGGGATTTACCCCGATTTGTACTCACAAACCCCAAGCCGAGAGCTGAATTGAGGAGGTTGCTCTGGACGGCCAGGATGAGCAGGGCATGGAGATGAGACCCTCGTGATAGGGCCCAACTGATTGGGATAGCAGACGGATTCAGTCCGATTGGATTTGAGTTCAGCTTCTAGCTTCAGCTCACAACTCACAGTAAAAGGGGAAAAAGAACTGCAATCCCCCACAAGCACTAGACACATTTATATGTAAAGGAAATTTCTATACCAGGCAGCTGCTTCTCGATCCCGATCGCAAACACTGCAAAACCTGAGAACACACGCAGCATCAGAGTCCCTGACAGGCCGATCGCACTTCTGCAAATCTTCGGTCTTCTACGGGCAAGCCTGGTTCTGCACACTCCTTCCTTTTTCTCCCACAACTTGAATTCAGTCCGAATGAGCACTCGCTAACGGCTACAGGCCAACTTCAGACCTTATACACGCTTCCCACATGAACCGCACGCCGCAGCAGAACAGAGCTCCTTCTCTTCTCACAGTCAACTCGCATCTGGCCCTCCAGGAACAATTCAGGGCATTTCCCTTAGGCTCCACACAAGTCCGGTTGGTGAATTCGGCTGTCAGTCATTGCAGAGCTCCCTCTGTTGGTGCAAAAAGAAGCCATGGTCCAAACTACAGCTCCCAGAAGCACCTGCCATACATTCCCCCTTTAAGCAGGCTCCAGGTGAGAGTCCGAGTTCTGTTTGGCTCAAGCAATCTCCATTTTAGGGTTCCCCTAACGCAATTGGCCCAGATTAGCAGTTCAGGTCCAAAATGGAGGGGCAACACACACAGAGTCCCAGCTGCAATAAAGGCAGGTTAGACAAACAGCAATTTTACTAATGCTCTAAATGCTTTCAGGCAAACAGTTGCATCTCTCAGGTGGGCTCCCACTGCGCTCTTAGCGACTGCAGAAACGGAGCGATCAGACAACACCTCGGGCAGGATTTGAGCATTAAATACACAGTCCCCCCATTCAAACTAATTTAGCCTGCGAGCAGGCAACTCTTAAAGAGACGGTACCAGAGGCTCTAAAAGCACTCACAGTTAAGCAGCTTAAACGCTGACCACCATTCAGGCTGGGAGCACTTAGCCAGCTCCTAGGAGACTTTTGGGAACCCACTTTTGCAGGGGGGTTACACCAGGACTTAAATGAATGGTTAGCTCTGGGTAACAAGATAGTACCTCCTGAGGGAAGTAGAATTACAAGGCCAGCAAGGAAAGTAAAGACAGTGGCGCAGGCAGGGTGGGATAAGGTCAGAGGGAAGAGGGGACAGAGGATGGTAGGATGTAGGTAGGAGGGGGTGGGGAAAAATGAATATAACAGGGAGGCTATGTTGGTTGGGGCAAGGGCACTATGGAGGTGGTGGGGAGAGAAGGTAGAGATAGAAGGTAAAGAAAGGATTGCTGTAGATAAGGGCAGGGACTGTTGAGTGACGATAGTGTGGGATACAGACTAGGGGTAGATCGTGTGGTGATGGTAGTGTAACATGGAGAGAGGAAGAAGGGGGAATGGAAGTATAATGGAAAGTGACAAGCAAGCTGTGCTTAACTCAGTGTAGTTAGGCACAGCTTGTTCCTCAGTGACATCACAATGTTCTAAGAATGGTTGCAATGTAGTATTTATATTGTACAGACTGAGTGCTTCCGGCTACAGATGAGCCTAATACCTCATCTGAAAGAGCTTTTCATCGGCTGTCAGACTGTGACGGCCACTGGGCGTGAATGTGTGCCTTTAATCTGTTCCTGCTGCTTATCTTGCCTTGAAGTCACACTGTGATAGGAGAATCATTTCCATGGCCACTGTTGCAAATGAAAAGAAAATCACTGGGGAACCCGACACCTTTGATGTAGGACTGAACATACCTGATGGGAGTCCAGGGGCACGTTCTTTATTATTTGTAGCATTTTTGCACTTTACTTAGTCATGTTTATGTCTCATGGGGTTACACTGTACGCTAGAGCAACCCTTCCCCATTTTGCTGCTGGAACTGAGCCAGACTTTTAATTCCATTACTGGAACTGAGTTCCCCTGGGCTCCCTCCCCATTTCCACCACTGTCTGTGGCAAGTTTGTGATGTCACAGCAGAGGATTATGACTTGAAAGCAAGAAAAGTTTTCTGATCTCTGATTTCTCAGGTGGGGGACTTAGACATAGAGCTAGCATAGCAGGTAAGGAGGGTCTGCGGGAAGGGTAACACCGTAGTCGTGGGGGACTTCAGTCTGCATTTTACGAGCATATTACTTTCTACATGGAAGAAAGATGGCCGCCGTGCTGGGCGTGCTGAGAGCAAGCTGCTGAACTGTATTTGTTTGTACTCGCTCATTTGTTTTATTCTCCTCTGTTTTCTTTTATTTTTAAAGTTTTTGATCTTACTGTAAAAGCAGAACTAGTGTTCAGTAAAGTCTAACCTTAGAGCGTTACCGGGGGATACTCAGCCGACTTCGAAGTGTGCACTGGAGCTGCTTGACTGCATCCGCTACCATTCTGATCATGTGAGGAACGTTTCTGAGTTTGTGTAATTTGCTGTTGCCCCTCCACTAGTTTTGCGGATGAGGAGATAGCTGTAAGAGCTGCATGAGAAGAGACCATGATGAAGAGAGTGAATTTCTGGATGATAGAGATTTGTGTATGAGTATTGTCCTGAGAGGATTACACCATGGGACTGTTTGGCTTTTTGTTTGAGATCCTGGACAAGAGAGACCTGTTTGGAGAGGATTACATCGTGGAATGTAAGAACTTTTGTTTATTTTTGAAGGTGGTGTCGTTATTCTGGGGCACTGCCGAAACAACCTGGATTCTGACTACTATTTGGATGTTGGATTCTCAATCGAACCTCTGCTGGAACAGCAGGAGGACCTTGTGTTGTAGTTTAGCTGTCTGAGTCTGCCCCTACACGGGAGAACTGAGCTCGGACGGGCCGGGGAGCTGGCTGGTGGATCCGTAGTCTCCTAGGCTCTGCACAGGTATTGGCTGGTGCCAGTGGGGAGTCGAGGCTGTGGGGTGCAGATATTTCGGGCAGTGACCTGCATAAATAGGGCCTCCAGGCTGTTGTCATCACCTGGAAAATTGGATTGTCATCTAGAGGATTTGTCTACTAGGAAGTTTGGAAAAAATAAACGGTCAGGTCTCAAAATTTCTTTCTCACTCAAATGATTACTGTTTTGGGCAGTGAGAGTACCCATGCTTACTTTACTTATTTTGGATCCCCCAGGTAGTGACAGTGCCTGGGGGTCTAAACTTCATCTAACACTGTTTATCTGCTTTTACTTTGTTTGTTGCTCTCCTTGCCTTCTATTAACCTGTGTATTGATGATCAGTGTGGGGAGAGATCATATGCTTTTTGGCCTAAGGATTTGACTTAAGGAACGGTTCTCTGCTGTAGAACCGACTGCTCTCTGTGACTTGTGTCTGCTCGCTGGTCCTCGGTGGAGATGAGAGCCCACTGGAGAGACCTAATGACATTGCTTTTGGGTCTCTGGAGGTGTGAGCTCCTGGTCAAGAGAAGTATTGCACAAAGTTACTTTGAGACTGGATTTTAGTTGTTATATTTTTAGTTATTTTCATTTGTTTTTTCCCCCCCTTCTGTGTGAGAGACAGTGTGTAGGATTATATTCATCGACCTCTCCCTCTATTTCTTTTGCTCTGTGAGAGAGAGCAGAAGAAGGAATTTACTTATCATTCTAGAGTGGTTTGGTCTTGTTTTTATTTATATTATTTTATTTTAATCCTGTAGTTTTATTAAGATTGATTCACCTTTCTAGTTAGGATGGTTGATTTTAATTATTGTTTTATTTTATAATGTGTTGGGGAGGCTTAGTGTCGGTTGGGCATTACTCCCCCACCAGGCTCCGGGAATTATGCCCTTTTGAGTGCCCCCCATTGCCATCTGACACCTATTTAAGGTGTCGAGCTTTGGGCATACTAAGAAAACAGAAAAGGAAGGGGGGAGTTGGGCCTGAGGGGAGACAGGAAGGGGGAGGGCGGATTGGAGTTGTGAGATCCAGGAGACGCCCCAGGGCAAAATGGAGTCAGGATAGGGGTCCTCCCTGTCTTGTCCCCATACCCAAGGGCCCCGATATAAACGGGCAGGCACCGAGGTCTTCCTCGACAGCTCATCCTGCCTTGGCATTGTTATGCAATGCCAGATCGATTGAAAACAAGACAGCTGTTATAGCTGATCTTGTTGCAACAACTGATCTGGCTTGCATCACCAAGACCTGGCTGGATGAAAATGCAGGTCCTATATTGGCCTCGGCAACTCCAGCCAGTTTCTCGGTGATACATTGTCCATGGTTGGATCATAGGGGCGGGGGTGTGGCCATTATGTTTAAGACTGAGCTGGGCCTTATGGATGTGCCGTTGGGAAGCACCAGATCCTTCGAATATATCCTGGGTGAGGGTGTAGGTTGCAGGATTCTCCTCATCTACTGTCCACCAGGAGATGGTGGAGAATTCCTGCAGGAGATAGCAGACTTCATCGTCGAGGTGGTATTGAGGTCCCCCAGATGGATAATTCTGGGGAACTTCAATTCCTGGGTCGACGATGAACTCTCATACTTTGGTCAAAATCTCCTCCAGCTGATGGCGACGCTGGGCCTATCACAGGTAGTTACCTCCTCAACACATGTAGGGGGTCATTCGTTGGATCTGATCTTTCTTCTGGGTGTGGAGATTACTGATCTGGGGGTGGAACCGGTCAGCTGGTCTGACCACCACACCATAAGGTTCAGCTTCAGGGCCCCCCCATAGGTCTGCCCTTACAGAGTTGGTTCAGTACCGTCCTTTAAGGGGGATTAACCCCAGTGACCTATCAGTGGTACTGGACCTCTCGGCCTTGTCGAGTGAATGCATGAGTCCAGATGATCTTGTTCTAGCCTATAATAAGGCCGTTGGAGATGCTCTGGACAAGATTGCTCCTGTTTGTGTTCGGCCTCTCACTCTTCGCCCAAGGAGCCCATGGTTTGATGGCTCCTTGAAGGAGATGAGGCGAGTTGGCCGAAGGATGGAGAGAGTTTGGCGGAAGTCCGGCCGTGATGATGACAGGCTTAGATTGATGGCACATTATGATAGCTATCAATCAGAAATCACCTGTAAGAAGGCAGAATTCCTGTCCAGGGAGATTTCTGCTGTACAGAATTGACCGGCTCAGCTTTTCCAGACTGTTGACAGATTGTGCAATCCAATCTGTCTCCAGCCCAGAGAAGCTTTTTCTCAGCTAAGATGCGAGGAGTTTGCTCGATTCTTTGCAGATAAGGTTGCCAGCATCAGGTCTGGCATCAGTCCATCCTCCTCTATGAGTGATTGCAGTGGTCGACGGGAAGTGACTGGCACTCTGTCTGTCTGGTCAGATTTTCACCAGCTGGACTTCAATGACATTGTGAAGATCATCCAGACACTGCGTCCAACCAGTTGTAGTTTGGATCCAGGCCCTACACCCCTGTTGATGGGTTGTGTAGATGTTATCTGCCCAATCCTTGATGACATTGTCCGGAAGTCCTTGGAGAGGGGAGACTTTCCTGACTCCCTCAAGGAGGCGGTTGTTCGACCATTTCTTAAGAAATCCTCCTTGGATCCAGACTGTCTAGCTAACTACCGACCTATCCCTAACTTGCCATTTGTTGGTAAAGTCATTGAAAAGGTGATTGCACTGCAGTTGGATGATCATCTTATAACTAACAATGTCTATGATACTCTCCGGTTTTAAGAAGAAGCATAGTACGGAGACTGCTCTTGTCCGGGTATTGAACGATCTCCTAATGGCTAGAGATTGAAAGGCATGTACCATTCTGATCCTTCTTGATCTCTGTGCTGCATTTGACACTGTAGACCATGGTGTGCTGTTGGAGCACCTGCGGTTTTTATGTGGACTGTCTGGTACAGTCCTAAATTGGTTTCATTCATACCTCACAGGCAGGTCTCAGAGAGTGACCACGGGAATTTATTCCTGTGGAGCTCACTCCCTGCCTTGTGAGGTGCCGCAGGGCTCTATATTAGCCCCCATGTTGTTTGCAGTGTATATGCTGCCATTGGGAGATATCATCAGGTGATACAGTCTGAGTTTTCACTGCTATGCAGATGATACTCAGCTGTATATGTCCTTTCTGCCCAGACAGAATGATACAGTCTCCGTGCTAAACTGTTGTCTTGCTGAGATCAGATCTTGGATGAGTTCCAGCTGGTTGAGACTGAATCCAGACAAGACTGAAGTGTTGGTTGTGGACCCGGGTCTTCTGAGGGCGGGTTTGGGGGTTGAACAACCATCAGGTTTATTACTTGGTGGTGTGCCACTCACTACCTCAGACCAGGTGCATAACCTGGGCGTTATTTTTGACGATGGCCTGACCTTAAAATCTCAGGTGTCAGCTGTCGCCAAATCCTCTTTTTATCATCTGCGGAATATTGCCCGGGTGAAACATCTGGTTCCCTCGGATGATCTTCCAACATTAGTTCATACCTTTGTTACGACCCGTCTTGACTACTGCAACTCCCTCTACCTAGGGCTTCTTAGGTGCTGATATCCACTGCTCACAGCTGGTGCAGAATGCGGCAGCTAGACTTTTGACTGGGACATCTAGGACCAGTCATATTATGCCTGTGCTCCGAGGGCTGCACTGGCTGCCTATTCAGTGATGGATCACCTTCTAACCTTCAAAGCCCTACATGATCAGGGACCCGGCTACCTTAAAGATCTCCTGGTATCTTACAGCCCCCTCCACCCTCTCCGTTCCACTGATGAGAGATTGCTAGAGATTCCCAAGGTACGATTAAAAATGTCTGGTTCTCAGCACTGACCCTGTGGAATTCTCTACCTTGTTGGTTGAGAGCATGCCCAACCATCAGTAGATTTAAAACTGAGCTTAAAGCTTATTTATTTGACCTGGCTTTCCCTAGTGATATATAATGTAATTTTTATGTTTTTAATGTTACAGTATTTATATTGGTTGTCTGTTTTTATGTTAAGCGCCTTGGTTTTGAAAGGCACTATAAAAATAAAGTTAAATTGAAAAAAAAAATTTGAATTGCATGGGGTAGATTGGAAAACCCCAGTCACCTCGAGTACAAAGGAGCAGGTCCTTCTTGAGGCTTTCCAGGATAGCTTCTTAGTACAGATGGTAAATGAGCCAACCAGGTTAGGTAACACTCTGGACTTCATGCTGTCAAATGGGGAGTTTGTCAGAGAGCTGGGGTGGAGGATCCTCTGGCAGGGAGCTACCGCCATGCAGTGTAGTTCTCACTCAACATGAGCAAGAAGGCTGCAGGAACAAGGACCAGGGTATTGGACTTCAGGAGAGCTGACTTTGGCAGGATGGGGGAAATAGTGGGAAATAGTACACCTAGGCAGAATCCACTGACACATGGATGCTAACCAGAAATGGGAAGTTATCGAGCTGGGGCCCGCAGAGGCCACTAGCTCCTGTACCAAGACACAAAGCAAAAAGGATAGGTCCAAAAAAAGAAGTCGGTTAAGCTGGGAGGTGTTGGAAAAGGTGAAGGCGAAAAGGGTAGCCTTCAAAAGATTTAAGAGATTCAGTCCGGGGGAGAATAGAGAGGAGTACATAAAGAAGTCAAGAGAGATGACCAGAGCAGTAAGGGCAGCCAAGGCTTCCAGAGCACTTAGGCTGGCACAGCGTATCAAGAATGGGGAGAAGGACTTCTTCAGGTATATGAGGGAGAGAAGGAGCTGCAAAGAGCAAATAGTCAGGATCAGGAAGGATGAAGGGTGGGCAGAGAAAGGGGCAGAGCAGGCAGAAGCACTAAATGATTACTTCTGTTCTGTATTTACAAAGGAGAAAGATGGGTCACTGCCTCAGGGGGAAGGGAGGCACGGGGAAGGTGTGACGGATGGGGAAATGTCAGCGGGCAGGGTATGAAAAGGTCTAAGAGCACTGCAGGATAAGGCACCAGGCTCAGATGGTATACACCCCCAAGTACTGAAGAAATTGGTGGTGGTCCTGGCAGAACCATTGGCAGACTTGTTTAGTACCTCTCTGGGAACTGGGTGCATACCACAGGACTGGAGGATGGCTCACATGGTGCCCCTCCACAAATCTGAACATAGGATTTGCAAGAAAGTGAGTTGTGCTCACAACAGAGGGAAGTGAACCTTACAATTGTCTTTGGTTTGTAGCAGATATTCGGCAGGTGGAGGCTACTTCTAACTGAAAGGTGAAATAAGGAACTTAGAATTATCAGGAAAGACAGTCTTTCAAGCAACAGAGGGAGGTGGATCTTGCTTTACTTTTGTTACAGTTAAGATTTTCAGTGCAGGAAGAGTTTAAACCCTGGGCTAAGAATTTGTCATAAGTCCTGAAGTAAGTGCAGGTACAGGCTGTGTATTTGACCCAGACAGTGCCCCAGGGGGTGGAAACTGTTTTTTGTGTTTATCTGTGTGTGCCTTAAAAGGACAGGCCAGACTGTGTCAGGAAGTGCTTGCATCATAGCTACTTATCAGCCAATAGCTTTGGAAGAGTCTTACAGACCTGAGAACAACAGTATTATAAGCAAGTGTTTTATAGCAAACTCATCAGAACAGCTAGTATTCTTCAGGTGAAGCTACCTCTGGCTGGAAGCTGCAATACTGAACATAGGATTTGCAAGAAAGCGAGTTGTGCTCACAACAGAGGGAGGTGAGCCATACAATTGTCTTTGGTTTGTAGCAGATATTCGGCAGGTAGAGGCTACTTCTAACTGAAAGGTGAAATAAGGAACTTAGAATTATCAGGAAAGACAGTCTTTCAAGCAACAGAGGGAGGTGGATCTTGCTTTACTTTTGTTACAGTTGTTAAGATTTTCAGTGCAGGAAGAGTTTAAACCCTGGGCTAAGAATTTGTCATAAGTCCTGAAGTAAGTGCAGGTACAGGCTTTGTATTTGACCCAGACAGTGGCCCAGGGGGTGGAAACTGTTTTTTGTGTTTATCTGTGTGTGCCTTAAAAGGCCAGGCCAGACTGTGTCAGGAAGTGCTTACATCATAGCTACTTATCAGCCAATAGCTTTGGAAGAGTCTTACAGACCTGAGAACAACAGTATTATAAGCAAGTGTTTTATAGCAAACTCATCAGAACAGCTAATATTCTTCAGGTGAAGCTACCTCTGGCTGGAAGCTGCAATACTGAACACAGGATTTGCAAGAAAGCACGTTGTGCTCACAACAGAGGGAGGTGAACCATACAATTGTCTTTGGTTTGTAGCAGATATTCGGCAGGTGGAGGCTACTTCTAACTGAAAGGTGAAATAAGGAACTTAGAATTATCAGGAAAGACAGTCTTTCAAGCAACAGAGGGAGGTGGATCTTGCTTTACTTTTGTTACAATTGTTAAGATTTTCAGTGCAGGAAGAGTTTAAACCCTGAGGGCGGAATACTGTTTACTGTGTCTGTCCTGGTGCACAGCTGACTTATTTTGGGGCTGACTGCTTTCAGGCACAAATCACCAAGCTGTTTTGGGGCTGGGGAGGTTTACCTGTGTCTGACTTGGATGTCTGGATTTTCTCTGTTTGATTAGCAGGGTATTTTCTCTGTCAAATTGTTGTGTGAGGCATCTTGCTGACAGGAAGGCACTCATCGCAGCAGTGGGTCAGAGCTTTTAGCTGATTGTTTTGTGAGGGCACAGTTTAGGTCAATCCTGCCACCCCTCACTCCACCCACCCCTGAAATAGTTCCTTTATACCTGGGGTTCTGACATCATTTCCTCAAGAGTGCAAGGTGCATATCACTGTCATATCCTCTCTAGCACACTACACTGACAATATAAGCATACACACTGTATAATATATATATTTCTATATAACAAAACAGTCACACACACACAAAAAAAAAAGTAGATAAACATGTGGGGAGTAGTGCAATGTAATGGCTGTGGGGCAGCAGTCTTCCAGGAGTCTTTCTGGAGGCTGAGATGCTGCCCTATTTGCAGACAACTCTCTGCCCTGAGGGAAGAAGTTGCCCGTCTTCAGGCCACACTGGACAGTAGTAAGGGAACCTTCCCCCAGGCCACACTGGACAGTAGGAAGGAACCTCCCCATCAGGAGCACCAGATCCACCACCACTACCTCAGAGGTTGCGAAGAAAGTACAGCAGTTGGACCACAGTGGGCTCAGGGAGGGTGAGGATGGTGGAACAGAGGCACCCAGGTCAATTGTTCCACTTCCACAACCAGACCCATTCTGGGGAGCATAGCCCCCCATGGATGCACCCACAGAGGAGACTAAGGAGGCTGAGAACAACTGTCACAAGGGAGGCCCACAGGAAGGAGGCAGAGGACACCACAGGAAAGGAAGCAGCTCCTGGTGGGGACTCAATTATTGGGGATAGAACTGGGGAGCAGGGAAAACTGAAGTAAGGTGCCTGCCTGGTGCCATGGCTTGGAGGGACAGGAAGCGCATCCTCAGGATCACGAGAACAGCTGCACGGGGAGTCTGAGCTGGACGTCATTGTCCACCTAGGGACAAATGACTTGGCTTATCATGAGATTAGAGCAGTGCAGGAGGACTTTGTAGAGTTGGGGAGGGGCCTAAGACAAGTAGCACACACAGTATCCTTCTCAGAGGTGCTGCCTGTCAATGGCATGGGTGAGGCGAGGGTACTTGCACCATGCAGTTTAATGAATGGTTGAAAAAATGGTGTGGAGCACAGGGGTTTGGCTTCATTGGGGATCGGGGTTCCACCTGGCGGGACACCAGCCTATACTGGCAGGATGGTCTGCATCTGTCCAGGAATGGAACAAGTCTTTTGAGCAATCGGTTTAAATGCTTCATTGGCAAGCTTTTAAACTAGTCAAGGGGGGAGGCACTGATATGCAGCAGGAAAATCCCAGCCTCTCCCTACAAAACAGGGTACTAAATGAGAAAAAGACCGAGGTAGAAAGATCAGTGGGGGACGCTGCAACAGAAGGTAAAGTCATCAAAAAATGGAGAGCAATGAGTACCAATACCCGTAGTCTGGGTAACAAGTTTCCTGAATTAGTGGCCTTGATGGAGGAGGAACATCTGGATGTTGTGGCAGTCACAGAAACATGGTACACACAAAACCATGACTGGGACGTAAACATACCAGGATACACTATCTACAGGAGGGACAGGGAGGGTTAAAGAGGAGGAGGAGTAGCTTTTTACATAAGGGAAGGAATCAAAGCAACAGAACAAAAGGGTAAACAGGGAGGAGAAGAAGCACTGGGGTCAATTTGGAGACAGGCAATGGCACCACAATCCGCACAGGGTTGTATAAGACCCCCTCAGGGAAGAAATGGACAAGAAATGATAAGTATACTTAGAATGGCAGAAAAGGAGATATTGCTGATGGGTGATCTGAATATGCCAGATGTTAATGGAGTGCAGTTGCAGCAGCCACTTGAAGAGTGGGGTTATTCTAGATGCCCTACAGGGGCATGCCTTAGACAACTAGTATTGGAGCCCACTCGAGAGGAGCAATCTTAGACCTGGTTCTCTCAAATGGAGATGGAGAGGAGGATCACAGATGTAGAAGTGGGTAGCCATCTGGGAACTAGCGACCATCGAACAGTATAGTTCACAATAAACACAGCGATAGAGTCAAGCTATACAAAGGCAAAAGTACTGGACTTTAGGAGGGCTGACTTTGCTAAAATGGGTGAGTGCCTAAGGAATGCACTAGCAAATGGGCAGGAAGGAGGGTGGAAGAACAATGAGAATAATAAAACTGCCATCACAGAGGTAACAAGCTTTGTGTGAAGCAAATAAACAAAACAAAACGATGTAAGAAACCACTATGGTTCTCAAAGGAAGTGTCAGTGAAGGTTCAAGAGAAAAAGAAAGCATTCAGGAAGTACAAGAAATCACAGAAGGAGCAGGACAGAGAACTGTATCAGTTAAAGCAAAAGGAAGTTAGGAAGGCAGTCAGAACAGCAAAGGCCCAAACCGAGGAAAAGATAGCCAACTCAGTTAAGAAGGGGGATAAAACCTTTTATAGATACATCAGGGAGTGAAGGAAGACCAAGGGAGGGATAGTGAGGCTTAATAAAGGGAGGGTGGGCAGAGGGTGACTGTGAAAAGAGCAGAGATACTAAACAAATATTTTTGCTCAGTATTTACAAATGAAGAGGGTACCTAAAACAAACAATAGAAACACTGTGGATACAGAAGTTGATACTAGCCCATTTACAGAAGAAAGGTTCTGAAAGAACTCTTAAAACTGAAGGTGGACAAAGCAATGGGGCCTGATGGGATTCATCCCAGAATTCTAAAAGAACTAAGGGTAGAACTAGTGACACCACTGACTACCCTCTTTAACAGATCATGGGAGGATGGGGTGGTACCCGGGGACTGGAGGAGGGCAGATGTGATTCCCCTTCACAAAAGTGGGAGCAAGGCAGAAGCAGGAAACTACAGACCTGTTGGTTTAACCTCAGTGATAGGGAAAATGATGGAATCACTTCTGAAGGAAAGAATTGTCGAGTATCTAGAGGCCAGAGGGGCACAGGACCCAAGGCAGCATGGATTCACAGCGGGAAGGTCATGTGAGACGAATCTGATAGATTTCTTTGACTGGGTGACCAAAGTAGTAGATCAGGAGGGCTGTGGGCATGGCCTACCTAGACTTCAGCATGGCATTTGACACAGTCCGCACAAAAGATTAATATACAATTAGCCAGCCTGGAGTGGGTCCCAAGATGACAGCCTAGGTAAAGAATTGGCTGGAGAATAGGACACAGAGAGTAATAGTAAATGAGTCACTCTGAAGAAAGGGGGTTACTAGTGGGGTACCACAGGGTTCAGTATAGGACGGTCCTCTTCAATGTCTTTATAAAGCGACATTGCAGAGGAACTGGAAGAAAAGTATGTCTCTTTGCAGATGACACAAAGATCTGCAACAGAGTTGATACACAAGGTGGGGTGGAAAGGATGAGAAGGGACTTGGCAAGGTTAGAGAGTGGTCAAATGTATGGCAGGTTAGATTCAATGCTAAGAAGTGCAGGTAATGCACCTGGGAAAGAAAACCCAGGGAAGAGTACACAATGTGGGTGAGATACTAACAACAACAAAAATGGAAAGGGACCTGGGGTAGTCATATCAGATGACCTAAAGGTGGGCAAGCAATGTGAGAGGGCAGCAAGGAGGGCTGGGGATACTGGGATGCACAGGAGAGGCATCACCAGTAGAAAACAGGAAGTTATTATCCTCTGTACAGACAGCTGGTGAGACCCCATCTGAGTACTGCATGCAGTTCTGGAGACCCAATCTCCGCAAGGACATAGACAGGATGAGCTGTCCAGAGGAGGGCAACTAAAATGGTGCAGGGTCTGCACCGGGAAGACATATGAAGAAGACTTAGAACTTAATATGTATAGCCTGGGAAAGGAGGAGAGTGGAGACATGATAGAAACTTTCAAGTACCTCAGCGAATCAACAAAGTCCAAGAGGGTAGTATCTTTCAAAAAAGATGTGCAAGAACAAGGCGCCACAATTTGAAGATGGGGGCAGCTCAGAGGTAATTTAAGGAGTATTTTTTCACAGAGGGGTTGTGGATGCATGGAACGGCCTTCCAGAGGAGGTTGTGGAGTCAAAAACGGTGGAATTCAAGCATGCATGGGACAGTCATAAGGCAATTCTAGGGGGTGGGGGTAGGAAGAAATAGGCTGCTGGTTAACTAGGATCTGCAGCTTATCCATTAGGTAGGGAAATGGGCAGACTGGGTGGGCCAAGCGGTCCTTATCTGCCGTCAAATTCTGTTTCTATGTTAGTATAGACCAGTTAGCCTTATATCTGTTGTGGGAAAGTTAATGGAGACAGTCCTTAAAGAGAGATTGGTAACCTTTCTAGAAGGTAATGGTCTCCAGGACAAAAAGCAACATGGGTTCGTCTCTGGCAGATCCTGCCAGACCAACCGGGTTGACTGTTATGACTGGGTGACTAGGGAACTTGACAAGGGCCGTGCGGTGGATGTCCGTTATCTAGAGTTCAACAGGGCATTCGATTCGGTGCCACATGGGAGGCTGATTAGCAAGTTGGGATACCAGGGAACAGGGACAACGATGGTGAATTGAATGAAGAACTAGCTGCAGGGGAGATGACAGAGGGTAATGGTGGGTGGGGAACTCTCATCGCCAAGGGCTGTAATAAGCAGGGTACCGCAGGGCTCGGTACTGGGCCCAGTGTTGTTTGGCATTTTCATCGCTGATGTCTCGCATGGCATTAAGAACAAGATTAGTCTCTTTGCAGATGACATGAAGATCGGGGTGGTGGTGAATGACACAGTGGGGTGGCAGGGGCTGCAGGAGGATCTGGCTAAACTTGAATACTGGGCAGACACATGGCAGCTGCTGTTCAGTGCTAAGAAGTGCAAAGTCATGCACCTGGGAGCAAGGAACCCAAGGAGGCATTATCAGTTGGGAGGGGTAAAGATAGGCACTACAGAAGAGGAGAAAGATCTGGGGTGATAACAGGGCAAATGAACCACACAGCACAGTGCAGGAAAGCAGCAGCTAAAGCAAATAAGATGCTGGGGTGTATCGCAAGAGGATTCACCTCCAAGAGGGGGAAGGGGATCCTGTCACTGTACAGTTCTTTGGTGAGGCTGCTTCTGGAGTATTACATGAAGAACTGGTGCCCGTACTTAAGGAAGGTTGTTAAATTACTGGAGGAGGTCCAGCGCAGAGCAACAAGGATGATCCTAGGATTGGAGGACAAACCCTATGAGGAGAGGCTGAGGGAACTTAACATGTATTCCCTGGAGGAGAGGAGGGATGGGGGATATGGAAGCCTTTAAATATATGAAGGGTATAAACAAGACAGGTACAGAGGGGAATTTTAAGCTAAGGGGAGGGAGGGACATAAGGGGCATGGTCTGAGGTTGGAGGGTGGCAAATTCAGGAGAGAAATGAGGAGGCACTTTTTCATAGCGAGGGTGATGTCTATGTGGAAAGTACTACCCGAGGAGGTGGTATGCTGTAAGTCGGTGGGTAGTTTTAAAAGAGGATGGGACAAAGTGAGAGGGGGCGTCACCACTGGGGAAGGGGCAGCTGTAGTGTAACGTATTGTTAGCTGTACACTCGAGCAAACTTGACAAACCATATGGCCTACATCTGCTGGCAGTTTCGTATGTTCATATGTTCATGTGATTATCCTGCAAATGTCCTTAGTACTGAACTATGGAGTGTCCTGAAATTCGAACTTTTTTATTTAGACTGTTTTGAGGTTTGTGTTCTGCTGATGTCATTTGTTTTTGTTTTGCAGAAAGCTGTAAAATCACTTTAAGCAGATAGCCTGCACAGGAGCTCTCAGGTAGATTTGTACCTATACTGTGCAGTCTGCCTAGATCTCACGCCATCTGTGCTGTATGCTAGATCTTTCAGCCACAGGAAAGAGTGCCACGATCCAGATCACTCTTAAAACATATGTCGTTTCTTGAGTAAACTGCAAAGTCGGTAGCAAAAACTCTGCTATTTTAGATATTTCTTTCCCTGTTCTGTGCACTGTTTATTTATTGCTTATGTCTAGGCTTGGCAGTTTGTGATTAATATTGATTTCCGTTGATTTACATCGAGAAGCGCTATTTTGTCAATTTCGACGAAAATCTGTTTTCGTCAATTTCTATCGAAATGCTTACTTCGTGCATCGCTTGAAAACGTTCTGATTAAAATTATAAAGCCTGGTGATTTCGATTGTAAACTGCCCTGACTCTCATAACTTTACTTTAGCTTGTGATTCCCTATTCGAGATCACAAGCTAAAAGTACTAGAGAAGAAAGTGCAGTTCTGATCTAACTCACGAGCAATAACTTTAATCAGAACGTTTTACTACTACTCTTAGACATATGGCTGAATCCCCATCTAAAGCACCAGGCAATGATGTATTTAATTCCCTTAACACCTAATTACTAGTTGTTGCATAGTTCTGTGGTTTTCCGTGCCCTCTGAGCTGATAATAAAATAAATAAGAAGTGTTTTAATCAGACCTCAGATTTTAGATCAAGCAACACATCCAAACAGCATGGGTCGAAAAAGAAAATGTGCAGACAAGTATTGCTCTGAATTCCCTGAACTGGAATTAAAAACTGTCAAAAAGACTGGTGATGGGGACAGTATTGACATTTTACGATGCAAGATTTGTAAAACCGAAGTATCTGGTCAGGCAAATCGCATTTCTGAGCATTTTAACAGCAAGACACACCTGAGGCTAAAGCAAAGTCTGGACATTATCTCATAGCCCTCAATGGAATCGTTTATGGGGTGCATGAAGCAGAAAAAAGAAGCTGCTGACTTCCCACATGATCTTGTTAGGGCTTTGTGTTTTGAAGCAATTCCGATGAACGCAGCTCGGGGCTCCAGCTATCTGATGTGTGTTCTAAGAAATTATGCACCAGCTGGGAGAACATGTCCAAAAAGACGTCAGCTGGAGGAGAAATATATTCCAGAGGTATTCATGCATCACAAAGCAAGAATAAATGAGCTGCTATCTGGTGAGCAATTCTCTATTGTTGTTGATGAAACACCTGAGTTGGCAGGTCTACCTGCTATTAATGTTCTGGGAGTTTTTTACACATCTAAAAATAGATCCATAAACTGTCTGCTACTGAAATCAACAGTTGTTATGCAGTGCAATGCTGGTGTAATCTCTAACTTACTCCATGACATGAAGAGAGACTATTGCTTGTCTTGGTCTGATTGTGTCTCAATAAACACTAATTCAGCAATGTACATGCAGAGAATGATTAAAGACCTTAGAGACATTTACCCTCATTTGCTGCACATACCCTGCATCGCACATTTATTGCACGTAGCTATCGACCATGCTATTAAAACAGACGAATTTTGTGATGTAAATGAAATTGTGGTACATTTTCCAGCTCTATTTAAGAGTGCTAATAAACTGAGGAGAGCGTTTTTTAAAGTGTGTGCAAACAATGGTGTTCCACTAACCAGTACGAAACTCCCCTCCAGAGTTGTCCCTTGTCGTTGGTTTTCCTGGTTAGAAGCAGCACAATACATTCATGTGCATTGGGATAGTGTGTGTGACTTTTTAAGTAATGAGGAGGTAGAGCATCAGTCTAAAAAAGCCTCCAAATTACGGAGACTAGTAACGGATGATTCCAGTCAAAGAGATCTTTACTGCAAGCTTACATTTATGTGCAGTTTTCTAGGAAAAATCCATGTTATACATGTACAGATGGAAACCAAAGCACCACTAATTCACAAAATTGACAGACTACTAAACCTGATCTGAGTGTGGCAGCGATGTCAAAAGTTCTCTAAAGATGTTGATTTAAAGTCAATGGGATCAAGCGACAGTCCCTGTCTGCAGCAATGCATTCTTTCTCAAGAAATTTTCATTCAAAGCTAAGCGCAACACTTCTGCGAAATGTGCCTGAAGGACTTTATGGTTCTGGGTCATTGTTTGACAGTTGCAGGATGTTTGATCCCTTTATAAAGAAACAGCTCTCTGCTGATGTCTCTAAATATGTTTCCATAAGCAACACCTTCCACTGCAAAAAAGAAGACTTTGAGTGGGACTTTAGTTTATATATGAAACTTCAGGTTCCTTCAGACCGCACGATCTCTCCGATGGAGTACTGGGAGAGTGAGATGCTAAACCTACCTGTACTTTCCAATGTTGCATTGTGGGCACTGGCTATGCCAGTTACATCTACTGCTGTAGAGCGTTCGTTTAGTCTGTACAGAAAAGTTCAAGATAAACTCCGAATGCACCTTTCAGAGGATAGACTGGGGATGCTAAACATTTTGTACCACAACAAGGATATAACAGGAAGTTTTGATGCATTTAGCGAGACAGATATAAAAAAATTCCACAACTGAATCCAGCACAGATTTGCACTTTTGGGGGCAGCATGTGGTATTGTCTTTGTATAACTCTGTGTGTCTCCATATGTTGTAGTGTCTTTGTGTATGTTGTAGTGTCTTTTTATAACTCTGTGTGTCTCTGTATATTTTTTTAAAATAAAGATTGATTTTAATCGAAATAAAGACCTTAAAATAAACATCGATTTTAGCCGTCGAAATTTGTTAAAAATAAAAATCGAAAACTGCCAAGCCTACTTATGTCTATGGTTTGTATCATTTCCGCGGAACTGCAGTTGGTAAATACCAATCATTTTTCTGTCGGTTCCCTTTTTTCCCTGGAACTGCATATTCAGAAGTTTGTTCACTGTTGCAAACTTGCAATAGCAATTATTATTTTTATGCTTTCTCAAGAACTGTGTCAGTTTAAACAGTTTGTGAGTCGTCCTTTTTTTCACTTATTACAACGAGTCCACTGGTTTTGCGATTACACTTGGACAGTTTTTAAACTGCTTCCAAATGATCTCAGATTTATTTTTACATCACTTAAGGAAAAAACACTAGACAGTAACTCCTCGCTTTAGTGTATTTCTTGTAGGAAGAGTGTTCTTAGGGCTGACAAGCATGAGTGTGTTTTAAAAGCTTAGGCCGAGACCATTCATTAACTAACTGTGATTTATACAGAAATGTCTGTCATAAAACTAAGGCCAGAAGGGAAAACAAGAGGCTCTCTCTGTCAGAACCAGACACTAGAAAGTGCTGCCCATTGAAAGTTAATAACAAAATACAAAATTTACAGTCCGAAAGTTCTCCTTCTCATACTAGCAGTAAATTGGTAAAAGTAAGGCACAAATGGTCTGCTGAGGAGAGCGTAATGTCTCGTGATGCTGCTGGTGGTAAAAACAAATCTCGGGAAGAGAAAAACCTCGTGAAAGACCGAGTAACAAAACTGTGATGAGCAGAATAGCCACAGGACCCATAGTGAAAAGGGCCTGGTGAAACTCCAGCAGCTAAACTCACTGTGGAGTCTCACTTTACACCACCTTGCCTTAATAGTGGACAGAAGCTAACCTCAAAGATTTCAGAAACACGCGGCAAATGGTACAAATAGTAGAAGAAATGAGGTGCTGCTTTACCAAATTCTAAAATAAAAACATATTTTAGTGAACCATGCTTCATCAGCCACCATATACAGAGAAAACTAAACAGTCTGATAAAATCTAATTCACATTAGCATTTTATGACTGCCGTTGCAAAAGGGACAGGCACGTGAAAAAGCAACAAAAGCATTAAGCACCATTATGCACTGAACTATGCCTCCCAATGGGTTATGAACAAGAACAGTACATGGAACCTGGACCACTCCCCTGTAGAAGTGGGTATTCCCACAGAACATTGGAGTTCTGTCTGTATATGGTGACTGAAGAAATCTGGTTGCATAAAATTGGTTTCATTTTAGAATTTAGTGACTGAGCAACTTGTTTCTTCAAACGACAAGGATCCATCTATGAGATGCCATATAAATGGCATTAGTCCGAAGGAGTGTGCTGCCCCAGGGATAGAACGTTATGCTAATTATGGAATTTAGGATACCAATTCAAACTCTGTATTATAGTCACGCTCCTCCTGCTGTTCTACTGTCAGATTTGTTTCTCTGTTGAAGTAAGCAGTCGCCCCGAAGTCAGCTCCACTCTTCTGGTCTATTCTATTTTATATTTTTATTTTATCGTTTGTTATTTTAGTGTGTAGCTTGTTTTTGATTACACTGCGTTAGGGTGTTTTTTTGTCTGTCCCCTGACTAGGAGATTTGCTTATGAGGAGAAGAACCCTCTGATGCGTGCTTTCCACCATCATCAAGAACTCTGTCTTAGCCTTTATTATGCTTTGGTGACATAGAGGCATACTGAGAAGCCAGAAATTCTTCTCTTTTTAAATCCATTTTCTAAGTTCACAATTCATAAAATTGTGATCTGGAACGAGGCACTTTAGACGAAGTTCATGGCAGTCTGCCTGTGCCAGGAGCTGAACGCAGTTTATACACTTTTTAAACTTGTGGGTCCTATTCTCTTTTCAGGTCTATCAGTCATGCCAGACACTGATAAGACCTATAAAATATTCAGTTCCCAATCACAAATGCAGTACAAGTAAAACATGTTTATCTAAAAATGTGTAAAAACTGCTTCAGAGAGAGTAAAATATAAGTGATTTAAAAGTTTTAGTCAGACGCAGTCAATTCCCTTCAGGTGGGAACCACATTTCAAAGTGGCCTTCTCCAGTTCCTGGGAACCGATGGGGAGCCAAAGAAACCACAGAAAATTATTGAATTCTTAAATAAGATAAATCTGCCCAGTCATCAGATAAGGATGATAAAGATACCAGGGTGTCCGAATGGGGAAATCCTCATTCCACTGGTGGCAAAAATACAAAAACGCTTCAGAGCAGGTACTGGAAGCAGTATCTGCCAAGAAAAAACAAAAAGAAAAACATGTCCATGCCACTTCTGTTGGTAAGGAAAACGAGCAGAACAGGCAGTGGATCAGAAACAAATGCCCTAAACAGAGGATATGACTAAGGTATGGCAGTTTTTCCAAGCCTTCCAGGCTATGGGAAACGTCCTTAATATGCTCACCCCCCTCCCCAGGCTCTGGTTTCAGACCACTTGCCTGTAGAGAAGGGGGATTTGTATTACGAGGAAGAGGTGGAAGGTAAACCCACAGAACCTGATGGGTCACCTGATCAAGAGATAGGTTCCCCTCCTAAGCCCACAGGATTCCTCTTATTCCACATTCATCAAACAGACCTTCAACATTCCCTGTCATGGAAAAGAGGAGGATTAGCAGGAAGTGGAGTTCATCGATATGATGGGGCTGGCCCCCACAAGAAGACTGCTAGTCCCCATCCACAAAATACTTCAAAAGGCTACTTTAAATACCATGTCAGCACCAAACTCAGCTGCTGGCATTGATAAAAAAGTCTAAAAGAAGCATCAGGGGGGCCCACAGGGGGTGAAATACTTGTATGCCCACCCTGATAATGAAGGGGTGGTACTGTGAGAAGGCCAGGGTGCCACTCTCCACACAGCCTCCTGAAAAGGATTCTAGGAAGCTGGATATCATGACCAAAAAAGTGTACACAACAGCTTCCTTGCTCCTGAGGCAGGCAGATTGTTTGGCATACACAGCCCAGTACCAGGAAGCATTGTGGAACGCAGTGCTGGCATTGATTGATTAGGTAGATAGTGAAGTGGCACAAGATCTGGCTGCCACAGCAAAGTCAGCCCTGGTGACACTAAATACCAGTTCTACATGGCCATAGACTCTGACTCCTCTTCACGAGTCTTCGCTCATGCACTGGCATTAAGGAGGTTTGCCTGGCTAAGGGCTATCAGCCTTACCCAGGACAGTTAGACTAAAGCCATTGATCCTCCTTTGAGGAAAATTCTCTTTTTGGTGACAAATCAGAGGCGTGCTTAAAAAAAGTGGATGAATACAAGTCTACTTTTAAAAGTAACAATTAGAAAGAAAAGGTATTCACTTGCTACAGGCCTTAAAGGGTGACAGGGGCAGGGCTTACTGTTTAAGACCTTACCCTGCCTATGAATACCAATCTCCAGAGGTTACTACAGAGGCAGAGGCAGGAGGGGCTCCAGACATGCTGCAGCACCAGGTCACGAAGCGGAAGCAAAATCCCTGACAATTCTGTCCAGGTCATCGGTGAGCCATAGCCATTGCCAGTGGGGGGGATGATTAACCCAGTACTTTCAGTAATGGGTAAAAATTACCACAGAAAAGTGAGTCCTGGAAGTAGTGGGTCAGAGCCCTGTAATTCAAAAGGTTTCCAAAACTCTAGAGATCAAAATATTTTGATTTTCCCAGCTCATTCCCCAAAAGAAAGAATTCTGCTGGAACTGGAAGTAAAGAAACTTCTGCAGGCAAAAGCAGTAGAAAAGGTCCCTGCCCCACAGTGGGGCAAGGGCCTGTTTTCAAGGTACTTCTTGACCCACAAGAAAAATGGGGAGTGGCAACCCATTTTAGAGTTAAGATATCTGAACGAGTATATCGAAAGAGAAAAGTTCAAGATGCTCACACTGGGCACAGTGATACCATCCCTACAGTCAGGAGATTGGTTGGAGTCACTGGATCTGCAGGATGCATATTTTAACATCCCAGTCAGATCCATCCACAGAAAATATCTCGGGTTCAGGCTGGGAAGCTGCCAGTATCAGTTTGCACCCCCCTTGCCCTTCGGTCTCACCTCAGCACCAAGGATATTCACAGGCAGCTCACCTAAGAAAGCAAGGTGTATTTTTCCATACCTAGATGACTGACTAGACTCAGGGAAAACAGAAGAGATAATGTGCTCCATACAGCAGGTGAGGAGCACCCTGGAGAGCCTGGGATTCCTAACAGAGTTGCAGAAGCCTCAGACTGAGTCAGTGCAGCATAGGTGGAGCTTTCCTTCCACAGTAAAGGGTTTCAGACCTGATTGCCAGTGCAGAATCCTTCAAACTTGGCTGCTCAAGGTCTGCAAGGGATTTTCTGCAGCTACTGAGCCACATGGCCTCATCTACAGCTGTGGTGCAATGGGCCAGATTTCAGATGAGGGACATTCAGTACCATCTAAGAGATCACTGGTCCAAAAGGCCAAACTCACTGTCCAAGCTAGTGCCAGTCACTAAGATCTTCATGCAAGCACTACTGTGATGGAAGAGGGGAAGCAGCCTCAGAGATGGCATTCCCTTCCTCCAGCAGTCCCCAAAAAGAGTTCTCAACAGATGCTTCATTCACAGTAAGTGGCACCTGCAGCCCTCAGGAGACTCAGGTGCACATACATCTCAAGTTCAGAGCAGTGCTGTGCTGGTAATGCAGTCCTTTTCTTAGTTATAGGTCAGTCTGTCCAAATTTGGACGACTATACTACTACAGTGTACTACATAAACAAGCAGAGAGGAACAAGATACTCAAAACTGCACAGAAGCTATGAGGATCTGGCGTATTATGTGGACACAAAAATGTCTACAGTACATTTGCCAGAGAAGGACAGTGTGCTGGGTAGGAAGAAATAGGCAGTTGGTTAACTAGGATCTGCAGCTTATCCTGTAGGTAGGGAAATGAGCAGACTAGGTGGGCCAAGCGGTCCTTATCTGCCGTCAAAGTCTATGTTTCTGGCAGACTCCCTAAGCAGAGTCAGTCAGAGAAATCACAAATGGATGTTGAACCAGCAAGTGCTAGCTTCAGTCTTCAGAAGAGTTGGGCACTCCAGAAATAGATCCATTTGCCTCTTGGGAGAACCATCAGTTCCCAAAGTTTTGTAATCCACCAGCAAGAAGCACAGTCCCACAGGGTGCCCTAGTTCTGAACGGAACAGGGAGGTTTGTATATGTCTTCCCACCATTCCCATTCATATAGAGAGTGCTCATAAAGCTCAGGAGAGAGAGATGGTCTGGTGGCACTAAGGGTTGAGGTGCTGGACGCCACACCTTGCGCCACGCTGGCAAACCTGGGTTTGGGAATGAGCTTGGGCCACCAGGGATCAGCAGGAGATGAGAGAGGATTGAGCATCTGGAGGACTGCTCACCTCTCTTGGGGGAAGGGAGACCTGTTGTCCCGCTCATTGACTGTCTTCTGGTGGCAGTTGGAGGGCAGTATGGGTCTGGAGATATGTGCCAATGTCATCATGTCAGTGGGGAGGGACGGGAGAAAAGTAGAATACAGAGCCTGGCAGGTTCCGTGATGGCTTCTGCATCCACAGGGTTCAGCCCCAGTGTGTCTGGATTTGGTCTCGTGTGGGGGGGTTGCCAGCGCCCTCCTCCCTGGGTCCGCCGTGGGGGTGATCCATGGGGGATTGGCCAGGGTCGGCGATACTGGGACACAGGTAGAAGCCAGATAGTGAGTCTCCCTGCAAGGAGAGACCGCAGCCACCTGCCAGGGTTCCCAGGAGAAAAAAACAGCTATATAGGAAAAAAAAACTCAGGAGAGGACCAGCAACAATGATCCTGATAATCCCTGACTGGGCCAGGTAGGCTTTGTTCTTCTGACCCCATCCAGCAGGATTCCAATCAGCCTGCCACTGAGATACAACCTGCCGGCTCTATCTCAGGGAAGAATAACATTCCCAGACCTCAGAACATGACGTCAGAGGGCATGGTTCTTGAAGAGCTAGAATTCTGTAGTTTGACTGTCAGAGGAGGTGCTGAGGTTGCTGAAGGTTTCCAGAAAACCAGCAACAAGGAAAGCATACTCCTCTAAATGGAAGAGATTCTCGTACTCGTGTGCCCCCATAAAGATAATCCCAATGCAGTCAGGACTGCCTGCAATTATGGACTACCTGGTACACATACAGTCCTTAGGTCTGAGACCTTCAACCCTGAAGGTACACCTGGTAGCTGTGTCAGCCTGCAGATCAGCAGGTGAAGACAAGTGCTTGGCCTCACAAACTGTTTTTAAAAGATTCTTTAAGGACTTCAGTCATCTGTATCCCCCTGTAAAGGACCCAGTTTCTCCATGGGACGTACACATCTGTCTTGCATTGTTGATGGAGGCTTCTTTTGAGCCTGTGGCTGCTGTTGGTTTAACATATGTCACATGGACAGCAATTTTCCTGATAGCTATGATGTCTGCCAGGAAGGTAAGGGAAGTGAAGCCCCCTGTCCAGAGCCAAACTACATAATCTTCCACATGGATAAGGTAGCCCTGAAAGAGCAGGTATTCACTTATTTTAGCATATTTGCATTTCTGTTTTTAGGTAAGTGAATAAAGTTTGTATTGAAAATATCTGATCTTCCTGGACTAAAAGTCTTCACCATTTATTTATACTGCTGGGTTCTAGTTGGAGGCGCTGGGACCCTGTGGGAGCCAAAAGTCTTCAGGAGGGCCGTCGCCGAGGTAGGACCATGCATGTGGAGTGCCGTCACTGAGGTAGGATCGCGTATGTGTGGCACCTCAAGAACAGCTCACACCTTGTAGGCTACCTCAGGGTCGACCCTCCAACTGCCTCAGTTCCTTTTTTCCCCACTGAGTGCACTTATGTGGTGACATTGCTCGCCCACCAGTAGTCAGATCTTTCTGTCTATACAACAACATCTAGTCGTTCAGTTTTTAGCTTGATTTATTGTTAAAAAAAAAAAAAAGAATTTTATTATTTTTTCTCTCAGCCCTACCAATTGAAGGAGTCAACCATGGATGGAGACAGTGATGGTAGGAACTCTCCATTGGAAGGCTGCTCTGGCAGCTGGACTGTCTCCGGTCCGCCTCCATCTCGGGGGGGGGGGGTCTGACCATGGGCAGTTTGGTGTTTAGGAGGGAGGACAGTCTTCCCATAAACACAAAAAGGAGCGGGCCTGTTCCCGATCCAGGTCTGAGACCTGGCACCACTCTGCCTCGATTTCTTCCTCTTCCCATTGGAAGAGCAAGAAGCAGTACCACTCAAGGTTGCCCTCTGGTGTGTGTGCCAAGAGGTCTTCGGTGGTCGAGAGTAGCAGGCCATCTCTGGACCCGTCCGGTTCCCCAATGGCTGCCGCTCATAATTGCACTGATTCTCATCACCAGAGCCTTTCTCTGTCCTCTTGTGGGGTTTCCAGTAGGCAGTTTCATCATTGGGCTGCTCTTATGGAGCAGTCGGTTCAGTGTCTGTCTCGTTTGCCTCTTTCTGTGGATCTGTTTCCAGGGCTGTCGGTCCTAGGGGTCTCAGGACCATGGTTGTGGTCTTTGGGGGCACATTGAGCACTCAGTGCCAGCAACGGAATCTTCTCCCTTGCCATTACCTGCACCATCGACGCCTGTTCCACGTGCCTTCCCCCCTCACTTTGTTTCCTTGCAGGGGCCAGCACAGGTACCATCCCCCTCCCCTTCTCTTTCTTTTAGGTCTGGGTTGGATCTTTGGGTGGCCCCATCATGGCTGGTGCCGACCTCGGCACTGTGGACTGTGCTTGCTCCTCATGGGTCAGCGCCAGGCTCCACGGTGCTGGGTCTGGCACCGGATCTCATGGTGCCGGATCCGACGCTGGTTCCAGTGTCTCCTGTTTATACTTTCCTCAGACCAGGCAGCAGTCTTCTGGGGGTTGCTTCGCCCCCTCTGAGGATGATTTGGAGCTGGATGAGTCTGATCCCGACCTTATAATTTCTGAGGAGGGTGATGAAAGACTCATTCTACAGTCCTGATGGTAAGCCCTTGGTACCAGCTGAGAATCCAGTGGAGGATCTCTTGTTCCGGTCTTTGCTTTAAGAATATGAGGGCAACACTGGCTCTTCAGACCTCTTCTGTAGATCCAGTAGACATTTGCACCTGGAGTGGTTTCATGTTCCTAATATTCCAGTGAACCTTATGCCACCTGTTCCCACACCCTTCGAGACCTTATCTGAAGCTGTGTGAGCGAGATCTGCCCTTATCCCTTCTATCTGCAGGTCCTCAGATAGGAAATATGTTCCTTCCAAGGAGAGACCAATTTTAGCCTCACAACCCATCGCAGATGCGCTAGTTGTCCTTGATGAAAATGACAAAGCTGTTCTTCCTCAGGAAGTATCAGCACACACTATCAATAAGGAGTGTCGTAAGATAGATACCATAGGACAATGGGCTTTCGCAGATGCACGCAACAGACAACCCTTTTGAGAAAGAGGCAGAGGAGCTCCAAACAAGCACCAGTCTCCTCCGACGCAAAAGAAAATGCAGCAGAAGACACAAGGGCCAAAAGGGCCCAGTGCCACCCTCTGAAAATCTGGACCCAGCCTCACCTTAGCTGCCCAAGGTAGACTTATCCTCGGCAGTGGGAGGTTGTTTGACTCAGTTTTATGACCAATGAAAGTCTATCACTACAGAAAAGTGGGTCCTCCAGATTGTTCGAGAAGGGTACTCTTTCAACTTTATGGAGATTCTCCCAGACCTTTCACCCAAACGACGGCACAATGTGTCAGTCATTCAGTCAGACGTTCTCACTTCAGAGATACTGGGCCTTCTGAAAAACAGGGCAGTGGAAGTAGTTCCCTGGGCAGAGCAGAACACAGGTTTCTACTCCCATTATTTACTGGTTCCAAAGAGGATGGGTGGTATGTGCCCCATTCTCGACCTTAGAAAGCTGAACAGGTACTTGTACCACAAGAAGTTCAAGATGGTCTCCTTAGGGACACTTCTACTACTTCTCCAACAACATGACTGGCTGGCATCCTTGGAATGCAAGACGTCTACCAGCACATTCTGGTACACCCAAATCACCACAAGTACCTTAATTTTGTGGCCTTGGGTCAACACTATTTATTTATTTATTGATATCTTTGATAACTGGGTAGGTGCACTGATCCAAAGGACCATTATCAGTCATGACCTGGGCCACAGAGTGGCAACAATACAATACATTTGTACAGGTTACAAGAAAAGGAAAGTGCTGTACTGTAGATAATTGGATTATACAATGACAAAAGTAAAAGAAGCAGAGAAAGAGACAGTCGATAACTGGAGTATACAATGACAACCATAGTTGACTGAAAGCAGATGGGATTACAACAAGTGGTCCATTTACAAATGGAGTCCAGCTCAGAGTCCTGCCCTTTGGGCTTTCCTCTGCACCTCGAGTCTTTACCAAGTGTTTCACAGTTCTCGCTGCACACCTTCGAAAGCATGGCGTTCAGGTCTTCCCCTACCTAGATGACTGGCTTTTGGCAAGTCCATCAAGGCAGGAGACACAGAAAGCGGTATCCAGAGCATCTCAGTTACTCACCTCCACGGGGGTTCTGCTGAACCTAGTGAAGTCACAGCTTGAACCCTCTCAGCAGCTCCTCTTCACAGGAGCTCTCTTGGACACTACAAATGTGAGGGCTTTTCTTCTGGAGGACAGCAGGAACAACATTCTCCAGATGGCTCATTTCATCAGAGAGAACAACCCGGTACAAGCTCACTCCATGCAATGGCTGTTAGGCCTCATGGCTTCGTCCATCTTCACAGTGCCTCTAGCCTGATTGCACATGAGGACCACTCAGTGGATGCTCAGCACACAATGGTCCCCAACAACACATCCGCAGTCTTACACCATCAAAGTGACGGAGCCTCTGTGGAAATCTCTTGCATGGTGGATACAGGAGGAGAACCTCCTACAAGGTCTGTCTTTTGCCTCACTGGAATCTCGGATCATCATCATCATCACTAGGGATGCATCTTTGCTCAGCTGGGGCGCTCACTGCTGGGACCTTCACACTCAAGGAGTGTGGAGTCAGGAGGAGTCTCATCTTCACATCAGTGTTCTACAGATGAGAGCATTCCTGTACACCCTTCGAGTCCTGAAAGAGGTTGTCAATCAGAAAGTTATTCTTCTTCAGCGGACAACAAAGTGGTGATGTACTACATCAGCAAGCAGGGCGGAGCACACTCCTGCCCTCTATGCAGAGAAACCATGAGGGTATAGGAGTGGTGCCTCGAGCACGATGTCTTGATTCAGGCAGTTTACCTGCCAGGAACTCAGAACAATCTGACAGACCACCTCAGCAGAAAAGAAGGAGATCCTCACGAGTGGTCACTTGCACCAGACATCGTGCAATCACTCTTCAATGAGTGGGGCAGTCCAGACCTGGACCGTTTTGCGTCCCCACTCAGTACAAAACTGCCTCTGTTCTGCTCCAGAAATCCAAAACCTGGCATTTTCTGTCAGGATGCATTCAGGTTGCAGTGGACAAGATGTTTTCTGTATGCATTTCCTCCTCTTCCGCTAATTCACAGAGTGCTGCTCAGATTGGAGGTGCACGGGGGCAAGAGGATTCTAATTGCACCATTCTGGCTTCGACAAATCTGGTTTACATTGATCAACAAGTTGTCGGAGGTCCCTCTGAAGCAACTGCCTCTGTGAGTGGACCTCCTGACACAGGGACCCCTGGTCCATCCTAACCTGTGCACCTGTCATCTCCCCGCCTGGCTCCTGAAGAAATAGAAGTAGGAAGGTTTACAGTTTTTCAGAGAATTTCTCAGATCCTCTTGGTGGCTCATAAGCCTTCCAGCAGGAAGACTTACACAGCTAAATGGAAGCGTTTCTCAGAATGGTGTTCTAAGATTTACTTAGATCCATTTCAGTGTCCTCTGGATAAAGTGTTGTAGTACCTACTAGACCTTTCAGATGCAGGACTGCAGTACTCATCTGTAAAGGTACACCTCTGTGCACTTTTTGCCTATCATGAGCCAGTCCAAAACATGTCCCTGGCTCAATTACCACTGTTCAAAAGATTACTTAAAGGCATTCTTCACACGAGACCCCTGGTTAGGAAACCAATTGCCCCCTGGGATATTAACCTCATGCTAGACATATTCACTCGTAAACCCTTTGAGCCTCTAGCCACATGTTATCTGAAGTTTTTGACCTGGAAGGTTGCCTTTCTAGTGACCATCACTTCTGCTCACAGGGTCTCTGAAATACAGTACATACCTTGATCACAGACCCTCCATATACCATTTTTCATAAAGACAAGGTGGTCCTCTGTACTCACCCTAAGTTCCTACCCAAAGTGGTTTCAGATTTCCATCTCAACCAGCCTTTTGTTCTTCTCACTTATTTTTTTAACTTCCTAAATGAAGAGGAGCATACCCTTCATTCCCTGGACATTAAAAGGGCTCTATGATTCTATCTCAATGGAACCAGTGATATCCATCAGGCCAAGCAGCTCTTTGTGTCCTTCAACACGGCCCAGCTGGGCCAGCCAGTGTCCATCAAATGTACCTCTGCTTGGATAGTGGCATGTCATCACCATTGTTTCTCTGTGGTGCAGGTCAAGTTGGAGGGACAGGTGCGAGCCCACTCTATGAGAGTGGTTACAGCATATTTGGTGGAGATCTGCTCTGTCCAAGAAGATCAAGAATTATGGTGAGCACATAATTTTCATTTTCTGTGTGGTTCTTTTTTTATATTTTGTTGCTAATTCAGATGGCACCATAGTCAGTGAACAAACGGGAGAGATGTGAGGATTATTTTGTTTCGGTTCTCCAAGGTGCCATGAAGCCAGAGTCTATATAACGTTGGTTCCAATAATTGACATCATAAAGACTCTTGCTTCACAAAAAACCATGCTCCCATTTACTAGGCTCCTTGCTCCCGAACAGAGTCAGGTATGTGTGTCCATGCACATGAACCCAGCATTTTTTCATTGACGGGGCATGTGTCAGAAACTGTGTCAGCACAGGAAACAGGTTTTCTCGTATGTGGGTGACAAAGTGAAAGGAGCTGACATTTCATAAAGTCTGGCAGATTTACTGGCTGTACAATACTCGTTTTGTATTTTCTAACCTACAAAGAAATGCTAAACCATTTAACCAAAATCAAACCATAGACTTCAGTAGGGTCTGACTGCTTTGATGGCCCCACTACGTACACTCTACAGCATGTCCTTTGTACATAGTATGATACCAGATAAATGGAAAATGGCTCTTGTTATTTCCATTCACAAGGGTGGCCCGAAGAACCTGCTTGAGACCTACAGGCCCATTTCCATCTTTAGCACCCCCTGCAAGATACAGGAAAAACTGATGCATACCCAAGTATCAGTGTACACTGGATGCTTTGGTCTCCTAACAAATGTGCAGCACTGATTCCATAAGCTGCACAGGGCGGACACTGCCCTAACCAAATTTACCAGTGACATCTGCAAGATGGACGTGGGACAAATCAGAGGCACAGTCTTCATAGACCTTACAAAAGCTTGGTCTTTGGTCAAGACTTGGTTGATGATACCCTTCTACTTAAACTGCTCCAAAGCTGATCCTGGACAGTCATTCTATAGCCTGGCTAAGAACCTACATAGAAAACTAAAGACAGTGTGTTAAAATAAAAGTTATCTGGTGGGTAAGGTGATGGAGGTTATCTTGAAGGAAAGGATGGTTAGGTACTTGGAGGACAGAGGGCTGCAGGACATCCATCAGCTTGGCTTCACACAGGGGAGGTCATGTCAGATGAACCTAATCAAGTTATTCGATGAGGTGACAAGGGTAGTCAATCGGGGGGGGGCAGTGGATGTGGCCTAGCTGGACTTTGGGAAGGCTTTCGATACTGTGCCCCACAAAAGGCTGGTAAACAAACTGGAGAACTTGGTGGGTGGGACTGAAAATAACAAGGTGGGTGGAGAACTGGCTGACAGGTAGAAACCAGAGAGTAGTGGTAAATGGGGTGCACTCAGAAGAGGTGAGGGTGACAAGCGGAGTCCCCCAGGGGTTGGTGCTGGGGCCCATCCTGTTCAATATCTACGTCAGTGATATTGCGGAGGAACTACAGGGGAAAGTCTGCCTTTTTGCAGACAATACAAAGGCAACAGGGTAGATACCCCAGAGGGAGTGGAGGCTATGAGGGAGGATCTCAGGTTGCTGGAGGCAGGGTTTTAAATAATTGATCAGCAGTTTTTTTCCTGGGATAATACTAACTGTACAGAAAGTATTTATATAGGTGTTCTAGAACTGTTATGTTTGTTAAACACAATGAAGCAAGTGGTATGCATTTTTACAATAATGTAGCACCTTTATGAGCAAAACGCTAATCAATTTTTAGAGTTAAATAAAACCCTGCTGGAGCGGTGGTCAGAAACATGGCAACTAAAATTAAATACCAGGAAATGCACGGTGATGCACACAGGGAGAAATAATCCGCGGGCACAGTACACACTTGGAGGGGAGGTAATGAAGTCATCTGAGCAGGAAAAGGACCTAGGTATCATAATCACAGATAATCTTAAGGTAGGGACCCAGTGCTGCAAGGCGGTAGGCAAAGTGAACAGAATGCTGGTGTGCATAGGGAGAGGGATAACCAGTAGTATATGGGAGGTGCTGATGCCACTCTATAGTTCCATGGTGAGGCCCCACCTGGAGTATGGGGTTCAGTTCTGGAGATCTCACCTACGCAAAGACATAGAGGCCATAGAAAGAGTACAGATAAGGGCCACAAAGATGGTGCATGGGCTAAGGGAGAAGCCATATGAAGAGAGGTTGAGGGTGTTGGATCTGTACCCACTGGAAACCAGAAGGGAGAGGGGGAAGGATATGATAGAAACATTCAAGTATGTGAAGGGGATCAATAAAGTGGGAGAGAATTTATTCACAGGGAAAGTGGGCACAAAAACTAGAGGGCGTGGACTGAGGGTGGAGGGGGAAAGGTTTAAGGAGAATGTGAGGGGACATTACTGAGAGGGTGGTGGCACCCTGGAACAGTCTGCCGGTGCAGGTGGTAGAGGCAGGAACACCGGAGTGATTCAAGAGGGCTTGGGGCAACCACAAGGGACTGTCTAGGATACAGAGGGGGGACTCTAAGGGGGAAGGGGGTATATAAAGAAAGGGAAAGGGCAGACTTGATGGATCAAGAAGGTCCTTTTCTGCCGGCACATGTGTATTCTCTAGAAACATCACTAAAGGCTAAATTCTCTGACCCCTACTTTTCTCATTGTTCATAAACAACATGCTAAACAACTGTGGGGACATTAAAGTGCTATTTCGTGCAAACAACACTGTTGTTTTTTTGCAGCACCAGTGAGATTCAGACCATAAATAACTTCCTCCAAAGTCACTTCACTTAACTGCAGAGATGGCTGTTATGGAACCGCCTAGTCCTAAATACCAAAAAAACAAGGCCATGCTGTTTTGCTCAAAGTGGAAGTTGCAGCAGTATGGTGGGCTTTTTAGAGTCAACCCCTGCACAGGGTCCTGGCTGAATTTTGTGAACAATTTCAGATACCTCCACCTATACCTGGACTGCACCCTGTCATATAGAAATCACACAAACCTTAAACCAAAAGCTGGGACTACTGTACAGATTAAAAGGCTACCTAACTAAAGAATCCCACCTACCCACTGCAAATAGTATACTACTCTCCACCCTTACCTATGGAGCAACCACACTACTATCCATTAAGGAAACCAGAAATGTAAGACTCTACAGCAGAGCTGGTTCCTTTGTCCTTAGAGCTCCCAGCAGAGATCATCACTGTAAAGTCTTAGCAGAACTAAACTGGCCCACCTGTAAGGTCGGATGCAAATTCACCATGCTTAGTCTGGCCTTTAGAGTCCTCTACGTCAACTCCGCACCTAGACAGGTCACGACCTTGACCAGGCATGCCCTCTCCAAAAGCCTCAGATCCGTGACCATCAAATTCCTAGAGTCCTCTAGAATGAAAATAGATGCAGGACAAACATCCTGTACATACTTAACTGCAATGCTGTGGCCCCCCCCCCCCCCATATCAAAGACTGCCTAACCACTGGCACATTTAAATTAGCCCTAAAGGATCACTCCTTGCCCCAGCTGCTAAAAATGTGGCCACCCACTGTGGGCCCTGGACTACTGTCCCTCTGTACCCCATCCTTAGCCACTGGATATATGATTGTGACTGCCCAGTGCAAATTAATTCCTCTTGACTTGCTACAATTGCACTAAATTGCATGTGCACAAACTGTTGTAAATGTTTTGTACTCTGCCTATGTTATTATCCTGTATGAAAAAAAAACCTGTATAACTATTTTATACAATACATTTGCTATATGTATGATGCACGTAATGTTTGAATACTATTTTGTACTTTTATCTGTAACTAATTCCAGGTCTTCCTTAAAATAGGACTTGCATTCCAATGGATCTTAAGTAAAATTAATAAATATTCCTTAAAGGATCAGTCACAGGAAATATCTAAGGTTCAAAGTGGGGACAGGTCAGTACCAGTTCAAAGTAGTGCTGTTTGGTCTGACATCAGCTCCAAGAGCATTCGCAAAATGTCACCGGGTGGTAGCTGCTTCCCTCAAAAGTCAAAATGTCATGGTTTCCCCTACCTAGACAACTGGCTAATCCATGGGGAAATAAAAGCGAATGCAAGAGTTGCACTTCAGAAAACTATAACTGATGCATTTTCAGAAGTTGCCACTGAACAAAGAGAAATCCACCATAGAACCAAGACAGTGTCTAGTGTTCACAGAGGTGAAATTAAGTGCAGTTCAGGGAAAGCCACTTCTCCCTCTTCAAAGGTTTCTGGACCTTATGTCCTTTGCAGCAACTTTCTTAACAGGTACCCACAGAACAGCTCAGGTGCCACCCGTAGCTCTGTCAAGGCCACCATTCTGGTGCCCAGAACCAAGACCTCACTAGCCCAGAGGTCCTTCCATTACTGAGCCCCTGCTTGTTTCAACTCCCTCCCACCCTGCATCACAGACCTTGCCAAAATTCGTCCGTTCAAAATCGCCCTCCGGAACCATCTCTTTGATGCTCGTTCCTGTAGATGCACCTAATTAATCCCACTGTGGGATCCTCCTGTCAGGTCTCCCTGACTTGACAACGTCTTCGGACAGCCCTATCCTCTCCCTCCCCCCTCCTCCCACCCTCCCCATCCCTACCTCCACTCTCCCAGGTATTATCTAGGTATGTCCAGGGCTGTACCCCAATGTAACCCTTGGGTACCTTGTATATGACTGTAACCTATTATAAGTAACATTATTATGTAACCCATGTGTACGCTATATTTAATGGTCTGCACCTGTACTGTTCTCACTGTTGTAACCACACTGTGTAACTCTGTCTACCCCCCCGCGACCAGGTGCCTTTGTAAATGAGTCATGACTCAAAGGTTGTAAATCCAACTTTTCTAATAAATAAATAAAAATAAACACATTATTTATTATTTAGTTTTTGTTGACCAGGTAAGTGCACTAGACAAATCCTGCCTATTTTCAGATACGACCCGGGGGAAGGAGATACAGATGAATGCCAACTGACCTTGAATCAGATTAAGCTGTTGGTGGTATTTTCAGTGAATGAGGGAAATTTGGCCAGGACACCAGGGAAATTCCCCTACTTTTTTCGATAAGTGCCATGGGATCTTCAACATCCACCTGAACTACCACTAATCTAGGCAGATGGGACCTCGGTTTAACATCTCATCTGAAAGACGGCATGTCAGAAGTGCAGCACCCCTCTCATGCTGCACTACAGTGTCAGTACTGGGATATTAACCCAAGTGCCAGATGTGGGAACTGAACCCACAGCCCTCTGATCTCCCAGCCTGATAGGCAAGTATGCTACCTGCTGAGCTACTGACACTTCTAAGTGTTGTGGTTCCCCTGACAAGGTTACACATGAGAGTAAATCAGTAGTACCTGAAATAATTCTGGTCTCCCAGGTCTGCACCACTAACCTAGTTAGTTCCAGTGCAGCTCAGGTTGGTACCTGCATTGATCTGGTGGCAGGAACTAGTTTCACTCAGAGGTGATGTCCCTTTTGCCCAACCTGAAATCCTGCTGATCATCACAGCAATTAGGATGGGGAGGTCATCTGGAGAACAGAGTAAAAAGTGCCTGGTCATGCCTGGTCCCCAGAAGAGACAGGAACACATTAATCTACTAAAATTAAGGGTAGTTTACTTCTCCCTCAAGTCTGTTTTAAGTATAAATCAAAGCAAGGTGGTCCAAGCTGGGATAGACAACACAACCACAAAGTAGTATAGAAATAAGGAGGTTCAAGATCTTCAGAATTATGCCAAGGGAGATAAAAATCTGAAACCTCACGTTTTCTTCATGAGTCAGTTATCTGTGGTGCACCTAACTGGGAAAACAGTGTACTGCTAGTTGCTTTGAGCAGATTGCTGCACCACTCATGAATGGTCCTTGAAACAAGAAGTGGTAGACTGGATGTTCAACATGTGGGGAGTCTCAGAAATACATCTCTTTGCCTCATGGGAGAACAAGAACTCGTCAGTTTTTTGCAGACCGTTACTAGACACCACGCCACTGGAAGCACTGGTAATGTGCTGGAAAAGGAGATTTTTATATGCTTTTCCACTTTTCTCTTGATCCACAGAGTGTCCCTTAAGGTAAGAAGGGAGCAATCTATAGTGCCATGATTCTCATTTCTCCAGAGTACTGTAGGTGAGATAGCAGTAGTGTTCCCTGTTACTGAGCCTGTCTCAGAACCCTTAATCTACCTGCTTCTAAAGCAAGACCTCCTGTCACTCCAAGAAGGCAGAATTAATCATCCAGACCTAAAAATACTTCACTTGAAAGTACGGTACCTGAGGAGTTAGAATTTACTAAATCTGTCCTCCCAAGTGCTTGACGTTTTAAAGACAACAAGAGTACCAGCTACTAGAAAAACATATTCCTCTAACTGGAAGAGGTTTTCTGTCTGGTGTGGTAGTAATGGTATCCAGGCAAGCTGGCCCAGTGGCGCTGAGGGTTGAGGTGCTGGACGCAAGTACATCACGCTATGTTGGCGACCCATGTTTGGGAACGGGCACGGATCACCTGGGGTCAGCTGGGAGGAGGAGGATCGAGTGTCCCAGGGACAGCTCTCCTCCAGGGTGGGTAGGAGGGGTATGTGGGGGGAGGGCTGTGCAAGCTTTGGGGCCAATAATAAGGGACAGCACTGGTGGGGTCTGACGAGCAACGCACAGAAGCATGCTTTACAGCATCGTTGACGCCATTGCATGCCAGCACCGGGAAGGAGGGGGCTAACTACAAGGAAAAAATCCTTGGCAGTATGAAGGCTGTCCCGATGGTGCTGCCACAGTCACGTCCAAGTCAGCTTCCTCCTGGGCCCACCCTCCAGGTCTCCGCAGTGGTGGGGTAAATATGCGCTGCAATGCGGTCAGGGAAGGGCTGCAGCAGGGAGGTGTAGCTCTGGCCGGGACAGGGGCCATGAAGACTGGCTGAAGGGGGGGACCAAAACACAACCCCCCCCCCAGCCGAGGACCAAAAAGAAAGAAATCAAAAAAAAAAAATAATGGTATCCAGGCAATTGAAGCCAGTGTTGTCTCATCCTGGAATACCGGTTAGACTTAATGGGCAAAGGTCTGTGCCCTACTTCCCTTAAAGTAGACTTAGAAGCAGTTTCTTCCTATAGCTATAAAATAGGGGAAGACTCTCAGGTTAACAAAATAGTTTTTAGAACGTATTGTAATGCCTTAACCACATTTATCATCCAGTTTGGCACCCAGTGTTTCCTTGTGACCTGAAGCTGACTTACTTCCAGCTGATGAAGGAATTGTGTAGCATCTGGATATAAGAAATAAAATGTCTTACATGAAAGGCTTTCTTCTTGGTTACCATCACCTCTGTAATGAGGGTCAGTGAGCTTCAAACTCTGGTATCCTGGCAGGTTTTCTTTTATTTCAAAAAGTAAAGGTGGTGTTAAGTACTCCGTTTTTACCTGTAGTGGTAAGGGAATTCAATATGAACCCGACAATCACACTGCCTGTTTTCTTCCCTAAGTCTCACACCTACAAAGGAGAAGCTAATCTTCACAAACATGGTGTGTAAAGGGTATTGTTACTACAAGATTAGAACAGCCTTTTAGAGGTTGTAGTAAGCAACAGCCTCATACATATGGTGAGGTTGCTAAAGACCTTCCAGCTGCTAAGAAAGCTGTACTCTCTGGGTGATCTCATGTATTTCTTACTGTTGTACAGTATCTTGGCTGGCAGGGAACCACCTACAAGGCTCAAAGCTCACTATGCCTGAAGTACTTACGACATATGTGGCAGAACCAAGAAGTTCTGCAAAACTGCTACCTGGGCAGTAACCCACGCATTTACATACCATTACTTTATTGAAGTGCAGTCATGAAGGGAGGCAAGGTTCATGTCATCAGTACTTCAGAATTTATACAACCGGTGTAGAGAGAAATGCCTCAAACTAACACTGATATTGCTGGGCCCTTTTTACAAGATATGGTATCTTGCATTTTGGGGTATGTCACAATTGATACATTATCTAGCAAAGTTAGGTACATCACATTGGAATACGGAACCAGTCAGAGAGCAGCTGTCACAATGCTGATGATATCACAGTAGCCACGTGAAGCATGGAAATCAACATTTGAAATCAAATAAAAAGTTACATCTATTATAAACAGAAAATGTAAGAGCTCTAACTGTTAAATTTATGTTGTATAATTTGAATATGCAATGTCCTGACTTAAAATATGTAGTTTATCATCATGTGTGGGTAGGCAGAACTTTCATAACTCACTAGCGGTCCACCACTCATGAGTTATGGTCCTACCCTGCACACTTGAAGATAAATTGCATATTTTGAGTCGGGTCATTGCATATCCACCATTTGTTTCCTACGTAGATCCTAGAACCCTCTTCCAGGGATACTACTAGGAATCCACTTAATGCAAATCAAGATGTAAATATTATCGTTATTAGAAATGAGTTACCTACAGTACCTTGTAGCTATAGTTCTAAAGCAAAAAGATATGACCAGGGGTTGTGTTAATGGTATGTTAATTGCCCTCTGGGGTGTAATGTGATACAAGGCATTGCCAAGTGCAACGTACTCCTAGAGGGTGAGAAACTGACCATTAACATAGCCCCTGCTCATACCTTATTGCTATCATAACATAACTATGTTTGTAAATACTGTAAAACGTTCAGTATGTGATTAGGCTCTAGATGTACAGTATGTTAATCAAAGAGTAACATAAGGCAGATAGAATGCTAACAGTCAATCAGAAAGCTCTGTTTCTCAGACCCTTTTTATCATTCTAAATGATGATTACTTCTAACTCACACTGCCCTCACAAACAGATACTTCAGTTTTTAGGAGGGACATTACTCTCTTACTGCCTGATCATTTGACAGAGTAGCTTTTGTGTTTGTTAGTACTTTATTATTTAGCATTTGTTGAATAAATGTATTTATTTATTTCAAAAGTTTCACCGGGTAAGACATACTGAGCTGATAACAGCTCATTTCCAGATACGTCCTGGGGGAAGGGAGAAGAGGAGAATAATGAATAACAATCATAAGCAAGAATTAAGGCAGGTAGAAAGACTCTATAACATGCACTAATTTACAATTAAATATAGAGGCTAGTGTATGAGCAATCATACACAACAAGTCTGATTTTCAATCAAGAGGTTTCTGTGATAACAGGAGACCTTGAGAGCACAGCTCAAGAGGTCTCATTACCATGGAAACCTCGAGATTAAAAAAATAGACTTGTGCATGATTGCTCATACACTGTCTTTTATAGTGTATGGGCAATCATAAAGTTATGAATCTGTCGTTACTTTTTACATTTTTTAACATGTGCCTCTTTTCTTTGGCCAGTCTCACTGCTGTGGCCATTTCCGGTGTATCGGAGGATCATGGAACATTCATGCGCTCAGGCGTTCTAGGTTGTTGTGCTGCAGTAGCTACATAGCTAGTGCAGCACAACAGCTACGATGATGTAGCTACTACAACACAACAACATTGTTCCGAGGGATGGATTTCCATCCCCAACCACGTTCCACCATACACTGTAAGCAATTTATACAATATTTGTGCTGTTTATTCAAGGATGAGGAGGAGATTGCAACCATGAGGGTAGCAGAGAGGTACAAATAAACTGCAACGTGCCATAAGAGGAAAGAGGCAGTATAACAGGGTCGGTTGGGCCCTGTCCCATTTGTGATGTGTAGAGAGAGTTTGAAGCAAGGATTCTGCCTACTATTTCTGTCTTTTCTATTGGACTGCGCAGTCAACTCTTGTCTTTACTTGCTGTTCTTTCTTTCCCTTTTTGCTGTCACTACCTTGCTTATATATTGTTATAAAAAAATATGTATGAAACTGGGTTCCCTGATTTGTAAACTAGATGTAGTTATTACATAGAGGATAATGTATGGTCATCTATCTGTAACAAGTTTGTAAACTCTTTGAGAGGTCGTCATGGCGACGTTTGGAACCTCGAGAGCGAAGCTCGAGAGGTTCAGTCGTCATGACGACCTCGAGAAGAGTTTTCAAACTTGTTACGGATAGGGGACCATACATTGTCTTTTATAGTGTATGGTCACCTATCTATTGTATTTCAAGTTTGATCCGATGTGCTGCCATGACCTCCGGCGTGACCTGCGATGGGACAAGTAAGAGGGACGTTGGAGTCAAAGTTCAAGGGCGTAATTTTGTTAGGGCAGGGGTCACGGGAGTTAATTGTACTCACAGTTGTCGGTGTCCACATTGCAGTTTTGTGATGACCGCCTGCGAGGTAATTGATAATTTTACATTTACAGCCCTTGTTGAAAATACAGTTATCACCGAACAACTTAAAGTTGGTCAGGTCGGTTTACTATTTGAGGAGTGAGCAGCTCGTGACGCGAGCTTTTCTGAAGATTCGAATCTGTTATGCTGCAGTAGCTATGTTCCTAGTGCAGCATAACAACATGCTACTGCAGCATAACAACTGCTAAGCTTGTATGGATTTTTATTTGTAACAGCGTTCTACCATACATTATAGTAGAAATTATTACAGAAACGGCTCTTGGAGGTTAGTAGCAAAGTATAACAGAGTGTGACCTTTTGATCTCAGACTGGTGGAATCTGACAAGGTTCTGAAGTTCTGGGTCACAATGCTCTGGAAGCTAGAATCTGACCTGATTCTGAAGCTCTGGGTCACAGTGCTCTGGTGGAAGCTAGAAACTGACAAGGTTCTGCAAATTCTGGGACTTTTCTGGGGATTTGGAGACCTGATGTAACAGAGAGCTGGTTGAATGTAGATTTACGTTCTGTACTCCAAAATTGGACTTTGTTTTTGGACTGCCTGTGCTGAAAACTGGTTGGTACACTTCTATTTGTTTTTATTTTCTTGTTACTTATAATAATAAATTACTACTTGTGGATTTTACAATCTCTCTTGATCTGCATATGCTTCCTGACCCAGGCCTCAGTTACAAGTGGGTAGAGCTAATCCATTAGGTTTCGAGAAGAACAAGATTCAAGGTGTCGGGGTAGCATGGGATAGCAGAAGGGTGATTTATGTTATGTTAATAGTTTCTGCCCACACCTGCAACTGCACCTGACAGCTGTCCATGTTCCTCTACTCTCTACCTGCTACCTCCATCTCCCCATTCTTCTCTTCGCCACCCTTTAGCTGATTTTGATTCAGACTTGTTTGATCACAGCTCCTAGATCCAGAAGTCCAGGAAAGAAAGACAATGCCTGAAGAAACTGTGACAACAAATGACTGGATGTAAGGGGTTAACATATGAAAATGCTGAAACTAAACTGATAACTGATTGTGATTTTCTTTCAGAGCAAGCTAAGAATGTTTCTGTCCAGGGTTATGTTAAGCAGCTGGGGGTTAAACCAAAACAGGGTGAACCTGTTTAAAAAATGTGATGGGCTACTGTACAGAATTTGGGTTAAACCTCAGACACAAGACCAGATAGAACAATTGGTTATACCACAAAAGCATAGATCTGTGTTGTTACAGATAGCACATGATAGTCCTATGGCTGGTCACTCGGGGAGGGATCGCAGCCTTGCCAGATTGCTTTACTGGCCTGGAATTCATGAAGATGCTACTACCCATTGCCATTCTTGTGCCGAGTGTCAGAAAGTAGCCCCAGTGGCTAAAAAAGACAAGGTGCCCCTGGTGCCCCTACCATTAATAGATGTGCCTTTTGAGAGAATTGCAATGGATGTGGTTGGCCCCTTAGACAAAAGTAAAAGGGGTAATCGATTCATTTTGGTAGTATATAACTATGCTTCTCGATACCCAGAGGCAGTTCCAATACATACTGTCACAGCCCCGAATGTGGCAGTAGAGCTTGCCAAAATTTTCAGCAAGGTGGGCATACCTAAAGAGATTATTACTGATCAGGGTAGTAATTTTGATGCTGCATTACTGAAAGCGCTATACTGACTACTAGGTATCACTGTCATAAGAACCTCCCCTTATCACCCTCAGACAATGGTCTTGTTGAGCATTTTAATCAAACCCTAAAATGCATGTTAAAAAGGTTTGTAAAAGGGGAAGGGAAAGACTGAGACCAATACTTACCTTACCTGCTTTTTGCTTACAGAGAAGTGCCACAGGCATCAACAGCTTTTTCACCATTTGAAATGCTGTATGGTAGACAACCTAGAGGGCCACTAAATGTAATAAAAGAAACATGGGACGATAACCCCCATCAGAAACAATCTGTTACATCTTATATGTGTGCCCTGAGAAAGAAGCTAGCAAAATATGTTGAAATTGCCCATAGTAATCAGGAAGAGGTCCAAAACCAGCAGGTGTATTATGACCATGGTGTAAAGAAAAAGTTTTTGAGCCAGGTGAAAAGGTCTTGCTACTGTTACCCACTGCAGAAAATAAACTGTTAATGAAGTGGCAAGGGCCTTGTAAAGTGCTTAGATATACTGGCACAGTTAACTATTTATTTTATTTTATTTTATTTAGTTTTTTGATAACCGGGTAGGTGCGCTAGCTATAGCAATGACTATTTTTAGGCACAACCCGGGAGGGTACAAAACAGAGACAATCAGATAACAGATTACACAATATGAAATCACAATATACAATTGTAGGAATACAAAACAGGCCAGAGTTAAATAACAAGCTTTAGTAAAAATATGTAAACAGAGAAGAATAAAGTAAGAGTAAAGAGAGGTCAAAATTACAAGAAAGCAAAATGACAATTTGGTTCTGTCGTAAGTGCTAACATTACCATAGAATCCCAGGAGGATTAAAGCTGGGTGACAGAGACATTATGGTAGTCAGTATAGGATAAGGCAGGAGAAGTAAAGTTGAAATGGAGAAATAGGAATTGAAAGAGGAGTGTTGGATAAGATAGGAGGATGGGGACTTAGTGAGGAATAAAAGTCCCTAGTAATAAAAGTTTATAAACAGGTGATAAGAAGAAAGATCTAAACTTTGGATGGGTCAGTAAACTAAGAAGTGGTATAAGTGCAGGAAAACATAGGGAAGGAGACGAATGTTAGGGTGGTTTGAAACAGGAGCATCGGCAGGAGTCAACAAGATAGTGTCGAAGCAGTTTTTTAAAGGAGGCATGGGATGATGCTGAGCAAGTACTTAGGGGGAGGGAGTTCCAGAAAAGGGGGGCACAACCGGCAAAAGCACTAGCACCTTTGGACGGCTCGGTGTCTAGGGATATGGACTGGGGCATTATCAGCAGAGCAAAGACCATATTTGGATGTGTGGTTTAGGAATAGTCCTGCCAGTGGCTTGGGAATTTGGGATCTGATAACGTTATCAATGAGCGATCCATAAGCATAAGATCGAGATGCAGAAGGTGAAAGCCAGCCAAGATCCGCGTTGAGGAGGCAATGGTACTTCAGCCGAGGAGAGGAGGATGCATAGCGACAGATGTTATTATAGGAGATTGAGACTCCTGATAGGAAAAATCCTACCAAGATATACCATGCTAACCTCCTCAAGAAATGGGTTGAAAAAACACCAAAAGCTGTGTTGCTGGTTTTACCAGAAACTGATAAGATATTGCTGTAGCTTATGACAGACTGGAACAAACTGTAACTGCTGATGCTGTAAATGTGAATGTTTCCTTAACCTCTGAACAAACTGCAGAAATGTGTAATTTGCTGAAGACATTTAACAGCACTTTTACCGCAGTACCAGGCTGAGCAACAGGGGTTGAGCACATAACAGTGACAAGGAATGCTCACCCTATTAGACAAAAGACATACAGATTACCAAAGCAGTTAAGCGCAGACATGGTTAAGGAAATACAAAAAATGAAAGAATCGAATATCATAGAAGAGTCAAGAAGTGCTTGGTCATCATCAGTGGTGATTGTAAATAAAAAAGAAGGGCGTGTAAGAATCTGCCTTGATTTTAGGAAACTTAATCAAGTGTCAGAATTTGACAGTTATCCTGTGCCCAGAATAGATGATGTGGTGGACAGACTGGGGAGTGCCAAGTATATCAGTACCCTCGCTCTCACCAAGAGTTACTGGCACATCCCCCTAGCTAAAGAATCCAGAGACAAAACTCGCCTTTGATAACGGGCACTTGGTGGGTGCAATCTTCATTGACCTCACCAAGGCATTTGACACGGTCAACCACGACCTTCTCCTAGCCCAGTTAGATGCCACAGGACTATCAGCTGACTCACTGGGCTGGTTCCAGAGTTATCTCACAGGTCGTGTACAAAGGGTAAAAATAAGTAACACACTCTCGGATCCCCAGCATGTATCCACTGGGGCCCCCTACTGTTTAGCCTTTATTTTAAACAATCTTCCACTTGCCTGTTAACACAAAATACTTCTCTACGCAGATGATGTCGTTATCTACTTCAGCCACACTGACCCTGTCACCCTAGAACAATGTCTACAGCAGGACTTTAACAATGTGAAGGACTGGTTTGCCGAAGCCAAGCTACTTGTTAACCATAAAAAAAAAAAAAACAAGTCCATGCTCTTTGCCCCAGCCCATAGCCGCCACAAGACGTCCACAATAGACATTCGTACGAAACAAAATGCAGTCATTGAAATTGTCCATAGCTTCAAGTACCTGGGGCTCACGTTAGACAGCTCTCTCTCCTTCTGTTCACATGTGGACCACGTCACCACATCAGCCAACAGAAAGCTTAGCCTACTATGCAAACACCGCAACTACCTCACTGATAAAGCCCTTCAGCTCGCCATCACTAGCTCGGTCTTCTCAACCATCGACTATGGGTTTGCCATTTATAGTGCTGCACCAGACAGCACCCTCAAGTGGCTCTCCACTACAATTAATAAAGCCTGCAGATTATCCCTAGAAGCCCCGCATCTCACCCATACCTGTAGTCTTTATTTACAAATGGGTTGGCTAAATTTAAGTGAAAGGGCCCGCTACCAAGTCTGCCTACTAGCCAAAAAAAGTTGTACTGCCCCCTGCAACCAGTTCCCTCCCAGGTCATACCCGACAGGACTACAATGATATCTAACAAACTTTCCATCAAAGTTCCCTTCCACCTCTCAAAGGCAGAGTTCCTTTGAATACCTAGCCCCACTCTGGCTTAGCTCTCTCCCACCCAAGATATTCTCCATCAGTAAAATTGGCCCTTTCAAATCTGCACTTAGATCTCACCTGTCCAGCCAAGTGAAATGCTCCTGCTACCCCTGACCACTGCCTACTGTAACAGATCCAGTTTACCCCAACTTATGCTCTTCGAAATGGTCCAACTAGCAACTTGCCCACCATTTTTCTCTCTCCCTCTACCCCCCAATTTTGCCCCTCCCCTCTCTTATCTCCCTGACCACTCTGCCCACCCCCCTCCTCTAAGTCCCTACCTTTCGACCTACCCCATCTCCCCTCACCCATCTCCAGACAGGGTTCCCCATGCCTGGGGTACTGCTACCACACTCCCTCTCTATCCTCTCCTTTCCCTCTATCCTGGCCTACTCACCCACCTCCTTCTCACTCTGTTCCTCCTTACCAGCTTAGCTCAGTGACTGTTAAACTTGTCAATCCTTTGTTAATCATTTAGCCCACTGTTTCCCATACCACGGGCCTGAATTGTTATTGATTTTAGCAACTGTGTATGCCTGTGATTCTCTGTAATTGTAATTGTTTTTTGTTTTTTTTCTCCCCGACGTGGAACCTTTGTAAATGAGCTTGCAGCTCACAGATTGCAATCCGAGAATTCAGTAAATAAAGAAATAAACAAAACTGCATTTGACACTCCTATAGGATTCTATCAGTTCTCCACCATGCCGTTTAGTTTACATGGCATAACCGCTACATTCCAATGGTACATGGACGTAATTTTATCCCCTCTCACTGGTTATTGTGCTGCGTAACTGGATGATGTTGTGGTGTACAGTCCAGACTGGAAAAACCACCTGGAACACCTATGAGCAGTTATCCAAGCAATCAAAAAGGCAGGTCTGACAATTAATCCTACCAAGTGTGCATTGGGCATGCAGGAAACCAGATATTTGGGCTATGTTTCTGGAAATGGAGAAGTCAAGCCAGAGATTTCTAAGATAGAAGCTGTAGCTAACAGCCCTGTTCCCAAAACCAAGAAACATGTTAGGTCATTTTTAGGGCTGGCTGGTTATTATCAGAGATTTGTTTCCAGCTTTGCCGAGTTAGCTACTCCCCTCACTGAACTCACAAAGAAATTGTTCCCAAATACTGTGAAATGGACCCCAGAATGTGACGAGGCTTTTCAGGCCATTAAGGCTGCATTATGTTCAACCCCCCTTTCAAGAAGCCCAGACTTGGAGAAACAGTTTTGTTACAGACAGATGCATCAGAGGTAGGCCTAGAAGTGAAACAGATAAGGGGAGTAAAGGAGTATTTTACTACCATTTTTGCATGATTACTCCCACTTTCTGATTTTAGGAAGTTGTTTCCCACCCTACTCATTTACATTATGTTGGTACACATGCTCACAATTGGCAGCACCATACAATGCTACCAACTATGTATTCACACACTGAGAGGCTGGGACGAAAAACAGCATCAGCATTAATTGTGTGCAGTGCAGGAGACCATTTCAGGAGTGGCTCAGTGGCTAGCCAGAAGGGTAGTTGCAATGTGGAAAAAATATTAAAAATAGGGGCGGCAGCATTATATGGCAGTAAGCAGGGAAGCATGTAAGACACCACAGCATATGAGACAGAGTCCATGACTTCAGGCATCCAGTGAGTTTGAGACTTGGTTTATAGGTGGGGGGGGTTAGATAGGTTAATGGATGGTATTACTACCATTTAGGTGAATATACTACCAGGTGGAAGAAGCTAGCAGTAAATACTTCCAGGTAGAAAATATTATCTGGACCACTGGGCCTAGGTGCAGTCTTGAGTCAGCATATAGATGGGAAAGAACTTCCTATTCTATACATAAGTAGGACATTGCATGACAGAGAGAAAAGGTGCTCCACCATTGAAAAGGAATGCCTTGCAGCAAAGTGGGCTATGGAGTCCCTTACGTTTTACCTACTAGGAGCTGACTTTGTACTTTTGACAGATCACAATCCTCTCTGTTGGCTTTACCAAATGAAGGATAAAAATTCTAGAATCACACTGTGGTACCTAGCACTATTGCCATTTAAATTTAAAGTGATGCACAAATTTGGGAAAGAGAATGTAAGTGCTGATTTTCTGTCAAGATATGGATCAGGAATTGAGAATTCCGAAGGATGAAAAAATGTGAGCTCAAATTTCTCTGTTTGCTATGCTGCATATGCACTGAACTGTAAAGGTTATAAGCTAATGTCAGAAGAGAATTAAAAGAAAGTTTTGGAAATCTGTTTTTGTAAAACAGGTTCCCTCTTAAAGAGGGGGTATGTGACAGGGTTGAATAAGGCCCTGCCACATTTATTATGTAGAAAGAGTTTAAATGCAAGGGTCTGTTCTATCCTCTCCTTTTCTGTCTCTTCTCTGTCTGGTTGTGCAACCAAATATTCTTGTGAGACCTAGGAACTGATCACTCCAACAGTTTTGCAGTTCTCCGCCTCTTACTATCTCTCTGCCCTCCCTATTTCTGACTTTTCTTCCCCTTGCATATCTGTGGGTATAAAATATATGTGAATTTTTATGTGGAAATGTCACTGATACTGGGATCCCTTTGTTTAAAACCGTATATACAGTAGTTATACTGTTGAAATGATTGCAAAAAGCTATTTGGAACTCGAGGTTAACCTTAGTTTTTAAGCCTTTTGCAGAGCTGTAAACAATAGGTCAGTTATGGGTCACTATGTTCTTTTTGCTGCACCTGCAAGAAACTGACAAGAACATTTTAGGAAAAACAGGATGTCTGTTAACGAGTGGAGGTTGCAACGAATTATAAAAAGAGCAGCAATGATTTTGCTAAAAAAAAACAGACAAGGAGAGTGAGAGTCTGAGACTTGGAATTAAGAGATACTCTCAGAAGAAGGACTTGGTTTTCTCTGTTTGTACTGCCTTTGTTAATAGTTATACTGAATCATTTTTATTTTTCTGTTATTTAGAAAAATAAAACACTATTTGTGAGTTTTTAAACTGCTCCTGGTTTTCCTATGCTTCATGACCTGTGCCTCGATGACAGTTGGGAGAGAGTTATAAGATAAAAAATAGCTAGTGGAAGGCTGAGGAGAGAAAGAGGGGGGTAGGTAGAGAATGGTTGGCAGACCTTTGTCCCTCTGGGATGCAAACCCCACAATGGCCAAATGCGGCTTGATGCACACCCAGTCTGTGTCTGGGTTACCAGGGCTGCCAGTTACAGTTACAGGAGGGTGAGGTGAAGAGAAGAGTTAGGGGTAGAGAAGGAGAGGCAGGCTTTTGTCCCTCTGGGGGTGCAAACCAAAAGAGGGGCAAACACAGCTCGTTGTATCCCCAGTCCATGTACTGGTTTCCTGGCCTGTGAGGAAACAGGTGAGATTTGAGGTGGGCAGGGGGTAGGAAAGAACAGACTAGGAAGAGAGTGGAAGGAATGGGGAAGAAGGAGGGGTGGAGGGGGGGGAGTGCAGAGGAGAAGAAGATGGGAGTCAGTATCCGTTACTGGGTGATTAAGGTGAATTTAAGCAGTTGGGAGAACAGAGAAGTGAGAGAAGTAGGAGAGGTAGAGAGTTGGGAGAAGGTATGGGAATGCAGAGGAAATGAAGAGAGGGGTCAGTTACAGGAGGGTGAGATGAAGTTAAGCAGAAGGAAGGCTGGAGAGTGTGGGGGGGGGCAGACCGGATGTGAGATGTGAGTGAGTTCCAGAGTTTAGGGAAACGGTAAGAGAAGGCAGCCTGGCCAGCTGAGGAGGACCTGGAAGGGAGAACAAAGGAGCGGAAGTTGGAGCTGCTAAGGGTATAGGAGGTAGATGGGGGCTGGGAGAGATTTGAGGGGAGGTAGGAAGGGAAAGAGCCCAGTACTTGGCTATGAAAGAGGAGCAATAGGCTAGGCACCTGTCTACAAGGGAGGGGAAGGAGAGGGCAGTATAGAGAGTGCAATGGTGAGAGGCAGACAGTTTCGAGCAAAATGACAGAAGGAGTGGAAAAGGGAGTCACGTTTGGATAGGGCAGATTTGGGAGCGGCGCTGTAGACTTTGTCACCATAGTCGAATATAGGGAGGATCATTTTCTGAACAATGGCTCTGCAGAGCTGAAGAGGGATGCAACCGCAGTTGCGGTACAGTGCTTCGTGCTTGGAATAAAATTTCTTGCGAATGCCATCCACGTGTTCATAAAAGTCGAGATTACTGTCAAGCCAGACCCCGAGGTATTTGAAGGAGGAAGGGACTGCTTCAATGGAAGACCCATCCAGGGTGCAGAAGGGGGGGACCAGCAATCCTAGTGAGTTTTTGCCTTGTGCAGAAGATCATGGAGACAATCTTCTTGGCATTAAGAGTCAGCTGATTTGAACGGAACCAGAGCTGAACTTTATCAAAGTCCAGCTGGAGTCTGGTCATCCAATCAGAGGGGAAGGGGCCAGAGGCAAATAGAATTGTGTCATCAGCGTACATGTGAATGGACGCCGAGGTGCAGGCAGCAGGAGGTCATTTAGGAAAACTGAAAATAGTATTGGACTGAGGACAGAGCCTTGAGGGACGCCAGTGCAGATGGAGAGGGGGCAGGGGGGAAGAGGAGTTGCCAATTCTGATTGACTGAACCCTGCCCTCAAGGTAGGAGCAGAGACAATTAGTGGCAGGAATGGAGAGCTCTGCTGCTGCAAGCTTGGTAAGGCAGAGGAGGTGGTGGGCTACAGTGTCGAAGGCTTTGGCCAGGTCGACAAAGATGGCTGAGGTAATGTGGCACTGATCCATTTCTGAGAGAATGGCGTCTGTAAGCCGGAGGAGGAAGTGGAATGGGATTTTCGAAACCCAGACTGATAAGGGGTGAAGAAAGAGGTGGGGTCAAGGGAGGGGGAGATTCGAGATACCACCAAGTGCTTCTGGAATTTGGCCAGGGTGGGGAGGAGTCTGGAGGGAGATTGGGTGATAGTTGCCTGGGTTGGAGATGTCACCACCTGTAGGGAGTGGAATAACGGTGGCATGTTTCCAGGCTTTGGGGACAGAGACGAGGGAGGAGATAGGGAGAGCAGTAGCGAGGGCGGAGAGATGGAGGAGTTTAAAGTCGAGGCCATCAGGGCTTTTACCCTTGTTGAGGGTTAAAGGGAAGAAGGGCCTTTACAGCAGCAGCAGGTGACATAGGAGTGAAGGAGAAAGGTGGGGTTTGTGATAGTGGGTGAGGTGGAGAATTCGGTGAAGGTGCTGAAGGGAGGGAGGAGAGTAGTGAGGAGGCACAGGAGGTGAAGATGTTAAACTCATTGGCCACTGAGAGGGGGTCAGAAATGGTGATGTCACTCACCTTGAGGACAGGGATGGTGGGCTGGGCCTTAGGCAAGAACAAGGCATGGCCGACCTTCCAGAACTTAAAGGGATGTTTAATGTTGTCCTGGAAGGTAGTGGAGAAATACTCAGCTTTAGCCAACTTGGTGACTCTGGTACATGCATTATGCAGGGTGAGAGAGGGGGGAAGGACAGTACAAAGTAGTCACAGTGGCCGTGGAAGGGAGAGCATGAAGGTTGGAGTAGGAGTTGGGGATGAGGAGGAAGGAGAAGGTGGGTGGATGTGGGTGGCCAGAAAAGAAAGGTCAGGGAGGAGCGTGGAAAGGGTGATGAAGGGGTGAATAGGGGCAGTGGGGGGTTCAAGTCAAGCAGGGATTGGGGTGAATAAGGGTGTGATGGTGCCCACAATGGAGGGGCAGTAGTTAGGTGGGGGAGAAGCTTGTAAGGCAATCAGAGACAGAAAAGAGGGAGTCAGAAATGTGGTGTGGAAGGGTAGTAATCCTGTGGGACTCTATAGTTAAGGGTATTCACAGGGGAAAGAAGGGGGACCCTAAAATGGGGAGGTAGGTGATTTGCATGCCAGGGATGATGACAGAGGGTGTGTACCCAAAGATTGGTGAGTTGGTGAGGGGGGTTGTCAGGAATCTCATGTAGGTATACACCTAGGTACAAACTACCTAGCCAGGGAAGAGGTGGGGGTAGTACAGGAAAGATTCAGGGAGGTGGTGAGAACCTGCAGAGAAGTAACCAGATCACTTGCGTTCTCTGTGGTGTTGCCAGCACCAAGAGCCATCCTGATCTGAAAGGAAAGGATAGAGGAGTTCAGTGACTGGCTGAGGGAGTGGTGCAGTGAGGAAAAGTATGACTGTATTGGGGGCTGGGAAGAGACTTGATCACATAAAACACTTTTTGTACCAGACAAATTGTACCTCAATAGAGCGGAGTTGACAAGCTGGGGGGGATGGGGTTATAAATCAGAAACTTAATTCAAACTATAGGGGGAGGGCAAGTGGGCCTACAGACCCCAAGTCTTCAGGAGAAGGAAGTCAGCAGAGCTCCTTCCCATACCAATAGAGGGGGACTGAAGGGTGGAGGTGGAGGGGGTTAGTGGAGGGGTACAGGCAAAAGGGAGTAATGAGATAGGCAGGCAGGTGGGAAGGAGGCTCAGACTCTAGGTGGAAGGTAGTGTCCCTGAATGCATAAAGCCTAGGAAAGAAAATGGATGACCTGCAGATGTTGGTAAAAAGGGAAGTGGACATCATGGCAGTCATGGAGACATGGGTCTCATACCTAAACATGACTGGAACCTCTTGATCTTTGGGTTTAAAGTATCTGTTGGAGAGACAGGAAGGTAGGAAAAGGGGGAGGGGTGGCAGTTTACATCAGGGAGGGTATAACTTGCACAAGCGAGGAGTCAGAAGAGGGGAGGTGGAAGCAATGTGGATTCATTTACTGTCAAATGGAGGAAAGTGAGGTTGGGGGTGGTTTACACATTACCCAACTAGGAAGAGAAAAGAGACAGGGAATTGACCTTGCAAATAAAGCCTGCTGCAGGAAAGGGAGAGGTGGTAATAGTGGGAAATTTTAACCTGCCCATGCCCCAGGTGGATTGGAGGGTACCGGCCATGACCTTCACTAAGAGTCCGGTGATCCTAGATGCACTGCAAAGTGTATTCCTGACACAGGGCATCACAGTACACACCAGAGAGGGGGCAGTCCTTGATCTACTGCTGAGGAATGTGGACCATGCACAGGATATAAAGATCGAGGAGCCCCTGGGTTATGTTGACCATCTCACAATGTAGTTCCAGTTAGACATAGGCAGGGAAAAGGTCTTCTCTGAGACTAAAGTCCTGGATTTTAGAAAGGTGGACTTCAGAAGGATGGTCAGACCTGCTAAAGAGTCATCTGGCAAGCATCCGAGGGAATATGGGGGTTGACCAGAGGTGGTCCATCATCAAGGAGGGAATAATGATATCCACAGGGGAGTGTGTTAGGCCCAAGGGGAAGAACCTGAGGGCCAGAGCACCCAGCTGGGTTAGCACAGAAGTTGTCTAGGCAGTAAGGGATAAGAGGTCAGCCTACAAGAAGTTTGGAAGGACTACCTGAAGATGGTTAGTGTACAAATAAGGTAGTCCAGCGAGCTAAAGCTCAGAAGGAACTGCAGCTAGCTGAGGAAATTAAAAAGGAGAAAAAGGCCTTTTTTCACTAAATATAGCAAGAAAGGGGCAAGAAAGACGGGATAATGAGGCTCAGAAATAAGGACGGATGGGTAGAGGAGAATGGGGGCAAAGCAAAATTACTGAACAAGTACTTCTATTCGGTCTTCGCCAGGAAGAGAGATGGACCAGTGCCACTAAGGGGAAGGAGAGGAGCTTGAGGGAGGGAGCATAGATGTTTTGATAGAGGAGGATAGGGTGAGGAAAGGGCTGCTAGTATTAAGGGTAGATAAATCCCCACACATGGACGGTACTCACCCAAGTGTGCTGAGGGAGCTAGCAGAGGAGCTTGCAGGCCTCTTGGCTGACCTGTTCAGTAGTTCACTGGAGTTGGGTGTGGTATTGCAGAATTGGAGAATGGCACATATAATGCCCCTTATAAGAGTGGTCCCAGGGATGACCAGGGAACTACAGACTGGTCAATCTGACCTCAGTCGTGGAGACCATACTTAAGAAAAGGTTAGTAGAATATCTAGAAGAGAATGGTCCCCAGGGTGAGTGGCAACACTGATTTATGGGCGGGAGATCATGTCAAACGAATCTGATTGACTTCTTTGACTGGGTCACTAAAACAGTGGACAAGGGCTAAGTGATGGACATCCTTTACCTGGACTTCAGCGAGGCTTTGTTTCTGTACCCTACAAGAGGTTGATCAGGAAGTTGGCTAATCTAGGGGTTGGTAAGAAGTTGACTGGGTGGGTTTAAAACTAGCAGAGTGTCAAGTACCAGAGTGTAGTGGTGTGTGGTGAGCTCTCCAGCACCAAAGAGGTCACCAGTAGGTCCCACAGGGCTTGGTGGTCGGACCAGTGTTTTTCAGTGTCTTCATCTGTGACATTTGGGATGGCATTAAGAGCAAAATATGCCTATTTGTGGATAACACCAAGCTCTGTGGGAGGGTAAACACACCAAAAGGGGTACAAGACCTAAGGGAGGATCTGGCAAAACTAGAGGTGATCCGGAATTTGGCAACTTCACTTCAATGCAAAAAAATGCAAGGTTATGCACATTGGAGCCAAGAACCTGAGGACTGAGTACAGATTGGGTGGGGTCCTGGTATCTGCCTCCGAGGGGGAGAAGGACCTGGGGATAATGATCACTAGTGACCTGAAGCATTCCACGCAATGAAGAAAAGCAGCAGCAAAAGCAAATAAAATGTTGGGCTGCAATGTCACTGGGCTCAACAGTAGGCGGGAGGAGGTAATACTGCCCTTGTACAGGTCATTGGTGAGTCCATGCCTGGAGTACAGTACACAGTACTGGTGCCCATACCTTAAAAATGACATAAACCTGCTGGAGACAGTCCAAAGGAAGGCCACTAAGATGGTCAAGTGCCAGCAAGGCAGAACATACTAGGAGACGTTGGAGGCTCTCAGCATGTACTCTCTGGAAGAGAGGGAGAGAGAGAGGCATTGAGAGGGGACTTGATTGAGACCTTCAAATATTTGAAAAGAATGAATAAGATGAACAAGGAGAGTCTATTCAAGCTCAGTGGGAATCATAACATGAGGGGACACAGTCTCAAGTTGGAGAGGGAAGGTTTATGAGAGAAGTTAGAAGACACTTCTTCATGGAGAGAGTGGTGGCGGGTTGGAACGGCCTTCCTCAGGCGGTGGGTTTTTTGAAAATTGAAGGACAGAGTTAAAGGAGAACTGTGGGCAGAGACAAGGCCTCGACCACTGTGCAGATCAGGGTTTCACCTCACAGATCCCTCTGCAAGCACAATATTAAATGAAGTGTTTTTGTACCTTAATACTTGTAAAAAGTGCCTGAACCTCTCTAGCAGCTGGCATTTTGAAGGATAATGGTCCTCACCCCCCCACACCGAGATTGTGCTGCTAACACCGCGATATAATGACTCACCTTTGGCCCTTCCTGAATGGTGCCCTTAGTGCCTATTGCTATATTTACAGAATTTGTCAAAATGCTATGGCATTTCTGTAGGCATTTAGACAAACTGTAAAAATAGCACTGGGCATGGGATACACAGAGATTATTAAATGTCCGTACATAAAGGCACCATTCAGGAAGGGACAAAGGCACGACATTATATCACAGTGCTAGTAGCGCAATCTTGGGGGTTGAGGACTACCATACTTCAAGATGCTGGCTGCTATGGAGGTTCAGGCACTTTTACGAATATTAAGGTACAAAACACTTAATTTAATATTGTGCCTGCGGGTGGGGGATATCTATGAGGTGAGCCCGATCTGTGCTGTGGTCGAGCCTATCCTTGCCCATAGATCTCCTTTAAAGGGAAAATAAGGTTCAGGAGGTGGGCAGATGGAGGAGAAGGGCTAATTGGGGGGACAGGGTCAGTAGCTGATATTGAGGACCCTGTAGTATGAGCAGATTCAATAGACATAATGACTTTATTCTGTTGGCATCGTCATATGTCATACGCAGGCTATCTGCTTAAGTGTGACTCAGACATAAGCACTAATTAGAACTATAGTTACAAGGTAGATAATTTTCTTCTACTACAGATATTTCTTTCACATTCTGTTGTGGTTACTACTGTGCATGTGCAAATACATCTGAAAGTAGTGGCTTGAAACCGCCCCAACCCTCCAGATCATGAAGTGCAATAAAATGGAGAGCCACCTTAAAGTGCTACAGGATGTAGCCAGGGAAGGCTGGGTGGGTCATGTGGATGAGTAAGGAATACCAGTAGTAGAACCACAGGTCAGGAGATACTGGAGTATACGGTATTATTAATACATTAGTCAGGAGACTTGCAAGCAGTTGTGAACATCTGTGACATATGTCCATGCATGCAGCCTCCTGCTATAGTCTTCCACATTGGTCACAGAACTCGTGCTGATGTAAATTAGCCCAGTAGTGAATGTTAAATCCAATGTATAGGAATCATAGACAATAAATTCAAATGTGTTTTGCTCCTGTACAGGTAATGATTTAGCGAGGGTGCTACGCTGGGGAACAGGCTACAGTGGAGAAGATCCATATTCCATTCTTGTATCTGTGGATGAAGCAGACGAAGTACAAATGGACCGCTGGACCATTCTTTTAGATGCTCAGGAACCCGTTGATGGCACAGAAAATGGTATTTCAGAGCCGGAGCCTCCAAAGGTATATTATGTGTGTTTACATATAACATCTGTGTATTTGTATAAGAGCAAAATCTATTGGTAAAGAGCTCAGGTAGAAGATTTTTGGGTACCAGATGTATTCAAAACAGAGTCTGTTACTTCAGGAATTTGCAAAACACCACCCTGTTCCTCACATGAAATTCTCAGTTCCTCGATCTTCTGGGACTAACACGGTACATTCAGTGCTGCTGCAGTCTTTAGTACTGTAGCTCCACTCCCTCTACTGGTGCATTTTTAGACATTCGAAAAGGTTTCGAAGGTAAGATTGAGCATTTGCAGCTTAAAATTATTTTAATCTTGATGTGTTACAATAAAATGATTGTGTGTGTGTGTGTGTTTTCTAGATAAAGTGACTAGAAATAGATTGCTGCGATATGTTGTTGCCACTGCATTCTCTTTCTTTAACAGAGCCACAACATTCATTGGAAAGCTGCTGCAGAATGTTACTGTGGTCACTATACAGTTGTTATTCTGATGAAAAGAGGCAGATGGCGTCCCTCAGGATAAAACATGTATTTATTTATTTAAAAATTGGTAACTGGGAAAGGTACACTGAGCCAAAGCTCGTTTCTAGTTGTGACCCAGGGGAAGGGCAACATGGGGGTAAAAAGTAATGAACAATCAATAATAATAATGATAATTTTTATTTATATGGTGCCTTTCAATTATCAAGGCGCTTTACATAAACAGCAATTAAAAAAATTCAAAACAAGTCACTAAAAATATACAACAGATCCAGATCATTAAACAAATCAGTATTCCAAAAATGCTTTTTCCCAAAGAAAAGTTTTCAAACCCCTCTTAAATCCCTCCACAGAAGTGCACTCCCATAACCGATGGGGTAGAGAGTTCCAAAGGGTGGGGGCAGCGTAAGAAAAAGCTCGAGCACCAGATGATTTCAAATTCACCCTTGGAACCTCTAGCAACCCCTCGCTGGCTGAGCGGAGTGATCGATTGGGGCAGTAGGGTACCAGGAGTTCTTTCAGATAGACCGGGCCCAGGCCATGTAGGGCTTTGAAAGTCAGCAAGCCGACGTTTAAGGTGGTCCGCCACCATATCAACAAGATGTGATAATGACAGAATAAATAAAATCATGAGACTCGCGGGTAAAACAGATCAATGAGAGACATGCTGTATGCTGGGTACTGTACTGTAATGCTGCCCTAGAGAATATGAATACATACAGTGAATGTGATAGCACCCCCCAGAAAACTGAGAACTGTACATAAGGTGCAGGTCAGATTAAAATATCCAGTTAATTAACTAAGGGGCAGCTCGGAGGCATAAGGAAGAGCACAGCAGACAGAAGAAACAATTAGCTGGGAGTAGACAGGGAGGTACAACTAAGTGAGTAGAACAAGCTAAACAGCAGTGGGAGGAGGTGTAAATAGGATAAACCAGTGTCAGGGAACAGCACAGTGTGGGCAGGTGTAGGAGGAAGCAAAGTGAGATCACGTTAGTGGCTTGAGAGAGAGGTATTGTGTGCAGCCTGGCCTACTTCACATTGGCCTTAATTCATCCTGGATCTGAGTGAGCAGCTGCTCGAACTGTGTGTATTGAGAGCATGCTGGAAATGGGGGCGTGGTCTTTGACTGGGAGTGTTTTTTCAAACAGCACTGTGTTCTGTGATCACTCAGCTAATCGGGCTGTCTCGGACGTTCCTGCTGTGGCTCGCTGGGCCACTTTCTGTGTTGTGTGCAGCCTGGTCTCCTTCATATCTGACTTAATTCGTCCTGGGTGTGAATGAGCAGCAGATGGAATTGTGTGCATTGGGCTCCAGTCAGGGATGTGCTGCAGCTGCGGCATGACCTTTGACTTTACTGAATTTCATTGATTCCAGTGGCCCTTTGCTGTGCTCCTTTAGCTAAAGGGCTGGAGCTTAGTGTGTCACTTTCTGGACGTCAGCGTGGAACAGCAGTCGGCAGGAGATGCTGCACTCTAAGTGTGACACTCAAAGCAGCCCTCATATTTAATTTAATCTGAGTACAACTGAAATGCGAGGTTTGTTCAACTGTGAGAGTGCAGCATTCCAACATCAACGCATTGAATGCAGTAAGTAAACTGTGGGTTAAATAATACTAGATACAAGCGGATTACTATCTGGGGTGGGTTACTAGTAGTGTAAGTTATAAAAGGGTCTAAAAGGTGCATATTGTCATAATATTACATTTAGAACTAATTTGAGCTATTAGTTCTTTATGCTGAGCATATAAATATGCATTGATACTGGTTTGCATTAACTGACATAAACAGGTAAGAAAGATATTTCACATTTGCTGTCGTTTACATATGGTAAACCGAGAAACATTGCGTGAAAGTTACTGTTAGATAATATAATGTCCTAGTTTAGTCAAGGGGTCACTACTAGTTAGAGTAGGTATAACAATTAAGTGGGATGGGCCCAAAGTTTCCCCAGGTGAAATGAGTAGAACAGGGAGGTCAGGATTAAACTGTAATGTAGGATCAGATAAATATAGGAACAGGTAAGAGGGTTAATAAAGGGAAAGCAGTCCAGAGTAAGGTTATGAAATAGTTTCAGGGAAGAAAAGGGGTGAGGTGGTAGAAACTAGGGAGTAGGTAGGAGGTAGAAGTTTATACCGACCTTGCATAGACACTAAGTAAAGGAAGGTAAAGATCATGGGAGTGGTGGATTGCGGTGACTATGCTGGGGTAGTCTTTAGGGAAACTGGATGGTGACTGAAGTGCTGCCCTATATGTACTCACCTCTCTCGGTTGTGGGCGCAGGTTGCTGGATTCCAGTTTGAACTGGCGAGGGCACAGCAGACCTTCTGCCCCACCCACTGCTCTCCAAGAAGATGCTTAGACAAAGGCAGAGTGAATCGACCAGGATGGGCTCCAGGAGTGTCGAGGTAGGGTGCATGCTCCTTCACCTGTACCACTGCATAACACCTTGGCCTTACTGGTGGAAAGGGGTAATCAAGAGGAGGTACCCCTCACAGTGGGAATGGAGGAGATGGGGGTCCTCAGAAGTGGAGGCTCCGGGGAGGGAGGGAGGAAAAGCTCCCCAGCCAAAGAAGAAACAGCTGCTGGTAGGGGACTCAGCTGTGAAATGGATAATGTGAGATGGAGGGGAGAAGGATAGGGAGGTGAGGTTCTTGAGGGGTGCCTTGGCTGGAAAAGATGGAGAGAAGATCCTGCAGATTGCCAGGGCAGTGGCAGTTGGAACAGAGATGGATGCTGGGACAAATGATATAGCACAGGAGAAAGCAGTAGTGAAGGGAGGTTTCAGGGAGCTGGAGAGGGGCCTCAAGCGAGCAGAACGCACAGTGGCATTTTCCGAAGTGCTACATGTGCACAGCTGGGGAAAGGCAAAGAAACTCCACACCTGGGCATTTAATGAATTGTTAAAGGCATGATGCATGGAGGAAGGTTTTGGGATACACTGGGGACCAACCTGGGAGGAGATGGGCTTTTATGGGAGAGATGACCTGCATCTTTCTAGGAAGGGGACCGCAGTCCTTGATGATGGTTTAAATGCTACGTGGATGAACATTTAAACTAGGCGGGGTGGTGAAACCAAAGGAGGCAACAGTTGTCTCCCTCCAGATGGAACAGCGGATGGTAAAGTGTTAGGAAGGGAAGACCACTGTGGAGAAAACTCCCCTAGAGCAGATGCAAAAAAAAGACAGGGACAGGAAAGAAGAAAATGAGACTATAACACAGGTAGTAGAGGACATAGGATTAAAAAGGACCAGATATGGTTAAAGTAAAAAGAGGCAAGCAAGGGATAATAAGTCAGTGAACAAAACATGCAGGAATAGGAGAGAAAGGCAAGACAGCAGATGGGAAAAATATACGGAAAGTGATGTGCACTAACGCGAAGAGCTTTGATAACAAAACTCCAGGCCTGGAAGTCATTATGGCAGAGGCTAATCTGGATTTAGTGGCTATAATAGAGAGGTGGTGTACTGAGCACCACAGCTGAAAAATGAACATATGGGGCTACACTGTGTTCAGGAGAGACAGAGCAGGGAGGAAAGGAGGAGGAATTATATGTGAGGGAGGGCATCAAGGCCAGGAAGCACAGGAGTATGAAGTGGAAATGGGCTGGAATTACTGTCTGTCAACCTGGTGGTAGGCTCTGGGTCCACTGTCCATTCTGGAGTAGTGTACAAACCTCCAGCACAGGGCGAACAGAAGGATAAAGCACGTGGAGAGGCCATCATCATGTAAGAGCGAGGTGCTGCTGCTACTACTTGATGACTTCAGTCTGCTGGGTGTGGAGTGGAGCCTTCCAACAGTGGTTTCGGCAAGGAGCAGGGCCATCCGTGACTCTTTGCAAGGGACATTTCTCAGGCAGTTAGTCAAAGAACCCACAAGGGTCGGGGCAGTGCTGGACATGGTGCTTATAAACAGGGACAGAAGACGTCACAGTGGTCAGAGTGACAGGGTTGAATAAAACCCTGTCCCATTTGTTATGTAAAAAGAGTTAAACACAAGGATCTGTTCTAGGATCATGGATATGTTGTTCTATCCACACTGTTTGGCATGTCCTTTCCCTTTAAGAATCTTGCTGGAAGGTTTTTAAGCTGTCTCCTCCCACCCATCCAGGTGGTATATGCCTCTGCTCCGCCCCTTGATGCCAGATCTTCCTTTCCACTGGAATTTCAGGTTCCCTCCTTACCGCTCACATATTATTGTAGGCCCTGGCTCTTAAATCCACAGATTTACGTAAACTTTGACTTGTTAGAGTTTCTGCTAATTGTTTTGCGATGTCGACTGTGATGGAGGATAAATCCTCACCGGTTTTCACCGCTGCCCGTGTGGGCAAAAGATGTTTCACACCGACCTGCATGCCTTGTGCATGTACTGCTGGTGTGTGGGCCATGATATCCAGGCTTGCGAAATGTGTTGCGTTTTTCACCCGAACATCTTAGACGATCGTCTCTCACGACTTCAACTGGGCAGACTGGAGAAATGGAATCCACTGGTCAAATGCAAGGAAGCCCATTGGGTGGTCTCTGCGGCTGCTGGGTCCACTGAGCAGCTCGAACAGATGCAGATTTTGAGGAAGAGGTGGCTCGGGCCGCGGATCGGTCCTCGATGTCCTTCTTCGTCCCACTCAATTTGAGGTCCACCTTCCCTGGTTCCTTTTGGGAGTTACGCCAATCCCTTCCAACCAAGGGTGAGGGGTCCTCAGATGCACATGTCTCTTGGTCCCGTAAAAAGGACAAGGAGCTGAGGGAAACTTCATGTCCCAGGAATCACCTGTCTCGACTTCAGTCGAGGTTGCGGCCTTGGTCGCTGGCTTCACGGTACCCCCGTCAGGCCAGCCGGCTCAGACGTAGGACGACGATCCAGTTGAGATTATTCTCAGCCCAGTCGATCCATTGGCGCTCGATGAGGCTGACAACTCCTTATTCAGGACCCCGGTCCTGCCTGTTACCGAGTTGGAGACCCAACCTGCAGGGGATCCCCTCGTGGACCCGGTCCCTGACCAGGAAGAGCCGCGGTCCTCCCTGGCTCCTTCCGAACAACCCCGTTGGTCCCCCTGATAATCCAGGTCAAGGTCTCGGACCCCTTTGACTAATAGGCCAAAGAAGGCGCACAAGCGCTCTAAAAAGCGGCACCACCACCATACTTCCTCATCCTCCTCAGATGAGGAGAGGCTTCGACGGAAACTCCGTCGACGCTACAAGGATTTAATGTGGCAGCAGCTGATTATGTCTGGCCAGAAGTTGGCCCCGGCTTCTACTCCGGCCATTACTTGGCTGTCGCCCCCAGGCCGACGCCGACTCCTCTGGAGCCAGTCCGCACCGTTCCTCCACATTTGGAGCTGGTCAAGACCATTCTGGTTCAGCCAAAATTGACCTCTCCTCCAATCCTGGTGGAGCCACCTCCCAAACAGCCCCTTCGGGGGTTCTCGCTGAGGAGTCTCGGCTTGTTCTAGGCCTTCCATGTAGGTTTTTGTCACCCTCACTCCCGAACATCCTAGGCGGGTGGAGGGAGACTCCTGTGGCCGGCCGATTTATCCAGACTCCTCGGAGTCCAAGGACTCTAACCTACATTCTCATCCCCTGGACGAGGAATCTGTCGGTAGTCTCTCAACGGAGGAATGTCCCTCTTCTTTTATGGGCATCCTCCGTCTCATTTCCGAATCTACTGGGATGCCTCTAGAACCCATTTAGAAACGGGCCGAATAGCCCCTCACTGACATTCTCAAATGAGGGGATTTGCTGATGGAGGCCTTCCCAGTGGCTGAGGCCATTGTCAGTCTGGCCTTGGAGCTGTGGCAGCACCCTGCCTCCTGCCACGCGCCCTCAGCTTGTATGGCCCGCATATGCGCTGTGCCTATCGGGTCCCTTTCAGGATTCACAGAGCACCCCTCTGTTGAGGATTTGGTGACCGAATCTGTGTTCAAGTGCTCGGGTAATTCAGGAGACACCAATAGACCCCCCGTGACAAAGAGTCCAAAAAACTGGACCATTCTGCCCGGAAAGTCTATGCCGCCTCTTCTCTGGGCCTTTGTCAGGTAAGCTCGGCCATCATCATGGCGTACTTCTTCCATGCCCTCTTGGGCTCTCTCGATGAGGTTCTGCCTCACCTCCCTGCAGCCCTCCAGACCACGGTCAAGCAGATCCATGACCAGGGTCGGGCTGTTGAGAAATAGCAACTCCAGATGGCTCTGGACCTCAGGGAATCTTGTGCTTGCTTGGTGGTGGCCGCGGTTGCCATGCACCGCAGGGCATGGTTGAGGGTCTCCACCTTCATGGGGGACACCCAGCACAAGCTACCAGACATCCCTTTCCTGGGTACTGACATTTTTGGCCAGGTGTGGACGGTCACCTCCAATGCATAGAGAAGTCCATTGCCACCTTGGACTCCATGACCGCTACGCAGAAGGAATCCCTGGGTTCCAAAAAGCAGAAGAAGAAGCCTTTTCAGCATTCTGCCCCTGCGACCAAGCAGCCCTATTTCCAGTTGGGGTAGTAACAACAGACACAATCTTTGTGCCCTCGGTGACCCGTAAACTTGGAGGACAGGGTTCAGGTGGTCCCCAAACCAGACCCTCTTCCTCCAAGCCTGCTCAGTGATGGGATGGGGCTGGCCACTCCCATACCTGCCACGCAAGCTCTGGGTCCTCCCATGGTGGGCTGGCTCCACCACTTCCTTTCCACCTGGTCTGCTGTTACCATGGACAGGTGGGTTCTAGAAGTGGTCAGCCAGGGACTGCCTCTGGAATTCGAGCTGTACCCACTGAGCCAAGCCCGCACCCCACAGGAGGAAATGGTGTCCGTACACACTCAGTCGGCTGTCCAAGATGACATTGCCCAACTCCTCCACAAGGAGGTGGAGGCCAGAGTCGCAGACCCCCCTGTCAACCCAGGGTTCGTTTGCGGGTACATCCTGGTTCTGAAGCAGACGGGAGGGGCTGGCGCCCCATTCTAGATCTGCACAACCTGAACCAATTTGTCAGGTCTCGCACTTTTGGGGTGATAACACTGTCCCAGATCATACCATACCTCGAGCAGAACATGTGGTTTTGCTCTCTGAATCTCCAGGATGCATTCTTTCACGTCCTGATCCATCCATCTCATCAAAGGTTCCTTTGCTTTTGAGTGGAGGGAGCCCTCTTCGAGTTCTGAGTCATCAGCCCCCCGGTCTTCACCAAATGCATTGAAGTGGTGGCAGCTCATCTTTGGCATCGAGGGATCAGGGTGTACCTCTATCTCGATGATTGGCTCTTAGCGAGTTCCTCCAAACAGGAGGTGGAGAGGTTCAGGGATCTGGCCCTCCAGACCTGCATCAGTCTTGGCCTCCTGGTCAACGAGGCCAAGTCAGAACTCATACCTTTGCAGGTGATGTGCTTCATCTGGGCAGAGGTCGACTCTTGCCGAACCAGAGCCTGGCTCCTGACAGACAGGGCGGAGGTTCTCTCCTCCTTTGCCCAGTCATTTCTGGTTGGGCACTTGTGCCCTGCATGGGACTTTCTGCACCTTCTGGGGTACATGGCAGCCTGCACCACCATGGTCCGATGGGCATGGTGGCATATGTGCCCCCTTCAATTGGAGCTGGCCAGTCAGTGGACCCAGCATCATGGTCATTTCGATCAGCTGGTCACAGTGACCCAGAAGATGTGGGATGCTCTCCAATGGTGGACCATCCTAGCACATTTGCAGGAAGGGATCCCATTTGTCTGTCTCAAGCCAACAGTCGTTCTGATGACCGATGCCTCTCTCACGGGCTGGGGTGCCCACACAGGGAATCACAGAGCCCAGGGGTTCTGGACCCCTGAGGAATTCCGATGTCATATCAACCTGCTGGAGCTCAGAGCAGTCAGACTGGCACTTTCAGCATTTGCTCCGCTCCTTTGGGGTCAAGTGGTGCAAGTCCAGACGGACAATACCATGACCATGCACTATCTCAACAAGTAGGGCAGCACTCACTACCTCCCTCTGTACAGGGAAGCACTCCGCATCTGGACCCTCATGAGCCAACTGGAGGCAGATCTCCTAGCCATCCATGTGGCAGGAGCCTCAAACCAGCTGGTGGACGGTCTCAGCCGTGTGGGCAAGACATCCCATGAGTGGTCTCTCCATCCAGACATAGTACACAGCGTGTTCTTCCACTGGGGCAAACTTCAGGTGGATCTGTTCACCTTCAGGGAGAACACAAAGCTGAGGCTGTTTCGTGCCCACCCCCTTCAGCAGGGCTCACTGCAGGGGATGCCTTCTTGAGGCCATGGACCCCAGGCCTCTTCTATGCCTTCCCTCCACTTCCCTTGATTCACAAGGTGATCCTCAAGGTCAGGAGGGACAAGGCACAGGTGATCCTGGTAGTCCCAGACTGGCCTCGCCTGTTTTGCTATCCAGATCTCCTCAGCCTCAGCTCCAGGCCTCCAAAGCATCTACCAGCATGCCCTGACCTGATATCAGTCAATCAGGGGAAGGTATTCCATCCAGACCTTCACTCCCTGCACCTGACATCCTGGTTCCTGAGCAACTAGAGTTCCTGGCTTTGGGTCTCTCCGAGGTTGTACTCACAGTCGTGGAAGCATCCAGGAAGGAGTTGACCAGGAGGTGCTACACCGTCAAATGAAAAATGTTTTCCATTTGGTGTCAGGGCAAGGGCTTAGACCCTTTGTCCTGTCCGATGGCTAGTATCCTCGCCTACCTTTGATCCTTGTCGAAAGGGGGTCTTCGGTCAACAACCCTTAAGGTGCACCTGGCAGTCATCTCTGCTTACCAGATGCGGGCCGGTCAGCAGACAGTGGCACAGGAGAAGGTGGTCTGGCATTTCTTTAAAGGCCTTGACCATATTTCCTCTCCGGTGCGTGAACCACCACCACCATGGGATCTACTGCTGGTACTGGCAAAGCTCATGGGCAAGCCATTCGAATCGATGCACAGGTGTGAAATGTCACATCTGTATAGGAAGACCGCCTTCTTGGTGGCTGTCACGTCAGCCAGAAGGACTGGGGAGCTACAGGTGCTCTCTGTCGAATCTTCTTATCTGGTCTTCCACATGGACAGGGTTGTCCTGCGCCCCAACTTGAAATTCCTTCCGAAGGTGGTGTCAGAGTTTCACCTTAATCAGGTGTTGACTCTGCCGGTGTACTACCCCAGTTACACCTCGGAGGTTGAGTACAGGCTCCATACTTTGGACCTGAGACGAGCGCTCTCTTATTATAAGGAGTGGATGGCTGAAGTTCAGGGAGATGTTCACCAGCTGTTTGTCACCTACGCTGAAGTCGCACCTGGCAGACCTGCAGCAAAGTGGACAGTTGGCAGATGGATTACATCCTGCATTGATCCCTGCTACCGGTTGGCGGGCAAGGAGCCACCCGTAGGGATAAGAGCTCACTCCACCTGCCATACTGCTGCATCGGTGGCTGCTTTCAGGGACATCCCTATCCAGGAAATCTACAGGGCTGCTACCTGGAAGTCAGCAAACACCTTCATTACCCACTACCACATTGACCTAGAGTCATGCCAGGATGCTGGTTTTGGGGCCTCAATTCTCCAATCTCTGTTCCCCAAGTAATTATCGAGGGTGTGTGCGCCTTGCCTCCTCCTCCCGGAGAACTGCTAGGAGTCTGCCAAACAGTGTGGATAGAACAACATATCCACGATCCTAGAAAAATGGGTTACTCACCTGTAGCAGTAGTTCTAGGAGTGGTATATGTTGTTCATCCACACAAATCAACCCGACCTCCCCGGCTTCGATGCACAACCTAAGCTTCCAGCAGGCAAGATCTGGCATCAGGGGGCAGAGCCAAGGCATATACCACCTGGGTGGGTGGGAGGAGCCAGCTTAAAGACCTTCCGGCAAGATTCTTAAAGGGAAAGGACATGCCAAACAGAGTGGATGAACAACATATACCACTCCTAGAGCTACTTTTACAGGTGAGTAACCTGTTTTTTTATCCTCTTATTTTCTGTCTCTTGTCCATCTGACTGCGCAGTCAAATTTTCTTGTGAGACCTAGGAACAGGCCACTCCAATGGTCTCACTATCCCCCTTCCTCCACTGCCTCTTTACCGTCACTTGCTGTTTCTATATTTTTTTCCTCCTTGTGTATCTAAAGTTATAAAATGTGTGTGTGAATCTTTATGTGAAACTAGGATCCCTTGGTTTGAAAGTGTATTTAGTTATATTAATGAAATGATTGCAAAACACCTTTTGGAACTTAGGGGGTTAACCTGGAATACAACACTAGCTTTTTTCAGAGCTCTGAACAGGAGGTCAGTTCTAGGACACCATGTGCCGTTTAGTTGCACTTGCAAGGAAGGAAACTGACAAGAACATTTTCTGAAAAGCAGGATTTTCTCCTTAACGAGTTCTCTGGCAAAGGCTTGTTATAAAAAGAGCAGCAATATTTTTGCTGTTGAGATTTGAAATTGAGAATAAACACTCAGAAGGAGGACTTTGTTTTCTCTGTTTGTACTGCCTTTGTAAATAGTTATACTGAACAAATTTATATTTTTTATTTTGCTGTTAGTAATAATAAAACACTCATTGCAAATTTTACAACTGCTCCTGGTCATCCTATGCTTCTTGACCTGTGCCTCGATGACAGATGGTGTCAGCTTAAGTGGGATTAACAGTGTGCATATTCTAAGCCAGGAGTTTTGTGCGTGGGTACTAGACCTGGTACCAGGAAAGCATAGCAGAAAGGTATGGATTCTGCAGTAGCAATCCCAGGAGTCATTACCAGAAAGATAGCAGTCAAACTAGCAGAGACAAAAGTCCAAGCTGTGTCTGTACAACCAGCACCAGTGATGGAAAAAAAGAACAGGCAGTGACAGAACCCAAAAGCCTGTCTGCCTTCTTCAAATGGTGGGCTATACAACAAAGAGAGACAGAGATGCAGAAGAGAAGAGAAGCAGTGACTGGAGCAGTGATGGCTGGATGCCTTGCAAGATATTAAAGCTGGAGGATTTGGCACAGGTTCAGCAGAGCAACAAGGCACCAACAACTTAAAAGCCCAACTTGCTTACAGCAATATGGACACTGCACAGTTGGAAAACTAAGACCTTGTAAAAAGAGAAATCTTGAAAAGATACATCTCAGAAGAGACCTACAGGCAAGATTCTGGTCCCTCAAGTAGAACTCAGTCGACAATCCTTGAGAAGCCATCACCCGACTCAGAGAACTCCTTATTAAATGGCTCCAACCAGAGGGCAAAACAGTCCCACAGATCGACACATTTGCAATGGAGCAATTCCTCAATATCCTGCCTACAGACATAAAGCTTTGAGTAACAGAACACCGACCAGAAAGTGGAGAAAAGGCTGTTTCTTTGGCTGAAGACTGTCAGATGGCCAGACAGACCATACAGCAGCGAAGTAACAGCCAAAGACCAGTAAGAGCCACTTTTCCCCCGTCTATCTGCAAATCAGATAAACACTGTGGTGCGGGTAACGAATCTGCACCCAAAGACTTTATTGGCTATAACTGTAACAAGCCAGGCCTTATCACAAGAAACTGCCATAAAAATAAGGAGGCTACCACTACAGATGATTTGGCCTTAGCAAATTGGGGCATGTATTTTTTTTGGCATGCTGTGTTTTTAGCCAACCCGGCTGCCCACTTCTTCTGGTGGCCAGCCCGTACCCCTGCCACTTCCCCATTTCGGTGTCTGCTACTTCCTACTGTCCTGGCATATCCCTTCACCGGGGGGCCCCCCTTGCATGTGGGGGCAACTGGGAGGGGAGATCAAAGTGCCAACAGGCACTTCCTTGCATCTTGGTTGGGCGGTAGAGGAACAGCTTGGGGGCCTTGCGGTGAAGGGGAGGTGGGGCCGCCGTCATCTGGCCAGCACAGGTGGCGATTTTTCCTTTTTCTGCCCTCCCACCACCCCTAATTGGGCCACACACTGCGGCAATCTGAGGTGGGAATATGCGGGGGTGTGTCAAGGCAGCATGCTGCCAAACACATCTGCCAGTCAGCCTCCAGAGGCCCAACCCACCCCTCCCGGGAGAGAAGCATCCAATGGATGCCCTTGAATCCCTCCCTGCTGATCTCCACTTCTGACACCCAGGCTCGGGGCACAAATGCAGGTCGCCAGCATGCTGAGCGAACCCCTTTGCTCAGCGACATGGAGCCAGCTGGGGCAAGTATTTAACAGATGTCAAGGTCAGAGATAAGACTGTAAAAGGGACTTATTGCTTCTGGAACAGAAAGATCCTAGTGCATGTCGAAGTGGTGGGAAAACACTGTGCAAAAGGACCTGGAACTAGTGTCATCTGCATCCACAGAGACACTTGATACTGTCCCACCACCTAAGTGACTCTATTAATGGAGTGTCACACCAAATGAAAGTGGGGGTAGTACCTACGTTACCTGTACCTGTGATTATTGGAAAGTGGGGGTAGTACCTATGTTACCTGTACCTGTGATTATTGGAAATGAATTTCCAGGATTTACTGACTTAATCAAAGAGTGAGTAAATCCTGATGTTTCAGCAGCTGTGATGGCAAGAGTGCAGGCAAAGAAAATCTCAGATAGTGGGGACACTTTTCCTTTCAGTGACTTTGATGCAGACTTGTTTGGGCCCCCTGCTCCAAGATCCAGAACTCCAGAAAAGAAAGAAGACACCTGAAACAAGAGTGCCAATAAAAGACTGATGGACATAAGGGGTTAAAATATGAAAATACTGAAACTAGACTGATAACTGATTGTGATTTTGTTTCAGAGCAAACTAATGACGCTTCTTTCCAAGGTTATTTTAAGCAGCTGAGGGTGAAGCAAAAACAGGGTGTACCTGAACCAATATATAAAAAATGTATTGGGTTACTGTACTGAGTTTATGTTAAACCTCAGACACAGGAGCAGATAGAACAATTGGTTATACCTCAAAAGTATAGATCTGAGTTGTTATAGATAGCACATGATAGTCCTACAGCTGGTCACTCAGGGAGGGATCGCACCCTTGCCAGATAACTGTATAGATTTTACTGGCCTGGAATTCATGAAGATATTGCTACCTATTGCAGTTCTTGTGCTGAATGTAAGAAAGTAACCCAAGTGACTAAAAAAGACAAGGTGCCCCTGGTGCCCCTACCCTTGATAGATGTGCCTTTTGAGAGAATTGCAATGGATGTGGTTGGCTCCTTAGGCAAAAGTAAAATGGGTAAGCAACTCATTCTGGTAGTTCATGACTATGCTACTCAATACTCAGAGGCAGTTCCTATGTGTACGGTCACAGTCCCAAAAGTGTCAACAGAGCTTGTCAAAATTTTCAGCAAGGTGGGCATACCTAAAAAGATTATTACTGATCAGGGTAGTCATTTTGGTGCTGTATTACTGAAGGAGCTACACCAACTATTGGGTATCACTGCCATAAGAACCTCCCCATATCACCCTCAGACAGACCATCTTGTTGAGCGTTTTAATCAAACCCTAAGCAGCATGTTAAAGAAGCTTGTATGCCAGCCTGGTGGCACAGAGGGCTGAGGCGCTGGTGCCACACTCAAACCATGCCGGCGACCCGGGTTGAAACGGACTACGAATTACGCTGAAAGCTCAACAGGGCAGGAGAGGATTGAGCATCTGAGACTACTGCTCTCTCCCCGGGTGGGTTAGGGTCATGCCGCTTCCAGCGCGCCCGGTGGAGACCGGAGAGACCATCAAGAAGTGGCGCAACGTCAGGGAAACCAGAAAAGCGGAAAAATGGCGTCCGAGCAACCGGATGACGGCCGCCTGGACCCCCCACCTCCGTGGAACCCCCGAAGAGCCAGGAGAGTAACGAATCCCAGCAGCATCAGGGCTGAGAGCAAGAATGCCTGAAGGCAATTTCCCTCCGGAAGGAGGGGACCCGTCCGACAAAGGGTTACGTCGGGCTACATAGAAACATAGAAGTTGACGGCAGATAAGGACCGCAAGGCCCATCTAGTCTGCCTATTTCTTTTTCTACCTTATAAATGTACCATCGGCCTTTGCTCTGTCAGTGGCCTATCTATTCATAGTCATTTGTATTGCTCCCTTATGCCTATCCCATGCCTGTTTGAAGCCCTGCACTGTATTTATAGCCACCACTTCTTGTGGTAAGCCATTCCATGCATCCACCACCCTTTCTGTGAAAAGAATTTCCTCACATTCCCCCTTAATTGGCCCCCCTCTAATCTCATGCTGTGTCCTCTTGTCCTGCTATTTTTCTTATATTTAAACATGTTAGACTCTTTCACCTTGTTAATGCCTTAAGGTGTTTGAATGCCTCGATCATATAACCTCTCTCCCTCCTTTGCTCAAGGGTATACATATTGAGCTCTGTTAATCTGTCCTCATATGTCTTCTGATGCAGTCCCTGCACCATTTTGGTTGCCCTTCTCTGGACTGCCTCAATTTGGTTAATGTCCTTGTGAAGGTGTGGCCTCCAATACTTCACACAGTACTCCAGATGGGGCCTAACCAGTGTCTTGTAAAGAGGGATTATTACCTCCCTCTTACAACTTGTGATACCCCTACTAATACACCCTAACACCCCTAGCCTTACCTACTGCTTTAGGGTCTGCTTGGATGATTTCAGGTCATCAGTGATGATGATGCCTAAGTCTCTTTCTTCCTTTGTGACTGCTAGCAACTCCCTCCCAGCCTATAGGTGGCTTCAGGGTTTCTCTTCCCTAAGTGCATGATTTTGCACTTCTTTGCATTAAATCCAAGTTGCCACTCTTCTGACCATTTTGCTAGTTTATCCAGATCTCTTCTCATTCTGCCCACCCCATCTGGATCATCTACTCTGTTGCAGATCTTGGTGTCATCTGCAAACAGACAAGCCTTACCCTCTAGTCCATCTGCAAGGTCACTAATGAAGATGTTGAGAGGACTGCCCCAGGACTGATCCCTGAGTACCCACTTGTGACTTGCATCTCTTCTGACTGTATACCATTTACCACCACTCTCTGTTTTCTGCCCGTCAACCAGTTTGCCACCCAGTTGACCAACTTCTGACCCACCGAGCCTACCCAGCTTATTTATCAATCTTCTATGTGGAACAGTGTCAAAACTTGCTGAAAGTCAAGGTAGGCGACATCAACTGCTCCCCTTGGTCCACCACTTGGTTACCCTGTCAAAGAAATCTATGAGATTAGTTTGACAGGACCTTCCTTTGTAAACCCATGCTGTCTTGGATCCTGTGCCCCTATGGATTCCAGGTGTTGCACTATCCTTTCCTTAAGGTGCCTCCATAATCTTGCCCACTACTGAGGTAAGACTGACTGGTCTGTAGTTCCCGCCTCCTCTCTGCTACCACTCTTGTGGAGGCGGGATCACATGAGCCCTTCTCCAGTCTTCTGGGACCTCTCCTGTGCTCAGAGACTCACTAAACAGTTCTGCTAATGGCTCTGCTAGTTCCATCTTTAGCTCCTTAAGTACCCTAGGATGTATGCCATCAGGTCCCATTGCCTTATCCACCTGAGCTTAGCAAGCTCTTGTAGGACCTTTCTTTTGTGAAGGGTAGTGCTCACCTCCTGCCCCTGTGTCCATGATGCTGAGCTGTGGGCCCTGCCTACCTTCTCTTCAGTAAATACTGAGCAAAAGTATCTATTTAGGATAGATGCCTTTACTGGGTCCTCCTCCTCACATGCTCCCTTTTCTCCATTAAGCTTAGCAATACCCCCTCTGGACTTTCTCCTTTCACTAATGTATCTATAGAAAGTCTTGTCACCTTCTTTTACTGTCCGTGCTAGTGTTTCCTCAGTTTGGGACTTTGCCTGCCTTACTGCCTTCCCTGCTTCCCTTAGGGCAGTTTGGTATGCCTCCCTATCTTTATCCCGCTGTGTTCCCTTATATTTCCTGAAGGCCAGCCTTTTGGCTCTGACCTTTTCTGTTACTGTATTTGAGAACCAAAGTGGTTTCCTTCTTCTTTTGCACTTCCTTTTCTGTCTAACACAATGGGATGTTGCTTCAAGTATTGTATCCTTAATGCTTGCCCACTTTGCCTGTACCCCCTCACCTGTGTTTCTTTTTGCCAGGGCTAGCTTAACTCTGTTGGCCATCTTATCAAAGTCAGCTCCTCTGAAGTCCCATATTTTTGCCTTGGAATGGGATGATTTAGATGTAGTAGCCAAATTGAACCATACCATGTGATGGTCACTGGCCCCCAGGTGACCTTCTACCTGGAGATCTGTGATCCCTTCCATGTTAGTCAGTACTAGATCTAGGATAGCCCTGGTCGGCTGCGATCTGGGATCAGGGGAAGCTGGCATCGGGGAGGGTTCGGAATGGAGACACGGGGGGGGTAAGTCCTTGGCAGAAGGCCTGAAGGAGAGGCCAGTCAGACGTAGGGGGCGATAAACAAATAATGCAAAAAAAAAAGGCTTGTAAAAGGGGAAGGGAAAGATTGGGACCAATATTTACCTTACCTACTTTTTGCGTACAGAGAAATGCCACAAACCTCAGCTGGTTTTTCACCATTGAAATGCTATGTGGTAAACAACCTAGAGGGCCACTAGATGTAATGAAAGAAACATGGGAAGATAACCCCACTCAAAAACAATCTATTACATCTTATATGTGTGCCCTGAGAATGAAACTGGCACAGGGGTCATGAGGGCCTCCAAGAACAGACGCAAGCCCTCACCTGGATCGCCCGTCCTCGGAAACCCCCCCCCCAGAAGCACACAGAGTCCTGCACAGGGGTTGTGAGAGCCTCCAGGAACAGGCATAAGCCTTCCCTGGATGGCCCGTCCCTCTGAACCCCCGAAGCACACAGGAGTTCTGCACAGGGGTCGTGAGAACACTCAAGAACAGGCCGAAGCCCTCCCTGGATCGCCTGGCCCTCGAACCCCACCCCCACACACAGGTGCAGGAACAACGCTGCATAGCGCGACTTTCTGGCACCAACTTCAAACTGCTGGCTACTTTTCTGAACTCTCACAGCGCTTCCAGTGCTGTTCTCAGGGCTTGTGTGTGCTTCAAATATTAATTGTCGTACCAGGAGTGCTTCTTTAAGTATTAATTGTCGTACAAGGAGTGCTGTTAATTTTTGTTAGCTAATTGTTTGTTGCACCCTGCTGATACTGTTGATTTGTACTTGGAGCTTTAAGATACCTACTGTTTCCCCCACTGAAATGCACCTGATTTTGTGGAGCTTCTAGGTCAAAGTGGTTGCCCTGTTAGTCCGGTAAAAAAAACAAAAACTAACAAACAAAAAATATAAAACAGCCTTATATTAGTGTAACTACTAAACTCCTCACTGTTGTTTGCAGCTTGTGGGGATGGGCTGCCCTGACTCCCAAATTTCTCTGGTGCTTTAACAACTCTCGGGAGCTCCAATTCAGTCTCCAACCTAAATCTTAATTCATTGGCTTTAACACAAATCGTAGCTACCGGCTGGTAATTGCAGATCTTGCCCCAAGCATACTAGCGACTCGCTGTATTTCAGACCTCCTTTTTACAAATTACTCTGCGATTCAGTGAGACCACGCCAGCGCCAGGATCACGGTGGCCATTAACCTCGTGGTTGCAATAGGCTACCCAAACTACCAAATCTAAGTAGCTCAACTCCATTTGCTCCTCAAATAGTACCTCTTTCAATGCAAATCCCTGGACCAATTGTTTATTATCTTACCTTAAAGCTGTATCTTCACTCCTCCCACTGTGTTTTATAAATACCCTCTCTCTTCCACAGAGTCCTGCACAGGGGTCGTGAGGGCCTCCAAGAACAGATGCAAGCCCTCCCCTGGATCGCCCATCCTCGGAACCCCCCCCCCCGAAGCACACAGGTACAGGAACAATCGGCTGCATAGCGCGAATTTCGGGCGCCAACTTTCAAGCTGCTGGCTACTTTTCTGAACTCTCACAGCGCTTCCAGTGCTGTTCTCAGGGCTTGTGTGTGCTTCTGCCCTGCCGGCACTGCGCGCCGGCTCCCCACCACCCTCACCACCACTCTTGGTCAGCTCCTCCTTTTATAGGCTGGTAAGGCAGTAGTCACATGACTGGCTAAAACCTTTCAGCCCACTTTTCCATCTGCAGCTTATCAGCTGCCTCCACTAGAGGGCACCAACAAATTTTCTCCCACCAATTTAATATACCTGTTCCAGTATGTTGCCTCTCATCACATTCTTTTACCTCTCTATGGCAACACAAACCTCCTTACCACCCACTACCTTCCCAACGTGGGAACCCTCACCAGCCCTGCCCCCTAGGTGCACCCCCCAGCCACTCACAATTGCCTCCTCTCACTTGATGGCGCTGGACTTGGCTCTCGTCCACTTTGGGATTATAAATGCCGAAATCCTGCCTCCCTCCTTTCATCCGGGGATCTCGGTCTTACAGTCCTCAGCCCTCCAGCACCCATCGGCTTCCTCTCCTTGCTGCACCCCTGCCGCGTGCAAATCCTATTTCAGGACAAAAACAATTCATCTCTATGCCCTTCTCCTGCTCATGTCAGGGGACACAGAGGTAAACCCTGGTCCAAACTCTACCTACACCTCCACCCCTTTCACCTACGGATTCTCCTCCTAAATACCTGCAGCCTGCTATCTAAAATCTCGTTACTACAGCCAATCGTCTTAACACTACACCCTGACATTCTGACCATCTCCGGAACCTGGCTAAAACCACATCATATGGATGCTGAAGTCTGCATCCCTGGATACACAATAATTAAGCATGACAGGAGGGAAAAAGAAAGGGAATGCGGCAATGTACATCTTAAACAGCCATCAGTTCACTATTGTGGATATCCCCTCTCTCCCAGCAAATATAGACTCAACATTAATTAAACTATCACTCCAATTTTCCACCCCAATTTACGTCGCAGGCACATACTGCCCCGCCCAGCACACCCACTGATGATATCCTCGCTCACCTAACCACTTTACAGTCCCTAGTTAAAGGAGGTGAGCTCCATGCCACAGGGGATTATAATGCAAATTGGCTAGGAGCTGATAAAGCCCACCTGAAGACCAAAATAAAGGCCCAGAACCTCACGCAACTTATAAAAGAGCCTACCAGACTCAACCATAAGACAAAAAACCACTCCCTACTGGACTGGGCCCTCACCTCGCACCCACATAGAATCCTTAGCGCAGGCCTACTCCCTGATTCTATTAGTGATCATCACTTGATTTATTTGATCAGGAATTCATGCCCCAAAAGCGCTGCGTGCCCAGGTCCTACAACTCCCTAGACCTTGAATCTCTCCTGGCGGACCTGGGAAGGGTAAACTGGTCCTGCATCACTGAGGCATCTTCCATTGACGATGCCTATAACGCATTTAAACTAAGATTCCTAAATGTTTGGGACAAGCACGCTCCTCTGCGCACCAAAAGAGTTAGAGGTGCGCATCTCCCATGGATCACGGCTGACATAATCCGAAAATGCCATGCCAGGGACCATGCCTGGAAAGCATATAAGAAACTGAAATCCCAGGCCTCCCTTACTACCTACAGAGCCCTTCGTAATGCTTGCACAAATAGCATCCGCCAAGCAAAAAAGTCCTACTTCCTATCAACCTTTAGTAAAAATTCAATCCACCCTATGGACTTCTGGAAATCTCTCAAATCCCTGCTCTCCTCCCCAACCCAACCACCTCCCCCTACACTATTATTAAACGGCACACACATCTCCGACCCCATCCTTGTTGCTGAAGCTTTCAACACCCATTTCTCCAGCTGTGCCAACAACCTTCTATCCTCCCTCCACTACAAGCACCCCATGGCCCACCCCCACCGCCCCTCACCCCTAGCGCTCACCTCCCAGTCCTACCTTTCGTATTCAAACTAGTTTCCCCTGCTGAAGTCCTCCACTCCATACGGGCACTGAACTCTAACAAAGGCAAATGCCCGTTGTCCCTGGACGCCAAGATGCTATTCCTGTCAGCCTCTGCCATTGCTACCCCTCTGGCCGCACTTCTCAACCTGTCTTTCTCACTGGGTAAGGTACCAATGGAATGGAAAATGGCCACTGTCATACCCCTCCCTAAAGGCGGTGACCCCTCCACCCCAGGCAATTATAGACCTATCTCCCTACTCCCTATTCTGGCCAAACTACAGGAGCGACTTGTCTTGTCCCAACTGACTCAGTACTTGGAAGCCTCCTCCTTTTTCATGCCTTTCCAATCCGGCTTCTGCAAATCCCATTCTACCATCACCTCGCTGCTACATGTCACTGGGGACATTCTCACTGGCATCGACAAAGGACACATCACCACAGCCATTTTTATAGATCTAGCAAAGGCTTTCAATACCATTTCTCACTCCCTACTTATCTCTAAACTTACTGATGCAGGGCTAGCACACCCAGCTATAGATTGGTTCCAAGACTATTTAGTGGGTAGGATGCAAGTGGTCAGACTTGCCTCTCTCACACATCAAACCCCCTTCCAGTCACATCTGGAGTCTCCCAAGGATCTGTCCTAGGACCAATGCTTTTCTCCATTTTTCTAAATGACCTCCCCTCTGCATGCTCCCATTCTTCCATCCAAATGTACGCAGACGATACAGTCCTGTACGCATCTGGCCCCTCAACAAGCAGTGTTGCATCTCTTCTTCAGGAGGACTTCTCAGCAATCCAGCACTGGTTCTTGACAAACCAGTTATTTCTAAACCCTAAAAAAACTGTGTTGCTCACGTTTGGCTCCCAACAAAGACTCTCCCACCAAACCCCCTGCCCCCGTTCAAAACCCTGGAAGGGACACCCCTTGAGCAATGCACTAGCTATAGATATCTAGGCATCTGGCTCGACCAACACTTAGATTTCATCTCTCACATAGACTCCCTGCATAAGAGGCTACTCCCAAAACTGGGGGCACTTTATCGCAACAAATCCAGTCTCCCCATACAAACAAGGCACACCATAGTCCAAAAAATGATACTCCCTGTACTTGACTATGGAGACATAGTATACACTATCACACCTGCGTCCACCTTGGCAAGCCTGGGCACCCTATTCCACTCCTTCTGTCATTTCATCCTTGATTGCCCACAATCCATTCACCACTGTACTTTATACAGCTCCCTAACCCTTCCATCTCTCCATAATCGCAGACTTATAAACTGCGCTAGGTTAGCTGCAAAATTCTGGTCTCTCTCCCTCCCTCCCTACCTTGAATCTACTTTATCCCAACAGCCTCCCCCCGTGTACTCCTTAAGAGGCACAGACCACAGACTACTTCAAGTCCCACGTATGCGCACTATCAAAGGCCAGGCAGCTTTTAAATATAGAATCCCACAGATCTGGAAAGCCCTACCTGCCCCCATCCAACACGCACAATATACCTGTCACCGTACCCGACTACTGCAGGCACATTTCTCCTCCAGCTGCTCCTGCTAAGTCATAGCTCTCTAAAAAAAAAAAAAAATTTTTATACTGTACTGTAGTACTTCTGTTATGGGTATATCTGTCTGTAAACTCCTGAATTATGGTTGCCAGGCATATAAGTTATACCTTATACTCTACTGTATCTTTGTATATAAAATCAGTATTATAATGTACAAATTTTATGTTATGTTCTATATTCCAATTACTGTACTGTAATTGTTCTGCTATATGCTGTGTACTGGGCCCAGGCCTCCAGGTCGCATCTGGAATCGAGCATGTTGCTCAGTATGCCTTCCTGGTAAATCTCGTAAATAAATAAAATATGTTGAAATTGCCCATAGTAATCAGGAAGAGGTCCAAAACCAGCAGAAGGTGTATTATGACCATGGGGTAAGTTTTTGAGCCAGGTGAAAGGTCTTGCTACTGTTACCCACTACAGAAAATAAACTGTTAATGAAGTGGCAAGGGCCTTATAAAGTGCTTAGACATACTGGCACAGTTAACTATGAGATTGAGACCCAAGATAGGAAAAGTCCGACCAAGATATACCATCCTAACCTCCAGAAGAAAACAGTGAGGGGAGCAAAGGCACAGACAAATGAAAGGATTGCCAAAGGGGTCGCTAAAGGGGGTAGGACTTTCTTCAGCTACATAATTGAAAAGAGGAACACAAGGGTAGGGATAGTAAGAATTAGAAGGATGGAAGAAGGAGACCAAGAAAAAGCTGACATCTTAATTAAGCTGGTTCTTCTGTTCAGTCTTCACAGTGGAGGGTGAAGGAAATGGATCACCAGGGAGAAGCAGGAATAGGGTGGACACAGTCCATTTTCAGAGGAAAGAGTGCTGAAAGGCCTTGCAGCCCCGAAGGTGTACAAAACTATGGAACCGGATGGGATTTACCCCAGTGTACCAAAGGGAGGTTCTGCCTGCCCCACTGACTGCTTTGCTCAATGACTCATTAGAAACAGAAGTGGTTCCAGAGGACTGGAGAAGGCCTGATGTTGTCCTTCTACATAAGAGTGATAGCAGAGGGAAGGCTAGCAATAATAGGCCAGTCAGTCTCGCTTCAGTGGCAGGGAAATTAATGAAACACTACTGAAATGCTGATAGAGCATCTTGAACCCAGTGGCCTGCAAGCACAGGTGGGAGGTCATGTCAAGTGAGTCTACTAGATTTCTTTGCCTGGGTGACCAGGGAACTTGATCAGGGGAGAGTAGTGGGCATGGCATGTTTAGACTTTAAGTTCTTTGACACAGTGACTCATAGCAGGCTGATTAAGAGGAAGTCGAACAACCTAGGAGTGGGATCCATAAGGGTAAATTAGGTTAGAAACTGGTTAAAGGATAGGAGACAGAGGGTGGTGGTAAACAGCACTCCTTCTAAAGAGGGGAGTGTGACAAGTGGGGTGCCGCAGGGCTCAGTACTGGGACCAGTCCTCTTCAGTATCTTTATAGGGGACATTGTGGAAGAGCTAGAAGGGCAGGTATGCCTTTTTGCAGATGTTACAAAAATCTGCAATAGGGTGAACACAGGAAAGGTTGGAAAAAATGTGCAGGGATCTTGGGAAACTTGAGCAGTGGTCAAAAACATTGCAGTTGGAGCTCAGTGCCAAAAAGTGCAAAGTACAGCACTTAGGACATAGAAACCCTGGCACTGAGAACAACACATGGATGTAACTACTGCAGCACAACATAGAGAATACGACTTGGACAGCCGTGTACAACCAACCTGTGCTGCCACAGAGAGGTTCAGATTCCAACTGACCTCAAGAGCGAAGGTGGCAGCATGGGCTGGTTGGGCATGGTTTTGCCCAGCCACTATTTTTTATTGTGTAGAGCAATCACAAGTAAAGTTTTTAAGTAAAATAAAGCCCACTACAAGTGAATTGTTTTTAAAATAATTATCCCTAGTGATGTTCAGTTTGTTGTGGTGACATCCAGTTGGCAGTATGTTTGTCTCAACATATTTTTTATGTATCAAAAAGGCGATATAATATACTCTTTTGCTGATCTTTTTTCTGAATGTTGGTGTTGTTCAGTCTATTCGACCATGTGTGCAATACTTAGGGCTCTTTTATTTTGGCCATCATTCTGTCTATGTGGGGTTGCACTAATTATCAAACTACTGCACTGCCAACAAGAATCTTTCACTCCCAACATGGCTCACAGTCCACAGTTCTCCTCCAAACACATTTGGCTTATTTTAGCATCATCCTATACTTCAGTTGCATCATCATACATACTTACCATCATTATCGTAAATCTTCCTTGGTTGCACCTGCTTCGTATATGTAAGCACAGATGGATAATCAAAGCAAATATTACTTAAAGTGTTGTCAGTCTGAGATCTGAAAAGGCACAACCATAAAAAAACACAGGAATACAACCACATAGTAGGCTGGAGCATTTTTCTATCAAAACATCATTTTTTTATCAGTGTATATTCATTGGGAAAATAAAATACATTGTAACATTGCATTAACCCTTAAACTCTGGTATCTAATTTACAAACTTCTAAATGAAAATCAACTATCTTTGAGTGTCAGTGGTTCAGTGGGTAGCACATTCACGTCTGAGGCAGGGAGATCAGAAGGCTGTGGGTTCTATCACCACACCAGGTACTTGGGTTAATATCCCAATACTGACACTGCAGTGCAGCATGGGGGCTGCACTCCTGAGGTGCCATCTTTTGGATGAGATGTTAAACCGAGGTCCCATCTGCCTATTCTGGTGGTAGTTCAGGTGGATGTTAAAGATCCCATGGCACTTCTCGAAAAGAGTAGGGGAAGTTTTTATTTAAAAACAAAAACATACAATTTTAGTGCAACTTTGTCACAAACATCAACAATTTCATACTATTTACACAATCCCAGTAACAGTTTTCCACAACTCTCTTGCTTTTGCTTCTCCCAACATTTTACATTCATCTTGAAAAATATTGTCACTTTTGTCCTGGAATTTAAAATATAAGTCCTGCACAGTCAACTCTCTCTTCTGCAAAAACCCAGCACATCTGTTTTGCCATATCACCCATTTCAGTGTTGCCAATATAACACAAACTGTATTTTTATTTAATTTATCCCACTCGTTTGTTAACTGTCCATACACCAGAATATCTTGTCGTGCCTTTAAAAACCTTCATTCCCCAGTAGTTTGCCACCATTTCCCAAAAAGGTTTAATAAAACTACACTCAAAAAATAAATGCTTCATACTTTCTTCTTTCGTTCCACAATCCATTTCAACACATATATGCTCCTCTGTTTTTTTATGTTTATGATTACCTCATATTCAATTTTCCATGGCTGCACATCCATGTTACCGCTTTCATTTTTCCTGGAATCCTTTTTTCTAAGGTTACCTCTAAAATTCTAGACACATTTATTTCCTTTTCGACCTTAAATACTGGTTGTTCCCAAAAATTTCTTTCCATAATTTCCTTATACGTCTGTTTTCTATTTTTAACAATTAACCAGTCCACCATTACCCCCCACTGTGTTTCATATTTCTTTCCTGTTTCCATATATACCAGCCACTTTTTACCAACTATAGTCCCTTTTTTCCCCAATATTTTTAATCAAACCTTCACTCCATTGCTTTGTTAGTATTGACCAAACATTATTTTCTCCTTTTATTGATGGCACTAAGTTAGAGAAAATGAAGATATTGATATAAAAAACTATGGGATTTATCATATTTAGCCCCCATCCTTTACTGCTCTATACGTAATTCCTCTTCTTACCGGATTTAGTTTACCACCCCACCATAACTGAAAAAATAACCCTAGTATTTTTGTTTGCATATTAAATGGAACTAGAAAAATGTATGCTACAAAAAGAAATATAGGCACTATAAAAGTTTTAAGTAGATATATTCATTTTTCCGACATCATGCTCCATTTCCTCCATTTTTGTACTTTCTTCTGAGCTATTTCATATCTTTCATCCCAATTTTGTTGTATTACCTCTGACCCCCAAAAGTGAATCCCCCAAAATTTTATGCCTCCAGTAACTAAACTTAGTTTCCCTTTTTTTTTCCACATCAACTTTACCTAAAGGATAGGTTACACTTTTGCCTTGATTTATTTTGACTCCTGTATAAGTACTGTACTATGTTTTTCTATAAAATGTACTTCTCTATCCCCCGATTTTTGATCCTTAACTAAAACTATACAATCATCTGCGTACGTGCTTGCTTTATTTAATCCCTTACCTTCCCATACTATTTTTTTATTCTACTATCTGCTTCTATTTTCCTTAAGATGGGATCTAAGCAAAATACATATAGCAAGGGGCTTAAAGGGCACCCCTGATGTACCTCATTCTTAATATATAATGGGATTCCCAAATGACCATTTACCATAGGGCATGCCTGCACATTTTTATATATTGCTTGAATTAAGCCAACTAATTTTGATGGAATCCAAAATTCTTTTAAGACGTCCCATATATATTGATGCTTAACAACGTCAAAGGCAATTTCTTGATCTAAGGAATAAACATTTCCCTGCAATAAATTTTCTTGTCCTTTATTAAAGATTTCTCTTAGATAAATTAGACTCTGATGAATGTTTCTTCCAGGTATTGCACACGTCTGTTTGCATTATTAATTTATCTGAAAAAGTTATTAACCTATTATGTGTTATCTTAGCTAAAATGTTATAGTCAGCAGTTAGTAAGCTGATAGGCTTCCAATTTTTAAGCTGGGCTCTAGCTCCTTTTTTATATAGCTCCTTTCCAGCCGGCCCTGCCCTCGAGCACCCAGGGTCGTGGGGCTCCGAGCCGCCAGCCAGGCGGGCGGCCGCCTGTGAGAAGGGAACCAGGAGGCCGAGAGACAGCCAGAAAGCTGCCCTGCCCTCGAGCACCCAGAGACCGTAGGGGCTCCGAGCCGCCAGCGGGCGGGCGGCCACCGCATAGCCGAGAAGGGAACCAGGAGGCCGGGAGAGACAGCCAGAAAGCCGGCCCTGCCCTCGAGCACCCAGAGACCGAGGGGCTCCTGAGCCGCCAGGGCGGCGGCCACCGACAGCCGAGAAGGGAACCAGGAGGCCGGGAGAGAGCCAGAAAGCCGCCCTGCCCTAGAGCACCCAGAGACCATAGGGGCTCCGAGCCGCCAGCGGGCGGGCGGCCACCGCATAGCCGAGAAGGGAACCAGGAGGCCGGGAGAGACAGCCAGAAAGCCGGCCCTGCCCTCGAGCACCCAGAGACCGTAGGGGCTCCGAGCCGCCAGCGGGCGGGCGGCCACCGCATAGCCGAGAAGGGAACCAGGAGGCCGGAGAGACAGCCAGAAAGCCGCCCTGCCTCGAAAGCACCCAGAGACCAGGGTCTGAGCCGCCAGCGGGCGGCCACCGCATAGCCGAGAAGGGAACCAGGAGGCCGGGAGAGACAGCCAGAAAGCCGGCCCTGCCCTCGAGCACCCAGAGACCGTAGGGGCTCCGAGCCGCCAGCGGGCGGGCGGCCACCGCATAGCCGAGAAGGGAACCAGGAGGCCGGGAGAGACAGCCAGAAAGCCGGCCCTGCCCTCGAGCACCCAGAGACCGTAGGGGCTCCGAGCCGCCAGCGGGCGGGCAGCCACCGCATAGCCGAGAAGGGAACCAGGAGGCCGGGAGAGACAGCCAGAAAGCCGGCCCTGCCCTCGAGCACCCAGAGACCGTAGGGGCTCCGAGCCGCCAGCGGGCGGGCGGCCACCGCATAGCCGAGAAGGGAACCAGGAGGCCGGGAGAGACAGCCAGAAAGGTACGGGAAAGCCGCAAGCCAATCGGAAGGCGACCGCCAGCTCTGCCTTGCCTCTGATTGGTGCGCCTTCCCCATTGACTTTTGCTTTACTTGCACCACCAAAACTGGTCGGGATTACTGCTCTTTAAATGTAAAATTCTCTAAAAAGGAGCTGTTTTTACTTTTATTATTGTACATTTTTGTGAAATGCCTTCTTGCTTGATGACTCTGTGATTACAGTCTTTTGGTGAGACTTGTGTTGGGCTAGACGCTCAGGCGCCTAAACCCCCACCCAGTCTTTGTTGTGTAAATCTTCCTTTTAGCACCTCTTGCAGATTGCTGCAATTCAGTGCTTTTCCTGACTGCCCTCTCCTCTGTCCCCTCCTTTCCAGCCGGCCCTGCCCTCGAGCACCCAGAGACCGTAGGGGCTCCGAGCCGCCAGCGGGCTGGCGGCCACCGCATAGCCGAGAAGGGAACCAGGAGGCCGGGAGAGACAGCCAGAAAGGTACGGGAAAGCCGCAAAATTTTTGCCCGCACCTCCCCCCTCCTGGGTGTTTCTTTTATACACACTTTCCCACGAATCTCTTATCCCCGCCCACAGCTAATCTCCTAGCCATTTCCCGAGCTCATTTCTTCTCATCACCATTAGTATCTTTAACCCCTACCTACCCTCCACCATGCTACTGTTCCTCCTATTGCTGCTTTGCCTCTCACCTTCCTCGGATCCAGAAGAGGAAACTGAAGCAGCCCATGCCATGGTGATTAGGGCGGCTATTTGGGCTTGTCCCCCTCTGCTGTCCCCAGTGGATGCCCCTCAATTCCCCAAGTATATACTGCCGCTTCTGCACTGTAATCCTTGGGGTATCCCACAAAAAGGCTCACAACCAGTTCGGTACTCCATAAGCCCCCTGCTCCATTATTGGCACTATAATGACCCCCTATACCTGTCCATTAAGCTGGTACTTTATGACAAAATCTATAACCACACAGCAGGATCATCGCCCACTATATATTGGATCCCAAGCAAGAAGAAAGTCCTCTGACTACTCCCTATTCCTATCACTTGGTGCCCTCATCAAACTAATCTTCTTTCTGCTGATCTGCGTTGGCACTGTTGAAATCAACCCTGGACCCACAGAAAGCTCTATCTCCCCAGCTGACTTAGCCTCCATAAATGGCCTGAGTTTTCTTCATATCAATGCCTGCAGCCTCCTAAAAAAGTTCTCATTAATACAGGCCTGGGTTGCACACACCTTACCTGACTTTCTGGTTATCTCTGAAACATGGCTCAAATCTGCAACAAAAGACAGTGAAATAAATCTTCCCAACTACCAGCTCTTCAGATTTGACCGTCCATCCAAGGCGGTGGGGGTAGCCATCTATATCAAAGCAAACATCTCTGCATCCTGCCTCAATATTACATCACAGCCAAAGGAATTTGAATGCTTATCAATTAAAATAACCCTTCCCAACATATCATCTTTTCAACTGATTGGCTGCTACAGGCCCCCTCTGCAGGCCTCAAACTCCTATCCCACCTAGGATCTATACTTAATCTAGGCCCTGAAGACACCATCATTTTAGGTGACCTGAATTTAAATTGGCTAGCCAATGCATCTGCACCCCTGGTAACCTTCTGTGACACTTATGGATTCACTCAATTAATCAAAGAACCAACAAGGATTAATCCAAAGAATAATCTCAACAGCACAGTTCTGGACATCATGTTAGTAAATCAGCCTCATCTGTATTCTCATGCTGGTGTGCTATTCAGTGACATAAGTGATCACTGTCCCATAGCTGGCATAAGATCAACAATCAAGCCACCCAACCCTGCAAAATTTCTCCCAAGAAGGTCAAAAAAGAACTTTAATATTTCAGGATATCTCCATGATTTGTGCCACACCACACGTTGGCAAGAATTCTATCTCACAGCTTCAATAGAGACAGCTCTTCAGGTCTTAAGTGATATTATCATAAGTGCCCTCAATATACATGCACCCCTCACCAGTGCCAGAACCAAACTCAAATCTTGTCGCTGGTTCTCTGCTGACCTTAAATCCGCGCTGCTTGCCAGAGATAAACTCTGGAAAAGGGCAAGAAAGACCAAGGATCCAAATGACTGGCTTCTATTCAGAAAAGCCAAGAACTCCTGCACAAAACAAGTGAGAAATGCCAAGGCTGCCTTCTACACAGCTGAATTGGATGCCTCCTATCACAACCCTTCCAGGTTCTGGGGTACCATAAAGGGGATCCTAGGTCAAGCTTCTACCCTGTCTTACCACCCAAAGTGCACCTAAATAGTGTTGAAATCACTGACAAGCAAGAAATCTTAAATGCCTTCACGATCATTTCACTACAGCTGGCCTAGCTTTCGATTCCTCACCTGCAAACCTATTGAGGTCATCACTAAACTTACAATCTACTGAGGACAAAAGGCTGCTTCCATTCTCCTTCAAATCAATACTCTTAAAAGAAGTAGAAGACCTACTATTCCAACTAGATACAACTAAAAGCGCAGGTGCAGACTCCTGGATCCCTACTTTCAAAAGTAGCATTGCACACTTAGCTGCCCCTCACTCACCTTTTCAATCTGTCCCTAGCCACTGGTTCTATCCCTCAATATGGAAGACAGCTCAAGTGTTTCCACTACTTAAGGCAGGTGATCCCATGGACCTCCAACAACTATAGGCCCATTTCCATCTTACCAGTACTGTCCAAAATGCTTGAAAAGTTAGTGAACTTTAAGTTAAGTGCCTACCTTGATACCAATAATCTCCTTAATCCAGCTCAATCTGGGTTTAGATCTATGCACAGCACCATCTCTGCCTTAGCAAAGTTACAAATGACTGCAGACTGCCTTAGACAAAAGAATAACACCTGTGCTGTGTTCCTGGATCTAAGCAAAGCCTTTGACACTGTGGACCATGAACTACTAATCTCCTCTGAACTCCATAGGCCTTGACTCACTCTCTCTTAAATGGTTCAGATGCTATCTCTCCGGAAGAATACAACTGGTAAAAATGAAGGTGACCCATCTACCTCTAAACCACTCCCTAAGAGGTGTACTGCAAGGTTCCATCCTGGGCCCCATCCTCTTTGCCATTTACATCAACAATATTGACTCCAATCTCTCACAATCTAATATTCACCTCTTTGCAGATGATACTATACTATATGTCAGTAATCCCTCACCATCAAAAGCCTGTGAGCTTTTACAGTCTGAGTTCTCCTCCTACAGCACAACTACTAGAAAAGAAATTACTACTAAATGCCAAGAAAACGAAGCTATGTTCTTTTGCCACCAAGAGCTGCTCTTCCACTGTCCCATCATTCACCCCCACAATTATCTACCATCCTTGGTGAAAATCTGGAATATGTGGACAAATTCAAATATCTTGAGTCTGGATTGACAATAAACTTGACTATACTAGCCACATTGAAGAGCTCCTGAAAAGCTTAGACAAAGACTTGGCCTATTTTATAGGATCAAACACTACCTGACCAGAGATTCCAAAAAAGGCTAATCCTGGCATCATTCCTATCCCTCATTGACTACACTGACTTCCTTTATGGTCACTGTTCCCTCTCCCATTTAAATAAATTAGACACCTTGTATCATAGAGCTATTAGATTCATTACAGATCTTCCCTCCAGCACCCATCATTGCTCTCTCTACAATGCAGTCAGTTGGACATCCCTACAACATAGAAGAAACAAAAATGCTGCTGTCTGGATCTACAAAGCTCTGACAAACAAACTCCCTTCCTACATCTCAGATTGTTTCAACCGGATCACATCCAGGCCTTACACTCTAAGGATCAATAAACTCATCATGCTGAAGATTCCTATCACCTGCACCCGGTATGGAAGGGTTGCATTCAGCTACTCCCTAGCACTTATCTGGAATTGTCTTCAAAAGACCTTGAAATTGGATACCCTCATTCCTTTAACATCCTTCAAAAAACTGTACACTAGTCTATTCCCAGAATCATGCAATTGCTTCCATAAGGCCTAGTCCTCTCTCACCCCCTCCTTCCCCTACCCCTTTTTATACTACCCCCTATTTCTTTATTGTTCCTCTAGCTTGTTCTCCAACCTACTTGTACAAAAATGCCCCCCAAGTCCCATTACCCTAGCTTTATGCCTACAATACTGTTTGTTTCTCTCCTTTAATATGATCTAGGTCCAATGTCATTTTGCCTTGTATATATGTAAATATTTGTACACCTGTCTCATTCTTAAATCTTTGTATTTGTGTTCATTCAGTACCATGCTTTTGTGTAAAATTTGTAACCTTATATTGTTATGACCACTCAGGTCCATCTTGTAAATGAGCTATGCTCAATGATGTTCGCCTGAATAAATAAAGATTTTGATTGATTGATTGATATAAGAAAATAATAATTCCTATATTCATACTTCCAACCATTTCATCACCCTCCATGATACCATTATACACCTTTGTAAGTATGGGAGCAATTTGTTCTTCAAACAGTTTATAAAATACGTTAGGAATCCCATCCACCCCTAGCACTGTATTGTTGGACAAAGCTTTAATTGCCTCTTTGACTTCTTCTTTTTCAATTAATGTATCTATTGCTTCTGCTTCCTTTTCTTCCAAATTTGGTAAATTGAATGCCTGAAAAAATTCCTCATTTCTTTCTCCCCCTGACTGTTGGTATTTTCCTTTTAAAAACTCTTGCACATTGCTTTTAATACTTGAAACACCAGTATATACCTGTCCCTTTTGATCTTGTAACTCTCTCATAACCCTATTTTCTATTCTTTCTCTATGACTGTCATATGGATTTGTATGGTATTTTGTCCCCTGAGTACCGCTTCATTGTTCCATTATTAATGATTTAACTCTGTCATATTGGTATTATTCCATCTCCGTTTTAATCATATTAATTTGTTCTGACTCATCTGCCTTTTCCTTCACCTGCCTAGTCATAAGTTTATACAGTCTCGCTCTTAGACCCAAATACTTCTGATATTTTACTGCTTCTGTATGTTGTCCTTCCTCAATCATAAGCTGGTTTATGTCATATTTAACATCCTTCCACCATTGTGATACCCTATCATACAATTCTAAAACTGTTGTTCTATTCTGTAAAAGATCTTTTATTTTTTTGTTTACAATATTCCTCTTCTAATTTAGCCACATTCATCTTCCAGTATCCTTTACTCATCTTTATTCTGTTTCCTAAATCTATTTCCATCTCCACAGCCATATGGTCCAAAATTTCAACTGGAATGGTTCTAATCCTAAGGACTTTGATTTTTTTTTAATTTTGCACCATCCAGAAATCAATCATGGTGAAAGTGTACCTCTAAAATATGTATGTTCCCCCTTTTTTTTAAAGTTAGTATAACCATCTTCCATCCCTGCATTTTCTAACATTTTCCTTAAAAAATTAGTGTCACAATATAGCTTAGATGTTGTTCTCCCCCAATCTGTCCTCAGTAATCCACAATTAATATCCCCCATTACTATCTTAGTGGTATGTAAAAAAGGTTCTATTTGCCCCATTATTTTGTTTCTTTCTTTTTTTTCTTGTGGATTATAAATTACTATCATCCTAACTGTAATATTTTTAATAATGCTATCCACTATACACACTCTTCCTGGAACTAAATCAAAACCTTCAGAATTTGAACTTCATGCATCATAAAAGCAACCCCCACCCCTGAACATCTCTCTGTCCTGATGGACCATAACGAAGGCCCCCATAACCAATCTTTCTGTTCTAGGTGCATTTCTTCATGGTGTGTAATCTTGTATCCTGCAGAATATAAATATTTTTTAATTCACTTAGAAGTTTAAATGCTACCTGTCTTTTCCTTCTATTTTTTTTAAAACTATTAACATTAAGTGACAGACATTTTAAACTCCCCATTTAGTTTGTTTTAAGAAAACTTTTTATTTATCCTGTATCTCTTAATTTTTTTCTTTTCTTTGATACTTGTGTATCTGTTGTAGCCCCATTTCCTCTATCTTCTTCTTCTGAGAGATCTGAAAAAAAGTGCTCAGATCCTTCATCCATAGCAGACCATTCCTTGTCCTGGAGTAACGTATACCTATTTGTCAGTTCTTCTCCTTCCCTGTCTTTTTCCAGAACACGTGCTTGTTTTGCTGCAGGCCTGTCTTTATTACTAGACCTGGTGACCATAGTATATCCTGTTTCTTTTCCTTGTTTTCCTTCATGTCATATATGTCCTTTTTTCTTTTCAGTCTCCATCTGGTGTACACCTTCTGCTTCCTGTGATAAATGTCGGGGGCCCATTTTCTTTTTCTATATTCTTGCTGTCTTTATTTTCTATTTCTCTTTCTATTTCTTTTTGTAGAACCTCTGACACTACTTTGTCTTGTTTTTTTCTTTCTGCGCCACAGCCAAATAAATATCTTGTTCTGTTCTTTCTCCAATATCAGGACTATTATGCGATGCCCAGGGACTTTTTGAAAAAAGATGTCCTTCTTCTTCACACAGATTGCATCCGACTTTATTTATGCACTCTTCACCAAAATGTCCAGTCATGCCACATTATCCACATTTAACTTTCCCACATACACTACTAAGATGTCCTCTCTCTCCACACTTGTAGCAGGCCCGGGTTTGGCCTGCACAGAACACAATGCCTCTGTCTTGACCTAGAAAAAAAATGTTTAGTAGATGAAGTATTTCCCCTTCTTTTTGTTTCAGTGTTATTCTGTATCTCCATCCACCTGTCCATAAACAATTTTCATCCAGTATAGGCTCTGGTGGGCCAAGCATGACACTCCTTTCTTTGATCCAAGTGTTAATGTCCACAACATTTACTCCTTCATTCCAAAAAAGCACAGTTACAATTTTAAATGCTGATTTCATTAAGGGAATAACAGTAAAATCCTTCCATAAATCTGTGTTTCTCATTTGGTAATACAGCTTCCAAAAACAATCAAGGCCTCCAGCATGTTTAAAACTTACATCAAACTCTGTACTGCCTGGTACATGGATGAGCGCATAAATTTCGTAAGGATAAAATTTCATGCTAGCCATTAAAAGTTGTCTTCCCACAAAAATTCTATCTGGCGTATCACTTGAAGGCCCTTTGAATCTTAATCTCACCGTGTTCTGCCTTTTGGCCTGCTGTGGTTTAGTGTCTTCAGGAAATAATTTCTCATTTGTGTTTCCACCCCTTGGCTTTTCTTTCTGACCTCCCCCTTCCTCCTTATCTGTTAAGATTGTTTTTTGTTCTAAGTCCATAGAAGACTCTTCATTTTCTTCATCTGTGTCTTTAATAAATATTTCTTTTGTTTTATCTTCCTCCACTGTTGTGTCTTTTTGTTTACTTCCTTCCTTATTTTCATTAGGTTCTTCCAAAATCTCATTCCTCTCTTTTTCTAAAATAACAGTATCTTTTGAAGTCCCAGGCCTATTTGGGTCCCATCCAGACCCATCTGTTTTCCTCCTCCATTCTGCCTGTAACAATGCTTCTGTCACCCACTCTGGCGTATCAGAGAAATCTTTAAAGGTTTCTTCTGTTGAGCACTCCACAGTCTTTTGTTTTTCCTTATTCTCTCCCTATGGAGCTCATTTCTCTATTTTTATTTCAGGCCCTTCTTGCATTTCTGTTTCGCTCATTTTTTCCTTTTCCTTCTCCTTTACTTGTAACACTATTCCCCCCAGCCCTTCTTAGGCCAAGCCATTTCCAACCTGTTTTTGCCTTTCCCTTCAGGGCTGTCACTTTCACTGCTTTCTTGCTAGTTCCAGCGGCTTGCTTTGGTGCCGCTGCATCATCGTTCCTCAGCTGATTGTGACAGGAGCTTGACTCAGTCACTTCGCTTTCTACAGCAATATCAGTTTTAGACTTGGCTCCATTAACATTTTCCTCAGACTGACTTTCGTTAAACAATGCACTTTTTTTACTTCTCCCAAATGAGTGTGCACCGGGACGCGGTGCTCAAAGAACCATCTAGATCCAGTAAACAACAAAGGTTCTGGCACACGCAAACTTATGAGAGGAGCGTACAATTTAAAATATTCACTTTTATTGTACCATTATGCCATGAAAGACATGGCCTGACATGTTCGGACTTGCTACAGTCCTTTCTCTCTTTGAGAAGGACTGCTGTAAGAATCAGCATGTGCTCATCTTTTATGGCATAATGAAACAATAAAGTGAATATTCAATATATCGATCCCTCTTCTACGTTCATTCTTATTCACTACTTACTTACAGTTGAGTTTTCTCTTTCTCCGTCTCCACGGAAAAAGTACTTCCTATTTCTGTTTTTCTTTCCATATCTCGATCTCCATTTCTCCATTTCTCTGACATTGGATCTGCAAGCTCCTCTGTACTCATTTTCAGGCCTCTATCAGAAATAAAGACCAGGGAGGAGGCCCTCTCCCCATCTCACACTTCCATCCTCACTCACTCCAACAAAGTCACTGCCACATTAGCACAAAAGAGTAGGGACATTTTCCTGGTGCTGTGGCCTAATTTCCCCCATTCACTAAAATACCACCAACAGCTTAATCTGGTTCAAGGTCAGTTGGCATTCATCTGTATCCCCCTCCTCCGGGTCGTACCTGAAAATAGACAGAATTTGTCTAGTGCACTTACCTGGTCAACAAAAACTAACTAAATAAATAAAATCTCCTCCATATCTCCTCTATAGAGACACACATATTGAACTGTAATCCATAATTGTCAAAACCCTGCAGGGGACCTTTAACAGCTTTGGCCACCAACTTTACCATGCAAGCAGCGTACGACAGGATACATTGGTGCCGCTTATATAACATGGGTGAGCACCATATACTTTAGTTGTTCATTTTTTTTGTACCCGTAAAGATTGGATCCTGCAAAGATTCCATCTTCGAAATCCTTATTCTTCATAGACGGGGTACTGATATTTGATCCTAAGCCTTTCCTTAGGCTGTTGGGTATGCAACATTGCTCCTAATTTGGGGGGGGGGTTGCTGCCATCCACTTGGTTTTCAGTAGTTTGTGCTGTCAGACCCATTGCTGGCCAAGAAATGGACACTTGTTTATTGCTTGTTAGTGTGGCAATCAGTTTGCTCCCACTGATACTCACAACTGCTGACTTGAGGGTCTGGGAGTCAGTTGTAGAAACATAAAAGTTGCTGGCAGAAAAGGACCTCCTGGCCCACCTAGTCTGCCCTAAAATGTCCTACCGTTACCACAGACCGTACTTGATCTTTGCCCCCCCCAACTCTGCTGCTAAGGTTCCCTTGTGTCTATCCCATGAATGCTTGAATCCTGCTGCCATTTTGGTACCCACCACCTCTGCTGGGAGTCTGTTCCAGGTGCCCACCACCCTTTCCATAAAGAAGTACTTCCTCATATTCCCTCTGAGCCTACCCCCCCTTCCAGCTTCAAATCATGATCCCTTGTCCTTGCACATCTCTTTTTATGTAAAATGCTGCCTTTCTGTACCTCATTAATATCCTTGTGGTACCTGAATATTTCTGTCATGTCTCCCCTTTCCCTTCTGTCATCAGGAGAGTACATATTTAATTCCTTGAGTCTTTCTTCGTAGGACTTCTAATGCAGGCCATGCACCATTTTGGTTGCTCTCCTCTGTACTGCCTCCACCTAATTTATGTCTTTCCTGAGATGGGGCCTCCAGAATTGGACACAGTACTCCAGGTAAGGCCTCACCATCGATCTATACAGGGTAACACCACCTCTCTCTTTCCGCTGGTGATCCCCCTTCCTATGCACCCCAGCATCCTACTAGCCTTTCCTGCTGCTCTCTTGCAGTGCTTTGCTACCTTCAGGTCTTCGGATATAATGACCCCCAGGTCCCTTTCCTGCTTTGTTGTTGTTGTCATCTCCTCCCTCCCCCAAATGGTACAGTGCCCTTGGGTTCCTGTGCCCCATGTGCATAATTTTGCATTTTGGGCATGGAAGCCTAGTTGCCATACCCTTGACCATTCTTCCAGCTTTTTTAGGTCCTCCCTCATGTTTTCTACCCCTCCAGATGTGTCTACTCTGTTGCAGATTTTTGTGTCATCTGCAAACAGGCATTCTTTCCCTTTCAGACCTTCTGTGATATCGCTAATGAAGACATTGAAGAGGACCAATCCCAGAACCGACCCTGTGGCACCCTGCTTGTCACTGTGTCTTCCTCTGAGTGAACCCCATTTATCACCAGCCATAATGTGAAATGTCTGATCTTCCAGGAATCAACCTTCACCATTGAGTCCCAATAGTGGGTCTAAGCCAGGAGTGCTAGGACTCCGCGAGAGCCAGAACTTTTCAGAGGGCTGGAGTCAAGGTAAGTTGCATGCATGCATGGCTCCATGAGACTGAGTTTGCAGGCACAGGCTTCTCACCACCAGCCCTCAACCACCTCAGTTTCTCTTTTTCTGCCATAGAGTGTACATCAACGATGACATTGCTCACTTGCTGAGAGTCAAAACTTCATGTGTGTACAACAACAGCATTCAGTTTTTCTCATTTTTAGTGTTTAAAGCTAGAGATTGTTGTTTTTGTCTAAGTTTAGTGTATTATCACAACATTTTTCTGTTAGTGACTCTCAGCCCCTCCAAGTGTCAATGATAGAAAGCCGTGGAGGGAAGTAGGGAGCCTGCTCAAGCTAGGTGCTCCTGCAGCAGTGCCATGTCCAGTCCACGTTCCCTGTCAGGGAAGGATTCTGACTATGGGCAGTTCAGTGCCTGGGAGGAAGGACAGTCCTCCTGGAAACACAGAAAGAAGCAGACCCAATCCCAGTTGGGGTCCCATCACCGCTCACCTTTGACTTCTTCCTCTTCCCATCAGAAGGGGAAGAAACAGCATTGGTCAAGGTCACCCTCTGCGAGATCTGTCACAAGATCTCTGGTAACTGGGGGCCCTTGCAGTCACCTTCAGTGTTATCGAGAGCCTCTGGTTCTAGGATGTCAGAGTCTTGGGCCCAAAGTTCCTCTCTATCTGTAAGTGAGGACTCCTGTAGGGAGTTCCACCATTGGGCAACTCTTATGGAGCAGTGGGTGCAGCATCTGGCCTGTGTGCCTCTGCCAGTGGAACCAGTGGATCTGGAGCTGCGGATGGGGCCCTTAGTTTGCGTAGAGCATTTGGCCCTCGGAAGAGCTAGGGGAAGGTGTTGGCAAAAATCCTTCTCAGAAGGATGCAACAGGATTTCTGTGAAGTTTCCTGTAAGATGTTCTCTGTCTCTGCATTGACCTCAGGAAATAAGTTGCCTTTAAGAAAGCTGAAGTCGCATTTGGGTGAAAAATCTCTCTTGTGACATCATACTTCAGAGCAACAGCATGATGACCCTGTTGAAGCTGAATCATGGTCAAAGTCATGTTTCACCTCACTGGAACATCATTAACCCTTTCTCAGCTCTGGCTCTATCTCCACTGCTGAAAACATTAAACCCAGTCTAGTGTAAGCAAGCCAGTTGGCATGGGGGCCCTGATTCAGACAAAGCGAAACCCAACATCAGGTCTTACAGACGCTGAATGCTGAAACCAGACTTTGCCAATGATAGTCCTGGCCACCTCATCCCCCACATTGAAATAGTTTTTTACGTGGCCAACACCCGTAGCCTCATTATCTTCTATAACCCTGAGTGCTCCAGTTGTACCTCCTGACATCAGTGCAGAGAAGGCTTCTTTTTAGATTAAATTCTTGGAATGGATGATGCGTCTCATATCATTGGTTCTGATGTCACTGGCCTCAGTTGCCTGTGATGGTACATACGGTCTCATTATTGACAGTCACAATAAAGACTATGGCTTTGCACTGACTTTTTGTGTTCCAGCTCCAGTGCTGTCTGAAGAACCTGCTCCTCCCCTAGATGAAGAGGAGTACAAGCAAGAAAGCTAACAAACAGTATCTTGCCCCAGGGACAAAACATACTTGTTTATCCAAAAACTCATTCAGTGGGGATCATGGTAGCACATAACAGGATGCCCCTATGTATGAATTCCATACCTCCCAAGAAAGAATCCAGGAAGTTGGATATAATAGGGAAATGGGCCTTTATTTATTTCTCTGTGGGACTATGAATTGCTAATTCTACCAACTGGCATTCAGTTCACATCCACATTTAGGCAGAATTGCTGCACATAGCTCAGTCACTGAATGTCTTCAAGTGGGGCTCCTCCAACCAACCATGGAGTTGTCCTCTGGCTCTGCCCTGTCTGACATCATATCTTTCTTTCCAGTGGAAGGAACAGGTCTTCTCCTTCTCAGGTCCTGTAGCAAGATGGATTTCAGTTTTCAAGTGCAAAAGTTTTGGCAAATAACAATTACTTTGTTAAATCCTTTCAATCAATAATGTGCACCTCGTCTTATGGTTACCACTCTATTGAGGATTTAGAAAAGTGAACACAAAAACAAACAGTTTTTAAACGGTGCTTAACCTGCCATACTGTGACGTCGGCCACAACACATGCCTCTGTTGCCTGGGGGCTGATTCAAATCTCAGGTAGTGTGTGCATTGTCGGGCTGTGCACCAAGTGTAACTCAACAACAGTAGGACACAACTCATTCATGGTAGGTCTTCAGAGAGAAAGCAAGCCTCAGCAACCAAAATGGCAGTTATTGAAGAGGAGGCGGTGGTGGAAGGGTCTTTGTCAGCCATGGCCTTGATCCTGGTGGGGCAGGCCTGTGACACTCCTTTTGAAGATTACCCAGAGTTCAGAGAGTTGTACCTTGCTGTTCAAATGTTCAGTGAGATCCCCCTTATCTATATAAGCACAAGAAGCATCACCACCATGGATTGATGTTAGTTTCATATGACCGGTCGACCATGTTTGAACTTCCACCAGACGAGGGATCTGTCGATGCTTCCACAGTGCCCCCGATGGAGTAGTTGATACTGACTCCAATCAGCATATCAGTCAATGAACCTGTCAAGATTTTTCTTGAACCGATTGACAGGAGTCCGAAATGGATAAGGCTTCATCAGTCTCCAAGAGTCCCACCTTTCTCAGGCCCTTCCAACTTGTCCTGGTCCCCCAATCATTTCAGTTTGGGCAGTGCACCCAGCCTGGGAATTCCTATGGCTATTGGGGTTCATGGCTGCATTGATCAGTATGGTTTGTTGGGCCTGCTGGCATATGCTGCCCCACGAGTGGGAACTGGGTCGCCAGTGGTTTCAGCATCACAGTCACCTGGACCAGCCAGCGCAGGTGACACAGACGATACAAGGCACCACTGAATAGTGACTGTGTCCAAGGAACCTCCTGGCAGAAATTTCATTCAGCTGCCCATAGTTACTCTCACCTTGACCACAGATGCATCTCTGGTGGGAAGTGTAGCTGACCTTTTTGACCACAATGCCCATGGGTTCTGGTTGCCCAGCAAGACCTACCAGCATGTCAGCTTCTGGAGCACCGAGCAAGTGCACCTGGCACTGACAAAGTTTTTTGTGCTGGTTCAAGGTCAGGTCATGCAAGTCCAGACCGAAAACATGACTGCCACGTTCTGTTTGAACAGGGAAGGTGGAACGCACACATTTCCCCTGTGTAGAGAAGCACTCCACAACTTGTCCCTGGTATGCAGTCTGCAGACGAATCTCCTTGAAGTGCACATAACAAGGGGAACAACCAGTTATCGGATGCTCTCAGCCATGTGAGTGAGTCATCTCTTGCATGATTCTTACACCAGGATGTGGTGACACAGGGATTTTACCATTGTGGCATATCTCTGGTAGAACGTTTTTCTCCTGGGAGAACAGAAATCTCAGGCTCTTCTGTGTTTGCCCCCCTTCAGACAGAATGCTGACAGGCATGCCTTCTGCCTGCCCTGGACCACGGGCCTTCAGTACACCTTTCTTCTCTTCCTGTTGATTCACAAATTGGTATTCAAGGCACTCAGGGACAAGGTGAACCTAATCCTGATTGCACCAGACTACCTCAGGCAGTTCTGGTACCAGGATCTCCTGAGTTGCAGCAGCAGGTCCCCAAGGCGGCTTCCACTCTTTCTGGACCTGCTGACAAGACAAAAAGAGAATGGTCCTTCACCTGGACCTTCTGTTCCTGGACCTCTCAGCCTGATTCTTGAGAAGCTAGAGTTCAGTCTTTGGTCCTTTCAGAAGATGTTCTCCATGTTGTGAAGGCATTCCATAAGGTGTTGAGCCATAAAACATGCGTGGTTTAGAGGTTCTTGCTCTGGTGTGGGGGCATGTATATTGATCCCCTTGCCTGTCCAGTGGTGCAAATCCTCGACTACATTTACTTTCTGTCTCAGTCAGGGCTACAAGCCACAACCCTTAGAGTGCACATTGTAGCCATTTCTGCATACTGAGCGCAGGCTGATATGTAGTAGTAGTAGTAGTAGTAGTAGTCAAAATGTTTATTTTTATACAGGATAGCAAACTTTAGGTCATAGACCTATTTTCAAAGTTGTCCTGTGTCAAGAACAAATTACATTCAATATAACATACAAAAATTCAGACTACATAAAACAACTAATAAATAATTTTTGACATTATACAAGACAAAAATCTTCAATCAGACCAACAACTAACACATTTATCCACATTTTAAAAACAAGTACATTCATCATAAAATACCGTGATCAATCCTAATTTAAACTGGGATAGTTTAGTTGCTTTCCTCAATTCAGGGGGAATATTATTCCAAATATTTGCAGTCTGAGCCTCAAGTGTCATAGTACCATATCTTGTATTAGTTTTTGGAAAAGTGTAACCCCTATGCTTTACATCCCTTAAAAGATATGGATAATATTTACTAACAGAAGGCAATTCCATGTTTCCATCAATCATCCCATTTATTATTTGATAGATAAATACTGAATATTGTTTTTTAAATCGTACTGATAAACTGTCCCAGTTTAGGTCTTTTTACAAAATGCAGTGATGAGTATTATAGCTACAGTTCAGGACAAATCTTGCCAATCAATTATACGATATGACTAATTTATTTAAATGTGTTTGACCCGAAGAATTATCCACCATATTTCCATATTCTAATACAGGCATTATTAGTTGATTTGCAATTAACCTCCGGGTTTGTAGATTTAATATCCTTGAAGACCTACATAGTGCCCCTATTATGCCGATGCTGGTGCAACAGAAAGTGTTTGGATGCATTTTCAAGGACCTGGACCATTTGTCCCCTCTGGTATGAGAACCATTGCCTCTGTTGGACCTTAAGCTGGTACTCACGATGCTAATGGAAAGCTATTCGAGATGATCCACAAGTGAGAGATGTCACACTTGTCAAGAAAGACTGCATTTTTAGTTGCTTTCTTCTCAGCCAGACAGAGAGTGAGCTTGACGCTCTCTTGGTGGGGTCTCCATATTTGGTTTCCCACAAGGATACAGTAGTCCTTCACCTCTTCATGAAGATCTTCCAAGAATCAATCTTCACCATTCATTCACACTAATGGGCCCAGGGATGACACCAGTTGTGACACCATCACCGCTGTTGCACTTGGAACTGGTCCCAGGGTCATTGCCATCACCGCTGCCCCATCCCCATTCCCAAGAGTGGTGTGCTCATCCTCCTGAAGGCCACAAGGGCACTCATGGAAGAGTTGAAGACCAACTTGAACTTAGGATCAGGGGCAGCTCTAGTACTGACCTCTCTTCGAGCACAGCAAATGGTGTCAGAAGGGGACCTTCCTTGCAACTGGCACTACCCTGCTCACCAGTACTGCAAGTGGTAACAGGAGCTGGGGTGGCACCAGGCCATAACATTGAGGTGCCTACCGGTGTAGGCCAAGCATATTGCTTTGGCCTCACCAGTGGGGTTTCCTTTTCCAGGACAGACAGATTGAGGGGAGTGCTCTGCCAACCCCTAGGAAGGAGTCGTCTGTCCACATGACCGCCCCAAGCACCTTCGACATCTCAGCAAGGCAAGCGCAGGGATGATTCTTGTCTTCCTCAGCACCAGAGATACTGGGAAGTGGCCTGGAGGAAAGGCCCAGAGTCCTGACCTTGGCATCATGGGTGTGATGCCTGCCTCCAAAAGTGGGGGGCAAACGATCCCACTTAAACATGTGGAATTCCAGGATACATTTGTCCATGAAGAAACAGGCATCACACAAGTCCATGTCGTGGCTGGAGCAAAGGCAGGAGTGGCATTTTGGATGCCAGTCCAATGCCACAAGGAGACCCCCACAAGAGCACAAAGCATGACATGGGATGCAGCCTTTCTTTTTTTGCCCCTTTGAACTTAACATTATGATGGACAAAATAATAAAACAAGATAGAAAGTACTTAATCCAACTGCAAACTTTAAAAACTGAGCCAGAATGGTAAAAAGAGCCAAATTCTGTGTCGAGAGGTATCTGGCATTGAAAAATTAAAGAAAAAGCAGCGGTGAACTGAGTTTATGAGTGCTAATGCAGTTTCAGACGTCAGCTGCCCCCACGATGCACTCTCTACAGTGGGGAAAAACAGAGCTGAGGAAGGGAGGGGACTGGCTTTGGTTACTGGCTGGCTCACATGCACAACGTCAGTACATCGACCTCGTGGGTTGTTGCACCACCAGCCAACGTTGGTCCCCTCATAGCAGCAAATGATTTTGCTTCCATGGGGTCCTAATGCCTCTGGCTAAGACCCATTAGTGTGAATGAATTGTAAAGATATTCTGGAAGATCAACAGTTATGGTGAGTATGTAATTTTCATTTCCTGCCTCAAGCTGTCTTGGAGTTTTACCTTAACCAAGTGATGCATCTTCTAGTGTACTTTCTGACGTCTGAGTTGGAAGCCAAGCATATGTTTCATACCATGAACAGTTGCCAGGTGCTCCGTCTGTATAAGGAATGCACAACAGAGGTTCGAAGCGAGGCTTGGCAGCTGTCTGTGAGCTACACTGAAGCTACTCCAGCAGACCAGCAACACAACAGATTATTGGTAGGTGAATCACTTCCTGCATCAACCTGTGTTACTGGCTGGCTGGTAGGGAGCCACCCAAGAGATTCCATTAGGCATACTTCTGCCTTTGTGGTTGCTGCCAGGTACATCCTGATCAAGGATGTCTTCAGGGCTGCTACATACATTCATATTCCACTACAGCAATGATGTGCTCAGCTGTCATGATGCTGCATCTGGGGCCTCGGTCCTCCAGTCGTTTTTACCAAATAGGGGTGCATGCCTTTCCCCCTTCTCCCAGAAGACTGCTCAGAGTCTGCCCAAGTGTGCATAGTGAACTGAATCCCAATTGGTAGAAATATAAGTTGCTTACCTGTAACCTTATTTATCTATGGGTATTCAGTTTACATCCACACAACCTTCCTTGGCAAGTGACACATGAATAGCTGCTTTCAGCATGCAAGATCTGACGGTGGGGCGGATCATGAGCCCGTACACCTTGGGTGGAGGAGCCAAGTTTGAAGACATCCAGTGACTGAATTACATCCAGTGGAACAGCATAAATGTGGATGTAAACTGAATAGCAATCATAGAACTACAGTTACAGGTGGGAAACCAGTATTTTTGGTAGTTTCAGACTAGGCCAGAAGGCCTGGTATTGTCTCCTCTTGACATTGTCACACAGAACCCCTGTCTCTCTGCCCCTGAGACACAGTCTGCTGTTCTGTCACAGGGCAGAGTGATTCATCCAGACCTCAGAAAACTTTGTTGAAGGCTTGTTTCTCGAGTTAAAATATTTAGGATTAAACCTTCCCAATCAAGCACTGAAAGTTTTAAAGATGCCTAAGAAACCAGCTAAAAGGAATGCTTATTCTTCAGAGTTGAAAAGATGTGCCATTTAGTGCTCCACATAGAAGGTCACACTACTTGAGACAAACTTATCCGTGGTGCTTGATCATCTTATTATCTCTCTTAGAGAGAAACTGGTACTAAGGATGCACAAGACATTTCTTCTTAAAGTGGTGTCAGAAATTCATTTGAACCAGTCAGGAACATTGTCTATGTATATTCCAAAGTCCCAAACAAATGCAAGTGAGGAGAAATTTCATAGCCTGGATGTAAAAAGGGCTCTGAGCTTCTATTTGAATAGGACTAAAGGGTCCAGAACTGACAGCATACAGCTGTTTGCCACTTATCGTGAAGTAGCCAAAGGCAAACCAGCAGCTAAGAAGACTGTTTTAGGACAGATATTCTCCTTCATACAATCCTATTATGAAAATTCTGGCAAGCAGCCACCCAAGGGCCTGTAGGCCCGCTCTACTAGAGCATCCTCTGCCACTGTGGAAGCTCTGAGATGTGTACTCCTTCAGGAGATTTGTAAAGCAACTTCCTGGTCAATAGTACGCACCTTTAAAAAAATTACTGTCTGGACATCCAGCCCAGAAGGGGTGCTGGATCTGGAACTCTAATGCTGCAGAACCTTTTCCTTAATAGGTTCTAGACTGCTGCTTCCCAAGATACTGCTTGTGGTCTGCAGACATGCATGCAATAGGTAATAGTCGAGAGTGTTTAACAATGCTAGCGTTTAAACACTCCCTTAACTGTTACCTACTTAGTGAAAATATATCCGGGTATTAGTCGATGTTATGGTGAGCTAAATGGACTTTGGTCTTTATAATGCTCAGTTTCACCTATGAAACCTATGAAACATTGCTAGCAAGCTCTCGTTGAAGAAAAAAATTGCTAATTTTAGTATTGATGTTTCTTCTAGAGGGTTTACTATTGATTCATACAAACCTAACTATACCTCCGCTTCCAGAACCTTAGTAAAATAGGGTTCTTCCAATATGTTTCCACTGCTTGAGCTTTTTATTATTACAAACTTTACAGTGTTTACAAATTTTAGTGTGTGGTTTCTGCATTTTCAATACATTTATGTTAAGTAAGAATACTAGAATAGGTTAGGTAGTCACAGCTCTCTTCTGGCCTTCAGCAGTAAATCTGCTATTAGAACACTAGAGTGAGCATTTATACAATGCAGAGTCTGAATCTGCATTACATTCCAAATTCCATTTCTGGGGCAATAGCTTAGGGCTAAGATGGTAGCAGACTTGTATGAATCACTAGTAAACTCTCTAGAAGAAACATCATTACTGTGGTAATTTTTTTCTCCTGTCTCTGTGTGATGATAGAGACTGTTCAGAAAGGGTACCTTTTTGTATCCCAGCACAATGCAAAACTGACACTCTTTTGCTCCCAAAATCTAAAGCATGGTGCTTTCTGTCAGGATGTGTTCAGGCTGTAGTGGACAGGTCACATTCTAGGTCCATCCTAGACCTGGTACTCTCAAACCAGGATTTTATGGAAGGAGTACAGGTCACGGCACCCCAGTGGATGAGTGACCACAGAAATGTGTGATTTAACAAACCCCTTGGGCCTAGTCTCCCAAGACCAAGACGCTGGTGCTAGATTTCAGAAAGGCAAATTTCGGAAAGATGGAGGGGTTACTGGAAGTTAAGCTGAAGGGAATAGGGCAGACAAAAGGGGTAGTAGCTAAATGGGAGGACACTAAAAAGACTGTTCGATGTATCTAAAAGTTTTATCAAATCGGTGTGGAAGGGTAAGAAACATAGGAAAGCTACATATTTCTCCAAGGAGGTGAGGTACACTGTAAGGACAAAGAGGGAAGCCTTCAGAAATTACAAATGGCAACAGACTGAAGAGAGTAAGGAAGTTCACCAGGGCAGCCTGAGGACAGAGGGAACAGCATAAAGAAGTCCAAGGCTGAGACAGAATTTAGGATAGTGGTGGGTACAAAAGAGAATGATAAGGCCTGCTTTAGGTATATTAGGGAAAAGAGGAAGGCCAAGTAGGGCATGGAAAGGCTGCAGACAGAAGGGGTGTGGATAGTAAAAGATATATTCACAGTGGAGGAAGGGGCCTTTTTTCCTGAGTGTGCAACAGAGCCAAAGGAGGGGAATGGGCAGATGCTTGAGGTAGGTCAAATTACAGGGGACAGGGTTCTCAAGGAGTTGAGGGCGTTGAAATAAAGAATAGGGCCGAATGGATTCCACCAGGGTTCAGAGGGAAGTAGCAGGGGTGCTGGTGGAGCTACTGGCAGATCTGTTTAACTGCTCTCTGGTGACGGGTGGTCCAGGAGGGCTGCCTGGTAGCGGGTGTAGTCTCTCAGCAAGGGAGGGGGAAAAGGGACCCAGTTAAATACATGCCAGTTAGTCTCATCTCTATGATTGGGAAGTTGCTTGAGTGTCATCATGGAGCAGAATTCCTTGAGGCAAACGACCTACATGATAAAAGGAAGTACGACTTTGTAAAAGGGAGGCTATGCCAGATGAATGTCATGGAGCTCTTTGACTCAGTGTTGCAGGCATTGGACAGAGGCTAGATCATCCGCTGTCTGGACTTCAGCAAGGCCTTCAATTCTGTGCTGCACAGGAGGCTTGTGAAAGAGCTGAGGGACCCCGGAATGGGACAGTGCTTATCCAGTGGGCTAAGCAACAGGCTGGGGGTACCCAGAGTGTGGTTGTTAATGAAACGCAGTTGGGAGTCATGAAGGTGGCAGGCAGGGTGCCACAGGGTTCAGCCCTTGGACCAGTACTCTTCAGTGTGTTCAGCTGTGACATAGCAAAAAGCATACTGAGGAAGAGTAGCTTGTTGGCAGATGACACAAAGATATGCGTCCGGGTGGATACGCTGGAGGGATCAGGGAAATGAAAAGGGATCTGGAGAGGCTTGAAATACGGTTCAAGGCCTGGCAACTCTAATTCAATGCAGAAACATTTATTTATTGAAATGTTTTACCAGGAGGGCACACTGAACAACAAGTTGCTTGTCTCACCAGCGAACGGGGGTAAGAGGGGGATGCTGCAGTAAATACATACATTGCAATTCACAAATGGATTACAGAAGTAGATACAGGCATTGCAGATAAACACTGGAATGGTACACAGTTGAGCATATATCAAAAAAACATGGGAAAAACTTGTTTGGATTGACATACAATTTCTGGTAGAGAATGCAAGAAATATAACAGAAACATGGTAGGATTGGCCTGCAGGTTGGAGAGCATGTAGGCAGTTATACTGTAAAGCAGTTGTGCCAGTACACAGTAAAAACAAATTTGACAATTTAGGCAATTGAAGTGCTATCGAGCAGAGATACTGTAGCTCAGACAGGGAGACTAGCAGTGGAGCAAACAGTGCAGGGCAAAAAGATAAAGGGCTAAGTGTATTAAGTGCAGTGGGTACAGGGCAAGTATTAAGTGCAGTTGAGGTGAAGAATTTGGTGCAGTGGAGTTCAGTGGGGGGAGAGAAGTGAGAGGGGGAGAGAGAGAGAAGGGGAAGGAGCAAAGAAGTGGAGCGGGGTCCGGGAGGGAGATATGTGCCAGGTACTATTCCCCTGCAAGATGCCGAGAACCGAGCCGGGGGCAGGACTAGGCAAAGGTGGAGTAGTGAGGGAAGGAGGAGAGAAGTGGAAAGGGGGGGTGCAGGGAGGAGGAGATAAGGAAAATGGTGGGGAGGGGTGCAAGGGGAGATATATGCCAGGTACTAGCCACCTGTAAGATGCTGAGAACCGAGCCAGGGAGCAGGACTGGGCAGTGAGGGAGGAGAGGAGGAGGGGTGAAGTAAGAAGTGATGGGGGCAGAGAGGAGATATATACCAGGTACTGACCCACTGCAAGATGTTGAAAACTGAGCCAGGGGCAGGGCTGGGCAGTGAAGGTGCAGTGGAGAGAAAGGGAGAGGGTAGAGGGTGGGTATTATGAGGGAGGGTGCTGAGCTGGGGTGAGTAGGAATAGGGAAGAAAGAAGAGGGAAGTTAAGGTGGATTAAAGCAGGAGCAGCTAAAGGAGAGGTAGTTGTGCAAGGCAGATTCGAGTGACTGAAGAGGAGAGTGACAATTTGAGTGGGAAGTTCCAGACTTTAGGGAAGCATATGAAAATCCATTTTGGCCAGTGAGGTGGGAGGTGGGGGGACCACCAATGTATGAGTGTCAGTGGATCTAAGGGAGTGGGAGGTGTAGTAGAGGTACAAAGGGATGAAGAGAGGTGGGGGGGGGGAGTTACCTAAGCCAGTATTTAGAGGTGATTTTGGTGCAGTGTAAGAGGCATCTGTTCGCAGGAGGGGGAAAGGCCAGTGCATGATAGAGAACACAATGATGAGTCCGGGAGGTGGCGTACAAAGCAAATCGGCAGAAGGAATTAAAGACGGTGTCCAATCTGGTAAGGGAAGATTTGAGAGCGGTACCATAGACTACCTCGCAGTAGTCAAAAACAGGGAGTGTCATCTTCTGGACAAGTTCACGCCTAACTGTAGGAGGGATGCAACTACGGTTCCTGTATATGGCACTGAGCTTGGGGCGAAGTTTTTTCAGGATGGCATCAATGTGACCAGAGAAATTGAGGTGTTGGTCCAGCCATACCCTAAGGTATCTGAATGAGGAAGTGTCTTCAATGATTGTCCTGTCCAGGGTGTGGAAAGAGGGCAGACCGGGTAGCCTGGAGAGTCTCTGCCTAGTGGCAAAGGTCATGGAGACTGTCTTCTTGGCATTTAGAAAAAGCTGATGGGAAGCAAACCAGAGTTGAACCTGGTGAAAGTCAGACTGCAGAGCGTTTGCAACATCAGATGGGGATTTGCCGGAGGTAACACAGTATGATTGGCGTACATATGGATAAAGGAGGAGGAGGGGGAAGCAGGCTGATGGAAGGCCATTTAGAAACATGGAGAAGAGTAAGGGACCGAGTGGTGACAGGGAGGGGAGGGGAGATAGAGTCTTGAACCTTGACAGATTGTGTTCTGCCAGAGAGGTAGTCTCCAAACCAGTTAGAGGCAGGTGCAAACAGACCAACTGTCGAGAGGGAGTCAAGGAGGCGGGCATGAGAAACAGTGTTGAAGGCCTTGGCTAGGTTGACAAAGATGGCTGAGGTTATGAGGCCATTGTCCATCCCCATTAGGATTTATTTATTTAAAAGTTTTACCAGGAAGGCATGCTGAGCAATGCAACACTCGATTCCAGATGCATCCTGGGGGAGGGGGATTTGGAGAGAACTATACATGCAGTAGTACATTACACTGACGAAATATTCACAGTTTACAAGATACACCTGCCTCATGGCAGGGGAATAGCTATTAGTGCAAACGACAGAGTTGCATCTAAACAAGGGCCAATTGCCACATCATTAGAGGATTGTTAACTGTAAGAACAAACACATAGTCAACATACATGCATATGAAGCAATTTGGCTGCCATAGGGGACTAGCTGCATGTGCAGGTGGTGACAAAATGCTGTTTGAGGAGAAGGTTGAGCTGCTGTGTGGAGGTGGAGTGTCTGCGCTCATCTGGGAGGGAGTTCCATATGAAAGGCATATGGTACTTGAAGGCATGCTGACCTTTGGCGGAGGTCATATGAGGAAGTTGGAGTAGCCTGGTGTCGGTGTTCCGGAGGGAGTAAGTTGAAGGAGTTTGGGTGGCATGGGTAGCTGCAAGGTAAGGGGGGGGGAGAGACTGGGTCCAGTATTTCAATATTAACCTAGCGCAGTGTGCCATTCTCCGGTCCTGTAATGGAGGCAGGTCTAAGTATCTGTAGAGGTCACAGTGGTGAGTTGTGGGCGGGCAGAAAGAATGGAAGAGAGGGTCTAGCCATGGAGTCAGTCAGCCTGAGTAGGGAGGAGGTGGTAGAGCGATTCTTCTGAAAACCAGATTGGTAAGGGGTGAAAAAGGATGAGTCAGAAAGGAAGGAGGTAAGTTGGTAGAGGGCTAAATGTTCTTGGTGCTTAGCGAGAGTAAGGCTACTTAGGAGTAGGGAAATGGGGTGAAAGTTCCCAGGGGCAGAGGGGTCACCGCTGTTAGGGAGAGTGAGGACCACAGCATGTTTCCAGAGCTTAGGGACAGAAGAGGTGGAGAAAGAAGGTTTAAAATAATGGAGAGAGGATAGGCAATAGCTGGGGCAGAGAGATAGAGGTCAAGGTAGTCAGATGAGGAGCCTTTAAAAGGATTAAACGTGAGAAGGGCTGTTAAAGTTTCATCAGGGGAGACAGCTAAGAAGGAGAAAGAGGGGAGGGCTGAGGAGGGGTGGGTGTGGCAGGGAGGTGTTGGGATAGGAAGGCCTGGGGGGAGGGACTTTAGTAGAGTAGTGGCACATGATGTATAATAGGAGTTAAACTCCGTGGCCACTAAGTCCATGTCAGATATTAGGGTGTTATTTATTTTAAGCACAGGGTGGGAGGGGGCAGAGAATAAGGCATTGACTACTTTCCAGAATTTTGAAGGGGAATTAATATTAGTGTGGAAAGCTGATCTGAAATATTCAGATTTAGCTAGTCTGGTTGCCTTTGTACACAAGTTTCTTAACGTGCGATATTTTGCATAGTCTGAGGTGAGCTGAGATGCCTTGTGTTTTCTCCATGCTTTGTCATGTTTTCTAAAGCAGGTCAGTAGTTCAGGGGTGATCCAGGGTAGATGGTTTCTCCGGACTCTGATGCATTTAATAGGAGCGAATGAGTCCCAGGTATTAAGGAAAATTTCTTTAATATAGGTGAGGGTGTGGTCAGCAGTGGGGGCGCATGTGAGGGGGGCTCAATCAGTGGAAGCAAGAGCACACAGTGGGGGGTTAAGGTCTAAAGAGTTGAAAGAGCGGAGGTGGAGAATTTCATGCAGGAGTTTTGGTCTTTGGATCTTCCTGATCAGGAAGATGGGATTGTGGTCACTAAGGGCATCTGGGAGGATACCGGATTTTGTGACTATGGGGGTGAGAGGTGAGTGCCTAATCTAGCAGAGAATGGTCATGTGATTTGAGGTTTGGGCTGGTAGGTTCTGAGATGAGTTGGGTAAGGTTTTGGGCAGTAATGTCATTGCGGGTTTTAGATGTAGAGGGAGACAGCCAATTTAAGCTGAAGTCATCCCAATAAGTATAACTCACCGGAGTGGAAGAGGGAAGTGATGTGGGTTATAAGTTCAGTGACTGCCAAAGGCTTAGTGGTGGGGGGCAGAAGATGCCTGCTAGAAAGATAGGGAAACATGCAAGGTTATACATCCTGGAAAAAAGAATGCCAAAACTGAGTATTGGACAGAAGGTGCCAGAGTGGTCTAAACAGTGACCTTGTGGTATTCATCAGTGACACTCTCAAGGCATCAGTCCAGTCCAACAAAACATCGGCTAAAGCCAGTAGAATGCTGGGCTGCATCAGCAGAAAAAATGATACACTGAGCACTCCAGCAGGGTTCCATGTCATAACAGCGATTGCAAAACAGCAGTCGTTATTATGGCGCGTGTATCTCGCAGAAAAGCAAATCGATGATATATACTTGCCGTTGACCCGACATCCGGAAACACAAAAAGTGTTTTTACGGGTGGGGGTGAGGACTGTGCCCCCCCAACCCGATTTAGATTCTCAACTCCAGGAGGCTGTTGTCGGGAGGGGCACAGTCTGGATTTAAAATAAAATAAGTCCCGCAGCCGTAGGCAGCGGCAACATTTCTACCCTCCCGGTCCCAGCCCCGAACCCAGTACCTGCTGAGCCAGAGCTAGCCACCCACACCACCACATCACACGGCTAGCTTGGTAGCAGCAGGCACACCAGTCCCCTAGAACCCCTTTCCTGTCCCTCCCCTTCCCCTCACTATCCCCCCCTTCCGGTTGCCCTTCCTTACGCTCACTTTCACGTAGGGTCGCTACCCTTGCAGGGTAGCCCATAGGGAAAGTGCTGAATATGAGTCACCGTTTTGACAGTCGCCCATATTTAGTTGCTATCCTCACTGGTTACCCTCCAGCAGAGCTCCAGACAACAAAACCTTAATATTGGAAAATGGCAAAAAAGAAAAGCACATCACAAGTACTTTTAGATGAACAGTCACTTCCTCCGTGAGCGTGTGCATGATGTTCTCTGCTGGTGCTAGGCACTGCCGGCCCCAAAAGGTCTGGTTCTTTTTGAGTCCTGTCACCTTTGTCTCCGAGATCAAAGAGTATGGCTTTGTTGAACAGATATTCTTGAAGATCAAGAGTTATGGTAAGTAACTTTCTCTTTTTCCTTCATCTTAAGTTTTATTTACTTTGAAATTTAAAACCAAAATCTAATGTGTACAAAAAAAGATGACCCTTCAAATCATTTCTTTTAATTGTATAGGCCAAAAAGACAGACAAAAAAAAATCTTGTTTTGGGTGGAGACATACTTTCTGCTTTTAGACATTCCCCTGTACCAGCTCACTGCCCTATCATGCCACGCTTTTATGGTGCTCCAACCCTATCTAAGCCCCATAGCGCTCTGTAGCTTACCCGCCATGGGGGGGGGGGGATCCTACCCAAGTCCGAACAGGCAGGTGGAGTTCATGTGGTGTTCCAGGGAGCAGTCAGAATCTGAGGCCTTTGGAGACAGCATTGGAGCCGAATGGTTCAGGAGCCATTTTGTATTTTCACTCCTCCCTCCAGCTCCTTGGACATGGTGTGCATGTGTTATGTCACTGACATGCATCCGCCTTTACCATGTGACATATTGGTAACCTGGTGAATGGAACATATTGTTTGCGCAGTGCTAGGCAATGCTTTGAAAAAGCATATTTTAACAGTGTGCAAATTGCACGGACCATTGTAAACACTATTCCAACACCCAGTAAAAGTCAGTCCTAGTGCAGTGTAGTACACGGGATGGAGCAATTCATTTAATTGTGCTCCCTGCATTATTTAAACAATAAGGCATGATGGGTGTGCATTATTATGGGATAATGGCACGCCTCAGGAAGTGAAGCCCGAGGCGAAGCCAAGGGCTTTATATGCCCAGGAAGTGCTGTTATCCCTCAATTACACACACCCTGGAATGCCTTATTTCGATTATAAAATGGCTTCCCTGATTTTTTTTAATTTTAGGACCAAGTAATGAGCTTCAGAAAGGTAAGCATGTCTGACCTGTGCTGTTGTACTGGGATAACAGCTCAGTCATGTGACTGGATTCCACCAATCACAGTACAATATTTTTCCTATCCATTTTATAACAGTGATTATAAAATGGGTAGAGGAAACACTGGGTCCTGATTGGTCAGGTGCTTGTGTTTATAGATCAGCAGCCCTGCGGGTGGCACTTTTTGTGGCATCAAGGAAGTAGCTCCTCCCACATATCCATCCCTGCCAGAAACTTATGAAAAAAAATTTCTGGCAACCTTGTTAGTGCTGTAAAGCACCAATAATTGCCCTAACACAGTAACTCATCTTTTTTTGTTTCCCAACATACAAGCCCATACCAAATTCCAAGTAATCAGTGACCATTAATAAAAAAAAATGTCAAAACTGACCTGGTGTAGCTTTTTGTCAAGTTTTGTATAGTTGCAAGCCTGCAATTCGCAGCCTGAGGCAAAGGTCTAGGGTTTCAGAAAGACAGACTTTGCTAAGATGGGGGAATATATCAAAGAAGCCATGGCGAGGAGGAGGATGGGGGTGGGGTGGGAGTTGAGGAACAGTAGGAACACCTGAAGGGAGCCATAGAGGATGTGATGAACCAATGCATCATGTTGGTAACCAAAGGCAAGAGAAGGAAGAAACCACTATGGTTCTCGAAAGAGATGGCAGACAAAGTAAGGGCCAGAATGGCAGGTTTCAGGAAGAATAAGGAAACTCAGAGGGAGGAGGACAGGGAGGTGTACCTAGAACATCTAAGGGACTCAGGGAAGGCTTTAAGGAGAGCAGAGGCACAGACTGAGGAAAGATTAGCGCAGACGGTGAAGAAGGGGGACAAGACATTCTATAGGTACATCAGTGAGAGAAGGAAGGCTGGGGGCACCTGGGTTATTATCCCAATACTGACACTGTAGTGCAGCATAAGGGGGGGTGCTGCACTCCTGAGGTGCCGTCTTTCAGATGAGACGTTAAACCGAGGTCCCATCTGCCTGTTCTGGTGGTAGTTCAGGTGGATGTTAAAGATCCCATGGCACTTCTCGAAAAGAGTAGGGGAATTTCCCCAGTGCCCTGGATAAAATTTCCCCCCATTCACTAAAAATACCACCAACAGCTTAATCTGGTTCAAGGTCAGTTGACATTCATCTGTAACCCCCTCCCCCGGGTCGTGCCTGAAAATAGGCAGAATTTGTCTAGTGCACCTACCTGGTCAACAAAACTAAATAAATAATAAATAAATAAATAAATTATAAAGGCAGACCAGACAAAAGGAAGTGTAGGGAGGGAGACCTAGATAAGGCAGAAATACTGAATAAATATTTATGTTCGGTATTCACCGAAGAGGGGGAGGATCTGGGGCCACAGTTGGGCAACTGATACAAGGCGGGGGGGGGGGGGTGATGTGAACACTAGCCCATTCACAGAGGAGAGAGTCCTGGAGGAGCTCATGAAACTGAAGGTGGACAAAGCAATGGGGCCAGATGGCATAGACCCGAGGATATGAAGGGAGCTGAGGAAAGAGCTAGCAGCACCTCTGGCAGTCATGTTCACAGAGTCTCTAAACACAGCAGTAGTTACGGAGGACTGGAGGAGGGCACATGTAGTTCCTCTGCACAAAAGTGGTAGCAGGGAGGAAACAGGGAGCTATAGGCCAGTCAGCCTCATCTCAGTAGCAGGGAAGATCATATAGGCACTACTTAAAGAAAGAATAGTGGGACACTTGGAATCCAAGGGTGCCCAGGATCCAAGGCAACATGGATTCACAGCAGGGAGGTTGTGTCAAACAAATCTGATAGATTTTTTTGACTGGGTGATGAGGGAGGTACATCGGGGGGGGGGGGGATGGATGTAACCTACCTTGGTTTCAGCAAGGCCTTTGACACCATCCCACATAAAAGGCTGGTTGGCAAGATGGGTGTTCTGGGCATCGGCCACAAGGTAGTAAACTGGGTTAGGAACTGGTTAGCAGACAGGAGGCAGAGGGTGGCGGTAAATGAGATCCAATCTGGAGGGGTGACTAGTGGGGTACCTCAGAGATCAGTCCTTGGGCCAGTTCTGTTTAATGTCTTCATTAGTGACATAGCAGAGGGGCTTGAGGGAAAGGTCTGCCTGTTTGCAGATGACACCATGATCTGCAACAGGGTGGATACTCCAGATGGGGTGGAGAAAATCAGGAGAGACCTTGGAAAGCTTTGCAAATGATCTGAAGTGTGGCAGCTGGGGTTCAACTCAAAGAAGTGCAAAATAATGCACCTGGGAAGAGGGAACCCTTGGGAGAGCTACAGAATTGAGGGGGGAGTTATTGACAATCACCAAGGAGGAAAGGGACCTGGGGGTTATCATTTCAGATGACCTAAAGATGTCTAAGCAGAGTACAAAAGCAGCAGGGAGGGCCAGTGGCATGCTGGGGTGCATAGGCAGAGGTATCACTAGTAGAAGGAGGGAGGTGGTGATGCCATTGTACAAAACACTAGTGAGGCCTCACCTAGAGTATTGTGTGCAATTCTGGAGACTACATCTATGCAATGATATTGACAGGGTGAAGGCGGTCCAGAAAAGGGCGACAAAGATGGTGCAGGGCTTGTACCAGAAAACATATGAGGAGAGGCTAAGGGACCTCAGTGTTTACTCACTGGTAGAGAGGAGGAATCAGGGGGACATAATAGAAACATTCAAGTACCTTAAAGGCATAAACAAGGTACAAGAGGGTGACATCTTCCAGTATAGGAGAAGTACAAGACTGAAGGGGTATGAAATTAAATTGGAGGGTGGCAGGTTAAGGGGAAATGAGAGGAAGTTTTTCTTCATGGAGAGGGTGTTGGACGCATGGAATAGTCCGCCACAAGAGGTGGAGGGCGGAATTTAAACATGCTGGGACAGACATAGGGAAACCCTAGTAGCGGGAGGGAGTAGAGATAGCCGTTGACCTAAAAGGGTCAATGACATCAAAACAAGGGGAGGGCTCATGGCAGACTAGAGGGGCCTGGCGGTCCTTATCAGCTGACAACATCTATGTTCTATGTTTCTGAGGTGCTGGTGCTGCCCCCCATCCCACTCATCTGTTGGCATTGCACATGCCCAAAATCCCCCCTCTCCTGGCAGCTTCACCGTTTTTCCTCCTGATCAAGCACACACCCACAGCTTTTCCTTAAAAGTAATCTGAAGCAGGATTTCTGTAAAACCAAAAGTAACTGTGCTGTCAGCCAGATTTAAATTATTCACAAAAACCCGCAGAATCAGTCACTGTGCTAGCGGCACTGATGGCAAACCCACAATCTGGCCAGCATCATCCTGCCCGCCTGTCTAGCTCCCTGCTCACAACTGCACTTCATAAAGCGCATTTCAGCTTTACATCACAGCTGAGTTGGAATTCTTTTTTTTTTTATTGCGTAGTAATCAATGTGACTGCCTTCTAGTACCCCAAGCTCTTACAAGAGCCTGCCCCATGCTGCCACCGGCCTTTGGCTCCACTTCCCGACCTGAGCCTGACCTGTGCTGTCACAGGCTTTTGGCTCTGCTCTTCACTGCAACACTACAAACCGTTTAATGGTCTGAGGGCTATATAAAGCAAAAAATCTAATGGGAAGGCTAGCCATACTATACAAAGGGACAATACAGTGGAAGAGAATGAAGTTGCCATTAACGCTTTTACCTAGCACCCTCTACTGGTGAAACACACCACTATAATGGCACTATTTTGGCAAAAAAGCGCAATAAAGTCATGATTTTCAAATATTTTTTTTTTATTAATTTGTGCAATTTTTGTATAGTATTTTATATTTTTTTTTAAAATATTATCGTAAGTACAATAAGCCACTCGAAGGTGTGGGTTATGGGCCTGATAAACACACTCCCTAGGTTCTGAAGGCACTCAGCAGAAGCACCTCCTGCCTCACTATTCACCTTGGGTCATGTGTTTATTAGACAACAACCCACATCCCGTTGTGGATTATTGTATACTTGAGAGATTACTACTGCTCTGTGAAACCTATGAGATTAGTAGACCTAAATATGCTGGCATACAGCTTTAGTGGCCCTTAAATGAGCACATTAGCACTCAGGCTGGGAAGACAGCATGACATTTGTGTTACTGTGGATAAAAGTGTGCTGACCCCTCACATCTCACCTTTCACACATGTCTGGATTGCTCAGTTGTACTACGCTGCCCACAACCCCCAGTCCATTGCGAGGAGCAATAGGCTTGATAATAGCATGTAAATGGCAGACAGTGATATGATAAGAAGGTTTCAGAGCCGTGCTTGTTGAGTAGGTTCATTAGCACTTGTTCTCATTAGGAAATAGTAACACCCAAACCCAATAATGTTAAAAGTGTGATGTCATGATCTTATTTTATTTTATTTATGTAAAATTTTGGTAACTGGGAAAGGCACACTGAGTCAAGGCTCGTTCAGATGGAATTCAGGGAAAGGGGAGTAGCATAATAAGAGTCACAGCAAAGATTGCAACACTTCAGTAAGGAAGCAAAACAGTAATACAGTGTAGAACCATAATAGGATACAGCATTGACCATAAATACAATTTAGATGCAATTATTACAAAAAAATCACCGTCATGGCAATAAATACAACTTGGGATACAGGTTGACTTAGGAATATCTAAGTACAGGTGCAAGTGCTATTTGTCGAGGTGATAAACAAGTTTACAATGAGTAATAGTAAGTAGAGCAGAAGGAGAGATAGTCAATCCAGCTAGCAAGGGGTACCTACACCTGGATGGCAGTTGACATAGGTGAGGGGTAGATGAGAGTAAATACATAATAGAGGAGGGAGGGTAGGGGAGACAGAAAATTGAGTGGGGGAGGGATTGTCAAAGTGGGCTGGGGGGAGCACTTGCAGTGGGGTGATGGAAGAAGTTTCCACTGATGTTTTAGCATGGTTAGAGTGGGAGCAAGGCGTATGGATTGGGAAGGTTGATTCCATCAGTCAGGAGTCTGCAGAAGAAGGCTGTCTTGCCAGCTTGGGAGTGCAGAGTTGGGAGTTTGAAGGTGCTAGAATCATGAGATCTGAGGCCACAGCCTACGAGGAGAAGGCAAGAGGAGGCGAGAGATAGGAGGGGAGGGGATGTTAACCAGTAATTGCCGATAAACACGGCACAGTGCAGAAGGCAAGAAGTAGAGGGAGGGGAGGTCCAGGGCAGAGTACAGGGAACAGTGATGGATTGGGAAGTGGAGGTTTGAGGCAAAGCGACAGAAAGCATTGTACAGAGGGACAAGTTTAGAGAGGGATGATTGGAGGGTTGAACTATATACAACATCAGCATAGTCAAATGTGGGGAGTATTAACTTGGTGATTAATTCTTTGTGGATTGGGGGTGAGAGGCAGTCTTTGGTTCTATATAAAGCTCCTGTTTTGGGTCTGAGTTTGGTGTGGATAGAGTCAGTGTGTTCGGAGAAGTCTAACTTGGGGTCCAGCCAGACCCATAGGCACTTAAAGGATTTTACGGTATCAATCCATGTGCCATCCAGGGGAAAAAAGGAAGGGGCGTGGAGAGTTTGGCCAATCGCTGGGGGAAGCCGAAGGCCATGGCAAAGTTTTTTTTGGTATTACACCTCAGGTCATTAGTCTCAAACCACTTAAGGGCTTTTATAAAGGTCTCCTGCAGGGATGCTTGGGCAGTGGTGAAAGAGAGGCCTGAGGCAAAGATGACAGTATTGTCAGTGTACATGTGTGTGTGTGTTGGTGAACAGATGGAGGGGAGGTCATTGACAAAAACAGAGAAGAGAGTGGGGCCCAATATAGAACCTTGGGGGACACGAGAGAGAATCGGAAGGGGGGTGGACTTGGCTTGGCCTAACTGCACGTACTGGTTTCTGCCAGTGAGATAGGATTTGAACCAGTCTGTGGAGGAGGGGGAGAGACCTAAGGTTGTTAACTTGCTCAGGAGGTGGTTGTGGGAGACAGAATCAAATGCCTTGGCGGGGTCTACGAAAATTGCTAAGGTGAGGTGACCTTTGTCCATGGCAGACTGGATATGGTTTGTGAGGCAGAGCAGGGAAGAGGAAGTAGAGTGGGCATGTCTAAAACCAGATTGGAAGGGGCTTAGAGAGTTGGAAGTGTCTAGGAAGGAGTTTAGTCTGGATGAGATGAGCTTCTCCTGGATTTTTGAGAGAGCGGGGTGAAGCGAGATGGGCCTATAATTTTCTGGTAAGGAAGGATCCCCTCCTTTGTGGAGGGGGATGACCTTGGCCAGTTTCCATGCTTTAGGGACAGTGCACTGAGCTGTAGATAGATTGAGTAGGTGGGAGATGGGCAATGGCAGGGGCCGAGATCTTGAGTAATCTGGGATCGAGGCCATCAGGGCTGTATTTGGAGGGCTTTAGGGCTTGTAGAGCATGGAGAACTTCTGTGATGGTGATGGGAAGAGAACCACTAGTGGAGTGGGAGGGAGGGTTGTGGGGGGATGAGGGTGAGGGCATGGGGCAGGGGAAAGGGCACAGGTGGTGAAGAAGAGCTTGATAGAGGAGGCAGCTGAAGAAGGATCAGAGCCGGCAGAGTTGTGGAAAGCAGGTGTGGATAAGGGGTTGGATCCTAGAAGTAGGTGGAGGGTTTTCCAGAATTAAGTGGGTGTCGTCCTACTGTCATTCAGTTTGTTTCTAAAGAAATTGGCTTTTGCAGTGCATATAGCCTTTGTTCAGGCATTGCGTAGTATTCTGTAATATTTGATTTATTTATTTATTTATTTATGTATGTATGTATGTATGTCATGTGTTTGGTAACCGGGTAGGTGAGCTGATCCAAAGGGCCATTTTCAGTCACGACCTGGGCCACAAAGTGTCAGTCGACAGTCAACAACAGTGGTACAATACACTGGTGATGGTCACAACAGAAATACAATGCATGGGAACAGGACAATGCACACCTCAAGCATGAGGCCAAAAAAAAAAGTACATTTTAAGTGTTCACAGTCTTAGGCAGCAGTGAATGTACAGAGAGGTATCAAAGGTCAAGCAACTATGCAAAAGGATATACTGATTAAATACCTTGTCGTATCATGGGCAGATGGTACAGTCATCAGCGGCCGGATGTTACGGCATGCTAACCTAGTCTAACAGAGGATTGCTAATAGAAGAGTGAAACACTCAGACGTACTGGTCATCAAGCTTCACAGGGCACTTAGGAGATTGGAAAATGGGCATACTAGAAAGAGTGCACAAAGGTGCTAGAGGGAGTAGGAGATGGGAAGGTAAGAGGAGCTGGTGGGGTAGTGAGAAAGGGGAGGCAGCACACAGGCTGAGAAGAGGGTTCAGGAGAGTAAGGTTGAGAGTAGTATAGGTTGGAGAAATCTGAAAATGTGGCCCAGTTTGAAAAGTCCGGAAGCACATAGTATGGCCAGAAGAACTAGGAGCTAGGTACTAGGGCGGTTTACGGACCCTAGTGTTGTCTAGGGTGAAGCTACTTGCAGATTCAGACAGGAGCCAGGCTCTCAGGTTTGACTTGAAAGACAGGTGGGAGGGGGATAGGCAGATGGACAATGGGAGACAGTCCCAACGGGAGGGGGCAGAGACAGAGAAAGCTCTGCTGCCCATAGCCATGGTGATGTGAGGGATTTCAAGGGGAGTGATGGTGGAGACCCTGAGGCTCTTAGATACCACCCTATCAGTAAGTGGCATAGCGTAAGGGGAGAGTTGTCGAGTTCTCAGAGAATTGTCAACTAAGCATCCCATGGCATAGTCGAAGTGACCCTGTAGAGGGAGCCACCCTAGGGATTGATATAGTGTGCAGTGGTGGGTAGTATAGGGGGCATGAAGAACAAAGCAACAGATGGAGTTATAAGTAGTGCTTAGGTGAGAGTGTAGCGTGGAGGACATAGAAGAGTAGACAGGGGAGCAATAGTCCAGTAGGGGCAAAAGATTACCTTGCGCAATCGCTAGGTGAGCCTCAAGGGACAAGTATTGAATAAGGTGGTAGGCAGCACCAAGCTTTTGGTGAATTCTCCTCACAGTGAGATTAATATGTTCATTAAAAGTAAGGGAGGGATCAAGAGTCACACCCAGATATTTAAAGTAGGGTACGTTTTCAAGGGGTGGCCAGCAGGTGTGAGTACACTGAGGGAAGAGTTTGATTTGGCAGCCCTGGCAAGGAAAGGCTTAGAGCCAAGGAGCGTGGCTTTGGTCTTTTTTTCATTTACGAGGAGTTTGCTAGAGAGAAACCAATTATATGCGGCTCCATAGTTTTGTGTGAGGGTGGAGGAGATGGATTCCAGGGATGTATCACTGCGGTAGAGGGCTAGATCATCTGCATAGAGGAGAGCCTTGCAATTCAAGCTGTTAGCCGGGAAGGCATTAATAAAAATGGAAAAAAAGTAAAGGGCCAAGAATGGAGCCCTGGGGAGTTCTGGTGGGTATGGGTAGGGTAGCAGAGGATTCTTTACCAATAAGCACAGACTGGGACCTATTGGACAGATAACTTCGGAACCATGCCACTGTGTCAGTGGAGCAGCCAAATCGCTGTAGGGTGGAGTGGAGGAGGTGGTGGTCCACAAGATCGAATACCTTTGATAAGTCCACAAAAACCACGCCTGTGGCCTTACCCTTATCCATGTTTCTAAGGATGGGATCCAAAAAAAAGGACCAGAGGTGCTATGGTGCTTGCGGAAGCCATGCTGAAGGGGACACAGGAGGTTGTATTTTCAAGATGCTCAGATAGCTGGTAATGCATGATTTGTTCCAGTAATTTACTTAAATGTAGTAGGAGGGAGATGGGTCGGTAGTTCTCAGAGGCAAGGGGGTCACCAGTTTTAAAGATAGGTGCCACAAATGCATGTTTCCTGGAGTCCAGCACTGTGGAGGATGATAGCGCAAGATTGAATAAGTAGGTAAGGGATATGACAATAGCTGGGGAGACGAGCTTCAAAAAAGCGGGGTAAAGTCCATCGCTGCCAGGGCTTCCTCTAGAAGGTAGTGTTTTCAGGAGTTTGATGGATACACTTCTACCAATGGCTCTAAAATAGAATGGGGGAGGAAGGGCAGAATTTGTAGGGGAATGGAAGTGGGGTGCATCCTTGTTCTGACCTGATAGGGGTTGGGGGGGGTTACTAAGATATGAGGTTAGGTCGATAAACATTGAGTTAAAAATGTCTGCAGTTTTTGCAGGGTCATGGATGGGGCCCAAGGGGGATAAGAGTTGTGTGATTTGTTTATTATACTTGGGATTTAGGAGGGATCCGATAGAGGCCCAGAAGCTGCGGGGGTTGCCAAGGGTATTTCTTTGTTGGTCAATGAGGTATTTACGTTTAAGTGACTTGGCAGTCTGCTTGTGATGAATTGCGCAGTTGTCTATATGTGTTCCATAGTTGGGGTGAGGGGGATGCTTTGTAGGCTTTCCATTTACTGTCTCTTTCATCTGCGCCAGCAGCCCCTTGGTTAGCCATATTGTAGGTCAGCTTGACTAGAGGTGGACTTGTAGGTACGCCAAGCCAGGTCTATGGATTTGAAAAAGGAGATTAGCTTATTGGAGATCCAGTGTAGATGTTTGCAGCATAGCCGCAACCTTTTCAGGGGGGCATGCAGATCCCAAATTCTAAGGAAGGTGATGGTGAAGGATGTGAGAGCAGAGTCCAAGTCAGGGGCAGTGAAAACACTAGACCAGTCAGCCAGGTAGAGGTCGGATAGGAGGGCACTAATGTTTAGAGATCTGAGTGTGCGGAAACATAGATATTTGGTGGGGGGCAGTATTCTCTACAACAGTATGTCATATAGCGGTCACTGAAAGGACCAGGTAGGGTGGTGGCAGATGAGTATTTGAGAGGGTGGGATGTCAAAATCCAATCGATTAAGGAGTGGTTGGAGGAGTGGGGGTTTAGTCTGGTCAGCTCTGATAGAAGTTGGACAAGCTCTAGGGCCTCGATTTCTTGGATGATGGATCTGGCATAGGCGGAGAGCTAGTTCACATTGTAGTCACACAGAAGTAGTAGCTCACCTGTTTGGGTGAGGGATGCAAGGGTGGAAATTAAAGTAGAGGGCAGAGTTTTTTGGGGAAAAGTAGCACACTCCTATGAAGGCAGGGGTGGTCGATGGAAAGGAGTTTGAAGAGCAGTAGCTCGTGGGAGGAATGGATGACTTGCTGGAGTACAATTGAGGAGGGTAGAGAATCCAGTACATAGGCTACAATGCCGGCACCTGTTTTCCCTCTGTCTTATCTAAATAAGTTGTAATCTGGAAGGTCCACAGTGGAGTTAGGGATTTTTGATGATAGCCAGGATTCTGATACACATAGGACGTTGGAGGAGCTGAGACACCCAGGCCCTTAAGTGGTCCATTTTGGGCAGCAAGTTCCTGGCATTTAGATGGTAGATTCTGAGGCTGCCATTTGGGGAGCTGGAGGGGGTAGTAGGGCCTGGTCTTAGTTCAACATCACCAGCCATTAGAAGGAAAAGAAAACAGAGTATGAGAAGGGCCTTTTCCTTAGGTTGTTGAAAGAGCATGCTGTTTGCCTGATTGTGAGGGCACAACAGTCTTCAGTGGGAGAGAGCTCGGGGCAGAGGCTGGGGTTGGAAGAAGGGATGTATGCGAAGGGGATGTGGTGAGGGTGGAATCAGGAGGGGGAAGTCTAGAGGCCAGCTGAGGAGGGGCCTTTACAAAAGCTGGGAAGGGGGGGGTGGCAAAGGAAGGGGGGTGCTTGCATAAAAGGTGGAGGTTGATGGGGATGGCAGTAATCAGGAGAAAAAGAGGGAGCAAAAAGCATGAGTGGGAGCAGGGTGACAGGAGGAGGATGGGTAGGGGACAAGGGTGAGTGTTGTATTTGTAACGGGGTCAGAGAGGGATTAGGAGGATTCGAAAGAGCTGGAGCAAATATTCACTGGGCTGGGTAGCAATGAGCAGGAGGCTAAATATTGTGTACACAAGGTGACAGTATAGCTGGTTGAGGTGAAGGTATGTAAGAGGATAAAAATTAGATAACAGCTTGAGGGCTTGTTGGTGGAGTAGCCTGGTGGATAGGACACCAGGCTGTGAGGGAGTCAGCGGGACTTAGACCAAGGTTGGGACTGATCTAGTGATTAGAATGGAGATGGAATGATCTGATAATACTGTTGATCTGATGTCACGTCGACAGCATTATACTGAACATTCATTCATGAAATTCCTCATTTGCAGTTTGGGACAGCTTTTGCTGTAACTGGCTTTTACAGTAAAGCCAGCTCATGCTCAGCATTTAGAAAAATGTAAGCACACTTATTTTTCTTAAAACACATTGAGATCTATATATTACAAAAAATAAATAGAAAACAAAGTTTTACTCTGCTGCAGGTCTATCTCTAGGTTCTGATGACATGTTGGAACCACTCGATCTTTGATCTCGTGGTTGTGGTGTCACTAGAACCTCTTGCTGGAATTGTGACCTTGTAGTACATGGTTACCTATCTATTATTCAATTGATGTGCCATTATTGCACATTATGGCTTTTTACATCACAAACTGCCAAGCCTGCCTGCATTGGTGATCCCTGTCTGGTGGTTTGCAAGAGTGGTCACCACTGTGGTTTGCCTTTCCACATGGGTTAGTGCTTTGCCCAGCGTCCACAGGTAGTATACTGGAAACATGTTATTGCTTTGCAACCCACTTCCAATATACCTTTGTCTCGCATGCAAAATTGTGTGAGCACACAGCCCGTTCCATGTCACTTTGCATGCCATTTGAATGTGGGGCTCAAACAGCTCCAGTACCTAAAGAAGGCATCATGGGAGGGTGCTGAAATGTCAGCTAGTGCCTGGATGAGCAATTATAGTATCATAGTTATGCATCAGCAGAAAAGGACAATCCTGGCCCATCCAGTCTACCCATCTCCCCCTTCCCTACTTGTCACTGGTGCGCAACAAGCCTATTCTCTGTCCTCTAACCAACCCCATATGTCTGTCCCATGCTCTCTTGAATCCCTCCACTGTTTTGACACCTACCACCTCCTCAGGTACTCTGTTCCATGGTTCAACCCCACTCTCAGTGAAATAACACCCCCTTACATTATCTTTAAATCTTCCTCCTTCAATCTTAAAAGTATGACCTCTTGTTTTAACTCTGACTTTCCTTTTAAATAGACTTCCTTCCATCACTTTATTTATTCCCTTCATGTACTTGAATGTCTATCATGACTCCTCTCTCTCTCTTCTGAACTCCAACGGATACAGATTTAATTCTCTGTCTTATCTCATATGGTTTCCCTTGTATACCCTGCACCATTTTTGTTGCCCTTCTGTGAACCTTTTCTATTTCATCTATGTCCTTTCTTAAATGAGGCCTCCAGAACTGTACCCCATATTCCAGGTGCAGTCTAACCATGGTCTTATATAATGGCATCAGCACCTCCCACTTCCTACTAGCTATGCCCCTTCCTATGCACGCCATCATTCTGTTAGCTTTGCCAACCACCTTACTACATTGGTCACTTATCCTAAGGTTGTTTGATATTATAATCCCCAGACCCCTTTCTTGTTCTGCTTGCTTTATCTGCTCTCCCCCCAGTGAATATTTGACCAGTCACTTTTTACGCCCTACATGCATCACTGCACACTTCTTTGTATAGAACTTCAGCTGCCATGTTTCTGACCATTTCTCTAATATACTAAAATCCCTTCCCATTGCCTCAACCCCTCCTTCAGTGTCCACCCTGTTCCATAACTTTGCATCATCTGCAAACAGACACATTTTCCCTTCAATTCCCTCTGATATATCACTAATACATGTGTTAAAAAGGATTGATCCTAGTACAGACCCTTGAGGAACCCCGCTCATAACCTTCCTTACCCCAGAAGGTACACCATTTACCATCACCCTCTGACTTCTATCCTCCAGCCAGTTTTCCACCTATTTAGTTATTTTCTGTCCCACCCCCAGGCTCTCTGTCTTATTTACCAGCCTGTGGTGAGGAACAGAGTCAAAGGTCTTACTGAAGCCCAGGTAGGCAACATCAGCTGCCCCTCCTTGATCAACCACCTTCATTACCCCGTCAAAAAAGCTGTCAGATTTGTTTGGCAAGATCTCCCGCTAGTGAAATCATGTTGCTTTTCATCTAATAGTTTGTTGTCTGTTAAGTATTTTACCACTCTTTCTTTTATTAGCACCTCCATCACCTTGCCCACCACTGATGTGAGGCTGACAGGTCTGTAATTCCTTGCCTCCTCCTTGCAGCCTCCCATGTGCAGTGGTACTACATCTGCCGCCCTCCAGTTACTTGGAACACACCCTGTATTATGGGCAAGTTAAACAACTTTGCTAAATGTGTTCCTAACTCATCCCTCAACTCCCTGTGAACCCTTGGATGCAAACCATCCAGCCCCATTGCTTTGTGTACCTTTAATTTTCCACATTCTTCCTTAACTCTTTCCTCACTTAATGGGCTTTGATCCACCCCACATTCATCTCCTCCCTTCTTCTTTAACTCGGGTCCCTTTCCATCCCCTTCCACTGTGAATATAGAGTAAAAATAACTATTTAAAATCTCAGCTTTCTCAAAGTCCTCACAATCCCATCTTTCCCCCACATATCTAAAAAAAGTTTTATCTCCTCATTAGACATGTTTAGCAATTCTCTCTTCTGTTTCTGCTTTTGCTTGCCTAACCAATTTCCCTGCCTGTCTCAGTTTCTCCTTATAATTTACTCTATCACACTTTTTTTATATCTTCTGAAAGTTATCCTTCTATCTCTTATTTCCCTTACAACCTTCCTATTAAACCAAAGAGACCATATTGTGTTCTTGTTTCTTCCTACACTCCTTGTGCATAGTTCAGTTCCTTTTAATAACACCTCCTTAATACATTTCCACAATTCCTCGACATCCTCTATCCTGTGACCACATTTCATTTCCTCCCTGAAAACCTCCCTCATTCTATTAAAGTTCACCCTCCTGAAGTGTAGAACCTTTGTACTGGTCTTATTCGTTATCTTCCCTAGTTGTATCTTGAAACTTACTGCGTTGTGATCACTTGTACCCAGACAATCTCCCACAATAACCTCTTCAGCACTATCCCCGTTTGTGAGTACCATGTCCAAAATATTTTCCCCCCTTTGTGGGCTCCTTAACCAGATGATGTAGAGACAGTCCCTGTAGTGCTTCAAGTATCTTCCTGCTCCTGCCTGATGTTGTCTTTGGGTTCCCCATTCTACATCTGGCATATTAAGGTTCCCCAGTAGTACAAACTCCCTTTGTTTGACACCCTTTGAATCACCTGCATCATTTGCCTGTCTAACTCCTCCCCCTGATTTGGAGGCCTATATATTACTCCTGTTCTTACTATGGCTACAGGTTTTTTTCTAATATGACACTCAGTTATTATAATGTATAATTATGTGTGCATCCACTGTTGTTCTACCTGCGGCTGCTCTCATGGTAGCCTAGATCTCAGATAATGGAGCAGCATTGACTTGTAGTTTACCTGGAGAACTGATGTCTGAGATAAGCAAAGTCTGATTTCAGCTGTGGATTTTAGCATGTAGTAAGTGTGTGGTTAAAAGGTAGCTAAAAGCCATTTGGACTGATTTTTTTGTGTCTCAAAGTGCTGATGCGAACTTCTTCATTTTTATGGCTGCAGTTGGCGGAGCCTGAAGCCGTCTTGCTGTAGCTGGAAAAGGGGACACTGAAGCACAAATCTGGAGTAGTAGCACTTCCTTCCACAACTCCAAATCAGTGCACTCATCCTCCCCCGCCCCCCACAGGTGCACTACTTTTTCTGCCATTGCCCGCTGAGCTTGCTGAACTCATGGCGGAACACGACACAGTCTGCCGTGTCCAAGATGGCTGCAGGAGCTTAATGTGCATGCGCAACATCACTTCCACAGTTGCAGAGTGAGTCACATGTGCGACTACTCACGCATGGGCACTGAGCTCCAGGTGGTCATTTGGACTGGCAGACTGCCATGATCGCCGTGAGTTCAACACTTCAGGCTGCTAACCAGATCAACGCTGTCCAGAACTGTTGGAATATTAGAAGCTCAGAGTCCATGCTGAGCCACAAACTGCAGTGGAATTTCAGGAACTCCATTCCTTGTACCATTAGAGCACTCTGACTTCTTTATGACCTTAGAGCTGTGCCTTGTGTTCTGATAAAATAGTTTATTTAGAATGTTTTGATACTGGTATAACCTCACTTAGGTGTGTGATTTAAAAGACCAGTTTTTCAATACAAAAGCACATCGGCAAGTGTTACACAAAAAGTACATTAGCAATAAAGCCAGGTTTTAAAGAAACATGGAATTAAACATACCCATTGGTGAAATGCATCATGAGTAATGTTAGGTAATTTTTTATCAAAGAGTTTGTATAACCATGCTTTAAAATGGATAGCCTTTGCAGACTGATTGTGTGACTCCCCATTGCCTTGTCAGGAGTCATGCTGCCTGGTGGCTGTATAGGGCCGAGTTGGTTAAGAGGGTTGGGTTCCTTCTTTACCCTGCAGTTGGGGGTTCGTCCCAGAATATATAAGAAATAGCGTGGTGCCTACACCCTGAGAAAATATGTGGGCCAGATGTTGTGTGCACTACCACCCTGTGGGATGCAGTACCTGCCCAAGTCTCTACACTGGACTGGACCACCCCCTGGGGAACAATAAGACAGTTATTATCTTCACCAGAAAACACTTTGGTAAGGTTATACAAACTAGGTGCACACACAGAAGTGCACTTCAACAAATTAACAGTGCATCTATTTAAGAACACAGGTCTGGAAGTTGGAGTAAAGAGGGGGGTTAGACAGTTCCAAGTCACATTGAGCACTCCCACACTATAGCAGTGCCACCTGAGAGCCACTGTACTGTGGGTCACTGCCACACTCTCAGATCCCACACATTCTGTGAAGCCCCGCTTAATAAAGGGGCTCAAAAAGATGAACTGTACTATACATGATGTGGTAAACTCTTCAACTGGTACCAGTAATGAAACTATGGTATCAAGTATGACACAGTAACCAGTGACTCTGGTTACCCAGGAATTATACACTTCAATCCTGATGCAGGCCTGGTAGCTACATTGATCGGGTTCATTAGTGGTGCACTTGATGAAACTGAGAAAGCTTGCAGTTTAACACCACACACACATGCCATAGTGTTCTAGTACAATTTAAAGACTTTGAAATCCAAAGCAATTTGTAATCCAAATGAGGTACCTATAATTGTAATCCAGATTGGAAAAGTACAAAGACCCCAGCCAGCAACACCAGCACTCACGTGAGCCATGGGTGCAGCAGCGCAATCAAGGTGGGGGACAGTACACAGCAGCAGAACGGGCAGCAGTCAAGAGGCCTTACTGTCTCGCAGTGAAGCACTTCAGATTCATGCAGACGTTTTGCAGCATCACAGCCCTTCTGACTCACACCTTTCTGGTTCACACCTCTCAGGATACAGCCCTTCTGGTTCAGCTGTCACTGGAGCATTAAACAGCAGCTTTCCAGTTCCCAAGGAGCCCAGACCCCTGGAGTGATCCTCATGGTTCAACTTCCTTCTGGACTGAGAGTATCCAAGTACTCGGGGCACATGTCCCATTGCTTCGTGTTCCCTGTTCCACCCCACTAGATAATGGCTAGCAGGCTCCCTTACCTGGCTCTGAAGCAACCTGGGTAGAATGCAGGTCTCTGTCTCCACTTTGTACAGCCCAGCAGCTTTGGTCTGCAGCAGTGTACCTCAGATGCAGACTGTTAGTGGTTTCTTTCAGCAGGAGCCCCTCTGGCACCAATCTCACAGCTTTCACTACACAGGTGCCTTTCCCTGACACAGTCTCTAAACAGGGTATGCCCAAGATAAGTCTCACAGGGAGTTTGCAGGATGAACCCAGGTGAGGGCTAGCAGGATCACTGTCCTGGCTAGGCCTCTTACTTTGTCTCACCAGCAGCAAATCTGAACACCTCAGTGTCTCATTCAGACTGCCATGAGCTCTTGAGAACCCAGAAACTTCTCTCTTGCAAGTCCATGTCCAGTTGGACAGGAAGAGCTATCCACCAGTCCTTCTGCCCCGTATTGCCCTCTGATTGGCCCTCATAGCCCACCAGTCAATTTGGGAGGGGTCTCTGATGGCATCATCCTCCCACAGTTCCCCTGGCTGGTTACTGGGCATCCCAGACCTCTGCTTGGTCGGTTGGCAAGATCAAAAGGTGGCAGGATGGCCGTTGCCATGTGTTGATAGAGCGTGGTGCACCAAAGTCTTTATTTTATGGTATTTATTTTCCCCCTTGTGTGTGCTGCCCCCCCACCAAGTTTAGTTCTAGCCCTCCTGGGCTATTATATGGTCTGTCCATAACCAGGATCAAGCAGTGCGTCTGCTAGTCGGCTCGGGCCGGGGTTAGTAGAGCTGGGAATGCTGGGTAGGGGCCCCTTTTACAGCACATGCTCTGGCTCTATTGGTGGCAGTTGATGGGATGGCACAGAAGTTGATGGAAAAAGGAGGTATCCAGTTGGCTTCCTGTCCCCTGTGCCGGGATCAGGGACTGGATTGAAGAAAGGCATTGACAGCTGATGCAGAAACTGCCGCAGGAGGTGTTGAAGATGTAGCCTGATCATGGCTGTCCTTCCCCGTGCCACACACATAGATGAGCACAAGGGAGCAGCAGCAGTGCAGTCCAGGTAAGCTGAGGAGGGGTTACACTTATGAGGCCTGTTTGTTGAATAGCCAGTCTAATTCCTTCATGGTGACTTATATATATATATTTTCCTTACTGCCGTGTAATAGGGGTGCATATGTAATTTTGGTTTCTCATTTAGGTTCAGCACCTTGTTTCCAAGGTGGTTCCTGCAGCAGTCTTAGGTACATGGTTGCAGGTCTGACACATTCTACTGCATTGGGTCCCAGTTGTTTACAAGGGTCTTTCACTCACAATTTCCACTGAATGTGTTCCCTTTTCTGTTTCTGCAGATAGTGCAGATGAACAATTACTTTGGGATTGGAATAGATGCGGAACTGAGCTTGGACTTTCATCAGGCAAGGGAAGAAGACCCAGACAAGTTTAATAGCAGGTAATTGTGACATGGTTGATTAGGGCCCTGTCCCAGTTGTTTTGGAGAGTTTGAATACAGGGATCTGTTCTGTTCTTTCCTTTCTTGTCTCTTGTCTGTCTGGTTGCGCAACCAAATTTTCCTGTGAGACCTAGGACTTGATCACCCCAACAGTCTCGCAATTCTTTACCTCTCACTGTCTCTCAGTCTTCACTTGCTGTTTATGTTTTTTCCTCCCTTGCATATCTGCTGATATAAAAATATATGTAAATCATTTTGTGGAAATGTAACTGATATTGGGATCTCTTTATTTAGAAATTACATAATGTTACTGTTGAAATGTATATAATTATAGTTTGACATGATTGCAAAAAAGCTATTGGGAACTCAAGGGGTTAACCTGAGAGCAGTTTTTAAGCCCTTTTTCAGAAGCTGTGGAGAAGGAGCCTCAGTTCTGGGACATTTTGTTCTTGCTGCTTGAAACATACAAGAACATTTTAGAAAAAAACAGGATGCTTGTTAAGGAGGGGGATTGCAAAGACTTATAAAAACAGAGTTGCAGTTTCTTGCAAAAGAGAGACACAGACCCAGAGCTTGAAGGAAAACTCAGATGGATCTTCTCTGTTTATTCTGCCTTTGTAAATAGTTATACTGAATAAGTTACTTTTTTATGTTCCTGCTAGTACTAATAAACACTTTTTGTGAATTCTACAACTGCTCCTGGTTTTTCCTATGCTTCCTGACCTGTGCCTTGATGGCAGATGGCGTCAGCCTAAGTGGGATTTACACCGTGCATACTCAGTCTAAGCCAGGAGTTTTGTGCGTGGGTACTGGACCTAGTACTAGGGAAGCATAGAGAAAGGTATGGATTCTGTAGCAGCAAGTCCAAGAGTGGTTACCAGGAGAATGGCAGCCAAACTAGCAGAGACAGAAGTTCAAGCCGAGATTGTACAGCCAGCACAAGTTATGGAAAAAGAACAGGCAGTGACAGAACCTGAAAGTCTGATGGACTTTTTCAAATGGTGGGCTATACAACAAAAAGAGACAGAGAAGCAGACGGAGAAGAAAGAGAAAAAGAGATTCAACATTTAGAAGCACAGAGGAGAGAAGAGATGCAGTGACAGGAGCAGCAGATGAGAGAAGAGATGCAATGACTGGAGCAGCAGATGAGAGAAGAGATGCAGCGACAGGAGCAGTGATGGCTGAATGCCTTGCAAGCTATCAAAGGCAGAGGATCTGGCACAGATCAAGATGGGCAAAAAAATAAGCAATTTAAAAGCCATTAAACTTACAAAGTTCTGTCCTTCAGATGATATCGAGGCATACCTGACAACTTTTGAAAGAGTTGCCACAGCCTGCCAATGGCCAGAGCAGCAATGGACAATCAGACTGGTACCCTGCCTGACAGGGAAAGCCCAACTTGCCTACAACAATATGGATGCTGCACAGTCAGAAAACTATGACCTGGTGAAAAGCGAAATTCTGAAAAGATATGACATCTCAGGAGAGACCTACAAGCAGAGATTCCGGTCCCTGTAGCACAACACATTCGACAATCCTCGAGAAGCCTTCACCCGACTCAGAGAGCTGTTTATTAAATGGCTCCAACCAGAGGGCAAAACAGTCCCACAGATCACTGATACATTTGCAACGGAGCAATTGATTAACATCCTGCCTACAGATGTGCAACTTTGGGTGAAAGAACATCGACCAGAAAGTGGGGAGAAGGCTGTCTTTTTGGCCGAAGACTACCAAATGGCCAGACAGACACAACAGCAGCGAGGTAATAGCCAAGCAGTCGTAAGACATTCTTTTTCCCCATTTAAACTCCAAGTCAGATAAGAACTCTGGTGGGGGTAACAAATCTGCCCAAAAAGACTTTATTTGTTATAATCGTAACAAGCCAGGCTATATTACAAGAAACTGCCATAGTAAGGAGAGTGGCACTGGAGCAGATTTGTCCTTAGCAAATTGGGGCAAGTACTTAACAGATGTGAATGTGGGGGATAAGACTGTAAAGGCACTCATTGATTCGGGAAGCAGACAGACCCTAGGGCATGTTGAAGTGCTGGGAAAACACTGTGCAAAAGGACCAGGTACTGATGTCATCTGCATCCATGGGGACACTCGATACTATCCCACCACCCAAGTGACTCTGACCATTAAGGGCGTGTCACACCAAATAAAAGTGAGGGTAGCACCTAAGTTACCTGTCCCCATGATTAGTGGAAATGACTGTCCAGGATTTACTGAGTTAATCTCAGAGGAACTGAACCCTGCAGTTTCAGCCACAGTGGTAACAAGAGCTCAGGCAAAGAAAATCTCAAATAGTGGGGACACTTTTCCTGTCAGAGAAGTCCAGGAAAGAAAGAAGATATCCGAAACAACAGTGACAACAAAAGATTGATCGATATAAAGGGTAAAATACGAAAATGTTGAAGCTAAACTGATAACTGATTGTGATTTTGTTTCAGAGCAAGCTAATAATGTTTCTCTCCAAGGTTATTTTAAGCAGCTGGGGGTGAAACCAAAACAGGGCGAACTAATGTTTAAAAAATGTAATGAGTTGCTGTACAGAGTTTGGGTTAAACCTAAGACACCGGAACAGACAGAACAGTTGGTTATGCCACAGAAGTATAGATCAGAGTTGTTACAAATAGCACATGATAGTCCTATGACTGGTCACTCGGGGAGGGATTGCACCCTTGCCAGATTGCTGTATAGATTTTACTGGCCTGGAATTCCTGAAGATGTTGCTACCTATTGTAATTCCTGTGCCGAGTGTCAGAAAGTAGCCCCAGTCGCTAGGAAAGACAAGGTGCCCCTACCATTGATAGATGCCTTTTGAGAGAATTGCAATGGATGTGGTTGGCCCATTAGACAAAAGTAAAAAGGGTAATAGATTTATGCTGGTAGTATGCAACTATACTACTCGATACCCAGAAGCAATTCCAATGCATACTGTCACAATGTCAAAAGTAGTAGCAAAAACTTTCAGCAGAGTGGGCATACCTAAAGAAATGATTACTGATCAGGGTAGTAATTTTGGTGCTGCATTGCTTAAAGAGCTTTACAGAGTACTAGGTGTCACTGCCATGAGAACCTCCCCCTATTACCCTCATACAGACTGTCTTGTTGAGCATTTTAACCAAGCCCTAAAACGCATGTTAAAAAGAGTTGTAAAAGAGGAAGGGAAAGATTGGGACCAATACTTGCCTTACCTACTTTTTGCTTACAGAGAAGTGCCACAGGCATCAACAGGGTTTTCACCATTTGAAATGCTGTATGGTAGGCAGCCAAGAGGGCCACTGTATGTGATAAAAGAAACGTGGGAAGATAACTGTGACAGAGTATGTGTACGCTAAGAGACCATCCGTTTTTCATCCTAAAGACTGTTGCAACAGCACTGCTCTGCTTTTCATTTGTAGTATCCTCTAACTTCCCCATCCACAGGAAAGGTCACCTGTAGATGTTCTTGCTATCCCTCATTTCGTCTCCTTTCTCTGGTCCCTGTGGTGTTCATACGCTCAGTTTTTTATTCCATCCCCTGAGATTTACGATCAGGCTCCTGCTCAGTCGTGCACATGTTCGCTTTCATGATTATTCGCATATGCCTACTCGATCGTGTGATTGTTCCCTCTTAGGATTTTAGCTGTTTACTTTTAGCTCGAGAGACAAACTGGTAAACGGGTCTCAAATTTGGGCTAAGCAGCTAGTCTATTTGTTGTTATGTACACTTACTGACTGCAGGCTTGGTGGGAAAATAGTTTCTAGCCTGCTTGAGTTCTGTCTAGTTATTTTATTTTTGGCAGTTTCCCGTCACGAGCGCTGCACAGCTCGCTCCCAGGGCTTGTGAAGTATTCCTCAGCAGCCACCCAGATGAAAATGAGCATAATTAGGAGGAACCGCTGAAAGCCCTGCAAGGAGCGCTATACTGTTGTTCTATTGTATAATAAAACTGCCTGAAACGGAATTGTAAAAGGAACAGTCCTAATTTAGCAGGAATAAAATACAGGAGAACAGTAGACAAACCATAAAGGTAACTACCTGCAAAATGCTTTTAGTTGTTTTGGCCCACTTTTTCCTCCACAGAAGCCTCCTCAGTTTTCTGCCTTTCTATAGAGCCGGCCGGCCATTTCTCTCCTCCTTTTATGGACAGAAGCTTGTGGAGTGGCCTGTCCCCTGTGTTTGTTGTGATAAAAGTGTTTCCTACTGTGTTTTATTTGAGCCTATGCATGACTCTAAATATTGTGAATTACAACAATGCTGAAAATATACTGTTATATTATTTTCTGTGCATTTAAAGCTTATTTTAGATATAATGGTAAAAAGGGGCAGAACTTAGTTTGTCACATCATAGGATTCTAGTGTAAAAGAGCCCTGCTCCCAGCATTAGTCAGTCTGTTGTGGGGTGCTAACCCTATCAGTCCCCTAGCTTGCCTCTAGGTGGTATTTTGCACAGTGCTGTTCACTGATGTCCTGTTTTTGTGTTTTTTGTGTTTTTTTTTTACTACATTTGCTGTGTATTTTCTTTATTTTGTCGTCTCAAGTCTGGTTGTGTTTTATTCTGCTGCAAGAATACTATTTTGCATCCTGACAATTGTGTAAGAATCCATCATTAACCCACATTGCTGAGAGTATCCTGGTGGATGGAAGATGCAGCGGGACAAAGTGGAGGAGTTCAAACCCAGTGGGGTTCTGACTAGAACTATGTTATAGATTCCGCTGACGTCTGGTTTGGGAGATGTGAGATGGCAAGAGGTGAAGAAAGAGGACAAGGAAGAGATGGAGGGTGCTGTGGGAGGAGAAGATGTTCTTTCTGAGGAGGAGCCCCCCCCAAAGATATGCAAGATCTCCTAAGATGGCTTTGTATTCACCAGATAGTGATGGCCCTCCAGTGATGGCTTCAGAGACATTAAGCTATCAAAATTGTCTGATACTGATGACATCAAAGCATATGTAACAACCTTCGAGAGAGTGGTGACAGCATGCAGTTGGCCAAGAGACCAGTGGGTGGTTTGGTTAGCCCCTTACTTGACAGGAAAGGCGCAATTGTCATACAGCCATGTGGACAGCAGGTATGCCACCAACTAAGACCACGTTTGTCAAGCTATCTTGAAACGGTACAATATTAGCAAAGAGACATACAGTCAACGGTTCAGAACTTTTTGGTACCACTCTGCAGATTCCCCCCGAGAAGCTTATGTGCAGTTACAGCCTGTGACTAGAACTATGGACCAGATTATCAAAACCATTGTCTTGGAACAGTTTGTGAAAATTCTGCCTCATGATGTCCAGATGTGGGTCCGGGAGCACTGCCCCGAAACAGCGGAGAAGGCGATCAACCTGGCAGAGGATTATTTGACTGCTAGATTCCAACGTCAGAAAGGACACACTGGGGCCGGTGCTACCCTGCCCATGGTAAGACCATTTTCTTCTGTTTCATCTCCTAATCCTACTTCTGGTGCACCTAAAACTGATATACCTCTAAGACACTTCAATCTAGATATCATCTGTTGAGAGTGCTAGAGAAAAGGGCATATTGGAAGATTTTGCCCTAAGAAAAAGAGGGAGCCTACACACCTGGTGTTAGCAAATTGGGGACAGTATGTAACACCAGTTCGTGCAGAAGGGCAAGAAGTGCTTGGATTGATAGATTCGTGGAGCAGGCAAACCCTGGTCAGGACTGATTTGTTGCAGAGAGGAGACAAAATAGGGGACAAAACAGGGGTAACATGTATCCATGCGGTTGTTCACTACTACCCCTTGAGGGATGTGACATTACAAGTCCATAATGTGACTCAGCAACTAAGGGTTGGTCTAGTTCAAAAACTACCTGTACCTGTTCTGACGGGACATGATTTTCCTGCTTTCGATAACCTGCTTTCCTCAGTAACTAACATGAGTAATGGTAGATATACGTCCCAATGTCTACCTTCACCAGCTACATACTTCTATAACATTTTTTTCATGGTTTTATTGAAGCTTTCTACTAGGCCATCAGTTCGCATACAGGGAGGTACTCCAGGCATCCACAGGTTTCTCACCCTTTGAGTTACTGTTTAGAAGAACCCTAGGGACCTCCTAGATGTAATTAAAGAACACTGGGAGGACAGTAAGAAAATAGGTACCCACACGACCCTTGAATATGTGACCCAGCTATGTCAAAGGTTATTAAAGTACATTCAGATGGCCCATCACCAGAACCAGGAGAAACAAAAATATCAAAAACAAAGGTATGATCAGAGGGTGAGCAGTAAGATTTTCTGTCCAGGGGACCGGGTCCTTTTGTTACTCCCCTCAACTGACAATAAGTTGACAGTGAAGTTTCAAGGTTCTTATGTGGTCCAAAGACAGATAGGACCTGTCAATTATTAAATAGAAACACCTGACAGGAGACAGAAATGGAAAATATATCATGGCAACCCTCTAAAGAAATGGTATGAAAGATCTGAGTCCAATCTAACCCCAGCCATGTATGTATATCCCAAACAACATAGGGATAGTGACATGGATTTAGCCTATCAAGAGGTTGGAAGCCAAGAAAGTGAAACAGACTGTTCATCAACCCTAATCTAGAACCTAGCCAGAGGGAAGAGTTAGATAAGGTTTTGCAGACCTTTCATAAAACATTTACTGTTGAACCTGGAAGGGCACATGGGGTAGAACATCACATTCTTGTGACACAAGAAATGCCTATACGGCTTAAACCCTATCAGTTACCTGAGAAGGTGAGGGATGATGTCATAAAGGAGGTACTTAAAATGCAGAAAATGGGAGTGATAGAGGAATCAAAAAGTGAGTGGGGTTTTCCCATTGTGGTAGTGGAGAAAAAGGAAGGTTCGGTTCGGCTATGCCTTGATTTAGAATGCCTGAATGCCGTTTCAAAGTTTGATGGATATCCTGTGCCCTGCATAGATGATATCATCGATTGGCTTGGCAATGCTCACTACATCAGGATGCTTGATCCCACAAAAGGGTAATGGCAGAGCCCTTTGTATAAGGAGGCCAGAGAGAAAACCACCTTTAGTACTCCAATAGGGCTATTCCATTTTATCATGATGCCCTCTGGACTTCACGGTGCCCCCGCCACATTTCAAAGATTCATGGATGGGATCCTCCGATCACACAGGTCATATAGTGCAGCTTACCTGGATGATGTGATCGTGTTCAGTCCCAGTAGGGAAGAACATCTACAACACCTCACCAATGTCTTAAACACTATCACCTAGGCAGGCCTCACTATTAATCCCACTAAGTGTTCTCTCGCTATGAGGGAGACTAAATATTTAGGGTTCTTAATTGGAGATGGGCAGGTTAAACCAGACATAGGAAAAGTAGACGCGGTAGTGCAGAGTCCTCGCCCTGTGACTAAGAAACATGTTCATTTTTTGGGGGGATTGGCCAGCTACTACCAGCGATTTGTGCCTAATTTCGCCACTATCACCACTCCACTAACAGACCTAACAAAGAAAAACAAACCTACTAAGGTTGTTTGGTCACCAGCTTGCGAAGAGGCATTCTGTGCCATCAAGGCAAGCTTATGTTCCTCACCTATTTTGAGGAGCTCTGATTTTTCTAAACCCTTTATTGTGCAAACTGATGCTTCCAACACTGGGATTGGGGCGGTGTTGTCCCAGATCATCGAGGGAGAGGAACACCCCATTATGTATATAAGTCAAAAGCTACATGAAAGAGAGAAAAAGTATTCACTATAGAAAAGGAATGTCTCGCTCTAAAGTGGGCAGTAGAAGCTTTACGGTTTTATTTGTGGGGTTCAGAATTTGAGGTATGGGCCGATCATAATCCCCTCTGCTGGTTGCAGGTAATGAAAGAGAAGAACCTCCAAATTATGCGGTGATATCTTGCTCTGCAACCATTTAGCTTCACTGTTAAACATAGGTTAGGTACATTACATGAAAATGCAGATTTTATGTCTCGCTATGGTGCAGACACAAAAATTCAGACAGTATCAGACCTCGGGGTAAAACTTTGAAAAAGAAATCAGAGGACAGCCTCTGATTCCGAGTCAGTAATTACTTTTTGGTTTTATATAGGGACCCCGAGGTGGCGCTTCGCGAGTGGGTGGGCTGGAGCTCCATCTGTCCTCGTGAGAGATCTGATCTGTCCTGTCTGAACCTTCCTGTGCTGAAATAACAAGGAATGAGGTATGAAAACCTCTGGTTTTCTCTAGAGTGGGAAGGAGTATGTGTCAGGGTCTGTGTACGCTAAGAGACCATGCTTTTTTCATCCTAAAGACTATTGCAACAGCACTGCTAACATACTAACATACTATCATGCCAGCAGAGTAGGCCTAATGGTCTATCGTGTCTGCTCTGGAGTCAGTACCCTGAAGGGGTAAAGTCTCTGTCTTCATCAAAGTTCCCCAACCCGGACAAGCTTTTCCCTGCTTTTCTCCCCACATAAACCTGTCCCAGCCCCTCCTGAACCCTTCCACCATAGATACCCCACCAGCTCCTCAGACAGTGCATTCCATGATTCCACCACTCTTTCAGTGAAGTACCGCCTCCTCCTTTCCCCCCAGAGTCCCCCCCCCCCTCCAGCCTCCAGCTGTGTCCTCTGGTGACTCTTCCCTCCTTCCTCTGAAGGAAACCACTTAGGGTTACCTGAAGACGTTGATCATATCACCCCTGTCCCTCCTCTCCTCCAGCGAGAAAAGGTTGAGCTCCCCAAGTCGCTCTTCGTATGTCCTATCCCCCAAATCCCCAGATCATCTTAGTTGCCGTCCTCTGGACCCGCTCCAGGAGCAAGATGTCCTTCCTTAGGTGCGGTCTCCAAAAACTGCGCGCAGTACTCGAGATGTGGTCTAACCAGGCTGCTGTACAACAGCAGAATCACCTCCCTGCTTCTAGAGGTGATCCCCCTGGTGATGCAGCCCAGCGTTCTATTTGCCCTGGCCGCGGCCCTCTTTCATTGATCAGAATTATTCATTTTGACATCCACCAGAACCCCCAAGTCTTTTTTCCCAGGCGAGACCTGTAGAATGTCCCCCCAGGGTGTATACACGTTCTGGGTTCCTACTTCCTGGATGGAGCACCTTGCATTTGCTGGAGTTAAATTTCAGTTTCCAATTGCGTGACCACCCCTCCAGGGTATCCAGGTCCCCCTACAGGGCCATCCTGCCCTCTTCCCCCTTCACCACTGTCCCAAGCTTAGAGTCATCTGCAAAGAGGCTTATTTCACACTCAGTACCCCCCGATATCAGAGATAAAGGCATTAAAAAGGAGCAGACCTAGGACTGATCCCTGTGGGACCCCACTCATGACCTGCCTAGCAGACGAGACCACCCCCCTACTACCACTCGCTGGGTACATCCAGGCAACCAACTACCAATCCACCTCATCATTTGTGTCCCCATCCCAATCAGCTTCTCCAGCAGGCCTGTGTGAGGGGCTGAACCAAATGCCTTGCTGAAGTCCAAGAAGAGAGCGTCCAACGGCCTACCCTGATCAAGTGCCACCATCATCCACTCATAGAACTCCACAAGGTTAGTCTGACACGATCTGCCTGGGACGAAGCCATGCTGCCTATCATCAAGGAGTCCCTGTTCCCTCAAGAATGCTCCCAGCCTCTCCTTTAGGATGGCCTCCATCAACTTCCCACCACTTATGTCAGGCTGACTGGTCTGTAATTCCCCTTCTCCTCCCTTGATCCCCCTTTGTGGATGGGTACTATATGCACCTGCCTCCAATTCCTGGGCACCCTTCCCATCTGCAGAGAAGCGTTAAAAATGTCCGCCAGTGGTGCAGCCAGGACATCTGCTAACTCCCATAGTACCCTGGGGTGGATACCATCAGGACCCGGGGTTTTGTCCCTTTTTAGGGACGTGAGGGCTCCCCACACCCTGCCCACAGAGATTTCCTCCTCCGTACCCTCCCCACATCAGACCCTGTGTGCCCCCTCTCGTTCAGGGCCTTTCCCTCATCTCCGTGAGTGACAGTAGGTGCCCCCTCCAGCCAGACCTCCGCCCCTTCAACCCCCCATTTTCCCCTGCCCTGAAGCCCCTCAAAATCCTCCCTATTGAAGACCGATGCAAAGTACTCATTGAGCACTTCCGCCTGTTCACCAGCCTCCTCTGCCCACCTTCCCTCTATCCTCAACCTACTGAACTTCCCCTTTACTTTCCTTCCCTTCTCCCCCGATATACCTAAAGAACCCTTCTCCCCCCCGATCCCCTGCACCAGTCTCCGCCGCTTTCTAGCCTTGGCCCCGCTAACCACTCTGGTAACCTTCCTGGCCATCAGAATATACTCCTCCCTATCCAAGACCCCATGGGAGCTTTTGTACCCTCTGTATGCAGCCCTCTTCTCTCTAACCACCTCCTGAACCTCCTTTGTCCACCAACATGGTTTCCTAGACTTACCCCCTTACAGCTCACTTTCGTGCAATCTCTAGTAGCCTCCTGTATGCCTTTTTTGATAATTTCCCACCTACTTTCCACATCCATGCCTGGTTTTATCCCCTCCAAGCGACCCTTGAGCAGTTCCCCCAATTTCCTAAAGTCTGCCCCTCTAAAACCAACTACCACTGTTCTTGAATGAGCCCTTTCCTCCCTCAGGTCCAATAGAAACCAGACTGTGTCATGGTCGCTTCCAGCTAGGGGGTTCCCCACTTCAGTGTCCCTTACTAGGTCACTATCAGCCAACACCACATCCAAGACACGTCCCTCTCTCGTTGGGTTCATAACCTGCTGAGTTAGGAAAGCATCCTGGAAAACGTCCAGCATCCTCTGTTCCCTAACCAAAGGGGACATCATAATTCTCCAGTCCATAGCTGGCATATTTAGGTCACCCAATATCACCACCCCCCTTCCCTCCCCTTTCTGCCCACAGTGATCCCTGATATCAGCCAGCAGGCAATCCTCCAGATCATCAGCCAGCATGGGGAGCCTATAGATTACCCCCACATTGACCCTCTTCCCCTCCTGTGGTTTGCAGGGTGACACACAATGCCTCCACATTACCCTCTGCCTCCTCTACTGTCCTGATCCCTATGCTGTCCCTTATGAACAGTGCTACTCCTCCCCCTCTGCCCACCCCTGTCCTTTCTAACCACAATTTGCCCACTCATAGCTCTACTGTCCTTTTTGACTATCCTCTAACTTCCCCATCTACAGCAAAGGCCACCTGATGATGTTCTTGCTATCCCTCATTTCGGCTTCTTTCTCTGGTCCCTGTGGTGTTCACACGCTCAGTTTTCTATTCTGTCCCCTGAGTTTTACGATCGGGCTCTTGCTCGATCATGTGCACGTTTGCCTGCTCAATCGTGCGAACATTCCCTCTTAGGATTTTAGCCATTTATTTTTAGCTCGAGAGACAAATTGGTAAAAGGGTCTCAAATTTGGGCTAAGCGGCTAGTCCATTTGTTATTATGTATGCAGCTACTAAGAGGATAGACCAAAGGTAGTATGAATCTTTGCCTTTAAGTGATCTAGGTGGAATACCTAGGATAAGGTTACAAGGCGATAATTGTTCCTCACAGTTAAAAAGGGCTGAGATGTGTTGAGTAACTGTGTGCCAGAAAGGCTGGTGTATTGGGCAGGTAAGGAAGATATGTGCATGGGTTGCGGAAACTTCACCACATTCTCTCCAGCACGCAGAGGGGGACCCTGGGTTTTGTTTGGCTAAAAACTGTGGTACTAAGAAGAATCTTACACGTACCTTCCAAGCATACTCTCTCCAAGTCGGGGAAGATGTGGTGGACCAGGTTATTTGCCAGATTCTAGGCCATAAAGGTTGGTAGAGAGGAAGGTGGAGGTCCCTCTCCCATCATAACCTTAAGGGTTCTGCTGAGTGAGTTTGTTGTAATATAAGAAATTTGTATACATGTGAGATGGCATGGTCCCCTTCCGTGGAATTCCATATCTGTGTGTAGAGGCTGCAGTCGTATAAAATCTGGGATTGAGAATTACTCTTCCATAGTTGAGAGTTTATATAGTCTTAATAAAACAAGTATTCTCCAGTTCAGCCAATGCCTCAAAAAATACAAAGACTGTATTAGTATACTGTTCCATGAGGGAGGCCAAATGCCAGTAAATGCTTACGTAATAGTAAATATACAAAACATACTGGTCAACAGGCCCACTCACCCCAACAAAAAATCATTATACTTCATTCCGTTTCAACAACAAACGTTTATTAATATAACATCCAGTCCAAGGAGAGTATCTACTGAGATGACATTGCTATTGAGAATGAAAGTTAAACCTTGATACACTATTGGAGAAACATATTTTTATATCGAAGCGAGTACAGGAGTAAGTGGTGGGAGTCGAATGAAATATACTAATTTGAAGAAACATATGACTGAGTTATTTACAATACTAACGAACCAGTCTTTCTGATGAAGGGGAATTACCCGAAACATAGAAATTTATTGGACTGGATGTTATATTAATAAACATTTGTTGTTGAAACGGATTGAAGTATAATAATTTTTTCTTAGGGTGAGTGGGCCTGTTGACCAGTATGTTTTGTAAGTTTATATAGTCTCTAATTTGGAAATAAAAAAATATATCTTTAGGCAGCCACTTAAATTTGGTTCTAGCTTCTTCGGATGCTATGACTGTGTTCTGCCGAAGTTGTTGCCATGGAGCTACAAAGCCCTTAGGGCTTGCGTAGAATACCAGGTATATTCTGTAGCAGGGTGGAGTTTGGGTTAATTAAGAACCAGGTATATTTCCAGGTATGATATTTTCTCTGCTAGGCACCCCTTCTCCAGCCCTCCAGGACAACCCCTGGACTCCCCTGCAGTATTAGGGAGATTTGTGTTAGCAGTGAGGGGGAGAATAAGGTAGATGGAAGGGGGTGGGGGAGAGGTCTTGAGAGGACTATTTGCTTCCATTGGGCAGAATAATTTATGTTACCCCAGAGGAGAGCAAGTCTCATTTGGGTGGCATTCCAGTAATGTTGTAGGTTAGGGAGTGCTATACTGCCTTGGTTTTTGGGGAGGGTTAACAGGTGTTCTTTAAGTCTGGTTTCTTACCTTGCCATGTAAAGGGCGTAATCATCCGCTGCCATGAGATCAAATCTTTAACTGGTATAATGCAAGGTACACATTGAAAAAGGTACAACGGTCTAGGCAGTGCATTCATCTTTATGGCCTGGTTCCTTGTATAAAAAGATATAGGAAGTATATTCCATCTTGTCATATCTGTTTTTAGGGTGGTAATAAGTGGACAGTAATTTAACTTAAAAAGTTGTTTTAAGTCTGCAGGTAGTTTAATTCCCAGCTATTTTATTGCGGGTAGGTCCCATTTTAATGGAAATTGTTTTCTGATAGAGGGAGGGGCAATATAGTTGAAAGTAAGCACTTGTATTCAACGAGTATCCAGATATTTCTGAGAACGTTTTCAGCTTGTGAAATAATGAGGGGAGGGTTGTATCTGGGATGCTAAGAAAAGCAAGGACATCATCAGCGAATAAGGCTAGTTTATGTTCTGTAGATGCCAATTGTATGCCCTTTATGTCTATTTCTTGGTGGATGTATTGGGCTAGGGGTTCAATATAAAGGGTGAATAATTAGGAGGAGATAGGACACCCCTGTCTGGTGCCTCTTTGAAGTGGGAATCTCTGGGAGACATGGCCATTGGAGCGTATATAACCCTGTGGGATAGTATAGAATTTAAAAATAAGGTTGATAATTTGTTCTGGGAAACCAAAGGTGGCAAGGTCCTCTGAGAAATAACCAAGGTACCCTGCCAAATGTTTTTTCAGCATCTAAACTGATAAATAGGGCTGGAATGTTCTGGTTTTGAATATGTTCAATTAAATAAATGCTTCGCCTTATATTATCCGAGGCGTGACGACCAGGTATAAATCCACATTGATGTTGGTGGATCAAAATAGGGGCCAGTTGTTTTAGCCTTTGGGCAAGGATGGCTGCTATAATCTTACAGTCCGTGTTAAAGGCTGATATGGGTCGATAGGAGCTGCATTGGGTGAGGTCCTTGCCAGGATTTGGAACCACAGAGACCATGGCATAGTTCCAGGAGGGAGGGATGGTTCCTTTGGGAGTGAGGATGTACTGAAATAACCAGTGTAGGAGGGGGGACAGCTCAGGCTTTAGAGTTTTATAAAATTCTCCGGGAAGTCCATCGGTTCCAGGGCATTTATTTGTTTTTCATTTTCCAATCTCTGCTTCCACTTCCTGGGTTGTAATTGGGGCAGCCAAAGACTGTGCTAAGCGTTTAGGTAGTGTCGGGAGTCTAAGGGAGATTAAGAAGGACTGTATTTGGTTTTCTTGGGGTTGGGGAGCAGAGGCATTTAGCTGAGTATAATACTGTAGGAATGGATTTGAAATCTTAGCTATGGAATATTGCTTGGAATCAGTTGATATGTTTCTTATGCATGGGATGGTAGCCTTCATCCTTTGCATTCTAAGGCGTCCGGCTAATACTCTTAGTGAATGTGATCCTCTGTCATAGTATTTCTGCCTTAGAAAGAGTAATTTCTGTTCACTCGAGTAATCTAACAGTGAGTTAAGGTCTTGTTTTAAGGCTTTTAGTTCTTATGAGATCTTAGTGCTGATTTTAATTTTTTGGTGCTCTTCTAGGGCCTGTATTCGGGATGTCAGTGCGGCTCTTTTCTGATCTCTCAGCTTTTTATTTCTCACCGAAATTTCAATAGATTTCCCTCTACAGATAGCTTTAATTGTGTCCCATCATACAGATATGGCTATGTCTGGGGCATCATTATCTGTGAGGGCCTGTGTCAAGGTGTCTTTAATATCTTGGATTATCGCCTTATTTCAAAGTAATAGAAGGTATATTGTTTCCCTGTGCCACTGAGGTATCTCCAGGTGTCACCATAGCTCAGGTCTTTTAAAAGTCTGGATAAATCCCTTATTTTTTTTTTTTATCCACTCCGGGAAGTATAACTCCCCTTTCAAATGGTTTAGATAGGTTTATATTAAAGTCTCCTCCTCAAATAATTGTGCCCTCACCCCATTGTGACAGCAGTAAAAAAAAGCCCTATAGGTTTTAAAGTCTGTATTCAGTGGGAAATAAACTGAGGAAATGGCTACCAGTCTACCATTCAGTCTCCCTTTCACTAATACGTACCTGCCTTCCTTATCTATTATCTGGTACAGACACTCAAATGGTACGTTTGGAGGTATTAAAATTACAGTACCTCTTCTGATGATGCATAAACCTGAGAAAACCCAAGGCGCTCAAATTTCCTGTGTTCCCCAGGAGAAAGGTGGGTCTCCTGTAATAGGGCTATAGCAACCCGTGAATGTCTTAAGGAGGACAGAATCTTCGGGCGTTTAATTGGACTAGAAAGTCCATGGACATTATATATACAGATTGTGTAACCCATTTACACAAATTTAAAGGTAAAAGTAAAGGTCTTCCTGTCTAGGCCAAAATACAGGAAGGATATACTCCATCCCATCCATCTAGTTATCCCCTGAAGGTATACATATAAAGCAGCATTGAAAGTTGAAAGGTGTTTAGCTGGTGTAACAGTAGAAAAGGAACTTTGTGCAAACTGTGCACACAACATAAAAACTTTGTGTAACTTCCAAGGTAGGAGGTCAAACATTTCCAGTGACCTCTTAATCCTCCCTGATGTTGTTAAAGGTAGGTGGAAGAGGGAGAATAAATTCCTCCTGCTAGGGAGGACCTCTTTCTGTGTCAATACAGTTTTTGACCCAATAAAAATAGTGGCTTATAGGTGTCAGTACCTCTAAGCCCTGTCTGCTTAATATAAAAATGTACAGAAGAAAATCGTTAAGGGGAAAGGGGGTTTCAAAAAGTGAGGGTGAGGAGTAGGTTTCCCCTCCCCTTCAGACTGAGCAGAGAACAAAAGGGGGATAGAGAGGGTAAGGATCTACTTGTAGCCTATGTTATTCCATAGTAGACTGAGATCCTCTGGCTCCCTTATGCATTTAAGATAGTAATTGTAGGGTTGTCATTTCTCCCTGTGGGGGTACATATAAAGTAGATACCAGTGTCCTGTAGATAAAAACATCAGAAAAAACACTTCAAACTGTTGTTCATATTCCCTCATCCCTTCCCCATTTGAACACCCTCCAATGCATAAAACATTTTATAGTTTAAATGACAGAAATCTCCTCGACGTAACAGGGGTGTTATTAACAGGCTAATTCTGTTTCTCTACATTCTAATATTTCTTGACATGGACAGTTGGGAGAGAGTTAATGGGGAAAGAGTATGCTAGTTTGTCCGACAGTAATTTAAAGGTGTGAAAAAAGCACATTGATTGTCTGCACTGCCTGGCCCAGATATTCAAAGGGTTAGCATGGGGCAACAGTGTTGCCCATGCTTAACCCATGATGATCCACCGGCGATATTCAAGCGGGAATTGTGCCTGGCACAAACCCGATGTGTCAAGTGCATCAGCAATGTATCTGGTGCAGGTGGGGGTGCCCATGCATACCTGCACATCCCGATATTCAACCGGGATGTGCTGGTCACAACTCATCTTGCCCAACTTCTTATGTTTTCTAAAGTTGATCAAAAAAAGGATCAGACGGCCACCCAGCAGGTGAGCTGCCATATTGCAGGTGCAACACAGCAGCTGCCACCTGTGGGTGGCACCGAGCTCCAGCTGCACCTCCGTGAGCGCCCCATGCCCGATCATGGGCATCAGTTAACAATAATAGCGTCCAATATCCCTGGTGGTCAGTGGACGCTGTCTACCGATCGTGGCCTTCTGTATTAAAAAGATAATCTATATCCCTGGTGGTCAGTGGACCTGTCTGCCTGATCACGGGCATTGTATTAAAAAAAAGAATCCAATATCCTGGTTGTCCAGTGGACCGTGTCTGCCCGATCACGGGCATTTGTATAAAAGTGCGTCCACTATCCCTGGTGGTCCAGCGGACCTCCTCCCACCACCACTGATCCCCACCGCCCCGCTCCCCGGTCAGCGGTAGGCAGCAGCACCACCGCCTGTTGCCCGCCGACTGACACCGTAGGTGGGCTGTCGCCCATTGGTCCACAGCATGAGCCAATGGGCATGCAACTTCCATTACATACTACATTCCAGATATGTGAATGGATCCATTCACATACGGGCTCTTGCCTTGATTGGCTCACGCTGTAGACCAATGGGTGTACAGCCCTACCTAGCGTGTTAGTAGGCAGGCGGGTGGGGTGGTGCTGCGCCACTGACCGGGAGGCGGGGAGTGGGGATCGGTAGGCCGGTGAAGGGGTCCGCTGGACCACCGAGACAAGCAAACGCCTTTACATACAAATGCCAGGATCGAGCTGGACAGCAAACCACCCACCAAAATAACAAGATTATCTTTGCTCCAAAAGCAGTCGAGCAGACGGCAGTCACTGGACCACAAAATACCGATTCTCTTTTTAATACCAGAAGCCCTTGATGGGGCAGACGGTGGTCCACTGGACCACCAGGGATATAGGACACTATTTTATATTTGCAAACCCACGATGGGGCTGTGGGGCACATTGCCGCTGAGCAGGGGGCGTCGGTCCCCGACGGCTGCTGCCTGGCAGGGCGCCAGGCGCAAGTCGCCAGGGATCAGCGCACCTGCATACAAATGGGGCCATATTGACATGCAAATGGCCCCATTTGCACCTTGCATACATTATGGCCCCATTTGCATGTGCACTTTTGAATATCGCGGTTGTTGCACATGGCGCAACGGAACTTGTGCTTCGCGCGTCCCCTGCTCCCTCTGGCCACTTGCGCTGGCGCAATACAGCTAGCCGAAGTGCGATATTCCAATGATGCTGTGCCATGGCACATTCGCTGAATATCGCCCAGTCAACGCCCCTGTGCAGCCAAGTTGCGCTGCACCCAGGCTTGCGCCACAGCCTGTCGCAGTTTGAATATCTGGGCCTCTGTGTTTTCCCTCCATCTTATCCCCCTCCCCGTACCCCAAACCAATCTGGAACATCTCAAACATAGCCACAGGTTATAATTTATAGTATTTGTGACGTTGTCTTTACAAGTTACGAAGGGGTAACAGTTCCAGGTCTGTGGTAGGGAGTGTGAATCTGTGATAAAATGTTTAAAGCACTTACTGGCAGTGCGAGTGGTGTGAAAGTGCTCAGAAAAAGGAGTGTATTGGGCCTTAAACCCATTTACTCACTGCAGTTTCAAGATCTTTATTGGAGACTCCTGGTAATTTTTAATAAGGTCTCGGAAGTATTGAACGGTATCAGAGTGAGTATGGCTTGCTGGGAACTTATTCTTTCTGGTACAACAACCCACAAGAGACAGGGCTATCCTAGATCTAGTATTTACTAAGAGGGAAAAAGATAACAGATCCCCAGGTAGAAAGTCACCTGGGGGCCAGTGACCATCATATGGTATGGTTCAATTTGGCCACTAAAACTAAATCATCCCATTCCAAGGCAAAACTATGGGACTTCAGAGGAGCTGACTTTGATAAGATGGCCAACAGAGTTAAGCTAGCCCTGGAAAAAAGAAATACAGGTGAGGGGGTACAGGGAAGCAAGCATTAAGGATGCAATACTTGAAGCAACATCCGATTGTGTTGGAGAGAAAAGGAAGTGCAAAAGAAGAAGGAAACCACTTTGGTTCTCAAAATCAGTAGCAGAAAAGGTCAGAGCCAAAAGGCTGGCCTTCAGGAAATATAAGGGAACGCAGCAGGATGAAGATAGGGAGGCATACCAAACTTCCCTAAGGGAAGCAGGGAAGGCAGTAAGGCAGGAAAAGGCCCAAACCAAGGAAACACTATCACAAACAGTAAAAGAAGGTGACAAGACTTTCTATAGATACATTAGTGAAAGGAGAAAGTCCAGAGGGGGTATTGCTAAGATCAGAGGTGTTAAGGGGGCGTGTGAGGAGGAGGATCATGTAAAAGCATCTATCCTAAATAGATACTTCTGCTCAGTATTTACTAAAGAGAAGGTAGGGCAGGGCCCACAGCTCAGCACCATGGACACGGGGGAAGGAGGTGTGCACTAGTCCCTTCACAAAAGAAAGGGTCCTACAAGAGCTCGTTAAGCTCAGGGTGGACAAGACAATGGGACCTGATGGCATACATCCCAGGGTACTAAAGGAGCTAAGGGTGGAACTAGCAGAGCCATTCTCAGAACTGCTTAGTGAGTCTCTGAGCACAGGAGAGGTCCCAGAAGACTGGAGAAGGGCTCATGTGATCCTGCTCCACAAGAGTGGTAGTAGGGAAGAGGCAGGGGACTACAGACCAGTCAGTCTTACCTCAGTAGTAGGCAAGATTATGGAGGCACTCCTTAAGGAAAGGATAGTGCAACACCTGGAATCCATAGGAGCACAGGATCCAAGACAGCATGGGTTTACAAAAGGAATGTCCTGTCAAACTAATCTCATAGATTTCTTTGACTGGGTAACCAGAGTGGTGGACCAAGGGGGAGCAGTTGATGTCGCCTACCTTGACTTCAGCAAAGCTTTCAATACTGTTCACATAGAAGATTAATTAATAAGCTGGGTAGGCTCGGGTGGGTCAGAAGTTGGTCAACTGGGTGGCAAACTGGTTGATGGGCAGAAAACAGAGAGTGGTGGTAAATGGTATACAGTCAGAAGAGATGCAAGTCACAAGTGGGGTACCTCAGGATCAGTCCTGGGGCCAGTCCTCTTCAGTATCTTCATCAGTGACATTGCAGATGGACTGGAGGGTAAGGTTTGTCTGTTTGCAGATGACACCAAGATCTGCAACAGAGTAGATGATCCAGATGGGGTGGGCAGAATGAGAAGATACCTGGATAAACTGACAAAATGGTCGGAGGAGTGGCAACTGGGGTTTAATGCAAAGAAGTACAAGATCATGCACATAGGGAAGAGAAACCCTGAAGCCACCTATAGGCTGGGAGGGGAGTTGCTGGCAGTCACAAGGGAAGAAAGAGATTTGGGCATCATCACAGATGACCTGAAATCATCCAAGCACACCACTAAAGCAGTAGGTAGGCTAGGGGGATGTTGGCATGTATTAGTAGGGGTATCATAAGTTGGAAGAAGGAGGTAATAATCCCTCTTTACAAGACATTGGTTAGGTCCCATCTGGAGTACTGCGTGCAGTACTGGAGGCCACACCTTCACAAGGACATTAAGCAAATTGAGGCAGTCCAGAGAAGGGCAACCAAAATGGTGCAGGGACTGCATCAGAAAACATATGAGGACAGATTAAGGGAGCTCAATATGTATACCCTAGAGCAAAGGAGGGAGAGAGGTGATATGAGTGAAACATTCAAACACCTAAAGGGCATTAACAAGGTGAAAGGATCTAACATGTTTTAATATAAGAAAAATAGCAGGACATAAAAAGACATAAGTAATTGTAACTGTAAGGTGTGTTACTTTTTCCAGTACTTCCCCATCCTTGCTAGTGACTTCACAGAGCTTTCTGGAACAAGTTTCCAAAAGTAATAGAAAGTAATAGAAAAAGTAACTTACCCAACACTGAAAGCGATGCCTAAGGTGGGAATACAAGCCCCTCTTTTACAAGGGGCTTACAATTATAAAGTCCGAAACTAAGCAGTTAAGCAGTTAGTATTCTGGGGAATTATGTCAGAAAACTCACAGAGCTACCATACTGCATAAATGTTACAACTGCATGAGAAATGTCTTAATCCATTATACAGTTCTGTAGGCCAGTGTGAACATTATGGGAAACAAATTGTGTGAGAGGCCTTTTGGCATCATGCATTCCTGCTTAAAGATGAACCAGCATAATATTCTGTGGTGATTTGCATATGCAGCCCATGATGCTTTGCGTTATGGGGGCATGTGTGATTTTGTATTTCTTTGAAACTTGGCTTCCCGGCCACTGCCCCTTGGGGTAACCATTACCTCAGTGCTTGCACACAGAGGTTCTTTGTCTTTTAACTTTTTTTTTTTGTTTTAATTGGGTTCACCACAACATAACCCAGATAGACCATCTTAGGGTAGCTGGTTCATTCCACTAGGGTGTCAAACAGATGAGGCACACTGATGAGTCCTGATAGGATGAAACACGTGTCTGTGTCTTTTGTTGGCACGCTTTGCAAACTGTGTGAGAGGCCTTTCGGCTCCATGCATTCCTGCTTAAAGATGAACCAGCATAATATTCTGTGGTGATTTGCATATGTAGCCCATGATGTTGTGCGTTATGGGGGCATGTGTGATTTTGTATTATGGGAAACACACCATTATGCGCTTAGATTTTTATGAGCTTGTAAAAAAAACCTGGTTGCATACTAATAGGGATCTGGAACAATTTTGTTTTTGTATTATTCTAAGCAAATAAATACTGCTAATTACTGAATCCAGTATTTTGGGTTGAAAGTACACACGGACCATGGAAGGAACATATAATTTTCTGATAAAGAGAGTGAACTGCATTTAAAACTTGATGCTTTGCTATCTATCCTATATAGCACATTTTTGATTATCAAAAAGAATGTCCAGACTATAACAAATAAAAAAAAAAAAAAGAGGGGGATTTCATTTGAAAAGATTGTAGAAATAATCTAACATTACAACTGTGTCTCCTGATGAGGGAACAGATGCACAGAGAAAGAGAGCCAAAGTGCAGCTAATGCCCTAAGGTCATCATAATTTGTACTATAGTCCCCAAAGTCATTTCATTAGGGACCAAAATTCTTCTCAGAAGAACACTTTTTAACCATATAGTGACCCTGAGCTAATTGGCTTTTTTATCACATTATTCTGTGTCTGTCTGGCTATTGAAGTCATGAAGTCAAAAAACATATATAGATTACAATACCAAAGACCCGTAATATTTAATTACACAGACAGTGTCCTAATGATTGGTATATTTTGCCTGAAGGACAGCAGACAACTGATCAAGCATTTTCTCAGTGAAGTAATTGTCAGTCACTGGGGTGGGCTGGCTGAATCAGTAAAAAAAAATTACAAACTAAAGGCAAAGGGGCAGCTGGGCAGGAGCAGAAGAAGGGCGCTCTTTGTTCCCTCTCCCATTAGGAATGGACCTCGGACCCCAGGCTCGCATGCCCACCGTGACCCACCCAGCCGGCAGTGGCCTGCTCCATCTGAGTCTCTCTCTCTCAACTCTCTGTCTCAGACACTAGTTTCTCACGCTTTTGTCTCAGTCAGGTTTCACCTGCCTAGCTAGCCTATTATTATTCCTCTTCCCTAACCTTTTCAGTAACTTGATTTTTTTGCAAAAAGTTTTTTCCTCTTCAGCTGACTGAGCAGAGAAACATGTCTGAGACCTGTCTCTCCAATTCCTTCCGCTTCACACAGTGATGGTGCATGCCTGATTTCCCCTGCTTACCCATGCACAGTTCATATCTGTAAACCACATGACTCTAATACCGGCCGCTGTGGTGCACCATGTGAGTGACCCCGCTTGCAGTGGCTGAGTCACGAGAGACTCCAGGCATGTGGCGCGAGAATACCCACTGCTGGTAAGTAAGCCAAGGAAACATTTTTACAAAGTACAAGCCACGTTCACTTAGAATTGTGTCTTGTGCATACGCAGTGGTTTTCGAGGGCCCTCTATGAGGGGGGGCTGTGGGAATTTGCCCAGTTTGACTCTCATGACTGAGATACCCCCAAAGAAGATAGAACAGTAACGTAAGAACTTACCATAACAGTAGCTCTTCCTGGTCATAAAGTCTCCACCACTCATTCACACTAAAGGGACTTGGCAAGGTTGGAGGAATGGTCAAATGTATGGCAGCTTAGATTCAATGCAAAAAAGTGCAAAAGTAATGCACCTGGGAAACAAAAACCCAGGGAAAGAGTATGCAATGGGGGGGGGGAGGCACTAACAACAAAAAAAATGGAAAGGGACCTCGCGGTAGTCGTATCAAATGACCTTAAGGTAGACAAACAATGTGAGAAGGCAGTAAGGAGGGCTGGAGGGAAACTGGGATGCATAGGGAGAGGCATCACCAGTAGAAAACAGGAAGTTGTTATCCCTCTGTACAGACAGGTAGTGAGACCCCATTTAGAGTACTGCATGCAGTTCTGGAGACCCTATCTCCGTAAGGACATAGACAGGATGGAGGCGGTCCAGAAGAGTGCAACTAAAATGGTGCAGGGTCTGCAACAGAAGCCATATGAGGAGAGACTGAAAGAGCTTAATATGTATACCCATGAGGAAAGGAGGGAGAGGGGGGACATGATAGAAACTTTCAAGTACCTCAAGAGAATCAACAGAGTCCAAGACAGGAGCATCTTTGAAAGAAAGAGATGTGCAAGAACAAGGGGGCACAGTTTGAAGATAGAGGAGGGACAGCTCAGGGGCAATGTCAGAGAGTATTTTTTCACAGAGAGGGTGGTGGACGCATGGAACCACCTTCCTGAGGAGGTCTTTGGGTCAAAAACAGTTGGGGAATTCAAGAATGCATGGGACAGACATAAGGCAATTATAGTGAATGGTAGGAGGAAGTAGGCTGTTGGTTAACTAGAATCTGCAGCTTATCCAATATATAGGGAATGGGCAGACTAGGTGGGCCAAGCGGTCCTTATCTGCCATCAAAGTCTATGTTTCTATGAGCCAAAAATCTTCAGGAGGGCTGGTGCCGAGGTAGGGCCACGTGAAGGCGGTGCTACAAGCCTGGCTCACACTGTATAGGCTACCTCGGTGTCGACCCTCAAACTGCCTCAGTTCCTTTTTTCTCGCTGTTGAGTGCGCTTCAGTAACAACGTCACTCGCCCACCGGGACTCAAATCTTCACTTCTATATGACAGCTGCTTTAGTCATTCAGTATTTGATTTTTAGTATGTTATTTATTCAGTTTAAAAAATTTAAAAAAAATGTTTATTTTCTTCTACGAAAGCACAGAGGTCCTCTTCAGCCCACCTTCAACGGAGTCAACCATGAACGGGGCCGGTGACAGTAGGGAGACTTTGCATGAAAGTTGTATTTCCAGTAGGGCTGGGTCCGTCCGCCACCCTCTATGGAGGGGGTCTGACTATCGGCAGTCCAGTGCTCGGGAAGGGCAGTCCTCTTGAAGGCACAGAAAGAAGTGGGCCCGTTTCTGATCTTCGTCAGGAACCTGACACCGCTTGTCCTCAAGTTCTTCTTCGTTCCACCAGTCAATGAAGAAACGGTACCACTCGAGGTCGCCCTCTGGTAGGTCTGCACGTCAGTTATCGGTTGCAGGGGACAGGAGACCGACTCCAACTCTGTTGGGGTCTCCTTCGACCCCTGTCCCTGATGCCCGGCATCTTCAACTCCGTAGTTCCTCCCTGCCCCCTGGGGGTCCTCTGGTGAGCAGTTTCATCATTGGGCAGCTCTTATGGAGCAATGGGTTTGGCAGCTGTCCCGACTTTGCGAGCTGGCGGGATTGGGCCTAGGGGCTATGAACCCACGGGCAAGACGGTTGGGTCAGCCTTGTCACATGACACGTGCTTCAGTGCCATCGACACCGTGCTCATGTACTTTTTTCCCCTCACATGGCTGCAGTGCAGGGGCCAGCACAGGTACCACCTTCTCCTTCTCAGGTTTTCAGATCTTCATCCTTGGGTGTCCTGGAGTTTGGGTTGGGGTCCCGAGTGCCCGTGTGGTGCCGGCTGCGTTGCTACCTTCGACTTTGGTCCTGGTGGTGCCGCGGTCAGCAACGCATCCAGTGCCATCCCCGGCGCCACCTCAGTTACAGAGTTTCTTGACTTTGAGGAGCACCCCCTCCTTCACTCTTTCCTCCCTTTCCTCTTGATACTATCCCTCCTGGGCTAGTAGAAGATGATATTGAACCTGATCCTGATCTACGATTAGGAGACGACTTTGATGATTATTCTTCCTTTGGAGTAGAAGGTAAGCCCTCTACTTCAGCAGAGCATTTGGTTGAGGACCTGTCTTTTAAATCTCTCCTGAAGAAAATGAACTCCACCCTCTCTCTCCAGACATCGGCAGTGAATCCAGGGAAGCTGTTGTGCCTTCAGTATCTGCATGTTCCGGAAATCCCTGTGGAATTGACTCCTCCGGTACAGCCCTCTTTCAAGACCCTGTCACACATGGTGTGGGCTAATCCAGCACTCATTCCTTATGTGGCGAAGTCCATAGATCGGAAGTACGCTTCCCCTAAGGATCGACCAATTTTGGCCTCCCAAGACTTTGCAGACACCATTGTAGTCCTGGCAGAAAATGGCAAAGCTGTACTCCCTCAGAAATCTACAGCTCATCTGGTAAATAAAGAATCCTGTAAGATCGACGCTCTGGGAAAGTGAGTCTTTGCCGCTGCTATCCTAGGAATGCGTATTGCTAGCTACCAGGGCTGTGTCTCACAATATGAGTATACCCCCTGGCATTCGCTGAAAACATTAGTTGAAGCTCTTCCAGAGTCGCATGCTACTTCAGAGCTTCTTCAGACTGTTACTAGAGGTATCATGTCCAGTAACCATCAGCTTAAGGCTGCTGTGGACACTTTTGACATTGCCTCTAGGGCAGCAGCAGCAGGGATTTGCACCCGACACCACTCTTGGTTGCGGACCTCTGAGTTTACTAATGATGCTCAACAGAGAGTCATGAATTTACCATTTGATGGAGTTTACCTATTTGGCCCACAGGTGGAGCAAGCATTGAAGGCCACTCAGAAAACCAGGACTGCCATTAAAACTGCCAGACTGACCCCGGCTGTACCCCAATGGGGTGGGAACCGTCGACAGTCTCATAACTGCCAGTCCTTTCGTGGCAAAGACAGAGGGGGTTTCAACAAGAATCAAACCCCTCAACCGCAAAAGAAACTGCAGCAGACGGCACAGGACCCGAAAGCGCTTAGTGCCACCCTCTGAGATTCCGGCCCAAGTTCCACCTCAGCTGTCCGAGGAGGACTCTTCGCATTTTTACAACCAATGGAAGTCAGTCACTTCAGACAAATGGGTGCTCAGGATAATCCGCGAGGGTGGCTCCCTAAATTTTTTGGAAACTCCTCCGGATCATCCACCCAAACGACAGCCCAAGCTGTCTGTCACTCAGTCAGACCTTCTTGCTGCCAAGATTCAAGGCCTACTGAACAACAGGGCAGTAGAAGTTGTTCCACAGGATCAACAGAACACAGTTTCTACTCCCATTACTTCCTAGTTCCAAAGAAAACAGGCAGCATGCACCCTATTCTTGATCTAAGGAATTTAAACAAATTCCTTTACAAGGAGAAATTCAGGATGATCCCATTCAGTATAATTTTACCTCTGATCCATCAAAACAATTGGCTGGCCTTCCTGGACATGCAGGATGCCTACATTCTCATACACCCAAGCCACCACATGTATCTATGATTTGTGGCATTGGGTCAACACTACCAATTCAGGGTCCTGCCCTTTGGGCTATCCTCGGCGCCTCGAGTCTTTACAAAGTGCTTTACAGTACTCACAGTGCTTCTCAGGAGACTCTAATTCAGGTGTTCCCGTATCTGGATGACTGGCTACTAGCAAGCCCCTGCAGACAAGAGACACAGGAAGCTGTGACTATGGCTTCCAAGGTCCTCACATCCATGGGAGTTCTGGTGAATCTGGGAAAGTTGCAGCTACAACCCTCCCAACAGTTCCTCTTCATAGGAGCCCTTCTGGATACCTTCAATGCAAGAGCTTTTCTTCCGGAGGTCAGGAGGAACAACATCCTTCAGTTGGCTCACTTCATCAGAGAGAACGACTCAGTCCAAGTTCTCTCAATGTAGTGAATGCTGGGTCTCATGGGTATCATCAGTGTTCACTTTGCCCCAGCTCATCTTCACATGAGGACTACTCAGTGGATGCTCAGTACTCAGTGGTCCCTGACCACACCCCCCCCAGTCCTTTCACATCAAGGTGACAGAACCTCTTAAGACTGTCACTCACCTGGTGGACTCAAGAGGACAAGCTTCTGAAAGGTTTTCCCTTTTCCCTGCTAGAATCACAGATCTCCATCACCCCGGATACATCCCCACTCGGATGGGGAGCTCACTGCCAAGATCTCCACACCCAAGGTCGATGGAATCATGACGAGTCTCAACTCCACATAAATGTCCTGGAAATGAGAGTTGTCCTGTATGCAGTCCGAGCTCTGAAGGACATCATCTGTTGCAAAATCATTGTCCTTCAAACGGACAACAAAGCGGTGATGTACTACATCAACAAACAGGGTGGGGCACACTCTTACCTCCTGTGCAGGGAAGCAATGAGAGTGTGGGAATGGTGCCTGAAGCACGAAGCCCTGATCCAAGCAGTCTACCTTTCGGGAGTGCAGAACGATCTAGCGGATCATCTCAGTGGAAAGGAAGCAGATCCTCACGAGTGGTCTCTCAACGCAAGCATCGTGCAGTCGCTCTTCGAAGAGTGGGGCAACCGGACCCGGACCTTTTTGCATTCCCACTCAATGCAAAATTGCCTCTGTTCTGCTCCAGAAATCCAGAATCTGGCATTTTCTATCAGGATGCAGTCAGACTGCGGTGGACAAAATGCTTTCTGTACACATTTCCTCCTCTTCCCTTAGTTCAGAGGGTGCTGCTCAAACTGGAGGCACAAGGGGTCAGAATGATGCTCATCGCCCCATTCTGGCCTCATCAGATTTGGTTTCCATTGATCAACAGATTATTGGAAACTCCACCGAGACAGCTTCCACTTCAAATGGACCTGCTGACCCAGGGTCTAGTGGTACATCCCAGCCTGAGATCCCTTCATCTCCACGCATGGCTCCTGAGGAGATAGAAGTGAGTAGATCTGATGTTTCATGCAGGGTCTCAGACATTCTCCTAGCTGCATGCAAGCCGGCTACTAGGAAAACTTACACGGCAAAGTGGAAATGTTTCTCCATCTGGTGTACAAAGTCCTTACTGGACCCCTTCTTTTGTCCACCTAACAAAATCCTGGAGTATCTACTAGACCTGTCAAATGCAGGGCTACAATACTCAACTGTGAAGGTTCACCTCTGTGCGATCTCAGCTCACCACAAGCCTGTACACGCTGTGTGTGTCTGGCTCAGTTGCCCTTGGTTAAGAGGTTCCTTAAAGGTATATTTCACACTAGGCCACCGATCAGAAGACCAGTAGCCAGTTGGACATTAACCTTGTGCTGGACATGTTCACCCTTAAACCTTTTGAGCCTTTAGCAACATGTGAGCTGAAGTTCCTGACCTGGAAGGCCGCCTTTCTTGTAGCCATTAGCTCTGCTTGCCGACTGTCTGAAATACATGCGCTGGTCACAGACCCTCCGTATACTGTATTTCACAAGGACAAGATGGTTCTCAGAACTTGTCCTAAGTTTCTCCCCAAAGTAGTCTCGGAATTCCATCTGAATCAGCCCTTGGTTCTTCAGACCTACTTCACGAACTTCCAGAATGAGGGAGAGCGTACCCTACATTCTCTGGATGTGAAAAGGATTTTGCAGTTCTACATAGACAGAACTAAAGAGATCCACAAATCAAAGCAACTATTTGTCTCCTTCAGCATGGGCAGGCTAGGTCAGCCTGTTGCCAGCAGATGTATTTTGGCGTGGCTGGTGGCATGTCTCCATCACTGCTATTCCATGGCACAGGTTAAATTGGAAGGCAGAGTATACACTCATTCTACCAGGGCAGTCACGGCATCACTGGCAGAAATCCAAAGCGTGCCCATTGCGGACATCTGCAGAGCAGCTACTTGGAACTCTGTGCACACCTCTGTGAAGTACTACGCTTTGGATGCCCATGCCAGACAGCATCCATCCTTCAACAGGACAATCCTAAATGGACTTCTGTCCTAAGTGAGCTCCTCTCTCCTGCCGCCCTTCTCAGGGGATGAATTTAGCTCAGTATTCTTCCATCAGTGTGAATGACTGGTGGAGATTTTATGTCCAGGAAGATATGAAAATTATGTACGTACTATATTTCTTGATCTTCTTGGATGAAGTCTCCACCACTGATTCACATGCCCACCCTCCATCCCCCGAGCTCACTTATCTTGTTTTTGGTCTTCACTCCCTCGATGGCTGGGCTGTGAAGACTCTGTTGTGTTGACCCTTCTTGTATGGGTCAGTCAGACTATCTTATGTCCGACATAGGTTAGTTTATGCTGCACCTCCTTGGTAAAAAAGGTACTGAGGCAGTTGGAGGGTCGATGCCAAGGTAGCCTATACAGCGCGAACCAGGCTCACGGCACCGCTTTCTCATCGCCCTACCTCAGCACCGGCCCTCCTGAAGATTTTTGGTTCCCGCTGGGTCCTAGTGCCTCCAGCATAGCACCATCAGTGTGAATGAGTGGTGGAGACCTCGTCCAAGAAGATCAAGAATTACGGTAGGTTCATCATTTTCATATCTTCGAGCGAATCTCAGTTGTCAGGTATGATTTCCTTCCCACCATCCCCCTTCTTGGGGCTCCTGTCTAGGAACTGGCTATCTGGTGTATCCAGTCTTTTTGCTTAGGTCTGGATACCTCTTTCTTTCCTCAGTTCCCCAGGGCGAGAGCCTTGCTCCCTTCATCTCCAGGGGGAAAGAACTGAGGAAGGAGCGGGGACACCTACTCCTATATAGGGTTGGTGATGTCGGCTGATGTTGACGGCATGGGCGGCCCCAGTTGTACTGCTGAAAATCTTCTGTGTGGATTTCCCTTCACCCATGGCGAATGTTCCTATGGTGTAACCTGATGACTGAGATCCCCTCAAAGATCTGCTGTTACAGTAAGTTTTTATGTAACTGCTCTTTATTTTTACAGTACTATTACTGTACTTATGTCTCAGGCCCCTTCCCACCAGGAAGAAAAAATATTACTTACTGTACTAATGTTGTTTCTTCTCAGGGATCTAGCAGTGAGCATTAAAAGTGCATCATCCCACCAGAGTGTGATGCCCTGGAAATAGAACTTAAGGCAAATTAGTAGTACCTAAAATACAAATTCAAACTCTGCATGGTGTCACGCTCCCCCTTGCTGTTGTAACATCAGATTTGTTTCTATGGCCAGGGAAGCAGTGATCACACAACTAGCTGAATGACTGCCAGCATTTTTTTTAAATGTTCTGTAAAACTTTTAAAGATCAAACCAAATTACAGCAGATATCATGTAAAATTAAAATGATCTTATTTTAACAATTACTGAGGAACTACAACAAGTAATGCTGAAGCAACCTTAAGGTAAAAACTGATTCTTCTGTGAACCTATTTTTTTCTGGAAGGGGAGGCAGAGGCAGGGTTTAAAATGTTCATCGATGAACTCTTGAGATGAAACAATATTATTACAGTGAGTAATTTTTTTTCTTTGTACAACAGGCTGCATCAGTGATGCCTTACAAGAGCAGACTCACTGGCAATACCTTGTGAGCATGGCTCTAGAACCTATTTAGGAAAAGGGTTCTGCAAGACAGCAGTTCCAAAGCTAGCATTCCTTCTGAACTGAGTGTCCAGACAGCAGTGCTTTGTGAGAGTGTGCAGTGTTTTCCAGGTAGCTGCTTTACAAATGTCTAGAAGGGGGATACCCCCTGTAGCTGCCACAGAGGTATAGGTATCCCTTGTGGAGTGTGCCCTTAGGCCTTTAGGATGGATTTGTTCAGCTTTGTCATACCTGAGCTGTGTGCAGGAGACTAGCCAATGTGAGATAGTTTTCCTAGCTGCTGGTTTACCTTTGCCAACCTCTTCGTAGGTAAAAAAACAAACAAAAAAAAATGTGTGCTCTAGGACCTGATATCCCTTGTCCGGTCTAGGTAGTGGCACAATGCCCTTTTTAAATCCAGACAGTGCAATTTCTGCTCACCTGTACTGGAACTTTCAGGACAGAACGCAGAAATGGTAACTGACTGATTTAAGTTGCATTCCGACACCACTTTATGTAGGAACTCCCTACTGGCTCAAAAGATGACCATATGCATGTGGAAGATTATGCAGTTTTTGTTCTGTACAGGGGCCTTGCAGCTCATTTACCCTCCTGGCAGATATCATGGCTATAAGGAAAACCATATTTCATGTGACCTGTTGTAAATCAGCTATAACCATGGGCTTAAAGGGGACCTCCATCGGCTAGGCAAGACAGATATTTAAATCCCATGGAGGAACTGGGTCCCTTAAGAGGATATAGAGGTCCGAGGCCAGTAAAGAAACTTTTAAAAGCAGGTTGTGAGGCCAAGGGCTTGTCTTTGCATGCTGATGTGTAGGCTGATGCAGCTACCAGGCATACCTTCAGGGTTGAGGGTCTCAGACCTAAGGAGTACCAGATATTCAAAACCTGTAGGCAGGAGGCCAGAAGGGGAAGGAATCAGATTAATTTCAGTGCAGTGACTGCTCATTGCTGCTTTTATTGCTTCTTTTACTGGTTATTGTTGCTTTCACTTGGTAGCAGGTTGATTTTTTTACTACTTATAAGGGGCTAGCAGGGAATTATTTTGGGCTGTTGAAAATTTGAAACTTATTTTTGGTGTGCTTTAAGTGGGGCTGTTATTTCTTCGAATTAGAACTCTTATTTTTTCTGATTTTGAACCTATTTTGGTTTGTTTTTCTGGGGCTGTTATTTCTTTGCTGTCTTTACTTGCTGTTATTTCTTTGAATTAGAACCCTATTTCTTCTGATTTCAAACCTATTTTGGTGTGCTTTTAGTAGCACTGTTATTTCTTTGCTGTCTTTACTTGCTATAAATTTTGCACACCTTCCCAACCCTGCCCCCACTACCACTCTTAATTAAATGCCCTGTTAAATCTGATTGACAGGAACCAAGCACAGGAAATAGCAGGGGCTGTGGAGTAGGAGGGGCATAAAGGGGAGTAAGCACGCCCTCAGCACAAGTGTTTTGACTTATTTTTTATTGTTGTTTTTCTTCTTTTTAAAATTATTGGAGTGATCGGTGGCAAGATTTTTGGAACAGGGGATTGATAAAGTTGTTTCTGTCTTTTCCTGCTCTTTGAAATTATCTGATGGATCAGTGACAAGATTTTGACAAGAAGCTGTTTCTGGGTGTATTTTAGTGATATCACAGGAATTTTCACACACTTACTCAAAGCAATTAGTCCAAAATCATAGTAGGGGCATAGTTAAAGCAGTTTTGTAAAAGGGGTGAGAGAAGAAAAAAAGCTACAGTATACAAAAGGGAAAATGTATCAAAGCAAAGGGCGGGTGCATAAAAGGATAAAGAACAGAAGATGCAAAAAGGGAAAGGAAAGGATAGGCAAAGAAAGATGATGGGCGCTGTGCAGTGCAGTAATTGTGGGGTAGCAATATTCAGGAAGACTTTCTGGACACTGCAGTGCTGCCCTATCTGCAGGCACCTCTCTGTGTTGAGGGTGGAGGTTGCAGCACTCTGAGCTGAGTTGGCAAGGATCCAGGCAGCCTCCCCCCCCCCACACAGGGACCACCATGACTACCACCACTCCCTCAAAGGATGCCAAGAAGGAGGGATGGATGAATGAACTACGGTGGGCTCAGAAAGGGAGACGGAGGTGGGATGAAGGCACATCCTCTGGCCAGTGACACTTCATAACTCATATGCCATCTTGGCAGAGCAGGAAGATCGCACAGCATCTCCAGAAGTGGACACCAAGGAGTATGAGTGGATCATACTGGATGGAACCCTGAGGGCAACTGGAAGGAGAACACACGGGAGGAGGAGCAAATCCTGTTTGGGGACTTCATTGTTAGGGGGATAGATCTGGGGACAGGCAGCAGTGGGGAAAGGGAGGTAGTGTGCCTACCTGGAGGCACAGTTCAGAGGGAGGGCAAGCGGATCCTAATGATTGCTAAGGCAGTGGCAGCTGGACATCATTATCCACATGGGGAAAAATGACCTGGCAGGAGAGGGGGTAGATATAGGTAAAGTACAGGAGGAATTCAGTGAGCTGAGTAGGAGTCTTGGGCAAGTAGTATACTCTGTAATGTTCTCGGAGGTTCTACCTGTCCATTGCAAGGGAGAGGGCAGAGACATCTGCACCATGGAATTCAACACATGGCTGAAGAAATGGTGTGGAGAGGTGAAGTATGGCTTCATTGGGGACTGGGACCTCACCTGGAGGGATGAAAGACTGTATTCAACGGACAGCCTGCATCTATCCGGGGGCGGCGGGGGGGTAAAGATATTCTCACTGAAAAGTTTCTTCAGCAGGCATTTAAACTAGCAAGGGAGGGAGGGAGGCAAATGCAGTCAGGGGGATTACTATAGCTCCCCCCCCCCCCACATGACATATCCAGAAATAGGGAGACCCCAATAATTAGATGGACACAAAAAGAAAAAAAGAAAAAAAATGGTCACAATAGGAAGGAAAACAGAAAATATAACTCAGACACATCACAGGGCACAGACTGGAAAAGGGAAAAGGGGGAGGGTGCACAGGAAGGAAGGTAATGTACACAAATGCCCGCAATCTGGGAAACAAAATCCCAGATCTAATGGCATTGATGGCAGACACAAACCTGGACTTTGTGGCTATTACAGAAACATGGTGCACAGGGAACCACGAATGGGATACAGCCATACCAGGATCCACACTTTCTAGGAAGGATAGGGAAGGGGAGGGGGGTTGCTATGTATGTGAAGGAGGGGGATTAAAGCAACGAAGGCTCAAGAGTTACAGGAAAGAATGGAGGCACTGTGGGTCACCCAAGAGGTGGGAAATAAGGCTGCCATTCATGCTGGAGTGGTTTACAGGCCTCCTGTGCAGGGGGAGGAAACAGAAGAAGTTCTGGTGAAGACCATCCACAAAATCGCAACCAAAGGGGAACTGCTGCTAATGGGAGACTTCAACCTGCCAGATGCAGATTGGAGCACTCAGACTGCTAGTACAACAAGGAGCAGGGACTTCATGATCGACCCGAAAGGGGCAAACTTAAGGCAGCTAGTAGTAGAACCCACCCGGGAGGGGGCTATACTAGACTAGGTGCTGACCAATGAGGACAGGATCACAGATGTTGAGGTGGGCAGTCCCCTTACAGTGTGGTTTACTTTAATCACAGTGGTAGAGGAAAGTCGTACAAAGATTAAGGTTCTGGCTTTCAGGCAGGCCAACCTTAAGGAAATAGGGGGACAGTTTAAAAGTGTCCTAGCAGCAGAAGTTGCAGGGGAAGATGTGGAGGAACAGTGGCTTAGACTTAAAAGAGTCATAACAGAAATAACAATACATTGTGTTAGAATGCATAGTAAGAGTAAAAGAAAGAAACGGCCACTATGGTTCTTGAACGTAGTGGCCGAGAAAGTAGGGAAAAAAGAATGGTCTTTAGGAAATACAAGGAGACGCAAAAGGATGAGGACAGGGAGAAGTGTCTGGAGAAACAGAAGGAATCTGGTAAAGCAGTCAGAATGGCTAAGGCACAGACAGAGGAAGGTATAGCACAGGCTATTAAGAAAGGAGACAAGACCTTCTTCAGATACGTTAGTGAGAGGAAAAAGAATAGAAATGGTATTGTTAGTCTGAAGAAGGAAGAAGGAGGGTGGGTGGAAGACCTAGAAAAGGCTGAGATACTGAACAAATACTTTTGCTCAGTGTTCACCAGGGAAGGGGAGGGTGAGAGACCAAGACTCATGAGGAGGGGTAGTCAGGAGAGGAAGGTTGACACCAGCCCATTCACTGTGGAAAGAGTCCTAGAATAACTGGGGATCGGGGGAATAAAAACAGACAAAGCAATGTGGCCAGATGGGATTCACCCCAGAGTATTAAAGGAACTCAGGGACGTACTGGCAGGTCCACTGACTGACTATTTCAACTCATCTCTAGAGACAGGAGAGGTACCTGAAGACTGGAGGAGGCAGAGTTGGTCCCTCTCCACAAGAGTGGCAGTAGGGAGGAGACGAGCAATTACAGACCTGTAAACATGATCTCAGTAGTGGGGAAGCTAGTGGAGTCCCTACTTAAGGAAAGAATTGTGAAGTTTCTGGAGACTAGTGGGGCACAGGATCCAAGGCAGCATGTATTCTCAGTGGGAAGGTCCTGTCAGATAAATCTAATTGATTTATTTGACTGGGTGACCAGGGTGGTAGATCGGGGGTGGATGTGGCCTACCTGGATTTCAGCAAGGTCTTCGATACCGTCTCACTTAGGAGATTGCTAAATAAATTGAGAAACCTGGGAGTGGGCCCTATGGTAGTAAAATGGGTTGAGGACTGCCTAAGGGACAGGACTCGGAGGGTGGTAGTAAATGGCATGAAATCAGAAGAGAGGGAGCTGACCAGTGGGGTGCCACAGGGATCGGTGCTGGGACCAGTTCAGTTCAATGTCTTCATTAGTGACATTGCAGAGCATCTGGAGGGAAAGGTATGCCTTTTTGCAGATGACATCAAGATCTGCAATAGGGTTAACACACCAGAAGGGGTGGAAAGAATGAGAAAGGATCTAAGCTTTTTGGAAGAATGGTCAGGTGTATGGCAGTTGAGTGTTAATGCTAAAAAGTGCAAAATAATGCACCTTGGTCACAGGAATCCATAAGAGGAGTACAGGATTGGTGGTGAGGTTCTGGCCACCACAAAGCAAGAGAGAGACCTGGGGATCAACATATCAAATGACCTAAAGGCGACCAAGCAGTGGGAAAGGCAAACAGAATGCTGGGATGCTTAGGTAGGGGCATAACCAGCAGAAAGAAAGAGGTGGTGATACCACTGTACATATCACTGGTAAGACCTCACCTGAAGTACTGCGCCCAGTTCTGGAGTCCGCATCTTAGGAAGGACATAGACAGGATGGAGGCAGTCCAGAGAAGGGCAACAAAAATGGTACGTGGGCTGCACCAGAAGCTGTATGAGGAAAGACTCAGGGACCTTAATATCTATTCACTGGAGGAGAGGGGAGAGAGAGAGAGAGAGGAGGTGTGGGGGATATGACAGAGACATTCAGGTACCTTAGGAGTATAAACAGAGTACAAGACAGAGGGAAGCATATTTCAGAGGAAGCATTGCACAAGGACAAGGAGACATGATATGAGGATGGAGGGAGGAAAGCTAAGGGGGAATGTCAGGAAGTACTTTTTCACAAAAAGGGTGGTGGTTCTGTGGAACAGCTGTCCAATGGAGGTGGTGGAGGCTGAAATAATACGGGGTTCAAGAGCACATGGGATAGACATAAGGGTACCCTGGAGATGGGCAGAGAAGGCATGCGGCACATCAAATAGGATCTGGGCTGTCAGCACTGAGTAGGGAAATGGGCAGACTAGGTGGGCTGTATGGTCCTTATCTGCCATCAGATTCTATGTTTCTATGTTAGCCCTGTCTGAACTGAGATTACTTTCCTGAGGCACACCAGTATGAGAATCTCTTTCACTCACAAGAGTATGCTTTCTTCATTGGTGGTTTCCTGGAAACCGTAAGCACCCTGAACACCTCCTCTGACAGATTAATAGAAACATAGAAACATAAACGATGATGGCAGATAAGGACCGCAAGGCCCATCCAGTCTGCCCTTTTTCTGCCTTATGAATGATGCCATCGGCCTTTGCTCTGTCAATGGCCTATCTATTCATGCTCATCTGTATTGCTCCCTTATGCCTATCACATGCCTGTTTGGAGCCCTGCACTGTATTCATATCTACCAATTCCTGAGGTAGGCCATTCCATGAATCCACCACCCTTTCTGTGAAAAATAACTTCCTCGCATTACCCCTTAATCGGCCGCCCTCTAATCTCATGTTGTGTCTTCTTGTCCTGCTATTTTTCTTATATCGAAACGTTAGACTCTTTCACCTTGTTAATGCCCTTAAAGTGTTTGAATGTTTCAATCGTATCCCCTCTCTCCTTCCTTTGCTCTAGGGTATACATATTGAGTTCCATTAATCTGTCCTCATATGTTTTCTGATGCAGTCCCTGCACCATTTTGGTTGCCCTTCTCTGGACTGCCTCAATTTGGTCAATGTCCTTGTGAAGGTGCGGCCTCCAGTACTGCACACAGTACTCTAGATGGGGCCGAACCAGTGTCTTGTAAAGAGGGATTATTACCTCCCTCTTCCGACTTGTGATGCCCCTACTAATACACCCCAACATCCTCCTAGCCTTACCTACTGCTTTAGTGGTCTGCTTGATGATTTCAGGTCATCGGTGATGAAGATGCCCAAGTCTCTTTCTTCCCTTGTGACTGCCAGCAACTCCCCTCCCAGCCTGTAGGTGGCTTTAGGGTTTCTCCTCCCTATGTGCATGATCTTGCACTTCTTTGCGTTAAACCCAGTTGCCACTCTTCCCACCATTTTGCTAGTTTATCCAGATCTCTTCTCATTCTGCCCACCCCATCTGGATCATCTACTCTGTTGCAGATCTTGGTGTCATCTGCAAACAGACAAACCTTACCCTCCTGTCCATCTGCAATGTTAACTGATGAAGATATTGAAGAGGACTGGCCCCAGGACTGATCCCTGAGGTACCCCACTTGTGACTTGCATCTCTTCTGACTATATACCATTTACCACCGCTCTGTTTTCTGCCCATCAACGAGTTTGCTACCCAGTTGATCAACTTCTGACCCACCCCAAGCCTACCCAGCTTATTATTCAGTCTTCTATGTGGAACAATATTGAAAGCTTTGCTGAAGTCAAGGTAGGCGACATCAACTGCTCCCCCTCGGTCCACCACTCTGGTTACCCAAGCAAAGAAATGTATGAAATTAGTTTGACAGGATCTTCCTTTTGTAAACCCATGCTGTCTTGGATCCTGTGCTCCTATGGATTCCAGGTGTTGCACTATCCTTTCCTTAAGGAGTGCCTCCATAATCTTGCCCACTACTGAGGTAAGACTGACTGGTCTGTAGTTCCCTGCCTCCTCCCTGCTATCACTCCTGTGAAGCGGGATCACATGAGCCCTTCTCCAGTCTTCTGGTACCTCTCCTGTGCTCAGAGACTCACTAAACAGTTCTGATAATGGCTCTGCTAGCTCCACCCTTATCTCCTTTAGTACCCTGGGATGCATGCCATCAGGTCCCATTGCCTTATCCACCCTGAGCTTATCGAGCTCTTGTAGGACCCTTTCTTTTGTGAAGGAACTAGTGCACACCTCCCTCCCCCCTATGTCCATGGTGCTGAGCTGTGGGCCCTGCCCTACCTTCTCTTCCGTAAATACTGAGCAGAAGTATTATTTAGGATAGATGCTTTTACATGGTCCTTCTCCTCACATGCCTCCTTATCCCCTTTGATCTTAGCAATACCCCCTCTGGACGTTCTCCTTTCACTAATGTATCTATATAAAGTCTTGTCACCTTCTTCTACAGTTTGCACTAGTGTTTCCTCGGTTTGGGCCTTTGCCTGCCTTACTGCCTTCCCTGCTTCCCTTAGGGAAGTTTGGTATGCCTCCCTAACTTCATCCTGCTGCGTTTCCTTATATTTCTTGAAGGCCAGCCTTTTGGCTCTGACCTTTTCTGCTACTGTTTTTGAGAACCAAAGTGGGTTCCTTCTTCTTTTGCACTTCCTTTTCTCTCTAACACAATGGGATGTTGCTTCAAGTATTGCATCCTTAATGCTTGCCCACTTTGCCTGTACCCCCTCACCTGTATTTCTTTTTGACAGGGCTAGCTTAACTCTGTTGACCATCTTATCAAAGTCAGCTCCTCTAAAGTCCCATATTTTTGCCTTGGAATGGGATGATGTAGTTCTAGTGGCCAAATTGAACCATACCATGTGATGGTCACTGGCTCCCAGATGACCTTCTACCTGAAGATCTGTGATCCATTCCCTGTTGGTCAGTACTAGAGCTAAGCTAGCCCTGTCTCTTATGGGTTGTTGTACCAGTTGTTTGAGGCCCTCCCCCTGCAGGGAATCCACCATGTGTCTAGTTCTGGCAGATGTTATTGCTGGTATTGACCAATCTGTATCTGGCATGTTGAAGTCTCCCATTATCAGAACCTCCCCTTTAGCTGTTATGTTTTGTATATTTTCTAACAATAATGTGTCTGTGTCTTCTCCCAGTCTGGAGGCCTGTAGACAACCTCAGTTCGTATGGCTGTCCCATTTCCTGTTTCCAGGGTGACCCACAGTTCTTCTGGCTCCTTACGTGTATTCTGACTTTCTGTAGCTTTGATATTTTCATTGACATAAAGGGCCTCCCCCTTTTGCACTGTGGTCTCTTCTGAATAGTGCATAGCCAGGTACTGAAGTCTCCCAAGTGTGGTAACTGGTAAACCATGTCTCGCTAATGGCTACTATGACCAGTTTAGCCTCTGTAATTATTGCCTGTAGGTTCAAACAAATCAAAATCCTAGTTCTTCAAGAACTATGCCCTTAGATGTAGTCTTCTGAAGTCTGGGAACATTGTTCTTTCCTGCGATAGGGTCAGCAGATTGTACCTCAGTGGCAGGCGGCTGGAGATCCTACTGGACAAGGTCAGGAGCATTGAGTACCAAGCCTGTCTGGCCCAATCTGGGACTACAAGTGTCACTGCTGCTGGCTCTTTTGTGAGTATTATGAGCACTCTGTGTATGAGTGGGAGTGGTGGGAAGGCATACAGGAACCTCCTTGTCCAGTCCAGAGCTAGTGTGTGCTTTGGGACTGTCCCCCTTGCTGGTGGCTTGCAGCAAACCTGTAGGAGCTGACTCTTCTCCCAAGAGGCAAATAGTTCTATTTCTGGAGTGTCTTGTCTTCTGAAGACTGAGTTCAGTACTTTCTGGTTCAATGTCCATTCATTGTCTCTCTGGCTGATTTTTCTTAGGAAGTCTGCCAGCCCATCATCCTTAATGTTCAAAAACAGTAGAACATTGCAACTCTGAAGATACTGGGGTACCAGGAATGGGTGGACAGCCCTAATAATAAAGTCAGAGCAAATGCCTGCACTCCAGGGATCACAACTGGAGGCAGTATAGCGCAGTGGTCTAAGGCTCTGAGCTGCAGATTTGGTGACATCCAGCAGACCAGACCTGGGTTTGAATCTCACAGCTTCCACTTGCATACTGTGTGACCCTGAGCAAGTCACTTAACCTCCTTGTGCTCCCAGGTCGCTCCTGTAAAAAAGCTTTCAGCTTAGTGTGCTATACCTGGTTAAACAACTAAATAATAACAACTGAAAACAGTGAAACTTGAAAGAAATAAAGAATTTATTATGCCAAACAGCCAAGTGAGGCCTGGAGGATCAGGGAGAGCCCCAGCACTTAAGCCAGATCTAATGGCCTTTGTCAGGGGGCATGTCAGCTCCCTAGACACCCACCCTTAAGTTCACAAATTTCTTAAAGCAACAGTGCCAAATTTCACAAGTTAAAATCATGAGTACATACTGTAATAGCTGCAGTATATATTAATGAACAGAATCACTGCAGCACATTATTATGCATGACGTTTCTAAGCAGCTCCTCAGAAATATTGAAAAGGGTGCTCAGTTGTGTGTGGGAAGGATAAATGGTGCTATGTGAGGGAGGGGGAGAAAGAAATGAAGAAAGGAGCTGAAGTACAATACTGAGATGTCACTAAAGCCTGGCTGGGCTGGCAGTATAGCCTATAGCTTAGAAGAATGAGGTGTGAATGAGCTTGATACATCCAGCAGACCAGACCTGAGTTTGATTCTCACAACCTCCACTTGCATACTGTGTGACTCTGAGCTAGTCACTTAACCGTCCAGTGCTCCCAGGTCACCCCTGAAAACAGGCACTTGTGCTTAGTGGGCCTTACCTGGTTACCAAAGACTAAAATAAAAAATAAAATAAAGTCATCTAACTCCAAAAATCAGTTAGATAGCTTTACAGGTATCTTGTAATTAATTAATCACAAAAAAAAGAAAGTTCATACAAAATCATATCAGTGTCCCTTTAACTTAAAGTCCCAGATGAGTATGAGTTCTTGCACTTCAGATGGGAAAATTCCCAGGATTCCAACTACAATCTAAAAAAAGACAACATAAAACATATAACAATAAGATGCACATAAAACAAACACACTGGGACAAGACAGTGACAAAGACACAAGTGGTAGAAAGTTAATACCACCAAGCAAGTAAATGTCTATAACTGAGTTGAATTTTTAAAGAATGGGGAAAAATCCACTTTTTCATTTAATCCCTGTAGAGAAACTGTATTCAGGAATACTGTTCACCTCATCTCTTTTTGAAGTAAAACCAAAAATCTGGATTTTTTAATTCCAGGTATACCTTAAACTCGGTGAGTTCTGTCGCTGTCCCCCACCACACCATAATACAATCAACAATGTACCTCCTCCAGAGGTCAGCTTACTTCTAAAAGGGTTTGAATCAGAGTAAATATTATCATTTTCCCATAATCCCATAGCCAGATTTACATAACAGGGAGTGAAAGTCACCCCCATGGTTGTACCACTCTGTTGCAAAAAGAAATCCCCCATGAACCCAAATGAATTGCTTTCTAAAACATTTCTTGCTATATTCACAAGGAGTTCTGTAGGGGGATTCCTCACATTTACTCTTTTGTCCACGAAATGGCCCAGAGCCTCCAAGCCATATTCATGAGAGATATTTGTGTATAGAGATTCCACGTCAAGGGTCACCAACAAACTGGTTCCCTCAATGTGTCTCTCTTCCATTAAGTTTAGAACATACCCAATGTCCTGATCTGAGTCAGTAAATCCTGCCCAGAAATAACCAGTCCATGTTTGGACTTGAACAAAAAGGTGGATGGATTGATTGAGGAGGCATACCAAAGGTTCCAGATTAACAACAAAATTAGAGACTTTCAACTACTGATCACCCTCTATAGCCAATAATATCTGTACTTCCGACGGTCTGCAAATCACTTTTTGGACCCTTCCGATAGACCAGTTATTTCTGGGCAGAGCTCTCTGACTGAGCCATTATCCTAATACAAAGCTTGTTCTATCAAGCCCATTGTTATGAAATTGAGGTCCTATTTACAGGAAATTAGTGATGTTCTAAACTTAACAGGAGAGATCTGTGTAGAGGGAATCAGTTTGTTGGTGACCCGTGACGTGGAATCTCTATACACCAATATCCTTCATGAATATGGCCTGGAGGCTCTTTGCCACTTTTTGGACAAAAGGGTAAATGTGTGGGATCTGGACATGTGCCTTAGAGAACGGTGGTGCAGTGCAGAAGCCATTGGGGGGCTAGATTAGAGGTAGATGAGATGCCCAGGGAATGCTTTTCATTGGCAAAGTCTGGTGGGGGTGGCGGAAGTAACAAAATCACTTTTGTAACAACCTACTCCACAGATGCTAAGATGGTCCAAAGCATTATCACTAAAAACTAGGAAATTTTGGAACGGCCTGGTGGCACTGAGGGTTGAGGCACTGGATGCCACACCTTGCGCCACACTGGCAACCCGGGTTTGGGAATGAGCCCGGGCCATCGGGGGTCAGCAGGGGAGGGAGAGAATTGAGCATCCCGAGGACAGCTCTCCTCTCCCAGGAGGGAGGGGGGTCTGCGCTCGGTACTTGACTGGCCTCTGGCAGAAGTCAGAGGCACGGCAAGTGCAGAGCTGATGTCTAGGAGATGGGAAGTGGCAACATCAGTGGTGATGCCATGGCGTCTGGGTACATGCCACTCTCCCAACAAGAACAAAGGAAAAATCACTCTGCAGGCTCCGGGAAGATGGAGCACCGAAGCAGACCCCTAATTTCTCCCACCTGCCTGATCCTGTAGCCCCCGAGAAAACCAGAATTGTTCAGGGTGTAAGCCTGCCCCACCTCGTCCCCACCCGGGGAGGAAGAACCGCTGCTCCATGGGGGTAGACCAGAGGATTCAGGTAAGGTGGCTGAAGCGGGGCAGATTTCATGGGTGCTCCCGATGATGCAGAGACAAGGGGTGATAAATAGAGATTTAAAAAAAAAAACCACAAAAAAAAAAAACTGGGAAGTTTTGAAAGCAGAGCCACAGTTAAGGGACTGTGTGGTTGAGGTGCCCAGCATAACATATCACAGGGCCAAAAATATGAAAGATGCCCTGGTACATAGCATGCAACCTGTACAGAAGAAACCCTTCTGGTTGCCCCAACCCCTGCTCGGCTGAAAGAGATACAGCTGGTGTAAGTATTGTAATGTGGTGTCTAACACCACTTTTTTTTGAGTCCCAAGGATAGGATGACAGTAGATATGCCATGAAGAAACTAATCACATGTGACACTACGAATGTCATTTATCTAGCACTGTGCATATGTGGAGTGTTTTATATGGGACGTACAAAAAGAAAATTTAAGGAATGTATTGGGAAGCGTACGAGGGCAATTCTGCAGAGAAATAAATACATTCAGGTTGCTAGCCTTGCTTGTAGAGCAGAAAGCAGCTAACTAAAAGAAGCTAAATTTTCTTATTAGTTTAACACTTGTATCTCAGCAGGAGTCAGTGTCTGTTGAGATTAAACAGATACTTTATTAGAAGTAGAAGGGGTCTTAGTTAGGGTTAAAAAAAGAAAGAAAAGAAAGAAATTCAGTGTGTGTTCTGTGCTGGGAAGGGTGCTGTATCAACTTAGTTTGCTAAACCAGTAGGAGGAGAGAGAGCTTAATTGGGGGTGTGGCTTAGACACTATAAAAGCAAGTGACTCAAATTACAACTTCCTGTTGCTAGCCTTTTTCTACTAATTGCCCTCCATCCCACCCACCCTAAGACAGTTCTACTTTATAGCCACTGGATTTGACTGTCAGCAGGAACTTCCTGTTTGGCAGTAGGAAGAGAAGGATCATAGAGAAACATTGGTTTTGTCAACCCTAAAGCAAAAGTAGCTCACTCCCCCAGCTGGTGGTGGTCTGACACCAGCAAGGAAGAAGGAGGCTACTGAAGAATATAGGAAGTTGCTGTCCCAGAACAGGAAGGTGAGAGTTGTAAGGAGAGGAGAGGTAAGCATACAGAGAAACAGGAGAGGGGACACAAAATAAGACATGATAGGAGTGGTGCAGTGCAATGGCTGTGGGGCAGCAGTGTTCCGGGAGACATTCTGGCAGCTGCGATGCTGCCCTATTTGCAGGCACCTCTCTGGTCTGAGGGAGGAGGTTGCCCGTCTCCAGGCTGACCTGGCTAAGATTCGTGAAAACTCGTCCCCCACCCAGGGACCACCAGGGCCAATGCCACTACCTCAGAGGTTGCCAAGAAAGAGGAGAGGCTGGACCAGGCTGGGCTCAGGGAGGGAGAGGGTGGTGGAACAGAGTTGCATCCTCCAGCTGTACCTCTCCACAATTCATTCATTTTTCTGGAGGATAGTGGTTCCTCTGGAGGCACCTGCAGTGGAGACCAAGGATGATGCTGGGAACCTTCACAAAGGAGACCCACAGGAGGGTGGCATGGGACTCCACAGGGGAAGGAAACAACTCCTGGTGGGGGACTTAATCATTAGGGGGGTAGAAATGGGGGAGGAAGGGGAGAGGGAGGTAAGGTGCCTGCCTGGCGCCACAGCTTGGAGGGACAAGAAGCGAATCCTCAGGATCATGGGTGCAGCTGCACGAGGGAGGGAGCTGGATGTCATTGTCTACCTAGGGACAAATGACCTGGCTAGGAATGGGATCAGAGCAGTGCAAGAGGAGTTTGTAAGTTGGGAGGCCTTTAGACAAGTAGCAACACGGTAACCTTCTCGAGTGTGCTACCTGTCTATGGCAAGGGTGATGTTAGGGTACTCCCACCAGGAATTCAAATAATGGTTGAAAACTGGTGTGGAGCCCAGGTTTTGGCCTCCATTGGGGACTGGGAAGCACCTGGAGGATGCAGACCTATACTGGTGCGATGGTCTGCATCTGTCCCGGGGGGGGAGAACCAGGATCCTAGGTAAGAGGTTTAAATGCTTCATTGGCAAGCATTTAAACTAGCCAAGGGGGGGAGGCACTGAAAAGGAGCAGGGAAATCCCAGTCTCCTCCCACCAAACACAGTAATTAGTGAGGTAAACACCAAGGTAGAGAAGTCATTGGGGAGAAGGACAGAGGTAAATGTAAAAAACGGCAAAGGCAGTAAGGACAGGAATGGGGCTAAAAGGGGTAAGGCCATCAAAAAGTGGAGGGTGATGAGTACCAATGCCCGTAGTCTGTGTAACAAGCTCCCCAAACTAATGGCCTTGATGGAAGAGGGTTGCCTGGATATTGTGGTAGTCACAGAGAACCATGACTGGGATATCAACATACCAGGATACACAATCTACAGGAGGGACAGGGAGGGTAAAAGAGGAGGGGGAGTAGCTCTCTATGTAAAGGAAGGGATCAAAGCAACAGAACTAAAGAGTAAACAGGGAACAGATGAGGCACTCTGGGTCACCCTGGAGACAGGAAATGGCACCACAATCTGCATGGGGGTTGTATACAGACCCCCATCTCAGGGGGAGGGAATGGACAAGGAAATGATAGAAGGCTTCCTTAGAATGGCAGAAAAAGGGGAGATATTGTTGATGGGGGACCTGAATATGCCAGATGTTAACTGGAGCACCTTTGCTGCAGGCACATCCAAGAGCATGGTCATTCTTGATGCCCTACAGAGGGCATGCCTCAGACAGCTAGTATTGGAACCCACTCGGGAGGGAGCAATCCTAGACCTGGTACTCTCAAATGGGTATGGAGAAAGAATCTCAGATTTAGAAGTGGGTAGCCATCTGTGAACAAGCAACCACCAAACAGTGTGGTTCACGATAAACACAGCCATACAATCAAGCCATACAAAAGCAAGAGTATTGGACTTTAGGAGGGCTGACTTTGGGAAAATGAGAGAGTGCCTCAGAAAAGCACTAGCAAACAGACAAGAAAGAGGGGTGGAGGAACAATGGGGAGTAATCAAAACAGCCATCACAGAGGCAACAAGCCTTTGTGTAAAGCAAATCAACAAAACACAATGAAGGAAAAACCGCTATGGTTCTCAAAAGAGGTGGTAGGAAGGTTAAGAAGAAAAGGATAGTATTCAGGAAATATAAGGAAACACAGAAGGAGCAGGACAGAGAACTTTATCAGTTAAAGCAGAAAGAGGCTGGGAAGGCAGTCAGAATAGCAAAGGCCAAACCGAGGAAAGGATAGCCAACTCTGTTCAGAAGGGGGATAAGACCTTTTATAGGTACATTAGGGAGTGAAGAAAGACCAAAGAAGGGATACTGAGACTTAATAAAGGGGAAGGAATGTGGGTAGAGGGTGACAGTGAAAAAGCAGGGATACTGAATGAATATTTCTGCTCAGTTTTCACAAATGAAGAGGAGGGGGAGGTACCTAAACCAAACAAGAGAAACACTCTGAAGACCAAGATCGATACCAGTCCATTTACAGAAGAAAGGGTTCTGAAAGAACTAATAAAATTTTAGGTGGACAAAGCAATGGGGCCTGATGGGATTCACCCAAGAATTCTAAAGGAACTAAGGGTAGAACTAGTGACACCGCTGACTACTCTCTTTAACAAATCATGGGAGGATGGGGTGGTACCTGAGGACTGGAGGAGGGCGGATGTGATTCCTCTTCACAAAAGTGGGAGCAGGACAGAGGCAGGAAACTACAGACCAGTTAGTTTGACTCAGTGGTAGGGAAAATGATGGAATCACTTGAAGGAAAGAATTGTTGAGTACCTAGAGGCAAGTGGGGCACAGGACCCAAGGCAGCATGGATTCATGATGGGAAGGTCTTGTCAGACAAACCTAATAGATTTCTTTGACTGGGTGACCAATGTAGTAGACCAGGGAGGGGCTGTGGGCATAGCCTACCTAGATTTTAGCAAGGCATTTGATACAGTCCCACACAAAAGATTAATACACAAGTTAGCCAGCCTTGGAGTGGGTCCCAAGGTGGTAGCCTGGATAAAAAATTGGCTAGACAACAGGACGCAAAGGGTAGTAGTAAATGGAATCCACAGTGAAGAAAGGAGGGTTACTAGCGGGGTACCGCAGGGTTCAGTACTAGGACCGGTCCTTTTTAATGTCTTTAAGTGACATTGCGGAGGAACTGAAAGGAAAGTATGTCTCTTTGCAGACGACACAAAGATCTACAACAGGGTTGATGCACAAGATGGAGTGGAAAGGATGAGAAGGGACTTGGCAAGGTTGAAGGAATGGTCAGATGTATGGCAGCTCGGATTCAATACAAAGAAGTGCAAGGTAATCCACCTGGGAAACAAAAACCCAGGGGAAGAGTACACAATGGGGGGTAAGATACTGACAACAGTAAAAATGGAAAGGGACCTGGAGTAATTATATCAGATGACCTAAAGGTGGGAAGCAATCTGAGAAGGCAGTAAGGAAGGCTGGGGGGATACTAGGATGCATAGGGAGAGGCATCAATAGTAGAAAACAGGAAGTTGTTATTCTTCTGTACAGACAGTTGGTGAGACCCCATCTGGAGTACTGTATGCAGTTCTGGAGACCCCATCTCTGCAAAGACATAGAGTGGAGGCTGTCCAGAGGGGGGAAACTAAAATGGTACAGGGTCTGTAAGACATACGAAGAAAGACTAAAGGAGCGCATTATGTACCCTTGAGGAAAGAAGGGAGAGAGGGGACATGATAGAAACTTTCAAGCATCTCAAGGGAATCAACAAAGTCCAAGAGGGTAGCATCTTTCAGAAAAGAGATGTGCAAGAACAAGGGGCACAATTTGAAGATAGAGGGGGGACGGCTCAGAGGTAATGTGAGAAAGTATTTTTTCACAGAGAGGGTTGTGGATGCATGGAACAGCCTCCCTGAGGAGGTTGTGGAGTCAAGAACAGTGGTGGAATTCAAGAATGCATGGGACAGACATAAGGCAGTCCTAGTGGGGGGTAGGAGGAAGTAAGCTGTTGGTTAACTAGGATCTGCAGCTTATCTGTTAGGTAGGAAAATGGGCAGACTAGGTGGGCCAAGCGGTCCTTATCTGCCGTCACATTCTATGTTTCTATGTTTCACACTGGCAAATCATGTTAATAGTGTGTGTGGGGGGGGGGTGCACATAGTCCTGTGTTTACTGGCATAGATCACGCAAATTTGGGTCCTAGGGGAGGAGATATTGAGCAAATCCTGGCCAGGAGGGGAGTTTACTGGATTTACCAATTGGGAGTCCTCTCCTGGCCTGGATTTAAGGACCAAGTAGAATGAGCTAGATAACTGTAAAATTTATGTCTAACTATTGGTTCTTTTTTCATTTTTTACCAATGTGGAACCTTACTAAATATGTGCGTGTGATGATATTAATCTAGTGTGGGATATAAACTACATCCACCAAATGAATTAGGCTGGGAGATAATCCCAGATTATGAAGTTTTGTACAGTTTTGTATTGTTGTATTGCTGTGTATGTAATGAACTGATGCTATGTATGTTTTTACACTGGTAAGACAATACTTTAAATGACTACACTTCCCCTTTAAATACTGGACTATTTAAGCCACCCTGACAAAGCACTTGTGTGTTGGGGTGTGAAATGTTGTTTGTTTGTGGATGCCTCCCTCTGAGTCCTGTTTTGCACCTGCATGTTTTTCACTCATTTATTTTATATCTGAAACTAATAAAGCAGCTTTCAAGTAGATGCACTGAGCCGCTGTGATGCATGCACTCATGAACGGAGTGCTGGGTCCTTCATGTACTTGCTAAGGTTTTCAGACTTCAGAGCACCACACCGATGCCAGCAACCCTTTCTCCCTGTTTGTTTTGGAAGTACTTGTTGAGGATTGCTGGATATAGGAAATGCCTTTTCGGAGGTTGCTTTCCTCCTTCCACCACTGTAGTGCCTGCACAAAGGCCTTTGTGACTGGCAGTAGCTTGGACAGTGAATCCCAGCTTCGGGAGCAGTAACACCTTAGATGGAACTGAATGCCCCTCATCTGAAATCTGCCCCTTGGCACCACAGCTGTGTATGAGGCCATGTGTCCCAGTATCTGCAGAAAATCCCTTGCAGGCCTTGAGTGGCCCAGCATAAAGCATTCTGCAGTGGCTAGCAGAATTGATAACCTTTCTACTACAGGGTATCCATTTCTGCACCTGCGAGGTCCAGCACCTGAACTGGTTCCGCCTGAGACTTCTGCAGATTAATCATAAATCCCAGGTGCTCTAGGGTGCTCCTTACCCTGTTGTATGGAGCACCTTGCCTCTTGCTCTGTCTTCCCTGGGATTAGCCAATCATCTAGGTAGGAAAAACTATCACACTATCTTCTCAGGTCACTGCCACCATGACTAGGCACTTTGTGAATAGCCTTGGTGCTGAGGGGCGGCCAAAGGGTGGGGTTGCAAACTGATACTAGCAGTTTCCCAGCCTGAACCTGAGATATTTTCAGTGGTTGGGTTTGACTGGAATATGGAAGTAGGCATCTTTCAGACCCAGTGACCCCAACCAACCTCTTGACTGTAGGGATGGTATTGTGCCCAGTATGACCATCTTGAACTTTGCTTTTTTGATACATTTCTTCAGCTATCTTAGATCTAAAATTCACCACTTCAAATGTTTATTGTGGTTCAGGAAGTATCTTGTAAACAGGTCCTTTCCTCACTTTGAGGCAGGGACCTTTTCCGCTGCCTTTGCCTGCAACACTTTCTTTACGTACAGTTCCAGCAAAGTTTTTTCTGTTGGTGAATGGGCTTGAAAGTTTTTTGGTCTGTGCAGTTTTGGTAATTTTTTGAATTGCAGGGACAATTCCTGACCCACTACTTCCAGGACCCATGTATCTGTGGTAATTTTTACCCATTCCTGGAAGCAGTGGTCAGCCTTTCCCTCACTGACAGTGGTTGACTGGTGACCGGGCAGAATTGTCAGGGGTTTTGTTTTGACTCTGGCTTGGAGGCTGGTGCTGCAGCATGTCTGGATCCCCTCCTGACTCTGCCTCTGTAGTAACCTCTTTGGGGCTGATACTCATAAGGGGTGTAGTTTCTTGGATAGTGACCCCTGCCTCTCATTTTGTAAGGCCTCTAGGAAGTAGAGGCCTTTTCTTTCTCAGTTATTTTTAAAAAGTGGATTTGTCCACTTTGTAAATGCATGCCTCTGTTTTGTCACCAAATAAGGAATTTCTCTCAAATGGGAAATCAATGGCTTTAGCCTGAGTGTTCTGGGTGAGGATGGTAGCTATTAGCAAGGCAGACCTCCTCAGTGCTACTGCTTGAGCCAAGACTCTTGAAGCAGAGTCATTAGAATCTACAGCCATGTGGACCTCATATTTAGTGGCATCCAGAGCTGCCTTTGCTGTGGCAGCCAGATCATGTGCCACTTCACCATATACCTTATCAGTTGGTACCAGCACTGCATTCCACAGTGCTTTCTGGTACTGGGCTGTGTCTGCCAAAGAAGCTGCCTGCCTCAGGAGCAGGGAAGCTGTTGTGTACACTATTTTGGCCTTAGTATGCAGTTTCTTGGAATCCTTTTCAGGTGGCTGTGTGGGGAGAGGCACCTTGTCCTTCTCACTGACAGCTGCCTATACCACTCCTTTGTGATCAGGGTGGGCATACAGGTATTTTACCCCAGTTTGTCCACGTTACTTCTTTTTAACTTTTCATTTTTTATCATTGCCCGCAGCTGAATTGGGTGCTGACATGATTTTTAACGTAGCCTTTTGGAGTGATTTGTGCATGGGCACTAGTACTCTCCTTGTGGGGGCTACCTTCATCATATCCATGAACTCCATATCCTCCTCCTCTTCCTGCTGTTTCATGAGAGGGGATGTTGAGAGTGTTCACTGTTTGACTAATGTGGAGTAAGAGGTATAAGCCTCTATGGGCCTAGAAGGGTAACCAAACTCTTGGTAAGGCAAACTGTCAGGATCTATGGATTCATCCTCCTCCTCCTCCTAATACATATCCTCTTCCTCCTCCACAGGCAAACAGTCTGGAGCCAGAGCTGGGGGGGGAGGGGGGCAAGCATATTAAGGACATTTCCCATAGTTTGGAAAAACTGTGATACCTTAGTTATATCGTCGAGGGTATTTGTTTTTGATCCACTGCTGGCTCTTTTTCCTTTGCAGGAGGATCAGCATGGGCATGTTTTTTTTTTTAGTAGGCAGTGATTCCAGTAGCTGCTGTGAGGCTTTTTTGTTTGTATTTTTGCCATCATTGGACTCGGGGTTCCCCCTTTCAGGCACCAGGGTATCTTTACTGTGTGTATCTGATGGTTGAGCACCTTTGTCTTTTTATATATCCTCTTTGACAGGGACTGCTGCTTATGAGAAGAACCCTTTGATGCATGCTTTCCACCATCATTTATCAACCCCTCTGAGCCTTTATTAGGCTTTGGTGACATAAAGGCTGACTAAGAAGCCATACATACATACATTCTTCTCTTTTTAAATCCCTTTTCTTTGGGGTTTTCTGGCAAAATTTCCTAGAGTTCACAGTTGATAGAATCGTGGTCTGGACCAAGGCACTTTTGACAAACTTGTGGCAGTCTGCCTTTGGTAGAACTGAAAACAATTTGTACAGTTTTTAAAGTCTGCGGGTCCTGTTCCCTTTTTACGGCTGCAGTAGGCAGAGCCTGCAGACATTTTGCATTTACAAAAGGAGTGATGTCATGTTTTCCGTCTGTGGAACTGACTGAAGGTGTAAATAGTTTTCTCTGCCTTACCCTCCTCCAAGAAATTTTTTCCGCCCTCAAATAAATATGCTTTCATGTTAGTCAATGGTTGCAGGGTACTATTTTCTTTCTTAAATGGGTGGTACAAGAACTGGAACCTGAGTAGTGGGAGACAGCATTAGTTTTTTTGGAGGGGAGTAAGATCCACCCCCACATCCACCTGAGAAGCTCCTGAAGATCCACACCACCTTTTTTTTAGTCATGTGGGAGGGGCACGAGGTGGATCTATCATGTTGGAACAACTGACTATCAGAGCTGCCTGGGGAAGTAATTAAGAAGTGCCTGAAACTGCATCTAGGCATATCCCCTCCCCCAAACACACCCACACACAAGCTCCTAAAGATCCGCCCCACCTTTTTTGATTCATGTGGGAGGGGCATGAGGTGGATGTATCATGTTGGAACAAGACACACTAGTTTGGGACCTGGACCAAGCAACTGAACAAGTCTGTGGAGTGATCAAGTTGTGGAGCCCCTGCATTTTATTAAGGACTAGGAGAACAGAAGATACTTAATGCCTTCAAATTGACTTAAAAACCCTTGGAACAAATGATTATCAGAGCCACCTGGGGCCCCAGAAGGAAATAGTAATTAAGGAGTGCCTGAAACTACAGCTCCCAAAGAAAACTATAGACACATTGTTCTGATTCAAGTTGAAAGAGCCACAGGGTTTTTTTTAAACATTCATGAACTAAAAACATAAAGTTCAGCTTTTGGGATTAACAATATCTGTTTACGTATATATATATATATATATATATATATATATATATATATGTATACACACACACACACACACACACATATATATATACAGTATATAATATATATATATATATATATATATCGTTTATTTTTTTAGTAGTTTAAAAACTTTGAAAGCATTGGTGTTAGCAATGCATGTAGAAATACATTGTTTAATTGTCTTTACAGTTAAACATGCAGTTTCATGTGAAGGCACTTTTTTGGGGGGGGTTTAAAGTATTTTAATCATGGGCACAGTACTTGGTAAACAGAGGCCTTTGATGATAAAGGGTATTTTTTCTTTTACGTTTGAGAAGTATGTATTATATATAAGTGTAGCAGTGTTGTAAATGGGACTGGGGAATGAATAATGGTTAAGTGCCTAGATTTTTTTAATATAATTGAGTTTATATGTGACAAGTAGGTAGGGGATAGTGTTTTGAATGTGGCAGTGGAACAGATTTGTTAGGATAAATATATGCTGTCTTGCAAATATGAAAAAATTGTAAGGGATACATTTTGCAAAACTGTGATATATATCATAGGGTTTTCTTTCATGTATTGTTGGAAGAAATAGCTATGGCTCATTTTGTACCATCAGTAAAAGGAGAGAAGAAAACATTGAACAAGAAAACAATTGGTGAGTTTATTCTAATTAGAGCTGACATTAAAACAATCTCAACTATATTTTTTATTTTATTTTATCAGGGACACTAGAAACAGGATGTTAACACATCAGTGAGCACTGATGCCATTTGTCTGTGTTAGGGAAGTTGTGGGTGGAGTTGTCTTGCACATGTTAAAATATACCAGCTGCAATTACCAACTACTTGTAGAAACAAAAGGCTGGGTGTTTTTTTTTCTGCTTTCTTTTCACTGATATTATAAACTGAGACAGGAAAAAAGTAAGGCAGAACAGATCAGAACTGACATTAAAAAATGTGATGTTCCTAAGGTCTGTTGTATGCACTATGCTTTCATTTTCATGGGAGGGGCATGAGGTGGATCTATCATGTTGCAACAACAGACTGTCAGAGCTGCCTGGGGAAGTAATTAAGGAGTGCCTGAAACTGCATCTAGGCATATCCCCTCCCCCAAACACACACACACATAAGCTCCTAAAGGTCCACCCCTACTTTTTTTTTTATTCATGTGGGAGGGGCATGAGGTGGATCTATCATGTTGGAACAACTGACTAACAGAGCTGCCTACAGAAGTAATTAAGGAGTGCCTGAAACTGCATCTAGGCATATCCCCCCCCAAAAAAAAAAACATAACACACATAGACATCATGATTTTTTTTTAACTCTAAACATGTCAATATTGGGCTCTAACAGTATGGGCAAGTTGGACATACAAATAAAATAAAAAAAAGGATCAAGCAGGTGCCTTCTCCTTTGTCAGATACATGCAGACAGAAGGTCACAAATCCTGTATGACAAGTTCATTATGTGGATGTTTTCCATGTAAAATAGAAATTTTGTTAATGTCATGTCTGTAGCATTGTTTGTAGCCAGTAAATTATTATTTACATAGGTACGTAAATGACAGGTTTTAATTCAGAAATCCAGTCTTAATAAATTTGTTTTTTAGCAGTTCTGTAAGATTTATGTCTCTCTGATGTAAGAGTGCATAGCACAGTAATGAAAGGGTTTCTGTACTTGATTGTTGTTTGCATGAGAAGTGGGCGTGACAGTGGCATGCAAGAGTGAAGTCTAAATTGTTTCTTGGCCATTCTGGGATATAAAGTTTAACACTATTGCGTGAAGAGAATAAAGTCTTGTGTTTTTTGCATTTGAATAGATTTAGTGCTTTGAAGTTAAAAGATATAAATATATATACATAGTGTCATGGACACCTGAAAATGAAGAAGATACTACTAAAATAAATGCTATTCTGATATTTTATTTATTTATGTGTGAGATTTTAAGTGTAGTTTTGCCTAGGTCACAGACACATAAGCTATAAATAAGATGGATGTATTAGTCAAAGCTTGTAGTAGCAAAATAAAGCAATAAAAATAATATATTGTGTTTTTTTTCTTTCAATTGTTGAACCAGGAGTGGCACACTAAGCTGAAACTTGCTTACGTGAGCAACCTGGGAGCACATGGGAGTTAAGTGACTTGCTCAGGGTCACTCAGTATGCAGGTGGGGGCTGTGGGATTCAAACCCAGATCTCCAGATTTGCAGTTAAGAGCCTTAAACCACTGTGCTATACTGCCTCCCTAGTTATGGCAGTCATCTGTTTTTTAGTTCATGATGTTGGTGTGGTAAGCATACCAACATACAAAAATGCCAGCAGAATAGGCCTAGCAGGCTTTCGTGCCTGCTCGTTTGGTCAGTCCCCACCCTGGGAGCTGACCTCACTGCCCCCCCGCCCTCTCGGGCTTCTCCCTTCCCAGTACAGGGTATTCCCGCTTCATTGGACTTTGCTTCCACAACCCTTCCCCTGTACCTATCCCACCCCCTCATAAACCCCTCCGCAGTCTCTGCCTCCACCAGCCCCCTGGGCAGTGCATTCCATGGTTCTACTACCCTCTCAGTGAAGTAGCACCTCCTCCTTTCTCCCCTGAGTCTCCCCCCAGCTTCCACCATGTCCTCTCCCCCCTCCTTCCTCCGAGCACCATGACTGCGCCTCCCCTATTTACCCCCTTCACGTACTTGAAGACCTCTGTCATGTTCCCCCGTCCCTTCTCTTTTCCAATGTGTACATATTTAGCTCTTTGAGCCTCTCCCCATAGGTCCTTTCCCCCAAGTCCCAGATCATTTTGGTTGCCTTCCTCTGGACCCTCTCCAGGAGTTCAATGTCCCTCTTTAAGTGTGGCCTCCAAAACTGCACGCAGTACTCGAGGTGCGGCCTCACCATGCAGTTATACAGAGGGAGTATCACTTCCCTCCTTCGGGAGTGATCCCCCCAGTGATGCATCCCAGCATTGTGTTGGTCTTGGCCACTGCTCTCCTACAAGTCTCCGAGTTCATCTTGACATCCACCATCACCCCCAGGTCCCTCTCAGCCATACAGCCATAGCAGCAATACATTGCACAGCAGATATAAAATGTCAATAAGCAGGTCAAGCAGTAGATGTGCTGAGCAGTTACTGAAGCAAGAAATATACAGCTGTCATTTTTTACATCCTGTTCAAAATGTGTTTTTGCATCTGTGTTGCCAAATGGCACAGTCTCTGTGCAAAATCTCCTTTCAGTTAATGAACTGATAGTGTCACTGTTCATGCGTTGGGGTCACAAAAAGCCCATGCTGAAACTTGGAGTGAAAATACCAAGAAACGTCCAGGGCATTAGGGTTTCTGACCATGACACCCTGCGCTGTAGACACTGACAGGCATCAGGGGTGTGACTTGGGATTTTCAACAGTAATACTCATGCGATTCCACCCCCATCTGCACCCTGCAGCCAGTGACGGGTATCGAGAAGTGCCTTTGACTCTTCAGCCCCAGAATTCACTCCATACTCTTATACTGTATCCATTTCCGTGTATTTCCTTATGGAATGGGGTGAGTGCAAAGTTTGAAAACCCCAAGGCACACCTCGACTCTTGTCTGTGTCTGCAGGGTAGGGTGAGGTGAAATGGCATCAGCGTTATGGGCAGTGACCCAGAGGCACACCCCAATGCCTGTCCATGTCTGCGGGGTGGGGGTGGGGTTGGTGTCACTTCAGTACCAGTACTTCACTGCCATTCCTATTCTGCCTGTCTGTGGCTCTCTTTCTGTAGCTATATGTCTATGTAATTATCTATCTTTCTATTAATTGCATGTATCGCTATTTTTACCTATTTCTAAAACAAACCTGCATATCACATTTACCTGCACTCTGAGCACATACTTATGAAACTGTGCATATTTGTACTCCACTTCTGCATAGACCTCATACTTTCCTAATATTCCCATTATCACAAGCATGACTACCTTGCCCTTATCAAAAGCGACCCCCTCTGAAAGCTAATATCACATTTTCTTTAACAGTCCATCATCATTACACCTGACTTCCTGACATCAACACATTGCTTAAAGATAACTTACATTACCTCATGGTCAAAAACCCTGTTTCTCTTAAAAAAAAAAAAAAACTGTGTAAATAATCCCAAGGCTGAGCAAAACTTAATTTAGGCACACTGTGGTGGGCTCCCCGTGTGCCACAATAATGGGGGTGGGGGCATGCCGACACAGGGATTGGGCACCCCGATGCTGGTAAACAAAAAAGACGGGTTTGGGGGGAGGGGGCATATCTGACACCTGAAGTGGGCATCCCGGTGTCAGATAAACAATGATTTTGGCATACTGGGTGGGCTCCCCGGTATGCCACATTAATGGGGTGGGGGGGGATACATGCTGACATGAGGATTAGGCACCCCGATATCGGCTTTCCAGAAAGTGTGGGGGGGTTGGCGACTCATTTTTTTATTGCAGTGTTTCACCAGAAACAGCACACTGAGCAAACAAGTTGCTCATATCTCTAGCCATGCGCATTACTGTGCACTGTAATGCGCATGGCTGGAGTCTTTGCCGCCGCTGTGTGCCTGGTTGGAAGGGGGTAGAAGCTGCTGCTGCAATCAGGGATGACGAAACAGTCCCTGATTGGAGTGGCAGATTTCTTTCAAGTTCAGTACTTGCACTGAAACTGCCGTCATCAACAGCTTCCCTGTTGATTGGTGGCCAAGGGACGTGCCCCTGAAACCGCACTCCGGATTGGTCAAACACTGCCACACCTCTGCAGTGCTCTACTCTCCTCAAAATGTTTCTTGTGCGCTGTGTGCGCAAGCAAACATAAAAAGACTGCGCTGGTATTAACCACCAAGCACTAAGTAGTTAAACAGCACAAGAACATGCTTGGTTCACTTACATGCAGCTGTGTAAGGTTAAATGTAACAGAAACAGCAAAAAGCACAGTGGAAAATAAGATAGCTTTCTCAGTTCTGCATGGTGTTCTTTTGCTGGTTCTGTCTAAGCACTAAGTATTTGCAGGAAAGTGATTATAATATAGCAAAAAGAAGAGAGAGAAACTGACAACACAATCCCATTGGCAGTCTCTCTAGTTTTTTGCTACATTACATTTACTTGCTTGCAACTACTTAGTGCTTGTGGTTAATGCCAGTGTCGTCTTTTTTGTTTTGTTTTTTTCTGTCAGCTCCAAGTTTTGATCACGTTGTTTGTGCACCATTGTTTCTGTACTTGCTTGACAGAAAAAAAGAAAACTGGAACTTCTGGGTTTTGAATGTGTATTTCTTGCAACAGGAGGGTTCTTAGGACAGACAGGCATGTAAAATGTTTCAGGTGTCTGAGCCCAGCCTGTGTTTTGGCAAACTGAGATTTGTACAAAACCATCTGTCCTACAACTAAGGCCATCAGAAACAGTAAGAGTCTCTGGCCCCCATATTCAGAAGGTTAGTGTGATGCTAACATGAACAGTGTCACACACAAATCAGACATAGTGTGTCTGAATGGGGCAGAGGCCATATTCAAAGGGCCCTGTAGCATGGCGAACAGTGGATAGCATGAGCATACTAAATACACCATAGCACTCATGCAAATGAGGGGGCCCCTTGCATGCAGGACACAGCAGTAAATTTAGAAGTATATTGGAACTGTTAAGCTGTCAAGGCAGCGCATTTAATGCTTCCTATACCCTACTCTCATCAACATGCAGAATGGTGCATGATCCCCACCCCCCGCAGCATTGGTGGAAGTGACAACCTCCCTCCTCTCGTCCTGATCCCTGTTATAATAAGGAATAACACCCTGGTAGTCTAGTGGCACTCCCTCATGCCCCGATCCCCACTGTGTGTGAACACATTCAATGGTAGTCTAGTGGCACTCCCTCACACCGTGATCCCCACTGTGTTGTGAACACATTCAGTGGTAGTCTAGTGGCGCTTCCTCATGCCCTGATCCCCACTGTTTTGTGAACACATTCAGTGGTAGCTTAGTGGCGATCCCTCACACCCCGATCCCCACTGTGTTGTGAACACATTCAGTGGTAGCCTAGTGGCATCCCCTCTTGCCCTGATCCCTGTTATCAGGGGACAGCTTAATGTGATTCACACAAAGGGAACGGTTTTTAGCATGTCTCAGGAAACTGCTGGGAGTGTAATTAAGGCGGGCAGCCAGCCCAAAACAAATAGCTAAGAAAGCAGATGAGCTGTGCTCTCAGTCACACACTGGCAGGACCAAACTTGCAAAAAGTAGTTAATTTATTTGCAAACTGTAGACAACAGTGACTGCCTGGAGCACAGCCTGAGCCCCAGCGCTTCGTCAAATGCTGGCCTTCGTCAGGGGGTGTATCAGCTCCTGGCACAGGTACACATTTATAATAAAGCAGCTTAAAGACACAGCACCCTTAAGCATTAATTCATAAATGCCACACATTGTTATAAATAAAGAGGTTTATGCTTCATGACATGGTTCATTATAAGTAAATGGCCACAGTTTGGACCTGATCTTCTCATTTGGACTTGACATTAGTGCAGTCAAGGTTGATCTGGTCAATTGGTCAGATCATCATGTGGTGTCATTTCTTTGTGGGGCCCCCTGTTTTAATACCCCTTCTGCAGAGATTGCCCGGTATCGTCCAAAACATAATTTGGAACCTCGCAAGCTCCAGGAGGTGCTAGACATCTCGGGTATGGTACTTCTTTGTGCCCAGGAGGCTAAGAAGTTCATGGGGCACTATAATACAGTTCTCACGGCTGCCTTAGACTCCCTGGTACCTTACCACATATGTCCCATGACCTTCCATTGCAGTTCACCATGGTACTGGGCTGAGCTGCATCAGCTGAAGACTAAGGGATGGAAGTTGGAACATTCTTGGAGAAGGTCCCAGTATGAGAAGGGCAGGTTGACATTGAAAACTCACTGTGGTGAGTATCAATGGGTAATTGACATGCAAAAGACAGAGTTCCTATCCAGATCAATTGCTCTAAGGAGGAATCGGCCAGCTCAGCTCTTTCGCACCATAGATGGATTGTTAAATCTTCCCTGTCAGCAATCCATTTTTAGCTTTTTTCACCAGATAAGTGCGAAGAGTTTGGTAAATTCTTCTCTGACAAGGTGTCCTACGTTAGATCTGATATCTCTTCAAGTGGCCTGTCATGGGCTGGCTATGGTCTACTGTGGAGTGGTTGTGGGATAACAGATAGACCAGACACCAGACTTCAGGTTCAACACACAATCTCTGTGTGATGTTTATCAAAATACAGGAGATAAGCTTTAAGCAATGGCATATCCCTTCTTCAGTACATCAGTTTGCAGCAACAGACTGTGTGTCCTTTTTCTGCACTTAGCTAGCACCTCTGACACTGATCTCTGATCTAACCACTTTTCAGTGAAAACCCTTCATCCCTGTTTACTTGGGTAGTGGGGGCTCAAAAAAAAAAACCCAAGCTAAAAACAAAGAACCTCAGTGCAGAAACATTAAAACATGGGTTACCCCAAAGGACTTTGGCAAAAGATAAAGTTTCAAAGAAATACACCATCATACATACTTCCATAACGCAAAGCATCACGGGATATATGCAAATCACCATGACATTTCAGACTTGTTCAGTTTACAGCAATTTACATGCATTTTAAATAGCACAACTAACTTAATTTCTATAATAGTCACATAGTACCTTTTACCATTAGATTAGGCTAAGAAATATAAGAAATGTTGCAACAGATTTAAGAAAAGGTCGGTCCTCAAGAGTGGCAGGAGCTCCCTTTCACATATTCCCCCCCTTACGAGGGAAGCAGTTATTGCAGACTGCTTACCACCTTCCTGTCCCAGGAAGGGATGGAGCTTCCACCTATCCATCTTCAGAAGCTCTGTCTTAAGGTCCCTATTAACAATAAACATTCCATCATAAACATAGTGGATATCATCATTCTTTACCCTGAGGCATTAACACATTTCTCAACAAAGACTAACAGTACATTTCCTGAACTATCTCCTTTTAGGGAAAGTACATCATATTTCTTAACCAAAAAAATCTCGACGGCTATAAAATCCAGTACCATAGAAACAATTTATCTGGGTTGAGGAATTGCCTGCTCCAACCCCACCAGACATGTCAGTTTTAAGCAGGGGCCCAGTCCTAGGTTCAACCCCTCTACATTAACCGACTATGTCTCTTGACTCATTTCACTTGCTACAGATACAGACACCTGAGAGTAGACACTCTTTTGGTGTTACCCCAACACAGGTTCCAATCCATTTTCCACCCACCCACATCCTCCTTTGTAGGTTTTTCATTAAAAAAATAAAACACATGTACCACCTCCTTGATCTTAATATATTGCAACATTCTGATAATATTAGTATCCTTAGCCTGCAGTATACCCCCAGTCAATACTGTTAATAGATTTAGCTGCATCAATACAAGAACAAGTCCCTTCAGCCTCATAGGCTTCTTCATGCTTGCTTGGAGTCTTCAACCCCAGCACAGTATCACTAGGCACAGTCTTACCCGGGGTCTCACATTCAAGTTCCATACTTGCATCCCTGACCTCCAACAGGTAACTTCCTAGGATCAAAGGCAACAAAGGAATATCCTGCTCAGTCAGGGGGTCCTTCTGGAACTGAGCCCATGAAAAATCCTCCTCTGACTCTATCCAGACTCTCCAGCAGGAACCTCCCGAGCACCTGGCACCAGTGTTCCACCTCTCTGCATAGTCGGTCTGCCTCCAGCCATTGCCCACTCATCCAGTGGATCACCCTCATCAGGGTCTCCACCTCCGGTGTGTTGTCTCTCGCACCTCTAATCTGCCTTAACCTGCATCTCTTCATTGTCTTCAGGCTTGGCCTTCCTCTGAGCTCTCAGGTCCAGTCCAGGCAGCAGCTTCTCTCCATCTGTCAGCCATGGTTCTGGTCAGAACTCCACGGACTTTCTTCTCTGGGTTCTCCTCTGGCAACTCCTGGTGCATCGGTCCACTTGGGATATCTGGGCGATATCCACCAGAAAATGTCCCTCTTCGGCCAGTCCAGACACTTCCAGCAAGTTACCCCACTTCTGACACCAAGTCTGTGGAGAGGTTGTGGGATAACAGGTGGACCAGACTCCGAATTTCAGGTTCAACACACAATCTCTGTGTGATGTTTATTCAAAATACAAGAGATAGCCTCTAGGCAATGGTATATTCCTTCTTAAGAACATCAGTTTACAGCAACAGACTATGTATGTCCTTTCTCTGCACTTGGTCAGCACCTACTGACTCTGATCTCTGATCTAACCACTTTTCAGTGAAAACCCTTCATCCCTATGTGGGCCCCAATTGTTTGGGTAGTGGGAGCTCAAAAAGGGAAAAAAAAATGAGCTAAAAACAAAGAACATCAGTGCAGAAACATTGAAACATGAGTTACCCCAAAGGGCATTGGCAACAAATCAAGTTTCAAAGAAATACATCATCATACGTACTTCCATGATGCAAAGCATCATGGGATATATGCAAATCACCATGAAATTTCAGACTTGTTCAGTTTACAGCAATTTACATGCATTTTAAATAGCACAACTAACTTAATTTCTATAATAGTCACCTAGTACTTTTTACTATTATCAAAAATACCTAGTGTCATGGTATTTTCAACATTTACAGGTTTTATAAACATAAGGTATATAGATCAAGATATTTTATGACATAGTGCTATTGCATACTAAATCCAACAACAATAAACACAACCTGTTTTACATACGTTTGGAGGTCACCACAATAACCTCCCTATACGAGGACCTGAGAGGGAAAAGGAAAATGAAAGAGGACACTATAGCATAGTCAAGAAAGGGAAGGTGGTGGCCAACCTTATGGACTAAAAATTGTAAAGGATAGATTAGGCTAAGAAATAGAAGAAATGTTGCAACAGATTTAAGAAAAGGTCAGTCCTCAAGAGTGGCAGGAGCTCCCTGTCACATCTACCTTCTGGTAATGTAGATTTGCCTATATGGAGTGAGTTTTGGCTGGTTTTCAAAGATGAGGTGCTTCGGGTGATCTCTAGATCTTCTTTAAGGATAACTCTTTCATCAGGTCACACCTTTGAACTAATAACTGCATCATCGCTAGGATCACATGGAAACTTTGCGAGCTGGGGCCACCCACGTTGACGTCATGCATCTAATATCTGTATAAAGCATGGACAGCCCCCTCTCTCCTCAGTTCTTTTCCCACTGTCAATTACTCTTGTGGGACCTGCCATTGGAAACGTGCCTACTTACCACCTTTCTTTATTTTTTATGTTAGCATTACTTTCGTCTTTTCAGCTCACTGTATGCTGCCAAATGAACCATCAACTCTTTTTCACTTTTGTGTATGCCGAGATAAAATTTTTAAAACCGATGGCATGAAGTGTGTGTTCGTTGTTTGGGCCTCTCTCACAATGTTTCTGCCTCTGAGATCTGCCGAGGATTCACCTCCGCTGCCCAGTGATGCCGAAGCTGTGTTAGAGAGGCATCTTTTATAGTGAACTCTCATGGCTATGGAGCAGCAGAAGCTAGACAAGACCACATTTTCTACCCCGTCAACTGACTTGTGGTCGTCAAACTAGTCATCGTCTGGGAGCCACAAACACAAGCATAGAGACAAGGACAAGGCCTCCCCCACACAATATAGGTTGCCACTGCAATCTTCAGGTATTTCTTCTATTTTGTTGCTGTCCACTCCAGCAGCGGTGACTGTGGTCTCCCTGAATGTCAATCAGATGCTAAGGTCAGGCTTGATGTGGACGCTGCTGGGTCTTCTATGGTCAGTGCGTCTCCATCATCATAGGGGCTTCCCCTGTCAATGACGTCTTCAGTGACAAGCCATTCTTCAGGGGCTGTTGACACTCAAGCAGTTCTAGTATCATTTTCTCAAGTGATACAGTGGTTCTTGCTAGATCTGCCTTTGCAGCCTGCTAATCCATCGATGGTGGCAGCCACTCTCCCTATGCTGTCAACGCAGTAGTCTAGCATACTGCCTTTTAGACCTCCTCTACCACCACCAGCGTCATCAGTGTGGCCCTCTCCGCTAACCATTGACAGGATGTCGGCAACAAACCTGAATACAATCCAGACCTCATCCTGGAGGAAGAGGATGCTGATAAGGAGGAATATAAGGAAAGTGGCCCTTCCTCCTTAGCACTGGTGCTACCTTTTCATCAGGCAGCAAGAACTCTCTGGTGAGCACCATTAGGTCGACCCTAGAAGACCTCTCATTTCACACTATGATGCAGCACTTACAGCCTGCCATAGGTTTCACCAAAGAGGAGCTTGATTCCACCAGAGAGAATCTCATAGACTTTCTGGAACTCGCAGAAACTCCTTCTCCTGTCACACCTCAACTTGTTCCTACTTTGGAGGATGCCACTTATGCTGCCTTGTTCAGGCCTAATGATACATCTGCTGTCCCTAGAAAGGCAGACAAACTGTACACAGCTTTTTCCAATAAACCCTTTTATGCTACTCAGCCAGAAACCGACTCAGTGGTGATCACGGCTGCCCATGACAGATTCAGGGCACCCAAACACCTCAGCTCCCTCCCTCCTGGCAAAAATCCAGGAGCTTGGATAGTATGGGCAAATGGGCAAGCACATGTACACCCTGTCATCCTTGGGCCTATGTATTGCCTATTTTCAGGCCCATATGATCAAGTACCACAATACCCTGTGGAGACAGGCCCAGTCTTTGGCACAGTGTTTACCTGAGAGCCCTTCCAAGCAGGAGTAGCTTGGAACAATATTTGCTGGGGCGGATGTGAGCAAACATTTGTTACACTCCATCTGTGATGTTTCACTGATGTCCAGCATACTATTCTCAATGCCCCCTTCAGAGGGTATAGATTTTTGGCCTGGACATAAAAGGTGTCTTTAAAGGCCTATAGGACTCTGGCATGACACTCTGATCTGTTAGATTGCCATACATTCCCCAGGGCAGAGGTAGGGGTTGGGGTTCCTTTTGCCCACCCCTGCCTAAGGCAGCCAGCACACCTACAAACAGAAGGGCAGAGATAGAGGAGGTAGAGCCTTACCAGCCCCCCTGCACCACAGTGTACAGCCCAAAGTACCTAGAAGTAGTGGAGCAGGGGCCACAGGCTCCACATGACTCACAGTACACCCCCAACCACCCTTACCCCTAGGTACGTATGTGGATGGTCAGCTCTCCCTTCATCTGAATCATCAGAGGGAGATTACTTTGGGTGAATGAATGTTACAGATTATAGTGAAAGGCCATGCTATGGAGCTCCTGGAGACCCCTCCAGATCATCCACCACCAGTTTCGACATATCTCTCCTGACCAACTGCCTGTTCTTCGGGAAGAGGTTCAGGCCCTACTCCAAAAAAGTGCCATAGAACCAGTTCCTCCCAAACAGAGGTACCGTGGCTTCTGTTCCAGATTTTTACTCATCCTCAAAAAAACAGGGGACCTGTGGCCTATTCTGGATCTCAGCGACCTCTGCTTCTACATAGAATGCAAGATGTTTTGCATGGTCTATGCAGATTTTATGCCTTAGAGGGCTGCGGGTCAGTGGGGCAAATGGGGGGGCCAAGATTAAACAATTTTATACATGCATCCCTTACTGGAAGTGGGGCAGGGGAGTTAGCAAACCCTGGGTTCCCTACTCTTTTCTTAAGTATTGGTACAGTACAGTTACTCCTCTCTCTTAGTCTAGTTAATCCTGTACTTACCTTTTTTCCTTTTCCAGGATTAGTTCAATTCTTTATATTATGTGAAGTAACTAGTGGTTCAAACCCCAGAAAATCTTACTGTATTCTGACAAATACAGTATGGTCTCGCCATAGGACTGCCCAGGAGCTGAAATGGTTAATAGAACCTATGCAAATGGTGGAATGCTAGGCTCGAGCTCAGTTTCCAATTACTGTCCCTGGTTGTACTTCCTACAACCATCAGATTCTTGACTCTGCTTGCCTCCGTAAGACGTCTCCAGAGAGCTCTCCTTCACTTTCTTGAAGAGATTTGTTTTCATCGGTTTTCTAAGTTACCATTTATTTATTTTTGGTTTTTGAAGCACTGTCCTCGGTTTACAGTTAGACTAGTTTAGATTTAGTGTGTTTTAGGTAAGTGTCTCGGTTCCTTGCTGTTTTTTTTCAGCTGTGAAGGAACTGGACTTTCTTTGTCTGTTGAAAATAAATTCAGTATTTTTATTTAAATTTGATTTCTCTAGTGACTAGTTTTCTTGGGCATTGTTTTACCGGGCTAACCCTCGGTTATTGTTTTTGTCACTGAATCGACCAAAAAAAAAACAATTCTAAAAATTTCCAGAGAAGTCACTTCTTTGACTGTGGATTTTAAATCTACTTAAGCCCATTTTTCGGGTTTATTAGTATGTCTCAGATGCCCAAGAAAAGAACCAGCCCTACAAGTTTCCAGCATTGTACCAAATGCTGGGAACCATTTGCTAAAGCTGGCCCTCATTTAGTTTGTGTTGTCTGCCTAGGGTTTGACCACCTGAAAGCGGACTGTGAGATCTGTGAGAATTTTCCCCAATCGATACTTGATAGGCAACTTAACCGACTGAGGAAACAAATGTCCGATAAGGCTGCTGACCCGGCCTCACATAAACCGGCCCCTCTTCATAGCAAAGATAAGCCTAAGAAACCGGAGGAACAGCCCTCTGACAAGGGCGAAACTTCCTCAGGGAAGAAGCGAGTTGCTGAACCAGATGCTGAACTGACTACCGCAGCCGAAAGGAAAAAGAAGGAAAAACACTCAGCACAGGACCTGCAACCGACAAATTCTCTGGTTCCCACTGCTGAAGAGATTGCTAACGCTATCAGAATAATACAATTGCTAAAATCCAGCATTCCGGTTCCGGTTGAGCGACCAGTCCCTCATCTCACACCGGTTCAAATTTCAGGTTCCTCTTCAGTTCCCGGTTCCTTTGAACAAGGTCTAGATGATTATGGTGAGGATGAGGAAGAAGAAGAAGAAGATGAGGATGAGGACTATGGGGAACCCCCTGAACCAGATGTTTCTCCTGATCCTCAACATCCTGATTCCCCTGACAAGGGATCTGAGGATTATACCTCCCATTTTGCCTTCATGAAACAAGTGGCACAAACTTTGGACCTCCCCACTCAGGAATTGGCTGAAGAGGAGGAGCCAGATTATATGGAAATAATGGATGTGTCAGCAACTAAGAAATTGCTACTGCCCATTCACAAGTCCCTTAAGCAAGTCACAGATATTTTGCAAACACCCACTTCTGTCCCTCCTGTGGACAAGGAGCTTGAAAAGAAGTACTAGGTAGCCAGTGGAGGAGCTGAATTCCTTTATGGACATCCCAGCCATGAAGGGATGGTGCAGGCTGCTGCATGTGACAAAGCAGTCATACCACTGGCATCACATCCTCCTGAGAAGGACTCCACAAAAATAGATTCTACAGTATGTCCAAGAAGGTTTATCCGGGGTCCTCCCTGGCCATTAGGCAGGCTTCATATATGGCCTATGATTCCAGGTACCAGAAAAATCTCTGGAACACCATATTGGAGATTGCTAAGGCTGTTCCTTCCCCCATGGCATCTGATCTGACAGAGGCTGCCAAACGGGCACAGATGCTTCCAAGTATCAGTTTCAGATGGCAGTGGATGCCAATAACACTGCAGCTAGGCAGATGGCACGTCAGTGTCTCTGAGGAGGTTTGCTTGGTTCAGGACTACTAATCTGATCCAGAATACCCAGACAAAAGCTTTGGATTTTCCTTGTGCACCCACATCTCTGTTTGGGGAGCAAACAGAAGCTTACATGAAAAAAAAAAATGGATGCGTACAGGGCAGCTTACAAAAGTGCAGTTGCTAAAGAAAAGGCATCCACATCCCGCAAACACCAGAGTAGAGGTGGTAGGGGTAAAACCCAGTACAGACCCTTTTTCCAGCCTCAGGCTTGCCAAGCCTGTCAGCAGCAGAGAGGGTATTTCAGAGGCAGGGGTAGTGTTTGTACTGGCACCAGCCCACAGCCTGCTGCACAGGCAAAACAGAACCCCTGATGTGCGTCTCAGGGTCACCTTCCCATCTCCAGTAGGGGACAGGCTAGCCCACTACCTCCAGGCTTGGCAAATCATCACCACAGACAAGTGGGCCCTGGAGGTAGTGGGCCAAGGTCTTGCTCTTAGCTTCAAGGTTATGCCGAGACTAAGGGCAAGGTTTTTCAGACCTGCCACCTCATCAGAAATAGCTCTCTTGGAGGAGGAAGCAACCAACCTTCTATTGCAAAGGGCAATAGAGCCTGTTCCTCTGGCACAAAGTGGAAAGGCCTGTACTTAAGATACTTCCTCACAATAAAGAAAAAGGGGGAGTGGTGACCCATATTGGATCTCAGACACATATACAGGCATTTGACAAAGCCAAAGTTCAAGATGCTGACCCTGGCAACCATTTTTCCAACATTAAGGCAAGGAGACTGATTGGCATCGCTGGACCTAAAGGATGCTTACTTTCACATCTCCATCAGGCAATCTCACAGACAGTACCTCAGGTTCAGATTGTCAGCAGGTCATTATCCATTCAGGGCTCTGCCCTTTGGTCTAACTTCTGCCCCAAGGGTGTTCACAAAGTGATTGGCTGTGGTTGTGGCACACCTAAGGAGAAAATGGGCACAGTGCCTTTGGATGCACTACTGTTGGACTGAACAGGGAAGTTTCTGTATGCTTTCCCCCCATTTCCTTTGTTACTGAGAGTGTTGAACAAGATCAGCACTCAGCCAGCAACAGTGATTCTCATTGCTGTAGGATTGGGCCAGGTAGCTTTGGTACTCACTCCTCCTGTCCCTGTCAGTAGCCAGACCAATCAGCCTCCCCAGGAGACACAACCAACTACCCTTCTCTCAGGGCAGGATCCTTTACCCCAATCTCCAGTCCCTCAGGCTTAAGGCCTGGCTTTTGAGTACTTAAGAGTACGCCAAACTTCCATCTTTCTGAGGAGGTTTTGGTAGTTCTCAGGCTGTCTAGAAAACCCTCTACCAGGAAGACCTATACATCTAAGTGGAAAAGATTTTCTATCTGGTGTCAGGAAAAGGATATAGACTACAAACAGGTGGGTCTGCCAGTCATCCTAGACTATCTGACACATCTTCATTCCCTTGGTCTCAGACCATCTACCCTTAAGGTACACCTGGCAGCTGTTTCTGCTTAATAAGGGCTCATCCCTGGCTTCAAATACGGTATTCAAGAAGTTTTTCAAAGGGCTGTTACACTTGCATCCTCCACACAGGGAGGCCAGCTCCAGCCTGGGATCTCAACATATGCATTGCCCAGCTCATGCAGCCTCCTTCTGAGCACATGTCTTCAGCAGAGCTCAAGTATGTGACCCTTAAAACAGTGTTCCTGGTAGCAATCACCTCAGCCAGAAGGATCAGTGAGTTCCAGGCCTTGTCCACAGAGCCGAACAACATCTTGGTCCATAGGGACAAAGAAGTTCTCAGGACCAATAGGAAGTTTCTCCCCAAGGTGGTACCTGACTTCCACCTTAATTAGTCCATTACCCTGTCTTATTTACTGACCATTCCACTTCAGGGGAGCTTAGGCTGCATAGCCTGGATGTTAGGAGGGCTATCAGCTACTATCTGTGTAACCCCTAGATGGCGCTATCCCAGGGGCTACTACCCCTGCCTGATTTGCCACTAACAGGTTGAGGGGCCTGGATCCAATGGCGGGTGCCTCCACCCAGAGGTCAGGGTTTGCAATAGTTAAACTAACTTGGTCACAGCCCTCTGGGACACTGCAACCCCCCTTTCTTCCCACTAGTGGCCCACACAATATATCAGAATTACCTTCACAGTATACACTTACCCCCAGGTCTGGTTCCGCACTGGGACCTCCTGTGAAATGAGATACAGTGCAACAATCACAGTACAGTACTTTAACATAGACAAATACCTCAGGCAGTATAACTTTGCTGAAACAAGCAGCTCTGATTTATTTAGGGGATATAAGGACAGGGGGAAATCAGGTTAATTAGCTTATCACTCTAATAATTCATTTATGGCTCTGTGCACAGGCCTATCCCTATCAGTTACTGTCCCTGGGTACCCAAGCCCTAGTGGCTAGTCCAAACCGTGGCAGCTGGTAGGGCCCTTTCACACAGAGAAAAGGAGAATTAAACAGTCAGCAGTACAGTAATTCCATTTGGATTTAATGTGGCAATTCAACAGGAGCGACTCTGAATTAGTACTCACGACCTCCAAATAAGATAGGGTCCTTCAATGTCAGCAGGGCTCACTTGAGGTACACAAACCTCTTCACACATCCATATAAAAGAAAGCACTATACCAGGCAGGCTGCATCTGTATCCCGATCGCAATTACTGCACAATACCCGGGAGAACACACAGCAAATTCAGTTCCTGACAGACCGAGTGCAATTTTCAGCAATTCCTCCAGTCTTCTACAGGGTGAGCCTGGTTTCTACTCTTCAGATATCCTTTGATTCTCTTCACAGGATGGATTCAGTCCTAACAAGCTGTTACACAAGCTGCAGACCGGAACTCTGGGCCTTACACACGTTTTTGACTAAAACTGCACACTGAAAAGCACAGGGCTCCTTCCTTCTTCACTGCCAAAGCTCAACTGAAACTCCAACCGACAAAACGGCACTTCCTTTGAGTTCCTCCCAGTTCTTGACTGGATTGGCTGTCACCACAGTAGACTGCTGCTGTTGGTCCAAAAAGGCACTGAAGTCTAAACTACATCTCCCAGAGTCACTGCCCATACAGTCCTCTTGTGGCTGGCTCAGATTATGAGTCCAAGTTCTGATTCGTCCAAGGCACCATTTTAGAGCTAGCTTACCCACACTGATTGGTCCAGTTCAGCAGTTCAAAACTAGAATGGGAACTAGCAGACACAGTTCTGACTGCAAAGAAAGCAGGTTAGACAAACTGTAATTTCATTATTACTCTAAATAATTTCTGCAAACAGTTACATCTTTCAGATAGGTTCCTTTGCACTCCTAGTGACTGCAAAATGAAGTGAATTGGCAGCAGCTCGAGTGGTACTCAGAGAAGCACACAGTCCCCCCATACAACTAATTATGTCTGCAAGCAGACAGCTCTTAAAGAGACAGTACCAGAGGCTCTAAAACACTCACTGATAAATGGCTTAAATGCCAAACACCATTCAGGCTTGGAGCATTCAAGCAAGCTCCTGAAGTCTTTTGGAACCCCATTTGCAGGGGGTTACACCTTCCTGGTTTGGGAAAGCTTGACGTCCGCTGGCCACAAGTACCCCATAAGTTTCAACTGCAACTATATGCATTTGCATTAGGCTCAGCATATGTAATCATCAGTCAATATATCATTTTACCAAGAACACATTTCTGAAACATTGCAGTACGTCACTCTTTACACAGTATTACATACACATTGTACCATAACTCAAGTTATTACCTCTTGTACATGAAACCTGAGAGAGGGGGCCCTTCCCTATCAGTTACCTTGGGGCTGGATGGGGCAAGGGCACCATACTTAGAGGGCAACACAAGTAACTTGGAGTTAGCACTGGTGCTCAGTTTGGGCAATGAGCTCGGGGACACATACACTCCTTTATGGACAACATTGAGAGGCAAGTCCACAGGCCTCCCAAGTGAATCATAACTGAGGTGCACCACAGGCTTTACAGCTCTCACCAGTCTTTCTAGGGGAACTGTTATAGTCTCTGCACTCTGAGCCTCATTTTCAGCATTGTCCTCACTTGTCAGGGAGTCTCCATGGGGTAGAGAGGCTAGAACTTGGGGCACTTTCAGCTCCAGGAGTTACAGTTTCTGAGTCCACAACATTTGGCTCGCATGGAGAGCTTTGGACACTGGCAGTGGACTGTCAGGGCACTCAAAATACTCTTCTTGTTCTGGTGTATCACCAGTCTGCCCCAATCTATCATTTTCCTCCCCTGAAAGCTCAAACAGTTCAACCATGCACAATGATTCCATTTCATCTGATATGATGCTTTGCACTTCACTTTCTGGGAGCATTGGCTCCAGGGATGAAGCTGGGGCTTAGACAGTCCAGAAGGCCCAGCTTCATCTCCAGTATTGACTAGGGATTGCCCTAAACAATTGACTCAGTTCTGTAAGAAGGATAGTATTCAAAGTCCTCTCACTTTCTTCCGATATGGACTGACAGTCATGCTCAACTGGGACTTGTGGAGGGAACACTCTAACTTTGCTTCTGTAGGTGCAGACTTTCTTGATCTTTTCTTAGCAGCAGCTCTAGTCACTGGTCCAGAGGGGCATCTTCTAGGGGCTCAGACTCAATTAAGATTTGTCCAATGGGCAGTAAATGATTTCTATGCATTGTTTTTACATCTTTTGAATTATTCTCAGGCCTTACTTTGTACACTGGCAGATCATCTAGTTTGCCCACTACAATGTGAGGGAGATGGTGCCATCTGTCAGCAATCTTGTGCTTGCCATGCAGTCCCAGATTTCTTAGCAATACCCGATCTCCCTCCTGGAGTTCCTGTGCTTTCACCTTTTATCATACCTTTCTTTGTTGGCCAGATTTCTTTGGCAGCCATGGTTTGAGCCAGTTAGTACGCATGAGTTAGCTGGGCCTTTAACTTTTGCACATACTGTAAATAGTTGTCAGCTTGAACCCCATCAGGAGAGACCCCAAAACACACATCTACTGGTAGTCGAGCTTCTCTTCCAAACATCAGGCGGTAGGGGAGAATCCAGTGGCATCACTTTTGGTGCAGTTATAAGCATGTACCAGGGTGCTAATTTGTTGGCTCCATCTAGGCTTGTCCTTTGGGTGCAGGGTGCCTAGCATATCTAGCAAAGTGCGGTTGAAAGCGTTCAGGCTGTGGGTCCCCTGTGGGTGGTAAGGAGTGGTTCTGGACTTTCGCACTCCCACAGAGAAAGCATCTCTTTGATCAGAGCGACTCTCAAAGTCTCTCCCTTGATCAGAATGGATTCTTTGTGGAGCCCCATAGTGAACAAAAAGTTTTCTACAAGTACTTTGGCCACAGTGGATGCTTTCTGGTCTTGGGAAAGCTTGGGCATATCTCGTGAAATGGTCAGTGACCACCAGCACATTACTGATATTTCTTTGATCTGACTCCAAACTCAGAAAATCAATACAGACCAGCTCCATGGGTGCACTGGTGGTGATGTTAACAAGGGGGGCAGCCCTCTGGGGCAAAGCTTTCCTCTAAGCAGCGACTACAAGTTCGAATGTGTTGCTCCACATCAGCCCCCATCTTAGGCCAATAAAATCTGGATCTCACCAAGTCAAGTGTTCTGTCTATACCAAGGTGCCCCATGTGGTTGTGCAAGGACCTCAGTACTGAGTCTCGAAAGGCAGTGGGCAGCACTAGTTGTTGTTTGTCTACTTGCCCCCTCTGTCTACTGTTTCTCTGTATAACAGTTTATTGATCAGTTTCAACTTAGGACCTTCTTTGTATAACAGTGCAGTTCTCAAATCAGTGGGCGTAATTTGACACATCTTTTCCTGCTTAGAGGGCTTCTAAAGCTGCTTTGATAATGGGATCGCGGATTGAGCCTGCCAAATACTGTCATTGTCCAGCTGAGGCAGTGCACCAATGTCTATTGCAGAAAAGTGGCAATAAGTAGCAGGTATGCAATTCTCAGAGGCTCCCAAGCAATCATGCAGTCCATCATGCCTGTGGGACATTTGTTCCTCCCTGTCAAATCTCCGGGCAGAGTGCCCAATGTCAGGTTCTGCCAATCGACCTCAATCATTCTGGGGAACAGGCTCCGGGAGAGAGCATCAGCATCTATGTGGTTCAGACCTGCTCGGTATTCGAGAGCATAGTCATATGTAGATAATGCAGAAAGCCACCTATGGCCAGTGGCATCCAACTTAGCTGAGGTCTGCACATAGGTCAAAGGATTATTGTCAGTTTTTACTAGTATTTTAGCCCCATACAAGTACTCATGGAATTGGTCAACAATAGCCCACTTCAAAGCTAGGAACTCTAACTTATGTACAGGATAGTTCTTTTCGGATGGGGTCAGGCTTCTACTGGCAAAGGCCACTGGTCTCAGGCCATTCTCGTGCTCTTGGTACAACACAGCCCCCAACCCTTGCAAGCTAGCATCAGTGTGCAGGACGTAAGGTTTTCTTGGATCGGCATAGGCCAGCACTGGAGCATGGGTAGTTGATATATGATCTCATGAAAAGCAGTCTCACAATCAGGAGTCCAGCGGCCCCAAATACTTCACTCGGATGAAAATACACTCTTTCAGTCTTGAGGGGCCTTGACTTTTAATTTTTGTGGGTTGGGGATACCCTTGAGTAAGGTTAAGTAAAGGCGGATCACTCTTGAATAGTCCTTGATGAGCGCCGATAATAACCACAGAATCCTGGAATCTTTGCAGTTCTTTAGATTTTTGGCTGTGGCCAGGTGGTCAAGGCCTCAACTTTACTTGGGTCGGTCTCTATTCCCTCGGTGGATACTATGTGTCCCACATACTTTACTGATGTTTGAAAGAATTGATACTTATCAATGGACAGTTTAAGGCCAAAGTCCTCCAGTCGGTCCAATACCTTAAATAATCTGCTCTCATGTTCCTCCAGTGAGCTGCCAAACACAATAACATCATCTAGGTATACCAGGCACTCTAGTAAGTTCATGTCCCCCACTGCACCCTCCATCAATCGTTGAAAAGTGGCTGGGGCACCTGAAATCCCTTGAGGCATCCTCATGAATTCATACAGAAGCAAGCGGACAGATAAAGGCCATCTTCTCACGGTCCTCTGGGGCCATCGGATCTGGTAGTACCCACTGCGGAGATCCAGCACAGAGAACCACTTGCTCCCGCTTAGGCAGTCCAAGCATCCTGAATGCGGGGCATTGTGTACTGATCGGGATAGTCCGCCGGTTTAAGGTGCAATAATCCACACACATCCTTACTGTTCCATTCTTTTCCTCACTACCACAATGGGGAAGCATAAGGGCTTCTGGATTCTTGTATTACACCAGCAGCTAACATCTCTTGCAGATGCCGTCTCACATCATCTATGTCAGCAGGTGCCAGGCATCGAGACCTCTCGAAATGGTCTTTCGTCATGCAGCCGGATATTGTGCTCAGCTCCTTGCACGCATCCTACATCCCATTCCTTTAAAGAAAACACCTGGTCTCTTGGGCAAGCTTCTCACTGATCCTCACTTTCCATTCAGCTGGCAGCGGGGAGTCGCAAATCAAACAAGTCAGGCGTTACTCTGTCATTCTTCCTTGAACTCTTGCTGCTGGGTAGCACTGCAGTGTCTGCACAATGCACATTAGCCAGGATGCAACCTCTGTTTACTCGAATGTCTCTTTCAGACACATTATGAACTTGGACCATTACCCTTCTGGCATAAGCATGGGCTCTAGCGGGCAAAATACTAGGCTTGACCAGCAGTCCCTCTGGCAATTTTCCATCGCCTGGTGCATCCAACATTAATATTTTATTCTTAACATCCTTTCTGATACGGACCTCTCCTGTAAGGTACACTGGGCATTTGGCGCCAGGATCAGAGACTCAGGATCCTTCTTCCATACAATTCCGACCCGGTTCCTCTGGTTCTGTTTTTCAGCATCTCTGTGCCTCATAGGCCTTCTTAATTAAAGCCAGAACTCTTAAAGCTCTACTAGTCTTTGACCCTGTTTTCATAACACAACTGTGCCAGCCTTCCGAACATATGAGCATTTGTTCCAATCAACAAAGAGACACCATCATACAGTCCAGTGGGGGACACACTAAGGCTAGGGTCTCTACTTGTTCGGCCACTCAGCCACGGAGGTGGGGAAAGACAGCCAAATTCGGATATACCCGGAATAGGGGTAGGCCTTCTCCTTAACCCCCATACATGCAGTCCTTCTAATGGTTGTGAGTACGTCTGACAAATGCTTCTGATACCAATCCTGGAACATAATTGTCACTTGGGAGCCACTGTCTAATACAGCTCTTGTAGACACTCCATTCACCTTTACAGTGGTCTCCATGGAGGGACCCACTATTCTGGACCAGTCTGGAGAGGTGGTAGTGGGGGCTGGGCAACTGACCTTGCCACAAAAGGACGTGAATTAGCATTTTGGTGCCCTCACTGGGATCATGTCGTGCACCTCTTAACCACTGATTTGTTCTCAAGCTCTCCTTGTAGCCTATATGCAACTTTGTCAGTGTCTTTTGGGGACTGGCATTCCCTTTCATGTGCCCATCTTTCCCACAATTATAGCAAAACATACTTTCTGGAGTTTGAGCTGGCCGAGGCGCCACTGGGGCCAGGGCGGAGTATTACTAACTGAAACCTGGGTGCCATCTCTGTCTGCGCGTGATAAGCATTTGGAGACATCTCGTCAGTTTCTCCACTTCCATGGTCAAGGAATTGAGTTTGGAGCTGTTATCAGCAGGAGATACATGGGTGGTACCCCCACCCCATAGCAGATGCAGTCGGATATAGGTCAGGGCCGTGACTTGCAGGCGTGGCCTTCATAAAGGGACTGTTTTGAATTCCCGGATCTCTCTCAACAGTTCGCCCCATTGTGGATATCTTTTCCTTGTCAGAGCACTCATTGACTGTCAACCTCTGCCCTGAACTTCACTTGATGGGTCACCCTCAGTCACTCGGTCGTAGCCACAGCTGTTGGTGCAGGTACCTCCCGGGTCGCCTTTTCTAACTCCTCGAATTTCTCTCATTAACTCATCATAGGAGGGTGGGGATTCCAGTCGATTTGAGGCGTAACTGAAGCAACAGCAGTTCTGAGAAGGGGGCAGACTTAAGGATTCTGTCCAGTCTGGTTCGGTCCAGTTCAATCGCTGGCAAACTACCCTTTCTGAGGCATTCTTGCAACAATTTTTCCAGCCGAGAGATACACAGACAACAACCCCTTGGTACTGTTGTGCATTTCTTACTCTCCACCATAGGTCCTCATCAGAATCTGGGCTCCCATACACATTCTCCAAGGCCTCAAGTTAGGCCTGTGCAGTCGCTTCAGGGTTACTGGCCCGCTTAGCACGGATGGTAGCCAGGGCAGGACCTCGGAGGCTCTCACTAACCCTCTTTCGCCGCTCCGAGCATTGCCATTCTAGCACTTGGGGGCAACATAGTCTATCCAGGTCTCCCAGTCATCCTCCCTTGGGGGTGGGAGGGTGCCAGAGAAGATCCTCAACCTTCGGTAAGAGTCGGACTAATGGCAGGTGCAGAAATAGGAGTCTGCATTGGTTCAGCCACCATTACGAACACTGGAGCAGGAGAGGGTGTTGGGGGAGGAACACCCACAGGTGGCAAGAATAGTTTCTTCAAGTCCTCCACAGTTTTCCCCTCTCCCAGCAACCATTCAGCAAATTTCTCCTCAAAAGTTTCAGATAGTGGTGGGGGCTGATTCCCCCCTGGGTCTTTACTGTCCTTAGTTATCACTCTCCAAGCAGTGAGGGCTCCCTCTGGGGTAATGGTCTGTGGCACTTTGGAGCTATCTATGGGATCCTTAAACTCTACTAGGGCCAGGAAAGTGTGGGTGAGCAGATTAGCATGCCGACCCACCACCACAGGGTTTTGTAAACCTTCCACCTTGGAAAGTACTCCCTGCACAGTGTCCGTATTGATACCCAGGGATGTCCAGGATAAGCATAGCATTTTGGGGTCGATCTCCTCCCCAGTACACCACTCCACCAGCCGTGCACAGCCACTTCTGTCGGGTACCCATTTTTTCTTAACAGTGGTTCGGAATATGGCCACTAGAGGACACACAATCCCAGCGGTGAGCCTCCAAGATGTAACCCCAGATGGCGCTATCCCAGGGGCTACTACCCCTGCCTGATTTGCTACTAACAGGTTGAGGGGCCTGGATCCAATGGCGGGTGCCTCCACCCAGAGGTCGGGGTTTGCAATAGTTAAACTAACTTGGTCACAGCCCTCTGGGACACTGCAACCCCTTTCTTCCCACTAGTGGCCCACACAATATATCAGAATTACCTTCACAGTATACACTTACCCCCAGGTCTGGTTCCGCACTGGGACCTCCTGTGAAATGAGATACAGTGCAACAATCACAGTACAGTACTTTAACATAGACAAATACCTCAGGCAGTATAACTTTGCTGAAACAAGCAGCTCTGATTTATTTAGGGGATATAACAAGGACAGGGGAAATCAGGTTAATTAGCTTATCACTCTAATAATCTACCTATGGCTCTGTGCACAGGCCTATCCCTATCAGTTACTGTCCCTGGGTACCCAAGCCCTAGTGGCTAGTCCAAACCGTGGCAGCTGGTAGGGGCCCTTTCACACAGAGAAAAGGAGAATTAAACAGTCAGCAGTACAGTAATTCCATTTGGATTTAATGTGGCAATTCAACAGGGAGCGACCCTGAATTAGTACTCACGACCTCCAAATAAGATAGGGTCCTTCAATGTCAGCAGGGCTCACTTGAGGTACACAAACCTCTTCGCACATCCATATAAAAGAAAGCACTATACCAGGCAGGCTGCATCTGTATCCCGATCGCAATTACTGCACAATACCCGGGAGAACACACAGCAGATTCAGTTCCTGACAGACCGAGTGCAATTTTCAGCAATTCCTCCAGTCTTCTACAGGGTGAGCCTGGTTTCTACTCTTCAGATATCCTTTGATTCTCTTCACAGGACGGATTCAGTCCTAACAAGCTGTTACACAAGCTGCAGACCGGAACTCTGGGCCTTACACACGTTTTTTGACTAAAAACTGCACACTGAAAAAGCACAGGGCTCCTTCCTTCTTCACTGCCAAAGCTCAACTGAAACTCCAACCGACAAAACTGGCACTTCTTGAGTTCCTCCCAGTTCTTGACTGGATTGGCTGTCACCACAGTAGACTGCTGCTGTTGGTCCAAAAAGGCACTGAAGTCTAAACTACATCTCCCAGAGTCACTGCCCATACAATCCTCTTGTGGCTGGCTCAGATTATGAGTCCAAGTTCTGATTCGTCCAAGGCACCATTTTAGAGCTAGCTTACCCCACACTGATTGGTCCAGTTCAGCAGTTCAAAACTAGAATGGGGAACTAGCAGACACAGTTCTGACTGCAAAGAAAGCAGGTTAGACAAACTGTAATTTCATTATTACTCTAAATAATTTCTGGCAAACAGTTACATCTTTCAGATGGGTTCCCTTTGCACTCCTAGTGACTGCAAAAATGAAGTGAATTGGCAGCAGCTCGAGTGGTACTCAGAGAAGCACACAGTCCCCCATACAAACTAATTATGTCTGCAAGCAGACAGCTCTTAAAGAGACAGTACCAGAGGCTCTAAAAACACTCACTGATAAATGGCTTAAATGCCAAACACCATTCAGGCTTGGAGCATTCAAGCAAGCTCCTGGAAGTCTTTTGGGAACCCCCATTTGCAGGGGGGTTACATCTGGACCATACAAAGGACCATAGGCAGGGCAATACTCAGCTCTTCCTGACCTATTGAGAACTGGGGAAAGGAACACCAGCTACAAAAAGGTCCATTGCACACTGGACCATTGCCTGTATTCAGTTTTACTATAGTAAGGTGGGTAAAGAGCCCCCGCAGGTCTCAGGGCCCACTCTACTAGGGGAACAGTTGCTTCCCCGGCAGCTGCCAGGGATATTCCCCTGTTGGAAATCTGCAAAGCCTCTACCTTGAAGGCTGTCCACACATTTACCAAGCAATATTACTTGGATACCCAGGCCAGGTACTACACTGCCACCTAAGAATAGGAGACAGTATAGCACAGTAGTTTAAGGCTCTGAGCTGCAAACCTGGAGACCTGGGTTTGAATCCCACAGCCCCCACTTGCAAGTGTGTGACCTTGAGCAAGTCACTTAACTTCCTTGTGCTCCCAGGTCGCACCTATAAACAAACTTTCAGCTTAGTGTGTCTCTCCTGGTTAAAAAAAAAAAAAGAAGTGATGCCAGGTTTGGCACAGCAGTCCTGCAGAGCCTATTTCCTAAATAGGTTCTTTGCCCACCTCCAAAGGTACTGCTTGGGTAGTCTGCAATTGTCAGAATACAGTAAGATTTCCTGGGGTTTGAAGAAAAAAATTACTTACCATACTAATCTTGTTTCTTCCAAAGGAATCTTACTATATTCTGAGCTCCCATCCTGCCTCCCCTACTGGAACCTAATGGACACTGCACCCTAGCTGTCCATATTTTATTGCAAACCTGTTGGTGTTGCTGTTCATTGTTTTCATGGGCATCTGTGACTTTAAGTCTTAGAGGTGTCCACACTGTTTAAGATGGGGTTTGTTTTTCAGGGGTGATTTAGTTATTTTTTTAGGACAGTTTAGTTAGCTTGTTCCTTTTCATGCTCTGTAGAAATCTGACTGTTGCAGGAAGTACAGCCAGGGACAGTAGTTTGAAAAATGAGCTTGAGCCTAGCATTCCACCATTTACATAGGTTCTGTTAACCATTTCATGGCTCCGGCACTCATATGGTGAGACCATACTGCGTTTGTCAGAATACAGTAAAATTCCCTTGGAAGAAACAAGATTACTATGGTAAGTAATTTTTTTTCTAGCCTGTAATGGTTATAACTCTGCAAGGGCCTGAGCTTGTGGCTTGGGCAGATAATTGAACTCCTCGAATCTCTCCACACTTACTAAAGGAAAGACGGTACCCTCACAATGCAGCTCTACAGTTGAACAGATAAGGGACTGGGTAGTTATACAATGGGAGCCTCGTCCCATCTAAGAACTTTGGGATAGTATGTGAGGTCTGTGAATATCGAGCTCAAAATCCATGTGGGCTGTTTCTGAAAGTCTTTTGTTTACCACTATTATTGTCTTATGTACTTCATTTATTGCTTTTTATGTTCTGTGTAATGCCTGTAACATTTTTTTGCAGAAAAACTTAATAAAAAAACTACAAATTAAAAAAAAAAAGTTTCGCATATGTGTCCCTGCAGGGTCTCATTATCCTTCTGCAAATGGGAGACTGGTTCTGCTTTCTGCATACAAAGGGTGCCTACCTTCATATTAAAGTCAGAATCCTCACAGGAAGTATCTGAGGTTTCTCTGGGACGGGGAGCATTACCAATTCAGAGTATTGCCCTTTGGCTTCCTTGTCCTCTGTGTCCTGGGCTTTACCAAATGCTTGGCAGTAACTGCAACAGCCCTTCACTGGGAAGGCCTCTGTGTTTTCCCATATCTTGATGATTGGCTGTTGAAGGCCCATTCCTAGGAAAATCTCCTTCACACCCTGCCCAGAACCAGATGATTGTTCAACATTCTGGGGGTGATGGTCAGCCTGCGCAAATCAGCATTGACCCCCTCCCAGCGACTGCAGTATATATTGGTGGTCCTAGATACCACTCAAGGCCATTCTTTTCTACCCCAGGACAGGGCAGGAATGCCTTGTGGAGCAAGCGTGGATGCTTTGCAGCAGTTGGTACACACCAGCCAGGTCCTTCCTGAGTTTGCTGGGTCACATGGTGGCGCCCATTGTCACTGTACCCTTGGCCCAGTTACATACACAGATCCCCCAGTGGACTCTCCGAGTTCAGTGGGATCAGCTTCTGGAGGGGGTAACGGTAATACTCATTGTCGCTCTTCAGCTATAACAGATATGGTTTCCACTGCTCCAGCAGCCGGTGGAACTGCTGGTCCCTCTACCTTTGTGCAAGGGCCTGCTGTCTCAGGAACATGGCTTCCTGGTTCATCTGGACCTGAAATCCTTGCATCTGCATGCATAGCTCCTGAGAACATAGCCGTAGCATGTTTAGGGGTATCCCCCAGGTGACAGATGTCCTCGTGGTTGCCAGGAAACCTTCCATGAGGCACGCCTGTTCATTGAAGTGGAAGTGGTTTACTCTGTGGACTGCTTTAATACAATTGGATCTGTTTACCTGGCCAGTCAGTGCAGTGCTGAAATACTTGCTGTCTCTGTCAGACTCCAGTCTACAGTGTTCCTCACTCAGGGTGCATCTGGCTGCTGTTTCCACCTTCCATGCACCTGTGGACAGGTATACAATCACCCAGCTTGAGGTGTCCCATACCTTTCTGAGAGGCATTTGACATCTGAAGCCTATCAGAAATCCAGTCCCAGCCAGGGTCCTGAAGTTTGTGTTGGAAAAGCTTACTTTGGCTCTGTTCGAGACAGCTGCAAACTGTGGCTTATACTTTCTCTCATGGAAAGCATTATTTTTAGGTTTCAGAGCTGCAGGCTCTCATAGGTGAGCCTCCTTATTTGATTTTTCCACAGGTGCTAAGTTTTTACCAAAGGTGATGTCTGAGTTTACTTTGAATCAAGCCATCTACTTTCCAATGTATTACCAGGAGCCTGCTAATCCAGGGGAAGCATAGCTCCACACAGTGGATGTACATAAGCTCTCAGGTACTATCTCTCATGCACCAATGACTGCCGGAAGTCCTCTCAGCTTTTGTTTCTTTCACCCCCATAAAAGAGGGTGCTCCATCATCACAACAGTACTTATCCAAATGGCTGGCCAACTGTATTACTTTTTGTTACAGGACGTACGATAAGGCACTTCCTGGGGTAGTGTGTGGCCATGCCACCAGGGAGATGGCCACTTCAGTCACTTGTTTTCACAGTGTTTCCATTGCTAAGATCTGCGCTGTGACCACTTGGAATATTGTTCACACATTCACCAAGCATTACAGTCTGGATATTGCCTCTCATAGACGAGCTGGGTTTGGCCTGGCTGTCCTACGGGGCCTGCTTTCCTGAGCATGTTGCTTCCTTTCACCCAGAGTTGTTCACTTTTTGTACTGCTTGGGACTCATTCCAAAGGTGTGGCCTGATGAAAGAGATATCCTTGAAGAATATAGAACAGTTATACATTTATCCTAACAGTAGGCTATCAAGAGAATCTCTTTCATCAGGCCATGCTGTCCCACCCTCCATCCCCCGTGGGGGTTAGGGCTTTGGCCTTGCTGCTCTGCTGTGTTCCATAGCTATTTTTGCGCAGCACCCTCTGTTGCTTGGTGAGCTGAGTGCTGCTCTGATCTCTTGGTTCCCCAGAGGGAGGCCCTCTGAGAGTAATCTCTGGCAGGGAACTGAGGAAAGGGGGGGCTGTCCACACTTTATATAGCTGCTAGATGCATGACGTCAGCGTGGGTGACCCCAGCTGGCAAATTTCCGTGTAGTCCTAGCACTGATATGGTATGTGTTCAAAGGTGTGGCCTTATGAAAGATATTCTCTCGAGGATCTGCTGTTATGATAAGTATGTAGCTGTTCTTTTACATCCCACCTGCTTTATACTGGATCTGGGACCAACTTGACTACTATTGGGTTGCAGCGAATCCCTGGGTCTGGCGATCGCTGAGATCATCAGTGGTCCTTGAGGGGGGGTGTTTTTCATCTGCCTTGAAAAAGGTGGTGGTTAGACCCCTCCTAAAAAAGCTTTCTTTGAACCCTAACGTTCTGGCGAATTACAGACCTGTTTCAAACCGTTCCTTTCTGGAGAAGGCTATCAAGAAGGTGGTTACTGACCAACTTGTGGATTGCCTGGAGAATTATAACATCTATAAACCTCTCCAGTTAGGCTTCCGGCCCTGCTACAGCACTGAGACTGCACTTATTCAGGTGATCCATGTTCTCCTCCTGGAGAGGGATCGAGGATTCTGTTCCATCTTGGTCCTTCCTGATCTCTGATCAGTATTTGACTTGGTCAGCTATGGCGGGGGGGTTGTTGGTTCACCTGAAGGCATTTGTGCGTGTCACCGGCACTGTTTTGTGCTGGTCTGAATCCTACATAACTGGAAGAATGCAGCAGGTTGCCCTATGAAATTTCATCTCTGGGGCTTCTGCACTCTCCTTTGGGGTCCCTCAAAGTGCTCGATCCTTGCTCCTGTGTTGTTTTCTGTGTATATTTTGCCTTTGGAGAGATTATTAGACAGTACGGGGTTGAGTTTCACTGTTATGCAGGTGATACTCAGCTGCACCTGTCTTGTTCTTCCAGAGGGGATCATACTTTCTTGATGCTGGGGCAATCCCTTGCTGAGATAAATAACTGGATGGCCGAAAAACTGGCTATTTCACAACCTAGGGAAGACAGAGGTCATGTTGATTGAGCCTAGCTGACGGGGGGTTGACAGTGATGATAGATATGGTTGCCCTTCTTACGTTGGGCGACTGACCTCTTGTTGCTGTTGATGCGGTTAAGAATCCTGGGGTTATTTTGCACCACAGGCTGACACTAGACCAGCAGGTGTTGGCTGTGGCCCAATCTGGCTTTTATCATCTTTGAAATATCACCAGGATCAAACCACTTCTGGCTTCTGCTGACATGGCAACAATCATTGATGCTCTCGTTACTTCTAAGTTGGAGTACTGTAACACTCTGTACTTAGGGCTGTCTGGAGGTTTATTGTAATGCCTGCTACTTGTCCAGAATGCTGCAGCTTGGCTGGTGATGGAAACTTCTCAGAGGGATCACATCATGCCAGCTGTGCATGCGCTGCACTGATTCTCTTTGCAGTGGTGGATAACCTTCAATATATGCTTGTTAACATACAAGGTCCTGCATGGTTTGGGACCTGACTGCTTGAAAGATCTGTTAGTGTCTTACCTCCCAGCCGTTCCCCTCCGCTCCACTGATGGTGGCCCACTTGTTGTTCTCTCATCCCGTTTGAGACAGTCAGGAGGCAGAGCTTTTGGGTTTGCGGCACCGATGTTGTGGAACTCCCTCCTGGGGAGTATCTGATCTGCTGGCACAGTGGAGGCCTTTAAAAGACTACTTAAAGCATACCTATTTAAGCAGACCTTCTCCAGCTAGCGGTTTTCAGATAAAAATAGCCTAGATATTTAAATGGTTGTTTTATGTATTTTTTCTTATTATGTTTTTAACTTATTATGGACTTTGACTTATAATTTTAAATTATATACAGAGCCCTGAGCCCTTGGGAATGGGTGCTTTATAATTAAAATTGCCTTACCTTGCCATTGCCTAAATGGGAAAGAAATTGATAGAAAAGAGTGCGTATAGGTTTAGAAAAGAGCAGAGGGTGGGGTGGGGTGGGGGGGTGTATTGTGCTATAGGTGCAGAATAGGAGCTGAAAGAAAACAGATGTGATACTATAAGTGGTCTGATTTATATATTAAAATATGATATGCAATGTTCAAAGTCAGTTTGCAGGCACATGAAGACTCATATAAACTACTCGTTGGCAATATAAAATCAACCTCCAAACGCGGTATGTGTGCTAACCACAGCAGTGTGGTGCATGAAGGTCATCTGGAGTCAAGTCATGACCTACAAAAAACAAGAAACATGAAACAAACACTAATGATGAAGACAAAGACAGTAACACAGATGTCATGTCCTAAGGCATGGTACCGAGCACACATTTTATGAAGTGAAAACTACTGTTGTACTTAAAAACCCATGCAACATATTATTTCATTATTTTTAGGAATGGGGCGAAATCTACCTTTTCATTTAGCCCTGTAGGTGTGGTGGCATTTACAGAAACTAGCCAACATGTTCCTTTTGTAGATCTGAGATCCTCCTCCTTGGCGATTTTAATATCAACTGACTTGCACCTGATGTAGAAACCCACAAGGATGCTATCTCTTCAGCTAACCTAACGCAGATGGTTGATTCCTCCACAAGGAAGAACTACAAGTCAGGTACCAGCACTGTCCTGGACTGGGTTCTTGCCAGCCACCCAACCCGTATCAACAACACCACTGTCCTCCCAGATTCCCTCAGCGGCCATTCCCCTGTCATCTGCAACTGGTCAAATAAATTTCGTAAGCCTCCTCCTAAAACCATTTCCAGCAGAGTCCTACCCTGTGGCCAACTGACCCATCTCAAATCCTGTCTTAGTCGGCAAGACTGGTCTCCCATATACAATGCACTGGATGTTGACTCAGCCCTTGATTATTTCATCACCACATTCAATGCTGCCTGTGACTCCTACGCCCCAGTAAAAAAGTGCAAAGTCAAGGCACTCTCCAATCCCTGGCTCACGGCTGAGCTACTGGCTCAGTTAAAATCAAGGGATCACCTCTGGGCAATAGCTAGGGCCACAGGTGCTCAACTGGACATTCAACGCTACAAACAGACTCGCAACAACTGCACAAAACAAATATGACTGACGAAGAGTACCTACTACAAGGAAGCCCTCACCAACACCTGGGGAGATGGGAGAGCTTTTTGGGACAATATTAGGGAAGTCACAGGGAAGCAGCCCAAATCCTCCCCAACCCTACTGATGGTTGATGGAGCCACCACCCTTGACCCAAAGGTCATTGCCAATACTTTCAATGCAGCCTTCACTGACCTTAGTGCTGTTCTCCCCCTGGACTTTTTATCCGAAACGGACTCTCCTGCTCCAAATTCCCTACCTACCACCTCAAATCATCCACCGTTCCACTTCAAAAAAGTCAAGGCGAATGATGTCCGCAAATACATAACAAAGGCTATCTCCATGTCCAGAGCCAGTGGTGATCCACTGGACCTTAAACTGCTTTCCCTCACCCTTGAAGAGGTATTGCGCCTGCTTACCAGAATCTTCAACCTCTCCCTCAGCCTCAGTCAGTTCCCAAGCAAATGGATATCTGCTGTTGTCACTCCAGTCTTTAAAAGTGGCAACAAGTCCATCTAGGGCAACTACTGGCCGATCTCTATATTATCCCCCCCCCCAAGGCCCTTGAATGCATTGTTGCTGACCAGCTTACAGACTACCTGGACAAATATAACATCCTATGTGCACAGCAACACGGGTTCAGGCAAGGGCACAGCACATCAACAGCCCTCCTGGAATTCACTGGAGTCCTTCATAACTCGGACAAAGGCCATCTAACTGGAGCCGTATTCATCGACTTGACTAAGGCATTCGACACTGTTCACCATGGCCTGCTTACCAAACAGCTGCTGAATGCTGGGCTCTCCCAGGACTCCACTGCATGGTTTATTAGCTACCTGGACCAGCGCTCACAAAGAGTAAAAATCTCAGGAGTAGTCTCTGACTCCAAACCTGTTTGCTCACGCGTCCCTCGGGGATCCATACTGGGCCCACTACTTTTCAGCCTTTTCCTGAACTCCCTTCCACTATTCTAGCGAGAACAAATTATCCTCTATGCCGATGACGCTGTGCTTCTCACCCCCAGTAAAGACCCACAACCCTTACTTCACAACCTACAGCTTGCTTTCTCCGCTGTTGAAAACTGGTTCGCAAAACATAAACTGGTTCTAAACCACAAAGAGACTAAATCTATGCTTTTCTGCAGCTCGCAAAACAAACACAGGCGATACCCCCTTGATATCAAAACAAGCCCTGGTAATACCCTCGAACAAGTGTCATCTTTTAAATACCTTGGAATCTCACTTGACCCTTGCCTATCTTATGGGACTCACACTGATAGTGTTGCCAGAGTGGTAAACTCACGCATTGGAATTCTCTACTGAAATAGACAGCATCTTACCCAGGCAGCACTGAAAATTGCTATCCAGAGCTCTGTGGTCTCTGTCATAGACTATGGCCTCATAATCTATGGCTGTGCCTCTACTACTGCCCTCAGGTGCATAACGACCTCCCTAAACAAGGCCTGTCGACTGCTTACTGGATCCCACCGACTCACACATACATGTGAGCTTTACGCTCAAACGGGATGGATTCAACTCAGTAACCGCATAAAGTACCTTACCTGCTTGATGGCAAAAAAAACTACTTTGGGCCTTACTTCACTTAGTGTCCAAGCCCTTCTGTGCCCAAATACTAATCACCGTAACAGCAGAGAGTCTGAACATCAGCTTCTACAGGTCCCCCGATGCCGCACCACTCTGGGCCAAAGATCCTTTGCACACCGTGCACCCAGCTGGATGAATGCCCTCAGCACTCACATCACCTCCACCTCCTCACTGGGCATATTCAAATCAAGCCTCCATCATCATCTCACAGCCTCCAGCTCATGTGACTGCCACCCCTAACTTCCCCCTTCCCCATTGATATTAACCACCCTCTGATGTTCTTTGACAATGCCGTGAGCTGCTCTAGTCTCTTTTTCGGCTGCCACCCCCCATCCTCTCACCCTTCCTCCCTGATTTTTTCTAGGTTTCTGAAATGATTCCTTGTATGTGTCATTCATGTATCCTATTTACCATGATGCCGTACCTGAACTGATGAATATTGTTGTATGCTCTCTTTAATGTTGTATGCCCTTGTTTAACATGTTTAACATGTATGTACTCTCCTGACATGGAACCTTAGTAAAAGAGTCTCGGCTCAAAGGTAATTGTAATCCTAGATCTAAATAAATAAATAAATAATATGTTTCTTGACTCTGTCCCCATCCTGTGTTAGTGGACCAACATGTTCTAATGTTGTAAATTTTAAAACACTAGGATCTGAGTTACGTTCTGCATCAAAATAGGTACCCGGAGCACTTATACCAGTACTGTTTATAATTGCTCTTACATACTTCTGGAGACATGTTTAAAGGGACGGATGGTGCATCCTATGTAATGTCTCTTACAGGGGCACAATGCTATGTAAATAATGAAAGAATTGCCTGAGTTCCACCTTTCTGAGAATAGTGTGGTGTGTGGATATATTGCATTCTTGACCATATCTGCAAATATTGCAATTCCTACATTTATGAAGCCCTAGAGGTTTGGGGGAGCCAGTTTTGAAGATTTGGTTTCATGGTGAGGGCGACATAACTAGATGTGAGCATGTCACCCAGGTTGGTAGCTTTTTTGAAAGTAACTTGTGGATTGTTGCCCGCTAGATCTGTAAGTACAGTGTGCAGTGTTGGCCAGTGTCTATGAGTGATGTTTCCAATCCTGCCAGTTATACTATTCAGTAGAGAATGTGATGATGATAATGTTTACCTATATTTTTGCTCCTGGGTGTAATTTTTGTCAGTCTGTGTTTTCTGCCTTTTCTAAAGCATGTTCTACAGTGGTGTGGTCATATCCCCTATCCCTAAACCTTTTGAACATTTCAGATGCCTAGGATTCAGAATCTGTGGGACTGGAGCAATTGCTGCATAGCCGAATGAACTGGCTAAAGGGGAAGGAGTCAACAAGTTTTCGTGGATGGGCGCTATACGCTTATAGTTTGTTGTTCACTGCCATAGGTTTTCTATGCCCCATTATGATCACTGTTTTCACTGGTATTTTATTTGAAATCACATCTATAAAAGCAATGGTGTTCTGATTACTTTTGCAAGTGAATCTGAGATAGGGACTTGTTTTGTTAAGGTATGTCATGAAGTTATGTAACTCCTCTTCTGCACCTTTCCAAATGCAGATTATATCATTGATAAAGCGGCTCCAATGTACCACTTTATAAGGACCGTTAGGCCCATCTATTCTGCCCATATTCCCTGCCTGCATGAGTGGCTGCTGACCCTACTTGGTCTTTGGCTTTTGTCTCTCTCTCTTTCCTACATCTAGGGTTCCTTTTTTCTATCCCATGCATGCTTGAATCCCCCACTGTGTTATCCCCCACCACCTCCTGGGGCAGGCTATTCCAAGCATCTACCACCCTTTCTATGAATAAATACTTCCTTCCTTTTCCCCTTATCCTGCCCCCTCCAATTTCATATCATGCCCCCTTGTCCTTGTACAACTCTTTTACTGAAAGATGTCACCCACCTGTACTTGTTTCAAGCCTTTAAGATACTGTCTCCGTCATATTCCACTGTTTTCTCCTCTCTTGAGTGTATACACATTGAGGTCTTTTAATCTGTCCTCATATGTTTTCTGATGCAAGCCCTGCACCATCTTGGTCACCCTTCTCTGGACTGCCTCCACCCTGTCTATGTCCTTGCAAAGATGCGGTCTCCAGAACTGAACACCGCACTCCAGATGAGGCCTCACCGGTGTTTTGTATAAGGGGATCACCACCTCCCTTCTTCTGCTAGTGATACCTCTTCCTATGCACCCCCAACATCCTACTGGCCCTCCCCACAGCCTTGTTACACTGTTTGGCCACCTTACTGTCATCTGAGATGATGATCCTTCCCACAATCCCTAAATCCCTTTCTTCTCTGGTTACTGTCAGCACCCCTCCACCCCCAATGCTGTAGCTCTGTGCTGGGATTCTTCACCCTAGGTGCCTGATTTTGTACTTCTTTGCATTAAACTTTAATTGCCACACTTTGGACCATTCTTCCAGCGTTCCCAGATCCCTCGTCATTCTTTCGACCCTCTCTGGAGTGTCTACTCTGTTGCAGATCTTGGTATCATCTGCAAATAGGCAACCCCCCCCAAGCCCTTCAGCAATGTCACTGATGAAAACATTAAAAAGGATTGGCCCCAGGAGTGATCCTTGAGGCACCCCACTGGTCGCCCTCCTTTCCTCAGATTTGATCCCATTTACTACCACCCTCTGCTTCCTGACCCTCAACCAATTTCTAACCCAGTTTTACACTTTTTGGCCCACCCCCAGGCTACCTAGCTTGTTCACCAGTCTTCTGTGTGGTACGGTATCGAAGGCCTTGCTGAAACTGAGGTAGGCGATATCCACCACTCCTCCCTGATCCACCTCCTTCATCACCCAGTCAAAAAAGTCAATCAGGTTTGCTTGATATGACCTTCCTGCTGTGAATCCATGCTGTCTTGGATCCTGTACTCCCATGGCTTCCAGGTGTTCCACTAGCCTTTCCATAAGCAGCACCTCCATAACCTTACCCACTGCTGAGGTGAGGCTGACTGGCCTATAGTTTCCTGCTTCCTCCCCGTTACCACTCTTGTAAAGAGGGACTACATTTGCCCCCCTTCCAGTCCTCTGGAACCAAACCTGTATTGAGCGAATCACTAAATAGGGCTGCCAGCGGTGCTGCCAGCACCTTCCGTAATTCCCTCAATATCCTGGGGTGTATATCATCTGGACCCGTCGCTTTGTCCACCCTCAGTTTTGAGAGTTCCTCCATTACTCTCTCTTCCATAAAAGGACTGGTATTTACCTCTCTCCCCACTTTGTTTCTGCTGCCTAGTTGTGGTTCCTGTCCCTCCTCCTCTACCGTGAATACTGAGCAGAAGTATTCATTCAGTATTGATGCTTTTTCTAAGTCACCCTCCACACACACCTCTTTCTCCTCTTTGAGCCTTGCAATCCCTCCCCTGGCCTTCCTTCTGTTGCTAATGTATCTATAAAATGTCTTGTCCCCCCTCTGTCTGCACTAATCTCTCCTCCGTTTGTGTATTTGCACTCCTTACAGCGTTACCTGCCTTTCTTTGTCTCTCTAGGTACACCGCCCTATCTTCCTCCTTGTGAGTCTCCTTGTATTTTCTGAATTCCTACTTTTTGCCCTTCACTTTCTCTGACACCTCCTTTGTGAACCATAGTAGTTTGTTCTTTCTTTTTCCCTTGCTGCTCAGCCTAATGCACTGATTTGTTGCCTCCGCTATGGCTTCTGTTAGGTGTGCCCACTGCTCCTCAACCCTTCCCCATGGATCCCTTCTTGCCAGGGCTTCTTTGATCCCTCTCTCATCCTAGCAACGTCTGCCCTCCTGAAATCCAGGACCCTTGTCTTTGTGTGGTTCTCCTGTGTTTCTATGCTGATGATGAACCACACTGCATGATGGTCAGTGACCCTAGGTACCCATCCACCCTGACATCCTTGATCCTGTCTTCATTGGTCAGCACAAGGTCTAAAATCACCTTGTCCCTGGTGGGCTCCTGCACCAGCTGCCTGAGACCCACCCCCTGCATGGAATCCATGATGTCCCCGCTCCTGGCTGAGGCTGCTGCTGAGACGGTCCAGTCCACATCTGGCATGTTGAAATTGCCCAGCAGCAGAACCTCCCCCTTTGCTGTCATCCCATGTATTTCCTTCACTATTGCCCTATCTACCTCCTCCCCCCGAGCTGGAGGCCTGTTGATCACTCCTGTGCGAATTGCTGTACCATTGCTTGGCTCAAGGATGACCCACAATGCCTCGGCACCCCCTGACTCCCTTGTATCTCTGTGGCTTTGATACCTTCCTTGACATAAAGGGCTGCCTCTTTCTTTCCCTCCCTATCCCTCCTGAATAGAGCAAAACTAGGTACTTTTACCTCCCAGTCATGATTTCCTGTGTATCATGTCTCTGTGATTGCCACTAAGTCAAGGTTCGACTCTGCCATCAAGGCCGTCAGGTCTGGGATTTTATTTTTCAGGCTGCGGGCATTTGTATACATGGCAGTTCATGTTTTGCTGCCTGCCCCCCCTTGTAGTTCCATTGTTGCCTTTCTGTCCCTTCTTTCCCATTTTGGTTCTTTTCTTTTGCCACCTCCTTTCCAATTTCAGACCCTTTATAACGTGCTCTGGTATATTTGTCCCCATCTTCTCACGACTCACCCTGCTAGCTTCTCTGACCTATGGGGGTGGGCCACTTAAGTCTCCCTGCTCCCAAAAGAGCCCCCCTCCACCCCCACTGGCAAGTTTAAATGCTTGCCAAGAAAGCTTTTAAACTTTTCACTGAGTGCCTCAGTCCCCTCCATGGATGGATGCAGGCCCTCCTCCTTGTACCAACCCACATCGCTCCAGATGGGTCCCTAGTCCCCAGTGAAGCCAAAACCCTTTTCCTCGTACCATCTCTTCAACCACGAGTTGAATTTCCTGATGCGGAGATTCCTAGTCTCCCCCCCTGTCCTGGAGTGGCAGCACTTCCGAGAATGTTATGGATCTTGCTACCTCCCACAGGCACCTACCCAACTCCCTGAAATCTTCCTGCACCTGCTTTATGCTCATCTCTTCCTTTGCTAGGCCATTTGTCCCCAGATGGACCATGACCTCCACCCCCCCCCTCCTTGTAGCCTCTCTGGCAATCCTCTGGATTTGCTCCCCTACTCTCTGAGCAGTGCCTCCTGGAAGGCACTTGACCTCCCTTTCCACCCCGCTTCCTGTGCCTAGATCCATTCCCCAGACTATTGAGTCCCTCACCAGGAGTAGCTTCCTTTTCTTTTGGGGTCCTCTACCTCCCGCCCCTGGGTCTCTCTCCTGGAGGACCCGCTCATTCTCCCTGGACACAACCTCATTTTCCCTTGTGGGGCTCGCCCACCTCTCCAGGACAGCATAGGAGTTTCTGAATTGGACCAGATGGGGGATGTGCCTCTGCCCCCACCACCTTCCCCGAGCCCACAGTAGTCCAGCCAGCCCTCTGCCTGGGCACCCGTTTTGGTTCCCTGTTGAACACATATGCTTCTTCCCATTTGCCCATGAACATATTGGCATAAGCTCTACCACACTTTTGTCAGTAAACTGATCCACTGAATGTGAAGTAGTTATGTTCAAGGACAAATTTCAATGCCTGAAGGATGAAGGTTGTAGGTACACAGTCAGCAAAAGAAGGTTTGTTGAGGAAATATGTTGCTGCTTCTTTGCCTTCATCATGCTATTTGCAAGTATACAGGCTGGTTACGTCAATAGCTAGCCAATGATAATTCTTCCTGTAGGTGAACGTGCTCTTTTTCTGCAGTAGATGCTGTTTGTCTCCTATATGTGATGGCAGTCCTGTCTCATATTGTTGCAAGGAAAAGTCTATGAACTCATTGAAATTTTGTGTGATGGAGCCTACGCCTGAGGCTGTGGTCCTCGTGGGCGGATCATACTGATTTGTATGGTTTTTCAGGAGTACATAATTGGTTGGAATCAGTGGGAAGTTCAGTTTTAAGAAGGCAGCTTCTTCTCCAGCGATCCAACCATCTGAGTATTCACCATCTACCAATTCAATTAAAGACAGTTAAAGCCAATCCATACTTAGAGGTGGGGTCCCCCTGATAAATGTTCATAATTCTCAATTCCTGTTAGTAAATTCATGACCTTATCTATATAAAAATCCTCATTCATAATAATCACATTTCCCCCTTTATCAGAGGGTTTGATTACAATATTTTAAAATTACAAATCTCCTGTAATGCTATTCTCTCTTGTATTGGCAAGTTAGTGTACTTCTGGAAGTGGCATGAATTGCCCAGTTTATCTGTCTCAGTGAGTATAACTTCTTCAAAAGATGTTATGACTGCGTTATTAACAGTAGGGTTAAACACAGTTGTAAGTTTGAATTTACGTGGTCTTCCTGTTATTATGGTGACATTTTCAGCAGGTTCATCTGTATCAATACTGGCACCTAAAAGTTCATCTAATCTATGCAATCAATTAAGTCCACGTTTGTTTCATAGAGAACTGTTCATCAGTTTCTAGTGAAGATGTAATTATGCTGTTTTCAGAATCCATGTCTGTGGACACTGCAGCTTGTTTCTTGGCTGGCTCTTGTTTGTAAATTGAACGAGGAGAGTTGGTTTCCAATGAGACCCATATTTTCTGTTGAACTGAAGTAATATATTTCAGTTTGATCTAATTAGTTTAACTATGTCCATTTTGATTTTGAACAGGTCCACTATTGGTGAAGGTGCAAAGGATAAGGCACGTTGCAGCACTTTAATTTGTGTGTCCGTTGGACTTACTGTGTGTCTGAGAGGTTCAATACTGTTTTCTCGCTGTGTCCTTTTGGGCCTTATAACGGCCTCTTCCTCTTTTAGCTCTCTTTCTTTTTGTTTTTGGTGTTGGTTCATTTTTTGATTGTGTGGTGGTTTGTTTTGACTAGGGTTTGTGGCCTGGTTTGCTTTTGGCCGTAATTTGTTTTTGAGCTTGGTGGGGCTCGCTTTTGTTTCCTCTGAAAAAAGGTCCTGATGTACTTGATTCTAGACTTGAGAGAGTTTCTGGATCCAAGTCTGACAACCACTTTCTTTGTATTCTGGTACTTTGTATTTTTGCTAGAGTTAGATCCAAGTTTTTGATTTTTTTTCCAACCCCTGGATCTGCTTCTTGAGCACTCCCTAGTTGATGACTGCACTGTTTGTTCCCACTGGAACACCTCACCTTTCTTGTCTACAGTTTGCAAATAAATTAACTACTTTTTGCAAGTTTGGTTCTGCAAGTGTGTGACTGAGAGTACAGCTCATTTGTTTTCCTGACAGCTTAATGTGAACCTGCAGAAGGCATTGAACATGGTAGCCAACCTGTTTAGTTGAGAGACGAGAGGGGAACGATAGACTACATCAACATATAGCTGCAGTGGGGAGGCAGTCTTTGTTTCAGTAGAGTGCTCCTAGCTTCAAATGGTAGTTCAATAAATTTCCACATTCATTTATTTACCTGATCCCTTTTTGAAGCCGTCACTGTCTTTATTCTTGGTCAGTCCTGAAGATAGAGTTCCAAATGCCAAGTACATTTTAGGTATCATTATGTCTGGCAATATACACCCTAACCCTGGACCTCTCGCAACCTTCATGCCCACACACTCTGTAGGTGGGTTGCGTATTGCCACCCTTAATGTTTGTAGCTTATTAAAAAAATGGGACTCTTACCAGGGATGGGTCCTGCAACATCAGCCCAATATCATTGCCGTGGGTGAAACCTGGCTCTCCTCCTGTATCCCTGATTCATCTGTGACCCTCTCCGGGTATAACATATTCTGGGCCGACCATCAGGGTAAGCGGGGAGGAGGCTGTGCCATTTACACCAAGGACACTTTGACTGTTCAGCTGCTTCCCACATCCTATCTCCTACCCAGACCCCAGGCCCTCACACTCAAACTTACCCTTGGACGATCCCTTATCCCCCGGTTCATCACCGCTGTTTACGTTCCCCCCCAGGGACCAGAAGGCGGCCTTCCACTCTATCATGTCCTACCCTGACACCTTACCATCTCATACTGAAAAAATTGTTCTTGGGGACTTCAATATCAATTGGCAGTATAACTCCACCACCCCATTCATCGACAGAGCCACAGCCCATGACCTAACACAAATAGTCCCCTCACCCACCCGTCTGCACTCTGCACAAGCGCACAGGGTCCTCTTCCCTACTGAATCTAGTCTTCACAAACTGCTCCCTCAAAATCACTAACACTGCTGTACTCCCAGATGCGATTAGTGACCACTCCCCTGTCCTCTGCTCCTGGACCAGCAAGGCCTCTAAGTCCCCACTGAAAATGATCTTACGACGTAAACTTGGCCCTGGCAAACTTACACTCCTAAAATCTCACCTCAGCACGCTGGATTGGTCATTCATAACAAACACCCGTGACCCAGACAGAGCCCTTGCTCTCTTCATTCATTCCTTTAATGCTAACTGTGACATGTTCGCCCCTCTTGCCAAAAGGATGGTCAAAGGCAACCCTGTGCCCTGGATCTCTTACCACCTACTGGCCCTCATGCAGTCCCGAGATTCCTTATGGCACCTCACCAATGAAACTGGCCTCCCTACGGACAGACAAAAGTACAGGGAGGCCCGGAACCAATGCACATGGTCCCTGCGCAAAGCCAAGGCCGAGTTCTACAAATCTGCCCTAACCTCTACCTGGGGTTCCAGGGCATAAATTCTGGAACAATATTAAGGACATCTGTGGCAAAGCCCCCGACCCTGCCAACACGCAAATCTTGGTAGAAGGGGGCCTGACCTCTGATCCCACTCGGATAGCTACCACATTTAACCACGTCTTCTCCGACCTCAGCCACATCCTCCCTTGTCACTTTTCCGATCCACCCCGTCTTCTACACCACCTCCACCCCAGCACACCCTCCATTTCACCTATGTTGCATCTTCCACAGGTCTGCTGAGCCTTACCTCAAAAAGGCCATAAGCCACTCCCAATACAGTAGTGACTCCTTAGACCTGAGACTTCTCCGGCTCACTCTTCACGGGGTGCTAACCCCTCTCACCCACATTATCAACCAGTCTTTTTGTCTTGGGAAATTCCCCTCACACTGGAAATCTGCCTCTATTATCCCTATATTTAAGGGCGTGGACCGTACCTCCACCAACAACTATCACCCCATCTCAATTCTCCCTCCTCTAAGGCACTTGAGCGTATCATCGCTGATCAGCTCACTGGCCCCCTCAACAAACACAATATACCTTGCAGCCAGCAACATGGCTTCCGCAAAGGACATAGTACGACTACTGCCCTACTCGAATTCACCACCCACCTACATACTGCCCTTGGCAGTGGTCATCTCTCTGGTGCGGTCTTCATCGACCTCACTAAAGCATTTGACACCATCAACCGCTCCCTTCTTCTAACTACACTATCTAAACTTGGTCTCTCTCAAGATGCCGTCTGCTGGTTCATTGACTACCTGGCAGATTATTTCCAGCAAGTCAGAATTGGCACCACCTTCTCCAGCAGGCTGCCTGTCTGCTCCGGTGTCCCACAGGGGTCCATCTTCGAACCTTTATTATTCAGTTTCTTCCTTAACTCCCTCCCCAAGTCCTGCCCAGGCAACATCCTACTCTATGTGAACAACACTGTCCTGTACTCCTCCAATCCTGACCCTGTTCAGCTTCACCTCTCCCTCCAATCCTCCTTCAATGAGGATGAAAAATGGTTCACCACACAGCGCCTCATTCTAAACTATAAGACTAAAGTCATGTACTTCTCACACCCACTAAACTCTAGGAAGGACCACTGCCTGCCAGTCCTAACTACCAACCAGACCCCACTTGAACAAGTGGATTCCTTTAAGTACCTGGGCATCACACTTGACCCGGCCCTTAACTTCCACTAACACATTCACCAACTGTCTACAGCCCTTAACATCCAGCTTGGCATCCTCTACCAGTTTAAATACTGTCTCACTCCTGATGCCCTTCGTCTAGCGGTCTCCTCCTCGGTCTTCTCCCTTCTAGACTATGGCATGCTAATCTATAGCGCTGCCAGCTCCTCAGCCTTATCTAAACTTCGGCTCTCCCTCAACAAAGCCTGTTGCCTCATCCTGGGCTGTGATCGTCTAACCCACACATGCTCCCTTTATAATGCCACAAACTGGATCAACCTAGATAACAAAATTAGGTTTCGTACCTGCCTCATGGCCAAAAAGATTACCCTTGGTCTCACCCCCCCCCCCCCCGGTCTCTCACCTCTAATACAACGGTCCCCGTCACACCAGCGCACCCGTAGCTCAAGCAGGCAACTCCTCATGGTCCCCCGCTGCCGGACCTTACAGTTCCAAAGGTCCTTTAGCTACTGAGCCCCTTTCTGGGTAAATAACCTGCATAATGCTCTCATGAATGTGAATAGAATCGGCCCCTACAAAGCCTACCTTAGGAACCATCTACAGTCCTCTAATCCCTGTGATTGCCACTGACCCCTGCCCTGCCCCCTCGATCCTTTGGCTAAGGCCTCTGGCTGGCTAACCCCCTTCCCACCCCAACCTGAAACTCTCTGAACTAGCTCCTTGGAGCTTATTTATGTACCTGTACATCAAGTCTCATACTATGACTCTACTAGTATCTAAATGTTTAGCCTATTACCGTATCTCTTGTATCATGTATGATTGCTTGTGTCCCATTTCTGCATTGCATTGCACCATGTTTTACCTGTATTGACGTGGAACCTTTAAAAAGAGTCTTTGACTCAAAGATACTTTCTGAATCCTCAATAAATAAATAACACATAAATAGCACTATTTGCTTTTATCAGGTTTTAAACGTTTATTCTGCAGTTTTACATTTTGTGCTCTCTGGTCCTGTCATTTTCTCCTTATGGCATTAATCCCAAATTGGTCAATGAGTTATCATCTCATATCTTTTTTTTTCAATTCTGTTTATCCTCCCATCCTATGGACCAGGACGTCCTTCATCCTGTTTTCAGTGCCCACGTCCCAGCCTCCCAAGACTCCCTCACCTAGAATCCTAGTCCCCTGGTTCACTGGCTACTCACCTTTGGACTTGGCCTCCTCAGTTTGCCCTCTGAGGCGGGGTTATGTTCAGCTCCACCTGTGACTACCCATGCAGTCTGGTAAGTGTGAGGTGGAGATGGAGACTGGGATCCCCTGGGTCCAGGCGGGCAGAGACCGGCGTTAGATGTGGCAGACAAGGAGGGGCTTCATCTGCCCAGCTAGTGGCCCCATTTTCTATTCTTCCATGTTTCCCCAGGAGGGAAGCAGACATGCAGAGATGTCATGGAGCATCACACAAGCTCCCATACATGGTGCACTGACATTAGCCGCATTCCATCAATCCCCACTTCTGCAAGGTCTACAGGCTCATTGCCTGCTGACCACTGCCAGGAGGCACCCTGTTACCAGGTCCCTTCCCCCACCAGCAACAGAGGTGAGCTGTCCTCTGAATACTGTCCCCCCAGAACCTGGGTCATCAGTGTCTCAAGCAGTAACGTTGCCACTTTGCCAGCATGCCAGCCTATTCCATACAGTTTTCTGCAGATCAGCTCTTTACCCTCCTTCTTCCTAAACTAAAGAAACACAGACTTTGTAATCGCTGCCTTTACACTAGTTACTTCATTCCACTAATAATTTTTAAAACTCTCCTCTGTACTCTCTTGTCTATCCACATCCTTCCTCGGATAAGGATTCTAACCCTAGGAATCCACTAATATTATTACTCTTGTAGTGCTCCCTTAAGCTAGCACTGCCCCAGGGAGAATAGAATGCTATGCTAATCACGGAATGTTTAGCTTGTGCATCTATTTTCAAACTGCCCAGTGTCAACTGCCTACATTCTACCTCAGATTTCTTCTGCTGCAAAGTTCAGATGCCCTGGAGATCTCGCTCAATCAAGACAGATTCCTGTAGTGCATAGAGCGAAAAAACTTAAGTATTTTTGTTTTATTTTTCATTACTGCCTAGTATCCTTGATCTTTAGTGTTTTATACCTTATTAGTTTTAAATTTAAACTTGTCTATCGGTTCCTCGCAGTTCCTTTGAATCGAGGGGCAACCGATCTCCTTTTTTTTATGTAATCAGAACCTTTTTAGAGGGTTGTGGTTACTTTATTCTTTAATTTTATTTCATTTTAACCATTTTTGAACCGAGGTTTATCGGTTTTCCTCAGCGGTTTCTCGGTTCCGGATCCAATCGGAACCGATAGTTTTTTCACTTTATCGGTTCCTGTACTGACCATTATTCTATTGAAACTGACCACAAATATTTAAATTTAGTCTATTTTTTGGTCAGTTATTGGTTCCTGCTTTCTATGATGTCAGATAAGCGTAAAAAGAAAACAGGACCCCCTGGGTTCAAGAATTGCTTGAAGTGTGCAGAGGTGCTTGCCAAGGCACACAAGCATGGTCTTTGCTTGATCTGCCTTGGGCAACAGCACTTCAGTGAAGAATGTGAAATTTGTAAGTCTTTCCCTGATAAGACAGTGGAAAAAAGCAGGGAGAGGATTAAAAGAAAACTAGAGGAGGGGTCCATGGGCTCTAACTAGTCCACCCCCTCTAAGACTGTGGCAGTTCCTTCCAGAGCCTCTAAATTCACCCCTGATATGGGTGAGGGCTCTGGCAAGAGAGGCAATCAACCAGAAGACTCCCCAGTGCCTGCAAAAAAAATTAAAGAAAACCAAACACACTGACACTCCGGCTGAAACGCCTCAAGGGGTCCCTCAGGTACCTATTAATGCTCCTTCTCCTGCTGAGTTGACACAGGCTTTCATCTTACTCCAGGTGATGCTGGGTTTAGTACCCCCTCAGCAGCCTGTGATTACTACTGCTGAAAAAAGTAACTGTTGTTACCCCTCTTTTACCTACTGCTACAGTGGCATATGAGGAGGATGACCAAGATGAAGAGGGAATTGAACCTGAGGTGTCACCAGAACAGGATTTTGGCTCCTCTCCCAGACTCTCAGAGGATTTCTCTTCCCATTTTTTTTTTGTTAAGAAAATGGTAGAGACCCTGGATCTGCAAACAGCTGAAGAGATCCAGGATGAAGAGGAGGCACAATACATGGAGCTTAATGGGGGTGACACCCTCAAAAAGGCTCCTTCTGCCTATCTACAGATTCTTTAAGAAGGATGTTTTAGAAATCCTAAAGGCTCCCAATACAGTCAGACCCACAGACAAAAAGTGTGACAAGAAGTATCAGTTAGAAAGATCTGGTGCTGTTTCTTTTTAGTCACCCAGACCACCCGGGTATTGTACAGCAGGTGGCCTGTGAGAAAGCCAAAACTCCCTTATCCTCTCACCCCCCTGAGAAGGATTTGAGAAAGCTGGACAGCATAGCAAAAAAGGGGTACCTTTCGGCATCCCTGGCAATTCATCAAGCCAGCTATCAGGCCTATGCAGCCCTTTATCAGAATGCTTTCTGGCAGTCAGTAGTGTACAATGCTGAGGCTAACTCCTCTTTAACAGTGTCAGAGCTGCTAGACACAGCAAAATTGGGCTTGGAGGCTTCCAAATACCACTTTCAGATGGCAGCTGATATCAATGATACAGCTGCAAGGTGGATGGCTAGTACCATTGCTCTAAGAAGATTTGCCTGGCTGAGGGCTACCAGCCTCACCCAGGACACCCAAACTAAGGCAATGGACTTTCCTGTTGAAGGCCACTCTCTTTTTGGTGCCCAGACTAAGACATATATGAAAAAAGTAGACTAACATAAAGCTGTTTTTAGGAGCAACTCGACCAGAAACAGGCCCTCTACTTCAAATTTGTCTTATTCTAGGGAAGGCAGGGGCAGGTCCTCTTTTAGGAGGCCTTTCTTTCAGGTACAGGCTGTTTCCCAGCAGCAGTACCAACCACAGCAGACTGGATTTTACAGAGCTAAAGGTAGAAGGGGTTCTGGGAGAGGATCCCAATCTGCTCAGCCTCAGCAGCAAGCAAAACAGAACCCCTGACTTTTCCTTTCAGGCTGCCTCTCCACATCCTGTAGGGGGCAGACTCACTCACTATTTCCAGGAATGGTTAAAAATAACCACAGATAAGTGGGTCCTGGAAATAGTGAGTCAGGGTCTCTCCCTTTGCTTCAGGTCCCTTCCTCCTCCAAAGTTAAAACATTTTGCACCCGCTCCCTTCTCAGAAAGAAAACTACTGGAGCAGGAGGTACAGGCCCTACTGCTGGCAAAAGCAGTGGAAACTGTCTCCTACAACCAGAGAGAGAGCAAGGGTTCTATTCCAGATATTCCCTAACAACAAAAAAGAATGGAGAGTGTTGGCCTATACTAGACCTCAGATTGCTAAACAGGTACCTGGTAAAACCCAGGTTCAAGTGGTCACAATGGCCATGATTTTGCCAACTCTGCAAAAAGGGAACTGGCTAGCCTCCTTGGATCTAAAGGATGCATATTTCCGTATTCCCATAAGGGAGTCACATGGAAAGTATCTCAGATTCAGACTCCCCTCAGGCCACTACCAGTTCTCAACACTTCCCTTCGGCCTTACCTCTGCACCAAGGGTCTTTACCAAGTGCATAGCAGTAGTAGTGGCACACCTCAGAAGACTGGGTGTCACAATTTTTCCTTATCTGGACGACTGGCTAATCATAGGGAAATCCCACCAACAGGTGTCAGATCACCTTCAGGTAACCCAGGATATGCTGCTCTCCCTTGGATTCCTTCTCAGTACCAAAAAGTCAGTCCTGACTCCTGTGGAGGTTCTGCAGTACGTAGGTGCAGCACTGAATACAGTAGTGGGAAGAGCTTTTCTCCCTCAGGAGAGGGCAGAAAGTATTCAGCTTCTGGCAGGCTCATTTGCCCTGGCAGACCAAGGCCAGCCAAACAGTTTCTTCAACTGTTAGAGTACATGGCTGCAGCAACAAGCACAGTCATAGGTGCCAGGTTTCAGATGAGAGATATTCAGTTCCACCTCAGAGCACACTGTTGCCAAAGGCGGGACCCCATCTCAAAGCCAGTACCAGTCACACAAACGTTACTACAGGCCCTCCAATGGTAGAGGGAAATGGAAAATTTAAGGGAAGGGGTTCCATTTCTGCAGGAGACTCCCTCCCTGGTTCTCACAACCGATGCTTCCCTGCTTGGTTGGGGTGCTCACTTAGGGGATCACACCATCCGCGGTACTTGGGAGAGTGCAGACTCACTCCTGCACATAAACCTGCTGGGGTTAAGAGCTGTTTATCTGGCCCTTCAGGGTTTCTTTCATCTCATGCAAGGAAAGGTGGTACAAGTCAGAACAGACAATACCACAACAATGTATTACATCAACAAACAAGGAGGGACAAGGTCCACTCCTCTGTGTATAGAGGCAATGAAGATGTGGAGCCTCACTTACTCTCTAAATGCCTCTCTACAGTCAATTCATCTGCCAGGCAAGGACAGCACCTTGGCAGATGTCTTGAGCAGGATAAACCAGGCCCATCATGAATGGGCATTATACAAGTAAGTGGTGAATGCTGTATTCAGGAGGTAGGGGAACCCAGAAATAGACCTTTTTGCTTCCCACCAAAATCACCACTTGCTGCAGGGCCCCAGTGAAGGGGACAGTTCCAATGGATGCCTGATTCTGGATTGGACAGGCAGGTACCTCTATGCCTTTTCTCCTTTTCCTCTGATACTCAGGGTGCTCATCAAGCTCAGGTCACAACCAGCTTTCGATGATTCTGGTAGCCCCGGATTGGGCAAGACAGCCTTGATACTCCCTGCTGCTCTCAATGTCTGTGAGCAAACCGATTCACCTCCCTCAGAGATACAATTTACTGACTTCCTTTCAGAGGAGGGTAGTGTACCCCAATCTCAGGTCTCTTAAGTTCAAGGCCTGGCTCTTGAGGACTTAGAATATGCAGAGTGCCAATTCTCTGAAGCAGTTTTAGAAGTCCTTAAGGGTTACAGGAAGCCTTCCAGCAAGAAAACCTATGCCTCAAAATAGAAAAGATTGTCCATTTGGTGCAGCGACAAGGGTATAGTCCCAGCCCAGGCTGGAATCCGTACACTTCTTGATTATTTGTCTCACCTGCACTCCCTGGGGTTGCAGCACTCAACTCTGAACGTGCACTTGGCTTCAGTTTCAGCATACCTTTCTGCTAGAAATGATGCCTCCCTGGCATCAAACTCTATATTCAAAGATTCTTTAAAGGGCTCTCTCATTTGTTTCCCCCTCACAGGGCACCAGTGCCAGCATGGGACCTTAATATTTGCATTGCACAGCTTATGCTTATGCCCTTTAAGCCTATGGCATCTGCAGAGCTTAAATTTCTTACCTGGAAGGTAGTTTTTTCTGGTAGCAATCACTTCTGCCAGAAGGATAAGCGAGCTACAGGCCCTCTGTGTGGAAAAGGACTATGTTTCTTTCCACAGGGACAAGGTAGTGTTGAGAACTAATAGGAAGTTCCTCCCAGGGTGGTTTCTGACTTCCATTGAACCAGTCTATAACATTGCCAGTTTTCTTTACTGAACACTGTAGCTCAGGTGAGCGTAGATTGCACAGCTTGGATGTAAAAAGAGCACTGAGTTATTACATGACTCATACCAAAGATCATAGGCAGGACCGACAACAACTGTTCCTCACCTATGGGGAAGTAGGTAAACGTACTCCTGCTTCAAAGAGGACTATCACTTGATGGATAGTCCAGTGTAGAAACATAGATAGAAACATAGACTTTGACGGCAGATAAGGACCGCTAGGCCCATCTAGTCGGCCCATTTCCCTACCTACAGAATAGGCCGCAGATCCTAGTTAACCAACAGCCTTTATCTTCCTGCCCCCCACAAGAATTGCCTTATGTCTGTCCCATGCATTCTTGAATTCTCCCACAGTTTTAGACCCCACAACTTCCTCAGGAAGGCTGTTCCATGCATCCACTACCCTCTCTGTGAAATAATACTTCCTCACATTGCCCTGGACACCGCCTCCTTCTATCTTTAAATTGTGTCCCTTGTTCTTGCAAGTCTCTTTTTCTGAAAGATGCTACCCTCTTGGACTTTGTTGATTCCTTGAGGTACTTGAAAGTTTCTACCATGTCCCCTCTCCCTTCTTTCCTCAAGGGTATACATATTAAGCTCCTTTAGTCTCTCCTCATACGGCTTCTCTTGCAGACCCTGCACCATTTTAGTTGCCCTCCTCTGGACTGCCTCTATCCTGTCTATGTCCTTGCGAGATGGGGTCTCCAGAACTGGACACAGTATTCAGATGGGGTCTCACCAACTGTCTGTACAGAGGGATAACAACTTCCTGTTTCTGCTGCTGATGCCTCTCCCTATACATCCCAGTATACCCCCCGCCTCCTACTGCCTTCTCACATTGCTTGCTAACCTTAAGGTCATCTGATATGATTACCCCAGGTCCTTTCCTGTTTTGTTGTTGTTACTACCTCCCCACCCATTGTGTATTCTTCCCTGGGTTCTTGTTTCCCAGGTGCATTATTTTGCACTTTTTGCATTGAATCCTAGCTGCCATACGTCTGACCATTCCTCCAACCTTGCCAAGTCCCTTTTCATCCTTTCCACGCCTCCTTGTGTATCAACCCTTTGCAGATCTTGTGTCATCTGCAAAAGTATACTTTTTCTTCCAGTCCCTCTGCCATGTCACATTAAAAAGGACTGGACCAACACTGAACCCTGCGGCACCCCACTGGTAACCGCCTTCTTCAGAGTGGACTCCCATTTATACCACCTTCTGTGTCCTGTTGTCCAGCCGGGTTTTTTACTCCATGTTACCACCCTGGGACCCACTCCCAGGCTTGTTAATTTGACTATCAATCTTGTGGGACTGTGTCAAATGCCTGTTGAAGTCTAGGTAGTACTAGTCCAGCCCTCCCTGGTCCTACTAGCTACTGGTCACCCAGTGAAAGAAATCTATTAGATTCTGTTTGACATGACCTTCCCGCTGTGAACCCATGCTGCCTTGGATCCTGTGCTCCACTGACCTCTAGGTACTCAACTATTCTTTCCTTCAGAAGTGACTCCATCACTTTCCCCTACCACAGAGGTCAGACTGACAGGTCTGTAGTTTCCTGCCTCTGTCTTGGTCCCACTTTTGTGAAGGGGAATCACATCCGCCTTCCTCCAGTCCTCGGGTACCACACCATCCTCCCATGATTTATTAAAAAGAGTAGCAGTGGTTTCACTAGTTCCTTCCTTAATTCTTTTAGAATTCTGGGGTGAATTCCATCAGGACCCATTGCTTTGTCCACCTTCAGTTTTAGGAGTTCTTGCAGAACCCTTTCTTCTGTGAAAGGACTGGGATCGACCTCCCTATCAAGAGTGCTTCTGTTAATTGGATTAGGCACTTCCCCCTTCTCTTTTGTGAATACTGAGCAGAAATATTTCGCTCAGTATTCCTGCTTTTTCACTGTCCCCTCTGCCCACCCACTCGTTGATTCTGTTCAGCCTCACTATCCTCTCTTTGTCTTTCTCGCTGATGTACCTATAAAGGTTTTATCCTTCTTAACTGAGTTGGCTATCTTTTCCTCAGTTTGGGCCTTTGCTATTCTGACTTCCCTCCCTGCTTCTTTCTGCCTTAACTGGTACAGCTCTGTCCTGCTCCTTCTGTGTTTCCTATACTTCCGGAATGCTATCTTTTCTTCCTGACTTTCACAGCCACCTCTCTTGAGAACCATAGTGGCTTTTTCTTCGTTTTGATTTGTTTATTTGCTTCACACAAAAGCTTGTTGCGTCTGTGATGGCAGTTTGATAATTCCCATTGTTGCTCCACACCTCCTTCTAGCCTGTTTGCTGAGTGCCTCTGAGGCTTCTCCATCTTGCCAAAGTCAGCCTTCCTAAAGTCCAGTACCCTCACTTTTGTATGGCTTGACTCTGTAGCTGAGTTTAACGTGAACTACACTGTTTGATGGTCACTTGTCCCCAGATGGCAACCTACTTCTAGATCTGAGATCCTCTCACTGCCCCCGCTTGAGAGCAGCGGTCTAAGATTGCTCCCTCACAGTGGGTTCCAAACTAGCTGTCTAATGCCTGCCACCTGGAGGGCGCCAAGAATGGCCCTGCTCTTGGATGTGGCTGCAGCAAATGAGCTCCAGTTAACATCTGGCATATTCAGGTCTCCCATCAACAGTATCTCCCTTTCTCTGCCATTCTAAGAATGCCTTCCATCATATCCTTGTCCATTCCTTCTCCTGACATGGGGTCTGTACACAACCCCTGTGCGGATTGTGGTGCCTTTCCAGTCTCCAAGGTGACCCACAGTGCCTCCTCTCTCCCTGTTTACTCTTTTGTTCAGTTGCTTTTATCCCTTCCTTTACATGAGAGCTACTCCTCCCCCCTTCTCCCTGCCTGTCTCTCCTGTAGGTTATGTACCCTGGTATGTAACATCCCAGTCATGGTTCTCTTGTACCATGTTTCTGTGACTGCACATGATATCCAGGCATCCTCTTCCATTAAGGCCACCAGCTCAGGGAGCTTGTTGCCCAGACTACGGGCATTGGTACTCATTACCCTCCATTTCCTGATGGCCTTACCCCCTTTTGCCCCATCCCTGTCCTCCTTGCGTTTGTCACTTTCTTCATTTACCACTGCCCTTCTCCCTATTGACACCTCCATGTTGGTGTTTGCCACACTTACTACCGTGATTGTTTGGGGTGGGCTAGGATTTTCCTGCTCCTTTCCAGTGCCTCCCCCCTTGGCTAGTTTAAAAGCTTGCCAATGAAGCATTTAAACCTATCACCTAGGATCCTGGTTCCCTCCCGGACAGATGCAGCCCATCATGCCAGTATAGGCTTGATCACTCCAGGTGGACCCCAGTCCCCAATGAAGCCAAACCCTGAGCTCCACACCAGTTTTTCAACCACTGATTGAATCCCATGATACGGAACACCCTAGCCTCTCCTATGCCATAGATGGGTAGCACCTCCGAGAAGGTTACCGTGTGTGCTACTTGACTAAGGCCCCTCCCCAATTCCACAAACTCTTCCTGCACTTCTCTAATCCCTTTCTTAGCCAGGTCATTTGTCCCTAGGTGGACAATGACATCCAGCTCCCTCCCCTGTGCAGCTGCTCCGGCAATCCTGAGGATTCGCTCCCTGTCCCTCCAAGCCATGGCGCCAGGCAGGCACCTTACCTCCCTCTCCCCTTCCTTGCCCAGTTCTACCTTCCTAACAATGGAGTCCCCCACCAGGAGTTGTTTCCTTCCCCTGTGGGGTCCCCTGCCACCCTCCTGTGGGTTTCCTTGTGGAGGTTCCCAGCATCCTCTGTAGTCTCCACTGTAGGTGCCCATAGAGAACCACACTTTGCTAGAATGGCATAGGAATTGTGAGAGGTACAACCAGAGGGATGTGCCTGTTCCACCACCCTCACCCTCCCTGAGCACACTGTGGTCCAACCGCCTCCTCTTCTTGGCAACCTCTGAGGCAACGGCAGTGGCACTGGTGGTCCCTGGATGGAAGAGGAGGTCCCACAAATCCTGGCAAACTCAGCCTGGAGATGAGCAACCTCCTCCCACAGCCCAGAGAGGTGCCTGCAGATGGGACAACACCGCATCCTCCAGAATATCTCCCGGAAGACTGCTGCTCCACAGCCACTGCACTGCACCACTCCATTCATGTCTTATTTCTGACCCCTTAACTGTTTGCAATCCTTACTCTTTAGTCTGTTTTTTTTCTCTCTCTCTCCTTACTTTCTGCCTGTGTGCCCTTTAAGCTCCTGAATGTCCTGTTCTGAGACAAGAATATCCTATATTTCTCAGTAGACCACTTGCTTGTTCAGTTTTGCTACTCAAAGGCAGGCAAGGTTCCTCCCTCTGGTCTTAGGGCCCACTCTACAAGAGGCACAGCTGCCACTATTGCAGTTGCCTGAGAGGTACCTCTAATGGAAACATGTAAAGCAGCTACCTGGAGGTCAGTCCACACCTTCACTAAGCATTATAGCCTGGACACCCAGTCCAGGAGTGTAGCCAGATTTGGCACAGTAGTCTTACAGAGTCTTTTTCATAAATAGATTCTGGACCACCTCCTTGAGGTACTGCTGCATAGTCTGCAGGAGTAATAATATTAGTGGATTCCTGGGGTTAGAAGAAAAAAATTACTCACCTGTAGTAATATTGTTTCTTCCAAAGGGATCCACTAATATTATTACTTCCCACCCTTGCCTCCCCTTTCAGAATCAGTAACAAGAAAAACCCTCTCCACAGCTGATAAGATGTGTAGTTGAAGTGGCATGCCACCTGCTGGCACCTTCTACTAATGTCTTAACTTGTAGGTTTTTTCTAAAGGCATATCTGACTTCAGAAGAAAAGGGGACATTTGTTTATACTAGTCCTTTGGTTAATGTCATTATTTGCCCAGTTGGGCATTATTTTTCTATAATTATTTAAATAGTGATTAACATGTTGTTATGACCTCTTTGCAGGCTTCTAAGAAATCTGAGGTAGAATGTAAGCAGTTGACACTGGGCAGTTTGAAAATAGATGCACAAGCTAAACATTCCATGATTAGCATAGCATTCTTTTCTCTCTGGGGCAGTGCTGGCTTAAGGGAGCACTGCAAGAGTAATAATATTAGTGGATCCCTTTGGAAGAAACAAGATTACTACAGGTGAGTAATTTTTTCTTCCAGACCTTGGAGCTGTTGTCAAGATTAGTCCTAACCAGTTTCCTATACTGTGGAAGAAAGGCATCCCTGGATCGACAGACAAAATGTCACTTGAATGATGCCAGTGTTTGGATTACCTTGTTACAGACAATAAGTTGCAGAGTAAACTCAGCTTGAATTCATTTGATAGCAGGGTGTGTACATCCTCCTTAGTTGCTGTATTCAGTCTGGTTTCATTTAGCTAATAACCATTCTGCCCATAACAAAGTCTTAATGTATTACAGGGCATTTGTCATGACTGAATTCCATATCATCATGTGTGGCCCAGTCTGAGAACCTATTCAAATCCATCTGAATTGAATTAACCTGGCTGTTGCTCGAGACCTAGTTTACCATTTTTTTTTTAAGAGACCACCTAGTTTACTGTTCTGTGCAAACTTCATAATCCAGTTATTTGTTCTTTATTGTAGCACTGGAGGAGAATGTTTAACAAACATTCTTTACAAATTGGATATTAAGGGATGAAATCTCATTTGGTAACATAAAGCTCTACACTAGTCACGATCACTGTGGACTTTAATGTGCAGCAATAGTTTGGCCTGTTTAAGATCAGCTCTGTTTTCGTAGTTACAAATAATCAGTGCCCATCTAAAACCAATGTTCCCACTAGGTTCCACAACAAAGGAGTATATGTAAAGGTTGGACTACAGAAGATAAGCCACACAAGAAATCTTCACAAGGACCTGAAACTTCAGGTAGACCAGCAAGAAATAGAACTTCCAAGTATTGAGGGTCTCATTTTTCCAAACATTCCCAGGTAAGTCGGAAAGATATGTTCAGTTTTTGTTCCTGGGCTGTGCAGCACCCCACTCCTCTGGGTCCCCAACTGGTGCCTGTTAGACTCGCCACTTCCTGCTGACTTCCACCTCCAGGCTTCCAGGGAGGTCCATCCTCTCCTTAATTCTGGTTCGTCCCTGCCAGATGGCCTTCTTTGCTACCATCAGGGGAGGAAGCATGTATACTGGCACTGTGGAGTATTGCTAGGAGGTGGAGCCAGCCCATTGCGTGGTTGTATGGCATGGAAGGAGCCAAGGGAACTGCCATTTTATGTGCTGGAACGAGCCATTGTTCCCTTTTCCCTTGCTCTCCTTCCACCCACTCTCTGAGTGCAGTCACATCGCAGTTCCCTGGGCTGGGGGTGTACGATTATGCATGGTCACCCTTTTTGACAAGTACACCACACAAGCCTGCCACCAGGAACTGCTCTTGGGGCAGGTACACAGTCAGACCCTCCCACAGAAGGAGAGGGTCCACAAGGATGCTCCTTCACTGTCCCCAGAGGTGTAGTGAGGCATGCTGCTGCAGGAAGTGTGTGTTCATTCCCTGGAAGGGCAGTTATTGCTGCCTGGAAGTGTCTCATTGCATAAAAATTGGTATACTATGAAAAAAAAATTAAAAATGCTTAATTTTTTTGTATTAAAAACAGACACTTTATTTTGTTAAAAGTAACTAGTCAAAAGTAGTCCCTCCCCAGCTATCAAGCATCTGTCTATCCACACAGTTGATAGATGGAATGTTTGTTTATCGTGAAATGCAGGCATTCAAACTTACTGCTGAAATTTACTGGCTGAATGTACAGCTGTCCCACACCAACACACACAACAGAAGGCCTCGTTCGAGCCAAGGATTCAGTGTTATCTGTGGCAGGGCAAGCAGCAAAGATTTCTCTGATAGGTAAGGGTGAAGGGCCCATGTTCATGGTTAGAAAAGAAGCTTCCAAAGTAAAACTGACATGTACTTCGTGTTTTTTTAATCAATTATGTTGGTAAGGAGGGAACTGTAAAGGAAAGTTACATGTAATCGGTTTGTTTTTATTTTGAGAGAAATTTATTTTTAAGGCCTAGATGATTTTTTCAGTGAATAAAGGTGTCAGCCATGTTTATAGTGGCAGTCTGGAGTTTTTGAAAAAGGCATTGATATTGTTAATGTGCTGTGTCCTGATTGCCAACCCTTTATTTTAACCGTGCATTGTGCTGTCCCAGTGCATGGGCCCTGACCAATCAGGACGCAGTATTTTCCGTATCCATTTTATAATATATTGTACCATTCAGAATGCTGTAATCAATTGTCAGCATATATTACCCCATGTGGCAAAGCAATCCATAGCCAGATGAGTCTCTGCATGAAAAAGCTTCTTCTTATTTCTCCTTTTATATGTTAAATGCTTATGTCCAATTGTTTTTGATTCACCTAACAGTGGAAATTATCTATATTTGTAGTTTCTAATCCTTTTAGCATATTTTTAATTCATTTACAATCACATGGGTGCGGTGTGCATATGTATGGAACACATACAAACAAAGGAGAGAAAGACGCAAGTGCCTTATCTTGGACTTGAACCCAGGCCACCTGAAGGAATACCGTCCCGATCGCACTAACCAGCTGTGCCACCAAAGGAACTGGAACCTGGGCTGTCCCAGAGCGCACATTACTCTTTCTCCAGTGCACAGTGTGGTGCTGCACAAATAATTGCTACATTTTCATCACATGGGTTTTTGTCCCCTGCACCCATCAGCAGCTTTACTTCGTGATGTCCCTGCTGCTTTACCACCCCACCCCACCCCCAGCCTCCACAGCAGGTCAGCTCCTATTTGCTTCTGCTAATATCCAGCACAGAGGCAGGAATCTGGAAGATGCAGTCCAGTCATTGGGAGATGGGTGGGATGTCATGCAGCCATGCCTCTGGGACCCCCACCCCCGATTCACACTTCTCCATAAGTGGACCCTTCCATCATGCCACACCTTCAGGGAAAACGCAGGACATTGTGCAGCCTCCTGTGATGTTTCTCACCCACTGAAAAATGTTGTGTGCCATAGCATGACAGCAGCATTCCCTCAGACACTCCTCGGGGCCCAGACAGTCCTTGTAGCATTTTGATGAACTCCATCAGTCTCCACCCCCGGGTATCGTCCTGATTACCCTGGGTTGCACCTTCTCCAAGACTACTGTAGCCTCTCTATAGTGTGGAACTGAAAACTGCACACGTTTATTGTAGCTGTGGTATAACAGTCTTTTGTAGAGTTCTTAGAACTTCTTCTGTTTGTTATTCAGTGCCTCTAAATAAAACCCCCTCCTCAAATCCTAGTTGCCCTTCTGTATGGCTTTTTTTTTAAACCACTGCTTCCGCTTTTAAGAACTCATACATCTACACACCAGGATCTCGTTATTACTTCACTGCACTGAGCGTCTGCTGCCACTTACAGGATAATGCCATTTTGTTCTTTGCTCCCACAATGTATTTCTTCACATTTTTCTTAATTGCATCTGCCACTTATGTGCCAGCTCTCTCTGCCTGTTTATGTTAACCTGTATATATCTGGAGACCAAAAGTAGTCCCAGCACTAATACTTGAGGTGGTCCTGCTAGACACAGCCTGACAGTCTGAAAAATGGCCATATACTGCAAGTCTGCTATCTGTTGTCAAGCCACCTCCCTACTTATACTGCCACTTTCTGCTTTGTACCATTGCTCCTAATCCATTGTCTTCCCGATGTATACGGTAGGGCGACACTTACTCTGCTGTAGTGTGTCTTGCAGCTCTGCACTGTATTAACATTAAAGATGCCTAGCTGATCTGTGAACTAGAGCTGCTGCCAAATACACTTGTGAAACTACAGGTACAGCACTAACTTTTATGTTTCTGTGCAGCTGGGGATCTGGAGCCGATCTCTGGGGATCCGATAGTGACAGTCGGTATGACAAACCCAGAATTGATGATGGTGTACTTGAAGTAGTGGGAGTGACCGGTGTTATGCACATGGTAAGCAATGAAGATTTAGGCTTATAGTGGAGGAAAGAGTAGTGTTGATGCTAATAAAGGTACAAAATGTTGAAATAAGTCACAAATTCTTCAGAACCTGGAACCCCTGCATCACAGGGAACACTTTGAAAAAACATTCATCGACTTAGATTTCATTATCCTTTTGTCTACTTAGTATCTCATTTTTCCTTTATATCTGTGCACAGTAACATAAAGGACGGGCTCACTGTCCTCGAGACTTCATTTGCCCTGGCTATTTGTCCGCACCTGACATAATCAGACATCACAGTTGCTTCCACCACAGTAGAAGGCTGTTGTTACAAACTCTTCCATCCATTTATATGGGATATGTGCTGGCTTAATAGAAGATATCAGAAATATCTTCATAAGCTGTGCATGACCTCTGACCTCACAAGTAGCAAAGCTGCCCAGTGCAGCTTATCTTCAAGTGTGAGAGGACAGGGCTATAACTAGTCCTGCCCCCTCTCAGCTGATGATAAAATGCGTATTTTGAGTCAGGACATTACTTATCTGAATTGTGTAATTACTCCAGTGATGCAGTGTATTACCACTGTATTGAAACAACTTCTTTCTGTCACTTTATTGGGCCCGCCCTCTTCCCTCCATTGAGGAGAGATTGCTGGAAATTCCAAGGGTTTGGTTACAAACATCTGATGCCCGCACTTTTGCATATGCAGCACCAACCCTCTGGAATTCACTACCTTGTGACATCGGAGAAGGTTTGACTGTTGATCAATTTAAACAGGAGCTAAAAACCTACTTGTTTAGACAAGCCTTCCCAGATTAGGTTTAAGATTTATTGCTGTTAATAATGATTTTGAATGTGGTCTGTCATGTGTACTGTATTTTCAATTATTTTAAATACTGTATTATGTAAAGCACACTGAGTCGCAGTTGAGAAGTGCGCTATACAAATAAAGTTGAATTGAATTGAATGTATTATTAGTAAGTCAGTGTAGTAAAAGTGCATTTCTAGTACATCGATTATATCCAAGTTTCTAGCCCTTACAGTACTGAAGTTAGGCCTTTTAGAAAGAAATTATAATTAGAAATAGCTAACTTTAGGACCAGCCCATCGGTGCACTGCACTGCCATGTGGGACCACCCTGGTTTGAGTATTGAGCCCAACTTCACCCTCCTGGACTGGTGAGGTCTGGGGTATGATGCAGAGGCATCTCGTCCTATTCCCAGCGGAAGGGTGATGTATGATCTGCTGCTTGAGCGCCTTCCATGGTGAGAAGCGGTGGCAGCAGGGACATTGTGGGTGACTCTCACCATAACTGAAGCTAGCAGGTAAAAACAAGGAGGGCAGAAGCATCATTCTAGTCTCCAGACAAGGTTAAATGAGCATGTTGATGGCATAGCAGCAAACTGAGGAACCACAAAGGCGAGGCTACTGCATCTGTGCTAGAAGAAGGGCACAGGAATTGAGCAACAGCAAACCGCGCCTGTCACAGATGTACTTTTGATGCACTGATATACTGAAATGCACTTTTACTAAATCTACTTACTAACAGTGTCTTTCCTGCTACATTCACATGGTATAAATTTACTTGTATTGCATTAATATACTTGTAATACATTTACAATATACCAATGGAAAAATGTTTAAAAAATGCATTTCATACTGGGTAGTTTGGACGAAAGAAGGCTATGTGCCCATTTAAAGAGCAGGTTCCTACTATCACTGTAGCAGCCCCCCCCCCCCAAAGCATGGTCAATAACTGACCTGCACGGGAGTCCGATGATGAAATGTGGCAAATTAATTCCTCTTCAAATAAGTTATTCCCCTCATAAACTGTTTTCGGCATAGCTGAAAAAGGACAGACTCTCCTGTCCAAAACCACACACTGGCTCACACAGCCTCATTTTAGAATCATGAAAATGAAGGTTGATGATGTAGCAGCAGATTTCTATGGGACTATTATTACTTTTATAACATTTCATCGTTGCATTTAATATTCAGCGCACCAACCGACTGATAGGGTTCCTATTAGTCGATCGGTCGCTTTGAATTATTAAAATCACAAGTCTACACTGTTGTAAAATGTATGAAAATATAGCCCCATAGAAGTCAGTGGGCACGCCTGCAGCCTTCATTTTGTGACATCACAAAATAGGGCATGGCTGGCATAGGGCATGGTTTTCAAACCAGGAAGTCTGTCCTTTTTTCAGGGCTATGCCAAAAACAAAGTTTACGAAGGGAATAACTTTTATTTGAGGAGGAATTAATTTGCCACATTTCATCAGCGGACTTCTGTGCAGGTCAGTTATCGACCATGCTGGGGGGGGGGCCCCTACTAGGAACCTACTCTTTAAACCATCCACCCGAATCAGCGGGAACAGTCAGGCCCCATCCTTGGTTTGTTTCTTATTAGCAGTACAGAATCAAGTCTTTTTTTGAAGATGGCCAAATTATTACTATAGACCACTTCATTTGGTAGTTGGTTCCAAATCCTACCTGTACGATGTATGAAAAAAATGTAATCTTTCATTGTTAACTACAGGTAGTAATAAACAGGAAAATGAATTCAATTACTTATAAAGAAAGAAATCTGTTAATGTCTTTATGAAACATTGGAAGATACTAGTTGTATTCTGTCAGGGAAAACCACAACGTTTTTTTCTAGTTGACCTTTTGAAAATCCATTGTTTGATTTAACTGTATCTGCAGCATGGTTCCAGAGTACTGGAGAAGAGCAGATGTGGCCCCTCTACATAAAAGCAACAGCACAGAGGAGGCTAGCAACTATAGGCGGGTCAGTCTCACTTCAGCGGTGGGGAAATTAATGGAAACACTACTAAAGAAAAGGCTAGTGGAGTATCTTGAATCCAGTGGGCTGCAAGACAACAGGAAGCATAGATTCACGGAGGTGTGGGGGTGTGGAGGTCATGCCAGATGAATCTGATCGATTTCTTTGACTGCATGACCAGAGAAGTAGATCTGGGGAGGGAAGTAGACATGGCATTACACCTATCTGGACTTTTAACTGGCCTCATCGCTGACCTGGGATAATTGTGATGTCATAAGCATTGTGTAACCTGGTCTCTGATTGGTTTAGAATTCAACTGTGGTGATACTGACCTTCAGTCTATCAGTTAAGGCAACGTATACAACAGCATGTGTTTGATATTGTGTTAGCAGTGTCATCAGCCAGGCTGTGACTTTTTTCTTGTCATTTGTACCCCCACTCCTGATGTATAAATAGGAGATACAGAGTGGGCCTCTAAGAATTAGGCCATGTATCAGCATGAGTTGTGCCTGACCTCTGTGACCACATGTACAGGCCACTTCCACAGGCCTTAGCAGTGTCAGTGGCTCAGTAGGTAGCACACTCGCCTCTGAGGCCGGGAGATCAGAGGGCTGTGGGTTTAGTTTCCACATCTGGCACTTGGGTTAATATCCCAGTACTGACACTGTAGTGCAGCATGAGAGGGGTGCTGCACTTCTGAGGTGCCATCTTTCGGATGAGACGTTAAACCGAGGTCCCATCTGCCTGGATTGGTGGTAGTTCAGGTGGATGTTAAAGATCCCATGGCACTTATGAAAAGAGTAGGGGAATTTCCCCGGTGTCCTGGCCAAATTTCCCTCATTCACTAAAAAATACCACCAACAGCTTAATCTGGTTCAAGGTCAGTTGCCATTCATCTGTATCCCCCTCCCCCGGGTCGTGCCTGAAAATAGGCAGGATTTGTCTAGTGCACTTACCCGGTCAACAAAAGCTAAATAAATAAATAAATGTGTGGCAAAGTGTAGCAGACAATATTAATCATAAGAGCTGGCTCATTTGCGCAGTTTAGGAAATAGAAACAGAATTTGTCAACAGAAAAGGACCTCTTGGCCCACCTAGTGTGCCCAGATGTCCCCTGCCTATTTGTCTTCACAGACCCTAACCAGTCTTTGGTGACCCCCCTCCACACTTGTTTATCAGTATTCCACTGTGTCTGTCTCGTGCATGTTTGAAACCCCCCAGTGTTTTTGCCCTATGACATCTGGTGGCAGGCTGTTCTAGGCATCCAACACTTTTTATTTCCTCACATCCCTCCTAAACTTCCCCCCTTCTAGCTTCTGTCTTCTTGTTACATTGCACTTCCTCATTTCACACAGGGTCTCCACCAGAAGCTTGTTCACCCTGTGAGGTGTAGGTCACTGTCATGTCCCCCATGTCTCTTCTCTCCTCCATGGTGTTAATGTTGTAGTCCCTCAGTCTCTTCTCATGTGGTTTCTCGTGCAATCCCTGCTCCATTTTATTTGCCCTCCTCTTGACTGCCTCTACCCTGTCTGTCTTTTCTGAGAAGCAGACTCCAGGTGTGGTCTCTCCAGTGATCTATACGGTGGTAGTATCACCTCCCTCCTCCTGCTGGTGATACTGCTACCTATGCACCACAGTATCTCACTGCCTTTGTCATACTGCCCTGTGACCTTGAGGTCATCAGATATAATAAACCCAAGGTCTCTTTCCAGCTTAGTGACTAACAGCACTCCCCCACCACCATTTTATACTCGGCTCCTGGGTTTCTATGCCTTAGGTACATGATTTTGCACTTTTTGGCATTGAACTTTAGCTGCCATACCCTTGACCACTCCTCAAGTTCTCTAAGGTCCTGGGGCTGGTAGTATACCCTAGAGGTTAGAGTAACGAGCTGTGAAAAAGCTTGGTACATCCAGCGGACCTGGGCTTGATTCCCACAACCTCCACCTGCATACCGGGTGACTAAGTAAGTCACTTAACCTCCCCAGTGCTCCTGGGTTACCCCTGAAACAGGCACTTGTGTCGAGTGAGCCTTACCCAGTTACCAAAGAATACAAGGGTCCCTACTTATTTTCTCCACCCGCCCCCCTCCTCAGTATCCATCTTATTATAAATCTTGGTGTCATCTGCAGAAGGGCATATCTTCCCTTGAGGTTCCTCTGCGATGTCACTTATGAAGACATTGAACAGGACAGGTCCTAATACTGAACCTGTGGCATCCCACCGGTCACTCTCCCAGCATTAGGGTGAGTGCCATTTACTGCCACTTTCGGCCACCTAGTCATTTACTATTTTTTACCTAGCTTACAGCTTTGGTTTTCACCCCTATACTATCCAGTTTCTTTGTTAGTCTCCTATGTGCCACAGTGTCAAAGGCCTTGCTGAAGTCCAAGTAAGCCACATCTACTGTCTTTCCCTGATTTATTTCCCTGGTCATCCTGTCAAAGCAAATTATCAGATTTGTTTGGCATGACCCCCCCACCACCACCACCACCACCACCATGAACCCATGTTGCTTTTGGTCTTGCAACCCACTGGAGTCAAAAGATACTCCACTAGCCTTTCTTTTAACAGGGTTTCCATTAACTTCCCCACATCTGATGTGAGACTGACCTGACTGTAGCTGCTAGCTTCTTCACTGCTGCCACTCTTATGAAGCAGAACTCCATCAGGTCTCCTCCAATCCCCTTGAACCACTCCTGTTTCCAATGATATGTTGAGTAAATCTGTCACTGGTGCAGCATGCTGCCCCCTTAGTTCTCTTGGATTTATCCTATCCAGTCCCACGGCCTTCTCCCCTTTCAGGTTTTTAAGTCCCTTCAAGATTACATCTGTAAATGAACTTGTGTCCACCTCCCCCACCCGTGTTCCTGCTGCTCCTTGTGGGTTCTTCCAACATCTCTCCACTGTGAAGACTGAGTAGAAGTACCTGTTCTGGATACTGCTTTTTCCTGATCCTGCTCTGCACAGTCACCCTCTGCTGTCCTTATCCTCACTACCCCCCCTTGCATTCCTCTTCTCACTTATGTAGCTGAAGAAAGTCGTGTCCCCTTCTGCCACACCCTTGACTATCCTTTCCTCTGCACTTTTGCTTGCCTTACCGCCCTTCCTGCTTGCCACTATTTTACCTGGTACTCCTCCCTGTCCTTCTCCCTCGGTGTTTCTTAGTAGCTCATGAATGCCACCCTTTTTTCCCCTCACTTTCATGGCCACCCCCCTGGAGTACTATAGTGGCATTTTTTCCTCCTGCTTTTACTCACTTCTATCACACAGAGGCAGGTTGCCTTCACTAAGCCTTTGTTTATTTTTTCCCCATTGTTCCTGTACCCCACTGTGGCAATCCACCGATGCTAGGCCTTTTCTAGGGCAGTTTCCCAGTACTTTAAACTCTGTGTTCCTAAAGTGCAGGACCCTCGTCCTTGTGTGGTTTGCTTCTGTTCCCATCTTAATACTGAACCACACTGTATGGTGATCACTGGTCCACAGGAGATTGCCCACTGTGACATTTGCTATACTGTCTCTGTTAGTGAGTACGAGTTCCAGTGTTGCCCTGTCCCTTATGGGTTTGCTGATTAGCTGCCTGAGAGACACACACCCTCTAAGGAGTTTAGGACTGCCCTGCTTCTAATTAAAACTGCAGCTGGAAGGCTCCAGTCCACATCAGGCAGACTGAAGTCCCCAACCAGCAGAACCTACCCCTTATTTGCCTTCCAGCTGATGGTTCCCCTAATGCCTTGTCCAAATCCTCCCTGTGTTATGAAATGCATATAATGAGTGTGTATTTCCTATAGTACATTTGCAATACTGACTTTAGTCAGTGGATGAACAAGGCAGTAAGAGGAGGGTTTAAGCCAGCACCTATCAGACACTAGGGACCATTTGGATCGGGACAGGGTGAGGGATGGGATTGCAAGTAGATGCCAGGAACTCCTTGAATTGGGCCTGGGTGTAAGACTGGATGAAACTCGACATCAGAAAAGCAAACTTGCATTGTATGTGAATGATATCATCTTTATTAAACCCAGAAGTGTCCATGCCAGCAACATGGGCTATTCTTGATCATTATGGCCCTCAGCTGGCTTCTGTTTCAATATTTGTAAAACTGAGGTCATGCTCCTAAATTACCATCCCTTCCGAGCCCTTAGACAAGAGTATCCCTTGATATGGAGGGGTACCAAATTTAATTATCTTGGCGTCCAAATAACCAAAAGATTTACGCAACCTGGAAATACTTAATTATGAACTCTTAACATTGATGTTGACAGAAGACATCTCCCACTGGGGTCATTTACCCATGTTGTTCTTTTCCAAGATACAGATGATTTGGATGAATGTTCAACCTTGTGTTCCATATCATTCCCTTTCTCCCCTCTTTCAGTTATGGTTGAAGCATTGAGCCAGAAAGGTAGGGGAAATGGAACATTAGGATAAAAATTCCCCTGTGTATTGGTGACTGTTTAATGTGATATTCATCAGTGTTTGAGTGGCAGTCCAAAGCAGCGTTGGTATTGCCCTAACAGTGGCACTGTCTTTCAAGGTACGTAAGTTTATTCACACACCAGTGCTTTGAGAGAGAGTGCTGAAGCTAGAGTAATGCCAAGACTGAGACGAGCAATCGTTCAGATCCCATGGAATACCACACTGCACAGCCACCTAGAACCAGTGGACTTTTTAAGTTCGCCACGTGTGCACATGCAGCTAACTTCTTGCTATGAGAATGACTTTTGAGGGGTGTGACACTATCTGTCCAATGCAGAGTGGTCTGCAAGGGGTGAGACAGTACCACACCAACCATCAGGCCGGCTGGTTGTGATGCCATTTCACCTTGATGGGCGGAAACTTTGTCTAGTTGAAAAGAAAAAGCCGAACCAATCATATGGCATCTTTTTCTTTCCATCTGCAGTACACCGCCTAGCAAACAGCTGTTCGGTGTCCTGATCAGCTTGGCTGACGTCAGCCCTGAGACACAATTAGGCACCAATTTTAGGAGACACTTTCCGTTAGATTGGCAGAAGTGGAGAGGATGGCTGAATGCTGCTGTAGAGGTTGCAGCCCCCAGCAGTATGTCAGTTTTCTGTATTGACCCATTAAAAGTTTCCGTTCTAGGGACATGGATATTTATTTAGTTGTTTAACCAGGAGTAGCACACTAAGCTGAAAGCTTTTTTACAGGAGCATAGTGATGTTCTATCCACACTTTCTGGCGGTTGCCTTTCCCTTTAAGACTGACCGGAAACATCTTCAAGCTGGCTCCTCCCACCCACCCAAGTGGTAACACTCTCGGCTCCGCTCCATGACGTCAGATCTTCCTTTCCGCTGGAAGAAGCAGGTTCCTTCCTTACTGCTCTCATGCTGAGTAGGACCTTGTGACTTAAATCTTCGGATTTACTTCCTAAACAGTTTGGAATTCTTTGTCTTCAGCTTGATCACCAGTCACGACTGCGATGGACGACAAGTCCGCTTCTGGGTTCCGCTGGTGCCCTTACAGGCAGAAGATGTCCTGAATGGATCTGCATTCTATGTGCATCTACTGCCTGGGGCATGAGCATGATCCCCAGGCCTGCAATTTGCGTCGCTCATTTCATCCTACCATTCTCGAGGACCGTCTAGCCCGACTCCAGTTAGGCTGCCCGAGCGAATGGAGCCCTTCAGTCAAATCCAAGGATGCCTGTTGGGTGGTCTCTGTGACTGTAGGGTTCGCCAAACAGCTTGTGGCATTTGAGGAGGCAGCAGCCCAGGCTGCATCCTACTCCTCGACTTCTGCCTTTGTGCCACTCCAGCTGGGCTCTACTTTTCCGGGGTCCTTCAAAGAGCTGTGCCAGTCCCTGCCGACCCTCAGTCAGGGACCCTCCGAGCACAAAACTAAGTCCAAAAAATGGTCTCGCTGTCGTTCATGGGATCGGGAACGCTCTTAGTCAAGAGCTTTGGATTCCTGCACTTCTCCAGATCTGACCTCGGTCGAATCCTCGGTCCAGGCCACTGGCTCCACAGTAATCCCATTGGGCCAGTTGACTGAGATGCTGGTTGATCTTCCAGCCGAGAATTTTCTTGGGCTGGTCAACCAGTTGTCGACTGAAGAAGCCAACACTTCCTTATCCAGGACTCTGGTCCTGACTGACTGTGGAGGGATGGATCAGTCCATTGACCCACTGCCTCTTGTCCCCGACCAAGACCTGGAGGAGCCTCAGTGTTTGTCAACTCCCTCTGAGCCCTGCCGCCAGTTCCCCCGGTGGTTGAGGTCTCGGTCTTATTGCTGTGGGTTGAGCGGTTTCTGCTGGTGCTCTCGCTGTTGGCACCATGGGAAGTGGCACCGACGCTACTCTTCATTCTTGTCCTCCTCAGGTGAGAAGAAGCCTCGGCGTAAATTGCATTGATGCTATGAGGATGTGGCAACAGTTAGTGCTCACTGGTGTGAAGCCAGCTCTGGCTACTACACTAGCCATCACAGGCTTTTGCCCGATAGGCCAATGCCTTCTCTGTCTCAGGAGTCACCTAAGACGGTCCCGGCTCGGCTAACCCCAGTGTCTCCACCGATTCCCGTGGAGCCGCTGTTTGTCCAACTAAAAGCCAGTACTTCAACCAAGGAGTCTCAGCCTGCCAAGGGGCTTCCCAATTGGCTGACAGTCACCATCACCCCTGACCATCTGCAGAGGGTCAGTGGGGACTCCAGCAGTCGACCCCTCTTTTAATGACTCCTCGGAGTCGGAGGGTTCCTCCCTGCACTCCCGTCCAGTCGACTTGGAGTTGGTGAGGGATCTCTCGATGGATGAAGGCCCTTCTTCTTTTATGGGCCTCCTCTGCCTGATCTCTAAGTCCATGGGTATGAAAATGGAGCCCGTCCGGAAACGGGCTCATTACCCATTGACCGAGATCTTCGACTGGGGAGATACTCTACAGAGACTTTCCTGGTGGCAGAGGCCATTCTTGGTCCTGCCCTGGAGCTTTGGCAGAGCCCCGCTTCCTGCCCTGCACCCTCTGCCAGGATGGCCCACAAGTATGCGGTACCTACCAGTTCCCTCTCGGGATTCACAGAACACCCCTTGGCCGAGGGGTTGGTGGCCGATTCTGTGTTTAGGTGCTCTGGCAACACTGGGGATGTTGACAAGCTGCCCAACAAAGAGTCCAAAAAGTTGGATCATGCGGCAAAAAAGTTCTATGCTGCCTCCTCGCTTGGTCTTTGCCAGGCGAGCTCGGCCCTCCTTATGGCCCACTTCTCCCATGCTCTGCTGGGCACCCTGGATGAGGTGCTTCCTCATCTGCCAGCGTATCTCCAGACCAAGGTCAAACAGGTCCAGGACCAGGGCCAGACTAGCAAAACAACAGCTCCAGACAGCCATGGACATTAGGGACTCCTGTGCCCACTCCATGGTGGCTGCAGTGGCCATGCACCGCAGGGCTTGGCTGATGATCTCGACCTTCACAGTGGACATTCAGCTCAAGCTGGCAGATGTTCCTTTCCTAGGCACCAACTTGTTCGGGCCCAGGGTCAAGGGCCACCTAACCCACATCGAGAAGTCCAATGCCACCTTGGACTCTGTGACATCTGCCCAAAAGGACCCCAAGGGCTCCAAGCAGCAGCAGCAGAAAAGGAAGCATCAGCAGGCCCAGGCCTGGTGACCTTGGCTGAAGTCAGTGGCCTCGGTTGTCTGTAAACCTCGGAGGGGGAGAGGCTACGGTGGCTCCTCATCCAGACCCCCCTCCTCCTCTAAGCCTGCCAAGTGACAGGATGAAGGGTGCCTCCCTCATGCCTGTCACACCTCCCCTGGGTCCTCCCATCGGGGGCCCGCTACGCCACTTCCTTTCCACTTGGTCCATTGTCACCACGGACAGGTGGGTTCTCAAGGTGGTCATCAGGGTCTGCCTCTGGAATTCCAGCAGTACCCTCCTTGCCAAGCCCGCACCCCACAGGAGGACTTGGTATCCGCAGACATTCTGTCAGCTCTTTGAGATGACATAGCCCAACTCCTCCCCAGAGAGGTCATGGTTCCTGTCACGGATCCTCCGGAACACCCAGGGTTTATCTCCAGGTACTTCCTTGTGCCAAAGCGGACTGGGGGCTTGTACCCCATTCTAGATCTGCACGACCTGAACAAGTTTCTCAAGTCATGCACCTTCAGGATTGTAACTCTTTCTCAGATCATACTATCTCTAGAGCATGTCCCGATCCATCCATCTCACCGAAGGTTCCTTCACTTCCAAGCAGAGGAAGCCCTCTACAAGTTCCAGGCCATGCCATTCGGCCTGTCCTTGGCCCCCAGGGTCTTCATGAAGTGCATTGCAGTGGTGGCAGCTTACCTGGGGTGCCGAGGGGTCCATGTTTACTCCTGCCTGGATGACTGGCTGATCACAGGTCCCTTCAGGCAGGAGGTGGAGCGGTCCAAGGATCTGGCCCTCCAGACTTGCGTCTTTCTTGGCCTCCTTGTCAACGAGGCCAAATCAGAACTCGTGCCTTCGCAGGTGATAAGCATCATGGGGTTGGAGCTCGACTCATGCAGAGCCAGAGCATGGCTCTCGGCAGGCAGGGCTGAGGCTCTCTCCTCCTTTGCACAATCATTTCAGGTTGGACAGTCGTGCCCTGCCTGGGACTTCCTGTGCCTGCTGGGTTACATGGTCTGCACCAGCGTGGTCCATTGGGCCCGCAGGGGTAATGTGAGGACATTTTTTTCACGGAGAGAGTGGTGGATGCATGGAACCGCCTTCCTGGGGAGGTTGTTGTTTCTAAAACAATGGGGGAATTCAAACATGCATGGGACAGACATAAGGCAATTGTGGTCGGGGTGGCAGGAAGTAGGCTGTTGGTTAACTAGAATCTGCAACTTATCCAGTAGGTAGAGAAATGGGCAGACTGGGTGGGCCAGAGGTCCTTATCTGCTGTCAAAGTCTATGTTTCTCTGTTTCAGTGGGAGCTGGCCAGCCAGTGGTCTCAGCGCAAGGGTGCCTGTAATGGAAATCCCACTCACCAGGGATTTCCAGCTCACTGCCACCATGAGGTTTTTACCAACAGGAACCAAGAAACCTGTTTTTCAAACAACATGAAGTCTTGCTGTATTCTGACATATGCAGTTAGCCCCAGCACTTGAACTGCCCCGGAGAGGAAAGAGTTAATTTCTATGCCAGGCATAGAATGTTGAGCTCGAGCTCGGTTTTCAAACCTCTGTCTGTGGTGCCTCAGAGTGTAACCATCAGATTCTTTACTCCGCCTAATTGTGAAGTCGCTCCGGAGATTGCTCCTTCGTTTCAGTTTGGTAAAGTTTCAAAACTCGTTGGTTTTTCAACCGATTTGTTTATTTTCGGTTTCGAGCATCTGTCTATGGTACAGTAAGTAGTGTAGATAGGTAGTGAACTGTGATTTTGTGTTTTCTTCTGTGGAAATTGCAAATTTCAGTTCCTTCTCGATCGGTTCGGTTGGGAACCAACCTTCTGTGTTTAAATTTATTTTCTGGGATTTTAGTAGTGGTGTGCCGGTTCCTATCGATTTAAAAAAAAAAGAACTTTTTTCGGTTTCTTTACGCAACCCGTAACACAGTTGGTAACTGTTAGGGGTGTATTACCCAGCTAAAAGCTATAAAGGGTAATTTTTTTTCTTTTTCTAGTCTGGCCATGTCTAAGAAACCCAAGAAAAAAACCTGTCCCACTGGGTTTCAACACTGTACAGAGTGTGGGGAGACCTTTGCTAAGGCTGACCCCCACCTCATCTGTGTTTATTGTCTGGGGTTTGACCACCTCAAAACAGACTGCCAGATCTGCAAAAATTTTCCTAAGGCCACTCTGGAGAAAAGATTGGGTAGGCTAAAGGAAAAGGAGGCCGAGAAGTCCACTGACCTGGATAGCCAGCCTGGTTCGGTTCCGACCGAACCTGAGGAGGTGCCCACTGACCTAGGCGAGACGTCCTTGGGTAAAAGGAGAGCCAACCCTGAGAGGTCGGTTCTGTCAAAAAGACGAAAAAAGTCAGCCGGTTCGGATCCAGCATCCCTTACTCCAACCACTGATGAAATAGCCAAAGTGATCAGTATCGTGCAATCACTTCATCCGGTTCCGTCCGAACCGGCTCCGTCGGTTGGGCGCTCAGTTCAGTCGGATACAACTCCATCGGATTATGATCCAGATGCTTATTACGAATTGGAGTGGGAAGGGGACAAAGAGTTACCGGATGATGATGATGACAATGTTAATGAAGGTCTGGATGTGCCCATTGAACTGGACATCTCCCCAGACAGACCCTCCAATGTCTCCTCTCCAAGGCTTTCGGAGTCCCCATCTCACTTTTTGTTTTACAAAAAGTGGCTGAAACCCTCCAGCTCCCTATGGTTGAAGCTGTTGAGGAGGAAAAAGAGCTTGATTTTTGTGGAGATGATGGACATCTCAGAGTCCAAGAGGTTGTCTATTCCCCTCCATAAATCCCTGGGGAAACAGACACAAACAGGTTTACAGACACCAAATTCTTTATCTCCTGTGGATAAGAGAATGGACAGGAGGTATATGCAATCAGGCTCATGTACGGAGTTTTTATTCAATCATTGCAGCCATGTTGGGGTAGTGCAGGCTGCAGCCTGTGACAGGGCTAATATACCTTTGGCTTCACACACCCCAGATAAAGACTCCAGGAAGATGGATGCCATGGCCAAGAAACAATACCTGGCATCCTCCTTGGGACTCAGGCAGGCTAATTATATGGCCTACACAGCCAGACACCTCTCCCTTCCCACAGAGGGGGTTCTTTCGAGGGAGAGGCAGGAGGGGGATGACCAGGGCTGCATCCTGTTCCCATTCCAAGGCTCCTGCCAAGCAGACACCCTGATGTGTCAGCACAGGTCGACTCCACAATTCCAATAGGAGGCAGGCTGGCTTACTACTTCCAGGCCTGGAAGTCTGTTACCTCAGACAAGTGGGTCCTGGAGGTAGTAAGCCAGGGACTGGACCTCAGTTTCAAGAAGTTTCCAAAAATGAGGGTCAGGTCTTTTCTACCTGCAAGCATCTCTGAAACCATTGCCCTAGAAGCAGAGGTTTCCTCTCTGCTGGCTCGCAGAGCCATGGAGAGAGTTCCTACTTTACACAGAGGCAAGAGTCTGTACTTCTGATATTTCCTTACCCCCAAAAAAGACAGGGGAGTGGCAACCCATCCAAGACTTAAGGTATTTGAACAAACACATCTTAAAACCAAAGTTCAAAATGGTGACTCCGGGAGTAATTCTTCCCTCTTTGAGGACAGGAGATTGGTTATCATCCCTGGACCTCAAGGATGCCTACTTCCACATTCCTATCATGTGCTCCCACAGAAAGTACCTCAGGTTTGAGCTGCCTTCAGGCCATTATCAGTTCAGAGCCATGCCCTTCGGCCTAACGTCAGCTCCAAGAGTGTTTACAAAGTGCCTTGCAGTAGTAGTGACCTTCCTCAGAAGGCAGGGGATTTCTCTATTCCCATACCTGGACGACTGTCTCATTGTAGGACAGTCTCCCGACCAGGTCAGGTCAGCTCTTCAAGTCACTCAAGATTTGCTCAGTTCTCTGGGATTCCTTCTCAATCTGCCAAAGTCAGTTCTCAAACCAGTACAACTCCTTGTGGAGGAATTGTGGGATAACAGATGAACCAGACACCAAACTTCAGGTTCAACACACAATCTCTGTGTGATGTTTATTAAAAATACAAGAAATAAGCTTCTGCAATGCCATATTCCTTCTTCAGTACATCAGTTTGCAACAACAGACTATGAATGTCCTTTCTCTGCACTTAGCCAGCACCTACTGACACTGATCTCTGATCCAATTCACTAGTTGAGATGTAGCCACCACCCCTATGCAGGCCCCATTTGCTTGGGTAGTGGGGCCCAAAAAGGAAAAAAAACAAAACAAGCTATAGACAGAGAATCTCAATGCAGAATCATTGAAAGAAGGTCTACCCCAAAGGGCATTGGCAACAAATCAAGTTTCAAAGAAATACAACACCAGCACTGAGGGCTGAGGCGCTGGACGCCTTACCTTGCGCCACACTAGCGACCTGTGTTCGGGAACGAGCACAGACCGTCAGGGGTCGGCAGGGGAGGAGAGGGATTGAGCACCCACAGGACTGCTCTCCTTCTCCGGGGAGGGGGGACATAAGCACTCGGTGCTTGACTGGCCCCTAGGGGACTGGCGCACCGACGCACTGGGGCTTCAAAAGGGGGGAGACGAGGTTGACACTCGGAGGAGTGCTTACGGGAGCGTGCACGCTCGCTCCTTGTGGTGTCACTGCACAGCTAGTCTCTAGGGGGAGTAAACTTGGAGGAGGAAAAGCTGGCATTGGCGGGCAGAATGATTAGATCCCCGCAGACGCCGCCTCCATGATGGGCAGGAACCCTCGGCACCGGATCCGTGTGTGACGGCGGGTTGGGGGGGTCCCCACCACCCTGCCATGGAGTGGTACAGCTGTGGGCACGCCAAGGTAAATGCGAAAGCAGAGGACGGGCTGGGGATCATGAGAGACCAGCCGACAGCGCCAGGGTGGATAAATAACAGTAGCTGTAAAAAAAAAAAAAAAAAAGAAATACAACATCATACATACTTCCATAATGCAATGCATCATGGGATATATGCAAATCATCATGCCATTTCTGGTTTGTTAAGTTTACAACAATTTACATGCATTTTAAATAGCACAACTAGCTTAATTTCTGTAATAGTCACCTAGTACTTTTTACCATTATCAAAAACACCTAGTGCCATGGTATTTTCAACATTTACAGGTTTCATAAACATAAGGTATATACATCAAGGTATTTTATAACATAGTGCTATTACATACTAAATCCAACAACAATAAACACAATCTGTTTTACGTACACTCTGAAGTCACCACAATAACCTCCCTGTATGAGGACCTGAGAGGAAAAAGGAAAATTAAAGAGGACACTATAGCACAGTCAGGGGAGGGAGAAGGGGGTGCCCACAGGTGGCCAACCTTATGGACTAGAAATAGTAAAGGATAGATTAGGCTTAGAAATAGAACAACTGCTGCAACAGATTTAAGAAAAGGTTAGTCCTCAAGAGTGGCAAGAGCTCCCTGTCACACTCCTCACTTTCATAGGGAAAGAGTTAGATACTGTTCAAGCAAAGGCCTTCCACCCACTAGCAAGGGTAAAGGCCCTTACAGATCTTGCTTCCTCATTTCATCCTCTGATTTATCACCCAGCAAGACATTTTCTTCAGCTCCTAGGCCTTATGGCAGCTTCCACTGCAGTGGTACAAGGAGCTAGGTTCCAAATGAGGGACATTCAGTTTCACCTAAGGTCTTTTTGTTCTCAGAAAAAAGATTCTCTCACCAAATTGGTTCCAGTGACTCAGACTGTGGTCCAAGCTCTCCAGTGGTGGCTGGATCAGGACAATCTCAAACAAGGTATCCCATTCCTCAGTCAGTCTCATTCAGTGGTACTAACCACAGATGCTTCTCTCCTGGGCTGGGCAGCCCACCTAGGAGCCCTCACAGCCCAGGGTGTTTGGTCTCCACAAGAGTCTGTCCTTCATATCAATCTTTTGGAACTCAGGGCAGTATTCCTAGCCCTTCAAGCTTTCTCAGACTCAGTAAGGGACAAGGTGGTTCAGGTCAGGACAGACAACACCACCGCCATGTGGTACATCAACAAGCAAGGGGACACTCTGTCTACGGCCTTGTGCACGGAGGCCATGAAAGTATGATCTCTGGCCTACTCCCTGCAAACTTCCCTAATAGCAGTCCATCTCCCAGGGAAGGACAATGTGCTAGCAGATGCTCTGAGCAGAATCTCCCAGGGCCATCACGAATGGACCTTGGATCCTCGCATACTGAAAGTAATCTTCACCAGGTGGGGCACTCCAGAGATAGATCTGTTCACAGCCCCAGACAATCACCAACTTCCCCTCTTCTACTGCAGACCCCCAGTCCTAGGGACTGTTCCCCGGATCCCCTGATATTGAACTGGGAAGGCAAGTTCCTTTATGCCTTTCCTCCCTTTCCCCTGTTGTTCAAGGTTCTAGTCAAGATCAGGTCACAACCCTGAATAGTGATTCTGCTGGCTCCAGATTGGGCCAGACAGCCTTGGTATCCTCTGTTGTTGTTGTTCCTAGCAGTCTCACTCCCCCTGTCTCTTTCCAAAAGACACAATCTCCTAACCTCTCGGGAGGATCTGGTACCCCAGTCTCCAGTCTCTCAATCGCAAGGCCTGGCTCTTGAAGAGTTAGAATATGCAGGCCTGCATCTTGCTCAGGGAGTTTTGGACATCCTTAAGGTTTCTCGGAAACCCTCTACCAGGAAAACTTATAATTCATTTAGCATTTGGTGTTCCCATAAGTATATTCTACCAGATGCTGCTGGCATTGCTACTGTTTTGGATTACCTGGTTCACCTTAATGGCTTAGGCCATAGGCCAGCCACTTTAAAAGTTCATTTAGCAGCCGTATCTGCATTCCTCTCAGCAGGGAAGGGCTCTTCCCTGGCGCCTCACCCTGTCTTAGGTAAGTTTTTTAAAGGTCTGGCTCATATCAACCCTCCTTTTAGAGAGCCTACTCTGGCTTGGGATCTCAATATCTGCATTGCTCAGCTTTTGCAGCCACCCTCTGAACCTCTGGCTTCGGCCGAGCTTAAGTACCTAACCTGGAAAACTGTGTTTCTGGTAGCTATCACTTCTGCCAGGTGAATTAGTGAATTACAGGCCCTGTCAGTTGAACCTGATTTTATCTCATTCTGTAGAGATAAGGTGGTCCTCAGAACCAATAGGAGGTTCTTACCCAAAGTGGTCTCATATTTTCTTCTGAACCAGTCCATGACTCTTCCTGTGTTTTTCACTGATCATTCTTCAGGAGAAAGAAGATTACACAGTTTGGATGTTAAAAGGGCTCTTAGCTACTACATTGAGCATACAAAGGCACACAGGAATGACTGTGTTCAATTGTTTCTCACTTAGGGTGAAGTGGGAAAAGGTAGGCCTGCTACTAAGAGAACTATTGCCAGGTGGATTGTCTCTGGTAAACAATTCTGCTATGCCAAGCTAGGTAAAACACCTCCCTCAGGCCTGATGGCTCACTCGACTAGGGGTACAGCTGCTTCTCTGGCTGCTGCCAGAGATATACCCTTGTTAGAGATCTGCAAAGTAGCTACCTGGAAAACAGTCCATACTTTCACCAAGCATTACTCTCTGGATATCCAGGCTAGGAGTGATGCTAGGTTTGGTACAGCAGTTTTGCAGAGCCTATTCCCAAAATAGGTTTGGTACCCTCCTCCATGTAGGTACTGCTTGGTAATCTGCATATGTTAGAATACAACAGGACTTCATATTGTTTGAAGGAAAAAATTACTCATCTTAGTAATTGTGTTTCTTCTAATGGAGTCTTGCTATATTCTGACCTCCGCCCCTGCCTCCCCTCTCAGAACCTAGTTTTGGGATGTGGGCTGGCCGGTACAGTGTTGCCCCTCAGGGGTGTACTTTGCACCCCTCCTCTTCAGGGTGAGGTGGTGGTTGTTGTTATGTTTTAACTTAGATATGTATATTTTGTTCACTACCTCGTTTTTCTCTTGGGTTGTCGACTTGAGTCTCTTGGACCCAAGTTGTTGCCTGTTGGCTTATATGTTTTACAATTTCCACACTGGAAGTGTGGTTAGTTTGCTCATAAGAATCTGATGGTTACACTCTGAGGCACCACAAACAGAGGTTTGAAAACTGAGCTCAGCTCAACATTCTATGCCTGGCATAGAAATTAACTCTTTCCTCTCCGGGGCAGTTCAAGTGCTGGGGCTAACTGCATATGTCAGAATACAGCAAGACTCCATTAGAAGAAACACAATTACTAAGGTGAGTAATTTTTTCCTTTTACCTCCTCCTTGCTCAAGGTCAGGAAGATCAACACAATAACTATGGGTAGCGTGCCCCTTTGGAGACGGACTGCAAACAGAGTCCAGCAGATATAGCAAAATTACCCTTTTAAATAAAACAAGCAGGCACTAATTCTATAAAAATAGAATCTTTACTAAAATACTACAAGTATTTACAACAGGATGTATTTACAAGAAGCCAAAAGGGTTGCACATTTACTATGAAACAGAATTTAAAACAAGTTAACAAATAGTTGGTGTACAGCAAAATTCTGAGCTCTCCTTATCTAAAATCCTTCACCTACCTAGCACAGAATTACTGTCCCTCACTGTGCTATCTTACCAGTCAGCTAGTCTTTGTATGGCAGGGGCTCTGGCACTGTCCGATGTTCCAGCCTAAGAGAAAGAACCTGCTTATAGCACCAGAATATATTTCTTCTCTCTGTGGGAGGGGTCTCACTCACTTTGCATGACAGTTCCACGTTGTCCCAGCCCTCTTTGAGAATGTGTGTGTGTCCACCCACCCTTCAGCACCTCCTTGCTACCATAATGATGTCCACCTGGATCCTTTGTTCAGCATGGGAACATCTCCAGGAAGGACCTGCACCCCACTGGGTTTCTTGCTTTATTACCTCCTCCCTGGCTTTCCTGTTAACATTTCAGTGAGAACATCAGACCTCCAACATAAGCTGTCCTATACTACTTGATCATGTGATAGGGTAGCCATCTTGTATGTGAAGCGGATGCATATTTAGAAAAGAATAAATGAATCAAATGAATACATGGTTCTGGTCCCCTTTCCCGTCACAGTCACTTCGACCAGCTGGTCACTGTAACCCAGCGGATGTGGGATGCCCTCCAGTGGTGATTAGTCCCAGAACATCTGCAGGAAAGGATCCTATTTGTCTGCCCGGAGCCGACGGTCATCGTGATGACTGATGCCTCTCTCACGGGCTGGCTTGCCCACTTGGGGGAACACAGAGTCCACAGGCTCTGGTCCCCTGAGGAGTCCCAATGCCATTTCAACCTGTTGGAGCTCCGAGCAGTTCGGCTTGTGCTGACTGCATTCGCCTCTTACATCCGGGTCAGGTGGTTCATGTCCGGACGGACAACATCACGACCATGTACTACCTCAGCAAACAGGGTGGGATACACTCCATGCCACTGTGCAAGGAAGCTCTCCATGTATGGACCCTTGTGTGCAGCCTGGAGGCTAATCTCCTAGCCGTCCATGTGGCAGGGCCTTCAACCAGCTGGTGGACATCCTCAGCCACGTGAGTGAAGCATCTCATGAGTGGTTTCTCAACCCAGAGGTAGTACACAGCCTGTTCTCCCAGTGGAGCACCCCTCAGGTGGACCTGTACACCTCCAGGGGAGAACACAAAGTTGAGGCTGTTTTGTGCCCACCCCCTCAGCAGAGAATGCTGCAGGGGAATGCCTTCTTGAGGCCCTGGACCCCAGTCCTCTTCTATGCCTTCCCTCCTTGATTCACAAGGTGTTGCTCAAGGCCAGGAGGGACAAGGCACAGGTGATCCTAGTGGCTCCAGACTGGCCCCACCAGTTCTGGTACCCCGATCTCCTCAGCCTCAGCAGCAGGCTCCCGTGGTGTCTTCCTCTCTGCCTGGACCTGCTTTCCATCCCTCTGGGAAGGTACTCCATCTGGACCTTCAATCCTAGCACCTGACAGCCTGGTTCCTAAGTGGCTAGAGTTCCAGGCTTTAGGGTCTCTCTGAAGATATCCTCACCGTTGTGGAGGCATCTCAGAAGGAGTCGACCAGGAAATGCTACCCTTCAAATGAAAGAGATTCTCCATTTGGTGTCAGGGCAAGCGGTTGGACCCTTTGTCCTGTCCAGTGGCTAGCATTCTTGATTGCCTGTGGTCTCTTTAGTCTCACCTGTTGTGGAAGACCGCTTTCCTGGTGGCTGTCATGTCAGCCAAAAGGATCAGTGAGCTCCAGACGCTTTTGGTGGAGTCTCCTTACCTGGTCTTCCACAGGAACAAGGTTGTCCTGCACCCCAACTCGAAGTTCCTCCCGAAGGTTGTGTCAGAGTTTCACCTTAATCAGGTGATTAATCTCCCGGTGTACTGCACCAATCACACCTCTGCGGCTGAGCACATGCTCCATACTTTGGACCTGCGGCGAGTGCTTGCCTGCTATAAAGAGCGCACGGCTGGAGTTCTGGGAGAGATTTGCCAGCTATTAGTCACCTACACTGAAACCACACCTGGCAGACCGGCAGTTAGCAGACAATTGGCAGGTGGAGTGTATCCTGCATCTACCTCTGCTGTAGGTTGTCGAGTAGGGAGCGTCTTGTAGGGCTAAGGGCTCATTCCACCCACCATACCGCTGCCTCAGTGGCTGCTTCCAGGGACATCCCTATCCAGGAATTCTGCAGGGCTGCTACCTGGATGTCAGCACACACCTTCATTTCCCATTACCACATTGACCTTGAGTCACGCCGGGATGCTGGTTTTGGGGCCTCAGTTCTCCAACCTCTGTTCCCTAAGTACAGTGTGTGCGCCTTGCCCCCCTCCTACTGGGGAACTGCTAGGAGTCTGCCAGAAAATGTGGATAGAACATCATCTCCATATCCCTAGAAAAACAGGTTACTCACCTGTAACAGTAGTTCTAGGAGTGGTATATGATGTTCATCCATACTTTCTGGCAGTTGCCTTTCCCTTTAAGACTGGCAAGAAACGTCTTCAAGATGGCTTCTCCCACTCAATCCTGGTGGTAACTCCCTCGGCTCCACCCCATGATGCCAGATCTTGCCAGACAGAAGCAGTGTTATGTGCCAAAGCCTGGGGAGGTCGGGTGGACCGTGTGGATGAACATCATATACCACTCCTAGAACTACTGTTACAGGTGAGTAACCTGTTTTTCCCTGCCAGGCATGGAAAAATGTAATCTCATAGTTTGGTGCTGTGCTGTAATCCCTGGCTCCTCTCCCACCCCTGGCCCACCTATCCATGGAGTGCAGACAGAGTTAGGGACAGCATATAATGTTTAGGTGGCCTGATGTCAGCGCCTGTGTTCTGCGGTGCTGTCTGTTAGGAGAGAGTCAGAGAATAGTGGAGTCCCCTGCTGACAGGGCCACATGTACAGAGTGGGAGAGAGTGAGCTGGTGAGCATGGCACAGTCTTTGGGAGAGACAGGTGGAGAGGCAGTGGTAAGCGAAGCATGTCCAGTCACGTCTCTGTGCTGAAAATGTTAGTGTCATGCTATGCTATAATTTCTGCCCCCCCGCCCATCCAAGCAACGGAGATTGAGCTCGGGACAGCATGTATTGTCAGCTGTGTCTGTATCTATCAGAATTGCACCATAGAGTGCACCACTGTCCTGCGACCAGATTATGTCTCTCCCCCCACCCGGCCCCGGATGAAGTGTATTGGCCCTGACTATCCCCAAGCTCCTCAAGTCGGTGGTATCCCACAGGGACAGTGTCCATCTCCCCCAACTCGGATGAAGCACAGCACCCCCAACTGTGCACTCTGTGTGGGTTCTCCAGTGCTATCTGTGTCTGTTTGTTTGCCACCCCACCCATGTCCCCAACCCACCATGCAGCACCCGACACAACTGAGCACAGTGTGCTAAGTAGCTTCTGTGGTGTCCTGGTCACAGCAGATGTGATTGCACTGTTTTTCTCACTGACAGCATGACTCACAGTTTGTCCCTGTTGGTCCCTATGACAGAGAGACACAGTGTGGCCAAGCACAACATCCTGGTGGTGACAGAGAGAGAGGGCAATCGGCGCTGGACACAGCGAGTCAGCAAGTGTTGTCATTTGCAACTGCTGTTATTCCGTTCCATGCCTTGTCATCCAAGTGTATCTGGGGTACCCACGAAGGTGATTTCTCACCATGCCGCAGAAGAAGTCCCCTGTTTCCACCCAACCCCACCCAATACAGCAACAGACAGTGTCCCCGATACTGCAGAAAAAAGAGACATAAGTATAATATTTTCACAGTGACATAATAACTGTGATCAGCATCAGTACCATAGTATTGCATTAACTGCTCTTCTGATACACGGATCTGAGGGAATTTGGTATTGGGTTTGTGGAAGAGATAATTGTGACGCTCCACATGGGATGGGAATTGGGTGACAGACCTGTAAACTATACAACAGTACGTTTTGAAACACAGTTATCACAGTTTGGGAAATTCCAGTACCATGAAGTATTGTTAATACTGTGATATCTCTCGGAAGGAATAAATACTTGCATCCTATCTGTATGCAGCAGGGCCTTGCTTTGTTATGTCACAGTGGATTTGGGATTCTTGAGTGGACATCCCAGCTGATGATGCCACCTTCACTGCCATCCTTTCTAGTTGGGGCCATCTCTGATCCCTCTGACGTCTCTGCACATCTGATCATGAATCTGTCTTAGTGGTGCAGCCTATCAGTTGACAGTTAGCCATGATGGAAGCACTGAGGGAGTTACGCCTTATGGTGCTGTGTAGGAAAGTTACTTTATAGACACTTTCAGGACAATGTGTGATACTCCAGGGAACTGTAGTACTGCAGACCAGTGCTGTACAATAGCAATACCAACAGCGAACTTTCGGCATTAACAAATGCTTGTTTACCCTAATCCTGTATTTCCCTGCTTTTGTGGCTTGTGTGAGTATATTGATATAAATGGGAGGTGTCGAAATGCCTGAAGGTACTGGAAGAGGTCACTTTGAGGGAGCAGTGCATCTTCTCTGCTTGTTGCATTAACCCTTTATTTGAAAAGTTAATTTGCCATTTTCCCCAGAAACACTGGTGTAAAGTACTGTAGCTAGCTGAGTTTCTGTTTAGAAGGTCCCATTTTCCTTGAAGAGCACCTTTCGTGCTGTTACAAAATACTCTCTGAAGGCCAGGAAGGACCCTTACCTGGCTCCGAGTTCAAGGATATTAAAAAAAATATTTTGTATTGTTGTGTTTTCTGGAGGGAAGGGATCATATTTTGGCTTCGAGGAGCTGAGCCGCCGATCTCTTCCACTTCCCAGTTTGGAGACACACCCCCACGCTCTCCCACATTCTTACATCACAATATGCTTGTACGGGGGAACAATCCATAAGCATGTCTGGAGCGTGTCCCCACACAAGCACATTGTGGTGTAAGAATATGGAAGAGCGTGTCTCCAAACTGGGAAGTGGAAGGGAATGGTGGCTTGGCTCCTCAGAGCCAAAATACAATTCCATCCCTCCCGAAAATGCAACAATATAAAAATGTTTTTATGGTTTTTTTTTTCAATATCCTCGAATTCAAAGCCAGGTAAGGATCATTTGTGGCTGTGAGCACTAATACCACGAAAGGTGCTCTTTAATAATCAGAATAGAGATGAGAAGACAGAAGCATCCTGGGGATATGGAACAGAATCTTATAACCCACTAGTGTTCACTACTGTGAGAAGTAGAAATGAAAATGAAACCACACACACCTTGTTGCATTTTCAAACCACTAGAATATTATTTATTTATTTATTTATTTATTTATTGAAATGTTTCACCAGGAAGGCACACTGAGCAACAAGTCGCTCATCTCCCGGTGTGACTTGGGGGGAAGGAGTACAATTGGAATGAGACATTAAACATTCAAGTTACAAGATCAACATTAACATGCAGTTGTAAGGCAGGTGTAACAAGCAGTGTTACAACAGTGTTGCACATAATAGGTGAAAGAGTGGACAATAAGTGCTGGGTTAATAAGCAAACAAGTGCTTACGTGAAAGAAAAGGGGGAAAGGAGAGGGAGGGGGAAGAATCGCATCCCTGGAGACCCCTTCAGGATGTGAGGAACCCTGCAATGGGACTGGGGGGGACCAGAGAGAAGAGGATAAGGCAGTGTCCCAGAGAGACGTCTTCATGATGTAGGGAACCCAGCAAGGGGTCTGTGGGGCTAGATAGAAAGGGGGATAAGGCTGTAGGGATTGTAAGAGGGAGGAGAGAGAAGGAGATGTGACTTAATGCTAGGAGGGATAATAGGACCTAACCCAAGAGAGGACCCATCAGGATATGGGGTGCCCTGTAAGGGGGTTGGGGAAGGTCGGTAGATAGGGATTAAGAGAGTGATAGGATAGGAATATCACCATATAATGTAACTGAAATGCTAAAGTGCTTTCTGTTTTACTTAATGTAGATTTTGTAACCAGTGCTTAACTGCAGATGATACGGTATATGAGATGTTTAGTATTTCTGAGATAAACATGGTAAAATAACTCCCATATGCATCTAAAACAGTCCTAAAGTCCAGAGCTAATTGAGTACCCAAAGTCACAATTCATAGTTCTTTAGGAATGAAGAACTGTTTACTTAAAATAGACCCACTTAGGTGCACTATCCCTGTAACATGGGTTACTGCTTCTGTGCAGTTTTGCAGTTCAGATTACTAAAACAGGCCAAGGATGCACACAATGCCTGTGACTGGAACCAGGATCTCAGAGTTCAGTTTTTTGTTCTAGCCTCTGTAAGACCACTCTTGTGGTTGTAAGATTGGCCTCAAGCACATTCTTAGGGTATGAAAACCCATGACCCGGAGGTGAGTGGTTCTGATACCCTAAGAATGTGAGAACTTTTACAAACATAAAAGTGGTCTCCTAAGATGTAGTAATATTGCATATTATTGATTGAAGGTGATCAATAATATATTAAAAATGTATTTGAAAGTCTGCCCTTGAATGTGCCCATTTCATGGGTATCTGCATGTCACACTATTTATACAAGAATTGTGTCTTGCAACAGTGGAAAAGAGCACTCCGGTTGGACCAAAGTGCCCCCCTTCCCCCAATTTTATAATTGTTTAGTGATTATTTGCAGAAAGACTTTGTACTAATACAGATCTCACGATCATCTCAGACTAGCCGAATGATACCAGAAATGTTGTTTTGCTCTTTGCTTTGACAGGGTCAGGTGCAGAGCAGCCTACGTTCAGGAATTCGTATTGCACAGGGCTCATATTTCCGTGTGACACTACTGAAGCCCATTCCTGTACAAGTGGACGGAGAGCCATGGATCCAGGCGCCGGGTCAAATAATAATTTCTGCTGCAGGACCAAAGGTAAAGACACGTGGCACGTGCGTGTGCACTGTTTGCAGTTTCAGTGGAACTTGGGTTTCATGGTCACATTTTCTGTTCATCGGGCTTGGGTGTGGTTGTATTCCTTCATAGTACTGTATATGGTTCGGCATTGTTGTATATGGAAATCCATACCTTTCGAAAAGTTTTTGTACCACAGTTCAAAGGTCACAGAGAGTTGTACCACACTGTGGTACAAAAATTTTTTTATGCCAGAGGCTCATGGCAGCTTGTTTTTATCCACACTGCTCCCCCACCACAAAGACGAAGTCCCCCACCCCGCCCCCGCAAAAAAAACCTTGCTGGAGAGGTTGCTGGCACTGTACATTTTTTTATAAGTTAATACATTTACTATGAAAATAAACATAACATGATACTGTTTTGACATCAGGAAGGTGGGAATTAAGCAGCTGGGTATTGGGTGGGCTTACCTTTTGAAAGTGTAAAAAGAAAAAAGCATGTTTCTCTTTTTAGGGTGGGGTGGGGGAGATGGACAACTCTTTTTCCTAAATCATATATTTAAACAAAATTAAATATTGGCTTTAAAAAAATAATATACAGGCAGCCATGTCCAGCTTGGCATGTGTTTCTACAGTCCCTCAGTAGAAGCACAGCCTTGTTGTGGGTAGTTGCCCATACAATAATCTTTCTTTCTCACTTGATGTACCTAGCAGTTATAAATCAGTCAGATGTTGTTTGGAATGAAAACTAAAGGTGTAGAGAGCTAAGCGTACCATTTAAGGTGAGCCTTAGATGAAGTAAAATAAAATCCTTTAAAGAAATAGTGGCACCAAGATTAGCAAACTGAAAATGTTATTTATTTTATTTTTTTACCATAGCCTATGGTTACTTTTTATTTCTGAAGTATTTTTTTTATTTTTCCTTTCGCCAGTTAGAAGATTTTCAACTGATAGTACAAAGTGGGCAGTGTACAGTAGTTTACTTCCAGGCTGACATATCTCATACCGTCTGGACAACATGAATAAGAACTGCCCAGTCAGACTGTTGCAGTATTATCTCCAGGCGGTGCATGCTGCTCTGGAAATGTTTTTAAAGGATGCTGTCTCCACTGTGCTGGTCTCAAGTCTTCCAGTACTCCAGTGGTTGATCTTTAATTTTTGCTGAACAGTATGGTCACCTTAGATTGGTGCTACCTACTATTCAACTGCTAAGTCATTAACATGTATTGTTTTATATATCAATCAATCAAATTTTATTTGTTAAAAAATGTTATTCCCAAAGATCATAGCGCCTGTACATTTAAAACATCAGAAGAAAATTCATAAACCTATACAAATCAGAAACAGGCAAATCATTCTAATTCCGGAAGGGCAAGATTAAATAAAAAGTGTATTGCTGTTAAGAACAGGTGTTCTTGGCTCCCACAGTTTATTTATGTTGGCTTGCACGTGTGCGCAAGCAACATCTTGTAGTAGCACATTTCAGAGGTGTGTCAGTGCTGTGGCCAATGCAGGGGGTGCTTTAGTGGGTGTGTCCCTCAGCCGCCAATCAGTGAGCATGCTGGCAATGACAGCAGTTCCAAAGAGAGCCAAGGAGTTGAGATGAATCTGCCGCTGCAATCATGGACAGTTTCGTCATTGCAGCGGCACCTCTCCCCTCCCTCGCAACCTCGTTGGCTCCTGCTGAGCACTCTGTCCCTGGGCCTTGCTCTGCGAGAGCAACTTGTTTGTTCATTGTGCCTTTCCTGGTGAAACATTTCAATAAATAAATCAGCCCCTGTGCAGCTTTCCACGTAGGCAGCTCTTGCCACCTGCCACACACTCCCCGGAAAGCCGGCATCAAGGTGCCCAATCCCCGAGTCAGTATTTATCCCCCCCCCCCCACATTGTGGCACACTGGGAGCCCACCCCAGTGTGCCCAGATAATCATATATATTTATTTTTCCGACACGGGATGCCCACTCGGTGTCAGATGCCACCACCCCCAAGCTGCTGTCTTTGCCGATGGGGAATTTAAATCCCGTCAAGCATCATGTTTCCTCTCCTCCAAGCTCACTTTCTTTGCCGATGGAATGTTTCAATCCCCATCGGCGTATCAGTCGCACCCCAACTCATATGGCACACTGGAAGCCCACCCCAGTGTGCCCAAAAGTTTTTCCCCAGCATGTTTTTTAATCTGCAAAAGAAAAATGATCGTCAGAGTCTCCTCACTGCCCCTCTCCCATCCCCACCCTCCCACTGAGCACCCACCTCACTGCACCCCCCATTGCCTCATACTTACCTTCAGAGGTCGAGAGCAGCGATCTTCTGTGGAGCGGAACACGTCTGCACTCTTCAAAGCCAACTGGCAAACTGAAGAATCAAAGGTAAGCGCGTATAATGGCTGTCAATGGGAGTTTCAACTTATGTTGATATCTCAGCCATTTTTAGGAATTTTGGCCTCAAATTTTCAACATGGGGTGCTTGGGACCCCACCTCATGAACATGTCACTGTCATTTCATTACTCTGTCCCGAAAGGTGATTTAGCAGTCACTGTGCAGAATCACCTTTCAGGACTGAATAATGAAATAACTATTCACGAAGTGGGGTCCCAAAAAGCTCATGTTGCAAATTTGGTGAAACAAATTCCAAAAAATGATTGTTACGAGTGTGCGTTGCGCAGTTTCTTCATACGCTCGTGACTTCACCCATTTTTAATATTTTCACTCCAGATGTTCAACATTGCCATTTTTTCACACCTCCTTATGAACAGTACAGCTGTCATTGATCATGTCCTGCCTGAAACGTGTTTTTGCACCTGTTGCGCACAATGGCGCAGTCGCTGTGGGAAATCAACATTCGGGACAGATTAACAAATTCTCAGTGCCACTCTTCGTGAGGGGAGGTCCCAAAATGCCCATATTTAAAATTTGGTGAAAAAATTCCAACAATTGATTGCGTTACGGGGATGTGTTGCGCAGTTTCTACGCATGATCGTAACTTCGCCAATGTTTCATATTTTTACTCCAGATTTTCAACATTGCCATTTTTGCACACCTTCTCATGAACAGTACAGCTGTCATTTTTCACATCCTGCCCAAAATGTGTTTTTGCACCTGTGACACCAAATCGTATAGTCGCTTTGTGAAATCACCTTTCGGGATTGAGTAATGAAGTGATAGTGCAACTGTTCATGAGATGGGGTCTCAAAAAGTCCATGTTGCGGCAACCCGGGTTCGGGAATGGACTCGGGTCGCTGGAAGGGTCGACCGTGGGGAGAAGGATAGAGCGTCCTATGGGCTGCTCTCCTTCTCCAGGGGGGAGGGTGGGTTGATGCCCGGTGCATGAGTGACCCCTGGCGGAGGCTGGGAGTCTCACAGCTACCGCGCACGAGGACACTTTGGAGGGGCGGGACACGCCATGCGGCCATTGCACGCCCCGCCTCCCAGAAAAGCGGAAAATGGACAGCTGCCGGTCGCCCTCTATGAAGCCACGCCGCGGCACAGTTAGCCCCAGGCTGGTCCTCCACGACCTATCACACGTCTGCGGGGTGTTAGCTCCCCGCACCCCGTAGCCCCACCATGGGGGGTAAGCCACGGGGTATCGGAGGGCTCGAGGCCATTCTGGGGGGTGGAAGCCGTTGGCCCGTGACCGTGCTGATACTCTGGACGACCGGCAGCTAGGAGGAAAGAAAAAGCAAAATGGAAAAAAATAAAAAAAGCCCATGTTGAAAATTTGGAGTGAAAATACCAACAAACACCAGGGGTGTTAGGGTTTCCAACATTAACATCCCAGCCTGTAGAGCCTGACAGGTGTCGGGGGTGTGACTTGGGTTTGTCGGCTGTAATGCTCACGGCATTCCACCCCCACCCTGGAGCCATTGACAGGCATTGAGCTGTGCCTTGGGGTCTTTGGCCCTAACGTTCACCCCAGTCTCCTATACTGCACCCATCTCAGCTTATTTCCTTATGGAATGGGGTGAGCGTAAGGGCCAAAGACCCCAAGGCACACCGCGACACCTGTTGCTGTCTGCAGGGTGGGATGAGGTCAGATGGCTTAAGCATTATGGCCGATGACCCAAAAGCACACCCCCAACACCTTTCAGTCTCTGCAGGGGTTGGGAGGGTGGCGTTAGTTCAATACTTCACTGCCATTCCTATTATGCATCTGTCTAACTCCTGCACTACCAATGCCAATGCCAGCAAGCTAACATTCGGCATTGACAAATGCTTGTTTTTTTTTAATTTTGTTTTGCTTTTTGAAACATTTTTTTTTTTTTTTTTTCTCAGTTCTCAAACGATTCTGGGAACCGTGGCCTAAATAATGTTTTGCACTCTGCTCACAAGAACTGTGGTAGAGTTATGGTTAAGAGCATAACAACCTGACTTTTCCATTCAAAATGAAGTTAGAATATGTGCATCTGTCATTATTAAAAGCACTTCAGCTTATGTCATACAGCTCACAGTGACTGTGGTGGATGCTGGCAATCGGCTCTAAAAAAATATGGAGGATAATATTTACTATGGTGCTCATTCCTGGTCTCATGTTGAGTCTGAATTGCAGCAAAAGCCAAAAAAGAAAATAGCCCATAGTTTCCAAAAAGTGTGAGTGCTGTTTGTCTAAGGTCGATAAGCATTCAGAGCACAGACTGCTACTTCAGTTTGGGTCCTAATCATGATTGGCTGTGATTTGTGCAAATGTTTCATTCAAAAATACAGGAAAGGAGACCATTAAAAAGGGCAGCCATGGTGGCTGTCTGGTGCTGAGTGTTAAGTGCGAAGGAACTGCTCTGACACACTGGCAATTTGTATTTGTGCCCCAAACCCAGGACATCATGAGTGGAGATCGGTAGGGAGGACGGGAGGAGATGTGCATCGCTTAGAGAAAGCAGGGGTGTGTAAATTCTATTGCCCCCTGTCTGGGGCAAGTAAATTTCCTTAAAGGGCAAGTACAAAAAGAGAGACAATTTCATTGTAATGAATAGATGCAAGTGAAAATTCAGCTACCATCATGGCTGTGTAAGTTGTAAAAGTTTTGATTTGAACACCCGTGGAAAGGCACCTGGATATAGCATGGGACATTGCTGGTGTAGGTAAGCACGTACTGGCAGGCCCTACGTTCAGAGTGCCAACCTGGGCATACTCCAAATGGAAGGGAAGAATGGGCAGTGAGAACAAGGGAAAAATGCCTGGCCATGCAGTCGTGGGTGATGATCTCCCCTTGCTCACTTCTCCACACCTCCCTCCTGACCCTGATCAGTGGCACATATGCTTAACAGCCCCTAGTGCCAGGACAGTTGCTTCAGTGGCATACTTCTTCCTCTCCTCCTTGCTAGCCCTTTGAGAAGGAGGGGGGACCCATGAAAAGAGGATAGCACCAACCCAGGCACCAGAGGACAACACAGGGAGAGAGAGATGGCAGATGACAGCAGCGAAAGAGAGCCCAGCGGGCAGAGGAGTAATATGATGAGAGTGCCTGAAAGAGTGAGGCTCCTAAAGGCATGGATGATGGCAAAAAAACAAAACAGGTAATCACTTTGAGCTTTTTTTAGCCTCTCTGTCTAGCTCGAAAGAGTGTTCCCTTGTCAAACCGATTGGCAACCTCTTTGAGAATATGTGTGCTGAAACTGCTTCTCCTCAGGACCATTCTAAATCAGAGACCTCAAAGAAGCCATCTAAAGAGCACAAATCCACAGCCAAGGTACTTTTAGAGAAAAAGGATTCCAAGAAAAGGTAGGCTGAAGAGTCTTTCTCCCATTCTAGCCTGAAAAAGAACAGAAAAGTAACACATTTGCAATCTGAGAAAGAGAAGGCACGTGAACCAATTGTACAGCCAGCTGGCAATAATCCGATGCCTGCAATGGAAAAATTTAAACAAATGTGGTTGTCCTTTCAAGCTACTGTATGAAGGGGCAGGCTACAAAATCCCTGCCTCAGCCACCCCCAGTGTTCCTGAAGAGGAATTTTATTATGAGGAAGAAGAGGAAGAACTTGTCACCCCAAAGGTTACAGATGATGATGAGGAAATAGGTTTCCCTTCCTGTCCATTAGATGACTACCACTTTCCTCACAAACATGGTTGCAGCAGATCTGTCATCAAGAAAAGAGTCAAGTATCCCAATCCATGAAACTTTTAAAGAGCTACTGATGCCTGAAAGAAAACTCTGAAAAACATAATAAGTAGGGTTAAATTCTGCTTGTATTCCATATATATTCTAGATTTCTCCTCCCCATTATTTATTACTGCAGAAATGTGCATGAATACATGATTTTTATCCCTTACAGTTACTTTAAAGTTAATCTGCCTCTGTAGCTTACTCCTACTTCAAGTCATAATGATCTGTTGTGACATCACAATCTGTTGCCATGAGAGTAACTGTGATGTCAAAAGCAGTGCATTATGACCTCAGGTAGGGAGATGGCAACAGAAATAGACAAACTCTTCAGTAGCAAAAATCCTGTTTTCATGCAGTTGACCTCAGCAATAAACAATGGGGAGGAGGAATAAAAGAACTAATGTGAAATACAAGCTGAACTTTATCTAAATATTATGTTTTGTTAAAAGTTCTCCTGAAGTTGTCAGCTGCTCTTTAAGAAACATGAGTAAAAAAAAGTCTTACATTTGCCAGCATCTTGTACAGTAAATGTCAAGAAAATTGAGAAAAAATACCTTTTTCATTAGCACCACCTGAAAAAGATTCCAGAAAAATTGACTCATTATTGAAAAATCCTACTTGTCTACCACACTCCTTACGAGAAGTGGCAACATTACTCAGTTATACATCACACTACCATGAAGCACTGTGGAAAGCTGTAATGCTCTTTTGTGACAGCTTTCCCAGAGATGAGAAGTCACAGATGGTGCACCATAGAAAATCTGAATTTAACACAGCCAAAAACAGTTGTAGATTGCCTGTGGACATTAATGATACAGCAGCCGGATCCTTAGCCATTGCATAATCTATTGGAAGATGTGACTGGCTAAGGACCATTGGTCGATCCATAGATTTGCTGGACAAAGTAACAGACTTCTCTTTTGAGAATAAAACCAGAGTTATATGAACAAAGTTGATAAAAACAAATAAAAAAATGTTTAAAAATTTAGTAGAAAAAGAGACGTCCAGATGGCACTGCAGACCCTATGGCAGGGGAGGCATGGGAAGGGGATACTATAACAGGCAGTACCAGCACCAAAGATAGTGTACCCACCAATACTAGGCGCACTGCTAGGAACTGATGAGACAGTAAAAGATAGAACCTATCAGGACACCCCCGACTTCTTAGTGGTTATATCCTTTATTACTTCTCTTTGTCATAAAGTATCCAGTTTATTTTTAAAGGAGCAGTGTAATGAAAAAAGTTATTCCAAAAAGCTAATTTTCTGATATGGTTATGAAAAATATGGGCAGGACTGTTGATTTAGGTTTTCGGGATGCTTCTTATGCTGTGTTCTATACATTTGCATTTTTGTCTGGATTCTTACCCTCCTCAAGTCCTCAACATTATTTCTGTGCAAAAATTAGGCAGCCATCTCTTTATCTTGAGCAATTATTATTTTAAAACATTCATAACATTCTTAAATTCACAGAAAATTTTACCACCAAAATAAACTGGGAGACATCTGGCATTGATTTGGAAGAAAAAAACGGTGGGGTCAAATTTTAGCCCATTTTCGTTGCACTGCTGCTTCAAATGACATTTCATTAGGTGCCATGACTAATTCCTCTGATAGTGCATTTCATATGCTTATTGTCCTGTTAGTGAAAAAGTTCCTCCTGGCCTCCCTCTTAGGAAGACTAGTGTCAGTTTGTTCCCGTTGTCTAGGCAGATTGTTGTTACAATGTTTAAATTAACACCCGTCTGTGTCATTACAGGTTCATCTCTTACTATGTTGTACATGAGCATTAGATCACCACGTAGCCTACACCTGTCTCCTCGCAAGTCTCCTTAAGGGGTGTCAGAAGAGGAGTCGAAGTGCTGGGTGGTTTGTGAAGGAGCTGTGTTTGCTGTGGACCCTTTGCATTTATTTTCATTCATTTTGCTGCAGTGCAATAAATTCATTTTACTTGCATCTGACTTGGTGCATTTGCTTTCTTGGGTCTGAGTGCTGCTACTTTCATTCGAAGTTCAGCATTTGTGTTTGGGGCTGGCCACCCCTTAGTAGTAGGCACCGGTCTGAATTTGCTGATCGCAGCTACACCAGAGTGGATTTTGGAATAGGCTAATGTAGGCAGTAGTAAACTAGAGAACGGTTGTTTTAGGGTTGTGGTTATGGTGTTCTATACACACTTCTGGCAAGTGTCCTTCCCCTTTAAGGTTTGCTGGAACATCTTCAAGCTGGCTTGTCCCACTCACCCGGGTGGTAATGCCCTCGCCACTGCCCTGTAACATCAGATCTTCCTTTCCGCTGGAAGAATAAGGTTCTCTTCTTGCCGCTCTCACGCTGAAGAGGCCCATTGCTTTATTTCTTAGGATTTTCAATAAAAACTTTGTCTTCATGCTTTTCTTCTCACTTTCGACATGGACAATGCAAAGTCTGCTCCAGGATTCTGGAAATGTGCCTATGGGCAGAAGATGTCCCAGACTGAGCCACACACCATGTGCAATCACTGACTGGGCCACGAGCACGATCCTCTGGCCTGCGACATTTGTTGCACTTTCCACCCATCCACTTTGGAGGATTGTCATGCGCGCCTGCTCCTAGGTCATCTGGATGATTGGGACTCGCCAGTCAAATCCAAGGATGCCTGTCAGGTGGTCTCTGTGCCTGGAGGGTCCACCAAGCAACTTGCGACGTTTGAGGAGGTCTCAGCTCAGGCCACAGCTCATGTTTCCTTGGCTTTGGCCTTTTTGCCACTCTCTTTAGGTACCTCCTTTACAGGGGTATTCAAGGAATTGTGCCAGGCCCTTCCCACTCATGGGCATGGTCCCTCTTCCAAGCACAAATTAAAGTTTAAAACAAGAGACCAAGAAATGGTCTCTCTATCAATTGTGGGATTGGGAGCAGTCTCGGTCCTCCAATTCCCATGATTCTCTGGAGGTTCCAACTTTGGTTGATTCTTCGGTCCAGGCTGCCAGCCCCACAGTCTCCCTGTTGAGCCAGTTGGTCGAGATGCAGGTCGACGTTCCGGAAGAGATTTTTCTTGAGCCAGTTAACCCATTGTCGCCTGAAGAGGCCGACACCTCCTTATCCAGGATTTCTGTCCTACCTCTGACTTGGAGGGATGGATCAGTTGGCTGATCTACCACCTCTTCCTCAGGAGATTCCGGACCTGGATGATCCTCTGCAATTGTTGGCCCCTTCAAGGCCTGCCATTGGTCCCCCTTGACAGTCAAGGTCACGGTCCCACTCTCCATCCCCCGAGTCGAGCAGTTAGCATAGACACTCACACTCTCATCGCTCAGGGAAGTGGCGTCACCGCTATTCCTCGCCCTCGTTCTCCTCGGCTGAGGAGAGGCTTCGGTGCAAGTTGCATCAGTGCTGTAAGGACTTAATGTGGCAGCAGCTCATTTTCACTGGGATGAAGCCCGTTTCAGCTTTGACCCCGGCCATCACTTGGCTCTCGCCACAGAGGCCAGCTGCTTCTCTGCCTCAGCAGAAGCTGACCAGTCAGGTCCTGACTCTGCCTCCACTAGCCTCTCCACCAATTTGAGTGGAGTCACCACTAAAACAGCCGAAGACCAGCACTCTGAGCAAGCAGTCCCGTATGCCTCGGGTTTTCCCCATTGGCTGTCTGTCACCATCACCCCTGACCATCCACGGAGGGTCAGTGGAAACTCTAGCAGTTGACCCCTCTTTGATAAATCCTCAGAGTCGGAGAGCTTCTCCTTGCACTCTCTTCCGGTGGACGTGGAGTCGACCGGGGATCTCTCAATGGAGGAAGGCCTACTTCCTTTATGGGCCTGCTCTGTCTTATCTCAGAGTCCATGATGGAGCCAGTTTAGAGATGGGTACAGTACCTGCTCACCGAGATCCTGGACTGGGGTGATTCTCCTGGGGAAGCATTCCCAGTGGCAGAGGACATTCTGGGCCTTGCTTTGGAGTCATGGCATCATTCTGCCTCCTGCCCTGTGCCATCAGAGCAGATGGCCCGCAAGTATGTGGTCCCTATCGGTTCCCTTTCGGGGTTCATGGAGTACCCCTCGGCTGAGGGCCTTGTGACTAATTCCGTGTTCAGGTGCTCGAGCAATGTGCGTGACACTGACAAGCCGCCCGATAAGGAGTCCTAGTAACTGGATCATGTGGCCAAGAAGGTCAATGCTGCCTCCTGTCTCGGCCTGGAGAGTTCGGCCATTTTGATGGCCCACTTTTCTCATGCTCTTCTGGGCATGCTTGATGGGGTTCTTTCTCATCTCCCAGTGGACCTCCAGACCATGGTAAAGCAGGTCTGGGACCAGGACCGAGCTGTAGCCAGACAACAGCTCCAGACAGTCATGGACATCGGTGACTTGTGCGCCTGGTCCATGGTGGCAGGGCTTGGCTGTGGATCTCGACCTTCATGACGGATACGCAGTACAAGCTGGTGGAAGTCCCCTTCCTGGGTACTGACTTGTTTGGGCCTGGAGTCGAGGGGCACCTCAACTGCATCGAGAAGTCCAGTGCCACCTTGGACTCTGTGACATCTACCCAGAGGGATCCCAAGGGCTGTAAGCAACCAAAGAAGAAGCCCTTTCGGCCCCTCTCTGCTCCTGCAGTCAAACCAGCCCAGCCCTAAGCTGGACAGCAGGCTCAGGCCTGGCAACTTTGACCGAAGTCTGTGGCTGTAGTTGTCCACAAGCCTGGAGGATGTGGCCTTGGTGGCTTTTCAGCCAGGCCCTCCTCCACCTCCAAGCCTGCCCAATGACAGGATGAGGGGTGCCTCCCTCATGCCCCCCACGCCTCCCATGGGGGGGCCAGCACTGCCACTTCCTTTTCATCTGGTCCACTGTTACCATGGACAGGTTGGTCCTCGAGGTGGTTAGTCAGGGTCTGGCTCTGGAGTTCGAGGTGTACCCACCCTGCCGAGCCCGTGCCCTACAGGAGGGCATAGTGTCTGTCAACATCCTGTTGGCCCTTCGGACAACATTGCCCAGTTCCTCCGCAAGGAGGTCATGGCTTCTGTCTTGGACCCTCTAGAACACTCAGGGTTTGTCTCCAGGTACTTCCTGGTGCCGAAACGGATGGGGGGCTGGCGTCCATTCTAGATCTGCATGACCTGAACAAGTTTCTCACGCCGTGCACCTTCAGAATGGTCAGTCTGTCTTAGATCATACCATCTCTCAAGCAGAACATGTGGTTTTGCTCCCTGGATCTTCAGAACGTGTTCTTTCATGACCCAATCTGTCCGTCCCACCATCGGTTCCTCCAGTTTCGGGTGGGGAAGATCATCTAGGAGTTCCAGGCCATGTAATTCAGCCTGTCCTCAGCCCCCAGGGTCTTCACCAAGTGCATTGCAGCAGAGGTAACTTCCCTGAGTTGCTGAGGAGTCCAGGTTTACCCCTACCTTGATGACTGACTGATGGTCTCTTAAGGCGGGAGGTGGAGAGGTCCAGAGACCTGGCCCTCCAGACCTGCGTCTCCCTTGGCCTCGAGGCCAAGTCGGAACTCATGCCTTCACAGGTGATCAGTTTCATCGGGGCAGAGCTCGACACTTGCAGAGCCAGGGCTCGGTTCCTGGTGGACAGGGCAGAGGCTCTCTCCTCCTTTGCCCAATCATTTCAGGTTGGGCAGTTGTGCCCTGCACAGGACTTCCTGCACCTCCTGGGATATATGATAGCATGCACCAGCATGGTCCGTTGGGCCCACTGGAGAATGCGCTCTCTGCAGTGGGAGCTGGTACACCAATGGTCTCAGCACAAGTGCCACTTTGACCAGCCGGTCGCTGTGACCCAGCTGATGTGGGATGCCCTCCAGTGGTGGTTAGTCCCAATACATCTGTAGGAAGGCATCCCATTTGTCCAGAGCCCAGAGCCAGTGGTCATCCTGACTACTGGCGCTTCCTTCATGAGCTGGGGTGCCCACCTGGGGGAACACAGAGTCCATGGGTTCTAGACCCCTGTAGAGTCCTGGTGCCACATCAACCTGCTGGAGCTCCAGGCAGTTCGGCTGGCACTGACTGCTTTTGCTCCTCACATTCAGGGTTAGGTGGTTCAGGTCCAAATGAACAACACCACAACCATGTACTACCTCAATAAGCAGGGCAGGATGCACTCCCCTCCTCTGCAGGGACGTTCTCCACATGTGGACCCTCATGCGCAGCCTGCAGGCCGATCTCCTGGCCATTCATGTGGCCGGTATCTCCAACCAGCTGGAAGACACTCTCAGCCATGTGGGAGAGGTGTCTCACGAGTGGTCTCTCCACCCAGAGGTTGTACGCAGTCTGTTCTCCCAGTTGGGCACCCCTCTGGTGGACCTGTTTGCCTTCAGGCCGAGCATAGGCTCCATACTTTGGACCTGTGGCAAGCACTTGCCTATTACAAGAAGTGCATAGCTGGAGTTCAGGAAGAGGTTTACCAGCTGTTTGTCACCTATGCTGAAGCCGCACCTGGCAAGCCAGCAGCAAAGTAAACAACTGGCAGGTGGATAGTCTCCTGCATCGACCTCTGCTTTAGGTTGGCGGTTAGGTAGCCTCCCCTAAGGCTAAGGGCTCATTCCACCCGTCATACCGCTGCCACTGAGGCTGCTTCCAGGGTATCCCTATCCAGAAAATCTCTCGGGCTGCCAACTGGAAGTTAGCACACACCTTCATTTCTCATTACCACATCAACCTTGAGTAACACTGGGATGCTGGTTTTGGGGCCTCAGTTCTCCAGTCTTTATTTCCTAAGTAGGGGGTATGTGCCTTGTCCCCTCCTCCCAGAGAACTGCTAGGAGTCTGCCAGAAGTGTGGATGGAATGCCATATCCACGTCCCTAGAAAAACTGGTTACTCACCTGTAACAGCAGTTCTAGGAGTGGTATTTGGTGTTCATCCACACTGACTCACCCTACCTCCCCTGGTAAGTGGCACTCTGGTTTGGCTTCCAGCGGGCAAGATCTGATGTCACGGGGAGGTGCCGAGGGAGTTACCACCCGGATGGGTGGAAGGAGCCAGCTTGAAGATGTTCTGGCAAGCCCTAAAGAGGAAAGGACACTGCCAAAAGTGTGGATGTACACCATATACCACTCCTAGAAGTACTGTTATAGGCGAGTAACCTGTTTTATTTTAAGGGGGGGATAAGGTCAAGTGGAGTGTAATGGTGTTGGGGAGGGGGGCTGGAGTGTCATGTAACATAAGATCTTCCAAGGATCAGTCTTCACTATTCAGCACTGGTGGGTTCAAGCCAGAGGCGCAGGACTCTGCGGGAGCATATAGCTTTTAGAAGGAGGGGAGCCAACATTGGGAATGGTGCCGCCCATGAGGCTGATGTATGTTGTGGTGCTCATGGATTGGCCAGTAACCAATGCTGGCTCAGTTCTGTTTTTCCCACTGTCAATGCCACACCTGCACTTCGTGGGAGCTGCTTTTCAACTGCGACAGAGTTCTGCACCACATTGCTCAATGCTGTACCTTCATTTTTCACTTTGGGGAACCTAGCTTCATTATTTACCATCTATCTTTGTACAACATTGAGTCTTTTTCTTGTGTTTTTCTTATTTTCCGTCATCAGTCATGTCTGGTCTTGGGCCTAAAAAGTTAGTAAAGTCTAAGGCAGATCTTCCCCCCAGGTGTTGCTGCCCCTGTGGGAAGAATTTTTTATTTATTTTATTTATTTATTTATTTAGTTTTTGTTGACCGGGTAAGTGCACTAGACAAATTCCTCCTATTTTCAGGCACGACCCGGGGGGAGGGGGATACAGATGAATGCTAACTGACCTTGAACCTGATTAAGCTGTTGGTGGTATTTTTAGTGAATGAGGGAAATTTGGCCAGGACATAGAAACATAGAAACATAGAATTTGACGGCAGATAAGGACCGCTTGGCCCACCCAGTCTGCCCATTACCCTACCTGATGGATAAGCTGCAGATCCTAGTTAACCAGCAGCCTACTTCTTCCTACCCCCACCCCCTAGAATTGCCTTATGACTGTCCCATGCATGCTTGAATTCCACCACTGTTTTTGACTCCACAACCTCCTCTGGAAGGCTGTTCCATACATCCACAACCCTCTCTGTGAAAAAATACTTCCTTAAATTACCTCTGAGCCGCCCCCCTTCTGTCTTCAAATTGTGCCCCCTTGTTCTTGCACACCTCTTTTTTTGAAAGATGCTACCCTCTTGGACTTTGTTGATTCCCTTGAGGTACTTGAAAGTTTCTATCATGTCCCCCCTCTCCCTCCTTTCCTCGAGGCTATACATATTAAGTTCCTTAAGTTTCTCTTCATATGTCTTCCGGTGCAGACCCTGCACCATTTTAGTTGCCCTCCTCTGGAGGGAAGGACACCAGGGAAATTCCCCTAATCTTTTTCGATAAGTGCCATGAGATCTTTAACATCCACCTGAACTACCACCAATCCAGGCAGATGGGACCTCGGTTTAACATCTCATCCGGAAGACGGCACCTCAGAAGTGCAGCACCCCTCTCATGCTACAGTACAGTGTCAGTACTGGTATATTAACCCAAGTGTCAGATGTGGGAACTGAACCCACAGTCCTCTGATATCCCGGCCTGACAGGCGAGTGTGCTACCAACTAATATGTTGACTTCTGACCATCGTGACCGCTGGGTTACCTGCCTGAGTCAAGACCACAGCATGGATTTGTGCGATGCCTGCAATTCCATGGACTACCACATCATGGAACAGTGTGTGATGGGGTTGGGTTGACCCCCCCACAACCTTCAGAGGGCGACATCACACTAGGGACTCTAGGTCTAGGTCCTTGGGCTCTTCCCCTGAGCCCCACCCCGGTACTATCTGTGCCGAGGGAGAAAGGGCATCTGCCGGTCTTAGTCTTACTGATACGGGAGGTCTGTGCGAAGGGTCAGGGGACAGCTGGCCTCCTCTGGGGTCAGTTGAGTACTGTTTGCAGTCCGGTGCTTCATCATAGGCCCTGATGCTCCCAGTGTTGGTGCCACAGCTATATGCTGAGCCTGTGCCAGCAGTTTCCTCGACGCCGTGGTCTGGTGTGGTTTTGGCTCCTGGCCATTTGGTTGTGGCTGGTGAGCAGGGCAATGCCAGTTGAGTGGCTGGACCCCTCCCTGATGCCACTTACGGCACCGGGAGAGGGAGGGCCTTGGGGGTGGCCACTTTGGTGAGCTCCCTGATCTAATTTTCCAGCTCGGATGGTGAGAATGGGGATGACCCTACTTGGCTCCATGGAGCCCCCTGCCCCCCCCGAGGCCCTTCTAGGCCCAGTTCGAGGCCTTTGGTGTTGGTTGGGCCTGGAAGTTTTCCTCTCAGTGCTGGCTGCGGTGCTGCCTCCCCTGTGTCCCACGGTGCCGCTTGTGGCACTGGGGATGCCTCCGGTGCCAAGGGGTGGCGTTGCCATGGTTGGTGCCATGTTGGAGATCAGTGCCACTTCCAGCACTAGATTGGGTTTTGATGCTGTTTGTAGTGCTGGGCCCAATTCTGGTGCCGTTTTTGGTACTGGGGGGATGTTGGTGCCATTAGTGGTGCCAGCTCTCGCTCCTCGCACTCCATTGGCTCTCCTTCATCCATTTGGCCTCCTTCAAGGGTCAGGTCTCTCTTATGGTGAGGTGGGGGCCAGGGGACCTGGGTCAGCACTGTGCACTGTGGCTAGAGTTTCTGGGGTCTCAGCTTGGAGTCATATCACTGACTTAGGTCTCCTATCCCCGCCAAAATGGTCTGGGGTCTGGGCCTGCAACAGGTGGGAACAGGGGCCACCTTTTGGGACCTGTACGGCTTCAGCTTCCTCACCAAGGGGTTACCCCCCAAAAGGGCACCACTCTGTCCACGCCTCCATGGTAGGGTGTTCGGAGATGGCCAAGTTGTGAAGCCACCTCCCATGGGGGGGTGTCCCCTGCCAGCTCTCAGAGCAGAGAGCCTGGTTTGGTCCATCACAACCTTCCTCCTCCTCCTCCTCCTCCCCCTCTCCCAGGTACTTCTGGTCCTACAGGGCCCATGACTTGAGATCAGTTTTGGGTGCCGGCAAGTGCTTTCCCCACGTACCTTAGTGCCACGGACTAGGCCATCTTCCAGCCAGAGACCATGGCACCGCCATCCCCTGAGAGTAGCTCCTCTACATCCCTGTCTTCCTCCTCCTCCAAGGAAGAGAATTCGTTGATCCACCTCTCCACTGACACTGTTTTTTCCAGTTATCAGCGGTCCCCTGCAGGGATGTTGCAGGACCTGCATTTATACCACTTCGATGTGCGCAATCCTGCCCGATGGATGTTGTCCTTCCTTGGGGAGTACAGTGCTGATGCTACCGTCATCCCTCCATAGCCCCAGCCATTTATGGAGGCATCGTGGAACATCTGGTCATGTCCCTCTGCCTCCTTTCCAATCCCACGGGACACCCAGCACAGGTTCTGTGCGCCCCTTGGGTCTCCTGGAGCCATACCCCACCCCACTTTGGGAGTGGAGCTCCCGGATACCCCTTCTAGGCATCGCCACTCAGAGCACGACTGTCCATCTGAGACAGATTCAGCTGAAATTCAACCACTGGGGCTGTAGAGTCTTCTGTGTGGTGAGTACTATACTGTGCATTGCTGCACATGAGGTACACATGGCTACTTGTGGCAGGTACCTGTCAGCAATGCTGGGACAGCCCCTGATATCCCTGCCTGATTGTGAGGCAACCAGGCAAGCCATTCTTCTTTCTGCCTGGGGCCTGGAGCTAGCGAGACACCAATCAAGGGCGTCCTACAATGCCAATGAGGTAGCATCCAGGTTGATGGGAAACGCAGTCTGCATTCAGAAGACAGCAGGGCAGCCGGACGATGACTCAGAGGTCTGAGGCACTGGCGCCTTACCTCGCACCACGCCAGTGACCTGGATTTGGGAACAACCTCAGGCGCTGGGGTGCCGGCTCCGGGGGGGGAGGGTTGGAACGGGATCAAGCTATGGCTCTCCCTACCATTGGGGTGGATGCCGCTCCACCATAGTCCACTCCCATCAGGTAGAGGTCCGATTGGAGTGGCCCCAGGTGGTCAAGGCGGGCAGCGCTAAAGTCTGGAGAGAGGGGAAGGGGCCACTGGATCCTGGCATGTGTGCGCCCATGCATGTACGCGCATGTGTACACTGTGGCCCGGGGGTGGGGGTGGAAAGGGAGTAAAAATAGACAATAAAAAGTATGTGTGGAAAAGAAAAAAAAAAGATAGCAGGGCTTCACCTAGCAAGGCTATCACCCCGGCCCAGCGTAGGATGGTTGCCTCACGTCATGAGGGGGCCTGCTTCTTTTCCTGTAGGTCTAGGCATGAGCTTGTGGGGCACCTTCCATCTCCCAGGCCAAAGGAGCCTCCACCTGCCCCTGACCAGTCTCTGGTCTTGCCAGACCTGTGAGGGGCAACTGCCTCTCTGTGTTCTTCCCTACAGGAGGCTGAGAAACAACCATTTCCCTAAGGGTTTGCCAACACCACCTTTGGTGGTGGCCTGATACTTGCCCACCGGTGCTGAATGGTGAAGATTGATAATTGGAAGACATGAAATTTACATACTCACTGTAATTCTTGATCTTCCAGGATATCTTTACCATTCATCATTGCTGCTTTCCCACCTTCCCCATCATGACCAGGCTTCTGGGCAGTGTTTCCTCCATCTTGCCTTCCTCCTTGGAAAAAAAAAAAAGCTTAAAAAGGGGCTGCTGGCTGTCGGCAGCTACTCCTGAGGGAAATATTTCCATTAAAAAAAATAAAAACATGTTTTTTCCTCTACTTCTTAGGACCTAATGTCCATTCTCCTTTAGAGGGAAGGCAACCCCTGGAATCCTTCAGTATGCTTAACTAATGCAATCAGCCTCCTGTGTTGAACTACCCTGGAAAGATTATAAGTAGTAGTAGTAGTAAAAAGTGTATTTCTGAGATCAGAAACAGGATAAAACCCAATTTAGCATCAACTAATTTACAGTGGGGTCCTACTGTACAAAAACATCAGTTTCATTTTAAATACATACAGACACACACATTGTACATACATGCAACATAGTACATACATGACCAAAGAAAAAGACAAATAAAAATTACAGCAAATATATCATATATACAAACGTCTCAAGTACAGCAAGTTTTTAAGGACATTGCTTCTTTACAAGCCATAATTTTATTTCATTCCAAGATATTTTATTTATACTTGACCTCAAGTGACCTGACAATGAATTCCACAATTTTGGACCCTCATATACATAGCAATGTTGGCCCTTCGCTGTTCTCATAAATGGTACCCTAAATTTTATTTCCCCTTCAGATCTCAATCCTACCCTAACATTCCACTCCTTCAGAAATTCCACTAGATATCCTGGTGCTTTTTTAAAATAACAGCGATAAGTTGACCATTGCACATGCATATTTCGGCGTTCTGTCAAGGATATCCAATTTAAGTTCCTATAAAGAGTGCAATGATGTGTTTTCCAAGATGCATCCAAAACAAAACGCGCATATCTATTATAGATAACATCAAGCTTTTCTAAGCTGCTCCTGGCTGCCCCTTTATATATGACATCACCGTAATCAATATGCGGAATTATCATCGAATTCACAATCTTTAACCTAACATCAAGTGATAGACAGTTTCTATGCCTATACAATACCCCCAACTTTTTACTCATTTTTTGTATCAAGTTATCAATATGAGAATCCCAACTACAATGAGAGTCCAGCCAGACTCCCAAGTATTTATAACGATCCACAGAGGCCAGGCTACACTCATCCAATGTTTCTGTGTCCAGATCCATAGATACTTTTTTATTTGAGAACAGCATTACCTGTGACTTTTGTGAATTTAAAACCAAACCATGTTCTGAAAAGTATATTTGTAGTATACTGAAACATTTCTGTAATTTTTCCTGTATACATCCCACAGATTTCCCTTCAAGATACAAAATTGTATCATCTGCATACAAATGGTGCCGGACATCATTCATCAGATGTCCAACATCATTTGTATATATATTAAATAGGATGGGTCCTAGCACTGACCCCTGAGGTACACCAGATTTAATATTTAGATAACCAGATACAAAATTACTACCTAACCTAACCCTTTGTTGTCTGCCGTCCAGGTAGCCATGGAACCAATCCAGGGCTCCCTGGATGAGGCCTACAGATCTCAATTTTTCTATCAATACCTGATGTCCCAAAGTGTCGAAAGCCTTCGACAAATCAATATAAATGGCTCCAACCAGAAGGCCCCTATCCATGGCCACCTGGATGTCCAACACAACCTTAACAAGTGCAGTAGTAGTACTATGTTGTGCCCTAAAACCTGACTGATATTTATTGCATTTTTTGTTTTTTTCAAAATAACTATTTAATTGAGAATCCACAATTTTTTCAAACACTTTAGAAGTGACCGAAAGCAATGATAGTGGTCTATAATTCCGCATGTCATTTTTCTCACCTCCCTTAAACACTGGTATCACTTCTGCCTGTTTCCAGACTAGTGCGTAAGTACCAGTCTTTAATGAAAGGTTAAAGATGTCAGTCAATATTGGGGCTATTACTGGGGCAGCAATTTTAAGCAAAAAGGATGGAATCCCATCCGGACCTTGGGCCCTGTTTATATTTAATTTTAATAGTTCCCAATAGACTTGACATGGAATGATATTTTGAAAGCAAAATAATGGTCCATTTTCATCTTTCTTTTCTTTATTTCTCTCTTGCTGGATTTTACCAGGAGAGAGACATGCTTTAATCTGGGAAAGCCCTACATCAACAAACATTTTATTTAATGTAACAGCTACCCCATCTGAAAGTTTCAATGGGCCATATTCTGCCATAAAATCATTTGGCAATTCTGAGGTCTTATTTCCTTGTAACTTTTTAACCATATTCCAAAAAATCCCTAGGTTTTTTAAACTGGTCAGTTGCCATTCCAGTTAAATAAAAATCTGATTTTGCTTTCCTTATTTGTGCAATATACAAATTACGTGCTGCTCAATATTTTTCCCAAAACACTCTCTCATTTTTTTTATTTGCTAATCTACATGCAGCATCCCTTTTCTTATGAAAAACTCTTAACTTTGCAGTATACCAAAGGGAATTTTTTTGTTTAACTTTCGTACTTTGAATAGGTGCAAAAACATCACATACAGATATAAATTCACAACAAAAATATGACCAAACCCTATCTATATCGGGAATCAATGTTAGTCGATTCCAGTTTTTTGATTCCTATTCAACCATAAAGGATGTATAATCCAAATTTTTAAAACTACGATGAGATTTAACTTGAGAAACTCTCAATTGCTTAACTGTTTTCCTAACACAAAAAAGTTATCTGATGATCACTAAATTTATCTGGAAGCATTCCAGCCACTGAATATTTAATAGGATCAGAAGTAAATATCAGATCCAAAATAGTGGAGGAATTAGGAGTTTTGGCATTTAATCTTTGTAGCCGTAGTTATTAACTGAGACAAGCCCAGTGTTGTTTTTAAATCCATTAATTTGCTGGTGGGTGACACCCTCACCCAATCTATATTCATGTCCCCCATAATCATAAGCTCATGTCTTTCCCTATAAAAAAGCAGAAAGTCCTGGAGAACAAGAAACTGTTGATCATCTCCCTTGGAGGAAGGTAACAACCCACCAGCAATAATGGTTTACAATGTGGGATTTTTATCTCCAAAACTACTTTTTTCCATGCCTGGTGTATTAACACAATTTAAGTTTTTAATTTCCAAAACTGTAGTACCATAAACCAAAACACCCCCACCCCTTTTCCCACGATCGTGCCTCCATATTTGATAACCAGGTACCTGTATTTCTTTATCCTGTATCTTTTTATTTAACCAAGATTCAGTTATTGGTATGACATCTGGTTTATATTCCAGAATCCATTCCCGTATCATGTCAAATTTTGGAACAAGACTCCTAGCATTCAACTGGACAAACAAGAGCTTATTACTTTGTAGAATATCAGCTGTGTATATATATATATATTCTCACCGCCTTACCCTGAGTTTAAACAAGCATCACCTGGCCCTGGATTTAAATGAATATTTCCTGCCATCAGTAAACTGAAAACTGTAAGAATTGTTAATTTTGCAACCATTCCATACTGTTTTAAAAAGAGTCTTCGAATCATAAGACAAAAATAATATCTATAGTTTGCTTCATGATTCAATTTCCATTTGCCTGTCAAAACAGCCAGTTTGCAAAATGTCGAACTTTGAATTTGAATCAACAACTGAGCAATTGGCCTAACCTCCGTCCCCAAACTAATTAAGGGTAAAGTTTGAGTATCCCCATATTGTTTAACAATGAATTTTCCCAAACTATCCCCGGTCACATTTCCATGTTTAAAATTTACATTTCTAAACATGAGAGAATTACCAAGCATAAAACATACTATCACCAAGGAATTAATTGTTTTACCCATGTTGCGGAGCATGTATCTAAAACTGAAAAAGAAAACAAGACTAATATACAGCAGGTATATTTAGGGACACTAGAAATAATCTTACTGTCGCTAAATATCTATGTATATTTCCCCAAAATAACAGTATTTCCCAACCCTCTATTTAAAACGAGGTATTTTTACTAAAACAATTTAAAACATTACAAAATACTGCTCAAAGTTCTCAAAAACCCTTGTGCACACCAGTCCAAATGGATACTCCTCTGTTTGCCTTCTTTCTTTCTTTTTATTTTTCTTCTGCCAAGTGGCGCTTGCGCTGTGAACAGCGCGGGTGTTTTATATCAGATTGCCCCTCCTCCTCCGTGATGCTGCTTGCCTCCTCCTTCCCTCAGTAGACAGTACTGGAGCTCCGGTTACCGGGAGCAAGGGAGATGGACCACACAGCGGGGAGCACTGGCACAAGGTGGAAATAATACTGGTTCCCCACAGTCAAATGGCAAAAAGCACTGAAAGAGCCACGGTACGCTGAACAGAACTACAGACAGGTGGTGATTAGTCAATTTCAGCATACCTGATGTTTTAAACAGCGCGGGTCTTTTATATCAGATTGCCCCTCCTCCTCCTTCCCTCAGTAAACAGTACTGGAGCTCCGGTTACCAGGAGCAAGGGAGATGGACTACACGGCAGGGAGCACTGGCACAAGGTGGAAATAACACTGATTCCCCACGGTCAAACGGCAAAAAGCACTGAAAGAGCCACGGTACGCTGAACAGAACTGCAGACAGGTGGTGATTAGTCAATTTCAGTGTACCTGATGTTTTAAACAGCGTGGGTCTTTTCTATCAGATTGCCCCTCCTCCTCCTCCGTGATGCTGCTTGCCTCCTCCTTCCCTCAGTAGACAGTACTGGAGCTCCGGTTACCGGGAGCAAGGGAGATGGACCACACGGGGGGGAGCACTGGCACAAGGTGGAAATAACACTGATTCCCCACAGTCAAATGGCAGAAAGCACAGAAAGAGCCACAGTACGCTGAACAGAACTGCAGTCAGGTGGTGATTAGTCAATTTCAGCGTATAATGTACGTAAATGATGGAATTCATCATTGGCTCATGCCGCAGTTCAAACTGCTGCCCCTAGGTGCTGCTGCATTCTAAATCGCTCAGATTCATTTCTTCGCCTGCCTAGTAAAGACACCTCAGAGAGCTCTCCTCAGCATCTGTCTGACTTTATTTTTCCAGGAAACAACTTAGTAGTTTTAATACTAATATACTAAAATGCCAGCAGAATAGGCCTAACAGTCTTTCGTGTCTGCTCGTTTGATCAGCCCCCACCCTGGGAGCTGACCTTGCTGCCCCCCTCTCCCTCTCTGGCTTCTCCCTTCCCAGTCCTGGATATTCTCACTGCACTGGTTTTTGCTTCCAGAACCCTTCCTCTGTACCTGTCCCACCCCCTCTTGAACTCCTCCACTGTCTCTGCCTCCACCAGCCCCCTAGGCAGCTCATTCCATGGCTCCACCACCCTCTCAGTGAACTAGCACCTCCTCCTTTCTCCCCTGAATCTCCCCACCTCCAGCTTCCACACATGCCCTGTAGTTGCCCTCCCCCTTTCCTTCGGAGCACCCTGACTGTTCCTCCCCTATTTATCCCCTTCATGTACCTGAAGACCTCTATCATGTTCCCCTGGTCCCTTCTCTCTTCCACTGTGTATATATCTAGCTCTTCGAGCCTCTCCCCATAGGTCCTATCCCCCAAGCTGCAAATCATTTTGGTTGCCCTCTTCTGGACCCTCTCCAGGAGTTCAACGTCCCTCTTTAAATGTGGCCTCCAAAACTGCATGCAGTACTCGAGGTGCGGACTCACCAATCAGTTATACAGTGGGAGTATCACTTCCCTCCTTCTGGAGGTGAGCCCCCTAGTGATGCATCCAAGCATCCTGTTGGCCTTTGCCGCTGCCCTCCTACAAGTCTCTGAGTTGTTCATTTTGACATCCACCACCACCCCCAGGTCCCTCTCTGCCATCGAGACTTGTAGCACCCCCCCCCCCGGGTGTACACTTGGCCCGTGTTTCTGGCACCCAGGTGCAGTACTTTGCATTTCCCTGCATTGAACCTCAGCTTCCGCTTTCTAGACCACCTTTCCAGAGCCTCCAGGTCCCCCTGTAGGGCCACCCTCCCCTCCTCCCCATCCACCACCATCCCTAGTTTTGAGTCATCCGCAAAGAGACTCGTCTCACACCTCATACCCTTCCTTATGTCAGAGACGTAGGCGTTGATCAGGAAGGGCACAAGGACCAATCCCTGAGGGACTCAACTAATGACCCTCCTTGAGAATGAAACTATCCCACCAACTACGACCCTCTGGGTCTGGTTCTAGGGCCAATTGCCTATCCATCTGGTCATCAGGTTCCCCACCCCCATTTCTCCCAGATTATCCAACAGGCCCCCATGAGGAACAGAGTCAAACGCCTTGCTAAAGTCAAGAAAGAGGATGTCATAGAACTCCACAAGGTTTGTCTGACACGATTTCCCCGGGATGAATCCATGCTGTCTATCATCCAGGCACCCCAACTTTTCCAGGTCCTCCCCTAGTCTCTCCTTGACAATGCCCTCCATCACCTTGCCCACCACCTATGTCAGGCTGACAGGCATGTAGTTCCCTGCCACCTCCCTTGATCCCCCCTTGTGGATAGGTACTATATGCGCTACCTTCCACTCCTAGGGCACCCACCCTGTCCTCAGAGAGATGCTGAAGAGCTGTGCCAGGGGTTTCACCAGGACATTCACCAGTTCCTTCGGCACTCTGGGATGTAATTTATCCGGCCCTGGTGCTTTCTCCGTCTTAAGGGACCTGAGGGCTTCCCTCTCTCTCTCTGCCATGATTTCCACCTCCACTAAATCGGTAAACACTGTGCCTAGTCTCCTTTTCATGTTAATTAGTATAGTTTTTTTACAAAATCTTGCACTTTTTCTCCGTTCCACAGTGGTTCCAGGGAACCGAGGGGTACCGTATTCTCAGCAGTTTTTACTGTGTTTTTTTTATTTTTTTTTATTTTACTAATGTTCTTGTTCCTGGGAATTGTAGTGTTTTTTTTCTTTAAAAATTGTGCTTTGTTTAGCGGTTTCTCCCTTTTTAAGGAACTGAGCGCTATTGCAGTTTCCCTACTTTTAAACCATTTTAGGGAACCAAGCGCTTCCTTTTTCATTTGTGTTTTTAGGGAACTGGCCGCAGCAGTTGTTTTTTCTTTTTGGGCATTGTTTTTCTCAGTCTTCTGGCAATTGGGATGTCAGAGAGACCCAAAAAGAAAACAAGACTGACTGGTTGTAAAATTGTTTGAAGTGTGAGCAGGTTGTTGCCAAGGTGGATAGGTATGATCTTTGCCTGGTGTGTCTTGGCACTAGTCACATATTTGCAAACTCTGAGGTCTGCGGTACCTTTTGCCCCAAGACAGTAATGAAGAGGGCAAAAAGGCTAGAAGAAATGGCTTTTCCCACCTCTACCTCGCCGAAGCCAACTGAGGAGGCCTCATCCTCTCACGTCTAAAAGGATAGGCCTAAGGAGTCTGGGGAGCACCAAACCCACGGACAAGGGTAATGCCTAAAAATCTAAGAGGCCTGTGAAACTGGCAACGGATTCAGTTCCTGCCAAAAGGAAGCATAAGGAAAAGCATGTAGTTGCACCTTCTGCTGAAAAAGCAAAGGAGCTCTCTGCAGACAAACCAGCCATGCCCTCTGTGGAGGAAATTGCCAAAGCCCTGCAGATATTACAGGCCCTTCAGGCCATCAGTCCTCCCCTCCCCCGCTTCCCCTGTTCCACCTTAAACTCCTCCCAGCCAGGAAAGAACAGTTACATAAGAACTTACCACAACAGTAGATCTTTGAGGGGTTCTCAGTCATCAGGTTACATTGTAGGAATCTTCGCTGTCGGTGAACGGGAATCCACAAGGAAGATTTTCTGCAGTACAACTGGGGCTGCCCATGCTGTCAATGTCTGCCGACATCACCAACCCTATATAGGCATGGGCGGCCCCGCTGTCTCCACAGTTCTTTCCCTCCAGAGATGAAGGGAGCAAGGCTCACATCCTGAGGACCTGAGGAGAGACAGAGGGATCCAGCTCTTAATAGAAAAGATGGAAACAGCAGATAGCCAGGTCCTGAACAGGAGCCCCAAGCAGGGGGATGATGTGAGGGAAATCAGACCTGATGACTGAGATCCCCTCAAAAATCTACAGTTACAGTAAGTTCTTCTGTAACTGTTCTATCTTCTTCGGGGGTATCTCAGTCATCAGGTTACACAGTAGGAATGAGAACCAAGCAGTGACAAGAGAAAACAGACTGTCTGAGAGGCTGGATCTCCATAAACTTAAGACAGGAGTCCTTGTAATATAGCCCTGCCAAAACCTGCATGGACTGTTGACTGCAATGTCCAGACTGTAATGCTTGGTGAAACATGTGGACTGTACTCCAGGTGGTAGCAGCACAAATATCAGCGGCTGAGACTCCTTTGAAACAAGCCACCGAGGTCGCCATGCCTCTGGAGGTATGCACTTTAACAGCATCAGACAATTGTGCCATACTTATTGTAGCAGAACACGATGCAATTAGCTGACCATTTGGATAAACATTGCTTAGGAACTGAAGTGCACTCTCTACCTGGGGTGAAAGAAACAAACAACTTCTTAGACTTTCTGGACTCCTTAGTCCAAAACAGATAGTATTTCAAAGTTCTGCGCACATCTAACGTTTGGAGCAATGCTTCCACTGGATTGGCACGCTCAGGAAAATAAACATGAAGGGTGGATAGACTGATTTAGTGAGAACTCAGAAACCACTTTGGGTAAAAATGTAGGATTTGTGCATGAAGATACCGTGTCTTTGTGAAAAATCAAATAAGGCTCCTCGCACCAGAGGGCCTGAAGCTCGGAAATTCTTCAAGCAGAAGTAATTGCAACTAAAAATAGCGCTTTCCAAGAGACAATTTGCAAGTCGTGATTGTCTCAAAAGGAGACAGGGTCAACTTTTCCAAAATAAAATTTAAGTCCTAAGCCGGGACACGGGAGCAGATTGGGGTTTCAGATGCAGGATGCCCCTCAGAAAGGTACTGGAGACATCCAACTGAGCAGTTGTGCGGTTACCCACAGGTTCATGAAAGGCAGAAATAGCAGAAAGGTGGACCTTGAGAGAGGAATACTGGAGGTCTGAGTCAGACAAAAAAAATCAGGTAGTCCAGGACTTCACTCACTGGACAGGTGAAAGGATCTAGGGAATGCTTGGCAGCCCAGATGGCAGACTGCTTCATGACATAAGTGGCATGGGTGGAAGGCTTGCGGGCAGCCACCCGGATGTCCACCACTCGGTTAGAGACCCCGAACCTGGTGATAGCTACATCTCCAGGAGTCATGCATGCAGATGGAGGGACCTGAGGTTGGGATGGACCAAGGTCCCCTGATCCTGGGTCAGCAGATTCCTGCAAAGGGGCAGAGGGACTGGAGGTTCCTCTGTCAGCTGCTGAAGCAGAGGGAACCATATCTGGCGAGGCCAGACTGGGGCTACCAGAATCATGCTAGCCCCCTCCATTTGTAGCTTGATCAGCACCCTCTGTATTAGTGGAAACAGAGGGAGTGCATGCAGAAATCTCCTGCTCCAAGAGAGAGACAACATGTCTCATCACAAAACTCCAGACCCTGGATCTAGTGAGGAAAAACTGGGCAGTTTTGCATTGAGTGGGGTTGCAAAAAGGTTCAACTCTGGATGACCCCGTCTGTCGAACAGATCTTCAGCTACAGATGAGAGAAGCTCCCATTCGTGCATGCTGGACCAGGTCCTGCTGAGTCAGTCCACCAGGGTGTTTAGGATGCCTGGCGCATGGACTGCAGAGAGTGTCAGACTGTGCTCCAATATCCAGTTCCACACTCTTATGGCATCCCTGCAAAGGGGGTATGAGTGAGTCCCTCCCTGCTTATTAGTGTAGTATACCACACTCAGATTGTCCGACTGTACCAGCAGTTGGCCTGGAGCAACATGCTTCTGAAAAGTCTGCATGGTATAGAGAACCGCTGTCATCTCCAGGACATTGATATACAGGGTGGCTTCCCACTGGGACCAGGAGTCCTGGGTTTGAAAGGGACCCAGGTGCGCTCCCCAGCCTAGGCCCAAAGCATCTGTGGTCATAATCTGATGTGGGGAAGAGATCTGGAAAGGGACCTCTTGTAGAAGGTTCCAGGGGTCCATCTACCACTGCAGCACTTTTCGAGCTGGGGAGGAGACCAGGACAGGTTAGTCCAGCTTGTTCATACGCTGGTTCCCCTGCACTCTGAGGGTCCACTGAAGGGTACATGTGTGAAGGCCTGGCCAGTGGGATGGTGGGAATGGCTGCCGCCCTCAAACCTAGTAGTCTCAGATACAGCCTGGCAGGAATGTGTCAAGTCTGAGTGACTTCTTGAGGCTGGGCCATAAGGCAGGCCACCCTGTTTTGGGGTAGGAAGGCCTTCTCCTGCTCAGAGTCCAGAACCTCCCCTATGTACTGCAGTCTTTGGAACAGAACTGTAACAGATTTGGGCAGGTTGACAGTTCTGCCCAGAGAATGAAAGAACTGGAGAGTACACTCCAGGCCAGCAGGAGCTGTTCCCTGGATGGGACTTTGAGAAGCTAGTCATCCAAGTAAGGGAAGATGTACAGTCCCTCTCTCCTGAGAGCTGCTATGACTGCTGCTAAGCGCTTGGTAAAGACATGCAGCACGGAGGATAAGCCAAAGGAAAGCACCTTGAATTGGTAATGTTCACCCTGGATGGCAAAATGAAGAAACCTCCTGTGAGGAGGAAAGACCAAAATGTGCAGATAAGCATCCTGCATGTCCAGTGAGCAGAGCCAGTCCCCAGTTCTGAGGAGGGGCAAGAGGCCTAGCAAAGTTATCATCCAAAACTTTTTGTACTGAACAAAGAGATTGAGGTCCTTGAGATCTAAAATGGGTCTCAGATCTCCAGTCTTTTTGGGGACCAGAAAGAACCTAGAATAGAACCCCTGGTTTCTCTGCTGCCTTGGCACTAGCTTGATTGCTTGCTTGCACAGAAGAGACTGTACTTCCTTCTGGAGGACAGGCAAGTGAGCTGGGGGATAGTTTGAGGGTGGAGGGGGAGTGTCTGGAGGTTGTTGGATAAGCTCCGGGGTGTGACCATTTTCTATGATCTGCAAGATCCAAGTATCTGAAGTTATGGTTCTCCATTGATTCAGATAGAGGGAGAACCAGCCTCCGACCATCACTTCCTGGATCTGGGCCAGAGGAGGGGGGTCTGGCAAGGAGTCAGGCAGTGGCAAAACCAGCTGCAAAGGCTGATCCATCATTCCTGGGATGCTTGGCCACCTTCCCAGCATTGCAGGGGACAGGCAAGGAAGCCTGTGTTCGGCGCTTACCCTGGGTATGGGGAGCTGAGCCTGGTCTATTGGCCTGTCTACAAAAGGTGGAACTCCTCCTCCCTCGTGACTGAGTGTGGTAGAGGGAATGGACCAATTTGAGGGTTGTACCAGAGGACGGCAGATCATTTATGAGGTCCTAGACGTTAGGACCAAAATGTTTGGTGCCATTAAAAGGAGCATTAAACACCTTGTTTTGCACATCAGCTGCAAATCCAGAGATCCTGAGCCATGAGTGCCTATGAAGGCATATGCCACTGGCAGCTGCTCTGATGACCGTTTCGGCCATATCATAGAAGGCCCTGAGGAGGTGTCTGCCGACATCCTCAGCTATTTCGAAACACTGAAGTAACTCTTGCTTCAAACAACATGAAGTCTTGCTATATTATGACATATGCAGTGAGTCCCAACCTTCGAACTGCTCCGGAGGTGAAAGAGTTAACTTTCCATGCCAGGCATGGAACTTTGAGCGCGAGCTTGGTTGAAAACTCTGTCTGTTGTTCTTCAAACTCAAACTGTTAGATTCTTTACTCCGCCTCACTGAACAGTCGCTCCGGAGATTTCTCCTGCTCGGTTCATTGTGTCGGTTAAAGTATTTATTTTTCATTTTTTTAACTGAATTTAAACTGCAATCGGTCGGTTCAAGCTCTGTCTGTGGTATTGTAAGTACTAGATAGGTTTTACATTTATTTTCTGTGTGGAACTTGTAAACGGTATTATCGGTTTGGTTTGAACCGATCAGGTTGTTGCAAATACATTAATCTGTCTTTTAGAGTGCGGTTCCTGGTTCTTATCAGTTCTAAAAAAACGGATTTCATTACGGTTTTTTCCACGACCCGTGACACGGTTGGGAACCGATAAGAGAGTCTTGCTTGGCGGATTGCCATAAATGGGCAAGTTTTGATTAGGCTGGCACTATGTCTGAGAAACCCAAAAGAAAAACCGGGCCCACTGGGTTTCAACACTGCAGTGTTTGTGGGGAAGCCTTTGCCAAGGCTGACCCCCACACCACCTGTGTTTATTGTCTGGGGTTTGACCACCTCAATGCAGACTGCCAGATTTGCAAAAATTTTCCTGCAGCTACCCTGGATAAGAGAGTTGGTAGGCTCAGGGAAAGGGAGGCCAAGAAGTCCGCTGACCCAGATGGCCAGCCCGGTTCGGTTGTAACCGAACCGGAGGGAGTGCCCTCTGACCAGGGCGAGACTTCCTCGGGCAAAAGGAGAGCCGACTCGGAGGAGTCAGTTCCAGCAAAAAGGACTAGAAAATCAGCAGGTTTGGAGCCAAAATTTCCTCTCCAACCGCTGAAGAAATAGCCAAAGTGATTAAAATTGTCCAGTCGCTTTCCCCGGTTCCGACCGAACCGGCACCATCAGGTAAGCATACGGTTCGGTTGGTTCCACCGGTTCAAGAATATGATTTAGAGGATGTGGATTTGAGAGTCTGGATGTGCCCATTGAACCGGACATCTCCCCAGACAGACCTTCAGGAGTGTCTCCCCCTAGGCTTTCTGAGTCCCCCTCTCATTTTATGTTTTATAAAAAAGTGGCTGAAACCCTCCAGCTCCCTATGGAGGAAGCTGTGGATGATCAAGAGGAGCCTGACTATGTAGAAATGATGGATATCCCAGAGTCTAGGAGACTGTCTATTCCTTTGCATAAATCCTTTGGGAAACAGACAGTAAAAATTCTAAAAACTCCTTATACTATACGTCCTGTGGATAAAAGAATGGACAAGAGGTACACATTGTCAGGCTCTAATACGGAGTTCCTCACACAACAATGCAGCCATGTTGGGGTAGTGCAGGCTGCAGCCTGTGACAAGGCAAATATTCCCTTGGCTTCACACCCCGACAAGGACTCCAGGAGGATTGATGCCATGGCAAAGAAACAGTACATGGCATCATCCTTGGGACTCAGACAGGCAAATTATATGGCATATGTTGCTAGATACCAGAAATCCAGATGGGATACTGTTATGGCTCTAGCAAAACAGGTCCCTGGCCAGCTTGCCAAGGAGCTGGAGCAGGTGGCTGCTGATGGTATTGAGACATCAAGGTGCAATTCCATGCTGCAGTGGACTCTAATGATGTGTCATCAAGAGTCATGGCTACATCTGTGGCACTTCGCAGAATGGCTTGGCTCAGATGTACTAGCCTGTCACAGGATACCCAGACTAAGGCCATGGATTTTCCTGTTGTGGGTAATTCTCTGTTTGGGAGCAGACAGAGAATTACATGAAGAAAATGGATGAGTATAGGACCACCTATAGGAGTGCACAGGCCAAGGAAAGGCAGGCCACTCCTCAAAGGCAGCCTTCCAGGGGCAGGGGCAGGCCTTTTCATAGGCCTTTTTACCAAGCCCAGGCCTCCTCTTCAGCTTGCGCCCAGATGGGGTTCTTTAGAGGGAGAGGCAGATGGGGTACAAGCAGACCTGCTTCTACCCCTCAGCCTAAAGCCCCTGCCAAGCAGGCACCCTGATGGGGTGGCCAGGGCCGATTCTCCACTACCTGTAGGGGGCAGGCTGGCTTACTTTGTCCAGGACTGGATGTCTTTAACATCAGACAAGTGGGTCCTGGAAGTAGTAGTCAGGACTGGTTCTCAGCTTCAAAAAATTTCCAAAGATGAGAACCAGGTCCTTTCCACCTGCAAATCCATCAGAGGCACTTGCCCTAGAGACAGATGTTTCTACCCTCCTGGCTCTCAGAGCTGTGGAAACGGTTCCACCCCTACACCAGGGCAAAGGGTTGTACTCCAGGTACTTCCTTACCCCAAAAAAGACAGGAGAATGGCGGCCCATCCTGGATCTCAGATACCTAAACAAGCAGCTTTTAAAACCAAAATTCAGAATGGTGACTCTGGGAATTATTTTACCCTGTCTAAGGCCAGGGGACTGGCTAGCGTCCCTGGACCTCAAGGATGCCTACTTCCATGTTCTGATCAGAAGCTCCCATCGAAAGTACCTCAGATTCGAACTGCCCTCAGGCCATTACCAGTTCAGAGCAATGCCCTTGGCCTCACCTCTGCCCGAGGGTATTCACAAAATGCCTGGCAGTAGCAGTTGCCCACTTAAGAAGGCAAAATATTGCCATCTTTCCTTACCTGGACGACTGGCTCATAGTAGGCCAGTCTCCAGACTAAGTCAGATTACATCTTCAGGTAACTCAGCAACTGCTCACATCTCTAGGTTTCCTTCTCAATCTTCCAAAGTCAGTTCTAGAGCCTGTCCAGGTTCTCACCTTCATAGGTGCAGAACTGAACACAAAAGAGGCCAGAGCCTTCCTTCCTCTGGAAAGAGCAAGGACCCTGGTCTCTCTGGCCTCCTCTTTCACTCTGCAGTTCTCTCGATCAGCAAGGCATTTTCTGCAGCTCCTGGGGCACATGGCTGCTTCTACAGCAGTAGTGCAGGGAGCAAGATTTCAGATGAGGGACATCCAGTTCCATTTGAGAGCCTTTTGGTCTCAAAGGAGAGACCCTCTATCCAAATTGATCCCAGTGACTTGAACCCTGATCCAAGCCCTTCAGTGGTGGCAGGACCAGAGCAATCTGAGACAGGGGGTCCCCTTCACCCCTCAGTCTCACTCCTTAATCCTTAGTAAAGATGCATCCCTCTTGGGGTGGGGAGCTCACATGGGCGACCTCGCTACCCAGGGACTGTGGTCCCCTCAGGAATCTCTGCTCCACATCAATCTGTTGGAACTCAGAGCAGTTTTTCTAGCACTTCAAGTTTTTTCCAAATCTGTTCAGAAAAAAGTTGTTCAGGTCAGAACAGACAATACCACCACAATGTGGTACATCAACAAGCAAGGGGGCACTCAGTCTACGGCCTTGTGCACCAAAGCAATGAAGTTGTGGTCTCTGGCTTACTCTCTGAACACCTTCCTTATTGCAGTTCACCTCCCAGGCAAGGACAGTGTCCTGGCAGATGCTGTCAGCAGGATTTCCCAGGGCCGTCACGAGTGGTCACTGGATCCCCTAGTACTGGAGGTAGTATTTGCCAGATGGGGCACCCCGCAGATAGATCTTTTTGCAGCCCCAGACAATCACCAACTTCCCCTTTTTTGCTGCAGGTCCCCAGTGTTGGGCTCAGTCCCTCTGGATGCCTTCCTTCTCAGTTGGGAAGGGAAGTTTCTCTATGCTTTCCCACCTCCCTCCTCTGTTCAAGGTGCTAGTCAAAATCAGATCTCAACCCTGCAAGATGATCCTGATTGCTCCAGATTGGTCCAGACAGCCCTGGTACCCACTCCTTATGTCCTTAGCAGTCCACCTTCCCCTGTGTCTTCCCAGGAATTACAACCCGTTAACCTGTGCTCAGGGGAGAGTTTGGTACCCGAACCTCAAATCTCTCAATCTCAAGGCCTGGCTCTTGAAGAGTTAGAGTTTGCTGACCTACACCTCTCCCAAGGTGTATTGGATATCTTGAAGGCTTCTAGGAAGCCTTCCACCAGGGCTGCTTATAATTCCAAATGGAAGAGATTTTCCATATGGTGCTCTGACAAGCATATCTCTCCAGAATCTGCTGACTTACCCACAGTCCTGGATTACATGGCGCATTTGAATACTCTGGGGCTGAGACCAGCTACCCTAAAAGTTCACCTGGCAGCCGTGTCTGCTTTCTTATCAGCAGGTAAACCCTCTTCTCTTTCAGCTCATCCTGTATTCTCCAAGTTTTTCAAGGGGTTGCTTCACACCAACCCCCATTCAAGGACCCTGCCCCTGCCTGGGATCTTAATATTTGCATTGCCCAGCTTATGCAACCCCTTTTGAGCCCTTGTCTTCAGCAGAGCTTAAGTACTTGACTTGGAAAACTGTGTTTTTGGTAGCCATCACTTCTGCCAGGCGCATAAGTGAATTACAAGCATTGTCAGTGTAGCCTGATTTTAACTCCTTTCATAGAGATAAGGTGGTCCTCAGGACTAACAGAAAGTTCTTGCCTAAGGTGGTTTCAGACTTCCACCTTAATCAATCTATGTCTCTCCCTGTGTACTTCACTGACCATTCCTCCTCTGGCGAGAGGAGACTGCACAGTTTAGATGTCAAAAGAGCCCTTAGTTACTACATAGAATGTACCAAGGGTCACAGGTTTGACTCCCTCAAACTGTTCCTCATTTATGGTGAAGTTGGTAAAGGGAAACCTGCCACTAAAAGATCCATTGCCAGGTGGATTGTCTCTTGTATCCAATTTTGCTATGAAAAACTGGGTAAGGTTCCTCCCTCAGGCCTGAGGGCTCACTCTACCAGAGGTACAGCTGCGTCTCTGGCTGCTGCCAGGGACATCCCTATCCTAGAGATATGTCAAGCAGCTACCTGGAAAACAGTTCACACTTTTACCAAGCATTACTCCCTGGACATCCAGGCTAGGAGTGATGCTCGGTTTAGCACAGCTGTGCTTCAGAGCCTATTTCCTAAATGTAGGTTCTGTCCCTCCTCCATGGAGGTACTGCTGTGTAGTCTGCATATGTCATAATATAGCAAGACTTCATGTTGTTTGAAGAAAAAATTACTCACCTTAGTAATGTTGTTTCTTCTAATGGAGTCTTGCTATATTATGACCTCCCCCCCTGCCTGCCCCTCTCAGAACCTCTGTTTTTGGGATGTGGGTGGGCAGTGCAGTGTTGGCACTTGTAGATGCCCACCTTTGTTTTTCACCCCTCCTTTTGGGGTGATTGGGTGTTAGTGTTTTCATTTTTGGATCTCCTGACTTGAGTCTTTGTTTTGGGACCAAAAATGTGTTCACAAATTAGTAGCCAGTTGGCTAGTATGGGTTTACAGCTTCCACACAGAACCTTAGTGAGTTTTGCTCATAAAGATCTGACAGTTTGAGTTTGAAGAACAACAGACAGAGTTTTCAACCGAGCTCGCGCTCACAGTTCCATGCCTGGCATGGAAAGTTAACTCTCACCTCCGGAGCAGTTCGAAGGTTGGGACTCACTGCATATGTCATAATATAGCAAGACTCCATTAGAAGAAACAACATTACTAAGGTGAGTAATTTTTTCTTCTGAGTACCATCTGGAAGGGCCTGTATGGCAGCTTTGCCCTTCCTCCAGTTGGCATTCTTGTATTTAACCATGTGTGACAGGTAGTTGTCAATCCTCAAGCCCAAAGCAGAAGAAGAATATACCCTCTTCCCCCAGAGGTCAGTCTTGTGGGACATCTTGTCTGTGGGAAGGGAGCTAAGGTGCTTAGGCATCTCAGACCTGTCGTGTGCTGTCTTAATGACCACAGAATCAGTTTTGGCCTGGGCAGAAAACTAAAGGAAGGCCTCGAGAGGCATTATAGAGTTTGTCCACCCTGTGGGGCATGGCTGGCACCATGTCTGGTCTGTGCCAAGTTGCTGTAGTAGCATTTTGGGAGGCAGGAAGCATAGGAGGAATAATTTTGGGGGAGATTCAGGAATCTCCAAGTAGTCAGACAGATCCTTCCTGTTGACATCCTCCTCCTCTTTCTGAAAATCCAAGGTGGCAGACAGCTGCTTCATGATGTTAAAGAAGATGGCATCCTCAGCAGGTGACATTGGGTTGTGCTCGACTGAGTCCTCACTGACTGAAGAGACAGTGAACTTATCAGAGGTGAGGAATTGTTCCTCTTCCTCCACATCATCTGGAAGGATGAGGTCAGGGTGGTACTCCTCCTTGACAGCGAGCTCTTCTTCAGGGTCTGCAGTTGAATGTGTCATTGACAGCCCGCTGAGAGGCTCCCTGGGTTGACGAACAGGTGTCAATAATGAAGCCGTCGTCGATGGTGCCGCTGATAAATGCCTATTGAATGCTCCCAGCTGCTGGACCAGCACATTGGTAAAGCAGACAAGACCTTCCTTCAAATCCATGGTCATCGATGGAGGAGGATTCAGTGGCACAGAAGCTAACTACTGGTCCTGTAGACCAGACGAGCCCATAGCCCTTGGAGAGGAAGGGGCAGGTCCCAGCTGGGTAGTCTACAATGAGTCCGTTGTCGATGGTGGGAGGGCCGACAACCTGGAGGTCAATGGATGAGCACTCTGTGAGTTGGGCAGAGAAGCTGTCGATATGGGCCTGGTAGGAACCGAGACCTGGTCAGCTGGTGTCTTCATTTTGGCAGCCACCGACGAAGAGCCCCCTGAAGAAGGAGAGGCCGATAGGGACCAGGATGGCCGCCACAGGGAGCAGTCGCAATCCCGGTCTTTTTTGTGACTTTTCCCCGAGGATTTGTCTTGGACTTTAGAGGCCTGGGAGCCTATAGAGCTGGAGGGTGACTAAGTGGCCGGGGCCCCAGGGGACCCCCGCTCGGAGCTGGCTATCTACAGTATTGTTCCATGAAGATTTTTAGAACCTTCCTGCATCACCTTAGGGTAGTTTGGTTAAACTTCTGGCAGAACTCAGAGCTAGAGGTGTTGTGATCAGGCCCAAGACAGCAGACACAAACCGAATGTTTGTTGATAGAGGCAATCTTCTCTCCACAGCAGCAGTGATGGAAAAGAGAAGAAGGATTAACTCTCGACATAAACAAACAGAAATATATGAAAAAGTGGAAAATGGTGATCATAGGCTGAAAAAGGTATGAACGCTGTGACAGAGCTTCCATGGAGACTGTGCTTGCAAGTCGATGGTGGGAAAGAACTGAAGGAGGAGCAGGGCTGCCAATGCCTATACAGGGTTGGTGACATTGGCGGATGTCGATGGTGTGGGCAGCCCCAGTTGTACTGCTGAAAATTTTCTGTGTGGATTCCCCATCACTGACAGCGAAGGTTCCTGTGGTGTAACCTGATGACCGAGATAGAAGAATCAGCATTTATATAGCACTTTTCATACATCCAAAGCGCTTTACAAGCAATGCTAGACTGGTAGTGAAGTGACTGAATGTGTGGTGGCGGCCATATCACACATCATCACCCACGCACAGCCTGGATAATTGCATGAACCGGTTTATGGGAAGGGGAATGTTGGCCAGGACACCGGGAATGTTCCCTACTCTTTGCGAAGAGTGCCCTGGGTTCTTTTACTTCCACCTGGACACCCACCAGGACAACACCAGGATGGGCAGAAGGGACCTCGGTTTAACGTCTCATCCGAAGGATGGCACACCCCAGCAGTACAGCACCCCCCAATACTGCACTCGGATGCCAGCAATTTTTAGGTGCAAGTCCAATCCTGGTGTGGGACGAGAACCCACGACCTTCTGGTCCAGAGGCAGATGTGCTACCAACTGAGCCATGCTGACACCAGATACCCCCTGAAGAAGATCCAGTGTTTCTATACGAGGAACCAGAGGAGGAGGAGGAGGAAGGGGATTCTATAGAGCCTGAAATCTCTCTGGAGCAGGACTTCAGTTCCCCACCATGGGGACATGAGGATTATTTGTCTCACTATGCCTGTGTAAGACAGATGGTAGATACCCTTGTTCTTGCCACACAGGAGACGATGGAAGACAAGGATGAGGCTGAGTTTTTGGATATGGTGGGACTAGTACCCACAAAAATGCTTCTGCTGCCTATCCACAAGTCACTAAAAAAAGGCTGCCCTCAAGATTCTGTAGACCCTCACATCCATACCAGGGGTCGATAAGAAAATAGATAAGAAATATCAGCTTGACAGAACAAATGCTGATTTTCTTTTTGTCCAAACTGACCATGAGGGTGTGGTACAGGCAGCTGCCTGTGATAAAGCTAGGGTACCTTTGTCCTCTCACTCCTCTGACAAGGACTCCAGGAAAATGGACAGTATGGGGAAGAAGGGGTACCTGGCAACTTCCCACCTCCTCAAACAAGCTACCTACATGGTCTATACAGTACAGTACCAGAAGGCTCTCTGTTCATCAGTCCTGGCCATGAGTGATAAGATTACTGGGGATTTGGGTGTTGACCTGGTTGAAACAGCCAGGACAGCCCTAGATGCCACTAAGTATCAGTTTCACATGGTAGTGGATGCCAATGATACAGTTCCTGGTTCACGGCCCTTGCCATCTCCATGAGGAGATTTACCTAGCTCAGGGCTACCAGCCTAACCTAGGACACCCAGGCTAAGGCCATGGACTTACCCTATGTGAATAACTGTTCAGGGATAAAACAGGCCTATATGAAAAAGGTGGATGAGTATAAATCCACCTACAGGAGCAACTCAGCTCTGGACAAGCCTTCCACATCCTACAGAATTCAAGGTAGGGGAGGCGGGGGTAGTGATCCCTACCATAGACCCTTCTTTCATGCCCAAGCAGTGCCAGACTACTAGGAACCCAGGGGTTACTTCAGGAGTAGGGGCAGAAAGTCCACCAGGAGGGCTGACCCAGCACCACAGGCCAAGTCCTAGCCCAAACAGAACCCCTGACATGTTTGCACAGGTCGCGTGCCCGCACCCAGTAGGAGGCAGGTTGACTCACTTCCTCCAAGCATGGCAAGTCATCACCACAGAAAAGTGGGTCTTGCAGATAGTGAGCCAGGGCCTGTCTCTAAGCTTCAGAACATTTCCCAGACTGCAGAGTGGGCACTTCAGCCCAGCAACCTCAGTAGAAAAGACTCTAATGGAGTTAGAAGTCACCAACCTACTGCACATCAAGGCAGTAGAATGTGCCCCCCCATCTCAGAATTAGAAAAGCTTCTACTCCAGATACTTGCTTACCCAAAAGAAAAATGGGGAATGGCAACCTGTTTTAGATGTCAGGCTTCTGAACAAACATTTGACAAAACCAAAGTTCAAGATGATCACTTCTGCCATGATCATTCCACCCTGCAACAGGGGAATTGGTTGGCATTTCTGAATCTCAAGGATGCCTATTTCCACAGTCCCATCAGACCCAGTCACAGGACATACCTGAGATTCAGGCTGCCCTCTGGTCAATACCAGTTTTCAGCACTACCCTTCGGCCTCACTTCTGCCCCCAGGATATTCACCAAGTGTCTTGCTGTGGTTATGGCACACCTAAGAAGGCTGGGAGTCACAATGTTCCCTTAACTGGATGACTGGCTAGTCATGGGACAGTCCCCTCAGCACACCAGGGATGCTCTTGCCCTAACTCAGGGCACCTTGAAGTCTCTGGCATTTCTTATAAATATCCAGAAGTCCCAAGTAGATCCCGCCCAGGCCCTAGAGTGTATAGGAGCAGAGTTAAACACCCTGCAAGAAAGGCTTTCCTCCCACAGGACAGGGTACACAGTATATTGGCTCTAGTAGGCTCCTTTAAGCTCAACAGACCCAGGCCAGCAAGGCACTTCCTTCAGCTCTTGGGCCACATGGCAGCTGCCATAGCCGTGGTGCCAGGGGCCAGATTTCAAATGAGGGCATCCAGTTCCATATAAGGTCCCTTTGGTCTCAGGAGGGATCCTGTGTCCAAACTAGTACCTGTCACAAAGTCTCTTCTTCAGGTTCTGGAATGGTGCAAGACAGAGACAACCTCAGGGAGGGAATGCCCTTTTGACAGTAAGTTCCCTCGGTCATCTTCACCACAGATGTCTCCCTTCTTGGTTGGGGGCACATCTGGATGATTTGACAGTGAGCAGTACCTGGTCCCCTCGGGAGTTAGTCTTGCACATCAACCCACTAGATCTCAGGGCAGTTCTCCTGGCTCTGTAGTCCTTCGCCACCCAGCTCAAGGGCAGGGTAGTGCAAGTCAGGACAGACAACACCACTACCATGTACTACATCAACAAACAAGGAGGCACCAGGTCGATCTTGCTGTGCACAGAGGCCATGAAGGTATGGAACCTCGCCTGCTCCCTGGAGATATCTCTTGTCTGCAATCCACCTGCCAGTGAAGGACATCTTTGCAAATTCCCTCAGCAGAATCAGCCAGAATCACCACAAGTGGTCCCTAAACAGAAACGTTCTGAATTCAGTATTCAGAAGCTGGAGCACACCAGAGATAGATCTCTTCTCCATCGACAATCATCAGTTGCCCCAGTTCTGTTGCAGGCCTCCAGCTCAGGGGACAGTGCCGGTGCATGTTCTGGCACTGGATTGGTCGGGGAGGAGGGTTCTGTATGCCTTCCCTCCCATCCCTCTGCTGCGCAGAGTCCTCATAAAGCTCAGGACCCACCCAGCAACTATGAATCTGGTGGCACCAGATTGGGCGAGGCAGTTTTCTAGAAGACCCTCAACCAGGAAAACCTATGCGTCCAAATGGAAAAGGTTCTCCTTATGGTGCAGACAGAAAAATATCAACCCATTTGGGGGTCGAGCATGTTTGGAGGAGAACATTTCCATCTGTCCCGGGCTTTACCTTTTTTTCGGCACGTCATGGAACATACTCTAGGTTGAATTACTTTTTTGTTACTGTGGAACATTTTACCTTAATTCAGGATATGATAATCAAACCAAGGGTGTTATCCGATCATAACCCCCTAATTCTCAAAATAGACTTGGGCAGGCAGCGCAAATCTTAATCTTGGAAATTTAATGTATCTCTTTTAAAGGACCTGGAATTTCTTAATGCCATGAGGAAATGTATTCCCCAGGCAATTCAGGAAAATTTGACCCCAGAAGTTCCCCATACAATCTAATAGGATGCACTGAAGGCCATACTGAGGGGGGAGATTTTGGAATATGCCTCTCAAAAATAGAAAATACAAAATGCCAGGCTGAAATTTTTAGAAGATCTCCTGTCCTCTTACCAGCTTTTATGCAGCGAAGGTCATGTTACCCTTCAGAGACAGATTAGAGGTTTAAAACAGGAGATACAAAAAATTTTGGATTATAAAACCTTTCAGCAATTGGCATATTTATGGCAATATAATTATGAAGGTGGGCAGAAGGGGCAAGGGTATTGGCGCAGAACTTGCGGGCCAATAAAAGAGCTTCTACCATTCTAAAAATAAGATCTCCTACTACTGGTATCAGAATGTACAATGAAAACCAAATTAAACAGATTTTTACACATTTTTATGAATCCCTATATACAGCCCCCCACCCCCCCTCCAGAGCAAAATAATCGAATACAGGAGTTTCTAAATCAGCTCACTTTACGTAAATTATCTGAAACACAGATTACCCAATTACAACATCCAATTAGACCGGAAGAGATCCTTTATCAAGTAAAACAGATAAAATCATTGAAATGTCCAGGTCCGGATGGTTTTAGTCCAGAATGGTATAAAACTTTCATCCCCCAGTTATTACCTAGCTTTTTCCCGGCTTGTATTGCAGTGTTTGAGGGACAGACCCCTCCTCCCTCCTGGAACTCTGCTATTTTAGCACCCTTGCTCAAACCAGAAAGGGATCCCACCCTCCCTATGTCTTATTGACCAATTTCTATCCTAAATGTAGATTATAAAATATTCATGGCCATATGGGTCAAACGATTGGAACCCTTCTTACTTGACTTAATACATAAGGATCAGGTGGGCTTTGTGAAATCGAGGAGTACTTCAGACAATCTACGTAGATTGTTTTTAATTATGGAACATCTCCAAACCAGAAAGATTCCCTCTATTATAATAAGCTTAGACGCAGATAAAGTGTTTGACAAGGTGGGACGGAATTTCTTGTGGGCTACTTTATCTAAATTTACATTCCCAGATTCCTTTTTAACTTGCATTAAAAACATATATTCGTCCCCTATAGTGTACATTCGAATCAATGGTTCTTTATCCCAACCAGTCGCCATACAAAGGGGGACAAGACAGGGATGTCCCTTGTCCCCTTTATTATTGGCACTCTGTATCGAACCTTTAGCAGAAGCAATTCAGAGGAATACCGGAGTGGAGGGGGTTCCCTTAGGCCAGAGGCAGTACAAGGTGGCTTTATTTGCTGACGATATTTTGATTTCAGTGCTATCACCTGAGACTTCCTTCTCGGCCCTGTGGGATTCTCTGACACTTTTTTCAGAAATCACAGGGTTCGCATTAAACATAACTAAAACAGATTTGCTTACTCTGAATTTTCACCTATCTCAATCTTTAAAAAATAGATTTCCAATAAAATGGTATAGGACACAGTTTAAATATCTGGGTATAGTAATCCCAAAAAATTTAGGTAATGTGGAGTTATTGAATTATGAACCATTGTCAATACAAATTCAGTCAGACTTAACAACATGGTCCACTTTACCTTTGACTTTCTTTCAGAGGATAGTCTATTCAAATGATAATCCTACCAAAATTGTTATACCTATTTCAAAATATCCCAACATTTCCCTCTAATTTTTACTTTAAATCCTGGGAGAAAATAATTTCTAATTTTATTTGGCATGCACAGAAACCTTGCATAAGGATGTCTCTGCTGCAACTTCCACTTACAGAGGGAGGAGCTAACCTGCCTAATTTAAAGTTGTATGCTTTGGCAGCCTTTTTTAAGATTTTAATTTTGTGGCTTTCCCCATCCTTTGAAGCACCTTGGATGGATCTGGAATTTGCTATAAACAATTTATATGATATCCTGAAAATAGTTTTGGCTTCAGTAGTTAAAGCACCACGGTTAAGAGATTTTACACCCTTTACCGCTCAAGTTCTAACACAATGGTACCGCCTAAAGAAACATAAGGGTTTTAAAGAATGTTTTTTTGTTTATTTACTCTAATCTCAGAAGATGGATCCTTCTTCCCTGCTACACTTGACCATACTTTTCATAGATGGAGGAGGGTAGGACTTCAATTTTTTAGACAATGTATATCTAGGGAGGGCATTGTCCAGTTCGAAATACTCCAGAATGACCATGATCTACCTGATGGGGATATATAGATATACCCAGATTAAAAATTATCTCCTTAGACAAAAGGGAAGTGACATCAATACAACCGAATCCAATTCCAATGTCATGGAAATTTCTAGAGGACGCCATAGCTGGCCAACTGTGGGGCCATCAGGTGGGATATTTATATCAAATCTTATGGGAGGGAATGGGTGATTCATCACTTTCCATTTTGAAGGGTTGGTGTAGGGACCTAGAAACAGATATCTCTGAACAGGATTGGCTACGGGCTTCTCCTATGGCTTGTAGGATAACCCACTCAAACATATGGAAAGAATTTGCATGGAAGTGCCGAGTTCATGTTTTTCTATTCTACAGCTGTTCTACTTAAATATCTCCCCTCTTCCTATGGTAGATGTTGGAGGTTATATGGATGTCAGAGAGCAGATCTCGCACACATTTTTTGGACATGCCCCCTTCTGATGCCATACTGGTATACTCATAAGCAAGCTTTGTCAGAATGTCTGGGAGAGGAGGTTGAATTGATCACAGAAATGATTTTGCTGGCTATATTTCCTCCTCACAGACCGGCCTGGCATAAAACTTTATTACCTATATATATCATGGCTGCAAAAAAAGCTATAACAAGATGGTGGATGTCGAAGGATATTCCAACTGTAGGATATTGGAGCAGGTGGTATCCAACATCTACCACCTGGAGTCTCTTACAGCCAAATTACATAATAAAGTTTCACAGGCCGAGATATTTTGGAGGAAATGGGTATTTTACATATCTGGAAGAGAGCCTGACCTTATACCTTAAAATGGGGAGTTATGGAGGTACGTGGTTATCAGGGGAATGATCTTTTAAATAAGAAAAATGGAGATATTCTCCACAAGGGCATCAAGAGGGAATATAAAGGGGAAAATAAATGTATATTACTTTCAAGAGAGGGTAAGAACGACGGTGAAATAATACACTCAGTCATATGGTATAACTGTATTTTTATTTATAATATAATGATTTTGTCTGTATACAGTGTTAACACATATAGGCCTTGTAAGAATATTGTAAAAGACAAATCAACAGAGTAACTGACTATACTGAAATGTGGCCACATCCATCTTTAATAAAAATAAATAAAAAAAAAAAAAAGAAAAGAAAAATATTAACCCCACTCAATCTGGGCTGCCTGTCCTCCTGGACTGTTTGGCCTACCTGCACTCACTGGGCCTCAGGCCCTCCACTCTCGAAGTCCACCTTGCTGCCATTTCAGCATATGTCTTAGCTGGCAAAGAGGTCAATAGCCTCCCACCCTGTCATCAAGAAGTTCTTTAAGGGGATTCTTCACCTCCAACCTCTACTTAAGGAGCCAGTCCCTTCTTGGGACTTGAACATTTGCATGGCCAAACTCATGGACCCTCCATTCAAGCCACTGGAAACTGCAAACTTAAAGTATGTTACCTGGAAGACTGTCTTCCTGGTAGCCATTATTTCAGCCAGGTGAGTTAGTGGGTTACAAGCTCTGTGCACAAACCTGAACTATATCTCCTGCCACAGGGACAAGGTGGTGCTTAGGACCAATAGGAAGTTCCTTCCTAAGGTGGTCTCTGAATTCCACCTGAACCAGTCAATATCCCTACTCATCTTTTTCACAGCTAACTCCAGCTCAGGTGAGTGAAAGTTGCATGGGCTAGATGTCATGAGGGCACTCAGCCACTACCTTCACTGCACCAGAACACACACAATTGTTTCTGACCTGTGGAGAAGTGCTCAAAGGTAAACCAGCTTCCAAAAGAACCAATGCATGCTGGATAGTTTCCTGCATACAGTTTTGCTACAGCAAAGCTGGCAAACAGCCACCTCAGGGACTCAGAGCACACTTCACCTATGGCACAGCTGCATCAGTGGCTGCTGCAAGGGACATCCTCCTGCTGGAGAGCTGCAAAGCAGCTACCTGGAAAATTGTACACACTTTCACAAAGCACTACTGCTTGGACATACACTCCGAAAGTGATGCCAGGTTTGGCACTGCAGTCCTGCAGAACCTGTTCCCTAAGTAGGTTCTGTACCCAGCCTCCCAAAGTACTGCTTGGTAATCAGTATTAGTTAAGCATACTGAGGGATTTCTAGAGTTTGAAGAAAAAATTACCATAGTTTCTTCCAGGGGATCCATCAGTATGCGTAAATCACCCACCCTGCCTCCCCTTCCAAAACCAGAATTGGGGGGGGGGGGGCTCTGCACCCCTGCTGGTCACTTCTTGTCCTGTCTATTGTACATGTTAACTTTTAGGTTTCAAACCAGTGTGTTCTGCTCTCTTTCTGGCAGAGAACTGGTATTTTTAATCTACCCGGGGGGGGGGGGATTTTTTAGGTTAGAGATAGCAAAGTTAGGGGGTCTTTACCCCATTAGGCTCTGTAATGAATCAAACAGTTTAGAGTGCAGCAGTTTGAATTGTGGCATGAGCCAATGATGAATTCCATCATTTACATATGTTCCAATCTCTCCGGGGCAGTTCAACACAGGAGGCTGACTGCATTAGTTAGACATACTGAGGGATCCCTTGGAAGAAACAAGATTACCATGGCAGGTAATTTTTTTCTTCTAAAACACTTGCCCTTACTTTCCTCTGATTCTGCTGTTGAAAGAAGAGTTTTTTTTCATATCCCTCTAAGGAACATGGACATACATGTTTTTGTGTGTCTATGACCATGTTCCTCCTTTTCCAGACCCATTGGTCCTCAAAAAAAAAAAACAGGAGAGAGGATCAGCCAGGAGACACTCTTGTTGGCCCTGGTGTCCCCCCCAACCACCACTTTTCGTCAGTTGGAGGATCTTTGTTGCCGTTGGGCAGTGTTCTGATCCCTCCAAGGACAGAACTTGCAACAAATCTCAGTTGTAGGTATACCAGTGTTTTACAGCTACCCACCACTGACTCAGCTGGTGTGTAGATCCACTGACCCCTTAGCCTGCTACTTCAGCCATTCAGCTTAGCATCCTCTTACAGACTTATCTCGGGGGAGGGGAACCTTCCTTCATATCTGTTCTCCTAGTCTGACAGGATCCATGTTCTCGGTCTAATTTTAGAAGCACTTCTCTCTCAGCTTACAGCCAGCAATCTTGTTTCTGCAAGCCTGTATGCTGTCTGTCCTCAGACTTTGGAATTCATAGTAGTAGTTTCTCCATAACCTTTGCTCATATAGGGCACTCCTTATAGCCCTCTTCCTAGGAGGGCCACCTATAGGCAACCTATGCCGCCACAAGGCTCAACGATTCAGATGACTCTATCCCTCAGAGAAGTACTTCTTTCCTTGCAGCTCCCTGTTGGCTCCACCCTTTTTGGCTCAGTTTATCCTTCCTGACCTGGGTTGCGCTACCTAGGGTTTCTGCCCTCATGGTCTGGTGTGAGACCAATCCAGCTCTTCCTCACACTCCTTTTGACTGAGATCTTGGGATCACATCTATATATCTCCTGCAGACAGAACTACAGAACTGAGGAGGAGAGGGAGCTGCCAGTGGTTACTGACCAGTCCATGAGTGCCATGTCATATGTCAGCCTTGGCGGCGCTGTTCCCCCTCCTTCTAAAAGCTCTTAAAGATATATGCTCCCACAGAGTCCTACACCTCTGGCTTGAACCTACCAGTGCTGAATGGTAAAGATATCCTGGTGAGTACATAATTTTTATATGTATGAGCTCCATGTTGGGCAGACTCGATAGATGGAAAGGCCTTCTGCTGGTGATTTCATATGTACCACACTTCAGCATTCAGTGGAGGGACACCTTTCTCACCATTTCCACCTCTGGCAGTCTGTCACAACAGACAAATGGGTGCTGGAATTTTGTGTGAAGGCCTCAGTCTCTGCCTTTTGTTACAATCCCTGAACATAAGAGATTTAAAACGTTGAGATCCAATTCATTAGAAGACATGCAGCAATTAAAACTGGTGCTTCAAAAATTGCAGTCTCTCCATGCTGTGGAGAAAGTTTCAACAGTAGAAATGGGAAAAGGATTTTTCACAAGGTATTTTCTAACGAGAAAAAAAATTGGGACAGTGGTGACTGACTCTACCTCAGATGTTTCAACAGACACATGAAGACCTACAGTATAATACAGATACAGGGTAGAAAACATGATAAAACTAATATTACACTTTTAGCGTAGACCTTAAATAGTATTTGCAGTAAGGGGTGTCTGTTAAATTCCTGAACCAAATAAAACTCATTTATCTAATTATAAAAGGGTAGCTCAACAGGTTTTAGGGAGTAAGCTGTTTGTGTCTAAACACAGAAAAAGAGGGCTAAACTATCAATAGTCACTACGCCCTTATCTGGAATAGGACTACATAAGGTACTTAATAATGGACAGTTACACCACAAATACTCAACAGAATTTACCAGGGGCAGAACCAGGGATGTCGTGCAAAGACTGTTTTCAGAAGGGCACAAAATCCAAACCTCTCTAAGGGGTCGGGGGCATGCCCCCCAAGGAAAATTTGAAAATGTGGGTGTTAAATGGTGCATTTTGGTGCATTTGAGGCACCAGTTGCAGGGACCTAAAATGCACCAAAATTCAGTCTCCCCTCCAATTCAAGTCCAAAGTTAGACTGTCTCCATACCCTTATTCCCTTTTTTAGCTTTCTGTGTATAAATAGTTTCTTTTTTATTTCTGATTCCCCTTTCATCTATGGTTCCTACTGAACTTTCCATCTCTCACCACTTTTCCTGCTTTATTTCAGTGTTTCTCTCGCCCCTACATTCCCCCGTTGTCAAAGAGATCATAACTCCCACACCCTCACTCCTCTGTCCTCTCCAGGACCACTGGTCGCAGCCCACTCATATATCAAATATGAGTGAGCTGGTGCTGGTAGTCGTTAGAGTGAGTTAGTTGTGATTTCTAAAGATTAGCCCTGGACCTAGTCAGCTCTAGCTCTTTATTGCTGCTTTTCCTCTGGACGCAACAATAACAGGACTGTTCCAGGCACATCAGGACAGGTGTCAAGCTATCAGTCACAACATGATGATGAGACACCACCGGTATTCGTTACCTTGCCTCGGTCCCCCTTGACATTCATTCTCTCTCTCTAAAGTAGCACAACCTTAAATATCAGCACTCAGGAAGTACTTCACACACTCGCGAGCAGGTTCGTCAATTCCACCCAATACTGACACACACACACACATGCCTGCCAATTGGCAGTACAGTTCAGAGACACCATACTTGATTGGTTAGGGGGAGCTGCCGACAGTCCCACCCCCACCCCCCTTTACGAGTTGCATGGGCTGATTCTAAAAATGCACAACTTGGTCTTTTAAAGAGCTGGTGACATGTTCAAGTGAACTGTAATGAAACGTAATATTTAGACACAATCCAACTTGTATTTCCCTTCAGTTCTGTATTTTCCCTCCCCATTATTTATTACTGAGATCATCTGTATGAAAACAGGACTTCTACTCCTGAAGAGTTCGCCTGTTCCTGCTACTTTCTCCCTACCTTAAGTCCTACTGCTTGTGCCCTCACAGTTACTCCCATGGCAACAGACTGTGATGTCACAACAGAGGATTATGACGGAGTAGGGAGTAAACTATAGGGGCAGATGAACTCAAAATAAACTAAGGGACAATGATCATATATTCATACACATTTCCTTAGTAATTAATAATGGGGAGGAGAAGTATATAAAATATAAATGGAATGCAGGCAGAATTTTACCTAATTATTATGTTTTTTTAAGTTTTCTTTGAGGCGTCAGTAGCTCTTTAAACAACCATGAACCTAAAATACCTTTTTAGGTTAATTGGGTGTTATTAAGAAGACGGCATTGTGGGAACATTTCGGGGGGAGGGCATATGGACCCCATGCCACAATTGCGTGATGCTTCCGGCAGAAAGGAATATAGTGAGTAGGAGATGTAGCTGGGGGAGGTGATGGAGAGTAAGCAGAGTAGAGGGTTAGCTAGTTGTAGAGGTTGTGGAGAGATCATATCATGGATTACGCTGTGGAGGTTTGGTCACTGCCCAGTCTTCAGGAGGTTCGAGAAGCTACCAGCACAGTTGTGGTCAGAACATGGGGAAATACTCAAACTGCGCAGGCAGCAGAGTTGGGATCTTGAACGGATAAGCCAGGGGAGGTTGAAGGGTAAAGGGAGGGAGAAGGAGGGTGTGTGAGGCAGATTCAGGGTACATTGCAGAGCCTGCCAATAGTGACAGCCAAATGATTTGCCATCCTGGACAATGTGCAGCTACCTATCCCAGATTTTTTTGGGGGGTGGGTGGGTATGAAACCTAACACTGCTTATGAACTGTCAGGTAGAAAGACCATATTCTGGGATCAGGAAGTTGGGAATGTTTCAAACAGGGTTCAGAGAGCAAGTGAAAGGGTAGGTAGGGTCTTCATAGTTGGGGATTCAATAGTAAGGGGTGTGGAACAGGTGGTGTGCAGAGAGGACATCAAGGTGGGCAGTCAGATGCCCTCCTGGTGTATCGGCCCCAAGTGATGAGACCAGGATGGGGAAGTGCCTCATGTCCCAGTGCAATTTGGTATGAATGACTTGATAAGTCACGATCTGGATGTTACTTAGTCCAGCTTCAGAAGGCTTGGGAGGGTACTGATGGGGAAGGCAGCTACACTGGCTTTTTCAGAGGTGTTGTCAGTATGGGCTAGGGATGGGGGCAGGGTGACGCAAGAGGTATACACTGTACCTTTAATTGAACCAGGAAGTCCCCTGGAACAAACACACTCCCTTGGTTTTAAAATAGCATGTCCAGACATGTAACAGCATGTTCAGACATGAAACTAGAAAAGGCTTAGTCAGGTGACCCCACCAAAAAGATATGAAGCCTCTTCACTGAGTTCACTTCAGTCAGTCAGTCAGTCATTCAAGTGGGGCTCAGCCCTGACAGAGCAGGAGAGAGGTTCTACTGTTTGTGCAGACAAGCTGTTGAATACAGATGAGAAGGGTCTTAGGAGCTCTAAGATCCAGGACTGTATTATGTGAGAAACTACTAATGTTAAGTAGTGATTTTCTTTGCAATTGTTTTGTTTTCATTTATTATTTTTCGAACTTTTGAACAATAAATATCACACCACAATGTGTTTTAAACCTATAAATTTGCCTCGTCTGAAGTTTATTCCCACATGCTGTGACACCTCCCTTTCTGCTAATCCAGAGGGTGCTGCTCAAGCTTCAGATGAAAAGAGCGATAGTGATCCTTGTTGTTCCCTTCTGGCCTCATGAGATCTGGTTCCCCTTACTGCAGCAGTTGTCGGCGGACCTCCAGTGCCCTGCCCCTTAGCAAAGGCTTGCACTCACAGGAGTAGGGCACATTGGTCCATCCGGACCTCAAGTCAGTACATGTCCATGCCTAGCTCCTGAAGACATAGCCTTGGCTAGATTTGGAGTATTCCAAAAGGTGGCTGATGTCCTGGTGGCTGCAAGGAAACCCTCCACCAGGGCCACTTATTCCATGAAGCGGAAGCACTTTGCTCTGCAGGTGGCATCACATAATTTGGTTCCTTTCACTTGTCCAGTGAATCAGATTCTGGAGTACTTGCTCTCCCTCTCAGATTCTGGCCTGCAGTACTCTTCCATTAAGGTGCACCCGGCTGCTATATCAGCCTTCCATGTACCTACTGAGGGCTGTATGGTGGCACAGCTGTAGGTGTCCTGTACATTTTTGAGAGACGTTCTTCATCTGAAGCCTCTCATCCGCAATCCAGTCACACCTTGGGAATTAAATTTTGTGTCAGAGAAACTTACTTTGGCCCCTTTTGAGCGAGCCATGACATGCAACCTTCGCTTTCTGTTGTGGAAAGCATTTTTTTTTTTTTAGTTGCTATTACTTCTGCTTGAAGGATTTCCAAGCTTGAGGCTCTGATGTGTGTCTCCTTATTTGGTTTTCCACAAAGACTTTGCATACCAACCCCAAGTTTTTATCAAAGGTGATGTCGGAGTTTACCCTGAATCAAGCCATCCACCTGCCTGTTTATTTCCCAGAGCATGCCAATCCAGGGGAAGCATGGCTCTATTTTTTAGATGTATGTAGAATACTCAGATATTATGTTCATTGCATGAGGGACTGCAAGAAGTCGTCACAGCTGTTTGTTTCTTTCTCCCCCAGGAAAGAAGGCGTATCTGTTTCTAAACAGTGCCTGTCCAAATGGTTGGCAAGTTGTATTTTTTTCTGTTATAGGAAGTACAGTAAGGAACTTCCTGGGTTGTAGGTGGTCATTCACCCAGAGACATGGCCACCTCTGTTGCCTATTTCAGGAATGTGTCAGCCGCTAAAATCTGTGCCATTGCCACATGGAGTACTGTCCATACTTTCACTAAACACTACAGTCTGGACATTGCCTCTAACAGAAGGGCAGGCTTCGGTCTGGCTATGCTTCGAGGTCTACTGTCTTAGGCCTATGGCCTCCAGCCACCCAGACTGGTTCTCTGTCAGAACTGCTTGGGATTAGTTCCATAGGTGTGGCCTGATGAGAGAGATATCCTCAAAGAACGTAGTATAGTTATGTAAGAACTTACTGTAACAATAGATCTTTGAGAGAATCTCTTACATCAGGCCATGCCGTCCCACCGTCCATCTCCCTGGCCTTAGGGCTTCTCTCTCTTCCTGTCTCTCTCTCTTTCTCCAGGATAGTTTACCTTCTTTTACACTGTCCCCTAGAGGAGATTCTCTGTATATGATCTCCGGTGGGGAAACTGAGGAGGGTGCAGGGCCACCCATATTTATATAGGAAGGATGTCATCGACTGATAGCGTTAACATGGGCAGCCCCTAGTAGACTGCTCGCTCGAAAGTTTCCATGTGGTCTTAGTGCTTGTCAGCTAAAGTTCCAAAGGTGTGGCCTAATGTAAGAGATTAGAAGATCTATTGTTACAGTAAGTTCTTACGTAACTGTACTTTAGTGGGGAACCTGAAGCTGCTGGATATAGACTGGGATATCTGGGCAGCTAGAAGCACCAGGCGTTAAGCACTGCTAGATACTGTACAGGATTGTCTACTGGTGCAGCTGGTCAGGGATCCCACATGGCATGATGCCATACTAGATTTGGTACTCACTGATTCAGAGATGATGGAGGGGTGTATGTCAAGGAACTGCTTGGGTCCAGTGACCACAACACTATGTGGGTAGAAATGACTGAAGGGAGTAGCATTTCCCCTCAGAGACAGTGGTCCTGGACTTCAATCAGGCAGATCTGGGGAAAATAAAGATATTGGTCGTTAAGTACACATGTCTTAAGGATGCAAAGGGTTGTGTTAGAAAGATTTTCTTCACTCGCAGTGGCTCTGCCCTGTGGCATACCCCAGGGCTTGGTCCTTTCACCTATGTTGTTTGTGATACATATACTACCACTGGGTAAGATCATTAGGCAGTACGAACTTGGGTTTCACTGCTGTGCAGATGATACCCAGCTGTATATGTCTTTTGCACCTGGGACACCAGGTACGGTTGATGTGCTTAATAGTTACCTGGCCAAGATCCAAGACTGGATGTCATTGAGCTGGTTGAGACTTAACCCAGAAAAGACTGAAGTACTGGTGGTGAAGCCGGGTAACAGGAGGGGAGAGGCAGCTACTGAGAGGGAGACAGAGCTTTGGCTTCACCCCTCTGGGCTTTTGGCTCTGATGCAGCTGAAAAATCTGGGAGTCATTCTGGATGAGGTGCTTTCAGTTGAAGCTGAGGTGTCAGCAGTAGTCTGGAATGGCGTTCACTTTCTGTAACATCTCCCGGGTTAGATCCCTTATCTCCCCAGTGAGCTGGCCACACTGATGCACTCATTTGTGACATTGAGAGTTGTTTTTTACTGCAGTGCATTTTACCTTGGTGTCAATGAAGCTATGCCGCTGACTGGCCTTCACAGGATGTGTCATGTCTCCCCAGCACCGGCTGCCGGTTAAGTTTCATATCTCTTTTAAAGTTGGTTTGCTAACTTTCAAGGCCCTGCACAAACTGGGCCCGGGTTACCTGACTGATCTGCAACCTTTTATATCCTTGCACCCTCTTTGCTCCGTTGAGTATGGCTTCCTTGTAGTTCCCACAGTAAGACTAAAACCTTTGGCGGACCAGGCCTTTGAGGTGGTGGGACCAGTTCTGTGGAAATCTCTCCCAAGAGCCCTGAGGGAGGTCCCCTTAGTGGAGGCCTTTAAGTGGGGTCTGACAACCCATCTGTTTGCCCAGGCATTTGGCGAGTAATTTACCCCCTTCTGCCATCATCCCAGTCCACAATTATTTATTTATGAGTGATTTATTTATTAACTTATTAATATACTAACATACTAGACGCCAGCAGAGTAGGCCTATTGGTCTATCAAGTCTGCTCATGCTTCAGCACCCTTCTTGGGTACCATAGCCCTCTGTCTGTCTCCTTCCACTGTTACTCCATTCCCCCAGTCCTGCTCCTCCAGGCAAAGCAGCCTCTGCTTCACCCCTTGCCTATACCTGTTCCACCCTCTCTTGAATCTCTCCACAGTAGCTGCCTGTACCAGCTCCTCAGACAGCGCATTCCATGGATCCACCACCCTCTCGGTGAAGTACCTCCTCCTCCTTTCCCCCCTAATCCTACTACCCTCAGTCTTCCAACTGTGTCCTCTGGTGAGTCCCCTCTCCTTCAGTCGAAAGATCCTATCTTGGCTTACCTTATTTACTCCCCTGAGGTACTTGAAGACCTCAGTCATGTCCCCCCGATCCCTCCTCTCCTCCAGCGAGAACAAGTTGAGCTCCCCTAGTTGTTCCTCATATGTCATATCCCCCAGGCCCTGGATGATTCTAGTTGCTCTCCTCTGAACTCCCTCCAGGAATTGGATCTCCCTCCTTAGGTGCGGCCTCCAGAACTGCACACAGTACTCAAGATGTGGTCTAACGAGGCTGTTGTACAGTGGCAAAATCACTTCCCTGTCCCTTGAGGTAATCTTCCTAGTGATGCATCCCAGCATCCTATTTGCCCTGACCACAGCCCTCCTGCCCTGCTCTGAATTATTCATGTTAACATCCACCAAGACTTCTGGGTCTCTTTCCCCCTGCTGTGGCCTGCATCTCACCCTCCCAGGGTGTACACATAGTTGGGGTTTTCCCACCCTAGGTGTAGCACCTTGCACTTGGAGGAGTTAAATTTCAATTTCCAGTTGCAGGACCACCTATCCAGAGTATACAGGTCCTCTTGCAGGGCCAATCTCCCCTCATCCACCACCACCTCCCCCAGCTTAGAGTCGTCCACAAAGAGACTCATGTTTTATATTTTACTCAATGCTTTATGATATTTTATTGTAATTTATACATGGAGTTTTAACATATTATTGTTTCATTTAGTTGTTGTACTGGTCCTAGTGTACTCTGTTGTAATGGCTCCCTGGGCCTCAGGGAAAGGGCGCCAGTAAAAAATAAAGACTACTACTACTTGTAAGGGAAACCTTGGCAGGTATAAAATAGTTAGAGGGGGTGGAAGAACAATGGAGCAGGTTCAGGGTGGCTCTCTTGTAGGTGACCAAATCTTGTGCAAAGAAGGTCCCTAAAAGAACAAGCACAAAAGACCAAACTGTTATTTGAAGTGGGTGAGGGAGGCATAAAGGCAAAGAGAAGAGCCTTCTGTCAGTTCAAGAAGATAAAAGGGGAGGTAGCCTGGCAAGGGTAACAGGCTAAACTCAAAGAGGCAAAGCTGGAGGTTGGGAGGGCAAAGACACTGAGCTGCAGATTGCAGAGGTGCAAAGTGATGCGTTTAGGCATACATAATCCACACACTGAACACTGGATGGGAGGATTTAGACTGGTGAATCTATCAGAAGAGTGATATATATGGGTCAAAATTAGTGACTTCCTTAAGCAAACAAGCCAGTGTAATCACGCAATACAGCAAGGCATCAAGGATGTTATGTTGCATAGAGAGGGGTTTTGACAGTTGGATAAGTGAGGTGTTTCTGCCACTATACAAATCCCTGATGAGGCCTCACCTAGAGTATTGTGCTCAATTCTGGAACCCTCATCTCAGGAAGAATCTTTATAGACTAGAGTCTGTACAGGGAAGAATCACCAAGATGATTCAGGGGCAATAGTATAGTTCTTAGGAACAACTGGAGGCCCTAAACATGTATTTGCTAGAGTCCAGAAGGGAGCAAGGGGACGTGATTGAAACATATAAGTTTCTTTGGGACAAAAATGAGGTAACCATTGAGAACCTGTCTGTAAGAAATAGGGATGTAGTTACTAGGCATCATGACTAGAGAAGAGATTGGTAAGGGGTAAGTGACGCACACTGAGCAAACTGAACGAGGTCCCTACCTTCCCAGTGTGTAAACCCTCCATCCAATGAGGATGGTGTAACATAGTCATCACATCTGATTAATGAAAAGGGGCCCACTCCATTTAGAGACCCTGTGAGTCTCTGAAGCTTAAGTAGAATACAAAGGGAGTGACTAGTTTAGGGATTACGAACTGTAGGCCAAATGTGTAGAGATAGTTTTACTGTAGGGAGACTCCACAAGGCCCCATTTGGTAAGGTATCTTACTCTATCGTTGATATCCTTCTGCCATCAAATTATATAGCATGTATCTATGTAAGAAATTTTTTTTTAAAAATGGTCAGCTTGCAGAAAGTAATTTCACCTCTATAGCAAGGAGACTCGCTTTGCTCCCTGGACACGGACATTTACTTCCACTTAGCCATGAGAGCAAACCACAGAACATACATTTCAGAATAGGTCTAAGCCAGTACCAGTACAGAGCAGTGCCTTTTGGACTGACCTCATCTCCAAGGGTATTCACACAGTGTGTAACTGTGGTGGTGACTCACTTCAAAGAAATGGAGTGACGGTCTGTTCTTACTTAGATGGCCGGTTAGTACTTGTAGAACAAGAGAACCAAGATCAGTCAGCAGTGGAATAGACAATGTCACTGACAACAAAGTTAAGGTTCATTCTAAATCTGGAAAAATCTAAGAACACACACAACACTTGCATTTCATAGGAGCACAACTATATACAGTTCAAGCAAGGGCCTACCTTCCTCAGAAGATAGAGAGTTCAGACCCATACTCATTTTGTAGCCTTGTTCCATGCAGGAACAAATAGGACAGCACAAGCATTGCTAAGACTGCTGGGTTTCATGTCGCTACGACATCAGTAGCGCCTTGGGCAGGGCTACACATGAGAAGTATACAGTAGCATCCAAATGAATACTGATCACAACTGAAGAGATCCTTGTGACTTCTCTGGCCTCAGTACAAGCAAAGCTTGTAGACTCCATCCAGTGGTGGCGACAAATGCAGCAAATGAAAAAGTTACTATATTCCTTTTTATTCACTACAGATGCTTCCCTCTTAGACTGGGGAGATCACATTCAGAGCACACAGTAAAGGGGTCTCATGTCTTGCAGAGAATGTTGAAGCACATCAATCTGATAAAGCTCGCAGCAGTATACCGTCTTTCAGATGAGACGTTAAACCGAGGTCCCATCTGCTTGGATTGGTGGTAGTTCAGGTGGATGCTAAAGATCCCATGGCACTTATCGAAAAAGAGTAGGGGAATTTCCCCCATGTTCTGGGCAAATTTCTCCCATTCACTAAAAATACCACCAACAGCTTAATCTGGTTCAATTTCAGTTGCTTACCATCTGTATCCGCCCTCCCACCCCCGGTCGCTCCTGAAAAAGGGACTTCTAGGCCCAGTGGGCTTACCGGGTCAACAAAATTCAAAAAGTAAATACTTGTCACTGAAATCCTTTTCTACCCTGGTAAAAACTAGAAGCTGCAGATAAGCCCTGACAAAACCAAATAAGCATTACATAAACAATTAGGGTGGTACAAGATATCCAAAATTATGCCAGGAAGCACTAAACATTTGCGATACAAGTTATTCTCTCAGTGCCCAGATTTCTGCAGTACCTGTTGAAGGGAAGAAAATACCCTGGCATACTCACTCACCAGGATGGTCTTGTGGCCCACAAGCAATCCCTCAGACAGACAGTACTGAATTTAATTTTCAGGACACAGGGTGTTCCAGAAGTGGATCTTTTTGCTTCATGGGAGAACAGAAAGACCCCCCATTCCTGGTACCGAGCCCCATCTATGGGAACAGTCACAGAATTTCAGTATGCAGTGGAGCAGCAGATTCCTATTTTTTTTTTTTACTTGCTGTTTATCCTCCCCCTACTCCCTGAGTGCCGCTTCCTCAAGAGTCACCTGGGCATCTGCCCCATCCTCACTGCCTGGAGCCCTCAGGTGAACCCCCTGTAGAGCCATGTCTGTCCCGGCCAGGTGGGGACGAGGAGGGGCTCGTACACCCCGAGTGTCTAGTTTCATCAGGGTCACACCGATCGGGACAGGCGGGGGATATTGGGGTCTGTGCTGGGCGCTCCATCAACCCGGTGCTCCAGGGTGTTGTTTTTCCCATTTTTCTGGTGTGGCGTGATATGCGTCTTGACGTCTAGGTGCAATCACCGACGTTCGTCACAGCTCCCCTGTTGGTATGGCTAGGCGCCTGATGCATCCCTGGCCTGCGCCAGAGGTCAGTCAGGCGCAGAGCCTCATCACCACTCCCTGGAGAAGGTGAGTGGTCTTCTGAAGCTAAAGCCTTCCTCCCCAGCTGGCCATCTCCCTGGGCACATTCCTGAACCCGGAAGCAGCAGATTCCTATAGCATTTTTCTTCTCACTGATTCAGAAGTTGCATCTGAACGTGTGAAGGGAACACAGAATCATGATCTTAGTAGCACTAGATTGGCCCTGATAGCCCTGTTTACTGCAGATTTCTCAGAGAGCTTCTTGCACCCTGTGACAGCTTTTTACTCTGCTGGCACTAGATTGTCACTAACTACCAAGAGCGACTGGATGCCTGGATGGCTCCTTGTATTTCAGAGCAGCCACAACCTGGCTGCCTATTAGGGTATCGTGATCTTGTTCTAGTCCCACCACTCGCTACTGCTCATCCACTGCAAGGCCTTACTTTTGACAACAGAACCACCCCTTCAGTCATCCACAGTAACCTTTCACCTGTGTGCCAGATACAGGTTACTTTTATACTTCTTAGTTATGCTCTTTGGTAGTGAACACTGGATTGCTGAGTAGAAATGGATGTTACCGGTACCATAATAGAGTGCACAGTCACAGCGAATATTAAGCATATAAATATTTAATATTTACACTACAGAGTTATAAAATGTCCAGTAAAGTACAAAAGAGATAACACTCACTAGGGAATGAAAAATAAAAACAGTTTAACAGAAAGATGACAGAAAGAAGAACCTCTCTAGTCTCCAGACTACACTCCAAAAAATCTTATCCCGACTATTGGGTTTCTTCTTCTCTTAGGAGCCTGGTTGCCATGAAGGCCTGTGATTTAGCAGGCACAGGATGTTCCCTTTTCTTGCAATGAACATCTGATACGTTCTGCTCCTCCACTGAATCTGACTTCTCAGATCAGTGTTCCTAGGTTGACCCTCTCAAGGGGTCCTCATCAGCCATCCCTGTCACTCACCAAGGTCGGCCACCTCTTTATTGTACAAGCCCCTTTAATTCTTAAAAAAAAAAAAAACTAGATGAGAACAGTCTGCAGCTAAATTGCATCTTCCATATGGGCAGATGTGGATTAAATAGTACCCACATAAAACCAGCTGCCCCTGTGCTCGGGAAGAGGCACCAACACTGCAGGGGTGCACCTCAGAAAAGTTTCTTCAAACATTACATTCGCAAGATAAAGCAGAGCCATCAGTAATCCCAGTCCTGTTCTCCTATTCAAATTCTGAGATAGGGTACTCAAAGCTCATTACTGTCCTTCCTTCCAAGTAGCAATCTGCTTCCCACAGGGGTCCTTTTTGGTAGCCCTGAGTGGACCACAGACCTTTAAAATGAAGCACAATTTAACCTAGCCCTGCTACTGTGACATTCCTATAACTGGCACAGCTTGTTATGTGACTTTCAACTAGTGGTGCTTGGATAATGCTTTTGTTGCTTCAACAACCCTCTGTCAGGTAGTACTAGTATCTGCCTCCAAATCCATCTGTGATCCAACCAAAGTCAGATTTCAGCTCCATAGTCAGATAGTTGTGGATCCGAGCACAGATTCATCAGCTCCAACCTCGGATAATTGGATCCAGTGGTCAGATCAGTCAAATCCTGGTAGGATCCATAGATACCTTGGATACTTATTGTGCATCCTAGGAGGCTGGATCATTAGTTGGATTTCTATGCCATCCGAGACCATCTGAAATCCAGCCAAAAGGACGGTATCCGACCTCGTAGGATACTATCTGAGCAATACTATTTTTCACTGTTTCTGATAACCAGGGAGACTACTTTTAGAAATATTCCTTGTGTCATGATTTTCTGACCATTTAAAGAAGTCAGGGGAAGACTTACAGTATGATGTCAAGCAGTAAACAGAGCGAGGATAGAGCTCCGAGAGTATTGATCCACATATTGGTAAAATTCTAGAGTTAAAAGTAACACCCCCCCCCCCGAAAAGATGATCTCCAGCACAACCACCCACCTTTATGGAGAAAGAGGAGGAGTGGATATGGTGCACTGTCCACACTTTGTCAGTCTTCCATTCCCCTTTAAATCTGCCAAACATCTTCAAGCTAAGCTCCTCCCACCCACCCAGGTGGTATACTACTGGCTCTGCACCGTGGTGCAAAATCTTCCTTTCCACTGGAAGTGTCAGGTCTCCTCCTTCGCAGCTTTGTGCGCAGTTTAGGCCTTTTCTCAATGCCATTGTCAAATTTTCAATTTCAAACTTTTTTTAACTTAGTGTGTATATTTCTCGGTTCCACTCTTGCCATTTGACCTTCACGATGGAACATGAGGAATGAGTTCCACTTTTGCCATTCGACCTTCACGATGGAATGTTAGGAATCTAAGTCAGGTCCTAGCTTCAAACGTATCCAGTGCAATCAGAAGATGTCTCAGACAGATCTGCACTCCTTGTGCATTTACTGCCTGGTGCCAGAACATGATGTCACCACTTGTTGACCTTGCAAGTCTTTGCTTCCCTCATCCCTTGAAGACCAATACACTCATCTTCTTCTTGGCCAGTCAGCCAAATGGAACCTTCTGGTGCAGTCTAAGGATGCCCGTAAGACAGATCTTACTTCAAGTGGGAGCTCTTGCAGCAAGCTGTTACCATAAGGGCTATGCCACCAGGCACTAGGACCCCACGGAAACCTTCTAGCTAGCAGTCTTCAGCAGGGACTGCCCCCAATGCTGGCTCCGCCCAGATGTCAGCCAATGGTATATCAAGGGACAGTCCCCAGCCCCACCTCAGTTCTTTTCCCGCCACAGACCCATCTACTTTGGCTCTTCGGTTGCCTTCTAGAACTACAATAGTGTTTTCAGTGAATATTGGTATAATTTTCTTGTTTTTCGTCAAAAAGTCTGCTTTTTGTTTGTTTTATACTCATCTGCATGTCTTCTTCTCAGTCATCGGTTTCTTCTACAGAGAAGATTACTAAGTTTGCCTGCGGTCACCAGATTCTGGCCAAGGATAAGCACAAGGCCTGTGTTTTCTGCCTGGGGCCTGACCACAACACGAAGGTCTGCTCCATCTGCAGCAGTTTTACTGGCTGGACTCTGATCCGCCGCCTTAAGGCACTAAAGGCCCACATTTTAGAACTGCAGGTGGCCATTATGTAGGGCTCACCAGCCGAGAAGTCTGCCTCTTCTTCTCATGCCTCGAAGGACAAGAAAAAGGACACGGACCAGTGTAAGTTCTGAGAAAAGGACTGGGGTAGGTCCAAGGGGCATTCACACTTCCAGTCCCTGCGCCACAAAAAGACCTCCTTGGGTTCCAACTCCGGGGGCTCTGATCACTCTTCTCACCATTCACGGCACTCTTCTGGGTGGCAGGACTCCTTCACTCCCGCCAAAAACCCAGCGTTGGGGAGTGGTAAGCAGGGCTCGGGTACTTCTACATTGGCCTTGAGTACCCTGAAGGCAGAGGCCACACCCTTGCGGTCACCCTCCACCTCAGGAGTCGGGACCTCCTCTTTGTCTTCCATGGGGACCTCGGTCCTGTTCGCAAGGTCCTGACATTGGTCTCTCCCGGGGCTCTGGGTAAGACTACAGAGCACCAGGATCAGGAGTCGATCTCTGAACCGACCTCGACTCACCATACCTTGGTCTTCCAGATGCCTATGGCCAAACCGACTATGGTCTTCAAGGCAGACAGCTCCAGACCATCAGCGGTACCAGCCAAGGGACGTACGTTGGGCAGAGCTCCTCCAGACCACGATAGTTTGTCGGTCCATAGGGCTTCTACACCCAATGATCAAGGGGATCGGTCTACTCCCTCTCCCAGGGACCCACCAGATCTTACATCTTCTCCTATTGCTCCACCTATGCCAAATGGTCAAACATCTCACCCCCTGGCGGGATCAGTGGCTCCTCAGTTCTCAAAAGTGGAACTGAAAGAACTCTTTCAATTTTGGTGGAGCCAAGTGAAACAAGACATCCTTCTACTGTAGCCAGATGCTAACCTGACTCTGGATACAGACAAGGACCAAGATCGGGGAAACAAACCCTCCTCACCCACTCTTATATCTAAGTCCCACTCAAGCAGTCCTACTGACTCCCATGGCAGGACTTTACATAGAGAACAGCATCATTGGCATCGCTCCCATTCGCAGGTCACTTGCCACCATTGCTCCTCCAGCCATAGGCGGTCAGTCAGGTGACGTCGGTCGGATAGCCGTCATCGGCATCCCACAGCTGTCGCTGGTCCTATAGCCATTGCTGGTCTTCTAGTGGGCATCGTTCAACTGAGAGTTGCAGGTCTTCCTCAGATTCTAGATCTGCTTCCCTCTCTTCTCGAGGTCTTGGTTCGGACTCCAATGCATTGGGTTCTGACCGTTCTCCTTCAAGAGAAAGACATGTGTCCCTAGATGAGAAGGACACCCCTATATCACTTCCTGATGATCTTGCTTTTATGGGTGTCATGAGGCATATCCAGATCTCCAATGGATGGGAGATGGAGGATCTGGATCCAGAGTGTTGGAGGTTGGCCAAGCACCTGACGCAGAAGGAGCCAAAGCCCTTGGTCATTCCTCCTTTAGTGGATACATTCCAGGATCTCAACCGGATCACTTGGGACACCCTCAGGTGGACTCAATGGTTATTACGGCTGCTCATGACAAGTCGAAGAAGCCGAAACACCTCAGTTCGCAGCCTTCCAACGTAGAGTCCAGATTTCTAGACCAGGTAGGCAAGAAAGTGTATTCTGCCTCCACCTGTTCTATCAGATCATTGAACTTTCTCACACATATGGTCCAGTACCAGAATGCGATGAGGGAGAAAGGCTTAGAGGTTGCTCAGGCCTTGCCAGACTCAGCTCAGAAAACCAAGCTTCTGGATATTCTTAAGTTGGGATCGGACGTAGGCACTCATGTCCTGAGGGCCTTGTATGACACTGCAGTCATGACTTCTAGGGCAGTGGCATCCGGCGTTTGCCTTGGACATCACAACTGGTTCAGAGTCTTGGGATTCTCCCAGGATCTGCAGTCTGGGATCCTGGACCTTCCCTTCCAGGGTTCCGTTCTTTTTGGGGAGGAGATGGAGAAACTGCTCTCTTGTCTCCAGGAGTCCTGGAAATCTTTCTGGTCCATCTGAAAGATGTATAAGGGGGACCAGAAGCTCTTTTGCAAACAGCCTTTTTGTAAGCCCAGGGCAAAATACCCTCAACCACTTCCAACAGAGGGGAGGCTTCAAGAGGAAAGCACCAACCCAAACTCTTGGGAGCTCTGCCTCTGGAGGCCCCAAGACCTCCCAGCCCTCTGCGCCTGTTTCCGGATCTGTCCAGTGACTCGCTACCTGTCCCTCTCCTCCAGCGAAAGCTATGGAGGAGGCAGTAAGGAATCGCTTCTCCCTCTGTCTAGAGAAATGGAGCAGCATCACCACAGACCTCTGGGTGTTGGATCCAGTCAGGAGAGGACATACTCTAGAGTTCCTTCAGATCCCTCTGGACAAACCACCAGGGTCCTCCCATTATCCTCCTCCTCACATTCCTCTTATAGAAGGAGAAATCCAGGCCCTTCTGCAGAAACGGCTGATAGAGCCTGTTCCCCCGGATCAACAGGGGCAGGGCTATTGCTCTCATTTTTTTCTGGTCCCAAAAAGACTGGAGACCTTTGGCCCATTCTGGACCTCAGCTCTCTAAACCTCTTTATAGAGTACAAGCAGTTCAGAATGGTCACTCTGCCAGGTCTCATTCCCCTCTTGCATCAAGGAGACTGGCTTTGCTCACTGGACATGCAGGACACCTACCTGCACATAAGGATCTTTCCTTCCTATCAGAGGTTTCTGAGGTTCCACTTCCGGGGGAGACATTACCAGTTTCAAGCCTTACCATTCAGCCTCTCCTCCGCTCCTCGAGTCTTCACTAAGTGTCTAGTGGTGGTGGCTACAGCTGTCTAACGCCAGGGCCATTACATTTTCTCCTACCTAGACAACTGGCTTCTGGCAGCTCCTTCCAGGGCTCAGCTGCTTCGCACTCTCAGAGACACCTTTACTCTTTTCTGAGAGCTGGAGATCACCCTGAACCTTCCAAAGTCATCCCTATGGCCCAGCCAATGACTCCTTTTCACTGGAGCAGTCCTGGACACAGTTCAGGGCATGGCCTTCCTCCCAGAGGACAGGGGCGCTCACCTAAGGAGTTTAGCCCAGATGGTACCATGGCTCCTCAGGTCCCTGCCAGGACTTACCTCAGACTTCTGGGGCACATGGCGGCAGCCATTCCTACAGTTCCCTTGGCCCACCTCCACATGAGAGTTCCCCAGTGGATGCTCAGGGTACAGTGGGACCAGAGGTCGGACAACCTAGACTAGCCAGTCAGGATCTCCGACCCAGTCCAAAGGACTCTTTCCTGGTGGCTAGACCCCCTCCAACCTGGTACGAGGGGTCCCCTCTCGGCGGGAGCCCCCCGAGACAGATTTTAGCTACAGACACCTCCGGTCTCGGTTGGGGTGCTCATCTGGAGAACAGACAGACCCAGGGGACATGGTTTCCAGATGAGCAAATGCTCCACATCAATGTCCTAGAGATGCGAGCAGTCCTGAATGCCTTGAGGGTGTTTCAGATGGACCTTTTGCCAGGCCCTCTTCTCATCGAGATGGACAACACGTCAGTAGTGTTTTATGTCAACAAGCAAGGGAGCACACATTATTTCCCCCTTTGCCGGAAGGTGATGAGGGTCTGATATTGGGCACTGGAACACCACCTAGACCTCACCGCTGTTCATGTTCCAGGCATCCAAAACATCTTGGCTGACAGCCTAAGGCAGTCTTGGTCCAAGGCTCACAAGTGGGAGCTCCTTCAGTTGATAGCAGATCGACTATTCAACAGATGGGGCTGCCCAGAGCTGGACCTCTTTGCGTTTCCACTCAACGCCAAACTGCCCAGTTTCTGCTCGCTAGAGCCCATGCCTAGTGTTTTCTGACCAGATGCTTTGTCCCTCTGTTGGACAGGGAGGTTTCTGTATGTCTTCACTCCCTTTCCCATCCTTCAGTGGGTTCTCCTGAAGTTACAGGCCGAAGGAGCAGAGGTGATCCTCATTGCTCCTTATCGGCCTCGGCGGATTTGGTTCCCACTACTTCAGCAGCTGGCAGCGGAGCCTCCAATACAGCTGCCGCTGAGCTCGCACTATCACAGGATCAGGGAACCCTTGTCCACCCGGACCTCAGATCCCTGCATCTTCATGCCTGGCTCCTGCAGACTTAGTCAAATCTAGGTATGGGGGTTCCCAGGAGGTGGCGGACATTCTCATCGCAGTGAGAAAGCCCTCAACTAGATTCACTTATGCCATGAAGTGGAAAAGATTTTGCCTATGGGCTTCACCCTGTCACTTGGACACACTTACCTGTCCAGTGAACTCAATATTAGAGTATCTCCTCTTCTTATTAAATCAAGGCTTGAGCTACTCCTCCATTAAGGTACATCTTTCCGCAATTTCTGCTTATCACATACCTATAGAGGGGGAAACTCTTACCTAACTGGACATGTCCCGTATGTTTTTGCGGGGCATATTACATATTAAGCTTCCCATCAGAGATCCTGTACCACCCTGGGATCTACTCTTTATGCTCAAAAAACTTACTCTTCCCCTGTTCGAGTTTGCCACATAATGCGAGCTTCGCTTTCTGCCTTGGAAAGCGTTATTTTTAGTTGCTGTTACTTCTGCTCGGAGGGTTTCCAAGCTTCAGGCCCTGATGTATAAGGAACCTTATTTAGTTTTCCATAAGGACAGGGTGTCCTTATGTACTAACCCTGAGTTTTTGCCCAAGGTAGTGTCCAAGCTCACGCTAAATCAGGACATTAAGCTTCTGATGTACTACCCTAATCACGAACCAAGGGGAAGTGCTCCTGCATACTTTGGATGTCTACAGGGTGCTATGGTATTACTTTAACCACATTGCTCCGCACCATAAGACGGATCAGTTGTTTGTGGCCATCACGCCCCGCTATCAAGGTGCTCCTGTGTCTTAACAGACATTATCTAAGTGGCTGGTAAATTGCATTGTCTTCTGTTACACCAAGTACAGCAAACCCCTTCCAGGCCCACTAAGGGGTTATTCCACGAGGGGAGTGGCTACTTTCTTTGCATCCATGCATAATGTCTCCATTGCAGACATCTGCGCAGTGGTTATCTGGAGCTCAGTGCATACTTTCATTAAGCACTACAGCTTGGACATTGCCTCTAGGAGGAGGGCAGGTTTTGGCCTGGTGGTCCTTCAAGGCCTCCTATCTTAATGCCTTCCTATGGCTATTACACTTCAGCCTCCTCCCAGACCTACTTCACTCCTTTTCTGGGACTGCTTGGGACTCAGTCCTTATGGTAATAGCCTGCTGCAAGAGCTCCCACTCGGAGTAAAATAGTACAGTTACGTAAGAACTTACTGTAACAGTAGATCTTCGAGAGGAGCTCTTGCAGCAGGCGCTGCTTTCCCTCCCTCCTTCCCCCTGGTGAGTCTCTGCATTTTTTGTTTTATGGCAAGCTTCCGCCCAGTCTGCCTGCTGGCCTTACCAATGGGTCTCCAGTAGGTGAACTGAGGTGGGGCTGGGGACTGCCGCCTGATATACTATTGGCCGGCGTTGGGGCAGAGCCGGCATCAGGGGAGGTCCCCGTAGAAGACTGTTAGCTGGAAGATTTCCGTGGGGTCCTAGTGCACAGTCCTTATGGTAATAGCCTGCTGCAAGAGCTCCTCTCGAAGATCTACTGTTATGGTACGTTCTTATGTAACTGTACTTTTCCATGGCTGCAGGTTCTGCTGCCCAGCCTGTGGTGATGGAAGAAGCATGGATAAAGCTGTGGTGTGTGCCTTGTTATCTCAGCATTGCTCCTGCTGGATGCCAGTGTTGTGTCATCATTCATGGGAGCCTTCCATAAAGTGTGCAGGTCCCTCCAGACCTTTGGGGAGAGTCACTCCTACCACAGCAAGAAGTCAAAGAAGTGCTGCCGTCGGTCATGGGACCGGCAAAGAGTGCAGTCATCCTGCTTCCGCAGCTCCAGCAGCTCGGCTGTTGTCGAGCACTTGGCTTCGACTGAGCCCAGTTTTGTTGAGGATCAGGTTGCTAGCTACACAGTAACCCCACTGGGCTTGTTGGCCTCGACACAGGTCATCCAAGCAGCTGAGATTTTTCTCGACTCAGTCAACGCATTATCAGAAGGTATCAACAATGACTCCATCTCTTGGACCCTGGTCCTTTTAGCCATTGTTCAGGAGGGTCAGAAGCAGTTGGTGGACCCAGCTGTCTCCTCGCAGGACCTGTCTTTCTCTGGGGTCATGCATCAGGACAAAGCCCATGTGGTGTACATGGCCCCTCCACCTGCCTCCCCTTGCCATCAGAGGCCATGTTGTCGCTCAAGGTCCAGGTCTCGGTTGAGATGTCAGTCAAAGGGCTCCTCTTACTCCTGCTTTCAATCGTCTGGGAGGCGACACCATGGGCTTTCTTTGTCCTTTTCATTGGATGATGAGAGGCTCTGTCGCATATTGCCATGGTGCTTCAAGGCCATGCTGTGGCAGCAGTGGGCCTTGGTTGGCAGGGTAGGGCTCTACCTTTGACCCCAGTGCTTCCTTGGTCGCCTCCAGTCCAGCCCATTATCATTCTACCAAGACAAGTGTCTCTGAAACCCATCTCCCCACCTATTCAGGTGGAACCGCTGCCACGGCACTCATTGCCAGGAAGTCCCACCAAGGACTCTTGTCCAGCACTGGCTTGCCAGGCCAGTTGTCAGTGGAGAACACCCACTCAGATGAATCTTGGGCGGTGCATGGTGAGAAACGGCCAAGGGCTGTATTTGAAGAATCTTCCTATGACTCCGATGGATCCTCTGTGCATTCCTCGAGGACCCATGGGTTCGACTGTGACTTGGTCAAGGAATTGACTACCGATGATGGGCTGGTGTCTTTCGGGGCTGTACTCTGACTAATCTCTGAGTCCATGGAAGTCCCTCTGGAACCAGTTCGGAAAAGGGCTTGGTATCCGTTTACTGAGATCCTGGACTGGGATGAATCCCCAGGGGTTGCCTTACCGATGGCCGAGGTCATCCTGAGACCGACTTTGGAGGTTTGTCAGCATTCACCATGCTGTGTGGCACCCTCAATCCATATGGTATGCAAGTATGCAGTTCCCCCAGGCACTTTGTCCAGTTTCTCAGACCACCCCTCAGCTGAGGATCTGGTGGCCGACTCTGTTTTCCAGAAAACTGGTAATGTTGGGAATGTGGACAAGCCCCCAGACAAGGAGTCCAAAAAGCTTGATCACGCAGCAAATAAAGCGCATGTTGTATCCTTCCTGGGTCTGTCAGGCGAGCTACACCCTGATGATGGCCAGTTTTTGTCACACCTTGACGGGAGTGCTAGGCTATGTCCTCGCTCGCCTACCTGCTGATTTGCAGTTGCTGGTGAAGATGGCAGAGCCCAGGATGAAGCGCTGGATAAACACATGCTCCAGATGGCCTTTGATATTGGTGACTCTTGTGCCCTTTCCATGGCAACAGCCATCGCAGTGCATTGCAGGGCCTGGTTGCAGATCTCTAACTTCACAGCAGATACCCTGCACAAGTTGGCCGATGTCCCCTTCTTGAGTACTGACTTATCTGGCCCAGGGGTGGAGGGGCATCCCACAAGGATTGAGAAATCCAGTGCCACCCTGGATTCTGTGAATTCCTTGCAGAAGGACCAGAAAGGAAAGAATCAGAAAAAGGAGCCTTCTTGGTTTCAACCCTCTCAGTCACAGCAGCAGCCCCAGCAGGGGCTATCTTAGATTTGGTGCCCTAAGACCAAGCTCCTGGTCAGGGCCCCGAGAAGGGCAGGGGTAGGGGTAATGATGCCACTTTGGCAGTAGATAGCTACACAGCACATAAAAGAATTACAGAATTCTATAACAGAATTCATTTGGGCCAAGAAATGTCTGAGATGTTCGATGCAAAAACTAGCAAGGCTGGCTGACTGTAGATGGATTCAAGGTTCTTGAATTACACTTACATTATATAACCTGTCATCTTACTAAAGTAGCACAATGGCTCCCTCGTGTGGAAGAAAAGAAAAATGCATAGTGTGAACCAGTGTGGATCTCAATATGACACATTTATTTAGTTTTTGTTAACTGGGTTCTGCGCGCTAGCCAAAGTTGACTATTTTCAGGCACGACCCTTGAGAACACACACATAAAATTAGGTGAGATTATACAATACATCGTATATAGTACAGGTACATAGTATATAGTACAGGTAGGTTAGAATACAGATCAAGTCAGACAGTACTTGAGATAATACATACAGCTATGCAGAGATAACAAAAGTGACATTAGTACATGCAAATAACTGAAACTGGGCTAAGTGGCAGCTATAAAGACAGTTTATAGCAAAGCTTGTTTAGAAGTGCAGCAGTGTCTTGAGTGAAAAAGGGTGGTTAGCTGTGAGGCATTAAGGGATCAAAGCATGTGCAGGGATCCCGGATACATGGCATATAGTTCTTTTTGAAGATTGGTGGGAGTTAGCCTGCCTCGGGGCAGGAGGGAGGGAGTTCCAGGTGGCCGGAGCGGTGCAGTGAAATGCTGCAGAGCCTTTTGAAGTAAGACACCTGGGTACGGTAAGTAGAAATTTGTTTGCTGAGCATAGTTCGTGGGCAGGTGTCTGTGGTATAAGTAGAGCTGCAAGGGAGGAGGGGGTTTGGTTATGGATTACAGAGTCTGTGAGGGTCCCTAGGGAGTATAGTCGGTTGGCAGTTGGGGAGAGCCAGCCTAGGTAGCTATACAGTGTGCAGTGGTGCTTGAGGTGATGGGAAGAGGAGGCATATAGCCATATGCTGTTATACGCGACATCCCATTTATGGAGAACAGTCTTATGGGCATTAGCAAAAGTGGAGACACCATATGTCAGCGCTGGAAGCAGAACTCCCTTGGCAATTGCCAATTTGGCGGATGGTGTTAGCAGATGACAAGCCTTATAGGCGATTCCAAGTTTGACATTTGTTGCTTTACAGGTTGACTGGATGTGCAGACTGAAATCAAGGGATTTATCAAGGAGGACTCCCAGGTATTTGAAGGATGTGACGCAATTGATGAGAGACCCCCCAGAGTCATGGACTAGGAGGGGTTCCTTACAGGCCCTGAGTTTGGGGACAGTGCCAAATAGCATGGCTTGGGTCTTTTTTGTTTTGAGGAGGAGCTTATTAGCATTTAGTCATGTTTGCACATTCCTGAAATCCGAGCAGAGGTTTTTGTTAATGATGTTAATTTTGTCAGCACTGGAGCAGAGGACGAGATCATCAGCATATAGGATAGCTGAGCACGAGAGTATGGCGTAATCTATGTTGTTGATGTATATCGAGAAAAGAAGGGGTCCCAGGATGGAGCCCTGGGGTACTCCGATGTCAGTGCTGGTCACATCCGAGAGAGGGAAGTTGAATTTAACAAGTTGTAATCTGTTTGATAGCTAGTTGTTAAACCAGTTAGCTACTGAGGATGAGAAGTTAAGTCTATGCAGGGTTGAGAGAAGCAGGGGATGATCAACAACATTGAAAGCTTTGGTAACATCGATAAATACTGCTCCAGTGAGTAGGTCTTTGTCCATGTTGCAGAGTACATCGGTGGAGAATTTGAGAAGAGCAGTTGAGGTACTGTGTCCTTTTCTGAAACCATGCTGAGTGTCTGAGAAAAGGTTGTTCTTTGTGAAATAGTCAATGGTTTGGGTTGCAACAAGCTTCTCCAGTAGCTTGCTTAGCACAGAGAGGATGGCTGTGGGCCTGTAGTTGTTGATATCCTTTGGGTCTCCTTTTTTTTTTTTTTTTGAAATTCTTTATTTTCCTCCCGGGCTGCCTGCCGCCCGGTACTATCTGCCTAGTCATGGACCACGAGCTTCCACTTCCTCAAATCGTCCGCGAGCCCTCCGAGACCTGTGGCTTGCCCCCACGCGGGGCTGCGGCACCCCTGCATGCCGCAGACGGATAGGCTCGGAGGGCTGGCCTGAGGAGCTAAGGAAGCCGGGCAGGCTTCATGGGAAGGCGGCAGGCAGCTATCATCTTTTTCCTGTTTTTCTGGGGAGGCAGGGTCGTGCAGTGACGCACTGTGCGCCCGTCCCGCCTCCCTGAACGCACTCAGCGCCCGGCAGCTGCGTGACTTCCCGCCTCCGCCAGGGGTCGCCATGCTCCGGCACTTTTTCTACCCCTCCCGAGAAGGAGAGCAGTCCATGGACGCCTATCCATTTCCCGCCGCCGCCTCCAGCACCCCCAGGTCCATTCCCCGAACCCAGGTCGCTAGGCGCGCATGCGGAAACCAACCGCGCCGTCGGGCCGGCCTGGGCCTTTTTTAAGAGAGGCATAACTCTGGCAGTCTTCCAGAGATCTGGGACAACGCCAAGAGAGAGAGACAGAGTGAAAATCTTGGCCAGTGGCGAGACAATCAGTGGTGCCGCTAGCTTCAGGAGTCACAGTCACATCACATCACAATGGAGATGGGAAAATAGCTGGTCCTTTTCTAAAGCAGCCTCACACTTAACAGGTCTGAAAATACAACAATGTCAAATTTTGAACAACCTTTATTACATCCCAATAAAATTATATAAAATGGAAAAAATCCCAATTGCAACTTACACTAAATATATTAATCTAGAAGGCACCTTGATGCATGTGTTCTGGCAATGCCTGATCATTCAAAACTTCTGGCAAGACATAAAAAGATCCCTGAATCCATTGCTGGCAATGGAGGATTTATGTACTCTGAAATATGTATTATTGGATATATATACAACATTCTCAAGTACTGTAGCTGGAAGTAAGAGACATATCGTGACCCGGTGAGTCAGATTGCGAAGCAAGAACGGATTCTTCCTCATGGGCATGAGTGCCACCGCAAGCAGATGTTATGGTGAGGGAGACTGGAGGTTCCCTGGTGGGTAGATGGAGACCCCCAGCAAGGAGAGGTAGGCGTTATAGTCGGTCAAAATGAAGCAAGTAATTTATTCAGCAGGAAGCTGGCAAAGGTCACAGAAGCAAGTTTTCGGTAAACAACCCAGCAGGAAGAAGTACAATAAATAACCATAACCATAAACGAGGAATAAATAACTATCACTAAACTGAGGTGCACCTCTGCCATACTGTGCTGCTGCTGCAATTATTCTACAGTATCATTTTACCTGGTCAGCCAGTACTAGTAGTTCATGCGTGTAAATCTTGTTACTGTAGATGCATCAGTTCAAGACAAGCATGCAAGTCACATCAGAATTTACATCAGGATGCTGAGAAGAATTGAACAGAGAACTGAGACCTGAACAGAGCACCTGGACCAAAAGGACAACAGTTGCAACAATGGGACTGCTACTTTGGTGAGGAGCCTCAATTAGACCTCCAAGACTTGGGATTGACTTTGCAGCCGGAGCACAGACTCATTGGCAAAAACCCTCCTTGAGCCACCGGTACAAGAAAAAGGATGCACTTTGCAGAAGATATTTTGGTCCACACCCTCCATGGATCACCGGCACAAGAAGATCTGGATTGCACATTGCAGTAGATTCATCAGCCAAAACTGCCTTTGTGTCACTGGTGCAAGAAGAGATGAATTGCACTTTGCAGCAGATTCGTTGGCCAAACCCTCCTTCAGTCGCTGGGACAAGGAAAATTGGATATATGTTGCCAAAGAGGAAAAGCAGGACTTCAGCCGCTAGTCCAGGGTGCTGATCTTCAGACGATGGCTCTGGATACAGGCCTCCAGATGATGAAGCTGGATGCTGGTCCTGAAAAAAAAACACCACCCCACTGCATGACAGTTGCCCTCTCTAATAAGCATGTGCGGCTCCTGTACTTCCTTCACTTCTTGTCGGGTTAGAGATGTACCTTGGCAGATTATCAGATGGGGTCTGTCCTGACAGTTGCCCTTTTGCTAGCTTGGCCAACCTCCACCAAACTGTAATCCAGAAGGAGATGGATGTCACAGGCAGATAAGCAGAGAGAGTCTGAAGTGAGGTGACAGCAAGGCAGTCTGTAGGTAATTGCAGAGGACACCACATGACCTTGCAGCTGTGACTGGCTTGCCAAGCATGAGGTGTTTACTGGGGGGTTGCACTGTTCAGATAAGGTAAAGGAGAAGGTTAAGCAGTCTGTTCAACAGGGTACCATAAACATATCACAGTAAGACTACGGGCACCACAGGTTTAAGGCAGCTCTGGTAAAGCAACTGGGCATGCACAGATTCAGGCAGTTCTTGTAAAACAAGTGGGCACACACAAGTTCAGGCAGTTCTTGTAAAGCAGGTGGGCTTACACAGATTCAGCCAGTTCCTATAAAGCAAGTGGGCACACACAAGTTCAGGCAGTTCATGTAAAGCAATTGGGCACACACAAGTTCAGGCAGCTCTTGTAAAGCAAGTGGGCACACACAGGTTCAAGCAGTTCTTGTAAAGCAGGTGGCCACACAAACGTTCAGTCAGTTCTTGTAATGCAGATGGAGACACAGGTTCAGGCAGTTCCTGTAAAGCAAGTGGGCACACACACGTTCAGGCAATTCTTGTAAAGCAGGTAGGCACACACACATTTGGGCAGTTCTTGTAATGCAGATGGGCACATACAAGTTTAGGCAGTTCTTGTAAAGCAAGTAGGTACATTCAAGTTCAGGTGGGTCTTGTAACGCAAATGGGTGCACACAGGTTCAGGCAGTTCCTGTAATGCAAATGAATACACACAACTTCAGGCAGTTCTTGTAATGAAAATGGGCATTCATGTTCAGGCAGTTCTTGTAAAGTAAGTGGGCGCACACGCGTTCATGCAGTTCTTGTAACCCAAGTGGGCACACACACATTCAGGCATTTCTTGTAAAGCAAGTGGGCATATACAGGTTCAGACAGTTGTAAAGTAGATGGGCACACACACGTTCAGGCAGTTCTTGTCATGCAGGTGGGCACACAAGTTTAGGCAGCTCTTGTTATGCAGATGGGCACACTCACATTCAGGAAATTCTTGAAAAGCAGGTGGGCAAACACACGTTTAGGCACTTCTTGTGATGCAAATTGTCACACAGATTCAGGCAATTCTTGTAACACAGATGGGCACACACAGGTTCAGGTAGTTCCTGTAAAGCAATAGGGCACACAAGTTCAGGCAGTTCTTGTAATGCACATGGGCACACACAAGTTCAGGCAGTTCTTGTTATGCAGATGGGCACACAGAGGTTCAGGCAGTTCTTGTAAAGCAAGTGGGCACACACTCAAGTTCAGGCTGTTCATGTAATACAGATGGGCACACATAAGTTTAGGCAGTTCTTGTAAAGCAAGTGGGCACATGCAAGTTCAGGCAGGTCTAGTAACACAAATGGGTGCACACAAGTTCAGGCAGTTCCTGTAACGCAAATGGGTACGCACTAGTTCAGGCAGTTCTTCTAATGAAAATGAGCGCACAAGTTCAGGCAATTATTGTAAAGCAAGTGGGCACACACACTTTCAGGCAGTTCTTGTAAAGCAAGTGGGCACACACGTTCAGGCAGTTCTTGTAAAGCAAGTGGGCACACACAGGTTCAGGCAGTTCTTGTAAAGCAAGTGGGCACACACAGGTTCAGGCAGTTCTTGTAAAGCAAGTGTGCACACACACCTTCAGGTAGTTCTTGTAAAGCAAGTAGGCACACACACATTCAGGCCGTTCATGTAATACAGATGGGCACACATAACTTTAGGCAGTTCTTGTAAAGCAAGTGGGCACATGCAAGTTCAGGCAGGTCTTGTAACACGAACGGGTGCACACAAGTTCAGGCAGTTCTTGTAATGAAAATAGGCACACAAGTTCAGGCAATTATTGTGAAGCAATTGGGCACACACACCTTCAGGCAGTTCTTGTAAAGCAAGTGGGCACACACACACATTCAGGCAGTTCTTGTAAAGCAAGTGGGCACACACAGGTTCAGGCAATTCTTGTAAAGCAAGTGGGCACACACAGGTTCAGGAAGTTCTTATGAAGCAAGTGGGCACATACACCTTCAGGCAGTTCTTGTAAAGCAAGTGGGCACACACACAAATTCCGGCAGTTCTTGTAAAGCAAGTGGGCACACACACGTTCAAGCAGTTCTTGTAAACCAAATGGGCACACACAGATTCAGGCAGTTCTTGTAAAGCAAGTGGTCACACACAGGTTCAGGCAGTTCTTGTAAAGCAAGTGGGCACACACACAGGTTCAGGCAGTTCTTGTAAAGCAAGTTGGCACACACAAGTTCAAGAAGTTCTTGTAATGCAGATGGGAACACACAAGTTCAGGCAGTTATTGTAACACAGATGGGCACACACAAGTTCAGGCAGTTCTTGTAAAGCAAGTGGGCACATGCAAGTTAAGGCAGGTCTTGTAATGCAAATGGGTACACACAAGTTCAGCCAGTTCTTGTAATGAAAATAGGCACACAAGTTCAGGCAATTATTGTAAAGCAAGAGGGCACACACACGTTCATGCAGTCTTGCAAAGCAAGTGGGCACACACAGGTTCAGGCAGTTCTTGTAAACCAAGTGGGCATATATAGGTTCAGGCAGTTGTAAAGCAGATTGGCACACACACACACATTTAGGCAGTTCTTGTCATGCAGGTGGGCACACACATGTTCAGGCAGTTCTTGTTATGCAGATGGGCACACTTACGTTCAGGAAATTCTTGTAAAGTAGGTGGGCACACACGTTTAAGCAATTCATGTAATACAGGTTGGCACACAGATTCAGGCAATTCTTGTAACGCAGATGGGCACACACAGGTTCAGGCAGTTCTTGTAAAGCAAGAGGGCACACAAGTTCAGGCAGTTCTTGTTATGCTAATGGGAACACACAGGTTCAGGCAGTTCTTGTAAACCAAATGGGCACACACACAAGTTCAGGCCATTCATGTAATACAGATAGGCACACATAAGTTTAGGCAGTTCTTGTAAAGCAAGTGGGCACACACAGGTTCAGGCAGTTCTTGTAAAGCAAGTGGGCACACACAGGTTCAGGAAGTTCTTATGAAGCAAGTGGGCATACACACCTTCAGGCAGTTCTTGTAAAACAAGTGGGCACACACAGGTTCAGGCAGTTCTTGTAAAGCAAGTGACCACACACAACTTCAAGAAGTTCTTGTAATGCAGATGGGAACACACAAACTCAGGCAGTTCTTGTAACATACATGGACACACACAAGTTTAGGCAGTTCTTGTAAAGCAAGTGGGCACATGCAAGTTCAGGCAGGTGTTGTAATGCAAATAGGTACACATAAGCTCAGCCAGTTCTTGTAATGAAAATGGCACACAAGTTCAGGCAATTATTGTAAAGCAAGTGGGCACACGCACATTCAGGCAGTTCTTGTAAAGCAAGTGGGCACACACAGGTTCAGGAAGTTCTTATGAAGCAAGTGGGCACACACCTCCAGGCAGTTCTTGTAAAGCAAGTGGGCACACACACAAATTCAGGCAGTTCTTGTAAAGCAAGTGGGCACACACGTTCAAGCAGTTCTTGTACACCAAGTGGGCACACACAAATTCAGGCAGTTCTTGTAAAGCAAGTGGGCACACACATTCAGGCAGTTCTTGTAAAGCAAGTGGGCACACACAGGTTCAGGCAGTTCTTGTAAAGCAGGTGGGCAAACATACCTTCAGGCAGGTCTTGTAAAGCAAGTGGGCACACACACAATCTGCATTTCTTGTAAAGCAAGTGGGCAACAGGTTCAGGCAGTTCTTGTAATGCAGATGCGCACACACAGATTCAGGCAGTTTTTATAAAACAGGTGGGCATGGACAGATTCAGGCGGTCCTTGTAAAGCAAGTGGGCATGCACAGATTCAGGCAGTTCCTATAAAGCAAGTGGGCACACTCAGATTCAGGCAGTTCTTATAAAGCAAGTGGGCACACGCAAGTTCAGGCACTTCTTGGCGAGCAGGTGGGCATGCACAGATTCAGGAAGTTCTTATAAAGCAAGTGGGCACACATCTTCAGACAGTTCTTGTAAAGCTGGTGGGCATTTGAAAGTTCAGGCAGCTCTTGTAATGCAGATGGACACACCCACGTTCAGGCAATTCTTGTAAAGAAGGTAGGTACACACACATTTGGGCAGTTCTTGTACTGCAGATGGGCACACACAGGTTCGGGCAGTTCTTGTAAACCAAGTGGGTACACACAGGTTCAGGCAGTTCTTGTAAAGCAAGTGGGCACACACACCTTCAGGCAGTTCTTGTAAAGCAAGTGGGCACAAACAAATTCAGGCAATTCTTGTTAAGCAAGTGGGTACACACAAGTTCAAGCAGTTCTTGTAAGCTAAGCGGGCACACACAAGCTCAGGCCATTCTTGTAATACAGATGGGCACACACACATTTAGGCAGTTCTTATAAAGCAAGTGGGCACACACACATTCAGGCAGTTCTTGTAAAGCAAGTGGGCACACACATTCAGGCAGTTCTTGTAAAGCAAGTGGGAACATACACATTCAGGGAGTTCTTATAAAGCAAGTGGGTCATGCACAGATGCAGGCAGTTCTTGTAAATTAAGTAGGCACACACACATTCAGGCAGTTCTTGCAATGCAGAGGGGAACACTCAAGTTCAGGCAGTTCTTGTAAAGCAGGTGGGCGCAGACACGTTCAGGCAGTTCTTCTAAAAAGCAGGTGGGCACACACACATTCAGGCAGTTCCTGTAAAGCAAGTGGGCACACATAAATTCAGGCATTTCTTGAAAAGCAGTTGGGCACACACAGGTTCAGGCAATTCTTGTAAAGCAAGTGGGCATATACAGGTTGAGGCAGTTGTAAAGCTGATGGGCACACACACGTTCAGGTAGTTCTTGTAAAGCATGTGGGCACACACAAGTTCAGGCAGTTCTTCTAAAGTAAGTGGGCACACAAGTTCAGACAGTTCTTATAAAGCAGATGGGCATACACATGTTAAGGCAGTTCTTGCAATGCACATGGAAACACACAGGTTCAGGCAGTTCTTCTGAAGCAAATGGGCACATACACATTCAGGCAGTTTTTGTAAAACAGGTGGGCATGCACAGAGTCAGGCAGTTCCTACAAAGCAAGTGGGCACACAAGTTCAGGCAGTTCTTGTAAAGCAACTGGGCAAAGACATGTTCGGGCAGTTCTTGTAAAGCAGGTGGGCATACACAGATTCAGGCAGTTCCTATAAACCAAATCGGCACACACAAGTTCAGGCAGTTCTTGTAAAGCAAATGGGCACACACAAGTTCAGGCAGTTCTTGTAAATCATCTGGGCACACACAAGTTCCGGCAGTTCTTGTAATGCAGATGGAAACACAGTTTCAGGCATTTCTTGTAAAGCAAGTGGGCATATACTGGTTCAGGCAGTTGTAAAGCAGATGGGCACACACACAGGTCCAAGCAGTTCTTGTCATGCAGGTGGGCACACATAAGTTCAGGCAGTTCTTGTTATGCAGATGGGCACACTCACGTTCAGGAATTCTTGTAAAGCAGGTGGGCACACACACACACACATGTTTGGGCAGTTCTTGTGATGGAGAAGGGCACACAGATTCAGGCAGTTCTTGTAATGCAGATGGGCACACACAGGTTCAGGCAGTTCTTGTAAAGCAAGAGGATACACAAGTTCAGGCAGTTCTAGTAGTGCACATGGGCACACACAAGTTCAGGCAGTTCTTGTTATGCAGATGGGCACACAGGTTCAGGCAGTTCCTATAAAGCAAGTGGGCACACACAAGTTCAGGTAGTTCATGTAAAGCAATTGGGCACACACAAGTTCGGACAGTTCTTGTAAAGCATGTGGGCACACACAAGTTCAGGCAGTTCTTGTAAAGTAGGCAGCCACACAAACGTTCAGTCAGGTCTTGTAATGCAGATGGAAACACAGGTTCAGGCAGTTCCTGTAAAGCAAGTGGGCACACACACGTTTAGGCAGCTTTTGTAAAACAGGTGGACATGCACAGATTCAGGCAGTTCCTATAAAGCAAGTGGGCACACTCAGGTTCAGGTAGTTCTTGTGAAGCAAGTGGACACACAGGTTCAGGCAATTCTAATCAAGCAAGTGGGCACACACAAGTTCAGGCAGTTCTTGTAAAGCAAGTGGACACACACACAGATTCAGGCAGTTCATGTAAAGCAAGTGGGCACACACATTCAGGCAGTTCTTGTAAAGCAAGTGGGCACAAACAAATTCAGGCAATTCTTGTTAAGCAAGTGGGTACACACAAGTTCAAGCAGTTCTTGTAAGCTAAGCGGGCACACACAAGTTCAGGCCATTCTTGTAATACAGATGGGCACACACATGTTTAGGCAGTTCTTATAAAGCAAGTGGGCACACACAGGTTCAGGCAGTTTATTGTAAAGCAAGTGGGCACACACACATTCAGGCAGTTCTTGCAATGCAGAGGGGAACACACAAGTTCAGGCAATTCTTGTAAAGCAGGTGGGTGCAGATATGCTCAGGCAGTTCTTGTAAAGCAGGTGGGCACACACATTCAGGCAATTCTTGTAAAGCAAGTGGGCACACATAAATTCAGGCATTTCTTGAAAAGCAGTTGGGTACACACAGGTTCAGGCAGTTCTTGTAAAGCAAGTGGGCACACACACATTCAAGCAGTTCTTGTAAACCAAGTGGGCACACACAAATTCAGGCAGTTCTTGTAAAGCAGATGGGGACACACACGTTAAGGCAGTTCTTGTAATGCACATAGAAACACACAGGTTCAGGCAGTTCTTCTAAAGCAAATGGGCACACACACATTCAGGCAGTTTTTGTAAAACAGGTGGGCATGCACAGATTCAGGCAGTTCCTACAAAGCAAGTGGGCACACAAGTTCAGGCAGTTCTTGTAAAGCAAGTGGGCAAAGACATGTTCAGGCAGTTCTTGTAAAGCAGGTGGGCATACACAGATTCAGGCAGTTCCTATAAACCAAGTGGGCACACACAAGTTCAGGCAGTTCTTGTACAGCAAATGGGCACACACAAGTTCAGGCAGTTCTTGTACAGCAAATGGGCACACACATGTTCAGACAGTTCTTGTAATGCAGATGGAAACAGTTTCAGGCATTTCTTGTAAAGCAAGTGGGCACACACACATTCAGGCAGTTCTTGTAGAGCAAGTGGTCACACATACATTCAGGTTGTTCTTGTAAAGCAAGTGGGAACACACACATTCATGCAGTTCCTGTAAAGCAAGTGGGCACACAAATTCATGCAGTTCTTGTTATGCAAATGGGTACAGACAGGTTCAGGCAGTTTTTGTAAAACAGGTGGGCATGGACAGATTCAGGCAGTCCTTGTAAAGCAAGTGGCACACGCATGTTCAGGCACTTCTTGGAGAGCAGGTGGGCATGCACAGATTCAGGAAGTTCTTATAAAGCAAGTGGGCACACATGTTCATGCAGTTCTTGTAAAGCTGGTTGGCATACAAAGGTTCAGGCAGCTCTTGTAATGCAGATGGGCACACTCCCGTTCAGGCAATTCTTGTAAAGCAGGTAGGCACACACACATTTGGGCAGTTCTTGTACTGCAGATGGGCACACACAGGTTCAGCCAGTTCTTGTAATGCAGATGGGCACATGCAAGTTCAGGCAGGTTTTGTAACACACATGGGCACAGTCATGTTCAGACAGTTCTTGTAAAGCAAGTGGGCATTTACAGGTTCAGGTAGTTGTAAAGTAGGTGGGCACACACACGTTCAGGCAGCTTTTGTCATGCAGGTGGGCACACACAAGTTCAGGCAGTTCTTGTTATGCAGATGGGAACACTCATGTTCAGGAAATTCTTGTAAAACAGGTGGGCACATACGTTTGGGCAGTTCTTATGATGCAGGTGGGCACACAGGTTCAGACAATTCTTGTAACGCAGATGGGCACACAGGTTCAGGTAGTTCTTGTAAAGCAAGAGGGCACACAAGTTCAGGCAGTTCTTGTAATGCACATGGGCACACACAAGTTCAGGCAGTTCTTGTTATGCAGATGGGCACACAGAGGTTCAGGCAGTTCTTGTAAAGCAAGTGGGCACACACACTCAAGTTCAGGCATCCTTGTAATACAGATGGGCTCTCATAAGTTTAGGCAGTTCTTGTAGAGGAAGTAGGCACATGCAAGTTCAGGCAGGTCTTGTAACACAAATGGGTGCACACAAGTTCAGGCAGTTCCTGTAACACAAATGGGTACACACAAGTTCAGGCAGTTCTTGTAATGAAAACGGGCACAAAAGTTCAGGCAATTATTGTAAAGCAAGTGGGCACACACACATTCAGGCAGTTCTTGTAAAGCAAGTGGGCAGACACACATTCAGGCAGTTGTTGTAGAGCAAGTGGGTGCACACACGTTCGTGCATTTCTTGTAAAGCAGGTGGGCATGCACAGATTCAGGCAGTTCTTATGAAGCAAGTGGGCACACATGTTCAAGCAGTTCTTGTAAAGCTGTTCGGCACTCATAAGTTCAGGCAGCTCTTGTAACGTAGATGGGCACCCAAACGTTCAGGCAGTTTATGTAATGGAGTTGGGCACAATCACATTCAGGCAGTTCTTGTAAAGCAAATGGGCACACACATATTTGGGCAGTTCTTGTAATACAGATGGGTACACACATGTTCAGGCAGTTCTTGTAATGCCGATAGACAAACACAGGTTCAGGCAGCTCTCGTAAAGGTGTTGGGCACACACAAGTTCAGGCAGTTATTGTAATGCAGATGGGCACACACACAGGTTTAGGCAGTTCTTGTACTGCAGATGGGCACACACAAGTTTAGGCAGTTCTTGTAAAGCAAGTGGGTACATGCAAGTTCAGGCAGGTCTTGGAAACACAAATGGGTACACGCAAGTTCAGGTAGTTCTTGTAATAAAAATGAGCACACAAGTTCAGGCAGTTATTGTAAAGGCAAGTGGACAAACACACATTCAGGCAGTTCTTGTAATGCAGGTGGGCACACACAATCTGGCAGTTCTTGTAAAGCAAGTGGGCACACACACATTCAGGCAGTTCTTGTAAAGCAAGTGGGCACAGACGTTCAGGGAGTTCTTGTAAAACAGGTGGGCATGCACAGATTCGGGCAGTTCTTGTTATGCAGATGGGCACACACATGTTTGGGCACTTCTTGTAATGCAAATGGTCACACACAGGTTCAGGCAGTTCTTGTAAGACCGATGGGCACCCACAAGTTCAGGCAGATCTTACCTGGATGAATCTTCACCATTCATTACTGTTCCTATTCAAGCTGTAGTCGCTAGGGCCCACTGGAAAGCTTATAACTAAAACTTTTCTCTCTGGAGGAGGGGCTGACATTGTGGACGGTGCCATCCTCAGGTCCAACGTACTATTTGGTGCTTGCAGATTGGTCAGTAATGGACACTGGCCCCTCCACCAGCTAAGTTCTGTTTTTCCCACCGTTGGGCAGCAGGACGACTCCATGGGAGCAGCAAGCAGCAAGCTGAAACTTCCAGAAGTTCTGAAGTTCTGTTGGTCGGATCCAGTTATTCGATGCCGTTCATCCGTCACCATTTTCTGCACTGTCCTTAATTTTTTCTTTCTCTAAAAAGTTGCAACATCGAGTCTTTCTCTTTATTATTTTGTGTGGCCAATCATGTCCAGTTCGGGGCAAAAGCATTCCCCCAAGGCAGGGACTTACCCCCATGCATCGGTGCCCCTGTGGTAGTCTTATGACTATAATGTACCCACATGACCGGTGTTTTGCTTGCCTGTGGCTGCGCCATGACAAGAATTCATGCAATGTCTGTTTTTCCGTGGACTTTTTCACATTAGTGAACCACGTGGTGAGGTTGGGGAGAGACCCCCAACTTATGGTGTTTGGCGTTGCACGAGGGTTGCCATGGTAAGGTCTCTGGGCCCTTCTACTGGGCCTCCCCCTGCTGCTATATGCTCTGGGGGAGAATGGTCTTCCATTGTCTCAGATCTTGCTGAGACCAGATGCCTGAGTGAGGGGTTGGGTGGACAGTCGGCCTTCTCTGAGAGACTGGTTGCACACCCCTCGTGGCCCAGTTTTGGTTCAGGGAACCGGGTCGCCCCAGTGTCAAGGCCTCAGCTATACACAGGGCCTACATCGGCGGCTTCCTTGGTGGCTGAGGCCAATGTAACTTCGGGTCCCGACACCTCCCCCAGTGTTGGTGAGTGAAGTGGTGCCGCCATTGCCACTGTGTTCCCTCCCGACACCATCCTCGGTGCCAGGACAGTCAGTGTCCGGGGTTGCCTCTCTGGGGATCTCTGTGGTCTCCTTCTCAGAATCAGAGGATGACCGGGATGATCCCCATTGGTGACCCAACTCTCCTGAGCTCCAGGTACTTTCCAGACCCAGTCCAGTGTCTTCTCCTTTGCCCTCTTCTTGGGCTGGCGCCATCTGTGGTGCTGCCTCTGGGGGCTGTGCCACAGACAGTGCCATCTCTGGGAAAGGTGCTGCAGTTGGTGATGCCTCTGGAGATGGTGCCAAGGTTGGTGCCATCCCTGGGGATGGTGCCACGGTTGGTGCCGTTACTGGTGATGGTGCAGAGGTCAATGCCGGTGTTGGTGACAGCACCACCTCCGGTGCCGCATCTGTTGCTGGTACCGTCTTCTGCCCCGCTTCAGTTGTCAGCAGCAGTGCAAAGGCTGAAAAGGAATTTGAGGCCAACCCTGGTGCCAGCTTCACCCTTCCTCCCTCTCTGAGAGCTGTGGCTGAGGTGGGGTCTCTTTACGAGGGGCAGGTCTGAGGCCTCTGGCTAATGTCTGGCAGGGCCCCATTAGGGGACCTGGTCTATCCCAGTGGCCTCAGCCACCCTGGGGCGGAGTCGAAATGCTGATGGGGGCTCTCCTCCTGCTAGAGGTTGGCGCTCTGCTGTGAGTGGGACAGGGGCCATCCTTCTGTGCCTGTACAGCTCTGGTCTCCTCACCAGTGGTCTTCCCCAAGGGCACCACCCTGTTTGCTCTCAGCGGCTTGAGCAACAGTCAGTGGCTGGGCAGTGCAGACCCTTCTCTCAGGAGGCATCCCTTGCTTGCTTGCACAACCCTGGCAGAGGGCTATGGTCTCTCGGGACCACTGTTCCCCTTCCTCCTTCCTCTCTGCCTCCTCCTCCCAGGACTCTTCAGTTCCCTTACATGGGAACAGTACAGGGCGACAGCGAGTGCATTCCCATCTACTTCAGGGCCATAGATGAGATGGTTTTTCCACCTCCTACCCTTACTTTGCCACTCCCTGTACAGAGTCCATCCACGTTGTCAGATTCCTCCTCAGAGGAAGAGGACACCTCCACACACATCATCTCTGACGCTGATTTCACCAATTATCAGTGGTTCCTCACAGTGGTGTTGGAGGAACTCCTTCTTCCCCATCCATAGACCACAATCCTGTGCATGTGATGCTGTCCTTCCTTGGGGAGTACAGTCTGGTATCCATTGTGATCCCTCCACGGCCCTGTTCTTTCGTGGAGGACTCGCACAGTCTGGCAGTTTCCCGTCTCCTCTGTTCCGGCCCCTCAGGACTGCCAGTGCAGGTATTGCACTCCCCCCAAGGTCTCCAGGAGCTATGCCTCATCCTACATCTGGACTGGAGTGGCTGGATACCCCCTTGGGGTGTCTTCACCCTTTAAGAGACCGCCTCCCCAGAGGCTAACTCCGCAGAGTTTGATTGCTGGAGCAGAAGGGTTTTCTCTTCCATGCGTCTCTTGCTGTCTATCTGTGCACACCAGGTAGCCTGTGCAAGACACCTGTGGGCTTCGTTGGGTCAGATCCAGACAGCTGTGCCTGATAGTGATGCAACCAGGTGGGGCATCACCATTTCTACCCGTGGCTTGTAGCAGGTGAGACACCAAGCGAGGGCATCTTGTGATGCCAACATGGTAGCTTCCAGGCTAGTAGGAACAACAGTCTGTAGTAGACTGACATCATGGCTCCACTTTTCCTGGTTGTCACGCTTGGCCTGGCAGAGGGTGATTGCCTTGCCCTTCGAGAGGACCTGATTTTTCTCCCATAGGGCCAGGCGAGAGCTGTCGGTGCATCCTCCTTCTCCTGTGCATCAGGAGCCTGGACCTGACCCTGACCAGTCACAGGCTCGCTCCTCTTTTGTGTCCCCCACAAAAAGCTAAGGGAGATTTCTCCCTTAGGGAGGTGCCAGCACCACTTTGCGGTGCTTGGTACTCACCCACCAGTGATGAATAGTGAAGATTCATCCAGGTAAGGTATGAAAATTACGTACCTACCGTAATTCTTGATCTTCCTGGATATCTTCACTATTCATCACTGCTTCCCGCCCACCATCCCATCTTGGGCTGCATGCGCTTGCCTTTTCCCTAACAGAGGCCAATTTCATGTAGTCTCACTGGCACTTTTAGGTTCCCTAAATCTTCCTCTAGAAGCAACAGGGAGCCACATCTGAGGAGAGGGCAAGCAGAGGCTCTTGCCCTTTTTTTTGCCAGGGGCTCCTCTGGACCCCATTTGATCTTGGTTAGTATTTCTTGGGACAGCAAAGGCCAGGAATCCTTGTATTTTCTAAGGCTCTTTGCCCCCCAGGCTGCCATTCACCTGTAGCTCAGGGATCGCCCACCTCTCTGGGTCCCCACCTTGGTCACAGGGGCCCCGGGTACCCTGTTCTACATTTCTCTTTCCTGACGGCCCACTCTAGGGTTGCCCATGGGACAAGGTTCCCCCTTGATCCACACTCCAAACCCCTTCTTCTCCTCTCAGAAGCTTGAGTCCTCCTCCTCCTTCTTCTACCACGTTTCCAGTGGCAGTGGACACAAGCGGTTCAGCATTTCACTCAGGGATCAGGGGCTCTCCTAGTTAGGTGACCCCCATTCGGGGGGATCCTGCCCTGGGGTGGTCTTTTCCCCCACCCCTATGGTATGAGAGAGAGAGAGTGGGGGGGGGGGAATTCTGGTGGCCCCACCCCTCTTTTTTCTCAAGTGAACCAAGAGGGCTGTACCCTTGAATGACGGTGGCAAGAATCACCTATGTCTTGCCCAACATCTTGTGATGCTTCTTCAGGTATCTTGGAGTGTCTGAGGCATTTTGTCCTCTATTGTATCCTCCTGTACATGCCTTCTGGGGTTCCTCCCCTGAAAAAAAAAAAAAAAAAAAAAAATTCATACAGAAACAAAAGTGGATTGTCTCTCTCTTGGTCCACAAAGGGGATCCTCCTTTTTAAGGGTCCTCCTTGCTGAGGTCCACATTTTTTTCCTTCTCTTCATTCTTCTTCTTCCTTTCTCATCCTCCACCCTCTTACACCCTCCTTGGCCTGCCTAGTGGTTGGGGTCCCCCTTCCAGACCTCTTAGAGTCCTGCCCCTTCTCCTCTGTTGGGATTATACCTATTTCAGTTTATACATTTACCTTTTTCTATCCCTTGGACTCCCTTGCTCCACTCTCCCTCCTTCTTTACTCTATCTCTGTTTTCCTCTCCAGTGAGCAGAACTGAGGCAGAGGAGCCGGCATCCATTACTTGTCAACCTGCGAGCGCCACGTATGTTGGCCTCGATCCACGACATCGGCCCCTCCTCCACAGAGAAACGTCTTTAGCTATAAGCTTTCCATGTGGTCCTAGTGCCTCCAGCTTGAACCCCACCAGTGATGAATGGTGAAGATATCCAGGAAGATCAAGAATGACAGGCAGGCTCGGTGGCATTGAGGCATCTGCCTTACCTCGCACCGCGCTGGCAACCCAGGGTCAAGAATGAGCCCAGGAAGTCGTGGGTCAGTCGGGGAGGAGAGGATTGAGCATCGGATGGACTGCTCTACTCTCCTGGGAGGGAGGGGGTTTCCCGTTCTGCAGTGCTAGTGGCACACAGTGGAGACTGGCTGCACTGCAGTTGGGGACCTTGCAAGTGGACGACGTCAGGCAACATCCTGCAGATGTAGGCGGGAGCATGCACATCACCCTCTGGATGACATTGCACATCCTGCATCTGGGGGGAACTGGAAAAGCGGAAAAACCCTGGTGCCGGGGAGGTGACGGTGGAACCCCAGTGGCTGAGCCCACACGCCCAGTGCCAGCCCCAACCCCAACTTGACTCTTCATGGTTCCCACCTTCTCCCGTAAGGCTGGCAGGAGAGGGGGAGGATCCAGCATCCGATTTCTTGGTTGGAGGAGGGGTTTAGGCTGGTGGTGGAGGCAAGGTCGAGCGGGTTCACCCAAGACATGCCTCGGTCACTGAAGAAGGAGGGATAAAGAAAGTTTAAAAAAAAAAAAAAAAAAGATCAAGAATTACGGTAGGTACATAATTTTAATTTCTTGTAATGCAGGTGGATACACACAGGTTCAGTTAGTTCTTGTAAAGCAAGTGGGCACACACAAGTTCAGGCAGTTCTTGTAATGCAGATGGGCACATACAAGTTTAGGCAGTTCTTATAAAGCAAGTAGGCACATGCAAGTTCAGGCAATTTTTGTAACGCAAATGGGTGCACACAAGTTCAGGCACACATAAGTTGAGGGAGTTCTTGTAAAGCAAGTGAGCATACACAAGTTCAGGAAGTTCTTGTAACACAAATGGGTACACACAAGTTCAGGCAGTTCTTGTAATGCAAGTGGGCACACACAAGTTCAGGCAGTTCTTGCAAAGCAAATAGGGCAATGACACTTTAGCTTTAGTTCAGAAAGCAATCTCAGTTAATGGGCGCTGTGCCTTTAAATGCAGTTCAACAGGCAGTCATTTGGCAGCTGTAGCTATGGAATTTCACTAAAAATACCACCAATAGCTTCATCTGGTTCAAGGTCAGCAGGCATTCATCTGTATTCCCCTCCCCCGTGTCGTGCCTGAAAATAAGCAGGATTTGTCTAGTGCACTTACCCGGTCAACAAAAACTAAATAAATAAATAAAATAAAAATGTAATGTCTACTATACCTCCTGTGCCACTGAGCTACTGAAATCCCCCCCCCATACCTACCCCTCTCCCCACCCTGCACCGGTGTGCCCCCTACACCACCCTCCCACCTCCCCATCTCTTTCGCTACTGTAACCCCAAACAATGCCCTAAGTACCCTCCTCACCATCAGCCCCTCTAAAGGTAACCCCCCCACCAACAGCCTTGACCCAAAACTCTCTCTCTCTCTCTCTCTCTCTGCTTCGGCCATTGCCTACCCCCTCTCAATAATCCTGAATCTCTCATTCTAGGATTGTGGATATGTTGTTCATCCACACTATTTGGCATGTTCCTTTCCCTTTAAGGATCGCCAGAAGGTCTTCAAGCTGGCTCCTCCCACCCACCTGGGTGGTATATCCCTTGGCTCCACCCCATGATGCCAGATCTTCCTTTCCGCTGGAAGATTTAGGTTGCCTTCTTCGTGCTTCCACATTTTTTAGGCCCTGGCTTCAAAACCTTCGGTTATTCCTAAAATTCATCTAGTTCGCATTAGCGATCGCGACTGCTGTTCTTTGATTATGGAAGACAAGTCTTTCCCCAGATTTCACTGGTGTCCATGCGGCCAGGAAATGTCATGCATCGATCCCCACACCACGTGCGTCTATTGCTTGGGTGTTGACCATGACACCTTGAAGTGCGATTTTTGTCTTACATTTCACCCTAACGTCCTCGACAACTGTCTCGCATGCCTGAAGTTGGGGAGGCCGGAAAAACAGAACTCTCTGGTGAAATCAAAGGAGGCTCACTGGGCAGTTTCTGCAGTTGCGGGATCTGCCAAGCAACTGGAACACATGCAAGCCTTCAAAGAGGAAGCGGCTCGGGCTTCTTCATTCCGCTCAACCTGGACTACTTTTTCTCAGGTTCTTTCTGAGAGTTGTGCCAGTCTCTCCCGACTAAGGGTGAGGGTCCTGCAGGCACGCACTCCTCTCGGTCCTGTAAGCAGGAAAAGGACCTGGGATCATCTTCATCTTGGCAAAGACTTTCTTGGGATCGGGAGAGATCTTGGTTCCAGGAACTGGCAGTCTCGACTTCAGTCGAAATTGGCTCTATGGCTGCTGGCTTCTCGGCTTTGCCATCTGGCCAGTCAACCGAAGTGTCAGTCGCCGAGGTTGAAATAATCATCGACCCGATCGACCCTTTGTCACTGACTCTGGTTGACGATTCTCTCAGTCTGACTCCGGTCCTTTCTTTCCCTGACAAGGAGACCCATCCCACTGGGAATCCTATTGAGGAAATGGTCCCCGACCCCAGGAAATCAATGGTCCCACTGGTGTCTCCCGAGTGACCAAATTGGCCCATCTGATCTTGATCGAGGTCTAGGAACCCCCTCGACCGACAGGCCGATGAGCCACAAGCGCTCAAAAAAGAGGTGACGCCATCGGTCGTCCTGGTCCTCCTCAGATGAGGAGAGGCTCTGGCTGAAACTCCGGCGCTCGAGGGCCTGATGTGGCTACAAGCCAACCCCGGCTTCTACCCGGCCATTGCCAGCTGTATCTCCCAGGCGGCCGACTTCTTCGATCGTCGGTTCCCCTGCCCATGTAGCTGGTGAAACCTCCGGTCTCTCCACCGATCGTGGTGGAACCGCCACCCAAACAGCCTGTAGGATGGGCTTCTTCTAAGGGTGGTAGACCAGACACCAGGCTTCCCTGGTGTCTTTCGGTCACTGTCACCCCGGATCACCCTCGGCTGGTCGAAGGTGACCTGGGAGGTCAACTGTTGTATCCAGATTCCTCTGATTCAGATGAGACCAGCCTACATTCTCATGCTGCAGATGATAAATCGGCTGGCGCGATAGAGGCGGAGGAAGGTCTTTCGTGTTTTCAAGGCATTCTTCGCCTCATCTCTGAGTCTACAGGGATACTCCTAGAACCTATCCAGAAAAAGGTGGAGTACCCACTCACGGACATCCTCAAGAGAGGGGATACCCCAATGGAGGCCTTTCCGGTGGCTGAGGCCATAATTGGCCCGGCCTTAGAACTTTGGCAGTGCCCTGCCTCCTGTCCAGCTCTGTCTGCCCACATGGCCCGCAAGTATGTGGTGCCCATGGGGTCCCTTGCGGGGTTCACAGAGCACCCTTCAGCCGAGAGCCTGGTGACCGCCTCTGTGTTCAGGTGTCCTGGCAGTTCTGCCGACACTGACCGACCTCCCAAGAAGGAATCCAAAAACTTGGATCATTCATCTCGAAAGGTCTTTACGGCCTCATCTTTAGGCCTCCATCAGTAAAGTTTGGCCGTCATCATGGCACACTTCTCCCATGCCCTCATGGAGTCTTTGGATGAAGTCCTCCCACACCTCCCCCCAGACATGCAGACCATGGTCAAGCAAGTCTAGGACCAGGGCTGGGTTGTTGCCAGACAGCAGCTTCAGATGGCCCTGGCCATTGGAGATTCTTGTGCCTGCTCGTTGGCAGCCGCAGTTGCCTCTCACTGCAGGGCTTGGTTGAGACTCTTCTCTTTCCTGGCAGATACTCAGCACAAACTAGCTGATGTGCCTTTCCTGGGCACCAACCTTTTCAGCCCAGATGTGGCTGGTCACCTTCAGCGTATTGAGCAGTACAGTGCCACCTTGGATGCTACTTCTGCTAAATGTTCTTCGAGTAAGAAGCAGCAGAAGAAGAAGAAGAAGCCTTTTCGGCACTCTTCCCCTGAGACCCAGAAACCCTCCTTTCAAGGAGGGCAGCAACAGCAGGCTCAAGCTTGGTGCCCCCAGCCCAAGCCCAGGCCCTCCCAGGTCAGTAAAGGAGGCCAAGGTTCCAGTCCTGGATCCTCCTCCTCCAAGCCTGCTCAGTGATGGGGTGGGGACTGCCACCCCCTCTCCCGTCATGCCAGCTCTGGGTCCTCCCGTGGGGGGCCGGCTCTGCCACTTCCTTTCCACCTGGTCTGCTATCACCGTGGACAGGTGGGTCTTGGAGGTGGTCGGTCAGGGACTGCCTCTGGAATTTGAGCACTACCCTCCAAGCCGAGCCCACGCCCACGGGAGGAAAGAGTATCCATCCATACTCAGTCAGCTCTCTGAGACGACAACACTCAGCTCCTCCTCAGTGAGGCAGTAGCTCCAGCGGCAGATTCTCCAGCAGACCCAGGCTTTGTCTCCAGGTACTTCCTGGTGCCCAAGCGGACGGGGGGCTGGTGCTCTATTCTTTCAGTATCTCAGATCACGCACCTTTCGGATGGTCACTCTGTCCCAGATCATACCATCCTTGGAGCGAAACATGTGGTTCTGTTCACTGAATCTGCAGGACGCGTTCTTTCATGTCCCAATCCATCCGTCTCATTGGTGGTTCCTCCACTTCAGAGCGGAAGGGACCCTGTATAAGTTCCATGCCATTCAGCCTGTTCTCATCCCCATGGGTCTTCACCAAATGCATCGCAGTGGTGGTAGCCCATCTCAGGCATCAGGGGGTCAGAATTTACCCCTACCTCGTCGACTGACTCTTAGCAGGTCCCACCCAGCAGGAGGTGGAGAGTTCCAGGGACCTGGCCCTCCAGACCTGCTCCGAACTCAGCCTCTTGATCAACGAGGCCAAGTCGTAACTTGTACCTTCCCAGGTGATGTGCCTCATCGGGGCAGAGCTCGAGTCTTGTCAAGCCAGAGCTCGGCTCCCGGCGGACAGGGTGGAGGTTCTCTCCTCCTTTGCCCAATAATTTCTTGTTGGGCAATTGCGCCCTGCCTGGGACTTTCTGCACCTTTTGGGTTACATGACGGCATGCACCTACATTGGTCCATTGGGCCTGGTGGCACATGTGCCCCCTCCAATGGGAGCTGGCCGCCCAGTGGATTCAGCGTCACGGTCATTTCGACCAGCTGATCACTGTAGCCCAGAAGATGTGGGACACTCTCCAATGGTGGACCGCCCCAGACCAGTTGCAGGAAGGGATCCCGTTTGTCCGCCCCGAGCCGATGGCCATCCTCACAACCAATGTCTCTCTCATGGGCTGGGGAGCCCATATGGGGACAAAAGGGCCCACAGGTTCTGGACCCCCAAGGAGTCCCAATACCACATCAACCTGTTGGCACTCAGAGCAGTCAGACTAGCACTGTCAGCTTTCGCTCCTCAGCTCCAGGGTCAAGTGGTTCAAGTCCAGACGGACAATACCGCGACCACGTACTATCTCAACAAACAGGGTGGCACACACTCCCATCTGCTTTGCAGGGAAGCACTCCGGATCTGGACCTTCATCAACCGTTTGGAGGTGGATCTTCTAGCCATTCATGTGGCAGGAGCCTCAAACCATCTGGCGGATGCTCTCAGCCGCTTAGGCAAGACATCCCACAAGTGGTCTCTCCATCCAGAGGTAGCTTACAGCCTGTTCTCCCACTGGGGCAGACTGATGGTGGACCTGTTTGCCTCCAGGGACAACACCAAGCTGAGGCTGATTCATACCCACCCCTCTCAGCAGGGCTCACTGCAGGGGGGATGCCTTTTCGAGGCCGTGGACCCCATGCCTCTTCTACGTCTTCCCTCCATTTCCCTTGATCCACAAGGTACTCCTCAAGGTGAGGAGGGACAAGGCAAAGGTGATTCTGGTAGCCCCAGACTGGCCGCACCAGTTCTGGTATCCAGATGTCCTCTGCCTCAGCTGCAGGCCCCGGAGCAGCTTCCAGCACGCCTGGACCTGATCTCTATCAATCAGGGAAAGGTTTACCATCTGGACCTTTAATCCCTGCACCTCACAGCCTGGTTCCTGAGCGACTATTGTTCCAGGCTGTGGGTCTTTCCAAGGATGTCCTCACCATGGTGGAGGCATCCAGAAAGGAATTGACCAGGAAATGTTAGACTTTCAAATGGAAAAGATTTTCCATTTGGTGTCAGGGTAAGGGCCTGGTCCCTTTTTCTGTCCAGTGGCTAACATTCTCGACTACCTTTGGTCTGTGTCCAAAGGGGATCTTCGGTCATCGACCCTTAGGGTGCATCTGGCAGCTATCTCTGCTTACTGGGCGTGGGATGGTCCACTGATGTTGGTGCTGGAGACAGTGGTCAGGCGCTTTTTCAAAGTCCTGGATCACATATCCCCTCCGATGCTTGAACCTCCACCTCTGTGGGATCTAATGCTGGTACTGGCAAAGCTCATGGGCAAGCCATTTGAACCTATGCACAAGTGTGCATTGTCACACTTGTCATAGAAGACGGCCTTCCTGGTGGCTATCATGTCTGCCAGAAGGAAAGGGGAGCTCCAGGTGCTTTTGGTGGACTCCCCTTATCTGGTCTTCCACAGGGACAAGGTCATCCTATGCCCCCACCCAAAATTCCTTCTGAAGGTGGTGTCGGAGTTTCACCTTAACCAGGTGTTAACTCTGCCAGTATACTACCCTAATTATGCCTCTGAGGCCGAATACAGGCTCCATACCCTGGACCTGAGACGAGTCCTCTCCTATTATAAGGAGAGTACAGCAGAAATTTGGGGAGAGGTTTGCCAGCTGTTTGTCACCTATGCTGAAGCCGCTTCTGGCAGACCTGCAGCAAAATGGACTATTGCAAGGTGGATTACATCTTGCATAAGTCTCTGCTATGAGTTGGCAGGCATGGAGCCTCCCAGAGGGATAAGAGCTCATTCTACCTGCCATACCGCTGCATTGGTGGCTGCTTCCAGGGACATCCCTATCCAGGAAATCTGTCGGGCTGCTACCTGGAAGTTAGCAAACACCTTCATTACCCATTACCACATCGACCTTGAGTCACGCCGGGATGCTGGTTTTGAGGCCTCAGTTCTCCAATCTCTTTTCCCCAAGTGAGTATCCATGGGGGTGTGCACCTTGCCTCCCTCCTCCCGGAGAACTGCTAGGAGTCTGCCAAATAGTGTGGATGAACAACATATCCACAATCCTAGAAAAACAGGTTACTCACCTGTAACAGTAGTTCTAGGAGTGGTATATGTTGTTCATCCACACAGACCCACCCGACCTTCCCAGCTGCAGACGCACAAACCCTGTCTTCCAGCGGGCTAAAATCTGGTGTCATGGGGTGGAGCCGAGGGATATACCACCCAGGTGTGTGGGAGGAGCCAGCTTGAAGACCTTCCGGCGATCCTTAAAGGGAAAGGGAGATGTCAAATAGTGTGGATAAACAACATATACCACTCCTAGAACTACTGTTACAGGTGAGTAACCTGTTTTTCTCTACTGCCTCCGTCCCCTCTTCATGGAAACATGCAGTGGTCCTCCCTCTACCCAAAGGGGGTGTCCCCTCATCCCCTGGCAACTATCTCCCCATTTCTCTCCTCCCTACCCTTGCCAAGCTTCAAGAATACATTGTTCTAACCCCAGAAAATCCACTAATATTATTACTCTTGCAGTGCTCCTTTAAATCAGCACTGCCCCAGAGAATGCTATGCTAATCATGGAATGTTTAGCTCATGCACCTATTTTCAAACTGCCAAGTGTCAACTGCCTACATTCTACCTCAGATTTCTTCTCTCTGCTGCAAAGTTCAGATGCCCTGGAGATCTCTCTCAATCAAGACAGATTCCTGTAGTGCATAGAGCAAAAAAAGTAAGTATTTTTGTTTTATTTTTCATTACTGCCTAGTGTCATTGTTCTTTAGTGTTTTATACCTCATAAGTTTTAAATTTAAACTTGTTTATCGGTTCCTCGTGGTTCATTTGAACCGAGGGGCAACCAACCTTTCTTTTTATTTAATCGGATCCTTTTTGGGGTGGTTCCAGTTACATTTATTCTTTAATTTTATTTAATTTTGCCTGCGTTTGAACTGAGGTTTATTGGTTTTTCTCAGTGGTTTCTCGGTTCCGGATCTGATCAGAAACGATAGTTTTTTCACTTTATTAGTTCCTGAACCGACCACTTCTCTAGTGACACTAACCGCAAATATTTAAATTTAGACTATTTTTTGGTTGGTTACTGGTTCCTGTTTTCTATGATGTCAGATAAGCCTAAAAAGAAAACAGGACCCCCTGGATTCAAGAATTGCTTGAAGTTTTTGCCAAGGCAGACAAGCATGATCTTTGCTTGATTTGCCTTGGGCAAAAGCACTTCAGTGAAGACTGTGATATTTTTAAGTCTTTCCTTGTTAAGACGGTAGAGAAACACAGGGAGAGGCTTAAAAGAAAACTAGAGATGGGGTCAATGGGCTCTAACCAGTCCACCCCCTCTAAGACTGTGGCAGTTCCTTCCAGAGCCCCTAAATCCACTGCTGATACAGGTGAGGGCTCTGGCAAGAGAGGCAATCAACCGGCTGACTCCCCGGTGCCTACCAAAAAAATTAAAGAAAAATAAACACACTGACACCCTGGCTGAAACGCCTCAAGGGGTCCCTCAGGGGCCTATTAATGCTCCTTCTCCTGCTGGTTTGACACAGGCTTTAACCTTACTCCAGGTTCTGCAGGGTTTACTGCCCCCTCAGCAGCCTATGATTACTTCTGCTGAAAAAGCAACTCTTGTTGCCCCTCTTTTGCCTACTGCTACAGTGGCATATAAAGAGGATGACCTGGAAGAAGAGGGAATTGAACCTGAGATGTCACCAGAACAGGATTTTGGCTCCCCTCCCAGACCCTCAGAGGATTTCTCATCCTGTTTTTCTTTTGTCAAGAAAATGGTAGAAACCCTGGATCTCCAGACAACTGAAGAGATCCAGGATGAAGAGGAGGCACAATACATGGAGCTGATGGGGCTGACACCCTCAAAGAGGCTCCTTTTGCCTATTTACAAATTCTTTAAGAAGGATGTTTTAGAAATACTAAAGGCTCCCAATACAGTCACACCCATTGACAAAAAGTGTGACAAGATGTATCCGTTAGAAAGACCTGGTGCAGAGTTTCTTTTTAGTCACCCAGACCACCAGGGTATTGTACAGCAGACTGCCTGTGAGAAAGCCAAACCTCCCATATCCTTTCACCCTCCTGAGAAGGATTCAAGAAAGGTGGACAGCATGGCGAAAAAGGGGAATCTTTCGACATCCCTGGCAATTCGTCGAGACAGCTACCAAGTCTATACAGCCCTTTATCAGAAAGCTCTCTGGCAGTCAATAGTGGACAATGCTGAGTCTAACCCCTCTTTAACAGTGTCAAAGCTGCTAGACACAGCAAAATTGGGCTTGGAGGCTTCCAAATACCAGTTTCAAATGGCAGCTGACACCAATGATACAGCTGCAAGGTGAATGGTTGGTACCATTGCTCTAAGAAAATTTGCCTGGCTGAGGGCTACCAACCTCACCCAGGACACCCAAACTAAAGCAATGGACTTTCCTGTCAAAGGCCACTGTCTTTTTTTTGGTACCCAGACTGAGGCATATATGAAAAAAGTAGACAAATATAAAGCTACTTTTAGGAGCAACTGGACCAGAGACAGGCCCTCTACTTCAACCTCATCTTATTCTAGGGGAGGCAGGGGCAGGTCCTCTTTTAGGAGACCTTTCTTTCAGGTACAGGCTGTTTCCCAGCAGCAGTACCAACCACAGCAGACTGGATTTTACAGAGCTAGAGGTAGAAGGGATTCTCTGAGAGGATCCCAATCTGCTCAGCTTCAGCAGCAAGCAAAACAGAACCCCTGACTTTTCCCTTTAGGCTGCCTCACCACATCCTGTAGGGGCAGACTCACCCACTATTTCCAGGAATGGTTAAAAATAACCACAGACAAGTGGGTCCTGGAAATAGTGAGTCAGGGTCTCTCCCTTTGCTTCAGGTCCCTTCCTCCTCCAAGGTTAAAACATTTTGCACCATCTCCCCTCTCAGAAAGAAAACTACTGGAGCAGGAGGTACAGGCCCTACTGCTGGCAAAAGCAGTGGAGCCTGTCCCCCACAACCAAAGAGAGCAAGGGTTTTATTCCAGATATTTCCTAACAACGAAAAAGAATTGAGAGTGGTGGCCTATACTAGACCTCAGACTGCTTAACAGGTACCTGGGTAAAGCCCAGGTTCAAAATTGTCACAATGGCCATGATTTTACCAACTCTACAAAAAGGGGACTGACTAGCCTCCTTGGATCTAAAGGACACATATTTCAGTATTCCCATGAGGGAGTCACACAGAAAGTATCTCAGATTCAGACTCCCCTCAGGCCATTACCAGTTCTCAACACTTCCCTTCGACCTTACCTCTGCACCAAGGGTCTTTACCAAGTGCATAGCAGTAGAAGTGGCACACCTTAGAAGACTGGGTGTCACAATTTTTCCTTATCTGGACAATTGGGTAATCATAGGGAAATCCCACCAACAGATGTCAGACCACTTTCAGGTAACCCAGGTTATGCTGCTTTCCCTGGGATTCCTTCTCAATACCAAAAAGTCAGTCCTGACCCCTGTGCAGGTTCTGCACTTTATAGGTGCAGAACTGAATACAGTAGTGGGGAAGACCTTTTCTCCCTCAGGAGAGGGCAGAAAGCATTCGGCTTCCGGCAGGCCCATTTGTCCTGGGCAGGCCAAAGCCAGCAAAACAGTTTCTTCAACTGTTAGGGCACATGGCTGCAGCAACAAGCACAGTCATAGGTGCCAGGTTTCAGATGAGAGACATTCAGTTCCACCTCAGAGCACACTGGTGCCAAAGCAGGGACCCCCTCTCAAAGCCAGTACCAGTCACTCAAACGTTACTATAGGCCATCCAATGGTGGAGGGTACAGGAAAATTGAAGGGAAGGGGTTCCATTTCTGCAGGAGCCTCCCTCTCTGGTTCTCACAACTGATGCTTCCCTGCTTGGTTGGGGTGCTCACTTAGGGGATCACGCTATCCACAGTACCTGGGAGAGTGCAGACTCATTCCTGCACATAAACCTGCTAGAGTTAAGAGCGGTTTATCTGGCCCTTCAGGTTTTCTCTCATCTCATACAGGGAAAGGTCATACAAGTCAGAGCAGACAATACCACAGCAATGTATTACATCAACAAATAAGGAGGGACAAGGTCAACTCCTCTGTGTACAGAGGTAATGAAGATATGGAGCCTTGCTTGCTCTCTAAATGCCTCTCTGCAGTCAATTCATCTGCCAGGCAAGGACAACACCTTGGCAGATGCCTTGAGCAGGATAAACCAGGCCCATCATGAATGAGCATTGAACAAGCAAGTGGTGAATGCTCTATTCAGGAGGTGGGGGACCCCAGAAATAGACCTTTTTGCTTCCCACCAAACTCACCACTTACCTCTCTATTGCTGCAGGGCCCCAGTGAAGGGAACAGTTCCAATGGATGCCTTGATTCTGGATTGGACAGGCAGATACCTCTATGCATTTCCTCCTTTTCCTCTGATACTCAGGGTGCTCATCAAGCTCAGGTCACAATCAGCTTCAAGGATTTTGGTAGCCCCGGATTGGGCAAGACAGTCTTGATACTCCCTGCTGCTCTCAATGTCTGTGAGCAAACCTATTCATCTCCCTCAGAGGTACAATCTACTGATTTACTTTCGGGGGAGGGTAGTGTACCCCAGTCTCCAGTCTCTCAAGCTCAAGGCCTGGCTCTTGAGGGGTTGGAATATGCAGATTGCCAATTCTCTGAAGCAGTTTTAGAAGTCTTTAAGGGTTACAGGAAGCCTTCCACCAATAAATCCTATGCTTCAAAATGGAAAAGATTTTCCATTTGGTGCAGTGACAAGGGTTTGGTCCCAGCCCAGGCCAGGATCCCAACCCTTCTTGATTATTTGTCTCACCTGCACTCCCTTGGGTTGCAGCACTCAACTCTGAAGGTGCACCTTGCTTCAGTTTCAGCATACCTTTCAGCTAGAAAGGATACCTCCCTGGCATCAAACCGTATATTCAGAAGATTCTTTAAAGGGCTCTCTCATGTGTTTCCCCCTCACAGGGAACCAGTGCCAGCATGGGACCTTAACATTTGCATTGCCCAGCTTGGGCTTCCACCCTTTGAGCCTATGGCATCTGCAGAGCTTACATTTCTTACCTGGAAAGTAGTTTTTCTGGTAGCAATCACTTCTGCCAGAAGGATAAGTGAGCTACAGGCCCTCTGTGTGGAAAAGGACTATGTTTCTTTCCACAGGGACAAGGTAGTGTTGAGAACTAGTAGGAAGTTCCTCCCCAAGGTGGTTTCTAACTTCTGTTTGAACCAGTCTATAACATTGCCAGTTTTCTTTACTGAACTCTTTAGCTCAGGTGAGCGTAGATTGCACAGCTTGGATGTAAAAAGAGCACTGAGTTATTACATGACTGGTACCAAAGATCATAGGCAGGACAGACAACAACTGTTCCTCACCTACGGGGAAGTAGGTAAAGGTACTCCTGCTTCAAAGAGGACTGTCTCTCAATGGATAGTCCAGTGTATTCAGTTTTGCTACTCAAAGGGAGGCAAGGTTCCTCCCTTTGTTCTTAGGGCCCACTCTACAAGGGGCACAGCTGCCGCTTTTGCAGGTGCCCAAGAGGTATCTCTAATGGAAATATGTAAAGCAGCTACCTAGAGGTCAGTCCACACCTTCACTAAGCATTATAGCCTGGACACCCAGTCCAGGAGTGATACCAGATTTGGCACAGCAGTCTTGTAGAGTCTTTTTCCTAAATAGGTTCTGGCCCACCTCCTTGAGGTACTGCTGCAACCTTGAAGGAAACTAAAAAAAACAAAAAAAAAACTTTTTATCCCCCCTCTGGCTGCCAGAGGTCTGAATCCAAGCACGGAGGAAGGAGACTACTGAAGACTACAGGAAGTTCCTGTCCCAGAACAGGAAGGGTGAAAGTTGTAAGGGCACATAGGCAGTAGGAAAGTAAGTGTAAAAATACATAGAGGGAGGAGACAATAACCATACAAAGCGACAGGAGAGGGGACACAAAATAAGTCAAGATGGGAGTGGTGCAGTGCAATGGCTGTGGAGCAGCAGTGTTCTGGGGGACATTCTGGAGGCTGTGATGCTGCCCTGTTTGCAGACACCTCTCTGGTCTGAGGGAGGAGGTTGCCAGTCTTCAGGCTGACCTGGCTAGGATTCGTGAATCCTCTTCCCCCACCCAGGGACCACCAGGGCCACCACCATTACCGCAGAGGTTGCCAAGAAAGAGGAGTGGTTGGACCAAGGTGGCCTCAGGGAGGGAGAGGGTGGTGGAACAGAGGTGCATCCCTCCAGTTGTAGCTCTCCACAGTTCATATGCTGTTCTGGCAAAGAGTAGTTCCTCTATGGAGGCACCTGCAGTGGAGACCAAGGAGGATGCTGGGAACCTCCACAGAGGACACCCACAGGAGGGTGGCATGAGACCCCATAGGAGAAGGAAACAACTCCTGGTAGAGGGCTCAATCATTAGGGGGTAGACATGGGGGAGGAAGGGGATAGGGAGGTAAGGTGCCTGCCTGGCACCATGGCTTGGAGAGACAGGAAGCGAATCCTCAGGATCGTGGGAGCAGCTGCACGAGGGAGGGAGCTGGATGTCATTGTCTACCTAGGGACAAATTACCTGGCTGTAAATGGGATCATAGTGGTGCAAGAGGAGTTTTTGGAGTTGGGGAGGGGCCTTAGACAAGTAGCATATACGGTAACCTTCTCGGAGGTGCTGCCTGTCTATGGCAAGGATGATGCTAGGGTATTCTGCACCATGAGATTCAATGAATGGTTGAAAAACTGGTGTGGAGCTCAGGGTTTTGGCTTCACTGGGGACTGGGGAGCCACCTGGAGGGATGCAGGCTTATACTGGCATGATGGTCTGCATCTGTCCAGGGGGATCCAGGATCCTAGGTGACAGGTTTAAATGCTTCATTGGCAAGCATTTAAACTAGCCAAGAGGGAGGCACTGAAAAAGAGCAGGGAAATCCCAGCCTCCCCCCACAAAGCACAGTAGTTAGGAGCTAAACACCAAGGCAGAGAAGTCAGTAGGGAGCAGGACAGGGATACATGCAGAAAAAGGTGTTAAGGACAGGGATGGGGCTAAAAGGGGTAAGGCCATAAGAAATAAATGGAAGGTGATGAGTACCAATGCCGTAGTCTGTGCAACAAGCCATCTGAACTAGTGGCCTTAATGGAAGAGGGATGTGTGGATATTGTGGCAGTCACTGAAACATGGTACACAGAGAACCATGAGTGGGAAGTCAACATACCAGAGGAGTAGCTCTCTATATAAGGAAAGGGATTAAAGCAACAGAACTAAAGAGTAAACAGGAAGTTGATGAGTCACTATGGGTCACCCTGGAGACAGAAAATGGCACCACAATCCGCATGGGGGTTGTGTACAGACCCCCATCTCAGGGGGAGGAAATGGACAAGGAAATGATAGAAGGCATCCTTAAAATGGCAGAAAAAGGGGAGATATTGTTGATGGACCTGAATATGCCAGATGTTAACTGGAGTACCTTTGCTGCAAGCACATCCAAGAGCAGGGTCATTCTTGATGCCCTACAGGGGGCATGCCTCAGACAGCTAGTGTTGGAACCCACTCAGGAGGGAGCAGTCTTAGACCTGGTACTCTCAAATGGGGAAGGAGAAAGGATCTCAGATTTAGAAGTGGGTAGCCATCTGGGAACAAGTGACCACCAAACAGTGTGGTTCACAATAAACATAGCCATAGAGTCAAGCCATACAAAAACAAGAGTATTGGACTTTAGGAAGGCTGACGTTGGGAAAATGAGAGAGTGCCTTAGAAAAGCACTAGCAAATGGGCAAGAAGGAGGGGTGGAGGAACAATGGGGAATAATCAAAACAGCCATCACAGAGGCAACAAACCTTTGTCTAAAGCAAATCAATAAAACAAAACGAAGGAGAAAAACACTATGGTTCTCAAAAGAGGTGGCAGGGACGGTTAAGGAGAAAAGGATAACATTCAGGAAATATAAGGAAACACAGAAGGAACAGGACAGAGAACTTTATCAGTTAAAGCAGAAGGAGGCAGGGAAGGCAGTCAGAATAGCAAAGGCACAAACTGAGGAAAAGATAGCCTACTCTGTTAAGAAGGGGGATAAAACTTTGTATAGGTACATTAGGGAGCGAAGAAAGACCAAGGGAGGGATACAGAGACTTAATAAAGGGGAGGAAATGTGGGCAGAGGGTGACAGTGAAAAAGCAGGGATACTGAACGACTATTTCTGCTCAGTATTCACAACAGATGAGGAGGGGGAGATGCCTAAACCAAACAAGGGAGAAACTCTGTATAGGGGGGTCGATACCAGTTCATTCACAGAAGAAAGGGTTTTGAAAGAACTCTTGAAACTGAGGGTGGACAAAGCAATGGGGCCTGATGGGATTCATCCAAGAATACTAGAAGAACTAAGGGTGGAATTAGTAACACCACTGACTACTCTGTTTAACAAATCATGGGAGGATGGAGTGGTACCTGAGGACTGGAGGAGGGCAAATGTGATTCCACTTCACAAAAGTGGGAGCAAGGCAGAGGCAGGAAACTACAGACCAGTTAGTTTGACTTCAGTGGTAGGGAAAATGATGGAATCACTTCTAAAGGAAAGAACTGTTGAGTACCTAAAGGCCAGTGGGGCACAGGACCCAAGGCAGCATGGTTTCACAGGAGGAAGGTCATGTCAGACGAACCTAACAGATTTCTTTGACTGGGTGACCAAAGTATTAGATCAGGGAGGGCTGTGGACATGGCCTACCTAGACTTTAGCAAGGCGTTTGACTAGTCCCACACAAAGATTAATATACAAGTTAGCCAGCCTTGGAGTGGGTCCCAAGGTGGTAGCCTGGATAAAAACTGGCTGGACAACAGGACACAGAAGGTAATAGTAAATGGAGTCCACTGTGAAGAAAGGGGGTAACTAGTAGGGTAAGCAGGGTTCAGTATTGGACCGTCCTCTTAAGTGTCTTTATAAGTGACATTGCAGAGGAACTGGAAGGAAGGTATGCTCTTTGCAGATGACACAAAGATCTGCAACAGGGTTGATACACAAGGTGGGGTGGAAAGAATGAAAAGGGACTTGGCATGGTTGGAGGAATGGTCAGATACGTGGCAGCTCAGATTCAATGCAAAGAAGTGCAGGTAATGCATGGGAAACAAAAACCCAGGGGAAGAGTACACAATGGGAGGTGAGTTAATAACAACAAAAATCAAAAGAGACCTAGGAGTAATTATATCAGATGACCTAAAGGTGGGCAAACAATGTGAGAAGGCAGTAAGGAGGGCTGGGGATACTGGGATGCATAGGGAGAGGCATCAACAGTAGAAACAAGAAGTTGTTATCCCTCTGTACAGACAGTTAGTGAGACCCCATCTGGAGTACTGCGTTCAATCCTGAGACCCCATCTCTGCAAAGACATAAACAGAGTGGAGGCTGTTCAGAGAAGGGCAACCAAAATGGTGCAAGGTCTGTACCAGAAGACATACGAGGAGAGACTAAAGCAGCTTAATATGTATACCCTTGAGGAAAGGAGGGGGACATGATAGAAACTTTCAAGTATCTCAAGGGAATTAACAAAGTCCAAGAGGGTAGCATCTTTCAAAAAGAGATGTGCAAGAACAAGGGGGCACAATTTGAAGATAGAGTGGGACGGCTCAGAGGTAATGTTAGAAAGTATTTTTCACACAGAGAGTTGTGGATGCATGGAACAGCCTTCCTGAAGAGGTTGTGGAGTCAGGAACAGTGGGAGAATTCAAGAATGCATGGGACAGGCATAAGGCAATTCTAGTGGGGGGCAGGAGGAAGTAAGCTGTTGATTCACTAGAATCTGCAGCTTATCCATCGGGTAGGGAAATGGGCAGACTGGGTGGGCCAAGCGGTCCTTATCTGCTGTCAAATTCTATGTTTCTGTGTTTCTATTCCTGGGGTTAGAAGAAAAATACTCACCTGTAGTAATCTTGTTTCTTCCAAAGGGATCCACTAATATTATTACTCCCTGCCCTTGCCTCCCCATTCAGAATCAGTAACAAGAAAAATCCTCTCCACAGCTGATAAGATGTATAGTTGGGGTGGCATGCCACCTGCTGGCACCTTCTAGTAATGTCTTAACTTGTAGGTTATTTTCTAAAGGCATATCTGACTTCAGAAAAAAGGGACATTTGTGTATACTAGTCATTTGGTTAATGTTATTTGCCCAGTTAGGCATTATTTTTCTATAATTATTTAAATAGTGATTCACATGTTGTTATGGCCTCTTTGCAGGCTTCTAAGAAATCTGAGGTATAATGTAGGCAGTTGACACTGGGCAGTTTGAAAATAAATGCAGGAGCTAAACATTCCATGATTACCTAGCATTCTATTCTCTCTGGGGCAGTGCTGATTTAAAGGAGCACTGCAAGAGTAATAATATTAATGGATCCCTTGGAAGAAACAAGATTACTAAAGGTCAGTATTTTTTTCTTCTCTCCCAGCTCACCTCTTTTCTATCTGACAACTCCTTTTTCACCCCTTTCTAGTGTGGTTTCAGGAAAAGCCACTCAGCCACCACCTCTCTCCTATGGCTCATTGGCTCCATCCTAACCGAGATGGACAATGGCCAAATCACCTCTGCCATTTTTGTCGACCTGGCCAAGACCTTAGACACTGTCTCTCACTCCCTTCTCCTTGACTCACTCCTGGCAGCTCGCCTATCTCCCTCCACCACAAAGTAGTTCAAGGCCTATCTTACTGGCCGAACACAATCAGTTAAGATCTTGGACGCCACTTCCCATCCCCTCCTGTTTAGCACTGGCTTCCCCCAGAGCTCTGTATGAGGGCCCTTCTTATTCTCCATCTTCTTAAGCGACCTTCTCTCTGTTTGCACCCCCCTTCTCCACTGTACGTATGTATGCCGATGATACAGTCCTGTATGCATCCGGCTCCTGTTCTGCTGAGGTTACAACCAGTTTAAAGCAAGACTTTGACAAGGTTCAGCTCTGGTTTGCTAACCATCAACTTTTCCTCAATGCCAAGACTGTCTCCATGACCTTTGGCACAAGGCAGAGACTCTCTAGGCTTCCCTCCCTACCCACTTTCCACACCCTTGATGGGACTTTACTTGAGGACACATCCTCCTCAGGTACTTCGGTGTTTGGTTGGATCAACACCTAAACTTCTCTGGACATATTGACAACATCCAGAAAAAACTGTGCCTCAAGCTTGGTGCCCTGTTCAGGAACTGTAGTTGCATCCCTCCTACGGCTAGGCGTGAACTTGTTCAGAAGATGATACTGCCCATTTTTAACTACTGTGACGTAGTTTGTGGTGCTGCCCCCAAGTCCTCCCTGGCCAGACTGGACACTGTCTTCAATTCCTTCTGCTGCTTTGCCCTGGATGCCCCCTCTTGTACCCACCACTGTGATCTTTATCATGCCCTATCCTTACCCTCTCTGACAAATAGGCAACTCTCCCACTGTGCTAAATTCACCTCCAAGCACTGGTTGGGTGAGTTCACTTCCTACCTCACCTCCTCCTTTATAACACCTCCCATCCCTTAGATCAACCGACTCCCGCACCCTGGTAGTTCCCTGCAGAGCCACCCAAATCGTCCAATTGGGTTACACTCACCGCCTCCCAGAAATCTGTAGTTCCCTCAAATCCAGCACTCATCCACCTACTTCATCAGCTCTGCCCTCAATAATTACTTTGCACCTAGCTGCTCCTACCATGTCCCTCCCTAATTCCCTCCTCTAAGCCCTGGATAAACCCTACCCCTCTACTGGCACCTTCATTTTACCTTGTGCACCCATACCCCCCAAATTTCTAGCTCTTCTCTCCTTCCCCCAAATTGCTCCCCCTTACTGGCCTCCTTGATCTCTCACAGAATGTAAGGGACCCCAAATGCTCTCCATGGGTCCCTCCCCTACCCCTCCAAGGGGCTTGTATCTCTCATCTACTCCCTTTCCCCATGTCCCTCTTTTCTCCCTAGACTTGCAGTCCTCTTACAGGGTTCTCAGCATCCTGAAGGGGTCTAGACTTGTCTCCTCTCCTTCCCCCTCCCCCATCTACCTGTCCCCCTAGCCTTTGCAGTCCCCTTGCAGGGTTCTCAGCATCCTGAAGGGGACCTACTGTGCCTAGGCATGTCTCCTCTCCTTCCCCTTCCCATTTTACCTTTTCTCTTTAGCCTTCGCAGTCCCCTTGCAGGGTTCTCAGCATCCTGAAGGGGTTGTACTGAACCTAGGCTTGTCTCCTTTCCTTCCCCTTCCCCATCTACCTTTCTCCCAAGTCTTCACAGTCCCCCTTGCAGGGTTGTCAGCATAATAAAGGGGGGTCCTACTGCACCTACTCTTGTCTCCTCTCCTTCCCCTTCCCATTTTACCTTTTCTCTTTAGCCTTCGCAGTCCCCTTGCAGGGTTCTCAGCATCCTGAAGGGGTTGTACTGAACCTAGGCTTGTCTCCTTTCCTTCCCCTTCCCCATCTACCTTTCTCCCAAGTCTTCACAGTCCCCCTTGCAGGGTTGTCAGCATCCTAAAGGGGGGTCCTACTGCACCTACTCTTGTCTCCTCTCCTTCCCCTCCCCCCATCTACCTTTCTCCCTGGCCACCGCTGTCCTCTTGCAGGGTTCTCATCATCCAGAAGGGGTTCCAACTGAGCCTAAGCATATCTCCCCTCTTCTATCTAGCCACTATTTTGGCTTTCCATGACTACTAGCAGGGTCCAATGCATCCTGATGGACTATTGATTAGGCACCATCCCCTCCAAATGTGCGAATTCTCTTACCCTCAAGGGTTCAATTCTCACTCCCTCTCTCTTCTATCACTCGCTTAATCCCTGTCTACTGACCTTCCCCAACCCCCTTGCAGGTTACCCAACATCCTGAAGGGTCCTGTCTTGGGTTAGGTCCTATTCTCCCTCCTAGCATTAAGTCATACCTCCTCCTCCTCTCTCCTGCCTCTTTAAACCTCTACAGCCTTATGCCCCTTTCTATCTAGCCCCACAGCCCCATTGCAGGGTTCCCCATATCATGAAGGGGTCTCTCTGAGACACTGCCATATCCCCTTCTCGCTGGTCCCCTAGTCCCCTTGCATGGTTCCTCACATCCTGAGGGGGTCTCCAAGGACACGACTCTTCCCCCTTCCCCACCTCACCCACTCCCTCTCCTTCCCCCTTTTCTTTCACGTAAGGACTTGTTTACTTATTAACCCGGCACTTATTACTGTCCAGTCTTTCTACCTATTATGTGCAACACTGTTGTAACACTGTTTGTAACACCTGCCTTACAACTGTATATTAATGTGGATCTTGTAACTTGAATGTTTAATGTCTCATTCCTATCATACGCCTTCCCCCCAAGTCACACCGGGAGACAAGCAACTTGTCGCTCAGTGTGACTTCCTGGTGAAACATTTCAATAAATAAATTTAGCTAATGTATGCTGTCACTTTAAATACAGTTTTTTAGGCAGGTTGTAAGCATTCAGAAGTTATACATTCACTTGCCCCAAATTGGCTCCTGTAGAGCTTATCTTGCCTTAAAACCCACAATTCCAGTTGTATGGAGCTTTAATAGCTGTGCCCGTTGGGTGCTAGATGCCGAAGCAGCCCATATCTCTGACTCCTATGGAGTCTTAATTAGGCTGCCCTGTAGGCGGTTCTGGTGTCTGGCCAAACCCACCCTTAGCCACGCCCTGTGGGTGGTTGTCTTTTTAGGGGCCTTGCTTGGCCTGCCCTGGCTTACAAGGAGCTGGCTCCCAGCTGCCTCTGTGGGTGGTCTTGAGGTGGGGAAACACCCTCCCGCCCACGCGGTCTTGGCTACTTGCTTCAGCGCTGCTCAGCATGGTCTACTTAATAAATAAAAAAAAAGGTATTCTGCAGAGACAGTGGTCTACACTGCCTGTCTGTGCCGCCGCCCACTCACCACCATAACCCGGCTTCACAGGGCTCCTGAGAGAGGTTGGGCTGACTAACCCTGATACTCCTGCTGCTGATGCTGATGAGGGAGAAGACCTGGAGACAGGAGTCATGTGGCTGCACTGAGGATGAGAAGAACCCACAAGAGAAGATTGCTGCTGCTAACGAGCTGCCAGAGTGTTCACACCCACGACCCAGACCATGCCCAACCACTAGATGCTGACCGGAGAGACATACCAGCAGAGCTTTTAGAACTGGCTTCAACCATCCAGGTAAGCCAACTTCCAGTTACTGTCACTCTGTGTGCTGCTCCATCCTCAGCTCTGCAAGATCTCCCCACCAATCCAGCTGGTGCCCTCATGAAGGCTCAGGGTTCCAGCACTCGAACCATGAGCTCCTTCATTAACCGCTCCTTGCAGTTTGAAATTCCTCATGTGTTGGACAAACACAGCAGTCCCAGCATGTCACTGCCACTATCTAGCACTGCTTTTGTGTGTGTTGGGGGGGGTGAGAGTAGGCAGTGCAGCGGAGAGAAAAAAGTGTTTTACCTTTTTAAAAGTTTAGCCCTGTCTTGGCTTAAGATTCAGGATGCAGGGGGCTTAAGATTCAGGATGCAGGGGAGATTTTTCTGGCTATGGGGGGGTAGTATTAGCTGCTGCAAGGGAACACTGAGGCCCTGGCTATTTCTGGGGTTACTGGGAGGGTCTAACTGCTACAGGGGAAAGTACTGGTAGAGGCCGTGAGGTGCAAGGGCAATTACAGTCATCAAAGTGCCCGGAACACCACTTTCCTGCCCACCCATGCCCCTTACTATATACCCTGGGGCCTTGGTATGCACAAACTGTTATTCCCAGAGCTCCCTGATGGGTCCCTGGCTTCTTTCAGTGTTCCCAGGGGGGACCTGACTTCTTTTCTGTAGGGGCACCTAACTTTGGGGCACTGCTCATTGCCTTGCAATGATCACAGACATAGCCAAGAAACATTAAAACATTGGCTTGATCAGCAACCACCAACAAAACAAGAATGTTTACAGCAAATGTTGGAAAACAAGATTGGCCCACAGACTTTGCAGACCACCAAGACATACACAAGGAAATGTGGAAATCTTGACACCCTGCTAACAGTAACAAAATAATTAGGAACAGGACACACAAAGACTTGCAAAAAGAACATATTTTTGAAAGTAAACAGCACACAAGTGAAAAGGATAGAAGAAGGATACTCCCAGAATCGGACAGTTTTGAGTAACACAGTGTTATTAGGAAATCCAGTACCAACACAAGGACCCATTAAATGGTCATTCTATGTACAAAACAAGATAATAGAGTCCCACTCCGTACATATATGTTAACCACATTAGCTAAGATAGGTAACAGAACACGAGAGTAATCATGGGCTCAGAGAAGTGTGAAGGATAAATAATTACAAAAACATGCATGAAGTGCATCATAATCTTTAATTGTACTAGGAAACAGCATTTGTAAAGGCATGTATAGGCAAAATAGAGGTAAATGGTTGGTTGAAATATGTTTTCTAATGCATCTGAAAGTTAGCTGAAGTAACAAATAATCGGACACTCCTGCATTAAAGAATCCATCTTGAATATGTCTGGACATACTCACCCAGTGGGCGGAGATCTGCAGTAGAACATGCCTGTACCAAGGGATGTGAGGTGTACATCCTAAAATATATATATATATATATATATATATATATAAAACACTTTGGAGACAAAAATGAGAAACGTGAATTGAGTGTACTCAAAATTGTGCAACTTGCATTCTAATGGTGACTGTAGTGTGTGGATGATGTTTACTTTATATGTATTAACTCATTATCACCTGGGTGGCCATTTTGTGTCAGGTTAACAATGGCTAGTTCAGACTTCATGTGAAGCTATTGGAAATAATGAGTTGAGAAATTCCAGTAAAACCTAAGTTAAAAAAAAAGAGGTCAGGTGACACACCCCAACACCCCAATTTGGAGTCTTCTCACCTGAAAACATGGATCCTAAGGGGGTAGAGTTTTCTAACTAAAACCTCTTTACTTAGGTTATGGAGGTCCTTAAAGTTTCTAGAATGCCATCTGCAAGGAAAATGTATAATTCAAAATAGAAAATATTGTTTGTCTAGTAACACAGAATCTGTCGGCAGATAAGGACCTATTGGCCAACCCAGTCAGCCTATTCTGTCCCTGCCTGTACTGTTACTGCAGACCCTACCTGATCTCTGGTTCTCCCCCCACCTCCTGCTTTCCTACCAAGATTCCTTTGTGCCTGTCCCATGCATGCTTGAAGCCCACCAATGTTTTTGCCCACAGTGCTTCTGCTGAAAGACTGTTCAGGTGTGGTGTGGTGACAATCGCAGCTCGTCAGGGAATGCAGGCATTGCCATAATTTTGGACTGTGTATTACATTTTACAGTCTTTTGGCCTAGGGCCATTTGCCTATCTACTTTAAAGGTGCATTTATCTGCTGTTTCCACATTCCGGTCCAACAGCTCAACAGGAACATTATTTGTACACTCTGGTGATTAAGAGGTTCTTTAAGGGGCATTACAGAGGGTGGCCAGTCTGGCAAGGGAAGTGGAGGGGGTGGCACTGTAGACCACATCCACATAGTCAAAGACTGGGAGCACCATTTTGGTAACCAAATCCCGATGGACCTGCAGAGATGGGCAGTCTTTGTTATGGTATAGGGCTTCAAGCTTTGGGCAAAGCTTGGCATGGATGGCATTGACATGGGCAGAGAAGTCAAGCCTACTATCAAGCCACACACTGAGATGCTTGAAGGAGGGAACCACTTAAGGAAGGCTGCCGTCCAGGGAGAAGAAGGCGGGATGGGGTGGGCGAGCCTGGCCTGTTTCTGGCTGGTGCCAAAGGTCAAGGATACTTTTTTAGTGTTAACATAGAGTTGGTTGGATTGTAATTAGTGCAGAACACGGTGGAAATCACGCTGAAGTAAGACTTCTACGGTTGAGGAGTCTGACATGCAGAGCACTGTGTCATCTGCATACTAGGAATATGCAAGTTGGCGCAGGCAAAGGGGAAGTCATTGAGGAAAATGGAGAAGAGGACTGGACCCAGAGTGCAGCCCTGTGGGGCCTCAGCCTGGACTGGTAGCAGAGGGGACAGGACACCTTCTACCTGTACTGACTGCTGACAGCCAAAGAGGTAGGAATGGAACCAGTCTACCGGGGGGGGGGAGTGCTGAGAGGCCAGCAAAGCTCAGCTTGTCCTGGAGGAGTGGATGGGCTACCCAATCAAAGGCTTTGGTCAGATCGAAGAAAATGGCCACTGCGATGTGCCTCTGAGCCATCCCACTGAGGATGGCGTCAGTGACTCATAGCAAGGAGGAGATGGTGGAATTGTGCTCCAAAAAGTAGACTGGAAGAGGGAGAGGAAGTTGGAAGAGTGGAGGAAGTCAGCAAGTCAGGAGTAGACAAGTTTCTTTTGCATCTTTGCAAGTGGGGGAGGGGGAGGTAGATAGGCAAGAAGTTATCAGGGGTGGGGGGATCTCCCTTTGTGGAGGGGGAAGAACTATATCAGTCTTCCAAGACATGGCACTACATCACTGGCAATGTTAAAAACAAGTGTTTACTTTCTACCAAAAGTAGTGGGCTTTCACTTAAACTAAAATATAATTTCACCAGCATGTTTTCCTAGAATACATTCCAGTGAAGTGAAGGAGAGGCTTCACTTATAGGATGTCAGAAGAGCCCTCTGTTTCTGTAGGTCTAGAACTGAGGACATCAGAAATAATAACAAGCAACTTTTCTTTAATTACGGTGAGGTGTAAAAAGGACAGTCAGCCACTAAGCAGTTACTATCACGGTGGCTAGTATCCACAGTAATATTCAGTTATGATAAGGCAGGAAGAGTATGCCCAGAAGGAATTAAAAGCTCATTCCACCAGGGGCACAGAAGCATCCGGGGCAGCTAAGAGAACTGCGCCTCTGGCAGAAATCTGCAAAGCTGCTACACGGTTCACAGTCTACACATTCATTTCTTTCTTTTACCTTTACACACGTGCAAGACAAGATGCTAGATTTGGAATGCTTGTACTTCAGAACATATTCCCAAAGTAATACTAAAACCTTCCAACCCAGGTCCTGCTTGAAGTCTGCAACAGATTGGACAGTTCTCATTCGTGTCGGTAGAAGGAAACGTTACTCACTATAGTAACACCTTTTCTTCTAATAGATGGGAACTGCCAGCCGAATTACCCTTCCCTGCCTCTACTTTTTAGGATAAGGTAATTAGGTTCTTCTGAATCTTTAGGAGTTTTTAAATGCTTGAGCTTTTTTCATATTCATTTTGTCTGTCTCTTGTTAACTTCACATTTTAATTGAAACTGCTGTAATTAGAATATGTTTTTAGATTAGTTCTTGAGACGTTCTGGTCTCTTCAGCTCAAAAATCTGCCCTTGGAATGCTGGGAGGCTGAAGACCAGTACAGTGGAGGGAGCATCCTTTGAAAAAACATTCTAATTCCAGGGCAGTATGCACCAGCAGAAGATGATGCAACATAGAGGATAATGCCTAAACAGTGGTTGTTAACGCTGTAATCACCTAGAGGGGTTGCCAGGACAACCAAGTAAACCTCGAGTGCAGCTCGAGAGGTTTACAGTTGTCTTGGCAACCACAAGAGGTGATTACCTCCATGATTAACAACCACTGCTTAGGCATTGTTCTTTACAGTGTATGGAGTCAGACACATTAAAATGTTGAAAAGCTTGCTACTTCATGTTAAAAAAATCACACAAATGAGTAACAGAGTTCTGATTGGCTAGGGTGAAAACTTACCATGGCATTTATTTCATGGCAGTCAACATTAACACGGCTACTGCATTTAAATTATGAGAACGAATGAAAATGCAACATTTGTTTTTATTTAAAAATAACTCAATTTAAACTGCTGGAGGGTTAAAAACAAACAGCTGCATCTAGCATGTTTACGGTTGGTCTATTTTGATCATATGGCTGTGCATGCTATAGGCGTCTGCGACTTTACCTCTTGGTGGCATGCAGGGTCATACATGCATGCAACTGGTGGGAGCAGCATGAAATTTGCTGTAAACCTGGGGAAATAGCTATACTGCCAGTTTGAATGCTAACAGATTAGCGTCCCATTCTTAGAATTGTAACCGCATGTTGTGTTCTATCCTGTAATTTCATCAATATGACGTGTCAATGCAAGGTTTACAGCATCTGACATCATATTGATGGGATTATCAAGTTGTTGGACTGCAGAAAATAGAGGTTAATTGACCCTTTCCATACATTAGATAGAGGATAATGGATGGGCAACAGTGAACAACAACCAAGCTCAAAGACAAAGAACCTTGATGCACAAGCACTGAGGCAAGGCTTACCCCAAAGTGCATTTGGCTGGGAAGCCAAGTTTCAAAGAAATACAAAATCATCCTGTCAACCCAGACTTAGGGTAGCTGGTTCATTCCACTGGAGTGTCATACAGACAAGGCACACTGATGAGTACTGGTAGGACGAAACGTGTCTGTGTCTTCTGTTGGCACCCTTTGCAGACTGTGTGAGAGGCCTTTCGGCACCATGCAATTCTGCTGAAAGCTGAACCAGTATAATATTTTGTGGAGATTTGCATATACAGCCCATGATGCTTTACATTATGAGGGTATGTGTGATTTTATATTTCTTTGAAACTTGGCTTCCCAGCCAATTCCCTTTGGGGTGACCCTTGCCTCAGTGCTTGTGCACTAAGTTTCTTTGTCTTTGAGCTTGTTTTTTTTTTTTTTTTTTATTGCGGTCACCACAACCCAACCCAGATAGACCAACTTAGGGTAGCTGGTTCATTCCACTGGGGTGTCAGTCAGACAAGGCACACTGATGAGTCCTGGTAGAATGAAACACGTGTTTGTGTCTTCTCTTGGCAGCCTTTGCAGACTGTGTGTGAGGTCTTTCAGCACCATACAATTCTGCTTAAAATTGAACCGGCATAATATTTTGTGATGATTTGCATATACAGCCCATGATGCTTTGCATTATGGGGGTATGAGTGAACAACAATGCTGTGTTCTCTTCAAGAGGTTGTCATGACAACCAAGTAAACTTTGAGAGCATAGCTCGAGAGGTTTTTGGTTGTCCGACAACCTCAAGAAGTGAACTCAGCGCTGTTGTTTACTGTTGCCAGTCCATTGTCTTTTATAGTGCATGGGCAACAGTAACGTAATAGCTAATCGTTTCTGGAGCGTTTCACTGGTCAACGCAATTTTGGACTTTGCCCCCCCCCCCAACACAAGGAACAAGCCCCACTCCATCCCCAGTCACCTGCTCTCACAGAGACTGTTTTTTTTTATAAATCTACAGGCGCTCACAGTGTTACGGCCAACAGTAGAAAAGAAATATGCCCTTACTTCCCATATATCGCTTGGTACTGTTCATCTTCTGGGCTGCACTCACCAAAGTGACCATTTCCTGGTGCCCAGTGCATTGCCAGCAGCGCATGTGTGAAGATATTCTGTCTTGTTGTACTATCTATGTGACATACTCAAGATGGTATAACAACATCGTGACGTCACATTGATGGTACAACAACAATGAGAAATGCTGGAATTCGGTAAATAAGGTTCTACCATACACTATAGTGTTATTGGCAGCTTTCATTCATTAGTAGAAAAGGTGTTACTGTGGTGAGCAACTTTTCTATTCCCCTTCATACCTCATCATCATTATAACTTCACTAATTGTGATATCATTAGTGACCAGTCTGGGAGAAGGTGAGTGACTCTTATTGTTCAGCTGTATCACAGTCAGTAAGGTCACAATGCTGATGAGGTATGAATTGGGCTAGAGTTAGATATGTAAATCAGCCTTCAGGTAGCGTACTGTTCCACACATCGCACCTGGTACTGTCAGGTATAATAGCTTTTAATGTCAGTTATAGTATCTTATAATTACTAGTAAGCATTTTTAATCTTCGGAAAACCAGTTTGTAAAAATGCGTTACATTCAGGTGGTTGCAATCACTTCCTGTCAAACAAGCTCGCACTGGGGAGAGGGGGCATGAGTGCTAGTCACACAACTGCCAAATAATAAAAAAATGCTCACTATTAATTAAGCCAGAATTTACACACACTCTTGTTATGGAATGCTTTTATAAACCCCTTGAACTTCACTCTCGGGGTTTATGTAGTATCCCACACCTTGGGTGTGTGTAAAATTCTGGTTACACCCACCCACCCATGTATCATTCTTTATTTAATTAACAAAAGAAAACAAGAAAATATAACAGCTGACTACATTTAAAGGTTCATATTATTTTTATACTATGTACTTGCTCCTTAATGCTAGATCAGTGAATGAATCACTAGAGATTTAAAAACAGAAATATATTTAATGAATATATCCAAAAATAGATCAGCGAATGAGTCACTATACATTACAAATATGTGTAATACTGCATATAAAGATGATGAATGCACACAAGAATATAATCAATCAGTAAGTCACCATGAAGTGAGCATTAGTGTGAAATCTTAAAAAAAAATACTAAGCAGCATCCTGGGGTTAAAGAATTGAGGGTGCTTAATGTACTAAGATGGCTGGATGTCAGTGTTAGAAATGTTAAGAAACAAGAAATCTGCTGTAGCTGAAACAATGGTGTTTGTGTGGTTCAGTGACTGGGACTCCTTTTATAAAAGAGAATTTTAGGGCAGTGCTTTCACAAGCTTATTGGACTAGAAACAACAGTAAATAGAGCATAATGTCTGGGTAGGGGTTATAATGAGATTTTATACCCACCCCAAAGTGTGGGATGCCACATAAACCCAGAGCGTGATGACAGAGTCTCCAGCAGGAGAACTGAGGGACGCCGGGGACTCCCCTCCCTTTATACCATGCATGACGTCAGGGGCAGGCCTATGTCAAAGGTGGTCCCTGCCATAGACTGCTAGCTAGAATTTTTCCATGGGGTCCTGCCATCTGCTAGTTTCAGTCCTATATGTGTTACCTGCTGCAAGAGCTTCTCTCAAAGATCTACTGTTATGGTAATCTCTCACATAACTGTACTTTGTTATTCCTAAATCTCCTTTTTCCCTGGAAAGTTCAACTTTTACCCCATCAATGCAGTATTCAGTTTGTGTGGTTCTACTGCCATGACTTTAGTTTTCTTGCCGTTAAACTTTAGCTGTCAGATGCTAGACCACGTCTCTAGAATCTCCACACCCTTTCTCATTGCTGTAATCCCTTATATACTGTCCACCCTCTTGCATATTTTAGTGCCATTTGCAAAAAGACTCCCCATCGCTTATAGTCCTATGCATATGTTGCTGATGTACATATTGAAGAGGGTTTAACCTAGTACAGATCCCACGAAATCCCACTAGTCACTGCCCACAATCCTGAGAAAACACCATTTAGGACCACCCCTCTGGGTTCTACCCTCCAACCTATTCCCTATCCTTCTAGTCAGCCTTTCCCCCTGCCCCAGCCCACCCACTTTCTTTTGCCAGCTTTCTGTGAGGTACAGAATTAAAGGCCTTTCTGAAATCTGGGTAGAAGATGCCCAGCTACAGCCTGTGTGTAGTCCCACCCCGCATCCCACCCACCCACCCCAGGGCTCATTTCTACATTTATATGGTGGGTCCCATAGGACCTTGCAGTATTCTGCATCCATACAGAAATTAGCGAAAAGAGAAAGCATAACAAAAAACAAAAGAAAAACCAAATATTTGGGAGATAACAAATAAGCGTCTTAAGCAGGCAATTGATTGAGGAGGGAAACAGACATGATGGGAGTGGTGCAGCGCAGTGGTTATGGAGCAACTGTCTTCAGGGAGACATTCTGGAGGCCGCAATGCTGCCCTATCTTCAGGCACCTCACTAGGCTGAGGGAGGAGGTCGCCTGTCTCCGAGCAGAGTTGGCCAAGCTGAAGGCAGCATCCACCCTCACCCAGAGACCACCAGGTCCACAACCTGTACCTCAAAGGATGCCTGGGAAGAGGAGTGACTGGACTACGGTGGGATCAGGGAGGGTGAGGGAGGGGGGTTGAAAGCACATCCCCAACCAGTCCCGCTTAGTAGCTCCTACACTGTTTTGGAGGAATGGGAAAGTCCCACTCAGGAACCCGAGGCTGGGACCAGGGAGGATGGGAGGGTCCTCCAGGATGGAGCCCCAGGGAAGGGAGACGGGGGGAGCTTCTCTTAGTGGGGGACTCTACTGTCCGGAGAGTGGAGTTAGGGACACCTAGCAGGGGAGAGAGGGAGGTCAAGTGCCTCCCAGGAAGTGCTGCGTGGAGGGATGGGAAACTGATCCATAGGATCGCTATGGCAGTAGGTAGGAGGGAGCAGCTGGATGTCATTGTCCACCTGGGGAACAATGACCTGGCCAGGAGAAGGGTGGAGTTAGCCAGAGTCCAGGAGGATTTCAGGAAGTTGGGGGGAAACCTGAAACAGATAGCATGCTCCGTCTCATTCTCGGAGGTGCTACCTGTCCAGGGCACAGGTGATGCTAGGGCACTCCACCTCCATACCTTCAATTCCTGGTTAAAGGATTGGTGTGGAAGGGAGGGTTTTGGCTTCATAGGGGACTGGGACCTGACCTGGGCAGATGCCAGTTTATATAAGGAGGACAGCCTGCATCTGTCCGAGAAGGGGACCTTGGTCCTTTGTGAGAAGTTTAAATGCTTCAGCTGTGAGCATTTAAACTGGCCAAGGGGGTACAGCCAGGATGGTCAGGAGGCTTAGGAACACCCCCTATGGGAACATGCAGGAACATAAGTTGACTATAGGAACAGCTAAAGCAGGCAGGTGAATGTATAATGAGTGATACAGGGTGGCAAGAGCACATAGGAAAGGAAACCGGGGTTGGGGAAGATGCTGGAGAGGGAGAACAAGAGCAGAGGGAGGGCAGCCTGTAAAACATGGAAGGTCATGTGAACAAATGCCCGTAGCCTAGGAAATAAGGTTCCAGACCTGGAGGCCTTTTTGGCAGATGCAGGCCTTGACATAGCAGCAATAACAGAGACATGGTACTCTACTAATCATGGCTGGGAAGTCAACATACCAGGCTATACACTGTTCAGGAGGGACAGGAAGGATAAAAAGGGTGGGGGAGTGGCCCTGTATATCAGAGATAGTATAAAGGCTACATACATTCAGGGAAGACAGGGGGAGGCCAAGGTAATGTGGGTCACCCTAGAGCCAGGGAATGGAACAGCAGTACACACGGGGTGATCTGCAGACCTCCGGCACAGAGGGAGGAAGTAGACAGGGAGCTAGTAGAGAAGATACGCAACATGGCAACTAAAGGTGAAATCCTGCTACTGGGGGATTTCAATATGCTGGATGTGGACTGGGCCACCCAGGTGGCTGCTTCAGCCAGAAGCACAGTCATCCTGGAATCCCTGCAGGGGGTTGGACTCAGGCAGCTGGTGCATGAGCCAACAAGGGACAAGTCAGTTCTTGACCTGGAATGGACCAGTCAGAACAGAGTCGAAGAAATACAAGTGGAAGAGCAGCTGGGGTCCAGTGACCACCACATGGTGTGGTTCAGCATGGAGACATGGACTCAGTTAAGCCACACAAGGGCAAGAGTATTAGATTTCAGGAGGGTGGATTTCACCAAAATGAGTAGATGTATACAAACAGTCCTGGGGAAGGGAGAGGTAATAGAGGGGATGGAAGAACAATGGGAGAAACTGATAGGAGCTATAGTGGATATAACAAACCAATGTGTTAGGATAGTGGCCAAAGAGAAAAGAAGAAGGAAACCACTGTAGTTCTCCAAAGAGGTGGGGGACAAAAGCAGGGCTAAAAGGCTGAGTTTCAGGAAATATAAGGGGAACCAAAAGGAGGAGGACAGGGAGGGTGTACCTTGAATGTCTAAAGGAAGCAGGGAAGGCTGTTAGGAGGGCGAAGGCACAAACAGAAGTGGGTGTAGCATGGTCTGTAAACAAAGGGGATAAGGCATTTTATAGGTACATCAGTGAAAGAAGAAAAAATGTGGGGGATTGTAAGGCTCAAAGGGAAGAAGGGAGAGTGTAAGGAGGGGGATCTGGACCGGGCAGAAATACTGAATAAATACTTCTGCTCAGTATTCACTAAGGAGGGGGAGGGTCAAGAACCACAGTTGGGTTGCAGAGGCAGTTGGGGGGGGAGAAGTGGACACCAGTCCATTCACAGTGGACAGAGTTCTGGAAGAACTCACAAAGCTGAAAGTGGATAAGGCCATGTGGCCAGACGGCATCCACGCGAGGCTATTAAAGGAGCTGTAAAGGGTACTAGCAGCGCCTCTGGTGGCCCTGTTCACAGAGTCACTCAACGTGGGTGTCGATCCAGAGGACTGGAGGAGGGCATGTGTAGTCCCACTGCACAAAAGCAGCAGTAGGGAGGAGGTAGGGAACTACAGGCCAGTCAGCCTTACCCCAGTGGTGGGAAAGATCATGGAGACACTGCTGAAAGAAAGGGTAGTGGCACATATGGAATCCAGTGGTGCTCAGGATCTGAAGCAACATGGATTCACAGCAGGAAGGACACGTCAAATGAATCTAATAAATTTTTTTGCTTGGGTGACTAGGGAAATAAATCAGGGAGGGGCAGTAGACATCACCTACCTAGATTTCAGTATAGCCTTCGACACCATCCCACATAGAAGGCTGATTAACAAGATGAGTAGTTTGGGCATGGGAGACAAGATGGTGAACTGGGTTAGGAACTGGTTAATAGACAGGAGATGGGGTGGTGGTAAATGGGGTACTATCTGGGGAGAGGGGTGACTAGTGGGGTACCACAGGGATCCGTACTAGGACCAGTCCTGTTCAATGTCTTCATTAGTGACATTGCAGAGGGGTTGAAAGGAAAGGTCTGCCTGCTTGCAGATGACATCAAGATCTGCAACGGGGTGGATACTCCAGAAGGAATGCAGAAAATGAAGAAGGACCTGGAGAAGCTTGAAAGATGGTCAGAGATGTGGCAACTGAGGTTCAGTGCAAAGAACTGCAAAATAATGCACCTGGTTAGAGGGAACCCTGGGGAGAGCTACAGGTTGGGGGAGGGGGGAGAGCTAACTGTCACCAAAGAGGAAAGGGACCTAGGGGTTATCATCTCTGATGACCTTAAGATATCAAAGCAGTGCATAAAGGTGGCAGGGAGGGCCAGAGGCATGCTGAGGTGCATAGGCAGAGGTATCACTAGCAGGAGGTGGGAGATGGTGATGCCATTGTATAAAACATTGGTAAGGCCTCACCTGGAGTACTGCATGCAGTTCTGGAGGCCACACCTGCGCAAGGACATACTGTAGATAAGGTGGAGATTATCCAGAGAAGGGCAACAAAGATGGTGCAGGGCTTGCAGCACAGAACATATGAGGAGAGACTAAGGGTCCTCAATATGTACTCACTGGAGGAGAGGAGACAGCGGGGGAGACATGATTGAAACTTTCAAGTACTACAATGGCATAAACAAGGTGCAGGTGGGGGACCTTTCCCAATGTAGAAAAAGTACTAGAACAAGAGGGTACAATATGAAATTGGAAGGGGATAGATGGTAAGAGTTAATGTGAGGAAGGTTTTCTACACAGAAAGGGTAGTCGACATTTGGAATAGTCTGCCACAGAAGGTAGTGGGGGCAAGCACAGTGGAGGGGTGTAAGTATGCCTGGGACAGGCACAAGGGAAGCTTGAGAGGGGAGGGAGTGATGAAAAGCCATTGAGCACATAGGGTCAGTGGCCACATACAATGTATAGGGCCTCCAAGCAGACTGGATGGGCCTTGCTGTCCTTATCTGCCAACAATTTCTGTGTTTCCACTGTCTAGCCTTTGTCCACGGATTTTGTCACTGAATTAAACAAGTCTACTGTCTGACATAACTCTATCCCTTCTAAACTCATGCCATGTTTTATCTTGCAGCCCCCATGCCTTGAGGAATTCTGCTGCCTGTTCCTTGACTGGGGTGTCTAGCAGCTTACCTACAATGTACATCAGGTTCACTGGCTTGCAGTGCTCCTGGTTCTCTATATACCTGCCCTTGTGGAGAAGCAACCCCCCTCCCCCCGTACAATTGAACTTTACCTGTTTCTAGGGACTTACTGAACAAATTCACTAGGGAAGCCACCAAGGTCAGTCTGGTCTTGCTAGGCACATTTCAATTTGACATATCCAGCCCAAGGAATTTGTTTACTTAAAGGTTTAGCTGACCCTTTAACAACCTAGCTATTGATACTATCCCACCTTGCAGTCTTATTCCACCGAATTTAATTCCACTGTCTGGTAAAGGGCCTGAGGCCTTGACTGTAAACACCCCCTCCTGTAACCTAATTTCTGTGCTAGCCTTGGTTTCACGGACTAGTAAATTGGTAATAATTCATTTTACTTTTGTATTCCTCCCTGTTCACCTCAGTCTGATCCCCTTAAAGACTTTAAACACCATCTTCTTATCCTCAATCACAGCCCTCACCTGGCCATTGAACCAGATAGGTTTCCCGCGCTTCTTTCCTTTTTAAAATATTTGACACACTCCTGTGTTGTCTATAGTATAGCACCTTTTATAACCACTTATTCTCCACCACTTCTACCCCCTTAATGACCTTCAGCCTATCTTCGAGTATACTCACCATCCTGGCAAGGTCCGCAGACCTAAAGTTTGGGACGATGTCACTTGCTCTTTTTCCCTGAACCTGTAGAATAATGTCAAACTTCACAGAGCCATGGTATCTCTGACCTAGTGGGTCCTCTAACCCCATGTAACTAATAATGTCCAAATTAGAAAGTTCGAAGTCCAGAACTCATTTTCCCCTGGTAGCGTCTCTCACTCCTTGGCTCAGAAGGTATCCTGCAGTTTTGAAGGCTGCCTTTACCTGCTGCCAACATTGTAGGAAAACATTCAGATGCTGTCTTCAGATGCCTCCAGCATCATTAGAAAAGGTTTAAACACTGCCTTCAAACACTGCCAGTTGTAGGAAAATACTGGGACACTGCCTATAAACATTGGCAACACTGCAGAAAAATACTGCCTTCAGACACTGAAGCAAAACATATGAACGTTGCCTTCAAACTCTGCCAGCATTGTAAGACAATGACTAGACACTGCCAGCGGTGCAGCAAACCGTCTGGGCACTGCCTTCAAACTAGGAGGGGACGAATAGTACTTTCTACTGTTTGGCTGAATACCAAATAAAATACCAAATAATTGATCACACTGTTTGTCGAAAAATGAATACAAATGGTGTTATAAATCTCTGCTCTAGCTGTCTGACAGTAAATCATAACCTGCTGAGTCAGCCCTTCTCTCGAGCCCTGGATCCCTGATCCCCGAATCTTCATGTCAGGAGTAGAGAGAAGAGGGAACTTCCCAATCAGCCCTCACACAGCAGTTTCATTTTCTTTTTTTAACAGCACACTGCTCCCTGCGTGAAAAAGCACTAGCTGTCTGCCGACTCAGCCTGTAGCACGTAATGCCCACGATTCATTCGGTCTCACGGCTGCTGCTCTGTGAACGCAAAACCTGTGAAAACGTATGGTAGCTTCAGGAGGGAGATCAGGTGGGTGGTGGCAACAAGTAATGAGCATATACCTTACAGCATTGCTACCCCTAAAACTAGTGCAGCTGCTCTGTGAACTCAAAACCTGGAAAACCGTGTGAAAATCTACAGGAGGGAGGGAGGGAGGGCAGGTGGGTGGTGGCAGCAGGTAGTGAGCACTGTATTGAATATAGCTGTATGCAGTTCATTCATTAATTCTCATGGAGAAGTCCAGTTTCCTCCACTGACCTCACCTACAAGCCAATGTGCAGGTAAGCGGGTTTGGGCAAATCGGAGTACACATGGGGTAGGGCTGATGGGGGACCATGGAGAAGGAAAACTTTATTAAAGTAAAAAGAAACAAGCAAACACAAGTCTTACTGCTGTGCCAAGAAGAACATGATGGTGCTGACTGGAGGGTAGAGGTGCAATTTAGCATTCGATTAGCAGCCCCATTAGGCAGGACTTACCAAGGGGGTTTACTGTACTCAGAGACAGCTTGTTAGGACTACTAAGGGAAGTTATGTAATTGCTTTTAATGCAAATATACAGTGTCTGCCCAGCTCTGTTTCATTTCTTCTGCTCCCTCTCACCACTGTGTGTATGTGTGTGTGTGTGTAGGGGTGGGGGGGTTGTACTATTCAATATTTTTATTCAGTGGTTGACTGAATATGAATAGTAGAGAGAGGGCACTATTTTTATATGAATGGAATACAAATCAATTATTCATCCCATCCTTACTTCAAATAGTGCCAGTATCATAGGAAAATATTTAGACACTGCCTACAGACAATGCCTGCACTGGTAAGAATGACTGGACACTATCTTTAAATTCTTTCAATATCATAGGAAAATGTTTGGACATTACCTTCAGGCATGGCCAGCATCACTGGAAAACATTTGGGCACTGCCTTCAGACACTGCCAGCATCACTGGAATACATTTGGAGGCTGTCTTCAGACACTGCAAGCATCATAGCCCAACATTTGGACCCTGCCTTCAAACACTGGCAGCATTACAGGAAAATGTTCAAACACTGCCTTCAAGCACTGCAAGCATTGCAGGAAAATGTTAGGACACTGCCTTCTAACACCGCCAGCATCACATGAAAACATTTGTACACTGCCATCAGACATTGCCAGCATCATATGAAAACATTTGGACACTGCCATCAAACATTGCCAGCATCATATGAAAACATTTGGACACTGCCATCAGACATTGCCAGCATCATATGAAGACATTTGGACACTGCCATCAGACATTGCCAGCATCATATGAAAACATTTGGACACTGCCATCAGACATTGCCAGCGTCCTATGAAAACATTTGGACACTGCCAGCACTATAGGAAAATGTTCAGACACTGCCTTCAAACACTGCCAGCATCACAGGAAAACATTTGCACACTGCCTTCAGGCACTGCCAGCACTATAGGAAAATGTTCAGACACTGCCTTCAAACACTGCCAGCGCCATAGGAAAAAATCTGTACCTTGCCATCAGACACAGGCAGCATCACAGCAAAGTGTTTGGATGCTGCCTTCAAACACTGTGAGCATTATACAAAAATGTTCATACACCGCAAACATTGTATGAAAATTTTAGGACACCATTATCCAACACTGCCAGCATCATAAGAAAACATTTGGACACTGCCTTCAAACATTGGCAGAATCGTAGGAAAAGTTTGGGACATTGCCTTCAAACACTACCAGCATTGTAGGAAAACAATTGCACACTGCCAGCATTATAGGATAGTATTTGGCCACTGCTTTCAAACACCACCAGCATCATAGCCCAGCACTGTAGTGGGACTAGAATCGCTGCTCTAGCATACCCGCTTCAGAAAGTAGTGCTGAACCGTCGTGCAACATGCAGTGAACAGGGAGGATGTGCTGACAGAGAGAAACAGGTAAAGCAAATGAAGAGATGACAACAAAAAAAGTAAAGGTAAAAACAAAAGGCAACAGTGTGTTTAGACAAACACATGTTCAGAGGCTGAAATCAGACATGGAATTTATAAAAAATGAAGACACTAGAGACTGGAAGGGAAAGAGGAGAGAAAGATTGAGCTGTACAGATTTGTGCAGGGAATAAATAAAGTGGATAGTATGAAACTGTTTAACAAAATCACCAACAACACCACGAGGGGAACACGAAAGTGGTGGGGGTTGGATCAAAAAAAGAATACTAGAAAGTATTTTTCATGGTGCAGATGATAGACAAGTGGAAAAGACTGCTCAATGACGCAGATAGTGTTAGAACAGCGGTGAGCTTCAAACAGGGCTGGGATAGGCACATGGGCTTTGTAAGGAACATGAGGAGGAGTGAATGGGGGGGGGATAGCTGAGAACCAGTAGGGTCCACGGATCATACTTTAATCAGGTGGGTAACCAGGCAGATTGGATACACTACTAGGCCACCTTCTGTCATCAGTTTTTCTGTTTCTATTACTTCCATCATAATATTGGCCTGTTGACTGTACATTTTTTTTTATCATTTTTTCTCCCTGAGGCTGATGCCCTGCTCAGCTCTTGTCTGCACCTAACCAGCAACTGCTGCCTCAGGACTCGCCGTACAATCCCCCATGGATTTCCCTCTATGGTGGGGCCAGAAGGGGAGGTCTGCGCCGCCCCCCCCCCCCGTGACCGCATCCAGACATTGTGGTCCTGGGTGGCACTGTGGGTCGGTAGGCAACCTCGGTGTTATCTGCCGGCTCCATATTTTCCCTTGTTCTCCCCTGACCGGCGACATACAGGACACAGTCGTATGTGGGGGTGGAGGCACACATACTACGTGCCTGCTGCCAGCCAGCGCCTCCTAAACTGTTCCCATTGCCATGCCACCACACCTTTACATGATGGCATTGTTGGACTGGCATGACTTGCCCCCCTTCCCAGTCATCTGACACTCAATCCAACACCCCAGCCAGCCCCTGTGACCAAAGTCTGCTCCCAAACTCAGGTTCCTGGCATAGGAGGTGGTGTGGCGTCCAGCACCTCAGACCACACCAGTGATCTCGCTTGGCCAGTAATTTCGACTCATTTTCAACCCATACGTTATAATCTGTTTTCATAACCAAAGTCCTAATCCTACTCCTGCAGGAAGGTATAGTATTGGAGCTTGTGTATGATCTTAGACCTTGTATTGCCTTGTTCCATTATAAGGTAGCAAGAATTGTGATTTCTTTCTGCTGTAGAAGGTTATATTATTACTTGAGCTGAGGAATTACAGAACTCAGTGGATATAATGTGGATGGAGTAAGCTTGGAAATCTTGCAGTCTTGAACTCCACAGCCAGGGACTGTTTTGTTGTGTGCATTTCAGGAAATGCAGTGCCATGGTTTCAAGTGTGAACAATAGATATCTTTCTGACCCCAAATTAAAGGTTGCTAGGAAGCACAGAATAGCTGTACAGTACTTACTGTGCACTACAGTGCTTATTTGGATAAATGCTGTACTCTGTTTTTCACTTGCAACTTGGGGGAAAGAGTTTGCCCCTCTGGAAAGGGGAGTGAGATAACTTGCCATCTACATCAATGCCAGTCTTACCCTTCCTGCAGCTCTGGAGAGTGTCAAGGGCCTGGGCATCTGCCAGAGATCCTAACCATAAAAATACAGTGGGGCCATAAGGGGCTCAGCTGCTTATTTAGGCCACCCAATATTCCCAAATCATGCCTGTATCATAGACAAAGAAACACAGACGTTCACCAGCAGAAGGCCATATGATCTGTCAAGTCTACCCAATGTGGAGCTCATGTACCTTGAGTTACATGTAGCTCCACCCACCCTCCCTGGACACCATCACCCTCCTCTTAACTTTATTCCACCCCCTCTTGAAACAGACCACGGATTTCACTATTACCACATGCTTCAGTAGCCTGTTCCACCCTTCCCCCACTCTCTCCATAAAGTAGTACCTCCCGGAACTAACCCCCAGACAATTTGCAGCTGTTTCCATTGTATTTTTGTTGTTGCTGGTCCTGAATAGTTCACTGGGTTCAATCCTTTAGATGCGCTTATAATATTCAAAGGTCTGTATCATGCCCCCCACTCCCTTCCATCCTCCACAGAGTACATAATCAGGTTCACCAACCACTATTCATGTTAGTGCCCCTAAATCATTTGTATGGCCCTTCTTTTTACCACCCCTGCTGGTTTATGTCTCTTTTTGTTGCAGGGATTCCAGAACTACACACAGTACTCCATGTGTGGCCACACCATGGACTTGTACAGAGGACATATGACCTCATTTCTTCTGTTTGTGAACCCCCTACTCATGCAAACCAGCGCCCTGTTTGCCTTCACTGCTGTTTTACTGCATTCTGTAGAGGTCTTCAGGGTGCTGGTAATTGCAGTCCCTAGGTCTTTCTCCTCCTCAGACACTGTGATTGTCACCTCCCCCGTGTTCTTTCTCCCTGTGTGCATGATTTTGATTTTGGTGTTGAACACCAGTTGCCAGATTCTGGACCATTTCTTGAGCACTTCTAGGTCCTCCTTTGTGTCCCTGATTCCTTCATCAGTGTCCACCCCCCAACAGAGCTTGGTGTCACAAAGTTTGCCCTTATTGCATTCCCCTATGTCATCTATGAACACATTGAACAGCATCAGCCCGAGCACTGACCCCTGTGGTATCCCACTGGTAACGTTTCACATCCTTAATTGTTCCTTTCCATCCACTGATCTCTGGAGTCCCCCCAACCAGTTTTCCACCCCCCTAGACATTTTGCCTCCACCTGTAGTTCATCCAGCTTCTTGATTTATATATGGGACTGAGTCAAATGCCTTGCTGAAATCCAGGTACAGTATGTCTGCTGTGTGGTCCCTGCCCACCACCCTACTGACCCAGTTGAAACAATGTATCAAGTTCATTTGATGTGACCTCCCTGTCACAGACCTGTGCTATTGTCATCTGGAGCCCATTTGCCTCAAGAGACTCCACCAACCTTTCGTTACAAATGTTTTCCATTACATTGCCATCAACTGATGTCAAGCCTGCTGGTCTGTCAATCTCAGCTCATCCCTAGCTCTGCTGTTATGCAAGGGCACCACTTCCATGGTTCTCTACTTGCGTGGCACGATACCAGATTCTAGGGAGGTATTGTACAGGTCGGCCAATGGGACTGCCAGGTCAGATGCCTGCTCCTTCATTACCCCAGGGTGCACACTGTCTAGGCCAGGAGATTTATTCACATCCAGGACCAGTAGTCCCTTAAGGACACTGCCGGCTGTTATCTGCTCCTCACACATCTTTACAGCCCCCTTCCTTCCCTTGTCTATTCCCCCAAAGGTATTGGTCCATCCTTCACTTTAGTAAATACTGAGCAGAGTCCTTCAGTCAGACATCAGCTATTGTCTTGGCAAAAGCAATTCCCAACCAATCTCCACACCTGAGCTTCAGTTGCAATCTAGTATTTGGCAACACTGAAATAGCAGGCACCTTAAATCAGCTTGTCACTTACCTTACTGAGAAACATAGAAAACATAGAAGAAAATCTTAGCAGAAGGAGACCAAGGGTCCATCTAGTCTGCCCATAAGTTCCTGAGACTTACTCAGATCCCAGGACCTAACCCCCTTTCTGAATTATGCCTCCAGCTGCTCCCATTGCTTTTGATCATGCTTTAGCCCTATCCCACCCAGCTTGAATGATGTCATGGTCTATTTTTCCACCACCTCAGCTAGCAGCCTCTTCCATGGTTCTATGACTCTTTCTGTAAAATAGTGTTTCCTAAGCTCCCTCTTGAAGCCCCCAACTTCCACTCGTGCCCTCTAGTTTTAGAGTTGTGACTCTGTTGAACAGGTCAGTGTAGGGTACCTTATTTATTCCTGTCAGAAACGTGTATGTTTCAATCACCTCCCCTCTCTCCCTCCATGCCTCCAGTGAGAACATGTTCAAGCTTTGAAACGAGTGCCCTTGGAGGCCCTGAATCATCTTGGTTGCCCTTCTCTGGATGGTCTTCAACCTGTTCTTATCTTTCTTAAGATGTGGACTCCAAAACTGGACATAGTACTCCAAATGGGGCTTTACCAGAGACCTGTAGAGTGGTAGTATCACCTCCCTTCTCCCATTGTCAAATCCCCTCCCTATGCACCCACGCATTCTGTTGGGCTTCCTGTAAGCTGTGTTGCATTGATTTGTCTGTTTAAGGGTGTCGCTTATGATGACACCTAGGCCCCTTTCTTCCTGCGTTACACTGAGCTGGACTCCCTTGAGCCAGTATTCTGTCCTTGGGTTCCATTTCATTTAATTTTTATTTGTTATACTTGTAAGCAAGATGAGCATTACTGCCCGTTTTCACAAGCGACAAGTTTCACACACAAAAAAACAATATTACATACATATGACAAACAAACAATACACCATTATAAAAGGACAGGATATTTATGAATTGAAATTACAAGGGCAATCATTTACAGTATCCAACCACTGTCTTAATCTCTTTTTTAAAGTGGCCACAGTGTGACAGTTAGATATGGTGTTTGGAATTGTAGTGTGTAAGGCCCCGACCCCTGCCTTTTTGCAAATGACAGGTGGTATGCTGTTGAAGCTGACAGCAGTACCTGGTGGGGACTGGGTTCGGGGAGGACTAGGTTACTCGGCACAAGGGGCCTAGGTTTGGCTACTCTGCACAGGGGCATCCAAGTAAATCCGAACACAGGAAGCAATAACTGTAATGTCCAATACCAGGAATGGGATTCTAAAGTGTGGCTTTTATTCACATCCAAACTGAACAAACAAAGCATAGACGGACCCCCACAGGGCTACATTCCTGGTAATGCAGATAAGAGATAACAGAACACTTCTTCAGCATTTCAGCCCTCAGGCTCTGAACCCACCAGGCACACAGTCCGGACTTGCACGCAGCTTTCGGTATACAGCCCGACTTGTACACTATTTGGGTTTTTCCCTGGCCCGGCCCCCCTGCCAGCCGCTCGATCCCAGTCCATATGGCAGTGAACCAAATTTTCGGTTGGTGGCTCCCCAAACCACCTTAGAGCCTTCGACTCCTTAAGGGAAATTTTCCTTCCATCCCACGTCTGGGTACTTCCCTCAGCACTGGCCAAGTGCCTGAGGCAACATAGAAATCCCCAGAGCAAATCTGTGGAGGTGGACCTGGTTACTAAAGATGGGGGGTTTCCCACCTCCAGCTTCCACAATCCATACCCGGCCATTTCTCTGGACATCAAACAACTCTTTTTGAAAGCTTGGCAATGTAGATTAAAGGGTGGACATATAGCACATCTCCTCTACATGTCTTGACTTTCCCCTTGTGTTGGACTTGAACATACTTTTACTCTGGCTAAGCCTATTCCTCTAGGCCTCCCACAAATTCAGCAGTCAAATCCCCACTTTAACACAGTTCAGGTGAAACATAGGCTCTTTGACAAGAGCAGAACTCACCCTTTGGTTGCAGGTGCCCCACAGGCGAATCTTGACAGCTTCTGGTACCCAACACACTTGGAAAAACATAAGGCAGCTTCTTCTCTAGCAGTAGCCAGGGGGTTGCCCCTGGAATAACAGGCAAACCTTCCGCCCCCATCCCCTTAGGGATGGGGCACTGAGACCAGTATCGGCGGTCTCCACCACTTCAAGGACTGCTTACTGTGTTCCTTTTTAGGCGGAAGCACACACCTTTCCCTAAAAGTAGCTCTGTATCAGAGCTTAGGCTCCAAGAGCCTGTGCACAGACTGCTGTGCTCCTCTCTTCTTCACTGCTCACACAACTCTTCCCACTGACTGTTCAAAAACTCCCAACATTCTAATCCAACTCCCTTCTGCAGATTCCAATGTGGCTCATGCAGCTGCGATAGTTCTATGGTGATGTCATCCCTCAGTCTCAGCTGAGAACAGAGTGAGACAGTGTGAAATCCATTTAACTGGAGTTTCACAAGCTGCCTTCCCTGCCTACCACTAGGTCTTACTGGGATTCTAGTAACCCCGGGTAACAGGGGGGTTACAATTGTAAAAGAGGGGAGCCCTGTATAATAAAGATTTCTGTCCAAAAGTGTTTTTTACATAAAGGTAGTCAAAATACAAATTTACTTTGAGATCTCATGCCTTGTATGTTAACATTACAGGAAAATAAGGACTAGACGGGACTGGGGAGGAGGTTATTAATAAAGAGTAGAACACCCATTCTAGCCCTTATTCTATTTTCTAGGGATGGACACACTGATTTGTTAAACAACTCACAGTGGTGGGTTTTACATGGTGAATTAGTCATAAACCTAAGAGCAGCATTATAGGTCACATTTAGTTTTGACAGAACCTTTTCACTTATAGCTGTGTAAATAGTGAGACCATAATCAAGCACACTATATAAACAAATATGGGTAAGGATCTTTTGTAATTCAGGGGTCAAAAAAAGACTTGGCTCCCAGTCTTTGATGTATTGTTTTTATCGTGTTATTTATGTGATATTCAAAGGTTAAATAGGAATCTAGGGTTATTCCTAAATACTTAAAACTATTGACTTGCTCAACTATCTCCCCAATCAGAGCCACAATTTGAATTAACTCCAGTTTTTTTCTTGTTCCTGAAAAAAACCTAGACTTAGTTTTCTTTATAGTCAATAATGTCCATCTAGAAATCGTAGAGAGTCATCTTGCACATCTGCATTATGATGTCATTGTTGATTTCTAACATACTTCTGAAGCCGAATTCATGTAAATGGAAAATATAAGGGGACCCAATATAGGTCCTTGGAGTACACCACACTTTATGGTATTACTTTGAGAAAGAACTCCATCTATTCTTGTTCTAGGAACTCTCTTATTAAGATAACTAGAATACCAATCTGAGACTTCCCTTGAAAAATTCAAAACTGAAAAGGAATCCTGGAGCAAACTATGATCAACTAAATCAAAGGCCTTGGTGAGGTCCACTAATACAGCTGCAACAGAACACCCCTTGTCCAGGGCACTCTGTATGCAGCTGGTGAACCCCACCAAGGCTGTTTCCATATTATTCTTCAACTTTAACCCATGCTGTGCAGTTGATAATGGATTATATTTTTCTAGAAAGTCAGATGTCTGATCAAATATAATTTTTTCCAGGATTTTTGAAAGGGGGACAGCAGGGAAATTGGGTGATATTGGAAATACTTGTATTACTGAAAAAATACTAGACTTAGTTTTCTTTAGATACTGTGAGAGATACTGTGGGTTAAGCTGGAAAGGAAAATGGGGACAGCCATCCGAACAGGTGTGGTCTATAGACCACCAGCCCAGGAGGAAGAAACAGATAGGGAGCTGATGCTAGCCATCCAAAGGATGGCAGACAAGGGTGAGGTAGTACTGGTTGGAGACTTCAATATTCCAGACGTGGACTGGAGCATCCCAGCAGCAGCATCAACTAGGAGCAGATTTATCCTGGACTCCTTCAGGGTGCCTTCCTCAAGCAACTGGTCATGGAACCAACTCGGCAGAAGGCAATACTGGACCTTGTGCTCACAAACAGGGACAGTGTGATGGGGGTAACAGTGGGGAGCACCTGGGGAACAGTGACCACCAGTCATTGTGGTTTGAAATCACAGAAAGAGCAGAACCAAACCACACAAAACACGATCCTGGATTTTAGGGGCAGACTTTGGGAAAATGGGGAGATACTTGAAAGAGGCATTAAGGGAATGGGACAGGAATCAGGGGTTGAAGAACAGTGGGCAGTATTTAAATGGGGATTATAAGAACAGAATTATGCATTAAGCAGGTTAGCAAGAGGAAAAGGAAGAGGAGACCATTATGGTTTTCCAAAGAGGTAGCAAAGAAAGTGAAAGCCAAAAAGATTGCATTCAGGCAATACAAAAGACATAGGCAGAAGGGATAGGAGAAGTACCAGGAGAAGCAAAGGAGGCAGGGAAGTCAGTAAGGGAAGCCAAAGCTCAGATAGAAGAACACATTGCAAAATCAGTGGGTAAAGGGGACAAAACCTTTACAGGTACATAAGGAAAAAGAAAGACAAAGGGAGGGATAGTGAGACTGAAGGGGGAGGATGGGAGTCCAGTGGAGAATGACAACAGTAAAGCTGACATACTGAACAGGTATTTCTGCTCAGTCTTACTGAGGAAGAGGGGGGAATGGGTCTGAAGGGAGTACAAGGGTGAGAATGGTGCAGAAATGGACACAAATCCCTTTACACGAGAAAGGGTCCTGAAGGAACTGGAAGTAATAAGAGTTGATAAAGCAATGGGGGCCAGACGGGTGCACCCCAGAGTCCTTAAAGAACTAAGAGAGGTGGTGGCTGAACCTCTGGCTGTCCTGTTTAGCCGATCACTGGAAACAGGGGAGGTACCCAAAGACTGGAGGACAGCAGATGTAGTCCCCTTATACAAAAGTGGGAACAAAGAGGAAGCAGGGAACTACAGACCAGTCAGCCTCACCTCGGTAGTGGGGAAGATCATGGAAGCACTACTGAAGGAGAGATTGGTGGAACATCTGGTTGTCAATGGACTACAGGACCCAAGGCAGCATGGTTTCAAAAGGGGGAGGTCATGTCAGACCAACCTCGTTGAATTTTTTGACTGGGTGACTAGGGAGGTGGATCAGGGGAGGGCAGTGGACATGGCCTATCTGGACTTCAGCAAGGCCTTTGACACTGTGCCACATAGAAGACTATTACACAAACTGGGGAATATGGGTGTGGGCAGGACAGTAGTGTGGTGGGTAAACTGGCGGGGTGGCAGGACACAGAGGGTGGTGGTAAATGGCTGTCACTCCACAGAGGGAAGAGTGACCAGTGGGGTACCACAGGGATCAGTGCTGGGACCGTCCTATTCAACATCTTCATCAGTGACATTATGCAGGATCTAGAAGGCAGAATTTCACTGTTTGCTGATGACACAAAGCTCTGTAATAGAGTAGACACACCAGAGGGTGTAGACAGAATGAGAAGCGACCTGCAGAAACTTGAAGAATGGTCAAGGGTTTGACAGTTGAAATTCAATGCAAAGAAGTGCAAGATAATGCATATGGGGCACAAAAACCCTGGCACAATATATCAGTTGGGGGTGAGGATATAGCATGCACCAAGCAGGAAAGGATCTTGGGTTGTCATCTCTGATGACCTCAAGGTAGGGAAACAGTGTGACAAGGCAGCAGGTAAAGCAAATAGGATGTTGGGATGTATAGGCAGGGGCATCACCAGCAGGAAAAGGGAGGTCAATTCCTGCTATACAAGACACTAGTGAGGCCCCCACCTAGAGTATAGTGTACAGTTCTGGAGACCATACCTACGTAAGGACATAGACAGGGTAGAGAAGGTTCAGAGGAGGGCAACAAAGATGGTGCATGGATTGCATCACAAGTCCTATGAAGACAGGTTGAAGGAACTGAACATGTACTCCTGGAGGAGAGGGAGGGAGAGGGATATGATAGAGACATACAAGTATCTTACAGGGAGGAACAGGGTGCAGGAAACACTATTTTTGCTGAAAAGATGTTCCAGGACTAGAGGGCATGGGATGAAGTTGGAGGGAGGACGTATCTAGAGGAAACATGAGAAAGAATTTCTTCACAGAACGGGTGGTGGACAAGTGGAACACCCTGCCAGAGGAAGTGGTGGGGGCTGAAACAATCACAGGATTTAAGAATGCATGGGATAGACTTAAAGGAATTCTAGAGGTCAGGGGTAAGGGGAAACAGACTTCTAGGAAAACAAACTGAACTTACAAGCTCAAATGGGCAGACTGGGTGGGCCATAGGCCCTTATCTGCCGACACTGTGTATGTATCTATGTACCATTTTTGAAAACTGGTTTAATTATGGCCAGTTTCCACTGCTCCAGAAACACTCCATGACATAATGAGAAATTAAAAGGAATGGCTAGTGGGTGAGCTAATGTATCAATACCCAATTTGATTAACCTAAAATCAATATCATTATGACCAATGTGGGGTTTAGCACTGTATTTTAGTACATAATCTTTGACTTGACTAGTTGTAACTGTCTGAAAATAAAATCTGGGATGTGACGCTGTTTTAGTTTGAATGGATATATTATTTTGAGGTACTGAATTACTATTAATTCTGTACTTTTCAAGATCACAAAAAAATCATTAAATGTTTCAGCAACTTGAGATGGTTCATTTACAAGTTGGTCATTAATGGTCAATGACAAGGCAGTATGTGTACTTCCCCTACCAAGTAAGTTATTCACTACTTGCCATGTTTTTTTGTTGTTTCTAGATGATTTCACTTGTTCTGACAAAAAATATTGTGGTTTAGATTTTCTTATTTCGAATTTACATTTATTCCTTAATGTTTTGTGTTCCTGACGTACTGTTTTCTTATTTTTTTTTATACTGCCTCCATTTTTTATCCCTTTGTTGCATGAGTTATAATAGGTCTTGATTTACCCATTTATTTTTATTAGTTTGAATGCGCATTTTCTTTTTCGGTGCAAATCTGTCAATAATCAATTTAAGATTAGTAGAAAACATTTCCAATAAGGCATTAATATCATTACATGACTCTAGATCTGACCAATCAACCTCCCTGAAAGCTGCATTCAAAATCTCAGAATTTATTATTTTAAGGTTCAGTATGTCGAGGTGGATTCTTTGTCCACCTAGTTGTCCATTCACAGTGGACTGGACACATCGGGTAAAACCCCAGGTCCAACAGTCTTATTCAGATGAGTGACCTCTATCCAGTCCAGTGTGGTGGAAGTACCTGTTTTATAATTGGTTCTAGTCCATAAATAACTCCCTAGCTTTATTTTTTAAATCATGGTCCCAGTTACTATTAAAATCTCCTATAAAGATATATTTCCTGTGTGCTGGAAAACATTTTCTTTTTTTAACTATTAAATTCAATCCTAATTCAATTAATCCTGGTGGAATGTAGATGGAACTAATAACAAGATGTTTGTCTTTACCCATGAGTATATCTAAGGAAATTAAATCACAACCCGTGTCTCCCCCCATGGTCTCCAATATTTGCACGTTTAGCTTGGTCCTAACATCCCCTTACCAAAATTCATTACCTTGCATCTTTTTGCATTGAACTTCAGCTGCCAGACGTTAGACCATCTTTCCAGCCTCTGTAGGTCTTTTTGTAGGTCCTTAACCGCTTCCTCACAGTCAACCCGTCCTCCTAGTTTGGTATCGTCCGTGAATAAGGCTATTTTGCCCTGCATACCTATGCTGATGTCACTGATAAATGCATTAAACAGGACTGGCCCCAACATTGAGCCTTGGAGCACCCCACTCGTGACTGTGCCTTCATCTGACCTCACCCCGTTGACCACCACTCTCTGTTTCTAGGGATGTGGATATGTTGTTCTTATCCACACTTGTTGGCATGTCCCTTTCCCCTTTAAATCTTGCTGGAAGGTCATCAAGTTGGCTCCTCTCACCCACTCTGGTGGTATAACCCTCGGCTCTGCCCCTTGATGCCAGATCTTCCTTTCTGCTGGAAGATTCAGGTTGCCTCCTCTTTGCTCATACTTTTTGTAGGCCCTGGCTTCAAAACCTTCGGTTCTTCTGAAACTTAGGCTCATTCAAGCTAGCGACTGTGGTCTTTGTTATTCGGTCATGGAAGATAAATTTTCCCCCGAATTTTGCCGGTGCCCGTGTAGCCAGAAAATGCTGCGCACCGATCCACATACCATGTGCGACTACTGCCTGGGTGTTGGCCATGACACCAAACTTGCGAGATGTGTCTCACATTCCACCCAAACATCCTTGATGATCATCTCCCATGCCTTAAGTTGGGCAGGCCCAAGAAATGGAATCCTCTGGTGACATCCAAAGAGGCCCGGTGGGCGGTCTCCGCAGCTGCAGGGTCCGCCGAGCTGCTGAAACACATGCAGGCTTTCGAAGAAGAATCGGCATGGGCCGTGGAATCCTCTTCTCGGTCGTTTTTTGTTCCCCTCAACCTGGGCTCCACGTTTTTGGGTTCCTTCTAAGAGCTGTGTCAGTCCCTCCCCTCTAAAGGCGAGGGACCTGTGGGCTCGCATTCCTCTCGGTCCCATAAAAGGGAAAAGGATCTGAAATCTTCTTCGTCTCAGCGAAGATGCTCTTGGGATCCTGAATGATCTCAGTCCCAGGAGCCGGCAGTATCGACTTCGGTAGAAATTGCTTCCTTGGCCACTGGCTTCTTGGCCCTGCCATCTGGCCAGTCAACTGAGGTCTCAATCGATGAGGTTGAGATCGTTCTTGGTCCCGTTGACCCGTCATCACCCGACAAGGCTAACAACTCTTTGACAAGGACTCCGGTTCTGCCTCTTCCTGATGAGGAGACCCAGCCATTGGGGAATCCCATCGAGGAACTGGTCCCTGATCCGGGTAAATCACCGGTTCCCTCGGTATCTCCCAAGCGATTGAATTGGCCAGTCCGATCGAGGTAGACATCTATGACCCCTCAACTGACAGACTGAGGAAGGTGCATAAGCCCTCTAAAAAGAGGCGATCCCGTCAGTCATCCTTGTCCTCTTTGGATGAGGGGAGGCTTTGGCAGAAACTTCATTGATGCTATGAGGATTTGATGTGGCAGCAGCTGATTCTGTCCAGACAGAAGCCTGCCACGGTTTCTACTCCGGCCATTACTTGGCTTTCATCTCCTAGGCCGAAGCCGACTCCTTTGGAACCGGTCATATCGGTTCCTCCACCTGTGAAGCCGGCCAAACCTGCTTTGGTTTGGCCAAAATTGGTCTCTCCGTCGATTGAGATGGAGCTGCCGCCTAAACAGCCTTCGGGAGGGGCTCTATGAAGGATTCTCAGATGGCTGCGGGATTCCCACGTAGGTTGTCGGTCACCCTTATGCCTGATCGCCCCAGGCGTGTTGAAGGGGACCTTGGTGGCTGACCAATCTATCTAGATTCTTCGGATACGGAAGACACAGACTTACACTCTCATCCACAGGACGATGGGTCTATTGGTAATCTGTGTCGATGGAGGAGGGCCCTTTGTCTTTTCAAGAGATTCTCCACCTTATCTCCGAATCATCGGGGATGCCCCTTGAGTCTGTCCAGAAAAGGGCAGAGTACCCTTTTACAGATATTCCTAAAAGAGGGGATACACCCACAGAAGCCTTTCCGGTGGCCAAAGCCATTGTTGATCTGGCCTTGGAGCTCTGGCAGCATCCTGCCTCCTGCCCAGTGCCATCTTCCCAGATGGCCCGCAAGTATGCGGTGCCCATTGGGTCCCTGTCGGGGTTCACTGAACGCTCTTCAGCTGAGGGGTTGGTGACTGCCTCAGTGTTCAGATGCACAGGCAGCTCCGCTGACACAGATAGACCTCCTGACAAGGAGTCCAAAAAACTGGACCACACAGCCAGGAAGGTCTATGCAGCCTCCTCTTTAGGCCTCTGTCAGGCGAGCTTGGCCCGTTATCATGGTGCACTTCTCACATGCCCTGTTGGGCTGCTTAGATGAAGTTCTCCCACATCCCCCTGCAGACCTTCAGACTACGGTCAAGCAGGTCCGGGACCAGGGCTGTGCCATTGCCAAACAGCAGCTTCAGACAGCTTTGGACCTTGGGGACTCTTGCACCCGTTCGGTGGCAGCCGCGGTTGCCTCATACCGCAGGGCTTGACTGAGGCTTTCCACCTTTATGGCAGACACCCAGCACAAACTCACTGATGTTCCTTTCCTGGGTACCGATCTCCTCGGCACAGGTGTGGATGGTCACCTTCAGTGAATCGAGCAGTCCAATGCCACCTTGGACTCAGCCACTTCTGCTCAAAGCACCCCCTGATGCCAAGAAGCAACAGAAAAGAAAAAGCCTTTTCAGCACCCTGTTCCTGCGGCACAGCAGCCCTCCTTTCAATGCTGGCAGCAACAGCAGGCACAGACTTGGTGCCCTCGGCCTAAGTCCGGGGCTTCACCAGCCCGCAGACAGGGAGGTCGGGGTTCAGGCTTGGACCTTCTTCCTCTAGGCCTGCCCAGTGACAGGATAGGGGTACCACCCCTATCTCCGACACGTCAGCTCTGGGTTCTCCCGTGGGGAGTCGGCTTCACCATTTTCTTTCCGCCTGGTCCGCTGTTACCATGGACAGGTGGGTCTTAAAAGTGCTCAACCAGGTTCTGCCTCTGGAATTCGAGCAGTACCCTCCCAGCCGAGCCTGTGCCCCATGGGAGGAGAGAGAGAATCAGCCCACACTCGGTCGGCTCTGAGAGACAACATAGCCCAGCTCCTCCTCAAGGAGGCAGTGGTTCGAGTGGCAGATCCTCCAGTCAACCCCAGGTTCATTTCCAGGTACTTCCTGGTCCCGAAGCAGATGGGGGGCTGGTGCCCCATTCTAGATCTGCACGACCTGAATCAGTATCTCAGGACACACACCTTCAGGATGGTAACTCTGTCTCAAATCATACCATCCCTGGAGCCAAACATGTGGTTCTGCTTACTGGATCTCCAGGATGCATTCTTTCATGTCCCGATCCATCCGCCCACACCACCGGTTCCTCCGCTTCAGAGCAGAGGGAACCTTATATGAGTTCTGAGCCATGCTATTCAGCCTGTCATCGGCCCCAAGGGTCTTCACCAAATGCATTGCAGTGGTGGCAGCCCATCTCAGGTGTCGAGGGGTCAGAGTGTACCCCTACCTCGACGATTGGCTCTTGGCAGGTTCCACCCAGCAAGAGGTGGAGAGGTCCAGGAACCTGGCCCTTCAGACCTGCTCTCAGCTTGACCTCCTGATCAACGAGGCCAAGTCAGAGCTTGTGCCTTCTCAGGTGATATGCTTCATCGGGGCAGAGCTCAACTCTTGCTGAGCCAGAGCTCGGCTCCCGGTGGACAGGGCGGAGGTTCTCCTCCTCCTTTGCCCAATCATTTCTGGTTGGGCACTTGCACCCTCCTCGGGACTTTCTGCACCTTCTGGGCTACATGGCAGCCTGCACCACTGTGGTCCATTGGGCCCGGTGGCTTATGTGCCCCCTTCAACGGGAGGTGGCCGCCCAGTGGACTCAGCGCCTAGGTCATTTTGATCAGCTGATCACTGTGACCCAGAGGATGTGGGATGCTCTCCAGTGGTGGACTATCCTAGACCGGTTACAGGAAAGGATCCTGTTTGTCTGCCCCAAGCCGACGGCCGTCCTCACGACTGATGCCTCTCTAAGGAGCTGGGGAGCCCACATGCAGAGCAACAGGGCCTACGGGTTCTGGACCCCTGAGGAATCCTGATACCATATCAACCTGCTGGAGCTCAGAGCGCAACCTGTTGGAGCTCAGAGTGGTCAGACTGGCGTTTTCAGCATTCGCTGAGCAGCTTCAGGGTCAAGTAGTTCAAGTCCAGACAGACAGTACCACAGCCATGTACTACCTCAACAAGCAGGGCGGCACACACTCCAGACTGTTGTGCAGGGAAGTGCTCCACATCTGGACACTCATGAGCCGACTGGAGTTGGATCTCCTAGCCATCCATGTGGCAGGAGCCTCAAATCATCTGACGGATGCTCTTAGCCGCATAGGTGAGACATCCCACGAGTGGTCTCTACATCCAGAGGTAGCTAATAGCCTGTTCTCCCACTGGGGCAAACTGATGGTGGATCCATTTACCTCCAGGGAAAACACCAAGCTGAGGCTGTTTCATGCCACCCCTCTCAGCGGGGATCACTGCACACTGCAGGAGGTTGCCTTCCTGACGCCATGGACCCCAGGCCTCTTCTGCGCCTTCCCTCCATTTCCCTTGATCCACAGGGTGCTTCTCAAGATGAGGAGGGACAAGGTGCAGGTGATCCTGGTAGCCCCATACTTGCCCTGCCAGTTCTGGTATCTAGATCTCCTCAGCCTCAGCAACAGGTTCCTGAGGCATCTTCCAGCATGCCCGAACCTGATATCAGTCAGTCAGGGGAAGGTATTCCATCCGGACCTTCAATCCCTGCACCTGACAGCCTGGTACCTGAGCAGCTAGAGTTCCAGGCTTTGGGTCTTTCTGAAGATGTACTCACAGAAGTGGAAGCATCCAGAAAGGAGTCGACCAGAAAGTGCTACGCTTTCAAATGGAAAAGATTTTCCATTTGGTGCCTGGGCAAGGGCCAGGACCCTTGCACAGGAGAAGGTGGTCTGGCACTTTTTCAAAAGCCTTGATCACATATCCCCTCTGGTGCGTGTGAACCTCCACCTCTGTGGGATTTACTGCTGGTTTTGGCAAAGCTCATGAGCAAGCCATTCGAACCAATGCACAAGTGTGAGATGTCACACTTGTCGTGGAAGGTGGCCTTCCTGGTGGCTATCATTTCTGCCAGAAGGACTGGGGAGCTTCAGGTGCTTTCGGTGGAGTCTCCTTATCTGGTCTTCCGAAGGGACAAGGTTGTCCTGCGTCCCCACCCGAAATTCCTCCCGAAGGTGGTGTCAGAGTTTCGCCTTAATCAGATGTTGACTCTGCCCGTGTTCTACTCAAACTACACCTTGGATGCCGAGCACAGGCTCCATACTCTGAACCTGAGACGTGCTCTCTCCTATTATGAGGAGAGGATGGCGGAACTTCGGGGAGAGGTTCGCTAACTGTTTGTCACCTACGCTGAAGCCGTACCTGGCAGGCCCGCAGCAAAGCGGACGATTGGCAGATGGATTACATCATGCACTGATCTCTGCTATAGGTTGGTGGGCAAGGAGCCTCCCAGAGGGATAAGAGCTCATTCCACCCACCATACCGCTGCGTTGGTGGTTGCTTCCAGAAACATGCCTATCCAGGAAATCTGTAGGGCTGCTACCTGGAAGACAGCGAACACCTTCATCACCCATTACCACATCGACCTTGAGTCATGCCAGGATGCTGGTTTTGGGGCCTCAGTTCTCCAGTCTCTATTCCCAAAGTAGGGGTGTGTGCCTTGCCTCTCTCCTCCCAGAGAACTGCTAGGAGTCTGCCAACAAGTGTGGATAAGAACAACATATCCACATCTGTAGAAAAACAGGTTAATCACCTGTAACAGTAGTTCTAGGAGTGGTATATGTTGTTCATCCACACTGACTCACCCGACCTCCCTGGCTACGATGCACAACCTGGCTTCCAGCGGGCTAAGATCTGGCATCATGGGGCAGAGTCGAGGGTTATACCACCCAGGTGGGTGGGAGGAGCCAGCTTGAAGACCTTCCAACAAGTGTGGATGAACAACATATACCACTCCTAGAACTACTGTTACAGGTGAGTAACCTGTTTTCTCCGTCCCTAAGCCAATTTCCTACTCACCTGATTATGCTCTTGGCTGCATCCAGGTCCTCCAACTTTTTCAGCAGGCGGTTGTGCTGCACTAAATCAAAAGCTTTACTGAAATTGAAGTAGAGGCGGTCCAATGGGTGGTCTTTGTTAATTCCCTAGTCACCCAGTCAAAAAATATGATTAGGTTCATCTGGCATGACCTTCCTGCAACAAACCCATGTTGCCTGTCATCCTGAAGACTGTTCTTATCTAGGTACTCTACCAAGTCGTCTTGTAGTAAGGCTTTCATTAGTTTCCCCAATACCGACTTAAGGCTAACCAGTCGGTAGTTGCCTGCCTCTTCCCAGATCCCTCCCTTGTGGAGAGGTACTACATCTGCTCTTCTTCAGTCTCCAGGCACTACCCACCACCCTACTGGTGGTGATTGACGGTGTTTCCATTTGTGTGACACCTGTGTCAGCAGCCTTGATGCCACTATCCGGTGTAGGGTCTGTGTGTTCCTTGATGAACACAAAGCAGAAAAAATTATTCAGAATGGCCTTCTGTCCATCCTTAACCCTTCCCCATGTGCTATGAAATCAGTAAGAGTTCGGGAAGGGTTCCACAATTAGACCACACCTGATCTACTAGATTGCTACTAGCAGTTCAACAAAGCTTTGATGAAATTCAAAGCTACTCTAGACACAGGGACTATGAATCCTTCCAGTACCTCGGGGAACCAATGAGGAATGTCAAAACGGCATACTACAGTACACCGGGTGCTGGGAGGCTATCAGCAGCCAGCCAAACATCAGCTATTGTTTTGGTAAAAGCAACTCACAGCCCATCTCCACAGCTGAACTACAGTTGCAGCCTAGTATCTGGCAGTACTGAAATAGCAGGCACCCTAAATCAGCTCTTTACTGACTTAACCTTCCCCCTCCAATAAGACAACAGCCTGTGCACAAGCACTCAACCCCCCTGCTCACTGGCCAGCATCATTCCTCAGCTGCTGCAGCCTTTAATTTCAGTGACGTTAGCTGAAACTAGATCACAACACTGCAAAAACACAAGCTCTGAGAGCACCGATGCCCAGCTGCTGACAGTCACTGTAAAACAACTGGCACCACCCACTGGAACTTTCTTCAACCTCTCTCTACCTACTGGACAACTAGACAAATACCAGCAATCTGGAATGCTACCATTATTTATAACCCCACTCTCAAATCTGCTCCCCCCCATCAGACCCAAACAGTTATTGTCCCATCTCCCTACTATCAGTACTCAATAAGCCCCTTGAAAAGCTTGCTCACAAACTGCTAGTGCAGTACAGCTCTGTAGCAATATACTCACCAAGCACAATCAGACTTCCGCCTGAGCCACTCTACCAGTACTGTCCTGCTAAAGGTGATGAGTGGCCTTTTGACTGCCCTTAATGCAAACCATCACACAACAGCTCTTTTCATAACGTTGACAAAGGCATCTGACACCCTAAACCATAGCACCTTTCTTTACAAAATCTGTCAGATGGATGTTTCCCACAAGGCAATGAACTGGTTGAAGCCCACCTAGCCAGCAGATCATGGATGATTAAACCTGATCTCCCAAACACTTACCCTAGGCATTACACAAGGCTTGATCCTCAGCCCCCTGCAATTTAGCATGTTGCTCAATGATGAATGATCAATGAGCAGTAACACCTGTGTTAACCTTTACAGGGATGACACCATTATCTACACCAAGTTCAAAACCAGCAGATACTTCAGCAAAGTACTGTGCTCTTGCTGTTCTTCAATGAATCAGAGCCCCATAAATCAGGGACAAGGCTTAAAAAATTGTTAATACTGTATTCACTCAGAAAACTGACAGACTAAGGAGATTAGTGTAAGATGCATTTTCTAAAGAAGAAGTCTGTGACTGTAATATCTGACATTATTTTGTGCTTACAGTCCCCACTGTTCAGTCACAAAAACACAATTTTTACAAGGGACTCAGGAAAATGCTGAGGCAAAATCAGGGATGGTATGCAGAACACCAGAAGCATAACCTGTTACTGAAGAAACCAAAAATAAAAGTCCTGGTCTTCAGTAGGAATTGGGAAAGCAACCCCTCCCTGACCTCTGCACACCGTAGCATACTCCAGCCCACTTCTTGTACATGTGCAGTTATTCAGATACCTCAAACTGTGGCTAGAACAAAAGCTGAACTTCATAGACCGTATCATTAGGATTGTCAGGAGAAACTACCAAAAACTCAGTGCGCTCTGCAGGGTTAGAATCTGCCTAACCCCAATCACCAGCAGACTAATACTGCAACAGTGCCCATTACAGCACTAGAATACGGAAGTAAAGATGACAGATCCTCCACCTCTGTCACATCACTTCAGAAGGTCACAGAGCACATAAACGCACATGTAGGCCTGCCCTTTGCTGGGACAATAGGACTCAACACTTCATACTCTCAACAGCCAAGGCCTGTCATCTGAAAGGAAGTGAGATCATATATAAGCCACTGTAGTATATACTAAAAATACACACAAGGACTCCACCTTCTGTATTTATTAGCTTTCTCAGCACATCCTTTCTGTTACAATACCACCCCCACCCTCTTGCTCCCTCCCTCTAGAACCCATGACCCAGAATGCTGTATGGCAGCTATAGCCACTGTGGTGATGACTATTTGTAAATCCACACATTACTTTAAGATTTAAAGATATGCTCTACTGCTATTTGGGTATATACAACAGGAGTGGGGTAAAAATGATGCAATAAAAAGATATCTTGGCTAGTGACATCGATAACCACAGCATACAGTATCAAAAATATATTGTTACGTAAGCAGTAAGACATGACAGGATGTGCTATGTGGTGATACAATCACACACCTCAGGTGCGCTGTTAGGCATGAGGTGCAGGCAAGTTTTATTTTTTAACCATTGTTTTACCAGGAGAGAGACACTAAGCTGAAAGCTTGTTTACAGGTGCAACCTGGGAGCACAAGGAAGTTAAGTGACTTGCTCAGAGTCACACAGTATGCAAGTGAGGGCTGTGAGATTCAAACCCAAGTCTCCGGGTTTGCAGCTCAGAGCCTTAAACCACTGCACTATACTGCCTCCAAAGAGATATGGAGATGCATGGGAATGAACCCGGAGCCTCATACATGCAAGTGCTGTCAAATGCACCTGAGAAGTAAGATTACATCTCCACAATGGCACATCTTGGATTGTCTTATTGTTTACATACAAAATACATTTAAATATTTGATTTAAAATGAATGAACATAAGAAATTATTATACAAATATAAAAAAAGACCTTTCATTGAATATGCTTCTGTTTTAACTTTGAAGTCAAAAAATAGTCCACACTCTGGTGTGTGTGTGTGTGTGTGTGTGTGTATGTATATATATGTGTGTGTGTGTGTATGTATATATATATATATATATATTATTACCTTACTTGCATTTAGTTGTAGTAATAGTCTTCATTTGTTTCTGGTGCCCTTCCCCGGAGGCCCAGGGTGCCATTACAACACAATTTAAAACCAATATACAGTTAACCACAAAAACCCAAATAAATAACAATACGCAACTATATTGAGATTGTACAACAGACATAATAAAACAGACTAATAATTTGGGATGTGATAGGATGTTATGAATAATCTCTAAATACTTGTTGAAATAACTAAGTTTTTAAGCCATTCTAATGTCTCCACCTAGGGAACCTCCCTCAAGGCTTTAGGCAGGGAATTCCAAAGGGTCGGGCCCACTACCTCAAAGGCCCAGTTTCCGGGGGTCTTCAGCCTAGCCCCTAGGAACCACCAGGAGGATCTCCCCAGCTGATCAGAGTGGGCGGACAGGGATGTGAGGATGCAGGAGCTCAGTCAGGTAGTCTGGGCCGAGCTCGTATAGGGCTTTGTAGGTAAATAAACTTACCTTAAATGAGATACATCACTTCACCGGCAGCCAGTGCAGATCTCGCAGTGCCGGTGAAATATGGCACATTCTAGATAGGCCTGTAAGTACCTGAGCAGCTGCATTCTGCAGCAGCTGCAGGTGTCACAGCATACCCGTACTAACCCTGAGGTACAGAGCATTTTTTTTTTTTGTCGACCAGGTAAGTGCACTAGACAAATCCTGCCCATTTTCAGGCACGACCCAGGGGAGGGGGATACAGACGAATGGCAACTGACCTTGAATCGGATTAAGCTGTTGGTGGTATTTTTAGTGAATGAGGGAAATTTGGCCAGGACACCGGGGAAATTCCCCTACTCTGTAGGCAGGTGGCGCTGTCCGTCTGTCTGCAGGGATGGTGGACCTCAGTTCGATGGAGGTAGTGGAGGAGGATGGTTGTGTCTCTGAGGCACAGGAGCTTTTGGTGCAGCCTTCAATATCTGAGGAAGAAGGTGGGCCCAAAAAGAATGATGAAAATGCTGTTGTTTTGGAACAGAATACTTCTTCTGCAATAGATATGGAAGAAGCAACGGTTGAATTGTGGTTACAGAACGAGCTGGAGTTGAAAAAATCTCAACTTTTAAATCTCATCACGCCAGTTGAAAATGATTTTCAAACATGCCGCCAACAGCTTGAGGCGGAACGAAATAAGCGGAAGCAATCTACAGCAAGTCCTACGCAAGACGGAAGTAAACGGATACCTTTAGATGTAACGCCTACAACTTCTGCCGAGACGTGAATTTCAGATCCGGATTTTTCCCATACATCTCACGGAGAGATGGATAGTGGATGTTCTTTGCCTGACTGGACTTTAGGAGAAGCATTGAGACAAGCGGGATGGTAATGGTCTGATGGACGTTGGATTCCTGATCCACAATTTCCTTTGCCTGGGTCAGTAAGTACTGAATCTTTGTATAGTGATGAGCAGAGGGAGGTGATGAGCGTTTCCTCGGATAAGGGTAATTTGGTGGAAGCACACCCATAGATCCCCCCAGTTATAATATCTACTATACAGGGAGGAATTGGAGGTAATGACAATATGTTGGATACTATGGTTTTAGAAAACAGACCTGGAATGGAGAGTGAGATGGATATGACACAATCTGAACCAGTTGTTGTCCCACTGGAGGAGATTATTACTGGTCATACATCGGGAAGGGATTCCCCTCCACAGAAGGACTCTAGTCCTAAAACATGTGCTGGTCTTTTCTGCTAGCCAGCAGAGGCAGCAAGACTGCATTTTTTGGTTAGGCTCAGATATAAAGGAAAGGCCCCTGTAGTCCCAGACAAAGTCTGAGTTGGAAAAACTCTTTTGGTTGACTCAGGTTTTTCACCGTCGGAGGTGTATGCATTCATACACCCCCCTGGAGATCATTCATATGACGTTAGTTTTGTAACAATGAAATCATTGGATAAACTTTGGAAAAAATATTATGAGGTGAAAGACACTGAAGTCTGGAGGGATTTTATAGCCATTCCGATTACCAAACCAACTGTAAAAACAGTAACTATTCTTTTCCGGAATGAGGGAGTTAACATTGCTAATATTATTGTGTGTGATCAACCCAAGCCTATCATAGATGAAAATGGTTTTTGGATGGGGGGTGGACAACACGGGTACAGCTTAACCAAACAGAGGAAGGTATTCAACACCTTCCGAGCTCTTTTTTCTTGGGTCAAGACAGGGGTATTGTTTTTTTATGCAGGCCAGCCAAAGAACTGTTGCAGATGTGGCTCCTTGCAACACTTGAACACCTCCTGTGACCAAGTAAAGTGTTTTTTGTGTGGGGTATTAGATCACACTGCTGCTCATTGCACTGCTTCCCCGATTTGTCATTTATGTGGGAATGTGGGCCATACTTTCGCTGATTGCCCATGGGCTACGCATGACAGTGATGCTTCTTCAGATCAGGAATATTTTTTGTATCAGGCTAGAAGACCATTTCATTCTGCTGAGTTTGAGTCAGATAATCTAGGGAGAGGTAGGAGACGGGGCAGAGGACGTGGAGGGGGTATGGAGGATAGGAGAGGGACCCCAGTACCGCCCATAGCCCTGCCTCCTGTAGTTAGGGATTTCTCCCAGCCCAAAAATATGGAGACCAATTCTCCTTTAGAACATTCCAGAATTGAAGAACGGGAAACCCCCTATGTGACTCCACAGGGTTCTCCTCAGCGAGACACTAGGAGTTGGTTGGTCTCTTCTCCACTAGAAACATGCCATTTGGTAGTCCCTTCTGTAAGTGGAGTACTTCATCAGTCTGAAGTGTTGGACCAGGAGGAGGCCCAGCTGCAGTCTGAGGTAGAGAGCATGAAAAGGCTTGAGAGTCAGGGTCTTCCCCTGTCTCCTTTGCCTCTATCCAGTAGATTCTCTATGTTTTCTTCTTGGGGTGACCAAGTGGATAACGAGAGTCCTTTACTCGATGTGAATAAGAGTCAGGAGTCTACTATTGACACACCGGGTGGTCGGAAATTGCCTCCTCGAAAGGTGCAGAGTTTGGAGGAAAAAAAGAGGATTACAAGATCTAGTGGGAAAATAATCAAACCCCCTTCCTGAGCCATCTTCTCTGCACATAGCAAGTTTGAACGTTAATAGTATTAAGTCTACAGTTAAACGATCAGTGACCTTCGGAGTGTTATCACAGTTAGACTATGATGTCTTTTTATTGCAAGACACTAGACTACATACTCAGAGTAACGTGACTCAGGTTACCATAGATTGGCCTTAGGGAAAGACATATTGGTCCATGGGGGAAGATACCTGTTGTGGTATAGGGATATGTTTTTTATCACAGGATGTTCAGATTTTTCGATTAGTAGATGTTGAACCAGGGAGAATCTTGTTATTGGATGGGGTTGTTAATGGTTTACAATGTAGATTAATTTCCTTTTATGGCCCACAGACAAAGGCACAAAGAATAGTTTTATTGAAAAAAATACAACCATACTTATACACTAGTAGACATTTTTTTTTTTTTGTGGGGACTTTAATATTAATTGTCATCAGCGAACAGAGCAGGGCAAACAATATTGTGATAAATTATTTTTGCAGAATGTTCTTTCCCAAGCAGGTTTAGTAGATGCACATGCTAAAGGGGGTTTAAAAGTAAAATCAACTTTTTCTAAGGGTCTTTTGCATTCACTAATAGATTTGATATTTGTACAAAAAACTTTGATGATTATTAAAATTAAGAATATGCCTGTGGAAACTTCTGACCACACTTTGATAGGAATAAGTGTTGAGAATCCACCCAGATGGATGAAAGGTTCTGGAGTATGGAGACTCAACACTTCTCTTTTAGTATTACCAGGTATGGAAGAAGAATTAAAGATTGTCCTTCAAGATAAAATTACAACTCTTGAATTATATGATAATATTGGATGTTGGTGGCAAGATCTTAAAAACTGTTTGATAGGATATTTTCAGGCTTTGGGAAAATCACAGGCTAGAACGAAGATGGAGGAGTATCTTTCTTTTAGGAATTTGTTAGGAGAGTTATTGTCAAGACAGGAAGAAGGGGAGGGACCTTTGACTGATGAAATTTCTCAGGTTAAACGTTTTATGGTTCAATATCAATATGATAGATATTCCTCGTTACATAAAGAACAGTCTTTTGGGACGCAAGGGAAATCTGCATATGTTAGTCCTTTTCTGGCCTGTAAAGATAGGAGAGAGAAACGAGTTTTTGTTAATTTATTAGCCCCTTCTAGTGACAAGGTTTGGGATAATAAAGGTATAATGTCAATAGTTGATAATTATATTGAACAGAAATTAGGAGTACTGGTGGTGAATTCTGATAAATTTCATCAGTTATTTGCGGCAGCGAACCCTCCAAGTTTATCTATGAATTGGCAATGAGCATTACTTCAGGACTTTACTTTTGTAGAAATAGAAAAGGTGATTGTATCTTTGCAACCAAATGTTTCTCCTGGTTCAGATGGCTTACCAAGTGAGTTATACAAACTTTTGTGGCGGTTGATGCCAACAACATTGGTATTGCTGTACAATTTTTTTTATAACTGGTATGATTTTGCCTATACAAATGTATGAAGGTTTAATGGTCTTTCTCTTTAAATCTGGGGATCAGGCTGATATTAATAATTGGAGGCCACTTACATTACTGAATGTCGATTTCAAGATTTTCTCAAAATTGTTGGGGAATAGACTATCTTTAGTTATGCCGAATCTTATAAGTAGGGATCAATATTGTTCTGTTCCTGGCAGACGAATCACTGGAGCATTGTTGCTGATTTGAGAATTGATGGAATATCAGAATGAGACAGGCTTGGTGAATTCAAATTTAGGGTATTTGGTGAGTTTGGATCAGGCCAAAGCCTTTGATGAAGTCTCTCACATTTATTTGTGGAAGTGTCTGGAAGCTTATGGTATTCCGACATTATTTGTGCAATGGGTGACATTATGCTATGCATTGGCGTATGTATTACTATATGAAAATGGGAGGTTGGGCTCCCGACATCAGATTTTTAGAGGAGTTCGTCAAGGGTGCCCGCTTAGTCCCCTTCTATACGTTTTTGCGTTGGACCCATTATTAAGATTACTGGTTAGGTCTCCTAGAATTAGGGAGATGGGAGGGGAATTTGGGAATTTTACGTAGATTGTGGCATATGCAGATGCTCTATGTTTAATTTTGAAAGACAGTGATTCTATTATTACAGCATGTACTTTAATAACAGGAGTTGGTAGCATTACAGGAGCTAGGATTAATTTGCAGAAAACACATTGTTTGCGTCTAAGTGGATTCCCGAGTATGAGTGAAATGGTGGGAGGATTCCAAGTGGATAGGGTTCCTTGTCGCATACTTGGGGTTTATTTTGGAGGCTCTGATATATGGCAGAATATAATTGGCAAAAAGCCTTACTTAAAGGACAAAAGATGGTAGCAGGTTGGAATCGATGGAAGTTGTCTAAATTGAAAAGAATTTATATGATTAAAACTTTTTTGCTTCCTGTTTTTTGGTTTTGAGCTACATTTTTTTGTTACCACGACATCTAGAGACTCAGTTGATGGGCTGTTTTTTTAGTTGTTTTTGGGGGAGTTGATTGAATCCAATACGACGGAATGTTTTATATTTACCAGTACGGGCGGGAAGGGTTAATATGGTTCATCCAGTATTATTTTTCTTACTTTTTTTTATACTGTAATCTAGTACCATTAATGACTAGCTGTTCACATAATTGGAGTTTTTTTTGTAAACCAACGGTTGTCTGGGGTTCTTTCAGAATGGAGATTAAATTTCCTTCGCCATAAGAATAAAAGATGCCCAAGATTGGCTATGCGATGGGAAGGTGTGTTTGATAAAATAAAATGATGGCATATAAGTTGGTTCTTGGTTGGACATACTGCTAGGAAAGCCCTTTATGTGGATGTTTTACAAAGGTGTTTTTTCGATTCACCATTTTCTGGATTTTCTTTGATTCACCAACAAGGAATTTTGGCCTGTATAACAGATGAGCATATACCAAAACATATTTGGGATACAGTTTGGTTAGGACTCCATAGTAGGGTGAACATCCGTAGCAATCAGAAACATAAAAGTTTACAGGATCGTTATTGCCCAAGGGAATGTTGCCAATTAAAATTGGAAACTATGTTGCATCTTTATTTTCAGTGTCCGTATGCAATTAATTTTTGGGATGTGGTTAAAAACCGATGGAAAAATATGCTTCTTATACTGCCATCTTTAGAATTACTGTTCTATGGCGTTCATGATGGCTTTTTGCCTAAAGATAGTCTTAGTACCTTAAGAGTGATACATGGGCATTTTTTATATTGGTTGTGGATCAGCAGATCCAGGTTGTTATTACAACAACAATTAATTTCTACTGAAGAGTTATTTTTTATGTTATGTTCAGATTTACGCCATTTGAAGCAAACAGAACATATGAAATACAATGTTGTTTTTTGGACCTCTTTATGGGGAATATATGGGTTTATTTAATGTTACCTAGGTATGAGGGGTTATTTCTCTATACGAATCAACATTTAACTTGTTCTTAAGTTTCTTCCATGGTTTCCTTTTAATTTTTTTTTTTGAGAAAAAAACATTTTTTTTTGTTATGATCATTAACTAAAAAGTTGGGAGGAAGGAGTTGATTTAATATAGAGTATTCATATGAAAGGTTTTTCTTTGTTTTCTTTTTTTACTTTTTTCTTTATTTCAGTTTTGTATGATGAAATACTGTTTTGTATATTTTTGTTTAAGTAGATTATTGCATGGGGAGGGGTTAGTTAGAAGATATTTTTATGATTTGAGATTTTTCTATGAATTTGTACTTATTGATGCTTTGTATCTTTCTTTTTTATGTTTCTGTGTAATGTATTATTGATTTGTACATATTTCATTATGTTTTTGTTTTGATTTCAATAAAAATTCCCCTACTCTTTTCGATAAGTGCCATGGGATCTTTAACATCCACCTGAATTACCACCCATCCAGGCAGATGGGACCTCAGTTTAACGTCTCATCCGAAAGATGGCACCTCAGACATGACTCCCAGATTCTTCACCTTAGGGGTAGCTAACAGCCCAAATGGACCAAGCCGAAGCCCATTCTCTCTTCAGGTGGCTGCCAATCCCCCTCTACAACCTGGCTCAATCACTAGTACTTCAGTTTTCTCGGGGTTGAGTCTCAGCCAGCTCGATGCCATCCAGTCTTGGATCTTGGCCAGGCACTTATTGAGCACATCCACAGCACCTGGTGTCCTGGAAGCAAAAGCCATACTGTATAGAGTTGGGTATCATCCACATAGCAGTGAAACCCAAGCCCATAAAACATCTAATAACCTTGCCCATAGGGAGCATATAGACCGCGAACAGCATGGGTGACAAGACCAAACCCTGGGGTACACCACGGGACAAAAGTAGTCTAATTTGGTCAGTGTCAGTGGCTCAGTAGGTAGCACACTCGCCTCTGAGGCCAGGAGATCAGAGGGCTGTGGGTTCAGTTCCCACATCTGGCACTTGGGTTAATATCCTAGTACTGACACTGTAGTGCAGCATGAGAGAGGTGCTGCACTTCTCCAGATTAGACATTATAGTAGTTTAATCTGGAGGTCACAAACTCATGAATCAGTGTGGCCAGCTCCTCAAGGGGAATAAGGGATCTGATTTAACAGATATTCCATAGATGGAAAAAGCCACTCCAGACTACGGCAGACACCTGGGCCTCCATTGTCAAACTATCATCCATTATGACTCCCAGATTCTTCACCTTAGGGGCAGCTAACAGCCCAGATGGACCAAGCCGAAGCCCATTCTCTCTTCAGGTAGCTGCCAATCTCCCCCACAACCTGGCTCAATCACTAGTACTTCAGTTTTCTTGGGGTTGAGCCCCAGCCAGTTCGATGCCATCCAGTCTTGCATCTTGGCCAGGCACTTATTGAGCACATCCACAGCACCTGGTGTACTGGAAGCAAAAGCCATACTGTATAGAGCTGGGTATCATCTGCATAGCAGTGAAACCCAAGCCCATAAAACATCTAATAACCTTGCCCATAGGGAGCATATAGACCGCGAACAGCATGGGTGACAAGACCGAACCCTGGTGTACACCATGGGACAGAACCACCGGGTGTGAGGAAAAACTTCCCAACACTACCCACTGGGTTCTGTCCAGGAGAAAAACAGAAACACAGTTCAAAATCAAAGCAGGTACAGTATTTGAATGGAATTGTGTTCAAAACCTTTAAACCTGTCATTTTTTTTGGGGGGGCAGATTTCTCCTGAAAACACCCATATAAGATTCAAATGTATGTGCTTTTACGAACTTCAGGAATGTGTTTAAACATGTTGGGTCTGCTGATGCAACTGTATTTTCCTACCATGCTCTCTTTGTTTATAAAATATACAATAGATCTAATAATCAAGGAAATTTAATGGGTAGAACTAGTCAGGTGAACGTGCACATGTGCTATTTCAGCATAATGCACGGCCATCATTGTCCTAAACCTGACTGAATTTGTTAGTAGCCACATCACATAATAAGCAAATCAGTCCCCTTTCAACCAGAACTGAACTCAATAGCCTGACTCAAAATAGTTAATTTATAATCACTTGTGAGTGAGCAGGACTTTCATAAATCATGTGTGGCTCCGTCACTCATGAGTTATGGTCCTACCCCCTCACACTTGAAGTTAAACTGCATATTTCTAGGAACATGGATATGATGTTCTCTCCACACTTTCTGGTAGTTGCCTTTCCCTTTAAGACTGGTCTTCAAGCTGGCTCCTCCCACCCACCTGAGTGGTAACTCCCTTAGCTCTGCCCCATGACACAGATCTTCCTTTCCGCTTGGAAGAAGCAGGTTCCCTCCTTACCGCTCTCGCGCTGAGTAGGCCGTTTGCTATTAAATCTCTGGATTTACTTCCAATTTGTTTTCAAAACCTTTGTCTTCAGGCTCGATCATCGATTGCGACCACAGTGGACGATGACAAGTCTGCTCCTAGGTTTCATCAGTGCCTTTGCGGGCAGAAGATGTCCCAAACAGATTTACACACCACATATGTTTACTGCCTGGGGCATGAGCACGTTTCCCAGGCCTGCGACATTTGTCAAACTCTCCACCCTACTGTTCTAGAGGACCGTCTAGCCCAACTTAAGTTAGGCTGACCAAGCAAATTGTACCCTCCGGTCAAATCTAAAGATGCTCGTCAGGTGGTTTCTGTGGCTGCTGGGTCCGCCGAACAGTTAGCGATGTTTGAGGAGGCGGTCCAGGCTGCAGGTCATACCTCCTCAGCTTCAGCCTTCATACTGCTTTCACTAGGTGCCTCTTTTATGGTGTCTTTCAAAGAATTGTGCCAGGCTTTGCCGACCGTCGGTCAGGGATCCTCTGGGCACACATTTAAGTCGAAGAAAGAAACCAAAAAATGGTCTCATCATCATTCGTGGGATCGAGAGTGCTCTCGGTTGAGGGCTTTGGATTCCCATGCTTCTCCGGATTCGACTTCTATTGAATCCTTGGCCCAGGCCGCTGACTCCGTGGTAACCCTGTCAGGCCAGTTGACTGAGATGCTGGTTGTTCTTCTGGCTGAGATTTTTCTTGAGACAGTCGACTAGTTGTCGACTGAAGAGGCCGACACTTCTCTCTTCAGAACTCAGTACACTGACCTGCCACTTCTAGTCGTCGACCAAGACCCGGAGGAGGCTCGGCGCTCACATACTCCCTCTGAGCAGGCACGGTCAGGGTCCTATTCCCGGGGATTGAGTGGTTCCCGCCAATGCCAGTGCTTCCACTCTCAGTGCTTCAGGAAGCGCCATCACTACTACTTATCATCCTCATCCTCCTCAGATGGCGCAAGCAGCGTTGATGCTACGAAGATCTTATGTGGCAGCAGCTGGTGTTCACTGGTATGAAGCCAGCCCTGGCCAACACGCCAGCCATCACCTGGCTTTCACCTCAACGGCCGATGCCTTCTCCACCTCAGGAGCTGACCATGACGGTCCCAGCTTGGCCAACCCCGGCGTCTCCACCGATTCCTATGGAGCTGTCACTTATACAGCCAAAAACAGGTGCTCCGACGAAGGAGTTTCAGCTGGCCAAGGGGCTTCCCCATCAGCTGTTGGTCACCATCACTACTGACCATCTGCGAAGGGTCAGCAGGGTCTCTGGCTGTCAACCCATTTTTAACGACTCCTTAGAGTTGGAGGGTTCCTCCTTGCACTCCCGTTCAGTCGACGTGGAGTTGGTTGAGGGTCTCTCGATGGATGAAGGCCCTACTTCCTTTACGGGCCTTCTCTGCCTGATGTCCAGAAATGGGCTTGATACCCCTTGACTGAGATCCTGGATGGGGAGATACTCCAGGGGAGGCGTTCCTGGTGGCAGAGGCCATCCTTGGCCCTGCCTTGGAGCTTTGGCAGCACCCTGCTTCCTGCCCTGCGCCATTTGCCCAGATGGCCCACAAGTACGTGGTCCCTACCGGTTCCCTGTCGGGATTCACCGAACACCCTTCAGCTGAGGGCTTGGTGGCCAATTCTGTGTTCAGGTGCTCTGGCAACATGAGGACATCAACAAGCTGCCTGATAAAGAGTCCAAGAAACTGGACCATGCGGCTAAAAAAGTCTGCGCTGCCTCTTCTCTTGACCTTTGCCTGGCGAGCTCAGCCTTTTTCATGGCCCACTTCTCCCATGCCCCACTGGGCACCCTGGATGAGGTGCTTCCTTATCTGCCAGCAGACCTCCAGACAACAGTCAAACAGGTCTGGGACCAGGGTCAGGCTGTAGCAAAGCAACAGCTCCAGACAGCCATGGACAATGGGGACTCCTGTGCCCACTTCATGGTGGCCTCAGTGGACATGCGCCGCAGGGCTTGGCTGCAAATCTCTACCTTCATGGAAGATACCCAGCACAAGCTGGTGAATGTTCCTTGCCTAGGCACAGACTTGTTCAGGCCCGGAGTTGAAGGCCACCTCACCCGAATTGAGAAATCCAGTGCCACCCTGGACTTGCTGATATCTGCCCAGAAGGACCCCAAGGGCTCCAAGCAGCAGAAAAATAAGCCATTTTGGTCCACCTCCACTTCTGCGGCCAAACCAGCCCAGCCCCAAGCTGGGCAGCAGGTTTAGGCCTGGCGACCTCGGCCCAAGTCAGTGGCCTCGGTCATCCACAAGCCTGAAGTTAGAGGCCCCGGTGGTGCCTCAACTGGGCCCTCCTCCTCCTACAAGCCTGCCCAGTGACGGGATGAGGGGTGCCTCCCTCATGCCCATCACACCTCCCCGGGTCCTCCCGTGGAGGGCTGGCTCAGCCTGGTCCGTTGTAACCATGAACAGGTGGGTTCTCAAGGTGGTTGGTCAGGGTCTGCCTCTGGAGTTGGAGCAGTACCCTCCTTGTTGAGCCTGTGCCCTATGGGAGGACTTGGTATCCACAGACATTCTGTTTGCTCTTCGGGATGACATTGCCCAGCTCCTCTGCAAGGAGGTTGTGGTTACTGTTGCAGATCTTCCAGAACACTCAGGGTTTGTCTCCAGGTGGTTTCTGGTGCTAAAACAGGCGGGGGGTGGTGCCCCATTCTAGATCTGCATGACCTGAACAAGTTCCTCAAGTCACGCACTTTCAGGATGGTAACTCTGTCACAGATCATACCACCTCTAGAGCAGAACATGTGGTTTTGCTCCCTGGATCTTCAGGACACATTCTTTCATGTCCTGATCTGTCCATCTCACAGAAGTTTCCTCCACTTCCGAGCAGAGGGAGCGCTCTATGAGTTCCAGGCCATTCGGCGTGTCCTTGGCCCCCAGGGTCTTCACCAAGTGCATTGCAGTGGTGGCAGCCTACCTAAGGTGCCAAGGGGTCTGGGTTTACCCCTACCTGGATGACTGGCTGATCGCAATTCCCTCCAGGCAGGAGGTGGAGCGGTCCAGGGACTGGGCCCTCCAGACCTGCGTCTCCCTTGGCCTCCTAGTCAGTGAGGCCAGGTTGGAACTTGTGCCTTTGCAGGTGAGCAGCTTCATCAGGGCAGAGCTTGACTCTTGCAGAGCCAGAGCCTGGCTCCTGGCAGGCAGGGCGGAGGCTCTCTCCTCCTTTGCCCGATCATTTCAGGTTGGGCAATTGCGCTCTGCCCAGGAATTTCTGCACCTGCTGGGTTATATGGTGGCCTGCACCAGCGTGGTCCATTAGGCCTGCTGGAGAATACACTCTCTGCAGTGGGGGCCGGCCAGCCAGTGGTCTCAGCACAAGGGTCACTTCGACCAGTTGGTCACTGTGATCCAGCAGATGTGGGATGCTCTCCAGTGTTTGTTAGTCCCAGAACATCTGCTGGAAGGAATCCTGTTTGTCCGCCCAGATCTGACGGTCATTCTGATTAGTGATGCCTCTCTCATGGGCTGGGGTGCCCACCTGGGGGACCACAGAATCCATGGACTCTGGACCCCCAAGGAGTCCCGGTGTCACATCAACCTGCTGGAGCTCTGAGCAGTTCAGCTGGAGCTGACTGCCTTTGCTCCTCACATTCAGGGTCAGGTGGTCCAGGTCCAGACAGACAACACCATGACCATGTACTACCTCAACAAACAGGGTGGGATGCACTCCCTGCCATTGTGCAAGGAAGCTCTGTGTGTGTGGACCCTCGTGTACAGTCTGGGGGAAGATCTCCTAGCCATCCATGTGGCAGGTGGGCTCCAACCAGCTGGCTGACGTTCTCAGCCATATGGGCGAGGTGTCTTACTTGGTCTCTCCACCCAGAGGTGATACAGTCTATTCTCCCAGTGGGGCACCCCTCAGGTGGACCTGTTCACCTCCAGGGAGAATGTAGAGCAGGGCTGTTTTGTGCACCCCTCCCCCAGCAGGGAACACTGCAGGGGGATTCCTTCTCGAGGCCCTGGATCCCAGGCCTCTTCTATGTCTCCCCTCCACTTCCCTTGATTCACAAAGTGTTGCTCAAGGCCAGAAGAGACAAGGCACAGGTGATCCTGGTGGCTCCGGACTGGCCCCGACAGTTCTGGTACCCTAATCTCCTCAGCCTCAGCAGCAGGCTCCCGAGGTGTCTTTTTCTATGCCTGGACATGCTCTCCATCAGTCAGGGGAAGGTACTCCATCCAGACCTTCAATCCCTGCACCTGGCAGCCTGTTTCTTGAGCAGCTAGAGTTCCAGGCTTGGGGTCTCTCTGAAATGCCCTCACTGTTGTGGAGGCATCTCAGAAGGAGTCGACTAGGAAGTGCTACGCCTTCAAATGGAAGAGGTTCTCCATTTGCTGTCAGGGCATGGGGTGGGACCCTTTCTCCTGTCCAGTGGCTAGCATTCTTGACTACCTGTGGTCCCTCTCTGTCGGGCCTTCGGTTGACGACACTCAAGGTGCAATTGCCAGCCATCTCTGCTTACCAGGTGCGGGCCAATCAGCAGTCGATGGCACTGGAGAAGGTGGTCTGGCGCTTTTATAAAGGCCTTGACCACATTTCCTCTCTGGTGCATGAACCACCACCACCACCTTGGGATATGTTGCTGGTTTTGGCAAAGCTCATTGGCAAGCCATTTGAACCAATGCACTAGTGTGACATGTCTCACCTGTCATGGAAGACCACTTTCGTGGTGGCTATCGAGTTAGCCAAAAGGATCAGTGAGCTCCGGGTGCTCTCGGTGGAGTCTCCTTACCTGGTCTTCCACAGGGACAAAGTTGTCTTGCGCCCCAACCTGAAGCTCCTCCCGAAGGTTGTGTTGGATTTTCACCTTAATCAAGTGATTAATCTTTCAGTGTATTTTACCAGTCTCACCTCGTAGGCCGAACACAGGCTCCATACTCTGGACCGGAGGTGAGCACGTGCTTATTACAAACAGCACGTGGCTGGAGTTCGGGGAGAGGTTTGACAGGTATTTGTCACCTATGCTGAAGCTGCACCTGGCAGACCTGCAGCCAAGTGGACAATTGGCATGTGGATTGTATCCTGCATTGATCTCTACTATAGGTTGGTGGGTAGGGAGCCTCCCATAGGGCTTAATCCTCATTCCACCTGCCATACCGCGGCCTCGGTGGCTGCTTCCAGGGACGTCCCTTTCCAGGAAATCTATAGGGCTGCTACATGGAGTTCAGCACACACCTCTATTTCCCATTAGCACATCGACCTTGAGTCACGCTGGGATGCTGGTTTTGGGGCCTCAGTTCTCCAATCTTTATTTCCCAAGTAGGTGGTGTGCATCTTGCCTCCCTCCTCCCGGAAAACTGCTAGGAGTGTACCAGAAAGTGTGGATAGAACATCATATCCACGTCCCTAGAAAAAGAAGTTACTCACCTGTAACAGTAGATCTTCCATGGAGTAGTCTCTTACAGCAGGTAATACTCTTGGGTCATTGCCAGAGGTCGCTGTGGCGCACAGCAGCTCTTCTAGCAGTCTTTTCCAGGGGCCATCACACATGACATCAGCTTCCTGTTTCCTATTTAAGTGTGGGCGGTCCCTGGTATCCTCAGTTCATTTTCCTGCCGTTTTCAGCTCGCACGCAGCAGCTAGAGCAACTTCAGAACAGCAGTCATCGACGAGAATTTGAGCAAACGATGAATGTCCAAAGAATCTTCACGTGCCAGAAGTGGCGCACCACAGCTGAAGGTGGCATCTCCGGCCATATCCACAACCGCCACCTGACCACTCTCCACCCTCTCAGGCTGCCCCTATGGATCTCCAGACCGTACTCACTCTCCAGGTATTCCCGCTGGCTGGTCCAACGGAGCCGACGCTCCTGATTGGCAATAATACTTTCGAGTGATTCCTGATTGGCTGGCCTCCTCTCAGTGTCGCCACCAATTGGATCGCCTTTTCCATTGACTTTCTGTAGGACTTTTTGGGCTCCTCAGCCTGCTCCGTGAACTGATAAGTGTGCTAAATTTTTTCCCAGCCCCACCACCCCCTCCCAGGCCTCCTTTAAATACGCTCTTGCTCCTCTCACTCTGTTCTTGACCACTCCTCTCCACTGATCTCCTGCTTATCTTAACCCTTCCATAGCTGGCACTGCCCCTCAAAGTTCAACAGTCTCCTGTCTCGCTAGGTGTACTGTCCACTGATTTGCCCACTCACACGGGGAATCTGTACCAGCTACTAATCTATCAATTGTGTACCCTTACCACCCAGGAATGCCCGAGGCAAAAAAGCTGACAATGCCACCTCGCATAAGCTGGCTCGTAAAATCTCTCACTACATTCCTACTACTTCCTACTGCCTTGCAGTATTCCTGGGGTAGAACATCTCTGGGGCCTCTTCCTACTTATAGGGATGGGATTCCTAACACTACTACAGGGCCATATATACCAATGGACGCAGCCCTTCTGATGTTAGGGCCTCTGGGTTGGCATATCGCTGCCTACCAATACCCTATCCCACCACCTATCTCACCTACTTGCCTCTTTACCTACAACACTAGTAACACACATCGACCTCATCGACTGCCACCCCACTCTTTCAAGCAACTCAAACTACTTGTGATCCGAGTATCCTGGCTTTTCCTAATGCTCTCGGGCAACATTCATCCTAACACTGGCCCGGGCTTTTCTTCCTCTGAGCAACCCAGGAAAAGTAGCTTGATTACCATAGCCACCATCAATATTTGCAGTCTGCTGCCTAAACTCGACCTTCTACAAGCTTGGGTCTCGCAACACGACCCAGATATATTGGCCTTAACAAAGCACAAACACCCCAGAACCAGGACACCATGATCCAGCTTGGTACACCCCTTCCCGCACAATCGGCTAGGGAAGAGAGGTGGGGGCTGTATAATCTATATAAAAGATCACCTGCAGGGGGTTGCTCTGCCACATTTAAGTATGGGCAAAAATGTTCAGATACTCTCTGTGCGCCTAACACTTGGTTCCCAGGGCAAGGGCCTCACTCTAATCACAGCCTACCTACCCCCTAAGGAAGTAACCAAGGGTTTTAGGGTCTTACATGAGCATCTGGCAGACATCCGCTCTAGCCATGAAGTCATAGTACTGGGGGACTTCAACATCAACTGGCTGTCTCAGGACTCCGCCACCTTCAAGGATGCAGTTTCCTCTATCAATTTCCTCCAGCTAGTGGAACTACCTACCCATACAAACTATTACCAGTACCTTGTTGGACTGGGTTCTAACTAACCACCCTGATCGCATCTCTGGGCTGAAAGTGCTCCCTGACTCCCTAAGTGACCATTCACCCATCATTCTAGCCTGGTCCAACAAGGCCAAAATCCCGTGCCCAAGGCTGATAATGACCCGCCTATTAAAGAAGGGCATGCTAGGACCCTTCAAGCAGTACCTCCTGCAACTGAACTGGGCACCTGTCCTAACAGCTAAGGACGTCAACACTGCACTGAGCAAATTCATAGAAATCTTCAACTCTGCCTGTGATCTATTTGCACCCTTAACCAAAAGGAAAATTAGTGGCTCACACGAAACTTGGATAACCCCTCCCCTCCTAGCCCAGATGCATTCCAGGGACAACCTATGGCACAAGTACAAACATACTCTCTCTGGCCAGGACCTGCAAAACTGCAAGGCTGCACAGAATAAATGCACAGTGGCAATCTGCCTGGCTAAAGCTAACTACCACAGATGCAAACTAAATTCCTTCTGGGGTGACAGTTGCCGTTTCTGGGATAACATTAATGCTATCATCGGGAAGAGTGACACCACGGCACCTACTCTGCTGAGCCACAATGGATCCTCTCATACAAGACACCAGATCCATCGCAGACATCTTTAACAAAGCCTTCACTGACCTCAGTCCAGTGCTCCCCCTCTGTTTCTGAGACCAAGTCGGATCCACCCAGCCCAACCCCAATGTCCCCCCAAAACACACCAAGCCCCCCTCTTTTACCTCAGAGTCTTATCTAAAATAGAAGTAAAAAAATATCTCGTCAAAGTCCTTGGGAAATCCAGGCACAGCTCCGAGGGTCTCGACCTAAAATTAGTCTCTCTTACCCTTGATGAATTGCTAATCCCACTAACCTCAATCGTGAATCTTTCCCTCTCCACAGGAACCTTCGCAAGCCTATGGAAAGCTGCCATAGTAACCCCTGTCCACAAAACTGGTAGTAAGTCGGACCACGCCAACTACCGCCCAATTTCAATCCTCCCACCTATCTCAAAAGCCCTCGAGCGAATAGTCTATGACCAGCTGACAGCTCACCTCGAAAAATACCAACTACAGTGCCAGCAGCAGCACAGTACAACCACTGCACTTCTTGAGTTCACGGGCTACATTCATAGTGCCTTCGGTCAGGGGCACTTGGTGGGAGCAACCTTCATCGACCTCACCAAAGCCTTCGATATGGTCAACCATGGCCTCCTCCTGGCACAACTAGAGGCTATAGGACTCTCCTCTGACTCCCTGTGCTGGTTCCAGAGCTACCTTTCAGGGCGTGTTCAGCAGGTAAAAATAAGCAGTGTACTCTTTGACCCCCTTCAAGCATCCCTTGGTGTCCCCCAAGGCTCCATCCTTGGCACTCTCTTCTTTAGCCTCTTTCTAAATAACCTACCACTAGCCTGCCGACAACAAATCCTTCTCTACGCTGACGATGCGGTGATTTACTCCAGTCATCCTGACCCCACCGTTCTGGAACAACATCTCCAACAGGACTTCAACAACATTGAAGACTGGTTTAACAAAGCTAAACTCATAGTCAACCACAAAAAGACGAAGGCCATGCTCTTTGCCTCAGCGCACAGCCGCCATAAGGCCGCAACCCTTAACATTCTGAACCTACATAAGAACACCATTGAAATGGTCTCGAATTTCAAATACCTGGGCCTCACCCTTGACAGCTCCCTCTCATATGCTGACCACATCGACCAGGTGGCCACTGCAGCTAACAGGAAGCTTGGCCTGCTTTACAAGCACCGTAGTTGCCTCACTCCTAAAGCCCTCCAGCTCTCCATAATTAGTTTGGTCTTCTCATAGAAACATAGAAACATAGAATTTGATGGCAGATAAGGACTGCTTGGCCCACTTAGTCTGCCCATTTTCCTACCTAACTGATAAGCTGCAGATCCTAGTTAACCAACAGCTTACTTCCTCCTACCCCCCACTAGGTCTCCCTTATGTCTGTCCCATGCATTCCTGAATTCCCCCACTGTTCTTGACTCCACGACCTTCTCAGAGAGGCTGTTCCATGCATCCACAACCCTGTCTGTGAAAAAATATTTCCTCACATTACCTCTGAGCCGTCCCCCCTCTATCTTCAAATTGTGCCCCCTTGTTCTTGCACATCTCTTTTTCTGAAAGATGCCACCCTCTTGGACTTTGTTGATTCCCTTGAGGTACTTGAAAGTTTCTATCATGTCCCCTCTCTCCCTCCTTTCCTCAAGGGTATACATATTAAGCTCCTTTAGTCTTTCTTCGTATGTCTTCTGGTGCAGACCCTGCACCATTTTGGTTGCCCTGCTCTGGACAGCATCCACTTTGTCTATGTCTTTGCGGAGATGGGGTCTCCAGAACTGCACACAGTACTCCAGATGGGGGTCTCACCAACTGTCTGTACAGAGGAATAACAACTTCCTGTTTTCTACTATTGATGCCTCTCCCTATGCATTCCAGTATCCCCCCCCCCAGCCTTCCTTACTGTCTTCTCACATTGCTTGCCCACCTTTAGGTCATCTGATATAATTACCCCCGGTCCCTTTCCATTCTTACTGTTGTTAGTATCTCACCCCCCATTGTGTACTCTTCCCCTGGGTTTTTGTTTCCCACGTGCATTACCTTGCACTTCTTTGCATTGAATCTGAGCTGCCATACATTTGACCATTCCTCCAACCTTGCCAAGTCCCTTCTCATCCTTTCCACTCCATCTGGTGTATCAACCCTGTTGCAGATCTTTGTGTCGTCTGCAAAGAGACATACTTTTCCTTCCAGTGCCTCTGCAATGTCACTTATAAAGACATTAAAAAGGACTGGTCCCAGTACTGAATCCTGTGGTAACCCGCTAGTAACCCTTCTTTCTTCACTGTGGACTCCATTTACTACTACCCTTTGCGTCCTGTTGTCTAGCCAATTTTTTATCCAGGCTACCACCTTGGGACCCACTCCAAGGCTGGCTAACTTGTGTATTAATCTTTTGTGTGGGACTGTATCAAATGCCTTGCTAAAATCTAGGTAAGCCATGTCCACAGCCCCTCCCTGGTCTACTACTTTGGTCACCCAGTCAAAGAAGTCTATTAGATTCGTCTGACACGACCTTCCCATCGTGAATCCATGCTGCCTTGGGTCCTGTGCCCCACTGGCCTCTAGGTACTCAACAATACTTTCCTTCAGAAATGATTCCATCATTTTCCCTACCACCGAGGTCAAACTAACTGGTCTGTAGTTTTCTGCCTCTGTCCTGTCAAACTAACTGGTCTGTAGTTTCCTGCCTCTGTCCTGTTCTCAACCATTGATTATGGCCTTGCCATCTACTGTGCTGCCTCAGACAGCACACTGAGGTGACTCGCCACTACGCTCAACAAAGCCTGCCGGCTCGCACTGAGTGCCCCTCGCCTGACTCATACCCGCCACCTCTACCAGGAAACCGTTTGGCTAAATCTGTCTGATAGGGCCCGATATCAAACTTGCATCATTGCCAAAAAAGCAACCCTGGGCCTACTGCCCCCTGGGCCCAGCTCCCTCATCCACCAGGCTGCTCCAACTAGGACCACAAGGACATCCAATAAAATCTCAATCAAGATCCCCTACCATTGCACTACCCAAGGTCAGTGTTCCTTCGAATACCGGGCCCCGTTATGGCTCTCCTCTCTTCCAATAGAACTAGCCACAATTGGCAGAATAGACCAGTTCAAATCTGCACTTAGGTCACACCTTTCCTCACATGGGCAATGCACCTGTCCTAACTGACCGACCTTCCAGCTTCAATAAACTGACTACCCCAACTACTTGCACTTCGTGAGATCCTAACTTACTTCCCACCCTCCCTCCCACCACCTCCCTCCCCCTGGCCATCAGACCCCTGCCCTTCCCGGATCTTGCCTCCTGTCCCCCGGGCTCCACTCCTCTCCACGCTTGGAATCCCCACCTACCCTTACCTCTCTCCCAGACGTGGTGTTCCCCTATCCTGGGGATACTCCTTGCTCGCATACCACCTCCACCACTTCCTCACATTTTAATTCCTTCCCACCCTCCTCCCTCCCTCCCTCCACTCTCTCGTGCCACTCTCCTGCTGATCTAACCTTGTCTGTCTACAATGTCTTCACCCCTTCCCAATGACCTTTATTGTGTTTTGCCATTGTTGAAAGGATTATTCATTGATTATATGTGTCAACTATTGTATGTCTGCCATTTTTACTGACGTGGAACCTTTGTAAATGAGCTTGTAGCTCAAAGGTAGTAATCAGAGAATTCAATAAAAAAAAAAATAATAAAGATTACATTATTTCATTCCTGCCTTTGCAGTAGGAAAAATCTACCACTTCGACAATCATACCACTTGTGTAAGGTATCTGGGACCCACCCACACACAACACCAGTTCCTGCATACATTGTCAGGATTTCAACCAAGCAACCCGTCGACGACAGTTGCTGGAGATCAAAAACCATTTAATGGAGCAGAAACCGTCTCTCATAGAGAATCTGGGGGCTCATCATAAAAAAAGAGGATCTGGTCTTAGCAGTACCCCCAGTAATCCAAACGTACCAAAATGCTATGCTTGCAGCCTGGAATCAGCCTTCTTCTGTTAATGTGCCCCGCAACGCGGATCGCTTATAGCAGGCTCCTCTGGATCACCCCATCCTTTCTACTACTCCGGAAGCAGATTCAGTGATAACTGCTGCCGCTTATGATTGTACTAAATGACCGATGCACATGAGCTCCTTTCCTCTGGATAAAGATTCCTGCAGAATAGACTATCTGGGGAAAAAGTCTTCCAAGCAAGCACTATGAATCTCAGAATCCTAAATTACATGGGACATATGGTCAAATACCAGCGTACACTCTGGTCCTCTGCCATTGAATTAGTCAATAAACTCCCTCCTTCACAAGAAAGGGAACAATTATTGGCTACAATATCTACTGGCAACTCCATTTCCCAACACCGACTTTGTTCGGGATATGATGCAGTCGATACTTCGGCCCGCATGTCAGAAACTGGCATTACCTTGCATCGCCATGCTTGGCTTCGTGTCTCAGGCTTCACACCTGATGTACAGCATAGAGTGGTCAATGCCCCCTTTAATGGGTCCAAACTATTTGGGCCAGGTACCCAAACTTTGATAGATGATCACCAGGCTTCAGGAAGAACCCTGCGTACAGTTCATGGCATGTACCATACTTCTCAGCCATCCTACTGTCCTCAATTCTCTTTTTATTCCAGATGAGGTGGAAAATACAGAGGCTCAAATAGATGTGGCTCCCGAGGTCATTTCCAGTTTACTAGAACCAAAACCTCGGCCACCAAGGGTTCCCGCTCCCACCCTCCTGGTGGGGCTGGTCAGCCTGCCTCCGACCTACTGGGGCCCTGTCCACGCTTCCTCGACCAGGCCTCAGAAGCCGTGGGTGGTCGTTTTGCCCTCCATTTGGAGGCCTGGACAACAATCACATCAGTTGAATGGGTACTTCAGATCATTCAGAGAGGTCACACTCTGGAATTACTTTTCAGACCTCCCCCTCATCCCCCTCACTCTGTCCATTACCCACCCAACCATATTCCTATTCTCCAGGAAGAATTGCAGGCTCTTCTTACCAAGAAGGCCATTTAACCAGTACCCCCTACAGAACACCAAAAGGGGGTTTACTCCCACTTCTTCCTGGTACCCAAACAAACTGGAGATCTCAGACCAATACTGGACCTCAGACAACTGAACCTATATATCCAGTACAAAAGGTTCTGCATGGTCACCTTAAATTCCATCATGCCAATACTGAAACAAGGGGATTGGCTATGTGACCTACATATGAAGGATGCCTACCTACATATCCCTATCCATCCTGCCCACCACAGGTGCCTACATTTTCACCTGTTGGGTCAACACTACCAGTTTCAGGCACTCCTGTTCGGCATCTCATTGGCCCTGAGTGTGTTCACCAAAATGCCTAGCAGTAGTAGCAGCAGCCCTGCAATGGGAAGCACATTTTGTCTTTCCATATCTAGACAATTGGCTCATCGGAGCAGAGTCCAAAATTGCTCTGCTTTCCTCCCTAGAAGCAACTTTAACTCTGTTCCAAGCTCTAGGGATTACGGTCAATTGGCTGAAGTCCAATCCAACCCCTACACAGTTGCTCCAATATGTAGGAGCGGTCCTAGACTCCACCAGAGCCTACCTTCCAGCCGACAGGCAAGACGAGCTTCAATCTCTGGCATTGCAGATGCAAGCCCAGAAAGTTGTCACAGCCAGACACATGCTATGTCTCCTAGGTCACATGTCTGCTATCATCTCTATGGTAGCTTTCGCCTGTCTTCATATGAGACCAGTCCAGTGGGCTCTCCAAAACCAGTGGTCTCAAAAAACAGGAAATTTCTAAGACAAAATCAGAGTCATTCCCTTGTTGTGGTCTACCCTAGAATGGTGAACACTCTGAACCAACCTATGTCAAGGCATGCCTTTCCAGTCCCCTCCACCCACGCAGACATTGACCACGGATGTACCCCTGGAAGGGTGGGGTGCACACCTGGGTCCTTACAGGACTCAAGGCAAGTGGATCACTTCTATCCCTCATCCCCACATCAATCTCCTGGAGATGAGGGCAGTTCGCTTAGCCCTCCAGGCTTTTCAACCTCACCTGTCTCCGGGACTGTTGCTGATTCAGTCAGACAACACTGCGGTAGTATTCTACCTCAACAAACAAGGAGGTATGAAGTCCCATACTCTATGCAAAGAAATGCTTGCAGTCTGGCAGGAAGCCATTCAGCAATACCTCGTACTAACAGCCATCCATCTTCCAGGATGTTACAACCTCCTGGCCAACTTTCTCGATCGTCAGTCATCAGCACACAAATGGACACTTTATAATGAAGTGCTCCAGAAAATCTTTCATCTGTGGGGGAACCCGCAACTGGACTGGTCTGCCTCCCCAATCAAACACCATCTCCCCAGATACTATTCCATTTTCCCGAGCAAAAAGGAACAGTCTATAGATGCCCTGTCCCAAGCATGGACAGGACTCTTCTTATAAGCTTCCCCACCCCCGTCCCGCTCCTGCAATGGACTCTACTGAAATTACAACTCGAACCAGCCACCATGATTCTCATAGCCCCTCTGTGGCCTTAGCAGGTGTGGTTCCCCCAACTTCAACAATTCTCAGTGGAGGAACCCGTTCCGTTGCCAGACCAGATTTCTTGACTCAGAATCAAGGGACCCTTCTACATCCCAACCTGGAGGCACTACACCTTCATGCTTGGCTCCTGAGGATGCTTTCATAGCACATTTACAAGTTTCCTCTCCCTGTTGCCAATATATTACTGGCCTCATGTAAACCAATGACCAGGGAAACATATAATGCCAAATGGAAACGCTTTTCCATCTGGGCTGCTTCCCCATCATTGGATCCCTATTCAAGTCCACTGACAAAAGTCTTGGATTACTTGGCCTTGACTTGGCCTCGACTGCCGAGACAGGATTAAGCTATTCCTTCATCAAAGTCTACTTGGCCTCTATTTCAAACTTCCATGAACCTCTAGATGGCAGATTACTGTATCAACATAATATAGCCAAAATGGTTTCTACGAGGAATGTTGTATATTAAGCCACCTATCAGAAGACCCACTCCTTTGTGGGATCTCAATTTTCTAATAGAGAAATTAACCCTTGAGCCCTTTGAATCGGCGGCCACTTGTGACCTCCAATATCTTTCTTAGAAAACTGTATTCTTAGTGGCTGTCACTTCAGCTCGACATATTTCTGAGCTCCGTGCCCTCATGTGTAGAGAACCTTACTTGATTTTTCACAAAGATAGGGTGGCACTTCATACCAACCTTTCCTTCCTAGTAGTGTCTGAATACACCTTAAACCAGTCCCTGGAGTTACCAGGGGATCCGTACTACTGCCCGACTGGCAACTTGCCGACAATCTACTGCCCGACTGCAATTTACCGACTGGGTTGCTTTGCCAACAAATGATATCCCAAAACAACCATTGACCGACAAACACTGAATTTGCAGTCGGTGGTGCATTGTAGGGAGTTTGAGCTAAATTAAATGAATGAACCAAACTGATGAACATTGGAGGTACAGGATGAACATTGGGGGTAAGTGTACACAGCCCCAACAGTAAACATTGAAAAGTATATGATGTAAAACTCATAACTTCACTCACAGCCTGAAGCCCATTCAAAAGAAGCCGCTAAATGTATGGACCAGACATTGTAAAATCTTGCTACGGTTTGGTGTAATGTGTAACCATTTTAAACTGACCAGACAAACATGCCAAACTCTTGCTATGCCTTGGGGGTAAATGTTTCTTACCTTTTCCATGTTGCTTGTTCATTCACTCAACTTTATTAAATCCGACTGGTTTGATATTAAAAACAAGTACAGCTGTGCCTTTAAACCTCAGTACAGTCCATCGCATGTTTGCTATTTTGTTTTGCATTGGGAGGTTTTAGGAGGTTTTGCGATGACACTCTGAGTGAATGAACAATCAACAAGCTTATCAGATGGAAAATGTAAGAAACATTGTCTGGTCCTGTACATTTACAGCAAAGCAGTAGCTTTTAAAATGTTTTTTTGGTCCTGTAAACTTTTTGAAACTTGGCATGTCTACACCGAAGACGTAGAAATGTTTATCTGGTCATGTACACTTTTTTTAAACTGAAGCCGTAGAAGATGTGTAAAATGTACATTTTTGTATTGCTGTGAAGGGATTTTGTGTTGGTCGAGCAAAGATTATGTTGGCAAATGCTACCGAACGGGAAATTGATTTACCGGAACTTGCAGTCGGGAGGTGCATTGTCGGGAGATCGACAGACGGGCAGTCATACCAGACCCATTACCAGTATATTATCCTGAACACTCCAGTCGAGGTGAACACCTCTTACATACTCTAGATGTCCATCGTATATTATGATACTACACTAATCGAACTAAAATGAATAGGAACACTTCTCAACTGTTTGTCACCTTCACTTCAAGCAGGGAAAGTCTCCCAGTCACTAAACAGACCCTCTCCAATTGGCTAGCACATTGTATAATATTTTGTTCAAAATACAACAAGCCATCAGGATCTGTCCAAGCCCATTCTACCAGAGCTATGGCCACTACTGTGGCCTGCTTTAAAAGGGCATCGCAGCTACCTGGTCCACAATTCACACTTTCATGAAGCACTACAACTTAGATATTGCTTCACACTGTAGGACAGCCTTTGGCCAAGCTGTCCTACAAGGCCTCCTGTCATAATGACCACCTTTTTGGGGGTTTATTGCTTGGGATTTATCCAAAGTGCTGCAAGAGTCCACTCTGTGGAAGATTGTATAGTTACATAAGACCTTACAATAACAGTAGATGTTTGAAGAGTCAGGACATTACACATGATAATATTATTTATTATGATGGGGGGGCACTAGACTACCAGGGATATTTAGTACAGTATTATTGTTATTCAGATGGGGCAGAACGAAGCCCCCTGAGCAACACCCAGCCTCATTGAAGTTCGTAGGGCACCCCTGGGCTGAGAAAAGTAATTTTAAAATCTGGCCATCTCGTCCCTTGCTCTTTGTTCGCGAGCGAGCAAATTCTTTGATCACGAGATTCTTTGATCGCGATTGTGCATCGTGAGGTAGGACAAGATGGCTGGATTAAAAAATAAATTTTCTCGGCCCAGGGGTGCCCTAGGAAGTCAAATGAGGGTGGGTTTTGCTCAGGGGGCCTCGTTCTGTTGAACCATGGTGGTGGTTTACCGGAATTCATTCAATTTTTTGATTTATAGTATTTTTAATTCTTTGTTCGTGAGACTGCAAATTCTTTGATCATGAGATACTTCGATCACCACCTTTGATCGTGAGGGCAGGACAAGATGGCCAGATTTTTTATAATAAAATAGATAGGGAAATTTTACCAATCTTTAACATTGAATATCTTGGAAATGGTTTGGTCTTTTTACTTGAAATTTGGAGAGTGTTTATGGCATGTCCTGTGGATGTAAATTACACTGGTTACGTGTCAGAAAATGTTTTTTTACCGGAGCTATGACGTGGTGCAGTTTACATTCTGCGGACAGCGTTTTGCTTGTGGTCGTGCCTTGAAATTGATAGGATACCTAGCCTTAGTGTCATGGATATAGTTTTCAGTCATTGTGTGTGTTAAATGTCAACAGGTGTGGAACTGTGCCAGTCTGACAAATGAAAATTTCAAACTGTGACATGTTATATCTCAGACACGGTGTGGTCTTTTCACTTGAAATTTGGAGAGTGTTGATGGGATGTCCTGTAGATGTGAAGTGCGGTGTTTACGTGTCGGACAATTTATTTTTTGCAGAGAGATTGCATGGCACAGGTAATGTTTTGCGAACAGCATTTTCTATTGTTCTACTACATTAACATTTGTTTAGTGGCTGGTCGTGCTGTTGTCAATGTACTATTTAGTCATTAGATGTGTAATATGACCCGACACTTACAAATTTTGGGCCCCGCACTCTCACCAACTTGCGCAACTTTCTACTTTTCTATTCTTTCTTAAAAAGTAAGGAAATTCTATGCAAAAAAATTTGGTTAATGCATCAGTTAGGGTTATTCTACAGCAAAACAAGTGAGGAAATTCGACATTAGGGTTCCCACCCCTTGCACCCCACCCTGGCCTCACCAACAGGCATAGGGCTGTGCGTTGGGGTCGTCGGCCCCAACTCTCACCCCATTCTCCTACATTGCACCACCTCAGCTTTGAAAAGGTCAAAACCTTTTCTGACCATTATTTTTCAAAACTAAGCGCAGGATCATCTTCCTCGGCCCCTGGTGTTTACCTGCAAAAAAGGATATTTTTATCCTTTAACTGCCTCCAAGGGGACCGAGGCATATTTGTATTTTTTTTTTTAACAAACAGCCCTTCCGCACCCTCCCTCCTCTGTGCTGCTCCACCCTCTGCTGCCGGTATCCCTCAATGATTCAAAACCCCTCCCGCTATCTCCCTCTCTGCAGTGTCCCACCCTCCACCCTCCGTTGGCTGTGGCCCCTTCCCCATTAAAGCAAAGCCCTCTCACTCCATCCCTCTGTGCAATGTCCCACCCTCTGCCCTCTGTTGCCGGTTCCCCTGCACCAGACCATTGTTATTTTTTATTTGTCGACATCGGGATGCCCAGTTCCCATGTCAGCATTCGTAATCCCCCCCCCCATCCAGTTCTTAGGGATACTTTGTAGCCCACTCCGAGTGTGCTGAAATGTCATTTTTTACTTTAAAATGTTAAAAAAGAAAACCGTCCCCTGATGTCTTATTTTTTTTTTAATACCTGAAAAGAAAGAAAATGGTCCTCGTCATCTCCCCATCCCCTTCTCATCCCCCTGTGCACCCACCTCCCGCACCCTCCCTTACCACATACTTGCCTCCGGAGGTTGGCGGGTGTCATCTTCTCTGGACTGGGACATGTCTGCACTCTTCAAAGCCGAACCGCGAACTGAGGAATCAAGGTAAATGCTGTATAATGGCTGTCAATGGGAGTTTCAACTTATGTTGATATGTCAGCCATTTTTAGGAATTTTGACCCCAAATATTCAACTTGTGGTTCTTGGGACCCCACCTCATGAACATTGGCACTGCCATCTCATTAATCGGACCTGAAAGGTGATTTTGCAGTTGCTGTGTGGAATTACCTTTCAGAACCAATTAACATAATGATAGTGCCAATGTTTGTGAGGTAGGGTTCCAAAAAGCCCATGCTGAAAATTTGGTGCAAAAATTCCAAAAAGTGACTGTGTTACGAGTGTACATTGCGCAGTTTCTATGCACACTCATAACTTTGCCAATTTTTAATATTTTCTGCCCCAATTTTCTACATTGCCATTTTTGCGCACCTCCTCATGAACAGTATAGTTGTCATTTCTCACATCCTGCTCAAAATGTGTTTTTGTACCTGTTGCGCAGAATGGCGCAGTTGCTGTGCAAAATCAACTTTTGGGACAAATTAATGAAATCACAGTGCCGGTGTTCATGAGGGGAGGTCCCAAAAAGCCCATGTTGAAAATTTGGTTAAAAAATTCCAAAAAATGGCCGTATTACGAGCGTGTGTTGTGCGGTTTCTACGCACGCTCATAACTTTGCCAATTTTCATATTTTACCTCCAGATTTTCAACATTACAATTTCTCACACCTCCCCATGAACAGTACACAGTTGTCGTTTTTCACATCCTGCCCAAAACATGTTTTCACACCTATGGTGCAGAATGGCATGGTCGCTGTGCGAGCTCAACTTTTGGGACAGATTAATGAAATGACAGATCCATTGTTCATGAGGTGGGGTCTCCAAAAAGCCATGTTGAAAATTGGATGAAAAAATTCCTGAAAATGCCCGAGTTGCATGCGTCCGTTGAATTTATTCTATACACGCGCAAAACTTTGCGGAATTGGAGCACGTGGTCTGAAGGACCCTGCGCTCCCACAGTTAAATAATGATACTGTTATACTATCTCAAAAAGAAGGGAAATTCATTGCAAAAAAACTCTGTTAATGCATCAGTTAGGGTTGATAGCACAGCAACAAAAGTTTGGAAATTCGATGTTGGGGTGCCCATCCCTACCACCCCACCCCCACCTCCTCCACGCACCAACAGGCGTTGGGGAATGCCATGGGGTCATCAGGCCTAACTCTCACCCCATTTTCCTATACCATAGCGTATCAACATTTACACATGGAATGGGGGAGTTAGGCCTGGCGACCCATAGCTACTAGCCTGTTGGTGTGGAAGAATGAGGTAGGCTTAACATCCAATTTCCAAACTTTGTCGCTGTGCTGTCAACCTTAACTGATGCATCAATGGGTTTTGCAATGAATATTTTATATATATATATATATATATATATATATATATATATATATATTCATTGCAAAAAATTTGTTAATGCATGTTAGGGTTGATAGCACAGCAAAATATGGAAATATGATGTTAGGATTACCACCCCACACTCCGCACACCAACAGACAGGGCGTGCTATGGGGTCATCAGGCCCAACTCTCACCCCATTCCATGTGTAAACAGACTGATAAGCTAAAGTATAGGAGAATGGGGTGAGAGTTAGGCCTGATGACCCCATGGCACGCCCCGACATCTGTTGGTGTGTGGAGTGTGTGAGGGGGTTGGGGAGTAACCCTAACATCACATTTCCATACTTTTTTCACTGTGCTATCAACCCTTACTGATGCATTAATGAAGTTTTTTGCAATGAATTTCCCTTTTTGAGAAAGTGTTATGTAACCAGTAACTGGTATGTGGTTGTGGGAGCATGGGCACTCTGGGCCCTGCACTCCCTTCCATTAGCCAGTTGTTGCATAATGGTATGCGTATGTGGGAGTGTGGACCCTCTGGGCCCTTCGCTCCTCCTTACACATAAGTACGGAGTCATACAGCAACCCTATAGTACTGACAAGGAACCCTTGTAACACTTATTTGGCAATATCTCAGTAACTGTAGCAACTAGGAAACAAATTCCACTGCAGTTATAATCATGACTTAGAAACCTCCACACAGGCTTAGTGCTGCAGAGAACAAAAAATCTGTATCTTGAATTGTTTCTAAGATATGGGCATCGAAAGTCGCTGCAGGCGTGGCAATGTTAGCCTATGGGAAATTTCATAAATTCGGAGCACTGTAACTATGGGCCCGATGAATGTTTTTAGACCAAACCACCAAAAGGCACATCTGTGGTACCAGGGCTTGCCACCCTGCAAATTTCAGCCCAAAAGCCCCAACCATTTTGATGTTATGAAGTGGCAAAGAATTGCTGTTTTTGGGTGCTGTTCTTTCACAAATTGCGACAGTTTCGAAAAAATTTATGACAGAATGGGCATGACTTAGATTGATTTAAAAGCGTCACATCAGTCTGTCGCAGTTTACGACACTATGGGGGGTCCGATCTCCGAAATGGCATTTCTGGGCCCCCCCCCCAAAAAAAGATAGTGCTGTGATTCTCAGGGCCCAAATAGGTAAACACAATTATCAGTGTTTACCTGGGGGGTCCCAAATTTAAATGCCAGGCATTTTTCTCTCTCTCTAACTGAAAAGAAGGTGGCCACCACATGACAGTAAAAGGGCCATTTGCAACAGTAAAATGTAGTGGCGGCAGCTTTCGTGAGGCACATATATTTTTTTCCCCATTGGCTGTAATGGGAAACTTGTTCTTTGAATAACTTTTGAACAGTTTAATATTTTTTCACCAAATCTTCAAAAGGCACATCAGTGATCCAGACTGCATCTTCCCTGAAGATTTCAGACCAAATGGACTAATTGTGTGGGCTATAGCCACGAGCAAAGAAATGAGCAAAAACCCAGTTTTTGCCGTTTTCAGCACTCTGCAGTTCATGACGCTCATCCAACCATAACGCAAATTGCCAGATCCAGCGATCTATGGTGCCCCACTGTGCATGCAAAATATCAGGCAAATCTGTCATACAGTGGCAAAGTTATTAAAGTACAAAATTTGCAAAACATAGAAGTGGCCAGGCAACCCTAACTATAGCTACACTGTGCAGCTATACAGTATATATATAAATGTTATATAGATAGCTATATATATTATACTGGCATGTATATAGATATATTATACTGGCGCAGTAACACCAGTATAGTTAGGGTTGAGTGTACACTCCTATGTTAAAACCAGATATTTGAACTTTAATAACGTTGCAACTGTTCAACGGATTTGCGTGCAATTTGGTATGTGAAATTTCTTTGGGTGGGTCTCTTGACATGGCAAATTACATATGAATCCGTTGTGTCATGTCTGAGATGCACAGTGTCAAATTTCCCCAAATGTATGTGTTTTTTGCTGTTTCTTTGTCCACCTGTATCTCAGAAACGGTTTTAGGTTGTGGTCTGAATTTTTCAGGGTAGAAAGCCTTCGCCTCACAGATATGCCTTTTGAAGGTTTAGTGAAAAAATATTAACCCGTTCAAAAGTTATAAAATTTTCAGTTTTCCCATTATTTCCTATGGGAAAAGTTAGATGTTCCGCATGAAAATACTTTTGTTTTTGCAGCACCTTCTGTATTTTCACAGACAGGGTCCTATGGTGCCACAGGGAGCCTACTATATTTTCGCAGTGTGCTCCTGTGACTGCCATCTTGTTTTTTTTGTTTAGCAAGAGAAATAAATCAAGAAAACACATACAAATGAATGGATTTTAAGAAATAAACATCAGAACCTAGCTAAACTGGACCCGTTTAGCCACATTCAGATGTTTGTTTTTTTGGGGGTCAAGAAACACCTTCCCTGGGCACCCAAAATCCTGGGTGACAAGCTTAGTGAGAGGAGTGCTTCCCTTACATTCTCTGTATGAGAACAGTGGGATTTTCTTGGCTTCTGCAGCCACAGCTGGAACTCGTGCTGCCAGCTGCAGTTTAATCTGTGAACAGATGTTTTCCTGATGTTTAGTGGCACTCCCCCACCCGCCAATCACTGTCCCCTATCCTTGGTGTCTTGTGGCACCCCCCCCGTATGTTTCCCTGGTGTTTAGTGGCACCCCCCAACCCTCCGATTTCCTTTTTGTTTTGGTATATTTATATAATCTGACACTGGGATTCCCACCACCCCAGTGTCAGATACCCCACCCCACATTCCATTATGTTATATTTGATGACATTGAGGGGTCCAATCTCCATGTTGGCACTAGAAGCCCCCCCAACAGTGTGGGACACTGAGGAGTCCACTCCCAGAGTCCCGAGATATGTATTTATCAGATACCCCTCCTGCAGTCCATTGTGTTATATTTGCTGACACTGGGGAGCCCAGTCCCCATGTCAGCACTAGAAGCCCTCTCCAGTAGTGTGGGACACTGGGGAGCCAACTCCCAGTGTCCTGGGATATGTATTTAGTTTTTACCTGTAAAGAAGAAAACCATCCCCGACATCTTTTTTTTTTATCTGAAAAAAGAAAATGGTCCTTTGTGGTCCCCGCTGTCCCCCTCCCCATCACAACCCTCCCACTGAGCACCCACCACCCCACACCCACTCCCTATCCTATACTTACTCCAGAGGTTGTAGTCTATCATTTTCTGTAGACTGGGACACGTCTGCACTCTTCAAAGCCCAACCGCAAATGGAGGAATCAAGGTAAGTGCCGTATAATGTATTTAAATGGCATTTTAAACTTACATTCATAATTTTGCCATTTTTAAGTATTCTTCCATCAAACTTTCAACATGGACTTTTTGGGACCCCACCTCATGAACACTGCCTCTGTTTCATTAATTGGGCCCGGAAGGTGATTTCACAGTCGCTGCGTGAAATCACCTTTCAGGACTGAGTAGCAAAATGTCACCACTGGTGTTCATGAGGTGGGGTCCAAAAAGGCCATATTGAAAATTTGGCAAAAAAATTCCTTAAAATGGCCACGTTATGAGCATTCATTGAAATTTGTCTAAACACACGCATAACTTTGGTAATTTTTTATATTCGAGTCCAAATTTTCAACAGAGCCATTTTTTCACACCACCTCATGAACAGTACAGCTGTCATTTTTCACATCCTCCCCAAAACGTGTTTTCGCACCTGTAGCGCGGAATGGCATTTTGGCACAGATTTTAACATTTTCACCTATGGGGTTTGTGAGGTGGGGTCATACAAAGACAGTGTTCAAAATTTTGGATCAAAATATGAAAAAATGCCAAAGTTATAACCATTCATTGCAATTTCGTTACGCCTGCTCGTAACTTCGAAAATTTGAAATATTGTGACCCTAGATTTTCAACGTAGCCATCTTATTAACCAACCTGATGTATGTAACAGCTGTCATTTTTTTAAATCCTGTGGCATGGAATGGTATTGCAGTTGCACAGAATTACGTTTTGGCATGGATTCAAAAATTTTCTATACCGGGGTACATGAGGTGGGGTAATAAGATGGCTATGCTGACAATTTGATCACTGTTTTCCTATAAATGGAAGCACAGGGCCCGGAGGGCACTGTGCTTCCATGGCTACGGGACCTGCACTCCCACAGACAAATAAGTATATGATTATACTATCTGAAAAAGTAAAGAAACTAATTGCAAAAACGTCATTAACGCATCAGTTAGGGTTGTTACTAGAGCGACAAAAGTAGGAAAATGTGGCATTAGGCTTTCCAAGCCTAACATCCCACCCCCACCCAGCAGACACTGACAGGCATTGGGGGGTACCTTGAGGTTGTCAGCCCTAATGCTTACCCCATTCTTCGATGCTGTATCCATCTCAGTTTATTTATTTATGGAATGGGGTGAGCATTAGGGTTGATGACCCCAAGGCACCCCCCCAAAGCCTGTCAGTGTCTGTGGGGTAGGCTAGAGTGTTAGGGTTGGAAACCATAACACCACATTTCCCTGCTTTGTCGCTTTGGTAACAGCCCTAACTGATGCATTAGCAAAGTTTTTTGCAATGAAGATATAGATAGATATATATATGTGTATATATATGTATATAAATTGCAAAAAAACTTTGTTAATGCTCTAGTTAGGGTTAAAGCAACAAACAACAGGGAAATGTGGCATTAGGGTTTCCAACCCTAACACCCCACCCCCACCCTGCACACACTAACTAACAGGTGTATGGGGTGTACCTTGGTGTCATCAGCCTTAACGCTCACCCCACTCCATAAGTAAAAAAGCTGAGATGGGTACAGTATAGGGGAATGGGGTAAGCGTCAGGGCTGATGACCCCAAGGCACATACCTATGCTTGTTGGTGTGTGCAGGGTGGAGGTGGGGTGTTAGGGTTGGAAACCCTAATGCCACATTTCCCTACTTTTGTCACTTTAACCCTAACTAGAACATTACAAATTTTTTGCAATTTATATCCTTACTTTTTGAGATAGCATAATCGTATCCTTAGTTACCTGTGGGAGCGCATGGCCCTCCAGGCCCTGCGCTCCCATCCCTCCATAGATGCATTTATTTATGTCGCTGTGGAAGCACAGGGCCCTCCGAGCCCTGCGTTTCCATTTATAGGACAACAATGACAAAATTGTCAGCACAGTCATCTTATTACCCCACCTCATGTACCTGGTACAGAAAATTTTCGAATCCCCGCCAAAACATAATTCTGCGCAACTGCAATGCCATTCCGCACCATGGATGCGAAAACACATTTTGGGCAAGATTTGAAAAATGACAGCTGTGACATACATGAGGTGGGGTAATAATAAGGCTATGTTGAAAATCTGGGGTCAAAATATTTAACATTTAAAAAGTTACGAGTGTGTGTAGTGAAATTGCAACAAATGGTCATAAGTTTGCTATTTTTACATATTTTGACCCCAGATTTTCAACATATCCTTATGACCCCACCACATGAACAAGGGCAGGAAAACTTTTAAAATCCTGCCCAAAAGGTGAATGCGCCATGCTACTGCAAAATCACCTTTCGGGCAAGAGTTGCATAATGTCAGTCATGTTGTTCATGAGGTGGGGTCCCCAAAAGGCCATGTTGAAAATTTGGGGTCAAATGTCAAAAAATGGCCAAGTTATGCATAAAAGTTGAAACTCCCATTGAAATACATTGAACTACATTTACCTTAGTTTCTTATATTGCAGTCGCTGGTTCCAGCAGCAAGACATGTCTTCAATTGGAGAATAGGTCTTGTGAGTGAGGCTGTCTGGGGGTGTACTGGGGGGTGTGGAGTGGGGGTGGGGAGGGCTGATCTGCAAGGGACTGTTTTCTTTTCTTACAGGTTTGAAAGAAAAAAAAACATTGAGGAACCATTTTCTTCATTTCAGGTTGTGCCTGAAATGGGAGGGTAGTGGGTGCCACTAGACCTTGTTTAACCAAGTTAAAAATATTACACTTTACTTTGCACCTATTAGAGTGTGTGTGCGTGTGTATGTATGTGCGTGTGTGTGTGTGTGTGTGTATATATATATATATACATATATATAGCGACAAAGAAATACAGTAGACTGATCAATCGATAGTCACGTTCAAAATTATTATTGTACTGGGTAACTCTGAATAGTGCAGAACTCAGTTCTGTCCTTGATGCTACAAAGTCCATGCAGATCTTCTTGGCGAAAAAAAAATTATTTGAATAAAGGAAACAGAAAATATTTTTTGCTCAGGCCAGAGGTGATTTGGACATCATCCTGTACAATTTTGGTTAACCAAGTTAAATATATTACACTTTACTTTGCACCTATTCGAGTGTGTGTGTGTGTGTGTGTGTGTGTGTAGGTATTATATATACCTATATATACAGTGAGAAAGTAATATAGTAGAGAGACAGATTGATCAATATTCACATTCAAAATTAGTGTTTGACCTTCTGGTCTTTTACAAACATACTTAAATGATTATGCAATAGAGAAATAAAAGAAAAATTATGGTAAAACATATTTGCACAAGATATCATGATGCTGTTATTGTTTTGGATATCTTCGTCTTATTGTAAAGCATACACACCAATAATTTGTCGACTGTTTTAGAACATAGTCATTATTAAAATAGTGTTATAGTACATATTGCTTTATGTCTTCATTTGCAAGAAAGAATTGTTATAAAGTATCTTATAAATATTACATAACCCAAAGTTTAAATATACATTTTAAACTTGGAAAGCACAGTTTTATTTTCCATAATTATTGTGTATGAACATTTTGAATTTATTTTGGTTGGATTCATTTTTAAAAGGTAGTTAAAGATTCACTTTCTTATCAAAGTAAAAGAAATAAAACAAATTTAACTGTTCAAATTTTTCTAAAAATATTTTACTTGTGTTAAGTGGGAGTATGCCAAAAATAGATAAATTTATGGTGCTTAGCTGTTTGGCATTGTTACTTAAAAAACAGCATTCCTTATGTTTGCAGGTTGTAGCAAAGGGAGGGGGCAGGCAGGAGGAGTACGCTCCCAGGGAGGTGTCTTAACTTTGCAGATTTTCAGTACTTTGCTGTTCACACCCCAGGAATTCTCCAATATTCCTAACTCTTGCAGTATCCCTTTAAGACAATACTACCCTGGAGAGAATGGAACACATGCTAATGAGTAGAATGCCATTAGCTCATGCCATTTTCAAATGCTGCCTTGATCAACTGCCTGTATTCTAATACCTCAGATTTTTTCTCTCTGTCTGCAAGTCAAGACGCCCTGGAGATCACTGCTTCTCACAGTCATTCCTGATGTGTTTCTTCATTAAATACTTAAGTATTTCTTCATATTTTTTCATTTGCTGCCTTGGTTTATTGTTTATATATTTTAAAACCTTACTTTTGAGTGTATTTATATTTGTTTTTCGGCTCCTCACGGTTCACAGGAACCGTAGGGGAACTGCAATTTGTTTAAATTTAACCAGTTTTTATTTAGTGCTTCGGTTACTGTTTGGGTTATACTTATTTAATTTTGGGATATTTTGAACCGAGTTTATTGGTTCCTTTACCCCGGTTTCCGAACTGACTGCAACCTAGAAGTTTACTATTTTTCTCAGTTCCGGAACCGACCGCAACCGATAACTTTATTGTTATATTTACTATTTGCGGTTCCTGTTTTCTTCAGATTTAACTTGAAAATGTCAGAAAAACCTAAGAAGAAAACAGGACCCACTGGGTTTAAAAACTGTATTAAATGTTCTGAAGTGTTTGCCAAGGCAGATAAACCCAACTTATGTGTTATCTGCCTTGGGCAACAACACCTTACTGTTGATTGTGATATTTGCAAGTCATTCCCTCAAAAGACACTTGAAAAACATCGGGAAAGGCTGCAAAGAAAATTGGAAAAGGGTGCCATAGGCTTTGACCAGTCCACACCCTTGAAAGCTGTGGGTGAAACCGATAAGGCTTCTCATACCACTCCTGATACGGGAGAAAACTTTGGCAAAAGGGACATTGAATCGGCTGACTCTCTGGTGCCTGCAAAGAAATTAAAAAAGACTAAACATAGCCATTTTGAAGTACCTGAGATTGTCTCCTGAGCCCCATAGCCATTTTGAAGCATTTGTAATTAACATTGTGTGACAAAAAGTACTGGGCTGTATTTTAAACCTGATTACTCTGGGCTAGGTCACTGTTTCTGTACCTGAGATTGCCTCCTGAGCCCCGTAGCCATTTTGAAACAGTTTGAAATTAACATTGTGTGACAAAAAGTACTGGGCTGTATTTTAAACCTGATTTCTCTGGGCTAGGTCACTGTTTCTGTACCTGAGATTGCCTCCTGAGCCCCATAGCCATCTCTAACTGCAGTATAGAACGCTGTGTTGAAAAAATACTGTGCTTTGCTAGAAAATTGGTGGAACTTGCGAGAGGCCATCTCTTTGTGTCCCACGCTGATACCACAATCCTTAGTCGCATAGCCCAAATCGTCTAGTCAGTCCCCTCCCCCCACACGAAACTCACCTATTTTAACCTTGCTTTCTCCTCTTCCTCGGCAGAATTACACAGTGAGGCTCCCCTCATGGGTGCTGGTGGTCGTGAGGGAACGAACTCCCTCCCCGGAGCCAAAAACTAAGCAAGGAACCCGCGGCTTGGATTATTAAGGGACCCGCGTTTGCCTCCTTGGAACCAAGCAGCAGGTACAGTGGGGAACTCTGCAAAAGCGTGCGCTCTCTGCAGTAGTACTATCCCCACTGACGCTGCGTGTCAGCTGCCCCACCGCCCCCACCACCACCCTTGGTCGTGCTCTCCTTAAATACGCATGGAGAGCTCTTTTGATTGGTGAGGCGCAAAAACCAATCAGGCAACTTCTCCATTAGCAGGTTATCGGGACCTGCCACTAGGGGCTGCCATTGCTTCCACAGCTGATCTTTCACTCTCAGCTCTTTTAACTACTACATGATTTATCTTTCGGTGTGAGCCCAATTCAACAACAACAACAAAAATTATTGCAACCAGCATGGGAAAAATCTTTACATTAAACTTAAACTCCCTCCCAAGCATGTCTATTATAATCACCATATCATCCTTCTCTGTCCACATTGCTGCATCATGGCTTACCCTCCTCGTTTTAACCCTCCCCTACAACCCACTACCCCCTGCCTTCTTCATGCTAGTCCTAGCACTACCCCCCACCCCAATTTTACCTCCTGCGTTAACACGACCAATAATAACCCCCTCATCAGTTACCATGTCCTATATCCCCCTTCCGTCCTCTCTTCTCATGTCACCCCACCTCTGATACCATGATTACCCCATTTCATTATGGACAGGAAATACTACGCATTACGTGCACCCATATTTCCAATAAACCGCTTCATCATGTGGTCACATCTCGACGCACCTCCAGAAAGAACCACAAAACTATCCTAACCAGGACAGCAATCATCCTCCTGCTACTTGTGGGCAACATTCACCCAAATCCTGGTCCCACCCTCCATTCCCCATGGCTACCAGCTAAACTAAAGGGGCTGCGGCTGGCCACCATTAATGTTTGTAGTCTCCAAAAGAAACTTGCCTCATTTCAAGCCTGGGTCTGCCTCCACTAACCTGATGTAATAGCTGTTACTGAAACATGGCTGTCACAGCATATCCCTGACTCGGCTGTAAGCATACCTGGCTACACATTGCTCAGGTCTGATAGACTAAAAAGATGGGGCGGGGGTTGTGCTCTGTATCTTCAAGATCACCTTCAAGGAATAAACATTACAACCATAAGCCCCTCGGAAGGTGCATAGTCTCTCACTGTCAGGGTTGAATTTGGGAACTCGAAAAAAATCCCTTTACATAATGTCCATATACATACCCCCTCGTAACCAAAGGGATGCCTTCACATCCATCCTAAATATAATCGACCAACTCCCAAAAAATTCGGGAGTCATAGCCCTAAGTGATTTTAACTCAAACTGGCTTGCCCCCCAGACATCCCCCCTCAGGGATGCAGCTGCTACCCAAAATTTGTCCCAAATGGTCCTCACCCCTACTAGAGTGAACAAAAATATGAGCCACAGCTCCCTCCTTGACCTCATACTCACAAACCATCTTGACCACATACTGGATGTCCAGGTCCAATCGGACTCCATCAGTGATCACTCCCCGGTAACTTGTCTCTGGACAAATAGCTGGAAACCACCCCCACCTAGGATCTCCATGTGTCGCCAACTCAAGAAGGGGGCTCTAAAACATCTCAGAAACCTACTTCGGAATTTTGACGGTCCCCTCTTGATCACTTGACGTCAGTTGATGCCGCCCTGTCCTTCTTCATTAGTTCCTTCCAATCCGCCTGTGACGTTTTTGCCCCCTTCGTCAAACGGATTGAAAAGTCTAAATCATCCCCCTGGGTAACTCGGACTTTGCTCGATCAAATGAAGGCGCATGATGACCTGTGGTGCAGAACTGTTCAGTCAGGTCAATCCACTGACCGACAACGATATCGTGCCACCAGAAATACCTGCACCTGGGCAATTCGGCTGGCAAAGGCTGCTTACTACCAAACAAAACTCACTGTCACCTGGGGTGATGGAAAGAGGTTCTGGGATAATATAAAGGAACTTAGTGGAAAGTCTCTCTCCCCTTCCCCTGCCATGCTTATCCTAGATGGTACCCCCACCCAAGAACCCAGCAAAATAGCAGATGCTTTCAATATATCATTCTCAGACCAAAATTCTGTTCTCCCTCCCAACTTTTTCAGTACTGTTGCAGGATATTTCCTGCCACCCCCCAGTGTGCCACCTTTTCGTCTCAAGACTATCTCCACTAGTGATGCCCGTGCATATATTTCCAGGTTCCTAGGTAAGACCAGACATAGTGGTGACTCACTAGATGCTAAACTGCTATCCTTAACCCTTGATGCTGTTCTAGTACCGCTCACTAAAATATTCAACATGTCCCTCTGCCTGGGACAATTCCCGTCTTTGTGGAAAAAGGCGAGGATTACGCCAGTACATAAAAGTGGTGCACGTACTTCTACTAGTAACCACAGGCCCATCTCCATACTCCCCCTCTCTCAAAAGCTTTGGAGAAAATAGTGTCTGATCAACTTACTAACTGTCTAGATGCACACCTAATTTGCCAACAACAACACGGTTTTAGGAAAGGTCACAGCACCACCGCTGCCCTACTAGAACTCACCTCCTTTGTTCATGATGCTCTGGACCATGGAGACCTAGCTGGCTCTGTCTTTATAGAGCTCTCCAAGGCATTTGATACCGTCAATCACACCATGCTCATAAATTCCCTCCTCTCTGTCGGTGTCTCTAATCAAACTACTAGCTGGTTCTCCAGTTATCTCTCTGGCCGCACACAACAGGTGATGATAAGAAACACCCTCTCCGCTAACCTTCCCGTCTGGTCAGGTGTCCCACAAGGGTCTATCCTCGGTCCGCTCCTTTTCTCACATTACCTGAACTCAATGCCGCTGGCCTCCTCTGGGCGTCTTCTCCATTATGTTGATGATGCTGTGATCTTCAGTCAGCACCCTGACCCCACGCAGCTTCAAAAATCCTTGCAGGGCTCTTTCACTCAAATTGAAGCCTGGTTTTCCTCTCACAAGCTCGTACTCAACACAAAAAAGACGAAAGTCATGCTATTCGCCCACCCACAACATAAGCACAGCCTACAAAATTATCTATACATAATGTGATGGGCACCACGCTGGAACCTGTTTCCAATTTTAAATATCTAGGGGTTACCCTAGACTCCGCCCTTACCTATCGTGAGCATATTGCGTCAACTTGCACTGAAATAAACAAAAGAATCGGTCTCCTCTACAGGCTTAGGCCATGTCTACCTCTGGAGGCTCTACACTTAGCTATCTCCAGCTCCATCCTTTCACTGGTAGACATCGGCATAATCATCTATGGGGCCACCTATGACGCAGCACTGTCCAGCATTAAATGTGCCCTAAACAAAGCCTGCAGATTAGCCATAGGCTGTGATCATCTTACGCACACCTGTGACCTTTATCTGCACTCATCATGGCTAAACTTCCAGGGGCGTCTAGTTTATCAGACCTGTCTACTGGCCAAAAAAATCCAGTTGAGCCTAGCCCCCCCCCGGCTGTCTTCAACTCCTCCAAAAGAACCTTCCGGCTCACTCCACTAGACACTCTGTGTCCCTTTCGTGAAGACCGCTGCTGGCCAAAGGTCTTTTTGCTACAGGGCCCCACTCTGGATGAACTCAATCCCTGACTCCATCTTATCAATCCCCAGGCTTGGGCCTTTTAAACCTGAGTTACTTAATCATATTATGTCTAACTCCCACTGTGACTGCAGATGAAACTCTAAAAAATGTTTAATGCACTAATACTTCACAACTGGTGATGTTCCATGTCTGTGCTTATGTATTTTTTTCTTTCATCTCGGTATGTTACTGTCATTTTTTGTACTAGAGCTGATGTCTAAATTGTATATTCCATATTGCACTGTGTTCTAATCCATTTTTTGTATGACGTGGAGCCTTTGCAAATGAGTCCCTGACTCAAAGGGTTGTAATCCCTAGACCTTAAATAAATAAATAAATAAATAAATAAAACACTGAGACCCCTGCTGGAATGCAACAAGGGGCTACTACAGTGTCTTCCAGTGTGTATTTGCCTGATGACGTTGCACAGGCTTTAAAAGTTATACAGGTGCTGCAGGGCTTGATCCCTCCTCAGCCACCTGCTCAGGCCCTGACAAGGCAAGCAACTACCTCGGTTCCCCCTTCCCTGGAACAACTGGAGTATGAGGAACAAGAAGAGTTTGAGGTAGATAAGGGTATTGAACCTGACGTCTCCCCTAAACAGAGGTTTGGTTCACCACCTAGACTTACTGAGGATTATTCCTCACATTTTTCATTTGTCAGAAAAACTGTGGAGATGCTGGATCTTGCAGACATTGAGGAGGTGCAAGAAGAAGACGCTGAGTACATGGAGATGATGAGGTTGACTCTCACTAGAAAGTTGTTACTCCCTGTGTACAAGTTTTTCAAGAAAGACATTATGGCTGTACTTCAAACACCTAATACTGTCTCTCCCATTGATAAGAAATCTGACAAAAAGTATCAGCTGGACTGGGCAGGCACTGAGTTTCTTTTTATTCACCCTGACCACCAGGGTATAGTTCAGCAGGCAGCCTGTGAAAAGGCTAAGTTTCCTCTGGCTTCACACCCTCCTGAAAAGGATTCCAGGAGAATTGACTGCATGGCAAAAAAAGGGCTACCTGTCTGCTTCTTTAGCAATCAGACAAGCCAACTATCAGGCCTATGCAGCCCAGTACCAGAAAGCCTTATGGCTCTCAGTACTGGCTATGTCAGAGAAAGATATGTCCAGCATTTCCTCAGACCTAGCTGAAACTGCTAGATTGGGTCTGGAAGCCTCTATCAGTTTCAAATGGCTACAGATACTAATGACACTGCTGCCAGGTGGATGGCTGGCACAGTAGCCCTAAGGAGATTTGCCTGGCTTAGGGCCACTAACCTGACCCAGAACACCCAGGCTAAGGCCATGGATTTTCCTGTGGAGAACAACTCCTTGTTTTGTGAACAGAGGCTTATATGAAAAAGGTGGATGAATATAAAACCACCTTTAGAAATAATTCAGCAAAGGAGAAGCCTTCTCCCTCTTCCAGGCCCTATGGAAGGGAAGGGAAGGGTAGGTCTATGTACACCAGTCCTTTTTACTAGGTTGTACCTCAGCAACTGCAATACCATCCCCAGCCAGCTGACTGTTACAGGGGTAGGGGCAGAAGGGGTTTCAGGCGTGGCTCCCAGGCTGGTCAAGACCAGCCACAAATGAAACAGAACCCCTGATTCCATTCATCAGGTTGCCTCCCAGCTACCTGTAGGGGCAGACTGACTCATTACTTCCAGGCTTGAGAAAACATCACCACAGACAAGTGGGTACTGAAAGTAGTGGGTCAGGGTTTGTCTCTAAGTTTCAAATCCTTCCCTCCCTTAAGAACAGGAGTGTTCAAAGCAGCAGCTTTTTCAGAAAGGAGGCTGCTAGAAAAGGAGGTACAGGCTCTGCTCTTATCCAGAGCAATAGAGCCTGTACTCCCCATGCAAAGGGGGGTACTCAGGGTATTTCCTTACCACAAAGAAAAATGGGGAGTGGTGGCCTGTTCTAGACCTCAGACTGTTAAACAGGCACCTGGTCAAACCCAGGTTCAAGATGGTCACACTAGCAATGATTCTGCCAGCTTTACAAAAAGGAGACTGGCTAGTCTCCTTGGATCTAAAAGATGCATATTTCCACATTCCCATAAGGGAGTCTCACAAAAAATATCTAAGATTCAGGCTCCTTCCAGAGCACTGACAGTTCTCAACACTACCCTTTGGTCTCACATCAGCACCAAGAGTGCTCACAAAGTGTCTGGCAGTGGTGGTGGCTCACCTAAGAAAGTTAGGTGTCTCAGTGTTTCCCTACCTGGATTACTGGCTAGTCATGGGAAAGTCTCCCCAGCAAGTAAGGGAGCATCTGCAGGTAATCCATTACCTTTTACAGTACCTGGAATTCCTGATAAATGTGAAAAAGTCAGTCCTGCTCCCTGTGCAAACACTGCAATTCATAGGGGCAGAACTGAACACCATAGTGGGAAGAGATTACCTACCTCAGGAAAGGTTAAGCAGCATCCTGCAGCTGGCTGGTTTGCTCAAAATTAATAGGCAAAAACAGCACAAGTTTCTGCAACTCCTGGGCCACATGGCTGCAGGGGACCCACTCTCAAAACCAACTCCAGTAACAAGGGAGTTACTGCAGGCACTTCAGTGGTGGATGGAAGGAGACAATCACAGAGAAGGAGTCCCCTTCCAACAAGAGTCTCCATCAGTGATCCTGACAATGGGTGCATCACTACTGGGGTGGGATGCCCGTCTAGGAGAGCACACCACTCACGGTACCTGGTCAAGTGCAGAGTCACTCCAGCACACAAATCTGCTGGAACTGAGAACAGTGTTTCTAGCCCTGCAAACCTTTGCTCCCCTAATTCAGGGAAGGGTGGTATAGATCAGAACAGACAATACCACCACAATGTACTACATAAACAAAGCAGGAAAGGACAAGCACCGCTCCTCTGTGAGCAGGGGCAATGAAGATATGGAGTCTGGCTTAGTCCCTCAGTGCCTCTCTACAAGCTATTCATTTGCCAGGAAAAGACAACACCCTAGCAGATGCTCTGAGCAGGATCAATCAGGCCCATCGTGAGTGGGCCTTAAACAAGCAGGTGCTGGATGTAGTGTTCAGAAGGTGGGGCACCCCAGAGATAGATCTCTTTGCGCCCCACGAGAATCACCACCTGCCACAATATTGTTGCAGACCTTCAGCCAGGGGCACAGTCCCTCTGGATACACTGATTTTGGACCTGTCTGGGAGGCAATTGTATGCCTTCCCTCTTTTTCCCGTTACTCAGAATACTGATCAAACTCAGATCCCAGCTGGCATCAATGATGTTGATAGCACCAGATTGGGCCAGGCAGCTGTGGTACTCTCTGCTGCTCTCCATGTCTGTGGCCAGGCTAATACTCTTCCCCCAGAGGCACAATCTGTTAACCTCCAGCCAAGGGAGGATCATGTACTCCAACCTCAGGTCCCTCAGGCTCAAGGCATGGCTCTTAAGGACCTAGAGTATGCAGGCTTGCAACTCTCAAAGGGTGTCCTGGAGGTGCTGAGGGGGTACAGAAAGCCCTCCACTAAGAAAACCAATGCTTCAAAATGGAAAAGGTTTTCACTTTGGTGCACTACTAATGGTGCGGTACCAACACAGGCAGGAGTTCCTGCCTTGTTGGACTACCTAACACATTACATTCTCTGGGTGTACAGCATTCGACCCTGAAGGTACATTTAGCATCAGTGTCTGCTTACATTTCGGCTGGAAAGGATGTCTCTCTGCCATCCAATCCAATCTTCAGAAGATTTTTCAAAGGATTGTCCCACCTGCACCCTTCTCAAAGGGAACCAGTGCCAGCTTGGGACCTAAACATCTGTATTGCTCAACTCATGCTTCCCCCTTTCAAACCCATGGTCTCAGCAGACCTTAAGTATGTCACTTGGAAAGCAGTTTTCCTGGTGGCCATCACTTCTGCCAGAAGGCTCAGTGAGCTCCAGGCCTTGTGTATTGAAAAGGATTATATTTCTTTTCACAGAAACAAGGTAGTGCTGAGAACAAATAGGGAATTAATTCCCAAGGTTGTATCTGACTTCCATCTGAACCAATCTATTACCTTGCCAGTCTTTTTCACTGAGCACTCCATCTCAGGGGAACATAGACTGCACAGTCTGGATGTAAAAAGAGCCCTGAGTTACTACATAACTCACACTAAGGACCATAGGCAGGACAGACAACAGCTTTTCCAGACCTATGATGATGTGGGCAAAGGAAATACAGCATCTAAAAGAATGCTGTCTCACTGGATAGTTCAGTGTATCCAGTTTTCCTATTCAAAGGTGGAAAAGGAGTCCCCAGCAGGGCTTAGAGCTCATTCCACAAGGGGCACAGCTGCCACTGTGGCAGCTCCCGGGAGGTTCATTCATTGGAAATCTGTAAAGCCGGCACCTGGAGGTCAGGCCACACCTTTACAAAGCATTACAACCGGGACACCTTGTCCAAAAGTGATGCCAGGTTTGGCACAGCAGTCCTGCAGAGCCTCTTTCCAAAGCAGGTTCTGTGCCCTCCTCCAAAGGCACTGCTTCATAGTCTGCAAGAGTTAGGAATATTGGAGAATTCCTGGGGTGAGAAGAAAACAATTACTTACGGTAGTAATCTTGTTTCTTCCAAGGTATTCTCCAATATTCATAACTCTCCGACCCTGCCTCCCCTACTAGAACCAGTGTCCTCTGCACGCCAAGCTAAGCAACTATGTGTGAGGGTGCCACACACTGGCATATGTATTTCGAGCCCTTTGGGCACTGGTTTCCCCTTCCTCAGGTGATTCATTGGCATATTCTTTATCTGTCTCTTTTTAGCCCTGTTGGGCCTTGTCCCCCCCATCTTCAGATGATTCTGCCATTAAGGGTTTTTTTGGTGTTTTAAAACACACACACAAAAAACACTTTTCTGATCCCAGTTGGGGCCTATTATCGTTAATGATTTTTATTGTTAAGTAGATTTAAATTTGTTGAGCCTATATAGCAGGCTCCATTTTAATCTGAGGTATTAGGATATAGGCAGTTGATCAAGGCATTTGAAAATGGCACGAGCTAGTGGCATTCTACTCATTAGCATATGTTCCATTCTCTCTGGGGTAGTATTGTCTTAAAGGGATACTGCAAGAGTTATGAATATTGGAGAATACCTTGGAAGAAACAAAATTATTATGGTAAGTAATTTTTTCTTATAGTCTATGACACTATCATATCTCCTGTACATTTATGGGGGTGGGATGAATAGAACTCCCGTACAAGATTGTGCAAGTTCATCTCTTTGCATCACAGTCCTGACTTAATAAAAGCAAATACCCAGCGTTACAATAGATTACGTTATCCACTCCAGTAAAGAATGTTAGTATCAGTCCTCCATTATACAGTATACTTGTTAATCTTTTGAAAGATTACAGTGATATTTTATAACTTTTTCCATTTTCCTCATTTACAGATACAAGGTAAACCAGGCTGGAGTAACTTGCCTATCTAATTCTTTTTCATAGGCTGTACCTGGTTCACCACTAATTCAGGACTGTAAGCAGATGGTCATAATGTAAGACTCACTCACTGCTCTCAATCTGATTTTACCTACCTTGGGGGGGTGCCACTAGACACCAGTGAAAATCTGAAAAGAAATCGGCATACAGATCAGCCAATAAGAAGGTAAAATCAGATAGAGAGCAGTGACTGAGTATTGGCATTATGTCCATCTGCTTACAGTCCTGAATTAGAGGTGAACCAGGTACATCGTATGAAAAAGAATTAGGCAAATTGTATGTGTGTGTGTGTGTGTGTGTGTGTGTGTGTGTGTGTGTAAGAGTCCCCGTTTCACCTCTATGACCACCCATTGCAAGGTAGTCAACAATGCAGCTGTAATTTTTACTATCTGAACATTATAAACAAAGGTGCGTATCCCATACAATGCACGGGAACAGAAAGACATCAGCTCTGCACATGGAAACATTTGGATACTTATAACCCCTTCCCTTATTTTTCAGTAGGGTTCTTCCAGAAACCTGATGCCTAAAACCAATTTCTCATTTTTACAGTAAAATAGAAACTCTATGAGATATTCCCTTTTTTCACCTGCAGTGAGAAAAATTTAAACATTTCACATGAATTTCCAGAGAAAAATTGGGGGGGGAGGTAGAACAGATGGAAATCCTGCCCCCCCAACCAGAGATATTTTACATAAATAATAAACACTCAAAAGACTTTACCAGTGTTTCCGGCACATTGATCATCTCACAAAAAAACAATATACAAGAGAGTAAATGAGAGAGAGAGAGAGAATATGCGCATGCCAGAGAGAGAGGGAGGGATGATACACAGCCAGCAAGCCAGCCAGATAATATTGTGTGCAGATGGACAGAGGTAGAGAGAGAGATAGATAGGTGTAGGTAGGTGTGTGTGTATATGTGTAGAGAAAGAGAGAGCAGGAAGAGGGCAAGAAACAGGGGAAGAGATAGAGTAGGAGAGAGATGGGGAGAGGGAAAGCAAAAGAAAAATGTAAATTAATTCATTAATGGTTATTTCTCCATTCAAGCAAGGAACACGCAAGAGATTTAAGATTTCATACAGCATTCTGAGAGAGAATCAAATAAGTTTTTGCACATAAAACTAAATGTCTGAATTATGTGGAACTGCTTCTTTATTATTGTTTTGTTTTAATTCGTCTTTCTTTTGTTTTTGTCTACCTCATTGAGTTGATGAAACATATACAGAAAATGTCCACAAAGAATGCTTAATTTATTACTTTTTAAAAAGCACCTGTTTCGATAACAAGGACTCAAACATTAATGTATATGAGACAGTTGTTTACTATTGACTAACTTCTTGCAAAAGACCATAAAGTTAATGAACGATTTGTGCAATATGGGGATGGGGGCTCCGTTAGACAGCCAGCAATGTGTGGTGTCATTGAGTAATTGGGGGGGTCTTTTTTAAACTTGATACCTCATTTTTATTCATATTCCAACTGACCTTCTATTCACTACCGCTACTTTTTTTTTCAAACACAGTACACAACCATACCCTTCTCAGTTCTTAATTTAAAATCTTTAAAACAGAACTATCATTCATGTCCTAACATCCACACATTTATAAATAGTCTTGTGCCGAAAAGGTTATGATGAAGGGGCGCTTTTTGCCTTCTCCTTTTTGGTTAGCTGAGCAGATTAATAATAATAAAACGAAACAGCTTGAGACGTGTACTGATCGAGTATGAATAGCTGGGTTTAAAACACTTCCTGTTAAAATAACGTTAACAAAGCGGTGGTCACAAATGGGAAAGTCCCCATTAGTCAGTTTTCAGTTCAAGACTGTGTAAAACAAAAGCCAACGAGCCTGCTGTTCCCTAAAATTTGGTGAATGTGACAGTGTTTGCTTCGTTATTGCAGCCACACAAGCTTGCTATGGCAGACAAGATCTAAAAGCATTAACAAACAAAAACACAGTAAATAAAGAAGGAAACTCTAAGTCTATTGTGTATTTCTAGGTCCAGACCAGGGTATAGACCACTTTAAACAGTGCGTATATTGCCCAAAACAGTGGGTATACTCTGCTTACGCTTCATACATTATGGGGAAAACAAGCACAATGTCGGTATACTTTTTCCTCCAAAAATAGACACATCCGATCTACCCTAGCTTATTCTCCACTAAGCACTAGAGCTATATAAGTAATAAAACACATGTAATTGTTTATTGTGCCTTCTAAATAATGTATAGTTAGCTGCTCCTCCCACTGTAGAAAGTGAAGACTAACTAGTTTGTTTCTGGCCCCCAGTTCTCTGAGTGCTAGATGAAAACTCGAACCACTGATGAAAAGGAGCAGGTGCAAAGGGGTTATCATCCTTTAGACAGCTAGTTATGGAAAACATTGAACTGATCTCTCCAAAGGCATGGTCTAGGATCTGTATTGTCTTTTACTTAACACCCCCCTCACCAAAAAAAAAAGAACAAAAACAGCTGTAATGACAATGACACAAACAGTACTCAAACCCTGACCATGGTTAGAGCATTCTTTAAAAATGATGTGTGTGCCCAAACTGCACAATGACTCAGGGCAGATGTATTAAGGAGCAGCTATTGCCAGGGAATGGCTGTATAAGACAAGGACTTATCTTATACATCCCCTATCTTTAAAAAGTTAGGACTTGGCAAATTACCAATAGAGTTCTTTGTACAAAGTCTGCTGCATACTAGTGCACCCTTTATAGTGTACGGGGGTATATTATTACCCCCAGCAGTTGACATTGCAGATAGCTCTGACCTAACTGGCCTAAGCAATTAATAGTATTTGGAGATCTGGAAGGACAAGATCTGTAGCAGTCTAAGGTTAGGGGTGATGTGGGGTTCAAGGAGGGATTGGTTATTTAGGGGTAAGTCTGACACTAAGAATGGGGGGGTGCTACAGTAAGAATCTGAGACCCTGTATTAGTCTTAAATGTCCATAGGATTCAGACTGAAAATTCAAATTTGGAAAGTCAGCTGTCATCTGGCTGCCTAAAGAAATTTAAGACCTGCTTGCCCCATCTCATTAAAGAATTGTAAAGTCTTCTAACATTAAAGCTTTTGTTAAACAAAACAAAACAATACAAAAAAAAAAAGCAAAGGGTTGTGAACCAGACACGTGGCCCCTTATTCATTATATATTGTGTCATCTGACAGACATTAACCCATAAACTGAAGTCACCACCATGCCTGCTTGCAGAAATAGTTGGTCTGTGGTCACTGTGCACAACAGAGACAGTCTCCAAAATGGAGAACTACTGCCTTAAAAAACAAAGTTTGTGAGCAGTTTAGCTGCACATCAGCACTTACAACCCACAGTAAAGCCCTTTGTAACGACCTGTAAGGCACTGCAGATGTCTCTGGCTTCATGGATAAACACAATGAAATGGACAACCTCAGTGTTACATCAAGGCAGCTCAAGCATTTTAATCCCTTTTAAAGAAGGACCCATGATTACCCAAAACTGGTGTGAAGCAGCTTCACAGAAACACCATGAAAAGGTGCTGGTAGATAAAACTCATTGTTAGATTAATCTGAAAGGAGGAAAAATCCCATAATGCCAAGTTACAAGTAAACACACACTTGTTTCAAAAGTACAATCTCTGTTCTCAAGCAATTTTTATCAATCAGTTGCAGCCTGACTCACCACCACCAAACACCACCAGCCATCCATCAAGCAGTTGTTAACTACCACACTGTGATCCGTCCCCTGCCCCTGCCTGGTACTGATACTCATTTCAATTATCTATTGTTGGTAATTAAACACTTAGAAAATATCCTCCTCATGTCCAAAACATCTTCCCCAACCAGCCTCAAATGCCGCACAGTTTAAACCCAGAGGTGTTTATTAAGTTGACTTGCCTTCTGTAGCTTGCTGGGTCTGGGTTTCCATACATACAGCCATCTACATTTATACAGGATTTGGAAACCAAGCAGAGGTAAGCATGGGAGCAGAGAGATCTTGCTGAGTTGGGGGGGGGACTCTGGCAGCATTTAATTTCTGTATTTGCTATGGCCCTTTGGTGTAGCACAGTTGAGTGGATAGCTAGAAGCTTCTGGCTGAAGAGCGTGAAAGTAAAGTGCTCTGTGCTTGGCTGCATGACTGACTGCCACTATGGATGCCTGAGCTGTTGCACTGAGCATGTATTTATCTGTTGCCTGTTTTGTTTTCTTTGACATTATTATGATAGTTGTTATGTGAGAAGCCCAGATAGAGAGCATCACTGCCAGGGATTCTGAGCAGTGCAAGTGGCTCTGTGTGTGACACTGGCTCCAAGCAGAGGTAATCAGAGGAGAGTGGAGAGATGTTGCTGCAGTAGGGAGGGAGCAGTCACAAGATCTGGGGTATTGGTGGTGTGGCTGGAGGAAGCAAGTTGTCAGGAGCTGGTTGACTAGGGAGTGCATTGATGTGGGAGCAAATTCACAGGAGTGAAAAGACGGGAGTGAATTGTCATGCTACACACACATATATATATATATAAATTTGTTTTATCTATTTGTGTATATATGGGATATGTAACCCCCTACTGGAAATATTGTCAATATTTTTTGTACGCGTGCCAGTTGACCCAATAACATCACAAGTGGCAAAGCCACGAGTGTTGTCATCGGGTCAGTCGGCACAAGAACAAAAAATATATACAATATTTCCAGTAAAGGGGGGGTTGTGTATTACATTTATCCCATACCTCCAAAAAAGTGAAAAAAAAATAATTTCTTGCCATTTTTTGCTAATTATAAAAAAATCTAAAATATATCTATAAATGAAACACCACTCATTTTGTAGATAGTTTTGTCCTGATCAACTTTTGTGCTCAAAGTACCATCCTATCATTTTCATTTTAAAAGTATATGCATTTGTTGGTTGAAAAAGGTAAAAAAAAAGAATTTTCTGCAGTTTTTTTGCTAAATATAAAAGAACGAAATGGTATCTATAAATAAAACACCACTCATTTTATAGATATTTTTGTGCTGAACAAAGTTTGTGCTCACAGTATCATGCTATCATTTTCCATTATTCACATTTGTTTGATGAAAAAAGTGAATAAAATTGAATGTTTTTGTTTTTTTTGCTAATTATACAATAAAAATAAAAGTTAACCATAAATGAAACACCACTAATTTTGTAGATATTTTTGTGTGGAACAATTTTCGTGCTCACAGTACCATGCTATAATTTTTAATTTTAAAGTTATTCGCATTTGAATATGGTTAGTACGGCTACTAAGGCTGAATATGCAAATAAGTTCTGAATGAGCCAATCACTACCTACTGTGTGGATAAATTTACCTACAGTGAGGATAAATACAATATTCTTACTGTATGTCTGACCACCCTGAGAATATTGAAAATATTTGCCTTTTTTTATCCTCACAGGTATGGCATAAAAAAGGGATATGCAACAACCGCTCAACGGATTTGCACAGAATTTAGTATATGCTGCCCTGTGGGGTAGATCTCTTGACCTACCAAGTTTTGTTTCGATTGGGTTTACAGATTTTGTGCTGCGAATAGTGAAAAAAACTGTAAAAGTCACCTTTTTTCATCTGTTTTGGCTGTTTTTTCCTCATCCCGCTACAGCCACACCATTTGGAATTTTGGGTAGAAAGAGCTTGCCCCAAAGAACAAGCCAGCATTGGTTTGGTGAAAAAATATTAATCTGTTCCAAAGTTATTCAATTTTGACATTTTGGGTTCTGACCATGCTCAATTCAGTCTTTTGGACAGCTGCGCAGTGCAAAAAGGGATTTAGGGCTCACAGAAAGGGATTTTGACAGTTTGCAAAAAGGGATTCATTAAATCCCTTTTCGTGAGACAAAAAAATTCCTTTTTGCGAGCCGCCATCTTGTTTTCAGGTTTCCTGCCCAAACAAAATGTTATAACTTTACCCAAGGATGTCTTCTGCAGACATTCAAGTATAGATTTTGTTCATGGGGATGTCGTGTACAGTTCTCTGCCTTTGGTTTACTTTACTGTGGCCTCAGAATGCTTATTTTTACTTTTAAAACTCCCTTTCTCGTGACTCGCTTCTGATCCCATTTGGGGCTTTTTATTCATAAATGTTTTGTCGACATCGGGGTGCCCAATCCCTGTGTCAGCATTTACTCCCCCCCGCAGTAGTGTGGGACACTGGGAAGCCCAACCCCAATGTGGTGACCGCATGTAACTCGGGTGTTTTGGGGCATTTTTTGCACCAAATTTTCAACATGGGCTTTTTGGGACCCCACCTCATGAGCACTGCCACTGTCATTTTGTTACTCGGTCCCAAAAGATGATTTCACGCAGTGACCGTGAAATCACCTTATGGGTCCGATTAACGAAACAACAGTGACAGTGTTCATGACGTGGGGTCCCAAAAAAGCCTTGTTGAAAATTTGGTGCAAAAATACAAAAAAAGGCAGAGATATTAGCATAAGTGCCATTGACAGCCATTATACGCCACTAACCTTGATTCTTCAGTTCGCGGTTCGGCTTTGAAGAGTGCAGACATGTCCCGGTCCACAGAAGATGACAGCTGACTATCTCTGGTGCTAAGTACAGTTCAATGGGGGGTGTGGGGTGGTGGGTTGCTCAGTCAGAGGGTCAGGATAGGGGAGAGGGATGGGGAGATGATGAGAAACCTTTTTTTTTTAGGTTTTTAAAAGAAAGACCATCCGGCCTGGTGGCACTGAGGGTTGAGGCACTGGATGCCACACCTCACGCTACGCCGGCGACCCGGGTTTGGGAACCAGCAGGGGTCGGCAGGGGAGGACTGGGATTGAGCATCGGGAGACAGCTTTCCTTGTCCTGGGGTGGGATGGGGACTCTACATTGCGCTGCGGTGACCCCTGGGGACACCCAGGGGTACCACAAGCAGTAGTGTAACGGAGGGGGGACCACGGCGGACAACTGCATGTATGTGCATGGATGTCACTGCACGTCCATGGTCCCAGTGGGGAAAGAACAGGGGAAAATGGCAGCATGGGTCTGTGGCAACTTGATAGCCACAGCTCCACCTGCCAACGATGCCTGGATGCATGTGCCAGTACTGGTTCCTCACCGGGCGCGGGGGGCTATAAGAGGCGCCCCCTTTCGCAGGTGTACTTGCGTCTGCCAGCTGGGCATGTGAGCTTCAGGGTCGGTGGTGGAGTGGAGCAGTGGCTGGATATAGAGCAGGACTGTGGCTGCAGAGGAGAAAATGTTAAATGATAAAAAAAAAGACGGGGGACTTTTTTTTTTTTTTACAGTTACATCTAAGCAATATTTCAGGACCTTGGGGTGGTCTCCCCAGTGTCCCACAGTACTGGAGGGGAGGACATAACTGGGGACACTGGGAGTGGGCTCCGCAGTGTCCCACACTGTCGGGGGGTGTTGTTGTGCAGATAGGGGGATTTGGCATCCCAATGTCAGCAAAAGTCTTTTAAAAAGTCTTTTAAAAAAATAAAGATTTTGGGACACTAGTAGTGGGCTCCCCAGTGTCCCACACTGGCAGGGGGTGGATTTCTACCACCAACATGGGGATTGGGCACCCTGATGTTGCCAGAAACATTTTAAAAAAATATATATTTCAGGACACTAGTAGTGGGCTCCCCAGTGTCCCACACTGACGGGGGGGAGGGGGATTTCTACCACCGACACAGGGATTTGGCACCCCAATGTCAGCAGAAACATTTTTCTATAAAACATGCCTCGGCCCCCTTGGAGGCAATGAAAGGATAAAAGATCCTCTCATTAGGTAAACACCAACAGGTGTTTACCTAAACGAGGGCCGAGGAGTACAATTCTGGCCTTATTTTGGCAAAGAAATGTCCAGGAAAAAGTCGGGCCATTTATTTATTTATTTTTTGATAACCGGGTAGGTGCACTAGACACGAAAGTGACTATTTTCAGGCACGACCCGGGAGGTCAACAACATAGGGAGATAACAGTTACATAGAATATAGTGTCAGGAGCCGTGCAATACATTTCAGGCACGACCTGGGAGGTCAACAACATAGAGAGATAACAGTTAACATAGAATACAGTGTATTTATGGGGGTCCAGTGTTTTTTTTTTTCATTCAAGTAGTGTCACAAATTTGAGGCAGTTTGCTCACAACAATGTTGTTAGTTGCACTCGCAAAAATAGTGCCGCAAATTTGCGACAGTACCAATGGCCGAGTGGAAAAGCCACTGTTTACAAAAACTAAGGCCAGAATCATATTCCTTGGGTCCTGATTAAGTAAACACAACTGATGGTGTTTACCAAGAGGCATCACTTTTTGAATTACAGAGTTTTTTCCCCATCGCTAACTGAAAACAAGATGGCAGCAGCACGACACTACTGAAACCATTTGCGGCATTAAAAACCGGTTTCATGAAAGCAGAAACTGCTTTCGGGTGGAACATATGTTTTTTCCCATAGGCTATAATGGGAAACTTTAAAGTTTTATAACTTTTGAACAGATTAATATTTTTTTACCAAACCTTCAAAAGGCACATCTGCAGCCCATACCCCATATACCCTAGCAGACCAGATCCCCAGGCCCTTTCAGAGATGCAGCTGAGCAAATAATTTTTCACCTAAATGGTAAATTACACATTTATTGGCACTCCGTAGCTCCGCAACCGCACCACCAACCGAAACAAAACTTGCCAGATCTGTGGTACCACACGGCGCATGAGAAATGTTGTGCATGTCGGTCGTATGGTTGCAGAGTTATTAAAGTGCAAAATTTTGGGTTTAACATAGAAGTGGCCGGGCAACTCTAACTAATCTGGCACTACCATGCCAGTAATATATATATATATATATATATATGTTAGTAACTCCTTGCTGTTGTAGCTGCCCCAGGACACTCTTAAAACTAGGTACGGTGAAAAATTCTATATGAAAAATGCATGCAGGAGCATTTGGAGAAATTAATCAAATCAGCCTTACAATAGTGCAGTAAATGGGTACATACAGTGATAAATCACTGTCCCAGAATCCCATAGCTGTATTTTGATGCCTGTTGTCTGCTCTGCATTCAGGTTCACATGCTGAGAAAACTGAAACAGAAGCAAAAGAAGCAGACTGGAAGCTTTAAGGACTCAAGAGCAGATAGCGCCTTGGCTGGTGAAGGAGGAAGCTGAGTAGAGACACTGCCTCTTGGTATATACTGATAGCACATTCACCTGTTGTGGAAACCACACTGCAGGACGATGGCTCCAGAGAGAAAATCCATTGTAGTCCTCCGTTGTGGATTATTGTTGTTTCTATTATGATTATGATGCGCCTGCTGTACATTTTATGGTGTTGTATTTATGTTTGAGGTGGTGCTGTGGTTATACTAGAACACCTCTTTTCGGAACACAGTGACCCGATACTAGGTGCTTCTTCTTTTCCCCAGTCATGGTGACATTTTTAAAAAAACGACAAGTGGCTTTTCAGTGTTCCCATTTCCTTTCAGAGCAGGTAAGCTTATATATTACAAAGTTCTAGGAATTCGGATTGCTCTAAGAGTTTGTTTACTTCTGTTATTTTATTACTGGTTGTTTCAGTGACAGTATTTAACTGTTGTGGAAAGAGTACCAGTGCGTGTTTAAAAACTGAGTTAAATTGGTTAACCAGAGAATAAGGAATTAAGGTGAAGTGAATGTTTTACATTTAACACTTTTTATACACTTTAATGGGCAGACATTTGAAGTGTCATGAACTTTTCCGTACCTTGCATAACCAGCCTGACGTGAACACAACTCATCAAGACAGCTTCCATAACCAAATACTACAATGAACAGAGAACAGGACATTATGGTGACTTGGCACGGTAACGCATGTTAAAATAAATGTATTCTCTCTAACATTTTAAATCTGCCAACATATGAAACCCATAGCCTTCCCCCCTGTGACAAAGTGTTGTATCAGTGGATAACTGTAACGCTAGGATTTATATTTTGTTCTCAGCATTTGGTCTTGTGATCAAGCTACTGTACTTTAATTACCAACCACTGAAGTCAAACAGGGGCTTAGCAGTTTTGGAGGCCTTGCGCCGATTTACCAAGTATGCATATGACGCCTACTTAAAGCACAGAGAGAGATTCTGCAAAATTGAAATATATGGGACCATTGGTTTTTGGAAGCCAATTTATGAGAATTTTTATAAATAGTTTGTTAATGTAAGCTATTAATTGATGAACTGTGATATTTTGGAAGGTGACGTGACTTTTAACTGCAGAACAAATATGCTTTAATGGTAACAAAAACAGCTTTTTGAATGCTTTGTTTCTCAAGTCCTGAGTCAGTGTCTGCCAGTATTGGTGCCCTTTAAATTTTTTGTAACAAAAAAGAAATACTAGTTTATATGTGGTAATTTAAACTGTGTGTTTTAATAAGAAGTGTTATAACGAGCACTGATGCTGTATGGATTGTCAGCATTCCAGAAATGTAGCCAATATACACTGTTTTACATAACTGAGCTTTATTTTGGGCTCTTTGTAACACAGTCCTAGATTACATACCACTGTGATATTTCTCCACCAGTTTTGACCTGGATAGTATGAAATCTTGTACGTGACTGACACTTGGTTTTGGAAGGGCAACCTCCGTGGGCAAGAGGACATCTTATCAGTCTCTCAAGGTAGATTTCCCTAGACCTTTAACACATAAAAAAGCAGACAAGGGTTATAACATGGGGTGGGAGGGTGGTGTGGCTTTGGATGGTGTTGGGTCATTCCCTGATATACTATAACCCATTTAGCAAAGTTCATATTGCACAGAGTAGTACCTTTAGGTAGTTAGCCATTTTGAGCCATCTGTTCAAATAGGGCACTGAGGTGCATGAGCACAGAGACAGTTATCCGTTTAATTTACTGTGGTGTTGCTTTGGAGTGAGGGAAGCCAGTGTGTTGCCAGTACTACCCAATTTAAACTTTACTTTGATATAGTTCTGTCACAAATGTTAGTAAAAGCCACTAGCTCAGGGGAGCCTTTTAACTGTTCCTGCCCTACCTTTCCTGGGGAAGAGGAGGGGGAAGCTGCAGGCTGAATATGGGATATATTAAATTTAGTTTGGTTAGGAATTTATGCACACAAAAAAAGACACACTAAAATTGTCACTTTCTGTTGTCTGCCGATAAAACAAATATAACTAACATCATTAATTTCAGTGTGAAGTTACAAATCACAACACAATTCATACAGGAAACAAGAATTTGTAATTTTGTTGCCTACTGAAGAAATCCTTCAGGATTTTGACAGCGCAAATTAGAATTGTATGGGGGGTGCAGGAAGTCGGAGGGGAAAAAAAGCACTGCTTCTTCCGTACTGACAGCAGGACAGTCATGCGGCCAGTGGCTTAGGAGAAAGGGATGTCATTGAAAATGTATTTACCCAGGATAGCCTAGCTAAGATGCAATATCTCATTTTCAAAGGGGTCCTGTTTTTACCTATTATCCGGCTGGGTTGACTGAAGCTTTGAGAGGTTAAGGGACTTGCTAAAGGTCATACAGCGTGTAAAGGCTCGAATGGTCTTTGAAACTGGTTGTCCTACTTCCGAAGCCTTTGCTGTAGCTATTGGACCACGCTGCTTGATACTGGGGCAATTCATTGACTGTGTTACCAATAAAAGTCGATAGGCTTCGTTTGCTTTTGGTACTTAACAAAATAATGTTGAATCTGCTGACTGATATTTTGTTTGAGAGAGGGTCCTTCCCCTTTTAATAATCTTTTAAAAAATGTGTTCCAGCTAAGCCAGCTTGCCGCAGTACATGTCAAGTGGTGTTTCTGGATCAGTATTTTAAATCTATTTGATGCCTTTCAGACCCACATTACCGTTGTGTACCTTCCCAAAAATTAATGTTTACAGTTACATATTTGAAAAGACGTCCTACTGTACTTTGTCCTGCTTGCTGTCCCTCTTGGTTTCCAGTTACACCCCATTTTAACAGCAGGACTGTCTGTGGGTGCTCCTTTGTACACTGCAGCTATTGCCATTCATGGTCTTTGGAGCAGTTTCCTGCTGCTCCATGTATTGACAGGGTTGGCACAGAAACCCAAAACCATGTAGGTATTAGAGAATTCTTTTTTAATTATTTAGGTGTGGAAGGAAAAGTACCTAAGGGGTGGTTTAATTTACCAGTAATATTCTTTGCCTTTGAATAAACTAAGAAAATCTTCGGGTGGCAGCCTCACTCATTTATGATTTCACCGGGTGAATCTTTTTTCTTTATGGTGACCACCTACACCACAGAAAGCCTTTGAAAATATTGTTTTTAATCTTGGCCCAAATCAAAAGCTGCAATGCCAAACCTTGCCTCTCCCAAATGTGGTAATACGAAAGTACTAGGGTTCTCATCCACTGATCTATTTTCAGTAGTTTGCAGAAATCCATCACTTTCCTTGATCACCGTTCAGATACCAGTCCTCAGTTTTTCAGTTTCCTGTAGTCTGTCAAATGATCATTTGATCTTTTAAGAGTCAGTCTCCATATAACCACTTTCTTTTTCCTTAGAGCTGGAGGCACTAGGACCCTGTGGGAACAAGTACCTTTGGGGGACACCAACGCACAGTATCACACATGAGATTCCATGTATAAGTGTTGCTGCTCCCAAACACCTCAGTTCTTTTCCCCCTTACAGCTGAGTGTGCACCTTGGGGAAGGGATTTTGCATTGCTGTAGTGTAGTCCAGCAATTTTTTTCACTTTAGTCTTTCACTTGTCAGATCGTCCCTGAATCAACCTTCACCATTGATTCAAACACATGGGTCTAGGGCCAGAGGCACTAGGATACTGCAAGAGCTTTTTTCTTCTTGGGAGGGAGCCGACATCAACACTGACACCGCTCACATGCAGTACGTACCCATGTAGCACTGCACGCGGGCCACTAACCATCAGCTTCTTCTTGCACCTCAGTTCTGGTTTATCCACAGTCGAGTGCACACTGTGAGTGCAGCGCCTCAGTTCAGCCTTCGTCGATCTTCTGCTACAATATTGCTGAACTGTTTTTTTTCACGTTTTCACGTTTCTTTTCTTTTCTTGTCAACTTTATTTTGTCCATGATGTTCGAGCCTGAGAAAAAGAGTAAAGGGACCAAAAAGGCCCAATTATGTGTTAGTGTTCCATTGATCATTACGAAGGACCAACATCAGGTTTGCTGGGCCTGGCTTGGCCCTGAACTTGATATGGATTCCAGCAAAGCCTGTTTTTTGACAGATCTCCATAGCATCAAATTCCCCACACTGAAGCTGGGTTGTCCAATTCCCACCTTTCAGGGGCAGACTGCGAATTCCTGTTGCCCAGTTCACGTCATTGGGCCCTTCCCCTGAGCCCCTTCCTGGTACCACTGTTACTGTGGAATCACAGGACTCTCCCCAACCTCGTCTTGCTGTGAGGCATCAGAGGTCCTGGGGGTGTATCTGGTGGACAGCTGGCTCCTTCTGGGCAGCTGGCTGAGCACCTACCCCAGTTCACGTCCTTTTGCCCTGGGCAATGGATGTCCCTGGTGGTAAGGCTGAAGCTATATGATCCGTTTATATTGGAGGACACCACTTTGTCGGTGAGCAAGACAGTACTAGCCATGATGTCATGCCCCCTCCTAGTACCATTTGTGGTGTCAGGAGAGGAACTAGCACTGGGGCTGGGCAGTGTCCTGTTATGGAGGTGTCGCTTTCTGATTCAAGTAGCCCTCGTGGCTCTGAGGAGGAGAGTGGCACCAAGCCTTATGATGGGCACAGCACAGGCTCTGGTGTCAGTTCTGGGGCTGACACCAGGCAAGGTGCCAGTGACTGCACTGCCTTCAGATCTATTCCTGATTTTGGTGCCACTCACGGCACTGGGCTGGCTTCATTTCGAGAACATGGACAGATCTCTTGCTGGCACCAGACCCGGTACTGGGCCAAGCCAACAAGGGTGCCAGCTGTGGGTCGGGGAGAGGTCCTGGGACTGGGTCTTTTTTCTGATGAGTTCGATACTGGAGGTAGCACCAGCACAGGGATCAGCCCAGTTGCGGAATTCTCTCCTGGACTTGTGGCTTAGCCCATATCTGCTGCGGACTGGAGTTGCCCCAAGGGGACTGAATGGCCCTGCTCACTTCACCTGGGGATTTTCCCCTACGGGCACAGTTGAGGTAGTTCCTTTTCTGCAAGTTGACTCTCCTCAGGCGGGTTCATAATGCTGTCCCCTAGGTGAGATCTGCTGACCGATCCCACAGCCCAGGCATAGACCCTAGAGCTTCTAGCTCTTCTCACCCTCCTCCTGGTGCTGTACCACCTCTACCTGAACTACCAGATGTCATGGATCCACTTGGGCCCCTCACCTGGGGTCAGCATGGAAACACAGCTGGTATGCTGTTCCAGTATCATACCAATGCTGACTATGTCCAGTTCCTGCATGGCCCTTAGCTGCCACCTGCTTCCAGGCCCAGCACCTTTCTATCTGTGTCCTCCTCAGAAGGCATGGAATCATCCCTACACCTGTCCTTAGCCTCTGAGTACTCTTTGTACCAGAAATTCCTGACTGACATGCTGCAGGCACTGGACACTGGCTTTATTGCTATGTGCAATATTTCTTCCCCTTCAACTGCTACACAAAGACAATAGAGACTTACAAAGTTGCTTTATTTGTACTCTGTTTAGTACAAAAATTGGCAGAAATAATACATGAAGAACTTGCATTGCTTCGTTGACGTTTCAGTTGGCTTCATATTGCATATCTCATACTTTAGCAAGTTAAATGACCTTTGATGGGCTGATACACAACTGCAGTGTTTGAAATCAGTTCTTCAGATGTGAGGCAACATACTGCAGAGAAATCGTGGGGAATATGAAATGGTGGAGACAGCAACAAAAAGGAACCCATGCACAATACCCTGTCCACATTTAGAGACAAGAACATGTACCAGCAGTATTGTGCACCCACAGGCTCTGCTAGCACACTACCTAACCCCACTTTGGGGATTGTGGTCCTGCAGACACCGCATGGTCCTTGTCGCTCCATGTGTGGCTAACCTCCTGATGCGGACTCTGAGCAGACAGATGTATTAGGGAGGAAGGGTTTGACCTCAGATCACACTGTGATGTGCACATCAGGCACACCTGGCAGTTTATGACTAGTGCCTGTGGGTGCAGCTGATACAGCTCTTAGCTGCCATGCCACCATCTGAGTTAGTCGGGTGAGCAGTTTTTCTTTCTGCCAAGGACCTGCAGTTGGCGAGGCACCAGACTAGGGCATCTTTTGATGCCATTGAGGTGGCCTCCAAGAGTCTGCATTCAGCAGATGGCATGGATTCGCCTTTCTTGACTGGCACCTCTGGCCCAGCATAAGGTGCTAAACTCCCAGTTCCAGGGGACTCACTTTTTCTCCTGGGAGAGTGAAACAGGAATTCAGTGGCACTTCTACTTCCTGATTGACTCTGGACTTTCTTGGGCATCGCGGGACCCATAAGGAGTCTCTAGGTAGAGGATTGAGAGTAACTTTACCCTCAGAGTGAGCCAGTGGTACTCAGACCCTAGCCCTCCACAGGGTCAACAAAGAAATTACAAGTCCTGGAATAGGAGGCTATTGCTGAAGGGGACATCAAGGTACTAGAATTGCTTTCAGCCAAGGAGTGCACCTTTGATCCAGTGACTAATGCTGGGACTCATGGCATCCTTGACATTCACAGTCCCCCCCGGTAAATCTGCACATAAAGACAACCCAGTGGATACTCAGTACCCAGTGGTCTCAGAAATCACACCCTTGGAACTACTCCATTCAGGTAACCAGGTGTTTGGTGAGGTCTCTGATGTGGTGGTCAGTTGAGGAGAACCTCCTCCAGTGCTTCCCCATCTCCCACTGGAGCCAGAGGCAACTGTTAGCCCAGATGCCTCCCTGCTTGGTTGGGGAGTCAACTTTCAGTGTCTCCAGACTCAAGGGGTCAGGGACTCATCAGAAACACATGCCTACATAAATGTGTTAGAGATGCATGCAGTTCTTTACAGCCTGAAAGCCCTAGTGGACTTAATTAGCTAAACAGCAGTACTCCTCCAGATGGACAAGTCTGTCATGTACTATGTCAGCAGACACAGGGGAGCACACTCTTACCCTCTCTGCAAGGAGGCACTGAGAGTGTGAGAATGGTGCCTGGAGCAGGGGATCCTGCTCCAAGAAATCTATCTGCAGGAGTCCAAAACACTCTCACAGATGAACTAAGTTGAACAACAGCTTCACAAGTGGTCACTAGCTCAAGACATTGTGAGATCGCTATTCAGTGAGTGGGGCACCTCACATGTGGACCTTTTTGCGTCCTCACTCAATACCAAACTGCCTCGATTCTGTTCCAGAAATGCAGGTTCTGGTGTTTTATGTCAGGATGTATTCAGACTGCCATGGCACAATCCTTTCCTGTATGCATTCCCTCCAGCCTCTTTCATTCAGAGAGTGCTGTTCAAGCTGGAGGCACACAGGGACAAGATGATACTAATAAACTGTTGGTCTCGGCTGATATGGTTTCCACTGTTAAATTGACTGTCGGTCAGCAAACCGAGGATTCTGCCACTCTGGAGGGACTTAATGACCCAAACTGGGGCCAACTAGTCCACCCCCAACCTGTGCTCCCTTCACCTTCATCCCTGAAGAGATAGAACAGGTTTAAAGTGTCTCATAGAGTCTCTAAAATACTCTAGGCTGTGTGTAAACCTTTCCACTAGGAAGACGTACACAACCAAGTGGAAACAATTTCTGTCTGGTGTTCCCAAGCCTGCATGGTCCCTTTCAAGTGTCCACTTGAAAAGGTTTTGGAATACTTACTGATGCTTGCCTGCAGTATTCAAAAGTTAAGGTCCACTTATGTGCTACATCAGCATACTATGGACCTGTGAGCACCTTCTCTTTGGCACAACTGCCACTGTTCAAGAGATTCCTCAAGGGTTTCCTGCACATGAGGCCCTCCATCAGGAAGCTGGTGACTCCCTGGTACCTCATTCTTGTGCTGGATATGCTCACATGCAAGCCCTTTGAGCCTGTTGTGACTTGTGACATGATATATCTAACATAAAAAGCAGCATTTCTGGTGGACATCACGTCTGCCCCACAGAGTTTCTGAAATCCATGTTTTGGTCTTAGATCATCTGTATACTGTTTTCCATAAAAACAAGGTAGGGCTCTGTACACACTCTAAGTTTCTGCCTAAAGTGGCATCAGAGTTCCACTAGAATTAATCTGTGATCTACCTACCAACTTTCCGAATGAGGGGGAAAGAGCTCTCCACTCACTGGATGTAAAGAGAGTCCTTAGATTTACACCTAGACAGGTCTAAGGACCACCGACAGGCAAAGCAGTTCTTTGTAGCTTTCAACTTCAATTGACAGGGACTTCCTGTCACAATCAAGTGTTTGTTTTTTTTATGTAACTTATCTCTATTGATGAAAATAGTTGCATATGACTACATACAGTACATATTATGGGATGACACTGGTGCTGCTACTGAGTACAGGGTATTATCGCATTGATTTTCTGTGATGCGAGCCCAGGATGTGAGTCAAATTTGTTGGTTGGATCTCAAAAATGTGAGATCCATTTATAAGGTTCCTAACATGATTTCTGCTGTGCTTCACTGGTTGAAAAAAGTGTTTCCTGCCTGTCATGCTTCCAGACACCCTGTACCACTGCCAATCTTAACCATTTAGGGCATGCATAATTAAAAACTGATCACTTCTGTTGGTTGCCACACTCAGAATTTCTGTACAAATGTGCTCCACAGGTTGGGTCCCCTGCTCCCACAGAGCCATCCTCGAATCACAATAGTGTGAACAGAAGACAGACAGGGTAACCCTCCTGTCTGATTTGGGTCCGAATCACCTACCAGCCTCAAGTCGTGGGGGTCAAATGTGAACCTTATGCTAGCATACTCAGTTAACAGGCTCAGATACATACCATCTTGCAGTACTATCCTTCGCCCAGGGGCACCCAGCCAGGTTTCCAAAATGTACCCTTATAACTCAATACGAGACCTAGGTATATTCTTACCTTTAGCAAGATTAGTAACACATTCAAGCCCTTAACAGCTGTCAGAATTAAACACTGGTTCAGCATTCACATGCAAAAGAAAACTAAGAAGCCACAGGCAGTATTTCAAAGAAAGTATTGTTTACTAAAACTTGTAAAATAGGTAAAATCTCAAAACACAGAACATATGCATTCATAACTTACAGTCAATAAAAAAAATGTGGAAATTACTGAACAAAGGCACCTACAAAATACTTGAGTTCTTGCTTAGCCAGATGTTACCAGAGTGCCTTGTTTTAGCTTAGAAGCTAAGTGTCTCTCTCACTTGAGTACAGAATTAAAAAGCACATTTTTCCCTCAGATGCCTGATCATTTCAACATCCATCTCTTCACCCCCTTTGGTGAGGTCACAGTTAGATCCTCCTATAACTTTAACTTCTTAGCATAAAGATGCACTGTATGTCAGTACTGTGAAAATCAGCAACTAGCAATTTCCCAAAATATGAATCTGTCTGATCAAAGCATTTCCTTTGACATTTCATAACCCCACAATCTGTCACTGGTTCTCTTCTAGGTGAGAAAACCATAAAGGATCAGACAAATGACTTCCCTTCTTGCTGTGTCATAAAATGCTTATTTCGTTTCCAACTTCAAAAGCAGGAGCAGGTTATAATGGGTAATAAACTCTCCCTCTGGAAGGACATCTTTAATTAGTGGTTTCCCTGGTCTGTTTATCACATCCTGCTGTTTCAGCCACACTGACACACATGAGGTCAAAGGTCAAGTATCACTGCTAGGCTGTTTTCTTGTCAAAGGAGACCTTCACATACCATATATTTATTTTACAAGTATTATACAATAATAATATTAGAGGGTTTATCATGTTACATGTATCTGCCCACATTTCATAAGACCGTGGCTATTGTCTGGTTATATACTATGACATTGTGTGAGTAGAAGTGACGGCTGCCATCGTTGGTCTACATGAGGGCATCTGTCAAAACTGCTGTAACTGTAAAAAGTCAAGGTAATAAAAAGGATGATTAATGTATTGCCTATTAGGATTTCCATTCCCTATTTTGCCCATAATCCACACACCAATTATCTGCTGTCTGTAAGTGTACCATAGGTGTAGGTCATGTCTGCAGCATTTCTCACTTTATCATGTAATAAATCCATCAGGAATCATGGCCTAACAAAAAAAAAAAAGTCTGGGAGATCTCAAAACTCAAATGCTAGCAGGAATCTTTTTCAGCACGACGGTATTATTCGACCAACCCCAGCTTCTGGATGACCTGATGGTTGCAGACTTGCCAGTAAGTGTTACCATCTGTGAGTTGTGCCTGCTCTTCAGACTACTTCATCTGTCTACACTACTTAAATCCTGACCCCGCTTCTTTCCATTGGCTCCTTGAGCGGTACCTGGACTCACTCCATACAGAACTCCGATCTGTGAGCTGTGCATCTTGCCCTTTCATATGGGCATAGATAGGATTGTTCACTGTGAAGTAGCTTCAATCTTGGCATACCGAGTGGGGAATAAAAGCACAGCCAGGTGAGGGTTAAGGTTTGCCAGCTATTTCAGCAGGATCGTTCTTCCTGAAGTTACAGTCAGCAGATTTCAGGGCCTTTTACCGTGGCTCCTTTAACTGCATGGTTCTCAAGCTGAACACACAGGTGGCTGAGATTAGACTCGGATAGTTTCAAGGTGTATTTTTCTCCTGTGCCCCAGTCAGCAATAGCTACTCAAGCATCGGAGTAGACTAGCAAGGTACATACTCAAACCAGAATTGGTGCACTGCTGATGAGGCTTTTCTTGGGGGGGTGGAGGATTGGATGCAACTTAGTTTGGGTGGGAGTGTCTAGCTAGTGAAATGCAGCAGCCTTGGGGTCAGGTGGGGTGGGGGGACTTAATTTACCAAAATAGTTTGGAGCATGGTGGATGTTAAAACAACAACAGTTAAGGACAGAATTTATATGAGCCTGGTGCTTAGTGAGCTAACTTCTCCATAAAGTCATCCTGGATGGATGTGGGGAGCTGCAGCCACACTATTTATTCTGATCCAGTGGCCTGCAGCTTATGTTCCCATGGGGGGGGAGGAGGGGGACTGCACTTCAGCCAATTTAATCTAAACCTCCTAAAAATTAAACTGGCTCTTACTAGATTATTTTGGGGTGGGGGACAGGAAGCCAGTCAGCAGCTCCCTCAGAGAAAACTGTATGTGGTGGGGGAGGTAGTACTGAAACAGATCTAGCAAACATATTTTAATATTAAACTTAATTCAAGTAAAAACATTAAAAAGAAACATTTAATTAGCAGTTTGGGGAATTTTTTTATTTTACTGATCAATTTGAGTCAAGTGCTGTGCATTGTCACAATTGATTAGCACTTTCTTGCATGAAATTGCTAATCAATTTTGCCAACTTATTTAATAACTTAGAATACAATATGTGTACAGATGATATATATATGTCTTGACAAGGACAGACCTATAATCATTATCAGAGAGACTCAGTGATATGTAAGACTCATATTTCTTGTTTTTCCTGTTCCTCTCTAGGAAGTTAACAACGAACCTATTTTCCCAAATCAAAGCAGTCCTACAAGTTTTACAACCTCACAACATGAATAAGTAGTGTAACTTGAAAGTCAAATAAATACAATATAGTATAAGACAAAACGGTGTCTCTTATATCTTTGAATTACATTTCTCCCTATATTTTGGGGTAGAATTCATTAGAAATGCATACAGAAACCTCTGGTAACTTCCCTAGGCTTCCAGTGAATAAACTGTATTTAGCATAGATTGTGAATTGCCATCACCTTTGCTGTGTCATGGCAGGGGTAAAACTAAGTGGGCAAGGTGCATTCCCACTCCTCAGAGTGGTAGCCACCTCCTTGGCTGAAATACACTCCCTGCCAATTGCAGAAGTTTGCAGGGCTGCAACATGGAGCACAGTGCATACCTTCACAAAGCACTGTGCCCAGGATGTCCATGCCAGGCATCATGCCACCCTTGGAAGGACAATTCTGAATGTATTAGTATTTTGAAATGAGTCCTGAGCTCCAGTATCTCTAGCCCAGGTTTTTTTTCCCTTTAAGTTTGGTACTCTGACTCATCAGTGGGACTCTATGGAGAAAATTGATTCTTGGAAGATATGAAAATTATGTACTTACTGTAACTGTTTATCTTCCTAAATATTTTCTCCATAGACTACCCACCCGTCCACCATCTCCGGTGGACTCACTTCAGTATCGTGTTACATTCTTCACCCTTTAGTGTTTGATTTGAGCTGCAAAGACACTGTGTTACTGGGTTTGTTGGCATTTCTTACACAGGCCACCACGGGCTATCTTGTGTCCTTAGGTCAAGTGCATTGGTTACTCATTAGATTCATGCTGCTCACCTCCTTAGTAAAAAAAAAAAAAAAAAAAAGTACTGAGGTGCTTGGGGGCTAGTGCCACTGTATACCAGTGTAGTACATCTGGTGCCGTATGCATGAGACCTACTCACATCACCATTCCCACCAGAAAGTTTCTGTCTCCTGTGGAGTCCCAACGCCTCCAGCTCAGACCCATCAGTGGTAATCTGTGAAGAAGAAATTCAGGAACATCAACATTTACTGTAATTACATAACTTTCATATTTCACCAATACCATGGCTGCCATACACAGGGCCACTCCAAGGAAACTTGCAAATGGGTTACAATACCATAAGATAGCAGATGAAGTCTATACTCAGCACCTTTGCCTCAAAGTGTAACAACCATTATGTACAACCCATGTAATGAATCCAAAATGGTATAACTACAAAGGGAAGGGGGCAGTTTCTTGGACGATCATGATAAATGGGTAGTACTGCATTTCATTATAGATCAATGGAGTGCTCCTGACCATTCAGAGTGTTCCTTTTCTCTGCCCGAGGCACTCTTATTGTGTGAAGAGTGTCACACATGCAGTTGCTCTGGAATTCAGGCACGTTCAGGGCATTTTTTTTTTAATTCTAATGTATTATTGATTGAATTCAATCGATAATATATGAATACCGCCACCGCTGTAAGGGTGGTTTCACTTACATCCTTAGGGTATCGCCTTTGTTTTGCTGTTCTCATACCCTAAGAATGCATGTGGGACCACTCTTACAACTGTAAGAGTGGTCTTGGTTGTGATATTAACACACAACATGGTAAATTTTATATATTGCATCATGGTGTAGGCTGCACAGCAAGGAACAGTAGGCTGATGGGGGCTTCTGTATAATTTCATCTTATAACACTGTCTCTTCTGTTTAGCTGTTACTCATAAGTGTTTTAGCCACAGTTGTTTTTTCTGCCTTTGGGAACCTTTATCAGACTAATACCTAGTTCCATAAACAGTGATCTTAGTGGTTATCTTCTCCAGAGGGCTGTGCTCTTTGGACTAGTGCTGTCAGTACCAGGACCCCGGAGGAGCATAAAAAGTTGAGTTGCCCCATGGCATAGGCACTCGGCGTGACCTTGTATGCACCAATGAGGGTGCTAACTTGCTCCATGGCATAGGCACTCAGCATGGCCTTGTGTGTACCAATGAGGGTGCTGGCGTGTCCAGTTGCCACCATTCCTTTTTACTTGTTGCCTTGTAAATGTCTGACTCCTAGGAACATCTTAAGACATTTTGCTACTAAAGATTCTGTCTCTGTAGTCATCTTTGTCTTCAAATGAGGTTTACATTTTAAATCTGTTTCTTTTTCGATGGTGCAATTGGACTTCCTCTATTTCATGAAGGTTGCATTATTTTCAGTCAAGATTGCATCTTGTCATGGTCTTCTACTTTTCACTCACCTTCATTAATACTTTATAGGTCTGGGAACAGAATTTCTAACAGTGTTAATGACAAATATCTTGAATAGTTAGGCCCTGACCATAATATAACCAATTGTGACATTTGCTAGCACTTTACGGACAAGACTGAGAAAGACATGGAGGAAAAAAAAGGCCTGTCAATCAGAACTCAGTAAAAGCATAGCTTCAGTGTCTTCCACATCTTCAGGTAATAAGTCTTTCACCCTTAGGTCAGTATCGTTTAAGGATCATAGGAGTTTGATGTTAAATAACTCCAAAGAACTGTTAGGAAAAAGAGCGTAGAATCTTGAGTAGATTTCGGTCTCACTCAGGGTCCAAGTTTACCTTGAAAGACAAATGATGTTCTTTCAAAAACCTGCTCTTGATCCTATGTCAATATGCTCAATTCATGGAGTTCATACCTCATTGTCTGACTCAAACATTGAACAGGTCATTTTTCTAATCCCTTCTCCAATGCCAGTTATCTTGTTGGCGGTTTTGCGGCTGTCACCTCAGCCTCATTGTCGACAATGACCACACTTGCATAAAAAACATCAATGCCAACTTTTGCTATGGCACAAGTACCTCCAGGCCTTTCTGATGGACAGGCAGTGCTGTGGATGTCATACATGCGAAAACTGATGGAAGAGTGTGTAACACTGCTTTCCACACCAGTGCAGATGCCTTTAATCTCAAGGCCATCAACATTTATCATAGCTCTAGTGTCTTAGTGGCTTCTACCACATCACCACAGGCAGTTTTCATCAGGATGACTCAAACTGTGGAAACCCTTAGATGTTCCACTATAGCAGTCCAAAGGATCTGTTGCCATATTATGATCCTTTTGATTATAAAGAGGTGTACATTCTATGTAGAGATGAGGAATGGGTAGACATTACAGAGAGATCTTTCAGGTTCTCATGATCTTCTGAGAGTACAGAGTCAGTAATATATATATATATATATATATATAATACCTAGCTCTCCTCTGGATAGTGTGTTGTTCCAGAATTAGATCAAGTCTATCAAGGATGTTCCAAAATTTGAGATGGAAGAAGACACCACCAAGAAAAGTATGTTGTAATTTTTGGAAATTCCGCAGACGTCTGCTGCTTATGCTGACAGTTTCCTCAGCTTGGAGGCTAGGACAAAAGGCCACTTGGCAGAGGTGGAGCACATTGCCCACTGTGCCTGGAAAAACTGACAAGCACTACATGTCACTTAGAGAAAAGAAGTACTGTACGGTTTTATGCAGCCCAAGACTAATTCTACTGTAATCATGGCTGCACAGAACCAGTTACAGATGACTCGGCTTATAAGCTCTGTTTCCTCTTGTCAGAGTCCATAAAAAAGGACATCACTGGGGGGGGAGGACATTCACCTCTGCTTCATTGGGTCATCATATTGCCAGCTACTAGGCATGCCTCATATAATATCAGAATTTCCTTTGGCAGAGAATATCAAAAGCTCTGGAGGCCCTTCCTGAAGGGACACAGAAGGCTGAAGGAGTTAAAACACTACTTTAAAGTAAGGAGACAGACAAGCAACTGACCCATTTAGCATATGACTTTTCTGACACTTCAGCTTGTGCAGCAGTGGTTGGTATTTGGTGCCACTTGTGGCTGAGAGCACCAGGCTGAACTTGTGATATGCACCATTCCCCTTTCACACTGCTTCTGCACATGACAATGATGACAACAGATGTTGAACCTCATTGGGGGCGGGTACCATTATCAGACCCAAGGGATGTGGTAAGAATCTGAACAATCCCTGCTTATGCTGGGGTGCAGAGGCATCACTAACAGGAGACGGGAGGTGGTGATGCCATTGTATAAAACAGTGGTAAGGCCTCACCTGGAGTACTGCATGCAGTACTGGAGACCACACATGCGTAAGGACATAGACAAGGTGGATGCTATCCAGAGAAGGGCGACAAAGATTGTGCCTGACCTGCATCACAGAACATATGAGAAGAGACGAAGAGACCTCAGTATGTACTCACTGGAGGAGAGGAGAGAAAGGGGGGCATGATAGAAACTTTCAGGTACCTCAAGGGCATAAACAAGGTGCAGGTGGGGGATCTTTCCAATGTTGAAAAGATAGAATGAGGGGACACAATATGAAATTGGAGGGGGTAGATTAAGACGTAATGTGAGGAAGTTGTTCTACACTTAGAGGGTGGTGGATGCTTGGAACAGTCTGCCACAAGAGGTGGTGGAAGCAGGCACAGTGGAGGGGAGTAAACATGCCAGGGACAAGCACAAGGGAACATTGGGTGGGGAAGGAGTGATGAAAAGCCATTGATCACTTAGGGTCAGTGACAGCATACAAGTATAGGGCTTACGGGCAGACTAGACTGGCCTAGCGATCCTTATCTGCTTACAATTTCTGTGTATCTATGTTATCAACATAATGCAAATAATGACAGTTCTGTATAGACTGAGAGTCTTTAAACAGCACTGCTTTAAGAAGTGGTCGTGGGAAGGAGACACACCTACACTTTATGTAGGAAGGCACACCAAGCATGTAAATGGACAATTCAGAACACAGTTCGTATCTTAGGGACATAATTCACAGGGATTCAGAATGTGCTAGCAGACTCATGTAGCTGCTTTACTGCAAGGCCACATGAGGGACAGCTTTGAGGAGAGCTTCTCCATGACAAGTAGGGTCTATCAAAAATAAAAATTACGTACTTACAGTAATTGTTGATCTTCCAGAATATCTTATCCATTGATTACCACTTATGGATCTGGTAACAGAGGCAGTAAGACCCCACAGGAGCAAAACCTTTTCTAGGAGGGAGCCAGCCACGGCTACTAAGCATGGCATCTGCATGTGGTGCTTTGATCCAGCCAATATCCATTGCCAGCTTCCTCACAAACCTCAAGTTCCATTTGCCAGTGGAGAAATCAAATGGGGAGAAAAATAGGAGTGGGCTAAGAGTTTTCCTAGCCCAAAGGGATGGGGTAGGGATGCGAGAATGTAAATAAACAGGAAAAAAAAGTTGACTACCAACCTTTGGATAGAGAAACAGGGCAGACTAGGTGGCACAAGGGGTTACTGTAGTTTTGTACAGAGCCAGAGTCTCATACTACTAGCCAAAGAGGAAGTGTATAGTGATAGTAAAGGCAGCAGCCCTGAAGTACATGGATCTGACAGAAAGGCAAGAGAGGGATGCCCAGAATTGGGACCCCTTGTAAGTAAGATGGCACAGTGTGCCAAAATAGGAATTAAACGCATGACTCCCTGGAAAAAACAACTTCATACTACTAGATAGTATCTAGCTATCCTAGTCAATCCTCTAAGTCCCTCTTCCCCCCCCAACCAGGGAAGAAAAAAAGGGGATCTTAGGTGCAAGAAGAGTTGTAGGACTGGACAGCCCAAAGGAGTCAAGATGTAATCTTCCCAGGTGCCTTCAAGGGTAGTTGGCTAACTGCCCAGCTGGCATAAACATAACAACCAAAGACATTCTAACATAGAAGAAAACAACCTGCTTCTCTTGCAACCACAGGAGTATACCCTACATAAGAGCTAGTGTACTCAGTGCAACACAGTGTATAGCAACTCCCACAGACAGTGCAACTGCCAAACAGAGTTAGATTGGATAGTGCTCAGAGGCACAGATTGCATTTAGCAACTAACAGGGGATATGCCTCAAGAAGAGTATATACCCTGGGCAGGGAGGAAGGGTGCTGCCTTCCTTTTCCCCTTTTTTGATTGTCATGAAGGCCCTAAAAGGGATCCTCACCCCAGTTTTTGAAGGATTATTTTTTGGTGGGAATTAGGGATCCAGCTAGGACTCCCCAAACCCCTTTTTATTTTTGTTTAGAAACCACACCATGGGAGAGTGCAGCTGGGGAGATGCCATAGCATTAGTGGTGCTGGTCAGCACTGACAGGGTGAGCTTCTTAGAGATTCTGGCTCTGCTAGAGCTGGGGATGGTGAGAGCGGGTGTGGTAATCAATGGTGAAGATATTCTGAAAGATAAACAATTACACCAAGTACATAATTTTCATATCTTCTCAGCATCAGTCTTCACCACTGATTCCCACAAGTGCATCAGAGCACCAAGCTTTTCCTTCTTGTAAGTGAAGGAGCTGACTCTTCCTAAGGGTAACAGCCTCAGCCCTCTGTGTGGCAGGGGTTCCTTACAGGTCTGGCAAATTTGGAGACTGGTCAGGGCCCGCATGGGGCTCCTAGGTGGACTAATGACTCATTGTCCCCAGTGGAGGCATTGATGGAGATGCGGTGCTGACTACAGTGACTTCTGATGTAGGAGAGAAGGGACTAAACTAGGCCCTATCAGATTCCCCATGAAAAATGTCTAAGGCACCAACAATTCCCTGTGTTGCTCCCACTTTAGTTCCCCCCTTGGCCTATGAACACGGGCAACCTTTCTGTGAAGCAGTAAGGCTCTGCTAGAGAGGACAAGACTTCTGGTCTTGAGGGCCTTAACTTGGGCTATAGAACTGTGCAGTGGGCCTGGCAGAGTTACCTGAAAGGGATTCTCCTACATCCGAAGACTGACCCAGTTGGTTCTTATGGGAGGGGGGGACCCCAGGTGAGGAGCACAAAGCCATACAGTTCCTGTAGCATGGCCCCAATCCTCACCAGTGACAGTGTTGGTCAACGGCTCTGGAGAAAACTCTGTCTCAGGGCTGCCATCTGACTGTGAGTTGTTGCAACTTCCAGCACTGGGCTCAGGGTTGATGATAGCCTCAGAAAGAGGTTCCTCCTTGTCACCACAATTGCCACCCCTCAATACCATGCTCAGTGTCTGTCTTGACATTGACCCTAAAGTCATCTTCCACTCTGGTATTGTGTGTGATACCAGGGTTAGGGATGACCCCAAGGATGACAGCGGCAGCCTAATTGACACCATTCAGATAAGGCACACTGATGAGTTCTGTGTAGGACGAAACCAGTGTCTGTGTCTTTTCTCACCTTTTGCAGATTATGTGAGAGGCCTCTTGGCACCATGCATTCCTGCTTAAAACTGAACCAGCCTTAATTTCCATGGTGATTTACATATATATCCCATGATGCTTTGCATTATGGAGGCATGTGTGATTTTGTATTTCTTTGAAACCTGGCTTTGTTGCCAGTGCCCTTTTAAGGTGACCCTTGCCTCAGTTTGTACTGAGGTTCTTTGTCTTTTTATCTTTGTTCTGATACCATCGCTTCAGAGAACTCTCCTTAAACTTCAGGGCGAGTCAGTAGCCATGATTTTGGTGGCCCCATTCTGGCCTAGATGATGTAAATTACCAGCCATTGAAGCAGCCTAACAGGTTTGATGTCCATCTCAGAATCATGGAAGACTGTTGTATCTGGACATTCCATCTTTGCAACTCCATATTTCCTCCTAAGGATGTAGAAATCCCAAAATTCCAAGTTTGTCAGGGAGTTTTGGAGATCCTTCCAGAAACAAGAAAACCATCTACCAGAAATGTCTGTGGGTTTAAATGGAAAAGGTTTAGTATTTGATGTCAGTCCATTATCTTAGTGCATTATATTGCCCTATTCAGATGGTTTTTGAGCAGTTACTAAGTCTCCCGTTTAGGGTTATAGTACTCTTATCAGCGTACACCTTTCAGCAGTATCAGCCATTTATGAGCCTGTCAAGGACAAATCCATTGCTCAGGCAGACTTGTCTCATAGAATTCTAAGCTGTATCCCTCACACTATCTTGACAGTTTGTTCTGGTCTGGGATCATACTCTGAACCTTAGTGCAATGCATCTTTTGAGCAAGCAGCTACAATGAAGTTTCTCTGTTGGAAAAACCCTCTTCTTAGTGGCCAAAATTTCAGTTTGTAAGGTGTCTGAATTACAGACTCTAGTGACTGATCCTTCATATTGTAGGTAGGAAAAAATGTGCAAATGTGGTGGGCCAAGTGGTCCTTCTCTGCAGGCAAAGTCTGTGTTTCTATGTTGTTATGTTTCATAAAGTTAAGGTTGTGCTTGGGACACATCTGAAGAGTTACAGAAAGAGTCATGGAGCCATGGAATAAACTGCCAGCTGAGCTAGTGGAAGCAAAGTCCGTGACATCATTCAAGCTGGGATGGGAGTAGGCTAAAGCGTGATCAAAAGCAGTAGGAGGCAGAAGGGGGGGCATAGGTCCTGGGATCTGAGAAGGTCCAAGGAACACATGAGCAGACTAGTTGGACCCTTGGTCTCCTTCTGCCATCTTTTTTTCTGTTTCTGCTGAAGGAATCAACCCCACTCTGAACCAATCTTCTGGTGTTCTTTCCAAAATCAGAAATTTACCTGAAACAAGAAAATTCAGGTATAGTGTTTTTGTGCCCTGAGTCAGACAAGCATTCAGTTGCTACTTGGACAGAGCCAAGTCATTGCTCGTGCAGTCAAGGTAACTGTTCATGTCCTCTATCCTGCAAAGTTTAAGGAAACCTGTTTTTGAATAGTTTCTCACAGTGGATTTGTTCTTGTATAGGTCTGCTATGAGATATCTGGTACAGAGTCACTGTGTAGGCTAACAGGTCAGCATCTGAAATTTGCAGTGCACCACTTGAAGTACAATTTGTATGTTCATGAAGCATTACATTTTAGAACCTATATGGAGGGAGCAGTCTTGTTGTGGCCTGGTATTGCTCCAAGCCCTAATCTCATGAGCCACTCCGACCTTCTCTGATCAGTCCCCCAAGAGAGGTTTAGTAGAACTGGATGCATTTGAAAGCGAACCAGGATGCATCTGGAAACAAGCTCCTCTCTGCTTAGTATTCTGTTCCTAGTGAAAACCTTAAATAATAAATTACAGGGGTTTGTACTGGATGTGCTTCTTTGTAACTGTACAAAGAATGGGCTTTTGTAGAGCAGATACCCAAGAAGAAGATAAGAAAGTTACCAGGAACTCCAGATCCTCCATGGAGCCACAGGCAAACAAACTGATAATATTGTGCTGCAGCTACAAAAGCTGAAGCTCAAGTACAAAACAAAGAGGCAGCACACTCTAGACAGACTTACCATTTTATTGGTATCCACTTCAGAAAGCCCCAATAGCCCACCAGCATTGCAATGGCTAACCAAGTTTAGGAGCAAGATAGGGATGCCACACTGGGATGCAGGCCAGCCTTCAGCAGCCACCACTCTGCAGTGTGCAGTCAGAAGGGATGGCACTGGTCAACCAGGGCCACAGTGACCTCTGCAGTTGAGGCCACAGGAATTCCACCCATGCCAAGAGTAGGAGTGGCTGCAACAGGAGAAAAACATGTAGGCCCGTGAGACATCTGTATCCTAGTGCCAACTGCCACCAGATCCTTTCCACACAAGAGGACCTCTTTAATGGGAGGTCAGCCCTTCCCCTGGAGCCCATCATGAACGGAAAGTCATGGGGACATCAGTTAGAGCAGGACTGGGCTGATGCAGGGAAGGCTCAGCCTGAAGCAGGGTATATCCCTACAACAGAATATGGCTGGGATAAACACGTCTAACAAAACATGTATTCTCCAGACTGGGTTCAGAAACAAACCCTGGTTATCTGTGAGTTGGCAGAGGAAGGAGGATTGAGCATCCCACAGGAGGAGGGTCAGTGCTTCCACTGCAATACTGCAACTTGGCGATTACAGGTGGCAATGCAGCTGATGCATAGCAGAGAAGAGAGGATGTCAGTGGAGTTCAGAGGTAGCACACCATAGTCGGCACACTTATGGTGTTCCATGTGAGAAGACACCTCTGGGGATGGGAGCAGAAAATGGAAAAACTCCAGCAAGGCAGATTGACACCTGCACTCTTAGGATCCACCACAGACAACATGCTACCCAGTCTCTGGGGTATGCCGGGGGTCAAGGGGTAAGAGTGGGAGACATCTGGGGATAGGGCTGGGAGTAACAAGGCTAAAAGAGGCAGTGCTGGAAAACCAGGCAGCATAAACAAACTGATAAAAAAAAAGAACCCCTGCAAAAGAGTTGAGTTCATGTAGCTTAAAAAGTATCTTTTACAGGTTCTTGATTGGACTTTTCCTTCTGTCAGATACCTTGTCTGCTGTTTTGGCACTCTCTGACCTTAGTTGCATTCATTCGTGGTGGGTAACAGTAATTTGTGGATTTTTTTTGTTGCTGTTTTTTTCTTAAAGAATGTTATCAAAAATGTTAATGGATTCGCTTAGCATAGTAGTTTTTCTAATAAGCAGCTGGAGATCCCCGGAACTAAGGTGGTTGGGCATATACAGCGTCAGTGTGCATGATGTCACATGTTGAGCGTGTACCTGTGGTGCTGGAAGTCAGAAGTTCTAATGTTACCACAGGTTCCTGATGCTGATAGCACTGTTTCCCAAAAGAGCATGGCTCTGTGGAGGAGATTCAAAGATCTGATTACTAGTGAGTGACCTTACTTTTTAACCAGTTTGCTGAAACATGTCAAACTACAACTGATATGTTTGAACCCTTCCCATTTAAACACATGTTATGTAAAAACATGGGTACCATTTAAACTATTAGTAAGCTAGTTATTTAATTCAGACTTGTGGTTTGATGGTGTGCAGGATGCCTCACTATCAGTTTACAGTTTTGAACTTGAAACAATATTTGCAGCTCTTCCTGTGGTTTACACTTTTTGGCTACCACTTCCTGCCAGTTGAAGAGCTGCTGACATGATTGTTGGCTCCAGGCAGGCAACTCATAACACGGAGTGGCCTATCCTTAGCCATACATTGATTTTATGGGGGTCAGATCAATAGTTAATTTACTTCATAAAGCCCGGCTCGTAACTTCCTTGTATGAGCAGAGTGGACACTGAGCGCTACTCCCAAAAACAGCTTAATGATGACACTAAGTGGGGAATGGGGCTATAAGCACTCTGTGGAGATTGCAATAGGATCGAGGGGGGGCCACCTATATGTACTTAGATTATCTTTGCTGGCAAGTATACATGTATGGGGCTATAATATATGCTATATATTAGCCTCATACATGTACAGCTGCCAGCAAAGATAGTCTAAGTACAGGTATTCAGCCCCCTCCCCGATTCTACAATCTTGTTACAGTCTCCATAAAGCGCCTGCAGCCCTGTTGCACACTTAGTGTCGTCCAGCTGTTTTTTAGGGGCGGGACTGCAGCACGCGGCTCCTACAAGGAAGTTGAGAGTGGGACTTTATGAGGTAAATATTTATCTAATTGACAAAAAAAATCAATGTATGGCTAAAATAGCTCCTAGGAAAGGTAACTCTGTGTTCTGGGTTGCCTGCCTGCCTGGAGCGGGTCAGCAGCTCTTTAAAAGACTTCATGATGAGCTTCAGAAAGCAGTACTGCAACCAGAAAGGGGTCTGTACTAGCCTTGTGAGACTCAAAGCCTCTCCTGTGCCCAGTCGCATTTCACACTATTTTAGCATGACAAGGTTTTTTTTTAACATAAAAGATGTTTCAAATTTCCTCATACATGAAATATGCCAGTGGATAGTGAGCTTTGCCCAAACTGCCCTTTAACCTTACAATTTTCCTTTTCCTTTGCACTTACTGAATTTGAAACTGTGGCAGCAACCAGGTTAGAGGGCAGTATGGTTACGGAGTTATCCTTTCACCTGCAGAAGAAACTTCAAACTTTTAAATCTGAAAATACCTAGAGTAGGAGTTGAAATTGGCCCTGGCCCAGGTAACCAAATGCTGGTAGATTTTTGTATTGTGCTTTCTACTGGCTTATACTAGAAAAAGTATAATAAACCAGTTGGGTCAGTGGAAAAATATTTAGGTTTGTTGGTTTTCCCAGTCGTTAGCTCTGCTAGCTATCAGAAAATGTTGCTTGACTTCTACAAAACCAGTACCGACCCCCTTCACTTCACTTTTGCTTCAAGAGGTAAGAAGCAGTTACTTTTCTCGGGAACAGATGTCAGGGCGATGGGCAGTTACAGGTCATTTTGTCCATCACTTTTGATGAAACAAGGTATTATTTCTGCTCCCCAGCTTATAGTTCCCGAGACTGGCATGTCAGGAAGGAACCAAACAATAGAACAAAGTATCTATGTTAACTTTTTTTTTCTGTCAGAAATGTGAGCACAGTACCAAGCTGTTCAGTACAAGGTTTGAAAATGAGAATGTGTTACTATGAAATCGTTCTTTCAAAATGCCAAGACAGTTGTGGGGGTAGGAGGAAGTAGGCTTGTGGTTAACTAGGATCTGCAGCTTGTCCAATAGCAGGGAAATGGGCAGACTGGGTGGGCCAAGTGGTCCTTACCTGCTGCAAAATCTATGTTTCTGTACAGTATCTAGGTAGTACATGCACCTGTTTAAGATGTCACTTTCGTGGAGAGAGTTAACATTTTTTTTTTTTTTTTGCTGCTTAACATACAGCCATTTGCCTTATACTTTGTTGCCGATATCACCAGACGAATGTTTTATAAGTCAGCAATTTTGTTGTGTATGCACATGAAGTGACCCGATAGAAACAAACAAAATAAAAAAAGAAAGCTGCAGTGGACAGCTACAGATCCAGAGTGCATGGTTGTTCATAAATAAATGCATCTTGGATTCAGTTAATAGTCATTTAAGGCTGGAAGGGACTCTAGGTCCTCTATGTCTTCCCCCCCTGCTTCATCTGCATATGAATAAGTACACTGTGTAAATGTGTAGTCACTTTAAAGAGCCACTGACACCTTGAGAAGAACTTTGAAAAATGTAATATTTGGACACAAAACACCTTATATTTCTCAGCTCTATATTTCTTACAGCCAGTGTTCATTACTGAGGTCATATGCTTGAAAGCAGAGTAGTCATTCCTTTATGGTTCCTCATCTTCCAGTGTTTCTTCCCAACTTGATGTCATTATGCTCCGCTTGTGACATCACAGTTATTTCTATGGCAACAAACTGTGCTGTCACAACACAGCATTATAATTTTGAAGTAGGAAATACACTATAGCAGCAGATAAACTCATAGGGGATAAAGATCTTATTTTATGGGAATTTCTTCAGTCATAAATAATGGAGAGGAGAAATCTATAAAAGATCTTTGAAATACAAGCTAAATGTTATATTTTCCCAAAGGCATCAGCTGCTCTTTAAGGAGCTCTGTATATGTGCAGCTCATTTCCTGAAGCTGGTGTGGAAGAATCTTGGCATGACCCTTCCCTGGATCACTCTTCTCAGGAGTGCCACTTGGTTATGCTTAGCCAGTTAGCCATTTTCTTTAGTTGCCAATATAGCCAGTATGGCAACATTCAAACTGCTGCTAGTAGATCATGAAAAAAAAATGCCTTCATTTTAAACATTAATTATGGGTATGGTATTTGTGGTGGTTAGGAGTCATTTTCTATACTCGCTACTCAAAACTGAGGCAACAGCCAAATGCAATTTAGTATTTCTCTCAAATATCTTCGGAGCTTCTACTGCTTGCTTTCTTTTTCAGGGGCCTTCTTTTGGCCACATAAGAGTAACTAAAACTTGTAGAACTGAAATGTTATAAATTTAGAATTTACGTATGTTATTTCATAACTGCCTTCAGTTAACAGAAAACCATAAGTTCAAACTCCAACTGGGATAATTAAAGAAATCAGAGTTCATCCATCCTTGAAATATCTTTTTGTGGATTATGTTTTTTTTTCCTGTTATCAATAAACATGGAAGTTGAATCAAATTCAGTAATTTTCTTCAGGATAAGGGTCATGAAAAAGGGTTCTTGCTAGGAATTTAACTGAAGAAGAAAAAGAAAATGTAAGGGTGTCAATATGTGGAGCACAAGTAGGAAAAAGGGTAACTATCGATCAAGCTAGGGCGAAGTTAGCTTCCACTGACTAGCATTACCTTAAGCAATCATCATGGTCGAAATCTGGATGTTAGCCTTATTGTCTACTGAAAAAATATATGCAGAAATGTTATAATAACCCCTTGTGTTCTGATATCACTAATGAGCCAATTCCAAGGTTGATAGACTGCCTTGTAGTTAGCTGTAAGTAGGCTCACTGACATTGTTGCAAGTCTTCCTTGTAAATGTCCATGGTTTCTCATAGACCCTTTTGGCACCACCAAGTATAAAGTAACTGACCTCCAATAGAAGCTTGCTGTTGTGACAAAGTGACTGTATTTCTGTCTTGTTCTAACAAGTGCTGCCCCAGACACAGTCTGTCTGCATAGTGTGCACATCCTTTGAGTGAACTGTGTTCTGCTTCTGTGTGCCTCAGAAATGCAAATGTGCACCTTTGATGTTTACTTGTTGAAATTAAGCACAGTACAGGGTTTTTTGTTTGTAACCAATGGTCTCATTTGCAGAGCTGTTACCATACCTCTTGATTACAACCTTGGGCTGTGTCTCCAGTGTCTGCAGTCCATAGTAACCATAATGACTACATTCCGTTATTAAAGCAGCAGTTCATGTTATCATAGACCTCTTCTACCTGTATTCTGTTATTTAGGCAATCAGGCATGGAAGGCTGCGGGATGACGGCATACATCTGGACATGTGGCAAAAGGCAAAGTTGAGTGTCTTACACACCCAGGAAGTGCTGTTGTCCCACAATTAATCATACCTTGGAGTGCCTTATTGTGATTATAAAATTGTTTCAGTGATTTTATTTTAAAAACTGAGCAGTGAGGTTCAATATAGTAAGTATTACTGCACTGTGGTGTTGTGCTGAATAATGCACGGTCATAGGATCACACATGGCCAATCACATGCCTTGGTTTCTTTTCCCCATTTTATAACCTGATCGATAGTGCTCTTTGTGGCATCTTGCAAGATGACTTTTGTCCCCATTTTCAGTCTGCTTTAGCATTTCTTAAAGATTTCAAATACTGTAATTAAAGGAGTGTCCCTTTTTAATATGGCTAACCTAGATTTTCATCACTATGCGTAGCTGTTAAATGCCCATTGTTTAAAAAGCCACCAATGCCTTAAGAAGAACTTTCAAAAACATAATATTTGGACACAAAGCAGCTTATTTCTCATCAGCTCAGTACTTCTTATCCCCATTACTTATTACTGAGATCATTTGCTTCAAAAACAGGATTGTTGCCTCTTAAGGGTTCATTAGCTCCTATTGCTTCTTCCCAACCTGATGTCATAATACTCTGCTTGTGGCATCACAGTTATTCCCATAGCAGCAGACTGTGATGTCACAACAGGGCATTATGATTTCAAGGATAGAATACCCTACAGAGACAGACGAACTCTAAGGGACAAATATCTTGTGGATCTTGTTTTTGTGGGAATTTCTTCAGTAATAAATAACGAAGAGAAACCTGTACAATGTATACGAACTACAGGCCAACTTAAGTCTATATATTATGTTTTTCAAAGTTTTCCCAAAGGCATCATCTGCTCTTTAATATCCATTTTATTGACTTGGGTAAAGTAGGCATTCAACAGACAATGCTCTCTAACCTTATGGAACAATTGGTGTTATCCAACAGCTGATAGTACAGTTGAAAACCTAGAGACAGCCACATTAAAATGAGCACTCGTTGGTTTCAGAGTTCAAAACAATGCTAAATCAGACTTAAAACTAGGAAAAGGGCATATTAAAAGACAAGTGAAAAAAGGCAATCCAAATATTTTCTCAAATTGCAAGGTACCATTTTCTCCATTTTGAGCCTGCCTTAGCACCTTTTTTTTTTTTTTTTAAGTGCCCTTTTTTATATGGCTACCCCCATGATTTCAGCAGTATTCACAACTAGGTTTAAACACCCATTGTTTATCATAACTCTTCTTGTGACTAGTGTAAACTGGCATGCAACAGACAATGCTTCCTAACCTAAGGTGATAGGAAATCATTTGTACACCTTTAGATACCCTCCAGTTGTCCTTTTAGTGTCTACCAAATATTCTGATATGATTCCCCCTTTTTCTGTTAAATTAACAATCTAATTTTGTTGTTTTTGTAACTACCGTGAATCCCTTAATCCTCAGCAGTTGCTGCTCTGTCTTTTCACACTGCCTGAACATTCGGTGACATCAATAACACCATTCCAGATCATTCAGATAAATAGCATGGAATGGCATTATCGATGTCTTAGAAATATGAAAAGAAAGAGCAGTAACTAGTGAGTAGAGTGGAGCTCTGTGCAGATCTGAAAGCACCCAAAACCTGGATTACTTATTTATTAAAAATTGGTCCATGCATATCAGAGCACCTGACTGGCATGGAAAAGAAGATGGTAGGGCAGTTAGCTATGTAAAAATAATTTCCTGTCTCCAGTAAAGCAGTATTTGTTAGTCACCATGTAATTGTTTTCAGCAATGTTTCTTTGGTAAAATATCAAGATACCCATTTTTGTTTTCTTTCATTCTTGAACAGAGATAAAGTTTTTAAAAGTTCACACTCCTGTGCCATGCCTGCCGTGGAAAATGTGTTATCTTGGTACAGTGCCATGCAGTTTATCATCAGAAACACGTGGTAACACCATTCAAATAGTCACATTATAAATCTAGCATGTACATTCAACAGGTAACCTCAACGGAAGAGCTTTTAAAAGCATTGCAAATGGTAGCCATCTTTAGTGACATGCGTTATTAACCCTTGCGTGGCCGCGTACTGATATCAGTCCAAAATCCCTATATGTCCTAATTCTGTTGGCAGCCTAAGGGTTAATTACAAAATTGGCTATAAAAACAGTTTTAACAATATCTGACAAAACTAAAAATACATGGAGGATGAATCTAAGACTGTCATGTTTGCTAAAAACAAAAAAAATGACAAAATTGTTTGCCCACTAACAAATAGTGCTGCTTTAAGGGACAATGAGTGTTCATAAACAGTAGAGAATTCTGATGAAAACCTGAGGATATCCATATTAGAAGGGAGTGTCCCTTTACTGCTGATAAAAAAAAAGTGCTAATTGACTTATAAGAGGGGAACGGGCATCTTCTAACAACACAAGTCCAATAGTGATACCATGTAAAAACTGCATCATCTTCACTCTGAGATGTTGCATCAGAGATTAGAATGGTGCTGTGGAATCAGAACTCCACTCAAATGCTGCTGTGTGGTGATGCTTCCTCTAGGGTTCTAATGTCAGATTTGTTTTCTCCAGTCAAGAGGATAGTCGCCTTGCCACCCTCTCCAAGTCCATTAACTAAGCCCTTGATTTATTTTATTTATTTAAAAACCTCCTCCTTTTTTTTTTCCTCTATGTTTGCATTATCGAAACAGGTTATCTAACTTTTGATATCTTAATGGATTTCTCTGGTTCCTAGTTGGTTCCCTGGAACCAGAGGAAAGTAAATTTTGTACTTCCCACTTTAACCTGGTAATAAGTTTTAAAAAATATAGAAATATCTGTTTTAGTTTTTAAAAATATAGAAATATCTGCTTATTTTACAATCTTTATTTATCAGTTTCTGAATTTTGTTGTTTAGGAAACTGGTCATACATTTTGACTATTTGCAGTCATTTGATAGGACTGAAAAGCCTAAGAAAAGGAGAAGGCCTACAGAATTAAAAAATTGTGAATCCTGTCACAAGATCTTGGTTGGGCAAACTCTCCATGATCTGTGCTTTGATCGTTTGGGCCCTGACCATGACTATTTAAACTGTGATTTGTGTAAATTTTTTGCCCCAAAACACAAAAGAAAAGGCCAAATTTCAGAGAGTCGTAGTCTGCCACTGAGTCACCCAACAGCTCTTCTGAAAGTAAAATGGAGGGAGGTACCTCAGATGGTGGAAAACAAGCAACTTCAAGTACCTCTCCTAAAATTAAATTTAAGGTGATAGAAAAGCAGCAGTCTCTGATCAAAGAGAGATAAACCTGCTAAGCTATCATCTAGCTCAGAGGACGAGCACAGGATGTCTGATGGGGGAACTCTGATACTAAGAATGACAAAACCAACCTAATAATTTTCTTTGGGTAACAATGGTAGTAGATAAGGGCCATGCTATTGATTTACTCTACTTTGATTTCAGCAAGGCATTTGACTCTGTGCCTCACAGAAGATTGCTGAAGAAACTGGAGAACCTGGCTGCGGCTGGCGACATAGATGGGTAGGAATCTGGTTGAAAGAGACAGCAGCAGGTGTTGGTAAAGGGGGTAAAATTGGAAGAGAGGGAGGTCATGGGGGGGGGGGGGTGTGCTGCCGGTATCTGTCCTGCGTCCTGTCCTCTTCAATATGTTCATCAGTGACATTGGAGAGGGCATCCAGAACAAGTTGTCTCTTTGTGGATGACATGAAGTTGTGCGGTTGGGTAGATAGTGATGAAGGGATCACGGAGGTGCAGAGGGATCTGCAAAGGCTAGAGAGGTGGTCTAAGGTTTGGCTTTTGAAATTCAGCACCAAAAAATGCAAGATTATGCACCAAGGGGGAAAAACAGAACAGAGTACTTGATGGGAGGGGATGAACTGAGCACTGTGGCTCAGGAACGAGAACTGGGAGACATCATTATTGACTCCCTAGATCATTACCAATTGCACCTCCCACTTTTTCACACATGATTTACACAGTACTCCAAAAGTTGTTTCTTTCTGGTACTGTGCAGTGTATGCCATGTAAGTAGCCTCTGTCTCCAGCAAGAGTTTTTCTGCTGGAGTATGAGGGTTGAAGGTTTTGTGACTGCATTTTTGGAAATTTTTTCAACTGCAAGGGCCGGCCCTGACTCGCTCTGTGTTTGGGGTTGGGTTGGGAAGGGCCAGAACCCTGGATGGACAGTAGGACCTGGAATTGGGGAACCATTGGCAGACTGGATGGACATTTGAGGCTCAATTCTCAAAGTGGGCTTAAAATGTCAGAAGTTGCAGCAAACAGCAACTTGCGCTAAAGCCCAGTGCACCTGCACTCATTCTCTGTGTGGCAGGGTCCTGGTTTCTAAGTCCCACGGCTTGCAGCAACCATGGCACTGCATCAGACAATGCACTGGAAGGGTTTGCTGCAAGCTGCCGGGCAGCTGCGCGCCACTCTAGTCCCTGTTGGGCTAGCACCCCTCCTCCCCAATCTCCAATGCCGCCCTGTAAAATAACATAATGTATGACCCTCTTCATTGGTGGTATAGCAGCCCCTTTCCCCGATATTGCCCCATAAAATAATGTACAACCTCCTTCATTGGTGGTATAGCAGCCCTCCTCCCCGATGTCACCCTGTAAAATAACAATGTACAGCCCCCTTCATTGGTGGTATAGTGGCTCCCCCTTCCCAATGTCACCCTGTAAAATGACAATATACAACCTCATTCCATTGGTGGTATAGCAGCCCTCTCCCTGATGTCATCCCGTAATAGAACACAATGCACAACCCCCTTCATTGGTGGTATAGCAGCCCCCCATCCCAATGTCGCCTCGAAAAATAATGTACAACCCCCTTCACTGGTGGTATAGTGGCCCCCCTCCCCGATGTCACCCCATAAAATAAAAATGTACAACCCCCTTGATTGGTGATATAGCGACCCCTCTCCCCGATGTCTCCCTGTAAAATAACATCTGTTACAACCCCCATCATTTGTGGTCTAGTGGCCCCCATCCCGTAACAGAGCCGGTGACCAGCACAGCCCACCTCACACCACCACAGCTGGCCCCGACTAAACTGTCACTAAGCTCCTACTGTAAGATGTACACCGGTGGGGGGGGGGGCACTATGCCACCAACACAGGGTGTGTCTTTAAAAGTTATCTTAACGCGCGAGAGCGGGGATCAGGAAGGGGGGCACTATACCACTGATGACTGGGGAGTCATTAACAGATATCTTAATGGTGTTATCTGGGATCAGGGAGATGGGACCGCAGCACAATGCTGCAAACAGGCACCTCTCCTAGAGGTGAATTTTCTAGGTACCCTTGGACCAGCCAGCGCTGGTCTAAGGGTACTTAGAAGAGGTCTGAGAATCCAATATTGGGGGATGTGGCAGCTTGCGTCTACCACATGCCCCCAGCACCAAGTCGCAGCCCATTTATGGTCACACTGGCAGCGCTAGCCCTGTTTGGGACAGGCTGTTTTTGTGCATAGCTCCAGGCAGTTTTTGATGCAAGGTGCCACTTGCGCCATTTATATTTGTTGCAGGCACCTTGTGTCAAACTCAGGGCTTTGAGAATCGGGCCCTTGGTGTTTTTCTGCCATTGTTTCTATGCTTCTTTTTCCACCCCATTCAAGTCCAGGTAAACAAATATGGCACTGTTTGGATGCCAAGAAAGTACTTGACTACTGTCTTGATAGAACAGAAGACATCAGATCAAACAGCAGCCAGCTATTTGTCACCAATGGAAGGCTGGCAAAGGCAAACAGGCTGCAAGAAAGACCATTTCTAGGTGGCTGGTCCCTTGTATATGAAAAAGGAGGAATGCAATCCCCCACTTAGGATTTAGAGCACATTCCACAAAGGGCACTGCAGCCTCAGTGGTGGCCTTAAGAGGCATTTTTCTGGTAGATATCTGCAAAGCAGCCATCTGGAAAACTGTATACACTTTCATTAAGCACTACTGTCTGGACATTCTCTCCAGAAGAGACGCTAGGATTAGGACAGCAATCTTACAGACCTGTTTTCCTAAATAAGTTCCAGACCGCCCAGCCTTACAAGGTACTGTATTTTTTGTATGGCATCACTATTAGACTCATGTTGTTAGAAGAACAAAAAAATGACTCACTGTAGTAATGCTGATTCTTCTAATGAGTCCAACTGTAAGCCAATACAATACAATCCCTACTTTCCCTTCTAGAACCTAATCAGAAAAATGTTTCTAAATATAACATGGGTTTAAAATACTCTTTAATGCCTGAGCATTTTAATGTTTTTACACTTTGGCCCAGATATTCAAAAGGGTTGCGCCATGCGCAACAGGGTTGCGCATGCGCAAGTCCAAAATGCGCCATTCTGCGATATTCAGCAGGAGGCAGTTACGCCACTGGCAACAGGTTGCGCAAGAGAGCAATGCAAATGAATGCATGCTCAACAGGAGGGGGAGGATCCATGCATAACCTGCGCAACCCGATATTCAGTCGGGTTGCGCAGAGTTGTGCATGCGCAACCCCCAACCTGCGCCCGCACAAGCTTGAGCCAAAAAAAAAAGGCTTAAGTTGAGGGCCACCCACAGGTGAGCTGCTGCATTGCAGGGCGCAACACAGCAGCTGCCATCCCTGGCTGGCCCCCAACTCGGTCCCTGTGCCCCCCCACCAGCCCGATCGAGGGCAGTACAGGTACATGAACCCCCCCACACACATCTCCCACAGCCCGATCAAGGGCAGAACACGATATGTCCCCCCACACATCTCCCACAGCCCGATCGGCAGAACCTGTATGAACCTCCCGTGCCCGATCGCGGGCAGAACCTGTATGAACCCCATGCCCGATCGTGGGCAGAATGTAACCCTCCCCAACCCGAATAACTCCCTGTGGTCCAGTGATCAGAAGTCTCATCATGGGCAGAATGTCACAGCACAACCCCCCACATCTTCCTGGTGTCCAGTGTCCCCCACCCACCCACGAAGCCCTCCACCCCGCCTCCCCGCAGCCGGGCGGGGGGAGCAGCATCCCACTGGCTGCCGCCTGCTCGCCGATTGATGTGTAGGGCTGCACGCCCATTGGTGCAGAGCTACAGCCACTGGCGTGGCAGCCCATACCGTATATGACAGTCCAGATTTGTGAATGATCGAGGGCTTCGTGGGGTGGGTGGGGGACACTAGACACCAGGGAGATGTGGGGAGAGTTGCGACATTCTGCCCGTGATCGGGCTTTACGGGTCCACTGGACCACCAGGGAGTTATTCAGGTTGGGGAGGGTTACATTCTGCCCGCGATCGGGCACTGGGGGTTCATATAGGTTCTGCCCGCGATCGGGCACTGCGGGGTTCATAAGGTTCTGCCCGCGATCGGGCACTGGGGGTTCATACAGGTTCTGCCCGCGATCGGGCTGTGGGAGATGTGTGGGGACATGTAGTGTTCTGCCCGCGATCGGGCTGTGGGAGATGTGGGGGACATGTACATGTTCTGCCCGCGATCGGGCTGTGGAGATTGTGGGGGTGTCATGCTGTGATGCCCGCGATCGGGCTGCATTGCGTCGGTCTCACGGCTGCTGCCTGGCAGGGTGGCCAGGAGCAAGTCCTCGATCGGGCGACTCTACATGCAAATGGCATGCAAATGGGGCCATAAATAGATGCAAATGGCCCCCTGCGCCTTGCATAAATTATGGCCCCATTTGCATGTCACCTTTTGAATATCGGAAATTTGAGCATGGCGCAATGGTACTTCGCCACCTAAGTTTATGCTCAGCTCTGGAAACTTGCGATGGCGCAAGTTCCACTGCGCATTATGCATAGTGCTGGAGCTCGGGGTGATATTCAGGAGTTGCTCAACAGCGCAACTCCTTTGAATATCACCCCGGCCCCACCCCTGCGCAACTATTTTGAGCAGCGCAGGGGCTTGCGCCTCAGACTGGCACAGTTTGAATATCTGGGCCTTTATATTTTAAATATGTCATTTAAAATATTTATGGTATAGTTAAACATTTTAAATCTGCTTATCTTTTTGCTATTTACACTGCTAAAAGCATAGCAGTTAAGCTACTTAGTACTGCTCCCTTCTGTTCTTCAGCACAAATCTGACATTAGAACACTAGAGGGAGCGTCGCAACGCAGTAACATTTGAATGGAGTTCTGACTCCACCGCACCATTCTAATCTCCGAGGTAACAACTCGGAGTGGAGATGATGCAATTTTTTGTATTGTCACTACTGGACCTATTATAAGAAACATCATTACTACGGTGAGTGATCTTTCTTACAAGATAGGAGAAAAAGGGTAACCTGAAGCAGAAAAAAAGAGGTATTTGGACAACACTTTCATCATTACATGTACTACTGCTTTAAAGATGGTTTTCTTTTAGTGTCACACATATTGAAGTTTCTGGTGTTCATTACCCCCACCCCCTCATCTCATAATTGTTGTATATATATAGATATATATATTACACAGTATGGTGACTTGTTTCTTTGTACTGTACATTTTGCACTGACTGTAATGTTTAAATTTTGATCCCAAGTGTAATAAGTTGTGTGTTATAGAGGTCTACAACAAGTATTGATATATGTGACAAAAAAATATAATTGTAATACCTTCCATGTTCTAGTAGTCTGTTTCAGTTATTTATTCACATGCAAATATTGCAGCTGAATAAAAAATGCATTTTTATACAGCGGGCCTCTGCTTCGTGTTTATTTTTAATTCGTTTTTACATTCTTTCTTTTTTGTAGTAATAGTTTTTATATTTGTGTTTTTTACTTATCCAGTAAAATAAAAGGTAGACTAGTAAATAGCTTTATAGTAATCTTTTTTTATAAACCAATGTTTATTGAATTAATCATGTTGACAAGTTTTTTAACAGATAAATCTCCCTCTTTGTACTGTACAGAAATTCAAATAGAATAGATAAAATGACTGCATGAGCAGCTCTGGAATTTATTAGAATGTTTATCGAGGAAAGCTGGACTCAGATGCAGTCATCACATTTACAGCTGAAATTTCGGAAGTGCTTACAAAACTAAGGTAAAAACTAATCAAGTATCAACTTCAGGATCCTGCAGTTCCTCTTTACCTCTCTCTAGCGGCAGCTAGTCCCTGGTCCTGTCCTCTTGCATTTATCTAACAACCACATGGGTGTCAATCATGGAAGGCATGATATGTCAAAGGGAACTGGGCCTGATGGTAGCAGGTGGAATACATGCATGCTAGTGTTCCCATGTGTCAGAAAGAAGCATAAGGAGGGAGCCAACAGCAGGTTCCCCCACCCTTTTGCCATCATGGTGAAGCCATGTAGCAGCACATCCCTCCAACCCTCTCTCTGAGGCATTGCATATCCTAGAGGACCACTTTAAACCTACCGCTGGTCTGGCTGGCATCCTTGCCATGAGATCCAGACCCAGGTCCCCAACGTAGTCACTCCTAGGCTGTCAGCCTAGACTATGGCCATAAAGTTATGTGCTTCCCCATTCCATGCAGTTGTTATACCCTACTCACATTGTGTACATTGGTATGTTCTTCCACAGTTAATACACTAATTATACCCATATCACATTCTATAAGTTTTTCGTTGGGTTCTAGTGCATCCAGTTGTTAGCATGGCTCAGTTGGTAGCACTTCTGCCTCTAGGCCATAAGATCGAAGGTTCTGTCCCACACTGGAACTGGGCCCATACCAAAAATGCTGGCATCCTAGTGCAGTATTAGGCAGGTGCTGTCCTTTAGATGAGACGTTAAACCTATGTCTGCCCATCCCTAGTGGTGTCCAGGTGGATGTAAAAGAACCCAAGGCACGTTTTACAAGAGATGGGGATTTTTCCCTCGGTGTCCTTGCCAACATTCCCCTTCCAATAAAACCAGTCCACACAGTTGTCCAAGGCTGTATGTGGGTGTAGAATGTATGAAATGGCTGCCACCACACATTAACAGTCACTTCACTACCACTCTCTCATTGCTTTTAAAGTGCTTGGGGATACAATGCTTATGGGAAAGCGTTGTATAAATGTGGATTGTTGTTCTTCTGCTCAATGACTTTGGCAGGTAATCAGGGAAAAATGATATCAAGCTTTTTTTATGCGTAATGTTGCCTTGAAATGTCACAGAATGATATTAAACATTATTGCAAATGGCACATATAACTCCACAGCATATTTTTACATCTTAAAGCTCTGTAAATACCTTTAAGAATAATAAGTCTCTGTTAAAAATACTCTCCATACTGTTTTACATTACAGGCCAGTTAGCCTTAAATCTCTGCTGGGGAAATCTATGGAAACAATTTTTTATTGAAAAACGTCTAAACACAAACAACCTATGGAATACAACACAGCATAGATTCAAAAAGGGGCAATCTTCTCTTACCAATCTGATTGACTTTGAGAGGGTGAGTCTTGCACTGGATGAAGACAGATCAGTGGATGTGATATATATGTATTTGGATTTTGCAAAAGTGTTTGACACAATAAATCATGCTGAACTGATAAATTGTTTAAAACAGACAAAATGAATAGCGACATTGTCTGTATTAAACCCTGGCTAAGCAGTAGGTCACAGTGTGTAAGGGTGAAAGGGCAAGATTCCGGTAAGACTGGGGTGACTAGTGGGGTCCAACAGAGATCATTATTAGGACCAACCCTATTTAATATCTGTGTATCCGGTATGAAAACTAGAAATGGGGGCTGCTTTCAAAGTTTGCAGATGACAGTAAGCTGGGTCATATCATGGATATGGTGGAACAGGTAGAGTCACTGCAAGATGAACTGACCAAGCTCTATGAATGGTCAATAATGTATAAACTGGGATTTAAATGAAATAAATGTGTAGTTTTAGGCCACAGAAATAACAAAATGAGCTACAGATTATGGGACACAGTACTTAAAGTCACTGCTTGTGAGAGAGACCTTGGAATAACGGTGACAGACAACCTAACATTTAGTAAGCAGTGTAATGAGACTGTAGGATACTGGGTTGCATTAGGAAGAACCTCACGAGCAGGAGTGGGGAAACTGTACTGCCTGTATATAGTAGTCTAGCAGAAGTTTGCAAAAAAGCATTCAAAATCTGAAAACAAACATGCAAATTGACCTATAGGTAGATTTTTGTACGCTCTTTCATAGAAGAGCAGGACACAGGTGATCCAGCAATATTTAGTGGTTTTTATTGCTATAGTCTAGCAGAATTTTGCAAAAGTAGTCCAAAATGTGAACAAAGCATGAAAATTAGAACATACGTAGGTTTTTATGTTTTCTTTAAAATAAAATCAGGTCACACATGATCTGATGATATTAAGGGAGTCAAAATGCAGTTAATGTACAATTCTTTTGACAAACACACGAATACATTTGACTCATTAGTCCAAGAATATGATTCCAGAGTATTACAATGTACACCAAATAACCTTTTATACTTTACATCACTACTTTAAACCAAGTATGCAGACCTTTGGTTTGAAATTAATCTTGTATCGTGTGGAAAATGTTCAAAAGGATTGCACATTTTGAAGTATACATATAACTGTGATGTAGAGATGTGCTTGTGCCCCATCTACAAATACTGCTCCAAGTGTCCCAGTTAAACTCCTTGACGGTTCTGCTGTTATTCATATCTTGTCACCCAAAGGCTGTTACAGAAGCTTTCTCAACCTGTCCCATGCACCCATGTCTATTTCCGAGGAGACAATGTAAGGGCTTGAGAGATTTCTTGTTCTCCTCTATGACAGAACCAGTGAGTGCCAACATATAAACCAGGCAAGGAAGCAAATGTTTGCAAAAGGGAGACTGCTAGAACACACCCCTCCAACTCAGGCTGCCTTAGTGAAGCACACAAAGAGGGAGATCATTGCTGGGGTGAACACACTAGTGGCACAACAAGAACTGCAAAGCCCAGCTAGCTGGGGTTGGAAACCTGACAGTGAGAAGACTGGATCCTCATTTGGACAGTCCTTCCGGAGGCAGCTAAACAGAGTTGATCAAATGTGATTGCAGAAAGTCTTGCAGACCACCATGCAAATGTTTTAATGCCTCACCTGCATGTACTGATATGTGGGATTGTGCAGGATCATGCTATAGAGACAAAAATAATTTATTTATTTAGTTTTTGTTGATTGGGAAAGGACAACTAGACAATTCTGCCTATTTTCAGCCTTGTCCCAGGGAGGGATACAGATGGATGCCAACTGACAGTGAACCAGATTAAGCTATTGGTGGCATTTTTAGCGAACAGGGGAAATTTGGCCTGGACACCGGGGAAATTCCCCTACTGATGTGCTGATGTGGCCATGGAGAAGGCAACAGTTCTAGAAGGAGAAGAGCCACAGGAGAGGCCTTTAAGCAGTTTGGACGTTACTGAATTAGCCATGATTCAACAAGAATTCATAGACAGTACTGATAAAACAGAGATGGAGATTACTGAACATCAGTTGGATATCAACCAAGAAGGACTTTTGGATATAGATGTTCCAGATGTTCTCTTCCCCCCGACCACATCTCCTGCACTCTCCTTTTCCCCCTTCCCCTTTCTTTCTCTGCTTGCTTGCCTCGCCTTTACCTCCTCCTGAGTCACCCCTGCCCGTTCGCTCGTCCCACCCTCCCAGCTGAGCATTGTTCCCTATTACCTCCACTTGCCGTAAACTTACCTCCTCCTACCGACCTCTTCTTCCCTGCCCTGCTGTCTCTCGGTTCCACTGGCTCGGCTTGGCATTGTTACCTTTTCCGCTACTGCCGTAACTCTTTCGCTTCTCTCCTCCTCTTACCGGCATCATCACCCTTGCCCTGCCATCTATCGGTTCCACCAGCCCAGCCGCATTCTGCTACCTTTTGCCGCTGTTGCCGTCTTTTGCCGTAACCACCTGTCACCCTTTCTCCGCTTGCTGTCTTTCGGCTCCAATGACTCGGGCGCAGGTTGGAACCTTGTATCGCCGCTGCCGTATTTGCCGGCTTTCTTTTAACCCTCACTCCCCTCCCTCCCCTCTCCCGGCCATCCCTCCTCTACTCCCTCCTACCTCCCTATTCCTGCCACCGCCTCTCTGTCCTTATATTCTTAGCCATTTCTTTAGCCCCCTGCTTTGACCCTGTCCCTCTATCCTTTCCTCACCTCCTCACCTTCCCCCTTTTGTCATTTTCCATCTTGTTTCTGGCTTACCCCTACACCTATCCTCTCCCCTTTCCTAGGTCCTTCAATGCACTTTATGTATGCACTCAATGGAAAATGTCCTTGAAATGTATTTTGCCTTGTATGTTCCTTTGTCATGCATTGTATCCTGCCATATGTATCTTCCTGTATTTCTGTGCATCATGTATTTTCGTTATCCTTACTGTATCGTTATGTTCTGTAATTTTACCTCCCGGGTCGTGCCCGAAAACAGTCACTTGCTGGCTAGTGCACTTACCCGGTTAACAAAAACTAAATAAATAAATAACAAGAACAGGAGGAAATATACATGGAAGGGTATGTAACACTACAGAAGGTGGAAACTAGCATTATTTTGGATAAAAAAAACTGTGTGAGCAAATATGCCCTAATGTGAAGCCAAGGCACTTACTAAATGCTGAGTTAAATGCTAAAAACGTCAAAGATTCAAAACAGACTGACCAAATGAAAGACATGGCTACAAGAGATACCACTTTATCAGAAGTAAACATTCTTTAGAATGCGCATTCAGTAGCAGCTGGCAGTGACACAGGTAATAAAACTGTGTGCCTAGAGCCGCGCGGTTCTTCAAAGCAAAAGCCTCCAATAGCAGCAGTAAGGCGTCGCTTGGGAATGCAAGGTCAAACCAGAACTATGTGCCGAGATGTTGAAATTGTTGACAATCCTACTTAAATAAATCCTACATCAATACCTGAGCAAGATGTCTCAGAACAGAAGCAGCTGAATGTTAGTAAATTACCTGAGACTTTGACAGTGGGAGGGGTGGAAACTGACAAGCAAAACTATGACGCAGATGTATCAAAGGATTGGCCGAATGCTGACTCAGAGTTCCCAACTGTAGGACAACCAAAACATGAAATGGTGTACTCATTTCGAGACAGGAGTCAGCACGACAAAGGTTTAACAAACCTGTATGAGAACAATGGGAAAAGTACCACACATCTTTCGAGTAGATCTCAGGAATGCATTTCTCTAAGGTACAAAACAGAAGCTATGTGGTACAGTAACATGTAAAAGCCCACAAGAAATTGCATTTTCATTAAAAACTGCAGGCTGGAAGCAGTTAGAGACAGGAAATTGGGTACCTGATCATCAACACAGCCCCATACCTGGCTTAGACTCTGAATGTGCGGGACACAAGGAAAATAAAATAGGAGACATGCACATTACAAATTTCATAATGGATTCTGATTTAGACTTGCGATCTGATGATGTACAACATTTGCATCCAGTACCACAGAATTTACCAAAAATCCCAGTAGTTTCAAGTAATGATTCAGGAAATGAGGAACAAAATATTACTTGACCAACCTGGGGTGACCAAATGGACATAGAAAATCCACCACAAGAACACCAGAACTCTCACGAGAAAGCCTAATTGAATTGGGAAAACTTCAGGAAAAAAATACTTCTTTTCACAGTGACCTTCACCAACACAGAGACGTAATGCAGTTAGATTGCAGTATGTAGGAGGTTTAGAACTGCATCCAAACAGGATTTATGTAGGAAAATGCTTAATTAGAGAGTCACTGGGATTTTTCTCTAAGAAAATTGATGCCTCATACACATATCTGGAGACAGTCTCTTTGATGTGAGTTTTAAAACCCCACAGAATTTGGATAGATTTGGGGCACAATATGAGAAAAAGAGATATACAGAATTATGGCTTCCATTTTGGGCTATACCTTTAACAAAGCCTGCTTTGAAAAACATCACAATTTTATTTTGAAATGAAACAATAGTAGTGCATGATATTACACACTGGCTACAACAAAAGTGTGAGGTGATAGGGTGCCCCCAGCCCATGTTTGATGATGAACACATTTGGACGAATGGTTGAAAATATAGGGTGAGACTCAGAAATACGAACAAAGGTCCAGTCCATGTCCCCAACAGTTTGTATTTAGGTAGGGAAAAGGGACACTGTTTCTATGCAGGTCAACCTAGAACTTGCTTTAAATGTGGCTCTTTTACACATCTGATCCAAGTATGTGACTGTGTAAAATGTTACCTATGCCTCTCCTTAGGACACTCTAGTTCAGAATGTCAGGAGGAAGTTAAATGTATCCTGTGTGAAGAACTAGGCCATGCATACCGAGCTTGCTGATGGGCCACACACAATAGATTTGACAGCCCTGATGAAGATAATATCTTATCAGAAGCACAAAAGACGACTATGGCAGCACATACAAATAAGGAAAAAGAAGCTCAGGTGACAGAAGGAATTACAACTCACACAGGTCCAAAACCAAAGCCAGGAAACCATTACTACCACAATGATAGAAAGGACAGATAACACCACAGAGCCAAGGAATAAAAAGCTCACATCACAAACAGTAGCTAGAGTGCAGGATAGTGATACAATTGATCCTACCCCCACTAGGCTAGCTACAGAGGAAAGGAAAACTATGCCCCCACCAGACATGGTGATAGTTACAAAAAAAAAAGACCTATGAGGCAAAGACCACCAAAGTCTAAAATAGCAAAAGCTTCTTCACCAGAGCAGAGTATTGCAGTCGGCAACAAATTTGAAATTCTTTCAGTAGATACACAGGAGTCTGAGCAGGAAGGAGAGTCTGAGACTTCGTCACAGCCAGTACCATCCTCGGACTCTGAAGGTGAAGTGGAGGGGAGAATTAGACATGTACTCAGAAAAAGAAGGGCAGGGGTTCAAACTAGGAGCAGTGCATGTTTGGGAGATCTGGGGTAAAATACTAACATGACCAAAAGCCCCATTTTTAAGGTAGCTACTCTAAACACGAATAGTGTAAAAATTGCTCGTAGGAGGTTAGTCACTTTATCTGCATTGAAGGATGGGGAGTATGACATATGCTTTTTACAAGATACCAGACTGAATACATCTACATTACTACAACAAGCACAAAAACTGTGGTGCTGGGGACCTTCCTATTTCTCATTTGGGACCAACACATATGATGGCCTAGGCATTTTATTTAAGGGGATTGACTGTAGAGTGACCAAGGTGACAGATACTGTGCCGGGAAGGGCTCTTTTATTGGACTGGATTTCCTTTATGATAATACAACATAGAGAATAATTAACCTTTATGCCCTGACCATGCACAAAGAAAGAGTGGAAATATTTAATACAGTTAAACCATATCTCTTTACAACAAAACATGTCATTTGGAGGGGAGATTTTAACTGTGTGATAACACGTGGTGATCGAGGAGCAAGTACAGTGAAATATTTTTGTAATACTAATTGCTTGAATTCTATAATCCAAACAGTGGGTAAGCAGGATTCGTATAGGACTGTACACAAAAAGGTGGATTTACTTTCTTTAAAGGGTGACTGTCCACACGAGTAGACTTTCTTTTTGTTTCTAAACATATAAAAATACATTAAGCTCTAACTAGGCCGAGTGAAATATCAGACCATGTAATGTTGTGTGCAGTTTTCGGGTTGAATGATAGGATTCCTTATGGTAAGGGATACTGGAAATTGAATATTTCATTATTGCAGGAGGAAAAAATGACAGCCCAGATAAAAACCCTTTTACAAGCATGCATGTCAATAGCAGGACTAGATGAAGATTTAAGTGTCTGGTGGGTAGAAACAAAGAGAGCTACAAAAACTATTGAAGTATTTAGCTAAAAAAAAGGAATACAAATCAATATATAAAATATCTTAATTTAAGAAATCAGTTAACTAAACTCTATTCAGCTATACATACTGAGAATATCAATTTAACTTCTCAAGTCCAAAATATTAAAAGAGAGCTAGAAAATGTGCAATACTTGAGGGCAACAACTATGCTGGTAGAACATAAGATTTGTACAACTGGGCAATTGGGATTAGGAAATTACTTTCTGAGCTGTAATGAAAGAGTACAGGATCGATTAATGACATCAGTGAAATCCCAAAATGGAAAGGAAGTTTTTTCAACTTCAGAAATATTAAGGGAAGTCCACTCTTACTTATCAGAAATGTATAAAGATCCCCTTGGAAGAAACTAATATGAGATGCTATATGGAAAAAAAACCAATGTAATCCCACAGGATATTTTGCAAAACTTAATACAACCTATCAGTAAAACTAAAGTGGAACAAGCTATAAAACCTTTAAAAACAGATATTGCACCAGGCCTGGATGGCCTACCAACAGAATTGTATAAAAAGATTGCAAGAGCCCTTGATAGGTTTGTTATGCAGTAGAATCCAATTGAAAACTTCTACCAGGTTGTCTAACTTCCATGTGAACATAGCAGTTCAAATTTTAATTCATAAAAAAAAATGATCAATCTGATTTGTAGAATTGGAGACCCTTGAGCCTCCTTAATACCTATTTTAAACTATTGATGAAAATATTAGTCTTAAGACTGTCAAAAGTTGCCCCATATATCATAATATCACAAACATGTTCAGTAAATAGACAGTCAATAAAAATAAATAACTCACCATAGTAATCTTGTTTCTTCAAAGGGGATCACTCATTATGATTAAACTGATGCAGTCAGCCTCCTGTGTTGGACTGCCCGGACAGATGGAATTATATGCAAATGATGGAACTCTCAATTGACTCATGCCAGTTTCAAACTGCTGCCCTAGCAACTGTTGCACTCTGAGTGCTTCAGATTCTTGCATAGCCTAAACTGGGTGTAAGAGCCACTAACTATAATAAAATTTCTATAAAATAATTTTTGTCCTATCAGATCTAAAAAAACATCCCAATAAGTAAACCTAAAAAGCTTGAGACCACAAGGGAACCAACTGGTTAACAAAAGGTGAATCTCTAGCCTGACCTATATAGAAAATATCCTAAAACAGGGATGCAGAACAACCTTCATAGGTTTTTTTTAGCAGGGGAGGCAGGGTGAGTGCTTTATTCATAGTAAGTGATCCCTTTGAAGAAACAAGATTACTATGGTGAGTAATTTTTTCTTCTAACCCCAGGAATCACTCATTATGATTAAACTGATGCAGACTACCAATCAGTACCTTTGGAGGTTGGGCAGAAAACCTATTTTGGAAACAGGTTCTGCAGCACTGCTGTATCAAACTTGGCATTACTTCTGGATTGCAGAGCCAGGTTATAGTGTTTTGTGAAGGTGTGTACTGTTTTCCATGTAGCTGCTATGCAGATTTCCAATACTGGAATGTCCCTTGAAGCTGACACTGAAACAGCTGTGCCCCTGGTGGAATGTGGTCTGAGACCCAGGGGAGCCTGTTTACCCACTTTACTATAGCAAAACTGAATACATGCCACCATCCAGCGAGCAACTGTATGTTTTATGGCAGGTCTGCCCTCACCTACCTCTCCATAGGTAAGAAAGAGCTGTGTCTGACCTGGTCTGTAAGACTTACTTCTGTCAATATAGTGGCTAAGTGCCCTTTTGACATCAAGGGAGTGAAGTCTCCTTTCTGGAGAACTGGCGTTCTCTGTGAAAAAGACAGGTAAAGTGATGGATTGATTTAAATGGAAATCAGACACCACTTTGGGAAGGAATTTTCTATTGGTCCTGAGGAACACTTTGTCTCTGTGGAATGAGATGTAATCTACATCTGTGCACAGGGCCTGTAACTCACTGATTCTTCTGGCTGAAGTAATAGCAACCAGAAACACAGTTTAGCAAGTAATATACTTCAAGTCTGCAGTTGCCATCAGTTCAAATGGGGCGTCCATGAGCTTGGCAATGCAGATATTCAGATTTCAGGCCAAAACTGGTTCCCCAAAGGAGGGTACAAAAGATTAAGGCCTTTAAAATATTTCCTGAAGACTGGATGACAGGTTATGGACCTCTCTTTACCAGCTGACAGGTAAGCTGAAACTGAAGCCAAATGAACCTTTAGTGTCGAAGGCTTCAGAGCTAAAGAATGCAAATGTGTCAGGTAATCCAGAAGAATGGCTAAGTCAGCCCTGGTTGGGTCTACACTTTTACCTGCACACCATATGGAAAACCTCTTCCACTTAGCAGAGTATGTCTTTTTAGTGGAAGGTTTCTTGGAACCCCTAAGTACTGTCAAAACCTGTTCTAACAGTTTAAGATCCGCATACTCTAAGGTCCTCAAGAGCCAGGCCTTGAACCTTAGCGATTTTAGGTTGGGGTACAGTATCCTGCCCTGAGAGGAAGTCAACACGTTGTGCCTCTTGGGCAGATTAACTGGAGGCTCCACTGACGGAGCCAACAGAAGTGAATACCAGTGCCGTCTCGCCCAATCTGGAGCCACCAGTATCATTGTTGCCTATTGGCATCTCAATTTCAGCAGGGTCCTGAATATCAGAGGAAAAGGAGGGAAGGCATACAGAAACTTCCCTGTCCAATCCAGTGCCAACACATCCAGGGGTAGTGTGCCCCTGAGAGGAGGCCTTAAGCAATATATTGGTAACTGGTGATTTTCTGCAGAGGCGAAGAGATCTATCTCTGGAGTGCCCCATCGTCTGAAAATCGAGCTGAGAATTTGAGGATTCAGGAACCACTCGTGGTGGTCCTGACTGATCCTGCCAGTATATTGTCCTTTCCTGGAAGATGTATGGCTGAAAGGGATACCTTCATGGAGTAAGCCAGGAACAACAGCCTCATTGCTTCTGTGCACAGTGGGGCTGACCTGGTTCCTCCCTGTTAGTTGATGTAATACATAGTAGTGGTGTTGTCTGTTCTGACCTGCACCACTTTGTTTTGAAGATGTGGAGCAAATGCCTGCAGGGCTAGGTACACTGCTCTGAGCTCCAGCAGATTTATGTACAATAGGGATTCTTGAGAAGACCACGTGCCACTTGCTGTAAAATGCAACATATGTGCTCCCCAACCCAGAAGGGATGCATCTGTTGTAAGAACTAAAGAAGGTTGTTCCTTTGTGAAAGGCACACCTACCCGAAGGTTTTGTTTGTCCAGCCACCACTGCAGTGCCTGTAGGAGACTGTGGGTGACAGGAACCAGTTTGAACAGAGGATCTGTCCTCTGTGACCAATATTGTCTTAGGTGGAACTGGATGTCTCTCATTTGGAATCCGGAACCTAGTACCACTGTGGTGGCAGCTGCCATATGGCCCAAAAGCCTGAGGATTTTTTTTTTTTTATTTAGTTGTTTAACCAGGAGTAGCACACTAAGCTAAAAGCTTTTTTTTACAGGAGTGACCTGGGAGCACAGGGAAGTTAAGTGACTTGCTCAGGGTCACACAGTGTGCAAGTGGAAGCTGTAGGATTCAAACCTAGGTCTGGTCTGCTGGATGTCACCAGATTTGCAGCTCAGGGCCTTAAACCACTGCGCTATACTGCCTCCCGATTCTCTGGCTGGTTTGGGTTTTCCTGGTACAAATGAGCTTGCAATTCTCAGAATGCTGCTTACCCTGACCTGTGGCAGAAAAGCTCTGTTCAGGCTGGTGTTTAGTTCTGCTCCAATGAACTTGAGTACCTGTACTGGTGTTTGCTGAGACTTCTGCTCATTTATGAGGAAACCCAGGGACTCCAGAGTAGACTTTGTTAGTGCTAAGGCCTGCTCTGTAAGTTGTAGAGATGGACCCACTACTAACCAGTCGCCCAGACAGGGAAAGACCAAGACTCCTTGTTTTTTGAGAAACTCCACTACCACGGCCAGACACTTTATGAATGCCCTTGTGGCAGAAGTCAGACCAAAAGGGAGGGCTGCGAACTGATAATGGCCTAAGGCCAGTCTGAACCTCAGAAACTTTCTGTGAGAAGGTCTGAAGGGGATGTGAAAATAAGCGTTCTTTAAATCTAAGGAGGCTAGCCAGTCTCCCTTTTGTAAAGTGGGAATGATTAGTGCAAGAGTGACCATTTTGAATTTTGGTTTCAGAATGTGTCTGTTTAGAAGTCTTAAATCCAGGATAGGTCGCCAATCCCCATTTTTCTTCTTTGTAAGGAAGTATCTGGAGTAGAAGCCTTTGCCCCGCTGGTTTAGGGGCACCGGCTCTACTGCCTTCATTGCCAGATGTTTTACCTCTGCATCCAGTAAGAGTCTGTCTGCAGACGTAACTGGTGCAAATGTTCTTGCTGTCAGCTTGGGGAGAGATTTGAAACTGAGTGCCAGACCTTGGCTCACCACCTCCAGGACCCACTTGTCTGTGGTCATGGTATACCAATCCTGAAGGTAGTGAACCAGTCTGCCACCCACTGGTGGATTTTTGGCAGGGAATGCGACCTGTACTAGCCCATCAGGGATTCTGAGTGGGCTGTGCCTGAATCACCGGGGAGGGAGAAGCTCTCCTGCCCCTTCCTCGAAAATATCCTCTAGGCTGTTGTTGCAACTGGGAGGCCTGAGCTTGGAAAAAAGGTCTGGGATAGGATCCCCTACCCCTGCCTCCCCTAGTCTGGGCCCTATAGGATGGGGAAGGCCTATCCTTAGAATTACTTCTGTAGGTGCCCTTATAATCTTCTACCTTTTTCATATAGGCCTCTGTTTTATCCCTAAATAGAGAATTTTTTTCGAAAGGAAAGTCCATCGCCTTGGCCTAGGTGTCCAGGGTCAAGTTTGTGGCCCTGAGCCAGGCAAACCTCCTAAGGGAGACAGATAATGCCATCAACCTGGCTGCAGAATCATTAGTGTCTACAGTTATGTGGAACTGGTATTTTGTGGCATCTAAAGCAGCTCTTGCTGTGTCCTGCAAGTCTACTGCCACCTCACCAGGCACTCTGTCAGCCACAGCCAACACTGCATTCCAGAGTGCCTTCTGGTATTGCACTGCATAAGCCATATAATTGGCTTGTCTAAGGATGAGAGAAGCAGTCATATACCCTTTTTCCCCCCCATTGCATCCATCTTCCGAGAATCCTTATCTGGAGGATGGGTAGCCATGGGGATTCTGACTTTGTCACAGGCAGCAGCCTGCACAACTCCTTCAGAGTCAGGGTGGTTGAATAGAAAATCAGCTGTTGTCCTACCAAGCTGATATTTCTTATCAGCCTTTTTGTCAACTCCTGGAATAGAGTTAGGAGTTTGGAATACTTGTAATGCTGCCTTTTTTAAGGACTTATGCATAGGCAGTAGTAAACGTTTTGTGGGGGTTAGCCCCAACATACTCAAGAATTCTGCTTCCTCCACATCTTCCTCTGTCTCCTGTAGAGGGAGGTTGAGTGTTTCCACTATGCTTTTAACAAAAGCATAATTTGAGGAATAATCCTCGGGACCCTGGTCGGGGGGGGGGGGACTGAACTCCTGTACTGGAGAAACCTCTGGATCTATCGGTTCCTCCTCAAATTCATCATCCTTCTCCTCAGGAAAGGAAGCCTGAGGCTCCTGAGAAGGTGAAACTGGCACAGGAACCAGTGCAGTTGGTATTGGAACCAGGACTGAAGCTTGCAGTGCTTGCAAGACCTTGGCAACGTCCTCAGCCAACGGCATACCAGTTTTGTCAGCTGGGAGCTCCTTAGCCATCTCAGCTGGAGGCACAGCGACATGCTTTTCCTTACATTTTTCTTAAGTGGCACAGGTTCAGTCCCCGAGTCCACTGGCCTTTTTGGCTTACCCTGCTCAACTTTATCTGATCCTTAGCTTTACCTCCATCCTTTCTAGTGCCAGAGGTGGAGGAACCACTTTCACCAATATTAGTAGAAGCAGAGGCCATTTTTTCCAAAATGTTGGATCTTTTCTTAAGAGTTTTAGGGCAAAATGTTTTACAAATGTCACAATTTGCAAAAATATAGCTAGTGCCCAGACAAAAAATACACAATGAATATCTGTCTGCTTTGACCACAAGACTCACACAATTTGAAACCAGTGGGTCCTGTGTGTTTTTTAGGTTTAACAGGAGCCTCTGATTATGAGCAGGAATCGTTAAAGAAATATACCAAATTATCGGTTCCTTAGAACCGAATATTTTAACTATAAACAACCGCTAACAGTTCCAGGAACTGAGCGCTACTCGGTTCCTGACACCAAGAAACTAACAAATTTAAATAGAATTAAGACAAGTATATGCGGTTAGGAACCAACCGCAAATAATTAACAATTATATATATAGATTTGAGGTAAAAATCCCACTAGAAATAGCGGAACCTTTGGTTTCCAGGAACCATAAAGGAACCGCTAAACACACTGGGCTGGATATTCAAACTGCGCCATTCTTAGGCGCAAGCCCTTGCACTGCGCAAAATAGTTGCGCAGGGGTGTGGCCAGGGTGATATTCAAAGGAGTTGCGCTATTGAGCAACTCCTTTGAATATCACCCCAGCCACAGTCCACTGTGCATGGCGCAGTGGAATTTGCGCCACCGCAAGTTGTCAGAGTGGAGCATACAACTGCAGGGCGCATACCATTGCACATGTGCAAAATCCCCATATTCAAAAGGTGACATGCAAATGGAATATAATTCATGCAAGGCCGCAGGAGCCATTTGTGTCTGATTATGGCCCCATTTGCTCTCGTCTTGTCAGAATGCGCGGTCCCGTGGACTTGCGCCTGCCCTCATAGGCAGCCATCGGGACTGAAGCCCCTTGCAGCCCGGATATGGGCAAAGAGTGAAACCTACCACCACCCCCCACTGGCCGATCGCAATGTGCAGAAAGTCTCTCTACTAGTTCACTGCTGGCTGTGTTAGTTTAAAACAACCCCTTTAATAGTATCTCAGGTCCAGTGATCAACCCTGTCATGATGGGCAGTAAATCGCGTTTAACATAGCTCAGGTCCAGTGACCAAACTTTGATCGCGGCTGGGCAGTAATGCCCTTCTAACACATCCCCTGTGCCTAGTGCCCCACCCCACCCACTTCATGAGCCCCACCACCCCCCCCCGCAGCAGCAGGCATCCCACTCGGCCAGCCGCTTACCGACTGCTCGTGGGGCTGCACGCCTATTGGCTCTTGCTCTGCACCACGGGCGGCAGCCTCACCGGCAGTCGGTTAGCGGGTGGAGGGCTGCAGGCGGTGGATGCCAGCGCCGCTCACCGGGGACGGGAGCGGGTGGTGGGGCTTCATGGGTGGGTGGGTGGGGGACACTAGCACCAGGGATGTGTTGGGGGGTATTTACTGCATACATCCCGCAATCGGGAGTTTCGTCCACTGGACCACCAGGCTATGTTCGGGGTTTACTGCTTACATCCCGCGATGGGAGTTTCGGTCCACTGGACCACCAGGGCTATGTTCGGGAGGAGGGGTGTATTTTACACTGATACAGCCTGCGATCAGGCTTTTCAGTCCACTGGACCACCAGGGATGTATTCGGGGTTGTTTTTATCTAATGCAGCCCGTGGTCGGGCTGGTGGGGGACATTTCTGCTGTTGCCCACGATCGGGCCAGTGGGGGTGGTGGTGGGGATTTTCACTTTTGCCCACGATCGGGCTGCAGGGGGCACAGGGAGTGGGTTGGGGGCCAGCCACAGGTGGCAGCTGCTGTGTTGCGCCCTGCAATGCAGCAGCTCACCTGTGGGTGGCCCTTGACTTGAGCCTTTTTTTTTTGGCTCACAGTTGTGCAGGCACAGGTTGGGGGCAGCCAGACAACTCTGCACAGCCCGGCTGAATATCAGCTGTGCAGTTTATGCATGGTTCCTCCTCCAGTTCAGCATGCATTCATTTGCATTGTGCTGTTGCTCAGCATGTTTTCTGTGGCGCAACTGCCTCCTGCTGAATATCGCAGAATGGAGCAAGTTTGGACTTGCGCAGGCGCAACCCTATTGCGCATGGCGCAACCCTTTTGAATATCTGGCCCACTAAATATTAACACAATTTACAAAATAAACTAAAACTAAGGCAGCAATCTGAGATGTAAACTAAAAACACTACTTATCGACCAGATAAATGGATTTTGAAGAGGTTGAAGGAGAGCTCTCTGGGACGTCTTCACTAGGCAGGCGGAGTAAAGAATCTGAAGCACTCAGAGTGCAACAGTTGCTAGGGCAGCAGTTTGTAAGTAGCATGAGCCAATTGAGAGTTCCATTATTTGCATATAATTCCATCTCTCCGGGCAGTCCAACATAGGAGGCTGACTGCATCAGTTTAATCATAATGAACAATTCCTTGGGTTAGAAAGGACAATCTATTGCTCATCAGGGAGTTAGTAGAACAAGGGAAAAAGGAAGAAGTACAGGGTTATATTCTATCATTAAACCAAGAAAAGGCCTTCCATAGAGTATCCCATGAATTTATGAATCAGGTACTACATACATATGGGATCCCAGAGAATTTTTGCAAATGGATATGCACACTTTTTTAGGGAAGCAACTGTAATTCCTTTAATGAATGGAACCTTAGGATCCTATGTGTCTATTAAAAGGGGTTTGAGACATGGATGCCCCATGAGTCTGCTTTTATATATATTTTGTGTAGACCCTCTATTAAAAATGATAAATGTAAATGACCAGAGTAGAGGTATAAGACCAAAGAATAGTGCATTGGAGGTTAAAACATCAGCATACACAGATGACGTGTGTCTATTTTTAAAGGACTGGAAATCTGGTGAAGAAGACATAAAAGTAACAGAAACATTTTCTAAAATTACAGGAACAAATACAAATAGAGGGAAGACTGTACAATATTCCTTAAGCCCAACAACAGAAAAAAATAATATCTCTACAAAATATTCCTGGGACTGAAAACCCTGTAATTACATTGGGTATTAATTTTGGAAGGGGAGATGATGGGTTATTGAAGTGGAAAGAAAAAACAGAATTGGCTACAAATACGGTAACGATCAGGAAGTCATGGTAACAGACAAAAAAGAAGAAAGTTATGATAGTAAAAACTTTTCTAGTACCTATATTTACTTATCTAAGTATGGTATACCCCATTCCGACTTCATCAGAAGTCGTAATATTAAGTCTGGTTTTCCAAGTAATTTTCCAAGTAATTTGGGGGTGTAGATTAAATCCCATTACGCAAAATGTCCTATATCATCCTATACAGCAAGGTGGACTGAACTTACTTAATCCTATTGTATTTTTTTATAGTATCTATTTTTATAACTATTTTCTAGACCCTATACGACCAAATGCTGCATTATGGATGCTGTTTGCATCTAGAGGGTTAGTTCCTTTATTTACAACATGGAGAAGTCAGGGTCAGCTAAAACCAGGATTTAAAGTAGGTCCAGAATATATCAAACCAGTTATTACAAAACTAAAACAATGGAAAATATCTAGGGAAAACATTGATCAGAAATCTAAGATACAGGCCCAAATCTTTTATAAAACCGCAGTGTTTAAAGGAATTCCTGATAAGTATCATGGAAAGGTGTTGCAAACACTACAAGATAAACTAATTCCACACAGAATGTGGGATGTAGTGTGGTTAAATTGTCATGGGAGGTTAAACGTTAAAGGAAATGCTAAGCATAAAACACAAATGGAAAGATATTGTCCTAGGCAACCATGTATAGCAGTCGAGGAGACAATGGAACACTTTTTTATGCATTGTCCCTATGTTCAAGAATTCTGGAACATACTGGCACTAAAATGGAACAATAAATACTGGGCTTTACTTACTTATGAAGAGTTAATTGGAGGGTTTTCAGTTCATATGAAACAATTTAACGTAGGGGTATTCAGAATTATATTAACTTGTATTAAGTTTGTAATGTGGCAGAATAGGTGCAAATTTGTATTGCAACAAGTCCAATGCAATTATTTCAAAAAGTGGAAAATGAAACAAGAATACAGTATGAATCAGAAAGGAAACTCTTATTGAGAGATGTGTGGAATACTAGGTGGAAAACTGTGCCTTTCTTGAAAGACAAAATTGAATGAACTCCAGATGGGAGTAGATTTTTTTTTTAATTCTCTTATACAAATATTACAGATGGTATGAAATGTACAGTATGTACGTATTCTAGGCCTAAAAACAATATTATGTAACCCTGTTTTCCATGATGGATAGTCGTATATGTAAATGTTCTGAATGTTAGAATTTTTTATTTTTTTATTTTTACCAATTATTTTACCAGGTGAGACACACTAAGCTGAAAGCTTGTTTGCAGGTGCAACCTGGGAGCATGAGGAAGTTAAATGACTTGCTCAGGGTCACACAGTATGCAATTTGTGGTGTATCTGTTATAAAACATTCCCCTACTCTTTTCAAGAAGTGCCATGGGAGCTTCAACATCCACCTGAACAGGCAGATGGGACCTCGGTTTAACGTCTCATCTGAAAGACGGCACCTCAGGAGTGCAGCACTACAGTGTCAGTACTAGGATTAAACCCAATTGCCTGGTGTGGGGGTAGAACCCACAACCTTCTGATTTTCTTCTGGCCTCAGAGGCAAGTGTGCAACCTGCTGAGCCACTGACACGATAACTTAAGTATTTTGTTAATTTCTGTAAACAAGTAAGAGAATTTTAATTTCAATCATCCCTTAACTGTAACAGGTATTTAATATTGAAATTATCTAACTTGATTATGTGCGATCACAAAAATGTTGTTTGTGTGAAGTACACTTTTGTGAGATAATGACTGTAAACATATCCTGTATCCATGTCAAGTTTATCTTTAAAGATACATCTGTAATGCATATTTCTAAAGGTAACATGAGTGTTTGCTTGTAGATGACAGCACATCTCTATTATTATATCACAGTTATCTGTATACTGCAAAATGTACAATAATTTTGAACATTTTTCCACATGATGTAAAATTCAAACTAAAGGTCTGCATGCTTGGTTTAAAGTAGTGATATAAAGTATAAAAGGTTATTTGGTGTAGTCTGTAATAATCTTCTATGTTTCTATAGGACACAGCATGAGATTAGAGGGAGGCCGATGAAGAGGTAATGTGAGGAAGTTCTTTTTCACAGAAAGAGTGGTGGATGCATGGAACGGCCTACCTCAGGAAGTGGTGGCTATGAATACAGTGCAGGGCTTCAAACAGGCATGGGATAGGCATAAGGAAGCAATACAGATGAGTATGAATAGATAGGCCATTGACAGAGCAAAGGCCAATGGCACATTCATAAGGTAGAAAAAAGAAATGGGCAGACTGGATGGGCCTTGCGGTCCTTATCTGCTGTCAACGTCTATGTTTCTGTATTCGTGGACCAATGAGTCAAATGTATGCATATTTTTGAACGATTCTTGTACTATTTTGACCTTTCCCACTAGACTATAGGGCATTGGTGAGGCCACACTTGAAATAACTGGCCAGGTATGCTCACCACAGAATGCGGGAGATACAAGCAAATTGAAAAAGTTTTAGAGAAAAACTACCAGATTAATCAAGGGTCCAGAGAACAACTCATATGAGCAAAGACTACGCAGTCTGGAATTGTATTCATTAGAAAAGAGAAGATTTAAGGGGTGCACTTATTGCTGTGTACAGAGCTCTGCTAAATGAAGACATAGGAAACTGTATGCATTTGGAACATAGGTCCTTAAACAGGGAAACAAGAGGCCATAAGATTCAACTGCAGGCAAAACACTAAAGGACTGCTGAAAGAAGACACTGTTTCATGCAAATGAGTGGCAAGTGTTGGAACAGTCTGCCAGAAACCATGGTAACTAGTGAAAATTTTAATATTTTTAAATACAGGTTTATCATTATTTTAAAGAGGGTGGGTTTGGTGGACAATACTGTTGATACAATGGCAGACAGGCTTGATAAGCATATTGCTCCCTTCCATTTTAAAATTCTAGGGCCCACATAATCAAAGGAGAAGCATGGCACATCTTAGAAAATGCTCAGAAGCACGATATTTGAAAGGGAGAGTTGCATTGCACATGTACAAATGTGTGATCGTGCAGATATAATGTATGCAGCACAGAAAAAGGAGGCGGGCACCGGAATGTGCTGCGCATGTGTACATTCATCTAAAATGAGCGGCACATGTGCTGCGCATCCCACATTTTGTGCTGCACAAAGTTAGGCAAGCAGAGGGCTGCCCTAAATCGGCCAGCCATCCACAGGCAGGCTGCAGAACTGCAGACAGGCGATCCTGAAACAGCCCTCAAAATTGCACCAGGTTGTGCTCCAGGCACCCACACACTGCAGTCATGCCAGGGCAGTAGTATCCAAAGCCATAGCAGCTGTGACACCACTGGCACTGCCCAGACAACCACCCCCCAGGTGACAGATAACCATCTGCCACATGCCAGTGCAATCAGGCGCCTCCCCCCAGCACGCCAGCGAAGCAGACAAGCACAATGCAGCACATGTACCAGAAGCTAAGTCCTGCACCCATGTGGCCATCACAGCACCACCCGGTGGTGGCATGCGCCCATGGTGATGTCTGGCACAATGGTGCTCTGGATGCATGGTGGTAATACTGGCAGCACAGCATGGGTTAGGGACTGACCAGTGGCACCCACGGTGGCACACCATATGTGCACACAGCACACCTGTGCCTGCCCCACACCACCAGGGGCCACATACATGGCATCGATCCCATTGATGCATTGTGTCAATGCCACAGAGGCTCTGTGGTGGGTCGGTGTGGTGTTCTGGTGGTGGACATTGCATAACGGTGGGCAGCACGAGGCGGGGTGGCACCACCTGGAGGTGGCCTGGGCATGCCTCACAGACACCAGACCCTTCTGATGTGCGTGTGGCCACCACAGGCATGTACCTGGCCATGAGTAATAGCACTATACTCAGGCCAGTGCAGTATACACACACACACACCTTTCCACCTACCTGTTAGGCTGCAGTACCTCCTGATCTCTTCTGTGGAGTGGTGCTGCTGCCCTGTAATGCTGGAACTGCACATGCCACAGGTATGCAAATGGCTTGAATACATTCCAGTAATGAGATGCCAATGTGCTGTTTGGGCAGTGCCTGTGCAGTGAGTCCATTTACATATCCTGGCTGAATAGTGCAACTCTGCACACTGTGCAAGTAGCTTCACACTGCACAGTTCCATATGCTTAGCACTTGTCTTAGGTCACCTGCCGTGCCACACACCTCCCACTGCGTGATCACCCATGTTCGGGATATTCAGCCGGGCATGCATGATCGCATTTTATGGCACATCTTCTGAACATACCATTTTTTGTGCTGGCGCATTTGAGATGCACGGAACATGCACTTGCACGATGCAGCCAGCCACTTTTGAATAACGGGCCCTAGGTTATCTATGTTTTCTGCTATTGACATAGTCAATTTTAAATGTACCCACTAAAAATGACTCCCTGCCTTGCTTTGCTATGACCATAATCATGATTCTTATTCTTGCATTCTTAACACCTCCCATCCCACAGCCCCAAAAAAAGAGACCCTGAAGAAAGTAGTCCCAGCTCCCAAGACAGCCTCACTGCTCCCCTTGGGCCACATCAGGCACACAGCTTAAACAAAAATTGTGAGTCTGTGTGTGCTTCTCTTCAATGGCTTTGTGTGTGCTCATATACATGTGTTTGGTTGCTGTGTGTCTTGCATGCTAGCTGTGTAAGTATGTGTGTTCCAGCCAACTTTTGTTAATTTTGTGAGTGCACAGCGGAAGTTACACTGAGTACAACAGTAAGGAACAATGCAACAGTAACAGACCTGTAACCTGTTTGCATATCTCTGTACCTGACATGACTGAATATAACATGGAAAACTGATTAACATAAAAACACACATTTTCCATCAGTCTCTGTAGTCCCTTCTGTAGGTTGTGCTAGGCATTTCCGGGGACTAAGCCAAGTTAAGAAACGATGAAAAGGAATTTGCAGTCATAAATGCAAATAAAGTGCTGGCTTATGAATCTGTAAACATGACATTAAAAACATAAGCCTCTGCTGGAGCTCTGCTCCAAGGCTAGGCAGTTCCCTCTCAGATTCAAACGGTCAACAGATTAACCCGTACACAGATTTTAGAGATCCAACAGTGCGTTACTGCATATTACTCCAGTTCTGGGCTGTTATTCACAGAATTGTTTCCGGATTCTTCTTTATGGATTCTCTTGTAAGTTGTGCGAAAGAAGATGACAAAGCAGCAGGCTCCCACACTGCAAATGCCAGCCATCACCAGTGTTGGAACTGTAAAAATAAACAAAGAAATGCACATCTTTAAGTGGAGTTCAGTTAAAGTCTGAGAAGTGTCTACTTGCTGCCAATGTCTACAGGCCCATACCAGTTTGCTCATGCAAAATACACTTGCTTTAGCAACCTATATTTAAAATGGGTTGTTGTGATCCCCCAGCGGCAGTAATCCATGTTGCTCACACCAGAGGAAAGAGTGGTTGGGTGCATTAGTAGGCCATGTTAGAAGTGGTGAGCAAACATGATGCCACCGTTGGGGGGACGCCTGCAACCACTTGACCACGAGGAAAAGAAGACTTTATTCAAGAAATCAAGCAATGATTGAATGTGGAACAAAGTGCTGAACCATGCAAATATGGGAGTAGCAACCATAATAACTAATAAACAAAACTGTAAAGTCAGGTTTTTAGAGTATAAACTCTGGTTGTAACCCTATGAAATAGACTTGTATGCCCTTAAAATGAACTTTTAGAATACTGGCCTTATAATAAAAAGCCGAAATAAGGCTAAGCAACTACAGTGTGTATTTACACCTACTTGTTTCAAATGGTGTTCTACTGAGGGTTGTGGAGCAGATCCCTCTCATTGTTCCAGGTCAGGAGGGCTGTATTGGTCTCATCACAGCACCCTTTTAAATTATGTCCATTGCTTATAATGGGTTGGCACTAGGGGGTGTAGGTTGAATTCTGCCACCTCTGCTTCCAAAAATGGGGCCAATTATCTGAAGACCACAGGGCTGCTACAGTAGCAGAGGACCCCTTCATGTACTGTAAACAGTGGGATTAAATATAGCACAGGCTGCCCATGGCATAGAATATCAGAAAGAATGAATACATGGCAGACCACCTGTTAAAATCAAGCCCTGTATTTTAAAGTGTTTTTCCATGTTTCACCTAGACAGGCATATCGGTCTCTCAGAGGAGAGGGTTAAGTACCCCCCACCATTAAAAACTTCCACCAGTTGTCCATCTCCTGGTCAGAACTGTAACCCTGCCCCCTGACCCTGTGGGTCACCTTGTATGCTGCAAAGATAAGGGAGTAGCATGTTGGTGACTCTCAGATCTTTGTAGCCTCCCCCCAATCTCCTAATCTTCTTCATGTCCTTGTGCAGGACCCTCTCTATCTCTTCCAAGATTTCAGTACTGCGGTCACCAGAAAGTACAGTTACGTAAGAACTTACCGTAACAGTAGATCTTCGAGAACAGCTCTTGCAGCAGTTACACCATTGGGACTGAAGCCGGCAGGCACCAGGACCCCACATAAATTTTCTAGCTAGCAGTCTTCAGCGGGGACCGCCTCCGACGTCGGGCGTAGTACATAAGGAGGCGGTCTCCCCATAATCTTCAGTTCTCCCGCCAGAGACTCCCGGCCACTGGATGACATCAGAAGAGGAGACCGAGGATCCACCACCAGATGGCAAAGACTAGTGAATAGGAATGTCCCATCCCATAAGATGCATGCTTGACTACGACCTACCTCCAAAAAGGGGGATGGTGGGCGGGAAGGTACCTGCTGCAAGAGCTGGTCTCGAAGATCTGTTACGGTAAGTTCTTATGTAACTGCACTATCTTACTTCGAGATGCAGCTCTTGCAGCAGGTTACACCATTAGGACTGATTTCCAACCAGTAGTGGCAATCATGCACCACCGGAAGGAGGAAAGGTAGAGACCTCAATATAACTCGAGCCTAGGACAGAAGTCCCTGAAGGACAGCTAGACCGAACCCCGCTCTTCGCCTCGATGCAATGTCCAGACTATAATGTCTGATAAAGGTATGCACAGAGCTCCAAGTAGCTGCAGTGCAAATAGCTGAGGTGGAGACGTTCTTTAACGACACAAAGGAAGTAGCCACCCCTCTTGTAGAATGACCTAGACCGTGCCGGGTAAGGGTTTATTGCACTTGTCATAACAAAAGGTGATGCACTGGATGAGCCACCTAGACAGTGACTGTTTGGAGACAGGAGCTCCTATCATTCTGTGAGCGAAGGAGATGAAAAGCTGGTCCGACTTCCGGAGCTGTTTGGTTCTGGTCAGGTAGTATCTGTTGCACCGATGCACATCAAGGGTGTGCAGAAGGGCTTCTCCTCGATTCGAGTACCTTGGGGAATACACTGGTAGATCAATATCCTGATTAAGGGTGAGATCCGAACCCGTGTGGAGGAGGTTCAAGAGCTCCTCCCTGTGGTCGTCATCGGACATCTTCTCGACCAGGTTCTGTCCCTGCTCCCACAGTGCATTCTGGAATTGAACCATGTGGGTGAGGTAACTCAGTGACCTGATGGTGCAAGTTGCGGCCGCGTATGTGCGCCTACCCAGGACATCCAATTGCTTGGATTCCTGGTCCGGTGGCTGTGTGCTCAAATGCTGAGGTCTCAGATCGGTCATGCGAAGCAGTGATGACCAGGGAGTCAGCCAGAGGATGGTTCGCCAGATACTGGTCCTCCCTAGGGGCCTTGTATAGGCGGTCAGCCTTCTTTGCCACTTCGGGAGTGGCGTGCAGACATTTCTAGGTGGCCTTGGTGACGTCTGCAAAGGTATCCACCAAGGGCGGCACTACCACAGGCTTCGGGTCTTTCTGCCGGAGGTAGTGAGCAAGGCGTTGTCTCTCGGGGTCGAGCTCTTCAGCATCCCACCCCATGTTCTCCTGGATGTGCCTCATGATCTCCGAGAAAGAGGGATCATTCGGAGGAGACCTGGGTAGGTCGTGTGGGTCCGGAGAGGGAATGCTGATAGGAGAAGGTGATCTGGAGCACTCTGAGGTGTCACATCTGGAATCCTCTCCAGACGGAGTGTACCGGCATCTTCTGGGTCTCTTGGGGCTGGGTGACCCTGAGGGGGATCTAGAGGGAGGTCTTCTCCTTTCTGAAGATCTGCTCCAAGGAGGTGGTGTCTGCTCCTTGGGGGTTGGCGATCATCCTACGGGCCCCTTAGGTGGAGGAGGGGGCATAGGCGGTGAAGGAGTAGGTGGAGGCAGAGTCGGAGTACGAGGAGGAGGTGTGGTGACCACATCTTTTTTGATGGTGTCCCACCAGAAGGTAAAAAGTTCTTTTACCTCTGCCAGATTCATACTCGATGACGGGCCTGGTGCCGGTGGCCTGTCGCCGAGTCCCCGGGGGTCTCCCGCTCCGGGGAAGGTTCCCGTGGGAGCCCGGCATCTCTGGTGTCACCCGCCTGGTCCTCTGGCTGTGTGGCGTCCTCCTCAGATGAATCCTTCTGACCCGGGCGTCCGCCCGGCTGGCGGTGGTCTGATCCTCTTCTCAGGAAGCGCCCGGCGTCCTCGGGGCGAATGCCTGGCGGCGATGGGTGTTTAGGTGTCACCGGCTCCTGGGAGTGCCAGTGGTGTTTGGCCGATGTCAGGTGGGCTGACATCGGGTCCGATGTCTGTTTGAGGGACGTCAGGTACTTGGTCTTACGGGGAGCCAGATCCGATCCACGTGGAGGCTGGGAAACTGACCTGGCATCGGTGTCCCAACAGCAGGAAGAAGATTTATGGTGCTCCCTGGACTTCAACGAGGCCTTAGATGGAGTGGAAGAGACCGACGGCCTGGAAGTCTTCAGGGGCTGTAGAGAAGAGGAATCGCTGGAAGATCTGACCTGAACCGGGGAGGTTGCGACCGAGCCCTGGAGGGAGAGCAGTCCGATTTCGAGCCGGAGCTTTGGGAGTCTGAGGCCCTCACAGGAGACATAGATCTTTCCTTTTCCCGGTGCTTGTCCCGGTACTTCTGGGTTTTACCCAACGACTCCCCCCAGGAGGAAGGTTCCTTAACCATAATTTTCAGTTTCTCCTCCAAGAGAAATGCTTGAAGGGCCTTCTGGTGGCGGATCCTGGTGCGACTGTTGAAGCCCTGGCAGAAGGAGCAGGCCTTGGTATTGTGTTCTGGGCCTAGGCAGCCCACGTAGGCCGAATGTGGATCCTTGAAGGGGATCTGTTTGCTGCAGGCACACTTTGTATGGTGACCCTCTACAGAAGTTATTGGAGAGGACATGAGTTGATCCAAAGTCGAAAGGCAGACGAAAATCATCGTAGTTCTAATGGTCGTCGCACACAAGAAAAGGAGACTGAGAGGCCAATACTGGCGATGTCGACGGTGGGAAAAGAACTGGGGATTATGGGGGGACCACCTCCTTATGTACTACGCCCGACGTCGGAGGCGGTCCCCGCTGAAGACTGCTAGCTAGAAAATTTCCGTGGGGTCCTGGCACCTGCCAGCTTTAGTCCTAATGGTGTAACTTGCTGCAAGAGCTGTATCTCGATGTAAGATCTGGCCGCAGTACCCCAGGTGTGCTCTAACCAAAGCCTTGTAAAGATGGAGGATCGCTTCTCTTGCCCTGTCACTTTCCTTCTTCCTAATGCATCGCAGTATTGTGTTTCCTTTCTTGTCTGCAACACTACACTGCCTGCCTAGCTTCAGCTTACTGGCCACAATTACCCCCAGATAAATTTTCTCAGTTGGGTTCTCCACTGTGGCGCTACACAGGGTGCAAGTACCACACAAACTTCTTGCCCTCGGGAGTCACAAGACATGACAAGGTGTTGGTTCCTATTCCTGATCTGCATACCCAGGTGTCATACCTTTTAACCTTTTATCACCCAAATGCATGACAAACTGCGTGACAAATGGCCAAAATGTGTGGCATAATCCTCAAACATGACACTGCAGGCTCAGAACACTGTGGATATCAGTGCACTAATGTTTAGAATGTTTGCTGATAACTGATCGTCATAGAGTATTATGAATTTCTGCTTCAAAGTCTCAGTGGGTAAGCTGGCACAGCACCAGAGTCGCTGCTCACTACCCCAGGAACCAGGATTTAAGAGCACACCAGGATCGTCAAAGGGCTGACCTGGGGAGAGGGACTGAGTGTCACAGTGGACACTTTCCCTCTCCGGGGTGGGAGACTGCTTCACTCTGAGCTTGTACTGCTGCTTGGGTACCCACAGGTGTAGGTGGAGCGCTGGAGCAGCAACTTGGGAGGGGGGGGATGCTGGCTAGCTCTGCATGATGTCACGCAATTGCATGTGCATGTACAACAGCCCATGCGCATAAGCAATCCCTGGGGGTGCATGTAAAGAAGAATAATCCCCTACCCCACCTGCTCAGGTACACTCAGGCTCCATGTGGCCTGCGGCACACACCCACAGGGTCTCTGGTGGGGCCTCCCCCTGGCCCCACCTTTAGGGGTAGGCTTAAGGGTTGAAAGCTTGGGCTGTGGCCAGATGTGACAGATCTGGGTGGTCACCAGGAGCCCTGGTAAGGCAAAAATAATGAAGTGCAATTAAAAAAAGTCTCAGTGGGCAATGTGGAACAGTGCCTACTCCAAGCAAGACAGAGGGTTTCTAAGAGGTAAAATGAATAATGTGCTGTACCTTATGCCAGGTGGGTGTCAGGTGATAGCGAGGGAATAACAGCGCCGGGGAAAATGGCGAATGTGTCAGGGGAGCACGGGTCATTTGGGCACCATTTCTGAGATGTGCTGTTGTCCCTGTGATGTGTGCGACGTGGAGTATGTTTGTATTTCAGATGGGGGGGGGCAAAACATGTGGGAGTATATGTAAGTCTGCTTCTCACTGTGCATGTACGGTTGTGTATTGCTAATTTCTGTATGTTATACTGTTTTCATGTATTTTGTTATTGTGATTTCCAGTGGTACAATAAAGTATTTAGTCCTGTACAGTTTTGTGTGGTCTGGCATATTTGCATGTGTATGGTCTTTACAGTGGGTTCTGGTTGTTATTTTTTTTTCCTTAACTTCGTCACTGTTTTGACGTCTCACTGTTATCTACTGTCGCTGTCTTTGTAGTGGCTGGCTTGCCCGCACTGTTGTGACTCGCGCTATGTTCCCCTAGTACCTGCCAGGTGTGCTGAAAGGCACAAGGTGCTTGTGCTCACATAAAAAGTGGGTAACTAGTGAGCAATACAAATAAATGTTGAATGTACATTTTAGTCAAGTTATGAGGTTTTTTTTAAACATTTTAAGGAAAAAGCACAAGTTAAAAAAAAAAAAATTAAAAAGGCCTTCAAACTGTCAATCTCTATTCGTGCGGTACTAGTGTCCGATTACCTGCTAATTACTTTCTCATGCCACACCTTTCCTGCTTCACAAGATGAGGAGAATTTCAAAAAGCATGATGTAGGGAGTTCTACAAAACTCACTTTTGAGCTGCTTGAGCAACTGTAGTATAAAAAAAATGAATAATGGCTACTGCCAGATGGACAGTTGCGAGCATATTGATGTGGTGTGTGTAGAGGATCATGAGTAGGCTGTAGTTTGGCACGCAGAACACAGAAACATAGAACATAGAAACATAGAAGTTGACGGCAGATAAGGACCGCAAGGCCCATCCAGTCTGCCCATTTCTTTTTCTACCTTATAAATGTGCCATCGGCCTTTGCTCTGTCAGTGACCTATCTATTCATAGTCATTTGTATTGCTCCTTATGCCTATCCATGCCTGTTTGAAGCCCTGCACTGTATTCATAGCCACCACTTCTTGTGGTAAGCCATTCCATACATCCACCACCCTTTCTGTGAAAAGAATTTCCTCACATTCCCCTTAATCGGCCTCCCTCTAATCTCATGCTGTGTTCTCTTGTCCTGCTATTTTTCTTATATTTAAACATGTTAGACTCTTTCACCTTGTTTATGCCCTTAAGGTGTTTGAATGCCTCGATCATATCACCTCTCTCCCTCCTTTGCTCAAGGGTATACATATTGAGCTCCGTTAATCTGTCCTCATATGTCTTCTGATGCAGTCCCTGCACCATTTTGGTTGCCCTTCTCTGGACTGCCTCAATTTGGTTAATGTCCTTGTGAAGGTGTGGCCTCCAATACTGCACGCAGTACTCCAGATGGGGCCTAACCAGTGTCTTGTACAGAGGAATTATTATCTCCCTCTTACGACTTGTGATACCCCTACTAATACACCCTAACACCCCCCTAGCCTTACCTACTGCTTTAGAGGTCTGCTTGGATGATTTTAGGTCATCAGTGATGATGATGCCCAAGTCTCTTTCTTCCTTTGTGACTGCTAGCAACTCCCCTCCCAGCCTATAGGTGGCTTCAGGTTTCTCTTCCCTATGTGCATGATTTTGCTTCTTTGCATTAAATCCAGTTGCCACTCTTCGACCATTCTGCTAGTTTATCCAGATCTCTTCTCATTCTGCCCACCCCATCTGGATCATCTACTCTGTTGCAGATCTTGGTGTCATCTGCAAACAGACAAGCCTTACCCTCTAGTCCATCTGCAAGGTCACTAATGAAGATGTTGAAGAGGACTGGCCCCAGGACTGATCCCTGAGGTACCCACTTGACTTGCATCTCTTCTGACTGTATACCGTTTACCACCACTCTCTGTTTTCTGCCCGTCCAACCAGTTTGCCACCCAGTTGACCAACTTCTGACCCACCCGAGCCTACCCAGCTTATTTATCAATCTTCTATGTGGAACAGTGTCAAAGCTTTGCTGAAGTCAAGGTAGCGACATCAACTGCTCCCCTTGGTCCACCACTCTGGTTACCCAGTCAAAGAAATCTATGAGATTAGTTTGACAGGACCTTCCTTTGTAAACCCATGCTGTCTTGGATCCTGTGCCCTATGGATTCCAGGTGTTGCACTATCCTTTCCTTAAGGAGTGCCTCCATAATCTTGCCCACTACTGAGGTAAGACTAACTGGTCTGTAGTTCCCCGCCTCCCCCTGCTACCACTCTTGTGGAGGCGGGATCACATGAGCCCTTCTCCAGTCTTCTGGGACCTCTCCTGTGCTCAGAGACTCACTAAACAATTCTGCTAATGGCTCTGCTAGTTCCTCCTTTAGCTCCTTAAGTACCCTGGGATGTATGCCATCAGGTCCCATTGCCTTATCCACCCTGAGCTTAGCAAGCTCTTGTAGGACCCTTTCTTTTGTGAAGGGAGTAGAGCTCACCTCCCCTCCCCCTGTGTCCATGATGCTGAGCTGTGGGCCCTGTCCCACCTTCTCTTCAGTAAATACTGAGCAAAAGTATCTATTTAGGATAGATGCCTTTACAGGGTCCTCCTCCTCACATGCTCCCTTTTCTCCATTAAGCTTAGCAATACCCCCTCTGGACTTTCTCCTTTCACTAATGTATCTATAGAAAGTCTTGTCACCTTCTTTTACTGTTCGTGCTAGTGTTTCCTCAGTTTGGGACTTTGCCTGCCTTACTGCCTTCCCTGCTTCCCTTAGGGCAGTTTGGTATGCCTCCTATCTTCATCCCGCTGTGTTCCTTATATTTCCTGAAGGCCAGCCTTTTGGCTCTGACCTTTTCTGCTACTGTATTTGAGAACCAAAGTGGTTTCCTTCTTCTTTTGCACTTCCTTTTCTGTCTAACACAATGGGATGTTGCTTCAAGTATTGCATCCTTAATGCTTGCCCACTTTGCCTGTACCCCCTCACCTGTGTTTCTTTTTGCCAGGGCTAGCTTAACTCTGTAGGCCATCTTATCAAAGTCAGCTCCTCTGAAGTCCCATATTTTTGCCTTGGAATGGGATGATTTAGATGTAGTAGCCAAACTGAACCATACCATGTGATGGTCACTGGCCCCCAGGTGACCTTCTACCTGGAGATCTGTGATCCCGTCTTTGTTAGTTAGTACTAGATCTAGGATAGCCCTGTCTCTTGTGGGTTGCTGTACCAGTTGTTTGAGGCCCTCCCCCTGCAGGGAATCCACTATGAGTCTAGTTCTGGCAGATGTTCCTGCTGGTATTGACCAATCTGTATCTGGCATGTTGAAGTCTCCCATTATCAGAACCTCCCTTTAGCTGTCATGTTTTGTATATCTTCTAACAGTAATGTGTCTATGTCCTCCCTCTGGTCTGGGGGCCTGTAGACAACCCCAGTTCTTATGGCTGTCCCATTTCCTGTTTCCAGGGTGACCCACAGTTCTTCTGGCTCCTTATGTGTATTCTGAATTTCTGTAGCTTTGATATTTTCATTAACATACAGGGCCACTCCTCCCCCTTTTGCACCTCGGTCTCTTCTGAACAATACATAGCCAGGTACTGAAGTCTCCCAAGTGTGGTTACTGGTAAACCACGTCTCACTAATTGCTACTATGTCCAGTTTAGCCTCTGACATTATTGCCTGCAGGTCTGGGATCTTATTTCCCAGGCTGTGAGCATTTGTGTACATGATTTTCCATTGGCCAGACTTTGGTGTGTTAGTTGTTGGGTGAAGTTTGGCATTACCCCTGTGCGTCGTATGGGGAGACAAACCTTTTTTCTTACCTGGTGATGCAAATGAACAGCAAACATGCTGAATTCCTGTTTGACCACTAGCTGAGGGAGGGTGTTCTTCCCATTCGGCGTATGGGTGCTGCACCCCTCTCCCATTGCTAGTTTAAATATTCTGCAAAGGCGTCAAACTTCTGCCCAATGCACTGACTCCTCTTTAGTCAGATGCAGTCCATCAAATTTAAAGAACTTTCGCTCCCAGAACTGTTGCCAGTTCCTACAAATCTGTGTCCTTTTCCTGGCACCAGTCCTTGAGCCACGTGTTTAGCTCCCATCTCCCTTCTCTGACCTTCCATCCATCTGCTCCCTCTCCCAGACTGGCAGGATCTCAGAGAAGGAGATGCCGGACAAAATAGATGATAGTTTGTCACCCAGCCTAGTCAGGTGTTCCTTGGTCTCCACAACTGACCGGCTGGCGAGATCATTAGTCCCTATGTGTACTAGGACATCAATGTTTTCTCCTGCCTTGTGAACAATTTTAGCAATGCGGTCAGTGTCTCTCCATGCAACAAAAGTTGCAGTTTCATCTTACTTACTTGTACATATGAATATGCAGCTTATTTGCTGATTTTAGGGCAGGGAGGTAAGGTGTTAAATATTCATGTTACCACATTGCTGCTTTTGAGTACTGCTGGCTGTGCAGGAGGGAGCAAACTCTGGCAGTACAGTGCAGGTGCATTACTACGACAAAAGCCAGAAAGTATGCAATCCACAATGCAGCCTTTGATGGGACTGCTGGATGGGTAGAATGGAGCGAAACAGAGCAGATACGAAGTGAGACATAACCTGGCTTTTGTTGTTAGTGAACAAGTTGCAGGAGACGTTTACAGATGAAGCAGCAGGCACAGCTGGAAATCGACACTAGTCAGACAACAGCCCTTCAACAGGAGGTTAGGACACAAAAACCGACAACGATTCTTAAATATGGATGTCATTTAAATGTTTACTGTGTGAGCAATAAGGAAGTTGAACCCCAGTGGGAAACAGTATGTGGGAGACCGGGTATTGCAGCAGCAGTTATGAGAAAATTGAGGTTGCAGGTTCTGAGGCCTTGCAAAAATGTAAAGAAATTTAAAAAGAAAAATAAGGTGTGAGGATTTTTGTTACTTTCTATTTTTGCCCAGTTTTTCCTTGCCAGCTGTCATGTCCTCCTTCCACTGGTCCAAGCCCTTCTGCCCACCATTACAAGTCCTCCAATGGCCTAACCTGAGGTTGCCACCAGCCTCTGCTAGACATTTGTAGGCTGCTTCATTTAGCTGGTGCTGCTGTGGTATTTTTATCACACTAGGCCCTTCATTATCCCTCCCCAGGGCATGCTCCTGAGAAGCAACCTAGCAGAATGCCTATCAGGGTAGTCAAAAGGGTGGATGACTCCGACCAATCTTGAAAACTCCCCCACCAGACCCACTCTGGGTGTGTGACTCCTCCACGTCACTCAAGTGCTGATGAGAGGTCACCCCAGAGGGACCACTTAATCTTCCAAGAATTAATCTTCACCAGTGTCTCCTGCTTATGGGTCTGTGCTGGAAGGTGGTAGGACCCTGCTGGAGCCAGAACTTTTCTGTGGGCTGGGGGCACAAGTATGTCCCCATGCACACTTCATTGCATGTACAACACAGCCTGCCCCCAACCACCTCAGTTACTTTTTATTCCGCAAAATGCAGTATTTTCCTCGCTCTCCTCATCAGGGCCAGAATTTCACAAGTTGATTCAGCGATAGTGTTCTGCCTAGTTCACTGTATTTGTACTGTTAAATACACTTAAGAATTTGTTGATCTTACTTCGAGGATAGCTCCTGCAACAGGCAACACCGCTAGGACTAAGCCACCAGGCGCTAGGACCCCACGGAAAACTTCTAGCAGCAATATACAGCGGGGGCCCTCCCCCTGACATTGGCCAGTGGTATAAAAGGGGCAGTCTCACAGCCCTACCTGTTTTCCCACTGTTGACCAGCGCACATCGGTTCCATGGACGCCTTCTGCTCACAGTCGACCACCGTTTCTGCATTTACCCGCCTTTTTTTTTTTTTTTACTCTTTTCCTGTGTAAACGTTATTTCTGCATGCCTTCTTTATCATCTTCTTCATCTCCAGAGCGGCGGACGAACAAGTGTGCCTGCAGCAAGCAAATTTCTCACTCCCAACAGCCATTCGGCCTGCCTGTTTTGCCTGGGCCCTGACCACGACACTGGGGCCTGCAACCACTGCCGGAGCTTCAACCGCAGGACTAGGATCCGCCGCTTGAAGACCCTCAAGAGCTTTCTGCTCAAGCAGCGATTGGCCACCATGAAATCCTCTTCAGCTAGTTCCAAAGCCACAGGGACATCGCCCTCCTTGAGCAACCACAGGGAGAAGAAGGCGTCTCATGGGAAGCACGTTCATCGGAATAAGGGTCAGGAGAGGTCCCATTCGAGCTCCTGTCCTCAGTCCATGTGTCATGTGGCGACCAACTCGAGTTTCTCCTCTCATGGGAGGTCGGACTCCACCCCCCCGGCCGCTCTCAGTTCCTCCAGGTTGCTGTTGGTTTGGCTCCCTGCTCTTGTGCTGACATCCGGCGGGGGGGGGTGTCTTCGGGGCAAGGGCCTTCTTTGGCCCCCACTCCCCTGTGCCTTAGGTCCTATGTTCACCCTACAGGACCTAAGCCAGGAGGCCAAGCCGGTGCTTCTGTTTTGGGTGCAGGGTCCTTACCTTCCCCGCCTGGCTGGGGTGTTGACTCCATCGGACCAGATGTCAGGGTCTGATGGCACTTCCTGGTGCCAGATGCGTGATCACAGGTCAGACATTCGCTCCCCTAGGCGGACACCACCCCAGCTGACACCGGCTAGTACCCCAGTCCGAGTACAGCAGGCGTCCACCAGTTTGACTCTGGCCCCCCCAAGTTGCCTGATCCTCGATCTTTGCCAGCTGGTCCTTTGACCCCTGTAGGGCCAGCTCCCAAGGAGCAGCTGCCTACAAGACTGGTGACCAGACGCCCATCGGTCAGGCACCCGTCAACCTGACACCGGACACCCCGATGCCGGCTACCCTGTCATCCAACCCTTCAAGGCCTTCAGGCCCAGCTCCATCTTCTAACCCACTGCAGGGCACGTGAGAAATCCTCCTGTGGCTCCAGGGACCCGCCTGATCCCCTTGTCAGAAGTGGGGGCCCTCTTTAACTCATGGTGGAACACCATCAAATGAGACATACTGCCTACTGGGCCCAAGATACCCTCTCCTAAGCCACAGCTGAGGGCTCCTATCCCTTCACCTAGGGAGCAGACCCCTCCGCTGAGGACCATGCCTTATCCAGAGCCCAAGGAGCCCAGGTCTCCCAGGGATAAGAAAAGGCACTCCTCTTCCAGATCTACCTCTAGGCACCGACGCAACTCTCCTGACCATCGGCGACGCAGGTCCTTGGATTCTAGGAGCTCTAGCAGGCACTCCTCTTATGATTCTGAATCTTCGGAGAATGGGTTTTCACCTGCTCCAGTCCATCCTCAGGATATGCCTCGGTCCCCTCCTGATGATCCTTCATTCATGGACATCATGAGGCACATCCAGGCACTCAATGGTTGGGATACTGAGGACCTGGACCCGGAATGGTGCCGGCTGGCCGAGCATCTGCAGTTGCAGGACCCCAAACCTGTAGTCCTCCCCTCCCTTGGTTCCTTCCTACCAAGATGTGACTATGTTGGCATGGAAGCACCCCTCTTCGGATCCCACTACCCCTAAAAAATCTGACAGGGTCTATTGAGCTCGTAAGAACAAGCCTTCCTTAGCAGAGCATCCTAGGGCAATTCCATGGTCTTGACTGCAGCCCATGGAAGGTCCATGCAGCCTTGACACCTTAGTTCCCAGACCCCAGACAAGGAGTCCAAATTGCTGGACCTGATGGGCCACAAATACAGGTTACTCACCTGTAACAGGAGTTCTAGGAATGGTATATGTTGTTCATCCACACTCATTGGCAGGTATCCTTGCCGCTTTAAATCTTGCCGGAAGGTCTTCAAGCTGGCTCCTCCCACCCACCCGGGTGGTATAACTCTCGGCTCCGCCCCATGACGCCAGATCTGGCCCGCTGGAAGCTCAGGTTGTGCGTCGAAGCCGGGGAGGTCGGGTGGGTCGTGTGGATGAACAACATATACCATTCCTAGAACTCCTGTTACAGGTGAGTAAGCTGTATTTCTAGGGACATGGATATGTTGTTCATCCACACTCATTGGCAGACTCCTAGCAGTTCTCCGGGAGGAGGGAGGCAAGACGCACAGCCCCAATACTTACTTGGGAAAGAGAGACTGGAGAACCGAGGCCCCAAAACCAGCATCCCGTCGTGACTCAAGGTCGATGTGGTAATGGGTAATGAAGGTGTTTGCTGACTTCCAGGTAGTAGCCCTGCAGATTTCCTGGATAGGGACGTCCCTGGAAGCAGCCACCGTTGCAGCAGCATGGCAGGTAGAATGAGCTCTTATCCCTCTGGGAGGCTCCATGCCCGCCAACTTATAGCAGAGATCTATGCAGGAGGTGACCCATCTGCTTATCGTCCGCTTGGCTGCAGGTCTGCCAGATGCGGCTTCAGCGTAGGTGACAAACAGCTGGCGAACCTCTCCCGATTTCAGCCGTCTTTGTAATAGGCGAGCCCTTCTAGGGTCCAAAGTATGGAGCCTATATTCGGCCTCCGAGGTGTGATTGGGGAACACCGCAGAGTCAACACCTGGTTAAGATGAAACTCCGACACCACCTTCGGAAGGAATTTCGGGTTGGGGCGCAGAACAACCTTGTCCCTGTGGAAGACCAGGTAAGGAGACTCGATGGAAAGCGCCTGGAGCTCTCCCATCCTTCTGGCTGACGTGATAGCCACCAAGAAGGCGATCTTCCATGACAGGTGAGAGAGAGCACACCTGTGCATAGGTTCGAATGGCTTGCCCATGAGCTTTGCCAGTACCAGCAGTAGATCCCACGGAGGTGGAGGTTCATGCACTGGAGGGGATATGTGATCAAGGCCTTTGAAAAAGCGCCAGACCACCTTCTCCTGCACACCGACTGCTTCCCGGCCCGCGCCCGGTAAGCAGAGATGGCTGCCAGGTGCACCCTTAGGGTCGTCGACCTAAGCCCTTGATTAGAAAGGGACCATAAATAGTCCAAGATGCTTGCCAAGGAACAGGAGGAAGGGTCCCAGCCCTTGCCCTGACACCAAATGGAAAACCTTTTCCATTTGAAGGCATAGCATTTTCTGGTCGACTCCTTACGGGACGCCTCAACTACATTGAGGACCTCGTCGGAAAGACCCAAGGCCTGGAACTCTAGCAGCTCAGGAACCAGGCCATCAGGTGCAGGGATTGAAGGTCGGATGGAACACCTTCCCTGATTGACTGAGAAGCAGGTCCGGGTGAGCTGGAAGCTGCCCGGAGTCCTGGAGCTGAGACTGAGGAGATCTGGGTACCAGAACTGGCGAGGCCAGTCTGGGGCTATCAGAATCACCTGCGCCTTGTCCCTCCTCGCCTTGAGAAGCACCTTGTGGATCAAGGGAAATGGGGAAAGGCGTAAAAGAGGCCCGGGGTCCACTGCCTCGAGAAGGCATCCCCCTGCAGTGAGCCCTGCTGAGGGGGGCGGGCATGGAACAGTCTCAGCTTCGAGTTCTCCCTGGAGGCAAACAGGTCCACCTGAGGTGTGCCCCAATGGGAGAACAGATGCTGTACTACCTCCGGCAGGAGAGACCACTCGTGGGATGCAGCCCCTATCCGGCTCAGGGCATCGGCCAGGGTGTTGGAGGCTCCTGCCACATGAATGGCTGGAGATCCGCCTCCAGGCTGCATGCCAGTGACCAAATCGCGGAGAGCTTCCTTGCATAGAAGCATGAAGCGTCCCGCCCTGGCGGTTTAGATAGTACATGGTCGTGGTATTGTCCGTCTGGACTCGGACCACTTGACCGGGAGGCAGAGCAAAGGTGGTGAGAGCTGGCGGACCGCTCGGAGCTCCAGCAGGTTGATGTGGCATCGGGACTCCCGCGGAGACCAGAGGCCGTGAGCCGGTGTTCCCCCAGATGGGCACCCCAACCCATCAGAGAGGCATCGGTCGATAGAGAGACCGTCGGCTCGGGCGGACGAACGGGATGCCCTCCTGCAAATGATCTGGAGCGATCCACCACTGGAGGCGTTCCACATCCCCATGTCACCGGCACAAGCTGGTCCAAAGGATCGCAGCGTTGTGACCACTGGCTGGCCAGTCCCCACTGAAGGGGACGCATGTTCCAGCGGGCCCAACGGACCACGCTGGTGCAGGCCGCCATGAGACCCAGGAGGCGCAGGAAGTCCCGGGCAGGGCGCAATTGCCCAACCAGAAATGATCGGGCAAAGGAGGAAGAACCTCGGCCCTGTCCGCCGGGAGCCGCGCTCTGGCTCGAAGAGAGTCGAGCTGCGCCCCGATGAACAGAATCACCTGCTTCGGCTCGAGTTCCGACTTGGCCTCGTTGATAAGGAGGCCCAGTTGAGAGCAGACCTGGAGGGCCAGATCTCTGGACCACTCCACCTCCTTCCTGGAGGAAGCTGCTATCAGCCAGTCGTCCAGGTAAGGGTACACCCGGACCCCTCGGCGCCGCAGGAAGCTGTCACCACTGCCATGCATTTGGTGAAGACCCTGGGAGCTGGAGACAAGCCGAAGGGCATGGCTTGGAACTCGAAAAGGGATCCTTCTGCTCGGAAGCGAAAGAATCTCTGGTGAGACGGACGGATAGGGACGTGAAAAAACGCGTCCTGCAAGTCCAGAGAGCAGAACCACACGCCATGCTCCAAGGATGGTATTATCTGAGCCAGGTGACCATCCTAAAGGTCCGAGACCTTAGGAACTTGTTTAGAGTCGTGCAGGTCGAGAATGGGCGCCAGCCCCGTCCGTTGGAACCAGGAAGTACCTGGACACAAACCCTGGGTCTGAAGGAGGTCCGTCACCTCTCTTATCACCTCCTTCTGGAGGAGGAGACGATGTCGGCTCGACGAGCCGCCAGTGAGCTGGGGACAAGCCCCGAGGCGGCGGCTCTGAAGGGTGGTGCCTGCTCGAATTCTAGAGGCAGGCCTCTTCCCACCTCCAAAACCCACCTGTCCGTGGTAACAGCGGACCAGGCGGAGCGGAAGTGCGGGCCGTCCCCCATGGGGGACCCAGGGAATGGTGGCCGGGGATGGGGACACCCTCAGCCCGTCACTGGGCAGGCTGGAGGAGGGACCGGCCGAGGGACCTCCTGGGCCTTACCTCCCTGCCTCCTGTTAGAGGAAGCCCGGGCTTGGGTTTGGGATGCCAAGGCCGAGCCTGCTGGCCCTGGCGTTGCTGGGCGGACGCTTCCGGGCGCCAAGGACGAAAGGGCTTAGGCTGTGGTTTGCTGCCTTTGTCCTTCTGAGCGGAAGAGACTGAGTCCAAGGTAGCATTGGACTTCTCGATCCTCTGCAGGTGACCTTCCACCCCAGGGCGAAGGGTCAGTCCCAAAAGGAACATCCGCCAACTTGTGCTGGGTATCCAGTAAAGGTGGATATCCTCAGCCAAGCCATGATGCATAGCCACTCGGCCGCCACCGATCTGGCACATGAGTCCCCAATATCCAAAGCAGTCTGGGCTGCTGTTTGGCCACTCCCTGCCCTGGTCCCGCACCTGCTTGACCGTAGTCTGCAGATCGGGGGGAGATGAGGATGACCTCATCCAGGGAGCCCAACAGGGCATGAGAAAATGTGCCATGAGGGCGGCCAAACTGGCCTGGCTAGCCGAGAGGACGCAGCATAGACTTTTCGCCGACACATAATCCAATTTCTTGGACTCCTTGTCAGGAGGTTTGTCCACATCCCTGGCGTTGCGGTGCGGGCAGCTGTCAGGGCTCAACCCCTCAGCAGAGGGTGATCCAAAAAAACCGGACAGGGAGCAGTAGGGACCGCATGCTTCCTGGCCATCCTGGCCGAGGCGCAGGGCAGGAAGCAGGGTGCTGCCAAAGCTCCAGGGCGGACCAACTATGGCCTCGGCCACCGGAAGGCCTCCGTTGAGAATCCCTCGGTCCAGAATCTCCGTGAGGATACCTGGCCCGTTTGAAGCTGGTTCGAGCTCCATCCGGTGGACTCGAGATGAGCCGAAGCAGTCCTAGGAAGGACGACGGGCTATCGTCCATTGACTGACCTCCTGAAGACTCCAAGTCCAGTCGCTTGGAGAAAAAGGAGGAATCATCTTCGGACTCGGAAGAGTCCTCGAAGAGCTGCCTCTGGCCTGAGCCACCCTTCACCTGCCGAGGTCGGTCGGGAGTGAGGGTAACCGACAGCCGATGGGGTAGACCCTTAACCGACCGAGAATCCTTGGTCGGAGCCCCAAATAGTGGCTGTGGAGGCGGAGGTTCCACCGGAATCGTGGAGCAGCTGGTTTGGCGAACAACCGGCCTGGGTACAGGCTCCTCGGTTAAGTCGAGGGGTTGTGTCGGCCGCTCCGGTGACAGCCACTTAAGGGCCGGGGAAGGCGACGGCGTCGGCTTATTCCCGGTCAAGAGAAGCTGTTGCCACATAAGGTCCTCGTACCGTCGGCGTAACTTACGCCGAAGCCTCCCCTCGTCCGAGGAGGAGGACGAGGACGAGCGGCGACGCCGCTTACCGCGGTACCGAGACTGCCTATGACGGTGGGATCGGCTGGACCGCGAAGAGGTCCGAGACCGAGACCCTCGGCTCTTCCGAGGTCGGTGCGGGGAGGTGTCGGCCGGAACCGGCACTCCCTTCGGCTCGGATGGTTCATCCGAGGGCTCCGGAACCGGAGGCACAGGCAAGCCCACGGGATCCTCAACTCCTCCCGGGGGACCGGGAGAGGGGAATCTCGGCTGCTATAGGCGACAGCCCGTCCAACGGATCGAGAAAAATCTCGACTTCGTCGGCAGGAGTCTCGGTCAACTGACCTGACGGGGACACCGTGAGGCCAGTGGCCGAAGCCGAGCGGTCGACCGAAGTCGACGGTCGACGACTCGGGGAGGGGGACCTTTCCCGCTCCCAAGAGCGTCGACGGAGGGACTTACCCTTGTCCTTCTTTTTGGACCGAGAAAAAGGTCCAGCAGACGTTGGCCCTTCTCCCTTAGTGGAGAGGGACAGACAAAGCTCCTTAAAAGAAGCTGTGTAGGAAGAACCCAGAGAGAGCGGGATAAATGCCGCGGCCGAGGAAGATACGGCCCGCGCCGCCTCCTCTTCGAGGCGATCATCTGCTCAAGCTGATCCGCCCGAGGCCGCCACAGCGGACACCGCCGACCGGGCCTCCTTAGACTTCACCGAGGGAACGCCTCGGACAGCCCAGTTGCATCAAGCACGGTTCTGAGGACGAGGGCCGAGAAGGAAGAGCACAGGTCGCAGTCCTGCGGGTCGTGCTCAAGGCCTAAACAGTAGACACACGTGAGTGTGGATCCGTCCGAGACATCTTCTGACTGCAGGGCATCTCCGAAACCGAGAGTCAATTTGTCCATCGTGAGCCGCCGAGGATCAAGACCAAGTCTTTTAGCAAAAACTTTCAAATTCGCAAAACGGAAGAAATAGGAACCAGTCGCAAACGCAGAGCGTTAAGGAGGGAACCTGAGCTTCCAAGCGGTAAGGAAGATCTGGCGTCATGGGGCGGAGCCGAGAGTTATACCACCCGGGTGGGTGGGAGGAGCCAGCTTGAAGACCTTCCGGCAAGATTTAAAGCGGCAAGGATACCTGCCAATGAGTGTGGATGAACAACATATCCATGTCCCTAGAAAGTATATTCCTTGGCCACGTGCAGCATCTGCTCAATCAGTTTCTTAGCTCACATGGTGAAATACCAGAACACCTTGTGGAAGAAGGCCCTAGAGCTAGCCAAAAGTCAACCCGAATCTCCTCAGACCTCTGAGTTGCTGGAAATCCTCCAGTCAAGGGCTAACATGGGAAAGCATGTCTTGCAGTGCACTTACGACGCCACTGACACTTCGGCTAGGGCTGTGACCACAGGTATCTGTTTGCGCTGTTACTCTTAGCTTAGAGTTTCTGGCTTCCGTCAGGACCTGCAGGAGGGCATTTTAGATGCTCCCTTTCATAGTCCAGTGCTTTTTGGGGAACCCACCGAGAAGACCATCCTACGGCTCCAGGATCCAGGGAAAGCAGTCCAGTCTGTCTAAAGAATGTACAGATCGGAACCGGCCCCCACCAAGCGTCAACCTTTTAGTCGCTCGAAGGGTCACCAGTCCCAGGCCAGCAGCCCAGAGGAACCTTCAGGAGGAAGCCTACCTCTCAGCCAGGAGAAGGCTCCAGTCCTAGAACCTCTAAGACCCCCCCCCCGCCTTCCCTCCCCAGTGCCTCTGCCTGACTCCTTGCCTGACCCACCCTCCTCCAGCAGAACTTTTGGGGGAGCTGGTGGGGGGTCACTTCTCCCGCTACCTTGAAGGGTGGAGAAGCATTGTGTTGGACCAGTGGGTACTACACTTATCGAACAGGGCCACATTCTGGAGTTCACCAAGGTCCCACCGGACAATCCCCTAGTGCCTTCTCATTGCCCTCCTTCTCATCTCAGCCTGATTTGAGAGGAGATCCAGTCTCTGCTGTCAAAAAAAGCCATAAAACAATCCTCTGGAACATAGGGGAAAGGGCTATTACTCGCACTTTTTCCTTGTCCCCAAGAAAACAGCGGACCTCCGGCCAATTCAGGACCCAATTCAGCTAAACAAGTTTGTGGAGTACAAACGGTTCAGAATGGTCACCCTACCAGGCCTACTCCCTCTCCTCCATCAGAGGGATTAGCTTTGCTCTCTGGACATGCAAGATGCATATCTGCATATTGAGGTTTTTTCAGCCCCACAGACGTTTTCTGCAGTTCCACTTCCAGGAGGCCCACTATCAGTTCCAGACCCTCCCCTTCGGACTGTCCTTGGCTCCTCGCATTTTTACCAAATGCCTAGCAGTGGTGGCTGTGACCCTGAGAAGGAGGGGACCTTGCGTCTTTCCTTACCTAGATGACTGACTGCTGATGTCTCCCACAAGGGACCAGCTGCTAATGAATCTAGCAGACACCTTTACCCTCTTCAGGACTCTGGGTGTTACTCTGAATCTCCCAAAGTCCTCTCCACGGCCCAGCCGAAGACTGCAGTACACAGGAACCATTCTGGACAGTGAACAGGGAAAGGCCTTTCTACCGGAGGTCAGGACAGAAAGGCTACAATCCTTAGCCCATCTAGTCATCTCGCTGGATCCCAGCCAGGACCTGCCTCAAAATTCTGGGCCACATGGCGGCTGCCATAACCACAGTCCCTCTGGCACACCTTCATATGAGAGTACCCCAATGGACTCTCTGGGTTCAATGGGACCAGCGCTCAGATGACCTGGATCAGCAGGTGCTTGTTTCAGAGACAGTTTGGCAGATGCTAAGATGGTGGCTCAAACTGCCCAACCTCATCAAGGGAGTCCCCTTTTGCAAGGACCCACCTTCTCAAATTCTGACCATGGATGCATCGGGCCTGGGCTGGGGAAGCTTACCTGGCCGACAAGCCAGACTCAAGGAACGTGGTCCCCACTGGAGTAAGATCTCCACATGAATGTGCTGGAGATGAGAGTGATCCTTTACGCCTTGCAGGCTTTTCAGCTGGATCTACCTCCGGGCCCCCTCTTGATACAGACAGACAACATGTCCATGATCTTCTACATCAACAAACAGGGGGGCACCCACTCATATCCCCTTTGCAGAGAGGCCACATGAGAGTTTGGTACTGGGCTATAGATCACGGTTTGGAACTGGGAGCCATCCATATTCCAGGCATCCAAAACACCTTGGCCGACAGCCTACACCGGTATCTGTCCAGGGCCCACACGTGGGAGCTTCTACAGGCAGTCATAGACTACCTCTTCGACAAGTGGGGATGTCCAGAGTTGGACATTTTTGCATCCCCACTCAATGCCAAACTGACCACTCAATCCAAGGCCTGCTGTTTTCTGGCGAGACTCGTCCCTCTGCTGGACAGGGAGGTTTCTCTATGCCTGTCCTCCCTTCCCACTGTTGCAGAGGGTTCTTCTCAAGCTCCAGGCAGAAGGAGCGGACATGATTCTCATTGCTCCTTATTGGCCATGGCAGATTTGGTTCCCCCTGTTCCAGCAAGTAGCAGCAGAGCCTCCAGTACCCCTGCCCGACCTCGCACTTCCTCTCTGTTAGTTTGACCTCAGTGGTAGGGGAAAATTATGGAATCACTTCTGAAAGAAAGAACTGTTGAGTACCTAGAGGTCAACGGGGCACAGGACCCAAGGCAGCATGGATTCACAGCGGGAAAATCATGTCAGATGTATATAATAGATTTCTTCGACTGGGTGACCAAAGTAGTAGACTAGAGAGGGGCTGTGGATGTGGCCTACCTAGACTTCAGCAAGGCATTTGACACAGTCCCACACAAAAGATTAATAAACAAGTTAGCCAGCCTGGGAGTGGGTCCCAGGGTGGTAGTCTGGGTAAAAAATTGTCTGGACAACAGGACGCAGACGGTAATAGTAAACAAAGTCCACTCTAAGGAAGGGGGGTTACTAGCGGGGTACCGCAAGGTTCAGTACTGGGACCAGTCCTCTTTAATGTCTTTATAGGTGACATTGCAGAGGGGCTGGAAGGAAAAGTATGCCTCTTTGCAGATTACACAAAGATCTGCAACAGGGTTGATACACAATGGGGGGTGGAAAGGATGAGAAGGGACTTGGCAAGGTTGGAGGAATGGCCAAAAGTATGGCAGCTTAGATTCAGTGCAAAGAAGTGCAAAGTAATGCACCAGGGAAACAAAGCCCCCATGGAAGAGTACACAATGGGGGGGAATGGAATGGGACCTGGAGATAGTCATATCACATGACCTAAAAGTAGGCAAGCAATGTGAAAAGGCAGTAAGGAGGGCTGGGGGGATACTAGGATGCATAGGGAGAGGCATCACCGTAGAAAACAGGAAGTTGTTATCTCTCTGTAAACGCAGTTGGTGAAATACCATCTGGTGTACTGCGTGCAGTTCTGGAGACCCCATCTCCGCAACGACACAGACAGGATGAGGCAGTCCAGAGGAGGGCAACTAAAATGGTTCAGGGTCTGCACCAGAAGCCATTAGACTAAAGTAGCTTAATATGTATACCCAGGGCCCCGATTTTTCTGCGGCACATAGGAGCAAAGTTCTGTGGCAGGGTTCTCATTTGCTGCAGAACTTCTGCAGTACTCAACACCAATTTCTGAGGCAATTCTGCAGCACATTTTTACCTTTAATTTTTTTCCTTTTTTTGGTTTTTTGGCCATATCTGACACAATGCATGCTCTTAACACAGTCATTTAATGGGCGTTTGTCACCAAATTTTCAACATAGCCAGTTTAAGACCTCTGCTCATAAACAGTATCACTGTGATTTTCTTAATCTGTCCCGAACATTGATTTCGCACACCGACCACGCCATTGTGCACTAGATGTGCGAAAATACATTTCGGGTGAGGTGAAAAATAACAGCTGTACTTTTCATAAGGAGGTGTGGTAAAATGACAATACTGAAAATCTGGAGTGAAAATATTAAAAATGCTCGAAGTTACGAGCGTGCGTAGGAACTGCGCAACACACGCTCGTAAAACAGTCATTTTGGGGAATATTTTCACCAAATTTTCAACACAGGGTTTTTCATGAACTGTGACATTTTCATTTCGTTAATCATTCTGGAAAGGTGGTTCTGCGCGTGACTGTGGAACCACCTTTCGGGACCGAATAATGAAATAACAGTGTCACAGTTCATGAGGTGGGGCCCCAAAAACCCCATGTTGAAAATTTGGTGAAAAAATTCCCAGAAATGGCTGAGATATGCACTAAAGTTGAAAAAAATCCATTTATGCCATTATACAGCTTACCGACATTTCTTCAGTTCGTGGTCGGCTTTGAAGAGTGCAGACGTGTTCCCGGTCCATCAAGATCATCGCTGAGCTCCGGAGGTGCAAGGGTTGAGGTGGGGTGTGGGAGGTGGGTATGGTTGGGGGAGGGGGCAAAGAATCAGCGAGGGAAGGTTTTTTTTAGACTAAAGGAGGGACTTTTGCCACTGGAGTGGGCTCTCAGTGTGGCACCAGGCAACTTGGGGAAAATGTAAGTAGCGAGAGTTGGGCACCCGTCGGCAATGGAAGCTTCTGCCACGCTGGGGTGGGCTCCCAGCGTGGCACCAGGCAGCTAGGTTGGGGAAACGTGAAGCTGACGGGGATTGGGCACCCGTCGGGCAACAGAAGCTTTGCCATGCTGGGGTGGGCTCCCAGCATGGCACCAGGTAGCTTAGGGGCGTGGAAGCCGGCGGAGTTGAAGGCACTCCATCGGCAAAGGAAGCTTTTGCCATGCTGGGGTGGGCTCTCAGCATGGCAGGTACAGACATTTTGGGAGGGGGGGAATGAAGTTCCCAGCATGGCACCAGGTAGCTTGGGGAACGTGAAGCCGACAGGGATTGGGCACCCCATCGGCAAAGGAAGCTTTTGCCACACTGGGGTGGGCTCCCAGCATGGCACCAGGCAGCTGGGGGAGGGACATGAAGCTGACGGGGGATTGGGCACCCCGTCAGCAACAGAAGCTTTGCCATGTTGGGTTGGGCTCCCAGCATGACACCAGGTAGCTTGGGAGGAATGTATGTCGACGGAGGATTGGGCACCCCGTCGCAAAGGAGGTTTTGCCACGCTTGGGTGGGCTCCCAGCATGGCACCAGGCAGTTTGGGGGACGTGAAGCCGACAGGGATTGGGCACCTCGCCGGCAACGGGAGCTTTTGCCACGCTGGGGTGGGCCCCAGCATGGCACCAGGCAGCTTGTGGGACGTGGAAGCCGACGGGGATTGGGCACCCCAGTCGGCAAAGGCTTTTTGCCATGCTGGGGTGGGCTCCAGCATGGCATACAGACATTTTTTGGGAGGGAATGAAGCCCCAGCATGGCACCAGGTAGCTTGGGGGGGGAACGTGAAGCCGACAGGGGATTGGGCACCCCCATCGGCAAAGGAAGCTTTTGCCACACTGGGGTGGGCTCCTAGCATGGCACCAGGCAGCTTGGGGGAGGGACGTGAAGCTGACGGGGGATTGGGCACCTTCGTCAGCAAAGGAAGCTTTTGCCACGCTGGGGTGGGCTCCCAGTGTGGCATACAGACATTCTGGGGAGGCAGTGAAACCGACGGGGAACTGGGCACCCCCGTCGGCAAAGGACGTTCCGCGGGCGGCCACGAATTCCGCAGGTGATGGCAAATTCCGCGGATACTTCCGCGGTTTGCCGCACCCGCAGAATCGTGGAAAACTCGGGGCCCTGTGTATACCCTAGTGGAAAGGAGGGAGAGGGGGCACATGATAGAAACTTTCAAGTACCTCAAGGGAATCAACAAAGTCCAAGAGGGTAGCATGTTTCAGAAAAAGATATGTGCAAGAACAAGGGGGCACAATCTGAAGATAGAGGAGGAACGGCTCAAGGCAACGTGAGGAAGCATTTTTTTCATAGAGTTGGTGATGGATGCCTGGAACAGCCTTTCAGAGGAGGTAGTGGGGTCAAAAACAGTGGGTGAATTCAAGAATGCATGGGACAGACACAAGGCAATTCTAGTGGGGGTAGGAGGAAGTAGGCTGTTGGTTAACTAGGCTCTGCAGCTTATCCAAAAGGTAGGGAAATGGGCAGACTGGGCGGGCAAAGTGGTCCTTATCTGCCGTCAAAGTCTGTTTCTATGTTTCTCCCAGGACAAGGGCACCTTAGTCCATACATATCTCAGGTCACTGCATCCGCACACATGTCTCCTGCAGACTTAGTGGTCGCCCATTTTGCGGTTTCCCCTAGGGTGGCAGAGATTCTGGTGGCTGCTAGAAAACCTTCCTCCCAACCTACCTATGCTATGAAGTGGAAATGGTTCTGTCTGTGGGCTTCTGCCCGTTCTCTGGAACCCTTCACCTGTCCGGTTTTGGAGTACCTCCTTTCCCTGTCGGATTCAGGTCTGGGTTACTCCTCCATTAAGGTGTATTTGTCTGCCATCTCTGCGTATCATGCACCTATTGAGGGCAAGACCCTTGCCCAGCTGGACTTGTCTCGTACCTTTTATGGGGCATTCTGCACTTAAAACCTCACATTTAGGACCCTGTCCCTCCATGGGACCTTCTATTTATGTTACAGAAGCTTACTTTGCCTCCCTTCGAACCAGCCGCAGATTGCAAGCTACACTTTCTGCCGTGGAAAGCATTGTTTTTAGTTGCTGTTGCATCAGCTCGAAGGATTTCCGAGCTCCAGGCTCTGATGTGTAAAGAGCCTTATTTAGTTTTCCACAAGGGTAGGGTGTCCTTCTGGACAAATCCTAAGTTTCTGCCTAAGGTGGTGTCTGAATTTACACTGAACCAGGACATCCACTTGCCTGTTTATTACCCGGAGTACTCAAATCGAGGGGAGGCTTTAATTCATACTCTAGATGTCCATAGGGTGCTTCATTATTATCAGAACCGCTCTCGGTCTATCAGAAAATCTAATCAGTTGTTAGTTTTTTTTCGCCTCAAAGACTTTAGGGGGTCCAGTTTCTAAGCAGACGTTTTCCACATGGTTGGTTAACTGCATTGTTTTCTGCTACCAGAAATACGACAACCCTTTATCGGGCCCGGTTAAAGGCCATTCCATAAGGGGAGTGTCTGCCTCCTTCACTTCGTTGCAGAGGGTCTCAGCGGCAGATGTTTGTGCAGCTGCCACTTGGAGTTCCATCCACACTTTCATCAAGCATTTCAGTTTGGACACTGATTCTAGATGCAGGACATGCTTTGGCCTTGCAGTCCTACAGAGTCTCCTTTCTTGAAGGATTGACTCTGCTGTTTTTCCTCCTCCCTTTAACAGGGGTTGTTTCCTGGCACTGCTTGGGACTCAGTCCTACCAGTGTTGCCTGCTGCAGGAGTTATCCTCAAAGTAAGATAGTACAGTTACGTAAGAACGTATCGTAACAGCAGATCTTCGACAGAAGCTCCTGCAGCAAGCACTGCTTTCCTTCCCTCCCCCCACCCAGTGTTGGTTGTTTTTCCTAAGACCCTCCTCGGTCTCCTACTTATGCTTGCCGGGTCTCTGGTGGGAGAACTGAGGCAGGGCTGGGGAACCTCCCCTTTTATACCATAGGCCAACGGGGGCGATCCCCCGCTGTATGTTGTTTGCTAGAAGTTTTCTGAGGGGTCCTAGCGCCTGCTGTCTTAGTCCTACCGGTACTGCCTACTGCAGGAGCTTCTCTCAAAGATCTACTGTTATGGTAAGTCCTTACGTAACTGTACTTTTTTGTTTCAGTTTAGTTTAACAAAACAATAAAAAAAAAAAAGAGAGAGCCTGCCCATCAGCGTAGTAGTTGGATTTCTGTTTGCGACGCCGGCGACTGCTCTCCTTCTCTATGGGGAGGGTGGGGTGTGCGACAGGTGCTTGAAGGACCCCTGGCAGAGGCTGGAGGCACCATAGCAACTGGCACTAACAAGGATCTGAGGGGTGGGATGGACGCTGGCGTCACTGCACATTCCCGCCCCCATTTACAGGGGAGACACCGCCTTGATGACGCCGACTCCTGCCCTATCCAGTCAATCACGGCACCTTTCAGGGAGGTCGGGTGCTGCGACCCCACCCTGAGGGGTAAGCCAGGGGGTTCCGGGAGGACAACTAATATGGGAAACTGCAGCCGAGGGGTCCATGACAGGGCAGATGGTGCCAGCGGTGGGAGGCACCAAAAAGTAGTAAATAATTATAAAACAAAAAACAAGTTCTCCTCACAGCCCTACTTTTCAACAGCAGTTGACAACATGGCAAGTAGGGAGCCTGAAGAGGCTAGTTCCTTTGGCAACAAGGTTGCTTCCGACCACCTTTCCTCTCTGGTTAAGTGTTCAGGCTCAAGGCAGTTTCACTTAAAAACATGTGAATCCCCAGCACCGTAACTCCAAAGGTGCACAGCTCCAAGCAAACTGCTCACTTGAGGTCATGCTGACATGGGGAGACTCGCGGATAGACATATCAGGTCTCCAGGCCTCAGAAAGTCCAGTGTTGTCAACAAGGATGGTGGTGGAGCTTCTGGGCATGTAGCAATCTAATGCCTCGGTGCAGAATGGCATGAGCTTGACCTCGACCAATGCCTTTTTCCTTTGTGTTTTCTATGAGAAGAGGTTGAGGCTGAACAGTTACTGGAACCCGACACCAAGTGGGAGCAGGGTTAGGACCAATTGTTTTTGTGACTCTTTAAAGACTGCTGTTCCTCCTAGATGTGAGATTGCCTGTATGAAAACTGAAAGAAAAGCTGTACATACAGGAATGGCTACATTACGAATAAGTATTTATTTAAAGTGCATATTGGAGCTACCTGCTGCCACAGGCAAAACTCCTCATGTGTATTCAGAGCCCAGATGCTCCTTCATCAAGGGGTAGAGCTAAAAACAAGGGGGAGCCGGCGGGGTGGTGCTGAGGGTTGAGGCGCTGGACACCACACCTCTCGCAACACTGGCGACCCGGCTTTGGAAGCGAGCTTGGGCTGCCGGGGGTCAGCAGGGGAGGACAGGACTGAACATCTGGAAGACTGCTCTCCTGTCCTGGGAGGGGGGACTTGATCGCGGGATCTGGTGACTCCTTGTGGCAGTCGGGGGCATAGCCAGCCTGAGGTCGAGCAACCACAGGATAGGATGTGGCGGTGATCCTGCAGGCACTCATGGGAGCATGTGTGCCTGTGCTGGACGCAGTGCATGTCCGAGCCTAGGGGTAGGAAGCAAGAAAAACCCCTACCAACTGGGTGAGGTGACAGCGACCTCCAAGAACCAAGGCTCCACACACCATCGCCGGCAACAATCCGCGACTCAACCCCCTTGGGATCTTTCGGCTTCTCCAAGGGGCCCCGATCCTGATGTTACTGTTGGGGAGAGTGGTTCAGGCGGGCAGTTAGGGGCTGAGGTTGAGCGAGTACAGCCCAAGAGATGCCCTGGAAGGTAGGCGAATAAACAGAATTAAAAAAAAAAAAAATACAAAGGGGCATCTTAAGTACATCCAGCATTTATATAAATGCAGAAAGTACATATTTTAATATAACCAACATAGCTCCCTTAAAGAGCCCTTGTTACATTTATTTCACGGTTCATTCATATTTTTTAATTCAGTACAAAATAGATCCCCACCTTGTGCTACATAAATGGTGCAGATAATTTCATAATTACAAATTTTTTTGAACAAAAGAAAGAGAAGCTAGAAGAGCTTACATACAAATTATACAGGCAGGGTCGAGTAAGCACTTTAATGTTAAACTTCAGTTTCTGCAACTTAATAACTTTGTTCCCATTTACACAATTTGCATAAAATTTGGAAAGCACAGAGATGGTGCCAGGACATCTGGATCATGAAAACTTTGTGGCAGTTCGAGTACAGGGAGCAAAGTTACAAATGGGTAGAAAAACCCCAAATCACCAAAATTAAGACTTTTTTTGGCTCAACTATAACTAAAAAGCTAGGAGGATTTGAAACCAGAAGCTTACAGGTTTGATAGAGTTTGGCACAAGGTGTGAGCTTTTGTGTTTTTTATTTCATCAAAGTTAAGTAGTTTTTAAATTATTTAAGAAAAAACATTCCATTTGTGAGCAAGTGCAGTTTGAAAAAATCACCCTTCTAAAGATAACTGGATTTTTGCAACAACATGAAGTGATGTCTTATTACGACATGCTATCGTTTGTCAGCTGGCAAGGCCAGCTACCCGTTGACAAATGCCATCCCACTGCTTTCATTCAGCAGGGACGGAGCTATGTGTCAGTGTATAGCCCGCTCCTACTGAGTGTGTGGCTGTATCCACTATTAGCCGCATAAGTGGCTTTATCTACTTCAATTGGATACCAGGGTGCTCAATCCCTAGTGCCAGTTTACCTAATTTAATAGTATAATCCAACACTGGAATGCCCGCTCCCGGTGTCGGTTAATTCCCCCCTTCCCTCTGTACAGCCCAACCCCCCCCAACACAAACCCTTAATCTGAAGTTGCCAACACTGGGGTGCCCAATCCCTGGTGTCAGCATACACAACTTCCCTACCCTTCACTCAGCAGTCTGGGACATTGGGGCATCCACCACCAGTGCCCCGAAGCATCATGTGACACTGGGGTGCCCGATCCCCAGTTTTGGAAATAGTAGTAGAGTTCCTGAAACAAAGAAGACAATCTTTTTTTTTTTTAAATGTTGACAAAATGGCCCTTGTTGTCTGCTGCCATTCCACTCCCTATCCCAACACCCCCCCCCCACTCAGCACCCACCACCCCACACATACCCCCACCCTATACTTACCCATCCAAGGTCCAATGCTGTAACGTTCTCTGGACCAGAGACATGTTTTCACTCTTCAGTACTGAACCGGGAAAAGTGCTGTATAATGCATTTCAATGCGTTTTCAACTGTCCTTTATAACTTGGTCATTTGCATGTATTTTGTCACCAAATTTTCAACAGATTTTTTGGGACCCCACCTCTTGAACACTGGCAGTGAAATTATCTTAATCTGGCCTGGAAGGTGATTTCATGGTCACTGCGCAAAATAAACTTTTGGGCTTGATATACATAACTTCACTGCCCTTGTTCATGAAGTGGGGTCCAAAAAGACCATGTTGAAAATTTGGGCAAAAAATATGTAAAAATGACCAAGTTATGAGTGTACATTGAACTTTTTCTGCGCACGCTCATAACTTTGGGCATTTTCAATATTTTGACCTCAAATTTTCAACATTTTTTCCACACACCTCATGAACATTACAGCTGTTATTCACATCCTGGCCTAAATGTGTTTTTGCACCTGCGGTGATAAATGACATTTCAGTGGGGATTTGAAAACTTTCACCTACCAGGTTCATGAGGTGGGGTCATAAGAAGACTATGTTGAAAATTTGAGGTCAGAATATTGAAAAAAAAAAAAAACACAATTATTGAGGTATGTTGTAATTTTTCTAAGCACGCTCATAACTTTGATAATTTTTACTATTTAAACCCATTTTGTCACACCACCTCATGAACTTGACAACTGTTGTTTTTCAAATCCCGGCCAACATGTAATTTTGCACTGCTGGTGTAAAATTATGTTCTGTCCTGTATGACACAAAATTACACCTCTCATGTTCAGAAAAAGAATCATAAAAAGACTGTCAAAATGTTGGGGTCAGAATGTCACAAAAAAAAAAAAAAAAAAAACATTATTAAGTAACGTTTTTTTGCTCACCCCCTTCCCTGTGCAAACAAGGTCAGATGTGATCTCTTTTCTTCACATGGGACCCGAAAGCTATGACAGATTCTGTTAACATATGGCAAGCCAAACTTCTCTACCTTAGAAGGGTGTATCACTATGAGGCACTGGCTTGGAGCTGTACCTTGTACATCAGACAAGAGGCTATAGGGGAGGGGGTGGGCATTAGGCTTGACAACCCCCAGGAATGCCCCACCACTGATTTGCCAATACTCTGGAGACCCCAAAAAACAGGTTACTCACCTGTAATAGTAGTTCTAGGAGTGGTATATGATGTTCATCCACACTTTCTGGCAGTCGCCTTTCCCCTTTAAGAGTGACTGGAACATCTTCAAGCTAGCTCCTCTCATCAACCCAGGTAGTAACTCCCTCAGCTCCACCCCATGATGCCAGATCTTGCCCGCTGGAAGCAGATGTGTGCTCCAAAGCTTGGGGAGATCGGGTGGGTCCATGTGGATGAACATCATATACCACTCCTAGAACTACTGTTACAGGTGAGTAACCTGTTTTTCTAGGGAAGTGGATATGATCTTTCCACATTTTCTGGGAGACTCCTAGCAGTTTTCTGGGAGGGAAGAGGCAAGGCACACACCCCCTACTTCAGGAACACAGATTGGAGAACCGAGGCCCCAAAACCACCATCCTGTCATGACTCAAGGTCGATGTGGTAATGGGAAATGAAGGTGTGTGCTGACCTCCAGGTAAGAGCAGAGCCCTGCAGATTTCCTAGATAGGGACATCCCTAGAAGCAGCCACCAAGGCAGCAGTATGATGGGTGGAATGAGCCCTTAGCCCTACAGGAGGCTCCCTACCCGCCAACCTATAGCAGAGATCAATGCAGGAAACAATCCACCTGAAAATCGTCCACTTGGCTGCCAGTCCGCCAGGTGCGGCTTCAGCATAGGTGACAAACAGCTGGCGAACCTCTCCCCGAATTGCAACCATGCACTCTTTGTAATAAGCAAGCACTTGCATCAGGTCCAGAGTATGGTGCCTGTCCTCGGCCTCAGAGGTGTGGTTGGTGAAGTACCCTGGGAGACTAATCACCTGGTTAAGGTGAAACTCTGACACAACCTTCGGGAGGAACTCTGGTTTGGAGTGAAGGATGACCTTGTCCCTGTGAAAAAACAGATAAGGAGATTCCACAGAAAGCGCCTGCAGCTCACTGATCCTTCTGGCTGACATGATAGCCACCAGAAAGGCAGTCTTCCACAAAAGGTGAGACATGTCACACCTGTGCATCTGTTTGAATGGCTTGCCCATGAGTCTTGCCAGTACCAGCAACAAGACCCAAGGTGGTGGTGGTGGTGGTTCACGTAATGGAACGGAAATGTGGTCGAGCCCTTTGAAGAAGCACCAGACCACCTTCTCCTGTGCCATCGACTGCTGATTGGCCCGCACCAGGTAAGCACAGATGGCTGGCAGTTGCACCTTGAGGGCCACTGACTGAAGACCTGACAGAGGGACCATAGGTAATCAAGGATTCTAGCCACCAAACATGACAGAGGGTCCAACCCTTTGCCCTGAAACCAAATGGAGAACCTCTTCCATTTGAAGGCGTAGTATTTCCTGGTCAACTCCTTCCGAGATGCTTCCATAACAGTGAGGACATCTTCAGAGAGACCCAAAGCCTGGAACTCTAGCTGCTCAGGAACCAGGCTGTCAGGTGCAGGGATGATGAAGCATCTTCCCCGATTGGACAACAGGTCCGGCGTAGAGGAAGATGACTTGGGAGCCTGCTGCTGAGGAGATCGGGGTACCAAAAGTGCACGGCCAGCCCAGAGCCACAAAGATCACCTGTGCAATGTCCCTCCTGGCCTAAAGAAGCACCGTGTGGATCAAGGGAAGTGGAGGGAAGGCATAGAAGAGACCTGGGGGTTCAGGGCCTCGAGAAGGCATCCCTCTTTACAGCATTCCCTGCTGAGGGAGGCAGGCACAAAACAGCCTCAGCTTTGCATTCTCCCTGAAGGTGAACAGGTCCACTTGCGGGGTGCCCCACTGAGAGAACAGACTGTGCACTACCGCTGGGTGGACAGACCACTTGTGAGATGCCTCACCCACATGGCTGAGGGCATCCACCAGCTGGATGGTGGCCCCGGCCACATGGATGGCTAGGAGATTGGCCCCCAGGCTGCATACGAGTATCCACACGCGGACAGCTTCCTTGCACAGAGGCAGGGAGTGCCTTCCGCCCTGCTTGTTGCGGTAGTACATGGTCGTCGTGTTGTCTATCTGGACCTGGACCACCTGACCCTGAATGTGAGGAGCAAAGGCAGTCAGTACTAGCTCAACTGCTCTGAGCTCCAGCAGTTTGATGTGGAATTGGGACTCCTCAGGGGATCCAGAGCCCCTGGACTTTGTGTTCCCCCAGGTGGGCACCCTAGCCCATAAGAGAGGCATCGGTTGCCAGGATGACTGTTGGTTCTGTGTGGACGAACAGGATCCCTTCCTGCAGATGCTCTGGGACTAACCACCACTGGAGAGCATTCCACATCCGCTGGATCACAGTGACCAGCTGGTCGAAGTGACCCCTGCACTGAGACCACTGGTTGGCTAGCTCCCACTGCAGAGAGCACATTCTCCAGCAGGCCCAATGGACCACACTGATGCAGGCCGCCATGTAACCCAGCAGGTGCAGGCAGTCCCCGGTAGGGTGCAATTGCCCAACCCAAAATGATCGGTCAAAGGCGGGAAGAGCCTCTGCCCTGTCTGCCAGGTGCCGAGCTCTGGCTCTGCAAGAGTCGAGCTCTGCCCTGATGAAGGTGATCACTTGCAAAGGTACGAGTTCTGACTTGGCCTTGTTGACAAGGAAGACACAGGTCTGGAGGGCAGGTCCCTGGACCCCTCCACCTCCTGGCTGGAGGAACCTGCGATCAGCCAGTCATCCAGGTAAGGGTAAATCTGGACTCCTTGATGCTTCAAGCAAGCTGCCACCACTGCCATGCACTTGGTGAAGACCCTGGGGGCCAAGGAGAGGCTGAAGGGCATGACCTGGAACTCGTAGAGGGCTCCCTCTGCTCGGAAGTGGAGGAAACCTTCTGTGAGATGGACAGATCAGAACATGAAAGAACGTGTCCTGAATATCCAGGGAGTAGAACCACATGTTTTGCTCCAGAGATGGAATGATCTGAGAGAGAGTGACCACTGTGAAGGTGCGCGACTTGAGAAACTTGTTCAGGTCATGCAGATCTAGAATGGGGCACAACCTCTCCCCCCCCCACCCCCGTCCATTTTGGTACCAAGATGTACATGGAGACAAACCCTAGGTGTTCCGTAGGATCTGCGACAGGAACCACGACCTCCTTGCAGGGATGCTGGGCAATGTCTTCCCAAAGGGCTGACAGAATGTCTGCAGATACCAATTCCTCCCATGGGGTGCAGGCTCAGCAAGGAGGGTATTGCTCAAATTCCAGAGGCAGACCCTGATTGACCACATCAAGAATCCACCTGTCCGTGGTGACAGCAGACCAGGCAGAAAGGAAGTGGTGGAGCCGGCCCCCCACGGGAGGACCCAGGGGAGGTGTAACAGGCATGAGGGAAGCGCCTCCCCCAACCCATCATTGGACAGGCTTGGAGGAGAAGGACAGCCTGGCTGAGTAGCCACGGGGCCTCTCTCGCCAAGCTTGCGACTTCGGCTGAGGTTGCCAGGCCTAAGACTCCTGCCCAGCTTGGGGCTGGGCTGGTTTGGACACAGGAGTGGAGATGACCCAAAAGGGCTTCTTTTTCTGCTGCTTAGAGCCCTTGGGGTCCCTCTGAGCAGATGTCACCAAGTCCAAGGTGGCACTGGACTTTTTAATGTGGGAAGGTGGCCCTCGACCTCACGCCGGAACAAGTCAGTGCCCAGGAAAGGGACATCTGCCAGCTTTTGCAGGGTTATCTGCTGTGAAGATTGAGATCTGCAGCCAAGCCCTGTGGCGCATGGCCACTGCGGCTGCCATGGAGCAGGCACAGGAGTCCCCAGTGTCCATGGCTGTCTGGAGCTGTTGTTTTGCTACAGCCCAGCCCTGGTCCCGGACCTGTTTGACTGTGGTCTGAAGATCCACAGGTAGAGGAGGAAGCACCTCATCTAGGGTGCCAAACAGGGCATGGGAGAAGTGGGCCATCAGGAGGGCTGAGCTCACCTGATGAAGGCCAAGTGAAGAGGCAGCATAGACTTTCTTGGCAGCATGGTCCAATTTCTTGGACTCCTTATCAGGCAACTTGTCGATGTTCCCCACTTTACCAGAGCACCAGAACACAGAATCGACCACCAAGCCACAGCCAAGGGGTGTTCTGTGAATCCTGAAAGGGAGCCGGTAGTGACCGCATATTTGCGGGCCATCCAGGCTGATAGTGCCGGGCAGGAAGCAGGGTGCTGCCAAAGCTCCAAGCCAGGACCAAGGATGACCGCTGCCACTGGGAAGGCTTCCCCAGGGGAATCTGCCTGGTCTAAGATCTCGGTAAGGTGGTACCGAGCCCGTTTCTGGATAGGCTCCATCTTTCTATTTTTTTTTTTAAACCATCTTTATTCGATTTTCAAAGAAAAAATAGACAGACAAGCATACACGTACCTGGCAAAACCAGGGTACACAGTCTCAAACTGACCGTGCGAACTATGTACAACCCACCTATATATATCCACAGCAGGTAAACCACCCCAAGGACAGTCCAAATCTCTCATATCTTCCATACCCTGCCGCAGTGGGTCTGTATATAAGCTTACTCTACCCATCGGTATTCTAAATCCCCTTACAGCAGTAACCCCATTATCAACATCAAAACACCATTTGCTATCTGGGGTCTTCCCCTCAAAGGGTGGCATCCGGCTGTGACCCCTGGAAAGAGAGAGAGAGAGAGTTCCCCATCCCCCCTCTTGAGTCAACAGACCCTTACCATCATAAAGTTACCCATGAATGTATATCGTAATCATCTCCACGAAACTCAAAGTAGGACCAGAAATAGCAATTTCACATTCCAAGATAATTACCATCCGCTATTCCCCATCCGACAGACAGGCCTGTATTTGAACATTTGTGACCTGCAGCGAATAAATTGCATCTAACGCCACCCATCTTTTAACATATAACCCTTTTCTCCCCCCGATATATAAATATCTCTATTTTATCCAACATCCCCATTAAGTCTTTTACCCATTGATCATAAGCATATACATGATCATCTTTCCAATGTTTTAATAGGAAGGCTTTAACTACCGCCGCCATCAAGGAGAGGTGATATCTAGGTATAACACCCGAAATTTGGGAAAAATCACCCAGAACACATATCTCTGGTGTTATAAGTTCTGAATAATCCAGCATTGGGTCCATGCACCTTTTAATTTCCCCCCAAAGAGGCGATATTTTGCTACATCCCCAGATCACATGTAATAGATCACCTACTCCCCTCTCGCATCTAAAACACAGGTCTGTCTGTCTCAGGTTTCTGTCACATAGTTTCACAGGAGTAAAATACAAATTAGAAGCAATAAAAAATTGCATACTCTTATATTTGGGTATAATATTATACTTGCTACTTTCCCAAATATTATCCCAAGCTAAATTCTGAGGGGCCATCACTTTATCCCAATATGAAACTCTCCTAGGAGAGCTCGGGCTAAGAAAATCCAGGATTACTTTATATATTTGTGATAGGGGGTGAGCTCTTGGATCAGCTTCCTTAAGCTTCCCCCAGGAAAAAAAATTGTCCGTGATACCCCCCAACTTCCTCAGCACCCCCTCTATCATATGCTTAATTTGTAACCTTTGAAAAACAGACATTCCGTCACATCGTGCCAGTAGGACCATTCTGCTACCCTGAATGATTTCCCTTAATTTCAAACCCAGCATCTGGTTAGCCCACCGCGGGCTAATTACCTGATTCCCAATTACAAAATTAGGGTTACCCAACACAGGCTGGTCTCCCGGCCTCATTTGGCCCTTTCTCTGCACAGGAGTAAGAAATAACCACCAAGCGTCTGCCGCTTTCGCAATTGGGTTCCCATACCTTTTGAAAGTTTTCGCAACATTGGCATACAGCATTGCTTACGGGGTGAGGCACGAGTCTCTTAGCATTTGTTTCTCCATTTGGAGCCAAGTTGGATTATAACTCTCCCCATCAAGCTCTTTAACCCATCGACTCATCAGACCCAGCTGGCCCGCCACGTAATATATGTGAAGGTCGGGTAGTTTGATCCCTTCCCTTTTATGCGATAGGCGCAAAGTATTGTGCTTTAACCTAGGGGGCTTGTCCTTCCATAGAAATCCCGAAATTAATCTCATAATTATACTGAACTATTTTTGGGGAATACTATATGGGGCTAAATACACCGGGTATAACAAACGGGGTAGTAAGTTCATCTTTATAAGACCCAATCGAGCCATAAAGTTTATGGGTAATTTATTCCATCTTACTATATCCCCTTTAACTGCTGATATAATTCCCCATATTTGTTTCCCCCCATTATTCGCCATGATCCTGATACCTAAATACTTAATTTTATCTGTCTTCCATTGTATTTGCTAGTGGTATAAAGTCTGCCCTAGTAACGTGCGGGTCAGAGGGAGAATTTGAGTCTTGTTCAAATTTATTTTGTAGTTAGAAACTTGGAAAAATGCCCTATTACTTCTGTTACTCTCTTAAAGCTAGATGCCGGATCCTGCAAGTGCAACAATATGTCATCTGCGAAAACTGAAAGTTTCAACTCCCTCCCCCCATCTTGATCCCTTTGATATGTACATCCCTGTTAATAGCTCTCAAAAGGGGCTCCAGATAAATATTAAATAGTATCGGCGAGAGAGGGCATCCTTGACAGGTCCCATTCTCCAGCTGCATTTCGTGAGAAAGATAGCCGTTACATAATACCCTGGCCGTTGGCGCAGCATATACATTATTAATACCCCTAAGAAGACCCTCCGGGAATCCCATCTTCTCCACTGTAGCAAAAAGGAAGGGATGGGAGACCCTGCCAAAAGCCTTTTCCGCATCTAACGAAATCAACGCTAAGGGTAACTGAGAATCGGGCGCGTAGCTTAATATATGATGCAACTTCCTAAGAGCATCATGTGCACCCCTCCCCGGCATAAATCCCACTTGTTCCTGACTAATTAGACTAGGAGCGGTGCGCAAAATTCTATTTGCTATGATTCTTGTAAGAATTTTGATGTCTTGATTCATTAGGGCTATGGGTCTATAATTTCTGGGAATATCCCTGGGCTTGTCTGGCTTAGGAATTAGTGTGATATACGCTTGATACAGTGGAGAATTAGGCACCCCTGCCTGCATTATTGTACTAAACAATTCCTGAAGCATAGGAAGTATAGTTTGCACATGTACCTGATAGAATTTGGCAGTGAGACCGTCCGGGCCCGGGGTTTTACCAGCGGGTAATGATCGCACCACCCCAATAATCTCCAACGCCCTTATTGGAGCCGCCAACTCCCCGGCCTGCACTGGATCCAGGGCTGGTAAGGGGATCCCCTCTAAAAAAAACTCTCAATTTCTTTCTCCCCAGCCAAGTCTCTAGTCTGGTATATTTCTTTAAAGTATGACGCAAAGACATCCGTCATCTCTTGTGAATCGGTTAGGAGTTTTCCCCCATATTGAATAGAAGTAACCGTCCTACTTGCTTCCCATTCCCTAACTCTAGCCGCCAACAACCGTCCGGGGACATCTCCTTGCATTAGGTATCTAGCATTAATCTTTTCTAACCAGAATTCTATTTTACTATTAACAATATCCGCCAATTCCTCCCTCAATTTTTTAAGTTCAGCATCAGTCTCCCCAGAGGACCCTTCCAGTGGCATCAACGAATCAATTGCCCCCAAAATAAACTCCTCTTTCGCTCTTCTCTCTCTACTTCTTTGTGCTGCGATACCCTGGGCCACCCCCGCATATAACACCTTGCAGGTGGGCCATGCCAACTTTTTATTTTGCAGTGTAGGTGTTTGCTGCTGTATGATTTCCAGTAATGCATCCTCCAACCTATCCCGCACTGAGGGCTCTACCAATAGGGAATCGTTCAGCCTCCACCTGTACGGCCTGGGAAGGGTGGGTCTAGGTTCCCACAACAATTGGATGGGAGAGTGATCTGAATAAGTTCTACCCCCCGTTGTCATCTCCCTAATCTCCCCGATCACCTCCCTGTTTACCAGAAAAAAATCAATTCGGGATTGGCTCTTATGAGCTGCCGAGTAAAACGTCATAGTCCTACCCCCTTTCGAGTACATCCTAATTGGATCTACCAATGCCGTCGCCTCCAGCAATCTATTCAAGGCAATCTGAGCCTTGGACAAAGGTCCCTTAGACGGTGGTATTCTATCCTCCTGGTTACAGAGGCAAGTATTCCAGTCACCCGCCAGAATTAATGAATGTGATGGGAGATCCGCTATATCCCTTTCTACAGAGGCAAAGAACCCAGGATCCGAGGGCGTTGGCCCATAAATAGAGGCCACCGAAATTGCCTTACCCAGCAGTGTGCCCTAGATATATATCCCTCTATTGTCCTCCCTTGCATTCACTCGCACCACCTCATATGGGCATGATTTCTTTATTAATATCACCACCCCTCCTGAGGCTCTTTCCCTACCTGCCCCACCCATCATCTCACAAGCCCACTCAGTTCCTCCATCAGCAAGTGCGTCTCCTGCAAAGCAGCAATATGAGCCCCCATTTGCTCAATATGCCTCAAGATTAGCATTCTCTTACGTCTACCCCTGAGTCCCTTAACATTCCAAGAAATTATTTTAACTCTTGACATTAAAAACATCAGAAATACTTTAATTAAGCCAACTCTCTTCATCTGCTCCATGTCTGTTTTCACCTTGCTCCCTATATTGGACTCTCTCTCTTCCCGCCCCCGTGCCCCCCACCAATCCCGATCCACAGATCGCCACCTACCAACCATCGAATCATGGATGAACCTGCTCCTGTGCTACCCCCGCCCCACCCTTGTCTTAGTAACTCTAAGACCTGCCCAAACACCACAAAACTAATAATGCTTAGGAGCCTTCCTTTCCTATATCCTTATTTCCTCTTTCCTATGCTGCCTCTCCCATACGGTACACCATGCCCACAACAATTAAGAACTGCCCCTAGTCCCTGCCTATTAAGGTAGATCAGCATCCTCCAAACTCCCGCCTCCTAATAACCTAATAAACCTAGGTGACTCTCCTTTTCCTATCTCCCACTCTCCATAAATAGTCCCTCGTGCACACTACAGGGGCCACTAAAGGACTCCCAGTCTCAGGTTTCCCTCATTATACTTCCCCCATAGATCTGCCCCAGAGACTGTACTGCAAAGTACCGTTTACTTTGCTTTACATAAAGATGCAATATTACATCGCACAACTCAGAGTTGGTGTCCTCTAGAGGCAATAATATTAACTATTTACCCCATATATAATGGGATATATTCTGCCAACACCTTATTACTAGTCCCATGGGGCGCCCCCATCTCCGAAAGGCCGCATTCATTTAAGAAACAGCGCAGGCCTAGTAACTCCTACTCTCGCTTCTGCCGGTTCCCAAACTGCAAAAGTGGGAACCACCCTTGTCCACCTTGCCTTCTTGAGCTCTCCAACCCCCCCCCACCACCAATACATTTCCCCCACCTTACTACTCCCCTCCTCACGGCATTCGCTCATCTGCCTTTAGAAGCATTACTTCTTACCCCCCCCAGTATCTGTACTAATAATTCCCGTGCTAACCTCCACGAGGTAGTTCCTCTTCAAATACCCACCTCTGTTTATTCCCTTCTAATTCTTCCATCTCCACACTCTTAACACCCTACCCCATTCCTCTGAGCAGCTATTGAACATCCACTCTAGAAACACAAAATCGAAACATCTAATTCCCCATCCCAAAATAGATCCTCTACATCCCCCCAAACCTCTATAGACCCTTTGAATCCAACATTTATAACATTAATCTGATGACCCAAAGTAACATGCAAAACTTTATGAACTTTTAGCTCCTTTCAGCTTCCCCAGTCCCAGTCCTTAGGTTACTTGAATAGTTCGGGGAGCTCTGACCGTAACCCTTCTAGAGCTTCTTTTGCAGTTAGGAACCTCTTCTCCCTGATTGAAGCCGCACAACCAGAGTTGCTGGGTATTGTAGGCGGAACTTAATTCTAGCCAAATACAACTTCTTCTTCTTAATTTCCGAGTATTCTTTCTGTTTCTCTCTGACCATAAGCGTTTGATCCTGGAATAGCCAGAGCGAGGCACCATTCCACTGCAGCGTCTTCTTTTGCCTAGCAGCAAGCAACACATGAGATTTCTCTTTGTAATTAAGAAAACGCATGATTATCACTCGGGCTCCGGCCCCAGGAGGTGGCATCCCCCTTAATGCCTGATGGGCTCTCTCTAGGTTATACGCCTCACCAAATGAAGTAGAGCCCAGCAGCTTAAGCAACAAATCCTGCAAAAATACAACACAATCTGGCCCTTCAGCCCTCTCCGGTAGTCCTGAAATGATCAAATTATTCCACCTGCTTCTTGACTCTTGATCCTCTATTCTTTCTTCCAGCTTCTTAACCTGCTTTCTGACCATCACCAATTCCTGCTCCATCACAGATGCCTTCCTTTCTTGCAAGGAGATCCAAGCCTCCGCATCACCCATTCTTTGCACAAGTGAATGTAGCACTGGTTTTATTGGTGCAAAATCTGTCACAAGTCCCTGCGGCATTACTTTGATATCTTGGATGTCCGCAGTGGTCGAACACAAACCGCCCTCCTTTCCTGGCTCGTCCTCCTGGTCATTTGGAGTAGGGGAGTGGGGCTTTGGCCTTTTGGTAGCTGGGGTTCTCGCCGCTAGAGGCTCAACGGCTTCAACATCCATCCCAATGCTTATAATCGGCCTAGTATTATGGCCAAACACTCGCTGTCTACGGGATCACCTCACTTCCTTTTCTCACAAACTTTCCATGCAATCCTCGTATGTCAAGCCCACAGCACCTCTCAGATCAGTTACAGCTATTTCAAATCAAAGTGAGCCCGTCTCGGAGTTTTTAATGCCTTTTTTTTTTATAACAGGGCCTCGAAGCAGCACAGGAGACGTCCGAATGGATTCGGCTCATCATGTGATCCCCAAATTAGCTCTGGATAGGCTCCATCTTAAGACTTGTGGATTCCGAGATCAGGTGGAGGAGGCCCACAAATGAGGTAGGGCCTTCATCCGTCGAGAGACCACCAACTGACTCCATGTCAACCTGATGGGAGTGTAGGGAGGAACCCTCTGACTCTAAGGAGTCATTGAAGAGGGGTCAATGACCAGAATCCCCGTAGACGGTCAGGAGTGACATTGACCGACAGCCAATGGGGAAGCCCAGAGGCCAGCTGAGACTCCTTGGATGAAGCACCAGATTTCTGCTGTTTAGGAGGTAGCTCCATGGGAATCGGTGTAGCGACACTGGGGTCAGCTGAGTTGGGACCCGGTTTGGTCGGCTCCTGAGGCGGAGAAGGCGTCGGCCGTTGAGGCGGAAGCCAGGACCAGCTTCATACTGGAACTGTTGCCACATGAGATCCTTGTAATGTTGACGCAACTTGTGCTGAAGCCTCTCCACACCCGAGGAGCATGAGTATGAAGAATAGCGGCGACGTCGCTTCCCAAAGCGTCAAGAGCGGGAGCACCAACGTTGGCAGGAACCGCTCAACCCCCAAGAGTAAGAACAAGACCTCGACCATGATTGATGGGGGTACCAACGGCAGCGCTTGGAGGGTGTTGGCGAAAGCCGAGGCACCTCTGGGTCTTGGTCAGTGGTCAGAAGCAGCAGGTCAGTGGACTGATCTGTCCCTCCAATAATCTGGGTCAGGAACGGAGTCCTGGATAAAGAAGTGTCAGCCTCCTCAGTCGACAACTGGTCGACCAGCTCGAGGAAAATCTCAGCCAGAAGATTGATCAACATCTCGGCCAACTGGCACGATGGGGTTACAGTGGAGCCGGCAGCCTGGGCCGAAGATTCGACCAAAGTTGGATCTGGAGAAGTGCAGGAGTTGAAAACCCTCAACCGAGAGTGTTCCCGATCCTACGATTGTCGTCGAGACCGGTTTTTCGTGTCTTTTTTCGATTTCGATTTGTGCCCCGAAGAAGGGCCCTGATCAAGAGTCGGTAAAGCCTGGCACAAATCCTTGAATGCCCCCATGAAGGAGGTGCCCAGAGAAAGCAGTACAAAGGCCGAAGCAGAGGAGGTATGAGCTGCAGCCTGGGCCGTTGCCGCCTCAAACACTGCTAGCTGTTCAGTGGACTCCGTAGCCACACAGACCGCCCAACGGGCATCCTTTTATTTGACCGGCTGGTTCCGTTCACCTGGACAGCCTAATGTAGGTCAGGCATGACAGTCCTCAAGAAGGGAGGAGTGGAAGGTGTGACAAATATCGCAGGACCTGGGGATCATGCTCATTTCCCAGGCAGTAGACGCACATGGTGTGCGCATCCATTCGGGACATCTTCTGCCTGCAAAGGCATCGCCGGAACCCTGGAGCGGACTTGTCATCATCCATCGCATTCGGCGGAGAAGAACAAGCCTGAAGACAAGTTGTTTTATTTAGAGTTTGGAAGTAAATCTGAAGATTTAGTAGCAAAGGGCCTAATCAGCGCGAGAGTGATAAGAAGGGAACCTGCTTCTTCCAGTGAAAAGGAAGATCTGGCATCATGGGGCGGAGCTGAGGGAGTTACCACCTGGGTGGGTGAGAGGAGCCAGCTTGAAGACATTCCGGACAGTAAAAGGGGAAGAGCAACTGCCAGAAAGTGTGAATAGAACATCATATCCATGTCCCTAGAACCCTAATGTTTTTCATTCCCTACTTTGTGCGCTTTGTGTTCTTTAACCCTAATGTCTGCAGTAACATAGTTTTTTTGCAATTAATATAGATATACAAGCAGTAGTAATTCTAGAATAACTTCATGCTGACTAGAAAGAGATCAGGTTTAGAGGTTGGTGTAAAGTTCAGTCCCTCAGACAGAACCCTCAGCTGCATGTCCGAGAGGGTGACATGAGACAAATTAATTACTTCTTTTTGTTTACCAGAGTTGGTTTTCTTGGTAAACAGACCTGCTTTTTTTCTTTTCCACCTCCATACTTTCCTTTTGCCTTGTTGTTTGTCTGTAAATGTGGGATGTACTTGGGTTTTTAGCGCCAACCATGTGCACGAGGAGTTGTGCCTGTGGCAGCAGGTAGCACCAATATGCACTTTAAATATTCATTCGTAATGCAGCCATTCCTGTGTGTATAGCTTTTCTTCATTTTGTGTCCATGTATTCTCACATCTGGGAGGAAGAGCAGTCCTTAGGGAGTCAGAAAAAAAAAAAAATGGTCCTAACCATGCTCACACTTTGCGTTGGATTCCAGGGGCTGTTCAGCATTAACCTCTTCACATAATAAACACAAAGAGAAACAAGCATTTGTCAATGCCGAATGTTTGCTTGCTGGTACTGGTAGCGCAGGAGTTAGAGAGATGCACAAAGAATGGCAGTGAAGTACTGAACTGATGCCAACCCCACCCCACCACCCTGCAGAGACTGAAAGGGGCTGGGGTGTGTCTTTAGTCGTCGGTCACAACACTCACATTTCACCTCACCCTGCCCTGCAGACACCGACAGATGTCACGGTGTGCCTTGGGGTCTTAGAGCCATTAAGTTCAACCCACTCCATAAGGAAATACACTGAGATTGGGAACAGTATAGGAGAATGGGGTGAACGTTAGCTCGAAGACCCCAAAACACCTCGATGCCTGTCAATAGCTGCAGGGTGGGGGTGGGATGGGGTAAGCATTACAGTTGACGATCCCAAGTCACAAACCCCCACGCCTGTCAGTCTGCACAGGGTGGACGCTATGGTTGGAAACGCTAATGCCCCAGGCGTTTGTTGGTATTTTTGCTCCAAATTTTCAACATGGGCTTTTTGCGACCCCACTTCATTAACAGTGGCAGGATAATTTTGTTACTCAATCCCAAAAGGTGATTTTGAATGGCGAGTGCCATTTGGCGCCAGAGGTGCGAAAACACATTTCGAGCAGGACGTGAAAAATGGCAGCTGTACTGTTCATGAGGAGGTGTGAAGAAATGGCAATGTTGAAAATCTGGAGTGAAATTATGAAAAAGTGGTGAAGTTATGAGTGTGTGTAGAAACTGTGCAATGCACGCTCATAACACTGTCATTGTTTGGAATGTTTTCACCAAATTTTCAACATGGCATTTTTGAGATCTCCCCTCATGAACAGTGGCACTAGAATTTTGTTAATCTGTCCTGAAAGTTGATTTCGCATAGCGACCGCACCATTCTGTGCCACAGGTGCAAAAACACATTTCGGGAAGGAAGAGAAAATTACAGCTGTACTGTTCATAAGGGGTGTGAAAAAATGGCAATGTTGAAAATTTAGATGAAGATATTAAAACTGATGATTCTGAGTGTGCATAGAAACTGCTAACGGACATTAAATACCACAGTCATTTGTTTGGGAGTTTTTTCCCCAAATTTGCAACAAGAGCTTTTTGGGACCCCACCTCATGAATAGCGGCACTGTCATTTCGTTAACTGGTCCCAAAAGGTGATTCCGTGCAGTGACCATGAAATCACCTTTCAGGACCGAGAAACGAAATGACAGACAGTGTTCACCAGGTGGGGTTCCAAGAGCCCCATGTTGAAAATTTGGGACCAAAACTTGGCTGAGATATCAACCAAAATTGAAAACCCCCTATTGACTGCCATTATAGGGCTTACCGTCATTTCTTCAGTTCCTGGTTGGTCTTTGAAGAGTGTAGATAGTTGCCGGTCCACATAAGATCACTGCTCCCGGCCTCCTGAGGTAAGTATGGGTGAGGGGAGTGCGGGGAGGTGGGATGCGTAGAGGGAGGGTGCAGGGTGGGGGCTGGCGGGAGCGACAAGGGACCTTTTTTTCTGGTTTAAAAAAAAAATACGTTGTGGGGTTGTTTTTTTTACAGGTGAAATATCACAAAACAGACTTTGGCACACTGGGTGGGCTCCCAGTGTGCCAGGATCTGGAGGGGTGGGGAAGGAATCAATGCCGACCGAAGTTGGGGACGAGGCAAGAACATGGGGTGTGGGGGTGCACATGGACACGGGGTGGGCATCCTGGTGTCGGAAACATCAAAGAAGTATTTTATGGCACACTGGGGTGGGCTCCCAGTGTGCCACATTATTGGAGGGGAAGGGGGATACATGCGGACATGGGTATTGAGCATCCCAGTGTCGGCAGGGGTGGAGAACGGAAGGTGTGGGGTGGGCAGCAGCAGTGGGAGGAAGATAATTTGTTGTCCTACTTTGTGACTGGTTGGGAGGGAAGGGGGACTGCCACTGCAATGACAAAATTGCCCCTGACTGCAGCGACAGATTTCACGGAGGGTGTGGGTTGGGCAGCAGCAGTGGGAGAGAGCTAATCTGTTGTCCTGCTGTGTGACTGGTTGGGAGGGAGGGAAGGGGGACTTTTGCTGCAATGACGAACCTGCCCCTGACTGCAGCGACAGATTTCTTTCAAGTGCGGTGCTCGCTATGAAACTGCCGTCATCGGCAGCATCAGCATTACTTAGTGGCCGATGGACATGCCCATCAAAGCATTCGTTGGACTGGCCACAACACTGCCACACCTCTGCAATGCTCTACTACTTCAATATATTTCTTGTGCACTGCACGCACAAGAAAACATAAACATGGAGGGAAGTACTTTAGATGGTGGCAAGTACACATCCACAAGCACCTCTCCCCAACCAAATGGTGACAGAGAAGCAGCAGACTCAGATCAAAGACACATAAAAAGCTGCAAAAAAGTCATCCGGCTCAGACAAAGAGCACAGGGTGTCCAGTCGGGGGAGCCTTGATGCTAAGAATGGCAAAAAGGAAAAGGCTACAGATACTCTGGTGCCATCAACGCCAGCTAAGAAAAGACAGAAAAAAAGCATCAGACTGCAACTCCCCTGAAAGGAACCAGGAGCCAGCAGTATTTCCTCAGCTGAGAACATCACTAAAATGTGGACATTTTTCCAGGTCTTTCAATTCATAGATAACTTGGCCACTATTCCTGACCCCCCCCAGGCATTTTTTTGAGCCCGTGCTGGAGGAGCAGGATGAGAGAGAATGGACAGAATGGGAGACAACCCCTGAACCTGACTGTGGCTCACCACCCAGAGTCAATGAGGATTTTACCTTGTACTCCTCTTTCGTAAGGCATATGCTGGAAACTCTGGATATCCCCTTTACGGAGAATGAGGAGGACATCGAGGAAGCAGAATGCATGAGTATGCTGGGACTGACCTCATCAAAAAATCTCACGGTACCTAGCCACAAATCCCTCAAAAAAGGAACTAGTAGGATTCAGGAACACCCATATTCAGCTCCTAGCATTGAGAAAAAAGGTGGAAAAGAAATACCAAAGTAGAAAGGCAGGGGGTTGAATTTTTATACTCATGCTCTGACCATGAAGGAGTTGTACAAGCAGCAGCATGTGAAGCACCTAAGGTGTCACCGGCAGCAATGCCACCTGAAAGGATTCTAGAAAACGTACACCTTGGTAACACTGCAGTTACAGCAAGCTGCAGATACAGTATGGCCTACACTGCAAAATACCAAAAACCCTCTGGAGCACCGTACAGGTGCTCAGTGAAAAAGTGAATGGTGACAGTGGCAATCATCTAGCAGAGATGGCTGAGGATGCACGGGGAACTACTAAAGATTAGTTTCAAATGGCTGTGGACTCTAATGACACAGCTTCAAGGGTACTAGCACATGCAGTAGCTCTGAGGAGATTTATCTGGCTAAGAACAGCCATCTTTTCTGAGGACACAAAATCCAAAGCTCTGGATTTTCCTTTGAGGGACCATCCCTTTTTGGTGATTAGACAGAAGCCTATAAGAAGTAGGTTGATAAAAAACAACTTAGAAAAATCTGACCCAGAAGGAAAGAGCTTCTACTTCCTTCAGACCATATCGAAGGAGAGAGAGGGTAGGGCTACTACCAAAGGCCCTGTTCCTATAATTGTGCTCCTCAGAGAGGTGCCCAAAGAGGCAGAGGCAGGAGAGGTGCCAAGCAGAGGCAGGCACTTGGCCCGAAGTCAAAAGAGAATACTTGACTACCCTATGCAGGCTGCCTTAGACACCCAACCAGTGGGAGGCCGCCTTACTCCATACGCGCTAGAGTGGAAATCCACAGACAAGTGGGTGCTGGGAATAGTTAGTCAGAGACTGGCTCAACAGTTAACAAACATCCCCAAACTAAAAAGCCCCCAAATCTTTCCTCCACTCCAGCTTCAGAAAAAGAAATTCTGCTCAAACTGGAGATAAAGAAGCTACTAAGGATGAAAGCTATAGAAAAGGTCCCTCCCTCTCAGTGGGGAAGAGACCTGTTCTCAATATATTTTCTCACGAACAGGCACATAACGAAGGAAAAGTTCAAAACAGTAACACTACGAACAGTTATACCATCCCTACAACAAAAAGAGTGGATGGGATCCCTGGATCTACAAAATGCTTATTTTTACATCTCTGTAAGACCCTATCACAGGAAATATTTCAGGTTCAGGTTAGGAAATACAGGTTACTCACCTGTAACAGGAGTTCTAGGAGTGGTATATGTTCATCCACGCTGTCTGGCAGGTTCCTTGCCGCTTTAAGATGGGCTGTAAAGTCTTCAAGCTGGCTCCTTCCACCCACCTGGGTGGTAAAACCCTTGGCTCCACCCCATGATGCCAGATCTAGCCCAATGGAAGCCAGGTTGTGCGTCAAAGCCAGGGAGGTCGGGTGGGTCATGTGGATGAACAACATATACCACTCCTAGAACTCCTGTTACAGGTGAGTAACCTGTATTTCTAAGGAACTTGGATACGTTGTTCAATCCACACTGTCTGGCAGACTCCTAGCAGTTCTCCAGGAGGAGAGAGGCAAGGCGTGCACCCACTTGGGAAATAAGGACTGGAGAACCGAGGTCCCAAAACCAGCATCCCGGCGTGACTCTAGGTCAATGTGGTAATGGGAAATAAAGGTGTGTGCCGACTTCCAGGTAGCAGCCCTGCAGATTTCCTGGAGAGGGATGTCCCTAGAAGCAGCCACCGAAGCAGCAGTATGGCGGGTAGAATGAGCTCTTATCCCTTTGGGTGGCTCCATGCCCGACAACCTTTAGCAGAGATCTATGCAAGAGGTGACCCACCAGCTTATCGTCTGCTTGGCTGCAGGTCTGCCAGCTGCGGCTTCAGCGTAGGCGACAAACAGCTGGTGAACCTCTCCCCGAACTTCAGCCATCCGCTTCTTATAATAAGCGAGCCCTCTTCTAGGGTCCAAAGTATGGAGCCTATATTCGGCCTCCGAAGTGTGATTGGGGTAGAACAAGGGCAGAGTCAACACCTGGTTCAGGTGAAACTCCGACACCGCCTTCGGAAGGAACTTCAGGTGGGGGCAAAGGACAGCCTTGTCCCTGTGGAAGACCAGATAGGGAGACTCGATGGAAAGTGCCTGGAGCTCTCCCATCCTTCTGGCTGACGAAATAGCCACCAAGAAGGCGGACTTCCACGACAGGTGGGAGATGTCACATCTGTGCATCAGTTCGAATGGATTGCCCATGAGCTTAGCCAATACCAGCAGTAGATCCCATGGAGGTGGAGGTTCTCGCACTGGAGGGGATAGGTGATTGAGGCCTTTGAAAAAGCGCCAGACCACCTTCTCCTGCGCCACCAACTGCTTGCTGGCCCGCACCCGGCAGGCAGAGATGGCTACCAGGTACACCTTAAGGGTCATCGACCGAAGCTCTTGCTGAGAAAGGGACCACAGGTAGTCCAAAATACTAGCCAATGGACAGGAAGAGGGGTCCAACCCCTTGTCCTGACACCAAATGGAGAATCTCTTCTATCTGAAGGCATAGCATTTTCTGGTCGACTCCTTACAGGATGCCTCAACGACACTGAGGACCTCGTCAGAAAGACCCAAGGCCTGGAACTCTAGCCGCTCAGAAACCAGGCCGTCAGGTGCAGGAATTGAAGGTCCGGATGGAGAACCTTCCCCTTGTCGACTGAGATCAGGTCTGGACAGGCTGGAAGTCATCTTGGGAGCCTGGAGCTGAGGCTGAGGAGATCTGGGTACCAGAACTGGTGAGGCCAATCTGGGGCTACCAGAATCACCTGTGCCTTGTCCCTCTTCGCCTTGAGAATCACTTTGTGGATCAAGGGAAATGGAGGGAAGGCGTAGAAGAGGCCAGGGTCCACAGCCTCAAGAAGGCATCCCCTGCAGCAAGCCCTGCTGAGGGGGGTGGCATGAAACAGCTTCAGCTTCGCGTTCCTCTGGAGGCAAACAGGTCCACCTGAGGGGTGCCCCAATGGGAGAACAGGTCTTGAACTACCTCCGGCAGGAGAGACCACTTGTGAGATGCAGCGCCTATCCGGCTGAGGGCATCGTCCAGACTGTTTGAGGCTCCTGCCACATTGGATGGCTAGAGATCCGCCACCAGGCTGATCACGAGAGACCAAATGCGGAAGGCTTCCTTGCACAAAGGCAAGGAATGCATCCCACCCTGTTGGTTGAGATAGTACATGGTCATGTTGTCCATCTGGACCTGAACCACCTGACCCTATACAAATAAAGCGAAGGCGGTGAGAGCTAGTCGAACCACTTGAAGCTCCAGCACGTTGATGTGGCATCGAGACTCCTGAGGGGTCCAGAGGCCGTGGGCCCGGAGCTCCCCCAGATGGGCACCCCAACCCATCAAAGAGGCGTCGGTCGTAAGGATGACCGTTGGATCAGGGTGGACAAACGGGATACCCTCCTGCAGATGAGCTGGGATGAGCCGCCACTGCAGGCCGTCCCACATCTTTTGGGTCACGGTTACTGGCTGGTCCAAAGGACCGGAGCGCTGTGACCATTGGCTGGCCAGCCCCCAATGCAGGGGACGCATCTGCCAGTGGGCCCAACGGACCATGCTGATGCAGGCCGCCATGAGACTCAGAAGGTGCAGGAAGTCCCGGGGAGGGCGCAATTGCCCAACCAGAAATGACTGGGCAAAGGAGGAAAGGACCTCGTCCCTGTCTGCCAGGAGCCGGGCTCATGCTTGAAGAGAGTTGAGCTCTGCCCCGATAAACTGAATCACCTGCGATGGCACGAGTTCCGATTTGGCCTCGTTGATCAGGAGACCAATTTGAGAGCAGACCTGGAAGGCCAGATCTCTGGACCGCTCCACCTCCAACCTGGAGGGGGCTGCTATCAGCCAGTCGTCCAGGTAAGGGTACACCAGGACTCCTCGACACCGCAGAAATGCTGTCACCACTGCAATGCATTTGGTAAAGACCCAGGGACCTGGAGAAAGACTGAAGGGCATGGCCCGGAACTCGTAAAGTGATCCCTCTGCTCTGAAGCGGAGGAATCGCTGATGAGACGGACGGATTGGGACGTGAAAGAACATGTCCTGGAGATCCAGAGAGCAGAATCACATGCCTAGTTCCAAGGATGGTATGATCCGAGCCAGAGTGACCATCCTGAAGGTGTGCGGCCTTAGGAACTTGTTCAGGTCATGCAGATCCGAGAATGGGGAGCCAGCCCTCCATCTACTTTGGGACCAGGAAGTACCTAGACACAAATCCTGGGTTTGGAGGAGGATCCGCCACCTCACTGATCATCTCCTTTTGGAGGAGCAGAGCTATGTTGACTCGATGAGTCGACAGAGAGGCTGCGGAACCGGTAGCCCCCTGAGGGGCGATGGCTCGATAGGGAGGGGTCCGCTTGAATTCCAGAGGCAGACCCCTGCCCACCTCTTCCAGCACCCAACAGTCCATGGTGATAGCGGACCAGGCAGAAAGGAAGTGGCGGAGCCGTCCCCCCACAGGGGGACCCGGGGAAGAGTGACAAGGTTGGGGGTGGCAGCCCTCAACCCATCACTGGGCAGGCTTGGAGGAAAGGCCAGCCGAGGGGCCACCTGAACCTTTCCCTCCTGGCTTCCTGCTGGAGGAAGCGTCAGACTTGGCCTTGGGGTGCCATGCGTGAGCCTGCTGACCCTGTTGCTGGTGCTGCTGGACCAGACATGCCGCAGGGGTGGAAGGGCAAAAGGGCTTACGTTGCTGCTGGTGGCCTTTGTTCTTCTGGGCAGATGTGACTGAGTCCAAGGTGGCATTGGACTTCTCGATCCTCTGGAGATGGCCCTCCACCCCCGGTCCGAACAGTCGGTGCCCAGAAAGGGAACGTCTGTCAGCTTGTGCTGGGTATCTGCCGTGAAGGCGGAGATCCGCAGCCAAGCTCTACGGCGCATGGCTACTGCGGCAGCTACTGACCGGGCACAAGAGTCTACAATGTCCAAGGCAGTTTGAAGCTGTTTGGCCACCGCCCTTCCCTGATCCCGCACCTGCATGACCGTCATTTGAAGGTCAGCTGGGAGATAAGGAAGCACCTCATCCAGGGAACCCATAAGGGCAAGTGAAAAATGTTCCATCAGCAAGGCCGAGCTAGCCTGTCGAAGACCTAGGGAGGAGGCCACATAAACTTTACGCCCCGAGTAGTCCAGCTTTTTGGACTCCTTCTCAGGGGGCTTTTCAATGTCCCCAGCATTGCCGGAGCACCGGAAGACGCTATCGGTTACCAGCTCTTCAGCCGAGGGTGCTCCGAAAAACCAGAGAGAGAGAACCAGTGGGGACTGCATACTTGCGAGCCATCCTGGCTGAAGGTGCAGGACAGGATGCAGGCCACTGCCACAACTCCAGGGCCGGCCAACAATGGCCTCGGCCACAGGCAAGGCCTCCGTGGGGGAATCCCCTCGGTCCATAATCTCTGTGAGGGGATATCTGGTCCGTTTTTGTACGGGTTCGAGCTGCATCCCAGTGGACTCTGAGATGAGCCAAAGAATTCCCAGGAATGAGGATGGGCTCTCGTCCACCGACAGACCCCCAGAAGATTCCAGGTCAAGGGGCCTGGAATACAAGGAGGAGTCGGACTCCGAGGAGTCCGCGAACAGCTGCCGAGCGCCTGAGCCACCCTCCACTTGCTGAGGCCAATTGGGGGTGAGGGTGACCTGATAACCTGTGGGGCAAGCCCTGACCCGACCGAGAATCCTTGGTCGGAGCCCCAGTCTTTGATTGCGGGGGCGGTGGTTCCACCACAATAGAGCAGCCGGTCTCGGACGTGCAATCGGTGCCGGAGTCAGCTCCTTGACTAAGGAACTGATGGCGAGAGGTTGCTTCAGTCGTTCGGGCGACAGTCACTTAATGGCCGGTGAAGGCGTCGGAGTCGGCTTATTGCCGGCTAGTAACAGCTGCTGCCACATCATGTCCTCATAGCGCCGACACAACTTGCGTCAGAGCCTATCCTCCGAAGAGGATGAGCAGCGATGCCATTTTCCGTGATGCCAGGACCGAGACCGCCAATGTCAGTGGGACCTACCCGACATGGAGGAGGAGGACCGAGACCTTCAGGGTCGCCGATGGTGGGTCGAGGAGGGGGCCGGGAAACCCACTCATCCCCTGGTTCAGGCTCCTTGACCGGGGACTTCGGCACAGGAGGCACAGGCAAGTCCTCGGTAACCACCGGGGGAACCGGTGAAGAAGGGTTGTCGGCTTCTCCAGTCGACAACCCATCCAATGGGTCAAGAAAAATCTCGACCGCATCGATGGATGTCTAAGCCGGCTGACCTGATGGGGACACCGTGAAGCAGAGGACTTAGCCACAACCTTGACCGAAGTCGAAAGCAGACACTCCGAGGAACGAGATCTCTCCCACTCCCACGAACGTCGACAGTGGGACTTACCTTTTGGTTCCTTTTTCTTTGACCTACTAATGTGAGTCCCAGAGGGCCCTTCTTCCTTGGTGGAGAGGGACTGACAAAGCTCCTTAAAAGAAGCAGTGTAGGAGGAGCCCAAGGAGAGCAGGATAAACGCCAATGCTGTAGAAGACGCGGCATGAGCCGCCTCCTCCTTGAGGGCGATTAGCTGCTCCGTGGAGCCCGCAGCCTCGGACACCACTCAACGGGCCTCCTTCAACTTCACCGGCAGAATCTGTTTCTCAGTGCACCCCAGTTGAAGTCTGGCAACGCGGTCTTCTAGAACTGAAGGCACAAAAGACTTGCATAGATCACAGGCCTGCGGATCATGAGCAAGCCCCAGGCAGTAAACGCAAGTGGCGTGTGGGTCGGTCCGACACATCTTCTGCCTGCAAGGGCACTGACGGAAGCCGGGAGTAGATTTTGAATCCATCGCAGCCATGAGGGAAGTAGAATACTTAAGTCTTGTAAACCTTAAAATAATTTTCAGAAAAACCGAAGGATTAGGATCCAGGCCTACAAATGCAGAGCGCTAAGGAGGGAACCTGAGCTTCCAAGCGGTAAGGAAGATCTGGCGTCATAGTGCGGAGCCGAGGGTTTTACCACCTGGGTGAAAACTTTCTGGCCCATCTTGAAGCGGCAAGGAACCTGCCAGACAGTGTGGATTGAACAACATATCCACGTTCCTAGAAAAGATCATTACCAGTTTACTGCACTGCCTTTTTTGTCTGACCTCAGCCCCAAGGGTGTTTATAAAATGCTGAGCAGCAGTAGCTGCATACCTGCAAAGAAATGGGTCAGTGCATTAAAATGGGTTACCTATAGTTTCCCTCTAAAGTCCCCAAGACATTACCAAAACACAAATGCAGGGAAAATTATTATTAAATGTAGTGCAGTGGTTTTTGAAATAATACAGTGCAAGCAGATAAAAAACTTAACCAGAATGCCATGGCACATTCCTTAATGGTAAATTCCCACATCTTTGTGTGCAAATTCCAAGAAGAACTGGTGCAAGCTCTGTGACATTTTTTTTCCATGCCAGCATTATGTGTATTAATTGTGTTGTAAAAGTTTGTATCTTGTGGAATAACGTTTTTTCATATATACTATTACTTATTTATTGTGTGCTCTGCACTTTTTTGCTGTATGTATAACTTACACCATCCCCCAAAAACAGCCTGAAGAAGATCAGTCTCGGATGTAACTTCATATGTCCCCCTTAGTTACGTCTGGACATTTTAGCAAAGGGGCCCTTTTATAATTAATTTTCCCCAATGTTCTTATTTGGTTCCCTCCATTGCTGTCCCTTTTAGCCCACGGACAGGCTTGTTTTCAATTCCCCATTTTATTTCCCGATCAGCATCGATTACATTCATCTGGCAACAGGCTCATGTCCACTTGCTCGGATGTTCATGCCGAGAGGTCGCGGGGTGGGGGAGCCACACAAGAACACAAGACATGGAGTGACGTGGCCTTATAGTGCGTCGGGCATCGAGGGGGTATAAAAGAAACACCCCTAAACAAATGTGTCCCCTTCTTCGTGCCACAATCCAGCACCGAAGTTGTTTGGTCCCCCAGCGCTATGTGGCGAGACTCTGGCAGGCTCCATCGACTACCATCCCTTTTCACGAGGCTATTCAGGTAAGAGCTCAGAGAAGCGCATCTTTCGGCATTCGTAATGAAAGCTCTCCTTCCCAAAACTTTCCTCCACAGAGCTCATGTTTTTTAGCCCTCAGTACAAAATTAATTCTTAAATTTCCAAGTCGTGGCTTCTCCAGCACTTCTTATTATGACCTGCTTATAGAAAGGTAAAGCAGGCACTGAGCAGGGTTTAGACACTCTGTGGTCCTACTTCCTTCCTTTGGCTCCGGACTGCTGGGCAGAAGAAATGAATAAAGAAGGAACCTGCGACATGAAGGTATACTGACAAAAAAAGAATACATTTCTTTATCTTTTTAACAGGTTTATCCATTATCGAGTGCACTTTAATGGGGATGAGCCATGAGGACACAGAGCGGAGCATGTCTCCCAGAGCAGTTCTGTGTTTCCGCCCGCAAAAACCTAAACCTGGGCAAGGGAACAGGTCACAAACCTTAGCAAATCAATAAAATGTTTTTCTGATTTTTATACAGAATGTGTCAAAATGCTGTGCCCTGAAATGTACTGTTAGCTGGAATGATTTATGCTGAGATGTTTACACTGAATTGACGTGATATCACTTATGGACACAGATTTCTTATCTCCCTTTCTTGGTTTTCCAATGTACATACTGGCTGACCTCCATGATTTATTTTATGGCGTGGCAGGCTCCATACTGAGAAATTAAAAAGCTGCAGTGCTAAAAATGTAAAGACTGTGCCTCCTGTAAGTGTTTTTATGTTGCCCCGAATCAGTTTAAAAGGCATAATTTGGAAAGTGAGGAAACTGGATGGGTGTGGGTGTGCTGAGCTGTTCTTGTGCTGACCATTGTGGGGTAGAGACTCTGCATTCTTTCATTCTGGCCACATGCTTGCAGGTGGGGTGCCTGGGTGCCTTAAGTAGCAAAATGCTGTTGCTGTAGTCTTTCTTAGACTAAAATTGCTGTTGCTGGGGGCGCATGGTGTGGGGCATTTTTGGAAGCATGTGACTGATTTTTGCCTGGGTTTGGGGGAGGCCTCATGTTGGCAGTTCACCGTCTTGCTGTGTTTGCTTGGTGGGGGGGGGGGGAGAGAGTGCCACATGGTGTGGTCCTTTATCTGGATCATTTGGCACCCAAAAGTGAATCTTTGATGTACGACTGGTAGGCACAGCATCATTTTGTTAATGCTGCATCTGCCTGTGCATAAGATTCACTTTGGGGTTTCAAATGGTGCAGCTGAGGTCCACACACCACTGCAGGCTTCCAGATAAATGCCCACACCATGTCGACTGATTTCTCCGATGTTTGCCTGGGTGGGGAGGGATTGCCAAATCCACCCTCTTGCTGTGTTTGAACTGGTGAAATCTGTTTTTCTTTGTGACATTCTGCTTAATTGAAACTGTGTGCTGGGGGGCATGGTGTGGCCTTTATCTGAAGCCTGCTGTGGTGTAGGTTCGAGTGGATCATTTGGCACCCAAAAGTGAATGTTTTCACTTATTGGGCTCCAAATGATCCACTCGAGGCCTACATACCACAGCAGCCTTCCAGATAAAGGCCCATGCCATGTGGTCTGATGTCTTCTGAAGTTTGGTTAGGGGTGGGGGCACCTCAATGGGGATTTTGTTAGTGTGACATCAACAGGCTAATCATACATTATCTGTATATTTTTTGTATTGTATACCCATACTGTACAAGGCCTGTTACCAAGTGTTGTCTGAGTGTGGTGTTCTTTGCAGGCAGGTGCGCCTCCATTTTGTTCGCAGGCAGGTGGCTGTGCACCTCCATTTTGTTTGCAGGCAGGTGGCTGTGTGCATCCATTTTGTTTGCAGGCAGGTGGCTGTGCGCATCCATTTTGTTTGCAGGCAGGTGGCTGCGCGCCTCCATTTTGTTTGCAGGCAGGTGGCTGCGGCCTCCATTTTGTTTGCAGGCAGGTGGCTGTGCGCATCCATTTTGTTTGCAGGCAGATGGCCTCCATTTCGTTGTTTGACTTTTGTCCTGTGAAGCATGTCGTGCGTCTCATCTTGTCCTTTTGCCCGTGTAAACCACTTCAGGGGTCATGCCTTTGGCACTGCGCCTCCATTTAGTTATTTGACTTTTGTCCTGTGAAGCATGTCGTGAGTCTCATCTTGTCCTTTTGCCCATGTAAACCACTTCAGGGGTCATGCCTTTGGCACTGCTCCATCAATCTGTTCTCATGACTTGCCTTGTCGATTCCAGAATTTACTGCTTCTCATTTCGTATATTTTTGCCAGTGTGGCATTAACCACATCTTTAATGGCATTTCTATTCCAAAATGTCAATTCCATTAACAGAAGAGACCTCTTTTCTTAAATCATTATTCTTCTGTTCCTACAGACTTTCTGAAAACTTTTAAGGATGGAATCAAGAAGACGACCATGTTTATCTGCTACAGCAGTGCTCACTGAAGTATTGCATAATACTGCTACTGCTCAATCAAGCAAAGAAAGAAACCGGCTTTACAGAGCAAATATAAAGAAGGATGAAGGCCGCTATCAAGCATATTTGGAAAAAAATGCAACACGTGCCAAGAAAAACAGAGACAACATGACTGAGGATCAGCGTAGCCATTATAATGACATGGCAAAGGAGAGAACGAGAAGGTACAGAGAAGCACAGAAACAAAAGACCCAATCAACTGTAGAAAAAAGTAGTAGGCCAACAAAACGAACACATCCTAATGATCAGAACGCATTGCCACAGAGGGAATACTGGAGGGAGATAAAAAGAGAACAGCGAGCCAACATGACAAGTCAGAAATGAAGAATAAATGAGAAGCAACGCAGAAAGTACCATGAAAAAAGATGCGCTGCCACTGCCTCACCAGTGCCCGCCACTGCCTTACCAGTGCCCACTGTCACCTCTTCAATGGCCACCACCAACTCACCAGTGGCCGCCACCACCACACCATCCTCAGCAATGATCCTACAAGGAAAAGAGCCATTCACAACAGCAGTGGAACTGTATAATGCCGCTCTAAGAAAGTCGGTGCAAAGAGCAAAAAAGGCATTGCCAAAATCACCCACTAAATTTGCAATAACATTGGAGCGGATATTGGCATCTTGCTCACCATCAAAGAAAGCGGCCCTGGCCAAGCGTGGTGTGCTTCCAAGAACACAACTGGAAGATAAACTTATGTCAGTTGTATCTGAGAAGTTGTCCCAGCTAAAAAAAAGAAAAGTGACAGACAGAGGAACAAGGAATTTTTAAAAAACATTGTACTATTAAAAAAATACAAGCTGCTAAGAACTGCGAGCTCAGCACTGAGGGTGAGCTGGAAGAGGCTTATGAGAGTATCTTCTACAGAGAATGAAGCCAAAAAAACACACTGCTCTGCACTGCCACTCGAAACCATGAGTAGAGTGGAAAAATTCTTTGAAGAGAGTGCCACACCTCTGCTGCACAAAAAGGCCTTTTCTAAACGGTCAAGCAAAACAAGGTCATACCTCGACAAACCTATTGACCGTCTTCACCAAGAATTCATGCAACAGAACGCAGACACCACTCGGAGCAGGAAAATTTGGCACTTTACGACCAAGGCACATTAAACTTGCAGGGCAGCAAAAATTTGAACAATGTCTTTGTGAATATTGCGCTAATGCATCACTGAAGCTTAAGGCTATAAATCATCTTGTCAATAAATATAAACTTCCATGCTGCAAAATTGCAGATCTTTATCAGGCAGTTGAAATTACTGTGTGTCCCAGACTACCTTTGGAAAAGTTCTTCAAATATGACTGCGTGCAAAAAACATGGGAGAAGTGCAGCACCGAAAATTTTGTTGATGTGGTGAAGGACCTAGTCCAGAAACATGGACAAGAATGGACAACATGGCAGCAGTGGGACAGTATTAAAATCATGAGAATGGCTGATGGCCTTCAAGTGCAACAGACCAGGAAGGTTTTGAAAAATAAACACTCTACTGTCCAAATGCTGGTAGAAGTCCTAAAAGAGGACCTTTTCTTCCTGGGTCATCATATGCATGTTGCAGCATGGCAGCAGCATCAGTTTAACCAGATCAGGCAGTTTGTACCCAGGGGTTGGATGGTGATGGTGCTAGACTTCGCGGAGAACTACACCTGTAAACTACAGAATGAAGTACAGTCAGCCCACTGGCACCATGAGCAAGCAACAGTTCACCTTGTGGTTACATATTACAACTGTAATCTCTGTGAAGCCACTGTCAAAGACTCTCCCTTCATATCAAGTGATCTCAAGCATGATCACTATGCTGTACGGCATTTTGTTGAAATTGCAAATGCACACCTCATGAACGTTTAATCACTGAACATTGTCAAGCAAGTTCTCTTCACAGATGGCTGTGGTGCGCAGTACAAGTCAAAATGGTCATTTTATATTTCCTTTTCCAACAGCAAGTATGGATTTCCAGTTGAGCGCGTTTATTTTGGATCAGGACATGGGAAGGGGCCCTCGGATAGGGAAAGCGCAGTGGTGAAGTCTAAGGCAAGCATGGGAGTACAATCGCGGCAGGCAGTAATCCGGAATGCAAAAGAACTATTCAAATACTGCCACAGTGAACTAACAAAAGGCACCGACACTGAAGGGTGCACTCACCGCAGGAGAACATTTTTCTGGTTGGGTGAAAATGAAATAAAAAGACAGCCAAGAGGAGATGTAAAAGCTGTACCCGGAACACAACTCGTACAAAGTGTGAAGTCGCTAATGGATGGTGTGGTGGCCACAAGAAACCTTACATGTTTGTGTACACATTGCATTAATGAAGCTGGGCCCTGTGAGAACCATAGTCTGGTGGAAGAGTGGAAGTCGAAGAAACTAATTAGTTCGGCTACATTTGTGCCCGCTGCTAATGTTCACAAAAACACAAGTGACACTGCTCCTACTTGCTCTACAGCTGTGGTCATTGTGTCTGGTCATGCACAATCCCGACACTCATGCCCACGCATCTGCCAGTGACACGACTGCTTCCAGTGCTCCTGCAGTTCCTGGCACAACAGCAGCCACCACAGCCATTTTTAGCACTTTGCAAGACAGGGGCATGCACATTGATGCAAGCATGTCAAATCACTGCACTGCTCCACAATTGGACAGGCCCGCTTCAAGCAACCAAAAAGTTCAGAAGAAGAAAAAAACATTGTTGGAACCAGAGATTGATAAATTCTATGCTGTCTACTATTCTAAGGAATTCTATATTGGTCAAGTTACAGCAGTAGACACCTTAAAGCAGTTGTTCTCAGTGAACTTCCTACAGAACCATCAGTGTGTTTTTTCTTGGCCACAAAGGCAGGACACTGACAGCATGAAGAAAATACGAATTTTTCATGGGCCGCTACAGCTTGAAGGAGATGGACCCTATGTTTTACAAGCAGAACAATTAAAGATCATTGTGGAAAAGTTCAGCAATCTACAACAGAGATGGGATTAAAACACTGCTCTTACTGTGCATTAAGGTGGACTGCAGAAACTGCATCATTGCATTACACTAACTATAATTTCTGTACATAATTTTCCTATCTTTTGTATAGTTTATTCAGCATTTCTATTTTAGTTTAGAGGCAGTTAGTTCTGTAGATACTGTTTAGCCTGTATTTATAGTTTAGTCTCTAGGTATAGTTCAGTAGATCTGTAGTTACTGTTTCAGCAGTATTTTTATTTTTAGTATGGACTCTGGTATAATTCAGTAGTTAGCGTTTAGCCTGTACAGTTTAGTCTCTGGGTATAGTTCTGTAGTTACCATCCTAGCCTATATGCCTATTGCAGTCTCCAGATAATCTCTGGGCCTTAGCCGGTTGCCAAAGATTAACAAATATATATATATATATATATATATATTATAGTTTAGGAGTGAAAATTAATACATGTTGAGACTTTTTCAGAGTAAACCATTTTACTTATGTCAATTTTGATTTCATTACCCGTTTTACTTCCACCTATAAAACTTTTTGTTAACTTCTACAACTGTTTCCTATCTCTTATTGCGTGTGCTGTTATGTAAGGTCCCTTGCCAAATGATAACATTATAAATATGTCCCACTGCATGCACATACACTTATGTGCCCTGTTACATGCGCATACACAGTTTTATGTCCCCCGTTACATGTGCATACACAGTTTTATGTCCCCGTTGCATGCGCATACCCAGTTTTATGTCCTCATTCATGTGCGACATTGTAACTGGTTTTACTGATGACACAGCAAAGGAGTTATCCTGCACCATATAACATTTACATTAGGTGACTGATGGCTCCCCAAAAACAACATTTTTTTTGATAAATTATGAATTTCAAAAAATTTCACAAATGTCACAATTTGGTAGCCCTATTTCATGCATTGACCCAAATGGGAAGCATTGTACCCCTACCTGGACAGCTGGCTAATCACAGACAAGTCAAAAGAGGAAGCACTGAGCTCCTCAACACTGGTATGAAACACTGGAAAACTTGGGTTTGATCTTGAACCAAAAAAAAAATCCTAGCTAGAATCCAGTGATGTGCTGGTGTTCATAGGGGCTGAACTAGATACCACACAGTGGGAAACATTTTTTCCACAGGCAAGAGTGTAAAACCTGCTGTCCTGTGCTAGGTCCTTCAAGCCACGCAAACCAAGGCCAGCAAGGGACTTCTTGCAGCTACTGGGCCACATCCGCAGCAACAACTGTGGTGTCATGGGCTCGTCTACAGATGAGAGGCACGCAGTACCATTTAAAGAGGCACGGACATCAAAAGTCAAACTCTCTAAGCCAACCCGGTACCAGTCAGAAACAGTCTGGTCAGGGCTCTGGACTGGTGGAATGAGGTGGACAACCTCAGAGAATGAATTCTCTTTCAGCAATTGTCATAGACATATAATCAAATGACAGCAGAAAAAGATCAAGGAACCATCTAGTCTGCCTGTACTTCCCTATATGCCCCAGGACCTAGTATGTATGCAGAGCTCTATCCACAGCTCTCACACTAACAACAGATGCCTCCCTGCCAGTAGTGTCATTTCACCAGAATCAGGGGTTGCAAAAGCCCTTTTCAGTAGAGTCATAGAAGTTGCGAAGATTCTCCACCCACTTTTTATATAAGAAAATGCTAGGAAAACCTTGTTTTAGGAGTTGCAATAGACATGCATTTGCAAGGAAATTATAGGAGTCAACTGCTACCCCACAGAGAGGGTAGTGGATGCATGGAACAGTCTTCCTGAGGAGGTTGTGGGGTCTAAAACTGTGGGAGAATTCAGGGATGCATGGGACAGACATAAGGCAATTCTTGTGGGGGTTTAGGAAGAAATAGGCTGTTGGTTAACTAGGACCTGCGGCCTATCCTGTAGGTAGAGAAATGGGCAGATTAGGTGGGCCAAGCGGTCCTTATCTGCCATCAAAGTCTATGTTTCTATGTTTACCCCTGGCTACCCCTAAATGATGCCCCTGCTAGGATAGAGTGGACATCTGGTGGAACAGAGATAGTAAATAGTGTCTGGTCCCAGCTGGAACAACCGGATCACATAAATCTTCTATAACTAAGGGCAGTACCCTTGTCACTGCAGTCCTTCTCAGCTCTGCTACAAGATCAGTCAGTTCTGATAATAACAGACAGTACCACCACAATGTACTACATAAACAAACAGTGCAGTACAAGGTCCTGAAAGCTCTGTGAAGAACCAATAAGAATCTGGCTTACTGCCTAAATGCAAAAATTGAGCTGTACACCAGCCAGGAAAGGACAATGTGCTGGTAGACTCCCTAAGCAGGATAAGCCAAGGAAACCATGAATGGTCACTGGACCAAAAGGTGGTACACATTCTTTTCAGGAGATGGGAAACACCAGAGCTAGACTTGTTTGCCTCATGGGAGAATCGGAAGCTACCACTGTTTTCCTGCAGGCCACTCCACATGAGGACCCTGTCTCAGGATGCACATACCTCCAGCTAGGAAGGAAAGTTCCCTTATGCCTTCCCTCCATTCCCTCTGATACACAGAGTCCTATGGAAATTGAAGAGTGTCATCCACAATGATCCTAGTAGTTACAGATTTGGCAAGACAGTCACGGTACTCTCTCCTGCTGTCCTAGTCATGCAAGAACCCAATCTCACTGCCCACAAGACAACCTCCTGACTGTGCCACAGGGCAGGGTTAAACTCCCAAACCTCAGAACACTGAGACTAAAGACATAGTTTTTGAGGACACAGAATACTCAGACATGAATCTTTCAGGCAAAGTGTTGCATATTCTGAAAGGTTCAAGAAAATCTTACTCATCAAAATGGAAAAGATTCTTGTTGTGGTGTTCCCTAGAAGCTGATTTGCCCCGGTTCGTGATTACCTGGAGCACTTGAACTCAACTGGACTTAGACATTCTCCACTGAAAGGCCACCTGGCAGCAGTAGCAGCCTTTGTAGCTCCGGGGAATAGAAAATCTCTGGCCTCTCATCTGCCTTAAATTTCAAGCCAGTAGCTATACGCTATGTGCCTGCAACTGGAATTTCTCAATGTAACTAAAATCCCAGCCTCTTTATTTCCTTCCATCCAGCCGGCCCTAGAGACACTCTCAGGCAGACTGGAGAAGGGCTGCTACTGTGGCAGCTGTCCCCAAACAGGCAGACAGAAAATACGCAGTGCCCAAATCTAAGCCCACGTATTTCACTCAGCCAAGAGCGGATGATGTTGTCATTCTGGCTGAAAATGATAAAGCTACAGTGCCCAAGGAGGTCACAGCACACTCCACAAACAAGGAGTTGCATAAAACAGATGCCATGGGCAAGCTGGTCTTAGCTACCCTTGGCATGAACATAGCTAGATACCAAGCTAGTGTCTCAAAATACAAGTGCTCCCATTGGTGCAAGCTAAAGTCTCTGGCAGAGACTCTGCCAGATACAGAGGCAAAACAGGAAAGGTTGTTTGCTGTTAAACAGGGTATTGACTCTAACAGCCACAAGTTTAAAGCCTCTGTGGATGCCTTCAATGAAGCAGCTTGTTCCGTAGCTGTAGATATCTGCATCAGGCGGCATTCCTGGCTGAGGACTGCTGGCTTTACCCTGGACCTCCAGCAACAGACCATGAATGTGCTCTTCAGTGGCACTTTTTGGAGAGCAGGTGGAGCAGTCTCTTAAAAATTCTAATGAAATAAGAACAAAGACTTCCAGGCCGACTCCCTACAAACCGCAAAGGGGCAGGGGATGTGTCTGCTTCCATAACAAGCAGTGCTTGTGTGGTAAGGGCAGCAGAGCTCAAAACAATAGACCTCAGCTTCCCCAGACCCAAAAGAAAGTACAGTCAAAGGCACAGGCACCAAAAGTGATCAGTGCCTCCATCTGAAGCTCAGGCCCCAGGTCCACTTTAGCTGCCCATGGTGAGCGAGTCTTCCCCTCCTCCCCAGTGGGGGGAAGGGGAACATTTCACCCAGTTCTACCATCAGTGGGAATCCATCTCGATGGACAAGTGGGTGTTAAGGACCACCTGAGAGGGTCTTTCCCTGGAGGTGTTAGAAGTCCCTCCTGACAATCCTCCCAGAAGGCAACTCCCCGTTGACTCACATGTCAGAGCTTCTAGCACAGGAAATTATGGGCCTTCTGAGAAACAGGGCAGCGAAATAATGTCTAATGTCAACCAGAATCACAATGGAACACAGGGTTCTAACACCCACTGCTTCCTGGCATCAAAGAAATCAGGGGGCATGTGCGTTTTTCTTGATCTCAGGGAACAAACACATGGATAGTGAAAAACTCAAAATGATTTCTCTAGGAGCCATGCTACCTCACCTGAAACATCAGAAATGGCTAGCATTAGCTAGCCCGGTGGTGCTGAGGGCTGAGGCACTGAACGCCACACCATCGATCTTTGTTCAGGAACGAATGCAGGCCGCTGGGGGGTTGGCAAGGGAGGAGATGGATCGAGTATCCAATGGACTCTGCTCCATCTCCCGGGGGGGGAGAGAGACCACGCACGTCTGACCCCTGGCGGAGGCTGGGGCTCAGCAGGACGCTGCTGCAAAACTGCGGGGCAGGAGCATGGCAGGCGCTTGGTGGGGATGCGTGTGGGTGTCTGCCGCTGGCATCATTGCAGACCAAGCTCCTGTTAGGGAGAAAATGGAAAAAGACCCTGGTGGCTGGTCATTGCAGCTTAAATGCTGTCCCCCTGTTCTCCGTCTCCGGAGGTAACACCCTGGACTGGATCCTGGATCGGCAGGTGAGTTGGGGGCTCCCTGCTGCCCTGCCATGGGGGGTAAGCCACGGGAGTTACAAGGGTGAGAGCCTGAAGGAGCGGAGGCAAGGTACAGCAGCCAGACGAGGGGCTGAGCAAAGCCGGGGGTTGGGGAAGAAACAGCTAAAAAAAAAAAAAAATTAGCTAGCATTGCTGGATATGCAGGATGCATACCAACACATACTGGTACACCCCAACCACAAGTACCTATGGTTCTGCATGACAAGGCAACACTGCCAATTCAGAGTCTTACGCTTTCAGCTTTGCTTGGCCCCACAAGTCTTTACAAACTCGCAGTGCACCTCAGAAAGCTAGGACTCCAAGTCTTCCTGTACCTGGATGAGTGCCTCCTAACAAGCCCATTCTGACAGGAAACAGAGCAGGCAGTGACCACTGCCTCTCAATTTCTGAAGTCCATGGGAGTCCTCCTGGACCCTGCCAGGTCTCAGCTGGAGCTCTCCCAGGTACTGCAGTTCAAAGTAGCAGCTCTGGACATGACCCGAGCTTGGACCTTCCTTCCAGACAGCAGACTATCTGCAATCTTGCAGATGGCATGTTTCACCATGGAACACAAGACTGTGCCAGCCCACTCTTACAATGCATGCTGGGCCTCGTAGGCTCCTCAGTGTTCACAGTGCCTCTAGCAAGGCTGCACATAAGGACAGCTCAGTGGATGCTCAGTACCCAGTGGTCCCAGGCATTACATCCTCAAAACTGCACCATCCAGGTGACCAAGCCTTTGGTGAGGATTCTGATGTGGTGGTCACTGAAGGAAAAACCTCCTCCAGGGCTTCACTTTCTCTCGAATGGAGCCAGAGTTAACTCTCATCATGGATACCTCCCTTCTTCGGTGGGGGGCCCACTGCCAAGGTCTTCAGACTTATGGTATCTGGGGCTCGTCAGACTCACATCTTCACATAAATGTGCTGGAGACGTGTGCAGTTCTTTATGGTCTGAAAGCCCTAGAGGACTTGGTCAGTCAAAAGACAGTCTTCTTCCAGATGGACAATGAGTCTGTTGTGTACTGTGTCAACAGACAAGGAGGGGAACACTTTTACCCTCTCTGCAGGGAGGCAGTGGAGTGTAGCAATGGTGCCTGCAGCAGGAGATACTGCTCCATACAATCTTTCTACCAAGGTTCCAGAACACTCTGGCAGATGAACCAAGTTGAACAGAGGCAGAGCCTTACAAATAGTCACCAGCATCAGACATCATGAGATTGCTGTTCGACAAGTGGGGCACTCTTCATGTGGACCTTTTTGTGTCCTACCTTGACACCAAACTGCCTCAATTTTGCTCTAGAAATCCAGGACCTGGCATTTTCTGTAAAGATGCATTCAGACTGCCATGGCACAATTGGTTTCTGTATTTCCTCCAATCCATCTCATTCAGATTGCTGTTCAAGCTGGGGGTTCATGGGTGCAACATGATCCTAGTGGCCCCCTGTTATCCCTGGCAGATATAGCTTCATCTGTTGAATCAATTGTCAGTCAGCAGACCAAGATTTCTGCTGCTCTGGATGGACTTATTGGCCCAGGGTCAGCTAGTTCATCCCAATCTGTGTTGCTTCACCTTCAGGCTTTGTTTCTGATGAGACAGACGAGAACAGGTTTAAATTGTCTCAGATGATCTCTGAAATACTCTTGGCTGGACATAAACCTTCTGCCAGGAAGAGTTACACAGCCAAGTGAAAAAGATTTTCCATCTGGTGCTCCAAAATCCCTATGAACACTTTCAAGTGTCCACCTGAAAAGGTTTTGGACTACTGTACTTGCTGCACCTTTCTGATGCTGGTCTGCAGTATTCCAATAGTCAAGGTCTCCATTTATGCGCTATATCAGCAAAACACCAACCTGTAGGCACCCTCTCCTTGGCACAGCTGCCACTGTTTAAGAGGTTCTTCTGGGGTATCCTGCACACCAGGCCCCCCATCAGGAAGCCGGTGGCTCCCTGGGACTTTAATCTTGTGCTGAATATGCTCATTTGCAAGCCCTTTGAGCCTATTGTGACCTGTAACAAGAAGCTTATTTAGAAAGCGGCATTTCTGGTGGCTGTCACCTCTGTATGCAGAGTATCTGGAATCCACGCTTTGGTCACAGATTCTCCATATACTGTTTTCCATAAAGATAAGACAGTTCTCTGTACACACCCCAAGTTTCTACCTAAACTGGTATCATAGTTCTATCTGAATCAAGATATACTGCCTACTCGGTCAACTTCCAGAATGGGGGAAAAAGGACACTACACTCTCTGGATGTTAAAAGGGTCCTTAGATTTTACCTGGAGAAGACTAAGGACTACAGGCAGTCAAAACAGCTCTTTGTCTCTTTCAACCCTGAAGAAAAGGGGCAGCCTGTCACAATCAAGTGCATTTCAGCCTGGATTGTAAATTACCTTTGTCATTGCTACCCCATGGCCCAGGTGAAACTGGAGGGCAAGGTACATGCCTACTCCACCAGAGCAGTTGCCACTTCCCTGGCAAAAATTCACTCTGCGCCAGTTGGAGAAATTTGCAGAGCTGCAACTTGGAGCAAGGTGCATACATTTACAAAGCACTATGGCCTGGACGTCCATGCCAGGCAGCATACCACCTTTGGAAGGACAACTCTGAATGGATTATTATCCTGACGTAAACCTTGAGCTCCAGCCTCCCTAGTCTGGGATTCTCTCCCTGGCTGCTGAAGACCACAGTATGAGCAGTTTAGTCACTGGGCCACTCTTATGGAGTAGTGGATTCAGAGCACTCTGATAGCTGTGGTTTTGTTGGAGGGGCCAGCTTTGTTACCAGTGACACCAGTGTTGTCAATACCACTGCCGGTAACTCCTTCAATTCCATCAATATCAGTAGCGCTGAGTCCAGTGTTAGCACCAAGACTTTCAGTGGCTCAGCTTGAGGAGCCATCAATGCAATCGGCAGTCTCTGTACTGACGACAGGGCAGCTCTTGGTGCTGATTCAGCTCTTGATGCTAACCTCCATGCCAACGCCATTGACATTGCACTTTTTACCACTTTCTCCAACTTAACCCCGATGAGAGGTATAAAATCCACGCCTCATTATGGAATCTAATACTGATGACTTCACTCCAAACCCAGCAGAACCTGCACCAGCTACACAGGTCAAAGCCCCCCAGGAGGATCTCTCTTTAAGTGCTGCTCAAAAACCTACATAAGGCCCTCCATTCTGAGATAGTAGCTAGCGATGCAGCTAGGAGATTCCACTTAAAATATTTAAATGTAACTACCATATCTGTGTCCCTGGTACCTCCGATTCAGCCTGCTCTGGAGACCCTCTAGGGCAGGATGGCTTTCATTCTGTGGTCTCTTGACTTCCAGATAAGAAGGACTTGGCTTCCAGGACTAACCCAGTGTACTACATCCAGCCTACTGCGAATGTTACTGAGATTATGGCCTCTAATGACATGACAATGGCTCCTAAAGAGGTTACTGCTCAGCTTTCTTACAAGTACTTTAATAAAATTGACATTTTGGGTGAAAGGGTATTTGCTTCAAACACATTGAGTCTACATAATTGAAGCTACCAAGCCCACAGATTTTAAGGTACGGGTATTTCTTATAGAACAAGTTCTCCTCAAAGCAAGACCTCCTGGTGGTTATTACTTAAGGCTTTGAGTCTAATAACCACTGGCTGAGGTCTGCTATAGATTCCTCCGATGCAGCTGCACATGCTGTAGCTGCAGGGATGCGTCTCCGGAGGCATTCCTGGCTGCAAACCAATTGGATTCGCTTCCGATATCCAACAGCAGATAATGAATGTTCTAGGGACGTGGATATGGTCCACTATCCACACTCAGGTAGTCTTCCTTTCCCTTTAAATCCAGTCGGAACATTTTCAAGTAATATACTCCTTGGCTCCGGCCCGTGACGTCAGGTCTTCCTTTCCACTGGAACAGTCAGATCTCCTCCTTCGCAGCTCTGTGTACTTGGTGTAGGCCAGTGTTTTCTACTCATTTTCAAGTGATTTTCAGTGCATTTTTTCACACACCTTTTCTCAAAATGGAATGCAACAAATGTCTGTCCGGTCCTGAGTTCAAGATGTGCATCACCTGCAATCAAAAAATGTCTCGAATGGACCCGCATGCCTCGTGCATCTGCTGCTTTGGGGCAGAGCACAATACTCAGGCCTGCAGGCTTTGCAAAACCTTGTTGCCTTCCTCACTCATGGGGATCTGTATGCCCGCCTCAGTTGGCCAAAAGAACGGGACCTCCTAGTCCTCTCTAAGGATGCCCGCAAAGCAGTATTGGTGGCTGCGGGTTCGGCCTCCCAGCTTGCAGCCTTAGAAGAGGTGGTGGCACAGGCCATGGCAGTTTCATCATAGGCAGCCACACTGCTCCCTGTTGGCACCAGTATTGGGGCTTACTTTACCGGCACCTTTCAATAAATGTGCCAGTCCTTGCAGACTCTTGGGGAGGGCTCTTCCTAAAGTGATAAATTAAAAAAATCTAAGAGAATCCACCACTGGTTGCGGGGCTGGGAATGAGCATGCTCTTCCCTCACCTGTGATTCTCATGATCGCTCGATGACTGTCGAGCTCTTGGCCTCAGCCACGCGTTTCCTGGTCGAAGGTCAGGCTGCTAGCTCATCAATACCCCCATCGGGCTTGTTGGCCATGACGCAGGCCAACCAGCTGGTCGAGATTTTTCTTCACCCAGTCAACCCGTGGTTGGAAGACATCGCGAATGACTCAATCTCCAGGACTCTGGCCCTTTCAGCCCTCTCTCTGGATGAGATACCCCTTTCAGGGGTTCAGTGGAAGGACCCAGTCTGTGTCTTGTACATGGCCCCTCCTCCCACAATCTCTCACCATTGATGCTCTTGTCGTAAGTCGAGGTCAAAGTCCCAGTCTTGGTCGAGGAATCTGCATTCCCATGCTTGGCCTTCGACCAGAAAGCACTGCTGATGCTCCTCTTTGTCCTCGAACAGAGGCTCTGCAGCAAGTTGCGCCAGTGCTACAAGGAGCTGATGTGGCAGCAGTGGATCCTAGGCCAGGGTAGGCCACTTCTTCAGACCCCAGTGCTTCCTTGGTCTCCCCTGGTTCAGCCCACTCCAGTCCTGCCGAGTCTGGTCATGCCTATGCCAGCTTTTTCGCCATTTCCTTAGGAGCCACCACTCAAGTAGCCCTTGCAAGGTGCTCCAACCAAGGCAGCTCATCCAGCTACTGGTCTTCCTGGTCAGTGTCTGCCCAAATCACTCACTCGGATGAGTCTAGGGTGGTTCCTGGAGAGAACTGGCCATGGGTGATATTCAAGGAGTCTTCAGACTCTGAAGGGTCCTCTGCACAGTCCTCCAGGACCCCGGGCTTTGACCACGAGTTGGCCAAAGAGCTCTCTACTGAGCATGGTCTGGTCTCCTTCAGGGCTCTGCTCCGACTGATCTCTGAATCAGTGAAGATCCCTTTGAAACTGCTCCAGAGGCAGGCCAAGTACCCCATTATGGAGATACTCTACCGGGATGACTCCCAGTGGTTGCCTTCCCTGTTGCAGAGGTTATTTTGGGTCTTGCATTGGCACTTTGGTGACATCCAACTTTGTGTGAGGCACCATTGGCCCGCATGGTGCACAAGTATGCATTTCCAACCGGTTCTCTTCACGGTTTTTTGGACCACCCCTCAGCCGAGGGATTGGTAGCAGACTCAGTCTTTCAAAAGATGGGAAACATTGGGGACATGAACAAGCCCCCAACCAGGCGTTCAAGAAGACTGACCATGCAGTGAAAAAGGCCTACACTGCCTCCTCCTTATGTCTCCATCAGGCAAGCTCCGTCTTAATGATGGCCAACTTCGGACATGCCCTCATGGGTGTCCTGGATCATGTCCTTCCCTGCCTTCCTGCTGACATGCAGTCGGCAGTCAGGATGGTCAGAGAGCAGGACTGCTCCTTAGACAAGCACCAGCTTCAGATGGCCTTGGACACAGGTGATTCCTACACACGGTCTGTGGCGGCAGCTGTCACTATGCGCCGTAGAGCCTGGCTATGCATTTCCACCTTTACGGCAGATACACAGCACAAACTGGCAGATGGCCTCTTCTTGGGCCTGGGGGTAGCTGGACACCTCACCAGAATCAAGAAGTTCAGTGCCACCCTGGATTCAGTGACATCCTCGCAAAAGGACCCCAAGGGACAGAAGCCGAAGAAAAAGCCCTGTAAGTTTCAACCTTTTCCATCTCAGCAGCCCAAACTGTAGTAGCCCCAGCCAAGGCAATCCCAGGTCTGGTGCCCTAAGTCCAAGTTCGCCAGCCAAGCCTCCAACAAAACCTGGAGGCTGGGGTGGCAGGGCCCTCTTCAGTGGTCAGCGATGGGGCCTCCTCCAAGGTTGCTCAGTGATGGGTCACAGGGTGTTTGCTTCCCACACGTCAGGTCCCTGCCTCAGTTTCCCGTGGTGGGAATTGGCTTTGCCATTTCTGGCATGCCTGGTCGGTCATCACTTCAGATAAATGGGTGTTAGATGCGGTGGGCCAAGGATTGCCTCTTGACTGCAAGGCTCTCCTGCCCTACTGAGCCCATGCCCCACAGAGAGTCCGTGATGTCTCAGGATATGCTGTCCACCCTCAGGGAGGGCATCGCAGGAGTGGCAGCCTTCCTGTGGTGCTGAGGGGTTTGGGTCTATCTGCAGTGGCGTGAAAAAGTATTTTCCCCCTTCCTGAGTTTCTCTATTATTGCATATTTGTCACACTGGATGTTTTCAGGTCTTTAGACAAAATGTAATATTAAATAAAGGGAACCTGAGTGAACAAATAACACTTGTTGTTTTTTTTTTTTTTTTACTTATTTCGTTTATTTAATGAAAACAGTTAATCAACACCAACTGGCACTGTGTGATAAAGTAATTGCCCCCTAGTTAAATCAACCCAATTAAAGGGATAATTAGAGTCAGCTGATTGAACACAGCCAGGCTTGATTACAGCCAGCCCTGCTCAATATAAACCTCACTTATTTTGACCCGTATCATCAGAGTCACGTTGCCAGCACAAAGATTCAACAAGCACATTATGCCACGATCAAAGGAAGTTCCTGAAAAGATCAGAAAAAAAGTTGTTGCTATCTATCAGTCTGGAAAGGGTAACAAAGCTATTTCTAAGGCTCTGGGACTCCATCGAACCACAGTGAGAGCCATAATCTCCAAATGGAGAACACTTGGAACAGTAGTGATTCTTCCCAGTATTGGGCGGCCTGCCAAAATTACTCCAAGGGCGCAGTGTAAAATCATTCAGGATGTCTCAAAGGATCCTAAAACAACATCCAAAGAACTGCAGGCTTCTCTTCCCTCAGCTAAGGTCAGTGTTCATGACTCCACAATCAGAAAGAGACTGGGCAAAAATGGGCTTCATGGGAGAATAGCAAGGCGGAAACCACTGCTAACCAAGAAGAACATAAATGCTCGTCTTTCATTTGCCATGAAGTACCTGGATGATCCACAAGCCTTTTGGGAAAATGTTCTATGGACAGATGAGTCCAAAGTGGAACTATTTGGACGACATGGATCCCATTATGTCTGACGTAAAGCAAACACAGCATTCCACAGTAAGAACATCATACCAACAGTCAAACATGGTGGTGGTAGTGTGATTGTGTGGGGATGCTTTGCTGCCTCAGGACCTGGACGACTTGCCATAATTGAAGGAACCATGAATTCTGCTGTGTACCAGAAAATTCTTAAGGAGAATGTCTGGTCATCAAGTCCGTCAGCTGAAGCTGAAGCGTAGTTGGGTCATGCAGCAAGACAATGATCCAAAACACAAAAGCAAGTCCACATCAGAATGGCTGAAAAGAAGTAAAATTAAAGTTTTGGAGTGACCTAGCCAAAGTCCAGACCTAAACCCAATAGAGATGCTGTGGCAGGACCTGAAACGAGCAGTTCATGCTCGAAAACCTACCAGTGTTACTGAATTAAAGCAGTTCTGCGAGGAAGAGTGGGCTAAAATTCCTCCACAGCGATGTGAAAGACTGATATTGAATTATAGGAAGCGTTTGGTTGCAGTCATTGCAGCTAAAGGTGGCGTAACCAGTTATTAAGTGTAAGGGGGCAATTACTTTTTCACACAGTGCCAGTTGGTGTTGGTTAACTGTTTTCAATAAATAAATCAAATAAGTAAAAAAAAAACAAGTGTTATTTGTTCACTCAGGATACCTTTATCTAATATTACATTTGGCTAAAGACCTGAAAACATCCAGTGCGACAAATATGCAATAATAGAGAAAATCAGGAAGGGGGCAAATACTTTTTCATGCCACTGTATATCTGGATCACTGGCTGATTGCTGGATCATCTAAGGAGGCAGTGGAGCAATCCCGGGAGCTGGCACTCCAGATTTGCTCAGCCTTGCATCTTCTAACCAACCCAGCCAAGTCAGAATTCAACCTCTCACAGGTCATCCACTTTATCGGGGCAGAGCTCAACTCCCTCCGGGCCAAGGCCCAACTCCCAGCGGACTGGGCAGCGGATCTTCCCTCCTTTGACTAATCATTTCAGGTTGAGCACTCACACCCTGCTCAGGACTTCCTGCAGCTGCTGATGTATGTGGCATTCTGCACCAACGTGGTCCGGTTGGCCCACTGGCAGATGCGCCACCTGTAGTGGGAGCTGGCCCACCAGTGGTCTTAGCGCTAAGGTCACCTGGACCAGCTGGTCATGGTGATGCAGCTGATGTAGGATGCCATCCAGTGGTGGCTCATCCCAGAATATCTTAAGGAAGGAGTTCCATTCATCTGCCCAGAGCCAACTGTTACTCTGACGACCAACATGTCTCTGATAGGCTAGGGAGCGCAACTGGGGGACAACAGGGCCTACAGGATCTGGACCCCCAAGGAATCCCATTACCAGACCAACCTGCTGGAGCTCCGTGCAGTGTGCCTTGCTCTGAAGGCATGCGTTCCATCTGTCCAAGGTTAGGTCACACAGGTCCAGATGGACAACACCACGACCATCTACTACTTCAACAGCTGAATGCATTCCTTCAGGTTGCATCAGGAAGACCTCCTCACTTGGACCATTGTGCGCTGCTTGAATGCCAATCTCCTTGCAACTGATGTAGCTGGTGCCTCCAACTAGCTGTTGGACGTCCTCATCCGAGTGGACAAAACATTTCACGAGTGGTCTCTGCATCAGGAGGTGGTAGACCACCTGTTGCCCAGTGAGGCATTCCCCTGGTTGACCTGTTCGTCTCCTGGGAGAATACGTAGCTGAAACACAGAATTATAGAAACATAGAATTTGATGGCAGATAAGGACCGCTTGGCCCACCTAGTCTGCCCATTTCCCTACCTAATGGATAAGCTGCAGATCCTAGTTACCCAACAGCCTACTTCCAGCCTACTGAGGCTGTTCTGTGCCTGCACCCACAAAGCGAGACACTGTTGGGGGATGCCTTCACGGGGCTCTGGACCCCAGGCCTCCTTTACGCCTTCCCTCCCTTTCCCCTGATCCACAGAGTACTGGTCAAGGTGTAGAGGGAGAAGGCATGGATGATCCTGGTAGCCCCAGACTGGCCGCACCAGTTCTGGTACCCAGATCTCCTCAGCAGCAGGCCTCCATGGTGCTTGCCGCTACACCTGTATCTGCTGTCCTGTCACAGGGGGAAAGTCTTGCACTTGGACCTTCAGTCCTTGCACCGGACGGCCCGATTCCTGAGTGTTAAGTGTTCTAACTTTGGGTCTCTCCGAAGAGGTTCTTCATGTTGTGGAAGCCTCCCAGAAAGAGTCGACCTGCTAGTGCTATGCCTTCAAATGGAAGTGCTTTTCCATTTGGTGCCAGGGCAGGGAGCTAGACCCATTGGCCTGCCCTTTGGCTTGCATTGTGGACTACCTGTGGTCCCTCTCCCAGTCAGGCCTGAGGTCCACAACCTTCAAGGTGCACCTGGCAGCCATCTCTGCATATTGGGCGTAGGCTGGTATGCTAACGGTGGTGCAGGAGAAGGTGGTCAGGTGCTTCTTTAAAGGCCTTGACCACCTGTCCCTGCTGCTGTGTGTGAACCACCACCTTGGGACTTGTTGCTGGTACTGACAACATTTATGGGCAAGACATTTGAACCAAGGCACAGGTGTGATATCTCTCACCTGTCATAGAAGACCGCATTCTTCATTGCTATCACCTTCACCAGCAGGATAAAGTGACCTCCAGGCACTCTTGGTGGAGTCTCCGTATTTGGTGTTACACAGGGACAAGGTTGTCCTCTGCCCCAACCTGAAGACCCTCTTGAAGGTTGCTTCAGAGTTTCACCTTAACCAGGTGATTAATTTCCCAGTGTACTTCAGGTCCAACATATGAAGACTGTGCTTGACTTTCGAGGTTGGATTGGTGAAGTAAGCACTCGCTTGTTATATGGAGCGCACAGCTGGAGTTTGGGGAGAGGTTCACCAACTATTTGTCACCTACGCTGAAGCCGTTCCTGGCAGACTAGCAGCTAAGCGGACACTTAGCAGGTGGATTGTATCCTGCATTAATCTGTACTATAGGTTGGCTGGTAGGGAGCCTCTCAGAGGGTTTAGGGCTCATTCCATCAGACATACTGCTGCCTCGGTGGCTGCTTCCAGGAACATTCCTATCCAGGAAATCTGCAGGGCTGCTAATTGGAGGTCATCATCAAATACCTTAATTTCCCACTACCACATCAGCCTTGAGTCACAATGGAATACTGGTTTTGGGGCCTCAGTTCTCCAATCCCCATTTCCAAAGAAGTGGTGTGCACCTTGCCCCCTCCTTCCAGAGAACTGCTAGGAGTCTGCCTTAAGGTGGACAGTGCACCATATCCACATCCCTAGAAATTAGGGTTACTCACCTGTAACCGTAGTTCTAGGAGTGGTATATGGTGCACATCCACGCAACCTACCCAAACTCCCCTGGCAAGTGGCATACGGATCCCTGCTTCCAGTGTGCAAGATCTGACATCATGGGGTGGAGCCAAGGGGTACACCACCCAGATGGGTGGGAGGAACTTATCTTGAAGACATTCTGACTAGATTTAAAGGGACAGGAAGACTGCCTAAGTGTGGATGTGCACCATATACCACTCGTAGAACTATAGTTACAGCTGAGTAACCCTAATTTCCCTTCAATGGGTTGTATCTGTACAAGTGGTAACATCTAACTAAGCCAGTCCTCATGGAAGTAAAGACTTGATGGTTACTATCATAAGCAGCAGTCATTTTGTGGTAAATCTAACCAACAAAACAAGTCAAGGTCGTTCATTCAGCAGCAGCAGAAGTCACAACAGAAGGAGTAAACAAGGAAAGCACCCAGCGTTGCTCTCCGATGGGATGCGGGCCCAGTGTCTACCTCAGCTACCCATGGTGGATCACCCCTCTGCAGTGGAAGGGGCATCTGGCACTGTTCTATCAGCAAGGAGTATCAATAACCATAGACAGGTAGGTCCCGAAAATCTATTCAGGAAGGGTACTCCCTAGAGCTGGTAAAGCACCCACCAGATCCCCTGCTAGTGAAGCAATACCTGCTGATAGGGTAAATGGCTGGCCTGCTATCCCTACAAGTCGTGGGTCTCCTGAACAGGGCATAGAAGAAAGTGCTAGAGAGAGAAAAGAACAAAGGTTTCTACTCCCAGTACTTTCATACTCTCAGCCTCAGAAAACTAAAAGTGTATGTAGTGGATGTAGTTCAGAATGGTATCCTTGGGATCCTTTCTTCCCTATCTGTAATTTCAGGATTGGTTGGCATCCCTGTATAGGCAAAATATCAGTGAAAGCCAAATCATGTTTTAACGTCCATGGGAGTCTTACTGAACCTGCAGAAATCTCAGCCAATCCCTTTGCAAAAGCTGCAGTTCAGAGGAGCTATACTGGATATGAATCAGTTCCGGTCATTCCTCCTGTATGACAGGGCGGACTCAATTGTACACGTGACCTGCTGCATCAGGTAACATTCCCAAGTAACAGCACATTCTATGTAGTGAATACTGGACTTCATTAAAGCCTTTTCATTCACAAGGGTGTGCACATATATGGAAACAAAAAAAAACAGAAGAGAGAAAGAAAATAAGCACCTCAGGGGGATTTAGTTTAGTTTTTATTCTGCATAAAAACCTTTAGGCAATGCCAATTTTCAAAGGGTTTAGAGTCAAATACAACAAGTACAGAGTAGGATACAGATAACAATACAGCATACATCCAGTTGCACACAAAGATAAGACAGTGATCTGCTTTGGGACATGGCAGCTGAACACCCAGTCAAACTGCACCACGGGTCGACCTACTGTCACAAAATAAAGGCAAGCTGTTGCATCAATCCAGTCATTCTCTGCAATGCCATAGTTCCTGACGATGTACAGCTCCAAAGAGGCAGAGTCCCTTAAGGTGTTTCTGAGATCCTTCTGTCAGTTAGAAATCCGTCCACCAGAAAGGGGTATGGGCTAAAATGGAATTAGTCTTGTGTCTGGTGTCAATCCAGGATCTAAATCTGTTTTTATAACCTTTTTTTTGGGTGGGAGGGTCGCCTACAACCAAGATGAATTGGAATTTTGTTGTGAAGTTTTCAGGTTAGAAAGGGCTTGCCCTAGAATGGTGCCCTTCGTTGGTTTGGTGAATAAATATTAATCCATTCCACAGCTATAAGGATTTCAAATTTTGGTTCTCATGCTCCAGATGTTTCATACGAAAGAAGAAGTTCCTGCTCACAAAATTAGAATCTTTTTTTTGCGAGCTGAAATTCTTCTTTCATAATGAAAAAATCTTCTTTTGTGTGGCAGCCATCCTGTTTCTGTTGTTTTTTTTTTCCCAAAAGAAAAATCAAAAAATTGAAAACCCATAAAAATGATGCCCTGAAGAAAAACAAACACACGAGTCTAGCTAAATGGGACTTGTTTACCTCCATTCTGGACTTTTGTTTTTCAAAAAACGGGCCCAAAATATGGTTTTGGAACATCCCCAAAATTCTTACTGAGGCTTGTTTCGTGAGCTGAAATTCTTGTTTCATGAGTCTCACGAAAGATTTCCATCTCATGAAGGAAAAATCTCGGTTCACGAAAGAAGATGAGGAACTTAGTTTTTTTTTTTTCCATTGTTCTTTTTTGAGCCCACCTTCTTCTGTTGTGACCACAAAAGAACTCACGAATGAAAAATCTCAGCTCATGAAAGAGCTATGAAAAACACTAAGTCTACCATCTTCTTTTGTGAGCCAAGATTCTACTAATTGAGAGTTCTTTTGTGATTCATGAAAGAAGTAGGCTGAGTTACGAAAGAACAGGATGGACTGTTTTTTTTCCCCACAGTTCTTTCATGACATCAAATGAAAGAACCATTGTTCTTTCATGAGATGCCACAAAAGAACTCTTCCTAGACTGCATATCTACTGCATATCTATCTATCTAGCTAATTTTTTTCTTTTGCTACTGTTAAGCAGACCGGGGTGCCCACCCCCAGTAATACTTCTTTCTCTCTCCCCCTTCCCTCCAGGTCATCTGCCCCCTGTCCCCCCTGCTCCCCAGATTTAAACAATAAGCAGACCAGGGTGCCTATCTGTGGTACTGCTTCTCTTGCCCCTCTCCCCTCCAGATCGCCTGACCTCATCTGAATACATGGCAGCACCAGGGTGCCTCTCTCCTCTGTGCTGCTGAACATCATCCCAACACTGGGGTGCCCAATTCCCAGCATCAGCTTCTCTCACCCTGCAATAAAGAAAACCGTCCCTCATTGATCTTTTTTCACCCCTGTAACCTGTAAACAAGAAAATGGTCCCTCACTGATATGATTCCCCCTCCCAGTTTTAGATAGGTGGTGGCACCAGGGTCCCTACCCCCTGGTGCTGCCACTTTGCTTTTGACTGTCCCTACTCCAACCATCACTGCTCCCTCTACCAAACACTAGGTCTACCCTCCCTTCAGGACTGTTGATCTTCACACTGCACATGCCTCACTGCCAAATTCTGGACCCACGTCTTGCCTCCCTACCTCTCCGCGGTCCTGTCTGCTCACCCAGCCCCAGTTTACGATCTTAGGACAAATGACTCTGGACTCCTTTACATTCCACATAGGTCCTCCACGTTGGGGCAGGCAGCGTTCAGCTATCGCATGCCTAAGCTCTGGAATTCCCTCCCTCTGCATATTCAACATTCCTCTCCTTTCCAGCACCTAAATGGTCTCTAATCTGCACATTTCACCACCATCTGCTTCTGTGCCTAGCTCACTCTCAGCTATATGACTCCTACTGCCCCCTGGTTCCCCTTAAACCACTCCTGAACCCTCGGTATGTAGTTATGTCATCTCCTTGCCTCCTTCCTTATTCTAGACACAGTCATGGCTATATTTGGTTGCACCCCATGTCATTGTTGTTGCCTATCTCTGCCCTTCAGTTGTCATTAACTCACTTGGTTAATGCACTTGTATCATGTACCATGTATACCTTGCATTGTGTTTTAACCTTGTGTTTTATGCTGCTGTACCAATTGTCTCACCTTGTCATATTGTATGCTTCCCAGTGTATTTTATAATTGTCCCCAGGATGCATTTAGAAACGAGCAGTTCTCTGCTCAGTATGCCCTCCTGGTAAAACACTTAAATAAAATAAATAAAAAGATCATACTGACACTGGGGTGCCCAATCCCCAGTGTCAGCTTCTCTCCTCCCACAATAAACATTACCACCCCATATTGATCTTATTTTTTTAACCTAAAAAAGGGTCTGTTTGTGATTTGCCCCCATCACATCACAACCTGTCTGTGTATCTATCCAATTCTTTCTTCAGTGTCTGGGGTGCCTACCAACAGTACTGCTTCTTTCTCCTCCTCCTCCCCCCTCCAGGTCACCCACCCACCCTTCCCAATTTTTAATCATATGAGCAGATGGGGTGCCCACCCCAGTACTGCTTCTTGTCTAGACCTCCCTTCCCTCCAGGTCGTCCCCTCTCCCCATTCCCATTAAGTGTTTGACAGCATTCCCAGTGCCACTGAACATGAGCCCCCTGAAATAAATACAATTGTCCCTCAATGTTTTTTCTTTAAACCATGTAAAAAAGAAAATGGTCCCTCACCGATCTGACACCCCCCACACACACACACCGCCCCAAACTCCCATTCAGCACTCCCCCATAACCCCCACACACCCTCTCCTAAACATGTTACATGGCATAGATCCATTCTCCGGTCGAAGACATGCCTTGCTTCTGGAACTAGCAATGGCAGTCTGAGAAAATTAGGTAAGTGCGGTTTAATGTATTTCAATAGGGTCTTGAACTTTTATTCGTAACTTTGTCATTTTTGAATATTTTGACCCCACATTTTCAACATAGCTTTTTTGGGACCACACCGCATGACAAATGGTGGTTTTGTAGTTGTTTTGCAAAATCACCTTTCAGGCAGAATTTGAAAATGTCCACTATGCTTGTTCATGAGGTAGGGTAATAAGAAGGCTATGTTGAAAATGTGGAATCAAAATATGTTAACATGTTGAGATTGTTCTATGTTCACTCATAACTTTGGTAATTTTAAATATTTGAACCCCAAATTTTCAACACAGCCATTTTTTTCACACATTCTCATGAATGTGACAGCTGTCATTTTTCAAATCCTGGCCAAAATCTGTGTTTGCACTTGTGCAGCAGAATGATGTTTCAGTAGCACAGAATAACATCTGGGTGGGGATTTGACAATTTTTTCCTGCTGTGTTCATGTGGTGGGGTAGTACGAAGACTATGCTGAAAATTAGCATGCACTTCCCCATGTTATGTCTATGACAATGCCTCTGGCTACACTCCTCCTCTATAGCTCTCTGACCCCCTCTACTCTTCCTCTTTCTTGTCCTCTATCCTCTCTGCACCTCATCCACCATCTCCTTGTAACCTAGCCTCCAAACCTTTTGTTTCTCAGATGCTTTGTAACTCTGTTTAGCTTACACTTTTGTAACCTTGACCTATGTATTGAATTTGTAATCTGACTTACATGTCTTATGTTTTGAACTGTAACCTGACGTGGAACCTTTGTAAAAGAACCCTGGCTCAAAGGTATTGTAATCCTAGATCTAATAAAAAAAAAATATATAAATTTGGTTTACAAATACAGTAAAATGCCCAGGTTATAAGTGAATGTTGCAGTATTTTAACGTTCACTCATAACTTCATTAATTTTCAGTAGTTTGACTGCAAACTTTCAACACAGCCAGTTTACCACATCACCTCATAAACATAACAGGGGTCATTTTTTAAATCCTGGATGAGACACGTTTTTGCACTTTTGGCCAATATACTATAAATGCTACATGTCATGTTTATAAGAGGAGTCATAAAATGACTACCTTGAAAATGCGGGGTCAAAATAAAAAACAAAATATGTATAATTAAGAAACATTTTTTGTGTAGTACCAGTCTTGACCCCAGTGGGTATGCTCTGTGATCCCGTTCCTGTGATCTGAGTTCAGGGGTGAGCTCAGTGACCTAGCTGGATGGGGTGAGGTTTGGGGAATGGTGCTGTTATGCACCCCCCCCCCCAGCTAGGGGAATGAAAGCTGCAGGGTTGTCCGCATGGGCCTGGGTACCATATACTGAAGACAACTGTCTACTTGGCATAAGGCCCCACACCTCTGCATCCATGGGTGGCAGAAGGCCTTGTGCACCAGTTGACAGATGAAATTTCTGCCCTGTGCATCTGTATCTGTGGCCACATGAAAGCACAGGGCCCTGTGCTTCTGCAGCCCACCAGACAACCCCAAGAATTCCTGACATCCATCGCTGCACTGAAGTGCAGGGAATACAAGAGCCCTGCACTTCTGTAGCATACGGAGTCCTCCCATGGCTCAGGGCCCTTTGCATCTGTTCATGCAGGTTCCATGTGAATGAGGATATGATTTCACTATCTGAAAAAAAGGAAATTCTTTGCAAAAAACATTGTTACTGCACCAGTTAGGGTACCTTAATGCCACAAAAGTCGAAAAATGTAGCATTAGGATTTCCAACCCTAACTCGCCACCCCCCAAACAGAAAAATTAAGAAACATTAGGGTTTTGGGTCTCTGGAATCTTGGTGAATCAGTGGTGGGGTCTTCTTTAGGGTTGTCCACCCTAATGCTCACCCCTCCTTCCCAGCCCGTTCCTGTCCAAAGCACAAGGTACAGCATCAAGCCAGTGCCTCATACTGGTACACTCTTCAAAAGTAGAGAAGTCTGTCTCCCCACATGCTGCCAACACAATTCTTTGTACCTTTCTTCTCACAGGGCCCTGCCTGAAGAAAAGAGATCACGGCTGATGTTTGCTCAGGGAACGGAGTGGGCATTAGGGTTGACAGCCCCAAAGAAGACACTATCACTGATTCGCCAAGACTTTGAAGACCCAAAACCCTAATGTTTTTTCCTTTTGCTGCTTGACGGGGGTGGGAGTAGGGTGGAGAGTTAGGGTTGGAAACCCTAATGCCACATTTCCCTACTTTTGTGGCATTAACTTGAACTCTAACTGGTGTATTAATTACTTTTTTTTTGCTAAGAATATAGATATACACATATATACAGTTTGTGTCATGTTCCAAATTATTTAAAGGACAACTACAGTCAAAATTTGCAAAAACATAGCTTGTGCAGAGTGCTTTGTATTGTGTGTATATTCCTAATGTGTCCTTCCCTTTGCTGTAAGGAGTTTTAATCTAAATTTCCTTACTAGTTTTATGGCTCCTGGGTATCTCCATGCTTGATTTGTTTATTGTCACTGAGTGCAACTGCAAGTATTGTAGAAACAACTGTGTCTGTAGTTCTCATGCTCACGCTCGGTGACAGTCAGATGGTGTCCAGCCAAGGAGGGTTGTGCCCGTTGCCATTGTGCACAGAAAAACCAGTGACTGGGGTGAGAGGAGGTGTGGGACCGGGGGTCCTAAGTGGGTGAGAGGCTGAGGATGGCAATCAGTCGGGGGGCTGGGGGGTTCACTAGGTTACCAGGGAGTGGGATTTCTTATTCTAGCATGGGCCGTGGGGGCAGGGGATTCCACACGATACCAAGGAAGAGAGAGTTATTATTCAAACATGGGCAACTGGGGTGGACAGGGGTCCACTAGACTACCAGGGAATGGGATGGCTATATTGCTACAACATGGACAATCGGGTGAAGGGAGACCACTAGGCACCAGGGAAAGAATTTACTAGGCAAGCATGGGAGGTTGGGGGGGCAGCTGTTGTATCAGGATAAGGCCAGGGTTCTGGCTGTGGTAAGCAGCACTGCAATGACAGCTCTTCAGTGCTGCTAAAACCTAGAAATAAAGCACTGCACCCTATATGCATTAGGAATCCCTCATTTGTGTAGGTGCAGAGGCATATTCTGTGTAGTCATGCTGACGGGTTAGCGCATTGCTCCAGGGACCTCTGACTATGGTCCCAACCCGAGTGTTGGCACTCATCATGGTTAGTGCAGCAGTAACCATTTGAATATGGGGGCCTAGAACTACACCCAGAAATCATAATTTATTTGTTCACTCAGGAGGTGTGCTGATCCAAAGGACCATTTTCAGGCATGACCGAGGCCATAAAGATGGCACATGAGTAATACAGATACATACAATTCAAAGTATATTTGTTTAGGAATGCACAGAAACATGTGACAGCGTCAAACACATCTGAGGATACATTGGTACAACAGTTGAAAATACAAATAGAAAAAGTGCAAGCGTACAAACAACAGAAAGTACAATACATGTAAAGTGTAGAGTCACGTAACACAAGTTACTGGCAAGTATGCATATGATTGTCCTTTGTTACCTGGGACATTTCAGACATAAGGTAAGGACGTTGGGAGGACTCACATTTCGGGATCACCTGGATGGGCATTGACACTTGGATTCTGCCAGGAGCATATTTTGAAAAGTCCTTTGAAAGAGATGTGGGTGTCTAGGGAGCGGAGGGAGGCACAACACATTTCTTTGAAAATGTTGACGTTAGTTCCCCTTTAAGTCTTTTTAACCAAAGGCCCACTGGGAAAAAGCCTGTCTACAGGGGCGGCCTGAGACACTGCCATGCATTTGGTGAAGATCCTTGTAGCTAAGGAGAGGCAGAATGGCACAACCTGGAACTGGTACAGGACCCCTTCTGCTCGGAAACGGAGGTACCAGTGGTGGGACCTGTAGACGCGAATGTGGAAGAAAGTATTTATTTATTTCCATATTTTGTGAGGTGCCTTGGGATGTCGAGTATAATTGTGCTGTGCATCCTGAGTGCATAGGGACCTTAGGCCTTACTAAGGAGTGACGAGATATATTTGGGAAGTGAGTTACAGAGGGCTTTGTAGGTCCAGAGGTTTAGGTGTCTTAATCTTCTTGCTCTGAGTGATGGCCAGCCTACTTCCTTATAAAGGAAGAAGTGGTGCGTCAGGGCAGGCAGTGCGCTAATGAAGTGAAAAGCCCTATGACAGAGTACATCTAGACTTCCTAGATGTGTGGCTGTGGCATTATTGTATATATCATCACCATAATCCAGCAGTGGGAGGACGGTGGCCTGTACCAGTGTTTTCTCATTGTCCTGAGTTGGGTAGGATTTACTGCAGAAGAAAAAAAAGTTTCTGGTGTAGTTTCTTAAAATATGGGTATGAAATGTGTGCTTGCTGTCTAGTCACATGCCTAGGTATTTAAAAGTATTTACATATTCTATTGATTCATTGGTGAAAGTGTGTATACCGGATAATAGGGAAGTGATGCAAGGTTTCTGCGAAATCACCATACATTTAGTTTTGTTTGCACTGAGGAGCAGCTTGGATGCATAGAGGTTGGTTTGTTGGTTTGAGGAATGTTAAACTGCTCTTGTAGGGTATGCATGGCTACACCTGGGTCAGTGTGTATACTATAAAGTACTAGGCCGTCCACGTAAAAGTGTAGGTCGGCATTTGTTATGTTTCGTCCGAGGTCATTGATATAGATTGTAAATAATAGCGGACCCAACATGAAACCTTGTGGGACTCCTTTGCAGATTTGTACACATGGAGGTAAGACCTTCCACTTTTAGTTGCTGACGTCTTTAAGGTAGCGACTAAACCATTTGACTATGTTTGTACTAAGTCCAGTGCTGGCAAGTTTACCCAAAAGGCTACTGTGATCCACGGTATCAAATGCCTTACTGAGGTCCATGAAGAGTGTAATAGTTGTCTGTTTATGGTCAAGTGCTGAAAGCCAGTCGTTGGTGACTTTAACTAGTGCAGACGTGGTGCTTTGCTTAGTGCAAAAGCCAGACTGCATGGGGTTGATGAGCAAGTGCATCTCGAGACAGTTTTTTTACTTGACCATGGATCAGTTTTTCAAACAGTTTGGCTATAAGATGAAAATTGGTTGATAATTATGTGGTGAGGTTTTGTCCTCTGATTTAAAGAGAGGTATAACGTGTTATTTTCCATAGGGAGGGAACTTCATCCCTCGATAGTGAGAGGCTGAAGTGGGACATGATAAGAGCTGTGAGGACTGGGTGTCCTAGTTTTAAGAAAAGAGGTTCTATGTTATCTGCTCCTGTACTTTTTTTTTTTTAAGATCTAGGGTTAGGAGCAGGTATTCCACCTCCTTATATGTGATCTGTTGGAAACAGTATAGATAAGGGACATTTGGAGGGTCAACTGGTAGACTAGGAGCCGGAATGTTTAAGCTGGCAGTGGCTGAGGCATCAAAGGCCATCCCATCTGAGGTGAAATGTGAGTTAATTTCTTCAAGGATCAGCTGTTTATCGGATAATAGCTGAGAGATAATTTGAAGTTGCTTAGGCAGAGATGGCGGAGCTGTTGCCCCTTCCAGATTATTGATAGTTTGCCAGAAACCTGCAGGGTTATTTCTGTTGTTGTTTAAAAGGGTCTAATAGTACGAGGATTTGGTTAAGTGGACTATTTTGGTGCACCAATTCCTTTTTTGCGTAAATTGTAGCCAATCATGTTCGGATTTGGTACGTCGTGCCTTAGCCCATAGCCAATCTCTTTTCCCAGAGTTCAACTTTTAGATCTTTAGTGAACCATGGGACAAGTTTTCTCCTTGCTCTTCTTGTTACATAAGGGGCTAGTTGACTGATGACCCCACTGACTTTCTCAACAAAGTAGTCACAGGCACCCTGTACTGTTGGAGCTAAAGAGAAATCCTGCCAGTTAATAGCAGCAAGCTTTTGTAGGTATTCTTGCTTTTTAAAATGAGAAAAGGAATGTCTTCAGATAAGAGATGGGTTACCCTCAGTCTTAAGGACACCCCTAACACAGGCAACTACATTGTAATCGCTAAAAACATTTGTGAATATAGTGGTTTTGGAAATTTTTAAGGGTCTATTAGTAACAATAAGATCCAAAATAGAGGAGTTTGGTGGGCTGTGTGTATTGGATCAGGTGGATTCACATATGAGCTGTTGGAAACCCAAATAATCACAAAACAGTTTTATGTCCTTTGCTTTTGGAGCTAGCCAGTCATAATTCAGATATCCCATTATAACTGTTTTCCTTGTTATGTGTAGAGGCAAATTTGTGCAAGTAGTGGGTAAGCTTATGTCCACCTGTAGAGATCCTGAAGGTCCAGGAAGCAAAACCACATGTTCTGCTCCAGGGATGATATAATCTGGCTCAGAGTGACCATCCAGAGTTTACGCTTTCACATGTACTGGTTGAGACAGAACAGTTACGTAAGAACTTACCATAACAGTAGATCTTTGAGGGACTCTCTGTCATCGGGTCACAGCTATGGAACTTCACCATCAGGCAGCAGGATCACATGGAAGCTTTTCTATAGCAGTCTATTAGGGACCAACCACACAGACGTCACAGCCCTATATAAGTGTGGGTGGCCCCGGTCCCTCCTCAGTTCTTTCCCTCACTGGAGGGCATTTGAGACAGACATCCCTCCAGGGAACTGAGGAGAGAGAAGAGATGCCCAGACAGCATAAAGGCGGGTGCAACAGGAAAGCCAAAGTGCAAAGAAAAACAAAAAGGGGGATGGAATGACCTGATGACAGAGATTCCCTTGAAGATCTACTGTTACAGTAAGTTCTTACGTAACTGTTCTATCTTCTTCTGGGATATTTCAGGTCACACCTATGGAATGAGTCCCAAGCAGTGCTGAGAGCAAAAACAGTCTGGGTGGCAGGAGGCCAGAGGCCTAAGAAAGAAGGCCCTGAAGCACAACTAGGCCAAACCCTGCCCTTCTTCTAGAGGCAATGTCCAGGCTATAGTGCTTGTTGAAAGTGTGGACAGTACTCCAGGTGGAAGCAGCACAAATTTCAGCAGCTGACACGTTCCTGAAACAGGCAATGGAAGTGGTGACGCCTCTGGCTGAATGGCCATGAACCACACCGGCATGCTCCTTACTGTACTTCCTATAATAAAAAATAATACAGTTGGCCAACCACTTCAACAAGCACTGTTTAAATACTGGAGTACCCTCTTTGCCAGGAGTGAAAGCAACAAAACACCTGAGACGACTTTCTGCAGTCCTCAGTACGGTGTGTATAGCACCTGAGAATTCGATGGACATCTACAGTATGGAGCACTGCTTCCTCTGGATTGGCATGCTCTAGATAACAAACAGGCAGTTGGTTTGATTAATGTAGAGAAAACTCAGACACCACCTTAGGAAGTAACTTAGGATTAGAATGCAAAGAGACCCTTTCCTTGTGGAAAATCACATAAGGCTGCTCACACATGACAGCCTGTAGCTCTGAAATTCAAAGTTTGTGGTTGTCGATTGAAGAAATCTTCTGTCCACAGCAGCAGCGATGGAAAAAAGCTGACAAAGGAGTAGTTCTCAACATACAAAAATAAAAGGAATCACTTTAAAATCAAGTGATTCGATGGACAACAAAAGAAAAGGTATGTAATAGTTTTAACGGTCGACTGAATGACAAGGCACCTGCAGAGTCCGTGTGAGAATGGTCGATGGTGAAAAAGAACTGAGAAGGGAGTAGAGCTGCCCAAGCTTATATAGGGCTGTGACATAAGCACATGACGTTGGTGTGGGCGGCCCCTAATAGACTGCTACAGAAAAGCTTCTGTGTGATCCTGCTGCCTGATGGCAAAATTTCTTAGGTGTGACCTGATGACAAGAGATATCCCAGAAGAAAATTGTGAAGATCCAGTATGGGGCACCAGCCCCCTCATCCATTTTCAGGACAGGAAGTACCTGAACATGTAACCCTGACTGGCCATGGCATCTGGGACACGGGCTATGGCTCCTTTCACAAGAAGCTGAGCAGTGTCCTTCCTGAGTGTGGCTAGCATGTCCTGAAATACCCTGGACTCTCAAGACATGTGCAGGCGGTAGGGCGGGAGAGCCTCAGAGTCCTCTGCCCACTATGTCCAACACACATTTGTCTGCTGTGATAGTAGACCAACATGGCAAGAGGTGACATAGCCGGGGACAGGATGGGTGGAGGGATGACACCACCCAGCCCCTCACTGGGCAACTTTTGTGGGGGCACCAGTGGCTGCTGCCAGAGGGGTACAACTATCTCACCCACCCTTTTTAGGACCTTGGCCCTGGACTTCTGCTTGGGCACCAGACCTGAAACTGCCCCTGCTGGTGCTGCTGCCAGGGTGACTGTGTCTGAAAGGACTGGTACTAAAAAGCCTGTTTCTTCGGAGTCTTTTTCTGGTTCTTCTAGGATGAGGTCACCAAATCAAGGGTGGCAATGGACTTCTCAATCCTAGTTAGATGTCCTTCCATCCTGGGGCCAAAGAGGTTGGTGCCCAGAAAGAAGACATCGGCCAACCTCTGTTGGGAGTCCGCTGTGAAGGTGGACAAGTGCAGCCAAGCCCTGTGACGCATGAAGACAGCTGCTGCCATTGCATGGTCACAAGAATTGCCCATGTTCAAGGCTGTCTGCAGCTGGTGTTTAGCCAGTGAGTGACCATGGTTGCTGACGAGCTCCACCACCACCCACTGCTCTGGGTGAAGGTGGGGAACGACTACATCAAACATTCCCAGCAGGAATACCCATAGTTAGCCATCATAACAACATAGTTAGCCTGATGGAGACCCAGCGTAGCTACAGCATACAACTTTTTTTGTGGCATGGCCAGTCTTAGGGGACTCCTTGTCTGGAGGCTTCTCCACATTCCCCTGTTGTCCATACTTCCAGAACACCAAATTCATGACCAGATCTTTGGCCGAAGGCTGATTGGAAAACCCAGAAAGGAAGCCCATAGAGACCATGTGGGCCGAAGGTGCCTGGCAGGATACTGGATGCTGCCAGAGCTCCAAGGTTGTCCCTGGATGGCCTTGTCCAACAGGAAAGCAACCCCCAGGGATTTATCTTGGTCCAAAATGTCTGTAAGTGGGTACTTGGCCCTCTTCTGGACTGGCTACAGCGGGATCAATGTGGACTCCATGATAAGCCGGAGCACCGTACCAATGGACAGTGACTCATGGTCTTTGAAAGGGTCCTCAGCTGAACCCCAGTCAAAGAGTGGAGCCCCAGAGGTGGCCATGGACTCTTGATCCAAATCATCCAATGACTTCTGAAAGATGACTCTTGGCCAATGGTTGCCATGGGCCTCCCAGGAATCGTCACCTGGTATAATCCTTACTCTGACAACCAGCTGGCAAACTGGGAGCTAAACGGCCAGCTTCCTTGGTTGCAGCGCCAACTAGTGGCTTTTGGGGTGGCAGCGCCACCACTACTGGTGAAGAGGCAGGTATAGGGAGCACCTACAGAATCTGGACTGGCAGGACAACCACTGGCGACTGCCAATGGACCAAAGGTCCTTGGGGAGAGCCCTGCCCTACGATGGCCCACTGCTGCCAGAGGAATGCCTTGGAATAGCGGTCATAGCACCAGTGCATGTTCAGTTGGTGCCTCTCCTCACCCGAAGATGAGGAGGATGAGGAGTGTTGATGGCAGCACCTCCCAGTTAAGCGGTATTGAGAGCAACAATGCCTCAATAGTAACATCGACCATCGATCAGCCAGTCAACAGCAAGCTGCGTCTTCCTGAGGCTGGTCGTAGATCATGTGCCTACCCATATTAAGCAGCAAAGGTGTCAAAGTCCCAACCCTGGGTGGAGGCTGGTCCCTGGCAGGGCTGACTGGGTGTCACTGATCGAGCTACGTCCTCCTGAGTGAGGATCGGAAGCACTGGGGTCTGTGACACTGACTCCTCAGCCCCATCAGACAACGGGTTGATCGGGTTGAGAAAAATCTGGACGGCTTTTTCGACCGAAGTCAAGGTAGTCTGACTCAACAATGGAGCCTTCAACCTGCCTGACCAGCCCCTCAGCTGAGGGGTGCTCAACAACCGCTCAGGGTCAGGTGAATTGAGGGATCGGGAGGACCACAATCTCTCCCCCTCCCATGACCGGCGACGGTAGTGAGAAGATGTCTTGCTTTTGGTCTTGGACCTAGAGCCATGGTGGGCAGGGCTTTCCCTCACAGTCTGGAGGGACCTGCACATACCACAGAACTGGTCCGTGAAGGCCCCCCCCCCAACAGTGCTGAGACTGAGGAGGTGCCCATCGCAGCAGCCATTGCTTCTGATTCAAGGAATGCAAGCTGTACAACAGACCTAGCCGCAGCCAAGGCCTTTCTGCAATCCTTAGGGCAGTCCTTCAGTTCCCATTCTGATGGCCAACCCAGTGTGAGCCAGAGCTTCCTGTCCTTGAGGACTCGGGAAGCATCGAAAGGCATTGGCCACACCTGGCTACACTGTGTTGACCACCCAGGCAGTACAAGTATGTGTCATGTGGATCAATGACCAACATCTTCTGGCAGCACCAAACACAGAATTTAAATCTAGGGTTCTTGCGATCCATTGTTGGTCAGAGATAGACTGAAAAAAGAACGTGGAACAAAAGCTAAAACAACTTTTAAAACTTTGAAAGCATGGGTTCGCCAATGGCACAGAGAAAATCCTAAGTGAAGCACAAAGGAGGTGACCTATTCGTCCAGCAAAAAGAAATATCTGACATCACGGGGCAGAGTTGGAGGATATATCTGCTCAGGTGGTGGGAGGAGCTTAGTTTAAAGACGTTCTGGCCAATCATTGCATTCCAGTGGAACTGACAGTGTGGATAAGCGAACCATATCCATGCCCCTAGAAATATAGCTTACTCAAATAAACATGTATATCCAAAAATGACACAAAAAGGAACTCACCCATCCAGTCCATGGGTGCATCCAGATTAGTCATACAAGTGGAGAATTCTACCTCGGAGAGTGGTTTAGCCAACACCTGGAACAGAACGATGAACACAATGCCTTGGATCTGCCTGGTAAGGGAAACACTGGCAGTTAGCCTAAGATCATGCTTGTTCTTTTGAATGTATAAAATATAAATATTCTATCAGTCATTCTTGTAAAACCAAATCAACTCTTACTCCACTTTTTTCATTAGCCAGTGTCCTAGGATTGACTTTCAAATACACAAAGATACTGCAAACATAAGAACGCCCCCTCCACTTCATAAACAGGGATGAATAAATACATATGTTTTGCAGACTTGTACTAAGTTACAGTATGCTACCATCAGCGGCCATATTTTCAAAAATGCTTGTAAACAGATGTCCTGACAGCACAGCGGTAGCGCTACCACTGCAACACCGGCAACCCGAGTTCAGTAGCAAGCCTGAGTTGTCTGGGACCGGCTTGAGGGGAGGAGAATCGAGTGCCCCAGAGGACATTCTCCTCCAGGGAGGGAGGGAGACTATTGCCACTGTGCGACCGCCACCTGGACGGCCACAGGTGGCAATGCAGGTGTGAGTGCACTACAGATGGGGAAGCGCTGACTGACTGGGAGAGGCTCCACGCACTACGTGCGCACACCAGTTCTCAGCTGGCATTCCCATGGGGAAGGGAGAACAGAAAAAGGACCCATGGCAGAGCAGAATGACGTCCCTGCTCTCCCACAGACACCACACCTGCCAACCTGGCTCTCTCCTGGTGATGCTACACAAGTCTCCAAGTGATCTAGCTCAGCCCAAGGACCCCATTGTGGCCATGTGGGAAACACAGGAGTGGTAAGTCTCCAGGAGAAGGTGGGATGATGGGGTTGGGAAGATGCAGGAGCCTGAAGGTGGGACCAGAGGCCAGCCGAGGGAGATGGAATGAATAAATAAATAAATGCTTGTAGACTAGCAAAAACCATCACACTACAGTGGTGTCCTGCAAACTGCCTACATGCATCAGAATTATTGCATAAAAGTACCTCAGTTCTTATGCCCCAGCTCACTTGCCTGTGGTTATCTGAGGGCTACTAATTTTACCAGGTCTACCATAATTTCTTTTTTCTGTTAGGTCAAACCTTATTTTATTTTTATTTTTATTTTATTTAAACAGCAGTTTGGAAAACCTTTGAGCCATAGGCTCATTTACAAAGGTACCTTGTCACAGTAAGACAAACCAAAATACACAGTATAGCAGTACAACACATAGGTATAACAGTAAATTAAGACATAGATACAAACAAGCTGGTACAGGTAGGATGGATGCAAACAATACCAGAGTTATGTTGTCCTTAGCAGCTTAGTAATAAGCTTTGTCATAAGTATTAGTATGGCTTTGACTAGCGGCAGTTACAGCATCAGTGTCAATAAAGTGGTTACGTAAGGAAGTTTTGAAAGCACGATATAGTTGGAGCTTAGGAGATGGAGGGGCAGTGTATTGAACCAGGAGGGGCCCTAAAGCTGAAGGCTCTTTGGCTGTGAGAGGTCCTAGCTCTAGGGATAACAAGAGGTTTTCCCAGAGGTCAGTATGAACTAGTGGGACAGAGCGGCGTATGGTGGTGGTCAATCCTGGTGGGAAAAGCCCAAGAGGTCTTTTTGTAAGGGTACAGGTAAGATATTTGAGGCGCTCGTCGAGGATCAAGTACCAAGCGCTTTAGCATACAGTGAACAGGTGTGTCATCCTGGGTGCTCAGTAATTAACCTGCAGGCCTGTTATTCAGGTAGTAGTGCGAATTTTGTGGGTCAGCGGTCTGATCAGCAGCACCATACACGACAGTCCATAGTCCACTAGGGACAGGATAGAGGGGAGGTGATCATGGAGTCGAAGAGCCTCCTGGGAGGGCAGTGTTTATACCAAGGGAAGATGCCCAATCGGATATTAGTGGCAGTGGCTAGGCCGCAATGTGTCCATGGAAGGAGAGGAAGGGGTCAAAATGGATCCCTAGGTATTTATAGGAGCAAACTTGTTCGAGTGGGAATGAGGACCCAGAGTGAATGAGGAGTTTGAAGTTGCAGGACTTCTTTTGGGGATGAGAGAAGAACATGGTTTTTGTTTTTTTAAGATTTATCACCAATCTATGTTCCTTGAACCAGCCCTAGGCTTCAGTGAAGGACTTCTGCAGCGAGTCCTGGAGGGCAATAGGGTTACGACTTGAGGCAAAGATGACTGCATCATCAGCGTACAATAGAATGTTCCCCGAGCAAGAGCGTGGAAGGGTGTTAAGGTAAAGGGGGAATAGTAAGGGGCCCAGAATGGAGCCCTGGGGAACCCCAGATAAGATGGGACAGATGTCTGAGTAGGTCCCATTAATTTTTACACGCTGTGAGCGGTCAGACAGATAACTGGTGCACCAGGAGATAGGCCCAGCAGCAAAACCAGAGAGACTAAGGGCACCTTGTCACTGGGCAATTCATTTACTGCTGGGATCTACATACATCCTTTATAGAGACTGACACCCGAAAAGCTGTGACATCATCACAGTATTTCATGCAACCTCAGTGTACTTTTTCATGCCCTGAAAAGGTTCAGAGGCTGCACGAAACATTGGCAGTGGGTTTTGGGGTGAGTGCTGCTATCTTAACATGAATTAAACTTTATACATAAGCTGCTTGGTTGTTTTGTGTGATCAGAGACTGTTGCAGCCCTGCTCCTGTACTTTTGGTTCTTACATAGAAACATAGACTTTGACGGCAGAAAAGGACCACTTGGCCCACCCAGTCTGCCCATTTCCCTGCCTACTGGATAAGCTGCAGATTCTGGTTAACCAACAGCCTGCTTCCTGCAACCCCGCACTATAATTGCTTTGTGTCTGTCCCAAGCATGTTTGAATTCCCCCACTGTTTTAGACCCAATGACCTCCTCAGGAAGGCTGTTCCATGTATCCACCACTCTCTCCATGAAAAAGAATTTCCTCACATTACCCCGAGCCGTCCCCCTCTATCTTTAAACTGTCCCCTTGTTCTTACATCTCTTTTTCTGAAAGATGCTACCCTCCTGGACTTTGTTGATTCCCTTGAGGTACTTGAACATTTCTATCATGTCCCCTGTCCCTCCTTTCATCAAGGGTATACATATTAAGCTCTCTCAGTCTCTCTTCATATGGTTTCTGATGTAGACCCTGCACCATTTTAGTTGCTTCCTCTGGACTGCTTCCATCCTGTCTATGTCCTTGCGTAGATGAGGTCTCCAAAACTGCACACAGTACTCCAGATGGGGTCTCACCAACTGTCTGTATAGAGGGATAATCACTTCCCTTTTTCTACTTGTGATGCCCCTTCCTACGCATCCCAGTATCCCCCTGGCTCTCCTTACTGACTTCTCACATTGCTTACCCACCTTTAGGTCATCTGATATGACTACTCCCAGGTCCCTTTCCATTTCTGTTGTTGTCAGTACCTCCCCTGCTATTGTGTACTCTTCTCCTAGGTTTTTGTTTCCCAGGTGCATTACTTTGCACTTCTTTGCATTGAATCTAAGCTGCCATATGTCTGACCATTCCTCCAACCTTGCCAAGTCCCTTCTCATCTTTTCTACCCCCTCTTGTGTATCAACTCTGTTACAGATCTTTGTGGCATACCTTTCCCTTCAGACCCTCTGCAATGTCACTTATAAAGATGTTAAAGAGGATTGGACCCAGTACTGAGCCCTGATGTACTCCACTAGTAACCCCCCTTTCTTCGGAATGTGTTCCATTCACTATTACCTTCTGTGTCCTGTTGTGCAGCCAGTTCGCTACCCAGGCTACCACCCTAGGACTCACTCCCAGGCTGGCTAACTTGATTATGAATCTTTTGTGCGGGACTGTGTCAAATGCCTTGCTAAAGTCTAGGTAGGCCATATCCACAGCCCCTCCCTGGTCTATTACTTTGGTCACCCAGTCAAAGAAATCAATTAGATTAGTCTGACATGACCTTCCTGCTGTAAATCCATGTTGTTTTGGGTCCTGTGCCCCGCTGGCCTCTAGGTGCTCAACAATTCTTTCTTTCAGAAGTGATTCCATCATTTTCCCTACCACTGAGGTCAAACTTACAGGTCTGTAGTTTCCTGCTTCTGCCTTGCTCCCACTTTTGTAAAGGGGAATCACATCTGCCCTCCTCCAGTCCTCAGGTACCACCCCATCCTGCCATGATTTGTTAAAATTGTGGTCAGTGGTGCACTAGGTCCCCTTAGTTCTTTTAGGATTCTGGGGTGAATCCCGTCAGACCCCATTGCTTTGTCCACCTTGAGTTTTAGGAGTTCTTTCAGGACTCTTTCTTCTGTGAATGGACTGGTATCAACCCCCCTAGCCAGAGTGCTTCTATTGTCTGGTTTAGGTAACTGCTCCTCATCTTCTTTTGTGAATACTGAGCAAAAGTACTCATTTAGTATCTCTGCCTTTTCACTGTCTCCCTCTGCCCACCTCTCCTCTCCTTTATTAATCTTCACTAATCCCTCCCTTAACCTTTCTAAGCTCCCTAATGTACCTATAAAGGTTTTATCCCTTTTGACTAGAGTTGGCTATTTTTTCCTCGGTTTGTGCCTTTGCCATTCTGACTGCCTTTCCTACTTCTTTCTGCTTTAATTGATACAGTTCCCTGTCGTGGTTCCTCTGTGATTCTTATACTTTTTGAATGCAGCCTTTTCTCCTTAACCTTCCTGCCACCTCTTTTGAGAACCATAGTGGTTTTTACTCCACTTTGTTTTCTTTATTTGTTTTACACAAAGACTTGTTGCCTCTATGATGGCAGTTTTGATTTTTCTCCATTGTTCTTCCACCCTCCTATTTGGCCATTTGCTAGTGCATTCTTCAGGTGTTCACCCATTTTGCCAAAGTCAGCCCTTCTAAAGTCCAGTATCCTTGTTTTTGTATGGCTTATCTCCATGGTTGTGCTCATTGTGAAGCACACTGTGCAGTGGTGCTTGTTCCCAGATGTCTACTGACTTCTAAATTTGTGATCCTCTCTCCATTTGAGAGTACCAGGTCTAGTATTGCTCCTCCCGAGTGGGTTACAGCACTAGCTGTCTAAGGTCTGCCCCTGCAGGCATCAGAATGACCCTGCTCTTGGATGTGGCTGCAGTACATGTCCTTCAGTTAACATCTGGCATATTCAGGTCCCCATCAACAGTATCTCCCCTTTTCAGCCATTTTGAGAATGTCCTCTATCATTTTCTTGTCCATTTCCTCCCTTGAGACGGGGTCTGTATACAACCCCTGTGCGGATTGCGAAGGCTCCCCATCTCCAAGGTAACCCAGAGTGCCTCTTGTCCTCCCCTTTACTTTTTAGTTCTGTAGCTTTGATGCCTTCCCTTATGTACAGAGCTACTCCACCTCCTCTTTGCCTTCCTGTCCCTTCTGTAGATTGTGTACCCTGGTATGTTGACATCCCATTCATGGTTCTCAGTGTACCATGTTTCTGTGACTGCCACAATATCCAATTGTTCATCTTCCATCAAAGCTACTAGCTCAGAGAGCTTGTTTCCAGACTACGGCATTAGTAGTCATTGCCTCCATTTAATGTTGGCTTGATCCTTTTTCCCCATCCCTGCTCTTATTGCTCTTATCTATTTTACCATTTACCCCCATCCTGCCCTGTGTTGAGCTCTGTACCTCAGTGTTTACCCTACTACCTGCCCTGTTTTGTGGGGAGGCTTACTTTCCTGCCTTTTATCAGTACCTCCCCTTGACTAGTTTAAAAGCTTGCCAAGGAAGCATTTAAACCTGTCACCTAGGAGCTTGGTCCCCTTTGTGGACAAATGCAGACCATCATACCAGTATAGACCTTTATCTCTCCAGGTGGACCCCCAGTCCCCAATGAAGCCAAAGCCTTGTGCTCTGCACCAGTTTTGCAACCATTCATTAAACTGCATGGTGTGCAGTACCCTAGCCTCATTCCTGCCATGGACTGGTAGCACCTCTGAGAAGGTTACTGTGCTTGCTACCCGTCTGAGGCCCCTCCCCAACTCCACAAATTCATTCTGCACTGATCCCATGCTTAGCTAGGTCATTTGTCCCAAGGTGGACAATGATATCTAGTTCTGTCTCCTGTGATGCTGCTTCTACAATTGTGAGGATTCGCTTCTTGTCCTCAAGCCATGGCACCAGGCAGGCAGCTTGCTTCCTTCTCTCCCTTCCCCAGTTCTACCCTCTAACAATTGAGTCCCTTATCAGTAGCTGTTTCCTTCCCTGTGGTGTCCCTTGCCACACTTTTGTGGGTCTCCCTTGTGGATGTCCTCAGCATTCTTCTGGGTATCTACTGAGGGTGCCATCATAAAGGAACCTTGCTCTGCCAGAATGGCATCTGATTTGTGTAGAGGTACAACTGGGGGGCTTCGCCTCTGGTCCACCACCCGCACCCTCCCAGAACCCACTTTTTGTAGAAAGTGTATCTCACTTCTTACCCAGTGCTCTGCAGTATTATGCCTTAATCAGGTTTCAGGTCCTAAATGGAGTTGCAGTTTGTTCTTTGCAGTAAGTTTGAGCTTCCAACAGACACTTTAAAGTCAGTGTGACTGGCTTCTAACTGTGAAGGATGTCTAAGATAAGCTCAGAGCTGAAACCCACCCAGAGCCAATTGATTGACTAGTGACACCTGTGATGTAAGCAGGCCTTTTCAATGCAGGCAGACTGCTATGTCTGATTCCAATACACAAACCTCTCAGTGAAACCAGGGCTAAAAATTAACTCTCAGCCAGCAGGACACTTAAAATGTTACAAAATATCCTTCAAAATGCTAGGTCTCAACCCCGCACTCAAGCAAATTCAGTTGTATCTCACTCTGGTTATAAAATTACTACCCTTTTAAAGGAATCCTGCAATTCTCTGCTTAATGCCAATAAGGAAAAATACAAATAAAACTTTTTGTAGAAAGTGTATCTCACTTCTTACCCAGTGCTCTGCAGTATTATGCCTTAATCAGGTTTCCAGGTCCTAAATGGAGTTGCAGTTTGTTCTTTGCAGTAAGTTTGAGCTTCCAACAGACACTTTAAAGTCAGTGTGACTTCTTCTCTTGGTGAACACTAAGTGCCAGTGTCAGGCTGAAAGGCATCACCCTGAACTGGTTACAGGGTTCCATCCACGCGAAAGGGGAGGAACTGGTGATGAGATAGATGGATAGAAATGTGAAAGTATGTGTCCTGGAGATCCAGAGAGCAGAACCAAGTTCCAGGGACAGTGTCATTTAGTTTAATATGACCGTAAGGAACTTGTACCCATATACAAACTTGTTCAGGACATGTAGGTTGAGAATGGGGCACCAGCCCATTTCAGTACTAAAAAGTAATGAGACATGAATCCATGCAATGCTAAGCAGTCCAAGCCAGACTTGATCACAATGTGCTCTATGAGCTGGGCAACTTCATTCTGCATTGACGGCAGAGTATCTGTGGAAGGTTTTACTATAGCGCTGCGACAGTGCTCTCACCGACATCCCCCACAGCGACAGACACAATGCTGAGTGTCGGCATTGTGCCATTGTGGATACACCCCCCCACACCCCACACACCCCCGGTCTTAAAATATCTAACTCAGAGTTGGACCGGGGGGTGCCACTACGGGGAAATGCACTACCGGTGTCTTCCTTGCACCAACAAGAGTCCTGAATTCCAAATACAGTTCTAATCCCATGATTTCCAAGACCTAATTGTCCACTGTAATAGCAGACCACTGCAGTAGGAAGTGGGAGAGTAAGTTTCTGAGTGGAAGCTGGAGCTGGGTCCATGTAGCCTAGGGGATAACACCCCTCCCAGGGCTGGAGGACAGTGCCCCTCAGCCTGTTACTTTTTACTTTTGGAGGGGGCCCTAGAAGAGTGACCACCCCCACCTTTTCACTAATGTTGCTTTCCAAACTTGTTAAAAGACTTGGCCAGTCAGTACTGCTGCCACTGAGGTTGCTGCCACTCTCCAGGCCTCCAAATGGAACCCCCAAAAGAAGTCCTGCTGCTTGGGCTTGGACAGTTGTGCCAAAGTCAGAGTCTGGGGTGACACTGGACTTTCTGATATGGGAAAGATGGTCCTCCACCCCCGACTAGAAACACCAATTTTTGCTGGGTCTCTGGAGTAAACAGTGAGACCCAACAACTAGGCTTGTCAGTGCATAGACACTGCCACTGCACAAGCTTTAACTGTCAGTTGAGTCTAGTGCAACCTGCAATAGGTGCTTGGATAGAGACAAGCCGAGGTCATAGAGAACATGCACCTTGGACTGACTATCTGCAGGATGCAGATGCCTAACATCTGAGATTTTATCAAAGAACTCATGGTCAAATCTGGGCATCAAAGCCACATAGCTGTCCTGCTGGATAACCAGGGAGGCAGCTGCATACACCTTATTGCCAAGGAAGTCCTACTTCTTAGACTCTGTCTAGTGGCTTGTCGAACTCACTCTGCCCCTTAGCTTTGCAGAAGACCACATCTGCCACAAGACCCTCCAAAGCCCAGTGCTCCGAGAAGACAACCCACCCACAAGAATTACATACTTGCAATTGATATGGTGTGAAGGGGCCTGCACAAAGCTAGGCATTGCCAGACACTGACTGTCAGGCCCAGTATGGCTTGAGTGACCAGAAATGCCACCTCCAGTGATGCATCCCACTACAGGATGTCCATAAGGGGGTCTCTCACTTCGAACTTGCTGTAGGGGAATGTCCAGGGACACAGATACTTTACCGGTATATGTCGCAGTAAGGCTGAGAAGGAGGCTGAATCCCTCAGTGTGGAGTGGCTATCCAAGGAATCAACATTTTTTTTTATTTTATTTATTTAAGAGAATCAGAATTACAATCCTTTGAGTCAGAGACTACTTTGTAAAGGCTCCACATTAGAAATTCAGGTACATAACAATACAAGACAATCCATACATTATACAATACAGTAGTGAAGAACTATATAATTGGTAGGTTACAGCATTGGAGGAGGGGTCATAGAAGAGGACCCTGAGTCTTAGTTAAATACAGAGGAAAAAATGATTACAAGGAATTAGACACAATTAAAGGGTGCAGTCACCCAGTGGGAGGGCTGCTGGGAAACTATACAATTGGTAGGTTACAGGAAGAGGGGGGCATGGGTTCAGGGATACAGCTAGTCACAGTCACAGGTGGATTGTGTGAGGAGTGCAGAACAGAGAGAAGACTTGAAGGGTCCCAGACGCATTTTGGTGGATATTGCTGGGGGAGGTTTGTTCACCACAGAGGGGGGCCCTATAGCAGAAGGAGCATTGGCACTTGGAGGTCCTGCAGAGGGGAAACTGTTAGGGTGGGTGACAGTGAGCTTCTGGTAGCCCTTGGGTGGCGTGCGGGTTACACCAGACTGCATAGGCCAAGGGGGGGAAGGGGTGTTGTGATAGCTTCCTGGCAAGGAGACAGGTGTGATATCGAAGTCTGCCCTCAAAATTAAGCCAGCTGGTAAGTCTATAATGCTCACAAGTATAGGTCTGCCTGTCTTATCCCGAGATGAGGTGGCAAGCTGTACTAAGGGAGACCTTGATACAACGGAGGGCAGTAGGGTCCGCAGAGTCATAGAAAAGTATTCCACAATCGATTAGGGAAGAGTACTGAGGAATTCACCACTAACCATAGTGCTTCAGGTGGCAAACATCCCCTATGCCGGTACAGGAGTCCAAGTCTTGCATTGACAAGCCGAGCAGAGCAGATTGATATGTTCGTGGTACGTAAGGTGAGAGTCAAGGGTTATACCCAGGTATTTGAAGGTGGGTGCTACTTCAATAGGGGTGCCCTGGCAGTTAAGGATGTTGAGGGGGAAGGCACAATGCTTGTTTTGGTGGTGAGCAAAGATCATTGCCTTGTTTTTTTTTGTAGCTCAGAGCGAGTCTATGTTCTGAGAACCAGGCTTCAGCTTCTGAGAATGAGCGCTGCAGCATGGATTGGAAAGAGTAGGGTTCAGATGGCTAGCAAAAAGGACTGCATCATCTGCATATAGTAGCATATGGCCCGAGCAAGATTTGGGGAGTGTGTTGAGGAACAGGCTGAAGAGGAGGGGGGCCCAGTATAGATCCCTGGGGTACTCCTGAGCAGACAGGCTGACAGGACAAGAGTGTTATTTTGGCCCGTTACTTTTGGTCACAGAGGTAATTTTTAAAACCAGCCAATGGCCTCCAGTGACAGTCCCATAGCTGTTAGGGATTGGATGAGGAGGGTATGACTGACAGAGTCAAACGCCTTTGCTAAGTACAGGAAGGCTGATCCTACTATGTGACCTGTGTCGAGAGCTTTGTTAATGAAGGTGGTAAATTCAAGGAGGGCGGTGACGGTACTGTGTCCCTTCCTGAAACCGTGTTGTTCAGGGCACAGTATGCTATATTTTGTAAGATATTTGGTGAGCTGATCTGCTACTATTTTTGGCGCCTTTGAGATAGGATGAAGTATGGAGATGGGGTGGTAGTTATTCGAGGGAGGTGCGATCGCCACTTTTAAATATGGGGGTGATTACAGCCAATTTCCAGAGGAAGGGGCATTGTCCGAGGCAGAGGGACTGATTAAGAATATTGGTGAGGGGGGTGAGGACTGAGTCGAGAGTTAGAAGGACAAGTTTTAGATCTAGTGAGTCGCCACTATGACAAGATTTGCCAAGGACTTTGGTGAGGCATTGCTTTGCTTCGCGAGGGGAGATTGTTCTGAGCCTGAAGGTAGGAATAGATGTTGGGTGGGGGGTGGTTAGTTTCAGGAGCAGGGTCGAAGAAATTGGAGGGGGAAAGATGCTGCTGAGGTCCGAAAAGGCAGAGTTAAGGGTATATGCAACAGCCTAGGGATCCTGGGAGAGGATACCCTTAACTAGCAATTGGGTGGTGGCGGGGGAGAGTTGCTTTGCCATTAAGCTCCTTAAATATTGTTCCAGAACATATGCCCCGAACCCTAGGCAGAGGAAAGGGTTTCCTGGTAATGGGCAGCCTTAGCATTACGGAGTTCCCATGTGCACCTGTTCCTGGTTTCTCTTTAAAGTTGTCAGTCATGCTGTTTGCCCGATTCATTGGTCTTGCGCCAGAGGTTGTCCCAATGCTTCATAAGGTCGAGAAGCGCTCTGGAGAGCCAGGGGGTGTTCTGGCCTTTGACTACCTGTTTGGTGACAGGGGCAAAGCGGATACAGGCAGCGTTGAAGGTGATGATGAAGTAATCAAGAGCAGAGTCTACTGAGAGTGCATTGTTGATGGGGGTCCAGTCACATAGCCATATGTGCTTTCTGAGTAGAGAGAGGGATCCCTTTTTTAGTCTGCGCTAAAAGGTGTATTTGGGGGAGGTTTGGGAGTTTTAGTGGACCACCGGCAGAGTATGGGTGAGTGGTCATTCAGGGCATTGGGAAGTACCATAACTTCCAATATGTGAGAGGGTTAATTGGCGAGTATCAGATCAAGGAGCGCAGAGGATCCCGTTCGGTGGTTAAGTCTCGTGGGGGACTGAACTTGGGTGAGGTCCATTCTACTACCAACCTAGCAAGGTGGCTGCTTCATAAATCGTGTATATATGTAAAGTCTTCTTGTATTGTACTGTAACAATGTACTAGTACCACTGAAATGGTGTATTGTATCAAGTTGTTGTCTCTTCAAAGTGTGTATACTTTGTATCTTACTATATTCTTATGTAAATTGAACCTTGACCTTATCAGGTCCATCTTGCAAAATGAGCTGTGCTCAATGATGTTTGCCTGAATAAATAAATAAATAAAGATTTGATTGATGGCAGCAATAGAGTCCTTATATGGGGCTGAGGAAGTGGCAAGCCAATTGATACTGAAGTCACCTGGAGTGAGGATTTCACTGGAGTTTGGCAGGTGGGAATGGCAGCTGAAGACGGAGTTAAAAGCGGGTTTTTGATTCTAGGGGAGATGTACACAGTTACTATGTGAAGGGTTTTACCCGATGCGTCTGTTTGGAGCTTGACTGTGAGTACTTGGGCCCCATGAGAAGGGGTGGTGGTAGCGCATATAGAGGCTTGTAGAGAGTCCCAATGATAGAGGGCACAGCCCCCTTCCCTCTTAGCCAACCTGTCTAGCCTGAGGATGGAATACCCTGGGATAAAGATGGCCGAGTCGGGGGTGTCAGGGGCGAGCAAGGTCTCTGTCACCATAAGGACATCAGGGGAAATAAGCTTCATCCAGCCTTGGAGGACATCAAGTTTTTTTTGCAGGCTGCAGATGTTGATCATGGCTATGAGAAGCCGCTTTGAGAGCCCACTGGTGGTGGTGGTGGTGGTGGGGATGGGGGGTGAGAGGTGGGCCAGGGTTAGGGTGCACGTTGCCTGATAAGAGCAGGAGTAGAAGTAAGTGCTGGAGGAGAGCTGGTCTTAGTCCTCTGGGGTTTGCATTATGGTTACGGGGCAGGCAGTGTGGCGACTGTGCTACTATAGGTATGGATAGAGTGGAACTGTGGAAGGCTAAGAGGTACCCGGGGTGCAGGCACAGATGCCTGGCTAGTATGCCAGGATGCTGGGGTGTGTTATGCCAGGTTGTTGACAGTGGGATGATGCCTCTGAGTCCAGAAAGAGAGACTCCAGTCATTTTTCAGGAGTGTGGGTGACCCGCTTTGATGAGGTGACAACCACTGACAGAAGCCGAAGAAGTCAGATTGCTGCTTTCTCTTCCTTGGATATGGAACCTTTAATGGGACAGAGAGGTCAGCCTCAGCCATCCCATGCTGTCCCCTGCTCCCTGACTGCCACTGGAGACACTTACCCACCCCTCAGAGCCCTGAACTGCCTAGCCTGCCACTCATATTCCTCTCTGCCAATCGGCGAGTGATCTGAGCACACGAGGTGGGGCTAAACTAAGCCTGCGAAGACTGACTTACCGCTCTGTTTCCCTGGCTGCCACTCAGGTCGTGGCTTTCTCTTCCTTGGACATGGACCCTCCATGGGACAGGGAGATCAGCCCGCAGTCATCCCAGTCTACCCCCACTCCCAGATCACTACTGGAGACCAGAGCCATCCCTCACAGCCCTGAACTGCCTAGCCTGCCACACCTCCCTCTCTGCCAATCAGGGAGTAACCTGAGCACACCGGGCAGGGTTTTCCCCTTTCTTATAGGCCTTAGAACCAAGCGGCTCACGGCCTGGCCTCCATGCCAAGGACACGTGCTAAGGATATCAACTGGAGTCTGCCCAGTGTCTGCCATCTGCCAGCCACTCTGCTCTGGAGCCCATCCAACTGCTGTTCCTACCAGACGTAACTACCATGAATCACTACCTCTACGTACTGTTTACCCCTGTGCATCAGCCACCAGTTTACCAGCAACCTCTTACCTTTCTGCACCCAGCTCTGCCCGCTGGTACCTGACTCTAATTCTTGGAACTGCCCTGAACCTGGCTGTTTAATCATCTCCAGCTCCAGGGTCACTAAGGATCACTGCATTTTCTCTGGTGTTTTTGCAAATGTACTGTGCGCCTCATATGCCACCTAGTGGCTTTTCTGCATCATTCCCCCTAGCTAGGCATGGTGCTGCCCAGCTATCTTTCTAACTTATTGCTGTTACTGCTTTGCCCTTGTTTATATACTGTACCTTCCATCACTGCACTTTTTTTTTTGGCTTACTGCTACCCATCCACTTAGTTCAAGCTCCTCAACTTTTGTTTTTAACCCCTAGTTTTATGTTACAGTACCAGTTTCACTTCTGCTCAGTCAGCCTAGGTGACTGTGATTATCTGCCTAGCCTTAGTTCTCTGACTACTGTATAACCTACTCACTGTGCTTAAATGCTCTTTAGCTGCTATTCCCAACTGTTCGTACATTGTTAGTCACTAGTGTTAAGCATATAAGCCTCATAACCTGCTCTGCACCCCACTGTACCTTACTTCAGTAGCCATTGCTGTCTGTCTCTAGCCACAGCACTGGTTTGTTTACCTTCTCTGCACCAGCTAGAGTGTGGTATCTGCCCACAGACCAACCCTGAGAGGGATAACTGCTCAACTGTCTCAAACTACCTCCTCTGTAATTCTTATCTCTCTCCTTCTAGTCTATCCTTCCAGTCTCTACCACACTACACCATGCTCCATTCCTACCTTCTCTACCTTGCCTTTCTCTCCCTCCCATTCTTGTCTCTCCTCCCCTCCCCACCGGTCTGCTCACCCTCCTCTCACCCTCCCTTCCCTTCCCTTCCCATACCACACCCACTCCACCACTCCTTCCATCTCTTTCACCACCTACCCTCTCCTATGCCCCTCCTATCCACCACGGTCTGCTACACTCGCCCTTCCTGAACAATGAATCCTCCATCGTACCTGTCTCTTCTCTCCACCCTGCTCAAAAGAGTGGAAGTCTCACTCCATTCTCCTTTTCTTTCTCCTTGTTTTTGCAGGTGAAGTTGACTCCCATCTTGGTCCCTCAGCCTCCTTCTCTCCCCCTGCTCTACCTAGGGGCCTCACTCTCTTCCACCTCAATGCAAGAAGTTTCCTTCCTAAGCTCAGCTCTCAAAGTTTGGGTCACCCAACACTCCCCTGATATCCTGTGCATCGCTGAAACCTGGCTGTCCTCTAGGGTCTCTGACTCCAGCCTAGTTCTCTCTGACTTCCACCTCTTTCGACAGGACCAGGGTAAGCAAGGTGGAGGCACTGCCCTCTATGTTTCGCATACCCCCTCTTGCACTATCTCCTTCTGTGAGTCACTCCCCTCCTCACATGAGCTCACACTAGTTAAGCTATTCTTCCCTCCACCCTCCCCATCTCTGTTGGTATTATCTATGCCTCCCCCAATCTCTCTCTTCCCTTCCCTGGTAAACTGCCTCTCATCGCACTTGCTGACTCCGGTGAGCTCATCCTCCTATGGGACTTCAACTTCAATTGGCTCTCCCCTACTTCCAAGCCTACTATTCACAAGGCTGAATCCTTGAACCTCACTCAACTCATCACTGAACCCACCAGTCTCAATCCGCTTTCCTCTAACCACTCCCTACTGGACTGGGTGCTCACCTACCACCCCCAATGTATCATTGACACGGGCATTCTCCCAGACAGCTCCAGTGACCACTACCTAACCTACTGTGTCAGGAAAGTGCGTCTCCCTCATTCAGCCCCCAAGAACATCTGGCATAGGCCTCTCAGGTCCCTAGACACTGATGCCCACCTAAATGACCTTGCAGTCTCTGACTGGTCCCCCTTAACATCTAACGTCTTTCAGATGAGACGTTAAACCGAGGTCCCATCTGCCTGGATTGGTGGTAGTTCAGGTGGATGTTAAAGATCCCATGGCACTTATCGAAAAGAGTAGGGGAATTTCCCCGGTGTCCTGGCCAAATTTCCCTCATTCAGTATAAATACCACCAACAGCTTAATCTGGTTCAAGGTCAGTTGGCATTCATCTGTATCCCCCTCCCCCGGGTCGTGCCTGAAAATAGGCAGGATTTGTCTAGTGCACTTACCCAGTCAACAAAAGCTAAATAAATAAAATAAAACATTGACTCAGCCTTATCTCTCTTTGTCACTATTTTCTACAGTATCTGGAACATCCATGCCCCCCTTACAAAGGCCAGGGTTAAACACTAGCACCACCGATGTGTTTCAGCTGACCTAATCACACTTTGCAAGTCCTGAAACCTTGCATGGGCGTGTTCTAAATGTTCCCACTCCCTGGCTGATCTCCAGTCTTACAAGGCACACAGAACACTTGCCACTAAGGCTGTTCGCACTGCTAAGGCCCTCCACTTCAAGGCCAACCTCCAATCAAATCTCTCCTCACCCTCAAAATTCTGGAAGGTTATCTGCTCACTATTCAAGGGGCCTAGACTGCCCTTCCCACCCTCCTGGTGGATGACTTACTGGTCTCCGACTCCCCTCTAGCAGCACTTTTTAACAATTCTTCACCACCTGTGCTCTGCCCTGTCACCCTCCTCCAGACACTACTGTCCCACCCCCAACCCAATCATCCAAAGGCTTCCACTTTCCACCTATCTTCCCCAGGAAGCCTATCTTGCCCTCATGTCTCTCAACCCCTCCAAATCCAGTCCTGATGGTCTGGACCCCAAGCTCTTTCGAATCTCTGTCTGTCTTTGCCCTCTCTCTCTTCTCACCTTCTGAACCTATCCTTTTCCTCCAATGCTGTTCCTCAGGCCTGGAAATCTGCCACGGTTCTCCCTCTGCAGAACGGGGGTAACCCCTCCACCCCCGGCAACTACAGGCTAATATCACTCCTTCACTCTCTTGCTAAATTCCAATAATCTACTGTGTCCTCTAGGCTTGCTGACTTTCTTACCTCCTCGAACCTCTTCTCTTCATTCCAGTCTGGATTTAGGAAGAACCACTCCAACGTGTCATCCCTGCTTTGTGTACCTGATGCTATCCTTACCGGGATGGATCAGGGACATATCACTGCAGCCATCTTCATTGACTTTGCCAAGGCCTTCGACTCTGTGTCTCACCCTCTCTCACTGAACAAGCTATACTCATTGGGCTGCTCTGCATCCGCTGTGGTCTGATTCCAATTGTACCTCACAGACCGCCAACAATCTGCTCAGGTGGGTGGAGTCCTGTCGTACTCCCCTCCCAATCCTGGCAGTGGTCCCACAGAGCTCCATTCTCAGCCCAATCCTTTTGTCTATCTTCCTGAATGACCTTCCCTCAGGTTGTGTCACCTCGCACATCCCCATGTACGTGGATGACACAGTCATCTACTCCTCCGGCCCCTCAACCACAGCTGTGGAGGTCCCACTGCAGCACGATTTCCACAATGTCCTGCACTGGTTCCAGGCAAATCAGCTCAAGGTGAACACTAAGAAGACTGTATCCATAACCTTCGCACCAATCAGAAATTGGCACGGCTCTTGTCTACCCTGTCTTCTCCACTTTGAATGGCACACCTATTGACACTGTCTCTACCTTTAAATACCTTGGGGTCTGGCTTGATAGCAAGCTCGATTTCTCTGCCCATATTGATGCTATCCACAACAAACTTCACCCCAAGCAAGATGCCTTGTACTGCAACAAGGACTGCCTCTCCCTCCAGGTCCGCCGGGAGCCGATTACTAAAATTATCCTTCCGGTGTTTGACTATGCTGACGTGATCTGTGGTACCGCTCCCACCTTTTCTCTAGACAGGCTAGACACCCTCTGCAATGTCTTCTGTTGCTTTGCCACCAATGCCCCACCCCGCACTCACCATTGCTCGATTTATTCATCCCTTTCCATCTTCCTCAACGTCGCCTGTCCCACTGCACCGCCTTTACTGCCAAATACTGGTTTGGCACCTTTCCATCTTACCTTTCCTCACTCCACCCCCCCGGCTCCTCCTCTTACCCTCTACGCACCAGAGATTCCAGAACCCTCGCCATTACTCACCCTCATTCATCTGCTTGGCAAGCTGCCTTCTCCTACCGCCTCCCGTCTCTCCCTCTAACTGGCTCCCCTATTTCTTCTGCCAAACTCCATCCCTCCTTGCCTTCAGACACGTGTTAAGATCTACTCCTGCCCCCCCATCACCCCTTCTTGTAAATTCCTTCTCCTCTACTCCTTTGTTGCCTCCTCTACTCCCCTGCCTACATCATATTATTTACCTGCCTGGATCTGCAGTTCTCCCAATGCCCCGCCTGCACTTTCAATACTTGGGTACCACATTTGGTGATTCTACTGCACACACTGTTTCACAGCTTCTCATTATGTTGCTACCAAAACCTGTTTCTACACATTGCAATGACTGGTCACTCCATTCTGGTTTTACTTCCTGGGAAACATATTGTTTTGTAAGCTACACTTTCTCTGCTTCTCATTTTGTTGCTACCATAACTCGCTTCCACACATTGCAATGACACGTCATTTCACTCTGGATTTACTTCCTGGGAAACGTAGTGTGTTATATGCTGCATTTTGAATGCTCGATTGTCCTTTATGTATTGCAACTCCACTCCCCCCTGGTCGCACCTGGAAATAGCCTCAGCTCAGTGTGCCTTTCCCAGTTATCAAATTTTAAATAAATAAAATAAATAAAGTCTGGACTCAGGCCTTGAGTCCTTCAGTGTTCAATGCAGCACCCTCCTGCAGTTGCAAGGGAGGCAGTTCCAATCAAACAGGTCACTGCAGCACTGCTAGCAGTTCCAGGGGATGACTGTTGGACTTTGCATCACTGGTGTCCTCATGAAATGCACCTATGGCTGGGTCAGCCAGGACGGACGCATCAGCTGATCGCAACCCTAGGCAAGCACCCCTAAGGCCCAGTGTTACAAGGCTGCATTCTCCCACTTCCAACAGGTTCAACATGAGCAGCAGTCCCCCGATGATGATGATGAGGAGGAGAAGCTTGACAATGACCACTGGTGGCTGTGATAGTGTCATGTCAAAACAGCGATCAAGAGTGGGATCTTGACCTTGTCCTTGAGCATTGACTAAGGTCCACTTGTGGTGGCACAGTGTATACATTCTTCTTGGGTACTGATGTCACCAAGGGCTAAATCAGTGGCAAGATGATCAGCAGCTGCATTGGAGGAGATCTGAACACGAGCAAAGTTGAACCCGACCCATCCTGTGGAGGGGCCTCCAACAGCATTGGTGTCTGGGTAAGGGATGAGTTTGTGTCCTCCTCAGACTTGCCGTTGACAGGTTCAGTGGCAGCCTCCTCATGCTTGTCAACCTTCAGCTGTTTAGACCACTGCTTCTGTGAGGTTACCACCTAAGAAATTACCTGTTCCTCAACAGGAACAATTTCAACCAAAGTCTAGCATTCCTGAGAACCTCTCAATTGAGAATGCTCCCTCTTCCACAATTAATGTGGCTCTCCTTGTGCTTCCAGTGGTGGTGGTGGTGGTGGGGGCACTTGTTGTCGAAAGACTGCAGAGGAAAATTCCCTAAACTCCTTGTAGTCCCAAGGGATCACCAGTTAAGTTTTTAGCATGACGGAGCTCCAACAACAGGGATTCATCAGTTGCTGCCATGGCCTCCTCGGTTGCCATCAACTGCACTGCCAACCCCACAGCCACAGAGGCCTGCCACTTCTGAGGCCTACCTGATGGGAGTGCACCCTGCAGTTGTCTAAGATGGGTACATGGCCAGGCACCACGTACAGTTGCCCACATCGTGCTGCAGCCCTAAACAGCAGACATAGATGTCATGTCTGTCAGTAGTAGACATTTTCTGCCTGCACAACATGCATCTCTGGAACCCCGGTTTCTTGCTATCCATCATGAAGATCCTCAATGCCTCAATGGAGTGAGAACTGGAACATACAAACATATGAATCTGCCAGCAGATAAAGGCCTTATGGTCTATCGAGTCTGCTCTAGTGTGCAGCTAGCAACCCTTATACTGCAGTTGCCCCTCCCTCCCCTCCCCTGACCATCCCTCTTGCTCTATCCCATCCCCTTTTGAAGCAGGATATCACTTCTGCAGGCAAAGCGTTCCACCCAGACACCACTCTCTCCGTAAAACAGTGTCTTCTCATTTCCTTCCTGAACCTCCCTCCTTCCAATCTGAGATCGTGACCTCGAGTGTCCCTACCCCCCCAAATTGAACAGTCCCTCTGTGCCTGTCTTATTTATTCCCTTCATGAACTTGAAGGTTTCAATTATATCCCCCCTGTCTCTCCTCCAGTGAGTACATGTTCAACTCCCACAGCCCGCTCATAGGGTATGTCCCCTAGTCCCCTGGATCATCTTTATTGCCCTGCGCTGCACCCTCTCCAATAACTTAATGTCCCTCTTCAGGTATGGGCACCAGTACTGCACGAAGTACTGCAGGTGTGGCCTAACCAGTGACCTATACAACGACAGGATCACCTCCCCTCTCCTTTAAGATATATTCCTGGCAATACAATCCAGCATTTTGTTAGCCTTTGCAGCTGCCTTCCTGCATTGTGCTGAGTTGTTCATTGAACCTGTTATAATCACCCCAGATCCTTCTCCTCCTCTGTCATGGCTAGATGATCCTCCCCCTCCAGCGCCACCTGGTAGCTCCTTCTTGGTTTTGCCCCGAAATGTAGCACCTTGCACTTTTGGCATTGAACCCCAACTGCCAGGTGTCTGACCAGGTCTTCAATTTTGACAGATCATCCTACAACCCATGCCACCCTCCTAGGTCATCCACTACTGCTCCCATCTTGGTGTCATCTGCAAACAAACTGATCTTGCTCTTGATGCCCATTGAGATGTCTGATATGAACAACCCAAACAACACCAGTCCAGCAGATGAAGAGAAAATATGAAAGTTAAGTCGAAAAACAGACTTATAACCAAAACACAGAATTCTCTAACACTAGCTGGAGCTATGAAGGAAGAGACCTGCCCCTTCCAGTGGAAGAAAAGATCTGACAATAACTGGGGCAAAGACAGAGGATGACACCATGGGTGGTGGGAGGAGCTAGCTTGAAGACATTCTGGAGACTATGTTCAGTGGAAGTTGCCCAAGTGTGGACAGTGAAATTAATCTAAGTAGTTAGAAAAGGGAATCATTTGGGGAAGTTACCACTCTTCAGCTAAACAAACTGGAAGGCTCCCAAGACAATGATAGTCCTATGAATCCTCAGAATCCAGGTGACCCTGCAGATTCTGAAGGTGAAGAGATGAAGAGACATGGGAAGAGGAATCGCATGCTCCCTCCATCCCCTTTCATCGATGGCCACACACTTTGTTTACAGCTGAAGAGTCCTGCAGGATTTTTACAGCTATTGGAGACTCAGTCTTCTGATTCACTTAACATGAACTTGATTTTGGCAACTTCAGGGAATGCACCTAAATGCCTCTGAATTTGAGCATTTTTTCAGAAATCATTAAAGAAGAGTGAGTCAGTTTAGTCAAGAAAAGGCCACTGACTAAGATGCAAACAAAGCACTATCCTTTTCATGGTTCACTGATTAAGAAGTGGGTTTGGATGCAGTCATCTCTTCATAGAAACACAGAATTTGGCGGCAGATAAGGACTGCTTGGCCCACCTAGTCTGCCCATTTCCCTACCTAACGGATAAGCTGTAGATCCTAGTTAAACAACAGCCTACTTCCTCCTACCCCCCCTTCAATAAAAGTGGTCAGATTGTCAGTCCCATAAAGGAACAGCCACCTTGACAGATGCTACGACAAACACTTCAAAGCCACCTTAAAATGTGCTTGCTTAACTGTGGGTTCATACTTATGAAAGTTCTTAGCTTCAACGTTGGTTGCATAAACTTTATGTGACTAAATTACATTAATAGTGGGCATCAGAGGACATGCCTGTGTGCCATTCCGTCCCTTTAGTTCACATGACTGCTTTTTCTTGAGGGAGTTCCCACATGAATCTACATTAGCTTTGGCCTAGAGAGTATGTGGCAGTCATGCGATCTATCTGACCGAGACGTTGGTCTACTGATCAGATTTTCAATTGTTGTGTTCTGATTGTTCCCTTCTCAGAAGATATGCCTTTTAGCCAACAGCTAGATGAAGTCCTAAAGACTCCAAGAATAACTAAGGTCTGCTGCCAAGCCTTAATGGATTGCAAACCTCAATTAAAGGTTCCACAAACTTAGTTGCTGGCAGTAACCATTCATACTGCAACAATATTCTCTCATTTCAAGGTTTTAGAAACCATCAAAATAGAGGTCATTTTTCACATTGTACTTCAAGGCACAGCAAGATGGAGGTTCGTGTCTCAATAAAAGTTTTGAAGAGTCAACAACAGAGTTGGTTATTCTGCATGAAGAAGTACTGAACCATCAAGCTGATAGCCCCTAGGCAGATGACTCCAATGTTTTTACGACAGATGGGCCCAGACCACATCAGATGCCTGAATGGTGAGGACCTTTCACAGGGAGTCTTCTATACCCTCAAGGGAACGTTTCTCCAATCGCCAGCATTAGCAACAGGCGACAAGTGTGTAAGGAGAGATGGATTTACCGTACCTCCAAGGAGGCTGACAAAGCACCTGTCTGCACCAACAAAGCACCTAGTCCTATAGCATGTGGTAAGATGTATAGCACTTTACCACACACACACACTGTCATGGGTTACTGCTTGCATACAGAAGGAGTACAGTAGGTTTATTAGGAAAGTAAAACATGAAGATGAGAATACGTTACCAGGAATTATACAGGAAGGAACACTAAATATGTTTAGCTACATGAGAGGTAAGGAGCGTATCAAAGAAAAAATAGGCCTGATAACACCTGAAGGGGGCAGTATACTAAGTGGAAGAGACTGCAAAATAGTAACAGCCAGTGGCGGAGCCAGGTTTGGGAGCTTTTGGGAGCCAGGGGGGCTATTCAGTCAATCATGGGCTCCACAATGGGCACTAAACAGTGAATAACAGCCAAGAGGGGTGACCGCCCCCCAGCCCCCCCCCAGCTCCACCACTGGTAACAGCTGTACTATATCAACTTTCACTGAAAAACCCTTCTCAGTCCTTGTGTCAGGCAACCAGCCAACTCCATTTACCACTAATTCCACAAATGCTATGTCCTCTGCAGCTTACTTCAGCAACAGATGCCCAGGGGAGGGCTGTCCCCCCACTTTCCCCCAGAAGCCCAGGTTCTGGATAGGTAATGAGGCTGCATGCAGGGGTGCCCCAGTGTGATGACAGCCATCATGCTGATGGCAGACAGTTTTGTATTCACATTTTTCTTGTAATTCCCACCTCCCAAAAGTCAGACCAGTGCTCAGACGGCCTTGCACAATACAGGGCATTTGTGCGCAAGTGCCACCCCTCATGATGCAGCAGGCTCCCAGATCCACTAAGAGGGGTCAATACACACACTGCATAGCCTGATGTCAACCTTCCCAGGCTGGATCACACTTCACCTGGCAGCATTCACCAGCCCTGGCTGCTCTAATTCTGACTCCCCAAGTCTGCTCCCCAATGCAGGTCACCAGCAAGAAACACAGTGCACTTCCCTTGGGCCACTGAACAGCCACATATTTGACTCTTGTCCAAGTCAGCAGAAAAAGTCACAATCAGTGCATCTGGGCCATAATGCAGGCATTTTATTAAAAAGTAGTTTTATACTACTTACCCTGAGACAAACAGAAGGCCTGCAGATGTTGCTTCTCCTACCGGATAAGAGCATTCAACAGCAAGCTCCATACAGATTGGGTAGATGGAAATCCCAAACAACCCAAAGAATGAACAAATTAAAGCTACTAAAATTTCTGCAACAGTCGAACTTCTTAGTCGAGATACCTGAGACAAAATAAATGAAAACAAGAATGCTATCAATGAGAATTTGGAAACAAGTTTTTCTTTTAAACATCACAAGTTATTCCAATAGGTCCCACAGCTCAGTACCACGGACACAGGGGGGAGGGAGGTGAGCACTACTCCCTTCATAAAAGAAAGGGTCCTACAAGAGCTCGCTAAGCTCAGGGTGGATAAGGCAATGGTATCTGATGGCATTCATCCCAGGGTACTTAAGGAGCTAAGGGTGGAACTAGCAGAGCCATTAGCAGAACTGTTTAGTGAGTCTCTGAGCACAGGAGAGGTCCCAGAGGACTGGAGAAGGGCTCATGTGATCCCGCTCCACAAGAATGGTAGCAGGGAGGAGGCAGGGAACTACAGACCAGTCAGTCTTACCTCAGTAGTGGCCAAGATTATGGAGGCACTCCTTAAGGAAAGGATAGTGCAACACCAGGAATCCATAGGGGCACAGAATCCAAGACAGCATAGGTTTACAAAAGGAAGGTCCTGTCAAACTAATCTCATAGATTTCTTTGACTGGGTAACCAGATTGGTGGACCAAGGGGGAGCAGTTGATGTCGCCTACCTTGACTTCAGCAAAACTTTTGACACTGTTCCACACAGAAGATTGATAAATAAGCTGGGTAGCCTCAGGGTGGGTCAGAAGTTGGTCAACTTGGTGGCAAACTGGTTGATGGGCAGAAAACAGAGAGTGGTGGTAAATGGTATACAGTCAGAAGAGATGCAAGTCACAAGTAGGGTACCTCAGGGATCAGTCCTGGGCCAGTCCTCTTCAATATCTTTATTAGTGACCTTGCAGATGGACTAGAGGGTAAGGCTTGTCTGTTTGCAGATGACACCAAGATCTGCAACAGAGTAGATGATCCAGATGGGGTGGGCAGAATGAGAAGAGAGCTGGATAAACTAGCAAAATGGTCAGAAGAGTGGCAACTGGGATTTAATGCAAAGAAGTGCAAGATCATGCACATAGGGAAGAGAAACCCTGAAGCCACCTATAGGCTGGGAGGGGAGTTGCTGGCAGTCACAAAGGAAGAGACAGACTTGGGCATCATCATCACTGATGACCTGAAATAATCTAAGCAGACCTCTAAAGCAGTAGGTAAGGCTAGGGGGATGTTAGGGTGTATCTGTAGGGGTATCACAAGTCGTAAGAGGGAGGTAATAATCCCTCTTTACAAGACAATGGTTAGGCCCCATCTGGAGTACTGCGTGCAGTACTGGAGGCCACACCTTCATAAGGACATTAACCAAATTGAGGCAGTCCAGAGAAGGGCAACCAAAATGGTGCAGGGACTATATCAGAAGACATATGAGGACAGATTAACGGAGCTCAATATGTATACCCTTGAGCAAAGGAGGGAGAGAGGTGATATGATCGAGACATTCGAACACCTTAAGGGCATTAACAAGGTGAAAGAGTCTAACATGTTTAAAAATAAGAAAAATAACAGAACAAGAGGACACAGCATGAGATTAGAGGGAGGCCGATTAAGGGGGAATGAGGAAATTCTTTTTCACAGAAAGGATGGTGGATGCATGGAACGGCCTACCTCAGGAAGTGGTGGCTATGAATACAGTGCAGGGCTTCAAACAGGCATGGGATAGGCATAAGGGAGCAATATAGATGAGTATGAATAGATAGGCCACTCACAGAGCAAAGGCCGATGGCACATTTATAAGGTAGAAGAAGAAAGGGGCAGACTGGATGGGCCTTGCGGTCCTTATCTGCCGTCAACTTCTATGTTTCTATGTTTCAGGTGAAGGGGGCACACAAAAACAGTATTTTTTTTTTTTTTATCATTTAACATTTTTGTTGCCCCCAGATAGCTCCCAACTGACTGACCCCCCATCCCCTTCACCCAGAATTACCAGGGCTTACCTTACGCCAGGTACGGGAGCAGAGCCTGAGGGGAGTCGGTTGCCATCACTCCGCCGTCTTTTTCCTCTGTTTTCACCCCAGGGGACCCAGGAGTGGGTACGCATGTGTGTGGAGGCATGCATTAGTCCCACGGCCCCAGTAACGGACCCTTTCCTCCCACCCCAAGCCTACCGCCTGGCTCCTCCTGACCCGTGCTGCCCCCAGCCTCCACCAGGTGGAAGCCATCAGCCAGAGGAAGCCCCTTGCACCTCCCCGGAGAGAAGAGCTTGCCTATCGGCAGCTCCATCCAGTTCTGCCTCCCGCCGGCCCAGGCTTGTTCCCGAACCCAGGTCGCGTGCCGCGGGGTAGGGTGTCCAGCAGCTCAGCGCCACCGGGACACTCAAAAATAGCATTTTAATTTAGTACACCATGCTTACCGACCTCTTAATCTCCCTTCATTTGAAAATGCAAAGTCACTTTCTTCTTTAAAGGGACGCTGTTAACCCCATTAGGCCTCAAAGGGTCTCTAGTTTAGAAAGCACATGATGTAGCTGGTAGTTTGATTCAAATTCCTTTTTCATTTTAAAAGTGAAAACAGACTGCCAACATTAGTGATGTTACCACACAGAAATATGTTTGTTTACAGTCCTTGATCAACTCCCACTGTGTCTTTCCTGGACTTGGGAATACCACCCAACACAGTCTAGATGCTCAAGATGCAGTGGAAGGAGAGGAGACTATTGCATCATGAGTGACTGCACTGTTTGGATGTGTATCTTTTTTTGTCTGCTCTGTTCCCACGCCTCCCAGCTTGCCACTCCTGGTCTGCACAGCATCCCATTCTGCCCGCCATTCTCACCCTCCATTGCCGATCATGGCTCCCTGACTCCCCAAGCAATCCCTCGTCCCAAGAGGGTCTGGCATATCCCTACTGGGTGGGGGTCTCCCTTGGCCAGGGGAAAAGAGTGACAATTCCAGGGAGGTCCTCTGAGGCATGCAGAGCTAGGGAAGCAGTGACAGTGCGCTTGGGGGATTGTTGGCATAGGGGACGTGACAGCCATATTCCAGTCAGGCCAGGATGGGTGATATTTTGACATTTTCTAGGCCTCTCTCATCTTCCCAGTGGCACGCACTCTGGTGACACCCTGAGGCGCAGACAGTTGACATGCAGTCACCCATGCTGGCTAAGACTCTGTGCAAGACCTGGTGTTGCTCTCCAAGCAATGCTCAACATCACCCTCCCCTGGGATGACAGCATCCACGCAGGTGCCTCTAATCACCCTCCCTGCCAGCCTCCACTCCTGTCATCCCGGGCTTGAAACTCAAACCCGGGTTGCCAGCATGCCAAGTGGGTGCGCCACCACTTGGCACCATGGAACCAACTAGGTACATTTCTAATGTTCAGGAAGTTTCCGATAAGAGTAGATCAGGATTTGAAGCAAACAAGGTTGAGTATAATTACACCGTTAGCATGCATTTCAGTCCTACTGAGAAAGGAATGAAGTAAAACAACCAGCAGCATCAACACATTTTACAGAAGGTAAGAAAAAATTACTCACCACAGTGCAGTTGTTTCTTTCTAGGGATCACTCACTATATTTAACAACTGTAGCAGGTCCACTGAACAGAGTGTCCCAGAAATTTTAAACTATGTAAATGATTGAATATGTACATGGAATTGGGATATAATTCAAACCCTGCTGGGTGGTCTCAGCTCCCCTAGAAACCAACATCAGATTTGTTTCTAGAGCTAGAGGAGATGTGACCACCGATTAATGGCTACCAAAAATTTCTAAATTTAAAATAAATTCTGAAAAACACCAAATGAATTATGACAGACATTGAAACGATTGAAAATCAGCATTGAATTAGCAATAATTACTGTGAAGAACTGTAACAAGAATGCTCAAGCAAAACAAGAAAGTGATTGTTGTCTGAACCTTTTTCTAGGTTCTGGAAGGGTAGGCAGGGATTAGGGACTGTTAAACATAGTGAGAGTTCCCTTGGAAGAAACAACATTACAACCATGAGTCATTTTTTCTTCTATCCCAAGGAATCCCTCACTTGTGTTTAACAACTGCAGACTCCATAGCAGTACCTTGGGAGGTTGGTTATAGAACCTGTCTGGGGGAAAAAGGTTCTGTAAGATGGCAGTGCCAAATCTGGCATCCCTTCTAGATTGGATGTCTAGACAATAATGCTTTGAAAAGATGTGTACTGTTTTCCAGGTAGCTGTTTTACAGATGTTTTGTAAGGGGATGCCCCTTGATGTTACCATACAGGCAGAGGTATCCCTTGTGAAGTGTGCCCTTAGGCCTCTGGGTGAAACTTTACCAGCTTTCTCACAGCAGACCTGTACGCAGTAGATTATCCATTGAGAGACAGTTCTCTTGGGTGCTGGTTTACCTTTCCCTATCTGACCACAGGTGATGAAAAGCTGAGTGTGGTTGGACCTCATGTCCTTTGTGTGGCCCGAGTAACAGCTCAGAGCTCTTTTTGCATCTTGGCAGTGCAGTTTCTGCTCATCTGCAATTGAATGCTCAGGAAAAAGGACCAACAGAGACATTAACTGGTTCAGGTGGAACAATAACACCACCTTGGGTAAAATCTTTCTGTTAGTCCTGAAGAATTGCATGATCTCTGTAGAAGATTATGTAGTTTACAGCTGTACAGAGAGTTGGCAGTTTGCTTATTCTCCTGACAGAAGTCATGGCAATCAGGAAAAGTGTTTTCCAAGTGACATACCTTATGTCAGCAGTAGCCATTGGCTCAAAGGGAGCCGCCATCAGTTGTGCAAGGCATATATTCAGGTCCCAGGGAGGCACACAGTCACTGACAGACAGGTACAAATGGCTGAGGCCTTTAAAGGACCTTTTAAAGACTGGTTGTGAGGCCACAGATGAAGGCTTGCCAGCTGATATGTAAGCCGAAGCTGCTGCTAGGTGCATGTTCAGGGTGGAGGGCCTGAGGCCTAAAGGTTGCAAATGCACCAGAAAGCCCATGACTAGAGACAATCCTGCATGAAAACCTTCTCCATTTTGAGAAATCAATTTTCCTCACTGATGGTTTTCTAGAGACTTTCAAAACTTTTATTACCTCTTCTGATCAGTTTAGGTCAATGAATTCTAGCTCTTCAAGAACCATGCCCTCAGGTCTGGGAATGTTACCTTGCCCTTAGCCAGTGTGAACATACTGTGTCTCAGTGGCAGGTTGACTCCTTGCTGGACAGTGACAGAAGCATGGAGTACCAAGCTTATCTGCCCCATTCTGGAGCTATTAGTATTACTGTTGCAGGTTCCCTTCTCAGCTTTACAAGAGCTCTCTGTATTAGTGGGAATGATGGGAAGGCATATAGTAACGTCTCCGTCTACTCTAATGTTAGGGCATCCTCTGGGACTGTGCCCAAAACTGTGGGAGCTGGCAGTCCTCCCAGGAGAACAGGTCTGTTTCTGGTGTATCGCACCTTCTAATCACTGATGCCAGCACTTCGTGATTCAGCGTCCATTCATGGTTTCCCAGGCTGATTCTGCTTAGTGAGTCTGCCAGTATGTTGTCCTTTCCTAGCATGTACACCGCTGACAGTGACTTCCAGGGAGTATGCCAGGCTCCAGATCTTCATTGCCTATGTGCATAGTTTTGATAACATGGTTCCCCCTTGTTTATGTAATACATTGTAGTGGTACTGTCTGTTCAGATTTGCACAGCCTGCCCTTGGATTTCTTTTTTTTTGGGGTGGGGGACTAAAAGCCTGCAAGGGCAGGAACACTGCCCTGAGCTCTAAGAGGTTTTGGTATTCCTTGGTCTCCTCTGGACTCCAGATGCCGCTTACTCTGAAGTCCTCCAAATGGGCTTCTCACCCAAGGAGGAAGGCATCTGTTTTGATTACACCTGTGAGGGAATGTTTGAGGAAGAGACTGCCCTCTTAGGTTACTCTCCTTCTTCCACTAATCTAGTACCTGCAAGAATGTGTTTCTCACTAGCACTAGTACTGACAGAGAATCCCATCTTTCAGACCAGTGGTCTCTTATTACTGTATGTCCCTTATTTGGAACCTGGCTCCTGCAGCCACTGCTATGCAGGATGCCATGTGGGTTGCAAGAACCCCCTTTGCAGGCCTTGGTTGACCTCCTGAAGGAATCTGCAGTTCTAACCAGGTTCTATACCCTTGCATGAGGAAGAAATGCTTCTCCCTGCAAGGTATCCAGCTGTGCACCTAGAAAGTCCAACACCTGTGATGGTTTTGTTTGAAATGTTTGCAGATTTATTAGGAAACCCAAGCTTTCTAGAGTGTTCTTTACCAGCTGTATTGAGAACTTTGTTTCCTGTTCTGTTTTTCCTCAGACTCGCCAGTCATCCAGGTAGGGGAAACTCACCATACCCATCCTTCTTAATTGTGCTGCCACCACAGCTAGGCACTTTGTGAACATTCTTGGTGCTGAGGTGAGGCCAAAAGGGAGGATTGTGGACTGGTACTGGCAGTTCCTGAGCCAAAGCTAAGGTATTTTCTGTGGGGCGGTCTTACTGGGATGTGAAAGTATGTGCCTTGCAGGTCCAGAGACCCCAGCCGGTCCCCTAACCGCAGGGATGGCATAAGTATTCTTAGGGTTACCAGCCGGAACTTTTCTTTCTTGATATGCTTGTTCAGGTATCTCAAATCTAAAGTGGATTTCTTCATCCTTCAGTCCTTCCCAGGGTGCTGCCATGCAATAACACAGCCACACAGGTGCATTGGCACACATTTGTTTGTAACTGTAAACTACATATTAAATGTACTGTCTGTGTTATATGTTGGACGCAACTGGAAAAGAGAGTACACTCTCAATTAGCCTTCCAATAAAAATTAAAAAACAAATGACTGATGCCTGCCGGTGTCCAGTCCCTTCCCCTTCTGATACTTCCATCTCTGCTACTGACTGGTCTCAACCAGCCAGCATTCATGCAACACTAGTAGTGTCCCCACACCTCCCTAACCCTCCTTCTGACTCCCTGGGATGTTCAATCCTTTCTCCCCTGACCAGCTCACCATGGTCTGTGCTCATTCCGTTGACAGAAGTGCAGAAACCCTAGAGTGGGTGTCAGTAACACCACCAAAGGCATGACAGTACCACATTAATGCACACCCTGTTGTGCCTTACTGATCTCTTGGCCAGGACTGGACTGGACAAGAGATGGATCTGCTGAACCGTAATGCATGTGCATGTGCCACTTGACTCCCCCCCCACTGCCTCATAATGAGTGCACTTTCATCACTGTTCTTGCTATATTTCGTGTTGTCATATTTGCTGCTACATTTATGCCTGTTTGCATGACTGGTACTTTTTTGTTCCTCTGATGTATTCTATTAACATTGTTCTGTTACATGTACTGTATCATTCTTTAGCTGTGCTGACATTGTTCTTGTGGTACCTGGGTCATACCTGGAAAAGGCACATGGCGCCAGTGTAGATACCAAACCAACAAATAATAAATAAATAAAATAAACTACAATAAAATATAAGATGGTGCTTAATTCTAAAATACACAGTCTAGAAGTACTGTACATTTAGACAGACTGCCTTGCTAAATTATTATGGATGCTCAAATACAGGGGTTGAAGCTAACTTTTCCAGTCACTAGCCAGCAGGACTAGTGGCTGGAAAAATCCACCGCACACCACCTCCCTCAGGATTTTCACTAGCCTGGCATAAACCTGGTCTTTTTTTTTTTTTTTTTTTCTCTTTATGCCCCTTTCTTGCTGTGGTATTTCCTTTCTTCAGGAGACTCCTGTATTGGCCTTGTACATCCCTGCTCATGCCTGGCATCGGTGCAGTCCATCTCCCCCCCACGAAGCCTTGGTTGTACCCCCCAGGCAGGTACAGGATGGGATCCCCTTTACTGTCCCGAAGTGTCTGTCTTTCGTCAAGGGGATGCTGTCATCAGGCGCCAGCAGGAGCACTGGGATCAGGGCCATGGAGCTCCGTCTACAAGGAGCACTGCAGGGTTTTTCCGCTTTTTCTGTCTCCTCCCAAAGGACGTAGGCACACTAGGGGAGCCTAGGGGCGGTGCTCGTCGGGACGTGTGAGTGCTCCAGCCCACATCCCCCCTCCCTTCTTTTCTGCAGTTCTGCTGCACCTCCACCTGTGGTCACCCAGGTGGCGGTAGAGCGACGGGACATGCAGCCCACCCCGGAAGAGAAGAGCAGCCTCTGGGCGCTCAATCCTACTCCCCCCGGCTTACTCTCCAGCAGCCTGAGTCCATTCCCGAACCCGGGTTGCTGGCGCCGTGAGCGGTAACCCTACCTCTGCGCCGGCGGGCCATCTCACAAACCTGCTCTTAAAGTAAGCTGCAGTGAGCAAACAGCACTGAGCTAGCCTGCCAGTTAATTTCCACTCCCCCAGCCAGTGCCCAAACCCATGTTTTGTTTACAGACTTGGGTCCTACCCACCACCATATGCAAACACTGGTGTCAGCTATTCTGCATGTGCACCTGAGGTGGCTTTGTGGTGCACATACTCACAGTCATTCATTGTGTTTTCACAGCTCACTAAAGCACCAAGCAGTTGAGGTAAACCCTAATACTGACACTGTACTATAGTGGGGGAGGGGGGCAAAGCACTGAACTCCTGATGTGATGTCTCTTTCGGATGAAACATTAATCCGAGATCTGATCTGCCTGTTTCGATGGATGTTAAACATTCCCTGGCACTTGAAAAGATTTTCATTCACAACGGTGCGAGGTGCACATATATGAAACCCAAACAAACTGAAGAGAGAAAGAAATAAGTGCATTAGCTGGGATTTGAACCTAAGTTACCTGGAAAACCTTCTGCTGTGTTACCAGCTGTGCCACCAAAGCAACTGGAAACCTAGGACTCCCACAGGCACCTTACTCTTTCTCTAATGCACAACCTGGTACTACACACACACAATTACATTTTCTTGAAAACGGTGGGATTTTCAGAGGTGTCCTGGCAAAATTTCCCCTAATCACTAAAAATATCAGCAACAGCTAACCCAATTACATACCCCCCCAACCCCGGCAAGGATGAGGCTAAAACTAGATAGAATTGCTCTTCCTTCCCTGTCAACACAACAAATAAATATTATAGACCCCAAGCAAACAGGAGAGATAGAAAGTACCTTAGCTAGTATTTGAACCCAGGGAACCTGAAGTATCTTCCGCTGTGCTACCAGCTGTAGTTTTTGTACCCAGGTCACCTGAAATACCATTCAGTTGTGCTACCAGCTGTACCACCAAGGCAACTGGAAACCTGAGACTCCACATGCACCATACTGTAACTCTTGTTTGGGTACAAAATCCAGGCACACCAAATCATTGTAAATAAAAATAGTTATATGGACAAATTCTATTGATGAGAGAATGTTGGCAACTCCAGAGGAGACCTAGCTTAGTCTGATAGCTCCACAGTGGGGGAGTGGAGGAACCATGAGAGTAACCTAACGTGATGGAAACACAGGTTACTCACCTGTAACAGTAGTTTTAGGAGTGATATATGATGTTCATCCATACTTCTGGCAGTGTCTTTCCCTTTAAATATTGCCGGAAAGTCTTCAAGCTGGTTCCACCCACCTACCCAAGTGGTAACTCCCTCAGCTCTGCCCCATGATGCCAGATCTTGCCCGCTAGAAGCAGTGTGTGCACCTAAGCTGGAAAGGGTGGGTGGGTCCGTGTGGATGACTATCATATACCACTCACAGAACTACTGTTACAGGTGAGTAAGAACAGGTTACTCACCTGTAACGGTAGTTCTAGAAGTGGTATATGTGGTTCATCCACACTTGTTGGCATGTCCCTTTCTCCTTTAATTCTTGCCATAAGGTCTAAAAGCTGGCTCCTCCCACCCACCCAGGTGGTATATCCCTCAGCTCTGCCCCTTGATGCCAGATCTTGCCCGCTGGAAGCAGAGGGTTGTGCGTCAAAGCCGGGGAGGTCAGGTGGGTTCGTGTGGACGAATAACATATACCACTCCTAGAACTACCATTACAGGTGACTAACCTGTTTTTCTAAGATCATGGATATGTTGTTCTATCCACACTTGTTGGCAGACTCCTAGCAGTTTTCCGGGAGGAGGGAGGCAAGGTGCACACCCCCTACTTAGGGAACAGAGGTTGGAGAACTGAGGCCCCAAAACCAGCATCCCAGCATGACTCAAGGTTGATGTGGTCATGGGAAACGAAGATGTTTGCTGACTTCCAGGTAGCAGCCCTGCAGATATCCTGGGTAAGGCTATCCCCTAGAAGCAGCCACCAACGCAGCAGTATTGCTGGTGGAATGAGCTCTTAACCCTGTGAGAGGCTCCTTGCCCACCAACTGGTAGCAGAGATCAAAGCAGTATGTTATCCGTCTGCCAATCGTCCACTTTGCTGCAGGTCTGCAAGTGCGACTTCAGCATAGGTGACAAACAGCTGGCGAACCTCTCCCCAAATTCCAGCCGTGTGCTCTTTATAATAAGAGAGCGCTCATCTCAGGTCCAAGGTATGGAGCCTGTACTTGGCCTCCGAGGTGTAACTGGGGTAGTACACCAGCAGAGTCAACACCTGGTTTAGGTGAAACTCCAGCACCACCTTTGGAAGGAATTTTGGGTGGGGGCTCAGGACAACCTTGTTCCTGTGGAAGACCACATAGGGAGACTCAGCAAAGAGCACCTGGACCTCCCCAATCCTTCTGGCTGACGTGATAGCCACCAGGAAGGTGGTCTTCCATGACAGGTGTGACATCTCACACCTTTGCATTGGTTTGAATGGCTTGCCCATGAGCTTTGCCAGTACCAGCAGTAGAACCCACAGTGGTGGTGGTTCACGCACCGGAGGGGAAATATGGTCAAGGCCTTTAAAGAATTACCAGACCACCTTCTCCTGTGCCACCATCTGCTGACCGGCCCACGCCCAGTAATCAGAGATGGCCGCCAGGTGCACCATAAGGGTCGTAGACTGAAGACCCCCTTTGGAGAGAGACCATAGGTAGTCGAGGATGCTAGCCACCAGACAGGAAGAAGGGTCCAAGCCATTGCCCTGACACCAAATGGAGAATCTCTTCCATTAGAAGGCATAACACCTCCTAGTCAACTCCTTTCTAGAGGCCTCAACAATGTTGAGGACATCATCAGGCAGACCCAAAGCCTGGAACTCTATCTGCTCAGGAACCAGGCTGTCAGGTGCAGGGACTGAAGGTCCAGATGGAATGCCTTTCCCGACTGATCGAAAGCAGGTCTGGGCATGCTGGAAGATGCCTTGGAGGCCTGGTGCTGAGGCTGAGGAGATCTGGATACCAAAACTGGCGGGGCCAGTCTGGGGCTACCTGGATCACCTGTGCCTTCTCCCTCCTGACCTTGAGGAGCACCTTGTGAACTAAGGGAAGTGGAGGGAAGGCACAGAAGAGGCCTGGGGTCCACGGCCTCGAGAAGGCATCCCACTGCAGCGAGCCCTGCTGAGGGGGGTGGGCATGGAACAGCCTCAGCTTTGTGTTCTCCCTGGAGGCGAACAGGTCCACCTGAGGTTTGCCCAAGTGGGAGAACTGGCTGTGTACTACCTCTGGATGGAGTGACCACTCATGGGATGCCTCGTCCCACAAGGCTGAAGGCATCCGCCAGTTGATTCACGGCTCCTGCTACATGATGGCCAGGAGATCTGCCTCCAGACGGCTCACAAGGGTCCAGATGCAGAGCGCTTCCCTACACAGAGGCTGAGAATGCGTGCTGCCCTGCTTGTTGAGACAGTACATGGTTGTGGTACTGTCCATTTGGACCTGCACCACCTGACCCCGAAGAAACTGAGCAAATGCAGTCAGTGCCAGCCAAACTGCTCCATTACATGGTATGGTTCAATTTGGCCACTAGAACTAAATCATCCCAATCCAAGGGAAAAATATGGGACTTCAGAGGAGCTGACATTGATAAGATGGCCTACAGAGTTAAGCTAGCCCTGGCAAAAAGAAATACAGGTGAGGGGGTACAGACAAAGTGGGCAAGAATTAAGGATGCAATACGTGAAGCAACATCCCATTGTGTCAGAGAGAAAAGGAAGTGCAAAAGAAGGAAACCATTTTGGTTCTCAAAAACAGTAGCAGAAAAGGTCAGAGCCAAAAGGCTGGCCTTCAGGAAATATAAGGGAACACAGCGGGATGAAGATAGGGAGGCATACCAAATTTCCCTAAGGGAAGCAGGGAAGGCAGTAAGGCAGGCAAAGGCCCAAACAGAGGAAACACTAGCACAAACAGTAAAATAAGGTGACAAGACTTTCTATAGATACATTAGTGAAAGGAGAAAGTCCACAGGGGGTATTGCTAAGATCAAAGGGAATAGGGGCGTGTGAGGAGGAGGGCGACCATGTAAAAGCATCTATCCTAAATAGATACTTCTGCTCAGTATTTACTGAAGAGAAGGTAGGGCAAGACCCACAGCTCTGCACCATGGACATGGGGGGGGGGAGGGAGGTGTGCACTAGTCCCTCCACAAAAGAAAGGGTCCTACAAGAGCTCGATAAGCTCAGGGTGGACAAGGCAATGGGACCCGATGGCATACATCCCTGGGTACTAAAGGAGTTAAGGGTGGAACTAGCAGAGCCATTATCAGAACTGTTTAGTGAGTCTCAGTGCACAGGAGAGGTACCAGAAGACTGGAGAAGGGCTCATGTGATACTGCTCCACAAGAGTGGTAGCAGGGAGGAGGCAGGGAACTACAGACCAGTCAGTCTTACCTTAGTAGTGGGCCAGATTATGGAGGCACTCCTTAAGGAAAGGATAGTGCAACACCTGGAATCCATAGGAGCACAGGATCCAAGACAGCATGTGTTTACAAAAGGAAGGTCCTGTCAAACTAATCTCATAGATGTCTTTGACTGGGTAACCAGAGTGGTGGATCAAGGGGGAGCAATTGATGTCACCTACCTTGACTTCAGCAAAGCTTTCGATACTGTTCCACAGAGAAGTTTGATTAATAAGCAGGGTAGGCTCAGGGTGGGTCAGAAGTTGGTCAACTGAGTAGCAAACTGGTTGACAGGCAGAAAACAGAGAGTGGTGGTAAATGGTATACAATCAGAAGAGATGCAAGTCACAAGTGGGGTACCTCAGTGATCAGTCCTGGGGCCAGTCCTCTTCAATATCTTCATCAGTGACACTGCAGATGGACTGGAGGGTAAGGTTTGTCTGTTTGCAGATGATACTGAGATCTTCAACAGAGTAGATGATCCAGATGGGGTGGGCAGAATGAGAAGAGAGCTGGATAAACTAGCAAAATGATCGAAAGAGTGGCAACTGGGGTTTAATGCAAAGAAGTACAAGATCATGCACATAGGGAAGAGAAATCCTGAAGCCACCTATAGGTTGGGAAGGAAGTTGCTGGCAATCACAAAGGAAGAAAGAGACTTGGGCATCATCATCACAGATTACCTGAAATCATCCAAGCAGACCACTAAAGCAGTAGGTAAGGCTAAGGGGATGTTGGGGTGTATTAGTAGGGGTATCACAAGTCGGAAGAGGGAGGTAATAATCCCTCTTTACAAGACACTGATTAGGCCCCACCTGGAGGGCTGCATGCAGTACTGGAGGCCACACCTTCATAAGGACATTAACCAAACTGAGGCAGTCCAGAGAAGGGCAACCAAAATGGTGCAGGGACTGCATCAGAAAACATATGAGGACAGATTAATGGAGCTCAATATGTATACCCTAGAGCAAAGGAGGGAGTGAGGTGATATGATCGAAACATTCAAACACCTTAAGGGCATTAACAAGGTGAAAGAGTCCAATATGTTTCAATATAAGAAAAATCGGACAAGTGGATACAGCAGGAGATAAGACGGAGGCCAATTAAGGGGTAATGTGAGGAAGTTCTTTTTCACAGAAAGGGTGGTGGATGCATGGAACGGCCTACCTCAGGAAGTGGTGGATATGAATACAGTGCAGGGCTCCAAGCAGGCATGGGATAGGCATAAGGGAGCAATACAGACAAGTATGAACAGATAGGTCATTGACAGAGCAAAGGCCGATGGCACATTCATAAGGTAGAAAAAGAAATGGGCAGACTGGATGGGCCTTGCGGTCCTTATCTGCCATCAACTTCTATGTTTCTACGTTTGGAGCTCTAGCAGGTTGATATGGCATTGGGATTCCTCGGGGGTCCACAGCCCGTGGACTCTGTGATTCCCCATGTGGACACTCCAGTCCATGAGAGAGGCACTGGTCGACAAACAGGATCCCTTCCTGCAGATGTTCTAGGACGGTCTGCCATTGGAGAGTGTCCCACATCTTCTGGGACACAGTGACCAGCTGGTCGAAGAGACCATGTCACTGAGTCCACTGGCTGGCCAGCTCCCATTGAAGGGGGCGAGTATATCACCGGGCCCATCGGACCACGGAGGTACAGGCCACTCTGTAACCCAAAAGGTGCAGGAAGTCCCGGGTAGGGCGCAAGTGCCCAACCAGAAATGACTGGGCAAAGGAAGAGAGAACCTCCACCCGGTCCGCTGGAAGCCTGGCTCTGGCTCGGCAAGAGTCGAGCTCTGCCCCGATGAAGCAGCTCACCTGCGAAGGCACAAAGTCCAACTTGGTCTCACTGATGAGGAGACCAAGTTCAAGACAGGTCTGGAGAGCCAGATCCCTGGATCTCTCCATCTCCTGCATGGAGGGACCTGCTATGAGCCAATCGTCGAGATAGGGTTACACTCTGACCCCCCCCCTCGCCGAGGGTAGACCGCCACCACTGCAATGCATTTGGTGAAGACCCGGGGGCCGATGACAGGCAGAACGGCATGGCATGGAACTCGAAGAGGGCTCCCTCTGCTTGGAAGTAGAGGAACCTTCGGTGAGACAGACGGATCGGTACGTGAAAGAACACATCCCGTAGATCCAGTGAGCAAAACTACATGTTCTGCTTGAGAAATGGTATGATCGGAGACAGAGTTACCATCCTGAATGTGTGATATCTGAGGAATTGGTTCAGGTCGTGCAGATCTAGAATGGGGTTCCAGCCCCCCCATCCATTTCAGAACCAGGAAGTACCTGGAAATGCCTGGGTTGACAGGGGGATCCTCGACTCTGGCCACTACCTCCTTGCAGAGGAGTTGTCTTGGAGAGCTGACTGAGTGTACATGGAAACCATTCCTTCCTGTGGGGCATGGGCTTGGCTTGGCAGGTACTGCTCGAACTCCAGAGGCAGCCCCAGGCCAACTACTTCAAAGACCCACCTGTCCATTGTGACATCGGACCAGGCAGAAAGGAAGTGGCGGAGCCAGCCCCCCACGGGAGGACCCAGAGTTGGTGAGATGGGAATGGGGTTTTTGACCCCCATCCTGTCACTGTGCAGGCTTGGAGGAGAATGATCTGGCTTGGGGACCGCTAGGACCTTTCCCTCCGGGCATATGTGTCACCGAGGGCTCTGGCTTGGGCCAAGGACACCAGAGTTGAGCCTGCTGTTGTTGCTGCCCTGACTGAAAGTTTTTGGAACCATGGGGTTCCTTCTGGGCAGAAGTCACCGAGTCCAAAGTAGCACTGGACTTCTGTATGCACTGGAGGTGACTGTCCACTCCTGCACCGAAAAGATTGGTGCACAGGAAGGGGACATCCATCAATTTGTGTTGAGTGTCCGCCATAAAGGTGGAGACCCGCAGCCTGGCCCTGCGGTGCATGGCAACTGCAGCCACCACCGAGTGGGTGCAAGAGTCCCCAATATCCAGAGCCATCTGGAGTTGCTGCTTTGCAGCTCCCTGGCCCTGGTTGTGGACCTGTTTGACCATGGTCTGGACGTCTGCTGGGAGATGAGGAAGGACTTCATCCAGACAGCCCAAGAGGGCATGAGAGAAGTGCACCAAGACGGCCGAGCTTGCCTGACTAAGGCCAAGCGAAGAGGCTGCACAGACTTTCCGGGCCGAATGGTCCAGTTTCCTGGACTCTTTGTCCGGGGCTCTATCAGTGTCTCCTGAATTTCCCAAATGCCTAAAACACAGATTTCATCACCAACCCCTCGGCCGAGGGGTGTCCTAGGAATCCCGAGAGGGAGCCGATGGGAACCACTTACTTGCAGGCCATTAGGGCAGAAGGCACAGGGCAGGAGACTGGGTGCTGCCATAGCTCCAAGGCTGGGCTGACAATGGCCTCAGCCACAGGGAAGGCCTCTGTCGGAGAATCCCCTTGTTTGAGGACATCAGTAAGGGGATATTCGGCCCATTTCTGAATGGGCTCTAAGGGCATCCCATTAGATGCAGAGGTGAGATGGAGGATGCCCATGAAGGACACGGGACCTTCCTCTGTTGAGACTCTCCCAATAGATTCATTGTCCAAAAGACGGGAATGCAAGTTGGAATCCTGGGACTCCAAGGAGTCCGGACAGATCAGCCGGCAACCTGTGTCACCTTCGACCCGCCTGGGACAGTCGGGAGTGAGAGGGACTCACAGCCTATACAGAAGACCCTTAACGGGTCAAGACTCCATGAAGGGAGCCCCAGAGGTAGGCTGTTTAAGTGGCGGTTCCACCCAAACTGGTGGAAAGGCTGGTTTTGGCTGAGCCAGGAGGGTCTTAACTGGCTCTGCAGGTGGAGGGGCAACATCGACCGGTTCCTGGGGAGTCGGCGTCACCTGGGGGGTGACAGCCAAGTGATGGCTGGATTGGAAGCCGGGGTCGACTTTGGGTCAGCCATAATCAGCTGCTGCCACATCAAGTCCTCGTACCATCGACGCAGCCTGCATCAAAGCCTCTCCTCTTCCGAAGAGGATGAGGAAGAATGGCTGCGGCACCGCTTTTTGGAGTGCTTATGCACTTTGTTCAGCCTATCCGGTGAAAGGAGTTTGAGACCTCGACTTGGACCATCGGGGGGACTGACGGGGTCATTAGGAAGGAGCCTGGGAGAACTGCAGCTCTTTCAGGTCAGGGACCGGGACAAGGTTCCCAGCAGGCTGGGTCTCCTCTGCAGTGGGTCCAGTCAGGACCGGTGTCCTGAATAAGGAATTGTTGGCCTCATTGTGCGACAACAGGTCAACAGGGTTAAGAATAATCTCAACCAGATAGTCATCCCGCGTCTTAGCCAGCTGGCCTGATGGAGGTACTGTGAAGCCAGCAGCAGAGACCGTAATCTTGACCGAATTCAAGACAGCAGATTCCTGGGACCGAGATCTCTTATGATTCCAAGAACATTGGTGGCAAGATGAACATCCTTTTTGAACCTTTTCCTTCTTACAGGAGTGAGACACGTGCATGCCCGAAGGACCCTCTCCTTTGGTGGGTAGAGGCTGACACATCTCCTTAAAGGGGCCTGAAAAGGTAGAGCCCAGACTGAGCAGAACGAAGACCGACAGGGAAAAGGACCGATCAGCAGCCCGTGCTGCCTCCTCTTCAAAGGCTTTCATCTGCTCCAGCAACTCAGCAGACCCCGCAGCCACAGAGACCACCCAATGGGCCACTTTTGATATGACTGGCGGATTCTGTTTCCCCCGTGTGCCCAGCTGCAGTCATGCTTGATGATCATCCAATACACTGGGTTGGAACGTGCGACAAAAATCGCAAGCCTGGGTGTTGTGGGCATGGCCCAGGCAACAGACACACGAGGCATGCGAGTTGGTTCGGGGAATGTTTTACCTGCATGGGCTTTAGTGGAAACCGGGCAAGGACCTGTCCTCCAACGCGGTCATAATCGCAAAGTGATTTGGAGAAACTCTGCCCCATTACCAGCATCCCGATGTGACTCGAGGTCAAAGTAGTAATGGGAAATGAAGGTGTGTGCTGACTTTGAGGTAGCAGCCCTGCAGATTTCCTGGATATGGACGTCCCTAGAAGCAGCCATCGACCTAGTGGTATGGTGGGAGGAATGAGCCCTAAGCCCTCTGGGAAGCTCCCTACCCACCAACCTATAGCAGAGATCAAAGCAGAAAGTGATCCACCTGCTAATCGTCCACTTGGCTGCAGGTCTGCCAGGTGCGGCTTCAGCATAGGTGATAAACAGCTGGCAAACCTCTCCCCAAACTCCAGCTGTGCGCTCCTTGTAGTAAGCAAGCGCTCACCTCAGGTCCAGAGTATAGAGCTTGTGTTTGGCTTCCAAGCTGTGATTTGGAAAAAACACCGGAAGAGTCATCACGTAATTCAGGTGAAACTCTGACACAACCTTTGGGAGGAACTTCGGGTTGGGGCGCAGGACAACTTTGTCCCTGTGGAAGACCAGGTAAGGAGACTCCACTGAGAGCACCTGGAGGAGCTCACTGATCCTTTTGGCTAACGTGATAGCCACCAGGAAGGCGGTCTTCCACGACATGTGAGACATACACCTGTGCACTGGCTTGAATGGCTTGCCCATGAGCTTTACCAAAACCAGCAACAAGTCCCATGGTGGTGGTGGTTCATGCACCGGAGGGGAAATGTGATCAAGACCTTTTGAAAAAGCGCCAGACCACCTTCCACTGTGCCACTGACTGCTGCCCGGCCAGTGCCCAGTAGGCAGAGATGGCTGCCAGGTGCACCTTAAGGGTTGTCGACCAAAGTCCCCCTTGGGAGAGACCACAGGTAGTCCAAAATGCTAGCCACTGGACAGTTTGAAGGATCCAACACCTCACCCCGACACCAAATGGAGAACCTCTTCCATTTGAAGGCTTAGCATTTTCTGGTCGATTCCTTTCTAGATGCCTCCACGACAGTGAGGACATCTTCGGAAAGACCCAAAGCCTGGAACTCTAGCCACTCAGGAACCAGGCTGTCAGATGCAGGGATTGAAGGTCTGGGTGGAGAACCTTCCCCTGATTGACTGACAGCAGGTCCGTGTGCATGGGAAGATGCCTCAGGAGCCTGTTGCTGAGACTGAGGAGATCACAGTACCAAAACTGGAGGGGCCAGTCCGGAGCCACGAGGATCACCTGTGCCTTGTCCCTCCTGACCTTGAGTAACACCTTGTGGATCATGAGAAGTGGAGGGAAGGCATGGAAGAGGCTTGGGTTCCAAGGCCTCGAAAAGGCATCCCCCTGCAGTGTTCCCTGCTGAGGGGGGCGGGCACAAAACAGACTCAACTTTGCATTCTCCCTGAAGGTGAACAGGTCCACCTGAGGGGTGCCCCACTGGAAGAACAAACTGTGAACTACCTCCAGATGAAGAGACCACTCGTGAAACACCTCGCCTACCCGACTGAGGGTACCCGCCAGCTGACTGGAGGCTCCTGCCACATGGATGGCTAGGAGATCCGCCTCCAGGTTGCGCACAAGTCCACATGCAGAGGGCTTCCTTGCACAGGGGCAGGGAGTACATTCCGCCTTGTTTTTTGAGGTAGTACAAGGTTGTGGTATTGTCTGTCTGGACTTGGACCACTTGACGTTGAACAAATGGAGCAAAGGCAGTCAGTGTAGCGGGGTCGTTGGTTCAGGAGACAAATTTCAGGCAGACATCAAAATCAGTGCATAAAAAATGCCAGGATGTCATTTATCATTTTATTTTTATACTTCATGAAATGATTCAAGTTCTTACAGAAGAGAAAAATTGTCATTAGTTCAGCTTCAAAGGATCAACTATTTCACCCAACAGTACTCTGAGGTCTTATCCCTCAGACTCACAGTTCCAAACTGACTGTCTGGTCTGGTCTCTATCTCTTTTAACACCCTAGTGGCAGACTTTTATACATGTAGGTGGGGTCACCTGACCTAGCTATTATCTAATTTACAGAAATAAAACTGTCTGGGTTAGTCTAGATCGCCTGGTAACCCACCATACCTGTCTAACATACTACCCCACATAGTTTTATAGCAACACCCCTCTCTTTGTATGCAACGCTGAGCTAGAATAGCCCAAATATACCTAACTGTATCATTAGGTTCATTAAGGGATTAAGTCCCTCCCATTATGGAGTGACCTCAATTCCTTACTTCTATAAAAACAGCCATTTCTGGGGCTGCCAGCCCTATAGACAGTCCTGACTGCAGAACCAGCTAATGACTACTACTATTCTTTATGTATAAACCATAGGTATTCCTGAGTTGGACAAGTGAATAGAAGAATAAGGGCGCACTCCTTATTTTCTTTCCCTTTGTCAACTTCAGGATACCAGGCAGTAACTGAAAATAAACCAAAACAAAAGGAAGGGAAAATTGTTTAACCAGGAGAGGCACACTAAGCTGAAGCATGTTTCCAGGTGCAACCTGTTTGCACAAGGAAGTTAAGTGACTTGCTCAGAGTCACACAGTATGCAAAGGGGGGGGGGGCTGTGATATTCAAACCTAGGTCTCCAAGTTTGCAGCTCAGAGCCTTAACCACTGTGCCATACTGCTTCAAAAGGAACAATGTTCTCTTGTACTTTTCTTTCTGTGGGGGCTTTATTTCTTTAGCCCTCACTTTGCTTATTCTAATTCACAAGGGGTTTTTTGGTAAGCTCAAGATACTTGAACTCCCTAGTAATTTGCAACTTTATATGTTTCACAAGCCAGTGGCTGAAATATAAGCCCAATGGTAAACATTTCAGTTTGCCCCATTTTGACTTTGTTTAATGAGCTGCATTCTGGCAAGCTGCCAGCTGCTCGCTATCACAGGTGCATTGCACATTAGAGCTAGGAGTTTAGGGGTTTTACATGAACCCTGCCAAGCAACTGTTTTGACTCCTAATGCCTTTTCCACGTTTTTAGGGCACTGGCCTATTATAAAGACGCACGTCCTGCTTTCTTTACATACTCCCTCTCGGAGAATTTGCACCTATAGCGCAACATGTGCTTCATATAGAATCAGGGCATACTTTAATGCTAGCAGCGCAATAGATGCTGCTAAAGACTTTTTAGAGGCTTTCCTTTTTGTGTACTGGCTATTGGACAAGGAACAGAACGGAAAGGGCACAGATAATAAAGGGGTTGCTACTCTTGTCCTTATAAGTGTTTGTGGCAGGATGCAAGGGTGTCCTACTACCATGAAAGATTGCTATTTTGTGCAGGGTAGTACAGGAAGGGATGTTTCAGCACTGTTAACAGTCAAGTTACAGTCAGTATCTTCCCTTTATACCTACACACTATTTCTTGGGGGGGGGATATTTATTAAAATAACTGGGCCTCTACTCATCACAGGGAGCACCCTGTGACAGTCAGCACCAGCTGGACTGCTCAGAGCTCCAGCAGTTTGATATGGCATCGGGACTCCTCGGGGGGTCCAGAGCCCATGGACTCTGTGTTCCCCCAGATGGGCACTCCAGCCCGTGAGAGTCGGTCGTCATGATGACTGTTGGCTCAGGGCTGACAAACGGGATCCCTTCCTGCAGATGTTCTGGGACAAGCCACCACTGGAGGGTGTCCCACATCCTCTGGGTCACAGTGACCAGTTGGTCAAAGTGACCTTTGCACTGAGACCACTGGATGGCCAGCTCCCATTGCAGGGAGTGCATATGTCAACGGGCCCATCAGATCATGCTGGTGCAGGCCACCACGTAACCCAGAAGGCGTAGGAAGTTCTGGGCAGGATGGAAGTGCCCAACCAGAAATGACTGGCTAAAGGGGAAGAGAACCTCCACCCTGTCCACCGGGAGCCAAGCTCTGGCTCGGCAGGAGTCGAGCTCTGCCCCAATGAAGCTGATCACCTGCGAGGGCATGTGTTCCGACTTAGCCTTGTTGACCAGGAGGCCAAGGTCAATGCAGGTTAGGAGGGCCAGGACCCTGGACCACTCCACTTCCTGCCTGGAGGGACCTGCAATCAGCCAGTCATCCAGGTAGGGGTAGATCCAGACCCCTCGGCTCCTCAGGTAAGCTGCCACCACTGCTATGCACTTGGTGAAGATCCTGGGGGCAGAGAAGATGCGAAAAGGCATGGCTTGGAACTCGTAAAGGGCTCCCTTGGCTCGAACGTGGAGGAAACTTCGGTGGGACGGATGGATCGGGATGTGAAAGAATGCATCCTGAAGATCCAGAGAGCAAAACCACATGTTTTGCTCCATAGATGGTATGATCTGGGACAGAGTTACCATCCTGAAGGTACGGGACCTGAGGAATTGGTTCAGGTGATGCAGCTGCAGAATGGGGTGCCAGCGGCCTGTCAACTTTGGCACCAGGAAGTACCTGGAGACAAATCCTGGGTGTTCTGGAGGATCTGCTACTCTGACCATGACCTCCTTGCAGTGGAGCTGGGCTATGTCATCTCAAAGAGCAGGCCGAGTGTCTGCAGATACCAAGTCCTCCCGTGGAGTACGAGCTTGGAGGGTATTGCTCGAATTCCAGAGGCAAACCATGACCGACCACTTCCAGAACCCACCTGTCCGTGGTAACAGCAGACCAGGCGGCAAGGAAGTGGCGGAGCCAAACCCACACAGGAGGACCCAGGGGAGTTGTGACGGGCATGAGGGAGGCATGCCTCATACTGTCATTGAGCAGGCTTGGAGGAGTACCTGGCAGAGGGGCCACCGGGTCCCTTCCCTCTGGGTTTTCAGACCACCAAGGCCACAGATTTGGCCTAAGGTTGCCAGGACTGAGCCTGCTGGCCAGACTGATGCTGGGCTGCTTTTGCCACAGGAGTAGAGGACCGAAAGGGCTTGCACTTCTGCTGTTTGGAGCCCTTGGGGTCCTTCTGGGCGGATGTCACAGAGTCCAGGGTAGCATTAGACTTTTCAATGCACTGGATTTGACCCTCCACACCAGGCCCAAATAGGTCGGTGCCTAAGAAAGGTACATCCGCCTGCTTGTGCTGGGTGTCTGCCATGAAGGTCGAGATATGCAGTTAAGCCATATGGCACATGGCAACTGCAGCCACCACCGAGCGGGCACAGGAATCTCCAATATCCAGAGCTGTCTGAAGTTGCTGTTTGGCCACATCATGACCCTGGTCCCAGACCTGCTTGACCATAGTCTGGAGGTCTACAGAAAGATGAGGAATCACCTCATCCAGAGAGCCCAGAAGGGCATGGGAGATGTGTGCCATCATGACGGCCAAGCTCACCTGACAGAGGCCGAGCGAGGAGGCAGCAAATACATTTTTGGCAGAATGGTCCAATTTCTTGGACTCCTTATCCGGCAATCAATCAACGTCCTCAGTATTGCCCAAGCGCCTGAACACGGGGTCAGCCACCAACCCCTCAGCTGAGGAATGCTCCATGAATCCTGAAAGGATACCAGTGGACACCGCATATTAGTGGGCCACCTGGCCCAAGGGCGCATATCAAGAGGCAGGGCACTGCCTGAGCTCCAGGGCAGGGCTAAAAACGGCCTCGGCCACTGGGAAAGCCTCTGTTGGAGAGTCCCCCTTTACCCAGAATCTCTATAAAGGGGTAGCAAGCCCATTTTTGAACGGGCTCAAGTTTCATCCCTGTGGATTGAGAGGTGAGGCGGAGAATACCCATGAACGAAGTGGGGCCTTCATCCATCGACGGATCCCCCATCAACTCCATATCCAATGGATGGGAGTGCAAAGAGGAATCCTTGGACTCTCAGGAGTCCGTATAAAGTGGGGAATCACCCAAATGACTCTCGACCCGCCACGGGTGGTAGGCGTGAGAATAACCGACAGCTGATGGGGGAACCTCTTAGCCGAAAGAGACTCCTTGGAAAGAGCTCCAGTCAATGGCTGCTTGGACGGTGGCTACACCATAATTGGTGGAGAAGCCAGCTTCAGCTGAGCCAAAATGGTCTGGACCAGCTCTGCTGGGGGAGGAACCGTGTCAACTGATTCCCCCCGGAGGCGTCGGCCTCTGCCTTTTGGGCAACAGCCAGGTGATGGTCAGGGTGGTAGCCAGCGTCCATTTTGGCCCAGTCAGCACTTACTGTTGCCACATAAGGTCTTTGTAGTGTCGATGCAACTTGCGCCGAAGCCTCTCCTCACCCAAGGAGGATGAAGACAAATAGCAGGACCAGGGTCCTGAAAAGAGAGTTGTCAGCCTCTTCAGACGACAACCCATCGACAGGGTCGAGAAAAATCTTGGCCGCATCATTGGCCGGTGTCTCAGCCGACTGGCCCAACTGGGTTTCCGTGAAGCCAGCAGCCATGGCCGCAGTTTCAACTGTAGTCAAAACCAAAGATTCCTGACAGCAGCAATGCTCCCGATCCCAAGATATTCGGCGATGAATCTTCTCTTTATCCTTCTTGGACTTCTTGCATGAGCGAGAACTGTGCAATTCGGAAGGGCCCTGCCCCTTGGTCAGGAAGGACTGGCACAGTTCCTTGAAGGAGGCCGAATAAGTTGAGCCCAACTGGAGCGGAACGAAAGTCGAGGCAGAAGAGGACTGAGCAGCAGCCTGGGCCACCTCCTCCTCGAAGGCCTCCAGTTGCTCCAACTGCTTGGTGGACCCCGCAGCTGCGAAGACCACCCAATGGGCATCCTTACCTTTAATTGGTGGATAACATTTCTCCAGGTGGCCCAACTTCAGGTGAGCAGCGTGGTCGTCCGTGACCGTTGGGTGAAACAACCGACAAAAGTCGCAGGTCTGAGGATCATGATCATGGCCCAAACAGTAGACGCACGAGGCATGGGGGTCAGTACATGACATCTTCTGCCCTCATGGGCACCGGTGAATTCTGGGCTAGGATTTATCCTCCATCACTGTCATGATCAAAGATCGAGGTGAAGACAAAACTCGAATGAGTTTTAGTTTAAGTTTTGGAAGTAAATCCGAAGATTTAAGCACCAGGGCCTACTCAATGCAGGAGCAGTAAGGAGGGAACCTGCTTCTTCCAGTGGAAAGGAAGATCTGGTGTCATGGGGTGGAGCTGAGGGAGTTAACACCTGGGTGGGTAGGAGGAGCAAGCCAGTTTGAAGACTTTCCAGCAAGATTTAAAGGGAAAGGACACTGCCAGAAGTGTGGATAGAACATCATATCCACATCCCTAGAATAAGCAATGTCATGGAATAAGGCTGGGCGATGGGCTTGCGGTGCCAAAGGAACTCGAGAGGGGGCCATGGTACAGCATGAGAGGCTGCTGCCTTCCTGATGCTATCTTTTGAATGAGAAATTATAACTTATGGTTGTCTCCCTGTTCCATGGTTGTTCATAAGGATATTAAACTAAAAATACTACCAACCGCTTAGTAAGGTTCAATTTCATTTGGTTTCCATCATTATCAGCAACCCCACCTCACCCACCCCTGAACAAGGAAGAAAATGGACATAATTGCCTAGCCCACATTTCCCAGTCAACAAAATCGAAAACAAATAAACTTGCAGTGCACCATAACACAGGACTGCCTCCGATATGATGCCACCAAAAAAGATACCACATATCTGCTAAGAGGGCAAGTGCAGAGTTCACACACTTAGCCAACCACCTCTGAAATGTTTGTTGCCCAATACTGTTATATATCCCTGAATAAAATCAAATGAATTGACAGTATTTGCAACATTATACAGTGTTTTTTTTTAATTCTTGTCTTGCCCTCATGTAGGCATATTATGCATCTGTTTACTGCACAACCAAATAAAGGTCACTCTCCTAACCTAGGAAAAGTCTAAAATTCAAACATAAGATAGCACAGTTACACATGTCGAGAGTCCAATCACAAAAGACAAAGACCAACTATTATAAATTATAAATTAATGAATTGTTATATGCAGTAATTTATACTGTTGTAATGAGTGTAAGTATATTGTGTAACAGAACAACTTTGTAAATAGGTCCTTGGATCTAAAGTTTTATCCGGTATAAAAAAAAGTTGTAACTAACTAATGTGCATTTTTCCACATTATGTTCCACTCAGCACTCCGAAATTTCCATGCATAGTCTCATAAAAATGATCAGAAATTTAATACAGTGCATATTAAAATTCTGCTAATTTAATGATAACAGATATGAGAGCTCATGATTTGAGCACAGAAATATGTTTCCTTATCGCACTTGGTCCAGGCCCCCAAGAAAATTAAAGGAACCTATCCTGAACATCATATCTGATCATATGTATTGCATCTGATTAGAATAAAAAGGACATTCAGCTATGATTATCTGAAGTCAATGGGTAACAACATAAATGCTGAAGGCTAAAGAATAAAGTTATTGTCCTCTTTCAGTAAGAATGCAACAGAGCTATAGCAAGCAAGCAAGATAATTTTGTTCTGAATCACGTTATTCTTTTTTTTTAATTATTTGTCTGTTTACTTGCAACATGAGCAGACAGGGTACAGATCTTTTTGCAGATTTCATTCATTAGCACAGGCTCTGTGATGTGAGCCAGACTACACTATCTGGCATTTCTTTAGGGGGGGGCCTCAAATATTCCACTTGAATATTTGGAAGCTTAGTTCCTTTACCGTAGACTTCTCTCTTCTCTTAAATCACTGCACGTTCTTTAGAATATTGGCCCCAGTTTTAGTCCAGACTTACCAAAGCTCTCTGCTCTCTTTCAAAATTTCACAGATATTGTTTTGTGTAGAACCCAGTCCCATCTTTTTTACTGCTGAGGCTCTGCTTCTGCTCACCCTGACTTCGCTAATTACTCTGCACAAACAATGCCTGTTGGGTCGAGGGGGTCCAGGTCTGCTGACAGGGCAGCTGCTTACCTCTCTCAATGCTTTGGAGGACTTCAGTCCATACAGCCATTGCTTTCTTGCACCCCCGGCATCCTGGACTTACTGACTTGTCCCATGGTCTGTCAAATCAGGGTATTCGCACCAGCTGCTCACTCTCCAACACGCCGCCAAACAAGCTAAGGTGATCAGACACCACACGACTTCAATCTCTCTGCAACTCTGAGTCCTTGACCTGACATATCTCCTCTCTTCTTGGTCTGGTAGTCACACACGTGAAGACTAACTGCAGCAGGCATAGTCCATTTATCCAAAGGCTGCCTAGGCAGCTTCAAAGTAAATTCAAACCTGCCTATCAGGGCATAATTACAGCATGTGATCACTGATGGGGACATGCGGTTGGTGCATTACAGGTGCTGAGCACCAATAATAGATCATTCTCATTCCTACCGGCCATTTAATTAGCCTCTGAGACTCACAGTGGCTATCTTCATAGGGTTTGATTCACGGGCGGCAATTTCTCCCATAGATTAGTAAAATAAAATTTTAAAAAAGACTCTGCATCTGAAACCCTGTAAAATGCGGGACTCCCCATAGATCTGGGAGCACTGGGATATGATTACTACAGATGAGTGGGTGTCAGAGGTAATAAGGGCAGGATTAACCCTTAAGTGTGTACACTGTACAAGATGGGAGTTGGTTAAGTTCACTGCACTTAAAGGATGCATATTTTCACATCCCTACAAGGCCTTGCCACAGAAAGTATTTAAGACTCAGAACAGGGCATGCTTAGTTTCAGTTCAAGGCAAAACCCTTCAGTCTAACCACAGAACCCAGGGTGTTCATAAAGTGCTTGTTAGTGGTGGCAGCTAACCTATGCAAGCACGGTGTAGTGGTATTTCCTTATCTAGACAGCTGGCTAGTATTAGTGTCAGTGGCTCAGCAAGCTGCACACTCGCCTCTGAGGCCAGAAATTCAGTAGGTTGTGGGTTCTAGCCCCACAACAGGCACTTGGGGTAAAATCCCAATACTGACACTGTAGTGCATCATAAGGGGGATGCTGCACTCCGGGAGGTGCCCTATTTCGGATGAGACATTAAACTGAGGTCCCATCTACCTGTTCTGGTAGTTGTTCAGGTGGACATTAAAGATCCCATGGCACTTCTCCAAATCAGTAGGGGAATATTTTAATAAGACAAAAACAAAAGTTACAAAGATATTTCAATTCACATATAAACCAAAATGAAAGAAACAATGCAACAGTAATCCTCAAGAGTTTAATAAGTAGGGATGTAAGCTTGTCATGGCAATCATACACGTCATTGATTCTATGACGTTTGATCTTTATTCAGGACTTCCATGACTTTCACTAGTGCCATCAGAATGTAGCAATGATGACAGTGCCACAACATTTACTACTGTATACTAATGATTTCATGAACAAACAATGAGTCATTAAAACCTCATCCATGACAAATTTACATCCCTGTTAATAAGCAATATGAGAAAAAAACTAAAACAGTAAGAGCCAACTTACCCAACCCACTCAATACCTCTCCACGGATGTTTACAAAACATCCTCTCCAGTCCATCAGCTTCCTTCTGATAGATCCCATCCAACTCTGATTGTATCCTAAAATAACATCTTGTAAGGAAACATCAGTACCTCACAAAAGTTTGCCAACGACTCTGCCATATGCCATTTTTTTTTGTTTTTATTGGGTTCACCACAACATAACCCAGATAGACCATCTTAGGGTAGCTGGTTCATTCCACTGGGGTATCACATAGATAAAGCACACTGATGAGTCCTGGTAGGATGAAACACGTGTATGTGTCTTCTGTTGGCACCCTTTGCAGACTGTGTGAGAGACCTTTTGGTACCATGCATTTCTGCTTAAAGTTGAACCAGCATAATATACTGTGGTGATTTGCATATACAGCCCATGGTGCTTTGCATTATGGGGGTACGTGTGATTTTATATGACTCTGCCGTATTACCCATTTTATGCAAACAAGAAGAACATAAACAGTACTTCTATTCCATTTCAGCCATCTTGCCAAAAGCTGACCCAAAATCGGTATCTAGTATGTCAGTATTCCACGTAGTGTCCAACGTTCGCCATAGAGGTTGAATAAAGGCACAGTCAAAAAATAAGTGTTGCAAAGTCTCTAACTGACACTGGCAATGTGTATAAAGTCACATCCTATCTTCTATCCCTTTATGTTTGTGGTTTGCCCATACATTCAGCTTACCATGCCCACAACGGCACATGACATCCACCATCTTACGGGGTATATGCTTTTCAAGCACAGCATTCAAAATGTATTTAACTTGGACCTGTGGGTGTACTGTGAATACTGACTCTTCATAATAGCATTTCACAAGGATGTTGATATAAAATGATTTCCTATTAACAGTCTACAAACCACTGAGATCAATTTTCCAAAAACAAATGCATTTTAAAACCACCTGGACATGTGCAGGCAGTGACTTAACACCAGCCGTCCACTTATCCTGTCCCAAAGCCTCAAAAATTGCACCTGCCAAGATTGAAACATGTTAGACCACAGAGAGCCACTACCTTGAAGAAGTGGCCTTATATTTGTATAGAAAAACATACTAAAAAAAAAAAAAAACACTAGGGGGTTGACCATGTTAAGACCTCCCTCCCTCCTGCCAAGGTCTAAATGTATATGCACGTTTTACAGGGTTGAGTCTGTTACCCCAGACTAACTGAAAGAAGAGACTCATAAGTTTAACACGAAGTTTAAAGGGCAAATGAAAAATGTGTGCAATATGTAAAAAAAAAAGGGACTATGAAAGTGTTAAGCAAAAAAATCGTTTATGTTTATCCATATTCCAAGCCTTTCATTTATAAACTTTTTTCTGTGCTATTTCAATTTTGCCACTCCAATTTTGGTAAGCTGCTGACTGTGTTCCAAAGTAAACCCCTAGGATCTTTATGGCATCCCATTGTACAGGTATTTCAAATTGAACAGGAGTCACTGCTTTCCCCAATGCTAATGCCACACGTTTGGTTTTATTTATTCCCATCCCTGTGAGAGGGGATTATCTATCCAAGAAATCCAGAACCTGAGAGCCGGAGTCCAGATCTTTTACCAGAATAATACAACTGTCTGCAAATTCAGATACTTTCTGAAACCTTTGACCTGCCTGACTGGCAATAGGAACAACCTTGTCATCAGTCTCAATGGCCTGTGACAAGAGGTCCAAACCGAAAACACAGAGCAAGGGACTCAGGGGACAGCCCCGATGCGCCCCTTTTTTTAGATACATAGCTGGTCCCAAATGCCCATTTACTAAAGGCCATATCTGAGCTTCTGCACATAAGGCCTGTACCAGGGAGACAAATTCTTCCGGAATCCCATACGCCCTTAAAACCTGCCAAAGATATTCATGTTTAACTGAGTCAAAAGCAGCTTCCTGGTCAAGGGAAAAAAGATACCCATCCAGGCATGGTTCCAAACTTTGGTCCACTATTTCTATAATAAGCATCAAATTATGTGTAATGTTCCGAGTAGGATTAGCACACATCTGAGAATGCAAAATAAGAGTCTTTGCTATTAGTGCCAACCGACTATTGATAATCTTAGTCAAAATTTTATAGTCCGAATTAAGGAGACTAAAAGGTCTCCAACTATTAATTTCCAACAGATCTCCCTTTTTAAAAAGGAAAAAAAAATACACCACTTCTTTCATGCTAGTGCTAATTTTACCATTTCTGTTTATTTCATTGAAAACCTTAGTCAGAACAGGAGCAAGTATATCTATAAAGTGTTTTTAGAAATCATTCAGGATACCGTTCAAACCAGGTGTAGTATTACAGGAAAGAGACTTTATCACCTGGATAATGTCCAGTGTGGCAATGGGACTGGTTAAATTTAGGAATTCCAAAGCAGACAATTTAGGGGGGGTTATATGAGGAAGAAAAGTATTGGGAGACTTGTCCCCACTGTTGCCCTGAAATTTGGTCTCTATGTGCTTATGGACAACTGACCACAAAGAGTTTAAATAGGAAGCCACAGTCCCATCAGGCCTTTTTAATGCAGCCATAATTCTATGTTTTAGTCTCTCAGCATGACTAGCATTGCGGTTGACATGAAACCTAAACCCCTGTGTCCCAAACTTCTGTTCCATTTGCAGGGAATGTTCCCTATTAAATTGATAGGAAAACATTTGAGTTTTATCCTCCTGAAGCTGCGCAGTGAGAGGTCTACCCGTGTCCCGCATTTGTGTAAGGAACTGTAAAAATTTCGCTCTCCATTTTAAATACTGTTAGTAATGAGATTTAGCCACAGTCTATGAAATTTGTACTACACATTGCTTAAGGTCACTTTTCATGTCCTCCCACCAGTCAAGTAGGTCATCATACAAGGTTTGAACAGCCGACCGTGCACTAAAAATATCCCTACTATCTGCCTGGATCTGTGTGTCCTGCAATAAGGACGTACTCATGCCCCAATAACCCCTACCCACCCGAGCATGATCTGTCGTGTCAATTGTGAGTTTAACCGCCACATGATACATGGTTTCCAAGGGGATAACTGTAACCTGAGAAACAGGGGTACGTTCTGGGGCAAACTAAAAATCAATCCGTGAAGATATAGACCCTTTATAAAAGGTGTGGCTAGGGATTGCCCCAAGAATATCATACACATCCTTATACCCTGATCTCTGAAAAATTGTATTCAATAAATTCGTATCACAGTATACCTTATCAGTTTTCCTTCTCCAGTCTCTCTTAGCTAATCCACAGTTAAAATTGGGGGGAAATTGGGTCAATTTAGAGCACTGTAAAAAAGGCTCTAATAAATGCATCAACTTGTTCCTGTCTGCCTTAAATTGTGGAGCATATACATTAACCAGGCGAATAGGTTGATGAGTTATCACAGCATCTACCACCACTGCTCTCCCTGGGCAAACGTCCGTAATCTTTAGAACATTAATGCCCTGTCCAACAAACAAAAAACCAAGGCCAGAGCATTGCTCCTCACTCACTGACCACAAAGATGGACCCCACCTCCATTCCTTTTTGGCACGATTAATCTCATGAATAGTGTGCAACCTGGTGTCCTGAATAAAGTTAACTTTACACCCGAGACCCTGTATAATAGAAAAGGTAACCTGTCTCCTGTTAAAAGCCTTAATACTGTTAACATTGCAGGTTAGTAGTTGAAACACAACCATAAGAAGGAAAAAAGAAAACAACTACATCATGTTAGGAAGGAAAAACATTGAACCTAACGGCACTGTTTCATTTTCTTTCTTTTTATCAATTTGGGTTTCCTAGAGATTGTACAATCCATGACCTGCTCTGCCTGAGACGAGGCCACTGATGACACATCAGATTCATTCTCTGAAGCTGCCCAGTCCTGGTCCTGCAGGATTGCATACCGGTTGTAGACCACCACAGGATCTGAAATTTCAGGGGCTTTAGGTGGTATAGAGGCCTGTCCTGAGGATTTGGATCACATGACCATTTTGAACCCAGTCCCCACAGAACCACTAAGGGGAGGGCACCTCTTGTATCACAGAAATAGTGGACAAAACCGCTGCCTCAGCAGGGTTGGTGTCCATGGCAGGTTCTAGGACCTCATCAGTCACCACAGAGGTTACTTTAGTCTGAGGCCTGACAGACTCTAGGTCTGTACACACGGGTGACTTCTGGAATGAAGGCTGCCACAGGAGCAGTAGGTTGGGGGGCGGGGCTTCTGACTGTCGCTCCTGGTGCAGAGGAACAGTCCGAAGGTCAGCATCATCCTGGTGCTGTTGCTCACGTTGTACCGGGTCTGTGATTAGTTTTAATTTGTCCTTTTGTGCCACAGTGACATACAGATCCTGTTCTGCACACAGATCCTGATCCAAACTACTATGAGATGCCCAGGAGCAGAGTCAAAACATGTGACCGTGCTCCTCACACAGGTTACACCTCATGGGGTTTGGACACTGCGTACTGTTGTGCCTTAACACCCCACATAGGCCACATTTTAGCTTTTCACATGCATTTCTCAAATGCTGTGTCACCACACCAGTAACATACCCAGGGCTTGCCCAGATAAAAGACCATACCCCTGTCCCTCCCCAAAAAGAAACAGCTAGGCAAGTGTTGTGTTTCATTATTAATTTGTTTTAGTGTCACTTTAAATTTCTAGCCTCCCATCCAGAAATGTTCATCGTCCAATACTGGCTCAGGGTACCCTATAACAGTGCATTTTTGTTTGAGCCAGAAAGTAATATCTGCAACACTGACCCCCTCGTTCCTGAAAAGGACAGTAACTCGTTTAAAAGCAGGTTTAGTCAATGGGATGGCTAAAAATGGTCTCCAAAGGGGTGTATTCTTCAAGCACTGATATTGTTTCCAAAATCTCCCCAACCCAGCTGGATGCTTAAAACTGATGTCGAACAAGGAGCCTCCAGGCATATGTATCAGAGTGTATACACTTTGATACACCAGATGGAGTGGAAAGGATGAGAAGGGACTTGGCAAGGTTGGAGGAATGGTCAAATGTATGGCAGCTCAGATTCAATGCAAGAAGTGCAAGGTAATGCACCTGGGAAACAAAAACCCAGGGCAAGAGTACACAATGGGGGGTGAGATACTGACAACAGTAAAAATGGAAAGGGACCTGGGGGTAATTATATCAGATGACCTAAAGGTGGGCAAGTAATGTGAGAAGGCAGTAAGGAAGGCTGGGGGGATACTGGGATGCACAGGAGGGCATCAATAGTAGAAAACAGGAAGTTGTTATCCCTCTGTACTGACAGTTGGTGAGACCCCATCTGGAGTACTGTGTGCAGTTCTGGAGACCCCATCTCCACAAAGACATAGACAGAGTGGAGACTGTCCAGAGGAGGGCAACCAAAATGGTTCAGGGGTCTGCACCAGAAGACATACGAAGAAAGACTAAAGGAGCTTAATATGTATACCCTTGAGGAAAGGAGGGAGAGAGGGGACATGATAGAAACTTTCAAGTACCTCAAGGGAATCAAGAAAGTCCAAGAGTGTGGCATCTTTCAGAAAAAGAGATGTGCAAGAACAAGGGGGCACAATTTGAAGATAGAGTGGGGACAGCTCAGAGGTAATGTGAGGAAGTATTTTTTCACAGAGAGGGTTGTGGATGCATGGAACAGCCTCCCTGAGGAGGTCATGGAGTCAAGAACAGTGGGGGAATTCAAGAATGCATGGGACAGACATAAGGCAGTCCTAGTGGGGGATAGGAGGAAGTAAGCTGTTGGTTAATTAGGATCTGCAGCTTATCTGTTAGGTAGGAAAATGGGCAGACTGGGTGGGCCAAGCGGTCCTTATCTGCCGTCAAATTCTATGTTTCCATGTATACCTCGTATGCAATGAATTACATGCTGTCCTTAATCAATGTTCGCACCACATAGTGGCGATCCGGTAAGTCAGAGGAGCAGCCCCTGTACTTTAACCGAACAGCGTTGCACCTTTTAACAGGCTCAGAAGCAAGACGGGAGGATGCAGGAAACCCCTCTCTCTAACGTTTGAGGCCCAAACATTTGGTGGAGGTGCAGTTGCCTGAAGTGCGGGCAGAGGGGGTACATCCCTTTCCCGGACTACAGCCTCCATAGTTGGAAGAGTGTCAGTTCTCTCCCTTGTAGCGCCCAAATCCATAGGCTCAAAAGGAGCATGTGCACTAGAAGTGTGTCCTGATTCTTCTAATGCTCTTATGTCATGCAGCATATCTGTTGGGGCAATAGGAGGTGAACTAGGGGCTGTTTCCTGCCCTGTAGACTGTCCTAGTGAACTTTGCACATTGGAGTCAGGGGTACCAGATCCCAGGGGAACAACACTAGTCAAACTCTGTGCAGAAGAAGCAAAACCATCAGTGGCAGTCTGATAGTTAGCTTCTCATTTTATTCCGTCAGGGGATCGAGACCACCCAGCCTGTTCAAGGGCCTCATAAACCCAAGGGGGAGGATGCTTCTGGTGACAAGGAAGTTGTGGCAGTGCCCCTTCTAGCATCCAAAAAGGTTTTTTTAGAAGCGTTGGAACCATATTTAGGAGTTCGGTCACCCCCACATACTTTCTTGGCTCTCCTTTTTCTGGGGCCACCTGCCACTCCTATAGTGAACTTTGGTAGGGCAAGCCCACCAGACATCTCTCCCTTAGTACTTATAGCCATTTCAACAGTAGGGCATTTAGCCTCAGACTCCACGCTTCCCATATTCATATGCTGAACAATGTCAGTCTGGCCATAGCCAGCGTCTGTGTTTGTGTGCACCATTGCCGGTGCAATCCCTAACACAGTACCTGCTGGGTCAGGAGCTTCCTGTTGTCCTGCACCCTTCTGAGTGACCACTCCATTCCCATCCTTGATTCCATCAATTGTGCCACACCGCCCAATGCTAGAGCCACCAGAAGCGCAGACTCGTTCTCCCGATTGCAATGAAATGCAGTCTCCAAATGAAGGCGCCTGGCCAAGTACTGATGTTCTTCCTCCATCAAGATCCATTGCAGCTCTGCTGTTGTTGAAACATGGACTGGGGATTCCTGCACCACAGCAGGCCCCTCAAAATCCTGCATCGTGACTCCGTGCAGATTTGCAGTACCCTCGCCAGTTGCAGAGGTTATCTCCATCGAAATATGCTCATTTTCCATTTTTCCACTGTCTTCTCCATGTTACGGAGGCAGAAGAAGAGACCCTCTCACCTACCCCACCAGCGCCCTCAAAGCTCACACACACAGAAACACTGCCCATCCAGGAAACTGAACAGCAACTCCCCCACCAACGAGTAGGTGAATTTCCCCGGTGTCCTGGACAAATTTTCCCCATTCACTAAAAATACCACCAACAGCTTAATCTGGTTCAATTTCAGTTGGCTACTATCTATGTCTCCCCTCTCCCCCGGGACAGGACTGAAAATAGGCAGGATTGTCTAGCCCTCCTTTCCCAGGCAACAAAAACTAACTAAATAAATAAATAAAATATGGAAAAGAGTGCACAACACAAACAGTGAGTAGCACCCTTCAGAGATCGGGCTTCCCCTTAAACTTAGAAAAGTTGCAACTGGACCCCAGATAGATCCTGGAGTTCACAGGTGCAGAGTAAAAGGGAAACGTCCACCTATAAATTGGGTCTTGCCTCAGTGTGAGGTATGGCCCAATTAGCATTTTTGCTAAGTGTTTCAATTTTTTAACTAACAGCCCATAGAGAAATGTAGATATTATCTGACTGACCCTGCTTTCCTCCCGTTGGCATTTTGAATTGCTACGCCCTTATCGGTACACTCACAACCTCCCACGGCTGTCCTAAGAATGACGTATGAGCTGGGAGCAGCCGGGACAGCATGCAGAGAAGTCCTATGTAAACGGAACTACTAAAAGCTCCAGTTTCAAATGTACATGTCCCGATGCTATACTGAGACCAGGTATAGACTGGCAGTCTTGCTAAGGGTCCGATTAATAAGATGGACAAAAATAATCCAGAAAGGGTAAATTATCAAAATTTGAATAGAGCTCGAAAATCTTATACAACATTTCTACAATTAAAAATATCACAGACCTTAAAAAAATCAATGGGAAGAAATGTGTTCAGTAATTCAAACTAAAGATAAGAAATTTTGGAAAATGGTTTCAACAGGTACTAGTTTATATTATCCCTCATTAGCGGTATATATTCCTAAAGAGGCATGGGTGGTACATTTTCAATCTATATTTAATAATAAAAATGGTATAACTCAGGGAATATGAGGTAAGGAGTTTTTAAGTAATGAGTATGAACCCTTGGTTCTAGGAGAGCAGGAGGTTTACCTAGCTTTACCCAATCTTAAAAATAATAAAGCTCCAGGCTACGATTCTATTCCCCCCCAAAGTATATACAAAATATACCGGATTCTGGGTGCCAATATTGACTATGTTTTTTAATATTTGTTTTCAATATAATTATATCCCAGTAGAATGGACATATATCATTGTCCCTATTCATAAAAAGGGTTCGGTCTATGAACCAGGTAATTTTAGGTCTATTAGCCCCTTATGTATTTCATCTAAGGTTTTTTCTAGGATTTTATTAAACAGATTAACAAAATGGATAAAATCAAATAATATTATTTCACCATTTCAGACAGGTTTTAAGGAAAGCTTTTCAACTGTATACAATGTCTTCTGTCTAGCCCATTTAATTGAAAAATATCTATCCATACGGAAAATGAAATTGTATGTATTATATATAGATTTTTCACATGCGTTTGATTCAATCAATAGAGATATTTTATGGGAGATTTTGAAAGAGAGAAAGTTACCTCTCTCATTTTTCTATCCGATTCAAGTATTATATACTAATACTAAGTTGGTTGTAAGATAAGGAAGGGCAGGCGAACTAACGGAATTCTTTCCAATTGAGAGAGGTGTAAAGCAAGGGTGTCTCCTAGCACCTTCCTTATTTAGTATATATGTTAATTCTCTGTTGGATTTTGAGTCAGAAGAAAATTTAGATAGTCCAAAAATAAGCACTTTTCGTATGGATTCATTGGCCTATGCAGACGATGCTGTTCTGTTGTCACTGACTAGAGGAGGTCTTCAAAAAAAATTGAAATTTTTGAAACAAAATGCAAGAACCTTGAACTAAAGACAAATTTAGCTAAAACAAAGGTGATGGTCTTAGGCCAGAGTACATTCGATATACAAAAGGTAAAAATTACCATAAATTTGCAGCCGATAGAAATTGTAAAGGAATTTGTTTATTTAGGGGTTAAAATGACATCAAATGGGAGATGGCTACAACATATAAAAGAACAATGTATAAAAGCTAAAGTTTTATTAAAGTTTAATATCCAATATGGGGGTAATACAGTGCTCCCAGCATTAAAGGCAGGGGATGCAAAAGTAAATCCCATTCTTCTTTATGGAGCTGAAGACTGGGGGTATGAAGAAAGCACAGAAAATAGGCTGGAATTTCCCCTTTCTCTTTTTTATAAATTCCTCTTATCTGTCCCAAGATCAACGGCGAATAGTATGGTAAGAGCTGAATTGGGAAAAATAAAAATTAATTATATCAAAGAAATCCGTTTAATGAATTACTGGATAAAAATCTTGAATAATAAGGAAAATGTCCTGCCCAAACTATGTCTTGAAGAAAAAAAATAATTAGAAACTTAATGGACTAAGATCTAATTGGTTAGATTATCTATTTTTAAACTATTAAAAACATATAAATTAATACATTTATGGGAGAACATTAAGAGAGATATTATAATCTCAAACCATTATAATGAATTAATAAAGAAAAAAGTAACCTCACTAGCTAAGGAGCAGGACATTTTGAAAATGAAAAGTTATAAGAGTGCTTTATGGTTTTAGGGAAAATAAAATGGGTATTTCGGTGGAAGAATATTTGCTGTTACCAATTACAAAGGAGCAACACAGGATCATTACTTGGGCCATATTTGAATTGATAGTGCCCAGATATACTTATTATAATAAAACTATGGGAGGGAAGATCTTGTATAGATCCCAATGTCCCTGTAAAAATGGTTTTAAAGAAGATTTAGAACATGTAGAAGGCAACTGTCAATTGTATTCTCACCCCCAGAAAACTGTATTTACGGACGCTGCTCAGGATATATGATAATAAGTTGTTTGATGTAGAGTTTATCCTGCTACACCCTAGAACATCTGATGAGCCTGTAAGAACGGCTAATTTTTTTAAAGCTGTAGAAAAGTATAAGATAAAAATGTGCAATAGTGAATAAGAAGTGTGCAAATGTATTTGTGTTTTATGTATTTATAATTTTTATTTATTGTTTTGAACTTTGTGTATATTGTCTTTTATGTATATCATTTTTACGTGGTTTGTAATAATCAGACTTTTTTTGTAATAATCAGACTTTAAATTGTCTTGTATTGATTGAACAATAATAAAACTTGATTATGCAGAAACTAAATAAGTAAATAAAATACGAAAAAAACAAAAGCAGAGTGCACAATACAAACAGTGAGTAGCACCCTGCAGAGATTGGGCTTCCTCTTAAACTTAGAAAAGTTGCACCTGGAACCCAGATAGATCCTGGAGTTCATAGATGCAGAGTTAAAGGGAAACGTTCACCTATAAATTGGGCCTTGCCTCAGTGTGAGGTATGGCCCAATTAGCATTTTCGCTAAGTGTTTCAATTTTTTAACTTACAGCCCATAGAGAAGTGTAGATATTATCTGACTGATCCTGCCTTCCTCCTGTTGGCATTCTGAATTGCTGAGCCCCTGCCGGTACACCCACAACTGTCCTGAGAATGACATATGAGCTGCGAGCAGCCAGGGGAGCATGCAGAGAAGTCCTATGTAAATGGAACTATTAAAAGCTCCAGTTTCCAATGTACATACTGTATCCTGAATTGTGAGGAGTTCGCTCGGTTCTTCTCTGACAGGGTGTCCTCCATCAGGGCTGCGATTTCCTCAACCGGGCTTTCTCAGCCTGGCGGTGGCAAGTTGGGCATCTCTGAGAGCACTCCTCTTGCATGGAGTGTGTTACCACTAGGGATGGAGGAGGTCTGTGAGGTATTTCGAAGCTGTGACCCACGTACTGTGAACTGCTCCCAAGCCCAACTCATCTTCCAGTGAGATGTGTGGAGTCTGTTAGTCCAGTGTTCACTGAGATAGTCCAGTGTTCGCTTTCAAAGGGACTATTTCCAGATGCCTTGAAGGAGACACCGGTGAAGCCCCTTCTGAAAAAACATCTCTTGACCAGGACATCTTGGTGAATTATAAACCTGTCTTAAACCTCCCCTTCTTGGGGGGAGGTGACTGAGAAAATTGTGGCTCTGCAGCTCAAGGCACATCTCACAGCCTTTGACATCTTTGAGCCCCTCCAGCCAGGACTCAGGCCTGGACATAGTACCGAGACTATATTGGTCAAGGTAAAAAATGATCTCCTCAGGGCTAGATAGAGAAGACCAGTCAATACTTCTCCTCGATCTCTCACCAGCGTTCAACACTGTGGACCATGCGGTGTTGCTTGATCACCTGAGGGAGCTATGTGGACTCAATGGCACTGTCATCAGCTGGTTTGAGTTTTTTCTCACAGGCAGGATACAGAGGGACTGATGGGAAGTTTCTCCTCTTGCCCTAAGCCCTTGCTTGGTGGTGTTTGCCAAGGGTCGGTCCTCTCACCCATGCTATTGGTAGTGTACGTGCTGCCCCTGGGTGCAATTATTAAATGTTACAGTGTGGAGTTTCACTGCTATGCAGATGATACCCAACTGTATATGTCTTTTACGCCTGGGACATGTGGTGCAGTAGTGGTGCTAAACAAATGTCTAGCTGAGATCCAGAACTGGATGTCCTCTAGCAGGCTGAGGCTCACTCCAGGTAATATGGAGGTGCTGGTGACTGAGCCAGACTGCATGAAGGAGGTAGATGCCATAGGAGCTGAAACGGGCTTGCTGCTTGTGATGGTCTCTCTCTTGGCATCTGTGAGGGTGAAGAATCTGGGCGTGATCCTAGACAGCATATTGACACTTGAGGCTCAGGTGTCATCCATTATCAAGATGGGGTTTTACCATCTTAGGAACATCGCCTGGATTAGAACCCTTATCCCTCCAGATGACCTACCATCGCTGGTACATGTTTTTGTGACATCTTGACTCGACTACTGCAATGCTCTCTATCTCGGGGTCAATGGAGGGGTACTGCACCGCCTGCAGCTATTGCAGAATGCAGTGGCCAAGTTACATTCCGGCATTCTAAGGTCCTGTCATGTGACCCCGGTTCAGTGCTGTCTGCACTGGCTGCCACTTATGCGGAGGATCATCTTCAAGGTGGGTCTTCTCACCTGTAAGGCCCTATACAGTTCAGGTCTAGCCTCTCTGCGTGACCTCCTGATTCCTGTCCACCCCCCGCGTTCCCTTCACTCTGTCGAGGAGGGCCTCCTGGCAGCTCCCAAGGCCCGCTTAAAAATATCTGGAGATCATGCCTTCGAGATGGTGGCACTGGTCCTGTGGAGGTCTCCTCAGTTGAAGCTTTCAAATGGGGTCTGAAGGCATACCTTTTCAAGGAAGCCTTTGGGGATTAGTTCATTGTTTTATCACTTAAATTATTTTTTATGTTTATAAGTTAGCTAATCAGTTCCTCATCTGCCTGTCTTACATACAGTGCCTTGAGCCTCAGGGATAGGGCACTTTAGAAATGAAATCTTGCTTGCTTACTTTATTACTTTAAATTGTCTTGTAAAGTTGATACTAAAATATTTAGATCTATAACTGCTGATAACTAGAAAGGAAATTTATTGATGAAAATTCTGATTTTACTTTTGTTATATTACATGAACAGAGCAAAAAGAATTATAAAGTGAAATTTATTTTCTTAACACTGTGAGAGGGTTTTGGGGGTAAATGATGCATTCAAATTTACAAGTAGCAAGATATTGCTTGTTGGTGGATTAATCACCATCTGAATATAGTTGTCCTAGGTCTGGAAATGTCTTAAGTTGGCTGGTTTAGCCCATTGTAATTTTTCTTATACATTTATTGGTTAATTATTTGGCTCTCTCCTGCATTGTATACATATTAGGAGCAGTTTTTTTTTTTTTTTTTACTGTTATGCCTATGTATATGTATTTACTGAAAATTAATAAAAACAATAATTATCTTGTAAATCCTTTGCCTAAGCTTCATATTTTTCAAGGCTACCCACCACCATCTCACATGCAGATGCTCACTCCTTCACCCATAATGTGCTAATGTGCACTGCTGACCAATGCCTAAGTTGGTAGGGTTAATTAACATTGTGGGTGAGGGAGTGATTTGCTCCACATGGGATGGTGGCATACGGCGTTGCCCTCGAAAACCGAAAATTTCTACAATGGGTATACTAGACAATTTAAAGTACTAAATGGCACCGAAGAAAAAATTATGCTACAAACACTTATTGGCCCCTTGGTAACTGTCAGGTTAGCACATAAGGTTACGTCCAGTTTTTCATTTTTTTTATTTTATACTTTATCAGGTTTTTCCACAGTTAACACTATTCATATTCTACTGACAAGAAATAAAGATAATGACTAATACAAAATCTCTTGCAATATATAATGACTTGTCAATAATAAACTGTTCACAGGAAAAGGTAGCACACTCAAATTGTGTGAGGGGGAAAGAAATGTGTTATTTATATATTAAAGATATTTACATTTCATTCAGTTCTCATTTAGAATTTGATCCAGAGAATAAAGATACCATCCTTTTTCCTTTTTTTGTTTTCTTTTTCAGAAAAAGCGGTTAAAATTTAACAGACCCTAGGTTCAAAGGGTATTTGGTAAGCAGTAGTATACAGTACGAGTTAAAATGAGACGTTGTATTAGAAGAGATTAAGAATAGGAACACCCAGACATATGACAAACGATTAGCTTTTACAACAAAGACAGTTATGCATACTGGCGGTCAAAAAAAGCTATGTACAGGATTATAAGTGATGACTGTATGAATGTCTGCACCATGTACTGTACATGTAGAAGGAACAGAACCAAACCACACAAAAACACGTATCTTGGATTTCAGGGGGACAGACTTTGAGAAAATGGGAAGATGCTTGAAAGAGGCATTAAGGGGAATGGGGCATGAATCAGGGGTTGAGGAACAGTGGGCAGTATTTAAAATGGGGATTACAAAAACAACAGAATTGTGCATTAAGCAGGTTAGCAAGGGGGAAAAGGAAGAAGAGGCCATTATGGTTTTCCAAGGAGGTAGCGGAAAAAGTGAAAGCCAAAAAGACTGCATTCAGGCAATACAAAAAGACACAGGCAGAAGGGGATAGGGAGAAGTACCGGGAGAAGCAAAGGATGGCAGGGAGGTCAGTAAGGGAAGCCAAAGCTCAGACAGAAGAGCACATTGCAAAATCAATGGGTAGAGGGGACAAAACCTTTTACAGGTACATAAGTGAAAAAAGAAAGGCAAAGGGAGAGAAAGTGAGACTGAAGGGGGAGGATGGGGCTGTATGGAGAATGACAACAGTAAAGCTGACATATTGAACAGGTATTTCTGCTCAGTCTTTACTGAGGAAGAGGTAGGTAATGGGTCTGAATGGAGTACAAGGAGTGGGAATGGTGGAGAAATGGACACAAGTCCCTTTACATGATAAAGGGTTCTGAAGGAACTGGAAGTAATAAGAGTTGATAAAGCAATGGGGCCAGATGGGGTGCACCCAGAGTCCTTAGAGAACTAAGATAGGTGGTGGCTGAATCTCTGGCAATCCTGTTTAGCCGATCACTGGAAACAGTGGAGGTACCCAAAGACTGGAGGACAGCAGATGTAGTCCCCTTATACAAAAGTGGGAACAAAGAGGAAGCGGTCAACTACAGACCAGTCAGCCTCACCTCGGTAGTGGGGAAGATCATGGAAGCACTACTGAAGGAGAGATTGGTGGAACATCTGGTTGTCAATGGACTACAGGACCCAAGGCAGCATGGTTTCACCAGGGGGAGGTCATGTCAGACCAACCTCATTGAATTTATTTGACTGGGTGACTAGGGAGGTGGATCAGGGGAGGGTAGTGGACATGGCCTATCTGGACTTCAGCAAGGCCTTTGACACTGTGCCACATAGAAGACTATTACACAAACTGGGGAATATGGGTGTGGGCAGGACAGTAGTGCAGTGGGTAGGTAACTGGCTGGGCGGCAGGACACAGAGGGTGGTGGTAAATGGCTGTCACTCCACAGAGGGAAGAATGACCAGTGGGGTACCACAGGGATCAGTGCTGGGACCGGTCCTATTCAACATCTTCATCAGTGACATTGCGCAGGACCTAGAAGGTAGAATTTCCCCATTTGTTGATGACACAAAGCTCTGTAACAGAGTAGACACACCAGAGGGTGTAGACAGAATGAGAAGGGACCTGCAGAAACCTTGAAGAATGGTCAGGGGTTTGGCAGTTGAAATTCAATGCAAGGAAGTGCAAGATAATGCATATGGGGCACAAAAACCCTGGCACAATATATCAGTTGGGGGGTGAGGATATAGCATGCACCAAGCAGGAAAGGCATCTTGGGGATATTATCTCTGATGACCTCAAGGTAGGGAAACAGTGTGACAAGGCAGCAAGTAAAGCAAATAGGGTGCTGGGATACATAGGCAGTAGCAGGAAAAGGGAGTTCATAATTCCACTACACAAGACACTAGTGAGGCCCCACCTGGGGTACAGTGTACAGTTCTGGAGACCTTACTTACGTAAGGACATAGACAGGGTAGAGAAGGTTCAGAGGAGGGCAACAAAGATGGTACATGGATTGCATCACAAGTCCTATGAGGACAGGTTGAAGGAATTGAATATGTACTCCCTGGAGGAGAGGAGGGAGAGAGAGGATATGATAGAGACATACAAGTATCTTACAGGGAGGAACAGGGTGCAGGAATACACTATTTTTAAGCGAAAAAGATGTTCCAGGACTAGAGGGCATGGGATGAAGTTGGAGGGAGGGCGATTCAGAGGAAACATGAGGAAGAATTTCTTCACAGAACAGGTGGTGGACAAGTGGAACATCCTGCCAGAGGAAGTGGTGGTTGCTGAAACAATTATGGGATTTAAGAATGCATGGGATAGACATAAAGGAATTCTGGAGGTCAGGGTCAAGGGGCAACAGACTTCTAGGAAAACATAACGTAAACTTACAAGCTCAAATGGGCAGATTGGGTGGGCCATAGGCCCTTATCTGCCGACACTATCTATATATCTACATATTTGTTGAATGTCTCAATAAAGCCTTTAAAGATTTTTTTTTTTTTTAAAAGGTACTACCCATGCTTGGCTCGGTGACACTTGGGTGGCGCAATCATGCAGCAGACCCAGGTTCCTGTCCCGATCCCATCTCCTGGCAGCAGGCTAGAAGAGTCTAAAGTGTTCTATGGAAACAGTGCACTCAGGCTCTTACGAAGGACTTACCAACATAGTTCCTTCTTTGGCAGGGTTGGGGAGAGACACTAGCCATCTCGAGCGACCACAAGATAAACTGCCCTCCTCCCAGTAGGTTCAGCACAACAGGGACAGTTCCATGCTGGGGAGGGCTGTAAAGGCGGAAAAGGCAGGTGGAATACAACCTAAGCCTGCTGACACCCAATGGCATCTGTGGGAAGCCCCTACCTCCACAGTGGGTCCTGGAGACACAGCGACCCTGATGGGAGTGAAAATGCAGGACTGCACTAATGGGGGTGGTAAGCTGGAGGGTAAGTAGACCCATTAATGTCATGCTAGGAGTTTGGGGTGGCCAAAAGGTAGCCTTACTAAGGTGGGATAATAGAACTTTTAACCAAAATTCTACCTGTGAGTAACACCAGCAGTAACTTACCAGTGCAAATGCAATGCCTGCTAAAGCAGTCAAACAAAAGTTGATCTTGGTGACTTCCATGAACTTTTTTGTTTTGTCCACATAAAGCCCAAACAAGGCAGCACCAGCAATCCCTGATGCAATAAACAGTGCACCACACAAACCTGCAAAAAACTAAAAAAAAAAAAAAGACTGCATTTTAGAGTAATCTCTAGGAAACATCAGAAAACCATTTTTAAACAGAACTCTGCACATACAGTAATCATGTGGTGAGATAACCAATGTTGTAACCAAGTATTACCATTCTCCTCTGTATACCTGATTTAATTGTTATTGTGTTAACCTGCGTGTTATCCTCCCTTTGTAACCTTTCCCCCAGGTCGCACTGGGAGACGAGCATCATTTTGCTCAGTGTGCCTCCTTTCCTGGTGAATCAATTCAATAAATAAATAGATAAAAATAAAAACTACCTGTCTTAGTTGTGGGTACAGTGTGTTCAGCTAAATTCTTTTTACAAAGAAACTCCCATCTACATAGATAGCATTCCCAGTGCAATGAATACAAATTATACTTAGAGTAGTCTGAATGAAGACATTTTACAGATAAGGATAAGGAACTCTCTGGAAGTAGGCATTAAATTCAGACATTTAGACCTTTAGCTCAGGCTTGAGAGTCAGAGTTTTGTGTGGGAAAGCAAGGTCAATATTTAAGCAACAATGCACGACAAGGTGTGTGTCATGCTGGCATAACATCACACTTTGAGTGAGTGGGCATGAGGCTGTTGGCTGAGTGCATCTAACACCTGAGAAATGACGTTATCCCCGTATCACATGCCGTGAAGTGCATTACTGCAATTACAAAATGGCTTGCTTGTGAAAAAAGGTGAAAAAATACATTTTTTAAAATACACTTTCAGTTACTTTTTGAATAGATGTAATGGTTGTGCTAGAATAACATCACTGTTGAACGTCAGCACTGACCAATCAGAGCCAAGAAATTATTTGTGCCCTTTTATAATTATACATTTATTTATTTGTTTTTGGTAACCGGGTAACTGTACTACAAATAGAAAATGCCTATTTTCAGGCATGACCCAGGAGGGTACATACAAAAACACATACAGAATACAGTTACAATCAAATGCAAAGTAGAAGATTACATAAAACACAAGTTCATAAAGCAAAAGCAGTACAAAGAGAAACATACAATCAACATGGTCTGCAAAATACACTTCAGCAATATACAAACGGATCGGAACTAAGTATAGGAAACACTGTGGTACAGTGAATCAGTGACAGGAAATAGTACAATTATCAGTGATAGTAGATACATAAATAAGAGAAGGCAACATCATACAACAGGGTTTTAAATAGCTGGTATAGCACAGCAGAACGCTAAGCAAAACAGGGGTAATGCTAACCATTTTCAGAAATGCTTAGCAGTAGACAGCTAACCATTTTTTGAGTGAGTCCACGACACAGTATACAACATTAATAGCACTGTATATATTTATTTTAAATTTTGCTAATCGATCTGTGCCAAGTGCTAGGCATTTTCACAACTGATTAGCACTTTCACGTGTCAAACTGCTAATCAGTTTTTTCAGCTTATTTAAAACCCTGTACAATATAAGGATGTCCATTATTAAGAGCAACTGCAATGAAGTAGGCTAGGTGCCCCCTAGTCAGACGAGAAGAGTACTACTAGCAATTGAAGGAGTAGGAGGGGGAAAAGTAACATTGATGATAGGTGGGACAAGCAAGAAGGAGGGCAATAAGTGCAAGGGAAGAAACTGAACTGATATAGAATCAGCAGCTGGTGTTCTGAGGCATAGAGCATGCCAAGAATATTGGTCAAGAGAGTTCAAGGTGGAAGGAAGCAGAAGTAGCAATCAGCAAGCAGTAGTTGACTTCTTAGTAGGTGTTTATAGCTAGCGTGAGCAGAGGTGATGGGGACATTGGGGGGAAAAGAGTTCCAGTATACAGGTGCAAAGTGAAAGAAAGCTTGGGCACCCATAGCTGTTTTGCAAATTGGTACTTGAGAGAGCAACTGATCACCAGAGCGAAGAGCTCAGTGGGGGATTTGAGGGATGAGCATCTGGGCTGAAGAAGAGGGAACACCAGATCGAGCAATACTGTGAGTCAGGACACCTAATTCGAAATGACATTGGGCCATGGGTGATAGCCATTGAAGGCTGCTGTAAAGAAGACAGTGGTAGGTGCAGCGATGTGAGGCCATTGCAAAGTGACATATATTGTTATATGAGGTGTTCCATTTAAGCAGACTAGATTTGGATGCCCCAGCATATGTAACTGAGCTATAGGTGAGGGTTGTCAAAAGTATGCACTGGGCTATGGCTACATGGGCAGAGGAGGGTGAGGGCACATCTGGTTCTGTAAGCCAGTCCGGCCTTGAAATTAACAGCTTTAAAAGTAAGGGAGATGTGAATGTCGAAGTCCAGGGAGGGGTCAAGAGTGATGCCCAGGTATCTGAAGGATTGCACATTACTGAGAAAGGAGCCATCAGTGCAGGAAACTGCTAGCAGGTTAGGGCATTTCTTTAGTTGAGGGGAAGAACCAAAGAAAGAGCATGGCTTGAGTTTTGTCAGTATTTAGTACAAGTGTATTCCTGGAAGGCCAGTCATGAATACAGCAGAAGTCAGAAGATAGGGTAGAGTTGAGGTTGGGGATGTCCTTGGCACGTAATAGAGGACGAGGTCATCAGCACAGAGGAGGGATGAAGAGTGGGAGGCATTAAGAGAGTTAAAAAGTGTATGGTGGTTTAGGTTGCCCTGGTATTTCAAACCTTCTGCTTCAATTCTTGGGTCATCCTTAAATACAGGCAGTCCATAAACTCAAATAAACCACAAAGGATGAGCTAGTGGAGAGGTCAGATGATGCAGAGCAGTATTTAACATAGTGCTTTCTGTCAGAGAGGTAGCTGTTATGCCAGGCAACTACCTCAGGGGAGAAATCAAGGGAAGACATTTTGGCCATAAGCAAGGTGTGGTCCACAAGATCAAAGGCCTTGGTGAGGTCAATAAAGACTGCCCCTGTTAGAAAGCCTGAATCCATGGCAATTTTGGCGTCATTCATATACTTGAGTAGAGCAGTAGTTGTGCTATGGCCCTTTCTGAAGCCATGAGGAGACTCAGAAAGAAGATTATGATCATGGTGAAAAGCAGTAGTTTGGAGGGAGACAAATTTTTCTAATACTTTACTTAGGATGGGAAGTATGGCAATGGGTTGATAGTTAAGGATTGATTTGAGCTTTCTTTTTTTTTTTTTTAACAACCGGGACTATCCATGCAGTCTTCCTGATAGTAAGAGCTATCCCAGTGCATAGTGATAAATTTAGAATTCCAGCCCGTGGAGCAGCAATAAGAGGAGCGGTTAACTTTAGGAGTCAGGGCTCGAGGCCATAAGCACCAGCACTGCAATTATTTGAGACAGATCTGAGTAGATCATAGACCTCCTTATTAGTTATGACCCAAAAATGAAACAATGAGGGGCGGGGGGTCAGGGTCAAGGGTAGAGGCATTTGGGGCTGGAAATGAGCTAATGTATGAAGTGTTGATTAAAAGAGTTCACAATTGTGACAGGGTTGTTGCAATGAAGGCCATTAAGCACCACATCGTTGTTAAGACTGAAGCCGCTTAGTCCCAATCAAATTCTTAATATCCGCACAGACTTTCTTAGGGTCACCTGCAGCATTTACCAGCAGGCTTTTGCAGTAAGTACTCTTGGCTAGCCAAATAGCTGTTTTACAGCAGTTTCTCTTTGTGCAATATTCCTGCCAATCTGCCTAGCAGGGAAGTTGCACTTCCCAGAGCTCAGCATTATCTGGATTTTCTAACTTAATTTTCTTTGATTAATTTTTGGTTGTAACACTTGAAATACCTCACTGGTGCTTGAGCAAGGGGTGTAGTGAACAAATATCAGAAAATTCTGACACTGGATGACCTAGAAATGTTCCAAAACCAGACTTGGTTCCTCACATCTAGGAAGTAGTTACATAAGAACTTACCATAAGAGTAGATCTTCGAGAGGATCTCTTGCATCAGGCCACACCTGTATAACTACTGCTGCCAGGTACTAGGACCACACAGAAACTTTTCTAGCTAGCAGACTACAAGGGGTCGCCAAGACGATGTTAGACACAGTGACATCCCTCCCATATAAGTGTGGGCGGCCCTGGCCGGCCCGCTGACACAGCGGTGGTGTCACCCACCTGAGGCACCAGCGACCTAGGTTTGGGAATGGGCTTGGGTGGTTGGAGAGTAGGCCGGGGGGGAGATGGATTGAGCAGCCGTTGCACGCTCTCCATCTCTGGGCGGAGGGCAACATCTCCTGGTGTTGGTGCTCTTGGGGGACCATGGGAGCGATTTATACAGGAGCACCCGGTTGGGGTTGGGAGGCATGATGGTGCTGGCGTATGTGTTGTTGCACCTGTGCTCACCACATCTCCCATACAAAAAGTACTGTGAGAAAAAAGCTCAGCCCCCACCGCTCCCCGAGCTGCCACTGCAGACCCACCCGATGACTGGATGTGTAAGGGGGCATTGCCGACCGCCCCTTCTCCTGCCTGGGGAATAAACTGAGGCTGCATGGGGGTGGTGAGTGGTAGGTGGTCGCGGAAGCGGATCAGTGATAGGGGTACAAAAAAGCATAAATAAAAAATTTTTAAAAAAAAGTGTGGGCGGCCCAGCGCCTTCTCAGTTCTTTTCATGTTGGAGACCCCACACTGAAGATCTCCAGCAGGGGAAATGAGGAGAGCCAGAGGTTCCCACCAGAGGGATGGGTGAAATAGAAGGTGAACCATACTGCAGGGAGACAGACACAAGAAAGCTCAAAAGCCAAGGGGAACAGAGGGTGGGAAGGTATGGCCTGATGCAAGACACCCTATTGAAGATCTACAGTTATGGTAAGTTCTTAAGTAACTGTACTATCTTCATCGAGGGCATCTTTTGCAACAGGCCACACCTGTAGAACAAGTCCCAAGCAGTTACAGACAGAGACAGTCTGGGTGGCTGGAGGATATAGGCCTAAGACAGGAGACCTTGAAGCACAGCTAGGCCAAAGCCTGCCATTCTCCTAGAAGCAATGTCAAGATTGTGGTGTTTAGTGAAAGTGCAGACACAACTCCAAGTTGCAGCAGCACAGATCTATGCATCTGAAATATTCCTGAAACAAGCAAAAGAAGTGGCCTTGCCTCTGGTTGAAAGACCACGAACAATGCCAGGAAGTTCCTCACCGTACTTCCTGCAATGGAAAGTAATTCAGTTGATCAACCAATTGGGCAGGCACTGTTTAGAAACTGGTATGCCATTTTTCCCAGAGGCAAAAGAAACAAACAGCTGCAAGGACTTCCTGCAGTCCTTTGTATGGTGTGTATAGTAACGCAAAATTCTATGTACATCTAAGTAGGCTTCCCCTGGGTTGGTATACTCTGGATAATAGGCAAGTGGATAGTTTGATTTACAGTAAACTCAGACACCACCTTTGGAAGAAACTTAGGATTCGTCCACAAACACACCCTGTTTTTGTGGAAAACCACATAATGAGGCTCACACATAAGAGCCTGAAGCTCGAATACCCTTCGAGCAGAAATAATGGTAACTAAAAAATAACACTTTCCATGACAGAAAGCATAGCTCGCATGTTGTGGCTGGCTCAAAAGGAGCCACAGTGAGTTTCTTCAACAAAAAATTCAAATCCCAAGGTGGGACCGGATGCAGATAGGAGGCTTCAGATGGAGAATGCCTCTCAAGAAAGTACAGCACACCTCTAGTTGTGCCACCGTACAGCTGTTAACAGGCAAATGGAAGGCTGAAATGGCTGATAGGTGCACCTTAACAGAGGAGTATCGCAGGCCAGAATCTGAAAGAAACAGCAAGTACTCCAGAATCTGAGTCACTGGATAAGTGAAAGGGACCAAGTGATGGGAAGCTGCCCATAGAGCAAAGTGTTTCCACTTCATGGAATAAGTGACCCAGGTGGTGGGCTTCCTCGCGGCCACCAGGACAGCAGCCACCTTTTGGGACACCCCAAGTCTAGCCATGGCTACTTCTTCAGAAGCCATGCATGGAGGCGCAGTGACTTGAGGTCTGGATGGCCCAGACTGCCCTGCTCCTGTGAGAGCAAGCCTTTGCACTGGGGCAGGGGTACTGGGGTTCCACCGCCAGCTACTTCAGCAAGGGGAACCAGATGTGACCAGGCCAGAAGGAGGCAATGAGGATCAAGGTGGGCCCTTCCATCTAGTGCTTGATTAGCACCCTCTGAATCAGAGGAAAGGCAGGAAAGGCATAGAGGAACCTCCCTTTTCAAGAGAGGGACAATGTGCCTCACCAGAAAACTCCAGGCCCTGGAGTGCGTGAGCAGAAATGTGGCATTTTGTGTTGAGTGGGGACATGAAAAGGTCCAACTCTGGACGACCCCACCTGTCGAACTAGTCTGAGGTCAGCAGCTCCCACTCATGCATCCAAGACTACGACTGGCACTTTTTTGACTGGCAGGAAACTAGAACCTGCTGTTCTAGTTTGTTGTTGCGCTGGTCCCACTGGACCCTTAGTGTCCACTTGGGAATCCGCATGTGCAGTCTGGCCAAAGGTACTGTGACAATGGCTGCAACCATAAGGCCCAAGAGCCGCAGAAAGGTTCTAGCTGTGACATATCTGTTGTTGTACAGCTGGGTTTGAGCCATCAGGCTGTCTGCCTTGTCCCATGGGAGGAACACCAGTACTGCCCCAACATACTGGAGGTGCTGACAAGGGGTCAAGACTGATTTGGACAAACTGACTGCGATCTCCAAGACATGGAACAACTGCCTGGTATGTTCCAGGGTCAGAAGCAGCTGCTCCCTGTACAGAGCTTTGAGCAACCAGTCATCCAGGGAAGAAGAATAATAATCAGCATTTATATAGCACTTTTCATACACAATATATCCCAAAGTGCTTTACAAGTAATGCTGGACTGGTAGTAATGTAACTGAATGCGTAGTGGCAGCCATATCGCACATCAACACCCACACACAGCCTGGACACCTGCATGAGCCGGTTTTATGGGAAGGGGAATATTGGCCAAGACACCAGGAATGTCCCCTACTCTTTGTGAAGAATGCCTTGGGTTCTTTTACTTCCACCTTGACACCGACCAGGACATCACCAGGATGGGTAGAAGGGACCTCGGTTTAACGTCTCATCTGAAGGATGGCACACCCCAACAGTACAGCACCCCCCCAATATTGCACTTGTGTGCCAGTGTTTTTAGGTACAAGTCCAAACCCGGTGTGGGATGAGAACCCAAGACCTTCTGGTCCAGAGGCGGATGTGCTACCAACTGAGACACAGTGTAAGGGAAGAGGTACAGCCCCTCCCTCCTGAGGGCTGCTGCTACCACTGCCAAGCATTTGGTAAAGACCCATGGCACGGAAGAGAAGCCAAAGGGCAATGCTCAGAACTGGTAGTGCTCCCCCCCCAGGAACTGGTACCCAAGGTACTATCTGTGGTTGGCACACACCTTGATATGCAAGTATGTATCCTGCATGTCGAAGAAGCAGATCCAGTCTCCCCGGTGCAGCAGTGGCAGGAGACCATGTAATGTTACCATCCTGAACTTCTTGTACTGGATATAGGAATTCCGATTCCTCAAATCTAGGATGGGCTGCAAATCCCCTGTGGATTTGGGGACAAGAAACAAATGGGAATAGAACCCCCCTTTATCCTCTGATCTGCAGGGACCAGTTCTATAACCCTTTTTGGCAGCAGCATGCAGATTTCCCCAAGAATCACTGGAATGTAGTCTGGAGCATAGCTGGGATGAACTGGAGGTCAATCTGGAGACCACTCTAGAAGTTCTAGAGTGTGGCCTTGTTCTATGAGCTGCAGGATCCATACGTCTGTGGTGATCTCCCTCCACCCATCCAGGTTGAGAGAGAGAGAGAAACGCCCCCCTACCACTGCCTCCTGCAGTGCTGGAAGATGGGGGTCTGACAAGGAGTCATGCTGAGGTGGCCCCGGCAGCCAGGCTGCACCCCCTCCTCTGGGGGCCTTCCCAGAGGTGGGGGGGGGACAGGCAGGGCTGTCACTGCCCAGCATTTGCCTTGGGGTTGACCCCCTGTTTGGGCTTATGGAAGGTCCAACAAAAGGGCACAGTTTGACTAGGTGTGGTACAGAGTGTGCACGGACCACAGAGTCCTACAGGACAGAAAGAATGTCCTGCACATCCAATCCAAAAAGTTTTTAACCTCTGAAGGGGGCACTGAAGATGGACTGTTGCACATCTGTAGGAGAGCCAGACACCCAAAGCCAAGAATGCCTTCTAAAGCAAATGCCCACTGTAGATGTCTAGCAGAGGCAGCAACAGCATCAAAGGCACACTGTAAAGGATGCTTGTCAATGTCGGCCCCAGACTGGAGAGGGCCTTAAAAAGTTCCTGTCCCTGGGGACCCCCTGAGCTGCAGCCTTGGCCTTCTTCCAGTGAGCATTCTGTAACCCCCCTACAAATGGGGGTTCCCAAAAAGTCTCCCTTGAGCTTGCCTTAATGCTCACTGCCAGGTTGGTGTCCTGCGTTTTAGCAGTTTAAATGCGATTACCAGAGCTTGTATAGCCTCTATGTACTGTCTCTTTAAGAGTTGGCTAATTGCAGCTTAAGTAATCCGAGATGGAGCTCTGTTGAAAGATATAACTATTTGCTGAAAACCATTTAGAATGATAATGATAATGTAGTTTGTCTAATCTGCTTTCTTTGTAGCAAGGACTGTTTTGTTTGTCTCCACTATCTTGGTCCTGGACTGCAAATTGGACAAATCAGTTCTGGTGGGACCTAAAACGTAGCCGGACTACAGGAGCTGTCTGAATTCAAAATCTATAGGAACTGCGGTTTGAGTTTTTGTGCCTTTTTTGCAACTGAAGGGGGAGCTCTTGTTTTGACTGACAGCCAACCAAAGCTTTTGGATCTTGGGGAAGTCCCGGGCTGCTTGCAGTTTTCAGTTAGAACTAAGCTGGAAGCTGAGCAAGAAGGAGCTGAAATGATTCTAAGAGCAATCCTGAGTGAATTTCGCATGGGAGAACTATGAAAAGGCTGAGAGTTTGGCCTCCATGTCTGCCTGCTGCTCCTGAGAGGGAGAGAAGAGAATTATTTTGGACTAAATCCAAGTTTGTGTGACTAAAGTAAGCTACTGAAGTGGTCCAGGCTCAACCTGAAGAAGACCAAATATTTTTGCTGAACGCGATTGGCCCGTCAGGAGTTCCAGCTACCCCTAAGCTCCCGGTGTGTGCAGAGACTTTGCGATTGTGCCCGGGGAGCGCTTTGTCTGGTACAGTAGAATTCCCGTACATGTAAATGTGCTATGAGCTGCTAGTGGGTTGTGAGTTAGTTCCCCACTGTGTGAACTGTGCTCTGCTTGCTGGAAGCTGTATCCAGCCCAGAACGGACTGCTTCCGAACTTGTCTCCACATGGTCTGGGCTTTGCCAGACTGGCCCAGCCAGACTACCCACTGCACAGAGAAGCCTTTGACGAGAGACCTGCCTGGGGATCAGCCCCCTGCTCCACGCTTGAACAGGAACTACGCCTCTGCGACTTGTGTGGGCCCTGCTTCTCCTGGCATTCCAGATCAACCACCTGCAGTCTTGATTTTCGTCCAGCCTGTGTCCAGTCTTGGGTATCATGAGTAAATACCAGGGTAGCTTCCTACAACAACAGCTTAATCTGAGTGTGTCATCTGAGTGTCTTCTTGTTTCGTTTCCTTTACGAACTGAGCCCTCTGGCTCCAGATTACAAATATTGTGTACTGTGCATGTTGTGTTTTCCATCACAGGGCCCCAACCAGCTGCAACCCCGGGCAACTGTCCTGGCTAGCCCATCTCTTCTCCACCTGGGTAACCAGAGGTGGACTGTGTGGGGGGGGGGACTCCAAGCGCATGCATAACTGCTTGACTGATATAACCATTAAGCTAATTAACCTGATTTTGCCCCTCCCTTGTTCAAGTCCCCTGAATAAATCAGATCTAACTTTTTCTGCACGTAATCTGACTGTGGTTCCAGTTTGTGCTCAAAGTACTGTACTGTTGCTATTTTCTGTGTTTAACCTTGTTTTACAGGGGGGTCCCCAGGGTCGAGCCAGAGGAACCAGCCCTGGTGGTAAGTGCAAACAGTGTGGGTACTTGTGTGGTGTACCAGGAATATTGTGAAAATGATTACTGTACAGTGTTCAGGCCACTAGAGGGGAAAGAGGGGGTTACAGTGTCCCGGAGGGCTGTGCCCAGGTTAGCTTCACCACTACCAGCCCTGACCTCTGGGTGGAGGCACCCATTTCAGAACTCAGGCCCCTTAACCTGCTACTAGACAAGCAGGCAGGGGTAGTAGCCCTTGGGATAGCACCACCTAGGGGTTACAATTCTGAAATCTTACCATGTGGGTAACGTAATTCAAAGACCCTGATGGTTAGCGTAGCTGAGGCAAAAGTCCTCTTCCCCATAAGGTCCAGCTTTCTGGACTCTTATCAAGGAGAAGAGAGCTGAGATGCTTAGGCTTCTTGGTTCTGTCATGGGCAGCATTTATTACCATAGAATCTGCCTTAGGATGCTCAGCAAAGTATGGTTCCCCTTTCTCGGCATGGCAGGGATCACATTTCGCCTGTACAAGGCAGCCAAAGTGGTATCTTTAAAGGCTGCTATGAGGGGATGGATAATAAGGGAGGATAATCTGGTAACTCCAGGTACTCGGTCAGAGTCCTCCTGGTAACATCCTGCTCTTCAACATTGAACCCCATCACCATTTGTAACTGCCCCATGACCAAAATAAAAGAGAAGTCATGGGGGGGGGGGATCTCGGGGTATAGATAGCAGAGTCCTCACCCCCAGAAGAGACAGTGCAGTCAGAATGGGGAGGGACTAACCACCCCATCACCATCACCCTCATTCTCCTGGGGGGAGGAGAAAATCAGGATGGTATTCGTCCTCATCGCCAGGATCTGAGACTGGCACCGGTGACAACGAGGACAAGCCAGATGTGGCACCATCAAAGGTGTAGGTGAGGGAGTGAGCTAGAAGGCTCCGGCATCGTCTGACCCAAAGGGGGAGGAAGCCGGTGCATGAACTCCCAAAAGGAGTACAGCGTGGTCGAGATGTCGAAGAAAGGTGGCGACAACTGGGAAGGCTAGGTCCCCGATGTTGCAGGGGGGCCAAAGAACAGGCCAAAGACATCATTGGGGAAGGCGGGAGCCCTGCTGATGATGTTCCAGTGCTGGTCGGATCCAAGATGGTGCAGCTCCCTGTCTGGTGGCCCATGGAGAACAGGGGCCGAAAAGGCAGGTGCAGAAAAAATGGTGGGGACGAAATAAAGCCTGACGCCAAGGAACTACCACCAGTCAAAGTTAGAGTGGTGGGGGGAGGGGGGGTACTGCCAAAGCCGACCCCAAGTAAGACAGGTTGTGGGAGGCAGAGGGGGCCACAGCCAAAGCAGATGGTGATGACCCCACTGTGGCCGATGCTCAAGCAGGGGAAGACTGCTCCTTATGCCGGTCCTCATCCCAGTGTTTGTGCTTCCTGGATGACTTATCCTGGGCCTTGGAGGAGTGACAGCCCATGGGCAGGGCTGGTGAAGTGGAGAGCTTCTGGCCTGGAGCTCCTTCTCCATTTGGGCGACCTTCTGTTTCAGCAGGAAGCTTTCAAGGGTCTTCGGGCAACACGCCTGGCAGCCTGGTTGAATCCAAAGCAGAATCTAGTGCATCAAATGTTTCCATTAGAGAGACTTTTTTTCATTTACAAAAAATAGCCACAAGAGCCAGGAGACTTAACACTTCTGTTAAACGAGTCCCTCGGGGACTCCGGACCTTGAAAGGTTTGACTTTTGCGACTGAAAAATAAACCTTTGTGAAGCGATGGAAGATAATAATGGAGGAGGCCTCAATCAAGTTAATGGAATTAATCATAGAGGATGGGGTTGAAACTATCCAGGAAGTGAAACAAACCTTACTCAAACAGGAGAAAACGGTGGCTGCATTTAAGTCACACCTCGACTTTCACAAATGTCAAAATAAATTCCAGGAATACCTCAAATACTATGTGATGTGAAAATAAAGCCACAAAAAGGAAAAGAAGTTTACTAGAGACTATAATGATTATAGACTGAAATGGGTGTTCAATTGGAAAAAACAGCCATCACCACTTGAATCCACTTCAACAACAGAAACAATGTCTGCTCAACCTGCTACCACGACAACAGGTGACATAGCAACCGGCACTACAGTGGCTACTACGCACTCTATTCTCAAAAGAACTGACTGATCCCAATCAGAGTATACAGTGGTAATTGCACAAAAGTTTCCAGGTACCGTGCACTGCGCATCATTGCGCAGTAGTGGTATACATGTTATTCAGTGGATACCGTGCTTGTGGGGCGCTCAGTATACTGCACTACTGGAAAACTTATGTACGATTACCACTGTAGCACTGGCAAAAGTGCGTCTGAATCAGAAGAGGGAGAAAATGACCAGGGGCCTTTTTTAGTGCAAACGCCTCCTGGGAATGTTCCCAGGAGGAGCAACTGGCAGACACTTTTTCAGTTCCCAGCTACAATAGGAGCAGATCAAAGAAGTGGAAGCAGAAGAAGACAGAGAGGACCTGGCGCTGCAAGAGTAAGGGCAAGAGGTCAGCGCAGCTGGCAGAATATAGCAGCAACCAATTGTTATCAACAGTTGTGAATATCTCCAGTAAAATACTTTCCAATTTGGAGATACAGGTACTCTCAAAAGGGCTGCCATTCATACCCCCCTATAGACTTTGAGTTTAAAGCTTATGTCGATATTCAAAGATTTGCCAGAAATGTTAACTTGAAAATATTTTTTTGCAAAGAAAAATAGTAGCAAGGAACAGAGTGAACAAAGCAAACTGGACAGCAGTTGTGATAGTGAGGGGGAACCTACTAGACGCTTCAAACCAAATTCTATATTTTGTCCGCCCTTGCATCCCAATGTTAGCACTTTTATCGACTGTTGTACTAGGGATAATTATTTAGGGAGCAGCAAAGACTGCCCTATTGCAATGTATCTAATAAGGAGTAAGAGACCCCGAATGCCCTAACCAGTGACACTAGTACTGTAATTAAACCCGCTGATAAGGGCGGGAGCATTGTGATACAGAACAGGGAAGTATGTATCAGAAAGCTATAGACAGCTTACAGATGCTAACTTCTATAGTTGTTTAACATATGACCCAACTAAACTGATACAGAGAAAGATAGAACTGTTCCTATTAGAAGGTTTCCAGAATGGGCTGACAGACATTAATGAGTTGTACTATTTGTCAGCAGAACACCCCCAAAAACTGGCAATTTATACACTGCCAAAGATCCATAAGGTCCCCATCTCACCGCCAGGACGACCCATCATATCTAGGATTAGCTGGGAGGCTGAACCGCTCTCAGCCTATGTCGATAGCTACATCAACCCAACTGTACCTAAGCTATGCAGCTATCTTAGAGACACTGGCCATATGCTGTCTATACTAAGTGACTTACAATTGGAAGAGGAATGGTTGCTGGTTATGTTAGATGTGGACTCATTATATACCAATATCCCCCATGAGGTGGGGCTGTCTGCTATAGAGCACTATTTACTGAGACACACAGTTATTCCTCAGAGTAAAATTAATTTCCTGTTAGGATTAACTGAAATGGCGTTGAACAATAATGTATTTATGTTTGTAGGCAAAAACTAAAGACAGGGGAGTGGTACAGCGATGGGGGCTACTTTAGCACCCAGTTTAGCAAATCTGTACATGGGCCAGTGGGAGGAGGAGTATGTATACAACAGTGAGGAGAATAATTATCATGACAAAATAGACATTTACAAGTGCTTTATCGATGACTAGTATTTAATTTGGAAAGGGACAGTGAATGAATTTAATTTTGTACAATACTTGGAATCAACTAATGTAAATCTGAAATTCAAAGCGAATGTTCAACAGCATCCATTAATGTTTTAGATATTACTATCACCAAGCTACCTGATGGGACACTATTAACCGATTTATACAAAAAAAAAAAAAAAACACTGATCACAATAGCCTATTACATGCCAGAAGTTGTCATCCTTCACACATCATCTGAAATTTGCCCAAAGGACAATATATTAGGATGAAAAGAAACTGTGGCAATGAGACACTTTACCAGAAGAGAGCTGACAGACAGAAAGACTAAGGGAGAGGGGTATGGGGAGGAGCATATCTCCAAGGCAACTGCAGACACTGACAGCAAAATCAGAGAATCCTTATTATGCCCAAAAAACAAGAAGAAAACAGTGTAGAACAACTAACTTTTGTGACCACATTTGGGGGAGGTACAAGACAGGTAGATGAGATAGTACGGAGAAATCTCACCATCTTTATGGGGATATCTCAGTTAAAGAAAATCACTGAAAAGCCCCTTAGAATTTCATATAGACGTGGGAGGAACCTCAAGGACATACTAGTGTGTAGCTATCAACCAAAACTTACTAGAGTCAACACAACAAAATGTGGAACAAAACCTTGTGGGAATTGCAAGACATGAAACTTAGTGGACAGATGTACACACTTTACAAACCCCAAGACAGGGACGAATAAAACCATAAAAGGGAAGATCAACTGTGAAACTGAGGGCCTTATATACCTCCTGACTTGCACATGTGGAAAATATTATGTGGGATGTACCAAAAGAAAACTCAGTCAGCGATTAAATGAACATGTAATGGCTATCAGAAATAATGACCAAGAATATGCCATGGCAGCCCATATAAACTCATAATCCAATAAGGCACAACACAAGGTCAGGGCAATAGGGATTGAAACAATTACCCAAGACAGCAGGGGTAGTGATCTTGAGAATTCTCTGAATTAAAAAGAGCAAAAAGAGCTGGCCCTGTGGCGCTGAGGGTTGAGGCACTGGATGCCACACCTGCGCTGCACGCTGGCGACCGGGTTGGTGCATGAGCTCAGGCTGCCGGATTGGCCGGGGGAAGAGGGAGAGCAAATTGAGCAGCGGCAGGCAGCTCTCCTCCTTGGGGGACATGGGGTTCCTGGCGCTTAGCTGCCACCCAGTGGAGGCTAGGTGGCAGTGCCATGCCACAGCAGGACCCTGGCAATAGGCCAGGAGGGTGGAAGGGGCTGTCACCAGAACAGCGGTGCACATGCATGCCTCCAAGCACATGGGCAACCGTGTTCTAGGGCCTCGGGTAATAGTGGAGAAAAAACGGAGGAAAAAATTCAGGGGCCATGGCTGGATGAAGCCCCCTAGGCCACCTCCTGTGGTCTGCCAGGACATGACAGGGAGGGTGCCTCGAATGACCATGGAGTCCGGTACGGTCAGCCAACACGGGACCACAGCCCACTACGGAAGATAAACAATGGATGGGAAAAAAAAAAAGAGCAAAAATGGATTTATAAACTAAGGCAACCAAGCCTTAATGGAAAATTTGAGATCACTTCCTTTTTGAAAATTCCGGAAATGACGCTGCAGAGTGTTTAGTAACTAGTAATGATGCTGCAGAGCGTTGAACCCCCCCAATCCCCCACACACACACACACACAATACATACGGACTCTACCATAAATAAGAAATGTTGGATTATTGTATTGCAGCATTCTGTGTAGTGTCTGATTCTCTTAGTATTCTTTTTTTCATAGGTGCCAAGTGGATGCCTTGTCTACCTGACTATGATCTGAAGACATAATGGATAAATAACCTTATAAACACTACTCATTTGTTTAAATTTATAATAGAAACAAAAAAATTACCAATGAAGTTTATTTTTTACAATTAACTAGACAACTAGTCACTTTTGGTTTTCTATCACTGCACATCTTTGATGCCTTAAAAGAGAATTATTAAATCACATGATTTACTTAACATGTGGTGTTCACTGATTGGTTCTCACTGATTGGTTTAAATATTCTGAATGTGAATATATAATCAGGATGTCTCAGATAGTGAGTATTCTCTGAGGAATTCCCTAAGGCAAGGGGTAAAAGGTAAGAAATAGCCTATATTTGCTGTAAGTTACCTGGAATGGCTAAATAAAAGACACGTTTGTTTGAACTAAAAACCTTTGTTCTGGACTCCTTCTTGCAAGGGTGAGTGCTATACCTACTTCTACAATACTATTTCTGACTTGCTTTACAATGTAAGTAAATGGGGCTAAGGATAGATTTCTTGGCTAATCCAGAGTGCCTCCTCGTGACTTCTTAGTGTTCCAGAACCTCCGGTACCCCAGGACATTACAGTGGGTTGTGCTTAATTAGCCAAGAGACATCTCTGGAGCACCCTTTACATATTATAAAGTACTGATTTCTTTTTCGGTTCAAGTCCGCTTTCAAGGGGAAATGTACTCGCTTTGGAGTAAACAGTGAAAAAAGAATGTAAAGGTAGATAACTGATACACTTGAAGAGCTGGATCATGTTTCCTGATTATCTCAGTGCCTAGGTTTCATTTTGTGTCAGTGTTTTAAGGCAAGAACATAGGCCTGCTCTTTCAGCTTTTTGCCAAAGCCAGAAAAGAAAGCTTTACTGTTTAAAGGTGTTTATTAACGTGGAACCTCTGTAAAAGAGCTTGCGCTCAAAGGTCTATTCCAAATCACTAAATAAATAAAATTAAGAAGACTTCTCATCCCAATGTTTCACCCTATAAGGGCTTTCACAGGGGACATCTACAGGAAATGAAGTAACATTAAATAAATATTTCCTTAATATTCTACATCATCATTAAATTTGTAAACCACAGAACACTGTAGAGCTGTTATTTTCTCATACCTTTGGAGAGTACCAGATTATCTGCTTTCATGCATTTTTGGTTAATTAATAGCTGGCTGCCTGTGTAAAAAAAGGCAGGGGTCATAATGTCGCTACCACAAACAGCAGGCAAAATGCCATATTCCAACATAACATCAGACAAAACACCGACCCAATAGCAGCGAACGCCCATTCAAACTAATGGGACCTCTTTATTTTTGCAGGGGGCTCTGCCCGCCACCCCCCCCGACATGGGAGCTTCGCCCCACCCCCCATCTCCCAGACTAAATATAACCAACTACAAGGGGTTGTGGACTTTGGGGATGTGGAGAAACAGGGGACACAGGGCGGGGGGAGCAACACTAGGAGAACTGGGAGGAATCTTGCTGTGTGCTGGTGCTTTAGCCACTCCACCACAGGAGCAGCTCAGCCAGGCACCACACCACACCACACGGCAACTTAATCCCTCTTCAGTTAAAGTGCAGATTGACAGGGCTAGTGGTCATTCCCTACCGCTATTGTACTCCAGTCACTCTAAATGCAGGTGCACTTTACACAGCGTGGTTATTGTCGCACTATTCTTTAAGTGCTGTATTGACCCAGTACCATAAAAAAAAATTACATTTGCATTAATATTGTACAGTGTGCCACCACCTTTCACTAAAATTGGATACATTTCACATGTAACGTAAAAGAGCTATTGTACCAGTAACATAGTCTGCTAGTGCCCCTGCTCTGTTCTAGCTGCTACACCCATAGCTACAGGCTTGCATTATACTTCAAAATGGTATCTTCTTGATACAGCATTTTTTTTTTTTATCACCATTGTGAACACTCCTGATGTCATAAAAAAAGAGTAACTATTTATTATAAAAATCCACAGTTCAATACTATGACATGTTGCTTCTAATCTCCCTAGTAGCTCTATTATACAGTACATAAGCGCTGGTGAACTGAGCTGCCTCTGACATAAATTCGTATTTTTCTTCATATTTGATGTGCTTTTGTAATTTATTAAAGCCTGTACACCATATTATGTCAGTATTTCACTTAAGTTACTTGTGTTCTTCTCAGATCCAATAATGAATGACAGCTTTATAGTGGTTTAAAAGAAACACAGTCAGAATATACTCATCAGGAAAGCCTTTGAAATGCTACAGTAAAGCAGCCAGAATGGAGCAGGGGCACTAACAGGCGTGTTACTAGTGCAAAAGCACTACTGTGCCACATAAGAATATTGTCAGATTCTAGTGCAAAGTGGTGGTAGCACACTATATAATTATTATCATTAAAGGATATGTCACGTTAATAATTAACCAGAACTGCACTGTAAAAAACTGGAGCACTATAAAACAATCTCTGTACTATAGGCGCAGTTTAGGAAAGGTGGTTTAACACTGCAGCAATGTTTTACCCTGTACCATGTACTGGAAAAAAATATGTCCCAAACAGTATATTTAACTTTCATTGATTTAGCCAGGGCTTTTGATTCCCTGAAACATATTAGGTAAGAAACTAGTGGAATTGGACTTGGGTCCCAGCTTGTTAGTATTATTGCTAATTTGCATAAGAAAAAACGGGTGCAGAATCAGATCTGACAATGGGTAATTTGATAGATAACGTTTTTATTAACACTGGTGTCAAACAGGATTGTGTTCTGGTCCCTGTATTGTTCAAGATTTATATTGTGATTCATGCATTGAACAATGGAGATTCTGTGTATCCCAGGACAGGAGCACACTCTTGCCATGTCCTGGTGTACAGAGATGACCTTGTTCTGTTATTTTTAACCCAGAAAAGCCTACAAAAACAATTAGACCTACTATTTAAAAAATTCAACAAACACGAACTGGTTCTTAACTTAAACAAAAGTAAAATCAGGGTGGTGAACAAAAGAACCAATTACAATAGCAAAGGTACAGTATATGGTGCATTAATGACACCAAGTTAGAAATAATACAGGAATATACGTATATTGGTCTCACATTTAATAATCATTTCAGCTGGATAAAAACAGTTTCTAAGGGTACAAAAATGCACAACATACAACTGGGGAAATATTAAGACTTAATAAAGTATGGTGGAAATACAATTAAAGCCGCAATTACAGTCATACTAGAATCACACTAGAAAAGGAAAGAGTTTAAAAGACATGAGGCCATGTTTAGCTCTCATAGTTAGACGTGCATTTGCTGTTTGCCTTTTGTTCATAAAGAAGTCTTATCTTGTCTTAAACTGTTCTTTACTTTTACTAATTATAATCTCGGTAGGTAAAGAATTCCACTGATTTATAGTTTATGGTAGAACGCTGTTGTGTATGGAGATCCATACACCTGAAAGTCGTTCTGCTACAGTAGTGACGTAGCTACTACAGCAGAATGACTTTTCATTCTGCTGTAGTAGCTACATCACAATACAAGTATTCCAGCACCGCTGTTCATAGGACAGTTGGCTGTTGAAGCATCATGCGCATGAGCTAGCTGGTGGTTGGATGGCGGTGATGTGTGGGTGGCAGATAGCAGAGACTGCTGTAACAACAAAAAGTAAGCAACTGTGTTTTTTTTTGGACCATACACTATATAGAATAGTGTATGAGAGCCCAAATACACAACAGTGCTATTCTTAAACCTTGTAGTTTCCATGATGACAGAGTGACCTCTCGAGCCTCACTCAAGGACCTCATCGTCATGGTAACACTCGGTATAAGGACAGCGTTGTTGTGTATGGACTCTCATACACTATCATATATATGATGCGCTTTGCAAAAAAGTTTCGGCTCTTTGTGGTATTTGCCTTGGTGCCTGATAATTACAGCGGGTGGCCTCTTGTACCTAGTTCGATGGGTCTGAAATTTAAATTTAGTTCACTCATCAAGTACTCATTCTGTTGCTGTGTTGGACTCTGCTTCCCACTACTAGTTGCTGCCGGAGATCTTAAGGGGGGTCATGAGGACAATTTGTAATCAAGAAGCCTTTGCCCATTCATAATTTCTAGTTTAAGTGCCATTAGAAGACATAGCAAGGCCTTTTCATCATTCTCCCAGAAGGACCCTTCCACCGGCCGCTGATCCAGCTTATTAGACTTTCTGCACTTATGTACTGGGCAGCATTGTCCAAGCTGCCCATCCACGCAGAGGACCATATCCACTAAGGAAATTAATCTGCCTTGAGTCAGGACTGTACCTGCTAAGGACATTAATCTGCCTTGAGTCAGGACTGTACCCGCTAAGGACATTAATCTGCCTTGAGTCAGGACTGTACCCACTAAGGACATTAATCTGCCTTGAGTCAGGACTGTACCCGCTAAGGACATTAATCTGCCTTGAGTCAGGACTGTACCCGCTAAGGACATTAATCTGCCTTGAGTCAGGACTGTACCGCTAGGACATTAATCTGCCTTGAGTCAGGACTGTACCCGCTAAGGACATTAATCTGCCTTGAGTCAGGACTGTACCCGCTAAGGACATTAATCTGCCTTGAGTCAGGACTGTACCCACTAAGGACATTAATCTGCCTTGAGTCAGGACTGTATCCACTAAGGACATTAATCTGCCTTGAGTCAGGACTGTACCGGCTAAGGACATTTATCTGCCTTGAGTCAGGACTGTACCCACTAAGGACATTGACCTGTTTTCAAGGTCGATCAGAGTCACATTCACACATAAATAAATACATTATAACATACATAGACATGTTACAGTCAATGAACAGACTAGTTAGAAGATGTACACTGCATCCTAGAAGCAAGATACTTCTTCAAAGTAATACTGAATTGATGGATGGACACACACATTAATGCAATCAAGAATTTCTGACAGGGAATTAAAAAAGACTGGAAGATTATAAAACAAAGTTCTCTGTCCCACAGCTGATTTAATTCTAGGTATACTAAATCTTTGTCGTTCTGAAAAACATGTCCCAATTTTACCCTTATAGCCTTTGAAAATAGAATAAAAAGATTCAGCTGCCTTTTTTGTAATCGCTTTTTTTGCTATTATCCACATTTGATATTAAAATCTTAAATTAAGAGAAAACCAACCTAACTTATTTAAAAGGACGCAATGGCGTGTCCTATAGGGCATCTGTGTGGCAAAGCAGGCAATTTGGTTCAACAATGTTTTTACCTGACTTAATAAACCTACACTAGCAGAATATTAAAATAGAATCCCACTGTCTATAACTGAAATTAAGAAACTCTGGGCAAGAAGCAATCTAGTATATGGTAGCAAAAGGGAATTTTCCTATAAAGGACTCCCAACCTCTGGTGAATCACCTTAGTTATCTGTGTAATATGTGCTTCATAAGACATGCAATCATCTACAACTAATAGAAACATAGACTTTAATGGCAGATAAGGACTGCTTGGCAAACTTAATCTGTCCATTTCCCCACCTATTAGATAAGCTGCAGATCCTAGTTAACAACAGCCTACTTCCTCCTACCCCCCACTAGAATTGCTTTATGTCTTTTCCATGCATTGTTGAATCCCAAGTATTTAAAAGTATCTACTTGCTCAAGTACCCCACCACCAGTCGTCTGAATCGTTAAAACAGGACCTCCCCCAATTTTCTTTTTAAGACTGCTGAAGAGCATAGATTTTGTTTGTTTTTTCTCATTCAAAATTAGTTTATTTTTAATAAACCAGTGATGAATGGATTCAAAATCAAAGGCTAAGTTACTTTGGACAGTGTTGAAACAATCTCCGCTCGTGAGGACCACCACATCATCTGCATAAAGGAACATTTTGTGAGACAGTACAACTAGAAGGTAGAGAGTTTAAAAAAAAGACTAAATAGTATACGACCCAGAATCTACCCCAGAGGAACACCTAGTGATACAGAAGACGGAGAGGAGCAAATACCATTTATTCTTGTAACCGGTGTACGCTGGTCCAAATAATTCTGACATGCCAAGTTTTGAAAGAGAAGAAAAAAGTAAACTGTGATCAACCAAATCGAATGCCTTGGTGAGGTCCATGAACACAGTGGCCGCATAATAGCCCTTATCAAAGGCCATATGGATCGCGGTCATAAACCCCATCAAAGCAGTCATGATGTGCTGTGTCCTTGTCTAAACCCATGTTGAACAAGTGTCAGTACATCATATTTTTGAAGGTATTCAGACATTTGATCAAAAACCACTTACTCCAGGACCTTTGATATAGGTGCCAATATGGAAACGAGGCGGTAGTTTCTCACATCTGCCGAAGCTCCTGCTTAGAAGACTAGGACAACTATAGCTCACTTTCAGATAACCAGAAAAAAAAATTACAGAGTGATAAATTAAAAATACTTGTTAAAGGAAAGCACAGAATATATGTGGTGATCCTCACGATCCGATAGTCAGCACTGTCCACATCCATCACTGGTTTGGTATCCAGCCCCATAAGATATTCCAAAACTTCATCCACCCACTCAACAGATTCATCTGTCTTGAGTCTGTCGGAGTCAGCCGGTCAGCCAGGCAGTCTACTCCATCCACTTTTGAGTCCTGTACTATTGGGAGAACAAAGGAAGGAAGAGAGAGGAAAGGCAGGGAACCAGAATTCTGGAAGAAGATCAACCAGATATGTCAAAAACAAGGGACAAATTAAGTCACAGTCTTGGTTTATACTGTTTTAGTTTTGTTGTAATTTATGTTACAATATTGTTTTTACTGTTATGGGGAGACAACGGAAGGGAAGGGGGGGGGGACCTGTAAAGGGTGGACTGAGGGAGGGTTAGTGTGTTCAGGCTAGCTCAAAGGTAAACTGAGCATTCACTAGCCAGCATGAAATTGAGACTGTGGCACAACTCTAACTAAGGTGTGGCTAGATACTGTTGTGTGGGAGTGAACAGAAAGGGGGGGATAGGTACAGTGGGTGGGTTGAGAAAAGGGTAGTTTGTTGTTCAGGCCAGGCCAAGGTAAACCATACATTCACCAGTTCACTCATTCTATACATACTAAATTCTGTGGTACTCTTGATTATTTTCTAGGGTGTATTCAAATCCTGTGGTATTGCTTCTTATATATAAATGGGGTGCTTAAATACTGTTGTATTAGTGTAGTTCTGTTGTGTAGTTACTCGCACTATAGAAATTCTGTTCATATTGGGTTTGGGGAAGGAAGGACAGAAGTATAAGGTAAGCATAATTTGGGAATAGGTGTAACACCCTACCTAGGGTAGGGGTTAAACAGTGTTCAAAGAAAGCAAAACAAAAACAGGCAGGGTACAAAACAGATAGCTGTAAGTGATGCAGTGCAGTGGTTGTGGGATGGCAGTTTTCACGGAAACTTTCTGGAGACTGCTGTGCTGCCCCATCTACGTGCACCCCTCTGTGCTGAGAGGGGAGGTTACTCGACTCCAGAAAGAGTTGAATAGGATTCAGGCTGCCTTCTCTCCCACCCAGGGACCACCAAATCTGCTGCCCCTGTCTCAAACGTTGCCAAGGAGGAGGGGTGGCTGGACTACGGTGGGCTCAGAAAGGGTGAGGGTGGTGGGTTAGAGGTGCACCCCCCCATATAGTACCACAGCACATTTCATATGCTGCTCTAATGGAGAGGGACTGTCCCATGGAGGCACCCGCAGTGGTGAGAAGGGATGATGTGGGATCCTCCATAGTGGAGACCCAAAGGAGGGTGGCAGAGAACCCCAGAGAGGAGAAAACAACTCCTGGTGGGGGACTCCACTGTGAGGAGGATAGATTTAGGGATAGTAAAGAAGGGGAGAGTGAGAAAGGTCAAGTGCCCACCCAGTGCCATGGCTCAGAGGGATAGGGAGCGAATCCTGGGGATCACTATGCAGCAGGAAAGGAGAGAGAGAGAGAGCTAGATGTCACTGTCCACCTAGGGACTAATGACCTGGCTAGAGACGAGGATTGGATAAGTCCAGGAGGAGTAGAGGGAGTTGGGGAAGGGTCTCAGGCAGGTAGCATGCTTAGTGGTCTTTTCTGAGCTGTTGCCAGTCTATGACAGGGGGAGGATATGGTACTCCGTACCAGGAGCTTTAACTCGTGGTTGAAGGAGTAGTGCAGAGAGGAGGGTTTTGGTTAAATTGAGGACGGGGGTCACACCTGGAGGGATAGTGCCTATACAAGGGAGATGGCCTGCATCCATCTGCAGGGGAACTGCAGTCCTCAGTGAATGGTTTAAATGCTACTCTGAAGAGCATTTAAACTAACCAAAAGGGGTTGCGAAAGGAAGCAGGGTGACATAAACTGTCCCCCCCCACCCACAAGCTGTAGTAGTCAATAGAGAGAACCGTAAGGGAAAGAAATCCCAATGGATATCTAATAACAAGAAGAATAAAATGGTAGAAACGAAGAAGGATGTGAATGAAGGCATAGGGGATGAGGAGAGTAGGCAAAAGGGAAAAAGGGGGATTAACAGGAAGGGTGGTAACAATATCTGGAAGACCATGTGTGCAAATGCCAGAAGTCTGGGTAATAAGATCCCAGACCTAGTGGTCACGATGGCAGAGGCTGACCTGGACATTATCGCCATTATCAAGTCATTGTGCATTGAGAACCATGACTGGGATACAGCCATACCAGGTTATACTCTGTATAGGAAGGACAGAGTGGTTAATAAAGGAGGAGGAGCGGCTCTTTACATGAGAGATAGCATTAAAGCCACAGGAATACAGGAAGGGGCAAAGGCACTGTGGGTCACGCTAGGGACAGAGACTGGAGCAGTTATTCGCAATGACGTGATCTACACAAGTCCAGCACAGGGGTCGGGGGGGTGGAGATGGATAAAGTTATGATGGAGGACATCCAAAGATGGCAAATAAGGGGGAGGTGCTGCTGGTGGGGACTTCAATCTGCCAGATAAAAATTTCAGCATCCCAGCTGCAGTTTTTCAGCTAGGAGGAGGGACAACCTGGACTCCCTGCAGTGGGCATTCCTCAGGCAACTAGAAGGAGAACGCACTCATGGTGAGCAATATTGGACCTTGTACTCACCATCGGGGACAGTGCTGCAGATGTCGTGGTGGGTGGCCACCTAGGGACCAGTGATCACTGTTCAGTGTGGTTCAGTATAAGAACTGTGGTGGAATCAAACCGCACAAAAGCGAGTGTCCTGGACTTCAAGTGGGCTGACTTTACAAAGATGGGGGAATGCCTCAGGGATGCCCTGGTGGGGGGCCGGATCTGAGTGGAGTGGAGGAACAGTGGGTAAAACTAAAAGGTGCTGTAGTAAGGGTAACAAACCTCTACATCAGGCAAGTTAGCAAAAAGTAAGAGGAAGAGGAGACCACTATGGTTCTCAGAAGAGGTGGCTAGAAAAGTAAGGGCAAAAAAATTATCATTCAGGAGCTTTGAGGAAACGGGGATGAGGATAGGGAGGTGTATCAGGAGAAACAGAGGGAGGAAAGGAAAGCAGTCAGTAGTGCAAAGGTGCAATTTGAGGAGAAAACATCCCAGGTAGTAAAAAATGGGGACAAAACATTTTTTAGGTATGTAAGCGAAAGAAGAAAGACCAGAGGAGGGATTATAACATTAAGGAGAGAAGGTGTGTGTGTGTGGCAGGGGACCAAGAAGAAGCAGACATCCTGAACAAATACATTTGTTCAGCGGTTACAAAGGAAGGGGAAGGCAAGGGACCACTGATAAGGGACAGGAGCATCTAAGGAAAGGAGGTGGACACCAGTCCATTTACAGTGGAGAGAGTCCTGAAGGAACTCACATATCTGAAAGTGGACAAGGCAATGGAGCAGATGGGCTACATTCCAGGATACTGAAGGAGCTCAGAGAGGTACTGGCTACACCTCCGATCAACCACTCACTGGAGATGGAAGTGGTTCCGGAGGACTGGAGGAGGGCAGATGTAGTCCCACTTTACAAAAGTGGAAGCAGGGAGGAGGCTGTAAATTACAGGCCAGCGAGCCTGAATTCGGTGGTAGGGAAATTATTTATTTGAAAAGTTTTACCAGGAAAAGCACACTGAGAAGCAGCTGCTTGTTTTCAGGTGCATCCTGGGGAAGGGGGAAGGAGTAACAAGCAAGCAAAAATTACAGCAAAATCAACAAATGCAAGCAAACAGGTAGAGAGCAACAGAGTAGCACATCATTGCAATATTGTAATTAAACCTTTACACATTTACACCATTTACAAATGTTTTAAGTGCTCACTTCATGGGGGAGTCTGACTCCACTGAGAGTGGACTACATAGGACAAAAGAGGGGTAGTGGGGGTGGGTGGTAGGGTAGAGAATTAGGGGTAGTTGCAAGTGGAGGAGAAGTTACATAGGAGGGAGAAGAGGGTAAGTTGAGAGGTGGCATGGCGAATGGAGGGGGGGAAGGAATTTCACAGTTTTGGGAAACGGTGAGAAAATGCAGCTTGATCAACAGTGGTGGATCTAGGAGGGACAGCCAAGATCTGAGTGCCATTACTTCAGAGGGAGTTGGAAGGGGGAGACAGACAGAGTGGAGGAGAGGCAGGACAGGAGAGAGTCAAACCAGAATTTAGATAGTAAATTGGTACAGTGGGAATGGCGTCTGTTATACGAACATACAAAATTGCCAGCAGAAACAGGCCTCATGGTCTATCAAGTGTGCAGCTAGTCCCTCAGCACAAAGCTGCCCCCGTGAAGAAACAGGAGGAGTCTAGGTATGGAAAGTAATGGAATCACTACTGAAGGAAAGGACTGTACAATATCTTAAAATCAGGGGCTTATGGGATCCGAGGCAGCATGGTTTCACAACAGGGAGGTCATGTCAAACAAATCTGATCAATTTCTTTGACTGAGTGACCAGGGAAGTACTGTAGATCAGTGTGGAGCAGTGGATGTGGCCTATCTAGATTTCAGTAAGGCCTTCAACACTGTTCCACATAGGAGACTCATAAACAAGCTGGACAGCCTGGGAGTGGGTCCACAGGTGTTAAACTAGGTAAGTAATTGGCTGGGGGATAGAAGACAGAGGGCGGTGGTAAATGGACTTCACTCCGAGGAAGGGAGGGAGGGTGAGCAGTGAGGTGCCACAAGGATCAGTACTGGGATCGATCCTCTTTAATGTCTTTATTAGTGACATTGTAGAGGGGCTAGAAGGGAAGGTATGCCTTTTGCTGATAACACAAATATCTGCAATAGGGTAGGCACTCCAGGTGTGTTAGAAAAAATGAACAGAATCTAAGAAAGCTTGAGGCATGGTCAGAAGTGTGGCAACTAAGATTCAATGTGAAGAAGTACAAAATCGTGCACTTAGGGCAGAGAAACCTAAGCGTGGAGTACAAGATGGGGGGATTTATACTGTTGACCTCCAAGCAGGAAATGACCTGTGGGTAATGAAATCTAATGACTTAAAGGTGGCCAAACAGTGTGACAAGGTGGTGGGAAGAGCTAGTGGGATGCTAGGGTGCATAGGGAGGGGTATCACCAGCAGAAAGAGGGAGGTAGTTATACCGCTGTATAAAACATTGGTGAGGTCTCGCACAGAGTACTGTGTTCAGTTTTGGAGACCATATCTCCGAAAGGACACAGAATAGAGGCAGTTCAGAGGAGGGCAACTAAAATGGTGCGCAGCCTGCATCAAAAGCCCTATGAGGAAAGGCTGAAGGGCCTCAATATGTACACCCTGGAGGAAGGGAAAGATGGGGGAATATGATAGAGACGTTCAAATACCTCACAGGTATAAACAGGGTACAAGAGGGAAGCACTTTTCAAAAAAAGAAGCTCAAGAACAAGGGGTCATGCTAGGAAGCTGGAGGGGAGTAGATTCAGGGGAAACATGAGGAAGTACTTCTACACTTATAGAGTGGTGGATGCCTGGAACGGCCTCCCAACGGAGGTGGTCAGAGCAAAAACTATAACACGATTCAAGAACGCATGGGATAGGCATAAGGGAATCTTACTGGTTTGGAATGGGAGGGTAAAGCTGGAAACCAAGGAGGGACTGCAGTGGTACAGTAGGTAGGGAAAATGGGCAGACTAGGTGGGCCAAGCAGTCCTTATATACTGTCAATTTCTATGTTTCTATGTACAATGCTTAGAGTTTGTAATCACCACATTTTCTTTTCCAGTGACATTAAAATTAATTCTAAAAGTTTTTCCCCTTATGTTACTTCACTCAGCCCCATGGTTTTGGTAGCCCTTCTCTGCACCTTTTCTACTTGATTTATTTCCCCCCTCTTGCACGGGGACCAAAACTGTGACACAGTCAAAATGCGGCCATACTATGCCCTGTATAATTGGCAGAATAACCTGTCTCTTGATTTAATATTCCCTTTGAGTGCCCAAAATGTTTGTTCGCTGCAGCAATTACTGCGTTGCATTGTTTTATGGTATCAAATGAACTACTAATTAAAACCCCCTAGGTCTTTTTCCATATCTGTTTCTTCTAGTATAGTGTTGCATAGTCTGTGTATATATGTTGGTTTTTTTTCTAAAATGCATTAACTTGCACTTATCTACATTGAAGTATATTTCCCATTTGCTATTTTATCTAGATCATTCTGAATTGTCCTTCATTCCTCACTTTCACGGAGTCCCCCATTATTTTTGGATAATCATCCAATGTGGGATCAGATCGAAAGCCTTGCTAAAATCCAAGAAAATTACTTCATAAGGGATCCGTTTGTCCAAAGCATTGCTTATTTGTTCATAAAAATAAATTTGTGGTGCAAATGATTTGCCTTCTCTAAAACCATGTTGATTCTGATCCAGATTACTTACTTGTTGTTCAGTTTTACTTTAGATTATACCTTCTAGTATTTTCCCAGAAATATGTCCAGCTAATTGGTCTGTAAGAAAAAATTACTTACCACAGTAATATTGTTTCTTCCAAGGGATCTCCCAGTAGGATTAGATATATTCAGTCAACTCAGAATCCCTGACTTCCCCCAGAGCTATGATGTAATGTGGAATGTATGCAAATCATGGCAAGGTACGGGTTGGAACTCTGCATTTTGGCATCTATCCCTGGAGGAATCTCACTGTTTAGTCTGATGTACAGATTTCTTAAAGTTGATTTAAGTTTTGAGAGCCCATTTTCCTGTAACCCCTTTGTTACCCGGGGTTACTAGAATCCCAGTAAGACCTAGTGGTAGGCAGGGAAGGCAGCTTGTGAAACTCCAGTTAAATGGGTTTCACACTGTCTCACTCTGTCCTCAGTCACAGCTGAGACTAGAGGGATGACATCATTATAGAATTGTCACAGCTGCATGAGCCATAGTTGGAATCTTCAGCTCAGAGTAAGTTAGAATCTTGGGAATTCAAAGTCAGTCTTCAGTTTGTCCTTAAGCAAACAAGAAGGACACCAGTAGTGTCTGTTTACCCCCCTCCCTCTGGGGGGGGAGGAAAAGTTCTTTGTGGGTTCCAGGAGCAATCCCCTTCTCCCACCTTGGGAAGAAAGCTGCCTGTTTTAATTTAAGTTCAGTCTGTTCATGTATAACAGCAAAGGTTACATTTCTTCGCCTGTGGGGCACCTGCAACGAATGGGTGAGTGTTTGGCCTCATTGGAAGGGGCAAACAACTTCTTTTCTTCAGTTGGATTTCAAGTATTGGGGACTGCTATTTGGGAGAACTATGTCAACTAGGACAAACAAATAGAGCAGTCATCTGTTTAAAGTGTTAAAGTTCATTGTAGAGGGGTGCTTCAGGTCATCCACTGTCAATCTACAGTTTTAAAGTCTAAAGTTCTGTGTCCAAAGAAATGGCAGGGTATGGGCTGTGGGAGGCTGGAGGTGGATAGATCCCCATCTTTAGTAACCAGGTCCACCTCTACGGATTTCTTCTGTGTTTTTGCTATTTGCCTCATGCGCTAGGCCAGTGATGGGGTGGGTACCCAGACGTGGGTCGCAACTTGAAAATCTCTCTAGGAGTCGTAGACTCTAAGTGGTGTGGGGAGCCACAGGATGGGAACATTACTCCTTGTTTGATGGGAGTCTCCCTGTTTGATGGGAGTTTCAAATTGGAAGTATGAAAACAAAATCTCTCTAGGAGTCGCAGACTTCAAGTGGTGTGGGAAGCCACAGTTTGGGAGCCTCCTTGTTCGATGGGATGTCTTTCCAAGTAGAGTTTGGGTTCATTGCCATGTGGACCGTCAGTCGAGTGGTCGGCAGGGGAGCCGGGCCAGTCGGGCTGTGTATCCAATGCGCGTGCAAAGTCCGGGCAGAGTGCCTGGTGGGTCCAAAGCCAGGCAACTGTTGTAGTGTTCATTCCTCAAATGGACCGCTGTGTTTAACCTCTAATCTGCATTACAGTTCATGGCCCTGTGGGAGACCATACAGAGCTTTGTTTATGTTCAGTGAGTTAATAAATAAAGCCACACTGAAAATCCCAGTTCTGGTTCTGGACATTACAGTTATTGCTTCCTGTAGTTGGATTTACTTGGGTGCCCCTGTGCAGAGTAGCCAAACCTAGGTCTCTTGTGCCAAGTAGCCTCATCCTTCCCCGAACCCATAGATACCCTATGTATATCCATGCTACAAATGTGGACACATAGGGGGGTTACATTCCCATTTGCAGTTTATACTGATCCGCCACTAGAGGCTTCCTATTAATCCTCCAACCCACTTGTCCAACTTGCCTCTGCCTTTTTCCTGTTCTAATCACAGTTATCCCCTCCCTTGTTTCTCACTTTTAGCATATTGTACTCTGAAGAGAAAAAAAACACACCGGTATAATTAACCTTGCACTGTGCTTGGGACCTTGCGTGTGCCCTTACTGCTGCACTCCTAGGTATCATAATGTGTCTTATTTAGTTGCTTTTGTTAACTGGGTGGGTGCACTAGGCATGGGAATGCCTATTTTCAGGCACGACCCGGGAGAATACAGGTAGACAATACATGAGCATACCATGTGATGCAGCACATGAAATAGGTATACAGTAGGGGGTCAGAACAAATGAAAGAGGTTGAGCAAAATACAGTTTAGAACAAGGTCAGGGTACAGGCAGTATAACATTAGACAAGGTAATACAGCTCTATTTCCTAGCGGCATTATATTGCTCTCTCTATTGACCCTATCTGACATTGCCAGTGATAAGTTTCCAACATCTACCTCGCCAACATTGGATAGTAATAATTTTTATTTTTATAGTACTATCACCCAATCCCAGTGCTGTGACTCTCTTACTGTGCCATGGAATCTGCATTCCCCTGGTGACTGGGGGTTGCCATTTCATCACCCTAGCTGGCTACCCCCCTTTGGCACTCCTCCCTGGGATCTTCAACTTACAAGCCAACTGTAAAGCCCGCTCAACTCAGAGGAAGCTTCACAAACTCCGCAACAAGCAGTTAAAGGAATATCTGTGTAGACTGGCCTTACTGTTGCTGCTGCTTTCTGGCAATATTCACCCCAACCCTGGCTCTCCACAACTTACAGCATACCCACAGTCATCTACTGGGTTACTTAAAATTGCCTCACTTAATATATGCAGCCTCCTGCCCAAAATGGACATACTGAATACATGGATCTTACAACAGAACCCAGACATCCTCTCAGTCGTAGAAACATTGCTTTCTCCAAAAGTAGCGGATGCTTCAATTTCCATCCCAGGCTACACAGTCTTCAGACAGGAACATCTCTCCAAGCATGGGGGCGGTTGTGCGATCTACCTTTGAAACAACCTTCAAGGTCTCGTCCTAACTCTGCCCAAAACTGATGACCATATGCAAGCCCTTGCCATAAAAGTGCTTCTAGGTGCACACAACAAAACCTTACCGTGTTTTCACTCTATATTCCTCCCAGACAGACAGCCTCCTGCTTTGATTCACTTCTGGAGTGTTTTGGCTCCGAGTCTTAATTCAGAAATTATCATGTTAGGAGATTTCAGTATCAATTGGTTCTCTCCTGACACAAGCCCTTTCAAAGATGCAGTTTCCTCACTTCACCTCACCCAGCTAGTCGAGTCCCCCACTAGAATCAACTATAAAAGTGGAACAGGTACCTTACTGGGCTGGGTGCTCTCTAACCACCCTGATCATATATCGGACACACCCGTACTCCCAGATGCCTTCAGTGACCACTCCCCAGTCTTGTTTCATTGGGCAAACAAATTCTCTAAACCACCCGCTAGAACAATTACCACCAGGATACTCATCTGTGGGCATCTTGAATCACTAAAAGCTGACCTGCATAATCTGGACTGGTCAAAGGTTTACACAACTAACAATGTTGACATTGCCTTTGACCAATTCATTCTTCAGTTCAACGCTATATGTGATAGGCACGCCCCCCATAAAAAGCGTAAAATCAAAGGCCGCTGTAATCCCTGGTTTTCTCCGAACCTCCTTGGGTTTCTGAATGCCAGGAACCATCTATGGCACAGGTCTAGGTCCCTGTGTAACCAGGTTGACATCCAGAGGTACAAAGTGGCTAGAAACAACTGCACGAGGGCTATTCGTGCAGCTGAAAATCAATATTATAAGGAAGTGCTCTCTCGGACCTGGAATGATGGCAGAAAATTTTGGACTAACCTTAAAGATGTCACTGGGAGAGACCTCAGATCCACCCTTACCATGCTTAGCATTGATGGTGTACCCTCACTCGACCCCAAACTTATTGCTAACACTTTTAATATTGCCTTTATGGACCTGATTGGTGTTCTGCCACCTGGCTACTCCTCTCACCCCCTCAGGAGTGACTACTCTGAGAAAAAGACTCTGCACCCTTCTCATCCTCCTTTCTACTTCAAAACCCACTCAGCCCATGAAGCCAGGAATTACCTACTCAAGATATTAGGGAAATCAACATTTAGTGGTGACACCCTGGATCTTAAGTTTGTAGCCCTTACGCTGGATGAAATTCTGTCACCTCTAACACATTTTATTAACATGTCACTTAGTTACTCTCAATTCCCTCAAAAATGAAAATCTGCCACTGTGACACCAGTTCATAAGTTTGGGGATCGCACAATTATTAGGAACTACAGGTCTATCTCTATCCTGCCCCCACTATCGAAAGCTTTTGAGTGTATAGTGGCTGACCACCTGGTTGAATACTTCGGAAAATATCAGCTACAATGCCCGCAACAACACGGGTTCAAAATGGTCATAGTACCACAACCACCCTTCTGGAGTTCACAGGCTTTATTCACCACTCCTTAGATCAAGGACACCTGGTCGGTGCTGCTTTCATTGATTAAACCAAAGCATTCGACACAGTGAATCAAGCCCTTCTGGTCGAACAGCTTACCACCATTGGCCTAGCTCGTGACAGCATAGCCTGGTTTGAAAGTTACCTGCACAACCGTACACAGCAGGTGAAGATTGGTAACACCCTCTCGGATAGCAGACCTGTCCTATCTGGAGTTTCTCAAGGGTCCATCTTGGGCCTTCTTTTATTTAGCATTTTTCTCAACAACCTTCCTTACTCCTGTCAGGGTCACATCCTTTTATATGCTGATGATGCTGTCCTGTTTACCAGTGATCCAGATACTAAGGTTCTTGAATCTAGGCAACAGAGTAATTTCGTAGTCATAGAATGATGGTTCCATACGCACAAGTTAGTTATGAATTACAACAAGACTAAAACTATGCAGTTCTCCAACTCCCAAAATAGGCACAGAACTTACCCTCTTTTTATCACCAACGAAGAGGGCTCTCCCCTGGAGCTAGTTCAGCTCTTTAAATATCTGGGGATTACTATTGACAGTACGATGACCTATGCCTATCACATTGACAACATTGCTAAGGCTAACACCCAGATTGGGCTACTTTATAGGCATAAGCAATGTTCGACACGAGAGGCTCTTAACCTGGCCATTCAAAGCTCTCTTGTGTCTCTTATCGATTATGGCTTACCAAGCTATGGATCAGCTACTGAAAAGTACAGTTACGTAAGAACTTACCATAGCAGTAGATCTTCAAGAGAGGCTCTTGCAGTAGGTAATTACATATAGGACAGATGCTAGCCGGTGTCAGGACTCGACGGAAAAATTTCTAGCTAGCAGTCTCTGGCGGGGAACCGCCCCCATGTCAGGTGACCGACGTCATACGGCGTCAGTATAAAGGGGCAGTCCCCCAAGCCCACCTTCCAGTTCTTTCCCACCAAAGGCCAAAAGGCAAGACAAGAAGAAGCGGATATTTCCCTCCTAGAAAAGGCTGAAAACCTTAGAGGTGGAGGCGGGAAGGTGTACCTACTGCAAGAGCCTCTCGAAGATCTACTGTTACGGTAGTTCTTACAGAACTGTCCAATCTACTTGAGAGGGCTCTTGCAGTAGGTAATTACATATAGGACTGAGTCCCAAGCAGTCTGGAACAAGGAGAAGCAAATGGGAGGAGGAAAGCTACTCAGAAGTAGACCCTCTGGTTGTGAAGGCCTTAGGAAAGGAGACCTTGCAAAACAGCCAGCCCGAAGCCTGCTCTACAGCGTGAGGCAATGTCCAAACTGTAATGTTTCATAAAGGTATGGAAAGAAGTCCAAGTGGTGGCTGCACAAATGTCAGCCGCTGACACATTCTTGAAACAAGCCACAGAGGCAGTGACCCTTCTGGTGGAGTGGTCTCTAACTTGACCCGGCAGGGTCTTGTTGTACTTGTCATAACAGAAAGTGATACAATGAGCCAACCATTTCGATAGGCATTGCTTAGAAACAGCATTGCCTTCTCTTTTATGAGCAAAAGAGACGAACAGTTGATCAGTCTTTCTGAGATCCTTCATCCTGTTGGTGTAGTATCTCAGGATTCGGTGAACATCCAAAGTATGCAGGAGGTACTCTCCATGATTGGAGTGCTGCGTAAAAAAGGCAGGCAACTCTATGGATTGATTCAGCGTCGATTCCACTATCACCTTAGGGAGAAACTTAGGGTTGGTATGCAGAGCCACACGTTTGTGAAAAATCAAATATGGGATTTTACACATCAGGGCCTGGAGCTTGGAAATCCATCGCGCAGAAGTAATGGCCACTAGGAACAGAGTCTTCCAAGAAGGGAAGTTTAGGGCCACTGAGGCTGCCGGCTCAAAAGGAGGCAGAGTAAGCTTCTCTAAAATGAAATTCAGATCCCAAGGAGGGGCAGGAACCCGGATAGGGGGTTGTAAGTGAAGGACCCCTCTCAAAAAGGTCATAGAGACCCCCAGCTGAGCAAATGTTCTGTCTGCAAAGGGGACATGATAGGCCGAAATGGCTGCCATGTGAACCTTTAAGGATGAATCGCTGAGACCCAGATCAAAGAGGTGTCGCAGGTAATCCAGAAGTTGGCTGACAGAGCATAAGAAGGGCTCGACATCATTGGAAGCAGCCCAAATAGAGAACCGCTTCCATTTCATGGCATAAGTAGTTCTGGTTGAGGGTTTCCTGGCCTCCACCAAATTCTCAGCTTCACGGGGACTACCGAGGACAGAGCTGATGAGCGTTGAACTTTACCGCGAGGCGCTGACAAGAGCTAACAGCAGGAAAGAAATGGAAGGCGTGGGGGACCACCCTTACACTAATGCCGCATGACGCCGGTCACCCGATGAAGCGTCCCCGCCAGAGACCGCTTAGCTAGAAATTTTTTCCGTTGGGTCCTGGACGCCGGCATCAGTCCTATATGGAATTACCTACTGCAAGAGCCCTCTCGAAGTAAGATCAGCTCTTCACTGCATCATAGTAGCACTCAACAAAGCATGCTGGCTCCTTACCAGCTTAGCCCATCTGTCCCATACATGCGACATGTACGCTCAGGCTAACTGGCTCCAGTTCAAAGGTAGACTCACGTACCAAACATGTTTACTGTCCAAAAAAGTAAGCTTATGCAAAATGCCCCCAGGAGTGCAAAAGTTTATTACCCCCACTATCAACCAGCGTTGCACCAGAAGCTTTACTAGCCAGATTTTTAATATACCCCGCTGTCGCATTTCTCTGGGACAAAGGTCCTTTGCCTACTGTGCCCTGCTATGGATGAACTTGCTGCACCATGATATCACTTCAGCATCCACCTTGGGCTCCTTCAAGGTTAAACTTAAGCAACAGCTAGTTGCTGATGCCAGTTGTGACTGATTCCAATAACCTTCCTTCTTGTGACCAGCACTTATTCTAACCTTATGCTATCCTGACCTTATGCATAACTGTTCTCAGCATGTAAATAACTGTTCTAAGTTGCTAATAATTCTCCTTCACATTTCCTCTTGATCCCTTCCACTCATTCCCCGCACCCCTCTATGGCTTTCCTCCATCCCCCTTCCCCGTTATATCTCCTGAGGTCCCTTGCTCACTTTAAAACGCTTTGTCCCATACCTTCTCACCTCTGATGAGGCCCCTGGGCTGATGCCATCCCTTACCTTGTTGATCATTAGATATTAGGCTGAATCTGTTCTCATTTTCCTGTAAAGGGTCGTTTCATAAGACCCCAACCCTCTAATATGACCCTTTGAATTCCAGGTTTTAATCAAATATGCACCACGGCATACACTGTACAATGCCTCATGTATTGGAACTTCTCTAGTTATACACTCTTGTAATGTCTTGTACAATTCCTTGTTTTGTTTGTTCTATGTCTCATACTTTCCCAATATGTATTGTTCGTCTGACGTGGAACCTATGAAATGAGCTTGTTCTCAAAGGTGTTATCCAAAATTTCAATAAATAAACATAAAAAAATGGAACTTAGAATACTACATTCAAACTACTGCCTCTAAGTGGATTGTGTTCCATCTAACTGCCAGATTCATTTTTGCAGATGAAAAAACACTAGACTATCCAAATTAAATAATTGTAACTTCACAAAATAAAAATAATACCCTCCCTTTGGTAAAGAGGATGAGTTCCAACAAAATAAAGGAGAAACACGAAAAGGAGAGCTAGGTGCCCTAGTCATACTTTTGTGCATCAAAACATGAAGTTAAGCCAATGATTAATGGCAACTTAAAGAACCCCAATAAAAGTATTGCTGAACCTGATTCAGGTTATGTAATGGGAGGTAGGGATGGGAAGCCTAATCCTACTGGGAGATCCCTTGGAAGAAACAATATTACTATGGTAAGTAATTTTTCTTCAAATCCCAGGAATCTCCCAGTATTATTAGACATATGCAGACTACCAAGCATTGCCTTGGGAGGTGGGCACAGAACTTATTTAGGGAAAAGGTTCAGCAATACTGTAGTGCCAAACCTTGCATCACTCCTGGAGCGGACGTCTAAGCAATAGTGCTTTGTGAAGGTGTGGACTGTACTTCAGGTAGCCGCTTGACAGATTTCCAGCAAAGGAATGTCCCTTGCAGCTGCCACAAAGGCAGCAGTTCCAGGAGTGGAATGTGCCCCGAGGCCCTGCAGTAGCCGTTTCTCAGCCTTACTGTAGCAGAACTGGATGCAGGATACTATCCAACGTGCAACTGACCTCTTTAAGGCAGGCCTACCCTTTCCCACTTCACCATAGGTAATGAACAATTATGAGTGTGAATCCCTGAGGTCCCTAATACAAGTGATGTAATAGCCGAGACACCTTTTTACATCCAATCTATGAAGTTTCAGTTCCCCAGAACTGGACTTGGCTGTGAAAAATACAGGACGGGTGATGGACTGGTTCACTTGAAACTCAGATACCACCTTTGGAAGGAATTTTCTGTTAGACCTAAGGACCACCTTGTCCTTATGGAAGATAATGCAACTGGGATCAGTGCAAAGAGCTTGGAGCTCACACATTCTTCTAGCTGAAGTGATTGCCACCAGAAAAACAGTTTTCCATGTGACATATTTTAGGTCAGCCATAGTCATTGGCTCAAAGGGACATTCCATGAGTTTGTCTATGCACAAATTCAGATCCCAATGAGGGACTGGCTCCCTAACAGAAGGGAACATATGTGCCAATCCTTAGAAAAATTTCCTTAAAAAAAAGCACGAAGCTATTGTTCTCGGAGAACCTGCAGACAAATAAGCACATACTGCTGCTAAGTGAACCCTAAGCATTGCAGGCCTGAGACCTAGAGCCTGCATGTGCACCAAATAATCAAGCAGTGTAGATAAGCTTGCCTTAAGGGGATTGATTTGCTTAGGCATGCACCAGACGGAAAATATTTTCCATTTTGAAGCACAAGTCTTTCTTGTGGAAGTCTTCCTAGAAACTTTCAATACCTTAAGTACCTCTTCTGACAAGTTAAATTCAGAAAATTCTAACTCCTCAAGAACAAGGCCTTCAGGTGAAGTATCTCAAGGTTCAGAAAAACTATCTGACCCTCAACAGCTGTTAGGAGACTGTATCTCTGGGGCAGACGAATAGGCTGCTTGGTGGACAGGGTAAGCAACAGAGGGTACTATGGCTGCCTGGCCCAGTCTGGGGCAACCAGTATCATGGTTGCAGACTGACTCCTCAGCTTGAGAAGGTCTCTTGATATCAGTGGAAATGGAGGAAAAGCATATAGGAATTTTCCCATCCAATCCAGGTCTAACGTATCCATGGGCACTGTGCCCAAGAAAGGGGGGGGGTCTGCAGCAACAAAGAGGGAGCTAGTGACTTTCTTTTGAGGCAAACAGGTCTATTTATGGGGTGCCCCAACATCTGAAAACTGTGTCCAACACTTGCCTGGTCAAGGCCCATTCATGATGATCCTGACTGATTCTGCTGAGTGAATCTGCCAGTGTATTGTCCTTCCCTGGAAGATGAATGGCGGACAGATGCACCTCCAGGGAATATGCTAGAGGCCAAATTTTCATGGCCTCTGTGCACAGCCTTGAGGATCTCGTTCCCCCTTTCTTGCTGATGTACCACATGGTGGTTGTGTTGTCCATCCTGACCAGCACTGACTGACCCCTCAATTGAGGAGCAAAGACCTTTAAGGCAAGGAGGGCTACTCTCAACTCTAAAAGGCTGATGTGCAGTTTGAACTCCTGAAGTGACCAACTTCCACTGATTTTGAGGTCGCCTGTGTGTGACCCCACCCTAGGAGGGAGGCATCTGTTGTTAAGACCACAGTGTGGTGTTGCTGCTGAAAAGTGATGCCCTGATGGAGGTTATCCCTTTCTTTCCACCATTGCAGAGCCAGTAACAGAGTTCCTGTAACTGGCATGAGCATGGAAATGGGATCCTTTCTTTGGGACCAATGAGACCTGAGGTGATACTGAATATCCCTCATCTGAAACCTAAAACCTGAGACTACATGCAGTAGTTGAAGCCATGTATCCTAGTAGTGCTAGGAACTGTCTTGCCATTCTGGGCTGACTCAAGGCAAAGGAATTTGCTAGGGTCAGTAGATCTGACACACTCTCCTGTGGGAGAAAAGCTTTTCCCTGGACAGTATTCAGTGCTGTTCCAATGAATTCGGCTTTTGAGAACTGATAAGGAAACCCAGGGACTCCAGGGTACTTCTGAGTCACCCTGATGGCATCCTTTACCTGCTGATACGAGTCCCCCTATGACTAGCCAGTCATCCAGGTAAGGGAATACAATGATTCCCTGCCTTCTGAGGGAAGCCGACACCACTGACAAGACACTTTGTGAATACCCATGGGGCAGAAGCCTGAAGGGGAGTTCTGAGAACTGGTAATGACCTGAGGGCAGAAAGAGAGAACCTTGGGTACTTTCTGTGGCAAAGTCTGATCAGAATGTGAAAGCAAGCATCTTTCAGATCCAGATATGCCAGCCAGTTTCCTTTCCTTAGAGAAGGAATAACTATGGCCAGTGTTACCATTTTGAACCTGGGCTTTGCCAAATGTTTGTTTAGGTATCTGAGATCTAGGATTGGCCACCAATCTCCATTTTTCTTTTTGGTTAAAAAGTATCTTGAGTACACGCCTTTCCCTCTTTGGATAAGAGGGATTGGCTATATTGCCCTGGCTTGCAGGAGCTTTTTTACCTCTAACTCCAGCAGAATAGTCTCTGCAGGTGTTTAAGGCTGGAAAACTCTGCAGCCCTGCAGTTTTGAAAACTGTTTAAACTGTAGACAGAGACCCTGACTCACTATCTTCAGAAACCAGCTGTCTCTGTTAATGTTTTCCCAGTATTGGAAGTAGTGAGCCAGCTCACCCCCTACTGGAAGAGGGGTGGAAGCCTGTTTTGTGCAGTCAGGGGTTCTGTCCAGACTGAGACTCGCCTAGAAGAGCTTCTGCCCCTGCAGTAACCTCTGACCTGTGTATACTCTACAGGCATACAGTATGGGGCATATGACCTGGGGTAGTACCCCCTACCTCTACCTCCCTTTTTCTATCTAAAAGAAGTGGAGGCTCTCTCTAGTAGAGTTACTCCTGTAGGTGGTTTTGTACTCTTCCACCTTTGTCATGTAAGCCTCAGTTTTGTCACCAAAAATTAAATTGTTTTCGCAAGGAAAATCCATAGCCTTTAACTGAGTGTCAGGGGTAAGGCTGGTTGCTCTGAGCCAGGCAGAACTTCTTAGTGACACTAACAGGGCCAGTAATCTGGATGCAGTATCATTTGCATCCACAGCCATGTGAAATTGGTACTTTGTGGCATCCAAAATGGCCCTGGCAATATCTGCCACATCGTGTGCCACATCACCTGGAATTCTACCAGTTAAAGCTAGCACAGAATTCCATAAGGCCTTCTGGTATTGTGCACCATGCGCCATGGAAGCTGCTTGTCCGAGGAGAAGGGAAGAGTCTAAGTAACCCTTTTTCCCCCATAGTGTCAATTTTTCTGGAATCTTTATCTGAAGGAGGAGATACTAGGGGTACTTTAGCCTTATCACAGGCAGCAGCCTGTATCATACCCTCATGGTCTGGATGGGTATACAAATAATCAGCAGAAACCCAATCCAGCTGATACTTTTTCTCCACCATCTTGTCTACTCCAGGGTCAGAGAAAGGTGTCTGCAGAATTTTTAAAGTGGCCTTTTTAAGGGGATTATGGCTAGGAAGGACCAGCTTTTTTGTGGGAACCAACCCCATCATATTCAAAAACTCTGCCTCCTCCTCATCATCTAGGATTCCTGTGAGGGGAGGCCGAAGGTGTCAACCATCTATCTACCTGATGAAAAGTGGGATGAAAAATCATCATGCCCATGAGAAGGGGTGCCAAACTACTGATCTGAGGTATACTTCTGGCTCAATGGCTTCCCCTAGATCTGGATCCTCCTCTTCCTACTCAATGTATACTTCTTAGCCCTGGTCCGTAGGAACCGGTGGTGGGATCTTAACTGGTGAACGCAGTATGGAACCTGCAGACTGTAAGGCCTGAATGACTTCCAGGGCTTTAACAATTTCCTCCGCAGAGGGTATTTTGGGAGCTCCCTTGCTTTTTCAGTGGGAGGCACAGAGACATGCTTTTCTTTATATTTCTTTTTTACAGGCACAGACTCAAGAGCCTGCTCAGTAGCTCTTTTGTGTTCAGTATGCACTTTGGGACAAAAAAAAAACAAAACCCTTATCAAGAATACTACCTTGACAATACTCTCCTTAAATCTTCAGCTAGTGAGAGTGACTTGGGTGTAATAACTAACAATAAACTGAACAGCATCGGAGCACTGTAATAAAGTAACAAGGGTAGCAAATGGTATCATTGAACAGATTAGAAGAACATTCATCAACAAATCAGTACGATGTCTGATCTCACTCTACAGAACTGATATTAGACCTTATGCCAATTTTTGGTCTCCCTTCTGGAACCCCTATTTGAAAGGTGACATTCTACAAATGGAACAAATCCAAAGACGCATGACAAAGATGATACCTAGATTATCAACTTTAGACTACCAAACAAGGCTAAATAAAAATGGCCTTTACTCATTACAAAATAGACGATTACGTGGTGATTTATTATTTACCTACAAAATGCTTAAATCATCAGAATTAATGCAGCTATGTGGACTCGAATATTCCAAAAACCGTACAGTTGCTAGGCTTCATAATAGACAGCTGAGGGTCAGTCATGCCAAAACAAACAAAAGGGCAAACTATTTCACTGTTAGAGCACCTAAGCAATGGAATTTACTCCCACAAGAACTAGTGGATAAGACAAACTTTAGGTCCTTCAAGTCTGGCCTAGATAAGTGGTTAAAAACATCTTTTAGTATGGGCAAATGTCCCACATTTTGTGGGGGACTATCTAGATGGATCTAGAGCCTTCTTTTGTCGGACCCAACTCAGTATGCTCAGACCCCTTCTCAGAAATGTTGGGATCTGAAGAGTCTTTGGAGGGTGTCTTCTTTGTTTTAGTGTGGGAAGAAGAACCCTCTTCAGGTTGCTTTGGTGACACTGAGGTGGGAGCAGAAACCATTTTCTCTCATCTTTTGGCTCTTTTCTTAATAGTTTTAGAACAAAAAGTACAGCACACTTCACAGTTAGAGAAAATATGACTGGGAGCCAGGCACTCTAAACACAAATTATGGCGATCAGCCTTAACAAATATTTGAAAACACTTAATACAATTTTTAAAACCAGTGGGTCTCATCCTCTTTTTAGGTTTTTCTGACATGCCAAATGTCAGTAGACAAAACAATAATTCCCCAGAATGGGTAAAAAACACAAATCACGGCCGGTTCCTTGAATAAAAACAGAACCACAATTTAACAAAGATTTCTTTAATTTAATACATAATGCGGTCGGTTCCTAACTAAAAATGGGAACTGATCGCAAATAAATGAAATGTCTTTTAAAATATGCTTAAAATGGCAAAATTTAAACAGATAAGCTAGTGGTAAGAACCTCAGCAAACAGCAATTTAAAACTGAAAACTCAATTCCTGGGAACAGCTAAGAATGAGTAAAATATACCAAATTAACAACACTTTATAAAAAAAAGTACTAAGGGCAGAGTAATGAACAAAATAATGTAAAATATCACTTTTATTTACAAAAATAAACAATCTTACAGTGAAGTTGCTGTGAGCAGCTCTGAGGGCATCTAGTTTTCTAAATGGAGAAAATGAATCTGGCAGTTAGATGGAACACAGTCCACCTAGATGCAGCAGTTTGAATGTAGCATTCTAAGTTCCATGATTTGCATACATTCTACATTACATCATAGCTCTGGGGGCAGTCAGAGATTCCGAGCTGACTGCATATGTCTAATTATACTGGGAGATTCCTGGGGGTTTGAATTACTGCACCAGTTTATCACCTTTCCTATGCATGGGTACTTCCAGTGTGGCGTTCCAGTCCGTTGGAATAACTCCCTGTTTGACTGAGGCTTCACAGATCATTTTTTTTCCAAATTCTATTTTTTCACCCCTACCACCGAACTCTCTCCAGCGACCTCTGAAACCGCAGTCTCTACCTCCCTACATGACTCGGCTGACCCATTAGCTCCTCTCCGGCACTGGGCATCCCCCCGGTCTACCCTACAGAGAAGGGCCACCCCTGCCCAGGGCGCTCTTTCTATTAGTATTGAGACACCGGGCCGGAGAGGGAGAGGGAAGCACAGGGAGCTGGGTCCGTTTCTTGGAGTGTAGGCTACAGACAGAGGTGCCTGCGCCTATCGGCGAGGGGGGGGTTCACTTTTTTTTTTTTTTTAACGCCCCTGTGGAGCCCGGCTGTCAAGGTGACACATTGCCGCGGTTTCACCCCCTGGCATACGCCACAACGCTGCTTTCTGCTACCCCCCCTGCCTCCGCCAGAGGTCACTCGTTGAGCAATCCTTACCCTAGCCCTCCCCAGGGAAGAGAGAGCAGTCCTCCGGATGCTCAATCTCTCCCCCCTGCCGACCCCCAGATGCCCGGGTCCGTTCCCGAACCCAGGTCGCCAGCGTGGCGCAAGGTTTGGCGTCCAGCGCCTCAACCCTCCGTGCCACTGGGCCGGCTATTCACAGATAATTTTTAATACAGGTGCAATGCTGTCTCTCATTATTTGTCAGTCAGTAATGCCAAAGCAGTTGCACAGCTGCTATATGACACAGAAATGTGGGCATATGCCGCAACCGATTTCTTAGAAAAGTCAATTGACTCATTTTATAAAAGTTACTCGCATTACCAGTACCTATTCCTGGCTAATATGTCAGGGCTGAATTAGGCCATACATCTGTAAAGCAACAGGCAATATGGAGACAGCTGAATTTTTGGTTAGCACTGCATAGTACACAAGGTCTTGTTTCCAGCTGTTTGGACAGACAGGAAAGGGACGCTACTAATGTGAAGGTGGTGCAGCCAGTGAAAACTGACTACACGAAAAAAGGAAATGGGCACAACTCTCCCACACTATAGACAAAGAGCTCGGCGTGAAACGTTGAGAAGTGTGGTGCGCGAATGCCTCACTGCATTTCTGCTGTGGTTGTATTAACTTAATACATTTGGCACCAGCAGTATAAAAAGCTCTCTGGACTATTGTGCCTTTGTGATAGCATGAGTGACCTGCACTGATTTTCTTTTTTTGTGTTTGCTTATAGAGGTTTTCTTGAGAAAACAGAACTCCAGGTGGATCAAACCAATCAAATGCCTTGGCTAGCAATCGTAAAAAAAAAAAACTCTCTCTTTGCAGTGGCATGGACTACCTTTGACATTAGTTTACAAATAAAACTGAAATAACTCAAGCCTGTAGCAGACTGCTTAAATCCAGACTCATGGATATTGACAAGCAAGCCCTATTAGGGAAGTTAAATGAAAACATATTCCATACCATATTAGCCCCTCCGACTAGAACCAAATTTGAAACTTACTGTGGACCCTGAAATAAGGGTACTATTGCCAGCTTTATATCTGGCACCTTTCCTACTAAGATACTAGGAAAAAGATTTCATATTCATAACGATAGCAATATTACAGATCACTGCTCCTGTAACCTAGGTCACAAAGAGAGCCTAACCCGTTGTTCTATACTGCCTGAAATATGAATCCAGTGGGGGAAAAATAGTTGTACTGTACACTTAGAAACATGTTTATGAGCAGAAATGAAATTATGTGCAATCTATTTAACTCTAAATGGCATGATGTATTATTAAAGTTAGGCTACTACCTGAGGGTTGTAAGATAAAAGAAAGACGAAAATTGACCACAGCAACTTTATACTTAATGTGTATTGTACTTCTTGACCCAATTAACTATATCCATTGAGTGGCTGTAACCATAAATGTGCTTAATGTGTTACTAACAAAAGCTGTAAATTGTCGAGTGTTGTAATTCAATGTACCTTAGTATGTGACTGTAAACTACTGTCTCTTTATCTATAAAAGTTGTACTCTGTACATGTTGCACTATCTGTAATTAATTCCGGGTCGCCCCTGAAAAAGGGACCATTACTTGGCTCAGTGGGCCCACCCGATTACCAAAATTAAATAAATAAAATATTGTAGTTTACAGTATAACTTAACAGCTGTATTTTGTACAGACTGATTTGTCTTTTATGAGTTGAATATTGTATTGCATTTTGTATCCTTATAAACTGAAATGACTTCTTAACGATAAATCTTTGAACTTGAACTTGAGGCTGACATGTCCATGTGGTTTTAAGGGTGAGTCAGTTGCCAGAGAGGGGGTGGTGGGTGCCAAGTCAGTGGACCAGGGGGATGTCATTTTACAACAGGGATTGGGGTTGGAGGCAAACCACTGGACTACCAGAGTAATTTTATTTTACAGTGGGGATCAGGGCTGGAGGGAAAGTATGAAATGCTTTATGCTGGCAGTCAGCCATGACAGGACACGGGTGTATGCTGAATTTATATACACTTCAACTGGGCAGTGAGGTACGAGGCCAACAGCTGAGTTTCTTACGCAACTGGAGCGTGCATTAATTCAGCATGCACCCATGCTCTGGAGTGCCTTAATGCACTTATAAAATGGAACTATGCTGACAAAATAAAGACAGAAACATTTTTAAGTGCTGAAAACCCTAAAGAAACTGACAAGTACATCCACTTATTAGAGTAGCTCTTCATTGATGATATCTCCTCCATTGGGCCACACTTTTGCAACTGTAAGCAATCAACGACAGGACCACTCAGGAATTTTTGCTAGCTGAGGGTCATCCATGATGACATGCAACATCAGCGCCTATATAATCGTGGGCAGACCCATTGCTCCTCAGTTCTTTCTATTGCCACTGCCTGCTTGTAGACCTGCAGAGAAACAATGCAATCACTTCTTCAGCTTCATTATTTTTTACTACTTTAACTTACTGATGTTGTTTTATGGCACTATTGAAAGAACCTTTATTTAGGTTTTGTACCTGTGGCTAAAAGATGTACAAGACGACATTCACATGGTTTGTGTTTGCTGTTTGGGCCTGTCCCACAACGTCAGGGCCTGCAAGATCTGCTAGGGATTCAACCGGGCCACAAGGAGATGCCAAAAGATGACTCTAGAAACCTTCACTTCTATCAAGGCCACGGGAGCTACAGCCAAGGTTGCGAACTCCAAGTTAGCTTCTCCCTCTTGCTCGACTGCCTCTGGTAAGGGAACTCCCCGACATTCGGTGACCTTGTCACTGCTACCATCGTTGAGGACTAAGAACAAAGACAAGGAAAAGTTGTCAATGTCCTCCTCTTCCGTCCATCACCACGAGCATAAGGATAAACCTCCTGCTTACTAACATACTAAGATGCCAGCAGAGTAGGCCTAATGGTCTATCGAGTCTACTCGAAAATCAGCACCTGGTCAGGACACCATAGCTGCCCTCCCCGCCTCCCCTGTAAATCCCCTTCACCGGTGAAGTTGCAGTCTTCATTGAAGGAGGATAAATCCTCATGATTGTACACTCCGGCAACGATAACTGCAGCCTCCCCAACTACTGATGAAAGGTCAGGGTATGACTCTGGCACTGCAGTACCTACTACGGCCTGTATGCAGTCTCCATCATTAAGTTCTACCCCCTTGATGTTGGTTGTCCTGAGCCCTTTACAGGGTGCCACTAACTCCCAGGTTGTGCTGGTGTCATTCTCTGAACTATTTAGATGCCTGTTGCCATCACTTCCACCAGTGATAATGGCTATTCCATCGACTAGGCCTCCCCTGTTGGCATCGACAGGTCGGGATCCAGAAGCACACATTTCACTCTTCCATCACAGCCGTCATCTCTGCTGATTGCTCTCACTGTCTCCAGATGACAAGGTGGAACATAATCCTGAGATCTCCTTAATATGGAGGAGGGTTTGGAGGATGGAGATGGGGATAATGATCCACAGGAAGGGGGTCTGCCTTCCAGTTCTACCCTCTCATCATGCAGTGAGAACTCTGTGGTGTGTACTCCCAGATCATCTCCTGAAGATCGCTCGATTCAGGCTTTACTCAGACAAATCCAAAATGTCATGGGCTTTGAAGCTGAAGAGAAGGACTCCAGTAAGAAACATGTAATGGTGGTTTTGGAGGTTCCCACTGCACCCCGCATTACAGTTCCTCCTGTATATCCTGCCTTAAAAGATGCTACCTTTGCTGTCTGGCATAGGCCTAATACCTTGCCTGCAGTACCTAGGAAGGCTGATAAACAGTATCCTGCTCCATCTGTTAAGCCTTCTTATGCTTCCCGGCCTAAAACTGTTTTTGTGGTTATCATGGCTGCTCATGATCACACTAGTGCCCAATGACACATAAGCATTATGCCTCCTGACAAGGAGGCCAGAAGGCTGGATGTGATGGGTAAAAGAACTTATGTCTCTACATCCTTAGGCCTAAGTACTGCTAACTACCAACCATAAATGATTAAATATTAGGAGAGCCTGTGGAAATCTGCTATGACTACCATTCAGGCTCTGCTGGATGGGCCTGCCAAGACTGGCCTGCTTAAAATCGTCTCTGGTGTGGATACCGGACAGCATCTGTTACACTCTGCAAATAATTCTTCTGCCAGGGCTACTGCCTCTGGCATATGCCTTCGGAAATATTCCTGCCTTGGGATAGCTGGATTTGCTAACTGATGTACAACAAGCTGTGCTGAATGCCCTTCTTAAGTGTCTCAAGGATGTTTGGGTGTGATACTAAATGATTACTTCTGTCTTCATCAGGGAAAAGGACAGACCAGTGCCTTCAGGAGGGAAAAGAGGAGCACGGGGGAAGGGAACACAAACCTAGTGATAGAGGAGGATAGAGTGAGGAAGGGTCTGCTGGCACTGAAAGTGGACAAATCACCAGGCCCAGACAGAGTACATCCAAGGGTACTAAAGGAACTGGCTGAGGAGCTGGCAGGGCCACTGGCAGACCTATTTAATAGTTCACTAGAGTCAGGCGTGGTACCACAAGGTGGAGAACAGCACATGTAGTGCCCCTTCACAAAAGCGGTCTCAAGGATGATCCAGGGAATTACAGACCAGTCAGTCTGACCTCCATTGTGGGCAAGCTCATGCAGACCATACTAAAGGAAAGGTTGTTGGAATATCTAGAGGAACATGGTCTCCAGGATGAGAGGCAGCATGGGTTCATGGGGGGGGAGATCATGTCAAACAAATATGATTGACTTCTTTGACTGTGTCACTAAGACAGTAGACAGGGGCCAAAAGGTAGACATCCTCTATCTTCATTTCAGCAAGGCCTTTGACTCTGAGCCCCACAAAAGGTTGATCAGGATGTTGGTGCATCTTGGAGTTGGGGAAAAGATGGTCAGTTGGGTGGAAAACTGGCTGAGGGACAGAACCCATAGAGTGGTGGTAGGGGGAGAGTTATCTGGCACCAGAAAGGTAACCAGTGGGGTCCCACAGGGCTCTGTGCTGGGACCGGTGTTGTTCAATGTCTTCATCAATGACATTGGGGATGGCATTAAAGGCAAAATGTGCCTATTCGCAGATGACACCAAGCTCTGTGGGAGAGTGGACACAGCTGAAGGGATACGGGACCTTCAGGAAGATCTGGAAAAGCTGGGGACGTGGTCCAGGATCTGGCAGCTTGGCTTCAATGCCAAGAAATGCAGAGTTATGCATATTGGAGCCAAGAATCCCAGGACTGAGTATTACCTGGGTGAAGTCTGAGTATCTGCATCAGAGGAGGAGAAGGACCTGGGAGTGATGATCACTAGTGACCTGAAGCATTCCACGCAGTGCAAGAAAGCAGCAGCAAAGGCAAACAAGATGCTGGGATGCACAGCTAGGGGGGATCAGTAGTAGGAGAGAGGAGGTTATACTGCCCTTGTACAGGTCACTGGTGAGGCCGCATCTAAAGTATGGAGTTCAGTACTGGTGCCCACACCTGAAAAAGGACATTAACCTGCTGGAGAAGGTACAGAGGAGGGCTACAAAGATGATAGCGGGTCAGCAGGGCAAGGCATACGAGGAGAGGTTGAGGGCACTGAACATGTACTTCCCTGGAAGACAGGAGAGAGAGAGAGAGAGAGGAGACATGATTGGGACATTCAAGTACTTGAAAGGGATAAATAAGGTTGATAAGGAGAGTCTCTTTAAGCTGAGTGGCAACCATATCACAAGGGGGCACAGTCTTAAGCTGGAGGGTGGGAGGTTTAGGAGGGAGATCAGGAAGCACTTCTTTACAGAGAGGATGGTGGACACTTGGAATGCGCTGCCAGAAGAGGTCATCTCGTTGAAGACAGTGGGCAGCTTTAAGAGGGGCTGGGATATGCATAGGGGAAGGTAAGAATCATGGGTAGGGAGGATGGGAGGAGTGGGGAGGGAGGGCAGGGACATTAGCTCAAGCTGTGGAGCTGTGAACCCTACAATACGAGCAGACTTGATAGACCAAATGGTCTTCTTCTGCTGGCTTCTTCGTATGTTCGTATGAAAATGCTCTACTTGAGCTTCAATCCTCTAGGATGACTTTAAGGTCACTCAAATCTCTGACCCCTCAACCTGTCAGGGGGCATGGTAGGGGTTCATTTCACAGGTCTGCAGCCCATGGTGGTTGCGTCTCCTGTCAGCAGCCCCGTACACAAAACCGTGGAGGTGATCCACTCCCAGGTCCCCTCCCTCCTAGTGCCCATGCAAAAGCACCCACAGGTATCAGTCAAGGTGGCACCCCTGTCACCCCTAGTGCCTTATGACTCCCCTCTTCCCCTCTTTGCTGTTACCTCTGGGGGTGACGGTGGGGGACAGAATCACCCTTCATCTGCCAAAGTGAAGGCAGATCACTTTGGACAAGCGGGTCCTGGAAACAGTGCACAAATTGCTGTATATCCCTCCGGTTCATCCTCTGCCTCCTCATTATCCTCCGGGTCACTTGTCCCTTCTACTAGAGAAGGTTCAGTCATTCATTCATTCACAAGCAAGCTCCTGAACCTGTTTTTCCCCAAGAAAGAAACCATGATTCACTTCCAGATACTTCCTGGTTCCCAAGCGGACAGGAGATCTGCATCCTGTACTGGACCTCAGAGAACTAAAACCTGTTTCTCAAATACAAAAAGTTTAGAATGGTGTCTCTTCAGGCTTTCATCCCCCTGCTGCAAAAGGGGGATTGACTGTGTGCACTAGACATGGAGGATGCATACCTTCATATCAAAATTCACAAGTGCCACAAGCAGTACCTTCACTTCATGCTGGAGGGTACCCATTATCAGTTCCAAGTCTTGCCCTTTTGCTTATTCTCAGCATTACAGGTATTTACCAAATGCTTAATGATTGTAGCAGCAGTCCTTCAGAAGGAAGGACTTTTATGTTTTCCCATATCTGAATGACTGGCTCCTGAAGGCCACATCCACGGCAGCAATGAGGCAACAATTTGAGGAACTGGGTGTTACAGTAAATGTACTGAAATATGTACTAGTTCCTTGTCAACAGCTGCAATATAGTGGTATGGTGGTGGGCAGTGCCTTCCTGCCTGCAGACAGGGCACAGGCTATTGTTGTTCAGGCCCAGCTGATACATTGGAGCCATTACTTTTGGTTGCTTGGACAATGTTACGTCTGCTTAGACTGATGACTGCTGCCAAAGTTATGGTTCCCTTTTCCCCGTCTCCACATGTGCATACTGCACTGCAATCTTTGGGTACAATGGGATCAGCGGACTGATGAGCTGGAATAAATGATCATTGTCACATCTCCTCTTCACCATGGTCTAGTATGGGGGGCCCTGGACTGATATAGACTCGGATCTCCATATCAATGTCCTGGAGATGCAGGCTGTTCTATCTGGCTTTCAGACTTTCCAGAAGCAGCTGATCCCTAGTCCCTTGCTGATTCAGGCAGACAATGTCAGTGTCATGCTCCACAAAAACCAGCAAGGGGACAAACTTATCCCTAGTGCAGGGTAGCAATGAGAGTGTGGTACTGGGTGATGTCTCATGGCCTTAAGCTATCAGCCTAGTTTCTCCCTGGTATCCAAAATGTCTTGACAGACAGGCTAAGCAGATCTCAGTCCCTGATACATGAATGGGAACTGCTGACCTCCATGGTAACTGACCCTCTTCGCAAAATGGGTTTGTCCAAATTTGGACCTTTTTGAGTTCCCACACAATGCAAAACTACTGTGTTTCTTTTCACTTACTCCAGGGCATGGGGTTGTTTAGTGAGATGTGCTGTCCCTCTCCTGAAATGGGAGGTTCTTTTACGCTTTTCCTCCAATCCCTCTGATTCGTGAGTTCTGCTTAAACTGTGAGTGGAGCATGCCACCCTAATACTAGTGGCTCCCTTCTGCCCTCATCAGATTTGATTTCACTTCAGAAGCAGCTGTCAGTGGATCCTCCTGTTCAGCTCCCCCTCTGTCAGGGCCTGCTGTCACAGAATCAGGGGTCCCTGGTCCATCCAGAACTGCGGTACCTGTACCTGTATGCCTGGATCCTGAAGATGTAGCCATTGCCCATTTTGGGATTTCCCTCCAGGTGGCTGGTGTCCTGCTTGCAGCTCTACTAGACACACACATTCTTCAAAATGGATACACTTCTCCATATGGTGTGCTTCCCATTCAATGGATCCATTTACTTGTCCTGTTAATACTGTACTGGACTACCTTTTGTTCCAGTAAAACTCTAGTCTCCAGTACTCATCCATTAAGGTGCACCTTGCTGCTATTTTGGCCTTCCACGCTCTTATGGGTACACAATGGTACAAGTAGAGGTGTCCTGCACATTTTGGAAGGGTATTCTGCACACTTGCCCCCCCCCGATTCGTAAACCAGTTCCACCTTGGGATCTAAATTTCATACTTGAGAAATAGACTCTGGCTCTGTTTGAGCCTACTATGACCTGTGAGGTGTCTTTCCTTTCAAGGAAAAATACTGTTTTTGGTTCCCATGACTTCTACTTGTAGGATTTCCGAGCTTTAGGGTCTGATGCATAAGCTTCCTAATTTGATTTTCCACATGGACAGGTTGTCCATGCAGACCAATCCTTGTTTTCTGTCTAAGCTGGTGTCTGTTCTTAAATTAAATCAGATCTTACACCTTCCTGTGTATTATCCAGTGCATGCTAAAAAGGATGAGGTATTGCTCCATACATTTGATGTACACAGAACACTGTTTCTATCTTGATTGCACTAAGGTCTGCAGAAAGTCCTCTCAGCTTTTTGTTCATCCCTGGTAAAGAGGACACCCCTGTGTCTAAACAGGGCCTGTCCAAATGGCTGGCTAACTGTACTGAATTTTTTTACGGGACATAAAGTAAGGAACTTCCTGGTGCTGTGTATGGCCACTCTACATGTGGTGTGACCACTTCTGTTGCTTGCATTCAGAATGTTTCTGCAGCTGACACGTGCTGCTGCCACATAGGACAATATGCATACTTTCACTAAGTACTACAGTCTCAATATCGTCTCTTGTAGACACGTTGGCTTTGGTCTTGTTACAAGGCTTTGTGTTCTAATTGAATAGTAGTCTTTGCCATCCTCCCTGTGTGCTCTGTACTGCTTGGGAAGCATTCCAGAGGTGTGGCACAATAGAGAAGATTTCCTTGATGAAGACAGAACAATTACTCGCCATAACAGTAGATCTTCGACAGACTCTCCTCCATTAGGCCACAGCACACCCACCCTCCTTCTCCCTTTCTGAGCTATCAACTGGCAGGGTTATCTACTATCTTGTTTGGAGGTGTCCATTTTTGCCTCATATAAAATTTGTTTCCAGTCTCCTCCTCTCCCTGCATACCTGATACTGGTCTGGTCTCCTGGTTCCTCATGGTAAGAGGCCCTCCAAGCATATCTCCAGCGGGGAACTGAGGAACAACTGGGCTGCTATCGATTATACAGGCACCAATGCTGCACGTCACCATGGGCAGACCCTGGCCAGCACAAATTTCCAAGTGGTCCTGATGCCGATGGCTTACAGTTCCAAAGGTGTGGCCCAATGGAGGAGATTCTCTCAAAGATTTACTGCTATGGAGAGTAACTTCTTTCCTGCAGTTTCAGTAGTTTGTACATTTTTAAACTACTCGACTATTAGACTAATAAAAAGTAAAGACATTTAGCTTAAAGAAAATGAAAGAGTAGTTCCATTAGCTCTATCCTTACTTGTTCAGGCTTTTGTTCTCCATCTGTTTCCAGGCTGACTGTTACCCCTTGGCTTTTTTTTACTTTTTCTTTTAAAGGGAGCTTGTTGACGCTACAGATAGCTATCCTGTCCTGCTGTGTATCAGTCTAGTTTTTTCAGCTTCTCAGTGTCATTTCAGAGCCAGTTCTGTATGCGAGTTCTAACTCACAGCAGAACCCTCCCCCCTTGCTACTGGAATGTCAGATTAGATATTATACAGATGGTTTGCACCTCAAAAATTACCACGTGTTGTCAGGGAGAGATGCAGTCTGAGTGCTGCCTGCACAGGCTGTATTCAGCTCCATAATTAAGAAACAGACTAAGCTGCTGGAGGAAGAGAAGTTCACTGATTTTATGTTTTAGAGGTCACTACTAGAGATGCAGCGAAATCACCAATTTCGCAACATTACGGCCTTGGGGCGTAATTTCTCCCGTATGGTTGTGCGAAATTTATACAGCAAAATTCTGCCTGTAAATTTCGCTTCCCCTGTTAAGTTTCACCTTAGCATTTAACTAAGGCGAAATTAGGAAGAAAGGCATGTCACATGACTTGCTCTCTGAAGCAGAGTGCAGGTCACATGCGTGCCTGTAGTTAGACAGGAAGCTACTGAATCCACATCCTTTTCCTGCAGTTTGTAGTAGGATAGAGACAGACAGCAGGAGAGAGAGAGACTGTGTGACAGAAAAAATATAATGTATATAGTTTGGCAAATTGTGAGTGCGAGAGTGAGAGTTTGTGTTGTGTGTGTACAGTGTGTGTGCGCTCGTGTGTTGACAAGTTGATTTTGAACTTCTGTTTATACCCCATTTCATTATTTAGCAAAAGTTTGTCTTTCTGTTGTGTTCTATTTTCTCTGTTTATCTTGTGAGTTTGTGAGTGTGTGTGTTTCACTTCCTCCTTTTCTTTTTTTTTTTTTTAGCAGTTTAGTAAAACTTTTTTTAATGATGGAAGGGACTAGGCCTGGGGTTGTGGAGTCTGAGCCCCGCCCCCAGCAGCAGGAGCAGTTGGCCCAGGCTGCCCCCCAGCAGCAGCAGCAGGAGTGGTGTTTGGACACTGAGACAGCCACCCAGCAGCAGCAACAGCAGCATTCAGGCTGTGATCCCATTGCCCCCAATGATGATGTGGCTCCTGTTGTGTCTGCCAGCCCCGCCATAGCAGGATATTGTTGTACAGGAGAGGCCCTCGGCCATCAGCTTGCGCCCCCAAACCAAAGATCACCAGTTTTGGCCTTTTTTAGAACAAAGCAGATGATGCAAGCTCTGTGGTCTGCACCCTGTGTGCGAAGAATGTTAAAAGGGGGAACCAGAGTCCCACTTTGGGACTTCTGGCTAGAGGAGCCACCTGCAGTACCACCATGCTGCAGAGCGGCTCGCAAAACAGAAAGAGGCAACAGCAGCAGGAGGCAACAGCGAGTCTCAGGGGCGCCATACCAGGGCAGGGATGAGGAGGTCTACCAGCAGGACGCATCCTCCTGAGCAGCCAGATGCATCCCCCACCCGTGACCGTGATGCAGCACCACGGAGGAGGACCCATCAGAGAAGCCACCGGCCTGATCATCCTGCAGCTCCCCCAAATCAGGTGGTGGTCACCAGGGCAGACCTTGAGGCTGTGCGCACTGAAGTGTAAGGTGTCACAACCAACTTCGCCAGGAGGTCAGGGGGGACCTCCCAAAAATAATGGAGGACCAGAAGAAGGTCTTGGACCTCCTGGTGGAGCTTCGTGGTGGTGGTGATGGTGGCAGTGCACAGCCACTGTGAATGGCCTGTGGCTGTGGTGGCGGGCCAGAGTTGCTTTTTTTTTTCTTTTCCTTTGTTTTTTTTTTTTTACTGTTCTTGTTCTACACCCCCACCCTTAAAAATGACCCCCACAAAAAATAAAAAAAACAAAGAAATCTTTTCTGACCTCTTTGTCTTCCGTTATGTTACTCCTTTTGTCTTTATATGTTTCCTCCTTGCTCCTTCTATCTTATCCACAAATGTCAAGTATAAGCACTTCACTCTGAACAAACATATTTTCCAAAGCTATGTGTAACCCCCCTACAAATGGGGGTTCCTAAAAGTTCCCCGGAGCTCGTGTGTGCTCCCTGCCTGGTTGGTAATCGGCATAAAGTCGCCGGAATGGGGGTCCGTGGAGTGCTTTATAAGGCCTCCGTGTGTTGTCCCTTTAAGGGCTGCCTGTTGCAGTCGGAATGGGTTAAAATGGGGGGGTTGAGCGTTGTCATGCTTGGCTCCCGCCCGGGCCGTAGAGTAAGTGCCCCCTTCTGCCATCGCTAGTAGTGCAGGGGGAGCCCTGATAAGGGGATGTGAATGATTGCATGAAATGACATGTAAAAATAATGACAATGCAGCTGTGCTAACCTGCCTTCCTTTGCAGCCAGGACTGTTTTGACTGTTTCCTCCATCTTGGTCCCGAACTGTGAAATTGGACCAATCAGTACCTTGGAATCCCATGGCGTTGACTGACCAATAGAGGGACTGCTTGTATTTGGGAAAGGCATTATGGGCTATGGCGCTTTTTCGCACCACTGAGAGGCAGAGGAAATGACTGGCATGTGCAGCCAGCCAATGAAAGCGGGTAGCGCCCGAACTGAAGGAAGAGCCCCTTGCTGTTGGGGGTTAGATGCGTTGTGGCTGAGGTGAGGAGAGGAGCTCTGTGCTTCTGCGCTTGGGGAGTGTTCGCGCGGGAAGCGCGTGAAAGGCCTAAGGCGGCCGTTTGCCCTTTCAAGTGAGTCGGACTAAATCCGTCGGCGGGCGGTCAGAGGAGGCTGTGTCCTGTACAGCTACCCACCAGGCTCGACCTGTAGGAGGACTGGAGAAAATTGCTGAATCGCGCTCGGTCCGTGGGAGAGGTAAAAAGCTGCCTTTGCAGAGCTGGAGTGACTGTGAAAGCTGAAGAACCTGGGAGCAGCTGCCTGGTGTGGTACCCCTCTGCTATTGCTGTTATCATATAAATGTGTGTGAGTTCAAGTTAATCCTGATGCCAAAGAGGGATTCTGTCTTGATTGAGATAACCATATAAATGTACTATGAGACTTGCGAGTTCAAGTTAATCCAGCTGCCAGAGAGGGATTCTGTCTTGATTGAGATAACCATATAAATGTGTGGAGGCTTGTGTAGCTCAAGTAAATCCTGCTGCAATTAAAGGACTTTTGCCTGTTGCTGTTACCATATAAATGTGTGTGGGAGCTCAAGTTGAATCCTGCTGCCATTAAAGGACTTTGTCTGGTGCAGTTTGCCATATAAATGTGTGAGGAGACTCGTGGAGCTTAAGAGTAGCTCTGTTAACGTTTAAGGACCCTATCTTGTCTGGAGGTCGTGAGTACTAATTCAGGGTAGTTTCCCTGTTGATTTGCCACCTTGGAACCAAAGGGAATTACTGTACTGCTGACTGTTTAACTTTTTCTTTCCTCTGTGTGAAAGGGCCCCTACCAGCTGCCACGGTTTGGACTAGCCACTAGGGCTTGGGTACCCAGGGACAGTAATTAATAGGGATAGGCCTGTGCACAGAGCCATAGGTAGATAAATATAGTATAAGCTAATCAACTTGATTTCCCCCTGCCCTTGTTATATTCCCTCTTGAATAAATCAGATTTTTTTTTTCACAGCTACGTCCTGGCTATTGTGTACGTTAATGGTGAACTGCTGTTTGGTGATTGCAACATAACTGTGCCTTACTTTGCAGGGGGTCCCCGAAGGGAGCTGGATAATATTTTCCGTGGGGTAAGTGTACTGGTGAACAGAATTGCTGCCACCCAGTGTGAGTCACTAGTGGGACGAAGGGGGAGTTGCAGTAACCCAGAGGGCTGTGACCGAGGCAATCTTGACAGTATTAACCCTGACCTCTGGGTGGAGGCACCCGTCCACGGATCTGGGCCCCTTACCCTGCCTCGGGGGGGGGCAGACAGGGGTAGTAGCCCTAAGGGTAGCGCCCCCTAGGGGTTACATATGTGACAGTGAATGTTGGCTCTGCTTATGTAAAACAGGGCCCTCAGGTAATGAAATGCTTCCCCAAAAATATGGCATCAAATTGAAACTGAAATGCGCTGTCAGTCCTGATGTTTAATGGTGCCCCACCAGCAACCAGACATTAAAATGCTGTTTCTGACACCGTTTAAAAATGTCTTTAGGCCCTATCTTTTTTTTGCCACTGTAGCACAGGCAGGAAATGTCTAGAAATGTTTCAGAAAAAATGGTACATGAAATTGGAAGTGGAATCAGGTCTGAGCCATTATGTTTTAGGGTGCCCCCCACCACTCCGATATCAAGTAGCTGTTAGGGCCTGTTTATCCAATATTTCTGCCTGAAACTCACTGCTGCCGGCTCAAAACATGTTCCACAGGTCCAAAAATGTTTCCAAAAAAATTGCACAGTACATTGAGAGTGAAATCAGGTGTGAGACATGCAGTTACAGGATCACACCCACCCTGTGGACACAAAGAAAAAATTACTCACCTTAGTAATTGCTTTTCTTCTCATGGAGTCTTGCTATATTATAACAATAGCAGTCAGCCACTGCAGCTGAACTGCCCCGGAGAGGAAGGAGTTAACTCCAGAAGATCTGGAGTTCTACAGCGCGAGGGCGCTGTGCCCAAAGCTTTATCTGGCAGTTTCAAATGAAACTGTCAGATCTTTACGAAGCCAACATCAAAGGACGGAAAAAGTCTGTGTGGAAAACTACACTAGCCTATGGCTACCTACTAGTAGTAATAACAACAATATAAACAACAAAGAAACACCCAGAACCATAATAACAAAGATTGATGGTATTATGTCTGCTTTTACCACCCTGACAAGCACATATGAACCCCTTCCCCCAAGACTCAAGTCCAAGAAGGGGCAATAAAAATAACCTAAAAGAACATCTAGATCCCTAACCCAAAGGAAAACAGGGTTAGGGGAAAACTAAAATGGCATGACACAGTGCTTGCACAATTTGCCACCTCTACTCAAGTAGGAGTTCTGAGAGGGGCAGGAGGGAGGTGGTTATAATATAGCAAGACTCCATGAGAAGAAAAGCAATTACTAAGGTGAGTAATTTTTTTTCTTCAAACACCATGAAGTCTTGCTATATTATAACAGCAGATACACACGCAGTACCTCCATGGAGGAGGGTCAGAACCTACTTAGGAAATAGGCTCTGAAGCACAGCTGTGCTAAACCGAGCATCTCTCCTGGACTGGATACCCAGGGAATAATGCTTGGTAAAGGTGTGAACTGTCTTCCAGGTAGCAGCTTGACAAATCTCCAGAATAGGAATGTCTCTAGCAGCCGCTAGAGACGCAGCTGTACCCCTGGTGGAGGGGCCTCAATCCTGAGGGGGTACTCTACCCAGTTTCTGATAACAAAATTGACAAGAGACAATCCACCTTGCAATTGTTCTCTTAGTGGCAGGTTTCCCTTTGCCAACCTCGCCATAGGTAAGAAACAGTTGGAGGGATTCAACCTATGACCTCTGGCGCTCTAGATAGTAACTTAATGCCCTTTGACATCCAAGCTGTGCAGTCTCCTCTCACCTGAGGAAGAATGCTCAGTGAAAATACTGGGAGGAGATAGATTGATTCAGGTGGAAATCAGAAACCACCTTAGGCAAAACTTTCTATTAGTCCTAAGGACTACCTTATCTCTGTGGAAAGAGATAAAATCTTCTTCCACTGACAGGGCCTGTAACTCACTTATGCGTCTGGCAGAGGTGATAGCTACTAGAAAACGGTTTTCAAGTTAAATACTTGAGTTCTGCTGGAAGAGAGGCTCAAAAGGAGGTTGCATTAACTGAGCAATGCAAATATTCAGGTCCTAGGCGGGAGCTGGTTCCAAAGGGAGGGTTAGTGTGAAGTAACCCTTAAAAACTTGAGAACACAGGGTGAGAAGAAAGGGAGGCAGGCTTCCCTGCTGACACAAAAGCAGAGACAGCTGCCAGATGAACCTTCAGGGTAGCTGGTCTAAGGCCTAAGGAATTCAGATGGACCAAATAGTCCAAAAGAATGGGAAGATCAGCAGATTCTGGGGTAATCTGCCTCTCAGAGCACCAGATGGAAAACCTCTTCCACTTAGAATTATAAGTGGCCCTAGTGGAAGGCTTCCTTGAAGCCTTTAAAATATCCATAACACCTTGAGAAAGGTGTAAATCAGCAAATTCTAGCTCCTCAAGAGCCAAGCCTTGAGGTGGAGGGACTTGAGGTCCGGATACCACACTCTCCCCTGTGCACAGGCCAGTAAGTCGTGAACTCTGGCAGGCTCAGGGCAGGGTGGACTGCCAGGGACAGGAGCAGAGGGTACCAGGGCTGTCTGGCCCAATCTGGGGCAATCAGAATCACTCTGCAAGGTTGAGATCTGATTTTCACTAGTACCCTGAAAAGGAGAGGAAAGGGGGGGAAAGCATACAGGAACTTCCCTTTCCAATCCAACAGAAAGGCATCCAGAGGGACTGAGCCCAGTACTGGAGGCCTGCAGCAAAAAAGAGGAAGTTGGTGGTTGTCTGGGGCCGCGAAGATTCTATCTGAGGAGTGCCCCAACTGGCAAAGACGGACCCCAGTACTGTGATTCAGAGCCCATTCGTGATGGCCCTGAGAAATTCTGCTGAGGGCGTCCGCCAGCACATTGTCCTTCCCTGGGAGATGAACCGCTATCAGAGGTGTTCAGGAATAAGCCAGAGACCACAACTTCATTGCTTCGCACAAGGCTGAAGACCCAGTGCCCCTTGCTTGTTGATGTACCACATTGTGGTGGTATTGTCTGTCCTGACTTGAACCACTTTGTTCTGGACAGAATCTGAAAGATCCAAGAGCTTAAAAGACAGCTCTGAGTTCCAGAAGATTGATGTGGAGCAGAGATTCCTGAGGAGACCACACTCCTGGAGTGGTAAGGTCGCCCAGGTGAGCCCCCACCCTAACAGGGAGGCATCCGTGGTGGGGTGAGGAGGGAGAAATGGGAATGAAGGAACCCCTTGTTTCAGATTGCTTTGATCCTGCCACCAGTGTAGGGCCAGGATCAGGATTGAGTAACTGGGACCAATTTGGTAAGGGGTCCTTCCTCTGAGACCAATAGCCCTCAAATGGAACTGAATGTCCCTCATCTGAATCTTGCTCCCTGCACAACAGCTGTGGAAGCAGCCATGTGTCCGAGGAGTTGCAGGAAATGCCTTGCTGGTCGAGACCCGCGAGGGTAAAGGAGGATGCCAGGGCGATGAGTCTGTCCACCCTTTCCGGGAAGAAAGGCCCTGGCTAACCTTGTGTTCAATTCTCTGCCCTATGAAAGTTAGGCCTGAACTGGTTCCAGAACTGACTTTGGTAAGTTTAGCAGAAATCCCAGAAAAGTGAGAAGCTGCTGGGTGACTTGTAAGTGGGATTCACCTGACCTGGAGACTGACCCACAATGAGCCAGTCGTCCAGGTAGGGAAACACAGCAACCCCTTGCCTTTCTTAAATGAGCCACTACTACAGCGAGACATTTTGTGAATACCCTTGGCGAGAGGTAAGGGTCAAGGGCATTGCCCTGAACTGGTAGTGGCCTGAGGGCAGTTCGAACCTGAGGTACTTTGTGGGAAGGCCTGATCAGAACATGAAAATAGGCATCCTTGAGGTCCAGGGAAGCTAGCCAGTCCCCTGGCCTTAGGGAAGGCAATATCATTGCCAGGGTTAACATTTTGAACTTTGGTTTCAACAGATGCTTGTTCAAGTATCTTAAATCCAGAATGGGCCGCCATTCTCCTGTCTTTTTTGGGGTAAGAAAGTATCTTGAATAAAGCCCCTTGCCCTGATGGCAAGGAGGAACCCTTTCCACTGCTTTGCAGACCAGAAGAGAAGAAACCTCTGCTTCCAAAGCAAGGGCTTCTGAAGGACTTGCAGGTGGGAAATGCCTGGCTCTCATCTTTGGAAAATATTTGAAGCTGAGAACCAGACCCTGGCCTATTACCTCCAGAACCCATCTGTCCGAGTTAGGACAGCCAGCTCTGGCTGAAATAGGCCAACCTGCCCCCACTGGGTACAGGAGAATCGCCCTGGGCACCCATCAGGGTGCCTGCTTAGCAGCAGCCTTAGGCTGAGGGGAGGGAGACGGTCTACTAGCGCCACGTCTACCCCTGCCTCTGAAGAAACCCCTCTGCGAGACAGCAGAGGAGGCTTGAAATTGGTAAAAAGGCCTGGAAAAGGGTCTGCCCCTACCTCTGGGAGCATGCCTTTGTGGCATGGCATGCTTCTCCTTAGCCTGGGCACTTTTGTAGGTAGTTCTGTATTCATCCATCTTTTTCATATAATTTTCTGTTTGCTCCCCAAACAGAGAATTTCCCACTACAGGAAAATCCATAGCCTTTGACTGAGTATCTTGGGACAGATTAGTGCATCTGAGCCATGCCAACCTACGGGAAGCTACAGAAGTGGCCATGACCCTAGAGGAAACATCATTAACATCAACAGCAGTATGAAATTGAACTTTAGAGGCTTCAATGCCATCAGCAGCCACCTGTTCCAACTCACTAGCCAGCTGGCCATGGGCCTGCTTGGCTAACTGCAATACTGTGTCCCACCCAGATTTCTGATATCTCAGCCACATGTTTGTATAATTTGCCTGCCTGAGTCCCAAAGAAGCTGCCATATACTGTTTCTTCGCCATGGCATCAATCTTCCAGAATCCTTATCAGGAGGATGTGAGGCCAGAGGAATATTAGCCTTGTCACAGGCTGCAGCTTGTACCACACCTACATGACTACACTGCTCAATAAGGAAGTCTGTATCCGAGCCTCGACAAAGTATACCTTCTGTCCATTTTTTATCTACAGGAGGGACAGAATGAGGATTTTTAAAATCTTTGTTGTTTGCTTCCTAAATGACTTATGCAAAGGAATAGACAACCTCCTAGACTCTGGAATATCCATCATTTCCACATAATCAGGCTCCTCTTGCTCAACCACAGCCTCCTAAAGGAAGCTGGAGGGTTTCTGCAACCTTTTTGTAAAAAATAAAGAAAGAAGGGGACTCAGACAGAATAGGGGGAGATTCTAAAGGTCTGTCTGAGAAATGCCCGTCGATGGCACGTCCAGACCCTCCCAGCCACATATATATTGATCAAATTCTCCTCCCTCCTGTGGTTCATAAAAATCCTCAACTTCAAAATCCTGAACCACTGGGACTGAACGAACCAACCTTTACCAACTGTTGGTGGTTCTACAGATCCCTGAGACAGTGACTGGACAATCTGAATGGCTTTAGCTATCTCTGCAGCAGTTGGAGACACAATTCTGGACTCCAAACCTCCTGATTTCTTTGTCTTTTACTTGGGACTGGTTCCTCTGAACCAGTCTTCCTTTGCCCGAGAAGTCTCGCCTCTGGTCAGAGGGCACTCTCTGGTCCAGTGGGTACTGAACCGGGCTGGCCATCCGGTCAGCGGACTTCTTGGCCTCGTTCCCCTGAGCTGGCCCAATCTTTTCTCCAGGGTGGCTGCAGGAAATTTTTACACACCTGGCAGTCTGACGGGAGGTGGTCAGCCCACGACAATAGACACAAGTGGTGTGTGGGTCAGCCTTGGCAAAGGCTCCCCATTAGACATCACAGTGTTGAAACCCAGTGGGCCCGGTTTTCTTTGTTTTCAGACATAATGCCAGCCTAACCAAAACTTGCCCTTTGATGGTAGTGCAGGCAAGACACCCTTTATCGGTTCCTAACCGTGTCACGGTATTTGAAAAACATAATAATTTCGGTTTTTAGAACCGATAAGAACTGGAACCGCACTCTAAAACCCACAGTACAGTTTTAAAGACAGAAAAAATCAAGCGATCGGTTCAAAACCGAACCGATAATTAATTTTCCACACAGACTTGAATTTTTGTACTACGGTTACCAGATAGAGCTTTAGAACCGAAATGCGGTAAAAATAATGACTTTTGCCGGTTCAAATGAACCAAAACTATTTCTTTAAACCGAGAATGAACCGAGCTGAGCTCCGGAGCGACTGTTCAGTGAAGCGGAGTAAAGAATCTGACAGTTTCATTTGAAACTGCCAGATAGAGCTTTGGGCACAGCGCCCTAGCGCTGTAGAACTCCAGATCTTCTGGAGTTAACTCCTTCCTCTCCGGGGCAGTTCAGCTGCAGTGGCTGACTGCTATTGTTATAATATAGCAAGACTTCATGGTGTTTGAATGTGCTGTTTTCTGCACCGTTTAAATGCTTTTTGGGCCTAAGTGTGAGGCTGCACGTTCAAATCATGTCCCACATGTCCAGAAATGTTACCAAAAAAAATTGCACAGTACACAGAGAGTGAAATCAGGTCTCAGCCATGATGTTTTATGGCGCCCCACCACCATCCGGACCAAACGATGGTCTTTGGTCCACTTTTACAAGTGTGTTTAGGCCCGATCTTGTTTCTGCCACTGCAGCACAGGCAGTAAATGTCCAGAAATGTTGCAGAAAAAATGGTACATTAAATTGGAAGTGGAATCTGGTCTCAGCCATTATGTTTTAGGGTGGCCCCCTACCACCCAGACATTAAGTAGCTGTTTTAGGGCCTGTTTACACAGTATTTCTGCCTGAAACTCACTGCTGCCGGTGCCAAACAGGGCCTAGAAGTCCAGAAATGTTTACCCAAAAATGTGACATCAAACTGAGGCTGAAATGTGCTGTCAGTCCTGATGTTTTATGGTGCCCCACCACCTCAGGGACCTGAAAAGGGGTGCCAACATGCAGGAAAACGTGAATTCCTCCTGCAAAATGCTGCTGCTACTTTCAGTTCTTTCCTGCTGCTGCTGCTGTGTTTCAATTGATTGACATAGAAATGCAGAAATATCATTTCCCTATCCCTGTGCTGCAGTACTGATTGTCTAGTTGAGTTGACTGTCTCTGTGGTAGTACCTTGCCTGGTGGTGGGGTGGGGTAGTGAATGAAATTTTGGGGCACAGTAGCTTGCTGCTTGCTGCTGTCTATGACTACTACTTTCCAAGGTGCCACAAGAAGAACAACTGTTCTGGATGGTTGATGCCTGGTAGATTATCCTCACACAGTCCATACTGCTGCTGATGAACACGTAAGTATCTGTCTTCACTGGTATTATGACATCTTGAGTTCTAATATGCTTGTACTGCTCATATTATTTTTCAGTGTGCTGTGGATGACATCATCATGCCGGGCCGTGAGGGAGGCAGATGTCAGATGTATGGATCTTCCCAATTTCCCAACGCAGATGGTAAGCATTGGAATTTTCATTCAAGTGTGGTATGTCTGTTACTGCCATATGGCTGTCTGAGCTTGACAGTAATTGTGTTATTTTTTGCTTTTTTGAACAATCAGGAATTCAGGCGAAGTTAATTATTTTTCCATCCTGCTGCTGCTGGCTGCCGAACCAGGTCTGGGGGATTTATTTAATTGTGCCCTTGCATGATAGTTCCACTTTCACAGTCCTTGAGGCAGGCATGTTGTCATTTTTTTATGGTTCTCTGGGGCGGGGGAAGGGGGATGGTCAGACTCACAGGTGGTGGCAGTGGGGAATTTCCAACAATCACCAACATTTGTTCTTAGTTTTTTTTCTTATGTCAAGGTACGCAGTGATGATAGGGGAATGGGAATGCTGGCTAGTGCTACTGTGGTTCATCGGACCTTGCCTGGATTGGAATCATGTGCACCACACAGCGTTCCTGTGGGGAATGTCCTCAGTTAAATTACATCACATCACGGGGTATGGTAAGTATACACTTTTTTCTCTGCTTCTTCTTCCAACTTGTTAGGTAAAAGCAGGTATGCAGATTGATTAGTATCCAACATTTTTTCTTATCTTTGTTCTTGTTTAGGTAATTTTCCTCTGTTGAGGTTTCAGTACGTCGTATCTTGATGACACATGATCAATCCAGGCCATGCAGGAGCTGTGTTGTGTCACTGGAAGACAGGGGTGTTGCTTGAACTGCGATGTTGGCCATTGGACTGATGTCCATACCATTACCATTAATGAGTAATCACCACTGCCACCCACATACAGGGAGGAACTATATGCGAACACAGATGGCTGACATGGTGTTTAGTAAATAATTAGGTGGAGGGGGTTAATGTCTTGTCTACTCAGTGGGGATTGCATAGCTGCAGTAATCATGAACATTCTGAACCCATTCAAAAGTGAGGACAGCAGGACACTCACCCTGCCCTGAGTTTTGTCCCCCCTCCCTCCCCCCCCACAGGAAGCATTACGATTTTGGTTATGGTACACCTGGTACTGTAGAAGTAACCTTTTGGGGGATTTGATGTTGTGTTGTTAAGCTCTTCATGATTACTTTTGTAATTAATGACCTGTATATTTAAGATGGCTACCATTCATCATTTTTCCAAATGTGTTCAACTTGGTGTTAACTGCTGAATTAGCATGTTACATTCATATGCTACTTGTACACTTGTCTAGGAGCCAGGGTTCTTGTACTTGTCACCAATACTAAGTGGCAGAAATTTTTTTTTTCAGTCGCATGGCGTGCATTGGTGTGTCAAGTCAGATCAGGTGACGAGAGGGGGCAGTGTGAAATTTGCCATCCTGGGCACTTTTAAGGACATCAAGACAACATATCTTGCTGTAAGATGATGATGTGTTGATACAGTCAACATGAAAAGTAATATATTTTTTGAAGAAAAACATCAATCATACAATTGCAAAATATTTACAGTTACGGTAATTACATTGCTACTGCTTTATATAGGCTTGTGGCCTTGGGGGACTGGTGAAGGCGGTGCTGTGACCAATCCACTGGTTATAGCAAAGGGTGATGACATAAAACTTATACACACTGCAGGTTGCAGCATATAACATCATATTTCCACAACCAATCCAGTGGTACATAGCTAGAAATAAGGTGTAACACACACACCCCAGCAACCATACTGAGTTGAATGTTGTTGCGGGGGCCTTGAGTAAACTCAGCCTTTTTCAACTTCCAACTCCACATCATCCTAGAAGCACCCCTCACAGTCTTCAAGACTGGAGTTATCATCAGGTGGGAATTCTCTCAACATTGCTGCCTCATCCATCTCGCTGCCAGTGGATGCCTTACTCAAGGGATTGTCATCATCAACATCACTGAGACACAGTTCCTGTGGCAACACCACTGACATCACTGTGTTGTGTGGAATGTGTCTTTTATTCATTTTGATGAATGTTAGAATGGACACATTCTTGGGTGACAAATTAGTCTTACAGTCACTCACAATTGCCCTAGCTGCACTAAACACTCATTCCACAGTGACACTGGATGGTGGCCAGCTCAGGTATTTCACAGCAACTGATGTTAGTGCTGGCCATTCAGTCATTTTACTGCTCCAGTACAGCAGTCGCTCATCATTAATGGCAAGGTGCTTTGGGTCCCCCATGTAGGCCTCTACCATTCGTTCTGCTGCCCGGAGTCCTGCTGCCTCATCTGTGACCCCCTGGTTTTCCTCCATATCTTCCACTTCCACCTGAAAGAGAATATCCCAAATGGGACTGCTTGCTGTTTTCTGCTCTGCCTCGCCCATTTTCTCTGATTATGTTCCCTGTGAGCCGCTGGTAATGGTAGCAACACCCGTTTTTGATGAAGTGCGTGCAGCATGTACCAATCTAATGAGGTTCTCTGTCAACTGCTGTACTCGCTGATGACCTCCTTCAATTATAGAGGGAAGGCCACGTTTGTACTGTGGATCCAGCATGGTGGTGGTGATTGCAAACTCAGCTGACTGTAAAATGGCAGATACATGGTTATTTGTGTCCAGCACATGGAGCATGTGATCCATTAGATCACAACTGCCATGATCCCCATGTTCCTGTGTCTGATGTCGCACATTCACTAGTGTCTGCCTCAGCACACGTATGAGAGGTACGGATTGACTTATACAGGCAGTGTCCCCACTCACTGCCTGTGTAGCATGCTCGAATGGACGGAGAACACGTAATAGCCCATCAATTTGGTGCCACTGCTCTGTTGTTAGAGCGATGGACACTCCAGCACTGTCAAGGGTGGTGTGCAGCAGCAGGTATTCTGACACAGCCTTATACTGTTCATACAGCTGGTTAAGCATATACAGCGTGGAGTTCCACTTGGTAACAACACCAAGCTTCAGCCAGTGCTGAGGCAGACTGTTATTGCGCTGTACCTCACGTAGGTGGTCACGGGCCTTTGCAGAATGGGAAAAAAATGGACACAGATGCAATGGGCAACAGTAACCATTTCCTTAATGTCCGCATGGTTGAGAAACTGCTGAACAACAAGATTAAGGCAGTGTGCCAGGCAGAGCACTCTGAAAAAAATACCATCGCTAATGCACTTTACTACATTGTAGCCATTATCACTTGCGACGAATCCTGCTATGAGTGATTGTGTGTGTGTGGCCACCCATCAATCTCATCCAGCAGAATATTAAGCATTTTTGCAGCCGTTTGTGAACCTGTGACACTTGTCATAGTCAGAGTGCCCAGTGTGCTGTTATGCACAGATACAAGCTTGCTGCTGTTTGTCCACTGGTACACATATCCATGCTAAGATGGATATAGTGTGATGCACTATGCTTCAATGCATGTCTAATGTAATCAGCAACTCTACTGTACAGCTCCAGCATGGCACGGCACGCTTACTAAAATAGGTTTGCAATGGAACTTGCCATTTAGGACAGGCATGGGCCATCAACCTGCGGAAACCAGCATTCTCTATGAATGAGAATGACAACAGATCGATGGCCAGCATTTCAGCAGTGGCAGCATTTAACTCTCATGCAGCAGCATGACTGAGTGGGTACTTCGTCTCCACTCAAGGATGGTCTTCAAAGTGGACTGAATCTTTAGGGCTGTCCAACCAGAACACTGTACTTATGTTAGCAATGATTTTCTTTTAGGAGTAACAACTGACTCTTGGCCAGGTGATGGAGACCACATAAAACCAGTTATTTTGGTTGTGTGTGGGGGTGGTCTACTTTTAAGACTCATGGGACTGGGATTCGTACCACCACTGCTATGCTCACTACTAGAGAGAGAACAAAGGATTGCTCACCCTTCTCCTCCTCCACCACTGACCCACTCTGCCCTCCCTCCTCCTGTTCTTGCTCTACAACATGTAACGTGCTACCAACAGCTGTGGTATCCTTTTGGTGTTGATGCCATCTTAGCGGGTGCTTGTTTTTCAGGTGGGCATGTTGGCCACCAGTGCCTATGTGGCTTCCCCCCCCCCCCTGACTAATACGGGCTTGACAAAGTTGGCATATTGCTATGGTCTCATCAGCAGGATCTAGCACATTAAAGTCCCAAACTAGGGACTTTTGACCTCTGGACTTCAGATGCTTCTGGGACTGGGATGATTCAGAAACAGGCGTAGAAGTGGGTTTTGTTTGCGCTGCTAATATGACTTCCCTAACACTATTTTTGGAAGGGGTGGTTACTTGACTGCTTGGAGGTGTGTTTATAGGCTTAGTGACAGACTGATCCACCATGGGCTATACATGTAAATGGCCTGCATCACCCTTGACCTTTTTTTTAACTCAGACTCCCATATGGGATCATCCCAGTCGTCCGTCATCATCATCATCATCATCATCATCATCATCATCATCATCATCACCATCATCACCACCACCACCACCAATAGCGATGATATCCTTGTCTTCCTCCCCCCCCCCCAATCACTGTCTTCTTGGAGAATGAGGACTATCAGACTCTTGTTGAACACTGTCATTACCAACTCCTGCAGGAACGTGGACAATCACACTGACAGATTTATTATCACCCTCCTCCGAGTCCTGGACCACTGTTCCTGTGCTGGTGTCAGTGCCTCCTTTCTCCTCACTGTCAGCATCTCCCACTAGCATGGCTGCAATAGTTTGAGCTTTAAAAAAGTAAGACACAGGTAAGCCGGACCCAGTTCGGCCACCAACTCCTTTGCTGGTTCCTGCCGCACCACCAGGGCCCACATCAGAACTTGAAGACAGTGATGCAGACATACCTGTGCTTTCACTGCTATGTGGAACTGGAACTGAAATTGCACTTTTTTCAGCAGACTTCTTAGCTCCCTCATCCCCCCTGCCACGTTTCCCCCCTGTACTTGGCTGCTTCTTACCAGGCATTTTTGCTGACTGCAGCTTAAAAGCTTTGCCTTTCTCTAGGAGTATTTGAAGAAAGGCTGTATTACTTCTATTAAATGTGTGAATAATACCTCACACGTGAATGGTGATGTCACACTGTCATACACCTACAGTCTGGCTTCCTTAAAAGTCCAAAAACAATCAGGACAGGTACCACCACTTACAGTAGAACTAATACAGTATATGGTTGGCAGCCTAGTGCAGTGAAACACAAAAAGGTAACTTTTTTCTCCCAAACAGGAAGGAATTAAAGAAATACACACAGGGAAAAAGGGCACAAGTGGCACACTTTAAATACAGATCACCTGTGTCTGTCAGTCTCTGGACAAATAAAGTACTGCAATGTGTTATGTTACTCAGTACCACAATTTGTTGTTTATATGTGGGCAGAGACAACCATAAAACAGCAACAAAGGAAATTAGTACCACACAATATGTTAGTGGTCTGGATGGGAGGAATCAACAAGAAATGTCTTGAAAATGACTATTTTAATATATACTGTTTTATAATGTGCACGTCAAGTGAGATACAAACAATGCTGTAACAGAGAAAGGGTAATGTATGTAAGTTAACTAAAACAGGAACACCATGCAGTGTGCAGAGTCAAGCTCCAGCAGTAACATACAGGGGAACAATTCAACAGTGCAGTGTGACTGTAATAGACAAGTTCAAATGATAGAGTAGAAGTACTTTACAACTGTTGATTTTCACAATTTTAGTAACACACAAGTTAATACTCCAGCTAACAGAACTAACCACAAAAAAATAAAACAAAGGATCAGCTGTGTGTGTTTAAAACTTCAGAATTCAAAATCAATCCACAACTAAAGGCAGAAGAATGGTATATGACATAGCTAACAGCGGCAGGAACTCTCTCAAACAGGACAGAGAAACTTTTCAGAGAAAATATATTGCAAGATATAACAAAATTAATAAGAAATAACAGTACATAGATAACTCTCAATTGTGAGTACATATACCAATCTACTTGGCTAGAAATAGCTTGCACTGCTTTACACTCCTACCCTACCCCACATGACTCTTTCAAAGACAGCTGAGAAAAGTAAACCTAATTTAAACCATGCATTATACAGAAATTCACAAAATTAGAAAATGTTCCCTAGTACCAGGCACTACCAGCACAGCAGCACTAGGAAAAAACTTTATATTTTGCAGCAATTAGCTCTCAAAAACAAATTTTAGCTATGTTTTCAAAGGCTTTATTGGCTCTGATGCACCACAACACACTGCTCTCCGACTCAACATGCAGCAGAATGAGTTGGAAACAAGCTACACGTGACTTTTGACCTATTTACCCATAATGCATTGCAAATTTCACCTTTGTACCAAAATTTCGCAGGCGAAATCAAAAGTTTCGTGGGTGAAATTCCACCACAAGGCAAAATTTGAAGCATCAGCTAAAGTTTTGCCCCTCACCCACCCCATATGAAAAATCAGACACTTCAATCCACGTAAATGGACCTGAACTCACCCTCACAAGTGAAATCCTCCTGGCACTGTTGACCAATTAGGAACGCTGACTGCTCAGCCTATTTGTGCACTCCCTCACCCTCCAATCCCCCCATTGCCACCCCCTGCACTGCCCTCTCCTCACACTTATTCTCCTCTTTGGAGATATAGAAAGTAACCCTGGTCCCAGGAACATCCACACTGACACCAACTGGTTAAGGCACCTTGGGCTGAAAATAGCCCACGTAAATATCTACAGCCTCCTGTCAAAGCTCCCCGAGCTTGAGGCATGGGTAACCCTATATAAGCCACAGGTGCTAGACCTCTCCGAAACCTGGTTAAAGCTCACCCACCCAGACTCCCATTTTCAACTACAAGGTTACACACTAATACGCCAGGACAGGCCAGGCAGAAAGAGGGGGTTGGGGTGTCGCACTGTACGTGCAGGAGCACATTACTGTCACCACCACCAGCTGCTCAACCCCCTCCTCCCCAAGTGAACAGCCCCTCGCCGAGCTAACCCTAGGTGCATCCAAGAAACTCCATATAGGCAGCTGTTATAACCCACCTTCAGAAGGCATCACAGGGCTATCCAACTTCTTGGATGGCGTGGGGGGGCATAACCCCCTCACATGATTTGGTCGCAATAGAAGACTTCAACCTAAATTGGCTGGATGCCCATACTCCAGATTATGGTAATCTGCTAAAGGAACATAATCTGGAATAAATTATCTTCTCCCCCACCAGGCATAATGCCTGCTCATTCAACCACTCCCTCACTGATTTGGTGGCCACAAACCGAGCTGATTTGGTCCTCCAGGCATGCACAGTGGCTGACTCAATCAGTGACCACACCCCAACCTACGCTATACTGTCCTTCAAATCGAGCTGCCCTCCACACAAGCTTCTAACATTCACAAAATTTGACCATCAATTTCCAGTGTCAATCCTCAGGGAGGTTTGGGCAACAAACTGGTCTGCCCTCTACTGCCACAACAACATCTCTGAGGCGGTCATGTTCTTTACCTCCACCCTCACTCGCCTCCAGGATACACACTTCCCTCTCAAAACCAGAAGGGTTAGAGGAGGTTGCACCTGCTGCCTAGCCAAGGAACTACTGGCACAAATGAAAGACCAAGACCACAAGTGAAAGGAATACAAAGCATCCCCCTCCCCCATCTCTGGAATGTATACAGACAGCTGCGTAATTCTTGCAAGCAGACTGCCAAGTTGCTAAAGCGTAAATATTATCGCAATCAGCAAATCAACAACCTTGGTAACCCACGCAATTTCTGGGCCTCCACTGGTTCTCTCCTAAACCCAAAAAAGAGCAGGCAGATAACACAACTCTCATCCCCCTGTGGTCTCATCTCAGACCATACTGAGATTGCTAATGTTTTCAATTTAAAATTCACAGACTTATCTTCCTACCCCCCCAGTCCTCCCCTGCCCCAAACCGCCAGCCAAACAACCTCCCCTCCTCCTTAACCACCACCTGCCCCCCCCATGTCAGGGCCATTGGCAAATAGACACTGCCAAGCTGCTAAAATCCCTGCCAGCCAAAGGAAGCCCTGGCAGTGATGGTCTGTACCCTGCTTTCCTAAAATTCATCTCTCCTACAATTGTAAAACCATTCACTTTCATCTTTATCCTTGCCCTTACTACTGCTGCTGTACCAGACTCCTGGAAACACGCCAACATTGTACCGATCTTCAAAGCTGGCAATTCCCTCTCCCCTGACAACTATCGACCCATCTCCATCCTCCCCCACCTGAGCAAACTGCTTGAAAAAAGTATACACTCTCAGCTAACAGAGCACCTGGAAAAGTACGACCTCCTATGCCCCCTCCAGTATGGCTTCCGCAAGCAACATAGTACCTCCTCTGCCCTGGCCCTCTTTTCCGATCACAGACCAGGGCAAACCCACAGGCGTGGTCTTCACTGATCTGTCAAAAGCATTTGACCTGGTTGACCACCACCTACTCAACTCAACCCTGCTTCACTTTGGCTGCTCCACTAGATCTACTGCCTGGTTCCGCATCTATCCATCAAACAGGTCTCAGACAGTTATCATTGGCAAGGTTTCCTCTGCTCCCCTTCCTGTACACACAAAGAGTTCCCCAGGGCTCCATATTTGGACCACTCTTCTTTTCCATGTTTATTAATACACTCCCCAAGGACAGCTTAAACTGTAAAGCTCTTCTGTATGACGACGATCTGGTCATCTATCATAGCAACAAATCTATTAACTATCTCCTCCGCCCTCACTCAAAACTATGCATCTGCCCATCAATGGTTCCTTTCAAACAAGCTCCTAGTCAATGAAAAAAATAACTAAATCCATGCTATTCGGTTCTAAACCTTTCTTAGCAAAATCCGCCAAAGCCAACTCCTCCCTCTTAGTTCTCACCCCTGCTGGTCCTCCTCTTGAAAATGTCACATCCTTCAAATACCTTGGTGTTACCCTTGACCCCTCCCTTTCTTTCTCTAAACATGTCAACCAAACGGTGTACTAGATTCACCAGAAGCTAGGCGCCACGTACCGACACAAGCATTACCTGTCTACTGAAGTGCACCTGGCCATCTCACGTGGCAACCAACTTCCCCTCCTCGACTACTGCTCTCCAGTTTACTTGCACCTATCCACCACCCTGCACACATGGCTAAACTCAACATATAACTTTCTGTCATTTCATCCTTCAAGCCCCCCTACCGCTCACGCCACTGCTCACTCTACCAGTCGCCAGGGTGGCTCACCCTCCAAGGTCGCTTTGATTATGCAATGGGCTGTCTGTTGGACAGCTCCCTCAGAAACCAACAAATGTCCCCTTACACACCCCCTCCTGATAGGTAGAGTGGTCCCTAGGAACCTCAGGGCATCCTTAGTCCCCTTCCTGGAAGTACCCCATGTTGCCACCACCATAGGGAACCAAGCTTTCTCAGTCACAGCACCCTCCCTATGGAACAAGCTCCCCACCATCCATTTGCACGTCCCACACCCACCTAGCTTTTAAACATAACATGAAGACCTAGCTCCTTACTGCTGCAAACTGTCACTGTTCCATACAGCAACGCTAGGGTCTACAACTCAACTATGCTCTAATAGCACCCAAACTACACCTGATGCCTTACAGCACCTACAGCCTCCCCACTCACCTGCCCCTTTCCCACCTCTGTCCTTTCTTGCCCTTACCTCTACACCTACCCCTGACCCCCCCTCTTTTCCTCCTCTTTTGCCCCTTTGATGTTATGAATTTGTGACTGTTTATTATTCGAATTTTTGCACATCAACTGTCATTCTCACCTGTACTCGAATTGAATCATGTACCTGTACACCATTATATCTTGCACCACCTGTATTATTCACCTGTGCCTATGCTTATGTACATATTGTTATAGTATTAGCTGTTTACACTGTCTGCACATTGTCATAGTATTACCATTGTTCACTCTTCACCTTCGTCCCCAGTTGTGGGCATGCACGTACTGTATCTTGTATTTACTGTATTACCTGTATGTATTTTTGACACCTTGTGGCCCGGGACATGACTAAAAATGATTCTCTGGATCAGTGCACCTACTTGGTCAACAAAGATGTAAATAAATAAATCATTTATTTTTATTATTTGCAAGTTATTACTTACATCTTTTTTTATTTTTCACAGGTATCCTTTCTCCATCTACCCCATCATTCTCTCATCTCTTCGTTTCTGGCTTTGGCAGATAGTCATCAACCCTATGGATCACTGCTATTCCTGATTTCAGAACTAGCTGCAGGATGCTCACAGGCTGGGAGTTGCAGCTTCCAGGGCTTTTTCTATCCGTTACTCGTCAGAGTGGCATCTAAAATATGCTTGCCAAATTAATAACTGCATGTTGTTATACTGTATTTTTCAGTCTCTCTGGGTGAAGATTTCTCATTTAGTGAAGATTTCTCATTTAGTCCATACTGAATTAGGAGCAAAATGGTGATGATCACCAGTGTTGGGCAAGTTACTTTTTCTATTACTTTTGGAAACTTGTTCCAGAAAGCTATGTGCAGTCACTAGCAAGGATGGAGAAGTACTGGAAAAAGTAATACACCTTACAGTTACAAATACTTACGTCTTTTTATATAAAATAAATACGTACTGTAACTTAACTGATTACATTTATTTGAACATAATTAGTAACTAACCTATTACTTTCAAAAAATGTAATCTGTTATTATTTTTATATTTTATTGTTTTTGTATATAAAAAAAATAAGCAACTATAATTGTAAGGTGTATTACTTTTATTAATACTTCTCCATCCTTGCTAGTGACTGCACAGGGCTGCCTGGAACAAGTTTCCAAACATAATAGAAAGTAATAGAAAAAGTAACTTACCCAACACTGACGATCACTTTAAATCAGGACTACTTAAGAGCAGGATGTCCTCCAAGTGCCGCCCACTGAGAAAAGTTCAGCACAAGCAGAAGTAGCGGGGCAAGGGAAGAGTACTCCCTGAGGTAACTGTACCTGATGCCTTGTTTGCACGTGGTTTTCATTTTTGGCTTGCTTTACTTGGTATGCTACTGTAAAAGCTGCAATAAATAATTAACTATCTGCTAAAAAAGCGTTTTTCAGGGGACTGCCCATTTTTATCTGTCGGTGTGCATGCTGCTATTCTGTGCCTTGCTGTCTGTGAATTGGGGCTAGTCGCCCTCATAGCAGCTTCCCCACCACCACCACGACCACCACCACAATGAGCGTGGATCCTTCTCTGTGCCCTTAATAATGAACAGTGCCATGATGAAGCTCTTAACAGAACAGAATGCCTTTCCATCTTTAGACTCCATGAGTGTGGGTGTGGGTTTTATCAAGCTTTCATTCGTTTCTGAACACTGCACACTGGGAAAAGTGTGTCAGAATATTCAGCTGTGTATCAATACATTAAAATATTCCTCAGCACTATGGGTTCAGTCAAATAAAACCATAAAATACATAAAGTGAACTTACATTTGAATGTCCCCTGACACAGAGGATCTGCTCTAGTAGTGTAGAAAAGGCGGTGAAAATGCCACATCCAGCTCCAAAACAGCACATTAAGATAACATATGCCTTATTCCGAAAAAGCTGCAATTTGAAAAACAGCATTATTAAACCACAGGATAAAAAACTTCAGGTAATAATACAAAGTGAAATACCAGTAGGGGGGTTATATTTTGCTTACATGAGGGAAGGGAAGGGAAGGGAGGAAGGAAGGAACTAAGGAAGGAAGGGAGGGAGGGTGGATGGAAGGGAGGGAGGGAGGAACGGAACGGAATGGAAGGGAAGGGAAGGGAGGAAGGAAGGAAGGTAGGTCTGAAGATAGAGGTGCCAGGGCTTTCCAGCCTCCATGAAGTAGAGGAAAGGCCAAAGACATGTTTGTCATATCTGCTGCACTTGATATTTTTAGGATGATCAACTAGTTCCTTTACGTGCTCAAGAGGGGGAATTAGATAACTCAACTAGTGCAAATCACTTTGAATCCCATCATTTGCCAACATATCTTCCAACCAGCTAACATACTGGCCCATGAAAGGAAAACTACAACCTCATATCCTGTAAACTTTGTTTCCATGTAAGCAGATAACTCTTTTTGTGTAGCTGTTAGGGACATGTGGGATTTTCTGGCTGTTGAAAACTCATTGTTCCTGACAGCTGCTTTGGCATATGAGAACATGATGTGTCAGCACCCTTTAGACTCAATAGGGGCATATTCAGTAATGCGGGCAGGGTTACGCGTGGAAGGTGCATAACCCCCCCCCGCACAGTTCTGCACCCTTAGGAACACCGTGCGTTGGCCATATTCTCGAACACCAGCCAACGTGCACCTCCCATCTGCAGCCCTGTCCCCCCCGGCATGCAGATTTGCGAGGGGGGCAGTCTGGTGCGAAGCTGAGGACCCAGGCAGGCTGCCAATCAGCTGCCCATCCTGGGTCTCTTACTGGATCCACTGCACGCGTAGGACACCATGTTGGCAGCAGGTGCTAACGTGCCTACAGCACAGGGAGCTGGGGATCCCCTGGAGGACTGTCCCTTAGCCCTCCCAATGTGCCCCGACATCAGGGGTGGGCTCAATGTGGAGTCCATTGATTCCAGCCAGCCCCTCAGCAACCAGCTGTGGCTTCCTGGGGGGGGGGCATGTAACATTTACGGCTGCCTGCAGAAGGCATAGCTGTCACCTTCGTGCATCACACCCGCACCATCATGCATGGCACAGAGTGAAGACACCCCCCCCCATGCCCACCACCGTGCGGAGCTGCGTGTTCTGCCGGGGTTGGGCACATAGGTGTACATGAAGCGGCATTGGGAATGCCACAAGACAGTGGGCACCCGCAGGTGCAGACGGGTGCGGGGTAGGCAATGCGCCAGGGTTATGCAGCTTGTAGCCACTCCTCACAGTTTGTGAATACGGCCCCATATGCCTGTCTGCTTAGAACAAAACAAATTGCAGCAAGGTGTGAAATACTACATTTACCTTCGGTTAGCCTTGCAAACTGAGTTGTAATGCAGGGCTTTTCCCTTTAAATTGCATTCAGTTTGTGTCTCTAGAGAGCTTTTCAGGATATTTGTACTTTCATCATATAGATACATGGTATAAATGGGTGCTGTGACATCATAGTCTCATATACTAATGCAGCTCTCATTGACAATGAGATTTCAACAACCATAAAATAGAGACCCCAGGATAATAACAGGGGACTAGGATGAACAGTGAAAACAAACTAAGGCAAACACGTAAATCCCTAACAGCTGTAGGAAAAAAGTTGTTTGTTGACATGGAAACAAATAAAATTGACAAGATATGGGGGTGCAGTTTTCCTTTAATTGCACAGATCACCTGTCTGAATTAGTTCCTTAAACAGCAGCTGACTCAATTAAGGTGTGGAAGTCACTCCAGGGTGCTGCCTGCCTCAAGAGCACAACAAACAATTTTAAACAAATTACATTGAGTATTCATTACATAAAAACCTTTGTAGGGCCAACCTGTATTCAGTAAACTTTGGAATCTGATGCTGTGGCGCTGTCCAAAAATAGTTTATCATAATCCTAAGTGCAGGGCTCCCAGAGCAGCCTGACATTTTCCCTGTAACTCCAGAGCAAATTTCCTGCATTTTCCTGCAGATAATTACATAATTTCCTATGGAGGATGAATTGCTGTTTTCCAGTATAACCAATGCAAGTTTAAGGGAACACATTCCCTTTAAACTGCACCATTTCTCTGTCGCTGAATAGTTTGATACTTTTTATTGGACCAACATACAGTATGATTTGTACAAAGATGACATATGCTGGTCCAATAAAAAGTATCAAGCTATCCAGCAACTTCTGTTTTCCAAGGACCAACCAACCAATCAGTCATCTTTATTTTACCAGGCGAAACACCACTGAGACAGACTCATTTGCAAGGTGGACCTGGGTAGGTCATAACAAAAACATAAGCAAAATGTTGCTATAATGCAATGAGACAACAGTCTGTGTACAGCAGATATGAGCTAGGCATAAATAATAGTGCATACAATGTGGCCAACAGTATAGTAAACCTCATAGAAACATAGAATTTGACGGCAGATAAGGACCGCTTGGCCCACCCAGTCTGCCCATTTTCCTACCTACTGGATAAGCTGCAGATCCTAGTTAACCAGCAGCCTACTTCCTCCTACCCCCCCCCCCCGAATGGCCTTATGACTGTCCCATGCATGCTTGAATTCCACCACTGTTTTTGACTCCACAACCTCCTCCGGAAGGCCGTTCCATGCCAGGGCTTGGCTAGTTAAAGCAGTCAAATACAACATTGATAGGGCAAGAACAAAACAAATATTTGCAGAATAATACAAATCAGTATTTACAATATAAACAATACCTGCCCAGTCACAACAAGATTTATGGGATAGAGAGTTGGGTGCTGGGTATCAGGTAAGGGGAAGTCAAGGGGGTGTGTGTGAAGGGCAGGACAAGGTGAGGGCTAAGATGTCAGAGATGAGGGGAAGTCAAGGGGAGGTAGTAAAGGGAGGATGATAGGGTGTTTAAGAAGAGGAGGGTACTGGGTTGGCAACGGGGCAAACAAACGAAGACTAGCAGGGTGCGACGTGTTGAAGATGTACGAGGGGAGGACAATGTACAAGTAGTATACAGGGTTCAAGATACAGGGCTTGGCTAGTTAAAGCAGTCACAGGATTCACTGAACTTATGAAGGAACAGAGCCTTAAAGAGGGCCCAGTTTACTTGTATTGCAAGCTTTAGAACCTTTGCATGTTGTTCCATATCGCTGGAAAGGCGTGGTTTATAGATGCTGCTCCAAAGCGTGTCCTGATCTTAGGGACAACAAGGAAAATCAGGGAAAGGCTTCTCAGCATGTAGCAGCCAGCAGGAGGGATGGGCAGACAGTCAGAAATGTATTGTGGAAGTTTGTTGATTATAGCCCTATAGGTCCAAAAGACTGCATTACTGTGGCATCTGAAACTAAGTGAAGACCAACCAACCATGGTCTAGAGTGCGTTGACGGGTGTGATAGGGCATATCCATGATAAATCTGATCGCCCGATTATATAGTGCATCTAATTGAGATAAGCCAGAACTCTGGCCTTGCCTGCAGATAAACTCTCTATAATCCACGAGTGGCAGGAACGTAGTTTGGACCAGCCTAACCCTTGCTTCTCGTGTAAGCAGGTTCTTAATCCTGAAGAAAAGACCAACATGGTAAATCTTTTTTACTAACCATTTCAGTGTAAAATATAGGAGTTCCTAGAGATCTGGAAGCCCTATAAGCGAGGGACAGGGTTACAGCATGTTCACTGTAAAGTGTAGTTGAACTGGGAAGTATGGCTATTTATAGTAACTTCACACAACTTAGCAGGGCATTACAGTACATTAAACATGAAATTACCCCTCAAAATGAAAGGTGACTTGCTAAATTGAGTAAAGTGACATGAACAATCCACAATTCTACTACACTTTACATTTAAGACTGTTGTCATGATGGTGGCTTATGGTTTCTATTCTGTAATATCTATTCTGTGTTTATTACATCTTGCGTAGTGTTGTGATGTAATCTGTACTGAAACTTTGTAACTTTGCATTTTTTTTTGCACAAAGGAAACCGCTGAAAATGAGGATCTGCTCAACGGTCTCTGATTATCAAATAGATGATGATGAATAGTTATTTAATGATTGACTGACTGATTGTGTTCGAATGGGCTTTGAGCACAAGTGCCCTTTTTCAAAGGTGCCCAAGTCAGAAACATGATACAGGAAACAACAGCTGAGGCCATAATCAACAAGCAACACGAGTTTCCATAGGATATACAGACAAAGTGAAGGACTAATGAAAGCAAACAGCAAAGCAGCAACATCTGCGGAGAACAACTGCATGCTCCCTGGTCACCTCTGAAAACAGGCACTTGTGCCTAGTGGGCCTTACCCAGTTAACGAAGACTAAATAAATAAATAAATGGGTCAGGGTTACAGAGGCAAGGAGTCAGCAAGTGTCCAGTTTCAGGTACAAGTGCATGAATGACGTGGGGGTAATATATAACTCTCTACGCACATCTAGGCAAGGCAAGGCACTTGATATATTTGTCACTCTGTCCAAAGACTCAGGGTGCCTTACAGTAATAAAACAGCATAAACAATTACAACTAATCATACATAAAATATATAAACAAACATAATAATTTATTTAGGGAACTTTGGAATTTCAGGAGAAAGTGGGCAGAGGCTTGGGCCTTAGAGCTTGGGTCTCACTACCCACCCTCACCATGTCATTAAATCAGGCATCCTTCCAGATGCCCTCAGCGATCATCACCCAATCTTCTTAGTTAGGAAAGGCCACAGACCCAAATCACCATATAAAATCTGCCTCTCTGCTCCTTCAACTCCCTAGACCTTAACCCCCTGCTCCATGATCTTGCCATCTCTGATTGGGCCCCGATAGCCTCTGCCCCCACAGTTGACCAAGCCCTCACCTACTTTAAAGATAAATCTTTAGCTACCTGGAACTCATTTACCCCTTCCAAACGATCCAGAGTACGTGGAAACCATCATCCTTGGATCACTCCATAACTATTGAACTGCCTCAAGGAGAGAGACAACGCTTGGAGGAAACACAAGGCCACTCAGCTTCAAACAGATTTTACAGAGTATCACATGCTAAGAAATGCCTGCACAAAAGCTACCAGACTAGCCAAGTCTGAATACTTTAAAACTGCATTCCTTAATAATATCAACACCCCCACCAAATTCTGGAAAGTGGTCCATGCCTTCTTCTCCCCCCACTTCGCACCCCATCCCACCCGTGCTTAAAATAAATAACTCATTAGTGACCGAACCATGCCTAGCGGCCAAGGAATTTAACACCTACTACACTTCATGTGCCTCGGCACTCCTGAAGTCCCTCCCTTCAAATCTCCACCCTCTTCTTGCACTCAACTCCCCCATGCTCACCTTTCCTTCTCCTTCTCAACTGTCTCCCATGATGAAACATTTACTGCCCTCCTCTCTCTTAACCCTTCTAAAGGCTCTTCACCTGATGACCTGGACCCTGAACTTCTTTATCTTTCAGCACCAGCTACTGCCTGGTCCCTCTCCTTAATCCTAAACCTATGTTTTTCATCCTCATCAGTCCCTTCATCCTGGAAACATGCAGTGGTCCTCCCTCTCCCAAAGAGTGGTGACCCCTCCTCCCCTGGCAATTATCACCCAATCTCTCTCCTCCCCACCCTTGCCAAGCTCCAAGAACACCTGGTCCTCTCCCAGCTTACCTCCTTCCTCTCTGACTCCTCTTTTTCACCCCATTCCAATCTGGTTTTCGGAAGAACCACTCCACCACCACCTCCCTTCTCAGGCCCTGTCCACACTACATCGAAACCTCCCCTCTGTAACATTTCATTGGGCCCAAACCGTTACCGCAACGGTGTGTGGTTACACCTGTAACGTTATAGGAGGTGTTTCCATAACCGTTGTCGAAACCACTCGTGAGGTGGTTTCAACAATGGTTACAGAACCGGTTCTGCCACTGTACCGTTATTGGCTGTAGTGTGGATGCAAGAGCGTGTTCCCCAGCAGTGCCCGTAGAGCAGCGCGAGCTGCATTGTGGGATAGGGTGCCAACTGTAACGGTCACCCGCAGTGTAGACTGGCAGTAGCGGTCCTGAACCGTCATCACGACGGTTCACCGGCAGTGTGGACACACTGTACCATTTACCGGCCCTAACGGTTTGTAACCATTACAAGGTTGTAGAGGTGTAGTGTGGACAGGGCCTCAGGCTCGCTGACTCCATCCTCACAGGGATGGACAACGGCCTCATCACCTCTGCCATCTTTGTCGACCTTGCTAAGGTTTTCGATACAGTCTTCCATGCCCTGCTTCTTGACTCTCTTAAGACAGCTGGACTGTCTGCACCCACTACAAACTGGTTCAGAGCCTATCTCAGAGGCAGAACACAATCAGTCAAGATCCATGATGTGATCTCTCCCCCTTCCCCATCACCACAGGAGTCCCTCAGGGCTCTGTGCTTGGTCCCATTCTCTTCTCCATCTTCCTCAACAACTTGCCCTCAGTCTGCTGCCCCTCCTCCTCTATCCACACATACGCAGATGGTACCATCTTGTTTACCTCTGGCAAATGCCCTGCCGATGTAGCAACTACCTTACAGCATGACTTCCACCAGGTTCAGCTCTGGTTTGCCTTACATCAATTATTCCTGAATGCTATGAAAACTGCCTCCATGACCTTTGGCACTAGGCAGAGACTTTCTAGGCTACATCCCCTACCTTCCTTCCACACCCTGATGGGACAATCCTTGACGACGCCTCCTCGTTCAGATACCTTGGAGTCTGGCTGGACCAGCATCTCAACTTCTCTGGCCGCATTGACGCCATCTTGAAAAAAATCCGCCCCAAGCTTGGTGCCTTATACAGGAACCGTAGTATAATACAGAGGATGCATGTCCTCTACTGTACACTGGACACCTGCTCTCTGTCTTCCCATACAGCGTCCAGCCAAGGAGGTGAGAGGTGGGGTCGCCATATGGTCTTCCACAGCACCGGCCTGTCAGGTAAAGGTGAGGGGTGGCAGGGTGGGTTGGCCGGTGCCCACGATGCAGGGGGGGACCACTAGATGCCAGGGAATAGGTAGGCTGCTATAAAGACAGGTATTGGTGGGTGGTAGGGTACCACTAGATGCCAGGGAGATATGTTATGATACAGGGGATGGCAGTCAGAGGGTGGTGGGGACCAACAGGCACCAAGGATTACAATAACACCAGGTCCGGTGATCGGAGGGGCCACTGGACACCAGGAATAATTACGATTACACCTGGACCAATGATTGGAAGGTGAGGGGGCCCACTAGGCACCAGGGACAAATACATTTACACCAGGGCTAGTGATCGGTAGGCAGGGGGACCACTGAACACCAGGGACAATTACATTTACTCCAGGGCCAGCAATCAGAAGGTGGAAAGACCACTGGACATCAGGGACTGCTTACTTTCTATTAGTATGGGCAAACGGGGTGGGGCAGAGTTGGTCGCATGGGGGGGCAAACCTGCTGCTGCTTCCCATGCAAATGTACCCATAATGGGCATGAAAATAGCCCCGTAGCATCTTGCATGCCCAATGGACTCATCTGCATGTGTCTGTCCAAATATCGTGCCAGGAGCTATCGGTGCTATTGGGTCTGGTGGTGCTATTCCTTGCACAGGCATGATCCATGTTGGGGCAGCACTACCCAGCTTAGCGCTACACCAATGTGCCCCTATATTCAGTCGGATAGCCGAGTGCGCTATCTGACTGAATACAGGATCCTCAGGGTCATGGGCAATTGGCAAGTGCAGTGCAAAACTTTGCACTCCACTTTGTCCATTTTTGAATATTGGGCCCTAGATGTTTATTAAAACAGTAAGATTTTTCATTAACTAGCATTCTGTGTAGCCTTATCGTCCTTGCCAGTGGGTGCTTTATGTTTCTTTGCGTTTGATTACTCCTGTATTTCACATTTAGCACCATGGCTGATTCCTGGTGCTTGCCCGCTTTTGTTTTCTCTGCCCTGTTGATCAATGAGAATAAGCTGCATACAGCCGGTGGCATTTGACCACGCAGGACTCTTATACACAAGAGTGCGGCACCGAGGGCAGAATGAAGGTGGAATGGGAGCCAACTGGTATAGAGATAGAGGTCGCAGCTGAGGGTTCTGACTTTAGTTTGAGAGCAAATCTGCAGGTGTGGTTAGGCAAGGCAAGGCAAATTTTATTTGTAGGGTGCCCAATCCCAGAGGCTCTGGGCACCTAACACACACATAGGCAGGTAAAACAAATCCAATACAACAAAAAAACAATTATATATCAGCATTACTGAAAGAACAACAAAATAAAAACAAATCCAGAAGCTGGTCAGATTTCAACGTCAGGAAATGTCAGAGAGAATAAATGAGCCTTGAGAACACTCAAAGCACTCAACCAACGGGGCTTCCCAAATGAATAGAGGAAGAGCGTTCCACAAGACCGAGCCAGCGACACTAAAAACTCGGTCGCCAGTGGTTTTAAGTCAGGTCTTAGGAACCTCAAGAAGGCCCCTGGTCAAGAAGCAGAAGGATCAGATCGAGACAGCTGGTGTCAGGTCAGCCAGATAGCCAGGGCCAAGTCCATGTAGGGCCTTGTAGATGAGTAAACTCATCCTGAAGATAACCCTCCACCTGACTGGCAGCCAGTGCAGAGTCCGCAAAACCGGGATCACATGACTGGACCTAGAAAGGCCCGTCAGCAACCTAGCAGCAGCATTCTGCACCAGCTGCAGCTGGTAGAGGGTACCTCCAGAGACCCCGAAGTATACAGCATTGCAGTAATCAAGCCTGGATGTCACAAATGCATTAACCAGTGTGGGCAGGTCTTCAGGTGGAACTAGGTGTTTGATCCTGGCAATGTTCCTCAAGTGGTAAAAAACACTTTGGACAACAGAGGACACTTGATCTTCAAATGTCAATCTGTCATCCAGGATCACTCCAAGATCTCACACCCTAGGGGAGGCAATCAATGTGTAGGTCCCAGGGAAAGACCTTAGGCCCCGCTGGAAGCACTCTCATCATGCCCTCGACCCGCCTCAACCACTAGCACCTCTGTCTTGTCCGGGTTCAGTTGCAACCAGCTGGAGGACATCCAATCACTGATCTCGGCCAGGCAGATGTTAAGCACTTCCACAGCACTCAGTGTTCCAGGGGCAAAGGACAGATACAACTGGGTATCATCTGCACAGCAGAGAAAACCCACATTGTATGCCTAATGAGCTCTCCCCGGGGCAGCATATATGCAAATAACATTGGTGACAAGATCGACCCCTGAGGCACTCCACAAGACAGAAGCATCGGGGGGGAGGAGGAGGAGAAATTCCCCATCACTACCCGCTGCCTCCTGCCAGTAAGATAGGACTCAAACCAGCTGATGACAGTGCTGGTGAGTCCACAATATTCTCTGAGGCGAACAAGAAGCACAATGTGATCTACAGTGTTAAAAGCTGAAGAGAGATCGAGGAGAACAAGAACTGACCTGTCACCTCTATCTCTAGCCCTGAGGAGGTCATTATGCACACTGACTAATGCCGTTTTGGTGCTATGCCTGGCTCTGAAACCTGACTGGAGTGGCTCATAGATGCTCCTCAAACTGTTGCACCACAATCTTCTCAACAACCTTAGCCAAAAAGGGAAGGTTGGAGATAAGACGGTAATTCACCAAGATATCCGGGTCAAGAGATGACTTCTTCAGAAGGGGCCTCGCCAGAGCTTCCTTTGAGAAATCCAGGAAAAAAAAACCTCTGACAATGAGCACCAGACAATCATGGTGAACATTGGGCCACCAGAACCAACACATCTCATTAAAAAACGTGTTGGAGCCAGGTCCAGCTCACAATATGTTGGCTTCAGCTTTGAAGTAACCTCAATGACTTCAGCAGTCACCTCCACCAGTTTAAACTCATCCCAGACAGGCAGAGTGCCTCCATGACCTCCAGGTTGATCACTGCGAGTCACACTGCAACTCGAAGACGGGATCCCCTGCTGGATAGAAGACACCCTGTCAGCAAAGAACCGAGCAAACTCATCACATATTGTGATTGAAAAGGCTTTTTTTGGCTGTAGACTGACTGGATGAAGAAGCCTGTCCACAGTTTGAAAAAGCTGAGATGGTCGGTTTCTCCCTGCAACAATCTCCCTGGACAGGAATACTGCCTTCTTATGGTTGATTGCTCCCTGGTATTCAACGTAATGAGCATGCAGGGCCATTTTGTACGCATCTGACCGGGACCTCCGCCAGCAACGTTCCAGCCTCCGACCCCTGATCTTCATCACCTTGAGGTCACCATCAAACCATGGAGACCTCAAGTGAGAGGATCTGGGTCGTACACGGACTGATACGAGGGTATTGAGAGCCCCGGAGGCCAGTCTGTTATATGCAGCAATCGCTTCACCCATCCCCATCGCACATGCAGCGTCCACACTAGATACATTAGCTACCGCCAATAGTCCCTCCAGGGACAATCCCCTTAAAGGGTGGTAGCTGACCATCTCAACAGGGGTGACTCTCGGGGAGAGCCCCAATGAGAACTTCACCATGCAATGATCAGACCACACAACCTGATCATTCCTGAGGTTAGTTACCCCAAGCCACAGTGAACACCAGATCCAACATGTGGCCATGGTGATAGGTCATGGAAGTAACTTCTTGTGACCGGCCCAGTGATGACATCAGCTGGAGGAGGCTGGAACCAAACTGTGAGGATTAGTCATTGACTCAGGCATTAAAGTCCCCCAGAACTTAACATCAGGGGGGCTCCAACAGCTCGACGACAACGAAGTCCGCAACCTCCTGCAGGAAATCTCCCTCCACCCCAGGAGGGCGGTAAATAAGGAGAATCCTGCAGCCTGCACCCAGGCCCCCACACATTGCCACGCACTCAAAGGATTCAGCAGTTCCCACCGGGTGCACGGTGAAGCCCAAGTCAGATCTAAAACAGATGGCTACTCCTCCACCCTTGCGTTCCTGCCTTGGGCAATGAAAATTCTTTCAAGGACGGAGTTTTTGGCAGTGGAACAAAATACCACACTGTAGTTGATACCAGTGATGATGGAGCTGGAGACTAGTAGTTTTTTCACCCCTGTGGTGAGGTTATGCTTGTTCCTATTGAGCAGTCCAATTCGTTGGTGAATGTTCTTGATTAAGGCGTCCACGTAGGTAGAGTCCAGGATGATACCCAGGTACTTACAGACATCAACTTGCTCAATATGGTTTCCAGTCAGGGTGCTGATGTGAAGCTTGAAGTTTCCCTTCAGCGAGTGGGTGCTCCCAAACAGAAATTTTGATTTTTTTGGAGTTTATGACCAGCTTGTTCATGGTAAACCATTCAAATAGTTTACCTTCAGAAATATTTGTGTATTAATTTTGATATTATTTTCTTAAATTTCCTTATTTATCGGTGTCTTGCACTGCTGTTCACTTGTTCTAGTCCTTCCTAGTGCTACTGGTAACTTAAAAATCAGCCAAGTTGCCATTAGGAGGCAAGGATATTCTATCATGACTGGACCAGTACATAAAGAAGGGGATGACCACTTTGACTCAACCGCCTGACAAAAACATTGGTCAAAGTGCTTGGGTGTTGGAGTAGGTGGCTGCTTCAGCACACTGTTTGCACTTTTTGCTTGGATACTGGAAGTAAAGATTCATTTGTTCAAGAAACTGAGCCTTAGACTGTGTCTTCATGCCCAAGGTAGTGGCTTGGACTGCTGGGTCTTCTGTGAATTGTTTGAATGTAGCTGGAGTTAGCCACCCCTTCTTCAAGCACCAAGCTCTCCGGATTGCTGTGCACACGGCTGTGGGGACTGGTTAAACCATTCACATACCATGCTTAAGTTGGACTGCAGTTTTTTGTCGAGTGTTTCCAGATCTCTGTGTTAAGCCATGTAACCCCTAGATGGCACTATCCCAGGGGCTACTACCCCTGCCTGATTTGCCAATAACAGGTTGAGGGGCCTGGATCCGATGGCGGGTGCCTCCACCCAGAGGTCAGGGTTTGCAATAGTTAAACTAACTTGGTCACAGCCCTCTGGGACACTGCAACCCCCCTTTCTTCCCACTAGTGGCCCACACAGTATATCAGAATTACCTTCACAGTATACACTTACCCCCAGGACTGGTTCAGGCACTGGGACCCCCTGTAAAATAAGAAAGTACAGTGCAACAATCACAGTACAATACTTTAACATAGACAAATACCTCAGGCAGTATAACTTTGCTGAAACAAGCAGCTCTGATTTATTTCGGGGGCTATAACATGGACAGGGGGAAATCTGGTTAATTAGCTTATCACTTTACTCATCTACCTATGGCTCTGTGCACAGGCCTATCCCTACCCGTTACTGTCCCTCGGTACCCAAGCCCTAGTGGCTAGTTCAAACCGTGGCAGCTGGTAGGGCCCTTCACACAGAGAAAGAAAATTTGTTAAACAGTCAGCAGTACAGTAATTCCATTTGATTCAATGTGGCAATTCAACAGGGAGCGACCTGAATTAGTACTCACGACCTCCAAACAAGATAGGGTCCTTCAACGTCAGCAGGGCTACTCTTGAGCTCCACGAGACTCCTCACACATTTATATGACAAACTGCAACAGGCAAAAGTCCTTTAATGGCAGCAAGATTCACTTGAGCTACACAAGCCTCCTCACACATTTATATGGTAAACAGTAACAGGCAAAAGTCCTTTCATGGCAGCAGGATTCACTTGAACTACACAAGCCTCCTCACACATTTATATGGTAAACAGTAACAGGCAAAAGTCCTTTAATGGCAGCAGGATTCACTTGAGCTACACAAGCCTCCTCACACATTTATATGGTAAAAAGAAAGTACCATACCAGGCAGGCTGCTTCTCTATCCCGATCACAATTACTGCACAATACCAGGGAGAACACACAGCAGATTCAGTTCCTGACAGACCGAGCGCAATTCAGCAATTTCTCCAGTCTTCTACAGGGTGAGCCTGGTTTCTACTCTTCAGATATCCTTTGATCCTCTTCACAGGACGGATTCAGTCCTAACAAGCAGTTACAAAAGCTGCAGACCGAACTCGGCCCTTACACACGTTTCCCGACTAAAACTGCACACCGAAAAGCACAGGGCTCCTTCCTCTTCACTGCCAGAGCTCAACTGAAACTCCAGCAGACAAAACCGGCACTTCCTTTGAGTTCCTCCCAGTTCTTGGCTGGATTGGCTGTCACTACAGTAGACTGCCCTGTTGGTCCAAAAGGCTCAAGTCCAAACTACATCTCCCAGAGTCACTGCCCATACAATCCTCTTGTGGCTGGCTCAGATTACGAGTCCAAGTTCTGATTCGTGCAAGGCACCATTTTAGAGCTACCTTAACCCACACTGATTGGTCCAGTTCAGCAGTTCAAAACTAGAATGGGAACTAGGCAAACACAGTTCTGACTGCAAAGAAAGCAGGTTAGACAAACTGTATTTTCATTATTACTCTAAATGATTTCTGGCAAAGTTACATCTTTCAGATAGGTTCCCTTTGCACTCCTAGTGACTGCAAAAATGGAGTGAATTGGCAGCAGCTCGAGTGGTACTCAAGCAGAGAAACACACAGTCCCCCCATACAAACTAATTATGTCGGCAAGCAGACAGCTCTTAAAGAAACAGTACCAGAGGCTCTAAAAACACTCACAGATAAATGGCTTAAATGCTAAACACCATTCAGGCTTGGAGCATTCAAGCAAGCTCCTGAAAGTCTTTTGGGAACCCCCATTTGCAGGGGGGTTACACCCTTCCTGGCCTGGGAAAGCTTGACGTCCGCATCAAGCAAGTACCCCCATAAGTTTCAACTGCAACCATATACATTTGCATTAGGCTCACACATGTAATCATCAGTCAATATATCATTTTACCAAGAACACATTTCTGAAACATTGCAGTACGTCATTCTTTACACAGTATTACACACACATTGTACCATAACTCAAATTATTACCTCTTGTACATGAAACCTGAAGAGAGGGGGCCCTTCCCTATCAGTTACCTTGGGGCTGGATGGGGCAAGGGCACCATACTTAGAGGGCAACACAAGTAACTTGAAGTTAGCACTGACACTCAGTTTGGGCAATGAGCTCGGGGACACACACACTCCTTTATAGACAACATTGAGAGGCAAGTCCACAGGCCTCCCAAGGGAATCATAACTGAGGTACACCACAGGCTTTACAGCTCGACCAGTCTTTCTAGGGGGAACTGTTACAGTCTCTGCACTCTGAGCCTCATTTTCAGCATTGTCTTCACTTGTCAGGGAGTCTCCATGGGGTAGAGAGGCTAGAACTTGGGGCACTTTCAGCTCCAGGAGTTACAGTTTCTGAGTCCACAACATTTGGCTCGCATGGAGAGCTTTCAGACACTGGCAGTGGACTGTCAGGGCACTCAAAATACTCTTCTTGTTCTGGTGTATCACCAGTCTGCCCAATCCATCATTTTCCTCCTGAAAGCTCAAACAGTTCAACCATGCACCACAATTCCATTTCATCTGATCTGATGCTTTGCACTTCACTTTCTGGGAGCAATGGCTCCAGGGACAAAGCTGGGGGCTCAGACAGTCCAGAAGGCCCAGCTTCGTCTCCAGTATTGACTAGGGGATTGCCCCGAAACAATTGACTCAGTTCGTAAGAAGGATAGTATTCAAAGTCACTCTCACTTTCTTCTGATATGGACTGACAGTCATGCTCAACTGGGACATGTGGAGGGGACTACTTTAACTCTGCTTCTGTAGGTGCAGACTTTCTTGATCTTTTCTTAGCAGCAGCTCTAGTCACTGGTCCAGAGGGGACATCTTCTGGGGGCTCAGACTCGATCAAGAGCTGTCCAATGGGCAGTAAATGATTTCTATGCATTGTTTTTACATCTTTTGAATTATTCTCAGGCCTTACTTTGTACACTGGCAGATCATCTAGTTTGCCCACTACAATGTGAGGGAGATGGTGCCATCTGTCAGCAATCTTGTGTTTGCCATGCAGTCCCAGATTTCTTAGCAATACCCGATCTCCCTCCTGGAGTTCCTGTGCTTTCACCTTTTATCATACCTTTCTTTGTTGGCCAGATTTCTTTTGGCAGCCATGGTTTGAGCCAGTTGGTACGCATGAGTTAGCTGGGCCTTTAACTTTGCACATACTGTAAATAGTTGTCAGCTTGAACCCCATCAGGAGAGACCCCAAAACACACATCTACCGGTAGTCGAGCTTCTCTTCCAAACATCAGGCGGTAGGGGGAGAACCCAGTGGCATCACTTTTGGTGCAGTTATAAGCATGTACCAGGGTGCTAATTTGTTGGCTCCATCTAGGCTTGTCCTTTGGGTGCAGGGTGTCTAGCATATCTAGCAAAGTGCGGTTGAAATGTTCAGGCTGTGGGTCCCCCTGTGAGTGGTAAGGAGTGGTTCTGGACTTTCGCACTCCCCACAAAGAAAGCATCTCTTTGATCAGACGACTCTCAAAGTCTCTCCCTTGATCAGAATGGATTCTTTGTGGAGCCCCATAGTGAACAAAAAGTTTTCTAATCGTTGGCCACAGTGGATGCTTTCTGGTCTTTGGTGGGGAAAGCTTGGGCATATCTCTGAAATGGTCAGTGACCACCAGCACATTACTGATATTTCTTTGATCTGACTCAAACTCAGAAAATCAATACAGACCAGCTCCATGGGTGCACTGGTGATGATGTTAACAAGGGCAGCCCTCTGGGGCAAAGCTTTCCTCTGTAAGCAGCGATTACAAGTTCAATGTGTTGCTCCACATCAGCCCCCATCTTAGGCCAATAGAATCTGGATCTCACCAAGTCAAGTGTTCTGTCTATACCAAGGTGCCCCATATGGTTGTGCAAGGACCTCAATACTGAGTCTCGAAAGGCAGTGGCAGCACTAGTTGTTGTTTGTCTACTTGTCCCCTCTGTCTACTGTTTCTCTGTATAACAGTTTATTGATCAGTTTCAACTTAGGACCTTCTTTATAAACAGCAGTTCTCATATCAGTGAGCGTAATTTGGACACATCTTTTCCTGCACAGAGGGCTTCTAAAGCTGATTTGATCATGGGATCGGGACTGAGCCCACGAATACTGTCATTGTCCAGCTGAGGCAGTACACCAATGTCTATTGCAGAAAAGTGGCAATAAGCAGCAGGTATGCAATTCTCAGAGGGTCCCAAGCAATCCACCATGCAGTCCATCAAGTTCGCGTGGACATTTGTTCCTACCTGTCAAACTTCCGCAGAGTGCCCGAATGTCAGGTTCTGCCAATCTGACCCAATCATTCTGGGGAACAGGCCCCGGGAGAGAGCATCAAGCATCTATGTGGTTCAGACCTGCTCAGTATTAGAGAGCATAGTCGTATGTAGATAATGCAGAAAGCCACCTGTGTAGTAGTGGCATCCAACTTAGCTGAGGTCTGCACATAGGTCAAAGGATTATTGTCAGTTTTTACTAGTATTTTAGCCCTTTAAGTACTCATGGAATTGGTCAACAATAGCCACTTCAAAGCTAGACTCTAACTTATGTACAGGATAGTTCTTTTTCGGATGGGGTCAGGCTTCTACTGGCAAAGGACACTGGTCTCAGGCCATTCTCGTGCTCTTTGGTACAACACAGCCTCAACCCTTGCAAGCTAGCATCAGTGTGCAGGACATAAGGTTTTCTTGGATCGGCATAGGCCAGCACTGGAGCATGGGTAAGTTGATATATGATCTCATGAAAAGCAGTCTCACAATCAGAGTCCAGTGGGCCCCAAATACTTCACTCGGATGAAAATACACCTTTTCAGTCTTGAGGGACGCTGACTTTGGTATTTTTGTGGGTTGGGGATACCCTTGAGTAAGGTTAAGTAAAGGGCGGATCACTCTTGAATAGTCCTTGATGAAACGCGATAATAACCACAGAATCCAGAATCTTTGCAGTTCTTTCAGATTTTTGGGCTGTGGCCAGGTGGTCAGGTCTCAACTTTACTTGGGTCGGCCTCTATTCCCTCGGTGGATACTATGTGTCCCACATACTTTACTGATGTTTGAAGAATTGACACTTATCAATGGACAGTTTAAGGCCAAAAGTCCTCCAGTCGGTCCAATACCTTAAATAATCTGCTCTCATGTTCCTCAGTGAGCTGCCAAACACAATAACATCATCTAGGTATACCAGGCACTCTAGCAAGTTCATGTCCCCACTGCACACTCCATCAATCGTTGAAAAGTGGCTGGGGCAAAATCCCTTGAGGCATCCTCATGAATTCATAGAAATAGCGGACAGATAAAGGCGGTCTTCTCACGGTCCTCTGGGGCCGCGGGATCTGGTAGTACCCACTGCGGAGATCCAACACAGAACCACGTGCTCCCGTTTAGGCAGTCCAAAGCATCCTGAATGCGGGCATTGTGTACTGATCAGGATAGTCCGCCAGTTTAAGGTGCGATAATCCACGCACATCCTTACTGTCCCATTCTTTTCCTCACTACCACAATGGGGAAACATAAGGCTTCTGGATTCTTGTATTACACCAGCAGCTAACATCTCTTGCAGATGCCGTCTCACATCATCTATGTCAGCAGGTGCCAGGCGTCGAGACCTCTCATGAAATGGTCTTTCTTCATGCAGCCGGATATTGTGCTCAGCTCCTTGCACGCATCCCACGCCCCATTCCTTTAAAGAAAACACCTGGTCTCTCGGGCAAGCTTCTCACTGATCCTCACTTTCCATTCAGCTGGCAACGGGAGTCACGAAATCAAACAAGTCAGGCGTTACTCTGTCATTCTTCCTCGAACTCTTGCTGCTGGGTAGCACTGCAGTGTCTGCACAATGCACATTAGCCAGGATGCAACCTCTATTTACTCGAATGTCTCTTTCAGACACATTATGAACTTGGACCATTACCTTCTGGCATAAGCATGGGCTCTAGCGGGCAAAATACTAGGCTTGACCAGCAGTCCCTCTGGCAATTTCCATCACCTGGTGCAGCCAACATTAATATTTTATTCTTAACATCCTTTCTGATACAGACCTCTCCCTGTAAGGTACACTGGGCATTTGGTTCAGGATCAGAGACACAGGATCCTTCTTCCATACAACTCCGACCGGTTCCTCTGGTTCTATTGTTTCAGCATCTCTCTGTGCTCATAGGCCTTCTTAATTAAAGCCGGAACTCTTAAAGCTCTACTAGTCTTTGACCCCTGTTTTTCATAACACAACTGTGCCAGCCTTCCGAACATATGAGCATTTGTTCCAATCAACAAAGGACACCATCATACAGTCCAGTGGGGGACACACTAAGGCTAGGGTCTCTACTTGTTCAGCCACTCCAGCCACGGAGGTGGGGAAAGACAGCAATTCGATATACCCGGAATAGGTAGGCCTTTCCTTTTAACCCCATACATGCAGTCCTTCTAATGGTTGTAAGGGTACATCTGACAAATGCTTCTGATACCAATCCTGGAACATAATTGTCACTTGGGAGCCACTGTCTAATACAGCTCTTGTGGACACTCCATTCACCTTTACAGTGGTCTCATGGAGGGTCCACTATTCTGGACCAGTCTGGAGGCGGTAGTGGGGCCTGGGCAACTGACCCCAACAAAGGACGGAGTTAGCATTTTGGTGCCCTGAATGGGATCATTGCTCGCACCTCTTAACCACTGATTTGTTCTCCCAAGCTCCTGTAGCCTATATGCAACTTTGTCAGTGTCTTTTGGGGACCAGCATTCCTTTTCATGTGCCCATCCTTCCCACAATTATAGTAAAACATACTTTCTGGAGTTTGAGCTGCGAGCGCCACACTGGGAGCCAGGGCGGGGTATTACTAACTGGAAACTTGGTGCCATCTCTGTCTAGCGGTGGATAAGCATTTGGAGACATCTCATCAGTTTCTCCACTTCATGGTCAAGGAATCGAGTTTGGAGCTGTTATCAGCAGGAGATACATGGGTGGGTACCCCACCCCATAGCAGATGCAGTCGGATATAGGTCAGGCCTTTAGCAGGCGTGGCCTTCATAAAGGGACTGTCTTTGAATTCCGGATCTCTCTCAACAGTTCGCCCCACTGTGGCATATCTTTTTCCTTGTCAGAGCACTCACTGACTGCCAACCTCTGCCCCTGAACTTCACTTGATGGGTCACCCTCAGTCACTCGGGTCGTAGCCGCAGCTATTAGTGCAGGTCCCTCCCGAGGTCGCCTTTTCTCAACTCCTCGAATTTCTCTCATTAACTCATCATAGGAGGGTGGGGATTCCAGTCGATTTGCCAGGCGTAACTGAAGCAACAGTAGTTCTGAGAAGGGGGCAGACTTAAGGATCCTGTCCAGCCTGGTTCGGTCCAGTTCAATCGCTGGCAAACTACTCTTTCTGAGGCATTCTTGCAGCAATTTTTCTAGCCGAGATACATACACAGACAACAACTCCCCTTGGTACTGTTGTGCATTTCTTACTCTCCACCATAGGTCCTCATCAGAATCTGGGCTCCCATACACATTCTCCAAGGCCTCAAGATAGGCCTGTGCAGTCGCTTCAGGGTTACTGGCCCATTTAGCACGGATGGTAGCCAGGCAGGACCTCAGAGGCTCTCACTAACCCTCTTTCGCTTTCGAGCTCCGAGTTGCCATTCTAGCACTTGGGGGCAACATAGTCTATCCAGGTCTCCCAGTCATCCTCCCCTTGGGGGTGGGAGGTGCCAGTGAAGATCCTCAACCTTGGCAAGAGTCGTGACTTAATGGCAGGTGCAGAAATAGGAGTCTGCATTGGTTCAGCCACCATTACAGGTACTGGAGCGGGAGAGGGTGTTGGGGGAGGAACACCCCTAAGTGGCAAGAATAGTTTCTTCAAGTCCTCCACAGTTTTCCCTTCCCCCAGCAACCACTTAACAAATTTCTCCTCAAAAGTTTCAGATAGTGGTGGGGGCTCATTCCCCGGTCTTACTGTCCTTAGTTATCACTCTCCAAGCAGTGAGGGCTCCCCTGGGGGTAATGGTCTGTGGCACTTTGGAGCTATCTATGGGATCCTTAAACCTACTGGGGCCAGGAAAGTGTGGGTGAGCAGATTAGCATGCCGACCCACCACCACAGGGTTTTGTAAACCTTCCACCTTGGAAAGTACTCCCTGTACAGTGTCCATTATTGATACCCAGGGGATGTCCAGGATAAGCATAGCATTTTGGGGGTCGATTTCCTCCCAGTACACCACTCACCAGCCGTGCACAGCCACTTCTGTCGGGGTACCCATTTATTTTTTTTTAACAGTGGTTTGTAATCACGGCCACTAGAGGACACACAATCCCAGCGGTGAGCCTCCATGATGTAACCCCTAGATGGCGCTATCCCAGGGCTACTACCCTGCCTGATTTGCCACTAACAGGTTGAGGGCCTGGATCCGATGGCGGGTGCCTCCACCCAGAGGTCAGGGTTTGCAATAGTTAAACTAACTTGGTCACAGTCCTCTGGGACACTGCAACCCCTTTCTTCCCACTAGTGGCCCACACAGTATATCAAATTACCTTCACAGTATACACTTACCCCAGGACTGGTTCAGGCACTGGGAACCCTGTAAAATAAGAAGATACAGTGCAACAATCACAGTACAATACTTCAACATAGACAAATACCTCAGGCAGTATAACTTTGCTGAAACAAGCAGCTCTGATTTATTTAGGGGATATAACAAGGACGGGGAAATCAGGTTAATTAGCTTATCACTTTACTCATCTACCTATGGCTCTGTGCACAGGCCTATCCCTACCCGCACTGTCCCTGGGTACCCAAGCCCCAGTGGCTAGACCAAACCGCGGCAGCTGGTAGGCCTTTCACACAGAGAAAAGAAAACTTGTTAAACAGTCAGCAGTACAGTAATTCCATTTGGATTCAATGTGGCAATTCAACAGGAGCGACCTGAATTAGTACTCACGACCTCCAAACAAGATAGGGTCCTTCAACGTCAAGCAGGGCTACTCTGAGCTCCACGAGACTCCTCACACATTTATATGACAAACTGCAACAGGCAAAGTCCTTTAATGGCAGCAAGATTCATTAAGCTACACAAGCCTCCTCACACATTTATATGGTAAACAGTAACAGGCAAAAGTCCTTTAATGGCAGTAGGATTCACTTGAGCTACACAAGCCTCCTCACACATTTATATGGTAAACAGTAACAGGCAAAAGTCCTTTAATGGCAGCAGGATTCACTTGAGCTACACAAGCCTCCTCACACATTTATATGGTAAAAAGAAAGTACCATACCAGGCAGGCTGTCTTCTATCCCGATCACAATTACTGCACAATACCCGGGAGAACACACAGCAGATTCAGTTCCTGACAGACCGAGCGCAATTCAGCAATTTCTCCAGTCTTCTACAGGGTGAGCCTGGTTTCTACTCTTCAGATATCCTTTGATTCTCTTCACAGGACAGATTCAGTCCTAACAAGCAGTTACACAAGCTGCAGACCGGAACTCGGGGCCTTACACACGTTTTCCGACTAAAACTGCACACCGAAAAAGCACAGGGCTCCTTCCCTCTTCACTGCCAGAGCTCAACTGAAACTCCAGCAGACAAAACCGGGCACTTCCTTTGAGTTCCTCCCAGTTCTTGGCTGGATTGGCTGTCACTCACAATAGACTGCCCCTGTTGGTCCAAAAAGGCGCCGAAGTCCAAACTACATCTCCCAGAGTCACTGCCCATACAATCCTCTTGTGGCTGGCTCAGATTACGAGTCCAAGTTCTGATTCGTCCAAGGCACCATTTAGAGCTACCTTAACCCACACTGATTGGTCCAGTTCAGCAGTTCAAAACTAGAATGGGGAACTAGGCAAACACAGTTCTGACTGCAAAGAAAGCAGGTTAGACAAACTGTATTTTCATTATTACTCTAAATGATTTCTGGCAAACAGTTACATCTTTCAGATAGGTTCCTTTGCACTCCTAGTGACTGCAAAATGGAGTGAATTGGCAGCAGCTCGAGTGGTACTCAAGCAGAGAAACACACAGTCGCCCCATACTAACTAATTATGTCTGCAAGCAGACAGCTCTTAAAGAGACAGTACCAGAGGCTCTAAAAACACTCACAGATAAATGGCTTAAACGCCAAACACCATTCAGGCTTGGAGCATTCAAGCAAGCTCCTGGAAGTCTTTTGGGAACCCCCATTTGCAGAGGGGTTACAGTCAGGATTATGGCATCAATATATAACAATGTTTTGGAGTGGCCACAGGCCTTTGGGACTTTGTTGACAAAAAGGTGGAGCAGTAAGGGCACTAGGATTAAGCCTTGGGGTACACCTGTAGTCAGAGGTTGAAGCCCACAGAACACATCACCACACCATCACCACATTTGACCTTTTGGGTTCTGTTTGATATATAGTCAGAGAACCAAGCAGAGGCCTCAGTCAAAAGGCCAAACTCCGCAAGTTTTATGTTTAGGAGGTCATGATTTACAAAGTCAAAGGCCCAGGAGAGGTTGAGGAAGGCAGCGTTGACATAATTACCTCTGTTTAAGGCCATGCCATGTAAAGTTCCTCTGTTAGCTCAATTAGGGGGGGTGGTTGTGCTGTGTAGTTTGCTAAAGCCACATTGTTCTGTAGCTAGGAGGTCATGTGCAGAAGTGTATTCAACAAGTTGATCACTATTTTCTCTAGCGTCTTAGCGGTGAGAGGAATGAGATAGGCCTGTAGTTTCAGAAATCTGTGTTGTCCCAAGATTGGAACACTGGAACCATGCTGGCTTGCTGCCAGACAGCGGGGAGGGATCCAAACTGAAGCGAGAAGTTGAAGAGGGCTTGGATGGGGCTGGCCAGCTCATCAACAGCCATTTTTCATAGCTTCATGTCCACTGCATCAGGGCCAATGTTGGTTTTGGAGGTGGATTTTTGCAGGTATTTTTAATTTTATTTTTTTTACTGTATGCATGTGTACCCGTTTAAAGTAGAATTTAGGTCTCAAGGGACTGGGTGGCTTGATGGGCACAGAAGGGCCAGAGGCAGCAGACAGGGCACCAGTGGACAGGCCTTTATTAATGTAACCGGGTCGCTGTGGATGTTCTGGTTACTACCACTGCCTTGTGGGCTCAAACAAGGTTGAGAGGTCTGGGTTCTGATTTTCCTGAGTGGGGGTTTCAAATCCAGATCTTTTTCACGTTTAGTATGGTGGGTCCACTCATAGTAAAATGTAAGTGGGCCTGGTGTCAGAGCAGTACAACCCCTTGAGATGCAGCATCTCCCCACAGTGTCCCCCACACATGCAAGATCACAGTGCAACCTTATATTTGACAGAACTGTAACTACTGACTTTCACTAATAATATGCTCACAAGACAAAATGTAGAACATCAGCAAAATATTTATTGGGGGATATTCACAAGGGACAGGGAAATGCAACACATTTTAGTTGCGACTCAGGAAATCTAATTGCAGGATCCAAGTCATGTGCCAGACTAGGCTCGTTCTGTAACACACTATAAAAACAATAACAGTTAACAGTATGCCCCCCCCAAAAAAAAAAAAAAAAAAAAAACAAGACAAAACAGAGCAGTAGCACATATGATCATAAACCCTTTTGTACAAACAGCCCACCTATACTGGGGGTACTACCCACTGGTACAAGTGTTCGCCTTTAACCTTTAAAAGAAGCTCCCTGTGCTCCACAGGGTACCTAGCCACTGGAATGGTGCAGGCCAGGGTATGATGGTGCAGCTGTCTGGCCAGCACTGGTGCACTTTAAAACAAACAGGATAAACCCTTTCCAACTCAAAATCCCACAGACCCTGCAACTGCTTGAATGGCAGAACCTCCAAATGAGGTATTCATAATTCCTGGCCCATTGGCCAAATCGGTACATTTGGTGGCAACATTGTACAAACTTCCCTAGTTGCAGGGCAAGCCCTAAGAGTACTCACAGTTCTGTGGTACCACTTCCCTGTCAACCGGAGTCCTTCTCCTCCTCCTCCTCCTCATCTGCAGATGCAACTTCTCTCAGGTTGATAGTTTTGTTGTTGCAGTGGGAGAGAGCAGCTCAAAGATGCTTTAGGTCTCTGGTGCCTCTAGCTCAGGCTCTCTGCATCTGCAGTTTTCTGGACCTCCCACAATGTTCCCACTTCCTCCTCCTCTGCAGCACAGACCAGCCTAAGGAGCAGAGGCTACACACCTCACGCTCACGTCCAGGCTTCAGAACCCCAGTGTAGGGTGATAGCTAGTGCGTGGCATTAGCACTAACCAGCCATCTCACAGCTAGATGATGCAAGCTTCTTCTCTCGATGCAAGCTTTCTCACACGGTTTCTCTCGGGTGCCTACAGGCAGGCGGCTGTGGTATGAGGTTACCTCTTTTTCTCTAAAGGTAGGTCACAGTCTCTCAGGAAAATGTAATCCTGACACTTCAGTGAGATAATACACAGCTCAGTCTTTGAACACACAGGTTATGGAAACCCTCTGAAGTCATTCCCTGATGGTTGGCTGTGGAAGCCCAGGCAGTCCTGGCTTTCACCAGCAGCACATTAGCCCTCTTCTTTTCGAGGGCTAATTAACGACTCCCCTCTCTGTCAACGCCCTTACCATTGTCTGGGGGTTAAGGCAGCTACTGACTGGTGTAAGGGGCTGTCAATCCACTGAATTAGTATTCAGAGTGTTCACTTGCACCCAATTGGTTGGCTGAAACGGTGCCAAACACACAGCACAGTCATTCTCCCAGAAGTCTCTTGTTTCATCTACCGAGACCTCTGGCCTCTGACTGGCTAGCAGCAAGGTCAGGGGTTGGCAGAATGGTGGCTGTTTCAAAGTAAAACAGTTGCTGCACTTTATTGTTATTTTTATGGGGCAGTTACCTTGCTTTTATTATCACTGACCCAATGGTCGATAGCACACTCTGTGCTTAGCTTTCTGATGGTGGTCTTGTATAGATTGGGACTTTGTGCTCCCTGCTTTCATGCCCCCCCCCCCAATGTTGGCAGTGTCCTCAATGTGGCTGGCAGCCTCTCTGTTCTTAAAGATGCAGAGCACCAAAGCCATGAAGTCTCTTCCCTCCCCCTGCTAATGCCTCCATGCCCCTTGATGCCTGCTGGAGCCCCTGGGGCCAAAGCACACTAGAGGGAGTCCACTGTGTTGGCCACAGAGGCAGCAATGAAGTCTATGGCAGGTGGGCACTCCTAGCACCAAGGAAAACATTCAAACTGGAGTCAGCTTGCACATTTGAGCAGGCAGCCATTCAAACATGCACACACTGCTGTGTGGCGATCATCGTCTAGAAACAGCATGGTGCTCCTCTGGTCCCCCTCTGTCTGCAGTCCTGGGAGCCACATGGCACTCCTCCAGTCCCCCTCTGTCTGCAGTCCTGGAAGCCAGAGAGCAGAAAATAGCATGTTGGCAGCAAAGGAGTACTGAGGCGAAAAGGAGCCCAGGTAAGCCCCCAATGCGCGTGTGTGTGTGTGTGTGTGTGGGGGGGGGTGTTACATCAACACTGGTGAAGAAGGAATTGAAGGCTTCAGTGATGACAGAAAGGTATGCGGTGAGTGAGCCATTGCCTTTTAGGATGTTCCAGGTGACATGGTTATTCCTATATAGGACTACACTGATGTTTTCTGATACTCTCCTGGGATCATTACTGGATTCTTTTTTTTTTTATTTAATGTTTATTAACACATCAGAGAGCACATCTAAAGCAGCCTACAAGACCTTCACTTTTTGCAACAAAATAATTACATGGTTGTGGCTTATTACAGACATTATGAAAAGTAAACAGGCTCAGGCAGATGAATCCTCTGCCGGCCCACCACATCCACTACCAGATCCACACCACCATCCATCAGGGCTTCACCGGTCTTCACCTCTGCCGTGGGTGGCCAGATGTCTGCGGGGTAGAAATGACAAAGGAACTAAAGGCATACCCAGCCCTTAAGGGTAAGCTGGGGGGGAAGCATAGCAGTGTGTCGCAGGTGGGCTGGTGGTCCAGAAGGGTGGCAACAAGATCTTGGCCAGATGGTATATAGGCGTTGGCAGCAGGTGGAAGTAGGTCCTGACTTGGCCCGAAGCTGAAGAAGATAAAACAAAGTTAGCAAAAAAAAAATAAAACATCTGATGTTATAATGTTTGGGGGGGGGGGGACCATAATGCAGAGTCTGAACTGGATTCTAATTCTAAATTCCATAATTAGCATCAGTTCTACTGTATCTCTGGGGGCAACTCAATCCAGTGGACTGGCTGCAGCTTGTGAATTTATACTGATGGATTCCTGGGGTAAGAAACATAGAAAATGATAGATAAAGGCTTAGCAGTCCATCCATTCTGCCCAATCCCGACCAATTTTGGGATTGTGCCCTTGCCAGTCCTCCCAATCCCCCCCAGGCCTGCCCCCTTACGCACTATTTCCTTGAGCCTGTCTCATCCCTTTTGAACCCTCCCACTGTTTCAGCCCTGATGACCTCCTCCAGAAACTTGTTCCAGTCCACCACTACTCTTTCTGTAGAACAGTGACTGGGGTGGGTCAGAGATTGGTCAACTGAGTGGCAAACTGGTTGGCGGCCAGAAAACAGAGAGTGGTGGTAAATGGTATATACTCAGAAGAGATGTAAGTCACAAGTGGGGTACCTCAGGGATCAGTCCTGGGGCCAGTCCTCTTCAATATCTTCATCAGTGACATTGCAGATGGACTGGAGGGGGAAGGTTTGTCTGTTTGCAGATGACACGAAGATCTGCAACAGAGTAGATGATCCAGATGGGGTGGGCAGAATGAGAAGAGATCTGGATAAACTGGCATAATGATCAGAAGAGTGGCAACTGGGGTTTAACGTAAAGAAGTGCAAGATCATGCACAGAGGGAAGAGAAACCCTGAAGCTACCTATAGGTTGGGAGGGGAGTTGCTGGCAAGCACAAGGGAAGAAAGAGACTTGGGCATCATCATCAAAGATGACCTAAAATCATCCAAGCAGACCTCTAAAGCAGTAGGTAAGGCTGGGGGATGATGGGATGTATTAGATGGGGTATCATAAGTCATAAGAGAGATGTAATAATCCCTCTTTACATGACACTGGTTAGGCCCCATCTGGAGTACTGCGTGCAGTACTGGAGGCCGCACCTGCACAAGGACATTAACAAAATGAAGGCAGTCCAGAGAAGGGCAACCAAACTGGTGCAGGGACTGCAGCAGAAAACATATGAGGACAGATTAATGGAGCTCAATATGTATACCCTAGAGCAAAGGAGGGAGAGAGGTGATATGATCGAAACACTCAAACATCTTAAGGGCACTACCAAAGTGAAAGAGTCTAACATATTTCAATATAAGAAAAATAGCAGGACAAGAGGACACAGCATTCATCGTGAGCCACTTGGTGCTATCTACCTTGTTTATTCCAAGGAGGTACGTGAACGTCTCCATCATGTTGCCCTTCTTCCATCTGTCCTCCAGTGCAAACATGTGTAGAACCCCCAAGCACTTCTCATGGGACATACCCTGTTGCCTTTTTAGGTTCATCTCTGTACTGCCTCCCACCTGTCATTTCTTAAGTGTGGCCTCCAAAACTGCAGACAATACTCCAACTCAGGGCCAATCAGGAATCTCTACAGGTTCTGTAGTGCCTATTCCCTTCTGCTAGTGATACATAAAATAAACAAAAAATCTTGAGGAAAGGGATTTCTAGAAATTGCTAGTGGTGGCTATATTTAATAACTTCAGTCATTAATTATAAAACTAGTAATAAAATAGGCAAGACAAGTTTATTTATATAGTGCGCAATCCAACATGGGCTCGGAGCGCTTTACAGAGTGAGGTCCTAGTCATGACAGCACCTTAAAACAACTGAAACAATAAATGGCAGATACAATCAAACTATGTCATACTGAAAAAGCTTGATCACAAAGAAAAGTTTTCAATGAGGCTTTAAAGGCCTCCACCGTGGTAGCTGAGCACATATGGAAGGGGAGTGAATTCCAAGGAATAGGAGAAGCCAATCTAAAGGCACTGTCACCCAAGGATTTAAGGACAGGGACAGCCAGCAACCCAGCTGGAGGTGGGGGCAGAAGGTGACAGTGAAAAAGCAGGGATGCTGAACAAATACTTCTCAGTATTCACAAAAGAAGAGGAGGGGAGGTACCTAAACCAAATAATAGACCAACTCTGGATAGGGGGGTTGATACCAGTTCATTCACAGAAGAAAGGGTCCTGAAAGAACTCCTAAAATTGAAGGTGGACAAAGCAATTGGGCCTGATGGGATTCACCCCAGAATTCTAAAAGAACTAAGGGGAGCACTAGTGATACCACTGACTTCCCTTTTTAACAAACCATAGGAGGATGGTGTGGTACCTGAGGACTGGAGGAGGGTGGATGTGATTTCCCCTTCACAAAAGTGGGAGCAAGGCAGAGGCAGGAAACTACGGACCTGTTAGTTTGACCTCAGTGGTAGGGAAAATGATGGAATCACTTCTGAAAGAAAGAATTGTTGAGTACCTAGAGGCCAGCGGGGCACAGGACCCAAGGCAACTTGGATTCACAGCGGGAAGGTCATGTCAGACAAATCTAATAGATTTCTTTGACTGGTGCCTACACACTGCCAACTTTGGCACGTCTACCCCAGACATCTTCTGTTGACCGTGGCTCTGCCTGACTGGCCTCCTCCTGAATACAACCAGATCAGCAAGCCACAATCAAACGGATGTTGGCACAGTTTTCCAGACAGCCCAGCTGAGGCCCTTCTGAACCATGATCCTGGGTTTGCAGTGAGTACTAAGTGGAAGGTTCTTGAGGGACTGGAGGACAGCCCAGCTAACGTTCTTGTTTCGGGGGTTGAGTGGGATGTCTGGGGACTGGCTGGTGGGTGGGGCAGGGATCCGGTCCAGACAGTGGTGCCTGAATGGGTTGGGGGGTGGACGGGGGGACTGTAGTGGGGGGCCTCCTCCTCCTGCGGTGGCTAGATAATATGGACAGAAGAATGTATGTGCCAGCTTCCTCAGAGTGAAGCCAGAAATGGGTCTTGCTAGTGAGCAGTTTGCCACAGGGCTGTCTGGGGCAGGAGGATATGGGCCTTATATTGGAATAGCCATGCCACATTGTGAAGCTTCTCTCACCGTGCTCAGACCTCATTAAATAGGGGCTTTCAGGCGTACCTCTGCTTGGGGTGGGGCTGGTAGGTCTCGGTCGGATGTTTCTCGCCCATCCGGGCCTGGACACCCTCCCTGAGCTTGGGGTTATACCCCCTCAGATTAAATCAAGGCTGGCTTCACTGCATTAACCCGCTAAATAGGGCGCAGTTAGGAGGTCTCCTCGGCCTCGGACGGCCTGGTGGTATTCATGTGCACTTGAGAATGAGAGACCCATAGATGAACTAGGAGTAGTGTTGTCTGGGACTTACTCCCACGCTTTTAGTTGGCACGATGATGTGCACTGTCTGTACTTGGCCTTGCAGCGGGGGGTCAGTAGCAGGCCTAGCGGCTGGTTCCCTCTGGCACCTTCCCCCTTCTGTGAGGGCCTTTTATAGGGTAGCCCAGACCTTATTAGGATCATCCCCAGTGTTGGGATGTGACCAGAGATGCTGGTGGACCCAGATGGAGATGGACGCTGCAATTCCCTCAGCCCCCCCCGGAGGCGTCCTCTCCCCTGTCCTTCTCGGGCATGAGCGGGCTAGGTGTTCCCAGAGCCCTCATTCTCCTGCTGGTCCTCAGCTGCCTACCAGAAACACCTTTTCCTTAAAAACTCTGACATGTGGATAGATATTTTTTCTTGGACCTTCACTGCCCACAAAATCGAGGACTGGACTTTATTCTTAATTTAATTAATACTCCCATCTAGCATGCTATAGGGTCTCCTGTATCAGGAAATTTTCATGCAGTTTGCTAAATTTGACTCTGCACCTCCCTCAAACGCTCAGTAATGTTGGGACAAACTCTTGAGTACTCCTGTGAGACCTGGCGTTCCCCCTATATCAGATAATTTAGCTGGGCATTGTTGATATCTCTGGGATGACCCACTATATATTATCTCTCCCCCCCATATATCGGAGGCGGGACACTGACTCATATGCCATCTGCAAGCCAGGCCCTAATGGAACGGCACCATTTTGCTCCACTTCATATCCTTCCCCTAACACTCCCTTTTTTTTTTTAGCCTTCCCTGATATTGGCTCTCCTTGCCTCAGTCCTCCCCCCTCCTGAATTTAGAGGCAAGAGTTTCCCCAGGACTCCATATCACTTAACTGATTGGGCACCCACCTTCGGACAGTCAGTAGACCTGTCCCCAGTGTACGTTCCACCTGAATGCGTATTGATGGAAGTCACAGATAACCCTCTTTATGGGGGTTTCTACATAGTTCTCACCTCCTTATATCCCTTTACTGAGATGTTGCCCACTGTAAATAGCGCTATAGGTAAGCCCAGTTGGCATATTAGTTATCCTACAGTCTTTACTAAAATGTCCTTTCTTTTTACCACACTGGACGCAGAGCATCAAGCTAATGTAAATCTTTCAGCTGGCAAATATTTCTTATTGCAGGAAATTAAAACTGGTGATGTTTTTGGTCTTCTGGGGGGAAGGGGATTGGGAGGCTGCAAAATGGTCCCTGATAAGTTTGGATATGCAGAGTCCCCTTAAAATTATCTCCTGCAATGTAAACGGGCTAGTTGACCCCATCAAGAGGTACCGAACAATTCGAGCACTCAAAAAACTGAATCCTGACGTCCTCTTATTACAGGCGACTCGCCTCTCCTCAATTGAGCACCAGAAATTACTTAAATTTGTTTTTTCTGAGTTAGTGGAGTCCTCTTACCAGCGGGCAGGAAGAGAGGGGCGGTAATCCTTATCCCGAGATGCTCCCAGCTACAAATACTTGATCAATATTCTGATAGAGATGGCAGGCTGGCGCTGACCGTGGTCTAATTAAATCAGCAGATTCTGACATTATGCAGTATTTATATTCCCCCAGGCTCTGACACTTCCACCTTCCAACATCTAATAGATGTTATCCTAATGAGACAACAAGGCATCCTGATATTGGGAGGGGATCTTAACTGCCAATGTAACCCCTCGCTTGACTCCTCCGCTGTGCGCCCTTCCCAACAGTCCTCGGTACAGAGGCATCTCCGACGCTTGTTCAGAGATGTGGGTCTGGTGGATACATGGAGACAGCTCCATCCCTCACAATGGAAATTCACTTACTATTCCAATGCCTTTAAACATTACTCTAGACTTGATTACTTCTATATAGGCAAAGAGTTTATTGATCTGGTTCAGTCGGCTGATATCCTTAATATTTGCCAGTTTGACCATGCTCCCATTATTCTAGAACTCAATATTCGAAAAGAAAGGAAAAATGTACAATGGAGATTTAATCCTTCCCTGCTGAGGGATAGGGACTTCACAGACCTCCTAGAGGCATGAATCCCCGAAATTATTTGAGATAATGCATCTCCTAAGGTTTCTCCCAAGACTCTCTGGGATACGATTAAAGTCGTGCTCAGAGGTCATATCATAGCTTATGCTACCCATAAGAAAAAACAGGCTGAGTCAAACCTGCAGACCTTACAGGAGGAGCTTAGTTTTCTTCAGGAGGCTCACATGCAAGGGGACTCAGATCTCCTTCCCTTAATCTCCCAGACAAAGGCTGAGATTCAACGACTGCTGACAGCCAAAACTGAGCAAACCATGGCCTGGTTAAGGCAGCAGTATTATGAAGGCAGGGCTCGGGCCTCCAAACTCCTGGCCTATCGTCTTAGAAATCAAATGCAACAATGCACTATCTCTAAAATCAAGGATCCCATATCTGAACAGATGCGGTACTCCACTCGGCATATCCTTGATGCATTTAAGAAATATTATCAGTCCCTCTATTCCTCTCTGACAGAGCCTGATCCACACAAAATATCGGCCTTTCTCTCTCAGCTCCGCCTGCCTGCCCTTTCTGCTTCTCAACAGGCACAGATAGCAGCCCCGATTTCTGAATTGGTGCTCCAAACGACCATTAGAGGACTCAAGAATGGGAAATCTCCTGGCCCAGATGGCTTTGGAGCTGAGTTCTACAAAGGCACATGGAATTTGGTACAGACCCCCCTCCTGCAAGCTCTACAAACCAGCCATCTCACCTCCTCCTTCCCTATATCATGGAGACAAGCAACAATCTCAGTGATTCTGAAACCCCAGAAACCCTCACACTTGTGCGAGTCTTACCTCCCCATATCAGTACTCAACCAAGATTATAAGATTTACATGAGTATTCTAGCTCATAGACTTGATCACATCCTCCCTTCATTAATACATCCGGATCAGTCAGGGTTCATTAAAGGCAGACAGATAACAGACAACATTAAACGCACCCTATATCTTATTGACCATGCCCAATCCACAAAATCCCCCCTCTTGATACTAAGTCTAAACGCCCAAAATGCTTTTGATATGGTCCCATGGGGGTTCCTACAGGCTACCCTACAAAAATTCAACTTCCCCGGGCCGTTTATGGCAGCCATTAGGGGAATATACTCTGACCCAGAGGCATTCATGAGACCGAATGGATCACATTCTGACCGTTTTCCTTTATTTAGGGGTACCCGTCAGGGCTGTCCCCTTTCCCCGTACCTGTTTGCTCTCTTTGTGGAGCCCATAGCCCAGCTGCTCAGACAAACTCCTAATCTCTATGGGTACAGAGTCTCAGAATCTTCCTATCATAAACTAGCCTATTACGTCGATGACCTCCTTCTTTATATCACTCGTCTCGTCGAATCATTACAAACTCTAACTACACTTCTGAAAGAAATAGAAACTCTCACAGGTTACACCATTAATCAAAATAAATCAGAGGCTTTATTAATACAGCCCCCCTGTCCCAGGATCTCATTCTGAGATACCCTTATAAATGGGATAAACCCTACATGACTTATCTGGGTGTTAAAATTCCCCTGAACTTTTCTGATCTCTATTCTTTGAATTACTCCTCAACACTCTCAAAGATAAAATTAGATTTGGTTAGATGGACCCATCTCCCTCCTTCCCTGCTGGCTAGGGTCCAATCTATCCAGATGAATTCCCTTCCGAAGATACTCTAATGTAAAATGTACTGCTCCCTCTTACAACAAAGGATGTTCGGGACTGGGACAGATCTGTCAGTAGGTTCCTATGGGCAAATCAACGACCCAGACTAGCACTTAGTAAGCTCCAGTGCCCCAAGGAGAGGGGTGGACTAGCCCTCCAATGCATTTCTAATTATTGGCTAGCCACCTTGCTCACACATATAACAACCTGGTTTCTACCACAGAACCAGGCCCCGTCCTGGCTTATAGTGGAGAGGACCACGGCAGACTGTCCTTTAAATTATTCCTGAGTGTTTCAGCCCCAAAACATAACCCAAATGTGACCCGGGTCCAGATTTACGAGAGGGTTGCTCCAAAGCTGGGCAAAGTTCCTTACCCCACCAACTAATAAATTGTTGTTGATATGGATAGGTATTCCCACTGAATACCCATCATGGACCCAAGCACGATTTGATGTCACCTTCCAAATCTGGGCATGTAAAGGTTTAAAACATCCATACCAATTCTCTGTCAAAGACATCTTTAAGTCATCTGATCAAATTAAACAGGAATTTTCTTTAAACAAGAGTGATTTCTTCAGGTTTCTTCAGATCTGCCACCTTTTGGATACTAAAATTGGCTTAGATGTTACTACTCAGATTATCCCTCCCCTATGTCCCTTATTGCTTCAGATGGCAGGGGGTCGTGATCGAAGCCATTTAGTCTCCCGATTTTATAAGGTCCTACAGGGGGTCCCTTATCAGATCATGGACCTGGTACAATTTCACTGGGAGGCTGAGTTTCAGGTTGAACTGACCCAGGAGGATTGGCTCCGGATATGGCGGAGGCAACATAAAACCTCAGGTTCATATACCTGGAAAGAATTTTCCTGGAAGGTGGTATCCAGATGTTTCCGCACCCCCCAGATCACTGCCAAGTTCTCAGCTGGAGGAGATTCCTCCTGTTGGAGACGATGCGGCTGTGAGGTGGCCACACATGTGCATATTCTCTGGTTCTGCCCGGTACTGGCTTCTTACTGTTCTTTGATAGAGAATAGGGTGTTAGACCTCTACCCCAGCCTGGGCAACCTCTCCCCGGCTATAGGGATCCTCCTCCATTACCGACGTCATTTTAAAGACCCACACCAAGTATACCTGCTTAACATTCTACTGGGCACAGCCAAAAAATGTATCACTCGACTATGGCTCCATCCAGAGCCCCCTACTATCCCAGCCTGGGAAGACACAGTATATGACGTATACTAACTGGAACATATGACCACCAGGCTACAAAATAAAGTACCAGAATTAATGAATTGCTGGAACATCGGGTTTCTTAGTATTTCTCTAACAAATCAGATCAGCCACCTTAGGGGTTTCTCTTCTGTCGGGGGAGATCTTCTTAATTATTCTGTGGTGTACCGGCCAGCCCTATGTCCCCCTCCTCAGGGGCCCCCCTCCGGTTGGGTGGGACATGACTATTTTAACTAACATAAGGGACAGAGAATGCGGCCTCCCAAGCTCCCCAGATCCTCTCTTTTCCCCCTAGGAAGTAACTGCAGACTTAGTTTAATTATATATACAAGGTAAACATATGCTTGACTCATAATTTTTTGCTTGTAACCTAGACAGATGATTTTCAGTTTATTATATACCCATCTCTCCCTTTTTATTTATGTACTGGATTGCTAGCTTTCTTACATACGCGTGTAATTGCTGAAACATAAGAAGTGTGCAATTTACTGTCTATTCTGATAATGTCCTATAATGCTGCTCTGTGGTACCACTTAAGTAAAAATCTGAAATAAAAAAAATAGCTAAAAAAAAAAAAAGATTTCTTTGACTGGGTGACCAAAGTAGTAGACCAGGGATGGGCTATGGATGTGACCTATCTAGACTTTAGCAAGGCATTTGACACAGTCCCACACAAAAGATTAGTAAACAAGTTAGACAGCCTGGCAGTGGGTCCCAGGGTGGTAACCTGGGCAAAAAATTGGCTGGACAACAGGACACAGAGGGTAATAGTAAACGGAGTCCACTCTGAAGAAAGGGGGGTTACTAGTGGGGTACCGCAGGGTTCAGTACTGGGACTGGTCCTCTTTAATGTCTTTATAGGTGACACTGCAGAGGGACTGGAAGGAAAAGTATGCCTCTTTGCAGATGACACAAAGATCTAAAATGGAGTTGATACACAAGGGTGTGTGGAAAGGATGAGAAGAGACTTGGCAAGGTTGGAGGAATGGTCAAGAGTATAGCAGCTTAGATTCAATGCAAAGTAGTGCAAAATAATGCACCTGGGAAACAAAAGCCAGGGGTAGAGTACACAACGGGGGGAGGGTTGGTACTAACAACAACAACAAAAATGGAAAGGGACCTGGGGGTAGTCATATCAAATGACCTAAAGGTAGGCAAACAATGTGAAAAGGCAGTAAGGAGGGCTGGGGGATACTGGGATGCGACAGGGAGCGGCATCACCAGTAGAAAACAGGAAGTTGTTATCCCTCTGTACAGACAGTTGGTGAGACCCCATCTGGAGTACTGGGTGCAGTTCTGGAGACCCCATCTCTGCAAGAACATAGACAAGATGGAGGCAGTTCAAAGGAGGGCAACTAAAATGGTGCAGGGTCTGCACCAGAAGCCATACGAAGAGATACTGAAGGAGCTTAACATGTATACCTTTGAGGAAAGGATTGGGGGGGGGCATGACAGAAACTTTCAAGTACCTCAAGGGACTCAACAAAGTCCAAGAGGGCAGCATTTTTCAGAAAAAGAGATGTGCCAGAACAAGGGGGCACAATTTGAAGATAGAGGGAGGATGGCTCAGGGGCAACGTGTAGAAGTTATTTTTCATGGAGAGGGTGGTGAATGCATGGAACAGCCTTGCAGAGGGGGCTGTGGGGTCAAAAACAGTGGGGGAATTCAAGAATGCATGGGACAGACATAAGGCAATTCTAGAGGGGGGATAGGAAGAAGCAGGCTATTGTTTAACTAGGATCTGCAGCTTATCCAATAGGTAGGGAAACTGGCAGACTAGGTGGGCCACGTGGTCCTTATCTGACATCAGAGTCTATGTTTCTATCAGTGGAGCGAAGAGGGTGGACCGGATGGTAAGGAATCAGGAGCTTTTTTAAGTAGTCCAGTCCCAGATCACGTAGGGCCTTGTATATTAACAAGCAGATCTTGAAGGTGATGTGCTAATGCAGAGGCAGCCGGTGCAGAGCATGCAAGACCAGCGTAACGTGGCCACTCTGTGAGGAGCCCACCAACACTCAGACTGCAGCGTTCTGCACTAGCTGCAGTCGACACATCAAACCTCTAGATAGCCCTAGGTGTAGAGTGTTGCAGTAGTCCAGCCTAGAGGTGAAAAAAGCATGGATCATTTTCACTAGGTCATCCTGAGCTAAGTACAGCCTGATACTGGCAGTATTCCATAGATGAAAAAAGCCAGATCAGAGATGTGAAGTAGAGAATAATACAATGGTGGGCGCATGTAACCATAATTTTATATACACTTCAGGTGTGTGATGTTACATAAACCCCAAGATTGAAGCTCCATGGGTTTATAAAAGCAGCACACACCACAGGGGTGTATACAGTTCTGAACTGCACCCACCCACTCATGTTTTTTTTTTTCTACAACTGTTGGTCCCACTGACTGGAAAAAGCTCTCAATTGTTGCTCAGGAGCTGTCTATTCGGGGAGGAGGACAGCATCTGACTGCATGGAGTAGTGTGAGGTCTGCTGCTGCCTGCCCAGAGTGAGCATATGAGGGAGACAGAGAGGGAGAGAGCGTGGGTCTTGCCCACCTCCCGCTAAGCATGTGTCCCATGCTTTAAGAGCCGCAAATTTGATTGATAGCATTTGTAGCTAGTTGTAACAGATAATTACAGCATGATTATGTGTGCATAATAAGTGACGGTAATTCTAACCATTTAAAAAAAAAATCTGAAATAAATAAAAATATACTGATGCTTGAAAATAGGCAGGGATTTTGCCTAATGCACCTACTTTGTCAACAGAAGCTAATAAATAAATAAATCTAATTATGCCAGAAATAGATTAATGCTAAAATACTACGCCAACTAACACATACTGCTGCTGCTTTAACTCACTGCTCTCTCCAGTGAAGTTCTTACCAGTTTCACTCCTATCCAAAAAGGTTCAGACGTAGAACTGATGGCACTTGCTGACGGTGGTGTCGGTGGTGCTTTTTCCCGAATCCACACTGTTGCTAAGAAACAAACTACTGCGGCAGGGATGGTATACAGACCCAGCTAGGAAAGACAAAAATAACCTTTTGCTGATGTATCTTAGCGCAACTCTCGTACATTGTTAGCAGCATTTTCATAAAATAAATTTTTAAAAGCTGAAATTACTGAGTGTCATCTTACCATTTTTGGAGTGGAACCTGCGTTTGGCACAATTACCGGTGAAAGCAGATTGACTAACAGGATCCCAAAAGGATTTGCTAGTTTAAATGAGAAATACAGAAAGTGTGAGCTGGAACTGCCTTTTTATTAGTTTTTATTTTCATTAAAATTATCAGTATCTGACCGTGAAAGATGAGGTTTATTTAATTTTGTATCCAGGATTTTAATCAAATGTTTTTCGATTTATAAATACATGCAAAAAGATGACCTTGAAAACAATTCGACAACTGCACAAAACAGAGAAATCAGTATGACATAACACTGAAACATATCACATTTCTCTTTTAACTACCTGGATAAAGCTCACTATTAAATGTTTTTCAGGTTCCTATGTGCTTGCTAATTCTGTCCAGTGGCAGTGGGGTTCTATAAAATGGTCCCATTCCTGATTAATGGCTGGAGGGTCCAGAAATAATCCTAGACCCAGGGGTGGAAGAAAATGCACCCCAACTCAACACACACACACACACACTCACACTGGGACTCCTTTCCTGGCCAAGGAAACTGTCAGGCTCAGCCCAGTGAAAATAGATCATCCATCCTTTCAACTGGTGTTCTACAGGGAATCGGTCAGTGGACCATGCCTTTGGAATGGACAACCTCTCAAAATCTGGGCCTGTGATGCTTTAGAACTATTTAAAAGCAAACTAAAAACCCACCTTTTCTGATTAGCTTTAAACCCTGCCTATTATCCTAAGCTCAACTGTTTGTATAGCACCTTGAAAATTGTTAAAGGTGCTCTAAAACTTGCAATTATTATCAATAATCCATACACAATGGTATGTGATGACACAGCTTGCTTCTTTCCTGCTTATGAAGCAGGTGTTCCGGAGCTACAAACATATGAAAATGTCAGCAGAAACAGGCCATTTCAGTTTATCTAGCTTGCTTGAGTATGCAGCTTTTATGAATTTACAGGAGCTGCCCCCCCCTTTCCACAGAGTCTTCTTTCTTCCCCTTCTCATCCCTCCTACTCATCTTCCCACATGTTATGACCCTCTCTCTTTCACTTTGTCCCAACCCCTTTTAAAGCTGTTCACTGTTTTCAATGATACCACCTCCTCTGGCAGTTTGTTCCACCTGGACACCACGCCTTCTGTAAACAGCCGAAATGTCTGTGGAGAGCTTTTGGGGTGCTTTTACCCATTATTTCTAATGAATTTGCACAATGCAGATCTGCTGATAGGCAGTTTCAATGAGGCCTGCCTTTTACACATTTTTATAATGTGTTTTCCTAGAATATGCATGCTGATTGTTACATGTATATCCTGGATAGTTCACAGAAGAAATGGCATCTCATTTTCAGTGGGGCTCTACATCTACACAAGATTTTACTGCACTGCGTAAAATCAGAACACACTGAAAACAATATTTTACATCTGGACTAGGCTACCCAGAATAAACACATTATAACAATGCTAAAATCATGATCCCACTGAAAACAAGATATTGCATCTAATCTGGACATCCTAAGCAACTACAGTGCAAAACTGTGTAAATGAAGCATCTCCCCTGCGCCATCCAGGATACAAAATATAGGATAAGAAATATTTAAAGGAAATCTAATGTAAACTGAACTTCACTGTGTTCACTAATGTAACCCCTAGGTGGCGCTATCCCAAGGGCTACTATCTCTGCCTGCTTGGCTAATAGCAGGTTTACTTGGTTGAATAGGACAAAAGAAGGCTGAAGCCCATCGTGATTGTCCCCCACCACTGTGATGGGAATATTGTAAAATGTATCCCCTTAGTTTATATATGTCATTTGACTCGAACCACAGGTCCAAGTCTCTTTTGAAGGAATCAATGGAATCACAATCAACCAAGTCTTGAGGAAGACTATTCCATAGTCTAGGGGATCTTATAGTAAAATAATTTCATCTTTTATTTGTTCTTGCTTTAGCTACCACAAGTTGTTTGTTGTGCAGCCGAGGTGAGGTCCTTCTATCAGTGAATTTTAGGCCAAACTGGTCCATTAATTCTGGAGACGTTAAAATTTTATATAGAAATAACAGGTCGCCTCTGGTACGTCTGCTCTGGAGGGTAAATAATCCCATTTCCTGTAATCTATCATGATATTCCATATGGGCCAATCTTGGAACTAATTTAGTAGCCCTTCTCTGGATTTTCTCAATTCTGTCAACATCATGTTTGAGATATGGGTTCCAAAAGGAGACCCATAGTCAGAGTGTAGCCTAACATGTGTTCTAAACAAAGGGATAATACATTCCTGAGTTCTGGAAATAAACGTTCTTTTAATGCGAGTCAAAAATGCATTAGACGTTTTAGCCACTTTGGTACAGTGGTCGACAGAGGTTAATTTATTATTAATGATAATTCCAAGATCCCTCTCTGATGTTGAAACTCTAAGGGGAGAGTTGTTTAAAAAGTAAATCTGCTTTAGATTGTTTTTCCCATAATAAAGCACCATGCACTTAGGGTTAAGAGTCATTTTATTGTTAACTACCCATTGTTCGATGGTTTTAAGATTGTTAGTGAGTGTGAACCTTTCAGAGGGTGAGGAAACTTTCCCGCCTAGCTTGGTATCGTCCGCGAATTTAAGTAATATATTATCGGGACTAATCTGCAGATCATTAATATATATATATTAAACAGTAAGGGCCCCAGGACTGAGCCCTGTGAGACCCCACTGGTAGGTAACACTCCCAATCTCAGATAAAGATCCATTAACTCTGACATGTTGGGTTCTATTGGTTAACCAACTAAAAATCCATCTGACCAGAATATGTGAAAATCCCATACTCAGCATTTTATCCACCAGTTTACCGTGGGGTACCTTGTCAAAGGCCCTACTAAAATCAAGCAAAATAACGTCCATTGTTTCTCCCTTACCTAATCCCTCGCTTATATGGTTATAAAAAGAAACCAAATTAGTAGTACAGGAATATTGAGATCCAAACCCATGTTGAGTATGATCAGTTAGCTTGTTGGAAGTTATTTCTTGTTCCAAAAGGAGTTTGATATGTTTTTCCATTAATTTCCTTATGATGGATGTTAGGCTGACTGGACGATAGTTAGCAGGTTTGCTATGATCACCTTTTTTAAATATAGGAATTACAGTGGCAGTGGTCCAGTCTAGTGGAATGTGACCTTGCTGAAGAGACTTGTTAAATATAATAGTCAGTGGTATACTGTAGCCATGGCCTCAGCTGTCTTCAATAAGAATATTGGATTAATGTCGCCAGGGCTTGATGTTTTTTTAAGGCTAGCATGATCTCGAGAGTTTTATGGACTGTAATATTATAAGTTGTAGAGAGATTTCCCATGGGGATAATACTTGTATGATTATCTTTTTTTGAAAAGGTTGAACAAAACTGTTCATTAAAAGCATCAGCAATCTCTTTATCCTTAGTTAGTAAGACATTATTAACTGTAATAGGGCCCAAACGCCTTTTGTTAATTTTTTTATTATTTAAGTACGAGTGAAGGGATTTGTAACTGTCCTTACAGTGTGCCAAACAAAATTCGAGATTCATTTAAGACTGTATTATACTACGTTTTACATGTTTTAAAGCATTATTATATTTTTGGAATGCCAGATCTTTATTTACCCCCTCACTCTTCTTTAAAGCTATAAACAGCCTCTGTTTTCTTTTTATTAGTTTACAAATAGTATTATTAAACCATAATGGGATCTTCCCTTTTTTATTATAGTTCTTCTTAGTGAGTACATATAGGGACTCTAAATTATGGATTGTTGAGTTTCTTCCCATAAAACATTAAAACGATGTTCATTAATGGAGACAAAGTCAGCTTTGTCATAGTTCTTAAATTCATAAACCCTTGAAATATGCCTGAAGTTATAGAGAAGTTCAAATGAAAGCGAATAGTGATCACTTGAACCTAGGGGGTCACCTGTACTAACATTATGTATTATATTCCCTATATTGGTTATTACCAGATCCAGAATATTCTCTCCCCGGGTTGGTTCAGTAACGAGTTGCTCAAGGCCCAAGCTGACCATGAGTGAAATTAACTCTTTATCTGCTAGGGTTGTCCCTGTCAGAGTTTCCCAGTTAATAGAGGGCATATTAAAATCTCCTAAAACTAGAATATTGCCCTTAGGAGCCATATCTGTAATTTCTTTCATTAATGTATAAGTGTATTCAATATTGGCTGAGGGGGGTCTATAGAATGTACCAACTAGAACTTGGGGTTGTCCCTTTATTTGAACATTAACCCAAAGGGATTCAATGTCGCTGGATGAGGGAAGTTAATAAGTTAAGGGGCCTAGGTTCTGTAACGGGTGCCTCCACCCGGAGGTCAGAGTTGGTAGTGGTCAAGCTAACCAGGGCACAGCCCTCCGGGACACTGTAACTCCCCTCTTTCCCTGCTAGTGGCCTAAACACTGCACAATAATTACGTTTACAATACCCCTGATACACCACACAAGTACCCACACTGTTTGCACTTACCACCTGGGCTTTCCTCTGGCTTGGCCCTGGGGACCCCCTGTAAAACAAGGTTATACACAGCAAATAACAGCAGTACAGTACTCTTGCACAAACTGGAACCACAGTCATGATAAATGCAAAAAAGAGTTGGATCTGATTTATTTAAGGGACTTGAATAAGGGAGGGGCGTAATCAGGTTAATTTGCTTAAAGGCTGTATCAATCATACAGTTATGCATGCACTTCAGGGTCCATAAGCAGTCACACACCCTGGGTACCCAGGTGGAGAACGGTGGGCTAGCCAGGAATGTTGCAGCTGGTTGGGACCCTTTGATGGAAGAAAAAACAACATGCGTAACATACACTATTTGTAATCCGGAGCCGGAGGGCTCAGTTCATGAAAAGAAAACAACAAGACAATCAGATGACACACTTTTAGATTAGGTTGTTGTTGCAGGGAGCTACCCTGATGATTACTCACGCTACCCAAGATTGGACACAGGCTGGATGAAAATCAAGACAGCAGGTGGTTAATCTGGAGTGCCAGGAGAAGCAGGGCCCACATGATTCGCCGAGGCGTCATTCCTGTTCAAGCGGGGAGCAGGGGGCTGATCCCCAGGCAGGTCTCTTGTCGATGGCTTTCTCTGTGCAGTGGGGTAGTCTGGCAGGGCCAGCGTGGCATGGCCCAGGCCGAATGGAGATGAACGCAGATTCAGTCAGATTAGGCTGGATAAAGCTTCCAGCAAGCAGAACACAGTTCACACAGTGGGAAACAAAATCATGACCCACTTTCAATACACAGCACACTTACATGAAAAGGATTCCACGGTACCAGCAAGCCAAACACAGTTCACACAGTGGGGAACCAAATCATGACCCACTTTCAATACACAGCACACTTACATGTAAGGAAATTCTATTGTACCAGGCAAACCGCTCTCTGGTCACGATCGCAAAGTCTCTGCACAAACCGGGGATTCAAAAGAGGCTGGAAATCCTGACAGGCCGATCGCATTCAGCAAAATCTTCGGTCTTCTTCAAGTATGAGCCTGGTAAAAAAATCAGTGGCTTACTTCATTCTCACAAACTTGGATTTAGTCTGAAATAATTGTCTTCTCTCCCTCTCAGGGGCTGCAGGCAGACATGCAGGCCACAATTCAGGCCTTTCCACAGTTCTCCCATGCGAAACTACTCAGACGCTGCTTGACTGTCTCAAGCATGTTGCTTCTTCAGCTCCCAACTTAGATCTGACTCAACTGACAGCAAGCCAGGGACTTTCCCCAGAATCCAAAAGGTTTGGTTGGCTGATCTATCAGTCACAACAAAGGCTCTCCCCCTTCAGGTGCAAAAAAAGGCGCCAAAAGCCCAAAACTACAGTTCCTACAGATTTTGACTCCAGACAGCTCCTGTAGTCCAGCTCCATTTTAGGTCCCACCAAAACTGATTGGTCCAATTCGCAGTCCAGGACCAAGATAGTAGAGATAAACAAAACAGTCCTTGCTGCAAAGAAGGCAGGTTAGACAAACTACATTATCATTATCACTCTAAATGAGTTTCAGCAAATAGTTACATCTTTCAACAAAGCTCCCTCTCAGAGTACTTATAACTGCAATCCAGGCAGCTCTTAAAGAGACACTGCACAGAGGCTACACAGGCACTCTCTGGCAATCACATTTAAACTGCTGAAACGCAGGACACCAGCCTGGCAGTGATCGTTTAGGCAAGCTCAAGGAAGACTTTTCTGGAACCCCCATTTGTAGGGGGGGGGGGGTTACACTAACATAAATGGTTTCTTTATTGTTTTATAACATATTAGATTGCAACATTTATTTTGAATGTTCTGGCCACGAGCCGTGTGTGTGTGTTTGTTTGTGTTTGCTGTAGCTCAGTATATTTTTCCCCAAAATGCATAGTAAAAGATACCTGCTGATTGCTATATATTTCACCTGGATAGTTCACAGAAGACCTGGCATATGTCTGAAACGGTGCTTATCAGACAGTGTCTTCAGAGGTTAAAAAAAAAAAGTGTAAATCATTTTAGATTTGCTGGGAAAGGGTGACATTTATGAGGTATGGATCTTTCTTGAAAGACAATACCTGCCCAACTGAAGCTTGTAGCAAGAAAATGTTTAAATGCTAAGTATTTAAATGTGCAAGTTGTTGCATTTCAGACTGTGGAACTCCCTCCCTGCTAATATTTACTCCTCTCCCTCCCATTCCTGCTTCAGATCCTCTCTATGGGACTTCCTATAAACTGCCTCCACCTGTCTCTGTACTTAAGGAACCACCTCTGCGCCTTTCAGCCCTGACCTAACTGACTGGTTGAGTCATTTGACTTGACTGAGACTGATGAGACCATGAGTCTCCCGATACTGAATGTCCTACATTCTAGGATGTCTCGTGGACATTATTTGTATTACCTGTATTTGTTCCTTTTTGCTCCACTGCCATGTAAAGCGTATTTATTCTATCAATTTCTGTTTCTGTTGACCTCACTTCCATGCAATGTTTTACTTAAGTAGCCTATTATCCATATCCAGTTGTTGGTATGGCTGATCCTAATCGTATATCCGGCATATGACTGCTGTTTCTGCCTTCACTTTGTAATGCATATGACTGTTATTTAAGCCTGTGCTCTGCTGTTTCTACATTCACTTTGTGATGTTTATAACTGATGTTTTTGCCGTACTTTGTAATCTCCCAGGTCACACCTGAAAATAGGCACTTGGCTGTCTAGTGTGCTTACCTGGTTAACAAAGGCATACAAATAAATAAAAATAAAATTTTGAAGGGGTAAACAAATCTCCAGTTGAATAGGCAACCGATATTTAACAAACTGTTTCAGTTTCCTAATGGCCATCTGATAAGCAACTTGGAGTTATGTCTGTAACATTCTAAACAGAAAAAAGGGAGTATTTTACTTCAGTTGGCATAGTGATTTGTAGATGCGGAAGGATACACTGAAAACTCCAAAATATGTGTTCCACAATACACCATTTTTCCAGCTACAGATAGTAAGATGGCTGCAGGCTCTGCCCACAGCCATAAAAAGTGCCTTCTCCCTTCCCTTTTGAATCTTCCTCCCACTAACTTAAGACTATGCCCCCTAGTGGACCCATTCCCCAGAGACTGAAGATGCCTTCCATACTACCATTGTTTATATCTTTAAGGAACTTTAAGGTTTCAATCATGTCCCCCCTCTCTCTTCTGTCCTCCAAGGAATGCATGTTCAGCTCCTGCAGCTTCTCCTCATAGGGTATGTCCTGCAGGTCCTGGATCATTCTGACTGCCCTACAATGCACCCTCTCCAGTAAATTAATGTCCTTTTTCAGATATACTAATAAAGATATTAAACAACACTGGACCAAGCACTGAGCCCTGTGGGACCCCTCTGGTTACAGGCCTAGAATTCGAGAGTCCCCCTCCCACACACTACCACCCCGATTCCTATATTGTAACAAGTTCTAGACTCTCCCTGCCAGCCTTGCCTCAGCTCCCAGGTTCTGCAGCTTACTAAACCATCTCCTATGTGGCACAGAGTACAAGGCCTTGCTGAAGTCCAGATACAGGACATCAACCACCTGGCCCCTGTCCACAGTCCTTGTGATCCAATCAAAAATGTCTATCAGGTTGGTCTGGCAGGATCTCCCTAAGACAAACCAATGCTGCCTTTCATCCTGGAGACCATTAACCTCCAGAAAGTACAGTAGTCTCTCCTTTAGTATGGTCTCCATTAATTTGCCTACGATGGAGGTAAGGCTGTCTGGTCTGTAGTTACATAGATAGATAGATAGATAGATAGACAGACAGATACTTTATTTATACAGCGCCCCTTCCCGGGGCTCGGAGCGCTGTACAGTAATAAAAACATTCATCTTAGACACACACAATTTACCACATTTCACAGCATAAACAGAATTAAAATACAAAATCGCAACATTAATAAAAAATAACTGACCAGTATGAAACATAAATATTTCTGATTACAGCAATTTGAACGCTAATTCAAATAAAATACTTGCTTCATCCCTGGGTCCACTTTTGTGTACCATTCTCCAGTCCTGAGGCATGCACTCTGTCTCTGGTGAGGTGTTAAACAGGTCCACTACGGGGGCTAGCCAGGACTTCCACAAACTCCCTCAGAACTCTTGGATATGTAGCCGGCCCGGTGGCGCTGAGGGTTGAGATGCTGGATGCCACACCTCGCGCTATGCTGGTGACCCGGGTTCGGGAACAGACTTGGATCTCCAGGGGTTGGCTGGGGAGGGAGAAGTTTGAGCGTCCAAGGGACTGCTCCCCTCTCCTGGGGTGGGTAGCTGGACTTGCACTGCCCTCCAGTGGCCCCTGATGGAGATCGGTGGCACTGTAAACAATGGTGCCATATGTAGAGTAGTGGGCATCAGTATGCACTGTGCGCAGATGCCTTTGCATGTCCGCGCTCCAAGGCATACAAGTGGAAACCCACCCGGCATTACGGAGGAAGACGGCGGTCCACAGGGAGCACCGCACATGTCCACTGCTGGTCCTCGCCTGGTTGACTCTCCTGGGGGTTCCCCTTCCTCTCTCATGGGACCTGGGGGGGTACTATGTGCCTGATTCCTGCCAGACTGGGGATTCAGGCAAGGTGGCAGCAGGTGACTCGAGTGGGTCTCACCTGATGGGGCCCTGGACTAGCTGGGAGATAAACAGAATTCACACAAAAAAAAAAAGAACTACTCTTGGATACATACCAACCAGTCCCTTTAAGGGCTCTAAAGCCCCTTAAAACCATGTCCCCCTGAAATGCTCCATCTGTTTCACCCCCCTTCTAAACCTCTATTTTATCCTGTAACACAGGTCCATCCTTCTCCCTAGTGAAAAACAAGCTGAAGTATTCATTCAGTGCCTCCGCTGTTCCTCACTACTTTCTGCTCATCCCTCCTCACTTTAATCTAAATCCTGTCTTTGGTACTCCTTTTCTCCCTTATGTACTTGAAAAAGTATTTTTCCCCTACTTTTATCCCGAACTAGTTTTACTTCCGTCATGGCCTTTGCTGCCCTGACCATTATGCTTGCCTCTCTCGACTTTACTGAGTAAACCTCCCTGTCTGCATACTTCAGAATATGTTTGTACTTATGAAAGGCTTGCTTTCTTGTCTCTCATATTTGCTGCCACCTCTTTGCTGAACCAGCTTGTCTTTTTGATACTGGCTTTCTTGCTCTAGGCCTTGATACACATTTTAGTGGACTCAATCAGACCCATCTTTATAATGGACCATTTCTGCTCCACATCCATCTCTGGACTGATTTTGGGACGCTATCCCTCTAGGATTTCACCCATCTTTCCAAAATCAGACTTCCTAAAGTCCATTACCCTCATCTTAGTCCTGGTTATTCTTTGCCCAGATATAGGTAGTATCACACAGTGCAGTGGTTACTGTCTGTAAGAGGGTCCTCCACCTTTATTTCTTGGACATACTTACCATTGGACAGTACTAGGTCCAGTATGACTCCATCCCTGGTAGGCTCCATGACTCCCTTCACCAGGAAACTATCCTAGAAAGCTTCCAAAAGGGCCTGTTCCTTGGAGCAGGAGGTAGCTGGGGTCCTACAGTCTACTCCAGGTAGGTTGAAATCACCTGTTAGCACTACATTTCCTCCACTTGATATCATTCTAATCTGCTCCCTCAATACTCTGTCCAACTCCTTGTCCTGCGAACGTGGCCTGTATACCACCCCCATTCTAACCTTTCTCCCCTTGGGTGTCTGAAGATGAACCCACAAGGCTTACCCCTCAGCCTCCTTCTTACTGGAGCACATGACCCCTTCTCTCACAAATCAAGCTACTCCTCCCCCTCTCCCCATCTCTCTGTCCTTCCTAAAAATTCTATACCCAGTGATCAAGAGGTCCCAATCATGGTTTTTGTGGCCCACATCTCTGTGATGGCTGCTATGTCCACCTCGCCCTCAGCCGACAGTACCTGAAGATCCGCCATCTTGTTTGCCAGGCTCTTTGAATTTAATGACACCACCTTCCACCGTGACTCCTGTACTCCATTACCCCATATCAGTCCTTTTCCATGATGGACATGATGGATCGCGAGTCCCTTCCATCCATAAATTATTATGTTACTATGTATATACGGAGTTCAGTGCACTGCCACCACTGCCACAGTGGTTGGACTGCCTCTCGATCAGATCCGGCGACCCAGGTTTGGGAACACACCTGAGTCATTAGGGGCAAGTGGGGGGGGGTTGAGCATCCCTGAGAATGCTCTCCTCCTCCAGACAGGGAAAGTGGCTGGTTCCACTGCCATACTGTAACCTGGTTGACCAAAGCTAGTAGTGAATCTGGAGCAGTTTAAAGGAAGGGGATGCCAGCTAGTACTGTACTACAAATACTTGGGTGAGTGCACAAGCACACCCTAATCAAGGTAAATCCCGAACCGATGCAGATAAGGATCTGGACTCCCCTAGGTCCTGCACCATGATACTGCTCTCCTCTAAGCCAGATCCTGACAGTGCAGCAGGAGTTGGGGTGCACTACCCTCGGGCAAGCTAAGTGGGATGTAGTAAAGGTAAGCCCATGGAAAGCCAGGTGACATGGCTGGGGAGGTCATAGAGAAAAGGAGCATGGCCAGCGTAAGGGGGGCATAAACAAAGTAAATAAAAAGAATGAATGGAGGATAAGTGGTGCACACATAAGAGGCTTTACCTGTGGTACCACTGAAGAGGGCTGTATAGTCTAATAGAGCAAAGCAGTGTGAAATTAAAGACCCAGATTTGAGTCCCACCACTTTAAGTTAGTCATTGTAACATAAGACCCTCAACTTCCTAAATTCAGCAGTTGACTGCCATCATATAATGCCCTTACAAGTCTTTAATCCCTGAACCAGTTTAACTGCCCTCAGGCATGCTGTTTACTGTTTATTACACAATATTGACTTTTATATTTTAACCCCAGAAATGTTAACATGAAAGCACGTATACCTTGTACTCATTTGTGTAAGCCCGCCTCTCATTCTCTATGCTCCATCGGCACAATGCAAATATCTCCACCCGGACATTTTTATTTTATTTATTGAAATTTGTTGACTAGGTAAGCCCACTGAGACATAATGTCCCTTTTTCAGGAGCGATCCAGAGTTAACTACATTCAATAATACAAATTACATTCGAGAAAACATATTACATACTAAGGCAAATGAACAACCATCGTTAACATTTAGGGACAGCTAACAAATAAACAGCTGACAAGTCAAGGTAGATTAACAACCACAAACAAATTTACAATTTTGAATAACGGACACAAAGTATATATAAGATGGTCATCACTTCACAGGAGTAGTGGGGCAGAAATGGTAAACTATCGCACATACATATGCTGTAAATGATCAAGAGCAAGCCACCCCATAAAGGGGGATAATGTCAATAGTGAAAAGTTTAAGAGTGCAGATTTAGCTAGTTAGTAATATTCCCAACACGGTTAAGTGACCATGATTGTATAGGACGGGTAAATAAAAATGGTTAAGATAACTGGTAAGTGCTACGAAGAGCGTCTGAGGCATCAGTTGCATCTGCACATAGAAACTGTCAGCAGATGAGGACCGCTTGGCCCATCCAGTCTGCCCGTAGGTCCTATACATTGTATGTGGCCATTGACAATATGTGGTCAATGGCTTTTCATCACTCCCTCCCCTCTTAAACTTCCCTTGAGCCTGTTCCAGGCATGCTTAAACCCCTCCATTGTGCTTGCCCCCGCTACCTCCTGTCATGCTCATGCCATACTTACTTTTTCCTCCACTTCCCTACCTTGTTCCCACAAACACCTACAACAGCATATTTTAGTACTGGCACCTTATTAAAATACTGTTACTGCACCTTTACCTGTGACTCTGAGTATGTAAGGAGACTACTGAGAAATATAGGAACTTCCTGTTTCAGAACAGGAAGATCAGGGGCTTTGAGGCCACGGAGGCAGTAGGTAAGTAGGGGAAAAAAAAAATATATATATATATATATATATACACACATATATGTAAAATAAACATACAAACAGAGAAAAGTGTAAGTATTCAAAACAACAGTTAATGGGCCAGAAATAAGATATGATGGGAGTGGTGCAGTGCAGTGGCTATGGAGCAGCAGTCTTCCGGGGGACATTCTGGAGGATGCGGTGTTATCCCATCTGCAGGCACCCCTGTGGGCTAAGGGAGGAAGTTGCTCATCTCCAGGCTGAGTTGGCCAGGATTCAGGGGACCTCCACTCCCTCGCAGGGACCACCAGGGCCACCGCCGCTGCCTCAGAGTTTGCCAAGAAAGAGGAGTGACTGGACCACAGTGGGCTCCGAGAGGGTAAGGGGGGTGGAACAGAGGAACATCTCTCCAGCTGTACCTCTCAACAATTCGTATGCCACTCTGGCAGAGTGTGGTTCCTCTATAGAGGCACCCATAGTGGAGACCAAGGAGGTTGTTGGGAACCTCCACAAAGGAGACCCACAGGCGGGTGGCATGGGACCCCACAGAGGAAGGAAACAACTTCTGGTGGGGGACTCCATTATTAGGAGGGTAGAACTGGGGGAGGGAGGGGAGAGTGGGGTAAGATGCCTGCCAGGCACCATGGCTTGGAGGGATAGGGAGCAAATCCTCAGGATCGCAGGAGCAACTGCACAGGGGAGGGATGTCATTGGCCACCGAGGGACAAGTGACCTGGCTGGAAAAGGGATCAGAACAGTGCAGGAGGAGTTTGTGGAGTTGGGGAGGGGCCTTAGACAAGTAGCACACATGGTAACCTTCTCGGAGGTGCTGCCTATCTATGGCATGGGTGAGGCTAGGGTGCTCCACACCATGGGATTTAATCAGTAGTTGAAAAACTGGTGCAGAGCTCAGGGGTTTGGCTTCATTGGGGACTGGGGGTCCACCTGGAGTGATGCAGACCTGTACTGGCACGATGGTCTAAATCTGTCCAGGAGGGGAACTAGGATGCTAGGTGATGGGTTTAAATGCTTCATTGGCAAGCATTTAAACTAGCCAAGGGGGGGAAGCACTGGAAAGGAGAAGGGAAATCCTAGCTCCCCCCCCCCAAAAAAAATATCAGGGTAGTTAGTGAGGTAAACACCAAGATAGACATGTTGATAGGGAGAAGGGCAGGGGTAAATGGAGAAAACGACAAAGGCAGTAAGGACAGGGATGGGGCAAAAAGGGATAATGCCATCAAGAAATGGAGGGTAATGAGTACCAACGCCCGTAGTCTGGGCAACAAGCTCCCTGAACTGGTGGCCTTGATGGAAGAGGGATGCCTGGATATTGTGGCAGTAACAGAAACATGGTACACAGAGAACCATGACTGGGATGTTAACATACCAGGGTACACAACCTACAGGAGAGATAGGGAGGGTAGAAGAGGGAGAGGAGTAGCTCTCTATGTAAGGGAAGGGGTAAAAGCAACGGAACAAAAGCATAAACAGGGAGGAAAGGAGGCACTGTGGGTCACCTTAGAGACTAGAAATGGCACCACAATCCGCATAGGGGTTATACATCGACCCCCATCTCAGGGGGAAGGAATGGACAAGGATATGATAGAAGGCATCCTTAGGATGGCAGAGAAAGTGGAGATATTGTTGATGGGGGATCTGAATACACCAGACATTAACTGCAGCACCTTTGCTGCAGCCACATCCAAGAGCAGGGCCATTCTCAATACCCTACATGGGGCATGCCTCAGACAGCTAGTGTTGGAACCCACTCGGGAAGGAGCAATCTTAGACCTCATACTCACAAATGGGGACAGTGAGAGGATCTCATATCTAGAAGTGGGTAGCCATCTGGGAACAAGTAACCACCAAACAGTGTGGTTCATGATAAACTCAGCTGCAGAGTCAAGCCATACAAAAGTGAGGGTACTGGACTTCAGGAGGGCTGACTTTGTCAATACGGGAGAGTGCCTTAGAAAAGCACTAGCAAACAGGAAAGAAGGAGCAGTGGAGCAACAGTGGGGAAACATCAAAACTGCCATCACAGAGGCAACAAGCTTTTGTGTGAAGCAAATAAACAAATCAAAATGAAAGAAAAAGCCACTATGGTTCTCAAAAGAGGTGGCGGGGAAGGTTAGGGAGAAAAAGATAGCATTTAGGAAGTATAAGGAAACGCAGAAGAAACAGGACAGACAACTATACCAGTTAAGTCAGAAGGAAGCAGGGAAGGCAGTCAGAATAGCAAAGGCCCAAACTGAGGAAAAGATAGCCAACTCTGTTAAGAAGCACTCTGGATAGGGGGGTCAATCCCAGTCCATTCACAGAAGAAAGGGTTCTGAAAGAACTCCTAAAACTGAAGGTGGACAAAGCATTGGGGCCTGCAGGATTCATCCCAGAATTCTAAAAGAATTAAGGAGAGAACTAGTGACACCACTGACTACCCTTTTTAACAAATCATGGGAGGATGGTGTGGTACCTGAGGACTGGAGGAGGGCAGATGTGATTCCCCTTCACAAAAGTGGGAGCAAGACAGAGGCAGGAAACTACAGACCTGTCAATTTGACCTCTGTGGTAGGGAAAATGATGGAATCACTTCTGAAGGAAAGAACTGTTGAGTAGATAGAGGCCAGTGGAGCACAGGACCCAAGGCAGCATGGATTCACTGTGGGAAGGTCATGCCAGACGAATCGAATCAATTTCTTTGACTGGGTGACCAAAGTAATACACCAGGGAGGGGCTGTGGACATGGCCTACCTAGACTTTAGCAAGGTATTCAACACAGTCTCACACAAAAGATTAATAAACAAATTAGCCAGCCTGGGAGTGGGTCCCAGGGTGGTAGCCTGGGTAAAACATTGTCTGGACAACAGGACACAGAAGGTAATAGTAAATGGAGTTCCTCTCTGAAGAAAGGGGTGTTTCTAGTGGGGTACCACAGGGTTCAGTACTGGGTCCAGTCCTTTTTAATGTCTTTATAAGTGACATTGCAGAGGGACCGGAAGGAAAATATGCCCCTTTGCAGAAGACACAAAGATCTGCAATAGGGTTGATACACCGGGGGGAATGGGGTGGACAGGATGAAAATGGACTTGGCAAGGTTGGAGGAATGGTCAGAAGTATGGCAGCTTGGATTCAATGCAAAGAAGTGCAAAATAATGCACCTGGGAAACAAAAACCCAGGGGAAGAGTACACAATGGCGGGGGGGGGGGTAGTAACAACAACAAAAATGGAAAGGGACCTGGGGGAATCATATCAGATGACTTTAAGGTCAGCCAGCAATGTGAGAAGGCAGTAGGGATGGCTGAGGGATACTGGGATGTATAGGGAAAGGCATCACCAGCAGAAAACAGGAAGTTGTTATCCCTCTGTACAGACAGTTGGTGAGACCCCATCTGGAGTACTGCATCCAGTTCTGGAGACCCCATCTCCACTAGGACATAGATTGGATGGAGGCAGTCCAGAGGAGGGCAACTAAAATGGTGCAGGGTCTGCAAGAGAAGCCATACAAGGAGAGACTAAAGGAGCTTAACAGGTATACCCTTAAGGAAAGCAGGGAGAAGGGGGACATGATTGAAACTTTTAAGTACCTCAGTGGAATCAACAAAGTCCAAGAGGGTAGCATCTTTCAGAAAAAGAGATGTGCAAGAACAAGGGGACACAATTTGAAGATAAAGGGGGGACGGCTCAGGGGCAATGTGAGGAAGTATTTTTTTCACAGTGTGGTGGACGCATGGAACTGCCTTTCTGAGGAGGTTGTGGGGTCTAAAACTGTGGGAGAATTCAAGAATGCATGAGACAGACATAAGGCAATTCTTGTGAGGGTAGGAAGAAATAGGCTGTTGGTTAACTAGGATCTGCAGCTTATCCAGTAGGTAAGGAAATGGGCAGACTAGGTGGGCCAAGCAGTCCTCATCTGCCACCAAAGTCTGTGTTTCTATGAATCCATGTGTGTTATTTCTGTGCCCTTTTATCACTGTACCTTTTTTACACCATTCTTCATGTACAGCACTAGTTATGTAAGCAGTAAAACCACAATGTGGCATGAATAAACAGGTTACTCACCTGTAACAGTAGTTCTAGGAGTGGTATATGTTGTTCATCCACACTTCTTGGCAGGTACCTTGCCACTTTAAAATGTGCTGGAAAGTCTTCAAGCTGGGTCCTCCCACCCACCCGGGTGGTATAACCCTCGGCTCCACCCCATGACCCCAGATCTTGGCCCACTGGAAGCCAGGTTTGTGCATCAAAGTCGGGGAGGTTGGGTGGGTCAGTGTGGATGAACAACATATACCACTCCTAGAAAGTACAGTTACGTAAAATCTTACTGTAATAGTAGATCTTCAAGGAATGTCTCTTGCAGTAAGTCATTACTTCTAGGAGTATCCAGCAGAAGACGCTGTCGCACGGCAGCTTCTTCTAGAAGTTTCTGACCAGGGACTGTCCACACATGACATCATGTCCTGTTTCCTATATAAATGTGGGAGGTCCCTGGTATCCTCTGTTCCACCCACCGGATTCAGCTTGCAAGGCAAAGGCCAAGGTGAAACTAAGGCACCAAAGAGTCCCACTCCTATTCTGTGGAGCAGAACTGCTTCTATTAGAAAAGGAGGGGGATGGAGGGAGGGATTATACTTACTGCAAGAGACATTCCTTCAAGATCTACTGTTACCGTAAGATTTTACGTAACTGTACTATCTTCCATGGAATGGTCTCTTGCAGCAAGTCATTACTTCTGGGAGATTACCCACCAGTTATGTCCAGAAGGGCAGTCAATTATGATAAGAGACCTTGTAGGACTTGCTTGGTTGTAGAATCCTTAGACAAGACAATCATTTTGTAATCCAATTTTCTCGTCAATGACTGTTACACAGAAGATGAACTTGCTGCTGCTGCTGAAGCAAGCGGAAAAATGAGCTGAGGATACTAGGGACCTCCCACATTATCTAGGAAACAGGACATGATGTCACGTGTGGGTGGTTCCTGGTCTGAAACTGCTAGAAGAAGCTGCTGTGGGACAGCGCCCTCTGCTGGATACTCCTAGAAGTAATTACTTACTGCAAGAGACCATTCTGTGGAAAATATACTGTTACAGGTGAGTAACCTGTTTTTCTAGGATCGTGGATATGTTGTTCTATCCACACTTCTTGGCAGACTCCTAGCAGTTCTCCAGGAGGAGGGAGGCAAGAAGTACACCCCCTACTTAGGAAAGAGGGACTGGAGAACTGAGGCTCCAAAACCAGCATCTCGGTATGGCTTGAGGTCGATGTGGTAATGGGAAATGAAGGTGTGTGCTGACTTCCAGGTAGCAGCTCTGCAGATTTCCTGGATAGGGACGTCCCTAGAATCAGTCACAGATGCAGCGGTATAGCGGGTGGAAAGATCCTTAAGCCCTACGGGAGGCTCACTACCCTTAAACCTATAGAAGAGGTCAATGCAATATGTAATCCATTGAGCTATTGTCCGCTTGGCTGACGGTCTGCCAGGTGTGACTTCAGTGTAGGTGACAAACAGCTGGTGAACCTCTCCCTGAACTTCTGCCATTCGCTCTTTGTAGTAGGTGAGCGATCATCTCAGGTCCAAAGTATGGAGCCTGTACTCAGCCTCCGAGGTGTGACTGGACTAGAACACCTGCAGAGTAATCACCTGGTTAAGGTGAAACTCAGACACCACCTTCGAAAGGAATTTCGGGTTGGGGTGCAGGACAACCTTATCCCTGTGGAAGACCAGGTAAGGAGACTCAATAGAGAGTGACTGTAAAGCCCCAGTCCTTCTGGCTGATGTGATAGCCACCGAGAAGGCGGTGTTCCACAACAAATGTGAGCTGTCACATTTGTGCATCGGTTTGAATGGCTTGCCCATAAGCTTTGCCAAAAGCAGCAGTAGATCCCACGGAGGTGGAGATTCACCCAGAGAAGATATGTGATCTAGGCCTTTGAAGAAGCGCCAGACCACCTCCTCCTGTGCCACTAACTACTGACTGGCCCGTGTCCGGTAAGCAGAGATGGCTGCCAGGTGCACCTTTAGGGTCGTCGACCGAAGTCCCTGCTGGGAGAGGGATCAAAGATAGTCCAAAATGCTAGCCACTGGACAAGACAATGGATCCAACCCTTTGCTCCAACACCAGATGGAGAATCTCTTCCATTTAAAGGTATAGCATTTTCTGGTCAATTCCTTATAGGAAGCCTCAACAACATTGGGTACCTCATCGGAGAGACCCAAGGTCTGGAACTCTTGCCGCTCAGGAACCAGGCCGTCAGATGCAGGGACTGAAGGTCCGGGTGGAATACTGTCCTCTGATTGATGGAGAGCAGGTCTGAGCATGCTGGAAGCCACCTCCGGAGCCTGGAGCTGAGGCTAAGGAGATATGGATACCAGAACTGGCATGGCCAGTCTGGGGCTACCAGGATCACCTGTGCCCTGTCCCTCCTGACCTTGTGCACTTTGTGATTCAAGGGGAGGGAAGGCATAGAAGAGGCTTGGGGTCCATGGCCTTGAGAAGGCATCCCCCTGCAGCGAATCCTGCTGAGGGGGGCGGGCATGATACAGCCTCAGCTTCATGTTCTCCCTGGAGGTGAACAGGTCCACCTGAGGGGTGCCCCAGTGGGAGAACAGATCTTGTACTACCTCCTGGTGGAGAGACCACTCGTGGGATGACCTGCCCATCCAGCTGAGGGCATCAGCCAGCTAATTCGAGGCTCCTGCCATGTGAATGGCTAGGAGATCTGCCTTTAGGCTGAGCATGAGAGACCAAATGCGGAGAGCTTCCTTGCAGAGGGGCAAGGAGTGCATCCCACCCTGCCTGTTGAGATAGTACATGGTCGTGGTGTTGTCCATCTGGACCTGGACCACTTGACCCCGAACAAATGGAGTGAATGAGGACAGGGCTAACTGAACCACTTGAAGCTCCAGCAGGTTGATGTGGTATCGGGACTACTGGGGGGGACCAGAGACCATGGGCTCTGTGCTCCTCCAGATGTGCACTCTAACCCATCAGAGAGTTGTCGGTCGTCAGGATGACCATCAGCTTGGGGCAGACAAACGGGATCCCTTCCTGCAGGTGGGATGGGAAGAGCCACCACTAGAGGCCATCCCACATCCACTGGGTCACAGAGACCAGCTGGTCGAGATGACCTGAGCGCTGAGACCACTGGCTGGCCAGTTCCCACTGGAGGGAATGCATATGCCAGCGGGCCCATCGAACCACGCTGTTGTAGGCTGCCATGTAGCCCAGAAGATGCAGGAAGTCCCAGGCAGGGTGCAATTGCCCAACCAGAAATGACTAGGCAAAGGAGAAGAGAACCTCTGCCTTGTCCGCCGGGAGCCGAGCTCTGGCTCAGCAGGAGTCGAGCTCTGCCCCAATGAACTGAATCACCTGCGAAGGCACAAGTTCTGACTCTGCATCATTGATCAGGAGGCCAAGGTCGAGGCAAGTCTGGAGGGCCAGATCCCTAGACTGCTCCACCTCCCGCCTGGAGGAAACTGCTATCAACCAGTCATCCAGGTAGGAAACACCCGGACCCCTCAGCGCCTCAGGTAAGCTGCCACCCCTGCCATGCATTTGGTGAAGATCCTGGCGGCTGAAGACAGGCCAAAGGGCATGGCTTGGAACACAAAGGGTTTCCTCAGCTTGGAAGTGGAGGAACTGTCGATGGGATGGACGGATCGGGACATGAAAGAACGCGTCCTGAAGATCTAGGGAGCAGAACCACATGCGTTACTCCAGGGATGGCATGATCTGAGCCAGAGTTACCATCTGGAAGGTGTGGGACCTGAAGAACTTGTTCAGGTCATGCAGCTCTAGAATGGGGTGTCAGCCCCCGTCCGTTTTGGTAGCAGGAGGCAGCTGGAAATTAACCCTGGCTCTGAAGGTGGGTCTGCTACTCTGCACATCACTTCCTTGAGGAGGAGAAGCTGAGCGAAGTCATCTCAGAGAGCCGACTGAGGGGCTGCGGACACCAGATCCCCCCCGTGGGGCCCGGGCTTGATATGGAGGGGCCTGCTCAAATTCCAGAGGCAGGCCTCAACTGACTATTTCCAGAACCCAATGATCCGTGGTGATAGCGGATCAGGCGAAAAGGAAGTGGCTAAGCTGGCACCCCACGGGAGGCCCCAGGGGAGGTGTGATGGGATTGAGGGAGGCACCCCCAAACCGTCACTGGGCAGGCTTGGAGGAGGAGCCATCAGGACCTTTCCCCCTTGGCTTCCTCAACAAGGAGGCCACGGACTTGGCCCGAGGATGCCAAGATTGAGCCTGCTGGCCCTGCTGCTGCTGGGCCGGTCTGGCCGCAGGAGTGGACGAACGAAAGGCCCTGTGGTTCTGACACCTGGGGCCCTTGTCCTTCCGGGCAGATGTGGTAGAGTCCAAGGTGGCATTGGACTTCTCTATACATTGGAGGTGGACCTCCACGCTGGGCCCAAGCAGGTCGGTGCCCAAGAAGGGGACATTTACCAGCTTGTGTTGCATATCAGCCGTAAAGTTCGAGAAGCGCAGCCAAGCCCTGCGGCGCATGGCCACTGCGGCCGCTGCTGAACAGGTACAGGAGTCACCAATGTCCAGAGCCATATGGAGTTGTTGCTTCACCACTGCCCTACCATGGTCCCAGACCTGCTTGACTGTGGTCTGGAGGTCTGCCGGGAGATGAGGGATCACCTCGTCCAGGGAGCCCAAGAGGGAGTGGTTGAAATGTGCCATGATAGCGACTGAACTGGCCTGATGAGGGCCAAGGGAGGAGAGGCTGCATAGATCTCCTTCCCAGAATAGTCCAGTTGTTTGGATTCCTTGTCCTGGGGTCTGTCCACATCCTCTTTGTTGCCTGAGTGCCGAAAGACCGAGTCAGCCACCAACCCCACCACAGATGGGTGCTCTGAAAACGCTAAAAGGGACCCCATAGGGACCGCATCCTTGCAAGCCATGCGGCAGAAGGTGCAGGGCAAGATGCAGGATGCTGCCACAGCTCCAAGGCTTGGCCCACAATGGCCTCAGCCACCGGAAAGGCCTCCATTGAGTATCCCCTTTGTCCAGAATCTCTGTAAGGGGATACTTGGCCTGTTTCTGCACAGGCTCAAGCTCCATTCCCATGGACCTGGAAATGAGCAGACAAATACCCATCAGCGAGGTAGGGCCCTCATCAATGGACAGACCCCCCAAGAGACTTGGCGTCGACAGGACAGGAGACCATGGAGGAATCTTCGGACTCCGAGGAGTCCTTGTAAAGTGGGTAACCACCCGTGTCACTCTCAACCTGCCTTGGGCAGTTGGGAGTAAGAGTGACCGACAAACGATGGGGCAGGTCTTGGGCTGACCGAGATTCCTTGGTCGGAGTCCCAGACTTTGGTTGCTTGAGCAGCGGTTCCACCAGGATTGGTGGAGTAGCCAGCTTCAGCTGAGCCGGCAGGGCCTTAAGCGGCACCTCGGTGACGGTGACCATGGCCGACATCTGTTGCTTTGGGCGAAAGCCACTTAATGGTTTCGACCTAAACAAGACCAACTGCTACCACATTAGGTCTTCATCGCACCGACGCAACTTGTGCCGGAGCCTCTCCTTACCCGAGGAGGCCGAAGACGAACAGCGGCACTGCTGCTTACAATGGCGTCAGGAGCAAGATCGCCGATAAGGGCGAGTCTTGTCCGACGTCAAAGTCGAGGGATGAGACGGAGACCTTGACCTTCAGCGGGGCTGACAGGGGACCTCAGAAGGAGTTGAGGAAATCCGCAGCTCCTCCTGGTCAGTTTCCTTGGGGGACAGGTCCTGCCCAGCGGGCTGAGCCGACCCGACAACCCCCCCGATCAGCTCAAGAAAAATCTCAGCTGCATCAACAGGCATCTCAGCCAACTGATCTGACGAGGTTACCATGAAACCAGCAGCCTTGGCAGCAGGGGTTTCCTGTGAGTAGGACCGATCCTGGTCCCAAGAGTGTTAACACTGCGACTTGTCCTTTTTCGACTCCTTCTTCCGAGAGCGGGAAACATGTGACCCTGAAGGGCCTTCTCTCTTGGTAGAGAGAGACTGGCACAACTCCTTGAAGGAAGCCAAATAGGAGGATCCCTGTTGTAGCGGAATGAAGGCCGAAGCTGAAGAGGAGCCCGCCGTGGCCTGAGACGCCTCCTCCTTGGAGGCCTTAAGCTGTTCCAGCTGCTCGGTGGATCCCGCAGCAGTGGAGACCACCCAATGGGCATCCTTGGATTTAATTGGCAGGTAACTCTTTTCCGGTCACTCCAGTTGAAGTCGGGCAGCATGGTCTTCCAGAACCGAAGATGAAAAGGATCGAAAAAGATTGCAAGCCTGCGGATCATGGTCATGTCCCAGACAGTAGACCCACGCGGCATGTGGAGTGGTGTGAGACATCTTCTGCCCACAAGGGCACAGGCGAAACCCAGGAACTGATTTGCCTTCCATCGAGGTAGCGAGAGAAGAATGCAAAGACGAAACTCGAGAGAGTTTTAAAGTAAGTTTTGGAAGCGAATCCAAAGATTCTAGAGCTAGGGCCTACTACACGCGGAAGCGCTAAGGAGGGAACCTGAACCTTCCAGCAGAAAGGAAGATCTGGCGTCATGGGGCAGAGCTGAGGGTTATACCACCCAAGTGGGTGGGAGAGAGGAGCCAGCTTGAAGACTTTCCAGAACATCTTAAAGCGGCAAGGTACCTGCCAAGAAGTGTGGATAGAACAACATATTCACAATCCTAGAAGTAATCATTTTAATGCACGTTTCAGGGGAGTAAGGCACGAGGCCGAAGACCGAGTATCCTTACACTCCTGGGAAGTTCATTCAAATCCTTTAGTGCACACCACGGAGTGGATTACTGCACTTATAAAATGGGTTGTAAAGTGACATTTTTTTAATTGGATTTTTTTACATAACATAATCTCTTTAAATATATTTATTGTGGCAAAATTACATACATGAAATAGACCATAATTTTGTAGGTAAAGAAGTTTTTTTGCCTTGGTAGAGAGATACAGCATCTGACTATGCATCAGTGCATGGTCAGGTGAGGATTCTCAGCCAATAGGATTTCAGAATTTCTCCCTGCTATTTTACTATACTGATGAATGCACTATAATAGGTATTTGTCATTATTGCATTCTGTGACAAACTCACCTCTACAGATGTACATAAAATTATTTTTCTTTTATTTGTCTTTGTCTTTGAAAGCTTGCAAGTTTAAAGAGGAAGTCAAGTTTACAGGCTATCTCTAAATTATGAAAGCCCATGAAAAGCTCTTTCCAATGAGTGTATGAAATGGTCCTTTAAGAGGTGATTAGCCAGATCCAAGCCCTGGCTGAGCATGGACTGGCTGCAGCAATCACTCTTCTTGGAGGACGGTGAAGGAGCGAGGCTGGCAGGTGGGGCTTCCAGGAAGAGGGGGTGCAGGAAAACACCTTACACCTGCCATCCAGTTACGTTCCCTCCACTCCTCCACCGAGAGCCTCCTAGCGGTTCCAAGGGCCAGGCTGAAAACCTTGAGGGATCACTCCTTTGAGGTGGCCAGCCCGGCCCTCTGGAACTTGCTATCAAAACCTTTGAGGGAGGCCCCATCAGTAGAGGCATATAAAAGGGTCCGGACAACCTACCTTTTTTAAAAAAGCATTCTCAGAAAGTTTTATCTGATTTTAATAGTACTGATTTATTAATTTATTATGTATTTATATGTCTTGTGTGCGGTCTGTAAACCCTGCTTTTATTACCTGTAAGGCACCCAGAGCCCCCGGAAATTAGTGTCATATATAAATAAAATTTTACTTATTTACCTACCTTGCGGTCAGCATGCGGAGCGCCACATGGGGTGGTGGTCTAGCTGAAGTATGCAGCATCAGCTGGATATCTTTTTTGGTTCCTCGGACCCTGACTAGCAACACAAACTGGGGTGGCCCTCTATCACCTACCTCCTGCCCTTCCCAGTGCCACAGGCTGCCCTAGAGCAGGCTGGATGGGTGGGGCTTCCACCCTCCCCCTTGGGGCAGGTAAGGGGCCCTTCCCTGAGTTGGTTGATGAAGCCACAGTAGTGCTACTAAGAAGCTGGCAGAGCTGGAAGCCAGGGATATGGAAGTAGAAAAGCCTTTACATGCAACTTGGGGAACTTAAGTAATATCACCTCACACAGGCCACGGAAGAAAAAATCTGCATGGGGAGGAGGAGACAACGGTGGGTAGCTGAAGGTAAGAAGGATGTACCATAAAAGCTGAAAGTAAAAAGGAACAGGTTGACTTGGACTGCCTTGGTTTACTATACTGAGCACAGTCAAGAAGACCCTTAAGGAGGTGGTTGGCCTATTTAAATATGAGAATGTGATACTGAAAATACTGTACTCATTGGTAATGCTTGGAGGGTTTATGATGAGCATTTTAGAAGAAAGACAGATGCAGAATTCAGCCTTAAATAGGGCAGGAAGCAAACTCCCTTGTACTAAGACAATGTATGACCAATATGTGCCCAACACAGTCCTATCTTGGTGTACATATGGATAGCGGGCTTCTGGTCTTGGGGTCCCCCACCCTCGGGGGTCAGAAGCAGGAGGATGGAGGAAAAGCAGCTGGGCTCTACTGGAAATACACAAAAGAGGTACATCAGTTTTTTCACAAATTGCAGATGTAATTACATTTGCACCTCATGTAGACAAAAGCACACTGGGTCTGGGTGCAAGAGAGGGCTGCAAGGAGAGTAGCCCAGCCAAAAACTGGACATGGCAAGGCTCAGGGGCACAAAAGGTAATGATGCCAATTAGACTCCAAGCTCTTTCACATGGCTGAATATGTATCTTAAGTATGAGGTTGCAAAAGAATTGGCTGATAGTTTTGAAAATAGTTTTTGGATTCCATATGTGGGTCCCAGGTAGGTTAGTAAGGCAAGGAATTTGAAACTGACTGAGGATAATATAGCAGTCCTGGCCAGGAGACTCCAGAATTATTTAGATTTAGGGAGCACTGCGGGTCCTTCTACAGCCACCTTGATGGAGAACTTTGGGTACTGTACCTCTTTTTAGGTTTAGTGCCAAAGAGGGCCCCAAAGAAATTTCAGCTGGTATATCATCTCTCTTTCTCATAAGAGGGTCTAGTCAATGACGTGATTGCCCCAGAGCTGGTAGCAGTATCTTACACCTTTGACAGCACTGCTGAATAAGTAAGGGGCTGCAACTCTGGGGATCTGTTGAGGAAAGCAGACACTGACTTGGTTTTTCGGCTGATCCCAGTACACTCTACAGACTAGTCTTTTAGGTATGAAGGTGGAGAAACACAATTTTTGCTACAAATATATCATGGGATGCTCTGCATCCCACTCGATCTTTGAGAATTTCAGTTAATTTGTGAACTGGGTTTTGTTTTAGAGGTCAGGGGTGCAGTCAAGACAAAATTACCTGGACAACTTCATGTTTATCAGTGGCAGGGGAAGCCACATGTGGGGATGCGTTAGCGGTCTTTGAGGTCACAGTGAAGGAATCTGGGATCCATTTAGCAAGGGACAAGATGGAAGGGACATGTACAACACTGATGTTCCCAGGGATCATGATGGACTCAGTCGCTGGGGTTCCATGGTTGCCCAGGACAAACTGACACAATTGTTAAGTCTGGTACAAGGGGTGACTAGAACTCAGAAAGTAATACTGCACCAGTTGCAGGTTCTGCATGACCACTTCAACTTTAATACTGTTGGGACTTGCCTTTTGTTGGCAACTGGCATGGGCCATGTCTGGGGTACAGGCCCCCTTGTCATTTAATTAGGGTAACGGATATTCAGGAGGACCTTAAAGTGTGGGGAATTTTTTAGTGAAAAAAGGAAAAGGCACTCACCCCATCCAAGATATACTCAGGTCACCATCCCTCTCTGAGTGTCAGCATATATAAATTTATGTGTCAGGAAGAGGGCAGTAGCTCGACAATGCATTTGTGTATGCGAATCATTGGTCTTAGTGTAGTTTTCTCACTCGCACTGCTGCTTGCTTTCACCTCAAATAAAGGAATTTTTGCACCAGCGGATGGACGTGTGAATGCTTTGTAAATCATATCAGAGGTGGCAGCCTCAGTACATCTTTTAAGGGGTACGTGTGCTTTTTTCTTTCTGCACTGACATTACTTGTCAGGTAACACACTCAATTCCCCGAGTGTGGCTTTTCTCCTAAGAATATTTTTTTCTCAATAATATTAAGTGCATTTTAACTGGGTGGCAGTCACTGGTCATCTAGAATAATGAATTTAAATTCTTCATGGCTACAGTTATTGGAAAGAGTTTTTAGCATATATTGCTGGGGGAATGTGAGCTCACATGGAGGGTGTGTCAAAAAACATGACTTTTTTCCTACTGACGTGGTATTAAAGGTGTGTAGGAAAATGAGAAACTGAGGTGTGGAATGGCTGCTAGTACCAGTGGCAGAGGAAGCTCCACGGATGATGCCCAGTCACCTAAAGGATTGCTTTTGGACTGGCCTGAAGGTAATGTCAAGATCCCGCCTCGTGGACAAGGGGAATGTATAACCAGGGGAGTGAGTACTGTGCTGCTCAAGTGGGAGCCCTCCTCTTGACTGGCAACAGTTTTGACTGACCAGAAAACTTGTTGGGTGTCCCGGTCAGTGGGAGGAACCCAGTTAGCCAGGATAGCATATTTTGGACAACTGTTAGGTAAGCAGGAAGAGATGCATAGCTTCACAGTTAGGAAATTCATGGAGGGTTTGAGTTGTGAATCATTGGTAGATCCAGATGACAGAAGGCCCATTACATTAGTGGACCTGAGCAGGTTTATGGCAGCAGTGGGGTGCTGTGCAGGGAGTGTATATGAGGCCATACTTTTATAGCAACCTTCTGCCTAGCATTTAATAGTGCCTTCTGGGTCAATACGTTAGTGGCACAGTCCAAGGCAGACAGATTGAGGGGCTGACAGTAGACATCACATGGGTTTAAAGGATTGCAGACTAGATCCAGCAGTCTATGGTACTCACTCATTTTGTATTGGGGCACCAGCATGGCTGTAGGTTTGGAATTATCTGGTAAGGGATAAAAAGGATTGGAAGGGGGAGGTCGAAGGCAAGGAACATTTTATTTTTAAGGCGTCCAATCTGTACAAGTGAAAATACAGAATGTAAAAGAAAATAAGTGATTACCAAACATGCGCAACAATAAATGACTGAAATAAAAACAGTAAAATGGCAGGCTTATAACAATATAAAAACAGCTGCCAGCGCCTGCAAGACAGAAACTCTATATTAAGACTGTCATTAAAAGACAGTGTGTGGGAATGCCTGGTTGAATAAATAGGTCTTGAGGCGGGCTTTGAATACCGCAACTGAAGGGGCCTCCTTTACAGCTGGTGGGAGCGAACTCCAGGATGGGGCCAGCGACACTGAAAGCCCTGTCGCCTGCAGTTTTTAACCTCATTCTGGGAAGTGGTATGTGTGACCAAGTGATGTTAAACTTGTGTGTACCTTCTTGATGGCAGGACACATTTTCTGGACTGAGAAGAGGGATGAAGTGAGAAGAGGTGAGACCCAGTTGGGGTGGCGCAGAGGGATGTTATGGTTTGATGGATAGGGAAGCAGGGCATGAGGTGGAATCAGCTTCTCCCCACCATTCATACCCAAAAGAAGTTGAGGTGCTGGATGTGTTGATAGTGCATTTGGGGGTGGGGACAACATCAGCTCGCAGATAAGGCTGGAGCTCTTTATCACCATTAAGAAGGGATTGAGAAGGCTTGATTAGCTATCAGAAACATGCTGCTCCGCTGTCACTTGGTATGGTCTGAGATGCTGCCGCGGTTAGTCTGCCACCAGAGCTATGGCCCAAAAGCAATCAAGCAAACTGAATAGAGAAATCCCAAATTTCATGAGGTGGTCTGGGGGAACCGAGGTGGATCATGAGTACGTTGCAATGGATTGCCCCGGGCTTAACCATACAGATACTATCCACTTGTTAGCAACAGGTTCAGTTATTTTTAATCTGGAGATACATACATCTACCGAACAGTGGCAGAAGAAAAATGACTGAGGGTCAGAGTAGCTGGTGGGGGGAGAGGGAGGAGCACAAACAACGATTGTTGTGCTCCCCCTGTGGAGGAGGATTTACCTCAGGGAAGCTTGTGCATGGGCAAGAAGAGTTGCCCTTCCCCCTTGCTGGCCCAAAGAGTGTATAGCAGAGGGTTGGTTAGGCAGGGTGTGGGGGATCCCCTTCCTTTCAGAGAGAGGAAGGGTTGAGGGGTTGGGGTGGTAGGGCCCCCTCTGCTGGAGCTGGTAGCCTCCTCAAATCAGGGAGGATCCACTCCGGAGATAATTTTTGGTTTGAGGTCCCACCCCCAGCCATTTCTTGGAAAAGTCCTTATCTTCTGAAATATATAATGTAAACTTGTATGTACCACATTTGTCTTGTAAATATTTTGAATTTAGCCGGCCTGGTGGCGCTGAGGGCTGAGGCGCTGGACGCCTTACCTCGCATCACGCCGGTGACCCGTGTTCGGGAACGGATATGGGGCACTGGGGGTTGGCAAGAAGGAGAAGGATTGAGCGTCCCCAAGACTGCTCTCCTTCTCTGGGGGGGGGTTACAGGGCTCGGTGATTGCCTGCCACCCTAGCGGAGGCAGAGGTGTACGTCAGCACTGGAAGTAGGCGAGTCGCGGCAGGGCGCTTGGTGGGGCGTGCAGGCGTCACGCGCAGCAGCCACTGGCGCCATTGCATGCCGCACCTCGAGAAAGAGTAATACAGGAAAAAGTGGAGTCCTCTGCGAATGACGATGGTCCCCCTCCGTGATGGCCCAGGAAGGCACCTCCCCGACCGCTGATCCGAACCAGTGGGTTGAGTCGCTCCCCACCCCCTGCCACGAAGGGTAAATCGTGGGGGTTATGGGGAGGGGTCTCATACCCAGCGCCTACATGGGGGGATGTCAGATGCTGGCAGAGGACTCCAGAGCGAGAAAATAGTAACTGCAAAAAAATTTTTTTAATTTCAGTAAAGCATGTCAAGGCCTTTTATAACCTAAAATGTACTTTATGGTTCCTTCTCAGGCTCCCAGAATGGAGACATGAGTAAGGAGAAGGGTGATATGGGGACTTGCTAAGCCAATGTAGGTCTTTGTAGTCCAGAGATATCCATATGTCAGTCAGCAATAAATCAAAGCATCCGCTGTGTAACGTTGAGTTGAGACAGGAAGTTAAGTCCTGGAAGGTCTAGCTGTGCTTAAAGAGCAGGTGTTCACATCTATCAAACAGGCACCAGAATGTTTTATTAATTGTGCTTTAATGCATTACTAAAAACTACTTTTATAATAGTCACTTTATTTCTTCAATTCCATTCTTATTTAACCAGGAATGCACCATTGAGCAGACTCATTTACAAAGTGGTCCTGGGTGGACATAAAGTACAGTTATGCAAGAACTTACCGTAACAGTAGATCTTCATGAGAAGCTCTTACAGCAGGTAACACATGTGGGACTGACGCCACCTGGCGGCAGATCTCTGCAATTCTTTTTTTTTCCAGCAGTACTGACGTGGGACCGCCCACCCGACGTTGGCTCCACCCCCCTGATGTCACCCAGTATAAAGGCAGGAGGCGGTCCCCACGTGCTCCAGTTCTTGTACGCCAATGACAGGCCAAAAGTGGATAGCTGTGGATATAACAAAACTCCACAGAAAAAAGGGCAAACAACTAAGCCCACAACTGAATACTTGAAAGTTGGCTGAGAGAGAAGAGACCTATTCCGGGGGAAGGAGGAGGAAAATCAAGCGTAAAGAGCTCTCAAAGATCTACAGTTACAGTAAGTTCTTACGAACTGTACTACTCACTTTGAGTAAAGTTTGCAGCAGGTAAATACATGTAAACTGATTCCCAAGCAGTATAAAACTAAAGACAACCCTTGGGAGGGGGAAAAGGAAAAACAGACACACATCGGGAAAGAGATCTCTCATGGGATAAGGCCCTGAAGAACCACAAGGCCAAATTCTGCTTGACGCCTGGAAATAATGTCCAGGCTGTAATGCCTGATGAACGTGTGAACAGAGTGCCAGGTGGCGGCAGCACAAATGTCGGCAGCCGACACTCTCTTCAGTGCTGCAAAAGTAACAGCAACCGCTCTGCTGGAATGCGCCCTAACCGCACCCGGAAGGGTTTTCTCACCCTTCTCATAACAGAAGGATATGCAGCTTACCAACCAATGCAAAAGCGTCCGTTTGGTAACTGGGCACCCCAAGGACCTGTCTGCAAAGGACACAAAAAAGCTGATCTGACTGATTGGCCTCCTTAGTTCTGGACAGGTAACAGCACAAAGCTCTATGCACATCTAAAGTGTGCAGAAGCGCTTCACCCCCGTTGGAGTGCTCCGGGTAATAAACCGGGAGCTGAACTGACTGATGCGTAGATCCACCCTATTTTTATGAAAAATAAGATAGGGTTCCTTACACATCAAAGCGTGAAGCTCAGAAATGTATCTAGCAGAAGTGATCGCTACCAAAAACAGCATCTTCCAGGAGAGGTAACGAAGCTCACAACTCAAGGCTGGTTCAAATGAGGGAAGTGTAAGCCTTTCCAGAACAAACAGTAAATCCCAAGGAGGAACAGGATCCCGAATAGGGGGACAGAAATGCAGGATCCCCTTAAGGAAAATTTTAACCACCAATTGAGCCACTGTCCTGTCATGGATGCAAATGATGATAGGCAGAAACAGCGGCCAGGTGTATTTTTATGGAGGAGTAACTGAGGCCTGACTCTGAAAGGGATAACAGGTATTCTAAGATTGTGTTAACCGCACAGACCAGAGGTTCCAATCTCCTGGCTGTAACCCATAGACAGAAGCGTTTCCATTTAATAGTGTAAATGGCCCTGGCAGTGGGCTTCGCACTTCAACCAAGATTTGAGCTACCTCGTCCGATACTCCAAATCTGAGTTTTTCTAGGTCCTGAGGAGCCAGGCATGCAGGTGAAGTGAGCGTAAATTGGAATGGACCAATTCTCTGATGGCTCTCTGTTCCTGTGAGAGTAGCTGACCCGAAAGTGGAAGGGGCCACGGAGGCTCCACCGTCAGACGCCTGAGTCGTGGGAATCAAATCCGTCTGGGCCACAGAGGGGCTATCAGGATCATGACTACCCTCTCTGACTGGGCTTTGAGAAGTACCCATTGCAAGAGGGGAAAGGGAGGAAATGCATAAAGGAACCTCCCTTTCTAGGATAGGGACAATGCATCTTGCCAAAAAGCTCCAGGCTCTGGATACAGCGAGCAAAAATTGGGCAGTTTTGAGTTGCATTAAGATGCAAAAAGATTCAACTCTGGTGTTCCCCATCTGGTGAACACTGTGTCTGCTACCGACTGTAGCAGGGACCACTCGTGAGCTAATGATATGGCTCGGCTGAGAGCATCAACAACCACATTCAGAGAACCTGGAACATGGACTGCCGATAGATTGAGCTGATGCCTCATCACCCAGTCCCACTCTCTCATGGCTTCCCGACGTAGGGGATAAGAGTGTATGCCACCTTGCTTGTTGACGTAGAACACTACGGTGGTGTTGTCCGTCTGAACTCAAAGGTGACCAGGAATTAAGAATGGGCTCAGCGCCTGTAGAGAGTACAGGACTGCTCTTAGCTCGAGCATGTTAATATGCAGGTTCTCCTCTAATGGGGACCACAGTCCTTGAGTCCTGTGGTTCCCCAGATGAGCCCCCCATCCTGTCCCGGACACATCTTTAGTGAGAGTCTGGGGAGGTGTGTCTAGCTGAAAGGGAAGGCCCCTGCAGAGATTCTGAGGGGGGCCCCCACCAGCACAGTTCTCGACGAATTGGCTCTATGATCCTGATAGGCAAATCCAAGTCATCCCTAGTTGATCCCACTGGACGCGAAGTGTCCACTGAATGGTGCGCATGCGCAGCCTGGCGAAAGGGACTGAAACTATGGCGGCCACCATATGCCCTAGAAGCCGAAGGATGGATCTGGCCAGGATGACAGATGCTGAACAGGTTTGGATTGCTAGCGCCCTGAGACACTGCTCTGTCAAAAGGTAGGAAGGCCCTCACCAAGGAGGTATCCAGTAGGGCTCCTATGAATTGTAACCACTGCGAGGGAAGCAGCTGTGCCTTCTTTGGGTTCACGGTGATCCCCAGACGCCGACAGAGGGAGACAGTGTCCAGGATGGTCTCCCAGAGATGAGACCTGGTAGGGGCCAACAGAAGCCAATTGTCTAGATAAGGAAACAGGAAATGTCCGTCTCTGCGCAATGCCGCTGCGACAATGGCAAGGCATTTTGTGAAGACCCTCGGGGCAAAGAAAAGACCGAAAGGACCTTGAATTGGAAGGACCAACCTTCGAACCTGAATCTCAGAAATCTCCGATAATTTCTGCAGATGGGGATGTGCAGATATGCATCCTGCATGTCCAAGGAAGCCATCCAATCCCAGACCAAAATGAAAGGAAGGAGATTTGGAAGACAGACCATTCAAAATCTCCAGTAGGAGACCCACTGACTGAGGTCACTGAGATCCAGGATGGGTGTTAAGTCCCCCGTCTTTTTGGGAACCAGGAAGCCACAGGAGTAACCCCCGAGTCTACCTCTGCCTCTGGGACATTTTCTATACTGTCCTTGGCCAGAAGAGACTGAATCTCCTGTCTGATGGGAGCTCTGTGGTCTCTTGGGTAATGAGATGGGGGGCAGAGGTCTATCCGGGGGCAGGGATTCAAACTCTATGGAGTACACAAACTCCACGAGGTCGAGGGCCCACTATTCGGAGGTCATTTCTCTCCAAACTTGGGAGTAGAGAGAAAAGTGATCTCCCACCGGCTCTCCTGATGACAGGTCGGGGGGGGGTCGCTTGGACAGTCAGGCTGAGGGAGGGCGGCGGCAGGAGGTCTAGCCTGTCTAGAGGAGGTCGAGGCAGCACTTCTGGACCCAACTCTTCGACCAAAGCCTCCCCGCTGCGTGGAACTGGACCATGTGCATCAAAAAATTGAGGCTGCGTATGCTGCAGGTGGCAGCTGAGCACACCCTACGACCTAAGAAGTCCAGCTGCTTAGACTCCCTGTCTGGTGGCTGGGTACTTGGGTGCTTTTGGCCTCTGCGAACGATCACGTGCAGCTGATATGACCACAGAATCAGTTGTGGGATGTTTGGCTAAGTAGGAATGGTCCTTGGGGGCCCGGTACAAATTATTTGCCTTTTTGGGCACTGCAGAGGATGTGTGTGGAAGCTTCCAAGTGGCAAGGGTGACATCCTGGAAGGTGTCCACTAATGGGGGGATAACCACCAGCTTGGGGTCCTTCTGGTGCAAGTACTTCACCAGGCACAAGCATTCGGGGTCCAAGGTCTCTGTATCCAACCCGTATTCTCCTGGATATGCCTCATGACCTCCATGAAGCGGGGTTCATCGGGAGGAGAGTTTGGTTGATCCTCTGTGTCTCCAGGAAGCAAATCAGGGTCAGAGTCCAGGAAGAAAGTTTCTGATCCCCTGTAGTCCTCTGAGGAAGAGGAATGGCGTCACCTCCTCTTGTGTCTAGGTATTCTGGGTGAAGGACAGCAGGAGGAGGAAGGAGATCTGGTCCTCCTACATTTAGCATTATGCTTCCTGGGGCTGTTGAGAGTTTTGTCATCATCATTCCCAGATGGAACAGGGGTCTCCTCAACATCTGGGTTAGGGATGATGGGAGGAGGCTTAGGAGTGGGAGCAACAGGGGCTATTAAATCCTGCTTCACTGTGTCCCACCAATGGCTGAACAGCTCCTTGACCTGTAACATGCCCAGTTTTGGTGACTCAAGCCTCGGAGGTGGAGTCAGTCAGCCTTCTCCCGAACTGGCGTCAGGTAGGTCCGGCGTCAGTCTAATGGTTGATGATGGTGGGAACTCTGTGGTACCGTCGTCAGGGTCAGATGTCAGGTGGACCGGCGTACAGTCCCAAGGAGAGACGTTGGGGCTGCCGACAGGTGGCAGAGGGTCTGACGATGGTGGAGGTTCAGTGGACGGCTTGGCCAGTGCCAGAGGAGGAACCGTAGCATGTTTCTCCGGCATCGGGCCAGAGGCCAGATCAGACGGGCGTCCCTCGGCAGAAGAATGGGGATGGTTGGAATGAGAAGAGGCCTTGCCCAGCTTTTCAGCTGCCTTGGGGGGCTTGTCAGAGGGGCGTTGGTCGGCATCCGAAGGCTGACACCAGTCAGACTTGTGCTTTGGGGGCAGGGACAAAGCACTGGAAGAAGAATGCCCCGCGGCCTGTTTAGACTCTCTGGGATCAGCAGAAGCTGATTGGGAGGTGTACTTACTTTTTGCCACTACAGAACCAGCGTCCGAGGGCCTTTTAGCCACTATGGAACTGGAATCTGAGGGTCATTTAGCCGCTGCGGAACCAAAGTCCGAGGGCCTTTTCGTCACTGTGGAACCAGAGTCCAAGGGCCTGATCTTTATAGGTGGTAAGGTTGCTCCCTTAGAAAGAGAAGCTGAGGCTTGAGGGAAGTAAGCTGGGCCTCATAACCGGAGGAGCCGGAGTGACCAGTGGAATGGGAGCTGGAAGACCTGGGTCTGGAGGCTGATCGATCCCTGTCCTGGTGGTGGCGCTTCTCCTTTCTGTGTTTCTTCTTAGTTGGAGAAAGGGAACGTAATTCCCTCCCGGAAGAAGACTCCTGCTGCATCTGGGCCAAGTGTTATTGGGCTAGAAAAGCCTGGAGAGATTTTTGTCTCCAAATTCTGGTCCATCTGTTGAAGGCCTGGCAGTGGGTACAGGCGCCTGTGTCATGGTCTGGGCCCAGGCAAAAAAGGCAGGCTGAGTGACCATCTTTGGAAGGGATCCGTTTCCCACAAGAGCACTTATTACGGTGCCTGGTTGGTGGAGCCGACATATGTCGACGAATCGCTGAATGAAATTGAGAATTTTTAAGTTCTAGAGCGGACGGAACTAGCCAGAGCTGAGAGCTAACGTGTGCCACGGCGGTGACGTCAGGGGTGGAGCTGACGTCGGGTGGGCGGTCCCACGTCTGTACTGCTGGAGAGAAGAATTGCCGAGATCTGCCACCAGGTGGCGTCAGTCCCACATGTGTTACCTGCTGCAAGAGCTTCCTCTCGAAGTAAGATCACAAATTATACAAGACATCATGACAAATAATACAGCTTACAGAACCAATGCATATTGAGACGGCAAAGAAAACACAAGCATACATTAGCAGTATTAGGGCATAAAAAGATAGCAACAATCAAACATTTGCAAAAACAGGGTATGTAAGATGGCAACAGGAGGGCATACATAACTATTGTCAAGACCATGGATTCACAAGTGTGGAAGTGAGCAGAGGGGATAATAAGTAGATGGCACAAAGCGGGTGGGAACCACATAAGAAAGGGTCGAACTAGTGAGTTTTCACCTCAGTTTTAAACTGCTAGTAAACAGAATTCAATGCAAGACTCAGGTTCAGGCCCAGAACTGAGAATGGTAAAGACTGGCAAGGAGGCTGCTAGAACTAACAAGGGAGGAAGGGTTGCTCCTGTGAGGGCAGTATTGGTGGATTTAGCTGTGCAAAGTACCGTAGTCCAGAACCTGACAAGGAATGGACTTCAGGAAGCAGCAGAACTGAGCTATAGGTGATAATCCACATCTGGGGTGCACTGCAGACAAAGACACTTACAGGAGTACACTGTGAAGAGTACTTGTATGAATTAGTCAGAGGCAGGACTAGGAAAGTTTAGACAGGAAAGAATAATGGAAAGTATGAAGACCCCAGGGTTTGAGGTGTTGGGGTGCTAGTAAACTGGATACACAGAAAGGTGTCAGCAAAAAAAAAAAAAAGACTTGCAGTTCATCTTGTCTGTCCCTTTTCCTACCAGAGCCATTCCAACCTACCCTTTGTCATACCTGGGCTGAATGACCATTGGTACTTTATAAGTTGATAAGTTGCACGGACTGTGTAGACAGGCCATCTTTAAAAGGGTGCTTATGAAAGCAGTCAGCTGCCCAGTATGCAAGAAACTGTCAGCACTCATCTCAGAGCCTGCTGCAGCATGGGCAGGCATAGGAATGCTGAAGTGCAGGTCTGAGTGGAAGCTAAGGATGTCACATACCACTCCTCAAAAGCCTTCAAAGGTCTGAGAAGGTGGCCGGAGGGTTGTGGGCAGGGGTGAGGCAGTGTAGGATGGTGCCCCTGGGAGAAGGGGGTAATTCAATAACTGTAACATGGAACCATTTCACTCCGGTGAGTGAGGGATTTCCTTTGACTCATCTAGTCTATGAGGCCCACCAGTTACACTGACACCCCAAAAGGCTACAGAGAGCACAAGGCTCATGTGTGGTGGAGGTGCCACTCAAAGGGGGTCAGCTAGCAGGTTCTGGTGGATGGGGGGACTCCACAGTGTGGAGGACCGAAAAGGTGGCCTTTGCTAGTGAGAAGGATGGAGTAACTGTGCACTGTATCCTCGGTCGACACCTTACACTTCTGCATTGGCTCAAATGGTTTACCTATCAGCATTACAAGTACCAGCAGTAGGTCTATGGAGGCAGTGGTTCACGCACTGGAAGGAACAAGTGACCTAGACCTTTGGAAAAGCTCCCAACCACTTTCTCCTGCACCAGCATCTGCAAACCGGCCTGTGCGCAGTATGCGGAGAAGACCATCAGGTTTACCTTGTGGGTTATTGCTTGTAGCCCAGACTGAGACAGGGACCAAAGACCTGGCAGCTCAGTTTCAGTGCAAAAAATAAAATTTTAATTAATGCATTTCGGGAAAAGGAACCCAAGGCTGCAATATAAATCGGTGGTGGGGGGTGCTGGATAACACCACAGAAGAAAAGGATTAAGGGGTAATGGTATGAAATGTGGGCTTTAGAAAATAATGACTGGAACCTGATGGTCCCTGGGTACTCGTTTAGTAGGGATAGAGGAACAGGTAGAGGGGGAGGAGTAGCCCCTTTTGTCAAGGAGGGAATCAAAGTGGCAGACGACAGGTGAATCGGGGTAGTAATGGAGAGACTGAGTCCCTGTGGGTGCAACTCATGGCAGCCTCAGGCAAGAAACTGTGCTTGGAGGTGACCTATAGACCTCCAAAGCAAGGGGAAGAGAGAGAGAGAGCTCAGGGAAGAACTTAAAAAAAAGAGGTGATAGGGAGAAGTGGTGGTGGTGGGTGATCTGAATCTGCCAGACATCGATTAGGATATTCCAGTGGCCAGACGCACCAGAAGTCAGGCCTTGCTGGCTGCCTTCTAGCACTGTCTACTGGTACTGCTCATTAAGGAATTGTCCAGGCAAAATGAAATTCTCGATGTGCTGCTCCTCAACTCAAGAGGTGATTTGAGCTGTGAGTATAGGGGAGCCACTGGGGAACAGCGACCATAATTCCATTTGGTTTGAACTTGTCCTTGGGTCTGGAAAACCCCAATCAAGAGATGCAGCCCTGGATTTCAGAGTGACGGACTTTAATAGACTGAGGGAGCTGGTCAGGGAAATGTTAGTTGGGGTGGATAACATAGGGAGTGGAAGAGAGATAGGGGCAATTAAGTGAGCTATTCCCAAGACATCTAAGCTATGCATGAACATGGTAACCAAAAAAGAACAGGTTCAAGAAACCATTATGGTCAGCGATGAGGGCAAAGAAAAAGGCCTTCTACAAGTATAAAGAAAAGCAGAGGGAAGGAAGAATGGAGAGAATATATGCTAAAAAATAGGGAGGCAAAGAGGACAGTTATGGAGGCAAAAGCAGACACAGAGCTGCATACTGTAGAGGGGTCAAGAGTAAAGAAAAAACGTTATTTTACTATATTAGGAAAAAAAAGATGAAGGAAGGGAATTGTAAGGTTAGCAGAGAGGGGTAGGGTGATAAAGGAGGATGGGCAAAATGCCACCATCCTTAATGATTATTTTAGCTGTTTCCACTGAGGGGAATGGTGGACCCTTGCCAAAGAGTGGCCTCAAAGCAGCCACTAAGGGGGTTCAGGAGATGAGGCAGCCAATATTTATTTACAAGCAAAAGGATCCAGAAAGGGCTGGCAGCACTAAAAATAGATAAGGCTTTGGTGCCAGATAGGTTGCATTCAACATTACTCAGGGAGATGGCAGCAGAGCTGGTTGAACCCATGGTAGGTCTATGCAACAGATCTCTAAAGACAGGGGTAGTTCAGAAGGATTGGGAGGGTGGCAGACGTAGTTCCACTCCATAAGGTATTACCACTAATCTGCTTAGTACATCCTCCCTACTATACGCAGACAACATTGTACTGTACACTAGTTCAAATAATATTGAGGACATTAACGCTAAACTCTCCAGTGATTACCAGCTTATCCAACAATGGCTAACAAATCACAAACTTGTCCTAAATAAATCAAAGACCCAAGCTATGCTATTTGTCTCCAGTCTCAAACTCAAACACTCCCAAACTCATTTTAACGTCTACTCCCTTGATGCCACATCAGTTGGTGTGGTAAACTCATTTAAATATCTGGGGGTCACTCTTGACCCATCCTTGAGTTTTGACCTCCACATTCAATCGACCTATAAGCAGGTAAACTCCAAGCTTGAGATCGCCTACCAGACAAGTTATACACTCACTCCCTCAGCTAGACTTGCTATTGCCCGTGGAATATTACTTCCCTCTCTAACTTACGGGGTTGCTACATATGCTTCTGCCTGCACCTCCAGTCTTCGTAAGTGGGACGTTGCTTATAACAACATCTGTCATTTTGCATCTAGCTCCCCACAGCTGAAACATCACTGCCTTCTCTACACAGATTTAGGATGGCTTCCACCTAATGAACTAAGGTCCTACGCACTCGGGTCCATCACTGATAACAGTATCAGATCCCATATTCCCAAACCACTGGCCTGCCTCCTTCCCTACCAGAAAACCAATTATGTGCTACGCTCTGCCGAAAATGCCCCTGTCCTTATCCCGAGACATCGCACCAAAGAAGACAGTCATGCCTTTGCCTTTCATGCTCCGCATTTCTGGAATTCACTTCCTCCAACACTCCGTGAATCGGCTTCCCACATCTCCTTTAAGAGAGAACTTAGACACCATCTCTCCTCCTCCCACACATGCTTCTGTTTTAAACCACCCTAGCCCTTACTCTCTTACTCCACCCCCTCTCTGATGGCACCTGGGTGCCTGGGGGTCCACCCCACATGGAGCACTTCCTCTCAGTTTCACTTCCTTATTTTCAACACTTTCATCCTCTGTTTCCTCTTCTCTTTTCTGCTCCATCCCTGATGCTTCCTCCTGTCAAACTCTATAGCTCTTATCTTCCATTACTTGTGGTACCCTCTGGGTAGTCTGTACCCTTACTTAACCCATTTTACTACCTCCTCATACCTATTGCCTCTCTACTCCCTCCACCTTCATCTATTTTCTGCCTGACTGGTATTCGTTCTCCCAGCACTTTATCCTTAATTTTCAAATCAGTATCTGGATGCTTTAAATTTTACCTAATTTTATTGTCTTATGTAACCAAACTGTTGTATTTTGGTGTATTTGGTCTTACTACCTCAATTCCTTGTCAAAATTACTACTGTTTATATGTAACTCACATTATGTATCATGATGTTCCTTTTTTGAAGTTTGTCTCTGTACTCTCCCAGGTCGTGCCTGAAAATAGTCTTTCTGGCTAGTGTACCTACCCGGTAAACAAAAACTAAATAAATAAGGGAGGGGCAAGGAACATGCGAGAAACTTCAAACCTGTCAGTCTGACCTCTACTGTAGGGAAGCTGATGGAGTCACTGGTCAAAGAGGACCTCATGGACTACTTGGAGAGCACAGAGCTCCAGGATAGTAAACAGCGCAGATTTATGGCACGGATGTCTTGTCAGACTAACCTGATAGTTTTTCTTTGACTGGGTGACCAGGGACTTGGATAGAGGCCATGCTGTTGATTTACTCTACTTCAGCTTCAGCAAGGCTTTCAACCTGGTGCCTCATAGATGCCTGCTGAAAAAAGATGGAGGATCTGGGTGTGGCTTAAGGTCACAGTAAACTGGGTAGGTAACTGGCTAAAGTGGAGGCAGCAAAGGGTTATAGTCAATGGGGTCAAGTCAACAGAGAGGGAGGTCATGAGTGGGGTACCACAGTGATCTGTTCTGGGACTGGTCCTCTTCAATATGTTCATTAGCGACATTGGTGAGGGTATCCGAGGCAGGCTGTGTCTCTTCGCAGATCTCAGGAGGGCCGACTTTGGGAGGATGGGGGAAGTGGTAAAAGGGTACCTTGCCAGAATTCAACCCAGTATGGACACTAACCAGAGGTGGGAGCTCATAAAGCTGGGGATAGTGGAGGCAACCAAAACCTGCTGCAAAGCCCAGAGCAAGAAGGCTAGGGTTAAGAAACCGATCTGGTTGAGCAAGGAGGTCATGGAAAAGGTAAAGAGGAAAAGAGCTGCCTTTAGGAAGTACAAGAAAACAGGGAGGGGGAGGACAGGAGGAGTACTTGACAGAATCAAGGAGGTGACAAGGGCAGTAGGGGAGCCAAAGCATCTACGGAACTCAGGCTGGCACAAGGCATTAAGAACGGGAGAAGGACTTTTCAGTACATCAGGGAGAAAAGGAGCTGTAAGGACCATATAGTAAGGATTAGGAAGGAGGGGGTTGGTGGAAGCAGGTGCGATAAGGCTGAAGCACTAAATGAGTACTTCTGCTCAGTATTTACTAAAGAGAATAGAGGGGTGACACCCAAGGTGGGAGAAATGGCAGAAGCAGGGGGGGGTGACAGATGGGGAATCATGGAGAGCAGAGTTCGAGAGGGTTTGAAGGCACTGAGGGTGGACAGGCGCCAGGCCCAGATGGCATCCACCCAGGGTACTGAAAGAGCTGGCAGAGGTCCTGCAGGACCTTTGGCAGACCTATTTAATGCCTCACTACATTCGAGGTGTGTACTCAGGACTGAGGATGGCTCATGTGGTGCCCTCCACAAGAGTGACTCCAAGGATGAATCGGAAACTACAGACCAGTGAGCCTCACATCCATCGTGGGTAAGCTAATGGAGACTATCCTGAAGGAGAGGCTGGTGGCCCTCCTAGAGGCCAAAGGACTACAGGGCAGCAGACAGCATGGCTTCATACGTGGCAGATCCTGCCAAACCAACCTGGTCGAGTTCTATGACTGGGTAACTAGGCAACTGGACAGGGGCCATGCAGTGGATGTCCTGTATCTGGACTTCAGTAAGGCATTCGACTCAGTGCCACATGGAAGGCTGGGAAGGAAGTTAGTAGGCACAGGGGCGGCTGCAAAGCTGGTGAGATGGGTAGGAAACTGGCTGCAGGGAAGGCAACAGAGGGTGGTGGTGGGTGGAGCTCACACCCAAGGACAGTGACGAGCGGTGTTCCACAGGGCTCGTGTTGGGACCAGTGTTGTTTGGGATATTCACTGCAGACATATCATGGGACATCAAGAGCAAGATCAGTCTGTTTGCTGATGATACCAAGGTAGGCGGTGGTGGATGACCTAGGGGATGGCAGGGGTTGCAGGATGATCTGGTAAAGCTTGAAACCTGGTCAGACACCTGGCAACTGGGCTTTAATGCCAAAAGTGCAAGGTGCTGCATTTTGGGATGAAGAACCCAAGGAGGAGTTACCAGCTAGGGAAGTGCAGCTAGCCCAGACAGAAGAGGAGAAGGATCTGGGTGTGCTCATTACAGGTCAATGAACAACTCGGCACAATGTAGGAAGGCAGCTGCAAGGGCCAACAAAATGCTGGGTTGTATTGCAAGGGGTATATCCTCGAGGAGGAGGTGATTCTGCCACTGTATAGGTCATTAGTTGGCCACACCTGGGTACTGCGTGCAGTACTGGCATCCGTATCTGAAGAGGGACATTAAGTTACTGGAGGGGGTGCAGCGCAGAGCGACAAAGATGATCAAGGGGCTGGGGGACTTATCATACGAGAGGAGGTTGAAGGAGTTGAACATGCACTCACTGGAGGAGAGGAGAGACAGGGGTGGCATGATTGAAACCTTTAAATACATGAAAGGAATAAACAAGACAGGTACAGAGGGGCTGTTCAAAGTAAGGGGGGGAGGGACACCAGGGGCCATGATATGAGACTGGAGCGAGGAAGGTTCAGGAGGGAGATGAGGAGACACTTTTTTACAGAGAGGGTGGTGGCTGGGTGGAATGCGTTACCTGCTGAAGTGGTATGCAGTAGAACAGTGGACTGCTTCAAATGAGGATGGGACAGGACAAGGGGGAGGGTTAATGAAGGGGAAGGGTGTAAGGGAGGGGCAGCTGCAGAATAAGGGGTGCTAGCTGCACATTCGAGCAGACTTGATAGACCTCTAGGCCTTTATCTGCTGGCAAATTTTGTATGTTCGTATGACACTAAGTTCTGTAGGAGGGTGGATAGTGACAAGGGGATCAGGGAAATGCAGAGTGAATGACATATGAAAGCTAGCTGGCCGGTCAAAAACCAGCGGGCCCAAAAGACAACTCTGGTCAAAGTTACCAATGTACCCCAATGGCCAGAGGATTTCCCAGTCTCACTGCAATTGCCCAACCCAAAATGACTGCATAAAGGAGATAAGATCTTCTGCCCTCTCCAAGGGTAAGAGTCCTGACTTAGAAGGAGTCCAACTCCACTCCAGTGAACTTGATCACCTGTAAGGGAACCAGTTCAGACTTGGCCAGGCTGACTAAAAGGCCAAGGTCCTGAAAGATCTGGAGAGCCAGATCCCTGGACTGCTCCACCATTTAACTGGAGATGCCTGCCACAAGCCAGAAATCCAGGTAAGTAAATACCCTGGCATCACTGCACCAGAGGTAGGCTGCGATAACTGAAAGGCACCTGGTGAAGACCTTGGGTTCTGAGGAGAGGTCAAATAGCATGACCTTGAATTCATACAAAACTCTATCCTGCGCAGAACCAGAGGTATAGCCGGTGGCACAGATGGACTGGAATACTATAGGAAAGAAGGTATCCTGTAGGTCTACGGAGCAGAATCAACCCATATACCAATACATAACATATAAACAGAATTTAACGGCAGATAAGGACTGCATGGTCCATCCAGGCTGCCCACTTCTCCCTACCTATATTATTACCTCGGATCATGCCCGATCTACAGTTCTTTCTCCCTCTCCCCTTCCTTTCAACTATGATTCCCTTGTGCTTATCCCATGCACTCTTGAACTCCACCACTGTTTTCGCCCCCTCCACCTCCACTGGAAAGCTATTCCAGGAATCCACCACTCCTGTGAAGAAGTGCTTCCTCACATCTCTCCTGAATCTATCCCCCTCCAGCTTCATAGCATGTCCCCTTGTTCTTGGGCACCTTTTCTTCTGGAAAATACTTCCCTGCTGTTCCTTATATACCCATATGAGGTATTTAAAGGTCTTTATGTACAGCTTGGCACAGAGAAGGGAATAAATGTAATAAAGGTTCTTTGGTCTCTTTCTTATAGGGCTTTTGATGCAGATCCTGCACCATTTTAGCTGCCCTCCTCTGGACCGCCTCCACTCTGTCTATGTCCTTCCGGAGATGTGGTCTCCAGAACTGAACACTGTTCTCTAGGTGGGGTCTCAACAGCCATCTATACAGAGGCAACACCACCTCCCACTTTCTGCTGGTGATACCCTTCCCACTGCACCCCAGCATCCTACTAACCCGCCCTCCTTGTCCCACTGCCTAGCCACCTTTAGGTCATCTGATACGATTCCCCCCAGGTCTCTTTCCTGCTTTGTGGTCGACAGTACCACTCCAACCGTTTTGAACTCCATCTCTGGGTTTCTGTGCCTTAAGTGCATTATTCTGCACTTTTTTACATTTAAACCCAGTTGTCATACCCTTGACCGCTCCTCTAGTTCTCTCAGATCTCTGCTCATCCTTTCCACCACTACCCCGGAATGTCCACCCTACTGCAGATTTTGGTGTCCTCTGCAAAAAGGCAGACCTTTCCTTCTAGCTCCTCTGCAATGTCACTTATAAAGGCATTAAAGAGAACCGGTCCCAGCACTGATCCCTGAGGCACCCCACTGGTCACCCTCCCTTCCATGGAATGAACTCCATTTACCACCACCCTCTGTCGCCTATACCCTAACCATTTTTTTTTTTTTTTGTAAACTTTCTTTTTATTCAAGATTTTCACAAATACAACCATACAGCATCTGTGCAGAGTACATATGTAACCCTCCCCCTACAAATAGGGGTTCCTATAATGTCTTCCTGGGCTTGCCTAATGCCCACTGTCAGGAATGGTGTAAGGTGTCTAGCAGTTTAAACTGCCTGCATGAGAGTGCTCTACAAAGCCTCCATGCCTGTCTCTTTAAGAGAACCATTATGCTGTGCTAGAAAATTAGTCTGTGCTGAGTCCAAGTGATTTAAGGCTTATGACCAGCCAAACAGGTCATATTTCTGCTCCATTCTGCAGTCGCTATTTGTGCAGAGGGAGCCCTGTTAGGAAAAGTGATTATTTGCTGTTTATCTGCTGTAATAATATTGCTGTAGGAGTTTGTCTAACCTGCTTCCATTTGCAGCGCAAACATTCAAATTGGAGCCGCCATTTTGGTTCTGGAACTGCCAGTGTTGGACCAATCAGAACCTCATGGGACCTAAGATGGAGACTGTCTCCGGAGGCCTTGTGGGACTGAAATTTGTAGGAACTGTAGTTTTTAAGATTTGGCGCCCAAATGGACCTGGAGGGGGGGGGCCCTTACTGTGACAGACAGCTCCCTCAGCCAACTGAACCTTTTGGATCACTGGGAAAGCCCACAACTGCCTGCAGCAGTGTGTCAGTTATGAACTGGAGTTTGGAGAGTGAACAGCTTGAGTCATCGAGCAGCCGCTCCTGCGTAGAAGCATGGGAGAATCATCAGGAAGGCAATGCTAGCCTACCTGTCACATCTTCCAGTGTGAAGAGCTACCTTGAGTGTGAAAGTTGGATTTATCCAATTACCTCACTGAGACCTGTGTTTGAAGAGAGAAAGTGTGTTGCTGCTACTTGAGAGTGGACCAAAGACTTGCTCCAGAAGCGATCGACCCACCAGGTACCAAAGTGAACCTCAGATCGAAAGGTTTGCACAGAAGAAGCTGCAATTTGCAGACAGATTTTATCCAAACTGTGGCAAGTTGCTTTAAGTGTTATAGGTGTGCTGAATGTGTTGTGTGGGTCACGACTTTGTTCCCCACCACGAGTTCTGTTACGTCAGCTGGAGGCTGTTCCAACTCTTATCACAGACTTCCTCTGAACTGTTCGCTTTGCCTGGGCCCTGCCACCTCAGCCTTGGCCACCGCTGCCCGTGATTCAGGGACTTTTCCAGCGAAAGACCCGCCAGGGGATTCGGCTCCTTGCTCAACACCAACGAACAGGTAGTGACCACCACAGTGAGTCGTGTAGGCCCCGCTTCCCCTGGCAATCCAGTACAACATCCAGAGGTCTTCATTTCGTATGTTCTGCATCCTGGTCTGGGTAGCACGAGTACAAACAGGGTAGCTCCCTGTAACATAAGCTACAATCATTGTGCGTCATCTGATTTGCTTGTTTTGGGTTTCATTGCAACAGACTGAGCCATCTGGCTCCAGATTACAAATATTTGGGTTGAGTGCATGCTAACTGTTTTCTTTCCTAAGGGCCCCAACAACAGCTGCAACGTTGTCCTATCCCAGGCAACACTTCAGGTTAGCCTGTTCACCAACTGGGTACCCAGGGTTGTGGGACTATGTCAGAGGGACTTACAGTGCATGCTTTATCCACCTGAATATAATCAGAATTGCTAAACACTTACTAGCTTTGCACCCCACCCTTGTTCACATCCCCCTAAATAAATCAGATTGTGGTTTTCACGTTTAACCTGGCTAGTGTGTACCTCCCTGGTGGGGATACAGTACTGTTACTGTATTGTTGCATCACTGGTCTTATTTTCCAGGGGTCTCCAAGGCAGTTGCAGAGAATCCAGCCCTGGTGGTAAATACAAGGGGTGTGAGCATATCATTACTGTCATATGGTAAATGTGAATGTTTTGTTGCTGAACTATTTGGGCCACTAGAAGGGTTGGTGGGTGGCTATAACACCCCGGAGGGCTACACCAACAGCAGTTACACTACCCCAAAACCATTCCTCCGGATGGAGGCACCCATTCACCAAACTCAGGCCCCTCAACCTGTGCTAGTCACGTGGGCAGGGGTAGTAGCCCATAGGATAGTGCCACCTAGGGGTTACACATACATAGGCAGTCATTAAAAAAGGCATTACGACAGTTATATTTATCTGAACACCAATAACTACAAAAATATAGTGGATAAAAATAGTCCATTTGGTAAGTAAAAGTCTGAGATTCCCAGAATTCCATTCAGAGGCCTCCATCGATTTTTGAAGAGTTCTTCCTGGAAGTTAATAGTGGCTGTTAGCAGTTCAAGTTGCCTACCAGTTGCCTAACATCTTTCAATCTATTAATCACATTTCCTATAGTAGGTGACATAGGATTGAGCCCTTTGGAAATGATTGACTTAAGAGCTACAGCAATAATGACCCTATATAAATATCCTTCTGGCTTCTGTGTAGATATATATATATATATATTATATATTTATGATCTTGGATCAACACCTTTGAGAACAAGCTGATTACATAGGTTCCGTGTCAGAGCGGAGGACACACTGGCAAACAATATGTTACTAGGAATTCACCTACATGCAGATTTTGGTGTCATCCACAAAGAGGCAGACCTTTCCTTCCAGCTCCTCTGCAATGTCACATATAAAGACATTAAAAAGAACCGGTCCCAGCACTGATCCCTAGGAACGTTTTGAAAGATTCTGGTCCAGCAGGGCATGCACTTCCATCCAAAAGGTCTCCAGGTTGGGACAGGCACAAAAAATGTGGCATGGCATGCCCTCCTGACCACATCCCCTCCAGCATCTGTCTGACCCGTTAGGTGTATAATGTTTTCTGCGTGAAGGTGTACGAAAAAAGTGGATCAGGGTTTTCCATTTAAATTCCCTATATCCAGGGGAGGCTGTTTTCTGAGTCACCCTAACTGCTCTCTCCCACGTCTGATCATCGATGATTTCCCCCACTTTCTCTCTCCCAGGCTGCCCGTGTACCCCATGAATGCTAAACCTCCGAGCTGCAGAGTTGGGCTACCAAACCTGTAACTGAATTTCTGGTAGAGCTTATAAACTCTTCTAGCTGTGTCAGGGGTTGCAAAACCGGTCCTTGATCCCTGGTTGCAAAAGGAAATGTTGCATTTCTAAATACCTGAAGAATTCACCCCTGCCTAAGCCGAACTCTGCCTGAAGCTGTGGGAGAGATTTAAGGGTGGTCATGTCTGGACTACGTAAATGTTTTAGGGGAGGTAATTCCTTTATTTTCCCAATGTCAAAACCCTGCATCTGAGAGGGGCAGGCCCTGTCGGGAGTGTTTGTAAGACCAAGTCGAGGGCTAGGAACATTGGCATCACCTAAAAGTTGTCACATCACACTCCATGTTTTTAAGGTGTGCTTTACCCAAGGGTTGTCTATTGATCGGAAAACAGCTGGTGTTAGTTGAGGCAGAGGAAGGGATGCCTGCCACCCACGAGGTAACCCCGCCAACTCCAGCTCTAACCATTCAGTCTCCCTTTGTCCAGTTAACCACTGTAGTATGGGAGTGGCCTGTACAGCCCAATAGCTTGTAGTTTGGTAACCCTGGGCCGCCCCTATGTTTGTGCTGCTTCAATAGGGCCAATTTCAGTCTTGGGCAACTATTTCCCCAGATAAATTAATGGGTGGCTTTTTCCAACTGTTTCCAGGTAGTTTTTAGTATGGCTATGGGAAGCATGCAGAAGCAGTACAGTAGTCTTGGTAAAATATTCATCCATATCGTCTGCACCTTCCCGCCTAGCCACAGTGGTAAAGCCACCCATCTACGCAAATCAGCATATATTTCCTTTAGCAAGGGGTCATAATTTGTTTTATACAGGGCATTTGCATCCTTCCGGATATGGATGCCTAAATATTTAAATCCTTTTGTTGTCCATTTAAAAGGGACACTATGTCTGACCTGGATAGACAGCACTCTGCTCAGTTTTAATACTTCAGACTTGTCCCACTTGATTTTGAAACCGGAGACTCCACTGTATTACTCTAATGTGTTTAAGAGAGGGGGCACAGAGTGTATGGAGTCACTTATGAAAAGTAACATAGAAACATAGAACACAGAATTTGACGGCAGATAAGGACCGCTTGGCCCACCCAGTCTGCCCATTTCCCCTACCTACTGGATAAGCTGCAGATCCTAGTTAACCAGCAGCCTACTTCTTCCTACCCCCAACCCCCAGAATTGCCTTATGACTATCCCATGCATGCTTGAATTCCACCACTGATTTTGACTCCACAACTTCCTCCGAAGGCCATTCCATGCATCCACAACCTCTCTGTGAAAAATACTCCTTAAATTACCTCTGAGCCGCCCCTCTATCTTCAAATTGTGCCCTCTTGTTCTTGCACACTCTTTTTTTTAAAGATGCTACCCTCTTGGACTTTGTTGATTCCTTGAGGTACTTGAAAGTTTCTATCATGTCCCTCTCCCTCCTTTCCTCGAGGCTATACATTAAGCTCCTTAAGTCTCTCTTCATATGTCCTCCGTGCAGACCCTGCACCATTTTAGTTGCCCTCCTCTGACAGCTTCCATCCTGTCTATGTCTTTATGGAGATTGGGTCTCCAGAACTGCACACAGTACTCCAGATGGGGTCTCACCAGCTGTCTGTACAGAGGGATAATAACTTCCTGTTTTCTACTGGTGATGCCTCTCCTATGCATCCCAGTATCCCCCAGCCCTCCTTGCTGCCTCTCACATTGCTTGCCCACCTTTTAGGTCATCTGATATGACTACCCCAGGTCCCTTTCCATTTTGTTGTTGTTAGTATCTCACCCCCATTGTGTACTCTTCCCTGGTTTTGTTTCAGGTGCATTACCTTGCACTTCTTAGCATTGAATCTAAGCTGCCATACATTTGACCATTCCTCTAACCTTGCCAGTCCCTTCTCATCCTTTCCACCCCACCCTGTGCATCAACTCTGTTGCAGATCTTAGTGTCATCTGCAAAGAGACATACTTTTTCTTCCAGTCCTTCTGCAATGTCGCTATAAAGACATTGAAGAGACTGGTCCTAATACTGAACTCAAGTGGTACCCCGCTAGTAACCCTCCTTTCTTCTGAGTGACTCCATTTACTATTACTCTCTGTGTCCTATTCTCCAGCCAATTCTTTACCCAGGCTGTCATCTTGGGACCCACTCCCAGGCTGGCTAACTTATATATTAATCTTTGTGTGGGACTGTGTCAAATGCCTTGCTAAAGTCTAGGTAGGCCATGTCCACAGCCCCTCCTGATCTACTACTTTGGTCACCCAGTCAAAGAAATCTATCAGGTCGTCTGGCATGACCTTCCATGTGAATCCATGTTGCCTAGATCTTGTCCCTCTGGCCTCTAGATACTGCGACAATTCTTTCCTTTAGAAGTGATTCCATCATTTTCCCTATCACTGAGGTTAAACTAACAGGTCTATAGTTTCCTGCTTCTGCCTTGCTCCCACTTTTGTGAAGGGAATCACATCTGCCCTCCTCCAGTCCTCGGGTACCACCCCATCCTCCCATGATCTGTTAAAGAGGGTAGTCGTGGTGTCACTAGTTCTACCCTTAGTTCTTTTAGAATTCTGGGATGAATCCCATCAGGCCCCATTGCTTTGTCCACCTTCAGTTTTAAGAGTTCTTTCAGAACCCTTTCTTCTGTAAATGGGCTGGTATCAACTTCTGTATCAGAGTGTTACTACTGTTTGTTTTATGTACTCCCTCTTCCTTTGTAAATACTGAGCAAAAATATTTGTTTAGTATCTCTGCCTTTTCACATTCTCCCTCTGCCCACCCTCCCTCCCTTTATAGCCTCACTATCCCTCCTTGGTCTTCCTTTGCTCCCTGATGTACCTATAAAGGTTTTATTCCCTTCTTAACTGAGTTGGCTATCTTTTCCTCAGTTTGGGCCTTTGCTGTTCTGACTGCCCTCCCAGCCTCCTTTGCTTTAACTGATACAGTTCTCTGTCCTGCTCCTGCTGCGATTCCTTGTACTTCCTGAATGCTTTCTTTTTCTCTTGAACCTTCACTGCCACTTCCTTTGAGAACCATAGTGGTTTCTTACATCGTCTTGTTTTGTTTATTTGCTTCACACAAAGGCTCGTTACCTCTGTGATGGCAGTTTTTATTATTCCTCATTGTTCTTCCACCCTCCTTCCCACCCATTTGCTAGTGCATTCCTTAGGCACTCACCCATTTTGGCAAAGTCAGCCCTCCTAAAGTCCAGTACTTTTGTCTTTGTATGGCTTGACTCTGTTGCTGTGTTTATTGTGAACCATGACTGTTCGATGGTCGCTGTTCCCAGATGGCTGCCCACTTCACATCTGTGATCCTCTCTCCATCTCCATTTGAGAGTATCAAGTCTAATATTGCTCCCTCTCAGTGGGCTCCAGTACTAGTTGTTCAAGGCATGCCCCTGTGGGGCATCTAGAATAACTGCACTCTTCAATGGCAGCTGCAACTGCGCTCCAGTTAACATCTGGCATATTCAGATCACCCACATCAGCAATATCTCCTTTTTTCTGCCATTCTAGTATACTTTCTATCATTTCCTTGTCCATTTCCTCCCCTGAGAAGGTCTGTATACAACCCTGTGCGGATTGTGGTGCCATTGCCTGTCTCCAAATTTACCCACAGTGCTTCTTCTCCTCCCTGTTTACCCTTTTGTTCTGTTGCTTTTATTCCTTCCCTTATGTAAGAACTACTCCTCCTCCTCTTTACCCTCCCTGTCCCTCCTGTAGATAGTGTATCCTGGTATGTTTACGTCCCAGTCATGGTTTTGTGTGTACCATGTTTCTGTGACTGCCACGATATCCAGATGTTCCTCTCCATCAAGGCCACTAATTCAGGAAGCTTGTTACCTAGACTACGGGCATTGGTACTCATTGCTCTCCATTTTTGATGGCCTTACCTTCTGTTGCAGCATCCCCACTGACCGTCTCTACCTTGGTCTTTTCTCATTTAGTACCCTGTTTTGTAGGGAGAGGCTGGGATTTTTCTGCTGCTTGTCAGTGCCTCCCCATTGACTAGTTTAAAGCTTGCCAATGAAGCATTTAAACCGATTGCTCAAAAGACTTGTTCCTTCCTGGACAGATGCAGACCATCCTGCCAGTATAGGCTGGTGTCCCTCCAGGTGGAACCCCAGTCCCCAATGAAGCCAAACCCTTGTGCTCTGCACCATTTTTTCAACCATTCATTAAACTGCATGGTGCCAATTACCCTCGCCTCCCCATGCCTTTGACAGGCAGCACCTCTGAGAAGGATACTGTGTTTGCTACTTGTCTTGGCCCTACCCAACTCTGCAATGTCCTCCTGCACTGCTCTAACCTCATGATGAGCCAAGTCATTTGTCCCTAGGTGGACAATTACGTCCAGCTCAGAATCCCTTGCAGCTGTTGTTGTGATCCCGAGGATGCGCTTCCTGTCCCTCCAAGCCATGGCACCAGGCAGGCACCTTACTTCAGATTTCCCAGCTCCTCCCAGTTCTATCCCCCTAATAATTGAGTCCCCCACCAGGAGCTGCTTCCTTTCCTTGTGGTGTCCTCTGCCTCCTTCCTGTGGGCCTCCTTGTGACAGTTGTCCTCAGCCTCCTTAGTCTCCTCTGCGTGTGTATCTATGGAGAGCTATGCTCCCCAGAATGGCGTATGGATTGTGGTGTGTACATTGACTGGGTGTGCCTCTGTTTCACCATCTCATCCTCCTGAGCCCACTGTGGTCCAACTGCTGTGCTTTCTTGCAACCTCTGAGGTAGTGGTGGTGGTTCTGGTGCTCCCTGGATGGGGAGGTTCCCTTACTACTGTCCATTGTGGCCTGGGGAAGGTCCCGTGCACACTGTCCAGTGTGGCCTGAAGACGGGCAACTTCCTCCTCAGGGCAGACAGTTGTCTGCAAATAGGGCAGCATCTCAGCCTCCAGAAAGACTCCCCGAAGACTGCTGCCCCACAGCCATTACATTGCACTACTCCCTACATTTTTTTTTTTTGTGTGATTGGTTTGTAATGTAGAAATATATATTTATTTTATACAATGTTTATGCTTATATTGTCAGTGCAGTGTGCTAGAGAGGATATGACAGTGACATGCACCTTGCACTCTTGAGAAATGATGTCAGAACCCCAGGTATAAAGGAAGTATTTCCAGGGTGGGTGGGGTGAGGGGTGGAAGGGTTGGGCCCAAACTGTGCCCTCGAAAACAATCAGCTAGAAGCTCTGACCCACTGCTGCAATGAGTGCCTTCCTGTCAGGAAGATGCCCACACAACAATTTGATAGAGAAATACCCTGCTAATCAATCAGAGAAAATCCACACATCCAAGTCAGACACAGTAAACCTTCCCAGCCCCAAAACAGGCCTGGTGGTTTGTGCTCTGAGAGCTGTCCCCCTAAAATAAGTCAGCTGTGCTTTAAACTCTTCCTGCACTGAAAATCTTAAGAATTGTAACAAAACGAACCTTAATCCACCAATCTCTGTTGCTTGAAAGACCGCCTTTCCTGTTTCCACACTGCAGGTTTTTCTGTGACCACTCCTTAACCCCAGTAACTCTGTTTAAAAAGAGTTTAACTATCACAAACTCCTACGCACCAGTAAATTATTTAAAAATAGTTTCAGTCCCAAAAGCCTAGTAGTCAATCCAGCTACCCCCAAGGGACAACCAGAATGAAGTATTTAAACACTTATAAGGTTACTTCCAAGATAAGCAGAGTTTGCAAGTTTCTTTTTCAACTGCTCAGCCACCTGAAATTTAAAGTATCATCCGCATACAATGAAACTTTTTGCTCCCCGTATGTCTTGGTTGCACCTAATAGTGACAGCCAGCGGTTCAATCCCCAGCATAAAAAGATGGGGTGAAAGTGGACAACCCTGGTAAGTGCCCTGCTGCAACTCAAAAAAGGGGGAGAGGATACCATTCACTCTGACCCTAGCTTTTGGTTTGATGTAGATGGTGTTTACCCTGGAATTAAATTTAAGGTCAAATCCAAATTTATGTAAGGGGAAAAGAAGATACTGCCAATTAAGGCAATCAAACGCCTTTTCTGCATCAAGGGAAATTGCTAGATTAATAGTACTGGAGTGTTTGGCTGCATAAAGGACATTCAAAAGTCTGCAGACATTATCAGAGGATTGGCGCTGTGGAATAAACCCAGTCTGATTCCAGAGTATAATTTTCAGTATGACCAGTTACACTCTGGTAGCCAAGACAGAGGTCATAATCTCATATCCTCAAACATTTGACAGATGAAAATAGGTACAGACTTAGTTGTGTTGCGTTAAGTGAGCGAGTCTAGTGGCTCATGGCTGGGTGTTAATCCGCGGTCCCGGACACTGGGGAGGGTCTCTACCCACTTAAATTACAACCTCTCCTGCTATGGTTTTGGGACGGGGAGGCTTTTCAGTGGAAAAAACTCTTAGCTGCTCCACCAGTACAGTAAACACAGCCATACACATACTCACAGGAAAGGCATGAAGGAACCACGAGGGGGAGCAGACCGAATAGGAAGTACCCGTAGGGTTACCAGATTTTAAGACACAAAAAAGACAACATTCCCCCCTTCCTGCCCTCAGCCATGCCCAGGATAGATTGCAAGCACAGCCCTGCAGACATCCACCCCCAACACACCAATGTACATTTTAGGCAGCATGGATTGACTGAGTCTCCAATCAATCATTCAGTTTGTGACAGTCACAGGCTCATAAGTGAGGCACTGGACACATGTTCCCTCACCCACCTTTGCTCTATAATGATAGTGGCCAGGGCAACAGCAATCCTGAGTCCGACTGCTCTGCCCAGGTCCCTCAGGCCGGATTTAAGCAATACCCTGCTCTGCCCAGGTCCCTCAGGCCGGATTTAAGCAATACCCCCCCACCCCACAACCCAAATACTCAGGGCTGGCTGTCAAAATTCTTTGCAATCCTGCAACTCAAGGCAAGTGGTCTCTCTCTCTCTCTCTCCCTCCCTCCTCATTACTCTTGGTCGGCTACCATTTGTGGACCAACCGTCTGATGACTGACAGAGAAGCGATCACACAAGCAGTCCGGCACAGAAGAACTAGAAATGAATGCCTTTCCTATTCGAGTTCTGTGCAGTCACAGAAACGCAGATAGTAAAAGTGACATTGCTTTACTGTAGTATGGTACTAGTTTGACTTAAAGTAACTGTCTCTGACACACATCAACCATATCTGGAAGGCACTTTTCACCAGGACTCTGTTGGTAGCCTGACTGTTCCGTGTTTAGCAGCTGGCAATTCCACCGACCCAGCCGCGTTCTGCACTTCACTCCTCACACTCCAAATTCTACACATGGGTCATGCTCTGTCATGTGTGATAGCAAGGCTGGACCATGCATGACAGGAGCATTCAGTTTTGTTTTGATTTTCCACTGGCAGCCACACGGCAGTGGACGGTTGCTTGGCAACAAACAAGTCCACTGACAAGCCCAAAAAACAGACAAATACCATGGGGATGGAGGCTCGCAGCACTCACATGTCTCTAGCGGCCCAGTGGTGGCCATGCAAGTGAAGTCAAATAACAAATTCGGTACACTCTGACAAGTTGAAAGGATCCGGTATCAAAGTAAGTCAGCCAGTGCTGTACCACCAAAATTGGTACAGTTGGAGGGTCTGTAATCTTCTGGTTAACATTAATGAGGGAAATCAGTCCATAAGTCCTACACTGTAGGGGGTCTTTTTCCTGACTTTGGAAGGATGGTGATGATGGCCTACTTCCACTCAGCTGGGAAGGTGGCATTTTTCTAGCACCCAATTTATAGCCCGCATTAAAGAGACAAGTAGGCCTTGACAGGTTTTATAGAATTCCCAAGGGAATCCATCAGGACTGGCTGATTTTCCATATTTTAAGTGGACAACAGGAACTGTGACCTCTTCTTCTGGGACCGGGGCAGCCAGCATATTCCAGTCTTGTTCCATCAATCATGGGAGTTGCAGTGGGGCAAAAAAAAAAGCTCTTAAATCCCTGATAATAAAGGGACTGATAAAAAGCAGCAAATTACTTGGCGATGTCCTGCGGTTGTGTAAGTAGTGGGGATTGTGGAGTTGGGCAAGAGAGGGATGCCACGCATCTATCCACTTGCTGTTTCCGTAACATCAGTGCCAGCAACCATCCAACTCTATTGCCTTGAGAGTAGTATTTCTGCCTGGTGTACCAGAGTAATGTTTCTGGTTCTTAAGATCTAAATCACCAAGTCTATTTCTGGCAGTGGTTAAGAGGATGGCTGAAAAAGGGCTGTGCCCAGTCCATTTCCTAGTTAAAAATAAAAAATGAAAAAATGAAGATACCTAGGATCTGAGTGTCAGCTGGATTCTTTTTATGTTGTGTTTCTAAGACCCCTATCTCTGTTTCTATGGCCAGTCATGCTGCCACTTCTCTCTTCCTGCGGGCACTCGATAGAGATGAGACTGCCTCGTATGTTCGCTTTCAGTGCATTCTATTGTGCCACTGAATTGGCTTCAACTCTATGCTCCAGGTATGCCTGGATCTCCTGTTTGACCCAACTGATATTAGCCTCATTAGCTAAGACCCCTACAGTCATACGCCAAAGCTTGTTAGGAAGTACTAGGCTAATTTCTACTTGTACAGATAGAGGAGCATGATTGGAGTGTGTAATATTGTGGATCCACCAGTCAGTGACTACATACAACCAATTGTTAGGGAGAAAACAAAGGTTAAGTAGAGGAGTATGTTTTATGAGGGTGAGAATAAAACAAAGTCTTTTTCAGTGGAGTATAGGACTCTCCAAACATTCCTCATACCCATCTGTTCAACCATATGTAGTAATGCCTTAGCCATGTGTAACCCCTAGATGGCGCTATCCCAGGGGCTACTACCCCTGCCTGATTTGCCACTAACAGGTTGAGGGGCCTGGATCCAATGGCGGGTGCCTCCACCCAGAGGTCAGGGTTTGCAATAGTTGAACTTACTTGGTCACAGCCCTCTGGGACACTGCAACCCCCCTTTCTTCCCACTAGTGGCCCACACAATATATCAGAATTACCTTCACAGTATACACTTACCCCAGGCTGGTTCAGGCACTAGGACCTCCTGTAAAATAAGATACAGTGCAACAATCACAGTACAATACTTTAACATAGACAAATACCTCAGGCAGTATAACTTTGCTGAAACAAGCAGCTCGGATTATTTAGGGGAATATAACAAGGACAGGGAATCAGGTTAATTAGCTTATCATTTACTCATCTACCTATGGCTCTGTGCACAGGCCTATCCCTACCAGTTACTGTCCTGGGTACCCAAGCCTAGTGGCTAGTCCAAACCGTGGCAGCTGGTAGGGGCCCTTTCCACAGAGAAAGAAAAATTAGTTTAAACAGTCAGCAGTACAGTGATTCCATTTGGATTCAATGTGGCAATTCAACAGGAGCGACCCTGAATTAGTACTCACGACCTCCAAACAAGATAGGGTCCTTCAATGTCAGCAGGGCTACTCTTGAGCTCCACGAGACTCCTCACACATTTATATGACAAACTGCAACAGGCAAAAGTCCTTTAATGGCAGCAGGATTCACTTGAGGTACACAAGCCTCTTCACACATTTATATGGTAAAACAGAAGTACTATACCAGGCAGGCTGCTTCTCTATCCGATCGCAATTACTGCACAATACCGGGAGAACACACAGCAGATTCAGTTCCTGACAGACCGAGTGCAATTCTGCAAGTTCTCCAGTCTTCTACAGGGTGAGCCTGGTTTCTATTCTTCAGATATCCTTTGATTCTCTTCACAGGACAGATTCAGTCCTAACAAGCAGTTACACAAGCTGCAGACCGGAACTCTGGGCCTTACACACGTTTCCTGACTAAAACTGCACACTGAAAAAGCACAGGGCTCCTTCCTTCTTCATTCCAGAGCTCAACTGCAACTCCAACAGACAAAACCGGGCACTTCCTTTGAGTTCCTCCCAGTTCTTGACTGGATTGGCTGTCACTCACAATAGATGCTCCTGTTGGTCCAAAAAGGCGCCAAAGTCTAAACTACATCTCCCAGAGTCACTGCCCATACAATCCTCTTGTGGCTGGCTCAGATTATGAGTCCAAGTTCTGATTCGTCCAAGGCACCATTTTAGAGCTAGCTTACCCCACACTGATTGGTCCAGTTCAGCAGTTCAAAACCAGAATGGGGAACTAGGCAGACACAGTTCTGACTGCAAAGAAAGCAAGTTAGACAAACTGTAATTTCATTATTACTCTAAATGGTTTCTGGCAAACAGTTACATCTTTCAGATAGGTTCCCTCTGCACTCCTAGTGACTGCAAAAATGGAGTGAATTGGCAGCAGCTCGAGTGGTACTCAATCAAAGAAACACACAGTCCCCCATACAAACTAATTATGTCTGCAAGCAGACAGCTCTTAAAGAGACAGTACCAGAGGTTCTAAAAACACTCACTGATAAATGGCTTAAACACCATTCAGGCTTGGAGCATTCAAGCAAGCTCCTGGAAGTCTTTTGAGAATTCCATTTGCAGGGGGGTTACACATGTGAGACTGAGTGTATTAGTGGTGGGGGTTTTATCCATTTTTGGATTGAGCACACAAAGTTCCCCACAACAATACAGACATTAGCTGCTTTTTCTGGATTAATTTGTGCAGACTCAGAATGAAAGCAGGGTTGTCCACATTGAGCATACACATTCAGAAAGGTCATAATTTGGTTTTGGTATTCTACATTTACCAGGATATATCAACCCTCAGGATCTAAGTGACGAGAGATTACCTTAATGGGCAGCGAGCGGTCGAATAGCAGTGAAACCCCACACTTTTTATGAGTGGGATGAAAGAGTATCCAGTGATGACAGTGACTGAAAATGAGCGACTGTAAAAACAGCGACTCATTTTCAGCACTGTCATGTTGGGCTACCATGTAAGGGTAGCGACAGAACAGCGAGGGACGGCAACTGGAAGGAGAGGGATAGGGAAGACAGTTGTGACAGGGGAGTGTCCCTGTTGCAGCCGAGCCACCCATGTGGTGTGGAGGTGAGGATGGCTCGCTCCAGTGCAGTAGGCACTGGGTTCGGGGCTGGACCGGGGAGAGGCTTTTACCACTGCTTTGCGGCTGTCCCCCCCCCCCATTCCCGTGTTGCCCCTCCCTCGACATGCCCCCCCTGCAGCTGGTAATCCAAAATCCAGGGTGCGAGGCCAACCCCCATAAACACTATGTACTTGCGGATGTGCGCTCTCCGGCATGTGTATATCGCCGATTTGCTTTTCAGTGATATACACGCGGCATAATAGCGATTGCTATTATGACATAGAACTGGATGAAAGGCGACAAGGTGCTCCCCCTATGCATGTGCATCTCCTGGAGAGCAGCCACCATGCAGCTAAGGGATTTAAGATGGGACAGAATTTGGGCCCACTTCACAGGATTATTCATCCCTTTAACATTATAAGAAATGATTTTCATATTAGCCATATGGACAAGACATTAAATACATCGTAACCCAGGTTCAGTAGCAACAGCTTGTCAAGTGAGGGGGGGGGATAACCAAATTTCTGTTCCCTCCCAGTTTAGTTTGTCACCAGGGGGTTGGAATATCACAGAAAGATAAGGGGGATACATCTAGTATCCTTTCTTAAACCCAGCAGTCACTCATAAGTCAACTATAAAATAAGTACATAGCAAAAACAAGGCAAAAGAAACCACCGCTCTCCCTGAGCCTTACAGTAAGTGGCTAGCATCTCTCTATCTCGACCTCAATCTCAGTGAGGTCACCCCTCTCCATGGCTGGTCCAAGCCCCTGCTTGCACAGACCCCTGCCGGGGGGGGAGGCGGGGGGCATTCTAAAAATGCCATCTGGCACAGAACCCTCAAGCAGTCTCTAGTCAAAACATGGGAAAGGTAAACTATGGGGAAGGAGGGGGTGGTACTCGTACATCAGGTAGGACCACTAAAAGAAGCAAGTGCCAAACGGTTAACTACCAAATCTCTGCACTTCCTGCAGCGCAGAAGCAAAAACAAACCAAGAATAGGGGCTCAGGGCAAGGGAGGAGCACAACAACAGACCATGTTCACTCTCAATACACATGGGAACCTGCCACAAGACATAGGAGTCCTTCCTTTTTTTTTTTCTTTTTTTATTTTGTTTGGGGGGTCCTGCTTTGTTTCTATTAGGCAAGGCAACTTTATTTATAAGGCACCCAATCCCAGAGGCTCTGGGTGCCGAACATGAATAAGGACATACAGCGGTGAATTAAAACATAATAAAACCTCAGTCATTAGACTGTAACCAAATATAGAATGTAGCATGGTATTCTACAAACGGATGTCTGCTCTAACAAAATGTAGAGTGCTGTGATATGTCGCTTTGTCCATAAAGCAAAGTGCTGCTTTAGTCCTCTTGCTTGAAAGAAACAGTAGTGGCAGACGAGGGAGCAGTAGCTATGAATAATAAAGAGAAATCAGTGTACCTGGAATGGTGGGGATACACCATTAACAAACAAAAGAGAAAACCTTGCAGTCCAGATTCAGGAGCCCTTCGGAGTAGCCTTCTGGTGTTTGGTTTTGGAAGGGGTTTGCGTTCTCAGGATAGCTGACCAGTCCTTCAGATCCAATTTGGCAGTGGCAGGCTCTTACTGAGAGGCATCATCCTGCTTGTCTCCACGGGCTGGGATCCAGGCTGCTTTATTTATTTATTTTATTTATTTATTAGATCATCAGTTTACAGACCTTTGAGTCAAAGACTCAATTACAAAGGCACCTTGTCAAGATTGGATGCTTGGATGATGTCTGCTTCACTTCCAGGTATGGAGACGCATAGCTACTTTTGAGTAGGGGCAGCATCCGGCAGGGAAGTGAAGGTTTGCAGCTTGTCTCCATGAAATATAGTCAGTCTGGTGGGAAATGGCCAGGCAACTTTTAATCCGTTTCTGGATGGCACAAATTTGTCTCCGCTTGGCTCAGAGCTCCGTTGAATAGTCATGTTCAAAAAATAAATGCTGCCCTTTATATGTGACTTCTTTAGCTGCCCAGGATTTGGAGAGAAGTAACTGTTTGGTTTGAAAGTGGAAAAAATCTAATAATTTTGGAGCACAGTCTGGCATCTGGCGAAGAAGGTTTCTTCACCAGAGTTCTGTAAGCCCATTCCATTTCAAGCTCCTGATCAGCAGGAATTTTTAATAGCTCACGGAGTAAGTCCTGCAAAAGGGGAATCACTGGGCCTTTCTCGGAGTCCTCAGGCAGACCACGTATATGAATGTTGAGCTACCTATCCAGATTCTCTGTGTCCTCCTGCCTGCGATGCAATTGCCATTCTCTGTGAAGGAGGGAGAGTAGGCCCTGCCATGAAGATCTGTTGTTGCGGCAGTTTCAGCAAGGCCAGATTCCTATTCCGTAGTCCTATGTTCCACATCCTTAAGATCCCACCAGAAATTGTCAATGCTGGTACTGAGCTTCTGCAGTGAATGAGTTAAATTTTTTAACTCAGTCCAGATATGGTGCAAACTGATGTGTTCTCCACCATCCCGACTGAAAGCTGGGGAGAGTGACCGTTAGGGCTGTGACTCTGAGCGGCTCCGTGATCATTAGTTGGCCCACCATAAAGAGGTCCTCTGTGGAGTTTCCCTTCATCTCCCTGCATGATAAAAGTAGTACACTGTAGGATTGGGAGCAAAAAAGTGCTTTGCAGGGTGGATGACTGTGGATTGTGCTGCTGAACGTTCGGATCTCCAAGTTTAGGCTGACACCATCATGGAAATGGAAGTCCCATAACCAATTTCTTATCCAGTTTACCACCTTTGGACCCGCTCCTAAGCTAACCGGGTTGCTTACTAGCCTCCTATGTGGAACGGTGTTGAAAACTTTACTGAAAACTGGGTTCGCTCCATCCTAATCTAAATCCTTTGTCACCCAGTCAAAGAAATCTATCAGATTCATTCAATATGACCTTTCCACTACGACACCATGCTGCTTTGGGTCTCGTAACCAACTGGAATCAAGATATTCCACAATACTTTCCTTCAGTAGTGATTCCATTAAACTTCCCACCACCAATGTCAGTCTGGCTGGCCTATAATTGCCAGCCTCCTTCATGCTACCACTAGTGTGAAACCACAGCCTCCAGAAACAGTATGATCTGTTTAAGAGCAACCATGTGGAACTTTCGCATACAGATAAATTTGGTCAGATTGTGCAGGACCAGTACAGGGGGGCAACCCCCAGTCCATTTTGGAACCAAGTAGGGAGAGACATACCTGAGCTACAACAGTGTCCAGGACAGGCTCTATAGCACTAGGCTCCAGAAGCTGAGCGATTCTGCTCTGCGGTGTGGGCAGCATGTCCCTGTCTGCGGGTACCATAAACTCCCTCGGTGCTTAGTGTTGGTATGGCAGGAGAGTCTTGACCTTATGGGACAGACCCAAGCCCACCACGTCCAGCACCCAAGCATCCAATGTGATGGCAGACCACTGTGGAAGGAAGCAGAGAAACTGACCCCCAAACTGGGAGCTGTGACAGAGACTGTGTGAGAGAGGGAAAGGCAACTAATCACTTGGTATTCTTGGAGGAGGCTCCAGCAGGCTAGTTGCTGGATGCCCCCACTTTTTCTTGCCCTGACCATCCAACCTGGACTTTGGACAGCAGTGCTGTAATTGCCTCTGCTGCTGAAGTTGTTGCTGCTGTTGGGGCTGGTAGCCAGAGCCATGTAAGGAGCTCTTTTCTTTGCCTTGGGAGGTTGGGTAGCCTGCTGGGATGATGCCACCAAGTTCAAGGTGACATTAGAGTTCTCAATGCATGTAAGATGGTCCTCCACCTCAGGGCCAAAGAGGTCAGTGCCCAAAAAATGGCAAATCTGCTAACTTTATGCTGGGTCTACAAAGTACGGCGTATGACACATGGACACTGCTACAGCACAGGCAAAGGAGTCACCCATGTTCAAGACAGTCTGCAACTGGTGCTTAGATAGCATACACCCAGGTCCCAAAGGGACCAGGCCCAAGGCTCTGCCTGGCTTAAAACTAGGAGCAGGGAAAGAAAATGTCAGTGATGAGGTCAATAGGCAGTGACCATATCAGGCCATCATCATAGCATAGCATAGCTAGACTGCCGAAGACCCAAAGCAGCCTCCACATAGACCTTCTTGGACATCAAGTTCTGTTTCTTGTACTCCATGTCCAGCAGCTTGTCCACATCTCCTTGGCCTTTCATTTCCCTGAATGCCAAGTTGCAGTTGAGCCCCTCTGCTGAGGGGTGGTCCGAAAGGATGGACAGGCTCCCAACAAGGACTGCATACTTGCAGAGCAAGAGGGTAGGGGGCACCAGGCAGGATGTAGGGTGCAGCCACAGACTATGTGCAGGCCTCAGTATGGCCCAGTGCCACCAGGAAAGCCACCCTCGGGGAATCATCCTGTTCCAGGATGTCAGTGAAGGGGCAGAATTCCCTCTTCTGGACCAGTTTTAGTGGAACATTCAAGGTCTTGGACATGTGTTGGAGAAGGGTGGCAAATGAGGTCGATGGACTCAGTGTGAATCAACCATCGGACAACTCGAAGTTCAGTCAATCTCGACTGCAGAAAGCCATCAAGGACTGCTCCTCTGAGTTGAAGTCTCCTCCAAGACCAGTTGAGGCCAGTTCTAGGGGTTCTGGATGACTCGATTTGGAATGACCACCACCAACAGGTGCCCAGGCAACCCGTGTACAGGTCAAGACTCCTTCATGAGGGTCCCTTCCTGTGGTCGACCAGAAAAAAGTGCCGACAGTAGGACTGATAGCCAAGAAAGTATCAGCACCCACGAAGGGACTAAAGAGGCGGCAAGCATAGGCTAACCCTGTCCTGGGCCAGTAAGGCCCCGCTGCTGACACAGGAGGTCTTCATCTTTTCTCCTAAGTCGATGCCAATGCCAGTCTTCCAAAGAAGATGAAAACCTTGATGGGCTTTGAGGTTGGGGTCGACCAGAGAGGGATCGAGATCGAGAGTGGAAGAGAGTACTTTGACCTCCACCTTCGATCTCATCGAGATCAACAGATGTCTAGCAACTGAGCTGGGCAGACCACATGCTTGGGTAGTGTCACTATGATGGGTCTCATAAGAGGCACCTGTGGGGGGGGAGAATCACAGGAGTAGTCTGCACCATAGGTGACTTGACAAGGTCACTGGGTAAGACCCTTATCAACCAGAGAAGGGTTGAGCAGCATCAGGGTCTTGAAGATCGATGTGACCTCATCGACTCAAATCTCCAACTACTGATCGACACATGCCAACATCAACTGCTCCCGTGGGAACTCTGTGGTAGTGTCGACTGTCACCTCAACTGGATATAGCTAGACCAAGGTTGGTGGTTGAGGAATTCAGAGACCTGTAAGAGTGGAATGTTCCCTTTCCTGTGACTGAGAGCAGCACTTATGTTTCTTCTGATAAAAAGGGGGGTCTCCCTGAAGGTCTGACATGTTATGTACATGTCACAGAGCTCTGAACAATCCCCAAACGGAGTGCCCATAGCCAAGGCCAATGAGGAGCCCACAGTTGCTGCTGCTTTCTCTTCTATGGCTGCAAGCTGAACCGCTAACCCAGAAGCTGCTGAGGCCTGTCGACATTCATGAGGCCTACCTTATAGGAAGAACACTTTCCATTCTTCCTACGATGAAGGATGCATGGCCTGACAACATGGGTACCCACCAATATCATGGTTTGCTCCAAAACAATAAAGGTATATGCTATTTGGGTACATAGCAGACATTTCTGCTAACAACTAATGCATCACTTAAACCCCAAGTTTTTGTGGTCAATCTTCGAATTACTGACAGAACAGTAACTGGAAGACGAGACTCATAAGTCAAAGATTTTATTAAGAAGTTGAAAAGTGCCCAACTTTTAGCACTTGAAATCTCATCCTTTCATGCTGCAGAAGCTGTGAAGGAGGAGACCTGCCCCCCTTCCAATGGAAACAAAGATATGACGTCAGATGGGATGAAACTAGAGGATGGTGGGAGAAATCTAGCTTGTAGACATCCAGTGAACAGAGCTACACCCAGCAACTGCTATAGTGTGGATAGTGAACTGAATCCCAGCTGGTAGAACTTACAGTACGTATTTATGGTTGCCGATTCAAATGCCCCCCACTTGTGATGGTTTTCATTAGTTTACGACCAGGCTAGCATCGAGAACAGATGGCAGTAGTAAAGAAAAAATAACTCACAAACCTCTCCACTACCATCTGTAATTTCTGGAAACTTTCAAATTCTCAGTTTGAGGGAAAAAAAAACAAAAGTCAGCAAAAGTGAGATGTTTTTAATTTTATAACAGATATGAAGTTCTAGAAGTCTGACTTCAAAATGAAATGACTAAAATGGTATGTATACAACAGGTGTGGAGACAAATTTACAAAGATAATTGGTGATATCTGTGGAAAAAAGTTAAGGTTCAAGATATCACTTATTAGTCATTTCACAATATTAAGATAGCTCCTATTAGTTATATCACATTTTAAAATGGCAAGAAAAAAATCTAAAAATCTCATTGGCCAAGAGACGTCAACTGACCATACATTAAATCTCTATAAATGCAGAGTCATCCTGGTCCTAAACCACATCACACAATGAGCAAATCAGTACTCCTACAACCAGAACTATTTTCCATCAGTCCCCCTACAACCAGAACTGATCTTCCATCGCAAACATGGCTGCTACCTTTACACTGTAAAAACCTTCAGCTGGGCCCTAAAAATAAAACTACCTTAAATAAAAAATAAAACAAATTAATTTAATGTTGTTTCCTTGATCATAACACTTTCCTTACTAACAAACAAATTAGAAACTTTAAAGAATTGTTTATAGTTTTCATTACAACTGTTTCTTTGCTGACAGTGAAGAATCCCCCTTCTACCATGCTCATCAGGGAACTCTCTTCTGCTTGCCCTGACAATGAGATAATTGAGTCTCTGGCTCTAGAAGAGGCCTTTATAGTGTATAGTGGAATGCTGTTATGCATGGAATTCTATGCCTGGAATATAGAGGATAATATACTGTATGGTCTTTGGTTAATAACCACGCTGTAAACACTTCAAGTGGTTGCCATGACATCACTGTAAACCTCGAGAGCATAGCTCGAGAGGTTTTCAGATGTTATGGCAACCTCTCAATGTATTTTCAGCATGGAACCAGTTTGTTCTATCACCTTGGGGTTCTGATTCCCATGGACCTCTCAAGCTTCGCTCTCAAGGTCAGAGGGAATCAGAACCCCTCTGTGGCAGAACACACATGTGCATAGTTGTCCATCCAATATTCTCTATGTTGTGTGTGTATATTATGTTAGGAGAAGAACATTCTGCCAGTGGAACAGAGCAGAATTTTTAATCCCTGTGTTCCATGGTAAACATTCCATGATAAAAATTCCATATCTTGAATGTGGGGAAAAACAGAGAAAAAAGCCCAGAAAGAATAAAGTAGGCAATAATACTTTATAAACAAAGAGAAAAGGTGGAAAAACATAGTTACACAGACAGACCCAAACTGCTCAGACACATTCCTGAAGTTTATAAAAGCACATACATTTGACTTATTATATGAGTGTTTTCAGGTGAAAACAATCCCCCACCCACCCCCACCACCACCACCAGAAAAAGGCAACCTGGCAGGGTTAAACTTTTGAATACATTTCCATTATGGCCCTGGTCACATCTTGACTTTTAAAATGTTACAAGATATGTGTAACGTTTTAAAAATGCCTAACATGCTTCACGTTCACATATGACCTGGTTTTGTAACCACGTTCGAAAACATTTTTGAGCTTTGCTCAGGACCTAGTCTCAGCATTGGTTTTAAAAATGTTATAGGCTATAAAACATTTTAACTGACCATGTGAATAGGCGATGTGCGGTGTCCCATCTTTTCAAAACTAAAACCGTGTTGCTTTGCTGATTGGTGGTAACGTTACAGCTCACAAGTGTGAACGCAACACAAGCAACCAACACAAGATCGGGACAAAAGTCTGAATGGGAGTATCAAGGTGGGTTTAAAAATGTTATTCAAAACATGACTGAAGATGTGAACAGGGCCTAAGCGACAGTACTTGTACTGATTTGAAATGCAAGGTAACATGTTTCGCTTGGTTACCAAAGACTAAAATAAAAATAAAATAAATGTTTTTTTTTTCTTACTAACATTTCACCTCAATCCTATAAATAGAGAATGTTGCCTTCAAAGAAACTGTATTACTACAGGGTAATGAAAATAAAGTTTTAAAACACACTGCTCATTTTTACAAATCTACAGATGTTGCAGTCCATTTATATGAGAATTTACATGTTACAGAGAAAATACATATTTCCACTAACACTATTAATAAATACTTCTACTGCAAAGTACTAATGTATTGCTGAAATATGCTATTTATTTATTAACAGGGACTACTTTGTTCAGGTTTTAAAAGTTTTAGAGTTAATGTATTGTACACTTGTTTGAAAATGGTAAAGAAGTTTTAACCCCTATCAGAGTGACTCAAATTAATCCTTTATGATGGTGGCCCATTTTATAAAGTGTGATAAGCCACTCCAGGGTGTGCATTAAAGGATTTTAATGCAATTCCCAGGGGTGTAATGATATTCAACCTTCGGCCTCATGCCTTAGCACGCCCCTGGGGTGTGCATTAAAATCCTTGAAATACACATCCTGTGGTGGCTAATTACTTACATATCCATCACCTACTGGTTACACCACAACTGACTGATTGACAATTTACAACTACAGTAGCAGCATTACCAACACATTCTTCATAGGCATTCCATCTGGGCATTCCATTCATAGAAATGAGCAGGAAAGCCATTCAGTGAATGAAAAGGAAAACTTGCTTACAGCTTCAGTTATTAAACTTTAATATTCTTTAATATACATCAAATACAGGATGACCTAATGTAAGATATCAAAAGTATCATCTTTCATTTTACCTGACCTCTTGTAACAGTGCCATTTCTGAGGTCAGAGGTCAAGTACAGCTTAAGAAGATATTTCTAATACCTTACATTAGCTCATCTATATATGTGTGTGTGTGTGTGTGTGTGTGTGTGTGTGTGTGTGTGTGTGGCACACATATGCATATAGCTATAGCTATAGATATATATATTACATGGATGGGAACTTTGCCCCATTGAAAATGTATTTATTTAAAATTGGGTTACTGGGCTAGGCACACTGAGCCAAGGCTTATTTCCAGGTGCTACCCAGAGAAAATGATACAATATGGTATGTACAAACATAGTAAGCAACATCATTTACACAGAACAGTTCACTGCTAGTGAAACAATGCAAAAATGTCACAAGTCAATAGCAAAATACAGATACAAATAGAGTACATGTTTCCACATTCAGCCATCATAAATTGAATTGAAATGAAAAGGCCATCATAAATTATTTTCCTGTATACTTGTGACTAATCAATCAATTACAGCTATATACCTGCACTAATCAAATACAGCTATATACCTGCACTAATCAATCAACTGCAGCTATATACCTGCACTAATCAAATGCAGCTATATACCTGCACTAATCAATTACAGCTATATACCTACCCTAATCAATTACAGCTATATACCTGCACTAATCAATTACAGCTATATACCTGCACTAGTCAATTAATTACAGCTATATACCTGCACTAAATCAACTGCAGCTATATACCTACACTAATCAAATACAGCTATATACCAGCACTAATCAATCAACTGCAGCTATATACCTGCACTAATCGACTGCAGCTATATACCTGCACTAATCATTCAACTGCAACTATATAGCTGCCCTAATCAATCAACTGCAGCTATATACCTGCCCTAATCAACCAACTGCAGCTATATACCTGCACTAATCAATCAGCTGCAGCTATATACACCTGCACTGATCAACCAACTGCAGCTATATACCTGCACTAATCAATCAATTACAGCTATATACCTGCACTAATCAAATATAGCTATATACCTGTACTAATCAATTACAGCTATATACCTGCACTAATCAATCAACTGCAGCTATATACCTGCACTAATCAATTACACTCGGCAGCTATATACCTGCACTAATCAATTACACTCGGGACAATCAAGCAACTGAAGCAACACAAGCAGCTCACCTGAGTAGCTGAGGAAGCCAAATCTCCAGCCTGATAACTTTCGAGGCAGCTCCCCAAGCTAGGCACTCGGGACAATCAAGCAACTGAAGCAACACAAGCAGCTCACCTGAGTAGCTGAGGAAGCCAAATCTCCAGCCTGATAACTTTCGAGGCAGCTCCCCCCCCAAGCTAGGCACTCGGGACAATCAAGCAACTGAAGCAACACAAGCAGCTCACCTGAGTAGCTGAGGAAGCCAAATCTCCAGCCTGATAACTTTCGAGGCAGCTCCCCCCAAGCTAGGCACTCGGGACAATCAAGCAACTGAAGCAACACAAGCAGCTCACCTGAGTAGCTGAGGAAGCCAAATCTCCAGCCTGATAACTTTCGAGGCAGCTCCCCAAGCTAGGCACTCGGGACAATCAAGCAACTGAAGCAACACAAGCAGCTCACCTGAGTAGCTGAGGAAGCCAAATCTCCAGCCTGATAACTTTCGAGGCAGCTCCCCAAGCTAGGCACTTGGGACAATCAAGCAACTGAAGCAACACAAGCAGCTCACCTGAGTAGCTGAGGAAGCCAAATCTCCAGCCTGATAACTTTCGAGGCAGCTCCCCCCAAGCTAGGCACTCGGGACAATCAAGCAACTGAAGCAACACAAGCAGCTCACCTGAGTAGCTGAGGAAGCCAAATCTCCAGCCTGATAACTTTCGAGGTAAAGAGAGCCTCTTCTCTTCGTCTGGGCGCCTGCAGAGGGTGCTAGCCCGGCCCGCTTGGCGCCGTCTGCCCCACCCCCTAACTACACCTCCCACCCAGGGGCGGCTGTCAATTTAATGATCCACCCGTGACATCACATCCGGTGTCATCACGTCCTGTTGCCCAGAACCTATCTCCCACTTTCCCATTTGCAGGTTATACCTGTTGACTACCAGAGGGACCTATGCTCCTCACTACTTCTACTCCTACCTGTACAACACTACTTCCCTGGGATCTTGCTCACCACAATGTATTGGCCCTGCATCACGCTCTTCCTGTGCCTATCCCCACTAGCAGTGCACTTACCCACTTACCCATCTGCTAGTCCACACTGTGCCCTGGCACCCCTCCCTCCCCTTGTTCCTGAACCTCCTCTCCTGCCCATTGGGACCTCTGTGTGTCCCAGTCCTCCCTGCCCTCCCCATAGCTTTCTCTTCAACTCAGGCACATCTGGGTGTCTTCTTATTCTTGCTTTCCCCTCCTGTACCTCCCTGCCCACCCCCTGCTCCCTTAGCCTCCCTCCCCCATGTCAATCGTAAGAAAACCTCTCACCATCTCCCAGCCAGGGTGTTAGTCATGCTACTACTCCTGTCAGGGAACATTCATCCAAACCCTTACCCGGTTCCCAGGAGCTCCCCAACTCGCACCACAGGCCTATGCATGGTCTCCATGAATATCTGTAGCCTCCTAAAAAAGTTTGACTCACTACAATGCCTGGTCACATCAATTAACCCTGATGTTATCACCCTGGTTGAGACTTGGCTGTCGAAATCCTCCCCTGACTCCCTAGTCTCCCTTCCCGGTTTCGCCCTTTTCCGGTCCGACCGTGTTGGGAGACGGGGCGGCGGCTGCGCTATTTATGTCAAGGAATCTCTCCCCGTATTAGCCCTGCCCGCTCCCATCCTTGACTCCAGGGCCCAGACACTTACGTTGAAACTAACCCTGACCCTTTAAAGAGACCCCTTTATCTGACTACTGCATACGTGCCCCCCAGGGACCAAATGCAGGCCATTGCCTCTCTTACAGAATACCTTACCTCTCTACCTCCTACCGCTGATCAAATTCTGGTGGGTGACTTAAATGTCAACTGGCTCAGCCCTCCTCCTCCTCCTCTACCCAAGACTCTTTTCTGCAATAGACCTAACGCAACTAGTTACCCACCCTACCAGGACTAACCCCAAGAGAGGCTCCAGTACCCTGCTTGATGTGGTACTCACCAACCGCCCTAATCGGATCCCCAATGTACAAGTCCTCCCAGACTCTCTCAGCGATCACTCCCCCATTCTATTCCACTGGTCAACCTCAGCACAGTCCACATGCCGGAGGAGTCTAATACCTGGTGGACTGATAAAACTTAAGGAACTTCTGTCCCAAATTGACTGGTCTCCTATACTGGCAACTCCTGACATCGACACAGCTCTCTCCTTCTTTACCCAAACTTTTAATAATGCCTGTGATATCTTTGCCCCAGTGTTGACCCCCTATTCTAAAAGGAAGAATGCCCCTGGGTTACCCAGCTTTGATCCACCAGCTCAAACATAGGGACAACCTATGGCACGTGCCATTGAGACTGGCCGCCCAATGACAGGTGGTTATATGCTGCCACCAAACAAGTGCACTTGGGCCATCAGAAAGGCCAAGTCTGAGCACCATCGGTCCTCACTCACTGCCTCATGGGGGAATCCCAGAACCTTCTGGGATAACATTAAACAGTTAAATGGGAGTCACACTCCCCACCCACCAGATCAACATTAATGGTGTGATCTCCTCAGACCCAGCCCTCATAGCCAACCACCTCAACACCTCATTCACTGACCTTAGCCCTATCCTCCTACAAATTTTTTGACCCTCCCTCCCCAGCACCTGCCGTAAATCTTTCTAGCCCTTATTTTCTCCTCCGCCATGTTTCTGCCCAAGAACTTAGGCGCACCTTGTCACTGCTCTCAAGGTAATAAGTCGGGCAGTGACACCCTGGATCCGTATCTCACGGCTGGTCTTAGACACAGTCCTTACCACGATCACATGCCTCATCAACCACTCTCTTTGCCTGGGGAAGGTTCCAACTGCCTGGAAAGTCACCACTGTCACCCCTATCTTTAAAGGTGGTGATAGGACTGTGGCTGGAAACTATCGACCGATCTCCATTCTCTCTCTCCTCTCTCCAAGGCCTTGGAAAAAGTGGTGGCCTCTCAAATCTCTGACTACCTCTCCACCTACAATGTCCTTTGTCCTGAGCAGCATGGCTTCCGAGCGGGCCACAGTACCAACACAGCCCTCCTAGAGTTCTCCAACTTTCTCCACTCCTCCTTAGACACTGGTTCTCTGGCTGGTGCTGTCTTCATTGACCTCTCGAAAGCTTTCGACACTGTCTCCCACCCTCCTTCTTGATGCCCTTAGTCTCTCTGGTTTTGCTGCTGGCCTATCTCCTGGTGCACCAGTTATCTGTCTGACCGCTCACAGCGTGTAAAATTAATGGGACCTGCTCAGACATCTGTCCCATCTTTTCTGGGGTTCCCCAGGGCTCCATTCTGGGCCCTTACTATTCTCCTTTACCTTAACACCCTTCCACACTCTTGCTCGGGAACATTCTATTGTACGCTGATGATGCAGTCATCTTTGCCTCAAGTCGTAACCCTATTGCCTCCAGGACTCGCTGCAGAAGTCCTTCACTGAAGCCGAGGGCTGGTTCAAGGAACATAGATTGGTGATAAATCTTAAAAACAAAACTATGTTCTTCTCTCATCCCCAAAACAAGTCCTGCAACTTCAAACTCCTCATTCACTCTGGGTCCTCATTCCCACTGAACAAGTTTGCTCCTATAAATACCTAGGGATCCATTTTGACCCTCCCTCTCCTTCCATGGACACATCGCTGCCCTAGCCACTGCCACTAATATCCGATTGGCATCTTACACGGGTATAAACACTGCCTCCCTGGAGGTTTTTCTCGACCTCGCAGTCACCTCCTCTATCCTGTCCCTAGTGGACTATGGACTGCCAGTGTATGGTGCTGCTGATCAGACCGCACTCCATAAAATTCGCACTACTCTGAATAAGGCCTGCAGGTTAATTACTGGAGCACCTAGGATGACACACACCTGTCTACTATATGCTAAAGCGCTGGTACTTGATCTCGACGAGCGCCTCAAATATCTTACCTATACCCTTACAAACAAGACCCTCCTTGGGCTTTCCCCACCAGGATTGACCACCACCATACGCCGCTCTGTCCCACTAGTTCATACTCAGACCTCTGGGAAAACCTCTCTTGTTATCCCTAGAGCTAGGACCTCTCACGGCCAAAGAGCCTTCAGCTTTAGGGCCCCTCCTGGTTCAACACACTGCCCTCCATCTCTGAAGCTCCAACTCATATCGTGCTTCAAAACTTCCTTACGTAACCACCTTATTAACACCCGATGCTGTAACTGCCGCTAGTCAAAGCCGTACTCAATACTTATGACAAAGCTTATTACTAAGCTGCTAAGGACAACATAACTCTGGTATTGTTTGCATCCATCCTACCTGTACCAGCTTGTTTGTATCCATGTCTTAATCTACTGTTATACCTATGTGTTGTACTGCTATACTGTGTATTTTGGTTTGTCTTACTGTGACAAGGTACCTTTGTAAATGAGCCTATGGCTCAAAGGTTTTCCAAACTGCTGTTTAAATAAAATAAAAAATAAATAAAATAAATTACAGATTATATACCTGTACTAGTCAATTACAGCTATATACCTGCACTAATCAACTGCAGCTCTATACCTGCACTAATCAATCAACTGCAGTTATATACCTGCACTAATCAATCAACTGCAGTTATATACCTGCACTAATCAACTGCAGCTCTATACCTGCACTAATCAATTACAGCTATATACCTGCACTAATCAATTACAGCTATATACCTGCACTAATCAACCAACTGCAGCTATATACCTGCACTAATCAACTGCAGCTATATACCTGCACTAATCAATCAGTTACAGATATATACCTGCATTAATCAATTACAGCTATATACCTGCACTAGCCAATTACAACTATAAACAGTACCTGCACTAATCAACTGCAGCTATATACCTGCACTAATCAATTACAGCTGTATACCTGCATTAAATCAATTACAGCTATATACCTGCACTAATCAATCAACTGCAGCTATATACCTGCGCTAATCAACTGCAGCTATATACCCACACTAATCAATTACAGATATATACATGCATTAATCAATTACAGCTATATACCTGCACTAGTCAATTAACTACAGCTATATACCTGCACTAATCAATCAATTACAGCTATATACCTACACTAATCAATCAATTACATCTATATACCTACACTAATTAAAGCTGTATACTTACACTGATCAAACAATTAAAAGTATATACCTGCACTAATAAAAGTACACACCTGCACTCCATTAAACCCTATGAGACACCACTAATAACACAATTACGCATCATTGGGAAGCTAGCCAAACCAATTAACAAGCTGCAAAACAACCTATGGAGTTTCCAATTCCTTAAATGTGATCTTACTACATGGGCCAGCTACTGGTCAGCTCATAGTGCTTCTCCACAGTGACATTGCAAAAGAGTCCCACAGCTTAAAAATGCTACTGGGGATTATAGTTGTTCTTCCCTTGCAAACAGTAGAGTGGTATTGGTTTTAGAACTATTCCCACTGTGTAGTTTGGCGCCATCTCTCTTTTCATGTCTGTCTGCATGCATGCATAAAGTAAAGATATTGTGAAAATTGAGTATCGAGCCTCAGAGGCATGTCACCATCACATCCAGTGCAACTCAGGCTGCAGGGGTCTCGAAAGTGACAGGTCAGTGATCAGCAAGGTTGATCATGACATTATTCTGCTGGGTGATGGGTGGAAACTTTGTGTTGTTGACAGGAGACAGATGCATCTATCAGGCAGTGACTGCATCCTTTCATCTACATGTGACACTGCCCAGTGACCAGCTGAGCAGCGTTATTATCAGCCTTTTGTTTTGCATGTTATGAAAAACATTAAAAGTTAAAATGCTCAGCCGCTATAGTGCTGCAGAAAGCAGAGGAAAAGGTCATTCCTTGATATACAGTATTTGTATTTTTTGGCATTGCTCCTAAACTTGACAGACAGCATCTCCAGTTCAATGTGAAACTACAAGCAGCGCTCTTCTGGAACTGAAAAACCTCCAATCACAGACAAACTAGGATGGACCTCCTGATACAGCCATGCCCCCAGAGGTGGCCCTCTGAAACAATCGTATATAGCGCGGTAAGGCGTCCATCTGCGGTGCTGACATCCTCGGTTCGGGGACGGACTCGGGAGTCAGAGGGCAGGCCGGGGGAGAAGGACTGAGTGTGCCATGGACTGCCTCTCCTTCTCCGGGAGTGTGTCGGCGCAATGCAGACCTCTGGCAGAAGCTGGGGGTACTGCTGCAAGCGGCACCAGACGCAATGGGGGGGGGTGAAAGCTGGCGTCATTGCACGTCCCTGCCCCCGGGGCAAAAATCCGCAAAAAAATCTATCGCCGGCTGCTAATGACAGCCCCCACTTCTGCCACCGCTCCCTGCTGCAGTCCAAAGTCCGCTGGGGGGGTCCTGCTCCTGTGACCCCACCCTGGGGGGCAAGCCAGGGCTTTGTGACAGTGTTTCCTGGGAAGGGAGCACCTGCCCAGCAGCTCCACCCGGGGGGGGGGAGCCTGAGGGGGAACAGCGAGTGGGGTGGGGACTTGAACTCCCAAGCCAATGAATAAAAAAATATAAAAAAATAATCGTATAGAGGCTGTTTGCGCCACCAGTGACTGCCAGGAGAATTAGGTCCAAGAAGAACCATTATACACACAAACTCCAGCAGGCCAGCTATCCTGCCATAAGTTTATGTACTGTAATCTACATATTCTATATAAGCAATAACCCACAACAGGGTGGCCGAGTGTCCTTACAGTGCCCCAGGCATGGATTAAATGCCTCTGTAACATGGGGAACAGAAAGGGTTGTGCAGGATTGGTCCAACAGCATCAGGTGACTGTTGATTAATTCTCAAGTAATCCATGGTTGCCTGAGAATTAATCAATGGTAAACTGCACCCACATTCTGTTCCGCATGTTAGTTTCCTGTCCCTGCTGTTCAGCCATCTGTTGGCCGGCCGTAAATTGCAGGCTAAGACTGTTAGTACATAGTGGTTAAAACAGTCTTAGCCTTTACTTGGTCTGTTGGTTCAGAAACACATGCCCTTTCAGTAACTGCACAGTAATGTATGCCACATATGATTTTCCAGATTGCTTCCATGTCTTTTATTGAACAACAAAAAAAAATACTTTAATAGTGGGACCTAAAAGCCACAAAAGCAAACACCTTGGACCAATGTCTATAAAATGTGAAAGTTTTCAAAGGTTTCAAAGTTTCCAACTTGTTTAGTTATCAGGTGACAAAAAAAAAGGCTTAACATTTTCAAAAACTGAGACTTTTGCATTTTTTTGCACCTCTGTAACTTTGCCTCCCCTGAACCAGTCTGCATGGAAGTTACAGAATCACGAGTTCCTGACACAGAAGCTGTGCTTTCTAAATTTCATGCAAATCAGTTGAAAGGGGGCAAAGTTATTAATGTGCAATGCTGGCTGTAAAATTCATAGATTAAAAAAGGATGTAAGCCTCGAAGTGTACCATCTATTGGGCAGCCAAGGGAATTGCAGCAACAACTACCAGATCTCAAATCTCCTCCGCACTTAAATATATGCATTTCTCATAATGCACAGCAGCCAAATCCCAAACATCAAACATAGCAGAAAAACAGAGCTGATTCCACAGTTTACAAAACTAAGTCAACCAAAATGAGAACATATTCTGACATGTTGATCACATCTGCATGCACTCAGTAACTGTTCACCGTTGCAATCACAATATAAAAACATTCAGCCAGTAGTTTCTCCAGTCAGGTACGATCCCCTTTCTCTTCCCCATGGTGGGAACCTTAATATCCTCCCGGAACCTTTGTAATTTTGCACTTTAAAATTACTTTTACGTAAATGTAACATGGGGAAGAGAAACATATAAAAAGAGTGCTGAACTCTTTCTCTTCTCCATGTTATAAGTGAATTAACCCACTCCAGAGCATGGATCTACTGGGGATTAATGTATGGCTGGGTGGTTGGAACCACTTGGCCTTCAGCCTTGTGGTCCAACACCCCCCCCCCAACCATACATTAAAGGAAAACACTGGAAAAGACACAGCTTTCCCCAGACACTACAGAAACTCTTGATTAATGGTTTCAGACAGTGATAACTTTTATTTTAATGATTTAAAACAGCTACTCACAACTTCCACTTTCTGTTGCTGGCTGCCACCATCTCATGAGCAGCAGTGAGATTCCTGAGCTCAGTGTATGCTAATATGTCTGTTTAACCTCTGCTATTGGTTGGCAAGACATATTAGCATAAAGTGAGCTCTGGAAGCTCTCTGCTGCTGATGAGGTGGTGGCTGCCAGCAACAGAATGTGAAAGTTGAGGATCACTTTTTGAATCACTGGAAAAGCATTTAGAGGTAAATGAAAAAAAAAGTTACTATCTGAAAGCACTAATCAGGCATTTTGTAGTGACTGGGGAAAGCTGTGCCTTTTCCACTGTTTCCCTTTAATCCCCAGTAGACCCACACTCTGTTGTGGGTTAATCCTTACATAACCCCACACCGTGGAGTGGGTTATTGCGCTTATAACATGGGTTACCTTATGGATAGGGTGGAAACACCCTAAAGCAGCTGCTCCCCTTGTTTTTCTGGAAAACCTGGATTTTATCCTTTCGCCTTGCAAAGTAGCTCCTCAGAAAAGATGTAGTCACTTGGGTTTTTGCTACTTACACCGGTCACAGTAACACCTTACCGATCATTTTTTTCTGTTTCTGTATCTGACAATTTAGTATGTGGTTTGTGGACATTATAAAGGTGCTGACAGGGATACTATGACAACTGTGGAATACTCTCATTCAGTGCCTGTGGACAAGCTGCTAAGTGAATATAACTGATAGTTTAATCCACTATTTTAGCGCCGTATGTAATTAGTGCAACTTGTGTAGACAGGAGATGTGCAATTTCAACAGCATGCGGGGGGAGTAGGAAGACACATATGATGACAGCTCGAAAGAGTGACAGTGAGTGCATCTCGGAGAGGAGTTGAGGGTGGATTAAACTGTCAGGTTAACGGAGGACTGAAGCACCGTCTGTAAGTACTGTAAGCTGGAAACACGAGCTGTATGATTGCAGCAAGACTAGCTACAGTGTCGACTGACATATGTCAATTGTGAAACACAGTGAGTGGCTGTGCCCAGCAGATCAGCGTGGTTTAAAGTGTGACTGTAATGCACAATTGGTCTCTGTGTGTCTGTCTATTTCACTCAGTTACTACTGTACCTGTGCAGGTGATAACTTGCATTTCTTTGAGGTCTGCTGGTGACTTTCACAGATGGAAACAGCAGGGTGGTCACTGGGTGGTAATCATTTGGCTTCTTCATGTGCTCTGCCTCTGGAATACAGGAGGTGCGCAGCTGCTACCCTCAGATGGGGGGGGCGCCTGTCACAGCACAATAATGGTATGGTCTCCAGTTGGGAAGAACACAGTACTGCAGACGGTGACTGTCAAGATGTGCAGCAGGTACCGGCCCGGTGTCGCTGAGGGTAGAGGCGCTGGACGCCACATCTCGCGTCATGCTGGCGACCTGGGTTCAGGAACGAACCCGGACCGCCGGGGTTCAGCAGGGGTGAGAGAGGAGTGAGCGTCTGCTGGACTGCTCTCCTCTCTCGGGGAGGGATCCAGGAGTAGCCCGGTGCAGCAGCAGCCCCCGGTGGAGACCGACGCACTGCTACGCACTCGGGCTCATACAGTAAGGGGACGACGTCAGACAGCCACCTCCAGACATAGGTGGGAGCACCTACGCTACGGGCTGTGTGGCATTGCATGTCTCATGTCGAGTGGGTAACCAAGAACACGGAAAAACCCGGTGCCGAGGATCAGGCAACAGCACCTATCCACCATGCCCAACGCCGGGCTCTCCACGGGCGGCCTTCAATTTCCAGGATCCACTCCACATCCGATGACAGAGTCTGACTCGTAAGTGCGCCCAGGTAGGAGGGGGTGATGCACCCCGAATAGGGTTAGCCGGGGGTGCTGCCATCAGAGAGGAGGGAGAGAGGAGGCTTAGCTCGGGGATCCTCAGGCAGGCAGGACAAGGCTAGGATGCCCGAGAGAGGAGCTCGGGACCGCGATCGGAGGGAAAAAGAATTTGGAAAAAAAAAAAAAAAGATGTACAGCAGGTGCTGTCATACTGTACAAGTAACCATAAACAAATTCACCAGGGACTTCGGCAGCTGTAGGGCACATACTGTGCAGTACTAAACACACTTCAAGATGCCGCTGTGTTTTTGGTGCTGACAGCTCCACCGGAGGGGTGGGTGGCAACAGACGACAAGATACAGCACAATAATGGGTCGACACACTGCTGAAGAACCGTGTGCTATGATTGAGCAGAGTGTTCTGTGTTAATTGTAATATATGAACAGCTGTGCAGTATGACCCTGGAAATTGGGTAGTCTTCATTGTAATATGGAACTCTAGTAAGAGTTACCTTAGGGACTAACAGTAATTTATTTCTGACAGCAACTCCAAACCTTTCACAGTGCAAGGCAAGTATACGTATTACAGTACAAAATGCGGATACAGCTTGATTCAGATATATTACTAATCAGAGCCTCTGCGTTTACTACACTGCCCCACTGTAATCCACTACAACACAGAATACATGATTCTAAACAAGGACTGTGAATGCCAGTGTGACTACTACTAACACTTTTGAGAAACTCAGGTTGTAGCAGCCCCATCCTCCTTTGGTCTGCATGATGCTCTCTGCTTACACAACTGATAGTGTGTCTTAGCAACTGAGCCAGCAATACAAACTGCTGCTCGGTTTACAGTATGCTACTCTCCAGCATGTCACCATGGGACAGCACGGAACATAGGAGGAGAAAGAAACAGGACATTGGGGTTATGCTGTAGCCTGCCATGAAATAATACAGTTACGTAAAGAACTTCCCGTAACAGTAGATCTTCGAGAAGAGCTCTTGCAGCAGGTAATAACTGTTAGGACTAAGCCACCAGGCACTAAGACCCCACAGAAAACTTCTAGCTAGCAGTCCAAGACAGGACCACCCCCGACATTGGCTTCACCCACAACATCAGCCACTAAGTAAAGGAGGCAGTCCCCCGGCACCACGCCAGTTCATCTGCCGGAGATCCAGCTAGCATAAAGAATGGGACAAACCGAGGAGGCTTTGTCATCCTGATGGGGACATTCGAAAAGAAGCACTGGGGGAAAAGGGGAGGGAAAGCATACCTGCTGCAAGAGCTCTTCTCGAAGATCTACTGTTACGGTAAGCTCTTACGTAACTGTACTATCTCACTTTGAGATAGAGCTCTCTTGCAGCAGGTAATAACCACTAGGACTGAGTCCCAAGCAATACTGGTATATCATCAGGTCAGAAGGGTGGTGGAAGTAGTGATGCCCCTGGGCTCCAAGAGTAGCCCCTGGAGGACTGCCAGGCCCAAACCTGCCCTCCTTCTGGGAGCAATGTCCAAACTATAGTGCCGGACAAAGGTGTGCACCGAACTCCAGGTGGCCGCGGCACAAAGGTCTGCTGCTGACACATTTTTGAGCAATGCGAAGGATGTCACCATCCTTCTGGTCAAATGACCTCTCACTGGACCCGGCAGGGTTTTTCCATACTTCTCACGGCAGAAAACAATGTAGCTGACCAGCCACTTGGACATGGTCTGTTTGGTGACTGGTGCTCCCAACGTTCATTGAGCAAAGGACGCAAACAACTGGTCTGACTTCCTTATGGACCACGCGGTCAACATAATACCTGAGGATTCTATGTACATCTAGTGCATGTAACAAGGCCTCCACTTTGTTGGAGTATTTAGGGTAGTAGACAGGCAGGTGAATGTCTTGGTGGAGAGTAAACTCTAACACCACTTTCGGGAGGAACTTAGGATTTGTGGGAAGAGACACCCTGTCCCTATGAAAAACCAAACATGGCTCCTTGCACCTAAGAGCCTGGAGCTCGGAAGTCCTCCAGGCCAAAGTAATAGCAGCTAAAAATAATGCTTTCCAAGAGAGAAAGCAACGCTTGCAATTCGCAGCTGGTTCAACGGGGGGCAAAGTCAACTTCTCTAACATAAACAGATCCCATGGTGGAACAGGGTCCCAAATGGGAGGCTTGATGTGCAGGATACCTCGGAGGAAGGTACATGACAAATCTAGCTGCGCCAAGGTCCTACCATCCATCGGTACATGATAGGCAGAGATAGCTGAGAGATGTACCTTTATGGATGAATAGCTTAGACCTGAAACAGACAGGGATAATAGATACTCCAGGACCCAGTTCACCTTGCAAGAGAATGGATCAAAGTCGCAGGCAGCAGCCCAGAGGCTGAACTGCTTCCACTTCATGGCATATGTGGCCCTAGTAGATGGTTTTCTGGCAGCCACTAAAACGTCTGCAACCCATTCGGACACCCCATACCTGCTCCTGGCTAAGTCTGCAGGAGCCATCTGTGGAGATGCAGAGATTTGAGGTTGGGGTCAAGTAGAGAGCCCTGCTCTTGGGATAGCAACCAGGAGGACAGAGGAAGTGGAACTGAGGGTTCTACTGCCAGCAGCTGCAGAAGCAGGAACCATATCTGTCTGGGCCAGAACGGAGCTACAAGAATGATGGTTGCTGGTTCCAACTGTAGCTTGAGGAGGACTCGCTGCAGAAGTGGGAAGGGCGGGAAGGCATAGAGAAACCTCCCGGTCCAAGAGAGGAACAACACGTCTCGCCAGAAAACATCAGGCCCTGGCTTGAGTGAGCAAAAATTGGGCAGTTTGGCATTCAGTGGGGATGCGAAGGGGTCCAGCTCTTGAGTCCCCCATCCTTCAAATAGGTCATCTACTACATCCTGAAGTAGTTTCCATTCATAAGCCTGGGATGCGAGTGACTAAGTCTGTCTGCTAGTGTGTTCTGAAGACCCCGAACATGTATTGTGAACAGTTCCAGGCTGTGATCACAATATAAAAAAATTCAGCCTGTAGTTTCTTCAGGCTGTGATCTACTGCCTAGTACCAGACCCTCATGGCTTCTCTGCAAAGGCGGTAAGACCACTGGCATGTTGTCCATTTGGACTAGAACTGGGCCTGGAAGGAGGTCATCCTGGAAGGCATACAGCACAGCCCTCATCTCCAGAAAGTTTATATGCAGACAGCGTTCTGAGTCCAAGACCCCTGGGTCTGACTGCTCCCAAAGTGGGCATCCCATCCCGTGCTTGACACATCCATGGTGATAATCTGTTGAGGGGAAGGGTTCCTGAATAGAGTCCCTATCACTAAGCAGGAGGGGTTGAGCCACCATGCTAAGGTTTGCTGCACTGCCTTGGAGATCCTAACCTTCTGGCAGAGATCGTCCCTTTGCTAATCCCATTGCACCCTGAGGTTCCACTGCAGTTCTCATGTGCAGACGAGCGAGAGGCACGGTCACTATAGCAGTGACCATATGACCCAGGAGTTGTAGTACCATTCTGGCTGGAACCTGGTCTATGGAGACTAATCTCCGAGTCAGCATCTGAAGGTGATCTGCCCTGTCTGATGGGAGAAAGGCTCTCCCCTGAACCATATCCAAGATGGCCCCTATGAATTGGAGACTCTGAGACAGCCACAGGGCAGACTTTGGGAGATTTAAGGTTATCCCAAGGTCCCGGAACATTCTGAAGGTGCACTCCAGGGTTTGACAAAGCTGTTCTCTGGATGGGGCCAATAGTAGCCAGTTGTCAAGGTAAGGGTAGATGTAATGTCCCTGCATCCTGAGAGCTGCCCGCTACTACTGACAGACACTTGCTGAATACCCGAGGTGCCGAGGACAGGCCAAAGGGAAGGGCCCTGAACTGGTAGTGCTCTCCTTCGAATGTAAATCGGAGATATTTCCTGTGGGACAGCAGAATCTTTATGTGCATGTATGTGTCCTGCATGTCCAGGGAGCAGAGCCAATCTCCTTGGCGTAGCAACCCCTGGAGTGTCACCATCCTGAACCTTTTGTACTCTACGTAGAATTTCAGATGACTGAGGTCTAGGATGGGACAAAGGTCCCCAGTCTTCTTTGGAACCAGGAAGAAGCGAGAGTAGTAACGTTTGTCCCTCTGGGACTCTGGTACTACTTGAATGGCTCGCTTTGACAGGAGGGGCTGGATCTCAGCCCGAATAAGACCTGCATGGGATGAGAAGCAGGTCTAGTACACTGGTGGGTTGTCCGGAGGCAACTGGGAAAACTCCAGGGCATAGCCCCTTTCTGTGAGTTGCAGCACCCATTTATCTGTGGTGATGCTCATCCAACCTGCGAGGAACCGCCTCCCACTGCCTCCGCTAACAACTGCTGGGGCGCGGGCAAGGAGTCAGGCTGAGACTCGACAGGGTGGGGACAGAAGCTCTGGACTGCTTAGCCGTTCATGGTCCCCAAGTTCCTGTTATCTGAGGGGGTGTTTTTCTCTTGAACCCTCCTCATTGAGGCCGTTTCTTTGATTGCTGTCCTTGGTGCCTCCAAAAGGGATGGCACCTGCGTGGGGTAAGGCTCCGATTTATACATTTTGTGTACTTCTGAGACAGCCTTCCCAGAGTCCTGTAGGCCGGTAATGATCTTTTCAGCCTCTTGGCCAAAGTGCACAGGGCCCTGGAATAGAATAGTATCTGTAGGTCCTGCCTAAACCCAGACACTCGGAGCCATGAGTGCTGCCAGAGGCATACTCCTGTGGTGGCAGCTCTGGCTGCTGTATCTGCCTTGTCATACAAGCATTTGAGGACATGTTTGCCCACATCTGCTCCAGATTACAGGACTGCCAAGAGCTCTGACTTGTTGGGTGAATCTGGCTGGGCCTTGGTTAGGTCCATAGCCTTCTGCCATAGGCACTTCTGGTATATGACAATATGTGCCAGGAAGTTCAAGGCAAGGACCTGATAGTACAGTGGAAGAGACATATACCCTCTGCCTCAACTTGATCAATCTTTTTTGATTTCTTGTCTGGTGGTTGGGAGCTGGTATGCTTGGGCTGCTGTGACCTGCCATGATCCACTGTAAGAACTACGGAGTCTGCATTGGGTTGCTCACCGAGGTGGGGCTTGTTTCTGGGGGTGCTGTATAGGTGGTCAGCCTTTTTAGGCATCGCCAAAGTAGTGGAAGGGTGTTTCCATGCCAGCTTTGTCACATCCTGGAATGGTTCCACCAACTGAGGAATGACTAGCGGTTTGGGGTCAGTAGCCCCCACAAACTTAGCCAGAGGCCGGCCCAGTGGCACTGAGGGTCGAGGCGCTGGATGCCACACCTCGTGCCTCACTGGCGACCCGGGTTCAGGAAAGAGCCCAGGCTGTCAGGGGTCGGCAGGGGTGAGAGAGGATCGAACATCCGGTGGACTGCTTTGCTCTCTTGGGGGAAGGAGGTTTGCCATCGTACTCATTGACTGCTCTCTGGCGATGGCTGGAGGGCAGTATGGGTCAGGAGGGCATGCGCTGGTGTCCTTACATCGGTGGGGAGGGGGGAAGGCAGAAAATGGACAAAGGGGCCAGCAGGCTCCATGATGGCCGCAGTAGCGCCTTGGCCGGCCCCCCGAAGTGTAGATTTTGCTCCGGGTGTGGGGATACAGCCAGTGCCCCTTCACCCCGGCCCTGCCACGGTGGGGGGGACCCGTGGAGGAATTAGGGGGGTGTTGGGTCTGGGAACGGTGTGGCTGGGGGAGGGTCCAGAGCTGCCTGCTGGGGAGGAGCAAAAACACCTATATAGAAAAAAAAAATTGGACCCCTTACTAGGGTTCGACCAGGCCTTCACACCTGAAATTTATATATTGGAGGAGTTTGCTGAGGCCTTACTTGGTAATCAGAAACCACATATTGCCTTAATAATCGGCCTGTGCCAAGAAGATTATCCTTCGACACTGGTGCGATCAGACTACCCCTACTTATGTGGAATGGTACCAGGAAATCTTTTTTGCGCTGCGAGACGAAAGTATCATCGCAAACATGTCAAACTCTAAAAAGAAATGCATCCAAATATGGGGAGCCTCTTTTTACTTTGTTGACCCTAGATGCTGGGTGATGGTCGGTCATCCACTATTCATTACTTATGGCTTCCACACTTCGTGTCCCTGGGAAGGGGTGGGATGGAATATGCCAGAACCTGCATTTTAGCTTTGTTACAGTTTTTTTTCTTCTCAGGATTAGGTTGTCCCCTTTTTTGATTCTGTTCTAGTTATTATCATCCTAACTGATTTCTGAATTACCCCAGCCTCCGGAGAAGATGGGGGAGGGGTTGTCAATGGGATTGGTGTGGGAAGGGGAACAGGGTAGACTGTTATGCTCATAGCTTGACTGGGGATCTTACCTGTTCTGAATTACTTATTTGTAATTGCTGTAGGCTTCATATATAACTAGTCCAGCATCTTGAATTGTATCTTGAATGCCTTTCTTCCTTTTAGTGTTCATGTGTTTTGCTTTCTACCCAAACTTAATAAAGTTTATTGAATTTAAAAAAAGAAAAAAAAAAACATAGCCAGGTGTCTCCTTTGCGGGTCTAGGTCTTCTGTTTCCCACTGGTTGAGGAAATGGATGTGCCTCATAACCTCAAGGAAGGTGGGGTCATCAGGTGGAGACCAAGGTGAGTCCTTCCTGGGATCCAGTGAGGGCAGAGGGAGGTCTTCCTCGGAAGAGGCGTAAGTCGAGGAGGAACCACTGTAGTCCTGATTATTCTGTATGATGGCCGGTAGACCTGCTCAGACATAGGGAGTGACGTCCTCTTGACCTGCTGTGCCCTTGGGAGCCACAGTCCCTAGACCTGCTCCACCTGCGGGGGTGGGGGAGACCATGAGGATGTATGACATCTGCGACTCTGACATCCATCTGAGCCATGATCCGAGCCACCTAAAGTTGGGAAGGCTGGCATCAGGGGTGGTGACGGGTTCCTGTGGGGAGGAGTCGGCTGTGACTGAGGTACTACCACAGCTATGCCAGTAGGAAGTAGGTTGTTCTTGAAGCTGTTACACCAACTTGTAAAGAGTGCTCCTACCTCCGCTAAAGGGACCATTGAGCCCGACGGCTGATCCGGCATTGGGGTGGCTGGCTCCAAAGTGACTGGTGGCAGGCCTGGTGTCTGTGGGGGCTCCAGCACCAGGCCTCCATCCGTCAAATCAACTGACGTTTGGTCCTCGTTCTGAGGGCCAGGCACTTGGGGCTTAGTTGACAACTGGGTGTCAGGCCCTGTGGCTAGAGGACTGGTAGGGCCTGACGTCAGGTCAGCTGTCATCAGGTCCTCTGGCAGAGGCCCTTGGGGGGTCTGCCGACTGCTGGGAGGCCGTTGTCTGGTCCGGCTCCAAAGGAATGGAGACAGATGAAGTCAGAGGCTGTCGTTGGTCCAAAGGGAGAGTTGATGACAGAGGCAGCATGGAGGGTGCTTCCTTAGAGTGCTCGCTACCTTGGTGCCTGTCGCAGTCATCAGTCTTGGCTGACAAACTGGAGGACAAGGCCTTGATGACAGCAGGGCCCGAACTGACACCCATCAAAGTGGAAGCAGAAGAGGCCAAGTCCTTGGGCCAAGATCCTAATGAATGTTTGTGGGGTCTGATGGCCATAGAGATAGAAAGAGAGGCCTGGGAAGGCCCTTGCCCCAAACTTCCACCTAACGTCTGGAAAGAGGCAGGAGGTTTAGTGGTCGAAACCCCCGGGAAAGCTAACGGCCTGGGGGGGGGGCAGAGTCTGACCTCCAGCTGGAGGTGGAAGCCTTGGAGCTCTTCTGAGGGGAACGGGACCACTAGTCTGACCCGGACCTGTCCTTATCCTTCCTATGATGCTTCCCTGAGAGTTTCTTCTCCTTGGGGGAGGCGTCGTGAGCGGAGGACAAAGAGGAGTTGTGCCCAGAGTGTGATTTCTGCATTGCGGCCACTTGTTGTTCCAGCAGGTGAGCCATGGGCGTGGGATGCGAGTGTGCTTGTTGAATCTAAGGCAGTGTGGGCAGTCGTCCAGCTTGTGCTGAGGTCCCAGGCACAGGAGGCAAGCCAAATGGCTACCTTTGGTCTGAATTAGTTTGCCGCATGCACATTTTGGCTTTCACCGCAGTGTAGTAGTAGGAGTAGATCTGGCAGACATAAAGAGGCGATCAAGAAACTCAAAAAGTAGAACTCCGTGGAGCATCTGGAAAAATGGCGGTCGACGAATAACAGGAGGCATCCATGGAGCCGAAATGCAGGGTCGACGTCGGGAAAAGAACTGGGGCGGCGCCAGGACAGGAGCCCGCCTTCTTTATACAGTGTGCTGACGTCGTGGCCGGAGCCGACATCCGGAGAGGTCCCCCGTCTTCGACTGCTAGCTAGAAGTTTTCCATGGGGTCCTATTGCCTGGTGGCACAGTCCTAATGGTTATTACCTGCTGTAAGAGCTCTATCTCAAAGTGAGATCAGTACTTATAGCACTATGTATTTGCTGGCACGGGTACTGTGTGCAAGTAGGTGCCACTATGACTGCCTGGTCATGTGTTCTCCTTACACAATAATATACACTGTGGAACAGGATTGTTTCTCACTGTTCTATGAACACATGCCCAGAGATCACCATGTTAGAAATTTATTTTATTAAGAATACAGACAGTACCCACACAGTACTATTCAGTGCTATACACTGCTTTGATTCTCCAACTACTTTGCCAAAATACAAAGAACACAGAGACATGTGCAGAAAGCTTAACATGTTCAACACTTATTGTACTAAGAGCATATTCTATACACCTAATAGTTGTAGCCAGTGTTACAGAGTTTGCTGCTTGTCCAAGTACTGTTGGAGAACAGAAACCATACACAAAGGAAACACTGCTATGGAAGATTAGGAGACTTATGCTGTCTGTTGCATGGCTACACTACTGGCAAAAGGGTTCTGTTTACTATGATGAAAATAACAAACATAGCCTCGATTCATGAGAATAGAACTTTCTCCATATAAACTATGAGGTGAAGTAACACAAAACCTTTCACTGAGCCACTGTACTTCTGTGCAGTTTATCTTCACGGCACATTGTTGGCTCACTGCTTTGTGGAACACTACTGCTAGAAAGCCTTATCGTGCACATTAGAAGAATAACAAGGAAAATGACATTTTGCTACACTGACCTGCAGTGTTGTCAGCTTGTTATAAGAACTCTGCTTAGTAAGAAATATCTCTGGACAGGATAGCACAACCATTTAACTTGCACACTGCTGTCCTACGCCAAAGTGCAATGCTGCGTTGTGCAACACTACTACTGTACTATTGGTTGTGGTAGTGAAACTGCACAGTGCCATGATTTGTAAAATCCTTAAGGTCAAAAGCAGCTGGCATGCCTTCTTTTACACTGGTGGACATGTGAAGCTTGACTCACTACTTGTGCATGCTGTCAGCTGTCCAGCTGTGCAGGGATAACTGTTGAGCTGCTGGCTAACCTTGCCTCCAGGGATGTCATTGCTGTGGGATACGAGGGATTTGCAATACACACTCTTCAGTGGTTTCTGTCACTACTGTGGTGCCTGTCTGACGTGTGGAAACACTTTCTGCATTACTGGAAGTGGAATGTGTACACCTTGACTCGTGACCATAGGCGGACGGTAAATTACTCCGCTTCTCACGATCACTTGTGGATGCAGACCAGCAATTCTTTAGCCTGTTCTCACATCGGTGCCTTGTAATGGCCATAATTTCTTGAGATGCAAGACCTGCCTCAGACAGTATCTGTACTAGGGTGCTTCTAATGTAGTGATTCGTATACCAGTGACTGGGGCCTGCTTCCACTCAAATACAAGCCATTAAATCTCCAAGAAAATTAACTGCCATAGATGGAAGTGTATACCAGTGTTCATCTGATGGGCGCACAACTCGCTTAGGGTGTAAGTAAAGAGTCTGGGCGTTAGGAGGACATCTGTTGATGTAGTTTTTGTATAGCTGTACAGGGCATGTGGGATTTTTTGGTATCTGCAAATAGAAATCCTCATTGACTTTCTTTGTTTCATGGTCATCACTATGATTTTTCGTATATGGATTATATGTGAGGGTTAAATACTCTTTTCCAGAGCTATCTTGTTTAATTGTGAATGAGTCTTGCTGGAGCTCTCAGACACCTTCACGACAACGTCATGAGAACCCCAACTGTAGCTCGAACCACACACGCCTCACTAGACCTGCGGGCGTCTCCGGTGACATAGCTGGAGACGTTCAGAGATTTATTAAATCACTCTTACTAATGGGAGGGTGACTGACAGAACAGTCTTTACCCTCTTTCAGTATCTGTTAAAGCACAGCGATAAATACATTGTTTGCACTTCTGAAAGCAGAATCTGTGCAAATATTGATGCACTAACCGTTTTCAGTGTTATTCAAATACCGGTTTATACCTGCTCACAAACACAGAAGACTGCTTACAGTATATGCCTTGCCTTCAAACCCCCGTCCTGATACACAAAACTCTCTGAGGAAGCTACTCAACTCTTCCACAGTGACATCTTTAAAATTAATCCTTTCGTGCTTGGTTGTAAGCCAATCCTGCAGTACACAGATAGCCCATAGAGTGCTTTACTGATTATTGCGCTCATCTTTTGCAGACTCCAACAAGTCTAAGTCTTCTCTTGACAAAGCCAAGTGTCTGCTTTGTTTCTGACTACCTCCTAGGGTCCTACAAACAGTGTGAGATGTTTTCGATACAGTGCCTGACCTTTTCATCTTGACCTTGGTTGGTACAGTGTTCAGCTGCTCAGATGCTGCAGTGCTGATAGCTGATCCATATTTCATGGGTATAAGCATACTGGGTGTCTTCGGGCTGTGTTTTGCAGTACCATGGAGTTCGTTTGCATACTCAGGTTCCATTCCTCTATGGATTGAGACTGTGCTGTCTGTTGCGCCACACAGCTTCAGCTGTTTATACATTCGCTGGGTGTCTGACCTTGTCTTACTAAGAGTTGTTACAGAGTATGCCTGACTGTGGTGCTCTCTCAATGTACTACTGTCTAGGTTAGTACAGTGCATTCCACTTGAAAACTCATTTGTGGCCAGCCCGGTGGCACTGAGGGTTGAGGCACTGGATGCCACACCTCGTACCACACCAGCGACCCAAGTTCAGGAGCGAGTCCAGGTCGACGGGGGTCGGCAGGGAAGGAGAAGGACTGAGCCCCCAACGGCTGCTCTGCTTCTCCGGGAGGGGGGACTACGCTCTCCGCCGCGATATTGCCACCTGTTGGGGAAGCTAAGGGTGGTTGGTGTGGTTGAGGAGAGCCGGATGCGTAAAGGGTAGACATTGGCAGAGGGCTGGCTTCGACGTGCGCCTCCACGCACGCCGGCAGCCTTGCACCTCATTGCACACCAACGTCGGGGAAAAATCAGAGGAAAAGCCCTTCAGCCTGCCTAGATGACGTCCCCCGGAGCTAGTCTCACCACCCGCTGACCGATCAGGGCAGACCTCACTGTACAGCTCGCTGCAGGACAGAGGAGGTAAGGTGGGAACCTCTCCTCGCCCCGCCCAGGAGGTAATCCGGGCCATCAATGGAGGTCCGATGGCAGTGAGTGTGGTACTCTAGGGGCAGACCCTGAGTGTCGGTAGGGTTGGGAGGGTGATACTCCTTTGGGGACTGAAGGAGTGGAAGGTTGAGGGACAGTGAAAAAGGCGGGGGAAAAACAATAAGTAGAAAAAAAAAAGAAAACTCATTTGTGGCAGGAGGAATGGTCTCCCTGTCACATAACACTGTATGGTATGTGGACTGCAGAAAATTACTGTACGACTCAGATGACAGTACTGGTGAACCCTGTTGTTGTTTTAGGGTGGTACTGCTACAATCAGAGAGCACTCTACCTGGTACAAATGGCTTTGATATTTTGCTCTTTGATTGCGGAGCTTCTTCACAGAGAGTGATTGTTTTCTGCTCTCCCCATGGATTGACACTTGTTTGACATAGGCGTGGCACCTGCAGTACATGTGCTTGTCTGCGGCATAGCTTGCTGGAACACTGACCCCTCACACGTTGATGTGCTGCTGCAAGACATATAGATAGAGTCTACCTCTGTGAAGAATACTGTCTTTCTTTTGCAATTTAATAGCACTTGTTCCACTACTACTACATGTCTTGGGCACATCTTTGGAATTGGGTTGCGTGGAGCTGCCTTTGCCATGCTTTGCATACCACGGCAAAAACTCTGCTTGATTTCTTTGTGCTAGCAACCTACGTGCTGCAGTACTGGATAAACTGGATGACAACGGTGAAGTTTGTGTGGTGCGGGCGCACTGTGCCAGTTTCTGCTCACTGTACAGAGTACTGGAGGACATTTCTTGGTGCAGGTTGTTGTTCATAATACTGACACACAGTGCTATTACTCCCACTTCTGTTTACTGAGGAGCTGCTATCTGCTGATTTCTGCTCTGTTGTGTGTGGTTCATAGAAAGGCACTATCTTATTCACATTCTCTAACTTGGAGATCTCCCATGTGCTCTGCTCTGAGCACTGGGCAGAGGTGCTCCTTGCCTGCTTACATTGGAAGCTTGTGCTTGTACAGGGTGACTGCGTGTACTACTCAGCATATTGTGCTGTGACAGCAACTCTGTGCTTTCTTCCGCACAGTCACATTCTGAATACTGTTACTACTTCCGTCTTCTGCTGTGATAGGCACACATGCTGGCATGCTATTTCATATGGTATGCTATACTACACCTTTTGTTTCATGATCCTAGTGGCAAATCGCTAGAATACATTACTTGGTCAGTGTGCACATCTACTGCATAAAATGTGCCACAGTCTTCTACTGTACAGTCAGAACTTGTGTTACCAGTTGCAGCTGCAGTACTTCATTTGGCAACTTGAAGGTGTGGAGCTGCTTTCTCTGTTGTAGGTACTTGCCTATTGCACAGTACTGCACCATTATTACCCACATCTGTACTTTCTTGATATGTGTAATCATGATGTGTGCAACTATTACATTGCTGCAATTGTACTCTCGACTCACGGAGCACAGTGCCAATAGCTTTTGAGAACTGCATTTTACACACTCTTCAATCAAAATCTTGCGATGACGTAGAACATGTAGATACTGTTGTCCACTTGTTAGTAAGGCTGCTGGATACTGCCATGGGTGCAGATGTCAGCTGTACAGTGTGCACTGTGCTACTTCCACACTGGGTGACCGAGTCTGCAGCATGGGAGTGACTGTGATCTGCGTCGCCTGGTGTGGGACTCGAACTTCACGTTCCACTATGCGGTACTGTTGAAAAATTTTTTTTTTTTTTAAGATATTATAGCAGCCTGTAATGTTCCTACAGACAGAACTGCTTTTTAGAACTGTTTTGCCAATGTTTGAAGATACCCCCATTAGATAGATATTACAGCAGTCGGTAATGTTTCTGCAGATTGAACCGTTTTTTAGAACGGTTTTGCTAATGTTTGAAGATACCCCTGTTAGATATTACAGCAGCCTTTAATGTTTCTGCAGATAGAACTGCTTTTTAGAACTGTGTTGCTAATGTTTAAAGTTACCTCCTGTTAGAGAGTACTTGTATTTCTTAGAGCATTATTGTTTAAAGTTGCCTGCTGTTAGCTAGAAATTGTCTTACTTTAGAGCATAAATGTTTAAGTGTTGCCTTCTGTTAGCCTTCTGAATGTCTCACTCTCTTTTCCTAAAATCTCTTTTAATCTAACCTCCCCCCTAACTTCTTTATCCATCCTCTGGAACTCAATCTTTACTTGACCTCCCCTCAAGCCTCTCTGTCTTGACCCCCTGGCGCCACAAGCCAGGCACCCCCTCCCCTGGAATCTTCTGTTCTAACCCCCCCCCCCATTCTCCTAACTCCTCCTCCTCCAACTTAACTTCTCCCACTGTCTTTTAATCTTTGCTGAACCATCCCACTGTTTAACTCCTCTGCCAGCCCAGAAGTACATAACTAAGTAACCTTACCCATCTCCCTCTCTCTAGGCTCCTGCTCTTGACTGGGCACCCCTGTGGCCATGGCTTGACTCTACCTTGGCCGTCCATGCCTTCCTGCCTACCCGCCAGCAGGCTCCAGGACCAAGTTACGGAATTCAAGAGCACCAGTTCCACTGGCACCTGCACCAGCGACTGTCTGCCATTGAGTGTGCCTCTCCTCCTCAATCCTGCCATTCGGCAGCTTCCTCCTTTGACTTTTTTTAAACTCCTTTCTTGAACCTGGGACTGCCAAATCTTGGCTCACACTCTCTCTAAAAGCCCAGTTAACTAATCTTGTGCTGCAGCCAGGGGACCGTGATTTTCTCTGTTAGGAACCGTGGCTCATTTGCTCACTCTCCCTCTGCCTGAATCTTGGCTTGTGGCTGGAGACCGGACCGTAGCTTTCATTTAAGAAACTGCGGCTCCCTCTCCTGGCCCTCGGACCGCAGTCTCAGCAGTCTTGAGAGCTAATTTTTCACCCGCCCACCCCTGCCTCTATTAAATCCACCTAAGCTACTCCCTTCTCCACATCCCTGCGCTCATTGGTTACAGTCTCTACAACCTAACAAGCCACTTGGGTCCATTCAGGCTCCTTATCCCCTGCACTTCTGAACTGCTCCAGACAACACAATACTCTCCAGCACAGACTCTTACTGCTGCCACTACTCAATTTCCTCACCACCTACCTTGGGGTAGAAGTGGACAAGGTGAGTACAACACCTAGCCTGGACCCTTCAACACTTTCAGGGGCCCACCTGAATAAGAACTACACAACTAGAGGAACAATCACTGACCCACTCATGCCTCAAGCACTCTTACAACCTCCAAAAAACTATAGTTCGCAGGCACCCTACAGATTCCCTATAGCCACCTTGCTATACTGCTGCACCCTTTCACTTTACACCACTAACCAGAAGCTACCAGAGGCAAAGGTTAACGGTTCCACCTGGGTATTCTGGTCATGCTTCCTCTGAAAGATGATCCTGATAATGCTCCTACTATCAGGAAATGTGCACCCCAACCGAGGACCTCCATATGTAAACACCCCCATGAAAATGGGGAACCTCAAAATAGTCTCCCTAAATATACGAAGCATCATGCCCAAGCTGTCCCAATTCCAGACTTGGGTAAAGCTACTCAAACAGACATTATCGCACTCATGAGACCTGGCTCTCCCAAAAGGTCAGTGATGTGTCTGTGACTCTAGATGGGTAAAAAACGTTCCACCAGGACAGACTATCCAAGTGGGGTGGGGGTTGGGGTTGTATTGTATACCTCAGAAGCGATATTAAAGGTCAAATACTACCTAGTAGTCTACACACCAAAGAAGCACAAATATTAGACATAAAGCTCTCCATAGGCCAACAAAATGAAGTACTACTGCGTTCAACAATATATACCCCCTGGCAAACACTCCACTTGCCTCAAGCAAGTCATAAGCAACCAAGAACAGCACAAGCATAATTGGGAGCAAGTCATCCTAGGAGACTTCAACACTAACTGTCAATCCCAAGACACCTCAGCAGTCAGGGGACCAGATATCTGGCCTTTACCTGGCACAGATGGTAAGACAAGCAACCAGACATAATTATTGGATGGGCACAAGTACGCTCATTGATTGGCTCCTCTGCACTTGCCCGGATCATATCACTGAAGTTTCAGTCCTACCCAACTCCCTCAGTGACCAGTCTCTGGTCCTGTGCACCTGGACAAATAAATTCACAAAGTGCTCTCCCCAGGTCTTTAGGAGTCGCACCTTGAGAACAGGGCAACTGGATGCCTTCAAACAATACCTGAGGCTCACTGACTGGTCACCACTAGATAGTGCTATGGACGGAAACCAAGCCCTTGAATACTTCCTTATGGCCTTCGCAAAGGCCTGTGACATCTTCGCCCCTTACAAGACCAAAAAGGTTAGAGGTGCAACTAACCCCTGGCTCTCTGGCTCACTCACTGAGCTCATTCACTATAAGGAGAACCTTTGGCACAAGGCAACCAGGATACAGGCAGATTTCACTACCTACAGGGCCGCAAGAACTAAGTGCACGAAGCTTATCCATCTTGCCAAAGCCACTTATTATAATGAACTATTAAGTAGAAGCCGGGGCCGTGGGAGGGAGTTCTGGGGTTCCATAAATTCCCTTATTGGAAAGGCTTCTAGAGCACCTCCAGACCTTTATTTTTTTCTTTATTTTTCTTACTTTCACTCTTATCAGATTCAGTGGCTTTCAGATCTTTTTCAATAATATATATATTTGTTTCTGAAAGATACTATTATTGCCATTTGATCATCACTTCCAGAGGACGAGAGGGGAGATCCTGTATCTAGTTTATTCCTAGTTTATACTAAATTCTCTTAAACACCATACATTAAACCTAAGGCCACTTGAAACTGGGTTCATATTTGTTTAAATTGTTCTGTTTTCCCCGGTTTAATATATCCCACTTGTTCCAAAACTGACACATCAATCATCATATTCAACCAATGGCTGAACACCGGTAGGTCAGGGTCTCGCCACTTTTTCAAAATACCTTTTTTTTGCCACTATTATAAAAAGCATTAATAGCTTATAATGTTGTAGATCCCACGTATCTTTATGTGGTAGAAAAGCTAACAGCTTTAACATGGGAGAAAAAAAAATTGTTTATTAAACACCTGGTGAGAGAATTTTTCTATCTCATGCCAAAAATTCGATAGACATGGGCAGGAAGCAATCAAATGTATCAGGGTACCAGACATATTAGGACATCTGGGGCATTTATCTGAGACAGTTGGATTCATTAAATGTAATTTTTCTTTGATGTAAAATATATACGATGTGTAGTGTACATTTGCATCTGTTGCAGCTTTACTGATGTGATATTTTCTATATATATATTTTGATAATATCAATCCATATTTCTTGTGAAATATGAATACCTAGATCCCGGTCGCACTTCCTCCTGACTCCATCTATACTATGTTTAGATGCATCTTGAAGAATATTATATACCTGCATTATCAATTTTTTCCGAATTGTTTTCCTGAAAATCTTTGATCAAAGCAGGGGGTTCCTTCAGCTTCAGATGTATTTTATTCTTGCTTAGGAAAGATTTAAGTTGGTTATAATAAAATACATCAATATCTTTAAGCTGATATTTAGCCTTTAACTGTTCAAAAGTATATATTGTATCATTCTGAAATAGATTCCCTAATTGATACAAACCCTTTTCTCGCCATAGTTTTATTGCTTGAGGGGATACAGAATACAAGAAACTATAATTTCCAAATATGGGTGTATATTGGGCAATATCCTTACCAGCTTTTAACTTCTGCTGTGCAGATATCCAACAGTGATATGTGGTTCTTGTTGTTATTACTGCTTTTATTTTTCTTTATTGGAATACCGGAATATATCAGTTACATAAATGTATTGTAAGGGTGTACTTTAATCTCTAATTGAGCTGATGGAAACTGTAATCTCTCTTTATGCATCCAATGCCAAACCTGTGCCAGTTGAGCTGATACACAGTAAGTATAAAAATCAGGAAGTGCTTGCCCTCCTTTAATTTTAGGAAGAACTAATGTCTTCCAAGATATTCTTACACTGGCATCTTTCCATAAAAATGTTGTTACTAAGGTTCTGAGTTTTGAAAAAAAAAAACTTGGAATTGGTATTGCCAATACTTGAAAAAAAAATAATAACTTTGGTAAAATCTGCATTTTGATAAGATTTATCCTTCCAATTAATGTTAAATACAAAGAGTTCCATTTTTGCAAACCCTTTTGTATCTTTGTTAATAAAGGTTCATAATGTAAACTATATATGACATTAATTGACATATATATAGGGAGGCAGTATAGCACAGTGGTTTAAGGCTCTGAGCTGCAAATCTGGGGACATTCAGCAGACCAGACCTGGGTTTGAATCCCACAGCTTCCACTTGCATACTGTGTGACCCTGAGCAAGTCACTTAACTTTCCTGTGCTTCCAGTTCACTCCTGTAAAAAAAGCTTTCAGCTTAGTGTGCTACTCCTGGTTAAACAACTGAAAAAAAAATTTTTCTTAAAAATTGAAGAACTTAATTTGACTCCCAGATATTTAATTTCCTCACTTACTTTTAGCCATACAATTAACCCAGCCACAACTGGATCAGTCCCTCAGAGCACTACAATTCTTGGAGAAAACTTGGAATTCGATATGAAATTTAAGTACTTGGGAGTTTGGCTTGATCATAAACTCTCATTCACTGATCACATCGAGGACTTGCTAAAAAAAAATTACGTCAGAGGCTAGGTCATTTCTTCAGGATTAGCCACTTTTTTTTACGAAAGATGCAAAGCTGCGGCTAGTTCACGCAACATTCCTCTCAATGGTGGACTATGCGGACTTTCTTTATAGTCATTGCCCTACTTCTTATCTTGCAAAACTGGACATGCTCTACCATAGAGCTTTGAGGTTCATAACATGACTTCCCTTTACCACGCACCATTGTTCCTTACACGCAGCTGTTGGGTGGACTTCCCTTCAGTTTAGGTGGAATAGAAATGCTGCTCTATGGACCTTCAGATCTATTTTTTAAAAAACTCCCACAATATATCAATGACCATCTCCCACTAAGCATAACAGGCAACTATGCATTGAGACATCATTCATTTATATCATTAAATGTACCCAAAATTAAATCACGCTTTGGCAGAGTGTCCATAAGCTTTGTGCTGCCCTCTCTATGGAACAAAATGCAGAAAACACTGAAACTGAGCACCCCTGTTAGCCTTACTACCTTCAAGAATCTATATTCCCGTTGTGTAAAGGAGCCATGCAATTGTTTCCCATGTCCTTAGGCTCAATAATCATGGTTATACTGTAGCTTGGCTGGCTCCAAATTCGATGTCTAGGTCTTCAGATTTTTCTCACTCTCCTTACAACGCTGATCCTCCTTCCGTCTGTTTCTCTTTTCTCCTCTTTTTCTTCCTCTTCTTTATTCCTTTTTCTCTCTTGCATATCTACTATCTACTCTTTGACACTGCTATCCACGTCTGTTATATGTCTAGGTTTATTACCCCGACTCCCATTTTTCTTTTGGTGGAGGTTCTCCGAACCCAATGGTTGAGTCGTGTACCCTTGCCCCATTTTGCTCCACTCTCCCCATGTCATACCCTGGTCCCCACTTCTTTCCCCCCTTACCTTACTCTCCCACCATCTTTGGCATCCCATCACCTTTTCTTCCTCCTGGCATCCCCTCCCCACCCTGACTTGCCCGGCTGACCCGGTTGCGCAAAGTGCTGTATAAAACCCTACCTGTTGTTGTTAACCTTGCTCCTCTTCCTTTCTCATTCTGTTTAATTTTTTTTATGTACATATGCATCTACATCCTTACAAAGTTGTTCTGTATTGCATCATGCTTACTTGTGTATTGTTATTGCACCTTGAAATTGATTTTATTTTTGTATTCCTTTGTATTGACTGTATAGATAAATATGTATTGTTTCTATTGTACCTTGACCTTGTTCTAACCAGGTCCATCTCGCAAATGAGCCTTGCTCAACGATGTTTGCCTGGATAAAGATTATGACTGATTGATTTTTATAATTGGCATTCGTAGTATTGTTGGAAACCCATAATTTATATCCAGTTTCAACATGGCTGTCTTTGCCCAGTTAATTCTGTAACCTGAAAATGATCCAACATTAATAGTTTCTCGTATAACTTATCTCAGTGAACTTTCTGGTTTCGTAAGATAAAGCACAATATCATCTGCATATAAACCAATTTCTTTCCTCCTGTGTTTTAAGTGTGATACCTGAAATATTCTTATTTTGTCTAATTTTAATTGCTAAGGGTTCTATAATAAGGGCAAACATCAGAGGAGAAAGAGTAGCCCTGTCTAGTTCCTCTTTTTTAATGAAAACTTTGTTGAAACTAAATTATTAATTTTAATTATAGCTGTGGGGGCATCATATATAAGCCATCCACTGAGCTGTGCCCCAAGGCCCATCTCCTATACCACAATAAAAATATAGGGCCATTCAACCCTATAAAATGCTTTTTCAGCGTCAATGGCTACCAAGATTGCATCTGACTGTATATTAATGTCTATTATGTTTAATGTATGTCTAATATTTTCTGTTAATGTTCAATTTTTTATGAATCCATTTTGATCTCTATGAACTAAAGTAGGAAGAATATTTACTAGCCTTTTAGCTATAATTTTTGTAAATATTTTATAATCCGTGTTTAGTAAGGGGATGGGCCTATAAGAGGCACAGCTGAGCGGATCTTTATCATTTTTCAGGAATACCTGAATTGTTGCTTCTTTAAATGATTCCGGTATTTTTTTTTCCAAAAACAAATTAAACAACAAACAGAATAGTTCTAATAGTACTGTTTTCTGAATTTTATATACCTCCGCCCCCAAGCCATCTGGTCTCGGAACTTTTTTTTTTGCCAATTCTTCTATTACTTCATCTATTTCACCAATTGTAATAGGTAAATCTAACATATCTGATATATAACTAGGTATTTTAGGTAAATCTATTGCTTGTAAATACTGTCTAAACTGTTCTTCATTACTTGCAAACTCAGAAATAGAAAGTTTCTTATAATACAATAAAAAGTTTCCAGAATCTCTTTTGGATGATTTTTAATGACACCTGTTTCATCTTTGATATTATTTATGGTATTTTTAGTTTGTAATTGCTTGGTGTGCCACGAAAGTCATTTTAAAGGTTTATCTGTATTAAAATAATAATACGATCTAGCATTACATATCTGTTTTTCTGCAAATTTGTTAGATTTAAGATTAAATTGATCTCTTTTTATCACACTTTTTTTAATATTTCTGGGTCCAGGGTTGAACTATGCAATTGAGTTAAATTATTAATTTCTTGCTCAAGCTGTCTAAGGGAGCTAAAATGAGCCTTGTTTTGATATTTCATTCTGGACATTATATGGCCTCTAAGATAAATGTTATATGCTTCCCAAATATTTATTATAGTTGTATTCTGGTTCATATTAAAGCTAAAATATTCTTTAGTAACTGTTATTATAAGTTCAGTTTTATTTTGACGTAATATTAAAGTATTATCCCCATGCCACGCTTTATAGATGTCTTAATTTGTTCCATTTTTATCAATAATATGCAAGGGGCATGGTCTGAAATAACAGTTGCTGAATATAGAATATTTTGCACCTTATAGTATATAGATTTCAAAACTAAAAAGAAATCTATACGTGAATATGTAAGGTGAACATTTGAAAAAAATTAACTTTTTCTGCACCATATTTTACTCGCCATGGGTCGACTAAACCTAAATCAAACATAACATTTTTAATAACCATTCTAGATGAAGTCCAAGTTTTATCTAAGTTTGAAGTGTTATCTAACTGCTGTAAAGCAAGATTAAAGTCCCCCCACACACACTATATATGGTGCTTCAAAAGTTGATAGGGTCAGGAAGAAGTCAGAGAAAAACCCAGGAGAATTCTGATTAGGTGCGTACAAAACAGCCAAGGTAACCTTAAAATTATAAAACTGCAATGACAAAATAATAAATTGGCTTTCATCATCTGACAAAACCCGAGTAATATTCAGAATAAGCCTATTTTTATTAAATGCTATTAAAACGCCTATAGCATTTGAAGTATAATTTTAGACAAATACCCTTCCCCACCAGTGTTCCAGCCATAGTTCATCCTCTGGAGTGAAATGTGTTTCTTGAAACAATAATATGTCTATACTTTTATTTTCTACAAATTTGAGAACCTTAACCAGTTTCTTCCTATCCTGTAAGCTTTTAATGTTCCAAGTGGCAATATTCCAATTATCTATCATTTAGAAACACAGAAACATAGAATTTGACGGCAGATAAGGACTGCTTAGCCCACCTAGTCTGCCCATTTCCCTACCTAACGGATAAGCTGCAGATCCTAGTTAACCAACAGCCTACTTCCTCCTAACCCCCACTAGAATTGCCTTATGTCTGTCCCATGCATTCTTGAATTCCCCCACTGTTTTTGACTCCACGACCTCCTTAGAAAGGCTGCTCCATGTATCCACAACCCTCTCTGTGAAGAAATACTTCCTCACATTGCCTCTGAGCCGTCCCCCCTCTATCTTCAAATTGTGCCCCCTTGTTTTTGCACATCTCTTTTTCTGAAAGATGCTACCCTCTTGGACTTTGTTGATTCTCTTGAGGTATTTGAAAGTTTCTATCATTTCCCCCCTCTCCCTCCTTTCCTCAAGGCTATTTATTACCTAACCTTATCTTCCTAAAATCAGGATGAAAGTAGATTAAACTTTGGTTTCTAGCCCTAAAAGTGATCCTCCAGCCTTTGCTAATCAACAAAATAATTCTTACTAATCTACCCCCCTTTCTACCCATCTCTCCCCAGACAATTTATCCTCTCCTAAAAAAAGAGACAAAAACCTTATCATCCCTAGACACTAAATAGGCCATGGAAGGAATGCAAAGTCGGTCATCCCTGTAACAAGCAGCATTATTTCCAATATTATTTACCTATATTTGTTTCTTTCTCCTGCTAATTCATAGCTTTTTCCTTTGCTTAATCCCTCTCTCCAAATACCCAATACTACCTCTCTTTCATTATTAGTTCATTTCCTCTTTACTCGTTTTTTTTTTTCTGTTTGTTTGTTGGGGGGGGGGGCAAGCACACCATCCCTATATATAACAGCATCATCTGTAGTATTTTCCTCCTCCATCTGATTCGTAGCTATTTCTCTTACTTTAAACCCACCATCCTCCAATACCTCCTCTCTTTCCATGTTATTTCATTTTTTTGGGGGGAGCAAGCACTATTTTTCCTCATATGCCAGTTTATAGGCCTCCACTGCTTCTTCTGCAGTGCCAAAAGTATGTAACCGGCCATTTACAATAAATCTTATGCATGCTGGATAAAGTAAGGATGAGCATATCCCTTTTTTGTACAGCAGCTGTTTGAGTGGGTTATATTGTTTTCTTTTTTAAACGGTGTCCGATGACAAGTCCGGGCAGGCATTAAAATGGATATTTTCATATGTTAAACCTTTAAAAAATCCATGCCTTATTTAAAATTGCTTCATGGTCCTGAAATTTTAAGGTTTTCACAAAAACTGTCCTGGGAAAATCCTGGTTTGTGTTTGATCTGACACCAGCTCGATGGGCCCAATCCAGGATATCCTTATCTCCCGGATATTGCCTACCCAGAGCAACAGTCAGCATTTTCTCAAAATAAACCACCGAATCCCCACTACCCTCCACTTCCTCCGGCAGTTTACAAATCCTAATATTAGCTCGTCGAGCCCAATCTTCTTGTTCTGTGACTTTTAATTTTAAAGTTTGAAGTTGTCTCTCAAGTTGTAAAATTTGTTGGGGTACCGCTCTAGAAGAATCCTCTATTTGGGACACTCTCTCTTCTAGGTGCTCTGTTCTTGTGGATAAAGTTTGACATTTCTAATTCATTTCTACAAGAGCTGTATTAACTGAATGTAAAGACCCCTTGATATCACCCAGAATTTCCAACATTTCTTTTTTCAGTGTGGTCACAGCTTCCAGGACTACTTCTTTCTCTCCTGCATTAAACCTCTGTTGTTCTTGTGTTTGTATAGTTTCTGGTTCTTGCATTTGAGACACAGAGTTAATTATCTCATTGATAAACTGCCCATCTAAACTGCAGGCAGCCATTTCCAGTGGTTGTGAGATATCTCGGTTTAATAAAGCCCCCTGTTGTACTGCCACTGTTGCATTTTCCTGCAAAGGTACCGTTACTATACCTAAGATAGGCATTTGGTCCATTTCAGATCTATCCTTTGTTTTTTTTCCATCTGCTGCTCTGAATTAATAATCACTTTTTTTCTTTTAAAAATTGGTAAATATTACCTTGTACTTGCTTTTCCTCCATAGGGCTCACCACCAGAGAAAGAAATGAGGGCAGTGCTTCTGTTTGTGAGACAATCTCCGCTATGTTTAGTATACCTGTTCGTGTTTTTGTTCTAGTCTCCCGATTCCCTTTCTCCGCTCTGGTCTCTAATATCTCTCAATGAGCAGCCTGTTTTGGACATACTGAAGCAGAGATATACATTAAGGAAACAAGAATTTTATACCAGCCAAGTCTCTCCTTTTCTTTACTACGGCCACCCTTTTATCAAACAAACAGGAGAACTAAATAATCTCGCAACGTGACTGTAAGCCTGAAAACTGAAGCTCTCTCGGCATCTAACCATGAATAGACAGCAAACCTTGTTACATCTCTACAATCTAGGTAAGCTTAACTAATGAACTGCATACACGTTTTTTTAGAGCCTACATGAAGTTCCAACTCGGGCAAAATTCAAGGCTACGAGCTGCTAGCAACAATAAATCCAACCAGCAATTCAACTTTCCGTGTTCCTCCATGGCACTCAGCATCTGCTCCGCCCGGCCATCTTGGAGCACCTGTCATCAACAAGCATCGACTCCCAACTTTCCTCACGGGTGCCCTCTGCGAGCAATTCCAGACCTGATTATAACAGGGTCCAGGACTCTTCAGGAACCTGGTGATAAAGTAGATGCTTTCAACCAAGTATTCACTGATCTAAGCACTGTACTTCCCGGTGACTACCTCACCCTGTCGACGCCTGGTCAGCTCTCTGATGCGAATCCTCCAGCTCCACCAAACAACAGAGTACCACCTTTCTACTTCCAGCAGGTTACTTGGACTGTGACCATAAGATAAATCAATCGGACATGAGGGAAAACCAGGATGGGGAATGACCTAATTGACATGAAGATGGTTGCCCTCACCCCACAGATCCAATCATGAAAATCATTAATGTTTCACCGAGAACAGGCATGCTTCCTGCCAAATGGAAGGCTGCACTTTCACCCCAGTCTTTAAATCTTGGGATAGAACAAACCTTTCTAATTATAGGCCCATCCTTATTCTACCCCCTTTCAAAAGCCCTGGAGTGAGTGGTTGTGTATCAACTCACTGAGTACTTGAAAAGAACAATCTACTCTGCACGCAGCAGCACGGGTTCCAGAAAAAACACTCCACCCTTACAGCCTTAGTTGATTACACCTCCCAGATATACAAGGCCCTAGACAATGGTCTAGCCATGGGGTCTATCTTTATAGACCGCACTAAGGCTTTTGATACCATAAACCATCAACTGCTCCTGAACTGCTTATTATCTACTGGCCTGTCCACAGACACAGTGGCCTGGTTTGACAGCTACCTCACACAGAACACAATGTGTGAGCATTAACAGTCAACACTCAGAACCGAGGAAAGTGAACCTCGGAGTCCCACAAGGGTCACTCCTTGGACCAGACCTTTTCAGCCTCTTCGTTAATTCTTTATCCTCTGTTTGCCTGGCATATATGGTTCTACATGCTGATGATGCCATCATCTCAGTATCCGGCAGTAAACAGGCTGCAATCACTTCTGAATTGCAAGACAGTTTCCATGGGCTTGAACAGTGGTTCTCTAAGAGCAAACTACTGCTCAATTACAAGAAAACAAAGAGCATGCTCTTTACTGTTCTGCAGAATAAGAAAAGGTTCAATCCACTGCTGATACAGAGCTCAAAAGGGGACACACTGGAACAAATATGCACATTCAAATATCTAAGTGTACACCTAGATGACACCCTCACCTTTTCCACGCACAGTGTCAATGTTGTCAAATCAGCAAACACAAAACTGGGCACCCTCCATCATCACAGACATTCGATGATGCCTGAAACCTTAAAGCTCTTACCATGCAGCTCGGTATCATCCACCATAGATTATGGTCTTGCCATCTATGGTGCTGGCACTGATATCGCTCTAAAAAGGGTCAAAACCCTCCTCAATAAGGCTTGCCATCTGGTCCTAGAGGATGACCATCTGGCCCATACTTGTGCCCTTTACAAGGAAACTGAATGGCTCCCACTCAGGCTTAGGGCCCTGTACCAGACCTGTCTGCTGGTCAAAAAATCATTAATAGGGTTCGTCACAAACCCACTCAGCAGGTCAGGCCCTCTGCTCCCACAGTGCCAACCTCTGAGTGCAGTCTTGTGAACAGTTAACAGAAACAGGGTAACCCTCCTGTCTGCTTTGTGAGTTCGAATCAACCTTTGGTCTCAAGTCTTAGAGGAATTCAAACTGTGAACCTCTTGTTAGCGTACCCAATGTACAGGCTCGGATAATTCTGTCTTCGGTGGGCCACATATCTTTGTCTACGGGCACCTAACCAGGTGTACAAAAATGAACCCTTAAAAACTCTAATAAAAGATCTTAGATTAAACTCTTACCTTTTTCCAGTTTGGTATCACCATTCAAGCGTATGCATAGTGTCAGCTTTAATCCGTGTACGGTCGATTGGTCCCCGGGACAAAATGTCGCAGTCAAAATAATGCGGACATTTCATCGCGGGGCCAAATAAAAGCCGTACATTTGGTCGATGAAATAACTCATAGATAGGTAGTTAGGTCACCGTAAAAAAAAGATAATTGGACAAATAGTCGCATCCATCCAGCAGTCAATCAACTAACTTCCAGAGCTAAATGCTGTTGCTTCGAATTAAGTTTTATAACTTAGCTTCAAATTAAGTTTAATAACTGAGCTAAAATGCAGTAAGCACAGGCAGAGAATGCTGCTGGTCTGAATTGAGTTAATTAACAATGCTGCAGCAGGTCTGAATTAAGAGTCAGCAAAGCTGCGGTGGCGTCTGTTTGAAAAAGGCACCAAAATTCTGCCAAACCCTCTGCTGGAGACGAGGAGTTGCTCCATACCTTTTGCATAGCTTGTGCTGCAGGACGGTCCCAGGGGGTCGTGGATGTCTCTTGGTGGCTCCTTGAGGGAGGATTGGGCTGAGGGTAAGGGAAGAGCACAATTAAATGAGAGCTGGAGGGAAGGAGGGCCAGCCCAATGGGCGAGGGGGAGGGTTCAAAAAGAAATGGAGCAAGCTGAAGAAAGAGGAGAGCGTGTAGAGCAGAAGCCTAGCATTAACACAGAGCAGAAACAAAAAAGAAAAATAGAGAGACTGGTTAGGTGGGTAGAGAAATAGAGAGTCGCATTTGGAGGGCAGTAAAAATTAACTACATATTAACCAGTATGCTGTACTCTATATTATAAAATTAGAAGTTTCCATACTGTGTTAGAAGCAATAGTTCATATTGTACAGTACATACACTATGAGAAAACCAGCACTCCAGACAGGGGCTAAAATTTTATGCACACATAGAGATTTACTCAAAGTATTAAATGTCGCCGTACATCAGCGGACAGAATGTTGCAGGTATCTGGTTGAGGTGGCTACATTGTGTCTGCTACCTGCTGTACCAGTGACGAGATTACATTTCGAATTCAAAGACAGACCAAGTAGGCTCTAAAAACAGAGTTTTACTAAAATAGATAAAAGTATGTGAAACATAAAATACAGAACCATATATCAAAAAACATACAAATCACTTAAACAAAACAGGTTTAAAAGTGAAGACAAAATATCCTATCACAGTACTCTTAGAATTGTCTTTTCTAAGGTATTCTTATTTCACAGTGCTGAAGATATTTATTTTTCAGAGTCCAAACATTTGAGTCCAAAATGGAAAACAGAATACTGTTTAAAAAACTGTCTTTGCCAACCCCTTTGTGTGAGGTCACCTAGCTCCTCCTCTGTTTATTAAAAATCATAAACCTAGGATGTTTTATCATTTTAGAAGGTAAGTTAATTAAAGTTACATCAGCAGAAACTCCTTTCCCCATGTGACTTCCCCAATCAAGTCTGTAAATTTCCTTTAATCTATGAGCAGCATCCTCTCACACAGACATCAAAGCATTTATGATTTCGCATCAGTGTGCCATAACCTGGTTTCCTCCTCTAAACGTCATAAAATGGACACTGATTTCCCTATTAGCAGTTAAAGCTATATTTAACTTAGATAAACAGGAGATCCTTGATTAAGACCTATTCTAGTCTGTAATTAGCTCCTGGCCTTCCAGGTAATGCCTTGTATCTAAGACCTGGATATGTGTGTGTGTGTGTGTGTCATCTCACACGCTGTCTCAGCATCTCTCATGAGAGACAGTCAATAACACATTTTTATATTACCAAAAGCATACAGTGATCAGAACCAGCTGTCCAAGTGTCACAATCCTCCCCACCTAGACAGAATTTGGGGACTCTATCCCCTGCATGGGATGAGCCTCCCAAATCAGTTCACTCCTCATGGACACGAGACAACCCATCTGAGTTCTGATTTTTGGCTCCAGCCCTATGTAGAATTGTCATGTCATACCCTTGTAAAGCAAGACTCCATCTTAGCAATCTACCATTGCTTTTCCCCATCTGCATCAGCCAAACCAGTGGGTTGTGGTCAGTCTGCATCACAAAATGCTGCTCATATGAGTATGGCTCCAACTTCTTTAGGGCCCACACTATGGCGAGACATTCTTTTTCCACAGTGGAGTATGCCTGCTCCCTGGGAAGTAACTTTTAACTCACGTATGCTATTGGGTGATCTTTCCCTTGACTGGATGTCTGGCTCAGTACTGCCCCAATACCCACGTCTGAGGCGTCAGTCTTAACTATAAAGGGTTTGCTATACTCAGGATTTGTCAAAACAGGAGCCCTGCACAGTGCCTCCTTTAGTTTGGAAAAGGCTTCCTCACAGGCTGGGTCCCAGGTAATTTTCTTGGGCATCCTTTTATTTGTCAGGTCAGATAGGGGAGCAGCCAGGGCACTGTAATTGGGTACAAATTTTCTGTAGTACCATGCTGTCCCTAGAAAATTCCTGTCCTGCTTCTGTGTTTCTGGTCTGGGCCACACCTGGATTACCTCTATTTTTATTTGGTTAGGACGGAGCTGTCCCCAGCCTACCACATGCTCGAGGTATGCCACTTCTCCCATGGCCACCTGGCACTTCTCGGCTTTGACAGTGAGCCCGGCCCTCTGTATCCTGCCAAGCACTTCCCTAAGGTGGGATAGGTGTTCCTCCCAGCTGGCAGTAAGATGGCAATGTCATACAGGTACACCACGGTGTACTCCTTAGCACAATTTAACACCTGGTTCACCAACCTTTGGAAAGTGGCCAGGGCGTTCTTCATTCCGAAAGGCATTACTTTAAATTCAAATAAGCCTATCGGAGTGATGAAGGCCTACCTCTCCCTAGCTCTGTCTGTCAACTCTACCTGCCAATACCCCTTGGTCAGGTCAATGGTCATAAGGTAGATCGCCCCCCCCAAACCTGTCCAAGCGTTTGTCCATCCAGGGCATCGGGTGGGCGTCTGACTTTGTGACTGCATTCAGTCCACGATAGTCCAAACAGAAATGAGGAAAGCCATCTGGCTTAGGCACAAGGACTACGGGTGAGCCCCAGGAGCTGTGGGATCTCTGGATTACCCCTAAATCCAGCATCTCCTCCATTTCCCTCCTAATGTCCTTTTGGACAGCCTCTGACACCCAATATGCTGTTCACCGTATAGGCGTCTGTGTCCCTGTCTCTACATTGTGAGTCGCTAAGGGGGTTAGTCCAGGCTTGGCATTAAACAATGGAGAAAAGTCTGCTAAAACCTCACTTACTTCCTGGATCTTGTCCTGGGTCAGCTGGGGAGACAATTTAACTGCCTCCACAAAGGACTCCCACTTACTTTCTTCCAGCAAGTCCAGAAGTCCTTCATCCGTCCCCTCCCCAGGACTACACACTGCAAACACCATGTCGGCCCTATTTGCATATGGCTTCATCATGTTGACATGGTACAGAATTTCGGTCTGTCTTCGGTCAGGTAACTCTACAATATAGTTCATGTCATTTACCTTCCTAACCACTTTGTACAGTCCTGCCCACTCAGCCTGCAGCTTGTCTTTCCGGACCAGAATAAGGACCATGACTTCCTGACCCACCATGTACGAGCAAGCTCTGGCTCTGCGGTTGTACCACACTTTTTGTTTCTGTTGGGCAGCTGCCAGGTTGCTCTGGGCTGTCCCCATAAGCTTCTTCAGCCTTTCCCTAAACCTAAGGACGCAATCCACAATGGGAGTTCCCTGGGAGGTGTGCTTGCCTTCCCAGTCCTCCCGGATCAAGTCTGGGGCCACGTACCCGGCGTCCATGTAAGAGTTCGAAGGGGGAAAATCCTGTCGACTCTTGGGGCATCTTCCTGTATGCAAACAACAGGTGGGGAAGGTATTTCTCCCGGTACCTCCCATGCTGTTCATCAAACACCCAGAGCATTGACTTTAGGGTACCACTGAATCTTTCCACAAGCTCACTGGCTTGTGGTTGATATGGTGTCATGCATCTCTGCACTACCCCACACTTCTCCCATAAACATTTCATCAGGTCCGACATGCAGGAACCCCCTCAATTGGTGATAACCTCCTGCGGAAACCCAACACGGGAGAAAATCCCAAGTAAGGCATCTGCCACTTTGTCTGTCCTCAGTGAGGATAGGGCGACTGCCTCTGGGTACCGGGTGGCATAATCCACCACAGTCAGGATAAATCTCTTCCCTAAGCAGCTGGGGGTATTTAAAGGCCCCATAATATCCATTCCCACCCTCTGGAATGGCTCCTCCACTATGGGGAATGGAATCAGGGTGGCTTGGGTTTTCGTGCCCGCCTTCCCTATTTCTTGGCACCAGTGACAACACCTGCAATACTCCTTCACCTGCTGGGTGAAGTTGGGCCAGTGAGATTCTGGGCCAACCATGCATCTTATGCGACGATTCCTCAGATGACCAGACAAGGGAATATCATGTGCAATCTTGAGCAACTGCTCACGACACCCTGGGAACGACAAGCTGTCTGCCTAGCATCCCTCCCTCTGTCTGCATAGCCTGAGTATACATAAGTCTATTTTCCCAATAAAGCTTATGTTTGCCGTCACCTCCTGTGCCCGTCAGAGTCTGCCCAGCCCTCAGCTTCTCTAAACTAGTGTCACTTCTCGGAGCAGCAACTACTCACACATTCCCAAGGCATGGGACAGGTCCCCTTCAGTCGCTAAACTAGAGTCCCTAGCACTAGCATCAGGGAACTCAGGATCACTGTCAATCCCAACCCTCTGACAATGGGTCACCCCTTCCTCTTCGAGGTAACCCTCTGTAGCTGTGTGGTTACTTGCTACTGGGGAAATTTCTATCCTCTTTTTATTAATCTCCCCATCTGGAGACACAGGCTGGGGAACCAGCCTCTCAGTGGTTTTCACAATGGTTTCTGTGGGGTTCAGGGAACTACAATTTTCCCTTGCCGCCTGGCTACAGGTAACTGCACGTACCATCCCGTTTGAGATTGTTGCCCAGGATCACATCCACTGCTAACATTTTGACTACTTCCACCTGTTGCACAGTTCCTCCTGTTTCACCCCAGTCTAGGAGAACACTAGCGAGGGGCAATGTTTTCACCTCATCAGTAAAGTCCTCTATAGTGACATATTTATTGGGTATACGCTGACCAGGCTCTACTAGATCCCCCTTTACCAAGGTCAAGGATGCCCCTGTGTCCCTTAACCCTTGTGTCTGTACACCATTCACCATGACTGGGTGCATGTGTTCCCTCATGTTCACAGGCATACTTCCAGGGACACACAAACGACCCACTTCTTTTCTAGTACCATTCTGCGCATTATTGCTCATTCTTTTGGGACACTGTCTGGCAATATGCCCAGTTTCTTTACATAACCAACATTCACTTCTCTTTTCAGAGAAATCTTTTCTCTGAAACCTGGGGCTAACTGGTTTCGGTGGAGGCAGTGAGGGTTTTAGGTGCCCTGAAGGCACGCTTTTCTCCTTCTGCACTTACACGCCCACCCCATTCACTCTCAGAGCAGGTCTGCTCTTGACATAGCGGTCCGAGAGTTCAGCAGCCCCTTGCACTGTTTTGGGATCTCGGTCCTCCAGCCAGGTTTTCAGCTCTGCTGGGCATGCCCAATAAAACTGTTCTAACAAAATCACATTTTCAATTTTATCAACAGAGTTTGCCTCAATTCCTTCCCACCAATGTTTTAAAAAACAACGTTGTTTCGTGGCTAGCTCCTCATAGCTCATGTCAGGGCTTCTCCTGAGCTTACGGAATTTAGCTCTGTATGATTCAGCAGTTAATTCAAATTTCTTTAACAGTGCAGCTTTAAGTTTGCTGTAATCGTCACTGTCCTCATTGTCCATTTGACCCAATGCATCCCAAGCTTTCCTGGTAAGTAGCGGGGATAGCTGGAAGCTCCAGGACTCCCTAGGAATTTTAGCCTGAATACAAACTTTTTCAAAAGAATTTAAAAAGGCATCCATATCCTCCCCCTCTTTAAATTCAGCTATCAATTTGGAATTCAATTTGTAACCCAGTTCTGTAGTCCCAGTTAAACCCAAGCCACTTATCTGCTCTGGTGCCGCTGGTTGGAGTATTAGCTTCTCCAGTTGGTACTGCCTCTGGCACTTCGGCTCCCCACGTTCTGCCTCTCGGCATTCTAGCTCTCTCTTCTCCTCTGCAGCTCGCTGGCACTCAAGCTCCTCATGGTATGCCTCCCGCTGTTCCCGTTCTGCCTCCTGTCTCTCTTGTTCTCTCTTCTCCTGGAACTCCAGCTCCAGTCAACGCAACTCAATCAGCAGCCTGCGTACTTCTGGATCCAGGATACTGGTGACCTTTCCCTACTGCTGTGGCCCTTCGCTGATAGTGGCCCTGCTGCCCTCCTCATCGGATCTGGACACTGCATTGGCTGCTAGCCCTGCCACACTCAAGCTTTGGTCCTTTTCAGTCACTGTCTGTGACTCGCTGCTCTGGGTATCTGCTACCATCAGAGCATCTACGAGGTTCTGTTTGCTGACTTTCACCTCGAACGGGACTCCTCAGTCCCCGCACAACTGCTTTAAGTAGTCTACAGTGTGCCTGCTGTAGTTGGAAGCCATCTTCTTCCCTAACTATGGCTACTCTGACTTGCACTTTAGAAAAAAAAAATAAAACGGGTAGTAACTTGACTGTATGCCAAGTGATATAGTTCTGTTTCATTTTATTAAAAAAATAAATCACTGCCTTTTTCTTTCTTTGCAAGTGAGCTTACGGTCTCAAGCTGACACACTGAACAATAAAAGCTTGTAATACCAAAATTATCCCACCGCTGCCAACCAATCTGTCACAAACCCACTCAGCAGGTCAGGCCCTCTGCTCCCACAGTGCCAACCTCCGAGGGCAGTCTTGTGAACAGTTAACAGAAACAGGGTAACCCTCCTGTCCGTTTTGTGGGTTTGAATCAACCTTTGGTCTCAAGTCTTGGAGGGATTCAAACTGTGAACCTTTTGTTAGCGTACCCAATGTACAGGCTCAGATACTTCTGTCTTTGGGGGGCCAGATATCTTTGCCTATGGGCACCTAACCAGGTGTACAAAAATGAACCCTTAAAAACGAATAAAAGACCTTAGATTAAACTCTTACCTTTTTTCCAGTTTGGTATCACCATTCAAGCTTATGTATAGTGTCAGCTTTAACCATATATACTTCACTTGTTAAAGAAAGAAATTCAAAGACAGACCAAGTAGGCTCTAAAAATAGTTTTACTAAAATAGGTAAAAGTATGTGAAACATAAAATACAGAACCATATATCACAAAACATACAAATCACTTAAAACAGGTTTAAAAGTGCAGACAAAATATCCTACCACAGTTCTCTTAGAATTGTCTTTTCTAAGGTATTCTTATCATATCACAGTGCTGAAGATGTTTCTTTTTCAGAGTCCAAACATTTGTGTCCAAAATGGAAAACAGAATACTGTTTAAAAAACTGTCTTTGCCAACCCCTTTTTGTGAGGTCACCTAGCTCCTCCTCTGTTTATTAAAAATCATACACCCAGGATGTTTTATCATTTTAGAAGGTAAGTTAATTAAAGTTACATCAGCAGAAACTCCTTTCCCCATGTGACTTCCCCAATCAAGTCTGTAAATTTCCTTTCATCTATGAGCAGTATCCTCTCTCACACAGACATCGAAGCATTTATGATTTCGCACCAGTGTGCCATAACCTGGTTTCCTCCTCTAAACATCATAAAATGGATACTGATTTCCCTCTTAGCAGTTAAAGCTATATTTAACTTAGATAAACAGGAGATCCTTGATTAAGGCCTGTTCTAGTCTGTAATTAGCTCCTGGCCTTCCAGGTAACACTTCTATCTAAAACATGGGTGTGTATGTCATCTCATACGCTGTCTCAGCATCTCTCATGAGAGATACTCAATAACACATTTTTATATTACAAAAAGCATACAGTGATCAGAACCAGCTGTCCAAGTGGCACAGGGTTCACAACTGGCTCTACCTCCTACTTATTCAAAATTATGCAACCCACCATCAGCACAAGAAGTGCAACCAAAGGGGGGCTGCTGGTGCCCTTCATGCGCACAGCAATAGCTCATAGATCTGTTTCCTTCCAGGAACCCAAATGGTTCAATGATTTGTCTACCGCCTTTATTGAATGTGGCCAGCTCAGCCAATTCAAATCTGGGCTCCGGTCACACCTTGCCAGTGAAAATGTCTGTTCCTGCTATACGTAACACTTACTAGGCTACATTTGCACCTTGCCACTTTATTCACAACTACCTCCGCCTCTCCTCCCTCCCTCATCTCATCCCCTTCCCTCACTGTTGCCAGCCCTACTACCCTCCACTATTCCTCCCCTCATCCCCTCCCCTGTCCAAAACCCCCTCCCCTCTTGCCCACCCCTCACGTGCCCCACCCGACAATGCCAACTCTGGCTGCTTTTACTCCTCTTCTACTGCACTCTAAAGGACTGCTGACCCATCTTTTTTGGTACCCTGCACTTAAAGAAGCACCTTGCCACACTCTAGTAGTGTTATTTGTTGATTACATTGAATTGTAAATATGTTATCATATACCAACTGTACTTGCTATTTCTGCATTATTTGCTGCGTAATCAATGTTATGTAATGTCATGTATTGTCTTTGCTTGACTTGGAACCTTTGTAAACGAGCCCTCGGCTCAAAGGTATTAATCCTAAACTGAAATAAATAAATATTTTGTTTACTCTGTGCGCATGCCTGCTATACTATTAGCGACCCAGAATTTAAGGTGCTCGAAGACAGAGATGGTGCTGCTTGTCCCATGATTTCCCAACCCTCTGGGGCATTCTCTATATACAGCACATCATTGCCCGCAGATAGATCTGTGACGGGAGCCATCTCCAATATTTTTATTTTTTTTGACATCTCGAAGCACGGCTCCTCCGTCTGGAAATCTTTCATCCAGCCATGCACTGAGACCAAGACTTCCAAGTACGGAAAAACTCACCTCCATTGCTTCGTCTGTTACTCTTTCTGCTCCAATCGCTAGGATGTGAACAAACAATGGCTGCTGAGCAGCATGAGCAGAGCAAATTGTACAGATCCCTCCGCAGTGTGATTAAGCCATCATTACTAGAAAGAAGATGGTCCAGCAGGGCAACCATGGATTAAATAGCAAATTTAATCCATGATTACCGAACACCTCTTTGTCAATCACTGTTACTGCCTAAGGTAACCCATGTTATGACAGCATTTATCCAACAGGGAGTTAAATTACACAAAAGACCACCATACTGCAAGATGACTGGAGGACTACTGAAAAATTACTATGTACGAACATACAAACATATGAAAATTGCCAGCAGAAAAAGGCCATTTGGTCTATTATGTCTGCTTGATTACTCAGCTAGCAACCCTATTCTGCAGCTGCCCCTCCGTCCCTGCACCCCCTCCCTTGACTCTCCCTTTTACCCTGTCCCAGACCCTCTTGAAGCATCCCACTGTTTTACAGGCCACCACTTTTGCTGGTAGCGTGTTCCACTCTGCCACCACCCTTCTCTGTAAAAAAGTGCCTTCTCAATTCCTTCCTAAACCTTTCACCCTCTAATCTCATATCATGACCTCAAGTTTCCCTCCCCATCCTCCCCTTGAACAGTTCCTCTATGCCTGTCCTGTTTATTCTTCTCATGTACTTGAAGGTCTCGATCATATCCCCCGTCCCTCCTCTCCTCCAGTGAGTACATCATCAACTCTCTTAGTCTACTTTCATATGGTAACACCCCCAGAACCTGGATCATCTTTGTTGCTCTGCAATGCACCCCTTCCAGTAATCTAATGTCCCTCTTTAGGTACAGGTGCCAGTACATACATGGATGGGACCTTTTCTCCATAGAAAAAGGCCCTTATTTATTTCTTTCCCTGTATACCTATGACTAGTCTATCAATTAAAAGTATATACAGTGGCGTCCCCCAGGATGAAACCCACTTTTAAAGCACTCTGCAGTATGCTGCAGCAGACCTACTGAATAAAGTAATGTAATTTCAATGGCAAGTAGTCCCTTTTGTCATGCAGGAAACCGTGGCATTCACTTCATCCTGACAGTGTCACGGCTTCCTGAATGACAAAAGGGCTCTCGATAATTACATTGCTATTCAGTAAGTCTACTGCAACATTCTACAAGTCCATAATCTTTCTGGGGTGGGTTTCATCCTGGGGCATGCCACTGTACCTGACCTCACCCCGGCACAACTGTTGGATTTCTGCTTGTGACGCCAATGACCCAGGTTCAGGAACGGACTCAGGAGTCGAACGGCAGGCTGGGTGTAGATGGCCTGAGTGTCCAATGACTGCTTGCCTTCTCCTGGGAGGGAAGGGATGCGCAGTCTGACGTTTGTTGGCCCCTAGCGGAGGCTAGGGACGTGGTAACATGTTGGACCTCTCTGGGGGGAGGAAGCGTGACAGAAGTTGGCTCACGCCTCGACGTCATGTGGCATGTCACGCTCCCCAAGAAAGTTGGAAAAATGGTCCCCTGATCAGTCGGGCAATGACTGCCAGCCCCGCACCACCACGAAGCCCAGACAACCTGGACCGACCTCATCAGCACCCTGGCCAATAGTAAGATGCACCTACTGGCGCTTTCTCCCTGGAAGGAGAGGACCCGCCTGACAAAGGAAAACATCAGGTTACCCCGGAGGAGGGGGCTGCAATATGAGGTGATAGTTGGCAATGGGGAGAAGGGTGGCACGGTGCACCCAGGAGGCCCAAAGGGGAGTATGATCGGGGGTGCAGGGGAGGTGCAAAAAAAAAAAAAAAGAGAGAAAAGGGATATACCTGCACTAATCAAACAATTACAGCTATATACTAACACAAATTAAAGCTATATACCTAACTAATCAAACAATTAAATGTATATACCCACACTAATAAAAAGTATATACCTACACTAAATTAAACCCTATGAGACAATACTAAAAGTACAGTTACGTAAGAACGTACTGTAACAGCAGATCTTTGAGAGAGGCTCTTGCAGTAGGTACTAACCATTAGGACTAGAGCCATCAGGTACTAAGACCACACAGAAAACTTTAGCTAGTAGTATCTGGTGGGGGGACCGCCCACCCGACATCACATGATGGACATCAGCAAGACACTATATAGTAGGAGGTCTCCATGCCCAACATCCAGTTCTCCTGCCAAAGAACTAAGAAGGTGCGACAGGAAAAAGAAGTGGGCTCCTGGAGCCAAGAGAAAAGCTAGAAAGATGTAGCCACAGAAGCATGGGTTAAGGTGGGAGGGAAATAGGTAGCTACTGCAAGAGCCTCTCTCAAAGATCTACTGTTATGGTAAGTTCTTACATAACAGTACTATCTTACTTTGAGAGCGCTCTTGCAAGAGGTACTAACCATTAGTAGTGAGTCCCAAGCAGTGAAATTCAGATGAAGGCTGAAGCACGGGAGGCAGGAAGGTCTGCAGTAGGTATCAGGTTAAGACAGGAGGCCTTGAAGGATGGCTAGTTCAAAGCCTGCCCTGCGCCTAGAGGCAATGTCCAAACTGTAATGTTTGGTAAAGGTGTGGACAGAGCTCCAAGTGATTGCCACATAAATGTCTGTAGTAGAAACATTCCTGAAACAAGCAGTAGATGCAGCCATGCCTCTGGTCAAATGCCCCCTGACCTGCCCCGGAAGGGGTTTGTTATATTTCTCTGATAACAAAACAAAATGCAGTTTGCTAACCATTTGGATAAGCATTGCTTGTTAACTGCTGCGCCCTCTCTCTTGAGCGCAAAAGAAATGAAAAGCTGATCTGTTTTAGAGACCGACTTTGTCCGGTTTGTGTAATAACGCAAAGCTCTGTGCACATCGAGTGTGTGCAGAATGGCCTCCCCTTGATTAGAATGCTCAGGGTAATATACCAGCAAGTGTATGGTCTAATTCAAAGTAAATTCAGACACCACCTTAGGTAAAAACTTAGGATTTGTATGCAGAGCTACCCGGTCTCTGTGGAAAATCAAATAAGGATCCTTACACACCAGGGTATGAAACTTGGAAATCCTTTGAGCAGAAGTAATGGCAACTAAAAAGAGCACTTTCCAGGAAAGGTAGCGCAGGTTGCAACTTGTGGCAGGTTCAAAGGGAGGCAAAGTGAGTTTCTCAAGAATGAAGTTCAAATCCCAAAGAGGAACAGGGTTCCTGACCAGGGGTTTCAGATGGAGAATTCCTTTCAGAAAGGTTTTGGAAACCTCCAACTGCACCAAAGTTTTGCCATCCACCGGAGTGTGGTAGGCAGAAATAGCAGACAAGTGGACCTTCAGCGAAAAATAGCGAAGGCCAAGGTCAGAAAGATGCAGCAAGTATTCCATGACCTGTGGGACAGGGCAAGAGAAAGGGTCCCATCATTTGTTGGTTGCCCAGATGGAGAATCTCTTCCAGTTCATAGAATATGTGGGATTTGTGGATGGCTTTCGGGCCTCCACAAGGACTTGGGTCACTCTGGAAGAGACCCCAAAGCATGCAACAGCTACGTCAGCAGGTACCACGCGTGAAGGTGAAGGGACTTGAGGCCCAGATGGACCAGCTTGCCCTGGTCCTGCATCAGCAGATTCTGGCAGAGGGATAGGGGAATTGGAGGTTCCACTCTCAACTGCTGAAACAGAGGAAATCACACTTGGCGAGGCCAATAAGGAGCTATGAGGATCATGCGGGCTTCTTGCTGTAGTTTCAGAAGCACCCTCTGCAACAGTAGGAAGGGAGAGAAAGCATACAAGAACCTCCCTGTCCAGCAGAGAGACAGCGCGTCTCGCCAGAAAACACCACACCAGGGAATGAACGAGCAGAAACTGGGTAGTTTTGTAATGGATGAGGAGGTGAATAGATCGAGATCTAGGTGACCCCATCGCTCAAAGATGTCTTCAACTGCTTATTGCCTTAGTTCCCACTCATGTGCCCTTGCGTGACTGCGGCTGAGGGTGTCCGCCAGGACATTTTGAATGTCTGGAATATGCACTGCTGTGAGCTGTAGGCTGTGCTGTATCACCCAATGCCACACGTGCATCGCTTTCCTCCACAGTGGATACGACCGCGTGCCTCCCTGTTTGTTCAGATACCAGTCCATGCACATGATGTCTATCTGAACCAGTAGGGGCCCAGGAAGGAGTGGGTGTTGAAAGGCCTGAAGGGTGTAAAGTACAGCCCGCATCTCCTGCACACCGATGTGCAGAGATAGCTCCTGCTGAGACCAGGATCCCTGTGTCCTGTGGTCGCAGAGATGGGTGCCCCAGCCCTGACCGGAAGCATCTGTAGTCAGGGTCTGAGCCAGAGAGAGCATATGAAAAGGAACCCCTCTGGCGAGATCAGACAAATCTTGCCACCATAGGAGATCGCAATGTATGGGGCCGGACACCAGAATCCTGTGATCCAGGTTGTCTGATTTCTGGTCCCTCTGGACCTGAAGAGTCCACTGCGTAATCTGCATGTGAAGCCTGGTGACGGGTACAGTGGGACTAACCACATCATCAGGCCCAGAAGGCGTAAGGCTGAATGAGCAGAGGTCCATTGGCTGGCTGCCACTTGGATAGCCTGCTTACACAAAGTTTCTGCCTGGTCCAAAGGGAGGACTTGACCCTGAGCAGTATCCAGTACTGTCCTAATAAATTGGAGGTGCTGTAAAGGAACAAGGTGAAATGTAGGGTAATGCACCGTGATCCCCACTTGCCAGAATAGATTCTGGTAGTCAGGGAGGTCAACAGGCTGTCCCTCAGTGATACTAACAGGAGCCAGTCATCGAGATACGGGAAGACATAAATCCCTGGCGACGTAGAGCTGCTGTCACCACCATTAGGCACTTGGTAAGCACTCTGGGTGCCGATGAGAAGCCAAAGGGGACCGCTTTGAACTGGAAGTGTTCCACCTGTAAAATAAAGCCTTGGAAGTGGTGGTGGAAGGGAAAAATTGGGATATGCAGATATGCATCCTGCATATCCAGAGCACAAAGCCAATGACCCTGGTGCAGAAGAGGCAGCAGACCTGGTAGGGTCAGCATGCGAAACCACTTGTACTCCATGTACAGGTTCAGTGTGCTGAGGTCCAAGATCGGACGGTGTAACAAGGGATAAAGAAATGTGTCCCAATATTACAGCCTAAATCTCATTTTGGTCTAAAACATAAGGTGTTTGTGTAACTAATATTGATCTATGAAGCTGAATCATATAACTTGCAAAGTTACAAGTTTAATTAACTGAGCCACAACTTGTAATATTCAAGTGTCTTTTGATATCTGTACTGACCATGTGAGTAATAGAAAACAGGTGTCTTAAGTGTCTGCACAAACAGAAATACAGGGAGAGAGTTCAAATTATCCCTTCAGACTATTTTTAGTGTTTATTATTAGGACGGGCCAGAGTGCCTGTGTGCACATTCCTAAGTGCAAATCTATTTCTTCCTTCTAGATCTTAATAACTGGTAATGACCATTATTATTATCCTTATATAGTAGTATAATTTACACTATCAATACATTTGTGCTAAGTAAGGATTAGCTCATGCAAGAACTAAAAGGAGAATTGCCTTTTAAAGTTAAAGTTTATATTTGTCTTGGACCAATCATAGACAACCATAGTACTGTCTTCCACTATATAAGCAAGCCACTATACACTGTTAGTTTGAAGAATGAAGAATGAAGGATGTACCACTTGTAATCTCTCGCTGTGATTATTGTTATAATCATTAAATTCTTCCGCCTTCAGCCTCATCTCTGTTCGTCTCCTTTCTAAGTATTTGTAATAGATAATTTACTAATGGTAATTTTTTCACAATGCTACAGACGGAGGTCCCCTGTCTTTCTGGGAACCAGGAAGAAGTGGCAGTAATATCCCATTCCTTCCTGGATCCACAGAACAGGTTCTATAGCAGATTTTGTCAGAAGAGCCTGGATCTCTCCCTTTGTGAGAGGAATGTGGCCTTCTGGGTAGTGAGAGAGACCTGGAGGATTTCTTAGAGATCTCTCTGTAAATTCAATGGTGTGGCCTTGAGCGATGAGCTGAAGGACCCACATGTATAAAGTGATCCTCCCACCTGGCCAGCTGGTTGGCGAATCTGTCCCCTACTGGTTCCTCTGGAGCCGATGGTGGAGGTTGGGGGCCCTGCCACAAATCAGGAGGGCGGAGGCAGGATGGAGGCACGCCAGCCTGGCAGCCCTTTGGGGCTTGGCTGGGGATCTGGCTCCTGCTGACGGGGTCCGGCATTTGTTCTGACGTCGAGCTGTCTGTTGCCTATTCTGGTGCCATTATTGGCAACAAAATGGCTGTTCTGGCTTGGTGTTAGAGTGATTCAGACTGGACAGAGTGCAGTGCCTTGCCAAGCTCCTGGAGCTCAGTGACTGTATCCTTGACGTTGCCCCCGAAAAGGACTGGTCCCCCTAAAAGGGGCATCCTGGATGGCTGACTGGATGCCTTGGGCCAATCCAGATGCCCTCAGTCAGGAGTACTGGTGCACGCTGATAGCTGTGGTGGTACTCCAGGTAGAGGCATCTACCGCATCATATGTAGCTCTGAGGGAATGATGGCAGATTTCTGCAGTCCTGACAGTCTGGGAAATTTTGGTTTTAGCCTTGGAATTGGGCATAGTGTCGTATTCCAATTTCAGCTGGACCAGGACAGATTTCTGGTAAACAATCATGTCTGCCAGGTAGTTCAAAGCACTGAAGGCCAGAGTGGAGGTGGAATAAAATGTGTGTCCAAGCTGGTCTGTTTGCTGCGACTCCTCGTCTGGAGAAAAGGTGCTCATGCGTTTAGGCTTAGCCGTAAGGTCATGGGCCGCATTAACAACCACCAAGTCCGCTTTAGGGTGAGAACTCAGGTGGTCTTTCCTCATGGGGGGGGCTTAATACAGTGCATCAGCCTTCTTGGCGACAGCGGCCACCAACGAAGGTTGCTGCCAGACCATGGTGGCCAGGTCCTCATGTCGTCCTATCCATGGAGGAATGAGCAAAGGGGACAACTTGGTCATATCCAGGTGTTCCACCAACCTCTTGCATTGGGGGATCCTGATCCTCTGTCTTCCACCCATCTGCCTCCTGACTGTTCTGAAGGATTTTAGTAAAGAAGGGATCCTCCAGAAGGGAATTGGGGGACACTCTGGGTTTTGGATCCACTAGAGAGGGGGTGTCAAAATCAGAGGCGGAGGAGTCTGCCGTATCTGAGTCCCAGTCTGACAACAGGTGTCCATCTGGAGACAGGGCCCATGAGAGCGGGATCTCCTGCAGTGAGAGGCCCCTGCCGACACTGGCTACCACGGTAGGACACAAGGTCTGTCCCGAGGTAGATGGGCAAGACGCCACTGGAGAGGGACATCTTGGCGTAAGGCCCATGCAGCCTGGTGTAGAAGCCATGGCAGATTGCTGCCAGTCCAGTTCCAAGACCAACTGCGTCCTGGTTTCGGATCACCAAGACTGCAATGCCTCCCTAAAATTCATCTGAGGCTGAGGGGGTGGAGGAAGAGAGGGGCTGATAGACGAGCGGGTATTCTGGGGAGGAAAACCCCAGATTTGTATAGCCCAGTGTTGGATAATGGTAGCCCGGCACTCCATAGGGCAAACAGCCCTGTGTCGGATACCCTGACATATGATATACTGGCGGCAGGTACCCTGGCAAAGGGCAGTGAGGCACAAGGTAGCCTGGCGTCAGAAGGCCCAGTGAAGGGCCCGACGGTGGGGCCGAAGGACCTGCCAGATGCCCTGATGGTGGGTAACCCATCAAAGGACCCAAAAGAGGAGCCAGAGGCCGTGATGGAGGTCTTGAGAGCAGGTAGCCACTCTTAGAACCCGAAGGAGGGGCTAAGGGACCTGACAGGGATCCAGAGAGAGAGGGCATGAAGAGCCCGCAATGTGCTAGGCGCAGGGACCCCGGACTAGGCTTCTGGCATTGGCCCCAAGGGGCTGAGGGTCCCACCAGTGACTGGGATGAGCAAGCTGGCCCAGACAGGGGAGCCCATGGTGCAGGAGACACCAGTTCCCGAGGGAGGTCCAGCATCAGGCGTCCTGGCCCCAGCACCCAAGTAATGATGGGGAGACGCTCCTCTGACTCCGGCTCTGAACATGCAGGAGAGTCAGGAGTCACCACTAGGGGAGGTGGCAATAGAGGTTCCAGAGAATGGGAACCTTCTATGGAGGGCTGCGGCAAGAGCGGCAGCGTGCACTGATCTGGAGGATCGCTGTCAGGTCTGTTATGGGAGCCAGATTGAAGCACAGTGACTGGGCGGACACCAGAGGAGCTGGTGTGCGACTTTTCAGCCAGCGCCGGGCATTCGTCAGAGGGGCTGATGACCAACTTATCAGCCACGCCACCAGGCTTATGTCCCAGAGTTTTGAGGGCCTAAGGGTGGCAGAGCTGTCCGAAGGATCGGAGGCACCCACCTGAACTATACCCAGCTGAGGCAGGGGGACCAAGGGCTTCTTTCTCCCCAAGGGGAGGAGCAGGCTTGGTCAGAGGACTGGTACCCATGCCAGTGGGAAGTCGCGTGTAGCTCGCTGCTCCCGAAGGCAGACATAGGCAGGAAGGAGAACGACCGTGGTCCTGGTGCTTCTCCTTGTCCTTCTTCCTGGTATGGGAGTCTGAAGAACTCCCCGGGGAAGAGGACGATCCCCACAGCTTCTGCAGCTCCTTCTCCATGGAAGCCATCTTTAGTTTGAGAAGTGAGCTTCCAGGGCCTGTTAGGGCGTTTCCATGTGGCCTGGTTGAAAACTCTGGCAGGCCTCACAATCCTCAGTCTTGTGCTCTGGTCCTAGGCAAAAGAGGAAGAGGGAATGGCCGTCTTTGTGAGAGAGCCGGGTGCTGCAGGAATCACACTTGTTCTTATGCGACTTGGAAGGCATCGGAGAAGACATGCAAGAAAAAGGTAATACAGTCAGACCTGGTTAATCCGTGCCTTGTTAATCCATATGTCTGACTATCCGAATGAAAAACACTACATACAGATTTTTTGTTGGGCTACTGACCTCTTTATTATCACTGTCTGGTTACTACGTAGATTTGTATTACGTAATAAAATTGGCAAACACAAATGTGCATGGATTAACCAGGTCTGACTGTATTTTTCAAAGATGTACTAGAAAAGAAAAAATAAAGTGATGAAATACTCATCCAAAATGGCAGTTGACTGAAGAAGCATTCTACGCGAGGTCTGACATGTACAGGTCGACAGCGGGAAAGAACTGGAGGGAGGGAGTGGGGACTGCCCACTATATAGTGTCACGCTGACATCCGTCACGTGATGTCGGGTGGGCAGTCCCCCACCAGACACTGCTAGCTAAAGTTTTCCGTGTGGTCCTAGTGCCCGACGGCTCTGGTCCTAATGGTTAGTACCTACTGCAACAGCCCTCTCGAAGTAAGATCTCAATTAACACTTCATTGGGAAGCTTACCAAACCAATTAACAAGCTGCAAAAGAACCTGGAAAAAAAAGATACACAAAACCCTCCCAAACCCAGAAATTTCCACAAACTCCTACCTGCCCTCAGGGGGTAATGTTGTATATTTTTGATTTCGTTTTTGTTGACCAGGTAAGTGCACAAGACAAATTCTGCCTATTTTCAGGCACGACCCGGGGGAGGGTGATACAGATGAATGGCAACTGACTTTTGAACCGGATTAAGCTGTTTGCGGTATTTTAGTGAATGGGGGGGAAATTTAGCCAGGGCACCGGGGAATTCCCCTACTCTTTTCGAGAAATGCCATGGGATCTTTAACATCCACCTGAACTACCACCAGGACAGGTAGATGGGACCTCGGTTTGACATCTCATCCGAAAGACGGCACCTCAGGAGTACAGCATCCCCCTCATGCTGCACTACAGTGTCAGTATTGGGATATTAACCCAAGTGCCTGGTGTGGGGCTAGAACCCACAGCCTTCTGATCTCCCAGCCTCAGAGGCACGTGTGCTACCTGCTGAGCCACTGACACTGACAAATATTAGGGAGGACATTATTGCTGAGGATATTGCCAGAGGTCCACTGGATAATCATATTGATTATCTTACAGTGAGGATTAAATTGGGTGCATCGGGATGTAAACATTTATATTTTACCTGTTTCTATTGTCCTCCTAAATTTAAATTAGTTAATTATCCGGTTTTTGATGTCTGAACCGGATTACACCAGAACAGAAGGGAAGATATTATTATGGGTGATGCTAATACTGATTGGGGACAGGAGTGTCAGGTTGCAAAGTTAAAAACTAAAATGAATGCTTTTTGCTTTGTCCAATTAGTTGACACTCCTACTCGATTTAATTACAAAACAAATAATCATTCTATTATTGATTGGATAATAACAAATTGTTCGGGTAACCTATGCAATTTGAATGTTTTATCTGACTCAATTTCTGATCATTGCCCTATATTTTGTGTGAGTAAAATGTAAATGTAATGTAATGTAAATTTTATTTATAAAAGGCACCCTTCCTAAGCTCAGGGTGCCCTTACAATAATCCATACAAAATCAGATAAACATAAAATCCATATTATAAATAACACAAACATATAAAATATACATTAAGTTTCTGAAAATGCTTGCTTAAACAAAAAGGTTTTCAAGGATTTTTTAAATCCTTCTACAGTCAGGCTGTCTCGTATCTAGCGAGGTAGAGAATTCCACAGGGTAGGTGCCATAAAGGCAAAAGATCATCCACCAGATGTTTTCAAAATTACCCTGGGAATCTCTAGCAATCCCTAGTCAGAGGATCGGAGAGAACGGGTCAAACAGGCTGTTCCTCCAAATTTTATTCATAAAATATGTATTAATAGACTCAATGTGGAGATTTACAATAAGGAGTTGGAACTGACTTGACTGGGCTAAAGTAATGGATTCACCTGTCCTTGATCTTAAGGTAGTACAGTTTACAGATCATATAGTTAGTTTATTTAACAAACATACCCCTATTACAAAATGGAGAGTGAAGGGGAGTTTCTCCCCATGGTTAAACAAAGAACTACGTGGTTTAATAACAATTCAGGAAACAAAAAGGAAACATTACTTAAAAGTTAAGAATGCTGATTCTTTGAGGCAATATAGGACTTATAGAAATGACGTTAAAAAGAAACTCGTTGAAGCTAAATCTCAGTATTTTAAACAAAATCAGTTTAGGAACCTGAAAGACCCAAGAAAATGTTGGCATTCCTTTAAGCATATATACAATCCCCATGAGGACAGATGTATAAAATGTATAAAAATTGATGGTGTTTTGATTTCAAATAAGTCAATAATGGCAAATTGTTTTAACGATTTATTTTGTTTCAAAAATATTTAGTAGGGCCCAGTGGCACGGAGGGTTGAGGCACTGGACGCCACACCTCGCACCACGCCAATGACCCGGGTTTGGGAGCGAGCCCGCGGTGACGGGGTTCGGCAGGGATGGGAGAGGATTGAGTAGCCGATGGACAGCTCTCCTCCCCCGGGGGGAGGGTTTGGGATTGTCCAGTGTACCAGCGGCTCCCGGTGGAGATCGGGGGTGCTTCAGTACGTAGACAGCACTTTTAGCATGGCTGACGTCGACGAGGTTGGCGTGCGTTACGGCGTCAGGGGTGCACATGCAAGGAGGGGCCAGGGGAAGCAACAGATAATGGAAAAACCCGGCTCTGCGGGGTAGGCGATGGCACCTGACTCCCATGCCCACTGCCGGATTTGTCCCGCCTGGCCTCTCAGTTCCTCCACCCGGGGCCCTTACCTACACGCCAGGGTCTGACTTTGAAAAAGAGCACCCAAAGAGAAGGGGTGGCCCCACCCCAGAAGGGTTAAGCTGGGGGTACTGGTTGTGGGGGGGGAGAGAGGAGGCTTAGGGCGCAGAGGACCTCAGGCAGGCAGGAACAAGCAGGATGCCTGAGAGAGGCTCCGCAGGCCGTGACCGGAGCGAAACAGAAATGGAAAAAAAAAAACATTTTGTAGTGTGAAAACAGGGATGGCTAGGGGGGAACAATGATGACAGCAATATTGGTTGGGATAATGGTCAGCCTTGCTTTAAGTTTTCCAGAATTTGTGAATCAGAGGTTTTGAAACCGCTATTAAATCTGAAGGATGGCAAGTAAGGAGGGATAGATAAGATCTCATCCACTTTACTTAAGTGTTCTGCTCCCTATGTGAAGAGTCCTTTCACAGTTTTTGTTTAATCCTTCACTAAAACAAGGCATAGTACCTGCATTGTGGAAGGAATCTACTGTGATTCTTCTACGTAAGGGTGGAGACAGACTTAATGTGTTTAATTATAGGCCTATTTCCTTGCTATCGGAAATTAGTAAGTTATTGGAAAAGTGCGTCCATCAGAAAATTATTAGTATATTTGGAAGAACAGAAAATGCTCATTGATCAGCAGCATGGATTTAGAACTGGTCGATCCACTGCAACGGCGCTGGCCGGGTTCATGGATGCTGTACTGGTGGCAGCGGATGATGGTAAGGCCACCAGTGAAGTTTTCGTAGACCTGGCCAGTGCCTTCGACACAGTGAATCATAATATTTTGTTATATAAACTAAATAAATTGGGAATTATAGATGTTCAGTCTGATTGGTTTTTGAGTTATCTGTCAGATCGTAATCAAAGAACAAAAATTAACTGTTACAAGTCCCAATCTAGACAGATAAAGGCTGGAGTTCCTCAAGGGTCGGTGTTAGGCCCCCTTTTGTTTTCGATTTTTGTTAATGATTTACCCCTTACCTTTACTAATAATAATAGTTTATTATATGCAGATGATACTGTGATTTGGGCATCAGGATCAAACACTTACGAAATTCAGGTTTCCCTTCAAAATAAATACAATAATTTTGCAAACTGGATTCAGATAAACAAATTGATTGTAAATGAAGTTAAAACAAATGTTATGTTGTTTGGTTCCTTATAGAGACTCCAGAAACTTGAACTAATTCAAATAGTGGGTCTTGGAGGTAGTCCTCTCCCTCTGGTTACCATTATTAAATATCTAGGTTTATATCTAGATCCGAACCTTAGTATGGTTCCTCATATAGAGAGGCTAAGTATCAAGATACGTCAAAAACTCGGCTTTCTCTATAGAAATTACATTTTTGACAGAAGAAGCTCGTCATGTCATAGCTAAACATGTTTTTTCCCCAACATTAGATTATGGAAGCATAACTTTTGCACATTGTAATCAGCTGTTTGAGTTAAAATTTAAAGTTTAGTATAATGATATTTGCAGATTTGCCCTTCTTGCTCCATTCAGAACTCACCGTTGTCAGCTTTATTTAGATCTGGGAATACTTTCCCCAGTTAACCGTTTAAAATCTATGTTAGTAAACTCTGTCTTTCGGATAAAAACTTCAGGAGTTCCTCTGTCCCTGTCTAAACTGATTGTTGTTAAAGATCATGGTAGGGGCACAAGACAAAATTGTTTGAATCGTTATATCATTCCTGTTTTCAAACTACAAATGAGTAAGAAAGCATTTTCCTGGTATGCACCTTCATTTTTAAATGAATATGGAAAACTGATTCAAAAGCACATTCTGTATCTCATTTTAAACATTTAATGTTAAAGAAGTTACACTGTGATGATGTTTGCACATGTGAATAATTGTTCGGTATGTTGTGTAAATCTAAATTTTGTATTGTAATGTTATGTGTCAGGCATGGCTGAAAAACAGCTGTGCCTAGTCCACTTCCTGGTTAAAAAAATAAAACAAACAAACTCACTACACACCATTCTCTCCTTGCTACGAAAGACCTTCAGGTGCCATAATGTGATCGCAAATGTGATCTCCATAACAATAGCCATCCTAATGCATTATATTCAACAAACAATGGGTAAGGGTGGAACACTTGGAAGTATACCCATCTCAGGGGCTAATCAGGACAATAAAGCCCTTCAGGCTTGTGGCCTTATTGCCCTAATCATCCCCATTGCTGGGCTATACATCCTTGTATAGCATCCTTACCTATCTTTATCTATTATTTATTATAAATAATATATATATATATATTATATTATAGTGGCACAGTAGTGCCACTATAGTTAGGGTACCCCATTTAAGGTTAAAGTGTAAAATTTTGCATCTTAATAACTTTGCCACCGTACGACGGTTGCCCGGGGTGGCAGGCGCGAGTGGTACCATAAATCTCTGATCTGCCAAGCTTACGAACGGGTCGGATATACGTTCCGGAGTTATAAAGGACATTCCGTAGCGATTTATATTTTGGCGATTCTTTGCTAGTATTCTCTACAGGTCACGGGTTGCGCACCGGTCTGAAAAACTTCAGGAACATGCAGCCTGGGTCCCCAATGTACCTTTCGAAGATTTCGTGAAAAAATATTAAACGGTTCAAAAGTTATTCAAAAAATAAATTTCCCATTATAGTCCATGGGAAAAGTTAACAAAAAGTTTGACAGTGTCACAAATGCAGTTTTTAGTGTCGCAAATGACCCATGTAGTGTCATGAGTCAGCCATTTTTTTTTCAGTTACTGGTCATAGAAATGCTTGGCATTTATATTTGGGACCCTCTAGGGACACAATTCTTTTTGTGCTCACCTAGTTGAGCCCTGAGGATGCTAGCCATGTCTTATTTTGGGGGTTAAACACCCCAGAAATATGTTTTTGAAATTTTTGTAAACTGCAGTGTCACAGTAGTGTTGCACTCACATACTTTGGTGATTTTTGGCGAAGTGTCGTGATTTATGCCACACTATGCCCAAAATAACAGGAATTCTTTGCCACCCGGCTGCAAAAGAACGGTTTAGTCTTTTGGGCTGAAATTTGGAGGGAAGAAAGCCAACATCCCGCAGATGTGCCTTTTGTGGTTTGGTGACAAAATATTACAGGGATGCAAAGTTACAGTACTCCAAAGTTGACACTTTTCCCCCATAGACTAACATTACAGCATGAGCCGCGCATTTCTGGGCCCGTATCTCAGAAACGCTTTGAGATATGGACTTTTCGTCAGAAAAATGCTAAACCCCCCCCACTGAGGGTTAAGTACAAAACTAGCCAGGTAAGTCATAAATCATATGAAATTTTAATTTTTTTCCTACGTCGCACGGTTCCTGAGATATAAGCAATTTAGTAATCTAAGTGCTCATTTTCTGCTCCGAGGCCCATTATTATGCATACATACTTTGTATTCACTGTGTTTCTCTATGCAGCTTTTGGGTTTTCATTTGCGCTTGCGTTACTGTTACCATTTGCGTTTCCACTACTGTTTCTGTTTGCGTTTCATTTTGCGTCACCGTGTGCATTACCATTTGCATTTGCATACGCGCTTCCGATTGCGTTTGTCTTTCCTTTAACATCATCGTTGTTGTTACTGTTACCATTTGCATTTCCAATTGCGTTACCGTGACCATGCCCATTATGGTTTGCGTTTCTGTACCCGCTTGCATTTGCGTTTCTGTTTCCATCACCGTTTGCGCTTGCGTTTCTATTACAGTTTGTGTTATTTACATCTGCGTCACCGTGTGCATTACCATTTGCGTTTGGGTACGCACTTCCATTTGCATTTGTTTCCTCTGGCATCATCATTGGTGTTACCTTCACCGTTTGCATTTCCAATTGCGTTACTGTGACTGTGTGCGTTACGATTTGCGTTTGCATACGCGCTTGCATTTGCGTTTCTGTTTTCAGTAATGTTTGCGCTTGTTTCTATTACCGTTTGCATTATCGTTAATGTTTGCGTCACCATGTGCATTACCGTTTGCACTTGTGTTTGCGTTACTGTTACTTCACTATTTATAGTGCACATTCTCAAAAAGAAGGGAAATTCATGGCAAAAAAATCAGTTTAATGCATCGGTTAGGGTTGTTCCACAGCGACAAAAGTGAGGAAATTCAATTTTAGAGTTTCCACCCCTTGCACCCCACCCCGCTCCCACCAACAGGCATCGGGGTATGCGTTGGGGTCGTCGGTCCTAACTCTCACCCCATTCTTCTATACTGCACCACCTCAGCTTGTTTATATATGGGATGGGGTGAGAGTCAGACAGACGACTCCCAATGCACACCACAGATGCCTGTTGGTGGGAGCAGGGTGGGGTGCAAGGTGGAAACCCTAACATCGAATTTCTCGCTTTGTAGCTGTGGAACAACTCCTAACTGATGCATTAAATGAAGTTTTTGCTTTTGTATATATATATATATATATATATATATATATATATGTATGTAATAACAATAGGGACTTAGAATACATGATTTATTTTTTTTAGTGCTGTTTGACCTTGGGTAACCTCACGAGTGGCATAAGCCACAAGTGATTTGCCCAAGGTCAAACAGCACGAGTGAGAATAAATCATGTATTCCACAAGGTCCCTGTTGTGTATTTCATTTATACAATAGACAGGGACCTTGTGGGCTGGGGTAATTAATTGTAATCAGTTCAAGATTCTTTGAAAAAATGATTAGACTTGTGGTTTATTTTTACTGAAAGAGCTGTTATGCTTTTACTGTTGGTGGTTGCTAGGGACTCATGTATGAGGATGTCACATCTTTGCTGAGATGTGTTTGTTGATTTGTCTCTTTTGTTTTAGTGGGCGGGCATTTAGGAAAGAAAAACCTGGTGGCTTTGGTTCTCCGTTATGGAGACGGTTGTTTTAGATGTAGTTTCCCTGTATTTCTTTATGTTATTTTTGTTGGGGGGGTTAAATTATGTGCTTAATGCTGCGTTTGGTTAAGACATTTACTTTTTCTCCGGCATTCGGCATCTTCGGTGGCAATTCTGTCTAGGGAAGAGCAAGAGGAACATTTGCGTGACAAGAAAGTGAGCGTTGGCGATTATGGGACTGCTGTGAGGAGAAAAAAAAAATTTCTTTTTCAAACGGTACTGTTTTGTCTGCTGCAGATGGGGAAAAGTTTGATGGGTTCTGCGAGGTGACGAACGGTGTGGCAGGAATGAGGGTTTCTGACAGGTGCAAGGGAATGTGCATTTTTAAAGGCACTGTGAGTTTGTAGGCAAAACGGTCTCATGGAGTAATGGGGGGGCTGTAGTTCTGGCAGGAGGGGGGACAATTCATGGCAGGGTGTTAAACAAATGTATTTGACTGATGTTAGGGTTAGGGGGTTAAATAAATAGTTAGATTAAAATTCCACAAAAGTAGGGAAATATGGCATTAGGGTTTCCAAACCTAACTCCCCACCCCCACCCCCAAACAGCAAAAGGAGGCCAGACACTGCAGGTGGAGGGCCTTATAGCTCCTGGAAGGTCTGCTATTCTCCAATACCATCCACCCTAGAGGGTACTATTGCACTTAGAAAATGGCTCATATGTAACATTTTTAAAAAAATGGAATTAAAATTAACAACAAGCTGAATGTTAAAAATAGAATAAAAAGATTTTTTTTTTTTATAAAGTAGTCCCTGTGTTGTGCTGCAGTGTCCAACAGAGGGTGCTGCTGTTTAGGAGAGCCTGTTGGAGTGATCTCAGACTGGTTTGTCTCCCATGGATTTATGGGAGCTGTAGTCTGAGGTCACGATAGGCACACAGAGTAAAAAAATTAGGTTATTAAAAAAAAAAAAAAGGAATCTGAAGATTTTGGGAGCTGAAGATGAAGTGCTTGGGTGACTTCTGTGAGGTGCATTCCACAGGTACAGTCAGGTTGGTGGGTCAGAGCTCTGGTGAGAGAGAGAGAGAGAGAGAGAGACCGGGTGGGGATTGCGAAGAAGCACAGTGAGGAAACACAGGAGCGGGACTTCTGTGAATCGAGTCCCACAGATGGAGTTGGGCTGCTGAGTTGGGATGTTTGTAAGAGTGGGCAGGGATCGTAGGCTGGGAGGGATCTGAGCACTTCAGTAGCATCAGATTTTCAGTTGGGGGGGCAGAATGAATAAGATTGGTAATTGTTTTGTTTTGTTTTTTTTTTTAGCTGAAATGTTTTTAATTTTTGTTTGTGGGAACTGATCCGGACGGTTAAGAGGGGTAGGGCCTCTGGTTCGCTCTCTCGCTTAGTGAGAAAAAAAATGGTGGCAGGTTTTGAAAATCAGACTCTCATTATGTTGGGTAGAGCTGGCACTTTTTTTCTTTTTTGCAGGCTCTAGTGAAAAATACCCACCCGCACCGATAACTGTTCTAGCCAATCAGAATGCTAGGATTTTCTACGTCATTTTCCAAATATGTGTGAAACAATGAATCACCATTACATCGGCACCCCACTGTGACATAGACAAATAAGATAAAATGGATAAAACAAAGTGGAACATGACAACCTCTCCCTGCCACCATTTGGAATTAATAGGCAGTAGATGAAATTACCATTATTAGCAGAGAGCTAAAACAGCATGGCCAAACACCACTTGCTACTGTGTGTGCGCCATTTATTATTATCTTCATATCAGAAAGATGACACTTATGTACCTTTGATGAGGCGACAGCATAAATAAGGGAACCTTTATTGCTGGTGTGATAACCTGAATAGGATTACTGGATTTGATAATGTGGAGATTTGTTCATAACCGTTTCTTCTTGACAAGAGGTGTCTTAAGCAGATAAAAAAGGCAAACCTGCTGTTTGGTACAGCCACCCCCTTCTCTCCTCGAGTGTCTCATCAGTAAGCCGCAGTTCTAAGAATCACAGCCAGTGCAAAATGTAACTGACGGAAGCAGTTCATTCTTTGCAGTGAGCTTCTGTCCTGACCTGTGCTGCGAGACGTGACATTTCCTAGCTCACTGGGGTTATGAAATTGATGTGGTGATACTGACATTTGCACCTTTCACAACAGGTGGACTGTTAGCTTTTGTTTTTCCGAATGTAGAGCTAATGTGTTTTTTTTTCTCCTTTGTACCTGCGTGTGCAAAAGAAAATTGCAATGGTCTCAAACACAGTATCATGCCTTTCACCAGCTTCAAAAAACTGAGCTTTATTGCTTACTTGCAGCAGTATGTGCATGCCCCCCCCCCCCGAATTACAAAACAGTGTCACGGACACTCATAAGGCAGGCCACTTCACCTGACAGATAACAGCCTCTCTCCAACCCAGACACTTGCTCTCTAATGAGACCCTCTGGTAAATAAGACCAATGTTATAACAACAGGTCTTGTTTTACACTCAGCAGCAATGCAGGTTGGAGGTGGGGTCAATGCTTTGCCAAAAGCATTTTCGCAATTCATTCCTGCAAGTGGGAGAATGGTGGATCAACTGATCATTTTGGCATACTAATTCCATACAAGACATTACATCTACAAAATTCTGATTATGTAATTCCCGGTATCAGAAGGGAAACAGTTTTATGGTTTGTAATTTCTTTCTATTCTATTAATAAATATGGGAAAATCTGGCCACCGCCTTTGGAGTTAGTATTAGCATTTTTCTTTTATTCACAGTCCCTCACAATACTCCCCATATGTGTGCTATCTGTCTAAAGTGTGGGGGTTGGGGTGAGGGAAGTGGTACACCCTGCATATATATCTTATATTGATTTGTACTACAAGAACCGTTATAAATGGTAAATTCCCTATTGCAAATTGTACTGTTCACTAAAACTCGTATAATGAAGAGAGGTGGGTCAAGCAGACATTTTCCATATTTATTCCATATAAGATGTAATGTCTTACAAACATTCTTATGTGAATCCCAATAACAAAGATTACCACGTGAATATTTAAAGTTTATTCCTATTCATTTACTAGATATGGAAAAGCCTTGTTCCCATCTTTAATGTTAAAATTAAAATATTTTAGAACAAGGCTTGCCAGAAAACTGTTTATTAGTCACCATGGACGTGGTACATTTATATACATCAATATCACATAAACAAGGAATAATACAATATTTAGGAAAGATTTTGGATGGGAGAGGAGATTGGTTCATCCGAACTCCAGACTACTACAAGAACTGGCTGAATTCATTCTTTCTAAAAACTATATTGAATTTAACAGCAAGTTTTATCAACGAATCAAAGGCTACCATGGGTAGCGCCATGGCACCAGCCTATGCCAACGCATATACTGTATATAGATGTATATACATCTTCGAACAAGATCACTTGTTAAAACCCACAGTCATCCTATATCACCCGTACATTCAAACATGGCTTCATTATATAGACAATATATTCTTTTTTATGGCACGACACACAAGAAACATTACTACAGGCCAGTGGGGCATGGGTTCACAGCGGGAAGGTCATGTCAGACGAATCTAATTGATTTCTTTGACTGGGTGACCAAAGTAGTAGACCGGGGAGGGGCTGTGGACATGGTCTACCTAGACTTCAGCAAGGCATTTGACACAGTCCCACACAAAAGGTTAATAATCAAATTAACCGGCCTGGGAGTAGGTCCCAGGGTGGTAGCCTCGGTAAAACACTGGTTGGACAACAGGACACATAAGGTAATTGTAAATGGAGTCCACTCTGAAGAAAGAGGGGTTACTAGTGGGGTACCATAGGGTTCAGTATTGGGTCCAGTCCTTTTTAATGTCTTTATAAGTGACATTGCAGAGGGACTGGAAGGAAAAGTATGCCTCTTTGCAGATGACACAAAGATCTGCAACAGAGTTGATACACAAGGAGGCGTGGAAAGGATGAGAAGGGACTTGGCAAGGTTGGAGGAATGGTCAAAATATGGCAACTTGGATTCAATGCAAAGAAGTGCAAAATAATGCACCGGGGAAACAAAAACCCAGGGGAAGATTACACAATGGGGGGGAGGTAGTAACAACAACAAAAATGGAAAGGGACCTGGGGTAATCATATCAGATGACCTTAAGGTTAGCAAGTAACGGAGAAGGCAGTAGGGAGGGCTGGGGGGATACTGGGATGCACAGGGAGAGGCATCACCAGTAGAAAACAGGAAGTTGTTATCCCTCTGTACAAACAGTTGGTGAGACCCCATCTGGAGTACTACGTCCAGTTCTGGAGACCCCATCTCTGCAAGGACAGACAGAATGGAGGCAGTCCAGAGGAGGGCAACTAAAATGGTGCAGGGTCTGCAAGAGAAACCATATGAAGAGAGACTAAAGGAGCTTAATATGTATACCCTTGAGGAAAGGAGGGAGAGGGGGGACACGACAGAAATGTTTAAGTACCTCAGTGGAATCAACAAAATCCAAGAGGGTAACAACTTTCAGAAAAGAGATGTGTAAGAACAAGGGGACACAATTTGAAGACAGAGGGGGGACGGCTCAGGGGCAATGTGAGGAAGTATTTTTTCACAGAGAGGGTGGTGGACACATGGAACAGCCTTCCTGAGGAGGCTGTGGGATCTAAAACTGTGGGAGAATTCAAGAATGCATGGGACAGACATAAGGCAATTCTTGTTGGGGGGGGTAGGAAGAAATAGGCTGTTGGTTAACTAGGATTTGCAGCTTATCCTGTAGGTAGGGGAAATGGGCTGACTAGGTGGGCCAAGCGGTCCTTATCTGCCGACAAAGTCTATGTTTCTATGTTACAGTTCCATAACTAACTGAACAGTAGGGACATGAACTTTAAGTTTGTGTTACAGCACAGTGAAGCTGAAACTTCATACCTGGAGTTAAAAATCATGAAGATTAATGGAAATCTAGACACTATACAGGAAACCAACAGATCAAAAACCTTATTACATGGTATAAGCTTCCGTGAGCCTAAAATGAAAAAAAAAAAACATCCCATGCTCACAACTAGTCATGGTCAAAAGAAACTGAAGTACATCTCAGAAATTTAAATGAAACAAACACAAAATGATTAGTAGATTCAGGAACAGGGGCTATGACAGGAGAATTATATTAAGGACTGACCAAAGGATAGAAAATACCAACAGAACGGACCTCATAGTACAGGAGGAACAACACACCATGCCTGATGGAGTTGTGTTAGCTACCAAATATAATCATAAGTTTCAGGACATTAAAAAGAAATGATCAACAAGCGTTGGCATTTGGTAGCAAATGATGACCAAAACATACCAGCCTTAACAAACAAACTGATCGTGGCTGCAACAAAGGTCCAGAACATCAAAGATCAAGTTGTGAAGTCCCAGTCTAAAATACCCAGACTAAAAGATAGTCAATTACTACTAGGACCATTACAACCATGAATGACTCAGTGCGAACGTTGTTCGGTGTGTGGTCACACATCAAAAAAAAAATCTTATTTTGTACATCAATTAACAGGACAGAGATTCATGATTAGACAACACAGATTGCATTGCAGTAGCTGTAGTCTATGTCATACAGTGACCCTGTGACAGATGATATATCGGATAGACGGGAAGAGCACTCAAATTTAGGATACAAGAACACAAAGGTGACATTAGATAACAAGATGAGACATCTCCAGTAGCACAACATTTCAACACAGCAGGACACACTGGGGCTTCACTCCGATTATGGGGACTGGAAGTGGTTCTACCACCACCCGACGGGGGGGGGGGCGTAACATACCGAGAAATTGCTAGCAGCAGTAATGAAGTAGATATTTACCCTCAAAACAGTTCAATCAAGGATAGGAATGAATATAGATACAAACTGGCATGCCTGTTGGTAACTGGCACATAGAATCCACCAATCACTGGGAAATAAGTAAACAGAAATGCATAATCACCACTATACATTATTATATTAAGAGAACCAAACAAAGAATATGACAATCTCGAAGAACTTACAAAATTCCAAAAAAATCAGAATTTTGATATTGGGATTCAACAAGAATAGTATATCAGGCTAGTACTTTTATCAGTTTGCTGCATTGTGCTAGGAATAAAATAGCAAAAGATAAAATATGGTGATTTTGCCTTTCTCAACATAGAAAAATTAAGAACCAAGGTTATGATTTGTTGTCAAGTAATAACATGTAACATAGTGTAACCCCCAGTCGGCGCTAAACCGAGAGGGCTACTACCCCGGCCTGTGTAGCTAGTGAACAGGTTGAGGGGCCTGGGTCCTATGACGCAATGCCTCCATTTTTATAAGTTGAAACTTGGGGAGAAAGGTGTCACTCAGCATGTTGGCTAGGTTTGGCTACTCTGCACAGGGGCCCCCAAATAACTCTGGACACAGGACGCAATAACTGTAATGTCCAATACCAGAAGTTGGGATTCTAAAGTGTGGCTTTTATTCACATCCAACAGAATAACAAAGCATAGATGGACCCCCACAGGGCTACACTCCTGGTAATGCAGATTTATGGAGATCAGAACACATCCTCTTTATACTGAAACCCTCAGGTTTCGAAACACTCTGGGCATTCGGTCCTAACTCAACTCTTTTTCGTTTCCCTGGCTCGGCTCCCTTGCCAGCCTTCTGGACTACCTTTCTTCCATGGCTCAGCTCACATGCCAGCCCTTTGGACACTTTCCATATAGCATGGAACATTTCACGGTGGCTCCCTAAACCACCTCTGAGCACTTCCGGCTCCATCAGGGAATCTTCTTCGTCAATCCCATGTCTGGGTACTTTCCTCAGGCACTGGCCAAGTACCTGAGAGAAAGCAACAGGTGTCCCAAAGCAAACCCGTAGAGGTGAATTTCGTTACTACTGATGGGGGGTCTCCCACCTCTCGCTCCCATAATTCATACCCGGCCATTTCTCTGGACTTTAACACCTCATCCTCTGAAAACACTTCACTGTGTAGATTCTCTTTAAATGTAAGTCACATTTAATCTACTGTTCTTCCATCCCACTTGTGCTGAACTTGAAACATACTTAAAGAGTGGCTGTGTCCATTTCTCTAGACACCCACAGAGTTAAGCAGTCCAATTCCCACAACTTTCAAAACTGTACTTGGCTGTCTTTTCCAGACCTCACAGAAACAGTCACTTAACTTCATCTTGTCTCAGGTGAAAACACATTGGCCCTTTATCAGAGCAGACTCACCCCTTGGTTGCAGGTGCCCCACATGCTTTTTTTTCTTCAAAGAAATCTCATCCAAAACTTCTGGTGCATCAGCATTAACTTAGATTTAGGCAGCTTCTTCTTCCCCTAGCTGGACCAGGGGATTGCCCCTGGATGCAGGCTGAATCCTTCCCCCATCCCTGCAGGGATGGGGCCCTAAACCACTGGAAGCGGTCTCTACCACTTCACTTGGCTCTTCTTGTGTTCCTCTTCAGGGGAGAACACACACCTCCAACGAAAATATAGCTCTTCAGCAGAGCTAAGGGCCTGCAGCAGCAGCAGCACACCTCTTCCCTCTTCTGAGCCCACTACTGAACTGACTTCAAATTCCCCAACATTCTATCCTAACTTCCCTAGCTGCAACATTCCAGTGTGGCTTATGCAGCTGCGACAGTTCTAAATGATGTCATAGCTCCAGCTCAGCAGAGACTGAAAACAGAGCAAGACATAGTGAAATCCATTTAACTGGAGTTTCACTAGCTGCCTGCTCCTGCCTGCCACTAGGAATAACTGGGATTCTTGTAACCCCAGGTAATAGAGGGGTTACAATAGCATTGTACATAATAGATTTGCATTAGCATGGAAATGCAAACACGTATGAGCAAAATACGACATCATAGCAGAAAGGCCCCCCACTACTCAGCAAATATGTCTACATCACTCTGAAAGTCAAGGAGGAGGCTTTAGAACAGCTAAGAAATGGAGCCAAAAGCAACAGGAAAGTACTCACAAGTCATGTAGGCTCAGCGCTGTCATGGATTTTATGACACAGGGGCTGGGGAGCCGAGTCTACATCACTCTGCCCACTAGGGCTTGGGGCAGCAACTCCAGACATCCAACATGTGCAACAGAAACAAGTTTTCAAATAACAAATACACTGCAGGTCATTAACAGCCAACCACCTCCACTCAATACATTGTAAGTAGCCCGTTCACCATTCACTGGAATGGTGAATGTTTCTAGTTGCTTAGCAACTATACTCACAATTCCTGCGAGAACACGGAGATTACATCCTGTCTATCCATGGGACTGCAGGTAGGCTCGAAAGGACAAATAGAGAGGAGATGGCGTCCCAGGTGTAACATCCCCCCGTCCCCCCGTCTCAAGGGGAGGAAATGGACAAGAAAATGATAGAGGGCATTCACAAAATGGCTGAAAAAGGTGAGCGACTGTTGATGGGGGACCTGAATATGCCAGATGTTAACTGGGCGACATGGACTGCAGCCACATCCAAGAGCAGGGTCATTCTTGATGCCCTACAGGGGCATGGCTTAGACAGCAGGTGGTGGAACCCACTCGGGAGGGAGCAATATTAGACCTGGTACTCTCAAATGGAGACAGGATCACAAATTTAGAAGTCGGTAGACATCTAGGAACAAGCAACCACTGCACAGTGTGCTTCACAATAAACACAACCATGGAGACAAGCCATACAAAGACAAGGATACTGGACTTTAGAAGGGCTGACTTTGGATAATGGTGAATACCTGAGGAATGCATTAGCAAATGGCCAGAAAAGAGGGATGGAAGAACAATGGAGAAAAATCAAAACTGCCATCATGGAGGCAACAAGCCTTTGTGTGAAACAAATAAAGAAAACAAAGCGGAATAAAAAACCACTATGGTTCTCAAAAGAGGTGTCAGGGAAGGTTAAGGAGAAAAAGGCTGCATTCAAAAAGTATAAGGAATCACAGACGGAGCACGACAGGGAACTGTATCAATTAAAGCAGAAAGCAGAAATTAAAGCAGAAAGAAGTGGGGAAGGCAGTCAGAAAAGCAAAGGCCCAAACCGAGGAAGAGATAGCCAACTCAGTTAAGAAGCCTGGGAGTGGGTCCCAGGGTGGTAGCCTGGGTAGCTAACTGGCTGCACAACAGGACACAGAAGGTAATAGTGAATGGAACACATTCTGAAGAAAGGGGAGTTACTAGTGGAGTACCTCAGGGCTCAGTACTGGGTCCAGTCCTCTTTAACGTCTTTATAGGTGACATTGCAGAGGGTCTGGAAGGAAAGGTATGCCTCTTTGCAGATGACACAAAGATCTGTAACAGAGTTGATACACAAAGGGGGGAGAAAGGATGAGAAGGGACTTGGCAAGGTTGGAGGAATGGTCAGACATATGGCAACTTAGATTCAATGCAAAGAAGTGCAAAGTAATGCACCTGGGAAATAAAAATCCAGGAGAAGAGTACACAATAGCAGGGGAGGTACTAACGACAACAATAATGGAATGGGATCTGGGTGTAGTCATATCAGATGACCTAAAGGTGGGTAAGCAATGTGAGAAGTCAGTAAGGAGAGCCAGGGGGATACTGGGATGCATAGGGAGGGGCATCACAAGTAGAAAAAGGGAAGTGGTTATCCCTCTGTACAGACAGTTGGTGAGACCCCATCTGGAGTACTGCGTGCAGTTTTGGAGACCTCATCTACGCAAGGACATAGACAGGATGGAAGCAGTCCAGAGGAGGGCAACTAAAATGGTGCAGGGTCTACATCTGAAACCATATGAAGAGAGACTGAGAGAGCTTAATATGTATACCCTTGATGAAAGGAGGGACAGGGGGACATGATAGAAACTTTTAAGTACCTCAAGGGAATCAACAAAGTCCAGGAGGGTAGCATCTTTCAGTAAAAGATGTGTAAGAACAAGGGGGCACAATTTAAAGTTAGGGGGGGGGATGGCTCAGGGGTAATGTGAGGAAATTCTTTTTCACGGAGAGAGTGGTGGATGCATGGAACCGCCTTCCTGGAGAGGTTGTGGGGTCTAAAACAGTGGGGGAATTCAAACATGCATGGGACAGACATAAGGCAATTATAGTGGGGGGTTGCAGGAAGTAGGCTGTTGGTTAACTAGAATCTGCAGCTTATCCAATAGGTAGGGAAATGGGCAGACTGGGTGGGCCAAGTGGTCCTTATCTGCCGTCAAAGTCTATGTTTCTATGCTTCTATGTAACATTGCAAGATTTGTGTCCTATGCAATTCAGATTCTAAAATAAAGTAAAAGTCACAGCCTTTAACATACAAGTGTATGTATGAAGGGGATGGATGCTTAAATGCAGGGGTGGATTCTGAGGGAGAAATCACAGAGGATAGGGTGAGGGAGGCCCTTCAGACGCTAAAAACTGACTGATAAGGCACCAGGACCGGATGGGCTGCATTCGAGGGTTATGAAGGAACTGGTGAACGAACTAGCAGCTCCACTAGCTGCACTCTTTAACGCCTCTCTGCAGACAGGATGGGTGCCTCAAGACTGGAGGGTGGCTCATGTAGTGCCTATCGAGGAGATGGGAAATTACAGGCCTGTCAGCCTAACATCTGTGGTAGGCAAACTAATGGAGGGCTTCATCAAGGAGAAGCTCGGGAGGCAACTGGAAATGTTGGAGCACCTGGATGACAAACAGTATGGTTTTGTCCCAGGGAGATCGTGTCAGACCAACCTCATAGATTTTTACAACTGGGTGACGGGGACCCTGGACCAACAAAGACCAGTGGACATCCTATACCTGGATTTCAGTAAGGCGTTCGATTCAGTACCCCATATCGGGTTGTTAAAGCTGGGGGGAGACGGGGGTGGGAGGACAGTTGCTTAGATGGGTAGAAAATTGGCTAACAGGGCAAACACAGAGGGTAGTGGTTGGTGGGATAGTCTCCTCCCCTAGGAAGGTTGTCAGTGGGGTCCCCCAAGGTTCGGTACTGGGGCCACTCCTGTTCAATGCCTATGTCTCAGATATGGAGAGGGAGGTTAGGAGTAGGATGAGCCTCTTTGCTGATGACTCCAAACTTGGAGCACTGGCAGACAGGGATGAAGTGAGAGAAACAGTCCAGATGGACCTGGATACCCTGGAGGGGTGGTCAAGGAGGTGGGGACTGAGGTTTAATCTAGGGAAGTGTAGGGTGCTCCATCTGGGGGTCAGAAACCCAGGTCATGTATTCACCCTGGGGGGATCTCACTGCAAATCATAATGAGTGAAAGGGATCTGGGGGTGGTGATAGATGCCAAAATGAATAACTCTGAAAACTGCAGAAGAACTGTGGCAAAAGCAAACAGGATGCTGGGCTGCATAGCCAGGGAATTACGTCCAGGAGGAAGAACGTGATCCTCCCTCTGTATAATGCCTTGGTCAGGCTGCATCTCGAGTACTGCGTGCAATTCTAGAGACCTCACCTCAAGAAGGACATAGCACTGCTGGAGAGGGTCCAGAGGAGGGCAACCAGGATGATTCAGGGCATGAGAGAGAGGACCTATGAGGAAAGGCTGGAAGAGCTTGGATTGTACTCGCTGGAGGAGTAGAGAGACAGGGGGGACATGTTAGGGGTCTTCAGATATGTAAAAGGGATAAACGGGGTGGAGCCAAAGAGGTGTTCAGACTAAAGAAAGGGGGCACAACCACGGGGCATGAGTGGAAGCTGGAGGGGGGAAATTACAGGGGAGAACGAAGGAGGCATTACTTCACTGAGAGGGTGATGGGGCCATGGAATGCACTGTCTGGGAGTCTGGTGGAGGAGGTGGGACAGGTGCAAGGTTAAACTGAAGCCGAAGGTGACCCTCTCTGGGGCTAGGGGGAGTGGAAGAGTGAGCACCCAATAGGGGCTGGCTACCGAGCAGACACGACAGACCACCAGGCCTATTCTGCTGGCTTTTAGTATGTTAGTACATATAATGTGAAGTGAGTATTGCTTTAAGAAATGTAGAAGAAACAGTTAAAATAGGCTTTTTCTATCTTTTAATCATTATAGGACCTGAGGTCCCAAAAAGTAAATAAAAAGTTCCGTGGACATGAGTAAAACAAACCTGGCAGGCACGCTCTCCTTTCTAAGTCACAGGATATATAGCTTTTTAGGAGAATCTAGATAAAATCAGTATTGAGTGATGGTGGAAACATATTTTAAGCATTATCAATATCCATGGTTATCTGGCTTAAACACATTGTTTACAACATTAGAAATGTTTTGAAGCGCCGGTCCGGTGGCGCCGAGGGTTGAGGCGCTGGATGACACACCACACGCCATGCTGGAGACCCAGGTTCGGGAATGAGTCCAGGCCATCGGGGGTCAGCAGAAGAGAGAGAGAGGACTGAGCATCCAGAGGACTGCTCTCCTCTCTCCAGGAGGGAATGCCGTCCCGCTCGTCTATCTCCCTCTGGTTGTGGCTGGAGGAAATGCAAGTCAGGAGGCACGTTGCCAACGTACACCACTGGCGGGGAGGGAGGCAAGGAAAAAGGAGCTAGCAGGCTCCGTGATGGCTCTCCTGTGCCTGTCCCGGTTCCCCAGATATCTGGACTTTGCTCCAGGGGTGGGAGAAACTTTGCCTCAGCCCTGTCATGGGGGATTGCTGGGGAAGTCGGATGGAGAATGGACAGCTTGAGACAGAGTCCCTCCAAGGGAGGGACTGGAGCTGCCTACCAGGCTCCCAAGGAGCATAAAGAAATAATAGGGAAAAAAAAGAAATGTTTTGAAGCCGGTCGGGTAATGTAAATTAATTTACATTAATAGAGGTTGAGGAGGAGGAGGAGGTCATGTGGGGAAGACTCAAGAGAGCAATAAAGACTGCCACAGATCAATGTGCCAGATGGGTCAGCAAAGGAAAAAGAAATCCTCTATGGTTTTCCAAGGAAGTGGCTACCACAGTGAAAGAAAAAAAGGAGGCATATAGCATATACCAGGAAACCAAAACTGAGAAAGACTGGGAGTCATACAAGGAAAAAATGAGAGAGTCTAACGAACAAATTAGAAAAGCAAAAGCCTAGACTGAGGAAAAGATAGCAGAAGGGACAAAGAGATGAGACAAATCATTGTTTAGATACATTAGGGAACATAGGAAAGCAAAAGGGGGATAGTAAAGACTGCTACTGAAGAAGGGAAATGCACCAAAACATGAACCAGAGAAAGCCGAAATTCTGAACAAATACTTCTGCTCTGTGTTTACCAAAGAGGACCTAGGGGATGGCCCAGTCCTGAAAAAACACAACACTCCAGGACCAGGGGTAGACACGAGTGCCTTTACAGAAGCCGAAGTACAGCAGGCGCTAAATAAACTAAAAGCAGACAAAGCCATGGGACCAGACAAGATGCACTCCAGAATCCTTAAGGAACTGGGGGCAGAATTAGCAGCCCCTCTGGCACGTCTAGTCACAAAATCCTTGAAGAGTGGTGTGGTACCCGAAGACTAGAAAAAGGCAATAGTGGTTCCACTTCACAAATCAGGCAATTGTAAAGAGGCTAGTAAATTACAGAACGGTGAGCCTCACGTCTATAGTAGGGAAACTAATGGAGACACTACTCAAACAGTGGATCATAGCATTCTCGATACTAGTGGCCAACAAGACCCTAAACAGCACAGTTTCATAGCAGGTAGGTCATTGCCAGACAAAGCTGCTTGAGTTTTTTGACTATGCTACAAAAATAGTGGCCGATGGTGGGGCAGTAGATGTGGTCTACCTAGATTTTAGTAAGGCCTTCGACTCGGTTCCACACAGAAGGCTGGTAAAGAAGCTTGACCACACAGGGGTTGGTCCAGGAGTAGTCAGATAGGTATAAAACTGGTTACAAGGCAGCACTCAGAGGGTACAGGTTAATGGAATGCAATCGATGGAGGGCAGGATGACCAGTGGGGTGCCCCAGAGCTCAGTGCTGGGGCCTCTGCTCTTCAATGTTTTTATAGCAGACATCACTGACTGACTGGAAGGGTAGGTGTGTCTGTTCGCAGACGACACCAAGATATGTAACAGGGTGGACACCTCAGAAGGAGGGAGCAAGATGGAAGCTGACTTCAAGAAACTAGAAGAATGGTCTGGGAGTGTGGCAGCTGAGATTTAACACCAAAAAGTGTAAGGTCATGCACATAGGAAGGAAAAATCCAAGAAAGGAGTATTGCCTAGGAGGTGAAAGACTGGCGGCTTCAAACCAGGAATGAGATCTGGGAATCATAATCTCAGACGACTTGAATGTTAGTAAGCAGTGTGAGAAGGTAACATTGAAGGCCAACAGAATGCTGGGCTGCATTGGTAGGGGAGTCACGAGAAGTAGGAGAGAGGTGGTACTACCACTGTATAGATCTCTGGTCAGGCCTCACCTGGAATACGGAGTCCAGTTCTGGAGGCCTCACCTCAGGAAGGATATTGACCAGGTGGAAACAGTACAGAGAAAGGTGACAAAAATGATTCAGGGTCTGTACTACATGTCCTACGAGGAAAGACTTAGGAAACTGAATATGTACTCCCTGGAGCACAGAAGAGAGAGAGGAGAAATGACTAAAACATTCAAGTACATAAAAGGCATTAACAAGGTACAAGTTACAGGAACTTTTTCACTTCAAGAAGGGCTCCAGGACCAGGGGACATGACCTCAGGTTGCAAGGAGGGAGGTTCTCTACCAATACCAGAAAGTTTTTCTTCACAGAAAGAGTGGTGGACGCCTGGAGCAGCCTGCCCCAAGAGGTTGTGGGGGTCAACACTGTGGGGGGATTCAAGAATGCATGGGATAGACAAAAGGAAGCCCTGACTACAAAGGCAACTAGAGTGTCAAAACAGGTCTAAAACAAATGGGTAGACTAGATGGACCAAACGGTCTCCTTCTGCCATCAACTTCTATGTTTCTATGACTACCATTCAAAGCAACAATGATAAGTAAAGCGTTAACTATGGGAATACAAATATTTAAGGGCAATTACACTTTTAACATTTTTCAGAAATGTTGTGAAACTGTTCAGGTCAAGTAAATGAAGTATTGCTTAAAGCAAGTGACAAGTAAAGAACTGAACAAGGTACAAAAAATGTAACAAAAATATAGAAACCCCTTGCTATAACGAACCCCACTATAGTGAATGTTCGGCAACAGGGAACGGTCCTTTTGGCTCGTGACTGTCAACCACTCATTATTTAAATCATGAATTTAATCGTCATTACCTGTGTACTGTTTAATCTCCTGAATGGCTCATGATTTTCATTCCAGTTTTGGTTCACTCTACTGGCACCATAAATATACGTCATGCTAACTGTTTTCACAGATGATGACAGTTCATGAAGTGCTCAGGACAATCAGTGCAAACAAAGATGGCAATACTAGATCAGCTGAATACCGGAGAAAGTCTGGCAAAACTTGCCTCGGAGACAGGATACAGCAAATCTACGATATGCACATGACAGAAGCAGGAGGTACCTCTAAGAGATTTCGTCCAGGATGCAGACAGATGTGAAGCTCTTAAGAGAAAAAAACTGCCTGGCTCATGAGTGTGAGATCGACCACGCCACACAGCTCTGGTTCTCACAACAGCAGGCAAGTGACACCCCGGTGTCCGGCAATATAATTTGAGAAAAAATATCTACTTTTGCAAAAGAAATCTATGGTGAAAGCTCAAAGTTTAAATCCTCCGCTGGGTGGCTACAGAGGTTCTAAAGTCAGCATGGCATTCAGCGAGTCTATGCCACAGGTGAGCAACGCTCCTGTGATGATGCTGCAGCCGCCAAGTTTATCCCCACACTAAAGAAAATTCTGTCCAATGGATGTTATAGCCCTGATCAAGTGTACAACACCGATGAAACAGACTTATTTTGGTGTTGTCTTCTAGATGTAACACCAGCCTACACATTTTCTCAGTAAAAGTGCATATTTGCCTAAGCACTTTTGAGAATGGCATTGAGACATCTGTTTGTTCAGCATTTCAGCATCCACCATACCATGTTATCATAAATACCAACACATGTCATACTGTATTTTAATCTGGGGACGTGCAGAACTGAACACCATGTGATTACACCCCTTAGACTGAAGGCATCAAAATGGTAAACCTGCGAGTCATTTTTTTCAGACTCCAGGATTACTGTGCACCAAACTGCCAGTCCACAAAAATGACCCCAGGCTCCAAAGGGTTAAACGCATAAAAGCTGTTAGTTTTCACTAACTCATACACCTCCCCGACCCCCCACCCCACGATGGAGAAACACAGATGTACAGCCCTCACTCTGCAGCAGAAGATCAACATAACAGAGTGTCTTCCAAATCCTGTTATTAAATAAGCTGACATAACACAAGCATTTGGAATTAACGTTTGCACAATATCAAAGATAATGACCAAAAAAGAGAAGCTATATGTGGAGTATGAGCATGGTTTTAATCATGACATTAAGAGAAAATGTGTGGGGAAAGACAAACTTGTAAAGTTAACCAGGATATTGAGAGTGCGTATATGCACATGTATATACATATGCATAAGTACACACTCAGTATTATGGCTTGACTTTAAGACCGCGATTTAACTAACTCTGAATGCTCATTTCAAAAGCAGCAATAATTTCCTGAGCTCAGCTTTCTTTCATGTATTAGAAAATGTAATTAGCTGAACTCAGGTACAACGATAGGAGAATGAGCCTTCCGGCTCTTCAGTGCCATTTACAAATGTGAGCACGCTTTGGCATCGGGGAACGGAGCAGACTGTCGCAGTTTAGCTTGTCAAGCAAATAAAAAAAAAAAGAAATATTATTTATGGGAGTACATTTCTGCCATATTCTACTACAGCAAGAGACAAACTGCTGAGGGCAGTGCAAGCATGTTTTGGAGCCCCTGAGGAAAAGTAAGTAAAGAGCGGACAGTGTTACTTTAGACAATTTTTATTTACATTTAGCTGGCTTGGCCTACAACCTTTCTACACCGCCTGGCAGCCATGAGTTCCATATGGGAATGACACCATAGCTTTAGACGGGCAACACCAGGCCTTCTAAGGTTAAATAGTCCTTATAATAGTCCTAAATAGTGCATATGTGAGGAAACATCATATTTTCAAATTTTTTAATATTTTATTGCATTTTTCTGTTAAAAAAAAATACAACAAGCACAACAAAACACACTCAACAAAAAAATGGCTTCTGATCAAATTACGATCAGTTATAGTAGCTAGTGCACGTGACCAGTCCATTTCAATAAAACACATCTCTGATTACCAACGGCAGGTGGGCTATTCAAAGCACAGTGCATTCATACTAGGAAAAACACAGATGCACAGAAGGCTTAAAAGCCCATATTTATACATCTCCTGCCACAGTAGAGTTAATGCCTTCCCGTAGAGTTAAGTAAGAAATCATCAAGTTTTATTTTAAAACCACTGAAGGAGCCAACTTCTACAACATCCTTTGGAAGAATATTCCACAAAGGAATAAGTATTTGGGTAAAAAAAGTTTCTTCTCATATGGCTTTTCAGGTTAGCAAGTTTGAGTTGGAAACTATGGCATCTTAGTGAGACCTCCCTTTGAACAAGAACTAGGCCTAAATCACTTAATAAAGATTTGTCCCTAGCAAGTTTGAACATTAACAGTAGGTCATCTCTGTCTCCTAACTTCTAAGGAGCAGAGATTTAAAGTCTGTCTGTAGTCTATTTTCATAGTTTACATTGTGCAGGCCGTCAACCATCCTAGTAATCCTCCTCTGGACTCCCTCTAATTTATTAACATCTTTGCGTGGGGTGGGGTCCACAGTGGGGAACAATAATCCAAAACTGGCTGTATACATGCTTTGTATAAGGGAATAAGGCAAGCCCTATTCCTTGAAGTAACTGATCTCTTAATGTAGCCAATACGTTTATTGACCTTTTTGTTAGTTCTGTACAGTGTGTGCTAAACTTAAAGTCATTTGAAACAACTACCCTAAATCCTTTTCATTGTTAACTGACTTCAGAGTTTTGCCTATCAATGTATAATTGTTGCAGGGGTTGTCATTTCCCAGATGCAGGACGACACATTTATTGAGGCTGAACATCATACCATTTTTTTGCAGCCCAATTTTTCATTGCTAAAAGGTCATTTCCCAGCTTATGGTGCCTCCTGCCTTGCTTGCATCTGCTGCTGTTTTGGTGTCGTCGGCAAACTTAATGGCAAAACTATTAAGGTCTATATTCATGGTCAGAGACAAAGATAGAAAACAAGGAGGGGCCCAGCACCGACTCCTGTGGCACCCCACTTTGTCACCTGACAAGTATCAGATATATATAACCTTGAATTCTAACTGCCTGCTCTCTAGCCCTTAACCATGCGTCAAGCCAACTGAAGAGAGACTTATTTATCAAGATAGAAAATCAGTGTGGATTGCCATTATTATATAATACCCATTCCCTCCATAATATTTCAAATTGCAGAAGCATCTGTGCCAGCTTCACAGTCAGTTCCTCCATTTCATAAATATCAATGATTAACTTATGCCATACTTCTATCGAAGGTACTCTGTCAGTAAGCCAGTGTTTTGTAATTGCTTTCCTGGCTGCTGCTAAGCAGATGGGGGCGGGCAGAGGCCTCTTGGTATATCAAGAAATAGGGTTAATTGTGGGGTAACTACCAGGGAGGGTTTGAAAAGCACTCTCAGTTCACTTTGTACTGATGCCCAAAGGGCTCGTTGTAGTTTCTCTACAACCCCTCCAGCAGTGTGGGGGTACTCGAGTGTCGTATTCAGCTTGACGGGAGGGTGTACAAAACAAACAGGTGATACCCTTCCATGAGAGCTCCTTCCATATATAAGATGGAGTAGGTTTATCAGTATACATGTATTTCCCACTATTGGGGAGTAATTTCCATACCCAAGTCTTGTTGCCATTTTATTCTAAGATATTCCGTGGAGGTATGTTCCAAGGACAGCAATGTAGTGTATTTATTTATTTCAAAAGTTTCATGAGGAGAGACATACATAGTCGTAAACAACTCGTTTCAGGATGCGTCCTGTGGGAGGGGGTAGAAGGGAGTATATACATATGCATACAAATTACAAACTATTTACAGAGTATAGAAACACAATCACGTACAATATTCCATAAATTAAACATCATTTATATACATTGGAAGGCAGTGATTATTTACACAACATTATGTACAGAAATGCAGCAACAGCAGTAGATAACATTACCCTTCTTCTAGAAAAGGAGGATGGAACCAAGTGAGGCCATAGCAGCCAGAGGTTGATCAAGGGGAGAGGAGCTTAGAGATGGGAGGAAAGGAGAAGGAACAAAAGAGAAGGAGGCAGGGTGAGTGGAGGAGGCCAGGTGGCGTGGGTTAACACTAATAGTCCACGGGCTAGATAGTGAACCCCCCCCCCCGCCGGAATTTTCAAGACTATGATTTTTGAAAAGTTTGTATCATAGCAGTTTGCAATTTATTTGTTTGCCATTTGCTGGTGGTAGCTTCTGTTTGGTACAGGGCCATATGTGTCATCAAGTTTCACAGAACCTGAAGAGCAATGACGAAAGGGTAGGGATAGCTTTTCATGTAGTAAATTTAAATATGCGACTAAAAATAATGGCAAATTGGGTATCAATAAAAAGGGTTTTAATTTTTCTATCGTATGAATATAATCTAGAAGTTCATGAAGTCAACAGCAACATAATCATGGGGGCACTAGAGAGCCACGTTTGTAACAGGAGGCACATTCACGAAGCTCTGCTTCTCGTGCTGCCTAACATCTACAAAAATGATCATTTTAAGCAGAATTATCAGAAACCAGCTTCCTTCCTTAGACAGCTCTTAAATCAGGGATCAGGAAGATACCAAACTGTAGTGGGCAGCCCAAAAGGACTGACTGCCGGCGAACCCAAAATCAGCACTACAACCCGCACAGAATCCACATGGTGGGCCAGAGCAAGCAGCTGGCCCAACTGGAGCAAAAGAGGAACTGCTTTGGGGAAACCATCCTGAATGCGCTAAGAGAGATGGAGCGGAAGGTGGAGAGGGTCTTGGAGCATGTCTTGGGGCACAAGACATTAAGATTGAGGCAGCTACAAAAACTGCCAAGGAAGCCGATGACCGCTCCCAATGGGCCCAAGCAGCTTTTGCTCAGTCAACAATAACCATCTAAGACCCAGAATGGAGCTGATGGAGAATTCGGCCTCAGCAATGAATTTAAGGTTAGTGGGGGTCCTGGAGGCTATAGAGGGAGAAGACCTGCTGGGGTACCTACAAACCTGGTTGATGAACAGCTTACCCCATGAGTTGCAGGTGGACAGCAACTCGTTAAAGCAAGCCTTCCAGATCAACTTCCACAGAGCCCAGATGAACTGAGACTCCCTTCGCACCATCATATTGGTCACCACTGGACCAGCAATTAGAGATTGGGTCCTGCAATGGGCGAGCTCCAACTACCCAGTATCTCTTGAAGGCCAAGAAGTAAACATTTTCCCCGATAGATCCTTCACCACCCGGACAAGGTGTAAACTGTTTGATCCTATTCGGAAGCAACTGTGAGAGTTGGGGTGGCCCACTCCCTTCTGGCACCCGCACATTTGCGCCTAACATATACTGGGAAAGTATTCCAATTTAACAATCCCGACGAAGCAAAGAAGAGGGTGGATCTGATCCTTGATGAGTTTCAGAAGAGGCCCCTTGAATCCCGAAGTCTGCCACTGGATTCAGAGGAAGAAGAAGAAGAAGATGAGGATTAAATTCCTGTGGGTAATCTGACTTTTGCTTTCCAGTCAGTTTAATTCACCCAGCTCTACACTGACGACAAGGTCAGGCTGCAGTGAGACTTTGAACTTTCTGCATAAGTGTTTCTTGCTCAATTCTAGAAACACTTTTTAGCATACTTGAATTATTTTAAATTGTACTCTCCTTGATGAGAGGAGAAAATATACCTTAATCCTGAATCAGTTCATGTCTCCTGTTAACTCGGCAGCCTCCACAGGAAATGCATGAGTTTCTTAATTAACAAGGTCATATGTTATAAATGGCGGTGACCATGAGGCATTTCATATATCTCAAGCTAGCAAGATGGAGCTGCTATTTTACTTTAAAAAAAGGTGATTGAAACAAAATGTTATAAAAAGATGTTAAATTTAAAGTGTTATTATAGAGTGGGTGAAAAATAGTTGTATATAACATACAGATATCCCACAAGAGGGGAGTGGTAGACAAGAGAGTTACACAGAGGATCCCTGGTTTTAGGGACTGTTCGTACTTAGAATGTGGTTTCTTTATTTACAGATAACGTGTTGTGGATTTTTTGGTAGGTCGTGATGCAGTAGCAGAGGGGACAAAGAACAATCCCCTTTACATAGGCATCTAACTACGTGGGGACAGTGGCTAAATTGGCCATGGCAAATGTATCCCTTAAATACCTCACCTAACTCCGTCTTTATCCTACAGGTTTTAATGTGGTGAGCCATCCTAAAGCGTAATCCTATATTATGTAAAATGTTAGGTTGTTACCCCACATACTGTATCACTAGACAATTGACTAATTATCCTGAGGCCAATATGATTGTAATGCACCTAACTTGGGAGCCAGTGTAACCTTGCTCCGCTGACTGTAATGCTGTCTACATGATCACTGTAAAATGAATAAAAGAAAGTTTTAGAAATAAAAATAAAAAAATAGTAACGTAATCATAAAATCAACATTTTGACTCAATAGTTTTGGAAATCAGACTGTAGATGGGGATATATAAATATATTTTCTATGAAATTATTATTGTATCAATGAATATTGAAATGGTTGTTTTAGTAGAAAATAATTCTGGAAAAAACAAAATAAATAATTTTTATTTCATTTTTCAGAACTTGAGACAGCATAGCTGACAAGCATCGTGTAGCACTAAAAGCACCTAAGTCGAGGCAGACAAGTCACTGTACCATAGAGAAGATATGCATAATTCACAACAGCCAGAACAAGTCCGACACAATAATAAGACCTCTGACATCGACCAGTCGGTCCAAAATTGAAGAGGTTGTACGTAAAAGACAACTGTGTGATGACCCAAGTATCAGACTCTATGACATATGCAAGAACATACCTGTTGAACTTGATGACCTGCGTCATGGGTATCACAGACGGTGCTACCAGTCATCTACAAATGTCAAATACCTTAGGAAAAGGAAGTGTCAGGTTGATGATGACACAGAGAACCAACAGCCTTCAACCTCCCAAAGGAGCAGAGCTGAAACACCCTCTCAAGTGTTATTTCCTTCGAACCAGTGTATTATATGTGGAAAAAGAGATGTGGATTTCTGGAGGAAAAAAGAAGACAAAAACTAGGGAAAACTGACGCAGTGTGTAACAAAAACTGCAGAGATATCTATCAAAGAAGCAGCAGAGGCGAAACAAGATGATAATCTACTATGCAGCATTCGAGATGTTGATTTAATTGCAAGAGAGGCTCATTACTACAACTCTTGTCACCGTGATTATATAAGAAAAGATGACGGAAATGCAGTAGTGGACCAAACTGGTGAAAGTGTTGAGCAAATCAGAGCCCACGAAAAGGCATATGAGTATATCACTGAATATGTTGAAAAGAATATCAGCAGATGATCACAGGTTGAACGAATGACAATGTTACGTGAGAGGAACTGTTTGTTTATGCAGGCTCATTACCCAGCATTCTATAATCCTGATTACAAAACAGACAAGTTGAAAAACAAGCTGATCAAACACTTTGGTCAGAGGATAAGGTTCTGGCAGCAAACAAAACTTCAGAAGTGAACTTGTTTATTCTGAAGAGCTCCCAACTGGTCAAGCTGTGGAGATTGCATTTGAATCTGCTACATCAGATGACAGCAGACTTGAACAGCCAGCAACTCTTTTGCGTCATCGCATTATAAATTCCTTCAGGAATCACAGGAGCTTCCCTGGCCACCTTCTTCTGGTTTCATGCTCTCCAACACCATCTCACCCCAAGATGCGCTTGAGAAATTCTTGGCCCATCTCATTTCTGGGCGCTGATTTAATTCTATGAACACCTCAAGAAGAAGAGAGAGGTTGGTGAATTCAATTGATCAAGATATTTGCCATGCAGCGAGTTGTGGTCAGTGGGAAATGCCAAAATATCTCCTCCTAGGAATGACTGTAAGACACATCACTGGTAGCACTGAAATAGTGAGTATCCACAACCACTTTGGACACTGTGTGTCCTGTTCAACCCTTTTGGAGCTAGAAACTGCGATGTGTGATGGCGTTGTTGAGAGTGACAGCACTCTACCTGTAACCATAGACACTGACAGAAATATTGTGATGCAGGCCAGCCCACTGGTGCAGCGGCTGGATTTCCGTCTGCAACACCAGCAACCTGGGTTCGGGAATGGACCCAGGTCACTTGTGGGCCAGCTGGGGAGAAGGATGGAGCATCCCAGGGATGGCTCGCCTTCTCTGGGGGGAGGGCGGGGATGCAGCCCAGAGCCTGCTGGCCCCTGGCGGAGACTGGGAGCATAGCAGGACATCAGGGTCTGGATGACTGGGGGAGTGGCGGGCGTCAGCAGACACATTGACGTCTGTGGCACAGCACTCCCTTGGGAGAAAACTAGGAAACTGCTCTCTGGCAGGCCAGATGATGGACCCCGGACCCCGCTGCCCCCAGACCCAGACAACCAACTCCACCTCAGTGGCACCTGGGCCAAACTGAAGAGTGCGCTGGCCACCCCCACCAGTGCCTTCCCTCTCGGAGGAGGGGGACCTGTTCAGTGAAGGGATACACTGGGCTACCTGGGGGTCACAATGTGAGGTAAGAGGCTGGTGTCAGGGGAGAGTGAGCAGATGGAGGGACCTAGCGAGACACAAAGGAGAGGTCGGCCAGGGAGGGAGGGAGGGGGGTGTATAAAAAAAAAAAATATTGTGATGTATTTTTGCTCAGACAATTTTGATCTTAATGAAGAAACCCCTTCTAGTGCTGGCACCATGCATTCAACTCATGCTGTTGTAATGCAGAAAAAGGCAGAGGAATGCCTACCTACATCTGTGGATCTAGCCAGCCCAAAGGCAAATAGAAATAAGTTAAATACAAGCCTCAACAGCTTGAAACATGCTTTGTTAAGCAACATGTTGAACCAAACCTGACTGCAGTTCAAACTGCCAACTCTGTTCTAGAGATTGTGAACCAAGCTTGTGTATCAAATTTCTTGTGTTTTTTCTCCAGAGGCCAGATGTATGATGGGACACAATTTGTTCCTGGGTGGACAGGCTGGGTATCATCCACATGGGACCAGTCAGGATCAGTGCAAAGAAACAAATATTGACTACATGGCACCAATAAACTCTTCTGTTACAGATAACTCCACTATTCAACATGTACTGCAGGTATCACAAAATGCTATCAGAGAGGTTGGTCAACAGTACACGATTGTTACTACTGATCTTGCTGTTGCAAAGAAGGTATGTGCTATTGTGTGGCAGAATGCACACCAGTTCAGTGATGTCATTGTGCGACTTGGTGTTTTCCACATAATTTACTCATACCTAGGAGCCCTTGGGAAATTGCTACATAGTACTGGCTTTGCCAACATCATCACCGAATCAGAGGGGTGTGCCAGTGGCTCTATTGAAAAAGTATCGAGTGGCAAACACTACAACAGGGCCATGCAGGTGCATAAGCTTACCCTTGAGGCACTTGAATGCCTTTTTCAATCGTTACAAAACAGCACTGATGCGCAGATATTGATCGAAGAGGCAAAAGAAGAGGTGAAAAGTCTAGTGGAATGACCAGGGTCTGACACATTATGTGAGGCAGCTGCCGGTGACTCTTGTCACCAACTTTGCAAAAAGTACTTCAAGTTTATAGAGAAAGTGAGGCATGGCAAACTTGAGAAGACAGCTCAGTTTTGGATTCTATACATGGACAGAATCTGTCTGGTGCTTAGGTTTCTGTGTGCCACCAAGGAGAACAACTTTGACCTGTACCTAGCATGTGTTTAACAACTTTGCTCTCTGCTTTTTAGCTTGGTTTACCAAAACTACGCAAGGTATCTGTCTATTTTCCGACATTCCTGAACCTAGAGCATACTCATCCTGGAGCTGATGTCTTGCTGTGGAATGGTTCAGTGTGTGTAGATCTGACATGCAGGCATCAAGAAATGCTGTTGATCTGACCATTGAACAGACAATCAATATGCCAAGTCCAGTGGCGGTATTGTTGGATTTAGCAGTAATTATCCAGCCTATTACCGGTGGTGAGTACCAAGGCATGCCTGAGTAAGCTATGTGACTGCCACACTTGAAAATGCTGGAATGGTAGACTCGGAGGAGTCCTTTCACAAAGATGCTAGGCCTGTAGAGATGGCACACAGTGAGAAGGATGCACAGAAGCAGATCAATGCATTCAGAAGCTTCGTCGATCCTTTTGAGATAGAAGTCAAAGAGGCACTGTTTTGTCTCTCATCAGGTGCACGAGCCCCAGGAGATGTTCAAAATGACTTGCTCAGTGCTGAAAAATGGGGAAAAGAATCCTTTCATCGATTTGTGGAGACAAGGTTTGTTGACGATACAGTTCCCTTCCATGTGCCCTTGAAAAAGCAGTCACTAAAGACGTCTGCTTCCCTACAGCAGTTAAAGAAAGTCAGATCCTCACAAAAGAAGATTGTTCAGGTGACTGCACAAAGAAACCTCTTTGGACAACTGCTAATGTTTTCAGAACAGAACAACTTTAGCATGGAGAAGACTATCTTGTATACATTGAGTCCACTGCCATGCTCATTAGCAACTTCATATGGCCTACCAGTGAAGACAGAGAAATCCACACTTCTTCACAAACATGAAGATGAGACAGCACTCAGTACAATGAATTGGGATGAAGGCAAAGTTTACATATGTGATGGCAATGCACTTTTCCAGTCAATGACTGGTCTAATGAAGACATTTGGACAGCTAGCTGAAGAGGTCTTCAGTGCATTATCAAAGGCACAAAAGTTGGACTTTGTACAGACACCTACAAATATAATTCCATGAAGTCGGCTGAACACAGACGATTAGGATCATCAAATAAAAATTCTTACTTGGTGAAAAGTCCATCAACAAAGGTGCCAAGAGATTTGAAATCCTTTCTCACAAAGAAATGGCAACAAGACAAATTTGATCAAGCTTTTTCTCAATGAGTGGCAAAAAGAAACATATGTGTCAAGACTAATGGGTTGTCAAATCTTTTTTGTCTGTGAAGGAAACTCTCTCTTTGACCAGCCTTCATGGAATCACAGCACAGAGCCACCCTGTACCAGAGCTTTCTTCATCTCAGGCGGAAGCAGAAACGTGAATATTGCTTCACCGCTTTCATGCAGCAGCGTCAACATCCTCGGACATCATCATCAGCTCACCAGACACAGATGTATTTCTGCTGCTGCTGTACTATGGCAATCAAATACAAAAGAACATCTACTTTGATACAGTAGTGGCAAATAAACGTTGACTTTTGAACATTAAAACTCTAATCCAGATTCACGGTGCTGAGATGTGTAGTGCACTGACTGCACTGCATGCATTTTCAGGGTGCGACAGCACAGGTGCATTTCTTAGGAAAGGGAAAATCAAACCCTACAACATCCTGCAAAAACAAAAGGAGTATATGGCAACCTTCCAAGCACTTGGTGACACAGAACGTGTATTTAGATGCCACTCATACTGACCTTGAAAGATTTGTCTGCTGCTTGTACAGGCAGCCATCATATACTGATACCAGCAAATTTCATTATGACATTGCAAGGCAGAAATTTCACACAGGAAGCAGCCAACTATTGTCAAATTATGATGGCATTGATCTGAGTCTACTGCCTCCACGTAGGTCAACACTGAGAATACATGTACTGAGAGTGAATTGCCAAGCCCTTGTCTGGAAAAATGCCCATGTGTCACACCCTAACATCCCAAGTCCTGAAACGCATGGATGGAAACTTGATGAAACAGGAATCCTGGACTATGACTGATGTGATGATGACATTATACTACAGGAACTGCTGGACATTTTGTCCCACGAGGAGGCACTGAATCAGTAAGATGAGGAATATGACAATGATGTTCTTTCTGCAAGCCTGGCAGACGAGATTTTTGATGCTGAGGGTGAAAACAGTGGGTATAAAGAAGACAACTGAATTATAATAGCAAAGACATTACTGTTACAGTGTGTCAATTTAATTATACACTTATACAACAAATAATGTTACAACTCTATAATCTGATACCACTAATTTCCATATTTTCAATTACATTGCAAAGTACTCATGTATACAGCAATGACGTCATTACTGATTTTACCATTGAGCTGAATCTTTTTTAATTATAATAAAGTCATAGATGAGCATGTAACCTTTTTATTGATACCCATTTTGTCATTATTTGACTTACATATATAGACTTAAATCAACAAAAACTACCTCTACCCCATCTTTGTTGTTTTTTCTTTTCTGATATACAGTGGTCACACGTTATGCTGTAGCAAACAAAAGCTACCATTGCCAGATGGCAAACAAGTAAATTCTAAACTATTACAGTGTAAGCTCCTAAAAAAGCAATGTCTTGAAAATTCTTTATAGAGGGGGAAAGGCGGGGTTGCAATAGCCCATGGACTATAAGGGAAGTGATGGAGGAAGAAGCAGAGGGATGGTGGGGGAAGAGGTAAAGGGGGGGATCTGTTATGAGGACCAGGAGATAGGGGAAAGAATAAGGAGCAGAAGAGACACAGGGCAGTTACGAGAGGGGAAGGAGTCAGGGGCAATTACAGGAGGGAGCAGGGTATTCGTGAAGAAGACTGGCGAAAGACTGGATGGAGGTGGTGGAGTGGATAGGGAGCGGGAAGGAATTCCAGATTCTGGGATGGTAAAAAAGAGAATGCAGCTTGGACAGCGGAGGTCCGTCTAGGTGGAAGAGTTAGAGACCGAAGGTTGGAGCTACAGAGGGAATAAGAGGAGGTTGAAGGGGAGGAGAGAAGAGAAGAAAGGTAAGATGGGAGGGAGCTCAGCCAGTGCTTAGCAATAAGGGTGGAACAAGTCATCTGGCAGCAAGGGGGGGGGGAAAAGAGAGAGAGAGAAGTAGAGATGGCAGTGGTGTGTCCGGGTGAGGGGGGCAATCTAGGGCAAACCTACAGAAGGAGTGAAAGAGGAGGTCCAGTCCGCCCAAGGTAGACTTAGGTGCACTACCACAGACAGTGCCACCCCAGTCAAAGAGGGAGAGAATCATGCTCTGTACAAATCTCTCTGTGGGATGGCAAAGGGATCCACCCATGGTTCCTACACAGCACACCAAGTTTAGGGTGTAGCCTTTCGTGTAAGGAGTCCACATGAGCAGAGAAGTCAAGGTGGCGGTCGAGCCACACCCCTAGGCACTTGAAAGATGTGACATCTTCAAGGATAGACCCCTTCCAGGGTGTGGAAGGTGGGCAGGGTTGACAGTCTAGAGAGTTTTTGCTTGGTTCCAAGTGTCATTGAGAGTTTTTTTTTTTGTATTTAAAAAAAGCTGACTGGAGTGGAACCAGTACTGGATATTGGTGAAATCCAGCCGAAGTCTGTTTGTCAGATCAGCTAGGGAAAAGCCAGAGGCAAACAAAACAGCACCATCAGCATGTTTGGATACAGATGAACATGCAGAGGGGAGGATATTTAGAAATATGGAGAAGAGGATGGGTCCAAGCACTGAGACTTGGGGGGACACTAGTGTGGATTGGGGGGGATAGGGAGTTGCCAATTTTAACAGGATGTGTTCTGTCCATAAGGTACGACTGAAGCCAATCTGTGGCTCAGGAAGAGAGACCAGCAGCAGATAGCTTGGCTAGGAGAAGGGGGTGGGCTACTGTGTCGAAGGCTTTGGTCAGGTCGATAAAGATTGCAGAGGTGATCAGGCCCTGGTCCATGCCGACCAGGATGGTGTCAGTGAGCCTGAGGAAGAAGGCGGTTGTGGAGTGAGATCTGCGGAAACCAGACTGGAAAGGGGTGTGAAAGGAAGAGGGGTCAAGAAATGGAGAGAGTTGTGAGAGTACCACATGTTCTTGAAGTTTAGCAAGGGTAAGAAGAAGAGAGATGGAGTGGTAGTTGCCCGGAGCCGAGGGCATCACCACCTTTTGGGAGGGGGATGACAGTGGCTAATTTCCAAGAAGTCGGAACAGGTGCAGTAGCTTTGGGTCCAGCCTATCTGGACTTGTGCCCTTACTGGGGTTTAGGGCTAGTAGGGCTTTACAAACATCGGCTGGAGACACAGTGGAGAAGGAGAAGGGGGAAGGTAGAATGTGCTGTTTGAGGGGTGAGAGAGGAGGGAAAACAGGGGGGAAGGCGGAGAGTAGGGAGGAGGCGCAGGAGGTAAAGAAGTTGTTATATTCAGCAGCAACAGCTGAGGGTTCATAGATGGTGGTCCCACACACCTTGAGGGCAGGGGGTGGCGAACTGTGTGTGGGGGGGGGGGACAGGGAGTGAATGACCTTCCAAAATTTAGATGGGTGGTTAATATTGTTGTGGAGGGTGGAGGAAAAAAATCTGCCTTAGTGAGTTTAGTGGCCCTGGTGCAGGCACTACGTAAAGCTTGATATCTGTGGTAATCAGTAGGGGACCGAGGGGAATTGCGAACCTTCCAAGCCCAATCACATGCATGCAGACAGGCTAGTAGCTCAGCACAGATCCAGGGGAGGGGAGAACCTTGGACCCTAGTTTTCCTGAGCAGGGCGTGGCGATCTCAGATAGACATGAAGTGTGTTGAGAAGAAATTTAGTGCAGGGTCCATGGAGCTAGCAGCGGAGATTGGTAAGCAGACTGTAGCTTCTAGGTCTTCATGAAGGGAGGATAGGTCCAAGGACCAGAAGGAACAAATTTGGATGAGCCTAAGCGGGGCTTTGGTGCGGTGAACCTTGCGAACACAGTAAACCTTATGGTGGTCACTGTGGGAATCCAGGAGGGTGCCAGACGCAATAATTCTGTGAGGGTGGGTTGTGAGGGCCCAGTCCAGAAGAGAGTGATTTAGTGTTTTAAGGTTCAGGTGGGTAGGATCAGTGATTAGTTGGGAAAGGTTTGATGTTGTTGCAGAATTTGGAAGTAGTAGGAGGGAGCCAATTTTATTAAAGTCCCCAAGTATGAAGAGTTCACCAGAGGAGGCAAGAGCGCGGAGATAGTAGAGAGAAGTTTAGTAATAGTGGAGGGAGGAAGGCCAGGGCAACAATAGACTCTGGCAACAAAGATGGGGAGAAGGGAAGGGAGATTTTCATAAGGAGAAGTTTGTTGGCAGAAGGGGCAGAAATAGAGAGAATTGGGACATGCTGAATGGCAGAGGAAAGGTACATGGCCACTCCACCACCCCAGGTGGCACGATCCTGACTGGTAAGTGAATAGCCAGGATGGCAACCAGAGTCGATGATCCTATGGGAGAGCCAATAATCAGATATTATTAGTATGTTGGGGCAAAGGTTGACCATAAGTGGTTGCAATAAGTCAATTTTAGTAAGGAGACTTCTGATGTTAAGATAAGCAAGACTCAGTCCTTTGAGGAAATTTGATTAGGGGAGAGCTGGGCCAGGGTTGGTCTCAACATCCCCTGCAAGCAGAAGCAGAATGAAGATACGAAGTTTGGTGGGAGTGGAGGGGCATTTGTGAAGCAGCTGAGAGAGGGAGCAGGAGGGAGAGGGGAGCAGGAGGCGTAGGGTAGGCAGATGGAGGCTAGGAGAAGGGAGTAGAGAGCAGTGAAGAAACCGGGGAAATGGGACAGAAAGGGAGAGCTAGAGTCAGGGAGGGTGGGGGAGGTTGTGGGGCGAGGTAAGAGTGGTAATATAGGAAGGGGGAAGGTGGGAGGGTGAGGGGGCGGCAGGGAGGTAAGGGTAAATAGGAAGGGGAGAAGGGAAAGTGTAAAGGTTAGCATGATTAGGCAATGGTGGGGAGGGAGTAGGAGAGAAGTAAGAAAAAAAGGAAGAGTAGTTGCTTTGGTTTAAAATGGTTTTAGCTTGTACAAAGAAGAAAAGTAGCACAGCTTCCAGTCCAGGGTTAAATCCTAGTTAAGACACTTTATGCACCTGATAAGAAATAGTACAGAGTGGTGCTCACTCTCAAAATGGCAGTGCAGATGAAGAGAAAAAAAAATATTAATAAGTATATTCAATGCAGCCTAGGGTCTAGTACTAAACAAGGAATTTAATAAGTAACATAACATTCACTAGGTGACAGTAGCGGAATAGAAATGCATCAATGTAACCAGGAAACTGATACTAAATCAAGTATTCTCTAGGTGACATGACATACACTAGGTGGCAGTAAAGTAGGTTGGGAGGGGTGACTGTAGGAGTTATAATTTGTTTCACTGCTTGTACTCTTGAGTCAGTATAGCCTAATGGGCAGAGGCACTAGGCAGTGGGAGGGCAGAGAGCGGCAGGCCAGGGTTTAGATCCCAGGGACTCAGATTACCATGACAATGTATTTCGTGAGCAATATAGTCACAGGGGAAGTGGATGGTACACTTTAACCTGGAAGGTGCACGTGGGGGACACTGGGTGAGCTCAAACAAATATTGCAAGTAGGGATGTGAAAAGTGGGCTGATTGGTTCTGGCGTAACCTAAGCACAGCACCACCCACGGGTGGGTGGCTGGGGGGTGGGTGGGTGGAAACTAACAGTGCCGCAGGAAGCGCGGCTCTACTGTAGCTCTGCCGAGAGTCCCAGGAAGGCTGCAAGTACCTGCTGCAGTGTATGCAGTCATCCGGGCTCAGGGTGCTGCTCCGTAGAGGTGGGAGGGCTGCTGGAGAGAGCCTCAGTGTGACAGTAAGCCTACAGGGACTAGACAGAGAGAGGGATCAGCCAGGATAAAAGAGCTCCTAGGGTTGGGGCGGGAAGCTGGGAGAGGGAGAGGGAGAGGGTGGAGCTTGAGAGTCAGGCAAACAAATGGCAGCTCTGAATGCGGGCGGGTAACACTGGAGTGACGCCACCGCCAGACCCACACCAGAGAAACACTACAGGTAAAGGCACTTAACCACTCTACAAATCCTAAGTTAAATAGAAGCACAGTCACACAGGTAATCGAAGCTCCGGAGAAGCTGGAGTTCAACTACAGACCTCTTAAAGGTACTTAAGTTACCCAAGCACTAAACAAGAAAGTGCAATCCGGATATAATTACAGTGGCGCAGGCACGGAACCAGTCAACACAGCTCTGCCGAGAGTCCCAGTAAGGCTGCAGGTACCTGCTGCGGTGTGTGCAGGCATCTGGGAGCAGAGCACTGCTCTGTAGAGGCAGGAGGGCTGCTGGGGGGGAGCCCGAGCCCTGGTATGACAGTGAGCCTGCTGTGGTGTGTGCAGGCATCTAGGAGCAGGGCACTGCTCCGTAGAGCCAAAGATCTGAGAAATCAAAGAGGTCAGTGGTACTCCTGTCAGAGTTTGCAGAACTAGCATTATGAGAACAGTTTTTCAGCCTGTCATATACTGTATATGCCCTCAGCTGTAGCTAGCAGCAATAGTCTACCGGACGCAAGCCATACTTTTTGGCTAGGGCATGGAAATCCATGAATTCCTTTCCCTGAAAACACTGAGTAGGCAAGTACAGGTCCAACTGTTCTCATTTTATATAGGCATGATCTAATCAGGCTGGCTGTAACTCTGGACTCAACAAAGCCTGCCGACTGGTCACAAGCAGTGAAAGACTAACCCATACATGTGTGCTCAATAAGCTAGCAGATTGGCTGACCTTTGAAGGGAGAATAAAATACCACACTTGCCTCAAAGCCAAAAAGATACTAATGAAGCTTACACCTAATGGTCTACACCCCTCATCCAACCAGCCCCCCCATAGGAGTACCCCTAGGTGCCAGGCAAGCACCTCCCTCACAGTCCCCCACTGTAGGACCTCACTAGGGCAAATGTCCTTCCGTTATCATGCTCCCCTCCATCTTCCATCTCACTGGCCCCTAGTCTTGGCCAATTCTAAACTGGTATCAAGAGACTTCTTCTTGACTCAGAGACCTGTGGCTACTACCAACAGTCCTCCCTAGGCCGAATGTGGTAAAAAAACTCGCTTATTCCATAACTGCACAACAAGGCCTACAACCTTGCGGTGTTTATATCTCAACGTAGGGCTTGGTAAAGTCCTTCTGAATCAGTAACCTGTCCCACCACACCTCGATAACCCAGGGTCCTCTAACAACCCTTGAGATGGTAAACAATCAATGTAAATACCATGTACTGTGATTTTATGTACAATTTGTCAAAATGTAATGTTCTGTTTTGAAAACTATGTACAATATGTCTTGATGTAATGTTCTGTTGTGTACTGACGTGGAGCCTTTGCAAAGGAGTGTTCGACTCAAAGGATTGTAATTCCGAAATTTCAATAAATAATAAATAAAATATGCAAAAGTAGTAATTAGATGTCTGTATGATATTTTTGAATTATACACAGTTCCTGGACTCAGTCTGCAATCCTGGCCCAGAAAGGATGACGCTTATGGCTCCATGTTTCACTCTCTCCCGGCTAGCTGCAGTGCTTTGCAGTCTGGAGGGTGGAATTTGTATTTAAGTAAATAAGCTCCTTTGTTTAAGCTAAATATATGGGTTTTTTTTTACTTGCAGTTTATTCTCCCCCCTGCTCCCAGAACCTCGCACCATCAGGAGTCACGCATGGTGTCTGCCCCTCTCTACACCCACCTGTCGGTGAACACCCATGGAGCCGTGGCAGGCGGGTACGAGGAGAGGCCCATACACCTGAAGTCCTTGTTCCTGTCGGGCAGCCAGCAGGACAAGCAGCATTATGGGGTCTGCACTGGGCGCTCAGTCTTCCAGGTGCTCCGGAATCCGATTTTCCCTTGTTCTAGGGGCGTGATGTACGCCCAGAGCGCTCAAAGCGCAATCGCTGGCGAGCTGTCAGACCCAACCCCTCAGACTAGCTTCAAGCCTACTGGGCCTCCGGCTTGCTCAGAGGCCAATCAAGTGCTGAGCTACAACCCCCCCCCCGAGAAGGTGAATGGTCCTTCAACTCGAGGCCCTCCCCAGGCCATACCCTCTGTCTCCTGGACGCATTCCTAACTATACGTTTTTAATTAATTTTTTCTGGAGTGAAGGCTGGCAGAATTTTTGTCTCAGGATTTTTCTTGCTGGTCCAACACTTACACATAGCCAGCTATCTGCTAGCTAGGAGTGCTGAGCTCCTTGCATGCTTTCTCTCCTTTCCACCCAACACTCAGCTGTTGTGAAGGTGGATCAGGGAGAAAATAAATAAAATATTGTGAAAGTTCTACTATGTTTAGAGCTTCTGAGCTCCCTCAACAAGCCCTACTTAAATGGCAAGCTCCAATGAGCACATTCTCCCCTATATCACTTCTGCTAAAATAAGAGGCTGGCAGGGATACAAACCCAGGACAACCACCCTTTGTTTTCTAGACCACCATTCTGAGATGTCTCCCAGGAGGGAGACATTTTATTTTCTACTCGACCTACCAGTAGCGAGGTCACTGCACATTACAGCCCTCCAGCCAGACCAACTTCCCTCGCGTCTTGGGGCTTGGACCTAATGCAATCTTTGGGGTGGGGAGACAGAGAAAGGAAAAGAAAGCAAGAAAGAGAACCAGAAGAAAAAAAATCACCACTGGATGGCCAGCCCAAGGTGAAGCCAAGAGAGAGGAAGAGAAAAGACAGAATGAAAATAAGTATATTTCTTTCTATCTACAGTGTTTAACTTTACATGGCTTAAACTCTGACTAGAAGCTGCGGCTTGTATTTGAGGGTGGCTTTTATTAAAAGCATTCATTTTGACTTGAAGCTTGTATGAAAGGTTGGCTTTTATTCAAGGGCAGCTTCTATTTGATGAAATACAGTGTTTATAGTATTTCAGTGATCTGAGCATGTATGAACAATAAATCATTAATAATTTCAAAATGAATTAACATTTTTTCAACAAAAGGAGCTATAGCTCCTTATGGTCTTTCAAAGCACAACTCTCTGTAGATTTTTTCGAGCTATTATTTCAGTGAACTGAGCATGTATGAACAAATATTGTTAACTACAAAATTAACACTTTTTTCACCAAGCCACCGAAAGGACATATTCCTCTATAACACCTAACAAACCTATAAGTTTAATAACATAACTACTTGTAGTTTTTTTCCTCTGTCCATAGGCAAAAATTATGGTTTAAAAATGCAGTGAAAATTTTGACCTTTTTTAACTGTATTTTAGATTGCACCTTATCTTGCCCTTCTTCCTCATTTTGAGTCTGCTTTTTAGCACTTTTTTACACCCGAAATGTTAAAATGAGCGTTCCTTTTAATAAGCTGCAGAGAAGGTTCTGCTCAGTATTTTGAGCCATTTTTGTATGGCTGCTGTCCCATCAGGTCAGGGAGCAGTGTCAGCTGCATGCCAGTTCATTGTAGTCACAAGTCAACTGATCGTACACAAAGTGTGTTCAACAGAGAGTAGTGATGAAAACCTCATCCAAGACTTACTGAAATGAACGCTCCTCTTATTATTTCAACTGCAAAAAAAGTGTTACAACAGATTGAAAACGAGGAAAAAAAGGCATCATACAAGTCAGGAGGTAAGGACAATCTAAAACAGCATAAGAAAGTATAGGTCAAAATGTTTACCACTATCATGCACGGCTGCTTTAAACACAATTGTCAAAAATAAGCAATGCAAACTGTTAGTCTAGATCTGAAATATAAATAATGAAAGGGTACAAAATAAAAACACGGAAAGCAAAAATAAATTAGTCAGAATTAAAGCAATTAAATACAGTATAGTGCAAATGAACAGTGCAAACTGCTAAGACTGTAGTATGAGGATTTCTGTATCTGACATTTCTGAATCAGTCCATTGCCACTCACCCACGGAAGCAAGCATATTTGCTGTGGTCCTTTGATGCTCCGGGAACCAAAGAGCTGCCATTTTGGTTGGTGCAAAGAGCACTAGTGGCTGCGCCAGGGCGCACAGGAATTGTCCTGTCATCAGTAAGGGGAAGCCGTATAGCTGGTGAGACCAAAAGGAAAGGACGCTGAAGAAACGGATGATGCTACCCACCATGTTTAGCCAGGCACTGAGGATCAGCTGCAACAAGGCAAGAGAACAGATTTCAATCTCTCCATCGGGTCTAGGCCTTTCATGTCTAGCATTTTATGTATGTATTTTTTGTAACAAACAAAAACATTTTAGTGTTACTGCTTGTCACTTTCCTGCTGATCTGTAATGTGAAGTGTCCTGAGCCTGAGACTAGAGCATTATATAAATAAACATGCCTTGCCCTCCCATAAGGAGATAAAACTTAGATGTGTAGGCTGCCTACTCATATAAACAATGGTTCCCAGAAGTCACTGATGTACTTCCTAAACAGCAATACTTCAGAAATATATAATTTTGATGCTGATTGTTACTTTCTACCAGGTACAGTGATTTTCTTTTTTTCCTTTTATATAATTTTGATGCTGATTGTTACTTTCTACCAAGTACAGTGATTTTCTTTTTAACCACAATGAGGATGGTGCATTTTTTATTGATTCCATTAATAACCAGGAAAATCAATTAAGACTAACCGTCTTGTTTCTGACCACATCCTGGGTGAAGAAGTCACAGGCAGCAAGCAGTATAAAACAATTACAGTATTGCATTTGCTAATTAAAAAAAGTACAAGAACCTGCAGAAGGCAGCGTGGTCCAGTGAGTGGTAAGAGTACTGGTCTGGTATCCAGTGTATAACAGGATCACATGCCGGCACCAGAGCCACACTGTTTGTCGACAAATCACTTAACTTTCCCATGTTCCAGTTCGCCCAGCAGCAGAAATTGATAGCAGCTGGATCCCACTGTAAACTAGAAGCTGCATCTCAGCTGGGCTATCTTGGATAAACAAAATGTAAAATAATGATAAAAAATACTCACCGCAAAAGGAATTCAAAGAAATTCTGTAAATTATGTTTTTAAACTCATGAAGTTTCTGGGGCTTGCCCCAGATGATGAAAGGCCATTGCATCATACAAATATACAGTGAAAAAAAATTGGTCCCACCGAATACTGAATTAGTCACTGGCACATGAAAAGTGAGCGCACTTCGTGAAAATTGAAAATATGAGCTTGAGACTGGGTTTAAAAATGCTACTAAACGTGGAGTAATTTATGGAAAGGAATCAGCAATTCAAGTGCTTGGCCAGTACATTAAGCCACGAGTACAGGTTACAGTAATGTGTCTTATTTTGGCATAATAATGCAGATCAGTAGAAATAATGAAACTTTGTCAGACAAATCAGTTCTGTCTCAGCTATTCCTTGAAGGATAACACTGCCGTATTCAAGAATGTTTGTTTTTTGTATAGCTACAGTACTCAAATCCTACACATATTGTACACACTAAGGTCTCACACCCAATACTATGTAACCCTACCTAGCAGTACCTGTAGAGCAATTGTTTGTGTTTTGGTTACAAATGCTGTGCAATGTGCATTACAATTGTAACCCCTAGATGGCGCTATCCCAGGGGCTACTACCCCTGCCTGATTTGCCACTAACAGGTTGAGGGGCCTGGATTCAATGGCGGGTGCCTCCACCCAGAGGTCAGGGTTTGCAATAGTTAAACTAACTTGGTCACAGCCCTCTGGGACACTGCAACCCCCCTTTCTTCCCACTAGTGGCCCACACAATATATCAGAATTACCTTCACAGTATACACTTACCCCCAGGTCTGGTTCCGGCACTGGGACCTCCTGTGAAATGAGATACAGTGCAACAATCACAGTACAGTACTTTAACATAGACAAATACCTCAGGCAGTATAAGTTTGCTGAAACAAGCAGCTCTGATTTATTTAGGGGGATATAACAAGGACAGGGGGAAATCAGGTTAATCAGCTTATCACTCTAATAATCTACCTATGGCTCTGTGCACAGGCTATCCCTATCAATTACTGTCCTAGGTACCCAAGCCCCTAGTGGCTAGTCCAAACCGTGGCAGCTGGTAGGGGCCCTTTCACACAGAGAAAAGGAGAATTAAACAGTCAGCAGTACAGTAATTCCATTTGGATTTAATGTGGCAATTCAACAGGAGCAACCCTGAATTAGTACTCACGACCTCCAAATAAGATAGGGTCCTTCAATGTCAGTAGGGCTCACTTGAGGTACACAAACCTCTTCACACATCCATATAAAAGAAAGCACTATACCAGGCAGGCTGCATCTGTATCCCGATCGCAATTACTGCACAATACCGGGAGAACACACAGCAGATTCAGTTCCTGACAGACCGAGGTGCAATTTTCAGCAATTCTTCCAGTCTTCTACAGGGTGAGCCTGGTTTCTACTCTTCAGAGATCCTTTGATTCTTTTCACAGGACAGATTCAGTCCTAACAAGCTGTTACACAAGCTGCAGACCGGAACTCTGGGCCTTACACACGCTTTTTGACTAAAACTGCACATTGAAAAAGCACAGGCTCCTTCCTTCTTCACTGCCAAAGCTCAACTGAAACTCCAACCTACAAAAACCGGCACTTCCTTTGAGTTCCTCCCAGTTCTTGACTGGATTGGCTGTCACTCACAATAGACTGCTGCTGTTGGTCCAAAAGGCACTGAAGTCTAAACTACATCTCCCAGTCACTGCCCATACAATCCTCTTGTGGCTGGCTCAGATTATGAGTCAAGTTCTGATTCGTCCAAGGCACCATTTTAGAGCTAGCTTACCCACACTGATTGGTCCAGTTCAGCAGTTCAAAACCAGAATGGGAACTAGGCAGACACTGCTCTGACTGCAAAAGAAATCAGGTTAGACAAACTGTAATTTCATTATTACTGTAAATGATTTCTGGCAAACAGTTACATCTTTCAGATAGGTTCCTTTTGCACTCCTAGTGACTGCAAAATGAAGTGAATGGCAGCAGCTTGAGTGGTACTCAATCAAAGAAACACACAGTCCCCCATACAAACTAATTATGTCTGCAAGCAGACAGCTCTTAAGAGACAGTACCAGAGGTTCTAAAACACTCACTGATAAATGGCTTAAATGCCAAACACCATTCAGGCTTGGAGCATTCAAGCAAGCTCCTGGAAGTCTTTTGGGAACCCCCATTTGCAGAGTTACACCTTCCTGGCCTGGGAAAGCTTGCGTCGCGTCAAGCAAGTACCCATAAGTTTCAACTGCAACCATATACATTTGTATTAGGCTCGCACATGTAATCATCAGTCAATATATCATTTTACCAAGAACACATTTCTGAAACATTACAGTCGTCCTCTTTACACAGTATTACATACACATTGTACCATAACTCAAGTTATTACCTCTTGTACATGAAACCTGAAGAGGGGCCTTCCTATCAGTTACCTTGGGGCTGGATGGGGCAAGGGCACCATATTAGAGGGCAACACAAGTAACTTGGAGTTAGCACTGATGCTCAGTTTGGGCAATGAGCTCGGGGACACATACACTCCTTTATGGACAACATTGAGAGGCAAGTCCACAGGCCTCCCAAGTGAATCATAACTGAGGAGCACCACAGGCTTTACAGCTCGACCAGTCTTTCTAGGGGGAACTGTTACAGTCTCTGCACTCTGAGCCTCATTTTCAGCATTGTCCTCACTTGTCAGGGGAGTCTCCATGGGGGTAGAGAGGCTAGAACTTGGGGCACTTTCAGCTCCAGGAGTTACAGTTTCTGAGTCCACAACATTTGGCTCGCATGGAAGCATTCGGACACTGGCAGTGGACTGTCAGGGCACTCAAAATACTCTTCTTGCTCGGGTGTATCACCAGTCTGCCCCAATCTATCATTTTCCTCCCCTGAAAGCTCAAACAGTTCAACCATGCACAATGATTCCATTTCATCTGATCTGATGCTTTGCACTTCACTTTCTGGGAGCATTGGCTCCAGGGATGAAGCTGGGGCTTAGACAGTCCAGAAGGCCCAGCTTTGTCTCCAGTATTGACTAGGGATTGCCCGAAACAATTGACTCAGTTGTAAGAAGGATAGTATTCAAAGTCACTCTCACTTTCTTCCGATATGGACTGACAGTCATGCTCAACTGGGACTTGTGGAGGGAACACTTTAACTTTGCTTCTGTAGGTGCAGACTTTCTTGATCTTTTCTTAGCAGCAGCTCTAGTCACTGGTCCAGAGGGGCATCTTCTAGGGCTCAGACTCAATTAAGATTTGTCCAATGGGCAGTAAATGATTTCTATGCATTGTTTTACATCTTTGAATTATTCTCAGGCCTTACTTTGTACACTGGCAGATCATCTAGTTTGCCCACTACAATGTGAGGGAGATGGTGCCATCTGTCAGCAATCTTGTGCTTGCCATGCAATCCCAGATTTCTTAGCAATACCCGATCTCCCTCCTGGAGTTCCTGTGCTTTCACCTTTTATCATACCTTCTTTGTTGGCCAGATTTCTTTTGGCAGCCATGGTTTGAGCCAGTTGGTACGCATGAGTTAGCTGGGCCTTTAACTTTTGCACATACTGTAAATAGTTGTCAGCTTGAACCCCATCAGGAGAGACCCCAAAACACACATCTACTGGTAGTAGAGCTTCTCTTCCAAACATCAGAGTAGGGGAGAATCCAGTGGCATCACTTTGGTGCAGTTATAAGCATGTACCAGGGTGCTAATTTGTTAGCTCCATCTAAGCTTGTCCTTTGGGTGCAGGGTGCCTAGCATATCTAGCAAAGTGCGGTTGAAACGTTCAGGCTGTGGGTCCCCTGGGGTGGTAAGGAGTGGTTCTGGACTTTCGCACTCCCACAGAGAAAGCATCTCTTTGATCAGGCGACTCTCAAAGTCTCTCCCTTGATCAGAATGGATTCTTTGTGGAGCCCATAGTGAACAAAAAGTTTTCTACAAGTACTTTGGCCACAGTGGATGCTTTCTGGTCTTTGGTGGGAAAGCTTGGGCATATCTAGTAAATGGTCAGTGACCACCAGCACATTACTGATATTTCTTTGATCTGACTTCAAACTTAGAAAATCAATACAGACCAGCTCCATGGGTGCACTGGTGGTGATGTTAATAAGGGGCAGCCCTCTGGGGCAAAGCTTTCCTCTGTGGCTTAGCGACTACAAGTTCGAATGTGTTGCTCCACATCAGCCCCCATCTTAGGCCAATAGAATCTGGATCTCACCAAGTCAAGTGTTCTGTCTATACCAAGGTGCCCCATGTGGTTGTGCAAGGACCTCAGTACTGAGTCTCGAAAGGCAGTGGGCACTAGTTGTTGTTTGTCTACTTGTCCCCTCTGTCTACTGTTTCTCTGTATAACAGTTTATTGATCAGTTTCAACTTAGGACCTTCTTTGTATAACAGTGCAGTTCTCAAATCAGTGGGCGTAATTTGGACACATCTTTTCCTGCATAGAGGCTTCTAAAGCTGCTTTGATCATGGGATCGCGGGATTGAGCCCCCGAATACTGTCATTGTCCAGCTGAGGCAGTGCACCAATGTCTATTGCAGAAAAGTGGCAATAAGCAGCAGGTATGCAATTCTCAGAGCTCCCAAGCAATCACCATGCAGTCCACTGCGTCCGTCGATGATTTGTTCCCTCCCTGTCAAACTTCAGCAGAGTGCCCGAACGTCAGGTTCTGCCACCCGACCCAATCATTCTGGGAACAGGCCTCGGGAGAGCATCAGCATCTATGTGGTTCAAACCTGCTCATTGTTCGAGAGCATAGTCATATGTAGATAATGCAGAAAGCTACCTATGCCAGTGGCATCCAACTTAGCTGAGGTCTGCACATAGGTCAAAGGATTATTGTCAGTTTTACTAGTATTTTAGCCCCATACAAGTACTCATGGAATTGGTCAACAATAGCCCACTTCAAAGCTAGGAACTCTAACTTATGTACAGGATAGTTCTTTTCGGATGGGGTCAGGCTTCTACTGGCAAAGGCCACTGGTCTCAGGCCATTCTCGTGCTCTTGGTACAACACAGCCCCAACCCTTGCAAGCTAGCATCAGTGTGCAGGACGTGAAGTTTCTTGGATCGGCATAGGCCAGCACTGGAGCATGGGTAAGTTGATATATGATCTCATGAAAAGCAGTCTCAATCAGGAGTCCAGCGGGCCCCAAATACTTCACTCGGATGAAAATACACTCTTTCAGTCTTGAGGGACTGACTTTTGGTATTTTTGTGGGGTTGGGGATACCCTGGAGTAAGGTTAAGTAAAGGCGGATCACTCTTGAATAGTCCTTGATGAGCACGATAATAACCACAGAATCCCAGGAATCTTTGCAGTTCTTTTAGATTTTGGGCTGTGGCCAGGTGAGTCAGGGCCTCAACTTACTTGGGTCGGTCTCTATTCCTCGGTGGATACTATATGTCCCACATACTTTACTGATGTTTGAAAGAATTGACACTTATCAATGGACAGTTTAAGGCAAAGTCCTCCAGTCGGTCCAATACCTTAAATAATCTGCTCTCATGTTCCTCCAGTGAGCTGCCAAACACAATAACATCATCTAGGTATACCAGGCACTCTAGTAAGTTCATGTCCCCACTGCACGCTCCATCAATCGCTGAAAAGTGGCTGGGGCACCTGAAATCCTTGAGGCATCCTCCTTGAATTCATAGAAGCAAGCGGACAGATAAAGGCTGTCTTTTCACGGTCCTCTGGGGCCACCGGGATCTGATAGTACCCACTACGGAGATCCAGCACAGAGAACCACTTGCTCCCGCTTAGGCAGTCCAAAGCATCCTGAATCGCGGGCATTGTGTACTGATCAGGGATAGTCCGCCTGGTTAAGGTCGATAATCCACACACATCCTTACTGTTCCATTCTTTTCCTCACTACCACAATGGGGAAGCATAAGGGCTTCTGGATTCTTGTAATACACCAGCAGCTAACATCTCTCAGATGCCGTCTCACATCATGCTATTCAGCAGGTGCCAGGCGTCGAGACCTCTCGAAATGGTCTGATCATGCAGCGGATATTGTGCTCAGCTCCTTGCACGCATCCTACATCCCATTCCTTTAAAGAAAACACCTGGTCTCTCTGGGCAAGCTTCTCACTGATCTTCACTTTCCATTCAGCTGGCAGCGGAGTCGCGAAATCAAACAAGTCAGGCGTTACTCTGTCATTCTTCCTTGAACTCTTGCTGCTGGGTAGCACTGCAGTGTCTGCACAATGCACATTAGCCAGGATGCAACCTCTGTTTACTCGAATGCTCTTTCAGACACATTATGAACTTGGACCATTACCCTTCTGGCATAAGCATGGGCTCTAGCGGGCAAAATACTAGGCTTGACCAGCAGTCCCTCTGGCAATTTTCCATCGCCTGGTGCATCCAACATTAATATTTTATTCTTAACATCCTTCTGATACGGACCTCTCCTGTAAGGTACACTGGGCATTTGGCGCCAGGATCAGAGACTCAGGATCCTTCTTCCATACAATTCCGACCGGTTCCTCTGGTTCTGTTTTTTCAGCATCTCTCTGTGCCTCATAGGCCTTCTTAATTAAAGCCGAACTCTTAAAGCTCTACTAGTCTTTGACCCTGTTTTTCATAACACAACTGTGCCAGCCTTCCGAACATATGGCATTTGTTCCAATCAACAAAGGACACCATCATACAGTCCAGTGGGGGGACACACTAAGGCTAGGGTCTCTACTTGTTCGCCACTCCAGCCACGGAGGTGGGGAAAGACAGCCAAATTCGGATATACCGAATAGGGATAGGCCTTCTCACTTAACCCCATACATGCAGTCCTTCTAATGGTTGTAAGAGTACGTCTGACAAATGCTTCTGATACCAATCTTGGAACATAATTGTCACTTGGGAGCCACTGTCTAATATAGCTCTTGTAGACACTCCGTTCTCACCTTTACAGTGGTCTCCATGGAGGGACCCACTATTCTGGACCAGTCTGGAGAGGCGGTTAGTAGGGGCCTGGGCAACTGACCTTGCCACAAAGGGCGTGAATTAGCATTTTGGTGCCCTCACTGGGATCATATCGTGCACCTCTTAACCACTGATTTCTTCTCCGAAGCTCTCCTTGTAGCCTACATGCAACTTTGTCAGTGTCTTTGGGGACTGGCATTCCCTTTTCATGTGCCCATCTTTCCCACAATTATAGCAAAACATACTTTCTGAGTTGAGCTGGCCGAGGCGCCACACTGGGAGCCAGGGCGGTTGACTAACTGGAAACCTTGGTGCCATCTCTGTCTGCGGCGTGATAAGCATTTGGAGACATCTCGTCAGTTTCTCCACTTCCATGGTCAAGGAATCGAGTTCGAGCTGTTATCAGCAGGAGATACATGGGTGGTACCCCCACCCCATAGCAGATGCAGTCGGATATAGGTCAGGGCCCGTACTTGCAGGCGTGGCCTTCATAAAGGACTGTTTTGAATTCGATCTCTCTCAACAGTTCGCCCCATTGTGACATATCTTTTCCTTGTCAGAGCACTCATTGACTGCCAACCTCTGCCCTAGAACTTCACTTGATGGGTCACCTCAGTCACTCGAATCGTAGCCGCAGCTATTGGTGCAGGTCCCTCCGAGGTCGTCTTTTCTCAACTCCTCGAATTTCTCTCATTAACTCATCATAGGAGGGTGGGGATTCCAGTCGATCTGCCAGGCGTAACTGAAGCAACAGCAGTTCTGAGAAGGGGCAGACTTAAGGATCCTGTCCAGCCTGGTTCGTCCAGTTCAATCGCTGGCAAACTACCTTTTCTGAGGCATTCTTGCAACAATTTTCCAGCCGAGATACATACACAGACAACAACTCCCTTGGTACTGTTGTGCATCTCTTACTCTCCACCATAGGTCCTCATCAGAATCTGGGCTCCCATACACATTCTCCAGAGGCCTCAAGATAGGCCTGTGCAGTCGCTTCAGGGTTACTGGCCCGTTTAGCACGGATGGTAGCCAGGGCAGGACCTCGGAGGCTCTCACTAACCCTCTTTCGCTTTCACCTTCCGAGCATTGCCATTCTAGCCTTGGGGGCAACATAGTCTATCCAGGTCTCCCAGTCATCCTCCCTTGGGGGTGGGAGGGTGCCAGAGAAGATCCTCAACCTTCGTAAGAGTCGTGATCTAATGGCAGGTGCAGAAATAGGAGTCTGCATTGGTTCAGCCACCATTACGGGCACTGGAGCAGGAGAGGGTGTTGGGGGAAGAACACCCCCAGGTGGCAAGAATAGTTTCTTCAAGTCCTCCACAGTTTTCCCCTCTCCCAGCAACCATTCAGCAAATTTCTCCTCAAAAGTTTCAGATAGTGGTGGGGGCTGATTCCCCCCCGGGTCTTTACTGTCCTTAGTTATCACTCTCCAAGCAGTGAGGGCTCCCTCTGGGGTAATGGTCTGTGGCACTTTGGAGCTATCAATGGGATCCTTAAACTCTACTAGGGCCAGGAAAGTGTGGGTGAGCAGATTAGCATGCCGACCCACCACCACAGGGTTTTGTAAACCTTCCACCTTGGAAAGTACTCCCTGCACAGTGTCCGTATTGATACCCAGGGGGATGTCCAGGATAAGCATAGCATTTTGGGGGTCGATCTCCTCCCCAGTACACCACTCCACCAGCCGGTGCACAGCCACTTCTGTCGGGGTACCCATTTTTTCTTAACAGTGGTTCAGTAAATATGGCCACTAGAGGACACACAATCCCAGCGGTGAGCCTCCAAGATGTAACCCCTAGATGGCGCTATCCCGGGGCTACTACCCTGCCTGATTTGCCACTAACAGGTTGAGGGCCTGGATTCAATGGCGGTGCCTCCACCCAGAGGTCAGGGTTTGCAATAGTTAAACTAACTGGTCACAGCCCTCTGGGACACTGCAACCCCTTTCTTCCCACTAGTGGCCCACACAATATATCAAGAATTACCTTCACAGTATACACTTACCCCAGGTCTGGTTCGGCACTGGGACCTCCTGTGAGAAATGAGATACAGTGCAACAATCACAGTACAGTACTTTAACATAGACAAATACCTCAGGCAGTATAAGTTTGCTGAAACAAGCAGCTCTGATTTATTTAGGGGATATAACAAGGACAGGGGAAATCAGGTTAATCAGCTTATCACTCTAATAATCTACCTATGGCTCTGTGCAGGCCTATCCCTATCAGTTACTGTCCCTGGGTACCCAAGCCCTGTGGCTAGTCAAACCGTGGCAGCTGGTAGGGCCCTTTCACACAGAGAAAAGGAGAATTAAACAGTCAGCAGTACAGTAATTCCATTTGGATTTAATGTGGCAATTCAACAGGAGCAACCCTGAATTAGTACTCACGACCTCCAAATAAGATAGGGTCCTTCAATGTCAGCAGGGCTCACTTGAGGTACACAAACCTCTTCACACATCCATATAAAAGAAAGCACTATACCAGGCAGGCTGCATCTGTATCCCGATCGCAATTACTGCACAATACCGGGAGAACACACAGCAGATTCAGTTCTACGACAGACCCAGTGCAATTTTCAGCAATTCTTCAGTCTTCTACAGGGTGAGCCTGGTTTCTACTCTTCAGAGATCCTTTGATTCTTTTCACAGGACAGATTCAGTCCTAACAAGCTGTTACACAAGCTGCAGACCGGAACTCTGGGCCTTACACGTTTTGACTAAAACTGCACATTGAAAAAGCACAGGGCTCCTTCCTTCTTCACTGCCAAGCTCAACTGAAACTCAACCGACAAAACCGGGCACTTCCTTTGAGTTCCTCCCAGTTCTTGACTGGATTGGCTGTCACTCACAATAGACTGCTGCTGTTGGTCCAAAAGGCACTGAAGTCTAAACTACATCTCCCAGAGTCACTGCCCATACAATCCTCTTGTGGCTGGCTCAGATTATGAGTCAAGTTCTGATTCGTCCAAGGCACCATTTTAGAGCTAGCTTACCCCACACTGATTGGTCCAGTTCAGCAGTTCAAAACCAGAATGGGGAACTAGGCAGACACTGCTCTGACTGCAAAAGAAATCAGGTTAGACAAACTGTAATTTCATTATTACTGTAAATGATTTCTGGCAAACAGTTACATCTTTCAGATAGGTTCCTTTGCACTCCTAGTGACTGCAAAATGAAGTGAATTGCAGCAGCTTGAGTGGTACTCAATCAAAGAAACACACAGTCCCCCATACAATCTAATTATGTCTGCAAGCAGACAGCTCTTAAAGAGACAGTACCAGAGGTTCTAAAAACACTCACTGATAAATGGCTTAAATGCCAAACACCATTCAGGCTTGGAGCATTCAAGCAAGCTCCTGGAAGTCTTTTGGGAACCCCCATTTGCAGGGGGGTTACACAATTTAAGGCCTACAATTTGCAATGAGTTTTGTCTACACTGTTTATGTGCACCTTAACTCAATCCTGCGGTGACGGCCATTTTGTATCAAAGTTAAGCAATGGAATGTTCAGACTTCTAAAAGCACTAAAGAATAGAGTCAGTAGAGGATGCTACCACGGGAGAGACAGGCCCTGCTTGATATTTTGCAAGGCTGCATGTTGGTACAACAGGTCAGGAATCCCACTGGACAGTCAGCCATCGTAGATGTGGTTCTCAAAGAGTAGGCAGAGTATGGGTCAGCGAACCACTGGGGTCCAGTGACCACCGTACTGTATGGTAAAAGGTGGCACTGGGCACCTGTAAGCCCTCATTTATTTATTATTTATTTGAAAAGTTTTACCAGGAAAGGCATACTGAGCTAATAGCTCAATTCCAGATGTGTCCTGGGGAAAAGGGACAAGGGAAGTACACTTGACTTTTTTTTTTTTATATACACAACAGGAGCACAAGGTTTGGTATGGGCAGCAAGAGGAGGCAGTAAAGAGGAAAGAGATAGGAAAGAAGGAAGGGGAAGAAGGGGTAGAAAAGGAGGAGGGGGAGTAAAGTGGAGGGGATAGCCAAACCGTCTGCCCTCTGGAACGTGGACCCCACGAGGGCCAGCCACAGTTGGACATGTACCCTGGCCTACAATGATTGGGGGAAGGGGTAGCAAGAGGGGAAGAAGGTAGGAGATGGGGAGTGGAGAAATTAGTGAGGAGTGAAATAGTAAAGAAGGAGGAATAGGAGGAAAACGAAGAGAACAGGGTAAAAGAGGAGAGGCATACCATCGTCCCTTGGGGGAGTAAACCCCATAAGGACCAGACTGACTGGGTGCATGCCGTCTGTCTAGGGTGGAAACCCACAAGGGCCGGTCACGACTGGGTGCCTGCCCAGCCCAGTATGAGACTGGTTCCCAAGCCTGTGTGGAGGACAAGGTAGAGGTGGGGAGGGCAGGAGAAGACTAATGGGCAGATGGGGATGAGGAGGGCAGAGGAAGGGAATCAGGAAGAAGGGAGAGCAAATAAGTTAGGGGGAGAGAGTTACTAGGATTAAGAGTAGGCAAGTGAGGGAGAGTGGGACTGAGGGAAGGCAGTGGGACAGAAATAGTGGAGGTCAGTTGCAGTTACAGGAGGAGAGGTGATGTTACATCATGGGAGAATAGAGTGTGAGAGGAGGCAGGGGGAGGTGGAGGGAGTTCCAGAGCTTGGGGAGTCAGTAAGAGAAAGCAACCTGGGTGGCCGAGGTGGTCCTAGTGGGGAAAGCAAAGGAGCGGAAGTGGAAGTTGCGAAGAGCATAGGAGGAGGCTGGGAGAGGGAAGAGGAGAGGTAGGAAGGGAGGGAGCCATACCAGTATTTGACAATAAAAGAAGAGCAGTGGGCCAGACATCTGGCTTCAAGGGAGGGAAAGGAGAGGGAGGCGTAGAGTGCAGTGATGAGTGGGGGGTGGACAGTCCAAGGCAAAGTGGCAGAAGGAGTGAAAGAGAGTGTCCTGTCTAAAGAGGGTGGATTTAGGGGCAGCGCTGTAGACTATATCACCATAGTCAAAAATGGGAAGGATCATTTTCTGAACAACGGCTCTGCAGGCTGGCAAAGGGATGCAGCCACAATGGCGGCACAGCGCACCTAACCTGGGGTTCAATTTTTTGTGAATGGCATTCCCGTGTTCAGAAAAGTCAAAGTGGTTGTCAAGCCATACCCCAAGGTACTTGAAAGATAGTATATTCTCTAAGGGGCCCAGTCAAGGGTGTAGAATGAGGGGAGACTAGCAATCCTAGATAGCTTTTGCCTTGTGTCAAAGGTCATTGAGACCTTTTTTTGGTGTTAAGAGTTAGTTGATTTGAGCAGAAACATTGCTGAATGTTGTCAAAGTCCCACTGAAGTCTGGTCATCAAATCAGAAGAAGAGTGGCAGGAGGCAAATAGGACTGTGTTGTCAGAATACATGTGCATGGACGCTGAGGTGCAGGCAGCAGGAAGGTCATTTGAGAAGACCAAGAATAAAACAGGTCCAAGGACTGAGCCCTGTGGGACACTGGTACAAATTGGGAGTGGGGGAGGAGGAGGGAGTCCACAATTCAAACTGATTGGGACCTACCTTCAAGGTAGGAACAGAACCAATTAATGGCTGAGGAGAAAAGCCCTGCTGCTGTGAGCTTAGTGAGGAGAAGGTGGTGGGTAACAGTGTTGAAGGCTCTGGTCAGATCAGCAAAGATGGCAGAGGTGATTTAGCTCTGATCCATGTTTGTGAGAATGGAATCAGTTAGCTGGAGAAAAGAGGAAGAGGTTGAGTGAGTTTTGCAGAATCCATACTGCTAAGGGGTAAAGAAAGAGGAAGAGTCAAGGAAAGTGGAAAGTTGAGAAAGTACCAAGTGTTCTTGGAGTGTAGCAAGGGTGAGGAGAAGAGAAATAGGGCAACAGTTGCCTGGAAGAGAGGGATCATTGCCTTTAGTGAGAGGAATAACTGTGATGTGCTTACAGGCATTAGGAACAGAAGTCAGGGAGAAGGAGAGGTTTAGAAGGGCAGAGACAGGTAGACCAATGGCAGGAGCAGTGAGATGGAGAAGTTTTGGGTCAAGCCCATTAGGGCTCTTGCCCTTGAAAGGGTTGAGGGCTGGTAAGGCCTTAATGACGACAGCAGGTGAGACAGAAGTGAATGAGAAAGAGGGATTTGGGTTGGAGGGTATGAGGAGGTGGAGACACCAGAGGGCAGGAGGAGAGAAAGGAGGAGGCGCAAGAGGTGAATAAAGTATTGAATTCATTGGCCACAGGGAGGGGGTCAGTAATGGTGGAATCACTCACCTTGAGGACTGGAACCTTGGGCTGAGCCTTAAGGTAAAGTAGGGCATGGACACCTTCCAGAACTTAGAGGGGTGGTTGATATTGTTCCGAAAGACAGACAAAAAGTGCTCAGCTTTTGCTAGCCTGGTGGCTCTGGTGCAGACATTACAAAGGGCACGATATTTGTGTACGTCCAGTGGGGATCCTGAGGACTTATGTGCCTTCCAAGCTAGGTCCCTTGCATGCAGGCAGGCTAGAAGTTGATTTAAGACTGACATGCTAGACTTCAGGAGGGCGGTTTTCAGCCACATGAGGAAAATAGTGCTGGATAGGTTAGCTGGGTAGACAGCATCAGGGGAGTGGAAAAAAGATGGGGGGAGTTATAAAAAAGAGCGGTTCTTGAGGCAACAAAAACACACACAATAACAGTTATCAAGAGAAGCAAGTAAAAGAGACCAGTTTGGTTCTTTGAAAGGGTTTGGGAGGCAGTTAAAGGCTAAAAAGAGTTTTTTTTTTATAAGGTACAAAGAATTACTGAATGGGATGAGTACCAGGAGAAAACTAGAGAGGCCAAAAAGTCAGTTGGGATCACAATAGCAGAAACACAGCTGCATACTGCAGAGGAGGCAAGGGAGGAGGAATAGATATATAAGAGAAAAAAGAAAGATGGGAGGCTAATGGCGTGGGACAGGGTAGCAGAGGAATTGTCAGGCTAATGGAGGGGGACAATTTGCATATAGAGGATGGGTGGTGGTTAGTGACTTTGGACGTGGCTTCTCTGTATACAAATACCCCCCATGCAGCAGGACTGGACTCCCTTCAGGTCACCCTACATGAAAGTTCTGAATATTCTCCAGGGTTTACTGAATTTTTACTGAATCTAACAGAAATGGTTCTATATTATAATCTGTTCTATTTTAAAGATAAACCATATTTATAAGTCAAGGGTATGGCAATGGGCAACTCTGCGCCAAATTATGCTAATATTTATTTGGGTGTGTGGGAGAGTGAATTTATACTATCAACAGAAGTAATTTTTTTTTTTTTGTGAAATCTCTTTATCCCCTCCTGCACCCCACCAGCCCCGCATCCTCGGGAGCACCATGGAGTCTACCCCCTGTAAGCCACCTTACCTGGTCTGTCCCTGGTCCCCCACGGAGCCTCGGTTTATCCCCCGGGCGGGGACAGGATGGGGCCCCTACACCCCGACAATCTGGATTTCGTCAGTCCTGGGCAGCCAAGCAGGTGTATGCATATCTGAGGGCTAGGTCCTCGGAACTCCATCTCCCCAGGGCTAGCAGGCATTTTCCCAGTTACTGAGACGTCGCAAGTCCCTGATGTCATGGCGCTAATGCCGACGTCCGTGACGTCCTACCCCATGCTGCTGAAGCCGTTGGTGCCCGCAAAGCCCCAGACCTCCGTCCAAGACCAGGTCAGTACTTAAGGCGCTAACGTCCTGCTAACCCCCTGGCCTCAGCCAGGGTCAGCAGATGCCGAGCCGCATCCTCCCCCTCCCCCCTGAGAAGGCAAGCTGTCATGGGACACTACAGCCTTCTCCCCCCTGGCCGGCCCTCCGGCGACCCAGGCTCACTCCCGAACCTGGGCTGCCGGCGTCGCAGACAGAAATTCAACCACTGCGCCAGTGGGAGAAGTAAATTCTTTTTATGAGAAAATAGATCTCTATAAGTGATATATTGATGATTTGTTTATGGTTTGGAAGGGCACACGTCCGGAATTAGATAATTTGTTAAGTACCTGGAAGATGGTAATGAAAATCTGAAGTTCACTGTAAATGCAGATTTACTGAATACCAAGTTGCTGTACATAAACATCTAAAGGAGGCTAATCAAACTGAAACAGATTTGTTCCGCAAGGGGACGGACCGTAATTCCCTCCTGCATTTTAATAGTTGTCACCCATTACACACCAAAACTAATGTTCCAAAAAGTCAGTATTATCGTATTAAACGAAATTGTATGATCGTATTAAGTGAAACTGCACTAACGATTAAATGTTTAACCGAAGGGCTTTGGAACTTGATAACAGATTTAGGAATAGAGGACACATAAAGGCTATCGAAAAAAGAGATGATGCCAGTGCATTAGCCCATTAAAATGGACAGCCTGCCCACCTTTATGTTCCAAGTACTGGAAAAAGTATCACTGGGACTACGTGGTGGGGAACTGGATAAACTCCTGAGAAGAGATTGTTTCTGGCATTATACATTAGGATTATTGAAGAGTCCTGGTTTGAATGAACATTTTCAATTGCTCCCATTCCTGGAAGATCGACTTGTTACACATTCCACTGTAATTCTGCCAACGTTATTTAATTTTGTGCTGTTTTAGCCCCCTTTTTCCACTTGTCCCCCTTCCCTCTTTTCCTTTTCCTCCCTCCCTGGTTTTTGCCCTGTTTTTATCGTGTATTGGACATAATGTATACTGTTGCACTGTATGACAATGGGCATAGATCGGAGACATGTTATCAGTTTAATTATTAGTTTTGTTTCCTTCCCCTGCCCCACGCCCATTTCTCTCATTTTATTTTCTACATTTTAGATGTGCTTGGTTTTAGAATTATCATATGAGCACCTTTAGATTTTTTGCACCTGTCACTTTTAATTATTTTGTATATTTAAGGAGATTTGGGCACTTACATAGTCAGTCTTGATAAAGCGCTTGTAGCGTGAAACTGTCATCTGTCCATGGAAGAGGTCTGTTTGCTGTCACTGGCTGATTTTTTATTGGATGATTATTATTATTATTAAAGCATTGGACATTACTATCAATGGTCTGGATATTATTTAAGAGTCTGGGAGTGCTCCATATTGTGTTGCTGGACTTGGACTTGTGTTTTTGGGTTGCACCACGATTACTTGGGAGCCATCTTTGAGGTACATGTTCTAAATGACTACTTCTGCTCAGTATTCATTAGAGAATAGCGTGCCCTTGCCGGAGAGAAGCATAAAAATAGCTTGATAGAAGGGTCCCAAAAAATGAAACTACATATATTTACCAGTGAAAGAGTCAAAAGGGGTTTGCAGCCCTGAAGGTAAACAAGGCCCTGGGGCTAGATGGGATGCATCTGAGGGTGCCAGGGGAACTGGTATCAATGTTAGCCGAACCCCTGGTGGGGCTATCCAACAGCTCTCTGCAGCAAAGAGTGGTTCCCAGGGACTGGAGGATGGAGGACATTGTTCTGGTGCACAAGGGAGGGGACAAGGAGCATCTGAGAAACTATAGACCCATCAACCTTACTTCCGTGGTAGGGAAATTGATGGTGACACCAAAGAAGAGCAAGTGGAATACCTGGAGAAAAACTGACTATTGGATAGTAAGCAGCATGGATTTGCGATAGGGAGGTCTTGTCAGACCAACTTGATACAGTATACATCACTTATAATGGACACATTCGTGCAGCTAGTATCTGTCCATTACAAGTGGTGTTCAGTTCATTTTGAGGTTGTATTTTTCTGCACTTTTTAGCAGTGTGATTTTGTTTTCTGTTTAGATGCTTGTGCACTTATTTTCCTATGTGGAGTGAGGGGAGGGGGTCGGAGTGCTTATGGCTGCACCAGTCAGACCACTGATACGTCACTAATCAGACATGGCATCCAGGACCTCTGCTATGTAATCAGTTGTTGAGGATTCTTCCTCATTCTCCCCAGCGTGCAGATCTCATCTCCTCAACTGAAAGTCTTGGTGGTTGCTGAAAGAGCTCCTCTTTTTCTCTAATTAAATTCCCCCCAAATTAAGTAGCATACCACTTGCCACTACAATGCCATTCAGCCAAACAGCCAATCAGAGCCAGTGGAGTAAAGCACTGGGATGCAACCAATGCCACGGAAGTGAACTTCTGCCTGAACTTCTCCTTTCACTCCGGTACACGGACTATGATGAGCGAGGTGCTAAGATTTTGAGGCTGTATGTGGTCACTGGGAAATAGTCTCAGCGTGTGTCGGCGTGTAGATTTAAACCTGCAGCTCAATTTACAGCCATCTGATGTGGTCAGTTGTCCGATCTACAAGACAAACAAGCTACATTTCAGCTGCCAAACTTAACAATGAAAAAAAAAACAGCATTTGGCTTTTGGCAACATCAAACTATCCGTTTAAACCAGATGTCCAGTTAAAGGGTGTCCATTACAAGTGGTGACTCTTATAGTATTCTTTGACTGAGTAACCAAGGTAGTTTATAAGGGCCATGCTGTATAGGTTTACACTACATCAACTTTAGCAAGGCATTCAAGCTTGGTGCCACATCAAAGGCTGCTGAAGAAGATGGGGGGTCTGGAAATAGTAAGGTGGGTAGGGAGTTGGTTGGAAGGGAGGCAACAGAGAGAATTGTGATGAATGAGGTCCAATCAGAGGAAACAGATGTGACAAGTCTTCTTCAATATGTTTACCAAAGATATGGGAGAGGGAATCCAGGGCAGGCTGTGTCTGTTCGCAGAGGACACTAACTCTGGGCTTGGGATGACGACATGAAGGGGATAAGGAGTTGCACAGAGACCTGCAAAGGCTGAAAATTGGTCCAAAGTCTGGCAGCTGAAATTCAGTGCCAAATTATGCACTACAGGAACAAAAACCCAGAACAGAGTACTAGATTTGGGGACCGGGGGGTTTAAAAGCACACTGTCAATACCCTTAGGCCTCAAACTGTCTCTGGTTTAAGAAAGCACATTTTGTGATCGTTCACATTCTGTAGAGACCGCTAATACAGCTAGTAGTTTGATTCACATTCCTTTTTTATTATTTTTTTTTTTATTTATTAAGATTTCTGATAACACCTTTGAGCCAATGCTCATTTACAAAGCTTCCACGTCAGAAGAACATGACAGGTAGGAGCACAAATTCAACAAGAGTGGTTACAATACATACTTAACATACACAGAAGAGCCACCAAAAGGCATTGCCATATAATGCAGTAAGAATAAATTTAACAACATGATATTACATAGGCACTGTACAAAGTATGCCCAAGAAGTAGCATCAAGAGATTAGGGCAGAGGTAGGAGATGCTGCCGATAGCAAAAAAACAAAAAAACAAACAAAATCAGTTGCTCGAGGGGGAAGGAGGAGATAGCAGCCTATGAGCATAGTCTAGGAGGAAAGAGCAGTTAAAGTGGGCACGGTCATGGCGGGGTAGGTGGGAAATGGAGGGGTAGGGGGAAGGGGATGGCTACGAAGGATAGTGAGAGGGTGTAACAGAGAGTAGATGGAAGGGTCAGAGAGGAGATGGGAGGCAGAGGAGATAAGGATGAAAGAAGGAGGGGAGGTATGAGAAGGGTGCTGACAGTGCCAGATAGGGATGGAGGTGGCTAAGGGGGGGGGGCTAGATAAGGAAGAGAAACAAGGAGAGGTGCAGACCAAGAAACTAATTATGCAAAGCAGTCACACTTAGCCCTTTCTAAAAGTGAAAAGCAGAACTTCTAGTGAAATCATGACAAGAGCAGCAGCCTGATAGCGGAGCTCCATACCAGCCTGCAATCCCAGAAAAACAGGATTCACAGAAAAATAGTGACCTCAGACTTTACAAAGGAGGTAGAAACTACTGCTGGTAAGAACAACCTACTCCCAAGTCCCTGACAGGATCCTACAAAGGAGAAGGAGAAGGATTACATGATGGAATTGTGACAGAGCTGAATAAGGCCCTGTCCCATTTGTTATACAAAAAGAGTTAAACACAAGAATCTGTTCTATTATCTCCTTTTCTGTCTGGTTGCGCAACCAAATGTTCTCATGAGACCTAGGAACTGATCACTCTGACGGTCTCGCGATTCTCCGTCTCTTGCGAACTCCCTACTTTCACTTGCTGTTTCTGTCTTTTCTTTCCTCTTGCATATCTGCGGTTATAAAATATATGTGAATCTGTAAGTGATACTGGGATCCCTTTGTTTGAAATATATGTAGTTATACTGTTGAAATGATTGCAAAAAGCTATTTGGAACTCAAGGGGTTAAACGTGCCATGCAGCACAAATCTTTGCAGAGCTGTCATCAGGGGGCCAGCTTGTGATATTGTTCCATTTGCAAGCCTGCTCTGCAAGGAAATCGACAAGAAAATTTTAGAGAAAAACAGGATGTCTCTTAAGTTCCCAGGCAAAGACTTATAAAAAGAGCAACTAGAGAGTGTCAGAGAGGCAGAGACTGAAACTTGGAATTAGATGTACCTTCAGCTGAAGGACTTTGTTTTCTCTGTTTGTACTGCCTTTGTAAATGGTGCAACCCTTCTGCTCGACACCCCTACGGCAAAACACGAAAAAAGACCATTACGGCGACAGTCGCTGTAATGGTCGCTCCGTGTTTGCCCCCAGTGTTCTGCCCCTCCTGGACCAACTCCGACCTGGAGTTGTGTAATCCTAGTCCAGGGGTGCGGGGCAGCCCTCACAGAAAACACTACAGATCTGGTGGCACAATACCCGCGCCGGTATTGTGCCGTCGCTGAGCGTGAGGTCGTCATTTTCACTGACGACCTCCCTTGGTGCTTCCCTTTGTAAATAGTTATACTGAGCAATTTATATTTTTTATTTTACTGTTATTGGTAATAATAAAAGGTTACACGTGAATTTACAACTGCTCCTCGTTTTCCTCTGCTTCCTGACCTATGCTTTGACAACCGGAGAGACTGACAGCAAGAGCTCTCAGGCATCGGCCCTCCACCATCGAGGCTGCAACCACTCTGACATGCCAGGAGCAGCTACCTTACAAAAACAGATGGTAATAATGATAAAAGAGCTAAGGGAGTTTTATAAAGAAATGAAACTCACCACCACAGCCCTAAAGACTTACACAGCAAAACTAGAAAAAAGGCAGGAAGAGACAGATACATAACTCACCACCATGGACAAGTGCCTGGACTCATCTGAGCAGGAAACAGACCAACTGCATCAGGAACTACAATTGCAGGAGAGGGCTGAGGGTGCAAAGAATAGGAAAAGGCATTGCAGGTTATGTATCTATGGACTCCCAAGAAGCGTTGGAAGGCTGACCTGATCCCTTTTCTGCAGCACTTTCTCAGGACTGAAATCGCATCCCAAACATGTACCCCAGAAATTGAACGAGCTCACCATACCCTGGGTCCCAAACCCCTGGATTCAGGAGTGCGGCCCTGCTCAGTCATCCTTAAACCCCTGCACTTACAGGAAAAGGAGCTGGTACTACACTCAGCCTGGAAAAAGAAAAACATCTAACAGCACCAGAATCTTCATGGACAATGACTACTCCCTGCAGTGTTCCCACTGGAGCCACGTAACAGGGGGTACAGCGTACCCTCCTCCAAATGTTTCAGGGGTACAAATCATGTTTTGAGGGTACACCATACCCCTTGCAGAGAATCATGGAGGTACGCATTGTTTTAAAGGGGTATGCTGCACAACCACTAACAGTTACTCAACATAAGCAGAACACCATCGTTTTTGACCCAGTTACAAAACTGTTATTAACTTCATCACCAGTGAACAGTTATTCTGGTTTTTCTCATTATACCTACTTATATTTACTGCGTGTTATTATTTTAAAAAAGACATACAATGATATGTAATTGGTAGCTGCTGAGCTGTTTAATAATGTTCTCATTTACAGAGAAGATAGGAAGGATATACAACTGTAACATTTGTAAAGGATTCCATTTCCATCTGTAATGTAACAGCTGTGTTGGCTGAAATTAATTCAAATCCTGAATAAAATAAGTGATTGTGCACACACAGTCTGAAGCATTTCTTTTTGCTTTTTATGGGTACTGGCTAGGTAGTACTACCAGCAGTATCATGGCATTCTGCTGTTGTCACAGGTCCTTCTCTCTCTCTCTATTGCTACCTACAACACAGTTGCACACACTGACTGCAGTATCACTAGAATACTTATGACAATTCACATGGAGACAAACGTGTACAATGTGCATCTTTTGCATTACAATCTGTTCTGTCTGTACAAGGAGCATTTTATTTCTGCAGCTGCTCCTGGAGAGCCAGCTGCAGTGCAGTGAAGTAAACGTTATGCAGGAGGTCGCGAGGAACTACAAGAGTAGCCCTCCCCCCACCCCGATTCAAAAAGATTTCAGGTAGAAGCAACACTTGCAACGCTTGGCTCACACGAGGAGGATCTCTGTGTTTGGCGCCATTTTGTAATTTTAAAATCCACAGTACTGCTTTTTAGTCGCCACACATGTGGAGATAGTTTATTTTTACTCTTGAGTTTCTCTGCTAAACTGCTGTATTTCTGAACGCCCAGTTGGTTACCTTAATTCCTAAATGTGCTCCAGTTACTTAAACTGCTATTTAATTCCTAACTTGTTCCGTTTCTCTCAGTCTGTTGCTTTAATGTGTACAGAACGTTGCCCTTAACAAAACGTAGCTTCCATCCGACTGCTGTAAAATTAAGTGCAGCTGTCAGTCTGGACTAATTTAATTAGTACTCCTTACAGGTCCCTGACCCTCCCCCAACAAGGTACAGGTGCTTCAGCAGTATAAGCAGACTCACCCACTCCTTGTTTCGTCTCTCCGGCTGCATCCAAGTTGGAGGTGTGAGGAGTACAAGAGTAGCCCTCCCCGCCCCGATTCAAAAATTTCAGGTGAAGCAACGCTTGGCTCACACGAGGAGGATCTCTGTGTTTTCCCTGCCAATGCAGAGCGTCCCCCTCTATCATTTTTAGCCTATCTGCCAGCTTTCTCACCTGCAGCTTATACTTGCCCACCACTAGAGGTCCTACTCCACTCTATGCGCTTGTCCTCAAGTGCTAAAGCAATAAGAAATATCTCAAGTGCCAAAGCAATAAGAAAGTTCTCCAGCCCCACCATGCTCCTGCACACCTTCCTTACTCTCTCTCTGCTTCTCCCCCTACCGTCCCACCCTCCCTCTCCCATTCATGGAAAGTGGAACATAACTACCACACTCTATCCTCAGGCAGACTGGTACTCTCCACCTTGCTTCCCCTCACCAGGCTGCACCTGAGCAATGAGCATATACAAGACAGGATAGCACCCCTTTGCATACACCTCCCCACCACAGCTCAGAAAACTTAAACACACACCTCCTCATCTTCACCCTCTCTCACTGTCATCATCTCCTTAGGCAAATGACTCTCTGTTGCCTCTCCTTCCCCTGCCAATGACCAACTGAATCCCCACCACCGCACCTTTTCCCCCTTCCCCACTTTCTCCTACTGTCAACCCCCCATACCCTGAAACTCCCGATACCAACCATGGGGTTCCCACAACGAAAATGTCATTGACTAAATACTCTAACAAGTAATAATCGACTCTGATCCCTCATCCTTCTTCTCCTGACGGGCAATATCCACCCCAACCCTGGCCCTCAGAATGCTCCCCTGTCCCACCCTTCATCAGCCAGTGGGCTGCGCATTGCCTCTATCAACATCTGCAGTCTACAAAAAAAATGGGACTCTTTTCAGGGGTGGGTACTCCAACACCGCCCAGACATCATAGCATTGGGCGAAACCTGACTCTACCCCACTGTACCAGACTCGGCAGTTAACCTCCCTGGATAGCTCCTCTTTCGTTCCGATAGGGTGGGTAAGCGAGGGGGCGGTTGCGCTCTCTACCTCAAGGACTCACTTTCGGACCAATTACTCCCCCGACCTAAACTAACATCGAGGGCTCAGGCTCTCACTCTAAAATTAATGCTAGGCAAGTCAACTTCCTCTATCCTTCTCACTATTGTCTACATCCCTCCCATGGACCAGAAGCAAGCCTTCCAAGCCATCCTGACCTATCTTTCCACTCTACCCCCACGGCATGAAAAAATAGTTATGGGTGATTTCAACATAAATTGGCTGGCCAAGACAGACGCCCCATACATTGATGATGCTACAGTGCTCGACCTCACACAGGTAGTCACTACCCCCACCCAGGTAAACACCCGCATGGGGACAACCTCCCTCCTAGATCTAGTCTTCACCAACCTCCCCCACAGAATAACCAACACCATGGTACTCCCTAACACACTTAGTGACCATTCTCCTGTACTCTGCACCTGGTCCTGCATTGTCCCCAAAACCCACCATAAAATTACCACACAACGCAAACTTGGGCCTGGTAAACTCTCTCAGCTCAAGGCCCACCTCAGATACTGGGACTGGATGCCCCTAGCTAACACTCTCGACCCGGATCGTGCACTTGATCTATTTATCACCACCTTTAATGCTGCCTGTGATAATTTCGCCCCCCTTACCAAGAGAATGACCAAAGGTAACCATGCCCCCTGATTCTTTGACCACCTCCTAGGCTTACTGCGACATCGTGACGCCCTATGGCATCTTGCAAATGAGACCCAATGGCCTACGGACAGGCAACGGTATAGGGAGGCCCGTAACAAGTGCACATGGGCCATACGCACCGCCAAAGCAGATTATTACAAAGCTTCCTTAACATTCACCTGGGGCACTGGGAGTAAATTTTGGAACAATATAAAGGAACTCTGCAGCAAAGTCCCTAATCTGCCCCCAGACCAAATGGAAATAGACGGTAACCTCTCCTCGGATCCCCTCAGTATAGCCTCTGCCCTCAACTCCACCTTCATTGATCTCAACCATGTCCTCCCCCCTAATTTCTTCGACCCCCCGCCTGCCCGGACCCACTCCCCTTCACATGCTCCACTCTTCTATCTAGGCGTCCTTACCCCAGAGGCAGCCAAACCCTACCTAGCCAAAGCCCAAAGCCACTCCCACTATAGTAACGATCCCCTTGACCTGAGACTTCTCCGCCTCACCCTCCTGGAAGTCCTAACCCCGCTCACCCATATTCTCAACCGCTCCCTCTGTCATGGGAAGTTCCCCTCCCACTGGAAATTGGCTTCCATCACCCCCATCCATAAGAGTGGGGACCGCACCTCCACTAACAATTACCGTCCTATCTCCATTCTACCCCCCCCATCTAAAGCATTAGAGCGTAGTGTGCCGATCAACTCACTGACCACCTTACTAAATATAACCTTCTATGCAATCAGCAACATGGCTTCCGAAAGGGACATAGTACCACCGCCACCCTCGAGTTCACCTCACATGTCCACTCCGCTTTGGATCATGGTCACATCACAGGAGCCATCTTCGTGGACCTCTCTAAGGCATTTGATACCGAAAACCACGCCCTCTTGCTGAACACACTCACCGACAGTGGCTTTTCCAATGATGCCTTAAGCTGGTTCGCCAACTACCTCTCTGATTGAAGACAACAGGTTGAGGTAGGCACCGCCCTGTCCCCCAGCCTCCCAATCCACTCCGGTGTCCCACAAGGCTCCATTCTTGGCCCTTTGCTTTTCAGTCTATATCTAAACTCCCCCCGTTGGCCTGACCCGGCAACCTGCTCCTATACGCGGACAATGCCGTCCTGTTCGCCTATGATCCTGAACCCCTTAAACTTCACCAAACACTCCAATACTCTTTCCGAAAAGCTGAACACTGGTTCACCACCCAGAATCTAATAATCAACTACAACAAGACAAAAGTCATGATCTTCTCCCATCCACAGAACCCCCTTAAGAGCCTCTGCCTCCAATTTCTCACTGCCAATCTAACCCCCCTGGAACAAGTAAACACCTTTAAATACCTTGGGATCACACTAGACCCAGCCCTCAACTTTAATCAACATATTCTACACCTGTCCACTGCCCTTAAGTCTAGATTAGGCGTACTTTATTGCCTCACCCCAGAGGCCCTATGACTTACCATGAATTCCTCTGTCCTCTCTCTGCTGGACTACGGTATTGTCATCTACAGTGCTGTGCCCACCACCGCACTCAATAGACTCTGGCTCGTACTAAACAAAGCCTGCCGTCTTATCCTTGGATGTGATCGCTTCACTCACACCTGCTCCCTCTACAGTACCACAAACTGGCTAAACCTAAACAACAGAATCAGGTATCACACCTGCCTAATGACCAAAAAGATAGTTCTAGGCCACACCCCCCCCCGACAATTATTCACCCGGCATCCCCAGTCAGAGCCACCCGCAACTTAGACGAACCTTTGCTATGGGTACCCCGCTGCTGGACCTCCCAGTTCCAAAGATCTTTCAGTTACAAAGCCCCTTACTGGACAAACTCGCTACCAAGCCTAATAACTAATGAAATAAGGCTTGGCCCTTTTAAAACCAGGGTGATGTAACACCTCCAGGCCTCAAACCTATGTGACTGCCCCTGCCACTCCCTTGATGACAGATCTCTTTGAACCAACTATTTTCGGGTCTCCATACCTAAACTAACTTATGTCACTACATGACTATCAGCCTTCTACAGAACCTCTCTGCAACTTTATGGCTGTGCTAAAGTATTGAAACTTTTGTTATCCTTGACTGATAGCCACTTACAGAACAATTATGTAAACCAATGCCTGTTATGTAATGTAATGTACTGTACTCTGTAACAGATGTTGTCCCTGTATCTTCTATGTATGATGTGGAACCTTTGTAAATGAGTCTTTGACTCAAAGGTCTTTCTGAATATCTCAATAAATAAAATAATAACTAAGTACACGACTACACTCACTGTAGTATTACTGACACCGACTGGCAGATGACATATTAGAGACGGAGGCTGCTGAGCTACAGTTGCGTAATAATTATACAATGCAAATAATTAGTAGCACACGGCCACACAGTAATGTGACATAAACATTGATTCAGTAACAGAAGATCAAACACACACAGAGAATGAATCACTCAACAACAGATCAGGCAGCAAAACTTACTTTCCCACAGTTAGGCAAGCATTTATTAAGATGAAAACAGATAAAAGTCTATACTAACACACCACTGTGTCACACTGTCACACACTGACGTTTATTTACTTGTCTTGACTTGAGAAAAAATGCATTGCAACTGAAGACAGGGTTTTACTTGACTCCTGAATCCGCGCCCCCCACACACACACATTCACTGACGGACTGTTCTAGTGGGACTCATCTCTGAGAGTGTGTGTATCACTGTAGTTTAGTTTGTATGATGGGTGGGAGCTGCAGGAGAATGGAGTAGAGGAATCAGGGCAACCTGCTTGCAAAGTTAACAAGTAGTAGTTAACAGTAGGAAGCTGAGGCAGCAGAGGGATAGGAGCAAAATGGGCCATCCGAGAACTTGAAGTCCATCCATCTCTGACTGATGTAAGGCAGATGAGAGACCCAGGGCCCCCTCCCTGCCCTGACCCTGTCTCACACTCCCTGAGTCCCCGACAGGCATTAGGAGCAGAGGTACAGACGGCAGGAGTGGAGTAGTCCGAGTATGCGACTGCACATTTACCTCATCAGCAGTCGGCACCACCGACTCCCGGCCTGCAAATAAGGCCTTAATGTATTCTCTTTATTTTTACACAGCTGTGATGGGAGGATCTGAGAGTCTGAATCGGGACTGAGAGGAGCTGGAAAGAGGGGAGTGGAGAGGGAGACAGCCTTCGTGAGCAAGAAATAAGAGATGGTGCGAGAGAGACTGCGAGTCTGACCGGGGAGGCTTTAGTATGTGATGGGTGGCGGTCACGGGTGCTGTTCCTCAGAATAGTGAAGTCAGGAGGACTCACTCAGTCAGTCAGCATGGGGAGAGGGAGGGACTCCCTGGACTGGAGGGAGGGAGAGAGACTCACTGCTGCAGGCACTCTACTGTATACAGTGGCGTGAAAAAGTATTTGCCCCCTTCCTGATTTTCTCTATTATTGCATATTTGTCACACTGGATGTTTTCAGGTCTTTAGACAAAATATAATATTAGATAAAGGGAACCTGAGTGGACAAATAACACTTTTTTTTTTTTACTTATTTCATTTATTTAATGAAAAAAGTTAACCAACACCAACTGACACTGTGTGAAAAAGTAATTGCCCCCTAGTTAAATCAACCCAATTAAAGGGATAATTAGAGTCAGCTGATTGAACACAGCCAAGCTTGATTACAGCCAGCCCTGCTCAATATAAACCTCACTTATTTTGGCCCTTACCATCAGAGTCACATTGCCAGCACAAAGATTCAACAAGCACATTATGCCATGATCAAAGGAAGTTCCTGAAAAGATCAGAAAAACATTTTGTTGCCCTCTATCAGTCTGGAAAGGGTTACAAAGCTATTTCTAAGGCTCTGGGACTCCATCGAACCACAGTGAGAGCCATAATCTCCAAATGGAGAACACTTGGAACAGTAGTGAACCTTCCCAGGAGTGGGCGGCCTGCCAAAATTACTCCAAGGGCACAGCGTAAAATCATCCAAGAAGTCTCAAAGGATCCTAAAACAGCATCCAAAGAACTGCAGGCTTCTCTTGCCTCAGCTAAGGTCAGTGTTCATGACTCCACAATCAGAAAGAGACTGGGCAAAAATGGGCTTCATGTGAGAGTAGCAAGGCGGAAACCACTGCTAACCAAGAAGAACATAAATGCTCATCTCTCATTTGCCAAGAAGCACCTGGATGATCCACAAGCCTTTTGGGAAAATGTTCTATGGACAGATGAGTCCAAAGTGGAACTTTTGGACAACATGGATCCCATAATGTCTCGTAAAGCAAACACAGCATTCCACAGTAAGAACACCATACCAACAGTCAAACATGGTGGTGGTAGTGTGATGGTGGGGATGTTTGCTGCCTAAGGACCTGGATGACTTGCCATAATTAAAGGAACCATGAATTCTGCTCTGTACCGGAAAATTCTTAAGGAGAATGTCCAGTCATCCTTCCGCCAGCTGAAGCTGAAGCGTAGTTGGGTCATGCAGCAAGACAATGATCCAAAACACAAAAGCAAGTCCACATCAGAATGATGAAAAGAAGTAAAATTAAAGTTTTGGAGTGGCCTAGTCAAAGTCCGACTTAAACCCAATAGAGATGCTGTGGCAGGACCTGAAACGAGCAGTTCATGCTCGAAAACCTACCAAATGTTACTGAATTAAAGCAGTTTTGCGAGGAAGAGTGGTTAAAATTCCTCCACAGCGATGTGAAAGACTGATATTGAATTATAGGAAGTGTTTGGTTGCAGTCATTGCAGTTAAATGTGGCGTAACCAGTTATTAAGTGTAAGGGGGCCATTACTTTTTCACACAGTGCCAATTGGTGTTGGTTAACTTTTTTTCATTAAATAAGTGAAATAAAAAAAAAAACAAGTGTTATTTGTTCACTCAGGTTCCCTTTATCTAATATTACATTTTGTCTAAAGACCTGAAAACATCCAGTGTGACAAATATGCAATAATAGAGAAAATCAGGAAGGGGGCAAATACTTTTTCACACCACTGTAGTCTTTCCGGTAGACTGCAGTGCAGACAGAAGGAGAAGGACCGAGTGGGACTACTCCAGGATGGTTCAGCGGCAGCCAGGATAAGGTCGGTGGTTGATCGGTGAGAAGTCAGTGAGATATGGGGGAGAGAGACAAGACTGGAGAGCGAGGGTGTCAGGGAGGGCCCAGGGAAGGGATAACAGGACATGCAGGCCGGAGAGAGGACTGTCAGTAGACTGGCCAGTGGACGCTTCGGTTCAGGTTGGACTTGGAGGAGAGACGGAGTTCCACAGGGGAGTTGGGCAGCTCTCAACAGATTTGGAGGACTTGGAACGAACAAGGAAGAGATCGGTCACCAACTCACCACCGGGCAGGGGCACCACCATTCAAGTGTTAGTGCTTAGTACAGGCCATACAATTGTGGAAGGTATGAAGGGGAATCTGTAAATGTGAAGGCAGGAGGAACCAGTCCAAACCACAATCACTGCTCTATCACCTACGGCCCGTGACGAGCCCATGACCCACCCACCCGGCCCGACCCACACTGGACTGGAGTTGATTTTGAAAAGGTTAAGGAACCATTCATTTCTGACCAAAAATAACCAACCTGATTTTAGGCATGAGGTAGGGTAGCTGGGTTCCTTTTTCAGCACTCCGGCCCGGGGAAGGGGGGCAGTCTCTTTCTCAGTCTTCCGCACTCGTCTTGTACATTGATCGGGGGACCGGACCAGGGTTATTGTTGGTCTGGTAATGAGTCGTTCACTGCATGGGTGGTAGTCTCCTCTCCAGTCTGAACTCTAGGCACTCCTCCTCCTCCTCCTCTCTCCACATGTGAAGCCCATGGTTCCCTCGCACCTACAACTGTATAGGTGCACGCCCACATTAGAAATGGTGAATGGGTATAGGGTAGGTTTCTAAACTGTGCAGTGTACACCAATCACAGTGGATTTGAACAAAGAAAAAAAAACCAATAACTGCACTGGACCAATTGTACGCTTGCAGCTGAGGGCAAAAAAAAAAAAAAGTTGAGGGGGGAAAAAAACTTTTCAAATGGCAGTCTGCTGCACGTAAAGATACTGAAATGCCTGCATTCAGAAAACTTGGGCAGGCTTCTTTACGTGCAGTGTACCCCCCCTGCTCACATAGATGAATGTGAATCTTGATTTCTTTACATGATTCATGTACATCGATGCATGAATGGGAACACTGATGGGGACAGTGTTGCAGAAGTCACAGCGGGTGGCCACCTGTAGACCAGCAATCACCACACACTGTGGTTTGATATAAAATCTGTGGTAGAAGAAAATCACACAAAGGCAAAGGTCCTGGACTTCAGAAGGGCTGATTTCATGAAGATGAGGGAATGTCTCAGGGATGTCCTGAGGGTGGTGGTGGTGGGGGGGTAATTTAGGTGGAGTGGAGGAACAGTAGGCAAAACTAAAAGTTGGTATAGTGAAGGCAACTAACCTCTGCATCAGGCCAGTAAGCAAAAGTAAGAAGAAAAAGACACTGCTGTGGCTCTCTAAGGAGGTGTCTATGGAGGTTAAGGCAAAAAAAGTTAGGAATAAGGGGAGACAGAGTGAGAAGGATAGGAAGGAGTATCAAGAAAAGCAGAGGGAGGCAGGGAAAGTTGTCATAAGCACAAAAGTACAAACAGAGGCGAAAATAGCCCAGGCAGTGAAGAATGGGGACAAAATATTTTTCAGGTATGTAAGTGAAAGGAGAAAGACAACAGGAGGGATTGCAAGGCTAAGGAGGGTAGGGGGTGAGTGTGTGGAAGGGGACCAGGAAAAAACAGACATTCTGTACAGGTACTTTTGTTCAATGCTCACAGAAGAAGGGGAAGGCAAGGGTACATAGATAAGTGCAAGAGGCATCGTTGGTAGGGTGGTGGATACTGGTCCATTTACAGAGGAGAGGGTGCTGAAGGAACTCGCAAATCTGAAACTGGACAAGGCAATGGGGCCAGACGGGGTCCATCCAAGGATATTGAGGGAGCTCCGAGAGGTGCTGGATGCACCTCTGACTGTCCTGTTCTACCACTAACTAGAGACGGGCGAGGTTTCAGAGGACTGGAGGAGGGCAGATTGTATTTATTTATTTATTAAATCTCAGATTAACACCTTTGAGCTACAAGCTCTTTACATAGGTTCCATGTCAGAATAAAATGAACAGGAGAGCATACATATCTTGAGGAGGCTAATACAAACAAGTCTAGGAATAGATTCACATTTACAGCAACTAGTTAACAGAATGCGGCATTGTACAATGTATACCATGGGCACGCAATCCATAGATTGGGAGAGCTGAGGACAGGGGTAGCAGCAGGAGGGGGGAAGAGGTGCAGCCCATATAGCTAAGTCAAGGAGGGCCTTAGAACAAGTGGACAGAGAAAGTAGGGGGAGAGAAATGCCAATGGTTAAGGTATAAGGGCGGGGAATGAAAGGGGCAGATATAGCCCCACTTCACAAAAGTAGTGGGAGGGAGGAGGCTGGCAATTACAGGCCAGTCAGCTTGACACTGGTGGTGGAGAAATTAATGGAATCACTACTGAAGGAAAGGGTTGTGGACTATCTTGAATCAAGTGGCTTACAAGATCCGAAGCAACATGGATTCACATGGGGAGGTCACATCAAACAAATTTGATAGATTTGGCTCCGTTCATGAAGAGATTACCAGAGTGTGACATGACAGTCAATTTTTCAAATCAACTGTAGGTGAATTTTGTGGTTCATTTTAAGATACTGTGACCCAACAGTGAAAAAAATAACCATGTTTCAAGATAAAACCTTCGCTGTTGCCCAAGAAAAAAAAAAACCTTGGTATGGTGAGTGTAACAAGACACACCATGCTTGATGGGTAAATGTAACAAGACACACCACACTTGGTGAGGTGAGTGTAACAAGACACACCATGCTTGATGGGTAAATGTAACAAGACACACCACGCTTGGTGTGGTGAGTGTAACAAGACACACAATGCTTGATTGGTGAGTGTAACAAGACACACCATGCTTGATTGGTGAGTGTAACAAGACACACCATGCTTGGTGCGGTGAGTGTAACTGGACACACCATGCTTGGTGCGGTTAGTGTAACTGGACACACCACGCTTGGTGTGGTGAGTGTAACATGACATACCATGCACTGTGGAAAATGTAACAAAAGGCACCACACAATTGTTTAGGTAAAAAAAAAAACTTTACCAATATCGATCTAATGAATTCCAAAACACTACCAAAGACAGTAAAACAATGATTATGAGTGTACTATACTTATTTTGCTTGCAAAAATATTTTACAACTGTACAATTTGCATTTTACATCAAAAACTATGTTCTATCATGGCATAATGTGGCATATTAGGAATATGCAGACAAATTAGAGTGTCACTGACAGCAATATTGATTATTTGTAGCACCCATATCAATCAGTTTGCAGTGAGGTATAACACTTAAAAGTTCCACTGTGCTGAATATAAGCGGCACACGTAAGCAATAATACCCAACAGGGTGGGCGGTATTGTGCTATACCGGACTGCCCAGTGGCGTAATGATAGCCCCTGGAAGATCCGGTATAGCACATTACTGCCCACCCTGGAGGGTATTATTGCGCTTAGAAAATGGGTACTGTAAAAAAAAATTTGTTAAAAAATATTAATGAAAAATAAGTTTAAAGTAAGTTTTGAAATAAAATAGTTCCTCCGCCTGCAGTTGACTTTTGTTATGTCTGAAGACTACTTAAAAACTGCCTCCTTTTGTAAGTTGACAGAGACTGTTGATCGCCTTTGTTTTTCTGCAGTATCTTTTCATTCCCTGCTCCCCTTCCCCAACCCCAACAGAAAAACACAGGCACAGAGACTGTCAATTTAATTTGTTTTCCTGCAGTTTCTTGTTGCCCCCCACACACACACACTGTATGCACACCTTGTGCTCTTTTTTCTCTTGGTGATGGGTTTCATTTATTTATTTATTGGGTGACAAACTGTGGTTTGTCATTCCTAGCTCCCCCCAAAAAAGACACACAGTGTTGGAGCAGGAGAGGCTGCAGGCGAACGATCATGCTATCTTGCTATCTGGAGCTGCTTAGAGGGACAGAAGGTCTGAAGGTGAACGGAGAGAGAGCTGGCAAAAAAAAAAAAAAGAAAGAAAGAGTTGTAAGTCTGTAAAAACAGGCAGATTACTGTGTATTTTTATTTTGTTATGTGGCTCCACTGAGTGCCCTTACTTGGCAGTGCTACCATTTTAAATCAGATCAGGAGACGAATGCTGCTGACTTGTGGACAGCTGCGGAGGTGCCGAGAAGGTACAGAATAGTCCCACTGTTGCATGGGGTTTGCGCTGTCAACATCCTGTTAGCTTTCACGTAATATCACTGAACACCGTGGGTAAAAACTGCTAATGCTTATGAAGGTTAATTTTTGAATGGTAGCATGGCTCAAATCTGTGAGCCAGGGCAAGTGTGCAGCATTTTTTAACAAATGAGTAGATTTGGGAAAAACATCTTAACGGACAGACCCGGTGGGGCGAGGGTGAGCAGAGCAGTTGCTCGAATATCTGAGGCAGGCGAGTGTGAAGCACTTTAAATAATTTTCAGAAGAAAGTAGCAGTTCTGTGAGAAACATAATTTTTAATGGCTTACTTTTCTTGACACTGCTCTGCAGTTCAGTTGCAAGACTGTGGGGGGCTTTTCTGTCACGCTGCCTGGTACTGAAAAGTCTGTCAGGCTGCTGCTTTGGTTACTTTGTGCTGGTGTTGCTAGGTACGTGCTGCTACGGCACCTTGTGATATACTTTGAGAGACACTACCTGTTTCTGTGTTGAAATTAACATGGCAGGCTCTTTCTCTCGCTAACAGAGACAAAACAAATGGCGGCTATTTGAAAGTGAAAATTCGATCATCCCTGTAATATTGTGAGGTAATCAGGCAGCCAGAGACTGGGACTCATTCCCGGTCTCTGCTGTCTGATACCTGACCTGACTTTTCCCTACCCATTTTCTAACACTGTATCATTAATTCCAGCGCTGTTTCAGTTCTTCATATTTGTATTTTTTTGCAGCTCTTCCGGTGTGATTGTGTATCTGCCCTGCGCTGCAAAGGTTACTGGTCCATGGAATATATGGCTCATCCTTTGTACTGCATCAGTGTCCAGTTGCTGTGGCCATGTGAAGCTGCCATCTGCACGCTGACATAAAAACTTGAAGTGGTAGCGCCTCCTGTCATCAACCATTGTTAGCTGTCCCATAACGCAGTTACTGTAGTTGAGTAATAAGCAGCATAAAATTTGTTGAGTGTTACATGTTCCAACTTCTTTGCTGCCAGCACAGTGGTCCCATGAGCAGGTGAAGTGGCTTTGTCGAGGCCCTGCTTGGTGGTGTTGCTGCACGAAGTGTGGGTAGCTGAAGTATCTACTGGAACTGTTGACATCTCTTTGTCGTGATGACCAGGGATTTGAAGCTCATTTGATGCAGTAATAGCTGGATGTGAGAGTACCAGTACAGTGATCATATTGGTGTCTGGCATGTCAGACCCTGAATCTGGATTTAACTTGGATGGAGAAGATGCATATGTGGCAGAAACATGGGTGCCTTGAAGATCATTCTCTGGCATAGAAGGTAAATTGCTAGGAAAATCCCTCAGTTTCTTCACGTTCTGTGCTTCACACGGCCAGTGTTGTCACAGGCACCAGGACCAGACAGCATTCACCCCAGGGTACTTAAAGAGCTGGCAGAGGTCCTGGCGTGATCGCTGGCAGATCTGTTCAGTACATCCCTGGACACAGGATGTTACCACAGGACTGGAGGATGGCTCATGTGGTGCCCCTCCACAAAAGTGGCCCAAAGGATGAACCAGGCAATTATAGACCAGTAAGCCTCACATATATTGTAGGAAAACTAATAGCGACAATCCTGAAGGAGAGGCTGGTGATCTTTTTGGAGGGCAATGGACTCCAGGATGGGCAGCAACATGGGTTCGCCTCATGAAGATCCTGCCCGACCAACTTAGTTGAGTACTATGACTGGGTGACGAGGAAACTGGACAAGGGCCATGCAGTGGATGTCCCATATTTGAACTTCAGCAAGGCATTTGATTCGGTGCCTCATGGGTAGTTGTGGGGAAAGTTTGAATATGTGGGGGTCGGGAGAATAATGGTGAACTGGATCGCCAACTGGTTGAAGGGGAGACAGCAATGGGTGGTGGTGGTGGTGGGGCCTCTCATCCTCAAAGGATGTGATGAGCGAGGTTCCACAGGGCACAGTACTGGGCCCGGTGCTGTTTGGGCTTTTCATAGCGGATCTCTCACATGGCATCAGGAGTAAGATCAGTCTATTTGCTGATGATACCAAGATGGGGGCAGTGGTGGAAAACATAATAAGGTGACAGGGGCTATGGATGACCTGTCTAAGCTGGAGGAGTGGTGAAAACTCAGCGGCTGGGGTACAGTGCTAGAAGGAGTACTACTTGAGCAAGGAACCCAGGGAGGAGCTAAAAGTTGGGAGGGGTTCAGTTGGTTACCACCAAGGAGAAGGATCTAGGGGTGGTTATAATGGGGAGTATGAACAATGCAGCTCAGTGAAAGAAGGCAGCAGCTAAAGCCAACAGGATACTGGGGTGTACAGTGAGAGGAATCTCCTCCAGAAGGAAGGAGGTGATTCTTCCTCTGTACAGGTCACTGGTCAGGCCACACCTGGAGTACTGTGTGCAGTACTGGCCCCAGTTTCTGAGGAAGAGTGTCAGATTACTGGAGGGAGTACCGTGCAGGGCAACACAGATGATCCAGGAACTGAAGGACAAACCCAATAAGGACAGGCTGGGTGAGTTAAATTTGTACTCCCTGGAGGAGAGGAGGGATCCGGCGGATATGACTGAGACCTTTAAATACTTGAAATGGATAAACAAAATACGTACTGAAGGGGTATTTAAGTTGAGGAGGGGAGGGACTTGAGGGGACATGGTCTCAGGTTGGAAGGGGGGGGATTTAAGAGAGAGAGAGATGAGGAGACATTTTTTTTTAGAGAGGGTGGTGGCTAAATGGAACACTGTACCCAAGGAGGTGGTATCCTGTAAGATGGTGGGCAGTTATAAAAGGGGATGGGACAGGGTGAGAGGGGGGTAACTGTGAGGGGGAGGGGAGGGTGGGGCAGCTGCAAAGTGAAGGTGCTAGCTGCACATTCCAGCAAACTTGATAGACCATGAGGCCTGTTTCTGCTGGCAGATTCGTATTCTCGTATCTGTAATTTCGCATGCTCTGCAGAAACAGCTGTGTCCCTGTATGGCGACCACGCCATCAGCCACAAACCTCACACTTTGTATCTTCCGTGTCCCTGCTAGTGTTATCACTTTTGGTCCTGGGTGCCTCTTTATGCTCTTCTCCCCAACCCAGAAGAATGTGCACAGAAAATGGGTGCACCCTTCAGTGGCAGGCTCTTTCGTGAGGTGCTGTTTACAATATTCGTGCAATTCTTTTGCATTGACAATAACTGCCTGACATGATTGCACAGCTTAACTGGTAAATCACTTTATTGTGGCACTCTCTCCATCGGAGGGTCCTTTCCCATGTCGTGAACCAAAAAATGCTCTTTCAACAGGAAATCCATATTGTGTAGGTGCACCCGAAATGGCGTTAAATACCCACTTTGATTTGTATTGACTTCTGCACCCATCTGTGAACTAAAGTTCTCTATCTTAAGTGAGTATATGTTCCAGAGACGTACACTGGCTAGTTCAACAAAATGACGGACAGCATGGTGTCATGTTTCTGATCGCTGGTTATGCATACTAGGGACTCTGTGACTGTACTTGCACATTTGTGACACCTGTAGTATGTCACTATGTGGTGAATGGTGGCCTGTCCATAGTGCCAATGGGCTGACTGAATTTCATCCTGAAACTTGTCCTGAACTGGCTTTGTTGCTATGATGCCACATCCAGGTGTCATCCCCAAAACTTGCTATCCTTTTTCAGGACTTCTGCAAGTTCTGATACTGTGTTTGTTTTTCTTTTCAGAACTTTACTGGTCTGTTTCACTCCTGTGCCATGTATGTCTCTTGTAATGCCAATACTTTGCCACTGGTACCATTTTACTTCTTCACTGCCATATCTATGTAACAGTTCTTTGGCATTTTTTTCTGTGGCATCAGTACTGCAGTTCTCACAAGTCTTCTCAATGCATTCATTTCCAAAGAATTTTTCACCTGGTGGCCTTCGGCACATGGTGATCGCAACACCCCAGTAGATATTTTGAATCTTGCACTGTGGTATTTTGTGAACATCTGCAAAGTGGTTTAGTGAGCGTAACTTCAGGGCTGCATTTGTACAGCACTCACATAGGCACTGATCAAGGTTTTGCTCCTTGGCCAGTTTTAAATTCAGTGTCCTCAGACTGTGGCATTAGGTTGCTCCTATTTTTGTTTCCTGGTCTTCTTGACAGAAATCGTGCAGGAAGCAGAAGAAAACTTCGATGTCCTGGTAAACACAGGGACCAACGATCTCGCCAGCTGGTCAGCTGTGGAGACAAAGGAACACCTGACCAGGCTGGGAGACAAACTGTCATCCATTTCATCCATCATCTCCTTCTCTGAGATCCTGCTGGTCTGGGGGAAGGGGCAGATGGACGGAAGGTCAGACAAGGGGAGCTAGGGGAGTTAAACATGTGACTCAAGGGCTGGTGCCAGGAAAAAGGACGCAAATTTATAGGTAACTGGCCACAGTTTTGGGAGCGAAAGTTCTTTAAATTCGATGGACTGTATCTGACTAAGAAGGGAGTCAGTGCATTGGGGCAGAAGTTTGATGTCTTTGCAGAATATTTAAACTAGCAAATGGGGAGAGGGGTGCAGCACCCGATACGTCAAATGGGAAGAACACCCCTCCCCCCTCAGCTAGTGATCAAACTGGAGTTCAGCATGTTTGTAGTTCATTTGCATCACCACGTAAGGAAAAAGGTCCGGCCCCCCATACAACACGCAGGGGAAAAGCTGGACCTCACCCCACAACTAATGCACCAAAATCTGGCCAATGGAAAATCATGTACACAAATGCCAGCAGTCTGGGAAACAAAGATCCCAGACCTGGAGGCAACAATGACAGAGACTAAACTGGACATAGGAGCCATCAGCAAGACATGGTTCACCAGTAACCACACATGGGAGACTTTAGTACCCACTATGTACTGTTCAGAAGAGACCAAGGTGAAAAATTGGGGCGCCCTTTATGTCAGTGAAAATATCAAAGCTACAGAAATTCAGACTACACATAAAGAGCCAGAAGAACTGTGGGTCACCCTGGAAACAGGAAATGGGACAGCCATATGAACTGGAGTTGTCTACAGGCCTCCAGACTAGGGGGAGGACACAGACACATTACTGTTAGAAGATATAAAAAACATGACAGCTAAAGGGGAGGTTCTTATAATGGGAGACTTCAACATGCCAGATGCAGACTGGTCAATACCAGCAGGAACATCCGCCAGAACTAGACACATTGTGGACTCCCTTGCAGGGGAGGGCCTCAATCAATTAGTACAACAACCCACAAAAGACAGGGCTGTCCTGGATCGAGTACTGACTAATGGGGAAAGGATCACAGACCTCCAGGTAGAAGGTCACCTGGGGGCCAGTGACCATCACATGGTATGGTTCAATTTGGCCACTAGAACTAAATCATCCCATTCCAAAGCAAAAATATGGGACTTCAGAGGAGCCGACTTTGATAAGATGGCCAACAGAGTTAAGCTAGCCCTGACAAGAAGAAATACAGGTGAGGGGGTACAGGCAAAGTGGGCAAGCATTAAGGATGCAATACTTGAAGCAACACCCCACTGTGTTAAGGAGAAAAGCAAGAGCAAAAGGGGGAGGAAACCACTTTGCTTCTCAAAAACAGTAGCAGAAAAGGTCAGAGCCAAAAGGTCGGCCTTCAGGAAATAAGGGAACGCAGTGGAACGAAGATAGGGAGGCAAACCAAACTTCCCTAAGGGAAGCAGGGAAGGCATTAAGGCAGGCAAAGGCCCAAACCGGGGAAACACTAGCACGAACAGTAAAAGAAGGGGACAAGACTTTCTATACACACATTAGTGAAAGGAGAAAGTCCAGAGCGGGTATTGCTAAGATCAAAGCGGATATGGGGGCGTGAGTGGAGGAGGACCAAGGAAAAGCATCTATCCTAAACAGATACTTCTGTTCAGTATTTACTGAGGAGAAGGTAGGGCAGGGCCCACAGCTCAGCACCATGGACACCGGGGGAGGGAGGGAGGTGTGCACAAGTCCCTTCACAAAAGAAAGGATCCTACAAGAGCTTGCTATTCTCAGGGTGGACAAGGCAATGGGACCTAATGGCATACATCCCAGGGTACTAAAGAAACGAAGGGTGGAACTAGTAGAACTGTTTAGTGAGTCTCTGAGCACAGGAGAGGTCCCAGAAGACTGGAGAAGGGCTCATGTGATCCCACTCCACAAGAGTGGTAGCAGGGAGGAGGCAGGGAACTACAGACCAGTCAGTCTTTCCTCACTACGTGGCAAGATTATGGAGGCACTCCTAAAGGAAAGGATAGTGCAACACCTGGAATCCATAGTAGCACAGGATCCAAGACAGCATGGGTTTACAACAGGACGGTCCTGTCAAACTAATCTCATAGATTTCTTTGACTGGGTAACCAGAGTGGTGGACCAAGGGGGTGCAGTTGATGCTGCCTACCTTGACTTGAGCAAAGCTTTCGATACTGTTCCACATAGAAGATTGACTAATAAGCTGGGTAGGCTCGGGGTGGGTCAGAAGTTGGTCAACTGGGTGGCAAACTGGTTGGCGGCCAGAAAACAGAGAGTGGTGGTAAACGGTATACAGTCAGAAGAGATGCAAGTCACAAGTGGGGTACCTCAGGGATCAGTCATGGGGCCAGTCCTCTTCAATATCTTCATCAGTGACATTGCAGATGGATTGGAGGGTAAGGTTCAGTCCACAATTCCCTTACATTCCATTTGTGTCTGCAGCATATGGGTTAACAAAGCACACAGTAACACTGCAGCTCTTATCTCATTAGGTTGTAAACTTGACAAACACATGACAGGGGCCAGCTTTGATTTCAGAGGCAAAGGTTGCTCAAGGGGAGGGGGCGGTTGGGAGGATAATTAAAAGTCTCTTTGAGACGGTCAGCCCAGAAGAAATCCTGTCTGTTCACAGTTGAGAGTGGCGACAACTCTGAAAAAAAAAAATGTAACATTCCGGCATAAATGTAGCTTATATTTTGTATTTTATTTTGAAATTCTCGCTCTTATTTCCTTATCACTAAGGTTATTTATTGCTCAGTACTTCTGAGACTGCTACACGCCTAAATCTATCCAATTCCTCACCTTTTGGGAGCCATTCTAAAAACAAACTGTGTTTAGTAGCTCCCAAAAGGTGATGCATTGGATCCATGTAGGCCTGAGGCTGTCTCAGAAGTAGTGGGCACTTAACTGCAAGTTCATGTTTCACTGTCCCATGCTGACACACACACACACGCACACTAGGATCTGTGTTCACATCACAGTTGTAGGTCCAAAAATGTGTTTACACATCTATGAAATATTATTTTCTGTACTTTTGATTCGATACTGCTGTCTGTCCTACATAGGACCTCCTTGTAAATGAGCACTGCTCAATGGAGATTTTCCTGGTAAAACAAATAAATGCAAAATGTACTGTTTCCCTTAGCCAAATGACCTGTGTTACTTGTGCCAAGATTTCCAGCTGCCTCATGAGTGATGATATCAGTAGCAGGCCTATTACATTTAGAAAGATACACAGTACGCAAAGAATTGTTCACTTGAACTTACAGCAGCTCAATGTGAAACATAATGACTCTTCTTGTACTGGAACCCCATGACCCAGTGTTCTACCCTTTCAAGTTAAGACTGCAGCAAACTGTTGTACTGATTAACTCTGAAAGACTATTAATGAGAACTCTACATCTGTCAGAGAGTTAAAGCTCTCCGTAGTTGAAAATGTATGTTTTGTAGACAGTGTGACGTAGACAGCCAGTTCTGAGTGCTGTATCATTTTTTTTAAATAAAATGTGTTAATGACTATCTCTGCTGAAAAATCAAATGTTCTAGGAGTGACCTCAACTCCTCCAGTTTTCAGCTGACAGATGCAAGCTAAGAGAAATGCTGACAACGTGTGTATCACACACACTCAGTTTTTAGAGGCAGTGTGTTACATGGAAGACTTTAATCAAGGATCCTGTTTCTTTGAGTTAATTACAGACTTGTTTAAGTTAATTTTGTTAAGAGAGATATCATAAACAAGGTTTATGACATTAGAAGGGGAAGCTAGGATGTTACATAGTGGTGTAAGGTTGTAAATGACCCTGTGAAGCCTGTGTGAGGGAGGGTACAGCATGAGATCAAAGAGGTGTCATTTGAAATTGAGTTATGCTAAGGTTGCAGAATTAATACTTTGAAATTACATCTTGTGGTTGTATAGAAATATATATTTTTTAGATATCTTGACAGGGAGGAGCTAGATGACCTCATGCAAAAGAGGTGGGCAAAACCAGCTTTTAAAGATTATTCTGTTTCATTACAGACATACTTTTATCTGACACTGACCAAGAAAACATCTGAGCACTGTAAGCAGATTATTTAGAGAGTTAAATCTAAATACTGTAAGTAGGAATTGCACTGTTTTAAACCTTGTTTTGTTTAAAGATATGTATGTCTTGTGATACAAGAGTTCTGTATTGTATGTTTGACATATTATAGATTTTAGTAAAAACTCTAATTTTAGAGCATACCTGATCTGTCTTTGAATTGCTTTCTTTTGCTAAGAAATATTTATGGTTATAGCAGACAGCAGACATAAGCTTGTATGGTGGTACCAAACTGGAAAGAGAAGTGTTTTAAATCTGAGGTCTTTATTAAAGTTTTAAAAGGTTAATTTCTGCATGCCTGGTTAGGTGCCCGTAGGCAAAGATATCTGCCCCCCCCCCCGAAGACAGATATATCTGAGCCTGTGCATTGGGTATGCTAGCAAGAGGTTAACAGTTTGAATCTCTCCAGAACTTGAGACCAAAGGTTGATCCGAACTCACAAAACAGACAAGAGGGTTACCTTGTCTGTTACACTGTTCTCAAGACTACGCTCAGAGGTTGGCACTTTGGGAGTAGAGGGCTGACCTGCTGAATGAATCTGTGACAGACATCAGTGTCCATAAGATGGGCCTGGTAATATAGACTAAAGGTTAGAGTAACGAACTTTGGTAGTATGGGACAAAAGAAGGCGATTTGCCCATCATGATTTGTCCTCCACGTTTGTGGATCATTGAGTAAATCCCTGATTGGTTAACCATTTGTCCAGTTTGTTTTTGAAATTCAAAATGTTAGGTGAGTCAACTATTTCCTGAGGTAATTTGTTCCATATTTTGGGTGCTCTTATAGTGAAAAAGTTAATTCTTTTATTTGTTTTTGATTTCATGATCTCCAGTTGTCTGTTGTGTAATCTTGCAACTATTTTTCTTGTAGAATAATTTAGTCCACAGTTTTGCATCTGTTCTGTGTGTTCTGTAATTTTGAATAGTAATAACAAGTCCCCTCTGAGTCTCCTTTGAGTTAGTGTCTGTAGACCTGTTTGTTCTAATCTAGTGGTGTAGTCAAGTTTAGAAAGGTAAGGTATTAATTTTGTTGCTTTGTGTTGAATACTTTCAATCTTATTAATATCAGAAATTAAGTAGGGGTTCCAAAAGGGGGAACAGTAATCCAAGTATGGTCTGACATGGGATCTATAAAGTGGAAGCAGGCACTGTTCAGTTTTATTTATGAATGTTTTGTTTATCCTTCTAAGAGTGACTTTTGCTTGATTGGCTATCTTAGTACAATGCGATGTGGAAGACGAGTTGTTATTAACTAGGACACCTAAATCTTTTTCTACCGAAGAGATTTTAATCGCCATATTGTTTAAATAATATGTTTGCAGTGGATTGTTTTTTCCCTAAATGAAGGGTTGCACATTTGGAGACATTAAAGTACATCTCATTTGTAGATGCCCATTGCTCAATTAGCAGCAGTTCTGCTTGTAAACCCGAATCTTTGGTTTGACTAATAGCTTTTCCCCCAATTTTGGTGTCGTCGGCAAATTTCACCATTTTATTATTACTTGATATATACATGTCCCCTATAAATAGATTAAAGAGAACATGCCCCAGCACAGAGCCCTGGGGGATTCCACTGCTCACTCCCCTTTCCCCGGACACTACATTGTTGACCCTGACTCTCTGAGTTCTGTTATTCAGCCACTGAATTATCCAGGAAGTTAATATGGGTGACAGCCCTATTTTAATAAGTTTTTTAATCAGTAAAAGGTGAGAAACTTTATCGAATGCCTTGCTATAATCAAGTAATATGACGTCCATAGGTGTGTTGTTGTCTAAGTGATAGCTGATGTGTTCATAGAAAGAAATAAGATTAGTTACACATGAGAAACCATGTTTGAAACCATGCTGGTACATGTCAGTTATTTTTAGTATTGCTAATTCATGTTCTATTTTAATCTTAATGATTTTTTCCATAAGTTTACATGGGATGGACGTCAGGCTTATGGGTCTGTAATTTTCAGTCTTTGACTGGGAACCTTTTTTGAAAATCGGTGTAACTATTGCAGTGCGCCATTCATTTGGCACTGATGATTCGTTCAGTGATTTGTTGAATAGTATTTTAAGTGGTTGGATAATTTCATCTTTTGTTTCCATTAATAATCTGGAGCTAATTCCATCAGGTCCTGGGCTTGTGTATTTTTTAAGAGTATTAATTGCATTCTTTATATCATCTTCTGAAATCTTTTCTGTGTTTATGTCGGTAATAGGGGGTACAGTAATAGTGTCTGATTTATATGTATAGATGGTAAAGTAGTTATTTAATTCAGTAGCTGTTTCTATATCTGAGGTAATGGTTTGTGAGTTTACGACCAAAGGTCCAATTTGGTTATTACAGTTCTTTTTTTTATTTAAGTAGGAATATAAAGCTTTGTGGGAGTCTTTTGTGTGTGCTATCTTGAATTCGAGATTGGCGTTAGCTATTTTTATATGTTTTTTAAGTTTTTTAACTGTTTGTCTGTAGGATGTTAGTATTTTGTCTGTTTGAGATACTGTTGTCTTTTTAAGCTTGGAAAAAAGTTTCTTTTTACGAGATATTAAAGTTTTTATGTGTTTGTTGAACCATTGAGGGATTTTTCCTTTGTTATTGTACTTAAGTCTCTCAGGGATATATTTTTTGTCAAGTTTTAGCATCTTTTGTTTGACTGTTTACCATACTTCATTTGTTTTTAGAGGGGATAGAATCTGCTCCCATTTGGTTGTTCCCAGATCTTGCTTGATAAGGTCAAAATTTGCTTTGTGATATTGCTTTATTTTAATATTGTTTATTTTTGGTTGTGAGGGAAGCTGGATTGAAAAGTATGTTGTCATATGATCGCTATTTCCAATTGGTGGTAGAATTGTTATATCAGATATTGGGGTTTCCAAATTGGTAATGACGAGGTCTAATATGTTTTTTTCCCTGGTTGGTTCCCTCACTTTCTGTTTTAATCCTTGTTCGGCTACAACAGATAGAAATTGCTTGTCATGTTGGTTTAATCCAGTTAATGTGTTCCAATTGATAGTTGGCAGATTGAAATCTCCTAGTATTAATATGTCATTTCTATCAGAAAATTGCTGTATTTCCTCAGTTATTTGTCTAGTGGTTTCTAGGTCGGAGGCTGGTGGTCTATAGCAGGTTCCTATCAATATTTTGTGTGAACTTGTAACATGAATGTATGCCCACATGCTTTCTAGACAGAGGTTGGATTCTTTTTGATAGGGTTTTAGATTGTCTCTTATAAATAAACTGACCCCTCCTCCTTTTTTTGTATTGTTTCGATTTTTGTAAAAGTGTTTGTAGCCAGATATCTCTGTTGTCCAGATTTTTTCTGAGTTTCCCCAGGTTTCAGTTATAGCTATTATTGCTAAGTCTAGAGTATGTGTTAATATTTCTAATTCAGCATATTTAGGAATTGTCATGGATCTGGCATTAAAACTAAGTATGTTAAAGTTATGATTTAGTGGTGAGTTGGCTTTATTAACTAGAGAATGAGATAGATTCCCAGACTCCCCCTTTTTTTTAGTTTAAAAGGGAGTTTATATAAGCATTCATTTGTTGTCCTAGTATTGTACTCCCTCTTCTACTGAGGTGTAGCCCGTCCCAGCAGTATAGAGATGGTCTATTTTCGAATTCTTCCCAATGGGTTAGACATTTAATGTCTTGTTTGTAACACCATTTTCGTAGCCATTCATTTAAGGCTTTGATTTTTTTAGTGGTATATTCGGTGGCTCTAGGGATAGGTAGCACCTCTGAAATACATACTGAGCATCCATGTTTACTTAGGATGTTATTTAGTGCTACAATATCTTGTTTGATTTGTGTAAGGTTTGATTCTTTGATATCATTAGTACCTGCGTGAATTATCACCAAAGGGTTTTTTTCTGCTTTGGCTGTAGAAGACGGAGTACAATACTAGGACAACAAATGAATGTTTATATAAACTCCCTTTTAAACTAAAAAAAGGGGGGAGTCTGGGAATCTATCTCATTCTCTAGTTAATAAAGCCAACTCACCACTAAATCATAACTTTAACATACTTAGTTTTAATGCCAACTGTGAATGAGTTTGCTATGTCCAGCACACCTGGGTTTGATTCATATAATTTCCATTTGCATACTGTGTGACTCTGACCAAGTCACTTAACCACCCCTACCATACTGTTTGCATTTATTTTAATTGTGTCTATCCTACAGTAGGACAGCTCTACAATTATGATAAATGTAGACATCAGATCAATAATACTTTATTATTTGTCTTTATTGTTTATAGAAACATAGACTTGACGGCAGATAAGGACCGCTTGGCCCACTCAGTCTTCCCATTTCCCTACCTATTGGATAAGCTGCAGATCCTAGTTAACCAACAGCCTACTTTCTCCTACACCCCACTACAATTGCCTTATGTCTGTCCCATGCGTTCTTGAATTCCCCCACTGGTTTTGACCCCACAACCTCCTCAGGAAGGCTGTTCCATGCGTCCACCACCCTTTCCATGAAAAAATACTTTCTCACGTCGCCCCTGAGTCATCCCCCCTCTATCTTCAAACTGTGCCCCCTTGTTCTTAGTGTAACCCCCTTGCCAAATGGTGACTTACCTGTCACCATGCAGCTCTGTCCTCCTGCTCTCTTCCCGGGCATCTCCCGATCCTACCTGTATTTATTTTGGTCCTCAGGTCTTGTCCTGCTCCTGGTTCCCCAGCCAAGCAGTCCAAAGCCTTAATCCAGCCCTGGGGGCTCAAAAAAGTCCACCGCGATCACCCGCTTGTTGTTCTGCCCTCAGGACAGTGGGGATCGTACAGGCATAACCAGCGCCTTTGATCTTTGACCACGCCAGTTTGCGGTCAAACCTGGGAGTGTTCTGTTGGTCCTGGGATCCCCATCAGCTAAGTGGGACATGGTAACCATGGACAGGCCACTGAGATGCTGCTCTCCCCAGCATAGGAGGAGAAATGCAAGGGAGTTCGATTGGGGTTCATTAACATTCATGAGCCAGAGTCCCGAATGCATCTGAATATTCATAGGACCTCTCTGGCCTCAGGGCAGCTGCATCTCAGCTGCGGCTGAAACGAAAGGGAAAGAAATGTTTTCTTAAATATTGTAACTTGCTGCTGTATGATTGGGAAAAGTGTGTTATTTGGGGGGGGAGTGTTTGAATAAGGAATGCTTTGCTCCTGGCTACACCAGATAAATTTAGACACTCAAGGAAAATGTCAGTCTGTCTGCTGCCGAAATTGAGGGAGCTTAACTATCGGCAGCAGTGATGGGAAACCGGACTAAGCAAATTCCTCAGTCAGTGCAGCGACAGCAAGTACTCCACCTGGGCTAAAGAACTGTGGGGCACTGGGGCAAATATTTCATCCATCCTGGCTGCACCAGAACTTTAATTCAGGATTGTATCTAATCTGCTAAAAGGACAGTGGGTTAAGCAGCCATTGCAAGCAGCCACAGCCAATTGGAAAGCCAGGAAAAAAAAAAGCTAGGACTTGTGGGACATTCACCAATGCTCATGGGTAAATGCCAAGTGCTCATGGGGACTTACAGGGACCTAATCCTAGGTGCCAAAACAGCAGTCCAACAGTGCATTGAGTGAGGTTCATGCATTATTAATTTCTATGACTGACAGGTCCTCCAGCCAGTCGGAGGCCCTGCAGCCAAAAACCACAGCCAAACAGGAGCCTCAGGAAAGCCCTATAAGAGACAGTGTTTTCCAGCATTTTGCCAGATTCGAGTGGGAGCCCGCCACAAGATTGGGGACTCAGGCCCCCTGCAAAGTAAATGGGCCTGGTCATTCCAGTCAAGCCTCTCCATCCAGGAGGGGGTTTTGTTTCATTAAAGTTAAAGTAAATTTAGTTAACTTTGTTAACCTGCTAGTCTGGAGATTGCCAGATTGTCCTCCAGGTGTTAGCCCTCCCTTCCACGTCTGGGAAAGATGTGGACTGAAACCATGACATCAAGCAGCAGTGAGACTGCTGAATAGAACCTCAGTTGTGAGGACTGAAAATGTCAGGAGCTTTCTATAGCAGGGATCAACCATGGAGGACCTGAGTGAGTACCCTTGTACCCCCCCCCATGCAAGAGAGAAATACAGCAAGCTAAATCTATGGACTGACATGCCCCTGTAACTACCTAAGAGAGGGAGAGAGAGAGAGCAAGAGAAATATGGGCCTATATGCCCTAGTGACTGTTTCAGTTATCTATGAGGGACCCCAGAGAGTACGAGTGTTCTATTTGAGGGGCCCCTGTGAGCCCAAAGAAGTCTTATAAATGTACCGATATGCACCAATTAATCAATCAAAATCTTTATTTTGGCAGGCGGAACATCATTGAGACAAGCTCATTTACAAGATGGACCTGGGGCAAAATGATATGCACCATTACTAGGAAAAGTCATATAAATGTGTTAGTATGCACCCATGTTGTATAAAATCATATAAATGTGTTGAGATGTACCTGTATCCATTTCCGGTCAAGACTGTCCTGTGGAGCTGCCAGCCATAGCCGCATTGCCACACCAAGGGACATGAGACCAACTGACTGTGCTTAAAACCCGGAAATGACAGTTTTCCACCTTGTCTGAATTATGTCTAAGAATACAGATGTGTTAGAGATGTATTGGTATATGAATGTACTGGATGCGACTACAATATATATGTGCTGAATAGTCAGGATTGCGAATCAAAGATCTAGCCAAAGTAACTTGGATAGTTGCCTTTTCTGAATTGTTCAGTCTGCAATCAATCAATCAATCAAATCTTTATTTAGTCAGGCGAACATCATTGAGCGAAGCTCATTTACAAGATGGACCTGAGTGGTCATATAAATAAGAGTACAAGTATTTTTACATAGACAAGAATAACATAAACAGTAGTACAATGACATAAAGTGATAATATACAACAATTTACATCTATACAAGGCCCAGTAAAACCATTTAACCTGTAAGAAAAAGGAGACAATGGGTATAGCAGGCACAATATATAAATTATAGGGCCTAGTTGGCTTTTATGAGAGTATAACAGGTGACTGGAAATAGAAGTAGAACTAACATAATGGAACATGGAAAAGAGGGTGGGAGGGTAGGTAGGGTAGGGGATTAGGCCTTATAAAAGCAACTGCAGAGTTCTGGAAATAGGATGGAGAATAATCTTTTGAAGGATGTTAAAGGTAAGAGGCTATTTAGCTTCATGGATTTTTGGAGTGAGTTCCATGTAACTGCTAAAGTGTAGCCGATAGCGGCCCTCCCTGCAACATGCAGGGCAATCCCTGTTCTTCTGCGATAAGTAGGGCAACCCCTGCTATTCTGCCAAAAGCAAGGTAACCCCTGTACTTTCTAGGATCTACAGTTTTTGCTGTTAATTTGCCTTCCAAGTTAGCCCCTTCCTCTTAAATCAAAGCCGGCCAACACAACCAGCTGCAACATCCACCAGGCCTGCTACTTTCCGGGACTTTGGTATCGGGGAACCCAGGGTATAGTGTGAGATTGCAGGGTTTTATCTGTATCTGGGAACTGGTACCAGTGGTGGTAAAAAAAAAATTAAGGTGTAACATCTGATTAGTCAACAGCTTAGATAGCCAGGGCTCTAGGTATCATTTCTGGTTGCTGAACTGTGATTCTTTTTCTGTTAATTTGATAGCCACCCAGCTTAAGGGTTCACCAGCACAAACACTCTAACTGATGTACATTTGTAAATACTGATCTGCATAACCTCTATTCCTCCAGTTTCCCCATCCAAACTCCTATGTCCCCCAAATAAATACTGTTGTTACTGTTTTTGAAAATCATGGTGTGTGAGCATATTATTAGAGTCTTTAATTCAAAATGTATGAAAGGTGGGGAACTGAATATTGGGTCATGCCTTGGGGTGGCTGGTGGTAACTGTGGGTGGTATAACATCTCAGGGGGTTGTACCAGGTAACAGCGAGCCCATGTTAAAGTATACTCTGAGTGGCGGCACTATGCATTGTTAGGACTTACCGTAAGTTCAAGAACCCAACCCCATCAGCCTGTGTCCAGGGTAGTAGGCAGGGGGTGTAATTCTAGGAGTAGCGCCGCCTAGGGTTACATTACACATCTCTTCTTCTGAAAGATGCTACCCTCTTGGACTTTGTTAATTTCCTTGAGATACTTGAAGGTTTCTATCATGTCCCCCCTCTACCTCCTTTCCTCGAGGGTATACATATTCAGCTCCTTTAGTCTTTCTTCATATGATTTCTGATGCAGACCCTGCACCATTTTAGTTGCCCTCCTCTGGGCTGCCTCCATCCTGTCTACGTCCTTGCGGAGGGGGGGTCTCCAGAACTGTACGCGGTACTCTAGATGGGGTCTCACCAACTGTCTGTACAGAGGGGATGACAACTTCCTGTTTTCTACTGGTGATTCCTCTCCCTATGCATCCCAGTATCCCCCAGCCCTCCTTACTGCCTTTTCACATTTCTTGCCCACCTTTAGGTCATCTGATATGACTACCCCCAGGTCCCTTTCCATTTTTGTTGTCGTTAGTATCCCCCCCCACACTGCGTACTCTTACCCTGGGTTTTTGTTAACCAGGTGCATTACTTTGCACTTCTTTGCATTGAATCTAAGCTGCCATACTTTTGACCATTCCTCCAACCTTGCCAAGTCCCTTCTCGTCCTTTCCACCCACCCTTGTGCATCAACCCTGTTGCGGATCTTTGTGTCATCCACAAAAAGGCATACTTTTCCTTCCAGTCCCTCTGCAATGTCACTTATAAACAGACTGTAGAGGACCAGCCCCACTACTGAACCCTATGGTACCCCGCTAGTAACCCCCCTTTCTTGGAGTGGACTCTGTTTACTATTACCCTCTGCGTCCTGTTGTCCAGCCAATTTATTTTACCCAGGCCACCACCCAGGGACCCACTCCCATGCTCACTAGCTTGTTTATTAATCTTTTGTGTGGGACTGTGTCAAAAGCCTTGCTGAAGTCTAGGTAGGCCACGTCCACAGCCCCTCCTTGGTCTACTACTTTGGTTACCCAGTCAAAGAAATCTATTAGATTCATCTGACATGACGTTCCCGCTGTGAATCCATGCTGCCTTGGGTACTCAACAATTCTTTCTTTTAGAAGTGATTCCATCATTTTCCCCACCACTGAGGTCAAACTAACAGGCCTGTAGTTACCTGCCTTTGCCTTGCTCCCACTTTTGTGAAGAGGAATCACATCTGCCCTCCTCCAGTCCTTGGGTACCATACCATCCTCCCATGATTTGTTAAAAAGAGTAGTTAGTGGTGCCACCAGTTCTCCCCTTAGTTCTTCTAGAATTCTGGGGAGAATCCCATCAGGCCCCATTGCCTTGTCCACCTTGAGTTTTAGGAGTTCTTTCAGGACCCTTTCTTCTGTGAACGGACTGGTATCAACCCCCCCTATCCAGAGTGCTTCCATTGTTTGGTTTAGGTACCGCCCCATCTCTTCTTTTGTGAATACTGTACAAAAAGTGTCCATTCAGTATCTCTGCCTTTTCACTGTCCCCTCTGCCCACCCACCTCCCCTTTATTAAGCCTCACAATCCCTCCCTTGGTCTTTCTTCGCTCACTAATGTGCCTATAAAAGGTTTTATCCCCCTTCTTAACTGAGTTGGCTATCTTTTCCTCGGTTTGGGTCTTTGCTATTCTGACTGCCTTTCCCGCTTCCTTCTGCTTGAACTAATACAGTTCTCTATCCTGCTTCTTTTGTGATTCCTTATACTTACTGAATGCTAACTTTTTCTCCGTAACCTTACCCGCCACCTTGTTCGAGAACCATAGTGTTTTTTTCCTTTGTTTTGTTTAATTGCTTCACACAATGGCTTGCTGCTTCTTGGATGGCATTTCTGATTCTTCCCCATTGTTCCTCCACCCCTCCTTCCTCCCTTTTTGCTAGGGCATTCCTTAGGTGCTCTCCCATTTTGCCAAAATCAGCCCTCCTAAAATACAGTACCCTCACTTTTGTATGGCTTGACTCCACAGCTGTATTTATCGTGAACCCACTGTTTGGTGGTCGCTTGTTCCTAGATGGCTACCCACTTCTAAATCCAAGATCCTTTCACTATCCCCATTTGAGAATACCAGGTCTACGATTGCACCCTCCCGAGTGGGTTCCAACACTAGCTGTCTGAGGCATGCCCCCTGTAGGGCGTCGAGAATGACCTTGCTCTTGGATGTGGCTGTAGTAAATGTGCTCCAGTTAACATCTAGCATATTTAGGTCCCCCATCAGCAATATTTCCCCTTTTTCTGCCATTCTAAGTATGCCTCCTATCATTTCCCTGTCTGTTTACTCCCCTTGAGACGAGGGTCTGTATACAACCCCCATGTGGATTGTGGTGCCATTGCCTTTCTCCAGAGTGACCCACAGTGCCTCCACTCCTCCCCGTTTACCCTTTAGTTCTATTGCCTTGATCCCTTCCCTTACATAGAGAGCTACTCCTCCTCCTCTTTTACCCTCCCTGTCCCTCCTGTAGACTGTGTACCCTGGTATGTTGACATCCCAGTCTTGGTTTTCTGTGTACCATGTTTCTGTGACTGCCACAATATCCAGGTGTCCTTCCTCCATCAAGGCCACTAGTTCAGGAAGCTTGTTACTTAGACTACGGGCATTGGTACTTGTCACCCTCCATTTGTTGGTGATCTTGCCCCTTTTAGCCCCATCCCTGTACTTACTGCATTTGCTTCTGTCACTATTTTCCCCTGCCCTGCTCCCTATCGACCTCTCTACCTTGGTGTTTCCCTCGCTAACTACACTGTTTTGTGGGGGAGGCTGGGAATTCCTGCTCCTTTCAGTGCCCACCCCCGCTAGTTTAAAAGCTTGCCAATGAAGCATATCACCTGGGATCCTGGTTCCCCTGCTGGACAGATGCAGACTATCTCACCAGCATAGGCCTGTATCCCTCCAGGTGGACCACCCTCCCCAGTGAAGCCAAAACCCTGTTGTTGGCACCATCTTTTCAACCATTCATTGAATCCCCAGGTGAAGAGTACTCTAGCCTAACCCATGCCATAGACAGGCAGCACCTCAGAGAAGGTTACCTGCACGCTACTTGTCTATTTTGTTCTTTGGTAACTGGGTAAGGCCCACTAGGTACAGGTGCCAGTTTTCAAGGGCAACATGGGAGCTCTGGGGAGGTTAAGTGACTTGCACAGAGTCACACAGTAGGCAAGTGGATGTTTTGGGGAATATAAATTGAGTCAGTGACAAGTAGTTTTCCAGCATAACCAGAAAACAGTCAGTAAACTCCCTAAAATGCACCATTTTCAACCCTTTTTTTAAAAAGTTTACAGGGGGGCATACCCCCAGACCCCCCCTAGATTGGTTAGAGATTTCAACTTTTGCAAAAACCCCTATTCTTTAAATTTTGTCAGGGGGAAAACACAATCTCTATAGGTTGGGAGGGGAGTTGCTGGCAATCACAAGGGAAGAAAGAGACTTGGGCATCATCATCACCGATGACCTCAAATCATCCAAGCAGACCACTAAAGCAGTAGGTAAGGCTAGATGGATGTTGGCATGTATTAGTAGGAGTATCATAAGTCATAAGAGGGAGGTAATGATCCCTCTTTACAAGACACTGGTTAGGCCCCATCTGGAGTACTGCGTGTAGTACTGGAGGCCGCACCTCCACAAGGACATCAACAAAATGAAGGCTGTACAGAGTAGGGCAACCAAAATGGTGCAGGGCCTGCATCAGAAAACATATGAGGATAGATTAACAGAGCTCAATATGTATACCCTAGAGCAAAGGAGGGAGAGAGGTGATATGATCAAAACATTCAAACATCTTAAGGGCATTAACAAGGTGAAAGAGTCTAACATGTTTCAATAAAAGAAAAATAGCAGGACAAGAGGACACAGCACGAGATTAGAGGGAGGCCGATTAAGGGGTAATGTGAGGAAGTTCTTTTTCACAGAAAGGGTGGTGGATGCATGGAACGGCCTACCTCAGGAAATGGTGGATATGAACACAGTGCAGGACTTCAAACAGGCATGGGCTAGGCATAAGGCAGAAATACAGATGAGTATGAATAAATAGGCCATTGACAGAGTAAAGGCCTATGGCACATTCATAAGGTAGAAAAAATGGTCAGACTGGATGGGCCTTGAGGTTCTTATCTACCGTCAACTTCTATGTTTCTGTGTTTCTAAATCTTGGTAGAGACTATGAGGTGGCTGGTCAAAAAAAGCCTTTGTTTTCCCTTTTCATTTTGAAAAGGCCTTCTTGTGATGTAGAGGCATAGATGAGGCTTTGAAGAAATGTTCCACCTTCTCCACCATTTCAGCTGACCTGTGCCTGTTGCTGCTTTTCTCTTGTTGGTTCTGTGATGCCCTTATCATCTGCCTCCAACTAATTCCTAGGGTTCTGCCTGCACTTCGGAGCATACAACACTTTTTGAGTACCAGAAGATAGCTGCTGAAGGCATTTTTCACTTCTCTTTATTCCTTGGAGTTTTGATGTTTGGACATTTTCTCCTTCATGACTTCCACCAGCTTGTCATGGAGGTTGGTGCGACAGGGCAGGCTCAGGGTTGACCTTTGATAGGGCACTACATTTTGCAGGAGAGCAAGATGAAATCAGTTTTGACACGGTTGTAGCAAATCATCTTGGTGACTGCGGGAGGCCAGTACATGCTCTTTGACGTGCTCTCCGGATGGAGTTACTTGATCTGCTGTCAGTCAATGGGATTTCACATGGGCTTCCATTGGGTAAGGACACGAGAACTGAGGTGGTGGTGGGAGAGGAGGCAGTGATGGTGGTGGTGGAGGATGCACTGCTATTTTGCTCCTTTTCTGTCTTCTCTCTGAACTTTTGTTGTCTCTTTTGATGTATTCTTCTTTTTTGTGCTACGCCATTTTCTTCGGTCCTCTTTCCAGCATGCTCATTGTTGAATTTTCTTTTGCTCCTCAGCTCTGGTTGTTCTCTTGGCTGCAGTGAGCAGGGTACAGGCTCTGACGGTTGGTTCTTCTTCCATTCTCTCTATTCTTCATTCGTAGCCTTGCTTTTCATTATCGGCTTTGCACTTCTCATCAACCATGGATGCTCAGTAAGCTCATGGGCGTGCTCTCGATTTCTCCAAATACTCTTCATAATGAGTGGGATCATTTTTCAGGTCATCTCTGTAGCGCCGACTTCTCTGCTTGTCCGATAGTGGATACAATACATTTTTAGTGCATCTTTCAACAGCGGTGCGGCAGATACTTGCAGTCTTCGTCTCACACACGCCATTGCTCAAGTAATCTTGAAGTAAAACACAAGATTTCAGTCAGGATTTTTGCACCAAAAGGAATGCACACATTTCAGACTGAAGGACAAGGGCTGCACACTCTGCATGATACTTCCAATCAAGGGAAACATGCCACACACTGAACATTTCGGACTGAAGGAGAGACCATGCACATTCTACATAAAACGACCGCATGAGGGATAGCAGCCATATTCATGAAGTTCGGACTGAAGGAGAGAGCATGCACATAATACGGTGGATAAAGGTAGAGGATCCACACACCGAACACAGGATGATGAACTGAAGGAGACAGCATGCACACTCCATAATGTATTCGTTTTTGATACCAGGTAAGATACACTAGGCATAAGAATACAGTGGATCGAGGGAGGGGAGAGACACAGTTAATGCATTCGACAAACCGAAGGAAAGGCCAAGCACACTTCACTAAAATATTAGTTTTTGATACCAGGTGAGATACACTCGACATAAATATGTGGTGTATCGAGGGAGAGGAGAGAGACACAGTTAATGCAACAAACTGAAGGAGAGAGCATGCTGTAGATCTTCTACATTTAGAAATGACACACATGCAGTACACTACAGGCAAAACATTAAAAAAAAATACAGTAAGTCAATTCTAAACCAGTTTGGCTAAACCCAAGGACCAAGTCCCAGGCCAGCATAACCACACCACTTTTTTTTTTCCACCACCACAAACAAACAGTTCGGACAAAGCAATGCAGGAGAGTTTGAACATTCATGTTCAATCATACTGAGAGTGGCGCCCAACATCTAACAGAAAATCAACCCACATACTGCCCCCCAGAGCAGGAAGCCACATGGTGCTCAAGATGGCCAAACATGAATTTTAAACAGGCCAGCATAACCAGACTTTTTTTTTTTTCACCCTCACCAACAAACAGTTCTGACAAAGCAACACAGGCGTGTTTGAGAGCGGTGCAAAACATTTAACAGCCAAACGACCCCCATTCTGTCTGTCTCACACCCCCCTCCCGGCAGGGAAGTCGCATGATGCTCAAGATGGCTGAACGTGAATCTCAAACACACCGACTGCAAACATGAAGGGTAATATGGCCCAATTCTGGCTACCACACACATGTGGACAAAGGGCAGATTTACCATTACTGCAGCACAAAAACAGCAACAAAACACCTTTGGTTCACATGTGTTTGGGCATGCATCTTTGGCCATATTATGGACAGCACAGAAAATATTCAGAAGCAGTCCACTATCCCTAGCCCCCCCAACTCCAAAACACATGCTCCTTTTTCAACAAATCTACATAACCTCCTCCTATCCCCTTTACCCACCCCACTAATTCTCCCCGACAAGGCTTCCTAAGCTGCTGCCCCCGACCTTGCTTCTCAAATTTTCCTCTTGACGTGACATGCTAGTTCTACTCTGTTGCCCTCTTCTAGCCTAACTGTGGACTTCCCAACGAAAACCTCTTCCGGGCCCCTCCCTTCCCCCACTACTGCTCATTTATCCCCTTTACTGGTCCTTCCTATTACCTTTTTAATGTAAGACTGTAGCCATGTGGCCTCTGCTACCATTTTGGTACACTCTTAGTTGACTCTGTGAATACAGTTTTTGTAAATAATTATTATACTGATATTTGCACTCTTTAACTTTGTTACTGATCTGTATATAATTTCCCAACTGCCATTCTGCACTGTGTAAAGTTGTATGTCTGTTACAATTGTCTGCTCTCTGGTGTGGAACCTATGTAAATGAGCTTGTAGCTCATAGGTGCTAATCCAAGAATCAAACAAATAAATACAATAAAAACATGGCCACATAGCAGTAGAAAAACATTGTACACATTGTCCAATAAACATAATATAAACAGCAAGCATGTTTGTGGCAAAGTTAATGCACGGACACTCACCAAATTCAACTTTGACTCTGCTCTGCAATCAGGGATTAAATTGGGCAGGAGCACACACTGTGGAAACTCAGTTCAACCACCTCTTACAAAATTATATACATTTTCCTGCACCTCTATAATTTCTCATCATTGAATCCTATTGCACAGTTTCAGCAACTAGAAATGACATTTCCACCAACTAAAACAAAATCTAGATGTCAGAGTACTGCGACTTAAACATTTCCAATTTAAACACTGTTTGCAATGCATTCTAATACACTGAAATACACCACGTGGCACTGGAATAAACACATCACAGGGCTTGGTGTGTAAATTACATATTTTGGTAACAAAAAAAAAAAAGCCCCCCGATAAAAGCTGAACACTAAAACAAAACCACGTTTGCTTCCCAGAACTCCTCCAAAATTCTGCAGCTAAAATAAAACCCCATTGGTGTAAAAATCTTAGTCCCTGGTGAGGCGTGTAACAAGTGGCTGACCTTGTGGCAGGTAAACTGCCTTAAGATGCGAAACACACAAACACCATTTTGGAACTCTCTAGGCAAATGAAAGAACCAATTGTGGTCAGAAGACAGCTTTTATAAGCAGAGTTAGGTATCGCCCACTCCCACTGGTGACAGCGTTAAACAGTTTTGGAATGCCAAATGACCACCCACATGTGATGTGCGAACATACGTGAATACACCATGTCAGGTGTGGGGGTGTCAAGTTTCAGAACTTTATGGCCATGCTGGGTGAAAACAGTACAGTACGGGCAGGAAATACAAGAAGGGCGATCGGAGCAGCAGGTGGAAGTCATAAAGATACAGGAGCACATAATTTAGTTTGGGGGCCACTGTGATGAGTGTACGAAGTAACACACCAAGAGTTACACTCATCACAGAAAATTCTGAGCTACACTGGCAAAAACTGGCACTACTAAGGGGAACAAGACAGATTTAAAATAGAGGAACAACAAATGATGTTTCCAGGAACACCTTTATTGTCACAATAACATAAGCAATACCATCACAGTAGCCAACCGAAAAACATGGTTTTCAATGTCATATTAATTGGGGCGAAAAATACTGAAATTGACATATTTAAAAAAAATTAGGAATGCCTTAGGGTACTGATGTTATGTGAGCTATCTATCCATGTAAACGTACCTTAAATGCACCAGTTTCCTTTTCAAAAAATCTTTATTTTTTTCATAAAATGAGGAACTAAGTCACTTGTGCATTAGTAACCTCCTTTCATAAACATATCCATTTCTCTGACTGGGTGACAAGGAAAGTAGATCAGGGTGGAGCAATGGGTGTAGCCTACCTGGATTTCAGTAAGGCCTTCGACACCGTTCCTCACAGGAGAACCGTAAATAAGCTGAGCAGCCTGGGGGTGAGTTCAAAGATGGTAAACTGGATAAAAAAAAAACCGTTTAGGAGATAGGCGACAGAGGGTAGTGGTAAATGGAGTTCACTCTGAGGAAGGGAGGGTGACCAGCGGGGTGCCAAAATGATCAATACTGGGACCGGTCCTCTTTAAAGGAGTAGTACACCCAGAATTTAAAGAAACATATGTTATGTAGAGTGTTTTGATATGTATGTTAAATCCTAGTGTGTCCTTTCCTCTGTCTGCTATTTGGAGTTTTTCCTAAATTGCCTGCTAGCTGTATGGTAGTTTTACGACCCCTGGGGATCTCCATAACAAATAGTTTTATTGGCTTTCTTTCTCCCAGGATACCTCCTCTCTCATGTGACAGTGATGTAGCCATGCCCTTGGATTTATCATGTGTATTGTTTTAAAATTAGTTTAGCAACAGCAGAGCCTTGTAACTTCTTATCCAGAGAGCACAAATGGCAACAGTTAGTTTAGCTGATACATGAGAGCCAGCTAACTGGGGTTTCTGTAAGACAACAGCTACTAAATAGCTCTAATTCACTATTTTTTTTTCTCTGTTCATCAGGTCTAGCTAGCAGGAGTGTTGTAACATCAAAAACACAAATAATGAATTAGAGCTATTTAGTAGTTGTTGTCTTACAGAAACCCTAGTTAGCTTGCTCTCGGTATCTGCTAGCTAACTGTTGCCATTTGTGCTCCCTGGATAAAGTTACAAGGCTCTGCTTTGCTAAACTAATTTTAAAGCAATACACATGCTAAATCTAAGGGCATGGCTACATCACTGTTACATGAGATGGGGGCATCCTGGGAGAAAAAAAGCCAATAAAACTATTTGTTATGGAGATCCCCAGGGGTCGAAAAACTACCATACAGCTAGCAGGCAATTTAGGAAAAACTCCAAATAGCAGACAGAGGGAAGAACACACTAGGATTTAACATACATATCAAAACTCTACACATAACATATGTTTTTTGCACATTCTGGGTGTACTACTCCTTTAATGTCTTTATTAGCGGCATTGTAGAGGTACTAGAAGAGAAGGTATGTCTTCCTGCAGATGACACTAAGATCTGTAATAGGTAGACACTCCGGGGGGGGGGGGGATGAAGAGAGATGTAGGAAAACTTGAGGATCTGTCAAGAGTGTGGCAACTGATTTCCAATGCAAAAAAGTGTAAAATCATGCACTGGAGGTGCAGACACAAAGGGGTGGAGTATAAAATGGGGGGAAGAGTGGTACTGTCGACCACCAAACGTGAAAGAAACCTAGGGGTAATCATATCTGATGACCTGAATGTGGCCAAACAGTGCGACAAGGCACTAAGGATAGCCAGTTGAATACTGGGGAGCACAGGGAAGGGTATTACCAGCAGAAAGAGGGAGGTGGTGATACCACTATATAAATCACTGATGAGACCTCACCTAGAGTACTGTGTCCATTCAGTTCTGGAGAACACATCTCTGGAAGGACATAGACACAGTAGGGGTGATCTAAAGGACTGCAACCAAAATGGTGAAGGGCATGCATCAAAAGCCCTATGAGAAGAGACTTAAGGACCTCAATATGTACACCCTGGAGGAAAGGAGAGGGAGATGGGATATGATAGAGGCTTTCAAATACCTCATGGGCAAGGCCACTGTTTTTCGGTGCTTGGAAAAAGCAAATTCCGTTTTGACCATCCTGGATTCCGGGAATTTTCTGGTGTTTGGGAATCCAATTCCCGGGATTTTTCCGGTAATCCAAAACTTAATATTATTCACTCATTTTAAGTAATAAATTTGTCTATCAATGTTTTATCATGTTTTTATGCAGATTTAAGTCACATCAGCAGAAAACAAGAACATTTAATCTCATATTGCATGTTATATTAGCTAACCAAGTTTTGCATCTATCAGCTATTAATGACTGTGGAACTCCATTGGCCAAAGTAGCATAATAATATTCCCTTCTCAGATCAATGCATCCGGTGAAAATAAATGGTCTCGTATAACAGTAACATTTTTCTCACAGAGAGGAACCAATTCTGAAGACTGTTCAATACTAAATAGACACCAAAATCTACTCTTTGTTTTAATGTTGACAATGTGTTCTGTGACATGTATAATAAAAACTTCTCAAAGCTAAAATGCAATTCATGTGTTTTATTTTAAAAAGATTTACAAAGATAAACGTGCAAAAAAACACAATTCATATACTGACTACTGAACATGGGTCAACAAACATGCTACCCAGACAAATACGCTACCCAGAAAAATACGCTACACAGACTACATGAACTAAAGCATACTATGTGAAGGACAGTAGAATCTAACCCATAGCTATATATAATGCAGAGATACTACATATTGCACATCTACACTTTATTGAACAGTGGAGCACCATTTTTTCCCTACAATACTGCACCAGAACACGTCTTCGTCATTGCATAGTGGTGCACCACTTTGTTTACTACAATATTGCACTAGAACTGCATGTCTACAACTTTGCTGCACAGGGGAGCACCATTTTTCTGCAGTAGTACATCAGAACTGCAATTATACAAATGAGGGTGGGAGATTCTGGGACTACTTATTGAACAGCAGCACTGAAAATAATGTTAAATTGTCCACAGGCTTCTCCGTTGGTAGATCAGGATTTGTCCATGTGCAGAAAAGGACTGTCACAACTCCACTCAGCAGGTCAGGCCTTCTGCTCCCACAATGCCAACCTCCAAGCGCAGTATTGTGAACAGAAACAGAAACAAGGTAACCCTCCTGTCTGTTTTGTGGGTTCGAATCAAACTTTGGTCTCAAGTTCTGGAGGGATTCAAACTGTGAACCTCTTGCTAGCATACCCAATGCACAGGGTCAGATAATTCTGCTCTTCAGGGGGCCAGATATCTATCGCCTATGGGCACCTAACCCGGTGTACAAAATGAACCCTTAAAAGCTCTATGAAAGACCTCAGAATAAACTCTTACCTTTTACCAGTTTGGTATTACCAGTAAGCTATGCACAATGTCAGCTTTAACCATATATGCTTTACTTGTCAAAGAAAGAATTTCAAAGGCACACCAAGTAGTTTCTTAAAATAGAGGTTTTCTTTAAAACAGATAAAAATATGTAAAATGTAAATACAGAATATATCACAAAAGCATACAATCACTTAAAAAGAACAAGGTTTAAAAAGTGCAAATTAATTCCTACCACCAGACAATTAGACTTGTCTATCTAAAGTAGATGTTTCTTCTTCAGAGTCCAAACATGAATGTTTCTAAGTGGAAAACAGAATACTGTTTAAAACTGCTTTGCCAACCTCTTTGCATGAGGTCACCTAGCTCCTCCCTGTCAGAATATAAAAATTATACAAAACAGGATGTCTTATCATTCAGAAGGTAAATTAAATAGGTGACATCAGCAAAAACTCACTTCCCCATAACCCTTTGATCTAGTGTGCATTTTGCCCTTCACAGACATCAAAGGAGCGTTAGCACCTAAGTAACATAACCTGGTTTCTTCCTCTAAATGTCATAAGAGTTTATGATTTTCATCCTAACAGCTGGCAGCTACAATCAAGCCAGATAAACAGGAGTTCCTTAATTTGTGTTTCTTCTAGCCTGTAATTATCTCCTGGCTTTTAGGATAACATCTTGTAGTTGAAACCGGGGGGGATCCCACAGGCTGTCTCAGCATGTCTCATGAGAGACACTCAATAACACATTTTTATATTACAAAAATCATAGAGTAATCAGAACCAGCTGTACAAGCGTCACAATCCTCCCTACCTAGACTGAATTTGGGGGCTCTATCCCCTGCATGGGATAAGCTTCCCAAATCAGTTCACTCCTTATAGACGCTAGACAACCCATCTGAGTTCTGATTTTTCACTTCAGCGCTATGTAAGAGTGTCATATCATACCCTTGCAAAGCAAGACTCCATCTTAACAATCTACCATTATTCTTCCCCATTTGCGTCAGCCAAACCAGGGGGTTGTGGTCAGTTTGTACCACAAAATGCTGCCCATATAAGCATGACTCTAACTTCTTTAGGGCCCACACTATGGCAAGACACTCCTTTTCCATGTGGAGCATGCCTGCTCCCTGGGAAGTAACTTTTTACTCAGATATGCTACTGGGTGATCTTTCCCTTGGCCAGATGTCTGACTCAGTACTGCCCCAATACCCACGTCTGAACTACAAAGAGTTTGCTATAGTCAGGACTTGCCAAAACAGGAGCACTGCACAGTGCCTCCTTCAGTCTGGTAAAAGCTTTCTCCCAGGCTGGATCCCAGGTAATTTTCTTTGGCATCCTTTTCTTTACCAGGTCAGATAGGGGAGCAGCCAGGGCACTGTAACTGGGTCCAAATTTTCTATAGTACCCTGCTGTCCCAAGAAAACTCCTGACCTGCTTCTGCATTTCTAATCTGGGCCACGTCTGGATTATCTCTATTTTTATTTGGTAAGGATGGAGCTGTCCTCGGCCTACCACATGTCCAAGGTATGCCACTTCTCCCATGGCCCCCTGGCACTTACTGGCTTTGACAGTGAGCCTGGCCCTCTGTATCCTGCCCAGCACTTCCCTAAGGTGAGACAGGTGTTCCTCCCAGCTGGCAATAAAGATGGCAATGTCATTCAGGTACAACACAGCGTACTCCTCAGCACCATTTAACACCTGGTTCACCAAACTTTGGAAAGTGACCAGGGCGTTCTTCATTCCGGAAGGCATTACTTTAAATTCAAATAAGCCTATCGGAGTGAAAAAGGCCAACCTCTCCCTAGTTCTGTCCATCAACTCTACCTGCCAATACCCCTTGGTCAGGTCAACAGTCGTAAGGTAGGTCGCCCCTCCCAACTTGTCCAGGAGTTCATCTGTCCGGGTCATCGGTGGGCATCTGACTATGTGACCACATTCAGTCCATGACAGTCCACACAGAAATGAGTAGAGCCATCTGGCTTGGACACAAGGACTACGGGTGAGGCCCAGGGGCTATGGGATCTCTGGATTACCCCTAAATCCAGCATCTCCTCCACTTCCCCTCCTAATGTCCTTTTGGACAGCCTCTGACACCGGATATGTTGTCTGCCGTATGGGCGTCTATGTCCCTGTCTCCACATCGTGCATCACTAAAGGGGTTAGTCCAGGCTTAGTACTAAACAATGGGGCAAAGTCTGCTAAAATCTCCCTTACTTCCTGGACCTTGTCCGGGGTCAGCTGGGGAGACAATTTAACTGCCTCCACAGAGGACTCCTGCTTACTTTCTTCCAGCAAGTCCAGAAGTGGGTATCCTTCATCTGTCCCCTCCCCAGGACTACACACTGCAAACACCATGTCAGCCCTATTGGAACATGGCATCATGTTGACATGGTACATCCTTTCTGTCTGTCTTCTGTCAGGTAACTCTACAATATAGATCACGTCATTTACCTTCCTAACTACTTTGTACAGTCTGGCCCACTCAGCCTGCAGCTTGTCTTTCCAGACCGGAATAAGGACCATGACATCCTGACCCACCATGTACGAGCGAGCTCTGGCTCTGCGGTCATACCACACTTTTTGTTTCTGTTGGGCAGCTGCCAGGTTGCTCTGGGCTGTCCCCATAAGCTCCTTCAGCCTTTCTCTAAACTTAAGGACGTAATCCACTATGGGAGTTCCCTGGGTGGCGTGTTTGCCTTCCCAGTCCTCCTGGATCAACTCTAGGGGCCCACGTACACAAAGTCCATATAAGAGTTTGAAGGGTGAACATCCATCGACTCTTGGGGTACCTCCCTGTATGCAAACAACAGGTGGGGAAGGTATTTCTCCCAGTCTGTCCCATGCTGTTCAGCCAACACCCGGAGCACTGACTTCAGGGTACCACTGAATCTTTCCACAAGCCCATTGGCTTGTGGGTGATACAGTGTCATGCATCTCTGCACCACCCCACACTTCTCCCATAAACATTTCATCAGATCCGACATGAAGGAACCCCTTCGATCGGTGATAACCTCCTGCAGAAACCCAACACGGGAGAAAATCCCAAGTAAGGCATCTGCCACTTTGTCTGTCCTCAGTGAGGATAGGTCAACTGCCTCTGGGTACCGGGTGGCATAATCCACCACAGTCATGATGAATCTCTTCCCTGAGGAGCTGGGGGTATTTAAAGGTCCCACAATATCTATTCCCACCCTCTGGAATGGCTTCTCCACTATGGGCAATGGAATCATGGCGGCTTGGGTTTTCTTGCCCACCTTCCCAATTTCTTGGCACCAGTGACAAGACCTGCAATACTCCTTCACCTGTTGGGCCAATAGAAATTCTGGGCCAACCACTGCGTGGTTCGCACGATCCCCAGATGGCCAGACAATGGAATATCATGTGCAATATTGGGCAACTTCTCACAATACCCTTGGGGAACGACAAGCTGCCTGACTATCATCCCTCCCTCTGTCTGCACAGCCTGAATATACATCAGTCCATTTTCCCAATAAACGTTATGTTTACCATCACCTCCTTGTGCTCTGTCAGAGTCTGCCCAAGCCCTCAGCTTCCCTAGACTAGTGTCACTTCTCTGAGCAGCTGCAAACTCTTCACACATTCCCATAGCATGGGACAGGTCCCCTTCAGTCACTAAACTAGGGTCCCTAGCACTAGCGCCAGGGTACTCAGGATCACTGTCAATCCTAACCCTTGGACAATTGGTCACCCCTCCCCTCCTGAGAGCAACCCTCTGTAGCTGTGTGGTTAACTGCTACTGGGGAAATTTCTACCCCCTTTTCGTTAGTCTCCATATCAGGAGACAGGCTGGAGGACCAGCCTCCCAGTGGTTTCCACAATGGCTTCTGTGGAGTTCAGGGAACTATAATTTTCCCTTGCCACTTGGCTATGGGTAACTGCATACACCATCCCTTGTTTGAGATTGTTGCCCAGGATCACATCCACTGCTAAGGTTTTGGCTATAGCCACCTGTTGCACAGTCCCCCCTGTTTCACCCAAGTCTAGAATAACACTAGCGAGGGGCAATGTTTTCTCCTCACCACTAAAGTCCTGTACAGTGACGTATTTATTGGGTATAAGCTGACCAGGCTCTACTAGACCCCCCCCTTTACCAAGGTCAGGAGGCCCCTGTGTCCATTAACCCTTGTGTCTGTACACCATTTACCATGACTGGGTGCATGTGCTCCCTCATGTTCACAGGCATGCTTCCAGGGACACACAAACAACCCACTTCTTTCCTAGTACCATTCTGCGTATTGCTCATTCTTTTGTGACACTGTCTGGCAATATGCCCAGTTTCTTTTCTACCCAACATTCATTTCTTTTCTCTGAAACCTGGGGCTAACTGGTTTCGAGGGAGGCAGTGAGGGTTTTAGCTGCCCTGAAGGCGTGCTTTTCCCTTTCTGCGCTGCCATGCCCACCTCACTTGCACTTAGAGCAGGTCGGCTCTTGGCATAGCGGTCCGAGAGTTCAGCAGCCTCTTGCACTGTTTTGGGATCTCGGTCCTCCAGCCAGGTTTTCAGCTCTGCTGGGCATGCCCAGAAAAACTGTTCTAACAAAATCACATTTTCAATTTTATCAACAGAGTTTGCTTCAATTCCTTCCCACCAATGTTTTAAAAACTGATGCTGTTTCGTGGCTAGCACCTCATAGCTCATGTCAGGGCTTCTCCTGAGCTTATGGAATTTAGCTCTGTATGATCCAGCAGTTAATTCAAATTTCTTTAAACTGCAGCTTTAAGTTTGCTGTAATCATCACTGTCCACATTGTCCATTTGAGCCAATGCATCCCAAGCTTTTCCAATAAGTAGCGGGGATAGCTGGAAGCTCCAGGGCTCTCTAGGAATTTTAGCCTGAATACAAACTTTTTCAAAAGAATTTAAAAAGGCATCCATATCCTCCCCCTCTTTAAATTTGGCTATCATTTGGAATTAAATTTGTAACCCAGTCCTGTAGTCCCAGTTAAACCCAAGCCACTTGTCTGCTCTGGTGCTGGTGGTTGGAGTTGTAGCTTCTCCAGTTCATGTTGCCTCTAGCGCTCACGCTCCTCACGGTCTGCCTCCTGCTGTTCATGGTCTGCCTCTTGCCATTCTTGCTCCCTCTTCTCCTCTGCAGCTCGCTGTTCTCGCTCTGCCTCTCTGCATTCCCGCTCTGCCTCTCGGCGTTCTTGCTCTGCCTCCCTCTGGAACTCCAGCTCCATTCTGCGTAACTCAATCTGCAGCCTGAGTACTTCTGGCTCCAGAATGGTGATGACCTTCCCCTGCTGCTGTGGCCCTTCACTGGCACTGGCCCAGTTGCCCTTCTCATCAGATCTGGACACTGCACTGGCAGCTAGCCCCTCCACACTCAAGGTTCGGTCCTTTACAGTCACTGTCTGTGACTCGATGCCCTGGGTATCTGCTACCATCAGGGCATCCATGAGGTTCTGCTTGGTGGCTTTCACCTCGAACGGAACTCCTCTGTCCCTGCACAACTGCTTTAAGTAGTCTACAGTGTGCCCACTGTAGTTGGAAGCCATCTTCTTCCCCAACTACGGCTACTTTGACTTGCACTTTAGAGAAAAAAAATATAACACAGGTAAGAACTTGACTGTAAGCCAAGTGATATAGTTCTGTTTCCTTTTAAAAATAAATCACTGCCCTTTTCTTTTTTTTTTGCAAGTGAGCAGACAGTGTCAAACTGACACACTGAACAATAAAAGCTTGTAATACCAAACTATGCACACCGCTGCCAACCAATTTGTCACAACCCCACTCAGCAGGTCAGGCCCTCAGCTTCCACAATGCCAACCTCCGAGCGCAGTATTGTGAACAGGAACAAAAACAGGGTAACCCTCCTGTCTGTTTTGTGGGTTCGAATCAAACTTTGGTCTCAAGTTCTGGAGGGATTCAACCTCTTGCTAGCGTACCCAATGTACAGGCTCAGATAATTCTGCTCTTCAGGGGGCCAGATATCTTTCGCCTATAGGCACCTAACCCGGTGTACAAAATGAACCCTTAAAAACTCTATGAAAGACCTCAGAATAAACTCTTACCTTTTACCAGTTTGGTATTACCAGTAAGCGATACACAATGTCAGCTTTAACCATATATGCTTCACTTGTCAAAGAAAGAATTTCAAAGGCACGCCAAGTAGTCTCTTAAAATAGAGGTTTTCTTTAAAACAGATAAAAATATGTAAAATGTAAATACAGAACAATATATCACAAAAACATACAATCACTTAAAAAGAACAAGGTTTAAAAAGTACAAATTAATTCCTACCACCAGACAATTAGACTTGTCTATCTCAAGTAGATGTTTCTCCTTCAGAGTCCAAACATGAATGTTGCTAAGTGGAAAACAGAATACTGTTTAAAACTGGCTTTGCCAACCTCTTTGCATGATGTCACCTAGCTCCTCCCTGTCAGAATATAAAAATTATACAAAACAGGATGTCTTATCATTCAGAAGGTAAATTAAATAGGTGACATCAGCAAAAACTCACTTCCTCATAACCCTTGATCTAGTGTGTCTTTTTGCCCTTCACAGACATCAAAGGAGCGTTTATGACTTAGCACCTAAGTGGCATAACCTGGTTTCTTCCTCAAAACGTCATAAAAGTTTATGATTTTCATCCTAGCAGCTGGCAGCTACAATCAAGCCAGATAAACAGGAGATCCTTAATTTGTGTCTCTTCTAGCCTGTAATTATCTCCTGGCTTTTAGGATAACATATTGTAGTTGAAACCTGAGGGGTGGTCATCCCACAGGCTGTCTCAGCAGGTCTCATGAGAGACACTCAATAAAACATTTTTACATTACAAAAATCATAGAGTAATCAGAACCAGTTGTACAAGCGTCACAATGACCGCTCCACATCTGCACTAGAAATCGGTACCCAGATGGCCTAAAGGGCTGCTTTTGCCAGAGTTGGTAGATGAGAGGACATAGAGATCCAGCACGGGTGAAGATCAAATGATTCGATCTCTGGTAGTTCCCACACATCCTGCTGTATGTAGATCTCCCAGTCCCTTAACAGTGCATTCTTACTGTGTAACGTGAACATTGGGATATAGGGCAAGTACAGTTGGAAGTTCTTATTGAGTTTGGGTAGGTTGAGTGGGTTTAGAATTCGACAGGCCATGAGAAACTGTACAGATGGGTTTGACTGCAGGTGTTTTGTCAGTTTCTCCAAACTGACTTTGAAAGCATTTTTGAACAGTTTGATGTTCTCATCCCTTACTGTATTCCTCAATTTAGAGAGGTATAGCTCTGCCTTCTCACCAAAGCCATCATTTTTAGTTGTGCCAGCCTCAAAGTGGCTCTTGACATTAGCATGTCATACGTGGATGTCGCAAGAGGTTTCTCCTTTGAGTGCAAAAGTTCTATCGCAGCAATAATGTCACCTGAATTATCTGTAATGAATGCCAGTTGTGCTTGTAGCTCATCATACCATTCATCCAGTAATGCCCGTAGATTGTTTATTGAGGTGGCATCACTCGAATCCACCCTGAAAAAGTCCCTCAGGTATTGCAGGTGTGTTGAGTGGTATGCCACAGCTGCAAACCATGTGTTCCATCTAGTTAAAACAGGAACCGGTGGCAAAGCAATCATTTCCCCCGGAGCTTCCAGATCCTCCAAAAATGTGATGAATTTTCTTTTGCATTTTGGTGATTGCTGAAAAGCATATTTTACCAACGAAACCAGTTCATTAACTTTTTTGAAACGGTGCAGCCATGTATCCCCAACAAGGGACAAGACATGTTCCCAGCAACACACATGCACAACATGGTCCCCAAGAACCCCATGAAGTGTGTTATTAAAACATTTAATCACATAACGAGCACTGTCACTCACAAAGGAAACTACATTCGAAAAGTCGATGTCACAGCTCTGGAGAGTCTTCAAGACAGCTTGAGCCACTGTGGAATGGTTGACATAGTCTAGTTCTGTGATGTTTCCAAGCTTTGTCTTGCCCCTTTCCAACACAAAGGCGACATTAAGAATGCACTGTGACTGTGCATCTGTGCTCTAATCACATATCACAGACAAGGATTTCCCAGTCACAGCTGCTTTAAGATCTTCATCAATTTGCTCTTTTACCTTGGGTATATAGAGCTGCCTCAAGGTGTCTGCTTTTGGCACTGCTCCACTCCCCTTCACATACTTGCACATCCATTCCCTCAGCTGTGGATGGTCCAGCTTCTCCAACAGGATATTTGCAGCCCCCCATGCCTTAACTGTGTCCATGACCATCTCATTTCTTACCTTGGATGATTCTGTTGCAGCTCTGAAACTGCTGGTCAGGGTCACCTGCCTTGCTGGTCTTCCTTCGTTAGCAGCTCGTTCCTTATTCCTAGCATGTTTCTTGCTGAGCAGATGATATTTGACTGTATCTTTTCTGGTATGGTCCAGGACATGGTTGCAGTATGGACAGAAAAGTTTTCTTCCATCCTCATAGAGGACTTCAGATTTAAACTGAAGGGCTCGTTCCTTAGCAGAGGTGTAGCAGAGCTTGGCTTTCTTATTCATTGGTGCAGCAGACATCATGCAGGAAGTATGAATACTGAAATCACAACCCCAAAAAAATAATTAGTAGTGTGTTCCACTAATCTACTTGATAAGATGCAGTGTCAGTGGCTCAGTAGGTAGCACACTCGCCTCTGAGGCCGGGAGATCAGAGGGCTGTGGGTTCAGTTCCCACATCTGGCACTTGGGTTAATATCCCAGTACTGACACTGTAGTGCAGCATGAGAGGGGTGCTGCACTTCTGAGGTGCCGTCTTTCGGATGAGACGTTAAACCGAGGTCCCATCTGCCTGGATTGGTGGTAGTTCAGGTGGATGTTAAAGATCCCATGGCACTTATCGAAAGAGTAGGGAATTTCGGTGTCCTGGCCAAATTTCTTATTCACTAAAAATACCACCAACAGCTTAATCTGGTTCAAGGTCAGTTTGCATTCATCTGTATCCTCTCCCGGTCGCGGCCTGAAAATAGGCAGGATTTGTCTAGTGCACTTACCCGGTCAACAAAAACTAAATAAATAAAAATAAAATAAGATAAAAATTCAACAAAATGGGAGTCTCAGATCCCCTGGATAGGGCAGGCCATGACTTTTATCATCTGGCTATGATGGCAGCAGCCACCGCATAAAGCACCCATCCTCCAGGTACGACGACAGCAGCAGCCTATGACTCCCATCCTCCCGGTACGATGGTAGCAGCAGCCTATGACTCCCATCCTCCTGGGATGGCAGTAGTAGCCAGTGACCACTATTCACTAGGTGAGATTGCAGCAACCGTCTACAACTCCCATCCTCCAGGTACAACAGCAGTAACGTTCTACAACTCCCATCCTCCAAGTGTGAAGGCAGCAGCAGTCTACAACTCCCATCCTCCGGGTATGAAGGCAGCAGCAACTATCTACAACTCCCATTATCCAGGTATGACATCAGCAGCATTCTACAATTCCCATCCAGGTATGACAGCAGCAGCATTCTACAACTCCCAGCATCCAGGTACGACAGCAGCATCATTCTACGACTCCCACCATCCAGGTACGACAGCAGCAGCAGTCTACGACCACCATTCTCTAGGTGAAATGGCAGCAGTAGCCTACAACTCCCATCCTCCAGGTGTGAGGGCAGCAGCAGTAATCTACGACTCCCATCCTCCGGGTGTGAAGGCAGCAGCAGTAATCTACGACTCCCATCCTCCAGATGTGAAGGCAGCAGCAGTAATCTATGACTCCCATCTTCTGTGGGTGTGAAGGCAGCAGCAGTAATCAACGACTCCCATTCTCCGGGTGTGAAGGCAGCAGCAGCAATTTACGACTCCCATCCTCTGGGTGTGAAGTCAGCAGCAGCAGCAGCAATCTACGACTCCCATCATCCAGGTATGACAGCAGCAGCATTCTACAACTCCCATCCTCAAAGTACAATGGCAGCGGCAGCCTACGACTCCCATCCTCCTTGGATAGCAGTAGCAGCCAGCGACCACCATTCACTAGGTGAGATGGCAGCAACTATCTACAACTCCAATCCTCCAGGTACAATGGCAGCAGCAATCTACAACTCCCATCCTCCAGGTGTGAAGGCGGTAGCATTCTACGACTCCCATCCTCCAGGTGTGAAGGCAGCAGCAGCAGCAATCTACAACTCCCATCCTCCAAGTGTGAAGGCAGCAGCAACAATCTACAACTCCCATCATCGAGGCACGACAGCAGCAGCAATCTACGACTCCCATTATCAAGGTATGACAGCAGCATTCTACAACTCCCATCATCCAGGTATGATGGCAGCAGCAGCCTATAACTCCCATCCTCCTGGTGTGATGGCAGTGGGGGCATATAGCCACCATTCTCCAGGTTCAATGCAGAAAATCATGTAAAAGTGCAGAACTTTCAACATGCTGCACTTTTACATGATTTTCTGCAGTCTGAAAATGGGTTCATGCTCAGATTACCTGGTCCTCTCAAAACGAGACACTGTGGGCAGGTATGGCAAGGCATTGTTGCAGTGGGGAGTGGGGGTATTTCCATACATGTCCCTGGCGGAGATGGCTTGTGCCTGCATACAGTGGGATGGAAAAACCACTGCATCTACTGTAGGTTGGTCTCTGAGGTGTGTCAGGCAGATGTGGAGCGCAAGGTTACTGTGGGGATCCAGGGGACTTTCAGTCCCGTCCCCCCAGAAAAAGGGAACACTTATGTAAGAACTTACCGTTAGCAGTGGATCTTCAGGAGAGTCTCTTGCAGAGGTCACAACTTGGGGCTGCAACCATCGGGCACTGGGACCGCATAGAGGCATTTTTGTTAGCGGTCTATCTGGGGCCACCCACAGCTACATAGGGAGGATGTCAACCTCATGACAGTGCCGTGCGTGGCCCTGGATGGACTGCTGGCAGGGGGGGTTCTGTGTGGTCCTGGTGCCTGATGGTTGTGGTTCCTGGGGTGTGACCGGCTGCAAGAGACTAGAATATCTACAGTCACTGTGAGTTCTCACGAGTGTTCTTTTTGTTTGGATGCCTAGTTTGGCCCTAACCCCACACCTGCCTGCTGTGCTTCTGATGTCAACCTAGGTGTAGTGATTTTATTTGCACTTTGCTGTGGCAGGTTCAAGTTTTTTTCTGCTGGTGAGGGCTGGGAATCCCCCCCCCAACCCCCGCGGCAACTCTGCCTTGCCATATCAGCCTGCCATGTTCCTTTTGAGAGATATCCTACAAGAGATATCCCCGAAGATCTAGAAAACAGTTTGCCCTCAGACTTGGTCAGAGGGACACAGCAACCAATACTGCCCCTTCAGACATGCTCTGGGATGCAGCACTGACAAATCTCACCCACTCACCAAACATGCCCAAGTTAGTGTGCTGTGGCTCCATCACCTTACCCCACTTACTCTGGAGCACACAGCAGGCGCCACAGCTCCTTGGATTTGCTACAGGATGCAGTGTGCCAGCCACTTCCTGAGAAGCCCAAGGGGCCTTCAGCAGAGATGCTGCGCCTATGCAAACTCTATGTCAGCTCTCAACCATGCCCATGCTAGCATGTAATGTCAATTACGACTCAGTGGCACACAGCAAACTCAGGGATCCTCATACCCCCCACCCCCCACACACACACATATGCTCTGCACTTTACAAGAGATACACACTCTTTTCTTTTTTTCTCCCCATCAGCCTATCTTTCGTCCCATCTATGTTCTCTCCCCACCACTCACTTGTGTCCCTGCCCTTACCGTCCACCACTCAAGCTGGCAGCCATCTTCTGGGTAACCTCATGTAAAACTTCACCAGGTGGGTTCTCCACCAAGGAGAAAGGCTCTGGCGGGGGCCATCCAATGCAACTTTTTGGCCCCTCTGGTGCTGCTGAAGTGGTCTTTGGGGCCCGACCAGGGCATTCATGGTGGCAGAGGGACCAGATGGCTGTGATCTGGTCAAGCAGAGGAGATGTTTTCCCTGTTTTCTCTCTGGGGCCCACATGCCATGATGCCAAACACCAACGTCCACCACGGCCCCCTAGTCAGTCAGTGTGCTGCTGTCTCCCAGTCTCCACTGGGAGACAGCAGGAGCTAGGCCGCATCCCCACCCCTGGAGAAGACAAGCAGTTGTCAAATGCTCAAACCTTCTCCCCCGGCCAGCTCTCCAATGACCCGGGTCCATTCCCGAACCCGGGTTGCCGGCATTGCAAGTGGAAATAGAACCGCTGCACTGTACAGAAACAATGCATAGCATAGGCATATTCTGTACAGAAAAGGGTGTGTAGCTCTGGTAAAGTGCAGTACTTCAAGTAAGAGTACAGCAGGGTCAAAAAGCAAACGGGTCAGTTTGTAGCAAGCTGCTTTATTCTTTTCTCAGCTGAACAAGGAAAAAAAAAGACTAAACTAGGTCTTGTTAAAAATGACATTTTATTTTTACAACATAGCAGCACCCACAGTCAGTTTGATGGCCTGTGCAGATTTCTGTGTACCTCAGACTAATTTTGCAGGCAAGGGCTTCATACATGTGTAACAAGAGTCTGTAACAGCAACAACCCTCACCAAGCTTGCTCTGGGGCACACAGAAAGCAACACAGCCCCTTCAGATATGCTCAGATTCAGCACTGCCAACTCTGACCCAAACACCACCGCAGACACGGAACCCCCTTTTTTTTTTTATTAAACACATCAACTTCTTGCACTTAAGGGCTTTGTTGGTATGCCCACATAAAACACAGAGCTGTACACCCTTTTCATAACTTGGGGGAAATGTCACTACTTATTTGGTTTAAACTTCACAGCAGCATAGAAACCAGTACGATATTTTAGAACCCCACCCCCCCGAGCAAAAAGTATGAACTGACACACAAACAGGATATACCTGCACTCTCTGAGGCACCTCACACACCCCCAAACACACATTCTCTGGGGCAAACAAAGGGCAACAGAATACCCAGACCCCCTACCTGTTCAGACTCTTCCCACCACTACACATATTGTCTAAGCCACGCTAAAGGCAATACAGTTGGTCCACCAAGAAGTTGGGCCATGCCTGGGTGTAAGGCATGGTGCCCTAATTAGCTGAAACAATCATTTTTTTACCTTGCAAATCTCAGTAAATATATATCCCTCATATCTGGTTGATCCCCCCCCACCCCGGGTCAGCTTTTCATGATTGCACCGGCACGCCCACAGCCACTCGAGTGCCAGTCTGTACCTCATCTTGGTATACAGCTGGGACATGTAGTTTGAAAGCTGGAGCTTTTAATGGCTGCTTTACCTAGACAGTCTATGGGCGCTCACTCCCCGGGCTGCTCACCGTATGAAATGTCTCACACTTAAGATAGCCATGGGTGGTTGTGGGCGTGCTGCATAAACTAATGAAATAACAGCAGGATACAGGCAGAATCAACCAGATATGAGGGATACTTAACCCATTCTTACCGCTAGTGCTATATGGCGCCGAACCATCAACATTTACTTACCCCACCCAAAATGGCCACACAAGAAAGAAAGAGCTGCTTTGACAGGGAAAAAAATTAATTTTGCAAAACAGTTAACAGTTCTTGATGGGCAAACATTGGCATTGCCCTTTAAACCAGTACTTGTAGCAGCCATGGTGGGGGCACTAGTGTGGGAGCATGTCTGACTATCTCAATACAGAGGGGGCAAGGTGGGATTTTGCAGGGAATCTGAGCCCTATTTATCAGCTTATTCTGGACCGCTCTTTGAGTTAGGAGACTTCCTCCCCTTCCCTCCCACACACACACACACCCCTCCAAGATAAAAAAAGATCATTGGTGCTAGCCAGGTGGCGCTAAGGGCTAAGGCACTGGTTACTTTACCTCATGCTACGGCAGTGGCCCGTGTTCAGGAATGTGCAGGTTGGCAGCGGAGGAGAAGGACTGAGCATCCGACAGACTGCTGTCCTTCTCTGGGGAAGGGGTCTCAGTGGTCAGCTCCCTAGCAGAGGCTAGGGGACAGGGCACTGCACTGCAGAAGGGGGAGGAGTTGGGGCTGATGCTTGGAAGGTGAGCATGACTCCTCTCTGTGGGCATCACTGCACACCCCAACCCCTGGGAGAAAAACAGGAAAAAGAAGAGCACACTGGTGGAGGGTGCCTCGCAGACTCCGCTCCCAGTTAGCCACAGCACTGGCCCATTGAATCCAGTCCCCAGTGGGGGCTGGGGAACCCCCACTGGCCCCACCAGTGGGGACAAGCCCTGGGAGTTTGGGTCAGCGCTGGGTGGTGGACAGAGTCCGTGTTTAACCCCAACACCCTGCACCAAACTTGCTCTGGGCACACAGCAACCAACACTGCCCCTTCAGACGTGCTCCGAGGCGCAGCACTACCAACTCTCACCCACCAAGCGTGCCCATGTTAGCATGCTGCATCATCCCATCACCTCATCCTGCTTTCTCTGAAGCACACAGCAGGCAGACAAGGGCACTAAACCCTTCTCCACACTTGTTCTGGGGCACACGGACCCTCTGATGCTACAGATGCACCAACTCTTACTCCAACCATGCCCACATTAGTGTATATTGTATACACCACTCCCCCTACTCTAGTACACATAGCAACCAGGGGTATCTCCCCTCACACACACACACACACACACACACACACACACACACACACTCACACACTCACACACTCTGGGGCACACAGTAGCTGCTTGGGAATCTTCAGACCCTCCCCCCCAATCACCAAAAGGCTAATATGCCCAAGTACCCAAAAAGGGTGTACAGCTCCCTGGTGCACTGCACTGAGGTACTTTACAGTAGCTGTACCTCTCCACAATTCCTATGCCATTCTGGCAAAGTGTGATTCCTCTATGGAGGCACCCGCAGTGGAGACCAAGGAGGATGCTGGGAACCTCCACAAAGGAGACCCACAGGAGGGTGGCAGGGGACCCTGCAGGGGAAGGAAACAAGTCCTGGTGGGGGACTCCATTGTTAGGAAGGTAGAAATGGGGGAGGAAGGGGAGAGGGAGGTAGGGTGCCTGCCTGGTGCTATGGCTTGGAGAGACAGGGAGCGAATCCTCAGGATTACCCGAGCTGCTGCACAGGGGAGGGAGCTGGATGTCATTGTCCACCTAGGGACAAATGACCTGGCTAAGAAAGGGATTAGAGAAGTGCAGGAAGAGTTTGCGGAATTGGGGAGAGGCCTTAGTCAAGTAGCGTGCAAGGTAACCTTCTCGGAGGTGCTGCCCATCTATGGCATAGGAGAGGCTAGGGTGTTCCGCACCATGGGATTCAATCAGTGGTTGAAAAACTGGTGTGGAGCTCAGGGATTTGGCTTCATTGGGGACTGGGGGTCCACCTGGAGTGATGCAAGCCTATACTGGCATGATGGGCTGCATCTGTCCGGGAGGGGAACCAGGATCCTAAGTGATAGGTTTAAATCCTTCATTGGTAAGCATTTAAACTAGCCAAGGGGGGAGGCACTGGAAAGGAGCAGGGAAATCCTAGCCCCCCCAAAAAATCACGGTAGTAAGTGTGGCAAACACCAACATAGAGGTGTCGATAGGGAGAAGGGCAGGGGTAAATGGAAAAAGTGACAAAGGCAAGAAGGACAGGGATGGAGCAAAAGGGAGTAAGTCCATCAGGAAATGGAGGGTAATGAATACCAATGCCCATAGTCTGGGCAACAAGCTCCCTGAGCTGGTGGCCTTGATGGAAGAGGGATGCCTGGATATCATAGCAGTCACAGAAACATGGTACACAGAGAACCATGACTGGGATGTTAACATACCAGGGTACATAACCTACAGGAGAGACAGGCAGGGGAGAAGAGGGAGGAGTAGCTCTCTATGTAAGGAAGGATAAAAGCAACTGAACAAAAGAGTAAACAGGGAGGAGAGGAGGCACTGTGGGTCACCTTGGAGACTGGAAAGGGCACCACAATCCGCACAGGGGTTGTATACAGACCCCCATGTCAGGGGAAGGGAATGGACAAGGATATGATAGAAGGCATTCTTAGAATGGCAGAGAAAGGGAAGATACTGTTGATGGGAGACCTGAATATGCCAGATGTTAACTGGAGCACATTTGCTGCAGCCACATCCAAGAGCAGGGCCATTCTTGATGCCCTACAGGTGGCAGGCCTCAGACAACTAGTTTTGGAACCCACTCGTGAGGGAGCAATCTTAAGTCTCGTACTCTCAAATGGGGGCAGTGAGAGGATCTCAGATCTAGAAGTGGGTTACCATCTGGGGACAAGTGACCATCAAACAGTGTGGTTCACATTAAACTCAGCTACAGAGTCAAGCCATACAAAAGTGAGGGTACTGAACTTTAGGAGGGCTGACTTTGGCAATATGGGAGAGTGCCTCAGAAAAGCACTAGCAAACAGGCTAGAAGGACATGTGGAGCAACAATGGGAAATCATCAAAACTGCCACCACAGAGGCAACAAGCCTTTGTGTGAAGCAAATAAACAAATCAAAATGAAAGAAAAAGCCACTATGGTTCTCAAAAGAGGTGGCTGTGAAAGTCAGGAAGAAAAAGATAGCATTCCGGAAGTATAAGGAAACACAGAAGGAGCAAGACAGAGAGCTGTACCAGTTAAGGCAGAGGGAAGTCAGAATAGCAAAGGCCCAAACTGAGGAAAAGATAGCCAACTCAGTTAAGAAGGGAGATGAAACCTTTTATAAGTACATCAGCGAGCGTAGAAAGACAAAGGGAGGGATAGTGAGGCTGAATAGAATGAACGGTAGGTGGGCACAGGGACAGTGAAAAGCAGGGATACTGAGCGAATATTTCTGCTCAGTATTCACAAAGAGGAGGGAAGTGCCTAATCCAATTAATAGAAGCACTCTTGATAGGGGTCGATCCAGTCCTTTCACAGAAGAAAGGGTTCTGCAAGAACTCCTAAAACTGAAGGTGGACAAAGCAATGGGTCCTGATGGAATTCACCACAGAATTCTAAAAGAATTAAGGGAGGAACTAGTGAAACCACTGGCTACTCTTTTTAATAAATCATGGGAGGATGGTGTGGTACCAGAGGACTGGAGGAAGGCGGATGTGATTCCCCTTCACAAAAGTGGGACCAAGACAGAGGCAGGAAACTACAGACCTGTCATTCTGACCTCTGTGGTAGGGAAAGTGATGGAGTCACTTCTGAAGGAAAGAATAGTTGAGTACCTAGAGGCCAGTGGGGCACAGGACCCAAGGCAGCATGGGTTCACAGCAGGAAGGTCATGTCAGACGAATCTAATAGATTTCTTTGACTGGGTGACCAAAGTAGTAGACCAGGGAGGGGCTGTGGACATGGCCTACCTAGACTTTAGCAAGGCATTTGACACAGTCCCACACAAAAGATTAATAGTCAAATTAACCAGCCTGGGAGTGGGTCCCAGGGTGGTAGCCTGGGTAAAACATCGGCTGCACAACAGGACACAGAGGGTAACTGTAAATGGAGTCCACTCTGAAGAAACAGGGGTTACTAGTGGGCTACCGCAGGGTTCAGTATTGGGTCCAGTCCTTTTTAATGTCTTCATCAGTGACATTGCAGAGGGACTGGAAGGAAAAGTATGCCTTTTTGCAGATGACACAAAGATCTGCAACGGGGTTGATATACAAGGAGGTGTGAAAAGGATGAAAAGGGACTTGGCAAGGTTGAAGGAATGGTCAGAAGTATGGCAGTTAGGATTCAATGCAATGAAGTGCAAAATAATGCACCTGGGAAACAAGAACCCAAGGGAAGAATACACAATGGGTGGGGAGGTAGTAACAACAACAAAAAAGGAAAGGGACCTGGGGATAATCATATCAGATGACCTTAAGGTTAGCAAGCAATGTGAGAAGGCAGTAGGGAGGGCTGGGGGTATACTGGGATGTATATGGAGAGGCATTAGCAGCAGAAAACAGGAAGTTGTTAACCCTCAGTACAGACAGTTGGTGAGACCCCATCTGGAGTACTGCGTCCAGTTCTGGAGACCCCATCTCCACAAGGACATAGACAGGATGGAGGCAGTCCAGAGGAGGGCAACTAAAATGGTGCAGTGTCTGCAAGAGAAGCCATATGAGGAGAGACTAAAGGAGCTTAATATGTATACCCTTGAGGAAAGAAGGGAGAGGGGACATGATAGAAACTTTTAAGTACCTCAGTGGAATCAACAAAGTCCAAAGGGTAGCATCTTTCAGAAAAGAGCGTGCAAGAACAAGGGGATACAATTTAAAGATAGAAGGGGGGCAGTTCAGGGGCAATGTGAGGAAGTATTTCACAGAGAGGGTAGTGGATGCATGGAACAGCCTTCCTGAGGAGGTTGTGGGGTCTAAAACTGTGGAAGAATTCAAGAATGTATGGGACAGACAAGGCAATTCTTGTGAAGGGTAGGAAGAAATAGACTGTTGGTTAACTAGGATCTGAGGCCTATCCTGTAGGTAGGGAAATGGGCAGACTAGATGGGCCAAGCGGTCCTTATCTGCCGTCAAAGTCTATGTTTCTATGTTTCTGTATACCCTTTCTTGGTACAGCACTTGATTTCTTCCTGTTACAAAGCCCTCACTTCTGCACCTGAACTCTCTCACTGTAGCAATATGCAAAAATGGACAGAGACCCACTCTCAGCACCCAGTAAAGCACCCTCCTCTGGCATTGTACCTCGATCCATGAAAACCCCTAGAGAAAACCAGCAGGTCTGGAGAAATGTAAGCAAGAACATTATATGGGCAATTCAGAATGGACTGGGAATTGTTGATACCCACACATAGGTAGCTGTAGGAGCTGTTGTATTACTTATGGACAGGGAAGGGCTTGCCTTTACATTTCCGAGATCAATTCATGTCTACAGTGGGCAGGGGGAATTTATTTATTTATTTGGTTTTTGTTTTGCCTACATTCAGGCACGACCCAGGAGAGTACAATCTGGAGAGAGCAAGGTATAAAGAAGGTACAAACATCAGAGACAATTGTTCATGGCGCAGCATGAAGTGGGAATAAAACAATTTTGCAGATTGCTGACAAAAGCAAGACATATTTCTGGGGAAACAGAGTAAACAAATACCCTTACATTAGCTACTTGCACTGGATGATACGACAATAATAATTAAGGACACACAACAACCTCTAAAGAATAAATAACAGTTTTAACTAACGATTTTGTGGAGGGAGTGGGAACATGCATATTTTATATAGTGGAGGAAACAGTAAGTGCCATGTAGGTAAGGAATGCTACTGGGAATCAGTCGCAAGTTACAGTACAGGAGCAGCCATCAGAGTCAATCAGGTGGGAGCGGAGACCCTGTTTAAAGGCTAGGGGGGATTTAGAGAGTTTAATGTGAGGGGGGGAGGGAGTTCCAGATGCTGGGAGCTGATATAGCGAAAGACAGTTCCCCCTTTTTTGTGAGGTATCTGGGAATTTCAAGTTGAGTTTGTACGGATGACCTAAAGAATATGCTTGGGAGGGATGAGACAGCAGCCTTGAGAGATACTCAGGGGTCCCTGTTCTGATGATATTGTCAATCAAGCAGCCAGTAGAGTAGAGTCTGTGTGAAGTCGGGGACAGCCAATTTAGTTTGGAGTAGAGTTCATAGCGATGAGTCAGTCTGTGTGCAGAGAGGGCAAATCAGCATACGCTGTTATAACATGTCCTCCATTTAATATGGAGGGATCCTTTGTTGTCATTAAGGTATACCTATGAGCAGTATGTAAGGGAGGGAAGGAAGGAGGAAACCTTGTGCAATAGCAAGCTGGGCAGCATCATTCAGGGAGGACCTAATTCTATAGGCAATACCCAGTTTGGAGTTAACTGCCTTGCAAGTAGCCGTGAGGTGGAGGTTAAAATCCAGAGATGGGTCAAGTGTGACTCCTAGGTACCTAAAGGAGTTAACAGATACCAGCGGGGAGCCATCAAGACATAGTACTGAAAGATCCGGAGCACAAGAATGAAAACACTTGAAAGAGTCCCAACACTTGCAGTAAAACTGCACGTGGCAGCTACAGTGTGTGACATTTGGAGGGTTTGTTCAGCATTTGTGCAAGCAATAAAATGATGTACCCATCCAACAGACCAAAATGTGTACAATGCTGCACATTAAAAAGAATGCTGGCTTATGCATCCTCACAAACACTAGTTACTTCATTTTATTTATCCAGTTCTGGAGACCCCACCTCCACAAGGACACAGACCGGATGGAGGCAGTCCAGAGGAGGGCAACTAAAATGGTGCAGGGTCTGCAAGAGAAGCCATACGAGGACAGACTAAAGGAGCTTAATATGTATACCCTTAAGGAAAGGAGGGAGAGGGGAGATATGATAGAAACTTTTAAGTACCTCTGTGGAATCAACAAAGTCCAAGAGGGTAGCATCTTTCAGAAAAAGAGATGTGCAAGAACAAGGGGACACAATTTGAAGATAGAGGGGGACGGCTCAGGGGCAATGTGAGGAAGTTTCTTTTCACAGAGAGGTGGTGGACGCATGGAACAGCCTTTCTGAGGAGGTTGTGGGGTCTAAAACTGTGGGAGAATTCTAGAATGTATGGGATAGACATAAGACAATTCTTGTGGGGGTAGGAAGAAATAGGCTGTTGGTTAACTAGGATCTGCAGTGTATCCTGTAGGTAAAGAAACGGGCAGACTAGGTGGGCCAAGCGGTCCTTATCTGCCGTCAAAGTCTATGTTTCTATGTTATTGCAAAGCTTCTCCAATATATGCAAAATCCAGGCAAAGTGCAAGGCAGTAATCAAAGTGTTAAAGCTGGTACAGGACCTGAAATTTCACCATAGTGATGAACAGGCAGGGCTTCCTCAGAATTAGTTCCACAAGACAACATAGCAAAAGAAAGGGACCCAGTATAGCCCGGGGGTCAGTAGGTGAAACAGGAGCGTTAAGGGGCATCCCAAGGAGCACATCAAATAATGCCAAAACAAAATTACTGTTGGTCCTTTTGTCTCCTCAACAGTATCGTGTTCCTGTAAACAAATCAGCTAGTTCCCTTCCCCTTAGTCTGTTCTCATTTGTATGCCAGTGGGAGAAAGCAGAGTAGGTCAGAAAACTATTTACAAATTGGAGCACCCAGATAATATACTGTACAGTAGGGGGGTCGAGTCATCACTGAAAATATTCAGAATAGCCACTGGTACTGTGTGAGAATCTGCCCTCACGCTGCATTCCAAGTAAGGCTGTCTGCACTCAGTAGCTTCCCAATCACTAGGATTTATAACTGGGAAAGTCACTGAGATGGGTCATCCTAATCAGTCCATAAGAAAGTCCCACATATTAAACTTTATTGCTCTCTTTAATCTGCAGACCCATTATGGCACAGAAGTGTTCAACCCAGCATATTTAAAACATCAAGGGGCAGTTTATTAGTTATCTTAGGAGAGCAGGCTAGAAAGAGTTTGTTGTATCCTCCCAGCTCCTGCCCCCCGGGACCCTGGAATTAAACTGGTAGCAAAATATTGAACAGCTGGATATAGTAAGATTAGTGCCTGAAGGTTTGTGGTGGTAAGTCAAAGCTGCGATGTTCCTTGGCCTGGTGTACTTCAGGAAGGTCGTTCCTGAGCCGGGCATCCTTCGGGTGGCAGCTGGAGTGGTTGTTGTGGCGAGTGTGACTGCAATAAATACTTTTTTTTTTTTTTTTTAAATGGCACAGCGAGAGCAGCGGGTGACAAGTCGCGGTCAAGAGCAGCTAAAAGTAGCAAGGTCTCTGGCAGTGGTGGATGACCTAGGGGGATGGCAGGGGTTGCAGGATGATCTGGCAAAGCTTGAAACCTGGTCAGACACCTGGCAACTGGGCTTTAATGCCAAAAAGTGCAAGGTGCTGCATTTTGGGATGAAGAACCCAAGGAGGAGTTACCAGCTACGGGGAGTGCAGCTAGCCCAGACAGAGGAGAAGGATCTGGGTGTGCTCATTACAGGGTCAATGAACAACTCGGCACAATGTAGGAAGGCAGCTGCAAGGCCAACAAAATGCTGGGTTGTATTGCAAGGGTATATCCTTGAGGAGGGAGGAGGTGATTCTGCCACTGTATAGGCATTAGGTTAGACCACACCCAGAGTACTGCGGCAGTACTGGCATCCGATATCTGAAGAGGGACATTAAGTTACTGGAGGGGGCAGAGCAGAGCCACAAAGATGATCAAGGGGCTGGGGGACTTATCATACGAGAGGAGGTTGAAGGAGTTGAATATGTACTCACTGGAGGAGAGGAGAGACAGGGGTGACATGATTGAAACCTTTAAATACATGAAAGGAATAAACAAAGCGGGTACAGAGGGCTGTTCAAAGTAAGGGAGGGGAGGGCCACCAGGGGCCATGATATGAGACTGGAGCGAGGAAGGTTCAGAAGGGAGATGAGGAGACACTTTTTTACAGAGAGGGTGGTGGCTGGGTGGAATGCGTTACCTGCTGAAGTGGTATGCAGTAGAACAGTGGACTGCTTCAAACGAGGATGGGACAGGACAAGGGGGAAGGTTAAAGAAGGGGAAGGGTGGAAGGGAGGGGCAGCTGCAGAATAAGGGGTGCTAGCTGCACATTCGAGCAGACTTGACAGACCTCTAGGCCTTTATCTGCTAGCAAATTTCGTATGTTCGTATCTAAACAGCGTGGTTTTCAGCATTCTCTCCGACTGCAGCGCGTTCTCTCCTCCTTCTTCCGGTTTTCCACCAAATAGGGAGAAGCTGTTCTATGTGCCTGCTTTTAAAGGGCCGAACTCCTGAAAGCTCACACTAGCAGCGTGAGTTCCACGAGTCACCAGCGGGAAGTTTTAAATTCCAGCAGCCAATGAGAATTCCATGATTCCATCCGTGATCACGGAATTACGGAAAAACAGTGGCCTTGCTCATGGGTATAAATAAAGTTCAAGGAGAAAGCATTTTTCAGAGCAAAAAATGTTCAAGAACTAGGGACCATGCCATAAAGTTGGAGGGGAGAAGACTCAGGGGAGATATAAGAAAGTGCTTCTTCACAGAACGAGTGGAACAGCCTCCCAAAGGAGGTGGCAGGGTCAAAAACTATAATGGGATTCAAGAAAGCATGGGATAGGCATAAGGGAACCTTGTGGCATGGGGGGGGTAAAGCCGGAGATCAAGTACATAGGTAGGGAAAAATGGACAGACTGGGTGAACCAAGCAGTCCTTATCTGCCATCAAATTCTATGTTTCTGTGTAGTGGTACTACATCTGCCCTCCTCCGGTCCTCCAGAACCACTCTTGTTTCCAGTAAGCTGTTAAATAGAACTTTCAGAGGTACAGCCTGCATTTGCCTGAGCTCCCTCAATACCACTGGATGCACCCCATCTGGCCCCACTGCTCTGTCCACCTTCTAATTAACAAGTCCCTTCAGGACTCTCGCCTCCAAAAAAAGACTAGTGCCCACATCCCTCCAAAGCTTCTGTTACTTTGTGGCTCCTCCCCATCTCCTTCCTCTGTGAACACTGAACAAAAGTATTTATTCAGGGTTGTCTGCCTTTTCCTGTTCCTCCTCTGCACAGTCTCCCCCCCCCATTCCCTTTTTTAACCTTACAGTCCCTCCCCTGGTCTTCCTCTTTTCACCTACATACCTAAAAAATTTCTTGGCCCCTTTCACTACCTCCTGGGCTATTCTCTCTTTAGTTTCCACCTTTGCACTCCTTACTGCTTTCCTTGCTTCCCTCCGTTTCTCCTGACATACCTCCCAATCCTCCTCCCTTTGCGTCTCCTTATATCTTGTGAGTGCTATCGTTTTTGCCTTTACTTTTTCAGCCACCTCTTTCAAGAACCATAGCAGTATCTTTTTTCCTCTTGCTTTTGCTTATTTGTCTGATGCAGAGGTTTGTTGCCTTTACTATGCTCCCTTTTATCTTTGATCATTGTTCCTCCACTCCACCCAAACCATCCCCTCTCCCTCACCAGGTCATCCCTGAAGCATAAGTCCAGGACCCTCACCTTGTGTGGTTCGATTCTGCAGCCGTCCTCACACTGAACCACACCGTATAGTGATCACTGGTCCCCAAGTGACCTCCCACCTTGACGTCTGCAACACTGTCCCAGTTAGTGAGTACCAGGTCCAGTATTGCCCAATCACAAGTGGGTTCATTGACTAGTTGCCTGAGGAATGCCCCCTGCAGAGAATCCAGGATGTCCCTGCTTCTAGCGGAAGCCACTGCTGGGAGGCTCCACTCTACATCTGGCAGGCTGAAGTCCCCCACCAGCAGCACCTCCCCCCTTTTCTGCCATCTTGCCAATAGTTTCCACCAGAACCTTCTCTAACTCCTCCCACTGTGCTGGAGGTCTAAAGATCACTCTGGTGCAAACAGTGACTACATTCCCCATCTCAGAGAAATGCAGAGAGATCCTGCCCCCCACACTCACCCTTGGAGGTAAGAGCTAATAGAGGGAGGAGAGACAGAAGAGAATCAGGCGGAACTGCGTGTGGCAGGGCCATCAGAACAGATTCCTTTAGGTGCTTTTGCATGTGGACCAGTACTGAGGAGACTTGGAGGGGGACCACCATCTCTGCCATGGCCTTGCTGATGGTAGGCATGACTACCTTGGGAAGAAGGCCAATGAAAACAGCACCAACCATGACCTCAAGTGGAAGTGGGATACAGGGACTTAACATACCTCAGAGCCACTTTAGAAGTCTAAAAGCCATATAGGGCTTCTTCAATATCATAGCCAAACAATCTGGACCCTTTAAAAGGAGCATTCAAAACTGCCTGCTGCACAACGGTGGCGAAGCCAGAAACTCTGAGCCGAGAATACCTTCTCATGTAAATGCCAGAAGCATCAGAGACATTATAGGCTAGGCACAGCATGTTTGATAACCATAGCACCAGCAGACAATATTTTAAGCAAATCAGTCTTGCCAGAGACATCAGACAAAGTCTAAGCAGCAGTATGAGCAGCTTTCCAAAGGCTGTTTTGGTATCTGATCACATGGGCCTGGTAGTTTGCAATCCTAAGGCTCAGTGATGCAGGCATAAATACACTTGCCCATGTCATCCAGTCTCCTAGATTCTTTATCAGGGGAGCAAAGTACTCATGTGTCTAGGGGTCATAGACCTATCATGAGCAGCCATGATGACCACAGAGTCACTTTCTGTGTGGTTAGCACAATGAGGCTTAGCAGATGGTGTAGGATACTGCTTATCATCCTTTCTAGGGACCTTAGGAAGTAAGTTTGGTCTCTACCTTGCAGCAAAAGTAGTATCATCTAATGCAGGATATATAGGTGGAATAATCATGGATGGGGAACAGGGCATTTTAAAAAATTCCATTAATTCCTTTTAGTGGAATCCTCCTGTTCCACATCAAAGCCCACAGCAGACTGCATCTGCTGTATCACTGCTTGGAAAGACTGGTCCTCAGGAGGAGACCTCAGGGAACAAACCACTGTATCTTCACTGCAGGATGACAGGATAGAACTAGAGTGAGGGGGACCCTCTACAAATTGTTCTTCACCCTCATATTCCTCCACTAAATCTGCCTCTATGTCCATGAGGTCAGGATTATATTCCATTTCATCATCACGCCCAACTACAGGAGCTGCAGAAGGGGACAGTGATGCTGGCGGCAGCTAAAAGGCAGGAATCTATGGTGTGCAAATGTAATCCATCAAAGGGGCTAAGAACCTGAAGGCCCTGTCAGCAGAATAACTGTCTGCAATGGCAACCTTGGCAGAATGCATTGAATCATTTCTGAGAATGATGCCAGCACAACCTGGGAGTCAACAGCACCCTGAATAGGGGCCGGGACTACCTGCGTCAATGAGCCTGAACCCGATGACGATGGTGTCATACCATCCATAGTAGGTACAGCAGTGCCTAAGCCAAGCCCCAGCCTTGGTGTCTCAATAGTTGGGGGGCTATAGCTGACACCACCAGAGCAGGTGTTAACAAGTACATACCTTTTCTCAATGGCGACCGGGACCTTGCCAGTAAAGCAGACTTGTCCTTGTCTGTGTGTTTGTACTTATGGTCGGACAACAAAGGGGCATGAGACAACCACCTTCCCGTGCCGATGATGAGGGAGAAGCAGATTTGGAGCCTTTTTACTTCTCCATGGCTTTCAGTGCTTTTAAGGCAAGGAAATTTTCTAGAGCCTTCTTATGGCATCACCTTGCAGCCTGGTTGAAGCTCCAGCAAATCTCACAAGTTCTCATTTTGTGAGACAGGCCCAGGCAGCACACACACAAACCACATGTGTGTCCTCCTTATAAAATGTTACAGTATATCTGCACTTACAATATCGAAATAAAGGCTCTTTCAACTTTGGTGGCATATTGAGAGGAAAACAGTAAACTAGATGAAGTAAAATAACAAACAACAAAGGCTTGGTTGGCAACATGTCCTTCAGCAGGTTTGACAAGGATGATCAACAGCATGAGAAAGAACTGGGGAGTGATGGGGCCTCCCACGTTATATGCATGTCGATGCAGCATGTCACTGCGGGTGGCCCCCAGCTAACAAAAGTTTCTAAGTGGTCCTGAAGTTGACAGCTTACAGTTCTGAAGGTGTAGCCTAACAGAGGAGATATCCTCGCTAAAGATCAATCTATAGGTTTAGTTATGCCCATACTGCTAAAGGCCATGAATGCTGTCCTTTCAAGGGACACTCCACCCCCTTCCTGTTCCTCTGCTGCTATATTAGTCCTCCCTAAACCAAGCAAAAACCAGCAGCTTTGTCCCTTCTAAAGGCTGAACTCAGTACTCAATGCCGACTATATGTTCTATATGTCTATCTTGTCTAGGCGTCTGGATTGGCTGCTCCCACAGCTTATAGGTTTAGTGCAGACTGGGGTTCACACACGACAACAGGCAACACGAGATGCACATTACACACACACACTGCACAAGATGCAGCAGTCAGCCCTGTGCTCCCATAGCTATGTACATATATGCTTCTATGGAGGAATCGGAGCACAGAGCCCGAAGGGCCCTGTGCTCTGACAAGCACATTAGGATATGATTACACTATCTCAAAAAGTAAGGAAATAAATTGTAAAAAAACTTCACTACTGCATCAGTTAGGGTTAAAGCGACAAAAGTAGGGAAATATGGCGTTAGGGTTTCAAACCCTAAGCACCCCCCACTCTGAACAAAGAGGCCGCCGGGGTGGCATTCGGGTCATCAGCCCTAATGCTCACCCCATTCTCCTATGCTGCACCCATCCAGCTTATTTTCTAATGGAATGGGGTGAGCATTAGGGCTGATGACCCCAATGCTGTCCCTGATGCCTCTTAACATAGAAACATAGAATTTGATGGCAGATAAGGACCGCTTGGCCCACCTAGTCTGCCCATTTCCCTACCTAACGGATAAGCTGCAGATCCTAGTTAACCAACAGCCTACTTCTTCCTACCCCCCACTAGAATTGCCTTATGTCTGTCCCATGCATTCCTGAATTCCCCCACTGTTTTTGACTCTACGACCTCCTCAAGAAGGCCGTTCCATGAATCTACAACCCTCTCTGTGAAGAAATACTTCCTCACATTACCTCTGAGCCGTCCCCCACTCTGTCTTTAAATTGTGCCCCCTTGTTCTTGTACATCTCTTTTTCTGAAAGATGCCACCCTCTTGGACTTTGTTGATTCCCTTGAGGTATTTGAAAGTTTCTATCATGTCCCCCCTCTCCCTCCTTTCCCCCACTTTGTCTGTGAAGGGTGGGGGGGGTGTTAGGGTTGGAAACCCTAATGCCATATTTCCTTACTTTTGCCGATTTAACCCTAACTGATCCACTAACAAAGTTTTTTTGCAATATATATTATAGAGGCACGGTTGTGCCCCTATAGTTAGGGTTAAGTAGGCACTTTAATGTTAAACCCCAATTTTTGCAAGTTAATAACTTTGCAACCATTCAACGGATTTGCACGAAATTTGGAGAACACAGTCTCCTATGGTAGATCTCTTGATTTACCAAGTTGCATTTTGGTTGGACTTATGATTTGTGCGCAACGAGGCACTGAAAAATGCATTTTTCGACACTTTTGACATACTTTTTGCCCACTGTGCTGCGACCACACCGTGTGGTCTTTTGGTCTGAAATTTGGAAGGTAGAAAGAGTTTAGGTCATAGAAACATACATAGAAACATAGAAGTTGACAGCAGATAAGGACCGCAAGACCCATCCAGTCTGCCCCATTTCTTTTTCTACCTTATAAATGTGCCATCGGCCTTTGCTCAATGAACAATCCAGTGTTGGTTTGGTTAGAAAATATTAATTCACTCCAAAGTTATTTATTTTTAAAATTTTTGTGTTCTGAGTATGCTCAGTTCACTCCAAGATTTATATGTATGTTTTGCAAAAGAGGATTGGGTTCACAGTCAAGGATTTTGTCACTGCACAAACAAGGATTTTAAAAAATCCTCGTCCATCAGGAAAATTCCTTGTCTGCGAGCCGCCATCTTGTTTTCATTTTTTCCCCCAAACAAAATGTTGTAGCTTCCTCCACAGGTGACGTCTTGTTGTAATAAGGCATGGGTTTTGTTCAGGGTGATGCCCTCTACAAACCCATACCTTTGGTTTGCTTCATTTTGTCCAAAAAATGGCCATTTCAAATTAAAAAATTCTTTGTCCATGACTCGCTTTTGATCCCCTTTCACAAGCTGACAAAATCCCAGTCTGCCAGCCAATCCTCTTCTGCGAGGTAGCAAAATCCTTGACCGTCACTTATGGACCAGATGGCCCTTCTCGCAGATGAAGACTGAGTTGGCGGACAAGGATTTTGCTATCTCGCAAAAGGGGATCGGGTGACAAACTGGGATTTTGTCAGCTTGCAAAAGGGGATTGGTTTTTTGAATCCTCTTTCGTGAGATTAAAAAAATTGCAGTCCGCGAGCTGTCAAAATCCTAGTCTGCCACCTGATCCTCTTTTGCAAGGTAAAAAAAATAGTTGACCGTCACTTAGGGATCAGATGGCCAAAATCTGACGGTCAAGCATTTCTCGCACACAGCAATTTTGACAGCTTGCGAACAGGGATTGATCTGATGGTTGGGGATTTTGCTACCTCACGAACTAGGAATTTTGAAACTTTTAAAAATGTTCCCACTGCACTGTAAATTAACGGTGGTTTTTTAGACTTGAAATTTGCAGGGTATTAAGGGGGATGCCCTACAGATGTGAATTATGCTATTTAGGTGTTTCTTTACAGCATTCATATCTCGTAAACAATGCGAGATATGGATTTGATTTGATTTTGCGTAGACGTCTCACTGTAATGATTACGACACTTGAATTTTTTTCCTAGCTGCTATGGTTCCCGAGATATTGGCAAATTAGTGTTACAAGGGTTCCTTGCCCTACAGGGCACTGTATGGCTTTGTAGGGATGTGTAAGTGGGAGTGCAGGGCCCTGAGGGCCCTCGCTCCCACAGACGCATATTGTTATGCAGAAATGGTCAGCTTGGTGGGAGTATGGGGCCCACCAACACATGCTATGTACTAGTTATATTACACTTTTTCAAAAAGTAAGGAAATTCATTGCAAAAAACTTTGTTTAATGCATCAGTTAGGGTTAAAGCAACAAAAGTGGGGAAATGAGATGTTAGGGTTAAGCCCCTGACCCCCCACAACCCCACCACTCCATCCTCCACAGACCGACACACACCGGGGTGTGCCATGGGGTCATGAGGCCTAACTCTCACCCCATTCTCCTTTACTGTAGCATGTCAACCTGTTTACACATAGAAAGGGGTTAGAGTTGGGTCCTGCGACCCTATGGCACACCCCAGCATCTGTCAGTCTGTGGAGGATGGGGGTGGTGGTGGGGGTTTAGGGGCTCAACTCTAACGTCTCATTTCCCCCTTCTGTCATTGAAACTCAATTGTCAGACACCCGACCATTCTTCTAATAGGCTTAGGTCCGTTCTTATTTTTTCCACCCCCTCCAGTGTATCCACACTGTTGCAGATCTTGGTGTCATCTGCAAAGTGGCACACCTTTCCCTCCAGACACTCTGCAATATTGCTAATGAAGACACTGAATTGGACTGGCCCCAGCACCGACCCCTGTGGCACTCCGCTGGTCGCCTCCCTCTCCTCAGATTTTAAGCCATTTACCACCACCCTCTGAGTCCTGTCCCTTAGCCAGTTCCCAACCCACTTTACCACCATAGGACCCCCTCCCAGGCTCTCCAATTTATTTAGCAATCTCCTGTGCAGGATGATGTCGAAGGACTTGCTGAAATCCAGGTAGGCCACATCCACCACCCCTCCCTGATCTATCACCCTGGTTACCCAGTCATAGAAATCTATAAGATTAGTCTGACAGGAACTTCCTGTTGAGAATCCATGCTGCCTTGGATCCTGCGCCCCACTATCCTCCAGAAACTTCACAATCCTCTCCTTAAGTAAGGACTCCATTCGTTTCCTCACTACTGTGCTTAGGCTTACAGGTCTGAAATTGCCTGCCTCCTCTCTGAAAAAGAGGAGAAGTACTGTATGTATGTCTTACTAGCATAAAAGGTACAAGTTTAACTATTTCAACGAGGACTTTATAGCTAATGCAGCCGAAATTTATCTTTTTATTTTAGCAAAATTGTTACTGACATCCTTCGTGTATTTTTGATTTTCTCAGATATTTTCAAAACATCTTTTATGACTAATTCTGTAATTATAAAGACTCAAGTTATAAAAGATGGCCACCACTCACAATTTTTAAAAATCTCTTCCATTGGGGTTACCTGTTGAATGTACATACTAGATTTATAACTGTGGATCTACTAGGATGGTGCTGCCACATGTTTCTGATGTTAAACAGCATAGCACTGTACCAAGAAATGAAACGTATGTCATGGTGGGTATGACACAGGAAAGGTAACTTTCTAGAAAGTTCCAAGTCCTGCATCTTAGTTACGGCATGAAAGAAAATAAAAAGAAAAATGGGTATAGTGATGTTTTTTGCCACAAAAACATTACTGCTGAAAAACTACAGCTTGACTAACAAATACTGCTGCTTTAATTCAAATCTAAGGACATTACAGTTGTGTTCACATCAAATAAAAAACGCTGTAAGGTTATATTCTCGTTGCAGTCTGACAGACCTTGAAGAGAATTAACTGTAGTTTAAATGGGCAGTAAGTCTTCTTTTGAATGTTTAGACAACTCAAGACTTGCGTTTTAGAAATGTTAAATATAAATGACTGGCATACACCCTGTTATAGATCAAGGGAGCACTCCCAACCAATCGGAGCACTCCTTTCCACAGCGTGTGAGACACTCTTATTCTGTAAAGAGTGTCTCACATGCAGGTGCCCTGGAAACTGGCACATTTAGGGCAGTTTTTAATTTTTTAATTTTAATATATTACTGCTCGATCTTGCTCAATAATATATTAATACTACCACTGAGACCACTCTTACGGTTGTAAGAGTGGTTTCACATCCTTAGGGTACCACAACCGTTGGGTAACGGTTCTCATACCCTATAAATGCACGTTAGACCACTCCTACAACCAACAAAAGGTATACCATTTTATTGTACAGTTCATTTGGAGTTTGTATAAATAGTGCTTTGGTGGCAATATATTGTTTTAGCTTTTAAAATTTACAGATCATGATTTGGAGTACTACATAACTGCAGGACCACAGACCTCGAAAAAGAAATGTTGGTTCATGTCCCATGTGCGCTGATATTAGTAAACAGTTTATGCAATAGTGTTGCTCAGATAGTGCTTTTGTGGATCCAACTATCCTCCGTCAGATAGTGCTGGCATCCAACCTAGCATCCAGCCAATGGATCTGATGGGCGGATCTATCGGATCCAACCTCGGATAGTTAGACCCGATGGTCAGAGCCATCGGATCAAGGTCGGATCCACAGATACAGTGGCGTGAAAAAGTATTTGCCCCCTTCCTGATTTTCTCTATTATTGCATATTTGTCACACTGGATGTTTTCAGGTCTTTAGACAAAATATAATATTAGATAAAGGGAACCTAAGTGAACAAATAACACTTTTTTTTTTACTTATTTCATTTATTTAATGAAAAAATGTTAACCAACACCAACTGGCACTGTGTGAAAAAGTAATTGCCCCCTAGTTAAATCAACCCAATTAAAGGTATAATTAGAGTCAGCTGATTGAACACAGCCAGGCTTGATTACAGCCAGCCCTGCTCAATATAAACCTCACTTATTTTGGCCCTTACCGTCAGAGTCACGTTGCCAGCACAAAGATTCAACAAGCACATTATGCCATGATCAAAGGAAGTTCCTGAAAAGATCAGAAAAATTTGTTGCCCTCTATCAGTCTGGAAAGGGTTACAAAGCTATTTCTAAGGCTCTGGGACTCCATCGAACCACAGTGAGAGCCATAATCTCAAATGGAGAACACTTGGAACAGTAGTGAACCTTCCCAGGAGTGCGGCCTGCCAAAATTACTCCAAGGGCACAGTGTAAAATCATCCAAGAAGTCTCAAAGGATCCTAAAACAACATCCAAAGAACTGCAGGCTTCTCTTGCCTCAGCTAAGGTCAGTGTTCATGACTCCACAATCAGAAAGAGACTGGGCAAAATGGGCTTCATGAGAGTAGCAAGGCGGAAACCACTGCTAACCAAGAAGAACATAAATGTCTCTCTCATTTGCCAGAAGCACCTGGATGATCCACAAGCCTTTTGGGAAAATGTTCTATGGACAGATGAGTCCAAAGTGGAACTTTTTGGACAACATGGATCCCATAATGTCTCGTGTAAAGCAAACACAGCATTCCACAGTAAGAACACCATACCAACAGTCAAACATGGTGGTGGTAGTGTGATGGTGTGGGATGCTTTGCTGCCTAAGGACCTGGATGACTTGCCATAATTAAAGGAACCATGAATTCTGCTCTGTACGGAAAATTCTTAAGGAGAATGTCCAGTCATCCTTCCATCAGCTGAAGCTGAAGCGTGGTTGGGTCATGCAGCAAGACAATGATCAAAACACAAAAGCAAGTCCACATCAGAATGGCTAAAAAGAAGTAAAATTAAAGTTTTGGAGTGGCCTAGTCAAAGTCCAGACTTAAATCCAATAGAGATGCTGTGGCAGGACCTGAAACGAGCAGTTCATGCTCGAAAACCTACCAAATGTTACTGAATTAAAGCAGTTCTGTGAGGAAGAGTGGGTTAAAATTCCTCCACAGCGATGTGAAAGACTGATATTGAATTATAGGAAGTGTTTGGTTGCAGTCATTGCAGCTAAATGTGGCATAACCAGTTATTAAGTGTAAGGGGCAATTACTTTTCACACAGTGCCAGTTGGTGTTGGTTAACTTTTTCATTAAATAAGTGAAATTAAAAAAAAAACAAGTGTTATTTGTTCACTCAGGTTCCCTTTATCTAATATTACATTTTCTCTAAAGACCTGAAAACATCCAGTGTGACAAATATGCAATAATAGAGAAAATCAGGAAGGGGGCAAATACTTTTTCACGCCACTGTACCTCGGATGCTTACAGTGGATCCTATGAGGTCGGATGCTTGGTTGGATGTCTATGCCATCCACGGCTATCCAATGTCTGACCTGGTAGGATACAATCTGAGCAACACTATTATGCAATATTTATGGTGAGTGTGCAGTTCTATACTTTCTGATTCATGTTACCTCAAGAACCTGCACCTGGCTTAAGTATTTTTTTATTTACAGAGATGTGCAAGTCTTCCTGGGATCAGCTTTCTCCTCAAATGTTTCTAGAAATTCATCCCAAAAATTTCTTGGCTCGATTCTCAGTCACAACATGTGAGTTAGGGCAAACTGCCCCCAGTTGTGCACTATATGTTGCAGCTATACACAAAACTAAGACTTGTTTGCCGAGGGGTGCACTGTATGTTGCCGCTATACACAAAACCTATACCTGTTTGCCGAGGCAGGGAAAGACTCCCCCATGTCACTTAGTCGGAATGCAAATGAGCATACTAGATGATAGTGTTTGCATACCGCATTTGCACACACTAAAACTTGAAGTCCGAAAACCAGACTTCTGTGTACTGAGCGTAAGAAGCACGGGAGTCTGTAAGACTTTAATTTATGCCAGAGGCACCCTTGCGGAGTTTGCCATTATTATGCTAGTTCCATAAACTGCAACAGCTACGCATGAAAACCTACTAAATGGGCTTTGTGATGCTTCTGTTGGGCAAATTCTAATACACAGTATCACATTCTCTGTAAAAAATGATAAAAACAATGGGAAAAGCTCCCACTGTGGACTGAACAAATGGCAGCTCTTGCCAGCAACATGGTTACAATTTTTTTTTTTCATTTTTATAGTTTTCTGACAATAGTTAACAAAAACAAGTACGCAAACATTCGAAATGTATAAACTGAATAAGCAGAGATAGTTTTTTTCACTGTGTTCATTTCAAACTTTTTCAAACTTACACAAGTCCGGAGTCCCCAGGAGTCCAGCATCCATGTTGTGCACAGTCCAAACGGTACTCCTACTATGAGGTATACAAGCGATAGCCAGTTAATCTTATCCAAGGAGATACTGAAGTACTTCGATATCTGATCAGCCACCGGAGCAAAGCTCAGCCAGAGCTGGGGAAAAGAAGACAGGATGGCCATGACAGGCCGTTAGTTTCTAGAGTTTGGCACTGAGTTTAGCACTTTTCTTTTTGTTTCTATTCACTAGTAAATCTACGTCAAGGTACAGTTTCTTCCCTCTTTTTTAGCAGACCAAGAATGTGGCTATCATATGCTGATGCTGAGTATACCTGTTCTGATTACATCTGTCCTTGTACTAGTGCGCATGTGTATACATTTATTTTTTAAATGGCAAAAGAAAATACAGAAGCCCCATTGGTTAAAAGCTATCATCTGACCAGGGCCGGATTAAGGGGGGGACAAATGGGGCAAATGCCCCAGGCCCCCCTCTATAGACTGGCCCCCCCAGTAGTCGGAAGCGAGAGACACTTTTAGTAAGTGGACTGGTGGTTTGTAAATCATGCCACCTCCCCCTCACCACATGGCCTTGAGTTAAGCGTGAGTCAACCTCCCCCCATAGGCCCCCGGCAGCTTGCTCCCTTAAAAATGCTGTGAAAGCAGCGTGACTTCGGAAGAAGCACATTTGTTAAATAAAATAAAAAAAAACACACAAGCCCCTGCCACAGATAGGCCCCCCGGCAAGTCTACATTGCAGATTTCTCTCGTTCCCCCTTCCCTCAGGTGGTACAGTACAGGTAATGATTTGTAATAAATCATGCCTCTCCCCCGCATGAGTCAAGCGTGAATCAACCCCGAGGCGTGCTTCATAAAACAAAACAAACAAAAAATGACTTTGGGAAAGGCTTCTTTAATTAAAAGAACAAAAACACAAGCCCTCGGACCCTCCTGCTACAGATAGACCCCCGGCAAGTCAACATTGCAGAAGATTTCTCTCGTCCTCCCCCCCCCACTTTCCTCCTCCGTTATTTGCAGCCTGCAGCTAGAGTCGAGTGACTTGCTTGAAAAACAAACTGGCACTGTGTGGCACAAGAAGTGAAGAAGGCTAACTGTGCAAGCACCATGATCTAGCTCCTTAGGATACTGACAGGTTTTCCATTTTGTTGAGTCTGGGACTGGACCTGGACCAGTGCAAGTTGCGACCAGACCTGGGCTGCCGCTGCATAATACGAGGAGCGGCGCCAGAACCAGGAGCTTTGCGTTCAATCCATCTGGGCAGCATTTTTTAAACCACTCTTTCTTGGTGGTTTTGGGGCTCAAGCATGCATTTTGCCAGCGGCAGCACCTGCATTCGCTATCTATGCACGCCACGCCACTCTATCGCTAGCATGATTAATTGATGCACTGTTCTAAACTGCCTGCTGCTGCTAAACTAAGGAGTTTCAAAGGGAGCTCCAAGCAACAGCAGACAGCTTGAGTTCAGTAAGTGGCTTAGAAAGTTGATATCTGTATTTTATTTTTATGCTGAGATAATTGATCTGACCTTGTTCAAAGAAGAGATAAAGGGACATGCGTGTGTGTGTATACATGCATGGATCCTCTAACTCTGAAATAAATGGAATTAATCATTCCTTTGATATCCCATGTGCAGATAAAGGTACGACATCAGTCTGTTTATTTGGAGTCATAGCATTTGTACATTGGAACTGCACGCTTCTGTACAATGGGTACATACAGTAACTTACTGTTGTTTGGAGTAGGATGCATACCTCTTAGTAAAGCACTGTTTAATTTTGTTTAATTTATTTCATTAAAATAAACTTGTGATTAAAGAGGTTACTTAAAGATTACTTTGCTTTTCTGAGCGGGGTCTGAGAGGCGACTTCAATAAAAGCCCCAAAACTCACCACAGAGCATCTAGACCCCAGAGCATCTGGAGCCTGGCGGCCTTCATGTCTTGTACAGTACAATAAATATAACATTACAGACTATGACAACATGACAGGGTGTTGTGCTTCAAGTTACTTGTTTCTCCTGTGAATAATGGGGTAGTCTCACACGGTGGTTGTTATGGTTAATAAACAATGCTCAGTAAATGTTGCATAAAATTAAACATTTTGGTGTAAAAAGTTGGGCGTTTACAGCAGCCACCAAGTTGTGAGTGTCCCAGGCCCCCCTAAGGCTTGATCTGCCCCTGCATCTGACCATGCTTTAAAAAATAATTGATGCATGGTTGGATGCACAATCGCCTTTCTATGTTCAATCCCTATTCACTCTGGTATCTGCAACCTAATTACACATCAGTACACCTCTGTCCCTTGATTGAATCCCTTCACATAGAACTGCAGCTCACACAGCTGAGTTTTAGCTCTTTAATCAGCACCTTAGTAAACAAGTCCCCTCATCATACCTCTCTCTCTTCAACTGAAGCATGTCGCAAAGAGCTGACCTCACATAAGTTTTAGCTAGTAATCAGTAGCAGTCAACAACCAGAATCTGTCACAATAATAATAATACCCGACAGAACGGGTGGTACTGGGCTATGTCCACCCACCCAAGGGCATAATGAAGACCAACACCACAGGCACAGGGCCTTATAGCCCTTGGAAGGATGGGTATAGCCTATATCACCGACACCGGAGAGTATTACTATGCTTAGAAAATGGGTTATTGGTACTATGCTTAATAAAATATTAAAAATTTTAAAACAAACACTTAAAAATGAGTAAAAATAAACTGGAAAACAAGTAGTCCCTCTACTGTTATACTTGCGGAGTCTGAGAGACTTTTTTTTTTTTTAATTAGTGAGACTTCTTTTTCTTTGTGCATGTTCTTTTGTAGTTTCTAGTCATGCCTGTTCACTGAGCAGTCCATTCATTTTGATCTTGCCGAGGATTATTTCTTATTCAAGAATAAATAATTTTTCCAAAAATATGCTTATTGTTACTGCATAGTTTTTCATTTATGAGTTGGGGAAATTGAGGCAGAGTGGGGGAAGGAACTTCAAGATGGTATGCAGGTGCGAAAAATGGCATCTGTTTTACTTTTTAATGTTCTATTTAGCACACCAATTTAAACGGTCAAAAGGCTATCTGGCACTGGCACTAATTATTTGCCAGTCTCTGTTCACTCTTACCGGCCCATGTCGTAGGTGCTGCCAGCCAATCATGTCACAGGATTTAACCAACTCATTTTCTAACTTCTGTTAAAGGGGACTATTTAAATCATTATGTTCCCTAAAAATAAAATGACGTGTTCGCATCCAAACAACCATGTTTCTGTATATTTCATTAAACTATAACCTAAGAATATCTTTTTATAAGTGGAATAAGCTACCTCAGGCTGTGGTTTAAATGCTGTAAAGTCACTTGGCCTTCAGCCTACTGATTTTAGACCCCTGCCTCAAAGTCCTTTAAACCACAGCCAGTCATGGCTTAGTCCTTACTTGTTTAACATGTTTGTCCTCCAAGGTACCTTCATGAGATGTAACATTTCATTTTAAAGAGATTCACCAAAATTCACCATTGCCTTACTTGGTGCAGTAGCTGGAGGGGTCCACAGGCAGATCGCAAAGTCAGTTTCATTGTTTGGTGCCTCCAAAAGATTTTATTTTAAATGTTTAAAAGTGTGATCCACTAAGTGTGGAACCACACCTGCAACCACTCGTTCACACCGACCTGTGACCTAACATGTCATCACAGGGAGCAGTACTCCACACTGTGTGCATGCCTTTGTACAGTCAAACTGGCAAGTGCTGGATTTTCAAGAGAGGGAGAGCACAGCGGCCACGCAAACACTGTTCCATCGGAACATGATGAAATATCCAATGCAACACGAAGGTGGCAGTGAATTAGATTCGTTTCACCCCACCTCTGCAGTTTTGGATCCCTATGGGGATGATCCTTATGTTACAGATGCTGATTCAGACTCCACCACTGACAGCGAGAACAGCACGAGTGATGACAGTGCTGGGGCTATGGCAGTGCAATCAGGCTCGGCAACACAGAATGGTAACCTATGTGTTTAGTCACTTGAGTCATTATTGCTGCTTTTACAATTCACTAGGGAGGGTGTGTTATGCATTTCTCAGCAGGTCTGCTACTCAACAACTATCATTTCTGAATACACCCCTGTTACTGAATGGGCACTGCTGTTTCTGAATGGTACTCCTCCCCTCCACCTGACTGCAACATCGTGTCATTGCTATTGTGCCTGTGTATCGTCATTACAGCTAGTGTGGCTGTTCTGAGGGGCATTTTCAAACTGGTCTGTATGTATGGTGGTTGTCTGTGTCTTGCACCTGCCACACACAATGGACTTTTGCCTGCCATCACTACTCCCATCACCCCCAAGTGTAGCACAGGCAGTAAGTGACAACACATGTTTTATTTATTTATTTTTATTTATTTATTAAGCATTAGTTTACAACCTTTGAGCCAGAGGCTCGGTTACAAAGGTACCTCATCACAGAGAAGACAATACAGTGATAACAACTTAGTACAGAGAAACAGTGTACAGTTTTTTTTTTTTTAGGATACAGGAGGACAATGAGATCAACAGTTTACCACATACAGGGTTGGTGAAGTTAACATTGTTCAGGGAAATAACTAGAACATCAGAAAAACATAGGATATCAATACAGTGTGTTTTAGCGGAGTCAACAGGGAGGTAACAGGAACCAAGGGTAGAGAAGGTAGAGGATTTGAGCAGCCAACAGGGGGCTTTGTCAGAGAGTGAGCAAGATAGCTTAGAAACAGCAACAGCTGCGAGTGGTGAAAAGGTGTGTCGTCCATCCGCCCCCCCTCTTACTTGGGGTGCCTGTCTCTTCAGTGTTTGGTACAGAAAGGAACGGCTAATCCCTGCATCCAGTGATGTATACATTCAGTTCCGTGACTGTTCAAACTAATGTGCTCTGTCAGGCTCACTGCCTGTTCTGATGGAGCTACTGATATGTGTGCCTAACAGAGTGATTTGAGAACCTGATTTGCCACAAATGATGTCAGGCAGGGTGGGACAAATCACTTTTTGACCTGGTGGCCAGTTTGGCCACCATGCCTCAAAATCTGGTGGCCAAAAATATTTTTAGGTGGCCAATTTTTTTTTTTTTTTTTTTTTTCACGCTAGCCTATAAAATATAGTAGCCATTTTTTTAACTTGCCTTTCAGATGAGGAATTGTCTATTAACCTACATTTGGGAACGTGTTTACCAGAGATTCTGATGAGAATTAGCCTGCCAGAACAGCGTCAAGTATACACAGGAGGGAAATTTATAAAGTACAAATTGAAAGTCCTGCCTGTCTAATGCAAAAAGGAAAGCAAGGGTGGCACTCCCAACTATGAGAAAATGAAAATGAAATCACCAGTCACTACAGAACATGGGACCATCGGAGAAACACCTCCATGACCGAATCAGAAAAGGGAAGGGCAGCGCAATTATGTGAAAGTGAGATGAAAATCAACAACTGAAGATGGGACCAGTGGAGAAACACTGTGACTGGACTGGAGTCTGTCTGACTCTGACTGACCAGAACCTGCTGATTTACAAGTGAAAACAAGTCCTCTCCTAGTGCTAAGTGTACACTGTTTTTTTTGTTTGTTAAATAAACCACTAAAAACTTTCAGATGTTGTGATTCTCTTATTGTCTTGTGTGTTCTTTTTTTTTTTTTTTTTGGGGGGTACTTTTTTGTGACTTTTTTTCATGACATGGCCAGACATGTGCTGCTGCTATGCTGTTACAATCCCCAATCCACCACTGTAGGGTCATCCTCACTAAAATTAGATTTTGAGGGCAAGGGCAGAAAATAAGTTTTAAATGCTTCCTAAAAACTATGGCTGACAGATTGCTAACAGTATTTATATTACTGTTACTGTCTTCTTCAAAATCGGTCCACCTCCCACGCCCCACTCCAACGCAACCACTGTCTGTGTCCTTTGAACTCAACTCCTCGAGTCCGACTCCGACTCCTTATCTATTTCTGCTTCCAAGTCCATTACATCTGATTCTGGATGTGTGACTTTATGTCCAGAAAGATGCCGATATCCTGGTGTTGATGAGTACCAGTGATCAACTGATGGGTCTGGATTAAAGTCCGCTATTGTTGGTCCATTTAAACTGATCATCATCAAATCGTCCATAGTGCTATCAATAAGATTGCTATGAGATATTGTTTTAATCCTATTATGAGCACTAAATCCCCTTTCGCAAGCAGCTGTACTCACTGGCATTACCTGAAAAATTGTTATCAACAACCGTAACAGACCAGATCTCTCTAAATGTTGGTGAACCTTTCTTAATGCACGCTCTGTATTTTGATTTTTTACAGCATTTTTGAAATCTTGCCACTCTTCCAAAAGTTTTTGTGTAATTTCTCTTTCAAGTTCAGCATCCTCCAGCGCTGGATCAGATAAGTTGCCCTGAACCGTATTGCTTTTTCAGGAATGGCATGTACCCCTGGCAAAGCCCTGTGATGGATTCCTGACCAAAATTTAGAAAGAGTGGGTCATCAGGAGAAGGCCAAACAGTTGTGTCAAATACTGAAAATCGTTTGTAGTCTTCCGACTGCCACATGGGCTCAAATCTGTCACATAATAATCCGACCACACTGTTGCATATTTTCTCCTTGATCAGTGTCTGCGGGCATTTCACTGAAACAATCTCCTTGGCTGCTTGGTCTGAAGCAGTGGCCTGCCTGGTCTTTTTTTGCCTTTTATTCCTATTTTTCTGTACTACATGATGTTCACTAGCATTTTCAGTCATGCCTGGTGGAGGAGCTAGAGGAGTGTTGCTGCCATCCATACCACCAGTAAGGAGACTGCCCTCCGAACTGGCATACTCTAAAAACTGTGCCTCAGCAGGGCCCGCATTGGTCTTCAACTTGATGAGCTCCGAAATGCAGCTCTCCACTCGTGGCTGTACCTGAGTAAGAAGAAGACAACCCTCTTTTTGGAAATTTTGAGAAAGCCTTCCAAGAATAGATAGATAATCTTGTTGAAAGGCCAAGAACCACATTTTTTTTTTGTTTTTTTACAAAGTTCAAATGTCCTTTAGCGCTGTCTGCATCAGGAATCCCACTGTGCTGTGTTGCAGTATTCTCTAAGTGTGCAATTATTGCGGCAGGTTGTGGAGAGAGCTGATACAGCACTGTAGTGCGAACTGACCCAGCGCACTGTGAAATGCTCACCAGTTTTTTCAATTCAATGAAAAGGTGTTAGCAGCCTCCTCAAGGCTCTCATTCTTCGGTGAGAAGAATGATAAAATGAATACAGGGCCCGCAAGCCATTTTCATTTTCGTGAACTTCTGGCATATGTTTTTGGGCATCCAGAATGGCCAGTTGTAAAAGATGTGCGATGCAGTGTGTAGCAATTAACCAAGGCAGGCCACTGTTTTGTAACTTTGCCGTGACTCCGCCACGTTGACCTCGCATGACTGATGCACCATCAGTGGCCATCCCAGAAATCCATGGAAGAGTTTTCCACAAGGGGATGTTAAGTTTGTTAAAGAGTGAATCTAATGCTGCAATGTATCCATCGGCATCTGCTTTCCCTAGTAGCTCGGTACCAATAAAGGAGGTATTTGGAGTACCATCTTCACCAACATAACTGATGAACACATTCACAAATTCCCTCACACTTCTGTCAGTGCTTCCATCTATTAACAGTCCAACAGCAGGAGATTTTTTTATCTCTTCAGTTGTATTTGTGCGTATTACTGCTGCAATATGATGCACAAACTCGCTGCACCTCTTGTGATTTGTGTATTGTTCAATCACTTTTATATTACATTTGCGTAACAGTGAGGTATGAAATGGAAAGTCCCAAAATGGCCTATCCCTTGATGCCAGAAAGTAGGCAACATTAAAAAGACACCGCATGGATTCTCTCATTGCAACACTCATCTTTTGAAAACAAAAAGCCATAGGTGTGGATTCAGGTGCCCTTTGAGCCCTTTCAACCAGAATGCATTTTCCATGGGGAACTGCTTGCATCATGAATTTTTATAGACTCCATTTTAAAAGTACTGCTACCAACAAAAAACACAGATGCATGATCTGCCAGGTGGGGTTGCTTCCTACACACCTTGCAACTCATAGTGTTGCTTTGCTTCTCATACTGAAGCCAGTCAAATTCCCGTGACCATTCAACCCTGAATTTGTGTTTCACTGAATCTTTTTTCCTGTTGGTAGGATTTATTTTGGGCAGAGAGCTTGAGGAAGATGAACTATCTGCAACGGAAACACTACTAGAAATAACAGAAACACTAGGAAACTGAACAATATCAGTAAGCACTACTCTACTTATATTATGACTACTTCATCCATTGTTGCACCAAATGCATTATGTATAACTTGCTGTTATTATTGTTGTTGTTTTGTGTTTTGTTCTGTTTCTACTGTACCATTGTAAACTCCCTACCCCAGGGCGCATCTGGAATCGAGCAGTACTCTGCTCAGCATGTTTTCCTGGTAAATCTCTTAAATAAATAAATAAATAAATAACCATTACTGATGGCCTGTCAATATGGTCAGACTCGCGGCCATCACCCTGGCTGCCCCTTCCCCCAGAAATAGAAGAACAAACAGCAGCAGCAGCGTTACCAACTGGAGGATTTAATTTCACATGTTCCTCCTCAGCAGCAACATCGACAATGTTACTGTCAGCGTCACTGATGACTAGAATGGTTTTGTTACGTAATTCTTCCACAGCACAGACACTGGGTTTAATAAAGCCAAAGGAAAACAAATTAGGTTGTTGTTTTTGTTTCTTTTTTCCAGACATTTTTATTACTCCAATCCCAAAACAGTATGAAAAACAATGAGTGGTTGCCGGTAATGGCAGCAGCACGGCAGCAGACAGTTTTTGGATGCCTGCCTGAGCCTGACACAACCAGGAGGACTGGCTGTAGCCATGACTGTGAGTGGTCAGAGTGAGACTGATGGATTTGTCTTGGATGGACTGATATTTATAGTACACAACCAGAGGCTGTCACTAATATGCTTACACACAGGTTATAATAGCTATGCCTTTTTCATTAACTGTGGCAAGCTTTAATTTTTTTTCTTTTAAATTGGTCCCCTCAAAAAAGCCTGACACAACCTCAAGAGGACTGCACGAGACAGGTGGATAGCCAAACAACAAAAGACGCAGTCACTAATATGCGCTCAGGTAGCAGCACTAATATGGACTTTTCATTAATTGTGGCAAGCTCTAATTTTTTTTTTGTTTGGCCCCCAAAAAAAACCTGACACAAACAACCACTAATATGCACACAAGTAGTAGTTCGGACTTTAAATTATTGTAGCTTGTATTTTTTTCAGTTTTGGGCCCAAGAGCCCCAATCCCACCCAAAAAAGACTGAAGACAAGCAAAATCAGATACAACTTACAGCTCCCCCTGTACCACCACGTCCACAAAGCAGGGTCTCTGTCGTCCCCCTCCCTTCCCCCAGTCGTCAGACTCACTCAGCACAGTGACTAATGTGCTAGCAGCTGAGCTGCAGCAATTGCAAATTCAGAAAGAATATTTATTTACCCACCCAATTTGCTCCTTTGCAGTAATTCAGAGCTTCCTTCCCCAATCCCCACAACAGGACCACCAAGCACTGGCCCCTCCCCCCAGTCAGCACGTCATCCCCAAATTGAGAAAAGTTAGCTGCTCTTTTTAAGTATACTACAGATTAAGACGGAGTAGAGACAGGCTCCTTAAAAAAAAAAAAAAAAAAAAACAGTACTGGTACTACTGGTAGTTTTTATTTACTGAGCTCTTAAAAGGGCTGTTGAACTTCACGGCAAAGTTATGCTCTGAGAGAGAGCTCACACCAAGTCTCCTCACCCTCTCACGCCTAAAATCAATAGCGATTGAAGGCGAGCGAATCCTTTCCCCTCCTCCCAACTCCCCCACCCACGTGAGCACCCAACTGCTCACCTTGTGATGAGGATACTGTGCTGCGCAAACTCGCTGATGGTCTCCCGGCTCAAATCCCGACTCCTCCTCTGGCTCCCATCCAGACATATCCCTCCTGCTCTCTCTTGGCCATAAAAGATGATCCCACGCATGCGCGATGACGGCAGCTCAGCTGAATTCATTGACAGGGGATGCTGAGCTACCGCGCATGCGCGCCAGTGATGCGGCTTACTACTCGCCAGAATGGCGAGTTTTTAGACAAATCTGGTGGCCAAAATGATTAGCCAGGTCACATTTGGCGACCTGGCGACCCTATTTGTCCCACCCTGATGTGAGGGTCATAGGTTATCAGGACTGTGATGATGCTGCCCCAGAATACACTTTGTGTGTTCTTCCACTGGATGTAACAGGTGACATATTTATGTGGTCATTCAGGGATCGCCCTATCAACACACCCAGTGATGTCAGCAATGAAAAATAAAATGTTGAATGTCACTTCTGTGCATGTAAAATGTCTTTGTTCACACCCACCCCAAATCACTATCCCGTATGGATGTCACTGTTGAATCATGTCTATTGACATCATCTCCTTGCCCCTTACACTGATGCACACAGCCCCCTACAGAAGGTCTGAACACACAAAACATGTTATGTGTGACTTCTGGCACTGTGAAATGTATCTTGTCACAAATCAAAGCTTTAGCTTGCCTTCCTGCCATGACCTGTGCATTGCACAAATGCATAGTAAGGCCGACAACAGGAAAGCAATGGCCTAGTCTACCTATGAATAATGACATGTTGAGGTGCTTCGACAGCCCTCCACTCCTGTTCTTTATCCCTCTCACTGTGCCCTATACCTCTTGGTGGAACAAGTCAATCATTTGTTGTGACTTCTGCCATGCCCCTGAACACACAGACGTAATGTGGCATGTAAAAGGAAAACAAACCTTTACCTGTCATGTCACTCACTGTATCAGGTCTGTTGTGCTCACTGTGGGTTTCTGCAGTCTGACTGTCTATCTCCATCTATCTGCCTCTGTCACTGTGTGTCTTCCTCCCTCTCTGTCTTCTGTGCAGGGTACAGTGCACATATTTCTTTGCCCAGCCCGCACTTGACCTGTGCGTGATCCAAATGCAGCCAGACCAAGGGAAAGTACAAAGTTGTCATCTGTGAGTTTGGTCTCCAAGTAGTTTTTGTTGGTCCCAGAGATCTCTGACTCTCTCTTTCTCTGTCACCTATGAATGTCACACTGCACCGATTTATCTTGCCGGACTGACCTTTCTGTGTACAGCAGTGACAGCCAGGTATGCTGACACCATTGAAAGCAAAAAACATTGACACGGGGGGATGTAGGCCACTGTGCCGTGTATCTTGTTCCCACTGTACTGTGTCCCTGTTTACACTGGATGTCACAAACCGCACATTTACCTTGCCAGCATTCTATGTCTTCTGTTCGGTCCACATTGCCATGGTAAGGACAAGCACAGGAATATCAGTTCCATGCCTCTTCTGTGATACTAACTGTGTCCTGCAGTGCCAGAAACAGTCACCACTGGTGTTTGTCTGGCTCTGTCTGACTGTCCGTCTCCAACACCCTGCTTATGACAAGTGTAAGCTTTATTGTGTCAGACTGGCTTGATCACGTATAAACTGGCAGATTGGGGCCTTGAAAAACAAATCAAGTCTGTACCTCTTGTCTTGGGCTCACTGTAGGTTGTGCCTGTCTGTCCCTCGTTGTCCTCTATAGAGCACAATTCTCCAATGGCAGTAGCCTGCAGCTGCCTTGTTGTGGTTCTCACATGCAGCCCAATTGGTGGCACTGAAATGCAAAAATTGTCATCTCCGATTGCCGGTACTGATCCTTTTGTGTTAGTCTGTTATTGCTGTACTATTATTACCTGTCTGTCTTGGTCTTCTGTGTAAGGTACAATACACTGATTTATTCTGCCATTCTTCCCTTGTTGTGTACAGCACTCAATACACCACATACTGTCACCAGAAAATGGCACAAATCTGACTGTTGGGATGTCTGCCACTGTGAGATTTGTGTATTGCCCACAGTACCACCATTCTCTATTCTGCATGTCAAATCAGGTGATTCACATTCTGGATATCTCTCATCCTGTTCACTTCACAATGTCATACCATGGCAAAACAGCAGCTGAACACATTGCAATGGTTTCTGTGGGTAAAGTATGTGGTGTCGAGGCACATGAATACAAAACCTCCACTTACAGTGTCTGCATGTGCCACTCTATCCTAACCTGTCTTTTCCAGTGCACTCTGAGTCTGACTAATACAAGTAAAAAATCTGTGGTGTTAGTCTGCCTTGGCATTGTACACACGGGCACACTAACGGCTGAAAAATGGACCTAATCAGTATTTGCGATTTGAGATACTTTACCTATTACGTAAGGGTCCCTGTAGGTTCTCACTTGCTCTCTATCGCCCTCTCTCTCTCTCTCTGTCACTCAATCTCTCTCCCTCTCTCTCAGTGTGTCTCACTGGTGGGGTACAGATCACTAATATCTTTTCCCCAGACCAGACTGTCCATGTGCATGACTCACAGGCTACCACCAATCACAGGTTCCCATTGCCAGACTGCCCTTGTCCTGTTCAATCCACACTGCCATAGTAGTGGTCCTGACAATTTTTAGGATTCAGAAGCATTTTCTACTACCTTCTTTCCCCTGGTAGTAATCTCATCCATTGACTCATGTCGTACCCACCAACCCCCACGCCACTGTAAAAAACCTCTCAATCCGACTAGAGGGCCTGCAGCCACAGAGTAATACTGCTGTGGAGTCATGATGTGACCATCATTTGTAACACCGTCAACTTGCAACAGTCCTTCTGACCATTTAGTGAGTCGTGCCATGGGTGATAGCAGGTCATGGTACTGCCAACTTTGTAACGGTGTACCACATATGATAAACTTGCAGCGTGTGAAACAAACCCCTAAAATCAAAATGCGGGAGTACTTCATTCAAAACTGGTACTACTATACACCTTTACATACCTTATCTGTTCCCCTGTGCAATAGTAAGGCCTAGTTCAAGAAAACAAATTCCATGTCATCTCAGCATCAGTTACCAGCTGTCTTGCTGCCACAACCCTTCACCCCTGCTATCTTGGTCTCACTCTCCCTCTCCCTCTCTCTGTCATTCTCTCTTTCAGTCTGTCTCACCATCTCTGTCTCCTGAAGGGCACAATGCATTCATTTTCTTGGCAAACCACACATTTGTTGGGCAGGAATAACAGCCAGTGAGACATGGGCCAGGGAAAGATAAACATGCTCATCTGTGATCACTGTTACCAACCATGGGGCCTATGCAAGAATGGGTGAAATGGCTCCGCACCGCGCATCTGCTGCATGGAGCCACTCCATGACATTAAGGCCCCCACGAGGATGCATAGGAGTAGACAGCCCTATGCATCCAAAACTGTGGCCGCATGCACAGCAATGTGCCAGGGGCAGGGGACGTGTCCGCAGTAAGCGCCATGCTCTATGGCGTGGTGTGCTATGCACCAGGGGGCATAGGAGGGTGCCAGCTATGCCAGGTGGAACCCTGCCGTTATCCACTGCACACCCCCATGGACTACATCTCCCGGTAGCAGCAGCAGTGGGACCCGACAATCCAAGCCCCTCGGCACACTAGGCAGATGAGGAGGGCTGAGGCAGCGGAATGGACGAGTACCCGTACTTGTCCTCGGGACCACTGGGTGCCATCCAACCCTCCCCCACAGGTAACCACCCCGCCCAGTGAATGCCAAGACACACACACACATATGGCAGCACGGTCCCAGTGGGAACAGGGACAACCTTCCCCCCGTGCACACACTGGTGCTCCCGTCACAGTCACAGACCCCCACCCAGTACCCCCACGGAGGCACTGGTGGCCAGTGGCCGGCGGACCCTCCACCAACAGCACTGACACCAAGGCAAACGTGTGGTGGCCCTGCCTGGCCAGCGCAGTGGTCCCCTGTAGCCCGATCCGAACCCGTCATCCCCCCACCCACACTGATAGTCAGTGGCACCGACACCCCACCACACCCCCCGTCTAGTCAGTGCCACGGCCGGATGGCCAGCAGCACAACCCTCTGCAAACCTCCTTGACAGCCAGCTGTCTAAGTGATGCTGGGAATGCGCAGCCTATATATAGTTCTTTTTCACAGAAAGGGTGGTGGATGCATGGAACGGCCTACCTCAGGAAGTGGTGGATATGAATACAGTGCAGGGCTTTAAACAGGCATGGGATAGCCATAAGGGAGCAATACAGATGAGTATAAATAGATAGGCCATTGACAGAGCAAAGGCCTATAGCACATTCACAAGGTAGAAAAAGAAATAGGCAGACTGGATGGGCCTTGCGGTCCTTATCTGCCGCCAACGTCTATGTTTCTATGTCTCCTCAGAGCCCACTGGGGCTTTGCAGCCACTGGGAAAGTCCCTCCTGTAAGCCCGCTTCCAGCGTGGCTCTACCAGATCCCGACTCAGCCACCGCTCTTCTGAGGCATCCCCTCGTAGAAGGAGCTCTACTCCTGAAGGCACCACCCCAGCACGGAGGACCACGAGCCCGGCTAATTTCGGACTCAGTGGGCAGTGAAGGCGTAATTGGTATCCTGACGGTGCTTTGCGCTGGCTCCCCACCTCACCCACCCTGGGTGGGCTCTCACTTATATAGTGCCTTTGTGTCAAATGATTAAGTGCCTAGACTTTCACTGGCTCCTTATAAAGTCCTGCCGCTAGTGGGCCGATGATACATTTCTCAGTTTGGGCTGATCGCACAGTCCTGTCTGACATCGCTTGCAGCAAAAAGTTTCTTGTAATCTCAGGGTTCAGCACCATATATGCTCATCCTACTGGTACTTCCCCTACATTTCTGAGCTCAGTTCAAATCCTGCAATGTTTTCTGATTACCGCAGTGACCTATCTTAACTGATCTCTAATGAACTCTTACTTATCTTGCTCCGTAGCAAAGGAAGCTTTCTCCCCTAAAATTCAAATTGTATTTGTAGCTCTGATTTCAATGTTGTCGTGCTGCCCATTTGTCAAACTCTGGACAAATCAGTGAGCCATGTCTCCCTGCTGTCCCCCTTTTACCAGGTACATAATGCTATGATTAGCTACTGTCTGGGGGGTGGAATCCTCATCCCTCTTGTGCTCCTTTGTATGAATGTATCCTCACTCTCGATCCCCTTTGACCACCAGGGCATGATAGCGGACCTCCGGAATTTCCGCTTCTCAAACCTCCTTGTCTCCAGCCCATGGCTAGTATCCGCCTGGCAATTTCTCCCATTCCCCAAGAGCTGTTCCTATTATGTGCTTCTAGCTCTTGAAAAATGGAGGCGGTGGGCAGCAAACACTCATGCTTTTAATGCTGTAAGGCTCTGCTTCTCAGCCTTGCTAATAATCCTTATATCAGGTGACACTGAATTAAATCCTGGTCCACCTATCCACTTTGCAGCCGACGACCTAACCGGGCTAGCTAGTAAAGGCATCTTCATTGTGCACATGAATAGTAGAAGCCTTACATGTCACATGAATGAGCCAGAGGCATGTTTGTAAGGCAAAGAATGTAAGGGTTGTATTCTTTCAGAGACGCAGCTGAAAGCCAAGCTACCCGACACTCTCTGCTCTATAGCAAACTACTCCCTCATCCGCAGGGATAGCCCGACTGCCAAACATGGAGGTGGTTTTGCTATCCATTATAAAGAGCATCTCAACATTACTGCTATCCATGACCAGGTCTCGCCTACATCATGTGAACTTATGTGTGCCACTGTCACACTTGGCTCAAAGAAACTCCATATCATCTGCATCTATAACCCCCCTTCTGTGGGTGTGGCTGGATCTCAAAAACTACTCAACACAACCCTGGTCAATGTATGCCAAAGTGAGGCTATAATCCTCGCAGACATAAATCTAAACTGGCTGGGACCCACCCATAGCTCGTTGGTATCGCTGGTTAGCAGTTATAACCTACATCTGGTGAAAACTGAACCGACTAGGACTCCAAATCCACCAAAAACAGGTACCCTGATAGACTGGCTACTCATAAACTGCTTGGAGCACGTGCCTATGTCTGGGATCCTCTCTGATGCTATAACTGACCATGCTCCAATTTTCTGCATATGGACCTCAGGTGCCCCCCACCCCAGGTCTCCCACCACACTACATTACATTCACGAACTTTGGATGAAAATGCATTCCTTCATGACATTTCCATCATTGATTGGTCTGAGATTTATCACACAAAAAATGGCACTAAGCAATTTTTCACCAAATTCACTGACATTCGGATTAGGCATGCTCCTAAGGTCACCAGGAGAGTCAGAGGTAGACCAACCAGGTGGCTACATAAGGACCTTCTGGCACAACTACGAACGTGGGACAAACTCTGGAGGCATTTTAAACAAACTGGGCAGTCGTCTGATTATAACACTTACAGGACCTACAGAAATCTCTGCAAAAAGAAAATACTTATAGCTAAAGGCAAGTACTGCAAGCACCTGCTGGCTAGCTCTGCTTGTGACTCCAGGAAATTCTGGGCACATATCAAGTCTGTCCTTGGGTCCTCCCAGTCCAACACACCAACGGATATGATACTAAATGGGGCTCACTGCAATGACCCAAACACCATAGCAAATGCTTTTAACAGGATGTTCTCGGACCTGTCCCTACATACCTCCTCCTTCCAACACCTAGCTAATCACCACCACCCCTAGGGATTGAACAATGTGCCTGACACCTCTATGTCCTCATCAGAGCCTGCACAAACTCTGCCTTTCTACTTCAAGGCCGTAATGACAACAGATGTCCTTAAGCTTCTTAAAATCGATGTCCGACAATACTAGAGTTGGGTCGGACCACCTTGAGCCTTGCCTACTCAAGCTTGCGGCCTCCTATATTGCCTCTCCTCTGGCAAAAATATATACATTGTCCCTCTCTTGCAGCACTGTCCTGGAGCTCTGGAAATTATTTCGCATAACTCCGGTTTTCAAAAAAGGTGACATAAAGGACATCAATAACTACAGACCCACAGTCATTCTCTCGGTTTTGTCTAAATTACTGGAGAAGGTTGTCCGCCAAGCAAACGCTTAAGTTCCTCACAAAGTTTAATATCCTTTCTGATGCTCAGCATGGTTTCGGAAAGAACCATAGCACGGCTACTGCCTTGCTAAAGCTTACCTCTGACACTCTCTCCAATATGGACACACGGCATCTCACAGGAGCCGTTTTCATTTACCTTACAAAGGCCTTTGACCTGGTAGACCCTCCTCTGCTCCTATCTGGCCTGCTAAACCTGGGTTTCTCTACTCCAGTTGTCAAATGATTTAACAGCTACCTATCAAACAGGTCTCAAATGGTTAAATTCGACTCAGCTATATCTGACCGAGCGTCAATAAACATTGGTGCGCCCCAAGGATCTATCTTGGGGCCACTTCTTTTTTCACTCTATCAATAATGTTCCTGGGGCACTGAAAAACTGTTCATCTCGCCTATATGCTGATGATCTTGTCATCTATACTAGCGCTAATAAAGTTGCTGACCTAACCTCTGCCCTCTCTGATGATTTCAAGAACATCCAAAACTGGCTCTATGATCATAAACTGGTTCTAAATGCTAAGAAAACAAAGGCCATGCTTTTTGGTTTGGCCCCTAAACTTAGAACCTGTGCTACGTCCCTTACAGTCCTTGGCATGGGTGGAACACAACTGGAATAGGTCACGTCATTTAAATCTCTCAGGGTCAAGCTGGATCAATCCCTAGATCTAAACCTTCATATTCAAACTACCTGTAAAGCTATGAATACCAAACTGGGTGCTGTGTACAAGACTAGTTACATGCTAACGCCATCTGCTAAACTTGCCATTGCAAGGGGAATTCTACTTCCTACTCTTACCTACTGTGCCCCCATACTGGCTGCTGCCCAGAAAACCTCCCTTCAGGAGTGGGATGTTACATACAACAACATAAGCCACTAGGCGTCCTCGTCCACTCGACTAAAGCATCGCTGTCAACTGTACAATGACCTGGGCTGGCTCTCCATCTCTCTGCATCTAGGCAGTACTACCTTGGCTCTCTAGTAGACTCTATTATTAGGTTGGAAACCCCAACATCCCTGGCAGATTTGCTACTTCCTCTCACCTCCTCACATGAACTGAGGTCAGTCAATAAATCCTTCCTAAAAGTCCCCAGATGTTATACCTCAAAAGGTACTGGTGCTTTCACACATGTGGCTCCTCAGTTCTGGAATACGCTTCCCCCTGAACATAGGCAGGCTCGGTCCCACCTACACTTTAAGACTGTGCTCCAGCGATCTCTCCTGCAGGCCGAACTCTCTACTTGTTTTGACCCACCGAAAATCACTAATAGGCTCCCCTACCTCACTACCCCTGCCTCTGGCACTTGTCTTGACCTTACAAAATGGATCTTGTTTGATCGCCATGACCTCAAGAGTCCGGGCTGCTTCTCCCATTCTTCCTATTTCCTAATTTTCTGTATGTAAGTTTTCTTTAGCCACTCTCTCCCTTATGCAATTTTTCCTCTTGCCTTCCTATCCCCTCTACCTTCCCGCTGTCTACATCCTCCCCTACTTAGCACAGCTTAAAACTGCTCTAATCTGCCCTACCTCACCCTACTCTACTGCGCCACTTTTCTGTATTTCTGCCTACCCAACTCCTTCTAACTCATATAATTCCAACTGCAGCTGTAAAGTTGCTACCTGTATCTCCTATTACTGCATTTTACTTGTACTATTGTATGATTTGCTTATAAAACTTATAACAGTAGACAATAACACAGCTAACACGTCTCCAGTTTCTCTTTTTGTTTTACCTTTGATAAGCTGTCAATACCTTGGAAAGTGTAATGCTTGCCTGTGCTTTTCTGATAGGGTTATGTTTTATCATTTAACTCTGCATCTATGTACAATGTATTGCCACCTAAAAGTGCAAGGTTTGTTTCTCATTTTCGTTTGAAATGTTCTGTACTTGTTTTCACCATGTTCTGTACTCTCCCAGGTCGTGCCTGAAAATAGTTATATTGTTGGCTAGTGCACCTACCTGGTAAACAAAAACTAAATAAAACAAACTAAAATAAAATTCACTTTCGCTCAGCAGTGCTGCTCGAGTCCCTCCTGCCTCCTAGTTCTCATATTTGCTGAATTCTTACATCTGCTGCTCAGCACTTCAACTTTCCAGCCCCTCGCAAAACATATTCACATTTGCTGCTTGATAATGGCTCATCCACTCCCCAAGCAAAACACTGGCCACATTGATTCTAACATGAGACACCTGGCAGTCCCTCTCTCAATGTACCCTATAATTTGCAGGAATGATTTTTTTTTTCTTGCTATATAGGGAATGCTGCATGGCGAGGGAGGGGTACCACTAGATGCTAAGGAATGTTGCTTGGGTCAGGGAAGGGTACCACTAGCCACCAGGAAATGCTGTTTGGAGCAGGGAGGGGGTGCCACTAGACACCAGGGAATGCTGCTTGATGCAGGGAGGGGGGTACCACTAGTCGCCAGTGAATGCTGCTTGGATCAGGGAGGGGGTACCATTAGCCACCAGGGTATTGTGCTTGGGACAGAGAGGGGTACCACTAGCTGCCAGGGAATGCTGCCTGGAGCAGGGAGGGGGCACCATTAGCCACCAGGGAATGCTGCTTAGGACAGGGATAGGGTACCACTAGCTGCCAGGGAATGCTGCCTGGATCAGGGAGTGGGCACCATTAGCCACCAGGGAATGCTACTTAGGACAGGGAGAGGGTGCCACTAGCTGTCAGGGAATGCTGCTTGAATCAAGGAGGGGATTCCATTAGCTGCCAGGGAACACTACTTGGATCAGGGAGGGGATACCATTAGTTGCCAGAGAATGCTGCTTGGGACAGGGAAGGGGTACCACTAGCTGCCAGGGAATGCTGCTTGGGGTTGGGTGAGGGACAGGGGTACCACTAGCCACCAAGGAATGCTGTCTGGGGTTGAGTGAGGGAGGGTGTACAACTAGATACCAGAGAAACAGACAACCACAGCAGCACTCAGGCGGGGGAGACAATCAGTGGAAATGCATAAAATCAACTTTATTGAGGCACAGTAACAAACCCCAGCTGACTGCCTCATGGACGTGAGGCCGTCTGAGCAAAGCACTGGGGTTTAGTGCCGTGCTCTCAATAAAGTTGGACTTTATGCATTTCCACTGATTTTTCTGTTTTCCTGCTGAGTGCTGCCGAGGTTGTGTTTCTGTTATGTATTAGTTCGGTCTGCCCCTCTTGGTCGAGAGCATATGGTTTAGTGTTATAAAGAACACGGAATGCTGCTTGCAGGTTAAGAAAGGGGTACCATGCAATGTCAGGGAATCCTACCAGAGGCAGGGTGAAGGAGAGGGCACCACTAGACACCAGGGAATCCTGCACTGGGCATGGTGACAGAGGGGGGTAGCAGTGGATGCCAGCGAATGCTGCCTGGAGCAGAGTGAAGAAGGGTGTACCACTGGATGACAGGGAATCCTGCTTGGGGCAGGGTGATGTGGGGTAACACTGCACTCAGGGAATGCTGCTGGGGTAGGGTAAAGGAGGGTGTATACTGGATGCCAGGGAGTCCTGCTTGGGGCAAGGTGATGAGGGTTAGCACTGGATGCCAGGGAATGCTGCTTGGGGAAGAGTGAGAGCGGGGTTACCACAGGACATCAGGGACTCCAGCTTGGGGCAAGGTGAGAAAGTGGGCTAGCACTGAATGCCAAGGAGTATTGCTTGGAGCATAGTAGTAGTAGCAGTTAATTTATAAAGTACCAAATCCCACAGTCTCTGGGTGTCTCACAAAACATACAAACAACAGTACAACTTTCTTAATACTTCAGTTATAGTACGCTTGGATAATAGAAATATCAAAACCAACAAATACATATAGACTAATGTATGGGTGGGTGTGTGTAACCAGAATTTTACACACCGGAGGTATAGGATGCTACATAAACCCCCAAGGGCACATGCTGGTTGTAGACAGAGAACTATACATTGTTTTATATAGTGTGTGGTTCTTCTACTGTGGCATAATATGGACATTTTCTATCTGTTTTAAAAAAAATTCACCTTACTTTGTCGGTTTTCTTTCTCCTTCGGTCAAGCTCTCACCGCCCCAGCCATTTCTGAGACAGGGGAAGTTCGTGTATAGTGCATGAGCGACCCCATTCTAAGTTGTTATGCTGCACTAGCTACGTAGCTAGTACAGCATAGCAAACTAGCTGATGTAGCTAGTGCAGCATAACGTTGTTCGAGGGATGAATTTCCATCTCTAACAACATTCCACCATGCACTATAGAGCAGCTTACGTGGGCATTGTGTCACATATACCATGTACTCTGTACAGCAATTCACAAAATCAAAGATTTCAGCAGTTTTAGCTTTTGTTGGGTGAACAAAACATCTTTCCTGTACCACATGCTTACACGCATTGCAGTGACCACATTAAAAACAGCCAACAGGCCGTTCAGGAAGCAAGGTGTGTGCATATAGCCTGTCCATGATGTAGTGGCTGCTAGAAATTAATTCACAAATATTCTTTGCCTTACTAAAGGTTACTTTGGAGGCCACTGAAACGATTTGGAACACTACAGTGTTCCAACAAATTCCAATGTTTAAGCAGTATGTTTTTTACCTTATGGGAAATGTAGTTATACTCTAAAATGAAATTCATTTTTTTTTATCATTTTCTTTCGGTCTCAAAAGAGTGTCCCTGCTTTGAGATCTTGCCCTATCCAGGGCCTCTTTCAAATCTTTTGCTTCATAACCCCTGTCCTGAAACCGCTTCAACATTTCTTCTGCTTGTGTTTCAGATACTTGTTCTGATGTGCAATTTCTTTTAAGCCTAAGAAATTGCCTATATGGGATGAATTTAATCAGAACAGGTGGATGTGCGCTTTTCGTGTGAAGAACTGAATCGCCAGCTGTGGCTTTTCTGAAACAAACATGTACATTCTATTGTGCCATTTGTGTTTGCAGATAATGTTAGATCTAAAAAATCCGTTGCCGCATTATCAATTTAATAGGTAAATTTTAAATTCGTGTCATTTTCATTTCATGTTTCCAAAAATGTTCTTGCTTCTACTTCTGTTCCTTGCCATATAATGAGCAAGTCATCTGTGCAGCAGCTCCAGAATACAATTTTTTCCAGAAACTTGCTTTCAAATGAAAAAATATACCTGTCCTCCCACCATCCTAGGTATAAATTGTCATATGCACGTGCAACAGTGGCACCCATAACTGTTCCCCATTTCTGCAAACAGAATTTCCCATTAAACAAAAAAATGTTGTGCTTTAAAACAAATTCTACTGCATCCAAAAGGAATTTTGGTGGAGGTGCATCTCTAAACATTGTGTCGTCAAAAAAAAATTGTAATGCACGAATACCCAGGTGGTGGGGGATACATGTATATAAAGAATTTACATCGGCCCACTTCTTTTACTCCTCCTACACTGGACTTGGGCTACCAGTATTGGGAATCACGGGACTCCCCCATTTTACATACCTATTTCAGGGTGACATCTGCATGTCGTTTTACCAGTTGCAACAAAAATATAAATTACGTAAGGAAGATCACTTCTGTTTTTCACAAGTACGACACTTTATTTTACAACATCCACACCCTTAGCAACTGCAAAGGCCCCAGACACAGTCAGAAGAGATTTTTTATTGGTGGGTCAGCCTTAAAGTAAAACTTCGGCTATTTTCACAATTGTATATCTGCTCATGGATCAGGCTCCTCTATTGCTGGACTCCATCCGTCTCAAATGGGAGCAGGAGTCCAATTCTCCTATACCTATAATCAAATGGGAACGCCAACATCGGCAGGGATGGGGAGTGACTGCCTCGCCTACATGGCATGAGTTCAACTGGAAGATAATAGTAAGATTCTTTCGAACCCCCACAATAACAAAACATTTCCAAATGACTCATTCAGACTTATGTTGGCGAGAGTGTGGATTAATAGGCTCCCACTGGCATATCTTTTGGGGGTGTCCTATTTTGACACCATTTTGGCTGCTAGTGCATGCTCACATTCAGGCACTTTTTGGTACTCCTTTCCCATTCATTTTTGATAGCCTGGTACTTGGTCTAGTGGGGGTCACTGTGGGTACAGGGACCAAGGTAAAACTCTTTCATATTTTACGAGTTGCCACCTTAAAAATGTATCATGCTGAAATGGCTCTTTCCACAGGCTCCAACTTTCAACCAATGGATAAACAAGGTCTCAGAAATTGAGTCCATGGAGAAACTCACAGCCACTCTCCATCTTAAAGGGGAAGTCTACCATAGTTTCACACCAATATTTTCCCAACTCCTTATGTGTAACTGTTGTGTGCCTCCTCCAATTGCCAGCAGTCCTGTTGCTGTCCAAATCTAGATTATAAATAAAAATATACAGCCCCCAAAAGTTATCAATGTGTTTGTCCTCCATTTTACCATCAATGTTGCTGGAGGGTGATATCATCAGAGTAACAGATAATGGTGCTGCACTAAATTCAGTTCCACCAGTAAACCACACCCACAATGTTTGGTTCCCCGCTTGAGTAATGGAGGAACCCTTTGAGTGTTGTGCACATCCTGAAGTGCAGGTCTAATAGGTACTAGGACCATGTGAGTGTGATGCAGCACTGATTTGAAGTATATACAATATTCATATAAGAAACAAAGAACCTCTGTGCGCAAACACTGAGGCAAGGGTTACCCCAAAGGACATTTGGCTGGGAAGCCAAGTTTCAAGAAAATACAAAATCACACATGCCCACACAATGCAAAGCATCATGGGCTACATATGCAAATCACCACTGAATGTTATGCTGGTTCAACTTTAAGCAGAATTGCATGGTGCCGAAAGGCCTCTCACACAGTTTGCAAAGGGCGCTAACAAATGACATATCCCCCCAACCCCTTTGAAGTCTGCGCACTATCATTCATATAAGGAAGTGCCTGTATGTGTTGTGTTACTGTTTCTGTTAGCAAAAACAGTTTACCCAATAAATGACTCTGGGTACAACAAGAGTTTTAAGTTGTATTGTATAGCTGTTGTATTATGTTGTGTATGTGTTAGCATTCTCCGTTTTGATTGACACCAGCAGTGAGAAACAATCTTGCAAATATGCCCCTTTCCCTTTGTAACTAGGCAGTCAATGATTGGATGACTGCTGTAAGGTGAAAAAGAATTCAGCTATAACAAGGAATAGGTTACCAGGAAAGCATCAGCTGCAGCATATGGAAGAAGGGTAATCTAGTGGTTAAAGCACAGGCACTAGCACTGGGGGACTCTGGTTCAAATCCTACTACAGTCCCTTACTCTCTAACCCTTAATAAGCTCCCCTAACCTCCTTGGAAACTGTGATGGCCCCTCAGGCCCATGACTTTCAAAGTGCCCCAATTCCCATTATAGATCATCAGCAGTGATGCGAGAGCTACAGCACTTCACTTGCAAGGTACTAAGGATAAGCTGTGGCAGCCCCCCACTTTGTAATGCCAACATTTGAAGTAGGATGTCCCTCACAAATCAGATGCTACACCTCAGCTGTTGTAGATAAAGAACCTAATCAGTCTCAGTGTTTGTAGTGCTCTGTATTTGCTTAGCTCACTCCTCTCATGTCATATGCATTCTGTGTCTTGATATTTCCAATCAAAAACTCAGATTTAAGGAGCATCTGAAATGTAAAACAACACACTTTATAAAGTAAATGATCTAGCTCTCCACTTTCAGGCTGCTGAAAGGGGATGTGTATAATTCAGTATTGTGTGATCCTTTGGTAAACTCCTCAGGTCCACCTTGTAATTAATCTTCTCAAGGGTGTTCACCTGGTCCAATACAGAGTGACTGAGTGACTGCTCAATTGATTGATTGGTTGACTGACTGATTCAGTCTACTGCTCTCCACAACATGTTACAAGTGTCTCACAGAGAGAAATAAGCAGTACAAAGAAACAGACTGTTTCCTGTAAATGAAATACTATTAGATGTATTATTTGCTCTACTCATACAGTATTAAGGCTACAAGTACTACTCCCTGTGTGAGTTGCATGACAGAACTGCCTTACGCCATTGCAAACTTAAACTAACATCAGGCTAGACAGCATTGATACCCTTATGTTTTGTTCTGCCCTGTTGCTGCAGTGACATCAAGGAATGGGAGGGTCTGTATTACAAGTGACTCATTTGCATATTTGAAGGCTTGCTTGTCATTTTACTACCTAGTGTCAGAGCCTCAAACTCTAGATATGTGTTGCAACAGAAGAAATGGCCTATCTCTTATTGACATATACACAGTACTTGATGTAATGTATGCTAAATACATCAGACATATCCAAATCATAAATATACAGGAATCTTCTCCTTTAATACAGATACATTTTTTTGATATTTGGCGCCTTTGGCATCTTAAAGGGCTGATGGGCAGAGACCTGGGATTGTCATAGGAGCAGCCCAATTGTGCCCCCCACCCCGGTTTCCCATTCCCTTAGTTTCCTGTTCCCCCTTTTTTTGCTTAATTTAAATTTAGAGTAGCCATAATAAATAAGGCTTGAGATACCCTTTGCGGTTCAGAGGTATTTATCATACTCAGTAGAGGAAGATCTTCTCCGATATTACCCTCTCCCCGCCCCTTTGAAATCTAGCACTATCATACCAATTATGTTAGCAATAACCCACAGCAGGGTGTAGGGTTAAAGGTATTTAATCCATGCCTGGGGGGGCGTTGTGAGGCACGAGGCTGCAGGTCGAGTGTCCTCACAGCGATCCAGGAGTGGATTAAATGCCTATAACCCCACACCCGGGAGTGAGTTATTGTGCTTATAACATGAGCTGCGTGAAGTACACAAATAATGCTCAGAAAGAGTGATTTTAAGGTTGGAAAAGACAATTTGTATTGTGTATCCGTCCATCTGAAAAAATAGACTGCACAATTCTGTGAAAATGTGTTCTATTTTTTTTTTAATCAACAGCAGAATAACTGTGTATAACACTTTTCTTAACATATTAGCATGCTCCCTGGAGTATATGAGTAGAGTGTTGTTTAGTTATATTGTAATGCCCTACATACTTTAATATTTCTTTATGTGTTGAAAACACAGCAGTGCAAAGTAACAGCTCCTTTCCTAAAGTAATCAATAAAAACATGTTACAACATCTGTTTTACTTGCGTTTTACAACGTATGAGAATACATTACTTCCATGAGTTGCAAGTACTGCATTATGAGTATCCCAATATGTATTATGCAGTAGCTCTGTAATTCTCTGAGAAATACACTTCTGAACAATTGATTCTGACAGTAAGTTAGGAAAAAAGTACTAAATCAAAGCTAATACTGTATGTATAGAATTACTTAATGTTTCTGTAAAGTAAAAAAGCATTGTAGACCCAGACCCATTACTGCTAATGCTCACATCTAAATCAAATGAAACACAACATACGGAAAATGCAACTGACTGCTGGCAAGCTTGATGTGGACTGTACAGTTCTGTGGGAATTCATTTTATTTTTAATCAGCAGCAGAATACCCGTGTAACACTTTTCTTTACATAGTCATATGTTTTCTAGAGTATATGAGTAGACTGTTTATATTGTAACGACATAAATACGTTAAAACTTCTTTTTAGTGTTCAAAACACAGGACAGCAAAGTAACACAGCTCCTTAGTAATCTAAAGAACATCTGTTTTACTTGCTGTTTGCCATGTATGAGAATACATTACTTCCATGACTTGTACGCACTGCATTATGGGTATGTAACTAGCCTTGCCAGTAGAGAGTTTTCTGCCTTCACAATACAAGGATTCAACTGGATTCTTTTTAACTAGCAGTTGGCAAAATACAAGGTAAGTGAAAAAAAACAACACTAAAGACACATTACTGCTAATGATCACATGTACAGTCATGGCCAAAAATATTGGCGCCCTTGCAGTTTTTTCTAATAATGCACCATTCCTTCCAGAAAATTTTGAAATTAAAAAAATATTTTGGTATCCACATATGTATTTCTTTGGTTTGCAGTGGAATAAGACACAAAAAGCAGAAAAATTTACTAAGTATTAGCTTATTCCACACAGAAATCCTTAAATGGCCCGGACAAAATTATTGGCACCTTTTAGAAGTAGTTAGAAATAATTAGATTTCAAGCAGCTGATTCTCCTACACTTTGGAACTGAACTCACCTGTGGTGAGTTGCAGGTGCCTGCAATATAAAAATCACTCATTCAACCAGTCTGAATAGAGAAAAGGGCTCATCCTCCTGTTTTGTGTCACTGTGTGTACCGCAATGAGTATGGAGAAAAGAAAGACAGACAGAGAATTGTCTGAGGAGGTCAAGCATGGACAATCTGAAGGCTACAAATCAATCTCCAGAGATCTTGATGTTCCCGTTTCCACTGTACGTAATGTTATCAGGATGTTTAAGGCCCATGGCACTGTAGTCAACCTCCCTGGACGTGGCCGCAAAAGAAAACTTAATCGAAGATTGCAGCGCAGGATTGTTCGAATGCTGGAGAAAGCACCTCGATCAACTGCCAAACAGATTCAAGCTGACCTTCAGACACAAGGTACGACAGTTTCAACTCGCACCATCTGTCGCCAACTCAATGAAAGGGGGTTATATGGTAGAAGGCCCAGGAGGACCCCACTGCTGAGAGACAGACATAAGAAAGCCCGACTGGGGTTTGCCAAAACACACCTGAACAAGCCAAAATCCTTCTGGGAGAATGTCCTGTAGACAGATGAGACCAAATTAGAGCTTTTTGGTAAAGCACATAATCTCTATGTTTACAGAAAACAAAATGAAGCCTTGAAAAGAACATCTTCCCTACAGTCAAACATGGAGGAGGTTCAGTGATGTTTTGGGGTTGCTGTGCTGCCTCTGGCACTGGGTGCCTTGAACGTGTGCATGGCATCATGAAATCTGGAGATTACCAGGCCATTTTGGAGCACAATGTTGAACCCAGTGTCAGAAAGCTGGGTCTCGAAGGTCATGGGTCTTCAAGCAGGACAATGACCCCAAACACACTTCAAAAAGCACCCAGGAATGGTTCAAGACAAGACGCTGGACTGTTCTGAAGTGGCCAGCAATGAGTCCAGATCTAAATCCCATTGAAAACCTGTGGAGAGATCTGAAAACAGCAGTTGGGAGAAGGCACCTTTCAAATCTGGGAGAAATGGAGCAGTTTGTACAAGAAGATTGGGCCAAACTGCAGGTAGAGAGGTGCAGGAAGCTCATCCATGGCTATAGGAAACGGTTGATTGCAGTTATTTTGACCAAAGGCTGTGCTACCAAATATTAAGTCTAGGGTGTCAATAATTTTGTCAGCCATTTCGTTTCATTTTCTGATTTAAAATGATATATTAAATTCTGAATCAAAAACAAAGGTTCTGTAATATTAACAGAGAAATAAAGAATTGTGGAGACCAAATACTGTACTGTTGTTAATTTCAACTTATGTTTCGAGGAATTGTGAGTTATTTGAAAAAGTGCAAGGGTGCCAATACTTTTGGCCACGACTGTAAATATGTATAGCATTTCTACTGCCACATCAGCAACATTTTCTGTGTCACCACTATACTGCATCTGTGGGGTAGGGATATGATTTTGGGGGGATAATCACATCACTTGTTTTGAGGGAAGAAGTGCAGGTCACCCAAGTGTGGATTAAAAAGAGAATTTAATCCACAGTCCACAAAAGCTGTTTAACCAATTGGCTGCTCTCCTTCATGCAACCCATGTTATAAATAGTATTGCTGGTTTTTAATGGTTTGATTATCTGTAGGCTGTTTAAGACAGAATTACATTTGTATGCTTAGTATCTAAACTCTAGTTTAGTATATACACTTCTTTTGACATTCCAGCACATCTGTTTATTCGGTGGTCCCAAAAAGCTGAGTACTGGGACAGTAAGTAAGCAATAAGACATGATGGGGTGTGCATTAGACAGTTCTAATGCATGGCTAGGGGGACGTAGTGAGGCACGAGGCCACAGGCCAAGTGCATCCAGTCACCTAGCCTTGCATTAGAACTGTCTAATGCACATCCCCAGAGTGGCTTATTGTGCTTATAAAATGGGCCTGTGTATTCTAAATGGGGGTTCTAGTTTTAGCTGTGCATTAGACACATCTAATGCACAGCTAATTGCTTGAAATCATTTGCCCATTTTATAATTTTATTTATTTACATCCCTGGACAACATATAGTTCATTTTATCATCAACTTACAGATTTTTGATTTGTATTTTTATGTTTGAAATTAATTGTTGAAATGTTATATGAACTTGTCTAGTTGATATTCCAATAAAAACTAAATTAAAAAAAAAACACACCTTTGTATTTGTAGAGCTGTACTTGTAGCAGACAGTGTATTGGGTAGTGCGGCTGAAGAGCTTGCACCCTGGGAGACCTGCTCTGTTATTTGTCCATCACCATTCCCTGTATTTGTATTCTTATTCTTTCTCCAATTTCTAGAGTTGCTCCTTCCTCTGTTCAAGAGAAGTACAAGTCAGTCTGTGCTGGGACTCCATTCATATACCATCTGAATGTTGGAGTCGGCCATGGCTCACTAAGGTATCCTGTGTGGTAAAAATCATTCTACTCTGCTAGAGTTAAAAAGCAGTAGGGAGGTTTTTCTATTTGTTCCTTCTGCTGTGTGAAAAACATTTATTTTTAATTTATGTAGTAACCCAGTAATTCCCATCGTCTTGTGTATGTGTGATATCCTGTGGCACACGTAAATACTGTGTAGTAGCAAATATTATTTTTATATACGTCATGCCACTGCGACTTAGTCTTTTCAGGGACTAGATAACTGTTGGTATTGAAAACCCCCAATCCAGCATGGTTACCATATTCTAAGATGTAAAGAGTTATATATATATATATATATATATATATATTACATACATATATATACACACACACACATAAACTTTATAACTTTTTCCCTCTTTTCTCCCTGTAAAATGTCCCTGTATCTTGGGTGCACGTGCAAATGTGAAGGAACGTGCACTCAGCATCTCAAGATGTCCTCCCACTACGTGTTGCCCCTTCCTCCTACGCGGATCACTGGACCTCTACCTGGTGGCAGCGGGACTACAGGGGGTGGCAACCACCCCAGGAGAGGAGAGCTGCCTTCCAGCTGCTCAATCCTGCTCCCCCCTCCTACACCGACGACCCGAGTCCGTTCCCAAGCCCAGGTCGCTGGTATGGCGCGAGGTATGGTGTCCAGCACCTCAGCCCTCTGCGCCACCAGACCAGCTGATGTAAAGTCTTTTCTCAGGAGTGTGTGACAGGATAAGGCCATCAGCCCATAGCCAAAGGAGCTATGTACTATGTGGGCAGTGGCTCTGGTGGGATAAGGACCAATAAAGTCCCCAGTTAAGAGAATCACTTCTGAGTGGTGTCAGTTACTGAGGTATCCTTACAGTTGCTGAGGGTTGAAAAACTTGTTAACCTATTGCAGACTGAGCCCTGGGTGAGGGCTGGCTGTGCCACTACATAAAACTATCTTTCTTAAACAATACTACTATCTACAAAATACTAGTGATACAAGGAATAACACATGAAACAAAATAAAAAAGGGCAGCCTTGTTGACACCAGTCAAATCTTGTTTTCCTCTGTAAGGCAACTTTCAAGGCAGGGTTTGTTTTAAGTTGTTTAACCAGGAGAAGCACACTAAGCTGAAAACTTTTTTACAGGAGCGACCTGGGAGCACAGGGAAGTTAAGTGACTTGCTCAAGGTCACACAGTATGCAAGCGGAAGCTGTGGGATTCAAATCCAGGTCTGGTCTGCTGGATGTCACCAGATTTGCAGCTCAGAGGCTTAAACCACTGCACTTTACTGCTGGGAAGGTGCTATTTTCTCATGGACCAACACTGATCTGTGACCACTGAGGTTGTGTCAGCTGCTATGCTTGCTGTCATTTCAGCTGAATGAACTTTGACTATCTCAACATTCGCTCTGAGGTGGCCACTTTGTTTTTAAAGGGAAGTCTCCCATAGTTTCACACCAATATTTTCCCAGCTCCTTATTTTATTGTGGAAGTACTGCAAGTCTGATTGGGAATGACAGCTGATGGTATTTGAAGTACTGTGAGTGTGGGTCCCGGTTCTTCGATCAGTCCCACTTTCCTTGGGATTTTTACTCTATATTGTTTGGAATATTAATATCACTCAGGGAAGCAGCCTTCTAGCAGTGCCCTTGGTTGTGGGAGGCTCTTTACCCCCCCCCCTTTTTTGCCTGGGTGATCTGGGTTGCCTGCAGCCTGGGACCCGAGGCAGGAGCTTCCCCCATTCTCTCCCCAAGGAGTTGGGGGTCATTGGGGGTCTCCTAAGCTGTGCCGGAGTCGGCCTGATTAGTCCGGCCTCGGGTTAGCTGTAGCTGCAGGACTCGTTTGCACATAGAGCCTGATTAGGCAAGTTGGGGGGTTGGGGGGCCCTATGCCCTGTGGCTTGGCTGTGGATATCTTTGGCCTATTTGAGACTGCTTCTATTTTATGGACCTACATCGAGTTTGTATACAGTATCATTTTGAGTAATGCCCTTTGACTTGTTACCGGATCTTGGGACCATCTGAGAAGGAAAGTGTGGCTGGTGAGAGGGCCTCACTAGCCTTATATTCTCGGATCCTGGACAAAATTTAACCACCGTTGGCAGTGAGAGTGCCAAAAATGTCAAATGGATTACTGATACTGTGTTTCTGTTGTATGTTTTTCTCCTATTTGTTATGAGAGGACCTTTAGGAAAAAACTTCTTTGAATTTTATTTTGTTTTTCCTTTCCCATCCTCAATACAGTGAGAGAGTCCTGGGGTGTGGAAGTTAAATTGGTTTTGCTCTGTTCCCGCTAGCCACTCACCACATCGCCACCGGCGAATGTTTTTAGCGTGTGGCTAAAATTTCTAACGATTTTTAAAGTTACCTAAGCCACAGAGGCTAAAACCTTCTGTTCATGCCATTTTTAGCAGTAGCATAGTACATGGTTTAAAATAACTAGTTTGGCAGTGTATATCGTGGTGTGGCTCATGATTTTACATAGTGGCTAAACAGCCTGGGGTCACTTTAGCCACAGTGGCTAACATTTAAAAAAATCCTGTGGGGAACGGAGTTTTGTTTAGTTGTTTTTATTGTAGTTATTTTATTCTGAGTAAAGTGTCATTTTATGGGTTTTTCTTAATGGGGGGTAGTCTATGAATGAGGCAGTTAGGTCGAAGTGTTTGGTATTTAGTTTGCTTTTAGCTTATGTTATGTGTTGGCAGGTCTTCCCGGTTGTGCGTTATTCGTCCTTCGAACTCCATGCTCTCCGCCCTTTCTCCTCCCCTTCCATTTTCCATCTACCAGTGCTGTCAGGCGCTTGGTATTGCGTGTAGGAGGGTTTGGAGTGGGTTTGGCGGAGGCTGCGGACATCAGAGACAGAAGAACGGACCTCTCATATAGGGCTTATTAGGCCCAGAAGGCGCCCTGGGGCGAAATGGAGCCTAGAATGTGGAGTTCCATGTCTAGTCCCCATATCCAAGGGCACCATCTTTTTTGATGGGCAAGTAGTTGGGACAGCACCGGAGCCTTGTCCAACTCGAGCGGTGTTGTGCAATGCCAGATCTGTTAAAAAAACAAGTCTGCTATTGTTGCCGACCTTATTGGAGCAGCTGATCTGGCTTGCATCACTGAGACCTGGCTGGATCAAAATGCTGGTCCCATTTGGGAGGCAGCCGTTCCAGCCGGGTAGTCGGTGATTCACTGCTCGAGATTGGATCACCGGGGGGGGGGGAACAGTCTGTTTTAAGACTGGATTGGGGCTCACGAGTGTACCAGTTGAGGAGGCCGAATCCTTCAAGTGTACCGTAGTAGCCGGTGTGGGCTGCAGGATAGCCCTAGTCTACCGTCCACCAGGGGATGGGGGACGATTCCTGCAGGAAGTGGCAGACTTAGTCGCCGATATGGCATTGGAGTCGCCCAGATTGATGGTTCTGGGTGACTTCAATGCTTGGGTCAACGACTAATTCTCACCTTTTCGTCAGCACTTCCTCCAGCTGATGTCATCACTGGGCTTCACACAGATTGTTTCCTCGGCTACTCATAATCACGGTCATTTCTTGGATCTAGTCTTTCTCCTGGGGATTGAGGCCTCTGATTTGGTGGTGGAGCCAGTCAGTTGGTCTGATCATTACACCGTGGGCTTCAATTTTTCTGCTCCCCTTCGTAGGTCTGCCCCTGTGGAGATGGTTCGATACCACCCTTTATGGGATGTGTGCCCTGAAGACCTGATGGCGGTGTTGAACCTCTCAGAGTTTCCTGTTGCTAGCAAGAGTCTTGAGCTATTTCTTTTGGCCTATAATCAGGCCATCTCCTCAGCCCTTGAATCAACTGCTCCTGTCCATGTTCATCCCCTCATGCCTCACCCTCGGGCCCCATGGATTGATGGGTCCCTGAGGGAGCTGCGATGTGTGGGACAACAGTTAGAGCGTCGCTGGTGGAAATCTGCTCTAGAAGTCAACCGCCTTAGTTTGGAGGGGCATTATCGGCTCTACTAATCAGAGATCTCCCGTAAGAAGGCAGAATTCCTGTCCAGGGAGATTGTTGTCGCTCAGAATCGACCTGCTCAGCTCTTCAGAACTGTGGACAGGCTGTGCAACCCAGCCTGTCTCCAGCTTCATTGAGCCTTTTCACAAGAAAAGTGTGACGAGATCGCTCAGTTCTTTACAAATAAGGTGGCTGGCGTGAGATCAGAGATCCAACAGTCACACTCTATGGGGGATGCTGTTGGCCGGCATTTAGCCACTGTACCTCGAGCCTCTTGGAGTTCCTTTGTCCAGCCAAAGTTCGAGGATGTTATGTGGATTGTCCAGGGGATGCGCTCTACAAGCTGTAGCTTAGATCTGGGCCCAACCTCCCTTATTTTGGGTTGTGTTGAGATTGTGGGCCCGTGTCTGTTTCAAATAGTCTGGTGCTCCTTAGAATTAGGTGAGTTCCCTAGCTCCTTGAAGGAAGTGGCAGTAACTCCCCTTTTGAAGAAATCTTCTTTGGACCCAGATATTTTGGCCAAGTACAGACCTATCTCTAACCTTCCCTTTATTGGGAAGGTTATTGACAAGGTAGTGGCAATCCAGCTGGAGGACCATTTAACCATCCATAATATCTACAAACCTCTCCAGTCTGGTTTTCGTAAGAGGCACAGTACTAAGACTGCTCTGGTTCAGGTGCTCAATGATCTCCTGATGGCGAGTGATCAGAGAAACCATTCTATCTTGGTTCTCCTTGATCTCTCCTCAGCTTCTGACACTGTAGGCCATGGGGTTTTGCTCGAGCGCCTGAGGTCCATCTGTGGACTGTCTGGTACAGTCCTCAGATGGTTTACTTCCTTTCTATCTGGGAGAACACAGAGTTGTGTTGGGGATTTTTTCCTCTGCCCCCTTCTCTCTCTGTAGTGTGGGGTTCCCCAGGGCTTGGTGCTTTCCCCCATGTTGTTTGCAGTGTATATGCTACCCCTCAGAGACATTGTAAGATGGTATGGGCTGAGGTTTCACTGCTATGCTGATGATACCCAGCTCTACCTGTCTTTTGTGCCCGACCAGGATAGTGTTTTCTCGGTATTTAATAACTGCCTCGCTGAAATCCATGATTGGATGAATTCGAGCTGGCTAAAGTTGAACACTGGTAAGACCGAGGCTTTGGTTGTGGACCCGGGGCACAGGGAAGAGGGGTTGAAGTCTGAGAACGAGTGCGTAACCTGGGAATTGTACTTGATGATGGGCTGACCCTTCATCATCAGGTGGCAGCAGCCGTTAAGTCAGCATTTTACCATCTTAGGAATACTGCCAGGGTGAAGCACTTTGTTCCACCCTGCAATTTACCTGTGTTGATCCACGCCTTGGTGACCTCTCACCTTGACTATTGCAACTCCCTTTACTTGGGGTTTCCCGGGGTTGATATTCGGCGCTTGCAGCTAGTGCAGAACGCTGCTGCTAGGCTGTTGACAGGGGAATCAAAAAGGATACATATTACCCCTGCTTTGCGCGCTCTGCACTGGCTTTCTATACAGTGGTGGATCACCTTTAAAGTAGGTCTTTTGACCTTCAAAGCCCTGCACGGACTTGGCCCTGACTACTTGAAAGAGTTTCTGATTCCCTATACCCCTGTACGACAGCTCTGTTCTGCTGACGAGGGGTTACTTTAAAATCTTCTGGAGCCAGGGCTTTTATGTTTGCTGCCCCAACCCTCGGGAATTCTCTGCCTCACCATCTTCAGGAATGCACAACCGTGGAGAGCTTCAAGCGCGAACTCAAGACCTATCTTTGGAATCTTGCTTTTACTACTTAAGATTGTCTTCTGATTTTATATATCTTTTTTCTTTTTAATGTTGATTTTCAATATTGCTGTGATTTTAATTTTAAATTTGTTTTTATTTTTATTGTACAGCACCTTGGTGTTTTAAAGGCGCTAAACAAATAGTTTATTATATTATTATGTGTACCTGTTGTGTGCCTCCTCCAGTTGCCAGCAGTCCTATTGCTGTCCAAATCTAGATTATAAATAAAAATATACAGCCCCCAGAAGTTATCAATGTGTTTGTACTCCATTTTACCATCAATGTTGCTGGAGGATGATGTCTTCAGAGCAACAGATAATCGTACTGCACTAAATGCAGTTCCTTCAGTAACCAAACCCACAATGTTTGGTTTCCCCACTTGAGTAATGAAGGAACCCTTTAAGAGTTGTGCACATCCCGAAGTGCAGGTCTAATAGGGACTAGGACCATGTGAGTGTGATGCAGCACTGATTTGAGGTATATACAGTATTCATACAAGAAAGTGCCTGTATGTGTTGTGTTACTGTTTCTGTTAGCAAAACAAGTTTACCCAATAAATGACTCTGGGTGCAACAAGAGTTTTAAGTGGTATTATACAGCTGTTGTATTATGTTCTGTGTGTGTTAGCATTCTCTGTTTTGATTGACACCAGCAGTGAGAAACAATTTTGCAAATATGCCCCTTTCCCTTTGTAACTAGACAATCAGTGATTGGATGACTGCTGTAAGGCGAAAAAGAATTCAGCTATAACAAGGAATAGGTTACCAGGAAAGCATCAGCTGCAGCATATGGAAGAAGGGTAATCTAGTGGTTAAAGCACAGGCACAAGAACTGGGAGACTCTGATTCAAATCCTACTAGAGTCCCTTACTCTCGAACCCTTAACAAGTTCCCCCAACCTCCTTGGGAACTGTGATGGCCCCTCAGCTACATGACTTTAAAAGTGCCCCCATTCCTATTATAAATCATTAGCAGTGATGTGAGAGATGCAGCACTTCACTTTGAAGGTACTGAGGACAATCTGTGGCAGCCCCCACTTTGTAATGCCAGCTTTTGAAGTAGGATGTCCCTCACAAATCAGATGCTACATTTCAGCTGTTGTAGGTAAAGAAACTAATCAATTTCAGTGTTTGTAGTGCTCTGTATTTGCTTAGCTCATTCCTCCCATGTCATATGCATTCTGTGTCTTGGTATTTCCAGACAGAAACTCAGATTTAAGGAGCATCTGAAATGTAAAACAATACACTTTATAAAGTAAGTGATCTAGCTCTCCACTTTCAGGCTGCTGAAAGGGGGGTGTATCATTTGTGCAAAGGAGGGATTCAGTCTTGTGTGATCCTTTTGGAAACTGCCCAGGCCCATCTTGTAAATGAATCTTCTCAAGGGTGTTCACCTGGTTCAATACAGATTGACTGATTGACTGCTTGACTAATTCAGTCTACTGCTCTCCACATTTTACAACTGTCTCATAGAGAGAAATGAGTAGTTCAAAGAAACAGATTTTGTTTTCTGTGAATGAAATACTATTAGATGTATTATTTGCTCTACACATATTAAGGCTACAAGTACTACTCTCTGTGTGAGTTGCATGACAGAACTGCCTTTAGCCATTGCAAACTTAAACTAAATTCAGCATAGACAGCATTGATACCATTATGTTTTATTCTGCACTGTTGCTGCAGTGACCAAGGAATGGGAGGAGTTACATTACAAGTGATCCATTTGCATGTAAATGGAGGCTTGCTTTACACTTTACTACCTTGTGTCAGAGCTTCAGACTCTAGATATGTGTTGCAACAGAAGAAATGACTGATCTGTTATTGACATATGTACAGTAATTGATGTAATGTATACTAAGTACATCAGACATATCCAAATCAGAAATATACAGGAGTCTTCTCCTTTAAGGTTAAAGATCATGTGCAATGATTTTAAAAACTAAAACAGACAGCATCACTCCATAAACATTGCTATAAAAACTGTGTGTGTGTTTCAGTTTTTTACTGCCTTTCTTGTATGGTCCATTTTTCCAAGGTTACTGAATGCTGAGCAGCATTCCTCCAGACTGCTGATGTCATTTATAGTGCTACTCTACTGTGCCTGTTAAGCTGTACTATTACTAGTACTGTAATGTTGGTAACTACATTGCTGTTGGCCAGTGGCCGCTCTAGAATAAGTTTTAACAAGGCATTCTCTGTGTTAATTCCTGCTGTCGTGGACATGTTAGCCGTTGTAATATGAAAATCCACAAAATAGGTGATCTGATATCCTTTATTGGACCAACAAAGATTTCCAGAAACAAACTTTAAGCTTTCGAACTTACATAGTCTTTTATCAGTAAGGTAAACAATACCTTTCTGATGAAGGATATGTAAGTTCAAAAGCTTAAAATTTTTTTCTGGAAATCTTTGTTGGTCCAATAAAAGGTACCAGATCACCTATTTTGTGCATATTAGTGTACAAGAACCAATATAGCAACAGACAACTTTCTGACATCACTCTCGATCCATCTCTGGACTTCAACCTTCATATATCAACTGTATGCAAATCTGTCCATATTAAGCTTGGCATCGCATATGAGACTCACCACAACCTTATCTCCACTGCGAGACTCGCCATTGCTCAGGGTTTACTAAGGCCTGTCCTCACATATGGTCTCTTATCGTACATGGATGCAAATAAAGCTGTTCTAAGCAAATGGAAGACCTGTTATAACAGCATCTGTCATTTTGCTCTATGCCAAGGTGCACCCACCGCTGTGTGCAGTATGCTGACACTGGCTGGCTCTCCCCTCCCTCGTAGCGGACATATGCCACTGGCTGCACCATATACAAAATAATCAGAGATGCCAGTTATTTAGTTTTATTTATTGAGAGTTTTAGATTAAAACCTTTGAGCCAACATGGCTCTTTTGCAAAGGCTCCAAGTCAAACATTAGGACAAGACAAGTACAATAGTTACAGCTAGTTACATTAGGTTACAGAGCACAGATTCAGTACACGTACAAAGGATTAGTGATTTTTCTCAGTAATTAGGTATATTTCAGATGAACAATAACAATTCAGGATGGAGTTTCTAAATGCAGTAAGGGTCGGAGCTGAGTAAATAGAAGGTAGAACATTTTAGGATATAAGCGCAGATGTGGGAGGGAAAGGAGGAGTGCAAGTGTTGGATTAAGGTAGGACAGAGGACTGAGAAGCAGCCAAAGGAGGCAATGTCAGTAACACCCGTGGGACAGTTGGCAAGGGTTTGTCTTATTAGTGATGAGGTGTGAGGGATAGAACATTAAGCAGCAGAGAAAATTCCTAGGTATAAGGCCCTAGTAGTAAGCAGGAGTAACCTAGAGTAGCAGCTAGTAGTCACAGTCATTTCCTGGTGCTAGCCAGTAGCGGACAGCCTTTTTAAAAAGGACCTATTTTCATGCTTTCTTGGAGGATGGCCGGGAGGTCATTGTACCATTTTGGGCCATGGTAGATTAACAATTTCTAGACAAAGGTAGTGCGCATCAGGGGCGCCAGTAGCAAACCCTTAGTCGTACTCCTGGTGTTCTTTGTGGATGTTGCCATTTTAAAGAGATTGCTTGTGGAGTCAGGCATGTGGCCCAGCAATGCTTTTTTCCCCATAGTGCAGGTCTGGTATTTCAGTCTTTGTTGAAGTGGGAGCTATCCAATATCCTTGTAGAGTGAGCAGGTGTGGGTCATGTAATCAGCCCCTAGGGCCAGACTGCAGGCCTTACTGAGTGGGTTTTTTATCCTTTTCAGGGCAGTTTCAGTGCCTGCCCCCTGCCCCATAGACTACCAGTCCATAGTCTATTGTTGACAGTATGGAGGTACTGGTGACCAGTTTCAGAGCATCCAATGTCATAGCCTGTCTGTGCCGGTATACGATACCTAGTTTGCTGTTGGCTGTTTTTATGACATGTTCGATATGCGTGTTAAAGGTCAGAGTGTGGTCAGTATGTATTCCTACATACTTAAAGGTGGCGACCTGCTCTAGTGTTTAATTTTTTTGGCTCATGACTATTAGAGGCTCACATCTTTTCTTATTATGGGGGAGGATGAAAAGCATAACTTTTGTTTTTTTTATAATTTAGTGGAAGCCTGATTTGTTTGAACCATGATTCTAGTAGTTTGAAATTAGTTTGGAGATCTGCGGTGATCTGTGACATATCCTTGCCAGGGACCGAGATTATGGCATCATCGGCATAGAGTACCATTAGAGCTGGGCATGCGGAGGGAAGTGTGTTTATAAACAGGCTAAACAATAAAGGACCTAATATGGATCCCTGAGGCATGCCAAGGGTGACTTCCTTAGGTTCAGATAGCTGACCGGATATCTTGACATATTTGAGACCTGTCAGAGAGGTGCTGGCGAACCAGTATACTGTGTCTGAGGACAGACCTATTGAGAGTATATTTTTGAGGAGGAGATTATTATTGATGGCGTCAAATACTTTGGTAAGCTGAATATAGAGCCCATTGCTTTTTCTGCGTCCAGTGAATCAAAGAGTAGATTGGTGAAGTCGACTAGAGCAGTTAGTGTATTATGCTTCTTTCGAAAGCTGTGTTTCTGCGGACAGAGAAGATTGTACTTAGAGATAGTCAGTTAATTGGTCCAAGACTATCCTCTCTAATGCTTTAGAGAGGGGAGGTAGGATTGATATCGGCCTGTAGTTCAATATGTTAGATCTTACGCCACTTTTGAAGACTGGTGTCACTAGTGCCGATTTCCATTTATTAGGGAAAACTCCAGTGCACACCAATTTATTGAATATTAGCATGAGCGGTAAGGAAATCTCTTCCAAAGGGAGTGCTAGCAACTTCATGTCCATGTGATCGCTTGCCATCCTAGCCTTTCCCAGTACCCACTTGATATACTTAATAGTATCGGTACTGCTGATGCGTTTGAAGTAGAAAGTCGGTGTGTTGCTTGTCGACTCGGTGGGCTGTTTTGGTTGTTCTTCCAGGAGTGGTACTAGATAGGAGCTTGGGAGTGTCACAACCCCACTCAGCAGGTCAGGCCCTCTGCTCCCACAGTGCCAACCTCCGAGCGCAGTATTGTTAACAGGGTAACCCTCCCGTCTATTTTGTGGGTCCAAATCACCTTTGGTCTCAAGTTCTGGAGGGATTCAAACTGTGAACCTTATGCTAACGTACCCAAATGTACAGGCTCAGATAATTCTGCTTTTCAGGGAAATGCCAGATATCTTTCGCCAAGGGCACCTAACCAGGTATACAAAATGAACCCTTAAAAATTCTATGAAAGACCTTAGATAAATTCTTACCTTTTCCCAGTTTGGCATACCATTAAACTTATAAACAGTGTCAACTTTAACCATCTGTACCCCAAAGGCAAAAGAATTTTGAAGGCACACCAGGCAGTCTTTTTAAATATAGATTTACTAACAAAATGGATAAAAATAGGTAAAATGTAAATACAGAACAATATATCACAAAGCATACAATCACTTAAAAGAAAACAAGGGAAAAAAGTGCAAACAAGTTCCTACCATAATACACTTAGACTTGTCTATCTAATGTATACCTTCTTACAGTGCTTTACGTAGCTGTTGTTTCAAAAGAGTCCAAACAGGAATGTGTCAGTAAATGGAACTACAGCATACAGTTTAAACCCTGTGTCTCCACCTCTTCTACGATGCCACCTAGCTCCTCCTAGCATATTAAAAATTATACAACCAGGATGTCTTATCACGCAGGAGGTATATTAAATAAGGTGACATCAGCAAAAACTAATTTCCAGTTCGACTCTGATCTGGAGTGGTTTCCTGATCCTCTTTGATCTAGTGTGTTTTCCTGCTTTTCAAAGACAAAGAACTTTTACAACTCTGCAGTTTCTCTCTTAGCTGTCATATAGCTTCTTTTAGCACCAGTTGAAATTAACTGTTCTTTCCTCTGAAGACACCATAAAATGAATATTTTAGTTCCTGGCTTCAAAGAAGCACAGCTCAACAACAAGACCATAAAATGCAAGTCTTTGGAAGTTAATCACATTACAGAGATCTGCTGTTTAACATATATCCTGTCGGTTTAATCGAAACCTGGGGGACATCATCCCAGGAGGGCAGGATGCATCATGAGAGACACTCAATAACACATTTTTATATTACCAAAAATCATAGAACGATCAGAACCAGCCGTCCAAGTGTCACAGGGAGAACTGAGCTGAGGTCCGTGAACGCTGAGTTGAAAGCATTAGCAATGTCCTTAGGTGCATGCAATGTTCCTGATATGGTAACTATCAGATATCCAGTGAGGATTCTGACTCCTTTCCTGTTAGGGATTGTATAGCCTTCCAGAATTCCCTTCCGTTATTCCATGTTTTACTAGGTCTTTATAGTACTCTGCTTTGGCTTTTCTGATGAGTTTTTTGCACTGAGTCTTCCTGAGTCTATCATTTGCTGGTTCAAACCTTCCTTACCGACCTATTCAATGAACAACTCTCAACTGAATATCCCCAAATGCAACACTAGGATGGGCATGTATGCCTTTGCGGTGTCTGAACCAAAACTCTGGAACTCTCTCCCTAAAGAACTGAAACATGTGCAGTCCCATCATATCTTTAAAAATGTTCTCAAAAGTCTCCTACAAATCAAGGACAAATGCTCTTGCCCCCAAACTAAATGGAGTCCTGACCTGGTTCTTCTCTCTTCCCAAGGCCCCACTAACATTTCTAGGACTCCCCTATCCCAGCTCACTGCTCTTAGAACCAAGCTGCTTGCCTTTTATCCGTGAGTCCCCTATTAGTCCTCTGGGTAATTCTTCCACCCTGTTTCATGGTGCCCTCTATACTTACATGTGTTTTTTTTTTCTTACAGTGATGACTGCCTGTTGAATTCCTTGTACTCTCTGTGTACATTCATTGTACACCATGTGATTATCGTGACTGTTTTCCAAGCTCTATGCTGTCTGGAACTCCCTTGTTATAATATGCTGGTTTTGTCTGTAACTCTCCCGGGTCATGCCTGAAAATAGACAATGTTGTTCGGTGCATTTACCCAGTCAACAAAAACGAAATAAATAAATGGTCATTTTTGTAATATGGTCATTTTTTTTTTTAATTGCTATTTATCCCCCTATTTCCTGCCAACCCCGACCCTACAGGGCTGCCAAGGAGTCATCCTCCTGCCACCTGCTCTATCTGGACCTACCTCCTGGGCCCCATGTAGCTGTGGCTTGCCCCCCCAAGTGGGGACGATGTGGGGGTCCAGACATCCTGTAATCCTTCATTTTCATCAGTCGAGAGGTAGCCGGGTGAGTGGGGGCACATCAGAGGCACGCTCCAGTCAGTCCGTCCGCCCGGAGCTGGCAGGCGTTTTCTCGTTTACTCCCTTGCATGCAGTGCATGCACTTGACATCAAGGTGCTATGCGCCAACGTCCACTGCGTGTCTTAGCCGCCCTTCCCTCCAAGTGGGGACTTGTGTGACCCTGAGTGGAGGCTCACGGGACCACAAGTGTTTTGCAGGCAATGTCCCTACACCCTCCCCCCTGAGAAGGCGAGCTGTCGTGAGACGCTCAAGCCATTCTCCCCTGGCTGGCCCTCCAGTGACCCAAGTCTGCTCCCGAACCCGGGTCACCGGCTTCACGAGCGAAAATCCAACTGCTGCACTGATGGGCCGGCGTTGGTAATTTTTTTATGTGGAGTACAGAACAGCTATGCCTCAATCTAGGTCAAGTAACAGTAGCAACATTGCTGTTGGCCAGTGGCTGCTTTCGTTTTAATAAGGCATTCTCTGGGTTAATTCCAGCTGGAGTGGATGCATTAGCCACTGTAATATAGTCATTTGTATGTGGAATAAAGAAGAGCTATGCCTCAAGCTAAGTCAAGAAAAAAACTGTTCATATGCTTCAAAACAGTATGATCCCCCTCCCCCCACCCATTCACAGGTAAACTTAGTGCCATCCTGAGCAATCATCTCTAATGAATGTCAGATGTGAATCAGACAACATTCTTTAACATTACAATAGGACTCTTGTCTTTCACCACAACAGACAGAGTAAAGAATCTGCAGACCTAAGAGCAATGTGCCACTCTCCCTGATGTCTGTATAGGCTAATGTGATTCATTTAGAACATTCTTGTACATCACTGGTATTGCACAAGATGAAACACAAACCAAATCATCTGAATGGCTTTCAGTTACCTGGATTAGGCACGGAGACACAAAAAAAAAAAAACAAAAAACAGGACTCTCTACAGACCTCACCAATGTGATAATCATCATGACTTCTTCACAGAGGAAAGAAAATGGCCCCTCAAATGAAATCACCAGGGTAGAGATATGCAGATTACCACAGGAATCAGCAACTTTCAACATCTAGCAATCTGGATGAAGCACTGCACACAACAAATAGACGAAAATACTATGAAATGGTCGATTCTCATATAAAAACACCAGTCAGATGTTTTATAACTATATTTGTTGAATGCTGTTGCCAGTTTAATCTGTGAAAATCACACTGCACATGACCTGTAAATCTTCAGACTTCTAAAAACTGTACTGGGGGTGGGGGAGCCAACGGTTTCATTTCTGCGGTTAAAATCTGCCTATACTGTATCTTGAACGATTTTATTAGAGACTAGCTTATCAGCAGAAAAAAGGGGAAAGGATTTTGTACCTTGCTTGAGAACTGAGAAACACTGTTTTTGATGACCAAGATGTATTTTTATACGGGTACTTGGCTCAGAATGTATCTACTAAACATGCAGATGATCAGCACGAGTTACTTAAGCAATAAGACACGAAGGGTGTGGGTTATTGGGTGATTTACCACGGTTGGAGTGGTTTGCCCACGAGGCGCAGCCGAGTGGGTAAATCCTCGCCAGCTGTGGTAAATCCCCCGATAACCCACATCCTCCAAGTGGCTTATTGCGATTATACCAAGGTTAATTTTTTTTTACTATGATAAAATACAACTTTTAAAGAGACTGCTTTGTTTTTTTTTTTGTTTGTTTTTTTTATTTTTATTTTTATTGTATTTATTCCTGTGCTGCAGAGGATTTAGATTATTGGCTTATCAACAGCCACTGATTATCAGAGGATTTACACCAGTGGTAAACTGCCAGTCTGATGATTTCATTGGCTGTTCACTTATGTCCATGGTATAATTCTGCACACTTTCTTTCTTGTAGTTTAAAAATATTAGATTTCTTTTTTATTTCTAAGTTTGGTGTCCCTCTTAACACTGTATTCAGGACTACATCAGGACTTTAAGAAACACTGACCAAAGCAGCAACATCTTACGTGCGATTTTTTTTTTTTTTTTTTTTTTTTTTTTAAGTTTTATGATTTATTTCAAGAAAATAGCAGTTACGCAAGAACTTACCATAACAGTAGATCTTCGAGAGAGGTTCCTGCAGTGGGTCTTCACACATAGGACTGCACCCCCTGGCATCAGGTTCCAACGGCAAACTTGAAGCTAGCAAGCATCAGCAGCGACCACCCCCGGCATCAGGTGACGCAACGTCAACCCAACTATAAAAGGGGCAGTCCCTCCAGTTTTTTTCATCTGGAGACCTAAAGAAAGGTAAATAGAAATGAAGGAGTAACAACTCCTGGGACCTTGTGCCCTATCTAGACCTGTGGGCTAGACAGGAAGAAAAGGAAAAATTTCCAGGAGCTGGAGGGAAGGTGGGAGGAAATTAGATCTACTGCAGGAACCTCTCTCAAAGATCTACTGTTACGGTAAGTTCTTACGTCACTGCTATAGCTTACTTCGAGAGGGCTCCTGCAGTAGGTCTTCACATACAGGACTGAATACCAAGCAGTCTAAAGAGAATGAGTTGGAGACAAGGTTCTGGGAGGAGGAAAATGTCTGCCAACTGAGGTTCTGCCTTAGGAAAGAAGACCTTGCAGGACAGCAAGACCGAAACCACTTCTACACCTAGAGGCAATGTCCAGACTGTAGTGTTTAGTGAAGGTGTGGATCGAAGACCTAGTGGCCACTGCACTTATCTCTGCAGCCAACACATTCCTGAAAAAAGTGGTAGAAGTGGCCATGCTTCTGATGGAGTGGCCTTTAACCGCCCTCGGAAGGGTCTTTCTATGTTTCTGGTAAGTGTAGTGAATACAGTTAGCCAGCCACGTAGAAATAGTCTGTTTTGAGATGGCCTTGCCTTGGCAACTGGGGCGCAAAGGTCACAAAAAGTTAGTTCATTTTACGGACCTCCTTAGTCAAGGGGGTACAGTACCTCAGGATCCAGTGCACATCCAAGGTGTGCAACAGATATTCCCCCCTGTTGGGATGCTGAGAATAATAGACTGGCAGTTCAACGCTCTGATTGAGAGTTGTTTCCGAAACCTCTTTCGGCAGAAATGAAGGATTAGTCTTAAGGACCACCCGATCCTTGTGAAAAATCAAATAAGGCTCTCTGCACACAAAAGCCTGAAGCTCTGAAACTCTTCAAGCTGAAGTAACTGCAACTAAAAAATAAAGTCTTCCATGACAGGAAGAGCATATCGCAACTTGCTGCCGGTTCAAAAGGGGGTAACACAAGTTTCTCCAACATAAAATTAAGATCCCAGGGAGGACAGGAGTTCCAGACTGGAGCTTTAATATGAAGGATGCCCTTCAAGAAAATTTTTGAAAACCTCTAGCAGCACTAGGGTTTTGCCCTCCACCGGGAGGTGGTAGGCAGACACAGCAGAAAGATGGACCTTAATGGAGGAGTAACTAAGGCCCAGCTCAGAAAGATATGAGGTACTCTAACACCTGGGAGGCTGAGCAAGAAAAGGGATCCAGGTGTTTGGCTGTGGCCCAAATGGAAAATCTCTTCTACTTCATGGCATAGGTAGATCTGGTAGAAGATTTTCTGGCTTCTACCAGAACCTGAGCAACCTAGGAAGAAACTCCACAGCAGGAGCCCACTATGTCCACAGGTGCAACGCACAGAGGTGGAGAGACTGGAGATTTGGATGTACTAGGGTGCCCTGCTCCTGAGACAGGTCGTGAGACATCGGCAGAAGGACCGGTGGTTCTAGAACCAGCTGTTGCAACAGCGGGAAACAAATCTGCCACGGCCACAGAGGGGCGATCAGGATTAAGTGGGCCCTTCTGCCTGAAGTTTCAACAGAACCTTCTGAATAAGTGGAAAGGGAGGAAATGCATATAGAAACCTCCCTGTCCAAGAGAGAGACAATGTGTCTCGACAAAAAGCACCATGCCCGGCAATGAGCGAGCAAAACTGGGTAATTTTGTGTTGAATGGGGAGACAAACAGATCTAGGTCTGGCCGGCCCCATCAAAGAAACAGGTCTTCGACTACGTCCTGTTTTAAATTCCCACTCGTGAGTCCTGGCCACTGATCAGCTGAGACTGTCTGCCAGAATGTTGTGCATGCCTGGGATGTGGACTGCCGTCAGAAACAGACCGTGCTGAATCGCCCAGTACCATACTCTCATTGCTTCCCTGCAAAGAGGGTATGACCGGGTTCCTCTCTGTTTGTTGAGATACCAGACAGTTGCCATTTTATTTGTCTGGACCAGAAGTGTTCCCAGAAGGAGTAACAACTAGAAGGCCTGGAGAGCACAGAGTACTGCTCTGGTCTCTAGGACGCTGATATGGAGCTGCTGTTCCTGGGGAGATCATAAACCTTGGGTTTGTGGTCCCCCAGATGGGCTCCCCAACCCATATCAGAGGCGTCCCATGTAAGGGTCTGGGTAGGGGCCAGGAGTGGAAAGGAGCTCCCACTAACAAGTTGGTTAGATCCTGCCACCAAAGAAGATCATTCTGCAGGCTGTTGGAGATCATGACCAGTTGGTTCATGTCGTCCAACTGTTGGTCCCACTGGACACGAAGAGACCACTGGGTGACCCTCATGTGCAATCTGGCCCTAGGGACAGTAGGACAATGGCAGCTGTCATGAGCCCCAAGAAATGAGCACAGAGTGTGCTGGGGGCCCATCGAGCCTTGGCCACCAAAGTGGCCTGGGAAGCTAAGCTCTCGGCCCAATCCAATGGCAAAAATGCCTTGCTCTGGACTGTGTCCAGTACCACCCCAATAAATTGGAGGCACTGAGAGGGTACTAACTGAGACTTGGGGAGGTTGACCGAAATGCCCAGCTTGACAAACAAGTCCAGAGTGAAAGAGAAAGACTCCTTCAGACTGTCTGGGGAGGAGGCTGAAAAAAAGCCAGTCTAGGTACAGGAACATGTATATACCCTTGCGGTGGAGAAACGCCACTGCTACCGCTAGGCACTTGGTGAAAACCCAGGGCACTGAGGACAGGCCAAAAGGAAGTACCCTGAATTGGAAATGGTTCTCCTGAAAGGAGAACCGAAGGAAGCGACGGTGGGCCGGGAGGATGGGGATATGTAGGTAAGCATCCTGCATATCCAGGGAGCACAGCCATGTGTTTGACTGGAGCAGGGGTAGGAGTCCCTGAAGAGTCAACATACAGAATCTCTTGTATTCCACGAAGAGGTTGAGTGTGCCGAGTTCCAAGATAGGTCGCAGATCCCCCATCTTTTTTGGTACCAGGAAGAAATGGGAGTAGAATCCCCTTCCTAGTTTGTCTGAAGGGATGGGTTCTATGGCTGCTTTTTGCAGCAAGGTCTGGATTTCCTGGTGGATGATGGAGATCTGACCTGGTGGGTAAGAGGACCTTCCCTGAGGGTGTGGAGGTGGAATCTCCAGGAACTCGACAGAGTGACCTCATTGTATGAGCTGAAGAACCCATACGTCTGCAGTGATGGACTTCCACCCTTCCAGGTGGAGGCTTGAACCTCCCTCCTACCGGTTCCTCTGAGGGAAATGGAGGTAGTGGAAGGAGGGGGAGTGAGTCAGGACTCAGAGGGAAGGGGAGCTTTGGCCCCTGAGGCTGGTTTGGCAAACTTTGCCTGTGGGGTTCGAGCTCCACAGCCAGTGGTGCGTCTTTTTCCTTGATGCATCTGGTCTTATTCCATCGCCCTGGTGATGAAATGGCTGTTTTTGACCTGGCTCGAGTACATCGAAATGGACGTCTCAAAGAGATCATCCGCTCTCTTGCAGCCCTGTTGTAATATCCTTCGAAACACCACCAAACAGGACGGAACCCCTGAAGGGTGCATTGAAAAGGGATGACTGGACGTCCTGTGCCAGACCTGCAATATGGAGCTATGACAGATGACAAAGGCAGATCTCCGTGGCCGCAGCCCGAGCCACTGAGTCCACGAAATCATACGTTGCTCGGAGAGTGTGACGGCAAGAAAACTTGTTCATACGGACTTTGTCCAACAGCTTGGCCCTGAGATTTTCATCAGGGATAGCCTGAAGGTCCCTCTCCAGCTCTGCAATGGATGCCTTCTGGAAGGCCACCATATGGGATACATAATTTAGTGACCGTATGGCACAAGAAGTGAATGAGTAGATTTTCTACCAAATTGGTCCAGTTGCCATGAATCCTCGTCTGGTGGGGACGAACTCAGATGCTTGGGTTGAGCCAACAGGTCATGCGCGGCCGTGATGACCATGGAGTCGTCTTTCGGGTACGACGTCAAATGAGAAATCCCTTCCGGGGGGAAGTAAGTTCTATCGGCTTTCCTATGAATAGCTGGGATGGAGGAGGGGTGTTGCCAAATGGTAGTTACCAGGTCTTCATGAGGGCCAGTCCAAGGGGGGGTGGGTAGTCGCTAGATCCAGGTGCTCAGCCAATCTTTTGCACTGAGGATCTATCTCTTTACAAGGCCAGCCTCTCACTGCCTGGATAGTTCTCAACAAATCCACGAATGAAGGGTCCTCTGGAAGGGATTTAGGTGATTCTTTTGGAGGAACTTCGACCAGTGATCGAGGTTCAGAATGGTCGATGTCCAAATCTATGTCCGAATCAGAGGGCTCTGAGCCACTAGGAAGAGAAGGGTCCTGCCCAGTGCCACCCACTGGAAGTGAACCCTCAGCTCGGCCCAGAGAGACCGGGGGGAGCCCTGGGTAGATGAGTATCCCCCAACGGTTGGGACTGTCCGATTTCAGTAAATGAGCTGGGTCCTGGCATCCTACCACCATGCTGGAACTGACTCTCGATCAGGCAGCAATGGTGGAGGAGGCTGAAACCCTGGATACCCCTGATGACTCAGGTGGGGCCAGTAAGGGTATTGATACCCGGGCAGGCCTGGCAGATAGCCTAACAGTGGATATCCAGGTGCTGGATAACCCGGCGTTGGGTATCCTGGTGCCTGGCGTTGGGTATCCTGGTGTCGGGTTTGCCAGCGTCTGGTTTCCTGGCATCAGCAGTACATTGCCCGGCGTTGGATACAAAGAATCTGGCGGTGGCCTAACCGGTGGTGGAATGTGGGTCTCAGGCCCTGGAAAACTGCTCGAGGGTCCTGCAGCAGTGGGGGTACCACAGGTACACTGGGAAGCGGCAAGGGATCAGGAGTGGTGCCCAAGGGTCCCAAAGGAGGGGGCTCCATGCCTAGCAGGTCCTGGTCCGGCGTCTGACCTCGTGAAGGAGGAAGGTCCAGGGTCGGAGTGATACCTGGTGAGGGGGGGAGCTCTGGGAGAGACCCCAGCGACAGGTGAGGTAACAATCCCAAAGGAAGAGACAAGTCGGGACCAGGTGGCGAATCCCTTGGAGAAGAACCCAGGAGGGATGAAGGTTCTCCAGCAAGCACACTCGTGCCGTTGTCGGGGTGCTCGAGAGAGCCAGACGGGTGAGTAGGAATGGCTGTGCGGTCGACGGGAGGTCCGTCAGACTCAGTCGCGACCAGGCTGTCTGTGGTAAAGGAACCGCAAACAAGCTGATTGGTCTGGGCAGAGCGCCCAGCAGCAGGGCCAGGGGGCAACTTAGCGGCAGTGCTACATGAAGGAGAACTAAGAGAAACCTCGAGAGGCTACCCCCATCTGCCCACTCACCTTGGCAGGAGGGGAAGAAGGTGCCCGCCCGCAGAAGCGGACGGAGGGCCAGGAAGGAGTGGTACTCACGGTCTTGAAGGTGGATGGTTTTCCTCGTGGTGACAGGCTCCTCTCCGAGTGCTTCTCCTTGTCCTCCTTTTTCTTCCTTGGGGCTGGTGACGATGACCTCTCCCTAAACTCCTGGATCTCCTTTTCCATAGAAGCTCGCCAACGGGTGAGAAGGCGGGCCTTGAGGGTCCGCTTGCGTCGGGTCCGGGTGGCCTGGTTGAATCCCTGGTAGACGGCACACTCAGCCATGTTGTGCTTATGCCCCAGGCAAAGGAGGCAACAGGAGTGGTCATTCCCATGCGGGATTTGGGCACCACACTTAGTGCACTTCTCTTTTGGATGAGCCGACATACACTCATTCAAAAACTGCAGAAAAAGTAATGAGGAAAATGACTAAAACATTGAATATAAAGTGAGCGACTGATCGCTGTTCTAACACGTATGCCAAACTAACTGAGACGACGGCCGGAAAGAACTGGAGGGCGGGCACAGGACCACCCCTTTTATAGTCGGGCTGATGTTTCGTCACCTGATGCTGGGGGTGGTCCCCACTGATGATTGCTAGCTACAAGTTTGCCATTGGAACCTGACACCACGGGGCACAGTCCTATATGTGAAGACCTACTGCAGGAACCCTCTCAAAGTAAGATCATACATGCCAAGTGCAGGGTAGTCAGAAATCAGACAGTTGGTAAAGTGGCCATGGAAACAATTACAGGACAGGAGTCTACATCTAGTAAAATCAATATATCCAACTAGTAGAAATAAAAATCCCTGAAAAATGATAATCCCACCAGTAAGGCTAGCAAGGCAGTAAGACTGGCCAAGGCCAAGGAGGAACTGACAGAGTAAAAAAGAGAAAGAAGACCTCCTTCTTGAGGGGGGCCAGATAGGTGGTGTGGAATCATAGATGGGGAGGTCAAAGCTAACAGGGTAAGGAAGGGTTTGAAGATACTGAAGGTGTACAAGTCACAGGGACCAGACAACATACACCCGAAGGTGGTGAGGGAACTAGCAGATGTGCTGGTGAATTCCCTAGACGACAAGTCTAACAGCCCTCTAAAAACAGTGGTGGAAGCTGGCCCGGTGGCGCCAAGGGTTGAGTCGCTGGACTCCACACATTGCTCCACACCGGTGACCTGGGTTCGGGAATGGACTCGGGTCACCAGTAGGTCGGCCGGGGAGGAGAAGGACTGAGTGACCAACGGCTTGCTCTCCTCCGGGTGGTATGGGAAGCTTTCCCCGCTGCTATACTGCCGCCTCCTGGTGAACTCTGGGATGTTCGTGTGGTCAAGGTATGCGGCAATGCAGGGTTGACACTGGCAGGAGGCTGGGGTGGACACATGTCTCAGCATGTGCCCGACTCCTTGCTCCCCATGGCACGCCAGCATCAGGGAACAGAACACGGAAGCAAACCTTCACGTCTCCTAGGTGACGACTTCGAGCAGCAGGCATGCCACCCACCGACATAACAGGGCAGACTCCACTGTGCAAACCCTCTCCTTGGAAACACACAGAGGGAAGGTAAGGGGGACCTCTCCTCACCCCAGCCCGGGGGGCAATCCAGGCCATCAAGAACCTCAAGAGTTGAGCTGTGCACTCTAGGGGCAGACCTTGAGTTGGGAGGGTAGACGTGTATGGTGCACTGTAGGGGTCCAATTGAGTGGAGAGTTGGGGGCAAGTAGAGATGAGGATAAAAAGAAAGTTAAAAAAAAAACAAAAAACAGTGGTGGTACCCCTGGACTGGACAACAGCACATATAGTGCCGAGATACAAGAGTGGGCTCAGGGACAACCCTGGTAATTACTGGGTTGTAAATCTAACCTTGATACCGGGGAAGCTAATGGAAACCGCTCTTAAGGAATGATTCGAAAACGTTCTGGATGTAAATGACAACAAGCAGCATTGGGTTCATCTCAGGGCAATCCTGCCAGACCAACCTAATTGATTTCTTTGATTGGGGAACCAGGACGGTGGACAAAGACCAAGCAGTCAACATACTGTATCTAGACTTCAGCAAGTCCTTTGACTGTTCCCCACAGGAGACTGATTAATAAGATGCAGGGAATGGGGTGGGGGCAAAACTGGCTAGGTGAGTAGAACACTGGCTACAGGATAGAAACCAGAAGGCAGTGGTGGTGGGAATTCTTGGATGCTAGACCAGTCAATAGTGGGGTCCCACAAGGCTTGGTGCTTGGCCCAGTGTTATTCAATCGCTTCATCAGCAACACTGCAGATGTGATAAAAGGTGAAATATGCCTTTTTGCAGATGACACAAAACTCTGTGGGAGGGTCAACATAGAATAAGGCAGACAGGACATGAGGGAGGACCCTGGCTAAACTAGAGAGATGGGAGGGTATTTGGCAGCTGGGTTTCAATTAAAAAAGTGTACGTAATGAACTTAGGGTCGAGGAACCCAGAGACCACATACTGGCTGGGGGTGTGCAAGTCACCAAGTCAAAAGAGGAAAAAGACTTGGGAGTGATCATTAAGAGTGACCTGAAGCACTCACATTGCAGGTGAGCAGCAGCCAAAGCCAATTGGATGCTGGGATGTGTAGTGAGGGGTATAACCAATAGAAAGGCAGAGATCATCCGGTCACTGTACAGGTCACTGGTTCGGTCACATCTCGAGTGCAGTGTGCTGTACTGGAGCTCTTACCTAAAGAAAGAGATTATCTTATTTGAACTGGTGCAGAGCAGGGTGACTAGGATGATCAAGGGGCCGCAAGGCATGCATTATGAGGAGAGTGTCAGGAATCCCAACATGTACTCCCCGACGGACTGAATGGAGAGATGATTGAGACTTTCAAATACCTTAAAGATTTCAACAAAGTGAACCGAGTGTCTCTTCAACCTTAGCGGCAACAGGACCATTAGGAGGCACTGCCTAAAACTGGTGGCAAAAGGCTTCAAGAGGGAAATGAGGCGGCACTTCTTCACTGAGAGAGTGGTGACAAAGTGAAATGAATTGCTAGAGGAAGCCATCTCCCTAAAGACTGTAGACAGTTTCAAGAAAGGCTGAGACAGGGTAAAAGGGAAAACTGTATGGTGTGCAGGGAAGGTGGAGGGGGCATGTCGTTTGGGAGGAGGAAGTGGTAGCAGGGGGGAAGGGGTCCCTCGGTAGATACTGAGGGGTCTGCAAACTTGAGCAGACTGGATAGACCTTAAATCCTTTTTCGGATGATTATTTTCAACTGTTTATAATATCTAGTAAAGTGTTGAGGTGTGAGGTGTTCTTGTCCACAAGAATTTTTCAACCAAGCATCAGCATGACTGTTATAAGTAGGGAAAATGAGATAAAGCATGTTAGACTCAGATTTTGTCCCTGGAGGAAAACTAACTCCACATAATGAAGTACCCGTCTTTGCCACATTTCCTGAAAGTGGGGCAGATAACCCCTCAGCTTGTACATCAGTTTTTCTTTTATTGTAAATATAATTTTATTAAGAAAACCTGAGCTGCACAGAGAAATCAATTACATATATAAAAGAAGTAGAAAATGTTACAGAACTTACGATACAGTACCAGACACTCAAAAGTAAAGTACGCCAGGGCACCCCAAGTCCCCTGACACAGCTTGGGGGGGGGGGCAGAGTGTCCCTCACCGCAATCATAACATTCTTTGGGTACCATTTAAGGCATGCAGGAAGGACATAATGAAAGGTATGGTGGAGTGGGCCATCTGTTCACCAGCCGCTCTGCCTGCTCCCCTCATCCAACGCACCAATCCTCCAGTTCCCTCCCCCGTCATGGGACAAAATTCAGGTCATGCTGCATAATGTAAAGGACCCAAGAGTTCCACCTAGATGTAAAGAGTTCAAAACTTTCACCAAGACCAAACACGATTCTTTCCATATGGCATATGGAGTTCACGGTATCCCGCCATTGGCACAGAACTGGTCCATGGTCTGTCAGCCATTTACGGATCATGCATTTTTTGGCAGCCAGGAGCAATTACCTAGATGGTAATTCTCCCTCCTATCTTTCAAAGCTCTTGGATATTGCTGTAGACCATAAATTTCCAGGGAGAGTGGAACCCTAGCATGCGAGACTTTCGTAATCTCCATCTCCAGTTTGCCCATAAAGGCCTCACTACAGGGCAGGTCCACAGAATGTGAGAGGGTGGGTCCCTCGTATTTCTCCACAAAGCCTCCAACAAGCAGTATTGTTTTGCCCTCCATATTTAGTTGTAATAACTGAGGTTTGAAAATCCCAAAGCAGGTGTTTCCAGGCATATTCATGCAGATATGGGAAGAGGTGATCCTGCCTATTTCAGAGCAACCTCTTTCCCACATAGTTTGCTCTATGGACTGCCCAAATTCTGCTCCCAATTTCATTGCTACATACGCAGTAGGTAGTATAGGGTTGTGTATAGCTTGTAGTGTTCTGTATAGATCAGAGATTAAGTGGCTATAATTCGGAGCTTTAATGTGTGTCATCAGGGCAAGAACAAGTGAGAAGACCTTGAAGGGTCTCTCTCCATCGTTGGATGGGATTCATTATAGTGCCGGATCTGGAGATAGCAAAAATAAATCTCGTCTAACTAAGCCATACTGGCCCCGTATCTCCTGGAATGGGTGCACTATTCCTGCAGCATAAAACTGGTTTAAATACAGAAGGTTAAGCCTGCCCCATCAATGATAAGCTGGGTCCAGATGAGAAGGTGGAAAAATCAGTCAACTGCGCTATTGGCCAGACCCATCTTTCAGCATTATCTGTTTTCAAAGTGGCCACTGTTTCCCCAACACGTCTGGTGGACCTGAGCAATCCAAGCATTATGGTGTGTCTCAATGTGATCTGGGTTAGTTGGGGTGAAGACATCTATTATGCAAGGAATACTCCATGGTTGAGTGTGCAGCAGTACTGTAATAACCAAATGACCTAGGTGGGTCGTGAGGCCTGAGGTGCAGCCGAGGGCTTTCAATCATCCAGGCAGTGATGTTATTACAGCGTTGATGCACACCTAGAGTGGATTTTACACTTATAACATTCATTAAATGGTCAAAAGTGTTATAATGGAGAATGTTAGGTTTGTTTGCATTAACCCTTTTCTCTTCCCCACAGGCTATTCCTGACCCCAAATAAAACCTCTCATTATATATCTGCATTTATGACTCATGTATATATTATTAGTAGAGTAAAGGTTTTTAAAAATTAAGTGAAGCTGTTACTGCACCCAAGGATGAACCAGGAAACTACAGACCAGTGAGCCTCACATCCATCGTGGGTAAGCTAATGGAGACTATCCTGAAGGAGAGGCTGGTGGCCCTCTTAGAGGCCAAAGGACTACAGGACAGCAGACAGCATGGCTTCATACGTGGCTGATCCTGCCAAACCAACCTGGTCGGGTTCTATGACTGGGTAACTAGGCAACTGGACGGGGGACATGCAGTGGATGTCCTGTATCTGGACTTCAGTAAGGCATTGACTCAGTGCCACATGGAAGGCTGGGAAGGAAGTTAGTAGGCACAGGGGCAGGTGCAATGCTGGTGAGATGGGTAGGAAACTGGCTGCAGGGAAGGCAACAGAGGGTGGTGGTGGGTGGGGAGTCTCACACCAAGGGCAGTGACGAGTGGTGTCCCACAGGGCTCGGTGTTGGGACCAGTGTTGTTTGGGATATTCATTGCAGACATATCATGGGACATCAAGAGCAAGATCAGTCTGTTTGCTGATGATACCAAGGTTGGCGCGGTGTTGGATGACCTAGGGGGATGGCAGGGGTTGCAGGATGATCTGGCAAAGCTTGAAACCTGGTCAGACACCTGGCAACCGGGCTTTAATGCCAAAAAGTGCAAGGTGATGCATTTTGGAATGAAGAACCCAAGGAGGACTTACCAGCTAGGGGAGTGCAGCTAGCCCAGACAGAGGAGGAGAAGGATCTGGGTGTGCTCATCACAGGGTCAATGAACAACTCGGCACAGTGTAGGAAGGCAGCTGCAAAGGCCAACAAAATGCTGGGTTGTATTGCAAGGGGTATATCCTCAAGAAGGAGGAGGTGATTCTGCCACTGTATAGGTCATTAGTTAGACCACACCTGAGTACTGCGTGCAGTTCTCGCGTCCATATCTGAAAAGGGACATTAAGTTACTGGAGGAGTGCAGGCAGAGGCCAAAAGATGATCAAGGGTCTGGGGGACTTATCATATGAGGGAGGTTGAAGGAGTTGAACATGTACTCACTCGGAGGAGAGGAGAGACAGGGGGACATGATTGAAACCTTTAAATACATGAAAGGAATAAACAAGACAGGTACAGAGGGCTGTTCAAAGTAAGGAGGGAGGGCCACCAGGGCCATGATATGAGACTGGAGCGAGGAAGGTTCAGGAGGGAGATGAGGAGACACTTTTTACAGAGAGGGTGGTGGCTGGGTGGAATCGTTACCTGCAGAAGTGGTATGCAGTAGAACAGTGGACTGCTTCAAACGAGGATGGGACAGGACAAGGGGGAGGGTTAATGAAGGGGAAGGGTGGAAGGGAGGGGCAGCTGCAGAATAAGGGGTGCTAGCTGCACATTCGAGCAGACTTGATAGACCTCTAGGCCTTTATCTGCTGGCAAATTTCATATGTTCGTATGTTCGTATGCACTGTGTGGAAAATGAGTGGCTGCACCAGTGAGACCACAGTGAGTTGGCATAGCTCTCCTGGAAAGTGCATGCTAGCTTAACACCTAGCCCATTTTACTTTTACATGGGTGGCAGCACCATGCAGGCAACTACTTTAATCTTTGGATAATGAATCCAAGCAGTCATCGACCTAGGACCCTCATCTTTATCTAAGCCCACAGGCAGGGGGTAGGGTACTGTCCTCACCAGCGACACAGTGCACTTGGAAGTGCTTCAGGAGCCACCTGTCATGACAATGATCTAGACGCACACACCAAGCCAAGAACGCGGAGGCACAACTGTTCCCCTGGTGCTCCAACAGACTTACTTCTGGCAAAGCAAACTGGCATTGTGAAGGATCAAGTGCAAATGAAACTTGTGTCTCTGCCTGGAGGAGTGATGGGGGTTGGTGGGCAGAAGAAAGAGTGGATAAGAGGCAGGACACTGGGCAAATTACATCCCTTTCCCACAACACACCTTCATTTGGGACAGCAGAGATATCTAACCCTCTGTTTCCTGCACATCACCCTGGATTTAGGATCCCCAGAAACTTTGTGTGGGGGCCACATAAGAGTATATAAGTCTGGGGGGTTTAGGGGTGAGGAGTCAAGTGCTGTGGGGGTTTCAAGATGAGAGTCCAGATACGTCAGCAAAAGTTCTGGGAATGAATGTGGGGGACCAACCACAGACCGAAGAGCCCTTGGCAAAGGGCATATAAAAAAAAATTGTAATTAAAGATAGTATCTAAAGTCTAACTTCAAAACTGAATTGAACAGAGGCCGGCCCACTGGAGCAGCAGTTAAATTTCCACTTGTAACACCAACGACCTAGGTTCAGAAATAGGCCCGGGAGTCGGAGGGCTGGCAGGGGGGAGAAGGATCGAGCATTCTGGGGACTGCTCTATTTCTCTGGGGGAAGAGGAAAGCATGTCCTGCACTTTCCAGACCCCTGGTGGAGACTGGATGTACTGTTGCAGCCGGCACAGTCACTTAGGGGTTAGCGGCGGACGCTAGGCATCACTGCACATCCCCGCCCCCAAGGATCCAACAAAAAATGGCAGCCACCTCAATGACTTCCCACATCTCCGGCCTCGTTCTCCCACTGGGCTCCTGCCAGTAGGCCTAGTCCCAGTGTTCGTTGTTCCAGGCCTGACTCCGTGCCCCACCATGGGGAGCAAGCCAGGGAGGCAAGCCAGTAGGTGACCCCTGCCAGTATGCTTGTACTGGTGTCGCGAGGGATCATGCTGGTAAGACAGCCCTGCCCTGGGGGGTAAGCCGGGGGATCGCCGAGCAGAGGTAAGTTCCAAGGGCAAGGTGGGGGCCTGGGAGAGTGGGGGCTGAGCTCAGGGCGAGCCATGGATAAAGCATACTAAATAAAAAAAACTGAGTTCAATTAAAGGAAACTGAGTCACTGTAGTTGACAGTTTTGCAGGAGATGTCAAAGGACTGAATTAACAAAATCACCCTCCTACCTATAAGGTGGTTCTCCATGCCAGGAAAGAGGCCTATTGACTGAACAGTGCTGGAAGCTTGCAGTGTAGTCTGCCAAGCAGTACCAGTCACGTGGGTAAGCATGGGATGTCAGTCTCAAGTGCTGTCTACCTGGCACAAGTAACAAGCACTGAAATACAGCACAACAGAATGTAAAAGGATTTCAACACTACCAATATTTACCTCAAACAGCTTGCTAGGGACATACCCACAATTGCATTCATATCATCTCTACCTGCACTACACATGGTTTACTCTGCACTTCAGAATGTTTGTGTAACACTTCAGAATGTTAGTCTAGCCCATAGCTACATCTGATCTGTCGGCTTCCAACATGTGTATAACTGATAAGAAAATAAATGTGTGATTTGTGGATGAAAGTAATCTATCAAGAACTCAGTCTAGCAAACTGTGGTGCAGCTGCTGCCCACAGAGTGCAGAATGAAAGAAGTGGGGTCTAGTGGTTAGAACATGGAACTATGCCCAGATGGCCCTGTAGCAGCGCATGCCTCTGCAATGTCGGTGACCAGAGTTTGGGGTTGAACTTGGGATGCCACGTCAGGATCAAATGGCAGCAGCTGCCACGTGACAGTTTGCTGCAGTTTGGTAGGGACTGTGCCAAGATCTTGTGCCATGCTTGCTTTCTCCACAGGACGTCACAGTTTGCACACAAAGCTGTGCCCACGCCAGGGGAGGGGGGAGGAACCAAGGAAGAAAAGCAGAGGGGAAAAAAAACCCACGTCAGTCTATATGATGGCCTGGGCGCCCAGGACTTCCCCTGGGTTGTGGTGGCCACTGTCACTGGCTGCTGGTCCAAACACTGGACTGCCTCAGAGGAGGGGGATGGCCCTCTCCTGGAGCCCCTGTCATGGAGGCGAAACAAGTGGGAAAGGGTGGTGTGGGTGAGACCCAGGGGAGACAGGCTCATCAGGCCAGAACAGGGTATATCCCTGACAGACATGGCCAGGGAAAAAAAGCTCTATGGACAAAAACAAAACTGAAATATGAAAGAGGAGATCTCATGTTCCAATCCCACCACAGCTACTGCCTCACTATGTGACCCTGAGCAGGTCATTTGAAATTGCCTTGGAATACTTCACTAACACCATCAACTCCATAGTCAGCCTCCATGCTCCTATGGTCAGGGGGAGAGCAAAAGGCGTTTGTGCCCCATGGCTTTCTAACAAACTCAGAAACCTCATGGCAATGCGGAATGCTGCCTGGAAGTTATTTAAGAGCTCTGGTCTGTCTGCTGACTGGCAGGCTTACAGACACTTGCGTAATCTATGTAAGAGCAAGTTGCACTCAGCTAAATGCTCTTTCCTCCAAACCCTTCAAACTAACAATCTTTCTAACCCTGAAGAATTTTGGGGACAGATAAACTCCCTACTAAAAGGCAAATCCTCCTCCACACCTAACACTATGCACCTGAACAGCTCTGAGGTCACTAACCCCACCACTATAGCTACCAAGTTTAACTAAGCCTTCACTGATCTATCAAAACATAACACCTCCCTCCCCTCCCACGATCTTTCTCCTCCCTCCCCCTCTACCACTCAATAGCCTCTCCTTCCACCTCAAATCGGCAACATGGAAGGAGGTCCTGCGTCACCTTGGATGCATAAAGAATACTTCATCTCCTGTGTTTGACTCCCTGGAACCCTGCTTCTTAAACTTATGTGCTCCTGCCATTGCCTCGACTTGCTAAAATCCAGGAAAAATCTACCCACTCTCAACTCCAATCTAATCTAGAGCTCAATAACACTCTCTCCTTGTACCAGCATGGCTTCCATAAATCCCATAGCACTCACACTGCCCTCATTAAGGTAACATCTGACATCCTCAGTTCTATGGGCAAAGGCCTGGTCACCGGTGCAATATTTGTTGAGCTAACCAAGACTTTTGACCTTGTTAATCATAACCTCTTGCTCCAAATGCTACTATCCAGGGCTCTTGGGGACGAGGGCAATCGCATCCTTTACGCACATTTTGTGCTTCGGGACGCTCGCACACCAGCTCAGAAAGTCCCAGAGACTCTTTGCAGTACAGGCTCCAGGAGTCCTGGGCAGGCTGTGTACTGCACATGTGCGAAATGCACAATTTGTTTATTTTTTTCCTCCTTCCCTTCCCTTTGCCGCTTGGTGGTTTCAGCGCCTGGAAGAGTGGTGCACACCACCAAGTGAGATGGGGAGGGGCAAATGAGGAGGAACAGCTGCCAGCAGCAGTATTCATGCGGGGGGGGTGATCAGTTTCCCCCTTTGAGCCACCGCCTTGTTTCATCCGGGGGACAAGAGCTGGCGGACTGACAGGTTCTCAGGAGCCATTCTGCCAACGATGGAAAAACGTGGCAGGGGGAAAAAGAGCAAACAAAAGAAAAGTGTTTAAATTACAAAAAAACAAACATGCAGCCCGACAGTTGACCCCAGTCGCCTGAGAAAAAGGAGGCCTGTGGGTGTATCTGTGTGGTCAGCAGGCTGCACACATCCGCTGGAGGCACCAGTGTGTTATCTTACTACAGAAAGGGGCATTTTTCAATTTACAATTATTTTAGGCAGTTAGGGCATCACGGCTATTTCTGGCCGACGGTTCAGTGAGCTTAGGGTTTATACTGTGTCTTTTTTTGTGCGGGGCCAAGTCAGGAATGCATTGCAGCCAGGAGAGGAGGAGGAGAGTGAAGAAGCTGGATGGGGAAGCCTTGTGAGCAGCACACAGCATGTGTCAACAAAGCCTTACTGATTAACTCCTCCACACCAAAGGATAAGGAACACACAAAAACATCATCCTCTGAGTGTGACTTAAGCACATTTATTTATTTAGTTTTTGTTTACCGGGTAAGTACACTAGACAAGTTTTATGCCTATTTTCAGGAACGACCCGGGAGAGTACAAAAGGGTACAACAGGTACATTGATACAGTAATTGGTTCAGACGAATACATTCAGGTACAAAAACAGGAGAAGACAATTTTTACAGTTTTTACATTTACGTGGAAGGTACACCCAGATACAGTGCTGGGGCAAGGAATAAGTTAGAGATAAATTCAATGACCAACAGGGCTGGTGAGGATTATGAGCATAGTAACATCATAGCATCGGTCAAGCAAGTTAGGGGGGATTTGGACAAGGACATAGCGCAAGAGTGGTGACGCCAGAGCAGGAGAGAAGAAGCCGGCACCAGTGGACACCGGGAGGCTAAGGAGGCTTAGGACATTCACAGCGAGAAGCCACCTTAAGATGATCCCACAGGGAGGTCCGGAAACTCTTGTGAGGAGGCAGTACAGACTCTCAGAGCCTGGGGCCATGGACAGCAAAACTCCGGTCCCCCATGTTGGTACAGGAAGTAGGTACACTTAGTAGGCCAGGGCCTTGGGATCTAAGCAGGTAGGGGGAGAGGTCAGCAGGAGCAAGAAACCGGGCCAGTTCCGGAGGGGTGCCGGAGCTAAGTACTTTACTCACGAGGCACCCAGTGCTAAAGTTAAGATGACTGAGCAGGGATAGCCAGCCAAGCTTCTCGTAGAGCTCGCAGTGATGGGTGAGGCGGGGGGCGGCTAGGGCAAAACAACAGATGTTGTACGTTGTGCTCCACTTGCTTAGGAGGGTCTTAGAAGGAGACAGTTAACATTGTGAATGCTGAAACTGAAAATGATCAGTCTGACTAGACTGCATCTGCTAAAAGCAGCAAGAAATTAAGGCTGTGAAGGGACAGCTGCACAAAGTTATTTCTATGGCTTAAAAAGGAGGAAGTAGAGGGGAACAGCACTGGGAAGTGCAGTTGGTGTGAAAAAGGTGTCAAAAACAATCCATTTTTTGTCACTGATCTAGTCTCCCAGGGTTCCTTTTAAAGTTCTCTGCCGTGTCTTTATGAGTCAATTTTTAATGTCTAAATGATGCTTGTGGGAGAGAAGGTGAAGAACGGATGATTAATGAAGTCAAACAGAAAAAGACACCTCCTCAACCAAATCCAATTAAACAAGTTTATTCATTTCTTTCAAATCATGTTACTTCATTCCAACTTATAGCTCCTTTGATTGATTCTGTGTTACGTTTTACACACAAATGTGATGGTTATAATACTGGTTCCTCACAAGAAATTATTTGAAACAGAAGAAGGCATACCCCCGCCCCCATAGCAGACATTTTCTGGATGTATGCCCGATACCAGAAGTTTGTTTTATTTATTAAGTTTACAGGTTAGTTCCATCTGAGTTGCGTTTTTAATATTTACATTATTTTTAGTGTTAGCAGTCTGAATGATTATGCATTGTTTATGTCTGTATACATTTTAGGTTTATACAGAAGCAAAGCTCCAGTGTCTGATGAAGGAACATTAGTTCTGAAATGTAACACAGAAGCTATTAAAGGAGCTATAAGTTAAAATGAAGTAACATGATTTGAAAGAAATGAAATATAAACTAATTTAGTTGGATTTGGTTGAGGAGGTGTCTTTTTCCATTTGACTTCAAAAACAATCCATTTGCCACAACTGGCACAACCAATCTGCAAGTGTCTGCTTTCTACAAACATGAAAGAAACCGAACATTTGCTGGTGCACACTGGAAAGAAAACAGCAGAAAAACTGTCTCTGTCAGAGGCATTTGAGAGGCATATCTCAGGTCTCGAAGCACAGGATGACAGTAAAGTTGCTCAGTTAATGACAATGCCACTACCTTACTAAACAAGGGCAATCACTCAACCAGTTTGAGACACTTATAGTTCCACAGGTGAGGAATGGAATCTTTCGGGCAGAGGCACAAGGCAGCAGTTGCTTGTGGACTGACACTAATGGTGGTGTTTTACATTCACAGAAACAAAATAGCTGTCCAGGCTTACAAGACAGTGGCACAATCTACTCTGGTTGGGATGCAATATATGACATGATCGATTCCATAAACAAAGTCCTACAGGAAGAAATCAAAGCTCACTTAGCAGGTTCTCAGTTCCTTGGGGTAATAGTGGATGAAACCACTAATGTAACCATTCACAAAAAGCTGAACATTTATGTGAAGTGCATACACAATGCCAGACCAAAATTAATTTCATTGACTATATTGCAATACCTGATGGGAGGGCAGACACAACTGTGGGAGAACTGTCAAGTGTGTGTTCTGCTAATGCAGTTGACCCTATCAAGATCATCACACTAGCAAGTGACAGTACCTGCATCATGACTGGAATGCACAATGGTGTGGGCCGGATGCAAAGTTAAGACAGCATGTTAACCCAAGGCTGATTCAGATCCTTTGTGTTGCCCACAGACTGGCACTGGCAACAGGTCAAGCATGTTGGGGCAACCACGTATTCAATGAATATCAAGTAGCCATCAAAAATGTGTACAGATGCTACAGCAGCTCTGCAGTACGGTACAATGCCTTGTGTTTCATGCAGGAAACACTCTGATGAAAATATCAGATATCTGTCCCTAAAAGGAGCTGCAAGTTATCAGTGGCTGTCATTGCATGCTGCAGTTCAAGCAATTCACAGATCACACCCTGCACTTTTACAAGCCCTAGAGCATGATGCTGCAGCAAAAGGTGTAGCAGAAGCAAAGGGCCTTCACGCAAAACTGAAATCAATCTGCTTTATCTTATGCACTTACTTTTCATGGATGTCTTAGATGTGGTGAATAAACTGTCTTTAGTCATGCAACTGGACAGTGTTGACATTTCGGTGGCCATCAGCATGGCAGAAGCCACACTTACTAGACTGCAACAGTTTAAAGAACAGAATGGGGCAGAGCTACAGAAGACATTTCAGGAACTTGACCAACGTCCTGGCATGGGCAGGATCAAAAAGTGAATGACAAGCCAGCACTGTGAATGCAGTTCCAGATGGCATCGCAGGAATATCCGATGCACCTCACTGAAAACATTCACAAGATTTGTGACAACTTCAGTGCAGCTGCTGCATAACTTAAATGTTCTTCTAAATCCAAAGTGTCTCCCAGATGACTCCAACATAATGGACCATGGACTGCAGGAACTCAAGGATGGCTGCACTTTTTTCCAAGAAACAAACTTCAAAGAAGAAACACTGCCAGCACTTATTGACCAAGACAGGGCTGAGAAAGATTACGGACAATTCAAACTTGTTCTGAAGTCTAAAAAAGGACCGACTTTGCTCAGTAGTCTGCCAAGACTTAACTGAGAACTATTCAGATGTATTCGCAAATTTTGTCACAATGGCCAACATTTCACTTGTGTCACCCGTTACATCAGTGGCATGTGAAAGAGGATTTTTCTGTACAAAACAAAATAAAAATCAAAAAGTAGATGTTCCCTAAAGGCTGACACTGTGAGCAAACTCATGCAGACTGCCCAAGAAAGAGCTGAACTTGAAGACTGTGACCCTCATCCAGCACTTAAGAAATTTAAGGCCACAAGACTGTACAGAAAATAATTTTAAATTTAAAAATGTTTTAATAATTGTAATTGTGTTTTTTTAGTTTCAGACAATTCTCAGATGACTGACAATGACCCAGAGACAGGACGATGGAAGAACTTGGGCACAGGAGTAGAATAAGATAAGTATCAAAATGTTTTGTTCCAACAAGGGTTGGGGGGATACAATTTTCAGCCCCTTGGGGCCAGTGCTACTTGTGGTAGGGGTCCCGTCTTGGGGAACAGATCAAGATTTCATTTTCCCAGGGGTTGGGGGTGGTGGGTGGCTGGTCATTAATATCACCATTCTGCAAAATGTAACATGTTTTATTTTTGGTAGGGGAGTATGACAGTCTAACAAGTTCAGATGATCGGGGAGGGGGTGTAAACTATAAATATAGCCCCAATGCAGTCCCAGTGTTTTTTGTTTTTTTTTCAGTGAGGGACAGTCGAGATTATTGTCAGTGTAGTTACCTAACCCATTCTGCTCTTTCCACAGTCTTTCTGCAACAGTGGCTTCTATTGTCATCAGCAGTACACACACAAAACAGTTAAGAAATGTGCAGGAGGGAGAGCTTGGAGATTACTTATGGGAGAAGTTATGGGCATGAGGGTGTTTTAGGTACACCACTGACTACCCTTTTTAACAAATCATGGGAAGATGATGTGATACCTGAGGACTGGAAAAAGGTGGATGTGATTCCCCTTCACAAAAGTGGGAGCAAGACAGAGGCAGGAAACTACAGACCTGTCAGTTTGACCTCTGTGGTAGGGAAAGTGATGGAATCACTTCTGAAGAAAATAATTGTTGAGTACCTAGAGGTCAGTGGGGCACAGGACCCAACGCAGCATGGAATCACAGTGGGAAGGTCATGTCAGACTAATCTAATCGATTTCTTTGACTGGGTGACCAAAGTAATAGACCAGGGAGGGCCTGTGGACATGGCCTACCTAGACTTTATCAAGGCATCTGACTCAGTCCCACAAAAAAGATTAATAAACAAATTAGCCAGCCTGGGAGTGGGTCGCAGGGTGGTAGCCTAGGTAAAAACACTGGATAACAGGATGCAGAGGATAATAGTAAATGGAGTCCACAGTGAAGAAAGGGGGGTTACTAGAGGGGTACCGCAGGGCTCAGTACTGGGTCCGGTCCTTTATAAGCGACATTGCAGAGGAGCTGGAAGAAAAAGTATGTCTCTTTGCAGATGACACAAAGATCTACAACAGGGTTGATACACAAGGTGGGGGGGGGGGTCCTGGAAAGGATGAGAAGGGACTAGGCAAGGTTGAAGGAATGTATGGCAGCTTAGATTCAGTGCAAAGTAATGCACCTGAGAAACAAAAACCAAAGGGGAAGAGTACACAATGGGGGGTGAGATACTGAAAAACAAAAAAAAAAAAATGAAAACGGACCAGGGGGTAGTTATATCAGATGACCTAAAGGTGGGCAAGCAATGTAAGGAGGGCTTGGGGATACTGGGATGTATTGGGAGAGGCATCACCAGTAGAAAACAGGAAGTTATTATCCCTCTGTACAGACAGTTGGTGAAACCCCATCAGGAGTACTGCGTGCAGTTCTGGAGACCACGTCTCCGCAAAGACATAGACAGGGTGGAGGCTGTCCAGAGGAGGGCAACCAAAATGGTGCAGGGTCTGCACCAGAAGACATACGAAGAGAGACTAAAGGAGCTGAATATGTATACCCTCGAGGAAAGGATGAAGAAGTGAACATGATAGAAAACTTTCAAGTACCTCAAGGGAATCAACAAGTCCAAGAGCGTAGCATCTTTCAGAAAAAGAGATGTGCAAGAACAAGAGGGCACAATTTAAAGATAGAGGGGGACGGCTCAGAGGTAATGTGAGGAAGTATTTTTTCACAGAGAGGGTTGTGGATGCATGGAACAGCCTTCCTGAGGAGGTTGTGGAGTCAAAAACAGTGAGGGAATTCAAGAATGCGTAGGACAGACATAAGGCAATACTTGTGGGGGTAGGAGAAGTAGGCTGTTGGTTAACTAGGATCTGCAGCTTATCCATTAGGTAGGGAAATGGGCAAACTAGGTGGGCCAAGAGGTCCTTATCTGCCATCAAATTCTATATTTCGATGCTAGGAGAAGTTATGGGTAGGAGGGTGTTAGAGAAGATATTGCCATAGAAAGCATAGCATGCCATGAAAAAAGAAGTTCAAACAGAAAAAGCACAGTGGCAGTGCTGGTGCGCAGATAATACATGCCAAGGCACCACCTGATTGTGCCACACACCAGACAGATTTGGGAGACCTGCTGAGCCAAGGTAAGTTGTGGGTGGGGATGGGGGGCCTTTTAGTCACCCCACTGAGCTATCCAGTCATGAACACTGGCACTAGCTCTCTTTTAGCTGCCACACACACAATTAAGTAATGTGCAGGAGGGTGTTTAGGAGATGTTTATGGGCAGGAGAGTGTTAGGAGAAGTTATGGGAGGTGTTAGAAGTTATGGGCTGGAGGTGTTAGAAGTTTAATGGGCAGGAGGAGGTGTTACGAAATTTCCACAGAAAAAATGGCAATCAAATGCCATGAAAAAAGACGTTCACCAGAAAAGCAGACTGTGCAGATTTTACGCCATCAACCAGATTAGATTGTGCCACTGTCTTAAACCGGACAGATCTGGGAGACCTGCTGAGCCAAGAAAGGTTGTGGTTAGGGTGGGTAAGAAATGTGCAGGAGGAGACTCGGAGAAGTTATGGGCAGGAGAGTTGTGTTAGGAGAAGTTAATGGGCAGGAGGGGTGTTAGGAGAAATTGACAGCATAGGAGTATGCCATGAGAAGTGCACACAGAAAGCAGACACACTGCAGACTGAGTTGTTCCGTATCCACCAGATTGTGCCACTGTCTTCTTAACAGCAGATTGTGACGGCTGTCAAGCCTAAAAAGGGTGTGTGTGGGATGGTGGGGACGTTTTAGTCACCTCAGTCAAATCCATGGCTCTGGTACAGCCAGGTATTCTTACAATTTAAGAAGATTTTGTGCAGGAGAGTAGCAGGGAGAAGTTTTGGGCAAGAGTGTGTTTGGGGCAAGTTGTGGGCAGGAGGGTGTAGGAGAAGAAATAATCACTTTTATGCCAGGTCAAGACACAAAACAGCAATTATTTGCCACACAGATGGCACGCACCACCAGACTGTGCTAGGATGTAAGAAGTTTGGGCAGGGGGTAATGTAAGGAGTCAGTCTGGTTTAGCCAGGTTAAAAAGACAACTTAAGAAGCAAATTGCACTAAGGGGCAGCAACCACACAATCATGTTAGATTGTGTCATCTTTCTAAGCCTGAATCATCACTGGTGGGTGGGAGCTGGGAGGGAGGTTTCTGCAATGTTTTATTAGAGCTGGGTGGTGGGTGGGTACTGGGAGTCTGAAACAGGGGGCTGCTAGCTTATAATTGCAACTGAAATGTCAATGTGCTGAAGAGAACAAAGGGTAAGTATTGTGGGCAGGAGGTGACTGGGAGACACAGGTGACTGTCAGCAATGACTGTTAGTCATAAAAACATGTTTACATCCAATGACTGTACCTAATAGCAAACTTTGTTTGTAGCAGTTTGGCAAATAAATGAATTGGACCACTTCACTCAACTGCAGCAGTAGAATTACCTGTTCAATCAATACACCAGAACTGCAAAACTGTAAGTACATTTTTCTCATAATTGTTAAATTGTGACAGTGAACAAATGAATGGACAACAGTCAGTCATCACAGGTGAATTCTTTATTTGTAATTATGTGATCATTTACTGCTGTGGGTTTTAGCAATCTGGTACCTTTGTAAAAAGGACAGCAAAACAGCACTGCTGGAAAAAAAAAAATTTTTGGTATTGTTAGTAAAATCATACTAACATACCAGCAAAATAGGCCTTGTGGTCTCTCGTGTCTGCTCGATAGCCAGCACCTTTACTGGGTGCCCATTTGTAGTCCCCCCACCCATAGCCCCCCCATCTCCGTCCAGGCACTTTCTCAGAAGAGGACATCCAGGCTTCAACCTCCCCTGTACTTATCCCAGCCCCTCTTGAACCCTCAACGGTATGCTCCTGCACCAGGCCCCTGGGCAGCGCATTCCATGGTTCCACCACCCTTTCAGTGAAGTAGCACCTCCTCCTCTCACCCCTGAGTCTCCCCCCTCCATCTTCCACACATGCCCCCTGGTTGTCTCCCTTTTTTAACCTAAACAACTCCCCAACGCCCCCTTATTGATCCCTTTAACATACTTAAAGACCTATATCATGTCCCCCGTCCCTCCTGTCTTCCAGGCTGTACATGTTGAGATCTTCCAACCTCTCCTCGTAGTTCCTTCTCCCATACCCCAGATCAGTTTGGTTGCCCTCCTCTGGACTATCTCCAGGAGTGCAATATCCCTTTTTAGGTACGGCCTCCAGAATTGCACACAGTACTCAAGGTGTGGCCTGACCAGGCAGTTATACAGAGGGAGGATCACTTCCCTCCTTCTGGAGGTCATCCCCGAGTGATGCAGCCCAGCATCCTATCTGCCTTTGCCACCACCCTTCTACAAGTCTCAGAGTTGTTCATCTTAGCATCCACCATCAGCCCCAGATCCCTCTCACCCAATCGAGATTTTCAACATGTCACCCCCAGGGTATACACCTGCCCTGGGTTACTGACCCACAGGTGCAGAACCCTGCATTTCCCCGTATTAAACTCCAGTCCCCACATCCTTGACCACCTGTCCAGAGCCTCCAAGTCCCCCTGCAGTGCCACTCTTCCATCTTCCTTGTCCACCAATGCTCCCAGCTTTGAGTCATCTGCAAAGAGACTCAGCTTGCCCCTGATACCCTTCCCTATGTCAGAGACATAAGCATTAAACAGGAGTGGCCTCAGGACCGATCTCTGGGGGACCCCACTAATAACCCTCCTAGGGGATGAGACTATCCCCCAACTGCTACCCTTTCCACATGCTCAGAGAACCAGTTTTCTATCCACCTGAGCATCTGCCCCCCATCCCCCCCCTTTGCCAGCAGGCCGCTGTGGGGAACCAAATCAAATGCCTTGCTGAAGTCCAGAAAGAGGATGTCCACCGGTCTACCCTGGTCCAGGGAACACGTCACCCAATCATAAAACTCCACAAAGTTGGTCTGGCACGATCTCCCGGGACAAAGCCATGCTGCCTCTCATCCAGATGCTCCAACTGTCCCCCCAGGCCTTTCTTTTATGATACCCTCAATCCCCTTGTCCACCACAGACGTCAGGCTAACAGACCTGTAGTCCCCACCGCCTCCCTTGAACCCCCCTTATGGATAGGTACGACATGTACCACCCTCCAGTCATGAGGCAGCCATCCTGTTTGCAGGGAGATGTTGAGAAGTTGCACCAGGGGGGCTACCAAAATATCCGCTAGTTCCTTCAGCACCCTCAGATGGGTTCCATCCTGTCCCGGAGCTTTCTCACTCCTCAGAAACCTGAGGGCATCCCTCACCCTATCCACTGTGATTTCAACCTCCCCATCTCCACCCCTATCCATCTGCTTGTTTCGACCCTCACCTGCTAGTGCTGGCCTGCCACCCACCCAAGGTGATCTCCCAGCTTGTTCACCGTCCCTCCTGCTGAGGTGTATGGGCCCCATGTCCCCCCTGGTAAAAACTGAGGCAAAGTACTCATTTAGTACCTCAACCTGCTCGCCTGCCTCTTGTGCCCATCCCTCCCCAGTCCTAATCCTACTGATATGACCCCTTGCTTTCCTTCTTTCCCCTATGTATCTAAAGAACCCCTTGCTCCCCTTCCTCATGTCCCTGGCCAGGTTTAGCTCCATCCTCACCTTGGCTGATCTCACCACCTTAGTGACCTTCGTGGATATCAGTTCGTACTCCCCCCTTCTCCCTTTCTCCCCTAGAGTACTTTAAGTGCACAAAGGCAGCCTTTTTTTTCCCCCTCACCACCTCATGTACTTTCCGGGTCCACCAATACAGTTTTCTGACCCTATTGTATTTGTGCCTTACCCTTGCACATTGTCCTAGTAGCCTCAAGCACCCCCTTCTTAATGATCTCCCACCTGCTGCCAGCATCCATATCTGGCCTTATCCCATCCAAGTACCCCTTAAGAATCCCCCCCATGCCTCTGAAGTCTGCACCCCTGAAGTAGATTACCACTGTCTGTGTGGTTTCCTCCCCCTCCCATGTGCAGGAAAAAACAGACCCTGGCATGGTCGCTCCTTGCCAGTGGGTTGCCCACCTCCAGGCCCCTAATCTGATCACTGTCTGCTAGGACCACATCCAGAGTCCAGCCTTCCCTGGTCAGCTCCCCCACCTGCTGGGTTAGGAATGCATCCTAAAAGACATCTAGCAGCCTCTGCTCCTGGCCACCGGTGACGTCATAGTCCCCCAGTCCACCCCAGGCATGTTTAGGTCCCACACTACCATAACCCTTCCTTTGCCCAAGGTGCAGTACCCTCTAATATTCTCCACCAGGCACTCCTCCAGCCCCTCTGCCAGCATGGGGGGTCTGTACACAACCCCTATTTTAATCCTCCTACCCCCTAGCATTTGCAGGGTGACCCAAATCACCTCTACATCCCCCTCAGCCTCCTCCACTCCTCCAAAGGCAATGCCATTTCTGACTATCTGCGCTACCCCACCTCCTATCCTTCCTGAACATGGTGTAGCTCTCCAGGTTTAGGTCCCAATCGTGCCCCCTGGTGGCCCACATCTCAGTGACTGCTGCCACATCCACTGCCCCGTCAGCTAACATTACCTGGTTGTCTGGCATCTTGTTCCCTATGTTCCTGGCATTGATCAGGACCATCTTCCACTCCTTCACCCCCCTTCCCAGTGACTCTGTGCGGTTTCCTGCCCTTCCACACACACACACACACACACACACACACACACACACACACACACCACCCTTTGGCCTTGCCCCATACCCAGTCATCCCCTTGGTAGGACCATAACTGGGACCTCTTAATGGTACACCTGGAACAGACCCTCCTTCTGTCCCTACACCTTCACAAGTTTAAACCACACCTCTCGTGGATGAATCCAGCCAGTTTCAGTTTAAGAATTTCCTTCCCCTCCAAGTTGAGGTGGAGCCTATCTCTAACGTACAAGCCCTTATCCTCCCAGGTTGCACCCCAGGCCCCCACAAGCCCATACCCCCTGGCCCCACACCACACCCTGAGCCACTGGTTCACCACTCTAAGTTTTTGCTTGTTCTCCACGTTTGCCCTTGGCACTGGCAGTATCTCATAGAAGGAGAGCGAGCATTCTGTAGAATTGCAAACCCTGACCAGCTCCCGAAACCTCACCTGTATCTCAAGTTCACTGTTTCCATCTATGTCATTTGTTCCTAAGTGAACCAGAATGTCTGGGGAGCCTCCGCATTCCTTAGCCATTTGATATACCAGGAAATTTGGCCTTGTGCATGGACAGGCCAGGGATACATTTAATCCTGACTGGACAGACTACCCCCTCCCTCCTACTGAACAAGCCTGAGCATGGAATCCACCAACAGGAGTACCTTTACCTCTCCTCACCCCTGCTCACCCCCCAGGTTTATAATCCCTTCAGACCGGTCCTGGCCCTTCTTCCTGACCACATCCCCATCTGCGGCTCTGCACCCCCTTTTTTTTTTTAAACTTTGCTCCTTACACTAGTCTGACTCTTCAGAGGAACCTGCGAGTCATCCCTCTGCCAGTCACCTCACTACAAGCCACCCTGTGCCCCATGAGCCACGCTGCATATCCCTGGGCGGGTAACGAGGTGGGGCCTGTACACCCCGAATGCTTACTTGTCTCGTCGGGCAAGGTGGTCAAGGCGGGTGAAGGCATATTGAGGGCAAACTCCTGGTGTCCCATCTTCCCAGAGACGGAGGGTTGTTATCCTCCTGGTTTTTCTCCCTACGTGTGGTGTGTGCCCTTGATGTCGAGGTGCAACGCACAGACATCCACCACACATCATAGCCAGCCTTCCCTGCAATCAGAGCTTGCCATACCTCGAGCCTCCGCTCGGGGTCGCGCAATTTGCGGGCTTTGGCCCCCTCCTTCCCCCAAAGAAAGTGAGCTGTCGTGGGGACCCTCAACCTTCTCCCCAGCAGGCCTCCAGCGCACCGAGTCTGCTCCTAACCCGGTCGCCAGCGTCGCAAGTGGAAATCCAACCGCTGCGCCGACGGACCGGCTCCAGGTATCTTTTACTGCGTCCCTGGACACCCTGTTCCTTCCCATGCCTGATCCCTCCACCCCAATGCTGGCCTATCCAGGCACCTGCTCCCTACCAACCTGTCCCCGCTTTGTGCCCCCACCACCAGCTGTACCCCCTTGGTCCAAGCCCCCAACTCCCCTGTGTACTGCATTCTCCCCCAATATCCTCAGCTCCTTCTCCATGCCCTGCCTCTCAGCCTGGCCTGAGCCCCCAGTCCCCCACCTCACATCCCATGCCCCCACTGTCCTCCCCCGTCCACCCCCCACCCTCCACATCCTCCTCCTCTTCTGGGCCTAGCTGGTTGAACAGATTTGTGAGTGTAATACCTACCCCAAGATCGCCTCCTCCCATCCCCCCCTTTCCTGGTTCCCTCTGGTTGACCCCAGCTACCTGTTTTGCTTTCTGGAGGTTATGTCTTAAAGGTCCCCCCCTGTCCCTGGTTCCCCATGTGCCTCCTTTCCTCCTACCCTTGCTCCTCTCCCTATACCCAAGTCTTCAGGGCCCCGTGCAGCAACATATGCACCCCCTTGTCCTCTACTTCCCCATCTCTCCCCCTCTCCCCACCTCATGTCCGCCAACTGCCTCCTAATCCCTTCAACCTCTTCCTTAGGCATGTCATCTGAAAACACACAGGGCATCCTCCGAACTTCCAAGCCTAGTCGAGTACCATGGCCACCCCACAACCAGTACATCTGACCACCCTACCAAAGATGCCTGCTCTTATGACTTGCGGCCCCATCCCCAGCCTGATAGCAAGGTCAGTGTAACCAATTTCCTAGTGCAAGGACAAACCCCTGCAGTCAGGTAGATACCAGCCTTAGCACCTAATCACACTCCCCTGGTGAACTGATCCCCCTGAACAAACCCCAATCTGGAAGGCAAAATAATCCCCCCTTCCACCCCAGCAACTGCAACAATGGTACAACAGTGTCCCCAAGGCTCATGCACATGAAAAAAAAAAAAAAAAACTTTTCAAATTAGCAGGGTAGGATTTTCCCAATGCAGTGGGTGTCCAAGTCCATCCCACTCTTGTCAAAGTCCAGCCCACTCTTGTCCCAGACTCCACCCCCCTCTGACTATTTAATAGAGGCCGGGGAGGGTGGTGTGGGACCAAGTTACGGTGTCCCGAGAGGCAACTGGGCAGGGCCCTTAATGAGCCCAGCCACGAGTTTGAAAATTGCACCCTGCATGCCAATTGGTCCGCCCTCTCTTGCGCTGCTTCTCTGTCCAAGGTCAGTCCTCTGGTCCTGTAGCTGCCGCTCTCTCCTTGCCCACCGATGCAGACCTAGAAGATGGTCTCTCCATGGCCGCCAATACAGCCAAGATCCTCTGCCACCAATGCGTCCCCCTGCCAGCCATCCAATGCTCCCATGGGCTGTTGAGCTCCCCAACCACCGATGTGGCCCCCAGCAACAAATACAGCTCTGTTACTGGTAATGATTCAAGAACATTAAAAAAAAACAAAAATACATGGGTATACTAATAAAAAACCGTGAAATGTATTTTCCAGACTCTTTCCATTAATTTCAATGGGGACCCCCAAAAATGTCATGAGGAGTCCCAGATTTTCGGTCCAGACACCCATTTCTTTTGTAAGAAAGTCCGGGACTCCTCAACAAAAAATCCTAACGAGAGCCCTTCTATCACTGACCGCGACTCCCTATCCACAGACTGGTTCTCAAGCTACCTCACAGGCCGCACTCAATACGTGAAATGGGCCGGCCATACTTCCCCTTTTAGTGCCATAATGGATGGAGTCCCTCAGGGGTCTATCCTAGACCCTCTCCTGTTCTCATTATTTATTAATGAGCTGCCGCAGCACTGCGGTGGTGCGTCAGTCTAGATGCATGCTGACGACTCCATCCTATAACAGGTCCTCCTCTGACCCGGCTTCGCAGAACCTACAACTGCAGCACGATTTCTGGAATCTCGAGGCATGGTTTCTCAATAATCTCCTTGTGCTTAACACCAAGAAGACTAAATCTATGCTCCTCTATCACCGGACCCTTAAGCTAACCTCTCCGCCCCCTGGTAATTAACTCCTGTCATGGTGACCCTCTTGAATTAGTACAATCCTTTAAATATCTGGGTATCACTTTAGATTCCGACCTCACTTTTGACACCGATGTTACAACTGTGGTCAAAACCCTTCACCAGAAACTAGGACTGCTGTACCACCTTCATCCCTACCTTACTCCCTCTTCCTGCCTGGCCACTGATTCCTCCTTCCTTCTACCTCTTATCTCCTATGGGGCTCCTAGTCTCTACTCCTCCCAGGTCAGTCTTGCTAGGCTCAAACAAAACTTACCATAGGATAGCTCGCTTCGCCATTGTCACTAACTCTAGGGAGCATCACTGCTCAGTCCTCAACTCACTTGACTGGCCTTCCTTGAAGCTAGATTGGAATATTCAACCCAGTGTCTGACCTTCAAACTAGTTCACACATAGAAACATAAGAATTTGACGGCAGATAAGGACCGCTTGGCCCACCCAGTCTGCCCATTTCCCTACCTAATAGATAAGCTGCAGATCCTAATTAACCAGCAGCCTACTTCTTCCTACCCCCAACCCCTAGAATTGCCTTATGACTGTCCCATGCATGCTTGAATTCCACCACTGTTTTTGACTCCACAACCTCCTCCGGAAGGCAGTTCCATGCATCCACAACCCTCTCTGTGAAAAATACTTCTTACATTACCTCTGAGCCGCCCCCATCTTCAAATTGCCCCTTGTTCTTGCACACCTCTTTTTTGAAAGATGCTACCCTCTTGGACTTTGTTGATTCCTTGAGGTACTTGAGCGTTTCTATCATGTCCCTCCTTTCCTCGAGGCTATACCTATTAAGCTCCTTAAGTCTCTCTTCATATGTCTTCCGGTGCAGACCCTGCACCATTTTAGTTGCCCTCCTCTGGACAGCTTCCATCCTGTCTATGCATTTGCGGAGATTGGGTCTCCAGAACTGCACACAGTACTCCAGATGGGGTCTCATCAGCAGTCTGTACAGAGAGATAACTTCCTGTTTTCTACTGGTGATGCCTCTCCCTATGCATCCCAGTATCCCACCAGCCCTCCTTGCTGCCCTCTCACATTGCTTGCCCACCTTTAGTTCATCTGATATGACTACCCCCAGGCCCCTTTCCATTTTTGTTGTTGTTAGTATCTCATCCCCCATTGTGTACTCTTCCCCTTGGTTTTTGTTTCCCAGGTGCATTACCTTGCACTTCTTAGATTCAGTGCTAAGCTGCCATACATTTGACCATTCCTCTAACCTTGCCAAGTCCCTTCTCATCCTTTCCACCCCACCTTGTGCATCAACTCTGTTGCAGGTCTTTGTGTCATCTGCAAAGAGACATACTTTTCCTTCCAGCCCCTCTGCAATGTAAACTATAAAGACATTGAAGAGGACTGGTCTAATCTGAACCCTCTGCACCCCACTAGTAATCCCCCTTTCTTCAGAGTGGACTCATTTACTATTACTCTTTGTGTCCTATTCTCCAGCCAATTCCTTTACCCAGGCTGTCATCTTGGTACCCACTCCCAGGCTGGCTAACTTGTATATTAACCTTTGTGTGGACTGTGTCAAATGCCTTGCTAAAGTCTAGGTAGGCCATGTCCACAGCCCCTCCTGATCTACTACTTTGGTCACCCAGTCAAAGAAATCTATCAGATTCGTCTGGCATGACCTTCCTGCTGTGAATCCATGATGCCTTGGGTCCTGTGCCTATCTGGCCTCTAGATACTCGACAATTCTTTCCTTCGGGAGTGATTCCATCATTTTCCTTATCACTGAGGTTAAACTAACAGGTCTGTAGTTTCCTGCTTCTGCCTTGCTCCCACTTTTGTGAAGGGGAATCACGTCTGCCCTCCTCCAGTCCTCGGGTACCACCCCATCCTCCCATGATTTGTTAAAGAGGGTAGTCAGTGGTGTCACTAGTTCTACCCTTAGTTCTTTTAGAATTCTGGGATGAATCTCATCAGGCCCCACTGCTTTGTCCACCTTCAGTTTTAAGAGTTCTTTCAGAACCCTGTCTTCTGTAAATGGGCTGGTATCAACTTCTGTATCCAGAGTGTTTCTACTGTTTGTTTTAGGTACCTCCCCCTCTTCATTTGTAAATACTGAGCAAAAATATTTGTTTAGTATCTCTGCCTTTTCACATTCTCCCTCTGCCCACCCTCCCTCTTTTTTAAGCCTCACTATCCCTCCCTTGGTCTTCCTTCACTCCCAGATGTACCTATAAAAGGTTTTATCCCCCTTCTTAACTGAATTGGCTATCTTTTCCTCGGTCTGGGCCTTTGCTGTTCTGATTGCCTTCCCAGCTTCCTTTTGCTTTAATTGATACAGTTCTCTGTCCTGCTCCCTCTGTGATTCCTTGTACTTCCTGAATGCTTTCTTTTTCTCTTGAACCTTCACTGCCACTTCCTTTGAGAACCATAGTGGTTTCTTACATCGTTTTGTTTTGTTTATTTGCTTCACACAAAGGCTTGTTACCTCTGTGATGGCAGTTTTTTATTCCCCATTGTTCTTCCACCCTCCTTCCTGCCAATTTGCTAGTGCATTCCTTAGGCACTCACCCATTTTAGGCAAAGTCAGCCTCCTAAAGTCCAGTACTTTTGCCTTTGTGTGGCATGACTCTATTGCTGTGTTTATTGTGAACTATACTATTCGATGGTTCGCTAGTTCCCAGATGGCTACCCACTTCTACATCTGTGATCTTCTCTCCATCTCCATTTGAGAGACCCAGGTCTGAGATTGCTCCCTCTAGTGGGCTCCAATACTAGTTGTTCAAGGCATGCCCCTGTAGGCATCTAGAATAACCCACTCTTCAGTGGCTGCTGCAACTGCACTCCAGTTAACATCTGGCATATTCAGATCACCCATCAGCAATATCTCCTTTTTCGCCATTCTAAGTATACATTCTATCATTCCTTGTCCATTTCCTCCTCCTGAGAAGGGGTCTGTATACAACCCTGTGCGGATTTGGTGCCATTGCCGGGTCTCCAAATTTACCCACAGTGCTTCTTCTCCTCCCTGTTTACCCTTTTGTTCGGTTGCTTTGATTCCTTCCCTTATGTGATTACTCCTCCTCCTCTTCTACCCTCCCTGTCCCTCCTGTAGATAATGTATCCTGGTATGTTTACATCCCAGTCATGGTTTTGTGTGTACCATGTTTCTGTGACTGCCACGATATCCAGATGTTCCTCCTCCATCAAGGCCACTAATTCAGGAAGCTTGTTACTCAGACTATGGGCATTGGTACTCATTGCTCTTCATTTTTTGATGGCTTTACCTTCTGTTGCAGCATCCCCCACTGACCTTTCTACCTCGGTCTTTTTCTAATTTAGTACCCTGTTTTGTAGGGAGAGGCTGAGATTTTCCTGCTGCTTTTCGGTGCCTCCCCCCTTGACTAGTTTAAAAGCTTGCCAATGAAGCATTTAAACCGATTGCTCAAAAGACTTGTTCCTTCCTGGACAGATGCAGACCACCTGCCAGTATAGGCTGGTGTCCCTCCAGGTGGAACCCCAGTCCCCAATGAAGCCAAACCCTGTGCTCCACACCATTTTTTCAACAATCATTAAGCTGCATGGTGCAAAGTACCTCTCACCCATGCCATTGACAGGCAGCACCTCTGAGAAGGATACTGTGTGCTACTTGTCTTAGTCCCCTCCCAACTCTACAAAGTCCTCCTGCACTGCTCTAATCTCATGATAAGCCAAGTCATTTGTCCCTAGGTGGACAATGATGTCCAGCTCAGATTCCCGTGCAGCTGTTCTCGTGATCCTGAGGATGCGCTTCCTGTCCCTCCAAGCCATAGCACCAGGCAGGCACCTTTCTGAAGTTTTCCCTGCTCCCCCCAGTTCTATCTCCCTAATAATCGAGTCCCCCACCAGGTGCTGCTTCCTTTCCCTGTGGTGTCCTCTGCCTCCTTCCTGAAGACCTCCCTTGTGACAGTTGTCCTCAGCCTCCTTAGTCTCCTCTGCGGGTGTATCCATAGGGGAACTATGCTCCCCCAGAATGGTGTATGGCTTGTGGAGTGGAACAACTGACTGGGTGTGCCTCTGTTCCACCATCTTCACCCTCCCTGAGCCCACTGTGGTCCAACTGCTGTGCTTTCTTCGCAACCTCTGAGGTAGTGGTGGTGGCTCTGGTGCTCCCTGGATGGGGGAGGTTCCCTTCCTACTGTCCAGTGTGGCCTGGCAGAAGGTTCCCTTACTACTGTCCAGTGTGGCCTGAAGACAGGCAACTTCCTCCCTCAGGGCAGAGAGTTGTCTGCAAATAGGGCAGCATCTCAGCCTCCAGAGAGACTCCCGGAAGACTGCTGCCCCACAGCCATTACATTGCACTACTCCCCACATGTTTATCTACTTTTTTTTTGTGTGGGTGTGTGATTGCTTTGTTATATAGAAATATATATATTATACAATGTGTATGCTTATATTGTCAGTGCAGTGTGCTTGAGAGGATATGACAGTGATATGCACCTTGCACTCTTGAGGAAATGATGTCAGAATCCCAGGTATAAAGGAACTATTTCCAGGGGTGGGTGAGGTGAGGGGTGGGCAGGGGTTGGGCCTAAACTGTGCCCTCACGAAACAATCAGCTAAAAGCTCTGACCCACCACTGCGATGAGTGCCTTCCTATCAACAAGATGCCCTACGCAACAATTTGGCAGAGAAAATATCCTGCTAATCAAACAGAGAAAAATCCAGACATCCAAGTCAGACACAGGTAAACCTCCCCAGCCTCAAAACAGCCTGGTGGTTTGTGCTCTGAAAGCAGTCAGCCCCAAAATAAGTCAGCTGTGGTTTAAACTCTTCCTGCACTGAAAATGGTAAGAATTGTAACAAAAGTAAAGCTAGATCCACCTCCCTCTGTTGCTTGAAAGACTGTCTTTTCCTGATAATTCTAAGTTCCTTAATTCACCTTTCAGTTAGAAGTAGCCTCCACCTGCAGAATATCTGCTACAAACCAAAGACAATTGTAAGGTTCACCTCCCTCTGTTGTAAGCACAACTCGCTTTCTTGCAAATCCTATGTTCAGTATTGCAGCTTCCAGCCAGAGGTAGTTCACTCCTCCCTGCCTCAAACCCACTGTCCAAGGAAAAACTGTGACAAGGTCCTTAAGGTCGGCTGGCCTACCACTGCTCCCAGTCCCTACCCCCACCTTTTGGTGGCTCAGCGTACCTTCGCCTTTTCTGGGCCATTTTTCTAGAACTCGCTTCCACCTGATGTCTTAACCTGCCCTTCTATAGATATGTTCAAGTGTTCTCTTAAATCCCACCTCGCCTCCTCCCAGCTCTGCACCCGTTTCTGAACCCTCCCTCCTTAGCTTCTTGCTCACTCTTCTCTCCTACTCTTTTTCATATGCTACTCCTGCTCCTGAATCCTCGTAATCACTGCACCCGCTCTCATCTACCCTCTTTCACCCTTTCTCATGTGCTGCCCCCCCCCACCTCTCTTCACATTTACTGATGCACTCCTGCAACTTTCCGCTGCCCTATTTTATTCCGTTTGCTTCATCTCTGTCGACTCTTACCTTCCTTTATCCTGTTCCCCGACCTGAATCCCACCTACCTTTATTTCTCCCTACTTTACTCGCCTCCCTTGGGCTAACCCTGAACGATCCATAATTTATGCTTTGCTGCGATTATCACCCTACATTCAGTTGCCATTACTATTTCTGTGCCGATATACACTGCAGCATTTGTATCTATTGCTGATGTGCCTTGTACATATCCCATTCATTGCTATCTTTTTATGCTTTTTTGCTTTAAGTGATTTGTAACTTAATTTACTTATGCTCTACTTTAATTTCACAGCTAGAACTACTATAAAAGTGTTCTTATGCACTTATCTTGTGCTGTTATCTTTGTATTTATATACCTCCCTTTTTCAGGGGCGACCCGGGGGAGTGCACAAAGGGACATTCTGTCTCAGTGGGCCAACCTGATCTCCAAAATTCAAATAAATAAATTTGACCTCCCTGTGCTTCAGTGGTCCCTGTCACAAACCTACTCAGCAGGTCAGCCCTCTACTCCCAAAGTGCCAACCTCCGAGCGCAGTCTTGTGAACAGTTTACAGAAACAGGGTAACCCTCCTGTCTGTTTTGGGGGTTCAAATCAACCTTTGATCTCAAGTCTTGGAGGGATTCAAACTGTGAACCTCTTGCTAGCGTACCCAATGCACAGGCTCAGATATGTCTGTCTTTGGGGGGCCACATATCTTTGCCTACAGGCACCTAACCAGGTGTACAGAAATGAACCCTTAAAAACTGTAATAAAAGACCTCAGATTAAAACGCTTACCTTTTTCCAGTTTGGTATCACCATTCAAGCTTATGTACAGTGTCTGCTTTAACCATATATACTTTACTTGTAAAAGGAAAGAAAATCAAAGACAGACCAAGTAGGCTCTAAAAACAGAGTTTTACTAAAATAGATAAAAAAAATATGTAAAACATAATGCAGAACTATTATCACAAGAACCATACAATCTTTTAAAAGAACAAGGTTTTAACAGTGCAATTCCTACTACAGTAGTTAGATTTGTCTCTCTCTCTAAATACCTGCTTAAAGTGCTCAAAGATGTTTCTTTGTCAGTCTAGCTAGAAGTCTCTGAAGAAAAACAGAATTCTGTTAAAAGCTGGCTTTGTCCACCTCTTTGCGTGAGGTCACCTAGCTCCTCCTCTGGTTATGAAAAATCATACACCCAGGATATTTTATTATATTAGAAGGTAACTTAATTAAGGTTACATCAGCAGAAACTCCTTTCCCCATGTGACTTCCCCAATTAAGTCTTCCCTTTCATCATGTTCTTCTTTCATGCCAGAGTAGCATCCTCTCTCACACAGACATCAAAGCACCTTTCATGACTTCACACTAAAAGCCCAGGGGGCTGGAGGAGGGGTTCAAGAGGGGGTGGGACAGGTACAGGGGAAGGGTTCTGGACGCAAAGTTCTATGTAGTAGGAATATCCGGGACTGGGAAGGGAAAAGCCAGAGAGGACGAGGGAGGCAGCAAGGTCAGCTCCCAGGGTGGGGGCAAACCAAACGAGCAGACACAAAAGACAGTTAGGCCTATTCTGCTGGCATGTTAGTATGTAAAACATCGCAACCTGCTTTTCTTCCTCTAAGCATTATAAAAGTTTATGATTTTCCCTCTTGGCAACCGCAGCTATAATTAACTTAGTTAAAGTCTGTAATTAGCTTCTGGCCTTCCAGGTAACACCTTGTATCTAAAACCTGTGTGTGTGTGTGTGTGTGTGTGTGTGTGTGTGTGTGTGTCAGTCATACTCGCATGCTGTTTCAGCATTTTCATGACAGTCCATCACACATTTTTATATTACAAAAAATGATACAGAGATCAGAACCAGCTGTCCAAGTGTCACAGTCCCTACTTGCTGTAAAATCAGGCAGAAGCAGAACCCCACGGAAAATAAGATGCTACATCTAAGTTACAGTAGACCTAATTTTTCTTGAGGGCAGCTCACTGACGAAGTCTACAAACCTTTAAAAACAACCATTCCAGCTGGCTCAGTGGCGCGGAGGGCTGAGGCACTGGACGCCTTACCTCACACCACGCTGGTGACCCGTATTCGGGAACGAGCACGGGCCACTGGGGGTTGGCCGGGGAGAAGGATTGAGCACCCAATGGCTGCTCTCCTTTTCTGGGGGTGTTTATCTGCACGCCCCGCACAATACTGACACCTAGGGAGCCTGGTGAAGCAAAGTGTAAGAGGAGTAGCAGTATCGGGATAGTGCGGACATCGGCAGAGGGTGGAGAGGGAGGCACGCCTCAGCATGCCTTCAGGCTCCTTGGTCCTCACTGCACGTCAGCATCAGGGCTCGAACAGGAAAAACACCCTCTCTCTCCTAGGTGATGACCTGCTGTGGATCCTCGGCTGGCTGGCAGACTCACTGTACAAAGGTCCACGGTTGCGAGGGTATGAAGCCAGAGAATGCCTCCTCACCATACCCAGGGGTTATCCGGGCACCTAGGTTAGTGGACTTGGTACTCTAGGGGCAGACCCGGATGAGGAGTAGGATCACACGCAGATAGAGGCAGTCTGACTGAGTGGAGAGATGGGGCAGTTAGGAGAAGCATAAATACAAGAGTTTAAAAAAAAAAACCACACAACCATTCCTAAAGAGAAGAGTCCAAATAGTGCTGGCATTGAATCTAAACTATGGAGATTAGCACCACTTGAGACTGCAGGTCCACTAACAAAAATCTTAAATTTGTCTGATGTTACTGACAAAGTCCTGAACTTACAGAAAAAAATGCTGTTATTTTTTTATTTATCATGTCATATTTTTTCCCCCTCAAGCAGTCACTGACCTGCCTTTAATTCAGCCACCGCTCCAGCTCCACCTCCGATCCCGAAGTTGCACGCCCAGCTGGCATATGCAGCTCTGCCTTCAAACAGGGGCACTCCCTATTGCCCCCGCGCCAGATGAGGAACCATTACCGGCACACGCCATCCAGGCATCTTTGGCCGGTGGAGTGTGGCCATCAAGCTGCCGCGGTCTGTGCTGCTCCATTTTCCGATTTTCTGGCCCCAGGAGTGAGAGCGTACTATGACGTCAGGGCACGTACGTGCCGACGTCTGCCACACTCCATGTTGCTATGCCAACTCTAGCAGTGCCCCTGGTCGTCACCAGGGGCCGCTGCAGAGTGATGGCTCCCTGGATCCCTCCCCGGGGATAGGAGAGCAGTCTGCCAGATGCTCAATCCTTATCCCCCCTACGACCCCTGACAGCTCGGGCTCACGTCCAAAACCCGGGTCGCCGGTGTGGCATCCAGCGCCTCAACCCTCGGCGCCACCAGGCCAGCTGAAAAAATGTTGTTATAATTACTGCTTAGGTTAGAATGCAACCTGAACCCAGAACCTACAATTCTTTGTTACACACACTGCTATAGACACAGTATGTGTAACTGAGAACTGCCTCACTGAAAGACAGCACCAAGCACGAGACAAAACTGCTGCAGCTAAATGTAGATTTTTTGTTTTGTTTGTCTGGCACCACTCCCTACTTGCAGACAACAGTTCTGTTCCCAGTAATCATTAAAACAAAAAAGAAAGGCAGCAGTGAACATTTTATTGTTTTTTGACATATCCTTGGCTAGTGCTACTGTTACAAAACCACTCACTTTCAGTCATGTGGTTTATGCGGTGTCACATACCTTGGGTGTGTAGCAAACAGACTCATTACAAACTTGCTCATACACCATTCTCTATGTCATATTAGTCCTTAAAAGGTGAAACAAAGTGTGGGGCAGAACATGTTAGACTTATTTCCATCCTGTCTAGCTTAGCTGAACTACAGAAAATACTTGTCTACAACCAGTTAATTAACTATACTGGTGTCTACAAAATGTGCACATATGCCCAGCACAAATTTGTGATGAATCACAGTGCCGTGACTACCTTGGTCAGGTTCACAGATGACCTCTACCAGCCTATGGAAGCTGCAGTGTGGACTTGTGTGGTGTTTCAGGACCTGACCAAGGCACTTGACCTGTTAGATCGTGAGTTACTGTTAGCCAGCTTGAGGGTGCTGCTGCTGCTGTAGTTTGGTTTAGAAACTGTCTGGACAACTGTGTCCATGTATGGACAGTGCCGATTCCTCTCCTTGTCTGATTAAATATAGGATGCCCCAGGTACCTATCCTGGCCCTTATTTTATTTTCTCTTTTTATCAGCCAAATGCTGAGCTTCTGTACAAAGTCATATAGCTTGCTTTATGCAGATGACACAGTTACCTATACTAGCTAAAAGGACATGTCAAGTCTGAAAGAAAACTTGGGAGTTAACACCAGAAACTTAAGCTGCAATTATAATTTGATATCTTGCAAACTCTTTCTGAATAGGAAAAACACCAACACCTTGCTGTTCAGTACCAAACCCAGCTTAAACAAGGTTTTGGGACATTTCTCCTTCTCAGTCATGGATGGCACCCCCACTGAACATGGTCAGTAGTTTTAAATACTTAGAAGTACGTCTAGCTCCCAATTTTTTCTAGAATGTGCACCAAAATTCTTTAAAGTGTACAACAGAGCTGGGCCTGTTGAGGAGCAGTTGCAATTCCGCCCCCCCCCCCCACACTGGCAACACAGGTTCGGGAAAGGATGAGGGTCACTCAGTGAGCCAGCAGGGTGAGGGAGGGTCAAGCATCCAACAGCAGCTCTTCTTCCTTGGGGAAGGAGGACTCCAGTTCCTGCTGCATGGACTGCCACCTGATGGAGGCTGGGCAGCAGTGCAGCAGGAGTACATGCAAGCAAGGGGTAGTGATGGAGTGTGATGTGCTGGCGTGCACGTCCCGACCTCTAGTCCAGGGAAGAAAACCAGAGGAAAAAGATGCTGGACTGCTACAAGCCGGAACCCCCCTGCAGGCTCTTGCACGACCAACACGACTGGGCACCCCCCCCCCATGGGTTCTGTGCAAGTGGTGGATAACTGTTATGTCCGCGAGAAGGTCGGTGATGGGGCTGGGGAGAGGGCCGTCAGGCAGACTATGGTGGAGGACAAAATATTGATGGGAAAACCAAAGTGTACACCACCGCGCTGAGCTGGTAGTAAAACTACTGCTCACTTACACCAGGGACCTATGTTCAGGATGGAGTTGGGTTGCTCAGGGGCTGGCTGAGGGAGAAAGGACTAATCATCCCATGGACAGCTCTCCTCCCTTGGGGTGCAGAGAGACCATGTTCCACTGCTCCGGGCAGTAGCACAGCAGAAACTTACACACTTGAGGGAGGGCACACCCTTGGACATTGATAATGCATATGCCCATGTATTACTGCACATTAATAACCTGGAGGAATAACCGCCAGACTCTAGTACTCTCACAGACCTTGATCCCCCCCATCCATGACACTCACCTTCCTGAAGACCATTTGCGTGTTAAGATAAATGGCAGCAGTTGGCCCGGTGACAGAGGGTTGAAGCGCTGGACGCCACGCCACGCCGGCAACCCGGGTTCTGGAACGATCTCAAGTCATCGGGGGTTGGCAGGGGTAGGAGAGGATTGAGCATCTAGAGGACTGCTCTCCTCTCCGGTGGTATGGCGACTCCTGCTAGGGACTGGGGATTCCCGCAAACTACATGGACCTAGTGGAAGGTTATGGGGGCTGCGGCGGATGTCCTGTGGGCGAGTGTGGGAGCATGCCCATCACACGATAAACATCGTTGCATGTCCGCGCCCTCAGGAACCAAAATAAATGGAAAAAGCCCTGGTGTTTGATAGGTGAAGGGGGGTCCAGTGGTTGGCCTTGACACCCAATGCCAGACCTACCCGCTTGCTCCGGTACTCCCTCCCTGTCCTGGCCGCTCCACTAGATTCTAGATAGAGTACCAGGCAGGAGTAGGCGGTCCTGTCCTGGTTGGCTCAGAGCTGGGGTGTCGGGCGGTCAGATGCAGCAGAGAGGAAGACGGGCCAGACTAGGGTGAGACTGGAGGCTTCAGATGGGCGGGAGAAAGGTCAGTACAGAGTAACCACCCCGAAGAGAGTCCAGAGACCAGTGAGAAGGGGACATACAAAATTCAAAAAAAAACAACAAAAAAAAAAAAAAAAAAAAAAAAAGATAAACGCCAGAGAAAGTGGATGATGGGAGTGGAGAATACCAGCAGAATGGGGGCACACTGTGCACCAAGGAGATAGACAAAGACGTAAAACAAGCATTCTACGCTCACTGTTTCTTCATAACTTCATTGTTTTTGACATTCTGAATCCAGATTTTAGGCAATGCCTGCTTTTTTATGACCTTATGCTATAATTAAGGCAGGTACAGTTTTTAAAATCCCCATCTGAAAGGTGGTTTTGTGGAGCAACTACAAAAACATGTTTCAGAGGGGATTTGAAAAATGACACCTGACATATTCATGAGGCAGGGTGCCAAAAGGGCTATGTTGAAAATCTGGGACGAAAATAACTTTGGGGCTTATTTGACAGTTTGACCCCATATTTACAATCCAGTTTTGTATGATCCCACCTTATGATTAAGACAGGTGGAATTTTTTAGCTACTGTCTGAAAGGTGATTTTGTGAATCAACTTTGAAAACATGTTTTGGAGAGGATTTGAAAAATGACACCCATTATGTTCTTGAGGTGGGGTAAAAAAAAAAAAAAACAACACCAAAAGGATATGTTGAAACTTTTGTGCAAAAATATAAAATAAAATGGCTACGTTATGAGCAAAAATTCAAAATGCATTAAAATGCCACTATCCCTGCTTACCTCATTTTCAGTCAGTTCGTGGTTAGGCTCTGAAACAGCAAGACGTTATCCAGTGGAGAGAGGACTTCTGCGCTGGACCGAACAGGTAGGTGAGGGGGTGCAGGGTGATTGGGTCAGTGGGTGCTGAGATGGAGGCTGAGTAGGGAGGTTAGGGAGTTGGAGGGTCCAAGGGGAGCAGACCAGGGATGGTTTTCCATGTTTCAGGTCCCCACCTAAAAAACAAAAAAAACACACACATACATACACACACACACACACACACACACACACACACACACACACACTTGTCGTTGCAAGTATGTGCTGGCTGCACAAAGGGTCGCATCCTGTTTGAGGGGGTTAGCCAGTACTAGAGGTGGGCACCCTGGTGTCGGACTGTGTGTGTGTGTGTGTGTGTGTGTGTGTGTGTGTGTGTGTGTGTGTGTGTGTATATGTAGGGGTATCCCAGAGGCAAAGCGAGCATTCAGTGCCAGTTACATCACAAAAGCCAGGTCAGGCAGGAAGGGGGATACTGGCAACAAGGATGAGCACCTGCCATAGGTCATATAATAAAAGCTGTGTCAGCACCCCTACCAGCAGAAATGTACTGGGTTTGGTGGGGGTGCTGACAATGGGGCTGAGCACCCGTCGCCAGTCATATAACAAAAGCTGGATTGGGCAGGTGGGAGAATGTTGGTGACAGAGGTTCGGCATCCTCCCCAGCCCCTAACACTGCCAGAATAGCACCAATAGGTTCTGCTTGCGCATGCACAAGTAAACATGAAAGGTGTACAAAAATGTGCCCTGTACAAGATCAGCAAAACCTAAGAAGTGCTATTAAAAATATCCATTGCTTAGACTAACCTTTCACCAGTTCTCCGTTAAGGATTAAGAGTCTGTCCTGGGTCCTAGTCGCTTTTTTATTTTATTAAATGACCTCCCCACTGCCTGTTGTTCTGGGTCCATTCATCAATTCAATTCAATTTTATTTTCATACTGGAAGGTATGTAAGCAAAAATGCCCATTTTCACAAATGTCCAGTGGTACAAAAATGCGATAATACAGAGAAAAAGGTAAAAACAATGTTTGTAAAATGTTACGGTATTTACAATAGAAACAGTGTATATGACATGATCATCTAGAATAGAAAAAAAAAATACAGAGCACACAACAACAGAGCCAATATACAGATACTTGTAAACTCTAAGGTAACTTAAGGGTTGGTGGACATTCAGGGGGGTTACTTACAGGGGCAGACACATGTGGTGGATTGGAGGAGGTGGTCCTTGAGGGAGGAGGTGAATGAGCCAATTGAACTACAGGCCTGAAGTTCAGGGGCAGTTTATTGTAAACCTTAGGGCCCTTGTATGTGATAAGAGTTCTGCACGTGCTTGGTGTGGTAAAAAGGGGTGTCAAAGATATGACAGGCGGCCCCTCTAGTACTGTGCTTGGGAACTAATAAGGGGAAAAGGGAGTTAACGCTGATCGCAGTAGGTTACAGTGAACTTTGTGTAGGAAAGAGAACATTTTAAGCTGGAACCTGCCTTCAAGGGTGCGCCAGTTGAGGGGGGCATAGACAGTACAGTGATGGGTCATCCAGGGCAGGCCGGTCACGAAGAGTGCAATATTATTGTATGTAGTTCTCAGTTTGGAGAAAAGGGGGATGTGCTGGGGTAGACAATCAGAGCCATAATGAAGGAGGGGCAGGAGAAAGGAGCTGACGAGGCATAGTCTGGAGATGGGTATAAGGAACTTTCTGATTCGGTATAAGACACCTAGCCTCATATGGATTTTCTTGATGAGGTTGGTAATATGGATATTGTAGGTCAGGTGAGGGTCTAAGTACAGTCCAAGGTATTTTATTTCATAGACTTGTTCTATGATGTTACCAAGATTGTCTGAGAGGGACTGACCCATGACTGGTGCTCTTCTTGGGGTCAGAAAAGATCATAAACTGGGTCTTCTTGGAGTTGAGAACCATGCCTTGGGCAGAGAACTAAATGTGTAGCTTGCTGAAGTCAGCCGGCAAGTTACTGAACATTGTATCAAGGTTAGTTTTGCTGCAGTTGAGGACCGCATCATCAGCGTAAAGGACTAGTTGGGTGGTTTGGCAGATGGAAGGGAGGTTATTGATGAAGAGTGAGAACAGAAGCAGGCTTAGGATGGAGCCCTAGGGTACACCATATTTACGCAGTTCTTTTTGCTTCTGGATCCTCTTCCCATGACCTAACCTCTCAGCTGCAGTTGGATTTTGACAACATTCAGTGCTGGTTCATGGCTAACCAATTGTCCCTCAAAGCCAAAAACACAGTCACCTTGACTTTTAGCACCTGCCAAAGGCTTGCCAAACTTACTTCTCTCCCATTATTTAATACCCTTGATGGTACTAAGATAGAAAATGCTTCCTCCTTCAAGTACCTTGGGATCTGTCTTGACCGGCATCTTGATTTCTCAGTGCATATTGATGCTATCCACCATAACCTGCACCCTAAGTTTGGAGCATTGTACAAGAATAAAGTGAGTATTCCACTTCCTGCCCACTGAGAAATTGTATTAAAAATTATTCTTCCTATCTTTGACTACAGTGACTTAGTCTACAGTGGTGCCCCTAAATCTTCCCTTGCCAGACTGGACCCCTTTTTCCATTCTTTCTGTCGTTTTGCTTCAGACTGCCCCCCCTCGTACTCACCACTGCTCTCTTTACGCATCACTTTCTCTCCCCTCTTGTGATGCGAGGCACCTTTCCCATTGTGCATCTTTTATGTCCTAATTCTGGTTCAGATCCCTTCCCGCCTTTCTTAAATCCCTTCTACCCTCTCCTCCTTCTTCCTACCTTCTCCGCAACACTAAATTGAAATTTAAATACCTGTAAATTTTCTTTCTCCGACGACTGGCTTCCTTACTCCTGGGCTGTACCTCCTGATGATGGTTGGAGGTAGCAATTAAACCTCTGCAGCAGGGGGACATCTAGCCCTCCACATCCAGTTGTCTCCAGTTGTTCCAAAAGCAGTCCCAATGTGGCAATACTACAAGAACTTGGAAACAAAACACAAGAAAGTTAAGGCATAAATGGCCGTGAGGCCAGCCAACTATATACATTCTGGGAGGGAATCCGAAGCCTGGAGACCAGCTGTCGGAGAAAGAAAATGTACAGGTATTTAAATTTCAATTTATCTCTCCTAAGCTGGTCTCTGGGCTTCCTTATGCCTAGGATATACAAAAGCAGTACATCCCCAGATGGGAAGAATGTCAAGTGCCCTTAAGGTTCCACCATCGCCTGAAGCACTCAGCAGCCAAAGGATGCCTCTGCTGAAGACATCACATCCAGTTTGTAAAATTTTGTAAATGTGTGAATGGATGACCGAGTGGCCACTCTGCATAACTCTGCAGGACATGCTTCTCTGAAGTTCGCCCATGAAGTGGCCATAGCTCTGGTGGAATGGGCTCTCACTGGGCCAGGTAGAGTTACTCCAGCTTGATCATAAGCCTTGATGATTACGGATCTAATCCATCTGGCTATAGAGTATTTTGAAGCTTTTTTACCCACAGTCTGGCCTGCAGTTAAAATGAACAAACTTGATGTTTTGCAAATAGCCTCTGTTCTCTTAATATACATTTTGATCACTCTCCTCGGGACTAGTGTATGAAACTCCCTTTCCTTTTTGTTTTTCGGGTGTGTGCAAAAGGAAGAATTAGCTCTTGGTTGCAATGGAAGGGAGACATAACTTTGGGTAAAAATCCTGGATCTGTCCGAAGCACCGCAGAGTCCTGATGAAAAACAGTGTATGAACTAGGAGTGCTGTCCACCAAAGAACCACAGATTCTCCTGGCTGAAGTAATAGCTAGGAGGAAAACCACCTTCATTGTATGATGCATGAGGGAAGTATCTAACAGGCACAAAAGGTGCTTCAGTTAAGGCCTTAAGAACCAGATTAAGTCTCCAAGGTGGTACCATTGGGTGGCATTTTAACACTGCTGCCCTTAGAAACCTCCTGACATAAGGGTGTGATCCCAGCGAGTCCCCTGAGTCTACCAACAAAAGTACCCCCAGTGCGGGGACCTGAACTTGTAAGGTGGCTGGTTGTAGCCCTTTTTTAACCCTCTTGAAGAAACTGCAATAGTACTGGTAATGATATTGGGTGATTCTGTATATCCTTGGATTGAAGCCAGAACAAAAATTTCCTCCAGATTCTAAAATACACTTTAGAGGAGGAGGGGTGCCGTGAGTTCACCATCATTTCAATAACTGGAGCTGTGTAACCTAGCTCTTTGGAGGTTTCCTGCTCAATCTCCAGGCCGAGAGGGACAGGTTGTTCAAACTAGGGTGCAGAACCAGACCCTGATGGAGAAGGTCCGGGCTGATCTGGAAAGTTAAAGGTGAACCCTTTGACAGTTGAAAGAAGTGGGAACTATGGATGGCGAGACCACCTGGGATAGACTAGAATTATCTCTGCTCTGCCCTGGGCCACTTTATGCAGGACCCTGGACAGCAGTGGTACTGGAGGAAAAGTATACAGGAGGCTGAACTGACCCCAGTCTAGGGAAAAGGCGTCCTGAGCTACTGCTAGCTTGTCCCTGGCCAGGGAGCAGAATTGTTCTGCCTTGGAGTTTCGCCGGCATACAAATAGATCTACCTGGGAATTGCCCCACTGCTTTGTTAGGAGTTGAAAGGCACCATCCTTCAGCTCCCATTCTCCTGGTAGAACATTTTGGCGACTTAGCCAGTCTGCTGCGGCATTCTCCTGTCCTGGGATGTACATGGCTCTAATACTTTCCAGGTGTTGTTCTGCCCATTGAAAGAGAAGTGGTGACACCCAAAGCATTTTGAGCTTTCTGTGCCTCTGTGATGGTTGATGTAGGCCATTGTTGTTCGATTGTCTGTTAGAATCAACACATCCTGATTGCGTACTTGCTGCTGGAAGCATATCAGGGCTAGGCGAACTGCTCTCATCTCTAGGACGTTTATGCTATACCTTGATTCTACCAGTGACCACTTGCCTTGTGCCGACAGCTGATGCAAGAGGGCCCCCAACCCCTGAGGCTTGCATCGGTCGTGACTCTGATTTGGTGCGGATGGCCCAACTTTCACCCCCTCATGACATTTTCCCCTCAGAGACCACCATCGGAGGGAGGTTTTTATCTGCTGAGAAATTGGGGATGAGCTGGTGCTGGCTGTGTCTGAACTGGGACCGCAGCCTGAGCAGATGTGCTTGAATGGGTCACAAGTGCACTAGAGCCCAGGGGACCGAATTTGCCAGTGACACCAGAGTCCCAATTAGGTACATAAAGGACTGTGCCGGCAGCTGAGCGGCTGTTTGAAATTTGTTGATGAGCTTCAGGAGGTCCATGAATTTTGTTTCTGGGGAAAAAACCTTGGTGGCCTATGTCCTGAAGTCTGTCCCCAGGTGGTTCAAGTTCTGGCTCAGGGTTAGGGAACTCTTCTTCCAGTTAATGACAAATCCGTGAGCCGAGAGGCACCGGACTACTTCCGTCACTGCCTGTACTGCTTGGCTGAGCTGTGGGGCCTTGATGAGGATATCATCTAGGTAAGAGAAAAGCTGGATCCCTTGGTTCCAAAGGTGAGCTACAACCGATACCAGTACCTTCGAGATGGTTCTTGGTGCTGACGAAAGGCCGAAAGGAAAAGTTTTGAACGGAAAGTGCTGCTTCCCCACCTTGAACCTGAGATACTGCCTGTGTAGCCTCTGAATAGGAATATGGAGGTAGGCATCTTGCAAGTTGATGGATGCTAGAAAGTCTCCTTGCTGCAATTCTCTGATGATTGATGACAATGTTTCCATTTTGAATGATGTGCTGTGCACAAAGCGATTCAGGAATATGAGGTCTAGGACTGGCCTGAATCCTTCTGTGCGTTGGGTATGATGAAAATAGGAGTATACCTCCGATTGACCGCCATGGGGAAACCTGCTCGATAGCCCCCACTTGTAGAAGATCTGTGATAGCCTGCAACATCGCCTGCCTTTCGGATGAGTTGATTGAGATGGGGGAGGGACCATGTGAGGTAGTGGGGGCTTGGAATCAAACTCTGTCAGGTAACCGTCGCGATAGTGTCTAGAACCCATCTGTCCAACATGGTTTGGACACATTCCTTGAGAAATTCTGAAAGTCTGCCCCCTACTCGAGGCTGGGCCCAGATGGCTTCATTGTGATTTCTTCTTGTTGTTTCTGGTGTCTCTGGTGCTGCCACTGCCACCTCCACCAGATCCACCCCCTCTAAAAATTACGCTAGTTATGTGAGAACCATGTTCTTTTCCCAGAAAAGTTGGAGTTTTGACCCTTGTTGTAACCTATGTCACGAAAATTGCATCTTGAGCCTGAGGACCATGCTTTGCCCCGGTCCCAGGACTGGGGCATGTGCACCTTAGCAGTTTCACCGGATTTCTTCACCACCTCCTTCAGGGCTGAACCAAACAGGAGGCTGCCTTCGTAGGGCATGTTTATCATATGGCTCTTTGAAGAGGTGTCTGCTTGCCAGGCCCGAAGCCATAGGTTGTGACAAGCTGAGGTTTGATAGAACATGGTCCGTGCAGCACACCTGACCGCCTCCTCCGACACATCTGCTGCATAGGCTGAGGCTAACCCCATTAACTGTAGCTGGTGGATAATCGGAGAGTTCTTTCCCGGGTCCTCAGCGAACTGAAAAGCTAGATCGGAGGCCCAGGACAGGGTGGCGCTGGCCAAAAATAGATTTGCGGTGGCTGCCTTGAGAGATGTCGACTAAGCTTGGAAGGCCTTTTTGAGTGAGGCATCCACTTTCCTGTCTACTGGGTCCCTTAGAGAAGCCCCTCCTTCAGCTGGGATGACCATCTTCTTGGTCAGGTTAGAAATCAAAGGGTGGATTCTGGGGCAGTCTAACCACTTTTCGGATTGCTTCTTGTCAAACTTCAGAAGTTTAGAGATCCATCGGGGAACTGGGTATATGCGTTCTGGACCTTGCCATTCCTCTTTTAGCAGTTCCTCTATGGCTGGAGGGATAGGGAATGCTGTGACCAGTTTAGAGGCAGAGGCTAGACAAAAGGTCTGTTTCGGCTGGGAAGGAGCCGCTGGGGAAGGTCCCAGGTGAATCTCAGATATGACCTTTTTGATGAAAAACCTAGGTCATCCAGGTCAAAGTTTCTAGAACGGGAGTCATCAGAGTCAGATAATGAGCCCACCATTTCTCCCTCTTCAGGGGGAGGAGATGACATCTGAGGAGTTCGGGGAATGATCCCTGCAATGTTTTCCCATACGAGTACCCTGGATCTACTCCGGGAATGAGACCTTTTCTTCCTCGTTGCGTGAGGAATAGTGACCTCCCTCTTTGGATGACCTATAGCTGCGTTGGGATTTCTTCTTTTTCCTCGTAGCAATGTGAGGACAACCGCCCCTAGTCGGAAGAGGAAGGGGATGGGGTCCTTTTTCATTTTGTCTTCTTGTGACGTCTCGTATCCGGCGACACTGGAGGCTGCCAGTCGAAGCATGCAGGGTCCAGAGCAAAGGCCCCATTCAACTTGTCTGTAAGGTCTGGGTTCAGAGAGGGTGCTGCGGCCTGCTGAGTTTCCCTGGTGGCCATTGCTCTCTCCGATCTGGAGGCAGTCACACACTCAGGCCAGACCTGGTCATCAGTCAGAGCCGAGGAATGGGTTGTATCTGTAGAGTCCGCCTCATGAGCGGATGCTGCCTTTTCGCAGGTGAGGCAAAGGTAATCAGGAGTGGGGATTTGCAGCACTGGCATTTTCTCCCCTGGTAGGCTTGTCCAAAGCCATGATCCCAGTATGGATGTTTATTCAGCGTATCCCCGGGTCCTGGGCTAATCTGAAATGACATGCTGTCCTTTTAAGAGCCAATTACTGGGCTAATGCTGTGCTGAATTGATGTGCTGTCCCTTTAAGAGTTAATTACTGAAGGGGTCTCTGATGAAATTTTGATTCCTTTTAATTACGCTGGGGGAGGACAGAAATGGATGGTCCGGTCTAGCGCTTCTGTTGCTCCACAGAGCTTGTGGATGGTCCTGGTCTCCGCTCCTGGTTCCCTACAGTGCTCGTCGACGAACGAACTGAGCATCAATGAGTGGCGCACTAGTGCTGCAGGCCCACCGTTGACGAGTGGCACCATCGACAGGTGGCTGAAGAAGGCAAAATGCCAGCCATCGACGGGATTTTCCCACGACTGTTGCCAAAGAGGGGAGCTTTAGTGAGGCATCTCAGGGACTGTTTTTCACCCCCTTCACAAGCTGAAAACAGGCACTAGAGGTGCTGCTTGCCTGTGAGCCCTCGTCGTCGAATCCCTTATCCAAGTCATGGGAAAATGCACTGTGGAGAAGTGGGGTCAGTCTGTGCAGCTTGCAAGGCTGAGACTGGGACCCACCCTGGAGCGCTTGAGTGTAGCTCCAATCCAAACATCCAAAACAAGAAAAAAGGTTTAAAGACTTACAGTCTGCTGTCTTCAGCTCTGCCACGTGTGACAGACCTCTGCTTGTAGAGGACCTGCACTGTTGAAGGCAGGAAGTAAAACTGGAGACAACCGGATGTGGGAGGGCTAGATGTTCCCCTGCTGCAGAGGTTTAATTCCTGCCTCCAACCAGCATTAGGAGGTACAGTCCAGGCGTAAGGAAGCCCGGAGACCAGCTTAGGAGAGATAATTCCCTTTTTCTTTCTACTCCTTCTAGACAATCCACTGTTGAGTAATCTGCTTTTTTTCTTACCAATTTCCTAAACTTTGGTCCGCCCATCCCCTTTCTATTCATTCTACCTCTTCTTCATCCCTAAAGTCTCTCCTTTATGACTTTTGCTCTGCTACCTGCCACTATGACACTCTCCTCTTCTTATTATTCGCTTGTTCTATACATGAGTGTGTTTTGTTTTTTACTTGCATTTATTTATTAATTTGCCTCTAATTATTTATTTATGCTTCATGTATTACTATGTTACTGAAAATAAATCAATTACATCAGTTTAAAGCTATCTTCTTCTCCCTTTCCCCCAGGACATCTGGAAATGAGCTGTTCTCAGTTCACTATATCTTTCCTGGTTAAACTTTTAAATAAATAAGAAAGGATTACTGGCATGGGATAAAGCTTCCACTGAAGTAAAGCAACAAAAACTGTCATACGACATTACTGTCAGATTTGTGCTTTTAGCAGGTAAAACGGAGCACAACTACTATCTCTCTTCTAAACTGGAATGGATGGTCACTTAAGAAAAGACATACATAATGAACATGTGTTGCTTGGTGTACAAAGTATTACCCAGTGGTGTTCTTGAGTCCTTGGCTGACACGTCACTTCGATTTTTCTCTTTATGTGGATGCCATCCACCAGAAGCTGCACCCAAAGCTCAGGGCTCCTTTAGGAACAAAGCTTGCATCCCACTTCCTGCTCACAGAGAAATAATCTTGAAGATCATCCTCCCATCTTCGATTATGGTGACATCATGTACACTTTCGTTTCTAAATCCACACTGGCAATACTGGATCCCCTTTTTCTCTCCTTCTGCTGTTCTAGTTTTGACTTCCCCCCATGCATTCTCCACTGTTCCCTCTATTCTCCACTGTTCCCTCTATTCTTCCCTTTCTCTCCCATCTCAGTCCCAGGTACTTCTCTTCCTATGCCTCCTTTATATCCAAATTCTGGTTTGGCTCCTTCCCTCCCTGCTTGCTTTAGCTCCCTCTTTTGTCTCTCTGCCCCTGTATACACACTCCATAACTGTCTCTGTCTCTCTCTCTCTCTCTCCCACTCCCTCCCCCTTGTAAAATCCTCTGCTGGTCAATCCGATTTCTGATTCACATTCCCTAAACTCCGTTCTTCACTGTCTTCTGCTATTTGTACTGCCTCCACCCTCTGTTCTCTACTCACACCGGCAAATGCCCCTTGCCCCTCCAGGCCCATTATGCACGAACTGCAGCTCTGTGACCCAACCTCATTACTGCCCCCTAGGCTGCAACTTAGCTGCAATGCATTACTATGTTCTAACACTGACTTGTAGGAAACTGTTCTTTGTCATGATGTAATTGTGCTTTTATGTGTATGTAGTATATTCTTTATTTTAAGTGCACCTTACTATATTCTTTGTTTTAAATCTGTACTCCCTCCTCCCCCTCGCCCAGGACACATCAGGGAATGAGCTGTTATCAGCTCAGTATGTCTTTCCTAGTAAAACTTTTGAAGTAAATACAAGTTAATTCTCTGAGGCAAATGTTTAGTAAAACCATCTTGAAGGTTCCATTTTTTTAAAGCTAATTTGGACAGAAAGATTATGCATACATGGTCGCAAAAACATGAAATGAATTTCCGTTTGGACTTCAACATAAAACACACATTTTAACATACTAAAAAGCCAGAAGATTAGGCCCCATGGTCTATCGAGTCTGCTCGGTGATCAGTGCTCACCCAGGGCACCGTTATAGCCCCCACCCCTCCCTCAAGGTCCCCACCCCAGCAGAACTCTGGGATGCACACTCCCCCTATACCTATCCCAGCCTTTCTTGAACTCCTCCACAGTTCTAACAGCCACCAGCTTCACGGGTGGCACATTCCTGGGCTCCACCCTCTCAGTGAAGTAGCGTCTCCTTGTTTCCCCCTTCAGACTCCCCTCAACCAGCCTCATTGAGTGTCTCTGGTGGCCCCTACCTGCCTCAGCTGACGCACCCCCTCTAGGTTTGCCCTATTCATTCCCTTGAGATATTTGAAGACCTTGTTCATATTCTCTCTGTTCTGCCTCTCCTCCAGTGAGTACAGGTTGAGATCCTCAAGTCTCTCCCCATAGGGCTTTTCCCCTAGACCTTGTATCATCCTGGTCATCCTCCTTTGGACCCTCTCCAGAAGAGCAATATCCCTCTTTAAGTAAGGACGCCAAAACTGCACACAGTCTTCAAGGTGTGGTCTAACCAGGCAATTATACAGTGGAAGGAGCACCTCTCAGCTCCTCGAGGTTACCCCCCCCCCCGTTATGCACCCCATCATTTTATTTGCTTGGGCCGCAACCCTTCTACACTGCTCCTAGTTATTCATTTTGGCATCCACCACCACCCCGAGCTCCTTCTCACCCTAGAAACCTGCAGTGTCTCCCCTCCCAAGGTGTATACATGAGCCGGGTTTTTGGCCCCCAGGTGAAGAACCCTGCATTTCCCAGTATTAAATTTTAGTTTCCAGGCACGTGACCACCTCCCCAGAGTCTTCAGGTCCTCCTGGAGAGCCAACTTCACCTCCTGCCCGTCCACCACCACTCACAACTTTGAGTCGTCGGCAAAGAGGCTCATCCCACTTCTGATGTCTGAAATATAGGCGTGAAACAGGAGTGGGCCCAGCACTGATCCCTGTGGGACCCTGCTAATGACTTTCCTGTTGGATGAGACCTCCCCCCCCCCAACCATCACCTTCTATACACGCCCCGCTAGCCAGTTTCCTATCCACCTGACCATCTCGGCTCCCCATATCCCCAGCTTTTCCAGCAGCCCGGGATGTGGCACTGAGTCAAACACCCTGCTGAAGTCTAGAAAGAAGACATCCACTGACCTGCCCTGATCCAGCGTTCTCGTCACCCCTTCATAGAACTCCACCAGGTTGGTCTGACATGAGTTGCCCTTAACAAAGCCATGCTGGCGATCATCTACGTGGCCCCGTGCCTTCAGAAACCCCTCCAACCTCTCTTTCAAGATGACCTCCATCACTTTGCCCACTACCAACATCAGGCTAACTGGCCTATAATTTCCCGGCTCCTCTCGCGAGCCGCCCTTGTGTATAGGCACGATATGGGCAATCCTCCAGTCTTGAGACACCCACCCCGACTAAAGAGAGGAGTTAAAAAGGTCCACCAGGGGTGCAGCCATTATATCAGCCAGTTCCTTAAGCACCCTGGGATTGATCCCGTCTGGGCCCGGTGCTTTTTCTGCTCTTAGGGCCCAGAGGGCTTCCCTCACCCTCCCAATGGAGATTTTAACATCCACTGCCCCCACTTCATCTGCTGGTTCCCCTTCCACATCCCCTTGCAGTGCCGCCCCCATCCTACTTGGTGAAGACTGAGGCAAAAAAAAAAAAAAAAATCATCATTTAGTACCTCCACCTGCTGCCCTGTATCCTCTACCCACCCACTCCCCAGTCCTCAGCCTACTAATCTGCCCTTCCCAGTTCTTCTTTCTCTGATACACCTGAAGAACCCCTTCTCCCTTCTAATCACCTGTGCTAATCTCAGCTCCGCTTCGCCTTTGGCCAACTCACCTCTGTGACCCTCTTTGGCCATCCTATCACATCATACTCCCGGATATAGCCCCACCGAGAACATTTGTATCAGCTATAAGCAGCCTTTTTCTCCCTCACCGCATTCTGGACCTCCCTTGTCCACCAGCTCAGCCTCTTAGCTTTGCCCCACTTGTGTCTCTCCTTTATGCAGGCCTTGGTACCTCCAGGAGCCCCTTTCTAATAATTTCTCATCGGGCCTCAATGCCCATACCAGGCCTGATCTCATCTAGGTAGCCCCCAAGGATCTACTCCATCCCCCAAGTCCACACCTCTAAAATCAACCACCGACATTTTTATGTGATCTATCCCCCCCCCCAGGTCAATGGAGAACCAGACTGTGGCGTGATCACTTCCCGCCAGTGGGTTCCCAACAACTGGGTCCCTGATGAGCTCACCATCTGACAGGACCACATCCAGGACACGATCCTCCTTCACTGGATCAGTCACCAGCTGGGCAAGAAACACATCCTGGAAGACATTCATCAGGCGCTGCTCCCTGCCCGATGAGGATGCCGTAGTTCCCCAGTCTGCTCCTGGCATATTCAGATCCCCTAGCACCACAGTTCTGCCCTCTCCCCTACCAAAGGTTCGCCACCAGGCCTTCCTCCTGTTCTTCCCCCTGCCCAGGTGGTCTATATACTACCCCCATCTTCACCCGCTTACCCCCGAAGCCTGCAGGGTGACCCATAAAGCTTTCACCTGATGCCCCACTTCCTCAACCTTGCTTATCCCTATGCCATCCCAAATGATAAATGCTACTCCCCCTCCCTTTCCCCCCACCCTATCCCTTCTGCACGTGGTGTATCCTTGGAGGATTAGGTCCCAGTCATGTCTGGAAGTGGCCCAAGTCTCAGTGACAGCTGCCACATCCACCCCACCCTCCAATAACAGCACCTGAAACTCTGGCATCTTGTTCCTGGCACCAATCAGGACCACCCTCCAATGTACCACACTTTCCCTGCCCTGAGGGCTCCTGGGTCTCTGCCTACAAGGACCCCTTCATGCACTATCAGGTTATCCTGGTCTGTACCCCCTCCCCCCACTTATGGGAGAAGGCCAGGGCCATCCTGGCTTGGCCTGCCAGGAAGCCCCCCCCCCCAGTTTAAACCCAACCTGGAATTAATGAATTCTGCCAGTCTAAGCTTCAGGACCCTTTCCCTCTGAGCTAAGCTGAGCCTGTCCCTTGCATACAGTTCCTTGTCCTCCCAGGTTGCACCTCAGTCACCCACCCACCCACCCCACTGGCCTCGCACATTCACCGAGCCATACATTTACATCCCTTATTTTTGCTTATTCCCCACACTGGCCCTAGGCACTGGTAGTATCTCAGAGGAGGAGACCGAGCACTCCACGTCCTGATAAAGCTTTTAATATAATTGTAAGTATATGCATACACAAAATATATGTTTAATACCCCCGGTGTATTGTTTTGTCTACTTGTTTTGAAATAGTCTTTTTTACTCATGTTGGGTCCCTTGTTAATTCTGCCTTTCCCTCCAAGTACTCCTTTTTCTAATTGCACAACAGGTTTCTGCTCAACTGACTTCACTGTGTTAAAGAACTGATAAGCAATTAGAAAATGAATATTTAGGAGTCAGACAACAAAGCGCCATAGGGCTACGGCATGAACACCGGTAACCAGCATTGGGAACTAGCCAGAATCGTCGGGGCCAGCTGCGGGTAGAAGACTGAGCATCCTAAAAGATGCTCTCCTCCTCCTGGTGGGTTGCAGTCCAATCCCCACCACTTCAGAGCCACCTGGGGCTGCTCAAATGGTGCAGGCTTAGCGGGAACAGCAGTGACCGGGGAAATGCATGTGGTTTGTGGTGTGCATACCAATTTTGTGCTTGGCTGTGAATTCACAGCCCAGCATCAAGTTCAAGTTTATTGCAGGAAAACTCCATTGAGCAAACTCATTCACAAAGAGGTCCTGGTTTACATAGCCAATATTGACTAATATATCTCTGGGGAGAAAGGCCCTCCCCATATTGGCAGGATGATGCCAGCACAGTCAGGCCCGCATCACCCACTCAGTAGGAAAGATCCACACTGCCAGTGACTTTGTGGACTCTCAAGCGGAGGGAGAGGAGTTTGCCCCACCCACTGTGCAGGTAAGTGAGGTTCTCTGGGGTCCAGGTTCAGGAGATAGGGCTGGGTGGTAGCAAGGCTAAGGGCTGCTGGGCTGGGACATGGAAAAAAGAATAATTAAAAAATTAATAATGATCAGGGGAAAGGCGGTATTAACAAGGAAACCTAAATAATGAGAAAACAATTTCAAAACAAATGCACAAACTAATACAGTGGGCATATTAAACAGATTTCACACATTCCCCAGTTTCTAATAATTGTATATAAAAAAATGTAGAAGACAAGGATTATGTTTCTGTTAAGACAAACAGAGTCCCATATTACTTTTATATCAAAGATAAGGAACATTTGCATGCGACTGTTAACTTTCCATGTTCATGATCTGTGTAACAGAAGTCTGTACTACTTGACGTCCAAGGTTATGCACTGCTCCAATTCTATAGGGCTGTATTTTTTCTCTCCTGTAAAAGGGTCTTCATTCCTCAGTGAGTTTACCTGATCATCAAATATCAAATAACAAGTAATTTTTATTTTAGGATGCCAGTTATATCAGCAGAGCCAGCCCAACAGCCTAGCAGTAGAGTGCCTGCTCTCCACGCAGGGACCCAGGTTCACTTATAAAGTCTGGAATCCCAGTCAGGCCAGCAGGGAGAAGGATGGACTGTTCGTTGAATGCTCTGCTCTCCCAGGGAGAAAGGTTGTCAGTAGATACTGCTGTCTGCTGTATACCTCCCTGCTGGTAGCTAGGGGGATAAGAAGGCACAAAGAAGTACTCTCCTCACCCTCCGACGCCACCATCTGATGTCACGTGCTGGAGTCCAGCACACCAGCTGAGGCTCCACCTCTCCCATCACACTGGTGGAAGTGTTCCTCCTGACCTTAGACAGCTGACAAGGACAAGCCTAGCACCTGGCATGCAGGAGTAAAGGGTACAGTATTATGTAGCACTCTGGATGATAAGAGGCACCTGGAGGACAGCAGAGTGTGAGGTGAGTACTATATCAGAGCACAGAATGGAAACATAATTGTAAACTGAAAAAAACAAATCATCTGTAAAGCAGCACAGGACAGCAAATCAGCACAACCCAAGCCAAGGCAGGCTACAAGCACTCTGACTTCATCCCTTGATGAGTCACAACATGGTACTAGAACATGAGGTAGGAACAATGGGAGGCGTGGAGCTGCGTATGCATGACTACACACCACTGCACGGCAGGGCACAGTCTGCAGACCAGGCTATGAAACAATGATTCCAGTACTCAAAGGGACCACTGTGGAGCCCATATAAATGCATGGACCTGATAACTAAAGCATTTTACAATGCACAGATTTACGTCCCACAAGTACAGTAACCAATTCCTCTTAACTCATTCATGCCACAAGAGCTCTTTGAGACTTTCACCACTTGTGCTCTGTATACTCCTAGCACTGCATCTTGGGCCTTTCTAAGCAAAATCCAGCCATAATCTGCATGCCACAAACAAATGTGAATTCCTCTTGAACCGTAAGTGCTACACACAAAGTACCAGTGGCAAAGTTGTTCAACACAACATTACAATTGATTGTATAACGCCATTGGAAAGGTAATCAATTTAGTTTTTATTTTATATTAGCTGAAATACTAAACAACTGATTTTTTTTCTGATTTTTTTTTTCAAAGTGCTTAGGTGAGGCTGAGAGACAAATGTCAGCCATGCACACCATACCTTAAACAAATGCAAATAACTCCTAAAGTATACATGGTAGACAAAGTATCAGTGGCAAAAGTGTTCAGCACAAAATGATCTTTCTAATGGTGCTATGCAAGCAATTGTAATCCATTTAGTTTTTATTTTATAGTAGCTAAAATACCAAACTCTTTTTTCCAGATTTATTCAAGGTGCTTAGGTGAGGCTTGAGAGACAAATGTTAGCCATTCACACCATACCTTAAACAAATGCGAATAACTCCTAAAGTATACATGATAGACAGAAAGTATCAGCAGCAAAATTGTTCAGCACAAAATTACCTTTCTAATGGTGCTATGCAATCAGTTCTAAGCAATTCGGTTTGTTTAATATTTAGGTAAAAACTGCTGACTTCCTCAGACATTTCTAGGCCTGAGTGAAAGTCAGCAGAGTATGTCTACAGGCATTATGGTCCTGAGTGGCTGTGCTTTCAGACACCACCTACAGGCGTATCTAGGCCTGAATGAGTTAAATAACTAATAAAGGTATGCAAAAACTTTGTAGAATGTTAGACTAGTCTATAATAGACTTTTGAACAGATTATTCTTTAATCTTTCTAAGTTTGTGGATCTGGTTGGATGGCCTTTTACGGATACGAATGTCGCCTCGCACGTTCTTAGTATGAGAGGACTGTAAACTGAAGGTGAGCAGTTATGTCATCTAAGGACACACGAGACAATGCCCTTAGATCCACAAGAGGCGGGGAAGCAAGAAGAGAGCTCCAGAGCAGAGAGGGTCCCTTCATCTGAAGAAAGGGAGCCCTCCTCCCCAGCAACCACAGTAGCAATGAGTGAGTGGAGCTAGAAGCTCCATAGAGGACCAGAGGAGGTGCCCATTCTGGATGGTAGCTGCCCCCGCCCACCTGCAAAACTGCCCAATCCTGGCATCAGCTCAGAACCAGGAAGAGCCCACCAAGATCAAGCCAGGTATTTAAACCCCGTAGCTCTTTGGGACAGCACTCAAGCAAGAGGAGAGTTCCAGGGCAGAGGGTTCGTTCATCTGAGGAAAGGAGTGCTCCCCCCTGCACAGCAACCACAGCAGCTATGATCAGTGGAGCTAGAAGCTCCATAAAGAACCAGAGGAGGCTGCCAAAACCAGCCAGTACCGGAAGTCAGCCCAGCTCACTGGTCCTTTTCCTGAGCTTTAAAAGGAAGAGGCCACAAAGCGGTCCCCCATGCTAAGGACCCCCGACACTTAGGATAGCACAGTGGAGTCTGCCCACCGGAGTCAACCCAACGAGGCAGCTGGCGGCCGGACGCTCTGTACCTCAGAAAGAAGACAGAGGTACAGTAAAGGAGTGAACTAGGCACCAGGACTTAGCAGGAGGAAGCAGGGAACCAGGAAGTCTACCTGTCAACTAAGGTAAGATTCCTGTTTAGCTCTTGTTGTAGCTCACACAATGCAAGGGAGTGAGGTGTGGTAGGTCATGCTAAAATTTGGGGATAAGTGAAACACCCTATCCAGGGTAGGGATGAAAAAAAAAAAAAAAGGGGGGGGGCATTTTAGAGTAAGCAAAAGATTGGGTTGGGTTTAGGTAAAACACCTACCTAGGGTAGAGGTACAAAAAGGGCTACAGTAAGTAAAAGCTTAGGTTTAAGCAAAACACCAGTCTAGGGTAGGGGTACAAAAAGGGTATTAAAGTAAGCAAAAAATTGGGAGTAGGTAAAACACCTTATCTAGGGTAGGGGTGGTAAAAAAAAAAAAAAAAAAGTTAAAGTAAGCAAAACAAAAACAGGCAGAGCAGATAATAAATATGCTGGGAGTGGTAGGTGCAGTGCAATGGCTGTGGGGTGGAAGTTTTCATGAATGCTTTCTGGAGACTTTGGTACTGCCCCATCTGCATGTACCTGGCTAGGATTCGGGGGTGGGGGGCTCCTCCCCCACCCAGGGAACACCAAGTCTGCCACCACTGCCCTGAAGGTTGCCAAGAAGAAGGGGCAGCTGGACTACGGTAGGCTCGGGATGGTGGGTAAGAAGCAAATTCCCCAGATGGTACCACTACACAACTCCTACGCCACACACTGGTGGGGTGGGACTGTCCCATGGAGGCACTCACAGTAGTGACCAAGGAGGATGTGGAGGTCCTCCATAGTGGAGACCCCAAGGGGGACAGCAGAGAACCACGGAGGAGGAGGAAGCAACTCCTGGTGGGGAACTCCATCATGGGAGGGGGAGACCTGGGAACAGCTGGGGGGAAGAGGAGGTTAGGTGCCTACCAGTCACCTCGGCTTGGGGGGGATGGGAAGCAGATTCTAGAGATTTGAAGGGCAGCAATGGGAGGGAAAGCTGGATATCACTGTCCATCTAGGGACCAATGACCTGACTACACATGAGGCAAGAATAGTCCAGGAGGAGTTCAGGAGGGGTCTTAGACAGGTAGGACGCTCAGTGGCCTTCTCTGGGGTGTTGCCTGTCTGCAAAAAGGGTGAGAATAGGGTTCTCTGAGCGAGGAGCTTCAATGCATGGTTGAAGGAGTGGTGCATCTGAGAGGTGGGGTTCAGCTTCACTAGGGACTGGGGTCCCACCTCGAGGCATACTGTCCCACCACAACCTGAAATAGTCAGTAGAGAAAACCCTAAGGGAGGAAAATCCCCAACAGTACCTAGCAAAAAGAAAGACAAAATAGTAGATATGAAGATGGATGAAAAAAAAGGTGGCGGGAGAAAGGAGAGAGTAGGCAAGAGAGAAATGGGGGGCTGACAAAGAGGATGGTGGCAGAATTTGAAAGGCCATCGAAACAGACTTTGATGGCAGATAAGGACCGCTTGGCCCACCAGTCTGCCCATTTCCCTACCTACTGGATAAGCTGCAGTTCCTAGTTAACCAACAGCCTACTTCCTCCTACACCCCACGAGAATTGCTTTATGCCTGTCCCATGCATTCTTGAATTCCCTCACTGTTTGACTCCACAACCTCCTCAGGAAGGCTCTCCCATGCATCCACCACCGTCACCATGAAAAAAATACTTCCTCACATTACCTCTGAGCCATCCCCCCTCTATCTTCAAATCGTGCCCCCTTGTGCTTGCACATCTTTACGAAAGATGCTACCCTCTTGAACTTGGTGGATTCCCTTGAGGTACTTAAATGTTTATCATGTCCCCCTCTCCCTCCTTTCCTCGAGGGTATACATATTAAGCTCCTTTAGTCTCTTCATTTGGCTTCTGGTGCAGACCCTGCACCATTTTAGTTGCCCTCAACTGGACTGCCTCCATCCTGTCTTATGTCCTTGTGGAGATGGGGTCTCCAGAACTGCACACAGTATTCCAGATGGGGTCACACCAACTGTCTGTACAGAGGGATAATAACTTCCTGTTTTCTACCGGTGATGCCTCTCCCTATACATCCCAGTATCCCCACAGCCCTTCTTACTGCCTTCTCACATTGCTTGCTTACCTTTAGGTCATCCGATATGACTACCCCAAGTCACTTTCCATTTTTGTTATTGTTAGTATCTCCGCCCACACTGTGTACTTTTCCTCTGGGTTTTTGTTTCCATATGTGCAAATGCTCGAAGTCTGGGAAATAAAATCTTAGACTTAGTGGCCATTACAGCAAAGTCTGACCTGAACACTATTGCCATTACTGAGTCATGTTGCAACATGAACCATGACTGGGATAGCACCATATCAGGCTATACTCTGTTCAGGAAGGACAGGGTAGATAAGAATGGGCAAGGAGTGGCTCTTTACATGAGGGATAGCACTAAAGCAACAGAGACACAAGGAATATGGAGGGGGAGCGTAGAGGCACTGTGGGTCATTCTAGAGATGGGGAATGGAGGTGCTATTTGCATTGGCATGATCTACAGACCTCCAGAACAGGGAAAGGAGATGGATATGGTTCTGGTGGAAGCAATTCAAAAGATGGCAAATAAGGGGGAGATGCTGTTGGTGGGTGGCTTCAATTTGCTAGATGTGGATTGCAGCATCATAGCTGCAGCTTCAGCTAGGAGCAGGGACATCCTGGATTCACTGCAGGGAATGTTCCTCAAGCAACTAGTAAGAGAGCCCACTTGAGGGGCCAATACTGGACCCTGTAATCACCAATGGGGACAGTGTTACAGACATCACAGTGGGGGGGGGACCACCTGGGGACAGTATCCTGTGATAAGGGCATCCGCTGTTGAGCTCTACAAAAAGGGGGACTCAATAGCGGTGACAATTCACAGGAGCTACTGAACGGCGTGGGATGACTACAGATATAGCGACATCCTGTCTGCTATATGTACATGCGCGGGGTGGGAGCGAGCACGCCGTGCGACGGGCAGAAGAGGAGGGAGGGTTTGTGAGGTGTAGTGCAGCCGTGGGTTGCCGAGCTGGCCCTGTGGCATGGTGGGTGGCAGGCTAAGGACGCGAGGGTGCCGGGTTTGGTTCTGGGCATGCTTTTTTTGGTCCAGTTTTGCACCCCCCTGGAGCTGAGAATCCTTTAGTGGGGGGGTGCACCGCCTCCTGCATAAATTAAAACAAAAACAACTCCCAGCACCCTTTTGCCGTATGTCGGAAGTGTACGTCGGCAAAATTGATTTTCACCAATGTACATTTGCTCTAACGGCGATCACCTTTCTGTGATCGCCGATACAACACAGAACCCCTGGGGACAAGTGATCAATGTGCCGTGTGGTTCAATATTAGGACAGTGGCAGAATCTAACACAAAGGTGAGTGTCCTGGACTGCAGGCAGGCAGACTTTACAAAGATGGGGGAATGCCTCAGGGATGGCCTGGTGGGGGGTGGGGAAGAGACTTGGGAGAAGTGGAAGAAAAGTGGGCAAAACTATAAGGGGCCATAGTGAAAGCAACAAACCTCTGCGTCAGGCAAGTAAGCAAGAGGAAAAAGAGACTGCTTTGGTTCTCAAAAGAGGTGGCCGGGAAGGTAAGGGCAAAAAAGTTAGCATTCAGTAAGTACAAGGAGACACAGAGGGAAGAGGATAGGGAGGTGCTTCAGGACAAGCAGAGGGAGGCAGGGAAACCAGACAGGAGCGTAAAGGTGCAAACAGGAGAAAATAGCTCAGAAGTAAAAAAAAAAAAGGGGGGACAAGACATTTTACAGGCATGTAAGCAAAAGGAGAAAGATCAGGAGAGGGACTGTAAAGCTGAAGGGGGCGGGGGAGTAGGGGAATGTGAGGAGAGGGACCAGGAGAAAGCAGACATCCTGAACAAATATTTCAGTTCAGTATTCACAGAGAAAGAGGAAGGGGAAGGACCACAGAAAAGGGTTAAGAGCATCGCAGGAAGGGAGGTGGACACTAGTCCATTTACAGAGGAGAGAGTCCTGAAAGAACTCGTAAATCTGAAAGTGGACGAGGTAAAGGGGCCAGAAGGGATACATCCAAGGATACTGAAGGAGCTTAGGGAGGTGCTGGCTACACCTCTGACAGTCCTGTTCTACCACTCACTAGAGATGGGTGAGGTTCCAGAGGACTGGAGGTGGGCAGATGTAGTCCCATTTCACAAAAGTGGTGGAAGGGAGCAGACTGGCAATTACAGGCCAGTCAGCTAGACTTCGGTGGTGGGGAAATTAATGGAATCACTACTGAAGGAAAGGGTTGTGGAATATCTTGAATCCTGCAGCTTACAGGATTTGAGGCAGCATGGATTCACTAGGGGGGAGGTTGTGTCAAACAAATCTGATAGATTTCTTTGACTGGGTGACCAGGGAAGTAGATCAGGGAGGAGCGGTAGATGTGGCCTACCTAGATTTCAGTAAGTCCTTCAACACCGTTTCACATAGGAGACTTATAAACAAGCTGGGCCTCCTGGGAGTGGGTCCAAAGGTGGTAAACTAGGTAAGAAATTAGTTGGTGGATAGGGAACAGAGGGTGGTGGTAAACAGAGTTACATAGACAGTGTCGGCAGATAAGGGCCATTCAGTTCATTCAGAGGAAGGGAGGGAGGCCAGCAGGGTGTCACAAGGATCAATACTGGGACCGGTTCTCTTTAATGTCTTTATTACGACACTGCAGAGGGGCTACAAGGGAAGGTATGCCTTTTTGCAGATGACACAAATGTGCCCCCCCTAAAAATGGGGGTTCCCGAAAAGTCTTCATTGAGCTTGCCTAAATGCTCACTGCCAGGCTGGTGTTCTGCATTTTAGCAGTTTAAACGTATTGCCAGAGAGTACCTGTATAGCCTCTGTGTACTGTCTCTTTAAGAGCTGCCTGGATTGCAGTCATAGTTAATCTGAGAGGGAGCTTCTGTTAGATGATGTACTTGTTTGCCGATCATTTGTTAGAGTAGTAATAATATTGCAGTTTGTTCTAACCTGCCTTCTTTGCAGCATGGACAGTTCTGTTTGTTTCCATCATCTTGGTCCTGGACTGCAGAATGGGCCAATCAGTACATTTGGGACTCTAAAATGGAGCCTGCCTACAGGGGCTTGGTAGGGCCAAAACTTGTAGGAATTGTAGTTTTGGGCTTTTGGTGCCTAAAATGACCTGAAGGGGGAGCCCTTGTTGTGACTGACAGATCAGCCAACCGAACCTTTTGTATTTTGGGAAAGTCGACACTGCTTGCAGTTTCTAGTTAGATCTAAGTTGGGAAGTGAAGAAGTAACAGCTCGAGAAGTTTGAGCAGCAATCCATAGTGGATTCTATGCGGAGAACTGTGAAAGGCTCTGAGTTTTGGCCTGAATGCTCGCCTGCTGTCCCCGAGAGGAACTTAGCCTTTTCAGACTGAATCTAAACTTGGAGAGCGAGGTAAGCCACTGAATTGTGACCAGGCTCCTACCTGAAGACCGAAGATTTGCTGAATGCAATCGGCCTGTCTGGACTTCCTGCCACCTCTGAACTCCCGGATTGTGCAGAGACTGTGTAATTGTGACCGGAGAGCCTTTTGCCTGATACAGTGGAATTTCCTTACACGTGAATGTGTTGTGTGCTTATAGTGAGTCGTGATTTGGTTCCCCACTGTGGTTTGAATTGTATTCTGCTTGCTGAAAGCTGCAATAGAATTTCCTTATGTGTAAATGTGCTGTGTGCTGCTAGTGGGTTGCGAATTGGTTCCCCGCTGTGGTGTGAATTGTATTCTGCTTGCTGGAAGCTGCATCCAGCCCCACGGACTGAATCCAAAATCATCTCCATTGGGCCTGGGCCTTGCCACACTGGCCCAGCCAGACTACCCGCTGCACAGAGAAAGCCATCGCCGAGAGACCTGCCTGGGGATCATCCCCCTACTCAACACTTGAACAGGAACGACATCTCGGTGATTCGTGTGGGCCCTGCTTCTCCGGGCACTCCAGCTCAACAACCTGCAGTCTCGATTTCGTCCTGCCTGTGTCCAGCATTGGGTATCGTAAGTAAACATCAGGGTAGCTCCCTGCAACAACAGCTAAATCTAAAGCATTGTCATCAGATTGTCTTGTTGCTTTTTCTTTCACGAACTGAGCCCTCCAGCTCCGGATTACAAGTAGTGTGTGTTGTACATGTTGCTTTCTTCCATCACAGGGCCCCAATCAGCTGCAACGTTCCTGGGTAGCCCACCATTTTCCCACCTGGGTACCCAGAGTGTGTGACTGCATGGGGACTTAAAGCGCATGCATAACTGTTTGATTAATATAGCCTTTAAGCCAATCAACCTGATTACGCCCCTTCCTTGTTCAAGTCCCCTGAATAAATCAGATCTGACTTTTTCTGCATTTAACCTGGCTGTGGTTCCAGTTTGTGCCATGAGTACTGTACTGTTGCTATTTACTGTGCATAACCTTGTTTTACAGGGGGTCCCCAGGGTCAGGCCAGAGGAACCAGCCCTGGTGGTAAGCGGAAACAGTGTGGTTATTAGTAAGGTGTACAAGGGGTACTGTGAAAGTGATTATCGTATATTGCTCAGGCTACTAGAAGGGAAAGAAGGGGGTTACAGTGTTCCGGAGGGCTGTGCCCATGTTAGTTTGACCACTACCAACCCTGATCTCTGGGTGGAGGCACCCACTTCAGAACTCAGGCCCCTTAAGCTGCTACTAGCCACGTAGGCAGGGGTAACAGCTCTTGGGATAGTGCCACTTAGCGGTCACACAAACATCTGCAATAGGGTAGACACTGGGGGCGCATGAATAGCGATCTAAGAAAGCTTGAGGAGTAGTCAAGAGTGTGGCAACAAGTTTGTGTGAAGAAGTGCAAAATTATGCACTTGGGTCACAGAAACCCAGGGGAAGAGTACAAGATGGGGGGAGTTATACTGACAACCAAACAGGAAAGAGACCTGGGGTAATCGTATCTGATGTCCTAAAGGTGGCCTAACAGTGTAACAAGGCTGTGGGAAGAGCCAGTGAGATGCTAGGGTGCATAGGGAGGGGTATCAGCAGCAGAAAGAGGGAGGTGGTGATGCCACTGTATAGATCATTGGTGAGACCTCATCTGGAGTACTGTGTCCAGTTCTGGAGATCACATCTCTGGAAGGGAATAGACGGAGTGGAGGCGGTCCAGAGGAGGGCAACCAAAATGGTGCAGGGTCTGCACCAAAAACCCTATGAGCAGAGACTAAAGGACCTCAGTATGTACACCCTGGAGGAAAAGAGGGAGAGAAGGGTATACGACTGAGACTTTCAAATACCTCAAAGTCATAAATAAGGTTCAAGAAGGAAGCATTTTTCAGAAAAAAGATGCTCAAGAACAAGAGGTCATGCTATGGAGCTGGGGGGCAGACTCAGGGGAAACGTGAGGAAGTATTTCTTCATGGAAAGTGTGGTGGATGCCTGGAACAGCCTTCCAGTGGAGGTGGTGGAAGCAGTCATTGTTACAGGTTTCAAGAATGCATAGGTAGGCATAAGGGATCCTTAGTGAATAGTAAGGGGAAGGTAAAGCCAGAGATAAAGGAGGGCCTGCGGTACTGCAGTAAGTAGGGAAAATGGGAAGACTAGGCGGGCCATGCGGTCCTTATCTGCTGTCAGTGTCTAGGTGTTTCTATGTTAGCCATGCTAAACAGTCCCATAAATTTATTATAGACCAAGCTGTATTATCGCCCCCAAGGGTGGCCAGTGAAAACAGCTAAGTAAAAACAGCTAAGTCAAATAAAGCAACCAAAAATGTCCCCCCTCCCTGAGGTGCGTTCCCCCTGGAGTTGGTATATGTTAGAAAAGGGGTGTGGGGGACAAAGCCCCCCACACAAAAACAAAACTTGCTGTATTTGACAGAGCTGTTTTGTATTAGCTATTTTTGGTGGTCACTGTTTTTACTTAGCTATTTTCACACAGCGCCTAAACCAAGCCATCCTACTGACACAGTGGAAGCACTACCACTTGGCATGCCAATGACCTGGGTTCAGGAACGAGCCTGGGGCATCAGAGGGTTGGCCAGGGGGAGTTGGATTGAGCACCTGGAGGACAGCTCTCCTTCTCTAGGGAAGGAGGGATTCCAAGCCCAGCTATTGTGGGTAGCACCTTATATCTACTAGGTCGTAACTCAGCCCCCTGCCTTAACCCAAGCCGCTCTTCCACGCCTTCCCTGCAAATTGACTCACCACTGCTGAATACGCTCACTCCCACATCTGTCACAGTCCTACGTAGCATTTCAAATAGACATCTCTCTCTCTCTTTCTCCCCACTGCTCCTTCCTATACTCTCCTCGTCCCTCGAACTTTTAGCATCATGCTCCTCCTCCATAAGAGTCCCTTGTGCTTGTCTATTAGTCATAAAGGACTAACCCCTTCTCTCTGCCTGCTTGGACTTAACAGTATCTCTGTCTCTACCCCTAGACAAACAACAAAACGTACCATCACTCAGTGACTTTAGTTTCTCCAACCAGCTCCTCTCATACCACCACCCTATACCTATTTTTCACTACATTCTTCACAAAAAAAAAAAAAAAAGATGCACATACCTGTTACTTATGAGCTACTCGCAACAAAGGAAAAAACAGAATACATAACGTGCTCATCAAGGCGCAGCTTCAGTTCCTAGCTCAGCGGCTACTACTGCTCGCTGGCGACGTTGAACCTAACCCAGGCCCGCACCCAAGCAACACCCCATTAACACCCTTTACCAAACCAAATAAAGGCCTTATAATTGCTCACATGAATATCAGAAGTCTTCTAGGTCACTTAACTGAGCTTGAGGCCTGGATACAAATGGTTAATCCCGACATCTTATGCCTCACTGAAACATGGCTAAAACCCAGCACATGGATGCACAATGTACCCTGCCTGGATATGCTATCATCAGACAGGACAGAACTGGTTCTAAGCGGGGTTGGGGTGTTGCCATCTACTACAAAAGCCACCTTATGCTAAAAGCTGCCCCTATCCCTAGTCCAACTGCTCTGCAAATCACTGCATGCAACACTGGCCCTAGGTGCGAAGTACCTGCACATATGTCTATACAATCCACCCACTGGTGAATTGGAAAGTCTCCAGAAACTACTTCAACATTCATCACAAGTCATTAACATGAATGAGACCATCTTGCTAGGTGATGTTAATCTGAACTGGCTGGGACCAAATCATAGCACCCTGGCATCACTAGTTCAAAGGCATAACTTCTATCAGTTAATAACTGAGAATACGAGAATGACTAACTCCCTATCAGGGACACTGTTAGACTGGATCCTCAAATAGACCAGACCACGTAACTAAGGTAGCCGTCCTGGCTGACTCTATAACTGACCACTCGCCCACGATCTGCCACTGGCACTCCTGCCCACCACCTGCTCCTCAATCCCGCTTGGTCACCTTCACTAACTTTGCAAAACTGGATCTACAAGCCTTTCTCCTTGACATAGCCAACACGGACTGGTCTGAAATCTTCCTTGCAACAAGTACTGAGGTTGCCCTAGACGTATTCCTGACCAGGTCTGGTGAAGTACAAAGTCGGCATGTACCTAAAATAAAGAGAAGGCTCAGAGGTCAACAAACGCGATGGTTAAATAAAGAACTACTCCACAAACTCAAAGCTCAGGACAAGCTCTGGAAGCATTACAAGACTACTGGCCTAACCAGGGATCGTCTTATCTACAAACAGCATAGAAGTGTCTGCAAAAAACAAAATCAGGCTTGCAAAAAGCAAGTACTGCCAGAATCTGTTAACCAGCTCCTCAAAAGATCCACGCAAATTCTGGAGTCGCATCAAAACCTTCCTTGGCACCCCGCAATCTGTCACCCCCTCAGAAATTATTCTTCACGGTATCCACTGCAATGACTCCCTTACCATTGCTAACGCCTTCAATCAACAGTTCTCGGACTTATCTCCCTATACGTCCACCCTAAATGCGGCACCTGCTGCCCCTCAGCCACTCTCTACCAAAGTGAAAACCAATGCATCAACAAGTGACCCTCTACAAGCAGCAACAAAAACTTTTTATTTCAAGGCTGTGGCTAGAAAACAAGTTCTTAAACTCTTAAACGCCATATCCGATAACACCAGCCCTGGCTCTGACACACTGGAACCCCGACTGCTGAAAGCTGCTGCCCATCTCGTCTCCTATCCATTAGCCAGGATTTTCACACTGTCCCTCTCCACGGGCACAGTCCCAGAGATATGGAAGGCCGCTAGAATCACCCCCATTTTCAAAAAAGGGAACAAAACCTCAATATCGAACTACAGACCCATTCCCATTCTCTCAGTCCTCAGCAAAATCTTAGAAAAAATAGTAGCCACCCAGGCCACCGAATTCCTCGACTCCTCAAACTTACTCTGTGAAGCACAACATGGTTTCAGGAAACATCACAGCACCACAACAGCGTTAGCGAAGTTTACCTCTGATACTCTTATAAACATGGACGAAGGTCATCTAACTGGGGCTGTGTTCATCGACCTCACCAAGGCTTTCGACCTTGTGGATCACCCCCTTCTGCCGACTACCCTTAAAAATCTTGGCTTATCTCCTGTAACAAACTGGTTCAGAAGCTACCTAACAAACAGGACACAAGCAGTCAAACTTAACTCTGCTATCTCCGACAGTGCCACAAATCAACATTGGAGTACTGCAGGGCTCAATACTAGGCCCTCTGCTTTTTTCACTGTTCATTAATAACCTTCCCAGCAGCATAGCATCTGGTGCCTCGCTACTCTATGCTGACGACCTGGTTATCTATGCTCGTTCAGGTTGTATTAACAATCTCAATGCCACTCCGACATCTGCCTTCCACTCTGCTCAACACTGGCTAAGCGCTCATCGCCTCATACTTAACGCTAGCAAAACAAAAGCCATGCTACTGGGAATGACCCATAAACTTAGATCCTGCTCATCTCTCCTGAATATACTTTTTACCTTAATGAAACTCCCTCTCGAGATTGTAAGCACGTTCGCTATCTGGGCATACTGCTCGACTAAACCGACCTGAACCAGCACATCCAAGAAACCTGCAAAACGGTTAACTGCAAACTGGGGCTGCCTACAGGACTAACTACATGCTCACACCCACTGCCAACTGGCCATTGCCAGGGAATTTTCCTGCCAATCCCCATCCTACTGCGCCTCCATCCTAACCATGGCGCATAAACTACACTACAAAAGTGGATACCACCTACAATAATGTTTGCCGATATGCATCAAAGGCCCCCCGCCTCAAACATCACTGCCAACTTTATAAAGTCCTAGGCTGGCTTTCCCCCTCCGCCACCAGACAGTACTACCTATGCTGCCTCTCAGACTCCATAATCAGAGTGGCTAGACCTGCTACACTGTCTGAACTGCTCCAGCCTATTATCCCCTCGCGTGAGCCGAGATCGTCTGATAAGTCTTTCCTAAAAGTTCCCCTCTGCCGCACTTCCAAGGACTCTGGTGCATTTGGGCATGCTGCCCCTCAAGCGTGGAACTCACTACCTATTGACCTAAGACGAGCTTCCTCTCACCTCGCTTTCAAGCGAAGACTACGGAATCACCTTACTTCTATGGACCAATGTGCCTGTTATGATCCCACTTGAATCCTCTCTTCATGTTACCTCTTCCTCCCCCTATCTACGTCCACCTCCCTATCCCTTGTATATGCCCATTTGTCTACTTTCCCCCTATTTGATGCCTTGCATACCGGTTGTTGGACTGCTTGCACTTTCTATTATGAATACAAAGAAACTTATTGGCTCTACTGTCTTGTGTATTACAAATGCCTCTAGTCACTTTACTGTCATAGACTTTGTGTATAACAAATGCCAATTACCTTACTATTTGGTACCTGTTTTCTCAACCTACTGTTTGCACTAATCTTTGATGTACTTTTTTGAAAACTGGTACTGGTCTCTCCCTAATCCCTTGAACCTCATCTTCTCCCCCCCCCCCGCACACCGACTAGCCCTGGTATACTAGCCGGCTTTCAGTTCCGCAGCACTGGGTCGCTGCCGCACTTTTTTGCGCTAAAGCCACCTTTTGCTGCAACTCTCACCTCAGTGACCGAGTCCCCTTACTTACCCTGCCGGCTTACGGTTCCATGAGCCCGGACGCCGCCTGTAGCAATCTACCGCTATTACTGCATCTTCCCACCCTACCCTGTTATTGTTTCCGCGACACCAGTTTTCTGCTGCCATGCCCCATACCATACCTCCTAGCAGTTTGTCTGCCTCTCCCTCCCCTCTCATGTCGACCTCCTCGCTGGTTGCCTCGCCCGTGAATAAACCTGTTTAGACTGGAACTCCTCGCTCGTCCAGGTTGCCAACCCCTGCCCAGCTTGGACACTCGCCAGCCTGGCCACAGCCCCCTGCCTCCAATCCGACTCAAGGTTCCACGAGTCCGGTCACTGCCCCATGTTTTCCCCACAAAAGCTGTACTCACGCCTGCTGTTGCCGAACTCAGCACAGCCCCCTCAGTTACCCTACCCCCCTTCCCTGTCTCCAGAACCTGTAGTCTATACGCTTTCCCGCTATTCCTACCCCTCCGCTATCGTCAGCCAGCCTCTACCTATTTCTACCCCTCGTCCACCCCCCGCCTATGCTCTTTACCGGGAATCGGTTCCATGAGCCCGGTTATAGACTCTTGCCTCCCGCCGCTAAAGTCGTAACTTTTTTGCTTATCCCACCCTACCTTTCCTCTCCTGCCTGCCCCGGACACTCTCCCTCTAATTATCTCAGATACAGGGTAACCCCCCCCCACAGCCAAATCAGTTGGCAGGGTTCTCTTACCTTGGTCTCCAGCCCCGCCACCTCCCAACTACTTTGAGCTGTGCACTTACCCTTCCCTGCCCACATCCCCCCTGTCAGTTTTTCAAAAGTTAATCCAAAATCTATCCTCCCACCAGTACCCTCTGTTTGCTCTACCTACTTATAAAAAAAATTGTACACTTGTATCAATGTACCTGTACATGTACTGTATAACCTGCACTGTTCTACTTGTATTGTAATTGTACCTCCCGGGTCATGCCTGAAAATAGTCACTTGCTGGTTAGTGCACCTACCCGGTTAACAAAAACTAAATAAAAAAAAAAAAATTTGTCTGACCGTAACAACAGAACAGGATCAGTGCGCATGGCAGCGACACAGTCGCGGGGATAAACGAGACGTAGCAGACATCAGCACATAGGGTGCTGGAGCATGCCCGACATTATCAGAACATCACTGCATGTCTGCTCTGCCTGGGGACTTGAAAAGTGAAAATAATGCCATCAGCCGGGAGAAATGATGCCGCTTGCCCCCAAGTCTGTTGCCGGCTCCGGACTGATTATCCTGTCCTCCTCGGCTTCACCAAGACTGAATGGATGGTGTGCAGAGTCTGCCATGCAGCAGAAGACATCCCCATACTGGGTGGCAAGCTGGGAGGACACAGCCTCAGTGTGTCTCAGGTGGCCAGAGGTGCCAGGTAGGCAAGACAGGAGGGCCACAGGAGATGAATGAGACACAGAAGGGGGCCCTGGCTGGTGGCAGAGAGAAGATATAAATGGAATTAAAAAAAAAATTATTGCTCACATAACTTTCTTCTTTGAAGATTATTTCATGTTGACAGTGTGAGCGGTCAGCAAGAAGCCTGTTACAGTGGCTTAGTGCATAAGACACGCTTATGGAAATGAGTACCTTACGTGCAACTGAAAGAAGGGCTGGGACTGGTTTGGAGGCTTGCACGGTGCCTCAATGATCTACAGTATAATTAAAAAAAATAAATAAATGTACCACGTACTGAGGCTATACATTTAAACAGTTCTCAGTAACTATGGTGTTGGTGGTGCAGTACACATGCACTCCTGACACTGATCCAAACAGTATGCCTCCCCACGTACCACACATTCTTACATGCCACATCACCAACCTGCCAAATGTCCTGGGGTCATTTCAATGTACACCTGCCCAAATAAAAGGGCAGACTGAGACTTCTCTGTATAACATAATCTTGTCCCTGTACTTAAATCTTCATTTCAAAGGAAGTTGGTATGTATTATAAATGTACAATGAGCCAGGTTGGGCACTGAAGAGGTTTGTGTTAGGGGGACAGAGTTTTTGTATTCCCGGACAGGCCAGGCTGGGCACTGGGATGTTCTGCTACGCAGCAGGCCGGTTTGCAGCATGTGCAACAATGTGATCCCTATGGGCATTTTGGGAAAAGTTCAGAGCTGAGATTCAGCACCGGCAGAAGGAAAGAACAGGAAAGGGAGAGTTGGGCGGTGCAGACAGGATTACTGACACTTGTGGTTACAGTTTCGGTGGTGTGCTCCATCGATCCCCCGGGTCCATTTTCCTACTCTAGTGTGTTGCGGGCTCTGGGAGGTAGAGATGCCGTAACAGTCTGGTAGCAGTGCGGCAGCAACACCAAGCCTTCTGTGCAGTGTTTGAACCCCTCACCATGACCCGAGTGGATGGGCTTGGAAAGGGCAATGTTTTAGTACCCACCTATTCTACCTTCCACTCACCACTTTGCTGCTACTCCTACTTATCTCTGTTTGGCTTAATACATGGGCCAGTTTGGGCGAGGACCCATCAGGCAGTTGGAGGGAGGGACATATTTTTATTCCTCGATGAGCCTGGTTGGGCATTGGACTGATAAGATGGTTGGGGGGCAGATTTTTTTTTTTTTTTTTTTTTTTTCCCGGATCTGGTGGGATTGGGCACGAACCTGTTGGTCGTTGGGGGGAGGAAGTTATTTTCTCTATTTTTTGGTCCATACCCCCGTCTTCGGATCCATTCCACCCACCGCCCCCATGCCCAGGCTTGCCCTGGGTGGGGCCACCGAGGGGGCGTCCCCTCCCAACGGACACCATAGGCAAGCCCCAGATTACCCCCTAGGTCAGGGCCATGGGATTGGGACCTCTCCAGCGGATGTTAGAGGCAATGGATGGTGGAGCAGAGCGGGTTGTCATGCTGGGGGGCCGGCTTTATTGCTGCTTGCTGTCCTGGGGTGGGGACGTGCAATGATGTCCAGTGTCCGCCCCGCCCCACCTAATGTACTGACGCCAGCCGCAGCGGTACCCCCAGCCTCTGTCAAGGGTCTGTAAAGTGCCGGACACTCTTCCCCTCCCTCCCCCCGGAGAAGGAGAGCAGTCCCCAGGATGCTCGATCCTTCTCTCCCGCCGCCTCCCACTCTGGGTCCATTCCCAACCCGGTTGTTGGCGCCGCAAGTGAAATCCAACTGCTGCGCTGGCGGGCAGGCCTGAGGAGTTAGGTTTTGTTTTTATTCCCAGATATTCCAGGTTGGGCACCAGACCTTTCAGATTGTTGGTGAAGGTGGACAGATTGTTTTTTATTCCTTGACGGCCACATTGGGCATAGGACCCACCAGGTTGTTGGGGGTAAGGGGACCTATTTTTTTTTTTATATTCCCTGACAGGCTGGGTTGCTTCTGGAGCGCATTGGGTAGTTTGGGAAGGGACTTTTTTTTTTTTTTAATTTCCTGATGGGCAAGGTTGGGTATCAGACCAATCAGGCAGTTGGGGGGCAGTGGGGTTTTTTTTGTTTGTTTGTTTGTTTTTTTAATTCTCTGATGGGTCAGGTTGGGCACTGGATTTGTCAGGTTAACTGAGGGAGGGGGACAGATTTGTTTTATTCCGATTGGTTAGGTTGAGCACTGGACCAACCAGGTAGCTAGGCGTGTGTGTGTGTGTGTGTGTGTGTGTGTGTGTGTGTGTGTGTGTGTGTGTGTGTGTTGGGGGTGTTGTACAGTGGGTCTACAAGCAGACAAATAACATACACAGAAGCAGCAGTTTAGGTGCAACCCACTGTTTGTTGGGTTGGATGTTTATTACTTCATAAACAATTTACAGCACCAAAAAGTAAAAATACAGGAAACAAAATAACAAACAATCAATGGCAATTCCAAATACTTCTCTTCACTCACAGACTAGAACTTCCCTCCAGCTAGGTCAGGAAGAACTGACCCAATCTAACTTGCCACCTGGAGAGGTAGGGTTTATATACCCGCCTCCTTGGTCGGGTGACCCAGTATTCTTTTGGAACAAGGTAAAATCAATGAATAGCCTTTCAAAATAATGTTCATTAGCATAACCTTGTTTTATACATCAATACAAACTTTCATTTGAACATTTTAAACAATAAAAACTCTGTAAAAAGGATTTGATACAAACAGTCACCTAACATTTGATTGACAGTTTGCCCTCTTTAAATATAGACCACTAGAGGCGACTCACTCCCTATAGTGGCTCTCATTCTGCTATAGAGCTGCTAGCAAGCAGGCCTCCTCTTAGCTTCCAAAAAGCAGCTCAGCAACAGCATTCTGGTAACTTCCTTGTTTGTTTAAGTGTTTTAGTTCCTTATAGGTTTGCAGTAACAAAACCTTCTTTGGTTTACCAGGACACAGAAATGTTTAAAATGCAGTAAACCTGTAACCATTTCTTTTTCAGGTGTTTTGCAGCACAGGAGTTAGTTTGGCTTCAATTGTGGTTTGAAAACCCCAAACATATTTTTTTAGGGGCAAAACAACTGGCTGCAGCTCTGCTCTGTGTTTCCTTAAACAGAAACAGCTTTTCATCAACAGAAGCTAAGCAAGCTAACTTAGCTATTCCTTTTGTTTCATCAAAAGGAGCACCAAATGGTGTTTTTAAAAAAAAAAAAAAAAAAAAGTGTCCAGCCAGGAGCTAACAGCTCAGTCTCTCTAACAGAGACACTTTTCTAAGAAAAAGAGGAGTTTTCCATACAAGTGCTAGCTTGGCATTTCTGAGCAGGAACACTGTTTTAGGGGAATTTATTTACACAATAGAGGCTTTCCTTTAGCCTACCTTTACATCACAGGTACCTGCAGTTTACAAATGCCTTTATTCATAATGTGCTGCTAGTGTAATAGAGTGTCTTTTACTTAGGAACTCAGGGTAACATGAATAGACAAGGGACCAGGAAATGAAGAGAACATTTAAACAGCAGGGATAAGAAAGGGGAGAGGGGAGTTTTGTAAGGAGGTGGCCTGCCTCCATACAGAAAAATAGGGACAGCATAAAGAGAAACAGGAAAGTGGCTGCAACCAGAGGTTTAAAAATAGAAAAAGGTCCCAAGTTTCAGTGGCAGGAACAGGCCCTGTCACAGGGGAGGTGGAGAGATAATTTTTTTTTATTCCCCGATAGACCAGGCTGGTAACCTGACCCATCAGATAGTTGAGAGAGAGAGAGAGAGAGAGAGAGAGAGCACATTTTTCCTTTGTTCTGTCAGGCCAGGTTAGTGTCCAGAAATTCTATTTTATTCGATATTCTCTGCCCTACCAGTATGGAACTCCTGTGCCTTGCATAACACTTTGGGATACAGTGTGCATGAAAATCATTGTATAAAACCAAGTTCTATTATATTTTAGTCCCTGCGCTACTAGATTCTAACTCTTGTTCTTCGTGAAGCAACAGGACCTGTCATAGTTGGGGGCTGTCCCTCCCCCAACAGGCTGGGTTGCACACCAAATTCCTCCGTAGCTGGGAGACTGATTTTTTTTACTCCATGGTAGGTATGGATGGTAAACTGATATCAACACCCAGCATTTTTAACCAAAAGACTTTGCTTCTAATGGGCACTGTTAGTCAATGGGGGTCACACAGGGGCAGATGCAGATGTAGCATTGCTCAGCATGCTGGGTTGGAGCATGCATGGCAATAAGAACCCTGCATGTGTGTTAGGGAGAGTGCACAGCACATATTGAGTACCGAGAAATAGGTGAGTGGGGGAAAGTCTGGTGGTAGAGCCAGCGTCACGTCACATAGAATTACAGCCTCAGGAGTGCATGCTGTCCGTATCCCCCCTCCAGCCTCCCACGCTAGCGTGCTACAAAAATGACAGAGGCCCAAACTCACTGATGTCAGCAGCAGCGTGGTAGTAGAGGGGGACATTTTGGCCCAGATATTCAAACTGCGCCAGTTTGTGGTGCAAGCCTGTGCGCCGCTCAAAATAGTTCTGCAGGGGTGTGGCCAGGGCGATATTCAATGGAGTTGCGTTATGGCGGAACTGCTTTGAATATCGCCTCCTGGCCACTCCCACTGTGCAGGGTGCAGTGGAACTGCGCCAGCACAAATGGTCAGAGTGCAGCATTGAGATGCGGTGGTGCAAGTTCCATTGCGCCATGCACAGCACCTGTGATATTCAAAGGGTGACATGCAAATGGGGCCATAATTTATGCAAGGCGCACGGGGGGCCATTTGCATCTGATTACGGCCCCATTTGCATGCCATTAGCATGCAGGTGCGCCAATCCCCGACTCACTTGCACCTGGCACCTTGCTGGCAGGCAGCGGCCGGCCGGGGACCGACGCCTGCAGCACCGATCACGGACGTCCCGTAGGGACAATGAATGTTCCAATCCCTGGTGGTCCAGTGGACCACCATTAGCCTCATCGCTGGCATAACTGTATTCCCCCAGCAGCTCCAATCGCGGGCATAACTGTAACCCCCAGTTAACCCGATCAGGGCATCAGTATCCCCAAAGTCAATATCCCTGGTAGTCCAGTGGACCGAACTGAGCCCGATCATGGGCGGCATTCCCTCCCAAGTCCGAAGTCCTGGTGATCTGGTGGGACCCCCACCCCACCCGCGGAGCCCCACCACCGCGCCTCCCCCGTCAGCCGGCAGCACCCACCACCTGCCGCCTCGCCGACTGATAGTTGTGGCGAGCACGCTTCACTGAGTTAGACAGAGCCAGTGTTACCTGCAGTCTATTGCATTAATAGCCGTCCAGATATGAAATGAATTATCCATCATATCTGACTGATTAGTACGGGTATGGGTTGCACGCCCATTGGCCATGCCAAGTTCTGGAACCAATGGTTGTGCAGCCATACCGAGCTGTCAGCCTGCCGCCCGCCGGCTGACGGGGTTGGAGCAGGTGGTGGGGCTCCATGGGCGGTGGAGTGAGGGTCCACTAGATCACCAGGGATTTTGGACTTGGGGTGAGGAATGCCCGTGATCGGGTCTGCTCGTCCACTAGACCACCAGGATACTGGACTTTGGGAATACTGATGCCCGCGATCGCTAATGGGGAGGTTACAGCTATGCCCGCGATCGGGCTAATCGCAGTCCACTGGACCACCAGGGATATTGGGCTTGGGGAGGGATACTGATGCCCGTGATCGGGGCATGGGGCACCACCAGGCGTGGGAATAGTCAGGCACCCACAGGTGGCAGCTGCTGTGCGACAGCTCACCTGTGGGTGGCCCTCACTTGTTCCTCTTTTTTCTTCTTCCCCTCGGCGTAACTTTGTGCAGGCGCAGAGGTAGGTATGTGCCTGCTAACTCTGCATGGCCCGGCTGAATATCGGGCTGTGCAGTTTATGCATGGGCACGCCTCTACCTGTGCCTGATATATACTGATGCGCTCTAGCGCATTGGGATTTGTGCGGCACACTTTTCCCTTTTCAATATCGCACCAGGGCGCATCAGTGGGTTGTGCCATGCGCAACCCTTTTGAATATCTGGGCCTTTGTTTTTAATTTCCCAATTCTTTTTTTTAATTCCTAGGATGGGTACTTAGGAAAGAGGAGAGGGTGATGTACATAGTTGCACAGCCGTCTATTAGGGGATAGGCCCCCTTACTATATGCTGGACAAATTTTGTTGATAACAGCTGCACATGGGCTGCCAAGGCACTTTGAACTGTGGACCCCATAGCCTTGCTGTGAACTGAATGGGGACTGACATTTTATTGATCCTTTGACCTCAGCGCAGCAGCAAATCCCCTGCTTAGGCGCCTGAAGTGGACCCGAGGGATTCTGGGAGAGGAAGTTTTCTTAATTCAGGCACCTAAATCATGCCATAATGATCTGGAAATATTGATTTCTATGGTTATTACTGATTGACAGGCTTGAACAGCCAATCAGGAGCCTGGATTATGGAATGAAAACCCAAGGACATTCTGGGTTCGAGTCAGTCTGTTTGCAGGCTCTTCTTGAGTCAGGAAGATTCTATGTAGGTGGATTTAGAATGTGAGAGGCCTTGCTCAGGCCTCGGTTGGAGATTGCCACCGCAGAAATGGAACATCAGGGGAAAAGGGAGTGAGAGACTGGATAGATTTTGAACCTCTCCAGGTACTGTGAATTGTGCTGCCTTGATTGAGAAAAGTTGCTGCTGCAGAGACCCTGCACTAGTGAACTGAACTGTGCTGCTAGAACTGTGCTAGCCTCTTTCTGGAAGTTGAACAGTCGCTGCAGAGGACTTGTTTTGTAGATTGGAACTCTGAGAATAATTCTGAAGAGGCAAAGCATCTCTGGTCAGGGTGCTAGCCAGGTTCTGTGACTCTGCTGTGTGGACTGAACTAAGTGACTGACAGCTATGTCCCAGCAGAAGCTGACAGGACACTTGTGAACAGTTAAGGCTGAAAGCACTGAAGTGAACAGAAGTTTGCCTAGTTCTGTACTCCCCCTGCAGATTGCTATAGTCTGAGTGCAAATTGGAGGGCTAGCACCCATTGGTACACTGGTACTGCTGTTGATTTGAAGCACTTTCTAGTTGCAAGAGACTTGCGGATTCAGTGCAGGGACTGCGGAAGGCTCCTACAGCTTGGGCAGTCCTCACTCAGAGCCAGGGAGGGAACTTGCTAACCCATTCCAAGTGGGACCCACTGTCTCAGGAGGCCACTGGCACTTGCTTGGGTGCTAGGGCACCTACAACCCTGTTGGGGAGCTAGGTTGTGGAGCCACTCCCAGGTCTGGGCCTTCTGGGTCTGGTGTGAACCAGCCATTGAGCTCTGCAATGGGCCAGAAGTGGCTGAAGGTGACAAACGGCCAGATCTTTGAGCAAGATCCAACCTGCCAAGGGAACAGAAACCATCCTTCCTTCTGCCCTTTGCTGCCCAAATTGAGTAGAACTCCATATTCCAGGACGTCTGGGAACTGGCACTTCAAAAGTTGTTGAAATCTTCAAACCGTGAGTACCCAGGATTTAGCTCCTGGAAATAAAACAGGGGAGTATGAGTTTGATTTAAACAATTTCTCCAAGTATTCAGGACCCCAACAGCCGGCCAACCCACGGCAACGTTCAGGCCTGCAACTAGTGGGTACCCCACAGACTTCGAGGTGTAACACTGGTACCAGTGGGGGTGGACAGCTAGAGGGTGGACTGGCCTATGGGCCCTCACTGTGTTTTTTTGCCAATTTGCCACCAACTCTTTTCTTTGTTCCACAGCTATCCCTATTCCGGGTTCCTCTTTTCCTAGCCCTTACCCCCTAATAAAGCTGTGAGTTAAGTGTTGAAATTACTGTGTCAAGGGACATTTACTGCATTTTACATTTTGCCTTTTGACAGCTCTGTGATATTTGGTGGGAAGAGGTTGTTGGGGATCCAATGTGCAGAGTGGCTGGTCAGGGAGGTGGGTAGGCGCAGCATCCCAGGGAGCTGTACCAAATCAGTCATCTGACCTACTTATAACTTACTCTGGGTGGAGGCACTGTGCTAATTTCTATAACTTTGGGAAATAACCACCAACTGTCACCGTAGCAGGATCCATGCCCCTTAACCAGCGCCAGGGTCAACAGGCAGGGGTAGTATCCCACTGGCAAACAGCGGCTGGGCTACATTTCTTATAAGCATTAAATGGTTGTGACAGTTTATTAGTATGGACTCTTAGTCCATTTGTTGTCATTCTTGTCATCATGGAGGGGGAGGGAGCTAGGCTAAACAACCTGAAGGCTTCTTCAGTGTATAGGCTAGATCAGCTGCACATTCACAAGCATTTAGCCACTTGCTCCACAGGTTCTCATGCACTCTCCTGCTTGCAGACAATATGTAGTTAGCAAAGCATTACCGACAGCTACAAGGAGTAATAGCAAGGCACAACTCGACCTTGTCTGAGCCTCCACCTGGTTCAACTTGCTACCTACAGAAATCTCCAGCATTGCCACGATTGGTGCTTTTAAGTGTAAACTGTGTTAACACCTCGTGGCTAGTGCCTTCTACGATTGCTTCTTATAATCCCCTCCAGGCATACTACCCACAAGCATCCCTCCTCACTGCCTCAGCTCCTCCTCCTCTCCTACCCCCCATTACTAGGTATAGGATGAATCTGTCTCCTTTTCTTTTTCATCCCCCCTTTCCTCCTCTCTTGCTGTTTCCCCATCTACCACATACCCAACGCAATGCCCTCCCCATTTCTCCCCTCCTCCCTCTCTCTCTCTTCCCCATACCACCCCCTCACCACCACTCTCTTTTCCCACTAACCCACTCCTAACAAAGCTTCACCGAGCCGCCTATGACTTGTACTGTATAATTAACTCGCAACACAATTCCTTGACAATGCCTTTGGCTGCTATTATTGTAACCTTATTTGTCTTTTTTTTTGTAAGTTCCATTGTAATGAACTTGTTATGTTTTATACCTTATTGCCTTGACGTGGAACCTTTGTAAGAGAGCCCTCGGCTCAAAGGTGTCATCAGAAATAGAAATAAATAAAATAAATAAAGAAAAATAAACTCACTTCACTGGCAGCCATAAAAAAAGGCATATTGCAGTCCCCCAATGCATTTCAATCTGGCAACTGCAAACACGTTCTACCTTTGGTGCAGGGTCTGCAAGAGAACCCATACGAGGAGAGGCTAAAGGAGCTTAACATGTATACCCCTGAGGAAAGGAGGGAGAGGAGGGGACATGATTGAAACTTTTAAGTACCTCAGTGGAATCAACAAAATCCAAGAGGGTAGCATCTTTCAGAAAGAGATGTGCAAGAACAAGGGGACACAATCTGAAGATAGAGGGGAAGGGGGGAGACGGCTCAGGGGCAATGTGAGGAAGTATTTTTTCCACAGAGAGGGTGGTGGACACATGGAACAGCTTTCCTGAGGAGGTTGTGGGGTCTAAAACTGTGGGAGAATTCAAGAATGCATGGGACATAAGGCAATTTTTTTTTGGGGGGGGGCTAGGAAGAAATAGGCTGTTAGTTAAATAGGATCTGCAGCTTATCCTCTACGTAGGGAAATGGGCAGACTAGGTGGGCTAAGCAGTCCTTATCTGACGTCAAAGTCTGTTTCTTTGAATCCAAAAGGAACTGGTCTGCTATGCAGACAGCCCTAAAAACCTTTATTTCACCTTGCAAAGAAGCCTATGTGGTTCTGGAAGCTAATAATTCTCCATTAGTCAAGCAAAAAGGTTTTTACCAGTAAATTTGTTGCATCACTTTTGACTAACCCAGCACCACGCATTCTATCTAAATAGATCAAACAGATCCCTATCAGGTACAAAGAAAATCACACCAAGATAAAGATGAAAAGGACAATGGAACAATGTCACTCAGAGATAAATCGAGCAAGTTTAAAAGAGAGGCTCTGGTCACCAGAAAAAGAAAACCTCAATGAATCTCAGCAGAACATTAGAAAGAACCTTGTGTTGCATTTGGAGCCATTTTATTGACTTTTATTTTATTCTCTTTACCAGGAAGGTGGAGTAAATATTTAAGCAATATTATACGACAGATATCTAGTGTAAGCCAAATCAGAATAGAGAAACACTGCCATTTGATACCCCACAAACTAGTACAACCACTCCCTTCGTCCATAATCCATATTTTAGACATGCCCGTGAGTTTATCCACACTTAAGGCATCCCAAAATTAGTTTATCCATATTAAAGCAGCAGTACGAGTCAACCAGGAAGTGTTCACCACTTCCCACATGTTTGCATTTCTTGGTAATTTAAAAATTCCAATTTTACATTTATCTTTTTTTATTTATATTTTCTCATCATTTGATTTGTAATACACTTACAATGTGTGGATCCACGGACAATATGGCATCGCCCATACTATAACCTGGTTTTCACCCTTTGTTTACATTGCTCGTTCCTATGAACACTCAGCAAGTAAGGGAAGGGGCAGTGCATTACAGCTACATCAGACAAAATAACGAGAGAGAATGGCACCACCCTTTTCCCTCAGAATCCAATGCAGTGTCCCTGGCAAGGGTCTGTGCTAAGGAAAAATAAAGACTACAAAGAAAACCACAACAAAACTGAAAGAAGGGATTAAAGTTTTGTTGACTGCGGGGCTTGTCTGACATAATGCTTGTTAAACAGGCTATGCTGGATACGGATGGCAGCCGCGTTGGGCTGTCCATTGAGAGTTTAGAGGGAGTCCGTGTAATTTTACTAATTGTCACACCTTTTGCCTTCCATCTGTTTTGTTGTATTTTAATTTTCATTTTTACTATTTATCTATTATTTTTGCTGATTAGTTGCGTTTTAGTTTGCGGGTCAGGCGTAGGTAGGTAGCGTTAGTGAGGGAGAAGCAGTGAGTTACTGTAGGAGATTTGCTTTATGTTTTTAGTAAGGTTCAAGTTTGCAAGGAGTGGCTTACGAAGATCCGTTTACCTGGGTAGGAAGAGCAGATCCAGTTACTTGAGCAGGGGGACAGGAATGTATTCTGGATGTGCTGGTGCTGTTATCGTGGCCAAAATCATTCTGGAGCCCTGAGGAGTGTCTGGCTGATGGAGCAGTGGTGGCAGGTTGTCTGCCAGTTTGGTGTTGGAAGCAGGGAGCGGCCAGAGGACAGAGCGTGGAGGAGTTCCGGCCGACTGCTTTTGCAAACATGCTCCCAAAGGACTGTTGGGGGAAGGGGAAGTGCTGGAACAGAGGCAATTGTCTGAGTCAGGACAGTTGAGGAGGATTGCTGGACTTTTGCTCAGCTCTGCGTTTGGAGAGATTGCTGTGGATCTGAGGACTAAGCTGGGAGGTGAGCATAGGGCCGTGAGAGGGCCTTTGATGTGATCTGGGGCCATGTTTTCCTGAGTTGATCTGTGCCTTGCTCTGTGTGTCATCCTTGAAGAGCTGGACAGTTGGAGCACTGTTTAAGCTCCAAGGATTACCTGCAGGTGAGCACAAGCCGTGAGAGGGCTGTTAGTGTAGCCTGGAAGTGGAACTGCCTTGACTGCTGGCAGTTCAGGGGTGAGAGACCCGGTACTGCTGTTTTCTTAAACTGTGCCCCGGGTGCTGACTTTCCTCCTGTGGACTAGTACCTTGAGGTCCGTTCAGGGTTATTCTACTGCCCAATGACTGGACTGTGAATTCTTGATTCCAGAGTCCTTTTATAGGACCTAAAATTTGTATATGAACTCCAGTTACTGCTCTCTGGATTTTGGACTCCCTCTAATTATTATTGTAAATTTTGTTGGATGATATTGTTTTAAGGTGTTGAGGGTGGGGTAGGTTTTATTAGTTTCTGGTTTTATAGGGTAAAGTTGGAATGAGTGAGAGGAGTGTGAGGGGTTGTGTGGGTGGTTCTGTCAGAGGTGTGTGTGGAAGATTTTGTTGGGGTGGAGTGGGATTTTTAAGTTGTGTATATTATTGATTGGAAAGTGGTGGGGAGTAGTAGATTTATAGAATTGCATTAGTAATGGGCTTCTTAGTACAGGCCTCAGGCCTTTGTTACTCCCCTACTTACCTGAAGGCCTTGCGCCCCTTTTGTGACCCAACCCCTGTTGGCCACAGCTGGTCGGTATTGCTAGGAGGGGTGGAGGGGTTTATAGTGGAGGGGATTGGAGAGAGACCGATTGGGGTTGTAGGGAACAGGAGACACCCTGGGACAAGGAAGCTGATGGAACAGGGTTGCCCGTGCCTTGTCCCTCTGAACAGGGAACCTCCCAGACCTAGGGGGCAGGCAGCTAAAGGACCAGCCTCTGCCTTTCGTTTTCTTTTGGCAGCAGGGTTTTAAATAATTGATTAGCAGTTTTTTTCTTGGGACTATACCAATTGTTCAGAAAGTATTTATATAGGTTTTCTAGAAGTGTTATGTTTGTTAAACACAGTGAGGCAGGTGCTATGCATTTTCAGTGTTTTAGCACTTTTATGAGCAAAACGCTAATCAATTTGTAGAGTTAAATAAAACCCTGGGCAGTGTTGTGCAATGCCAGGTCAATGGCAAACAAGACTGCCATTATGGCAGATCTTGTGGCATCAGTTGACCTGGCATGCATTAAGGAGACCTGGCTGGGGGATGTCTCTGGCCCTGTGTCGGAGGAGTCAGTCCCAGACGTTTTTTTTGTGGTTCACAGCCCAAGGAACTCAGGGGTGGAGTGGGGTGACCATTTGATTTAGGTTGTAGCTGGGCCTGTCGGTGCACTTGGTGGGGTACACCCGGTCTTTTGAGTGCATGGCAGTGAGGGTGGTCCTGGGGTGGATTTTAGGGCGCTCCTTGTCTACTGTCCACCTGGTTGGGACGGGGACTTCCTACAAGAGGTGAAGGTCTTTGTCGTCGAGAGGGTGTTAAAATCGCCAAGAACAAGCCATCTCGGCGATTCTAACACCTGGGCGAATGACGAGGCTTTGTCTGGTGCCAAGGACTTCCTGTCTAACATACTAAAAGCCAGCAGAATAGGCCTCTTGGTCTGTCGTGTCTGCTCAGTTGCCAGCCCCCCTACTGGGTGCTCGCTTCTTCTCCCCCCCCACCTCCAGATAGAGTCTTCCTCAGCTTGTTTCCTCCTGTGCCTGTCCCACCTCTTTCTGAATGCCTCCACTGTGCCCTCCCCCACCAGACTCCTGGGCAGTGCATTCCACGGCTCCACCACCCTCTCAGTGAAGTAATGTCTCCTACGCTCCCACCTGAATTTCCCCCCCCCCTCCAGTTTCCATTCGTGCCCCCTGGTTGTTCCCCCCTTCTTTAGCCTGAACACCTCCTTGGCTCCGTCCTTATTTATTTCTTTTACATATTTGAAGACCTCTATCATGTCCCCCCTGTCTCTCCTCTCCTCCAGTGTGTGCAGCCCGAGCTCTTCCAGTCTCTCCTCTTAGGGCCTCCTCCCCCCATGCCCTGAATCATCCTGGTCGCCCTCCTCTGGACCCTCTCCAGCAGCACTATGTCCTTCTTAAGGTGGGGCCTCCAGAACGGCACACAGGACTCGAAATGCGGCCTGACCAAGGCAATATACAGAGGGAGGATCACGTCCCTCTTCCTGGAGGTAATCCCCCCTGGCTATTCAGCCCAGTATCCCGTTGGCTTTTGCTGCTGTTCTTTGACAGTTTTCAGTGTTATTCATTTTGACATCCAACAGCACCCCTAGATCCATCTTGCCCAATGTGCCCCACCCCCGGTGTGTATACAAGGACAGGGCTTCTGACCCCCAGATGCAGCACCCAACACTTACATACTAACATACTAAAATGCCAGCAGAATAGGCTACACAGTCTTTCATGTCTGCTTGTTTGGTCAGCCCCCACCCTGGGAGCTGATCTTGTTGCCCCCTCGTCCTCTCTGGCTTCTCCTTCCCAGTCCCAGATATTCCCACTGCACAGGACTTTGTGTCCAGAACACTTCCCTGTACCTGTCCCACCCCCTTGAACCCCTCCACCAGCCCCTGGGCAGCGCATTCCATGGCTCCACCACCTTCTCAGTGAAGTAGCACCTCCTCCTTTCTCTCCTGAATCTCTCCCCAGCTTCCACCCATGTCCTCTAGTTGCCCTCTTCCTTCAGAGCACCTTGACTGCTTCTCCCTATTTAACCCCTTCATGTACTTGAAGACCTCTATCATGTCCCCCCGGTCCCTTCTCTCTTCCAATGTGTACATATTTAGCTCTTCGAGCCTCTCCCCAGAGGTCCTGTCCCCCAAGCCCCAGATCATTTTGGTTGCCCTCCTCTGGACCCTCTCCAGGAGTTCAATGTCCCTTTTTAAGTGTGGCCTCCAAAACTACACAGTACTCGAGGTGCGGCTTCACCAAGCAGTTATACAGGGGAGTATCACTTCCCTCCTTCTGGAGGTGATCCCCCTAGCGATGCATCCCAGCATCCTGTTGGCCTTGGCCACTGCCCTCCTACAAGTCTCAAAGTTGTTCATCTTGACATCCACCACCACCACCACCCCCAGGTCCCTCTCAGCCATTGAGACTTGTAGCATTTCCCCCCAGGGTGTACTCTTGGCCCAGGTTTCTGGCTCCCAGATGCAGTACCTTGCATTTCCCCTGCATTAAACCTCAGCTTCCACTTTCTAGACCACCTTTTCAGAGCCTCCAGGTCCCCCTGTAGGGCCACCCTCCCCTCCTCCCCATCTACCACCACCCCCAGTTTTGAGTCATCCGCAAAGAGACTCATCTCACTCCTGATACCCTTCCTTATGTCAGAGACATAGGCATTGAACAGGAGGGGCCCAAGGACTGATCTCTGAGGAACCCCACTAATGACCCTCCTTGGGGATGAGACTATCCCGCCAACCACAACCCTCTGGGTCCGGTCCTGGAGCCAATTGCCTATCCATCTGATCATCTGGTTCCCCACCCCATTTCTCCCAGCTTATTCAACAGGCATTACATTTCAAACCTCATCTCCTTGACCACCTCTCCAGGGTATCCAGGTCCCCTGGATTGCCTCGCTTCCTTCCTCCCCATCCGCCAGTGCTCACAGTTTTGAGTCATCCACAAAGAGACTCAGCCTACCCCTAACCCTTAACCCTATGTCTGAGACATAGGCATTGAACAGGAGTGGCCCCAGTACCGAACCCTGGGGGACCCCGCTGATGACCCTTCTGGGGGAGGATACTATCCCACCAACCACCACCCTCTGTATTCACCCTGTAAGCCAGTTTTCCACCAACCTGAGCAACTGCCCCCACCCCATCCCCCCAACTTTGTTAGAAGGCCACTGTGAGGTGCAGATCGAACGCCTTGCTATAATCCAGGTATAGTACGTCCACCGGCCTATGTCGGTCCAGATCCCCCATCACCCAGTCATAAAACTCCACCAGGTTGGTCTGGCACGATCTTCCTGGGAAAAAAAAAACAAAAAACTGTACTGCTAGTCATCCAGATGCCCTAACCTTTCTAGCTGCCTCCAAAGCGTCTCCTTGATAAGGCCCTCCATTACTTTGCATACCACAGACGTTAGGCTGACAGGCTTATAATTCCCCATCTCATCTCTAGACCCCCCCCCTTTTAGGACGGGCACCACATGAGCCACCCTCCAGTCTTGAGGCACTCATCCTGTCTGCAGCAAGATGTTAGAGTGCAGCCAGTGGAACTGCCAGCATATCCGCCAGTTCCTTCATAACCCTCGGATGCAGCCCATCTGGCCCCGGTGCCTTATCAGTCTTTAGCATCTGAAGGGCCTTCCTCATTCTATCCACTGGGATTTCTCCTTCCTTGCCCACCCCCTCATGCAGACCCCCCCTTCCCTTCTAGGTTTGGCCCAGCCTCTAACCTAGCCTCTTTCAGTCCTCCAGACTCCATCTGACCTCCCAATTTTGTGGGCTCCCCTTCCCTCCCATCTGGATGGAAGGATCCCCTGCCTCCCTCAGTAATGATCGAGGCAAAGTACTCATTTAGCACCTCTGCTTGCTTCCCCTGCTTCCTGAGCCCATCCCTCCCCAGTCCTAATTCTGCTGATCTGTGCCTTCTCTTTTCTCTTCCCCCACTCCGGATATATCTAGCCAGGTTTTGCTCCATCCTCGCCTTGGCTTCCCTCACCACTCTAGTGACCCTTCTAGCCATCAACTCATACTCTCTCTGCTCCCTTGCCCCCTTGAGCGCTTGAGGCGCATGTAGGCAGCCTTTTTTGCCCTCACCGCCTCCTGCACCTCCCTGGTCCACCAACACAGCTTACTGGCCCTACAGTGCTTTTGCCTTACTTTTGTACAGAACCTAGTAACCTCCTGCACCCCCTTCTTAATGGTCTCCTACAAGCTTCCAGCATCCATGTCAGGCCTTATCTTGTCCAAGCATCCCCAAAGAATCCTTCCCATGCCCTCGAAGTCCACCCCCCTTAAGTCTACTACTACTGTACTAGTGCGGTTATCATCCCCCCCAGGTACAGCAGAAACCAGACCGTGGCATGGTCCCCACCTGCCAGCAGGCTGCACACCTCCAGGCCCCTTATCTGGTCACTGTCTGCCAGGACAACGTCCAATATCCTGCCCTCCCTTGTAGATTCCCCCAACTGCTGGACTAGGAAGGCATCCTGAAACATCCATCAGTCTCTGCTTCCTGGCTACAGAGGATGTCAGTGTCCCAGTCTGCCCTGGCATATTAAGGTCAGCCATGACCACCACCCTACCTTTTCCAAGGTCACAGTGACCCTTGATGTTCTCAGTTAGTTTGTCCTCCAGTGCCTCCTCCATTGCAGGGGGTCTGTACACCACCCCTATTTTCAATCTTTTGCCTCCCCTTATTTGCAGGGTTACCCAAATCACCTCCACCCCCTTACAGCCTCTTCCACTCCACTAACTACTATGTCATTTCTGACTATCAGTGCTACATCCCCCCTCTCCCCACTTCTCTATCTTTCCTGAATATTTTGTAGCCCTCCAAGTTTAGGTCCCAGTTATTCCTTTGGGTGGCCCATATCTCAGTAATTGCTATCACATCTGCTGCTCCTTCAACTAGCATAGCTTGGAGCTCGGGCATTTTATTGCCCATGCTCCTGGCGTTGATCAGGACTGTCCTCCACCCCGACCCCTTTCCCCTCCCCACTCTTCACGGCCTGCGTAGTCCCACGTCACCCTTTCCTGCACAGTGCCCCCTGGATTTGCAACACCATCCTTAGCCTTCATTTCATGCCCTAGTTCTGAACCCTTGAGCAGCCCTCCTGGAGCTGTCATTTTTTTTAACCCTCCTCTCTTTACAAGTTTAAACTCCACCTCTCGTCTATGAATCCAGAAAGTTTCAGTTTCAGGATCTCCCTCCCCTCCAGGTTGAGGTGTATCCTATCCCTGGCATATAGCCCCTTATCCTCCCATGTATCGCCCCAGTCCCCCACCAGCCCATACCCCTCTGCCTTGCACCACACCCTAAGCCACTGGTTTACCCCTCTAAGTTTTTGCTTGTTCTCCCTAGTTGCCCTTGGTACTGGCAAAATCTCCGAGAAGGAGATTGAGCTTCCTATAGAGTGGCAAACCCTGGCCAGCTCCTGGAATCTCGCCTGTATCTCTAGTTCACTGTTCTCTTCTAGATCATTTGTTCCAGGTGTACTAGGAAGTCTCGAGATCCCCCGCATTCCCTTGCTATTGAGCACAGCTGTAATTTGACCTTGTGTATGGCTAGGCCTGGGATACATTTTGCTTTGACTTGGCTGCTTTTTCCCTCCCCAGCCCCACACCCATTGGATACCCCTGGTCATGGAGTCACCCAGCAGAATCATCTTCACCTCTCCTCCCACATTACTAGCCAGTTTGTTCCCTTCCAGGCTCCTTCTCTCTCCAGCCCCCAGCTTGTTCCTCCTGCCCCCAGCCCATCCCCAGCCTGGGCATCACAAGTCTGTGTGTGTCCTACCAGGCTCTTTCGTCTGCAACTCCCAGCTTGCTCCTCACCCACCCACCTCCTGGGTGTCACAAGTTGCCCCCCCAAGATCTACCCTAGTCTCCCCTCTAGAACTGGTGCCCCTAGATCCCACATCTTGGCCTCTTTTTGCTGTTTCACTGCTTGCCTCCTCTCCCCCTTAGCTCCTGTACTATCCACCCCGTCTGCCATATTTCTCCTGCCCCCTCCTCCTCCACCCTACTTCCCCAGTCGATTTTCCGCCTCAAAGCTGGCCTATCTAGAGTACTCCCAACCGCATACACACCCCCCGCTGACTTCCCCAGCCTCGATACTGGCCTGACCAGAGTCCTGCCCTCTTCCACCCTGACATCGTTCCGTGCTCCCCAGTCTACCATACCTCCCTCCAATGCATGCCCTCCTCCCCTTTGGGTCTGGCTCCCTCTCCTGTCCTCTGCTCCTCTCCACTTGCTGACCAAACCCTCTCCGACCACCTGCCAGTCTTCCTCCTCCACTTCATCGCCTGGATACATCAGGGTGAATCGATTTGTAAGTGTGATGCCTGCCCCAGATTTTCTCCCTCCTGTCCCCCCCTTCCCTCCTTGGTTCCTTCTGGGCAACCCCCTCCCTCACGGAGTGATTGCATGACACTGCTATATTATACGTGTCCCACCCCTCCCAGCGACCATATGGTCTACATCTGCCCCATCCCCCAGGGCATGCCCTTTGACCTCGCTCTAACGTCATATGGTTCCTGCGCCACCTTACCTCCCCAACCACCCTCCCACCTTCCAGCTACCTTCTGATACCCTCAACCTCCTTCCTAAGACCTGCCAGCTGGAAGCACACTAGCATCCTCCGAACCTCCATGCCCAATCCAATATTGTGGCTGCCCCGCACCCAGTACACCCAATCACCCTACCAAAGATGCCTGCTCTTGTGACCCCCAATCCTACCCTCATTTTGGGTGTGAGCAATTCGGCGCTATTTCACAATCAATATTACACAAGCTCTCTACCAGCAATATTATGCAGCAATACCCAAGCAATTTTACTGAAGGAATCCCACTGGTTCCTTGATGATCAGCTCTCCAGTGCCCACACCCTAATCAGGGCTACCGCATCTAACATGCGCACCATGTCGGGCCTAATCAGAGCTGCAGTAGTCAAAAAGCACACTTTTAAATCAGGCCACTCCTATCCCTTGGCTCCTCCCCCACCATTCATTTAATAGAGGTAGAGGTCGGGGCCGGGGTGGGTGGTGTGGGACAAACACTTACAGCTCCTCTATGTCCGGGTATGATGAAGACGGCTAGGCCTGTCCTTTATAGCCCAGCCGCAGTTCAAAAATTGGTGCCCTGGCTCCTGATTGGCTGCAGCTCCTCTCCTTCCAGCCCTGGCCAGCTGCCAACTGCAGCCACCAGGAAAGCCTGCTCCGGTGCACCTCTCACTGTCGATGCAGCTCTGGCGCCTCCTACCTCTGATTCTCTGTCCTCCGTGTGTTCCGATGCATCCTCCGTCCAGCCCTGGCCCGCTGCCAACTGCAGCCACCGGGACAGTCTCTACTGTGCTCTTCCTGCTGCCGATGCAGCTCCAGCAACAATTACAGCTCCTCTGTGTCCAGGAGGCCCTGTGTCCATGGAGGCCCTTGACTTACCTCTTGTTACCACAGCAGGGACCCACTGCTCTGAACACACACTCAACCTGGTGTTCTCCCTGGGGCTTGAGATTGATCCAGTTGTTTGGTCGGATCACTGCACTGTCAAGTTCAGCTTCAGAGCCCCCCCCCCCCATTCTCCCTTCCCCTGTGGAAATGGTACAGTTCCACCCTTTAAAAGGGCTAAGGCTGGAGGGACTGTTGGCATAGCAGGTTATTTCGTCTGTGCTGGAGGCTTGCACAGAAGGTCCAGAGGTGGCCATGGAAGCCTATAATTGGGCTGTTATGATTGCCTTGGATCTCTTGTTACCAGCCTGTGTACACCCACTGGTTTCACAGCTTGGCTCACCTTGGTTTGATGGTGAGTTGAGGGCGTTGAAGACCAGGGGTTCAGAGTTTAGAGAGGCGTTGGAGGAAAACCAGGACCCAGGAGGACAGACTGGTTCTGATGACTCACTACGATGAGTACCAGGATGCAATCGCCCAAAAAAAAAAAAAAGGTAGTTTTAATGTCCAGGACAATTGCAGCTAGAAGAAAAAATTAACAAACAAACAAAACAAAACAAAAACAGCTCAGCTCTTTTGGGTTGTGGACAGGCTTTTACATCCAGCCTGTCTGGAACCCATTAGAGCATTTTCAGCTCAGAAATGTGAGGAGTTAATTCAATTCTTCTCAGACAGGGTGTCCTCTGTTAGGGCTGGGATTTCTCCCATCAGTGTGTCATCTTCTGACAGGGTTGGGCCGGGGTGGGGGGAGAGACAGGCGCTCTGTCACCCTAGGGAGAGTTCCAACTGATAACAGTGGAGGTCTGTGGTGTGATCTCGAGGCTGAAACTGACATGATTACTTGTTGATTGCATTGGAGCTCTTGGCCCAATTTTTGCAGAGACTGTCAGGTGTTCTTTAGCGATTGGGGGGTCTGAAACAGGCTCTGGTGAAGCCCATGCTGAAGAAACCATCTTTGGACCCAGACATCTTGGCACATTGCCACCTATGTCAAACCTCACCTTTTTGGGGAAGGTTCTGGAGAAGGTGGTTACGAAGCAGCTTGAGGGCCGCCTCATGGACTTCCAGATTTATGAGCTGCTCCAGTCCAGATTTAGGGCAAGGCACAGCACAGAGACCGCATTAGTACGGGTGCTGAATGACCTGCTCAGATCCAGAGATGGGGAGAGTGATCTACTCTTGTTCTCAGATATCTCATCGACGTTTGACACTGCAGATCATGGGGTGTTGGACAGGTTGAGGGAGTATGTTGGACTTGCTAGAAAAAGTCATGAGCTGGTTGGAGTCCTTCCTCCGGGGCAGGTCCCAAAGGCTGGTTTTGGGGAATTATTCCTCAAGCCCGGTGGCCTTGCCCTGTAGAGTGCCTCGAGGCTCTGTCCTCTCCCCCATGTTATTCGCAGTGTACATGCTGCCCCTTGGAGGTCATAAGGTGGTTTAGGCTTGGGTTTCATTGCTATGCTGAAGACACCCAGCTCTGCTGGTCTTTCGCACCAGGAAGATCAGATCTGGTCAACGTGCTGCATAACAGGTTGTCAGAGATCTGGATGTAGACGTCATCTAATTGACTGGAACTCAACCCGGGGAAAACTGAAGTATTGGTGGTTCAGCCAGGTCAGAGGGGGAAGTGGGGACCTTTGGTGAGAATTTAGAGCCATTTATTGGCTCAGCCAAACTGGAGGCCTCTACCAAGGTGAGAAATTTGGGCATCTTTCTGAACAGCGAGCTGACATTTGATGCTCAGGTGTTGGCAGCTGTCCAGAATGGATTTTTATCATCTGTGAAATATTGCCAGAATTAAATCCATTATCCCCTCGGATGATCTGGCCACACTGGTACATGCATTTGTTACCTCAAGGGTAGACTGTTGTAATGGCCTCTACCTCTGGGTCAGAGGGGGTGCAATGTGGTGCCTGCAGCTGTTGCAGAATGCTGCGGCATGGCTATTGATGGGCCTTTCGAGGTCCTGTCATATCACACTGGTGTTGTGTGAACTGCATTGGCAGCTGGCACATCTCCTTCAAAATAGATATGTTGACCTATAAGGCCCTGCACCGGCTGGGTCCAGGGTTCACATATCTGGACTGAGTAGTACGGTATGGGCCGCACGCCCATTGGCTCATGCTGTGAACCAATGGGCGTGCAGCTACTGACGGTCAGTCGGCGGGCGGGCGGGTGGTGGTGCGGTCACTGCTATTGGACGGGAGTAATGGGGCTCATTGCATGACTAGACCACCAGGGTAGTGGGGGCTTTGATGAGGTACTGATGCCCGATCGGGCAGCGATCGGTCCACTGGACCACCAGGGATATTGGACTGGGGGGGGGACTGTACTGATGCCCGTGGCCAGGCACATAGGGGTCCACTGGACCACCATGGATACTGGACAGTTTTTCGTTTATATTACAGGAATGCCCGCGATCGGGCCGCAGGGGGCATTGGTCCCCAACGGCTGCTGCCTGGCAGGGCGCCAGGCGTAAGTCGTCAGGGATCGGCACACCTGCATGCTAATGGCATGCAAATGGGACCATAATGAGATGCAAATGGCCCCTTGTGCGCCTTGCATAAATTATGTCCCCGTTTGAATGTTGCAGGTGCTGTGCATGGCGCAACAGCACTTGCGCCAGCGCATCTCCATGCTCCACTCTGGCCACTGCACCATGCACAGTGGGGGTGGCCAGGGTGTGATATTCAAAGCTGCTGCGCCATAGCACAGCTCCGTTGAATATCGCCCAGGCCACTCCCCTGCACAACAAAGTTGAGCTGCGCCCAGGTTTGCACCACAGCCTGGCGCAGTTTGAATATCCGGGCCTTTATATTTAACTTCCCATTCATCCTGCATTATCGTGCCCGAGCACTGTCACTCAGATTATGTCATCGCCTACTGATGCTGCCGCGATTTTAGGGAGCTACTGCAGCAGATGGTTTAAAGATGAGCCGGGGTTTTGTTATGTTGTATTTCTTTGAAACTTGATTTGTTGTCAGTGCCCTTTGGGGTAACCTTTTTTTCAGTGATTCTGCATTGAGGTTCTTTGTTCATAGCTTGTTTCGTTTTTTTTTTTTCCTTTTTGAGCCCCCACTACCCAAGCAAGCAAACAAGGCCCACATATTAATGAAGGGTTTTCACTGAAAAGTTGTTAGATCAGAGATCAGTGTCAGTAAGTGCTGGCTAAGTGCAGAGAAAGGACATACATAGTCTGTTGCTGCAAACAGATGTACTGAACAAAGAATATGCAATTACTGAAGGTTATTTCTTGTATTTTAAATAAACAATCGCACAGAGGTTGTGTGCTGAACTTGAAGTTAAGTGTCTGGTCCATCTGTTATCTCACAACTCCCCTCCATAGACTTGGTGTCAAAAGTGGGATAACTTGCTGGAAGCATCTGGAATGACCAAATAGGAAAGTTTTCCAGTGGATATCGCCCAGATATCCCAGGTGGACTGATGCAGCAGGAGCTGGCGGAGAAGAAAGTCTGGAGTTCTGGCCAGAATCATGGCTGACAGATGGAGAGAAGCTGCTGCCTGGACTGGACCCGGGAGCTTGGAGGAACGCCAAGCCTGAAGACGATGAAGAGATGCAGGTTGAGGCAGACTGGAGGTGCGAGAGACAACGCCCAGGAGGCAGAGACCCTGATGAGGATGATCCACTGGATGAGTGGGCAATGGCTGGAGGCAGACAGACTACGCAGAGAGGTGGAACACTGGTGCCAGGTGCTCAAGAGGTTCCAGCTGGGGAGTTTGGATAATGAGTCAGAGGATTTTTCATGGGCTCAGTTTGAGGAGGACCCCCTGACTGAGCAGAATATTCCTTTGTTTCCTGTGTTCCCAGAATGTTACCTGTTGGAGGTCGGAGATGCTAGTATGGAACTTGAATGCAAGACCCCAGGTAAGACTGTACCTAGTGAGAATGTGCTGGGATTGAAGAATCCAAGCAAGCAAGAAGAAGCCTGTGAGGCTGAAGGGACTTGTTCTTGTATTGATGCAGCTAAATCTATTAACAGTACTGACTGAGGTATACTGCAGGCTAAAGATGCGAATATTGCCAAAATGTTACAATGTGTTAAGATCAAGGAGGTGGTACATGTGTTTTCTTTTTTTGATGAAAAACCTACAAAGGAGGATGCGGGTGGAAAATGGATTGGAACCTGTGTTGGGGTAGCACCAAAAGAGTGTTTACCCTCAGGTGTCTGTATCTGTAGCAAGTGAAATGAATCAAGAGACATAGTAGGTTTATGTAGAGGGATTGAACCTACGACTGGGCCCCTGCTTAAAACTGACATGTCTGGTGGGGTTGGAGCAGGTAATTACTCACCCCAGAGAAATTGTTTCTATGGTACTGGACTTTACAGCTGTTCAGATTTTTTGGTTAAAAAATATGATGTACTTTCCCTAAAAGGAGATAGTTCAGGAAAGGTACTGTTAGTCTTTGTTGAGAAATGTGTTAATGCCTCAGGGTAAAGAATGATGATATCCACTATGTTTATGATGGAATGTTTATCGTTAATAGGGACCCTGAGACAGAGCTTCTGAAGATGGATGGGTGGAAGCTCCATCCCTTCCTGGGACAGGAGGTAAGCAGTCTGCAATAACTGCTTTCCTCTTAAGTGGGGATGTGACAGGAAGCTCCTGCCATTCTTGAGGACCAACCTTTTCTTAAATCTGTTGCAACAGTTCTTCTGTTTCATAGCCCAATCTATCCTTTACAATTTCTAGTCCATAAGGCTGGCCACCTCTGGGCACCCCCTCCCCTTTCCTGACTATGTTATAGTGTCCTCTAATTTTCCTTTTCCCTCTCAGGTCCTCGTACAGGGAGGTTATTGTGGTGACCTCCAAGCGTATGTAACACTGGTTGTGTTTATAGTTGTTGGATTTAGTATGCAATAGCACAATGTCATAAAATACCTTGATGTATATATTTTTTTATGTTTATGAAACCTGTAAATGTTGAAAATATCATGGCAATAGGTGTTTTTCATAATGATAAAAAGTTCTAGGTGACTATTAAATGCATATAAATTGCTGTAAGTTGAACAAGTCTGAAAGTTCATGGTGAGTTGCATATATCCCATGATGCTTTGCATTATGGACATATGTATGATGTTGTATTTCTTTGAAACTTGATTTGTTGCCAATGCCCTTTAGGGTAACCCTTTTTTCAATGATTCTGCATTGAGGTTCTTTGTCTATAATTCGAAATAAGTTACAGGCCTGCACCTGGGAACTGTGCTTGGCAACGACAAGTAAATATGTAAGAAAAAGAGTGCCAGCACAAGCATACCACAAATCAAAACCTTTTTAAACAGCCTGGAAGGTTGTCACCATTAACAAATGAAGCAAGAACTTGTTCTTATGGTGCTAAATAAAGTGCTTCATTTTATTCAAAAAGTGCACCCTGCTTCCATAAAAAGCCGTTCCTTCAATAGAGCTGGCGCTCTTTTTCTTACATATTCCTCGTCTATAGCTTTTTTTCTCTTTTTGGACCCCTACCACCCAAGCAAACAAGGCCCACATAGGAATGAAGGGTTTTCACTGAAAAGATGTTAGATCAGAGATCATTGTCAGTAAGTGCTGCTTAAGTGCAGAGAAAGGACATACATAGTCTGTTACTGCCAACTGATGTACTGAAGAAGGAATATGCCATTGCTGAAGGTTATTTCTTGTATTTTAAATAAACATCACACAGAGGTTTGTGTTGAACTTGAAGTTCGGTGTCTGGTCCATCTGTCATCCCACAACCCCTCCACAGAACTGTCCCCTTCGCTGGGGCCCTGCAGCAATAAAGAGGTAAGTGGTGATTTTGGTGGGAAGCAAAAAGGTCTACTTCTGGGGTCCCCTACCTCCTGAAGAGAGCATTCACCACCTGCTTGTTCAATGCCCATTCGTGATGGGCCTGGTTTATCCTGCTCAAGGCATCTGCCAAGGTGTTGTCCTTGCCTGGCAGATGAATTTACTGTAGAGAGGCATTTAGAGAGTAAGGGAGGCTCCATATCTTCATTGCCTCTGTACACAGAGGAGTGGACCTTGTCCCTCCTTGTCTGTTGATGTAGTACATTGTTGTGATATTGTCTGTTCTGACTTGTATCACCTTTCCCTGCATGAGATGAGAGAAACCCTGAAGGGCCAGATAAACAGCTCTTAACTTCAGCAGGTTTATGTGCAGGAGTGAGTCTGCACTCTCCCAAGTACCATGGATGGTGTGATCCCCTAAGTGAGCACCTCAACCAGGCAGGGAAGCATCGGTTGTGAGAACCAGGGAGGGAGGCTCCTGCAGAAATGGAACCCATTCCCTTAAATTTTCTGGTTCCTTCCACCATTGGAGGGCCTGTAGTAATGTTTGTGTGTCAGGTACTGGCTTTGAGAGGGGGTCCTGCCTTTGGCACCAGTGTGCTCCGAGGCGGAACTGAATATCTTTTATTGGAAACCTGGCACCTATGACTGCTTGTTATTGCAGGCTTTCTGCCCTCTCCTGAGGGAGAAAAGCTCTTCCCACTACTGTATTCAGTTTTGCACCTATGAAGTGCAGATGCTGCACAGGGGTCAGGACTGACTTTTTGGTATTGAGAAGGAATCCCAGGGACAGCTGCATATCCTGGGTTACCTGAAGGTGATTTGACACTTGTTGGTGGGATATCCCTATGATGAGCCAATCATCCAGATAAGGAAAAATTGTGACACCCAGTCTTCTGAGGTGTGCCACTACTACTGCTATGAACTTGGTAAAGACGCTCGGTGCAGAGGTAAGGCTGAAGGGAAGTGTCGAGGACTGGTAGTGGCCTGAGGGAAGTCTGAATCCGAGATACTTTCTGTGTGACTCCTTTATGGGAATATGGAAATAAATGTGTCCTTTAGATCCAAGGAGGCTAGCCAGTCCTCTTTTTGCAGAGTTGGCAAAATCATGGCAATTTTAACCATTTTGAACCTGGGCTTTACCAGGTACCTGTTTAGCAGTCTGAGGTCTAGTATAGACCTCCGTTCTCTATTCTTTTTTGTTGTTAGGAAATATCTGGAATAGAACCCTTGCCCTCTTTGGTTGTGGGGGACAGGTTCCACTGCTTTGCCAGCAGTAGGGCCTGTACCTCCTGCTCCAGTAGTTTTCTTTCTGAGAAGGGAGCTGGTGCAAAATGTTTTAGCCTTGGAGGAGGAAGGGACTTGAAGCAAAGGGAGAGACCCTGACTCACTATTTACAGGACCCACTTGTCTGTGGTTATTTTTAACCATTCCTGGAAATAGTGGGCGAGTCTGCACCCTACAGAATGTGGAGAGGCAGCCTAAAGGAAAAAAAAAAAAAAAAACCTCAGGGGTTCTGTTTTGCTTGCTGATGAGGCTGAGCAGATTGGGAATCCTCTACGAGAACCCCTTCTACCTCTAGCTCTGTAAAATCCAGTCTGCTGTGGTTGGTACTGCTGCTGGGAAACAGCCTGTACCTGAAAGAAAGGCATCCTGAAAGAGGACCTGCTCCCGCTTCCCCTAGAATAAGACAAAAGTTTAAGTAGAGGGCCTGTCTCTGGTAGAGTTGCTCCTAAAAGTAGCTTTATATTAGGTCTACTTTTTTCATATATGCCTCAGTCTGGGCACCAAAAAGATAGTGGCTTTCGACAGGAAAGTCCATTGCCTTAGTCTAGGTGTCCTGGGTGAGGCTGGTAGCCCTCAGCCAGGCAAAACTTCTTAGAGCAATGGTACCAGCCATCCACCTTGCAGCTGTATCACTGGTGTCAGCTGCCATCTGAAATTGGTATTTGGAAGCCTCCAAGCCCAATTTTGCTGTGTCTAGCAGCTCTGACACTGTTAAAGAGGGGTTAACCTCACCATTGTCCACTACTGACTGCCAGAAAGCTTTTTGATAAAGGGCTACATAGGCCTGGTAGCTGGCTTGACGAACTGCCAGAGATGCCGGAAGGTACCCCCTTTTTTGCCATACTGTCCACCTGTCTCAAATCCTTCTCGGGGGGGGGGGGGTAAGAGGATAAGGGAGTTTTGGCTTTCTTACAGGCCACCTGCTGTACAATACCCTGGTGGTCTGGGTGACTAAAAAGAAACTCGGCACCAGATCTTTCTAACCAATACTGATCACACTTTTTGTCTGCGGGTGTGACTGACTGTATTGGGAGCCTTTAGGATTTCTAAAACATCCTTCTTAAAGAAATTTGTAAACCGGCAGAAGGAGCCTTCTTGAGGGTGTCAGCCCCATAAGCTCCATGTATTGTGCCTCCTCGTCATCCTGGATCTCTTCAGCTGTTTGCAGATCCAGGGTCTCTACCATTTTTTCAACAAAAGAAAAATGGAAAGAGAAATCCTCTGAGGGTCTGGGAGGGGAGCTAAAGTCCTGTTCTGGTGACACCTCAGGTTCAATTCCCTCTTCATCTTGGTTATCCTCCTATGTCACTGTAGCAGTAGACAAAAGAGGGGTAACAAAAGTTGCTTTGTCAGCAGTAGTAATTACAGGCTATTGAGGGGATAATAAACCCTGCAGCACCAGGAGTAAGGCGAAAGCCTGTGTCAGCTCAGCAGAAGGAGCATTAATAGGCACCTGAGGGACACCTTGAGACATTTCAGCTGGGGTGTCAGTGTGTTTGGATTTCTTTAATTTTTTGGCAGGTACCAGGGAGTCAGCTGGTTAATTGCCTCTCTTGCCAGAGCCCGCACCCGTATCAGGGATTTAGAGGCTTTGGAAGGAACTGCCACAGTCTTAGAGGGGGTGGCCTGGTAAGAACCCTCCTCTACTTTTCCTTTAAGCCTCTCCCTTCGTTTTTCCACTGTCTTAACAGGGAAAGATTTACAAATATCACAGTTTTCATTGAAGTGCTGTTGCCCAAGGCAGATCAAGCAAAGATCATGCTTGTCTGACTTAGCAAACACCTCTGCACACTTCAAGCAATTCTTGAACCCAGGGAGTCCAGTTTTCTTTTTAGGCTTGTCTGACACAGAAAACAGGAACCAGTAACCGATCAAAAAAATAGACTAAATTTAAATATTTGCGGTTGGTTTCAATAGATGTTGGTTTAGGAATTGATAAAGTGAAAAAACTATAGATTCTGATCGGATCTGGAACCAAGAAACCACTGAGGAAAACTGAAACCTCGGTTCAAAAGCGGTTAAAATTAAATAAAAATTAAAGAATAAAGTAACCGGAACCTTCGGAAAAAGATCAGATTAAATAAAAAAAGAAGGTTGGTTGCCCCTTGGTTGAAAGGAACCATGAAGAATTGATAAGTTTATATTTAAAACTTATGAGGTATAAACACACTAAAGAACAATGACACTAGGCTGTAATAAAAAAATAAAAACAAAAATACTTACGTTTTTCGCTCTGTGCACTACAGGAATCTGTCTTGATTGAGAGAGATCTCCAAGGCATCTGAACTTTGCAGCAGAGAGAAGAAATCCGAGGTAGAATGTAGGCAGTTGACACTGGGCAGTTTGAAAATAGATGCACAAGCTAAACATTCCATGACTAGCATAGCATTTTATTCTCTCTGGGGCAGTGCTGGCTTAAGGGAGCACTGCAAGAGTAATATTAGTGGATTCCTGGGATTAGAAACTAAACAAATAAATAAATGAATATGTATTTTATGTTGTTGCGGAATCCTGTCTACATGCTGTTTTTAAGTGTATATTTGTAAGGGTGCCCTAAGCCTTCAGGGAAGGGCACCCAAAAGAAATAACATTTTCTTTTTAGTAGTAGTAGTAGCCGATTTTATTAACTAGGACTGCTGCTTTAAATCCACAAAGAGGGATAAAGCCATCCCCAAGTCTGTCAGCTTTAATTACCAAAGGTTTTTTTTTTTTTTTTTTTATAATCCCTTTGCAAAAGTCCTTTTAATATTTAGTAATAATAATAATAATAATAATAATAATAATAATAATAATAGTTGACCAACGTATTGAGCATCACGTCCATAAATATCTGTACCCTTACCAAAAAACTCAATGACCTCCAAGTCTGGTTGGCCCAGCACCAACCTAACATCCTCGCTGAGACTTGGTTATCAAAATCTACTCCGGACGCCCATCTGTCCCTACCCGGCTACACCCTGCACCGCCTAGAAAGAGTCGGAAAACATGGGGGTGGGGCTGTGTCATCTACCTTCACAACCACCTACAGGCCCAAGCCCACCCCCCAAACTGACTAGTGGTGCCCAAGCCCTATTCATTAGCATCACACCTCTCCCCTCAAGAGCCCCCATGATCAGCTCTGCAGTCTACATCCCACCCCATGGACAGAAACGCGCTTTCCAATCCCTCCTTGACTATCTCACTACCCTCCCCCAAAAAACTAAACTTATCACACTTGGCAATCTTAGCCTGAATTGGCTCTCCCCTACCACCTCCCACCTCAAAGATGCACTCGCTGCCCTCGACATCACCCAACTAGTCTGCACCCCGATGCACACTAACCACAACACCGGTACGGCCACCTTACTTGACTTCGTTCTCTCCAACCACCCCCATAAAATCTCCGATCTCTCCATCCTCTCAAATGCCCTCAGCTACCACTCTCCTATCCTTTTCAGGTGGTCCTGTCATGCATCCAAACCACCCCAAGACAATCTTCTCTAGACCCCTCAAACCCAGTCTAAGGAATCTTAGAACCCACCTAACGCACCAGGATTGGTCCCCTCTTTACTGCAGCCAGAATATAGACACAGCCCTTAACTACTTTTTTTGACACGTTCAATTGAGCCTGTAACAAATTTGCGCCACTGAAACAAGATAGTAAGGACCTACGACACCCCATGGATCACATCTCACCTGCTAGACCTCATGAGGGGTCATCATGAATTGTGGAAAAAAGCCCTTGACTCTGGCAATTCTCTAGACAGACAGCTCTACTGCACTGCTCACAACAGCTGTACATGGGCCATTAGAAAAGCTAAAGCTGACCACTTCAAAGCTGCCCTAACCGCTACCTGGGAGGACAGGCACAAATTCTGGGACAATCTGAAGTCCCTTGGTGGAAAGTCAAACTCCCCCCAATCAACTCAACATAAATAGCTCTATCTCAAACAACTCCCACCTAGTGCCTGAAGCACTGAACTCCACTTTCTCAGACCTCAGCTTTCTCTCCCCTAACTTCTTCCAGCCAACCCCTCATCCCCCAAAAAACATCTCCTTTCTGCTTCCGGACCCTCAACCCTGAGAGCTAAAACCTACCTTATCAAAACCCTTAAGAAGGCCAGCTTCAGTAGTGACACGATTGACCTTGGAATCCTGCGACTGACCCTTGGTGAGGTCCTCTCCCCCTAACCTCACTACTCAACCTCTCCTTTTGCCTAGGTAAGTTCCCCTCACTATGGAAGATGGCTCTCATAACCCACATCCACAAGTCTGGTGACAGTCTTTCCCCTAGTAACTACTGTCCCATATCTATCCTTCCCCCACTCTACAAGGCCACCGAGCATATAGTTGCAGATCAGCTCACTGAGCACCTATCCAAATACAAACAAACTCATGACTCCTGAACAACATGGTTTCAGGCAAGGGCATAGTATAACTACTGCCCTCCTCGAACTCACTAGTTTCATACACTATGCTCTGGATAATGGCAAGCTGGCTGGTGTGGTCTTCCTGGACCTATCAAAGGCCTTTGACACCGTTAATCACCCACTTCTCTCCACCTAGTCTCAACTCAGCCTCTCCCAGGGCCCTTTGAACTGGTTCATCGATTACTTGTCCACCCGGAACCAAAAGGTAAAAAAAATCAACTCCACCACCTCGAACCTACTCCCTGTCCGCTCTGGAGTACCACAAGGCTCCATATTAGGTCCCCTTCTCTTCAGCCTCTTCCTAAATTCTCTCCCCAAAGCCTGCACTGGAATGATCCTGCTGTACGCTGATGACGCTGTCCTCTGTGCATCTCACCCTAACCCCTCCCAACTTAAACTCTCCCTTCAAACCTCTTTTACAGAGGCAGAGTCCTGGTTCACCAAACACAAACTTGTGCTTAACCAAAAAAATTCTAAGACCATGCTTTTTGCCCACCACCAGAACAAACTTAAGCACACCCACCACTCTGCCCCTTGAACAGGTCCACTCCTTTAAATACCTAGGTATAACACTCGACCCTGCCCTTACCTTCCACGACCACATCAACTCTGTTCAAATCTCAACTCCCATATCGGACTCCTCTACCGTCATCGGCATTGCCTCCCCCAGAAGCCCAACTTGCCGTCTCCTCCTTGGTACTATCTGTGACCGAATATGGCATTGTTATCAATGGGGCGGCTGACAACACCGCCCTAAAAAAGGGTCAAAATATCACTCAACAAAGCCTGCCGCCTCTCTTTGGGCTGCCCCAGTACCACACACACCTGGTCCCTCTACAAACAAAACAAACTGGCTAGACTACAATACCACACCTGCCTTTTAGCCAAAATAAAAAAAAAACTCCACTGGGTTCACGGACCCTTGCCTCTCTGCTCTCCTGCAACCAACTCCACATGCAAGGCTCACCAGGAGCTCACTCAAACCATCTCATTAGGTGCCAAGACTAAACCTCACTGGGCCAACGTTCCTTTCTCGATCGTGCCCCGGCTTGGCTTAACTCCCTCCCCCCACACATTATGGAGGAACCCAAGTGTGGCCACTTCAAATTCCTGCTGCGCTCCCACCTTCTGTCGTCATACTCCTGTACCTGTTCCTAACTCCTCTAATCCTGACAATGAACTTTGTCCTACTCTCCGGCCTTACTCCCTCTGGCCATAATCTGGACACGTCTAGCCCTCTCCTCCTTTCCCTTCCTCCTCTCTTTCTTGCCCACCTTCTGACAATGGGCCACGTCCAGCATCTGACCTTCCTGCTTCACCCTGTCTACTGTTCCCTACTACCTCAATCCCCACAGTCTCTTGCTGAGCCACCTTACAATCCCCGTTCTTGGCTCTTACCTATGACCTGGCTCTGTGCCCAGACCACTCCTCCCCTCAAAACTTCTCTATCTGCACTGAATTTTTGTACTTAGTGAAGCCTCTAATGCTCTGTTCTCTTTTGTCCTTTATATTGCATATAATGTAATACAATTCGTATACATGGTGAGCATAATGTAACTGTCTAAGCTTGCTGTATTCTAATGTCTTATGCGTATTGTCTCTAATTGACGTGGAGCCTTTGTAAAGGAGTCTGACTCAAAGGATTGTAATTCTGAACAAATAAATAAAAAGTAAACTCGGAATAACAGACTTCTGCAGTTAATTAAAAGCCTCAGCCTTGGACGTTTAATTGCTCATGTCAGTCAGTTATTTCTTCTGAAATGCCGTGTAACTGAATCTTATCTCTTAAATAAATGACAGGGTGCCAGGTTTTTTTTTCCATAAGGTCTTGGCTACCACCCAGCCTCATTGCCCACCAACCTGGTGCTAAAGACTGTCATCTTCCCTCATGGCCATCTCCTCCAAGGTGGGACTCTGGAAAGGGGAGTGGCATCTCCCCTTCAAAAAGAGCTAATAATCCAGTTAAGCAAACTGACACCAGACACTATGGTGTGATATCTAAATATACTGGCCATCACCGAGATGGGGGCTGGGATTTGTCCTTGCTTTTACTTTCATCCCTCCACCATTAGAAGGTGCCACAGTCTTCCCAGTAACCTCAAATGCCTCAACAAACATCCTGTGGGGAAACATAGAATTTTACGGCAGATAAAGACCGCTTGGCCCACCTAGTCTGTCCATTTCCCTACCTAATGGATAAGCTGCAGATCCTAGTTAACCAACAGCTTACTTCCTCCTTGGACCCAGGAGGAAACAAACAGTCTCCTTGGCCCATACCAGGTGTCGCTGCGGTGCTGGACTGGCACCCTCCTTCTCCATCGGCAGTGCTGCTTCACTGCCAGCACCTACCCGAGCTCGCTCCAGATCTCAGGTCGCCTGCACAGCAGCATGCTGGGACAATTGGCGGCCCAACAGCAAGTGTGTTAAAGTATCTGTGATGCACTTCCCAAGGGTGTAAGGACACCTGGCCTTTGGCCACATGCCTTACAAAACGCCTGGTGCGTGCATCTCAAATGCTTCAAACACACAACCAGTGACCTACAGTAGTCATTTTCCCTCTACCCCTTCACCAGAATTTACCTGTAGGAAAGGTCTTAACACAGTAGGACTTTCTTGGCAGAACTTTTCCGTACATATCACCACAAGTAGGGAATTAAAAACTGAGCTCCAACATGCACCTCTGCTGTAAGTGAACTATAAGGGCCAAGTTCCAGTTTACCTGTAAATTCTCTCAGTAATAAACAGAATAGCTTATAATTCAAGTTTTTTTTAGACTGTATTGTAAATGAATCCCACTGTTGCTAGCTGTGATTTGTTCTTCTGTTACTGGACTTTCTCTTCAATAGTAGCTATTAGAGAGCATTCTAAAGGATTGTACAGAAACGTATAATGGGGTAACAGACAAAGTTACACTCCGTGAAACTCTGTGTCAGGTTCTATTACGACTAAAGATATCCTTATACTACTGTCACCACACAGAGACACACACACCCTTTCTTTGATATTAAATACACATTTACCGACATGCTGCATGCACTTTAGTATAAGAGGGTGTACAGGGGACAAAAATGATCTCCAGTAGCTAGGACATTCAACAGACAGGCAGACCAAGACATGCACAGGCAGTAAATGTCAAAGACTGTAGAAAATCAAGTCAAGGGCTTATAAAATGAACAAAAAAAAAAAAAAAAAAAAACTTATCCAATCAGGTACCCAGTCTACATGTACAAAAATGTCCAACTGCACCATCCTACAGCAAGCAATAATCCTGATAGCCCCTTTTTGATAGCAATAAATACACACACACACACACACACACACACACACACACTTGTATGCCACTGCACAAGCAGTTGGAGTAAACAAGGTTAATTGCTACTGTAATGAAGACGATGCTGGGGAATGCAGATCTGGGAACAAGTAAGATAACAAACCACAGTGCTGAAAAGCGCATTGTACAAAAGTTAAAGGACTGCGGTGTCCTTCCCACTGAAATAATGCAAATTACAGGGCATTAAAATACTCAAAGCACAACTCATTATTCCAGACTTAATTACCAGCATCAGCTAAAGGTATCCAGCCTAATAAGTGGCTTGCTGGTTTCCTCGGCCTCTATCCAGATGAGTACTCAGAAAAATGCATTAAATCAGCAGACAGAGTATCTTGACTGCATGGGGTGCCTGCTTTTACCAACCCACTTTCAAGGCTAAAAATCTCTTTCCATTTCAATGCTGGTGGTAAGTTGCCCGGTCAGTGACTGTAAGGTAAAATGACCACCACACACACACACACACACACACACACACACACACACACACACACACACACACACACACACACACACACTCACCAGTACAGTCAAACATAGTAATGATGTACAAAGTAACCCGGAGGTTCCCAAGCACACCGCAATAAGAGAATTTGCCTATGTGCTCAGTTATATTCTCTCTTTTCAACACATACAACAGTGTCTGATAAGACAAATCTAAGTCATCTGTAGTAGTTCGAACTCTGACTGAAACAGGAAACACCCCCAAAAAAAAAAAAAATGTCATGCCTCTGGGGACCTGGCTTCAGGAACGAGCTCAGGTCACGGGGTGGGGGAATCAAGTGTTCCAGAGGATGCCCTCTTCTTCTGGGGAGGAGAGAGGCTGTCACTGCAAGACTGCCACCTGGGTGACCACAGTTGCAGTCAGTAGGTGAAGTTGAAGGGGGAAACGACAGCAGGTACTGGCACGGACGTACACTTCCGTGCAATCGCTGAGCTTCCTTGTATTGACAGTCTCCCAACAGCTGGGACTTCTGGGGGAACAGCCTTAAGCACCATGAATCTCAGTACACTCTGGCCCTGACCCAGCAACTGCCTGCTGCCAAGGGGGCACCCAGGGAGCCTCTGCGGCCTGTAGGAGGGAGAGGGTTGGTTCCAACATGTCTGGACTTCGAGGGGGGAGTGGGGTGGGCCACAAGCCCATGGGGTTGAAAGACCCTGATGGTAAGCCCTGCATCCCCAGGAGATGGGTGTTGGTCGCCGGGGGGGGTGTCAAACCAGACATAAAATAAAACGTGAATTAAGACAAAAAAAAAAAAAAAAGTCATTTTTCAGTTTCTAAACCTGTGAAGAAAATACTAAATTTGCAGTTAATTTGTACAGTTCAGTTACCTATCCCTAGCCCCCATTCAGTTCCAGCACAAGTCTCCCCCAAACTTCCTGCCTTCCCTCAATAACAAAAACTGTAAAGTGCTGATTACAAAACGCTTCTTGTATGCCTATGTATGATGTAACCTAACCACTGTTTGGGGGGGGGGGGGTTATTGATACTACACACTGCAACCTGTCAACCTTGTTGTTAAATCTCTTTTTTACAGAATGCAAGTATGCAAAATAAAACCTGGTAACATCTGAAATGACGCTTGCCATCACACAGCCACAAGAAAATTCCTAAGTGCAGCACATTTGTACAAACCTGGCTACTCACTTTCCTTTTTTTCTCTTCCAGAGCTCCTGAGTGTGACCTGTGACAAAGAAAGCTGTCCGATCCTGCCCAAGCTGTAACTGTTATGCACAACTGCTACCAAAAACATTCAACCACTATAAATGTTTTATTTTAATTAAAGCTCAAAAACCATATGTATTAATAATCTAATTTTACAATTCTAACCTGTTATACTGTGCTACATTCCTGAACCTAGTTTATCAATTTTCAAATCTTTGAATGCCAAATGTAAAAGGATGAGTTCTTACCTTGTCCTCCGTTGATAAAAACCCGTTTACCTGCATTCCACGCGTCAGTTCTTCCTAACACTAGAAAGTGTACCAGTAAACACACATAATAGATCCAAGGTATCCGTAGAAAATATCACGTAGAAAAATAAAATTTTAAATCCACCATTTTTCACCCATCTTCATTTGTGGGCCACCAAATAAATCCAGGATTTCTTCAAAAATGTCTTTGCCAGTTATCTCCGTGGCCCCGAAAATATATCCCACTAGTTCCAATTATTAATATGAAGAACATTTCTGCATCCTGAATATATCGACAAACAAAAAAAAAAAAAGACCCATCTAGAGATGCTTCCAGAAGAAGAGTGGTAGCTGGCTATAGAAGAATCCCCTCAAAGACACCTCTTCCTTGGTGAAGCGTCTGAAATCTGCTTTGCAGTATTGTGAAGGTCCTCCCTCTTCAGCCTTCCATGAGTTTGAGCACACACACTACACTCTAGTCATGCCCAAACTCACAGACCAATCAGGAGACGGTTCCCATGGTACACTGGCCAATCAAACTTCAGAGACATAACCTAGTTACAAGCGGTTATCCTAGCAACCACAATCTAGTACCACCACACAGACTGCCTAGCAATGGGCCAGAAAAAATTTCCCCATTCAATAAACTCATAAATTTAAAAAAGTAAAGTTACAAATAAACCAAAACAAAAAAGAATATGCCTGTTGTAGAAACTCATACGTGACATGGGCATACAGAAGATATCAGGGGCCCGATATTCAAAATGGCGCAAAGGGCAGCACAAACATTAGTGCTGTGCACTGTGATTGCCAGTTTGTCCAAAAATTCTATATTCAGTGGAACAGTGCAGCAGCGTTATTTGTCTGACTATAGGCCATGTCGGCCCAGCGCTAAGCCACTAAGCGCTAGACAAACAGGGCTCCCCAAATAGGGTACCACAATGGCTTGCACCTGTGCTAAATTTCCGATATTCAAATAGACCTATGCGAATGAGCTCACTGGGCATGCACAGCACTACAAGGCCGTCTGCTTGCTCATTTGCATGGGTAGCCCAGTAATTTAGTGAGGCACCACTCCCCACTTGCTGGGTCCCATAGAGCTATCTCTGGTGCTAGTGGTCCCCCCGCTGATTGCTGTCCTAATGCAAAAAGTAAAAGTTCCCTTGTGCAAGTGTTCTCCCCCACTGATCGCCATCCCGATGCCAATGTAAAAAGTAAAAGTTCTCTGATGATAATTCCCCCCTGCCAGTTTTGCACCCGGGCAATATTCAGAGGGGGGGGTCGCAATGCAAATGAAGAGGCAGGGACCCAAGTATTGGCACAGTCCAACATTCAGAGTATGTGTACCATGCGAGGCCATTTTGTTCGGTCCCCTTGCACAGTGCACATACCAATCGAAATGCCGACTTACTTCCATGCAACCCTAGTGGCTGGCGGAGGAAGGGTGGTGACCCCCCCCAACCCCCAATACAGCAGTCCCTGGTGCTAGAAGTCCCAGGAAGATGGCGGCCACATTGGGCTAGCAGTCGCTACAGTTTACAGCAACTCTGCTCGGGTTTCATTTTTTTTTTTTTTTTTTTTTCCATCTTATCAGGAGCAGTAGTGTGGTAGTGGAAGTTAACAGTTTATATCGCAATTGTACCACTACTGAATGTGTTATTTATATATCCTGTGAGTGGTGAGGACTGCGGTGATCGAACGCGACCAGTCGTTTAGCCGTAGCACTGGAGAAAGAGCAGGCTTCGACGGAGGCAGAGCTGTATCTTTGGAGCCTGGAATTTCAGAGCCTAGACTGTGTGATGGAGTAAGGGCTGTATACGGAGTTTGACTGTTATACCCGAGGCCCGGAGATTGTGGCCTGGATTGTGTGGAGCTCGTGATGGAACGAGGGGCAGCCATGGATTCTGAATTGTTGAGCCATCTTTCGAGTTCGTTCTGCTGTTGTGGAGCCGGGTTTCGTCCCCCTGAAGAGCTTTTGAGGAGCTGAAGAGTGAAGACTAGCTGGTCGGAGGTAGGTGCAGAGTGCAGCTGTTTCCCCGGGGAGGGTCAGGAGTGCCGGCTGGAGGGCGGGTATTTTTCTGGGCTCCTAGAGCTGCAGGAGTTTGCTGGACGAGGGTTGGGTATCTCCAGCGGCTCGGTGGGGGAATTGGGTGTGCCTTGGGGCCTGCCTGGATGAGTCTTGGTCCGGCATTTAGTCCGGTGGAGATCAAGTTGTAAAGTGGGATAGAAGCGGTCCCGTTTGTGGAAAGAACAGTCAGTCTGGAACTGGTTTCTCACTTTGCTGTGAAAGACTGATGGAGTTTTTTTCTCTTTCCAGTCCTTGTTGCTTGGATTGACTGTTGCTGGTATTATATTTTGACTGGCTGGAGGCAGTGAGAGGGCCTCCTTTTCTCAAAGGGACATATGATGTGGCAGTGAGAGGGCTACATCTGTTTGAGGGTGGTGAGAGCCCCCCTCCATTACTTCTATTACTTCATTTCTGAGACTTGGGTTGAGAAGTCAATATTGTGGATTATTGGTCTGGACAATAACATTAATAGACAAGACCAAATCTGTCTATTACCGCCACTGTGATCGCTTCTAGCTGCTGTTCTTATTTTCTTGTTTTATATTTTCTTTATACATTTTATTTTATTTCTTTTGGGTTTTGTATTTTTGGTTGGGTTTTATTTATCCATGCAGGGCCATTTGTTTTGGGAATATGTGTTGGGAAGGTGCAGGAATGGTCAGGCAATATTCCCCCTCCAGACTCAGGAACCTCTGTACCGTTGTCTGTCCCCCACTGTCCCCGGAAGTGTATAGGTGGTGTCAAGCTCTGGGGATAGTGAGGAGGAGGAGGGCTGGGACTGGTGGTGGAATGGAAAGGAGTGGGCAGATTGGAGTAGTGGGAACAAGGAGGTGCCCTGGGGCGAAATGGGTTCAGAAAAGGGGACCTCCCTGCCCGATTCCCATACCCAAGGGCTCTGCCATTATGTCAGTTGGCAGGCAAGTAACATGGTCTTCCTCGGTCACTTATCCTACTCGGGCGGTGTTATGCAATGACAGGTCTATTAAGAACAAGACTGCTTTAATAGCAGATGGTGTTGGATCATCTGACCTGACTTGCATCACAGAGACCTGGCTTGATGAAAATGCTGGCCCTGTTCTGGCTTCAGCAATTCCAGCTGGGTACTCTGTGATACACCGCCCGAGGATGGCTCATAGGGGAAAGGGTGTAGTCATCTGTTTTAGATCGGAACTGAGCCTGGTGGAGGTTCCAGTGGGGATCACCAACTCCTTTGAAATGATCTTGGGTGAGGGTGTAGGGTGCAGGATTCTTCTCATCTACTGTCCACCAGGAGATGGGAAAGTTTTCCTGCAGGAAGTCACGGACTTCATTGTTGACCTGGCATTGGAGTCCCCCAGATGGCTGATCCTGGGGGATTTCAATGCCTGGGTCGATGATGAACTTTCGCAGTTTGGTCAAGACTTCCTCCAGCTAATGAATTTGCTGGACCTTACACAGCTTATTACCTCCTCAACCCATACTGGAGGTCATTCATTGGACTTGGTGTTCCACCTGGGGATGGAGATATCCGATTTGGTGGTGGAGCCAGTTAGGTGGTCTGACCATCACACCATCTGGTTCGGTTTCGTGGCTCCCCCTATTAGGCCTGCCCCTACGGAGATGATCCGGTACTGTCCTTTAAGGGGTGTCACCCCAGATGGCCTAATGAGGGTACTGGATCTATCAGGTGTACCGAGTGAATGCATTGATCCAAGGGATCTACTACTTGCCTATAATAAGGAGGTGGAAGTGGCCCTGGATTCCATAGCACCTGTTTGTGTTCACTCCCTCACCCTCTGTCCAAGGTCTCCGTGGTTTGATGAGTCCTTGAAGGAGTTGAAGAGAGTGGGGCGAAGGTTAGAGCGGAGCTGTCCGAAATCGGGCCTGGAATGTGACAGACTTAGATTGGTAGACCACATAATGGTCCAGCAATCAGCAGTCACCCATAAGAAGGCAGAGTTCCTGTCCAGGGAGATTGGTGCTGCACAGAACTGACCAGCTCAGCTCTTCTGGACTGTAGACAGACTGTGCGATCCAATCTATCTCCAGTCTGGGGGAGCCCTGTCACAAGAATGCTGTGACGAGTTTGCTCAGTTTTTGGCAGATAAGGTTGCCACAATCAGGTCCAGTATCTGTTTGGCTTACTGTCATGAAAGTTGCGGCAGTCGGCAGGAGATGTTGGGCCCTCAATTTACCGGGTCTAGCTTTAGCCGACCCACAATCACTGACATGGTGATGATCATTCAGACACTGCAACCAATCAGCTGTAGTTTGGATCCAGGCCCTACATGCCTCTTGGTAGGATGTGTTGACGAGATCGGCCCAGTCCTAGCTGAAAACAGACTGGAGATCATTGGAGAGGGGGATCTTTCCTGATCCCCTAAAGGAGGCAGTTGTCCAGCCCCTCCTTAAAAAGCCCTCCCTTGACCCAGACTGCTTGGCAAACTACAGACCTGTCTCTAACCTGTGCTTTGTGGGTAAGGTTGAGAAGGTGGTTGTGTCGCAATTGGATGATCATTTGACCAGCCACAATGTCTAGGATTCTCTCCAGTCTGGTTTCAGGAAGAGACATTGTACTGAGACAGTCCTTGTCCAGGTGCTAAATTCTCCTAATAGCAAGAGATCGGAGGACCCATTCTATCTTGGTCCTCCTTGATTTATCTGCAGCATTTGACACTGTGGACCATGGTGTGCTGTTGGAGCGCCTGCGGCTCATCTGTGAACTGTCTGGTACAGTACTCAGAATGTTTCAATCTTTCCTCGAGGGTAGGACTCAGAGGTGTCTGGGACTTATTCCTTGGCCCCTCTCTCCCTATCCTGTGGGGTGCCGCAGGGCTCCATATCGTCACCCATGTTGTCTACAGTGTATATGCTGCCGTTAGAGATTATTAGGCAGTATGGTCAGAGTTTTCACTGCTATGCAGATGACACTCTGCTATACATGTCCTTTGCACCTGATCAGGATGTGTTCCTCTCGGTACTTAACTGTCTCGCCGAGATCCAGGACTGTATGAGTGCAAGCTGGCTGCAGTTGAACCCAGTTAAAAATGGAGGTCCTGGTTATGGACCCGATCATAGAGAGTTGGGTTGGTGGCAGGCTTGCCCTTGGGATTATGTCTTGGGGGACACTTGACTAACTACCAGAGACCGGGTGCGAACCTGGCTGCTATTGTTGACGCACGGCCTGACCCTGAAATTGCAAGTGTCTGCTGTAGTCAAGACCTCTTTTAACCATCTGAGGAATATCACCTGGGTGAAACACCTGGTTCCTCCAGAGGATCTTCCAACGCTGGTCCATGCCTTAGTTACCTCTCGCCTTGACTACTGCAATGCCCTTTACCTAGGGCTACCGGGGGTTGATGTCCACCACCTGCAGCTAGTGCAGAATGCGGCAGCCAGGCTGCTGACTGATACATTAGAACCAGTCACGCCGCGCCTGTATACGGCGGCCTGCACTAGCTTCTAGTGGGTGAAGATCACCTCAAGGTCATTACCATCTCAAAGCCCTACACAACCAGGGACCTAGTTACCTGCAAGATCTCCTTCACCCTTACTGCTTCCTCCGCCCTCTCCGATCCGACGAAGGATTGCTAGAGATTCCCAGGGTCCGTCTGAAGACTTCTGGGGCCCGATCTTTCAGCTTTGTGGCGCCGACCCTGTGGAATTCTCTACCTCGTCGGGTACAAGATTGCCTGACTGTTCAAGAGTTTAAGACTGCACTAAAAACTTATCTTTTTGATTTGGCATATTCTGATTTTCAGAGTAGTATTAGAATTATTAGAGTTTCATAGTATGAGCTTTTATTGATCACTGGTGATTTTATTTATTGTATTTGTTTTATTATGTACAAGCACCTTGGTTTAAGAAAGGCGCTTTCTATAAATAAAGTATGATTGATTGATTGTGGTCCCCCCCCCCCCCGACACTTGCCATCCCAATGTAAAAAGTAAAAGTTCCCTGGTGCTAGTGGTTCCCCCCCCCATCAGGATGGTGATCAGTGGGGGGCCCACTAGATGCCAGGGATTACTGTGTTGGGGGCCGGGAGGGCTGACGCACTTCCTCTGTCAACCACATGGTTTAAACTTGGTTTCAGTGGGGCACGGAGAATGCGAAAGACCAAACCGTGCAAATAATAGCTCTGTATGTTGATCTATACACTTACCCGCAGCTGTTCCCCGGTTTTGATGTCAGCCTCGTGATGTTCTGGGAGGCGCACTGAGCAGCGCTTGCCTTGAAATGCCAGCGGGAGGGACAGCAGGATCAACCAGACAAACTTGAAATACTATACTATGCCAGAAGGTAACATTTTTATTTTAGGCACAAAGCCTAATCTGGGGCTGCCCCACACTGTATAGAATTCCATCCCTTTCAAAATGCTGCTGTACCACAGTTCAAAGGTCATGGAATGTGACTGTATCCTTCTGCAGTACAACAGCATTCTGAAATCTCTAGAGGCTGCACAAGTCAGTTCCATTCTGAAAGTGAAAGACCCACCGCATGCACATTTGACATAAGACTATACACTACAGACAATACAGGATGAGCAACTTTATGCACTACCAGTGTGTCCTGCCACCTTGGGGTTCCAATTCCCAAGGATCTCTCGAGCTTCACTCTCTAGGTCAGAGGGAATTAGAACCCATCTGTGGCAGAACACACTGGTTGTGCACAACTGCCCATCCAGTATTCTCTATGTGGGCTTTTTTTTTACCTTTATAGACCATTACCTTTGGGTGGTGATGGTCTTTTCTGCCATATATGGAAATTGTTATGACAGCCAGTTTGGGAGCAAAGTTAGGAAATAAAATACACAATGTTATCTTACAAACTTACTTTCAACTATAGACAAATAACGCACTTCGTTTTACAGTGTTCTGAGTCTGTACCTTCATGTTTGGGGGGCGCAGTACCACATTTTGTGTCAGCATACCTTTCATCTGTTCCACATTAAGGACATCCCCTCATCTTACCACTCAGAATTCAGATCCACACTGTCCAACATGGAACAGAAAAATACACCCAGAACCGGAATACTCCCAAAACTGGAACAGTCAAAAAAAAAAAAAAAAAAAGAAAATGGGGGTGGGGGGGTGCATTCATGAAAAGAAGCAAATGCAATTTCAAAACTGCTTGTTTTAAAGGTTTTAATAAAAAAAAAAAAAAAAAAAAAAAAAAAGTTCAAAACAGGCATAGTTCCTCAATGTTTCACGTTGTCATAACAGGTTTCCTCAGGAGAAATAGCCCTTTCACTGCTAGTACAGCTTTAATAGACATGTTGCTCGTTTTAACTACACGCAAGATAAAAGAAGTGGAAACAGACAGAAAATTTATATGTCCATTTGTCACCACTTTTTCAAGTAGGGCAGAGAGTTAGAGAGATAATAGTGAGTAATTGGTCTATTTTGGAATTAGAGTCCAAACTGAAAGAGGCAGTGGAACAGGGACCTAGAGTAATCTTTAAGCGTAGTAGGAATATTAAAGACATGATTGATTGTGAAAAACATTATTCCTGGAGCAGAACCACTGAGACAGTTGGTCCTTGACCCCCCCGGTACTCATCGATGTGGCAGGTGTTTATATATTGCAAATTTGTACAACCCTGTAAATATTTTGTTCATCCTATTACAGGGAAGAATGTAATTATCAAAAGATTTGACTACCTGCAACAGTAGTGGTGTTGTGTACCTGCTACCGTGTAAATGTGGGGCCTACTATATAGTTAAGAACCATTAGACAGCTCAAAATCAGAGTGGGAGAAGATGTATGAGCGGTTCAGAAAATGGATGATAGTTATGCAATAGTGGAACATTTAAAAATGAATATATAGGGTGAACACAGTTTTTATTTTGTGGGGATTGAACAGGTCAAACTTGGGCCTAGGGGTGGGGATATCAAGAAACTGACTGGACAGAGCGAAAGCTTTGGGATTTTTGAACTGGATGCAAGAAAATGTAAAGGCTTAAATGAAAGTATAGATCTGTCAGCTTTTCTTACTAAATGCAGATGTTAAAAGGAGAGATTTTTGATGTACCCCTCCAGGAACCACCCTGTTATTTCGGAACCTCCCACTTAGTGCATTATGTATGTGCTTCAATGTTTACGAGTGTTGGGATACTTCTTTAACCAGAGCCCCTGTGAATTTTTGTCCTTTTTCTCTTTCTCCAGCAGTGACTGATTAATTGATTCACTATTTTAGATTCTGCACTAGTTATTTACACGTACGTACGTACGTATGTAGATAGATAGATTTTTTTTTTTTTTTTTTTATGTATTACTTATATTGTTAAAGTTATATATTTGGCTTTGTTTTAGCACACCAGGTAGCTGAGAATCTTGAGATGCATATTTTTATATGATATTTGTAATTACTGTATGAATGTATGAGATTTACTTATGCCTTGGATAGATTGGTTAATAATGGAATTGGCATAGCTGGCAAATTTTCTGCCTGGAATGTAGATGCTTTCTAATAGTCACAAATTGATTCATTGGTTTAAATACAATTGATTGTGTGTAGTGGATTAACTCTGATGAAGCCCAGCAGTCTAGCTGGGTGAAACGCAAGTTTTTTCCGATGTTAGCACCAGCCGTTTAAACTTTCTGCCGATTGATATTTTGCCACGGTGTAAAGCATAATTTTTGTGACACTAGTATAGTGTCTTTGTAGTCCATGTGATAGGTGCTTTTTTCTGACTGCCTGATTAGTATTTAATATAGCACCATCAATCGTTAGCCCGGTGCTCCTGTTTTCACACTGACCTGTTCTTGTTTTAACTACTAAACCAATCACTGGTAAACCTCAATGCACAGATGTTTTCCTGAAATGTTTTTTTTTTTTTTTTACACACAACTATCTTAATGACCTACGCTCCATGATGTGCAATAAATGGGTACTTGAGGAGCTATGCCTATTCTGAACTTTTAATAAAAGCAACTGTGGAATTGCAACTGCTTCTTTTCATGATGCACCCCCCCAATTTCTCGATCTCTGGATTGTTGCTGAGCATCAGGCTGCCTGCTAGAGACAAGTTGAATAATTTCTCATGGAGTTCTTAAGAATGTACAGGACCCTGTTTTTTTGCCAACACTGGAACAACCTGAAATGGACGGAGCAACCAGGTTTACAAAGGAACCACAAGGAATGCACACAGAACGCACACAGAACTGCAGTTATCGGTTGATCCAGTTTGGTATTCAGGCTGCATTCTGGGTGGTTCAGGGTTGTTCGGTCTATTCTGGATGTTTCCAGTTCCAGAACAATTCCACTTCTTCTATTCTTGGTCATTCCACCTATTCCAGATTATTATCAGTCTTCTGCTTATATATTATCTTTGTTCTTATACCTTTCGGCACTTCAACTCTCGGCACTTCAATCCTACCCTCTAGTCTTTTCCACTCCACCCCTCTCCCCTGCTCGAGCATCTTCACTCTTCCCCTGCTCCTCCTTACCTTCCACACACCACCCATTCTTTTATTACATGCCACCTCTTTTGCAACATTCTTCCCCTTCTTCCCATTATGTTTCTCTCCCTCTCCCGTTTTTGACAAGGCCTGCTAGGCTGCCACCTCCCCTGGCTAAACACCACCTCTTCTCCCTCTACTATTGTCTCCCCTCCTTCCACCTCCCCCTTCCCTCATCTCTCTATCCCCCATCACCTCCTTTGCAACTCCTATCCTTCCCCTCCACCTCCTGCCCAACTCTTCTCCTTCCCCCCACCTAACACCCCATTACTTTCTCTCCTAGGTTTTGACAAGGCCTCCCAGGCTGCCCACTCCTCTAGCCCCCTTTACTGTTATACTGAGTAACATTCAGTGCTATTTTGATTGCCTTAAATATATTAGGGTTGGCAGTACAGCCTAGCCTAGAGGTTAGAGTAATGAGCTCTGAACGAGATTGGTACATCTAGCAGATCACACCTGGGTTTGATTCTCACAACCTCCACTTGCATACTGTGTGACCCGAAGCAAGTCACTTAACAAGCCAGTGCTCCCAGGTCACCCCTGAAAACAGGCACTTGTGCCTAGTGGGCCTTACCTGGTTACCAAAGACTAAAAAGTAGATTCTTGATGTCCGCTATTTACTTATCCATTGTTTACCTTGTTTTGTTTTTGTACTACTGACATGGAACCTTTGTAAATGAATTGTATTGCTCAAAGGTGTTGTAATCAAAGACTCAAATAATCTATTTTGGCTACCTGGGCAGACTAGATGGATCATACGGTCCCCTTCTGCCAATACGTTCTTAACATAGCGTTCCAGGTTTGAAGTCAATGCATTTCAGTGCACAGTCCAATTCCCAACCAAACCCTTGAAAAGGTGCTGTCAATTGAGAGTTCACAGCAGAAATTTATAATGATGTGATGCTACAGCAACACTGAAATTTGCACAAATAAAGGCACTAGTTTGCACAGTGTTTGTGAGCTTTTATCTCCCTCCATGTTTGATGCCGGTCCAGGCCTCCATTAGGAAAGCTAGTGTCCCACATTCTGAGCGTCAGTGTCTGGGTATGGGTGAAAACTAGACAACTAGAACTGGACAGAACGAGTACAAGCTGGACCCGGTCTGCCTGGCCAGAGTGCAAGCTGTGTGGATTTTACCAGTTCAGCTTTTATCAGTCTGGTCTGGTGCAGTTCCAGCAGTCCAGTTTTCACCCATGGATGAAAACAGGACCATCAAAACCAGACAGATCAGGAAAAGCCACACCAGCAAAATTCATGTAACTTATACCTGGTCCAGCTGGTTCAGCGGTCCAATTGGTCCAGCATTTAACAATCTGGTTTGGTTCTGGCAGCCTCTTTTTCATCAAGTCCCTCAGTGTCCCACAGTTCAGTGACAAAAAAATAAAAAATTTGGTGAGAGGTTAATCCATGTCCCACATTTCATTGACAGAAGGTTGAGACGTATGCATTAAACATCAAAGCCTATACCTCTCAACTGTCCCTGGTCTCACTAAGCAGCATATTACACACAGTTTCTTGAGATATTATTATAGTGATGCCTGGAGTCATTGACTAGTGTACAAGGCAGTAATGGCACTAGGCACTGTAAGGACATACCCAAGGACTTGCGCACATGAGGACATAGACAGGGTGGAGAAGGTTCCTAGGAGGGCAACAAAGATGGTACAGGGGTTGCATCACAAGTCCTATGAGGACAAGCTGAAGGACTTGAATATGTGCTCCCTGGAGGAGAGGAGGGAGAGAGGGATATGATAGAGACATACAAGTACCTTACAGGGAGGAACAGAGTGCAAGAATACACTATTTTCCAGCGAAAAGGATGTTCCAGGACTAGAGAGCACAGGATGAAGTTGTAGGGAGGGCGATTCAGAGGAAAGGTAAGGAAGAATTTCTTCACAGAAACGGTGGTGGACAAGCGGAACACCCTGCCAGAGGAAGTGGTGTGGGCTGAAACAATCACGGGGTTTAAGAATGCATAGGATAGACATAAGGAATCCTGGAGGAAAGGGGCAATAGACTTCTAGAAAAACGTAAAGGGAACTTACAAGTTCAAATGGGCAGACTGGGTGGGCCATAGGCCCTCATCTGTCAACATTCTCTATGTAGATCAAGAGAGAGGACAGAGATCGAAGTCACCACCTATGCTGTCCATTGCCATTATTCCCCAAGGACTAACCTGCCGAACCAATGCCTACAATTATTGCTATTATAGCGATGTCAGCAAGCTTGGTCAGTTTCTAAACTGTAAAAACCACAAAGACAACGTCATTTCTGTTTCAAAAGTAGGGTTTCTAAAGGTCAGAAACTGGTCAGAATGTTCCCAATGCCTCACTGCCCAGTGCTGCCCTTTTTACATTTTCCAAAGGAAGTTTGTCAAATTGCATGTTCCAAATACTCTACTAGTTTCTCAGGCTTATTTACGAACATATGAAATTTGCCAGCAGAAAAAGCCATTTGGTCTATAGAGTCTGCTCAATTTTGCAGCTAGCAGCCCTATTCTGCAGCTGCCCCTCCCTCTCCCCCCCCACTCCCTTTATTCTCCCTCTTACTCTTTCCCAGCCCCTTTTGAAGCAGCCTACTGTTTTACAGGCTACCACCTCTGTTGGTAATGTGTTCCACACTGCCACCACCCTCTGTAAAAAAGGGTCTCTTCATTTCCCCCCTGAACCTTCCCCCCTTCAATCTCATGTCATGGCCTTACCCTGAATAGCCCCTCCATACAAGTCTTGTCCATCTCTCTCATGTACTTGAATGTCTCGATCATATCCCCTCTGTCCCTCCTCTCCTCCAGCGAGTACATGTTCAACTCCTTTAGCCTACTCTCATACGGCAAGTCCCCCAGTCCTTGGATCATCTTAGTTGCTCTGCGCTGCACCCCTTCCAGTGATTTAATGTCCCTTTTCAGGTACAGGCACCAGTACTGCATGCAGTATGAGAGGAGATCTAAACTGGACATACTAGCCATAAGCAAGACATGGTTCACCAGCAACCACACATGGGAGACTATGGTACCAGGCTATGAAATGTTCAGAAAGGACCGGGGGAGGGGGGAAGGGAGGGGGAGGGGGAGGTGGCCTGTATGTCAAGGATAATATAAAAGCAACAGAAATTCAGAATACACAAGACGGGGCAGAGGAACTATGGGTCACCTTGGAAACAGGAAACGGCACAGCTATACACGCTGGAGTGGTCTACAGACCTCCCAACCAGGGAGAGGGAATAGACAGTCTGGATAGAGAATATCCAAAAAATGACAGCGGGGGGGTTCTGCTTATGGGAGATTTTAACATGCCTAATGCGGACTGGACTGTACCAACTGAAGCATCAGCAAAGACTAGGGACATAGGCCCTCCCCCTGGAAGGAATCCACTAAAACAACTAGTGCAAAGCCCCACCAGAGACAGGGCTATCCTAGACCTCATACTGACAAATGGAGAAAGGATTACGGATCTCCATGTCGAAGGGCAACTAGGGGCCAATGACCATCACATGGTATGGTTCAGCTTGGTCACAGATACACAATCAAATCAAACGCTAAATTCTTAGACTTTAGAGGAGTGGACATTGGTAGGATGGGCAGGAGCATTAAAATAGCCCTGGCAAGAAATGCTACGGGCAGGGGAGCAGAGGTAAAGTGGGCTAGGATTAAATATACAATACTCAAAGTAACAGGCCAGTGCGTGAGGGAACAAAGGAAAAAGCAGGAGAAGAAAGAAGCCACTTTGGTTCTCAAAAAACAGTAGCCGATAGTGCGTGCCAAAAGGTTGGCCTTCAAATAATACAAGAAAACACAAAAAGACTACGATTGAGAAGCATATCAGAACTCCCTAAGGGAAGCAGGGAAATCTGTGAGGCAGGCAAAGGCCAAAACGGAGGACACATTAGCACAATCAGTAAAGGAAGGTGACAAGACTTTCTACAGATACATTAGAGATGGGAGAAAGTCTAGAGGGGGAAATTGCTAAACTCAAAGGGGAAATGGAGGAATGGGTGGAGGATGACCTGGAAAAGGCATCCATCCTAAATAAATACTTCTGTTCAGTGTTCACAGTGGAGAAGGAAGGACAGGACCCACAGCTAGACACCATAGATACAAGGGTAGGGAAGTGAACACAAAACCATTTACAAGAGAGAGAGTCCTACAAGAGCCAAATAAGCTCAAGATGGACAAGGCTATTGGGCCGAATAGCATACATCCCAGGATAATAAAGGAGCTAAGGGAGGAACTAGCAGAGCCTCTAGCAGATCTGTTTACCAAGTCACTAAACACAGGGGAGGTCTCAGGGGACTGGAGGAGGGCCAATGTGATTCCACTCCACAGGAATGGAAGCAAGTAGGAAGTAGGTAACTACAGACCAGTTAGTCTTACCTCAGTCATTGGAAAGATCATGGAGACACTCCTCAAGAAAAGGACAGTGGAACACCTGGAAGCCATAGGGGCACAGGATCTAAGACAACATGGATTCACAGCAGGAAGGTCCTGTCAGACTAATCTGATAGAATTTTTCAACTGGGTAACCCGGAAGGTGATCAAGGAGGTGCAGTTGATGTAGCATACCTTGACTTCAGCAAAGCTTTCAATACCGTTCCACATAAAAGATTGGTTAACAAATTAAGCAGACTCAGGATAGGTCAAAAATTGATCAACTGGGTGGCAAATTGGCTGACAGGTAGAAGGCAGAGAGTGGTGGTTAACGGTATCCAGTCAGAAGAGATGCACGTCACAAGTGGGGGGCCTCAGGGATCAGTCCTAGGGCTAGTCCTCTTCAATATCTTCATCAGTGATATTGCAGTCAGACTGGAAGGTAAGGTTTGCCTGTTTGCAGATGATACCAAGATCTGCAACAGACTGGATGATCCAGATGGGGTGGGTAGGATAAGACAAGACCTGGTAAAGCTAGAAAAATGGTCCAAAGAGTGGCAACTAGGGTTTAAATGCAAAAAAGTGCAAAATCTTGCACGTGTGCAGAAGAAACCCTGAAGCTAACTATAGAATGGGAAGGGAAGTGCTAGCAACCACTAGAGAGGAAAGGGACTTCGGCATCATCATCACCAATGACCTAAAAGCCTCCAGACAGACCACAAAGGCAATGGGAAGAGCTAGAGGGATGTTGGGATGCATCAGTAGGGGTATCACAAGCCAAAAGAGGGAGATAGTGATCCCTCTTTACAAGACACTGGTTAGGCCTCAGCTGGAGTACTGCATCCAGTTCTGAAGCCCACAGCTACAAAAAAACATTAACAAGATAGGAGCAATCCAGAGAAGGGCGACAAAGACTGTGCATGGGCTGCAACAAAAGCCAAATGAGGACAGACTGAAGGACCTCAATATGTACACCCTGCAGCAGAGGAGGGAGAAGGGAGATATGATAGAAACTTTCAAATACCTTAAAGGCCTAAACAAGGCGAAAGAGTCTCACATGTTTCAATATAAGAAAAATGGCAGGACAAGAGGACATGATATGAAATTAGAGGGAGGCCGATTAAGGGGTAATGTGAGAAAATTATTTTTCACAGAGAGTGGCAGACGCATGGAACAGCCTTCCCAAGGAGGCAGTGAAATTGAGTACAGTGAAGGGCTTCAAGGCAGCATGGGAGAAGCACAAGGGAATAATACAGATCAGAGTCAATAAAATAGGCCAAAAGTTCTGAATAGAGATATATGGCAGCAACAACCAGATAGAAAAAAAACAAATGGGCAGACAAGATGGGCCTGGCAGTCCTCATCTGTCATCCACTTCTATGTTTCTATGTATGCTTCTATGTAATGATCTATGCAGCGGCAGAATCACCTCCCCGATCCTTGTTATTCCCCCATGCGATGCAACCCAGCATTTTGTTGGCCCTTGCTGCTGCCTTCCTACACTGTGCTGAGTTGTTCATTGATCCCGTGATAACCACCCCCAGATCCTTCTCCTCCTCAATCTCCACCAGCTACACTCACCCAGTTGGTAGTTTCTCCTTGGATTTTTTGGCCCCAAATGCAGTACCTTACATTTTTTGGCACTGAACTCCAGCTGCCAAGTGTCCAACCAGATCTCCAGCCTTTTCAGATCTTCCTGCAATTTCTTCCATCCCTCTATGTCATCCACCACCGCCCCTATCTTGGTGTCGTCGGCAAACAGGCTGATCCTGCCCTTGATGCCCATGGAAATGTCTGCAATAAATATCCCAAATAACACTGGTCCCAGCACCGAGCCCTGTGGAACCCCGCTGATTACTGCCCTTGGGGATGAGAGTTCCCCTTCCTCCACCACTCTCTGCTGCCTTCCCTGCAGCCAGTTTGTCACCTATCCCACCATTTTTGCTCCCACCCCGTGCCTTCAAGTTTTATTCCAAGTCTCCCATGCAGCACTGAATCGAATGTCTTGCTAAAGTCCAGGTACAGGACATCCACTGCATGGCCCTTGTCCATCTGCCTAGTTACCCAGTCATAGTAATCTATCAGGTTGGTTTGGCAGGATCTGCCTGCAACAAAGCCATTCTGTCTACTGCCCTGCAGCACACTGAACTCTGGCAGGGACACCAGCCTCTCCTTCAGGATCATTTCCATTAGCTTCCCCACGATGGACATGAGGCTCGCCAGTCTATAGTTCCCTAGTTCATCTTTGGGGCTGCTCTTATGCAGGGGAACCACTTGAGCCAACCTCCTTGGGTAAGCATCCTGAATTTAGTAAGGCATCGAATAGGCCTGTCAAGGGTCCCGCCAGGATCTCTGCTAGCTCCTTCAGTACCCTGGAGTGAATGCCATCTGGCCCTGGTGCCTTGTCTACCCTCAGCGCTCTCATGCACTGTACCTTCTGTGATCACCCCATCTGTTACTCCCTCCACAGCCTTTACTGCCCCCCACCCTCCCCTTGGGTAGCACTCCCCCTCTCTTTCGTAAATACTGAGAAGCAGTCACTGAGTGCTTGTCTCCCCCCCGTCTCTACCATGGTCTGTCCTCCTTAATCCATACTATCTGTTCTTTACAGCCCCTTTTCTCCTGATGTACCTGAAGAAGCTCTTCTCCCCTCCTCCTTAATGCCTTAGGCCAGCCTGAACTCTTTGGTTGTTCTTACTGCCCTTGTCACATCCCTTGCCTCCTGCAGGTACTCCTCCCAGTCTCCCCGGTTTCCTGCATCTCCTAAAGGCCACCCTTTTCTCCTCACCATTTCCACAACCTCCTGCTCATCCAGCTTGGCCTTTTACTCCAGGTTTTGATTGACTAAAGGGCAGATTTTGGTGTGTTCTTTTAGAGCCAAAAATGTCCAACTGGCACTTTGTTATTCAACATGGACATTGTGCAAAAGAAACCCCTGAACCACCCTTCAGTTCACATTGGCATTGACAGCCATATTGCATTTACTCGCCTGTACCATGTATACCCCCCATTCATAGCTAAAGAAAAAAAATATCAGACATAGCAGAGAGCCTTGTAGGTCACCCAACCCCCTACCAGCTGTGTTTCTTGTTACATCCACTTAAACCTTCCTATAATAACCGATTAGTGATTATTATCAACAGTGGGCAGAAGCTGTCATGCTCTGTTATACACAGGTGATTATACACGTGTATAATGGACATTGATTATACACATATGTATAATCACCTGTGTATAACAGAATTTGGTTAAGTACCTTTTGCAAAAAATTCTAAAATAAAAAAAATCTAAGAAACCAGTTACTATAAAGAAATAAAACAGGGGGAAGTATGTGACAACTCGGATTTTATGCACACCTGCAGTGTGCAATGCCTTGATAAATTAAAAAAAAAAAAAAGTTTATTTATTCATTCAAGCGTTTCACCAGGAAGGCATACTGAGCAGAATTGCTCGTTTCCAGATGTGTCCGGGGGGGGAAGGGGGAAAGGAGTAGTGCAAGTACAAAATCACATGAAAACAATAAAAGTAAACGTACATAACAGGCTTCGCTCTCGGGGTTTACAAGGCATCGCACACCTTGGCTGTGCATAAAATCCTCGTTATACACACTTCCCCATGCATCATTCTATATTTTTCCCCCCCCCCACACTTTCTATTCAAAACACATGACCATCTTGCTGCTTTCGATCCCGCTATGCACAACAGTCTTGATCGAATCTCCAAGCTCTGTCCCCCACTTTTTCCCCCCATCATACTCAATTCTTGTTAACTGACACAATTCTATGTATTACAGCAAGCAGCCCAACCAAGAAAACAATCAGGAAGTCACTCGCTCATACTGCAACTCTGTCAAAGGGCAAAGCATAAAGCGCTCAGTACGCCAGCTGCAGAGAGGGACACGCTCGCTCCCAATCAAGTCGGCGCACCCTCTCAGTGAAAGGAGACTGTTTTTTTTATCAGTAACAAGTCAATAAAAAAAAGTAGATGTGCACAGATAAAGGCTTTCTATCCATCTGTGTGTGGGATGGAGGCTAACAAAACAAACTCACTGCCATAGCAATCTGGTGCAAAAGAAACTTTTCTTCAAACCGTAACAAAAAACAAACAAATAGCATTTTACTTTTAAAACTGCACTCACTTGTTTACCCAGTGCTGAAAATGTTATAGCCATCTATCCATTTAGGTGTGTGTTATGGCCTGATAAGTGCACTTCCCAAGTGCTAAAGGCACTGTGCTATGCCTCCTGCCTTATTAGGCACCTAGAGCATGCTCCTATGAGGCCATAACCTACACGTCCTGTGTTATTGCTTACCTAAACACCACTAGTTAGCATTAACTTGGCGCAGCTAGTGAACAACACTACAAGGATAACAAATAAACCTTGGCGTGCAAACACAACCTGGTAGAACTGAGTGCTATCTGAATCATCAAGTGGTTGTGTAACGTGGGTACCCTGCTGCTAACACATACTGGTCAGTTCCTGTAATAACCACCAGCTGGTGTGTGTGTGTGTGTGTGTGTGTGGGTGGTTTCCAATTATACCTGCACTACCAGATGCACACCCTTGAGAGATATTAGCATCCACAGGCTGGTGTACTCTGGAGTTGCACCGGCTGAAGGTGGGCGGCAGTGTCTCACGTTGTAGTTCAAATATTACACCGAGTCTCTCCCGCATCATTAAAATACTACACCGAACCACGTTTGCCTTGTGCTGCTGGGGTATGGTTAAGCAATAAACCACGACAGGGTGTGGGTCCTCTTGAGATTTACCCACGCCTGGTGTGGTTCGGTCACGAGGCCACAGGTAGAGTGACCAAATCCCAGCAAAACCCACACCCCGGAGTGGTTTATTGCGATTTTAGAAAATGGGCTTGTAAAATCCTGGCTTCTGATTGGCCAGATCCCTACCCAAAGCTCTGGTCTATCTGACAACAGAGCCCAGTGGATAAAAAATACTAGCCCCTTCATGTAGTCCTGTACCATTGTGCCCAGCCTAATTTTCTGTTGGCATAAAGAACGATAAAATTTCAAATCTCCACCATTTTTCTCTCGCTTAGCAAGAGCTACTAGTCCCCAGAACCCCTTAGTGTTTAGTGGAAGCTGCTGCTCTTCATATTATTTCGGTTTCCCTTTTTATGTAGAGTAACCCCCCCCCCACACACACACACTCCTTAGTGAGAAAGAAGGAAAAAAAAAAAAAAAAAAAAAAGACAGAGTGAAGGAAAGGAAAAGGAAGCCGTTAGTCCGATCAGCTTCATCTAATCGGTGCTGTGCAGCGCGCCTACCATCCAAATGGCTCCCCTGGCTGTTGTACTCGGACAAAAGCCAAAAGGACCATAACTGCCCCTACAAACACAAGAATGGAGAGAGTGTAGATCAAAAAAAACGATCATGAGCAGTACGTTTTTTTTTAGCGCAGCGCGAGCCTTTCTATAGCAGCCTAACAGTACTGCTGCTTGCCATCCACATGATCAGCGACGGGGGACTCATGAGATAGCAAGGAGCATAGTGACACACACAGCTACCAGAATGTGAGGCTCTCCATAGCAGCCCAACACAGTACTGCTGCTTCCCACATACCTGTGCTTCCTCTGTTTAATAGAAATCGTATTTCCCCAACAAATGAAGCAACGTGTGTGTGTTGGGGGGGGGGGGGTAACAAGATGACCAGTTGAAAACATTTAAATCCATGTAAAAGAACTATTTTATTACAAAACTCATATTAAACTAATTTAGTTAAATTTTGTAAAATTCATTTTTTTTTTTTTACTGTGTAATTTTTTATGCGCAATAATACGGACAAGGTGGCAGTACTGTGCTAATTGGACCGCCTAGGGCTATAAGGCCCTCCGGAGGGCCTCATTACACCCATGGGCGGTCCAGTATAGCACAATACCGCCCAGCTTGTCGGGTATTATTGCATACATACAATGTCATTTATTTATTTATTTTTTGTTAGAAAAACTTAAATTCATGTTGTTTTTATTGAGTTCTCTTTAAATAGCCTGCCACAGTAGGTTAAATAGTCCACCCAGGACAAGAACAGCTTTAGCCAGTGTGGGCAAAGAGTGGACTGGGAAACGGTGGGCCTGAGCCAAGGTTTTTTTTTTGTGTTACTATAACCGGAGGAGAGATGAAAAGAAAGAGATAGTGCGTTTGTATGGCATGGAAAAGGGGCTATGAAGGTTATGACAAAACCATTGAGAAAAAAAGTTTTCCTGGATGCGATGTCTTTCTGTACCGCTGAGAGGAGGGGAAGGGGGCGGGAGGGATAACATGTTGCTGGCTCATCCTGTTTCCCAGATCACTGCTGGGTAACGAAGTACAGCGTTGTCTTTTCTTTGTGGTTGCCAAAGTCTGTTTCTTTGTTTCTCTCCAGTGTGGTAAGGTTGTTAGCGCTGAAGGGCCACCCTCAGTGTCTGGTTTCCACCAGGGTTACTGGCCCTTTCTGGTCGGAAGGTAGTGACGCTCCGACTTGGTATATTTTTCTTTGTTTATTCGGGGTTTGGGGAGAGGGGGATTACATTTATTGAGACACATTTAACTTTAAGGAGTGTGTAATGTTGAGCTGCAGTTTAAAGAACTATGGAGACAATGGGCTGGACAGAGCCACATACCTTTCAACTGTCCCAGATTTTCAGGGACATCCTCGATTTTGCCTCAGAATTTCTTCTGTCCCTCCTAAATTTGGCATTTCTGTCACTGAAAAATAGGGATTATACAATAGGCATTAAAATCAGACACAAATCCTGTAATTTCATTGGTTACCTGGCACTCCTCTCCCGTTGTAAAAGCTACAATCACCCCACAGGAAGAGGTGCCAGTCGTCAGTAAGCCACATCAAGGGCCACCCTGAAATCAATGTGACCATTACGAACACAAACCCGGCAAAAACACAGACAGTCGCAGGGCCAAAACCTCCACAAAGCCACGATGTTGACGTCCGAGTAAACAATGTGAAAAATACCGCAAGTTTCAAAAATGTATATAACCCTCCCCTGCCTTTTGCCAAGCGACAGGTGGCATGCTGGTAAACCGACAGCAGTACCTGGTGAGGGACCTGGGTTCGGGAAGATGAGGTTACTCGGCACAGGGGGACCTAGGTTTGGCTACTCTGCACAGGGGCACCCAAGTAAATCCAAACACAGGAAGCAATAACTAATGTCTAGAACCAGGAATGGGATTCTTCAGTGTGGCTTTTATTCACAAACTAGCTGAACAAAACAAAAGCACAGACGGACCCCCATGGGGCTACATTTCCTGGTAATGCAGATTGGAGACTACAACACGGTCCATTGGAAGAATGAACCAATTATACTGTTTTCAGGCTCTGGACCCACCAGGCACACAGCCCGGACTTGCACATGCTTTGGGTACACAGCCCAACTGGCCCGGCTCCCCTGCCGGCCACTTGATTCACGGTCCATTGGAAGAATGAACCAATTATCCTGTCGTAGCTCCCCACACCACTTAGAGTCTGCGACTCCTAGAGAGATTTTCCCTTTTGCAACCCCATGTCTGGGTACTTCCCCCATCACTGGCCAAGTGCATGAGGCAAAGTAGCAACCACAGCAGAAATCCGTAGAGGTGGACCTGGTCACTAAAGATGGGGGGGGTTTGCCCACCTCCAGCTCCCACAGCCCATACCCGGCCATTTCCCTGGGAAAACAACTTCTGAATGTAGATTAAAGGGTAGATGATCTGGGTGAGTCATCTCTACATATTATTTGAATCACACAGCACTCTAGCATTTGACACTACTCCACTTGTTTGGACTAGTCCTATAGGCTTCCCAAAATGTAGCTCAATTCCTAGATTTCCACACATGTACCAGGGTGAAGAAAACATTTTGCCCCCTTATGTTAGAGCAGACACTCACCCTTTAGTTGCAGGTGCTCCACAGGCAAATCACAAATCTTCCAACTTTCCAAAACAAAGGCTGAACTGAACAGGCAGCTTTTCTTCCTCTTGGCAGAATTAAGGGGATTGCCCCAGGAATCTGCATGGGGATCTTTACATTCTTCCCTCCCCCCCCAGAGCAAGGGGGCACTGAGACCCGAACAGCGGTCTCCACCACTTGAGCACACCTTCACTTACTGAAGACAAACTGGACACTGACTACTAACCTTTGAAAACTCCCAACATTCTATCTAACTCCCTCTGCTGCAGATTCCAATGTAGCTTATGGAGCTGCGAAAGTTCTATTGGTGATGTCATCCCTCAGTCTCAGCTGAAACTGAGAACAGAGCGAGACAGTGTGAAACCCATTTAACTGGAGTTTCACAAGCTGCCTCCCCTGCCTACCACTAGGTCTTACTGGGATTCTAGTAACCCCGGGTAACAAGGGGGTTACATGTAATTCAGCATAAACAAACTAGTCACAGGAAATTATTTTTCCTGGCTTTTGAGAGAAAAAAAAAAAAAAAACACACACACACACACACAGCTCTTTCCCCGGGCGCTCTCTTTCCGTTTCACTTTCAGAAACCTGCTTTTACAGTTTATCAGCCACACTGTAGAAAACATCCCACAACAAAATTACCTCGCTTCGTTTTTGCTTCCTTTAAATATGCACTACAGCTTGCATGACTGGTCTCACACCCGCGGTTTCCTCGAGTCTCAGTTTTCCCCAAACTGTAACCATTAAGGGTTATCTCCTCGCCTGCTTGCTGACACCACTGCACATGCGCATACCTACCAACAAAGCACTATTTTACCAAGTGTAACAACAAATCTAATAAAAGGTAATAAAACATTTAAACCAGCTTTTTTTTTTTTTAATTTCAGACACAAAATATACAGATGTCCATTGTATAATTGCAATATGCCACTCGAGAATGTTGGTGATGCCAGGATTTACCCACACCCTGGGGTGTTTTAAACCACCACCCCAGGGCGTGGGTAAATCCTGGCATCACTAACTCCCTCTCATGGTATATTGCTTAATTTGAATCACAAATTAATGCCAGCCATCGGTGGTACAGTCCAGTTCTCATTAAGAAAATGCTATTCACACCAAGAGGCATGCTGTATGTACGGAGCTTTATTTTGGTCATTTGTCTGATCATTTTAAGCAGTGTCCCTGATTTGTGATGAGGGAAATCGAGAGGTATGCGGAGCCGACATTAACAAAAATCGTAGCTGGAAAACAAACCGCAAAGAGGCACTGATTTGTGTAGTACTGCGGCGAGCGAGGATGGCTGGAACTTTACCCGAGTACTTACCAGGGCGTTGGAGGTATTGAGCAGGCAGATTACAAACAGAACGAACCAGCGGCGTTTGTATGCCCTATAAACGAGCAGCTTCTTCAGGTCTTCGCTGGGTAGAAGAGCGCGTTCCTCCTCCGGCTCGGCTGTTGCTCCCTCACTCGTAGGGGAATGACACGGCGAAGAGGCGAGAATAGTTTCTTCTCCTTCGGGCACCATTGAGTCTGTCCTCTTTCGTGCCAGACACAGGTGTAGAGGGTAGCTATACCAACAAGGCAGACACAGCACATTAGGAAAAGTTAATTTTGAATTGAGACTTCCAACCAAATACAAGACTTGCTCTCAGTTTATTTCATTCTCATTTCGCCCAGCCGAGTGTGACGAGTTGAATAGTGGACAGTAAGTTTGCATTTATTTGCTTCCGCAGTATGTGCCATGCACCGTTTCTAAATTGCAAAGTAAAACCGACTGCTTGGCAGAGTGTAGGCTCGGGTTTTGTTATTTCTCACATGATACAGGCCACGCCTGGAAGTTAGTGGACTCTTGTCCTAGCGCCCGTCAGGTTAGGTTAGTAAAGAACAAAACCAATGGGACCAACATGCATACAGCTTTAGAGAGAACGTAAGGTCATCTATCCAGCACGTGCCTCCTGAGAAAACCTACATGTCCGGTCACCAAGTCACTTTTTTGTTGTTGTTTGGAGGACTGTGTGGAGTCAGTTTGCCGGCTGACGATGATGCAACTCTAGAAGTGTACTGTAGTTCAAATCTCAAGTCATACCGCGCATCCATTCTGTTACTACGTTTACATGCACGCTAGCGTTACCGGGTAAGTAGTTACCGGCTAACAGACTTACCCGGTAACTCCTAGCCGCACGCTCTTTATCGGGTGTATCCAGATTTTTGCGCGTTTGTACAAGCGGTTCAGCAGCGCTTTCCTGTAGAGTATTTCACCATAGTCATTTATTTGATTTTATTAACCAGGGGAGAGAGACACTAAGCTGAACGTTTGTTTACAGCACAAGGGAGTTAAGTGACTACTAGCTCAGGGTCACATACTATGCCAGTGGCGGCTGTGCAAGGGTGCCGGAAGATTGTAAAAGCTGAGGGGGCTGAGAATCAAAAGGGCACTTATGAGGGTACAAAGGGCACTTTTTCTATACTAGTTTTTGCCATACAGAAATAAAAAGTGGAGTGGCTACCGCCCCTTTCGCCCCCCCCCCCGGGTTCCGGCACCTATGCGGCTGTGGGATTCAAACCCCTGTCTCCAGGTTTACAGCTCAGAGCCTTAAAGGGACACTGTCAACCCCCTTAGGTCTCAAAGTGCCCCTAGTTTAAAAAACATTTTATGATTGCCAGAATTCTGTAAAGATTGTTGATGTAGCTGGTAGTTTGATTCTGACTGGTATTTTCTTAAAAAAGTAAAAAAACCAGACTGCTGAACATACTGGTGTTATCACACCAAAACAGGTTTGTTTACATTCCTTGATCTGCTCCAAAATACATCTTTCCTGGACTTGGAAACACCCAAAACACAGTCTAGCCCCCTCATGATGCAATGGGAGTTAAGGCGGCTACTGTCTTATGAGTGACAGAGCTGTGTGGGTGTGTTTTTTATGCTCAGGAAGCATGCAGTAAGAACAGAACCAGAATTGTAAACAAAAACAAGGTTGTTTATAAATATACATTGCCATGCATTTCAGTTCTACTAAACAAGGAGACAGACAAAACAAACAGCAACATCGGTGAATTTTGGAAAAGGTAAGCAATCATGAAATGTGGGGTTTCAACTAGAAATAATATGATAAAAATAGGTTGACAGTGTCCCTTTAAACCACTGAGCTATACTGCCTCCTTCTCAGTGGCGGGGGGGGGGTCGGTCGCCCCTCCTGGCTGCCCCAGTGTGAGCAGTGTTGCCCCGCCACCATCTTTATTCACTGTTTAGTGCCCATTGTGGAGCCTGTGATTGACTGAATGGCCCCCCGGCTCCGAAACACTCCCAAACCTGGCTCTAACACTGCTCCTTCTTCTACTACTAACTTTCTGTGTAAAGGAGCAACAAAAGCAGATATTGTGCATAGACAATTATTTTCATGCAGATGTCCTCACAAACTGAGAAACTGATGCAGTGTAATGCAGTGGTTTAAGAGCTGGAGACCTGGGTTTGAATCCCACAGCCCCACTTGCATACTGTGTGACCCTGAGCAAATCATTAAACTTCCTTATGCTCCCAGGTCACACCTGTAAACAAGCTTTCAGCTTAGTGTGTCTCTCCTGGTTGAAAAAAAAAAAAATATATTAAAAATAAAACCCAAAATACTGCATTTTTCCAAGTATTACATTTATCTAAGGTTTCCTCTAGCAGAGCTGTTATTCAGTTCAGCTCAATTTGGTCATCTTGAGGGTGGGTGGTGCTTTGGGACAAATTCATGGGTGGCTCAGCAGAAGGCATGATACAAAGTGGGGGTGGGGTGTAAACTGAGGACACATTTTCAAAAAAGTTACAAAACTATGGTGGGAGTATGTTTTCTTTCACAGTAGTTTAAGGGGGCAGCAAGATGAGTTCAGGAGCCTGCTGCCAGGGCTAGGAATGGTACAGGAACCTGCTTCTAGGGTGGTGGGGGTCAGGAGCTGTCACCAAGACACAGGAAGGGGCTCAGGAGCCCATGGACATGGCAAGTGTGGCTCAGGAACATGAGGGCATGTCATTTAGGGCTTGGAAGTCGAAGAGCAGGGCTCTGGAGCATGCCATCAGTGCTGAAATTAAGTAGTACCCATCCCTGCTACCTCTACTCCTCCCTCATCACTGCTGAAGTAGTACCCATAACTGCTCCCTCTACTCTTCCCTCACCACCCTTCCCCTGCCGTCATGTTGTCAGGTCCACTGCACTGCCTTCATTACCAAATAATGGTTAGGGACCCTCCCCTCCTATCTGTTTTTTGCTAACCTGTGCTCCATGCTTTCCTTATAGGTTCATAGAAGTGTACGAGCAATGAAGGCATACGTAAGGATGCCCATTGTATGCTTGCCACCCATATGTCCTATGGGTGGAAATCAAATTTTTTGTTTCCCATATGTTTATCCAATCTTTGCTTAAAGGTATTTAAATTATCACTATTAACAACACTTACAGGTAAGTTATTCCACAAACCCACAACTCTGTGTGAAAAATAGACTCCTAGTGGATATATATTTTTCTCCAATGAGTTTATAACCATGACTCCTAGTTGATTTGACGTTGGAGGCAGTAGTAAGTCCAGTTGTGGTTCTTAATCATTTTTTAAGGTTTGATATACCAATATTAAGTCACCCCTTATTTGTCTGTATTTTATAGAAAATAGTTATGAAGATAGATTAAAAAAACTTAACCTATTACTATGTAAGGTTGATACTTTTTTTTTTTTTAGTGAATTTACGCTGAACACCCTCAGTGAGTTTTAAACCCCTTATAGAAGTTGGTGCACAAAATTGAGAGCAGTATTCCAAGTGGGGACATACCAGAATGGTGTAGAGTGTTATAATAACCTTGGAGTCTCTACTTTTGATATTTCTTAAAATAGAGCCAATTTTGTTACATTTTTTAAACTTTAATTGTATTATTTTTTTCGAAAGTTAAAAGTATTTTGGAAGAAAAGGATTTGGGTGTCAATCTCAGATAATTTTAGATAAACATTGTTTAAGGAATAATTGAAGGGGATGTTATTTTTGCCCAAATGTAAGACTTTACATTTGTCAACATTAAAAAAACATACCATAAGCCTTTGCCCAGTTTGATAGGTTGTTTAAATGATTTTGTATGGAGCATTTATCATGAAAGGTGCTTACCAAACTACCCATTTTACAGTCATCAGCATATTTTGCGACCCATATCTTATCAGTAGTAGCAGTGTAGAGACCATAATATTAAACAGTATCGGACCCAGGATGGAGCCCTGGGGAACACCACTAGTCACCACACCAGTCGCAGACAGGTAACCCTTGACTGATACCTGTTGAGTTCTGTTTTCCAACCATGACTGTATTCAGTTTATAATATTAGGTTGCAACTTAATTTTGACCAATTCTTGTAGTAAGACTTTGTGATACTTTATCAAAAGCTTTGGAAAAATCCAAAAATATTACATCTACCGGAATACCCAAGTCCAAGGCAACTGATCTTTCAGTCACAAAATCGTGTTGAAAGATATCTACTATTTTATTTCTTTCTAAATGATCTATAATATGGGCTTTAAGCAAGCTTTCCATAATTTTGCCTATGATGGAAGTCAGGCTTATGGGCCGATAATTGTTAGGGTCATGTCTGGATCCACCCTTATATATGGGTGTAACCATAGCCTCCCTTCAAGCCTGAACAACTTTACCTTCTCTGACTGATGAATTAAATAACACGGCTAGAGGACCAGAAATTGAATGACTAATTTTTGTAAAAATCTGGGTGGAATACCATCAGGACCAGGAGAGCTGTTTGATTTTAAAGATTTAATTTGTTTTGCAACCTCCATTTTTGTAAAAACAGGAAAACTAGAATTATTTACTAGAAGAGGCATATTTGCAGCTTCTTTAGTTTCGAAAACTTTTAGAAATGTCTCATTTAGAATTGTAGCAGTAGTTTCATCTAAAATAGGTATATCATTTATGTTAAAGGGTCCAATTGTATGATTTCTTTCTTTCATGGAACCAATATAATTATAAAATTGTTTTTTGTTGTCTTTAACTTTAGTAACTAAGTTGAATTCAATTTTAGATTTAGACGATTTAATGTGTTTTAATTTTTTGGCTGCAATTTTGTATTTTTCCAGGAGACTGTTGGACTTAACTATAAAGAAAATATAAAAAAGTTCTCTTTTTTGGTAATTGTTTCTTAATTTTTGAGGACCAAAGAGGGACACGTTTATTGTTGCAGTACTTCTTTCTATAAGGAACCCAATTTGAGAGACAAATATTGATTGTTATTAATTAAATCCCAAATTTGTAATAAATTTAGGTTATTTAGTTCCGTCTCCCAGTTCCATTTAGATAAAAAATCTTTTTTTTTTATAGTTTGCTTTATTAAAGTTTTTGATTTTAGTAATGCCATTTGTGCTTGGAAAGTCTGCTATGTATTCATAATTGACCATGCAATGATCACTATCACCCAGAGGAGGAAGTATTTTGATGTTATCAATTTTCTCATTAACATTGGTGAGTACAATGTCAAGGATATTGTTACCATGGGTAGGTTTATTAACTATTTGTTCTAGGTTAGATTCAAGAAAAGTATCCATAAACATCTTTTCAGTATTTGAAGCTGTTGTATAATTGTCCCAGTTGACAGTTGGAAGATTGAAATCACCCATCAGTATATGGGGAGTATCAATGTGTACCTCAGATATTTCTTCTATTAAACTTTGATTTTCATCATTAGTTAAACTAGGAGATCTATATATTAGCTCAATTACTAGTGGACTATGGGGGAGAAAAATTTTTACCCATAAGCTCTCATTAATACTTGTTTTAGTTTTAATTGTGTTTGCTTTCAAGTGTTCATCAATGTATAATACAACACCTCCTCCTTTTCCCCCCCCCCCAATTTCGTTTTTTGTAAAACTTGTATCCCTTTGTCAGTGTTCCAGTCTTCATCCTTATACCAAGTTTCAGTAACTCCACAAATTGGTATTTTTTGTGCTTGAAGGATGTAAGTAAGTTCTTTTTTGTTGCGTAGACTTCTGGCATTAGTTAATATAATATTTATATTTGGTTTAGAAATGACACCAGTAGTGTTCATTTGGGGGAATTTATGGTTGATTATGGATGCAGGGTTTGAAGAATAGTTGAAAAATTGAGGTTCAAGAGTTGTATTTAGAACATACAACTCCCCCCTTGCTGGAAGTTTAAACAACTATTGATAGAATGCACTATGCTTTCGCCCAATAACCTACAAACCCCTCCTGCTGAGATGGAGTCCGTCCCAACAATAGAGGTTTGATTTACCATAAAAGTCCTCCCAGTGAGTTATACATTGTATATCTTGTTTAAGACACCAACATCTCAACCAATTATTTATTTCTTTCATTTTACATTGTTGGGAAAGATTTGCTCTTGGAATAGGCAAGATTTCAGATAGGACTACCTCGCATTTTAAATCCAATAATTTGTTTGTTAATGCAACATAATCTTTTTAGTTTTTGAGAAGAATCCTTTAGAACATTGTTAGCTCCTATGTGAATTACCAAAGGTTTAAAACCTGAGTTTTGTAAGAAGTTGCTGGACATCTCTGTGATGTCAGTAATGCCAGCACCTCTGAAGCTTGAAAGAGTTCTATTTGTGTTGTCAGGGTTGCAAATGATTCTATCAATATGTTTGATGATAGAGTCTCCTAGCACTATAACCTGTCTTTTTTTTGCAAACATCATCATCTTAATTTAGGTCCAAATTGTCACAATTTTCTAGTGAAAAAATCAAGGGATTTACATCAACTTGGTCATGTTTTTTGGCCTCTCTGGTGTAAGTAACATTTTGTAGATTGCTGGGAAAAAAAAAAAAAAAGGTGAAGAATTAAACTCTGCATTTGAAAGATTCATATTTGTTATAGTAAATATTGGGTTTTCTATATTTTCAAAATTTCAGAAATGGGGACACATTGTTTCTGGGTCATGGCCTGTATCCAAGATATATGTTAAGGGATCAAAGGAATTGAAAGTAGAAACTGTAAATTGGTCTGCTGTTCTGCCCTTTTTTGGATTTGTAAAGTGTACCAATCTTCATCTGCATTATCAGATGGATCTTCTTCCCTTGTTCTCTTAACACTAACTTTTTTCTTTTCTTTTTGTGCAGGGGGTATTTCTATAGGTTTTTGACAAGTGGTAATTTCGTTTGCCTTCTGGCATTTTGATAATGGTCTAAGTTTTTTTTTCCCCCCTGACGTTTGGGCTTTTTGCCTACCACATGTACTTTGGTGGGTTGGGAAATATCACTAATTTGATTTTTAAATCTACTACACATTTCCTGTTGGCTGGTCTCTAAAAAGCTTAACCTATTGTTAAACAATTCCAATTCAGCAGTTAAATCCTGGTTAACTTTACATTTAACGCAGGTAAAGGGCAAGGTGAAGTCGTTTATCTCAGATACTAAGTACACATTACAGGATTGCCATCTGCAACCAAAGCACTCTATTTGGATACCTTCCATATTTTTTACGTAGTAAGTTTAACTCCAAGATGGTAGATTACAGTTTATGAAGGTATTTGACTTCTCAAGCTGTCTGTTGAACAAAATACAGTAAAGCTTAAAACAAGCTACAATAGAGTATAGGAATAGTATTGATTGTCTGGCAAACAGTCACCTTCCACCATCTTCCGCCTACGGACGCTAACAGACGCCTCTGGCCTCTGTCCGCGTCGCCTCCGCTCTCGACTCCACTCGCTAGAGCAGACAGTTATGTAGCGCTATCGTGCTGACGTCACCAGTTGCTATGGTGATCAAAGGAGACAAAGCAAAACAGTGGGGCTGGGCAGTGTATATAGCTCACCTTTATAAAGGCAAGTTAGCCAACACCAAAAGCAGCTGCAAAGGGCTGCCTTTTGAGCGCTGAGGAGCAATGCCTGCCCAGTTTTCCAAGCCCTCTAAAAAGGGGTTTAAAAAACACCTCTACACTGATTTCCCTGTCAAAACAGTCCTTGAATTTAAACAGTAGGCAGTACCTATTAGCAATGCAGAGAGACTAGGAGATGAGCTGTTTCAGTCTCCAACACACCACCTCCTGATAATGATTCAAAACCACACAGGAGTGTGAGTAGCTTCAGTTTTTCAGCACTTAGAAGCCTTTGGACCAGGAGAACAAGAGATATCCACAGTTCCCTCTGCAGCTCCCTGTGTGCTCCTGTCTGTAGCTGCTGTCAGTCTTTGCTTCAGGGATTCCCTCTCCTGCATTCCCCACCCTCACCCCTCTGCTGGCCAAGTGGCATTCTCCTGTTACCTTTCCTACCTCTGGAATCTGCTCTCCTCCCCCCTCCACCTCTCTTATCTCCCTGCCCTCCTGTTCCTGTCTCTCCGCTGCCTAATCCTGTATCTTCTCCCTTGACCCTCACATACTCTGTCCCCTGATTGCTTCTTTTTACCCATACCCCAACAAGCATGGTGCACTTCACACTGGATTTTTTGTTCCTATTATGCATTTATGGAGTTTTACCTGGTTTGTGCCCCCCGCCTCGTCCTTGTCCTTAGTGCGAGCATGTAAGTGAGCACATGCACTCTGCACTGCGGTCACCCACCCTACTGGTAGTTCCTACCACCTGCACTGCCACAGGCCTCCACCCGGAGTGACTGCAGGAGGGTGACCCCCCAGGAGAGGAGAGCCGCAGCTCAGTCCTGCTTCTCCCCCGCCCTGTTTCATCACCCTGACAACCCAAGGTCATTCCCAAACCCAGGTTGCTGGCGTGGTGTGAGGTGTGGCATCCAGCACCTCAACCAGCAGTGCCACCAGGCTGATCACAATGAATTTTTTAATGTTTAGTGCTGTATGCAATCTTGTATTTATATTATGTCATCTGTTACTGCTGCCTCTGTATACACCTGTTATCTTGCAGTTGATATGCTGACCCTGAATGGTATTTGTAGCTGTTCTCTATACAACCCCTTTCCCGTGTCACACCTGGAAATGAGCCTTGGCTCTGTGTGACTCTTCCCAGTTATCAACGTTTAGATTAATAACTAGAGGAGTGGAAGGGCGTGGGGTGGCCCAGGAGCTGGAGGCCAAGGGTGGTGTGTGGGCTTGAGAACATGCCACCATGGCTGGAGAAGGGTGCCTTAGGTGCCTGAGGCCAGTGATGTAGGCCTTTTGGAATAGTTAGACCATGGTTGGAGGTGGGATGTTTGGAAATCAGAGGCCAGGGCAGAATGGGGTCAGTGAGCATAAACACAGGCTGTGGGTGGTAGGGGGGCATTTTCATGCCACCAGGGATATTTTTTTTTGGGGGGGGGGTTGGGAGCTAGCTGCCAGGACTTGGATGTGAAGGTGGGCAAGGAAGCATGCCTCCATGGCTGTGGGTGTGAGCTCAGGTAGACGGAAGGTGTTGGTTAATGACTCTATGGATGGGAGAGTGACCAGTGAGGTACCACAGGGCCTGTAACTGGGATCAGTTAAGCAATAGGGTATGACGAGAGGTTAGATGAACAGCCTTCTAATCACCCCCTTGGGGAGTAATATGGTACGAGCTGCAGCACAACTGACTGTTAATCTAACCTCTGGTCATGCCTCTAATCATACCCTATTGCTATTATAAGGCCATCGTAGGTTTCATATAAGTAGCCTGTCCTGAAATAAATTTGTTTAAAACATTTGTGTTTTGAAAATAAATTGGTCCTTCTGTCCACTGTAGAACTTTGAGGCTTGAAACAGGTCTGTGGTTGGCAAGATTAGGGTCTGAAGAAGCCTTCTTAAGAAGTTTCACGACTGCCCTTTTCAGGGCAGAGGGAAACTCCACCTCAAGAGGAGAGCATTTAACAATCTCGGCCACAATTGGACCAAAAGCATCCTATCCAGTCACTCCAAAATGAATCCGGTTGGACCCGGGTCCAAACTACAGTAAGTGGCTCTCAGTCCCAATGCCACCTGCAAGATATCAGTAAAACCAGACCACCACCACAGAGTGCCAATTTCTCCCATGTGCTGTACATTGTCACCTACCAATGAACTGACTCTGGAGATTCCATCTCTAATAGAGGATATCTTGCCTACAAATAAACAAGCAAACTCCTCACATTGCTCCTCTGACAATGTTTTACACGACTGTAGACGGACAAGATGTAATAGTCTGTGAGTAGTACTGGAGAGCTGAACCTCAATTTTCTTTTTCAGCAGCAATCACTCCTGATAGAACACTGTCTTTCTCAGAGTGATCACCTACTGATACTCATAGTAATGAGTCCTCAACACCAGTCTATCAGTCTCCATACCGAATCTTCACCAGCGACACTACAACCTTAACCCCTCAATTTTCAGCTTTCTCAGCTCAGAAGCAAACCAGGATGAACTGAAGCATGAGGACAGTGTAACTGGAGCTCATGAGTCAGAGGACATGGCAGTCGGGGCTCATAAGTCTGCATACAGGGCAGTGGATCTGTGGAGCCTGCTGTCAGGGCTGGAGCAGTGGAGGGGTGTGATGTCCCAGAAGCATGAGGCCAAGGGTGGTGTGTACACTTGGAAGGGTAAGGTTTGTCTGTTTGCAGATGACACAAAGACCTGCAACAGAGTAGATGATCCAGATGGGGTGGGCAGAACAAGAAAAGATCTGGATAAACTGGCAAAATGGTGGAAAGAGTGGCAACTGGGGTTTAACACAAAGAAGTGCAAGATCATGCACATAGGGAAGAGAAACCCTGAAGCCACCTATAGGCAGGGAGGGGAGTTGCTGGCAGTCACAAGGGAAGAAAGAGACTTGGGCATCATCATCACCGATGACCTGAAATCATCCAAGACGACCACTAAAGCAGTAGGTAAGGCTAGGGGGATGTTGGGGTGTATTAGTAGGGGTATCAAGTCGTAAGAGGGAGGTAATCCCTCTTTACAAGACACTGGTTAGGCCCCATCTGGAGTACTGCGTGCAGTACTGGAAGCCACACCTTCACAAGGACATTAACCAAACTGAGGCAGTCCAGAGAAGGGCAACCAAAATGGTGCAGGGACCGCATCAAAAAACAGGAGGACAGATTAATGGAGCTCAATATGTATACCTTAAAGCAAAGGAGGGAGAAAGGTGATATGATCAAAACATTCAAACACCTTAAGGGCATTAACAAGGTGAAAGAGTCTAACATGTTTCAATATAAGAAAACTAGGACAAGAGAACACAGCATGAGATTAGGAGGCCAATTAAGGGGTAATGTGAGGAAGGTCTTTTTCATTGAAAGGGTGGTGGATGCATGGAACAGCCTGCCCCACGAAGTGGTGGATATGAATACAGTGCAGGGCTTCAAACAGGCATGGGATAGGCATAAGGGAGCAATACGGATGAGTATGAATAGATAGGCCATTGACGGAGCAAAGGCCGATGGCACATTCATAAGGTAGAAAAAGAAATGGGCAGACTAGATGGGCCTTGCATTCCTTATCTGCCATCAACTTCTGTGTGCTGACATGGCTAGGGGAGGGTGCCCTAGGAGACTTGGCTAGTGATATAGGTGCATGGGTGTAGATGGACATGGTTGGGGGTGTTGGAACCAGTCCCCAGGGTTGGGAGTGGAGCCATGAATATGAACAGAGATATTGGTGGTGGGGAGGCAACAACATGCCACCAGGAATGGAGGGGTTAGGAAGCCTCCTGCCAGGGCTTGTGTGTAGCTTGGGAGCCTTCTGCCAGGGCTGGTGAGTGGGTGGGCTAGGTGGCATGCCTCCATGGATGTGGGTGGGCTCAGGAGCTCAGATACACATGTGAGGAAATTCCTACGTCCTGTTTGGCTGTGAACCGACTATAGCCCTGACCTTAAGAGAGCACTACCAGTGGCTAAAAAGTCATTGCCAGTCTGGACACAAAGCATTCCATATCCAGGTATCTGCCTTTTTTTTTTTTTTCTCCTTTTTCCTTCCTTCCTCTTCTCCCCCCAACTGGAATTTTTTTCTTCCAGTTCTTACTCAATTCTCAATATTTGATGTTAACCATTCTTGAACTGTAGAACAAAGAGAAAGCTCCATTACCTGGACAGGAGTTCCTCTATGGCACCCATTTTTTTTTTTTTTTAATAAACAGCCCCAAGGAAGGGAATGGATCATCATTTGCTCTCAAGGAGCTGGCTGCAGGGCCCAGTGGTGTGGAGAGCAAATGCGCCTAGTGCCTGACCTCTGCCATATCTAAGTTTGGGAATGGAGTCTGGTCACTCAGGGATTGGCTGAGGGATGGAGGATTGATCGTCCCAAGGGACAGTTGTCCTCCCTTGGGGATGGGGTAGTGTGACCCGCTGCTTGCCTGCACCTGGAAGTGTCCGGATGATAGTGCAGTTCGTGCACACCAAGACAAGCCGCACACAGGAGCTTGAGGACATCTCCATGGATGCAGAGTTCATTCGTTAGGTCACTGCATATGGGCAACTACTGGAGGAGCAACATAATAGCAGGAGGAAAACCCCTCTGGCCGCAGGATGACATCCAGCCTTGTAGACCACCGCACCAGCAATCTGGCACCCTGCCATGCTAAGGCATGAACGGTAAGTTCTCGGGTGGTCGAGTGACGGGGCTGAGGACAGTGTAGAAGTGGGCCGCCAGAGGCGTAGGAAGATAAAGTACATATGAAAAAAAAAAAAAAAAAAAGAAGCTAGCTGCATGATCCCTTTCCACAACCTACTAAAGCACTCCATGCCTGCACTACACCATTTTATGACATCTGTACAGGGAGAGCACGAGCTGCTTGCTATTAAAGTCTATAAAGCGTCATTTTTAAAACACTGTTTTTTTCTGTCTAAGTGGACATTACTTAAAACCGGACTGAACTGTCAACTAACAAGAGCCCTGTTAGTTTACCAATGGCTCCAGTTTTACAAAATGTTCACTTAAACAGCTTAGTGGAAGGGCAGTGTGACAAAGTGGGTAGGGCTAGTGGGATGTTGGAAAGGGATCACCAGTGAGGGGAGGGAGGTGGTGTTGGCACTGTATTGCTCACTGGTAAGACTTCACTTGGAGTGCTGGCATGCAGTGGAGCCTGCCACCAGGTGGAGGTGGTCAGGAAGCATGCTGCTAAAGCTGTGTGGGCCTCAGTAACCTGGGTCCAGGGCTTAGTTGAGTGGTGGGGGCTCGGTAACTAAACAGTGATGGGTTAAAGAATAAGGAGGCGAAGCTGCAGTTGCACAGTAAGTGAGGTCATAGAGTGTATGATGGGTGTCCAGGGCCCAAGGAAGGAAGATGTGTCCAGGAGTTGGGGGAGGGGGGCGGCAAAGGAGGAAGTTATGTGTCGGTTGGGCTGGGAGAGGGTGTGTGTCCAGAGTCCAGATAATGAGATGCCTTTTGGGGGGGGAGAGGGAGGGGCATCTTGTGCTGGGGAGTGATGGAAGTTGTCTGGTAGGCCAGTGCCTAAGGTGTCCACAGGCCAGTGAGAGTGTCCAGTGTACCAGTGAGGGTGGTGTCTGGTAGGCTGGGATGAGAGTTGTCTGAGGGGTGGGGCCTGGAACTGACTGAGTCCAGGAAGGAAGGTTCCCAAGGTGCCATGAAGGGAGCACGAGTGGAGGGGGTGAGAAACTGGAGAGAAGAGGGTGTTTGTGGAGACTATGGAGGGAGTGTGGGTGTTGGGTGTGAGACTGAGGTAAGGGTGCATGGAAGAGGGAGTGGTGATGGGGGTTAGTGTAGGGTCATAGAGGGAGGCAGGTAGTGTTGGGGTCTGTGGAGGGAGCAGATACTGTCATGGGTTGTAGAGTTAGAGTGAGCAGTTCCAAGGGGCCATGGAAGGAGGTGGGGCTAGTATCTTGGACTGTGGAAAGAGGTTAGCTAGTGACAGGGGCAACACAAGGAAATCAAGTTACTGTCTGGGGCTGAGGAGGATGTCATATGGAATGGAATGTGTCAAGACCAAATGTATAAAGTGGGTAAGTGGTTTGGTGCATCATGGGTCTGGGAGAGGTTAATGAGGGGTGCATGCAGGACGGGTGTATGTCAAGGGTATGGCAGGTCTCAGCCGACTAGGTGGGAGGAAGGTGTCAAGGCTACTGTGAATAAATTAGGTCCCAGGTCGCGAGAGTGGCTGTGGAAGTAGGGGAGTGCTTTGGGGGTGTGAAAGAGGTTCAGCGAGTATTGGGGGGTTGATAGGTTGTAAAGAGAGGAGAATTCAGTAGTACATAGATACACAAGTAAAGGGATATATAGAATGATGTCAGACGAGGTCCGCTGGGCCCACCCAGACTACCCATTTTATTTTATTTTTTTTAACTGACCCCATTTGATCCACCGCGAAGTCGTTTGCATAGAAACAAACAGAATGACGGCTGATAAGAACCGCTTGGCCAACCTAGTCTGCCCATTTTCCCTACCTGTTTCATATACTGCAGATCCTAAATGATGTGCGGCCTTACCCTCTTTCCTCTCACTAGAGTTCCTTTATGTCTGTCCCATGCATTTTTTTTTTTTTTTTTTTTATAAAAAGACACTACCCTTTTGTACCTTATTTACACACTTGAGGTATTTAAAAGTATCCATCATATACCTCCCCCTCCTCTCCTCTTCCCCCAGGGAATACATATAAAGATGCTCCAGTCTCCCCTCATATAACTTTTGGTGCAGCCCCTGCACTATTTTTGTTGCCCTTCTCTGAACCGCTTCTACTCTGTCCATGTCCTTCTGGAGATGCGATCTCCAGATCTGGACACAGTACTCTAGATGAGGTCTTAATGTCCTATACAGTGCATTACTACCTCCTTCCTTCTGCTGGAGATACCTCTCTGTGCACCCCAGCATTCCACTGACTCATCACAGCCTTCTCACATTGTTTGGTAACCTTTAGGTCATCAGATGTGACTACTACTAGGTCTCTTTCCCCGTTTGGTGGTAGTCAGTGTCTCTCCTCTCCCCCCCCCCCAATCATGTACTCCTCCCCAGCATTTGTGTGTCCCAAGTGCATAATCTTGCACTTTTTTTTCACTGAATCTTAGTTGCCACACCCCTGACCAATCCTCAAGTTGCTTAGGCCCCTTTTCATTTTCTCTACCCCTCTTGAAGTGTCAACCCTATTGCAGATATTAGTTTCATCTGCAAGGAGATGCACCTTCCATTCCAGCCCCTCTGCAGTGTCACTTAAGACATTAAAGAGGACTGGTCCAAGCACTGAGCCCTGCGGTACACTGCTGGTAACTTCCCTCTCTTCGGATTGAACTCCTTTCACCACCACCCTCTGTCGTGTTGCTCAGCCAATTTTTAACCCAGTTTACCACCCTGGGACCCACACCCAGGCTGCCCAGCTTGTTTACTAGCCTCCTATACGAGATGGTGCCAAAGGCCTTATTGAAATCCAGGTAGGCACATCCACCACTCATACCTGATCCACCTCCTTAGCCACCCAGTCAAATATCTGTCAGATTTGTTTGATAAGATCTTCCTGCTGTGAATCCATGCTGCCTCGGATCCTGCGCTCCTTTGGATTCGAGACACATCACAAACTTTTTCTTTTTAGTAGTGATTGTGGCACTTGGACAGCTGATTCTGATCACTATGATTTTTGTAATACAAAAATGTATTATTGAGTGTCTGTCATGAGACATGCTGAAACAGCCTGTGGAATGGCACTCCCCTCCCAGGTTTTAGATACAAGGTGTTACCTGAAAGGCCAAGAGATAATTACAGGCTAGAAGAGGCCTAAATTAAGCATCTCCTGTTTATCTAGCTTAATTGTAGCTTACCAGATGACATGATAGAAAATATCGATTGTGACGTTTAGAGGAGGAAAACCAGGTTATGTCACACTGGTGCGAAGTCATAAATGTTCCTCTGATGTCTGTAAAAGCAGGATGTTGCTCATGGATGAAAGAAGGACTTAGAAATTAACCTTATTTAATTTTTCTTCTAAATGCTGACATCCTGGTTGTATAATTGTTATATTCTGACAGGGAGGAGCTAGGTGACCTCATTCAAAGAGGTTGGCAAAGTCCGTTTTAAAACTGTAGTCTGTATTCACTTTTGACACACATGTTTGGACTCTGAAAAAGCAACAGCAGGCACTGTTAGAAGAATACAATAGATTAGACAAGTCTAAGGGTACTGTGGTAGGAGATTTTGTTGTATTTAAAACCTTATTTTAAAAGACTGTATGTTTTGTGATATGTGGTTCTGTGTTTTACATTTTACATTTTTATCTATTTTAAGTAAACCTCTACTTTAGAGACTACTTGGTGTGCCTTTGAAATTCTTTTTTTTTTTCCCCCCTTGACAAGTGAAGATTATATGGTTAAAGCTGACACTGTACAAAGCTTACTGGTTTTACCAAACTGGGAAAAGGTAAGAATTTGTCCTACGGTCTTTCATAGAGTTTAAGGGTTCATTTTGTACACCTGGTTAGGTTCTCGTTAGACAAGATATCTGGCATTCCCTAAAGAGCAGACTTATCAGAGCCTGAATGTTGGCTACGTTAGCAGAAGGTTCACGGTTTGAATCCCTCCAGAACTTGAGACCAAAGTTTGATTCAAACCCACAAAACAGACAGGAGGGTTACCCCGTTCTGTTAACTGTTCACAATACTACGCTCGGAGGTTGGCACTGTGGGAGCAGAGGGCCTGACCTGCTGAGTGGTGTTGTGACAGTAATTCTTTAAGTTTCCCCACCACCCAAGGTCAGGCCAACTGGCCTGTAATTGCCAGCCTCCTGCCACTTTTTTTTTTTTGAAATTGCAATTTTTGTTATTCCATTTTCACATTAAAAAAAGTCAGAATAAAATGACAAAATAAAAAGAAAAGACAGTGCAGTCATCCAAACAGAAGTCAACCTATCACCCGCATCCCTCTCCTTGTAAAAGTCTTAAACTTAATCATATTATTAACTTTGAATATCTTCTGACTATCCCCTTCCGTCATTAAGGGGAGGGAGGCCAAATTAGTTTAACACCCATTTGCCCTCTCCCACTATAAACTCCCTTCATCTATCCATCCATCCCTCTACTCCCAACCTACCGAATATAAATCCAACTCAAGGAGATAGCACTCTCGAAGAAAGAGAAGCCAAGGGGAGAGGAGAGGAAAACAACAGAAGAGGGGATAAGGGAAAAAAAAAAAAAAAACACACACACACACACACACACACACACACACACACACAAAAGAGCAAACCACAACTACTAATCTAATCCCATCTTCCCCCCTCCCTCCACCCACGGTGGTGATTATATTTATCTGCCAGGGCTGTGTCCCCACCTCCTCATCTTAGTTTGTGTCCTTTTGACCCCGACACTACCTGCTCAGGGTTCTCAGGTTAATCCAACATTTCATTAGCCAGGACTTCCACCATGTCATCCCTTCTCTTGCTCCCCAGAACTCAGAAAAGGGAAACCAGCAAGATTTAAATTGCTCAATCCTTGAATTTAGGCTAGCAGTAAGCCTCTCCATTCTCTTAATCTGGTTACAGCTTTCCAGCCATTGTTCTTCTCCTGGAGGGACCCCACTTAACCAGAACCTCGTAATTGCTTTTTGGGCCGCTGCCACGAGGATGGGAAACAAATATTGTGCCTTAGGACCCTTGAGACCAGGGGGAGGTTCGCCCAGCACCAGATACCGGGCCTCCTCTGGAATATCTATTTGAAATATTTGCCCCATATCCAGAGCCACCTAGGATTACAAATATTTATTTGTTCTAGGATTACAAATACCTTTGAGCCAAGGCTCTTTTTACAAAGATTCCACGTCATTGGTACAATTGAGACAATCATAAGCAAAAATAACAGTTTATAAAATTAAAAAAAAAAAAAAAACGAACACCACATAGTCTTGTAGATGCAAAAACAATAAGGTGAAACTTTGGGGAAGGGAAAGGGAAAGGAGGAGGGTGAAATCAGGGAGACTAAGTGGATGGGAGAGAAGGGGAGGTAGGTTGAGGGGGGGGAGAGAGAGGAGAGGTGGAAGGCGGATAAGAATAGAGGTAGTGCAGCCGGGTGGCATTTGTCATGGGCCAGCAGGGGAGTTAAAGATAGGAAGGAGGGGGTGCTGGCAAAGTGCAGGAGTGGATGTGGGTCCAAAAGGGCATCTTCAGCTATGGAACCAAAAGATATGCTTAGCCACAACAGTCACAGAGGTTGGAGGCAGTCAGTGTTAGGCAGAGACGAGTCTTAAAAGTGCTGAGCGATAGTGAAGATGAGATGTCGCTGGGGAAGACTGTGGTACCAACTAGTGGCCCAGTAAGCAAAGGATCTTTGGCTTTGTGTTGTGCGGCAATGCGGGACTTGCAGAAGCTGAGGTTTCGATCCCCTGGTATGTCGGGTGTGGATTCTTAGTTGTATGAGGGCACAGACTCCGGGGGGGGGCAAGGCCCAGCAAGATTTTCTTAGTAGTAATACAAGTTTGGTGTTTTATTCGATTGGCAAGATTTAACCATCCAGTTTGAGAATAGAGGTCACAGGTGTGAGTTAGGCGTTGGGAAGCCAGTGACAAGTCGACAGGCCTTGTTGAGGGCGGTGGATACACGTTTGAGTGCAGTGGTTGTAGCAGAGCCATAAATGATAATGCCATAATCAATGATGGATATGATGGAGCTCTGGACAGCGACAGTGAGGGCTTCAGGTGTCAGGGGTTTCCTATGACGGAATAGCAGGCCTAGCCGGGAGTTAGCGGCTTTGGCGACATGGTCGATGTGGGCAGTGTAGGAGAGGTGAGGGTCAAGGGTGATCCAGAGGTATTTAAAGTTTTTGACCTGTTCCAGTGCGGCACCTTGTCTGGTGATAACGGAGAGTTGGAAGTGCTTATGTTTATTATGGGAGCTGCTGAAGATCATGGCCTTTGGTTTTTTTTTTTTTTGATTAAGGATCAGTTTGTGCTTTGTGAGCCAATTCTCAACCGAGGAGAAGCCAAGTTGGAGATTTTCTTTGGATCCTGGTGTGTGGCAAGAATTACTGCATCATCGGCATACAGGGTGATATGTTCAGTGCAGGAGTCCGGTAGAGTGTTAAGGAACAGTCTGAAGAGTAGGGGGCCCAGTATTGAACCCTGGGGCACTCCAGAGAGGACAGGTCTGGAATCAGAGTGCACATCTCCAAATTTTTTTTTTTTTTTACACACACACGGGGAACGGTTTTCAAGATAGCTTTTGAACCAAGAGATTGAATCATTGGAGAGACCAGCATTTTTTTAGTTGGCTCAGCAGGAGGGAGTGGTGGACAGTATCGAAGGCTTTGGTCAGGTCGATGAAAATAGCACCAGTTAGTTGTCCATTGTCAAGGGTTGTCCACCTGGCTCCAAAAACTTTTAATTTTAGGACAACTCCAGAAGATATGTTCATATGTGCCCAATTGCCCACACTCCCTCCAGCACCTATCAGAAAAGGTCTGAGCAAAGTGCTTAGTTATCTCTGGTGTTCTGAAGAATCTCGCCAACACTTGCCATCTGAATTCCCTCCAAGAGGGTGAGGCAGTGGTTCTGTGCACCATCCTCCACATCATCTCCCATTTCGGAGCATCCGCCTCTCTCCAGCCCCAGACCCTTTTCCCATTTTATTTGTAAATTGCAGTCTAGGTTCCAGACCCTTCGGTATTCCTGCCGTGTATAATTTGGATATTAGGTGACTTTGGGGTGCCAACCCACCGAAATGTCCACCCAGCTGCTCCAACAAAGGGGTAGGCCAAGTTGTCTTCAACCCCCCTGCATCTTTCTCTACCCCCAGTATATAATGTCGAACCTGTAAGTACACATAGAAATCTGAGGAGGGAAGGCCAAACTCCCGCCGTAGTTGGGCAAAACTCTTGACCGTCTCCCCCTCTAAAAGCTGTGAAAACCTCTCAAGTCCTGACGCCCGCCAGCGCTTGAAAAGCGGATTCTCTCTTCCCGGCAGAAAATCTACACCCTCCACAATTCTCCTTTGTTTTAGGACCCAAGGCTGAATTTTCAGTTCCCTAATGGTCTGTGCCCATAGGGCCACTGTGGTCTTAAAACCTGGGTTTCTCAGTGCTTGTATTGTCCTGGGGGTAATCGTATTAAATAAAATGGAAGAGACAGTGAATGGCTTTAACAGCTGTATATCCATTTTGACCCAGCTTTGCCCTTCCTTAGGTGAGATATATGTCCCTAAATGTTGCAATTGAGCTGCCCTATGATACCACTTGAAATCTGGAACCCCCAGGCCCCCTTGTCCATTCAGAAGCTTCATGAGAGCCCAGCCGAGTCTGGGTTTCCTCCCGCCAGATAAATTTGCTTAGCACCTTTGGATCTTCTGCCAAAAGCTCTTTTAGGGTAGAGGTAGAGCCTCAAATAAAACAGCAGCTCGGAAGAATATAAATTCTGACTGATTCCACCCTTCTAGTGATTGAAAGAGGAAGAGTTGCCCATCGTTCAGTCTTTTCACCTCACTCAAAGTGCCAAATAATTAATTACTTTGAAATATGTTGTTCAGATTCCTTGGGATTTGTACCCCCAGGTATCTGAACTTGCAAGTGCACCATTTTAAAATGGTCAGAGTTTTCACCTGTCCTGAGATTTGTGTCCAGTGCTAGTATTTCGGATTTAGCTTCATTAATCTTGAAACCCGAAATGGCCCCGAATTCTTGAGAAGGTCCATGGCCACCGCAGTGAGGAATTTTTTTTTTTTTTTTTTTTTTTTAAATATAGTAAGGTGTCATCCACATAGAGGGATATACGGTTATCCACCCCCCAACTTCAATACCTGAAATATTTTGGTGAGAACGGAATGCCTCTGCTAACGGTTCCAAACTAAGGGCAAATAAAGGGGAAAGCGGACAACCCTGTCTTGTGCCTCTCCTGATCTGAAATGATTGAGATATTACCCAGTTTATTCTCACCCTAGCCGAGGGATTTTTATATAGAGCCTTCACCCAAGCTTGAAATTTTGGTCCAAAGCCCGTTTCTGGAGGACCGCTCCTAAATACTTCCACTCCAGGCGATCAAACGCCTTCTCAGTGTCGAGGGTGATCACCAGCGGGGTTCCTCCCTGCTCCTTCACTCGGGAGTGGGCCATAACTGTGAGCAGTCTGACGTTTTCATGGAGGTGCCTCCCTGGCATAAAGCCTGTCTGGTCAGGATGAACCAGTTGGGTCACCACTCCTTGAAGCCTATTAGCTATCATTTTCACCATAATCTTGACATCTACATTTAGTAGTGAAATTGGATGGTAGTTCCCACATAAAGTAGTCTCTTTGCCCGGCTTGGGGATCACCGTAAATCAAAGCTTGGGACCAGGTGTCTGGGAGCTTCAGAGGGCAAATGAGCTACATTGCATACCTGAAGCAATAAAGGAGAGAGTTCCTCCTTGAACCTTTGATAATATTCTGCTATATATTTATTTATTTGCTTTTTGGTAAGTGCGCTAGGCAACAGACCTGCCTATTTTCAGTCACGACCCGGGGAGAGCACAGGACATTGGTTACAATATGCAGAAATGCACAGACATAATATAGGTGTACAGAAGCAAAACAAGATATACATTGGGTAGTACAGTAACAGTTACATAAGGGTACATTTTAGGCATAGATCATAGTAAGGATGTAAAATAAAGCAATTAGGGTAACCATAAGACAGCTGAGGAACAGTAAAGACATCAAGGTTCATAGCCACCTAGACAAATTGCATGGGAGAACATTAGTGTAGCACTCAGGTTCAGACCCGACAGCCTGCAGTGGGACAAAGCAAATTAAGAGCATTTGCATTGGCCAGAGGCTAGGAGGTGGGTGAACAGTGAGTTTTTGAATTCTCGATGGGAGGATGACGTTTTCACCATAAGGGGGAGTGAGTTCCAGAATTTGGGAGCAAAATGGTCAAATGCCTGTTCACCCATTTTTGTCATGCAAGGTCTAGTGGAGAGCATGGGGACAGAGGAAGACCTGAGGGTACGGGTGTGTGAGGCAGGAGTCAGGAGGTTGGCAAGATAGACAGGGCAGGGAGGTCTAGACAGGGAGTCGATAAAGCAGCCCAGAGAGTAGGCTCGAATATCCTTAGGTGACAGCCAATTTAAGCCAGCGTAAAGGAGACAATGATGGGTAAGACGTGGGGCAGTTAAGGCAAATCTACAGATGTTGTAGACAGGGTCCCATTTGTGGAGTGTAGCAGAGTTTGCAGCAAAGAGGAGGGGCAGAGCATATTGGAGCTGGGGTAAGAGAATACCTCTCGCAACAGAAAGTCTAGCGGAAGGAGTGAGGGAGTGGTGCACGCGATAAGCTCCGCCTAATTTTAGCATTGACACTGGCATGCCATATTGACATGTTGGAGACAGGTCAAGTGTGGATCCAAAGTGACCCCAAGGTACTTGAAGGACTCAGTGTTTGAGATGAGGGAGCCATCAAGGCACTGAACCCGAGCCTGTTCGTAGGGGCAGACAGTTCTTAGAGGATCCGAATAGCAGCATGGTTTTTTCTAGGTTCAGGACTTGGTGGTTGCTAGAGCCAGGTCTGCAGGAATTGGAAGTCATTAGTGAGAGTGGAGTTGATGGCAGCAACCGATTTTGACCCAGAGTAGAGAACAAGGTCATCTCATGCATAAGAGTGCAGCTATGCCAGGACATGGTAGGAATATCATTTAGAAGAGGGAAAAGAGTAGAGGTCCAAGAGTGGATCCCTGGGGAACTCCACGGGAGATGTTTAGGGGGAGGAAAGGGCCTTTGTGAAATGCTACCGCCTGAGTCCGATTGTTCTAGATAGCTATGGAACCAGGGAGAGGGTTTATCAGATGCTCCAATGGATTGGAGCTTTTTAGCATGAGAGGATGGTGTACCATGTCGAAGGCTTTAGACAGGTCGATAAAGACGTCCCAGTGAGTAGGCCACGGTCCATATTATTTCTGGTGTCATTTGTAAGTTGTGTAAGTGCAGAGGTGGTACTGTGACCGGGCCGGAAACCATGTTGGCACAGGGTTTGAAGATTAAACATGTCAAGGTGAGCAGCAAGCTGGCGGTGGACTATTTTTTCAAGCAGCTTACTGGCAGTGGGCAGAAGAGATATAGGGCGGTAGTTGGACATGAGTTTGACATCGCCCTTTTTGTGTATAGGGATGGTTCTGGCAGTTTTCCAGGTGGATGGGACAGTAGACGTACGAATAGAGAGGTTAAAAAGCCAGGTGATAAGCAGTATGCACCTTGGCTGACCAGACCTAAGTATGCAAGGATGGATGCCCTCAGGCCCTTGACCCCCGCGTGCCGGAAGGGAGTTAAGTAGCTTGCGAACTTCAAGGTATGTGGTTGGAGCCAGAATGAAAGGGAGGGTGGGAGGGCGAGGAGGAGAAGAGGGCAGTCAGGTTGAGGGCTAGTTAGAGTAGCAACTGGTGGAGAAGAAAAAAGGGCATTGAAGGCGTTGCAATGGTGTCATGGTTGGTGCAGTGAACACCTTGAATGTTCATGTCAGCTGGATTCTGTGGCTTGTCATTGCCGAGGAATGTCCTTACTTTTGACCACAGTACCTGTGCGGATTTGTAGAGGATGTTATTAGTAGGTTCCTATAGTAGGTGCTTTTGGCAATACAAATTTGTCTTTGCAGTTGTTACGTAATGCACGATAGTCTTCAAAGTCTGCACGGAGGTGGAGATCTTCCATCTGGACCAAAGTTTGTCCCTAGATTTGAGAAGTTGAAGCAGGGGCGTGTTAGCCACTTGGTTACTTTCCTGCCATCCTACATGTGGTGACCGGGATGTGAAGGTTTTGAAGAGAGGATGGAGTTGAAATATTCTGTGGCTATGTTAATGTCCTCTGTTTGGTAGAGAGGGACCAGTCAACCTGGTTAAGGTCAGTTAAGAAGTCCTCATGACTTAGGCGGAGAGATTAGAAAGGTTACAGTTTTAGCAGGAGGAGGAATGACAGTGTTCCAGACACAGTAGATAGGATAGTGGTCACTAATTGTGTCAGGTAGCACAACGCTGAGGCAACATATTCCGCCCTGTTAGTAAGTATCCAGTCAAGAAGGGTGGCAGGTTGCTCCACGTGAGACCCTTGTAGGGTTCATGTATGAGCTGGTTAGATTTGCCTTGCCAGCTAAGGAGGATAGGTTAGCTGAGTTTTTCTCGGACCAGTCAAGGTTAAAATCACCAAGGCAGATAATGTCATTCTTGCCTGTAACTGAAGGCAGAAACCCTAGGAGTTCAGTGATGCCTTGTGTAGCATTTTTTGGGGGGATACAAGTACAAAAAATATGGAGTTTCTTTACACCCCCAAGAAGCAGTAGGGAGTGTAGGATTTCACAGTTTGGTAGGAGGGGGTCCTGCAGAAGGGTAATGTTTAGGTGAGTTTTGAAGTAGAGGGCAAGGCCACCTCCCCTTTTAGTGCCAGGACGGTCGATACAAAGCATGTTGTATCCAGGAAACTGGCACTGACAGTCAAGCACTGTGGGCTTAAGCCAGGTTTCTGTGATGGCGAGGACGTCCGGGACGTTAGTATAGATCCAATCCTGGAGGTCAGGGAGGTTGGCCATAAGGCTCCTAGCATTCAGGTGGGCGAAAGTTAGTCCATCGGTTTTAGGGAGAGTAGGGGCCGGGGGGGGGCAAGGTTATGACGGGACGCAGAGATGGACCAGGTTGATCCTCAATGTCGCGGATAGTATAAGAGATAGGGGTTAGTAACCATAGCGGGGTGATGAGGTATGCCCTGATAGAGATGCAGGGTGGCGGCTTCAGATGAAGGTGAAGGTATCTGACTATTGGGCAAATACGCTTGCCGATGAGAGCAGTGGGGGTTGGGGGTAGAGGTAGTGGAGTGGCAGTAGCAAGCATGTTGGAGTAGTAGAAGTCAAACTGAGTATAAGTATTGGCAGAAGCTGTTGATGTGTTCAAGCAGTAAAGCTCAAAGAGGATAGGAAGGCAAAGTATTCCCATGAGGAGCGCTAGGAGGGGAGGAGGGGACATTTTGACTAGAGAAAGGAGGAGGTAGAGAGGAAAGAGACAGCAGAGGTCCTTTACTATGAATCACCAAGTGAAAAACAGCTACTAGAGAGCAGTAAACTGTGACAAGTGAGGTATTGGGAGCAAATTGCTTCAACTTAATCAGGCCCCTCAGTGGCAAACAAATATAGGAGCTAATGGAGAGTTAAGTTAAAAAAAAAAAAAAATAGATCAAGGCAGAAATTACCTGGTGTGTCTCGTGTGCAGCGACTCTAAGCTTTTAAATACAGTTACAGGCAAGTGCAAATAGTTTTAGCTGGTTCATTTTAAAAGTTTCAAAATCAGGCACAAAAGTAACAGTTCTGTTCTGCTTGAGCCTGGGCAGCAACTCGAGGTGCTACTCTGGCGGGATTCATGCGCTGGGCGGGGAGCTTGTGGCCGTTTCAAGAAAAAGCGCCAGATAATGCTTGATGGTGGCAGCCTGGATCAAGGTAGAAATTACCTGGTGTGTCTCGGGTTGGGGCTTCTGCATGAGGCAGGGAGGGCTTCAGAGCAGGCCCTCGCGACCTCCGGTCTCCTCAGGGGAGGGGGGTGGTCTCTGCTGGCCAGGGGCTTTATTATGTTTCAGTTTCCCAATTACCTCTATAAGTTCTGTTTGGACAAAAGGTCGGTCTAATTCTTTCTGAAGCGCATTGGAAAGGCGTGGTAGATTTATTTTAGAAAGGAATTTATCCACCATCTCTGCTTGATTAATGGGTGCTTCGGATTTATACAAAGCCTCATAAAAGCTTTGGAAGCATTCGGCTATTTGAATGGGCTTCATGACCAGCTTTCCTGACCCATCAGGGACAGCAATTCCGGACACATACCTGTCTGCTTCTTGTTTTCGTAATCTAAACGCCAATAACCTTCCTGCTCTATTTCCCCCCGAGTAGTACTTTTGGGCTATGAATCTAAGAGCATTCTCGGTCTTTACCGAAAGGAGTTGGTGTAGTTGTGCTCTAGCTTGCTTTAATTCCGCCAGTACTGCAGCTCACCCTGTTTTTTTTTTTTTGTGGATATCTTCCAACTCTAACTTTCCGTTCTAGCTCCATTTGTTTCTGTTGTCTTACCTTCTTCTGTTGAGCTGCGTAGGAGATCATTTCCCTCCTTACTACTGCTTTTAATCCATCCCACATGAACTTCACCTTAGTTACAGATTTCGTATTTTCTTTAATATAGTTTTCTATTACTTCTTTCACCTTAGCATTAAACTTATCCCCCAGTAGTCCCGCATTTAGGCGCCATAAGGATTGCTTATGCTGGGGTCCCAACTTCACCGTAAGACTGATCTTGGCATGATCTGAAAGATAAATCTGATATTTATTGATCTACTATAGAATTTAACCAACCTTTTTGAGTATAAAACCTATCTATCCGGGAGTAGGAGTCTTGTGAATTTGAATAGAAGGTAAAGTCCCTGCTAGATGGGTATCTGTCCCTCCATGTGTCCACAAGCCCCACCTCAGCGCACAGATGAGGACCTTCGGACCCTTCCCATTATCTCGTCCCCCTTTCCCTGAGGACCTATCTTTGTTTGCATCCTCTACACAGTTCCAGTCCCCACCTATGATGATCTGTCCTTCTGGGAGTGAAGCAATTACCCCCAAAACTTGTCTGAAAAATTCTGTATTAGTTGGGGTGGGGGCATAGACATTCACAATATGCACTACCCTCTCTCCCACTCTACCAGACAAATCGCCCATCTGCCCACTTCATCTGCCGAGAAATCTAGTTGGGCCAAGCCTAGGCCCTTCCGCACCAGAATTGCCACCCCTGCCCTCTTCACTTTCCTGTGAGATGAGGTAAACACTTCTCCCACCCATAGGCGGCGTAATTTTTTATGTTCGGTTGCGGAGAGGTGAGTCTCCTGCAGGAGCCCTATATTGCATTGTACTCTTGCTAGGTCTCTTAAAATGTTATGTCGCTTTACTGGGGACCCTAGCTCTTTTACATTAAAGGAAACTATTTTCAGGGTATCCATACTACAGTGGGGTTAGGTTCTCTTGGGGGAGATGACCCCTCTTTTACAAGTATCCCTCGGATTTTCTCCTTTTTTCCCCTGTTCTCCCTGGAGGATGGCACACACCTACCTACTCTTTTGTTCATGACCTCTTTGTTTCAATTTCACCACCGTTACCCCTCCTTCCCTTCCCCCCCCCATATCAAACAGCAAATGTTTCACTACAACAAAATAACTCATCCAACTATATACATTAAGGCCCATAAGGCCTTCATTCGGAGGAAGCTCCCTCCGTCCAGGAGCATGAGCCTCAATCAAGCTCCACACCCCCGTCCTTCTAAAGGAAGTAACCGGAAGGTGGTCTCCTGGGTGAAGTGGCACTGGGGAGGCAATAACTCTTCCAGGGTCACACCGTCCAACCAACAGCAACCAAAGGACTGCGGGACCTCCGCTGGGCTGCCTTACCCCAGTACTGGCTTCCGGTTAGAGTGCGAATCTCGCGTGTTGGGTGGGTGCAAGCTTTGTAAGGTAGATCAAGCACCACTCCTTTTCCCAATAACCAGATCCAGTGTTACCCATGTTTACATTTTGACATTTCTTTAAAGGAAGCAGCTTATTAGTGACGTGCATTTCCACATATTATCTCTTGCTTGGGCCCTCCACCAAAGTCTTCTAACGGGCCTTGACTGATTGCCCGCTTGTAGCCTAAGTTCCGAGACAGCCCCTTAGGTCTCGCTTATTCACCTCTTATGGGGGTGGGTGGGGGCCACCTTCTTCCCCTGGCAACTCTAGGGCAAGAATATAGCCTGGAAGTAGTCTTTTACCCCTGCCCCCCTCCTTCGATACGATTCCCATCTGCAAAGCAATGTTTGTTTCCCTGCTTAATCAGTGTTCATTCTTAATGTGATCTGAACCTTCCATTTGTTTTAAGCTTAGTTAAAATTTGTAATTTTAGATTTAAAATTTCTGGGGGCTTATTTTACAGTTTGCAGTATCCAGTCCTTTGCCTATTACAAAGCCATCCCCCTCCCTTCCCTACCCATCCGTAATTGATGGATCTCAGTTATCCCCACAGTTAGTTCAAAATGAGTGCCTTAAACAGTACAAGCCTGTCTTCAGGTTCCTCGGTCCAAACTTTCCCTCCGTTGGTTCGAGAGCAGTCCCTTGTTGAGGAATACCAAGTCCTCACACAGTTGCTGATCGGGGTACGACCCTCCACCTCTTACTGATCCTTTCTTCACCGTGGACCATCGCAGTTGCATCAGCGTTTGTTCTGACAGATCTGGCTGCAAATCCGGGAGAGTAATTCCTGCCTTCTGCAGCGGTTTACTGGCTTGCATGAGGGAGTCGTATAGCTTGCTACCCCGTAGGCCACATTACCAATAGTTTAGCCGGATATCGTAGAAAGGCCTTAACTTGTTGGTCTTTTAACTGCTTAATGACTGCCTGTACTCTTTTCCTTTTTGCCATAGTTACCGGAGGGAAGTCATGGTCAAGAAATACCAGTTTCCCGTCTAGATTTAGGTCCTTCTTACTCCAAGCTTTCCGTAGAACTATTTTTCACCGGGTATCTGGCAAATTTAACTAGAATTGAGCAGGGTGGAGCATCTCCCTTCGGTTTGGGGCCTAAGGCCCGGTGCACCCTTTCAAGATCTAAGGGGTCTGATTCAGGAATGTCCAGCTCTTGTCAGAACCAAGTTTTAACAAACTCCACCGGGTTATCTTGTTCAGCCCCTTCAGGAAAGCCAAAAATACAAATTGTTTTTCTCCGGCCTCTTGACTCTGCATCCTCCACTGTAGCTGTTAGTTCTCTCTCCCTTCTGGCTAGGTAGGTTACCGCTCTTGTAAGTCTAATCGAATCTTCTCGGAGGCCCTCTAAACTAGATTCAGGGTCTTCTGTTCTCTCTAGATGTTTCAGATCTTGCTTAATGTCTTTTACATTGGTATCAATCAGTTGTAACATCTTAAAAATATGCGCTGTACCACGCCCATCCAGGGAGCTGCCCCTCGAGGTAGTTTCATCTTCCTCTTCCCTGCCTGAGCCAGCAGCCGACTGAGGCCCTGGATCTGGATATGCTCGGGCCACGTCTCGGGCCTCGATCTCCTCTCTGCTGTGTCTCTCCCCTTCTGGCCCTTACATTTACCAACTGGCTCATTTTTCTTTTCAGGTTTGTCTCTGAATTTCCTCTCTGCTTCCAGAAAAACACTGGATTACAGTAGATTTTCACACTTCCACCTCGGAGCTGAAGATTAAGCAGCCATACCGGGTGGTGACGTCACCGGAAGTCCTCCTCCCACTTTTGTGTTGAGAGACTACATTCGCCCGCCTACAGTCCTTTGCTACCACACCTATTTCCAGCAAACCGTTGGACTGGGCTGTCAGTGGTGCTGCCAGCACCTCCCGGAGTTCTTTTAATACCTGGGATGTATCCCATCTGGTCCCATTGCCTTGTCCACTTTTAGATTAGTGAGTTACTTTAAGACTTTCTCCTCCTTAAATGGACTGGTGTCTGCCTCCCTCCTAGTGGTGCTTACATTGTCTAACTTTGGTCCCTCCCCTTGTTGTTGTTAGTACACACACACACACACACACACACACACACACACACACTTGTGTTTTTGTTTCCCCAGGTGCGTTACTTTGCACTTCTTTGCATTGAATCTAAGCTGCCATACTTTTGACCATTCCTCTAACCTTGCCAAGTCCCTGCTCATCCTTTCCACCCCCTCTTGTGTATTAGCCCTGTTGCAGATCTTTGTGCCATTGGAAGAGAGACATACGTTTCCTTCCAGCCCAGAGGTGTAGGTGGATGAAGGACATATGAGAAAAGTTCAGGCATCCACCACTCTTTCTGTGAAAGAGTACTTTCTCACATCCCTCCTGATTTTATCCCCAATTCAAGTGGTAGGGTAGCAGTGGACCAGCCATGCTCCCACACTACTGGAATGCCACACAGGCCAGCATTCCTCCTGCAGCTGGACACCCACTCCCAAAGAACATAACTGGCTATGTGTCCTCACCCGTATCCTGGAATCCCCCTTCCTGCTGAGGGGGTTTGGCAGGCTGTAAAGGGAGTGGCTGCCAGTGACTAGTGGGCAGTGAACAAGCCAGACCCACTCACAGCAGGAACCCCCCCCCCTTCTCATTGACCCCCCACAGACTGGTTGTGTTCATTCTTTTCCATAACCCCTTCCCACAAACCGGCCACCCTCTGCAGCAGATCCCTCCCCTAGAGCAGACTTGCCATGTGTTCCTCCCTCGCACAGCTGGAACCCCATTCCTACTGACTAGTCATCCCCCTGCAGTAGGACACCACCTCTTGAAGAACATACTAGCAAAGGGAGGTTGGTGGGATGTAAAGGGAGTAGATGCCAACATTTGGTTGGAATTACTCTAAATCAGCATAACATCTGTATACATCAGCTGAAGTTGAACCATAAATCAGGAAATGTGTATAAGTCTTAAATCCCATATGCATTGTTACGTAAAATGCTATAATTGGTTTGACAACACTCAAGCCCAATCATGCACAGTATATTTGTGAGTACAATATTACTACAACCGCCTGACACACACACACACACACACACCTATTTTTTCATATATGTGGATGAGGAATCGTGGCTTTATTTCTTACCTAACCTTTTTATTTATGGATTTGTGCATAATTCTATCATAATAACTGGCTTTCCCTTCCCCCCCCATAGGGAAACCATGGCGTAATTTGCCTTTATAAAGGAGTGTTTATAACGGCAAACACGTGCACGATTTCCCTTGCTGTGTGCATGCTCAGGCAGCAGCGTGACCAGTCGAGGCCACATCACCGCTTCCTCCGCATGACACAGCGCCGCCAGAAGAACTCGCGCAAGTTCTTTCTTCTTCTTCCCCACATACACTGAAATACATAAAGACCCGCCAAAAAGGGGTGGGGAAGGTTTATAATACGGCAAATCTCACACCGACTAAATGAAACCAAACGGAGGACACACTGGAAGCTCTTTATTTTATATAATTGCTGAGGCTAAAAATGGAAACCCAGCAATTTATAAAATAAAATATAGGTAGTGTGTTTAATCTAGTTATACACACCTCAAGTTAGATGCTAACATAAACCCTCGGTGTGTGTAAACTTCTCATTACACACTCCACCCCATATATTGTTCTATATGTCTAACATAAGAGGTAATAGTGCAGTTTTTGGAACACTTAACACATTTATAAAAATGTTGTTAGAAAATGATTGTTGAAATGGAGATTACAGCTTAAAAAAGTTTATGCAGTTTTTAAAAAATGTACACAATTTCAAAAAGTAAAGTAGGCACAATTTGGAAGAACACTAATTGGTACAATTTTCAGAAAACAGTTGTGCAAATTGTGGGTACAGTGTTTATGCACTTTTAGAAAAACATTGTTCTTGCAGTTTTTAGAACTTGGCAATGAGAGTTTTGGAAATGGTGTTCATTTTTAAGAAAACAGACTACTGTATGGCCTCCAATACTCAACAAGGCAATTTTTCATGAGAGTGTTTTCTATGATGGCTGATGACATCAAGAGTGAAGCTCGAGAGGTCCCTCTGTCGTCATAGAAAACAGGAGAGGGAAGATTTGCCGAGTTGCTTGGGAGGCCATACACTGTTCTATATAGTGTATGGTACCTCAAGAGGATCCCTTACATTTTCCAAGCAGTTTCTGCTGCCGGAGACCTGCACAGCTCTTTTCTTCCTGCCAGCCAGCTCACGCACAGGACTGGCCAGCTACCGCCCTGTCCTATGAATGGCACTGGAGCAGGCTGTTTTATTGCTACATCCTCACTAACGCAGAACGAAAAGTCGTTCTGCGTTAGTGAGGACATTACTGCTGAAGCAGAATGACTTTGTGGTGTATGGATTTCCATACACAACCGGACTCCACCATATACTGTAGTGCAGTTCTCAGAAATTAGCATGGGAAGAATGTTTGTCAGTTCAACTGTCCAAAAATGGTGGTAGTGCGAGTTTTTGGAAAATGGCTTTGGTATAATTTTGGAAAATAAAAGCGGATGCCATATTGGTAAAATAGCTTTGCTAATTTGGGGAAATTGCATTTTTACAATTCTGAAAAATGATATTGGTGAATTTATGTAGTTTTCTGGAAAATGTGCTAGTTCAACTTTAGATATGAATTTACGAAGAAGCCAGCAGAAAAAAGCCATTTGGTCAATCTAGCCTGTTCGTATTGTAGGGTCCACAGCTAGAGCTACTGCCCCCCGCCTCCACACATCCTCCCTGCCATTATCCTTACCTTCCCAATGCCTATCCCAGCCTCTCTTAAATCTGCCTACTGTCTTCAATGAGGTCACTTCCTCTGGCAGCACATTTCAAGTGTCCACCACCTTCTCTTTGAAGAAGTGCTTCCTGACCTCCTTCCTAAACCTCCCACACTTCAATGTAAGACTGTGCCCCCTCGTGTTATGGTTGCCACTCAGCTTAAGAGACCCTCCTTATCCACCTTATTTATTCCTTTCAAGTACTTGATGGTCCCAATCATGCCTTCTCTCTTGCCATCTCCATCTTTCTCTCATCTATCCTCCAGGGAGTACACGTTCAGTACCCTCAACTTCTCCTCATATGCCTTTACTCTGCTGACCCGCTGTCATCTTTGTAGCCCTCCTCTGTAACTTCTCTAGCAGGTTAATGTCCTTTGAGGTTTGAGTACCAATACAGAACTCCATACCCTAGATGTGGCCTTACCAGTGACCTGTACAAAAGCAGTATAACCTCCTCTCTCCTACTACTGTCCCCCCAGCTATGTATCCCAGCATCTTGTTTGCCTTTGCTGCTGCTTTCTTGCACTGTGTGGAGTGCTTTAGGACACTAGCGATCATCATTCCCATGTCCTCCTCCTCTGATGCAGATACTCCGACTCCACCCAGGTAGTACACCGTCTTGGGATTGTGGGCTCCAGTGTGCATAAATTTGCATTTCTTGGCACTGAAGCCAAGCTGCCGGATCCTGGCCCACTTCCCCGGCTTTTTCAGATCATTCTGTTGGTCCACTATCCCTTCAGCTGTGTCCACTCTCCCAGAGCTTGGTGTAATCTGCAAATAGGCACATTTTGCCCTTAATGCCATCCCCAATGGCACTGATGAAATCGAACACCAACCCCAGCACCGAGCCCTCTGGTGCCAGATCACACACACACACCCCCCACCCTTTGTGTTCTGTCAGTCAGCCAGTTTTCCACCCATCTGGTCATCTCATCTCCAACCCCAAAATCCACCAGCTTCATGATTAACCTTTTGTGGGGCACAGAGTCAAAGGCCTTGCTGAAATCCAGATATGGGATGTCTGCTGCTTGGCCCCAGTTGACTGTCTTAGTGACAGTCAAAGAAGTCATTTGTTTCACACAATTCTCTCCTCCCCCAATGAGCCCATGCTGCCTCGCATCCTGGAGACCATGCTCCTCTAGATATTCTACCAACCTGTTGGACGAAGGTTAGAACGTCGCTGGCGGAAATCGTCCCTTGATGCCAACCACCTTAGATTGATAGAACACCGTCATTGCTATCAAATCAGCAGTCACGTCTAAGAAGGCAGAATTTGTCCGGTGAGACTGCTGCCGCTCAAGATCGACCAACTCAGCTCTTTCGAACCATGGACAGGTTGTACAATCCATCCTGTCTGCAGGTTCAAGGAGCATTTTCACAACTTAAGTGTGATGAGTTTGCTCGATTTTGTTTTTTGCTGGTAAGGTGGCTGACATCAGGGCCGAGATCTTCTTAGCGTCTTCTATAGGACTTGATGGCGGTTGGTATTTGGTCACTCTCTTGATCAACCTGGAGCTCATTTGACCAGCTGGAGACTGATGACATCATGCAGATTCTCCAGAAGTTGCGGCCAATGTACTGTAGTTTGAATCCGGGCCCTACACACCTTTTATTGAGGTATATTGAGTTTATCGGCCCGATCCTGGCAGATTGTTTGGTGCTCCTTAGACTCAGAATTCCCCAGCTCCCTGAAGGAGGCGGTGGTGACACCGCTCCTTCCGAAAGCTTCCTTGGACCCGAACAACTGTGCTAACTACAGACCTATCTCTAACCTTCCCTTCGTTGGGAAGGTGATTGAGAAAGTGGTGGCGCTACAACTGGAGAACCACCTTACCATCCATGATATCTTCGACCCTGTCCAGTCAGGCTTCCGGAAGAGACAAAGCACTGCGACAGCTCTGGTTTGGGTGCTCAATGATCTAGTGATGGCGAGGGACCTGAAATGTTGTTCCATCTTGGTACTTCTGGATCTCTCTTCAGCGTTCGACACCGTGGACCATGGGGTGCTGTATGAGTGCCTGAGGGTTATCTGTGGCCTGGCTAGTCCAGTTCTCAGCTGGTTTCGTTTTTTCCTCGCTGGCAGGTCTCAGAGGGTGGTGTCTGGGATTTTTTCCTCTGAACCATTCTCTCTGCTGTGTGGGGTCCCTCAGGGCTCAGTATTGTTTACCATGTTTTTCGCGGTATATCTGCTGCCCATTGGAGACATAAGACGATATGGGCTGAGGTTTCATTGTTATGCCGATGATACCCAGCTCTATCCGTCTTTCGCAGCCGATCAGGCTAGTGCAGTCTCTGTTTAGCAGCTGTTTGACTGAGATCCATGACTGGATGAAGATTAGCTGGTTGAAATTGAACTCCAGGAAGACTGAGGTGTTGGTAGTGGATCCGGGGAGCCGGATAGAGAGGCCGGTGGTAGGTATACCATCTGGGCTTTGGCTGGATGGTGTACAGCTACCTGCCTCTGAACGGGTGCGTAATCTGGGGGTGGTTCTTGATGACGGTTTTACACTACGAGCACAGGTGTTGGCAGTTGTCAAGTCCACCTTTTACCATCTTAGGAACATCTCCAGAATCAAACGCCTTGTTCTGTCCGATGATCTGGCCATGTTGATCCATGCCTTAGTGACCTCACGCCTTGATTACTGTAACTCCCTCTACCTGGGGCTTCCTGGTGTTGATATCCGCCGCTTGCAGCTGGTGCAGAACGCAGCAGCTCGGTTGCTGACTGGGACATCGCGTTTTAGTCATTACTCCTGTGCTGCGCGTTCTGCACTGGCTGCCTATACAGTGGCAGATCACTTTAAAGAAAGGTCTGTTGACCTATAAAGCCCTGCATGGACTGGGACCGAGTTACCTGCAAGAGCTCCTGAAAGAAAAGCAATGCATGGCTTTATATTCTGAACATTTGCACATGCAATTTGATAGCTCCAACAATTTTTACATTATATTTTGAGAGATATATTGTGTGTATGTGTGTGTAATAGATAACCCACTGTAAGGTGTGCGGTCGTGCTCAGATATACGCACGGTCATGTGATGTGTGTCAGCTAACCAACAGAGCATTTTCCTACCCATTTTTTATATAATGTTATGTGTGTGTCTCTGTCTCTCTCTGTCTGTCTGTCTCTCTCCCCTCCCCATCCCCTCTCTATCACTCCCCTCCCCCTCTCCCCTCTCTCTCCCCCTCTCCCTATCTATCTCTCCTCTCTCTCTCCCTCTCCCTATCTATCTCCTCCTCTCTCTCCCTCCCTCTCCCTATCTTCTCTCCCTCTCCCCTCTCCTATCTATCTCCTCTCTCTCCCTCCCCATCTATCTCCCTCTCTCTCTCTCCCTCTCTCTCTCCCCCTCTCCCTCTCTCTCCTCCCTCTCTCCCTCTCCCTATCTATCTCTCCTCCCTCTCCCCCTCCCTATCTATCTCTCCTCTCTCCCTCCCCATCTATCTCCTCTCTCTCTCCCCTCCCTATCTCCTCTCCTCTCTCTCTCCCCTCTCCCTATCTATCTCCCTCTCTCCCCTCTCCTCCTCTCCTCTCTATCTCTCCTCTCTCCCCCTCCCTATCTATCTCCCTCTCCTCTCCCATCTCTCTCCTCTCTCTCTCCCCTCCTCCCTCTCTCCCATCTTCTCTCTCCCCCTCCCTATCTATCTCTCCCTCTCTCTCTCCCTTCTATCTCTCCCTCTCCCTCTCCCTCTCTCTCCTCTCTCTCTCCTCTCCTATCTATCTCTCCTCTCTCTCTCCCCCTCTCCCTATCTATCTCTCCTCTCTCTCTCCCCTCCCTATCTATCTCCCTCTCTCTCCCCATCTATCTCCCTCTCTCTCCCTCTCCTCCCTCTCTCCATCTATCTCTCCCTCTCTCCCCCTCTCCTATCTATCTCTCCTCTCTCTCTCTCTCCCTATCTATCTCTCCCTCTCCTCCCATCTCTCTCTCTCTCCTCCCTCTCTCTCGTCTTCTCTCTCTCCTCCTCTCCCCTCTCTCCCTCTCTCTCTCTCTCTCTATCCCCATCCCCTCTCTCTCTATCTCTGTCTCTCCTCCCTTCTCTCCCATCTCTCCCCCCTCTCTCTATCTCTCCCCATCTCCACACATCCACACTCCAACCTTTGGCAAGTACTGAGGCAGCGTTCCCCAAAGGGTATTGGCCAGGAAGCCAAGTTTCAAAGAAATAGATAATCACACATACCCCTATAATGCAAAGCATCATGGGCTGTATATGCAAATCACCACAAAATATTATGCTGCTTCAACTTTAAGCAGAAATGCATGGTGCCAAAAGGCCTGCTGCACAGTCTGCAAAGGGTGCTAACAGAAGACACAGATGCTTGTTTCTTCCTTCCAGGACTCAGTGTGCCTTGTCTGTATGACACCCAAGTGGAATGAGTCTTCTGTTGGCACCCTTTGCAGAGTGTGTGAAAGGCCTTTCAGCACTATGCATTTCTACTTAAAACTGAACCAGCATAATATTTTGTGGTGATTTGCATATAGAGTCCATGATGCTTTGCATTATAGAGATATGTATGATTTTGTACTTATTATATATAATATATATTCATTGCACAAAAACTCCGTTAATGCATCAGTTAGGGTTCATAGCACAGTGACAAAAGTTTGGAAATGTGCAGTTAGGGTTCAGTCCTCCAATTCCACTCACACTCTCACAGACAGATATATATTCATTGCAAAAAAAGCCACTCAGTTAATGCATCAGTTAGGGTTCATAGTACAGCAACAAAAGTTTGGCAATGTGCTGTTAGGGTTCAGTCCCCCAACTCCACATTCTCCCCACCCCCACATACATGCAAGTAGGGGAAGGGCCAAGGCAACACAACCAACCAGAAACGACCAGCATCAGGTAAAACACACAGTATGTCATCCACAGATAGTTTATTGGAAATGAGAGTTTGGATAAGCCTATCAACAGCCACTGGATGTTTGCATTTGTTTTCTGATACAGTGAGTTAGTTCTAAAAAGAAAAGGTAGTAATAATAAAAGTAATGTTTTGTAGTAGAGTTTACAAGTCAAATGTAAAAGCAGCAGTTGTAACATCCAACGGTAACCATAACATACTGCTAATGAGTATTTCCAGGTAAAGCAGCAGTATAAGAACATGTGATGCTGCTAGGTTCATGCCTAAGCAGTATCAGAAAAGTACTATGTGTATGTCAGCTCTATCCTGCAGCAAGCCAATTGTTGAATTATGACACATAAAAGTCAATATTTTGAAAATGTATACAGGCTACGTCTCATTGTATGAAGATACACCAGCAATAATGTGTCATCATACTACTGGGCTGGCAGTATAGAATGGATCATACTGTATTTGGTTTTTTCATTACATAGCGTTATGTGAAATTAGTACAGTGTTGTGATTATTGTGCTTACAGATGTGACAGAGTGGTATATTGTCTTACAGGTGTGTGTGTGTGTGTGTGTGTGTGGGGGGGGGGGGGATGCTGAGTTAGGGGACTGAACCCTAACAGCATATTTCCAAACTTTTGTCACTGTGCTATGAACCTTAACTGATGGATTAACAAAGTTTTTTGCAATGAATTTTCCTTTTTGAGAAAATGTAACTAGTATGTGTAAGTGGGAGCACAAGCCCTCTGGGCTCTGCACTCCCACTCACATGTAAGTACAGAGCCATACAGCAGCCCTGTAGGGCAAGGAACCCTTGTAACAGTGATGTGCCAATATCTCTGCAACTGTAGCAGCTACAAAAAAACAAAATAATTCAAGTGTCGTTGAAATCGTGACGGTGAGATGTATACGTGACATACATCCACCAAATACATATTTCGCATTGTTTACGAGATATGGGCAGTGAAATGCACTGAAAAGGCACCATTGGAACCCTTGGAACATGTTTTTGCCAATATCTCCGCAACTGTAGAAGGTAGGGAAAAAATTCCACTGCTGGTGTAATCTGTGATTTCCAAACTTGTTTCTGCAGGTTAGTTCACGAAGGTGACTAAGCTGCAGGTAATAAACTCTATCTCGCTTGTTTGGATCGCGAATTGAGAAAGGTGTAACGAACACTGCAGTGTTATCCTACAGGAAATTTTTCAAATTTGGAACGCTGTAACTTTGGTCCCCTTGAATGTTTTGGCACCAAACAGCACATCTGTGGGACCATGACTTGCCAGCCTGCAAATTTCAGCCCAGCCATTCAGTTGCAGGGTGATGGCAAAGATTTGCTGGGTGTTTTTTTTTTTTTTTTTTTTTTAATATATAAATGCTTTCACAAATCCACAAGGTTTATAAAAAAGTAGCACGAAACTTTTGCATTTGCAAACTTATTTGACAGTTTGTTTCATAATTTTTTGTAAGTATTTTTCTCCAGTGTTTAAAATGAGAGTTCTGGGGTTACCCCAAAAGATATGGCTGGCATTCAGGACCCCGACTAGGTAAACCAGTCAGTGTTTATGTAGAGGGTCTCAAATTTAAAATGCAGGCATTTTTCTCTCTCACTAACTGAAAACAAGATGGCGGCAGCATGAAAGTGAAAGGGCCATTTGCAAAAGTAAAATTGCATTTGCAAAACTTTCGTGAGATGCATATATTTTTTCCCCTTATTGACTATAATGGGAAATTTGTTTTTTTGAATAACTTTTGAACGGTGTAATATTTTTTACACCAACTCTTCGAAAGACACATCGGTGACCCAGACTGCATCCACCCTGAAGATTTAGGACTGAACAGACAAATCGTGCAGACTGTGAGCACAAGCAAAGAAACACACATAAAGTCAGGTCTTTTTTTTTTGCGGTTTTGGGCATTCTGTAGCTCCGCAACCGTACATCAGACCATAACACAACTTGCCAGATCCAGAGATCTATGGTACCAGAGTGTGTGATATATATCTTCTCCCTCTCTCCCTCTCTGTGTGTGTATATACATATACACACACACACACATATATATATATATATATCAGTTGCACCCTTATAGTTAGGGTTGAGTAGGCACTTTAATGTTAAAGCTCAATTTTTGCACCTTAATAACTTTGCAACCGTTCAATGGATTTGCACGAAATTTGGAATGCACAGTCTGGTTTGGTAGCTCTCTTGATTTACCAAGTTACATTCTGGTTGGACATACGGTTTCTGCACTGCGAAACATAAAAAAAAAATGCAATTTTTTGCCAGTTTTGATGCATTTTTGCCCATGGCGCCGCGGCTACACCATGTGGTCTTTTGGTCTGAAATTTGGAATGTGGAAAGAGTTTGGGTCAAGGAACAATCCAGTATTGGTTTGGTAGAAAAATATTAATCCGTTCAAAAGTTATAACATTTTTATTTTTTTAGTTCTGAGCATGCTTAGTTCACTCAGAAATTTATATGTATTTTTGTGAACCAAGAATGGTCTCAGTCAAGGATTTTGCTACCTCGTGAAGTAAAATCCTAGTCAGTCAGAAAAATTCCTTGTCCGCGAGCCGCCATCTTGCTTTCAGTTTTTCAGCCAAACAAAATGTCGTAGCTTTTTCTATGGGTGCTTTTTAAGTCTTTTGGTAACCAGGTAAGGCCCACTAGGCACAAGTGCCTGTTTTCAGGGGCGACCTGGGAGCACTGGGAGGTTGAGTGACTTGCTCAGTCACACAGTATGCAGGTGGAGGTTGAGAGAATCAAACTCGGATCTGGTCTGCTGGATGTATCAAGCTCATTCACACCTCATTCCTCTAACCTCTAGGCTATTTTATTCACGAGAGGCCAATGATATATCTCATGGGTGAGATATCTTGATGTCATTGGCCTCAAGTGAAGATAAATATGATATCTTCAATCAGGCCATGTCATGTTCTGTTTATACAACATGTGTTTTGGGCCCTCAGCAGGACACCCATAGGTTTTGGGCTCTAAACCCCCCCGCCCCCCATTATGTTCTTGGCTCTGGGCTTCCTAAGGCAACATGGCACATATTCTGCTTAACAGAATTCCTCGTATATGTCATTTATTAGGCAGGATCTGTAGCCAGTTACCACCCTCCTCCCCTAAAAGATCTTTGTGTCTGCCATAATTGGTAAATTTTTGTATTAAAGTCGTGGTTGATCCTGCCATGCAGTTTCACTGTTTATGCTGTGTATCTATTTGTAGTTGAGCAAGCAGACTGTCTCTGTACAAATCAGAAGAAACAACCTGTTGCTTTTAGAAACCGTTATTTTAAAAAGTGTTATTTGGTTGATCCTGCTGTTTTCTGCTCATTTTAGTAAAGCATTTTCACTTTTGTTGCGGTACATTTGTAGTTTGACCGATCGGTAGCAAAACAGAACCAGAGAGAGAATTAAAATAAGGTCCCCCCGGTGAAGTGATAGCAAAAGAAGGTCTTTTTGTAATGTTTGTTGATTTATACTCAAAACACTGGAACGACAGTCCAAAGAGGAGAGAGCACGAGTGAGTTGCAGCTTCACTGAATGGATCGCAAGTGTAAGTGAGTGTTGCTATAGCAACACTCGCTCAAGATAGTGATTTATTCAGTGAAGCTGCAACTCACTCGTGCCTTTTCTTTGGATTTTTGGTCCAGTGTTTTGAATATAAATCAACAAACATTACAAAAAGACATTCTTTTGCTATCACTTCACCGGGGGGGGGACCTTATTTTAATTCTCTCTCGGGTTCTGTTTTACTACCGCTCGGTCCTGCTACAAATGTACTGCAAGAAAAGTGAAACTGCTTTACTAAAAACCAGTAGAAAACAGCAGGATCAACCAGATAAGTTTTATTTTAAAACATATTTGTTTTTTTGAGAATGATTATGGCAGGATTAGTCAGATGTTACAGTGGCGGAGGGGTACAGGTAGTGGACAAGGACAGCATTTTAATGCTTTCACTTTGTAATGACTTATAGGAACATGGAGATATCACTGATGTATAGGAACACGGAGATATCAGTGATATCTCCACTGCCTGCTTGAGATACTACTTTATCCCTAGATGTATCCCAAAACACATGTTGTGTAGAGAAAATTATATATACACATACATATATATTTTGTGTGTATATGTGTGTATGTATATATGTGCGCGTGTGTGTAATATATATACACAATTGATAGTACGTGAGGTGCATAGGGGTATAATTCCATCATCTCAGGGTCATAATGCCACTCTCCCTTTGAGCTCCTAACTTCCTGACCTCATTAGGACCCCTTGATGGAATTACATCCTATGCACCACACTTGCCTATCATTTGTTCTGTATGTAATAATACTTGGGGAGCATTTCCTCCTATGGGGAAACCCGGTTATTATTAGCAGTTATAACCATCAGAGGGCGCGAGAGAGAAAGAAAGGATGGGCTTGCTGATCACAAACTGGTGGTGGGAGGGGGGGTTTCCACACAGCAACATCAATGCTGCTTTAGGGCTATAAACAACAGCACCATCTACTGGCCACACTGTCCTTTGTAAGGCACAATGAGGTGTGTTTTGTGGCCTAATAAGAGCACACCCCAGGTATGTAATGTGGCGCTTGAACCGAGTGCCTTTAGCACCTGGGAAGTGCTCCTATCAAGCTATAAAACCACACCTCAGAGTGCCTTATTCTACGTATAAAATGGTAGTCCGTGGTGCTGCTCCCAAATCTTCCCAAACCAAATTGGATACTCTGACACTTTACCCTTGACTCCCGCTCCCATCACTGTGTACTCTATTGCATCCTCTCCTTTCTTCCACTATGTCAGACGCCTCTCACTGTGCCAAACTCTCCTCCAAATTCTGGCTTGGCAAACACCCCTCTTATCTGCTCTTTCCACTCTCTCAGATCAAATGACACACACACACCTTGGTGGTCTCATGCCACTCCATCCTCATCGGTGAGACCGGATTTGCCCACAATTTCCCAAAAATCTGGAACTCACTGTGGTAGCGTGGATTCTTTTAACAGATCAAACAGACATTATTGAATAGTGCATAAAAAATGCATGGTCTGCATTCATCATTTTATTGTCCAGTAATAAAAAAATTATAGAAAGGAAAATAAGCAGGTGTTAGTCCTTCACACCAACTCAAGTCATCAGGATATAATTCTTCTCCAACAAAAATAGCAATAAAAGAATTCCTGAACTTTTCCTTCCTTTCAGTGTGTAAACCTTCCACACTTAGCTCTTCTCAGTTGTTACTCAGTCTGAGGTCAGAAAGCATCTGATCATCTCACTCACTGTATCTCACTATCTCTCTAGCCTTCTGGTGGACTACCTTTTATAGCAGCCTGATGTGACAGAGGTCATGTGATATCATTAGTAGGGAAACAGTCTTTTAAACCTCTATGTTTTTTAAAACTATGTCCTAACATTTCTGGCATGATGCTATCCTCTATGTCCACCATTCAGACTCTTATGTAGTCTCTATTCTTAGAGAAAAGGGCTAAAAATCCTTAATTACTAGGGCATGACATTACAATTGGTAACTGACTCCTCCCCTACTGTGACATCACTAACTTAGTGCTCCATAAATAGTCATCTCAGGATCTCTGCATCTGCTGGTATTTACTTTCATACCTTTTATTACTGGGTTATTGTAACAATTTAAACCTCTTATTTCAGTGTTCAGTAGGTATCACTAGTCTTGGAAAATGTAAACAGATAAGAGCGTGCTCCTTATTTATTTACTATTGCAAGAACTAGGATCCTACTGTTTTTTTAGAGAAATAATGATTTTACTTGAAACATATGCACAATACATTTGCAGGGCACACATTTCTTAATGGTTTCCACAATAACTTGTGTACTGTACATATATTTCTATTCAGAAACCAACCTTTTCTTTCATAATAATCCGCCTTTCAAAACAGCTGTCGGCTGAAATCTGTCAGCCATCAGCTAACATTTCATTTTAGCCCTCATTTGTACTGACAGCAAAGACAACTACAGAGTATTCTTTATTTGGGACAATATAGGACTCAGTATGCTTAAACTCCCTGCATTCTCACTTTAGGGAGAATATTTCTTTATTTCCCGACTGAGTTTTACCAGGCTATACACTCACTGCAGTGCACAGAAGCACCGAACCACTCTGGATACTTCCCATTCATTTCCTGGGGCTCTGCGGCTATTTGCACACTGCATAGCCATCCCATTTACTGGTAAACCACACCTGGCAGTTAAATACACATTTTACTTCATTTACTGTTTATCCTGCATGATCATGCGCACGGGTCCCTGTGCAAATATGTGCACATTCTACCGCGTGATCGTACGGCTTAAAACCATTTCGGGCATACTGCTTGTGGCAGCAGGGGACCATTTCTGTTTCTTTAAGGCACATTTATTTATTTATTTATTTTATAGGAGCTGCTTTTTAATTGTGGGGGACACAGGCTTTTTAACACAGGGATAGAAGAGAACAGAGAAGATATCATCATGTTGGCCACCCTCATCTGAATAAGGAAGCATAGACAGAGAAGAAGGAAGAAAGAACAGAGTGAAATAGAAAAAGTTAATGGGATGCCCGTTTTAAATCCTCATTCTGGCACACTCACTCCCCACACAATATAAGACACTCCTCCTCCACCTACTCCCTAACCTCCGCCCTCCAGAACTACCTCTCCCCCAGCTGTTCCTGCTTTAACCCCCCCCCACCAATCTATGTTACTCCTAGTTCTGTCATTCCATCCCTGACCCCCCAACCCCCTGGCCGGGTTCTCAACATCCTGAAGGGGGGGACTTCAGGGCCTGAATACCCCTTCACCTCTTACCTACTCATCCCACCCCTCCTCCTTGCCCAACCTGTCCATCTGGGCCAACAGCGTTTACACAATAACCCTCTCCTTCTCCTCCTATAGCACTTCACTTTACCTTGAGCCTGCTCCAGGTACAGTCCCCACTTTAAATTGTGCTGTCGTGTCATTCCACTTTTATGTATTTAATGTTCTCCGATTCTAGTATTATAGAGTTCACCTATTGTTGTATCTTACAGGAGTATTGTCAATAATGCCTATGTAATTGTATTATTTCAGCCTTTAATTGTGTAATCATTGTTAGTTAATCCTATGTAACCCCCCACCCCCCCAGTTTGCATCGTGAGACGAGCAATTTGTTCTGTGTGCCTTCCTGGTGAAACATTTAAATAAATAAACAAATAGATAAAATGGGTCCACCTGTAAAATGTTTATTTACAAATTTAAAGTTATGTTAATATAATATTAAACAGTCCCTATCCTTGTACAAGTTACCCCCCCCCCCAAACAGCAGTTGGGGGCTTACTAAATTCCGCCTCTGTTGTGCCACTTTGTCCCCAATCCAGTTGGGTCCTTGAGTGCTCCTGCCGGCCCTGTTCCTCTGCATGCTGCGGGGACCGGTGGAGCAAAGGAGGCAAAGAAAATAATTTAAAAGAAACAGCCGCATGTTGTGGCAGGTTGCTGATCGCCACGCAGCTTCTAACATACTAAAGTGCCAGCAGAATAGGCCTAATGGTCTCAAGTCTGCCAGATTTTCAGCACCCGCACTGAGGGTTGATTTTGGTGTCCCCCCCTTGGGTTATACTGTCCCCAGTCCCAGATGTTCCACCTGTACTGGGCCTGGTCAGATTTACTCTCCCCCTATACTTGTCCCATCCCCATTTAAACCTGTCCACAGTCTCCACCTCTACCAGCTCCCTGGGCAGTGCATTCCATGGCTCCACCACCCTTTCAGTGAAACATCTCCTCCTCTCCCCTCTGAGCCTGCCCCCTTCCAGCTTACACCTGTGACCTCTCATTGCCCCACCCTCCTTCCTTTGGAGCACCCTGACTGGGCCTCCTTTATTGATCCCTTTTATGTACTTAAAGACCTCCATCATGTCTCCCCCTTCCCCCAATCCCTCCTCTCCTGCAGGGTGTACATGTCGAGCTCCTTGAGTCTTTCCTCATAGGTCCTCTCCCCCAGGCCCCAGATCATTTTGGTTGCCCTCCTTTGGACTCTCTCTAGGAGTGCAATGTCCCTTTTTAAATGTGGTCTCCAGAACTGCACACAGTACTCAAGGTGTGGCGTAACCAAATAGTTGTACAGTGGAAGGGTCACTTCCACCTTTCTGGAGGCAATCCCCCTGGCAATGCATCCCAGCATCCTATTTGCCCTTGCTGCTGCCTTCCTACAGGTCTCCGAGTTGTTCATTTTGACATCTACCCCTACCCCCAGGTCCCTCTCACCCTCCATGACTTGAATCATGTCTCCTAACAGGGTATAACCCTGGCCTGGATTTCTGACTCCCAGGTGCAAAACCTTGCACTTCCCCACATTGGATTTTAGTTTCCATTTTCCCCGACCACCTTTCCAGAGCCTCCCCTCCTCTTCATCCACCACTGCATCCAGCTTTTGAGTCATCTGCAAAGAGACTCATCTCACTCCTGATACCCCTCCTGATGTCTGAGGCATAAGCATTGAACAGGAGTGGCCCTAGTACTGACCCCTGGGGAATACCACTAGTAACCCACCTTGGGGATGAGGCTAACTCTCCAACCACCACCTTCTGAGTACACTCAGTCTGAGTACATTCTGTGCGAGCTACTACATTTGGCTCCTCCTCCTCTCCCTCTCACATACTCTGGAGTGCTGCGGCACTCGAATGTGAAAGCCAGTCTGTGCAGCTGTAAGAAGCAGCGTATTGGTGTGTGCCTCGGCCCCGATTGAAAAGAAAATGAATAGGGGGTGCGGATGCACTTAGGGAGAAGTAACAAAATTTTTTTTTTTTTTTTTAAAGCCTAAGCTTAAGTAATTAATGGGAACCTGTAGATTTAAGGAGCAGAGGCAAGAAAGAAAGAAAAAGAAAAGAAAAAGGAGAGAGAAAGCTGGAGCCCTGGCGAGATAATGCTACAGAGGTAGTAACGGGGCTCATTCAGCCCTAATTTAAATTGTTACAGTAGTCATTAGAAAGAGTACAAAGGCAGCTACAGCTGCATGTTATTAAATAAATGTATAACTGTACTGTTTGTCAGCATTTTACTCTTAAAGTTGGGACACTGAAATGCTTTACTGGCAGCCATGTTTTGCCAGTCGTGTGACTGCTAGCAGCCAATCGGAATGCCAGGATCCTGGAGAGCTGCTATGAAGGCTCCTGGGAAAAGGAGGTGGTGCCAGCTTTTGCTAGCAAGACTGCCAGCAAATAAGGTGTCGAGGAAGCCCATTAACTGCATTTTGTGTGACTGACAGTTGGCATTAACCACTCATCAGATGGCAGGCTTCCCCTGTTCTGTTCAGCCAGAGACTATTTCTCTGAAGCTCATAGGAGAGACAATCAGTTCAGTTCTTTTCAGTTAGTGGATGTGACAGTTTGAATTCAGTCAGTGTGTTGACTGGAGCCCCTCCTTGCTCCCTGATCCTTTGGGGGGCAAAGAAAAAGTAAATGCCTAAGAAATGCAATGGAGTACGAGTTCCAATGCCTGGAAGGTGCTCCAGTTCAAAGAAAGAAATGTAACTGAGGCAGGGAAGTTACCCGACAGTTGCTTTGTGCTCCTGAGTGAAACAGAGGACTGCCTGGCGGTTTGCCCAACCCACAAAGCCCAGGAGATGCCTGCATGCCTCCCACTGATGGGGAAGAAAGTGTTTTCTCCAGCACAAAGGTGTGTCTGAAGCAGAATAGAGGTCATCGGCTGGGGTTCCTGAAGGAAGAGGAATTGCCCGGATGCCTGTGAGTTCTGTGAAAGGGTGAAGGTCTTTTGGGTGCCTGCACGGTCGTTTGAATGCCCAAAGGAGCCTGCCTTAATTTCCAGTATGATGGAAACTGAATCTGATGCTGCACCTGATCAATGAGTTTTTCTAAATGTTCGTCAACACCTGCACGGTGAGAAATGGAAGAGAAAAGTGTCTATTACCCAGAGACTGTGTGCGTTAAAAGTAAAGGACCACAGCTGCCATGCTGATAGGTGGTCGAAGAGAAAAGTGTCTGTTAGTCAGAGATTGTGTGAGCTGAATGCAGGGGGCCACAGCTGCCGTGCCGGTAGGTGGTTGAAAATGCCTTTTCTGTCACATGAGGTCACAACAGATTTCTCTTAAACTGAAGTAACAATTGACTGTAAAACTGTGAGAGAGTGCAGTATTGAGTGGAACCTGCAGGGTGACTAAAGCTACCTGTCACCCCCCCAAAATCATCCTGGGTACCATTGGAGAGAAGAGGATACAGGCCTGTCAAGTGAACACTGTTCAGAAAGGCCATTGTGGTGAAGTTTGGAAAGGCTTGACAGGTGAAGGCCAGCATCCTTCATCTCATGCAACCCAAGCTGCAAAAGTCACCTGCTTCATCATGCCTCTGTTCCAAGCTGCCTGCATCATGTCTCCAGCTTTAAGTCATCAGGTTTCTGCAAGTTCCATCCACCCGAGACCTACAGTTTGTCTGCAGAACCATGAGTAAATGCAAGGATAGTCCTGCCCATGGGGAACTGTACATAGTTTAATTGCAAGTTTACGCATCACGGTGTGGAAAGTTTTAAAGAGTTAAAATGCCATTTAAGCAATTGCATGGCCTTTGGGGTTATGGGGTTGTTATTCTGATTTTAAAAGTGCACCAACTGCCAGCCAACCAGTTAAATCATACAGGCCTGCAACTAGAACCTGGGTACCCAGATAGGACTCATAGGGTTATAATGGTACCAGTTTAGGAATGGGTTATGTGTTAACACCTGTGATGATTGAAGGGAAGTGCTGGTGGGAGGTGGGCATTAAAAATGTGAAAGGTGAATGTTTTCAGACATGCGAAAACTGAATCAAAATGTTAACTCCATTCCAATTATCTTTTTCCTAGCCCTCCTCCATGTAAATAAATGTGTTTTATTGTTTTGGAACAATATCTGACTCGTGAGCATATTATTAGCTGGAGTCTTTAATTGCAAATGTTATGAAAATGTAATTTTTGGTTTCAGGTATGCCATGTGTGTGGAATGACTGTAAGGGGATGTGGGCAGGTATAGTCAGTGTTGGGCAAGTTACTTTTGGAAACTTGTTTCAGAAAGCTCTGTGCAGTCACTAGCAAGGATGGAGAAGTACTAGAAAAAGTAATACACCTTACAGTTACAAAAACGTATGTCTTTATACAAAAGTAATATGCAACTGTAACTGATTACATTTATTTGAAAGTAACTAGTAACTAACCTATTACTCTCAAATAAATGTAATCTGTTATTTCCTTTTCTATAAAAACAATACAAAAATAACAGTAAGTAATTGTAAGGTGTATTACTTTTTCTAGTACTTCTCCATCCTTGATAGTGACTGCACAGAGCTTCCTGGAACAAGTTTTGTCGTGGAAAAAATATATGTTCTTACACTTTAGTTTAAAATCATACTCAGGACCACTGCATAGTAAAAAGAACGGTTTATTACATATGCATATGGGAGTCTGCTTCCAAAAATCATGCAAGGCTCCTCGATTATTGTTCACAGAGGCTTATATACCTTTTTTAGTTTCACAGTCTAACAGTGATCTCATGCTTAACAACAGCTTCTCCTTATCTTTAGCAAAACCTTAGATTCAGCACTTTCCTATAAGGAGTTGTTTTTATACTACTATGTGTCTCCCTTTATCTTGGTTACAACCAGCTGTATTTCACTTCATTAATTTTCAAGGTTCTTATCTTTGTCAAACAACCTCCTTTGTTTGTTAGCACAGAACTGCACATTCATTATGGCTGTTTTACAAAGCAGATAGTTTTAAAGCATATGAAAAGCAACATATCTATATGGCTATAATCACATATAACAGTTATAAGCTCTGGTACAATAAGCTTTAGAACATAAATGTATTATACTTTAGGATATAAAAATTCCACCACACTCCCCCCTTTTGATACTCTGTATCAACTAACCACCCCCCTTTTTATTTATATGATTTAAAACTGGTTGCCAGCATACAGATAGTCAAGGCATTATAAAAAGCATCCTGTTTTGGAGTTGCTAGGGGTGGTTACAGACAGAACACAAATCGTGAGTTTGTAAAACATAATACAGAATTGAGGGATGTCAACACCACAATTGAAATATGTGAAAAAATACTAATATGTGCACCACATATAACACAATATAACATAACAATTTTGTTGATGAAAAGAGTTCATGGAATGCACTTTGAGAGTGAATAAGGTAGATGCTACCTTGTGTTGAGGTGTGGCACACCCTTGGAGCTTGATTGAAGAATGTGTTGATAATGTCTCTTGACAGATAAGTCCTTATAAAACATAACAGTCCATGAAATTAACAGTTCATAAGTTCATATAAGTATTCACAGGTTGATGTAGTTACAGTACAGATGAAATGTCATTTGCAGAATGTTGGTAACCCCACGAGGCATATGGGGCAATGCAGACAGTAATTTAAAAACAAAACACCAGCATAGTAGACAAGTCAGTGTTCATTTTGCTGGCTAGCTGCTGGGACGGTAGGCACACTGGCCAGGGTGCATTAAGTCCTTATAATGGAATAGCCACACACACACTGGCATGGCATTTGTTTTGTCGTAGTTGATTACACCCCAGCATAAAGATTAACAGTCCATAAAAAGGTAACAATTGACAATAAACCATTAAGAACACAGTCCATAACAGAGCAATAGGGTTGTAGAAAGTACCAGCCATGTTTGGAACAAGCGGCAGTGAAGAAAATGGATGTATTGCTTGAAGGTCAATTGAAGCAGAATCTTCTCGCTGGAGTTGGGGAGTGCCCCTTCCCCAGACTTAACTTTATAGTAAGCAGAAACAATAAGCTTGATTGCAGAATCTGAACTGACTGGACCTTTTTCAGTTGATTTAAAGTTTTACAAATAGGTGTAATTTTGCTGAAAACATTACACTTGCAGAGTTAGTAATAACTGGATTTATGCAATAGTCCTTATAAGAAACCAGTCAGGCACAAAGATGCTGATAACATCAAAACTGTGGCAGTTGTTTTTTTTTTTAATGGAAAAAGATGAAGGTCTTGGCAACTTAGATGAAAGTATTACTGCTGTTGAACGTGGAGATCTTATGTGTGCCACACCGTGGAAACCTGCAAACTTGCAAAGTGTGTTAGACACCGAGTTAAAAACACATAAATAACAATCTTTTAAACCATTTACTTTTTGTTTTGTTAAGAGTGGTGTGACAGAGCCTAAATTCTGGCAATTAGAAAGAGAAAAAATAAAAAATGGGACAAAAAATGGGGGTGCAGGCCAAGGTTCAGTTATACCATTTGACCATCTGTAAATCATGACAATGTTATGGTTACCTCCTGCTTTTAAATCACAGAAACAGTTATGATAGTGATGAACATTATTTCCCTGTCTGTTGCAAGCAGGCCAATGAGGAGACCTGGTACACGCTTTAAACATATTGTTCATAACAATATGCCTTTTACCTAATGCAATCAGTGGGACAAATACATATGTTGTTGGTCTATGCCAATTTAATAACAGTGCCTATTGCACCTGTGACACATCAAAAGGTCTACTTCTTTTTTTTTTTTACCCTGTATAGTGACATACTTTAAAGTACTGAGTGAGATAAGGCTTGAAGCATAGGTTTGGAGTACAATGTAAATTGTGCATATTATAATTGTTAAAATTTAAAATGACAAAACCTGCATAGAGTACACTTATTCTTCAGGGGTACCTGTGAGCAATAAGACAGGCGGAGCATTAATTTTACTTTTGGTTTTGCTTTGGAACATATTGTAGGGGTAGGTCAGCAATGCTGGTCCCAGTATTTAGGTTTGGTTATGAGCATTAAAAACGTTATACATGTGGAACACTTTTCTGAGTACACACATGATACAGTGTTGCAAGATGTATATCAAAACATTATAACATAAACATGAAACATAAGCATGTTTGTAATAGAACAATTTTAGTATTGAGCATAATGCATAAAATACATTTTAAACAACACATATAGACTGTAAACTTAGCTTAGAATCCAGAAATGTTAGAGTACTGTGAATTTACTGGTTGAAAAAAATGCATTTATTGCTGTAAGGCAATGACAAAAGATTTTTGCATCTGTTTTAAAAGGATAAGAAAGCTGAAAAGACAATTAAAAAGAATGAATATGTGTGGACATACATCACAACTTCACCCTCAGCGTAACTGATTACTTGCTGAGGGCAGAAACCCTTGTACCAATAATAGGTGTGAGATTTAACTGTTTGCACTAGAAAAAACAGAAGGGCTTCAGCTGGGTTATGCTGTTAAAATACCTTGGGTCTTTTTAAAACCTGTAAATAAGAAAACAATTATTAGCTAAATATATTCCTTATTTACCCCTCTAGGGGAACAGTGATGTACCTTGCAACCTTTGTGGGTATTACACTGGAAGGGATAGAGGAAGGGTAACTACCTCCCCCAAGCTCCTACTGGTGGAAGAGACAGCTTGAAGTGAAAGAGACAGCTCGAACACTGTAGCAATAAAAAGGTTAGCTGTGGATGGTGACATGATCCCCACCTACTACACTTTAAATTATAACAAGATAATATTACAATTAGTTTAGTAAGTTTCATACCTTACTATAAAGATGGGAAACTTCTTTTTCTCTAGAAGAAAGAGAAGAAACACAGACAAACAACAAAAACAAACACACACCAGTTTAAAAATAAAACAAGATTATTTTCATAGGATAAAAGAAGCCAAGCGTCCCTGGGTTCCCTTATCCTAAGCATGACAAAATGTCAGCTGAGTTTTATAAAAAATCCAGATTGATGGTAATACGTACGTACGTATCTCTTAGAATGCATTTTAAAAAGACAAAAAAATGATTACACCATGGTCACACATAAAAACAAAAACCATTGTTTTTAACTGTAGATGGTAAACTCTCAAAAACAGCTGTAATAGTCCTTTTTTCAAAAGCGTACTGTACATATATATAATAAAAATATGGGGAGATGATGAATAATTCTCCCCTTCCAGCTGGAGTATTGCCTGTGTTGGCTGCAAGTCAGAAGCAGTGAGAGGAGAAGAAAAGTTTGTTCCTCTTCACTTAGAATACTAGTTTTGCAACAAAAAGTCAAATTACATGGTTCACTCTTGGTGTGCTTTCATGAGAAAACATACATTTTGTGTGAAAAGTTGTGCTTTAGGTATGGAATACACATCAAGTTTGAACTGGTAGTAACATAAAATGTTGAAACACAAGAAGGTCAAATAACGTGCAAAAGGTCACAGTGTGCATGCAAGGGTCATTTAAACCCAGCCATTCCTGTAGTGTCCTTGGAACACCACCAATATTAAAATATTTTTACACAATAAAACTGCTGGCCAAGACAGTACATACACATACACAAAAAGAATTACTTAACACAAAATAAGACTGACATTGTTTCACACCAATTTGCTGAGGTAATGCCCATAGTTTCATTAGAAAACTGTACGTGTTTTAGATATATGTGCTGCCTCCTGCCTGTCTTGTAATACTGACAATTTTTAAACCAACACATTTATACATATTGCCATGCCAAATCTTTCCAGAACAAAACCCTTTTTAAACACATTTTAATAACTCCTTTCAACACCTTTAAAACACAACACAACGTACCATCTGTAAGTGAACACATCTTGTATAACATGGTTACACCTTTTGGCGCATAGCCAAAATATGGCACTTTGCCATTTTGCAAAAAGTTTCTGGTTTTAACTAGAAGTATGATAAAGCCATTTATAGCTGTTAACACATTACATTTTCACTTAGCAGTGGCTTGGCACGTTGCTTGCAAACTACAAATCTTTCTGCACATTGCAATCTATGACGTCATATCTCTTCACCTTCAACACTACCTGCTTCATCCAACAACTACATACAAAATTTCTTCACTGACCCTATCTAGGCAGCACAAATGTTTCATTAAAAATAAAACCAATTAAAACAGTCAGATATGAGGCAAAGAAGCTTCCTCTTTTTTTTTTACTGTAACATGTGCACTGAAGGCAGTCAATCCTATCTCGCAACCTTGACAACAGAACATAATTACAGAACACAGATATAAGCTAGTACCTTGTTTAGTATACGTATTACAGAAATAAAACAGACAGACATAAAACAACTTTGAATAAAAAATTCAGACTTACCCGGTGCCAAGGTATTTTTCTTCTTCTTTTCCGATACACAAGTCTGAGTAAGAAAACTGACTGCAGGACCTTCATGTTAATTTCAAAACGCTGCAGCTATTAACTCTTTCAAAGGTTTTAACCCTTTCAAATGTTTTCTTTTGGCCATTTTAGTAACCTGCCAAACCAAGTCTTTTTCCAGAGCTCTGGTTTGCAGTTGAAAAACACAACAAAAAAAATCTCTAACAGTACTAGATTGAGATCCATCTGGTAGAGGTCCCCAGTAGTTGGGTTTGTGATTAAATGTTTCAGCCTCTATAGGAGGCAAGGAACTTGAAATTGATACAAAAAACTTGAAACTACACAGATAGGCAACATGGGAGGGAGGATTTTCAAATCATCCGTCTGAGTCACCTACTGTGTACATCCCAGTAGTTTATTTTCTTTTTCTAAATGTTGCTTATCTAACGTTACTTAATCAGCCGCTGCTTTTCTACTAAAAACAGCCTGAACTGGAAAGCCATCATTGACTCTAACAGTATATACTTGTAGCAAGCACAAATTACAAGGGCAAGGGCAGTTGCCCTTGCTTGTTGAGACTTTTCTTAATACATCTCTCCACATATTCTTCCACAGTTTCATCAAAGAAAAGATAAAATAAAAATAAAAAAAAAAACCACCGGGAGTTACTGTTGCCTGCCTCCTCCACCTTTCCTTTTCCTAGCTTTTAAAGGTGCTCAACCCACTTAAGGTTTCTGTTGCTGGTGCTCAACCTACTTAAAGGTTCTTGTTGCTGCCCCCCTTTGTCTGTCTTGTGCTCACACACGTCAAAGCAGGCTCAAACATCCCTATTAACTTGTTTACCGGTTTACTTTATGGCGCCCTAGTCCCTTTTGCCACTATTTCAGGCTCAGACTTCTAGTCCCTTTGCCACTATTTCAGGCTCAGACTTCTAGCTTCTTTTGTCACTATTTCAGACTCAAGCTATCCTGATATCAGTTACAACTTATACAAGCAATTTTTGACCTCAGTTACAGTGACTCATTCTTTATAACATGCAGCGTCCAAAAGGCAAAGGATACTTACAGATCAGCGCGCTCGGAGCCCAGGGAAAAATCCATCACGATCAGGGCCGTCCATTTCAATCTCCCTGGCTGTATCTTTGAGATTTTCCTTCAGCATTCCCTCAGCATCAGAACCTCTCCTTCAAGTGGGAGACCTGGGAAGCAGTCCCGACCGAGATGACTGAGGTCGGCGTGCTGATCCTGCCGACTTAGCCAAATAGTCGTGGAAAAAATATATGTTCTTACACTTTAGTTTAAAATCATACTCAGGACCACTGCATAGTAAAAAGAACGGTTTATTACATATGCATATGGGAGTCTGCTTCCAAAAATCATGCAAGGCTCCTCGATTATTGTTCACAGAGGCTTATATACCTTTTTTAGTTTCACAGTCTAACAGTGATCTCATGCTTAACAACAGCTTCTCCTTATCTTTAGCAAAAACCTTAGATTCAGCACTTTCCGTATAAGGAGTTGTTTTTTTATACTACTATGTGTCTCCCCTTTATCTTGGTTACAACCAGCTGTATTTCACTTCATTAATTTTTCAAGGTTTTCTTATCTTTGTCAAACAACCTCCTTTGTTTTAGTTAGCACAGAACTGCACATTCATTATGGCTGTTTTACAAAGCAGATAGTTTTAAAGCATATGAAAAGCAACATATCTATATGGCTATAATCACATATAACAGTTATAAGCTCTGGTACAATAAGCTTTAGAACATAAATGTATTATACTTTAGGATATAAAAATTCCACCACAGTTTACAAAAGTAATAGAAAAAGTAACTTACCCAACACTGGGTACAGCATCCCAATTTACAATTCTGGCCCAAAAAACACACTCTGGGTGGAGGCACTGCGCTATTTACATAACCTTTGGGAAAGAACACCCTTCTTTCCATCAGAATCCGATCCCAGGCCCCTCAACCTTGTTAGAGCTGGTCCGAGCTGACAAGGCAGGGGTTGTAGTCTCCGTCTCTTCTTGTTCCAGACCACGGCGCTAGGGAAGGGGTTACATACTCAGTCATGGCTGAAAAAGACTAACACTGATCCTCAAATTACTATACCGGGCTTCAAGCTCTTTAGGGCTGATAGGGATTCGGTGGGGTTCTATACACCAAATCCAAATTTGACGTTAGCAGCATTTCCTGTAAAACTAAGCCTAAGGAATAAGATTGTCTCGCTTAAACTTCACCTTCCATCCACAGAGTGCATCACAATCATTGGTGGCTATGGACCCCGTCTGGAGGCACAGAAATTCTTAACATGTTGAAATCCCTAACTTTGGCTGCTAACACAGAAACAATCCTAGGGGACTTCAGTATGGATTGGCTCACTGCTAAATCCCACTCCCTAAAATCCATCTGTGATGAGCTGGGTCTTACACAGATAGTAACTGAACCCACAAGAATTAATGCTTCTAACTCTGCCACTAGCTCACTCCTAGATGTCATCTTAACTCCGCATCCCCATAAAATCTCACATTCTGCAGTTTTCCATAACGACATGAGCGACCACAGTCTCATATGTACAAGGTTCCATCTAAAACCCAGCAGCACCCTAAATTCAGAATCAAGCACTAGTTCCACAAATTCAATTCAGTAAACTTCCTAACCGATCTAGCTATGATCATATGGTAAAACCTATATCTTGCCAAAACTGCTGTTGATGCAGTCTCTGTCCTAAATGACAGCCTCACCACCCTAATAAATAAGCATGCTCCTCTTATTAAAATAAGGGTGCAGAAAATCTCGCATCCATGGTTCACCCAAGAGCTCTAATCAGCACTCACCAATAGAGACAAGCTATGGGCTAGGGCCAGGCACACAAAGAACCTAGCAGACTGGCAGGCGTTTAGAACTGCCAGAAATGCCCGTGTTAAGTGTACGTGCTACTAAAGCAAACTTCTACATCTCCACTCTGGAGCAGGCCAAAGGAAATTCCCAAAAAATCTGGAAGACAGATCCATTGAAGGCCATCCTGCTGCTTCCTCCCTTCCCACCAAGATTCTGGCCAAGGACGGGATGGTTTAAAACAAACTGCAAATCCTCGAAGAACTTAATCTTCACTTTGCCACCGCAGGGTTGGCACTAGACTCCTCCCCATATGCTAGCCACGTGAATAGCAACACTAGCCCAGATTCTACACATGCTACTCCACCTCATCCCTTCCAACTGTGCCCGTTTAGCTACAAAGAAGTGGAAGACATAATTCTTAGCCTTGACACCAAGAAAAGTGCAGGGGACGATGGCCTTGAATCATTTTTCTTGCGGTTAGGCTATGCCCAGCTCACAGCCCCCATCCTCTACATCTTCAGCCTCCCTATTACCACAGCCACTGTTCCATCCTGCTGGAAATCTGCCCATGTTCTTCCTCTCTTCAAATCAGGAGATCCTTGTGACTTAAACAACTACCGACCAATCTCTGTCTTGCCCGTTCTCTCCAAAGCGCTGGAAAAACTTATCTACAGCCAACTTTTAAAAAAAAAAAAAAAAAAAAAAAATCACCTTGAAGCGCACTCACTCCTAAACCCAGCCCAATCTGGCTTCAGGTCGAAGCATAGTACCATCTCAGCCTTGGCTAAAGTCTCTAATGACTGGATCTTTGCTATGGACACCAAGAAGGTTACTGGTGCAGTCTTTCTAGACCTCAGTAAGGCCTTTGACACTGTAGACCATCACCTCCTAATCACCTGTCTTGCCTACATAGGTGCCACTCCACTTACCTTACAGTGGTTTAGCAGTTCTCACTGGAAGGATACAAAAAGTCAAAGCTGATGACCTATCTGCCCCCCTTTCAATTACCAGAGGAGTCCCTCAAGGCTCCATCTTAGGACCAATCCTTTTTTCCCCCCTGTACATCAACAACCCTGACTCCCACAAAGAACTCTAGCATACATTTCTTTGCTGACGATACGGTTTTGTACGCATCAGGCTCGTCCTTAACTGAAGTCAGGGAAGCACTCCAAGCTGACTTTATCCAGTTAGAAAGCAACATCATCAATGCCAAGCTACTCTTAAATGCCAAAAAAACCCAAGGCAATGATTTTCTCGAGACTTGCCTTGTCTGGTGCCCTACCCCACCTAAAAACTTCATAGTTACCTCCCTAGATGAACCCTTGGAAGTCGTACCTAAATTTAAATATCTAGGTATGTGGATAGACAACAAGCTCTCTTTCAACGACCACATCGAGGATCTATCAAAGAGGCTTAAAGCACGCTTGGGTTTCTTCTTTAGAAATAGGACCCTCTTTTCTCTCTCGACCCGCAAAAGACTTGTCCAAGCAACATTCCTTCCCTTGCTTGACTACAGAGACTTTATCTTTATCTCCTCCCCAACCTTGAGCCTGTCTAAACTGGACGTACTCTACCACCATGCTCTTCGCTTCATTACTAACTCTGTGTACAGGACCCACCACTGTGATCTTTATGCAGCAGTTGGGTGGACCTCTGTCGCCACCAGACACCTCCTGCATGCTGGCATTTGGACCCTCAAATTACTACTCCACAAACTGCCTGTCTATTTAACGTCTCTCATACACATCTCGCTTAGCGCCTACTCCCTAAGGAAATCCGACCTTATCCTATTAGATGTTCCCAGGACTCATACCACAACTGGCCAAAGAGCTGTCTCATATGCCCTCCCCAACATTTGGAACCAACTACAAGCCATGCTGAAGCTAACCAGCATCGTATCAATTAACTCTTACAAAACACTAGCTATCTCTAAATTAAGACATATGTAGGTGATACTAGGCCCCCCAACTCCAAGTCAACTTCCTAGGTACCAACTGGCCCTCTACTTATTAAGCTGAAATACGTTGCATAATTTGGCGCATGGTTAAAGCTGGAATGTATTGCATATATAGCATAAGGACTTCTATTTTGTATACCTCTTGTATTATATATTTTTTCTTTTGTTCTACATTTCGTATCTCCTGTCAATGTAATTGCGAACTGTATGTGTATGTGCCTCAGGACCTCCTCGTGAATGAACTTGCTCAATGAAGTTTTTCCTGCAATAAGCTTGATAACATACAGTATTTTCTAATGAGACCATATGTAAAAGGAAGCCACTAGAAGGTGTGTGTGTGTGTGTGTGTGTGTGTGTGTGTGTGTGTGTGTGTGTGTTTCCCCCGACACATTTTATTTATTTATTTTTCTCCTTTTTTATTTTGTTTCATTTAAGTATGAGGCTTTGTTTTGTATGGAGCATGAGAAGGTGGGATTTCTTCTTTCAAATGTCTGAGACCTTCAGCTTTTACAGGGAATTAGCTTATCCATGTGCAGCCACCGTAGCCGAGTGGCTGTCCCTTTTAGCGTGTCTCAGAAATGGAAGCTGTAACTGAGAAGAGCGCTTTTCTCTGTCTGAGCACGTCTTTTGAATGAGAGAAGCCGTTAATACTGAGAGCGTCTCCTGGTCATGATCGGCACACGGGGGGGGTGGGGGCTGGCAGCAGTATGCGAGGCTTCTGGTCACAGCAGTATTAGGGGTAGTATGCACTCGACGCTTACTAAAGTGGTGGCTTTCTCAACAGGGGCAGAACAGAAGGTGATATTTTTATATTTTAAATGAGGAAGAAGCTCCCCGTGATAACCAATAGAACAATTATGTACAGTGCAAAACGTGGGTACATATAGCTTGTGGAGAATTATTTTGTAAGAAATTTAATCTCTGTAGCTCCTTCATCTAAATTCTACATTTGCCAAATCTCCTCCCTAGCTCTTCACCCCCCAAAATGCACTACAAATATCTAGAAGAGTTTCAAAGTGTCTGTTATGAGCAACATTTCTGTCTATTATAATCAGAGGAAAATGCATTCGATTTGATACATCTGGTTTGGGAAATCAATTTTGTCTACTATAACCGATTGTGTGTTATAACAGTGTCCGTTATAAGTGGAGTACACTGTATAGCGAGACATTGTGTTGTGTTGGGGGAATCCAACTCGGCTACACAGTACCACTATATTGTGTTAGCACAGTGATCTCTTGTGGCGAGTCCTGACTGGCTGAAGAGGTGCCAGTTGGCACGATATGCCCCGATAAGGACACAGCCACAGGTGCCTCTCAGCCAATCCGGACACAGACAACTCCAGACTCATTTTATAATTGAGTTTATATAATTGCTGTGGCGAGAAATGTTCCCCAGCAGTTATATAAAATAAAACATGGGGAGGTGTGTAAAACTTGAATTCTAATTACCGGGTCTCCCTTTTTTCCATAAGAAAACCGTAGCGTTATTTGCCATAATAAAAGAGTGTTTATTATGGCAAACACATGCATGGTTTCCCTCGCTCTGCATATTCACCCACAGTTCTCCCTTCCTGACCGTGCCGCTCTTCTTATGGGGTGGTGTGTAAACTCAAAGTTTACACACCTCTGAGTAGATGCTTTCATAAACCCCCGAGCTACCTCGGGTTTATGTAGCATCTAGCTCTCTCAGTGTGTGTAAACTCTCGCTATACACACCCCATACCTAGCCTATACACACCCTTAGTGTTGGATGCTTGGATAAACCCAGAGAGGAGAGCGAAGTAGCATCCAACATCTCGTATGTGTAAAATTCTCATTACACATCACCCCATGTAATAGTATGTATATTTTAGGGGCGTAGTAACGTCCCCATAGTTAAGGTGGCTAGTGAGATCTGTGTTAAGAACATGTATTGGGAAGGAAGCTCGAGCTACTGTTGCATAGATTGTGGCTTGAGCCCCCCGTCCCAATATTTATTAACTAAAAATGAAATACCTGAGCAGCTCGTAAAATTACATTTCGGAAGTGCAGCTGCCATATTGTCAACTGAGCGCAGCCCCTGGGAGATCACGCTGGCAAAACTCTCGAGATAATGACGTGGTTTGTCTCATCTCTGCACTCTGCTTGACAATATGCTGGCTGCACCCCCGGAAAATGTAATTTTACAAGCAGTCAGGTATTTTTTTTTACCTTAATAAATACTGGGACTCAAGGGGTGAAGGCGCTCAAGCCACAGTTTCTGCAGCAGTGTCTCGAGCTCCCTTCCCAGTAGATCTCCTTTAACTCAATTTTTTTTTTTTTTTGCTGCTTGCAGAAAGATGGTTTTTCAGGTTTGCACGAAACTTTCAGAATCTGTTGCCCGTGGCAGAATCCACAATCCCTAAAATTCTCATGTAAATTGGTTCAGCATTTTTAGAGATATTAAAATGTGAAAAACAAATGTAATTTTCTATTGATTTCAGTGTTTTTTTTTTTTCCCCTGAATTTTCGCGTCATCCAGATTAAAAAAAAAAAAAAAAAAAACTACAAATCTTTAAGTTGTGAAATTTTATATGGTTGTGTAGGTAAATGGGGAAGAGTTCCTGCAGGGGTTGATGCTTGGGAGTTTTGTATCTTAAGATATTTACACTTGAAAAATTGGGTTTTAGCGTTTAGGAGTCTGCTCCGGTGTCATGCCAGATTGGTTCCGCCGTCAACTTTGCGTATGTGCAGCTCATGAACAGCAGCCCAACAGCAGCATTCAGTGTTGATCAGCAGCATTTCACATGTATGAAATATTTGTATAACTTGATTCAGTTTATGGATGCTTTCTTATGCTTTCTGGGACAATTCTTAGAGCAACTTACTTATGAGCTGCATGTTTAACATAGTGTCTTGTGCACCCTGGGTTGTATTATTCTGGAAACGAGTTCAGTGTGCCTTTTTAGGTGTCTAGTTTCTACAAATATGTTAGGTATCCAGTTTTCAATAAATAATTTGGGGGTCAATTCTGGAAAAGTATAGAGCTGCCGTGTTCAGTGTAAGACTAGAGATGTGTGTGTGTGTGTGTGTGTGTGTGTGTGTGTGTGTGTGTGTGTGTGTGTGTGTGTGTAAGAAGCTGATGGGAATAGGAGTTTCGGGGAGGAGCTACTGGCAGCAGGGAAAGAATGCTTTTTTAATGTATTTATCCCAGGTGAGACTAAACATCTCTTCAGTGTAGTCCTACTTCTGTCAGTTTAGGGGGAAGGGGTGGTGGACTACTGGGGGATGTGCAGTGGTTAAGCTTCAGAGTGCTCAGATGGGGATGGCTGGTGCAGTGTTTGATTGTTTTATCCTCTTGAGGCATCTTGTTCCTGTTATACTGAGACCCTGCCACCTATCTTTTCCGGGACCACCCTCAACTCACCACTGTGCTGCCCCCCTCACTTATCCCCCAGGGCCGGGTATGCATTCAGTTTCTTTGGTATTTCTTCCCCGCATCAATCTGGCTACCTGCGGCGAAGGTGAAGACTGGTGGTGTCCCCAGGGGATGGTGGCTGAGGTCCAGCATTGGACGTGGTGGGCAGGCAAAGGTTTCATCCTCCCAGTCCTGCACCTAATTTCCATTTTCTGCCCCCCCCCCCCCAGGAGCATGCATCGGGACTGGGTACTGGCTGAGCCTGAGACAGCCAGTCCATGGGCGTGTTCATGTGTTTTTCCCCTCCTGTCGTGACATCCTATGCACCACCACCTGGTGCACCCAGGTGGTGGTAATGCAGTGGGGTGTGGCACCCTTCCTCCCTTGAGTAGGAGAGCATCCTGTGGGATGCTTAATCCTCCTGCCCCAGCCGGCCGGTCAACGGCTCAGGCTCATTACCGAACACAGGTCATTGACATTGCGAGCAGTAGCTCTACAGCTGCGCCAGCCGGTCGGCTGTCTGACAGGGGCTTACTGTGGCTCCTGGGTGCAGATACAAACCTCAAGGGTAGTGGTGCTATTTCAGCCAGCAACCCCACCCCCGCCACATATGGGCCTGCACCCACTACATGCATGATCCTTCCCACAGTCTGCCTGCACCCCCACCCACACAGAGTCCTGCACTATCCTACCCACCCACCCATGCAAGGGCCTGCTGCCCCTGCCCCTTCTCACAAATGGGCATGAAAACCCCCATCTTCAGGAAGTGGCCTTCCCACTCCAGCAGGGGCCTGCAATGAGCCATCAGAATCTATACCCAGCCAAATTACCTCCCACCTGCTGGGATGCCTGCAAGCCCAATAGAGCCATCTCCACCCTCTGGAATGCCTCCCCGCCCACTAGAATGACCCTTAGGAATGCCTCTCACACTGACTGAATACCCCCGACCAACCAGAATGCACATCCCATGACAAAATGATCCCAGGTGTCCACTGGAATCGTGTCCCTTACCCTATTCACTGGCAGACATTTTTTGGTGACAAGTTGCACGCCCCTCTCACGCAGTGCTGTGCCAGCATGGCCACTGTTATCCAGCGCCTCCCTCATCACTACATCCCATGGCAATACGATCCAGATGACCAGTGGCACCCAAACCCATTCCCATGGTTTCGGGATCCTTGGCATTCAGTGGAATGCCCTGACCATACCATACCACCCCATCCCATGTAAACACAGCCTTTTGTGTCCAGAGACACCCCCATCCTGACCCCTGCCCAGTGGTACCATGATCCCTGATGTCCAGTGGTATCCCCCCATCTTGTGCTACATGATCCCTGTTTCCCATTGGCACCCCTCACTTACCCCAGTGGTGCATGATGCCTTGTGTCCAATTGTGCCCATCCCAAAAGACGACCAGCACAGCCTACCCATTTTCTCAGTCATATGAGAAGATGATACATGGTGTCCAGTGGTACCTGATATCAAAAGAAAATGACTAGCACAGACCCCTCCCACCTCCTTGCTGGTCTTTTGGACTTCTTTACAACCATAAACTTCAGACAACAGTTGGACAAGGATTTCTGAGAAGGGCAGTGCCAGTTGTCTTTGGGGGTTGCCACTGAATGATGGACACCAGAGATCATGGTGGTAGAAAGTGAGAGACACTGGGCGCCAGGGATCATGTAGCGCAGGATGTGGAGCTGGTAAATGTAACTGTAAGCCAGGGATCATGTTGCACATGCTGGGGAGGTGGTGGATGCCACTGGACATCAAAATCATGTCTGCACAAAATAGGGTGACACTAGAATACCAGCATAAAACCAAGAGCCAACTCTGGGACAGGACGGCCAGATAGGGTGAGAGTGATAGTCCAAAGCGTGATCACCATATTAATAGGGCGGTAGCAACCAGATCTAGAGCCTGCCATGGAAAAGATAGCTGAGCAGTAGAAGTAGTGGGTCCAAATAGAGCTCATCCAGGATCTGTCACCAGAAGCAACAAGGAAGAAGAGGCAGAAGAGAGGCATGCAGTAATGAATACAGAGTGGAGTGATGGAGTGAGTGCATGAATGTGTGTGGGCAGTAGGTGTGGGGTGAGACCATATGTGTGTGCATGGGCATGTATGTCTGTATGCAAGGGTTTGATGTACATGGGTAAGCTGCCACAGGACACAAGAATCCGGTTGGCTAGGTGTCGTGGGGTTCAATTCAGGAAGACAGCAGGAATCATAAAATATTGTGTAAAACACCCTGAGGTGCTGTTTTATTGCCAGGTTTGTACAGATGGCATTTTCGGATGTAAACTTTTGTCAGGTTACTATAAGAAAAACAATAAAGAGTATGGGCTAGGAGTTTAGTTAGGAGACCTCTCATTAGAACACTGCAGTTGGACCTTACAATGCCCTCTAGAGACCAGGAACTGAACCCATCGCATGGTATGGTTACCCTGCCAATACCCCCTAGGTTTCTGCAAGTTCCTCTGCTGTCTAAGTATCTGCCCACTCATGCCTCTGCAGCTTCTCACCAGTCCGAGTCCTCTCCCTTTGGTAAATTCCAGGTGATCAGCTTCTAGCATCCAGGTAACCCAAACCTGACCTTCGGAGGTCCAGGGCCAATCCCAGACCACAGTGATTCATAGAAACATAGAATTTGATGGCAGATAAGAACCGCTTGGCCCACCCAGTCTGCCCATTTCCCTACCTAATGGATAAGCTGCAGATCCTAGTTAACCAGCAACTACTTCTTTCTACTTCCACCCCCTAGAATTGCCTTATGACTGTCCCATGCATGCTTGAATTCAACCACTGTTTTTGATTCCAGAACCTCCTCTGGAAGGCCATTCCATGCATCCACAACCCTCTCTGTGAAAAAAAATACTTCCTTACATTACCTCTGAGCCACCCCCATATCTTCAAATTGTGCCCCCTTGTTCTTGCACACCTCTTTTTTTGAAAGATGCTACCCTCTTGGACTTTGTTGATTCCCTTGCGGTACTTGAAAGTTTCCATCATGTCCCACCTCTCCCCGAGGCTATACATATTAAGCTCCTTTAGTCTCTTCATAGGTCTTCTGGTGCAGACCTTGCACAATTTTAGTTGCTCTCCTCTGGACAGCTTCCATCTTATCTATGTCCTTGCGGAGATTGGGTCTCCAGAACTGCACACAGTACTCCAGATAGGGTCTCACCAGCTGTCTGTAAAGAGGGATAACAACTTCCTGTTTTCTACTGGTGATGCCTCTCCTATGCATCCCAGTATCCCCCAGCCCTCCTTACTGCCCTCTCTACAAACATCTGATGATGACTACCCCCGTCCCTTTCCATTTTTGTTTTTGTTAGTATCTCACCCCCCATTGTGTACTTTTCCCCTGGGTTTTTGTTTCCCCAGGTGCATTACCTTGCACTTCTTAGCATTGAATCTAACCTACCATACATTTGACTATTCCTCTAACCTTGCCAAGTCCCTTCTCATCCGTTCCACCCCACCTTGTGCATCAACTCGGTTGCAGATCTTTGTGTCATCTACAAAGAGACATACTTTTCCTTCCAGTTTTTCTACAATGTCACTTATAAAGACATTGAAGAGAACCAGTCCTAATACTGAACCCTGTGGTACCCCACTAGTAACCCCCCTTTCTTCAGAGTGGACTCCATTTACTATTACCCTCTGTGTCCTATTCTCCAGCCAATTCTTTACCCAGGCTATCATCTTGGGACCCACTTCCAGGTTGGTTAACTTGTATATTAATCTTTTGTGTGGGACTGAGTCAAATGCCTTGCTAAAGTCTAGGTAGGCCATGTCCACAGCCCCTCCCTGATCTACTACTTTGGTCACCCAGTCAGAGAAATCTATTAGATTCGTCTGGCATGACCTTCCCGCTGCGAATCCATGCTGCCTTGGGTCCTGTGCCCCCTCTGGCCTCTAGGTACTAGACAGTTCTTTCCTTCAGAGTTCCTCCTTGCTTTTAGGCTTTACAGGACTTTCAGCCTAAGCTCCACCTTAAACTTGCCTCACCTTCACCTTTGGGTAACCAGGATCTCAGTAATTCAACACTGCATGTCTCTCTCACGTTTGGCTGCTTCTCTGGCTCCACACTGCTTCTCCTTGAGGCTCCTCAGCCCAAAATAAAACTGTAGGGTACCTGAGCACCCCCTATATACAGCTCAGGTGTCACATGATTTATCAGTCATGTTCTATTAAACAATTAGAGGAATACCAGATTTATAATTCACACAACTGCATTATTTTCAAAGAAATATACAAGATACATATATAGGGGCAATTGTTACACAATGCTAAACCCCTTACAAAAGCATAAACACAAGAACATACAAACAAATATCCTTTTCAGAAAGTTTATCCCTCTAAACTAATCACTTCCTGGCAGGACAAGATCCAAGCCTTCCCTATATACTAATGCAATTAAGGGCCAGCCCTTCCCTGAGGGAACATCTTTCTAAAATGGCTGCAGCTGCTGAGATAGCAGCAGCAGAAACACAGACCTAGGAGCTTCTGAACTCCCAGCTTCCAGGTACAAACTACCTTTAAAAAGCGTAGATTCTTCTAGAGATGAACTCCACCTTTAACTGTTATCCTGCATGCACTTTTATAGTTTATACACATCTCTTTTTCTAAAGCTATCAAATGCTTCCTTATGTCATGTTTTGTTTCACAGAAATATAGACTCAACTGTTTCCTAAAATCAGCAGCAGCCTGCAAACAGCAAACTATTTAGCACAGATATATTTGCCTGGATTTACTGCTCAGCAACTTTGTTGCACTTGTACTGGGGGGGGGGGGGGTGTTTTGCATTCTCCCATTGAATAGCCAAACTGCCATGCTCAGAGTTTCTACAGCAAGGAGAGCCTTATTCACTTGTTAGCTGGCAGATTACACCCCTTGGGCAGTTTATTTTACTCTTATTTAAAAAGCAAAGCCCTCATGTAATGCTTCTTATGGTGATCTCTATATACCAGCTTGCCACATTCTTTGGGGGGGGGGGGGGGGATTGCAGAACACGAACTAGATTGAAGACTACACTGATAGTGGCCAGCTAGCAAGGCTCAAAGATAAACAACAAAATATAAAGTATAACAGACTTACATAGAGGAAGGAAAAGGTAACTACAACTTTATTTTACTTCCAGGGACTACTGCATGCTATACATATCCGTAATGTGGCATCATGGGGTAAACTTTGTTGAAGCTGAGCTGCTTTAACCATCACTACAGTTTTCCAAATGGGGTAGGGTTACCCACCCTATCACACTAGGGTGAGGGATGGGGATGACACTAGACACCAGGGATCATGTAGCATAGGATGGGAGTGTGTGTGTGTATACACCTGCACGCAAAGCTATGTGTGGCAGGTGAGGTGCAGGACTGTACATGTGTATATGTGCCACCAGGTGAGGGGTGGTTGTAAGTACATAGATACATAGACAGTGTCGGCAGATAAGGGCCTATGGCCCACCCAGTCTGCCCATTTAAGTGCATGGGTATGTGTGGCAGCAGGCGAGAGGTGGGAGAATGTGCATGAGTATGTGTGGCAGCAGGCGAGAGGTGGGAGAATGTGCATGAGTATGTGGCAGCAGGCGAGAGGTGGGAGAATGTGCATGGGTATGTGTGGCAGCAGGCGAGAGGTGGGAGAATGTGCATGGATATGTGTGGCAGCAGGCGAGAGGTGGGAGAATGTGCATGAGTATGTGTGCAGCAGGCGAGGGGTGGGAGAATGTGCATGAGTATGTGTGGCAGCAGGCGAGGGGTGGGAGAATGTGCATGAGTATGTGTGGCAGCAGGCGAGAGGTGGGAGAATGTGCATGGATATGTGTGGCAGCAGGCGAGAGGTGGGAGAATGTGCATGGATATGTGTGGCAGCAGGCGAGAGGTGGGAGAATGTGCATGGATATGTGTGGCAGCAGGCGAGAGGTGGGAGAATGTGCATGGATATGTGTGGCAGCAGGTGAGAAGTGGGAGAATGTGCATGAGTATGTGTGGCAGCAGGCGAGGGGTGGAGAATGTGCATGGGTATGTGTGGCAGCAGGGCGAGGGTGGGAGAATGTGCATGGGTATGTGTGGCAGCAGGCGAGGGGTGGGAGAATGTGCATGGGTATGTGTGGCAGCAGGCGAGGGGTGGGAGAATGTGCATGGATATGTGGCAGCAGGCGAGGGGTGGGAGAATGTGCATGGATATGTGTGGCAGCAGAGGGGTGGGAGAATGTGCATGGATATGTGTGGCAGCAGCAGGGGTGGGAGAATGTGCATGGATATGTGTGGCAGCAGGCAGGGGTGGGAGAATGTGCATGGATATGTGTGGCAGCAGGCGAGGGGTTGGAGAATGTGCATGAGTATGTGTGGCAGTAGGTGAGGGGGTGGGAGTGAGTGCATGGGTATGTGTATTAGAAGGCGATAGATGGATGGGAGTGAATCATGATGTCTCATGCACGACATCCCCGTCTAACCTTACCTCACGTGATCTTCTCCAGCTTCATGCTCACGTTATGTTTTGGCAGGCATACAGTTTGAGTGTAAGCTGCAGATTCAGGAGGGTTTGCTACTGCACATGCAGATTTCGTCATCCCGTATGTGCAGTTGTGGGTCCATGCTTGCCTCTGCTGCGTTCCTCACTACAATGAGAATAGACCGCAGTTGGAGGTGAGCTCCTAACTAATTGACTACCTCTGGCTGGCAGAATACATTGTATACTTTCTGACATGGAACCTTTGTAACAGAACACCTGTGTTCAGTGGTCTTTTCCTAGGAGTAAATATAAAAAAAATATTAAAAATACACACACACACACACACACACACACACACGCGCACGCGCGTGCGCACGCACACACACACAGAAAAAAAAAATAAGGAATAAAGCTTCCAAGTGCGCTTCCACCAGTCTACCATGAGGAGCCACTCAAGGAGTGGTGCAGACCATCGCCTCTAAGGGAGGAGCTCTCCACTCTACTCGTCCTAGGTGCAGGGCATGAACCTGTGTCGCCAATTTGCCAAGTGGGTGCCTCATGACTCCGTGCCACAGAGCTGGCTGATTAACAATGTTTTTATTTGCAGTTAATCTTTTTAGTCATTAAAAAAGGCAGAACATATTATACAGATCAATAGAATGACTGAATATAGTACATAGAAAATGTGGATGAATATAACTAACTTGCGGAAAATCAATGTATATTGGCCCGGATATTCAAACTGCGCCATTCTGAGGCGCAAGCCCTTGCGCTGCTCAAAATAGTTGCGCAGGGGTGTGGCCGGAGCGATATTCAAAGGAGTTGCGCTGTTGAGCAACTCCTTTGAATATCACCCCAACCACAGCCATTGTGCATGGCGCAGTGGAACTTCGCCACCGCAGAGTTGTCAGAGTTGAGCATTAAACCTGGCGGTGGCGCAGTACCATTGCGCCGTCATAAATTTCCGATATTCAAAAGGTGACATGCAAATGGGGCTATAATTCATGCAAACGCAAGGGGCCATTGCATCTGATTATGGCCCCATTTGCATGCCATTAGCATGTAGGTGCTACCGATCCCCTCGAGGACTTTGCGCCTGGCCGCCCCTGCCAGGCAGCAGCCGTCAGACCGACGCACCCTGCAGCCCGATCGCGGGCACAACGCGGAAAACAACCCCCGCCCAAACATCTCCCAGTGCCCGATCGCGCAAAGCGTGAAACAACCTCAGTGCCCGATCGCGGGCAGAATGTAAAACCCCCAACCCAAATATCTCCCTGGTGGTCCAGTGGACCGTAATGCCTGATCGCGGGCAGAATGTCAGTGACAACCCCCAAACATCTCCCTGGTGTGTCGTGCCCCCACCCACCCACCCACAAGCCCACCACCCGCTCCCCCCGCCGGTGGCAGTAGCATCCACCCGCCTGCCGCCCGCCCAGACTGACTGTCGGTGGGGCTGCACGCCCATTGGTGCAGAGCTAGAGCCAATGGGTGCAGCCCATACCGTATGGGGAGATGTTTGGGGGGTTGTCACTGGACATTCTGCCCGTGATCGGGCATTACGGTCCACTGGACCACCAGGAGATATTCGGGTTAGGGGTCTTTTTATTCTGCCCGCGATCGGGCACTGGGGGATGTTTACGCTCTGCCCGCGAATGGGCATTGAGATGTTTGGGGGTTGTTATTATACATTCTGCCCACCATTGGGCATTAGGAGATGTTTGGGCGGGGTGTCATGATACGTTCTGCCCGCGATCGGGCATTGGAGATGTTTGGGCAGGAGGGGTTGTTTTCACGTTCTGCCCACAATCGAGACTGGGGGGGCACAGGGACTGAGTTGGGGGCCAGCCACGGGTGGCAGCTGCTGTGTTGCCCTGCAATACAGCAGCTCACCGTAGGTGGCCCTCAACCTGATCCCTTTTTTTTTTTTTGGCTCAAAGTTGTGCAGGCGCAGGTTGGTTAGGCCTGCACAACCCGACTGAATATCGGGTTGTGCAGTTTATGCATGGTTCCTCCCCCTCCTGTTGAGCATGCATTCATTTGCATTGCGCTGTTGCTCAACCTGTTTTCAGTGGCGCAACTGCCTCCTGCTGAATATCGCAGAATGGCGCAATGTAGGACTTGCGCATGCGCAACCCTTTTGAATATCTGGGCCATTGTGTACAAATCAAGTTACTGGATGAACAGCAATACATTTTGAGAAGAGTTCAGGGTATGTGAAAAGAAAAATCCTCAGCATACTGGTCCCCTACTCACATTATCTAAGTGTGCAGTTGAAAAAGAAAGGGATGAGTTAACAGCTCAGCATAGTCCAACCAAGTATGTGGGCCATTCTCGGGGCACTGTAGGTATTTCCGTATCTCCAAGGAGAGGACTGGCATGAAACCGCAGTGGGGTGAGGTATTCTTCTCAGATGTGTTAGAATGAAGCTAGTGTACCTCTTGTCACTGCTGATTTTCTAGTTGCCAGTTAGTTAATGGCTTGGCAGCACTCGATGGTGGGAATTGATTTGTGACCTGTACCGGTGGAGTACGAGACATTTAGCTTCAGCCCCCACCGTTTGCCAAGAGAAGGGAGGAGGGTTGGATGCTCCCATCTGACGGAAGGAGCACTTGCAAGTAAAGGAACGGGGAGCCTGCTGCCCAGCACTTTGGTGTATTTAGACTAGGGGTCAGGATATGCTCCAGGTCACCGCACCCCCAAGACTGAGTACAGTGCCAGCAGTGATCATGGTTTAAAGGGCCTGTTGACTTAAAATGGTCTGGGGTCCTATACCACATGTGTAGGAGTTTGTTTTGTATCAGGAGGCTTCTATTATCCAGCAAGCTCTCCTGGTAACTTTCCAGGACCCGTCCCAATCATCTTGTGAAATAGTGATGCTTAATGCCTGTTACCAGTATTGGCAGGCTTTCTACGTTTGGTCAGGCATTTTACTGTGTTCAGCAGCATGCAGTTTCCTTGCGCAACCCTTCTTCATTTGTAGCCAGAAGGGCAACTGTAAATCTGAACTCGGAGCGGGAGTCGGGTGTGGTGCAGAATTAGTGTTACAGAGCTGCACAGCTGGAAATAGTACAAAAAATCTGAAGAGAGGAATCAATACCAGGATTGCAATCCCTGGAATGAGTCTAACTATTGAGTACCCAGGGTAAAAGGGTCTCTGATGGAAAATATACTTGGCTTCTCTCAGTCTCTCAACTGAGTACTCCTGTGTCATACTTTTATTACTAGTAGGGTAGGACAACTCTGTTTATGAGCTGGTGGTCAGTTTGGCTACTAGTTTTCAAAATTTGACAGATTTAGAGACCCTGTCTCAGAAAGGGCATAGGGTTGAGGCTGTCCAGAGGAGGACAACTAAAATAGTGCAGTGACTGCATTATAAACCCTATGAGGAGAGACTGAAGGATCTCAATATGTACACCCTGGAAGAGAGGCGTGAGAGAGGGGACGTGACAGAGACCTATAAATACCTCACGGGGATGAATAAGGTACAGAATGGGAGTATTTTACAGAGAAGAAGGTGCATAAGAACAAGGGGACATGCAATTAAGCTGGAAGGAGGGGCTGGCCCAGTGGCACTGAGGGTTGAGGTGCTGGATGCCACACCTTGCGCCACGCCGGCAACCTGGGTTCAGGAATGAGCCTGGGCCGTCGGGGGTCGGCAGAGGTGAGAGGGGATTGAGCATCCGATGGACTGCTCTCCTCTCTCAGAGTGGAAGTATGGGGGTTCCTGGCGTAGCAGTGGCCTGTAGTGGAAGCTGGAGGCAGCCCTACCGCAGGGACACAGTGGTGGGAGGGATGACGACAGTATCTTCTGGCAGGGAGTGTGGCGCTGGGCTGGATACATTGCACGCCGCATCTCTAGGGGCAACCAAGAGAAACCCCCTTATGTGCATGCAATATGAAGTCCACGATGGGGGACCTACCTTGCAGAGCAAACAAAGCCCGGAGTAAGTCACGGCGTGATCCTAGGGTGATGCGGTCTCCTTCTCCCGGTTTACCCTCACTGGGGAAGGGCCCCGCCATGGGGGGTAAGCCACGGTTCTCCCTACTGTGCTTCTGAGGCAGAGGCTGCCCCGAGGACATGGTAGTTAAGCTCCTGCGTAACGAACGGAAGAAGGGTAAGCACCCTGCAGCACAGAAGAGAATAAAGAAAATATAAAAAAAAAAAGCTGGAAGGAGGAACATTTACAAGATATGTGAGAAAGTAAGTCTTCCCTGAAAGAGTGGTGGATGCCTGCAACAGTCTTCCAGAGGAGGTAGTCAGGGCAAAACTAGTGGTGGGCTTCATGCATGGGATAGGCACAAATGGAATCTTTGTAAGGAACTAAAGTGGGGGGGGGGTATCCAGAGATAAGGTAGGGTCTGCGGTGCAACTGTAGCAGGAAAACATGAGTGGACTGGGTGGACGAAGCGGTCCTTATCTGCTGACAAATTCTGTGTTTCTGTGATTGCCAGATCAATGTTTTTAGTACCCCTCCTCACAAATCACTGTGTGCACATGTAGTCAGAAGGTCGCTAACCTTCAAATCTGGTAGTCAAACCATATAGTGACCATTACCTGGCTACCAAAATTTGTCTCGCCCTATTTGCTAGCCATACATAGTTATGAAAGGTCCATCATGATTTTCATGCCTAGGTACTTGAGAGAATGTGGGGTCCAGCATAGACCCAAAGACATCAAATGGGTGCCTGATGGCAACTGAGGTGTAGGAGAGGATCTCTGTATTGCTGGGATTCAGTGCTGGGACCTGTCATCTCTAATGTCTTTATTAGTGACATAGTAGAGGAGCTGGAAGGAAAGGTGTGCCACTTTGCAGATGACACCAAGATCTGCAACAGGGTGGACTCTCTGGGGAGAGGGGTGGAAAGGATGGGCAGAGATCTGAAAAAAATGGAGGAAAGGTCAAGGGTATGGCAACTGGATTTTAATGTAAAAAAGGGCAAAATAATGCACTTGGATCATAGAAGCCCAGGGGTTGAGAGTACAAAATGGGAGAAGTGATACAGACAACAATCAAGCAGGAAAAAGACCTGGGGATAATCATATCGGGTGACCTAAAGGTGGCCAGGTACTGTGACAAGGCAGTCAGGAGGGTTAGTGGGATGCTGCGGTGCATAGGAAGGGATATCGCCAACAGAAGGAGGGAAGTGTGTTGCCTCTATATGGATGGCTAGCAAATAATACCCCACCCTGAGTACTGTGTCCAGTTCTGGAGATCACATCTCCGGAAGGACATAGAGTGGAGGCGGTCCAGAGGGAGGTAACTAAAACGGTGCAGGGGTCTGCATCAAAAGCCCTATGAGGAGAGGTTAAAGGAGCTTGGTGTGTACAACCCTGGGGATATAAATAGAGACCTTTAGATTCCTCAAGGGTGTTGTTAAGATACAGGAGGGAAGTATTTTTTTAGAACAAAAGGTGCTGTAGAACAAGTGGACTTGCTGTGAAGCTGGGGGGGGGGGCAGTAAACTTGAGGACAGATGTGAGGAAATATTTCTTTTCAGAAAGCATGGTGGATTCCAGGAACAGCCTTCCAGCTTAGGTAGAGGGTGTGAAAACAGTGGTGGGGTTCAGAAATGCCTGGGATAGGAAGGGAATCTTAGGGGTAAGGAAGGGTGGGGGTAGAGACAGTGACATAGATCAAGTGGGTCTGCAGCAAAAAGAAAGGTATAAAAAAAGCAATTGGGCAGACTGGCTGCGCCAATCTGGGTCCTTATCTGCCATCAGATTCTGTGCTTCACCTTTTCACCGAGAGAGTGGTGACCAACTAGAACGAATTGCCAGAGGAGGTGATCTTCCTGAAAACTGATAGCTTCATGAGAGGATGGGACAGAATGAGAGGGAGGTTGCTGGGGAATGAGGGGGCAGATCCCACTGTAGACACGGGGTGGGGGGACCTACACAATCAAGCAGACAAGATAGACTATAAGGCCTTTATCTGCCAGCAACATCTATGTAGCTTTGTTGTGTTTTTTAGCTCTACTACTGCCCCCCCCCCACCCCCACCAAAGTCAGCCAGCTACCACAACTCGTACATCAACTCCAGGAAGCCGTAATATGGAGCTCTGTGAAGCCCTTCTGTCATTAGTGACTGGCAAGGCCCCTGGTAGGGATGTTCCACTACTGATTTAAAGAGCTACTGACGTGTCAGGAGAACTTTAACAAAACAATATTTAGATACTATCCAGCTTGTATTTCCCAATAGTTCTGCATTCATCCTCCCCATTATTTTGTAGTAAGGTCATTTGCATGAAAACAGGATCTTTGCTCCTGAAGAGTTTTCCCTGCTGCATTCTCCCTACCTGAAGTCTTAGAGCACTGCTTGTGACCTGACAGTTAACTCCCATGGCAACAGATTGTGATGTCACAGCAGAGGATTATGACTTGAAGTAGGGAGTAAGCTATAGAGGCAGATGAACTCTAAGGGACAACACTCATATTCATACACATTTCTTTAGTAATAAATTATGGGGAGGAGAAATATATAAAATATAAATGGAATGCAAGCAGAATTGTACCCAATTATTATGTTTTTTTAAAGTTTTCTTTGAGGTGTAGGTAGCTTTTAAAGCTACTTCTGATCAAGTCCTACTTCCCTGCTGGCCTTGGCTTGAGTAGCTATAACCAGTAGTCAGCTCCCACATTCACCGACTGAAACCATTATAATAATTTTCTCGATAAAAAGGCTAAGGACCCCTTTGGATTGCTCCAACTATAGGTCTATTTTGCTCATTTACACTGACAACAAAATAGTCTATGGTCCTGCTAATCAGCCAGAACAAGCCCTCCCTATTCTGATTAATCTAGCACAGGCTGGCTTTAGGAAAGGTAGCACTAGGGTGCATAACATTTGAACACTTTTCAACCTACTTCAGCATGCAGAAACAGCCTCCATGGTGGTGGCTGCCATAATGGTTGATTTTTAGGCACGCTTTGGACTCAGTAGAGTGTATCAACTGCCACCAAGAGCTGCAAGCCTTTTGCTTTGGCCCAGCCTTCCTTAGGTGGATCAGCACTCTTCATGTTAGCCCTATAGTTTCAGCCATCACTAACAGCAACTATCAGCCCATTTCTGTCTCCACAGGGGTACAAGGCAGGGCTGTCCCCTCTCCCCATTATTATTCCTTCTGACTTCGTAACTCATCACTGAGAAAACTTCAGGACTCCTAACATATCCACAGGAAAAACATGGGCCCATAGGGGTCCACCCACCAAACTCTTAACCCCAGCAGAATCCAGCTGTCAAAGTGGGAGGGCACATTCTATTGTTGAAATCCAAAGCACAACATGGGATACAGTAAGGTTCCTAAGCAACCTATTTCTACATGGTACTACCACCCTAAAGGCTTACCAAGAGCCGCTAAGTGTAACTTCCCAAGAGTAGATTTCTGGAAATTACAGCAACTGTGGGCTAAAACCAATGCGTAACCCCCCTCAAGCAACACGACATTGATCACAGAAGCTGGCAGAGGAGCATATAACAATTGGGGGGCAGGGGTTGCCGAGTGAACCCATCTATGTATTAGAGATGCCAGCCTATATTCCATGGAGAAGTGTAGACTAGCTTGTGAAAAGGACATCTCACGTTCCCTCCTCCCTCAGATATGTGGCATAGAAACATAGAAGGGGACGGCAGAAGGAGACCATAGGTCCATCTAGTCTGCCCAAGGGTTACCAAGGCCTTCTATGGGTCTCAGGACCTAGACCCCCTACCCCTCTATACCTTGTTAAGCTCTTACTCTGTCCAACCCTCTCTTGAAAGATGCCACGGTTTTAGTGCCCACCACCATGATGAGCAGTCTATTCCATGGCTCAATGACTCTTTCTGTAAATTAATACTTCCTCAGATCCCTTTTGAAGCTCACACCCCATAGCTTCCTTTCATGTCTCTTGGTGGCTGAGCCTTCTGTTCTGTTAAACCTTTCTGAATATGGCACTTTAATGCCCCCCATGAATTTGGATGTCTGTCATATTGCCCCTCTACCTTCTAGTCTCTAGAGTACATGTTCATAGTCTTTTGTCGCCCCTCGTAAGAGAGCCCCTGGAAGCCCTGAACCATCTTGGTTGCCCTTCTCTGCACAGTCTCCAATCTATCCCTGTCCTTCCTAAGGTGAGGGCTCCAGAACTGGACACAGTATTCTAGATGGGGTCTCACCAGGGACCTGTGTAGTGGGAGGATCACGTCCCTGCCTCTATTGTCAAAACTATACACCCCGGCATTTTATTTGTTGTGCCATAAGCTTTGTTGCATTGACTTGTCTTTGACTGCTCAAGGGTGTCACATATGATGACCCTGAGATCCCTTTCCTCATGTGAGTGGGTGAGTTGGACCCCATTGAGCCAGTACTCGGCTCCAATTGTTCCCCTTACCCAGATGCTACACCATGCGTTTTTTGCATTGAACTGTAGCTGCCAAACCTTGGACCATATCTCCAATTTTTTTCCAAGTCTTTCTGCAGGTCCTTCACTGCCTTGGTGTTGTCAACCCTACCACCTAACTTAGTGTCATCTGCAAAGAGGGCTGTTTTACCCTGAATGCTTTCTCCAGTGTCACTAATGAGCATATCAAAAAAGACCAGTCCCAAGGCCGATCCCTGTGGCACCCCGCTAGTGACGTCCCTCTCACCTGGCCTCACCGCATTGACCACCACTCTTTGCTGCCTGTCCTTCAGCTAGTTTCCCACCCACCTGACTCTGCTTCCAGCATTGCGTAGGTCCTCTGACTTCTTTAGTAGGCACTTATGCAGCATCGAATCAAAGGCCTTACTAAAATCAAAGTATAGGAGATCCACTGGGTGGCTTTTATCTAATTCCTCAGTCACCCAATCAAAGAACGTAATGAGGTTTGTCTGGCACGACCTCCCTGCTACGAACCATGTTGTCTCCCATACAGAAATCCACTCTTTTCCAGGTATTCTACTAGATCCTTTTTAATTAATGTTTCCATTAATTTCCTGACTATAGATGTGAGCTCAACGGCCTGTAATTGCCGGTCTCCTCCCTTCCCACCCCTCTCTTGTGAAGATGTATCACATCTGCTCTTCTACTGTCCCTAGGTGTGGTTCCCATCTGCAGTGAACGGTTGAACAAATGTGCCAGGGTGTCTGCCAATTCCTTGGCAAGTGCCTTCGGCACCCTCGGGTGCAGTCCATCTGGTCCAGGTGCTTTGTCTTCTTCAAAATGCTCTAGTGCTTCCCTGACCCTGTCTGTGGTGGTTGTTGGTGTCACCATTCTTGGGATCCCCCTGTCCTTGGCCTTTACGCCACTATCCAGAATGGGCCCATTATGCGCCTTGGTTAATACCAAACAGAAGTTGTTGTTCAGAGCAGTTGCCTTCTCTTCATCATCCTTGATGATCCTTCCACCATCTAAGAGCTGGACTATCCCCCCTCTCTTTTTCTTCTTCTCCAGAGTGTATTGAAAGAAGTGTTTGACCCCTGCCACAATCTGAAGCTCAGTTGCCACTTTTGCCAGTCTCACTGCCCTCTTAGCTTCTTTGCTTTTCTGTCTGTAGTTGTCCCAGTTGCTGTGCCCTTCGTTTGTGTTATATTTGTGGAAAGCTTCCCTTCTGCTCCTAATTGCTTCCTTGATCTGGCCTGTGAACCAAATGGGTCTCTTGTGCCTGTTCCTTTTTGTCACAGTCCTTATGCGTAGTTTGGTGGCCCCTAGAATGGCTTGTTTAACCAGCCCTCAGATGACTTCTACCGCGGTTTTGTCATGAATCCCTGATAGTTTTCCCCCCAACTAGCTGTTTCCACCTATCAAAGTTGGCTCCTCTGAAGTTCAAGACCTCCATCCTGGATTTAGATTTAACTTCCTCTAGGGACAGCTTGAACCAGATGGAGTTGTGGTCGCTACTAGCTAGTGATTCCCCAACCTGAACCGCATCAACCATCTCGGAGTTGATGATGACCACATCGAGGATGGCATCAAGCCTAGTTGAGGTGTTTACTAGTTGGGTCAGTAGGCAGTCTTGTAAGGCCTTGACCACCTTTTGAATTTTTAAGAATCTAGTCAAGGGGATACCCCAGTCACGTCTGGCATGTTCAGGTCACCTACCATCTCTGTTTCTCCCGTCTGTGTCTCGCCCCGATCTCTTCCAGCAGTACGTTGTCTTTTTCCTTTGCTTGCCCAGGTGGCCTGTATATGACTGTGAAGAAGATTTTTTTTCCCTGATGCCAAGCTGATTTGCACCCACATGGAATTCTACTCCTTTTTTGCTGATGTTGAGTGTTGTGGCTCTCTCCTCTTCTTGACCATAAAGTGGTGCCCCCCCCCACACACACACACACACCGGCTCCCTTTCTGTCCCTTCTATAGAGTGAATAGCCCGGTATTGAGAGGTCCCAATCATTGTTGTCCATAGCCCAGGTCTCCGTTTTTGCCACAAGGTCTAGTTGGGTGTCCGCCATTAGTGCCTGCAGGTCACTCACTTTATTTCCTAGACTTCTTGCATTGAAGCACATTCCCCTCCAGGTATCTGACGGACCACCTTTTTTTCTTTCTTTTGGTTTTGGCTGCCTTTATTGGATGCTTTATCCCCTTTACGGTCTCTATGCACTCTTTTGTACCCTACAGTTGTTTGTAGTTTGAGGTAGAGTGTTCCGCGTTCCTGGGGGAGTGGCAACTAAATTCCTATCTTCCATCCTGTGGCCGATGGGTTGCCTAGCCACAAACTCCCACTTTCCTAGTTTAAATGTTCCACAAAGACATAAAATTTCTGTTTTGAGCACACTCACCCCTTCCTTTGTGAGGTGAAGTTCATCAAACTTGAAGAACTTCCTCTTCCAGAAGCTCCCCCAGGCTCTGAAGAGATTGCCTTTTTTCACACACCAACCATGTATTGAATTCTTCGGTTTTATGCTGGTGTCCACTCCTTTGCCCCATACCGAGAGGACCTCCGAAAAGGCTGAGGACGAACAAAAGTCAACTGTTCGCTCATCTTCACAAAGCTTTGCCTGGCTTCCTTCATTGTCTAGTTTGCCAGGTCATTAGTTCCTAGGTGTACCAGTACTGTGAGTTCTCCATTTCCCTCTCTGTTCACCATCTTCCTGATACATTCTGCGTCTCTTTGCCGAGTCTCCTGGTAGGCAGTTGACTGTCACCTTGGTCTGCACATCTTCTCCTAAATGGCTGTCCACACCTCTGATCGTTGAGTCACCTACAACAAGAATCTTTTACATTTCTTATTTCCACATTTTTTTCTGGCTTCCTTGGGATGCCAACGCCCTGCTCCAGCCAGTCTCCCCGCCTGATGCAGTGTATCCCTTGTTGGAGTCTGGATCCTGCACCTCTGCCAGGAGTGAAAATGGTTTGCAGTCGGGGTAGCCAGGGTCCAGGCAGGGCTCAACTGGTTCATTATTACAACCCTCCCTCCCCCTGCCCCACCACCTTCCACCTTCTGAGCCATTGGGTCTTTGCGGGAGTGGACTTAGAGGGGGTGAACTCCAGACTAGTTGATGCTGCACTCAGCTGAGATCTCTGAGAGTACTACAAATGGGGCAGTGACCCACCCTCTAGAGAAGTCCCCTGGAGATGAGTGCCTCGCAGCCATGACAACTTACTATATACATTTTAGCTCCCCTTACCATGCAGTGGATGATGTCTGTGTAGTTCGATCTGGTATACCTTTGAACCTGCTGTCCTGTGCACTGATCAAACCTTCATGCGAGGAAGGGCTAGTTTGTTTTGGTTTTTTGTTATACTGTATCTTTTGCTCTTGCCCTTCCTGCTCCTAAACAGGAAATACTAGTTGTCAGTCAAGCTCAGTGCCTATAAGAATGGAACTGGCTTAGGGTGGGAGGGCAAGTATAGCACATCACTAACCCTTGCTCCTCTTTCCTTTGATGCCCGAGCACTGCTTTCCGATCCCTCACTGCTGCTACTATTCCAAGTGCCAAGGGTATTAAAATAATGACCTCTTGCTATGGAGCCAACAGTACAGCTCTGTATACTATCAGTAGCGCTCCTGCAACCTAGTGCTACTGATAGCTCCCAAATCTGCTGCCTCCAAAAACTCAAAAAGGAGCTGCTGCACAGCTGACTTTACTTTTACAGGTCACAGGCCCCTCCCTGTTGGCTGTCTCAGTTAGCAGTTAAGTGATTGGGGGGGGGGAGCTGTAGCTGCTTTCCCTGTTCCTCTCCCAAATCTGCTTCTAAAAGCTCAAAATGGAGCTGGGGTACAGCTGACTCGGCTTTTGCAGGCCACAGGCCCCTCCCAGTTAGCTATGTCAGTTAGCAGTTAAGTGATTGGGGGGGAGCTGTAGCTGCTTTCCCTTTTCCTCTCCCAAATCTGCTGCTTCAGCAGGCAGCTGCATTAAATTGGCACACATGGGATGCAGTGACGTTTGGGGTCAGTTGATACAGGCCAAGATACTTCACAGGTGGTACCTTACCATCCAAGCTTTATTTGATACGGGTATGATCCCCAATGCCAGATGCTCGTGATGCTCCAAGAATATTGCTGATGTCCTCCACAGACATGGACTTGTTCATTACTGAAGCTGTTCTAGACAAAAGTACTTGCAGAGTGCACCACAGTGTTATGGTCCTTCAGTCCTCATTCCATGGTATTTGTAATCATGGGAGACACCTCTCTCATTACCGGACTCTGAACTTGTCACTAACTAAGGTTATTCACTGCCATTATGGAGGCAAAACCCCTAATGTTGCTGAAGGGGCGGCAGAGTGGCCCATTTACCCGGCTTCAAAGGTACATGGCACTGGCACGGTTAGTGGTGTTTGAGAGATTATCCCACAAAGCAATAAACCTCAAGATCAAATGTCATACCAAGTGGCATGCTTACCTGTACTGTGACCTATGTATGTACCACTGCTACCTGCAGAGCCCTCTGCCCCCCAGCATCAGAAGACTCAGCCTAGGCAACCAACATCCATCTTAAAGCAATAAGCAATTTATTCTGGGGTGCAGTCCCTACAATTAAATACTAATTAAGATAGATACTGTAGCTTTATTGTGTTCCCAGTTTCCCTTGAGTTACATTACTGTAGTACTTTTAACAACATACATAAGGCAATTATAGTGGGGGGTTGCAGGAAGTAGGCTGTTGGTTAACTAGAATCTGCAGCTTATCCAATAGGTAGGGAAATGGGCAGACTGGGTGGGCCAAGTGGTCCTTATCTGCCATCAAAGTCTATGTTTCTATGAAATGAGACCGTAAACTACTCAGGTGACCTTATGTATAATGTTTGCATATGGATGTTTTTTGTATGGTATGAAGATGAAATCTGAATAGTATTCAAAATCCACAAGGTCTCGGGGTCAGTTAGGGGATTACATACAGACTGGAGTTATTTATTTATTGGATTTTGTTGACTGGGTAGGCTGAGACATGGATCTCTTTTTCAAGAGCAACCCAGATTAATTACATACAGTACAGAAATTAAACATAGCAACATGCTTCAGTGATCAACAGCAGACATCATAGAACATAAAGACAGTAGTAGCAAGTGATAGCATCCTGTACAAATGAAGGACTGCATCAATAACAGTGATGGTCACAAATACACATACACTAGATACAATATTAATTATATGTTTACATAGCATGGGACAGCAGACAGGAATTAGACAAAGGTTCATGAACTGTTTAGGGTGAGCATTTGAGAACCCAGGGTGACATGAGTCAGCAGAGGCAAGTACAGTGGCTGGTGGGGGGAAGGGTGATGTCCTTTGAGCTGTTTTTTGAAGGATAAGAATGATGTGCTGCTCTGTATAGGGAGGGGGGGAGCTCATTCCAGAGCTGGAAGGCTTTGTGGTGGAAGGTACATTGACCTCCTGTGGTCAGGGCCCTGGGGACCTCCAGTAGTGGAAGGGAGGATAAACGAAGGTGTCTCTTGTGAGGCTTATGGACCAGACGTCTCTGAGACTGGAGAAGTAGCCATTTAGGATCTTATAGTCTAGGCATAGGGCAGGGTAGTATGGTCGGTCTTCCAAGGGGGGTCCAGTTGAGGGGGTAAGGACATTACAGTGACATTCTCTATTGCAGGTACCGAGTGCAAACCTACTAATTCTGTCATGTAGCAACTTCAGTTTGTTGAGCTCGGTGCCCTTCAGGGAAGAGAGTATAGGGGCCCCATACAGAAGTGCAGGGAGCAAAACATAGGCCACCACGGATAACCGACCTTCTGTGGTGAGGTAGGCCCTGAGCCTATAGAGTATACTCAGCTTCTGTGAGAGGAGCTTGGTTGGTTGTTCAGTGTGTGATTTAAAAGATAGGTCTTGGTCCAGCCAAACACCAAGGTATTTAATAACATCCATGACCTCTAGCTGGATGCCCTTTGTGGTAGAAATCTGCAGGAGCTCCCTACGGTTTACTGAATGGACAAATAGTCTTATTCTGCCATCATTTCCTATGCTGCTATCCATGATTCCTTGAACAAGAGTTTAAAACTCCAGTAAAGAATTTAATGATAAAAAATAACAGCTTAGTTTCGATTCCCTGTTCTCACACAGGAATGTACAGGAAACTACACTTACCTTGCGATAAGAGGCTTCAAGGGATAAATTAACACACATTATACAATGGCCTGAAAAATACTGGCACATGATTGGCTGGCTGGCTGGCTGGCTGGCATGATTTGCAACATTTAAATTGTACTATCACCCCACGGGAACAAGTGCCAACCAGCCCCTCCCCCATCACTCCGATCACAAACGTGCCGCCCGCCATCTTTTTTTCTACTGTTCACCTTGGAATGAGAATACATCACTCTGCCTTTACAGTTTGTCAAAGCAGTTGGAAGTCGGTCCCTGCCGACTACATCACTGCGTAATATGATGCTTGCCCTCCCACTCCTAACCAATGGCCTTGGTGCCATCCAACGGTCGCAGCCCTCCTCAAGGGATGGCGGGGAGCAGAGTCTCGTGCTTTCCTCTTCTTCTGTCCTGGGTGGTGTCAGTACCAGGCAACACCCCCAGCCCTGCCATGCTGATGGCAGTAGCTCCTCCTACAGTGGCAGCACAACTGATGGCTGGAGTTGCCAGGAACTGAGGAAGACTGTGACCACAGACCCAATGATGGGGAGCAAGAAAGTGAGAGAGACACGCAGCCGCAGCAACATCACTTGACCCCGTCTGGTCAGATTATTACAGTCTCAGCCTGAAGAAATGGTCAAGAACAAAGAAAAGTTTAGCAGCACCCCCTACAACATGTTCTGGCTCCGGTGTTTTCCACGCTTCTTTTGCACCTGGCTACACACAATATGTATATTAAATAAGTTTGGAACTGTTTTCTTCAATGGGAGCATACTACTTTCATTTCTAAGAATAAAAAAAAAAAATACTATTTCTTGAACCATAAAAACTTCTGTCTCTTACTTAAAAAAAAAAAATTATATAATCGCAATGTGCCACGAGAGGGTGTGGGTGATGCCAGGATTTACCCACCTCTGGTGTGGTTTACTCACTCAGCCTGTGGCCTCATGAGCAAACCACCACACCAGGCATGGGTAAATCCTGGCATCACCCACACCCTCTTGTGGTATATTGCTTAAGTATTGTCTGCTCTAAAGTACTTCCTCACTAGGAGTTCTTCGTGTTAGGTTCAGAAGTTAATTGTCAATGTCATTTTCTTCAAGAAAAAATAATGTTGAGGGATGCAAAGAAATCTTCAAGCGACTTCACACTGGGTTTTTCAAAACCAAATTCTTTTTATTTTGCTTGATAATATGCCCTAATGTTTCACACCGTTTCAAAGGGCTTTTTTCATTTATCTGAAATCATAAAATACATGTTTCAATATTCATTTTAAGATGCATTTTAAATGTATATTTTTTAATTTTTTATCTTGACTATTTTTCCATTCTTTTCTTTCTAGAACAAAATGTTTACCAAGCTGACTTTGCAAGAATTTCACATTTCATCGGTTATTGAAGAGTAAAATCATAAACTGTCGACATCTCTTAAAAAAAAAAAAAAAAAAGATGAAAAAAAGTTTGTTTTAAAACACCTTTAAGTATATATGCTATAACTAATTTAATGTTTCTTTTAAATACCTGCATTTGTCTTTATACTAGTGGCTTTCGAATGTATTCTTAATTCTCAGTTTGTAAAACAGTTATAGTGTATGGTGGAACGTCGTTCTCCCCCAGAATCCATCGCTGTTGAAATGTTGTTCACCTGCACTAGTGACGTTCGCAGTGCAGCAGAGCGATTTTTTGTTCTGCTGCACTGCGCACGTCACATACTGTGTCCTCGAGCAGCATTTGACAGTTAGGGCTCACTCCACAGACAGGACACATAGCGAAAGCAGCAATGTAGGCGGCAGTACTGTCAAAGCCACTATCGGAACGAGATAGATTCATCCTTGATCAGGAAAACAAAAAAACGGCAAAAAAAACGAGAAATGACATGCGGTAATTACATAGTTTCCTGAGTGATGAAATGTGATCCTCACTACCGACCCCTTTTCTCTGCTCTTCCCCACAGATTGTGAATTGCTGTTCTGGGTGCTGCTGTATGTGAGTTTTTAAACAGTTTAAATGTTTAGCGTTAAAATGTTCAAAATGTAAAGTTCTTCAACAGTTAAAAATGTCAAGCGTGAACATTTTCAAAATGTAAAGTTTTTTTTTTCCTTCTAGTACCTCAGTAAAAATGTTTTGAAGCAGAAACATGCTGTAGTGATTTTTTTCCCCCCAAAAAACGACGTTCCACCATACACTATAAAGAAAAGTGCATGGGGAACAGTTGACAACAGGGCTAATCTTTCACCTCGTTGGCACTATGATGACGGATTACCTCTCGAGGCTGCGCTCGCGGTAATCCATCATCATAGTGCCAGCTTCGACGAAAGAGCCATGATCAACTGTTCCCCATGCACTTATCTATGTTCTCTTGCTTGCGCGAGCTAACAGACCGCCCGACTGACCCCCAGACGGATTCAGACAGCCCAACTGTCTATAGTATTACAAAGTCCAAGCTGTAAAATTGGAAAGAAACAGACTGGAAGATCCGTCTCTGATAAACAGTAAGTAACGGTCATCTAAGGCCCCAAAATACACCCTTTTCAAAAGTAACGTCATCACATGCTGCTATAAAATGCAGCCCAATTAAGCAGGTAGGCTATCTTTAGCATGTTCAGACTCTTTGATCATAAACAGTTTGAGATCCCAACACCAATATTTACATCATTAACACCTTTCTAAAGTGTTTATACCTTATGTAAAATTCAGTGTAATAGTTAATAACTGTAATCCCTCCTAAATTACCTGAATATGGGTTGAATTGTCAGATTTAACTGCACAAACTATTAAATACAGCATCCTTTGTCATTTATAATTTCTCATGTGGAATGAATCTGAACTAGTATCGTGATACTCCCAGCCCCTCACATAGATTAAAGGCTTTGTATGTATGGATCATTGCCTAGCGCAGGGGTTCTCAAATGGTGAGGCCAGCCTCCCTGGGGAGGCCCCAACCTGTTCCAAGGGAGGCTCAAGCAAGTCTGAAAAAGTACTGTATTTAAATTTAGGTTTTATATATTTTGTGTGAAGAGATGAAGCAAATTGAAAGAGGATAATAGTAGTGAATTTTATGTATTTATTTACTAATAGATGACAAGGGAAGGTGAATGACCCAAGGCTCATTTCAGGTGTACCCAGGAAGTGTAGGGAGTGAATAAATTTCAAAAGGTAACTGCAAACAATCAAGAAATATACAATGAGCAATAGTGCAAACAAATATGAATAAATTAATATTGAGTGGTGGTAATTGATCAATTTGTAAACTGATGGCAGAACAGCCCAAATACAAGGGTTGAGCATAGAAGTACTAAGAGTAATAGCAGGAAAGAGCAAAGTAATCCCTGAGAAGTTGCTTGGGAGCAGAGAAGGAGGGGAGAGGCAAAGTATGTAGGAAAGTAATTTCATATAGAGAGGAAACAGAGGAAGTAGTCTGACCCATGAAGGTTCTGCAACAAACGGTAACAATGGTTCAAGAATGAAAACAGAAGAGCAAGTAGGTTGGCCTGTGGGGGGGTAGGTGTTACAATAAACTGAATAATTATATTTGTTTTATTTATTTGTTATTCAGATGACACCTTTGAGCACAGGAGCTCTTTTTCAAAAGTTCCAAGTCAGTATAAGACCAAACTGAATGTGAGCCAAGTACTCAAAGGGGTTTCAATTTTTTCCATGCTGTACTGCGCAAAGTACAGTGTTGTTTTTCTTTGGGGAGGCCCAAGATTATTTTAATTTTTGGGGGAGGCTCAAAATCTTATCCATGGATTTGGGGAGGCTCACTGTGACAAAGTCTGAGAACTATTGGCCTAGCGCATATAGCATCACACAGACTGGAGAGTAAGTGCCATCATTACTATCTTCTGTTCCCCTTGATGGCACTTGACGCCACTGTCGAGATGTAAGAGGCTTAACTATTTTAAAGTTGGTCCGTGTCTGTGGAGAGCCACACATGCTGTACACATGGCACTATATTGTAAAATATGCTGACCAAAACCCAGCTGGGAGCCCATCACTTACTTGTGGTAAAATTAACTGCAATTCAAAACATATATACATTTATATAGCATACAGGTAACAGCAGTTCATTGTAGCCAAACCTGTTTATCCAACATCTTGTGAAGCAAAGTCCACTTTAATGCTTTCAAGGTTTTTTGCCAGCATCCACCAGATCATTAAAAATAGACACATTGCCAAAGTAGGTCACTCTTAGTTTAGCTGGTAACTGCTGGGTATGGGTTATTCCAAGGGAGTGCAATGCAGCCAGAACCCCATCAAATGCATTACAGCATTGCCGTGTAGAATAACTGAGGTTTGGAAAGACGTACAGCATGGAACCATCATCCCATGTTAAATGTGTTCTTTAGTATGCTGCTAGCAGGACTGAATCTGTGATGTGCTGTCCATGGATTACAATCAGCAGGGTCCTGGGCAGGATTATGCTGGGTTCTCTGCATTTGGGGGTGATTCAGTATACTTTGTAGTTATAAAAGATTTGTCCTTCTAAACTACTGTATACCTGTGTAAGTAGTATGTCTGTTTTGCTACTGTGGCAACACAGTTTAGATCAGATAATTAATTTAATACTGCTAAAAATACAAAAACAACATGGTGCTTCTGTATCACCATAGTAAATGAGATCTAATAACAGTAGTCTCGTAAACTTCATTTGAAAACCACTATGCTGATCGTTTAGTGTGCACTTAGTTGGGGAGATATGATGACATACATAAAATTAAAGATGGAATATATGTAGGGACTGTTTGATCTCATGCCCTCTTTAGCATACAGTTTATCTGGTTCAATTCCTGGTGCTGATGTTTTTGTCTAACCTGTCAGTGACATCTTAAAAAAACAAAATCCAACAAATAGAGGCATTATTAAGATATTTAAAAGAAAAAAATAATTAGAAACACAGTAACCTGTGTAATATTATATACTATGTGTGTGTGTGTGTGTGTGTGTGTGTGTGTGTGTGTGTGTGAGGTGTTCTTTTTTCCCATGTCAGTCTAATGCATTTTTAAAACCTTGAACTTGGATAAGCATGCGGAGGTTGCAGAACTGCATAATCTTGTAGCCAGTCTTTTAATTACTGTATATCTATGTTTATTTTCTCTGTACATAGAAATGGAACTTGTCTCTGGAATGAGAGCAGCACCTCCAGCCTACCCTGTGTACTGCACTGAAGGTCCCGATTGGCAGGTTCAAGGTATGCTTGCTCGTGTGTTGCATATCTGGGGAAAAGGCTATTTTCAATCAAGACAGGCAGCTAAAAAAAATTGACAGTGCATTACAGAAAACCTTTTAAGTACAGAGAAAATAAACTTGGATAGCATTAAATGATTAGTTACAAGATTATGCAGTTCTGCAACCGGGGCATACTTATACAAGTTCTCAGTCTTAGACATGTATTAGATTGATGTGGGGGAAAACAAACTCGCGCACAGTCTATATATTACAAAGGTTATTGTGTTTTTAGTTGTTGTTTTTTTACTTTCAAATATTGTAATAAAGCCTGTATTTGTTGGATTTTTTTTAAGATGTCACTGATGGGCATATCAGTACCAGGAATCGAACCACGTAAACGGTATGCAAAAGAGGCCATGAGATCAAACAGTCCCTAGATACATTTCATTTTTTTTTTTTTTTTTGCTGTTAGGAATGCATGTCATTATACCTCTCTGTTTATTGCAACTAAGTGCACACTGACCAGCAGCATAGTGGTTTTAATATAAAGTTTACAAGGCTACTGTCATTCGATCAGGTCTACTACAGTGATGCAGAAGCACCATTTTTATGTTGTCTTGTGCACGCAGCGCAAGCAGCATTTTGTGACAGGTTGTGGAGGTGCGGCTGTGTTGTGGCCAGTGGTGCCACTGCTTTCTTGGGCTGGTCTGTGTGGCACCAATGAATGAGCACGCTGTCTGTGACAGCACTTCAGAAGCGTGCCACCAACTTGAAAGAAATCCACCCCTGCAATGAGAGACATGCTTGTCATTGCAGTGGTAGATCTCACATGCCTCCATTACATGCCCCTGGTGAAACATTTCAGTAAACATGGTGGCGACTCCCGCCATTCACCTCTCACAGTCTCTACAAAGCCGATGTCCAGGTGCCCAATCCCCCTGTCAGCATGCCCCCAGTTTGTTTGCTGACGGGGGAGCCCAATCCTCGTCTGGATAATGTCCCACTTGTTTTGTCTGCCAAGGGGGGGTCCAATCCCTGTTGGCATCATGCCCCCCAAACACTGACACACTTTCTTTGTCAACAGGAGGCCCAGTCCCCATCGGCTTCAGTCCCCCCCCTCCACAGCAAACACAGGTGGCACACTGGGAGCCCACCCCAGTGTGCTGAAACCAAACCTGTAAATAAAAAACCTTCCCATGACGTCCTATTTTTTTTTTTTTTTTTTTTTTTTGTTCCCTGTAAAACAGAAAATGGTCCCTCGTGGTCACAGTTCCCCCAACCCAAACCCACCCTCTGTGCACCCCACCTCCCCGCACCCCCTCATCACTCCATACTTATCTCTGGAGCCCAGCGCAATGATCTTCAGTGGAGCGGGAGATGTCTGAACTCTTCAAAAGCTAGCCGCGAACTGAAGAAAATCACGGTAAGCTGTATAATGGCATCAATGGGGATCTTGGGTGGATATCTTAGCCATTTTTGCAACTTTTGTCTCCAAATTTTCAACATGGGGTTCTTGGGACCCCACCTCATGAACTCAGTCACTGTCATTTCGTTGACCGGTCTGAAGAGGTGATTTTGCGGTTATTGCGCTGGGAATCACCTTCGAGACCAGTAACAATGAGTGTCCCTGTTCATGAGTGGGCTCCAAAAGCCTATGTTGCAAATTTGGTGGAAAAATTAAAGAAAATGACTGTTACGAACGTGCTCTGCGCAGTTTCCACATACGCTCATAACTTTGAGAATTTTTAATATTTTCATTCCAGATTTTCAACATTGCCATTTTTTCCACACCTCATTATGAACAGTATAGCTGTTATTTTTCACATCCTGCCCGAAATGTGTTTTTGAGCATTTGGCACACAATGGCATGTCGCTGTGGGAAATCAATGTTCAGGACAGATTAAGAAAATCAGCGACACTGTTCATGAGTGGAGGTCCCAAAATGCCTATGTTGAAAATTTGGTGAAAATATTCCACAAAATGACTGTGTTACGAGCGTGCATTGTGCAGTTTCCACGCATGTTCATAACTGTGAGAATTTTTTATATTTTCACTCCAGATTTTCAACATTGGCATTTCCTCACAGCTCCTTATGAACAGTACAGCTGTCATTTTTCACATCCTGCCTGAAATGTGCTTTCACACATCTGGCGCAGAATGGCGCGGTTGCTGTGGGAAATCAACGTTCGGGACAGATTAACAAAATCACAGTGCCACTGTTCAGGAGTGGAGGTCCCAAATGCTTTCATGAGGTGGGGTCACAGGAAGCCCATGTTGAAAATTTGGAGTGCAAATACCAACAAACGCCTGGGGCGTTAGGGTTTCTAACCATAACGTCCTACCCAGTAGAGGCTGACAGGTGTCAGGGGTGTGACTTTGGATTGTCGGCTGTAATGCTTATGCCATGTCACGCCCACCCCCACCCTGCAGCCGGTGACAGGTATCAAGGTATGCCTTGGACTCTTTGGCCCCAAAGTTCACCCCATTCTCCTGTACTGCACCCATCTCAACGTGTTTCCTTATGGAATGGGGTGAGCGTAAGGCCCGATGACCCCAAGGCACAGTGCTACACTTGTCGGTGTCTGCAGGGTAGGGTGAGGTGAAATGGCATGAGCGTTATGGCCGACCCAAAGACACATCTCCATGCCTGTCAGTATCTGCAGGGTGGGGTGGGGTTGGCGTCAGTTCCATACTTCACTGCCATTCCTATCATGCATCTCTCTAACTCCTGCACTACCAATGCCAATGCCAGCAAGACAAAATTCAGCATTGACAAATGCTTGTTTTTATAGTACAGTGGATTCTGCTTATATGCACATCTATTTTGCAATAGCAAAGCCAAAGCATGTGCTTGGCGGTTCCCCGAGATCGAGGTATGGCAGCAATCCGGCGAGTCCAGGAACCACAGTTGGTTAGCAGCAGTGAGGGCTCTGTTTGCATCCCTTTGTTTTTAAATATGTAGTAGATAAAATAACTGATTTAAAATGAGTCGTCACAGTAGCAAGACCTATGACTTACACATGTATACAGTAGTTTAGACGGGCAAACACCCCCCCAAAACAAAAACCAAAATACTTTGAATGCCCAACAAATGATCGGAAGACAGCTTTATGTATGAACAGCTGTTTGTGACAGTAGCCATTCTGACATGATATTAAATTTAACAGTTTTGTTTACAAAAAAAAAGGTCATTCAAGCACCCCTTACTGACTGTCACAGTGAGGTCCAATTTGCTATTAGAAAAAAAAACGACTAGACACATTACTTATTATTAAAATAATCCATTTATTACACTGCTGTAGAAAACTACTGGGAAAGTTAAGATTTACAATATATTTGCCATTGTTCCTTAAGACATGCCAATCTCTCACTTTACAGAAGAGGTTCCCTCCTTTCTAATTCCACAAGCATAAAAAATAAGTAATATTGTAACATAGAGATCCTCTGTTGTTAACTTTGAATAGACATTCACTGAATGTTTGCCTGTTGCAGACCAGAAAGACAAAAATACACACTGAGTTTTCTTTTACAACACATTTTATTAACAAAGTATTTACAGGAATGCAATGGAAAACAACATAATGCTCCAAGACAATACAGAGACAGCTTGCTAGAGTGACATCATCAATTTTTGTTCTCTTGTGTGAACACAGGCACTGGGATTCAAATATGCATACAGCTCAGTTCCTGGAATTGCAGCTTTTAAAACAAAAATAACTCTGTCATTTTAACACTTTGTTTTTCACCCTTGTGAAATGGTACATCGCGGACCAGGGCAGCTGCACAGTAAGTAATTTATAGCAAAAAATGCTTGTTTATATTCCCTGTAAGCAATAAACCACAAGGAGGTGTGGGTTATTGGGGGGAATTACCATGGCTGGCGTGGTTTGGTGTGTGGCCTTGTAGCCAAACCACACCAGCTGTGAAAAATCCCGAACCCATACCCCTGAGTGGTTTATTGCGATTATGCCATGAGTTTATGATGTGAGTGTACTTAACTTTTCTGTTTTCTTTTTTTCCTATACAAAATATTTTTTTAAAGAAATATTCTTCCTCACAAGAAAATAGTCCCTGGTTTGTATTGTTTGTATCTCTCTCTCTCTCTCTGGCAGCAGATCAGACAGTTCCACTCCATGCATGACACCCCCACACCCAGACTAACCATCTGTTACAGATTTGGGTGGCTGAGGTGAGAGGATGAGGCCCGCCGAATTAAAGTTGTCTGCTGCAGGCGGAGCTGCTGATATGTCTGACTGCGGAGATAACTGGATGTCCGCAGTTTCAGCCGCTGGAAACTGAGGGTCAGTCGCCGAACTCTGAGTCACTTCAGGTATGCTGTGTTGGGGCTGGTTTAAATTTTCTTTCAGTGTATTTTCGAGACTGCGAAAGATTTACTGTAATTCCACTTATCTATGAGTTCAAACGAAGTGTCCATGTTTTTTAACTGCACCAGAGGTTATCGATCATAGTTAGCAGGAGGTAATATGGCAGCTGTGGCACCTTGGTGCAGCTGTGAGAAGAGTTTATGATTAGGGTGGCACGTGACTATGGCAGGCAGAGGATTAACAACGGAGGTAAGGTGCCAGCCTGCTGATTTGATTGACTGTGGTTTGTGGTCCATGGTATAGTACAAAATTAACAGTTAAGATCCCGTCAGTTGTCCTGTAAAATTTGTTATGGGCAACATCCTGTGGATTAAGATGCTGAGGCACTAACAGACAGATTAGAAATGTGGAGCATCTTACAGCTGGTTCAGAGGACCTAGCTATTCTGTAATCACATAGCATACTGTACAGTAAGATCCATTTTCACGCATTCCTGTGGATGCGTAAGGAAAACTGCTGGTATGCACCAATACCGCAGGTGAACAGACTGGCCAAAGATGGCTGTATGGAACGTCCGATCCGATCGAGTCATTTTGACAATTCCCAACCTGTGTCCTGCTACACTAGGTTTGTCCATTGGAAGACTGCTTTTACTACCCCCAATGAAGTTTGAAAACCAACCCCACTTGCATCTGATGGAACCGCCAACATTTTTCAACTGCTGTGCTACTGGACAATACCACTGGTTGCTTCACACATTTGTCACATCAATGGGGAGGGGGATACTGATTTTTTGGGGCCAGACTGGCACCATCACTGAGTTACTCCAGTGTGTGCCCACAGATGCACCATAGCCCACACCACCATTTTGTGAGTCAGTGACTTACTAAGGGGCCAATCCACAAAGGTGGCCTAGATGCACTCAAATTGAGCATATTGTGGCGTGTCACTGTATCCCCTGATGCCTATCTGCACCAGGCGGCATCCTCAGCCCTGGTCTCTGCTCTCCACTAATGCAGAGCCATGTGGTGAAGCAAAGAAAGGCAAGATTAGATGGAGGGGTCAGGACCTCTGGTCTGCGAATGGATCCCTTGCCTGTGCAGGGCATGTCGAGATATGGTAGACCTCCAGGACTGCTATATCCACACTAAAAATATATCTTTAGTAAACAAACACCAGCTAGTGCTTGTAGTACCCACCCCCCAGTCCACCACACATGCCCCTAGGGCTGGCGTCTGCCCAGCAGAAGGAGACATTCACTTGGTAGTAGGATTCTTGGAAACACCATTGTCCCTCCACTTCTGCACTGTCCTGATCTATTACACCTCTGCAATGAATTGCATCCACATGCTGTCCCAAAGTGCTCTAATGCCTAGAGCCTTGCTCAGAGCATATCCCGATATGTATTCGGTGGCTGAAGACTGGATTCACCCCACTTGCCTAGTGCTCCACAGTACCTCTCTAGCCAGCACCCTGGTACCTGACAGCAGAGGCTCTTGCTTCCCCTGAACACTGCTCTCTAGAGGGCTACAGTGGCCCTCATCCCTATCTTGGCATCTGCAATTCAACTCATTGCCGCTGGCTGCTTCAGCTCTTATTCTCATAGAAACACAGAAACATAGAAGTTGATGGCAGATAAGGCCCGCAAGGCCCATCCACTCTGCCCATTTTTTCTACCTTATGAATGTGCCATAGGAATTTACTCTATAAATGGCCTATCTATTCATCATCTGTATTGCTCCCTTACGCCTGTCCCATGCCTGTTTGAAGCCCTGCACTGTATTCATATCCACCACTTCCTGAGGTAGGCCATTCCATGCATCCACCACCCTTTCTGTGAAAAAGGACTTCCTCAGAGTGCCCCTTAATCGGCCTCATAGAAACAGAAACATAGAATTTGATGGCAGATAAGGACCGCTTGGCCCACCCAGTCTGCCCATTTCCCTACCTACTGGATAAGCTGCAGATCCTAGTTAACCAGCAGCCTACTTCTTCCTAACCCCACCCCCTAGAATTGCCTTATGAGTGTCCCATGCATGCTTGAATTCCACCACTGTTTTTGACTCCACAACCTCCTCCGGAGGCCGTTCCATGCATCCACAACCCTCCCTTTGAAAAAATACTTCCTTAAATTACCTCTGAGCCGCCCCATCTTCAAATTGTGCCCCCTTGTTCTTGCACACCTCTTTTTTTGAAAGATGCTACCCTCTTGGACTTTGTTGATTCCCTTGAGGTACTTGAAAGTTTCTATCATGTCTCCCCTCTCCCTCCTTTCCTCAAGGCTATACATATTAAGCTCCTTAAGTCTCTCTTCATATGTCTTCCGGTGCAGACCCTGCACCATTTTAGTTGCCCTCCTCTGGACAGCTTCCTTCCTGTCTATGTCTTTGCGGAGATTGGGTCTCCAGAACTGCACACAGTACTCCAGATGGGGTCTCACCAGCTGTCTGTACAGAGGGATAATAACTTCCTGTTTTCTACTGGTGATGCCTCTCCCTATGCATCCCAGTATCCCCCAACCCTCCTTGCTGCCCTCTCCACATTGTTTGCCCACCTTTAGGTCATCTGATACAATACCCCAGGGCCCTTTCCATTTTTGTTGTCGTTAGTATCTCACCCCCCATTGTGTACTCTTCCCCTGGGTTTTTGTTTCCCAGGTGCATTACCTTGCACTTCTTAGCATTGAATCTAAGCTGCCATACATTTGACCATTCCTCTAACCTTGCCAAGTCCTTTCCCATCCTTTCCACCCCATCTTGTGCATCAACTCTGTTGCAGATCTTTGTGTCATCTGCAAAGAGACATACTTTTCCTTCCAGTCCCTCTGCAATGTCGCTTAGTTTGTCGTCCTGTTATTTTTCTTATATTGAAAAATGTTAGACTTTTTCACCTTGTTAATGCCCTGAAGATGTTTGAATGCTTTGGTCATATCACCTCTCTCTCTCCTTTGCTCTAGAGTATACATATTGAGCTCCGTTAATCTGTCCTCATATGTCTTCTGATGCAGTCCCTGCACCATTTTGGTTGCCCTTCGCTGGACTGCCTCCATTTTGTTAATGTCCTTGTGCAGGTGCGGCCTCCAGTACTGCATGCAGTACTCCAGATGGGGTCTAACCAGTGTCTTGTAAAGAGGGATTATTACCTCCCTATTACGACTTGTGGTACCCCTACTACTACACCTCAACATCCCTCTAGCCTTACCCACTGCTTTTGTGGTCTGCTTGGGTGATTTCAGGTCATTTATGATGATGATGCCCAAGTCTCTCTCTTCCCTTGTGATTGCCAGCAACTCCCTCCCAACTGGTAGGTGGCTTCAGGGTTTCTCTTCCCTATGTGCATGATCTTGCATTTCTTTGCGTTAAACCCCAGTTGCCACTCTTCCAACCATTTTGCCTGTTTGTCCAGACCTCTTCTTATTCTGCCCAACCCATCCGGATCATCTACTCTGTTGCAGATCTTGGTGTCATCTGCAAATAGGCAAACCTTCCCCTCCAGTCCATCTGCAATGTCACCGATTTAGATATTGAAGAGGACTGGCCCCAGGACTGATCCCTGAGCTACCCCAATTGTGACTTGCATCTGTTCTGACTGTATACTGTTTACCACCACTCTCTGGTTTCTACCTGCCAACCAGTTTGCCACCCAGTTGACCAACTTCTGACCCACCCCGAGCCTAGCCAGCTTATTAATCAATCTTCTATGTGAAACAGTATCGAAAGCTTTGCTGAAGTCAAGCTAGGCGACATCAGCTGCACCCCCTTGGTCCACCACTCTGGTTACCCAGTCAAAGAAATCTGAGATTAGTTTAACAGGACCTTCCTGTTGTAAGCCCATGCTGTCTTGGATCCTGTGCTTCTATGGATTCCAGATGTTGCGCTATCTTTTCCTTAAGGAGTGCCTCCATAATCTTGTCCACTACTGAGTTAAGACTGACTAGTATGTAGTTCCCTGCCTCCTCCCTGCTACCACTCTTGTGGAGCGGGATCACATGAGCCCTTCTCCAGTGTTCTGGGAGCTCTCCTGTGTTCAGAGACTCACTGAGCAGTTTTGATAATGGCTCTGCTAGTTCCACCCTTAGCTCCTTTACTATCCTGGGATGTATGCCATCAGTTCTCATTGCCATGTCCACCCTGAGCTTAGTGAGCTCTTGTAGGACCCTTTCTTTTGTGAAGGGAATTGTGCACACCTCCCTCCCCTTGTGTCCATGGTGCTGAGCTGTGGGGCTCTGCCCTACCTTCTCCTCAGTAAATACTGAGCAGAAGTATCTATTTAGGATAGATGCCTTTCCATGGTCCTCCTCCACACACTCCCCCTTATCCATTTTGATCTTAGCAATACCCCCTCTGGACTTTCTCCTTTCACTAATGTATCTACTGTATAGAAAATCTTGTCCCCTTCTTTTACTGTTCATGCTAGTGTTTCCTCGGTTTGGGCCTTTGCCCACCTTACTGTTTTCCTGCTTCCCTTAGGGAAGTTTGGTATGCCTCCCTATCTTCATCCCGCTGTGTTCCCTTGTATTTCCTGAAGGACAACCTTTTGGCTCTGACCTTTTCTGCTACTGTTTCTGAGAACCAACCAGCTGCAGATCCAAGCAAAGGTCACATCAAACAAGTGTGAGGAATAAGTATAACAATTTCACTATTACTTATTTAAATTATTTTACCCAGTTAATAACTAAACATAACGATTTCACTAACAAAAGCAAATATTAAGGCATTGGCCACTGCTGGTCTATATAATCAGCATCATCTAGTTACAATACACGTATAATCAATGATATAAATGACAACCGCATAATACAATCACACATGTTGTAGGGAACAGACTGCTTCGCTTTTTCTGTTACTGTTCAATTGCTCCTGAACATTTTGAAGTTGGTTTTGGCAGAATGTGTAGTCAGGAGTGGCACTCCAGAGTAGTATAAAAATATTTATTTTGTCTTATACTGTTATGCCTAAATGTACATATAGGCACCATAATAAAAATCTAAAAGCCAAGGAACAAATTTCGGAGCAGGACCCAATCTGGCACATATGCCATGCAGTTTTGATTCCTGTTGTGTCCCAGTAACGAATGTGCAATAATGAATGTGCATGCGTATATAGTTGACACTCATGCGCATTTGATACTAGGAACTAATCTGGCAGGGGGAACTGAGCTGGCATGACACTAGTAGTCGGGCTTGGAATTAACGCACTGCACGTGCAGAACAGTTTCAGTACTGTTGAATGGGGATTGGGGAAAGTGAAAAAAATTGAGCTGTAGTTAAAAGCGAGACTGTCACTCTTTATCATAGCAGGAAGAGGCTCAACTGTAAAACATGTAAATAAAATTAATTTACCTTATCTTGATGTCTGATATTTTTTTTTAAACAAAATATAAAATCATTGGAGCCACCTGAAACATCGAGCACTGGGGTCCATAGGTGGGCTCAACAGGCTGTCGCAGTCAGTTGAGAGATGGGCTGTTCATGCTGCGGTCGCACTTCAGCAGCATGAGAGATATGAACGCGCTGTCTTGTAGCCTCGAGGCATTTGGTAACATACCATCAGTTTTCTGTAACCCTGTTGTGCTGAACGTGTTATGGCTACATTGTCTGAGGTGAGATGTGTGAGGTATCTCAAACTGAAATGCCAGTAATACTCGTACAGTTTTTCTTGTCATGAAAAGATTGCAGTATTAATGACAACAAGGTGTAATTTTATGCATCATTAGTTGCTTTGTATAGTGAATAACAATACAAATCCGCTGGCTGACATCCATCTGGCTAAAAAAAAAATTTGAAGATTTTGAGTCACACATTAGGTGTTTGTTGTACTGTTTGGGTGAATATCTTTGTTTTCATTTCCATTTATTCTTTTCCATTACCATTACTGACCACTGTCGCAAACACACTCAGCAGGTCAGCCCTGTACTCCCAAAGTGCCAACCTCCGAGCGTAGTCTTGTTAACAGAAACAGGGTAACCCTCCTGTCTGTTTTGTGGGTTTGAATCAACCTTTGGTCTTGGTTCAGGAGGGATTCAAACTGAACCTCTTGCTAGCGTACCCAATGCACAGGCTCAGATAATTCTGTCTTTGGGGGGCCAGATATCTTTGCCTATGGGCACCTAACCAGGTGTACAGAAAGGAACCCTTAGAAACTTTAATAAAGACCTCAGATTAATCTTACCTTTTTCCAGTTTGGTAACACCATTCAAGCTTATGCACAGTGTCTGCTTTAACTATATATATTTCAATTGTTAAAGATAGAAATTCAAAGACAGACCAAGTAGGCTGTAAAAATAGAGTTTTACTAAAATAGATAAAAAAAAATGTGAAACATAAAATACAGAACCATATATCACAAAACATACAAATCTTTTAAAAGAACAAGGTTTTAACAGTGCAATTCCTACTACAGTACTTAGATTTTGTCACTCTCTACCTGTATATTTGCTTAAAGTGCTCAAAGATGTTTATTTGTCAGAGTGTAGATAAAAGTCTCTGAAAGAAAACAGAATTCTGTTTAGGGGCCTTGCCCACCTCTTTGCATGAGGTCACCTAGCTCCTCCTCTGTTTATGAAAAATCATACATCCAGGATATTTTATCGTATTAGAAGGTAAGATAATTAAGGTTACATCAGCAGAAACTCCTTTCCCCATGTGACTTCCTCAGTCAAGTCTGTAAATTTCCTTTCATCTACGGTATGAGCAGTATCCCCTCTCACACAGACATCAAAGCATTTATTTTATGATTTCGCACATATTATTTCGAATATATTTATGAAGTTGCACCTGTGTGCTAAACCTGGTTTCCTCCTCGAAATGTCATAAAAGTTTATGATTCTAGCCTAGCATCTGGCAACTACCATAAAGCTAGACAAACAGGAGATCCCCAATTAAGGCCTGGTCTAGTCTGTAATTAGCTTCTGGCCTTCCAGGTAACACCTTGTATCTAAAACCTGTGCGTGTGTGAGATCTCACATGCTGTTTCATCATTTCTCATGAGAGACAGTCCATAACCCATTTTTATATTACAAAAAATGATACAGTGATCTGAACCAGCTGTCCAAGTGTCACAACCACCACCCATAACACACACACAAACACCTCACACTAACATACACAAATGTTTATGAGCTCTAAAAAACTTTAATTCAAACACATTTTTTCATTTGCACGCATTGCACTTGTACAGAAAGTTGAAAACCTGTGATTTTGGTGGAGGAAAAAAGAAAGTATTCATGTTGTGAATATTGGCCCATATGCTACTGTTGCGAGATTAGTTTGCCTGCAATATAGTGTTCATTGTTTCTTTTTCCGACAGCTAATTTCACACACAGTATCAGAGTGTGTACAGATACACACTCCTGAAGGCATGAAACTAACTGAAATGTGTAGAAAGGCAGCTTATAGTACTGTTACTTAGACACTCACTGTATATGCTTGTGTGCCCAAATCAGCAATGCGATGTCTGTACTTAATGAGCTTCTCATAGTTTGTCAGGCTTTCTGTTTTGCTAAACTCTATTTAGCTGATGAAATTGCCTGAAAACATCCGTTTGTCTTTCAGTGTAGCGCAGACATGAAATAGTCATATAGACCAGCTATATAAAAGTTGATGTATGCATGAGGATGTAAGTTCCCTGGTATAGAGCAATGCAGTACATCAGTTGACAATACTACAGCTTTATTAAACTCATGGGGCCCAATTTCAGAGCTCCTATAGTGATGCAAGGTGCATACATCAAACAGAATTGACGCAAGGGGCCCCCTTGTGTCAAAAGTTGTGGCATCCCTGATTTTCGAACACTGTCTGTGTCCCAGTTTGGTACCTTTGCAGTGAACTGGCCCTGCACCAGTCCTGCACCTGAGATAGGGTGCGCTGTAGTGGAAGAGGGCTTGTGGTAGAGCGGAGCTGAAGCATCCTTTTTTTGTGGGATTCTCGACACTCCCCTGCTTGTCGCAAGCTCCTGGAGATTAGATCAGCCCAGGCTGGTCTAAGTGCCAGTGCACAACACATCGAAGCAGGTGTGGGTGGGGAAAAGAATCCCCTGTCCGCATGTTGCCGCTGATGCACACTGCCATTGCAGTGCACGGAGCCAGCAACCATCCATGCCTCCCTGTGGCACCACATGCTTTTAGGACCTACCAGGTTCTATGAGATGCAGGGCACACCCCATGTGAGGGGCCCTTGGGCAGTGACCACCCTGTGGATGGCTGGCGCCATCTGGACAATGCCTCTGAGACACAGTGGCCACCCCCTGACAACACAGCGACTCACACATGGCAAGGCAATCCTTCCCTCTACCCTCGGAGCATCGTCCATGGCCACAGGATCTCCTGTATGACAAACTGGCCCTGCACAATGTCACAAATGCACTCCAGGGGTCAGGCCATCTGCTTCCACAGTGCCCAACCTCGAAGTGCAATATGTGAACAGGAGACAAACAGGGTAACCCTCCTTTCTGTTTTGGGTCCAAGCAACTACCAGTCTTGAGTCCTGGGGTAAAATATGAACCCTTTTTCACTAGCACGCCCAGGTAACAGGTCCAAATATCACACCCTCTTCAGGGAATGCAGTGCAATACTTAACCCAGCGGGAACACAACCTGGTTCACACTCCCCCTTCTGACTCAGTTGAGACCTAGGTATTTCCTTACCTTGGTGCATATGGTAACACACTATAAGCACTTTAACAGTTCTGTCAGAATTATCAACACTGTCCCAGCATTCACACTCAAAATGAGGAAATGGCTCAAGCAGGATTTCAAGGAAAACAGAGTTTGCTAGAATAAAAAATAGTAAATAACATACAAAACGCAGAACATATAACATTAATGGTACAGTCAAATAAAAGAAATGGAAATTGCAAAACAAATCACCTTTTTACTGAGTAACTGATCCTACCCCAGTTTCAGTTACTGTAGTAAATAGTGGTGCTGAAATTACCTAACTTTGGTAGAAGTGCTTCTTAAGAGTAGAACACAAATGTCTCTTGAAAGTCTAAACACAAGTATGCAAAGTCTTGCAAAGTTGGAACAAGAGTGTGTCCTCTCAGGAGACTAAAAGAGTACAATGTTCCCTTAGCAACTTGACAGTATCCTGAGTGGGAAAAGGGTCCCACCCAGCTTAGGAAGTCACAGCTCTGTGGTGATGCTGGCTGTGAGTTCACACTCATTCCTGCATACTGAATTAGTTACATGCATCTGCACATTGCTAAACATTCCAAAGTAAACCAAAAAAAAAATATATATCTATATACTTTTTTAATTGGTGAGCCACAGAGCATGAATTATGACAAGTCAGAATTACCTCTTTGATCTTCAGAAGAGCATCCTGAAAGACACTTCTCTTAGCTATGTGAAGATTTTCACAGGTAACTGTCTGAGTTTACTTTCATCCTGCTAGGTCATAAAATGCAGTCTGTTATGGCCAGTTTCCTGGTTCAACGCAGTAGTTGTTTTACAACCTGGTGTCAAAAGGAAGCTCTTAATTAGGCTAGCCATGGGGTCAGTAAGAATGCAGACCTCTTTTTCCTCTGTTTAAAATCCCATGTTCCATGAGGCTTTGCTGCTTGGCCTGTTTTTCTAAGCAGAAGTCTAAAACATATATTTATGTCTATGATACAAATAATAACAGGCAGACGGCTGTTTGTCACACACAGCATGGACCTGCAAGTTACCCACCCGCCAGGAGAACATCCAGACACACCCCATGTCCTCCACTCTGTGTAGCGCCACCACTCCCCTTTCTGTCCTAGGTTCCAGGACCTGCCACATGCCCCCAGCACCCCTACCCACATAGTGCACTGGTTAGGGTTAAACTGACAAAAGTAGGGAAATGTGGCAGGGTTCCCAACCCTAATGCTCCACCCCTACCCTGCAGGCAGCAACAGGAAAAAAACATTACTATTTGACCTCTCCTGTATCTTCACAAATCAGGCATGAGGTAGCCAGCTCGCCGGCACAGCAATAGTGTTAGCTTACGACACTGATGACCCGGGTTCTGGAACGAGCCCAGGGAGTCGGAGGGCCGGCCGAGGGGAGAAGGCTGAGCATCCCATGGACTGCTCACCTTCTCCAGGGAGGAAGGGGGGCAGAGGCTCGGTGTTTGACTGATCCCAGGCAGAGGCCTGAGGCACAGCGTGCACCTAGCCACATTGTAGGGGGGAGGGACGCAATAGACTTCAGCGGTTACACTTTGATGTCAAGTTGCATGCCACATCCACAGGAAAAGCAGAAAAAAAAATAATTTGGCTCCCGGAGACGGGCACTGGTGACTGGGGATCGGAGGAGAAGCCCCACAGTGTGTCCGCCACCATTAGACATAAGATGGAGGGGTCTGTGTCTCCCCCGTCACTCCATTCGGTGGGCAAGCTGAGAGCTGAAGAAGGAGGACACACAATGGGAGTGGAAAGCCAAATGATCTCCGGCGCAGCCTAGACGCATGCCTAGGGAGTCCTTGAGGAAAGAGAGCAGAAGTAGAGTGAAGGAGGGGCTTAAACAGTTAAAAAAAAAAAAACAGGCATGGGGTGTGCCTTGGATCGTCAACCCTAACATGCATCCCATTCTCATATACTGTACACATGTCAACTTATTTACTGATGGAATGGGGTGAGCATGGGGCATGTGGTTGGAAACCCTAACATCAAATTTCTCAGCTTTTGTCGGTTTAACCCTAACTAGCGCATTAACAACGTTTTTTGCAATGAAGATATACAGTATATGTATGTATGTTTGTGTTTATAATATTCATTGCAACAAAAAAACCTTTTTAATGCATCAGGGTTCATTTTAAAGTGAGGAGTATGGAAATGCGGTGTCAGGGTTTCCAACCCTAACTTTGCATCCCCCCCACTGCACACACACATACACATGCAGAGGAAGGGGCAAGGCAACACAACCAGAGACAGCCATCATCAGGTAAAAGAAAGAACATACAACTCTGAACATACCACATGAGACATCCAGCATCATGGTCCACCAACTGTATAAGTTCTGCTGCCATGCCAGTGTCTTGCGGGTACACTAGTATGCTGGACAACCTTAGTGGATGACCCATTTCATACACTGCACTTGAAACTGGTCCCTAGAGACAGATAGAAATGTATTTTTAAGATGTCTACAGATGCATAGAAAAATTATGTCTGAGTGGGAGTGCAGGGTCTGGAGGACCCTGTGCTCTCACCATTATATAATCTTAACATACTGTACAGCCGTAGGATGCTCACTGTACAGCCATAGTATCCCCTGTACCCTGTGCTTCCAATCTTACGTAATATTCTTGTTCTATGAAACAGTAGCATAATCTGTGCGATGTGGTCCCGTCCTTACGTAATTTGTGTATACCATGAAATCACATGTTGCCCAGTACCCTGCACTCCCACATAAACATAATTGTTCCATACTGTGTAAGCAGTAAGCTCTGTAACCTGTGCTTCTCACAGAAACATGATTTTTCTATGTAGTGGGAATGCACAGTGTGCTAGACCATGCACTGCCACCTATACCAAAATGTGTTTTTTTTTTTGTGTAAGGAAGTGTATATTCCTCTATACCCTGTGCTCACTCCCATAGATAATCTTTGAATACTGTGCAGCGGCAAGCTGCTCAAAACCCGACAGTCACACAGAAAATATTTTTTATATGCTGTTGGACTGCAGTGTCCTCTACACTGTGTTGCCCCAAGAAAGCCTCATTTTACTGTTTTATTAAAACACAGTTTCTGCCCTACACACACCTATACATACTCTTGTTTTCTCTGCTGTACAAGCACATGTTACTGTAAAGCCTGTACTCTCAGTCAGATGTATGTTTCTATACTGTGGGAGCAAAGGGTCCTATAGACCCTGCACTCCCACAGAAACATACATTTACCATACTATGCCAGTGCACACTCCAGCAATGTGCACTGCCACAAAATCATAATTGTTCAACAGTGTATGAGCCTAGCTTATGGACCCTGTGCTGCCATGCAAATATCACCATTACATACTGTGGAAGTGCATGGTCCTCTGTACCCTGCGCCCCCACACGTACATAATTGTTATACACATCAGTATACGCCTTAAGCACAGTAGATTTCTATATGTCCCTAGGGTACAGTTTGTGGTACACTACATGTAGTGGTGCGTCCCCCATGGTTCCACAGCATGTGGGTGTGCCCCCAAGACTTCTTCGCTCACAGCTATACATTTATTTTTTTTTTCAGCTGTACAAGCACAGGTTACTCTAAAGACTGTACTCTCAGACATATTTTTTTTATACTGTGGTAGTGCAGGACCTCCGGACCCTGCACTTTGATAGAAACATACTTTGACCATACTATGCCAGTGCAGGGTCTTGTGTACCGTGCAGTCCCGGAGTAACTGAATTTGTTAGTGTAGAACACTGCACTGTAGTGCAAATGTCACTATTACATCCAGTCCAGATCCTGCATTCCCACCCATACATAAATTCCCCCAAAACAGTGGCATGGCAGCAGAACTCATACAGTTGGAGGATCATGATGATGGATGTCTGTTGTGGTATGTTCACAGAGTTGTATGTTCTTTCTCTTACCTGATGGTGGCTGTCTCTAATTGGCTGGGTTGTGTTGTGTTGCTTTGCCTCTTCCTCTGCTTGCATGTATGTTTTTTTTTGGGGGGGGGAGGCAGAGTTAGGGTTGGAAACCCTAACACCGTATTTCCATACTTTTGTCGCTTTAAAATTAACCCTAACTGATGCAGTAACAAAGGTTTTTTTTTTTTTTCCCCAACAAATTTCCTTTCTTTTTGAGATGGTCTAATCATACCATTATTCACATCTTGGAGCGCAGATCCCTTCGGGACCTGCACATGTAATTGACCATACTTTTTTATAAATTCTACCTGTTACATTAGTACTATGTAGAAGAACATGACTCTTTGTGACCTTCGCTGGAATCCTTCTATGATATCATTAGTGTGCCGTATTAAAACATAGACTATGAGACGGTGTTGTGATACAACCATAGCAACACTGCTCCAATCACTGTACTACATAATTCATATTTGCATGTAACATCAGATGTAACCATGCTTAAATTTGTGTATCATGTATTACAATTTAATACCTACTGATGTATAGAGCAGAAGTTGTCATATCATATGTGATACAATCACTACAAAATTGCTCTAGCAATTTACATTGAAGTCTCTAGTTTTGCTTTGATGCTGAGACATCACAACAAAGTACAGTATGTTCCAGTTACTCTGCTGTTTAAAAAGTTTATTAACTTGTATGTACACAGACAACTGTTTCTCTTTGCATAAAGTAACACAATAGTTGTAGACCACAGACCAGTAGTATGTAAGATCGTAGTTTATGTGTATGTTAGGAAGCAATGTGATCTGTTAAAGGGACACTGTCAGCCTGTTTTTCATCATATTATTTCTAGTTAAAAACCTACATTTAAGTAATATACCATGACAGGGTGTGGATTATGCTAGGATTTACAATGCTTATTGTGTTTGGTCACAAGGCCGCAGGGTCAAGTGAGCAAAACACACCAGGCGTGGTAAATCCTAGCAATACCCACACCCTGGAGTGGTATATTGCGATTATACAATGGCCCTTTTTAAGTTTTGTGAGAAACATTTTAAAAAATATTTTTTTTTCTCCCTTTTTATGATTTTTATTGTATTTATTCCTGTGAAGGAATAAAATAGTTCTGTGTTGTTAGGGGCTGGTAGTATTGCGTAGAGGTGAGGGTAACTGAGTTTGGTATAAGAAAGAGATGTGGGTTTCTTTCCCAGAGCAGAGTTTACTGTGTTCGAGGTTCCTTGTTTTTTTTTTTTTATACACTTGGACAGGCGTTTGAAGTGTAATTGCTACCCTCCATTTGTGTCCACTGTGCGCATGCATGGAGACGAAGTGATTGCTTCCTGGAGGTTGTGTCTTCAGCTGCCTGTTTCGGTTTCAAAAACGTTTTATTTTTTTAATGTGCCATGTAATCGCTATTTTCACAGGGCAATTGAGGCTACTGGTACAAATTAACCACATGGCTCGCAGGTCCCTCTTTGCTAACAGTAAGAGCCTTTCTTCTGTATGGCTTGCTCAATTGTTCTGCAACCATTCACCACTACAAAAGGGCATTTCCTGCAAGAATGCGGCTTAGTGGGGATTGCCATCTATGCGAGTCTTGGGTTTCTGGTGGTCAGAGTGATTTCAGGGGGAGTTAAGGATGCAGCTCACTGGTGGCTGGCACCTCTTCCCATTGGTACTGTGGAGGATTTACAACGGGCAAGAGGTACCAGCTGACCAATCAGAGAGCGGCATTCTCATCCCCCATTGTATAATTTATGATTGCTTGCCTTCTCTAAAATTCATTGATGTTGCTGTTTGTTTTGTCTGTCTCCTTGTTTAGTAAAACTGAAATGCATGCTAATGTATATTTATAAACAACCTTGTTTTGTTTACAATCCTGGATCTGTTCTTACTGCATACTTCCTGAGCATTACAAACATACCTAATCAATTCACCCATGATGCAGTAGCCTCCTAAACTCCCACTACATTATGAGGGGCTAGACTGTGTTGTGGGTGTTCCCAAGTCCAAAAAAGATTATGTTGGAGCTGATCAAGGAATGTAAACAAACCTGTGTTTGTGTGATAACACTAATATGGTGAGCAGTCTATTTTTCACTTTTTTAAAGAAAAATAGTCAGAATTAAACTACCAGCTACATCAGCAATCTTTACAGAATGTTGGCAATCATAAAATGTGTTTTTTAAACTAGGGACACTTTGAGACCTAAGGGGGTTAGCAGTGTCCCTCTAAATCATAATTGGAAACTATATTGAAATGTTAACCAGTACTCATTGTCTATAATATCAGATAAACTGTACACATCTGCACCATTTCAATCCAACTGCAAACTGTGACATCAGACTGAAGTAAGACACAAGACACAGGTAAATATGCTTAAAAAACATTTATTTTAAAACTGCCAATTCAATTTGGGCCAAATTAGTAAATGTTCCTGGAGTGAGTGAAAAAACACATGTTGTATAAACAAGCAAAAAAGGAGCTACCAGTCTACACCGCTGCCACAAATCCGGTGCCATTTTGCATGAATGAACATTTTGAGCATTGCAGTTGAGAAATTCCACACTCTACCCCATAGTAAAGGTGAGCCAATGGAAAAGTAGCATACTGTAAGTTGAGCTGTTATTAAGGTAAGCATCTGACTTTACAAAAGCTTATTTAAAAAGTATTGAGTTATTACAGTACAAGCACATAAGTAACTCTGCTGCAAATGATTAACACAACATGGCTACTAGATAGTAGCAACCAGAATATATCATGTATATGTGATGGGCAACAAGCAACTCGTAGGATATAAAACTGTGTACACAATAGTACTAATGAAATCTTAGTAATAATATGCATTAAAATGCAGACTTTGCATAACAACAGTAGTATTATTCAACAGTTCAATATGCAATGTGTTATTAAAAATATTACAGTATAAATAGTTCATTTCTTACTGTAAGACTGTGACTTTACAAATATGCTATGAATGCCGTATACAAAAGTAAACATACACTTATATTAACTTTTTTATTAAACTTGCAGTGTAACACTATAAACATGTATTGTAGTGCTATATACACACTGAAATCTAACATTTATGACTTTACATGCTTATAACTGTACATTTTATGACCTCTGTACAAGTACAAGAATATATACAGTAGTAATAGTACCTATGAGGTATGGTGAAACATAGTAGAGTAGTATAGTAGAGTAGTGTTGCCATAATGAAGATGTGTGAACAGTAAATCTGTCACTTGTTACAAACACAGAGCTACTCTTCAACTGTTTAGTTGTGCTGTATAATCACAGACATGGTTGTATACTAGTAGTCAGTACACTTTCATAGTAGGTCTACTATGGGACATATGTAGTTTCTAAATAGTAACATTTGTAAAGGCATGAACCATTACAAGAGCGTGTACTGTTATGTTTATCAGATGTAGAAAATCTGTTAACAGACCACATGTGATGAAACACGTCACAATACCTCATTTACTGATGCTTCACAGTAGTGTTCATTTGCAGTATATGAACACGGCATGGTGAAGCAAATAATGGCAAGGCATATTTTTATAGACACCATGCAGCTGCTAAACAGAGAGTGTCGGTACACTTCAGCATATATTCATACCTGAAAATGCTGCTATAACCATCTTATAGCTCAATAAGTGCTGTATGACAAGTGATTATGCACACAGTCTGCACTGATGTATAGGCCTGTTTCAACCATGCATATTGCATAAATCACTAACGCATCTGTCAGAACTATAAAACATGGCCGGCCCAGTGGCGCTGAGGGTTGAGGTGTTGGACGCCATACCTCACGCCCGGGTTCAGGAATGAGCCTGGGCCACCGGGGGTCGGCAGGGGAGAGGGAGGATTGAGTGTCCGGAGGACAGCTCTCCTCTCTTGGGGATTCCAGGGGCTATGCCCGGCACATCAGTGGCTTCCAGTGGAGACCGGAGTCTCTGACATGCTTAGGGCTTCACTAGAGAGTTGCGGAACTATGGCAGGATATCCCCTGGCATCATTGCACGCTCTGGGCTCTGCTTGGGAGGGCGGGGGACGAAAGGGCATAAAGTGTAAGGAAAAACCCTCCACCACCTGATAGATGACAGAGGATCCGGGGGTGCAGCCTACCACGTCCAATGCTGGGCTCCTCCTCTCGCTTCATGTGTTCTCCGTCCCAATGGTCACCTGACTGGATTATAGATAGAGTGCCAGGAGGCATAAATCTGGTGGCCCTGCCTCAGGGGGCTCAGAGCCGGGGGGCTGGGTGGCTCTGGGAAACGCAGATACCCTGTCACGGGGGAGAAAGAGGGAGCTTCAGGCAGGCGGGATCAAGGCATCCACCAAGTGGCCACTCCCGAAGGAGTTCAGGATGGTGTGAGTGCACAAATAAAGTTTAAAAAAAAAAACCTGTAAAACATATAAGACCATAGTAGGGTAATGGACATGTTTTCTCTTTATGTTACTGATGTAACCAAGACATCACACACATCATGAGCACAGTCAGTCTCTCATGGCAATTAAAGGTCATTGTAATTTCTTAAAACCAAGCCATATGCATCTTTAAGGTTACGAGGCAATCTCTGTGTAAAGATGCTCAAAGGTCATTGCATTCCATCCAACCAGTACTGTACCTGAGCCAAGTGACATAATGGCCAGAATGCACAGACGGTCCATGGTGATAAATGACAGCCTGAGTATCAAATCGTGTTTGTCCAAACAATGCCTGCTGAAAGTCAGTGATAGGTGTCTCAACTCTTAGTCCATGAGAGTCAGATCTCTGCAAGACAAGGACAAGGTACTGAGAAGAGGTTCCAACTCTTACAAACTGAGTACAGTCCCCTCCACATCTCCTGCACTGCGAGCCACATTCTGCATTTCTAAACGACTCTTTGAACTTCACAGACCGTGAATGGGAAACATACAGAGAAATCCAGAGCATATCCTCTGTGACATCTTTGTGTGAATGACCACAAGACAGACAAGTATACTTGGTCACATAGTAGACAGTAAAGTGCTGTCACATAGGAATGTGCTCATCATCCAGAGTCTTTATGGTGGCCATCATAAACTTACTGACATCCTGCTGGATGCTGTCCACAAAACTTCGATGTCTGTCATACCCTCCTAAAACGTCATAAAGGTGCGAGGGACTGAACACTGTTAGCATGCTTTGCAGTATCATTTACAACTTGTTTCAACATTGACAGGGCAGTCTCCTGTGAAGCTGTGATACTTTGCACAAAGTGAGGCATATGGAGAAATGCCTGCATTGCATTGTTTGCATAGCAGTTTACTCCATACTTTGGGACAACAGTCAGCCTAACTGACTTCTTTCATGGAGGTGCGTTTGTGTGATCAGGTGATGTAGATTCCGTCTTACTAGTCACAGAAGTCAGTCTATATGTGTGTGCTCGCATTCTCTTTGTTAAGCCACCAGCATCCACTGTAGCATTGTACTGCACTTCATCCATGGGTAATGGAATGAGAGGCATATCTGATTGGTACAGAGTTCGTAAGTGATTGTACTCCACAATACATTGTCAGCTCTGATATTTTTGGGTGAGATGCTGATGATGTACAACCCAGCCAGAGTCACAACACGTGACAGTGCGACATAGCTCATGCCATCTTTGAAGATGCTATTGCCTATGTCAACCATTGCTGAATTCCAACTTAAGCCTTGTGACTTGTGTATGAAACAGCATATGCAACGCACACTGGAAACTGTTTCCTGGCTACATATATGTCCTTCACTGCTTGAAATTTCATAGTAGTTCTGTCAGTTGGTTGCGGGTGTTCGATGTTGTCGAACTTCACAAAAAGTTCCTCTACAGAGGTCCTCTGGACATCGTACTGAAATTCATTAATGTGACCCATTGCACCACTAACCAGTCCATGGTCCATGTCAAGGTTTCAATGTAGCATAATGTGTGCATTCTTACGGACTGTAAGAATGGCCTCTAGACCGGTTGTCTGGGACACATCAGACTTCAGCTCATTCAGTCGTTCACTAAGTTTTGCTGCCATCTTTCGACTTAAGCAAACATCATCCACAGCACTGACTACATGCAGTGTGAGGATTTCTTGACCCTCTCTCTGCAGCATGTTATTGGATTCAGCACATTGCTTAAGCCCATGGCATGAGAAGCACTATTCATATACTATCTGAGTACACTATGCTGAACACATCACATGCAGAACTCATAGCAGGGTTCGACAAATTGCATAGCCCAACGTCCTGGACTATCATATTTTTAAGTAGGCAAGCATTTCTGAAGTCCCAACTAGCCCGCGGACAAGTACTGCCAGAGCTTAAAAAGAATACCTGGTGCAGGGGTGAACTGCTTTCCTGTTTTGTCAGCAGGGTGCGCCGAGTCGAAATCACCAACAACAGTTCGTTATGTGACCATCTGGAGCGCTGGGCAGGAGATCAGGTGCATTGCTGATGATTGTTATTTAGGGAGGGGAGCATGAGCCTAGTGGCAGAAGAGCCACCAGAGAATACTCGGCACCACAGGGAGGAGCTGGAATAGCGGCAAGCTGGCGAGTAATTGGCAGGTCATACAGCAAATGGTATGATCTGCCAATACAAAGGACCAGAACCCTATTGGCTGCTGCAGTGAAGCTGGGGGTTTGACACCACGGACTGGTCTATTCTCTGCCCCTGGCGCACAACGGCACTTGCGGTCTGACTCTTAGAAAGGATCACTGCTTACTACTCGTAGAAGCAAATTGCCGAATTTAGCTGACAGTCACAACTCGCTGATGCTGAGCGAGCAGCATTTGATTTGCACTTATTGGGGATTCAGGAGAAAGAAATAATTATAAGGGAGAGAGAGGGAGGGTGTTGGTGATTGCGTGGTGGTGAAGGAAGGGTAGGGGGACTCGAGGCCTCAACCCTCAGGCCTACAGCAGGGACTCAACTCGGGATACCTTACTGATCACTGGTGTTTTGGTGTACTCTGCTCTCTGCTGCCATTGTGATCCTAAAAAAACAAATAACTTAAAATCACAGTTTGTATAGAGAGGGACAGATGTGGGATTGTTTTGTACTGCAGGCAGAATACCTAAATGTGTGAGCCTTGTGAGAGGGAAAGGGAAATCGATAATTCTCAATCTGCAGAAAATATCAACCAGATAGAAAAAGTTGAAAATTAAGAAAAAAAGAAAACTGAAGAGTGACTTGTAGTACTACTGTGTGCAAAGACGTTAAGTGCAACTACTTACTGTCTAAGAGGAGAAGGACAGAGGGGTTGGGGTTTGATTCTGTGACCACTGCCTCAAAATAGTGAAAGAAGTGAGCAAAATAAAAATAAAGGCTTTTAGACAATAGAGGACTACAGTGTACAACTGTGACTGTAGGCTGCGTAGCTAGCTACAGGCTAAGGCTACTAGTAAAAATTAAAAGGTCAGAGGAGCTGTGTGGAGTTGGGAGTGTGGAAAAAGGGGTAATTAATTTGTTGTCTGTCTGCCCTATCTATCTGTCCAGTCCACTCATGTTGCAGACACACAGAAAAAAAAGCTGCTGGGAGTAGTGGAGGGAGGAGAAAAGGAGTAAAGCTTCAAGCAGGTGTGTGACTATGAGTGACCTGCCCAGTGCCCACCCACTCACCCAGTGTCCTGTGGTGGGCTGGCTGAGTTTGTTGTGAGACATAAAAGAAGCTTTTAAACAAAAAAAATTATTTTTACAGCACGTAACTTAACTGTAGCCAACTAAACTAACTACTGTACTGTGTGTACTGTAAAGGCAAAGTGTGAACTAAAAAAACAGAACTCAACTGACCCTCTTATTAACAGTAAGGCAGTAATGAGGAGGAAATTAAAATAAAGTGTGTCGTAGTCTACTAGTCACAGTAGTCAAGTGTGTGTGAGTGGTGTGAGTATCGGGTGTGTCAGGTGGTTAGCGCAGGGACAGTCACTCACTGTGGTGGGACACAGGGACTGGAAGGGCCCGGCTGGGGTCAGGGAGTGTGTAAGTGGCTGCATCTGCATCTGTGGTACTTGATAGACTGGCTGGCACTGGGCAAAGTGCAGTCTCAGTGTGAAAAACGGTAACCAAAAGAAAAAAGTAAGCAGTGAGTGAAGCATAAGCACTAAGCATCAAAGCAACTACATTGTCCTGGGCCTTCCTAATGCTTAATGTAGCTGGCAGTGGCTACTGTGTGCTGTTGGTGTTCTCTACCATTCTTCCCCACAGCCTTCCTTAACTGACTGATTAGACTCCCCTCCTAAGTTTACACTGCTTAGTTACACCACAGCCTGCAAGACTAGTGCTCTGACATCTCTCTCCCTGACTGACTCCCATTGTCTGTCTAGCAGTGGAAAAAAGGCACAGCACACAGAAACTTTAATAGAATAACATTTTATCATCATCACAAAAAAAGTAAGCAAATCACTAGAGCAGACTAGCAGAGCTAGTCAGACATAAGACATTCAATATGCAGAAGGGTAAGCAGCAACAAACACTATTATCCCTCTGGTCAGCAGCAGCAGCATCCTACTTCTTCCACAGAATCAGATGAAAGTAATAGAGTCTGCTGCAGCAAGTGCATCTGCATCGGTGGTACTTGATCGAACAGCTGATTTAAGCAGTGAGGCCTTGGCTGAGCCTGTAGCCCCTATATCACTGCCAAAGAAACGCAGTTTAGAGTCTGATGAGGTGGTGCATGAGAAAAGAAGTAAATATAAAAAAATATGACCAAGAAAAGAGGGCCAGGCTGTTTCAACCTCATTGACCACTTACAAATGGTTGAGATACAATAAAAAAAACAGGATTGATGTACTGTACAGTGTGCGAAAAGCATCCCACTATTGCAACACTAGCCTTTTCAAAAAAAGCAAATGTGTTTGCCACAGGCTCTAACAATTTTAGAATTGAGTCACTACGTGCACACGAAAAATCTAATCCGCATGTGCTATGCCAGAACCAACATATTCTGGAAAGTGGTCAGCATGCAGTTCAGTGTGATATCCATGAGTCACCACTTTATCAAGCCTTTGCACAGCTGGATGAGGCCACAAAGGTGGAAATGAGATGCCTGTTTAACACAGTGCTCTCCATTGCAAAAAATCTGCGCCCATTTTCCGACATGGATTGGCTATGTGAATTGCAAGAGAAAAATGGGATTCAGCTTAGTATGAATTATACCAATGATAAGCGAGCCAGGGACTTTTGCAGAGCTATATCTGCTGTTCTATCCAAGACCCAGATGCAGACTCTTAAAAATGCTAAATATGTTACAGTTCTTGCTGACAGCAGCACCGATGCTGCTATAATTGAATGGGAAAATGTCTTCCTGCGTTTTGTAAATCCTAACACAAAAGATATATGTACATACTTGATCCAGGCTGTGCCCTTGGAAGCCTCACATGCTGAGGGTGTCTTTAATGCAATAAGAATTACATTAGATTCACTACATCGTCCTATCACTGACTTATCGAATGTTAGCAATCCAGGGCCACTTCTGATTTCTGCCAGTTTTGATGGGGCAAGTGTAATGCTGGGTGAAAGGGGTGGAACCATTACAAAGTTACGGGAACACAAACAAACCCCCTCGTATCAAAGCTTGAAAATACTCTAAAGGGCATATTTAAATTCTACCATTATAGTCCCCAAAAAATGAGAGAGCTACGAGAAACTGCACATGTGATAGATGCTGATCTGGCACACTTTAGTGCAATTAAACAGGTGAGACGACTGGCCATCAGATTACATTCAGTACAGGCAGTTCAGGTGAGCCTACCTACAGTTGCTCAGCACTTGGAACAAAGTGCTGATGGGTCAAAAGCAAAGTTGCTGTTAAAAGAGGTACAGTCTGTACACTTTGTCAAATCTCTTTATAACCTACAAGATTTTTTGCCCATACTTAAAAATATGTCACTGCAGTTTCAGAGAGATGACTTAATTCTTGAAGTACCACATCTCATAGAGACCTGCCTCCTCCAGCTAATGGAACTGAAATCTAAACCAGGGAAATACATGACAGTTTTCCTGGATCATTACAAACCTCAGGACAGATGCATGGACATTGTAATTTCAAAGAAGGAAGTTGAGAAGACTTCTCTCTACATTTAGAGGCAACTGCCCTGAAATAAATTTTGGGACAGATACACAACTGCATACTTTAGTAGATGCAGCAATAGGTTACATTGATGCAAGATTTCAAAATTTTTCAGAGGTGCCTCTGAAATGGTTCACATGTCTGGATTTTAAACAGTTTGATCTACCTAGAGAACAACTTGCGGAGTTTGGGACCAATGAAGTGGATAATTTAGCAGCATACATTAATTTTTTCATAGACGAACAGCAGGAAAATATTATATCAGAATATCCTGCATTTAAGGTACTGCTGAAATCTGCAGTTGACAAACCTTATCTGCAGGTTTTTACAAGATTGCTGAAAGAAAAACTGCCCCAGATTGCTCACATTCTAGAGTTAATGGAAATACTCCTGGCAATGAGTGTGTCAACTGCAAAGTGTGAATGAGTGTTCTCCACTCAGAACTTGATAAAGACAAAAATAAGGACACGTCTGGCAGATGACACACTACAGTCGCTTCTTCAAATAGCAGTAGAGAGGGTCCTGAACTATGTGACTTCGATGCAGATCCAGCAGTAAACCACTGGCTGCTGTCTGGTCCAGGCACTTGACATGTTTATGGGCATGCTGCTGATACAACTGATGCTGTGTCTCCTGCTAGTACTTCTGTTGCTTCATCATCATCCTGTCCTAGCACCACTACCACCAGTACACTTGATGTTTGTGACAGTTCTGATTCTGAGTCCTCATTATGCCCTAATTATTCTTTGCTTCATTCAGGCTTGTGGGACTGGACTGGGAGTCCTGTTCACTGTCTGGCATGGCACCCGCCACCCGCACCACTTGACTCAGACTTAAATCACTCAACCCTGTAACACAAAACAAGTATTGATATACATCTTCATTTTTACTGTTTTATATACCCTCTTCTACATCTGTTAGTGTGTTAGTGTTAATAATACAATGTCACAACCACTTTCTTTGTCTTTGCATAATGTTTTATAAGTTCCCTTTAAAATATGGCCTTTCAACCATTGGACTACCACTCACAACAGTGGGACTACCATTTTTAGACAGGTCAGTTGTCCTGGACTACCATGTAAATTTGAAATTTGTTGATCCCTGACTCATAGATGTACCATCAGGAGTGATCCTACATGTGTTTAACAGAGAAACAGGGAATGCTAAACTACCAAACAGAGCCTCATCCAACAATGCCTTATAGGCAACATCACCACTCTATCACACGTTTTGAAACAACTCGACATAGATGAATAACTTCCAGAGGTTGATGCCTCCAATGCACCCTATTATCTTTTGCTTGCTGAACGGTCAGCGCTGAAAAAACGTTCTCCATTTACGGGTGCAAGTTGTACTCTTTCCACTAAATGCAACACTATCATTACTTCCAAGAATCTCCTGGAGATGAAGGTGTATGCAAATAAGCATGACATTTGAGACCATGCTGATCTCATAAGTGATCAAAAGTTGCATTTTAATAAACATGGATCGAAGTTCAGATGCCACTTGGAAAGATAGCTTGTGATACTCTCCACTGGCAGCATGAAGAGCCAATGCAGAGTGACACCTCCAATGTTGTATGCTGCCAGTCCAGTTGGAGCACTAACAGCAACAGACATTGTTGCTCCAGTATGTTTTCTTATCTCAGCCATAATGGCTTCAATTAGAAAACTCTTGTCTGTCCCTGCAGAACCACTTACAAACATTAATAAAGGTTTGCAGTTTCCACAGTTACACTGCTTCTCTTCATGTAGGATATCATGTCTAACTGATTTGGTCACAGCAGCATAAACCAGAAGTTGCTGTTGGTTTAAATTTTCTTTCAACTGACACAGATCCATTGTACCACGGCAACCATGCTGCATTGCACTTTCCACTTCTGATATGAGTACTTCAGGGTCATTTATAAGAAGAGGCACTCCAAGGGTACCCTCTCCTTCTGGATCAGTGTTCTCCTGTGAACTCACAGGAGTATCCTCCTCAAGCTGCACCTTTTCTAACTCCGGTTGATGAATATTTGCATCGAACTGCTCTGTTTTGAAGGTCTCATATGTAGGGTAGAACTGTTGCTCATATGTATCACTGTCCCCGTTCAGGATACTCTCTTCACTCCATGGCTTGAACAAGAACAGAAGAGCAAAGTAATAATGCTGTGTGCTGTCAGCAGTGAAGGACTTAATGTACAGTGGTCAGTCAGCCAAGGTTTATGTCTCTTGACAAGACAACCTTCCAAGCCTTTGACTTTGTAAACATCTCTTGTACCATCAGGTGCTACATCAGTTTTATATTCATACCATTTAGCCACCTCAAAGAGGTACATGTTTTCCATGGCACGGTGTTGCTTGGGGTAGTGCGTATTGATCAGGTTATTCTTCAAGATATTCATGGAAGAAGACTAGCTCAGTGCCAGCTCTTTAATCTCCTGATGAGGCACATTTTTGTTTCTCTTTGTTTCTCTTCGTAGCTCACACTGAGAAACCATATAGCATCAGAATTGCTGTACTAGTGTGTCTCGATCAAGCGATCACTGGCTTCATACGCATCACATTCCCTGTGAGACAGTGTCTTCAGACCTAGTGACCACAGCCATGATGTGATTGATCTACTGGAATTTACAGATCTCGCTTTGAGGGGGAGCTCTTGCAGCAGGTAATACCATTAGGCCTAAGGCTGCCAGGCGTTAGGACCCCACGGAAAAATCTTCTAGCTAGCGGTGTGTGGTGGGGGACAGCCCCCAACGTCGGCTGTGCCCCGACGTCAGACATGGTGTAAAGGGGGGGTGATCCCCCGGTGCCACCTCAGTGTTTTTCCTGTCATTGACCTGCTAACATCAGATCCACTGACACCATAGTCGCAGTCAACCACCTTTTTTCTCATGCATTGTGCAGTATTTTCTATAAAAGTTTTTTCTTTGACAATTTTTCGTCAGTTTAAGTGTATGTCTTCATCGACACAGCGGCGAAAATCAGATCCCAATGAAGGACAGCCACTCTGCCTGCCTGATCTGCCTAGGCCCAGATCATCAGCCTGACAATTGTCTGCATTGCCAGAAGTTCAACAATAAAACCAGGATTCACCGCGCCAACACCTTGAAGGCCTATCTACTTGAGTAGCAAGTAGCCGCCATGTAGAAGGTTCCATCGGGACATAGTTTTCTCTTCAGCCAGGGAGTCTCCCCACAAAGAGAAGAGATCTGGAAGGAAATGCCACCACTGGGAGAAGGAGAGGGCTGGACCAGAGTCCCACCCAAAGTCCCCTCACCAGGCATCTACTACCTCCACCTCTGTCGGAAGTTTGAAGTCTGTCCTCCCAGGTACCAAGGCAGCTTCGGGGGATACCCACAAGAAGTCGACCACCTCTACACACACCAAAGGTAGGGAGTCTTCTCTCCAGGGACGGCCATCCACTCAGGTCCCCTTGGCCCACCGACCCCACAAACATTGGTCAACCCATGAGGGACAGGTGTTGGCTGTGGGCAAATCTTCTGAGTCTGGTGCCTGCAAGCATTCTGGGTCACTGAGAAGCATAAGAAACTGGACAAACCCATGAAATGCCAGGAGGTAATCAGGTACTGGACACCTCCCCCACCTGAGGAACAGTTGTCATCTGCCTCAGAAGGAAGGCAGACCACTGGATGCTCTTGACTCTGCATCGGAGAAGGTGCAGGTGCCACCGGCTAAAGAATGTCCGTTGGCCCCGACTGATTGATCATCAGCCCCGACTGCTTCCTTGGATACAGGGGTATCAGATGCCCAGCAGCCTCTTCAAAGAGAACTGGATGCCAGACCACCTGACACTGTGGCTCTGATGCCAGAAATACCCAGCTGGTAAGGTGCCAGAGGACCGGACATCACTGCCTCCGGATCAGACGTCTGGCCCCTCCAGCGCTTCAAACCAGACACCCTCACCACCAGTCATTCCACTGGCTGAGGTGGGAGCACTCTTTAATGCTTGGTGGAATACCATTAAAGGGGATCTTCTCCCCAGTCCTAGGGATTCATCCCCAGTATGGCCACCACCTACAGATCCTCCTCCTGAGTGGCCTTTACTGCTGAAGGAGCTCCCACCACCAGTCAAAGAAGACAAGCAGATGCTTGGGTTGGGTGGCCGTAAAAGACACCCATCTTCCATCCCATCCTCCAGCGGACGCCCACCGTCATCTTCAGGGGACAATGCAGGGGACTCGTCTTCAGACTACTACTCAGAGGACGAGCTACCCAGTCTGTCTCCTAACCCAAAGGACTCGCTGAGGTCACCTCCGGATGACTCGTTCTTTCTGGACATTATGCGTCATATTCAGGCGCTATACCAGTGGAACAGGGAGGAACTGGTCCCAGAAAGGCACAGATTGACTAAGTTTTTGGGAGCCACTGACCCTAAACCATTGGTCATTCCCCCCCCCATTGGTGGAGCCTTTTCAGGATGTGACCAGGTCCACATTGAAACATCCAGCCACTATGACCGCGGTACCACGCCAAGGCCGATAGGCTTTTATAAGCAGGGCGATTTTCTGCGGCTTTATCAGACAAAGTTCTGCAGCAGGGTCCTCATTTGCCACAGAACTTCTGCGCACATTTTACCTCTTTAATTTTTTTTCCCTTTTTTTTGCCATATCTGACACACCACGTCTCCAGAACACAGTCATTATATGGGCGCTTGTCACCAAATTTTCAACATAGCCAGTTTAAGACCTCTACTCATGAACGGTATCACTGTGATTTTCTTAATCTGTCCCGAACATTGATTTCACACACTGACCGTGCCATTGTGCACTACATATGCGAAAACACATTTTGGGTAAGATGTGAAAAATGACAGTTGTACTGTCCATATGGAGGTGTGGTAAAATGGCAATACTGAAAATCTGAAGTGAAAATATTAAAAATACTCGAAGTTACGAGCGTGCGTAGGAACTGCGCAACGCACGCTCGTATTAGTCATTTTGGGGAATATTTTCCCCAAATTTTCAACATAGCCAGTTTAAGACCACTGCTCATGAACAGTGTCGCTGTGATTTTATTAATCTGACCAGAACATTGATTTCAGACACCGACCACGCCATTGTGCGCTACATGAAATCCATCTTCTTCCAAGTTGTGTAACAGGGTGTGCTTTGAAACAACTGAGAAGCTGCATGGGATATACTCAGTGCCACAATTTTTCTGTAGCACTTTCTGGCCCCAAAGAGCAACAAAAAGGCTTACACTGAGTTAATAATTGCTGCTAGTAGGGGGTCTCTGGCCATAATTATTTAAATAAGTATATTTTAAAAAAATTTTTTAGAATTATTAAATTCACTCTAGCACCTGCTGCAGTTCTCTGAAGCCACAATTAATTGCAAGTGCAAAATCCGGCAGTTTTGTTAATGAAGGAGTAAAACACAGTTGAGTGGGAAAGATGGGGTGGGGGTGTAAAAAAAGCAATGTAGCACCCAAGAACCCCTGTGAGCCAGAGCCAACCAAAAGTTAGGGTCACAGGAGGGTTGCAGGATGACTTCTTGTATGGTAAAGCTGCATTTAGAACTTTAAGCTAAAACTGTAGTTCGCTATGGCAGCAAAAGATGAGTGAGCATCATGGCACTCGTACATATAGAATACATTTAAAACTACAGTAAATATGCCACATATTCATAAAAAGTCAAATCAACAAATAGATACCAATACATAGTGTATCATTCATATCAAACAATAATATCTACTAACAATTTCTATTAAACATTAAAAACTATATTTCCCTAAGTAATAATTAGGAGACAATAAAATCCCTTCTAGATACAGTGCTTAGAGTCCAAATTAATTTCCCAATAACAACATGGCATTTTTAATTGAAGGGTTAAATGCTTCAGGCTACCACACATTTATATATTTAACAGAACAACATTCTGCCAAAATGTAGGTAAAAACATAGCAATGAGTTATCTCAGATTTAAATTTACAGTTATTCCATTGTTAATTATATATTTCAATCACCATAATTACCTATAGCATGTAATTTATGGAAGCAGTTATTAAAATATACACTAAATGTTCCATCCAGGCTCAACAAATATAGGAGAGTGAAACCTCCAGTCTTGTATCCATAATGGCTCCCTAGCAAGGAGTCTCATTTTACATTGTCACTTACACATCTGGAAAAAAAAATAAAAACAGAACACAAACAGTTCTGCTGCCAACAGAACAAAAACACATAGCAAAATATAATCTCCCAGTGTAATGCCCTAGTGTGCCATTAATTTGTGGAAAAAGCACAGCGTTCCCTGATAAGGGTCCTGCTGCTTGTGATGGACCAGAACAATCCAATAGGTAAATGCCCTAAAGTTCAAATAAGAGAGACTTGCACAGGGGCTCTATTTCACACAAAGTAGTTAAAGTATCATAAATCCATTATGCTCCATTAGGAAACTTTCTGATTCAAAGTTTTTTCCTATACTAAGTTTTGCAGAGCCATGAATCCAGCCTTGTATAAAACAATGGAAACGGGCGTATATTTAAAGTTTGAAGTTTCCAGGACTAACATGTAACTTCTCTAAAAAGGTTGAGCATCTACTGCCATTCATGATAGGGGAAGTTTGGAGAATTACTTTAACAGGACGTTTTATCCCCATATTCAGCTTCACTACTCACCAAAACAGCATTCATTGTGTAAACTAATAGGGAAAAAACATCAAACTTAGCTGCTGTCTACTGATCAGTGAGTCCGCAGTATCAGCATGATATTTTACAAATTCAGATCTGTACTGCGTGCTAATCCCTGAAGGTCTTTTGTAATAGAACACCCCCCCAGCACTCGAGACACTCGGTCAACCTGAGAATGGCTCCTTGTGGGACCAGTTGTAAAACATGCCGATATAGTTTTATACGAGACAATATAAATTTAGAAAACTGAAAATCTTGCTTAAAAGGATAAAAAAATCGTTAGTGCACAGAAATAGAGCTAAAACATCAGAGCCCAAGCACAGGCTGTGGTGCCAATGGACAGTGTACCCTCATCCCACCAATCTGCTGTAGTTCAATTAATGTTGAATGACAAACTTTACCACTCTGTGTGATCAAGCTGATTTTTGTGGAGATCAAGGGAGACCAAGTGGGTGCAGTAACCGATGTTGGACCCGCTATCCCCTCCACACACACACACACACACAGATGTACCAGTAGCCAAGGCTCTGTGCTGATTTCCCCGTGGAGATTGGAAAGAAATTTATTGAAGACTACGTGGTCCATGGCCAGCGAGTTTCACGGTCAGCTGCCACTGGTTATTGAGTCTGACCATGCATTTCAGTAGGCATTTTTTTTTTTACTCGCACTTGGTGTAGGGCTCTTGCCTTAGAGTTAATTTTTCCCTTTTACACTTCAGCCTCAGCAATCCGACAAGACAAAAACACTTTCTGTGGTACTCCTTAATGGGGTTCTCCTAGTTACTTTATCTGACATGACTGTCATCTGCAATTGTCAGACTCCAGGAGCCTTCATATCAAAACTAATCTCTTCCGTGCAAAATTTCAGAATGGGACTAAGATCTTGAAACAATTGCTGGTGAGTACCGTGGTCAGCAGTAACTTCTGCAGTGGTCGGCCTCAAATTTCATGATTGGCCGCGAATTCCGTGATCTGCCGTGAATTCCATGGGTGGCCATGATTTCTGCGGTGCTCCACAAATTCTGCAATTCTGTGGTTTGCCGCGGAATCGCTGAAAACTCTGGGCCTTGTTTATAAGACACCAAAAGGGGAGCTCTTTCTGGGTGAACACCTGAGGGCAGACTCTATGGTCATGACAGCTACCAATGGCAGGGCACAGCAACCATGCCACGTGAATGTCCAGCCACCAGGCCCTGAATCCAAAAAGTTAGACCAGATGGGACGCAAGGTGTAGTCCTCGGCAACTTGCACAGTTAGGTCATTGAACTTCCTTGCCCACATGGTTACGTGCCAGAAGTCCTTGTAGGCAAAGGCAATGGACCTGGCCAAGGCCCAACCAGATTCAGAGGATGAGGCGGAACTCCTTGCTGTCATTCAGTCTGGCATGGATGTGGACAAACACATCCTAAAGAGTTCTTATGACTCTGTGGATACAGCAGCAAGAGCAGCGGCCACTGGCATTTGCATGCGGAGGCATGATTGGCTCAGAGTTTCTGGCTTCCGACAGGATCTTCAGGATGCTATATCCTTGATGCTTCTTTTCAGGGACCAGTCCTGCTCAGCTAGGATACTGAGAAACTGATTACTGGACTTCAAGATTCTGGCAAAGCAGTATCTGAAGTTCACGGGATGTACTGGTCGGAGTCACAGTCCACACATTGCCATCCCTTTTGGAAAAATCAGGGACAGCAAGGAAGACGCCAGACACAACACAAGGAAGGCTTTAAGAGAAAAGGTCACGCTGTCCCTTCAGGCGCCCAGGGCCCCCAAAATCCCAAGGCACCCAGACCTCCCCTTCCTACACCCTCCAACACAGCATGACTCCCTACTGATCCCCCCTCCACTGCAGGTAGTGCAGGGGGAGACGGTAGGAGGGAGATTCTCCTTCTACCTATCAGGATGGTCCAGTAGAACATCGGACCAATGGGTCCTTCAGATAGTGGAAAGAGGATACTCCCTAAAGTTCACCCAGATTCCACCAGATAACCCACGAGTTCCCTGACACTGCTCACTCTCCCATGCGCTCCTCCTGAGGGCAACGATACAGGCCTTACTGGACAAAAGAGCTATGCAGGAGGTCCCTTTTGCTCAACGGGGAAGGGATTCTATTCCCATTTCTTCCTTGTCCCCAAAAAGATGAGACTTCTATCCCATTCTGGATCTGAATCATCTGAACAATTACATCGAATACAAATGATTCAGAATGGTGACCTTGGCGAGCCTGTTACCAGTGCTCCACCAAGGAGACTGGCTTTGCTCTCTAGACATGCAGGCACATCAAGATCCTGTCATCCCAGAGGAAGTGCCTCCACTTCACCTTCCAAGGAGCACAATACCAGTTCAGGGCATTGCCATTTGGCCTATCCTCCGCACCAAGGATTTTTACCAAGTGCCTAGCAGTGGTAGCAGCGACCCTCAGGAGAAGGGGTCACTTTGTATACACTTACCTGGACAATTGGCTTCTTACAGCTCCAACAGAAGACCGATTAAACAGAACCTTGGAGGAGACATTGTCTATTCCAGACTCTGGGCATTATCCTAAACATGCCCAAGTCACAACCATGGCCAGCTACAATGCATAGGAGCAGTCCTGGACACAGTCCAAGGGAAAGGCTTTCTGCCCACAGACAGGGCATCAAGGCTAAGAGAGGTCACTCGCAGGGTGCAAAACTCAGACTTGGTTCCAGTGAGAGTGGTTCTACAACTGCTAGGTCACATGGCCACAGCCATAGTCACAGTTTCACTTTAGTGTCGGAACATGAGGATCCTGCAGTGGCACCTCAGGGTTCAATGGGATCAAGGTACGGACGAGCTAGAGGAGCCCATTTGGATCTCCAGTGTGGTCCAACAATCCATGACCTGGTGGCTCACCCCAGCCCATCTTAGCATAGGGGTTCCCTTCCAGTGGCCCAGCCCACAGCAGACTCTTACTACCGATGCATCAGGACTGGGATGGGGAGCACATCTCACTTCTCATCAGACGAGGGGTTCCTGGAACTCAATGGAATGAGCTCTCCACATAAATATTTCGGAGATGAGAGCTATACTGTATGCCCTTCCAGCCTTCCAAGGGGTGCTCCTCCCTGGACCTCTGCTGGTCCAGTCAAATAATACTGAAGTAGTCTTCCATCTCAACAAGCAAGGGGGTATGCATTCATATCCCTATGCAGAGAGGCAATGAAAATATGGTCTTTGGCAGTGGATCACAACCTAGACATTTCGGCAGTCCATGTCCCAGGGATTCACAACATACTCGCAGACAGCCCAATTCGCTCTTGGTCTCAGAACCATGAGTGGGAACTACAGCAAGAAATTGTAGACCTCTTTGAAAGGTGGGTCAGCCAGAACTGGACCTCTTTGCATCCACACACACCACCAAACTGCCCAATTTCTGCTCGCTAGATCCAGGGCCTGGTGTTTTTTGGCAAGACGCATTGTCCCTCTCTTGGACAGGGAGGTTTCTGTATGCCTTCCCTTCCTTCCCTCTATTTTTTGAGGGTCCTGCTCAACCTGCAGGCAGAAGAAACCAGGATGATACTGGTAGCGCCCTTCTGGCATTGACAGATTTGGTTCTCACTGTTGCAACAGCTGGCCTCAGAACCACCAGTTCCGTTGCCCCTCTCCACTCACTTGCTTTCCCAGGAGCAAGGGACGTTAGTCCACCCGGCCCTCTGGTCCCTATGTCTGCATGCTTGGCTCCTGCGGACTTAGCTAGGGATAGATTCGGAGTATCCCTCAGAATGGCAGGGGTACTCGTGACAGCGAGAAAACCCTTTACCAGGGCTACCTATGCCATGAAATGGAAGTGCTTCTGCTTGTGGGCGATTCCCCATTTTCTGGATCCCCTGGGTTGTCCAGTGGAATCTGTGCTGGAGTATTTTCTCCACCTGTTTAACTTGGGTCTCAGTTACTCTTCCATTAAGGTGCATCTCTGTGCTCTGTCAACTTATCATGCACCAATAAATGGGAAGACTCTGGCACAGCTGGACATCTGAAATACCTTTTTAAGAGATATTGTGCATATTAAACCCCCCCAGGAGAGACCCAGTGCCACCTTGGGATCTCCTGTTTATTTTAGAAAAGCTCACCTTGCCACCCTTTGAACCAGTCGCAAGTTGTGAGCTCCGCTTTATCTCTTGGAAGGCATTACTTTTAGTTGCCATTACCTCAGCCTGGAGGATTTCCAAGCAGCAGCAGGCTCTGATGTGTAAAGAGCCTTACCTTATTTTTCACAGGGACAGAGTAGCCCTGCATACAAACTCTAAGTTCCTACCTAAGGTAGTGTCTGAGTTCATGCAGGGTGGAATGTACAGAGTGAGATTCACATTTCAGTTCTCCTGAACTCAATGTTATGCAGTGTGGTGCAATCTGCCCACTTGGACCTGCTTAAACTTACAGTGGTTGTTCCTCTGCAGACTTGTTTTGCTTCGGTCTAGGGAGTGGCAGACTCACCCCAGACCTCTGGTAAACTCCTTTTGTGAGTAGTAGTGTACCGCCTTGGCTTCACTGCTTCCAGCAGGGGACCGGAAAGCTGCTGGAAATCAGTGCCAAGGATTTTACTCCAGTCTTCGCCTGCTTTTTTTGTTTGTGTGTTAACCCCTTTGTGTCTAATGTCTGAACTGTGTACAGAACTGAGACTGGATGTCTCAAAATACCTCACCTCCCATGGAGGGTGGACTGATTTTGCACTGGATGCAAAATCAGCTGAAGACCCCTTGCCTGGCATCTCAGAATATTATTTTGAGTCCAAGCAAAAAGCAAAGAAATATTCCAAGGGCTTGTTAGTAGCTGCGCTTCATACTGCTGCAATCAGTCTACTTGCCCGTTGTACTTATCTTGAGCTGCAAAATGCCTCTCTAAAAAAAGAGGGGGTTGCAAGCACAGGAGCTCTTGAAAAGGGAACAGAAATTGGCAGATGAGGCACAGTCCCTCCGTGAACATAACAGGCTGTTGCATTGTACTGCTCAGCAAACAGAACGTGAAAATTGCATGTTGAAAGAGGACATTGATAGGTTGAAATGTGACAAAAAACAGGTGTCTTATTTAAATTATATTTTGAGTGACACGAATGAAAGTCTGCATGATAATGTGCAATTGAAAGAGGAGAATGAAAGGGCGATGAATGAGTTAGAGAGCATAGGGAAAATGTCGAATTGGGCAAGGCGTATTGAGTTATGCGGCATGAGGTTGAGAAAGGTATTGAGCAGGGCTCTGCAAAAGCTTGTCATAGAAAATGTAAGGCAAAGATGGTGAAACTGCACCGTCAGCGAGACATTCTCACTGTTCATGTTAAAGCCATGAATGTTTTTCAGTACACATACATTGACATTACGTCATTGGGCGATGATGATTCGGATTACGAGAACATTGGCTCCCTCGTCATATCCAGAACCCCGCCCCATAAGGCAGTGGCATTCACCAGCCACTCCCAAGATGGCTACTATGTTGCCACACCCCCATGCCACATTGGCACGCCTCCTACGCTGCCACGTCCATCCACCCACATGGAAACGTCTTCTACGTTGCCACGTCAATGCCAACATGGTGTCCCCCATGATATTGGAGGCCGACCACCAACAGGCCATGCGCCCCTAGTCACCAACCCCACTGCTGCATCAAGTGATGCAACCCCGAACCTGCACGGTCAAATTGAACGCATGGTTGAACATGCTGTCAGCCAGGATACTGCGTTCTGAGCAGTCACTGATGCGGTGGTGGAAGCCGCCCTCCACGGTGCTCTAACCCTCATCACGCCACAAGGCCCATCTAATCCACTGCAAGTGGCTCATTCTGTTCAACAATTTCCCAAGGCATTGGAGAGATGGGTCCCAATAACAACCTTAGCTGTCATTTGGAGAAGGTGCACTCCCTTTTTGAGAAGCTTTCTCTCCAACCTGAGTATCAGATTCAAGTTTTGAGACAGACTATTGAGCCAACCCTCTGCGCCAAGCTCCCAGACACCATCTGCAACTGCGAGATGCTCGATTTCAACGATATCTCACAGGCCCTTCTGTCAGCCAACTCCCCAGGTATTGTTGGAGCCCGCGTAGCCTACAAGGTTAAGCAAAATGTGAAAGCAAGCCAAGCGGCTTACCATCAACGGTTGTGGCTCTCCTACAAGGCTGGCAAGGGCCTAGCGGGAGAGACTGCCACTAAAGATCAAATTGAGTACAAGGACTTGTATATCCGGAACATGATTCTGGGAAAAAGTTGAATTCACCGTCTACCCACAGACACTTTTGAACAGATCCTTACCAAGACTGAGCATGCCTTTCAGGTCTACCTCCGTAATCTCGCTTCTGGCAAAAAAACAAGAAGACTGTCACCACCATTACCTCGGTGGACCAGGCCCAGGTTGCTGTGGTCAGCCCAGCCCCCACTCACTACACTGTATAAGGTGGCAACACCAAGCAGAATGCCCATTCCAACAGCCGTCAGGCTAAGGCCTATGGGGGAGTGCAACCGAAACTACAAAAAACAATCAAAATAACAAAAAAAAAAACTCACCACCGAAATTGGCAAAACACAAATCCTAATAAGTAGTGTAACTGGCCTAGCTATAGGGATTTAAAGGATCAAAACGAGACCCTCCATAAACAGGAGGAGGCCCTTGCTGGAACGGATGGCATTGCAGGTCGTTCTGTTGCAGCCCTGGCACCATTCAGCAGTACAAACCCTTTGAGGCCTTCAGCCTCAACAGGGTCGAATGGCCAAGGGACAGACCCCTTCGCAGCACCGGGCACTGGCCAGGCCATTGTGGTGATTGAGGAACTGCCCATTGAGCAAGTGGAAATTGTGGCTCTGACATCACAGGTACAGTATTCCTGTCCTGTGACGCCCCAAAGGGGGGTCATCCAACAGGCCCCTACAGGCTGTAAGGCACAGACAGGAGGATGAGAAAGAATTGGGGAACTGCTCAGATTGACAGTTGCAGGCCCTGGTCCAGATTGTGAGTGACTTGCTTGCTGACACAAACGGACAGCCCTGTGTAAGGGCCACGGTGGAAGGCCACCAACTCGACATGCTTCTAGACACAGGAGCAGCCATGTCAGTTCTCCATGATGAGAACCCAGCCACTTGTGCCTGGTCCACCAGCTGGCAGACTAGTGCACAAGGTGTAGATGGTACCCAACTACAAACTTTTCGATCTGTAGCACTACCTGTGCAGGTAGGCTACCTAAAACTACATTTGTTTTTGACCTCATTGTATTACATCATCACCCAAGCATATTAGGAATTTATTTCCTTGCACAGCATGGCTGTGTAGTGGACCTAGCTAACAGGTTATTGCTACAGATCCTGGGGCAATGCCATGCTGTCACCATCCCAGACTTGCATGCAGTGGCAGCCATCAAACACAACAACAAGGAGTATGACATCATGGCTTTGTTCAGTTATGACCTGTTTCCTGAACTAGCACCTTTGTTGCAGAAACACATTGATGTGTTTGCTACCAACAAGCATGATTGTGGTAGGATGCACACCACCATTGAGGTCACAGGACCTAACCCTGTGAGGCAGAAGCCGTACCCATTTCCTACTGAAGCCTTTGCTATCACTGAGGGAGACCAGTCACTGCTACAACAAAGAGTGATTAGGCCTTGTGTCTCCACTGTCAGCCCATTTGACCAGTGAAAAAGCCAACTGGAGTGTGGAGACTTACAATCGATTACAGGAAGCTTAATCAAGTCACCCCCAGCTGTGTCCCAACTGTGGCATCAGCCCCTGATGTGCTCAAGTTGCTGACACCTGACAAAAAGTGGTTTTCAGCTCTTGACATCTCTAATGGGTTTTGGTCACTCCCATTAGTCCAGGAAAGCCAATACAAGTTTGCTTTCACCTTTGAAGGCCACCAGTACACCTGGACCTGCTTTCACAATAGCCCTTCCCTCTTCCATCTCCACATGATGGATGCCCTGCAGGGGTTTTCTACGCCTAAAAGTCTGCTGCAGTATGTGGATGATTTGCTTTTGGCAACTTCCACCAAAGAAGAACACCTAACTCTTTTGGATAAACTACTGACTCTCCTCGGGAGAGCAGGCCTCAAATGCAACAAATGGCACAAATGTGTCAGAAGGTGGTCATGTTCCTTGGCCTATGCATTACAGACCAAGGCAGAAGGCCAGCAGCTAAGAAGAGCCAGGGCTTGCAAGATCTATCACTTCCTACAAGCGTAGCAACACTCAGGTGCTTTTTAGGTATGGATAACAACATCCAACTATCAGCTTATTACCCAGAGTCCTCGAACAAAGGGGAGGCATTGTTGCATACTCTGGATGTACATAGAATTTTGCGTTACTATTTGGCCAGGACCAGTTCCACCAGAAAGACAGACCAGTTGTTTGTCTCTCTTGTCCACAGGAAACTCAGGACACCAGTCATAAAACAGACTAACAAAGTGGCTCATGCATTTCTTTCTGCTACCAGCACCACAACAAACCCTAACTGGGACCAGTTAGAGATCACTCCACCAGAGGGATAGCGACATCCTTCGCTTCCCTTCAGAATGTTTCATCAGCCGACCTATGTGCAGTCGCTACTTGGAGTTCAGTGCACACTTTCGTGAAGCACTACAATCTGGACATTGCTTCCGGAAGAAGAGCAGGTTTCAGCTTAGCATTCCTTCAGAGTCATCTCTCCTAATTTCCCACAGCCTTTTTATCCTCCACTCTTCTGACCATCGATCTCTTCTTGGGCATTGCTTGGGACTCCGTCCTAATGGTATTACCTGCTGCAAGAGTTCCCCCTCAAAGTGAGATAATACAGTTATGTAAGAACTTACCATAACAGTAGATCTTTGAGAGGAGCTCTTGCAGCAGGTGACATTCCTACCCACCTGCCCCCGGGGTCAAATTTCAGTATTTTCTCTTTGGGAATGGGAGATCCTCCTCGGTTCTCCATCTGTTTTTTTTTTTTTTCAGCCAGTCTCCGGCGGGAGAACTGAGGTGGCACCAGGGGACTGCCCTTTTATACCACGTCTAACGTCAGGGTGGAGCTGACGTCGGGGGCAGTCCCCCACCACAAACTGCTAGCTAGAAGATTTTTCCATGGGGTCCTAACATCTGGCGGCCTTAGTCCTAATTGTATTACCTGCTGCAAGAGCTCCTCTCAAAGATCTACTGTTATGGTAAGTTCTTACATAACTGTACTTTTCCTCCCAAAGTTCCTGCAAGCTTGTCTGCTCATGTTTCATGATGTACGAAGTGACGTACCGAACAAGAGCCAAAGAGCTGTCGGCAACAAACCGAACATCTTTATTTGCTTGCCGCATCAGGAGATGGACAGGGTAGTTATCATTTATGTACACCTCATTCTATTTTCTGGGTAACTCAGAACTTCTTAGTCGACTTTGCTTTCAGGTGATGACGTATTGCTGAGAAAAGGTCATTCATGCGTTCTTCCTCACAGACATGCCTAGGGAAGCCAAAATGACATCTGGTGTACCACTGAGCAAGACTCTTTATTGGTCGATGGCAACACTTGCTACAGAGATGCCATTGGAACTTTTGCACCAGCTTTCATAGTGTCAGACTTTCATACTTGTCAGGTATCTGACAAGTAACGTACCGTTTAATGAAGCTCAGAACTTCTGCAGCTTCATTCTCACCAATGTGCAGAGCATCCTTAATCCACAGGTGCATATAGATATGAGGAGCCTCACATGCCTGGTACTCCACTTTCCAGAAATGGTGTTCAACAAGACCAAGAGGTGGATTGTCCTTTGACAAAATGAATTTCAAGATGTCATGGAAACGCCGGTGAAAATGTCTAGAGACAGACACTGGATCAAGTAAGCACATCTCGCCGAGAGTCATAGATAAAATGCTATCAATCTCAGCATTGGCCCACTTCAGTAGATCTATTGACTCATCCCAACTGTATTCAGCACAACTCATTAACAAACCATTTTGCTGCACCATACTTTGAGAAACAGCGTGACAAAGGATTTACACAAAAATGGTAATTTTCACATTTTTTGATACTCCGCATCTCCATACCCACACATCCGACTGGAACGAAACTTGGCACATCAAGAAATCTTTGGACCCCAATGGTGCTTGCGCAAAATGTCATGCAAATCAGTCAAACAGTTGCAAAGTTATTAAAGTTCAAACTTTTGGGTTTAACATGGAAGTGACCATTGAACCCTAACTATAGTGGCGCTACCATGCCATTATAATATATAATAAGCTGCAAAAAACTGCGTTAATGCTCTAGTTAGGGATAAAGTCACAAAAGTAGGGAAATGTGGCATTAGGGTTTTCAAAGCTAACACCCCACACCCACCCTGAACACACCAACGGGTGTTGGGGGCATGCCTTGGGATCATCGGCCCTGATGCTCACCCCATTCCATAAGTAAATAAGCTGAGATGGTACCATATTGGAGAATGGGGTGAGTGTTAGGGCTGACGACCCCAAGGCACACCCCGATGCCTTTTGGTGTGTGCAGGGTGGCTGGGTGTGGGGTGTTAGCTTTGAAAACCTTAATGCCACGTTTCCCTACTTTTGTGGCTTTATCCCTAACTAGAGCATTAATGCAGTTTTTTTGTTTATTTCCCTACTTTTTGAGATATTATAATTGTATCATTTGCCTGTGGGTTCTGCACTCCCCTCCATAGATGTGCATATGTATGTAGCTGTGGAAGCACATGGCCCTCTGAGCCCTAGACTTCCATTTATAAGACAATGACCAAATTGTCAGCATAGCCATCTTATTAGCCCGCCTCATGTACCCAGTACAGAAAATGTTCAAATTTCTGCTGAAATGTAATTCTGAGCAACTGCAACACCATTCCACGCTAAAGGTGCAAAAACACATTTTGGCCAGGATTTGAAAAATAACAGCTATGACATACGTGAGTTGGGGTAATAAGATGGCTACATTGAAAATCTGTGCTGAAAATATTGAAAATTTCCAAAGTTACGAGCTTGCGTAGCGAAATTGCAATGAATGGTCATAACTTTGGAATGTTGACATATTTTGACCTCAGATTGTCGGCATAGCTATCTTATTACCCCATCTCATGTACCCAGTACAGAAATTTTTTTTGAATCCCTTCCAAAATGTAAATCTGCACAACTGCAACACCCTTCTGTGCCACAGGTGTGAACAGCACATTTTGGGCAGGATTTGAAAAGTGAGAGCTGTGACATACATGAGGTGGGGTAATAAGAAGGCTATGTTGAAAATACGGAGTTAAAAATTTAAAATTTCCAAAGTTATAAGCGGGTGTAGCGGAATTGCAACAAGCATCATAACTTTGGCATTTTTTCATATTTTGACCCAAAATTTTCAACATAGTCTTTTTAAAACCTCACCTCATCAACCTTGTAGCTGTAAATTTTCAAATCCATGCCAAAATGTCATTCTGCGCTACAGGTGCGAAAACACATTTTGGACAGGATGTGAAAAATGACAGCTGCACTGTTCATTAGATGGTGTGGAAAAATTGGATATGTTGAAAATTTGGAGTCAAAATATTAAAAATTACCAAAGTTATGCGCATGCTTAGGAAAATTTCAACGAGTGTGGCTAACGCTGCCATTTCTAGGAATTGTTTCACCAAATTTTCAACATGATCTTTTTGGGACCTCACCTCATGAACACTAGTGGTAAAATTTCATTATTCAGTCCTGAGAGGTGATTTCGTGCAGCAACTGCAAAATCACCTTCTGGGCCCGATTTAACGAAACAGTTGCAGCGTTCATGAGGTGGAATCCCAAAAAGGCCATGTCGAAAATCTGGTGCAAAAAATCCAGAGTGGAACAGATATCAGCCTAAGTTCAAAATACCATTGAAATACATTATACAGCACTTCCCTTTTTTTTTTCCTTTTTTTTTTTATATTCAAGTTTATTGCATATTTTGGCACAGGTGTACAATAGTCGCAGCTTATTTCCATCACATTTAGCTTAAGAAGTACATATACATATGTACAAAGGATGTTTTGATACATTTTCCATTTCATCTATTGAACCTTTTCCCATTTTAAGTTTATTTTACTTTACTTTTACTTTATAGAGAGTGACCTGGAAGCTGTAATTCTCTAATATTCTTTTAGTAGGAATCTCACAGCTTTATGCCCTTTCCCAGACTCCTTCTATCCTATTCCACTCCATCTGCACCTGGTAACATCAGCCATGGAGTCCACCTCCCCACAAAACTCTGTGTTCTCAAATTTATTCTATATGTGATTTCCTCCATGTCCTTGATTTCATTTATAGTGAAAGCCAGTCTTGGCTTGTCTGAGGACATGATGAAAGCCACCTTCTAGTTAGAGCCTTGTGAGAGGCCGTAAGGAGAATGTTCCAGAGATAGGTTTTGTTTGCTACCCTGACTTCTTCTGGTTTCATTCCCAATATCAGATTCCTGGGACCCAATACGGACTGTATAGATAATACCTGTCTTATTTTCTGTTCTATTTCTGTCCAGTAATTTATAAGGGTCGGACCGGACCAGAGTACATGCTGGTAATCTGCTTTAATTGTCCCACATCCCCGCCAGCATTCCCCGAAGCATTTCTTATCTCATTTACACTGAGTTTCTGGGGTGATAAAGAATCTCGTTCTTACTTTCCACTCGTACTCCCTCCACATCGGTGAGGACGTGGTCCTGAGAGCCAGTGCCATAGCCGAGGTCCACTCCCCTTCCTCAAAGTATTCTCCCATTTCCCTTTCCCATCTGTTCTTAATTTGGGTGGTTTTGTTCCCTCCTCCATCTCTCAGGGCTCCATATATAGCAGAGACCAGGCCCTTAACTTTTGTTGAATTTAGTATTTCAACTACGATACCCCTCAGCCCTACTGAAAATTTAGATTGTTTGTAGAGAGTTCGCAGGCCATGTATATAGGTTCTTATTTGCAAGTATCTGAAGTAATCTGCCTGTCTCAGCGAGTATTCCTCTTTAATCTGGGTAAACTCCAAGACAGTGACTCGGAGTACAGACCCAGTCTACCCCAGTTCTTAAAGGTAAGATCCCGCCTAGGTGGGGAGAACCCTGGATCCCAAGAAAACCATCTCAATGGTCATATCTCCTCATCTAATTTATGTTTGTTCCACAGACGTCTTAGAGATCCCAATGTATTTTTTATGGACATCAGTGAGATATTCTGATCTCTAATCTGGATCCCCGGTGTCATCATACAGCACTTACCTTGATTCCTCATTTCAAGGTTCGACTTTGAAGAGTGCAGACGTGTCCCGGTTTACAGAAGATGACAGCATTCAACCTCGGATGGTAAGTATAGGGTAAGGGTGTGTGGGTGGTAGGTGCTCAGTGGGAGGGTTGGGTTGGGGGGCAGTGCGAATGATGAGGACTGTTTCTCTTTTCCAGGTAAAAAATATATATATATCGGGAGGACTGTTCTTTTTCAGAGGTTATATAACATTTCGGGACACTGGAGGTAGGCTTGAAATGCCAACACGAGGACTGGGCCCATGATGTAGGCTCTATAAACAACAGGCTACTGGGTGGGGGGGCGAGGGACTGTGATCGAAGGATGGGAGGTGCCACTAGACACTGGGGACAGTGAATTAGGGTTGGGGAGGGATATGGAAAAGGGTGACCATGGTCACCTCATGAATATGTTACATGCATTTCATAGAGGCAACCATGAAACCCTGGGTTACTCAGCATGACTTGGCTGGAAAGTGAATATGCCAGAGATTTTCTCTATGTACATAATTTACGGTCTTCTTGAATGTTTGTATTTTGGCTATTTGACTTTAATGACAAATCACTTTAACTATCCCTGATGGGAAGATAAACTCATATCCCTATGGGAAAGAGTATTTATATCTCTCTGTGCCACAGGTCCCCAATCCTCTGTCTCATTTTGCTTACCATAGCACTTATTTGTGTTTCTTATTACAATTCTACTCTCGGAACATTAAACCCTACCTCTGGGATGCCTGATTTAAAGATTTCAAACATGGAATGTCCAGGCTTTGAACTAGACTATAAAATGCAAGCAAGTATTTGGTCATGTGAAGCACCTTTAATCTCAAGTCGCCCTCCTCCAAGAAAAGAAACTGCTGCACCCTGAGGCCCTAAAACTGGGAAGATAATGGGTAGGCCTAGAGCTTCATAATTCTGATAAGATCAACAGAGGGACATGCCTGTTCTTGTTCACATGACACTGCATTACAAAGTAGTGAACACAACCACGGTCAAGGAAAGTCAGTGGTTGCCAGCTCGGTTTGACACACAACCAGATCGTCTGGTAATCGACAGCTTGTATACACCAAACTCTGACTCTCCATTACATCTGGGGACAGCGATCGGAGGGTGGGGGGGGTTCCACTAGACACCAGGAAAAAGGGTGACACAGCTGAATCAGCAGCACAAATTCCAGCTGAGGCTGCAGAAATCAAGAAATTCCTACTGTTCTCATACAGAGAAAGCAGGGAAGTGCTCCTCTGGCTAAGCTGGTTGCCCAGAAAATGTATTTGTGGGCAGCATATTAAAAATCAAACATCAGACTCTAGCTAAACGGTTCCCATTTAGCTAGGTTCTGATGTTTGCTTTTTGAAATCCAACCATTTTTGTGTATTTTCAAATAAATCAGTGTTTGTTACTGCCTGGAAAAAAACAAGATGGAGGTTGGCACAGCACCAAAAATGTTTGGTGCCCTGACAGTTCAGTGGTACAAAACAAAAAACCAGCATTTGTGCCATCAAATATTTACTTTCACCTCAAAACATTATCTCAAAACTGCTACTGAGCATGTGCTAGTCGGAAAACACTAAAATTTAAAACTTTATAACTCTGGAACCCTTTAATATTTTTTCACCAAACTTGTCAAAGGCACTACCTTGGGACATGATACATGTTCCCTGCAAGTTTGGGCAACAGTTCCTTTCCATGTGTAGGCGAGAGCAAAAAAACAATGTTAGGTATAGGAAACAATTTTGTGTTTTTTCTTGAAATTACGTGTATCTCAGAAATCGCATAAGCTGCTGTCACAAAAATGTCCACACATCAAGACCTTGCCTCCTAGACGATGCATACAAAATTTCAACTGATTTCATCAGAGGGAACCAAAGATGATAATGAATTTTAGGTTTAACATTAAACAGGCTACTCAACCCTAATTATAGTGGCATGATAGTGCCACTTTAGTTAGGGTTGCACAGAAGTTTCTATGTTAAACCTCAAATTTTACACTTTAATAACTTTGCAATGATTCAATGGATTTGCATGAAAGTTTGCATGTGCAGTCTGCTGTGCTAGATCTCTTGATGTGCCAAGTTGCGTGTTGGTCAGGTAGGTGGAGTTTGCGCATAGTAAAAAAAATGAATATTTGCAATTTTTGCAGGGTTTTTTGTTGTCACATTGTGTCCCAACAGCTTGGAATTCTGGTCTGAAATGTTCAGGATAGAAAGTCATTGCTGCACTGAGCTTGTCAACATTTGTTTGGTGAAAAAATATTAATCCATTCCAAAGTTATTTAATTTTAAAATTTCAGGTTCTGAACATGCTCAGCTCAATATTTTGGATAGATTCCTGGAACAAAAATGGAGTTTGCTCTGATAAACAAGGATCCTTTTTCTTGAGGGGACAACCCTTGTTCACCAGAAAAAAAATCCTTTTTCATGAGTCACCATCTTGTGTTTTGTTTCTGGCAGAAACAGACTCTTATAACTGTGCCCTGGGATGTCTGTTTCAGACATCCTACTATGTAGCCTGCTCAGCTGGCATCCATGAGCTGTTCTTTGTATTTTTTTTTTGTCCTTTGTACGCCCCAAGAATAAGTATTTAAATCATTTTTGCCACTCACTAACTTCCTTTTTTTCCAAGTCCTTATTCGTGATGGCGAAAATGGAAATCGGCTGGAAAAAAAGGATTTTCCCTTTTCATGACCAGATGGCCATGCAAGTAATCCTTGCTTGCCAGATGATTTCCTTTTTTGCCATCAGGAAAAAGTATGGCAAAAAAGGAATTGCTATGGTGACAAAGGATTATCGGCATGGCCATCTGGTCGTGAAATGGAGAAATCCTTTTTTGCCAGCCAATTTCCTCTTTTGCCATGATGGAAAAGGATGTTGCAAAAGGAAACTGGATGGTGAAAAAGGATTCTTGGCACGGCCATCCGGTCGCAATCTCCCTTTTATGGCTGTGTAAATATCCTTGGTGGCTACTGGCATGCCTCACCCTCAATCCCCATATGTATTTGTTATATATATATATATATATATATTTATTAAATTTTGATGACCAGGTAGGCCCACTGAGCCCTGAGGGTCCCTTTTTCAGGGGCAGCTTGGAGAGACATTACATGAAGTGATACAGGCAGTAAGCAGGTATAAACGTTACATACAGGTTCAAAAGTTACAGTTTTTGTCATTGATTCAGAACAGTAATGGCATTTTATCCATGATGGTTAGGCATGACATATAGATAGATATAATTTTGTGTATTTTATTGCTAATGTTTTTAAAGATTTGTGGCTTTCTGCCACTAGGCCCTATACCTGGTGTCTAGTGGTACCCCTCCCCACCCTCTGAATTTTTCCACCGTTCTTAACTGGTGATTAGTGGCATCCCTCCTCTCTCCCCCAGATGTGTAATGAGTTGTAAATGGAAAAAATGTCCGTCTTTTTTTTCCCCGTTTAAAAAAAAAAAAAAAAAAAAAGGTCTATCACCGATCATTCTCGCATCCTCCACCCCCACCACCCACTCTGCACCCACCTCTAGACACCCCCACAGACCGTCACTTACTTGTAGAAGTCCCAGATTCAAGATCTGCTCTCTTGATCAAAGACACGTCTTGCTGCTGCAACTGGTGACTGCAATATGTGAAACTAAGGTAAATGTGCTTCAGTGTATTTCAATGGGGGGTTTCAACATTTATGTACAACTTGAGATTTTGACCCCAAACTTTGAACATGGCCTTTTGGGGACCCTACCTGATGAACAACATGACTGGTATTAGGCAACTCCCACCAGAAAGGTGATTTTTGTGGTCGGTTGGTGAAATCACCTTTCTGGTGGGGATTTGTGTAACAGTCATACTGTTCATGAGGTGGGATTATAAGAAGGCTATGTTGAAAATTTGGGGTCAGAATTTCAAAAATGGCTGCATTATGACCATTCCTTGCAATGTTGCTACACATGCTCTTAACTTTGGACATTTTCAATATTTTCACCATTAAAAAGGGTGGAGGCTGTGTCTAATCTACCCAAGAGACACTCTCCATTGCCACACCCTCCCTCTAATAGATATCAGAAAAAAATGCACTGATCCTTGCCATTGGAATACTGCTTGAAGCCCACAGCAAATCCCTTACAGTACTGTCAGCCTACATACCCCCCAGAGAACAAACCTGTGGTTTCAATACGATAATTGACTCTGATAATAAGCTACAAAACTGAGAAGTTGTAATCCTAGGAGACTTTAACATTAATTGGCTGTCACAAGAGGCAACACCCTATAAGGATACCCTCTCTAGTATCTGCATTTCTCAAATGGTGGATGCCACAACTAGAACGAACTACCGGACTTTGCACAAAAGCACTGATCGACTGGATCCTCGCGAACTGACATGAGAGGATCTCCGACATCGTAGTCCACGCTGATTCAATTAGTGACCACTCCCCAGTCACCTGCCTCTGGTCTAACAAAATGATAAAACCTACCCCTAACATAACCACTAGTAGGGTCCTCAGAAGAGGTCAACTTACTTCATTTAAGTCCTACTTCAAACAAATTGACTGGTCCCCCCTCAAATCCCTCCAGGATGTTGACCAAGCACTGGATTACTTTATCACCACCTTTAATGCAGTATGTGACATTTACGCCCCATTAAAGAAACAAAAATTAAAAGGCACTAATAATTCTTGGATCACCCAAACTCTGCTAGGCCTCATAGGAACCAGGGACCATTTTTGGCACAGAGCGAAGGCCACTGGCAAGCCAGTTGACATCCAGCAGTTTAGGGCAGCAAGGAATGCCTGTACCTGCAAGGTCAGACTAGCCAAAGTACAACACTTTAAAGACAGCCGCTCTAACACTTGGGGGGGGGGGGGATGGCAAACAATTCTGGAACAACTTAAGACTTCACAGGTAAAGAAAACAAGTCTTCCCCCTCTATGCTTCTAGTATATGGGGAAATTACTCAAGACCCTAAAATGACAGCAGACACCTTCAATGTCATATTTTCCAATCTTAGTAACATTCTCCCACCAAACTTCCTGGGTGGCGACAAGTACAATTCAGGTGATAACCCGTCTGTTCATGACAGACCCCCTACTGGTATCCCTCCTTTCTACTTTAAGGAAATCTCCAGTCATGATGCCAAAAAATACCTCCAGCAAACCCTTGGCAAAACCAGGAATAGCAATGATTCCCTTGACCTGAAACTGATTGCCCTCTCCCTCGATAAAATAGTTCTGCACGTCACAAAAATACTCAACCTATCCCTTAGATTTGCACAATTCCCCAAGAAATGTAAAGTCGCTGTAGTCACTCGGGTACACAAAAATGGAGATCAAGCTATTCACACTAACTACCGGCCCATTTCAATCATTCCCCCTCTCTCCAAAGACATAGAACAGATGGTCTCTGACCAACTCGCGGATTACCTTAACAAGTACAATATCCAGTGTCTCCAACAACCTGGTTTCTAGAAAGTACATAGCATCACTACAGCATTACTTGAGTACTCTGACTTCCTCCATGAGGTACAAGACAGGAGCCAAATAGTGGGGTCATATACATCGACCCTCACAAAAGCTTTTGGCACTGTCAATCATAGATTCTGTTAAGCGAACTCCATACCACTGGGCTTTCACCAGAAACTGTTGGGTGGTTCAAAAGCTACCTTGTCCATAGAATATAAAGTGTAAAAAATAAACGATACCCTCTCAGATAGCAGCGGGGTAAACACTGACGTCCCACAAGGTTCCGTCCTGGGTCCCCTTATTCAGCCTGTTCCTCAACCAACTTCCCCTAGTATGCCCCGAAAAAATCCTACCTTACGCAGATGATGTGGTCATCTTTTCCAGTAGTCCACACCCACACCTGCTAGAAACTAACCTTCAGAAAAGATTCACTACTGAATTCCTCCTGAACTATAAAAAAACAAAAGTAATGCTGTTCACAAACCCACAAATTAAATATAAATCCAACCAACTGACAATACTTAACAACAAAGATCCTTTTGACCAGGTATACACCTTTAAATACCTAGGCATCACACTAAATAGTTCCCTTTCCTGTGCCCATCATATACAGTGGCGTGAAAAAGTATTTGCCCCCTTCCTGATTTTTCTCTATTATTGCATATTTGTCACACTGGATGTTTTCAGGTCTTTAGACAAAATATAATATTAGATAAAGGGAACCTGAGTGAACAAATAACACTTTTTTTTTTTACTTATTTCATTTATTTAATGAAAAAAGTTAACCAACACCAACTGGCACTGTGTGAAAAAGTAATTGCCCCCTAGTTAAATCAACCCAATTAAAGGGATAATTAGAGTCAGCTGATTGAACACAGCCAGGCTTGATTACAGCCAGCCCTGCTCAATATAAACCTCACTTATTTTGGCCCTTACCATCAGAGTCACGCTGCCAGCACAAAGATTCAACAAGCACATTATGCCATGATCAAAGGAAGTTCCTGAAAAGATCAGAAAAATTTGTTGCCCTCTATCAGTCTGGAAAGGGTTACAAAGCTATTTCTAAGGCTCTGGGACTCCATCGAACCACAGTGAGAGCCATAATCTCCAAATGGAGAACACTTGGAACTGTAGTGAACCTTCCCAGGAGTGGGCGGCCTGCCAAAATTACTCCAAGGGCGCAGTGTAAAATCAACCAAGAAGTCTCAAAGGATCCTAAAACAACATACAAAGAACTGCAGGCTTCTCTTGCCTCAGCTAAGGTCAGTGTTCATGACTCCACAATCAGAAAGAGACTGGGCAAAAATGGGCTTCATGTGAGAGTAGCAAGGCGGAAACCACTGCTAACCAAGAAGAACATAAATGCTCGTCTCTCATTTGCCAAGAAGCACCTGGATGATCCACAAGCCTTTTGGGAAAATGTTCTATGGACAGATGAGTCCAAAGTGGAACTTTTTGGACAACATGGATCCCATAATGTCTCGTAGTAAAGCAAACACAGCATTCCACAGTAAGAACACCATACCAACAGTCAAACATGGTGGTGGTAGTGTGATGGTGTGGGGATGCTTTAACTGCCTAAGGACTTGGATGACTTGCCATAATTAAAGGAACCATGAATTCTGCTCTGTACCAGAAAATTCTTAAGGAGAATGTCCAGTCATCCTTCCGTCAGCTGAAGCTGAAGCGTAGTTGGGTCATGCAGCAAGACAATGATCCAAAACACAAAAGCAAGTCCACATCAGAATGGCTAAAAAGACGTAAAATTAAAGTTTTGGAGTGGCCTAGTCAAAGTCCAGACTTAAACCCAATAGAGATGCTGTGGCAGGACCTGAAACGAGCAGTTCATGCTCGAAAACCTAGCAAATGTTACTGAATTAAAGCAGTTCTGCGAGGAAGGTGGGTTAAAATTCCTCCACAGTGATGTGAAAGACTGATATTGAATTATAGGAAGTGTTTGGTTGCAGTCATTGCAGCTAAATGTGGCATAACCAGTTATTAAGTGTAAGGGGGCAATTACTTTTTCACACAGTGCCAGTTGGTGTTGGTTAACTTTTTTTCATTAAATAAGTGAAATTAAAAAAAAAAAACAAGTGTTATTTGTTCACTCAGGTTCCCTTTGTCTAATATTACATTTTCTCTAAAGACCTGAAAACATCCAGTGTGACAAATATGCAATAATAGAGAAAATCAGGAAGGGGGCAAATACTTTTTCACGCCACTGTAGATCATGTTAAGACCGTCAACACCTGAATCAGCCTGCTCTATAGACACCAACATAGCATGACCACTGAAGTCTCATAGCTGGCTGTCAAAAGCTCAGTTCTCTCTGTCATTGATTATGGATTAGTTGTGTGTGGTACTGCCACTGATATGACTCTTAAAAGGGTCAGAACAGCCTTAGACAAATACTGCAGGCTGGTCCTAGGAGCACACAGACTTATCTGCACATGTGACCTGTTTGCCAGGGCCAAGGGGCTAAACCTCCAGGGGAGGATTAAGTACCAGGTATGCCTACTTGGAAAAAAAAATCCTTGGATTAACCCCGCTAGCCATCCAAAACCACCTTAAACCTGCAACCAATCCTCACCAGATAACAGGAAAGGCAAGAAATACTGTACACATCCTCTTTTACCACACTGCTCTAGCCTAACATTCCTTTGTCTATACAGTACCATGTTGACTCAGTGATTTCCCTTCTTTTATTTTTATCGTATTTCTTTTTACCTCCTGCAGCCTGACCTGCGATCATCCAGCCACCGCTTCTCTTCCCATAGCAGCCCGCAGGCTCGTCCACACACCAGCTGGCATATGCTGCCGTACCCTCAAAGGGGGACCCCCAATCCCCCATGACAAGCCAGGAACCAATACCTGAGTGTGACCTTGCATGACAGGCCTCCACCGGGCGAGGAAGTTGTGGCTATCAAGCTGCTTGAACAGTGCTGCCATTTTCTCCTCCTGGTTATACTCCATCGAGGCACGGACATGCAGTGACGTCTAAGGCACAGCATGACGACATCTGCCGTGCTTTGTCCCCTGAGTGCGTCGCTCCTAGCAGTGCCCCCGATCTCTATTGGGGGCCACTGCAGAGCGACAGGAGCACATATCCCACCCCAGGGAAAGGAGAGCAGTCCTCTGGACGCTCAATCCTTTCCCTCCCCTGCCGACCCCTGACTACCTGGGTGCCAGGTCGCCAGAGTGGCGTGAAGTGTAGCATCCAATGCCTCAGCCCTCAATGCTACAGGGCCAGCTAGTGATCTCCCGTCTGATATAGTTCATGAGCTGAAGCTTGGACGTTTTAAGAATAAACTTCACACCTTTATATACTAAGGGACGGATATTCAAAAGGGTTGCGCCATGCGCAAGACCGAAAGTGCGCCATTCTGCGATATTCAGCAGGAGGCAGTTGCGCCACCGGAAACATGCTGAGCAACAGCGCAATGTAAATGAAGGCATGCACAACCAAAGGGGGTGGATCCATGCATAAAGAGCGCAATGCGATATTCAAAGACTTGCGCAATGCGGAACAGCCGGAAGTTGCGCCCCAGCGGAAATGAGCCAAAATAAAAAGGCTCAAGGAAGATGCGCAAGAACGCTACAGGGATGCCAAGTGGGGAAGAGAGAAAGACAGACAGTGACAGGCCAGGGAAGGCAAGGGAAGCAGTGTGGGCCATAAGCTGCAGAGGCCAGCGGTGGGTGCCCGGTGCAGTGGAAGTAGCAGTCAGGACAGCGGGGGCAACAGAGCAACATCAGCCAGGGGGGGTCACAAGCCAGGGAGATGGACAGTGGCAGCTTCCACATGGAAGCTGTAATGAGGGGGGTGGGAATGCAAGGTGCGGGGGGCGTGGCCGTGGATGGGCCCGGCCGGGCGGTAGCCCCCAACAGGCAGTACTGCGCCCGTGATCAGCCTTTGAGCTGTACCACAGATGTAGAGATCGGGGCCAGTACCGCCTGAACAGGGCAATACTGAGGCGGCTCTGTGAGCTGTGCAGTGATGTGATGCAGGCACCTCATGGACGGAGTCACGCTCTGTCAGTGGAGACCAAGGTGACAGCCTGCATGTGCCTGCTCGCCACAGGCACCTTCCAGAGGCCAACAGGGGACACCACAGGCATCACACAGTCGGCCACGTCGCATCCTCACCCAATTCCTCAGCGCACTGCTGCACATGCTCGCGGAGCACATCCATTTCCCCAGCACCGCGGCAGAGTGTACAGCAAACATACAGGAGTTCACAGGGTATGCACGTGTACTGGCGTGCTAGGGGCCTCAGACTGCACCCATGTGGCCGTCGCAGAGCCACCTGGCCCGATGGGGCCCATATAGGAACAGAAAGGGCTTCTCCAGTGTCAACTGCCAGGTGGTGTGTGATGCCACTGGGTGTATAATCAATGTCTGTGCCACACACCCTGGCGGAGCACATGATGCCTTCATATGGCATCAGTCCGCACTGTGCCATCGATTTGAGAGTGGGGACATCCCCACAGGCCATCTAGTGGGTGAGTACGCATGTAGGAAATGCAAACTCGGGGCAAGGGTGGGAATGCCACAGGTGCCATGGTAGTGGCACACAGGAATATGGGCAATATGGACCTGAACATGATACTGATCTCCACTATCTCCACACAGGTGACAGCGGATACCCACTCCGTCCCTGGCTGCTTACACCGTACCGGTGTCCCATGACCCCATTGCAGCAACGCTATAATGAGGCACATGCCGCCACACACAACATCATTGAGTGGGTGTTTAGGATGCTCAAGGCACGCTTCCGATGCCTAGACACCTCCGGTGGTGCCCTACAGTACAGCCCCTCAAAGGCCTGTGGGATATTCCTGGCCTGTTGTATCCTGCACAACATGGCCAAAGACTGTGGGATAGCCCTACAGGTTGAAGAGGGGACAGCGATGGGGACGCCAGCGGCGCCGGTGTTGATGGTGATGAGCAGCCCCCCCTTGGACGGCGGGACCCCCGACTGCTCCGGCAGGCCCAGCTGCACCGGGACACCATCACGGAGGAGCATTATGCACGACACAGGTAAGTCAAGGGGCCATGTATAACCAACACTGTCCTGGCGCAACCCAAGGCACACAGAGTAACACACCAGAGGTGCATGATGGCAAGGGGAGTGGAAGGGACCAGGCACACAAACACACCATTAGGGAGGGGCGAACAGTCATATGGACACACACACACACACCAGGCACAAAGCGTGCATGGGCAGGTGCACAGCAGAGCAGGAACAGACATGGCAAACACACAGATCCACAGACCACACCCACCACCTGTACTGTCCAAGTACGTGTGTCAGATGCTGGGCACCCTTGCACCTTGGTGTACAGTACAATGCAGGCATCATCATGCACACACACCTGTGGACAGCAGTCAGGATGGTGTGCAGGTGGTCCGTATGTCGGCGTGATGTGCAGGGCACCCACCAGTGCGCTGCCCACCATGACGCACAGTGCACACAGGGCAGCACCAGACAGGGCCCGCACTGGGAGACGGTCAGTCATGTTGCACCGTTCCACGGCCACTGCGGATGCGTGGGCGGCCCCGCTGTGACCCAACAGCACTGGCAGGCTGAGCAGGGGCCACATGGGGTGGCACCGATGGACCACCAGGGGTCCCACTGCGCAATCGCGACCTTGTCTGCAGTGGGGTCTGTAGGATACCAAACATACCTGCACCAGGGTTGCTTGGGATGCCCACAGCAGAACCCGGCGTCGACAGGCTTGGTGTGGCACGACGCCGGGAACGGGGAGTGGAGAGCGTACTGTGTGGGGTGCGCGGTACAGGAGCACCTGCTTGTGTGCCCAATGCAGGCACGACAGCGACCAATGCCTGGGTCTGCCTGTCAATGGCGGCGGTCACATCCATCCGCATATGGACCATCTCTGCACGGTCCAGAGCACAGTCCCTGCTGTGCCGCTCCACAGCCACACACAGTGCCTCCACGGACGTTGCAACCCGCCTTTGCTGCTCTACTGATTCCCGCAGCAGGCGGGTGTGCTCTTCAAAATGGGTACTCTGCCACAACGGCATCCTGTTCCCCAGGGTATGGAAGGTCCTGATGCTCAACACCCCTTGAGGGTGGGCGCTGTTCACCAGGACCAGGAATGGGCATATCAAAGGGCGGTGGGCATGTGCCACCACTGGACACTGTACCCCCAGACCTGGTGGGTGACTGCTGCTGCTGCCCCTCCAACCGCTGTGCCCCAGGGACCACTCATTCCACTGCTGTGGCCGCAACAGTGCCAGACACCTGCACAGCCACTGGTGCTGCCCCACCCGGTGCTGCCAGGCACAGCCTGGGACTGTACCGACATGCTGACACACACGTTGGAACCAGCTAGGCCCAGGGGCACGTGCTGGCCTGCTGTGTGTCCGTCATGGGACACACACATGTCACTGCCCATTGCAGTCTTTGCATCATCAATGGTGCAGATACATGCTACAGCCACAGTCACAGCGTGCTGGCATGCTTGCATGCCAGACTGCTGAGACACAGGCTGTGCACCCCCCACACCCGACTCACCGACACCAGAGTTGGCAGCCCGGCGTGCATGCTGGTGCAATGCATGCTGGCTGGTGACAGAGGTGGATGGACCCTCCTCCATGTCCAGCAGGTCTTCCTCACTGCCTGGACCCACCACCACCGTCCCCTGAAGACGAACAGGATCTGTAACAGAAAGGGAGGACATGTGAGTGCATGTGAACAACCTTCCCCCAACACCACCACCATGTCATACCGTACAGTGATGGGCTTCCACCTGTCTGGAATCCACCTCCTGGTACGCCCTCAATAGCACTCCGCTGCATTGATGCAGCCAGTCGGTCCTCAGCCGGGGTCAGCTCCACCACCACTGGCTGGCCCCCGCCAGTGCCAGCACGTGCCGCCCTGAGGGCTGCCACCTTCTCCTTCACCCTCTTGCGGTCTGTCCCCATCTTCTTTTTGCATTCCTGCACGGAGCGCTGGTGGCTTCCATGCAGGTTCACTGCCCGAGCTACCTCCATCTGCAGCGCATGGGCCTGAGGTGCCCGCCGTCCACTCAGTAGTGCCTCCTCCTCCAGGTAGGCCTGGAAGAGGGCCTCTGTCTCCGCCGTGATGAAGTTGGGCCTCCTCCTCCGCCCACCATCCTCACCCTCACCTTGGCTCTGCTCGGTCATGGCGATCTGTATGGGTGAAAGTGGACACCTGTCACTGTGCAGTCTACAGCGTTATCCCATGACCATTGTCCAGAACATCACACAACATGCAACCCACCTCTCACCTGCAGTAACCAAATCTGGCCAGCGCAGCCCAATGTCACACATTTATAGCGCAATGCTTGCAAATTAGGAGAGTGGAGCAATTGTAATGAGATGCAAATCGCGCCACTGCACCTTTGAATGGCTGATCAGATGATTTGCATGTGTCGGCTGAATATCGCGCCATTGCGATTTGCGCAATACGGTTGAGCCGGCTGAGCCAATGGCACAGATCTGTGACTGTGTGGTACACTGCATTGCGCATGCCCAGGTAGCTTACGCAGGCATCTGCCGCGCTGATGACATGCTGTGCGCGATCAGCAATTCAGGCCATGGCCACCATTGTGCCAGTGGCGCTACAGCACTGGGCACCATATGGCGCTGTGGCACTGGCACGCAGGTGATCGGTCGCACAGGATGCGTAGACGTCAGATGGCGCTGTGCGTGGCCTTGCGTCATAGACCCCTGACCTGGTGTCCGACCTTTGCCCCCTGGCGCTGTTCGGCTGCCATGTGTACGGCTATATTGCGCTGTTTGGTGACAGCGCTATGTGAACCGACGGCACTATACGAACAGCGCGATTGGAACCTATGGTGGTCTATTGCGCAACATTTCCACGTGGGGTTGCCGCGCTGCGGGGGGCGCCATATTGCCTGCTGTACGACCCCAATTATGGCACGCAGGAGAGCTCCCCAATGGAGTCAGGTGGAGGTGGCCAACCTGGTGGCCCTGGTTGAGCCCCACTTTGAGGCATTGTACGGTGATGAGCCCCTCACCATGGCCCGCACCCAGGTGTGGCTGCAGGTGGCCACTGACCTGGTGAGGGTCACAGGGCGGTGCCGGTCTGCAGAGCAGTGCAGGCACAGGTTTAGTGACCTCCGCAGGAGGGAGCCGGACTTGCTGCAACGCCTCAGGTCACGTGCCACGAGGGGCATTGTGCCTAGGCCAGGTGGGTGTACCATCTGTGCACCTGTATTCTCCGTAGGGATGTGACTGTGTTTTGGCGGTGCATGGGGGATGGCTCTGCCGTGGTTGGTTGTGTCAGTGTGTGCAGGTGTGAGATACATGGGTCTGGCTGTGTGGGCAGGCACACTCACTGGGGCAGGGGGCAGTCTGCTTTGGGGTCACACTGATGTTTTTCTCAACATTTGTCACCCACAGGCCTGGCGGAGAGGATGCAGACACAGGCTGAGGAGGGCCGTGGCAGGGCCCAGGTGGCGGATGGAGGAGACGTGAGGGGTGGGCCACAGTGGCAGCAGCAGCCACAGCTGCTTGATGAGTGTGAGTATCATTACATCATGGATGCTATTGCATGCTGGAGGGGGTGGGCATGACCACCAGCCATGGACAACACAACCATGCACAACACAGGCAACAGTCATCACTGTCCAGTGTCACTGCACGTCTGTGTGTGCGTCACTGGTGGTCCATGCATGCACTGGGCACATGGCTGTGGAACTGGCATCCCATCACATTGCCACGTCACTTGACAGCCTTGTTTGTGCTGTGTTGGACATGGGCAGTGTGTGTGTGTGTGTGTGTGTGTGTGTGTGTGCAGTGGTGCACATAGCTGGTGCTGCCTGGTTGGGCGTGTCATGTGCATGGTCACTGTGGGTGGGTGCATACCATCACAGGTGCGGGGCACTAGGCTATATGCCTTGCAGGATGGGTGGTGTTCAGGGTTGTGGACAGTCACAGCCATTGACTGTGTTCCCTTTTCCTAGGCCTCAGCATCCTACGCAGGATGGACCGTGCCCTCCAGCGGCTGACAAGGGTATCCATCGCGACACATGACATCCTCAGGGACATTCAGCGCCATGGGGTCAGGCGACGGCAGAGGCGACAGGGACAGCACCAGGCAGCAGCAGACCAGCCTGCAAGGCGCTAAATGTGCTTCCCCTTCCCACTTCACCCATCCCTCCCACCCTGCCTTCCCTCTCCCAGTTCACCCCTACCCCTTACCCACCTTGTACCCCTACCCCCTTGTCTTGTACATATCTGTATATAGTTGTGTTCTTGAGCTTGGTGTTGTAATTTCTGTTTCCTCCTATATATATATATATATATTTATATATTTTGTTATGAATACTGTGGTGGTCTCTGATTTGCAGCTGGCTATGGTTGCTCAGTTGCAGTGGTGTGCATGCCATCTGGGGTGGTATGGTCCTGGGTGTGTGTGTGTGTGTGTGTGTGCGCATGGGGAGGTGTCTCCGGTGTGGGAGTGACTTTCAGTCGGTCTTGCCATCTGCTGCTGCTGGGTGCCCAGGGTGGGTCTGGCTTGTATGGTTCTGTGCTACACGAGGTTGACGTGTGCCGGGGGGGGGATGCATGGTGTTTACTGCAGTGACAGTCACTGCACATGGGTGGTGTCTTGGGGTCACGGTGCAGGGTGTGCTGTGCAGAAGGGGGCTGATGTGCACTGTGGTTGTCGACCCCTGTGTGGCGCTCTCAGCCTGACAGTGGTTGTGCTGGAGCGTCATGGCCCTGCTGTGCTTTGTTGGCTTGTCCCCATGGGCCAGTGGATCATCCATCCCTCCCCAGTGATGCTGTGCTTGGGGTGTCACGGGTGTCTTGTTGGTTCTGCAGTGTGTTCCCGTGCCCATGTGTGGCATGGCTGGCGGTGAGCCCCAGCCTGCCTCCCTGGTTGTGCAGTTCCATTGCTTTGCTGGGGGTGGGGGCTCTGCTTGCACTATGGCACCTCTGGACTGCTCAGGCTGGGCTAGCCTTGTTGCTATGGAGCATCCTTTGCTCAGCTTCCCTTCCTGGTTGCCTATAAGAGCGGTTGTCTGAATATTCAGGCGTTGGCTGCTTGCAATTTGTTTTGCTCCATGTTTGAATATCACGTCTGTTGCGCCTATGCGCAATTGACTTGTGCTTGCTCCTGCTGTTGCGCACTTTTTCGACGCAGTTTGAATATCCGGCCCTAAGTGTTTGTGACTGCCAGCCCTAATTCCCCTACCTCCCTGTTCACATCCCCATCTACATCCACACCCTTTCCCTCCCTTTGCTGTTCTAATCACTTTACAAATCCTCCCCCCATTCTTGCCTCCCCGCTAACTGCCACCCCCGCTGTTCCCTACCTCCCCATCCACTCCTTCAACCCCTTTGCTGCCTCTTGACCAAGTCAGCCTCTGACTGCTCACTACCTATTTAATCATGGAATCACCTGTATTTTCTGGTCTAATTTTGAAATGCTAAATATTTTCTGTATATAAAATTATGTAATGTAATATTTTATTTTATTTTTTTTTGTTTTGTTTTATGATTTGTCTGTCTGTACCTGTAATTGTACCTGTCATGACATGGAACCTTTGTAAATGAGCTCATAGCTCAAAGGTATTACTCCAAGATAATAAATAAATAGCCTTTTTAGTACCCCACCTCATGTATGTCCCAGCTGTCATTTTTCAAATCCTGGCTAAAATGTGTTTTCACACCTGTGGCGCAGAATGGCGTTGCAGTTGCGAAAAATTACATTTTGGTGGGGATTTGAAACTTTTATGTACTGGGTACATGTAGTGAGGTCATAAGAAAGCTATGTTGAAAATTTGGGGTCACAGTTATTAAAAATGGCACAGTTATGACTATTTGTTGTTGCAGTTTCGCTACACATCCTCATAACTTTGGGAATTTTAAATATTTTGAACCCAAATGTTCAACATAGCCTTCTTATTATACCACCTCATGTATGTCACAGCTGTCATTTTTCAAATCCGGTCCAAAATGTGTTTTTGCGCGTGTGGTACAGATTGGCATTGCTCTTGCATTGAGTTATGTTTTGGTGGGGATTGAAACATTTTCTGCACTGGGTATATGATGTGGGGTAATAATATGGCTATGGTGACAATTTGGTGACTGTCATCCTTTAACTGGAAGCGCAGGGGCCAGAGGGCCCTGTGCTTCCACACCAAGATACATATGCATATCTATGGAGGGGTGGGAGCGCGATGCCCTCTGGTAAATAAGGTTACAATTATACTATCTCAAAAAGTAAGGAAATAAATAGCAAAAAACTTCATTAATGCATTAGGGTTAAACCGACAAAAGTAGGGAAATGTGGCATTAGGGTTTCCAACCCTAACACCCCATTCTCCACCCTGCACAGACCCACAGGTGGGGGTCTATTATTTTCTAATGGAATGGGGTGAGTGTTAGGGTTGATGGCTCCAAGACAGACCCCTCCCCGCTTGTGGGTCTGTGCATGGTGGGGAATGGGGTGTTAGGGTTGGAAACCCTAATGCCACATTTCCCTACTTTTGTTGGTTTAACCCTAACTGATGCATTAATTTTTTTTTGCAATTTATATGCAAGTATACACCATATAATATATTATACATTAGTAAGTCAAGCCTGTCAAAAGTAAAGAATAGTACAGTTTAATATAGATCTTTCAGTAATGATTCAGTTATTTATAAATGTTTTTCTTTGGTGGCTTCAGCAATTAAGGACATTTCTTTCTTTGAACCTGTTGGTGACTCACCCTCAGGAACTAAGTATCTCACATCCTGTGCATGCAAGAAAGCTGCAAGATGATGCACTTTGAAAAATATGTGTTTCTTCCCTTCATACACTATATGTGACTTTGCCTGGGCCAACAGCTGAAACTGCACGCCCAACTCCAGAATGCCCGTATGATATGATATCAATGTCCTACAACGCTGTTGAGTTGAAAAAGCATAGTCAGTGTACACATAAAACTCTCTATTTTTTTTTTTTAACTTTATTTCTACACTGGCCCCCGAGAATTCTCTTTGTCATGCTCCACTCGCCCCCTACTGCTCTACCACCTGCTTGGTACTCGCTGTCTGGGAAATCAAGGACAGACACTCCCCACCCAGCCTGACAGACCCCCCACAGCTCTGAACCTCCCAGGGTGGGGCCACCAATCGACCCAGGCACTTTATCTAGAATCCAGTGTGTCGGACCAGGGCAAGGTGAGGGATCGGGAGAGCCAGAGAGAAGAGTCTGGCATTGGGTGTGTGGCTGCGGGGCACTGGAGGCTGCTGTCACCTATCCCAGGATTCTGGGATTTTTGACTGTGGTTACCCCTGAGGCAGCAGATGTGCAATGATGTCTGCACAGTAAGGGAACGGGACCGCCCCCTCCCGCAGAGGTTTGCCGCCGCCTCCCCCAACGTTGCATCCCCACCTGATGCAGTGCCTTCGATCTCCACTGGGGACCACTGCAGGTTGGGGAAACCCCGGATCCCACCCCAGGACAGGAGAGCAGTCCTCCAGATGCTCAATCCTCTCCTTCCCCACCAATCCCCAACGGCCCGAGTCCGCTCCCGAGCCCGGGTCGCCAGCATGGTGCGATGTGTGGCGTCCAGTGCCTCAACCCTCAGCACCACTGGGCCAGATCAGACTTTCTATTTTTCTGTTGACATGCTAAATTTTCTTTTAAAACTCCATTTATTGTTGCTTCCATGCCTTTTATTTTGTCTCCCATATAAGTTATACTTTCCACAATGCTTTTTTCTTGTGTTGCCTTGTGTTAATAGGTCCCACCTCACCTTAGCATTCTATTGCAAGAAATCAGTTTTTGAATTCAGTGCTTCAGAGCACCAGTCAAGTCCTGTATCCAATCTAATATTCTGTCCATTGAGTTACCCATTGTTTCAGTTGTATGCTTTTTGTTATTGGTTGGTTGAAAACCCCTCTCTTTCCATATCCTCAGCTGTCTTCTGCACCAGAAGAAGACTCTTATGCTGACCTGAATTCCTGGGACTAAGCAAACTCATAGTCATTCCCAGGGATTTACTGGTGTTCTTTTCAGTAACAGAGGCTGCAGAATCAGAAACTGCTAAAACTGGTATTTCAGGTGGGTCACTGGAGCTTATTTCTGGAACACTAGCAGTGATGGTACTTAGGAGCCAGAGCAATTACTGTTCACTGGGTATCTTAAAAAAAAGTTTTCAGAGGTGATTTCTGTGGAAACTGAGGAGTGGAGGAAGCTGCCACCCAAACGAGGAAGTCGACTCAAACTCTGGCTCTTCGCTAACTGCTGGGGCTGTTAGCTGGTTGAAACCGTTTTTCTAGTGGGTGGATTTTAGGAGATTGATACTCCTTGGACGAAGAGCTGAAACAATGCTTTCTTTTATCAGACATTTAAGTTTAAAGGTTTGTGACAATATGCTGGTCAGGAATAGTTTTTTAGTCCTTTAAATGAAGTCTCATGCTGGAAGCTCCCAGTGAGGGCATCCGCTCTAGTCTGCCATATAGCTTCCTTCCTCTGTTTCTGACTTTTAGGTAGCAGGCCTCATTTTTAGGTACTGGGTCTCCACTATACACTTGCATTGTAATATTGATTGGCATAACTCTGGGTGTCTTTTTGAGGGTGTTCAACTCTGTCTCCATAATTAAATTGGCCTATGCCCTTGTGTCCAGTTTATATGATACTTGTGTCCCATTTGTTACAGTCTGTGCCACTCGGCATGTCTGTCCTCATGCTGGGCAGTTATGATATACATGCACATACAGTACTCTTATTGTTTACATTGTATTTTACCTTAAGTTGCTGATTTACATTACAGCAGCTGATCCAGTCCTTTTCATTTTCTAGAACTTTCTGGCTGCCATCTCTGTACCACAGTTATGGCCTTTCTCTTGGTGTGCTTCAGTATTGTTTTCATTTGAGCCTGAGTCAACTCTGCTGCCTATCAAATTCAAGTAACCTTTTCCATTGTAAGGTCCATTTCTCTTAGCAACCTTTCCTTAATGTTATCATTATTGCAGCCCATCACAATTTGTTCCATTATCAGAGTCCCAAAGTGCCCTTTAATCTTTAAATCAGTAACATTTTTCAACTGAGTCTGTATCCTGCCGCAAAGCATACAAAAAGTATATCACTTATATGTTTCATTTTTAAATGGGATACAATATTCTTCAAATCTTTTCATTACCACTACAAAAGCCTTCTCTGGCTCATCCATATTGCCTTCCTCAAAGGCCTCAAAGGCATTATCTTTGTGACAGACAACATCAGCAACTGTGCAATTTCTTGTGGGAAAGCATTAAGGGAATGGAGGATGGATTCATCAGAGAAGCGAATGGGGAAATAGAATTGCTGTGGGTTCCGCTCATGGCAGTGTCAAGGAAGAAGTTGCATATGGGGGTGGTCTATAGAATGCCAGGACAGGGGGACAAGAGCAGTAGAGCACTAATATGGGGAGGGTCACAAAGGGGGAGGTGGTAATAATGAGGAATGTGGGCAGATTAGATGGACCTGGTGGTCTCCTTCTGCCATCAACATCTATGTTTCTATGACTGCAACATGCCAGACATTGATTGGGACATTCCAGCAGCTAGGAGCATCAGAAGTCAGGCCCAACTAGATACATTGCAGGACTGTCTACTAGTGCAGCTGGTCAAGGAACCAACAAGGCAGGCTGCCATTCTTGATGTAGTGCTCACCAACTCAGATGTGGTAGGCAGAGTACGGGTTGGGAAACCACTGGGGTGAATTGACCATAACACCATATAATGTGAGCTGGCCCTTGATACCAGTAAGCCCTTGTCAAAGGCAGAAATTCTGGATTTCTGGACCAAACAGGAAAGAGACCTGGGTGTTATCGTATCTGATGACCGGTGTCCAAACGGTGTGACAAGGAGTGGGGAGACCCAGTGGGAAGCTAGGGTACATAGGGAGGGGGGGTATCCAGCAGAAAGAAGGAGGTGGTGATACCTCTGTATCAATTTCCGGTGAGACCCCACTTAGAGTACTATGTCCAGTTCTCAAGTCCTCCTGTCCGAAAGGACATAGACGGAGTAGAGGCGATCCAAAGGAGGGCAACAAAAATGGTGCAGGGTCTGCACCAGAGACCAAATGAGGAGAGATTAAAGGACCTCAATGTGTACACCCTGGAGGAAAGAGTGGATATGATAGAGACTTTCAAATACCTCACAGGTTTAAATAAGATCCAAGAGGGAAGCATGTTTCAGAAAAAAAGATGCTCAAGAACAAGGGGACATGCTATGAAGCTGAAGGGGGTAGACTCGGGAGAAGGAAACATAAGGAAGTAGTTCTTCACAGAGAGAGTAGTGGATGCCTGGAACAGCCTTCCAGCAGAGGTGGTGGGGGCAGAAACTGTGGCAGGATTCAAGAATGCATGGGCTAGGCATAAGGGAACCTTAGTCGTTAGGGAAGGGAGGGCTAAGCTGCAGATCAGGTAGGGTCTATGGTATTTCAGTAGGTAGGGAAAATGGGCAGACTGGATGGGCCAAGCAGTCCTTATCTGCCATCAAATTCTGTGTTTCTATGTTTCTGTTTCAGAAAAGCAGACATTAACCAGAGGAGGGAATTAGGTTAATTGAAGTGGACAGAATCGGGGGAGTGGAGGAAAGATTGGGATAAATAAAAGGGGCCATTCTCCAGGCAGCAAAGTCATGCTTGAGGACAGTTACCAAGAAAAAACGGTACAAGAGACCAGTATGGTGTTAGAATATGGACAATGAACAGTGTTGGTGCTCAGCCCTCCTATATAATGAGCCAGATTAACTAGGTGCACATAGCAGGGTTTAATGAATGAAAGTAAAATATACATCTGGAAGTGTAAGTGTCTATGCACACTCTCTGGGGGGAAAAGTTTTCTACACCTTTTAAAACTTTTGTTCATGCTTTAAATGATCTTGGAAATGCTTTCCTTTTCTGAATTTTACTGGAAGTGCTATTTGAAAAACCAGACTCGAGCCGCTATTCATGTGGTTAAAATTTCATTTGACATTTATTTATGGTTTTCACTATTTATCGTTTATATAGAGATATAACAAAACCACGTGAACCAACAATCCAAGGAAAGACTCAAAGTACTTATCTGACTTGACAGCCTATACATCCTTTCCTGATTTTCTGGCTCAGTTGCCTAATCCACACCATATATTTCTTGCTGTTTCTTTGCTGCATGCTATATGCTGTGTGAAACTACAAGAGGAAGTATTTAAAAATACTCAAAGAACTAATCAAATTGTAGCATTAAAGAAAATGGAAAATGACATAAAGAAATTCAAGGATGAGTTAACAGAATATAAAAGACAAAAACACGAAAGGTATTCACAGAACTACAGGGAAGGAACAGTTTATAATTGGCACGGGAAAAGGCATAGATTTAATACAAAAGAAAAAAATAAAATTTAGGTCGGACGATGGAGACACCACAGAGGGAAAGCGACACAGAAAATATAGGAACACATAGAAGAGAACAAGAACAGGATTTTCAAGAGCATAGAAGACAAGAGGCCAATGGAAGTACATGGTTCTCTGAAAAGGTCAGGGAGGCAGTGAGGGTGAAAAAAGGTCTTCATCAGGTACAAGGAGAGGTAGGGGGATAAAGAATGTGGGAGCACCAAGTAAAAACTAGGGGAGCCAAGAGGGCAATCATGGATGTAAAAGTAGACCTAGAGCTACATATTGCAGAGGGTGGTTAAGGGCAGGGGAAAAGAAAGACAGGAGGGAGAATTGCTAGGCTAACAGAGGGATGCAAGGTAATAGGGGAGGATGAGAGAGCCATTCTGAATGACTACCACTGCTTATTCACAAGGGAGGACAGCGGGCCTTTGCTGGAGAGCAGCATAAAGGATGCTGAAAAGGGGATCCCAGAAATGAGGCAGCAAATATTTAGAAGTGAAAGGGTTAGAAAAGAGCTTGCAGCACTTAAGATAGCTAAGGCCCTTGGTCCAAATTGGATGCATCCAAGGGTGCTAAGGTTTGTGGCATTGGAATTTGCTAAACCCATGGTAGTGCTGTTCAATAGATCAGTTCGGGGGGGGTGCTCCAAAATACTGGAGGGTAGTGGACGTAGTTCTGCTTCACAAGGGTGGGGACAAAGAGCAACTGGATAACTACAGACCTGTCCATCTTTCCTCCATTGTGAGTAAACTGATGGCGACACTAGTCAAAGAGGACCTAGTGAACTACCTGTAGAAATATGGACTCTGGGATAGTAAACCACACGGGTTCATGGCAGGGAGGTTTTTGTCAGAACAACATAATAGTACTGTTTGACTAGGAACTAGGACAGTACATAAGGATTGGATGTACTCTTCTTTGACTTGAGCAGTGCATTTGATTCAGTGGGTATCCAATGATATGGGTGAAGCAAATTGAGTGACTCAAATATGAGTGACCCAATTTGCACGCTCGACGGAATAGCTATAGTGATGGAAGGGAATAGCAAGTGTGGGATGACAGCATAGTGAGGGTGACTGATGGGGGTGGTGGTGTTATGTTGTGGGTTAAATTGAGTAGTTCAGCCTGGTGCTGCTGAGCTGGCCACCTGGAGTGATGGATGGAATCACCGCTTGGTATGCCGATGGTCCCAGGTTCGAGACTGCCCACAGGTGTACATTTTTATTAGTTGTATTATGTGTTTGAATTTTTTTGTTGTTGTTGTCTGTCCCCTGTTCCCCTGACTGTGGTGTCCCAGCCATGTTAGCCCCCCTCCCATGTATTTTCCTTTCCCCCAGTGTCTGCTCCCCCTGGATTTGATTATATTAGTTTGGGGGCAGTGTATTTTGTGGCAGTTTTCTGTGCATAGTATCAGTGCTGATATGGGGCTTCCTGTGGTAGTTTTGTAGCGAATTTGGGATTCGGTGAAATCTACTCGCTGTTAAGCAAGTTGCCCTTCTGTTTTCACTATTATGACATGGAACCGATTCAGTGCCTCACAGAAGATTGCTAAAGAAGCCGGAGGCTCTGAGTGCAGCAAAGGACATGGGTAGATGAGGAAAAGTGGGTTGACAGGAAGACAGCAGAGGGTAGTGATAAACTGAGGAGAGGGAGGACCCCAGTGGAACACCACAGGGACCAATGCTGGGCCCAGTCCTCTCAATATGATCATCAGCGACATAGGAGAAGAAATTCAGGGCAAGATGTGTCTCTTCTTGGATGACACTAAGCTGTGTGGTATTGCAGACATTGAGGAGTGGGGTAAGAGAGTTTGTGAAGGTTCTGCAAAGGTTAGAAAGGTGGTCCAAGGTTTGGCAGTTAAAATATAATTTCAGAAAGTGCAAGGTGATGCACATAGGGAACAAGAACCCCAAGACAGAGTATCAGATAGGAGGGCTTAAGCTGGGCTTATTTCTGAGGAAAGGGACCTAGGGGTTCTCATGTGGCTCCCTTTAACAATATAGCCAATGTAACAAGGCCTATAGTAAGACAACCAGGATGTTGGGTTGTATTGGGAAGGGTTTTGATAGCAGGAGGAAAGAGGTATTACTACATAAGCAATAATACCTGACAAGGTGGGTGGCATTGTGCTATACTGGACTGCCCATGGGTGTAATGAGGCCCGATGGCATAGGGCCTTATAGCCCCTGGAAGGTTCAGTATAGCACAATACCGCCCACCCTGGAGGATATTATTGTGCTTAGAAAATGGGCACTGTAAAAGAAAATAAGTTTAATAAAAATATGTAATAAGTTTAAAATAAGTTTTGTACTAAAGTAGTTCCCCCACCTGCATTAGAGAGTGAGTGTGTGTTTTGAGCTAGGGACTTTGGTTACCACACATACACGTACACACACACACACTCGCTTGTCAGTTTTAACAGCATGGCAGGGAATGTCTTTGTTTTTTCTTCCAGCAATACGGGACAGGGACATCGAGGAGAAGAGAAGCATGATTGTGAGCCAACAGGAATCTGTATGATAGAGATTTAAAGAGACAGAGTTGGAGAGGCCACAGAGACCAGACACCATGGAGCCGAAGAGAATGGCTGAGTGGCGAGTCTGGAGCTGAGAATTTGGACCCAAGAATGGGTTCTGGGAGAGGGAATGTGAGATTGGACTCCCAGCTGCTGAGCTAGAACAGTGGAGCCACTTGACAGCCTGATTATAGAAAGCCATTACTAATATTTTGGGCTGTATGATATTTCCCTATCTGAACTGTATTGGATGGTTAATAGAAAAATGTTGTTTTGACTGTTCCATCTTTGTTTTTTTTTCTCAGTAATATGGGATAGGGACATCAAGAACAACAGAAGCAGGATCTGGCATGGTGGTCAGGAAATGTAATGTGGTAGCTTTAAGCGGATCGGGCATAGCGGCTGCAGTACAGGAATCGGGGTTCGATTTGTGGTACGGTTCGCTTGGCGTGACGGGCCAAGAGGTATGAACCAGGTAGCTGTGCTACCAACAAGCTAACTGAGGTACTTTTATTTTGTAGCTTAAAAAAACCAAACAGTTGGTTTTATTTTCAGTCAAACGGAGCTGCAGTTAAGGCGAACGGGTGTCTTGGAGTAGCAGTGAGCATGCAATGTGCTACTGCTACAATTTGAATGTGGAAACATACTTTTTTTTTCATGAATCTGTTTCTCTCTTCTGCCCAAGCAGCTCCCTTCCACAGCCCCCCCAGCCCCGTCACTCCGGCGTCCACCAGACTCACCTCTGCTTCCACGAGGCGCCGGCTGCAGCACCTGTGGGGGGTCGGCATCATCCCGCTGGTTAGGCTTTTTCTTGTATTTACTTCCCAACCCTGAGTGCAGAGAGAAGGCATGCAATGACACCAATGGCCGAGCCATGCACACTTCTGCACGTGGCACGCCGGGCATCTGTCCCACATCCACCCCCTACATTATGGGTCCATTGCACCAGCCACCACCAGGGGCCAGTGAAGCAGTGGACTCCATCCCCACCCCTCCCTGGCGGCCCACTCACACCACAAACATGGGTCATCCGCATGGCAGAAGGTAAGGCATGGATGCTTCAGCCCTCCATGCCACTGGGCCGGTGAGAGAAACAGACTTTTTTAAAACAGAGTTAAATATAGCTGACTGTGTGGCAATTTAGTCCTGAAATTGCCATCTTACTTTATTTTATTGAGAGCAGCATTCCATTTTGAAGACACTAACCTATCCTTTCACGGGGGGGGCTCTCTTGTTAACTGGAGAAAAAACATGGTGGAGTTTGAAAATCAAAGTTCCATTGGCCCAAAGATTTCTGAGCATAATCAGGCAAAAAAGACGGGGACTTATTATTTCCCGGTCTCTGTTGCCTGATACTGTACTGGCTACTTGGGGAAATTAGCCAGTCAGAAACCAGGATTCTCGTTACCTATTTTCTAACTCTCTATAGATCACTGGTGAGGCCATACTGAAGGCCCAGTTCTGGGTCCTCACTTAAGGAAAGACAAAGGCTGGCGATGGTGCAGCATAGGGTAGCCAAAATGATTCAGGGTCAGCAGGGCACTAAATATGTATTCACTGGAGGACAGACGGAGACAGGGGTGCTAGTGATAGAGACCTTCAAGTTAATGAAAGGAATGAACAAGCTGAATTGCAAGGATCTACTGAACAGTAATAGCGAATGTAGAACATGGGGACATGAATGGAAGCTGGTGAGATGGAGTCTTAGGAGGTGTACTATATTTACTTGAAGGAATACAGAAACAACAGACAGCATAGATTGAAACCTTCCACCATCACCTCTTTATTTCTCTCACACTCCAGTTTCCACTATGAAATCTTCTCACTGAGCTGTGCAGGACATTTTGGGCTATGTAGTGCACAGGGAATATAACAGTCTGCAATGCAACGCAGTAAACCGGTATCCTGTGACTTTGGTGACCACGATTGGGTGCCTACTGAAAGGGTGACTCAATCGTGGTGCCTGTCATTAGTAACTGGAGAAGGTGGGTGACCAGATGAAGTGTGGCGGGGGAGGAGCACACTGAGCGTGGGGTGGGAGGGATTGTAGGGTGGCTCATGAGCGAGCTGCTTTTCCGTGGCATGGTGGGTGGGTTTGGGTCTGTGGCGGGAATGGTGCTGGGTTCGAGTCGGGGAGCAGGTACTTTTTGTTGTGCCCAGCCTGAAATTTAATTTTTGCTGTGTTTGCACCCCCTCAGCATGCACCCCCTGGAGTTGAGAATCCTTAAGTAGAGGGGTGCAGGGGGTACAGCCCCCCCCCGCTTAAAACTTAAAATACCAACTCCCTGGCACCATGTTGCTGTGCGCTGGGGCGTACATCACCAAAATATATTTTGGGCAATGTGCTGTCGTCCTAATAGTGATCGCCGATGTTGATCACCGTTGTCACATAGATCCCAATAAACCTTGGTTTACCATACAGTAGACATGCTTGTAAGAAACAGTATATACTGTAACACTGTCACCCTTAAATCTGAGAGTACTATGTCCCATTAATGAATTTTCTTTCTTTTTGGTAATGTAACTTTAACCAGTAATTTAATAGTGTATTCCTTACTATACTGACAAGGTAGAGGTAGACTTATCTGACCCTGTAAAAAGTTCAGGTGATTATTCGGCCCCATTCTGGGAACTTGTTCTCAAATCTGGCTTTTACAGATTCAGTTGGTTTGGAGATTTACCTGCTCCTACTGGATAACATCTTTCAAAGTTAGACTTGAGTCCACCATTCGTTACTGACACATTAATTTCAGTAGAGGCACTCCCTGATGAAGGTTTTTGCTGCAGCTGCTTCTGGTTGTGCTGTAGGTTTCAACAGTTCCTCTATCTCAGTGATAAGATCTGGTGTGCTCGCTACTGGCTTTAGAGGTACTGCAATCATGTCTTTCATATTCTCCCAATGCCTGGAAGATGTAGCACTGAGTCTGGATCTTGTACTTTGGACAGTAATGAATGGTTTATATGCATTTTGCATGCTCTTGAGCCCATCTGAACCAAATAAACCAGAGGCCCACATTTCCTTACAGTGGTTCCACACTCACATTTTTCCTTCCCTTTTAGGAAACCACGTACCTTCACCATGTTTGCCTCACCCCAGTGGGGATACAGATGCAAACCAGCTGAAACTGAATCAGACTGAGCTATTGGTGGTATTTTAGTGAATGGAGGAAATTTGGCCAGAACACTGGGGAAATCCCCCTACTGTTGGTGAGAGGGCGCTGTTGGTCCCATTTCCAAGATGAAGTTGTCAGTGGAGGAGGAAAAGGAGACTGTGGAGCAGGCTGGGGAGTCATTCTCCCTCCCAGCTGCTGGAACCCAGGAAAACATTCAGATTCATGGCATTTTTTCTACAAATATCTCCTAAGGTAGTGAGATGGTCAGTGAGGAATTGTACATCGAAATTAGCCAGGAGGATAGCCTGGTATTGACTGATTTGGATATGGAACTGGCTGCTGAAGAATTTAATTCAGCTCAGGAGTAGAATTGCCCAATGAACAGGTGGTCTGTAACTGGCAGCAGACTGCACTTTTACATGGGATGCATAGTAGGTAGCAGCAGTTGAAAGAGGTAAAGAAAATAAGTTTGATGTTACTTTGATGAAAGCTGCATGGAAGGGATGGAGCGGGAGTGCTTCGAAATATACAAAGAGAATCAGGCAACTATGTTGGGAGATACGGTATTTCTCCGCTTATAATAACAGAGAGATTGGTCACCAGAACATGCACGTCAAAACACCAGCTGGATGCTGCCGGTTAGTGGATCCCAGATTCAGCGTTTGATGTTTTTTCAGAGGGATCCCAGACAGTATATGGTAAGGAGAATGCTAGTACTAGTAAGCTGGGTCTGGACGAGTATGCTGACCTGGTACAACCCTTTGTAGCCCTTTGCAGAAGACTATTACACCCGAAATGGAGGAGTTCCAGCTGCAGGATGCAAATATTAGCAAAATGATGGGGAATAGCTCTAAAGCTGCTGGGGTAGTTCTCAAAATGGACGGGTGTATAGGCGAAGGTAATGCTTCACCGATGGGTGATGAACTTGCAAACTGTGGGACACAGAGTGATGGACTGCAACACAGGGAGGCAGCTGTAATAGAAGGAGAACATAACATACAGTCACAGTTGGGCACACCTACTGATACATTTACAGAACAGCAGTCAGGAACAGAGACACGGTACTGCTCCGGGGGGGAGGGGGTGACTCAGCAGATTTTCAGCAACATTCAAACAGGCATGACATGGGGCAGGGGGAACAGAATGAGGATGTTCCCCTTGGACATGATAAACAACAACAGAAAAAAAATAATTCACATGCTCCAAGGTTTTCAGCTCTCTTTGATAGATCTACCCCATTACCTAGAAGACATGCTGTTCGGATTCGATATAAAGAGGGCCTAGCACTCCATCCTGATAGGGAATATGTTGGCAAAAAGTTGATAAAGGAATCTTTTTGCCCTTTGTTCCTGCGGATGTTCATGCACTTCTGCATATCTTGGGAGAAGACAAATTTGATACAAGTTTTACTTCTGCTCATGGTCTTGATCAGTTTTTGGGTGAAATATAATCAAAAGAAGTTTTCACCCTTATGGACACCATTTTTTGTCATCCCTTTAACACAGCCAGTAGTCGAGCACATAACCATCATGTTCAGAACGGAAAGTATTCATGTTGGAGATATACATCATTGGCTGCAGAAACAGTGTGAAGTGTTGGCTGCACCTGAACCGATTATTGATTCGGAGTCTTTGAACAGGGGGGTGGCATTTCTAAATGAAACTCCACTAAACTGATGCTGTACTGATTTACCTGCCTAATAGTTTCTTTATCAGCAGAGAGAGAGAGGCATTTGTTTTTATGCTGCACAGCCGAAAGCATGTCGTAAATGTGGGGACCAGTATCAACTGGCCAGTTCTTGTGACAAACTTAAATGTATCCTCTGCGGAGAGTTTGACCATGTCAGTACTGCTTGCTGCAATGTGGCACACTGTAATCTTTGTGATGGACAAGCTCATGTTTTTTATAAATGTCCATGGGCGGCGCATAAGAGAGACAACAGAGTAAATCAAGATTCACTGAGCCAACGAGTACAGAAACGACCAGAGGGGAAGCGTACCCCTCCCCCCCCCGAGACAGAAGAACCAACTACTAGTAAGGCAAACCCTGAGGGCCAGACACCATTTGGACAAACTTCAGCCCAACCTGCAGAAACCCATGGCGCCCGTGACGAAGGACTGGAGCCTGTGACTACACAACAAGACAAAAACAAGATACAGGCATTGTGGCAGATCCAACAGCTGAAATGATTCCTAGGGACTTTGTTGCTTCATTGGAGAAGCAAATGGACATTGTTGCAGAGAAACAATGAGAGGAGAAGGTGATACCTCCACCATCCCCACCCCCGGTACCCATCTGCACAAGCAGAATGCAAAATGCCACTGCCAAGAAGAATCACACGTTTGAAATCCCCTTTAGCTGGGACTATTCAGGTGGACAATAGATTTACCATTTTTGCTGAAAAATTGGAATGGGGAGAGATGAAATCTGAGGAACTAGAGTCTGACAGTTCGTTTAAATCTTTGCTAGTGCAATAAACAGACAGCAGGAAAAAGAAAAAAAAAAACGTGGCTAAGGTATTTGGTCACTGCACTGTTTTCATCACCCATACTAAATGGAAGTTAAAACTCACCACACTTAATGTGTGTAGCATACACAATGGAGCAAAATGAAAAACAACTTTTGCACTGCTTGAACAGCTTCTATGGGATATTGTATTTGTGCAGGAAACTTGGATGTCATCGGCTACAACTTTGACTCACTACAAGAACTCTTAGCTCTGGGGTCCATCTTACTGGCCATTTGGACTTGATAGGGCAGATGGCATAGGAATTTTATTTAGATGGGTACTGTTTAAATTACAAAAACTGATAGATGTCATACCAGGTTGGCTATTAATTTTAGATGGGGAGATAAAAGGACATCAATGCAGATTAATTACAGTTTATACCTCTCGGGTTAAGGCAGAATGGGTGGATTTATTTAGAACACTGCAACCATTTTTAGCAACCTCAAGGCAGTTATTTGTGGGTTGGGATTTATTTACAACACTGCAACCATTTTTAGCGACCTCAAGGCAGTTATTTGTGGGTGGGATTTTAAGTGTTCTGTAGACGTTGATTATAGACATACAATGGGAAAAAGTGTATTGTGATACTCATTCTTTTTTACATTGTTTGAAGGTAACTAGTTTACAGGATGTATATGACAGGCTGCACAAAATACCTGAAAATACTTATACCAGGTAGATTAGCGACCAGGATTGATTTCTGGTTTATTTCCACTGATGTTATACCTGTAAGTATCACTACAATTCCTTTTGAATTCTTGGATCATTCCTTATTATAATTGACAGTGGAATTTTCCCCTGTTCTGGAATCAGACAGGGTAGATGGCATTTGAATACTGCAGTTTTGAAGGATACATATGTTCAGAACAGTATCAAAGAATATTTAATAGCTTGGAAAACAGTGTTATGTCTTTATGATTCAGCAGAGGAATGGTGGGAGGATACAAAATGGGGATTACAAGCTTGTTTTAAGAAGTATGGGGCTCATACACAAAAGGCAACATTTCTAAAATATTTATCTTTGCGCCAGCACTTACAGTATGTTTGTTCCTTGGTCAGTACCTCCAAGGAGGACTATTCACAGCAAATACTGCACTTACAACAACAGATGAAATTGTATCAGTATGACAGGGTGGTAACTTTAACAGCAGAATTGGCTTATGGCACGGGGAAGACACCTACAGGTGACCCCTACGCAGCCTGTAAAGAAAGAGTAGATCATTCACATATCACTGAATTACTGGATATGGATGGTACTTTTACACAGAATCCCAAAGATCTTACTCGTATCATTCAAGATTACATGGGTTCATTATATACTCTGGTAGAGGAAGACAATCAAAGTGTTCAACATTATCTTAGACCAATTCAGATTGACTTGTTGGATACAGAGACTCTGAGAATGGAGGCTCAGACCTCTAAAGAAGAAATAAGGGAAGTCATTAAGAAACTTGGAAAAAATGTGTCCCCTGGTTGGGATGGATTGCCAGCTGATTTTAATCAGCTTTTTCAGGAGGAACTTATAGATATGCTATTGACTGTATTTTCAGAAATTGCAACACAACAGAAGATCCCGGAGAGTTTCACAGTGGGTTTATTGAAATTTCTTTTTAAAACAGGAAATAGAACTATGATACAAAATTGGAACCCAATCTGTATCTTGAATACAGATTGGAAAATGTTGGCAAAATTACTTCATAGAAGACTTCAAAAGAATCTAGTAACACTATTGTACCAGGCACAGACGTGGGGTGCCAGGAAAACACATTTCATGTTAATTTGAGAATCATAAGAGATTATGAATATTGTAAATCTAGACAGATACAGGGTTGGTTGATTTCTCTCAAGCAAAGCTTTTAACCAAGTGTCACATAATTTTTTGTTTACACTACTTCGTCATTATAAAATCCTACAGGGTATAGTAAACTGTATTTATACCATGTATAGTAGTGCCTTTAGTGGGCAATTCCCAGAACCCGAGGTTTTCAGTTAAAGTAGGTGTGCGACAGGGATGCTCCTTTAGACCCTTATTGATACTATGGGTGGGATATTCAAAAGGGTTGCACCATGCGCAATAGGGTTGCGCCTGCGCAAGTCCAAAAGTGCGCCATTGTGCGATATTCAGCAGGAGGCAGTTGCGCCACGGAAAACATGCTGAGCAACAGCGCAATGCAAATGACGGCATGCGCAACCGAAGGGGGTGGATCCATGCATAAAGAGCGCAATGCTATATCCAAAGATTTGCACAATGCGCAACAGCGGACCAGCTGGAAGTTGTGCCCCAGCGGAAATGAGCCGTGCAAAGGCTCAAGGAAGGCGCAAGAACACCACAGGGATGCCAAGTGGGGAAGAGAGAGAGAGAAAGACAGACGACAGTGACAGGCCAGGGCAGGCAAGGAAGCATGTGGGCATAGGCTGCAGAGGCCTCGCGGGGTGCCCGTGCAGTGGAAGTAGCAGTCAGGACAGTGGGGTAACAGAGCAACATCAGCCGGGGGCACAAGCCAGGAGATGGACAGTGGCAGATTCCACATGGAAGCTGTAATGAGGGGTGAGAATGCAAGGTGCAGGGGACGTGGTCGTGGAGGGGCCCGTTGGCGAGTGCGCCCAACAGGGTGCCTGCGCGCATCAGCTTTGGAGTTGTACACAGATGTAGAGATCGTGGGCCGGCACCGCCTCAACAGGGCAATACTGAGGCGGCTCTGTGAGCTGTGCAGTGATGTGATGCAGGCACCCTCATGACGGAGCCATGCCTGTCAGTGGAGACCAAGGTGACAGCCTGCATGTGCCTGCTGCCACGGGCACCTTCCAGAGGCCAACAGGGGACACCACAGGCATCACACAGTCGGCCACGTCACGCATCCTCACCCAATTCCTCAGCGCACTGCTGCCACATGCTGCGGAGCACATCCATTTCCCCAGCACCGCGGCAGAGCGTATAGCAAACATGCAGGCATTCCACAGGGTAGCACGTATGCCTGGCATGCTAGGGGCCATAGACTTTACCCATGTGGCCATTCGCACGCCACCTGGCCCCGATGGGGCCACCTATATGAATCGGAAGGGCTTCCCCAGTGTCAACTGCCAGGTGGTGTGTGATGCCACTGGGCGTATAATCAATGTCTGTGCCACACACCCTGGCGGAGCACATGATGCCTTTATATGGCATCAGTCCGTACTGTGCCATCAATTCGAGAGTGGGGACATCCCCACAGGCCATCTAGTGGGTGAGTACGCATGTAGGGAATGCAAACTTGGGGCAAGGGTGGGAATGCCACAGGTGCCATGGTAGTGGCACACAGGGATATGGGCAATATGGACCTGAACATGAGACTGATCTCCATCTCCACACAGGTGACAGCGGATACCCACTCTGTCCCTGGCTGCTCACACTGCATCGGGCGCCCCATGACCCCATCGCAGCAACGCTTATAATGAGGCACATGCCGCCACACGCAACATCATTGAGCTGGTGTTTGGGATGCTCAAGGCACGCTCCAATGCCTAGACACCTCTGGCGGTGCCTCACAGTACAGCCCCTCAAAGGCTTGTGGGATATTCCTGCTTGCTGTATCCTGCACAACATGGCCAATGACTGTGGGATAGCCGACAGGTTGAAGAGGGGGACAGCGATGGGGACACCAGCGGCGCCGGTGTTGATGGTGATGTGCAGCCCCCCCTTTGATGGCGGGACCCCCAACTGATCCGGCAGGCCCAGCTGCACTGGGACACCATCACGGAGGAGCATTATGCACAACACAGGTAAGTCAAGGGGCCATGTGCAAACAACACTGTCCTGGTGCAACCCACAGGCACACTGAGTAACACACCAGGGGTGCATGACGGCAAGGAGGGTGGAAGGGACCAGGCACACAAACACACCATCAGGGAGGGGCGAACAGTCATATGGACACACACAAACACACCAGTCACAAAGCGTACATGGGCAGGTGCACAGCAGAGCAGGAACAGACATGGCAAACACACAGATCCACAGACCACACCCACCACCTGTACTGTCCAAGCACGTGTGTCAGATGCTGGGCACCCTTTCACCTTGGTGTACAGTACAATGCAGGCATCATCATGCACACGCACCTGTGGACAGCAGTCGGTCCATATGTCAGCGTGATGTGCAGGGCACTGCCCACCATGACGCACTGGGCAGCAGCAGACAGGGCCCACACTGGGAGACAGGTCAGTCATGTTGCACCATTCCACGGCCACCGCGGATGCGTGGACGGCCCCGCCGTGACCCAACAGCACTGGCAGGCTGAGCAGGGGCCACATGGGGTGGCACCGATGGACCACCAGGGGTCCCACTGCGCTATCGCGACCTTGTCCGCACTGGGGTCTGTAGGATGCCAAACATACCTGCACCAGGGGTGCTTGGGATGCCCATAGCAGAACCCGCGCCACAGGCCTGGTGTCGATGACGCCGAACGGGAGTGGAGAGCGCGATGTGGGGTGCGCGGTAAGGAGCACCCGCGGTGTGCCCACGCAGCCACGACAGCCACCAGTGCCTGGGTCTGCCTGTCAATGGCGGCGGTCACATCCATCCGCATATGGACCATCTCTGCACGGTCCAGAGCACACTCCCTGCTGTGCCGCCTCCACAGCCGCACACAGTGCCTCCAAGACGCTGTAACCCGCCTTTACTGCTGTACTGATTCCCGCAGCAGGCGGGTGTGCTCGTCCAATGGGTACTCTGCCACAACGGCATCCTGTCCCCCAGGGTGTGGAAGGTCCTGATGCACAACACCCCTTGAGGGTGGGCGCTGTTTGCCAGGACCAGGAATGGGCGTATCAAAGGGCGGTGGGCATATGCCACCGCTGGACACTGCACCCCCAGACCTGGTGGGTGACTGCTGCTGCTGCCTCTCCAACCGCTGTGCCCCAGGGACCACTCGTTCCACCACTGTGGCCGCAACAGTGCCAGACACCTGCACAGCCACCAGTGCTGCCTCACCGTGCTGACAGGCACAGCCTGGGACTGTGTCGACATGCTGGCATTGACGTCGGAACCAGCAAGCCCAGGGCACGTGGCTGGCCTGCTGTGTGTCCGCCATGGGACACACACGTCACTGCCCATTGCAGTCCTTGCATCATCAATGGTGCAGGTATTTAGCCACAGTCACAGCGCAAGGGCATGCTTGCATGCCAGACTGCTGAGACACAGGCTGTGCACCCCCCACACCCGACACCAGAGTTGGCAGCCCAGCGTGCATGCTGGTGTAGTGCATGCTGGCTGGTGACAGAGGTGGATGGACCCTCCTCCATGTCCAGCAGGTCATCCTCACTGCCTGGACCTACCACCACCGTCCCCTGAAGATGAACAGGATCTGTAACAGAAAGAGAGGACATGTGAGTGCATGTGAACAACCTTCCCCCCCCAACACTACCACCATGTCATACCTGCAGTGATGGGCTTCCACCTGTCTGGAATCCACCTCCTTATGCCCTCAATAGCACTGCGCTGCATTGATGCAGCCAGTCGGTCCTCAGCCAGGGTCAGCTCCACCACCGCTGGCTGGCCCCGCTCAGTGCCAGCACGTGCCGCCCTGAGGGCTGCCACCTTCTCCTTCACCCTCCTGCGGTCTGTCCCAATCTTCTTTTTGCATTCCTGCATGGAGCGCTGGTGGCTTCCGTGCAGGTTCACTGCCCGAGCTACCCCCTCCCATGCAGCCGCACGGGCCTGAGGGGTGCCCCACCATCCACTCAGTAGTGCCTCCTCCTCCAGGTAGGCCTGGAAGAGGGCCTCAGTCTCTGCCATGGTGAAGTTGGGCCTCCTCCTCCGTCCACCATCCTCACCCTCTCCTTGGCTCTGCTCGGTCATGGCGTTCTGTATGGGTGGAAGTGGACACCTGTCACTGTGCAGTCTACAGCGTTATCCCATGCCCATTGTCCAGAACATCCCACAGCATGCAACTCACCTCTCACCTGCAGTAACCGAACCTGGCCAGCGCAGCCCACTGTCGCACTTTTATAGCGCAATGCATGCAAATGAGGAGTGGAGCAACTGTAATGAGATGCAAATCTCGCCACTGCGCCATTGAATGGCTGATCAGATGATTTGCATGTGTCGGCTGAATATCGCGCCATTGCGCTTTTTGCAATACGGTTGAGCCGGCTGAGCCAATAGCGCAGATCTGTGACTGTGCGGTACACTGCATTGCGCATGCCCAGGTAGCTACGCAGGCATCTGCTGCGCTGATGACGCATCGTGCGCGATCGGCAATTCAGGCCATGGCCACCATTGTGCCAGTGACGCCACAGCACTGGGCACTATATGGCGCTGTGGCACTACCGCGCAGTAGTCCACTGTGGCACTGTCACGCAGGTGGTCGGTCGCAGGATGCGAGACGCAGATGGCGCTGTGCGTGGCCTTGCATCATAGACCCCTGACCTGGTGTCCAACCTTTGCCCCGCGCTATTCGGCTGCCATGTGTATGGCCCTATTGCGCTGTCTGGTGATAGCGCTATGTGGACCGATGGCGCTGTACGAACAGCGCGATTGGAACCTATGGTGGTCTATTGCGCAACATTTCCACGTGGGGGGTTGCCGCACTGCGGGGCGCCATATTGCCTGCTGTAAAGTTGGAAGCATGGCATGCAGGAAGGCAGTGCAATGGAGCCCGGTGGAGGTGGCCAACCTGGTGGCCCTGGTAGAGCCCCACTATGGGGCACTGTATGGTGAGGAGCCCCTCACCATGGCTAGAACCCAGGTCTGGCTGCAAGTGGCCAATGACCTGGTGGGGGTCACTGGGCGGCGCCGGTCTGATGAGCAGTGCCGGCACAGGTACAGTGACCTCTGCAGGAGGGAGCCTGACCTGCATGAGCGGCTACAGTCACGTGCCAGGAGGGGCGTGGTGCCTAGGCCAGGTGGGGTGTACCATCTATGCACCTGTATTCTCTGTGTGAGTGTGTTTTGGTGGCTATGCATGGGTGATGGCTCTGACATGGTTGGCTGTGTCAGTGTGTGCAGGTGTGAGATGCATGGGTCTGGCTGTGTGGGCAGGCACTCTCACTGGGGCAGGGGGCAGTCTGCTTTGGAGTCACACTGATGTTTTTCTCAACATTTGTCTCCCACAGGCGGGCGGAGGGATGCAGGCATGGGGTGAGGAGGCCCGTGCCGGTCGGTGGTGCTGGCGGGTGGGCCATAGCAGCAGCAGCAGCCACAGCTGCTTGCGGAGTGTGAGTATCATTACATCATGGATGCTGTTGCATGCTGAGGGTAGGCGACCACCAGCCATGCACAACACAACCATGCATGACACAGGCGATATTCATCACTGTCCAGTGTCACTGCACGCCTGTGTGCGCCACTGGTGGTCCATGCATGCACTGGGCACATGGCTGTGGAACTGGCATTGCACCACATTGCCACGCCACTTGACAGCCTTGTTTGTGCTGTGATGGACATGGGCAGTGTGTGTGTGCAGTGGTGCACATAGCTGGTGCCGCCTGGTTGGGCTGGCCATGTGCATGTTCACTGTGGTGGGTGCATACCATCACAGGTGCGGGACATTGGGCTATATGGTTTGCAGGTTGGGTGGTGTTCAGGGTTGTGGTCAGTCACAGCCATTGACTGTGTTCCCATTTTCCTAGGCCTCATTGTGCTCCAGAGGATAGAGCGGGCACTGCAGCAGCTCACCCAGGTGTCCATGGACAACAGGACCATCCTCAACAACATCCAGCGCCATGGCCTACGGAGGAGGCACAGCCAGACATGACAGCACCAGGCGGCAGAGGACCAGCCTGCTAGGCCTTAGGCCGGATTCCCCTTCCCACTTCACCCATCCCTCCCACCCTGCCTTCCTCTCCAAGTTCATCCCTACCCCTGCCCACCCCTACCTTGTACCCCTACCCCTGTAAATAGTTATGTTGTTGTTGATTTTGTAATTTATATTTTTCTAATACATTTATATTTTGATATGAATACTGTGTTGGTCTCTGATTTGCAGCTGGCTATGGTTGCTCAGTTGCAGTGGTGTCATGCCATCTGAGGTGGTATGGTCCTGGTGTGTGTGTGTGTGTGTGTGTGTGTGCGCGGCGGTGTGTGCATGGGGAGGTGTCTCCAGTGTGGCAGTGACTTTCTGTTGGTCTTGCTATCTGCTGCCACCCACTGCTGGGTGCACAGGGTGGTCTGGCTTGTATGCTTCTGCTCACACGGGTTGACGTGTGCCAGGGGATGCATGGTGTTTCCTGCAGTGCCAGTCACTGCACATGGGTGGTGTCTTGGGGTCACGGTGCAAGGTGTGCTAGCGACGGGGCTGATGTGCAGTATGGTTGTCAACCCCGTGTGTGGCAGTCTCAGCCTGCCAGTGGTTGTGCTGGGGCGCATGGCCCTGCTGTGCTTTGTTGGCTTGTCCCCATGGGCCAGTAGATCATCCGTCCCACCCCAGTGATGCTGTGCTTGGGGTGTGCAGGTGTCTTGTTGGTTCTGCAGTGTGTTCCTGTGCCCATGTGTGGCATGGCTGTTGGTGGGCCCCAGCCTGCCTCCCTGGTTGTGCAGTTCCATTGCTCTGCTGGGGGGCTCTGCTTGCGCATGGCACCTCTGGACTGCTCAGCTGTGCTGCCCTTGTTGCGCTATGGCACAACCTTTCTGCTCAGCTTCCCTTCCTGGTTGCGCTATAGGCGCGGTTTGATGCGATATTCAGGCGTTGGCTGCTTGCGCAATTTGTTCTGCTCCATGTTTGAATATCGCATCTGTTGCGCATATGCATAATTAGATTAATAACTTGCTCCTGCTGTTGCACATTTTGGGAGCAGTTTGAATATCTGGGCCTATATGTTTAGATCCGTACATTCGACATATAATTCAGCATACTGAAATTAAGGGAATAGAATTCCCAATGGGGGGGGTAGTCTAATAGTTTCAGCATATGCTGATATCTGTCTTTTTTTGCATGATGATAGTGTGCATCTGGCTTTGACGGAATTAGTCATTCTCCAGATTTTCGGTGCAAAACTGAACATGGAAAAAAGTATTGGAATGGTTTTGGGAGACCAGTCTCAAGTTAGGGAGATTGCTGGAATTAAGATTCAGAAGGAACCTGTAAAAATTGTAGGCTTCTATTTTGGTGAAGAAGATGTGGAACAGTTTAATTGAAAAAGGAAATTGAGTCACTGTGAATGGAGGGTTGAAATTTGGAAAAAATGGGTAATGTTAATTTTTTTTTAATCAAACAATTTTTTATCCTATTATTACTGTAAGTGGGATGGTTGTTCCCATCACCGAGGACTTTAGAAACACAGATTTGAAGTATGTTTTTCCAACTTCTATGGGGGAGTTGGTTGAATCTGATAAAGTGTGCTTATACATATTTGCCTATTAAAAAAGGTGTGGGGGTGGGAATAATTAATCTGGTGGTATTTTTTCACACTATGTTTTGGGAGTGGAATCTTAAAAAAGTTTTGCAGCAGGAAGAAGTAGTAGAGATGGTATGGACATGTGGGATTTTAAGACTCTTTTTGGAAGGTTGGCAGGAAGTTCCTTTAAAAATCATTCCTAAATTTCAAGTACTAGATTGTTGGAAACTACATATATGGAAGATTCCTAAGTCTCATTTACTGACTCAACGTGGAAACAGTTATATGACATAATATTTTTTGCAGTTAGTTTCTTTACTCCTCCCAGGCAGCATGCCATCCAGCCTGATCCCCCAGCCCTGTCCCCTGCTCGCAGCTTACCTTCTGCTTCCTCCATGGCCTGCCCCCCGTGGTGGGGCGGTGTGGATCCCTTAACCCGCCGGAACAGATCTGGTGCAGAGGTTACTGCCTTTCGCAGGAGCAGGGCCTGCAGGGATTGGCTCTCGTCCTGCCTCACCCAGTACACTTTTTCTTCTTCTCCATTTTTTCTCCCCATAGGATAGGAGGTGTGCAGTGACACCCTATGGAGAGAGTGCACACGCGGCTGCACGCACTCTTCCAAGCATCTGCCTCCTCTCCTTCCCCTTTCTAAAGTGTCAGTGCACTGTCTCCCAGCTGCTGCTAGGGGCCAGTCAGACACTGACTGCTAGTGACCCCTCTCCCTGGAAAAGGAGAGCAGTCCCTCAGACACTTGATCCTTCTCCTCCCCTGCCGACCCCCAATGGCCCATGCTTGTTCCCGAACACGGGTCGCTGGTGTAGCGCGAGGTAAGGCGTCCAGCACCTCAGCCCTCCGCGCCACTGGGCTGGCATATATGACATAATTTTAGGACAACTAGAGCCTGAATTTAAATTCTTTGCACAAGGGGCTCAGAAATGGGCCTTAGCACAGTTACAAAATCATAGAATCCCAGTGAGAATGTGGGATAATTTATGGATATGCACTTATGGGTGATTGAATATAAAGGACAACTTGAAACATAAGTCAGTGGAAGAAAGGTACTGTCCATCTCTGGAATGTCAAGCTAGGGAGGAAACAGTCATGCATTTTGTATTTGAATGTGTTTGTTCTACAAATTTATGGAGTTTTCTTGCTAGATGTTTGGGATTGCCATGGATGGAAAAGATGACATATGAACAGCTGATTTGGGGACAATTTGATGGACGTTTGGCCAAATATAATGCTGGAACTCTGGGGATAGTTTTTGTATGCCTAAAATTTTATTTGTGGCAGGCAAGAAGTAAATATGTTTTACATCAGCAACGTATGGCATATTTTGCTGTGGGTAATCTATGTGAAACAGCATGTCGAGAGGTATATCATAAAGATGTGGGTGGGGTTCTAAGGTTTCAGCAAATTTACTTTCGAAAGGATTAACACAAATACTGTCTGTTTAAATTTTGGAGGATGGGGGAGCTAGTTCCCTGGGGTTTCTTTTTTCTTTGTTGTCAGTGATTTTGCTTTCTACCGTATATTAATGTGAGGAGTAGTAATGGCTGTGTGCATATCTCTGTATATATTTTGGGGGTGGTGAGGAGTTTTCTGTGGAGGGGGCATTTGATGTATCAAATATATATTTTTTTAAGTTCTTGGTTTATTTTATGTATTTTGATTTCATTATTATGCTTTGTTTTTTGTATTGAATTGTTTTAATAAAAAATGCCCCTACTCGTCAGTAGAGGGTGCTGCGATTGGTGTTGGATGGCCAGTCCTGATTGAATCTTGATCTGCACGGATACAGGAGAGGCTAGGGAGTGGGTCTTCTCCCTTGCCTCAGAACCTATGGAGATCACCATGGTAAAAGGTTATGATGTACGTGCAGGAAATAGGAAGGAAGACTTACTGGAAGGTGGGTTACCCTTGGAGCAGGGAGCTGTTTCATATAATGCCAAGTTATTGATGGAGGATAAGTGGAACTCGTCTGCAGAGGATTTACTGGATGTGCTACAGGTGGAGGAATGCCAAGCACAGCTGAAGGAAGAAATTCAGACTAGGAGAACAGGAGAACTGGAGGTGATGTGTCACTGCAGGAGCTTGTCCTCTAGGCCCTGGAAGCTTATGGAGATGGTGCTGCAGATGGGGAAGAGTGCCACCAGATGTGACCATGGTACAGCATACGGACCGGCAAGGTACTGTAACTTTCGGAGGCACAATAAATATAGAGCCCATTTCCTTGTCCGACACTCCTGACAGACAAATTGGGTCCCAGGTCTGCATGCAGGCAGGGAACTTGGGATCTAATTCATGGTCCCAACCCTCAACACCGTCAAAGCAGGACAGCAATAAAACGTCTGTTCTTCCAAAGTTCAAGTTTAATGTGGGAACTGGCAAAGGGAAACTCCCTAAAGGACATAGGGGGAAAAATGGTGTGGGGTTTACTGCAAAGAATGGGGGGAGTAAAGTTACAGATTTCTCTATGGCTGACACTCAAGGCTCTGCAGCTGCACCCCATGCAGGTCTCACCACTGCAACACCAGCATGGGTCTCAGTGTCTCTAGAAAAAGCTGGCTGGGTAATAACACTAGATGGCAAGGGATGAGATGCTAATCTCCCTGGCAGTTCCATGATGGTAGAAGAATGGTCTTTGGCTACTATAGTGGAGAGGTGGGGTAATGGACTCCCCGGTACCTGGATCTGTTTTTCAGATTCCACCAGGACAACCTGCTCACTCCTCCAGGCCTATTGGGATGCCTGTGGAGGAATCTCAGTAGCCGGATATGTTGCATACAATTATGGAACTGGAAGGGGATGACAAGGCCTGTACTGATGTTGTAGCCTTGTACTGATGTTGTAGATCACATTGGTACACAGGTTAATGCTACGCCACAGGTTACTGCTGAGGGGGAAGAGCCAAACTGAAAATCTATCACAACAGGAAGGAACTGAACTTGGAGAAGGATCAGAGCCTGGGGAAGGGGTTGTGGGATAACAGATGGACCAGATATAGAACTTCAGGTTCAATACACAATCTCTGTGTGATGTTTATTTAAAACATGGGGGATAACCTTAAGCAATGGTATATCCCTTCTTCAATACATCAGTTTGCAGCAACAGACTATGCATGTCCTTCTTCTGCACTTAGTCAGCACCCACTGACCTATCTCTTTAGTGAAAATTAATTAATTCCTATGTTGGTCTTATGTGTTTGGGTGATTGGGAGCTGAAAAAAGAAAAAATCCAAAACAAGCTAAAGCCAAAGAACCTCAGTGCAGAAGCACTGAAACAAGGGTTACCCCAAAGGGCATTGGCAATAAAGCCAAGTTTCAAAGAAACACAATGTCACACATACCCCAGTAATGCAAAGCGTCATGGGATGTATATGCAAATCACCATGAAATTTTAGGCTGGTTCAGTTTAAAGCAGGAATGCATGGTGCCAAAGGGCCTCTCAAACAATCTGTAATTTACATGCATTTTAAATAACACAACGGGGTTTTTTAGATACCTCTACCCTGGTAACTTAATTTTTATAGTACAGTCCCCTGGTAACTTTTTACCTTTATCAAAAACACCTAGTGCCATGGTATTTTTAACATTTACAGGTTTCATACACATAGGACATATACATCAAGGTATTTTATGACATAGTGCTATTGCATACTAAATCCAACAACGAGGAACACAGCCTGTTTTACATCAGCTCAGAGGTCACCACAATAACCTCCCTGTTCGAGGACCTGAGAGGGAAAATGAAAATTAAAGAGGACACTATAGCATAGTCAAGAAAGGGGACGGGGTGTCCATAGGTGGCCAACCTTATGGGCTAGAAATTGTAAAGGGTAGATTAGGCAAAGAAATAGAAGAACTGTTGCAACAGATTTAAGAAAAGGCTGGTCCTCAAGAGTGGCAGGATCTCCCTGTCACAGATCCCAATCAGGCTCATCCTGCTAATGTCTGGAATTCTAATGGCAGGGAACGTTTGTTTGTTTCCAGAAGCTGAAAAACTAGCTTCTGAACCCTCCAAGAAGCGGAACGTTGTCAGATTGAAGTATCGGGGAGATCTTAGTCATTGCTATGGCTAGTGCACTTACCTGGTCAACACAAACTAAATAAAAATAAGTATTTCTGACATTCCTGACAGACAGTTTGTAGGTCACTCTCTTATAAAAGATAGCATGAAACTCTACTCCTATGAAGTTTATACTCTGGTTCATATGCTAGGAGACATGTTATATGACATTAGCTTCAAACATCCAGCAGGTTTGGAGTGTTTTTGGAAGCAGTACCAACTTTTAAAGAATTCCCCACTGTGGTGGACTTTTGTGGCGATACCGCTCACAAAACCCTCTTTTAAATGAATCACTGTGCTGTTTCGAAATGAGGGGGTGAATGTTGCTGACATTACCTTTTGGCTTAAACAAAGGTGTAATATAAATGGGTTCTCGGAGTCTAGTTTGAATGATGAGCATTTCTGGACAGGCGGATGGCGTTTCTAGGTGACAAGGTGACTGGAGGAAGGCGGATGTTATTCCCCTTCACAAAAGTGGGACCAAGACAGAGGCAGGAAACTACAGACCTGTCAGTTTGACCTCTGTGGTAGGGAAAGTTGATGGAATCACTTCTGAAGGAAAGAATTGTTGAGTACCTAGAGGCCAGTGGGGCACAGGAACCAAGGCAGCATGGGTTCACAGCAGGAAGGTCATGTCAGATGAATCTAATTGATTTCTTTGACTGGGTGACCAAAGTAGTAGACCAGAGAGGGGCTGTGGACATGGCCTACCTAGACTTTAGCAAGGCATTTGACACAGTCCCACACAAAAGATTAATAGTCAAATTAACCAGCCTGGGAGTGGGTCCCAGGGTGGTAGCCTGGGTAAAGCACTGGCTTGACAACAGGACACAGAAGGTAATTGTAAATGGAGTCCACACTGAAGAAAGAGGAGTTACTAGTGGGGTACTGCAGGGTTCAGTACTGGGTCCAGTCCTTTTTAATGTCTTTGTCAATGACATTGCAGAGGGACTGGAAGGTAAAGTACGCCTCTTTGCAGATGACACAAAGATCTGCAACAGGGTCGATACACAAGAAGGCGTGGAAAGGATGAGAAGGGACTTGGCAAGGTTGGAGGAATGGTCAGAAGTATGGCAGCTTGGATTCAATGCAAAGAAGGGCAAAATAATGCACCTGGGAAACAAAAACCCAGGGGAAACTTACTACCCCCCCCCATTGTGTAACAACAAAAATGGAAAGGGACCTGGGGGTAATCATATCAGATGACCTTAAGGTTAGCAAGCAATGTGAGAAGGCAGTAGGAGGGCTGGGGCTACTGGGATGTATAGGAGAGGCCTCACCAGCAGAAAACAGGAAGTTGTTATCCCTCTGTGCAGACAGTTGGTGAGACCCCATCTGGAGTACTGCATCCAGTTCTGGAGACCCCATCTCCGCAAGGACATAGACAGGATAGAGGCAGTCCAGAGGAGGGCAACTAAAATGGTGCAGGGTCAGCAAGAGAAGCCATATGAGGAGAGACTAAAGAAACTTAATATGTATACCCTTGAGAAAAGGAGGTGGGGGGGGACATGATAGAAACTTTTAAGTACCTCAAGGGAATCAGCAAAGTCCAAGAGGGTAGCATCTTTCAGAAAAAGAGATGTGCAAGAACAAGGGGACATAATTTGAAGATGGGGGAGCGGTTCAAGGGCAATATGAGGAAGTATTTTTTCACAGAGAGGGTGGTTGGAACATCTTCCTGAGGAGGTTGTGGGGTCTAAAACTGTGGGATAATTCAAGAATGCATGGGACAGACATAAGGCAATTCTTGTGGGAGGTAGGAAGAAATGGCTGTTGGTTAACTAGGATCTGCAGCTTATCCTCTAGGTAGGGGAAATGGGCAGACTAGGTGGGCCAAGCGGTCCTTATCTGCCATCAAAGTCTATGTTTCTATGCTTGAAACAGGTTAATGGAGAAGTACAGCATTTGCCCAACTGTTTCTTTTTGGGCTGGGACTGGGGGGTTGTATTTTATACTGGATAGCCCAGGGCCTGTTAGGTGTGGAGATACTGGGCACTTCAGTAATGTGTGTGAGACAATGAAATGTGACTTATGTGGGATTTGGGGACACAACAGCGCGAAATGTATTAACACTATGCATTGTAGTTTGTGTGAGGAGCAGGGACACACCTTTAGAACTTGCTCCTGGGCTTCTCACAATAGCACAAATCCAGCAGAAAGGGCTGAACAAGATGTGTATGTAGCCCTGGCTCAGAAAGAGGTTATGGTTGATTATGGAACCTGGTGGAGCTGCCCCTTCTGATAGTGGCCGGTGTATGGAACCTGCTGCTGGGACACAAAGCCCAATACTAACTGAAGTGTCTCACCGTGCCCCCCCTTCCCCTCATACTTGGCTCAGGCTGTGGGGACAGTTGTTGAGTCCGAGCAACTTCTGCTATCTGATGAACCTATTGCCACAGTGGTACCTGAGGTATCTGCACCTCCTGACTCTGGTTTGCTGGAAGGATCTGAGTCTGTTTTTCATGACACTACTACTGCACTGATTATGCCACCTCCCTCACATACTACGGGAGGAGTTTTTAAGATGGTTACTTGCTAAAGGGCCTTCCTGAAACCTTCCACTCTAACTTTAAACCCAGGAGATGGGGACTCCATTGTGGTGCAGAATCCAATTTCCGTTTTGCAATATACAGACTGGGCAGAGTCAGAGAAAGAATTGGATGTATCCTCAGTGGCTTCTTCCCAAACAGACACCACTATGAAAGTGACAAAAGTGGAAACACAGAAGTCCAAAAAATGGAGAGAGAAAAAAAAAAAAAGAAATGATTCAGATTCTAATGTGGTTATTGTATATGTTTTTTGTGCCCTTTTTTTTGATTGCTTGCATGCATTGCACAAGAAACATATTGCGACAGCTTGCTGGAGTAGCGCGTTGTGGAGGCACGGCAGTATTGTGGGGAATGGCAGCAGTCCGTTTTGGGGCTGGTCTCTGCTGCACCAATAGAGGAGCACGCTGTCGATGACAGCAGTTAATCAGCATGCCACTATGTTCAAAGAAATTGACTGCTGCAATCAGGGAGCGCCTCGTCACTGAACAATCAGCTGTGTTTCTGAAGAGTCTAATGCCGGAGCATTCCTGATTGCAGTGGTGAATGTAGGATAATTGTGACAGATTACGTGTTCAGGGGAGCTCTGAATATGTGCAGAGCAGTGGTTAGTGCTAGTTGTATCTCTGCTCTGCAGCAAAAAAGCAAGTTTTGTTCAAATCTGGCCAGTCTAATTTTCTGGTCTGAAAGCAGGTTTTGTTCAAATCTGGCTCCCGTCTAATTTTCTAGCATGCACTGAAACAGCAGGTTTTGTTCTAATATGCCCATGTCTAATTTTCAGTGTAATTTACATTTTGGGAAAGGAGGATCGGAAGACGTGTTCAAGGGTGCTCTGAATATGTGCAGGGCAGTGGCTAGTGCTAGTTGTATCTCCTCTCTGCAGCGAAAAAGCAGGTTTTGTTAAAATCTGGCCCCTGTCTAATTTCCTGGTCTGCACTGAAGCAGCGGGTTTTGTCCCCCCCCCATCAAGCACACTGTATAGCCAATGGGGGTGCTCAATCCCCATTGGCTCCAGTCCCCCCACCAACAAACACCCAGGTAGCATGTTGGGAACCCACCCCAGCGTGCTCATGCGCACACCCCCAGCACATTGTATGGTCGACGGTGGTGCCCCAATCCCCGCTCCACTCCGCCACTCCCCCCAACAAACATCCAGGTGGCGAGCCAAAAGCATCCCGTGGTGTATTTTTATTTTTATTTTTTATTCCTGTTAAAAAAGAAAACGGTCCCTCGTTGAGTCCCTTGTCCCCTTCCCCAACCCGCATGCACCCTCTGCGCACCCAACCTCCCCACACACACCCTCACCCCATACTTACCTCCAGAGCCTGGTGCAACAATCTTTCAGTGGACCAGGAACACATCTGCACTCTTCAAAGCCAACCGTGAATTGAAGAAATGTCGGTAAGCTGTATGATGGCATAATGTTTTTTTTCCAACTTATGTGGATATCTCGACCATTGCTTTGATTTGGCACCAAATTTTATAATGGGGTTCTTGGGACCTTCCTCTTGACCTTAGTCACTGTCATGAGAAGAGCTGTCCCGAAGGTGATTTTGAGGTCACTGCGCAGAATCACCTTTCCGGACCAGTTAACAAAATGACAGTGTCACTGTTCATGAGATGGGCTCTCAAAAAGCATATGTTGCAAATTAGGTGAAAACATTCCAAAAAATGACTGTTACACCAGCGCGCATTGCACATTTTCCACGGACACTCGTAACTTTGTGAATTTGTAATATTTTCACTCCAGATTTTCAACACTGGCATTTTTTTCACACCACCTTATGAGCAGTACAGCTGTCATTTGTCACATCCTGGCCGAAATGTGTTTTCGCACTTCCGGCACAGAATAGCACGGTCGCTGTGGGAAATCAATGTCCGGGACAGATTAAGAAATTCACAGTAATGCTGTTCATGAGCAGAGGTCCTAAAAATGTCTATGTTGAAAATTTGGTGACAAAAGTCCATAAAATGACTGTGTTACGAGCATGCATTGCGCAGTTTCCATGCACACTCGTTACTTTACAAATCTGTAGTATTCCCACTCAAAGTTTTCAACATTGCCTATTCTGCACACCTCCTTATGAACAGTATAGCTGTCATTTTTTGCATCCTACCCAAAAAGTGTTTTTGCGCCTGTGGTGCAGAATGGTGCAGTCGCTGTGCAGGTTCAAGCTTTGGAACAGATTAATGAAATCTCAATGCCACAGTTCATGAGGGGAGGTCCCAAAAAGCCTATGTTGACATTTTTTTACGTAAATACCAACAAACGCCATAAGTGCACCGCTCCTGTAGTGCCCCCGATCTCCATCGGGTGCCGCTGCAGCCCGATGGAGACCCCAGTCTCTCCCCAGGAAAAGGAGAGCAGTCCTTTGGATGCTTGATCCTTTCCCTCCTTGGCCAACCCCCAGTGAGCTGGGTGCGTTTCTGAACCTGGGTCACTGGTGTGGAGTGAGGTGTGACGTCCAGCACCTCAACCCTCCGTGCCATTGGGCCAGCTATTTGTTTTTTGAATAAAAAATTCCCCTACTTCCAGAATAATAGTACCATAAATGTTTTATTTGCCTGCTTCAAATGATGGATTTAGCAATCACGTTGCCTGTTCTTGATTTAGAAAAAGAAGTGACCACATTACTAGGCCTGGTGATGTGTATTAAAACTGAATTAAAGAGAGAAGTTTGGAGCGGGAGGCTTTATTTGAACCATTATGTAACATACCTTGGTCACAGCTGAACTGTTTACACTAACTATTAGGGTGGAGTGCAGAGGCTAAAAGGATTGCTCATCTGCTCATGTTCTGACTTTTATTTTTCAGTCGTCTGACGTAGTCAGTTAAGTTATTCTTATCTACTTTTTTGTGTGGCTAGGTTTGAACTCTCTGGTTGACTATTTGTGCTATTCAATAGTTTTGGTTCCTCTGATTGTGTACGTTTTGTTCCCTCGTATTCTTATTTTCCTTTAATAAAAAAAATGCTTTACTCTTTTGTTTTCTTTTACCTACTATGAATTTATATGGGGGTAGAACTGCTTGAATAGGTCAGGGATCACTCTGTATTATAAGGTCACTTGGATGTTCCCATTCCATTCTTTTTTTTTTTATTTCACTATTGTTTGGCATTTTGTAAATGAGAGTTTATATTGATTTTTGTATGTATATTTTTTTCCTTTAAATAAAAAAATTCTCCTACTCTTAACATCCACCTGAACAATCAGACTAGGCAGACAGGACCTTGCATTAACATCTTATCCAAAGGATGGCACATCCCAACAATACAGCACTCCCAGTACTGCACTTAGGTGCCACTGTTTATGGGATGAGTCCAATCCCTGATGTAGGACTAGAACCCTTGACTTTCTGGCTCAAAGGTGAATGTGCTACCAAGTGAACCATGCTGACACCTGAACTACTATGTACTGTTGTTCAGTACTCCAGAGACAGGCTACACAGAATAAAGAAATATATTTTTCTGAGACAAGCCACATGTATGTCTTACCAGCCTATATTCAGGAAATGTCTACAGTTAGCTCCCTGTACCACAGTCTCCTGCTTCCAGGTGTCACTTCCTTATAATGTAACTTCCTCCTGTGGTTCCTAGTTTTACTTTATCTGTTCTTTATACCATACAATGCTGCACTTTTCTTCAGACTCGGAAGATACCTGAAAAAAGTATTCCTAGGGTTGTGGATATGTTGTTCATCTACACTTCTTGGCATTGTCCCTTTCCCTTTAAATCTGCCGGAAAGTCTTCAAGCTGGCTCCTTCCACCTACGTGGGTGGTATAATCCTCAGCTCTGCCCCATGACGCCAGATCTTCCTGTCTACTGGAAGATGCAGGTTACCTCCTTCGTGCTCTCACATCCTGTAGGCCCTGGCTTCTAAACATTCAGTTATTCCGAAAATTCATCTATTCGTGTTAGCGACTGTTGCTTCTCGATTATGGAAGACAAGTCTTCCCCCACATTTCGCCGGTGCCCATGCAGCCAGAAGATGTCGAATACAGATCCGCATACCACATGCGTCTACTGTCTTGGTGTCGGCCATGACACCACGACCTGCAAATTCTGCCTTGCTTTTCAACCTAATGTCCTCTACGACTGTCTCGCATGTCTTAAATTGGGCAGGCCTGAAAAACGGAACACACTGGTGAAGTCCAAGGAGGCCAGATGAGCGGTTTCCACAGCCGTGGGATCCACCGAGCAGTTGTAGCACATGCAGGCCTTTGAGGAGGAAACGGCTTGCGCCACGGAATCTTCCTCTCGGGGCTTCTTCGTTCCATTCAACCTGGGCTTCACTTTCTCAGGTTCCTTCCAAGAGTTGTGCCACTCTCTCCCAACTAAGGGTGCGGGTCCTGCGGGCACACACTCCTCTCGATCCCGTAAGAAGGAGAGGGACCCGGGACCATCTTCATCTCGATGGAGACACTCTTGGGATCAGCAGAGATCTCGGTCCCAGGAGCCCGCCATTTTGACCTCGGTCGAGATTGCCTCTTCAGCTGCTGGCTTCTTGGCTGTGCCGTCGGGCAAGTCAACTGAAGTGTTGATCGACGGAGTTGAGATTGTTCTCGACCTGATCAACCCATTGTCACCGACTCTGGTTGATGACTCCCTCAGTCAGACTCCGGTCCTTTCCTTCCCCGATGAGGAGACCCAGCCTGCTGGGAAACCCACCAAGGAAGTGATCCCTGACCCCCGGAAGTCTCCGGTCTTACCGACGTCTCCTGAGCAACTGAGTCGGTCTGCCCAATCTCAGTTGAGGTGTTGGACCCCCTCAACCAATAGGCCAAGGAAGGTGCACGGAGGCGATGCCACCGGTCATCCTCATCCTCCTCAGTTGAGGAGAGGCTTCAGCGGAAACTCCGACGCTATGAGGACCTCATGTGGCAGCAGCTGATTTTGTTTGGGCATAGGCCGACCCTGGCTTCTACCATGGCCATTACTTGGCTTTCACCTCCTAGGCCGCAGTAGACGTCTCAGGAATCGATAGTCTGTTCCCTCACCTGCGGGGATGGCTAAACCCCTTCCAGTTCGGTCTAATTCGATATCTCCACTGATTCTGGTGGAGCCGCTGCCTAAGCAGCCTGTGGGAGGGGCTCCTTCTAAGGAAACTCAGCTGGACATCTGGCTTCCCTGATGTCTTTCAGTCACTGTCACCCCTGACTGCCGTAGGTGGGTCGAGGGTAACCTGGGTGGTCATCTGCTGTAACTGGACATTTCGGATTCGGTTGACGACTGGCCTTCATTCTCATCCATGGGATGATGAGTTGGTTGGTGATTTAGTGATGGAGGAAGGCCCTTCGTCCTTTCAGGGCATTCTCCACCTCATCTCTGAGTCCACAGGGATGAGCCTGGAGCCTATCCAGAAAAAGGAGGAGTACCCACTCACAGATATCCTCAAGAGAGGGGATACCCCGATGCCTTTTTTGTGGCTGAAGCCATCGTTGGCCTGGCCCTCGAACTTTGGCAGCACCCTGCCTCCTGTTCAGCTCCATCTGCCCGGATTGCCCTCAAGTATGCAGTGCCCATGGGGTCCCTCGCAGGGTTCACAGAGCAGCATTTGGCCGAGAGCCTTGTGACCACCTCTGTGTTCAGACGTACAGGCAGTTCTGCTGATACCGACAGACGTCCGGAGAAGGAGTCCTAGAAATTGGATCACTCTGCCTGGAAGGTCTATGCGGCCTCTTCTTTAGGACTCCATCAGGTAAGCCCAGCCGTTGTCATGGCACACTTCTCCCATGCCCTTTTGGGGTCCTTGGACAAAGTCCTCCCACATCCCCCGCAGATTTGCAGACTACGATCAAGCAGGTCTGGGACCAAGGCCATACTGTTACTAAGCAGTAGCTCCAGATGGGCCCTGGACATTGGGGACTAATGCCCATTCTTGGCAGCCACAGTTGCCTCCCGCTGCAGAGCTTGGCTGACACCCTCCTCCTTCCCGGTGGATACCCAGCACAAAATGACTGATGTGCCTTTCCTGGGCACTCATCTCTTCAGCCCAGGTGTGGCCGGTCACCTTCAGCGCATCAAGCAGTCCAGTGCCACCTTAGATGTCACTTCTGCTCAGAGTTTTTCTGGTCCCAAGAAGCAGCAGCAGAAGAAGAAGAAGCCTTTTTGGCATTCTTCCCCTGCGGCCCAGCAGCCCTCCTTTCAGGGAGGTCAGCAGCAGCAGCAGGCTCAGGCTTGGTGACCCCACCCCAAGCCCAAACCTACCCAGGCCTGTAAAGGAGCTCAAGGTTCAGGCCCTGAACCCTCTTCCTCCAAGCCTGCCCAGTGACGGGATAGGGGTTGCCACACCTATTCCCGTCATGCCATCTCTAGGTCCTCCCATGGGGGGCAGGCTCCGCCATTTCCTTTCCACCTGGTCTGCTGTTACCACGGACAGGTGGGTCTTAGAAGTGGTCACCAGGGTCTGCTGCTGGAATCTGAGCAGTACCCTCCAAGCTGAGCCCGTGCCCCATGGGAGGAGATAGTATCTGCCCACACTCGGTCGGCTCTATGAGACGACATTGCTCAACTCCTCCTCAAGGAGCAGATCATCCACCAGACCCAGGGTTTGTTTCCAGGTACTTCCTGGTTCCAAAGCCGATGGGGGGCTGGCACCCCATTCTACATCTACACGGCCTGAATCAGTATCTCAGGCCATGCACATTCAGAATGGTAACTCTGGCCCAGATCATACCATCCCTGGAGCAAAATGTGGTTCAGCTCACTGGATCTCCCAGGGCACATTCTTTCACGTCCCAATCTATCCGTTCCACCAGCAATTCCTGCACTTCAGAGCAGAGGGAACCCTATACAAGTTCCAATCCATGCGATTCAGCCTGTCATCAGCACCATGGGTCTTCACCAAATGCATTGCAGTGGTGGCAGCCCACCTCAGGCGTTGGGGGGTCAGAATATACCCTTACCTCGACGATTGGCTCTTAGCAGGTTCCACCCAGCAGGAAGTGGAGAGGTCCAGGGACTTGGCCCTCCAGACCTGCTTCCAACTCAGCCTCCTGATCAATGAGGCCAAGTCATAACTCATGCCTTCTCGGGTGATGTGTTTCATTGGGGCAGAGCTCGACTCTCGCCGAGCCAGAGCCCAGCTCTCGGTGGACAGGGCGGAGGTTCTCTCCTCCCTTGCCCGATCATTTCTGGTTGGGCAGTTGCACCCTGCCCCGGACTTTCTGCATCTCTGTGGTCCATTGGGCCCGGTGGCATATGCGCCCCCTTCAGTGGGAGCTGGCCTCCCAGTGGACTCAGCGCCGGGGTCATTTTGACCAGCTGATCACTGTGACCCAGAAGATGTGGGACGCTCTCCAGTAGTGGACTGTCCTAGAGCGGTTGCAGGAAGGGATCCAGTTTGTCCGCCCCGAGCCAATGGTCGTCCTCATGACCGATGCCTCTCTCATGGGCTGGGGAGCCCACATGGGGGACAACAGGGCCCATGGGTTCTGGACCCCCGAGGAGTCCTCTTACCACATCAACCTGTTGGAGCTCAGAGCAGTCAGACTGGCAATGTCAGCGTTCGCTCCTCAGCTTCTAGGTAAAGTGGTTCAGGTCCAGACGGACGACACCACAACCATGTACTACCTCAACAAGCAGTGCGGCACGCACTCCCAGCTGCTGTGCAGGGAAGCAGTCTGCATCTGGATACTCGTGAGCTGACTGGAGACAGATCTCCTAGCCATCCATGTGGCAGGAGCCTCTAATCAACTGACGGATGCTCTCAGCCACCTAGGCGAGACATCCCACAAGTGGTCTCTCTCCATCCAGAGGTAACTTACAGTCTGTTCTTCCACTGGGGTAAACCGTTGGTGGACCTGTTTGCCTCCAGAAAAAACACCAAGCTGAGGCTGTTTCATGCCCGCTCCCCTCAGTGGGGCTCGCTGCAGGGAGATGCCTTCTCGAGGCTGTGGACCCCAGCCCTCTTCTACACCTTTCCTCCATTTCCCTTGATCAACAGGATGCTCCTCAAGGTGAGGAGGGACAAGGTGCAGGTGATCCTGGTAGCCCAGACTGGCCACGCCAGTTCTGGTATCTAGATCTCCTCAGTCTCAGCAACAGGCCTCCGAGGCGGCTTTCAGCACACCCAGACCTGATCTCAGTCAGGGGAAGGTTCTCCACCCGGACCTTCAATCCCTGCACCTGACAGCCTGGTACCTGAGTGGCTAGAGTTCCCGGCTTTGGGTCTCTCCAAGGATGTACTCACGGTATTGGAAGCATCCAGGAAGGAGTCAACCAGGAAGTGTTATGCCTTCAAATGGAAAAGGTTTTCCATTTGGTGTCAGGGCAAGGGCCTGGACCCTCTGTCCTGCCCAGTGGCTAACATTCTAGACTACCTTTGGTCGCTCTCCAAAGGGGATCTTCGGTCATCGACCCTTAGGGTGAACCTAGCAGCCATCTCTGTTTACAGAGTGCAGGCCAGTCAGCAGATGTTGGTGCAGGAGACAGCGGTCGGGTGCTTTTTCAAAGGCCTGGATCACATATCCCCTCCGCTGTGTGAACCTCCACCTCTGTGGGATCCACTGTTGGTCTTGGCACAGTTCATGGGCAAGCCATTCAAACCAGTGCACAAGTGTGAGTTGTCACACTTATCATGGAAGATGGCCTTCCTGGTGGCTATCACATCTGCCAGAAGGACTAGGGAGCTTCAGGCACTCTCGGTGGACTCCCCTTATCTGGTCTTCCACAGGGACAAGGTTGTCCTGCACCCCCACCCGAAATTCCTTCCAAAGGTGGTGTCAGAGTTTCACCTTAACCAGGTGTTGACTCTGCCAGTGTACTACCCCAATTTACTCTTCAGAGGCTGAGTACAGGCTCCATACTTTGGACCTGAGATGAGCTCTCTTCTACTATAAGGAGAGGATGGCGGGAGGTTCGCCAGCTGTTTGTCACTACGGTGAAGCCACTTCTGACGGACCTGCAGCAAAGCTGACAATCGCAAGATGAATTACATCTTGCATAAGTCTATGCTATGAGTTTGTGGGCAAGGAGCCTCCCCGAGGGATAAGAGCACATTCCACCCGCCATACTGCTGCATTGGTGGCTGCTTCCAGGGACATCCCCATACCGGAAATCTGTCGGGCTGCTACCTGGAAGTCAGCAAACACCTTCATCACCCATTACCACATCGACCTTGAGTCACGCTGGGATGCTGGTTTTGGGGCCTCAGTTCTCCAATCTCTGTTCCCCAAGTATTGAGGGGGTGTGTGCCTTGCCCCCCTCCTCCCGGAGAACTGCTAGGAGTCTGCCAAGAAGTGTGGATGAACAACATATCCACGTCCCTAGAAAAACAGATTACTCACCTGTAACAGTAGTTCTAGGAGTGGTATACGTTGTTCATCCACACGGACCCACCCGACCTCCCCAGCTGTGACGCACACACCTGACTTCTAGTGGGCTAAGATCTGGCATCATGGGGCAGATCCAAGGGTTATACCACCTGGGTGTGTGGGAGGAGCCTGCTAGAAGACTTTCCGGCAGATTTAAAGGGAAAGGAACAATGCCAAGAAGTGTGGATGAACAACATATACCACTCCTAGAACTACTGAGTAACCTGTTTTTTCCTTATTGGTAAACTGGTACTTTTCTACTGTGTTTAGCTTGAGAATTTTCTGCACTTACAGCTGTTGCAAACACAAAGTTCATTGATTTCACACTTTAGAGATGTTTTAGGCTCTGCATCTTAGGGAACAAATGCATTAGGCCCTCTGTTATTGTCTCCAGAACCCATTTGTTTGTTAATCTTTTTCCTCATTCCTTGAGATAATATGAGATGTCAACCTCTACTGCACTCTCTGACACACAGGGATTTTTCTTTGGCTGGGCTACAGAAACTGAGGCAGACTGCAGTTTTGCTCTTCTCTTTCCTCTTCCTCCACTAGCACCACTTTGAGCAGAGTAATCATTCTGCATATTCTGTCTACCAAAACAACTTCTCCCCATACCTCTACTCCCATTGAATCTATAAAAATGTCTACCTCTGCAATCATTCTTTGTTAGGTTTTTAGTTTTGGTCTAGCTAGCCTTTTACATGTAGACATCACTTTTGTCCCTCCAATTTAGCAGACGCCCTTGAAGATAAGGACAAACTTCAGAGGACATGAACAAACTAAAATGTTGAGAGATAGGATCTACACACTGTGTGGGGCTCCTTTCGCTGCAGTGTGGCGTAGGAAAAGGACTTGGGGGTCATAACAGAGAAGAGTCTGAAGCATGATAAGTAGTACATGATGGCTGCTGGCAAAATGCTGGGGTGCATTAAAAGGGGTGACTGGCAGAAATATAGAAACATAGACAATAATGGCAGAGAAAGACCAATGGTCCATTCAGTCTGCCCATGGGTCTCTATCTTTATTTATCCAGGTGATTACCATTGAGCAGGGCTCATTTACAAGATGGACCTGGTAGGGCCGAACAGTTACAATGGACAGTATTTACAAAACAATAACATTTACAAAACTGGCCTGGGAGAGTCATTCCAAGTTCATCATAAGGATTTACAACATGATGAGTATTATACATATATGTACATATACATCACAGAAAAGAATATACAATTCACTGTAGAAGAAAAATGGGACAATGTCGTAGTTGACTAACAGTCAGTATAAGACGTATCTATAGACACTGACCTCTCAAAGCTATCAGGAGAGGAGGCAGCAGTGTACGTATAACTTATTTGAGGGATAGATGACCGGAAATTTGAGGATTAGCACCAGGCCATAGCCAGGGCAGCAAGCAAAAATAGGGACAACAAGGTCAGGGGGTACCCGTGATTCAGTGGCATACTAGGTGTGAAGGTAGCAGTTACAGGAGTCCTTCACAGTGCATGTATATAAGATCTTGAAAGTATCCAAGCTGATAAGGAAACTTAGTTTCAGCATTTTTTGCAGATTGTTCCACAGGGTAGGCAGCACAAAGCTAAATGCTGCTCTGCCGAACCGTGAGTTAACCTTGGGTATGTATAATGCAAGAAAGGAGTAGCTTCTCAGCGCATAGCAACTAGGCACGCATATTGGGAGACAGTCAGCAACGTATTGGGGAAGCTTTTTAGATAAAGCTCTCAGAGTCCAAAGGGCAGCATTTCTGTTACGCCTGTACTGAAGTGAGGACCACCCTACAGCAGCATAGAGGGAACAATGATGAGTGGATAATGGGAGCCCCGTGATGAACCTAAGTGCTGTATGGTAAAGTGTGTCCAATTTTACAAGGTAAGAGGCAGGGCACTGACTATATAAGAAGTCAGCATAGTCCACCAGGGAGAGGAATGTGGTTTGTACCGGGCGCATTTTAGCATCTTTAGTGAGAAAGTTATTGATTCTGAAAAACAGGCCCAGCCTCTGCCTTAATCTCTTAATCAAATCCTCAAGATGCTCAGAGAATGATAGGGTGTGGTCACACCACACACCTAGGTACTTAAATTTAGTCACAAATTCCAGCTTTTCACCTATGATTGTTGTGATTTGTAGAGGGGATCCAGAGCTGGCCAGGTTCCCTGCTCGACTGCCAGGAGAGAGGAGCATCACTTTTGTTTTTTTGGCATTCAGTAGGAGCTTTTTATGCAACAACTGATTCTGCAGCAGGTTAAATTCAGCCTGGAGATCTGCACAAGCAGCCTCAGGTGTAGGATGACTTATGTACTGTACTGTGTCATCTGTGAACAAATGTACTTTGGCTTTGCATATTCTATCATCAATATTGTTAATATAAATGGTGAATAGAAGAGGCCCAAGGATGGATCCTTGAGGCACACCTCTTTGTAAGGGTTTAAGAGGAGAAAGCTCGCCTTCTGCCTTAATGCATTAGACCCCATGACCTGGCATCGATCGGGGTCTTTCCCCTCCCCAACAGTTATTCTGTTCCTTCCCCATCCTTGTCCCTGCCAGTGATAACTATCCTCTTCATTCTATCCCAAGCACAGCAGAGCTAGGGAAGACATACTGCCACTGTACAAGGCCCTGGTCGGGCCACACCTGGAGTACTGCATGCAAATTTGGACCGCTGAAAACAAAAAAAAGACATTGAGGCAGTCAAAAGGGTGCAATGCGGGGCTACCAAAATGCTTAGGGGTTTAGGAAACAGTTGCTAATAGGAGAGGCTGGCTGTTCTTAACATGTTCACCTTAGGGAAAAGGAAGTCGAGATGGGACATGATGGCAGTCTTTATGTACTCAGGAACATCAACATAATAAAACAGAAGGAAATATTTGAGCTGGTGTCCTCCAGCAGGACACGGGGACATGCCCTGATGCACACAGGCACTAAATTTAGGGGTAACATTAGGAAGCCCTTCTCTCTATCTTCAGGTAAATGAAGGGTAAAGATCAGGCATGGTAAATTGGAAAATAAAATCTCCATTGGCTGGAAGAATGTGAGGAGAGAATCTTATCATTCGAAGAAGTTGCTTTGTGCCAAGTCCTCTGGACTGATCAGTTACAAAAGGAAAATGACCTGCTAGTAGTGAAGCTTGAAGAACTGGAAGGCAGATTCTGTTGAAATAATCTACAATTCCTAGGGATGCTGGAGAAAGCTGAAGGGAGCCAGCCATGGAAATTCAGGCAACAGCTTTTCAAAGAGAATTTGCAGAATCCAGAGGAAGTCAGCAAAGAGCTGAACCAGATGCACTGAACATCTGGACTGGAGCCAATACTGGCAGATGCCCAAGGCACATCAACCTATGCTTCCTGGGATATGGGGATAAAGAGGAGCTCTTACAACAGGCAAAAAAGAAGCAAGACCTTGAGTGGAAGAGCACAAAATATTGCTTTTTCCAGGACTCCTCAGGAATGTTGTTGATGAACAAAAAACATTTTAACTCATTATCTCCTGGCGGCCATTTTGTGTCAGGTCAAGCAGTGGATACTTCGGACTTCATACGAAGCTATTAGAAGTGATATACAGAGAGCCATGCAGGCTGAATGCACAGAATTTTATTTATTTATTTTGGTAACCATGTAAAGCCCACTAGGCACAGTGCCTGTTTTCAGGGGTGACCTGGGAGCACTGGGGAGGTTACATGACTTCCTCAGAGTTGCACAGTATGCAAGTGGAGGTTGTGGGAATCAAACCAAGGTCTGACTTCTGGATGTACCAAGCTCATTCACAGCTCGTTACTCTAACCTCTAGGTTATACTGCCAGCCCCAATTGTACATGGGCTTCCTAGTGATAGGGATATTTTTTAAACTTACTTATAAGATTTTATGATATTACAGCATACACTGTACTCAATAAACAGTAAAGAATCGAGGTATACAGCCCCCTGCTTCACATGTACAGAGCATAAAAACCAAAAAAAGGATTACTTTTATTACAGGATATAGTCCATGTGCTGGGAAGGCTGCCAGCAAAAATGTGGGAGTATAGTCCAAGCTGCATGCCTGTAGAACAGTGACCCTTGCACCTCTAAATAAATAATGTCCATCTATATAGCCAGGAAGATTGTTCCCTTGAAGAGCTCATTGTTAGAGGGAAAAGGAAAAAGGCCATTACACTGTAAACAGGCAACTAATAAGACTGTCTGGTCTCAATTAAGTTGAATGATATCCCCTTAGGCTATAGCATGGCATGGCAACCTGCCCTAAGGATTCTAGAGCAGTGGAGAATATTAACTTGGTTCACAAACTGAGAAGTGCTGTATGCATCAACATACAATACAATACATTATTGACCCACAAGGATACATGGTAGAACAGTAAATTGGAGCAGCAACTTAAAATCAAAATCAGAGCCCTAAAAAATAAAATTATGCAAGGTTGTTTAACTTTAGTTACTCTAAGATAGGGGGCAACCCCATAACTAAAATGTTAATCGAGGAAGAAACCCCTACTAATGAAGTTCCAGTATATAAACAGTTAAGGCAGTGGCTTAACCTATTTCCATTTAGCCCTTGGCGTTGCAATAATTTACTTTACTGCATCAGTTCATTTGTTTGGCAAGTAAATCGGAGTGTCAACGCGGAGGTTTCAGTGACCCGATGAGTTTTTCAGCAAACACATATGCCACTACAGGGTCCACAAAGGCGTGAGTTTTGGAAGCATGTTGGATCACTAGTCGGGCATGGAAATTTAAGCGAGCCTTAATACCATTTTGAAGGAGTTCTTTTTAATAGTTTGTAAGTCCTTTTTCCTGGATTGTGTTTGTGCTGATAGGTCAGAAAAGAAAGAGAGGGGATTGCCTTCCCAGATTATTTCTCCGCGAGAGTGTGCAGCTTGTAATAGGCCTGTGTGGGTCTCCGAGTAGAAAGAGTAGCAATAGCGGTATGCAGTGGTTGCTGTGCGGCTCCCCTGGATCTGAGCTGCTGCGGTATTGAAAAGACTTTCAGGATTTTAATCCCTGCATCTTGGGGCAACAGCTTTAGGTCCTGAAACATTATTCTTCGAACCACCAACTATAGATCTGCAGGAGCAGAATGTTTGGAGGGGAAGCCCACTATTCTGATATTGGCTTGCCGTTGAAGATTTTCCAGAGTCTCAATCTTCGACTTCAGGAGATTCAGATCTTTGATATAGGCAGCACTGCACTCAAATTGGCATTCTGTCCCCTCCATGAGGTCCTTAATAACAACTGTGTCATAGTGTATGGTGGAACGTCGTTCTCCACCGAAATCCATCATTGTCGAAACCTTGTATTCACACACTAGTGAACTTCGCAGTGCAGCAGAAGGATTTTTTCTACTGCACTGCGAATGTCACGCATTGTGTCCTCGAGCAGCATTTGACAGTTAGGGCTCACTCCATAGACAGGACACGTAGCGAAAGCAGCAATGTCAGCGGCAGTACTAATGTTTAGCGTTAAAACGTTCACGATGTAAGGTTCTGAAACAGTTAAAATGTCAAGCGTGAACACGTTCAAAATGTAAAGTTCTTTTTTTCCTTCTAGTAACCCAGGAAAAATGTTTGGAAGCAGAAACATGCTGTAGTGATTTTTTTTCTCAAAAACGGCGTTCCACCATACAGTAAGAAAAGTGGTGAGAACAGTTGACAACAGGGCATCTTTCACCTTGCTGGCAATATATTCAGGATTACCCTCTTGAGCTGCGCCTCGAGGTAATCCGTCATCATAGTGCCAACTCGGTGAAAGAACAGCCCTGTCGTCAACTGTTCCCCATGCACTATCCTATATGTCCTTGGTCAGTCAGTCATTTTCCAACAGTTTAGCCTCCACTGCTGCTAGGCGCTTATTGGTTTCGGCTCCGGTGGCCTGGATTTTGGTGAGCATAGCAAGTATTTGTGTGGGAGCTCTGTCAGTACCGCATCTTTGGTAGGGTTAGGCTCCGAACTGGTAGCTGCGCTGTGGGTTGACAGATAAGCATCAAGGCTCTGCGAGATCTATTTCGTATCTTTTTTTGAGCTCATTCTGTAGCAGGCAAGTTCTGACAATCAATGGAGAGATGAAAACTCCCAGTCAATAAAATTTACAGGAGTTATCCGAAGTTTTTGGTAGTTTGCTGTCAGATCTCCATTAGAGAGCTGCTGCCATGTTGTTGCTCCACAGCACCCCCCAAAGGAAGTGTGATAGGGATATTTTAAATAAATTAGGTGCATCTGGCATTTACAGTGCTTGTGTCAAAGAATTAGAAAAATACACAATGGTAAAAAGTTTATATAAACCATGCTTCATGTCTATATCTGTGCGACAGACACTTTTGCCACTATCGTTCATTCAGGAAACTGGGTGACAGGGGCCTTGGACAAAATCTTGATTTTCTTAGATGTATGCAACCACGAGAGTTAGTGTGATGACACTTCATGATTTTCTACCTATAAGCAGACTGTCTTTAATTCCTCTCTCCTAAGGTTTGACTGCCCATGACACCATGAGGTGAACTAGGCACCTGAATGTGCTCTTAACTTTAGCATGCACTGCAAGTAGAGGGGGAACTGCAGCTGAGACCCAATTCTGGAATACTGTTTAGAGGTTCATCTACTGGTTTCTTGTAGTAGCAGGGGGTTAAGGACTTAGGAGTACCCCACAGAAATGAGCTACCAGATTGAGACCCTTGTGGTGATGTACTTGCTAGACTGATGTGGCACTCGGTTTTGACTAACATGTCTTTTTGATGCCATCCCTCCACCATTTGCAGGGCACATGGCTTACTCATTGAAAACGCATTTAGAACGTATAAAGTAATTTAAATAAAGTCAGGTTCCCTGCTGCTGCACTGGATCTAAGTCAGAATGTTTATAAAGTTCATTATTTACATATCTGCTTACTTTCAATAGTTATGGTATTTTTTTTTTTCCATAGATCTTTTTTCACTTGCAGAAAAAAACATCAGCAGTGCGCAAGATGCCATTGAGAGCCCTGCCTTCTGTTACATTTTATTTATTCATTTTATTTATTCATTACAAATGGAGTTTACAACCTTTGAGTCAGAGACTCATTTATAAAGACATATCGTCACGGGGAGGGGGGCAGACATCAAGACAGTTATTACAGTGCAGATTAAAACAGAGGATAACATTACAGGTGCAGTAGAAGGAACATTTAACATAGATACACTTAGGTTACATAATGTGGTAGTTTGTATGTTACTTAGGTTGCATAGTGTTACAAAACTGTGAGTTACACTCATGGATATAGTAGGTCCTCAGAGAAGACAGCGGGTTACATCCCTGTTTGGACCTAGTAGGGAAGGAGTGGGTCTGGGGGAGGGAGGGAGAGGCTGTCCAGTGGACGTTGTCAAGCCAGGGGGCAAGTCGGGCGGGTACCACAGGTTACAACAGGGGGTTAGTTGCGCCTACAACAGTGGGTATTAAAGATTTGGTTCCGAAGGGCTATTTAGAAGGAGCCAATTTTTGGCAAGTTGGAGATGCAGCTAGGGAGTGAGTTGAACCAGGTGGGGGCTCGGTAGAGGAAGGATCTCTGGGTAAGAGAGGTCTTGGTTCTGGGCACCTTAAAAGTGGCCTTAACAGAGCTACGAGTGGTGACGGATGATGATGACTGCTGTAGGGAGGTGGAGACCCCGGGGGGGGGCAGAGTCCTAGCAGTGATTTCTTAGCGAGAAGGCAGGTCTGGTAGAGCAGTCGCTCCTCAAAGTTGAGCAAATTGGTGGTAGTATAGAGAAGGCAGGTGTGTGTGTGTGTGTGTGTGTGTGTGTGTGTGTGTGTGTGTGTGCGTGCAGGATGGGGGGAGAGGGGCTGTTGGCCATGATTTTCTCTCCTTTCTGAAAGGGACTGCCCTGATGGTAGCAGTACAGCAGATTGAGGTTGGCGTTGTTATATCGCATTGCCTTTTTTTTTTGCAACATCTTTTTATTAAAGTTTTAACATAAACATAAAAACACATCATACACCTTACACAAAACAAATTCATCAAACTATGTACAATAGGGTCCATTCTATTACATGTAAAATTATATTTAAATCACATTCACTTACATCTCTGTAGCATTCCATATAAAATATGTCCTCATATGATGTAATATTTCATGGTCTAGTGCATGGTAGGCATGACAACTTTTCAGCCTTGCAGGGGTCAAAGTAATACCAGCCCATAGTTCTCAGTCCCCTCTAACAGCTAGATGTTCACAGCATTCCAAGTCCCACCCCCCAAGACCATCCTCAACACAAAATCTGGGTCTCCCCAGGTGTTAGTGAAGAGAGGAAGGGCTCCCATGTGCTTTAAAGGCAGTTTCCTCCCTCTTTCAGGACATGGGAAAGTCTTTCCATTGCCAAAGCCTGGAGGGCCAGACTCCACCATTGCTGTATTGTGGGGACCTCCCCTGACACCCTAGTGTTCAGTATACAGTATTGAGCCAATATGTGAAGCACTCGTGACCAGTGTGGCAAGGTGCACCATCCCTCTTCCCCCAGGTCCTCTATCCCAAACAAGAGGAGCAGAGAAGACAGTGGCAGCACCCTCCCCATTAGTTTCTCCATTTCCCTCGCCACCTCTTTCCAGAAGGTCTGTAGGACTGGGCAAGACCAGAAATAGTGGTAGTAGGATCCCAGATCATTGTTGCATCGCACACACACACTGGTGATATGGCTGGGTTGAATTTGTGTACGACAAGTGGTGGGCAATACAACTGGTGAATAAATTTATAAAATGACTCTTTGTACTTATTGCAAATCAGTATTCCCATATGTAGCTTTAAGATCACCCGCCAGTTCTCCTCAGACATCTCTAATTCCATATCCCTTTCCCACAAATTCTGGTCTTCCTTGTGGTATCCACAAAGAATTGTTCCCCTCCTCCCAAGCCGCCTTACAAATAATGCCCTTGGCGTCTCTCCTAGCAGTAAATACTAGCTACTCTATTTGTCCCAGAGGGGAACTCACTGCCTGGTCTCTTCCCAGCCCTCTACTATATGTGCTAATCTGTAGATACTGGAAAAAAATGTGAATGGCCCAGCCCTGTCCTGTCCTGCACCTTTCCAAAGGAGCAGAAACCTTCCCTAACATATAGATCCCCCACACATTGCACTCCTCTCTCTTCCCACTCCCTGAACCACATGTCATTGAGCCCTGTCAGGAAAAATTGGTTCCTTGAAACTGGGAGCAAGAGCGAGTCCTCTGTTCCTACCGTCCAAGACCTACCCAGCTGTTCCCAGCTCTCCAGCACCGCAGACACCAAGGGATTAGCCCTTCCCAGGTTATTATATGCTGTTCAGCCCCCCCCTTTGTCAGGTAAGCTGGTAGCCTCCCCGGGCATTCTCATTCTTCCAGGTCAATCCAACCCGCTGCTGTAGGACGGTTAATCCAATCCTGTATATAGCGGTACTGGAATGCTAAGAAATAATTCCGCAGATCTGGGAAATTAGCCCCTCCACCTTCCACATTCGATTTGAGTCACAAAAGACTAACCCTTGGACACTTTCCCCAGCAAATAAATGCAGAAAAAGCCCCCTCCAACTTCCTAATGTCTGCCTTAGTGAGTCCCACATGCACCGTCTGCATCACATATAGGAGCCTGGGTAGAATATTCATTTTTAGCAAATTAAGTCTACTCAGCCAAGAAATGGGTAGGGGCCTCCATCGATGCAACTCGGCTTTAATTGTCTTTAGCTAGGGGGTGTAGTTCAGGTCATAAAGGGAGCCAAGATCCTTGCCCACTCATGCCTAGGTACACAAAGGAACCCTGCACCTCTCTAAGTCCCCATCCTCCTGACTGGTTTGCATCCCCCCACCCATTCTTAACATTTCTGACTTTCCAAGGTTAATTTTGTAGCCTGAGAAGTGTGAAAACCTCTCAATAAGCTGCAGTAAGTGTGGCATTGATTGCTGCAGCTCTTCCACATATAGCAGCATATCATCCGTGTATAGGGTGACCTTGTGTCATTGGTCTTTTTCACCAAGATTTTAAGATCACAGTTCAAAATTGAAATCGGCTGGTATGAGGCACACTTTAGTGGCTCCTTGCCAGGCTTCGTTATGACACAGATGACTGCATCCCTCCAAGCAGCCGGTAGTGCCCCCTCCTCTCCCCTGACCTCCTGCAGAGTTTCCCATAGTATGTCTACCACCTGGGCCTTCATCACCTTATAATATTCAGCTGAGAACCCGTATGGCCCACTGGCTTTACCACTCTTCATGCCACCAAGAGCCCTTCTAATTTCCTCACTTTGCCTTTTTTTTTTGGTATAGGTTTGAACGCCTACAGGCATTCAGATATGCAGGGTACTACAATATAAATTCAGTATGAAAGAAATTGATTAAATATATTATACTATTGCGATAGCACCAGTAAAGTTAGTGTTGAGTGGCGTGATCAATCTTAAACACAATTTTTCACCTTAATAACTTTGGTGGTGTTTGATGGAATAGCCCCATAATTTGCATGTGTGGTCAGGCTGGCAGAGTCTCAATGCCTTAAAATGTTTCATGACTGCACCTTTCCGAGATCTGGCTACCCCTTATTTTGGAAAAATTAGTGTTTTTTTTTTTTTTATTATACTTAACATGTTTTTTTTTTTCTTGCTCTCATGTACAGTCTAGACAGTACATCATTTTTTTCATGAACCTTTCAGGGTAGAAGCAGCCTGTGCCGAGGTAGTGCCTTTCAAAGGTTTCATGTAAATGATTCTAGAGTTCTTAGGGATTTTAATTTTTTTCTGAGCTGTTCCAAGCATGCTTAGTAGGGTTTTTGTCTAACCCACTGATACAAACTGAAAAAGTTTCATTTTGTGAGAGCATTTTCAGTTCACATCACTGAGCTGTCACAAACCAAAAATGTCTCTAACAAACAATATTTTGTAGCTTCTCACAGCCACTGTATTGTTGTTTTTTTTCCCAAACTAAAAACCTGGAAAATACCTAAAAAAATTGTTTAAAAAAAAAAATATACACCTGAACATAGCTAAATGGGCCCATTTAGCTAGATTCTGGTGGCTGTATTTTTTTTTATAAATTATGGCCAGAAATAGCTTTTCTGGGCCCCCAAAATTCAAGGTGCCCAGCCAAAAGAATCCATTCACCTGTGTTCTCTGTTTAGACAGTGGGAGTTTATACTACAGTTCATACTATGGAGTATAAGGAGTGAGGGGGCTATAGTGCCCATAGATGCTCCTGTGTTACCTAAGCAGTATAGTACTGTAATGTATGCCCTGACAGCAGGAACTTATCAAGATGAGATTTAAACTCAGGCTTGGTTTTATTATTATCTTGTGTGGGAGTTTATTCTGAAGGTTAATTGTTTTAATGTAAAAAATAATTTTCTACTTTGGTAATTAAAAGGCTTACCAACCAGTTGAAGGGGATGACCTCTAGTGTCATGTGGAGTGTTTTTAAATTCAAACCCAAGTTTGTTCATGAGATAGGGGTCCTGGAGGATGTCATATAAGAAAAGTAGGTCACCCCAAGACGTCTTTTTTTAATTTAGATTTTTATATTCTTTTTTCCCCCCAGCTGTCACCCTGACCCGGGACCCCGGCAGACACGTGCATGCGCACACACACACTGGGTACCAGCTCAGACCTTAACCCCACCCCTGGCAATCACCACCGCCATATCCCGCCTACATATCCCATCTGACCTCCACCCGATGGGAGCGGAACTACGGGAAGTGTGGACAACCACCCCAGGAGGGGAGAGCCTCCTTTCTGCTGCTCAGTCCCACTTCCCCCACCCCCATGTTGGCTCCCCGAGGTTGTTCCTGAACCTGGGTTGCCAGCGTGGCATGAGGTAAGGAGTCCAGTGCCTCAGCCCTATCTATCTATCTATCTATCTATCTATCTATCTATCTATCTATCTCTCTATCAGATAACCTGTACAGTAATTCAAGCTGTCAATATTCAGTCTCTGCTGTAAATTGTAAATATATCACAAATCTGTAGTGGTTAAAAAAAATGTCTGTCTGTTCTTTGTCCATGTTGGTATGCTATAGAGTTGGCGTAAAATGTTCGTTTTCAACCTTCAGAAATGGATCCTGATTGGGTCAGTAAATAGATGACAGCCAACTCCATCACGATGTTTCTGATGCACCTTATAGCATTGCAGTGCCCATCTAACGTTTTCTGTAGTATAAACAATGGAACAAGTAAACATTCATAGGAACCGGTTTCTAATGATTCATATTTGTCATGCTATTATACAATGACTTCTAAATGCAATCATTAGTGCTGACTGACTGAGACGTGCCGTCATACTATATGAGTAGTATTTCAGATGGGCACCATCTCAAGAGCACAAAATACTGTCTCAAATTAGAACTTTCTGTACTTAGTAAGCAACATTAGAGACCTATGTTATGAAAAATGTACCAGATCACAAGTTGTTCATGTCGGGGAACACCCTTGTACAGTATCTAGTGCATAATGCCCAAAGCTTCATGGTAACTAAGCTTTGCCTCAAGATTGCCCCCTCTGACAGAGATTTTCACTCTCCCCATTCCCTTGAATTTGATCAAATGTCTACCGAAGTCTTTCCCTTCCACATACTGTGCTGGGCATTGCGCAAGTTACAACTTCAGAGAGTCAGGAAGCTGCAGGTCACAGTGAAGCAAAAATATGGCCTGTTACATACCTACTCAGTCCCAGGTGGTGTCCAGTCTCAATATTAACAATACATCCCAACCAATTACAACATGTTTCCATAATTCAAATAGTGTAACATACAAAATATACATCTTACTGTAATTACAAAAATGTGGATAGACAGTTGGAGGGGGCAGTGTAATGCTGTGTAAAACAAGAACACATATTCATGTTGCATGTTTTAAATTGTAATTGTTTTGCAGTCATTGTTCCCATTCAAACTCTGTCTTGTTCATACTGGGGTCCCTGCATGTATACCCCATTCTATTTCCAATGTTGAAAGGACACTGCTAGTGATCACTGTGCTGGATATCGCAGTTTGGGTCATGGTTATCTGAGAGCCTATCAATTCTTTTTTTTTTTTGTTTTTCTTATTCACTTTCTAAAAAAATCTACTGTGTGGCTGCAACAAGAGGCCCAACACAGATAACATATATAAATATTATTGGGTGGCATCAATGTAATGAATCACATCCTTAGCAATGACGAAATGTGCATGCAAGTACATCTACTGTCTGTTCTTTTTTTAATAATTTATCATTTTGCAAGTGAAACTTTAAATTCCATTGTACCCAGAAGGATAACAGCAGATCCTTTGTAAGAAATATCTGCAGGGTACTGATGTAATGTTACATTACATCAGTACCCTGCAGATATTACAAAGGATATGCTGACACCTTCCCATTATACACAAGGGAGGGGAAGTAAACCATGTAACATTAGAGTACCAACAGTTAATAATTAGACACACATCCTAGGAACTTTAACATAGAAACAGAAACATAGAGTTTGACAGCAGATAAGGACCACTTGGCCCACCTAGTCTGTCCATTTCCCTGCCTACAGGATAAGCCACAGATCCTAGTTAACCAACAGCCTATTTCTTCCTACCCCCCACAAGAATTGTCTTATGTCTGTCCCATGTATTCTTGAATTCTCCCACAGTTTTAGACCTCACAACCTCCTCAGGAAGGCTGTTCCATGCATCCACTACCCTCTCTGTGAATAAATACTTCCTCACATTGCCCCTGAACCGCTCCCCCTCTATCTTTAAACTGTGTCCCCTTATTCTTGCATGTCTCCTTTTCTGAAAGATGCTACCCTCTTGGACTTTGTTGATTCCACTGAGGTACTTAAATGTTTCTATCATGTCCCTCTTCTCCCTCCTTTCCTCAAGGGTATATATATTAAAATATTTTAGTCTCTCCTGGTATGGCTTCTCTTGCAGACCCTGCACCATTCTAGTTGCCCTCCTCTGGACTGCCTTTATCCTGTCTGTCCTTGCGGAGATGGGGTCTCCAGAACTGAACGCAGTACTCCAGATGGGGTCTCACCAACTGTTTGTACAGAGGGATAACAACTTCCTGTTTTCTGCTGGTGATGCCTCTCCCTGTACATCCCAGTATACCCCCAGCCCTCCCTACTGCCTTCTCACATTGCTTGCTAACCTTAAGGTCATCTGCTATGATTACCCTCAGGTCCCTTTCCTTTTTTGTTTTTGTTACTACCTCCCACCCATTGTGTAATCGTCCCCTGGGTTTTTGTTTCCCAGGTGCATTATTTTGCACTTCTTTGCACTGAATCCTAGCTGCCATACTTCTGACCATTTCTCCAACCTTGCCAAGTCCCTTCTCATCCTTTCCATGCCTCCTTGTGTATCAACTCTGTTGCAGATCTTTGTGTCGTCTGCAAAGAGGCATACTTTTCCTTCCAGTCCTTCTGCAATGTCACTTATAAAGACATTAAAAAGGACTTTATAGGGGCAACTGAATTAGGAATATAGTAAATAAGTAACATTTTATTTATGACGCACCCTATCCCTGAGGCTCAGGCCACTGCACAGTGTATAGACAGTGACAATAGGATGATAATAAATACATATGCAATAAAACATAACTAAGTTCAAATAGCAAAGGCAGCAGCTGGGTAAACCAAAAGTATGACAAATACTAAATCCAGTAGGCTTCCCTAAAGAGATGTGTCTTTAGCACTACTGAAAGGCATCCAACCAGGCCTTTAAACTGGGCCTGAAGGCACATATATTGTATTTTATATTTATAAATATGTATTTATAAAAAACACAATATATACAATTCCATTTACCATAAGAGTCTAAAGCCACCCCGTGTCCCTCGTTTGCAATGAAACCCATGCTGTATAGAAGGTTCTTCCCCAATACAGATTCCTGAAAGATAAGTACAGACAATGGCTAACCACAATCACCATTTCGGTTGTGTAACAGCTAATCAGCATGAACAACTGAGTGCTTCAAAATGCAGCTGGTGAGCATTTGAGAACGGCATGCAGCAACATCAGATAGTTAGAGGGAAAACTACTTGTGTAATAAAATTGGAGTCTGAACTTGCAATACCTCGCCATCGAGTTCAATATATAGTGCAGCCACCATTATAGTAACATGCATGGGGATGGGAAGGGAGTGGTAGAATCTGCCATCTTCCTGGAATGATGGCCTAGATACAGTATCTAGATCACAGTAAGCAGACCCCACACTATGCGTTAAGAAACAATACATAACTTTTATGGAAGCTTACCTTGCAGCAACATGTAAATGGGGATTGTGGTAGGTTTTCTGCTTCCTCCGAGTATATCTGGAATGCTTGTTTCTGCGTTTGTTTTCTCTCAGTTCTGTTCTGGACTGATTATGGGGGTTAGTATGCAGGGCAGGGGTCTGTCTGACAAATACTGCCTGTTCTTACTGTACAGTTTTGGCAGAGTATTACTGTTACATAGAAACATAGAATGCGTCGGCAGAAAAAGACCAGCAGGCCCATCTAGTCTGCCTTATTTTTCCTGCCTATCACTATACCCAGGACTCTATTTGGTCACAGGTATCTCTTCCTCTTTCCTTCCCTCTGTTTATTATACCCATGTACCTCTCCAGCACATGTTTGAAGCGCCACCCTGTCATTGCCCCAGCACCTCCTCTGGCAGGCTAGTCTAAATGTTCACCACCCTTTCTGTGAATAACTATTTCCTCACATCCCTCTTAAGCTGCCTCCAAGCTTCATGGCTGTTCACTGAGTCAGACCATGAAATCGGTATCGGAATTCAAAACTTTTACTTGATTTAAAAAAAATCACAACAGTATTGACTTTATCTACATTACTGTGTGGGAGGAAAGCTTTAGACTGAGAGGAGTGGGGCTGTTACACAATTCAAAACAGTAGTTTTCTGACTCTGATCCCTTTCAAACTTATTTTCTAGAGATGGCAATGATTAGTGTATAAATATATATCTTACAAATATGGTGATCTGCCATCTATGAGTGTAAACTAAATATATATATATATATATATATATATATTTTGTGCTGTGGTTTTATCTTTTGAGCGTGTGAAAAATGAGCTATCATTTTGACTGCGCTGACAAAAATCCCTGCAATTCAATATGGCAGTGCAACTTAGCCCAGTTCAGTTAGAATCTATAAAACTGAAAGTTGTGAAAAGAAAAAAATACTCAGGGAACATAAAACAAAAAATAGTATATATATGTGTACCGCAGATGCTGACATGTATGCACACTGATATAGAAACACATAGACTGTAAAACAGTAGACTGGATAAGGGTCTGTTTTCTAGTAGTCTCGTGAAAGTGATCTGTTCAAGAATATGTACAATATTTATGAGGAGATGTGAAATGAATAGAGTTTGCATACTCTGTCTCTGTTAACATAAGGAAATTTAGCACTGCTTTACTTAGTCAACCAATTACTGAAACCCTGAACTTGGAAGGTGATCTGAATTAGCCCTGGTGGCCCTTGGAGAAAAGTAGGCTGAGAGGGATACATGTTACCAGCCCCAAGACTATCAACAAGATTGAACAATTGGATCCATTTGATCTTTTGTACTCCAGCCTGATGCATGGCAACACCCTGAAGCTCTGAGGGTGGAAGATTCAGGGGTAGTTTAGGAGCACTTCATCTCCCAGAGGGTGGTGAACCTATACAACCACCTACCAGGGAGGCTGTGAACAGGAGACTGTACAGGCCTTCATGGTCAGCCTGGCAAAGTTCTACTTACCAGCAAACTCATAGAGTTCCCCAGGTAGTAGAGTTGGCAGAGAACTCACTGTAAATTAATGTATTTCATACATCTCTTTAGGGACCAAACAAGGATACCTTTGCCCCTTTTAGGGATATGGGCATGATATATTTTTATCTGTATACTTATGTTATGGATTTGCTATGTCACATATAGACTCGATCACACAACATTTTTCAGATTTTGGGTCTCTTTCCAAATAACATACTTCCCTCTGTATGCCATATCCTAATATAGTGGATGCAAGTTGTTTCCATTTATAAACAAATTTGGATGACAGTCAGCTTAATTCATGCATACAGACTGACCCCTAGATGGTGACTATAGAGTGCTTTTGTACGCTGAAAATTAATAGACAGCTTAAAAAAGAACATGTATTATCCACTAAGAATCCATACCTAAACTATAGAGAACAAGGGGCAAGATACAGTTTACATTGAAAAAAATGGCAGTTTTAAGCTAAATAAAAGAAAAAGCGCAAATCCAGTTCATCAAATGCAAGGCAAGAGGCAGTGCTGGAGTCCACACATGCCATACGGTTTTCTGACAGTTTTGAAAAGGACCATCAACACTGATGTGAATCTGCTAATGTGCCTACGGCAGACAATACAGCAAGTAAATTGTTTATAGTATATGGGTTAGGGCTAATGTGAATGGAATTCAGTGACTTCCCAGAGTTGTTGTACCCTAGTAATGATGTTAGGCTGCTGTTGTACTTTCTTGAGTACGTCACTACTATGGTACAACAACAAAGAATGCCTGCACGCTCCATTTTCCCTTTCAGCATCGCCAGTTGCTCTTTTTTCTCTTGTATGTTTCAGCTGTCAGCGGTAATGGCTTCAGTGGTGTTTTCAAAACCTGAAACTTCAGTATTCTTGCCATTAAATGACAGTTCCTGTTTTAAAAAGGACATTTCCAGTGGTCATTTGAAACTGACCATCACGTCACCTGATGTAATCTTCTCTTTAACAGTTGGGACTTTTCATTTAAATGAATTTCTTTTTTAGCATGCTGTGAATGTTTGTGTCAAATATTGTTGCTGTAACTATTAAAAAGCACTTTGTTGGAACAGTGAATGGTGCTGTCTGTGCTGTGCGCTTTGTATATTCAGTCCATTCTGGTGGGGATGGGCAGGGGCTCAAGGACATGTTGTTTGAATGGGGCGCAAGATCAAGTAAGTTAAAATCACACACTACAAATTGTTAAACTCTCAACTGTTGTACTAAGGTACCCAATTACTATAAAAGACAATGGGCAACACTGAGCAACAACGATGAGCTTGAGGTTGTCATGACAACCAGAGACCTCTTGAGCTTCTCTGTCAAGGTCTAATGGTTGTTCTTGACAACCCCTCGAAGCAAACACAGCACTGGTGTTCACTGTTTTCCATATATTATACTCTGTGTCATATATGAGTTGAGTTAACTGTGTGTTGAGGTTATGGTACAGCACTGAGACAAAAGGGCAAAGAATATACAGCATCACTGGCTATTAAATGGTTATGGTTAGAGGGTGAGTTATATTTCCATGGCATAGCATGCGATCACAGAGAGATGTAAGAACTTTTTTATGTATGTGGAATGGGGTGGGATCGCACTGCTCAGGAACCATGGCATGAACAAATCTGCTGGTGTACAACCCACACCTGAATTACACATTTCAGTGATGTTTGCATATGGTTTTGGGATGATAGTGGAGATTATTGGACCGGCACTACTTGTGTAGCATAAAGCTTTTGTGAATACAATGCCGTATTGCCTCAAGCTGGCAGCTGTGTTTTTTATGTTATGTAAGGCGCAAGGTCTCTGTTCAGTTAGATTCGCTCACATCACATTAGACAGGGGCCACCCTTTGTCTTTTTTATTATCGGGAGTGGGGGCGAAGCCTCCCCAAAGTAAAATAAAGTAGAGAAAAAATGAAAGTATAAAATAAAGTAATAAAAAATGAAAGTACATAAGTCTGATCTGACTAAATTAGACTTTTCCACTACTTTATTTTATTTTGGTGGGCTTTGTCCCCCATGCCCATTTCAGAAAAGACAAAGTGGGTTTGGGGGCTGAGCCTCCTGACTAACACCATGTGAGAAAATCTAACTGAACAGGGACCTCGCAGCTTACATAGACCTGTGCGTCATGGTGGTGTGCTGTGATGTTACGTCAAATGGATGGTGTTATGCTACGCTAGTAGCAGTCTTGTAACCCTGGTCGATAATCTCCACTATCGCTATTTTTGGTCTACAGTATACTCATTGACAGCTCAGTTGGTGCTCAACTGTGGTGGTGGTGAGTGGAGGGCTGTGCCGGGCACTGGCTCTGGGATGGATGGAGGGAGTGGGATAGTGGGGCACTGCCTGTCGGGGTGGGAGGGGTCCAGTAGAGCACCATGGACATTTGTATTATGTAATAAATGAGGATCGGGTGGGGGTTCACTAGATCACCTGGGTCTTTTAGATTTTCATAAACAGGGGTCAGGGCTGGGGGGACCGCTAGCTACCAAGGACTTTTGTTATTTCATAAACAGGGCTCATTGAGGGGATTGCTAGCTACCAGGGACTTTTATTATTTCGAAAATGGCGATCGGGGGGGGGAACCACAGCACATTGCTGCAAATGTCAAAACCCTCCCAGAGGACACACGTCTAGATACCCTTGACTGGTCTAAGAGTACTTAGAATTTTGCCCCCTGGGAGGGTTTTGTGAATACTGAATTGGGGGATATGGCAGCCTTCGTCTGCCACAAGCCCCCTAGCACCATGTTGTAGCTCATTTTGTGGCACAAGGCTGACGCATGCCCCTTTGGTGTGGGTAGCCTGCGTTTGATTCAGGCTGCCTTTGTGAATTGCTTCCAGTGCATCTTTTGGCACAAGCTGCACCTTGTGTCATTCTTTGTGGTACAAGTCCCTTGCGCGTTCATGGGAGCTTTCTGAATTGGGCCCAGTGTTGCACACTGATACCTGCCACTGGTTCCACAAGGCACACTCAGATGAGGAAAATAAAAAGAAGATAGTACTCCAGCTGGTTTTAAGCATTTTTATAAGGTAGTGCTGATGTAAAACTAGCTAGAAAACACTGCTCAGTACATCTTGAGCTTAATACAAATGCTACTTTTGGATGTAACATGTTCAGCAAATTTAAACTGCTCCACACAGCTGTCGGCATACTCTGCTGATGAACAGCTGCTCCCTAAAACAGTCCTCACTTATGGAGCCCTATTTACAAAATATTTATGCCATAGAGTGCTTGTCAGTGTAAGTGATAAAACTCTGCTAATGCACAAAGAGAAAGATTGCACACTTGGGCAAAGAAATCAGATGGTAAAATGGACAATCACTTGACTGTAACTTTAACACGGAAACCATTTAAACTATTATATCCTCTGGTTTCTGTGATAATTAAACTTATGTTCTAGGTTTTCCAGTTTACTGTATGATTTATATGACCCTGCGTACTGTCTTTATTTCGGAGTCACAAGAAACAATAATGCTAAACATACAAATGGGTCTACATCATATCATTTTCCAGTCTGGCAAGGGAAGAGGAGGGGGCAGTGCTGTCGACCACATCCACGTAGTCAAAAACTAGGGGAACCATTTTGGTGACCAGCTCCCAGTGGACCTAGGGAGAAAGGCAGTTCTTGTTGTGGTACAGGGCACCAAGTTTGGAGCAGAGCTTGGAGTAGATGGCATCAATGTGGGCAGAGAAGTCAAGCCTACTGTCTAGCCACACACCAAGGTACTTGGAAGGTGAAACCACTTCAAGAGGGATGCCATCCAGAGTAGTGAAGTGGGGGGGGGCCTGGCCAATTTCTTTCTGGTTCCAAACGTCATGGACACTTTTTTAGTGTCGACCCAGAGTTAGTTGGAGTGGAACTAGTGAAGGACATTGTGGAAGTCATGCTGGAGAAAGTCTTACACAGCTGCAGCCAAGGGACTGGAGGTGTAGATGACTGTGTCATCTGCATACATGTGGATATGTAAGTTGGCAGAGGCAGAGATGAGGTTCTTCAGGAAGATGGAAAATAGGATGGGACCCTGGATGGAGCCCTGTGGGACCCAGGTTTGAACAGGAATGGGAGAGGACAGGGCACCCTCCTACCTGTACTGACTGACAGTCTGTGAGGTAGGAAGGAAACCAATCAACACCGGGAACTGAGAAGCTGGCAGAGCTCATTGTGTCCAGGAGGAGTGGGTGGGCCACCATGTCAAAGGCTTTGGCTAGATCAATGAAAATAGCTGCTGTATGTGCCCCGATGTATCCCAGTAGGGATGGAGTCAGTGACATGCAGGAGGGTGGAGATGGTAGTGATGTGTCCAAAAACCAGACTGAAAGGGGCAGAAGTAGTTTGAAAAGTAGGGGAAGTCAGCAACCCTGGAGTAGACAAATTTCTCTTGCAGCTTTGCAAGAGTAGGGAGGAGTTAGCTAGGACAAATGTTGTCAGGGAGATGGGTTCACCCCCTTTGTGAAGAGGGAGAACTTGCCAATTTTTGTCACCAGGCTTGATAACATATTACCTAAATTAGTGGAACAAGTTCAGGTTGGCTTTTTGAAGGGCCCGTGGTCTTCAACAGCATCTTGAGGCTGCCGGTTTTAAAGCATGGTGCTTTTACCTCCACTTCACCTCTCATGGCCATCTCTCTAGCTGTAGGTAAAGCATTTGACAGGGTAAAATGGGGGTATCTGTTTCAAGTTTTGCCCAAGTTTGGACTTGGGCAACTTCATGAACTGGGTCAGAATTCTTTATAAAGAGGCCACATCTTCCTTACTGGTTAACAGTACTTTATCTGTCAATATTAAGCTGCAACGAGCACTTGACAGGTTCATTGCATCATTTGTAAATCACGTAAGTGTGAAATGTGCTGAGAAGTGCTTTAGGCTAAATCAACCAGAACTCCAACACAAGAGGTGAAGTGAGCTGAGAGATCTGAGTAAAATGAGATTTGCCAGCCTGTCAGGTCTTTGATTATGGTGTGCTGTCTTGGTTGGTTCATGAGTAAGGATTTGAACCACTAGGTGTCAACAAAACCCAAAGATGAGAACCACATGCATTTGTATTCCACAGGTACAGCATCCAGGTCACCACAAAGGACTTCGGGGATGAAATGGAACACTTGTAATTCCAAGGAACTTTGGAGAAATGAAGAGCTTCAGGGACATCACCATGGACCCTGAAAAGCAACCTAAAGAACTGTGTGTCACAAACTGAAAAATCTTTAGGCCAGCAGCATGGGCCCCAGGAACAAAATCAAAAGAACTGGACCTCTAGAAAGGAGGTGAGAAAGTACAAGGAAGGTTCAATAGACAAAAAGGATAATGATGGAACGAGCATGGGAGTGGTGCAGTGTAATGGGTGTGGAGCCAGTCTTTTGGGACAAATTCTGGAGACTGAGGTGCTGCTCCCTTTGCACTCACCTCCCTGGGTTGAGAGTAGAGGTTGCTAGACTCCAGGCCAAACTGGCAAAGGTGCAGAGAACCGTCTGCCCCATGCAGGGGCCACTAAGTCTGCTGCCACTCCCCCAGAGGATGTGTAGACAGAGGCAGAGCAGTTGGACCTTGGTGGGCTCTGGTAGGGTGGGGGTGGTGGGATGAGTATGCATTCTGCAGTCTGTACCATTGCACAATTCATTCACTGTACTGGCAGGACAGGACAGCTGGGAGGAGGCACCTGCAGCAGTGGGAAGGGAGGATGTGGGGTTCCTCAGAATGGTGGGAGGCCCTAGTGAGGGAAGAAGAGGCCTCCAGCTGAGGAGGAATCAGCTGGTGGCAGGGGACTCTATTGTTAGGGGGAGCGGGGTGGAAGGGAGAAGGAGGTGAAGTGCCTCCATGGTGCTTCAGCTTGGAGGGATGGATAGCAGATCCCAAGGATCACTAAGGTGGCAGAAGATGGGAGGGAGCTCAGTGTCATTGTGCACCTGGAGAAAAATGACCTAGCAAAGGACAGAATAGGGGATAAGCAATGTCATTTCAGGGAGCTGGGTAGAAACATAGAGACATAGAATTTGTCAGCAGAAAGGACCAGTAGGCCCATCTAGTTCATCCTATTTTTCTCTGCATGTTTTGACACCCTGGACCCTATTCGGATGCTGGTGTCACTCCCACCTCCTTTTCTTTTACATATTATGTCCATGTGCCTATCTCACGCATGCTCGAAGCGTCCCACTGTCTTCGCCCCAACACCTCTTCTGGCAGGCTGTTCCCGGCTTCTATCGCCTTTTCTGTGAAGAAGTATTTCTTCACATGCTTCTTCAATTTCTCACCTCTACCTTCCTTGCATGCCCCCATGTTCTGACTCTCTTCCTACTTTCAGAGAGACTCCCCACCTGCACCTTGTTCACCCCCATGAAATAAAGGTCTCAATCATGTTCCCTCTTGCTCTCCTCTCCGCCAGGGAGTACATGTTGAGATCTTGCATTCTCTTCTTGTATGGTTTCCCCTGCAACCCCTGCACCATTTTGGTAGCCCTTCTCTTGTTTACTTCCACTCTGTCAATGTCCTTGCAGAAGTGCAGCCTCCAGAGCTGGACACAAAACATTTTATGTGGGGTCTCACTAGCAAGTGATACAGTGGCAACACCACCTCCTCCCTTCTCATGCTAGAATTCCCCCTCTCTGTGTGCCCCAGCATCCCACTAGCCCTGCCTACTGCCTTGTCAAACTGCCCTGCCACCTTGAGATAATCAGATATGATTACCCCAAGGTCCCTTTCATCCTTGGTGACTCTAAATTCCTCCCAAAATCCTATAGACCGCTGCTGGGTTTCCCTACCCCAGGTGCAAGACTTTGCACTTTTTGACATTGAAACCCAGTTGCCACACTCTAGTTTCCCCAGATGCCTTTGCTTTCTCTCCACCCCCTTCCTGAGTGTCCACCCTGTTACAGATTTGTGTGTCATCTGCAAAGAGACACACCTCCCTTCCAGTTCCACAGCAATGTTGCTTATGAAGACATTAAAGAGGACTGGTCCCAGCAACGATTACTGTTGGTCCCCGCTGGTCACACTACTGTCCCCGAGTGTCTGCCATTTATTACCACTCTCTGTCTCTCATCCTTCAGTCAGTTTGATACCCAGATTACCACCTTCTCCCCAACCCCAAGGCTGCTTAGTTTCTTTATTAGCCTTGTGTATGGCACAGTGTCAAAACCTCCCCAATCCATCTCCCAAGTCCCCCAGTCAAAGAAATCTGTGAGATTTGTTTGACACAACCTCCCCCCATGAAACTTTGCTGCTAGTGGTCCTGCAGTCCATTAGCTTCTCCTTCAGCAGGGTTCCTTTAGGCTGCCAGAAGATTTCCAATGTATAGGTTTCTAGGACAAGATATCCCATCAGCAGCAGCCTAAGGGTCTTCCCCACCACTGATGTGAGATGGACTGGCCTGTAATTGCTAGCCTCCTCCAGCTGCCACTCTTGTGCAGAAGGGCCACATTGCCCTCCCCTGCAGTCCTCTGGAACTACCCCCACCTCCAATGAGATGCTGAATAGGGTTACCAGAGGGTCAGCTAGAACCTTGTTCAGTTCTTTTAGAACTCTTGGGTGATTCCTGCCCAGTCCCATCACATTGTTTTCCTTTAGGGCTTCCAGTCCCCTTTGAACGCTCTCCACTGAAAATGGACTTCTGTCCACTTTTCTCCCTGACCCCAGTGCCTCCTGATATGTCTTGGTCCATCCCTTCTCTACTGTGTGAGGGGCCTTAAGTAGATAGCATGCATGGTGGCATTTGCCAAGCTGTTACTTGTGTACTGTTTGCCAAGGTGTCACCTGTGTACAGCCAGTGAGAGGAAAGAGCACTCTGCATTAGGGCTTTTAATAATTGGTTGAAGGCATGGTGCATAGTAGAGGGCTTCTGCTACACTGGGGACTGGGGGCCAGCCTGGGAGGATATGGGCCCCTATAGGGGAGATGGCCTGTATCCTTCCAGGAAGAGGACCACAGTCCTTAGAGGGAGGTTTAAATGCTACTTAGATGAGCATTTAAACTAGCTGGGGGCGGAGAAGCTGTAATGCCAAGGGAGTCAAAATTTGCCCCTTTCCAGATGATGAAGCAGCAAGAAGAGAAGGCCCGAGGGGAGAAAGCTGTGCCAAGGCAGGGGCACAAAAAGACTGGGCTGGGGACAAGGCAGAGGACAAGGGGAGATATAAATCATGAAAGCAAGAAGAGAAAAGTAAAGCAGACAGGTAATAGAAAGAGTAATAATGGAGGGTCCGAGGGTGTTTCAGGAAACAACACAGGTGGGGGAGAAAGCATCAAGGCAGGTAGCAAGGGTGTGAGGTATGAAGAGCCATGTGCACCTATGTAAGGAGATGGGGTAATAAAATTCCAGACCCGTAGGCCATCATGGAGGAGGCTAACTTGGATTTGGTGGCCATAACGGAGCCATGGTGCACTGACAGCCATAACTGGGATATGGCCATTCCAGATTACTTTCTGCTCAAGAGAAACAGGGAAGAGAGATGGGTTAGTACTATATGTAAGGGAGGGAATCAAGGCTACAGAGGTACAGGGGCACCTGGAGGAAAAGGAATGACTGGAGGCGGTGTGGGTCATACTGGAGACGGAAGCTGGGGCCACTATCTGTACGGGGTTGTATACAAACCTCCAACGCGTGGAGAGGAGTTGGATAAGGCACTTGGGGATGATATCATCAGTATGGCAAATAAGGGGGAGGTGCTGTTAGTTGAAGACTTTAATCTGCCAGATTTGGATTGGAGCTTTCCAGCTGCAGCTTCGGCAAGAAGCAGGGTTCTCCTTAACTCCCTACAAGGGGCTTTTCTTAAGCAGTTGGTCAACTAAATCACTAGGAATAGAGCAGTGCTGGACCTTCTGTTTACAAACAGTGACATCATTGTAGACATCACAGTGGGTAGTCTCCTAGGTACCAGTAATCACTGTTCAGTGTGGTTGTACATTAATACAGGAGCAGAGGCAAACCACACAAGGGTGAGAGTTCTGGACTTAAAGAGGACAGATTTTAAAGAAATGGGATATAGCCTCAGAAACTGCCTTGGGGGGGGCTGCCAGGGAGGGAGTAGAAGAAAAGTGGGGAAAAATAATGGAGGACATAATTAAGGCAACCAGAAGGAAGTGAGTAAAAGAAAAAGGAAAAAGATCATTACGGCACTCTAGGGAAGTGGCCATGGTGGTGAAGAAAAAAGGGTGGCATTTAGGAGGTATAAGGAAATGCAGAGAGAGGAAGACAGAGAGGTGTACCAAGTAAAACAGAGGGTAACAGGTAAGGCAGTGAGGTGGGCAAAGGCTCAGACAGAGAAAAGGATAGCGAAAGGGGTAACAAATGGAGATAAAACTTTCTTCAGGTACATATAGTGAGTGAGAAGAAGACAGCAAGGGGATGGATAGTGAGGACAAGGAGGGTGGCAGAGAGAGACTGTGCAGAAGGGGACCAAGAAAAAGTAGACATCCTGATCAGGTACTTCTGCTCAGTCTTCACAATGGGGGGGGTGAACCACCTGGGAGCAGCAAGAATTGGGGGGGGGCGGAGAGGGGGACTCGGCTCCATTTTCAGAAGAAAAAGTCCTGAAGGGACTTGCAGCTCTGAAAGTGGACAAGGGTATGGGACCAGACATGATACATCCAAGGGTTCTAAAGGAACCCAGGGAAGTGCTGACTGCACTGCTGATGGCTTTATTCAACATCTCACTGGAATCCGGTGTTGTTCCACAGGACTGGAGGAAAGCAGACATGATCCATCTACATAACAGCAGTGGGAAGGAAGAGGTTAGCAACTACGGGACAGTGAGCCTCTGTTCAGGGGTGTGGAAATTATGGAAATACTGATAAAGGAAAGGTTGTTAGATCCCGCAGTCTCTCATTGTAGAGCTTTTAACTGAAAGTACCCCCCCCTCCCCATCCTGTACTCAGTTCCTGGGTTCCTATGCCCTAGGTGGAAGATTTTGCACTTTTTGGTATTGAACTCCAACTGCCATGTTCTTGACCACTTCTTGAGTTTCCTAAGATCCCTATCCAGAAACGAACGGTTTGATACCTTTTATTGGACCAATATAGAATTAACAAAGGAAAACGGGGCCTAGGCTTTCGGACCAACCAAGTCCTTCCTCAGAAACTTATGACAGTTGTTTGAAAAAATCACATTCTATTAACAACCAGATCATACATAAAAAAACCCAGAAAGAATTCTCATTGGTCTTGCCTGCCTTTAAATCTGAACTCAAACAGCACCTGCTATCCAGAAGCTCCTGTGATTGCAGAGTAGGCACTTAAAGGTCTTCCAGCTACCCCCCCTTCTGCCCCTAAATCTGACCCTGAGACTGTTCCTCTGCTATAATTAAACTCTCTTCTGCCTCTCAAATTCCCCCACCCTAGTTTCTCCACCCACTCCCCTTGCTGCCCTTACCTATTACTAGCCACAGCCTTGCTATACTCCTACCATCTTGTTTCTCTTCCCCCACACTCCTTCCCTTGCCTCTTCCTTGCCTCTCCCCCTCACTTTGACTCCCCTCTCTTTAGCCTCCTTCACCTTTCTGCCTTTGTCCGCCTTGCTACACCTCACCATTTTCTCAATGATGACAAGGCCTTGCTTCCCCCTCTTCCCTAACCTAAATGCAATTCTGTAATTTTTATTGATGCACAATACCTCAGATTTCACTTATTTCCTAAATAACTTGCTAATCTTTTTTTTTTTTTACTTTTTTCAATTATGTCTTGAAATTTGCTCTGTACGTGCTCTTTTGTGCTAAACAAATCATCCTCTATTGCATTGTACTAAGCTGTTCTTTGCTCAATGTACTAAGTATTTTCTTTGTTAACTGACATGGAATCTTTGTAAAAGAGCTCCTGCTGAAAGGTTGCATCCGAAACAACAAATAAATGAAATAAATAAGACACATTTTTTAAACCATAACTGAGGTTTAAATGCAAGGAACCAGTTTAAGTCAGCTGGCTGCTGTGAACACTCCAAGGTCAAATGTCAATAGAGGGAGATGAGAGGAATCTTTCGAGAGGCCAGGCAGTTTCATTCTCTTACATTACAAATGAGTAATTCTGTTATGTGAATACACTCTTAATTAAATGCAAGACCTTTAGATTTAATGCCCACTTAAGTACATGTTAACAATGTGATAGTATTCCCAGTTAAAAACTATAAAAATAGAAATTTTTTATCTATGACAATAGGTGGGTATAAAGAAAAGTGTCCCTACAGTGAATAAACTGTTTCACACATTCATACACTATTAAACCTATCTGGAGTCAATTTATCAACTATATACTCAACCAGACAATATATTCCATAAACATTGAAACCTTAAGTGCTGTAACAAGATTTTTTTTACAAGATACAGTGTAAGCCGCTTAATGCAGACACATTTGTGTGCACCAATATTGTCCACAGTATGTGATGTCTGCAGTTACTGGCAAATGGTGCTGTGGCACAAAATTATACAAAATGGCAGTGCGGCAGTATGTTTTGGTCGTAATTCATGTTGTGTACTATATAAATAAACTTTGTGCAATTTTCTGTACTTTCATTTTTGTGTTGTTTCTGTTTGTGTACTGCATACTGTTGTGTGCTTTTTGGGGAGGGGTGGTTAGTAAAAATACAAATCTTTATCTTCAGTGTTGCGGGAGGGAGGGTTCGGGTTAAAAGCAGGATCTGGTCAGTAATGTACTGTACTTTTCTTGGTGGGATAATTTCAGTTCTGCTGACCTGCAGCCTTCATGAAAAAACTGTCAATAGTGGTCTGCTTAACAGCATTGTCAGCGTACACACTGAAGTTTTGCTCAGTGCTTTCCATCATCTGCCAATCTGGTTTCACACCAATTCATTGTTCCATTGCTCGTCTCAAAGTTAGCAGTGCAGCGCTCATGTCTTTGGTGTCACTGGTGTTAACTCTGGCTCAGTGTCCTCAAGTTCATCATCCACTTCACACTGGCTCTGGCTGTCGAGGGCTCTTACAGTGTTTAGCAGCCATGCCATCTCGTCATTTGCCTATGGATCTTCGTCAGCTTTAGAAGTTTTATCTTATGTGCCAGAGGGATCCCAGGTCACTTAGACATGTTAAAAATACATGCAGCAGCAGCCAGGAATGGAACACAATCGCCACACCACTCACAGCATGAACAAGATGATAAGCTGGTGCGGAGGCAAAGGCCAGTGAATAGAGAGACTATCAACACCTAACTTTGGCAAAATGGGTGAGTACCTGAGGAATACACTAGCAAATGACCAAAAAGGAGGGGTGGAAGAACAATGGAGAAAAATCAAAACTGCCATCATAGAGGCAACAAGCCTTTGTGTGAAACAAAGAAAACAAAGCGGAGTGAAAAACCACTATGGTTCTCAAAAGAGGTGGCAGGGAAGATTAAGGAGAAAAAGGCTGCATTCAAAAAGTATAGGGAATCACAGAAGGAGCATGACAGGGAACTGTATCAATTAAAGCAGAAAGAAGTGGGGAAGGCAGTCAGACTAGCAAAGGCCCAAACCGAGGAAAAAATAGCCAACTCAGTTAAGAAGGGGGATAAAACCTTTTATAGGTACATTAGGGAGCATAGAAAGGTTAAGGGAGGGATAGTGAAGATTAATAAAGGAGAGGGGAGGTGGGCAGAGGGAGACAGTGAAAAGGCAGAGATACTGAATGAATACTTTTGCTTAGTATTCATAAAAGAAGATGAGGAACAGTTACCTAAACCCGACAATAGAAGCACTCTGGGTAGGGGGGTTGACACCAGTCCATTCACAGAAGAAAGAGTCCTGAAAGAACTCTTAAAACTCAAGGTGGACAAAGCAATGTGGCCTGACGGGATTCACCCCAGAATCCTAAAAGAACTAAGGGAGGACCTAGTGACACCACTGACCACGCTTTTTAACAGATCATGGCAGGATGGGGTGGTACCTGAGGACTGGAGGAGGGCAAATGTGATTCCCCTTCATGAAAGTGGGAGCAAGGCAGAAGCAGAAAACTACAGACCTGTAAGTTTGACCTCAGTGGTAGGGAAAATGATAGAATCACTTCTGAAAGAAAGAATTGTTGAGTACCTAGAGGCCAGTGGGGCACATGACCCAAAGCAGCATGGATTTACAGCAGGAAGGTCATGTCAGATGAATCTAATTGATTTCTTTGACCGGGTGACCAAAGTAATAGACCAGGGAGGGGCTGTGGATATGGCCTACCTCAACTTTAGCAAGGCATTTGACACAGTCCCGCACAAAAGATTAATAATCAAGTTAGCCAGCCTGGGAGTGGGTCCCAGGGTGGTAGCCTGGGTAGCAAACTGGCTGCACAACAGGACACAGAAGGTAATAGTGAATGGAACACATTCCAAAGAAAGGGGGGTTACTAGTGGAGTACCTCAAGGTTCAGTACTGGGTCCAGTCCTCTCTAACATCTTTATAGGTGACATTGCAGAGGGTCTGGAGGGAAAGGTATGCCTCTTTGCAGATGACACAATGATCTGTAACAGAGTTGATACACAAGGGGGGTAGAAAAGATGAGAAGGGAATTGGCAAGGTTGGAGGAATGGTCAGACATATGGCAAATTAGATTCAATACAAAGAAGTGCAAAGTAATGCACCTGGGAAGCAAAAAACCAGGAGAAGAGTACACAATAGCAGGGGAGGTACGAACAACAACAAAAATGGAAAGGGACCTGGGGGTAGTCATATCAGATGACCTAAAGGTGGGTATGCAATGTGAAAAGTTGGTAAGGAGAGCCAGGGGGATACTGGGATGCATATGAAGGGGCATCACAAGTAGAAAAAGAGAAGTGGTTATCCCTCTGTACAGACAGTTGGTGAGACCCCATCTGGGAGTACTGTGTGCAGTTTTGGAGACCTCATCTACGCAAGGACATAGACAGGATGGAAGCAGTCCAGAGGAGGGCAACTAAAATGGTGCAGGGTCTGCAGCAGAAACCATATGAAGAGAGACTGAGAGAGCTTAGTATATACTCTTGATGAAAGGAGGGACGGGGGGACATGAAAGAAATGTTCAAGTATCTCAAGGGAATCAACAAAGTCCAGGAGGGTAGCATCTTTCAGAAAAAGAGGTGTGTAAGAACAAGGGGGCACAATTTAAAGATGGGGGGGACGGCTCAGGGGTAATGTGAGGAAATTTTTTTTCACAGAGAGAGTGGTGGATACATGGAACAGCCTTCCTGAGGAGGTTGTTGGGTCTAAAATAGTGGGGGGAATTCAAACATGCATGGGACAGACACAAGGCAATTATAGTTGGGGTTTGCAGGAAGTAGGCTGTTGGTTAACTAGAATCTGCAGCTTATCCAGTAGGTAGGGAAATGGGCAGACTGGGTGGGCCAAGTGGTCCTTATCTGCCGTCAAAGTCTATGTTTCTATGTTAATTTAGCTTAACTGGCATTTCCCTGCCACAGAAGTGTCACTTAATTAGCTGGGTTGACGTTGACATTGCCCCGCTACAGAAGTAACACCTAATTAGTGGCAAAAGTGCTTCACAACTGTCCGTGTTTGCTGGAATCTGAGGCACGCACTAAGCAGTGATTTATGCACGCATTTCAATTGATTAGGTTTGGGAAATAGGTTTTCGTCCATTTAAAATGATTGTCTGCATAAACAGTGTCAGTCTTTGGTGGAATACACTGTATATCAATTGTCAGAATTAGTGCCAAATCAAAAAGCAAACCTACCAAATGACCCCCTACTAAATGAGATCATGCGTCCTAATATGTTTAGTGTTAAATGATCTGTCAGTATATAATCAGTCTACTGTATGTACAGTAACAGTCTTTGGAATCTGAATCAAAAACTAATGGAATTAACACCCCGGTTACATCATAATATAGATAACTAGTTGGAAGGGAAGTATAAATTCACTATGTATGTGAACCAAGAGTCCTAACACACTGTAACATCATAATGTTGTACCTGAATATAAGCCTTATCTCATAAAACCCCACCCCCACCACACACACACAACCCCCACAAAAACAACACACTATCCCCTTACCCCCCCCAAATAGTTTATGGTGAGAAACCAACATATTGATAACCAGTTGAAAGGGACCCAATAACCATACAAAACAAAAAACAAACACACTGAAGTCTATCCTTTGTACGTAATGTCTGTGTAAGTTCAGGTAAGGTAACGTGCCATAAAACCCAAATCAATGTTAATGTCATCTTCTACCATATTGAAAAGTAAAATAAGCCTGACCTCAAAAGCCCGTCTCGGTTGTGTATTTTTGAAATGTTCTTTTAAGGTCATTACTGACATATCTGAGATGGCGTGATCAGACTGAGAGAAGTGCTGCCCCACTGCCTTGGCTGCTGGAATGTTATTTATTTCATTCAATGCAAGAGATGTCCACAAACAGGGTATGTGGGAGAGACAAAGCAACCTCTCTGCACTAGAATGGACTAACACAGACATATGACGATGACTAAAAAGCCAGTGGGGCAACACTTCTCTCAGTCTGATCGCTCCATCTCAGATATGTCGGTAATGGCCTTAAAAGGTCATTTCAAAAATACACAACAGAGCGGGCTTTTGAGGTCAGGCTTATTTTACTTTTCAATATGGTAGAAGATGACATGAACATTGATTTGGGTTTTATGACACATTACCCTACTTGAACTTACACAGACATTAAGTACAAAGGATAGACTTCAGTGTGTTTTTGTTTTAATATTGTATGGCTATAGGGTCCCTTTCAACTGATTATGGTGAGAAATCAACATATTGATAAATTATTTGAGGCTGCAGTAGGGGGATAGTGTGTTGGTTTTGGGGGGGTTGGGATTGTGGGTTTATGAGGTAAGACTTATATTCAGGTACACGACATTATGATGTTACAGTGTGTTAGGATTCTTGGTTCACATACATACTGAATTTATACTTCCTTCCAACTAGTTATATTATGATGTTACCGGGGGGGGGGGTGTTAATTCCATTAGCTTGTGATTCAGATTCTGGAGACTGTTACTGTACATATAGTAGACTGATTATATACAGACACGTTATTGAACACTAAACATATTAGAAAGCATGTCTCATTTACTAGGGGGTCCTAAGAAGTCTTTTTTTATTGGGCTCTAATTCTGACAATTGATATATCTTGTAAAAAAAATCTTGTTACAGCACTGAATGTTTTAATGTTTATGGAATCTATTATCCAGTTGAGTACATAGTTAATTGTGTCTAGATAGGTTTAATAGTGTGTAAATGTGTGAAACAGTTTGTTCACTCTAGGGAAACTTTTCTTTATACCCACCTATTTCATGTATTGAACCTTTCTGTTTTATAGTTTTTAACTTGGAATACTATCACATTGCTAACATGTACTTAAGTGGGTATTAAATCTAAAGGTCTTGCATTTAATTAAGAGTGCGTTCATATAACACAGTCATTCATAATATAAATTAATGAAACTGTCTGGCCTCTCAAAGGAGTCCTCTTATCTGCCTCTGTTAACATTTGACCTTGGAGTGCTTTACAGCAGCCAGCTGACTTAAACTGGTTCCTTGCATTTAAACCTCAGTTATGGTTTAAAAAGGTATTTTAAACCAATGAGAATTATTTGTTTGTTTTTTTTTATGTATGATCTGGGTGTTAATAGACTGTAGTTTTCCAAAAAACTGGCATAAGCTTCTGAGGAAGGACTTGGTTTGGTCCAAAAGCTTAGGCACAGTTTTCTTTTGTTACATCTATGTTCAGCCCAATAAAAGGTTATCAGACCATTTGTTTCTGGATCTGTTCTTACAAGGACCAATGCGGCAAATAAGTAATTATGTGTATCTAAGATCCCTATGCATTCTTTCCACCCCCTCCTGATTGTCCAACCTATTACAGAGTTTGGTATCATCTGCAAAAAGGCACACTTTCCTTTCCATTTCATCTGCAATGTCACTTAAGACACTGAAGAGGACTGTTCCCAGTATTGAGCCTTATGGCACCCTGCTGGTCACTCTTTCATCCTTAGAGTGAGTGTTGTTGATCACCACCCTCTGTCATCTATTCATGAACCAGTTTCTAATGCAATTTACCACTTTGGATCCCACCCCTAGGCTGTTCAGTTTCTTAATTAGTCTCCTGTGTGGCACAGTGTCAAAGGCTTTGCTAAAGTCCAGATAGGCCACATCCACTGCCTTCCTCTTATCTATTGCCCATGCCACCCAGTCAAAGAAACAACCAGTTTCATCTGGCATGACCCCCCCCGGCAATCCATGCTGCCTTTGGTCTTGCAGACCATTAGATCCAAGATATTCTAACCTTTCCTTTGACAGTGTTTCCATTCATTTCCCCACCACTTAGGTGAGGTGTACTGGCTTATAGTTGCTAGCCTCTTTCCAGTTGCCACTCTTATGTAGAGGGACCACATCTGCTCCAGTCCTCCGGAATCACATTAGATTCCAGTGAGCTGTTGATTAAGGCCATCAGCGGGGCAACCAGCACCTCCCTGAGTTCCTTTAGTACCCTTGGATGCACCCCATCTGGTTCCATAGCCTTGTCCACTTTCAGAATGGCAAGTCCCTTCAGGACTCCTTGCTCTGAAAATGGACCTGAGTCTGCCTCACCCTTCCTTCTTCCTGCTGCTCCCTAGTGGTCCCTCCTACCTCCTTCTCTCCACTGTGAAGACTTCCAGTCCTCCGGAATCACATTAGATTCCAGTGAGCTGTTGATTAAGGCCATCAGCGGGGCAACCAGCACCTCCCTGAGTTCCTTTAGTACCCTTGGATGCACCCCATCTGGTTCCATAGCCTTGTCCACTTTCAGAATGTGCCTTTGCCCCCTTCACTGCCTTACCTGTTACCCTCTGTTTTACTTGGTACACCTCCCTGTCTTCCTCTCTCTACATTTCCTTATGCCTTCTGAATGCCACCCTTTTTTCCTTCATCAACGTGGCCACTTCTGTAGAGTACCATAACAGTCTTTTTCCTTTTGCTTTTACTCACTTCCTTAATGCAGAGGTTGGTTACTTTAATGATGCTCACCCTTATTTTTCCCCACTGTGCCTCTACCCCTCCCTGACATCCCTCCCCCCATGAGGCAGTTTCTGAAGCAGTCTCCTGTTTCTTAAAATCCAACCTCCTCGAGTGAGTGGGGCTGATCAGGACAGGCATGCATGCAGGATATAAAGCATACTAAATAAGAAAAAAAATCCATCCTCCTAAAGTCCGGGACCTCCACTTTCCTGTGGTTTGCCTTTGTTCCTGTCTTTATGTTAAACCATGCTTTTTTAGATCACTGATACCCAAGGGATTGTTCACTGTGATGTCTGCAATGCTGTCCCTGACCGTACGCACCAGATCCAGCACTGCTCTGTCCCTAGTGGGTTCATTCACTAACTGCACTTGTTGGTAGTTAAAGATGGCCCTGCTCCTTGCCAAAGCTGCAGTTGGAAGGCTCCAGTCCACAACTGGCACATCGAAGTCCCCAACTAGCATCACCTCCCCATACTTGCCATCCTAGTGATGTCTTCCTGAACTGCCTTATCCAACTCCTTTCCATATTGGAGGACTGTATACAGCCCTTGTATGGATAGTACCTCTGTATTTCCATAGCCTTGATTCCTTCCTTCCTTCATCCATATAATCAGCAATGTCCCACTTTATAGTGAGTTAGCATGCCTAATAAATGGTGAACAAATGAATTCTCAAAAGCTCTAAATAAGTCTTTTAACTGATACTTACAGCTACATGGTAATGCTTGCATGGTCTCCTAATTGGATTCCACTAATCATACTACAGGATTTACCTTATCCATTTTGTAAATATGTTAATCATTGTAAATATGGTTATCATGCTGCAGCTCATCACGTATGGCATTTCTCTCCTGTAACAATTAATGACAATTCCCTGAATTAGTTGATATTTCTTTCTGGGTCTGATAGTATATAACTGCTTAAGTAGTTTAGCTGACCTTTTCAGGGATCACAGCATAATTGATCGTGTAAGGAAAATTAAATGTTTAGCATTGATTTCAGCAGCTGTAACTGGACTCGTCTGCAGATGATTTCTGATGTGAGCTCGACTCTCAATTATTTCTTCTGTGAGTTTAATTCTGTCTGTCACATTTGGTTACCACACAGAAGTATGATGGTAAGAGGCTCTCTTCTTCCATTAGCAGATTCTAATTTGATTGAGGTGTTTGGTTTCAGGGAATGCTTATGAAATACTTATTTTAAAATAAATCTGCAACAATAATAGCAATTTAGAAATATTACAATAATGGCAGTTGAAAATAATAAAGCACATTAACATTCTAATAACTTGAAGCTGATTTTGAGAAAATCCTATGAAATTTTAGAGATCAGTAATGAATTTGGGGGAACTTGTCGAGATTATCTGACACAGCAATAAATAAATTATAAAATGGGTCTAAAAATAAAAAAAAAATAACTAGGTAAAACCAGTCAGGTGACCATGCATTATTTCAGCATAATGCACTGTCATCCTTGTGCTAAACCTCACCAGATTTGTTAGTAGTTATATCACACAATGAGTAAATCAGTTCTCCTATAGCAGAACTGACCTTCCATCACAAATGTGGCTGCTACCTTTACTTACCAAAACCCTTCAACTAGGCCTGAAAATAGAACTACCTTAAATAAAAAAAAATGAATTAAATGTTGTTTACCTGATCATCACTCACTCTCCATGTACATAAACAAATTAGAAACATTAAGTACTGTTCACAATTTTTATTACTAGTGTTTCTTCACTGACCATGAAAAATCCTCCTACTATCTTTACCTCTTTATCAGGGAAATTTCTGCTGCCTACCCTGACAGAGATAGAATTGATGCTCTGGCGCCATATGAGGCCTTTGTTGTGTGTGTGTGTATGCCATAGAACGCTTAGGAGTAGAATGTAAATGTCCCCTGCATGTATGTACTTACCACATGAATGATGTTTATACAGGCAAGTGTTTCTCTGTGAGAAAAACACTGTCATGTGACCTGACGTCATCATGTCATATACAGGTATTTCAATTCTAGTCCTAATAGTTCTATGGTGTACACTGTGTTGGGAAAGGAACATTCTGCCAGTGAAATTCTGCAGAATTTTGAATCCCTGCATTCTATGCTAAACATTCCATGATAAACATTCCATATGTTGAATGTGGGGAAAGACAACAGAAAAAAGAAACATGATGAGGAAAGGAGGCAATAAGCCAGTGATGAGACACGATGAGGTGTAGGTTATGGCCTGATAAGAGCATACCCCAGGTGCATTATGAGGCACAAGGCGCTTGTGCCGAGTGCCTTTAGCACCTGGGACGTGCTCTTATCAGGCCATAACCCACACCATGGTATGTCTTATTGTGCTTATAAAATGCCCCCCCAGTAGAACTTATGAATTAAAAAAGAAAAAATTGTCAAAATGGAAAATATTAGTAAAAAACTGGTTTTCATCTTAAAAGACTAAAAATGGTCCCTCTATATACTGTACAGTACTGTATTTACCTATGTCAGCTGTACAGAGCTGCCCCCCCAACCACGTACAGTACATACATTCTGGCTAGATCATGTTCTCCCTCTAGGTTAGCCAGACAGAGTGTATGTGCTTTGCTTTTGTGCAATGCTTTTAAATTTTGTGTTTGAAAATGGCAATATTACAGAGAACGAGTATGTCCCTCTTCAGGCACTGTGGTGGTGTTACAGGGAGCGAGTACGTTTCTCTTCCGGTGCCGTACTGTAGAATGTTTTTCCATTACAGGGCGTCCTGCCGAGTGAGCACGTATTTGAAAAGGAAGCGAAGAGGATTTTGGGGGTTACCGTGTGGTTTTAGTTCAGGTGACTGTCATTGGCAGGAGGCTGGGTGGGGGAGGTCACGACGGCACTACCACAAGCAGCTACTGAAAGACGCTTCCCATTTCAGCAGTCGTGGTGGACACTTTCATTTTATTGAGGTAACTTTCGAAAAAAACTTTCTTTTTTAATTGTGTGCAGATTTGAATTCTATAGGATGGGGTGTCAATGGCAGTATGGGCAGTGGGCAGGGGAGGGCAGCTTGTGGAAAGCCATCAGGAAGCTGCACTCGCTTAGTGATCCCAGGTTGCCACTACCGTGTAAGCTGTCACACTGATATGTTGCTGTGATGTGGTTCTGGCTTGCTGAATTAGTGCTGGTTGCAAAGTTATGGCTCAATAAGGACAAGTCTGAAAAAGGCTTTCATCCAATCAGCTTTAAGGAAATTTTCTGCCCAGTTTATAATACTACATAAACAAACAGAGAAAAGGTGGAAAAACACATTTACATAGGCAGAGGTAGACCCAAACTGCACAAATACATTCCTGAAATTCAGAAAAGCACATACACTGGAATCTTATATGAGTGTTTTAGGGAGAAATGTACCCCTTCCCCCAACAACCTGGCAGGTTCAAAGGTTTTGAACACATTTCCAATAAAAAACTGCACCTCTATTGATTTGAAATGCAAATAAGATCATTTGTTTTCTTATAAAACTGGATGGAACATATTATTTTCATTGTTTTTACTGTTTTTAGCTATCTGCCAGTTGTCAGAATATGGACTATGTTTTGTCTTCAAAGTTAAAGTGAAAGAATATTTCAATGGAAGGTGCAATAAGACACTCCAGGGTGTGGCATTTTGGTGATATAATCGCACTTCTCAGGTGCATTCAACAGCACTTGGACAAACAGTGCACCTGAGGTCACACATCCAGATATCAAGGACTGGGTGATGGTGAGGGCTGGAGGCAGGCAGCTGGGGCTTCATTAAACTTGCAGCTACAGCCTGTTTGCATTTTCTTCTTACTCCCACTTTCTCTGATGTCGGGTGTAGCCCTGACAGACCTCGATTCATTACTGGTATTTCCTGTGGAGGAGAAAGCTGCCTGGACTACTGCAGGGGGTCACCAGTGTGGTGGAACCCAATGTCATCCCTCCATGGGCTGGGACTGCTGTTGAGCGGGAGTGCTTCTCCAGCCCTTGGGCTGCCCAGGGTCAACTGCAAGGGAGTGCAGCACCCTACCTGTTGGGCCATCGGGCAGCCCCAGTCATAATTTTATATTAAAAGAACAATTTTTGATTATTCCCTAGGTGCTGCAGTCAGTGATGGGATGAAGCCTTAAGTCTGTAAACCTCACCCAATTTATTTCCAAACCAACCTGACTCAACCCTCACTTCCCCAATCACTCCCTCCTGGACTCCGACCCCCACTGCATCATCACAGCAGGCACACTGATGGATGCCTTTAGTGATCATAGCATGGCCTATTGCTTCAGGAAAGTGAGACTTACCTGCTCTACCCCAAGTACATATGGTCTAGATCTCTCAGATCTCCACACATTCATGCCCTACAACATGACCTTACTGCCTCAGACTGGTCACCTGTCTATCATGCCCCTGATGCTGATACTGCCCTATCCCACTTCTAAGCCATACTTACTCACACATGGAACCTTCATGCCCATAAGAAAATCAAGGCTCGAACATGCCCACCATGTGTAGATCACTCCTGACCTTACAGCCTTGTGTAAATCCTGCGACTGAGCATGGCCTGTTTTAAATCCCCCCAATCCCTACCCAACTCCGTATTCTACAGGTCACGCAGGAATTCATGCATCAAGGCTATCCACTCTGCTAAGGTCCTCTATTTCAAAAACAACCTCCAGTCTAATCTCAGTTCCCCTACAAAATTTTGGAAAGTTATCCTCTCCATTTTTGATCCCCCTGACCAATCCTATCCCCCGTTCTCATGATGAATGGCTCGCCAGTCTTTGACCCTTCCTCTGTCTCTGCTCATCTCAACAATTTCTTCATCAGCTGTGCCCTATCTCCTCCTCTAGTCCCCCCCAGTCCCCCTCTACTTCCGCTTCTACACATCACCCAAAGGCTTTTGTTTCCCCATCTCCCCCCATGAAGTTTTCCTCACCCTAACCTCACTCATCCTGTCTAAGTCTAGCCCTGATGGGATGGACCCCAAACTCCTATGTATCTTGGTCCCAGCCATTGCCTCCCCACTAGCTCACATTCTGAACCTTTCAGTCTTCTACGGGGGTATCTCAGTCATCAGATCACACCATAGGAACTTCACCATTGGTGAAGCAGGATCCACATGGGAGATTTTCTAGCAGTACAACTGGGGCCGCCCATGTCAATGTCACCTGCCAGCATCATCAACCCTATAAAGGCATGAGCTCCCTGCTCAGTTCTTTCATGCCGCCAACTCTACTCACATGGGTCTTCACAGAAGCTCCGTCGTAGTTCGTGCCATTTTGGCTTATGCTTTTTCCTTAACTTTGAGAATCTCTTTTTAACAAGAGATTCTTTAACCTTATTTATGTCGAGAGTTGCTCCTTCCACATCTCTGTTTTGTTGCTGCTGTTGTGGAAAGAAGATTGTTTCTTCAAATGACTGCGATCTCTGTGTCTGCTGCCTTGGGCCTGACCACGATGCCTCTGACTGTGAGCTCTGCCAAAAATTAAACCTTACGACCCTTAGGTGATGCAAAAAAACTTTGAAGAAATTCTTCGAGGAACAGCAAGTAGCCAGTTCTGGGCAGGGGTCATCCAAGGTCTCTCCTCCCTAGTCGCTGGTGAGTTTGTTGAGCTCCTAGGCCTTGAAGGCTTGAGACAAGTCCTCAGGGAAAAGCCACAAGAAAGATTGGGACCAGGACTGCTCCCTGTGGCAGCACTCCCATTCCCCGATGCCTTCTTCCTCCTCCTGGGGTACTCCATCAGCTGTGGCTGCACTGATGTCTTCTGCTGCCCAGACTTCTGCTTCTTCCAGACGCCCACCGACAGCGCCTCCTCCCACTTCTCAGGGAGGTCAGCCGTTGACCCTTGGATTGTCGGTTCCCTGGTCATCAAACCTTGGGTCGTTGACTCCAACCCCTCCATCACGGCCTGGCACTTCCCCAGGCCCTTAGACACTGGGGCCCTCAGGCTCTCACAACTTGATGGATGGTTCACTGCAGCCTGTGCCGATGACTCCTCTGCCATCAGTGCAGGCTTTACCAGCTGTTGACCTCGGTATTATTTTGGCCCAGATAACCATGGCCCTGATGCACCAGTTGGGTTCACACAGACTGAGGTCCCTGGTGCCATTGACCACTTTACTGTCACCCATGCTGCTTCAGTCTTATCGTCCTACACATCTCAGGGCACCATAGGTCTCTTGTTCATCGGAGCCTGAGTTGGAATGGGTCGACGATTACCCTTCCTGGGACTTCTTTAACACATCTTTTCTGGAGGCTATAAACAATCATGCCCCTTACTTTCAAAAAGAGTCAGGTGCCGGCCCAGTGGCATTGAGGGCTGAGGTGCTGGATGCCTTACCTCAAGCCACGCTGGCGACCCGTGTTCGGGAACGAGCACAGGTCATTGGGGGTTGGCAGGGAGGAGAAGGATCGAGCATCCGTTGGACTGCTCTCCTTCTCCGGGGTGGGGGGACACTAGCTGTCGGCGCTCCACTGGCCCCTAGTGGATGCTGGGGGGGCAGCGCGCTGACGCTACAGCTGAAGGGGAGGAGACAGACAGATGCTTGGTGAGAGCGCGTGCGGTAGCCTGTGCACTCTCACCGCAGGCGTCATTGCACGCCCTGCCTCCTCACAAGGGGAGAAAAGTGGAAAAAAGCTCCAGCTGGATGACGTGGTCCCTGCAGCGCACCACCTCTGAGAAGGCACCTCCCTGGCATGGATCCATTTGGGGTGGGTTGAGTCGCTCCCCACCACCCTGCCACGAAGGGTAAGTCATGGGGTGCACAAGGGAGGGGGTCTAACCTTCGGGGGAGGGCACGCTGGGGGGACAACTGATGGTAGAAGCTAGGAGCTCGGAAGAAATAATACAGCAAAAAAAAAAAAAAGAGTCAGGACTTCGCCGCACCCTGGTTTAACTACAATTTAAAAAGGCTCTTAAAGGAGATGGACCATCTGTGGGCTAAGTTGCATTCCACTAAAGACCACCATGATATACTGGCCTATAAAGTTAATAGAAAAGGTGCACCTCTGAAATTCATAAGGCTAAACTTAGATACTGCAATGAGCAATTTTTACATTACCCTAATAATCCAAAAAAGTATGGGCTGGTATTAAAACTCTCCAAAGCAAGGTCTGCAGATTGATGCTACCCATAGTTTTAAATGATGAGAACACCACTCTGCATTATCCCAAGGATCAAGTAGTAGCATTCCAAACATTTTTCACTGAGGCAGGCTTGGCCTTTGAAAAGGAAAATCCCAACATGTTATCAATCTGATCAGATCTGGACTTTACTGGGGACACTCACTGGCCCTTGTTTGCTTTCTGCAGCATTAGAGAGAAGGATGTCCTGCGGGAGCTCACTAAACTGGAAGCAAAACAAGGAGCTGGCTATGACACAACAGAACCAATTTTCTGTAAAATTGCTGCAACACTACTGGCAAAGCACTTATCTCATCTGTTTAACTTATCGTTGACAACATCCCGGATACCCAGTGGGACTGGAAAACTGCCTTTATAATCCCAATTTTCAAAGGGGGTGACCTCTCTGACCTGGGGTGTTATAGACCTATATCTGTACTCTCTCTCATAGTTAAAATATTTGAGAAACTAGTACATAAACAACAAATCTTCATACTTTACTATATTCAGTGTATTAATTGAGTACCAGTCAGGCTTCAAGAAAGGGCACAACATGATGAATGTAGTGTCCAGCATAACCAAAGACATGTTCAGTGCTTTTGATAAAGGACTAGCTTCCCCTGCAATTTTTATCAAACAGGCTTAAAAATATCTGACTTGGGCATTAACGCTTTATTGTGGTTCTCTGCCTATCTGTGTTCCAGACAACAGTGTGTTGGGGGAGGTGATCACTACTCTGATCTGGCCTCAACAAAGGGGTACCCCAGGGATCAGTCCTATGATCTCTTTTTTAATTTTTATTTTCATCAATGGTGTACCAAAGCACAGTTCTGAAGATACAAAGTTATTTCTGTATGCAGATGACACTATCCTATTCACGCACAATAAGATCGTTAACTCTGCACTGAACACATTTCAAGGTGATTTCTATAAAATTCAGAAGATACTAACAGAGTTGAGACTATTGCTCATCGTAAAGAAAACACAGTGGATGCTGTTCTGCAAGGAGGGTATAGACTCTACCCATTTTACACTAAAATCCATAGAGGCAAAGGTAATTTCTAGAGTAGCTACCTATAAATACATGGGTGTTTACTTAGATGAGCAGCTAACATTTAGCTCCCATATTCAAAACCTGTCAAACAAACCGAAAGGTCTATTAGCGTTCTTCTATAGAAACATATGAACATTAATTTATATTTATTATATTAAGATGTCTGTTTTAATGCTTTGTACGGTGCCCAGAGCCTCTGGGATTGGGCGTCTTTTAAATAAATTTTGCCTTGCCTTGCCTTTGCCTACTTTATATGAAGGATCCAGCAGAAGGCCATTTGTACGAAACAAAGTATTTTTTAGTCTATGAGTTAGAAAGAATCTGGTTAACTCATTATTTTTGTCCAAACTGTACTATGGGGACTGCGTTTATAGAAACACTCCTGGGAGTACTTGACCCACTCTGTCATAGTGCCTTAAAATTCATAACAGGTTTGCCCTGGAATACCCATCATTGTTACTTATATGGAGCTGTGGTCTGGACCTCTCTAGCAGTGAGGCAACAGCTGCATTGGTATATCTTTGTATATGGATTCATAACAAAAACAATCCCATCCTACTTACTGAGTAAGCTAAATCCAAGCTCACTGAACATCTACAAACTCAGATCTGCCAGATTGTTAAATTATGTAATGCCACAATTTCAAACAGTCTGGGAATGCACTCTTGAAATAGCAGTTCATGGGAGGTCATTCAGAAAACTTTACAGGTGACTACCATCATACCAATTGCCCAATTTAAGGCATGTTTGAAGGAGAGCTACTGGCAAGGATGCTTGAGCCACTGATGCATAGATCATGACTTGAGCACCACAACACCCTCCCCTCTGGAGTCTCAGTATATATTTAGTTATTAACTGACCTGATCCCTTGTAAAATTTCATCTCCTAGGGGTACAGCCAGCATATTGCTAAATGGAGAGCAGCCCCCTGGGAGATCATACTGGCAAATACAGCGATACAATGATGTATTTTTGCCTCTTCCTGTCTATTGCCCCAATGTACAAAGATATTAAAATTCCATATCTACTATTCTCTTCTTTTATAACAATAACGCCGGAAATAGTAAATACGGAGATTTTAATATCTGTGAAGACTGAATAGATGTACCTGTTTAAGATGTCAGCTTTTTCATGGCTTACTTCTGCACAGTCTCCCCTTCCACCCTTCTAATTCTTACTATTCCTACTCTTGTTTTCGTCTTCTCACGTATGTACCTGAAGAAAGTCCTAACCGCTGTAGTGTCCCCTTTAGCAGTCCTTTCTTCTGTTTGAGCCTTTGCTCTCCTCCCTGCCTTGCCTGCTTCCTTTTGCTTCGCTAGATACACTTCCCTGTTCTTGTCCCTCTGCATTTCCTTATACCTTTTGAATGCAACCCTTTTTTCCTTTACCACCCTTGCCACTTCCTGGGAGAACCATAATGGTCTCCTTTTCCTTCTGCTTTTGCGTACTCCCTTCACACATAGGTTCTTTGCTTTAGTTATGCTCTACCTTATTTTTCACCACTGTGTCTCTATCCCTCCCTGGCATTTGTCCACCCCTCTTAGGCAGTTCCTGAGTCAGTCATGCATTTCTTTAAAATCAACCCTCTTAATGTCCAGAACCCTCATCCTGTGTGGTTTACCTGTGCTCGTGTCTTTATATTGAACTACACTGTACTGTGATCACTGGTACCAAGGAAATAGCCCACTGTGATGTCTGCAGTGCTGTTCCTGTTTGTAAGCATGAGGTCCAATACTGCCCTGTCCCTGGTGGGTTCTTTAACTAACTGCCTGAGAAACGTCCTTCGCAGGGAGTCAAGGATGGCCCTGCTTCTTGCCAAACTCTCAGTTGGAAGACTCCACTCCACAGCTGGCTGACTTGAAGTCACCAACTAGCAGCACCTCCCCCTTGCCATTCTGGTGATGGTTTCCCCAGGTGCCCTATCCATCTCCTTGCCCTGTGCTGAAGATCTGTGCACTACTCCAGTATGGATAGTGGACCCATTGCCTGCCTCCAGGTTCACCCATAGTACTTTCATCCCCTCATTTTTCTCTGTGTCCCTGTACCTCTGTGGCTTTGATACCCTCCCTCACATATAATATTATATAACCCCTCCTCCTTTCCGCCCCGCTCTGTCCCTAATGAACAGAATGTAGCCAGGTATGTTGATTTCCTAGTTGTGGTGCACAGTACGCCATGACTCTGTTATAGCCACTAAATCTAGATCAGCCTCTACCACAATGACTTCCAGATCCAGACAAGCATCACAATGATGTAGCAGATTAGTCAAGAGAGTACAGATGAATAAGAACAATAAGGTAGGTATGTTGTTAGTTATAGCCTGCCCCTTAGTGATATCACTTTCTTTCTCAAGATTCCATATTTGCAGATAATTTAGATATTTGTATCTCAGGACTTCTGACACCTACTGTAAAACCCGATACCTTGCTGAAAAATGTTTTCATGGGCTTTCCGAATGTGTTACTTGACAATATTTACTTTATCTTTAAATGCCATAACTGAATGCATTGAATATTGTGATACCTTTTATTACCAACAAAGAAATTGTACAGCAGTGTTATAATACACAAGCTTTTGGGGCCACACAGGTCCGTTTATCAGGTGTAATAGCAATCTGAGAAAAGGAAGCAGGTTTTTATACCTAAGGATGCATAGTGTTTCATTACACAAGCTACAGAGATGGGGACATGTAGCATGGAGGTGGTTTTACAAATGGACGAGCTTCCTTTGTAAAGAAAACATTTTTTTCCTACAAATACCATAACTGCAATTTTGAAGTGGATTCTGAAATACATGGGTAGCCAATGTAAGTCTTTAAGAATGGGAATGATGTGTTCAGACTTTCTACAATGAGTGAGAAAATGGACAGCAGTATTTTGGACATACTGAAGTTTGGTAGTGGATGTTTTGGCAAGGCCGAAGACAAGAAATTTACAGTAATCAAGATGGAAAAAAATAAAGGCAGGAATAGGTGTTTCGGCAAAAGAAGTATCATGGAAATGATTGATTCTGGCAATATTTCATAGATGCATGAAATATATTTTACAGATATTTAAGTTCATGTCAGCTTATAAAGGTGTTTAGTAACTCCTGCCCTTTACCTTGGCACCCACTCACTCTCCTTATCCCACTATAAGCAATTGCTGGTGCCGGTTGCGCTCCCCTTCCTCTCTCTGTCATGCTCTGACCATTCCCTGATAACCAGGGCACCCCAGCCTTCTCCCCATCTAATATGTATGTATGTATGTAAAAGGAGTTCCAGCAAATTCAACCCCACAGCACTCCTGGCTGATGTTAGCAGAATTGGATGGCAGGAATTCTGCCTTGCCTTATCCATCACTGATGCCTACACCACCTTTCAGACTCTAGTCCTAAAGGTGATTGATGCCCATGCACCTGTTGTAAAATCCAGATCTAGGAAAAAATCATGTCCCTGGTTCAATAGCACCTTAAAAGCAGCACTATGCCACAGAGATGCTTTCTGGAAAAAGACTAGAAAAAACAAATCAGAATTGGATTGGGCTGCTTTTCGAATGATTAGGAATCACTGTACCAAACTAATCAGATCTGAAAAGGCAAATTACTACCAAAGTGTGTTGGAATCCAACAAGAATAACGGTGGTAAATTCTGGCAGATTTTGAGTGATGTAGAAGGACGTAAATTGTCCTCCTCATAACCATCAAAAATCATCTCTAGAGATACTACCTGCACTAACAAACATGACATCCTAGAAGCCCTCAACAACCACTTTGCCACTGCTGGCCTAGCCTTTGATATCTCCCCCATAGGCAAATTGCTGAACCAGCAATGCCACACCTTGGACCCTTTCCAATACCTCCACCTACTCAACCAAATTTAGTTTCACTCCTCCCTTACTCAAGCAAGCTGAAGACCTCCTAATCCACCTAGATATTAAAGAAAGCACAGGGGCTGACCAAATTGCCCCCCTCTTTCTAAAATTAGACTACTATAATCTAGCCCCGCACATCACTCACCTCTTCAATATGTCTCTCCTTCAGGGAGCACTCCCGCCAGTGTGGAAAACAGTCCATGTCATCCCTCTGCTCAAATCTGGTGAACCGAGTGACTTAAAGAACTACAGACCCTTTTCTCTTCTTCCTGTTCTGTCAAAACTTCTTAAAAAGCTGGTAAACTGTCAACTAAGGGATTTTTTTGTAGAATCATAACCTACTAAACCCTCTACAGTCTGGCTTTAGGCCAAGTCACAGTATGGTCACTGCATTAGCCAAGGTTTCTAATGATTGGCAAATGGCACTTGACATGAGGAATCATGTCACTATGCTGTTCCTTGACTTAAGCAAAGCATTCAATACTGTGGATTACGATCTGCTACTGACCGTACTGCAACACATTAGGCTGGACGATAATGCCCTTAAATGGTTTTCATTCTACCTTGCTGGAAGACTGCAACAGGCAGGTGAAGGTGCAGGGTGACCTTTCTCCCTGCAAAATCCTTCCAAGAGGGGTACCTCAAGGTTCAATTTTGGGCTCTCTGTTAACAATATACATAAACAATATTGACCACAATATTACATCTGCCAGTATTCACCTATTCGCAGATTATACTGTGCTTTGTCTCTCGTCCTATCATTGAATCTGCTTACAGGGATCTACAGCAAGAATTTCATATCCTACAGCAAAATCTTCTACATCTGAAACTTCTACTCATTGCCAAAAAGACAAAAGTCATATCCTTCTCTTCATTAGCTAATGCGTCTTCCGGATCACATCAGCCTGCCAATATGCTTATAGTATCTATGAAGGGTGAAACCCTGGAAAGAGTGGACAAATTTAAGTATCAAGGCTGCTGGTTGGACTGTAAGCTGTCTTATATCCCTCATGTTGAAGATCTCTCTAAAAAGCTAAAACAAAGGCTGGGATTGTTCTTCCGCTTCAAACGCTTGATGCAAAACTACGATTAGTCAAAACAACATTCCTTCCACTAACTGACTATGCTGACTTTCTTTACAGTCATTGCCCCCAAACTATCCTTACTAAGCTGTACATCCTGTACCACAGGGCCTTAAGATTTGTGACTGACTCTCCATTTAAAACACACAATTGTTCACTTTACAGCCAACTAGGCTGGACTTCCTTATCTACCAGAAGATGGAGTATTGCCTCCATCTGGACCTTCAAAGCCCTCACCAACAAACTCCCTCTTTACATATCCAGCCTCTTTACATCAACACATTGCACATACTCACTTAGGAAATATGATTATATCTCACTTGATACCCCTCCCCCTGGTAAGATCTCATTTTGGCACCATAGCCATTAGCCATGCCTTACCAACTTTGTGGAATTCCCTCCAAAATACCCTAAAACTGACTTGCTTTGTTAGCCTATCCTCCTTTAAATCTCTTCTGAAACCTCTGTTGAAGGGAAACTGCCAGTGCTACACCTAGTGTCTCCCCCCTTTGATATTTTGTACGGCACTTACCACTATATTTGCCCCGGCTCTCCCTGCTCCCCTTTTTTACACTCCTGTCTGTCTCTGCCCTGCTACTCCCTGAGCATCTCTCCCTTACACCTTCTCCCCTCAAGCTAGTTCTCTAATACTAGGCTTTACCTCACATTATGGATCATGCTGCACCCTCCCCTCACCTCCTTCCATTCCAATTGTATTATGCAGTGAGCTGCTTGCACTTATGCAGATATGTAAAATCTGAGTAATTTGATGGTACCTTGTTATGTATTACCCATTGTTTTGTTTGTATGTGGAATTTTTTTTGTGCCACTGCCTTCTTGTTTTCAGTTAGTGGTGACAACAAAATTAAATAGCTTGAAAAATATACAGGTTTAGTAGACAACAGTTGACTTTACATAAGTAGGACCCGTGAAATCCAGTTCTGGGGTTAGTTTTTTGATGTTACTTAGAAATGTGTTTTTTCAAAATGCAGAAACCCTTTTTTGCAAACTGTGAGAAAAAAAGTTGTGAAACAGGATCCTTTTTCACAATTTGCTAAAATGAATTTTCTTTTTCTGAAATTGCAAAAAAGGAACCAGGGAAAAGGATTCTTTTTCACAATTTGCAAAAAAGAAATTTTAAGATAGCTGTTTCTTGGCACTCCATAGTTCACAAATGATTGTTGATTCTGGTCTGAAATTTTCAGGGTACTAAGGGCTTGCCCCACAGATGTGCCTTTTGCTGGTTTGTTGAAAATATATTACTTTGCTGTGGAGTTCTGCGGCTTTATATTTTCATTCGTTTCCCATAGAATAACATTGTAATGTGAGGTTTAGACAGTCATTTCTTTGTCACTGTGCTGTGAAGAAATGGTTTTCAGTTTTGCTCTGAAATTTTCAGGGTACAAAGGCCTTGTGTCGCCTATGTGCCTTTTGCTCGTTTTGTGAAAATGTATTAATTTGGTGTCTAGTTACACAGGTTTCACATTTTGCTGTGTTTTCTCTAGGATAACATTGGAATCGGAGGTGTTTTTTGGTGCTTCACACTATGGAATGGGAGCTCAGGGCCTCTACACTATCTCAAGAATTATGGATGGATAGGAGCACAGGGCCCTGTGCTCCCACGTGAAAATACAGATATGATTATGGACTGATGGGAGTGCAGGGCCCACAGGGAAATAAGAATACCATTACAATCTCTCAAAAATTATGGATGGATAAGAGCGCAGGGCCCTCCATGCCCTGCACTCCCACAAGCAAATAAGGCTACGATTATATTACTGTATCTCAAAGAATAAGGACATTCTTTGCAATAAAATGTTGTTAATGCACCAGTTAGGGTTCCAGCTATGAAAGTTTGGACAAGTAGTGTTAAAGTTTCCAATCCTAACACCCCAACCCCACCCTGCATGCAGCAACAGGTGTGGGGGTGTGCCTTGGGGTTGTAAGACCCAGTGCTCACCCCATTCTCCTATACTGTACCCATCTCAGCTTATTTACTCATGGAATAGGGTGAGCATTAGATCTGACAACCCCAATGTAAATATGCATAGCAGTATGGGGTGCTCTGGCTTGCGTCTAGCTTTCTGAAGTTGCTGATTCGCTCGCTTTCCATTTATTCTCCTCTAGCTACAGTTTGTGACTTCTTTCACATAAACTAAGTAAAGTTACCATGAAAGACACACTTTTCTTAGTTTTTCAGCAGAGAGGGACTAACTTTTAACCTCTACCAGGATGTCACTTACCCTTATTGACATCGCTCGGTCACGCTACATTTCAGCAATAAAAGTAAAAGTGCTCCACGCCGGCTCTCCTCTCCCTATAGACCGTGGCTTCTTTCAGACAAAGCTAACTCAAGTAAGCACAAAACACAAAATGTTCCTACATTTTAAACAGAGAAAGATTTATTTTAAACGTCTGCCAGCATGTCTTTTACCAGTATTGACAGCGCTTGATCACACTACATTACAGCAATACACGTGAAAGGGGTTCTACGCTAACACTCTGAAAATGTCAGGATCAACCAGATAAGACTTTTACGTGACATTTTATTTAAAAGGTATGGCAGGATCAACCAAATAACTATCACCTGTAACAATTATGACAGGATCAACCAGATCATATATTGTAAATGAAACACTTATTTATGCCACACAGGTCCCACAATATTTGTGGCCTTTTTATAAGACCGATAACCCACTGCAGGGTGCACAGTCATGCTCTGATATATGCACATCCTTGGTGGCTGAACGCATTTGGCCTGCAGCCGCCTGCATCACAATGCATACCAAGGCGCACATATATCAAAGCATGACTGCATGCCCTGTTGTGCATAATATATATATATATATATATATATATATATATATGTATGTATGTATATAGATTTGAGGGATATGTGATGGGAACTGTGGAATAGACAATTTATCGTCACAAGAGCAGTTTGACCTCGGGTAACCTCACAAGTGACATAAGCCACAAGGTCAGACTGTTCCGCTGAAGATAAATGGTTTATTCCATAAGGTCCCCATCACATACTGCACTTAATGCAATACTCTGAGACCTTGTCTGATGGGTTATTTTCTTTTTATGTATTGACATTTAGCCAAGTTTGTGGGTTTATTTTGGAAAAGCATGGTATTGCACTTTTCTCATGCAGGTTACTAAGGATGTTGATATGGACGCAGTGCACTGCATCAATGTGCCAACTTTGTCACTGATTGGTAAAGTGATCAGCTTTTAGAAAAATGCTGAAGAAAATGGCATCTGTTCTAAGTGAGAGCATCTTGCTGAATGGCCGTGGTCGTGGTCTGCCGGGCATAATGGTTACAGCTTAATTTAATTTAGTTTCCAGAGGAGGATCTGTTTTTTGCCTTACTTCGATCCAGTTTGTTGCCACTGTCAGGTTTGGGTGCTTTGCGGTTACAGGCGAGTGGGCAGTTATGCAAGGAATCCGATGTGTATTGATGACAGTGACTGCGAACTTGGAGCTGAGCAAAAAGACTGCTGCATGGATTTAAGATGTTGAAAGTACTTTACTGTTTCTGTTATGGGTTCTTATGAGACTGGAAAGAGACTGGACTGGTATTACAGCTCTTAGAAATGTGAATTGAGGTAAAGGGAACCAGAGGTAGGACAGTGGGGCGGAGGGAGTAAGAAATGGACTGGAGGAGCTACTAAGAGAAATTAAAGTGTAGGAAGAAGTGCTGGCTGGCAGGCGCGGGAGTGGGAGTAGTGATGACATGTCTACTCTATAGATAAATGGTAATGATGTGTTTGCTCTATAAATACATTTTATTTGTTCAATGGGAGTGAAGATAAATGGATTTATGCAATAGCTCCTGGGTCCACACCTATTGCATATATATTTTCATATACACACATATGAACTAGGTGGAAGGATGGAGAGACTTTGAGCGCAGCAGATATTTAAGGAGCAAACCTTCAGAGCTGTAATAAGAATACAGGAACAAAACTCACCATCTTCATTAATATTTTTACAGGAAATTACCAATACATTTGCAAAGTTCTTCAATGACTTGTATGCCCCCTCAGAGCCCTCTAAAAGGCAACAAGACCAGCAAACTTCTCCCCAAAAATAGAATTAGCAAGACTCTCTGAAATGTAAAAAAATGCGGAAGATGGAAGCCCCCATTAAAATGTATTAACGTTAGCTGGCTGCTGGACGGGATCTCATTGGGGGCAGGGGGTGGTGTGCATGTGGGGGTCCTTCTGTTGCCAGTTGCCTCTCTCTTTCTCTGGGTGGGTTGGTACTTTGGCCATGCTGTATGCATGGCTTATAGTTAATAGGGAGGATAATGTACATCACAAAACATTTTTGTGTTTGGTTGTGTTGGATGGATTGCACAGGACAGAATGGACTGTCAGGGGCCAGGAAAATGAGGGAGTCACCTGCACTAAGGGCCAGCGACAATTTGCTTAGTACTCCAGGAGTAACTAATACCATTAGTGACTGCTGCCTCCCATTCCATATACAGCTGCCCACCTGACCTGCCATGAGACTGTGACCCATCCTACACTTTTGCCACTTATGAAGACAACAGCCAGGGAACTTCTGCCACTGGCTTATGGTAAGGGGTGAGGAAGGCAGGGGTGGTGGAGATGGGAGGGCTTTTTCAAGGGGTTGGGGAGTTTTTAAAACCTTCAGGATGTGGGTTTGGAACTGGATTCTGATCCAAATCTGCATCCAATACCTTTTCCTGAAAAACTTCCCCAAAGCCGATGTTTCCAATTCTGTCAGATGGATTCCGAGCAACCCTAGTTTAGACAAATTGCCTGATTAATTTAGAAAAATGTTGTCTGCCAGAGTACAGAGAGTAACTGAGAAGCTTAGCCACCCTCATCAAAAAGTGTTTATCCCTAATAGGCACATTTATAGTAATGCAAGAAGACTACTCAATATACTATATGCCACACATGTGCATGGGTTTTCACCCCTGGATTTCTGCCCATCCTCCCTCCTCCCCATGGCATACATGTAGCATCCGTGGGTCCAAACTGGGGATAACAAGCTAGGATCCTTTTTATTTTCTGTTGTGAGCTCACACACTGGCAGATGTTTACAGTTAAAAATGTATTTTAGCGATTGTTTCTTTTTTGCCCTCTCGGCCTGCACAGTCTTTTACTCTTCATTACAGGGTGACAATTTCAGACTTCACTGGGTTGACTGCAACCTTGGTGGGGTACGAACAACTCAAGTTACTAGCTCTGATTTAGGCACAAATGTCTTTTTTCTCAAGGTCCACCACCCCAGGCAGGAAAGGTGTGGACCTCCTGGACAATAAAAGTCCATCCTTCCCAATACCTCCAAAACTGGCAGCGGAACAAAGTCCAAGTGCTTCTGAGGTGCAGCACTATTTATCACTGAAGCACATAGCTACTGTAGAAAAGCTCTGCTCACAGAGCTACTTTACTTAAAAAGTCCCCAAGTACTTTGGGCTCTAAAGTCCCACCTTCACTTGGGAGGGGGGGTACTTTGATTTATGCCACAGCAGGCTTTCACCGAGACTCTAGGCCATCCCTACCCAGGCGGAGACACTCTGAGAAGTGTGCCTGGGCACTGACAGGACTCTAAAGATAAAATTGTCTCTTGTCCTCACTATGGGAGGGAGAGCACAACTTGCTGTCACACACAATCACACAATCACTTTAAATGTCAAAATGAATTGATATCGCCTCAGTTTCTTTGGTTACAGCTCTCTCAGTTTCTCTTTGCTTCTCAGTAAGGCACAAGATCTTCTTTTTCTAGTTGTTCTTCTGCTGGAGAGGGGCACCCCCCACACACACACACACCTTTTCAAGGGACAGGTAACAACAGCAGCTGCCACAAATAAATACTTTTACTCAATGCAACAATCTATAGAGAAACTTTCAGAAAAAGTGGGAGCAGGCCTTTGTGCCTGTCATACTCCTCTCACCAACTGGCAATCATCTGGCTATGACCTTCATCTCAGACCACTGACTCCTTCCCCTTGGAATGCCAAGTCAGAACAGCTGACCCAGTCCTTCAGTGGCATAGAAAATGGTATAACCAGAGTTCAATAGACACTCTTAAAGGTACATAGCTCCTGAGGGGGCTACACTCACCCACCGTTTGAGGCTAGATGCCCTCAGCGAGCACTGAGGCATCGACTATGCAACCTTCTACTCACAGGCTCATCTGGCAGAGGGTTTGCTACCCCTCCACCAGCTAGCCCCCAAAGGGGGATATGGATGGTCACTGTGCTGCTCGGGTATTGGACATAAACAGAAAAGAAAGCAGGAGCTTCCTAAGACTTGAAGTCCTCACCCTCAAAGCTCTTCTGATAGTCTACCCTCCAGGTCCCTTGGGGCACTATGCCCATGTGACCCAGAATGGCACATCAGGTTCTAATCAACCGTGACAGTCTGCCTTAGGGCAACTAACTCAACAAAGTGCCAGTACTCCAACAAAATGTACATGTATCCCACCATTTCATGCAGTGACACATTACATAACACATGCAGTGTAAATACCAAACTTCATGCAGTGTACATCACCCTGACATTCTCTGAAATGGCATCTCAGCTAAGATATGCGGTGTAAATTCTGTACTGTACATACTATATTACTCTAACATCCTAGCTACTACTACTACTGTATGGATATAGGGGATGTAACACTTATACTGTACACACTTATGTGACCATAATATCCTAACTTATTCCAGAATTGACAGAGATAACTATCCTTTGCTAGCTGTTTCCTATCCTAACTAACATCTATATAATACATATTACATACAGAGCATATGCTAACTATGCAAACGACTTATATAGACTATCTGTACTAGCCATACCCTAAGAGGCATCTAACTCACTAATGGGTATCATACATGACAAGAAAATCCCTTCCCCGATACACCTTTTCCTGTTACTCCTTCTGAAGCTCCATATGGTTGCTGGAACTGCTAAAGTGAGAAAAGAGAAACAAACACATCCCACATAATCATAGTGTAACCCGGGTGCCATGTACCAGTGGGCTGTTATCCCTGCCTGATGACCACAACACAGGTTGAGAAGCCTGGGCTGTGTTCTGAAGGTGACTGGAAGTTCTTTCCTAAATAGAAATAAGTAGGGCAGTGCCTCCACCCAGAGTGACTATAGTGGGCCAGATGTTTGTATGGTACAACCCTCTTGGATGCTGTACCTACTCACCTCTGCTTCCAGTCACCTCACACATGGATTACCAACTTAAACTGTAATACTTTACTATTCATGCAATTATTGACTATCACTAATAATATGCTAACAGACAGTTTTAACCGATAACAATGAACTGTTTATTAGAAGGGCGAAAGGGAATAGGATGCAACATTAAATAACAAGCAACTGGTAGCAAAAGCATTAAACAATAATTTATTTTATTTTTTTATTTTAAATTTGTTAACCGGGTAAGGATACTGACCCGAAAAACAATCAACAATAAAACAAGACATAACTAACAATATATTAACAATTACATACATTGACAGATAACAAGTGACATTTAAATTGAACCTTAAATCCTATTGCTGAATTAATAGATCTAAGGGAAAGAGGCAAATCATTCCACAAACGAGCAGCAGATGACATAAATGATCGAAAACCAGAATTTCCCTTGTTAACAACTGCTTTCAAAATAAGTCCTTGATTTGAATGCAGATTAACCTGAGAATCCCTAAATTCTACCAAATCAGATAGTGGGAATGAATTCCCAGCATAAATAGCATGATGTATCAAATTACCAAGTGCATAAGCAAACTTTAATTTGGGAGATAGCCAGCCCAAAGAAGAATACAAAACACAATGATGTGTCAACCGAGGGACACCAAGAACAAATCAACAAATATTATTATAAGCCACACTCAAAACCCTACCCTCTCTTACCCCCAAATTAAAATATAAAGGAAAAACATAAAGTGCGGCAGCAAAGTACCCATAGCAATTTTTTTGCGAGATTCAATTGATAAATAAGCCTTAAATTTGTATAACGAGCCCAATTTAGAATTAATAGTTCTACTAACAGCCTTAACTTGGGAAAAAATCCCAAGCTAGGATCCAGAAGAACTCCCAAATACTTGAATTCATTAACCTGTTCTAATAAATCACCAAATTTATCAAGTATATGTAAACATGGATTCAACTTTAGTCGGGGAGCACTCCCAAAATATACACAGTGTCCACCTCCCGACTGGTACCAGTGCCCTTTAGAGTCTATCATGGGTACCCAGGTATTACAACACAGTCCTGGTGTAGGCCTGATTGAAGAGTTGTCTGGGATCTTGTGGTGGTGCACTTGGTTAAACTTTAGCAAGCTTGCAATTTAATTGCTCTAACAGGCCATATGTGCTAGAATGAATTTAATAATGAATTAAATTCCAACCAACATGCTTGTATTATTTCAAACAAAAAAATGGAACCCCAATTGTAATCCAAACAGGGAGGACAGAAAATTCAGCCAGTAATGCCAGCAACTCACGTGACCCTTGAATATAGCAGACCAGATGCCAACTGGCAATTCAGAAGAAGCCGGGAGCAGCACACAGGAGTAGGAAAGCAGCCCAGAAGCTTTGGAGTCTTTTGAGCAGATGACAACAGTTCGGCCCTTCTCGTCTCACACCTCTGTGACTGCAGCTTTTCTGGCACCCCTTCTCTGGTCATGGCTCTTCTGAATCACATCCAGGTTACAGGAGCACTATGCAGCAGCTTCCTGGTGCCCAAGAAGCAGACACCCCAGGAGTGACCCCACATTTTGGCTCCCTCCAAGGGGTCAAAAGTAGCCCAGCACTTGGGCATGTGCCTGTGGCTCTCTGTTCCCCAATCCACCCCACTTGATAAGGACTAGCTGACCCCTTACCTAGCTCCTAGGTGGCCTGGACAGGATGCAGTCTCTGTCTCCACCTGGGTCAGCTCAGTTACTCTTGAATGCAGCAGTGGCCCTTTGATTCACACTTACTGTAGGGCTCTCTGTATGCAGTCTCTGGCAATGGGTGAACCCAGCTTTCAGGCTGCATGCCTCCAAGGGCAGCAGGGGCTCAACAGGCTTTTCCCACTCTGATGCAGGTCACAGGCAACTATTTGAGTCTCTAGCTTATTTCAATCTCAAAACCCCTTGTAACTGTAGAGGGGTTTTCTTTTAGCAACACAGGATCTGACTTACAAACAGTCCTGACCACTTGGCTGGTGTTCCCATGCTATGAAGATGACAGTTTGATTCTCTGGCAGGAACAGAAGTTATAGGTCATGCAGACCTTGTCTCTCTCTCTCTCTCTCTCTCTCTGTGGTGCGTCTCCTCCAAGAGTCTCAGCCAGGACTGCCCTGAGCTGTAACTGTCCCTGGGGTCTGAGGAAGAAATGGCAGCTTCTCATTGACGGAACATAGCTGTCCATCTTTAAAATTAATAAACATTAAGTCCTTTTGGCACCTGATTGGATGACTGTTTGGGCACCAAGACCATGTCCCTGCCCCCTTTCCAGGATCCACTTCTCACTTCTTGGGCTACTCGAATCCTAATTGGTTGGCTTAGAGTCAGCCATGAATAAGTGCTTTTATTAGACACCACAATTTATGGAGAAACTTTCAGAAAAATAGGAGCAGGCACTGTGTGCCTGTCATGCTCCTCTCACCAAATGGCAATCACCAGCCTGCACCCTTCAGCTCAGACCACTGACTCCTCCCCTTTGAAATGTCAAGTCAGACCAGCTGACCCAGTCCTCCAGAGGCACTGAGAATAGCAAACCCATAGACACTCTGAAAGTTACATAGTTCCTGAGGGGATTACAATGATAAAAGAAACAGAACTGAAGAATAGTCAGATGATACTCGTTACAGATTTTTTAAACATTGTTTTTAAACTGCATTTAGTCACTTCTATTCACATTGATTGTTAGTATAAATGGATGTCCGCTTAAATTTTGTCTAAAAAGACAAAGACTCTCAGCACAAAAGCACACTGGCAAGGGTTACCCAGAAATAGCACTGGCATTAAAGCCAGGTTTCTAAGAAATACAAAATCACACATACACCCATAATGCAAAGCATCTTGGGAAATATATACAGTGCTCGCTCTCTGTAGTGAACACCTTGGGAGCCAGCTGAGGTGTTCACTATAACTAGTTATTCACTACAGGAAGGTGCTAATATGCTTACTTAGTGAGCAATGGGAGCCATCAAAGGTGTTCACTATAACAGGGAGTTTGTTAATGAGGTTTTTTTATAGAGAGGGAGCACTGCAAATCACCATGAAAATTAAGGCTGCTTCTGATGTTTGGTGCCAAAGGGCCTTTCATATAATCTACAAAGGGTGAGAACAAAAGACACAGACATGTGTTTCATCCTACACAGGACTCATTAGTGTGCTTCATCTGTATCTCACCTGCATGGTCTTAGTTTTCAGCTGGGGTGAGATACAGATGAGGCATACTGATGACTCCCCGGGTCGCACCTGAAAATAGGCACATGGATGTCTAGTGTGACTTACCTGGTAAACAAAAGCAAATAGCCTAGAGTGATCTGCCCATTTCTCCATTAGCAGTTTATACAGTTCAGCCCCTAGGAGTCACTGTAGAACACTCCTGCCACTCCATCAATTGGTCACCTCTGCCTTTCTTTCTAACTTATTTTCACTTCCTCCTAACTGCCTGGCTCTTCATTCCTAGTGTTTTCATCCTGCTTCAACACCTCACCTGACTTGGTCTCGAACCCTCAACCCTCTTCTCTAAAGGCTGTGAACATATTCATTACGCCACTGTAGCTGCCCATTTCTTCCTTGTCATGGTTTAACCTTAACATTTACACTCTACCCATTCCGGTACAATTACACAGCCTTGCACCCCCAACTCCTCATCTCAGCCCATCCCTCTGATCCCAGCCCTGCCTACAAGGATGTGGCTCATCCCTCATCATCAACCCCCAACCCTTCTTCTCAGCTGTCTAACCTTACTCTCTCTTCTCACCCCCTCTTCAATCACCTCTAACTCCTTCACCCCTTCCTCCCCCTCTGACAGTCAACCTTGCTCCTACACCTCTTCCACCCTCCCCTACTGCATCCTGAGCCACCACCCTTCCTCACCCCAATCCCTCTCAGCCACTCCCCTATTCCCCGCACTCTCAAACCCAGGTTCCTCTCTTCTAGTCTTCACAGAAAAAGGCTCCTCCCTAAACCCTCATCCCCTGCTTGATTCTTCTCGTCCTCTTGGGAGACATTGAAGCCAATCCTGGACCTGGTGTCTCAACCTCCAGCCCCTCCCCCATGTAATGGCTTAGGCATCTATCACGTAAATGCTAGAAGCCTTATGGCCAAACTGGATCTCATCCTTCTCTAGATGACTCAATACTTCCCCAACATCCTCTGCATCTCAGAGACATGACTCTCTGTCAAGATCCCTGATCCACAAATTGCCATCCCCGTGTACTCAGTATTCCGCCAAGATAGATGTAAATGAGGTGGAAGCATTGCCATCTACACCCATGAATCCCTACGTGCCTGTACTGTCCACCAGGAGGTTACCCCTAAATCTCATGAAATCCTCCTCTCCAAGCTGGTGTTCCCCTCATCCTCACCTCTCTTTGTTGCTGCTTGTTACTTCTCTCCCAATGCCTCCCCTATCAACATTGTCTCTAAACTTGTTACCCTCACTTCCTCTGCTGCTTCAGGTGAACTCCTTGTCATGGGTGATTTCAATCTAAATTGGCTGGCCCCCCCAAACCAGGGCTATCATACATGAGATCGAGGCTCTTAACCTCACACAACTTATCTCTGACCTGACTAGGCTCAACTCCAAATCCAACAACCATTCACTACTAGACTGGATTCTAACCACCCACCCACCCACAAAAATACAGTTCAGCGGGCGTCCTCCCGGATGCCTACAGTGATCACTGCCACAGGAAGAATTGCCCCCACCCCACCCTAGTATGTGGTTCAAATCCTTAAGGTCTCTGAATGCACAGGCACTACTATCTCATCTTTACGTGGCTAATTGGTCTGCAGCCTTCACTGCACCAGATAATGACTCTGTTCTGGCCACCTTCAGCTCCACCTTTCTAAATATCTGGGACTCCCATGCCCCTCTCAAAAAGCTATGACTCCAGTGCAGACACCTTCCCTGGATCTCTCCTCAACTAGTGAAGCTTTTCAGATCCAGAGACCCAGTATGGAAACAGTAAAAAAACCTCCTCCAATGCCGCTGACCTCCAAAATTGTAGGACACTAAGGAATGCTTGCACTAAGGCCATGCGCTCCTCCAAAGCTAGCTTTTTTTTAAACTCACCTAGATGCCTGCCACCCCTCTCCTGCTGCTTTCTGTAAAACACTCCACTCCCTGTTTGGCTCCCCCTTCCGCTCCCCCCTCCCCAGCATCAACTCCTCCTCCTCTGAAGCTGCCAGCATCCCCGCCTCCTCCGTAAACCACTTTTTCACCAACTGAGCCATACCCCGGGGACAACCACCACCTGCTGCACTATCCCCTTCCCTTAGGCACTATATAGTCCTCTCTTTCCCTGTGCCCAAACTAAATTCAGAACATCCCTCCTCACTTCCCCCCCACTCTGTGTAAACAAATTCTCATCTCCTCCCTCACCAGGTTACACTTTCCCTCCATCACCCCATTAGAGGTAATCTGCACCCTCAAATCACTAAATTCATCCCATCTTACTGTAAATCTCTGCCCCTGCTATAGTTCCACTAATCACACACATTTTTAACCTCTCTATCTCTCTACTAGCTCCTTACCCAAGGCTTGGAAATAGGACAAAGTCATCCCCCTACACAAATGGGGTGATCCATCCTCCCCAGGCAACTACAGGCCAATCTCTCTCCTCCCCTCCCCTCCCTCTCCAAAATTCTCACATCCCTTATCTCAAAAAGGCTGAACTCCTTCCTCTCCTCAAATTACATTCTGTCCCCATATCAATCTGGCTTCCAATGTTCCCACTCCACCTTCTCCTCTGTTCTCTGCCTTACCAACCACATCCACTCAGCCATGGACAAGAGTCACCTGACACTGGCTATTTTCATCGACTTAGCCAAGGCCTTCGATTTGGTCACCCATAAATTGCTTATAGAAGACCTATCTTCTATAGGCCTCTCCCCCTCCAGCACTGAATGGTTCAACTGGCTCCCCTGGGGTGAGATACAGATGAGGAACACTGATAAGGCCTGTGTGGGATGAAACATGTGTCTGTGTCTTCTGTTCTCACCATTTGCTGATCGTATGAGAGGCCTTTTGGCACCATACATTCCTGCTTAAAGCAGAATCAGTCTAAAGTCTCATGGTGATTTGCATATGTATTCCATGATGCTTTGCATTATGGGGGTATGTGTGATTTTGTACTTCTTAAATTTTATCTGATTAGCTGTTCCTGTTTAACTATATTGCCACACCTGACTGACTTTTGACTAACTCTGATGAAGTGCATGTGCACGAAATGTTAGCATCTGTACCCTGAGTGGCATGTTTGTTTGCCCATGTTGTATGTCCGTTGTACTTTTTTGGCATATTTTCAACTTTAAAATAAATAAACTGTGCATGTGTATGGTAAGTTTGATGCCTCCATGTGAATTGAAGTGGAATGGCAGAGGGAAGAGGGGAGCAGGTTCCAGAGTGTTGGGACATGATAGGAGAAGGTGGATTGCCTAGCAGACGAATGGGGATGGGGAGTGGAGAAGGTTCGCTGTTCCCTGGAGCAGCAGGAGCATGGAGTGGGAGACTGGAGAGAGAAGTGAGGAAATGTAGGAGGGAAGGAAACTAGAGCAGTATTTGGAAATGAAGGAGGTACAGTGAGACTGGCAATGTGAAGGTAGGGGGAGGATAGATAGGGAGGAGTAGAGGGAGAAGTGATGCATACAAAGAGGGCAGTTTTTAGTGAAGTGACAAAAAGCATTGCAGAGGGTGTCCAGTCTGGCTAGAAAAGTGGAGGGGGCAGTACCATAGGCCATGTTCGAAGAGTTGAAGACTGGGAACACCATTTTGACCAGTTTCTGATGGACCAGCTGGGGTAGGCAGTCTTTGTTGGGGTACAGGACGCTAGCTTAGTGCAGAGATTCAGATTGATGGCACTGATGTGGGCTGCAAAGTTGAGCTTGCTATCAATCAAGCCACATGCTGAGATACTTGAAGAACTGCACTGCTTTAAGAGGGGAGCCATCCACCATGGAGAAGATCAGAAATCTCGAGAGCCTGGCCAGTTTCTGTCTGGTACTGAAGGTCATTGGCACCATCTTTTTGATATTGACCCAAAGATGGTTGGAGTGGAAACAGCACAGGACATTGTGTAAATCCTGCTGGAGCATGTCTTCCATAGATGCTGTAGAGGGACCAGAAGTGAAGATAACTGTCACCTGCATACGTGTATATGCAAATTGGCACATGCATTGTGGAGGTCATTCAGAAAAATGGAGAACAGGACGGGATCTAGGATGGAGCTCTGTGGGACACCAACTTGAATGGGATGGGGAGGGTCATGATATGTGTTGGATTGATTAAGTTCATTAGTATTTGTCATGGGTAGGTAAAATCAGATCACAGGAGTCAGCAATGAAGGTCCAAATCAGGTAAAGGTTTTATTAAAACAAAAAGAAACAAAATAAATACTGGAATATCAGAACTTAACGTCAGGCTTACATCAACGTATTTTCAAAAACAAACAAAAAGAAAATAAACTAGAAATGAAATAACAGAAGGAGAAAGGCACAACTTTACTGCCAAAAGGCTAGGCAGGAAAAATGCTCTGTGCTCTCCTTCAGACCAGAGATCAGCTTGGGAGATCCACACAGGACCTCTCCCTAACTACATCTGCCAGAACATTGCAAAACAGTTTCTTTTAAAGGATGTAGCTTGTCCCGTGACTTGCAACTCCACCTCTTTATTAAACAAAAATATTAATATAGCCCATCTTTAAAACATTTTCTACCAAGGAGGATATAAGAACTACATAATACACATTGAATATACCAGCTATAGTGGAGCATAAACAAGCAAAAGACAATCCTAAGCTCATACATATATAATTATACAAAAATTGGCTACATTAAAGTCAAACTCCACCCCCTTTTGACACTGATGGACATCCATCACCCAGATAAAGGGAGCAGCCAGGGTACCACTGACTCCCTATAGGAGACTGCACCCAGCAATGAGGGCACTTCTGTTTGGAGAAGGGAGCTCTGCACAGCAACCTGCAAGGACCGCACTTGGACACCACAATTCAGCTGTAAGTATCTTGTTTCTTTATATTATATTTTATTCAGCTGTCGCTACTGTCTGCCCATGTATTCATAGCTGAAACATTAGTTTAACCTTATTATTACTTCTGCAGAAAACATTTCATTTTGTACTTTGCACTTTCATTTTACACTTTGTACTTTGTTAAAGTGCTAACCCTTGTGTCTGTGCACAGGTATTTCAGACGCCTGGTGCTCGAACCTGCTAGTTTTAAAACTATTTCAGGGACCACTCCCGGTCCTTTTATACTGTGCATAGAAGGATAAAAGAGCCACTTGCAAGCGGCAGGTTTTATAGCACTTTGCCAAGAACATGTAAGAGGGAGCAGCTAAGCTTGCTGACCTCCGCATAGAACAGCACTGTTGTAGATACCAGTTGTGCTGCTGACTAAAATGCCACTAGGATTCATAACGGGGACAAAGCCAGAAGTTTTAAGGTCAGAAAAGAGATTACAGGGGAGGACAAACAACAAGAGTGTAACAACAAGGGAAGCTACAGCGGGTGACCATTCCACTTTAGCAAAAACACATACTGTAGACAAGGAATTAGACAGAAATTAGCAGAAATACACAGCAAGTGAGAAATATTAGATGCTGTTGTGCAACAGATTGAAGTAGCAAAATAGGAGAGACACAATGTCCATGTTGAAACCCTAAAGCGGTGGTACATTTGGGGTGGAGGGCAGTCCTTCTATCACAATATTAATGATGCACGCCCTGCATGCATCTCTGGAGTTAAACGTTAGTACAAATACTGGTTGGTGGGCTGAAACTCACCAGATTAAAACAGTGTCTCTGAATGTAATGTTCTGCTGTCCGTTAGTAAAGCTTTTAAAAAGTACTGTATTTGCCTCTGCCTTTCATTACATAGTGTCAGAAGATGGAGCAGCTGTCACCACCACCCATTTTGGATTTAACAGGCAACCTTGCTGAGAACTGGTGCTGCTTCAAGCAACAAGAGGAAATTTATTTTGCAGCTTCGGGAGTCTGAAAAGTCTCCATGGATTCAAGCCATGACTTTTCTGCATATCGTGGGCCCCGTGGCCCTGGAGGTTTACAATACATTTGACTGGGCAAAAGATAAAGATAAAATGGACTTGACTCAAATTCTGCAACAGTTTGATAACTACTGCAATCCACGGAGAAACATCACCTATGAGCGGCATCTGTTCAATACCCGCAAGCAACAGCTAGATGAAACCTTTGACGTGATCTTACTGAATTACAAATGCGTGCCAAGTCATACCAGTTTGGTAATCTGACTCCTGGATTAGAGATAGATTATTTGAGGGATCTTGTATGACTAAGTGAGGTGCTGACTGCTCCATGAGATGGACTTGTCTTTGGCCAAAACTATTGATATTTGCAGGGCTGCCGAATTAAGTGAGGGGCAAATTAAAGCTATACTGAGCCTCTGGTCCAGATGCTGCAGTTAATTTAGCAGCTTTCAAAAAAGGGGGGAGAGAGAGAGAATGTGCAGAAAATGAGAGAGACTGTGCCAGTCAGGGAGCCCAGATTGTATGCATGTGGTAAATGTGGGAGACAGCATGGACCAAACAGATGCCCTGCTTATGGACAGAGATGTCGAATATGCAATAGACTGAATCATTTTGCAAGAATGTACACAGCAAGGTAAGGAGCAAGGGTGCATGTAGTCGAGGAGGACAACAGAAGTGAAAGTGAGAATGCTTTTATTGTTGAAACGCTGACTGACACAGCTGTGGATAAGGACTGGAATGTGCATTTAAGTATTAATAGGAAAATTGTAACTTTCAAGCTGGACACTGGAGCTCAGCGTAACGTTATGCCTATGAGCATGTATTGAACTGTATCCAGAGAGCCTATTCAAAGGTTGAAAACACAACCGGTTTCTTACACTGGCCATCACATGATTGTATGAGGGAAAAGTGTACTGGATGTGGGATTCAAAAATTAGTATCATGTGGTTGTTTCAAGTTGTTGATGCTGATGTAATGTCTGTATTGGGACTGCCTATCTGTCTTGAGATGAAACTTGTCAAGAAATTGTTCTCACTTAACACAGAGATGGAAGCAACTAATGAGATGCCATCTACATTTTCAGATGTTTTTCAGGAGTTGGGGTATCTTGGGGGCAAACACCACATTATTTTATTTATTTTATTTATTTATTTCAATGTAGGATTACATATACCTTTGATCTTTCCACATCCGGTGAGGTACAAAACAAGCAGGACAATTAGGACAGGGTAACAGGTTACAGTTGTTTACAATACAATTGAGAGCATACAGGATGGTGCTGCTAGGTGCTTAACAAAAGAACAGGGTTCACATAATTAACAAGGCTTGGCAAGACACACTGAAGATGCAACCAGTGGCCATTGTCAAGATAACACAAAAACACAGAAGTGCCAATAGAAAGTGCAAGTATGGGGGGTGTAGGAGGGGAGGGAGGAGTGTAGGGGGTGATGAGAGGATGGGATAAAGGCTGGAGGGAAATAGGTCAGGGGAGACAGTCACATGTACTGGATGCAGAGAGGAGTAGGTGAAGGTTAACTTTGAATGGTCCTAGCTTAAGTATGGAGGAGATGTCACTGTTGAGGCCATTTAACCAGCTGGGAGCTCTATAAGCAAAGGATCTTTGTACCTGCGAAGTCCGGCATGTCAGGATGTGTAGAATTTGGGATTCAGAACCCCTAGTGTGGTGAGGATTATGAGCAGTTTGGATGACAGCTTGTACTCCAGGGGGAGCATAGCCCATTATTGTTTTTTTAGCCATTATGCATGTTTGGTACTTGATGTGGTTTGAGAGTTGAAGCCACCCAGTTTGTGTGTAGAGGTCACACATGTGGGTGAGACGGTGGGATCCGGTGATGAGTCGGCAAGCTTTGTTGAGAGCCAAGGATAAGCACCTAAGGGTGGAGGTGGTAGCAGAACCATAAATGATGGGACCATAGTCAATTAATGTGACTACTGAGCTCTGGACTGCGATCCTTAAGGCATCAGGGGTTAGGCATTTCCTGTGCCTGTAGAGAAGGCTGATGCTCGTATTAATAATAATAATAATAAATGTTATTTTGCGCAAGTGCCTTTCAAACTATCAGGGTGCTTTACAAAAGACAAAAACAATCATGATAAAACTGTAAACATAATAATAAAATACAACTGAGGATCATAAATTATTCAGTGCCACCAAAAGCATGGAACCATAAGAAGGTTTTCAGCATCTGTTTAAACCTCCCCACAGTCATGCACTCATGTAGCTGACAGGGTAGAGAATTCCAAAGGGTAGAGGCCACGTGCATAAATGCACGGGCCCCTGAAGATTTCAAAGACACCCTAGGAATTGCTAGCAACCCCTCGTCAGTCGAATGCAACTGTCATACTGGGTGGTAAGGCACAAGAAGCTCTTTCAAGTAGTCAGGGCCCAGTCCATGTAGGGCTTTATAAGTCAGTAAACTAACTTTAAAGGTGATCCACCACCTAATCAGCAGCCAGTACAGATCGCACAGCACAGGAGTAGTATGGGAAGCTCGAGATGCTGCCGTCAACGATCATGCTGCAGCGTTCTGCACGAGCTACAGGTAGCAGATATCAACCCCAGGAAGCCCTGAGTACAGTGAGTTGCAATAATCAAGGCACGAGGTCACAAAGGCATGGATCAATGTAGGCAAGTCCCCGGATGGAACCAGGTGCTTAATCCTGGAGATATTCCTAAAGTGATAAAAGGAAGTCTTGACGACGGCCGACACCTGAGCTCATAAAGTCAGCCCGTCGTCAAGCACTACCCCCAAGTTTCGCACCTGTTCAGAGGATAGGATCTGAGAGCACCCAAGGAAAAGTCCAGAGGGCTGATCAGTCCACAACCCCTCTATCCAGCGACCCAGGTCCACTACCATTGCCTCTGTCTTTCTGGCGTTCAACTTTAACCAGCTCGAATTCAACTAGTCCTGGATTTCAGCAAGGCAGGTATTAAAAACCGAGACAACTCTATCCTGGTCAGGGGCAAAAGACAGGTAGAGCTGGATATCATCAGCATAGCAGTGAAACCTCAGCCCATACCATCTTACAATGTCTCTGAGGAGCAGCAAACAACATGGGGGACAGCACTGAACCCTGAGGAACCCCACATGGCAGAGAGAATGGGACCGAGGAAAAAATCCCAGATACCACTCTCTGACTCATGCCAGTGAGGAAAGATGAAAACCACTTGAGGACCATACTTGTCAATCCACAGATGGACCCCAGACGTCCAAGCAGCACCCCATGGTCAACAGTGTCAAAAGCTGAGGAGAGATCAAGGAGCACCAAAATAGAATGGCTTCTCCAATCTCTCACCATCAGGAGATCATTGAGCACCCGAACCAGCACCGTCTCAGTGCTGTGCCTCTTTCGAAAACCGGACTGGAGAGATTTGTAGATGTTATGGATGGTCAAGTGGTCGTCCAGCTGTACTGCCACTACTTTCTTAATCACCTTCCCTATAAAGGGAAGGTTTGAGATTGGTCTGTAGTTGATGAAAGAATCTGGGTCCAAAGAAGCTTTCTTTGGGGGGGGGGTTACCACTGCCTCCTTCAGAGAGCTTGGAAACTCACCAGATTCCAGGGAGTACCGGACTATCTGTACCAGGACCGGGCCGATCATATCCTAACAACCCATAATCAAGGAAGTTAGGCCTGGGTCCAAACTCAGCATGTAGGGCGCATACCCTGGACAATCTGCATGACATCCACACGTTCGGGCAAGGCAAAGGTACTCCAGGAAGCTTGAGGTGAGGCGACCGAACACCGATCATCGACAGCCCCTATAGAGCGAGTCGAAAGAATTTCTGACTTGATGTCAGACACCTTATCTGCAAAGAACCGAGCAAGTTCATCGCACTCCACTTGTGAGAAAGGTCTTCGGAGGTGTAGACAGGTTGGGTTGCACAACCTGTTGACAGTTCGGAAGAGCTGAGCTGGCCGGTTCTGAGTGGCAGCAATCTCCCCGGACAGGAATTCTGCCTTCTTATGAGAGATCGCTGATTGGTGAGGCTGATAATGCTCAACCAATCTAAGGTGGTCAGCATCCTGGGTAGATTTCTGCCAACGCCGCTCTAACCTATATCCAACTCGCCGCAACTCCCTCAAAGACCCATCAAATCAAGGGGTCCGAGGGCGGAGTGGGAGAGGACAGACACAGACGGGAGCAATCAAGTCCAGGGCTACAGAAATGGTCTTATTATAGGCCACAACTAAAGTCTCTGGACTCAAGCTGGCCACAGGAAGCTCTGAGAGATCAATCACTGCCGCTAGGCCTCCAAGGCTCACCTCCCGTAATGGGCACTAACTGACCATCTCCACAGGGGCATGCCTTCGAAGGGGGACACAGAAGTTGAACCTCAAGGTGTAGTGATCAGACCAACTGACAGGCTCCACCTCCAAGTGGGTGGCCTCGCTCCACAGGAGGAAAACCAAATCAAGAGAGTGACTGTGTTTATGGGTGGCAGAGGAAACAACCTGTGTGAGGCCCAGAGATGTCATAAGCTGGAGGAAGTGTTGTCCAAACTGTGAGAGTTCGTCGTCAACGCAGGCATTGCAGTCACCCAGTACCATCAATCTGGGCAACTCCAATGCCATATCAGCGACAAAATCTGCTACTTCCTGCAGGAATCGTGACTCGTCCCCGGGTGGATGGTAGACGAGGGCTAACCTGCAACCTACACCAGCCACCACAATACAGTCAAATAATTCAGCTTCCTCAACTGGAACTCTCGTGAGGCTCAACTCAGTCTTAAAACAGACCGCCACCCCACCCCCGCGATCCAATCTTGAGTGGTGTATCACCGAGTACCCAGCCGGAATTGCTGCATCCAGAATAGGGCCAGCATTTTCATCCAGCCAGGTCTCGGTGATGAGAGCCAGATCAGTTGTTCCAACAAGACCTGCAATAATTGCAGTCTTATTTTTAATAGATCTGGCATTGCATAACATCGCTTGAGTTGGTTGGGCTTCAAGGGCCGGCCCGGCTACTTGCCTGCCACCAAAGGCAGTGCCCTTGGGTATGGAGACTAGACGTGGCACACCTCATTCCAGACTCCATTTCTCCCCAGGGCATCTTCTAGGCCTAACCAGCCCAGTGTGAGAGGGATGTTCATTCGGCCTCCAATGTCCACACCCCCCACCCCCACCCCCCTCCTTTGAACAATACCCAGCGCTTGCCAGCGCTGGTAAATTGACAACAATAAATGGGGAAAGGGGAGGACACAGAGAGTGGAGGACAAATAGCGCATGACCTGGGGAGAAAACTTACACATTTCACAAATGAAACCAGTATCAAAGTCCACAGCAAATCAGGCACCCAACCTAAAAGACCCCAAAATAACAATAATAAAACTTGGACAACAGTACCCACCCAACTAAAAATACACAACTCCCACCCCACCCAAACAAAACTATGCTACAGTAAAACTATAATAAATTAAAATTATAAAACATCAGTCCAGGCTCCAAAGTCTCTAAATAAATGATGTAGATCCAGGGGAGCAAGATGGTAAAATACCATAGGGAATCTACTCAGGGAAAGTCCAGATCACAGAAAAACTAAGAATATAAGTGAAACTTAAAGCCAGGGAGCAAAATGAGACTTAGGTACCCCTCCTATCACTAAGAGGTACAAATTAAATGAACAGAAACAAACAGTATTTAATGTAATTTTGACCCCCAGGCGCTCTCACTACCTAGGAGTCAAAAAATAAACTGGGCACTCTCACTGCCCAAACAAAGTTTGCAACAAAAAAGAAGATGTATTCTGACTGCAAGTCTGAGGTTTTGGCACCTCAGAATACTGTAGATAGATTCATCACAGCAAGAAACCTCCCGATATAGTTCAAGTCTTCCAGAGATGAAAACCACCCGGTAACAGTCCAGGTACTTCTTAAAAACCGAGCCTGACTCCCAAAGCCCTATCTGTAGGGGCTGCCTGAAAAATGTCCGCCCTACCACCTCGGCACCCTTGCCTGCACCAACCCACTGGCTGGCCAGTAAGGGACCATGGAAGAACCACAGGCCCGCTGGCCGGCTCCCTGGTCAGTCAAGGCCTAATCTTCCTGAGTAGAAGCAGCCTCCAGCAGCTAACCACCCACAATTACTGGGTAATGCTGTCCTGGTCAGGCAAACTCCACGACAGTCTTAAGAAGTAAATCCACTAGGCCAGCAATAAAAGAAGCTCCTCTGTTATCTCTCTGCTCCGAGTTCTTGGTTACATGCACCCTCTAATGCACAGCACACTTCAAAACACAATCCTGGAGAACATTTCTCCACGAGTTCACAGCACTCCGTATGTATTCCTCTACTCACTCCATGGATATGACCGAGCGTTTCTTCCACTGCACACCTCACCACAAATGCCACACTTCCGCAGCGTGCTCACTCAAAGGTTGGGTGGGCTCCGTAATCTATGTCATTTAAGGATGCACAATCAGAACACCTCTTCTCCACCAGCTCTCACACTTTACTCCCATCTTCGGGCAGCAACAAGCCCGATCACACAGCCCAATACAGACTCCGTGGCCGGTCAAGCGGTTCTGGCAACACTCCGAACTAGGAAAGTTAACTATAAAACTTAATTTTAATGGAGAGAATATAAAGGCAATAGTAAAAATTAAAACGCTAAACACTGACTGTCGGCAAGAGTCAGCAAAGCTAAGCTACTTCAGCACGCCCAGCATGACAGCCATATTAGCCGCTTTGGCAATGTTTTCAATGTGAGACCGATTAGACAGGTTACTGTCGATTGTGACACCAAGGTATTTGAAGGTTTCCACTTGTTCGCAGGTTTCACATAAGCAGTTGGAAATAGTAAAGGGGTGACGCTGGTGCTTATTTTACGAGCTGCAGAACAGCATAGTTGTTTTTTTTTATAGTTGAGCACCATTTTGTGTTTACGGAACCAGTTTTCAACAGAGGTGAGGCCATGCTGTAGCTTGCTCTGCAGGAGGTGAGGATCCTTATGTGTGGAGTGGATGATGGCATCATCAGTGCAGAGGAGGATTTGCTCAGGACAGGATTGTGGAAGACTTCAGAAAGAGGCTGAAAAGAAGAGGCCCGAGAATGGATCCCTGTTGTACACCACAGCGTACAAGTCTTGCATCAGAGAGGACATCAGCAATTTTCACTCTTTGGGTGTGGTTTTCTAGGTAGCTCTTAAACCATGTCATAGATTCAAGGGATAACCCAGCATTTAGCAACTGTGAGATTAGTAGTTGGTGATGGATGGTATCGAAAGCCTTGGTCAGGTCTATGAAGACCGCACCAGTAAGAAGGCTTTTGTCCAGAGATTTGTGGATTGCTCCAGTGAATATGAGAAGGGCAGATGTAGTACTGTGCCCTTTTCTGAAACCATGTTGTTGTTAGCATAGGATATCATGTTTATCAAGGTATTCCGTAAGTTGGTCTGATACTATACGCTCAATGGCCTTAGAGAGAGGGGGTAATATGGAGATGGGCTGATAGTTCCCATGAAGAGCCCTGTCTCCACTTTTGTGGACCAGAGTAACTGTGGTGGATTTCCATTGTCGGGGAACTGGCCAAAGGAAAGGTTGAACATTTTTGTTAACGGTAGGAGCACCTCTTCAAGGGTGAGGGACAGCAGTTTGAGGTCAAGGGAATCCCCACTAAACCTTGACCTGGCTATGGTTTTTCTGATATAGTTGCGGACTTTGTGCATATTGACTGCTTTGAAGTAGAATGGGAGTCGATTAGGAGAGAGTGGGAAGCTAGAGGGAATAACTGGAAGGTCATCTTCATTGAAGAAGTCTGGTGGGAGGACTGCACTGAGGTCAGAAAAGGCAGTGCTGAAAGAATTTGCAATAGTGGTAGGGTAAAGTGTTGTGATCCCATCTATGACCAGCATAGTAGGTGAAGTTTTTTGTTGCTTCCCAGTGACTTCTTTTATATTGTTCCGAAAGGATTTTCCCTTTCTCCAGGTGTTTGTAAGGGCATCTTTGTAGGAGGTACTTTTATGTAGATGGACTAGTTTTGTGTAATAATTTCAAGCCTGTTTGTAATGCTGTATGTCAACTTGTTTTCCTGAGGCCCGCACACAGGCCCAGAGGTGGTTCCTAGACTTAAGTTGTGCCGGTAGTTCAGAAGATTAGTCCTTTGACTTTGCGCTTTAAGATAGACAAGTCTGTTAGCCCAGTGATCCATCCACCCAGGAAAATACCATTTGCATTAAAAGACAAGGTTAAGGCAGAGCTGAACAATATGGAAGAAGCTGGACGTTATTGAGAAAGTAGCAAGACCCACAAGCTGGGTTAATTCAATGGTGGTAATATAGAAGCCTGGTAAAGTAAGAATATGCATTGACCCCAGAGACTTGAATAAGGCAATAAAGGGTAGCACTCATGTAGAGCGCTGATTGTTGAGCGCTGCACTTTTGAGCAACTCAATAATAGCGATCTACAAGACAGCGAGTGGTGCAATACTTCATTATATTCTATATAGCAAGTACAGCAAGGAGCTATACTCACTATTACAGGATATAGCATCCTTTGTGGCTGATTCCCACCAAGCTGCTTGCATAGTGTAGTGATGTACATCACAGCTTGCAATGCAAGCAGACCCAGGTTCGGGTCCGGCTATAGGCAGAGTCTTTTTTTTTTTTTTAATCTAATAACTTGCTCCGTGGTCCGCACCCCCCTCGGAGTTGATTATTTAAGTGTGGGAGTATGTAGGCTTCTCCCCATAAGGGGAGCATGAAACACAGTCCCCACATGAAAAAATTTTATGTGTGATTTGTAAGCATTGTAGCAGCCGTCGCTATTTGCAATGGTTGGTACAATCCATCGCCCTTCTTACTATGGGCTGTAGTTTGTTTGCTCTATGTGATAGGCGGTCTTTCAGACTTGCCTTTATCACTTAGAACCCAATAAAGCAAGAGCATTATCCAGTGAAAACTGTCGAGGAAGTAGGTGCTAAAATCTTCTCAGTGCTTGATGCGGGTCAAATGTTCTGGCAAGTGAAACTTGATGAGCCCAGTTCTGAGTTAGTGACATTTAACACGCCATTTGGATGTTATAAATTTAAGAGAATGCCATTTGGAATATGCTCTGCCTTTGAAGTGTTTCAAAGGAAAATATCTCAAATATTTAAAGGCTACTGTGGACCTTCCTTTGATCTCGGAGGACCACCTCTTCCCAGAATTGGTAAAAACTGGTTTTGTGGATTGGCTTCAGTTTGCATTGTTTCTCCAGCACCTGGCCTAGCAGGGTACAGTCTAGCTGACCAGCCATTTGTTTATGGTCAAAACATAGCTACTTTTAGAAGAAAGGGGTCCAGCCCTTTGATGTTTACCCAAAACAAAAGCCTTTAGAGGACAGGAATTCTTGCTGTCCCCACTCAACCTCTGTGAGAACCCAGGCATGCTCACATGAAAGGCCCAAGACTGCAACTGGAGGAAATTTTCAGTTCTCCCCATACAGCCCACAAATAAGATTTTATTTGTTCAGGAATTATCTATTTTGTGGCTCTGATTAAGGGTCTCTTGTACATTGTAATTTATACATTGCTCACTGCTCTTGCCATTGAATGACTATATCTATTTATTCTTTATGTATATATGTGTGTGTGTGTGTGTGTGTGTGCATGTGTATATATATATATATATATATATATACACATATACATATATATATATATATATATATATATATATATATATATATATATATATATAATACCTATTACTGCTTACTGTAGACTATCTGTCTTCACCTGGTTCCTTTGTGACTCTGTATATTGTCCTACTTGTTGTTATATTCCCTGTTTGAAACTATATTTTCATTGTACTGTCCCGGGTTGTACCTGAAAATAGGCATATAACTTGTCTAGTGTACCTACCTGGTCAACAAAATCTAAATAAGATATTTTACAGACAGCATAACTAGAAAGATAAAGGAAAAAAACATTTCCTGGGTGTTACATTTGTTATAACATTTGTGAAGCATTTTGCATTACTGTTGTGCGAACGATGCCATACAACAATAAAATTTGATCGTATCAGTATATACCGATACCAGAAATAGTCTCTTAGTGCTGAATCAATTAATTCTTTTTTACTTTTCCAAAAAGTATGGACATTTATTGAAATGTATTGAAAAAACTATATTAAGGTAAAGTTAGGGTTCATGGACAAAACAGAAAAGGTCAGGAAATCCAAAGTTACAGTTCTTGGGATGATAGCCCTAACTGCCCTAGTCTCTGTGAGCGAAGTAATAGTAGCAGATTTTATTTCTTTTTGATGCCCTGTGAGGCTCAGGGTGCCATTGCAAAATACAGAAGTAACAGCACAAAAAAGAAAATATTATTAGAACTATAATAAATCATAAAATGAAATATTAGATATATAAATCTCACCGCTATAGCCAAAATCCAGCTCTCCATTAACAAGGCCTGCAGGCTCCTGACCGGTGCTCACAAGCACACTCACACCTGTCAGCTGTACTGCTCCGCTAACTTGCACAACTTTGAGGAATGACTCTGCTACCAGACCTGCCTGCTTGCAAAAAAACTCTCCTTGGGCTCTCCCCCCCAAGGGTTACTGTCTCCCTCCACCAGGCTACCCCCACGGTCACCACCCATAGCACCTGTAGACCACCCTACTAGTTCCCAGAACCAGGATGTCTCTAGCCCAGAGATCCTTCTGCTACAGAGCACCCTTCTGGTTCAACTCCCTCCCAGCCGATATCACCAACACCTCTAAAATTGGTCCCTTTAAGGTTGTCCTTAGAACCACCTACTTGCCTCCCATTGCTGTAAGTGTACCTAGCCTCAGGCCACTCTTCACTCTGGACCCTTCCCGTGGGGCCTAATCTGCCATGCCTAAAGGCCTGTCCACCCTGGTCCATGACAACGCCCCTTGGACTGCTTTACTTCCACCAATGCCACTCCGCTGCCTCTCATCTATTTCTGTTTCCGCCTCCCACTCCTCCCCCCAACATTCTGTCATATGCGCTACTGTCCCCCACAGGACTCTTCTGTCTCATCCCATAGCTCCAGTTGACTCCTAGCACCTCAATGTGCTTACTCAGTATTTCACTCAGCCATTTGTTTTTAACCATTGTACAACAAAAGCACTGTCTCCTGTAACAACTGTTAAACCTTGTAACTATTGACTGAGCTCTGTAACAATTACTGTGTTTGAGCATTGTAACATTGTATGTACCTATGACTGCTTATTGGTTCCTGTTTTATTGTCTTTGTTCTTTATGATGAGGTGCCTTTGTAAATGAGTCATTGACTCAAAGGTCTGTAAATCCGAAGTTCTCAAATAAATAAATAAAAACATTAATAAATACATCAATAAATACAGTACAAGCCACTTAACTGGGATGCAGATAATTAGGACATCTGCTTTATTGGGACATCCCACCGGGAACAGATTAACTGGCCATTATATCCAATGTAATGTAATCTATTGCTGCTTAATCGAGATGGGGATTCCTGGGAATTCTGGCTAAACAGGATGATTGTGCCCAGGCGATAAAGCATCAGCAGCTGCTCTGAATAATCAACAGTGACTAGCTGTTAACTATGGTTGCCAGCAGCAATCATCAATTGGACACTTACTATTCCATCTTTATTTCCCATTTTCTGTGCACTGATCTCTCATCCCCTCTCTCATCCCTCTGCATTCTGACTTAATCCTATTTTATGAGCCCACAAGCTGACCGTCCCACACACCGATCATACTGAATCACCGACTGATCATAGCACACTAACTTCTAGTTCCATTCTCCACTCTCTGCTCATCATCAGTGGTGGCTACACAGAACTCACCAAACTGATCAAAGCAACCAAAGTAACCCACAAGGGTATACTGTAAGCAAGGCATTTGCAACTGAGCACCTAAAAAAATGACAACTCAGTTACAGCGCCTGTGTTCAGAGCTACCTGGTGGGGGGGTGAACTGATACCGGGCTGGGCGACATATGGCGATGGGAAGTACGCGCAAATATTCACGCATGCACATGCACGGGGGAAGAGCCAGGGAAGGTATGTGGAAGGGGGTGTGGTGGGCAGCTGCCGAGCTGGTCCACTAGCGTGGTGGGGAGGGTGTTCGGTTGGGAGGTACAGGGTTCGGGTCCGGCGTGGTGTTTTTTTTGGCTGGCAGGCAGCTTTACATTTTTCTAAGTTTTTCACATACACAGCCTGACATGCACCCCCCTCAGAGTTGAGAATCCATTAGTAGGGGGTGCAGGTGGTGAAGCCCCTGTGGGGGGTGCAGATGGTGCAGCCCCCCCTGCATTAAAAGAAAATACCCTAGGTCAAGGGTGTCATCTTGCTCCTCGCCGCAAGTATGCATTGCTGAAATTCATTTTCAGCAATGTACACTCGCCCTAATGACAATCGCTGTTCCGCGATCACACTTACGATATAGAACCACCAACAAGAGTGTACCTCTCATTTCCATGCTAACTAGCCACAAAAAATTTTTAAAAAAGGAAGCCGGTTACAAGATCACAAAATGAAAATGTACCTGTTTCAGTTTGTTATGAGCCCGTAAAAGCTTGTATTATTTAAACAGTGTGTGACTTTCATGTAATTTTGCTCCACATAGAAATGCAGTATGGAAATGCCTAAAATCGAGATGGTTGTGAGTTACCAGTGGTAGCTCCACTTGCACTGACATGCAGTTTCCAAGGCTCTGTTCAATGTCAGACTTATCCCCTGCAGCAGACTCACTACAGCACTGAATGCAATACAAAAGAGCTTCAGAACCCTAGTAAAACAGTCACTTCTGATAATGAGGACAACCACTTAATTAGGATGAAAGGGTGGCCACCATGGTGTTCTGATTAACCAGCTTCTACTGCATCCACAGCAAGCTAAAAGTTGATACTGGGGACTGGAGAATAAGGTTTCTTAGTAGGGTATTATACAGTTGATAAAGCAAATATTGCTCAAAGTTCTTAGGTGTTTGGCTAAGAAGACATTTCCTCTTTTGTAAGCAGTTTTACATAGATTTGTTCAGATAGTATCATACCAGCTCGAATACCATAGGATACCATCATTCTGACCAGATTTTGGAAGGTTTCAGATAGCATAGAAATCAGACCATGGATCCGACCTCTGGGGATCCACAGTAAGTATCTGAGGTATCTATGGATCTAAGTAGGATCTGATGGCTCCAACCATAGGATCCTGGGATCCAACCACTGACTCCAACTGAGGGTTGGATCTGATGGATCTGACCTTGGATCCACAACTATCCAACTATGTATCCCAAAACTGACTTCAATCAGCTCACAGTCAGATTCTGAGGCAGATACCAGCAGTGTCTGATGGAGGATAGTCAGATCCACAAAAGCACTATGTAAGCACTATTAGTTTTGCCCTACTTGCACAAGTAATTTGCACACCATTTGTCAGTAAAGGCATATTTGCAAATGGTTCCAGAGTTTTGCAAGTCCTTCGAAGTATGGATTGTGATGAGTGCTGTAAGTGATTAAGTGGTAAAGCAACACTACCTGTGGGATTTGGCAGACCAGATGTAGTTAGGGTTATCAAACCATGAACCCTGGCATTGGATTTCCTGGCTTTTTGTGCTTTGTTCATTACTGCTAATGTCATCTTACATTTTACTAATTTTATTGAAAATCCCATCCCCTCCTGCCCCACACACCAGAAGAAAAAATTTACTTACTATAGTAATCTTGTTTCTTCCAGGAGATGCTCCAATGTTCATACCTCTATGCAGTATGCCTTTAAGCCAGATCTGCCCGGAGATGGAACGTTTTGCTAATGTTGGAACACCATTCAACTCAACTCTCTGTCAATTCTTCTTTTTTTTTTTTAAAGTGCAAGTCACCATGTATGCAAGCACTTGTACAAAAGTTACAAAAAATTAAAAGTCAGTAATTAATCAACAAACAACAAGCCAGTAATTCATTCGTATTCTGGATAGGCAAGACATTGGCAAGTACCACTTTTCAAATGCTGCCGCTATCAACTGCCCACATTCTAACCTCTCAGATTTCATGGACTCCTGACAAGACAGACCCCACGAAGAAAATGCCTGTATAACACTAATAATAATAATAATAATAAGCTTAACACCAAAAAAGCCTCAAACAGGAGGTAATAACCACAAAAAAACACCCCCAATGTCACAATCACCTGAAGAGAGTAAAACCAATGAAGAACACAGTTTCAAACAGAAATACAAGAGTGTGGCACTCGTACCCCTAGTAACACAGCATGGAGAACAGAGGCCACTGGTTCTAGCAGGAGAGGCAGGGTGGGAGAGTTTGAATATTGGAGTATCCCCTGGAAGAAACAAGATTACTATGGTAAGTATTTTTTTTCTTCTCATCCCAGGAATACTCCAATATTCCTAACTCTGTGTAGACTAAGAAGCAATACCTTTGGAGGTGAGCACAGAACCTACTTTGGGAATAGACACGGCAGGACAGCTGTACCAAATCTGGCATCACCTCTAGCCTGTGTGTCCAGGCTGTAGTGCTTACTGAAGGTGTTCACTGTTCTCCAGGTAGCTGCTTTACATATGTCCACTAATGAGATATCCCTGGAAGCTGCTATAGTAGCATCTGTACCCCTTGTGGAATGGGCCCTAAGCCCTGCCTGGGGCTCTGTCCCAGCTTTTGAGTAACAAAACTGAATACACTGAACTACCCAGTGAGAAGTGGACCTCTTAAATGCTGGACTTCCTTTTCCCGCATCCCCATAAGTCAGGAACAGCTGTTTCTTATCCTGTCTATGTGCCTTAGTGATGGTCATGTAGTAGCTAAGAGCTCTCTTGACATCAAAACTGTGCAGTCTACATTCACCAGAGATTGAATGCTCAGTGAAGAAGACAGGTAGGGTAATGGACTGGTTCAAATGGAAGTCTGAGATGACCTTTGGAAGAAATTTCCTGTTTGTTCGCAAGGCCACTTTGTCACTGTGGAATGAAATGTAGTCCTGTTCAATGCAGAGAGCCTGTAGCTCGCTGATCCTTCTGGCAGAAGTAACTGCCACTAGGAAAACTGTCTTCCATGTGTCACACTTCAAAGGAGCTGAAGACATGGGTTCAAAGGGAGAACCAATGAGCTTGGCAATACACACATTTAGGTTGAAGAATGGCACCGATTCCCTGTGAGAGGGATGCAAGTGAGCTAGACCTTTAAAGAACCTCTTAAAAATAGGGTTCGATGCCATAGAGGCATTCTTTCCAGCTGAGGTGTAAGCAGACACTGAAGCTAGGTGGACCTTTAGAGTAGTGGGCTATAGGCCCAGTGAATGCAAATGTGTAAGGTAGTCCAACACAGCTAGGACCCCTGCCTGTGCTGGCACCACATCCCTGGTGGAGCACCAGAAGAAAACATTTTCCATTTTGAGGCGTAGGTTTTCTTGGTAGAGGGCTTCCTGTACCCCCTTAAAATGTCCATAACGCTTTCAGAGATGTGCAAGCCTGCATATTCTAGGTCCTCAAGAGCCATTCCTTGAGCCTGAGGGATCTGAGGTTCAGGTACAGGAGTCTCCCTTGATTGGAGGTTAGCAGGTTGTGCCTCTGAGGAAGGTTTGGTTCTGCTGCAGACATGGAGAGCAGTAGAGAGTACTATGGCTGCCTGGTCCGGTCTGGTGCTATCAAGATCATTGATGCTGGCTAAGACCTGAACTTGAGTAGCACTCTATACACCAGAGGGAAAGGAGGGAATGCATACAGGTACTTCCCTGACTAATCCAGAGCCAAAGCATCCAAGGGGATTGTTCCCCAAGCTGGGGGTCTGCTGGGGGTCTGCAACAGTACTGAAGCAGGTGGTGGTTTTCGTAGGATGCAAAGAGATCCACCTCTGGGGTGCCCCACCTTCTGAAAATCACTCCCACCACCTGTCTGTTCAAGGTGCATTTGTGATGGGACTGGTTGATCTGACTCATAGAATCTGCTAGGGTATTGTCCCTACCTGGCAGATAAATGGCCTGAAGGGAAACTCCTATGGAGTAGGCCAGGCTCCATATTTTCATAGCTTCTGTGCAGAGAGGGCCTGACCTTGTCCCTCTCTGCTTGTTTATGTAATACATTGTGGTGGGATTGTCTGTTCTGACCTGTATCACCCTTCCCTGCACTAGTGGCGTGAAGGCTTTGATTGCCAGCAACACTGCCTGAGCTCCATCAGATTTATATGCTGGAGTGATTCTGCACTGACCAGATGCCCTGGATGGCATGATCCCCTAGATGGGCACCCCACTCTAGTAGTGATGCATCTGTTGTGAGAATCACTGATGGAGACTCTTGTTGAAAAGGAACCCGTTCCCTTAAGTTGGCTACCTCTTTCCACCACTGAAGGGCCTGAGGTAACATTTTGGTTGCTGGGATTAGCTTTAAGAGAATCTCTTCTCTGACACCAGTGTACCCTGAGGTGGAATTGGATGTCTTTCATCTGGAACCTGAAATCCAGGACTGTGCCAGTGGTGGCTGCCATATGGCTCAGGAGCTGTAGAAACTGTCTTGCAGTTTTTGGTCTGTTAAGGCTGAAGGAGCCTGCCATCTGCAGAATATTTCTTACCATACCTCTCAACTGTCCCTGATTTTCAGGGATGTCCCTGATTTTACCTCAGACTTTTACTGTGTCCCTCTTACAAATTGTGTTTCCATGACCAAACAGTGGGGGTTGTAAGCATAGCATAATGTCAGACATTAATGTTACAGATGTATTCTTCCTTAGAAAATGCATTTTACACTACAGCTCTTATTCTACCAGCTTTCTGAGTGGATATCACCAATTTTTAAGGTGTGCCCCTGATTTTAAACCTTTGTTTCCTGATTTTTTTAAGCCTTGTCCCTGATTTATGAGACTGGAGGTTGAGAGATGTGCTTCTTACCCTCTCCAGAGGCAGTTAAGTCCTGCCCCCTGGATATCTAATTCTGTTCCTATGAACTGCAGTACTTGTGCAGGGAGAAGGACTGACTTTTTGAGATTTATCAGAAAACCTGGTGACTCCAGAAGTCCTTGGGTGAGCTGCAGATGTTCCCTTTCCTGTTGTGGTGACTTTCCGACCACCAACCAGTCATCCAGGTAAGGGAAAACTGTGACACCTAGCCTTCGGAGGTGTGCCACAACCACTGCCAGGCACTTTGTAAATACTCTTGAAGCTGAAGTGAGACTGAATGGCAGGGTTGAGAACTGGTAATGACCTGAATTGAGTCTGAACCTGAGGTACTTTCTGCGAGACTCCCTTATGGGGATGTGGAAGTAAGCACCTTTTAGGTCCGGAGATGCCAACCAATCTCCTCTCTGGAGTGCTGGCAGAAACAGTGACAAGGTTACCATTTTGAACCTTGGCTTTAATAAGTGCATATTTAGCACCCTTAGGTCTAGAATAGGCTGCCACACCCCATTTTTCTTTGTTGTGAGGAAGTATCTTGAATAAAAACCCTTTCCCCTTTGTTGTGGGGACACGTTCCACTGCCCTTGACGATAGTAGGTTTTGTATTTCTTTTTCCAGCAGTTTCCCTTCTGCATTGGAAGCTGGCTTGAACACTCTGGTTCTTAGAGTGGGAAGGGTTTTGAAGCTTAGGAACAAACTCTGACTCACTACTTCCAGGACCCACTTGTCTAAGGTGATCTGTCTCTAAACCTGGAAATAGTGAGTCAGCCTGCCCCCTACTGGTAGTGGGGAGGCAGCCTGGGAAAGCATGTCAGGGGTCTTGCTTTGCCTGAGGCTGGGACTTGGAACCATGCCTGGAACACCTTCTGCCCCTGCCTCTGAAGTACCTCTGCTGTGGGTACTGAACCTGGAGTACAGCGATGGCCTGGTAAAAAGGCCTGGTGTGGAAAGGCCTACCCCTGCCTCCCCTTCCATAGGGTCTAGTGGATGGAGAAGACCTTTCTTTGGCAGAATTGTTTTTGTAGGAGGCCTTGTACTCATTCATCTTTTTCATGTAAGCCTCTGTCTGAGTTCCAAAGATGGAATGACCCTCGATAGGAAAGTCCGAAGCCTTGGCCTGTGTATCCTGAGTGAAGTTTGTGACTCTTAGCCAGGCAAACCTCCTCTGAGCAATAGTGTTAGCCATCCACCTGGCAGCAGTGTCATTAGTGTCTGCTGCCATTTGAAATCAATATTTGGCTGCTTGTAAGCCAAACCTAGCAGTCTTTCAGCTAAGTCAGCTGAGAGACCAGATGGGGCTTTATCTGCCATAACCATGACAGACTGCCACAGAAACATTTGATACTGGGCAAGCCTGGAAATTCACTTGTCTAATGGCCAAGGAGGCAGACAGGTAACTCTTCTTGGCCATGCTGTCAATTTTCCTGGAATATTTCTCTGGAGGATGAGATGCCAGAGGTACTTTTGCCTTGTCACATGCCACAACTTGTACCACCCCCTGGTGGTTAGGGTGGGAGAACAAAAATTCAGCCACTTCCCTGCCCAGCTGATATTTCTTGTCCAGTCTTTTGTCTAAAGCAGGGACAGAATGAGGTGTTTGGAGGATTTTAATATGTCCTTTTTAAAGAACTTGTTCATAGAAAGTAATAATTTCTTGGTGGGTGTTAACCCCATCATTTCTAAATATTCTGCTTCCTTCTCATCCTTTATCACTTCAGTGGTGGTTATGTCAAGGGCATCCACCATCTTCCTGACAAATGTGAAGTGGGATGAATAATCCTCTGAGGCCCTGGGTGGTGAACCAAACTCCTGTTCAGGGGAGACTTCAGGCTCTATAGACTCCCCTTCACACTCTTCCTCATACTTCCCATACTCCTCCATTTCTTCATGGAAGCAAGATTGGGTAGAAGATTGTTTAGTGGGGATCTGAGCTGGTGGCTGCTTTCCAGCAAGGCAGCATCCCCTGTAAAGCCTGCGGGACTTTGAAAGCTTGTGCAATCTCCTGTGGAGAAGGCATGTTTTCAGTCATTACAGAAGTCCCCAAGTGCTGTCCAGCAGGGGGTTCTGTGTGTTTGGTTTTCTTTAATGGAAATGGGGTGCTAGCCAGTTCAGCAGGGCTTTGGTACCCATATCGGGGTAGATGTAGTGGTCTCGGTGGTGTCACCCACAGGCACTGAGAGTGTCTGCTGGTCAGAGCCTGAGGGATCCTTAGGTGGAGGCAACTTCTTTTTGAGCCTTTCCAAATGTTTTTCAAGCATTTTTTTCAGGGAAGGTCTTGCATATTTCACAATCAGACTTTAAATGCTAATAGCCAAAGCAGGCCACACAAGAAGTGTTTATTTGCCTTGGCAAATACTTCTCCACACTCAGTACAGCTTTTAAAACAGGGCTCACCGGTTTTCTCTTAGATTTTTCTGACATTTTGCCCAGATTGGCAGAAAAACAGAAACCGCGAAAGGGTTTGAAATTTTGAAATAGTAGTTTGCGGTTTTTGGTCGGTTCAGGAACCAATCGGAACCGAGAACCGATACAGAAAAGAACCGAAGTTATCAGTTCAGTAACCGGTATTAGCGGTTACACAAAAACAATTTCTTTAAATGATTTAGACTAAATAAAGGAGTTTCTTTCACAAAACTCTGCTCTAAACTAAAAAATTCCCAGTTCCCTCCAGTTATCCCGAACCGGGAGAAATCGAGAAAAACAACAAATTTAACTAAAATTAACTAACGGTTAAGCTAAAAACAAAAGATAAGGGCAGCAAATGAAAAAATAAGGAATACTTACATCTGTTTTATAAGTCTTCACAACAAGATGTTGAGGAGAGGATCTCGAAGCGTCTAGTCTTGACAGGCGGAGAGTGAAATCTGAGAGGTCAGAATGTGGGCAATTGATATGGGCAGCATTTAAAAAGTGGCATGTGCCAATGGTGTTCTATCATTAGCATAATGTTTCATCTCCGGGCAGATCTGGATTAAAGGCATACTGCATAGAGTTAGGGATATTGGAGTATTCCTGGGGTGAAAAAAAATATTCCAAAGAGGAATCACATAGCTGTATTCACCACAATATTACAGAAGAGATCAAGCTGGATCCCTCTCAACAGTTACATTAGTGGATATTTCAGCAAAAGGCAACAGAACACAGATTCCACAGTATTGCACCTAAGTGCACCACATGGATAAGGGCAACACAAGGGAAACATAGGTTCTAATAAAAGTAGAGTCGACCTTCTTGTGGCTGGTTTAATGTTCTTACTAGGCACATGAGGTGTGCAATCAGAAAAGAGAAACAAGACCAGCCCACCGGTACAGTGGAAAGATTTACCACTGTGACGTAGGTGACCCGGGTTTGGGAATAGACTTGGGATGGCCAAGGGCCGGCCGGGGGCGAGGGTGAATTGAGTGGCCATTGCATGCTGTTCACCCCTGAGGGGGGAGGGAGGAGGGAGGGTTGAGTGCCTCCAGTTCAGTGTTCCCAGGTGACTAAGGGATGCACCGTTACCAGAGCACCTGTGAAATTTGATCCTCAGAGGGGCATGTCAGATGCATAATGCGGTTCCATCACAGCATCCGCTTTGACACGCTCCCCACAAAAAAACAAGATAATGAATCTCCGGCATGCAGTATGATGCCTCCCACCCATTGCGGGTCCAGTGGTCTCCCCAGCCCACCCATAATAGAATTCATCAGGGCTACTGGGGGGACTCTGGCGACTCCGCCCCCGGGGACAATCCATGGGGCACTGCGCTTGGGAGAAGGTCCCCGGTCTGGTTGGTAGGGCAACTGAAGGGGAACCACCAGAAATAAAGCGCAGCAAGTAAACAAAAAAAAAAAAGAGAGAAACAACTGGTGAATAGAGAATAGAGAATGAGAAGTAATTAAAAGCTAACTGAAACATCAGTACACCAGTACCCATTAGGAGAAACTGGGGGCTTTTCAAATGGGGGATTCTAGCCATTTCACTGAGGAAGAAAACAAAACATATCAGGGCAAAATGTCAATTAGACCTGTCTCATAATCTTGGGAGAAACAGTATTACACCATCAAGGATGTGGGGGGCCCGTTCAACCATGCTGATTCCAGAAGGCTGTTGCCATATTTTTTTCTTTTCCGCTGATTCATCAGAACACTTGTGCACAGGTAAAATTTAAGACAAAGATATAACAGTCAGTTCTACTTAGAAAGTAAAGTGTGCAGACATTACAGGAGAACTGTGCTGAATCTGCAAGTGATCTTTCCCAGTAGAATTTTTTTTTTTTTAAATACTGGTTCAAATTCTGTTACTGTTCTAGCTATGCAGGCTTTTTTTGTTATCCCAGTCAGTGTTTCTGATTGAAAAGCTGATTGGAAGGACCATTTTCAAACTCTGTGATGTAGTTGTTGTTGTTGCCATAATGAATTAATGGTTTATTGCTGACCTCTCTGGCTGAGAGGGACATAAACTACATCATACACTTCTAAAATGGTACTTACAACCAGAATGTAAATCTGAAATGCCCACTGTGGTCACTAAAAGGCCTGTGTAGATGGAACAATAATATAATTTGAACCAGTACTTAAAAAAATCTTCTACTCGGAAATATGACTTACAAGTCCTGCACAGTTCTTTAAAGGAAATTACTGTACAATGATATGTATGCAATAGAACAACACAGTGCACTGGTTGTACTAAGCTTAACCACATGCCTGCGGCATAGTTAGGCACAAGGTCAAAGCTCAAGCACATTTTTACCCCTGAAAGTGAAATAAACCTAGTACTACAATTGCCCTTGAGTCTCTTATTGCACATATAACATTTTTTTGAGGAAATTTTAAAGAAATACACAAAACTACTCAAAAATTATAAAAATATGACAATTTATGGTTATGTAGTCCCTCTGCTGAAACAGTATCACCAACGGGTGCTTGTGTGATGTTGCCACTACTGTGCTGGTGCTGTGTATCTTCTTGGTCTTTTTACTGTTGAGTGGAGGATGTAGGAGTGATGAGTGAACCTACAACAAAAACAAGCAAAAGTCAGCAGAAATGCTGAGCTTTCTGCAGAACTAGCTTTCTGAGTGCCTACTTGGTGTTCATAAGTAAACAAGCTGTTTGTATGTTTTTTACTATAGCAGAGAAAACAATAGGGTCCATTTTTAGTTAGAAACTGAAAAGATGCTGGCCCGATAGCACAGCAGTAGGGCTACTCCTTGCTATGCCACTGGTCCAGGTTCGAGAATGGACTCAGGTTGCTCACAGTCTGGCTGGGACAGGAAGGACTGAACGTACTGAGCGGGGACAGCTCTCCTTCCTCAGGGAGGGGTGGACACAGCATTCTGCTACTTGTCTGTTGCCTGATGGAGGCCAGGAGACAGCACAGTGGAACCCCAGCAAGAGCAGCAGCAACCAACAGATGCAGCACCCATGCATGCCACTGGACATGTATGTGCAGCACCCATGCATGCCACTGGACATGTATGTGCGCATCATTGCATGTCAGTACTCTTGGGTAGAAAAAAACAGGAACCAGAGAAAAAAGCCATGTGCTGCCATAGCACCAGCCCCCCTGCAGGCCCATGCATGACCAACATGGGAGGCCACCCACTGCTATCACAGTCCTGGGTAAGTGGTGGCTAACCAGTAATTCCATGATAAGGTCAGTGACAGAAATTGAGGGGCCCTATCAAGTTCTTTTTTATTTATTTAAATTTTGGTAGCCAGGTAGGCACACTGAGACCATGACTATCCCTTTTCCAGGGGCAGCCCAGAATTAGTTACAAGTACCCAGAAGGGAGCAAGAGAAGAAGTACCAAGAGATCCATTTACAAACCTCAGACCTTACACCACTGGCAGTATACAGTAACAGACACGTGTTAGGTACATACATTTACATTTACATTTATAGCAAATCATACATATCTAAGCTCATAGGAACTAATACATTGGACTGGCTTATAGGTGCCAGAGCAGAGCTGCGACATGATAGACATGATAGGCCTACACCAGATCGGGGTAACTAGGCATCTCCCATGAAAGTCTGCTCAGGTAAGTCTTCAGCCCTTTCTTAAACCCACCCAGTGATTCACAAACCTGAAGGTCTCTCAGGAGATTGTTCCAGAGATTAGGGAGGGCAGTTCTAGTGGATCTCTGACCCTGGGATGATCTAGCTCTAGGAACTTCCAGAGTTCCAGGAGCTTGAGATCTGATAATCTGAGCTCTCTGCTGTTCAGTTTTAGGGACACCAGGCTCACCAAACTGGGAGGATCACCCAGCTGTTGTAACTTAAAAGCCAGACAGAGTGAGGGGTATGCCAGTCTCCCTTCCAGGGTTAGCCCGTTGATGGTACTCAGCACTCTGCAATGGTGCTCCATGTGGTGTGTTCCAGCAGCATAGTGACTGACTCTATTCGTATAGAGTTCTCAATCGCTGCATTTCTGTAGACCTTAATGCCTGAAGCAGAGTCAAGCCATAGAGTAGAGTGGAAAGGATAGTCCCATTGCTAATCACCAGTTTAGACTCCTTGGTTAGGAAGGGACTAAGTCTATATAGAAGGCCAAGTTTCTGGTTTACCGTTTTGGTTAGGTGGTCCTTGTGATTTCTGAACAGCATATCCTAGTCTATGTACATTCCAAGGTACTTTATGCTTTCTACCACTTCAATCACAGACCCATTGGAGAGTGAGAGGGACAAGAGGTGAGACCTGTTAGTGCCAAGGTTCTTTGGGCCAAAGAGCATGGCCTTGGTCTTTTTCCCCATTCAGAACTACCGTATATAGTCGCGTATAAGTTGGCCCGTGTATAAGTCGGGGTTGGGGGGTTAGTCTTTTCAAATGGTATTTTGTGATACACCCACATATAAGTTGGAACCTGACTTCAGGCGGGCTTGCCTACAACACATCTGAAAAAAAGTCATCTATCAAATCTTATGAATTCTAAATAAATAAGTTTACCTGTACTTGAATCGCAGACTATTTATTTATTTATTGATGTATTTATTATATTTTAATATATCATGCAGCTGTATAGCGGTGTGGTTCACTACGTAGCCTTGACAGCAAAGATTGAGGACCCAGGTGCTCAGCTTTTCCTCAATGGATGACATGGAATGGGTTTAACTTACCGGTAATTCTCGTTACCTCCTTATTGACTGTCTGCAGCTCTGATTTATTTGGACTGCCCATCCCAAATTAATTTTTGATTTATTCCAAGCTCTCTCTTGGCGGCTGCATTAGTATGGGACTCTGCATACTTACAGTATTTACTTTATGTTTAAAGTCCATGCTGTATGCGGTGCATTTCCTTTTCTGTGAAGAAACAGTGAGTTGTGTAAAATAGGGGGAGCACTGAATTTACAAAGGGGAGCCTTGTAGCCTGATTAAACCAGACAGGAGCAATGAAGTTATTGAGGACTGATGTAGTCGGTGAGAGACAGACTTCAGCTGACAGTGGGTCAATTAGTGTCAAATCATTAATCATAGCACATCTATTGATGTGAGACAGGCACGTTAACAGCTGGAGTAACAGCTGTGGAGGTGTGAGGCTTGGGTATCAAGTAAGTGTTAAGCCGCTCATTATATCATTATCAGGTGACTCAGTCACTCATGGTAAGGTGCAGTTTTTGCATTGTCACAAGTCAGGAGCTGGAAATTTTTGTTACATTGTCAGTGTCTTGCATATAAGTCAGTACCATGATTTTAAAGCGTAAAAAAGGTCTCAAAAAATGACTTAATTGTGAGTATATACAGTAGTTTATTAGCCTGAAACTAGTCTTCAAGAGTAGAGTGAGTTGAGAAGGGAGAAAAACATTAGCTGAAAAAAACAAATGTAAAGACTGGCACAAGAAATGTCGCAAGTTATCCATCCTGATTGCCAGGGACTTGTTTTTAGACACTGGTTAAAGTCTCCCAAGTCACTGGCTAGAAACAAATCTTAGGGGATCAAGATGCAAGATTTTCCCCTACCCATTTTTTAAGTTCTATCATATACTATCTTGTCTGTCTTTCTTTTATGCTGCCCACTTGCCCATACTATTTCTCCCCCCACCCCACCCCACCCCAACTCTACTCTCACTAACTCCTTTCTAGGCCATAATTTATGCACCAGATTTAATACAGATACTTCTGAGACATTATGACTATTTGCTATTACTATGACTATTTGCACTGTATTGTTGCTCTCTAATTGTTCGGTACCTCTGTTGTTTGCCAGTACTGGCCCGGGCCGTGCCTGTAAAAGGTCTTCGAATCAGTGCCCCAACCCAGTTATCAAATGAATAAATAAGTAAATAAATATTAGTGGCTGGAATTACTAGCTAATGATATGCTCTTCCTGTGATCGTTAGCTCTTCGATATTGATAGTCTATTGCACGGGGCTCCCGTAATACAACCACTGTGGTTGCTATTCCCTGGGCCTGTTTTGATCCGGTGACATTGCCAGAACCCTCTAAAACATTTAAGTCCCTTTTTGTGGGGCAGTTAATTAGTAAATAGATTTTCTTATGGTGTTTGGCATTGTTTTTTTCCCCCGGACTAGATGGTGGGTAAAACCTGAGAGTAGCATATTAACTGCTTTGTCCAATATAAAATAAAATTTTAAAAACTAAAGGTTTCTTTGAAAAAATGAAATGGTTGATAATGGGAGCCTAGTGCCCCCTTGGCACTCAGCTGTGTGGGAGGCAGATCGAGGGACACAGGCAGGCATTCAGTCAGCCCATCCTGAGTTCTGAATTGAATCCCCTACTTGGTGTGAACAGGGGATTTTAGGTAGGAGTGGGTCTGACTATTTTTTAAAGTATAAGCGAGTTTCTGAATGGATGACCCCAGCTCTCCCTATCAGTTCCATGGGCTGGGGCAGCATAGTAGAGTTCTCCCTGTACTACCAGTAAGTGTTATTGGGGGGCAAGCAAAAGATATGGCAGGGTCCCAGCTACCATATCCTGTAACCCTCTTGCCCAGCACTCTGTGTCTTTGTGAATGGCGCAGAGTGCAGGCACACCCCAGACACACACTCTGGACTGGCTGTGTGCATAGCTGCATGCTTAGATGGGGGGATCGAGTGCGCAAGGGACATGCACCCCTTCTGTGAATGCCACTGGGAGTTCACTGATGGCATGCACAGGATCTCGGCTTAATTTGTTAATGTTAATTATTATCATTGTCAATGCTCATTTTATTAAGAGAACCACAAACTCTTATTCAGAATTAAAAACTCTGTCAGATACTATATTCATTAGGTATACACTTGGAAAAGAGTTTATATTTCATGAATGAAATTTGGCTCATTGATGGCGCCATTAGGGACACGCATTCATGGTAGGGATGTGCTTCCAGACGGTGGCTGAATATGCAGACTACTCAGGTCCAAATATGAGAAGCACAATGGCTAAAAAAGTACAAATGCTGAATTATTTTTTTATGTTGGGGCATTCCGCAGACTTAATTTGCCAAGTTTGTGCCTAGAGGGAAACTGGTCACAGATCATCAGAAACTGCACAGCAAAACTGATGTCACTTAAATTAATAACACAAGTAATAATATTAAAATTATCATGATTGGGAAATGAAAAGGTGCACAGATTGCATTGTTGTTTTGTTAGATTGTGACCTTGAATTTAAAAAATACAGCTTTAATTGCCACAGCATATGAACATGGCAAGTGTAATTCATGAAATGTGACCTGAAAAACTGTTTAGTGGAATGACCCAAAAATAAGTTTTGTGGGGGGTATTGATAATGAGACCTCCAATATTCATTCAATGGGGGTTAAAAACATGAGTTTGTTGAAAATGTGGGTTCAAAAAGTAAAAATAATTGCAATGTTATGAGTAAACATTGAAACATGTCGTTTGTTAATAACTTTTTTTGCAATTTTAACCCCAGATGTTCAGCATAGTCTTTTTATTGTACCACTTTGTGAACATCACAGGTCTCAGCCTGAAATCCTGTCCAGAAATGGCATTTTGTGGTACAAGTCTGAAGTCGTTTGGGGCAGGATTTGAAAATGACACATCATGTTCATTATGTATGGTACAAAATGGCTATGTTGAAAATGTTGGGTGCAAATCTGGAAAAATAGCAAACCTAGGAGTAAACATTTAAAATTTCAATGTTTCTTTCTAATTTTGTCAGTTTTTGAGATTTGGACCCCACATTTTCCAACATATTGTAGTAGTAAACACTTTTATTTTTATACATGATATAACTGTTTTCATCTTTTTATTACCCCACCATATGATCAACTCAGGTGAAATGTTCTATTTTTGTAACTTAAATTTTTATTAATGTTTTCAAGTACAAGAATAATCTTGACATCATCGGGCTTAGAAGGCCCCTGCACATTACAATCAGATAACACTGTTAATGTTAATGTGACTAGGTGGGCCAATCAGTTCTTATCTGCCGTCAAAGTCTATGTTTCCATAATGTTAGTCACGGAGTCATACCCCACTCAAGTTCGTGTCATAGTAAGTGTCCATCTTACATAGTCCCAATGCCAGGGGTTGCAGACCAAGACAAATTATAATTGTACAATAAGGTTATCTATTTCAGGAAACTAAAAATTATGCAGAAAAACAGAGAAGTAAAAATAAAACAACATAACATAATGGAACTGAACTTTAATTGTAGAGCCTTATTTTGCCCTATTCTAAGCGATCCAGCTAAAGTAATTGTGTGAGAAATTCTCTCTAGGGTAAATTATCAGAGTTTCTGCTATCAGAGGTCTGGGTATAATTTAATTACACTCTGTGAACGAACTATCAGGGGACTGAAGTATAAAGTTTTAAAAGGGTAGCCTGTGTGCAGACTTCTGAGCTCTGCACAGCCAGTATTTCCACAGTTAGTCACTTAATGCTGGAACTGCAAACGAACAGCTTGCCCTGTCCTCATTTGCTCTTCTTTTCCCACTCCTGTACCTGCCCACCCCCAATCGTTAATCAGTTCACCCTCTACTGTCTACTTAATTCCCCCTCCCTCTCCACGCAGATACCACCCCTCCCCCAAGGAGACCCGGAGTGCGCGAGGCCAGTCCCTGAAGCCCTCCCTGCTGCAAGATAGCCCGAAGCTGCAAAAGGTAATTGTACCTCTCTCCAGACAGCAGTCGCGACCGTTGGGAAAAGACTACTCGGCTACTGCATTTGGCGCCTTTTCCAGCAACGGCTGCAAGCGCGCCTTCTCACTGCTGAAAACGCAGTGTTAATTGGTGCTCAGGCTTTGTCCCTCCGAACGCTACGCTTTCGGCTCCCCACCGCCTCCACCACCACCCTTGGTCGGCAGTCGAATTTATAGCCAAGGTTTGTCAGGTGACAAGGCGAAATAACCTATCAGCTCACTTTTCCAGCTGCAGGTTATACAAAGTTAACACTAGTGGCCACTGCTACATACCTATCTCTATCTACAAATATAATGTTATCCCTCCTATTAACAGCCCTCCTGACTTCCAGGATCTTACAACATGCTCAACAACCCCCCCTAGAGGCACCCAAACCACACTACCACAACTTTTTCACTAATCACTTATTTACCTATGATGACCTCAGACCCTGTCCCTTCAACATCTCACACACAAGCCAAACTGATCATGCTGGCTTATACTCACACACTCTCACTTTAACCCTCACAGGCTACACATTGTACCTCAGCTCTTCCCCCAAGACCACAACCCCCACCCCTGGCTAACCCCATAACCATCCCCTCACTTCCCTAGCCCTTCTAGCATGTGTCATTCCCAGTCTCCCAGTTCCCACCTCCAGTGATAAAAGCCCCACACCCTACCAATCCCAACGACACTCATCCAAACTCTGTAGGTTGGCCCTCCTGCGGCACACCCTCCTACTTCTATTAATATCTGGCAATATCCACCTCAACCCAGGACCACCCTGCGCTATGGCCTCTCCAAACCACCCTGGGGTAGTCTACTGCTAGTTACTCTAAATATATGCAGCCTACCAAAAAAAACACACCCCTCTCCAAGGCTGGATTGCCCAGCATACACCGGACATCCTAGCCCTCTCGGAGACCTGGCTCTCCGATAGAATACCCAACGATGCTGTCTCCCTCAGTAATTATTCCTTTTTCTGGGCCGATTGGACCAGCAAGAGAGGTGGTGGCTGTGCAATTTATGTTAAATCCTCAGTCCATGCCACTGAAGTACAAACCCCCGTACCACAATATGGCGCCCAGACACTTACAATCAAACTCAGTCTGGGTTCCAAAATGCTCCACATCATTTCAGCCTATATCTCCCTGAGAAACCAAAAACTCACCTTTGATTCTATCCTCCACAGTATCTCCCACCTACCTAATACTAGTGAAATCATCATAATGGGTGACTTCAATTTCAACTGGCTATCCCCAGCCTCATCCAGCTTTAAAGACACTGCACTGGCATACGACCTTGCCCAACTCGTCACCTCTCTAACCAGAAGGGACAATAGATCCGGGACCTCCACCCTTTTAGATCTCATTTTCACCAACAGGCCACGGAACCTCTCCCAGGCCACGGTGCTCCCTGACTGTATCAGTGACCACTCCCTGGTGACCTGCTGGTGGTCGGGTAAATTGCCCTCTGCCCCCCAAAAAATCTCCATGCAGAGATGGCTAAAAAGAGGAGGCCTACAGAAACTCAAAGCCCATATAACTATCAGCAATTGGCTCCCCATTTACACGACACAGTCAGTAGACCTAGCACTCGCCCACTTTATAACCACTTTCAACAAGGCCTGTGACATTTTTGCTCCCCTCACCAAGCAAGTAGTGAAAACCAGAACCACCCCCTGGATCACACCCTCACTACTTAACCTGCTCCAACAGAGGGACAACTTTGGCATAAGGCTCTTGACTCTCAACGCCGTGGGATAGACAGCTATACTGGGGACCCAATAAATGTACATGGGCCTTCACGACGAAGCGTTCTTACTACCAACAAACCTAACTACCTCTTGGGAGATGGTAAAATTCTGGAGCAACATAAAATAACTCAGTGGAAATCCGTTCCCCACCTTCCAACTCACTATAAATGGAGATGTCACCCAGGATCCTTCCACTATAGCGAAGCCTTAACTCTGCCTTCTCGGACCTCTCCCATATCCTCCTCCTAATTTCTTCCACCCTGTCCCCCACCCTCCCCTGACACACCGTGTAATGTACAGTAGATTCAATACCTTTCAGGCTGAGAGTCATCTCCTGCCGCGAGGCAAAACATTACATTACCAAAGCTATCGCCAATTCCCATTACAGCAATGATTCACTAGATCTTAAACTCATTCGGCTGACCCTGGATGTCATATTACCCCACCTTACTAAAATTCTCAACCTCTCTCTTTGCCTTGGTCAGTTTCCATCAACCTGGAAGAGTGCCATAATCACTCCCATTCTGAAGAGTGGCGACCCCACTAACACAAGCAACTATAGACCGATTTCAATACTTCCACCTCTCTCCAAAGCACTGGAAAAAATAGTCTCGGACCAGATAACAGAACACCTAACTAAACACAACCTTCTCTGCCAGGCTCAGCATGGTTTCCGGACTGGCCATAGCATAGTCACTGCACTTTCTGAGCTCACCTTGTTCATCCATGAGGTCCTAGACCAAGGGTCAATTGCAGGTGCGATCTTTGTGGATCTAACCAAGGTATTTGACACAGTCAGTCACGAGCTACTGCTTTGTGTCCTTCCACAACTGAATGTGGTCCCAGAGACAACTGCTTGGTTCAAGGATTACCTCTCAGGCTGGTCACAAGTCAGGTTAAACACCACCATCTCCTCATGCAAAACAGTGTGCTCTGGGGTCCCACAGGGGTCTATTCTCGGCCCTCTTCTTTTCACCCTCTTTTTAAATTCACTCCCCAAGGCATGCAGTGGTCATCTACTTCTCTATGCTGATGATGCAGTACTATTTTGGAAACACCCACAACCATGCGCCCTCCAGCTAGCCCTTCAGGGTTTCTTCAGGGAGCTAGAGACATGGTTCAATGAGCACCGCCTGATCATCAACTATAAAAAAACTAAATCCATGATCTTTGCGCACCGTCAAAGCCCACACAGTCAGTCGGCACTCCTAATCAAAAACAGACAAGGCGCCCCCCTTGAACACATTACAAATTTCAAATACCTTAGATACCTCCCTCTCCTACCATAGTCACATTCAACATCTCTCCTCAACTGTCAATGCTAGAGTGGGCATCCTCTACAGACTTAAACACTGCTTACCCACACACAGGCCATGCATCTTGCAGTCTCCTCCTCAATCCTCTCCCTTGTTGACTACGGGATAGCGATATATGGATCAGCAGAACCCACCGCACAACGTAGTATTAACACTGCCTTGAATAAAGCATGCCGCCTAGTCACCGGCAGTGACAGACTAACTCATACCTGTGACCTTTACGCTTTGGCCAGTTGGCTAAACTTCCAACAAAGACTAAAGTATCACACCTGCATCCTCGCAAAAAAAATACATCTCCAGCTAGCCCCATTGGCTTTCTCCCTTAATCAGCCCAGCCCCCTCAGGCGTAATACACGGCTCGCAGCAAACTCCTCATTCCAGGTTCCCCATTGAAGAACATCACTTGGGCAAAGATCCTTCTGCTACTGTGCCCCCTTTGGCTCAATGCTTTACCTCTCAGCTCTCTCAGACCCATAGCATCTCCCTATTCAAAGCAGGTCTCAAGCTCACCTACTTGAGTCTGCAAACTGTGACTGTGGCTAATCCCTGACCACCTCGTGTGCTCCCAAACCCCCCTAATAACTGACACAGGGTCTCCCTAGACCCCATGAATCTGCATCCTACACGTCTCTAACAAATGATATCCAGAAAGCTGCCTACCACTGTCTCTGGTAAACTAAGTTAAAGCCTGGACTGCACTGCCAGTACTGTTTGTGAATACTGCTTGTTTATGTGTGTTTCCTTGTATTTTGTTCTCCCTCCACCCCCTGTAACCGACGTGGAGCCTTTGCAAAAGAGTCTGTTACTCAAAGGATTGTAATTCCGATTATATGCAATAAATAAATAACAGAACTATGGCACTACAAGATCTGGCTACTCAACCTATGAACCTGTGTACCAGCCACAGGTTGAACCGAACCAAGGCAGCGTACTGCTTAACGCAATATGCTGTGTGGTGGTGTAATATATATCCTGGTGTGCAGGCAGGAGCAACAACATATTGATATGAGTTACATACTATGGAGGTGAAATGTTCTAAATCCCATCCAAAAGGTGATTTTGTTGAGCGCCTGTGAAAATATGTTTTAGAGGGGATTTAAAAAAAAATTACACCTGCCTGGTTCATGAAGTGGGGGGTGAAAAAAGGCTATGTTGAAAATCTGGGGTCAAAATATGGAAAAATAGCAAAGTTATGAGTAAATGCTAAAGAATATCGATGTTTCTTCATAACTTTGTTGTTTTTTTGAACTTTTTACTCCAAATTTTCAACATAGCCTTTTTATTAAATCACAATTTAATCAAGACAAGTGAAACTTTTTAAATCTCATCTGAAATATGATTTCACACAACGATGCAGAAACATGTTTGGGGGGGATTTGAAAAATGTTGCCTACCTGTCAAAATCTGGAAAAAGAAGCAAAGTTATGAGTAAAAAAAGAATTTCAATGTTTCTTCAGAACTTTGTTTTTGATATTTTGTCCCCAATTTTTCAACATAGTCTTTTTATTACCCACCTTATGATCAAGACAGGTGGAATTTTTTTAAATCCTGTCTGAAACAAGATTTCACAGAGAGACTATGAAAAAACATTTGAGGGGTTGATTTGAAACATTTCACCTACCTGGTTCATGAGGTGCGGTAAAAAAAGGCTATGTTGTAAATGTTGGGTCAAACCTGCACACATGGAGACAGACAGACAGACACACACACACACACACACACACACACACACACACTATGGAACCACAGCCTATCCCTTTTGATGTTGCTCAAGCTTCCAGCGCTATCCCAGACCTCCACCTGGGAGCAACCAAGGGCCAAGTCGGCATGCCTCCCTCCCCCCAGAAGAGAAGAACTATCTGATGGATGCTTAATCCTCTCCCCCCTGGCCAACTCCAGGCAACTCGACTTTGTTCCCAAACTCGGGATGTCAGCATGGTGGGAGGAAATCTGGACACCACCCCAGCCTTTTGCATCACTGGACCAGCCTGGATTTCAATATTTTTTTCAAAACGTCGTTGGTTTTTGAGATTCTGACCCCAAATTATCAATTTAGCCTTTTCTGTATCGCTCCATGGAGAGTCATACACATGGGTAATGAAAACCCTACTGGGGTAGTGATATAGTCCAAAGCTATCAATCAGCATAGAACCTTGGGCACATGAACATTCCAAGATCACTTATTCCCCAGTCTTTGCTGTGCCACTAGAAGGGTAGGACAGTATAGGGAGAGCTTGCTGTAACAAGCACAAGTCTACAATTAATTTGTTATTTTCTGACAGAATTGTGAGGCAGGTTTGGGCTACCTGGTGACAGGGAACACCCTCAAATTTAATAAATCTTGCCCGTTAAGCTGGGGCTTTCAAATTGACTAACTTGCTTTATCTGTCCCATTTCTGTGCCTTCTAAGGTTACCACCTACTTGGTTTTTGACTGCATGATTCAGTTTTCTAGGTGCAGATTTGGTCTTCCAGTTTTTACTGTTGCAAATTCAGTTTTAATGGTAAATCAAGCAACACCTGTGAGATCCTCCACTAATTTTGTTGTTTCCGTTTCTTCTCATCTGATCTGACTGTGAGCAAGTGTCTGACTTTTCAGTATACTTGCTTGTTTACTTGCAGTGCAGGCAGATCAGGAAGTGCCCTCGAGTGCAAGACCAGCTGTGTCCCTTTGTCTGCCTAGTTGTCACCTCTAACTTCACACCATCAAATTGGAAGGTTATTTATTCCTGGGAAGAGTAAAATGTAACTCTTAAATTAACCCCTTCATTTTTCTGAAACACAGTGACACCCAGACAGGCAACAAATAATGGTTGCTACCTGTCCCACTTCGGACTGTATAATCTGGGTTTCAGCGACCCTTATCTGGTCATTCAGTCTTGTTCAGATTTAGTACTCTTTCAGTCATTTTGAATGCTCACATACTTGTAAAATGGGTCCTATCCAATCATTCACTGTTTTGCCTGCATATCCAGGTTACAAACAAGTTCTGATGTGATGCAGACCATTATTTGTAAACCAGTCAGTGTGAGAGGTGTAAAGTCTGGTTGTTAAAACCATTAGCAGTGAATTAACTTAATCCTTTCCATGCTGCATTGTAAGTGTTGTCTTTTACTGCTGTGTTAGGGAACAGTTTCATACCATGATATGCGCTCCTTTTTTTCCTTTTAAGGTTCTTTTACACACAGGTGAATACAACGGAATAAGCATTACCTGTGTGGCACCTTTGTACTCTGTTCTGTTTGTGGTTCACTTTACACTCTGAAGGTATTCCAGCAACACCCCCCACCTCCATTTTCAATATTAATGTTTCAGCTCCCCCACAGAGTGTGCTGCTGTATGGCTGTTTTTCACTGCTGCCAGAATGGCTGTTTTACACAGCCAGATAAAACAGAACACATCAGGATGAACCATTGGAGGTAGAGATTGTGGTCCGGGCGAACGTTCACCAGGGAAATGGAACAGATGCACATTACATACAAGGGAGGTAATGGTATAATGTTTCTGTAACAGTCATTCCGTTACAGAAACCTGTGTGTAAAAGCGCCTTTAGAGTCTGTCCTATATTTTGACATTTTTAAACCCTTTTGTTGTTAAATTAATAATCCAATATTTTATTCTGTTTGTAACAATATTAAATCTCTCTCTCCTCAGTACCTAGTGCCTTCTAAGGTTTACCAGGGCACTGGCAGGCCACAACTGCTAGCCAGGGCACATATATGTAACCCTGGTGCTGTGTATCCAAGGGCTACTACCCCTGCCTGGGTGGCCACAAACCAGGCTGAGGGGCCTGGGTTCCTATTTTAGATTTAAACTGGTTCTTTCTGAAAAGATATCATTATTGTGCAATGCCTCCACCCTGAGTATACTTTTACGTGGGCTAGATAAAACCTGGTACAACCCCTTGGGATGCTGTACCCACGCACTGTACCATAATGTCACCCCACATGACCCAATAACCAAAACCCCACATCTTAACATTTTAAGAATTAATGTCTCACTCTAATAATATGCTCATGACACCAGATCTATAAAAACAAGCAAACAGTTTATTTACAAGGGGTGAGGGTTAGGATGGGTGAATTGGATGCAAAGGTTAAGTATTTACATTGACTGGCATTTAGATTGGCATCAGGTAACTCAGATTAGTATTCTTGGTATTGCAATCAAAATAATCTTTTTGCATTTCTTAAATCTAGACATTGATCGCAGTGGCTACCCACCAACCTTCTGATATATTCAGAACATAAGAACATGAGAATTTGACGTCAGATGGGGACCGAGTGGCCCATCTAGTCTGCCCATGAACCTAACCCCCTCCCCTATATTTTGCTGTTTTTGTTTATACTGTAATGCTGGTCCCATGCGTGTTTAAATGCATTCACTGTCTTTGCTGCAACCACCTCTGGGTGCAGGCTGTTCCATGTGTCTATTACCCTCTCTGTAAAAAAGGACTTCCTCATATTGCCTCTGAGCCTTCCCCCTCCCAGGCGTAGATTTTGCCCTCTTGTATGTGTTTCTCCATTTGAATGGAAGAGTTTGTCTACCTGAACAGTGTTTATACCCTTGATGAATTTGAATGTTTACATCATACCCCCTCTGTCCCTTCTGTGTTCCAGGGAGTACAAGTTTAGGTCTTGGAGTCTAGACTCATATGGCTTGTGATGGAGGCCCTGCACCATCTTTTAGCCCTTCTCTGAACTGATTCCAAGCACTCTATGTCCTTCTTCAGGTGGGGCCACCAGAACTGGATGCAATACTTTCGGTGTGGCCTCATCAGGGATTTATAGAGTGGAATGATCACTTCTTGTTTCCAGTAGCGGAGCTAGGTTTGGGATCATTTGGGAGCCAGGGAGGGCCATTCAGTCAATGACAGGCTCCACAATGGGCACTAAACAGTGAATAAGGATGGCGTCAGGGTGCCACTACTCACACTGGGGCAGCCAGGAGGGGTGACTGCCCCCCCAGCCCCCCCTCTGACTCTGACACTGCTTGTTTCCTGCTAGTTATTCCCCTGCCTATGTATCCAAGGATGCTGCTTGCTTTTCGTGCCACTTTTTCACATTGATTCCCTGCTTTAAGGTTGTCCAGTATGATTACGCCTAACTTCCATTCAGTTCTGGTCTCTTCAAGTTGATGCCCATCTAGGAAGTATTGAGTTCTTGGGTTCTGTTTTCCCAGGTGCATCACTTTGCATTTTTTAGCATTGAATCTAAGTTGCCAGTCGCTGGACCACTGTTCAAGTTTCTTGAGATCATCTTTCATACTGGAGGCTCCCTCCTGATTGTCCGCCCTATTACATAGTTTTGTATTGTCTGCGAACAGGCAGACTTTACCCTCAAGACCATCAGCCATGTCACTGATGAATATGTTAAAGAGGACTGGACCCAGCACCGATCCCTGAGGGACTCCGCTGGTCACAAAACATTCTTTGGACATGATGCCATTTATTAAGACTTTCTGAGTCCCATCCTGCAGCCAGTGCACTACCCAGCTTACTATCTTATGATCGATACCTTTGTGTTCATACAAACATATGAAAATGCCAGCAGATACAGGCCTTACAGTCTATCAAGTCTGCTCAATTGTGCAGCTAGTGCCTTACTTGCAGCTGCCCCTCCCACCCTCCCTCTCTTTCCCCCCCCACTCTACCCATCCCCTCTTAAAGCCATCCACCGTGCTGCAGGCTAATACCTCCTCAGGCAGAGTATTCCACTTGTCCACCACCCTCTCTATGAAATACTGTCTCCTGATTTCCTTCCTGAACCTTCCCCCCTCCAACCTCAGCTGGTGCCCCCTCGTAACCCTTCCCCTTCTGATATGGAGAATCCCTTCAGTACTTGACTTGTTTATCCCCTTTAGGTATTTAAAGGTTTCAATCATGTCCCCACTATCCCTCCTATCCTCCAGGGAATACATATTTAGCTCGCTCAGCCTCTCCTCATAGGAGTATCCCTATAATCCCTGGACCATCTTTGTCGCACTACGCTGTACATCGTCCAACAATTTGATGTCCTTCTTCAGGAATGGGTGCCAGAACTGCACGCAGTATTCCACGTACAGCCTGAATAGCAACCTGTAGTGGGGCAGGATTACCTTCCTATTTCTAGAGGAGATTCCCCTCGCTATGCGCCCCAGCATTCTGCTGGCTTTTGCTGCTGCCTTCCTGCACTGAGTCAAGTTGTTCATACTCCCCGTTATGAGCACTCCTAGATTCTTATCCCCCTCAGTGCATTCCAGTTGTACCCCCCCCCAGCTGATAGCTCCTCCCCTGGTTCTGAGCCCCGGAGTGCAATACCTTGCACTTTTTAGCATTAAACCCCAACTGCCATGCCTCTGACCACTCCTGTAGTTTGGGCAGGTTCTCCTGCAGCCCACTCCACCCTTCGATGTCATCTACCACCGTTCCCATCTTTGTATCATCTGTGAAGAGTCTGATCTTACTCCAGACCCCGTGGGAGATATCAGAAATGAAAATCCCGAACAACACTGGTCCCAACACTAATCCTTGCAGTACCCTGCTCCGCACATTCCTCGGTAGTAAGAGCTCCCCACCACCACCACCACCCTTTGCCACCTACCCTTCAGCCAGTTGGCGATTCAGTTCACCATCTTTGTTCCCACCCCTATATATTCCAGCTTCCCCCCCAACCTCCCATGTGGCAAGGAATCAAAGGCCTTGCTGAAGTCCAAATATGGGACATCCACTGCATGGCCTTTGTACAGTGCCCTTGTCACCCAGTCATAGTACTCAATCAGGTTTGTCTGGCAGGATCTTCCTGAGACATACCCATGCTGCTGACCGTCCTGGAGATGATTGTTCTCCAAAAAGGTCACCAGCCTCTCATTTAGGATTGTCTCCATCAGTTTTCCCACAACTGATGTGAGGCTCACTGGTCAGTGGTTACCTGGTTCATCCTTGGGTCCACTTTTGTGAATAGGCACAACATGGGCCATCCTTCAATCCAGTGGTATGCATCCTGTGTCCAAGGAGGTGTTGAACAGGTCAACCAATGGTCCTGCCAGGAGCTCAGCTAGCTCCTTAAGTACCCTAGGGTGAATGCCGTCTGGACCCCATGCCTTATCCACCCTCAGTGCCCTTAATCCTTTCAGTACCCTGTCCTCTGTGGTGCCCATATCAGTGACCTCCTCCGCCCCATCCACCCCTCCTCTCCCAGGTGATGCCTGCCTCCCCTTTCTCCTTCATGAACACAGAGCAGAAGTAATCATTTAGTGTCTCTGCCTGGTCCTTCCCCTTCTCCATCCAGCCACTGTCCTTCTTTATCCTCACTATCTGATCTTTGTTTTTCTGCCTTTCACTGATGTGTCTGAAGAAGTCCTTCTCTCTGATCTTAATGTCCTGCACTAATCTCAGCTCCCTGGAAGCCTTGGCCGCTCTGACCAGCCTGGTAACCTCCCTGGACTTTTTCATATACATCTCCCTGTTGTCTTCCCCTCTTGATTTCTTGAGTCTCCAAAATGCCTTTTTCTTGGCCCTCATCTCATCCATGACCTCCTGCATTAGCCAGCTGGGCTTTTTTGCTCTCCACTTCTTACTCCTTGTTCTTGTACATTTCCCAGTAGCCTCCACCAGCCCCTTCTTAATGATATCCCATTTCTGGCTAGCATCCATGCATGGTCGAATACCTGCCAGATGCCTGGCCACAATATTCCCCATCCTTTTAAAGTCCGCCCCCTTAAATTCAATCACCCTAGTATTTGTACCTGCTGATTCCCAGCCTATATTGAGCGTGAACCATACTGTGTAGATCAAGTTTATTGATCAGCCTCCTGTGTGGGACAGTGTCAAAGGCCTTGCTGAAGTCCAGGTATACCACATCCACTGCCCCCCTCGGTCCATTGCTTTGGTCACCCTATCGAAGAATTCGATCAGGTTAGTCTGACATGATCTACCTGCAGTAAATCCGTGTTGTTTGGGTCGAGTTTTCCTGCCTCATTTAGGAAGTCTACTGTCCTTTCTTTAAGGAGTGTCTCCATGATTTTACCCACCACCAAGGTTAAGCTGACTGGTCGGTAATTTCCTGCCTCCTCCCTGCTGCCACTTTTATGCAAGGGTACCACGGTAGCCCTCTTCCAGTCAAGTGGCACCTTGCTGCTTTCCAGAGATTCATTGTATAGCTCAACTAATGGTGCAGCTATTTCTTCTCGAAGCTCTCTCAGTATTCTTGGGTGAATTCCATCCGGTTCCATGACTTTGTATTTCCTCAATTTTTCTAGTTCTTTCATCACCCTTTCTGTTATGAAGAGGCTTGTGTCTGCCTCCCATGCAGGGTGCTCTGTTCTGTTTATTGCCGGACTGCTACTGTTCTGCTCAAAAGAATGCATTGAGTGTTTCAGCTTTGTCTTTGTCTTTTTCTGCTAACTGACCGTTGCTTGTTGACAATCTGGCTAACCTCCCTTTGCTCTTCCTTTTTTTGCTGATGTATCTAAATATGGTTTTGTCCCCCTTCTTGATTCCCAGTGCTATTTTTCCCTCTGTTCGGGCTTTTGCTAACGTGATAGTCTTTCCAGCCTCCTTTGTGTTTCTCCTTGTAGAGCTCCCCATCACCTTCCTTCTGACTCCTTGAACTGCCTAAAGGCTTGTTTCTTTTCTCTAATCTTTAGTGCTATTTCTCTAGTAAACCAGAGGGGGTTTCTCTTCCTTTTAGATTTAGTTACTAGCTTTGTGCAGTCTGCTGTTACCACGTTTGGTGAGTCTTTCAAGTTTTTCCAGCAAGCTTCTACAACCCCTGCGGATCTGTCTCTCAGCAGTGCTTTAATGCTGGATCGCATCTTCTGGAAGTCAACTTTTTTGAAGTCGATAACCTTTAGTCTAGTGTGTCCTGGAACCCCCATATTATTGATTTGTAGCCAGACAGACTTATGATCACTGGATCTCAGATTAATGCCAACACGGACGTTGGATATTCTGGGGCTATTAGTGAGAACCAGGTCCAGGACTGCTTTATCCCTGGTGGGTGAGTCCACTAATTGGTTCAACCCAGCTTCCTTAAGAGTGATGAGAAATTCTCTGCTCTTTTGTGTGGAGGCTGTGTACGTGGACCAGTCTATGTCTGGTAGATTGAAGTCTCCGACCAGAAGCAGCTCACCTTTGTCAGCCATTGAGCAAATGGTCTCAAGGAGCTACTTGTCAGCTTCAGAGTCCTGGGCTGCGGGCCTATACATGATGCCCAGGGGGATAGGAGAGCTGCTCCCAGCTCCTAGAGTGACCCATAGGGCTTCTGCATTGCTGTGTTCCTGTTGAATCTCTGTTGCCTTTATTCCTTCACTGACATATACTGCAACCCCCCTTTGATCCGGTCCTTATGGAAAAGTGCGTAGCCTGGTATGCTAATATCCTAGGTGTGGTTATCAGAGAACCATGTTTCAGTGATTGCTACCCATTCCAGTTGTTTCTCTACTATAATGGAGGAAAGCTCAGGGATTTTGTTTGAAAGGCTGCTTGCGCTGATGCACATTGCCTTCCACTCCTGAACTATTGAACCACCTGGGTGGTTACCATATGTACTTGTATAAAAGTTGATCCGTGTATAAGTTGGGGGGTATTTCTCTCTGCTACAAAAAAAGGTTTTTGCATGACTCACATATAAATCAGATCTATGAATTTACCCTTTAATTGTGACCTGCTGAATTTAATGAATGACTACATGATTGCTGACTGAGTGCCTCTCAGTGCCTAATTGGCAGATCATTAACTTCTGTGCTTGTCTCCTTGCACTTAGAAGGTCGCTCGGCAACCTCATTGTTTTGAATTGACACACATAAGTACTAACAGAAGAATTACCTAACAGAAGTTTGCCAGTAGCTGCCCCAAACTGAGAATGCACATTGTCAGAGCTACAGCTTCACAGGCTCTTTGAGTCAAACAATGAAGACACTGAGATTTTTGGATTCAATAACAGCTAACTCTGTCTGTATAGCTGAACTGTGCACTGTTGCAGCCTACTGGTACATTGCAGCCAAATCCGTATGCAGCTCCAATGTTAAGAACTTGGGTGCATAAATGATTTGTGAACATGGCAGCCAAAATCAAAGTACAGCTTCCAATACGCCCATACTAAAAGCTACCGTTACTGACAATAGTTTATAAATTAAACCAAATGAACATTGCTGCTCTATATATTTCTGAATGTTCTGACTATTTGTTGTTTTTCTGCTCCGTATGTTTTTGCCAGTAGTTTTCTCCGATCAGGTCAGTAACTCGCGTATACGTCGGAAACCTATACTGAACAGTAAAATTTCTGTCCCAAAAATCTGACTTATACATGAGTATATATAGTATTTTGTCTATGTTGAGAGAGGCCCGCGGGGGCAAAGTTTTATGTAGGTTTTGTGTGGCTTTGTGGGCTGAGATGCTGCTGGATGGAAATATAATCTCTGGTGTTTCTGTTGGAACGCTGACCTGTTCCTGCACCCAACTGGTTGAAATGGACTGTTGTTGGTGTAGGTACCTGCTGGACAAAAATGTAATGATTGTTATTCTTGACAGTATGTTTATATTGCATTACTGACAGACTGTTGTAAGGAATTGATGGGGGAGGTGCAGATGGCATCCCATGTGTTGTGCTGGGTGCCTGTGCCTCCTCCCCGTCTAGTTTAGGTAATGAGCACTCCAGGACACAGAGAAATATACTGCAAGTGATTTTAACCCCCTTTGAAGGCATAGAGCCGAAGCGGGGTCTGGACTTGCCATTTGGATTAAAATCACTTGTAGTATATTTCTCTGTGTCCTGGAGTGCTCATTACCTTGGCTTTTGTGTGAAGTATTGAGGTTTGCACCTCACGCTGTGAGCACCCGCTCATAGTGTTGCGCTGTTTTTCTGTTGGATTCGATCCCCGTCTAGTTTAACTGACCGAGATGGACATCAAACTTCTGGCCTAGTGCCCTAGTACCTTCTTGTCTTGTAAGGTGTAGCCTATTGAATTTGAAGAATTCCCTGTCCCAGAAGTTCTGCCAATTGCCAGTGTAGTGATGTCCTTTCTCTTGGCACCACTGTTTCAGCCAGCTGTTCAGTTCAGTTATATCTCTTTCCCTGATCCTCTGCCTGCTACTCCCCTTTTTCCACACAGGTAGGATCTCTGAGAAAGAGATACCAGATGAAATGGAAGATAGTTTATTGCCCAGCTTGGACAGGTTTAGCTTTGTCTGTTCTAGAGTTCGACTGGCCAGGTCTTTTAGCTATATCTCGGAACCAATCAGCCACAAGCCAGAGCTGAAGCTACCTCGTGCCTTCTCAACCTGGAAGGACAGAAAAAGAAAATACACCACTCCTAATGCTGAGAGAGCAGCCACTGGCTGGGTCTGAGCAGAGCAAGCAAGGAGAGAAGCCGCTTCAGCAAAGAAAGGAGCCTGGACTGTGCACTCCAAGGGGGATTCACACAGGTAAAATTGCTGTCAAGGAATTCCTGCTTCTGCACCTGTTGGAGTCTGCCTTCCCTCCATGATTGATCTCTTTCCTAGTTGGTGAAGATCAGTGAAGCTCAGCAGACAGTAAGGCCAGGGGCTGGACTGCACTTGGCGTATGCCTCCTAGGGCTGCCCTTTGTGTCTGAGCGGTTGCTTCTGGTTGTTTCTGGCTGAGAGCTTTCTATCAGTTGACCATTATTTCAGTACTGGGTACAGCAGTCAGGGAAGATCGGTGAAGCTCAGCAGACAGTAAGGCTAGGGGCTGGACTGCTCTTGGTGTATGCCTTCTAGGGGTGCCCTTTGTGTCTGAGCTGTTGCTTCTGGCTGAGAGCTTTCTATTAGCTAACCACTATTTCAGTAGTGGGTACAGCAGTACAAATGCTGATTTACATACAGCAGCCAGGAATTCTGGGTAAATGTTGCAACAGCTCCTTATGCTGAGAGAGCAGTTGCTGGCTGGGTCTGAGCAGAGCGAGCGAGGAGAGAAGTCACCGCAGCAGAGAAAGAAGCCTGGACTGTGCACTCCAAGGGTGATTCATCCAGATAGAACTGTTGTCAAGGAATCCCTGCTTCTGCACCTGTCAGAGTCTCCCTCCCAGTTGGTGAAGATCAGTGAAGATCAGTAGACAGTAAAGTTAGAGGCTGGACTGCACTTGGCGTATGCCTCCTAGGGTTGCCCTTTGTGTCAGAGATGTTGCTTCTGGTTGTTTCTGGCTGAGAGCTTTGTATTAGCCGACCACTATTTCAGTAGTGGGTACAGCATTCAGTGAAAATCAGAGAAGCCCAGCAGATAGTAAAGCTAGGGGCTGAATGGCTCTTGACATATGCGTCCTAGGGGTACCCTTTGTTGTCTGAACTGTTGCTTCTGGCTGAGAACTTTCTATTAGCCAACCACTATTTTGGTAGTGGGTATAGTAGTACAAATGCTGATTTGTATACAGCAGCCAGGAATTCTGGGTAAACATTCCAACAGCTCCTTATGCTGAGAGAGCAGCTGCTGGCTGTATCTGAGCAGAGCGAGTGAGGAGAGAAGCTGCCTCAGCAGAGAAAGGAGCTCGGACTGTGCACTCCAAGGGGGATTCACCCAAGTAGAACTGCTGTCAAGCTGCTTCTGCACCTGTCAGAGTCTGCCTTCCCTCCATGACTGGTCTCTCTCCCAGTTGGTAAAGATCAGTGAAGCTCAACAGACAGTAAAGCTAGGGGCTGGACTGCTCTTGGCATATACCTCCTAGGGGTGTCCTTTGTGTCTGAGCTATTGCTTCCACCTAAGAGCTTCCTATTAGCTGACCACTATTTCAGTAGTGGGTACAGCAGTACAAATGCTGATTTACATATAGCAGCCAGGAATTCTGGGTAAATGTTCCAACAGCTTCTTATGCTAAGAGAGCAGCCACTGGTGGGGTCTGAGCAGAGTGAGTGAGGAGAGAAGCCACCTCAGTGAAGAAAGGAGGATGGAGTTTGCACTCTGAGGGTGATTCATCCAGATAGAACTGCTGTCAAGGAACCCTCCTTCTGCAGCTGTTGGAGTCTCTCTCCCAGTTGGTGAAGATCAATGAAGCTCAGAAGACTGTAAAGTTAGGGGCTGGACCACACTTGGCATATGCCTCCTAGGGTTGTCGTTTGTGTCTGAGCTGTTGCTTCTGGTGGAGAGCTTTCTGTTATTTGACCACTATTTGAGTAGTGGGTACAGCAATCGGTGAAGATCAGTGAAGCTCAGCAGACAATAAAGCTAGGGGCTGGACGGCTCTTGGTGTATGACTCCTAGGGGTGCTCTTTATGCCTGAGTTGTTGCTTCCAGCTGAGAGCTCTCTATTAGCTGACCACTATTTTGGTAGCAGGTGCAGTAGTACAAATGCTGATTTACATACAGCAGCCAGGAATTCTGGGTAAATGTTGCAACAGCTCCTTATGCTGAGAGAGCAGCCACTGGCTGGGTCTGAGCAGAGGGAGCGAGGAGAGAAGCTGCCTCAGCAAAGAATGGAGTCCGGACTGTACACTCCAAGGGGGATTCACCCAGATAGAACTGCTGTCAAGGAATCCCTGCTTCTGCAGCTGTCAGAGTCTGCCTTTGCTCCATGATTGGTCTCTCTCCCAGTTGGTGAAGATCAGTGAAGCTCAGCAGACAGTAAGGCTAGGAGCTGGACCGTACTTGTCGTATGCCTCCTAGGATTACCCTCTGTGTCTCAGCTATTGCTTCTGGTTGTTTCCGACTGGGAGCTTTCTATTAGCCGACCACTGTTTCAGTAGTGGGTACAGCAATCGGTGAAGATCAGTGAAGCTAGACTATAAGGCTAGGGGCTGGACCGCTCTTGGTGTTTGCCTCCTAGGGGTGCTCTTTGTGTCTGAGCTGTTGCTTCTGGCTGAGAGCTTTCTATTAGCTGACCGCTATTTCAGTTGTGAGTATAGCAGTACAAATGCTGATTTACATACAGCAGACAGGAATTCTGGGTAAATTCTGCAACAGCTTCTTATGCTGAGAGAGGAGCTGCAGGCTGGGTCTGAGCAGTGCAAGCGAGGAGAGAAGCTGCCTTAGCAGAGAAAGGAGCCCGGACTGTGCACTTCAAGGAGGATTCATCCAGGTAGAACTGCTGTCAAGGAATCCCTGCTTCTGCACCTCTCGGAGTCTGCCTTCCCTCTGTGTTTGGTTTCTCTCCCAGTTGATGAAGATCAGTGAAGCTTAGCAAACAGTAAGACTTGAGCTGAACCAGACTGGGCATATGCCTCCTAAGGTTGTCCTTTGTGTCTGAGCTGTTGTTTCAGGTTGTTTCTGGGTGGGAGCTTTCTATCAGCCAACCACTATTTCAGTAGTTGGTACAGGAGTCAGTGAAGATCAGCTGACAGTAAGACTAGGGACTGGACCGCTCTTGGCATATGCCTCCTAGGGGTGCCCTTTCTGTCTGAGCTGTTGCTTCCAGCTGAGAGCTTTCTATTAGCCTACCACGATTTCCATAGTGGGTACAATAGTACAAATGCTGATTTACGTACAGCAGCCAGGAATTCTGGGTAAATGTTCCAGCAGCTCCTCATGCTGAGAGAGCAGCTGCTGGCTGGGTCTGAGCAGAGTGAGTGAGGAGAGAAGCTGCCTCAGTGAAAAAAGGAGTCCAGACTGTGCACTCCAAGGGGGAGTCACCCATGTAGAACTGCTGTCAAGGAATTCCTGCTTTTGCACCTGTCGGAGTCTGCCTTCACTCCATGATTGGTCTCTCTCCCAGTTGGTGAAGATCAGTGAAGCTCAGCAGACAGTAAGGCTAGGAGCTAAACCACACTTGGTGTATGCATCCTAGGGTTGCCCTTTGTGTCCAAGATGTTGCTTCGGGTTGTTTCTGGCTGAGAGTTTTCTATTAGCTGGCTACTACTTTAGTAGTGGATACATCAGTCGGTGAAGATCAGTGATGCTCAGCAGACAGTAAGGCTAGGGGCTGGACCGCTCTTAGCGTATGCCTTGTAGGGGTGCCCTTTGTGTCTGAGCTACTGCTTCCAGCTAAGAGCTTTCGATTAGCAATCCACTATATCAGTAGTGGGTACAGCAGTACAAATGCTGATTTTCATACATCAGCCAGGAATTCTGTGTAAATGTTCCAATAGCTCCTTATGCTGAGAGAGCAGCTGCTGGCTGTGTCTGAGCAGAGCGAGTGAGGAGAGAAGCTGCCTCAGTGGAGAAAAAAGCCCAGACTGTGCACTCCAATGGGGATTCACCCAGGTAGAACTGTTGTCAAGGAATCCCTGCTTCTGCACCTGTCAGAATCTGCTTTCCCTCTGTGATTGGTCTCTTTCCCAGTTAGTGAAGATCAGTGAAGCTCAACAGACAGTAAGGCTAGGGGCTATACCGCACTTGGCGTATGCCTCCTAGGGTTGCCCATTGTGTCTGAGCTGTCAGAGTTTTATTCTCTTTGTCTAGCTAGCTGCATAAAATGGATATTATTTTCCCCATCTAGCTAGCTTCATTTGAATGGTAACACATATTGCAGGCCCGATGCCCACACTGGTACCAGTCCCAGACTATTATAGAACCCTGCAATTCTATACTCTAAACCTGGGTACCCAGTCCAAGTTATTAAGTTGCAGTCCTGTTAAAGTTGCAGCTGAGTTGGCCCGCATTGGGGCTGTTTAGGAGAAAATCGAGTTAGCATTCATTCTTTTCTTTCTGTTTCTTGCACTGTTTTGTCCTCACTGTGACGAGGTACCTTTGTAAATGAGCCTCTGGCTCAAAGGTTGTTAAACTGATGTTCTAATAAATAAATAAATAAATAAATTTTAGCATTCTTTCCACTGCTTATCTTTAAATCAAACTCTACAAAACAGTTAGCTCCTTTGCTTGATTGGCTTGGGCCTAAGACAATGAAACTTAACAGAACTCGAAGTAACTATTTACAGTCTCGTTCAGATTGAGCAGAACCAGATCTGCAGCTACTCACGGTTTTGAAGCCATAATTGGCTAAGTCGAAATCAGGCTGTATAAAGTAGATTCAGGTGGTCACAACATGTAGGCTCTGACTCTCAATGCAGAGATGTGTGGCAAAGGCTTGCAGCCAGAACCTCCATTACTGACTGCAGGATCTTGCAGCTTTTGCAGGCTGGAAAACGTCTTTCAGCCTCTTTGTGAGGTGTCCAGTCTTCATGTGCTGAAGTCACATTTTGGGATAGATCAGGCTGGGACCAGGGCCAGCACAGTTCAGACCTCCACGTCTAGGCTTTGCCCTTTAAGGGGAAGTGCATATGGCAATGCATACTACCAGGATGACTCCCAGGCTGATCTGGAAAACAGTCTCTTGCATTCAGCACATTTCACATTCAGCACATTTTGGTAGCTTTTAGTGGTCACAATTTTTTAACCATAGGGCCAGAGTGCAGGCTTGGTTATTTTAGCTTTCAAGACACAGTCTCTCTGCTTTTCACCTAGGGCTAGAACGGACCCAAAATTCACACAGTCTCTTTCAGACAAGATCTCTTGCTCTCGTCAAAGCAGAAAAGGAGCCCAAGGCATGACTCCTAAGCAGAATATTTAATTTCATTTTATTTTTTATCCTTGTAAGTCTGATGAGCATGACTGCCCATTTTCACAGACGACAAGCAATATATAAATATACAAACACCATAACATGGTACAAAAACAGACACTACAAGTAAAATACAGTTAAATCAACAAGTACATTCCTGTAAAAGTTGAAAATGCCTTTTCAGTCTGGATTTGAAAGACAATAATGAATTACAATTCAGAACATCATGAGGAAGTCGATTAAAGAAATGTGGACCCCTATATAATAGGGAATGATAACCTAATGCTTTCTTAAAAAATGGTTACGTCGAATGTAAATTTTGTTTGAATTCTAGTGCTTTTAGAGTTTACATACCTGGGAAAATATGAACTTATTGAAATGGGCAAAAGGCCAGATTTAATTTTAAATAAAAAGGTACCCATTTTAAACTGAATCCTATTTATGAGAGAAAGACGGAAGATTTCAAAAGGAAACAGTGGTGAGTTCTTACAGTCACACGAAGCATGAATCTTAAAATGGAATTATAGGTTACACTAAATTTATCGAGAGATTTGCTGTTCATAGCTGCATAGACTGTTAACCCATAGTCCAAAACACTAAAAAAAAGCTATGAGCTAATAATTTCCTAGATTCTACTGTTAGAAAAGGCTTAATTCTAAATAGACAGCTGAGTCTTTGATGATATTTTTTGTGATATGTGTAACGTGGTATTCAAAGGTAAGGTTGACGTCAAGTACAAGCCCCAGATACTTAAACATATCGACTACTTCAGTGGTGTTGCCCTTAATGTCATAAACAGATATTAAGTCATCCATGTTGTTCTTTTTATTGGAGAACAGCACAATTTTAGTTTTAATGGAATTAAGCACAAGGGAATTAGAAGGCAGCCAGTTCTGAAAAGAATTGAAATTTACCTGAATGTTTTGGAGGGCTTCATATGATAAATGACTTATCTTATAAAAGACTGTGTCATCTGCATACATTATAATAGAGCTTGAAATACATGAGCTAGGAGCAGCGTTCCTGTAAAGGGAAACAATGAGTGACCACAGGATAGATCCCTGGGAACACCATAATTAATTAACTTAGAAGAAGGGTAGTGACCATAGATCCCTGGGGAACACCACAATTAATTAACTTAGAAGAAGAGTAGTGACCATCAATGGAGGTCACATGTGTTCTGTTTGTGAGGTACTGGGAAAACCATTTAATGGCTTGAAGACAAAATTGCGATTTATCCAGAATGCAAGGGAGCAAATTATGCTCAACAAGGTCAAAGATAGGGCTGCTACTTTACTTGTAGGTAATTCACTTTTTTCAGATACTTTTCAAAGCACAATACACAATATCAAAGTCCCTCCTGGCCATGTTGGTGGTTGCAGCTCCAATTGGACATGCACTGCTCCTCACAGGCAATGTCAGGAAAAGCTCTGTGCTCAGGATACTTCTTCCATTCCTGTAGTCACTTCTACACAATCGCTTCAAACATTCTTAAACACTGGACCCTTCTATGGTCACTTGCAACAGATGTACACTCTTTACCAAGCGCTGATCAAAGACAAAACTTTTGCATCTCTTGGCTCTCTGGGCTTCTCAGCCCCAAGCAGGTCTCCAAAGAACATGTACTTGTAAATAGAAGTTTACTCAATCAGGATATTTCCAGATAGCTTTTCATTCTCTGATGGTTCAGGCTTCATCAACACTTTCACTGCTTAGGCAGAACGCTCATGCAGCTCTCTCACAACTGAAGACAAATTCAGGTTTCTACCACATTTTCCTCAAAACGTGGAAAGGCAAATGCTAGCCCTGGGGGACAATGACTGGCAACCCTCAAGCCAGAGACTTCACTTCCTGGCAGCCACTTCTCTCAGGAAAGGACAAAGCCCCCCTTCCCTGCAGAGGGGCTCTGGCTGAACACACTAGGCCCATTCTCTTTAGCAAAGGGCCAGAGACCCCCTCCCTGTGGAGAGGCTCGCATCGAACTGAACTCAGCCTACAAAGTCCCTTGTTTTGGGAGCTCTTTGGGGCTCCTAATTGGCTGAATCCACTTGTCTGTCCCAAAAATGAATATTCATTAGGCCTCCTCGACATCTGATAGATCTCCTATTTGGGCGCCTAAATTAGGTCCCTGCTTTTCCCCACAAGTCCTTTGCATTGTCCCATGAGTCTTTGGCAAAGTCCTAAGAGTGCTAGCTGTAACATTTTGGCTTTCCAATAGGCTGACAGGCTACAAACATGGATGCTAGTATCATAGTCCCCAAGCAGTCTAACAATGTCCCCAAATTCAAAGTCCAGCTATAGCCAGTAAAAATACTTTTTTATTTACATAGCCCCACAGTTCAATAGTCCATTTAGTGCCCTCTCCATTGCTGCCCTCTTAACATTTTACTACAGTCCTCAGCCTGTCACTGCTGCCACAATACAGTGTCCCTATGCGGCAGATGGGCAGTTAATTAATATTCATAGGGCTCTCAAATGTTCTCATTAATATTCATGAGCCCTGCTGTTAGCACTTCTCTGTGCTCTTTATTTATCATATAAAGCCTTGTTCTGGTCAATGGTCCCCTCTTTATCTTTTCCCGGGGCCGGGACCACCATGGAGCCACTCATTTGACCACGATCGCAGCCAGTAAGTGAAGAGCAAGCTGCTGGCTGGTCATGAAGCATATATGGGAAAAGCTGGCAGCTCTGCAACCACTCCACAAGTCCATCATGGGCCAAAATTAGTTGCAGGGGCTGAGGGGCACAATAGCGGACCCAGGCCAGGCGGTGAACAAATGGGGAAACACTGGGGACAGTCAGGGACACCCAAGGCACCAGGAGGCAGACAGGAGAATTGGAGAACAAGCAGGACAAATAAGGTAAACCCCCATGGGGGGTACATATATATTTCCTACTGTAGTAGCTCTGCACCACATGGGCACCAAACAGGACACAGCATATTTTTTTACTGGGCACATGCCCTGGTGTGTTCTGGTTTAGAGCAGTAACTGCTGCAGCTGCTGCTCTCACTTTTCATACCACAGTACCTGGACATTCCAGTAATACCATTCTAGGCCTTCCAGATGAACAGCATGGAATGGTGTGGGTAATGCCATGGCAACTCACAAAAATGAGAAAAGGAAGAGAGAACAGTAGCTGATGCATTGAAAGGACTACAATCTAGACTTGAGGGCACTGGAAATTTAGGTAATTTATAAAAAAATTTTGCAGAGCATATCAAGTGACCAGCTATACATGACTGACATGGAAACTAGGGTATAACATAGTTTCTATCACTTTTAAAAACTTCTCTTACATTACAAATAACTTTAGCAATGGGATGGACTACAGATAGTAACTCATGTCTTTATAAGTGACATTGCAGAGGGACTGGAAGGAAAAGTATGTCTATTTGCAGATGACACAAAGATCTGCAACAGAGTTGATGCACAAGGTGGAGTGGAAAGGATGAGAAGGGACTTGGCAAGGTTAGAGGAATGGTCAAATGTAGGGCAGCTTAGATTCAATGCTAAGAAGTGCAAGGTAATGCACCTGGGAAACAAAAACCCAGGGGAAGAGTACACAATGGGGGGTGAGATACTAACAACAACAAAAATGGAAAGGGACCTAGGGGTAGTCATATCAGATGACCTAAAAGTGGGCAAGCAATGTGAGAGGGCAGCAAGGAGGGCTGGGGGATACTGGGATGCATAGGGAGAGGCATCACCAGTAGGAAACAGGAAGTTATTATCCCTCTGTACAGACAGCTGGTGAGACCCCATCTGGAGTACTGCATGCAGTTCTGGAGACCCAATCTCCGCAAAGACATAGACAGGATGGCAGCTGTCCAGAGGAGGGCAACTAAAATGGTGCAGAGTCTGCACCGGAAGACATATGAACAGTGGCGGCTCTACACCAGAGCCTGCCAGGGAACGTGCCCCGGTAAAAAAATGCTGTGCCCCAGTTGGTGCCCCATATGGGGCAGAGCTTCCCCCATAGTAACAATATATCAGTGCCCTGGCTGCCATCTGTTGTGCCCTGGTAACCATTTGTGGCTAGAGCCGCTACTGCATATGAAGAGAGACTTAAGGAGCTTAATATGTATAGCCTCGAGGAAAGGAGGGAGAGGGGGGACATGATAGAAACTTTCAAGTACCTCAAGGGAATTTACAAAGTCCAAGAGGGTAGCATCTTTCAAAAAAAAGAGGTGTGCAAGAACAGGGGGGCACTATTTGAAGATGGGGGGGTGGCTCAGAGGTAATTTAAGGAAGTATTTTTTCACAGAGAGGGTTGTGGATGCATGGAATCGCCTTCCGGAAGAGATTGTGGAGTCAAAAACAGTGGTGGAATTCAAGCATGCATGGGACAGTCATGAGTCAATTCTAGGAGGTGGGGGTAGGAAGAAGTAGGCTGCTGGTTAACTAGGATCTGCAGCTTATCCAGTAGGTAGGGAAATGGGCAGACTGGGTGGGCCAAGCGTTCCTTATCTGCCGTCAAATTCTATGTTTCTATCTTTGAACGGCAGATGAAATTTGTTAATCTCATCTGCCATTACTGTTGTAGTTTATTTATTGAAGGAATTTTATCAGAAGAGGCCACCTGACCCAAAATAGGTACAGTAGTTTCCAGAGGTGCCCTGGTAGTCATCCGATATATAAATTAAACTGTGTATATAGAGTGCAAAGCCCTCAAACCCCCTCTCCAACCCCAACCAACCTTAACACACACTGAAATTAAAACTAAAAATATTTAAATCTAAATCAAACAAACCAAAAATAATAATCATGACGTAATTTAAAGAAATCATACACAATGCAATATCAGCAGCCATTTTGAGTAAACAGAGTCAGAGTCTAGAATATACCTGAGCAACACCCTCCTCAGTCATAAAAAGGGGCTGGGCCAGGGTGGTGTTTGGGGTGTGGTTTTATATTGGGTTTTCACCTCATCCAAAGGTGGTAACTGTAGTGCCTTCTGTGCATGAATTGGGGTCTGCATACTACTGTACTGTACTTAGGGTGTGCAGCAAGGTCTCCAATCCCCTTAGCCCAATGCCTCAGGTAAGTAATTTAAATTATTTGAGGGGGAGGGCACAGTTAGTTAGCTAGCTTTTGGGTCTCTTACTAATCCTTTCCCTTTCTCTTTCTCCTAGCATTCTTATGATGACGGACCCTCCCTCCCTTCCCTTCCTCAAACTGAAACATAGGTTAAATGCTGAGCAGACTGAGTGGAGTTCTAATTATGTTTGCTTGCACGCATGTGCAAGAAACATAGTGCCATCATCCGAGTTTTCCAGAGGTGTGTCAGCCTCTTCCAGTTCAGTCAGTGTATTTGCAGGCACGGTCACAGAGCGCCAATCACTGCTCCAGCTGTCTATGACAGCAGGAAAATGCAGTGGCAAACAGTTGAAAAGGAGAGCTCCGCTTGAGTGGCAGAGCTCTCTCCCCCCACACACACAGGCGTGCCTTTCCCCTCCCTCCACACTGTACTGGCAAAGGGTGCCAATCCCCGTCGGCTCCACCCCCAAAGCATCCAGGTGCCACGCTGGGGCCCACCCCAGCATGGCAAATTATGAATGGCCGTGAGGGGTGCCCAATCCCCGTCCCTGTCTCCCCACCCCCATGCTGTGCCGACCGGGGTGCCCAATCCCCGTCGGCTCCATGCCCCCAGTCGTCCTTCTGCCACGTTGGGAGCCCACCCAGCGTGGCAAACGCCTCACGCCGCTTTTAAAAAAAAAACCTGTAAAGAAAAACTGTCCCTCGCAGTCTCCATGCACCTCCCCTCACAACCCGCACCCACCCACTGCGCACCCTGCCTCTCTAAACCCCTCACCCCATACTTACCTCCAGAGTCCGCACGATGATTTCGGTGGACCGGGAACACGTCTGCACTCTTCAAAGCCGACCTTGAACTGAGAAATGCCGGTAAGCTGTATAATGGGATAGATAGGGTTTTTCAACTTTGTTGCATATCTCAGGCATTTTTTGGAATTTTTGCACCAAATTTTCAACATGGGGTTTTTGGGACCCCTCCTCATGAATTCTTGCACTGTCATGGCGTTACTCGGGCCCGAAGGGTGATTTCGCAGCCACTGTGCGAAATCACCTTTCCAGAACAATTAATGAAACGACACTGCCAGTGTTCATAAGGTGGGCTTTTAAAAAGCCTATTTTGAAAATTTGGTGGAAAAATTCCTAAAAATGACTGTTTTACGAGCGCATGCTATAGTTCCTACGCACGCTCGTAAGTTCGCAAATTTTCAATATTTTCACTCCAGATTTTCAACATTGCCATTTTACCACACCTTCTTATGAGCAGTATAGCTGTCATTTTTCACATCTCACCCAAAATGTGTTTCCACCCATATAGCGCACAATGGCGCAGTCGGTGTACGAAATCAATGTACGGGACACATTAAGAAAATCACAGTGACACTATTCATGAGCAGAGGTCTTAAAATGGCTATGTAGAAAATTTGGTGAGAAAATTCCTAAAAATGACTGCTTTACGAGCATGCGATGCAGAGTTCCTATGCACGCTCGTAAGTTCGCAAATTTTCAATATTTTCACTCCAGATTTTCAACATTGCCATTTTACCACACCTCCTTATGAGCAGTACAGTTGTCATTTTTCACATCTCGCCCACAATGTGTTTCTGCCTATGTAGCGCACAATGGCACAGTCGGTGTGCGAAATCAATGTATGGGACACGTTAAGAAAATCACAGTGACACTGGTCATGAGCAGAGGTGTTAAAATGGCTATGTTGAAAATTTGGTAAAAAAATTCCCAAAAATGACTGTTTTAGGAGCGCATGTTGCGCAGTTCCTATGCACGCTGGCAAGTTTGCGAATTTGTAATATCTGCACACCAGATTTTCAACAGTGCCATTTTACCGCACTTCCTTATGAGCAGTGCAGCTACCATTTTTCACATCTCGCCCAAATTGTGTTTCCGCACATGTAGCGCACAATGGTACAGTCGGTTTGTGAAACCAATGTTTGGGACAGATTAAGAAAATCACAGTGACACTGGTCATGAGCAGAGGTCTTAAAATGGCTATGTTGAAAATTTGGTGACAAAACTCCATAAAATGATGGTGTTACGAGTGAGCATTGCGCAGTTTCCACGCACCCTCGTAAGTTCATGAATTTGTAATATTTTCAGTCCAGATTTTCACCAGTGGCATTTTTCCACACCTCCTTGTGAACAGTACAGCTGTCATTTTCCACAACATGGCCGAAATGTGTTTTCACACTTTCAGTGCAGAGATGCGTGGTCGCTGTGGGAAATCATTGTTCGGGACAGATAAAGAAAATCACACTGACACTGTTCATGATCAGAGGTCCCAAAATGCCTGTGTTAACAATCTACTGTAAAAAAAAAAAAAAAACTAGTTACATTACGGGTGTGCGTTGCACAGTTTCTACGCACACTTGTGACTTCACCAGTTTTTCTAAGATTTTCAAAGCAGATTTTCAACATTGCCATTTTTTACACTTCCCCATGAACAGTACCGCTGTCATTTTTCACATCCTGTTCAGAATGTGTTTTTGCACCTGTGGTGCCAAATGCCATAGTCGCTGTGCAAAAGCAGTTTTCGGCTAACAAACTGATATTGCCACTGTTCATGAGTTGGGGTCACAAAAAAACCATGTTGAAAATTTGGAGTGAAAATACCAATGAATGCCTGAGGCGTTAGGGTTTCCGACCATAACGCCCACCCTCTGAGAGTATGGCAGGCATCAGGGTGTGACTTGGGATTCTTGCGGTCATGCTCATACCATTCCACCCCACACACACCCTGCAGCCACTGGAGAGGCATCAGGGTGCCTTGGACCTTCGGCCCAAACTTGCTCCCACCTCCTATACTGCACCCATCTCACCGTATTTCCTGATGGAATGGGGTGCGCATAAGGGCCAAAGACCCCAAGGCACACCGTGACACTTGTCAGCGTCTGCAGGATAGGGTGTGGTGAAATGGCGTGGTCGTTATGCCCGACGACCCAAAGGCACACCCCAATGCCTGCCACTCTCTGCAGGGTGGTGGTGGGGTTGGCTTCAGTTCAATACTTCGCTGCCATTCCTATTATGCAGCTCTGTAACTTCTACACTACCAATGTCAGTGCCAGCAAGCAAACATTCGGCATTGACAAATGCTTGTTTTTGTTAGGCAGTGCAGTGCCCTTAGCACTGTTGATCTCAGCTGTACTCAGGGCTCCAGATAAGGTGAATACTGACTTTTTACTCACTTCATTTTAGGAAATACTCTTCAGAATTTTTTTTTAATGAGTACCAATACTCACCCAACATTTGTAAATGCTCCACACACCATAGAATAGTGCTTCATAACATAACTGGTGATTCAGAAGAAACAGTTTTTTCCGGATTTACAGCACTCATGCATCTCAATTTTGGTTTACTCACTATATTTTAAACTGGTGAGTAAATTACTCCTACATGCCAAGATTATTTGGAGCATTGCTGGTACCTTATCAATGCTTATCTATAAAAAAAAAATATTGTTTTTAAAAATGTGCTTGTCACTCCACTCAGTCCAGACATTTGCACGCATCTGAATTTGGTTTTACTTACCTCACTTTCAAAATGAGGAGTGCAGTACTCATCCCAAAAAATCTTATCTGGAGCCCTGCCTGTACTCAACTGCAGTGGGGCTTCTGGGGGCGGGGGGAGAGGGGGTACTGAAGCTTCAGCTCAACTTAATGTTATTCTCCTGAGCATATTTACCTAAAGCACTCATCAGCGTGCGCTGTGCTAACCATGTTTCACTAAAGTGCTTATCGGCATGTCAGTCTCCCACCCATCTCAAGCCACACGGTCCTCTCAACATTGCTGGCAGCTTGCCAGGGTATATTTGCTTCTTTGCACTTGAAATCGGGCTCCTGTTTGTGCCTTTTCCTTATAGATGCACGTGAGATGACTGATTGACATCTGGGCACCCTCTTCCTTCCTCATCCAGCATAATAGCTGAGGCGGAGCACCTTCTCAGTGTGACAGCTATTTTTTTCCTGGTTTTCTGGTGCAACCACAGCAGACAGGAATGTGATCAAGCAGCGTAGGGTGAGTTGTGCTGCAGCAGGCATTAGTTGGGCACAGTACTCAGATAGGGGAAGCTCTTCAACAGTCTGAAGTGCTTCCAAGTCAAACAATGCATTCTTTAGTGCTCAGCTAGGGGGAGGAAGGAAGGAAGGAAGGAAGGAAGGAAGGAAGGAAGGAAGGAAGGAAGGAAGGAAGGAAGGAAGGAAGGAAGGAGTTAATAGTAGCCTCTGTTCATTATATACTGACTTAGGAAGTGGCACCATGGCTTATCGGAGACTTGTTTTTAAGATTTAACACCTGCAAGCGGTACTGCCCTAATTGTGTAATACAATCTAACATGTCTATTTTGGTCCCCCAGTTGAACTCCCGAGCTGGGGAATGCACCTGGAATGCTGAGTTGCAAATCCTTCTTGTTGCTCTTAAATGAACTGCTGAGTTTTGATGTTCCACAGGACATCCCCAGCAACACACTTGAACCCACAGCAGGCCCCTCAGGTCGGGGGCAGAAGGGTCTTACAAGCATGTCCGGGTGTGCCAGAGCACAGCGATACTGCTCACCCAGATTTGCAGATGGCCACTTACCTTGACAAGATGGAGGGTCAAGATGTAGATACAGTGGGTACACAGGGAAATCCTGACCAGATGGTATTATCAGATGAGGAGAAGGAGCCCTCCAAAGAGGAAGAGGGGGAGTGGATAGAGCCCAAGAAAAAGATTCCAATCCCTCTCTTGTTTGATACAAAGTCTCTATCGTATCTTATAATGGAGTCCTGTTGGACATTACAGCTAAAGGAGGTGCAAGCCATGCAGTCCTTGGACACGAATCCTATCCTGTCCACCTCTTCCTCCGCATAGCTCCATACATCTATGCATGCCAGCAAAGATAATTTTAGTACATTTAGGCAGCCCCCTTCCCCTATTCCATCACTCCATAGAGTGCCTGTAGCCCTGTTCCTACTTCACATCATAATCATGCTATTTTTAGGGGCGGGGCTGCAGTGCTCGATGGTCGCTCGGCTCATACACAGAAGTTATGAGCCGGGCTTTATGGCGCTAATAACTTTTTTTTAAAGTCACAAAAAAAAAGCCAAAATATGGCTAAAATAGGTCCTAGGGTAGGCAACTCCATTGTATGGGTTGCCTGCCAGGCTTGTGTCAGTTGCTCTTGAAGAAGCATGACAAAAGAATTGGTCAGCAAGACTCCCTCGGCCAGATTTCCAGAATGGGGTAGGCCATCCATTTATCCTTCTACAATGTCATAAATCGTTTACATTTCTAAGTTGTTAGTGTTTTGGTAAAGAGAGAGTTACAAAATGAATATAATAGAAATGAAAATAAAATAAAATGAAAAATAGAGGGAATAGCTCCTCCCCCATTATCTACATAAACCTGCAGCTTCCACTCCCTCTGCTTAGAGTGAGTCAGACTCACTCCAGTTCTGCGTGGCTGGTGGGGCTGGGTCCTTCCTCTCTCCTCTGTGCCTCTTCTGGTGCCCCCCCCTTTTCTGGCCTTCGGTTGTTGCCTTGCTTCCCCTTCCCCTTGTTTTGCGTGTCTTGCCCCTGCTCGCACCCACCCCCTGTTCTGTCCGTACCTTTCCCTTCATTGTCCTTCTGTTTCCTCATCTTCTTTTGGGCTTTCTGTTCCTTCTCGCCAGCCAGCATACGTCGGGGCATGCCTGCACCCAGATTCGGGCTGCATTGCTCTCGGACTCCATACCAGTCCAGACTGCTCATTGCTCCATCCTATGTTCTCCCTCAAACGCTGCTTCAGGATTCCTGCAGTGCCCTTGTACTACCTCCCCATGGCCGGTGAGCTGCATGCTGCTTTGCTCTCCTAGTTCGCTCCTGTACTAGTAAGCCAAGGAGCATTTCCGGCTTCCATGCCTCTCGACTTGTGGCCAGCATGCCACCGCCATTCCGTGCTTCGCCCTTCACCCTGCAGCTCAGTGGGGCAGGGAACCCTGGATTCTTTGTCTTCCTCTGCACCATGCACCTTCTGGCTGTGTGGCTGCATGCTGCTTTTTCCCTGATTATCCTCAGCCCACAGGTCACCTTTTGGGCTGGGAGTTCCACAGCTGCGAATCATGGGCAAACTGTTCTTCTGGAAGTTGAGCATACTATTTTTTCCCCACCTTGTGCCTTAAGCATGGAATTCCCAGGTCAGAGGACTCTAGTTCACATCGATGGGGACTCCTTCCCTGCACATGCTCCCCATGGCTCTACTGTTCAGACAGGACTGGTCAGTACATACTACAAATGATTACTCTCCAGTTTTCATGATTGTATTGCAGCCCTTTTGGGCCACTCTGCCCACAACTCCTGCACAGCCATGCTTAGTGCAGCATGGTACTACTTTCAGGAGGCCCAGGATGTCTCACTCTACATGATCCAGGTACCTTAACCCTAATGTTCCTGGATATGTACATCCCCTACTGACATCTACTGACTATCTCATTGCATTCTCCTTTCAGATCCACTCCTGCAGCTTCTTTCCTCCAACCGGTAAAAATGGAGGCTGCTATATTGCCATCCTGACTCTGTTGGTCCAGCCAGCCTATGAAGAAGGCTGGCTTAACTCCCTTCACTTCTACTCCCTCCAGGTGCACCTACGTGGGGGTCCTGCCAGTCCAGCTAGCCTACTTGGAGGCCTAGCTTGACTTACTCACTTCTACCCCTCCTCAGGTAGACATATGTGAGGTTCTGCTGGTCTAGCTAGCCTATGTGGAGGCTTAGCCCGACTCACTCACTTCAACTCCTCCTCAGGCAGACCTACGTGGGGGTCCTGCCACTTCAGCTCGCCCACGTGGGGGCCTAGCTTGCTACTCAATCACCTTACATGCTGTCCTCTGTTGGACCTCCATGGTGTCCCTCTGGTGTACTGTCCGGGGACCTTCATATTGCCTAGATGAGTGCAACTTTCCATCATGCATCCTACTGCCATGCCGGTCAACTGCATGTTACCATTCTACACTTTTCTTGCTACACCTTGTTAGGGTTCTAGCTTCAGCCTGGCTATATTGATGGCCTCTTGGCATTCCATTTAACTCATCCAGTCATCCTGCATGGGATCTTCAGTTTAGCTCAGCCTCCGTGGGACCTCAGGAAACTTGCATTTTGTCCATGCTTACTACAGCAATGGCAGACCCGTGGGGGTCACATCATCTCAAACATCTGCGCCCACCAGAGGGCATCTCCTCATCATTCATGATTTCCATATTACAAGTGGACCTACTGCAGTCTTGTCCTCCTTATATTGGACCATGCACTACTACCCCAATGGCGGACCATGGGGGTTCCACCATCCTTTACTCAAAAGCACAATACCATGACGTGGCAGACCACGTGGGGTCCTGCCATCAGAAACATACACGCCTCACGAGGGGGCCCTTCTTCTTAGCTGAGACATACTCAAGTCACTACAGGCTGACTCACGCGGGGTCTCTCTCCCTTTACTTTGGAGCAAATCATATAATGACGGTGGCAAACACATGTGGGGGTCTCACCATCCCGAATCCATCATGCCCACAGCGGCATTTCTCCTTGCTCAAACATCTTTCCATCTTCACAAAAGCAGACCCATGTGGGGGTCTCCTCTTCCTTAAACTGACCACCTGAGACCTACTCGATCACTTGAGTATTCGATTACTGCATACTCTGGACCTCCAGGGGGTCCATGCTCCAGCTTGCCCGTCTGGGCCTACCCTACTTCATCGTTCATTACTTCTTCTACTGCAGTCCATCTCCATTTCTAGTCCAGTCCAACCAGATATCTACACAGTACATCTCCGTAAAGCATTCCTCAATCCTTGGACATCTTAGGACAATTCTCCTTTCTGATAAAGTACTCGATTGTAATCCAGTGTTTCACTGGATTTCCAGCTCCAGGCAAGCCTCCCATTTGCATAGACTCCTACCTCATCATTGTTCCCTGCTAGGCAAAACTGACGACCATTTCATCCTCTAAGATTTCAATGTCCTCAAACAATTTACATGTTGGCACTCATCTTCAACCATGCTGACTGTACATGTACGAATTGCAGCTGTTTCACTCACAGCTACCTTGGTCCAGATTAACCATCGTCCCTTATCCAGACATCACTCCTAGCTGGATCTCTTCATCTGCCGAAACGTTCTTCTTCAGGCTTGACTTCCTGCTCATCATCGACTTTGACAACAGGACTTAGAAATCTACCTGGGAAATCTGGCCTTTACCTGCCTTTATACCTTTACTGTATGTAGACAGCTGTCTTACCTTCTCACCAGACTGTACCTAGCTCTGCTCCCTGTCAAAGAAAACAATTACTGATCCTACCTCCGCTCCCTCCCGACAGAGTCGGAGGACATCCATCTTCATATGGGTCTCCACTATGATGACCTATCACTCCAGCCTATGGTCTCAGCATTATCCTGGGAGATCTTTTTCAATTAATGATTCACCCTGCCAGGAGGGTCTGACGCTTGCTCAATGCATTCTATTTCACCTTGGCCGACCTACGTGGGGTTTCCTTTCGTACTGTAACCTATGCACTGGCAGACCACATAGGGTCCTACCTTGTCTCTAGCTTCACCCTGCAATAGGGCCTGGCTGCTTGTTCATCCGCATTCCGTCCCATCCCAGCCAACCCACATGGAGGTCTCGCCATCTCTACTGGAACCTATGCAGTGGCGGACTGCGGGGTCCAGCATGTCCCCTGCTTCCCCCCGTATGGGGGCCTGGCAACCTGCTCACGCACTCCTACTTCTGCAAAAAGGGGACTAGCTTGATTTATATATTCCTGCTTCACTCCCAAATGGGGCCTGGAAGTCCTGCGAGGGACCTGGCTGCCTGCACATCACATTCCTGCTTCACCCCGCAAAAAGGGAGCCTGGCTGCTTGCTCACTGTAATCCATTACATCTTCTAGAACAGCTTTCCTGCTTCATCACACTCAAGGATTGACGATTGACCAGTTCAACATTCTCACCCTTCCAAGATATGATTTAGTGACCAGCCACTAGCTGCGCTTCCTGACTATGCACAATTCCTCACCTTCTACACCTATAGATTTTACAGACTTGGATTCGTTAACCTCTCAAGCTATTGTCTCTCCATGGTGGACTCTTCATTTGCCAGTACCTCATCTTCCAGGATTACCTGCTTGCAATGGAACTCAGGATATGCCTCTTCGACTAACACTCTGGATCTAGTTATAACTTATCAATACTTGTTAATTTAGGATTATTGTCCTTTTAGTATGCCCAGAGGATGGGCAGGTCAGTAGCCATGGGCCCTCTCAGGTTCCCCCTAAGGGTTTTTTTCCTCTCCTGCGTGCTCCTGGCCACACTCTCCGGAGTTAGAGGAGGTAATCACATCGGTAATTACATTCTTTTTGGGCCTTCAATCCTACACTTACCTAACATCCGCCAAAGGTGGAATATAGAGACAGGCCAAAAGATCAAGTTCTAACATCAACCATATCTCATCCAGCTCAAACATTCTAAGCACCAGTCTAATCTCATCCAGTTCCTACGTACTACAAGCACTGACTCATGTACCAGTCTAGCTCTAACGTATCTAAGCACCAACCATATCTTACCTAGCTGTTACGTATCACAAGCACTGAGCTATGTATCACACATTGAATTTTTTAAAAAAGGTCATAAAATCATACAGATGGACCATAATATTGCAAACATATAAAAGGTACAATTACAGTTACTGAGAGAAGTGTCTATTTCTTCTGAAAAGACAGAAATAAATCTATATTTTTTTCCCCTGTGGTCGAGCCTATGGGACCCCCATACTACTGGACATAGATCCAGTTCTGCAGGGAGAGGGCCCTGGTTCTGGTGCTGAGCCTGCGAGTGCTCAGACCCTTCATTTTTGTTCTGCCAACACTAACTTTCACCCCTGCAAAGCTGACTGTGGGTTATGCAGCAGCTCGACACAAGCAAGTGTGTGGAACGCATCCCTGTTGGCATATGCCCGCTCATCCAAGCGCATTGCCACTTATGGTCACCCAGGTGACAGTATTGCACTGGAGCATGACTGCTTATCTTCCCTGGAGGAAGAGAGTATTCTCTGGGACACTCGATTCTCCTTCCACCAGCTGGCCCCCAATGACTTGATTTTGTTTTGGAACTCAGGTCGTTGGCATTATGAGTGGCAGCATTACTGCTGTGCTGATGGGCCAGCTTAAATCTATTCTTTCTCATTAAAATAATTTCAGTTTCTAAATTGTCGGGATTTTCTTACATGACAATAACAGAATTCCATTGAATTCTTTTTTACTAACAGTTTAAACAATAATAAATTAAAAACTCACTGGATTCATTTCACAAACAAGTTACATAAGAACATAAGAATGTGATGGCAGAAGGGGATTGCTTGATCCATCTAGTCTGTTCGTTTGTTTGTTTGACTCACCCCCCCCCCCTTAGAGAATACTTCTTTGTTTCAGGAACCCACAATGCCTATCCCAAGATAGTTTGAATTCCCTAACCGTCCTTGCCTCCACCACCTCCTGAGGCAGTCTGTTCCAAGGCTCCATGACCCTCTCAGTGAAGAAGAACTTCCTGACATTGCTCCGTAATTTCCCTCCTACCAATCATCTGTTATGTCCTCTAGTTTGTGCCTCTTTATTTTTATGGAAGAGGCTCTGACCCTGCATTGAGTTGATTCCCTTGAGGTACTTAAAGGTTTCTATCATGTCTCCCCTGTCTTTTCTCTGTTCCAAGGAGTACAAGTTTAATTGGCTAAGCCTAATTTTATAGGGTCCATGATGAAGGTCTTGGACCATCTTCATAGCTTTTCTTTGCACAGCCTCCAGTTGGTTTATATCCTTTTTAAGGTGTGGCCTCCAGAACTGGATGCGGTACTCCAGGTGAGGTCTCACCAAGGACCTGTACAAAGGGATTATCACCTCTTATTTTCTGCTTGTAATACCCCTGCCTATGCATCCAAGGATGCTGCTGGCTTTTTGTGATGCCTTCTCACACTGCCTTCCCACCTTGAGGTCGTTTGATACCATGACTCCAAGGTCTCGTTCAACATCCGTGATGGCTAATGTTTCCCCACCTAATGGGTATTTTGTTTCTGGGTTTCTTTTCCCCAGATGCATGACTTTGCATTTTTTGGCATTGAACTTCAACTGCCAAGTTTTGGACCATTCTTCCAGTTTCTTAAGGTCTGACTCCATTCTTATGGCCTCTTCCTGTGTGTCCATTGTGTTGCAGAGTTTAGTTTCATCTGCAAACAGGCATAATGTTTCCTCCAATCCAGCCGCAATGTCGCTGATGAATATGTTGGAGTATTGGTCCCAGTACCAACCCCTGCAGGACTCCACTGGTTACCTTCTCTTCCCGCGAGAGAGCGCCATTTACCAGAATGTTTTAGGTCCTCCCTTGTAGCCAGTTTCTCACTCAATTTACAATCCTATTGCCTATACCTGCGTTCTCTAGTTTGTTGATGAGCCTTCTATGTGGGATAGAGTCAAAGGCGTTCTGAAGTCTAGATATACTAACATACTAACATACTAAAATGCCAGCAGAATAGGCCTAATGGTCTTTCGTGTCTGCTCGTTTGGTCAGCCCCCACCCTGGGTGCTGACCTTGCTGTCCCCCTCGCCTTCTCTGGCTTCTCCCTTCCCAGTTCCGGATATTCTTGCTGCATTGGATTTTGCTTCCTGAACCCTTCCCTGTACCTGTCCCACCCCTCTTGAACCCCTCCACTGTCTCTGCCTCCACCAGCCCCCTAGGTAGTGCATTCCATGGCTCTACCACCCTCTCAGTGAAGTAGCACCTCCTCCTTTCTCCCTGAATCTTCCCCTCCAGCTTCCACCCATGCCCTCTAGTGGCCCCTCCTCCTTCCTTGAAGCACCCTCACTGTTCCTCCCTATTTACCCTCTTCATGTACCTGAAGACCTCTATCATGTCCCCCGGTCTCTTCTCTCTTCCAAGTGTATATTTTAGCCTTGAGCCTCTCCTCATAGGTCCTATCCCCAAGCCCCAAATCATTTGGTTGCCCTCTCTGACCCTCTCCAGGAGGTTAATGTCCCTCTTTAAGTGGGCTCCAAAACTGCACGCAGTACTCCAGGTGCGGCCTCACCAGGCAGTTATACAGAGGGAGTATCACTTCCCTCCTTCTGGAGGTGATCCCTAGCGATGCATCCCAGCATCCTGTTGGCCTTGGCTGCTGCCTCCCACAAGTCTCAGAGTTGTTTATCTTGACATCCACCACCACCCCCAGGTCCCTCTCAGCCATTGGAGACTGTAGTATTCCCCCGGTGTCACACTTGGCCTGGGTTTCTGCCCCAGGTGGAGTACCTTGCATTTCCCCTGCATTAAACCTCAGCTTCCACTTCTAGACCATCTTTCCAGAGCTCCAGGTCCCCTGCAGGCCACCCTCCCTCCTCCCCATCCACCACCGCCCCCCAGTTTCGAAAGTCATCTGCAAAGAGACTCATCTCACTCCTGATTCCTGTCCTATGTCAGATACGTAGGCGCTGAACAGAAGGGGCCCAAGGACTCGATCCCTGTGGGACCCCACCAATGACCCTCCTTGGGAAGAGACTATCCCAACTAACTACGACCCTCTGGGTCCGGTCCTGAGCCAACTGCCTCATCCATCGATCATCTTGTTTCCCACCCCATTTCTCCTAGTTTATCCAACAGGCCCACGTGAGGAACAGAGTCAATGCCTTGCTGAAGTCTAGAAAGAGGACATCCACTGGTCTACCCAGGTCCAAGGCACTTGTCACCCAGTCATAGAACTCCACCAGGTTTGTCTGACACGATTTCCCGGATGAATCCATGCTGCTCTATCGTCCAGGCACCCTGACTTATCCAGGTCCCCTCCTAGCCTCTCCTTGACAATGCCGTCCATCACCTTGCCCACCACTGATGTCAGGCTGACAGGCCTGTAGTTCCTGCCACCTCCCTTGATCCCCCTTGGATAGGGCACTACATGCGCCACCTTCCAGTCTTGGGGCACCCACCCTGTCCTCAGAGAGATGGAAAAGCTCTGCCAGGGGTTTCGCCAGGACATCTGCAAGTTCCTTCAGCACTCTAGGATGTAATTTATCCGCCCCGTGTTTCTCCGCCTTAAGGGAGCTGAGGGCTTCCTCACTCTCCCTGCTGTGATTTCCACTTCCAGTACCTCTTCTCCCTGCTTAGCCCTCCCCACCTGCCAGTGATGCCCTCCCCAGACCTGCTGGATTGCAGGGCCCCCTCCTCATTATCTCTGTCTCCTCCCATGATGATGCAGCATCCCCATTTTCCCTGAGAGAAACGGAGGTGAAGTACTCATTTAGTACCTCAGCCTGCTCCTCTGGGTCTTGTGCTCATCTCTTCCCTGATTTAATCCTGCTAATCTGCCCTTCACCCTTCGCCTTTCCCCAATGTATCTAAAGAACCCTTTTTCCTCTCTCCTAATTTCCTGGCCAGGTTCTGCTCCTTCCTGCTCTTAGCTACACCTCACCACTCTAGTGGCCCTTCTAGCCATCAGCTCATACTCCCCCGATCCCTTTCACTCCTTGAGCACTGAATTTCTTATAGCTGCTTTCTTTCCCGCACCACCTCCTGACCCCTGGTCCACCAACAGGTTTTTTGGCCTCACCGATTGCCTTTACTTGTGCCAGGTGCTGGCAGCATCCTGCACCCTCTCCTGATGATTTCCCACCTACTATCAGCGCCCATGTCTGACCCAATCCCATCCAAATGTTTTAAGGATCCTTCCCATTTCCTTAAAATCCACCCCTGAAGTCGGTTACTTCCATCTTGTGCAGCCTTCTACTCCTCCTAGGTCCAGGAGCAGAACCAGACCATGGCATGGTCACTCCCGCCAATGGGTCCCTTACCTCCAGGCTCCCCAATCTGGTCACTGTCTGCCAGGACCACATCCAGTACCCGTGCCTCCCCTGGTCGGTTCCTCACTCTGCTGAGTTAGGAACGCCGCCTGAAAGACATCCAACAACCTCTGTTCCTGGTCACAGAGGGATGTCATAGTCTCCCAGTCTGTTCCTGGCATGTTTGTCCCCAACACCACCACCTTTCCTCTGCCCAGTCTGCAGTGTGTCCCAACATCTGCCACCAGACTGTCCTCCAGCTCCTCCGCCAGGCAGGGGTCTATACACCACTCCCTATTTTTACCTCTTGCCCCTTGTTATCAAGGTGACCCAATCGCCTCCACGTCCCTCTGCCTCTCTACTCCCCCATGCCAATGCAGTTTTACTATCATTGCTACCCCTCCTCCCCTTCCCTCCCCCCTGTCCTTCCTGAACATAGTGTAACCCTCCAGGTTCAGGTCCCAGTCATGTCTTGCAGTGGCCCAAGTCTCAGTGACCGCTGCCACATCCACTGCTCCCTCAGTTAACATCGCCTGGAGCTCAGGCATTTTATTGCCCAAGCTCCTGGCATTTAGCAGGACTACCTTCCACCCTTTCCCTATAGTTCCATTTCCCCTGCTCGTGTTCCCTTGGGATTCTGTTTTCTCCTGGTCTGCACTTTGCCTAGTTGGTCTTTTCCTGCAATCCTCCTGGTCCCCAGGGGTGGAGACAGAGTCCTCCTTATCGCATCCCTTGACTGCCTTTTCTCCCATCCCACCCCCTTCACAAGTTTAAACCCCACTTTTCACCAATGAACTCCTCTATTTTCAACTTAAGGATTCCTCCTCCAAATTGAGATGTAGTCTATCTCTAGCATACAGCTCCTTATCCTCCCAGGTCTCCCCCAACTCCCCATCAACCCATACCCTCTGGCCTCACACCACCCCCTGAGCCACTGGTTTATCTCCCTAATTTTCTTTTGTGTTCCTAACTAGCCCTTGGCACTGGCAGGATTTCTGAGAAGGAAACTGTGCATCCTATGTCATGACAGACCCATGCAGCTCCCTGAATTTTGCCTGTATCTCTAGCTCGCTATTTCCTCAATGTCATTTGTGCCAGGTGGACCAGTATGTCTGGGGAACCCCACAGTCCTTTACAGCTGATATACCCGTGCTTAGCTCCTGTGCACCATTAATCCAGGGAAGCATCTTGTTCTAACTGGCCAGGCTTCCTCCCTATCCCATTTGATACCCCTGATCATAGAACCCCCAGCAGGAGCACCTGACCACCCTTTCCTCCATTCCCCCTTCCATGTCCCTCATCCTTTCTACTGCCCCCCACCAGCTGGCTCCTTGTTCCTCCCCCATCTGGATGCCACACTCACACCTGCTCCTTTATTTGACTACATGGCCACCCCTCCCTCCAATCCTATGCCTCTCCTCCCTCCCAAGTGAGTATCCTTCTGTACCTTGTTAATTCCCCTCACTGCTCACAACTGGTCCTTCTCCCCATCTACTAAACTAGCCTGGCCTCATCCTCCCTTCCTTCCTGTCTCCATTTAGTTCCTCCCTTGCTCGCTGTGTCTCTGGCCTACCCCCTCAGCCTCTTTACTGAATCCTCCTTGTACTTCTGGTCCTTCTTTACCTTTCCTCCCAACTGGTCCTTCTCCTTGCGCTTTCCTCCCTCTTCCCCTGCCCTCCTGCTCCGATTCACTGCCCCCCATTCACCTGCATTCCAGATCCCCCTGTTCTTCCTGCTATCTGGCCCTGCCTCCTGCCCCCACTCCCACACCCTTTCCGTCTCTAACCACCTCTGTCGTGGCTACATCCCCCCCATCCTTGCAGAAGAGGAGAAATTGAGCAGTTACTAAGTATAAGGTCTGATCCACCTCCCTGCCTTGCTTCCTTCTGTCCAGCACTGGCTATCCGCCTTCCTTGAGAATGTTGTCCCTCCGTCTCCCTTTGTGAGGGTCCTCAGTTACCTGCCTGCTTCCTCTGGTAGTGTCCTTTGGCCCTCTGCCAGGGTCCCTATGTGACCCTGAGTATTCTCCTGCTCCTTTCCTATACCCCCGCCCCAGTGCTTGGGTGCAACCCTGTGGGAGATTTCCAGCCCCTTCCCCAACCATACCACCCCCCTTCCCCAGCTTTCTCCTCATCCCCGCAACCTCCTCCCTAAGCTGTGCTAGCTGGTAGCACACTGGGCAACCACCAAACTTCCAAGCCCAGTCCAGTATCATGGCTGCTACACACCCTGTGCACCCCACCACCCTCCCAAAGATGCTGGCCCTAATGATGTGTGGTTCCATCCCCTTTCAAATAGGTTTCCTTGGGTGAGCCACCAGGTTCCCCCTATTCCAAGATACCACTACTGCCTAATCAGGGCACCCACTAATCCTAGAGACAGTCCTACTGTACACCAGTAACTCTGTTACTAGGTGCAGTACAACATTAAACATGTAAGGAAAATAAACAACTCCCTAAGCTCCTCTCTCCGGCCTTTAAATTCAACCCCAGTGGCTAGAACTTCATGAGCTGCACCAGCAGCCTTTTCCTCCAATTGCAGGGCAGGTCTTCCCCTATAAATTTGCAGTCTTCTGGGGAGGGAGGGGTGGGGAGGGTGGTCTTGGCCAGATACCTGACAAGAGAGAGTGTATCAGCCCTGTGCTCCCTCCAAGCCCTGCAGCTAAAGAACCAGGCCCAAGCAAATCCCACCAAACAGGTTTTAAATCAGAAGAAATAGGCCTCTACCAGCGCAGCCTGTTACAAAATGAAACATCCACAAAAAGAGCCCCACTTACAGCCACTAAATCAGTTTACAAACATCCAGGATCCCCCAGAACAATACCATGCTAGCCCCTTAGAAGCAAGAAAGAAAAGAACTAACCTACCAAGTAAAATCCACAAGAACCCTGAGAAAACAGCAGCAGCTACTGTCCTGGAACACAACTGATCCTGCCCCCTTCCAGTTCTTTCTGACAACATATACAACATCTACAGTCCCACCCTGGTCCACTGCTTTAGTCACCCAATAAAAAATTTCACCAGGTATGTTTGGCAAGATCATCCAGTTGAGAAGCCATGCTGTTTAGGGTCAAGCTTCCCGTTAGCCTTCAGGGATGCTGCTATCCTTTCCTTCAGTATAGATTCCATGATCTCAGTGGAGGTGAGGCTGACAGGTCGGTAGTTCCCCACCTCCTCCTTGCTGCCACTCTTGTGTAGGGGCACCACAGTGTCCTTTTCCCGGTCTTCTGGTATCTGTCCACCCTCTAGTGATTTGTTAAAGAGTATGGCCAGTGAAGCAGCGAGTTTTTCTCTGAGCTCTTTTAAAACATATGGATGTATTCCTTCTGGCCCCATGACTTTGTCCATTTTTAACCTGTTTAGTTCTGTTGGACTGTGTCTTTTATAATGGGACTATTGTCTGCTTCCTGGTTGTGGTGTTCATTTGTACCAAGTGCTGGACCATTTCCACTGTCCTCATGTGTAAACACAGAGCACAAATATTTGTTTAAAACTTCCATTTTCTCTACATCTTCCTCCACATGCTGCCCCTCTGAGGTTTTAAGTCTGACAATTTTCCCCTTGGTCTTTCTTTTCTCCTGGATATACCTGAAGAAAGTCATGTTGCCTTTTTTAATTTCCTCAGCAATTTTTTAATTGGTTTGCCTTTGCAGCTCAGATTTTTTTTTCCAGCTTCCTTCAGCTTGGCCCTGTATTCTTCTCTGTCCATATCTGTTTTTGTCTCCTTATACTTTATGAATGCTCTCTTCTTTGCCTTTATTATCAATGCCTCTTCGTTTGTGAACCACAGCAGATTTTTTCTTCGTTTTGCTTTACTGGTCACCACAGAGTATTTTTCTGTTACACAGGTTCGTGTTCTCTTTAGTGTTTCCCAGCTTTTCTCTACATCATTGTGTGCTCCGTAGCTGTACAGTCTTTTGAAAGAGGATTTCATTTCACTGAAGTTCGCATTCCCAAAGTTGAGGATTTTTAGCTTAGTGTGTGTGGTTTAATTGTTTCTGTTGATTGTGAGCCAGACTGACCTATGGTCACTAGACTCTAGGTTAATTCCGACAGCAACGTCTGTTATCCTTGTGCTGTTAGTACAAGGTCAAGGATTGCATCTCCCTGTGTTGGTGAGTCAACTAGTTATAAATAATTACTAAAAAATTAAAACACAATACAGTACATAAAATAGCCAATTGGCTTTTTTATTAGAAGTGGACAAATGCTGTTGTTTTTGTATCATCTCTTTTATTGAATTTTCAAAGAACAAGTGTACAAGAGAAAAGATGCTCGCACAGCACAACACATAACAATACAAACTGCCCAGAGGAGACGTTTCATGGGCTAACATACATCCTTTTAACTTTAAAACTAGTGGAACTATTCCCCAGGAAACTAGAGTACATGATATTTCATACAATATTTTCTACTTGCGCAGTGTCCCCTTCATAACAATTGTGATGTAAATCCTATTGTGCAAAACTGAAAAGAGAAAAAAAAATAACCATAAACACACAGTAACAAGAAAAAGGTAACAGTATAGAGAAAAAGAGAGAGTTCATTCTGTAATAAGAGAAAAGTCTAAATCCCATCTAGGTGCAGTACATGTTTGCCTTGATTTATATATTCTGGCTATATTAATCTCTGAAACTTCCAAGACAGGAGTTGTTCCACATGCTGACCTAGCATGCAAACATCTCTCCTGTGAGTGCCTGGGCAGGTAGTTGCAGCTCCTAATCACTACACCCTCTCCAGTAAAATCAGTGCCTCCACGGGAGGGAGAGAGAGAGAGAGTGAATGTATCACACTAGTAGTCCATTCCAAGAAGAACCTTTCTTCCTTTCCCTTAAGGTCATAGGTGAGTCTGTCCATGGCTAATGTTGCCATTAACAAGTTTCTCCACATTGGAAGTGTAGGTGACATGCAAGAGACCCAGGTATTAAAAATTATTTGTCAGGCCACCACCAGTAGCACCCTCACCCATCTAGGGTACAATTCCCATTTACCCTCCATAGTCACCTCTAGCCCCATTAATAGGGAGATGGGCAAGAACTCCACAGCTCTACCCCAAATTTGAGAAATAGCTAGTGCAATATTCCTCCAATATATTTGGCGTGTTGGGCATGCCCAGAAGTAGTAAAAGTATTTACCCTTGGCAGATGCACACCTACCACATGTGTCCGAAACTCCTGAGTAGAATTTGTGAACCATACTGGGAGGATAAAATAGCCTACATATAAATTTATACTGCATTTCTTTAAACCTATTGCAAAGCAGTTATCCCATACGTGAGGTGAGTAGTGTCTGACAATTTTTCTCCGTCACAGCAACTCACAAGTCCACCTCCCATTGAAATTTAGCCTTGGCTGAGGAGTCCAGCAGAAATGTCCTATCCTGCTTGGCAGCCCTCCCTATTATGCTCTTTTCCTGTGTTCTAGCCATGTACAAACACAGCAGGAGCAGCTTGCCTGATCGCGACCATTTCCTGGAATTGCTGGCCTTGCTCCGCCGAATGCTATGCGTTCGGTTCCTCACCGCCCCCACCACCACCCTTGGTCGGCATTCCCATATATAGGTAGATTTCTGATCACATGATCACGAAATAACCTATCAGTCAGCTTTCCTACCTGCAGCTTATATTCTCCCACCACTAGAGGTCCCTTTATGTTCATGCTCCAGACCTGGTTCTGACATCAAGCTCTCTAGCCCAACTATGCTCCCACATACCCTCATCACTCTCCTCTTGCTGCTCCTTCAAACACCTCATCCTCCCACTCCTAACGCAGCAAAGAGGAACAAAACTGCCACATCCTATCCTCATGCAGCCTGGCACTCCCAACCCTACCCCCTCCACACTACGCATGAGCTACCAGCCTTTACTAGCCCAGGCTGATAAACAGTCGACAGCACCCCCCCAACTACACCACATACATAGACAGATACTTCAACATCTCCACCCTTACCCCTGGATACCATCTCCCATGGCAAGTAACTCTCTGGGGCCCTTCCTTCTCTTGCCAACCTCCTTCCACATCCACACCACAGCGAATCCCCCCCTTTTCCCCACTTACTCCTCCTATCTGCCCCCCTTACCGTGAAACTTCCAATACCCACCATGGGGCACACGCAGTGAAAATGCCAAAGACTAACTACTTGAGCGAGTAGCAATTACCTCAGGTCACTCATACTTTTTCTGCTTCTGACACGTAATGTCCACACCAACCCTGGCCCACTCAATTCCCTACTGTCCCACCCATCTCCAGGCAACGAACTATGCATTGCCTCACTAAACATCTGCAACCTTCAAAGAAAATGGGATTCTTTTCAGGGGTGGGTACTCCAGCATCATCCTGATATCATTGCACTGAGTGAAACCTGGCTGTCCCCCTCTGTCCCTGACTCGGCAGTTAACCTCCCTGGATATCTTCTCTATCGCTCCGACTGAGTGGGCAAGCGAGGGGGAGGCTGCACTCTCTACCTCAAGGACTCACTTTCTGGCCACCTACTTCCTCTGCCCCAACTAACTTCCAGGGCTCAGGCCCTCACCCTAAAATTAACACTAGGTAAGTCAACCTCCCCTCTCCTCCTCACCACTACCTACATCCCTCCCCGAGACTAGAAGCTAGCCTTCCAGGCCATCATGTCCTACCTCGCTACCCTTCCCCCAAAGCATGAAAAAATACTATTGGGGGATTTCAACATAAATTGGCTGGCCAAAACAGCCACCCCGTTCATCAATGAGGCTGCTGCCCTCGATCTCACACAGGTCATCACAACCCCCACCCAGGTACATGCCCACACAGTGACATCTTCTCTACTGGACCTAGTATTTACCAACCGCCCCCACAAAATAACCAGCACCCTAGTCCTCCCCGACGCCCTAAATGACCAGTCACCAGTACTCTGCAACTGGTCCGGTACTCCCTTCAAAACCCCTCCTAAAATTACTTCACAACGCAAACTAAGGCCTGGTAAACTAGCTCAACTCAAGGCCCACCTCAGAGACTGGGACTGGACACCCCTAACAAACACCCTTGACTCAGACCACACCCTTGAACTATTTATCACCACTTTCAACGCAGCCTGTGACAAGTTCTCCCCCCCTCACCAAAACTATGTCCAAAGGAAATCATGCCCCTTAGTTCTCGGACCACCTCCAAGGCCTGCTACGACAGCGTGATGCCCTATGGCACCTAGCTAATGAGATCCAATGGCCTCTGGACAGGCAACAGTATAGGGAGGCCCGAAACAAGTGCACCTGAGCCATATGCACCGCCAAAGCAGACTATTACAAAGCTACCTTAACCTCCACCTGGGGCACTGGATGCAAGTTCTGGGATAATATTAAGGAGCTCTGTGGCAAAGCCCCAAATCTGCCACCTGAGCAAATACAAATTGATGGAAGCCTCTCCACCTCAGTTTAGCCTCTGCCCTAAACTCCGCCTTCACTGATCTCACCCATGTGCTCCCCTCAAACTTCTTCGATCCCCCGCCAGCCCGAATCTCCCCCATCCTCCCCCTGCTCCTCCATACTATCTACGTGTCCTCACCCTGGAGGCAGCCAAGTCCTACCTCACGAAAGCCATTAGCCACTATCACTATAGTCACGATTCCCTGGAGCTGAGACTTCTCCACCTCACCCTCCTGGAAGTCCTGGCCCCGCTCACCCACATTCTCAACCACTCCCTCTGTCAAGGGAAATTCCCCACCCGCTGGAAATCGGCCTACATCACACCCATCCATAAAAGTGGGGAACGCACATCCACAAACAACTACCGCCCCATCTCCATTCTACCTCCCCGTTCTAAAGCACTAGAATGCATAGTCGCCGACCAACTTACTGACCACCTCAATAAATACAACCTTCTATCCAAACAGCAGCACGGCTTCCGTAAGGGTCATAGTACCACCACCGCCCTCCTTGAATTTACCTCCCATGTCCACTCAGCCTTGGACCATGGCCACCTCACAGGCGCCATCTTCGTGGACCTGTCTAAGGCACTTGATACCATAAACCATGCCCTCTTACTGAATACCCTGGCCTACACTGGCTTCTCCATTGATGCCATAAACTGGTTCACCAGCTATCTATCTGATAGAACATAGATGGTCGAGGTTGGCTCTGTCCTGTCCCCCCGCCTCCCTATTCGCTCCGGTATCCCACAGGGCTCCATACTTGGCCCCTTATTTTTCAGCCTATACCTTAACTCCCTCCCATCGGCCTGCCTCAGCATCCTGCTCCTGTACGTGGATGATGCAGCCCTGTTCGCCTCTGATCCTGCACCCCTCAAACTCCACCAAACTCTCCAACACTCTTTCCGTGAAATCAAACACTGGCTCACCACCCAGCATCTTATAATTAACTACAATAAGACAAAAGTCATGATCTTCTCCCATCCCCAGAACCCACTCAAGAACCTCTGCCCCCAATTTTTCACTGCTAATCAGACCCCTGTCGAACAAGTTAGCAGCTTTAAATATCTAGGGATCACGCTAGACCCTGCCCTCAACTTTAATCAACATATCCTGCACCTATCAACAACCCTTAGCTCCAGACTAGGCGTACTCTGCCAGTATAAACACTGCCTCACCCCTGAAGCTTTACAACTTACCATAAACTCTTCTATCCTCTCCCTGCTACACTACGGCATTCTAGTCTACAGTGCCACGCCCTCCACAGCCCTAAACAGACTCCGGCTTGTGCGTAACAAAGCCTGTCATCTCATCCTTGGATGTGACCACTTCACTCACACCTGCTCCCTCTACAGTGCCACAAACTGGCTAAACTTAGACAGCAGAATCAGGTATCACACCTGCCAAATGACCAAAAAGGTAATTCTAGGCCTCACCCCCCCCCACCCTGGACCAAATTATCTGCCCAACTCCACCTGGCAAAACAACCCATAGCTCGAACAAACTGTTGCTATGGGCACCCCGTGGCCGGACATCCCAATTCCAGTGAACTTTCAGTTACAGAGCCCCTTCCTGGACTAACGGGTTCCCCAGCCTAATAACTGATGAAGCTAGGCTGGGCCCTTTCAAAACCAGACTAAGAAATCACCTACAGGCCTCCAACCTTTGTGACTGCAGATGACCCAGAGCATCTCTATTTATTTAGTTAGTTTTTTGTTGACCAGGTAAGTGCACTAGACAAATTCTGCCTATTTTCAGGCACGACCCAGGGGAAGGGAATACAGATGAATGCCAACTGACTTTGAACCAGATTAAGCTGTTGGTAGTATTTTTATTGAATGGGGGGGGGGGAATTTGGCCAGTGCACCAGGGAAATTCCCCTACTCTTTTCGAGAAGTGCCATGGGATCTTTAACATCCACCTGAACTACCACCAGAACAGGCAGATGGCTGAGTCCTCCATGCCAATGGCCTCTACGAGCTAACCTTTTTCTGGACAAGCAGCCCCGTCAGAACCTCTCTGCTACCATATGGCTATGCTAATCACTTGTAAATCATGTTATCCTGGATGAGTAATGCACTCACTGAACAAATCGGTAAACCATGTTAAAGAATTGTAAGATAATGTAATATACAGCAACCTGTAAAAATACTGTCCCTGTTTCTGTCCTATATATGACATGGAACCTTTGTAAATAAGTCTTTGACTCAAAGGTCTATCTGAATATCTCAATAAATAAATAAAAATAAATAAATAAATCTCTTGTTCCATAGCTACCAGCAGCAAACTTTCTAACGGTGTTCTGTTTAGGCCATTGCAGAAACTCCTCACTTGGAGAAAGTGGTGAAAGTATGAAGTCGGTAGCCCCAGGCCTTCTCTAATGGTCATGAAGGGGTATAAGCCTTCTTTATTAAAGAGATCCCCTAAGCATTTAACCCCCCTCTTCTCCCACATAGCAAAGCCCGGATCTTCTAAGCCCGGCAGAAATTCTGGATTCCTTGCTATCAATACCAGAAGGGTGTGGCCCTCAACAGCCCCCTTCTCCTCTTAATTGCAGCCCATGCCTCTAGTACTGCCATCACTAGTGGGTTTGGATTAGGCAGCTGCCTATAGACCCTATGCCCCACCCCCCCGGACAGATACAAAGTTATTCTGCCCTGGCATCCTTCTTGCTCCAACTCTACCCAAAAGGCAGCTTTCCTGCCATTCACCCAGTTGTGAATATACCTATGCTGAATGGCTAAAAAGTAACCTTTTAAAGAGCTCCTGATGCAGTTGAGACAACTCTGAAAAAATGGAATACTGAGACATAAATGTAGATCATATTTCATATTTTATTCTTTAATTCCCAGTCATTTCCTTATTACTAAGGGTATTTCTATGAAAATAATATCTCTACCCTTTCAGCTCTGGCTGCTTGCCTACACCTGATATCATACTTCTGTTTATGACATCACAGTCTGTTGCTGTGGAGACACATATGACATCATAAACAGGAGATTGTGATGTCAGGTGTAGACAAGCCGCCAGAACAAATAAAGTCTAGGGGACAGTGATCTTGTTGTCATACAAGTCTTTTCAGTAATAAAGAAAATGGAGAACTAATGACTGAAAATATATGAAGTAATAAAGAAAATGGGATGGTGTTAAATATAAATCTTAGTTTTTTCAAAGTTTACCTAATGCTGTGAGGGGCTCTTTAAGTCCAGAAAGTCTAACCTTTCCCGCTCCTTAGATGCTTTCAGTCTCCCAAGTTTTGTCCTAGATTTTTTCCCTTACCAGAGGAATTCAGCAAATCCTTTCTCATGCCTTTTAATGTCTCAGACAACAGATGCTCTATAAAGTCAGTGATAACTGAGTTTTTGCAGTTGCTGGTCATATCCATTGCAATACCTCTTCCCTAATAAAGGTCTCTGGTTACCAGTAAAGCAAAAAAATCACAATTGGCATCAACAGACCCCTATTACATGGCAATCCAAAATAATATCACATTTTAGGTAATTCGGTCCTTTTAAAATAAAGTTACACACATGAAAACATAATTCTTGTCAATTAATTTTTTTACATCTTCTGTTTATTCTCTTTCTACTGACTGTCCCCTTCTGACTTCGTCCTCCCAGTCCCATCACCCACCTTCTCTAGGGCCTTCCCCTCCAGTGGATCTCTAGGGATTACCTCTCCAGTGGATCTCTAGGGATTACCTTTTTGAATGAAATGCTTTATTGTTCTACTCATTTGAGTCATTACAGGCACGTACACAGACAGCATTTCAAACGTTTACAATAATACATATATCTATTGGGGCAGAATAGAAAAATGTACAAAGTACATATAATAATAATAATAATATAACTTTATATATAAACTGCTGATTGTCATAATATTACATTTTAAGAGTTGTATGCCATTTAATATATTCTTAACCTGTTACATAGTTTATTACAACTACAAAACATCCAAGGGGAAGAGCTAATTCAAGAAGAGGATATGTCAGATACAAGTTTCTTGGGCCAGTCTGCTGGTGCAGTGGTAGAGCTACTGCTTATGGTGTCAATGACCTGGGTTCGGGAATGAGCCGGAACATCAGAGAGAGTTCACCAGGGAGGTGGTCCGGCGTCTCTTGGATGCTCTCCATCTCTGGGGGTGGGTGGGGGATGATGTGCTTCTGGTGCCGTACCACCTCCTGAATGAACACTGATGGTGGCCTAGCACTGCAGGAATGGGAGAGTTAACGTTAGCATGGAAGGGCATGTGGATGCACACGCACCTGTCATGCCATTGACGTCGCAGGGTTAAGAACACAAAATGGAAAAAGGCCCCCCAGCCTGCAGGATGGTGCTGCCTCTCCTCACGGGCCCCACACCTGCCTACTGAGCCCCTCTGACCCCAAACCAAACTAGAGGACCTCCAGGGGTAATGGAGAAGCAGCCCCTTGTACCCTGCCATGGGGGGTAAGCTATAGGCACTGCAAGAATCCAGTCCAGTATGTCCCAGGGATGGTGGGGTGATGGGTTGGGGAGAGGGGCAGAAGGGCAGGCTGGTTGATACAGGGGGGAGGGGCATAAAAGCGTACTAAGTAAAAAAAAATAATTCTCACAACTGGTTATAAAGGTTATACATGGGGGGGGGGTAAGAATCTCTATGTAGAAAGCCATGTATTGTATCTAGAAATATTCACCTTTTGACTAATTCCATCCTCTTCTTATAGTAGCTAAAAGAGTCCGTTGGTGTGGAATTCTGTATTTTGTTGTGAGTTCAGAGTTTTCCCTTACTCCTCCTTGGTCCTCTCTGTCCTGCACTATCTGCGGCACCCTCTTTGTACCCCCTGCCTGCCTTCACCTGCTTAACTTCAGCCTTGGACTTGACAGTACATTCCTGTCCAATTTCTTTGTTTCCAGCCCCCATTTGTAGGGCAGTGTCAGCTTGGTTCCTCCCACCCCCCCCACTAGCCATGATAGTTCTCCTAGCCTCAGACTCCCCTCAGTTAGTTTAAACATCCAATATAGACATCAAACTTCTGCCTTAGTGCCCTTACCACATCCCTTGTTAGGTGGAGTCCATTGTCCCGGAATAGCCTCCATTCCCAGAAGTCTCCCCAGTCTCCCCAGTAACCCCAAAAAAGTGAAACCCTTTTTCTTGACACCATCCTTTTAGCCACTTTTTAAACTTGTCTATCTCTTTCTGTCTAATTTTGTCCCCTCTTCCCACCTACCCCACACAGAGAGGACCTTGGAGAAGGCCAGGGATGCAGAGTTTGTAACCAACCATTTCCCCAGTCTCTCAAAGCTTCACTTTGCTGCTTCCACCAACTGGTTTGCTAGATCATTGGTTCCCAGGTGAACCAGCACTCCCAGCCCTCCACCCGTTCTGTCCACTATCCTCTCTATGTGCACCATGTCCCGTTTGGCTGAGGCACCAGGAAAACACCTAACTAGCCTCTCTTTTTGCATTTCAGTACCCAGATCTAACTCTATCCCTCTAATCATAGAGTCCCCTACTACTACTAGGACTTGTTTGACTTTCTTACTATTGTTCCCATTCCCAACAGTGGATGCCATGTCTGGAGGGGTTGTAGGATAACAGATGGACCAGACACCGAACTACAGGTTCAACACACAATCTCTGTATGATGTTTATTCAAAATGCAGCAGATAACCTTCAGCAATGGCATATCCCTTCTTCAATACATCAGTTTGCAGCAACAGACTATGCATGTCCTTCCTCTGCACTTAGCCAGCACCTACTGACTCACTGATCTCTGATCTAACTTATCAGTTGAGATTTAGCCTCCCCTATGCGGGCCTTGTTTGCTTGGGTGGTGGGGGCTCAAATCAACTAAAAAACAAAACAAGCTAAAGACAAAGAACCTCAGTGCAGAAGCACTGAAACAAGGGTTAACCCAAAGGGCATTGGCGATAAGCCAAGTTTCAAAGACACACAACATCACACGTACTTCCATAATGCAAAGCATCATGGGATATATGCAAATCACTATGACATTCTAGACTGGTTCAGTTTACAGCAATTTACATGCATTTTAAGTAGCACAACTAGCTTAATTTCTGTAATAGTCACCTAGTACTGTTTACCTTTATCAAAAACACCTAGTGCCATGGTATTTTCAACATTTACAGGTTTCATACATCAAGGTATTATATGACATAGTGCCATTGCATACTAAATCCAACAATGAGGAACACAGCCTGTTGTTTAACATCAGCCTGGAGGTCACAACAATAACCTCCCTGTACGAGGACCTGAGAGGGAAAAGGAAAATTAAAGAGGACACTATAGCATAGTCAAGAAAAGGGAAGGGGTGCCCATAGGTGGCCAACCTTATGGATTAGAAATTGTATAGGATAGATTAGGCTAAGAAATAGAAGAACTGTTGCAACAAATTTAAGAAAAGGTCGGTCTTCAAGAGTGGCAGGATCTCCCTGTCACATATCCCCCACCTTAACAGGGAACCAATTATCTCAGACTTCTTACCACTTTCCTGTCCCAGGAAAGGATGGAGCTTCCACCCATCCGTATTCAGAAGCTCTGTCTCAGTATTCCTGTTAATGATAAACATTCCATCATAAACATAGTGGATATCATCATTCTTTACCCTGAGGCATTGACACATTTCTCAACAGAGATTAATGGTACCTTCCCATCTCCTTTTTGGGAAAGTCTGTCATATTCCATTGACATCAATTCCTGCACCATATCTAGACATGAAATCAGCATTTACATGTTGTCCGTCATGTTTCATAACTGAAAATTTGGACGACTGTAAAGTCTTGTACTACAAAAGTAATTTTTCTGGGGTGAGTAAGTACCTGCTGCAACCCCACCAGACACGTCAGTTTTAAGCAGGGGCCCAGTCCTGGGTTCAACCCCTCTACATAAACCCACTATGACTCTTGATTCATTCATTTCACTTGCTATTGATACAGACACCTGACGGTAGACACTCTTTTGGTGTTACCCCAACACAGGTTCCAATCCATTTTCCTCCCACCTCCTCCTTGGTAGGTTTCCCTCAGAAAATAATAAAACACAAGTACCACCTCAGACTCCTTGTCTGTGCTTGGGTACCTCTTTCTTTGACATCAGGCCCGCGCCCTGACCAAACATGCTACACTTTTGCCTACAGAAAGGGACCATTGCAGAGCCACATCTGGCCTTGTGCCTGCAACTACATTGACCCCTCTGTCTTGCACAAAGTGTTTACGGGAATATGGAAGGAGCAACAGTAGCTTCTATTCTCCTATTTCAACCTATGATAACCTATGACCCCAAACATTTGGTCATCCTATCCCCAGACAGGTCTCTACAGAAACATACAGGAAACCAAGGAACCCTCCCCGGCTGGCTTCCATTCAGTATTAAACAGCAGGTTCCTAAATCTTATACACTCTGGGGTGTTCTGGGAAACATTAACATTGTAATCATTGTGCTTATTTTCAGCCATCAGTTACCATCTGGTACATTGTGGTCTGTTTGGGAGTTTTCCCTTTTTCCAAGGGTGCCATTTTTTTTCTTTAATGACATCTACCCTTTAGGACACTCTTTTCACACCCCTGTACTAGTTCCTCTGCTGTCCCCAGCAGGTACCTTTATCTGACTGCACATGAAACAGGTCTTAAGATAGGCTGTCACCTGACTGTACATTCCTGGCCAGCAACAATACGGGGTTAATCGAGCCCAATACCCACCATGGCCATAGGCGCGGAACGGGGCGGGAGAAGCGGCCGCCCCACCACTTTTCTCTACATTGTGGCTTTGTGCCCCTGAGTCGACAGGCGTGGACGCGTCTTAGCGTCTGATTTTTTTTTTTTTTCGCGCGCCCACCCAGCCAGCGGACCTGATTGAGAAGGCAAACACATCTCTCAATCAGGTCCGCTTTAGCAAATTAAGAGGCGTGACTACAGTTGGAGGCGTGCCTAGAGTTGGGGGCGTGTCGCGTGGGCTCTTTAAATGCCCAATATTTTCCTTCTTCTCTCTCCATTCCAGTCAGTCAGACCATAAGTTGGCTGCAATCGGTGCATCGGACGGACGGATTCGGATCCCATCCTTACTGAGTGAGTGCTGCAGCTGCTGCCGGCTAACTAAGGGGCTTCTGGGAGCGAGAGCATTGACGAGACGTGGAGCGAGCGAGTCGGTGAGAGAGAGACGCTGGTGTCGGTGTGGACGATGAGTCGCAGTCGGCGACTACAACAGCAGCAGTCAGCCCAGCAGTGGTGTGTGTCTGTGCGGCGGTCTTAAGACTCTTCTAGTCAGGCAGCGTCAGGTCATTTGGTTGAGAGCGCTCACGTGGGGTCGCGTAGTGACGCTAGGCGTCACGAGCATTGAGCAGAGCAGACTGACTAGCAGAGCAAATAAAATAGCAGCGCCTGCGCCTCTAACAGTCTGACTGTAACTTCTTCTGGACCGGATGGACGGAGTAGTAGTCGTCACTGTCTTCAGAGCGAAGAGCGGCAGCAAATGGGCAGCAGCTTTAACTTCATCAGATTTTAACTAACTTGGAGCCTGAGGAGCCAGCAAGAAGTTCCTGGTCGTCGCGTTGTGACTCTGAGACTTCGGGTAAGCTGCACTGCAGTGCTGTTTTCTTTAGCTGTTTGTTTACCGTAAAAACTCGCGTATAAGTCGGTTCGCGTATAAGTCGGGGGTCCCGACTTGAGACTTGTGTATTTCAACTTTTTAATTGACCTGCGTATAAGTCGGGTCCCGATTTACTTAGTAGCATGAGAAAAAAAAACCCTCACAAGAACATTAATTTACGAGCATGAAAAATAAAAAATAAAATAAAAAACCTCACAAGAACTGAGTTTGTGCTACACAAGAAGTGAGTTTCATGCCAGAACTGCAGTAAAATCAATTTCTTTTTTATTCAAATGAGCTCAGTTAAGAGCAATAGATAGCGTGCTCGCAATCATCGCACAGTCATCGGGGATCAGTTCATGCAGTACGGTGCATTCAAGGTTGGATCAGAATCCCAAAAACTCCTCTTCCTCATCCTCCTCATCATCGGATTGGAACATCAGGTGGAGCTGTAGCTCTGACAGTGGCATATCATCGTATATGTCATCTAGCTGACCTGGATCTTCGGCAAGTTCAGTTGAGGCTAGGCTGTCATCAATGAGATCAGCAAATAAAAGCTCATCTTCTGTGCCATCCATAGAATTTGAAATGCCACATGTTTTAAAAGATTTCACTACCACTGAACTTGGAACAGCATCCCATGCTTGCCGTACCCAGTGACACACGAGTCCGTAAGTTGGCTTTTTAATATTACCACCCAGGGTGTACTCCTTGCTGCCATTTACCATCCATTCCCTCCAAAGCTCCCTCATATTATTTTTAAAAGGTTTATTTAGACTTACGTCAAGAGGTTGAAGAAGCGATGTACAGCCTCCTGGTATCACAGCTTGCGGGTGCAGTGAAAGCGTAGATTTTTTACAGAGTCCACTAAATGAGGCGTGGAACATATCCCATACAAGAAAGCTTTTTGTGCAATAGTGCCCCTGGTCGCTTTGCCCAAATGTCTGTTATCCATTTATTCACAAGTACTTCATCCATCCAACCTTTAGGATGTGCTACTACAAGGACGTTAGGAGGCATCTTTTCTGTAGGTAGGGTTTTTCTTTTAAATATTACCATTGGTTTTAATTTGGTGCCATCAGCTAGACAGGCAAGCACGACAGTGAAATTGGATTTTTCTCCACCACATGTTCTAACAGTGACTGTCTTTTCACCCTTAAAGTGCACTGTACGGTTTGAAGGTAGATCGAAACTGACAGGTGTTTCATCCATGTTGCCTATCGATACTAGGGGGTAATCAAACAACTTTCTCTCTCTTATTATAAACTCATGAAAGTTGTCAACTTTTAGCTGCACATCTGCTGGTAGTTTCTGCGCTATATGAGTCCTCTGCCGCAGTGTGAGACCGTGTCTCTTCATAAACCTTGTACACCAGCCTGCAGATGCTCAAGTTTGCCAGCTATTCCTTGCTTCTTTCCGATAGCGAGTGCTTGAAGCCGAATAGCCATTCTGGTTACAATGTAACCTTGCTGCCTTAGATCACTGACCCACGAACTGAGCTCTTCTTCAATTAATGATACCGGAGACTGGTTTGTGCGAATTCGTTTGACATTTCTATCAGCACATAACAATGAATGTTTTTTTTGTTTCCAGTCACGGATTAATTTCTCATCTATGCTGAATTCTCGCTCTGCAGCAGCATTTGTGTGCATCTCAGCATAGCGAACCACTTTTAATTTAAAATCGGTATCATATGCACTGCGTTTTCGTTTTTGACCCTGCATCTTACACCCAGGTGGTAATAGATAACTAAGGAGCCGTGTTGATCATTTATTGAAACAGGGAATCATTTAACAACCTACAAGTACCGACAGGTAACTGATGATTAAACAATTAAATGTGACTGAATGGTGCCAAATTGTGAGCTGAGGCGCGGTGTTAATCTTTCAGTAATCATGTCAAAGCATCCATGATTGAACAACTTTGCAACTAATTATAGTGAGCAGCAAAGTTCACGTTTTTATCAGAGCTGTCTGTACTATATCTCGGCGTATAAGTGGGTAAATTGGTCACGAGGCTATTTTTATTCCCAAAACCGACTTCTCATTGTAGTGTATATGGTAATTTTGTTTCATTTTGCTAATCAAAGTTTTGCTGGACTGGACTAAGCTTGTATATTTGCTGCCTGCTGTTTATTTGGAAGCTAGGTAGCCTAAGCCAGCACAGCAGTACTGTTTTTTTCCCCTTCTCCAGTCCAGGCTCTTCCCTCTCCAGGGCCAGGCTCTTCCCTCTCCAGGCTGAGGTTCTCCCCCTTCCTCTCCAGGCTCTTCCCCCCCCTCTCCAGGCTCTTCCCTCTGACTCCAGGCTGAGGCTCTTATCCCCTCCTCTCAGGCTGAGGCTCTTCCCCTCCCTCTCAGGCTGAGGCTCCCCCCTCGGGCTGTCCTCTCAGGCTCTTCCTCTCTCCAGGCTGAGGCTCCCCCTTCAGGCCCCTCCCCTCCAGGCTCTCCCCCTCCAGGCTCTTCCCCCTCTCCAGGCTGAGGTTCTCCCCTCCTCTCCTGGCTCTTCCCTCTCAGGCTGAGGCTCTCCCCCTCGGGAGGCTCTTCCTCTCAGGCTCTTCCCCTCCCTCTCCAGGCTGAGGCTCCTCCCCCTCAGGGCCCCTCCTCTCCAGGCTCTCCCCCTCCCTCCAGGCTCTCCCCCCCCCTCGAGGCTCCCCCCCCTCTCCTGGCTCTTCCCTCTCCCAGGCTGAGGCTCTTCCCCTCCCTCTCAGGCTGAGGCTCTCTTCTGCACCCTCCCTCGGGAGGCTCTCCCTCTCCAGGCTCTCCCCCCCTCTCTCTCTCAGTTTTAAAAGGTACCATCATTGATTTCTGCCCCCAGCACATTCTCCTTTGCCATTCCATCTCTTCTACCAGCTCCATCTTCAGCAGCCAGAAACTATTGGTGTAAACTGACCTTTTTTCTTATGTAAGGGAGTAGGGCGATTATTTATATTAGGGGACACATAGTGCCCTGGTTCTGTAATGTAGCGGATTACGGTACTTGTTCGTCCAAATGGCGACAGTTAGCCACGCTCTTTCCAGCGTCAGTTCTCCCCACCCCTAAACACGTCTTGCAAGCAGCCGCATCGGATATCTCCACGCCCATTACCTGTATTTATTTAATTTACATGGTTATAAGTGTTACTGAATTGCACTGCTCCTAGGTAACATCATTATGATAATCTCTCTGTCGAAATCACACTGTTAAAAAATATTGCAATGCCCACAAAATGAAACTAGCTATTCTTATACTGGACTTCTAGAACATTATTTGCTAGCAGAGACAAAGGGAGGCACCGGCTTTATGAAATAGTAGTTTGGGCTTTAGTACTGCGATAGCTTTGTTTTGTTTGTTCTGTGGGCGCTCCACCCCCACCCCGGGTCCAGGAATATGTTGTTGTAATAACTATTGTAATTATTACATATTCTGTAGTTTGGGCTATAATTAACTGCGATAGCCTAGCAAACCCTGCTTAAGGCTATTGCAAAGTATAAGCGAAACTACAGAATGTGTTCAACATATTCCTGGACCAGGAACATGGAGTGGAGCCCCACACAGAACATATGTAGCTATCGCAAGTACTAAATCATTACCCTCACAGATAATAATATTCAGACGCTCACTTACATTTCTGTTTAACGTCGAGGACACCAGTGGTGTGGGAGGGCCGAGCGCCACCACAGTACAAAGATTGATGTTACTTTGCATTTTGACTGTTCTGAAATTCACTTATATTTCTGTTCACCTTTGAGGACATGGGTGGGGGGAGTGTTAGTTATATTCTGATTAGCACTCGATCACTGTCCCACTTTATATTAGAAGATAATCTTGTTAGCGCTGCTAATGTTTGAGTGTCACGTTTTGTTCAGTTAAACCAGTATTTCCAGCGATTCTTCATGTTCAGAAGTCCAGTATAAGTGAGTCTCATGCTGTGATGTTGTAATGATACCTGTTTTGGGGGCAGTGCAGTTCAGTTCAGTAACATGGGCGTGGAGATGTCAGAGTTGGCTGCCTGCAAGAGGTGTGTTGGGGGGGCAGAAAGAACTGATGTTGGAAAAGGGTGTGTGGCTAACTGCCGCCATTTGGAGGAACAAGTACCATAATCGCAGAATTCCAGATCCAGGGCACTATGTATCCCCTAATAAAAATCTCCCACTGTTATGCATCTCTAAACAATGTGTGTTTTTGAATTTATTTTGAATAAAATCCCCTTACTTTTTACAATAAGTACAATGGGATATTTAACTTCCACCTAGACTGCGAGTGACCAGAGATAGGCAGACTTGATCTCAGTTTAATGTCTCGTCAAAATGACAGTTCCTCAGCAGTGCAGTAACAAACCCCCCACCTTGTGCTGCACCAGTGTCCATTATTGGCACAGAACTCAAAAGAGTAAAATGGCAACACCCCTTCTGAGGCACATAAAGCACACCACCATCTTGTGGAGGGCAAAAATGTGCTGCTGCCAACATTTGTATGCAGTTTGGCTTGGTGTTTCTAACTGCTTTAACTCCTCAAAACTGTATTCAGTCCATTGTTAAGCTCCACTGGCGCCCTTGAACTATGAATTGGGGACAGTGAGCATTGGTACAACAATGCTGCTGAAAACATCAGGTATATTCCATTCCCCATCCTGAACTACAGATAGGGGCTGGGAGCACAGTGACACGGGTAGTCTTTTTCAGTTGTGCTCCAGCTGTGGGGGGCATGGGGCATCCAGCTGAAATGGGTGGGTTGTTCACTTAAAAGCAGCGGGGGGGCGGGATCTGTCTGGACCCAATGACAAGCGCCAGGCAAAGTCAGCATGGTGAGCAGTAGGGTAGGGAGGCTGTTCCATTGATGGAGATGGGCATAATAGTAGGAGGTGGTAGGCTTTAGCCAGGGATGGTGTATGTGGGAGATGGGGGTGGTGCTCCAGCCAGGAAGGGTGCTCAGTTTGGGTAGGGCTGTTACTGGCTCTGGAAAGATGGTCCAACAAGTGGGAGGGATTGTTCCAGCTGCAGGAGATTTATTGAAGGCTGCTCTAAGGACTGGTAACATTGTCCAACTGCAGGAAGTGTGGCTAGTTCATAATTGAATTGGAAATGGTGGTTTGGTGTATTCAACTCCAGGAGGTTGGTCATCTAGGGTGACAGACTGGTCTGGAGGTGGAAGGGATGGTCATGCTCCTGGGAGGGTGCTCGGGGTTTGTGGGGCTGGTCCATGGTCGGGGAAAGGTCAAGGTGGGATGTCTGCTGGAGGTTGTTGGGGAGGAGCATGGAAGGGTACTCCAGCAGCTGGGGAGAGAAGTCCAGGGGATGGAAGGGAGGTCCAGTTGCAGGGTGGGTGGTCCAGCTAGGGAGCTGGTACAGGGCTTAGGATGGGTCCAGCTGTTGATACAGGAGTAGATGAGAGGGGTGCTAGTTTGTGTGGTTGGGATGTCGGCTGGAGACAGTTGTCTGCTGGAGGGAGAACAGTCTGGGAACTTGGGGTAATCCTGCTACATAGAGGTTGCATGACATGAGGTTAGATGCAGGTCCAGATGCAGGGAGTCGGGGAGAGATTGGATGGCTGGAGAAGAGGCTAGGCTATGGGGTGGTGTAGTGGCTCAGTCAGTAGTGCATTCGCCTCTGAAGCCAGGAGATCGGAGGGCTGTGGGTTCAGTTCCCACATCTGGTACTCAGGTTAATATCCCAGTACTAGCACTGTAGTGCAGCATGAGGAGGTGCTGCACTTCTGAGGTGCCGACTTTCAGATAAGACATTAAACCGAGGTCCCATCTGCCTAATTGGTGGTGGTTCAGGTGGATGTTTAAGATCCCATGGCACTTATCAAAAAGAGTAGGGGAATTTCCAGTGTCCTGGTCAAATCTCCCTCATTCACTAGGAAATACCACCAACATCTGGTTCAGTCATTTGGCATTCATCTGTGTCCCCCCCGGGTCATGCCTGAAAATAGGTGGGATTTGTCAAGTACCTCAAGGCAATCAACAAAGTCCAACAGGGTAGCATCTTTCAAAAAAGGTGTGCAAGAACAAGGGGGCACAATTTGAAGATGGGGGGCAATTATTATACAATTATTATACATATTATGCATTATTGTACAGATGAAGCCTGTCTGCGATTGGTGGCTAAGCAGCTGCAGAATGCTTTTCTTGCTTTTTTATTTTAATGGATTATTGCTTGTTTACTGAGGCGGAAAAGTCGACTGCTGTGTGGCTAGTTTTTTTCTAAATTAAAATACACTTACTTGAAGTCGAGTAATGGTGGTGGCCAAGTGTCTGGTGCGCTATATGAGGAAAAATGGAGGGAGGTGCATGCATAGAGTGAGGAACCCCGTGTACAGTGGTGAATTATAACTGGGGTTGTTCCTATGGGAGAACTCCCAGTTATTTAGGCATTATGCTTGAGGCTCAGGAAAAGTAGTCACAACTGTAGGCGTACAGTGTGATTGTTATCCATTTGATCAGAGCACCAGATTTTGAAACTGGAGATCAAGGTTCAAATCCACTATGGACACTGACTGGGATATGATCTTGGGTAGAACTAAAGCAGGAACCCACTGGAAGTGGAATGTTGTAATAAAGCTGAGGTAGTCTGAGTAAATAAGTTTGAATGGAAATATTTGGTGGCGGAGGCATGTATAGTCTTTCTAGCACCATTTTTATTTTTTCAGTTAACAGATCAACCACACTAGGCTAAAGACCTGTTGACGTGTGCCATCAAAATGGACAAACAGGTCATGCTAGCTGACACAGCTTATAAATACTACCAGTTTATGTACAGATGTGTACAAATATTTGCATAGCTGAAACTGATTAGAATCTCCCAGTTAAACAAAGCATAGCATGTACTGAAATTGTGCAAGTAACTGTAATTGTTATAATAGCTTGGATTTCAGGACTGACATCTCGGATCTAGAGCAGGTGCATTAAAAAGTAGTGATGTCGAAATGTGTCAGTAAAGTGAGCTGGGTGTGGAGGGCAGCTGTAAGAGTGCTTAGAATGATTAATGATGCATGTTTTACATTATTATGTAGTGTGCCACTTGTTTGTGGTGGCACTGGCAGACAATGGCATGGAATCTGCCTTGCATGTTGGACTGGATTGAGTATGGCACTGGTGTGTGCAGTGGTGAATGAAGTTGGCACTTCTCATGACTTGGTTGAGAGACCACTGGGTGGTATAGGGAGTGTTAAAAAGCAAAACCACTGTCAAAGTTCTCCCTATGGGCACAGTTTATAAAAATGAGGTTTGATGTGATTAGTGTATAAAAACAATTCAATGTTGGGTGAATAGCATATAGTGCGTGCATGCACTGCAGCTGGCCTCTCTGTCCCACCCTTGGTTGAAGAGCCAGGCAGTGATGAGAGGTGCTCCTCCCTTGCTGCTGGGTCATCTCGGACAAGGAAGAGTTTGGGAAGTTGGGGGCATTTGAAAATTCTGAGTTGCAGCTGCTGGGAGAGGTTGGCTGATATGTGACATAGGGGGAGGAGGCAAATTTCACAATACCGAAGTCCTGGACATAACAAAAGCCCTGCCATTGTAACAGTTGGGCAGCTGAGTAACAGTGTTGGTGGCATACAAAAATGTTATTGTCAGTACCAGCGTCACCCTCGAGTCCACCTAGTTCCAAAACGTTAACCTGGTTAGTAAAAAAAATCTGGTTTTGATCTCTACGAGAATCCAGTTGATTGGTGGCTGGACATGAAATCAGACCTCTGATACCTTTTTATTAGAGCCAGTAGATGTGTCCATTCTGAGGAGTATGTAGCTTATTTGAATGTGCGTAAATAAGTACAACACTTTATACTCCCTCTCGTCTTACTACCCATCGCTTTACTGACCAGATTTCCTTATTAAGCAGAATAGGTCTTTTTGTTTTCCTCTCCTGCGCTGCGGGCTTGTCTTCAGGAGGCGCCCCAGTCCCATTCCCCAGTGTCTACAAGCCAAAGCTCCTAATAAATTTTATTGGACACTTGTCTTGTACACTGGTGGTGCAGTACACAAGCATTTTGCTGCATGGATCACTAGCCAAGAATATCCAATGTAGACCCAGTAGTTGCGGATTGATAACTAATTGACAAAGACTGGGGGGATGAGGAAGGGCAAGATATAAAATGTTTGCCATAGAAATTTTATTGCTTGCATGCTTAATGTTCATGCTGCAGTACCTTATCAGAAGATGGTAATCGGATGGGTTCACTGAACTGTATACGCAATTCTTTCTCAGCCTGCACAGACTCACTGCATTCAAATATGCCACGGTCTGAGAGACGAAAACGACAGATGGAGAAACAACTGGCTGATATTGCTGCCAAGATGCCAAGAAAACTAAATTACTGGTTTGGGAGTGCCCAGATACCAACTGCTTCAGAGCATGCAAGGGACATCGCTGCCAAGAATACCATTGACACTGCCACAAGCACTGCAGCTGTCGGCTGTACCGGTATTGTAAGTGCTAATGTAACTGTGCATACTGCTTCACTGCCAATGGCTTCAATAGAGTCAAATGCAGCCATGTTTGTTTCAAATGCTGCATCAGTGCTAGAACTAACATGTTCCTTGCTGGACGATTGTCCTGCAGCTGCTATTCCAGTGCCCCTGGATGATAAGGCCTGCTCTTTCTCCAATATAGAAAACAGAGCTGCAGAGCTGTTCCCCATGAACAGTAACAGTGATGGCAACATCGTGCATGTCTCTGAGAATACCCAGCTCACAGCAGTTGACCCGTTGCCTGAATCTGCTGTCTCTTTGTCTCTCCCCTCCTGTTCTGAGAGAGAACCTGGGTAACTGCAGTTGAACCGACCGTGTCTGAATCTGCTGTCTCTTTCTCTCCCTCCTGTTCTGAGAAAACCTGGGTAACTGCAGTTGAACCGACGTGTCTGAATCTGCTGTCTCTTTGTCTCTCCCTCCTGCTCTTCTGTTTGTTGCCACAATATTAACAGTGTTTTCAACCAAGCAGTGTTATAGACACTTCCATCAAACAAGTCATTCTGCGCACCAATGGGAGAAGTGAAACAAGAACTTGTCAAACACGGTGGTTTCATCTTTCAACTGGCTAACGTACTGTGTTTCAAAAGGATGTGTGTTCTACTACTACTGTCGGGCAGCAGTGGAAAGAAAACTAATCACAGGCAGTCGTTGTGGTGAAACTACATTCATTTCAGCAGGATTTAGTGATTGGAAGAAAGCAATTGACAAATTCAAGAAACATCAGACATCATTATTCCACCATGAAGCTGTTAGAAGTATACTGCATTCAACAACGCAAGGATGAATGTTGGTGCTCAGCTCAGCCAGCATCTTGCACAGGAACAGGCAAGAAACCGAGACCGGTTCCTGAAACAGGTAAATGCAATACAGCTTCTAGTCTGCAAGGATATAGCAATTCGTAGCCACGAAGAACAGGAAAGCAACCTGAGGCGGAAATGCTGAGTAGGGCAGTTGACATGCCAGAACTATGGGGATGGATCCAGGAAGGAAAGTATCAGAGTTCAGATGTTGTGAATGAAGTCATGGAAATCATGGCACATCAGCTGCTGAGGAACCTTCTGGAAGAGATACGCAATGAATCAAAGCGGTATGCAATCATCACAGATAAATCACGGGATATTAGCCAACATGAACAGATGACCATATGTATACGATGGGTTTCACTGCCCCATTTTGTTATACATGAAGATTTTATTGGGATGTATGAAATGACGAAGACTGATGCCGAATCCATCACCAGTGCCATTAAGGATGTTCTAGTAAGATGTAACTTGCCAATCAACAACTTGAGGGACAGGCGTATGATGGAGCAGCAAATATGAGTGGATGCATTTCTGGAACTGCAACAAGAATTAAGAGAAAATCCACTAGCATTGAATGTCCATTGTGCAAGTCATTCCTTGGACCTGGTGTTGCAAAACTGTAGCAAAACGAGTGATGCCATTGACGATGCCCTCAGCTTTGTCCAGAATTTAAGTGTGTTGATTCAGGGATCCCCACAGAGGCTGGCTCTTTATGAAAATATTGCAGTGAATGACAGTGAGGACCCTTACATGATGGTAGAAGGCCTGCACTTACTTTGTCCAACAAGATGGACAGCAAGAACAAGAGTATTAAGTCGGTTCTCAAAAATATGGAGCACTCTATGACACCTTAGAGGAGCTGAAACGAGACAAAGCTACAGATGTACGAACTAAGGTCAAAGGCCTGATGTCAGTGATGAAAAGTTTCGGACCTATTTTGGACTGGTTGTATCATACAACATATTCAGCGTATCAGAACAAGTGGCTTCAATCCTGCAAACAAAAACACTGACAGCAGAAACTACGATGATGAGCATAAACTCCCTGAAGAAGAATTTACAACATAGTAGCATTGACTTTGACCAGGTCTATGAAGGCATCAACGAGAGCGTAACTACTGAGAAAAGTGAAGGAGCCAAAACTTCCCAGACAGCACTATGTGCCAGCAAGGCTGCAACATGGTAGTGCACCACATCACCATCCCAAATCTGCTAAGGACTGGTATCGACAGATGTACTATGAAGCCATTGATGCTTGTCTTGTTGAACTAGACCGACGTTTTGATCAAGAAACCTACAGTTTGCTGTCATCCATGGAGAATTTGTTGATTCAAGCAGCCAATGCAAAGACGTTTTCAGTTCCTCTTCAGATCACACAGTTGTATGGAGATAAGGACTTGGACATTGACATTCTGAATGCACAACTGAACTTGCTCCCAGGACTTGTGCAGCAGGTTTTGCCAGAGGTGAGGGCAGTAACTTCAATCAACACCATTATTGATGCCTTAGTGGGAAAAGACTGCCAGCAGCAGATATTGTATTCAGAAGTAGTGAAGCTCATTCAAATTTACCTCCTCGTCCCAATGAGTACAGCAACTGGGGAGAGATCTTTTTCAACACAGCGGAGGATAAAGTCTTACTTAAGAAGCACCATGACAGAGAAAAGGTACAATCACCTAATGCTGTTGAACATTCACAAAGACAGAACGGACAACTTGGATCGGACACTAATTGTTCGGGAGTTTGTAGCATGAAATGAGAACGACTTAACTTTTTGGAAAAATCTGATACAGAAATTCTGTACTTTACAGAGAAATTCATATGATGGTAAATTGGTTGATTTGGTGGCCACCAGGGCTTGGTGAGGCTTGCACAGGCTTACCAACCGGAAGTGATGACAGAGCATTCATGGGATGATTGGTAGCCACCAGGGCTTAGTGGAGGCTTGGAAGGCTTACGGCCTGAAGTGGTGACCAGAGCATTCATGGGATGATTTGGTGGCCACCAGGGCTTGGTGGAGGCTTGCAAGGCTTATCAGCCTGAAGTGGTGACCAGAGCATCAAGGATTACTTCATGGCAGAAGTGTAGATGTGATGGTAAATTGGTTGATTTTGGTGGCCACCAGGGCCTGGTGGAGGCTTGCACAGGCTTACCAGCCTGAAGTGGTGACCAGAGCATCAAGGATTACGTCATGGCAAAAGTGTAGATGTGATGGTAAATTGGTTGATTTTGGTGGCCACCAGGGCCTGGTGGAGGCTTGCACAGGCTTACCAGCCTGAAGTGGTGACCAGAGCATCAAGGATTACTTCATGGCAGATGTGTAGATGTGATGGTAAATTGGTTGATTTTGGTGGTCACCAGGGCTTGGTGGAGGCTTGCAAGGCTTACCAGCCTGAAGTGGTGACCAGAGCATTCATGGGATGATTTGGTGGCCACCAGGGCTTGGTGGAGGCTTGCACAGGCTTACCAGCCTGAAGTGGTGACCAGAGCATTCATGGGATGATTTGGTGGCCACCGGGGCTTGGTGGAGGCTTGGAAGGCTTACTGGCCTGAAGTGGTGACCAGAGCATTCATGGGATGATTTGGTGGCCACCAGGGCTTGGTGGAGGCTTGCACAGGCTTACCATCTGGAAGTGGTGACTAGAGCATTCATGGGATGATTTGGTGGCCACCAGGGCTTGGTGGAGGCTTGCAAGGCTTACCAGCCAGAAGTGGTGACCAGAGCATTCATGGGATGATTTGGTGGCCACCAGGGTTTGGTGGAGGCTTGCAAGGCTTACCAGCTGGAAGTGGTGACCAGAGCATTCATGGGATGATTTGGTGGCCACCAGGGCTTGGTGGAGGCTTGCAAGGCTTACCAGCCTGAAGTTGTGACCAGAGCATCAAGGATTACTTCATGGCAGAAGTGTAGATGTGATGGTAAATTGGTTGATTTTGGTGGCCACCAGGGCCTGGTGGAGGCTTGCACAGGCTTACCAGCCTGAAGTGGTGACCAGAGCATCAAGGATTACTTCATGGCAGAAGTGTAGATGTGATGGTAAATTGGTTGATTTTGGTGGCCACCAGGGCCTGGTGGAGGCTTGCACAGGCTTACCAGCCTGAAGTGGTGACCAGAGCATCAAGGATTACTTCATGGCAGAAGTGTAGATGTGATGGTAAATTGGTTGATTTTGGTGGCCACCAGGGCTTGGTGGAGGCTTGGAAGGCTTACCAGCCTAAAGTGGTGACCAGAGCATTCATGGGATGATTTGGTGGCCACCAGGGCTTGGTGGAGGGTTGCACAGGCTTACCAGCCTGAAGTGGTGACCAGAGCATTCATGGCATGATTTGGTGGCCACCAGGGCTTGGTGGAGGCTTGCAAGGCTTACCAGCCTGAAGTGGTGACCAGAGCATTCATGGGATGATTTGGTGGCCACCAGGGCTTGGTGGAGGCTTGCAAGGCTTACCAGCCTGAAGTGGTGACCAGAGCATTCATGGGATGATTTGGTGGCCACCAGGGCTTGGTGGAGGCTTGCAAGGCTTACCAGCTGGAAGTGGTGACCAGAGCATTCATGGGATGATTTGGTGGCCACCAGGGCTTGGTGGAGGCTTGCAAGGCTTACCAGCTGGAAGTGGTGACCAGAGCATTCATGGGATGATTTGGTGGCCACCAGGGCTTGGTGGAGGCTTGCAAGGCTTACCAGCCGGAAGTGGTGACCAGAGCATTCATGGGATGATTTGGTGGCTACCAGGGCTTGGTGGAGGCTTGCACAGGCTTACCATCCTGGAAGTGGTGACTAGAGCATGACAGTACAGATGTGATGGTAAATTGGCCCATTTCCAAATGTACCCCACTCCTCCATCCATCCAGACTTTGCTGTAAAAATCTGTTTATATCCCTGTCGTTGTACAATATTGTTTACTGTCATTGTATACTATGATTCATTAATAAATACACTTTACGATGTACACTGATTCATTAATAAATAAGCTGTGTAAACAAACATAATGGCTCTGTGTCTTTATTTCCCCAGCCTCAGGAGTTTACCTTGTCGCTGGTGGTTGGAAGCAACTACTCTTCTATCCTGAAGTTAGTGGAACAAAACTCCTAACTCATTAGTGTGAAGACTGCATGCTTGGGACTGGTCATGCACATTACTATGCATCTCTGTTTAACCTGGACAACCACTGTAACAGATTAATGAATGTGTGGTTCAAACATCATGTGGAGCTATTGGAGGGAATGGGTAGACAGCAGCTTTCTTAATATAGCTGTACACTTGAGCAGAATTGGACTGGGTGGTCTCTTTTTGCTGGCACCTTTGTATGTCCTATAATTATTCCTAAATAGGACTGCATTCATAACATTATGATGTGCGTACATGATTTATTGTATTTTGGTATGGCAAAAACTAGTGTCGAAAGTGCCCTTTTCCACTCACAAGTGCCCCTCTGATCCTCCGCCCCCTCAGTTTTTACCATCTTCCGGCACCTATGACCATGGCTCAGATGCCCACACAGACTAAAGTGAGCAGTTTCCATCACTTGTTGTCTGTAGGCCTCAGCCACCACTACCTGGACATCCACACTTCTCATACAGGGATTGGGCCTCATGTGGTACAGAACACCCTTCTTCAGTTCTTACCAACAACATTGTTTTGCCCCCACATCACCATTAATCTGCCTACCCTCCTGGACCTTAACATACTGTAACAGTTTGGCAACATTAGCATCTTTAGCTTGCAGTATACCCCAGTGAATACTGTTAATAGATTTAGCTGTATCAATACAAGAAAAAATCCCTTCAGCCTCATAGGCTTCTTCTTGCTTGCTTGGAGTCTTCAACCCCAGCACAATATCACTAGGCACAGTCTTACCTAGGGTCTCACATTCAAGTTCAATACCTGCATCTCTGATCTCCAACAGGTAACATCCTGGGAACAAAGGAATATCCTCTTCAGTCAGGGAGTCCTCCTCCAGCTGACCCCATGAAAAATCCTCCTCTGATTCTTTATCCCAACTCTCCGACAGGGACCTCTCGAGCACCTGGCACTGGTGTTCCACCTCTCTGCATAGTCAGTCTTCCTCCAGCCATTGTCCACTCATCCAGCGGCTCATCCTCATCAGGGTCTCTACCTCATAGGTGTTGTCTTCGCACCTCTGGTCTGCCTCGACCCCACTGTAGTTCCTTATCCCTTTGCATCTCTTCATCGTCTTCAGCCTTGGCCTTCCTCCGAGCTCCGAGGTCCAGTCCAGGCAGCAGCTTCTCTCTGTCTGTCAGCCATGGTTCTGGTCTGAACTCTAAGGACTTTCTTCTCCAGGTTCTCCTGTGGCAACTCTTGGTGCATCGGTCCACCTGGGATATCTGTGTAATATCCACTGGAAAACATCCCTCTTCAGCCAGTTTAGACACTTCCAGCAAGTTATCCACTTCTGACACCAAGTCTGTGGAGAGGTTGTGGGATAACAGATGGACCAGACACCGAACTTCAGGTTCAATACACAATCTGTGTGTGATGTTTATTCAGAATACAGAAGATAACCTTCAGCAATGACATATCCCTTCTTCATTACATCAGTTTGCAGCAACAGACTATGCATGTCCTTCCCCTGCACTTAACCAGCACCTACTGACTCACTGATCTCTGATCTAACTTATCAGTTGAGATTTAGCCTCCCCTATGTGGGCCTTGTTTGCCTGGGTGGTGGGAGCTCAATTAAAGAAAAAACAAATCAAGCTAAAGATAAAGAACCTCAGTGCAGAAGCACTGAAACAAGGGTTACCCCAAAGGGCATTGGCAATAAGCCAAGTTTCAAAGAAACTCAACATCACACATTCTTCCATAATGCAAAGCATCATGGGATATATGCAAATCACCACGACATTCTAGACTGGTTCAGTTTACAGCAATTTACATGCATTTTAAGTAGCACAACTAGCTTAATTTCTGTAATAGTCACCTAGTACTGTTTACCTTTATCAAAAACACCTAGTGCCATGGTATTTTCAACATTTACAGGTTTCATACATCAAGGTATTATATGACATAGTGCCATTGCATACTAAATCCAACAATGAGGAACACAGCCTGTTGTTTAACATCAGCCTGGAGGTCACAACAATAACCTCCCTGTACGAGGACCTGAGAGGGAAAAGGAAAATTAAAGAGAACACTATTGCATAGTCAAGAAAAGGAGGGGGTGCCTATAGGTGGCCAACCTTATGGACTAGAAGTTGTGAAGGATAGATTAGGCTAAGAAATAGAAGAACTGTTGCAACATATTTAAGAAAAGGTCAGTCCTCAAGAGTGGCAGGATCTCCCTGTCACACCATGACAATGTTCTGCCCAGGCCCACTGACTGACTTGAAGTTCCCCCCAAAGAATCGGATTCCTGCACCTCGACAAGCAAAACAGTTTGCAGTCAGAGTGGCACTGGCCAGAACTGTGTCCGTGTGGCCAATCCTAACCCCTTCCCCCTCCCTCCCCATCATTCTCCACTCCCCTGGGCCAGTGGGTCACAGTGGGAGTGGGAATGGAGGGAGCTCTAGTTAAGCTGAAGATGCAGCCTGGATATTTACACCCATGCTGCATATAGCTGAACCCTGAGCTCAGAGAGAGTTTTGCAGATGGGGTAATGTCCCACTTTCCAGAGCATGCCCCTGGAGGTGAGTGCCCCACACCCATTACAGTTCAAAATCCCCATATTAACCTAATGCAATAACTTATAGTACAATAGAGAAAATGAAGGACATAAAACAATGCCTACAAGCTACAGTGCTTTAGGTAGCAAGATGTCCTAAGCAAGCCTAGCTGTACAATGGCAGTTTTCACAGTACCTTGCACATCTGGTTGAATTGATAGGTTTTCTTTGGTTCTGCAAATGAGCAGAGTGTCTGGCTGCTGGCTGCCTCATTGGGCTGACTCCAGTGGGTAGACTCTGCTGTCTGTTTCACATGGACCACTTGATGGCATAGCCTGACCTTAAATAAAATATAATATTCAGGCACTATCCAGCTTGCATTTCCCATTAGTTCTCTATTCCTCCTCCCCATTATTTAGTAGTGAGGTCATTTGCATGAAAACAGGATCTTTGCTCCTGAGGAGTTAATCTATTCCTACCTTCTTTCTCCCTACCTGAAGTCATAGGGCACTGCTTGTGACCTCACAGTTACTCCCCTAGCAATAGACTGTGATGTCACAACAGAGGATTATGACTTGAAGTAGGGAGTAAGCTATAGAGGCAGATGGTCTCTAAAGGAACTCTAAGGGATAAAGATCATATATTCATGCAACTTTCCTTAGTAATAAATAATGGGGAGGAGAAATATACAAAATATAAATGAAATGCAGGCAGAATTGTAGCTAATTATTATATTTTAAAAGTTTTCTTTTAGGCATCAGTAGCTCTTTAAAGGGAAACTTTCATCTTCAGGATTTCTTAATATCTGAATGACCATACAAAGCTTCTTTGAGTGAGCTATTGTACTTACCTGTAACTTTTAGCAGTCCGGAGCTATTCTTATGTAAATTAGCCTGTAATTAAAGGAAAACTGCACTCTCATATCTTGTAAATTTTATCTGTTTCCTTGTCAGCAGACAACTGTTTTCCAGGAGCTGATGAAGATATACTTGTTTGCTTTAGTTTTCCACTGATCACACTAGTCCCCTGTTACTATCCTGGAGAGTCCATTTTATGATTGTTGAAATCTCATTGCCCATTAGGACTGCATTTGCATATGAGAAAAGGATGTCAGATCACCCATTCGTACCATGTATCTCTATGCTGAAAGTACAAATGTCCCGAAAAAAATCTCTGGAAACACACAAATTGACAGCAGTTTGATGGTGAAAACCCTATATTACAACTCGGATAGTTTACAAAGCTAACTGAAGGAAATGTGGTATTTCAAACATTGCTGTGACTAGTTTTGTTGAAGTCTAATTAAGCAGACATCCATACTGAAGAGTCTCAAGGGTGCTTTCCCTTCATGTTCTGATATGCTAATGAAACTCTCAGGGACAGTAAGATTTCAACAGTCATAAAATGGAAACCTGCAGGATAGTTACAGGGACTAGTGTGAACAGTGAACATAAACTAACGCAATCACAAATATCCCTAACAGCTACAGCAAAAGAGTTGTCTGTTGATATGGAAACAGATAAAACTTACAAGATATGAGGGTGTAGTTTTCCTTAAAGGGCTGGGGGCAGCCATGTGTTTTAGGCTTCTGACAGGCCATGATGTCACTGCAGGCTTGGCCCTGCTTTGACTGCAGATAATCCAACATGTTAAATAGAAAGTTGGCTATTTTATTAAGTGTGTTTTAACGTCTTCTTAGAATACTTTCTACATTTATAATATATAGAATAATGCATGGGGAAGTGTGGTTAATGAGGATTTTACGCACACCCTCAGTGTGTGAGGCCCCGTAAACCCCGAGGGTAAATTTCCAGACTTCCCCATGTTTTATTTTTTATATTTACTGGTTAATCGAAAAATGGAGAGAGATGTATTTCCTGAAGAGAGCTATATCACTTTTAGTTTTTTTTCAAGGTGTTTTTATGCATCAATGAAGTTTTCCCTTTCCTTTATTTGGAGGCATGAAACGGGATGTGGTTGCCATTGCTACACAATTTCTTGTCAAACGTTTTATTTTACACTGCACCCAGCTTTTTTCATTCAGTTCTCTGAGAAGTGTGTTTTTTGTGCTGGCAATTTTCTGTCAGCAGCAGAAGCGGACTGCCAGCGCGAGAACAGCTTCTTGGAGAGATGCTGAGGGATACTCATGGCTGTTTCTGAAAACTGTAGTTTATAGAACTCCATAATTCACAAGTGTGAACTATGGAGTTTGTAGGGGTCTGCTAACAGTGGTTTATTGACCCTAACCAGTAAATATAATTGTTTTATATGTGCAATGAAACCAGTGCATTACCATGTTTACATTTCAAACTGCTAGTAAAAATAATCCAATAGAATTCTGGTATTGCTTTGTTAGAAAATACCATGACTATTCAGTCCAGAATAACTCAGTAAGAATCTGTCATACTTTTAACTTTATCAAAAGAAATAAGGTACTATTTTAACTGAAATGTTTCACCTAACACGTTTCAAGTTATGCATGTTTTAAAAGTGTGGCCATCTATGTGTTTTTGCAATCAATAAATAAATAATTGTGACCTAGCTTTTTCTTTTCAAGTCAAATCTGGATAGAAAGAAATTAATATTTGCAGGATCATAACACATGTTTACTGATTTTTTTCCTTTATAATCTTTGTCCGGGAAAGAAACACTGAGCTGAATCTTTTTTCTGGGGGTGTGTTTTGGGAACACAGGGATGTTAATAAAATTTGCTAAGGGTCACACAATATATAAGTGGATCATGTTGGAATCAAAACCAGTTCTGCTGGGCCAGCCCACCAGTGCAGTGATAGCACTACTGCTTGCAACACTGATGACCCGGGATCGGAAGCAATCTTGGGAATCAGACTGCTGGCCGGGGGGAGGAGGACTGCTCTCCTCCTCCGGGGAAAGGGTGGAGAAGTCACGGATGCAGTTCTGACCCCTTGTAACAGCTGGGGGTTCGACTGCTGGGGCTGGCTCTAGTTGGAGGGCGTGCCAGATGTATGGCGTATGCGCCACTTATGTCATTACTTGCCACACCCTCAGGGAAGAAAAACTGGAGGAAAAATCCCTGCCGGCAGGATGACGCCTTCCTCTTTGCACACTCTGTGCTCACCTACCGGGCTCACTGGTGACATTTGAGTTACAAATCCTCCCAGGATTAGGGGCCAGTCCTGGGGGGCTCTGCCATGGGCGGTAAGTTGTGGGGCACTGTATTTATTTAGTTATTGAATTTTGTTGACCCGGTAAGCCCACTGAGCCTAGAAGTCCCTTTTTCAGAGGCGACCGGGGGGAGGGGGGATACAGATGGTAAGCAACTGAAATTGAACCAGATTAAGCTGTTGGTGGTATTTTTAGTGAATGGGAGAAATTTGATCATGACACCGGGGAAATTCCCCTACTCTTTTTCAGTAAGTGCCATGAGATCTTTAGCCTCCACCTGAACTACTACCAATCCAGGTAGATGGGACCTCGGTTTAACATCTCATCCAAAAGACGGCACCTCAGAAGTGCAGCACCCCCCTCATGCTGCACTACAGTGTCAGTATTGGGATATTAACCCAAGTGCCAGATGTGGCAACTGAACCCACAGCCCTCTGATCTCCCGACATCAGAGGCAAGTGTGTTACCTACTGAGCCACTGACACTGTAGACCAGATGGTAAGTCAAGAGATAACAGGGTGATGGAGCTGGGGGAGTGGATAGGCTGAATGGTGCTGGTGGGTGGAGGAGAAAAAGCATATATATATATATATATATATATATACACAGTTCTGCTGGATGAACCAACCTTATTCAGAGCTCACTTTAACCTATAGAGCTAAACTGCCAGCTGATCATCAAAAACTATACATTTCAAGGCTGGTTCTATGGTGCAACTAGGTATGGGGCCTCATATCAGGATTTCTAGACCCTGGCTGTGTTCAAGTCAATACAAATTTCTGAGGCTGCCACAACACCACTTTCCACCTTTCTTTTTTTACATCCCCTGTCTTATAGCCTGTTCCCCCACAATCATGAGTTTCGGGTGTGAACTCAGGTCTACAAGATGCAAATGTGGCCCTGTACCTACTGGCCTGGCACCATGGGCCAGCCTTGAAAGCCTGTGTAGTTTTTGATGATCAGCTGGCGGTATATCCTAGAGATTAAAACAAAGAGCTGTGAACAAGCTTGGTTCTTCCAGCAGAATGAGTTTTGATTCCAACATGCTCTACTTGCATATTGTGTGACCCAGAGCAAGTCACTTAAAGAGCTGGTGACACGTTCAACAGAATTTTAATAAAATCTAATATTTAGACGCAGTCCAGCTTGTATTTCCCATTAGTTCTGTATTCCTCCTCCCCATTATTTATTACTGAGGTCATTTGTATGAAAACAGGATCTTTGCTCCTGAAGGATTTGTCTAGTCCTGCTGCTTTCTCCATCCCTGAAGTCATAGAGCACTGCTTGTGACATCACAGTTACTCCCCCCAGCAACAGACTGCGATTTCACAACAGAAGATTATAACTTGAAGTAGGGAGTAAGCTATAGAGGCAGATGGTCTCTAAAGGAACTCTAAGGGATAAAGAGCATATATTCATGCAATTTTCCTTAGTAATAAATAAGGTTGAGGAGACATATACAAAATGTTAATGAAATGTAGGCAGAATTGTAGCCAATTATTATGTTTTTTAAAGTTTTCTTTGAGGCATCAGTAGCTCCTTAACTTCCCTTTGCAGATCCGGCCAGAAACATTGTGAGACAAAATATTGCTGGACATTACAAGGCAGCAATAACATCGCCGCCTGCAAAGTTGGCAACCAAAAACATCGCTGGCTACATCTGCGAAGGCAGTACAATGTGAATAAATCCCTGGTGTCTAGTGGGTTCCCCGTCCCACCCGACGATCGTCAGCCCTATAAATGTAATTGTATCAATCCCTGGTGTGATGTCCTTTTACCCCCTCAACCCGCCCGGCATTGATTGCTGATTGCTGGCACCCATGTCCCATTATTTCTTTTATTGAAATATGTCCCTGGTGTCTAGTGGCCCCCCACCCTAGCAGCTAGTTCTCCATGACCCCACTTCCCTCCCCACCCCGACAATGAGTGGGCAATCAGCACAGTTCTCCACTCTCCACCATGGCTGGCCGCCCAACTGAACTGAAATGAATGAGTGCAAGTACTGTATATACATGTTCATTCATTTATCGCACTCATTCATTTCAGTTCAGTCGGGTGGCCAGCCATGGTGGAGAGTGGAAGGCTATGCTGGTTGTCCGCTCATTGTTGGAGTTGGGGGGACGCCGGATCATGGGGAACTACGTGCCAGAGTGTAGGGTTCACTAGACACCAGGGATATATTGCAAATAAAGAAGTAATGGGACACTGGTCTGGTGATCAGTGATGGCGAGTTGGGGGGGGCACAGGACATCACACCAGGGATTGATACAATTACATTTACTGGTGCTGACGATTGGTGGGTAGGGCGGGAGACCCACTAGACACCAGGAATTTATTCACATTGTACTGCCTGCACAGATCTGGACAGTGATGTTTCTGGTTGCTGACACTGCAGGCAGCAATGTTATTACCACTTTGTAATGTCCAGCTATATTTTGTCCCGCAATGTTCCTGGCCGGATCCCTTTCCTGGACAGAGATAGTATAAACAATCTGAGCATTTGTTATGATTCTGCAAATATTATTATCTTTCTATCTAGACTGGACTTGAAAAGAAAAAAAATAGAACACAATTACATGCTTATTAATTGCATAAGCACATACAGTAGATAGACAACAATGTTAAAACATGCATAACTTGAAATGTGATATTAAAAGAGAATTTTATTTATTTTGATTAAAGTTAAAAGTATAACAGGTCCTTACTGAAATACTTTGGACTGCATGGGATTTTTTAACATGATAAAGAAAAAAATATAACAGTTTCTTACTGAAATACTTGGGATTGAATGGAATTTTCCAACATACGATAAAGTTAAAAGTGTAACAGTATCTTACTGAAATGCTTTGAACTGAATGGAATTTTCTAACATAATAATACCAGAATTCTATTGGATTATTTTTACTAGCAATTTGAAATGGAAAGGTGATAACTCAGCAGTTTCAATGCACATACAAAACAATTATTATAAATATAGAAAGTGTAATAACACCTCAAAACGCACTTAAAGGGTACCTAAACAAGCAGTTTTTTAAAACTGCAAACTCCAAAATCTGACTTCATAGAGAGGTAAAGTAAAGGCTCTGTTTATATTTATGCTAAAACTGCATTTATGTAAATAACATAAATGTAGTTCCATAGCTTTTGAAAAATATAAACAGCCTTTCACTTTCAAAAAACAGCCTTGGTGTCTCCCTAAGATGTCTGCCAAGTGTGTTAAGTGATGAGTCATGCTGACATCATCAGAGCCAGAGCCAGAGACCCACATATATTTCCATAGTGATAACTGGTTCTTCTTTCCCACTTTGATTTTAGTTGTTGCACCAGAATGATCAACACCATGCATTAACTCATGGATTATTTTGATCAGTACACATGTTAGGCTATGATGTTGTTCATTTTGTTTACTTAAATTTGCTGAAAATGTTTTGCAATCCAGCTTACTTTTTCTTTGGCAAACCACAGTACAGTACAACACTTCAAAATACCTGAAGATCTGGTGGTTATGTGATGCCCTGAATTTTGTTTTTTTTGCTAACCAGGAGGAACACACTAAGCTGAAAGCTTGTTTACAGGTATGGCCTGGGAGCACAATGTTTAGTGAGTCGCTTAGGGTCACACAGCAAAGTGCCTGTCTGGTTCAGTTCCAAAGCTCATGCTGTCCTGTTAATCCACAGATAAGGCTTTCTTTTTCCATGTGAACCCCCTGCACTTAGCCTGCCTTGTTTGAATGCCCCACCATCCATACCCTGTCCTTAGTACTGCCTGGGTCTGCATATGTGCTTACAGTCTCATGAATAGAATTATAACACCTCAGATTGTAATCTTGTACCTCAGAGAGTTGTGCACACCTATACCGATACAGCTGGCACTGTTAAAAAAATGCCTCCCAAATCCCCGTTCAGTCCATTTTCTCAATGTTTGACTTCTGTTCCCACAGTAAACATTGAGTGGCTCACCATCCTTCTGCACAGTGAAGGTGGTATGTACAGTTCCCCTGTTGTATTTTTTCCCCACCTCATTAACTAACAGCTAGGTCTTCCTGGAGGGCCAAGCAATAAGCATCATGACCCACCAGAAAAACTGCTGTCCATGCCCTCATAAGGGCTGCACTTACAATGGCTAACAAAATTATTATTAGCAGGAGAGGCATACTAATACCCTTAGCAAATTCACCTGACTTCCAGTGTCAGTCTACTCCTTTACCTGTGATCTGCAGAATCCTGAAAGACAGTTCCCAGCAAATCTTTTCCAGTAGTTTTCTGTGCCTTTCTCCACAATGCGAGTTGGCTGGCTACCACCCTTGCAAATCTTGAATGAGCTATACACAACTCCCTCAATACTGTCCTAACAAACATAACCCCCACACACACACCCGAGGATAATCTCCTTACACTGAATTCAGGTCACAGTTTAGGTGCAGCCCTGCCACTCTGAGTAGTTGTCATCGCTGGCTACTCTCATCCACAGTCAGGTAGTGATCATGATGCTGGCAGCCCCACATTTCAGATATCACAGTGATCTGCTCAACGTCCTCCTTCCTGTCTTCAACTAACCTGAATATAGCTGTACCCTGCTGGAATGGCCTCTTCAGCTCCTCTCTGGCATTCATTCTTCTCACCTGCTCCCCACTTCAAAAACTGGTGAGTTCACTACCCTTCCGCATCATGAATGTGGTTAGTTAGTCTCCCATGTTATTTTTGCATATTAATAATAAACATGATCTTCTGTTAAGCCAGGCTGATAGCAGCATGGTACAAGTGGAAAAAATAGGCTTTCCTACCCATATAAGATCTAAGCCACCCATGATTAGGCACTATTAAATGACGCGTATAATGATGTGCACACCCATCATTTAATAGTGCCTAATCGAAGGTAGTCTAGCTCTTTTAAGGATAGGAAAGTCCATCATTCCCCTTGTTCCCTGCTGCTATCAGCATGACTTACTGGAAAGATATGTTTATATTTAAGATGTCAAAAAAAACAAAAACCGGGACTGTACTACTTGCATTCATGATGCAGAAGAGTGATAAGCTCACCAGTTTTTGGTGTGAGGAGGAGTAGTGAAGAATGGATACCAGCGGGGGACTGAGAAGGCCACTCTTGCAAGGTACTGCTATATTCAGGAAGGGGGAAGACAGAATGAGAGAAATATGAGTAGATTACTCTGAGAAATAAGATGTGGGGCTGCCAGGACCATGATCACTACCAGACCCCGTTGTCATGGCCAACATTCCCCTTCCCACAAAACCAGTTCATGCAATTGTCCAAGGCTGAGTGGGGATATTAATGTGTGACTTGGTTGTCACCATACATTCAGTCACTTCACTACCAGTCTAGTATTGCTTATAAAGCACTTTGGGATACAGTGTGTATGAATACCACTACATAAATGCTGATTCTTATTATTATTATTTCCCATGGAAAAAGAAAACAAGACAAGCATATATTTGATTTTTGAGAAAGTATGAACTCTAACATTGGACTGCATAAGAACTTTGCTACAAAAAAGTGGTGGATCTAGGTAGTGGGGAAGGATGTGGCTGCAACCCCCCTTCCCACATTATAACGTTGCTTGCTTGCTGCTGCTGCTGCATTTCACTTTGTTAAAGAAGTCTGATTTATTGATTGTACAAATGTTTACATTCAAACTATGGATTGCATTTGTAGGTTCTGTTAAAACATACTAGAAAAGAATAATAGCTGACCATATTAAGGTTTAATAAAAAATGTTCAAAAGTGCATATTAAGTATGTACACCACCCCAGCACCCCCATTGTAGCATTCTAGATCTGCCATAACCACTAGACCACCAGGTTATTCAAGATTGGTACTGCACTGTGGTTTGCCACAGAGAAAGTCAGTTGGATTAAAACACAATTTCAGCATGGTAAAGTAAACATAATGAGCAGAACCATAGCCTAACATGTGTATTATACAAAATAATACACATGGTTTTGACCATTTGGGTGAAACAATTCTATAAAAAAGGGAAAAAAGAACTAGTTAGCACTATAGAAAGCCATATATCTCTCTGACTGTGGCTCCAATGATGTCATCACATAACACATTTGGCGGCCATTTTAGGAAGCAGATAAGACCGTTTTTTTGAAATTGGAAGACTGATTTTACAATTTTCAAATGCTCTGGAACTGCATTTAGGTAAATTATATAAATGTAGTTTAGCATTAATGAATATAGCAGCCTTTCCTTTAGTCACCTACGGAGTCAGATGTTTGAATAGTTTGTTGTCAAAATGTTGTTTAGGTATCCTTTAATAAAACAAACAGCTTCCTATTTAACCTATTTATTGGATTATCTGCAGTCAAAGCAGGGCCAAGTCTGTAGTGATTTCATTGCCTGCCAGAAGCCTGAAACATATTGCTGCCCCCAGTCCTTAATTACAGGCTGATTTATACATGAATAGCTCTGGACTGCTAAGTCATACAAGTAAGCACAATAGCTTACTCAAATTAGCTTTTTATGGGCTTTCAAACATTAAGAAATCCTGAAGATGATGGTTTCCCCTTTAAGTAGGCCCCTGCCTGCTTCCTGGTATCCCAGACAGTACCTGGGATTGGCTGGAGTGTGGGAAGGGAGGCATTGCTTGCCGCTGACTGGCTCCTTACAGGGAGCCTTCTCCGAGCTTCCACGCTTCACTCTTCCTGCTTCCCCCGGTGTCCTGAGGTTGGCTGTCCTTCACCTGAGTTAGTGGAGGGCTTGAGAGCCCTTTCCCCACTGCAATCTAGCTCTTTTTGTGAGTTTTCTGGTGGTGGGGGCTACTTAAAGCCCTACCTGCTTCCTGGTATCCCAGGTAGTGCCTGGGATAGACTGGAGCATGGGAAGGGAGGCGTGGCTTACCTCTGATTGAATCCTTACAAGGAGCCTTCTTGGAGCTTCCAAGCTCTGCACTTCCTGCTGCCCCTGGTGTCCTGAAATCAGTGGTCTTTTAACTGAGCTGGTGGAGGGTGTGAGAGCCCATTCCCTACCATGATCTGGTTCTTCCAAAGTCATCCTTCCTGCAATTCCTGGCAGACACGCACATGCGTGGAGGTGCACACGCACATCGGGTACCAGCTCAGCTCCTTACACTCCACCCCTGGCAATCGCTGATGCCCCTCCCACTTATGCATCCCATCAGACCTCCACCCAATGGGAGCGGAACTACGGGAAGGGCAGACAACCATCCCGGGAGGGTAGAGCTGCCTTTCAGCTGCTTAATTCCACTCCTTCCCCCCCGGTGCTAGTTCCCCGATAACCCAATGTCATTCCTGAACCCAGGTCACCGGCATGGTGCGAGGTAAGGCATCCAGTGCCTCATCCCTCTGTAACACCAGGCCGGCCCTGGCAATCACATTTTAAGTTTAGGTCAAAATCTACATTTTTGTTTTTCTCATATCTGAATTGTAAAACTTTTGAGGGATAGGTTTCTAACTTGAACTTCAGAAATATGTATTTGTCTCTCAACACAGTCAGTCAGGAATGTTAGTTATGGTTCTAGGCAGAGCTCCAGATACGGTGTGTGCAGGGCCAAAATACACAGCTGAAAATGTTGCTGGTGTGGCTTTGTTTTTGTTCCCCACTTACAACTGCTGGCAAACAGAGTTCTGCCCGGTTGACACATGAATTTTATTTTTTTTTGGCTCTCTACCCTCCATGTTGCTGGGCAGACTTGGGCAGAGAGAGTTGATTGGCTGAGTGTACCCTTTGTGTCATCACTGATGATAGAGCGGGAAGGAGCAGCTGCATGTCACAGTGTACTTGCAAATTCTATATTGCACTTTGTGCTCACAACAGAGGGAGGTGAACCTTACAATTGTCTTTGGTTTGTAGCAGATATTCTGCAGGTGGAGGCTACTTCTAACTGAAAGGTGAAATAAGGACTTAAAATTGTCAGGAAAAGACAGTCTTTCAAGCAACAGAGGGAGGTGGATCTAGCTTTATGTTTGTTACAATTCTTAAGATTTTCAGTGCAGAAAGAGTTTAAAGCACAGCTGACTTATTTTCGGGCTGACTGCTTTCAGAGCACAAACCACCAGGCTGTTTTGGGGCTGGGGAGGTTTACCTGTGTCTGACTTGGATGTCTGGATTTCTCTCTGTTTGATTAGCAGGGTATTTTCTCTGTCAAATTGTTGTGTAGGGCATCTTGCTGACAGGAAGGCACTCATCACAGTGGTGGGTCAGAGCTTTTAGCTGATTGTTTTGTGAGGGCACAGTTTAGAATTGGGGAAGGGCGTAAGACAAGTAGCACACACAGTATCCTTCTCTGAGGTGCTGCCTGTCAATGGCATGAGTGAGGCGAAGGTACTTTGCACCATGCAGTTTAATGAATGGTTGAAAAAATGGTGTGGAGCACAGGGGTTTGGCTTCATTGGGGACTGAGGCTCCACCTGGAGGGACACCAGCCTATACTGGCAGGATGGTCTGCATCTGTCCAGGAAGGAACAAGTCTTTGAGCAATCAGTTTAAATGCTTCATTGGCAAGCTTTTAAACTAGTCAAGGGAGGCACTGATAAGCTGCAGGAAAATCCCAGCCTCTGCCTCACAAAACAGGGTACTAAATGAGAAAAGACTGGAGGTAGAAAGGTCAGTGGGGATGCTGCAAAAGAAGGTAAAGCCATAAAAAAATGGAGAGCAATGAGTACCAATGCCCGTAGTCTGAGTAACAAGCTTCCTGAATTAGTGGCCTTGATGGAGGAGGAACATCTGGATATTGTGGCAGTCACAGAAACATGGTACACACAAAACCATCACTGGGACGTAAACATACCAGGATACACTATCTACAGGAGGGACGGGGGTAAAAGAGGAGGAGGAGTAGCTCTTTACATAAGGGAAGGAATCAAAGCAACAGAACAAAAGGGAAAACAGAGAGGAGAAGAAGCACTCTGGGTAAATTTGGAGACCGGCAATGGCACCACAATCCGCACAGGGGTTGTACACAGACCCCCTTCTCAGGGAGAGGAAATGGACAAGGAAATGATAGAAAGTATACTTAGAATGGCAGAAAAAGGGGAGATATTGCTGATGGGTGATCTGAATATGCCAGATGTTAACTGGAGTGCAGTTGCAGCAGCCACTTCCAAGAGTGGGGTTATTCTAGATGCCCTACAGGGGGCATGCCTTAAACAACTAGTATTGGAGCCCACCAAGAGGAGCAATCTTAGACCTGGTTTTCTCAAGTGGAGATGAAGAGAGAATCACAGATGTAGAAGTGGGTAGCCATCTGGGAACTAGTGACCATCGAACAGTATGGTTCACAATAAAACAGCAATAGAGTCAAGCCATACAAAGGCAAAAGTACTGGACTTTAGGAGGGCTGACTTTGCCAAAATGGTGAGTGCCTAAGGAATGCACTAGCAAATGGGCAGGAAGGAGGGTGGAAGAACAATGGGAATAATAAAACTGCGTCACAGAGGTAACAAGCCTTGTGTGAAGCAAATAAACAAAACAATGTAAGAAACCATTATGGTTCTCAAAGGAAGTGGCAGTAGAGGTTCAAGAGAAAAGAAAGCATTCAGGAAGTACAAGGAATCACAGAAGGAGCAGGACAGAGAACTGTATCAGTTAAAGCAAAGGAAGCTGGGAGGCAGTCAGAACAGCAAAGGCCCAAACCGAGGAAAAGATAGCCAACTCAGTTAAGAAGGGATAAAACCTTTATAGGTACATCAGGGAGCTAAGGAAGACCAAGGAGGATAGTGAGACTTAATACAGGGAGGGAGGGTGGGCAGAGGGTGACTGTGAAAAGGCAGAGATACTAAACAAATATTTTTGCTCGATATTTACAAAGGAAGAGGGGAGGTACCTAAAACAAACAGTAGAGACACTCTGGATACAGAAGTTGATACCAGCCCATTTACAGAAGAAAGGGTTCTGAAAGAACTCTTAAAACTGAAGGTGGACAAAGCAGGGCCCTGATGGGATTCATCCCAGATTCTAAAAGAACTAAGGTAGAACTAGTGACACCACTGACTACCCTCTTAACAAATCATGGGAGGATGGGGTGGTACCCAAGGACTGGAGGAGGGCAGATGTGATTCCCCTTCACAAAAGTGGGAGCAAGACAGAAGCAGGAAACTACAGACCTGTTAGTTTAACCTCAGTGGTAGGGAAAATGATGGAATCACTTCTGAAGGAAAGAATTGTCGAGTATCTAGAGGCCAGAGGGGCACAGGACCCAAGGCAGCATGAATTCACAGCGGGAAGGTCATGCCAGGCAAATCTGATAGATTTCTTTGACTGGGTGACCAAAGTAGTAGATCAAGGAGGGGCTGTGGACATGGCCTACCTAGACTTTAGCAAGGCATTTGACACAGTCCCACACAAAAGATTAATATACAAGTTAGCCAGCCTGGGAGTGGGTCCCAAGATGACAGCCTGGGTAAAGAATTGGCTGGAGAATAGGACACTGAGAGTATTAGTAAATGGAGTCCACTCTGAAGAAAGGGGGGTTACTAGTGGGGTACCGCAGGGTTCAGTATTAGGACCGGTCCTCTTCAATGTCTTTATAAGCAACATTGCAGAGGGACTGGAAGGAAGAGTATGTCTCTTTGCAGATGACACAAAGATCTGCAACAGAGATGATGCACAAGGTGGGTGGAAAGGATGAGAAGGGACTTGGCAAGGTTAGAGAAATGGTCAAATGTATGGCAGCTTAGTTTCAATGCTAAGAAGCGCAAGGTAATGCACCTGGGAAACAAAAACCCAGGGGAAGAGTACACAATGGGGGTGAGATACTAACAACAACAAAAATGGAAAGGGACCTGGGGGTAGTCATATCAGATGACCTAAAGGTGGGCAAGCAATGTGAGAGGGCAGCAAGGAGGGCTGGGGGATACTGGGATGCATATGGAGAGGCATTACCAGTAGAAAACAGGAAGTTATTATCCCTCTGTACAGACAGCTGGTGAGACCCCATCTGGAGTACTGCATGCAGTTCTGGAGACCCAATCTCCGCAAAGACATAGACAGGAAGGAAGCTGTCCAGAGGAGGGCAACTAAAATGGCTGGGAGTCTGCACGGAAGACATATGAGAGACTTAAGGAGCCTAATATGTATAGCCTCGAGAAAGGAGGAAAGGGGGACATGATAGAAACTTTCAAGTACCCCAAGGGAATCAACAAAGTCCAAGAGGGTAGCATCTTTCAAAAAGGGTGTTAAGAACAAGGGGCACAATTTGAAGAATAGAGGGTGGGCGGCTCAGAGGTAATTTGAGGAAGTATTTTTTCACAGAGAGGGTTGTGGATGTGTGGAACGGCCTTCCGGAGGAGGTGTGGAGTCAAAAACAGTGGTGGAATTCAAGCATGCATGGGACAGTCATAAGGCAATTCTAGGGGGTGGGGGTAGGAAGAAGTAGGCTGCTGGTTAACTAGGATCTGCAGCTTATCCACTAGGTAAGGAAATGGGCAGACTGGGTGGGCCAAGCGGTCCTTATCTGCCGTCAAATTCTATGTTTCTATGTAAAATGGCATTTACAGCACTATTTTTATTACATAAACATATGAAATACACCTGTAGACACCATTTTATGTTGCTGGTGTGACTTTGTTTTTGTTTCCCACTTACAACTGCTGGCAAACAGAGTTCTGGCCGGCTGCCACATGAATTTTTTTTTTTTTGGCTCTCTACCCTCCATGTTGCTGGGTAAACTTGGGCAGAGAAAGTTGACTGGCTGAGTGTACCCTTTGTGTCATCACTGATGATAGAGCAGGAAGGAGCGGCTGCACGTCACAGTGTAGTGCAGTAGGTATAAGGTGGGCAGGTAGGTTCTGGCAACTCATCAGTCAGAAACAGTAGGAGTGCAGCCATCATCCGATCACTAAGAGCTGTATGGTAAGAAGAGGAGCTGGCAAGTTGGATTATTTAAAGAAACAAAAACAAAACAAAAAAAAAGAAAGAAATATTTTTGAGTCCCAAACAGATGCAGTGGCAGGCAAAAGAAATGCCACGAGTGTCACAGGCTCACTCAGCATAGTCAGACAGTCTGACTGGGAGCCTCATGCAATTCTCCCAACCATGAGAGTGTCTGCATTCAGTCAGCATATTGTTATTCATTATTTTAAAGTATTGGAGCAACAGCGCACCAAGAAATTCTTCGAATGCTTTTTGGTGGGTGGGGTACTCCCTTTTAAAGCAAGGCTGTTCTCTTTGGGGGGGATGTATATTTAAAAAAAATGTTTTAGGATCATAGTGATCCATGGCGAAGGCAGCACTCTTCCAAGTCCGTTGGCAAGGAGACTGCCTGCGCTGCACACATTGTGCCTTTCCCCATCCCAAACCCGCGTTACAGAGAGCATTTTGTGGTTTGAACATTTGTTTTACAACATATAAAGAAAGCATTTACCTTAGATATAGTATCTCTTCTAAAGGAAGTTTTCTTGTTTGTTATTCTACTTCCTGCAATATTGTCCCCTGCATTTTTTTCCTTAATTTCCCCCCTTTTTTTAAATGACTGGAGAGTCTGACCCAGTGATCTTGCTTTTGTTTTTCTTATTATGTCTTGTGATATTTCAGTTGTTATCATGGGGTCAACTGATACAATTCTTGTTGGCTATTCCTTTCTGATTTATGTTCTTTCTTTTCTTTACTTATTTTTTGTATTTCTTAAGAAATTGCCCCACTTGTGAACTGACAACATTTGATGTAATGAATTAGGTTTTTGGGGACATTTGAATCAGAGTGAGAATCATTAAGAGGATTTTCATAGAGATGCACTCTGATCCCAGTTCACCTTTAACAAGCTCTCTAAATGTTTTTTTTTTTCAGATTAGTCCATCATGATAGGCTAAGGTAGATTTAATAGTGGTAATTTAGTCTCTCAAAATATAAAGTTGTTCTAAAAACAAAATGTTGGCCATATACTGGTCCTTATCTGCCTCTACCAGCCTTGGAGTAAAGGTGACAGGATAATTTTTAATCAAGTCAGAATATCCATTATCCCTGTTCTGTGGACAAACTTTATCCAAAAGTTGTCCCTAGCAGCTGAACAAAAGACAGCGGGTATTAATCCCGCAGTAATGCCCGCTGCTTCTATCCCTGTAACATCCACGAAGCAGCAAAGGTGCACACAATAATCACCGCTACTGTAGTAGCAGAGTTAAAACAGTCAGACAATGCACTATTTAACAGCACAGAGCAATATTTCATCCCCACCCACCCACCGAAGGACATCGTAATATGTATGCGTTACAGTAGAAGTTTACGGAGAAAGCATATCCATATGTTATGGGGCAGTGAATTGTTGCAAGTATTCTGGAGAGAGAGAGAGAAAGAGGAACAGAGAAGTGTCACCTCGTAAATGACAGGAATCACCGACAGAACGCGTGCAGCCAAAAGAAGTACATCTGTGGGGCATGACGCCAAGAACTGAAATGTAAATATTACTTAAAACACCATCTATGTAAGCATAAAGTATTGCGCAACACTGTATGAGTTTAAAAATGTTGGACTCTGTAAAAAAGAGCACCAAGCAGTACAGAGCAGACAGATAAAAATCGCAGGTTGCCGAGACCTAGGAAATATGCAAATGAGACAGCTTTCAATGGCAGTAGAAGCAAGAGACATCGCTAACACAAGATAAATGATTTAAAAAACAACACTTACTACGTATAGATTTAAAAAATATGTGTTCCATAGCACTAATCGTTTTGTTCTCTTCAAATGACAAATATATTAATCTGGAAGGAAAAAATACCACTGTATGAAGAGATGTGGTTGTGACAAAATGACAAGCACTACATAGTTTTAATTGTAAATCATATTTTGTAAAGCACTGCATCTATGTATATGTATAATATATAACAGGTAATAATGCAACATTATCCATTTGCACATTGCCCATGTTATAAGAGCATAATCCCCTCCAGAGTCGGGCTTTACTAGGGATTAATGCCTGGTTGGTGGTCGGAAGCACTCGGCCTGCGGCCACGTGCACCAACCCCCCCACCATCACCACCACCAGGCATTAATCCCTAGTAGAGCACTCCTCTGCCAGGGATTAATGCATACATCATACATCCTCCAAGTTTGGTGAGTTTCCTAAAGAATCCATGGAATGCTCTAATCTGGGGGCAGATTTAGGAAAGGGCTCCCATTCAAACTCTGTGGGAGTAGGGTTAACAGATTATTAGTAATACTGTATCAGCCTTTACTGTCTCCATTATTGAAGGTTCTGTTAAATCTATTACATTTAAATTTACATCTGGGTTATAAAGAAAAAGACTGGGTAATGAACTATTATCAGCTCTGTTTGTTTCCCCACTACATACAATTATGGAGTAATTTCCCCCATCTTTATTGTAACTGGGTTTGTAATTTTCTTCTCCTTCATCATCCCTTTTCTGCTAATAAGGAGTAGAGGTAAGAAGAACAATGTGTATGAGAGCTTGCTTAGTTTTCTTTGGATCTTCCACAAGTAACTGAATGGGATATGAGCCAGAATACTGCATTTTAGAGTGTGCTTTATCTATTCTTTTTTCTTGAATATCCCCTTTATTTTTATTTATTTATTTTTTATTTTATGTTTTTAACAGTTTTTCTTCTTTTGCCAGTGAACTGCTCCTGGGAAAACTCCGGAAATAAACCATTATAGACTCTTTTTGTGTGCCTTTTCTCCTCCAGTACTGACAACCATAATTTCCTCACTTTCGCTTGTGTATAACTGCAATTATAAATAATGCTAACTAAAAATGCATATAAATTATAAAGAATCTAGTATCGAATAAATTAGTATATACCATAGCATTTGAAACTGCTAAGTGCAAGCTCGCACAATCCAAAACCAATACTGTTAGCTTCTAAATTGTAGAGTGCTTACTATCAATAATCTTTCATATACACTCAGCCCTGCTGTCAGCACATGGCAGGCAAGCTATTGATCTTCTGTGTAAATGTGAAATAGACTTTACAATTATGGCTTAATAATACAGAAGAAAGATAGTCATGTGCTGCTCAATGCCCTTCAAGTGTGCAAAAACACTTCACAGTAACAAGGTAAACATTTACATACTGCACCACTTCTTATGGAGGGATCCCAAGCCCCAATCCTTGCTCTCAAGTACGTGTGTGTGTGTGTATATATATATATATATCTTTGTCTTTGTTATTTTTCCGTGAACTGACTTAAAGTTAGGATATTTTCTTTTAGCCAGTCTCTTGTTTTCCAGTGGATTGTGGAATCGTCCATTTAGCAGTGTGGTACGGTTTCCTGGAAATGTTCTGCAAATGCCTTTTATAGATAAAATCAACATCTATTAAAGTTAGGAACAGCAACTCTGGTTCCCAGTGAGCAGCTCTGGTCCACAGTAGCCCAGCAGCTCTGCACCATCTGTCTCATACAGTAGCCAACTTTTCCAACATAACTATGTGATCAGTAACTTCTGTAAAGGTTTGCCTCTCCAGTGGATGTCTAGGGCTTATATCTCCAGTGGATCTAAAGGGATTTCCACTCCAGTGGATCTCTAGGGATTTCCACTTCAGTGGATCTTTAGGGATTATCTCACCACTAGATCACAAGGGATTACCTCTCCAGTGGATCACCCCCCATGGCAGGGCCTTCCTCCAAGCACAATCCAGATTACTTGTAGGAGGTGCCTAGTGAGTGGTGAGGAAACTGAAGGAGAACCAGGCATCAGCCTGTCATGGTCAGAAGTTTTTCCTCCTGGTATTTCTCCCCAGGGGCAACCAATCATGCAGTGATACACTGTGTGTGTGGAGGCACACACGTGTGCATGTCTCTGAAAGCTGGTCCTTCCTGAGTATGCGTTACCACTGTGCTGCCACCCAGCTTCCACCAGATGACAATCAAGTAGCAGGATGCAGTGTGCTTCCCTCCCCAAGGGAGGAGAGCTGTCCTCGAGATGCTCAACCACCCCTCCCCCAGCCGGCCCTCGAATGACCCGAGTCCAGTCCCATATCAGGGTTATTGTCGTAGTGAGTTGTATCACTACTGCTGCATTACTGGGCAGGCATGATCCTTGACCTTTAACATGTTTTTTTCTCCAGGGCTGCACACTCACCCAGTGGTAACGTGCTCACAAGCAGGTGACCACAGTTGTGGGGTGCTGCCGATGGCAGTGTTTCCTCAGTCAGGGAGGGCAGCACTGTATTCCATGTCTGCAGCAACCCCTGTGTTGAGTCAAGGTGGTTCGCTTCCTCCCCAGTGGGACCTAGGGGAAGACTTTAAGAGGGGCCAAAGTCCATCTTGTTTCAGGGTGCTTTAGGCTGCCTACAATAAGTTCCTGATTGCTGCTGCTGGATTTGAAGCTATAATTGTTTCCTTAAGATGCACCTTTGCACATATTTATTAGAACTGCTGTATTTATTATTTATCCTTAAATTTTGTTTTAGTAAGTTATTTTATTGTAAAGCACTCTGAGTCCCTAGGAATGGGTGCTTAACAAATAAAGCTTTGCTTACTTACTGGTTTGTGCTTGCCAGGTATATACCTAACAAAAAGCATCACCAAGGGAAGGAGGGATGCTGAGGGAAATCAACAGGGAAGGGGAAGGATACAAGCATTGGCTGGCCAAACAATGATCACCATTACTCTTGGATGCCCATACAGTAGTGTCTGGACTCTGAGGTCACCAGTTCACCTGAAGAGGGGAGACTACTGTAGGAGATTACCGCCCATATGTAATCCTCGGGTACCCCTTTGGTTCCAGAAATAACGTCCCTTGTTATCCAGATCTTAAAGAGTTGGCTTCAGAAGCAAGGGGTGTGGTCCTGGCCTTCAGCCGGAAGGTTCCTGGCAGTTGGTGAAAGAACAGCATGCAGCCTGCAGCACCTTCAAAACCAGTGCTAATCACAGTTTTCTAGAGATAAGGAGATTACAGTCTGTCCTGTACATAGCAGAGGTCGTTTTACAGCCAGTCCCTGCTGGTGTACAGCCAGCAAAGCAACTGAACTTGTGAGTCATAAGTGAAATTTAAACCAAGAGAAACTTGGACTTTGTTACTTGAAAGCTGAGTAGGCCCATGCTTGCATGCAAAAGAAAGAAAAACTGCAAACTCAGATATTCTGACTAGCTAATCTGGATAGGGCCTTTGCCTTGCGAGGACCAATGAGATGGAAGGGGGTGCTCTAGGTCCTGACTCTGCTGTGGACCCCTGGTAGGAACCTAGACCCCCCACACAATATGGTATTAGCCCAACCATCTCCTTTGCACTCCTCCCACAGGTAAAAAGGGAAACCCAGAAAGAACAGTCTGAATATCCTTAGCTTACTCAATTTAATGGTAACAGGATGGCTATTGCCAACCCCAAGGCACACCTCACACCTGATTTGCAAAGATGCAGGAGAGGTCAAACTGTAATAGTTTTTCCTAATGCTGTCTGCAGGGTGGGGGTGGGGTGTTAGAGCTGGAAACACTAATGCCACATTTCTCTGCTTTTGTCAGTTTAATCCTAACTAGTGCATTAACAAATTTTTTTGAAATAAATTTCCTTACTTTTTGAGATAGTATAATTGTATCCTCAGGCCCTGTGCTCCCATCCCTCCATAGATATGTACATGTATGTTGTAATGGAAGTGCAGGGCCCATGCCAAAACAGCTATTTCTTTCCTTCATTGTATGGCTTGTTAAACTTCCAATATTATTCTATGGGAAATTGCATGTTTTATACAGTTTGTATATTGTCACTAAATGATTGTTGTACTTGTTAAGACCTTTGTTTTGATATATAGAGTATCCAGTAAGTCCAAATACTGAGGGAGTTATGGCTTCTTAAATGTCCAGTGTTATCCTATGGGAATTTGCAGTTTTTAATGTTTGTGTTTTTTTAATACAACCTCTTGATATTTTTGAGGGGATTATGTGTTATCCTTTCAGTATTCATTAAGCACTTTGGTTTGATATATAGATTGTTCCTTAAGTCCAAATATTGTTGGAGTTATTGCTTGTTGAAGTTTAAATGTGTAAAGAAAAGTTCAAAATCCATTTTCATATGAAGGAATCCTTTTTCGTGTTTTTTTATTTGTTCATATGAAAATGGAAACCTTTATACAGAAAAAAGAATAGTTAAAAAAACTAAGTTAAAATTATTGTTTCGTATGAGGCATTCTTTTTCATATGAACGAAAAAAGCATATGAAAAAGGATCCCTTCATACAAAAAAGGAATCCATAAAAAAAACGCTGTCTAAAATCTTTTTTTCATATGAACAGATCCAGAAGCAAATGGTTTGATACCTTTTATTGGACCAACTTAGATGTTACAAAAAGAACAGCATACCTAAGCTTTCTGACCAACCAAACCATTTGCGGCTGGATCTGTTCTTACAAGTACCATTACAGCAACTAAACGAAATATTTTCATTTAAAGGGATCCTTTTTCATATGAATGAAAAAAGCATACGAAAAAGGATCCCTTCATACAAAAAAAGAATTTGGAAAAAAACTAAGTTCAAAATGTTTTTCGTATGAAGGGATCCTTTTTTGGTATGAACTATAAAGGCATACAAAAAAGGATCCCTTCATACAAAAAAAGAATTGGGATTTAGTTGTGTGAGCCTTTTTTGTTCATATGAAAAAGGATCACTTCACATGAAAAAAGGATTGAAAAAACAACCCAAGTCCCAATTCTTTTTTCATATGGCCGAATTCTTTTTTCATATGGCCATACGAAAAAAGCGGAAGCGAGCCACAAAAAAGGATGTAACAATGTTAAAAAAAACACATTTGGGGGTTATTTTTCCAACAGTTAAGTGCAGAATCCACCTAACAAGGTTTCAATGACCAAGGTAAATGTGTTTGCATCTCAGTAGGATGTCATTATTGCAGGGTTTGGAAAGAAAATGGAAACAAAATGGCAGTCATACAAAAAAAGGTTTTTTCCTCATGAAAAAGTATTGGCCCCATATGAAAAATAATTCTTTTTCGTATGGACTATATACTTTTTTCATTCTAAGCAGCTATTCAAAAGACTGTACCGAGCATGCTCAGAACCAACATTTTAAAATTTCATAACTTTGGAATGGATTAATATTTTTTCACCAAACTAGTGAAATACACATCTGTGGGCCAAGCTCTTTGAACCCTGAAATTTTGAGACCAAAATTCCAAACCGTCTGGGCGCAAGGTGATGAGAAAAAACAGAATTTTTTTTTTTACATTTTTTCACTATCCGTGTCTTGGAATCCACACATCTGACCAAAATGAAACTTGGCATGTCAATAGATCTACCCATCAAGACTGTGCATGCAAAATTTATGGCAAATTTGTTGAATGGTTACAAAGTGCAAACTTTGAGGTTTAACATAGAAACCCCTGCTCAACTCTAACTATATATTTTTTTTTTATTTTATTCTTTGGTAACTGGATAAGGCCCACTAGGTACAGGTGCCTGTTTTCAGGGGCAACCCAGGAGCACTGGGGAGGTTAAGTGACTTGTTCAGTGTTACACAGTATGCAAGTGGCAGTTGTGGGAATCAAACCTATGTCTGTCTGCAGGATGTACCAAGCTCATTCACAGCTTGTTACTTTAATCTCTAGGCTACACTACCAGCCCCAAGCTACTGCACCACTATAATGCATACACATACAGTATACCATGGAGCCAGCAAGGATGTGTGGATGCAATGCAGTACTTTGCAGTAAATGACAAGTCATTTAAGTGGACATTACATAAAATCAGAGCTGGGGTCAAGCTAACAAGAGCCTTTTTAGTTTACCCATGGCTCCAATTTTGCCTAATGTCCACTTAAACTGCCAAGAACCACGCTTGAAAATGATGCTTCATAGACTTCAATTGAGTGCGCACCTGTGCTGTCCCTATACAGAGGTCATAAAATGTTGAAAGATGGAGGTGGAGCAGGCCAGTAGGAACTGGAAATGGATCATGTGACTAGCTCCTCAGGGACAAATTGAAATCCTTTCTCTTCCTTGGGGGGGCTTTTTAAAACATTAAACAAGTGCCACAGAGGAACTCCCATTGAGGTAAGGGAGCATCCTCTTTGTTGTTTCATCATTATTGAAAAACCAAGAAAGGTTCTCTTTAATTGCCATTGAATTACATTGTTTGCTGCAGCACAGGGCAGTGTTCTACAGTAATACTGCAGGGTCCTTATTGCATCCTGGTTGGCAGCGCTGTATGTATGTATAATAGATAAATATATATATGTTCATTGCACAAAACTACATTAATGCAGATCAGGGTTGTTATTGCATGACTTTTGGAAATGTGCTAGTAAGGGTTTTCAATCAATGCCTACAAAGTTTGGAAATGTGCTATTAGAGTTGGCAACCCAGTGTCCACAGTGTTTAAAAATGTGCTGTTAAGGTGGTCAAGCCTAACTTTCCGCTCCCCTTCCTTTGTTACCCAAGGCCAAACTACAGGTACAAGGCTATGCATCAATGGTCTGGTACTTCATACAGGGCCAACACATTCAAAATCTGTAAAAAGCAATAATCCCCACCCCTTTCCAAGATCCTCTACCCTCATGACCCAAGGCCAAGCTAGAGATACAGGGACATGCATCAACATTCTGGTACTTCATACAGGGCCAATATATTTTAACATTTGTAAAAAGCAAAACTAATCCCTCCTCCCTCCCCATCCCTACCCTGTGACTCAAGGTCAAGCTACAAATCTGGTTCCATGCTACAATAATGTGTTGGTTTTAGGTAAGTCTCTTAATGTCCGGTGTTAAGGTGCACAGTTACCACACAGTTTTGTTTGTTGGCAATGCGTGATGGACCCTGTGTATAGTATAATGTCCATTCAAAAGCTGTATTTTGTTTCACATGTTGTTAAGTAGGTTATATACTGCCCACTTGCAACTTGTTTCATATAGCTTCAACAAGATCCTGCATAAAATAGTATTCATGTCCCAGACATGTAACTTGCTTCAAGTAGTTCTAAGTACATGTCCTAAAGAAAGCAAATTGCAAGTGTGCAGTATGCATAGTACTTACAAATCTGTAACAAATCTGCTGCAGGGGCCATAGTATTGTGTGCAAAGCAAATGCCACATCATAAATGGATGTACAACTCTCTAGCTGTGTCCAGCAAGTATTCTAACTATAGATCTAGAATGAGTAGGAAGTGTATGATACACCAGACCTGTATCTTGGCCTTTACCAATGTTGTGGTCATGGGGTTGATAACCCAAATAGCCCATTTCCAAACTTTGAGATCATTGTATTGAAAATCATACTAGCACATTTCCAAACTTTGGGGAAGGGCACCCTAACACCCTAATAAGCATTAACATAGTTTTTGCAAGGAATTTCCTTAATTTTTGAGAAAGCTGAGTAGTAACTTTCTTTGCAAAAGGCCCTTGAAGCCCTGTGCAAACCAAGAGCTGACTTCTAACTTACTTTGTACAGGGCCCTTTGGGCTCTGTGAGAAACAAGAAACAAGATGTGCAGGGTGCTGTAGTTCCTCCACATGAGTCCTACATTTCTTTGTGCAGGGCCAATGAGATGAGACAAAACTTTGTTACTGTTTTGTTCATGTATCACTTTATTTGTCATACAAAATGCACACAGTTCTTTTAGTTGCTCATATTTTTGACAATTTTCTTGTTTCTGATCTTTAAACATTTTGTTCATGTAGGACTTAGAAACTATTCACAGTGGTTATCTTCAAAATCTTCGTGCAGTGCATACATTTTAGAAACAGAAACATAGAAGTTGTTGGCAGAAAAGGACCGCTTTGCCCACCCAGTCTACCTAGATTTTCACTGTCCAGTCTGTCTCCACAGACCTAACTGGTCTTCAGGAACCTGCTATTTAATAATATTTCCCTGTGCTTGCATGCTTGAAGCCCCCCTACTGTTTTTGCCTACACCACTTTTGCTGGCATCTGTTCCAGGTGTTCACCACTGTTTCAGTGAAGTAGTGCTTCCTCACATCCCTGTTAAACTATCCCCATCTTCATAACATGCCCTCTGATCTTGGGGCTCTTTCTTGTTTGAAAGAGACTTCTCTCCTGCGTGCTGTTCATCCCTGTGAGGTACTTGTAGGTCTCTATCATATGCTCTCTCGTTCTCCTCTCTTACAGGGTGTAGATATTGAGATCCCTCAGTCTCTCTTCATAGGGCTTCTGATGCACCCCTGCACCATTTTAGTTCACCTCTGGACTGCCTCCATCCTGCCTATGTCCTTTCTGAGGTGCGGCCTCCAGAAATTGACACAGTACTCCAGATGGGGTCTCACAAGTGAGCAATACAGTGGCAACATCACCTCCTGTTGGACACACCTCTTCCTATGCATCCCAGTATCCCCCTGGCCATACCCACAACTTTGCCACACTGCTCTGCCACTTTGAGATCATAATATATGACAACCCTAAGGTTCCTTTCTACAAAGATTTTCAAAATCTTTGTGAAGGATTTTTATGAACACTTTGTTTTAATTAAAAATATCTAGTAACTAATTAAGTTTAAAAAAACATTTCTTTTCTCATTATACCCTTCTCTTGCAAACATTAAAGAGTCATCCTTAACATTTAGGTATTTAATAAGTTATGTTTCACTTAAGTTTTTATTCATGTGAAATGTAAACATTAATTAAAGACCTTCGCACATTCATGTATTTTATAACCCTCTCTTGCCAGTATGGGGAGAGAGCTTATTTACAAGAATGCCAGGCAACAGGGCTCACTGATTGGTAGAGCCTCTGACAGCCAGTGGGTGGAGTTTAGAATGCCAATTAGATGACGGCATGAGGAGTGTCAAGATGGCAGAGTGATGGGAGGGTACAGGTGTGCCTTCGGGGCACCCTTGCCTCAAGTCTCTTGCCAAGCTACCTGAGGAGGCAAGGGTCCCATATTTGCTGCAGCTGTCTATGGATCCAGTGTGTGAGAACTGCAGAACTCATTTTCTAGTCATCTGGTAGCCTCCAGGGACAGACACCAGGACAATGTTAATGACTCTGAGGACCTGAGGTCTAAAGGCAATTTACTGTAGATTACCATTAATTCTAGTGGAAGTGTAAGAGAGACAACAGAAAGGGTGGTGGACACCTGGAACAGCCTGCCAGAAGAGGTGGGGGGAGAGAAAACAGTGAGGAGGTCCAAGCATGCATGGGATAGGCACATGCCACAACAGGTAGAGGAAAGGGAGAAGGGAGGGACACCTGTGACTGATTAGTGTCCAGAGTGTAGTAATAGGCAGGGAAAATAGGGCAGAGTAGATGGGCATACCAGTCCTATTCTGCCGACACAGTCTATGTTTCTAATGGGAGGGAGGGAAAATCCTTAAGGACCACCCCTCAAGGGAAGGCTCTGGTGACCTTGGGGTGCACAGAGGTTCTCACTTAAATGAGTGTTTTCAACTGGGGTGCAATTTTGTCTTGTGCCTGAGAGACACTGCTAGCTGTGCTGAAGATGGTGAGAGATCTGGTGCCAGAGACTAAACTGCTGAAACAGATGGGAGGTGGGCCTACTATTTTGGAATCCCTTTGGAATCCTAAGCTGGGATAGATACCAGATATGCTACAGTACCGCTGGCAGACAGCCTGAGGAGATTGCCAGCCACTGCTGCCAGAGGGCAGACTGAGGTATGCATTGCTGTACTTGTGCCCAGCACACCGTCTGATGATCAGAAGGACCTGTTTGATGAGAGGTGCCCAGAGCCGGGGTGGCCATTAGACAGGAGTGCCTGAGTGAAAGTCCCTGTAGCGGTAATGCCTCATGCACACCAGTTGAACTGACACTGAAATGTCATGGTAGTATGTCAGAAAGGAGTGAACCCAAAACATATAAAAAGGTGGGAGATCTGGTAAATTCAGAAGGCAGAGTAGGAAAGTCTCTGTCCGATAGTATTACCTCACCCACTGGAGAATTTTCAAGGAATGGGAGGTCTCATGGGTCTCCTGTAAGATATGTATGTAGGGTACAACCTTTTTTAAGGGACTGTAATGGTCTGACCTGCTATCTATCTGGGGTCTGGATCAAGCCTGTCTTGCAGTGCTGACAAGGAGAGTGATTTCAGGGACAGTGTTCCCATGTGTGTGTTACTGTAAATGTGTTAGTGAACATGATAACAACCTACCACATGCCACAGTGATTCACTTCTGACATAGAATGGGCACCAACAAAACTCACCTAAGAGTGAATGGAAAAGAAAGGAACTGTAAATAGCTACCACCTACCCCTAAACAGGGAGGGTACTCCTGGGGCTATGCTACCCCCCCATCTCCACCTCCAGAACAAGGGTAAGAGATGGACAAGGTTCTGGTGAAAGCCATCCAAAAGATGGTGACTAAGAGGGAGGAGGTGTTGTTGGTTGGGGACTTCAATCTGAGGGATGTAGGTTGGAGCATCCCAGCTGAAGCTTCAGCTAGGAGCAGGGACATCCTGAACTCCCTGCGGGGGGGGGGGTGTTACTCAGGCAACTAGTAAGAAAGCCCACTCATGAAGGAGCAACATTGAACCTGGTACTCACCGATGGGGAAAATGCTGCAGATGTCACAGTGGGTGACCACCTCAGGACCAGTGATCACCATATGGTGTGGTTCCATATAAAAACTGTGGGAGAGTCAAACTATACATAGGCGAGGGTCCTGGACTTCAGGAAGACTGACTTTACAAAGACGGGAGAATGCCTCAGGGATGCCCTGGCAGGCAGGCAGGACTTGGTGGAGAGGAGGAACAGTGGGCAAAACTAAAAGGGGCCATAGTGAAGGCAGCATACCTCTGCATTAGGCTAGTTAGCAAAGGCAAGAGGAACGAAGTCTGGCTAGAGCTGATACAGCTGCAACCAAGCTTGCAGAGCTTATGGTGGAACACGGAGCAGTGTACCATGCCCAAGATGGCCACTGGGGCTCAGTGCGAATGTGCGAGCAGTTGCACATGCGCGAGTTCACTTCCACAGTTGCGGTGAAGTTGTGCATGAACTCCAGCAGCAATCTTGGGCATGGCGGACTGTTTCTCCATCAGCTCAGTGTGCATGCATGACATCACTGCAACTGCGGAAGTGAAGTCACACATTCGCCACTACTCGCATGGGCACTAAGCCACGAGGGGGGGGGGGTGAGCAGATTGTTTTGGAGTTGCAGTATGAGAGTTCCATACCAGAACTCTAAAATTGTGCTTCAGTCTCTTGTTTTTACAGCTGCAGTGCTGGCAAGATGGCTGCAGGCTTTGAGCACTGCAGCCGCAAAAAGAGACTACTGTGGTTCTCAAAAGAAGTGGCTGGGAAGGTTAGAGCAAAAAAGTTAGCATTCAGGAGGTATAAGGTGACACAGAGAGGGGAGAATAGGGAAGTGCATCAGGGGAAGCAGAGAGAGGCAGGGAAAGCAATCAGGAGCACAAAGGCCCAAACGGAGGAGAAAATAGCCCAGGCTGTGAAGAAAGAGCACAAGACATTTTCACATAGATAGCGAAAGGAGAAAGACCAGGTGTGGGATTGTAAGGTCAAGGAGGGAAGCAGGGGAATGTGTGGAAGGGGACCAGGAAAAAGCAGACATCACAAACAAATATTTTTGTTCAGTATTTATAGAGGAAAGGGAAGGAGGGGGACCACAGTTAAGTGACAGGAGCATTGAAGGAAGGGAGGTGGACACCAGTCCAGTTACAGAGAAGAGAGTCTTGAAGGAACTCACAAATCTGAAAGTGGACAAGGCAATGGGGCCAGATGGGGTACATCCAAGGATACTGAAGGAGCTTAGAGAGGTGCTGGCTGCACCACTGACAGTCCTGTTTAACCACTCACTGAAGACGGGAGTGGTTCCGGAGGACTGGAGGAGGGTAGATGTGGTCCAACTTCACAAACTACAGGCCAGTCAGCCTGACTTTGGTGATGGGGAAATTAATGGAATCACCACAGAATGAAAGGATTGTGGAATATCTTGAATCCAGTGGCTTACAGGATCCGAGGCAGCATGGATTCATTAGGGGGAGATCATGTCAAACAAATCTGATAGATTTCTTTGACTGTGTGACCAGGGAATTAGATCAGATTTCTTTGACTGGGTGACCAGGGAGTTAGATCAGAGTGGAGCGGTGGACATGGCCTACCCAGATTTCAGTAAGGCCTTCAACACTGTTCCATGTAGGAGCCTCATAAACAAGCTGGGCAGCCTGACAGTGGGACTAAAATTGGTAAACTGGGTAAGAAATTGGTTGGGGGATAGGAGACAGAGGGTGGTGGTAAACTGAGTTCACTCCGAGGAATGAAGGGTGACCAGCGAGGTGCCACAAGGAGCAGTACTGGGACCAGTCCTCTAATGTCTTTATTAGCGACATTGCAGAGGGGTTAGAAGGGGAGGTATGAATATCTGCAGATGACACAAAGATCTGCAGAAAGGTAGACACTCCGGGTGTGTGTGGAAAAAAGGAAGAGAGAGCTAAGAAAGCTTGAGGAGTGGTCAAGAGCATGGAAACTAAATTTTGCAAAGTGCAAAATCATGCACATTCAGTTTTTTTTCAGGTTTTTAGTATAGCGCAGTTCTCATTGCGATTCAATGCACTTTGCATACAGTTTATTTTATTTTTTAACCAGGAGAGACACACTAAGCTGAAAGCTTGTTTACTGGTGTGACCTGGGAGCACAAGGGAGTTAAGTGACTCGCTCAGGGTCACACAGTAAGCAGTATGCAGTTTCTAAAACATTCAAAAATATTGACATATAATACCAATAAATACACTCAAATCATTCCCGTTTTTAGATTAAAAGCAATCAGTTTTAAATTATCAGTAAAAGCATACCTATTTCTGAGGGAAAGCCTGCTTAAATAAAAAAGTTTTCAGTTCCTGTTTGAATATATCAAGTGCTGGGAAATCTCGGATATAACAAGGGACAGCATTCCACAGCTTTGGGGCTGCAAAGATGAAAGCACAGGCCCCCGATGTTTTTAAACAAACCCTGGGAATCTCTAATAATCCCTCATCTGCTGAGCAAAGGGGGTGGGAGTGGAGGTAGGGACACAGGAGCGGGTAGCCAGGCCCCTGACAGTGCAGGGCCTTATAGGTCAGCAAACCGATCTTGAAGGAGATCCGCCAACTATCCGGCAGCCAGTGCAGAGAGCATGGCACAGGCATGATGTGACACAATCTAGGTAGACCAGTCAACAGCCTAACCACCCCATTCTACATTAGCTGCAGGCGGCAAAGATCTACCCCCGACAGCCCTAGTTACAGGGCATTGCAGTAATCAAGGCAAGAGGTCACAAAGGCGTGTACTAAAGCTGGCAGATCACCAGGTGGTACCAGGTGTTTGATCCTGGTGATATTCCTCAGATGATAAAATGAGGTCTGGACCACGGCCGATAACTGTGATTTAAGTGTCAGGCTGCAGTCCAGAACAATATCAAGGTTCTTTACCCGGTCCAAGGTAAGCAACTGGGAGTCCCCGAGCCTCAGCCCTGAGACTCAACCAGATTGAACCCTCACCCCCTGGTGACCAGATTCCAGCACCAGTACATAAGTCTTTTCTGCATTCAATCTCAACCAGTTGGCTCTCATCAAGTCTTTGATCTCAGCAAGGCCACAATTAAGCACTGAGACCACCTCCTGCTGCTCGGGCGCAAAAGACATGTATAGCTGAGTATCATCTGCATAACAGTGAAAACTCAGCCCATACCATCTTATAATGTCCCCTAGCGGTAGCATATACACCATGAACAACATGGGGACAAAACAGAGCCCTGCGGAACCCCACATGACAGGGGTAAGGGTGCCAAGGACAAAATCCCAGACACCACTCACTGCATCCTGCCAGTGAGGAAGGATTTAAACCAGTTGAGGACTGTACCAGCCAGTCCCCAACAAACCCGCAGGTGCTTCATCAGCACCCCATGGTCCATGGTGTCAAATGTTGCTGAGAGATTGAGGAGAATAAGGATGGAACATCTTCTCCAATCCCTTGCCGCCAGGAGATCATTTAATCCCTTAACTGGGGCGGTCTTGGTACTATGCCTTTTTCTGAAACCCGATTGGAGAGGGTTGTAGATGTGGGTTATTGAATAGGTCTCCAGTTGAACGGCTACTACATTCTCAATAACCTTACCCACAAAGGGAAGGTTAGAGACTGGTTTGTAGTTCGCCAGGCAGTCCGGGTCCAGTGTAATTTTTTTCAGGAGTGGTGCAAGAATTCCTTCTCATCCCCCAAGGGACGGTAGATGAGAAGGATCTTGCAACCTACACCTGCAAACCCTTGGACAGCCACACACTCAAAATACCTCATTGTTACTACTGGGAAGTCTGTGAGGTTCAAGTTCAACTTGAAACAAACTGCCACACCCCTACCCCTACAAGCCTTTCTCAGGCGGTGTACCACCAAGTACCCTGCTGGAACAGCCGATTCCAAAACAGGACTGGCATTTTCATACAGCCAGGTCTCAGTGATGCCAGCCAGATCAGATGTTGCAACAAGATTTGCAATGATTGGCATCTTATTTTTAATAGATCTGGCATTGCACAACACTGCTCAAGAGGGCTAGGCAGATGAGGCTGGTCCAGCCACCTGCCCACCAACTGTGGAGCCCTTGGGTATGGGTACCAGACAAGGAGGACCCCTTTCCTGAGCCCATTTCATCCCAAAATGCCTCCTGGTCCCCACTACCCCAATCCGCCCCCCCCCCCAGCTACATTCCCCACACCTGACCCGCAAATCTTTTGTACACTGGAACTCTTACACTGTATTACCTATGTTCTTGCATTAAACCAAGGTTCGAATGCTTGGGTTCCCCCCGGGTCGCCCCTGAAAAAGGGACAGTTTTATCTCAGCGGGCCTACCCAGTCATCAAAATTCAAAAAAATAAATAAATGCATAAATAAAATCTCTGTTTCCCTTCCCTTCATACTATCCCCAGCACCCTACAGTGCCTATACACCTCTGCTGTTAATGGGGGACAGTTAAAGGGTCAGAGATCATGGAATCTGGAGGGGAATAATACCTTCCCCTGGGAGCAGTTGACCTCTTTCAGCCACAGCCCCTGACCAGGTGCTGTCTCATCTGGCGGTGCGGCTTCTCATCCTGTCACCACCCACCTGTTCCCTAGACTAGCAGCCAAGGTGAAAAATCAGCCACAGCCCCTGACTGGGCACTGTCTCCTCCAGCGATGCAGCTTCTCATCCTGCAGCCGCCTGCCCACTCCCGAGACTAGCAGCCAAGGCAAAAAATCAGTTACAACCCCTGACCGGGTGCTGTCTCCTACAGCAATGTGGGTTCTCAACCTGCCACCACCCGCCCACTCCCGAGACTAGCGGCCAAGGTGAAAAATCAGCAACAGCCCCTCACTGGGCGCTGTCTCCTCCTGCGGTATGGCTTCTCAACCTGCCGCCGTCCGCCCGCACTCAAGACTAGCAGCCAAGGTGAAAAATCAGCCACAGCCCCTGACCAGGTGCTGTCTCCATCGGCGGTGCAGCTTCTCAACCTGCTGCCACTCGCCCGCTCCCGAGACTAGTGGCCTAGGTGAAAAATCAGCTACAGCCCAAGACCGGGTGCTGTCTCCTCCAGTTGTGCGGCTTCTCATCCTGCTGCTGCCCACCCGCTCCTGAGACTAGCTAGCGGCCAAGGTGAAAAATCAGCTACTTTATTTTATTTATTTATTTGTACATCGGTTTACAACCTTTGAGCCAGGGGCTCATTTCCAAAGGTACCTCGTCACATTGAGGACAAACAGACAGTAAATTTTGGTTACAGTAAGGTGTTACATACATACGACAGTCAACATATTTTCAGTTACAGCAAAAGTGTTACATACTTAGGGTTACATAGGGAAGTTGCGTACATTTTAAACAATTTGGTAGATATTACAATGTTACAGCTGATAGCATGCTGGTAATAGCAGAGGGATAAGGCTATGGTGGGGAGAGTTGGGGAGGGCGAGTTAGAATGCTGTCTAAGTGGCATTGTCCAGTGTGTTTAGGTCAAGGCGCTGTTTACAGACAGGCGCAGCTGCGAGTGCTAAACAGTTGGCTCCGAAGGGCATTTTTAAAGGTGGAGATTGTGGGGGCTTGGGAGATCAATGCAGGGAGAGAGTTAAACCAAGATGGGCCTCTGTAGCAGAAGGACCTCTGCCCATGGGTGGTCCTGGATCTGGGGACCAGAAGACTGGACTTACTAGAGGCTCTGGTTGGGATGGAGGGCTGGGAATGGTGGATGGAGGCTGTCACCCCAGGGGGGGACAGCCCGAGTAATGTTTTCTTTGTGAAGAGGCAGATTTGATAGTGTAGTCTTTCATCAAGGTTTAGTAATTTTGCTTCATCATAGAGAAGACAGGTATGTGTGAGCCTGGGGGCACCAGTAATCAGTCTGCAGGCCTTATTTAGGGTGAGTCGAATTTTGTTGAGGGTGGTGGTGTCAGCTGCACCATAAACTGGCAGGCCATAGTCAATGAGTGACAGCACTGAAGATGTAACTGCTAGTTGGAGAGCGTCAGGCGGGAGGCAGGTTTTATGGCGGTAGAGGATGCCAAGCCGTGTGTTGGTGGCGGAGGCAAGGGCATCAATGTGGGTGTGGTAGGTGAGGGCTGAGTCAAAAGTGACCCCAAGGTATTTGTAGGAGCTGACTTGCTCAAGCAGTTGATTGGTACTAGGGAGGATATGGAGTGGGAAGTTGCGGGCTTTGTTTTGGGGGTGGGCGAAAAACATAGCTTTGGTTTTTTTTAAGATTAATTACTAGTCTGTGCTCTTTAAACCACGCCTCAGCATCATCGTAGGATTTTTGGAGAGTGTCCTGTAGTGAGATGGGATTGCAGCGGGTGGCAAAAATGACTGCATCGTCGGCATACATAAGAATATTGCCAGAGCAGGCATTGGGTAGGGTGTTTAGATAAACAGAGAAGAGTAGGGGCCCCAGGATGGAGCCCTGAGGTACCCCTGAGTGGATGGGTCGGGTTCCGGAGAGTGTTCCATTGATTTTTACACATTGGGAGCGAGCAGATAGATAGCTAGTGCACCAGACGAGGGGGCCAGAGGAGAAACCAGTGTGGCCTAGGGCATTCAGCAGAAGGGGGTGGGAGACAGTGTCGAAGGCCTTTCAGAGGTCAACGAAAACTGCGCCAGCTAGTGAGCTAGCATCCAGGGAGGAGTGTAGGAAATTGGAGAACTCAACTAGCGCAGTGCCAGTACTGTGACCAGCACGGAAGCCATGCTGCTCTGGGCTTAGGACGTTATTTTTGGTAAGATATTCTGTAATTTGTATGGACACGATTTTTTCCAGGGCTTTGGAGAAAGGAGGAAGGATGGAGATAGGTCAGTAATTCCTGGTGGCGGACCTGTCACCCCCTTTATGTATGGGTGTGGCTGTGGCTGTTTTCCATGCAGTGGGGAATTGCCCCAGGCAGAAAGATCGGTTGAGTAAGCTAGTGAGTGGGTCAAGGACTTCATCCAGCACCAGCCGGAGAATGCTGGGGTCCAAGGAATCGCTGCCGAGGCTGTTGCCTTTTAAAGCTTTAATTAGGAGTGGTCTGGCTTCCTGGGCAGATACCCTATGTAGATGGAAACTGGGGCATTGGAGGTCAGGGGGAGGTAGGGTAGTGGGAGGGTCAAAGAAATTACTAGGGAGGACAGGTCGGTGAAGGCGGTATTTAGGTGGTTTGCTATGCAAGCAGGGTCGGTGAAGGTGGTGCCATCAATTGTGAGCTGGGATGGAGGGGGGAGCGTGGTTTCTCATTTAATTGTTTTAAATTGTCCCAGAAAGTCCAGGCACATCCCCAGGAGGAGGTGAGGGTGGCCTGGTAATGGTCGGCCTTGGCTTTACAAATGGCCCATGTGCATTTGTTCCGGGCAGCATTGTAGGCCTGTCAATCCGTTATCCGTTCCAATTTCAGTGGTAATGTGCCAGAGGTTATCTCTATTTCTGAGCATACGTAGTAAGGCAGGGGTAACCCAGGGTGCATTGCGTTTTTTGGGTCACCCAGGGGTGCATAGAGGTCTCAGGCCTTGTTAAAGGTGTGGAGAAAAGGTGAGGGCAGTGTCTATGTCGGGTGCAAAGTGAATGGGGGACCAGTTGATCTGGGCAAGAAAATGCTCGAGTTTCATCAGGCCGCCAGGGTGGAGGCACCTGCGGGATGTGGTCAGGACAGTGGGTTTGGGAGTGGGGGCCATCCAAAGGAATAGGATAGGGGAGTGGTCACTTAGCGAATCTGGGAGGACCTGGATGTTATGAATTTTATCGAGGCGGTTGGTGATAACAAAATCCAAAAGGATGCTGGTACCTCTCTTTGGGTTTACTCTAGTGGGTTGGGAAATGAGTTGTGTCAGGTCTAGGGCGGCTAAAGAATCTCAGGTAGTAGATGAGGAGGTGCTGAACCAGTTCATGTTTAGGTCCCCCAGTAGGATTTGTTCCGCCCTGTGGTGGTGGGTTGTAAGATATTCTGTTAAAGATATCAGTGCTGGGCTCTGGTTCTTTGGGGGAATGTAGGCGGTGGTGAGATATAGAGGGCCCGTGGAGGGGTCGGGAGCAAGTTTGAAGGTGAGGGCCTGGGCCCCATTTACGAGAGCAGGGGCAGGGAGTGCTTATCCAATGATTGTGTCCCTGGCATAGATTGCACAGCCACCCCCGCGTTTGCCTACTCGGTCCTCACGGTAAAAGGTATAGCCTGGGAGGGAGGCAAAGGAGTCGGGGTGGATTTGGACAGCCAGGTTTCAACCAGGGTTATGATGTCTGGTTGATGCAGCATCACCCAGCACTGGAGGGCATCACATTTTTTTATTAGGCTGCATATGTTCATGGAGGCTATGCAGAGACCATTGTGCCCGGCTGGTGGGTTGGAGGAGACTGGGCCCGGGTTTGGATGTATATTACCTGATAGGAGTAGTAGGAAGACCAAGGCCCTAATCAGGGGGTGGTAGGGTGAAAGCTTACGGTGGGTATGGAGGGATGGGAGAAAGGTCATAGGGGAACAAGGAGTGGACAGGGTTCGAAGGGTAGGGAGGGCAAGGACAAGTAACACCCATGTGGAGGTAGGGTAGGCAGTGGGAAGGTATCCAGGGGGTGGGTGCCATGGGCCAGGGTACATGGGCAGTGTCGGGTGGGATCGGCCAAAGTCAGGGAGAGTAGAGGGTGCTGGTACATGTGGGCCAGGTGAGATGTTTGGCTGATGGGATGAGGGTAGTAGCATGAGAAAGAGGGGTAGACATTTGAGGAGGAGGTGCTCAAACATAGTGTCTGGGTAGTAGCAGGGTGGGGAGTTTCAAATGTCTTGGCTACCCCTCAGGAAGCGTAGATACCACTTTGGAGTAGCGGTACTGTCATGGACTCTGACCGAGCACTGTGTCCTCCAGCAGTGTGGCTTCTCACCCTGCCACCACCCGCCCGCTCCTGAGACTAGCGGTCAAGGCAAAAAATCAGGTTCACATCTCTGAAATTGAAATTTGGTGCCTTTCTGCACCGTGCTGTGATTGGCCACCCTTTCGCCTTGGATTTCTCCCATTTGCTACCACATCCTCCCTGCTATAGCCCTGTTAATCTTTACTAAGAACTGCGAAACTGTAGAAATTAATTACTGTGTAAATTTTATATTCAAAGACTGCTTGCCTGAATCTGCATAGATTTTATGATGAGACATGTGTTAAAATTTAGCAGTTGAGTTCAACAGCTGTTTCAAAAAAAACTGAAGTGATTACAGGTCCTCTGCACTCTTTAACTTGTGCTCACATACCAAGTGCCCCTCCTAACTTTAAAGCCCTATCTGTCTCTCTCTTCCCAAATCTGCTGGCACCCCCCCTTTGCTAATTCTTAAATCTTGAGGCACTGATCCTGCCATGAGGTCTCCCCGAGCTCCACTCTGCTCACCATCCCCCTCCTCTTTCTCTGTCTCCTCATAGTACGGAGATTGCCCTGGTGAGGATGCTTAATGATCTTCTGATGGTGAGGGACAGAAGAAACTGTACCATCTTAGTTCTCCTAGACCTCTCCATGGCATTTGACACCGTGGACCATGAGGTGCTGCTCAACCGTCTGCAGTTCTGGTGTGGCCTGTCCGGTAATATCATCAACTGGTTCAGGTCCTGCCTAACAGACAGAGTGCAAAGGGTGACAATGGGGTTAGCCTTATCTAACGAGAAGCCACTGTGCTGTGGGGTTCCGCAGGGATCGGTCTTGTCGCCCTTGTTGTTCATGGTATACATGCTGCCATTGAGGGACATTATCAGGCAGTACGGGCTGGGTTTTCACTATTATGCAGATGATACCCAGCTGTTCTTGTCCTGGCTGTGCACCCAATGTCCAGGTGTCAGCTTCTGTATTTAACCCCTGCCTCGAGGAGATCCAGTCCTAGATGACCCAAAACTGACTTAAGCTTAACCCAGACAAGACAGAGGTACTGGTAGTGGATCCAGGTCATCAAGGCGGAGGAGGTGTGTGTGGTCTTCCCCTGGCCTAGTGTTGGGGGGCCTTCCCCTTGCCCCATCTAGACAAGTGAAGGATTTGGACATGGTCCTGGATGATGACCTGACGCATGATATGCAGGTGTCGGCCGTGGTCAAGAGTGGATTTTACCATCTGAGGAATATCACCTCAATCCAAACCCTGATCCTAGCTGAGGACCTGACCCCGCTGGTGCATGCTTTCATCACTTTCAGGCTGGACTATTGCAATGCCCTGTACCTAGGGTTAGCTGGAGGCAACCTTCGCAGGCTGCAGCTGGTGCAGAACACAGTGGCAAGGTCATTGTCAGGGGTGAGGAGGTGTGAGCATATCACCCTGGTCCTCCGCGGTCTGCTCTGGCTGCCGGTCAGGTGGAGGATTGTCTTCAAGGTAGAGCTTTTGACCTACAAGACCCTGCACAATCAGGGTCCTGTCTGTCTGCAAGATCTTCTTGTCCCCTACCATCCACCCCGGACACTCCGTTCCACTGGGGGAGGCCGTCTTAGAGTTCCCAGGGCGAGGTTGCGGCATTCGGGTGACAGGGCATTTTCAGTGGCCGAGCCTACCCTGTGGCACTCATTTCCTGCTTATGGAAGAGAGGCTGTCTCAGTGGAAGCCTTTAAAAAAGGGTTAAAAACCTGTTTGTTCCAGCAGGTTATTACTGACTGATGCGTAACCTGTTAATGATAGATAGATGAATTTTAATGACGCTCCCAGTTGAACTGTTAAGTATATAGTAGTACATTATTGTATATTATTATATAGTTGTTTGTTTTATTGTGCAGCGCCCATAGTCCTTGGAAATGGGCACTTTTATAAATAAAATATCCATCTATCCTCAGTCCTGAGCTACAGGCTGTCTGACTAGTGACCCGCCCACTGATTTAGTGGCCGGCTAGCTATTGTCTCTATCCCTTCCCCACTAAATCCCTCTATAACCACTCCCTCACCTTTCTCCCTCCTTCCCTCTCGTTCAGCCACAGCCCGTGACAGGGCACTGTCTCCTCCAGTGGTGTGGCTTCTCATCCTGTCGCCACCCGCCCACTCCCGAGAATAGCGGCCAAGGCAAAAAATCATGTACGCATCTCTGAAATTGAAATCTGGTGCCTTCCTGCACCGTGCTGACATTGGCCACCCTCTTGCCTTGGATTTCTCCTGTTTGCTACCACATCCTCCCTGCTATAGCCTTGTTAATCTTTTCTAAGAACTGTGAAACTGTGTAAATTTTATATTCAAAGACTGCTTGCCTGAATCTGCGAAGATTTTATGATGATACGTGTTAAAATTTAGCAGTTTTCAACAGCTGTTTCAAAAAATTTGAAGTGATTACAGCTCCTCTGCACTCTTTTACTCACGCTCACATACCGAGCACCCCTCCTAACTTTAAAGCCCTGTCTGTCTCTCTCTTCCCAAATCTGCTGGTGCCCCCCACCCCCCTTGCTAATTCTTAAATCCTGAGGCACCGATCCTGCCATAAGGTTTCCCCAAGCACCATTCTGCTCACCATCCCCATCCTCTTTCTCTGTCTCCTCAGTCCTGAGCTACGGGCTGTCTCTGTCTCCTATATTTTGTCTCTTTCGCCCTCACCAACCCCGGGCTCTATTAAATACGCCTTGGCCACTCTTATCTTTGCCTCCCCAACTGCTCATTGGCTCAGAACTGCACAGTGCTTGAAACAAAGGTACATTCAAATAAATTAGTTTATACTAACTCTATGACCCACTTGTGCTTCTATTATTGTTTCCATTCCTTGGTGACTCTGCTTTCTCTTGCCTGTCACAAAAACTGTTGTTTCAGGCAGTGGTTGCTCTTAACCACCATAGCAACACTATACTTTGGCCAGTGCCACTGACCCTACCTCACTCTGCTGTCTGCTTATTTCAGATCTATCTAGCTCCCTTGACTACTTACAATGCATATTTTTAAACCAAAAAGTTAGCCTTTTTCACTCTCTCTGCTAAGACTATTTCTACTTGAGCCTGGGGCAGGTCTCCTCCTGTACCAGCCTCGCTCCTATTGTATCCTTACCCTGCTCTGCCTTTATATTCCTGATACTAAACTATAACTGAGCCCAGTGCTTTAGCTCCCGCCTCCTAATCTTATTAAAAGTTGGATTGAGAGCTGCTGCAACTCGCCTCCCTTTTCCTGCCTACAGAACTAGGCTTAATAAAGCCTTATGGCAAATATTAGCTACCCTCTTCTAATCTTACTGAAAGTGGATTGAGAGCTGCTGTAGCTCGCCTCCTTTATCCTGCCCACAGAACTAGGATTAGTATAACCCTAAGGCAAATATTGTGTCTAGGCCTTAGAATGAGGGCCATTAACTTGTTCCCCTGTTTGTCCCTCATTCTACTATGCTCTCTAGAATTTCATACTATTCCACATCAATCACCCAGTGGTGCATTCGACCCATAAACCACAATGTACTGCCAGACTGCTTTTGACTACTCAGAATTCTGCATATGGTTCTTTAAGTTACCCAGATTAGAACCTGCGCTACATCTACCTTGGCAGGCTGGAAATAATATCGATCACATTGAAGAACTTCTAAAAAAACCTCGACAGAGGCTTGGTCTCTTTTACAGAATAAGGCACTTCCTAACCAGAGACTCCAAGAAGAGGTTGGTCCAGGCTTCTTTTCTTTCAGTACTTGACTATGCAGATTTCCTTTACAGTTGCTGCCCTGTTTTCTATCTAAACAAATTGGACACTCTATACCACAGAGCATTGAGGTTTATAACAGACCTACCTTTCAACACTCACCACTCACTACTGCTCTCTATATGCGGCAGTCGGATGGACATCTCTCCAGTTCAGAAGAAACAGAAATGCTGCAGTATGGACCTACAGAGCACTGACCAGAATGCTCCCAAATTATATCATCGACTGCTTCACACAGGCCAAAGCTAGTACCTGTGCCCTAAGAAGCCATAATCTCATCATGCTTAATGTGCCTAAATTCAACACCCGGGCATGGGAGTTCTGCTATCAGCTATGTACTAGCTACATCATGGAATATGACTCAGAAGACCCTGAGGCTGAACAACTTTATATCATTAGCATCCTTTAAGCATTTATACCTATGTCTCTTCCAAGAAAAATGCAACTGTTACTACTAGTACTAGTATACTCAAATTCCTATCCTTCCCCTCCTCAGGCAGCCAACAACAGGTGACATTACACTTTCTAATCATTCAATCCCATAGTCTCCGTACATCCTGTCTATAGTCCTCTCCCATTACTTCTTGGCACATACCGTAGTCCTCATCCCTACCATACATCACCTGGGGCTAGCCCCAGCCCCTGCCCAGGTCACCCCTGCACCTTATCACTGCGTCTCCTTGGCCATTATGGTTCTTACCCCCCTGAGTATTGAAATACTGGATGCTTTACTTAAGAGATTTACTAAAGATCATCCCATTGTTGATATGTATATATTAGATTAGATAGTGTACATCCATGTGTCCCTACTTGTCATTATGTTTAGTCAACAATGTTTTGGTATATTGTATATAAGTGTTCGTAACATAACTGTATATGTAACTACTATTGAACCTTGACCTTATCAGGTCCATCTTGCAAATGAGCTGTGCTCAATGATGTTCGCCTGAATAAATAAAGATTTGATTGATTGATTGATTGATTGATTGATAATAATAATAAATAAATAATATTTTTATTTGTATAGCGCAGTTCCAGTGTCAAAGTGCTTCACATACAAAACATCAGCAAACAATTAAAATCACATAAAATAACAAATTCAATCAAGATCCACAGAGAGCTGTACCAGTTAAGGCAGAAGGAAGCAGGGAGGGAAGTCAGAATAGCAAAGGCCCAAACTGAGGAAAAGATAGCCAACTCGGTTAAGAAGGGGGATAAAACCTTTTATAGGTACATCAGCGAGCGTAGAAAGACAAAGGGAGGGATAGTGAGGCTGAATAGAATGAACGGTGGGTGGGCAGAGGGGGACAGTGAAAAAGCAGGGATACTAAACAAATATTTCTGCTCAGTATTCACAAAAGAGGAGGGGGAAGTGCCTAATCCAATTAACAGAATCACTCTTGATAGGGGGGTCGATCCCAGTCCTTTCACAGAAGAAAGGGTTCTGCAAGAACTCCTAAAACTGAAGGTGGACAAAGCAATGGGGCCTGATGGAATTCACCACAGAATTCTAAAAGAATTAAGTGGGGAACTAGTGAAACCACTGGCTACTCTTTTTAATAAATCATGGGAGGATGGTGTGGTACCTGAGGACTGGAGGAAGGCGGATGTGATTCCCCTTCACAAAAGTGGGACCAAGACAGAGGCAGGAAACTACAGACCTGTCAGTCTGACCTCTGTGGTAGAGAAAGTGATGGAGTCACTTCTGAGGGAAAGAATAGTTAAGTACCTGGAGGCCAGTGGGGCACACAGGACCCAAGGCAGCATGGGTTCACACAGGGAAGGTCATGTCAGACGAATCTAATAGATTTCTTTGACCGGGTGACCAAAGTAGTAGACCAGGGAGGGGCAGTGGACATGGCCTACCTAGACTTTAGCAAGGCATTTAACACAGTCCCACACAAAAGATTAATAGTTAAATTAACCAGCCTGGGAGTGGGTCCCAGGGTGGTAGCCTGGGTAAAACATTGGCTGGACAACAGGACACAGAAGGTAATTGTAAATGGAGTCCACTCTGAAGAAAGAGGGGTTACTAGTGGGGTACCGCAGGGTTCAGTATTGGGTCCAGTCCTTTTTTAATGTCTTCATAAGTGACATTGCAGAGGGACTGGAAGGAAAAGTATGCCTCTTTGCAGATGACACAAAGATCTGCAACAGGGTTGATACACAAGGAGGTGTGGAAAGGATGAGAAGGGACTTGGCAAGGTTGGAGGAATGGTCAGAAGTATGGCATCTAGGATTCAATGCAATGAAGTGCAACATAATGTACCTGGGAAACAAGAACCCAGGGGAAGAATACACAATGGGGGGGGGAGAGGTAGTAACAACAACAAAAAAGGAAAGGGACCTGGGGGTAATCATATCAGATGATCTTAAGGTTAGCAAGCAATGTGAGAAGGCAGTAGGGAAGGCTGAGGGGTATACTGGGATGCATAGGGAGAGGCATCAGCAGCAGAAAACAGGAAGTTGTTATCCCTCTGTACAGACAGTTGGTGAGACCCCATCTGGAGTACTGCTTCCAGTTCTGGAGACCACATCTCCGCAAGGACATAGACAGGATAGAGGCAGTCCAGAGGAGGACAACTAAAATGGTGCTGGGTCTGCAAGAGAAGCCATATGAGGAGAGACTAAAGAAGCGTAATATGTATACCCTTGAGGAAAGAAGGGAGGGGACATGATAGAAACGTTTAAGTACCTCAGTGGAATCAACAAAGTCCAAGAGGGTAGCATCTTTCAGAAAAGAGACTGCAAGAACAAGGGACACAATTTAAAGATAGAGGCGGTTCAGGGGCAATGTGAGAAGTATTATTTCACAGAGAGGGTAGTGGATGCATGGAACAGCCTTCCTGAGGAGGTTGTGGGGTCTAAAACTGTGGGAGAATTCAAGAATGCATGGGACAGACATAAGGCAATTCTTGTGGGGGGTAGGAAGAAATAGGCTGTTGGTTAACTAGGACCTGCGGCCTATCCTGTAGGTAGGGAAATGGGCAGACTAGATAGGCCAAGCGGTCCTTATCTGCCGTCAAAGTCTATGTTTCTGTTTCTATGAATACCTAAAAGTTCAAATACTGAATGCCTGTTTGAATAAATAAGTCTTCAAACTGGTCTTGAAGCCCTCCACGGTCCCGCACTCTCTAATCTAATCTCAAATGCTTCTATGAGAGCAATAGAGGGTACAACCCCATCCTTATTCACCCAGGTCCCTCAGTTCTCCCTGCTTTACATGACTAGGGTACTTATCTATACAACGCTAGGCCCCCTAGGTTTTCATCCCAGGGACCCTCCTATCCCACTTAATAATCCCTGCAAATGGGAACGGATTAGCGCACACAGGCTACTCATAGAGGCTATTAAGAAACTTTTGCTGCTTCTGTTATTGTGCTCTGGCAATGTCGAACTCAACCCTGGTCCCACGGTAGCTATCTCATCTCCTCTCTTGCCGACCTAGCCTGTATTAAAGGTGTGAGCTTTATGCACGTCAATGTGCGTAGCTTATTAAAGAAGTTTGCTTCTATTCAGGCTTGGATTTGCCATACTTTGCCTGATGTCCTGGTGGTCACTGAGTCTTGGCTTAGACCAGGTACTGCAGACCGTGAGGTGAATATCTCATCTTATACCTTGTTCAGAACTGATAGGCAGGCGAGAGGAGGAGGAGTTGCCATCTATGTTAAAGATACATTTTCAGCCTCAGTCATTAACTCAACCTCAGTTCCCAAAGAATTTGAAAGTCTGACTCTCAAAGATGAGCTCTCCTCCTCTTCCGTCTCATTCTGTGTCTTAGGATACTATAGGCCCCCGTCGGTGGGATTACAGTTTTTAGACCACCTAAACAACACACTAGCATCCTTGCCCTTGGAGATTATTATATTTGGAGACCTTAATCTGGACTGATTTTCTAGTGTCTCCATACCCCTTAAATCCATCTGTGACTCCTTTGGATTATCACAATTTATTACTGAAGCAATGCGCCCCAATAAGAAGAACCCAAATAATAGCACTCTGTTGGATCTTATTTTAGTAAGCAAACCTCCTCTGTTTTCTCATGCTAGTGTGTTCTTCGCTGATATTAGTGACCACTGTTTCATTGCCTGTATAAGATTCACCTCGAAATCACCGTCCACATCCAAATTTACCGTCAAGAGGAATCATCGCGATTTTGATCTCTATGCATTCATCTCTGACCTGTGGGATTCTTTGAGTTGGCAGGACTTCTACCTAGCAAAATCAGTGAACACGGTGTACAACATTTTCCAAGAAATTGTGCTAGGGCATTGGATGAGCTTGCACCACTGGTTATGGTCCATCCTAAGAAAAAATCATACCCATGGTTTACAGCAGATTTGAAGGCTGCCCTGCATAATAGAGACTTGCTATGGAAAACAGCTTGGAGAACAAAGCTTTCAGCTGACTGGATTTTGTTTAGGAGGGCTATGAATCTCTGTACTAAGATGGTTAGAGAGGCTAAGGCAAACTATTTCCGTGCTGAACTTGACTCTTCCTCTAAGTGTTCCTTCAAATTCTGGAAAACCCTTAAGGACATTGAAGGTCATGTATCTCCTAATTCCCTACCCACAAAAAATATTATTGGTGCCACCACAGTTTCAGACAAGCTGACAATCTTTGACTGTCTCAACAACCACTTCGCTACTGCAGGGTTAGCCTTTGATACCTCCTCTACCAGTAACCTCCGCTTACAACTTGGTGTACAGGACCCAGAAACTCCTGCCACTAGTACCGTTTTTCCTTTCAGCCAGCATCCTTGAAAGAAGTTGAGGACCTACTGTTACATCTGGATACCAGGAAGAGTGCTGGTGCAGACCTCTTAGACCCATTTTTCCTGAAACGTACATATCACGTCCTGGCCGTGCCAATTATGCATCTCTTTAACCTAACCCTCTCGTAGGGTGATCTTCCTCCTTTATGGAAAACTGCCCATGTGATCCCCCTGTACAAATCCAGAGACCCTAGAGACCTCAATAACTATAGGCCACTCTCCTTACTCCCCATCCTATCTAAACTGCTGGAGAAAATCATGAGTGCACAGCTCAGGAACTACCTAGAGTCTGCAAATCTGCTTAACCCACTACAATTGGGCTTTAGACAACATCATAGCACTATTTCGGCACTTGCAAAGGTAACTAATGACTGGTGGTACAACCTGGATACCAAGAACTTTGTCTGCGCAGTATTTCTGGACCTAAGCTAGGCGTTCCACACTGTCGACCACGACCTGCTCCTTGTATCCCTCCATAACATTGGCCTGGACCCCCTATCCCTTAGATGGTTCTCTAATTACCTTACAGGTCATCAGCAGCAGGTAAAAGCAGAAGGGGAATTCTCACCACTAAAACTGTTGTTGAGTGGCGTACCATAGGGCTCCATATTGGGTCCACTGCTCTTCACAATATGTATTAATAGTATCGATGTTAATATCAAATCTGCCAATATACATCTCTTTGCAGATGATATGGTACTATACACTAGCAGACCTACTCCTGAAGCAGCATGTATGGAGCTTCAACAGGAATTTAATCAGCTGCAACTACATCTATAGAACCAGAAGCTTCTCTCGAATGCAAAAAACAAAGGCAATGTTCTTTTCACCCCTTGTACGTGCAATTAACCCTGCCACCCAAGGAACCTTACCTCAGATCACTACACTTCTAGGCAAACCACTGAAATATGTAACCAAGTTCAAATACCTGGGGGTTTGGATCGACCATAGATTTTCCTTTAATGACCACATTGAAAAGCTGATAAAAAAGCTTTGAAACATAGACTTTGACGGCAGATAAGGACCGCTTGCCCCATCTAGTCTGCCCATTTCCCTACCTACAGGATAGGCCACAGATCCTAGTTAACCAACAGCCTATTTCTTCCTACCCCCCACAAGAATTGCCTTATGTCTGTCCCATGCATTCTTGAATTCTCCCACAGTTTTAGACCCCACAACCTCCTCAGGAAGGCTGTTCCATGCATCCACTACCCTCTCTGTGAAATAATACTTTCTCGCATTGCCCTAAACCCTTCCATCTTTAAATTGTGTCCCTTGTTCTTGCACGTCTCTTTTCTGAAAGATGCTACCCTCTTGGACTTTGTTGATTCCACTGAGGTACTTAAAAGTTTCTATCATGTCTCCCTCTCCCTTCTTTCCTCAAGGGTATACATATTAAGCTCCTTTAGTCTCTCCTCACGGCTTCTCTTGCAGACCCTGCACCATTTTAGTTGTCCTCCTCTGGACTGCCTCTATCCTGTCTATGTCCTTGTGAAGATGGGGTCTCCAGAACTGGACGCAGTACTCCAGATGGGGTCTCACCAACTGTCTGTACAGAGGGATAACAACTTCCTGTTTTCTGCTGCTGATGCCTCTCCCTATGCATCCCAGTATACCACCAGCCCTCCCTACTGCCTTCTCACGTTGCTTGCTAACCTTAAGGTCATCTGATATGATTACCCCCAGGTCCCTTTCCTTTTTTGTTGTTGTTACTGTCTCCCCCCCATTGTGTGTTCTTCCCCTGGGTTCTTGATTCCCAGGTACATTATTCTGTACTTCTTTGCATTAAATCCTAGCTGCCATACTTCTGACCATTCCTCCAACCATGCCAAGTCCCTTCTAATCTTTTCCACGCCTCCTTGTGTATCAACCCTGTTGCAGATCTTTGTGTCATCTGCAAAGAGGCATACTTTTCCTTCCAGTCCCTCTGCAATGTCACTTATGAAGACATTAAAAAGGACTGGACCCAATACTGAGCCCTGCGGTACCCTACAAAGTAACCCCTTTTCTTCAGAGTGGACTCCATTTACAATTACCTTCTGTGTCCTGTTGTCCAGCCAATGTTTTACCCAGGCTACCACCCTGGGACCCACTCCCAGGCTGGTTAATTTGACTATTAATCTTTGTGTGGGACTGTGTCAAATGCCTTGCTAAAGTCTAGGTAGGCCATGTCCACAGCCCCTCCCTGGTCTACTACTTTGGTCACCCAGTCAAAGAAATCTATTAGATCTGTCTGACATGACCTTCCCACTGTGAACCCATGCTGCCTTGGGTCCTGTGCCCCACTGGCCTCTAGGTACTCAACTATTCTTTCCCTCAGAAGTGACTCCATCACTTTCCCTACCACAGAGGTCAGACTGACAGGTCTGTAGTTTCCTGCCTCTGTCTTGGTCCCACTTTTGTGAAAGGAATCACATCCGCCTTCCTCCAGTCCTCGGGTACCACACCATCCTCCCATTATTTATTAAAAAGAGTAGCCAGTGGTTTCACTAGTTGCCCTTAATTCTTTTAGAATTCTGGGTGAATTCCATCAGGCCCCATTGCTTTGTCCACCTTCAGTTTTAGGAGTTCTTGCAGAACCCTTTCTTCTATGAAAGGACGGGATCGACCCCCTATTAAGAGTGCTTCTGTTAATTGGATTAGGCACTTTCCCTCCTCTTTGTGAATACTGAGCAGAAATATTCGTTTAGTATCCCTGCTTTTCACTGTCCCTTCTGCCCACCCACCGTTCATTCTATTCAGCCTCACTATCCCTCCCTTTGTCTTTCTCGCTCACTGATGTACCTATAAAAGGTTTTATCCCCTTCTTAACCAAGTTGGCTATCTTTTCCTCAGTTTGGGCCTTTGCTATTCTGACTTCCCTCCCTGCTTCCTTCTGCCTTAACTATACAGCTGTCTGTCCTGCTCCTTCTGTGTTTCCTTATACTTCCGGAATGCTATCTTTTCTTCCTGACTTTCACAGCCACCTCTTTTGAGAACCATAGTAGCTTTTTTTCATTTTGATTTGTTTATTTGCTTCACACAAAGGCTTGTTGCCTCTGTGATGGCAGTTTTGATGATTCCCCATTGTTGCTCCACCCCTCCTTCTAGCCTGTTTGCTAGTGCTTTTCTGAGGCACTCTCCCATCTTGCCAAAGTCAGTCCTCCTAAAGTCCAGTACCCTCACGTTTGTATGGCTTGACTCTGTAGCTGAGTTTAACGTGAACCACACTGTTTGATGGTCACTTGTTCCCAGATGGCAACCCACTTCTAGATCTGAGATTCTCTCACTGCCCCCATTTGAGAGTATGAGGTCTAAGATTGCTCACTCACGAGTGGGTTCCAAAACTAGCTGTCTGAGGCCTGCCACCTGTAGGGCATCAAGAATGGCCCTGCTCTTGGATGTGACTGCAGCAAATGTGCTCCAGCTAACATCTGGCATATTCAGGTCTCCATCAACAGTATCTCCCTTTCTCTGCCATTCTAAGAATGCCTTCTATCATATCCTTGTCCATTCCCTCCCTGACATGGGGTCTGTACACAACCCTGTGCGGACTGTGGTGTCCTTTCCAGTCTCAAGGTGACCCACAGTGCCTCCTCTCCTCCCTGTTTACTCTTTTGTTCAGTTGCTTTTATCCCTTCCTTTACATAGAGAGCTGGTCCTCCCCCTCTTCTCCCCTGCCTGTCTCTCCTGTAGGTTATGTACCCTGGTATGTTAACATCCCAGTCATGGTTCTCTGTGTACCATGTTTCTGTGACTGTTACGATATCCAGGCATCCCTCTTCCATCAAGGCCACCAGTTCAGGGAGTTTGTTGCCCAGACTATGGGCATTGGTACTCATTACCCTCCATTTCCTGATGGCCTTACTCCTTTTTGCCCCATCCCTGTCCTTCTTGCCTTTGTCACTTTCTCCATTTACCCCTGCCCTTCTCCCTATCGACACCTCTATGTTGGTGTTTACTGCACTTACTACCATGTGTTTTTGGGGCGGGCTAGGATTTCCCTGCTCCTTCCCAGTGCCTCCCCCCTTGGCTGGTTTAAATGCTTGCCAATGAAGCATTTAAACCTATCACCTAGGATCCTGGTTCCCCTCCTGGACAGATGCAGCCCAGCATGCCAGTATAGGCTTGCATCACTCCAGGTGGACCCCCAGTCAGTCCCCAATGAGGCCAAATCCCTGAGCTCTGCACCAGTTTTTCAACCACTGATTGAATCCCATGGTGCAGAACACCTAACCTCTCCCTCGCCATGGATGGGCAGCACCTCCAAGAGGTTACCGTGCATGCTACTTGTCTCACGGCCCCTCCCCAATCTCCACAAATACTCCCCACTTCTCTAATCCCTTTCTTAGCCAGGTCATTTGTCCCCAGGTGGACAATGACATCCAGCTCCCTTCCCTGTGCATCTGCTCTGGCAATCCTGAGGATTCACTCCCTGTCCCTCCAAGCCATGGTGCCAGGCAGGCACCTTACCTCCCTCTCCCCTTCCTCCCCCAGGGGTCCCCTGCCACCCTCCTGTGGGTCTCCTTTGTGGAGGTTTGCAGCATCCTCCTTGGTCTCCACTGCAGGTGCCTCCATAGAGGAACCACACTTTTGCCAGAATGGCATAGGAAGTGTGGAGAGGTACAACTGGAGGGATGCACCTCTGTTCCACCACCCTCACCCTTCCTGAGCCCACTGTGGTCCAACCGCGCCTCTTTCTTGGCAACCTCTGAGGCAACGGCAGTGGCACTGGTGGTCCCTGGATGGAAGAGGAGGTCTCACAAATCCTGGCCAACTCAGCCTGGAGATGAGCAACCTCCTCCCTCAACCCAGAGAGGTGCCTGCAGATGGGACAACACCACATCCTCCAGAACGTCTCCCAGAAGACTGCTGCTCCACAGCCACTGCACTGCACCACTCCCATCATATCTTATTTCTCGCCCCTTAACTGTTTGCAATCCTTACTCTTTCCTCTGTTTTTTTTCTCTCTCTCTCCTTACTTTCTGCCTGTGTGCCCTTTAAGCTCCTGATTGTCCTGTTCTGAGACAAGAATATCCTATATTTCTCAGTAGACCCCTTACTTGCTCAGAGGCAGACCTCCAGCAGCTAGAGGGGGCCGGAGAGCTACTCTTGCAGAGGCTTTTGGCAGAGGCTTTGCCTCTTTTACAGGATCAAACACCTACTTACACAGGATGCCAAGAAGAGACTGGCCCAAGCCACTTACCTCTCATTATTGGACTATGCAGATTTCCTCTACAGCCAAGGCCCTGACTCTGCGCTAGTCAGACTTCACATGCTCTACCATAGAGCTATAAGGTTCATTACTGGTCTTCCATACTCCACACATCACTGCTCCCTCTACTTAGCTGTGGGATGGCCATCCCTCAATTATAGAAGACAGAGAAATGCCACCTTCTGGACCTTCAGAGGTATCACTAAGAAGCTGCCTCTGTATATCTCGGATTGTCTTCCACTAAGCACGGTAGGTAAGTATGCCCTGAGGAGCACCTCCTATATCACTCTTACTGTACCCAAGGTCAAATCACACTTTGGTAGGACATCTTTAAGTTATGCGTTACCCCTACTCTGGAACAAGCTGCAAAAAACGTTGAAATGTATTTATTTATTAGCTTCTGTTTACTGGGTAAGTGCATTAGGCATGAAAGCTTGCCTATTTTCAAGCATGACCAGGGAGAGTACAAGATACAGAGATTACAAACAGGTGTAAGGAACATACAAAAATTGGTCCTCCCAATCAAATTACCAGCATTCAAAACACTTTATGCTTGTTCTTTTAAGGAATCCTGTAACTGTTTCCCCGATCTTTTGCTTTAACTCCAGATAGAGTCTCCCACTCTGTGTCCCCCCGGACCCTGTTGACATTCTGTTCCCATGTATTTCCTCATCCTCCAACTGCAATTTTGGAACCCTGTATTTACTCCCTGTTTGTTGCCATCTTGTCAGATAATTGAGTCTCCCACACTGAGTCCCCCTTCTTCGGCTAACATTCCATGCTCTTGTATGTCCTCCTCCACCATCTGCAATTTTGGAGCTCCGTATCTACTTTCTGTCCGGCTGTTGCCACTTGTCCTTAACAAACAGTGTCCTTCTAATGGGCACCCTGCCTTCATACGCTTCCACTCTATTATTCCCCCTTCCCCTTCTGGGAATAACCTTCTACTTTCACACTTTATATAAACTCCTCTCAGTTATGCCCACTGGCAAGCTCTGTGTATAATTTGTATATATTGATATCTAGGTATTTGTCATTCGTGTTCATTCTGTATATTGTACGTTGCTTCTTGTTCAAATTATATTTGTATTATGTTTTTTTGTAAACCTTTTGTGTGTGTTCAACCCCTTACTGTTTATTGTTATGTACCTTGTCCAGGTCTATCTCAAAAATGAGCTTTGCTCAATGGCGTTCGCCTGGTTAAATAAAGATTTTGATTGATTGATTGAACACATATCAACCCTCAATAACTTTAGTATCACAGCTATAAATCAAAATCCTAAATTATGTTAACTTAATATTAAATGAATTAGCCTAAATTACCATTCACTCCCACACACACAGCACTCACACTCACTCACACTCTCGCCCACCAACCCAAAAACCTTCCCAACCCTCTCCAAACAAATATAATTAAATTGTTATATTAGGGAGTCCATATGTCCATGGAGCAGATATCAGACAATTTCTTTAGCCTATCAAGAGGCACTTTCCTCTCTGACAGGGCACCTCTCAAATTGTAATTTTCGTGGAGATCATATTTCCAGAAAGGGTCACAGAAAAGAAAACACAGTCTTTCAGTAGTCCCAACACCATCCACTCCAGGTCTCTCACCCCCAAGCTAGATAGGAAAATTATCAAACCTCAAACCCTCTCATTGAATGAGGTTTCCCTTCTGGTCCTACCTACCAAAGCTGGTTACCAGATTTGCAGACTTAAATTTAGATATTCCAGGTGGAAAACCATCAGATTAGTACTAGTCTGCACACTGGTACAGCCCCCTCCCACCCCAGAGCCCCTCCAGTCCATCTATATTCACACAGCCCATTCAAGTCTACAAAATATTGTTTGCTTCTGTCAGTCAAACACTTTCTTTAATGGACAAATGCACCAGTTTTAGCAGGCTGGCTCACCCCACCTCAGGCAGTCCAGGAATTGTATACACAGCACCACATCCCATAAAAGTCCTTCCCAGCCCCCGGAGCAAAAGGCACTTTCCTGTCTTCACAGTAATCCTGACAATGAGAGGAACACACTGCTGTACAGCGGAACAAGGAGAAAACTGCAAGTATGCGAAAAGTTCTAGATCTTCCTTCTCCCTTCTCACATATGTCCAGGGAGACGCGATATGTTCAATATTTGTTTGTTCATTTACAAAAAAGCACCCACATACATGCTTAGATCTACTTCCTTACCCTTATTAGCAATCCAGAAGATGCAACTCCTATCGGGTAAGCGCTCATTCGCCTTCTCAGCTCCCTCTGCTTGGAATTCCCTTCCCCCAACTTACTCTCCTGCCCCACCCTATCCTCCTTCAAAAAGAGCTTACCTCTTTCCTTCTAATCCCCCATCCTCTGCAATTGCTTTAAATAACCCTTATAGCATCATTAATGCCTAGTCTATGTTACTCTGATAGATGTATCTTGTAATACACCTGCTCTTGTATTCCTGCTATGTATATATTGAATAATATTAGTTACACTGTTTATTTATATATGCTTAATGCCTGATCTGTTTTAAGTTACTTACCTGGCTGTCCACTGTAATAATTTTTGCAACATTGTTAAATCTCTCTGTATCCTGTAAATTATTATTGTATTTATCTATTGTACTGTGTTCACCATTGACACCCAGGTCGTAACTGAAAAAGGGACTGCATGATCTCAGTGGACTTACTAGGTCACCAAAATTCTAATAAAATAATAAAAAATAAATATTCAGTGTGACTTGGAGGCCTCTCAACTGCCTCCCCACAGCGTCTAGTCTGTTCTCACTGGCAGACCCACCCAGTCTCCTCAAGCTCACTGCTCCTATACCTGACTCTTCAGGCTGACGCACAGCACATCGCCACATCCTGGGTTACTCCTCACTTCCTCCTACTGGTACTCTAACACTCCTCCTGTTGGCACTCCAGCACTCCTCCCATCAAAGCTTCCACAGCAATGCAGTGGACATCACACATTGAGCCCAGCCGTCACTGCTTTCCTGAGCAAGAGTCACATCATAGCTCCAAATGTTACAGGTATGGTTGAGTGCTGCTCCACAAAACAGACCTCTCTAAAAATAAGAAATCTGCCTCCTAACACTATCTCACTTAAAACCCTCTCTGTCTCTCCCATCACTACACCTAGCAACTAACTAAAATTGAAATGAAACGCACAAACAAATGAAGCAAATAAAACAGATAAAATAAATGACTAAAAGCTGTTATAGTACTAAGGACTCCCTCTAAAAAGGACAGCAAGTCTGTGTGGCTGCCATCTTGACTCTCTTGGGGGCATAGGAACCCAGGGGCAGAGTACAAGATAGGGGGGTTACTGACGACCACCAAACAGAAAAGAGACCCGGGTGTAATATTATCTAATGACTTAAGGTGGCCAAACATTGTGACAAGGCAGTGGGGAGAGCCAGTGGGATGATTGGATGCATACAGTGGGGTATTACCAGCAGAAAGAAGGAGGTGGTGTTACTGCTGTACAAATAATTGGTGAGACCTCGCTGTCCAGTTCTGGAGACTGCATCTCTGGATGGACATACACAGAGTAGAGGCAGTCCAGAGGAGGGCAACTAAAATGATGCAGGGTCTGCACCAAAAGCCCTATGAGGAGACACTAAAGAAGCTCAATATATACACCCTGGAGGAAAGGAGGGGGAATGATAGAGACTTTCAAATACATCACAGGTAGAAATAAGGTACAAGATGGTAGCATTTTTCAGAGAAAAGATGTTTGAGAACGAGGGGACATGCTATGAAACTGGAAGCGGGATAGACTCAGGGGAAACGTGAGAAAATACTTTTTCACAGAAAGGGTGGTGGATGCATGGAACAGCCTCCCAGAGGTAGTGGTGGGGGCAAAAACTATGCCGAAATTCAAGAATGCATGGGATAGGCACAAGGGAATCTTAGCGGGTAGGAAAGGGAGGGTAAAAGCTGGAGATCAAGTAGGGTCTGTGGTATTATAGTAGGTAGGGAAAATGGACAGACAAGGTGGGGCCAAGCAGTCATCTGCTGTCAGATTTTATGTTTCTGTGTTTCTTTACCTTATGCCAAGAGAGGCTTATCATATGATATCAGCTCCCAGCTGAAAGAACAGTGAGAGAAGCCACAGCTGACTGGGATTCTTGGACTGCACACCAACTGTTTAGTATGGGAAGTGAGGTGACCAAAGGGAGAGCCAGAGTAAAAAAGGGGGATAGCATGTACATTGTAGCATGTAGATTTTGAGAACTTTTGTATAGTGGGTAGATTTTTAACAAATTCGTGAAGGATTTCTGTGAAAATGCTTTGTGAAAACCATGGCACATCACATAGATTTGGAAAACCTTCATGTCACACATAGATTTTGAAAACTTGTGCAGCACTAAGATTCTACAAGGATCATTTATATGTTCAAATATTCATACAGTATGTAGATTTAAAAAACAATTGTGAAGGATTCTTGTGCAAACATTTTTATTAATTTTTTTTATGAAAGTTATCTAATGTCTAATTAATTAAAAAAACACTTTTGCTCACATATTCAGTCGTGGCTGTTTGTGCCACTCTAACCCATTGCTGCACTGAAAATAGCATTTAGCAGCCAGGGAGTGACATTCAGACAGACAATGCACCCTGTTCATCCCACACTGCCTGACTGAATATCAAGTTGTGGTAGCACCATGCTTTGCTAATACAACCCCCTGCCAGCAACAGGATTCCAGGGATAACGGAGACAGTGTGTCCCAACGAGATAGGGCCATCGCTCCTGAGAACCATATTCAGCAGCTGGCATGTTAATTACATACTGCGAATCATGCACAGTGCTAAAGGATTATTTGCATGTCATTATGTGGCCATTACTGGCTCTCCATGCACAAATGCACGGAGGTATTGTGCAGAGCCTCAGCCACCACATACCAAAGCCCTACCTACCCTTTGCTGTTCCTGGCAGTTTGTTGGACCTGCCTCCCTCGCTTGATCCCTGTTGGTATTTTGAAACTGTACCAAAGCCCTTCCCAAGTAGTCTAGTGCCCCCCCAACCCCACTGAAACACTGTTGGTATTATGGAACTATACCGAAGTCCTTCAGTGGCAGTCTAGTGGACCTCCTCCCTCATCAGATCATGTATTGTGGAAATGTAATGAAGCCTATTCCTAGCAGTTAAGTGTTATCCTGCAGTATGAACACTGACAAAGCCCTCCTGGCTGGCCCATTCACTAAGACCTTACCACCCCCACCATCTGGCGGCCCCTGACTCACCCATCCATCCACCCACCCACAGATGAGCCTCCGTCAGGACCTCAGTTGTTGACCAGCACAGACTGTCCACTAACCTCCTCAACTGGCCACCATCTGACTGACTGGTAGTAGGCACATGCATACTGTAGAAACAGCTGTATCTACAGTTCATGTTGCACTCATTCTCGGTCAGTCAGACAGCTGCTGGCCTAGATGGTGATCAGATGGTCTGTGCCTGTCACTGTCTAAGAACCTGATGGTGGGTAACCTATGAACAGATGGATGAGTCAGAGGCAAATGGGGATGAGGGCGGTGGGTGCTCAGTCAGTGGGCTGGGTAGGGGGAGCTTTAACAGACATTGGGACAGGTGGGGGTAACAGCAGACTACCAAGGATGGGATTCAGTACATTTCCTCAGTACTGATAGGGTTTGGTTGAGGGAGGGGTGTCCATTAGACTACCAGGGGTGGGCACTTTATCACACTTCCGTAATATTGACAAGAATTGGGTGAGGGAGGGTTGCCCCTAGACTGCCAGAGCTGAATCTTCATTATTGTACAGTAAAGATTATTGCACAATACCAACAGTGACAGAGGAGAGGGGGTGGGGACCACAAGACTGCCAGGGTTTGGATCTGCAATATAGGTCTGTACTAATTGGGATCAGGCAGGTGAAAGCAGGTGCCAACAGCCTCAGTGCTGCTGGGTGGGGGGGTTTGCTCCCCATTATGTATGTTGATAGAAGCAGGGTTTTGTAAACATGAATTAGCACTGGCTCGGCAGCATGTTAGCGCTTACAAAACCCTTTGAATGTACCAGTGCATCCTGCATGCAAGACAACACCCTAATTTGCATGGGCACAGTGATGTATTCTGTGCATCTGTGCTATTTACTGTGCACAGTGCTGGATAATTCCTTGAATATAGTCACCTCCCCATCCAAATGAATTAAGATTGGTCAGCGCGGCACTATGCACTAACCTTCCGAATATGGGGCCATTATGTCTCTCATTCGACCCCTCCTTCACAAACACAAAAATATTACTCTTAAATTTTAAGTATTTAATAAGTTCTCTTACCTTAAAAATTTTCTTTGCGTGGAACTGAAACATTAACCAGAAACACTGGCACATCAAATCCATTTTGAAAACCATCGGGCAGCCAACAGATTTTGAAAACTGTTGCACGGTGTGTGGATTTTCAAAATTTTCATGAAGGATTTCAGTATGAATGCTTTGTAGAAACCATTACACACAGCACATAAATTTTGAAAGCTATCACGCAGAATGTGGATTCTGAAAAAAACATTGTGCAGCATGTAAATTCTAAAAACCATTGTGAAGCACAAATATTTTGAAAACCGTTGTGTAGATGTTAAAAATTTTCATGCAGTACTGCCAACTGCCCCATTTGGGAGTGAACCCCAGTCGCTGGTGGTTGGCTTGGCTGAAAACAGTGAGCATCTCAAAGACTGCTCTCCTCTCTCAGGGTAGGGAAGACTGCACCTAGCTAGTGCACCTGACACCTAGTGGAGGCTAGGTGTCACAGCAGATGGGAAGCCCAGGAGTGTTAGGGACAACAACAGATGCTTAATGTCATTGCCCATCAACATCCCTGGGATGAAACTTGAGGAAAGACATCCTACCTGAGCAGGATGATGGATGACCCTCCCACAGGCCTGGCACCACCAAATAGGGTCCTTACTGGATTACGCACAAGGAGACAAGCACAAATTCCCCTCCGACCCTGCCATAAATGACAAGTCATGGAAGTAACAGATAATTCCCAGAGCTCTTGGGTGACTGGGCTGGGAAGGGTCATCCAGATGGTGCTGGCGGGGGAAGGAAAAAAACATCAAGGGTGAAAAATGCTTATGCAGCATTTAGATTTTTAAAAACATTTGTGAAGGATTCCTTTGAAAACTTTTTTTTTATTATTAAAGATATCTAATTACATTTTTTCTAAAACACATGGGCTTGATTTTCTAACAGTGGAGCAACCTGCACTGATCTGCTGCCTGCGGCAAACCTAGGTGCACCAGGGACCCTGTGCAATTTATAAAAAAGCAGGGGTCCTAGCGCCCAGTGTTCCCTGGGTTTGCTGCAAGTCGACAGCTGCGGGGAAGACTTGGCGCAACTGATTGGAATGCCCTGAGCCACAGGATGAGCTTGCGGCACCCATAACAGTGATGGCACCTGCTGGCTGGACACCCTGATGGCTGGCAGGTCATCCTAGGCATGCCCAGACTACCAGGGAGATGGGATGGGCCAGGCTAGGGTGAGGGGATGACAACTGCCCCGACTAGGCAACAGTGGGATATTGTGGACAAATGGGGGGATCACCAGCACCACTATGGGGTTAGACTCACATAACCTGCTCACTCCTACACCGTCAGGCTTCAGACCACACCATAGCATGATCTCTGTGGTCATGAAAGTCTCTAATGACTGGTTGAATGCCTTGGACAACAAACTCTACATGTGTGCCCTGTTTTTGGATCTCATTAAGGCATTCAACATGGTGAACCGTGCTCTACTCCTCAACATCGGTATTGATACTGTCTCTCTTAAATGGTTTGACTGTTACCTTATAGGCTGTTCCCAGAAGGTCAAAGCTGAAGGAGACCTCTCCCCACTGAAAACCCTACTGAGAGGGGTACCTCAAGGCTCAATTCTGGGCCCCCTTCTCTTTGCAATTTATATCAATAATATCCATGCTGGTATCCAATTAGCCAATGTTCATCTATTCACCGATGATACTGTCTTATATATCTCTGGACCGTCCACTGACAAAACATGTTCAGACCTTCAACTTGAGTTCAACTATCTTCAGAAAAACCTATTGCAACTAAAATTACTTTGTAATGCTGAAAGAATGAAGGCTATGCTTGTTTCACCCTTCTCTAAGACACCCCACACTACTTTATTGGGTGTGCCAGCTCAGATTACCACCCTCCTCGACGAACCTCTCGGATTTGTGCCTAAATTCAAATATTTAGGGATGTGGCTTGACCACAAATTGACCTTTACCAACCATATAGAAGAATTAACCAAAAAACTCAAACAAAGGCTTGGCATATTTTTTCATATCAAGCACTGGAACTGAAAACTAGACTTTTCCAGTCAACCTTTCTCTCCCTACTTGACTACAAGGATATTCTCTATGGTCAAGGGACAAACACAGCATTAAAAAAGCTCGACATCTTATATCATCGAGCCCTAAGATTCATTACAAGAGCACCCTACTCTACTCATCATTGTTCTCTATACGCTCTAGTTGGGTGGACCTCTCTTAGCCTCAGAAGTTACAGAAATACAGCCAATTGGACATACTGAGCACTTATTAAAAAACTTCCCTTATATATCTCTGATTGCCTCCCTATCTGCTCTCCTGGTAACTATGCACTGAGAAGCCTCTCATAAATATCACTAGTCATTCCTAAAGTTAGAACTCGGTTCGGCAAATGAGCCTTAAGCGATTCCCTTCCTTCCTTGTGGAACAGCCTGCAAAAGACCCTCCAAATAACCATTCTGCTTAAATTAACTACCTTCAAAATCTTGGTCACCCGGGCTATCACAGAAAATTGTATCTGTGTGTCCTAAAACTATATTGTCAACCCTTTCTTCTCTACTCCCCTCTTGTTACCATCCCTCTTCATATTACCATGTTGTCTGATGTTATCAACTGCTTTCTTGAATGTAACCATTACTGTATGAGCTAACCTGTAAACTATGCCAAATGTTATGCTGTAGCACGCTGTATACCTTATTTTATCCTCTGTTTTTACTGTTGTCATCAATGTAATTATGCCCAGGTCCATCTTGAAAATGAGTTCTTCTCAACGATGCTTCACCTGGCTAAATAAAGATTGATTGATTGATTGAGTGAGTGATTGATTGTTGGGGGGGTTGGAGTCTGACCTGCCATGCACCATCAACCACTCCAGAGATGGTCTGGCAGGTGTTGGGGATGTATGTGTGCCTTCCTCAGGGAGCCACTGTGCCACCCCCCCCATCCAGCCAAGGCTGCAGCATTTGTGCACAGCAGGGTAGACCAGCCCTGGGCTGGTCGAATGACAGGTTCTGTGTGCCCATGGGGTGCTTCCAGAATCCTATATTAGGGGATATGGCAGCCCACCATGGCACAAACTCCCTAGCACCATGTTGGGTGCAACCCTGGTGCAGGGCCAGTCCAGCGTAAGGGGACATGTTGAATGTAGCCTGCATTGGAAAACCCAGATTTGCACAACTTTTGATGCAATGAGCTACTGGCATCACTTCTGTTTGATGCAGGCTCCTTGCGCCAACAGTTGGGCTTTGAAAATCGAGCCCATTGTGTGTTTCACTGTATACCTCATAAACACTTAAATGTCACTCTTATCTTTCAAAGCATTTAATAATTTATATTATCTTTAAGTTTTTGTCCGAGTAAAACTTTAACATAAAAAACTGTGTTTTGTCAGCTATTTTTCAGAAAACTTAGCATGGGTGAACACTACATTGTTAGCAACTTCAAAATGAATTACTAATTTTTCACAAACCCAACAAAAGAACCTGTTCTTCCATAACATTTAGCAAACCTGTAAGTTTCATAATTTAGCTCTTTATATTTTTTTCTCTAACGGCAAACATTTTGGCTCAAAAATGGACAAAAATGCATAAATTTAACACTCTATAACTCAGAAACAGACAAACAGATGTCTATAAAACTTTTCAGATTATTAGACCCTAGGCCTACAATGATGGTTGCCAAGTTTCATAGTCTTAAGAGTCTAAAACAGTTGAGTCATAAGCATTTAAAAATAGGAATTAAACAGAAAACCCTAACCCAACCCTAGTAAAGCTCTATCTATCTATCTATCTTGTAAGTGGTAATAAATTACCTTTCTCGGGTTCTTGGTGGAATGGCACAAAGGAAGAGACAACAGACAAGTGGTATGCATGTAATAAATTAAATTTATTACAGGCAAATAATACAGGCTTACTACCAACAGTGAATACACTGGGAGAGCTTCCAGTTTTCCTTACCTAGGTATGCAATCTCTCTCGTCTCAGAGAAGCTACGTCCTACACAGGGTCTTATACCCCAATAATTACTATAGTAGCAGCTAAAGAAGATACATAAAAAGTGTATAAGTGGACAAAAGCAGGTGGCCTGAGTATCCTAACTAACATGAGAAGTTGCTTAGCTTGCATAGATAGCAATACAATGAGATCTCTATAAGTCCTCAAGGTCAGTTGCAGTTACAGTGAAGCACAAGCACTAAAGGTGGCACTGTTGCCTTATGATTATACAGCAAAAACAGAGTGGAAAGCATCTCCCAGGACTAAGATACATTGGTAAAACATAATGGAGCATAATATGCATTAGTAAAACACAGTAGAATGTAGATACTGACACTTATGCTTGTACAATAAGTGTCTCTGCCCTAAGGTTAGTACATGTACCTACATATATGTTGCTGTCTGTGAGGTGGGGGTACAATCGGGGTGCTGGACCATGGATAACATTCCTTCCCCTTGTTGCCTTCAGAAAAAAAAGGCAACAACCACAGGAAAGTAGTGGGATGGAGCTAAAAAGTTGTTTACAAGCCCAAGGCATGAGTCTTGTAAAGGAATTAGAGTTGCTCTCTGTGTTGTCTTAGAGCATGTCGCATACAGCAAAGGGTTAGTATCTGAAAAACAATCAAAAATGTTTGGATAATAATAAAAGCTTTAAAAGTCAATTCTAACCAAGTACTGGATAGAGTGATGCTTAAATCACCACCATGAATAAGATCATTAAGCGCATCACCAGCCTTAGAAATATTATTGCTAATATAAATCAAATGCAAATCTTTTCTAGCTAAAAGAGATTTCAAAGAAGGAGTCAAAGGGTCAATCTGCATGTTAAACATGGGCAAATACTGAGACAAGGCAAGCAAGTATTGCGGATCGCTATCAGTAACATCTGGTTGAGGGAGAGGAACAGGAGTAATTACTGTGTGACCAATTATTGTTTTCTGCTGTGGAGTAAAACAGAAGCTAGGAACTGAAATATAAGAAGTTTTTTCACCATAAGCAAATGAGTTATGATTTGCCATTACACAATACTGCCCATCAGAATTCTAAGTAACTCTCACAATAGGAACCATCCATCGCTGTAGACGTATTGGACAAGCAAAGGACTGGTTGGTGAGCCGTGAAGTGAAGTGATGTATCTCTTCCACGTAGCTTCAGGATGCAGCTGTTTCAGTGTCAGGCACTGAAGATGCAGCTTGTGAAGATTCGGATTTGTCATCCGTGTCAATCAGGTTGAACGGCAGATCATCACCCAATGTAAAGGACCAGTCAAGATGTTCTGGAGAGTAACCACAAACAGGTTTCACAATATTGAATACGTCACAGTGGCACAGGTAATAGTACCCCTTCTTGGCGCAACAGTTCATATGGGGCACCACCCAGGCTTGGAGAACAGAGTGGTAGACCAGTAAAGAAGGCAAGTCCGTCTTTTCTCGGTAGATGTTGTCATCAAGATGTCCAATGGAATTAATAGCAGCAAATTTGTCAAAGACAGAAGTTTGTGGATCAAAGCGGGGTAGTGACACAGTAAAGGTAATAAACATTTTGTCATGGACTGAGCAAGTCTTAATAAAGTAACAAGGTGCTTGGTTTGGATATTGTGAAACATAAGATTTCTAGCAGTAGACATAGAAATGTTAACAGAATTTGCTAAACATATACTGTAGTAATGCAAACCACTGGATTTGCAATGAGGACAATACCATTTAGTCATTCTCTTACCATGGATGAGATCTGGAATGCGTCCTGTTTCCAAGTCCCTGAAGAGAATGTTAACAGTGGCAATTACGTAAGAACCATAAGCGAAGCATAAAAGTTCACAGGCAATATATTGCTTGTCTGCCTCCTTGTTATTTTGAAAAATCAGTTCATTAATCTTATTCTTAGAATCATTGAACCCTTTGGCAATTTCATGCATGTTGTATACAGTAAAACATTCCTCTTTACTTAAACCATTTACACCACGTAACAGTGGGGGTAGGATATCATTTTGAACAGCTTGTTTAAAATTAAGTGTGTGTGCTTTAATAGCAGCTGTATCTGCTCTATTCCAGATAGACATGCCTGAGCCAAAAAAGGCTAGAGGCAGTGCCTGCTGCACCGGTAACATCTGCAGTGTCATGCTTAGTGCGTGGTCTAGCTTCAGCATTAGGTGCGGGTCTAAAGACTCCTACATGATCAGTCCTTTGAGGTCCACTAACTGGATCATTAGTGCAGGTTTGGTAAGCAGCTACAACGTCTGTAAGCATCATACTGAAAAATTTAGACATATTGGTCGTGTGACAGAGACCAATCTCAGCCATATTTATTTATTTACTTATATAGTTTTTGTTGACTAAGTAAGTGCACTAGACATATTCTTGCCTATTTTCAGGCACAACTCGGGGGGGGGGTACAGATGAATGCCAACTGACCTTGAACCAGATTAAGCTGTTGGTGGTATTTTAGTGAATGAGGGAAATTTGGCCAGGATACCAGGGAAATTCCCTTACTGAACTGTAGGGGGGACCTGCCGTCTGTCAGCAGGATGGCCATTCGGTCTGCAGAGTTGGAGAGTGTGGATGCGAGTGTGAAAGGAGAGCAGGCCTCCTCTTCTTTCATGGACATGCCAGAGGCTAAAAAGCAAGAAAAAGATCTTTTAAATGGAGATTCAGATGAGAACATCAGTGATGTCTGTATTTCAACTGAAGATCTCAGTAATCCTATCTGTGTGGAAAAAGATACGGTTTTACTTCTAAACTTGAAGGACAAACATCAGAAAATGTCAAAATTTATATTTTCAGAGGAAATAAGTAATGGGATGGAGAGCGAGTGCCTTACAGCACGCACTGTGAAAATGGTTTTCCCTGTCACTTCTGACACCTGGCCTGTCAGCTGTCTAGGGGAAACCGCAGCACTCAATGCCCCGACCGGGCCAGATAAGTCAAATTTCAAATGTTCTATAGATATCTCTTTGCAGGCTGGCAGTAGTAACACTGACAACAGTGTGTGCCAACAGCCTAAACACCCTGAAGTTCCTAAAGTAGTTTTAGCTACAAAATGTGACGATTTAATGACTGAGCAAAATGCGAGTGTAGAGCAAACTGCATCAGTGGAGCCTGAGCACTGGGCTCCTGCAACTACACTTTCCCGGGCGGCTGGATTCGTCTTTAAACAAACACAAGGTGTAAATCTTGAGTACCCTGTGATATATCTATCCAAACAAATTTGTCAAACAGGCACTACTGAATTTACCTTTACCAGTAATGGCCAGCAGACAATACCTTCTTCTAAAGCTCTGATAGAACAGACTGTTTTGAATGATGTTGACACACCGAGTGCTGAATAGGGTATGAAGTCTTCTGTTTTAGCTCCATCTACTGCCCGAACTGAGAATCTTTCTCCGAGCAACTCATGGACTCCACAGAGAACCTTGCAAGGGACTGGTTGGCAGCAAACTTTGAAAAGAAACTGGGTGCCTGATTCTAACTGGGATTCCCCCTTCCCCTTTTCCCAAACCTCCTCTGAATGGAAGTCACATGTTTCGGGATGGAATACTACTACGATTTGCCACAGATTAATAAAGAGATTCACATTACAGCTATGGCTTCGACTCCCTGCACAACCCCTCCCGAGGAGGAGGTCCAAGGAAAAATTTTACAGGACTTTCACCTTTAAAAATTCAGGGACCTGGTGTTGGGGACAAACCTTTACTACAACAAGACACCATGAATAATGACTCAGAATCCAAACCTTTATTGTCAGAATTATTCTCTAAAGATAAAAAAGAGGCAGCACCCAAAAGGAATGCCATCCACATTTGTTATAAAGGGGGACTGACAGACAGGCCAGATAGGCATTAAGTTGGGAAGCTTCTTTTGAAGGGTTCATTACAGTTTACTCCTCGAGATGTTTTTGCTTTTATTAATATTTCTGGGGAGGATAACTTTGATGTCAGTTTTAGAACTGCATATGCACTAGATTTATTCTGGGAGTGATATGGGCAGGTGAAATTTTCCCCTCTGTGGTCTCCTTTTGTGGTAATCCCCCTGACAAAGCCTTTGGTAAAATATGCCATTGTGATGTTTCGAAATGAGGGGGTACATGTTGATGACATCACTTACTGGATTTCACAGAGGAGTGAGGTATTGAGGAAACCTGAGGCTATACTAGACAGTGAATGTTTTTGGACAGGGGGCTGGAAGTATAAGGTTAAACTCCGACAAAATGAAATCGGAATTGAACACATTTCAAATTCTTCCTTGTTAGGAAGAGACCGAGGGGTATGTTTTTACGTGGGTCAACCTCGAGCATGCTATAAATGTGGCTGTTGAACTCATCTTTCGAGTTCCTGTGATCAACCTAGATGCAATAACTGTGGGGAAATAGGCCACGTTACCATGCAGTGTGCTAACTACACAAAGTGTGATCTTTGTGAAGATTATGGCCATGTGTTTGGGGAATGCCCATGGTCAGCTTGAAATAAAGCATCTTGCGGAAGTCCTGAATTGCTTATTCAGCAAGCACAGGACTCAGCAAATGCTGTGGTTATGATTCAGTCAGCTCCTCCCTCAGAACCTACCCCACCCCCTCCCCCCTTCCTTCCAGTTCTATCATACCCAAGGTTGTTGATCTTACGTTACCATCAGAGGACCCATCTGTACTATCAGACATACCACCTTTCAATTTGACTTCACATTTGGCCCCTGAAATCTTGGCCCCAGTTTGTTATTCTGATCCAGTGAAGAGGAATGATGAAAAAGATGGTCAAACCTTCCAGGAGCCATTACCTCCTAGGAGGTCTTCTCTTTTTCAGAAGTCTTTACTTCCCGACCCCCTATCCCACCCCCCACAACCCTCATCTCCAATATCCCTACCTCCTCCTCTATCCCCTTCCCTGATGGAAACTAAGAATTCATACTCTGCCTTGTTTACATCCTGGGGAGATTCTGAGAAGGAGATGGGAGATTCTGACTCCCAAAAATCCTTGGTGGAACAGGAGACTTGTGCAATAGAGCAAAGGGGCTTACAAAGAGAAGAAAAAAAAATAGTTGATTCTGTATACACTAATGTGTATGGCTTTTGGTGTTTTGGGATCAGTAAATGTACATAGTTTATTGAGTCCAGTTAAACAACAGACAGTCTTTCAGTATCCACATGATGCAAAATTAGATATTACTCTCCTACAAGAAACTTGGATGAGTACAAATGATCACTCTTGGAATTTTCAAAAAGAATGGGTTTGGGGTCCTTCATATTGGTCTTTTGGCTTAGAGGTTGCTGATGGAGTGGGAATATTGTTCCATTCATTTTCCTTTATGTTACGAAAGTTAATAGATTTAGTTCCAGGGAGGGTGTTTATTTTGGATGGTATCTGGAAAGGAATTGATTGTCGTTTTATTAATGTTTATAACTTGCAAAAAAAAGGCAGAAAAGGTTCACCATATGCAACTAATTCAGCCTTTTTTAATTACTACGTATAAAGTTTTCCTCTGTGGAGATTTTAATTGTAGCCTTTTTCATAACAAAAAATGGAAAAGGGAAGAAGGAAAGAAAGTACATTGCGATTCCAATGCCCTAGCACACTTGGTTGGCACAGCTGGCTTCATAAATTGTCATGAGTATCATATCAGTGGTCCTAAATTTACTTTTATGAAAAATAAATATACATCTACTATTGATTATGTCTTTATTTCCCCAGATCTCCCGAAGGGGACATTATCCATTATCCTGGTTGAATTTTCAGACCACCTTATGCTAACAATATCTTTTATTCATGAAACCAGCCATCCAGCCAGGCCTGGTAGGTGGAAACTCAATACTTCTGTTTTGTCGGATCCAGAAATCCTTCAGAATCTGGCTGCCCTTATATCAGATAGACTGTCAGTAGAATTTGTATATACTGATAAGGGAGAATGGTGGGCTGCTACCAAAAAAGACATTAAAGATTGGTGTATACAGTATGGCAAATCATGGGGAAATAATTTTTTAAAATATTTATCTCTTAGGCAACAGCTACAATATTTGTATACCCGAGCTAATATGTCCACACAAGATTACACACCACAAATTATGGCAGTGAAAAATGAGATAAATGTGTATGTATCTACAGGATAGAGCTAAGATACTTCAAGCATTGCTGCACAATGGTACTCAAAAGACTCCAATTGGAGACCCACTTTTAGCATGTAAGACAATTAGGGATAAAATGAACACAGATTTTTTAATATTCTCTGAGGGGAAAAGGGTCAGTTCATTGGAAGGGCTTGAAAATTTAATAAAAAAGCATTATGACTCCTTACAGCCACATAGTTCAGTTTCGGAAAATTATATTAGATCTGTCTTACAGTCTGTTCATATCCCTGATTTTCTGACTGAACTTATTAATCTTCAGGCCCCTATTACTAAGTCAGAAATTTTACAAGCGATAAGTTCCTTGCCCAACAATATGGCACCTGGATCAGATGGTATTCCTCATTTATTTTATAAGTATTTTTGTCAACAGCTTATAACCAGTCTAGAAATGGCATATGAGTATTTTTTCACTTCTAACTCCATTCCTTCCTCCTCTACGGAAGGTTTATTACTATATCTCTACAAAAAGGGAGATAAAGCCAGTATAAATAATTGGAGGCCAATTGTTTTATTAAATACTGATTACAAAATTTTGGCACACATTTTAAACAACCGCCTTCAGAGATATGCTTCACTTGTGATCTCCCCACGACAGTATTGTGGGCTTCCAGAGAGGAAAATTCAGCATGCAGTGTTGACCATTAGAGATGTCATAGAACATTGTAATTTACTAGGATTACCTGGGTGTGTAGTGAGAGCAGACCAAGAAAAGGCTTTTGACAGAGTCTATCATTCCTGTCTGTTTATGGTGGTGGAAGCATATCAAATTCCATCAGTATGTAGTACACAACTGAAGTTGCTTTATTCAAAATTTTTAGTATGACCTTTTATCAAGGGACAGATTGGCACGGGTTTTGAGGTACATTTAGGGGTCCGACAGGGATGCCCTTTCAGTCCCCTTTTATATGTTTTTTCACTTGATCCTTTACTCCGACACATTATGGCACAATCTCAATGGGTTGATTTATCAAGTTCCAGTATCCCACAGCCTCTAAGGATTCAGGCATATGCAGATGATATTTGTGGGTTTTTTTTTTAAATACGAACCAGTTTTTTTTTTTTTTTTAGAAGCACTTGGACACTACCAGTTGGTGTCAAATGCAAAATTAAATGTTACTAAAAGTAAAGGGCTTTTGATAGGTCCTAGAGTTTCAGCTCCTGTTGTGGTAGCTGGTATTTCCTTTTCACATGACTCAATTGAAGTTTTAGGCATTATTTTTGGATCCCACAACCTTTCTGATGGAAGATTGGGACAGGTCCATTCTTAAAGCAGAAACTAAGATAAATAGGTGGAAACAGTGGAAGCTATCCAAAGTGAAAAGAATTGCAATACTAAAAAAAATTATTCTACCACTGTTACAGTATGTAGCCATGATTTTCCCTTTACCTGTCAAATATGAGACTAAACTTGATAGCATTTTTTTTTTTCAAATGTTGTGGGGTAGTAAGTTAAATCCCGCTAAGAGGTGCTACACATATTTAGGGATAAAACAAAGAGGCCTTGGTATGATAGACCCTATTGTGTTTTTACACACTTTATTTTTTAAACAGACAATACAGGCGGCTTTTACTGACTCATCATCTAATCATATTTTTTGGTTGCGGCAATCTTTAGATAGATATCGAAAACTATGGATGAATCTGGCACCCAAATTACAACCTCAAATTCATATTCCTTCCTATTTTAGACCAGCTGCACAAAAATTATATAAATGGAGCATGACAGAATCAGCCAGTCTCACTACAAAAAATAAGCAACTATATCAGGATATTATGTCCAGAATATATCCATCTGAATCATGTTTCAAAAATTGCCCTACAGTTGGTGAAACAATTTACTAATCCCAGAATCTCCCATAGAATGTGGGAAAATGTATGGCTTACAGCATATGGGAAATTAAACATAAGGGGGAATACTAAACATAAAATTTTGGAAGAAAGAAACTGCCCATATATGGACTGTATATCTGTAACTGAAACTATGGAACATTTTCTTTTAGAATGTACCTATGTGACAGCAATGTGGAAATACCTAGCTGTCAAATAGAAGATGGGCTGGCTCCAGAACTTAATTTATGACGTTCTGGTTCTTGGAAAATATGACAGCAAATTGAAATTATACCATCCGGATACTTTGGTACTTTATTTTGCTGTTTTAGATTTTATTTATGGCAGGCAAGATGCCAATGGGTCTTACAACAAAGCAGAATGTCAAATGATTGTCTAAGTAACTTGATCTCAACAGAATTGGGTCACATTTATTTAAGGGATCAAAGTTTGTATTCTTCACAACAAGTGATGCACTGGTGGAAGGGTTTCAGTTATTTTATTAAGTATAAATGAGAAGTCTTGCTTGTTTTTTTTTGGTTTTGACAGATTTTTATGTTATTCTTCTGGTTTCTTTCTTGAGTTTTTTTTCTCGTAAGTTATTTTTCTAGGTTTGTTTGTTTATCGTTTTGTTATGATCCATATTTTATGATTATGAGCATTCAATAAAATTTCCCCTACTCTTTTCGAGAAGTGGCATGGGATCTTTAACATCCACCTGAACTACCACCAAAACAGGCAGATGGGACCTCGGTTTAACATCTCATCCAAAAGACGGCACCTCAGGAGTGCTGCACCCCCCTCATGCTGCACTACAGTGTCAGTATTGGGATATTAACCCAAGTGCTTGGTGTTGGGAAAGAACCCACAGCATTCTGATCTCCCGGCCTCAGAGGTGAGTGTGCTACCTGCTGAGCCACTGACACTGCTCCATATGTAAGATTGAAAATAACTGGGCCATGCATGCATGCATTGTACATTATTAATCAAAGCTCCTGGAAGGGAAGTGGTGGTCAAACCACTAGGAGGACCATTCTCCTGGGGAGGGCATTCAGTCATTTCTTCTTCGGTGGATGGGACTACGGAAAGAAGCAGGGCTTCAGTAACTACATAGTTGTGAAGACAGAAAGCATGTGACTCCTCAGAGGTGAGGCAGTCACAAAAGATAGAATCTATTAGAGCAGTAAGGTTGTAGCGGTCAGTATGTCCGGGAGAAGTTTGTCAAATAGAGAGTGTACTGTTTGGTGAGATGCCTGTGTTGGGCCATCCCTGGAAAGTACCTTTGGATAAACAAGCTATAGGAAGTATGCAATCATTAAGATTAGTTTCCCATTGTATTTGCAATGTGGATTTGTCTGGAGCTACTACCAGGGCATTAAGATAGGTGTCAGAGCCTTCCTTAACAGTAATCATTTTGTTGGGTTCATTAATATGAACTCCCATTGGGGCTGAGTGTTCAAGTTTGATAAGCAAATGTCCTATACATTGTTTGCATGTAGTTGATAGGGGGTTGTTCTGAGAGTCAATCAGAGAAAGTAGTTCCACCAGGATGACGAGGTGCAAGATAGCCATCTTGCCAGTGTACCTGAAAGAAACAGAAAAGAATTATTAAGTGAGGAGTACTATTCCACCCTAAGTGGGTTAGGAAAAGTAATTTTAGTCACCTTTATACAACTTGAGCTGATTAGCATGGAACCCCTTGTCGGTGGTCTGTTTTTGCTGTTGAACTCGGACCTGTTAGACAACAGGACTGAGTTTGTTGACAATGGGTTATGGGCCTTCCCATTTGCTGGCAAATAAATGAGTTGGTTGTCTGTATTGGAAGAGCATAACTTGGTCTCCAACTTGCCAGTCAACTTCTTTGACATGCTTATCAAAATTAGCTTCATCTTGTTGTTGAGCCTTATCCATTTGATTAGCAGTGAACAGGTGTGTCTTCATGATATTCTTATGAAGCTTTTCAACATACTTATCCACAGATACTCTATCCGCAGTAGGGGTATGGAGATCAATCAACAGGTGCTCAGGTAATCTCATGGCTCTACCAGTCATAACCTCATATGTGTGCACTGGGTAGTTCCTGCAGAAGTGCCCCTGATTGCCATCAATAGTAGTGGCGAGATGGAATCCCAATCCTTGGGATTATCATTGATGAATCTGTATAACATCCATTTGATTCTTCTGTTTGCTGTTTCTACCTGGCCTGAGGATTGAGGATGGTAAGGAATACAGAATTTCTGATCTACTCCAAGCAGTTGGAGTGTCTGCTTCATCAGCTCAGCTGTAAAACTGGTTCCCTGGTCTGAGTCTACCTTTAGGGGTAGGCCCCAGCTGGGGAACAATTGATCCACCAGGATCTTGGCAGTTGTCTTTGCTGTGTTATTCTTAGTTGGAAATGCTTCCACCCACTTAGAAAACAAATCTGTGACAACAAGTGCATACTTGTTCTTGCTGGAGTTGGTCAAGAGGCCAATTAAATCAATTTGTATTGCATTCCAGAGTCCAGTTTGCTTTTGTGGTAACAATTTTGTGTTTCTTTTCACCAAAATTGGATTATTCTGGGCACACACTATACAGTTGTCCACATAGTGCTCTACATCTTTGGTCATGCCAGGCCACCAGACGATGGTTTTGAGTCTCTGGAGGGTGTTATCTGCCCCCTGATGTCCACCAATGGGAGTATCATGAACCATATGGATGAATTTAATTCACAAAAATTGTGGTGCAACCCACAATTTGTCACATGTATCTTCTTTCCGATACCAGATGAACTTCTGATCATTAGACAAGTGTATGTTGTCAGAGTGTCTCTTGTATGGACTACCAGTGGATAGTTCCTGTTCAATTCCTTTGTCCAGGAATTTGAACACATCTTTTAGTTCTGGGCCAGATTTCTGTGTGACAGAAAGGTCCAGTGGAGGTTCTGGTACTGGTTTCCGCCTGGTGTTAGCGGCTAAGAAAATAGCTGCCACAACTACTGGGTGAGTCATTGTCCATATCTCACCCCTCGAGCACCTGCTTTGGCAAGCGAGTCCGCTCGATCATTGAATTCATGGTAAGGGTCAGATTTACAGTGAGCCTTTACCTTGTGGATGTACAGTTTATGAGTAAACTGTTGTGTCAGGGTGTGTATATACACAAACAGATCCCTGTATTTGACAGGTGTGCCATCACAGGATGTAAAATTATTTTTCTCCCAGAATGGTAGAAACTCAGTTAGGGATGAACAGACCCAGTTGGAGTCTGCAAAGATGATGACATCCTTGTCACCATGTGGTATGACCTCCAAAGCACAGGGCACAGCTGCCAATTTGGCATACTGTGAGGAGATAGCAGTGCACTTCCTAGAAATGTGCCTGAAATCACCATCTTGATGTAATATGAGCACCCCAAATCCTGCTACCTGCTCTCCATCCACATAGGAGGCGGAGCCATCTGTAAAGACACGATACATGCTGGTATCCTCTAAAACATCTGGTGAAGCCGGTAAGAATGGTCCCAGCTCAGGTAAATCAAGAGGTTGGAATGCACAGTCATGGGGCTTACTTGTGTAAAGTAGGCCATGGGTCAAGATGGATGGCATTTTTGCAGGTAGTACTTTAATGTCCCTGTCCTGTAAAAACAAAGACCAATGGGTGAGTAGGTGTTGGAACCTGAACCATCTTTCACTTCGTCTGAAAGCAAGAAATTAGTTGGAGTGTGACAGGTATGCAAGACAATAGGTGCATACCCAATGATGTACATGAAATTTTTGACAGCCCAATAGGTTGCCAAGAGTGTTCTTTCACAGAGACTATACTTTCTCTCTACTGGGGACAGCATCTGAGAAGCTTAGGCAATGGGTCTGAAGTACCCATTGTACTTTTACATAGATACATAGATACATAAACAGTGTCGGCAGATAAGGGCCTATGGCTCACCCAGTCTGCCCATTTGAGCTTGTAAGTTCAGTTTATGTTTTCCTAGAAGTCTGTTGCCCCTTACTCCTGGCCTCCAGAATTCCTTTATGTCTATCCCATGCATTCTTAAATCCCGTGATTGTTTCAGCCCCCACCACTTCCTCTGGCAGGGTGTTCCACTTGTCCACCACTTGTTCTGTGAAGAAATTCTTCCTTACGCTTCCCCTGAATCGCCCTCCTCCAACTTCATCCCATGCCTCTAGTCCTGGAACATCTTTTTCACTTAAAATAGTGTATTCCTGCACCCTGTTCCTCCCTGTAAGATACTTGTATGTCTCTATCATATACCTCTCCCTCCTCCTCCTCCAGGGAGTACATGTTCAGTTCCTTCAACCTGTCCTCATAGGACTTGTGATGCAATCCATGCACCATCTTTGTTGCCCTCCTCTGAACCTTCTCTACCCTGTGTCATGTCCTTACATAGGTAAGGTCTCCAGAACTGTACACTGTACTCAGGTGGGGCCTCACTAGTGTCTTGTAGGTGGAATTATGACCTCCCTTTTCCTGCTGGTGATGCCCTGCCTATGCATCCCAGCATTCTATTTGCTTTACCTGCTGCCCTTGTCACACTGTTTCCTACCTTGAGGTCATCAGAGATGATAACCCCAAGATCCCTTTCCCTGCTTGGTGCATGCTATATTCTCACCCCCAACTGATATATTGTGCCAGGGTTTTTGTGCCCCATATGCATTATCTTGCACTTCTTTGCACTGAATTTCAACTGCCAAATTCCTGACCATTCATCAAGTTTCTGCAGGTCCTTCTCATTCTGTCTACACCCTCTGGTGTGTCTCTCTGTTACAGAGCTTTGTGTCATCAGCTTAACAGTGAAATTCTTCCTTCTCGAGGTCCAAGTGAATGTCACTGATGAAGATGTTGAATAGGACCGTCCCAGCACTGATCCCTGTGGTACCCCACTGGTCACTCTTCCCTCTGTGGAGTGACAGCCATTTCACACGACCCTCTGTGTCCTGCCACCCAGCCAGTTACCTACCCACCACACTACTGTCCTGCCCACCCATATTCCCCTGTTTGTGTAATAGTCTTATATGTGGCACAGTGTCAAAGGCCTTGCTGAATTCCAGATAGGCCATGTCCACTGCCCTCCTGATCCACCTCCCTAGTCACCCAGTCAAAAATTCAATGAGGTTGGTCTGACTTGACCTCCCCTGGTGAAACCATGCTGCCTTGGGTCCTGTAGTCCATTGACAACCAGATGTTCCACCAATCTCTCCTTCAGTAGTGCTTCCATGATCTTCCCACTGAGGTGAGGCTGACTGGTCTGTAGTTCCCCACTTCCTCTTTTTCCACTTTTGTATAAGGGGACTACATCTGCTGTCCTCCAGTCTTTGGGTACCTCCCCTGTTTCCAGTGATTGGCTAAACAGGATAGCCAGAGGTTCAGCCACCACCTTTCTTAGTTCTTTAAGGACCCTGGGGTGCACTCCATCTGGCCCCATTGCTTTATCAACTCTTATTATGCCAGCACTGCAGACATGGCCACATCAGAAGTGGCAGTTTCCAAATGGAATGGGAGATTTGGGTTAGGATTGATCAGTGCTGGGGCTGAGGCTAAGGCCTGCTGGAGTTGTGTCACAGCTTCAGTGTGATTGGGACCGCATGTCCATGGGAGTCCTTTTTCAGAAGTTCATACAAGAGAGCAGCCTTCAAGGCAAAGTCAGGGATAAAATCTCTGGAGTAGTTTACCATTCCTAAGAAGTGTCTGAGTGTTGCCACGCTAGTAGGAAGTGTCAGATTTTGAAAGCCCTGGATCTTCTTGACAGCTGGGCTTCTGCCTTGGTCTGTAATGTGTAGGCCAAGGAAGATGACCTCTTTTTCACACAACTCTGCCTTGGAGGGATTGCACTTGAGGTCTGCTCTCTTGAGGAGAGACAGAAGTTCATCTAGAAGGGCCAAATTATCTTCTTTCGTGGTGGTTGCTAAGAGCAAGTCATCCATATACTGCAGGAGACACTGGGGTGTGAAGAACCCTTGCAGGACATCCATCATGTGGAGATGGAAGAGGGAAGGGCTGTTGTGAAAGCCCTGGTGAAGGCAGGTCCAGGTGTACTGGCGTCCATTAAAGGTGAAAGCAAACTTATATTGGCTTTCCTGTGCTAATGGGAGTGACCAGAACCCATTAGAGATGTCAAGAGCTGTGAACCACTTCTTGTTAGGTGTTAACAGCTTGAGCACATCAGGTGCTAATGCTACTGTTGGGGCACAACTGAGGGGAACTTGATTAAGTTTTCTGTAGTCAGTTGTACGCCTCCAAGCTCCATTTGGCTTTTTCACAGGCCAAATAGGTGAATTAACAGTGGAAACACAGGTCCTAATCACTCCTTGTTGGGGCAGTGATTGGATGGTCTCCTCAGTGATGGCAAGGCTTCAGCAGGGAATGGGTACTGCTTCTGCCTCACAGGGTCAGGCCCTGTGATCTCAATGGTAGTGTGCTTCCTACCACAGTCATGCTTGTTGGTGGCAAACACAACAAGGTGTTTTTGCAACAAGGGTGCCAGATCAGAAAACAGGTCATGACTTTTAAACAAGGTCGTGATGTCATATTCCTTGTTATGGGAGATGGCTGCCACCATGTGTGAGTCTGGAATGGTGACAGCATGACATTGAACTTTGATCTGGAGTAGCTGGTTGGCTAGGTCCACTACACAGCCGTGTAATGCTAAGAAGTCAATTCCCAATGTGCTGGGGTGATGACGTAATGCCATGAGGTCAAAGACAAAATCAGTCCTGAGGTGGCGTACCACCACAGGTAGAGGAACAGATCAGTAGGTGTGTAGCTGGGTGCCATCCACACCCTGGGCACTGGTCTTCCAGCTGGTAGACCAGTCAGATGAGACTGGGTCCTCATCATGGAGGACTGACATGGCTGCTCTGGTATCCAGAAACATGGTAAGTTGGTGTCCCCCGACCGTGGTCTTTAGACAAGGCCATCCATTTGCTTCAACAATCAAGTCACTCACAATCTGGACTGGAGCCTGTAATTGTCAATCAGTATTTTCAAAATCTTCATCATCATCTTGTTCCTGGAATCTGAGGCCTGCAGGATCTTTCAAGGCCTCCTGTATGTCTTGCACAGGATACAAATGTACTTGTGACATCACAGGCGAGACAGCGGCCTGCATGCATGGTTCCTCCTTGGTTGTCACATCAGCCTGGCCAGTAATTGGTGCCACAAAAGGATTCTTCACTTGGCTGTTTCTTTGTTCAGCAGCCAAGACCAGGAAAGGGTTTCCCTGGCCGCATGGCTGTCCAGCGGCCGGAGCGAGCACTGCTACGGTTTGCGTAGGTTTAGCTGCTCTTTCAGCATGGATCTCCTCCAGCAATTTGCAGAGGGTCTCGTTTTCATCTTTGAGACTTCGATAGCTAGGACCATTACGATCCCGGCCATCCTATTGGGCATTTAAATTTTTCCAATTGCTTTTGTCTCTGTTCCAGTTGTTTCTATAGTTCTGGTTCCCCCCCTCCCTTGTGTGACTGCTTGTCATCAGAAGGGGTATTGTTTTTCTGGTTGTTGTCCTCCACAGCATAGTGGGTTGGTGTATTGGGGGTGGACTGTACTGCAGCCACTTGTGCTGCAGCAACCTTTTTAGTTGTGCCGGAAGCAAGGTTACGGAGGTAAACCTAGTAGGCACACTCCATTTTGGTAAGAATAACTGCAAAGATATCGGTACTTGGGTAAACATTAAGCTCAACCTTTTCCTGCAAGGCTGGAGTCATGTTCCTGATGTACAAGTCCTTGTACTCAATTTGGTCTCTGTCTGCAAGTTCACCTGCTAGGCATTTGCCAGAGTAGTATGTGAGCCATAACCATTGATGGTAGGCTGCGAGGCTTTCTTTCACATTCTGCTTAACCTTGTAGGCCAAGCGAGCTCCTATGACACCCGGGGAGTTGGGGGCTATAAGGGCCACAGTGATGTCATCATAGACAAGAGTGTCGGAGTTGTGTACTGTCTCTGGGAGTTTGGCCCAGAGGATAGGTTCGATCGTCTGTCACAAGACTTGAAGCTGGTACTTGGGGTGGAGGGAAAGCTTCTTGCAAAGGGAGCACGCCTTCTCCAAAAAAGTATGAATGGTCGCATTCAACTCAAGATGTTCCATGGCACCATGAAGAGCAGTTTCCATTGCAGCAACAGTGACTGCCTTGTATGCATGATCCTGATTGACAGTTTCTTTGAACATTTTGTCAATTTGGTCCTGGATGGCCCTCCTTTGGTCCTCCAGTACAGTGATATTATTGATAGCTTCCTGAATTAGGCCGCAAACCTCTGCTGTGTCTTCCCTGGTGAGAGGAGCGAGTGGAGGTGCACTACGGAATATAGGCCCTCCGTCTGTGTCATGAGGCCACCATCTTAGCATTGTACGTGACCTCTGCCATGTTTGTGTAGATGTGGTGACACAGAGTGCATGCCAACATAGGCGCCATCTTGTGACTGGCTGGCAGAAGTTACACCACCACGAGGGTTGGACTTGCGTGTGACGTGGCATGCCTCATCATCAAAGTCAGAGTCGTCATCACTGGATGACGCAATCTCAATGGGCATATACTGAAACCCATTCATGGCCTTAACATGGCCGGCAAGAACCTCCCATTGATGACGCAGCTTTGCCATCTTTTCTCTACACTTCTTGTGACAAACGCTTGCAGTGCCCTGCTCAATATCTTTTTCAACCTCATGCAGTAACACTCTATATGCAGCGTCCAATTCAGCGTTCTTCCTAAGTTCTTTCTCCAACTCACGATTCACTCTCTGATACTCCTCTTTCAACTTAGCATTCTCCTCTCTCAAACCCTCATTTGTATCACTCAAAATATCATTCAAATACACTACCTGTTTCTTATCACATTTCAACCTTTCACAATCATCTCGCAACATACAAATTTCTCGCTCAGTGTCTTGAGCAGTACAGTGCAACAGTCTGTGACTGGCATCATGGAGTGACTGTCTCTCCTCCACTAGTTTCTTTTCCTTTTTCTGTAACTCCAATGCCTGCAAGCCCATCTCTTTTTTTAGAGACACATTTTGCAGTTCAAGGGAGGCACACCTCACTATGAGACTCTCAACAGCGGTACGTAGAGCTGCAACCAAAAGACCTTTAAGGTTGTATTTCTTGGCTGCTTGTTTGGACTCTAAGTATTGGTCAGATATTAGCAGCAATGGCTTTTCTGCAGATTTTGCATCCAGTGCGAAATCTGTCCATCCGCCATGGGATGTGAGGTAGTTTGAGACATCCAGTCTCAGTTCTGTGCACAAGTCAGACATAACAAAGAAGGAGTATACAAACAAATAAATAAGCAGTTGGAAAACTGGACAAAATCCTTGGCACCGTCACCAACCGCTTTCCGGCCCCTGGTGGGTGAACGGTGATGCCAAGGTGGTACGTTGTCACTCACAGAGGGAGTGTAAAGGGGTCCATTGTGGGGCTGCCACGCCCAAGACCAAGATGGTGTGGGTCCACCACAACTGCTACCAGTGTAAGCACAAGTAGGCCCAAGTTGGTGAAAAATGCACTACACTATTCGACATTCAAATAAATTGAATGGAATCTTCTTTTGTACCTTCCAACCTGCACACAGTTGCCAAATGTAAGTGATAATAAATTATCTTTCTCAGGTTCTTGATGGAACAGCTCAAAGGAAGAGACAACAGAGAAGTGGTATGCATGCAATAAATGAAATTTATTACAGGTAAATAATAAAGGCTTATTACCAACAGTGAATACACTGGGAGAGCTTCCAGTTTTCCTTACCTAGGTATGCAGTGTCTCGACTCAGAGAAGCTATGTGCTACACAGGGTCTTATACCCCAATAATTACTGTAGCAACAGCTAAAGAAGATACATAAAAAGTGTATAATTGGACAAAAGCAGGTGGCCTGAGTAACCTTCCTAACTAACATGAGAAGTTGCTTAGCTTGCATAGATAGCAATACAATGGTATCTCTATAAGTCCCCAAGGTCAGTTGCAGTTACAGTGAAGCACAAGCACTAAAGGTGGCACTGTTGCCTTATGATACTACAGTAAAAACAGAGTGGAAAGCATCTCCCAGGACTAAGATACATTGGTAAAACATAATGGAGCATAATATGCATTAGTAAAATACAGTAGAACACAGATCCTGACACTTATGCATGTCCGATAAGTGTCTCTGCCCTAAGGTTAGTAAATGTACCTACATATATGTTGCTGTCCATGAGGTGGGGGTACAATCAGGGGTGCTGGACCATGGATAACTATCTATATGTCTGTCTTTTTTGTCTGTCTGTCTATCTATCTATCTATCTATCTATCCATCCATCTGTGGCATTCATTTAAAACATAGAAACTCAGTTCCCCGGGTCTCACAATCCTGATGCTGGGTGCCCGAAACACGGGGCAGAGTTTGTTCTTTTAATTAATAAAGACATGTAGCAACCACCAGAATGCTTTGAAAATGACCAACCTAAAGTAATATGTCAAACCATGCCAAACTCCACCCCAAACTCAGTGCCCTGTGCCACAGTAAGGAATGCCTCTCTCCACTGGTCCACCAGGAGTTAGTCACCAAAATGTTTTTCACAATCTTTGACTACACAGATATAGTCTATGGTACTGCCCCATCCACTTCCTTGACCTGACTGGACAACCTCTGCAATTCCTTCTGCTGCTTTGCTACTAATTCTCCATCTTGCACCCACCACTGCTCCTTTTATTCCTCTCTATCCATCCTTCTATTCATCATATGTCACCAGCTCCGCTGTGCCTCCCTGATTTCTAAATACTGGTTTGGTCCCTTCCCTCCTGCTCATCCCATCCCATTTCATCTCCCCCACCCCCCCAACTCCTTGCAACCCAGGGACCCATGCACTTTCTCCCTTCCCCACTCACACTCCTCAGCTGGAAAATCTGCTTTCTCATACCATCTCCCCTTGCTCTGGAATCAACTACCATCCTCCATCCATCTCTCTCCCTCCCTTCCCTCCCTTAGACATCAACTAAAACTTCTCTCTCGTCCCCCTTATTTCTGCCTACCCTCTTTTGAAACCCCTCCTTATCTTTCCCTACCCCACTTATGAGTACTAGTTTAGCATTGCATTGACTTTTTTTCATCCACACTTTTGAATTTACCTTTTGTTCATAATTGTCTTGTTTCAGCACTATTTATTAGACATCCTGTTGCAATTTGTAGTTTTACTGTCTGTACTGTACTTCGACATATGCACTTTATGTCACTGTTTTGTAATTATCATTATCAGCCTGGTCTATATTTCTTTGTAACTGTGATTTCCCCTTTCCCCCAGGTCAGGAAGCAAGCCCTGACTCCCTCTCCCGGTCACTAATTTTAAATAAACAAATAAATGATACATAAAACATCTGATGGCAAAGTCCCATATACTCTTGAAATATTACCATCTCTGTGCCTAGCAAACTCATAAATGATAATAGTTCTTCGGGCTTGTGACTTTATGACCTTGTTAGCCCCTCTATAGTAATATTTCCTTATATATGACACTTTGCCATTGATATGATAGACAGACAGGTAGATAGATAGACAGACAGATAGATAGATAGATAGATAGATAGATAGACAGACAGACAGATAGATAATGAGTGCCTTGCAGTTTCCTGCTCTGAAGAAAAAGGGCTGTCTGAACTATAGAATGTTTATCCTTATACATAGGCTGATTAAGAGGTGAGCACATTTGTGATGGAAACTGATGCCTCACAACCACTCTGACCACCAGTACTGACCAAACAGGCAGTTTCTGCATGCTGTTCCAGACTGAAAACTACAAAGGGCCACTTCCGACCATTGTAATACACTAGACCACTGATCTGACCACAATACAGTCACCGTACTGCTGCTCACACTATGCTGAATGAAGCTAAGGTAGAGCATGCCAAAACCACTGCTCTTTTTATAGGAAGCCACTACACTATGGAAATGTTACAGGGTCAAAATAAGACAGCTCTAAAAATGCCACTACGCTAAAGAAAAACACTAGGAAATGCACAATAGGAGGTACACCACTACATGACAGAAATACTACACTAAGTAAAAACACTAAACTAGCTAAGCACAAAAAAAAGGCATAGATATTTTAAAGCAACACAAACCAACCTAACATAATGTACAAAACATGACAGTGAAGTCCAGAATATTCATAAAATATCATAAGCTTGGGGTCAAACAAGCTCATAAAGGACACTCAGCCTTCGGGCTTATGAGTTTATGGCTTGCTGGACCCCTTGATGGTGAGATTTCCTCATATCTGACAACTGCCTATCAGTCTCTCTCTCTCTCTCTCTTCTCCCTCTCCCCCACTGCCCCGCTCTCCCTCACTCCCTCACTCTCTGTCTCTCCCCCTCTCCCCTGCTCTCCCTCACTCCCTCTCTCTCTTCCTCTCCATATACAGGTTATTTCATGAGCCTAGCAAAAATATGTTTGATATTTTATGAGTGGCCTGTGACCCCATGACATCATGAGTGATGAAGCCAGGAAGGTGTCACAGGGATCAAAAACAGCTGCTCAGGATCATAGCCGCAATAACAGTAAGAGCGCAAACAAAAAAAGTAGAGCATTCTCTGTCCTGTCCCAGTCAAAGGCTATTTGGAGAGATAAAACAAGGGCTATTTAAATCTCAAAAGCTGTCAAATGTTTACTGAAGTGCACAACAAGCAGACATACCCAACAGTGCTCCCACTGGCAATACACCCAACATTTCATGAAAAAGTTGTAATTTAAAAGATGAAGAACAAGCAAGGTCAAGTACATAAGATAGCCACCAAAGATGTACAGGGATTTTTAAAAAGATGCATCAGAAAGCCATCTTTAAGAACGATCAAATAAAATAAATAACTACTGAGACATGAAAGTACAGCAGGTAGTGATCTATAATTTGAAGCCATTTAAATCACGTACAAAACAGCCTATTATTAGATGAAAGAATCTGTATACTCTCCAACAAAATATATTAATAATTAAATCTCATATTTACAGCAAAATGACAAATAATCCACAGCTAAATAACAGTACTCATGTAAATGACAATAAATATTTTCATTGCTGATCAAAAATTAAACCTCATTTGCGGTCATTCCATTTCAGTCCATTTGCTGTATGATAAGAGTGCAGGTGTGTTTTGCAAGTCTGGATTATGATGCAAAATCACAAATAAGACTTCAAAAACCTGCAACTTCAAACATTTCTTAAAACATTGAAAGAGATCAAACAAAAAGAGAGATCTATGTAATGTACAGTATTTAAAATAAATCATCTGCTATTTAGAAGCACATAATTATACAGACACAATGCAAAGTTATAAGTCAACTAAGTCAACAAAACACACACACACACACACACACACACACACACACACATATATATATATATATATGGGGGATACATGATGGGCATGAGTGTGATATGGTGAATACCGTCACTCCTGCAGAGTGAGATATCCAGAGCTCACGATGCAGGAGTAACAATATTTGCCATAGCACACAATCTGCACATCATGTATTTGATTTGTACAATAGGGCTAGGAGTTTCAGAAGTATTGTTATGTTGTCTTGTGTTCTGTTCCTGTTTATGTGTTTGCTCATTCTGTGTATGAGTTTTTCTGAATGGGCTGGCAGGGTTATAAACTCTTGGAAACAGATGAGTGTGTTTTGCAATGCTAAGTGAGTTAATTTTAGGTAGGAGTAAGAAACAGACTATTTTGTGAAGCTGTATTCTTTAGAAGTCTGGCTGCAGTCAAGCTGAGAGTATTACAGTAAATGGTAATGGGCTGAGAGTCAGAGTTTCAGAACAGCTGAGACTGTTTTTTAGTGGTAATTGAGTTAGCTGCAGGCAGCAGTGAGGAACAGAGTGTTCTGTGAAGCTGTGCTCTTTAGAATTCTGGCTGCAGTCAAGCTGAGAGTATTACAGTAATGAGCTGCAAGTTAGAGTGGGGAATAGATGTGTTTTGTAATGCTAACTGAGTTAGCTGCAGGCAGCAGTGAGACCTGTCATGTAGTTCTGCAATTGTGTCTATGGTAACAGCACAGGTGTTTCTTGCAGGCTGAGGGGAAAGCTGCATAGAGTGATGATTTAAGTGACCTTTGTGTGTAAATAGCTGATATCATCACAGTAGAGCAGAGGGTAAAAATATCACACTGAAGTGGATGATACACTGTTTTATCTCACTCATTTATCACTCACCCTCTCTATATATATATATATATATATATATATATATATATATATATATATGACTATAATGCCCAACAGAGTGTGCAGTATTGGGCAATACCGGAGCACCCAAGGGCATAATGAGGCCCGACGTCACAGACGGAGAGCCTTATAGCCCCTGGAAGGTCCGGTATTGCCCATACCACTCACCCTGGAGGGCATTACTGCGTTTAGCTAATGGGCTGTGTGTAAATTTTATGTGGGATTCAAAAACGTATTAAAAAATAGTTGACATAGAGGATTATGAATGAGCAGTCATACATAACAAGGATATTCTTGTGTCGAGAGGTTTCCTTGGTAACAGATGACCTCGAGAGCGCAGCTCGAGAGGTACTCTTTTACTAAAGGAACCTCGAGATACAAGAATGTCCTTGTTTGTGTATGACTGCTCATACATAATCTTTTGTAGTGTATGGACAGTCACAGCATAGAAAATCAAACAAAACCAGGTGGAGAAGACAATAGAGAATAGAAATTTTTAAATTTTCTTTTTTTAACTGACACAGCGTCCTACAGATGTTTCTGCAAGTTCAAGTTTAAAAAAAAAACAGCAACTTCCAGCTTAACTGGATTGAGGAAAGCAACTGTGTGGCAGCATTCCAAGTTGTTATGCTGCAGTAGTGACATAGCTAGTGCAGCATAACAGCTGTGACGACATAGCTACTGCAGCATAACAACTCCATTCTAGTTATGGATTTCTATCCATAACAACATTCTACCATACACTATAAATGTATTACTGATGATGTGTAAATGTTTGTGTGATAAAGTAGTCCCTGTGTCTGTGCTGTTGCATGTTCCCAGATTTGTTGCCTGTCCCCTCCACCCCCCCCCACACACAGGGATTCTCTAGTTCTTAACCCCACCCCCACTCTCCAGATGAAAAGATTTTACTGTAATATTTTGAAAAAACCTGTTGGACTGTACCTGCACATGGGCTTAGAGGTACAGCAGTAGTTTGCGGTCTGCGTGGTGATGTACGGCACTGCCCATCATTTCTCGCTCACTCTACTCTGAAATGCCTGCCACATTCAGGTGTCAGCAAGTGGTAAAAATAGATGAGGAGTAGAACTGCATGTAAAAAATTCAGAAACAAATTAAAGAAATTGATTTCTCGATCGCTTACTTCGCGGCAGTTTGCGCATGCCAATGACATCACACCCGGAAGTATGGGAGAAACAGAAGAAGGGTGTCGGATCCAGAAATTCATTTCTTTCTTCTTTTTCTCTTTTTTTGATGAGGTATGATGCTTGTTTTTATTTACATTTATCGGAAGGGGTGAGAGATGGATTTGTCATGGTGAGAGAGCGGAGTGGAGCGAGCATTAAGGGCGGCGCCGAGCGGTTCATCAGCGCAGAGATTGGGAAGTTTTTTGGGAGCTGTGCACTCCTGTGTAGGTATGGTGCAGCATTTTTTTATAATACTGTGCAAGTTCAAGTGGGCATTTGGTTTTAGTATGGTTTCTTTTCTGGGGCAGGCAGCTTCATTTTGGGAGCGAGCGGCGCATTCAGGGCTCGTATTTCTCACTAAGCGAGAGGATAAAATGGTGGGGATTTCAAATTAAATCTGATTGTTTTGTCCAAATGGGATGCAACATGGGCACAAGGATTAGGTGTGTGGGTGAATGGGCACTGGGAACAGTGCTATTTATTTCCTGGGCATCTTTTGAAAGTTGATGTACCCCTCCCAGCAAGGGTACTAGCCAATCAGATGCCAGGAAATAAAAGCCCATTTTCTAAAATGGAATAAGAAGGTAAAGTTAAAACTTTTTATGGTAATATGCATGGCTGCTTTAAGTTACTTTTGTACATATTAAGATGCTTTTTTTTCAATTTTTCAGATTTTTTTTATTAATCATATATGTGAGTATTTATTTGAAAACTGCCATTATACAATGGCAAGAAAAAATCCCTGAGCTATGACTCTTGAGTGGCCTCCTTGAACAGAGATGTTATCCCAATACAACATCACTGTATCAAGGTCCAGCACACATGACCGCAGCAAAGTAAAAAAAAAAAATAATCACTGTGCCCCATGTCTGGGCCTCCGATTTCTGCCTCCTAGCATGTAACAGTCAATCACCACCCCTCCCCAAATTTCATTTTTTGTTACCCCCAATTTCAGCTGACAGTGCAACTTCTTCCTCAGACAGGTGTTCCTTAATGGCTTTGTCATTCACACATGCAGAGACAACATGGCAACTTGTTCCTGAAATGATTGCTGTGGCTGAGTGCAGCTTCATCATTCTAATAGTGCAGCTGTTGCACTCGGCTGCCCATTCGTCCACGCACAACAATTAATTTTAACTGTTTCTTTCTCTTTTAAGGTGTTCTAGTATTTACTTCCCTTGCATCAAAATGTACCCAACCTGAACCAAACAACTCACCTGATTAATCCCAATAAGCGGAACCCTCTGTCCACCACACTCAGTTCCCTCACAGATCGTGATCGTTGTTTGTGTCCCTGTAACTCTATATCTGCATTAAACAGCAAATTTCCTATTTTCAAGGGCAGGCTGTGGCACCTGGGGCATTTATGAAAAACAACACATACAGACAGCTTGGGGAGGGGGGGCAGATGACTGAATGAGCAAGAAGACACTCACATAATGTAAAGCTCAGTACACTACACAACATCTCCATCTATTGGAGAGATGGAAAACAGGAACTTTTTTTAAGCAAGTATCCTTCCACTCTCCAACAGCACCTACAAAAAATTTAGAAAATAATATTTTTTTACATTTTTTTTTAATGTCTTACAAAAATGAGCCATTGTATAATAGCAATAATGCATTTTGGGGTGTGTATTGTGCTGGGATAATGTCACTTCTCAGATGTTGGAAGCACTTGGTCTTTGGCCTCATACCTAACCACCCGAGGCAGGCATTATCCCAGCACGACACACACCCTGTTGTGCATCATTGCTTAATTAATGAATCAGTCAATTTGGAATTGCTGCACATTATTTTAGTAACTGAATTTGCAGTTTCTATTCTCCTTCTGACATATAGACTTAGTCTTGCCGTATTGATCCTTGTAAGAACAGATCCAGAAGAAGATTGATATGTTTTTATTGATCATAGTAAATAAAAGACAAAGTGCTCTTTCAATGTCTTCCTCGGAAGCTTAATGACCTTAATGTGGTTATTAAGCTTCCGAGGAAGGACTTGTCGATCCAAAAGCTAAAGCACTTTGTTCTTTTTGTTACATCTATGTTGGTCCAATAAAAGGTATCAAATCATTTGCTTCTGGATCTATTCTTCTTCTGGTAATAGATATTTCTGTGGGACATTTTTTTAGTATTAAAGACTGGGGACCCCTTTATTATTATTACCAGTATTATTACATGATGGTTTTCTTTACCATATTGCAATTACCAGGGGAGGGATTTGAAACATGTATTTTTTCTTTGGTCCCCCTTTGTGAGCTATTGTTGTTTTTGTTTTGGTGTGTATTTTATTACCTGATGCTATAGTAAGGGGTGTGACTGGAACCTTATGCAAGACCATTCAAATGTGTCTGGTTGATATAAAATCTTGCACTTTGTGCCAGTACAATTGTGTGCCTGAATATAGCTGTTTTTATGCATCTCATCATTGAGCCAGAGGTGGGATTTGAACTGCTGATAGTGGTGTGCAAATATGTTTAGTTGACTTATAACTCTGCACTCTTGATCATTAATTTCATCCAAGCTGGACTGAATGGCTGATTTGAGCATTGGGGAAACACCATGATCACTGTTCAATAGAAGATTTGTTTGAAAGTGAACTTTCCAATTCCTGGTCAACAAAAACTAACTGAAAAAATGTTGAAAATTGATTGGTGGAGAACCCTTGATGTTATCACAGAACAACCTCACAGGTAAAACTAGTGCCTACAAAACAGCATACTTAGGTCTGTAAACACATAAATGGATCCAGTTTATAATCACAATAAGGACCTCCAGGGCATGCATCCCTGGGAAAATGTTACTTCTCGAGTTGTTGAAAGCAATTGGCCTCTGACCTCATGACTTGTAACACATCCAAGGCATGACATTATCCCAACACCACACACACCCTGCGGTGCCTTACTGCTTAATTCCTTCATGTATGCTATATAGTCAATGAAGTACCTTTAAAATAGAGACTGTGTACCGTATGTGGTGAAGGTATTGCATCCCATAAAAGACTGAAGTCTGGTAAAGAAAAAATGACCTGCTGGGATTTTATTTCACTTTGTTTACTACAGGTATATCTCTTTTTTGCTCTTTTTTTGCTCTATGTGTTCTGAGGAGTGTTTACTGGTGTGTGTGTGTGTGTGTGTGTAGCTTGTTGCTCAAAGGAGACCATAGATTGTGTGTGTGAGAGAGTGTTTCAATTTGCAGGACGTGCAACAAAAACTGCACCAGACTAAAGATGACTAATTCTGGACATTTTAAAGACAATCTAACAAAAAACAACAAAGCTTACTATATTTGTGGAGGTGTACGGCTCCAGAGAAGGGAGTCAGGTACCTGGTAGGGGGGTTGTGTCTCGGTTGCGACAAAGTGAGTGAAGGAGTTTCCCCAAGTGAACAGTGTCCTCACAGCAAGATACTCTATCTACAACATACATATATATTTTTAATTTAGTATGCTTTAAGTCTCCTTGCACCGACCGGCACTCCATCAGTCCTGCTGCTCTGCACAGCCCCGTCACATGCCATCCCCGGGACTTACCTAGCTCCATGTTCCCCACCTGGATTATCCCCCCAATGGGAAAGATTACTGGAGGATGGCCCAACTCCTACAGTGGAGCTGTAGCTTCAGTTCTGAAGTGGGAATCTGGTTGGCGGTGCAGGATCAGCAGCGGGCAGTGGACAGCATCTCACATGGTCATGGTCCGTTTCCTTTTTTTTTTTCTCCCCACCCTCAGAGGTTGTGTGGGCCCTGGACTGATGAACAGATGCACATATGCATGCTGCATGTGCATGCATCAGGGCGGTAACGTCCCCCTCCCTCAATCTGCTGGCTCCACTTGCACTGCCACTCATGTTCTCCCAGGTGGCAGTATTTCAGCAGAGGTCAGGCACCCTTCCTAACCAAGGAGGCGAGTGTCCGTTGCAGCACTTCATTATCCTCCCACGGCTGGCTCTCCGATAACCTGGGCTCATTCTTGAACCTGGGTCGCTAGCATCACAAGCAGTAGTGCTACTTCTGCACCAGCAGGCTGGCAAGAAGCCCTATACATAACTTATGGAGACTGCAGGAGCTGCAGAGGCACTGTTGGAGAAAGCCTCATCACTATGGTCAAACATCTGGCCTGGATGGATGCCCAGCAGCAGGGAATGCCAGAACTACCAGTAGCAATAGTGGGGCCCTGTGCCACTGACTGCCTTCACTGGGAGATTCACCCCTATGAACTTGTTCAACCCAGGATTCAAGGAGGAGGAAGGAGATGACAAGCTTCTGGAGACAGCTGACCCACAGAACTATCAGCAAAGCTGCACGGAGCTGGAAATGCCACCTTTGGAGCTAGTGGACCCTTTTGAGCACACACGATGGGGACAGACTGCTGATTTTTTTCCTTCTTTCACTATGTCATTGGCAGGCTGTTTACCTGTGGCTATCACTGTGGAGTGCAGACTGTAAGCTGTGTCCTGCCTGAAAATGTATCTAACAGATTAAACACTATGAAAGCAAAGTAAATGTGCTGGGAAGACATGTAACTAGCATTTATAAAGACAGAAATTTGCACAGGCTGTGCTGGGATCAAGAGACTTTTCTCCAGCCTCTTTGTTTACTAACAATTTATTATGTTCGCCATGCACACTCACGCAGCAAACGTTTTGTTAGGAGAGTGGCTTGTGAGGGATGTGACACTGTTAGTCCAATGCAGAGTGCAGAGTGGTCTGCAAGGGGCTCATCAGTATCACACCAATCATCAGCCAGGCTGATCATGACAGTATTCTAGCTTGTTGGACAGAAACTTCATGTATTTCAATGGAAACAGCTGACCCAATCATAGGTCGGCTCTTTCCTCTGATTTATGCTGTTCAGAAAGCACAGCTGATCTGTCATGATCAGCCTGCTGAGGAATTACACCCTGTAACAAAGAAAACTGTCCATCGATGTCTGTTGCTGCCCTGCCCTTACTGTCCCCCCCCACCTGACCCTCCCACTCTGCACCCACCACCCCACATCCCCTCACAAACATAACACCAACACTGGGGGTGCCTGATCCCACAGTGTCACCTCCTGAAATAAAGGAAAACATCCCTCAAAGGTTTTTTTAATAGACCCTGTAAAAAAGAAACTGACCTTGATGTCTGTTGCAGTCACGCTGCTGTAGCTGCCATCCTCAAGTCCAACACAACATAACATAGAGACACTGGGGTGCCTGATCCCCCAGTGTCGTCACCTGAAATAAAGAAAACCATCCTTTGTCAGTTTTTTTTAAACCCTGTAAAAAAGAAAACCATCCATTGATGTCTGTTGCATCATTAATACCCGCACCCAGCCCTCCCACTCAACACCTCCTCCCCCAAGCCTTCACCTACCTACCGGGGGTTCAACACCGTAATCCTCTCTGGACCGCAGACATGTCTTCACTCTTCATAGGAGGACCATGGACTGAGGAATCAGGTATGTGGTTCAATGTATTTCAATGGGGTTTTGAACTTAATGGCATAACTTGGCCATTTTTGCATATTTTTGCCCCAAGGTTTCAACATACCTTTTTTGGGACCTCACCTCATGAACAATGGCAGTGAAATTAGGCTAATCTGTCCTGAAAGGTGATTACACGAATCACCTTTCAAGCAGGAGTAGAAAATTTGGCTCTATGGTTCCATGTGTTAACATCGCAGGACATATCATCGAGGATCAACGCATCGCAGCCAGTATATCGCAAGCAATAACAAAGCCCAGGAATGGCATCTCTGGACAGATCTGTGCAGGTAGGAAGCAGGCGGTATAAGCCCTGTGGTGTGCCCATCCATGACCTCTGAATGGGTGCGATGCACAGGTGGGAGTCCATGCCTGACCCCGTGTCGCCCTCCGAGTCCTGCTTGCAGTCCATCCCATCGGCAAGGTGGGTGAGCCCTGTGCTGCCCTGTGTGTATGTGGGGTGCGGTGCTCCTGTACCTGTCATGTACATTCCCCCATACCTCAGCCCCTGCCGGCCGTACCCATCAAGTGCTGAGCACTGTTGCATTCCCTCTCCTATGGGAAGCCTGCACCACCTTTGGTCTTCTGGCTGCTCCCTTTGCCTCTGGCCCAACCCATGCATGCCGCACGCTGCCACCCTCCCACATCTGCTGCATGGGACCCTGACCACACACACTACAGGCATAGGCGCCGGGTTGTATGGGCCCGTGGGGCATGGGCCCCATCAATATTTATTGAGCTGGGCTGAGCCCCAGCAATATTCTATCCTATGCTGCTTTTTCCTCCTTGGCCCCTTTAAATTGCTTATATGCAGTGCATGACCGCGTGGTGCCACACCAGCATGATTTGGATCCCACCCCCCAGCCGCCTGTTTAATTTGCTGGCGCTGTGGTGGGTGCGCTGCTGCTGGCATCATTTTAAATTCTTGCACTAAGGTTTAGTTATTAGAGAAGATTAGAACCATACTGTTCGATGGTCGCTAGTTCCCAGAAATAGTATGGTCTACAATAAATACAGCAATAGAGCAAGCCATACAAAGACAAAAGTACTGGACTTTAGGAGGGCTGACTTGCTAAAATGGGTGAGTGCCTAAGGAATGCACTAGCAAATGGGCAGGAAGGAGGTGGAAGAACAATGGGGAATAATAAAAACTGCCATCACAGAGGTAACGAGCCTTGTGTGAAGCAAATAAACAAAACAAGATGATGTAAGAAACCACTATGGTTCTCAAAGGAAGTGGCAGGAAGGTTCAAGAGAAAAGAAAGCATTCAGGAAGTACAAGGAACTCTAGCAGAGCAGGACAGAGAACTGTATCAGTTAAAGCAAAAGGAGGCTGGGAAGGCAGTCAGAACAGCAAAGGCCCAAACCAATGAAAAGATAGCCAACTCAGTTAAGAAGGGGGATAAAACCTTTATAGGTACATCAGGGAGCAAAGGAAGACCAAGGGAGGGATAGTGAGGCTTAATAAAGGGAGGGAGGAGGGTGGGCAGAGGAGACTGTGAAAGGCAGAGATACTAAACAAACATTTTGCTCAGTATTTACAAAGGAAGAGGGGGAGGTACATAAACAAACAGTAGTAACACTCTGGATACAGAAGTTGATACTCAGCCCATTTACAGAAGAAAGGGTTCTGAAAGAACTCTTAAAACTGAAGGTGGACAAAGCAATGGGGCCTGATGGGATTCATCCCAGAATTTAAAAGAACTAAGGGTAGAACTAGTGACACCACTGACTACCCCTTTAACAAATCATGGGAGGATGGGGTGGTACCTGAGGACTGGAGGAGGGCAGATGTGATTCCCTTCACAAAAGTGGGAGCAAGGCAGAAGCAGGAAACTATAGACCTGTTAGTTTAACCTCAGTGATAGGGAAAATGATGGAATCACTTCTAAAGGAAAGAATTGTCGAGTATCTAGAGGCCAGAGGGCACAGGACCCTAGGCAGCATGGATTCACAGCGGGAAGGTCATGCCAGACGAATCTGATAGATTTCTTTGACTGGGTGACCAAAGCAGTAAATCAGGGAGGGCTGTGGACATGGCCTACCTAGACTCTTTAGCAAGGCTATTTGACACAGTCCCACACAAAAGATTAATATACAAGTTAGCCAGCCTGGGAGTGGTCCCAAGATGACAGCCTGGGTAAAGAATTGGCTGGAGAATAGGACACAGAGAGTAATAGTAAATGGAGTCCACTCAGAAGAAAGGAGGGTTACTAGCTGGGTACCGCAGGGTTCAGGATAGGACCAGTCCTCTACTGTGTTTTATATAAGCTACATTGCAGAAGGACTGAAGGAAAGTATGTCTCTTTGCAGATGACACTAAGATCTGCAACAGAGTTGATTCACAGGGTGGGGTGGAAAGGATGAGAAGGGACTTGGCAAGGTTAGAGGAATGGTCAAATGTATGGCAGCTTAGATTTAATGCTAAGAAGTGCAAGGTAATGCACCTGGGAAACAAAAACCCAGGGAAGAGTAAACAATGGGGTGAGATACTAACAACAAAAAATGGAAAGGGACCTGGGGGTAGTCATATCAGATGACCTAAAGGTGGGCAAGCAATGTGAGAAGGCAGCAAGGAGGGTTGGGGATACTGGGATGCATAGGAGAGGCATCACCAGTAGAAAACAGGAAGTTATTATCCCTCTGTACAGACAGCTGGTGAGACCCCATCTGAGTACTGTGTGCAGTTCTGGAGACCCAATCTCCGCAAAGACATAGACAGGATGGAAGCTGTCCAGAGGAGGGCATCTAAATGGTGCAGGGTCTGCACCGGAGGACATATGAAGAGAGACTTAGGAGCTTAATATGTATAGCCTCGAGGAAGGGGGATGATAGAAACTTTCAAGCACCTCAAGGGAATCAACAAAGTCCAAGAGGGTAGCATCTTTCAAAAAGAGGTGCAAGAACAAGAGGGCACAATTTGAAGATAGAGGGGCGTTCCGAGGTAATTTAAGGAAGTATTTTTCACAGAGAGGGTTGTGGATGCATGGAATGGCCTTGGAGGAGGTTGTGGAGTCAAAATCAGTGGTGGAATTCAACATGCATGGGATAGTCATAAGGCAATTCTGGGGGGTGGGGGTAGGAAGAAGTAGGCTGCTGGTTAACTAGGATCTGCAGCTTATCCAGTAGGTAGGGAAATGGGCAGACTGGGTGGGCCAAGCGGTCCTTATCTGCCGTCAAATTCTATGTTTCTATGTTTCTATGTTTCTATGTTTCTATGTATGTCCGACGGCAACATCCGCCCCCCCCCGACCCATGATGCATCACGTACTGGTGCAGTGAGTTGACTGCTTGTCTGGATCGGCGGCATTTTTCAATTTGCCAGCATTGGCCAGCGGCCGCCTGTGATTGGCCACTGGAGGATTATTATAGAAGCGCCATACGTGTGCCGGCAACTTGGTGAGCGAGCGATCGAGTGAGAGAGACTAATGAGTCAATGAGAGCAAGAAGAAAAGAAGTACAGCCAGAAGGAGCGGGAGTCGCAAGAACCACTGTCCACTATTAAAACAAGTAACCTTTGGCTAAGAGGCAGGCAGGGCCCAGGGCTTGGCGCTTGGTTTACAGTAGTGTGGCCACCTGCAGCCTGGGTAGTGTGAGCTGCCTGTCTGGCCAGATTTGGTGGAGTCATCCAGTCAGTCAAGACTCAGTCACACCGTGGGCGGCTCGAGTCGCGGAGTGCATCAGGTGAGGTGTCAGCAGTTGGCGCGAGGTTGCAGTCCGGGACTTCAGGCTGTGAAGTGAAGAGAAGAGAGAGCAGCAGGCTGAGGGGGACTCAGCAGTTAGTAAGAGCCAGCAATTGAATCTTCTACACTGCACAGACAGTGCACACAGAGGTGAGTGTGTCTGTGTGGCCAGGTCTACTAGTCAGTGTAGTGAGTCAGAGTCAGTGGCATGCCATGGTAAAATGCTGGATCCCCACACTTACTTGCAATGTGCAAACTAAAGTTATGAAACCAATTAAATTACCTTACCAACCTAGTAGTACCTACCTAGCTACCACCCTTGTTAAAAAAATACAGGAAGAAGACATAGATAATGGATCAGGATGAAACTTCCACACTAACCCCCCCAGATATAATCAAATTATATACAGGACAGGAGCATTATATTTATTGGGCTCAAGGCTGCCCAGCTGACCTTCCTAATGGTTCCTTCCTATAATATAATGGTAAATGGAAGGAGGAGGAGAACAAGATTTCTTGACCATGAGGGTGTGCCTCCTTGGTGAGGCAAGTAGGCAACTGGTATTTGGACTGCTAACTGTGTCGGCTGCTGGTTGAATTGTGTATGGTGTCAGTCAAGGCCAGTAGTCCTGGACTTGGACTGTTGTTTCTTTCTGTCTCTCTCCCTGTCTCTTACTGCTGCAAGCAGAGAGCCCCCCCAGCCAGAAAGAAGATATTGCAAGGTTCAGTTCTCTGTCCACTATGAAAAATAATTTTTTTGTTAATTTATAAAATGTCCACAATCTGTGCGTGATGTGCTGTTGGTTGGGTGGGTATTTTTTTACTGGCAATGGCATAAAAAGAACAATTCAAATTCTTGTACTGCATGACTTGACCTCAGTTCTGATTGTTGCCCTAACATCTGAATGGGCCTTGCCTTGTGAAATTTGGACTGGCAGTAACTAAGTGCAGTTTATGCGAGGGGGGAAGAGAACACGGCTGTTAGTGTTGGCTTGAGTATGGGCTGGGATGGAATTCCATTTCCAGCAGTTACTTGCATTTTAGACAGGGCATGGAAAAAAGTGAGATTTCAGATTTTTTGGTCTCCACCCCCCATTTATCTAACCCTTATGTATTACGCCTCTTCAGACCAGTGCGTGTAAAAAAAAATACATATTGCCTTGGCTGCTCATTAGATGAGAAAGTGAAAGTCTGAAATTCCAAAAAGCAGAATATTCTACTTTTAAACCAAGAGCAAGACTATAGAGTTACATCACTGGCGGCATAAATGTGAGGGGCAAAAAGGCTCCCAACTGTATCACAGTGGAACAGGGTAGGGTGGGATGCTTCTGTGGTCCAGGTTGCCTGCAGTGCAATGCCAGGGCAGCCAGTCCCCAACCCAGTTACTGACAGTCAGAAGAAAAGATGCGTGCACTCACCAGAGTAAACAGTGGAGACAATCTCGCCTGAATGACGTCACACAAAAGTGGAAAATCCTTTCCAAGGGTTCTAAATGCAGGAAATGTATTGCTATGCAAAAAATCCTTGTGCAAATACAAAAACAACTTGTTGCAAGTTGATCCAAGCAGGTAATAGTTGCTAAGGCTTTGCTGTACTGTAACATGCTGGTTGATCCCAGACACCCTGGTTCTCAATTGAGTGGTCTTCGACTTGAACAGGGGGACACCAACCTGACAAAGACCAGTTGGCCACTCCCTGATCCACATCCCAGTGGCATTGTATACTACTTCCCGGATTACTTTAAAGGTTTTATATATTTAAATTGCACCTGTGTGACCTGCAATTTTTACACAGCGATACATTTCCTGCTTTTGAAATCCTTAATGGATGCAGATGAAGTATAGTATAGTGGTTTAATGCTCTGTATACTTGGAGGAGACCTGGGTTTGAAACCCACAGTCCCACTTTCATACTGTGTGACCCTGAGCAAGTTACTTAACTTCCTTGTGCTCCCAGGTCGCACCTGGAAACGAGCTTTGGCTTAGTGTGCCTCTCCTGGTTAAGCAATTTCCCCTTTCCATTTAATTTTTGTGTGTCACCATATAGGAGAGACTGTCTCCAACATTTTATCTGGTGGTGAGGTGAGTGCAGACATATTTTGTTCTTTCTCTAACTCCATCACCACCAAAAACTGGCATGTAATTTTGGAAAGACCTGTAAGTTAGCAGCAGAAGGAGTAGAGTCACAATACAAATATGGTCACAAGATCTTAGTGGCTGTGAAATGGAAGAAAAATGGAGTGACCTGGGGGGTAGTCATATCAGTTGATCTAAAGGTGGGCAAGCAATGTGAAAGGGCAGTAAGGAGGGCTGGGGGGATGGGTTGCATAGGGAGAGGCATCACCAGTAGAAAACAGAAAATATTATCCCTCTGTACAGACAGCTGGTGAGACCACGGCCATCTGGAGTACTGTGTGCAGTTCTGGAGACCTAATCTCCACAAAGACAGGATGGAGGCAGTCCAGAGGAGGGCAACTAAAATGCTGCAGGGTCTGCACCAGAAGATATATGAAGAGAGACTTAAGGAGCTTAATATGTATACCCTCGAGGAAAGGAGGACAGGGGGGACATAATAGAAACTTTCAGGTACCTCAAGGGAATCAATAAAGTCCAAGAGGGTAGCATCTTTCAGAAAAAGAGATGTGCAAGAACAAGGGGGCACAATTTGAAGATAGAGGGGGGGTGGCTCAGAGTTAACGTGAGGAAGTATTTTTTCATGGAGAGGGTTGTAGATCCATGGAACAGCCTTCCTGAGGAGGTTGCATAGTGAAAAACAGTGGTGGAATTCAAGAATGCATGGGACAGCCATAAGGCAGTTCTAGGGGGTGGGGGTATGAGGAAGTAGGCTGCTGGTTAACTAGGATCTGCAGCTTATCTGTTAGGAAGGGAAATGGGCAGACGGGGTTGGCCAAGCGGTCCTTATCTGCCATCAAATTCTATATTTCTACGTTTAAATTGGGTATTGCTCACTAATTTGCTTGTATGGAACACCCACATACATACTGTGCATGTTTGGCTGGGCATGGTGTAGTGCCAGTCTAATGACAGACACTGCACCTTGACCAGAGTCCATGGTCAGGGCAGGGGTGCTACCATCTCAGTCATCTACCAACCCACCTGCCTCATGCCTTTTTTGGTTTTTTAGGACCACTAATTGCTTAGCAATAATGACTTTCATTTGTTGGTCCATCACTCATTTAGTCACTGGTCTTTTGTGAGGGTCCATGATTGGTCCCCACCTTCATCCCCCAGTGAATTATATTTTATCCCTGGCATCTAGTGCCACCATGCCATATAGACATTTTTTCAACATGATGATTCCTCATTTCTGGTTGGTTCCTCATAAATCCAAGAACCCCAAAAAGTTGCCCCTGCCATTGGTTCAAAAAGTTATGTTAATAGGCCAGGAAGGTATTTCTAACTGGCAGCTGTGTGTAATGTTCCTGTTTTTAGAACAGAAAGGTATAACCTACAGTTCAACTGGGGGGGGCATGAGACTCATCCCTCTTACCCCACATAAGCAATGCACAGCCACACAATTGGCAACTAGTGTTCAGATGCCTGAAATAGTGTTTCAATTTCTTTCCCTACCAAGGGAGCCAACCAGAGTCTAAACATGCAGAGACCCACATTATGTTACAAGATGCCCTGCTCCCATAGACCCCTAGTGGTGCTGGGTAGGTTGACCTATGACCCCAGATCATGGGCAGTGCTTTAACACCTAAAACCTGATGGTTAACCTTTTGACCCCTGGGCTGGGGCAGGGTATTGACCCCTGACCCCTGGGCCCCACCAAAAATTTTATAAACCTGGCTCCTATGACTACAGGCTGTGCCAATTCTGGGTTTCGCCCAGCGGCATTTATACCAGGCGGTCTGTTTGACTGCGATGTGTTGCCCATGATATTGTTTACCACTTTGTTGTTCCGGCAATGTTAACACACTGAACCGGCTCTATGATGCTTGTTCGGCAACAAAGTTGTCAACCACCATCACAGCGATGGATTTATGTTGACCGCAACTTGCAGTTGACATAAATCCGATCGGAGACCCCGGCTGTTTTTTCATCGGGGGCTTCGCCCCAAACCCCTCATATGGGGGACTCTACCCCCTGCACCCCTCGATCTCTAGGATTCCAACTCCAAGTCGGAGTTGGATCGGGGAGGGGGTGCAGGACTGGGAGACAGTGTGCCGGGGTCTGGGACGGACCATCACAGTGGAAACATTGATGCTATCGGCATCAACATTTTCACTGTGATGGTGTCACAGTACAGGAGGCATACTGAACATTTTCTCCACCCTTGTTCATGAGGTGGGGTCATAAGAAGGCTATGTTGAAAATTTGGCATAAAAATATTAAAAAATAACAACGTTATAAGCCTACATTGAAATTTAGGAATGCAGGGTTGTAACTTTAGTAATTTTCAATATTTTGATGCCATGTTTTCAACATAGCAATTTCTTCAGAGCACCTCATGGATGTGACAGCTGTCATTTTTCAAATCCTGGCCAAAATGTGTTTTTAGGTCCCAAAAGGTGATTTTGAGGTTGCTGCACAAAATCACCTTTTGTGCAGGAGTTGAAAATTTGCTCTGCCCTTGTTCATGAGGTGGGGTCATAAGAAGGCTATGTTAAAAATTTGGGGTAAAAATATTAAAAAACCAAAACGTTATGAGCCTACATTGAAATTTCTGAATGCAGGCTTGTAACTTTGGTAATTTACAATATTTTGACCACAGATTTTCAACATAGCCATTTATTCACAGCACCTCATGAATGTGACAGCTGCTGTCATTTTTCAAATACTGGCCAAAATGTGTTTTCACACTTGTGGCACAAAATCACCTTTTGGGCAGAATTTGAAAATGTTCTCTGCCATTGTTCATGAGGTGGGCTCATTAGACGGCTATGTAGGGTCATAAAAAAGCTATGTTGAAAATTTGGTATGCTGTTCGAACAGCGACAATTCCAGATCTAACAACATTACAGCGACAATTCACTGTTGCTCCTGGAATGTCGGCATGGGACCTGGCATTGCTGTCTGGGGGTCTTGCACCTCCTCCCCGAATCAACTCTGACTCTGAATTGATTATCTATATTACGGGGTGTGGGGGGCAGAGCCCCCTGAAAGAAAAGTAACTTTCTTTGGACGGGTTTATGCCGACGCAATTGCAGTCGACATAAATCCATCGCTGTAACGTTGGTCAACAACTTTGTTGTCACATTGGTGTCATGGATCCAAAAATTTGGGATACAAATATGAGAAAACCTCAAAGTTATGAGTCTACATTGCAGTTTTTCAACACACACTCGTAACTGGGGTAGTTTTCAATATTTAGACCCCAATTTTTCAACAAAGGTGTTTTTCACACCACCTCATGAATGTCACAGCTGTCATTTCTCAAATCCTACCCAAAAATGTGTTTTAATACTTGTGGTTTTAATACTCTTCAGTCTCGCTGGCACAGTACTAAGGGACTTCCTCTTCTTCTCAAAAATTCGGTGGGAAGCATAAACATGGGAACAAACACTGGGACTGGGACCAGTCTGCTTCTCTCTTGCGGTCACCTCACAAACCGACTGCATCGGGTTGTCCTCCAACAGGGGGTCGGCTCCCTCAGCCCTACCAGCCCTTTCTTCTTCCAGGCTCCCATTGGCACAGCCACCAGCCTTCATTGCCATTATGGGCGACTCCTCAGGGTAGGGGACTTTAACTCCTATTCCTCAGCCCCTGATGCTCAGGCCCATTTCTTCCATGGGCTGTTAGTCAGGAGGCTTGGCTGGTGTTGGTGTCTCAGGCATCAGTTCTGCGATCTGCACCCCCCGATCAAAGCTCTGTCTACATCAGTCCTCTCTGTAGGACCTGACGTCAGTCCTTCCAGGCAGCGCCTGCAGCAGGCTATCGCCACCTCTCCTACCTGGTGTTGCCTCTGCTTTCACCGGGGAGATCTCCTTCTCCCCATGCACCAGCCTCTCTGTCCCTTCCGGCACTGGTGAACCCTTCTCCCAGGTGCTCTCTGCCGATGCCTGGTGGACCGCTGCCAGTCGTGCTGCTGCACCAGCCTTAGGGCCCGGTGCTGGCGTCACTTCTCCTGCAGCCTGCACCTTTGCCACCTTCTGCAGGCCCAGTGCCAGGCCCCCAATTGGCGTCCAGTGGTCCATTGCAGGGGTACCCTACACCAGCCCCACTGCCATTCTATCCTTACCCAGTGCCGACTTATCTGTACCCACTGGTCTATAATTCCCCCCCCCTCCACTGGATTACAATGCCCTGTTCTCCATGTGGTGGTCCTTTGTTCAGAGGCAGACCCACTCCCCTCAGGGCCCACCGCCAGTGTCTCCCAGTGTCCTAACAGGGACCTGGCCACCCAGGATCCAGGCCAATCTGGTGCCAGTGAACCCCGGATGTTGGGGTCCTCCGGGTCGCCTACCTGACGTTGGCTCTGGCTCTCACCAGGATGAGTGCCCACTGCCTGAGAGTGACGAGATCAACCAGGATGACTCAGATGGCTTGGGGTCTTCTTTATCACCAGGAGAATCCTTGAAGGATGAAGGAACCCTCCAAGGTGCTTCCCAAGTCCACTCCTGATGATCCATCTTTCATGGACATCATGCGCCACATCCAGTCTTTTATGGGCTGGGAAATGGAGGAGCAGGACCCAGAAAGGTGTTGATTGGCTGTTTATTTGAGGCAGCGGGATGCCCTCTCATTGGTGGTATCACCCCTGATGGACTACTATGATGATATCACCCGGGCAGCTTGGAATCACCCCTCATCTACCCCTCCCTTACCTATCAAGGTGAACCATCTTTACCATGCTCTGGCTGGTAAACCCTTTTTAGTGGGCCACCCTAAGGCTGATTTGGTGGTCATCAATGCAGCGAATGATTGTACCAAAATGCCTAAGCACCTTAGTGCTCTTCCCCCAGACAGGGAGTCCAGAGAGCTAGACCACTTGAGTAAATGCATCTTTGTGTCCACTACCTCAGTTATTCGGGCTATTAATTACCCCGCACATAGGGTCCAATATCAGAATGTCCTCTGGGACCAGGCCAGGGACCTAGCCCAGGCCTTGCCTGTGGACCCCACTAAAATACAACTTGCCCAGCTTCTCAAGCTGGCAACCACTTTCTCCAATCTGCTTATGATACCAAGGATGAATCAGGCAGGGGAGTGGCTGCCAGTGTCTGCCTCTGGTACCATTAATGGCTCTGGGTATCCAGCTTTGCCTCAGATGTGCAGTCCAGCATCTTGGATGCCTCCTTTTGGGGCTCCATCCTCTTAGGTGGTGATGTGCAGAACATAATCTCCATCCTCCAGGAGTCAGGTCATGCCATTAAGACTGTTCATTCACTCTACAATACTCAGCCTAGAGCAGGTCAGCATCCTTCCTTACGCCACTCCTCCTGCAAATAATCCCGCCAGGCTGCCAGAGGTCAGGGCAAGCATGAGGCAATGCCGGTCCCAGTGGCCACTGCCATCAGAGCCCCTCGAGCACCCGCGGCCGCCCTCCTGACACCTGCCCCCTTCTCCAGACTCCTAAGCTGACCCCCCCTCCTGAAAGAGTTCTGGGGGAGGCTTTCAGGGATCAGTTCTCCCTCCACCTTGACAGGTGGGGGGACATAACCATGGACAACTGGGTGCTTCAGATCATAGAATACGATCACACTCTAGAATTTCTAGAGTGGCCCCCAGAAAAATCCTCCAGTAACCTCCTCATACCCTCCAGCCCACCTGCCCCTTGTTGGTGAGGAAATTCAGGCTCTTCTGCAAAAAACAGCCATAGAACCCATCCCTCTGGCTCAGTGGGGATGGGGGTTTTACTCCCACTTCTTTCTTGTCTCCAAAAAGACAGGGGATCTTCAGCCCATCCTGCATCTGAGTTATCTGAACCTCTACATAGAGTACAAACATTTCAGGATGGTCACCCTTCAATGGTTGTTACCCCTCTTACACCAGGGGGATTGGCTCTGCTCTCTAGACATGCAGGATGCCTACTTACATATCCAGATTTTTCCCTACCCATTGTTGCTTCCTCTGCTTCCACTTTCAGGGGACCATTTTCAATTCAGAGCCCATAGTTTTGCCTTTCTTCAGCCCTCAGGGTTTACCAAGTGCCTGGTAGTGGTGGTGGTCACCCTTAGGAGGCAGGGCTTCTACGTGTTCCCCTACCTGGATAATTGGCTGTTAGCAGCCCCCTCCAAGGACCATCTGGTCCACACCCTGGAATACACCTTCTGACTATTTCAGGCCTTGGGGATCACCATCAATCTGCCAAAGTCCTTTCTCTCTCCTTGTCAGCACCTTCAATACATAGGGGTGGTCCTGGATACCAATTATGATATGGCCTTTTTACCCATGGACATGGCGGAGCGACTGATAGAGCAGGCCTGTTTGGGTTCCTCCAGTCGCCAGGTCCCCGCCAAGGTGTTCCTGCAGCTCCTGGGTCACATGGCAACAGCAATTGCCATTGTTCCCCTCACCCATCTGCACTTGCCAATTTCTCAATGGACCTTAAGGGTCCAGTGGGAGCAACGCATGGATGACCTGGACCAGTTTGTCATGGTTACTGACCCATTCAGGATGGTCCCGTCGTGGTGGCTGGAACCTGCCAACCTGCTTGGGGGGGGTGTCTCCTTTCAACTCTTGACTTCCATCAGATTCTCACGATGGATGCCTCCAGCCTGGGATGGGGTGCTCATCTGGCCAATCACCAGACCCGGGGCACCTGGACAGAATTGGAACAGGTTCTCCATATCAACATCCTGGAGATGCAGGCAGTCCTTTATGCTCTGCATGCATTTCAGACTTATCTCCTTCCCGGTCCACTGCTGGTGCAGATGGACAACATGTGAGTAGTGTAGTACATTAACAAGTGGGGGGAACTCACTCTTAACCCCTGTGTCGGGAGGTGATGAGAGTCTGGTATTAAACCATTGGGCATGGTCTGAAGCTCTCAGCCATACATGTTCCAGGCATCCAAAACGTCTGGCAGACAGTCTCAGCCACTCCTGGTCATGGGCTCATGAGTGGGAGCTTGTGACCTCAGTGGTAGAAGATCTCTGACAGGTGGAGTCATCCAGAGTTGGACCTTTTTGCGCCCCCACTCAATGCAAAACTGGCGCTTTTCTGTTTGCTCGATCCTGGACCTGGAATTTTCTGGTGAGTCGCATTGTCCTTCTTCTAGAAGGGGAGGTTCCTGTATTCCTTTCCTCCCTTCCTGCTCCTGCAGAGGTTCCTACTCAAGCTCCAGTTGAAAGGGGCAGAGATGATTATTATAGCTCCCTTCTGGCTTCATCAGATTTGGTTCCCCTTGCTACAACAGCTGGTGGTGGAACCTCCAGTGCCCTTGCCCCTGTACACTAGCTTGTTCTCCCAGGACCAGGGCACCCTGGTCCATCCAGATCTATAGTCCTTGCCTCTCCATGTGTGGCTCCTGTGGACCTAGCAATCACCTGCTTTGGGGTGTCATCTAGGGTTGCAGATGTCCTGGTGGCTGCTAGGAAACCCTCCACCAGGGCCACTTATGCAATGAAGTGGAAGTGTTTCACCCTTTTTGCTGCTTCCCACTAATTAGACCCCTTCACCTGCCTGGTGAATCAGGTGTTGGAGTACCTTCTCTCCCTCTCCGATTCAGGCTTGGGATACTCCTCACTCAAGGTGCATCTTTCTGCCATCTCTGCACCTATCAAGGGCAGGGCTGTGGCCCAGCTTGAGGTGTCCCGCACCTTTCTGTGGGGCATCCTGCATCTGTAACCTCCCATTTGGGACCCAGTCCTTCCATGGGACCTCAATTTTATGTTGGAGAAACTCACTTTACCTCCCTTTGAACTGGCCGCGAGTTGCAAGCTGCACTTTCTGTCATGGAAAACGCTCTTTTTAGTTGCTGTTACTTCTGCTCGAAGAATTTCCAAGCTTCAGGCGGTTATGTGTAAAGAACCTTATTTGTTTTTTCACAAAGACAAGGTGTCTTTGTGTACTAATCCTACGTTTCTTCCCAAGGTGGTGTCAGCGTTTACGTTGAACCAATCCATCCACCTTCTGGTTTATTATCCAGAGTACTCTAATCAGTGGGAGGCTTTGCTCCAAGCTTTGTATGTACACAGAATTTTGTGGTATTATATGCACTGGAGAAAGGCTTCCAGGAAGTCCGAACAGTCCCCAGAGAGGGCGCTCCTGTTTCTAAACAGTGTTTGTCTAAATGGTTAGCCAACTGCATTGTTTATTGTTACCGTAAATACAAGGACCTTCTGGGAGTGGTCAAGGACCATTCTACCAGGGGTATGGTTGCCTCCATGGCCTGTTTCAGAAATGTGTCTGCTGTGGACGTTTATGCAGCTGCCACCTGGAGTTCTGTCCACACCTTCACCAAGCATTACAGTCTGGACATCGCTTCTCGGCGCAGGGCCAATTTCAGCCTAGCAGTACTTCAGGGCCTTCTCTCCTGAGCTCATGGCTGTTGATCTGTCCTCCTCCTGGTTCTGTTCTCCTGGTTATGCCAGGAACTGCTTGGGACTCAGTTCTACCAGTGTTGGCCTGCTTCAAGAGCCTTTGTTGAAGCAAGACAATGCAGTTACGTAAGAACTTACTGTAACAGTAGATCTTCAAGACAGGCTCTTGCAGCAGACCTTGCTTTCCCTCCCTCCTTCCCCCTGCTGTTCCTTGTTCCTCTCACACTACTTCTGTTTTTCCTTCCTTGGCTCTGGGGAACCTCCTCGGTTATCCATCCGCTGTCCGCTTGGGGTCTCCGGCAGAGAACTGAGGAAGGTGTAGGGGACTGTCTGCCTTTACAAGATGGGCTGATGTCAGGGGCTGACGTCAGCAGTACACCATGGTAGACTGCTAGCTAGAATGTTTTCCGTGTGATCCTGGCATCTGGCAGCTTAGTCCAACCAGTGCTGGCCTGCTGCAAGAGCTTCTGTTGAAGATCTACCTTTACAGTAAGTTCTTACGTAACTGTACTTTAATATGTGCTTCAATTTCAGATAAAGATGTGTGATTAAATGTGATTTGAATAATTTTCTGCTATTAGTTATAGTTAAAAGTGCAGCCGCCTATTGCAGTATAAATTACCATCTGTGTAGGGGAAGGAAATCCTCAAAGAGCCACTACGCCAGAGTTCTTGTCTCATGTTTAGGGCAAGCCACTCATCTAATTTCTTTAGCTCTCATTATTTTCTGATGCTTTCATAAGCAAAGCCTGCAAAAGCAGGGAAGATCTGGTACTGCTTGGGGGGGGCATGAAAATGTTCGCAAAGCAATTAAGGTCATAATATGAATTAAAATTAAGTTGAAAACTACACAGTTACTAATTAATGTGTAATAATCACTGGTTGCAGTGTTTATCAACCTGTAACCCATGTCTGTGAAAACTCATAACAACTGCCTTAAGCAATATCAACCAGTTACCCAGTTATTATAGAGCTCTGTAATAATCAGGTAACCAGTTGATTTGTTAAAACTGTCTTCCTCTTGCAGTTTCATTTTTCAGGTTCAAAATAGTTTGTGAACTATTTCTAAGTCATATAAATGCTCTTTTCATCTCGCACATAACTTGGTTAAGGATACTCGAAGTTCCTTAATACAAATTAAGATCCTACATTGGTGGTACAGAACTCCCTCCATTCTTCAACGGATGGGTTTAATAAATAATAATAATTGTTGGTGATGTGGCCAAACCAATGGGGATCTGTTCCATATCTTATGGTCATGTGCTCCTATTAATAAACTATGGCGTAAAGTTTGTTCATTCACCTCTAAAGTAATAGGACAAAAATTGCCCTGTGATCCTAAATTAATTCTTCTGGGTATCCCGATTCCAAACTATACCTCCCTTTCACATGCTTATTTCAGATAGCTATATATACTCTTTCTTATGGTTAAACGACTAATTGTTATGAGATGGAAATCTACTTTGGTTCCATCCCTTTCTGATATTCTCAAAAGTCTGTCTCAGTATGCCTCACTAGATCAGTTGTCACATGTTATTCATGACCGACGCCATGCATATGATCAGTGTTGGCAGGATTATTTCAAATATATGAACTCTCAAGGTTCATAAACCCTAATATTTACGATTTATCTAGCTTTTACCTTTTTGTTCTTGATTAGGGTTCTCTTAACACTACTGTGCACAGATATCGCTCTTTATTCTTCTTCTACTCTTGTTCTTCTCTTTACCACCTCTATTCTTTTCTTACTCTTTCCTGTACTCTCTTTTCTTCTCTCCTCTAGTGTACAAAGCCTGCCAGATTTGCCAGAAATTCAACCAGGTTTAAGCTTTTATAGAAATCACTTTATATAACTATTACATGCCTAACCCTTACCTGTTTATGATATCTATTTTGGACTTGATCTCACTTGATTACCTTTTATTACCCTTCATATTTTATAATTACAGTCCGTCTGTTTATTTTTCCTGTCATAATTAATATCATGTTGTTTTTTTCTTATCATTTTGTGTATACTAGGCATCTCGATCACATGATTTCAATATATAAGTTTTGTAAGTGATTCCTTCTGTTTTTCCTGTACGATGTATACCTCTGTAAGTATATGTTTGTATATTTCCTTATATATTTCAATAAAAAGATAAACACAAATAAATACTCTTTTCAGATGATAAACACCATCTGCTGGCTAGTATTCTTTTAAACACACTACCTAAAATCCTCCCCCACTTGCACTCAAGACAGTGTGTCAGTTTACCTCAATTCTGCAGCCGCACATATTCCCTTACTCTCATATTGACACTTTGCACGAATGTGTGTTCTCTCTCCCACCCCTTTGTTTTCAGCAGATGTTGCTTTGAAACCTCCATTTAGGACTTCCTGAGAAACTTTGCAGACACAAACTGTTAAAAACTTAAGGCTCATTCACACAACAAGAATTAAATTGCTGTCATGTTGATCGTTGCTGCCAGACTATTCTAAAACTCTGTGGAGCAGCATTCAGATGGGCTGGCAATAAGGAGGTGGGAGAGTGCCCTGGAGTTGGGGTGGGTGACGTCACTGTACAAATGGTGCTGCAACACCAGAAGGGTTGAGGATGGGTCATCAGACCCGCAGTCAGCTGAACATAGCTTTTTATACTCTAAACACAGCTGAACTTGGAATAGTAGCTCTTTTTGTAAACCGAGGACTAAAACTTAGAGAAAACATGGTCTGAGAGTCGAACTGTGACACTGGGCATGCACATGTACACATGCATGCACAGTGTCATGGCTCAACAGTGAGACCCTGTTTTCTCCAAGATTTAGCCCTCTGTTTGCAAAATTAGCTACTTTCCTGAGTTCAGCTGTGTCTAAAGTACAAAAATTAACCTTTAGCTGGACTAGGGTCTGAAGACCCATTCTCGAGCCTTCCGGTGAAAGCCTGTTGCAGCGCTGTGTGTGGTGCCGGCTGTTCACACAGTTGAGTAGAATGGTGCAAAATGCTGGCACCACTACATGATCCAAGGAAAGAGGGATTGCAGTCACAACGAGACACCACCAGAAAACGCAAAATTGTGGCATTCAGATGTGCAGAGCAGCACCAATCTGGCCACTTTGCACTATCACCAATGGCTCAGATTTGGCCGTGTGAACAAGGTATTAATGCTACAGCTCTAGCGGACTCAATTAAAGAGTCGCTGACACCAAAAGTGCTACATTGCAGAATCCGAATAAGCATACTCCCAATAAATTTCATTCCAAAAACTAGATTTCTGCATCACTTAATTTTAAAATAATTAGCCATTTTGTAACCCTGATTTCACTACCTGTACAACAAAAGCATGTTTCAGTGGAGAGCTTCCAATGATGTCATCTAGGGACCTCACAGTCTAATATTCTCTGTCAGCAAGCTTATAGGACCTGCTTCTCCAAAGTTGTAAAGAGCATGTGCAATGGTTTTCACATGTAAAACAGGCAGCACCATTCAAAAAACATTGCTATAAAAACTATATGAGTGTCAGGTTTTGTAACAAAGTTAATTTCACAGTAGAACCATGCTCTGGAGTGGTTTAATGTGCTTGTAACATGGCAAGTGCAGAAACAGGGAGTTATGCTTTATAAGAGATTATAACGTGACATCCTATATTAGAAAGTACAATAAAACACAGATACCGAGACAGATAGAGTGGAATCATCTCTGTTTTTCTGCTGTGTTTGCTGTTTGGGATTTGGCTGCTGTGCATTATGGGAAATGCATATATTTAACTGCATTTTGTGTATTGTGGGTGCAATGGTGAACAGTCATTCAATTACCGATTACATGCAGATGTGATCAGCATTTTAGAATATGTGTTCATTTTGGCTGACTTACTTTTGTGAACTGTGGAATCATCTCCATTATTCTACTGTGTTTGCCGTTTGGGATTTGGCTGCTGTGCAATATGGAAAATGCAAATATTTAACTGTATTTTGTATATTGTGGGTGCAATGGTGAACAGTCATTCAATTACTGATTACATGCAGATGTGATCAGCATTTCAGAATATATGTTCATTTTGGCTAACGTACTTTTGTGAACTGTGGAATCATCTCTGTTTTTCTGTTGTGTTTGCTGTTTGGGATTTGGCTGCTTTGCGTTATGGGAAATGCATATATTACAGTGCACAGGAGATTTCAGCTCTGGTTGTTTTTCCTGCAATTCCCTTGGTAGGCCAACAGATGGCTGTGAAACAATGCTAGTAGCATAGCACTGTACTACAGCCATATTTAGATCAATTACAAATGTACTTAACTGAGCCACTTGGGGGAAAAAACTTTCATAGACCAAGTAAGAAAAAGAGCCCACTTAGTTTATTGACTGGTGCTGCCTGTTTTACTTGTGAAAACCATTGCACATGATCTTTACAACTTTGGAGAAACAGGTCCTATAAGCTTGCTGACAGGAAATACTAGACTGTGGGGTCCCTAGATGACATCATCATCAGCTCTTCATTGAAAAGGGCTTTTTTTGAACAGGCAATGAAATCAGGGTTACAAAATGGCTAATAACTTTAAAACAAAGTAACGCAGAAATCTAGTTTTTGATAATGGGGTTTACTGGGGGTATGCTTATTCTAATTCTGTAACATAGCACTTTTGGCCAGATGGTGTCAGTTGCTCTTTAAGTGTGTGTCAATTCTGCAGATTAGATTCTGGTTTCCATTTTACTGTTGCAGATGTTCCTGTTCAGATGTTCACTGGTGTTCTCTGTTTCATATGATGACTGATGATTGATAAGTATAAAACTAAAAAATGTTTTATAATTTTACAGCTTTACCACTTGTTGGAATAAATTCATGTTCGCCTCTAAGCTGCTACTTGTTCTGTGCTTTTTAATTAAATGTAATTTTTGCAGTGTTGATGAACACTTCCCCTTAATGACCAGTACTGGACCATCTCCATAGGGGCAGGACCATCTGGGGGTGGCCCTAAACATGAACCCCATGGTGCTATGATCTGACCAAACCACCGGAACTATACTAAGGTCCATAATGTCCAACTCAGAAGAAAAAAACAGATCCAGTGTGTGGCCGCCCTAGTGCATCGCTGTCATTACCTTTTGTGTCAGGCCCAGTGCCCCATGCTCCCAAGAAGGTCTCTCCCAAATTTTGATAGCCCCCCGTCGACCCAGGCATTGAAATCCCCCATGGTCAACCACCTGGGGGACTCCAATACCAGGCCTGCAATGAGCTCCTCGACCTCTCGCAAAAAATCCTCATCACTACCTGGGGGACGATAGAGCAGGAGGACACTAAAGCCCGCACCCATACCCCCTCAGGCAGCCACACATTCAAAGGACCTTATAGGACCCATAGGCAGCACCGTGAGGTTCAGGCTAGATTTAAAACAAATGACCACCCCCCCGCCCCTTCGATCCTTCCTCAGGCAGTGTATCATGGAGTATCCATATCTGCATCAGAGGAGGAGAAGGACCTGGTAGTGATGATTACTAGTGACCTGAAGCACTCCACACAGTGCAAGAAAGCAGCAGCAAAGGCAAACAAGATGCTGGGATGCATAGCTAGGGAGATCAGTAGTATGAGAGAGGAAGTTATACTACCCTTGTACAGGTCACTGGCGAGGCCACGTCTAGAGTATGGAGTTCAGTACTGGTACCCACACCTCAAAAATGACATTAACCTGCTGGAGAAGGTCCAGAGGAGGGCTACAAAGATGATAGCAGGTCAGCAGGGTTAGGCATACAAAGAGAGGTTGAGGGCACTGAGCGTGAACTCCCTGGAGGAAAGGAGAGAGGGGACATGATTGGGACCTTCAAGTACTTGAAAGGGACAAATAAGGTGGCTAAGAAGGGTCTCTTTAAGCATAGTGGCAATCATAACACAAGGGGGCACAGTCTTAAACTGGAGAGGAGGAGGTTTAGGAGGGAGGTCAGGAAGCACTTCTTCACAGAGAGGGTGGTGGACACTTGGCATGCACTGCCAGAAGAGGTGGTCTCATTGGAGACAGTTGGCTGCTTTAGGAGAGGCTGGGATAGGCATGGGGAAGGTAAGGATCATAGGTAGGGAGGATGGGAGGAGTGGGGAGGGGGGCAGGGACAGTAGCTCAAGCTGTGGACCCTGCAGTACAAGCAAACAAGATAGACCAAATAACCTTCTTCTGCTGGCTTCTTCATATGCTCTTTAGCTGCATTACTTTTGTAGGTAGTTTTTTATTCCTCCACTTTTTTCATGTATGTCTCTGTTTTGTCCCCAAAGGCAGAATTGTTCTCACAGGGGAAATCCATCGCTTTAGTTTGAGTGTCTTGAGAGAGGTTGGTGGTTCTTAATGGTTCCACCATGCTACAGCAACAGAAATATCAGTGACCTCCCCTACAGCGACACATGGTTGCTGACATCCCTGATGCCACAGACTCCGGTCCCCGACTGGAGAATGCACCAACACTTGATCGGTGTTCATGCGGGAGGGGGGGTGCATCCCCACCCCAGGACCTAAGAATTCCAACTCCGGGGGGGGGTGGATGTCAGAGGACTGCAGCCAAACTCCGGAGTCGCCCGATTGACACTGCAGGTGTCGACGGGTTGCTGTCACTGTAACAGCATCACTGTTACAATGATATATCGTTCTTAACCAAGCAAACCTTCTGAGGGAAATGGCTTGGGCCATAGATCTGGAGGCAGTGTCATTGGCATCCACTGCCATATGAAATTGGTACTTTGTGGCATCTAAGGTGGTTTTGACAGTTTCCACCAGGTCCTGAGCAATGTTGTCAATAACCTTCTGGCTAACAGCCAATACTGAGTTCCACAAAGCCTTCTGGTATTGTGCTGTATATGCCATGTATGTAGAGAGGCATAGCAGCAGAGAGGCTGTAGTATAAGACTTCTTGCCTATGGTGTCCAGTTTTCTGGACTCTTTATCAGGAGGCTGAGAAGAAAGAGGCACTTTAGCCTTGTCACAGGCTGCAGCCTGTGCCGTGCCTCCATGGTCAGGATGAATGTAGAGGTACTCAGCATTAGTTTTGTCTAGCTGGTACTTCTTTATTTTGTTACCCACACCAGGAATGAAGGTGGGATTCTAGAGCAATTTGAAAGTTGCCCTGCGAAGAGACTTGTGGAATGGAAGTTTCAGCTTCTTGGGAGGAGGGAGACCCATCATGTCCAGAAAGTCTGCCTGCTCATCCTCCTCAGTAGTCTCCTGTATGAAGATGTCCAGGGTGTCCATCATCTGCTGGACAAAAGTGTAATGGGAGGAAAAATCCTCTTGACCATGTGAAGGGGAGCCAAATTCCTGGTCAGGGGATACATTAGGGTCAATGCCCTCCTCTTCCTCATCATCATTGCCTTCCTCATAATGAAAACCCTGGCCTTGATCAGGGTCTGTGGGCACAGGTGTGGAAGGACCAGCTGGGGCACCAATTAGATTGTCCATAGCTTGAAAGGTTTGATATAGTTGCCAAGCCTTTGCCAACTCCCCAGGAGAAGGCATATTTTGTTGTGTCACTGGCATCTCCCTTCACTCTTCAGCAGGAAGAGTGGTGATATGTTTTTCTTTTTCTTTCTTTTTGGCAGGCACTGTATCAGAAACCTGCTCAGAATGCCTCTTTAGTTTGGCTTGGTCCAAGTTATTTTTGTCAGACTTATTTTCTAGGGGTCCTTAGAGGACCTATCTATAGATTAATGATGAGAGGAAAACCCCTCTTCAGAAGGCTTATTAGAGAGGGAGGCAGACTGAGAAGCCATTATTTCTAGCCTTTTTTGCTCTTTTCTTAACTGTTTTAGGGCAAACTTTAGTGCAAAGTTCACAGTTATAATTTGGACCCAAGCAACTTAAAGTGAGATCGTGGCTGTCTGCCTTGGCCATGATCTTACAACACTTAATGCAATTTTTAAAACCTGTAAGTTCAGTTCTCTTTTTGGGTCTCTCTGACATACCAATATAATCATAAGACTAAATATTTGGTTCCCAACAGGGAAAAAAACATTTGCGGTCAGTTCCCAAGCGTGATGGAACCATGAGAATCGGTTCCAAAATAGCAAAATATAATAGAAAAGTTAAAGCTAAACACTGGAACTGCAAAAAACTGAAGTTAAAATGTCAAAAAACTGAACATTTTTACCACATAAGGAAATTTTCCAATCAGAAATAAAGCACAGGAAATGCGATGAAAACCCCTGTCAGGGGAAGATTTCTTGGTTCCTTGGAGAACTGAGAAAAAAAAATAACAAAAATAGTGAAAAACCACTAAAGAAAATGCTAAAGGCAGCAGAAACTACAGAAATAAAATGACTTTAAGATAAATACATTTCTTCAAGCAGTGAGAAAAGAAGAGCACTCCGGGGTCAACTTGTTCCAGTAGGAGGAGAAATTAATCTGACTCACTAGCAGCAGCACCTACAGGCAGGAGTCTTCAACCACAATCTGATTGGCTAATGCACAGCCATTATTAGCATAAGCACCACCTCCAGGGTAGCTGAACCCAGCTGGCAAAACTGCTATAGTCAAGCATACTGAGGGATTCCTGTGGTGAGAAATGTACATTATTCAATCAGTTAACTAGAATTAAGTTAGCGAAGTCTCTGGAGGGAGGGAAGATGACAAAGGGGAAGGAGAGAGAGAGAGCAGAATGAAGGGGAAGAGAGGGTGGAGGGTGATGGAAAGCATGTCATGCAGAAAACTGAGAAGTAGATCTTACCTAGAGAGTCATACATGCACAAACTAGTAATAAAATGGCTTACAATTCACGTCTAGTAATGCTTGTAGTCTACTGGAGAAACTGGATTTCATAAACATATGGGTAGCTCATTCCAACTTGGATGTTCTTTGACAAACAGAAACCTGGCTGAATAGCATGGTCACTTGTAATGATAGCTCCCTGCCTAAGTATGCCCTGTATTACTTAGATCAGCGTACTAGAGGAAGTGAAGTAGACCTCTTTATCAATGACAGATTGTCCTCCACACTTTGGAGCTCCCACTCATAGCCTCGAACATTCGAATGCTTAATAGTAACCATTATCCTCTCCAGAAATTAGACTATTAATGTAGTTGGTTGCTATAGGCAGGAGGCACTGCCATCCTGGACTATCTTTTTTTTACAATATGTTTTATTGAATTTTCAATAGAACATTGACAATACAAAACACAACAATCAGAAAACAGAATTAATACTGGAACAAACAGCACATTACAAAAATTGTCACTTAAGTAATGGTGAATTAAATATCCTAAGTTACATAAAAGTACATTTGACTATCTAAATTTGTAAGTTTACATAACAACTAAATCCTTATTTTTGGTTACCTAAACCTTGATTGGCTTTCCTCAAAATCTGATCTCAAGCTGCTTAGTGATAAACGTGTTCTTACTCAGCTCACAGCAGAGCCAGCAAGGTCTAATCCTAAAAAAAAAAACTCCCACACCTCTGTTCTGGATATGATGATCATGAAGAGAATACAAAAAAGAGTCATATTGCTTTTTTTGAGAATATCAGTGAACGTAAGTCTGTTAGCTGTATGTAAGCAATAAGACATGACAGGGTGTGCATGGAACAGAATTTACTGCACGGCCAGGGGCGTAATAAGGGATGAGGCCCTGGCCGAGTGCCTTTAGCCCCTGGCATGCGGTACAATCTGTTACATGCACACACCTGAAGTGTCTTATTATGCTTATAAAATGGGCTAAGTTTTTACGTCTCCTAAAAAACAAGTTCTTATATGTGTAAAAGGGATATTTAGGTCAGTATTTGTGATAAAATAGTCCTTCCGCCAAATTGAAAATGACATAATGTAGCTGTGGAGCACCTCCCGTGAATCTACAGGTGAAAGAAACATTTAAGGAGTAGTAGATTTTGGAGGTTTCTCCATAAAACTACTGACTGTGTTTTTCAGGGTGTCTCACACTCATGAATGGAAGTGCTTGTGAAACTAAGGCAATGCTCTTTTTACTCGAGGTGTACTACAGTACTCGGGACTCTCTCCGTTATGGTTGGCAAGAAGTTATTGTGCATGTCGGGCAATGAGAGCAGTTTCCGGTAGGAGGGAGATGTGTCCGAATGGCGCTGGAGGTCAGGTACTATTGGAGCCATGTGCATCAGACCGGGAGGGAACGAAAAGCAAGAAGATGATGGGGCAATGCTCTTTTTACTTGAGCTGTAGTACAGTACTCAGGACTCTCTTCGTTATTACCATTCAAGGAGAGGAAGGATGTGTCATGACGCGAGCCCAAGCACGATTCTTGCCCAGTGTTGGTTGGCAAGAGGTTCTTGTGCATGTCAGGTGATGAGAGCAGTTCCTGTCAGGGGGGATGTGTACCAATGGCACTGGGAGTCGGGTATTATCGGAGCCATGCACATCAGACCGGGAGGGAACAGAGAGCAAGAAGATGACGGTTCTACCTGGTTTCACACTCGTACTGGACGACAGTGTCTGAAAAGGTACAGCTGACGTTTTCTCAGTGTTGTGCTTTGGGGACACAACAGTAGACCAACATAAACTGCTGTTCAATATTACAAAATGGGTAGGCTAAACGCTCTCGCATTGGGGAAAAAAAGATGGCTGCCAGTGAAAATGCCAGCATTCTATGGCACCAGAATCTTGGCCTTTTTACTGCCAGCTCTTTCTTTTACCCATGCATAGAACATATTTCATGCATGGACAGCTTGGCTTCTGATTGGCTGGTTTAACCTATCCATTTTATAACAGTGATTTAAAGAATGCCAGAACCCAACCTAGAAGTATCCAAAACAAACATTTGTCAATGCTGAATGTTTGCTTGTATGTTGTGACAGCCAGTATTTAATGGGTAGTAGAGAATGGTGACTATTTGTATTGAAATGTGTAATAGTTTCAGAAACACAGAATATGTCAGCAGAAAAGGACCACTTTTCAGGCAAAAACATTGTTTGTCCACTCACTCTAAGATAGTCTTGGCTCAGTCCCTACTCCTGTCATTAGTGGACTACGGGCTTACAGTCTATGCCACTGCTGTCACTGACTTCTAAATGGTTAAAATGATGTACAACTCCATATGCAGATTTGCTGCCTCCAGCCCCAGATTTTCTCATCACTGCACTCTTCACAAACATGTTGGCTGGCCTTCTTTTGACTCATGTATTACTTGTTTTACCCCAATCAGTTTTAGATGTTTCCCAAAAGGCCAGATTTCATTTTTGTTTATGGTTGATGCTAGCCCCAATGGTGGCTCCTTGAGTACTAGATCTGCTCATATTCATTCGTAAGACCCCCACTTGTCCATTTCTTCCAGGGGCATCATTCAATGATTTATAAAGTCATTAAACCTTGGAATAATTTACCTGCTTTGTTACATTCTATTGATTTAAAGAATGCATTTAAACTGACATTAAAAAATTATAAATGAAAAAGAATTGCAGAAGTCCACTCAACCTTATTATACAGTACATATGACATTAAATGCGTTAGTGCAGTATTAACCACTGCTAGGCTATTTAAATCCCAAACTGTAGTGAGAAGGAAATAATGTGACCTAAAGGGAATTTAACCCAGGACCCTGATATACCGTCCTGGTGCTCTAACCACTGAGCTACAGGCTCACATACTGTACATCTTATACAGTACATATGTATATGTCAGCAAATGCCTCTGTTAAAAAACAAATACCAGGTTAATTCTAAAGGGTTTACACATCAATATTTCAAAGCTGATTTTTTTTAATTGTACCTATTCAACTGTGTGAGTTTAGGGGCTATTTCACTGCACAATAAGGATACTGAGATAAAACAACTTGTGATCAGCTCAAAGTTCTATAGCTCATATGTGAAATAAATTGGAGAAAAACCAAATAAAATACAAGTTACAGTAAATGAGAAAAATTAAATAGTCAATGAACACTACTGTATGTCTGCACCTTAGATCACCATTACATTTTGAGTAGAGAGCTTGCATGTTTATGTTGGCATGGTTAATTGCCCTCCAACAGATACATTGTTATAAATGTGAATACTGAACACTGAACTTGACCCATGCAATAAACTGCATATTGACTATGCAGGGTGAGGTGATACCTACACATAGCTGCTCCACTCTCCAGTTACTTCACTAAAAGGGGTTTCAGTGTGCCAAGCAGTTAAATCTGCTTGCTGGCCCCAGGTTGGGTTCCTTAAACCAAACAATATCATCTCACAACAATCCAGTACAACAATGTGTTACCGTGAGATACGGCACATGTGTATTTATTTAATTTACTTATTTTTTATGTATTTTAAAATTGGTAACCAGGAAAGGCACACTGAGCCGAGGCTCATTTCCAGGTGTGAGCCTGGTGTTGGGGTACAGAAAGGTAACAATTACAAACAACAGAACATGGTAAAACACAGTAAACAGAACATCATCAAGGGTACATGATATGATTAGTCAAGTTGAGTTCACAATACATATGTACAAAATGTGCAAGAAATCTGCAAGTCCATCATGCATGAGGTGTGGTCAACAGTGCTAGGGATACAGAGAAGAGGCCAAAGGCAAGCGCACCAATTGCCTCGGTATGGGGAGACCAAAGTGGGGAGGCAGCAGAAGTGGGAGAAAGAAGTCTGGATGGGTCAAGAGGGGGAGTGGCCAGAGCAGGGGGGAGCAGGAGTAAGCATTAGCAGGCATCTAAAGGCAAGGAGTGAGGGGGAAGTCAGAGGGAGGAGGGCAGCAGGTTCCAAAGCAACAGGAGATGGTAGGAAAAGGCTGCTTGTCCAGCACAAGAGTGGATGTAGGGAATGGAGAAGGTGCGGGAATCCCTGGAGTGCAGTGAGTAAGGGGAGGAAAGGGCAGGGGTGAAAAGTGAGGAAAGGTAGGAGAGGAGGGATCCAAACCAGTTTTCAGCGATAAAGGAGGCAGAATGGAGCTGGCGATGAGAGGGCAGTGGGAGGATGGAAAGAGAGGAGTAGAGGGAGTAGCGATAAGTACAGAGGGGAGAGCTGGTAGTGAAGTGACAGAAGGCATTAAAGAGGGTATCCAGTCTGGCTAGCTTGGGGGGGGGGGAGTACCATAGACCACATCTACTTTGTCAAAAATTGGGAGGACCATTTTGGTAACCAGCTCCCGATAGACACGGGGGGAGAGGCAGTCCTTGTGGTGGTACAAGGTACCGAGTCTGGGACAAAGTTTAGCATGGATGGTCTCTATGTGGGTAGGGAAGTCGAGCTTACTATCCAGCTGTACTCTGAGGTACTTGATGGCAGGGACAACCTCCAGGGGTATACCATCCAATGTGGAGAAAACAGGAGAGGGTGACAGCCTAGCTAATTTCTGGCTGGTGCCGAAGGTCACAGACACAGTTTTCTTGGTGTTAACCCTGAGCTGGTTGACTTGGAACCAGTGTAGCATGTTGTGGAAATCTCTTTGAAATGGAATCTCCACTGCTTGAATCTAATGGACCAGAGGTGAAGATGACCGTGTCATCCACATATATATGGATAAATTAAGATGTGCTGGTTGAGGGAAGGTCATTTAGAAGGATAGAGAAAAGGACTGGACCTATGATGGAGCCCTAAGGGACACCTGCCAGAATGGAGAGGGCATGGACTAGGTGCCACCATTCTGGTCAGTCTGTTGACGACCCATGAGGTATGAACAGAACCAGTCTACAGCAGATGCTGAGAGGCCAGCAGAGCTCAACTTGTCCAGGAGGAGCGGGTGGGGCACAGAGTCATATGTTTTGGCCAGATGAATGTATATGGCTGCGTTAGGAGAAAAAGATGTAATCTTTCCACTGTATAGAGCACATATCTGTCCACATCTAGATTATGCTACCACAGTATGGTGTCCCTACAGGAGAAGGGGCATTCTAAATCTGGAGAGAATTCAACATATGGCAACCAAAACAATAAACTCCATTAAAGATATCTCATACAAAGCTAGGTTAGCATATCTAAACCTTATGACATTGGAACAAAGAATGGTGAGGGGGGACCTCATTACACTATATCAGATTTTACATGATTCTTACTTAATATCAGAACATAATTTAGAGTTCCAACAACTAAATCAAAACACACAAGAATATCCAGTACAACTATCAGTACAAAATTTGAAAACAATAAAAATATTTTTTGACGCAACTCATCATAAACCCATGGAATCCCCTACCTTTGGATATAATTATTAGTAGTACAAAAGCTGAATTTAAGACAAAATTGGATCATTACTTGATAAGTGGTGGTACAATTAATTACTACAACTAAATGGAGTATTATGGGCACAAGCCTCTTAGGTCCTATCCTGCCTTAGTATGAGCCTCAGCTAATATGTCCCTGATCCATCCCAGTGAGGATAGAATTAGTTAACATGCAGTAGGGAAGAAACGATAGAGTGTTTTTTCCTAAAACCAGACTGGAAAGGGGAGACGAAATTAGTGGAACAGAGGAAATCGGCAATCCTAGAATGAACAATATTCTCCTGGAGCTTTGCAAGAGATGGGAGGAGAAAGATTGGGTGGAAGTTGCCAGTGGAGGAGGGGGCCACCCCCCCCTTTTTGCTGAGGCAGAACCTTAGCAACTTTCCAGGCTTAAGGGACAACACTGAGGGAGAAGGAAAGGTTCAGAAGGTGGGCTATTGGGGATGTGATGGCTGGTGCTGGGATGCATAGAAGTTTAGGTTCACCCCATTAGAGCTGGACTTAGAAGGGTTGAGAGACATAAGAGCAAGGAAGGCCTCTTGGAGGGGAAACGGGGGAAAGTGGTAACTTTCAGGAGAGCAGGATGGGGGAGAGACAGTTGGGGATGGGGGATCTGTAAGAAGAAGCAGGAGAAGGTACTGCATAGGAGGTGAAGAAACTGTTGAAATGAGCAGAAATGGAGGGAGTCAGAGATCAGTGATTCATCCATCAGGAGGACAGGGATGGTGGACTGGGCTGGGGGATCAAATAGGGAGCAGATTACCTTCCAGAAGTTTGAGGGATTGTTTAGGTTGGAATGGAGATTTGACTTGAAATAGTGGGCCTTAGCAGTGCAGACTGCCTTTGTGTAAGAATTTCTGAGAGTCCTGTAAATCAGGAGGTCTGACTGGGAATGGGAGGACTTATAACGTGCCCAAGCTTGGTTCTGAGATTTGTGCAAACTAGTGAGGTCTGAAATAATCCATGGGTGGTGGAAGCATTTGACCCTGGATTTTTTAGGGGAGCATAAGTATCCCAGGTATGGGTAAGTGTGGCAGTGAAGAAGAAGAAGGCCATATTGACATCTGTGGCTGAGTAAACGGAGGATCAATCAGAGGTAATCACTTCAGGTCATTTAGTAGGGCATCAGTGTTGAGTGACCTGAGAAGCCTGTACCAAAGGTACTTGGGGCAGAATGGGTTTGTCACACCTTCCTGATGCAGTAGGTTAGACAGTGGTCACTGACGGCATCAGGGAGAATGCCTGCTGCAATGATACAGTGGGGGTGGGAGGGAAGCACCAAGTCCAAGAGGGAGTGGTTGAGGGAGTTAGGATTGAGCCAAGTGGGTTCAGTAATTAGTTGTGTAAGATTTAGGGACTCAGTCCTGTGTATAGTGGGCCTGAAAGTGTGGGAAAGACCATTTATGTTGAAATCCCTGAGGAGGATGAGATCACCGTATACTGTATTGCTAAACTACCAGGAATTACTTTACCTTGATTCCCCAAATTAAGAACATAACTAGTATCGACATGGCCCAGTAGCCACAAAAAACTCCAACATATTTAATTAACATACTAAATTTCCATGAATAAAAACTTGTTTTTCCAAAAACAGTCTGGTTCTTTCTCATTAACTGGTAATTTACTAATTTATTTTTGTGTGGATGGTAACCTTGGTATGGCACATTTATTAAAAGCAAACTGTTTCTGCAACTTTTGCCAGAGCCAGTCAGACCACCTCTGAGATTATTAGTCTCTAAGGAAGGGAGGGAGGGGTGTCACTGTCTGATGCAGCTGTACAGTAAATTAGGTTCCCTTAAACTACAAGGAGATTGGGAACTGTTTAGGATTTTGTTTTAATTAAGAGAAGTTTGGCAGAATTATGGCACACGGCAGGCGGGAGCTGAGACCACAGAGATCTCTTTCTCTCTTTTTCTCTCTCCCTCAATTCCTGCCCACCCCATTCCAGTACCCAGCTATACATACACCAGATAAAACAAAAAATACTTAACTATAACATCCCAATTCAAACATTTTGATTTAAACACTGAAATCATCCCAAATATTATGTTTTTTTGGGGGGTGGGGGCAGGTTTACACACAGTAATGAGAAAAAATTGGAAATAATCACTACTTTGATAGGCTACCGTTAAAATACAGAAGCACTTTAGTGCAGTGAATAGAGCAGAGAACTGTGAACTCAGAGATTCAGATTTAAAATCTGCATGAGCCATTTACACACTGGGGTTCTCACTTTCACATTAGCAGTGTCGGGCAGAGAGAGCCAGAGACAGCAGAACAGGGTCGGGTTGATTGAAGTAGGCTGCACATATGGGGGTATTGCTAGGAGTATTACCAGCGATGAGACAGATACTGAACCAAGTGGTAAGCAGAGAGCCTCCCCCTAATACAAGTCACGGCTTCTATTACAATCAAGTAAGCTTTACCTGCACCTTCTAACAGAGGGTGGCTTGTATGAGAGGACAGCTACAATTAAAAGATAAGAGGTATATTTTAGTCCATTTACAAGACATACAGCACAAAACAGGAATAAATATGTTATTTGTAGGCCATGAAAGACAAAAATATGTTGAGTCTCGAGAGCCACCTCCTGTTTTTTCCCTATATATACATATATATATATATATATATATGTATATATATATATATATATATGTTTACTTTTGCTTATTATGGCCTTTCTTTCTGTGACTTTAATATACCTTGGCTAACTAACCTTCTTTCTTGAGGGCAGACAGGGTATATATATCCATGTCCTCTGGGATTATCTTTGTTGATTTGCAGAATATGTTTAAAATGGTGTTTAAAAAATACGGTTTGGACTTGTTTTTGTGCAAGTGTACTGTTACCTGATTACTGTATGCATGGATGTGTTTCATAGTTATTCTATACTGTTGCTCTTGTTTACATCTCCAAGGCCCCCTTGAAAATGGGCATCTAATGCTCTTGGGTTCTACCTGGTTAAGACATTACAAATAAAAAAATAAAAAATATTTCATAAGTGCACTCAACCTTAGTATACAGTAAGTATGTATATTTCGGCAAATATCTCAAATCATTTTTTTTAAATGTGCCTGTTCAACTGTATGAGTTCAGGGGCTATTTCATTGCAAAATAATAATACTGAGATAAAACAACTTTTGATCAGCTAAAAGTCCTATAAGTCACAAGTGAAATTAGTAACTAGCAAACTGGCAATAAAAAATATAAAATACAAGTTACAGTAAATGAGAAAAATGAAATAGTAAATGAACACTACTGTATGTCAAAGACAAAGAACCTCTGTGCGTAAACACTGAGGCAAGGGTTACCCCAAAGGGCATTTGGCTGGGAAGCCAAGTTTCAAGAAAATACACAATCACACATGCCCCCACAATGCAAAGCATCATGGGCTGCATATGCAAATCACCACAGAATGTTATGCTGGTCCAACTTTAAGCAGAATTGCATGGTGCCGAAAGGCCTCATACAGTTTGCAAAGGGTGCTAACAGAAGACATAGACACGTAGCTGTCTCTACCAGGACTCATCAGTATGCCTCGCCTGTTTGACACCCCAGTGGAATGGACCAGCTACCCCTAAGGCAGTGTGCCTGGGATATATTGTGGTGAACCCATTAAAATAAAAAACTATTTAAAAGACAAAGAACCTCTGTGCATAAACACTGAGGCAAGGGTTACCCCAAAGGGCATTTGGCTGGGAAGCCAAGTTTCAAGAAAATACACAATCACACATGCCCCCACAATGCAAAGCATCATGGGCTGCATATGCAAATCACCACAGAATGTTATGCTGGTCCAATCTTAAACAGAATTGCATGGTGCAAAGGCCTCTACACACAGTTTGCAAAGGGTGCTAACAGAAGACATAGACACGTGTTTGGCCCCACCAGGACTCATCAGTATGCCTCATCTGTTTGACACCCCAGTGGAATGGACCAGCTACCCCAAGGCAGTGTGCCTGGGATATATTGTGGTGAACCCATTAAAATAAAAAACTATTTAAAAGACAAAGAACCTCTGTGCGTTAACACTGAGGCAAGGGTTACCCCAAAGGGCATTTGGCTGGGAAGCCAAGTTTCAAGAAAATACACAATCACACATGCCCCCACAATGCAAAGCATCATGGGCTGCATATGCAAATCACCACAGAATGTTATGCTGGTCCAACTTTAAACAGAATTGCATGGTGCCGAAAGGCCTCTCACACAGTTTGCAAAGGGTGCTAACAGAAGACATAGACACGTGTCTCGTCCTACCAGGACTCATCAGTATGCCTCGTCTGTTTGACACCCCAGTGGAATGGACCAGCTACCCCTAAGGCAGTGTGCCTGGGATATATTGTGGTGAACCCATTAAAATAAAAAACTATTTAAAAGACAAAGAACCTCTGTGCGTAAACACTGAGGCAAGGGTTACCCCAACTGTATGTCTACACTTTAGACTGCCATTAAGCTTTGAGCAGAGAGCCTGAATGTTTATGTTGGCATGGTTAACTACCCTCCAACAGATACATTGTTATAATAAAGGAATAATGCACAACAGGGTGTGTGTCGTGCTGGGATAACGTCACACCTGGGGTGATTAGGCACGAGGCCACAGGCCGAGTGCGACTAATCACCCCAGAAGTGACGTTATCCCAAACGACACACACCATGGAGTGCATTATTCCTATTATACAATGGCTTGTTGTTGTATATAAAACAAAAAAATAATTTTAAAGAATGTTTTCATTAGTGTGGAAAAAATATTTTTGTTTCTTAAGGGGAGATGCCAAAAAAAAAGTGGTGCTCTATATCATCATCTGCATTGGTTCACAGTGAGGTTGAGACTAGAGCTGTGATGTTGTGCTGGATAACATCACACCTGTGATGTTATGCTGGGATAACATCACAGGTCCAGCCTCAGACTAACCAATCAGAGTCCAGGAAATTTTCTTGCCATTGTATAAATGTGAATACTGAACACTGAACTTGACCCATGCAATAAACTGCATATTGACTATGCAGGGCGAGATGATACCTACACATAGCTGCTCAACTCTCTGAGTACTTCACCAAAGAGGGTTTCACTCAGTGTGCCAAGCAGTTTAAATCTGCTTGCTGACCCCAATTAGGTTCCATGTTCTGAGCAATATCACCCCACAACAATCCAGTGCAACAATGTGTTACCGAGAGATACAGCACACGTGTATTGCTAAACTATCTTTTTTATTTATTTATTTTATTTATTTATATCTCGGATTACAATATCTTTGAACCAAAGACTCTTTTACAGAGGTTCCATGTCAGAATGAAACAAAAACACAACAGAAAACTAATTAACACAGCTGTTAGCATACAAGATACAGTGAACATATGGTTAACAATACAAAATTTTGACATTCAAAGTTACAGTAACAAATGCAAAAAATTTAAGGGACTAGAAAGGTGCCATAAGGACAGAAAACAGAGAGTGGTGCACTCAGTAGTCTGACATTGTCAAGAGAGTGCAGTAGGAGGAGGGAGGGAAGGGAGTATGGTGTAGGAGGATAAGGAAGAGCTATCAACAAGAGACAGTTGTCAGTATTAGAAATAGTCGCATGGGGGAGAGAACAGAGGAGAGTGAGTGGAGGGAAGGGGAGGGTGAACAAGGGTACGGGGACAGGGTGCTGAGGGGGAAGGGAGAGAAATAAGCTATAGGCAAAGTGTGGTGCAAAAGGGTGAGGAGACTAAGTATGGTAAACTTCAGTAATTGCTGTACCTTGATTGCAGAAAAATAGGCACATAACTAGTATCAACATGGTCCAGTATCTTTTTTCCATTAATTTTTTTTATTGGTATGTCAAAGAGTACAATATTATCACATTACAGCAAAAGCACAGAAAAAGAAGAAACATAACAATTAAATCATTAAATACATCATTTACACCTTAAATAAAATCTGTAACAAACTTCTAAGTGCATAATACCCCATGAAATCAAATTAAATCAATCAGCATGCTGTAACAGTATACAAAAGCATACAGACTTCATAAATTTGCTATAATCTAAAATGGGCACCCAGATTGTCTTGAAGACGTCTTGTCTGTCCAGTAACTGATAGCTAATCCTTTCATTGTCAGCAGTTGTGCTCAGATAATGAAATCAATCATCTACTGTGGGCATATTATTAGACTTCCAATTCCTTAGTAGCAGCCTTTTAATTCCACGTGAAGCTGTTGGTAATCAGATTTTTTGTGGGTAAGGGAAGCGTGGAAATAATCCGGTGTAATCCCCGGTAGAAAAAATAATGGTGCCCTAGGAACTGATAAATTAGTAATGTCTTCACAATCTTCAAAGAAATTGTTCCAAAGTTCAAAAATATTAGGACAGTTCCAAAGGATGTAGACTATGAAAAAGGACAGTGAAAAAGCAGGGAGACTGAACGAATACTTCTGCTCAGTATTCATAAAGGAAGAGGAGGGGGAGGTACCTAATCCAATCAATAGAAGCACTCTGGATAGGGGGGTTGATATCAATCCTTTCACAGAAGAAAGGATTCTGAAAGAACTCCTAAAACTGAAGGTGGACAAAGCAATAGGGCCTGATGGGATTCACCCCAGAATTCTAAAAGAACTAAGGGAAGAACAAGTAACATCATTGACTACCCTTTTTAACAAATCATGGGAGGATGGTGTGGTACCTGAGGAGTGGAGGAGGGTGGATGTGATTCCCCTTCACAAAAGTGAGAGCAAGACAGAGACAGGAAACTACAGTCCTGTCAGTTTGACCTCAGTGGTAGGGAAAATGCTGGAATCACTTCTCAAGGAAAACATTGTTGAATACCTAGAGGCCAGTGGGGCACAGGACCCAAGGCAGCATGGATTCACAGTGGGAAGATCATGTCAGATAAATCTAATCAATTTCTTTGACTGGGTGATCAAAGTAGTAGACCAGGGAGGGGCTGTGGACATGGCCTACCTAGACTTTAGCAAGGCATTTGACACAGTCCCACACATAAGATTAATAAACAAATTAGCCAGCCTGGGAGTGGGTCCCAGGGCGGTAGTCTGGGTTAAACATTGGCTGGACAACAAGATGCAGAGGGTAATAGTAAACGGAGTCCACAGTGAAGAAAGGAGGGTTACTAGGGGGAATATTGCAGGGTTCAGTACTGGGTCTGGTCCTTTTTAATGTCTTTATAGGTGACATTGCAGAGGGACTGGAAGGAAAAGTATGTCTCTTTGCAGACAACACAAAGATTGGCAACAGGGTTGATACACAAGGTGGGGTGGAAAGGATGAGAAGGGACTTGGCAAGGTTGGAGGAATGGTCAAATGTATGGCAGCTTAGATTCATCACAAAAGAGTGCAAAGTAGTACACCTGGGAAACAAAAACCCACGGGAAGAGTACACAATGGGGGTGAGATACTGACAACAACAAAAATGGAAAGGGACCTGGGGGTAGTTATATCAGATGACCTAAAGGTGGGCAAGCAATGTGAGAAGGCAGTAATAAGGAGGGCTGGGGGGATACTGGGATGCATAGGGAGAGGTATCACCAGTAGAAAACAGGAAGTTGTTGGCCCTCTGTACTGACAGTTGGTGAGACCCCATCTGGAGTACTGCGTGCAGTTCTGGAGACCCCATCTCCACAAAGACATAGACAGGGTGGAGGCTGTCCAGAGGAGGGCAACCAAAATGGTGCAGGGTCTGCACAAGAAGACATACGAAGAGAGAGACTAAAGGAGCTTAATATGTATACCCTCGAGGAAAGGAGGGAGAGGGGGGACGTGATAGAAACTTTCAAGTACCTCAAGGGAATCAACAAAGTCCAAGAGGGTAGCATCTTTCAGAAAAAGAGATGTGCAAGAACAAGGGGGCACAATTTGAAGATAGAGGGGGACGGCTCAGAAGTAATGTGAGGAAGTATTTTTTCACAGAGAGGGTTGTGGATGCATGGAACAGACTTCCTGAGGAGGTCATGGAGTCAAAAACAGTGGGGGAATTCAAGAATGCATGGGACAGACATAAAGCAATTCTGGTGGGGGGGTAGGAGAAAGTAGGCTGTTGGTTAACTAGGATCTGCAGCTTATCCATTAGGTAGGGAAATGGGCAGACTAAGTGGGCCAAGCGGTCATTATCTGCCATCAAATTCTGTTCCTATGTTCCTCCCTGCACCTCCAGCAGTTGCCTCCTGGCAACAGGCCAGAGTTGGGTAAGTTACTTTTTCTATTACTTTGGGAAACTTGTCCCAGAAAGCTCTGTAGAGTCACTAGCAAGGATGGATAAGTACTGGATAAAGTAATACACCTTACAGTTACAATTACGTATGTCTTTTTATATAAAAGAAATACGTAACTGTAACTGATTACATTTATTTGAAAGTAACTAGTAACTAACCTATTATTTTCAAAAAATTTAATTTGCTATAGTTATTTATTATTTTTGTATTGTTTTTGTATAAAAATAAATAAGTAACTATAATTGTAAGATGCATTACTTTTTCTAGTACTTCTCCATCCTTGTTAGTGACTACACAGAGCTTCCTGGAACAAGTTTGCAAAGGTAATAGAAAGTAATAGAAAAAGTAACTTACCAAACACTGCAAAAGGCCCATCCCCTCTAGCTTTCTAGGTGTAAAGTAGAATCCATGCAGCATTTTAAATTGAATTAACTTGCCCTGTGCCTCCACTACACTTTGCATATATTCATGCTTCACCCCACTGTTTGTCAGAAAACTTTAGAGGTAAATCTTTCTCCCAACCTTCTTTTACATTGCTTTTGAGAGAAGATTTACTGTCTGTGATCGGTTTGTGGATCACACTAACTACTTTCCTTAAACCAGCATGTTTTAACAGTTCTTTCCATTACAAGGATTTTGTCAAGGTCAAGTCAGACTGAAGCACATGTAATCTAACCAACTCTCTAAGCTGAAGGTAAAAACAAAATTAGAGCCTTGATACTTTATAGTTAGATCTTACTGCCTCAAAGGACAAAAGTATTCTTGATCTAGGGTCAATTAAATTTTCATGTTTATTAATCCCTACTTTCCCCTATCCAGGGTCCAATGTCACATCTTGTCCACCAGTGATTAGTTTGGTTTTCCAGAGTGGCAGCAATTCTAAGGGGTTGTCTTTACTACTAAAGCTACTTGGTATTTTTTGCATTACCTTAATGGATTTTGTTATACCCAGGTGAGCTTTACGTGTATGGGGATAAACAAAAAGTCTGTTAAACTGGAAGTTGTTTTTCAATTTCCAACCATTGTGTTACATTAGGATTGTTAATGTTATGCATATGAACTACTGCCTGTTTCATGTTGAAAGCCCGATTATATTTAGAGCCATACGTTTCTTGAGAGTGAGTCTCACTGATTTGCCCTGCCACAAAAATGATTTCATAACAGAATCAGTTTTATTTAGTAGCTTTCCGTTTATCAAGCTGGGAATGTTTTGCATTACATAAAATATTTTAGGGGCTGTAATCTTTTTATTGCATTAATGTTTCCCCAAAGGGACAGAGTAAGTTCCCCCATTTATTAAAGTCCAGTTGCATTTCTTTTATGATGAGTGTCATATTCCTTTCTTTGTCACCACCTCTACTGTACGAGATCCTCAGACCCAAATATGTTATTTCCTTTTTAATCATGCCTGGTTGGTAACTGCCTAGCAAGGAGTTTTCCAAGATTGTTGGGCTGAACAGGAGCATCATTTGTGTCTTGCTTCAGTTTAAATTCAGTCCTAATAATAAACTGAACTGTTTTAATGTATGCTGAAGAACTAATAAAGAGTCTAAGGGCCTGGTTAGGGTAAGAAGAATGTCATCTGCAAACATGAGCACTTTTTTACATACCTTCCCTACTTTTATGCCATGGATTCCTGTCAGTGCTTGAAGAAATCTAATTGGGGATCATCTGAGAGAAGGAATAGGTCAGGAGAGATGGGACAGTTCTGTCTAGTTCCTCAAAAGAGTTTGAAAGTGGGATATATATATATATATATATATATATATACACTGTATATATATAAAACCATTAGATATTAGTTCTGGTCAGGGAATATTATAAAGGGTATTACTCCAATTGCAAAACTTATTACCAAACCCACAGTGTTTTATCAGCTTAAAGAAATAATCCAAATTAAGAGAGTCAAAGGCCTTGGTCAGATCCAAGAGATTAACAGTTCATGGGATTTTGAATTTATGAGTGTGCCAAATGTGAGTGTATAGTCTTCTTACATAATCAGACCCTGGCCTGCCATTGATAAAACCTATGTGCTCCTTCCCGATCAGTTTCTTAAATACCAATTGGAGGCATGCAGTCAGTATTTTAGTGAGAATTTTGTAATCATTATTAAGAAGCGATATGGGTCTATCTTGTGCAATACAAAGTATTCTTTCCCTTTTTAAATATAAGAGTTATATAAGCCAATGGCACTATTTATTTATTTCATTTTGTTGACCAGGTAAGCCCACTGGGCCCAAATGGTCCCTTTTTCAGGGGCGACCCAGATTTAGTTGCACAGAAAAAAGGATGCAAGATACATCAATGATACATAATACTGATGACATAAATACATACTGATGACATACAGTAAATAGTTTTAGAATAATAACTGTAGGACAATAGCTGTAAAACATCACAGAAATTCCACATGACTTTCCCTCTAGTGGAGTACACATGAGTAGCTGTAATAACATAAGTTAAACAGTGACATTTGTTACAACAGTGGTATTACAAGTTACTATGGATACAAGCCGGGACAACAGGCTACAACAGTCCTTCTCATATTATACAGTTCAAGTAGAAGTAGGGTCACCTCTGGCATGAGTTGTTTTCAATTAGGTGTGCTTGGAGGCTTTTTTTGAAGGGGACCAGTGTGCTGGCATTATGCAACTGGTCAGGGAGGCTGTTCCATGGGGTCAGGGCAGCGTGGGAGAAGGACTTGTTTCCAGCTGTGGTGTTCACCCTGGGAACCTCTAGGAGCTTTCGGGAAGAGGTTCGGAGCAGCCTGCCTTGGCGCTTGGTGGCTACCAGCCCAGCCAGGTATCTTGCTGGGCTAGACTATTTATTAGTTTGTCGGTGGTGCACAAGAGAGGGTATTGGAGCCTTTGGGAAAAAGATAGTCAGTTTAGGGAGTCGAGTACTTCACAGTGATGGCGCCTCAGGTGGGATTTGGTTGGAAATCGAGCTACCTTGTTATAAAATATTTGCACCCCTCCCAGTTCCCTGCCAGAGAGGAACTGTATAACTGGGGCAGCATATGAAAATTTGGGGAAGAGGATGCAATTTGCAATGGCTTCCCTGGTTTCAGGGAGGAGATGGGAATTCATTCTGTACAGTATACCTAGCTTTTGATGTATCCCTCTGGTGACGTGGTCCACATGGCACTTGAGAGTGAGGCCTTGATCAAGAACAAGGCCTAAGTATTCGAAAGAGCTCTCAACTTCTATGGGTGTGCCTGCTGCAAATACTAGTGGGTGCACATGGGTCCTGTCCGAGCCCAGGGTTCTGGGACCATACAACATAGGTTTCATTTTCTTATCGTTAAGCAGTAATCTGTTATCCAGCAGCCACTTTTCTAGGGTTGCAAAGTCCTCCTGTAGCTGAGGTCCAAGGGTCAGTGCACTGTCTGAGGATCTGAACAACACAGCGTCGTCAGCATACTGAATTACTGAACTATCACCACAGTTATTGCTGAGGTCATTTACGGACAGGATGAACAGGAGGGGCCCTAAGATGGAATCTTGGGGTATTCCCTCCATGATGCTAAGTTGATCTGAAAAGGTTCCCTGCCACCTAACCTGCTGGGTCTGGTGGGACAGGTAGCTTTCAAACCAGATCAGGGAATGGTGGTCAAGTCCGGGAATTTTTAGCTTGTCTACCAGGAGGTTGTGGTTGACCAGATCAAAGGCCTTGGTTAGGTCTATAAATATGGCACCGGTGGTGGCACCATCATCGAGGGCCTTGAGGGTGTCATTAGTGATTTTGATAAGTGCCGTGTCAGTGCATGGTTCCATCTGAACCCATGCTGATTGGATGTTAGCAGTTGGTGCGTCTCCAGGTAGTCACAGAGTTGGTGAGTACAAGTCAGTGCTGTATCTTGGACAGAATACATTGGAGCGAGATTGGTCTATAGTTTTTGATTGGTTCATTAGGACTTCCTTTATGTAAAGGAACTACATTGGCCTCCTTCCATTTGGATGGAACAACTCCTTCTTGACAGGATCTATTGATTAGCCAGGTGAATGGGGTGGCTATAGCAGGGGCAGCTTTATTTAGTAATCTGGGGGGCAGCCCGTCAGGTCCCGCAGAGCATACAGCCCTTATTTTCTTAAATAGAGAGAGCATGTCTGCTCCCTTTACCCTTTTTAAGTGGAATTCCAGATATCGTGATTCTGTTCTAGGAGTACTAGGGTGGCCAGATGCTTTGGGAGGGAAGTTCACCTTGTATGCATCTAGGTCAGTATAAAAACTGTTGAAGGCATTAGATGCTTCTTGGCTATCACCAATGGTTTGGCCCTTGTAGACAATTGGTAGCTAGGAGGTAGCTTCCCTTGAGTATGAGAATCTGCAAAAACCCTAAGTAGATATTTGGAAATTTCAGAGTTCAGAGTGCAGTAGAATTCACTGGAATGGCCATCTGGGCCTGGGATTTTCCCTTAGGCAGACATTTGATTGCTTGAGTGATCTCTTCCAGGGTCTTTGGGTTTTCTAATACATTAATATCAGACTCCATCAATTTAGGCAGGCTAGCTTTAGACAGGAATTTCTCAATGGCTTCCTTATCTGGGGTTTCGGCCTTTTATATATACCTTTAAAAAAGTTGACTAGCACTTCACTAAATTGTTTATTACCCAAACGTAACTTCCTTCAGCATCCTTAATACTAGGAATAATATTCTGCAATTGCCTAAACATCACCCTTACCCTAACCCTAACTCTGGTACTCACTAACAGGGACAGTGTTGCAGATGTCAAGATAGGAGGCCACCTGGGGAACAGCGATCACTGTAGAGTGTAGTTCAATATAAGAGCAGCTGCAGAATTGAATCACACAAGGGTGAAGCTTGTGGACTTCAGGAGAGCAGATTTTAAAAAGATGGGTGAATACCTCAGGGATGACCTGGCATGGGGTGGATGATCTGGGTGGGGTGGAGGAACTGTGTGTGAAGCTAAATAGGGCAACAGGGAAGGCAACAAACCTCTGTGTCAAGCAAGTGAGCAAAAGCAAGAGGAAAAAGAGACCGCTATGGTTCTTGAAAGAGGTGGCTGAAAAGGTAAAGGCTAAAAGGGTAGCATTTAGAAGGTTTAAGGAGACGCCGAGGGAGGAGAATAGGGAGGTGTCTCAGAGGAAACAGTGGGAAGCAGGGACAGCAGCAGGGAGCATGAAGGTGCAAACTGAAGAGAGAATAGCCCAAGTAGTGATGAAGGGGGAAAAGACACTTTTTAGGTATGAAAGCGAAAGAAGGAAGACCAAGGGTGGGATCATAAGGGGGGGGGGACTCTGCAGAGGGGGACCAGGAAAAGGCAGATATCCTGCACAAATGCTTTTGTTCAGTGTTCACAGAGAAAGGAGAAGGGGAGGGACCACAAAAAAGTAACAACAGCAATTGAAGGAGAAAGGTGGACACTAGTCCATTTTCAGAGGAGAGTGTCCAAAAGGGACTCTCTAACCTGAAAGTGGACAAAACAGTGGGGCCAGATGGAGTGCATCCAAGGGTATTGAGAGAGCTCAGAGAGGTACTGGCTGCACATCTGACAGTCCTTTTTAACAGCTTATTGGAAACAGGAGTGGTTCCGGAAGACTGGAGAAGGCCAGATGTAGTCCCACTGCACAAAAGTGGTAGCAGGGAAGAGGATGGCAATTATAGGCCAGTCAGCCTGACTTCAGAGGTGGGAAAGTTAACAGAGTCATGGCTGAAGGAAAGGATTGTGGAATATCTTGAATCCAACAGGTTACAAAACAGGAGGCCGCATTGATTCACAGGAGGGAGGTTATGTCAAATGAATCTGATAGATTTCTTTGACTGGTTGACCAAGGAATTAGATCAAGATGGAGCTGTGGACATGGTCTACCTAGATTTCAGTAAGACTTTCAACACTGTTCCATATAGGAGGCTATTAAGCAAGCTGGGTAGCTTTGGAGTGGATCCAATGGTGGTGGTGGTAGTAGTAGTAGTAGTAGTATTACCTTTATTTATAAGACGCTCTTCACAAATTGGTTCAGGGCACCGTATAGAGTGAACAACAATAAAATACATAAAATCTCATAAATGGCAATATAAATATAACAGCAGAATAATAAAAGCAAAGGATTATAAGGGTAGCATGTCATTCCCCCAAAGCCTGGTTAAATAAAAAAGGTTTTAATCCCTGCTTCAAGGCTTCAACTGAGGGAGCCTCCCTCAGTCCCATAGGTAAAAAATTCCACAGAAGAGGGCCAGAGACATCAAACGTCCAGTTGCCAGCAGATTTTAACCAGGCCCTCAGGAATGAAAGGAGACCCTCCTCAGAAGAGCGGAGGGGGCATATAGACTGGACAAGGTACGGGAGCTCTAACAGGTAGTCAGGACCGAACCCATGTAGGGTTTTGTTACAGGGTGATAAACTAGGTAAGAAACTGGTTAGGGGATAGGCGATAGAGGGTGGTGGTAAATGGAGTTCACCCAGAGGAAGAGAGGGTGACCAGCGGGGGGCCTCAGGGATCAGTGCTGGAACTGGTCCTCTTTCATGTCTTTGTAAGTAACACTGCAGAGGAGCTGGAAGGGAAGGTCTGTCTCTTTACGAATGATGCCAAAATCTGCAATATGGTTGACACTCCAGGGGGGTGGAAAGAATGAGTAGAGACCTGAGAAAACGTGAGCAGTGGTCGCGGGTATGGCAACTGTTTTTTTACTACATAGATTTTTATGGTATTTTTCCTCTTTTCTTCCATCCCCATGCCCTGGGCATGTGCACATGTATGGCGGCACATGCACGCCATGCCTTGAAGTGCCCACCCATTACACTGCTACCCCCTCCCACCTATGCTACCCACCAGACCTCCACCCGGTTGGAGCGTAACTACGGGGGTGGGGGCAACAACCACCCCAGGAGAGGAGAGCTGCCTTTCAGCTGCTCAGTCTTGCTCCTCCCTCCCCCCCATACCGGTTCTCTGATGACCAGAGGTCATTCCCAAACCTGGGTCACCGGCATAGCACAAGGTAAGGCGTCCAGTGCCTCAACCCTCAGCGCCACCAGGCTGGCTTTTGGCAACTGGGTTTAAATGCAAAAAAGTACAAAGTAATGCACTTGGGGCATAGAAACCCAGGAGCAAAGTACAAATTTGGAGCAGTGGTACCAACGACCACCAAGCAGGAAAGAGACCTGGGTGGGGTGATCATATCAGATGACCTAAAGGTGGAGAGGCACTGCAACAAGGCAGTTGGGAGGGCTACATGGATACTGGGTGCATAGGGAAGGTACACCCAGTATTTCACCCCCGGGAATTAGACCAACAGCAATTAGAGTGCCACAAAAAAAGCCGTAAGTGGAGAGAGCACTGTACCTCTACATTACCGGCCACGGGAGCAAAACTTGGGAGTGTGACAATCAGGCACGACACCCCCAAACAGACAAAAGGGCACCTAGTAGCAGCAACATACAGTGGCAAACTATATATGTACAGCCCCCCGCCCCCCCCGGCTAATATTATAACATACTCCAAGGCGCACATTCACCGGGAACCAGTGCAATAAAAGGACATGAGGCAAAGTATTTGAGCACACAGTACCACACTTACAGTTGGAAGTTAATCGCAATGCCCTGTAGGTAGTCCTTCAGTGCTCTTAGTCCTTCAGTGCTCTCATACCTCTCGTCGCAAGTCCCAGAATAGAAGGGCAAAAACACCTCACCTCTGTCAGTGCGCCGATACTCCTCCAGAATAAGAAGCTCAGACAAAGAACTCGGCTGGGAGGAAGGCCGGGAAGCACCCTTTCTATCACACTGAACAGCTCCTCTAGTGTTCTCAGTGGCAGTGGTCTCAATGAACTCCGCTGACACTGAACCATCAAATGCAGCCCTAAAATATAGTGCTCCACCATACCACTCACTAACATCACAGGCGCTGTAATGCCGGCACTTATATGCCGGTGACATCAATATGTTGCCCCTATAATGGTATACCCATAGGAAAGGGTATCACCAGCAGAAGGAGGGAGGTGGTTTTGTCTCTGTATAACTCACTAGTAAGAACCCACCTAACATATTGGGTAGGACATTCAAAGGGGTTGCGCCCCGGCGTGATATTCAGAAGGATTTGTTGCGCTGTGCAATTCCCGATGCACCGGGCACACCAGTAATGTATGCGGCAAAGCGTGGAGCAGTCTTCGCATTAGCGCGGCACATCCCGATATTCAGCCCGGCTGCAGCGATATGGTAGCACAAACCTGCCTTTGCGCTACACGGGCGCAAAGATGTGCCTGTATAAAGCAGGAGCATGTCAGGGGACACCCACAGGCGGGCTGCCATATTGCCGGGCACAACACGGCAGCTACCTGCTGTGGATGGCCATCTGACCTCCTTAGACACAGGCCGGGCATCATGCCCCCCCCCCCGATCGCAGGCATAGAAAAATAATATTCCTGGTGGTCCAGTGGCCTACCCCATCGCCCGATCGTGGACGTAATACGAGTATATCCTTGGTGGTCCAGTGGACCCTACCCCATCGCCCGATCATGGGCATTATAAAAATACATCCCTGGTGATCCAGTGGACATGCTCCCCTGCTTGATCACAGGCATACACTGAAATTAAATTCCCTGGTGGTCCAGTGGACCCAATCCCCTGCCTGATCGTGGGCATATAGTTAGCAATCCCTGGTGGTCCAGCAGTACCCCCCACCCTGCCCACAGAGACACCACCCAGACTACCCCAGTCAGCGGCAGGGCAGCTCCCCACCTGCATGCCATCTGGCCACCTGCCGACTGACATGCATAGTACGGGTTGCACTCATTGGTCCACTGTGTGGCCAATGGTGTGCAGACCGTGACTGTACACAGTCCCAAATGTGTACATGCTGGGTGGCGGGCCTCAGTGGGCAGGTGGGGAGGGGGGGACCACTGGACCACCAGGGATTTCTAACCATATGCCTGCGATCGAGCAGGGGATCTGGTCCACTGGACCACCAGGGTATTTAACTTCAATTTATGCCCGCGATTGGGCAGGGGAGCAGGTACACTGGACCACCAGGGATATTATCTAGCTCATATGCCCATGATCGGGCAGGGGGCAGGTCCACTGGACCACCAGGGAATTTATTTATTCATATGCCCACGACCGGGCAGGGGAGCAGGTCCACTGGACCACCAGGGATGTATTGTTAGTACGCTGGCGATGGGGTAGGGTCCACTGGACCACCAGGGATATACTTTTATTACGCCCACGATCAGGCAATGGGGTGCATTGCCCGCTGAGGGGCAGGGGGCGTCGGTCCCTGACAGCTGCAGCCTGGCAGGGCGCAAGGCGCAAGTCACCAGAGATCGGTGCACTGCATGCAAATGGGGCCATAATGACATGCAAATGGCCCCATTTGCGCCTTGCATGCATTATGGCCTCATTTGCATGCCTAGCGCTGAATATCATGGTTGCTGCGCCTAGCACACCCACAGTTGCGCTGGCGCATCCCCCTGCTCCTCACCTGCCACTTGCACTGGCGCAGTTCCACTGCACCATGCGCAGTGCAGGCACCCCCAGTGCCATATTCAATGGTGCTGAGCCATGTCGCAGCACTGTTGAATATCACCTGAACTATGCCCTGGCTCAACCCAGTTGCGCTGCACCCAGACTTGCGCCCCTGCCTGGCGCAGTCTGAATAGCCCACCCCATATGTCCAGTTCTGGAAACCACATCTCTGGAAAGACATAGTCAGAGTGGATTCAGTCCATAGGAGGGCAACTAAAATGCTGCAGGGTCTGCATCAGAAGCTCTATGAGGAGAGACTTAAGGACCTAAATATGTACACCATGGAAGAGAGAAAAGAGAGGGAGGATATGATAGAGACCTCTAAATACCTCACAGTGGGTAAATAAGGTACAGGAGGGAAGTCTGTAGTTTCCTTACTCAGCCATGCATTAAACCCCGGGCTTTTAAAAAGTGATGCATTAAATTTCCACTTAAAGCTGCTAGAACATTCCCCCTGAAGTGAAACAGTAGTCTGACAACACTGCTGGTTCTATATCTGAGCCAATTAGGCCCTCAACCAAAGTCCTTGACATGATGATGTGATCTAATCTGCTATAGGAAAAGTGCCTGATAGACTAAAAGGTATAATCCTTACTGGTGGAATACAATATCTGCCAAGTGTCAATCAGGCTTATATCTTCAATTAACTGAATTAGTGAGGTTCTGGTCCTTGTATTTTCAAATGTAGCATTAGATTTGTTATGACTCAGCACAAGGTCCATAACCTCATTAAAATCCCCTGCTAGAATGATTTTGTAATTCTGCAGGGTACCACGTCGAACAGACAGTAAATCAAAGAAGTCTGCTTGTGAAATATTTGGGGCATACCATTCTGGAGACAAATCTTTTCCCCATCTGTTGTGCCTAAGCAGGTTTGTGATCTACCTTCAGAGTCAGTAAGATGCTGGTGTTTCACAAAAATAATACCTTTTCTAATAAATGCTGCCCCCCCCCTTTTTTCTTGGCAAATGTTGTATTTGCAAGACCCATTCTCTACATAGCTTCTCTGCTTCAAAATCTGTTTGATATATCTCCTGTAACATAGCTACTGTATATCAATTTTACATTTCTTAAGTTATCTTAGGTTATCCTAAAACTTTTTGACTTTTTATGGAAAAGCCTAATCCATTAACATTCCAGTATGCAATTCTGAGCGTTTTCATTTCTGTACTGTATATATACTTTCGCCAGGACAGAGGCAAGTGTGGTGGAGGAGTTGCCATATATATATATATTACATCCATCAAACCCTCTACTGCTACATCTCTTTCAAGGAGGTCCTCCCCGCCTCCCATGAGCTTCTGCTACTTAAGCTTTCCCTCCCTCCCTTCCACACTCCCTATCTTTGTTGGTGTCCTATATGCCTCCCCTAAGATCTATCACTCCTCTCTTCTCAACTCCCTCTCCTCGCTTGTCTCTCTTTCTGCCTCTAGTGAACTCATCCTCCACTGAGACTTCAATGTCAACTGGCTTTCCCCCAACTCCAAGACAATCCTCCACACTACTGAGTTCCTGAATCTCGCTTAGTTAATCACTGAACCCACTAGACTCAACCCTCACTTCTCCAGCCACTCCCTTCTGGACTGAGTGCTGTCTTCCCACCCCCATAGCATCATGGCTGCAGGCATCCTCTCAAACATGTTCTGCAATCACTGCTTAACCTACTGTGTTAGGAAAGTGTGCCCCCCTCAATCCACCCCCAAATACATATGGCACAGGTCTCTCAGGTCACTCGACACTGATGCCCTCTTAAGGGACCGTGCCTCCTCAGATTGGTCTCCTGTGTACATTGCCCAAGATATTGACACTGCCCTCTCACATTTCAGTGCCATCTTAACCAACACCTGGAACACACATGCCCCCCTTAGAAAGACCTGAGTGAAACATTCCCACCACCCTTGGATCACTCATCACCTTACTGAGATGTGCAAGTCTGTGGACCTTGTATGGGTTTGTTTCAAGACCTCCTACTCTGCATCTGACCACCAATATTACAGGTCCCTTAGGAACTCCTGTACTAAGGTAATTTGGACAGCTAGGGCCTACTACTTCAAGTCTAGTCTTCAGTCCAGCCTAAATTCCCTGTACAAATTCTGGAACATGATCCACTCCTTATTCGACCCACCAGCCCAACCTCCCCCCCCCCCAAAGCAGATGGTGGTGGTCTTCGACCACCTTGCTGGTGCTTCCCTTTTTTAAAGCCTTCTTCACCACCTGTACGCTACCCTGTCAGTCCTCAAATGATCTCTCTCTCTCTCTTTCCTCCATCTCGTCTGAAGGCTTTTGCTTCCCTCCTGTCTCACCCCAGAAAGTTTTCCTTGTCCTCATGTCCCTTAACCCTTCCAAATACAGCCCTGATGGCCTGGGCCCTAAACTTCTTCATAGAACCACTACTTCTGTCATCCACCCGCTCACTCACCTCTTGAACCTATCCTCCTTCCTCTGTGCGGTCCTTCATGCCTGAAAAGTTGCCAAACTACTCCCTCTACACAAGGGGGGGGGTTATCTCCCCTCCCCAGAAAACTATAGGCTGATCTCACTCCTTCTGTCCCTTGCTAAACTCCAAGAGTCCCTAGTTTACTCCAGACCTGCCAACTTTCTAGACTCCTCATCTTTCCTCTCTCTTTTCCAGTCTGGCTTTAGAAGAAACCACTCCACCATTGCTTCTCTACTGCGTGTACCTGACTCTATCCTTACTGGGATGGATCAAGGAAATATCACGGCAGCCATTGTAATTGATCTTACAATGGCATTTGACTCAGTATCCCACCCCTCCTCCTAAACAAATTGGACTCAGCTGGCCTCTCTGCTCCTGCAGTACAGTGGTTCCACTCGTACCTTATGGACCATCAAAAGTCAGTTCAGGTGGGTGGTGTGTTATCCCCATCCCATACTGGCAGGTGTGGGCTCCATCCTGGGTCCCATACTGCTTCCCATTTTCTTAATGATCTCCCCTCCACCTGTATCTCCTCGTATATACACGTGTATGCTAATGACACGGCCATTTACTCATCAGATCCTTCTACGTCTGCGGTTGAAGCCTCACTTCAGAGCGATGTCCACAATGTGCTGTGCTGGTTCCATGCCAACCAACTCAAAGTTAACACCAGAAAGACTGTATCCATGAGCTTTGGCACCAGACTGAAACTAACAAGGCTCTCACCTTCCCCAGTCTTTACTCCTTGGATGGTATTCAACTGGAGGTCGTCCCACCCTGCATTCAAATACCTTGTTGTGTGTCTTGATAGTAAATTAGGTTTCTCAGTCCACATTTATGCCATACACTCCAAACATTACCCCAAGCTCAGTATCCTATACCATAATTAGGACTGCCTCCCCACCGAAGTCCACTGGGACCTGCTAGCTAAAATAATCCTATTTTCAGCTATGCAGACATGGTCTATAGCTCAGCCCCTCACTCTTCTCTTGCTAGACTGGATACCCTCTGCAATACTTTCTGTCACTTTGCCTTCATCTCTCCTCTGCATACCCATCATTGTTCTCTCTACTCCTCCCTTTCCATCTTCCCCCCTACCCTTGCATCACCAGTCCCACTGCTCTACCTTCATTGCCAAATACTGGTTTGGCTCCCTTCCTTTCTACCTATATTTTTTGTTCTCCCCCACCCTCCTCCTCCTCCTCTTACTCTCTGTGCTCAAGGGATATCTGCACCTTCGCTATTCCTCACCCCAGTCACACACCAGTCAAGCTGCTTTCTCCTACCAGCTCCCCTCCCTTTGGAACCTGCTTCCCTCTCCTCTTTGTCTCGCCCCTCCCTACTATCACTAAAATGTCTACAAAGGCTCACTGCTCCCTCTCCATGTACCTGTCACCCTCTCTACTGACTCCTCTGTTACCTGTCTCTCCTTTGCTTCCAATCTCCCGTCTTGACAAAGACTCCTATTTCCTGGCATCCCTATACCCCCGGCCCCCAGTCCGCTCTCACAGGAGGGCTCATCTCACCTTAACTCATCTACTAGGTCTTGTTCTGCTTTCCCATGCATTCCCATGTATAATGTGAGCAACCTGTGTATGTTCGCTGTTTTAAATCATTACCAACTGAGCTTTTACATTTGTAATTACTGCTGTTGTACTTCTTATGTTTTTAACTGCCCGTTTGCCTACTCCCCTGTCCCTATCCCCTGGGTCGCACCTGGAAATGACCCTCGGCTCAGTATGCCTTTCCTGGTTACCAAAATAAATAAATTATGGTCGGCAAGTATAGTAATAAAAGGATGGGGTAATGAGAAATGATCTAGAACAATATATAGAAAAGTGAGTCAACGTCATAAAAGTCTATAGTGGCAACAGGCCTCAGTAACAAATTGAGTCTATATATAAAAAAATCAACCAGTGTCTGTAGCTATTAAAAGAAATCTATCTAAAACACAGCTAATTCTAAACTAAACCAGTAAACAGCTTTAACAGTTTAAAAAAAACTGAGATAGAGAAAAATATTATGAGTTCAGTCACTAAACTTAGTAACTTGTTTAGAATAGTTGTTTTGGTCTGATCAAAGGGAAAAGGAAGCAATCCAAGGACTGCGCTGCTGTTAGTACTGGGATCTCCCAAGGTAGCAGCTAATTATCCTTCTGAAGATGTAACTTAGTCACTTAGAGATACTTCACAGAGAACTTTGATGGCCATTGTAACATTATTGGTGGCGGAAGCCCAGATCCCCCTTCTTCAAGCTGCCAGATATAGAGGTGACTGTCTGGGAGGGACGTAAGCTGGCCTTTTTTCTGATATTTCAGACCAAACCCAAGCTAGGAAGAAGGAGCTACAGGTCACCAAAAAAGTGCTTCTCCAAATGGGATCTTGGCCCAGTTAATTTTTCCAGCTTGGCTAGAGGTTCACTATAATTCCAAAACTCATGTCTTTGTGGACCCTACAATGGCTTTTGCAGAAAAATTAATGACACAGCTCAGTCCTTCTGAATAGAACCAGGTTTACAAGGGGTGAAGTAGGGTGTTTAATGTTCTCTTTACTCCTCTGTGTTGCAGCAATGAACCTGACATAGCTGTGTTCTCAATGGGCAACCAGTCGGGCTCCCAGTTGCCTTATCACAGTTCTATTGCTTGCTGTGTTCTGCTGTTTTATTGGTATAGTGCTAAGTATAATAGACCCGTTGGTCCAGTGAAAGAGAAACCTATATGTCTTGGTAAAGGAATAATGCACAACAGGGTGTGTGTCGTGCTGGAATAACACCATGCCTGGGGGGGGTTGGGCACGAGGCCGCAGGCCGAGTGCGTCCAATGTCCCAGGCGTGGTGTTATCCCAGCACGACACACACCCTGGAGTGCATTATTCCTATTATACAATGGCTTATTGTTATACAGAATTAAAAAAATAATTTTAAAGAATGTTTTTGTTAGTGTGGAAAAATATTTTTGTTTCTTAAGAGAAGAAGCAAATAGAGCAAATAGAGCAAATACAAACAATCAGTCAGGAGGTTCACAGTGCTGAGACTAGACCCGTGGTGTTATGCTGGGATAATGCCACAGGTCCAGCCTCAGACTGACCAATCACAGTCCAAGATTCTTTCTTGCCTCTGTATAATCTGGTATAACACACTACTCAGTTTGCGAACTTTCATTACATTCTTTGTAATTATTATGCCTCTTACCCCATATGGCAGAAGTAGCCTGCAATACACTGCGAGGATGTACCGCAGCTTAACTGAGTTCAGGCTTTCATTATTTTTCTCTTTCTATTCTTTTTCTCTGTGCCTGCCAGCTTTCCTATAGAAATGCAGTAACCTGCGTGGGGCCTGGATTGCTGGCGTATTGCCAGATTTCCAATATCTTAAAGTGAGAGTGTTGTATCCTACAGCATTACCAAGCTGGACTTTACTCCTGTTTATGACTGGACTCTGGCAGCTCCAAACAGTGAATGGACTTTACAACCCATTCTTTCATGTTTATTTACTAAATGCCTGTACACTTATCGTTTGGGTCTGCATACCATGCCCTATACCTTTATGTGTTATGGTGTATGCTGTAAGTCATAAAACCCATAAATAAAAAGTACAAAAAAACATTGAATAAAATCAGCAAATAGGGCCCCCTCAGTCTTTAGTTCCCAACACTCTCCATCTAACAATAAAGGCATATAAAGGAATGAGTATAATAATATTAATAATAATGCAGCTGTTTCATCACTGCTTGGGATGCTCTTACATAAACTGGCTGGCTCCTTAGCGCACATCTAAGCTTTATCTCTTACACAAATTGTTTCCATGTCATTTTCAATGGCTATGAGGAATCAGAAGAATGGTTCAGAAGAGCCGCCCCAGTTAGTGAGCTCCCTTTCAAGGCATCACTTCATTATATCGCCAGACTGGATGTATTCTCTTTCACATGATCAAAAGTGTATGTAGCAGCCTGATAACTAAGTTACATGAATCTAGTTATTAAATCTGTACATCTCAGGAAGGCAACACTAATGTTCATTTTGACAGCGACAGAGAAGAGCAAGCAGTGTGAAACAATCATGTAGTCACTTAAGAGTGCAAGGGCATAACCTTAAGGATGTAAGAGGTACAGTAACCATCAGGAACTGGACATCAAGAACAAGACCCTTCTGTCAATAAGGTGACCACATAAACTGGGTTCAGGCAGATTAGTAATTAAATTGGTCAAATAAAAGTTATGCAATCTAACTGTAAAAAAAGTGACCAGGTAAAAGGGACAGTGTGTAGGATGAGATGACAGCCAAGGTTATACTGTAAATACTTGAGATCATTATTAACAGAGCATAGCAGGGTCATGTACTCATTAATTCAAGTGCAAGTGTGACTGTATAACAAACATTTGAATATTGAGAGAACGGACCTCTGAGCAATTAAGATGCTATGTGGCAAACAAAAATAGCTCCAAAGGTGAATGAGTTGTGGTCAGTGGCATCAAAAAACACAGTTTGGCCATGACAAAGTCAATACGTAAGTTCATTTTATGCAAAGGGAAACTGTGCCTTGAATTGTAATGTTTGTGGAGGTTTGAAGAAATGCCATTTGTAATGCCCAGTATGTACAAGAATGTGGTTAGTCCAGCTTACCTCCTTATTAAGTATTATTAAGTACCGTATTAAATACCTATTAAGTACCTGAAGGAGTTCTTTCAAAACTGCTTCAAATGAGAAGTTATCAGGGAGGCTACGGGGGGGGGGGGATAAAGAAAATAAAACATTAAGCAAGGCAAAACAAACAAAAGAAATGCATGCTGGATATACTGTAACAGCTGGTAATAATTTCAGTACAGGTAATTCTGGCAAAAACTATACAGTTCATCAGCTCACTACATATAGTAGTACAGGGGTCATTTATTTATTTAGCAGTTTGCACTTGTCATGCCTTCTATGTAGAGAAAACCACTAGACCTTTCAAGGTTCAAGTGGGGGAACAACAAAGGGCCATAGAGAGAAGTGACATTACGTTTGCCAGAGCTCAGCATGTAATGAATAAAAAAGATGGACAGATACACAAGTTTTCCTACATGGCAATTGACAAAGTTAACTGTAATCGACAAAGGGGGAATTACAACAGTCTGGTGTTAAAGTGTCAAACTTTTTGGATTATTAATTTAAAAGCAACCAGACCTCCAGATTTAAATGTAGGTTTTGAAATCAAACTGTGTTTATTAGACAGAAAATGAATTAGAGAGGTTCCTATGAATTCAGACTTTTCATTTAGTGCCCCCCCCCCAACTTTATTCCTTTAAGCATTACCTGGATTGTTTTAAAAAAACACTATTGTTTAGATCTTTGCTCTTATGTCCTCTGTTACTTATTATCCTCTCCCCCCACCACCACCACCACCATTCTCTCTGCTTCGGGGCTTTTCTATATATATTTTAATATTGCTTGTATTTAAGAACTTGTAGAATGTTTTTAGATAATACATTTTGTGTTTTGTAATTTGCCTCATGGGATTGTTGTGATGATTCATGCTGTTTTATGTATGTTGAATGTGCGGTGTTTTAGCAAACGGAATTGAAGCAACAATTAATGATGTCATCAGGCCACACCTATTTGCACTTGTCTATAATGCACCAGTACTTTGTATGCCTTAGCCTTTGAGAAAGGGTCCAGGCAGCACCTGAAATGAGTCAGGCAGGTGTTTTGTTATTTTATGCAATAAATTTCCTCCTTTTGTACTTTATGGATGCTGTCAGTATCATATGTGGTGGTGAGTGTCCAAATTTCCAATGTTGAATACTGGATATACTGTGGCTTTAGAGGAAGCATGACCTTCATGTACAAACTATTATTTATTTATTTTATTTATTTGTACAATCAGATTTCCAACCTTTGAGTCAGAGACTCGTTTACAAAGGCACCTCGTCACAGTGAGGACAAACCAATAATACAAAGTTCTAAATACCGACAGTGAATACATAAAATACATAGGTAACAGTGATAAAAGCATTATTACAGTGATACAGAGCATTATGTACAGTCAATTTACATAGGTAACGAGTGATACAAATGGGCGATATGAGTTCCTGCAATGCAGTGACAGTGAGGGCAGAAACATATTTTCAGGTAGGAGCAGCTGGGGGGGGGGTGAACAGTCCAGAAGACTTTGTCGAAGTTGGAGTGAGCAAGATGGCGTGAGTCTTCAGAGGCCCAAGGAGAGTGCTGGGATTTAGTTAGTTGCATTTACAGCAGTGTGAGTTGAAAAGGTGGTCACGAAGGGCAATTTTAAAGGGACCAATTTTGAGCATGTTGGTGATGTCGACTGGGAGGGAGCAGTACTGTAGGAAGGGTGGGGTTGGTGGTGCTCCCGCCCCGGGCACAAGCCTCCGAGGGGCACATTTTTCCACTGAAGCTCATGTTCTAATTGACTTGCGCTGCTGCTTGAAATCTTTTTTTTTTAATTTTGGTTCTGTAATTACAAAACTGTCAGCAGGGGTGCATCTGCGGACCAAGGACCAGCACGTGGGGAGGGGTCACATGGTTGCACAGTCTACTGCAGAAAATAATAATGTTGTGCAGTGCGGTGGTGATGTTGAGAAAGAGGAACTGTGAGCGGGCCAGCGGGCCACCCATTAGTATAAAAGGTACGGGCGGAGCATTTGGCACTGAGTGAGAGGCGGTTTGTGTTGGTAACAGGGAGAGTGTGGAGCAAGTTGTTGAGCATACTAGCGTAGAGTAGTAGACAGTTACAGAAACTAAAAAAAGTGAGAGAGTCAGAGAGGAGAGATAAGTCATGAGAGACAGAGAAGACAGAAGAGATCCTTGTCTTATATTTTTTTCATCACTTGTGTAATGTAAGCATAAGCAGAATGCACACCACACTAAGTACTCTGTCTTTTGTCTGTGTAGACAAGTCTAGTAGTTGTCACTCATCAGTGACAGAGTGTCTGTAGTAAAAAGTGATGGCACTGCAGACAAGCAGAAGAGCAGACCCGGCGAAGCGATGAATAATTCCAAATTAATTTCCGAATCCAAATTGTGAGATGATGAGATGGGATCTATGTGGTAAGAGCGCAGTGCGGGGATGCGGGGGATTGATAGTCTCACTCAGGAAGTCAGAAGACAGAGATCTGTTTTCCTTGCCGTTGAATTATTGGGCCTGTGCAGGCCTGTCTGCTTGTCTCGGAGTTGGCTCTGCTGGCGAGTGGCAGCGACTGTGTAGTTCACTTGAACTTCATGCACTGGACTTGGGACTGGGATGGGAGTGAAGATTTTAAAGCAGTTGCCTCAGCCTCGGCCTGACTGCCATGGTGCGGGCCACGGCACACCATCCCTTCTGTCCCCCACGTTGTTACATTTTCTTTTCTTTCCTCTTGACCCATTTCCCTCCTGCACTCCCAGTCCATTCCCTTTTGTTTTTTTCCGTGTCCTCTCCTTCTGATTCTCCCTAGCCGAGTCCTTGTTCCGTTCTCCCCACCATCCACACCTGTCTTGCTTAGAAAATGAGGCCTTGCCTGCCAGTGCCTTGCCTAGTTGTATTGGATGCCATGTGAGAGGATCTGTACAGTTTAGATCATAACATATTAACAGTTACATGTATCTGGATTGGCTTGGGCTGTGGAGGGGAACTAATGGGAATCAGGGGAATGAGGGGATTTGGAGTGGGGCTCCTGGCTGCAGGGATGCTGACTGGAGCAGTTGGGCTGGCTCAGCTGTACTTGGGGGAGTGCTGTGCAGGGGTTATTTACTGGGAAGAGGGGAAGGGCTACACTGCCAAGGCATACTGAAAACTGGTATAGGCTAGGCAGAATGTTTTTTCCTAATGACACTTCTCATTGCACCATGGGGCCCCTACACTGTCTCTCACCAGGGCTAACTAAATGGGCCCTTGGGGAGGTCCTCAAGCTCAAGCACCCTATCATGCCCTGTCAGGCTTTTTTTTAATTTATTTTTTAATAGTGCCCAGCCTAGACACTGCTTCTTGGGGACACTACTACATAATGTATCCCATCCCACAGCAGGACCCCCCCACCAGACAAGATACCCCCTGCAGCTGTCCCCCCCAACAAGTCAGGGAAGAGCTAGGAAGCAGAAAATCTACAGCAGAGAACTGTTGTTACTGCCAGTCCAGGGTCCCATAGTAAAACTTGGCAGAAAGGAAAGCTCCCCTCCCCTCCCTTTATCTGTGTCCCCAGCTCACTAGGTCTGCTTGGCTTGCATCCATGAACATGACAGTTTTATTAATAATTCATAACACTACGTAGACTGAGCGTGTCACCTAAATCATGGATGTCAGTTGGCCGCTTCTGGATCTTGACATCTGACAGTTTCTGCAGTGTTAATACATTACATATAAAAATACCTGCCATGTTCATGGTTGCCAACAGAGTATATGAGTCCGAGCTGGGGAAAGAGAGAGTGAGAGAGTGCACCAGAGGAGCAATGCTTTTTTTGTATGCCAGAAGTTATACTGTGGGACCCTGGACAGCACCATAGCAGCAGTTCTATGATGTGAATCTTACGCTCCCTGGCCCTCTCCCAACTGGGGGGGTAGAGGAAGATGCAGGGGTGCTTTTCTATGGGGGGTTCCTGCAGTGGGGGATTGGATACAGTCAGAATATTGTTTGGTGGGGGGATGCCACTACAGAAAGAGTGGTCCTCTGGAGGGATGCTAGACTTCGGGCTGCAAACCTCTCAACTTCTTGCTTCATGAATCAGGGACAAGACTTAAAATAATCAGGGACAAAGACCCAAAATCTTGGGCATGTTATAAATTGGCACTATTCACTCAGAAAGCTGATAGAAAAAGGGGATTTGTGTTCATCTGCATTTTCTGAAGAAGAATAAGTCTGTAACTTTAATGTTTTACATTATTTTGTGATTTTAACCCCCCCCCACCCCACTGTTCTCTACTGTAAAAACACAACATTTATGATGGACAAATGCAATTTTTAATGCAAAATCAGGGACAGTTTAGAGGTATGTAGGGTTGGTCTAGTTGTAGGGATTGTTCGGGTGCATGGGCGCTGGTCTTGGTGTAGGGTGGTGGTTCAGCTATAGGGAAGGTAGGTGGCTAAGGTGAGTGTGGTGTTGTGGAGGTGTTCAAGCCACATGTAGGATGGTTGGGGCGGAGTCTGGTTATGGTCTAGAAGGGTGGTCAAGCAATATTGAGTGCTGGAGATAGTCTAGTTGAAGAAAAGATGGTCGGGGTGGAGGCTTTTCCTTCTGTTAGGTGGTGGCAATTCCACTACAGGGGTAGTGGAACCTGGCATTAGAGCTGAGTGAGTGGGCTGAGGGGGATACATCCCCCTATGTGAGGATGGGTGGTTGCAGGTGGGGCATCTCAGAGGTACATGTGTCCAGCACTCCAGGACTGCATCTATGCCACTGAGGTGCCTGTATATGTTCCCATGAGCCACTCTTGATGGAACTGTTGGTCAGACAGTTGTCCACAACAGTTGCAGCTGCACTGCACACTCTGATGACAGCCAGCCAGCATCTTCAACTCCCACACCTCAGATTCTATGGGAGCAAAGATTTTCCTGAAATCAAGGGTAGGGAACGTATAACAAAAGTATGTTTTTCCTTCAAGAAAAGCCCCAAAACTCACCACAGAGCATGTAAACAGCCTAGAGCTTCTGGGGGCCTTGTGGCCCCCAGACCACCAGCTGTTTTCTGGGGGGGGGTGCAAAATTAGTCTCTTGCCCAGGGCACCAAAATGCCTTCCTGTGGCTCTGGGAGGGAGTTGAACCAGGAGGGAGCCCTGTAGCAGAAGGATCGCTGGGCTAGGGCGGTCCTGGTCTTTGGCACCCATAGGGTGGTTTTATCCGAGCTGTGGGTGGCCACAGTTGGGGTGGCGAGTTGAAGGGATGCAGCCACCCCTGTGGGGAGAGCCCGAGAAGAATTTTCTTGGATAGTAGACAGGTTTGGTAGCGGAGTCTTTCTTCAAGGTTGAGGAGGTTTGCGGTGGCATAGAGTAGGCAGGTATGGGTGAGTCTGGGTGCCCCGGTCAGGAGCCTGCAGGTCTTGTTTATAGAGATTTGGATTTTTCTGATTGCAGTGTTATCAACAACACCATATATAGGCAGGCCATAATCCACTAGGGACAGAACAGAGGATGCGATGGCCAGCCGGAGCACATGGGGAGGAAGTCAGTCCTTGTGCCAGTAGAGAAGGCCTAACCAAGAGTTGGTGGCTGCTGAGAGGGCATTTATGTGGTGGTGAAAAGTGAGAGCAGTGTCAAAGGTAATCCCTAGGTATTTATATGTGGACACTTGCTCTAAGGGGTGCTGTGTGCTAGGGAGGATTAGGAAGGAGGCATTTCTGGACTTGTTTTGGTGGTGGGTGAATAGCATAGACTTGGTATTTTTTAGATTGATTCAGCTTGGTTAAAGGTGAGCTGGAGAGAGTCCTGGAGTGAGGCAGGTTTATGGTGAGAGGCAAAGAGAACGGCATCGTCTGCATAAAGAAGAATTTTGCCAGAGCAGCTACTGGGCAGGATGTTGAGGTAGAGACTGAACAAGAGGGGCCACAGGATAGAGCCCTGGGGAACCCCAGAGTGAACTGGACAGGTGCTGGATAAGGTCCCATTGATTTTTATGCACTGGGAGCAAGCTGAGAGGTAGCTGGAGCACCAGGTGAGAGGACCAGTGAAGAAACCGATTTGGTAGAGGGAGTCAAGTAGGAGGGGATGGCAAACAGTGTCGAAGGTCTTGGAGAGGTCAGTGACCACTACACCAGCAAGACTGCCAGAGTCTAGGGAGAAGTGCAGATAGTTGGACATTTCAAGGAGGGCTGTGGTGGTACTATGTCCTGTGCGGAAACCGTGCTGCTCAGGGCATAGTATGTCATATTTGGTCAGGTACTCGGTGAGCTGAGTGGCCACCACTTTTTCGATAGCTTTGGAAAGAGGGGGGAGTATGGAGATTGGCCTATAGTTGTTTGGGGAGGACTTATCACCACTTTTGTGTATGGGTGTGACGACAGCCATTTCCAGACACTGGTGAATTGACCTAGACAGAGGGATCGATTCAGTAAGGCAGTCAGCGGGACAAGGACATCATCAAGTACCTGGCACAGGATCCTGGTGTCCAGGGTGTCGTTGCTAGGGCTATTCCTGCCCAGGGCTTTTTGCAGGTACGGTCTCGCTTCTTGGGTGGAAATCTTGCGAAGGTGGAAGTGAGGGCATTGTAGGACACGTGGTTGAGATTCCGGCATGGAGTCAAAGAAACTACTGGGGGAGGACATAACTTAGGTCAGTGAAGGTGACATTAAGGCAGTTAGCTATGTTGAGGGGGTCCGTGGTAATAGAGCCATCAATAGAAAGCTGGGATTGGGGATAACAGGGAGTGTTATAGGGACCAATGAGAGCACTTAAACAATGAAACCAATTCTCATTAGAACATTTTGATTGTGTTATCATTTCCTTTAAAGTTTTCTTTGGAGCTGAGGAAGATGTTGACTCTGCCGTTTTCTGACTCTCTAAACTCTGACTTGTGCCTCATTTCTTTGGATTCCTCTGTGGGAATGCTTTATGGTAAAAGGGAACATGTGGGTGGAAGGTCTACTTTTTCTATAAATACCAGAGCTGTGAGCAGTGTTGTGATGTTCAGAATGAGCTTGTGCAATAGAGGCATATGAGGAGGTGAAGCGGGGAGAGATACTGACTAGTATTTCTAGGGCTACTGCCAGACTGTAAGGTTTTACTGTTTGAGTGCATGCTCTAGAAAGGTCTGTTTTGTGGTGCATGCCCGTGAGGAGGGTCAGCATGTGCTGCAATGGAACTCTGGCAGAGCTTCAAATCATCACTTGGGAAACATTTAGTCAGTAGGAAAATGTTCCCTTATGTAAAACCAGGTTGAGTCCAGGGAGTCACAAGGTTGTCTTCCCAGAATCTGTGTGACCAAAGTAGCAGGGTACTTTTATTTATTTTTTTATTTTATTGAATATTTTACAAGGGTACAGTAGACATCAGGCAACTATAACATTTCAATGAATGACCCAGGATGCATCACAATAAGAATACATAAACCAGAAGAGTATTTATTTATTTGCTTTTGTTTACCAAGTAAGCACACTAGACAGCCAAGTGCCTATTTTCAGGTGCGACCAGGGGAGATTACAAGGTACATACAAAGCATCAGGCATATACATTATGACAGAAGGTAGATAACAGCATGGCACAGGCATGGACAACAGTAATCAGCATATAGGGTCAGCCATACCCTCAGGTGGGTATGGGTAGTGGGTTACACAAGGAGTACAATGTGTAGGCGAGTAAAAAATGTTATCTACTGTAACCAAGAGAAAAAAAGTCCCAAACCATACAGAATATTATCCTGAGCTCCATAGGGTGTCTCCACAAGTCTACCATACCTAAGAAAGCCAGGTTCAAAAGAGAAGATTAACCCCTTAGATATTTTAGTTATCCTGACATAAGTACAACATCAAACAAGTAAGGAATACAGAAAGAAAAATGATGGTGTCCATCCCCATATGGCAATATAAGTAATAAATTAGAGTTTCTAAATGTAGTCCCACTAGATATCAATGCTGAGTCTAGAATTATCTGAATCTGGCTCAAGATCCATCCCAAGCCATCACCAGCTCTCCTAGTCCGCCAACTGATCCAACACTGAAGTACCCTCAACGTCCTCCACAATAGATGTGAAAGAGTACCATCTTAGTCGAAACTGTTCTAATTGAGAATTCAAGTAAGCAGTAATACCGTCCAGCCATCTTATTTGTTTACAATTTGACAACGACATATCCACACTCGGGGGAATAGGACAAAGCCAATACTGCGTAACTGCCTTCAGGGCTGCTGCTGTAAGTATAAGGAATAAGTATCTTTTAGCACTCTCCCAGCACCATGTGGAGGAAGCTCAAGTACCACCTGAGTAAAACCTAATGGGATATTCAGTTCTAGTACCGTGGCAATTAAGAAACAAATCTCCTGCCAAAAAAGCAAAAATTGGGAACATCCCCCCCAAAAAATGAAATGGAGTACCCTTCTGGCCACACTTCTGCCAGCACTTGTTAGTTGGGGTGGTCCCCATGCAAAAAGTTATATCTGGCATTAAAAAATATCATACTATGACCTTCCATTTAAATTCGTGCCAGACAGCTGATCCTGTAGTCTTATGCATCATGCGCCAAATTTTACTCTCCAAGATTTATCCAAAGGGGGGATAGTACCCTCCTGTTCCCAAAGGCTCTGCACACATGTCATCTGCACTGAGCTTTGTTCCTTGTTTAAGAGTGTTAAAAATTTAGAAGTTAAATGGGCATTGAAAGGCTGTTCAGTAGCCTTCTTCACTTCATGCAAAAGAATGCGGGGTTCATTGGACAGGGCCTCCATCTGACCATGTGAGGACAAAAAATACCTCACTTGAAAGTAATGAAATAGGTCTGAAGGGGGTAAATGAAATCTGTGTTGTAGTTGCTGAAAATAGAGGATATTTCCATCCTCTACAAATTGCCCATAAAAGCAAAGTCTCTTTCGCACCCACCTACGAAAACCCAAATTAAATCTCGCAGGGACAAACTGAGGATACCAGTGGATGGGGATCCAAACCTTCTGCAGAGAAAGTGCCCCAATAGTTCACTTATCCCCTAGCCATTGGTGAAATGTATGCCTAGTCCATTGATCTGAAAACTAAGTTAAATCAGTGGATCTACAAACTAGCCAGGGCTGTAAATGCAAAGGGCCTGGGCCAACCATATTTTTCTTCATTTGCAGCCAGGAAAAATCTGGCATATGTCTCAATATTTCTATAATATGAGTAAGCTGGGCTACCTGAAAATATTTTTTTAAAGTGAGGGAGACCCAAACCCCCATCCTGCTTATTTCTCTGTAAAACCCACCAACCCACCCTGGGCCATTTCCCTTGCCAGACAAATTTTTTAATAGATTGTTCGAGCCGATGCCAGTCTGATCTGAGGTCCGGGAGAAGCAGAGTGTGGTACAAGAAAAATAAATGGGGCAGGTTGTTCCTTTGGTTCAATTCAATTCTGTTTGATTCAGTTCTGTTCTTTATTGGTCAGAGAAAGAAGGAGAAGGGCCCGCCTCTGGAGATCTGCCTGGATCACTTGAAGTAACTTACCATAATTGACTTGATTAAGAGAGGTCAGATTTCTAGGTAATGTGATCCTGAAGTATCTGACCAAATCCTTATCCCAGGAATAGCCTGAGCATACTTTAAACTCCCAAGGAAGGTAACCACTGATTGAAATAATCTCAGAGTTGGAGGTATTCACCTTAAGGCCAGAAATAAAACCATATCTCCAACGCTTTGCCAGTCCGCTCGGGAGTTCCCCAGGGCTCCATTCTGGGGCCATTTCTTTTTTCCCTTTTCCTGAATAACCTCCCTAAATCCTGCCCTGAACAAATTATTCTCCATGCAGATGATGCCATACTTCTCTCCTCCCACAGGGACCAGCACTCCCTACAAAATAATCTCCAGCTTGGATTCTCATCAGTGGAAAGATGGTTCAAATCACAGAGGCTTATCCTAAACTGTAAAAAAACTAAGACTATGCTTTTCCGAAACTCCCACAGCAAACACAGGTCACCCTCTCTGATCATATCAAACCAACAAGGGACAACCATTGAACAGGTTCCAACCTTCAAATACTTAGGGATCACTCTTGACTGTAACTTGTTCTCATCACACATAGACAATGTAAACTAAGGCCATGTCTGACTTAGCCTTCTCTACAGGCACAGGTCCAGCCTAACTCCGCTCCCTTGAACATTTGCAGTACATAGCTCTATTGTCTCCAACATAGATTATGGCCTTATCGTTTACAGATCGACCATTCCTACGGCTCTCAGACGTATCTCCACCTCACTCAACAAAGCATATCATCTGATCACTCGGCCTCACCGCATAACCAACACTTGTGACCTCTATGCTCAATCTGGCTGGCTGCAACGATCAAATCACATAAAATATCTAACCTTCACCATGGCTAAGAAGATCACCATGGGCCTGGCTCCCCCTGGGGTTCTATCTCTACTCAGCCCTAGTAGTAACCCCCACCACACAAGAGGCTCGGAGACTCATTGCCTGCTAGTTCCACACCACAGAACCTCCTTGAGCCAACAATCATTCACTTACCGGGCTCCATACTAGTGGAATAGCTTTAGTACTGAGATTTCCTCGACTATTTAAAACAATGCTCTGTTCCCACCTCTCCACCTCTAGCACCTGTGACTATCATTTCTAGCCGGGTCCCTGAACTCAGTCATACAGTCCTAACTGAGGTGCCCCTCCCTGCACCACTCCCCTCGTTCCACTCCCACCTCCTACCCTATCCCACCCACTACCACTCCACCCCACCCCACCTTCCTGTACTTCTGTTCATGTTGACAACTGCCTCTGGCAAGCTTTACTATATATTACTATGCAACTGTATGTTAATCCACTTTTTCTGCACCACCTGAACTTGCTTTATTGTATATTGGTTATGCTCCACTGTTGTACTACTGTATTGTCCTGTCTGTGACGTGGAACCTTTGTAAAAGAGCATTGGCTCAAAGGTACTTGTAATCCTAGAATAAATAAATAAAATAAATAAATATTGAGCTAACAAATCTTCCAGTTTAGATAAGTTAAGCACTGGATCCCCAAGGAAAATAACTGTATCATCAGCATACAACATCACTCTATTATCCACCCTCCCACTACCCACCCCCACCAAGAAACAGGTGAGGATCTCACTGCCTTCACTAGCAGCTCCATACTAATAGAAAAAAGGACCGGCAAGAGGGGGCAGCATTGCGTGGTACCTCTGGTAACAGGAAAGGAAGAGGAGAGAGCACCATACACCCGGACTACTGCCTTGGGGAAATCATAAATCATATTTAGCCATTTTAAAAATTCCATGCCAAACTCCATCATATGTAAAGTTTATTTTAAAAATATCCAATTAAGCCTATCAAAGTTTTTTTCAGCATTGATTAAACAGGCTATCTGGGGTGTAACTACCTTGGCTCCCTCCAATAGAATGTTCAACATGCACCTATTATTGTCACTCAAATGTCTCCCTGGGATAAACCCAGTTTGGTCTGGGTGAATCAAAGTAGGTATCACTTTCTGTAGCCTGGTAGCTACTATTTTGGTAGATAGTTTGAAATCTTGATTTAATAAAATTATGGGCCAGTATGAGTCACATAATTCAGCATCTTCCCTGGTTTCAGAATTACTGAAATAATTGCTTCATTCCACAGCAAAGGTATGATACCTGTGCTTTGGCAAGTCTGAAATAGTTCACATAATACAGGGCTAGGTTAAATTTAAATTGCTTATAAAAATCAGCATTACCTCCATCAGAGCCAGGGGCTTTACCCGACTTTAAAGAATCAATGGCCCCTAAAATTTTCTGAATAGTAATGAGGCTATCCAGCATCTCCCGGTCCTCAGTGCTCAAAGTCTGCAAATGCAGAGATTGTAAAAAGGTTCTGACAGTTTGTAACACTTGTTCCAGGGCTTTATCTTCTGCATACAAGGTAGCATAATTTGCATGAAAACAATTAGCTATCTTTTCTGGGTGAGATTTTTAAATCACTGGATCACTGCCCTCCCTAATCTTTGGAACAATTCTTTCAGCTGCCTCTTTATGGAGGGGATATGCCGGTTACTTTGTCGCCCATCCTCCTATTTCATAATATTTTTTGTTAATTCTTTTTTTACATTCTTTCTTTCTGCTCCTCATATGGGTCCCATAGGTCTCTCTCCGGTGTGGTCGTTCATTGTGGCTTTCTCCCGCTCTGCCTGAAGTCTCCCTGTGCCAAGTCTTCATCCCGGGAACTCTCCCCAACACATTCCAAACTCCCCACCCCCCAGCTCAGAGCTCCCTGAGGTGGGACCACCGTTTTACTCCTCTGGCACTCTGTCTACAGTCTAGAAGGCCAGCACATGGTAGGAGATCCAGAGGCTGGCTGAGGCAGACCCAGCACTGAGCGTGGGAGCCGACCACTGGACCCACCATTGCCTACCTGGGTGCCAGGGCTTTTCCTTGTGTTCTTGCTCCCCCCAGATGCAGATGTGCAATGTCATCCAGCGCACGACATGCGCACTCCCGTCCACATCTGCAGGAGAGCCGCCAACGTCTTCCCCTCTTTGGTTCCGAATTGCATTGTGCCCAGTCTCCACTGGGCACCACTAGTATCATGGAATGGGTACCACCCTCCCTTCCAGGAGAGGAGAACAGTCCATCGGACGCTCAGTCCTCTCCTCCCCATCCAACCCCCGGCTCCCTGAGTTCATTCTAGAACCCGGGTCGCCAGTGTGCCGTCAGGTGTGGCATCCAGCACCTCAACCCTCAGCACCACCAGGGCCATAATATTTATGCTGATGGTAACATAAAAGATTTTCAACTTTCTTATTACATATCTATTGCAACTTCTCCCTAATCTGCTGTAGTCCACAAGCTAGCTGAGAAGTTTGAGAGACTTTATGCTGAAATTTTAAGATGCTAAGTTTACACTCCAGTGTCTCTTGTAAAGCTATTCTCTGTTTATTTATCACAGCAGACCATCCAATTATTCTATGCTGAAAGACCGCCTTAAACGCATCCCAGAAGATTTGCACAGAAGGGGAGGGGCCCCTGCATTCAATTCAAAAAATAATGTCATTTCAGAGTTTAACATGGAAATAAACTTCTGACCATTTAACAAACTGGAATTAAACCATCAGTGTGGTTGTCTATGCAAGGTACTTAAACGCATAACAAGACAAATAAGCGCATGATCTGACTGGGTGATAGAGTGAATCCATGTAGCTTCAACCCAGTAGATGTCTGGGGAATGAACTAAAAAAAAAATCTATTCTAGAATATCCCTGATGGGGAAAGAATAAAAGGTATAATCCCACTCCCCAGGATGCTGGCCATGCCATATATCTACAAGGCTAAACTTCGGCATAAGCCCCTTTAAAGTTCTACTCACCATTTTGTTAGTAAGCGAATGTACCAAGGTTCTATCCATTCAGGAGGATAATACACAATTAAAGTCACCCCCAGGATCAACATTCTCCCCCAGTACAGCCATCTTATTAAATACAAAAGTAAAAAAGGGTGCTGCATTACCATTAGGAGCATAGATATTAATAAGATGAATCCTAAGGGAACCCATAGAGCCCCAAACCACTAAAAACCTGCATTTCTGATCCATCTTGGAGTGCATCACCTTAAAAGGAACTCCCCAACAAACCAGGATAGCTACCCCATTACGTTTAGCCTTAGGGTGAGAAGCTGCAAATACCCTGCCCGACCAGCTTCAAATGCTCAGTGTCTGATAAATGAGATTCTTGCAAAAAAGCTATATCTGCGTGCAGGTTACACAGTTCCACAATAATCTTTGTGTGCTTAACCAGAGTATTAATACCCTTCACATTGTATGATACTATTTGTTATTTATCCATTAAATGCCAACTATCATAGACTCAGGAAGTTCTGGACAACGGCCAAGGCAGGGACCGGAACATATGATACTATAGGGGAACACCACAGACACAGTATGGAACAGAAGAAAAAATTACTCACCTTAGTAATGTTGTTTCTTCTAATGGAGTCTTGCTATATTATGACAAGTGCAGTTTGTCCCACCACTAGAACTGCTCCGGAGGTGAAAGAGTTAACTTCCATGCAGAGCATGGAGCTTAGAGCGCAAGCTCGGTTAAAGAAGCTCTGTTAGGGTGGTTTCAAACCGAAACCGTCAGATCTTTACGAGCAAAAACTCACTAAGGTTCTGTGTGGAAGCTGTAACCTACACTATCCAACTGGCTACTAACATATTCACACATTTTCCTGGTCCCAACACCAAGACTCAAGTCAGTGGACCAGAAAAATAAGATAAAATAACTAAATAAACACAACACCCAAACATGAAAGAGGGCATCATTAAATGCCAACAGTGGACTGCCCACCCCATACCCAAAGTAGAAGTTCTGAGAGGGGCAGGCTGGGGGGGAGGTCATAATATAGCAAGACTCCATTAGAAGAAACAACGTTACTAAGGTGAGTAATTTTTTCTTCAAACAACATGAAGTCTTGCTATATTATGACAAGTGCAGACTACACAGCAGTACCTCCGTGGAGGAGGGACAGAACCTACTTAGGGAATAGGCTCTGAAGCACGGCTGTGTTAAACCGAGCATCCCTCCTGGCCTGAATATCCAGGGAGTAATGCTTGGTGAAAGTGGTACTGTTTTCCAAGTAGCTGCTTGACATATCTCCAAGATAGGGATGTCTCCAGCAGCTAGAGATGCAGCTGTACCTCTGGTAGAGTGAGCCCTCAGGCCTGAGGGGGGAACCCTACCCAGCTTTTGATAGCAAAATTGATACAAGAAACGATCCACCTGGCAATGAATCTTTTAGTGGCAGGTCTCCTTTCCCAACCTCACCATAAGTGAGAAACAGTTGGAGGAGTCAAACCTGTGACCCTTGGTACGCCTATGTAGTAACTTAGGCCCTCTTAACATCTGTTGTGCAGCCTCCTCACCAGAGGAGGAATGGTCAGTGGAAGAACACTGGAAGTGAAATAGATTGGTTAAGGTGGAAATCCGAAACCACCTTAGGCAAAAACTTCCTGTTAGTCCTGAGGACTACTTTATCCCTGTGAAAGGAAATAAAGTCAGTCTCTACTGATAAAGCCTGTAACTCACTTATGCGCCTGGCAGAAGTGATGGCTACTAGAAATACAGTTTTCCAAGTCAAATACTTAAGCTCTGCCGAAGACAGAGGCTCAAAGGGGGGTTGCATCAGCTGAGCAATGTATACATTAAGATCCCAAGCAGGGGCAGGGTCCCTGAATGGAGGATTGGTATGAAGCAATCCCTTAAAAAACTTGGAAAATACAGGGTGAGCAGAGAGAGAAGAGGGCTTCCCTGCTGAAATGAAGGCAGAGACAGCTGCCAAGTGCACTTTCAGGGTAACTGGTCTCAGTCCCAAAGAATTAAGATGGACCATATAGTCCAATACAGTGGGTAGATCAGCAGATTCCGGGGAAACATGTTTCCAGAACACCATATGGAAAACCTTTTCCACTTGGAGTTATAGGTAGCCCTGGTGGAAGGCTTCCTAGCAGCCTTCAGGATTTTGAGAACACTTTGAGAAAGTTGTAGATCAGCAACTCTAACTGCTCAAGAGCCAAGCCTTGAGGTTGAGGGATTTGAGATTCGATACCAAATTCTCCCTGAGCACAGGTTAACAGATTGTGGTTCCTGGGAGACACAGGGAAGATGGACTGCTAAGGACAGAAGGAGTGGGTACCAGGGCTGCCTGACCCAGTCTGGAGCAATCAGGATAATTTTGCAGGGCTGAGACCTGATTTTGACTAGTACTTTGAACAGGAGAGGAAGGGGGAAGGCATAAAGAAACTTCCTTCCCAATCGAGGAGAAAGGCATCCAGGGAACTGAGCCCAACATTGGGGCCTGCAACAAAAAGTGGAAGTTGATGATTGTCTGGGGCTGCAAAAAGATCTATCTGAGGAGTGCCCCATCTGGCAAACACTATCCCCAGTACTAGGGGATCCAGTGACCATTCGTGATGGCTCTGGGAAATCCTGCTGAGAGCATCTGCCAGGACATTGTCCTTGCCTGGGAGGTGAACTGCTATGAGGGAAGTGTTCAGGGAATAAGCCAGAGACCACAACTTCATCGCCTGGCACAAGGTCAAGACCGAGTACCCCTTGTTTGTTGATGTACCACATTGTAGTGGTGTGTGTCGTTCTGACCTGTACCACCTTGTTCTGAACAGATGCAGAAAACCTGAAGTGCTAGAAAACAGCCTGAGTTCCAACAGATTGATGTGGAGCAGAGATTCCTGAGGGGACCATAACCCCTGGGTGGAGAGGTCGCCCATGTGAGCTCCCCATCCCAAGAGGGATGCATCTGTAGTAAGGGTCAAGGAGTGGGACAGAGGGATGAAAGGCACCCCTTGTCTCAGATTGCTCTGATCCTGCCACCACTGAAGGACCTGGATCAGGGTTCGAGTCACTGGGATTAACTTGGATAGGGAATCTCTTCTTTGAGACCAGAAAGCTCTCAAATGGAACTGAATGTCCCTCATCTGAAATCTTGCTACTTGCACTACAGTTGTGGAGGCAGCCATGTGTCCTAGGAGCTGCAGGAAATGCCTTGCTGGTCGAGAGACCTGCAGAGTGAAGGACGAGGCCAGGGCCACTAAGGTCCTTACCCTTCCAAGGGAAGGAAGACTTGGTTCGCTTTGTGTCCAGTTCTGCGCTTATAAAGGTGAGTACCTGGACAGGTTCCAAACTGACTTGGAAGATTGAGAAGAAAGCCCAGAGAGGCAAGCAGCTGCTGGGTAACTAGCAGGTGTGATTTGATTTGGTCTGGAGACTGACCCACAATGAGCCAGTCGTCCAGGTAGGGAAAATGGCAATCTTTTGCCTTCTTAGATGAGCAACTGCTACTGCCAGACATTTTGTGAACACCCTTGGGGCAGAAGTGAGGGCCAAGGGCATTGCTCTAAACTGATAATGGCCTGAGGGCAGTCTGAATCTGAGGTACTTTCGATGGGAGCTTCTGATAAGAACATGGAAGTAGGCATCCTTGAGGTCCAGGGAAGCTAGCCAGTCCCCTGGCCATAGGGAGGGTAAAATCATTCCCAGTGTCACCATTTTGAACTTTGGTTTTAAAAGGTGCTTGTTTAGATATCTTAGATCCAGGATAGGCGCCACTCTCCTGTCTTTGGGGTAAGGAAGTACCTGGAGTACAGACCCTTGCCCTGGTGTGGGGAAACCCTTCTACAGCTCTGAGAGCCAGGAGGGTTGAGACTTCTGTTTCCAAAGCAAGAGTCTCTAAAGGGTTTGCAGGTGGAAAAGATCTGGCTCTCATCTTTGGAAATTTTTTGAAGCTGAGAACCAGACCCTGGCTCACTACTTCCAGGACCCACCTGTCTGATGTTAAAGACTCCCAGTCCTGGACGAAGTAAGCCAGCCTGCCCCCTACAGGTAATGGAGAGCTGACCCTGGGCATCCCATCAGGGTGCCTGTTTGGCAGGGGCTTTAGGCTGAGGGGTGGAGCAGGCCTGCTCTGCACTCTGGCCTGCCTCTCCTCTGAAGAACCCTCTGAGCATAGGCTGAAGAGGAGGAGGCCTGGGTCTGGTAAAAGGCCTGTGAAAAGGCCTGCCCCTACCCCTGGGGGGCTGCCTCTGAGGAGTGGCTTGCCGTTCCTTGGCTTGTGTACTCCTATAAGTGGTTCTATATTCATCCATTTTCTTCATATAATTCTCTGTCTGCTCCCAAAACAGAGAATTTCCCACCACAGGAAAATCCATAGCCTTAGACTGGGTATCCCAGACAAAGTAGTACACCTGAGCCAGGCCAATCTCTGAAAAGCCACAGATGTAGCCATGACTCTAGAGGATACATCATTAGAATCCACTGCAGCATGGAATTGCACCTTAGATGCCTCAATACCATCAAGAGCCACCTGCTCCAGCTCCTTTGCAAGCTGGCCAGGGACCTGTTTGCTAAGGCCATGACAGTATCCCATCTAGATTTCTGGTATCTCGCAACATAAGCCATATAGTTTGCTTGTCTGAGTCCCAAGGATGCTGCATGTATTGTTTTTGGCCATGGCATCAATCTTCCTGAGTCCTTGTCAGGAGGATGGGAAGCTAGGGAATATTAGCTTTTATCACAGGCTGCAGCCTGAACTACCCCAACATGACTGCAGTGCTGTGAAAGAAAATCTGTATCAGGGCTCTACAAAGTGTACCTCCTGTCCATCTTTTTATCTACAGGAGGCACAGAATTAGGAGCTTTTAAAATTTTTATTGTTTGTTTCCTAAAAGATTTATACAAAGGGATGGACAATCTCCTGGACTCTGGGATATCCATCATCTCTACATAGTCAGGCTCCTCTTGCTCATCCAAAGCCTCCTCTAAGGGAAGCTGGAGGGTCTCAGCAACTTTTTTATAAAACAAAAAATGAGAAGGGGACTCAGAAAGCTGGAGCGACTGTTCAGTGAGGCGGAGTAAAGAATCTGATGGTTTCGGTTTGAAACCACCCTAACAGAGCTTCTTTAACCGAGCTCGCGCTCTAAGCTCCATGCTCTGCATGGAAGTTAACTCTTTCACCTCCAGAGCAGTTCTAGTGGTGGGACAAACTGCACTTGTCATAATATAGCAAGACTTCATGTTGTTTGAAAACATTGACTTAGTAACTCTAACATGTACTTAGAAAAAAAAATTACGTCTGTGACCAGACACTAAATAAACAACCTCAAGAAAAAAACACTGAGCAGAAACAGTAATAATAACAACAGCAACAATACAACATTGAACAAAACTTGACTTCGAGGCATAGGTATATTCCTGAGGAATTTTCACATTGGAGAAGTGCCCTGTGGGAATGAGGGATAAACTCCCCCCACTCCCCAGACACTGGCTCAGGTTCGTAAGATGAGCTGGACCACAATAAGAAATGGTGAAATCTGGAACCTGTACATTAGGGGTCACAAGTAAAACCCCCGAGTCACTGAGAGGGGAAGGACTTCGGTCCCCCATCCCCACCCCCCGCCAACCCACCCCTATGATCAATTACTGATGCCCTTGAAGCAATCTCTAATAAAGGTATCAGAAGTACAGAACTAAAGAAAAGTGCCCAAATCTAGTGACACTCCCTCTGTTGCTCACACCACCCTGCAAGTACAAAGGAGGGGCCGGCCAAAAGGAAAAGGCGCTCCTTCCACTTCTAGACTGGGTCAGGTCCCCAAAAGCAGAAAAGGAGGAAATAAGCCACACAGAAATAAGGAAACTCCAACATTACCACCGGATCAAAGTGGCAGCTAAGACAAGGGCGACCCCGCCAGCTGGTCTCTTCACACCAGAACCACATTCCACCCAGAAATAAAACTCTATAACTTCTAGGGTGAAGGAGAAACACCACAATACTAATGCTCTCACCCAGGCTACGTTGGGAAAAGGCACAAACCCTGGTTGTGAGGCTGTTATGCCACCAACCACCCCACGGGCTCCCCCTGGCCTGACTGGCGGGAAATTACCTTCCAGAAAAAAGACAGAAAATAAAACCAAGGGATGACCTCCCCATCTGTTGATCAATCATTGGAACTAAGAAGGAGAGCACTAAAGTCCACAACATCACTCACATGAACCAGCCGTATGGGGTACCACCCAGTTCTCAATAGATCCTAGTACTTATCAGTCCCTGCAAATACCTCCGCATGCACAGTAAACACTAAACCGAGGGACCCGATACTCCAGCCAGGCCTGGGCCACACTGCCACCACACCTCCCGCCCCCCCACCTCCACCTCACAGCCATCTCCCAACCCCTTACCTTCAAACACATTCCTGTCTGGGAGCACGAAGTGAGTGATCACAGAGCCATCAAAGACTCACCATCCTAAAAGGACAAGAGTAGCTCTCCATCCCCCCAGCTGCTGGAGGTCTGACTCTGAGCAAGTAAGGAGACTACTGAGAAATATAGCAACTTCTTGTCTCAGAACAGGAAGATCAGGAGCTAAAAGGGCACAGAGGTGTAAGTAGGGACAGAAAAGAAAAAAAGAAATAAACAAACAGAGGAAAGAGTAAGTATTTCAAACAACAATTAGGGGGCCAGAAATAAGACATGGTGGTGCAGTGCAGTGGCTGTGGCGCAGCAGTCTTCCGGGAGACGTTCTGGAGGATGCGGTGTTGTCCCATCTGCAGGCACCTCTCTAGGCTGAGGGAGGAGGTTGCTCATCTCCAGGATTTGTGGGACCTCCTCTCCCACCCAGGGACCACAAGGGTCACTGCCGTTGCCTCAGAGGTTGCCAAGAAAGAGGAGCGGTTGGACCACAGTGGGCTCAGGGAGGGTGAAGGTGGTGAAACAGAGGCACGTCCCTCCAGTTGTACCTCACCACAATTTCTATGCCATTCTGGAAAAGTGTGGTTCCTCTATGGAGGCACCCACAGTGGAGACCAAGGAGCATGCTGGGAACCTCCACAAAGGAGACCCACAGGAGGGTGGCATGGGACCCCACAGGGGAAGGAAACAACTCCTGGTGGGGGACTCCATTGTTAGGAAGGTAGAACTGGGGGAGGAAGGGAGAGGGAGGTGGCAGCCTTCCTGGGCCATGGCTTGAGGGACAGGGAGCGAATCTTCAGGATCAGGAGCAGCTGCACAGGGAGGAGCTGATGTCACTGTCCACCTAGGGACAAATGACCTGGCTAAGAAAGGGATCAGAGCAGTGCAAGAAGCATTTGTGAGATGGGGGGAGGGCCCTTAGACAAACAGCACGCGACGGTAACCTTTCCCCGGAGGTGCTGCCTGTCTATGGCACAGGTGAGGCTAGGGGTGCTCCACACCATGGGATTCAATCAGCAGTTGAAAACTGGTGCAGAGCCCAGAGATTTGGCTTCATTGGGACTGAGGGCCCTGGAGATGCAGGCCTATACTGGCATGATGGTCTGCATCTGTCCAGGAGGGGAACCAGAATCCTAGGCGATAGGTTTAAATGCTTCATTGGCAAGCATTTAAACTAGCCAAGGGGGGGAGGCACTGGAGAGGAGCAGGAAAATCCTAGCCTCCCAAAAAAATCATGGTACTAAGTGAGGTAGACACCAACACAGAGATGTCGATAGGGAAAAGTGCAGGGGTAAATGGAGAAAGTGACAAACACAATAAGGGCAGGGATGGGGCAAAATGGGGTAAGGCCATCAAGAAATGAAGGGTAATGAGTACCAACGCCCGTAGTCTGGGCAACAAGCTCCCTGAACTGGTGGCCTTGATGAAAGAGGGATGCCTGGATATCGTAGCAGTCACAGAAACATGGTACACAGAGAACCATGATTGGGATGTTAATATACCAGGGTACACAACCTACAGGAGAGACAGGGAGGGGAGAAGAGGGAGCGGAGTAGCTCTCTATGTAAGGGAAGGGATAAAAGCAACAGAACAAAAGAGTAAACAGGGAGGAGAGGAGGCACTGTGGGTGACCTTAGAGACTGGAAATGGCACCACATTCCACACGGGGTAGTATACAGATCCCCATGTCAGGGGAAGGGAATGGACAAGAATATGATAGAAGGCATACTTAGGATGGCAGAGAAAGGGGAGATACTGTTGATGGGGGACCTTAATATACCGGATGTCAACTGGAGCACCTTTGCTGCAGCCACATCCAAAAGCAGGGCCATTCTCGATGCCCTTCAGGTGGCATGCCTCAGACAGCTAGTTTTGGAACCTACTCATGAGGGAGCAATCTTAGACCTCGTACTCTCAAATGGGGACAGTGTGAGGATCTCAGATCTAGAAGTGGATAGCCATTTGGGAACAAGAGACCACCAAACAGTGGGGTTCATGATAAACTCAGCTAGAGTCAAGCCATACAAAAGTGAGGGTTCTGGTCTTCAGGAGGGCTGACTTTGGCAAGATGGGAGAGTGCCTTAGAAAAGCACTAGCAAACAGGCTAGAAGGAGGGGTGGAACAACAATGGGAAAATATCAAAACTGCCATCACAGAGGCAACAAGTCTTTGTGTGAAGCAAATAAACAAATCAAAATGAAAGAAAAAGCCACTATGGTTCTCAAAAGAGGTGGCAGTGAAGGTTAGGGAGAAAAAGATAGCATTTAGGAAGTATAAGGAAACACAGAAGGTCCAGGACAGAGAACTGTACCAGTTAAGGCAGAAGGAAGCAGGGAGGGTAGTCAGAATAGCAAAGGCCCAAACTGAGGAAAAGATAGCCAACTCAGTTAAGAAGGGGGATAAAACCTTTAATAGGTGTATCAGGGAGCGTAGAAAGACAAAGGGAGGGATAGTGAGGCTGAACAGAATAGACGGTGGGTGGGTGGGCAGAGAGGGACAGTGAAAAAGCAGGGATACTGAATGAATACTTCTGTTCAGTATTCACAAAAGAGGAGGTGGGGGAGGTGCCTACTACAATTAACAGAAGCACTCTGGATAGGGGGATTGATCCCAGTCCTTTCACAGAAGAAAGGGTTCTGAAAGAACTCCTAAAACTGAAGGTGGACAAAGCAATGGGGCCAGATGGAATTCACCCCATAATTCTAAAAGAATTAAGCAGAGAACTAGTGACACCACTGACTACCCTTTTTAACAAATCATGGGAAGATGGTGTGGTACCTGAGGACTGGAGGAAGGCAGATGTGATTCCCCTTCACAACAGTGGGATCAAGACAGAGGCAGGAAATTACAGACCTGTCAGTTTGACCTCTGTGGTAGGGAAAGTGATGGAATCACTTCGGAAGGAAAGAATTATTGAGTACCTAGAGGCCAGTGGGGCACATGACCCAAGGCAGCATGGGTTCACAGCAGTAAGGTCATGTCAGATGAATCTAATTGATTTCTTTGACTGGGTGACCAAAGTAGTAGACCAAGGAGGGGCTGTGGACATGGCCTACCTAGACTTTAGCAAAGCATTTGACACAGTCCCACACAAAAGATTAATAGTCAAATTAACCAGCCTGGCAGTGGGTCCCAGGGTAGTAGCCTGGGTAAAACATTGGCTGGACAACAGGACACAAAAAGTAACTGTAAATGGAGTCCACTCTGAAGAAAGAGGGGTTACTAGTGGGGTACCGCAGGGTTCAGTACTGGGTCCAGTCCTTTTTAATGTCTTTATAAGTGACATTGCAGAGGGACTAGAAGCAAAAGGATGCCTCTTTGCAGATGACACAGTGATCTGCAACAGGGTTGATACACAAGGAGGCGTGGAAAGGATGAGAAGGGATTTGGCAAGGTTGGAGGAATGGTCAGAAGTATGGCAGCTTGGATTCAATGCAAAGAAGTGCAAAATAATGCACCTGGGAAACAAAAACTCAGGGGAAGATTACACAATGGGGAGGAGGTAGTAACAACAACAAAAATGGAAAGAGACCTGGGGGTAATCATATCAGATGACCGTAAGGTTGGCAAGCAATGTGAGAAGGCGGTAGGGAGGGCTGGGAGGATACTGGGATGTATAGGGAGAGGCATCACCAGCAGAAAACAGGAAGTTGTTATCCCCCTGTACAGACAGTTGGTGAGACCCCATCTGGAGTACTGCATCCAGTTCTGGAGACCCCATCTCCGCAAGGACATAGACAGGATGGAGGCAGTTCAGAGGAGGGCAACTAAAATGGTGCAGGGTCTGCAAGAGAAGCCATACGAGGAGAGACTAAAGGAGCTTAATATGTATACCCTTGAGGAAGGGGAGGACATGATAGAAATGTTTAAGTACCTCAGTGAAATCAACAAAGTCCAAGAAGGTAGCATCTTTCACATAAAGAGATGTGCAAGAACAAGGGGACACAATTTGAAGATAGAGGGGGGAACGGCTCAGGGGCAACATGAGGAAGTATTTTTTCATAGATAGGATGGTGGATGCATGGAACAGCCTTCCTGAGGAGGTTGTGGGTCTAAAACTGTGGGAGAATTCAAGAATGCATGGGACAGACATAAGGCAATTTTTGTGGAGAATAGGAAGAAATAGGCTGTTGGTTAAATAGGATCTACAGCTTATCCTCTAGGTAGGGAAATGGGCAGACTAGGAGGGCCAAGCGGCCCTTATCTGCCGTCACAGTCTATGTTTTTATGTTTCTATCCAGATGGGAAGTCAGGAGTGAAGAGCACCACCAAGTGCATAAAAAATGATTAAAGATACATATCATGATTATTTCGTAGAGGCATTGCTGTTCATCTGAGAAAATAAGGTTGGGATTGTGCTCCAAAGTGAAAAAACAAAACAAAACCCTGAAGCCTTACAAGATCAGGAAGGGCCAGACTTTGGAAAGGAAAAGTGCGAAGTCTCATTTGTAACAATGGGGCCCTTAAGGAGTTCGCTTAAGTTTCTTTGCAAATATAGAGGGAGACTCCCCCAGACGAGCCCTTTTCCTGCTCCCCCCCCATCACTGTACTCCATACCCATTTGGAGAGCAAAAGTTTCAAATTGTCCATGGCCAAATCAGGGAGTCTAATGTCCCATTGTTTTAACTATGAAGCAGCTTTGGTTAATGTATGATATACAACAGGGACAGAGTCTAAAACAATTTAAGTTTGGCCAGGTATGCATTTGTCCTTTAATGGCACATTTCTCCCTAAATTGCTTCAGTATAAAATGGAGTTGCTGCCATTTTGCCTGCAAAGCTGGAGAAAAGTCTTGCTCCAAAAAGAATGGCTGGTTATCATAGGTGAGCCTCTTTTTCTTCCAGGTTGTAGAAAGAATAAGTTCCTTTGTATAAACGTCCAGCATCCTCACAATGATGGAATGGGGCTAAGTTGATTGCTCCTTAGACGAAGACCTAAAGAATGATGCACCCATTCAATATACAAGGGAGTGTCAGCCAACAGATCCAGAGTGGCAGACAATACCTGCTTGACACATTCTATCATCGAAGAAAAATTATCTTCCACACCCTCACAAAGACTGTGTATACAAAATTGTTTCTTCGGGCTCTGTTGTCTATATCTTCAGCCTGACGTTCCAGCTCTTGCTTCTGTTGCAACAAATACAGGAAGATACGGTCATGGATCCCCGTTTTATCCATTAATTTACCAACCTGCAGCGACATAGTGGTTATTTTTTAATCAAGAGTTTTCATTTGCATTTTAAGATCTGCAAAGGCTAATTCAGTTTTCTGGACCATTGTTAAAACTTGTCGCATGGCATGATCCTCTGTCGTTATAGGCTTTCTGTTGTCATCATATTCGATTTCCACAGATGAGGAAGAGGCAAGTGACCAGGGGAGTGGGGACAATGCCACAGGAGGTGCTGCACTCTGAGTTTTACTGGGAAGCATTTCAGTAATTTTGGGGGTCTCTGCAGCCATTTTCAATTTGCCAGATCTGGTGGCCATCTTCATTAGGAGATCGACTCCAAGAACCACTAAACCCTCAGATTAATAAGGATGGCAGGGGATTAGAGAGGAGACAGAAAGAGTGGAGATCTCCAGCTGCCACCATCTCAGTGACATCACTGGAAGTCTCAGTGGCAGGGTACTTAATGCAATATGATATGTCAAAATCCAGTTACATCTTTTTAACATTCCCAGAGGTTTTCCTCCTATCCTTTTTCTGAGGAGAGAGTGTCCAGAAAGCACTCACTAACCTAAAGGTGGACAAAGATATGGGGCCAGATAGGATGCATCCAAGGGTGCTGAGGGAGCTCAGGGAGGTACTAGCTGCACCTCTAACAGGAGTGGTCAAGGGTGTGACAACTGGGTTTTAATGCAAAAAAAAAGCAAAATAATGCCTTTAGGCCATAGAAATCCAGCGGGGGAATACAAAATGGATGGAGTGATACTGACAATGACCAAGCAGGAAAGAGACCTGGGGATAATCATATCAGATGACCTAAAGGTGGCCAGGTAGTGTGACAAGGCAGTCAGGAAGACTAGTGTGATGCTGGGTTGCATAGGAAGGGATATCACCAGTGAAAAGAGGGAGGTGGGGTTACTATTATAAAGATTGCTAGTAAGACCCCACCTGGAGTACTGTGTCCAGTTCTGGAGACCACATCTCAAGAAGGACATAGAGTAGAGGTGGTTCAGAGAAGGGATACCAGAATGGTCCAGGGTCTGCATCAAGAGCCCTATAGGAGATGTTAAAGAAGCTTAATATGTACACCCTGGAGGAGAAGAGAGGGGGGGGGATATAACAGAGATCTTTTAACACCTCATAGGGTTAATAAGGTACAGGAGGGGAGTATTTTTCAGAACAAAAGGTCCTCTAGAACATGGGGGCATGCTCTGAAGCTGAAGGGGGGTAGATACAGGAGAGATGTGAGAAAGTATTTCTTCACAAGGGTGGTGAATTCCTGGAACAGCTTTCCAGCTGAGGTGGTGGGGTTCAAAATGCCTGGGATAGGCACAAGGTAATTGTAGGGTTAAGCAGGGGAGGAAGACAGTGCTGTAAATCAAGTGGGTCTGCAGCAAAATGAAAGTAGGAAAAAAAATGGGTAGACTGGGTAGGCCAAGCAATCCTTATCTGTCGTTAGATTCAGGTTGTATGTTCTATGACATCCACAGAAAAGTCTTGGACGATAAGAATCCCCCCCCCCCCCACTAGGTGCTTTCTTTGTCTAGCAGCCTACATTAGCTCTTCTTTTACAGAGTAACATAGAAGTTTGCAGTTTTTGGCATGGGCTTGGTGCCTTTCTGTGATCTAGGGCCAAGTGTGCGATATGCTCATTCTACTTCTAGGAAGTATGGCCACTGAACATGGTCCAGTATCCCCAAAAACCTATAGCACATTTAATTAACTTACCAGGCTTCCATAATAAATATATTTTTTTCAAAAAAGTCTGGTGTATTCTCATTAACTAGTAATTTACTAACAACGTATTTTTGATATGTTGCAGGTACTTTCATAACTAAAAAAATATATCAGAAATTTATTTTCATTTCATGGGTATTTAAATGATAACATTTCTGATTTTCTTTTTGTGATGACAGTACCAGCAACATATCAAAAATAGCAAAAATATGTTATTAATACTGTCGTCACAATTGCAGCATACCAAGACCGCATTCTCTTATAATGAACAGCTGTTTAAATGATAGGCCAGTGATAACTTTGGAATCATGCAGCCACGTGTCCAGATTCAAAGCATTCAGTTGTCACTGTCTTTGTGGTGCTGGTTCCAGTCAGACAGCTGAATCGCTTGTGACAAACTCAGTAATTATATATACAGTAATGGATGGGTTGGTGAGTATAATGAGATTTTACAGACACCCGAGTTGTGGGATGCTACATAAGCTGTGAGGGCAAAGCCCAAGGGGTTTATGAAAAGTATCCCACAACAAGGGTGTGTGTAAAATCGAGTTTGACACCCCAGTGTCTTTTAAATATTTTTTTTATTTTAATGGGTTCACCACAATATAACCCAGACAGACCGTCTTAGGGTTGCTGGTTCAATCCACTGGGGTGTCAAACAGACGAGGCATACTGATGAGTCCTGGTAGGACGAAACATGTGTCTATGTCATCTGTTAGCACCCTTTGTAAACTGTGTGAGAGGCCTTTCTGCTTAAAGTTGAACCAGCATAACATTCTGTGGTGATTTGCATATGCAGTCCATGATGCTTTGCAGTGTGTGGGCATGTGTGATTTTGTATTTTCTTGAAACTTGGCTTCCCAGCCAAATGCCCTTTGCGGTAACCCTTGCCTCAGTGTTTGCGCTCAGAGGTTCTTTGTCTTATACATAATTTAGCTGTAAAAGTATTTGAAAAATGCTTCTTTGCTTCATAGGTTTCATAGGTTTTGCGGAGTTTTTAAACACCGAAGTCTATATACTCGCTATAGTTTATGTGTATCCATAGATCTTGTTATTAATCAGATATTGATCTAATTGGGCCTTAAATGCTTCCATTGTCCTACTGGTTACTATTTTGATCGGAAGCTTATTCCAAATGTTAGTTACCCTCACTGTTAACCAGCACTTTCTCCTAGCAATATTATATCTTTCCCCCTTATTTGTAGGGGATGAGCTCAAGTGTTATAAGACTGGTCTCTTAGAACTAGATTTAGCTGTTCCCAAAGAGAGGTGTCATTTGATGCCCTGTATATCATACGCAAGTCACCTCATAATATACGAAACTCCAAGGAGTACAGGCCCAAAGTCTGCAACCTCTGTTCTTAATCCTGGCCCTTGGCCTCATTTATCCTCTGAGCTGCTCTCCTTTGAACACTCTCCAAGTATCTGATGTCACCTCTGCCCCCAGGTGCCCAGAACTGGGCACAGTACTCCATATGCGGGTGCACCAATGAGGTATAAAGTGGTAAGAGAACCTCCTTTTTCCTACATTTTACGTGCTTGTGAATACAGTATTGTATGCTGCTTGCTTTTTTGATAATCTGATTATAGTGTGGCCTAAAACTGAGATTATTGCAGATTTTTACACCAAGATCTCTTTCTTCAATGACGACCTTTAATGGTTTATTTCCTAATCTATATTGGTGATGCTTATTATTTTTGCCCATGTGCAACATGGTGCATTTGTCAGTATTAAATGTTGACCCTTGCCTCTGGGCCCAGTCTTCGAAGTCCATTAGGGTGGCTTGTAGAGAATCTGCATCCTCAATGTCTTCTACCACGTGGCCAATATGGGAGTCATCGACGAATTTGGAAAGCCATATATCTGGTGAAGAACTCATGGACCCAATATATATACTAAAAAGACATGGGCCCAACACTGAACCCTGTGGAACCCCACTAGTTACATCTTGATGGACAGAATACTCTCCCTTAATACAGACCCTCTGTTGTCTGCCAGTCAGCCATGACTTGATCCAATGAGTGATACTGGATTGCATACCCATCTTAACCAGGGCATCGATCAGTTTATCACGTGGGACTTTATCAAAAGCCTTAGTGAAGTCCAAAAAGATCACATCTACTGAACTCCCTTCAGCCAAGGTTTTATTTACTTTCCCATAAAATTCTAGGAGGTTCGTTTGACATGGCCTACCCTTCACAAAACCATGTTGCATATTATTGATGTTACCCATCAGATGTTGAAATTCAATGATGTATTCCTTAATAATGCCCTCCAATATTTTTCCCAGGATCGAGGTCAAGCTAATTGGTCTATACTTTTTGACCTCCTGCCTTGGACCCTTTTTATGTATGGGGACAACCACTGCCTGCTTCCATACCTCCGGCACATTCCCTTCATTTAAAGATCTCCGATAAAGTCAGGTTACAGGACCTGCCAGTTGCTCAGCCAATTCCTTAATCACCCTTGGATGTAGTTCATCTGGGCCCTGTGCTTTATTTTGATCCAGAAGTTTACATTTTTTTTCGACATCAAGTTTGTCTAAGGTAATACTGGATTCATATAATAGAGAACTGTGTTGGGACGTAGTACTTACAGAACCATGGTTGAACAATGTAGAAAAATAGTTATTACAATGCTCTGCCATTTCTTGATTATCAGAATTAATATTTTCCATCATGACTCCTTAGGGGACCAATATTTTTAGTTGTACCCTTCTTATGGTTAATATAAGAGTAGAAAGATTTGTAATTATCTTTTACTTTAGTAGCTAGTTTTTACTCATACTTTCTTTTTGCCTGATCAATACACTTTTTGGTGGTCTTTAAACATTTTTTATATTTGGCCCAACTACCCTCATCACCACTTAATTTTGCCATCCTGTACATTCTATTTTTTTTCTTAATTGCCCTCCTAATTGAAGGTGTCATCCAAAGGAAGAGGGATATTTTTACTGCATTGTATTTATTTATTTATAGTTGGCACATGGGTCTGAATTAGAGTTTGTATTCTAGTATGTAATTTATCCTACATGCCAAGCAGTGAGGCATCTTTAAATTCTTTTTCCCAATTATAGTTGGCCAAATCCCTTCTCATACTGTCAAAGTTTACCCTGTCATACCTATAGACTAACGTTTTGCCAGTAATATCACCTGTTTGTTGCATATAGTTAAATCTGACCATTAAATGGTTACTAGAACCCAATGGTGGCAAAACTGAGCAGTTTTGGATCATATCACCTAGGTTACTTAAGACTAAATCCAGGATATAATTACCCCTGGTATTGCTAGTCACAAACTGCTCCAACCCAGCCAGGTCAAACATTTCTAGATAACCTGCCTCAATTGCAGTGTTAACGTGTAGTGTTTCCCTGTTAATTCTGGGAAGATTTAAATCTCCTAATAGTATAACATTTTTTAAATTTACCAGCTGTTTGATGAAGTCAGACAGTAGGGCATCTTCCGGAGGGGTAACTGAAGGTGGTCTATATACTAGTCCTATATTTATCTTGGTATTCTGTACAGGGGAGATTCCCACCCATAAAACTTCGCTACTTCCCCCTTTTGAAGTATCCATACCTTCAGATGTAATACCTTCTGCTATATATAGTGTCACTCCGCCACCACTGAACGGTGTCCTATCCTTGTTATATAAAGTGTAACCTCAAATATTTTTGTCCCAAGTGTCCTCTGGTTTCCACCATGTTTCAGTTATGGCACATATGTGTATGTCCAGGTCATGCAGGATGAGTTGGAGTTCATCCAATTTATTAGTTAGACTTCTGGCATTTAAAGAAATTAAATTTATTTTGGGTTGTGTAGGTTCATTATACTGTAATTCCATGATTTCTGAAAAAACCTGCCCCCCCTTCCCATTATTTAGTTTAAATGGGAATCAATTATACGCTTTAGTTTATATGAAAAAATGCATTTACCCTGTCTATTTAAGTGCAGTCCATCTTGAGGAAACAAATGATGTCCTTGAAAGTCCTGCCCATGGTCTACATATTTAAATCCTTCTCTTAGACACCAGTGTTTCATCCAACCATGTAATCTGCGTATTTCCCTAGTCAGTGCTAGGTTGGCCCTAGGCACTGGTAAAATTCCTGAGAGAACAAGGTCACACCCCTGAGACTTAAGGGACAGGCCCACCTGTTTAAAGTCTCTCTGGATGTCTGTAAGATTTCTCCTACCTACATCATTCACACCAATGTGGAGAAGTATAACAGGTTCTATAGTATTTTCAGTAAGGCCTGGGAGTAATCTTTTAATGTCACCGATTCCTGATCCAGGTAGAGCATTGACCGTAGTATGTTCTTTCCTGTTTTTACACAGAACCTGATCTGTGTATTTTAACATTGAATCACCTATAATGAGTACATCCTTTGGTTCCATAATGTTTGGCCTAGTAATTTTGTGTGCACTAGGGGAGATCTGATCTGCTAAAAAACAGTGGTAACCTCCTGATGGGTTAGGGCCTACTAAGGTATCAGGTGCTTCCTCATTGTTAGGGAAGCTCTCTGGTGAGAGAGCACTAAATCTATTTGGTGTCAGTATGTTAGATGAACCCATTATATTCCTTCTTCCTTTTTTATTTGTTGTCCTGCATACAAGGTACCATTCTTCAGTATTAACATCACCCTTGTCGACCTTTAATACTGGTTTAAAAGGCTCTTGTATCTCAGATTTTGTTACCTTTGAGATACTATCCACCATAGTGTCAATGTACTGTTCAAGTGTGGATATGTCAGCTTGCACTTTCATTCTCTGCTTCAGTTGGGCTATTTCAGTTTGTAGGGTTACTATCATACTACATTTAAAACATTCAAACCCCATCTGTTCCTCCCCCCAGCATACATATTACATTTCACACAAAGTTTCCTGGTGACAAACTACCTTATATCACATTTTGAGGGAATATTTCCAGTTTCCCCAGCTGACACAGCCGGAACGCGCTGACGCTCAAAGCAAAAACACAATAATATTTTAGAAGTGAGCAGGATGAGTCTATTTGTGGATGATTCCAAGTTGGGAGCAGTAGTAGACAGTAATGAGGGTAGGAGGATACTTCAAGATGATTTGGAAAAGTTGGAGAGGTGGGCACACACTTGGCAGCTGGGTTTTAATGGACATAAATTCAGTGTACTGCATCTAGGGCATGGGAACCCTGGGCACAGCTATCAGCTGGGGGGAATACAGCTAGCAACATCTCTGGGGGAAAAGATTTGGGGGTGGTCATGGATCCCAAAATGAACAACTCAAAACAGTGCCGGAGAGCGACAGCCAAAGCAAATAAACTGCCGGGGTGTATCTCTAGGGGGTAACATTTAGAAGAAAGGAAGTCATCATGCCCCTGTACAAACCCTTGGTGAGAACTGACTTGGAGTACTGTGTGCAGTTCTGGGGACCTTATTTAAAGAGGTATGTTGACCTTTTGGAAAAGGTTCAGAGGAAAGCCACTAAGAAGATCCACAGTTTTGGGAAATGTCCCATGGGGAAAGACTGGCGGAGCCGAACATGTATTCCCTGGAGGACAGAAGGGACGGGGTGGTATGATAGAGGTCTTCAAATATATGAAGGGATTCAACAGGATGGAAACAGAGGGGGTCTTTACGTTGAAAGAGGAGGGTACTATAAAGGAACACAAACTTAAACTAGTTGGAGGGAGGCTCAGAGGGAGGGCAGGGGAGGAGACATTATTTCACAGAGAGAGTGGTGGCACCTTGGAATGCACTGCTAAGAGAGGTGGTGACAAAGGACACAGTGGAGGGATTCAAGGTGGGGTGGGACAGGTACAGGGGCAGGGCGAGGGTAGGGGGAGATCAATGGGGGTAGTTGCTGAAATGTAAATTAGGAGTTGCAATCGGGCAGACAAGAAAGACCATTGGGCCTAATCTGCTGGCAGCTATGTATTTACAGTATGTATGTACATAATACAATATCATTAAATAATGTTATTTTTCTGTCTCTTATCTCTTAGGTAACAAGAAACCTGCTGCCAAAAAAAGGAAGTGGAACCGAGTTCTGTACAGTGACTCAGAATAGGTACGTAACCATTTGCTTACTAGTATGTGACAAATATAAGAGCCTACTGATCACTGTAGCATATACCTTGTACTTTTGATACTGCAGTGATGAGCTGTCTTATTATTGCTAGAAACCTGCTTTGCATATCACAGTGTCAGTCAGCAGCCTCCTGCCCACCCTCCCGACCCACACACAACCACTGAAAAGTGAACCCTGCAAGAATCATAAATTAAAAAATACCAGAAATGTTGAGACACACAATTAATGTATTATTCCAGTATGAAGAGTGATTTACTGTAGAAAAAACCTGGCCTACACTTAAGCAGGTTACTACATTCCCCCAACCCCACAGACACACTCAAACACAACAAATGAAATGTAATCTTCCAGAATGAAGACTGAGTTGGCCTGTAGAAACAAAAAAACATAGCCTACACTACAGCATCTCACTACTTCTCCCCCCCAGAAAAAACCCACACACTGAAACACTGTGAGTTAACATGCAGTTTCCCACCATGAGGACTGATTAAAGCTGAAGAAAAAAAAGTGCTCTACACTTCTACATCTTCCCTCCCAAAGAAAAGAACACCAGACCAAATGAAACACTGATACTTAGATGTAGTCTTCTCTCATAGTGATTCAACCTGTAAAAAAAAAAAGAGAGAGAGAGAGAAATGGCATCCAATTCAGACCCCCAAAAAAACACACTGAAACAATGACAGTAATATGTAGTCTTCTTACATGAAAGTTTGTTGAAGCTGTAAGAAAAAAAATTAAGAAAAATACCTAGGCATATTAGAAAGCACATATTGATTCATGTATTGTCCTCTCTTGCAGCTTCTTATCAATGACAGCTTCTGTAGATAAAAGCTGGTACAGAATACCAATAAAAGATGATTATATTTACTCTCTACCACTACTACTTAACGGACATTTTGTTTGCTCTGATGAGTCCTGACCCTTGATTTCAGCAAAAAAGAAACCTATACACTTTTTCAGGAACTGTGACATGGAGAGCCAGTTCTGAGTGCTGTATGATCATTTTTTTGTAAAATAAAAATGCGTATGAACTGCCTCCCATGAGAAATGCTGAAACAGCATGTGAGATCACACACACACAGGTTTTAGATACAAGGTGTGACGTGGAAGGCCAGAAGCTAATTACAGACTTTTCTAAGTTAATTATAGTTTTAGCTGCTAAAAAGGAAATCAGCATCCCTTTTATGACGTTTCAAAGGGGAAACCAAGTTTAGTAAACTGGTGTGAAATCATAAATGCTGATGTCTGTGTGAGAGGGGAAACTGATCAATAGATCAAAGAAATGTAATTTGAAGAACATGAGTCATGCTGAGGTTGCAGAATTTAATACTTGGAAAAGACATCCTGTTTTTATATAGATATATTTTTTTATATATTCTGACAGGGAGGAGCTAGGTGACCTCATGCAAAATAGGTGGGGAAAACCAGCTTTTAAAGTTTATTCTGTTTTCCTTGGGATACTTCTATCTAGACTCTGACAAAGAAACATCTGTGAGCACTTTAAACAGGTATTTAGAAAGATAGACAAATCTAATTACTGTAGTAGGAACTGCACTGTTTAAAACCTTGTTCTTTTAAAAGATTTGTATGTCTTGTGATATAATAGTTCTGCATTGTATGTTTACATATTATTATCTATTTTAGTAAAACTCTTTTTAGGGCTTACTTGGTCTGTCTTTGATTTCTTTCCTTTACAGGTAGAGTATATATGGTTACAGCAGACACTGGGCATAAGCTTGAATGGTGATACCAAACTGGAAAAAAGGTAAGAATTATCTGAGGTCTTTATTAAAGTTTAAGGGTTCATTTTTGTACACCTGGTTAGGTGTCCGTAGGCAAAGATATCTGCCCCCCCCCGAAGACAGATATATCTGAGCCTGTGCATTGGGTACGCTAGCAAGAGGTTCATAGTTTGAATCCCTCCAAGACTTGAGACCAAAGGTTGATTTGAACCCACAAAATCAGACAAGAGGGTTACCTTGTGCTGTTAACTGTTCACAAGACTATGCTCGGAGGTTGGCACTTTAGCAGTAGAGGGCTGACTTGCTGAGTGAGTTTGTGACAGGAACTACCAGTCAAATGTGATAATTATAGATATTCTTCCACTCCCCACCCTTTTCCCTGAATAAATGTCACAGTAGACAACCTAATTACAAGTAACCTTCATTTGGTTGCATTAAATGATATTTACATGTGATATTTTCTTCTTTTCTTGATCAAAGCTTGTTCTAAACCCGAAGATGTGCCTGTGTATTGTCCCAGCCAAAAAGTAAGAACAAAAATACCTTCACCAGTCTTGTATCTTATGTAAAGGTGCCCCCCCAAAAGTAAAACCTTCACCCATCTTCGAAAAATGTAGGCATCCTATTAATCCAATTGAAAAAAAAACTTCATCCATCTTCAAAAAAATAAAAGGGCCTCCTATTCATCTAACAAGAGAAAGAATCTTCACCAATCTTGAGAAAAATTAGACCTCCAGGTAATCCAGTGTGACAATGCATAGAAGAAAAATTCCAAAATCTTCGCCTGTCTTCTCTGAAGATAAACTCAGACCTCCCAATAGGTACAATAACCATTTGGTAGTGACTGAAGAAATTCAAGCCGAAGACAATCCATCTTGAATCAGACACCCATTAGAAGATCTTCTGGTGATGAAAGACGTTGACCTACACTCTCAAGTTCGGCTTTTCCAAAGACTCCACCTCCATTGATGCCAAAGAACCTCCAACTGCAACACTGGACCCGACGAAGAGCTGCATGCTGAAAATCTCACACTGCTCTCTCAAAGACTTCTACCCAATCATCACTGGATTCTGCTTCTGAATGCTGCCATGCTACTCAGGCCACACACAGATCCTCCTTGTATGACATCCCACTGAAGACTGACTGTACGCATGCGCAGTTGATATGGGACATGCTCTTTCTTGACTGAGCTGATTGAACACTGTTGTAAAAGAACCCAGTCAATCACAGAAGATCAACTTCAGTTGCCAAACCGAATACTGATCATCTGGGACTGGCATTGTGAATGGATACAAGCAGCTCAAATTTAAAATTTAAAATAGTACATTGATTAAATAGTAAAAAAAAATATTTTTAAGCATATAATTTAAAAACCAACTGCTCAATCTAGTGCTGTTCCCTATGCATACATAAAATATGACATTGGAGGGCCATAAATATCAGAAATAGAATGTTCCCCCTTACTATTTACCTTACTCAAGGATCACCAACAAGGTTCTCTCTGACCACACTTAATTGGCTCCATTTATAAAGGCCTTATTGAACTTTTACCTTCTTTATCTCTATTAATCCTGGAGAGATGGAACAAAGAATTAAATATACATATAACAATGGAGGCAACAGTAGACAAAATTTGCTCTGATAAGTTACAGGCTAACCTCTTCTCTACAGTGGTGAGACTATTCATGGAAATTGTGAATGCTTTATTTCTGTATTCGTGCAATAGATGCAGAGTTTATGGGCTCACACATGGGGAAATGCTGGAGAGGTTGTGGAGAGGCACTCGCCACTCATACCCATATTTTTGGGATATACCCCCTTGTGCATACATTTTGGTAAGAGGTTAACGAAATCCTTCATGCTTTGTTTGTGGAACAGGGCTTCCTTACTCCTCAACTGGCCTTTCTCTCTATTCCGCCAAGGACACTAAAGGGGACAAGTTTGAAATTGCTGTTAACTTTACTTTTGGTAGCCAAAAAATGTATCACTAAACTGTGGCTATGGAGAACCCCTCTTCAGAAGTCTAACTGGATAGCATTAATTAATACTATCTACAGAATTGAAATTTTTATGGCTTCTTTCCATGATAAATCAGACACGCCAAATAATTCTGACTGAGATGGGAGCTTTACCACACAGATACTAATTTAGATTTTGTACCATAATATGGTATTGGGTTTTGCCCACTATTTCATATTTCAGATTCTCTTTTGGGGAGCAGTAAATTAATGACTCATTGAGCCTATGCCTGGTCATGTGCGGAGTTATAAAAGGTTAAGCTATGAAATGCTCAAGGCCTATCTTTTTGTACTTGAAGGTAGTACTGGTGGTGCAGTAACTGTTATTATTTTTTAATACCCTGCTGCTAAATGGTGTTGTTTTACTATTTGTTTTTCCTATTTTGGCTGTTCTATTCTGAAGTGTATGTATTTATGCCAAAAAAAAAAAAAGAAATGCGTTCATTCAGTTACCTCGAGCTAAGTGACAAGTTAGTCGTGGCTCTGCCACTCTTGAGGTCACTGAAGTCAAGGTAAACTCATGAACATATTTCTGATATGTATGCCCCCCCAATGTCGAATTCCCTATAAGTATTTTTTTGCAAAAAACCTACATTAATGCACCAGGTAGCGTTCAGATTAAAGCGACAAAAGTAAGAAAATGTGGTGTTAGGGTTCCAACCCTAACTCCCCATCCCCAACCCTCCAGGCAGCAAAAGGAAAAAGCATTACAGTTTTGGCTGTCCTGAGTATTGGTGAATCAGTGGTGCGGTCTTCCTTGGTGTCCTCAACCCTAACACGACATTTCCTTACTTTAGTTGCTTTAATCTGAACCCTAACTGATGCATTTTTTTAACTTTCTGTTTATGCTCCCCCCTGCCTCCTGTACTCTGCCCCATCGGGAGTCACTTATGGCATCTTGTCCCATTATTTTCCTCTTACTTTGAGCCCACAATGGTAGTCCCCTATGTAGCCTTGGTTTTCCCCTCAGGTGGGGACGAGGTGGGGCCCATACACCCCAAGCTTTTGGATTTCATCGGGACACCAGTCCGGGACAAGTAAGGGCACTGGGGATCAGTGCTGGGTGCTCTGCCTTTCCAGAGTGCAGGGAAGCATTTTCTGGTGTTCTGGGGTGTGACGTGCACCTGACGTCAAGGCACATCTGCCTACGTCTGTCGTGCCTCCTCCCTCTACACAGCTGGGTACTTGCTGTACCTCAGGCCTCTGCCTGAGGTCAGTCAAGCACCCAGCCTCATCCACCCTCCCTCCCAGAGAAGGCAAGCAGTCCCCTGAATGCTCAAGCCTTCTCCCTCAGCCGGCCCTCCGACTCCCTGTGCATGCTCTTGAACCCAGGTCATCAGCATCTAACTGATGCATTAATGCGTTTTTTTCCAAAGAATTTCCTTTCCTAGCCAGCCCAGTGGCATGGAGGGCTAAGGCATCCATGCCTTAACTTCTGCAATGCCAGTGACCCATGTTTGCGGTGCAAGCGGACCACCAGTGGCCAACTGGGGAGGGAGAGGATCGAGCATCCAGAGGACTGCTCTCCTCTCCTGGGGAGGGAGGGCTGATGCTCCCGCTGAATGACTACCCCCGGGTGGAGGCCCAAAGGTAGTGCGGGTCCAATTGGTGCCAGAGAAGGGAGGGTGCTGCGGGACTTCCACGGGCATGCATGCGCCTCCACATATGCACATCTGGTGTGTGTGTGTGCCCCAGCAACAGGGATGGGAACCAAGGGAGAAAAATGGAGGAAAACATCCTAGGCTGCAGGTGACTATCAACCCTCCACAGGCTCTGCACCCGGTGACCAGGCACCGCCGCAGCCCTGTGGCAGAGGGCAAAAGGCTGAAAGGCAAGTCCCAGAGATGCCAGGGTGACAGGGCTATGGGGGTTGGTCTGACAAGTCGCATACAATGTATATAGAAATAAAAGAGTTTCTTTTCTTTTTGAGATAGAACGTATCCTCACTCACGCAGGTCATGTGGAGGCAGTATAGCGCAGTGGTCTAAGGCTGTGAGCTGCAAATTTGGTGACATCCAGCAGACCAGACCTGGGTTTGAATCCCACAGCTTCCACTTGCATACTGTGTGACCCTGAGCAAGTCACTTAACCTCCTTGTGCTCCCATGTCGTTCCTGTAAAAAAGCTTTCAGCTTAGTGTGCTATACCTGGTTAAACAACTAAATAAATAAAATAAAAATAAATGTGGCAGCAGAAGTGCAGGGCCCTCTAAATCCTGTGTTTCATGCCTCCATAGATGCTCACATCCATCTGGCAGCAGAAGCCCAACTTCTTCTTTCATATGAACCAATCCTCTTTCATGAGATTTTCATGGTCTCGGGAGAGAGGATTGCTCCATATGAAACAAGAATGTGAAAAAAAAAACACGAAGTCCAACTTCTTCCTTTATGAGAACCAGTCCTCTTTCATGACATTTTCATGGCCTCATGAAAGAGGACTGATTCATATGAAAGAAGAATGTGAAAAACACTAAGTCCAACTTCTTTTTTTTTATAATTTAAGTTTTTATTAGTTTTCTTGGAGCATTACAGACATTACATCAAGTTTATAGCCATGACAGACAGGTGTAGTCACAATTGATAATCATGCTATCCATCAAGTAACAGAGGCTGCAATTATTTAAACAACATTGGTTAACATTCTCATGAGTTCCTTCAAGGTGGTACTCTTCCCATATGACTCAAAATGTTTTAATATCTGTGATTTCTCCCCAACTGACCTAAGGTACTATGTCTGATCTGTGTCCCATGACCCAGAGGAGCCATTTATTCCAAAAAGCGTTTAATCTCTCTGTTTGAAAGTTGATGCCTGCAATCAATTTCTCCATTTTATATATCTGCTGCACAACATTCTCCCACTCCTTTTGTGTTGAGATTTTTTTTTTGAAGCCACTTGCGGGAAATTGCCTTTTTGGCAGCCAGTAAAAGAATGGTTAACATTTTGCTTGTATGGGTATCGCATATCTGGTTCGGAAATCACAGCAATACTGCGCATTCTGGGGTAAGTTTCCCCAGCTCACGAAAAAGATCTGTGAGTGCCCCTTCTAAAGTTTGCCAATATGTTTCTAGTTCCCGATAACTCCAAAAAACGTGCGTATGAGTTGCACAATTCTCTCCACACTCCCGCCAACATCATGTGCCATGCAGTGTTACATTTTCCTGTGATTTGTAGGGTTCTAGAGCATTTTATGACACACTTCCAACTGTATTCTTTCCAGGAATGGAATGTCTTGGCTTTATGCTGTGCAGCATATATACCCCGCCAGTCCACTTCTGTTAGCATTATCCCCATTTCTTCTTCCCATCTATATTGTGTCTTCTGTACTACTTGTGTTGTTATCAGATTGAAAAGTTTTATATACATGGGAGATGCTGGGTGCAGGGGGTTGTCGCCTCTAGGGTTTCTATTATAATCTGGACTAGAGGGTGTGTCTCTTTTTTTATCCCATGTCGGACTTAAATTTTCTAAACAGTAGTATTTAATTTGAAGATATCTAAAATTATTCTGTTGTCTAAGCTGATATCTCTGTTTCAAAGTTTGAAATGGAAGAAAACTTCTTGTTTCATAAAACTGGTAAATATGTTTAAGCCCTAGCCTGTGCCAGTTCTTAAAGGTATGGTTGAGCCTAGCTGGCATAAAGTCTGGATCTGCTGCTGGTCTCAGTAAGCCTTTGACCATTTGTTTACCTATTAGGATATTCAGAAGGTTTCTCCAGTTTTTGATTATATGCCTAGTATATATTGAATACCTCTCCTGTTCAGGCCGTAACCTGATCATGAGTTTCACAAACAGCAGTTTATCTATTTGGCCTCCCTCATCTCCTACCTCCAACTCTCTCTCCAGTGCTGGTCTGAATGTTGGTCCAGCCACTGCAGGACATGGGATAGGTGAGCTGCTTGGAAATATTTTTCAAGGTGGGGAAGGGCCAAGCCCTTCCTCCCCACTTTGGAAGCTGCAGAACCCCATATGCTTTTCTAGTTTTTTTTCCCCTTGCCAGATAAAATTGGATATTCATTTATCCTGTTTTCTGAATTCAGTTTTACTTGGTACGATCGGTATGTTTTGACATAAGTATAAGAATCGAGGGAGGACAGTCATACGAATGGCCTCTACTCTTTGGACTAAAGGAAGGTGAGATGAATCCATCTCTGTAGGTCATCTCAAATAGCTATAGTTAACAGGTTATAGTTAAGGTCTTGTGGTATGACAATCCCTAAGTTACCGAAATTTCTTACCATTCCAGCAGAATGGAAAGCATCAGATAGTCTCCGGGCCTGGATCATATTGGAACCTGATTACCTCAGTCTTATTCCTGTTTAATTTATAACAGGAAAGGGTCTCTATCTCCTGCAAAAGGTCAAATAATTTGGGTAGGGTGGATTCCAGGTGGGTTATATAGAGCAAAAAGTCATCTGCATAAAAAGCTACTTTATGCTCGGTGTTCATGTGTATTAACCCCGTGATTTGGAATTCCTGCCTAATTGCTTGTGCTAGGGGCTCCACATATAGGGCGAATAGTAATGGAGAAAGGGGGTACCCCTGTCGGGTTCCTCTCATAAGTCTAACTTCTTTCATATGAACCAATCCTCTTTTGTGAGATTTTCATCACCTCATGAAAGAGGATTAGTTCATATGACAGAAGAATGTGAAATAAACATTAAGTCCAGCTTCTTCTTTCATATGAAACAATCCTCTTCCATGACATTTTCATGGTTTCACAAAACAGGATTGGTTCATATGAAAGAAGAATGTGAAAGAAACACTAAGTCCAACTTCTTATTTCATATGAAACAATCCTCTTCCATAACATTTTCATGGTTTCACAAAAGAGGATTGATTCATATGAAACAAGAATGTGAAAAATCACTAAGTCCAACTTCCTTCATGTGAAGCAATCCTCTTTCATGAGATTTTCATGGTGTCATGAAAGAGGATTGGTTTGCATGAAACAATTACACATTGCAGTGTCAGTGGCTCAGTAAGTAGCACACTCGCCTCTGAGACTAGGAGATCAGAGGGATGCGGGTTCAGTTCCCACATCCGGCACTTGGGTTAACATCCCAGTATTGACACTGTAGTGCAGCATGAGAGGGGTGCTGCACTTCTGAGGTGCCGTCTTTTGGATGAGACATTAAACCAAGGTCCCATCTGCCTGGATTGGTGGTAGTTCAGATGGATGTTAAAGATCCCATGGCACTTATCGAAAAGAGTAGGGGAGTTTCCCTGGTGTCCTGGCCAAATTTCCCTCATTCACTAAAAATACCACCAACAGCTTAATCTGGTTCAAGGTCCGTTGGCATTCATCTATATCCCCCTCCCCAGGTTGTGCCTGAAAATAGGCAAGATTTGTCTAGTGCACTTACCCGGTCAACAAAAACTAAATAAATAAATAAAAATTAAGGTTTGTTAAAGTTGCAATGTGATCCTATGGGAAGGTTATTTTTTTAATTTGTATGTCTTTTTACATGTCTGTTTTCAGTTGGTGTTTGTTAGGGACCTGGTCTTGTAGTACTCATTGAGACCTTTCTTTTGATATATAGCTAGTCCCTTAAGTAAAAAAGAGTGACAGAGTTACAGCTTGTTCAACTTGCAGTGTTATCCTATGGGAGCCTTATTTTTTTAATTTTAATATTTTTGACATGGCTCCTAAATTTGGGTGGTGGTGGTATTATTGTAAGTCTTGTCATTCTCATTGAGACCTTTATTTTGGTATATAGATTGTCCCTTAACTCCAAATATTGACAGACACATGGCTTGTTAAAATTCAAACACACAAAAAAAGTCGAAATTCTTCTTTCCTATGAGCCATTCCTCTTTCATTAGATTTTCCTGAGCTCACAAAAGAAGACTGGTCCATGTGAAAGAAGAATGTGAAAATAACACTAAGTCCAACTTTTTCTTTCATATGAACCAGTCCTCTTTCTTGAGATTTTCCCCTAGCTCACGAAGGAGGATTGGTTCAACTATTTCTTTCATATGAAGCAATCCTCTTTTGTGAGATTTTACCAAGCTCAAGAAAGAGAATTGGTTTATATGAAAAAAGAATGTTAAAAAGAAAACCCTAGCCCTACTGCTTCTTCTTCTTCTTTGGTATGAACCTAATCTTTTTTTCATATGGCCCTATCCCTCTTTCATGTACCATACAAAAGAAGAAAATTGTCTCATGAAAAAGGATTTTTTAAATGTTTTAAAAACACATTTCTGGGTCCTTTTTCCAAAAATAAACTTCAGAATCCACCTAATGGAGTAATGTTTAGCAAGATACATGTGTTGGTGTCTCTGTAGGATATCATTTTTAGGGGTTTCAAAAAAACATTTTGGGAAAAAATTGAAATAAGATGGCCACCATACAAAAGAAGCATTTTTTTCTCACGAAAGAGGATTACTCCCCCTCACAAAAGAGAATCCTCTTTCATATGGCCAAATTCTTCTTTTGTATCAAACAACTATCCAAAACCCCTACTTAGCATGCTCAGAACAAAAATTTCAAATCCTCATAACTCTGGAATGGATTAATGTTTTTTTTTACCAAACCAATGCAAGGCATCATTCTGGGGCAGACCCTTTCTACTCTGAACATTTCAGAACAAATTTTGAAAGCATCTGCATGCTAGGCAATGCCAAAAAATAGGGGGGGGGGGACCCACCCCCCAACCCCGATTTTTGCACTTTTTTCACTATCTGGATCCACAATAATATATGTGTATGGATAGATAGATAGATAGATAGATTTTTTGTCACTTTTGCCTGTTGTAGCCTTTTTTCTGTTGCTTTAATATGTTTTAGATAACTAACCTTCCATCTTTCTTGAGGGCAGACAAGATATATATCCATCTCCTGTGGGATTTTGTCAGTCTCTGAGAGGAGATGTAGGAGAAGAAGTTGCCATGTCCTGGCAGCCAAGGAGGTTGAGTCTTGTTATCTGGGATAGATGCCAGTTGATGATGCCCTAGAGTGAAACCAGTAGGAGGTTAACTGCTGGCGTCCTTTTTGAGAGGTATGGTGTTCTTTCTGACTTTGGGCATATATTACAAATAAATTGCTGTGAAGCACTTTATACACTATATATTGTGTGTGACTGTTACTTTGAGATGGTGGACGGTGCTGAAATTTCATGTTTGGATATTTAACAATTTTTTCTAGCACATCCAAGCCACTGAGGTGGTTATTCTTGTTTGCAATAGATGCCAGTTGCCCAATTACCAGACTGGTGTTAATTCTAATGCCAATACCAAATTAAAAGATAGGTAGTGTCAATAAAAATCCTATTTCTACCAGCCCAGAAACTACTGTATTGAGCATTACAGCCCTGGCCCTGACCTCAAAGCAGAAAAAAATAAAGTTGGACCATATGGTCCATTTACTTACCAGAGAGGAGTATACAAAAGCAGCAAGTAAAGAAGTGGAAACTGGATAGGGAAGGGGAACAAACAATCCTGAATCTTGATATGAGTGCAGCAAGCGACAGTTCATAGAGATGCCGATGATGAACTACTTCAATCAGCTACTCCCCCCATAAAAACAAAGAATGCCATTAATGTGTGAAGTTGTGTGTTTTTCTCACAACAGGGAGATGGGGGAGACTGAGTGCCAACTCTGTCAGAGTCAGGGCCAACTCGGGGGGGGGAAGAGTGCCAACTTTGTGTGTGTGGGTGAGGTGAATGCCAACTCTGTATGGAGGGTGAGCACTGACTCTGGGGGTGGGCCAACTGGGGGTGGTGAGAGTCGAATTTGTGTGGAGACAAGTATGGACTCTGTGCTGTGACTTCTCTCTGTCAAAAAGTCCACAAACTCTCCCCAGTTCTGACCCCCGAAGTCACTCAGAGATCAGAGGAAGGGTGTTCAAAACTTTGATTTGTGCTGTGTCCTACAGTACATCGGAATGATGGAGCATGGAAGTGCCAAGACATGCCAGCAGCAGCTCCCAGCACCAGGTCAGCTCCACCAATGAGAGAGGATAAAGGCAGGATGAAAACTAAACACTGACTTGCATCTCAGACAGTTGTAGCTTTCAGGGGGGTTGAAATACAAGAAGATGTGGACTTCAGTTATGGCGGGATTGCTGGACGGCAGGCGCCAGCCAAAACAACAGACAGCATTTGGTACTTCAGGACTTCAAAGCCAGCATAGACAAAGACACTGTTTTCCTATCACATAACTGCAGGGCTGGTTTATGCAAATAAAAGGAACCAGTCACTCTGTGAATAGAGTGGTTGGCTCCTTTTAACTATGAGTAGTTTACATCCCAAAACAGAAAAGTGTGTCGCGATCAGCCTTGCTTATCATTGGGTTGTCACTGTCGAGCCCTTTACAGCTTGAGCTGCATTGGACTGGACAGTGACACACCTCTGAAATGGCCTTATTGCAACAAGATGTTTGCTTCACGTGCAAGCAAACATAAAAAGAAGCTTTGCTAATTTCTGTGAGCAGGCTTCTTGCATTATTTAGCATTTATGAACTGGCACATATTAAAATTAATCCACTCAGGGCATGAGGCTATAGAATACTTTAACTCACAGCTACTCAAAAGTCATCAATAAACACGCTTCTCATGTAAACAGAAGAATAAAAAGCAGCTGTGTCCCTCGTTCACACAAGCAAAGATTAGTCCTAAGGAACAAGGATAAGCATCAAGCCAAAGCAAAATTCACCTAAGCTGGCCAGCACTGGTCCACTTTTTGATAAAAAAAGCACCACACCATCAGATTAGTATGGATAGACAAATCAAACTATCATCTAAACTTGTTGGAAGAGCATAAACTTGAATAGTAAAATCACAGAAAGGCAGGGCCATTGCTTCTTAAGTTCCGAAACAACTCTTAACTGGGGACAGTCATCACTGGGAGAAAACACTTATTGTGAGCTCAGTACCCATTTTTTCCTCTACTGGAATGGCTTTGACAAGTCTACTGCCACTACTTCTGCCACACCAGCCACAGAGCAACCTGAGTTAACACTAGGAAAGAGATCCCCTCTGCTTAATACTATCAAGCAGGTGAAACAATTCTTTAAGGAGTTAGGCTCTAAAAATAATGCCGGTTTGGATAAGCAGGACCCATTCTTCCTCAAACCGGGAAACGTTATTCTCACAGTACCTATAACCCAATATTTAACCTGTCCTAACCAATGATTGATCCACAATGTGAAGCAGTATAGCCTAGAGGCTGGAGTTGCAAGTTGTGAATGAGCTTGGTACATCCCGCAGAACTGGGTTTGATTCCCACAACCTCCACCTCCATACCGTGTGACACTGAGCAAGTCACTTAACCTCCCCAGTCCTCCCCTGTAAATGGGCCATATGTCCAGTTGGCATTGTCCGGTAACTAAAGGAAAACAAACTTGGAAAACAACTCATATAATTGCACTTTCCAAAGCAGGAGACAAGTTATAGTTAATGATCTATTTTGTCTCTTAGCCAACTTATTGAAAACATTGGTTAATGAACAGTTGTGTGACTACTTATCCATCTCGTATCATACCTTTTTTATATGTATGTCATCATCTGCTCCTGTTTAAAGATACTGTATATACTGGGCATACTATTCGGTCTCTTAATACACTGGAACGCTTAAGGGACATAAAAGACCTAAAACACACATCGGTGTTAGGAGCTCATTTTGCAGAGGCAAGGGGCTGTGTAACTTTGACAAAGTTACCTTACTGGGAATGGAATAAGTGAGTATTCCTTTAAAAGGTGTTAAATGGATCAACAGTTAAACATCTCTGAAGTCATTTGGCTTGAATGCACCTTTTCTGTAAATGACAGCAGTATTTTCCAGTCAGTCATTTTTAAATGTAATTGTAATATCATAATAGCTCTGAAAGAATAACTCAAATCTCCTTTTTTAGTGTTTCCTTGCACTTGTGCAAGAAACACCTTGGGACAGTATGGCATTTGAGAGGTGTGTCAGGGGCAAGTCCAATGCAGAGCACTGTACAGTGGGCTCGACCCTGACACACCAATGACCACTGAAGCCGAGTGTGACAGCCATCGGAATCTCACAGCGGGGAGCCAGCTCACACTTGAGAGAGATGAACAGCACCAATGAGAGAGTGTGCTTCATTCCTCTCATTTGCATAAGCAACATCTCCAAGAAAAAACAAAGTGACTGCGGCCTCAAGGGAAGCACCAGCTGCTAACACCTACTCCTTCCCCTTCATTCATTGTGCTTTGTTTTGTCCCTTTCATTCCCTACCTCCTTCATCTCTCTCTCTTTCTGTCCTCTGCCGTCGGTCCCATTTTGCATTTCATTTGCCCTTCTTTTGTTTTGGTTCCACTGCCTCCTTGCCCCATCAGCATCCCTGGGCATGACATCATTTCACCGGTACTGGCTTCCCCTCTGCCTCCTGTGTGGCTATAGCTCTTTTCCTTCCCTTAGCTGCCCCCTCCCCCTCCCCAATCTGTTACAGTCCCTCTGGGCTTGCTATCCGCCATGATGCGACTCTTTATTTTATCCCCCCCTTTCTGGCTATTTCAATAAGCCATACGGCTTGCATTTACGCGGCACTCGCTGCACTGTCTTCTCGTTCTCTCTCTCAACCCCCCAACCGCTTCACATTTTTTAGCTATGTGGCTTCCAATTCTGGTGGCTCCAAAGCCCTGCACTGTACAGGAACCCCCCCCCTTCTAGCTCTCACTACTGCTGAGGTGTGGCTTTAACTCATGATGGTTCCTGCCACCCTGCACACTCCTCCTCAGCCCCACTGCCTCCTTGTACAGCTCTTCAGGGCTCTCACCAGTGCCACCAGAGTGACTTTACTTTACAGCAGCATCTTGCTGCTCTCTGGCCCCCTGGCTGCCCTTCTTGAGCCCTGTAGGGCATAATTTACACAAATAAACGTCTACTGGAGTGGCGATCAGAAAGGTGGGAGAAGGCACTTTCCTGCATGCCTCCTCTGCCTCCCGCTGGCTCCATTTGTGCCCTGTCTGCTTCCTCTTAAGCCCCGTAGAGCATAAATTAATTAAAAATCTGTAGCCAGAGCAGTGATCAGGAAGGAGGGGAGGAGGCGCTTTCATTACTTGCCTCCTCCACCTCCTGCTGGCTCACGGCTTTCCCTGTCTCCTATCCATGTGGAGTAGGCCACAGCCTAAGCATCATATGGGCTGGGAGTTCTGGAGCACCCACAGGCACTCACACTATAGCACTGTCACACTATAGGCAGGCTGCCCAGCAGCCCAACTTGCTCCTGTGCTGCCACCACAAATACCCCCCCATCACTTCCCACAGAATAACCAGGGCTCAGAGAAGCCCATCTTAGACCCAGGAAGGGTTTAAAATTTATGTTAACATAAACGCTGGCCTCAGAACATCGGGGTTAGCCCACTAGGCCACCAGGGCTATCTATATGTTGTGCCCCCTTCCCTTTACAGGGCATTTCCAAGCCCCACTGACCACCAATGGCACTTTTATTTCTACAGAAGGGCTACTAGCCTCCACTAACCTGCTTGTGCTACTAACTAAATTACTGGCCACTCGGCCACCATTAGGGGCAAAGGGTCCCAGCCGAGCCCCCCCCCTTCCCCTAACCTCACTCCCTTTTCTCTCCTTCTGCTTTCTTACTGCTTTTTCATCTAACTAACCTATTTCTCTTTTATTTTTGCAGGTCTGACCAGACGAGGGCTTCTAGTTTTATTTATATCTTGTCCCTTCCACCCTGCTGGACCCCCTAAGAGCTGTGGATTCTTTGTGACCCTTTTTGTTATGTTTTATTTTTTTGGGTACCTTGGCGTCACTACTTCAGACACCTACCCAGGCATCCTGCAGCAGGTAAGTCCCTTTATTTAGGCCAGCCCGGTGGCACTGAAGGTTGAGGCACTGGATACCACACCTCACACCACACCGGTGTCCTGGGTTTGGGAATGAGCCGGGGCCATTGGGGGTCAGTGGGGGAGGAGGAGAAGATTGAGCATCCGGAGGACTGCTCTCTCTTCTCCTGGGGTGGGATCCAGGGACTACTGCGCTCAGCAGCGGCACCTGGCGGAGGCTGGGGTCATCACTCAGCAGCAAGGTTTAGCAGCTGGGGTTTGGTGATGGCAGGATGTCTATGGGCAGTCCCACACTGGCATCCATTGCACACCATGCCAAGGGGAAGGTACAAGTAAAAATACCCTGCCTCCTGATAGGCGAAGGATGGTCCAGGGGCTGGCCAACCATGCCCAATGTTGGGTCTCTCTGCTCGCTCCTCTGCTCTCCTTCCTGCCTGGTCACTCATCTGGATTATAGATAGAGTGCCAGGAGGAGTAATGGCGGTCCCACCTCGGGGGACTCAGAGCTGGGGGGGTGGGTGATCAGGTAAGAGGATGGAGAGCTGGGGCCAAAGAGGAGACGAGGACTTCAGGCGGGCGGGATATGGCACATGCCGAGAGACCATATGGAGAGAGTTCAGGTAAGACAGTGCCATAAAAAGAGTTAAAAAAAAAAGTCCCTTTATTTAACCTTACTTTGGATGAGTTGACTGCAGTAGGTGTCCACACCCATTACAGCTGCCTCTGTTGCTGTTTCTCTGTCCTGGTAACCACTGTCTACCTGTGGCTGGTGAGGACTTCAGGAAGACTCAGCAGCGCAGTAAGTTCCCTAATCCTTCTAGTTCTGTAATTGTTTGAGACATGCAAAGTTAACAGGGCAATGTAACCATGTCCAAACACATTCCGTACTTACATTCAGGTGTTCTGCTCAGGTAGATGTCCATGCAAACATAAAGAAACAGACATACATCTGCATGTGTTATGACCCCAAATTTTCAGCATTGCCATTTCTTCACAGCACTTCATGAATATGACAGCTGTCATTTTTCAAATGTGTTCTTGCAGCATCCTGAAAGGTGATTTCGCAGTTGCTGCACTAAACCACCTTTCGGGCAGGAGTTAAACATTTTCTCCACCATTGCTCATGAGGCAAGGTCGTAAGAAGGCTACGTTGAACATGTGGCATAAAAATATAAAAATAATAAAGTTATCAGGCTATGCTGCATTTTGCTAACACAGGCTCATAACTTTAATACACCCCTGATATGTACACATGCAAGGAAACATTCGGCATTGACAAATGCTTGTTTCTTGCAGGTTTTGGGACATAATGTGAAAGTCTCTCTTTCCTTTCACTGACACTTCATGCTTTATATTAAACTAGTATATTACTAGTCTAACATATACATGTACGGGACTCTCTGGGCAAGATGTACTTCTCTGTCTTCTGCATGAATTGCTTCCCTTCCAGCTGTCCTGGTGGCACGGAGGACTTAGGTGTTGAACGCCCCACCTCCTGCCATGCTAGTGACCCGTGTCCAAGAATGAGCACCAGTTGCCGGGGGTTGGCTGGGCAGGGAGAGGATTGAGAATCCAACTGACTGCTCTCCTCTCTCGGGGTGGAATGGCATGTCGACTCGGCTCTTGGCCGAGGGCAGGTGGAGGCCTGGGGTGTAGTGCTACACTCAAGCAGCAAAACAACAGGAAGTGTGCCACGGTTCTGTGATGTGTGTGCACCTCCACACATGCACACACACACACACACACACACACACACACACACACACTCTCAATGTGTTGCCATGTCTGGGATACCAGGGGGAAAACACAGAAAATGGTCAGCATGGGCTGAATTAAGTCCTGCCCGTTGGCTGGCCATCTGTCCTGCGCCACCACCTAGACCACCAGATTTGTCACTGGATATGAGCTTCCATGTGGAGGAAGACAGCCCTCCCCCACATGGTTCCACCAAGGGGGAAATCTGTGGAGGTCTTTGGGTCCACTTAGGATAGGGTGAGGTGATTGCTGGGCAGAGGGGGCAGAGACAGGACTAAGAGCCTGCCCATGTCCAATCGACAGGTAAAAAGCTATATGGAAAACAAATGTATTTCCTTCCACTCCTTCTCTCTCCCCAACCCCCCTTTTGTCCTGTCCTCCCTCCCATTCCTCTGATCTTCTTAGTTCCATTCTACTGCTTGAATGAGGTACATTTAATGGTTAACTTAAAGCCCTTGTCCCTTCTGAGGCATGGGGCCAGATTTCCAAAGGGTGGCGCAGGGCTAGTGTCAAGCCCTGCATGACAGCACTTTGAAATCACTGCTACGCCAGTGCTGTTTGCCACAGCTGCGCCTGATTTTCAAAGGTCGGATGCAGTTGCGACAGTTTTCCCACTTTACGGCAGCTTATGCCAAATCTCAAGCATAAGTTCCGAAAAAACAGTACCCAGAATTGATGCAAGCCAGACCACAGAAAAATGGCCTAACCTGCGTCAACTGCTGCATGAGATAGAAAATACAGTTAGATTGATGCAAGCCAGACCACAAAAAAGATGGTCTAACGCGTCAACTGCTGCATGAGATAGAAAATACAGTTCGACTGATGCAAGCCCGTGTGCCATATCTTTGGTGCACCTGGGGCTAGTGACAATCTTGCCCCTCTGAAAATCCCAACAATAGTTTCTAAGTTATTGAATTATAACTTCAGCCTAATTGCTTTTTTCTCTTCATTATACAGTGTAGACACTTATTTTTTTTTACTTATGTATTAGTTATTAGTTAACCAGGTGGACACACTGATCCCACGGACTGTTTTCAGGCACGACCGGGCCATAGAGATGGCACAAACAAGGGCAATAAAAGTACAGAAATGACCAGATACACTAGATTGCTACAATACAGTTAATGGTGCAGTCATCAGATTCAGTACAAGACAATTAGACGTGAGGTCATGAAGGAGCAATTGGGCAGTAAATAGGCACAATGCAAACAGTTCAGTTTACAGAGTCCCATAGCAGCACGATGTCACAGATACATGAAGAAGAACAGCTGGTTCATTCAGAAATTAGATCAATGGTAGGAGGACTTTGTGTGAGTAGGGGGGCCATTGCAGGTAGGTTCCAATCTCTGTTCACTGTTTTGTTGCACTCCCTGTTTATTTATTATTTCTTTGACTTCAGACATATTCCTTTCTTCACATTTTTTTTGTTTTATACATACATCTAAATGGAATATGAGTTCTTGCAACACCAGGAATTATGACATTTAATGTCAAAATATTACAAAATATCTATAGTATGTGAATGATTTACCGTCTAACTAGTACATATCTTGTGTAAATATTCTATTAGTCTTTTAATGTTGACCTCCCTAGATGCCAACAACTAAGTGAATGTCACATCTGAAAAAATACACCTCCTTGCATATCTGTGGTTATAAAAATATGTGTGACTATGTCAAAGTGGGCTTCTTTGACTTGAAATGTATTACTATTGAAATGATTACAAAAAGCTATTTGGAACTCAAGGTGTTAACCTGAAATGCAGTTTTTAAGCCCTTTGCACAGTTGTCAACAAGAGGTCAGTTCTGGGACACCATGTACTGTTCAGCTGCACCTGCAAGGAATGAAACTGACAAGAACATTCTGTAAACTTGCAAGAACATTCTGTGAGAAGCAGGATCTCTTAACAGGTTCCCAGACAAAGACTTAAAAAAAGAGCAGCAATGCGTTTGCTAGAGAGACAAGGAGAGTGAGAGACTGAGAAACTGAAACTTGGAATTAAGAGATACCCTCAGAAGAAGAACTTAGTTTTCTCTGTTTGTGCTGCCTTTGTAAATAGTTATACTGAATAATTTTTGTTTTTATTTTGCTGTTATTGAGAAAAATAAAATGCTATTTGCAAATTTTGAAACTGCTCCTGGTTTTCCTATGCTTCCTGACCTGTGCCTTGACGACAGGTATGATAACTACTTAATTTGACTTTATTTCTGACAGGGCATTATTTACTGCACTGGACATTCGGAATTCTGATTACACCAGCATGGAATGGATCACTGCAATTCAGGGCTAAATCAGGCTGTAGAGCTTTGACCACTGTATGGAATGAAGTAGCTCACACGCCATATTTTTTCTGAGTTTCACTGGTTTATCATTTATGTACACCATGTTTGTGACTAGTTGATCTCTCTGTGACTACAGGACTAGTATCTAAAATATATAAGGATTGCATGAGGGGGGCTTTAATAAATGTAAGGCTGCTGTTGTGTTTTTCATCAAAGAACTGTCTTTGTTATTTCTGAAAGCCTGGTGCCGACACCCAGCATAGGCAGAGAAGATTGCCAGGTAACAGAGGAGCTGAAGTGGCAGGTGTTAAGCATTGCATCTCACAGGGTCCCCTGACAGAACAGTCCTTACTTTTTACCATAAGATCAAAGGGCCCCCCAGCGCAAGTTTAAATGAACACCCTAGACCCAGACTACCCTCACCTGAAACACTCTGGATCGGTATGACATTAGGAGAGTGAACTGATTTTACCAGATATTTAATGAGAGTGGCACTCCCCCCTTGGTTATCAATTTGGCATTCTGGATGGATAGTGCAAACATTTAGCAGTGGGGTACCTCAGGGCTCCGTCTTGGGACCAACTCTGTTTGGAATCTCTGTGGGTGATTTACATCATGGTATAACTTGTCACTTCAGTAATTTGCAGATGACATCAACATTTCATCAGAAGTAGATACAGCAACAAAAGCTCAACAACTACAAACTGACCTGATGAAAACTGAACAGTGGGCAAAAATAAACAAGATGAGCTTTAACCTAGAAAAATGTGCAGTTATTCATCTAGGAACAAAAACCCTAATAGTGAGTACGTACTGAATAATATTACCATTAATGCAGTTTGCTCAGAAAGGAATTTGGGTATAACAGTTAATTTATTGTCTCCTAGTGAACACTGCAGAAAGATTGCACAAACAGGAAACCGTATATTAGTTGCCATTAAAAGATATTTTATTACCAGGAACGAACACTGTATCATTCCCCTATATACATCATTTATTCATCCACATACAGATTATGCAGTCTCCTTCTGGGCCCCATTTTTAAACAATGACAAAAGACTAACTGAAAGTACACAGAGAAGAACTACCAAATTAATACCAAGGTTAAAAAACTTACCCTATAAAGAAAGGTTAGCATCTCTGGGTCTCTATGATTTACAACAAAGGAGGAATAGGGTGATTTACTCCTATTATTTAATGACCATCAACTTATGGCACATTGTAACATCATTATGGCTGAAAACCCTGAAAACTTAAGATTCCATAACAAACAAATTAGAATTCCCAGAGCTCATACTAATAAACACAAAAATTATTTCACAATCAGGGCAGCATCCCTTTGGAATACTTTACCACAACATATAGTAGATAAAAAAGAACATAATTGATTCCAGTATGCATTGGACGCTAATTTTTTAGGTATGGATAGCTGACAATACTCCCTACTAGTGTAGGGAAGGTGGTCCCGATGGGCCTAGTGCTCTCTTCCACCTTTCAAACAATCAAGTAATACCGAGTAACATGTCCACACCATAATACAGCATGAGAGTTATCTTTCTTGTTTAAGGGAAATTGCATTAGGTGTCTGTATTTTCTCCAAATTTAAAAAGGAAAAAATCCTACGGTGTACTAGCAGTGGTGTATACATACTAAGAACTTTGTGGCGGTATTGTGGCCTAGTGTTTATACTATAGGCTTGGGAAGCAGGAGACACTGGGTCTTGAAATTTACCAGAGCTACATCCTAGCAAGCACACTTATCATAGTTTATCTGGCAGGACACTGAAGGAACTCAATGTAATCCAATGGTAATTACTCCAGTCTGGTACACAGTGAACTATGTAATCTCACATAGAGCGCTTGACCCTGGTGGATGGCACTGTAGCTAGTGTGACCCTCAGCAAGTCACCCATCCTTCGGATGACACATTCAACTTTGGTCTCGTCTATCCCTCTCTGGTGGCAGTCCAGGAAGAAGTTAAAGATCCTGTGACATCATAAAACTAGGGGATTTTCCCCCACTATCCTGGTCAACATTCCACCTGTCAATAAAAGAGATCCATGTAATCCACCCCCTTGGATGCACCTGGAAATGACCTGTCACAGAACAATGTGCCTTTCCTGGGCAGTGATAAAGAGAGATTGTAGCCATGTTAGTCCTTGGGAAATAACAGTTGCTGGATAGTTTAACATATTTTATGGACCAACATATGTCTTGTAAAATGATGGTATAAGCTTTTGCAGCCACACAGGTCCCTTCATCCGGTACAACAGCATTCTGTACAGAAGAAGCTGAATATACACTTACATTGTTTCAAAATAATTTATGACAGAATTAAGTAAGAGGAGAAGAGTTGGGCAAAGAGAGAGGAAACTGATCTTCAGCAGTGAGGGAATGCCTTTGAGGGACGTGCTAAGATATTTGTATAAGAAAAGCAGGGTAGGTCAAGGCTTTAAATGCCCTGAAGTGTTAAAGCAGCGGTATTTGTTAAATGAAAACCATATAATTTTTTTTGTAACAATGTATTTCTAGCAAACAACGTTAACATATCCATTTTTTCACTCCTGAACTGAGATACTGGGTTCTAAAGTTTTAAAAAGAACCGCTCTCTGCCCGCCCACTATGAATAAATGAAACATGCTGGAGTACTGCCTGCTGTTCACCACCAGACATTGTGTGCTAGCATCCTCCTAGTACATCAGCAGCATGTAAAGTCAAAAAGAAACCTTGAGGGGATGGAGTGTTAAAAATTGTTAGGAGTGGCCATCTTTAATGATGTATGTCAGAACATGTTACCAAACTAGTAATAAATGCTGTTTTAAAAATATCTGATGAAAATAAAAATATACCGATGACAAAGCCAATTATTTCACAAATACATCAATGCTAAAAATCTATATGATAAATATTTTTGCCAACTAACAACTAGACTAATAACTAACTGGTAATTGAAGAGAATGTGAACGGGTCTGTGACAGGAACACAGGAAGGCGTAATGGCAGTAAACTGCAATACACATTGCATTGGAGGCGGAGTAGAAAAAAATAATCCGGAAAGGAGTTAGCTACATAATAAATCAATATAACTCTACAAGTCCTGTTTTGTAATACAGGTGCTAGAGTTCTCTGTAGTGTGTCCTAAAGTCAATGTCCCGATCGAACCTGCTATATTTAGCATTAAGTTGTTTAATGTATTGTAGTTCCTGTGTCCTTGTCTCCCATGTGTTTTTGAAGTTGCCTCTTAGTATTAGGACAGACAGGTAAGAAAGAGAGAGTGGTCTGGTTGGGAAAAGTGCTGCTCTACTGGTTTACTGATGACTTTGTTTAATACTATGTACCGGTGAAGGTCCATCCTGGTTTCAGTGGTTGGTTAGTTAGGTCGTGTCCCCTCCAAAGCATCCATTTGTGCCCTTTTTGTGTTGAATAAGGGAAACCACAATGTTTCATTTACATGTACAGGATTCCATTTATTTTTATTGTGCTGTTTTGTCTTGTTCTGATGGCGGTCTGAGTGCATATGTGGGTGCAGGTTTTGCATTTTGTATTTCTGAGGAGGAACCAGTTTATCTTTGGCTGTGTCAGCAGCCTTTTCAGTCATTTTTTCCTCAAGTCTTTTTAACCGCCTCTCAACCATTGACTGTGGAACATTTTTACAAATCTCACAGACTGTCTTGAGGTGGTCAAATCCAAGACAGAAGACACAGATTAAATGAGAATCAGCTTTTGTAAAAGGTTCCCCACATTCAGTGCAATGCTGGAAACCTGTAGGTCCCATTCTTTTCTTGGTTTTCTGTGACATAACCAGAAAAGAACAACCTCTTTTTTTTTTTTTTTTTTTGGTTAACGCCTACCGACAAAAACCAGGAGTTACCCTGGTAAACAACAACTAAATGGTAACCGACTTACTTCTCGAGTTGGAATATTTAATGTAAACTGAAATTCACTTCAGAAAATAAAAGAAACATTGGTTCCTTCCCGGTTACAGAAACCAAAAAGAAACCAAACAACTTACCCCAAAAGAAGTTAAATCTAACTAAATCTACCTGAATACCAAGGACAGAGCTTTAAAATCCAGAAGAAATAAACAGTACTTTATAAAAAACTGACAAAAACAAAGTTTTCAAGTAAGTGAAGGAGAGCTCTCCGGAGACGTCTTACGAAGGCAAGTGGAGTAAACAATCTGATGGTTGAAAGAACTGCAACTAGGGACAGTGGTTTGAAAACCGAGCTCAAGCCTAGCATTCCATCATTTGCATAGGTTCTAGTAACCATTTTGGCTCCGAGGCGGTCCTATGGTAGGACCATACTGCATTAGTCAGAATACAGTAAGAATTCCTTGGGTTTGAACCAGAAAAATTCTAGTCTTAAAACTGAAACAGTGAAATTTGGCCAAAGAATGGACTGCAGTACTGGCGTCACCTGGCATGAGTAAACACACCTGGGTTAGAAAAGTTAGGCCCAGAGAAAAGGTCCAGAACAGAAAATCAGTTCAGTTCAGTTCAATCTGTGGGACTGTGCACAATAGGAGACAATCTAATTTAAAGAAAAAGTAATGAATCCCACTGGATTTGATAAGGATGAAGAAGTAATGAAGCTTTTCTTGAGTCCTCGGGCCTTGTCCTTAGGATGCTCTTTTCAGGAGTTCATAAATGCACTGTATAGTCCACCCAATCAGCTTATCTGTGCAGCTGACTGTAGGTCTTAGTTTCTCTTGCTGTCTGTAGACTGCAGATAAACACTTAAAGTGTAAAAAAGTCTCCAAAAGGTGCACAGGATGAAAAGACACAGCAATTTTCTTTGCGGTTATGTTTCTTGCCTCCAGAAATACACTATAAATCTAAGAAAAGGAGTCCATGGGACCACATCAGCACAGAATACTAAATGTGAAACTACAAGTGCGACTACAGCTACACGGTATACACTACTGCCAGTCTGCTTAAATAAAATTACCTCTCCACAAAAACAGTAATGTTAGGGAGGGCACATGATGGCCGACTGAGCAGGATGCCTTTTTCCGAGCTCCTGACCCGCTCTCTCAAACAATAAAACTTCTGCATCTCCTTGCTACCTAAAGGTTCTCACTGGCTACCGGATACCGGGGGAAAGCGACTAGATCAGCCTTACATAATACATTTATGGGGATGGAGGCTGAAATGAGAGATAGTTTGCCCCACCACACTCTGCCTACTACACTGAGCAAGGACAAAACTAAGTGCTCCAAGGCATCTCCAGGCTGTACAGTGGCGGGCGCAATTCTCCAGGCTGCATTGATGGAGGAGAAGTTCTGGGAAGGAATAACCCCCAATTAAAGATGCTCTGGATTCCCTTATGAGCTCAGTTCAAACTCTTACCTCATCTCTAGCAGCACTAGCACAGCAGACTGGAGACAATGAAACGCGTATTTCCTTGTTGGACGACTGACGGGCGAGACTGGATTCCGAAGTCGCACAGTTGCATTAGCATCTGAAGGCCATGGAAAGCAAACTGGAAGATCTTGAAAGGAGATTACGCTGCAACAATATTGTAATTTTAGGGCTCCCAGAAGGAGAGGAGTGGTCCTCCCCTATTATATTTATCCAAACATTTTTGCAACAATATAGTGGGCCCTTCTCCCAATGGCCCAGACTATATAGCTGAGAGGGCCCACCATTCCCTGTGCCCAACTCCCCTGCAAGCAGCCCCTCCATGTCCATTGCTATTCCGGCTGTTGAATTTTTTAGACAAACAGCATATCCTCACCAAAGTGCAAGACCTGAGTGAAGTGCAATGGGAAGGACGTCGAATCAGTTGCCCAGGATTTGCCCAAATCAGTCCGGCAAAAAAGAACTGAGATGTATCCTATCATTTCTAAACTCATCGTGGCTGGAATCAAGTTCAGAATGAAGTATCAGGCCATACTCCAAGTCCACTGTCAAGACACTTGGCACACTTTTGAATCACAGGAGTGAGCGAGAGCCAGTCTGCAAAACTTCTTCCCGGGTCTCTTTAAGTGAAACCCTCATCTGAGAGGAAATCTGGGCTTCCGCCACTATGGAGTCACCAGAGTGGTCATTTGAACTTTAACTTATGCAGAAATAAACAATCTTTAAACTGTTTGACTCACCAAGTCAAATTCAGAGTTAGGTTTTCCCTGAGAAGGGACTTAATTACTTTTGAGAACCGAGATCTTGGCTGCCTAACTTCAATGGACCTCTGCCTATAGAGGCTGAATTGACATCTATTTTTATCCTTATGAGGCCCAAGACCCCTTCCTCCTGTCAAATGTAGCACAGGAGGAAGGGCCAGCGGCCATAGAGCCTAACTGATTTTCCTATAATGGTTCTTTTAATCTCTCTCTAGTTCGTTATGAGCATCAGGAATGACGTTATAAGCCTGTTGGTTTAACTTTCATTGACCCAAGTTAAATTATGCTTTAGGAAAGAGTACCGGGGCCTGAAATCATAGCCTTCTGTTTAAGGGTGTAACGTTTTTTATGGGGCCCCGCTCATCTAGTTATATTTACTGCTCTGAACCTAATATGCAGATGTTTCTCCTTTTGTATGCTCTTTTATGTTGAGGAGGTACCAACACTGTCTTAAAAATACTATTGATTTATCTGTTTGTTTACTTAATCATGCTCTGTCACAGCATAGGGCATGGTACCAGTAAGTTGGTTTAGATAATTAGGTGCAGTTTGGGTTTAAGCTGAGCCTCAACTTATTGGGCTCAAGGTTTTATTCATATTGTTATGGGTACATACGTTATAATTTCTAAGATAAGGGACTTGATTTTCACTACTTACGTACCAGATTGAAAAGGTATCAGATTTTGAAGCACCTACATCTAATGCACTGTCAAATTGTCTTTCTCCAGGAAACCCACTTGCTGGTGTCGGAGAAATTACTTTTCCGGCGACAGCAGGTGGGACAAGTGTTTGCGGCAGGGGATTCCTCTACTCAGAGGGGGGTTGCAATCCTTGTTTCACGGGGAGTTAACTTTCAGCTAATCTCTGGAACTACTGACAATATAGGCAAATACCTATTTGTACGTGGTATCTTAGGTCAAGTGGAGCTGCTAATGGGATGTATCTATGGGCCCAACGTTCAATCACCCAACTTCTTTTTAGATATGGTGAACCTGCTTGCACCTTATGCACACCTCCCGCTAATCCTAGCTGGGGACTGGAACACAACTCTCACTTCGGACCTGGATAAGTCTTGTACCCGTACCTCTAAACCTTCCCCCACCCAACAGGCTCTAAGAGAACTCTTCAATATGGGAGCTCTTTGTGACTCGTGGAGTATACTCCATCCTCAGGAAAGGGGGTTTACCTTCTACTCCCCAGTCCATAAATCACTCTCCAGAATTGATTATTTTTTAATTAGCACCTTGGCCTTGCCTGGGGTAGTGGATAGTGGTATAGCACCAAGAGTGCTTTCAGGTCACTCCCCAGTATGGATTATACACAATTCTTGCCCCAATCTAAAGAAGGACAAGTGCTTCAAACTTAATACACAACTCTTAAAGGATCCCTGGGTACTAACTAGGATAAAATCCCTTATCACAGATTATTGGGATTGCAACAAGGACTCCATTGCAGATACTGACAAAATTTGGGCTGCCCTTAAATGTGTACTACGATGCAAATTTATTCACCTGGCAGCCACCAGGAAAATGAAGCGGGAGTTTGCACTACGGACTCTGCTTGCCCAGATAATTACCCTCAAAAGTAAAGAGGCAGCAGACCTCTCTGACTCCGATCAGGCTACTTTAACAAAAACTAAGACATCAGTACTCTGACCTGTTGAGGGAGAAAACAGAATATGCTCTTTTAAAAACCTAAGCCATGTATGTGGATCAAAGGGGAAAGGCAGGGCACCTACTGGCTCTATGACTTTGGCAGCAGGAAGCTTTGTGGATAGTACGTTCCATTATTTCTCAAGATAATGCTATGCCTAAAACCTCTCCCACAGACATTGCCCAAGAGTTCGATAATTTATATTCCCATCTCTATAGCCTCCCTGATAACCCTCCCACAGAGCAGGTATCTAAACATTACCTTGAATCTATTCAACTGCCAAAAGCTATTTCCAGCCCAGCAGGAACACCTTATAAGTCCCATTTCCTCCCAGGAAATCTCTGTAGCCCTCCAATCCATGCAGTTGGATAAATCGCTGGGGCCGGATGGTCTTCCCTCCAGTTTTTATAACGTCTTTTCAAAAGAGTTAACTCCCATTATTTCCCAGTTTTTTTTTCCTATCTCTGTGACAAAAGGATCTCAGATACTTCCCTATTGGAAGCACTTATTGTTGTCCTGCCTAAACCTAACAAAACATCGGATAGGTTTGTTAATTATCGTCCTATTTCCCTTATCAATTGTGATATAAAAATCTTTGCTAAAATTCTGACTACCTGAATAATGCAGGTATGGGAATGCCTGATAAGTCCTGAACAGGTAGGTTTTATGAAAGGCAGGTCATCTGCTGACCATCTCTGGAAATTAGAACATGTCTTCTCTGTGGCCAGAGACTCCAGAATTCCGATGGAGCTGGTCTGTCTGGACGCGGAGGAGGCCTTTGACAGGGTTCGGTGGGAGTTTTTATTTCTAGTTATGTGCAAACTCAGATTTCCCTCTAAATTTCTTCAGTGGATACAAACTTTATACTCCAATCCAAAAAATAAAGTTTATTGCAATTGAATGCTTTTCAGGGGTTTCTCTCTTCAATCAGGTACCCGTCAGGGATGTCCCCTTTCACCTTTCCTGTTCAATCTTTATTTAAAGCCACTGATTAGGGTGTTAAAATCTTCACCAGACCTCCACAGCATTCTGGTGGGCCCCCTCAATATCAGTCTCTCTGCATATGCAGATGATATTCTTCCTCATATTTAGTTTCCCAGGACATCTATACTCAAAGCCCTATGCCTTATCTCCCAGTTCGGCAACCACTCTAATTATAAACTGAATGTAGATAAAACTATTGTGATGCCCCTAAACCACCATACATTTTCCTCTGAATGCAGAGATTTGGGTCTGAGTTGGGTCTCCAAATTTACATACTTGGAGATCACTCTCTCCCAGAAACGATCTCTTATCAAGCCAATTAATCTACAAAATGTTTTGGACTCTATTATCCAAGACCTAAATAGATGGTCCTTGCTCCCTTTCACATTACAAACCTGAATTAATGTAGTTAAAATGAACATCCTCCCCCGCATCTATTATCCTCTCCACATGCTCAATATTTTTCTTCCACGGGGCTGGTTCAGGAAACTCCAATCAATAATTTCCCGCTTCCTCTGGAGGGGGAACCTCCCTGCAGAGCGTACAACTGCTTGGCGGCCCCAAAGCAGCTGAGTAGTCTTAAACTTCCTGACCTTTATCTTTAGTATCTGGCCAGCCATGTCTCAAAGTATGCCAGATGGGCTAACCCCTTAGGGCATCCCGAATCTCACGATTACCTTCCTATTTGGCTGCAAATTGAGAGGCACCAAATAGCACTAGCAGGGATCCCCCCACTTGGGCTCCTGTTCATTCCTCCTAATAAATTGCCTTTGAACCTCAAGAGAACTGTTATACACACCTCACTGACAGTGCATAACCAGTTATGCAGGTCAATGTATTACAAGAATATACAAGATATCTCACAACCCCTATGCCACAACCCCGACCTAAGAGTAGACAGTAAGGTTCTCTCTCCTCAATGGCTCCTGGGGCTTCTAGATAAAATAGTTCCTGACCTGACCAGAGATGGGTCCCTGATGGACAGTCAAACCATTTTGGTGCTTCTCCAATTGCCCAACACACAGACTTTTAAAGTATATCAGCTATGCCACATGTTAATCCAATGGTTTGAGTCAGGGGAATGGAAGACTAATAACAGCAACCTTCTTTCCTTAATTCAGTCTCTCTCTTGGCAACCCCATGTCGTACCGAAGTTAGTCTCCCTTCTTTTTCCACAGATACATCCCCATGTTACTGGGCAGTCCCACTACTAGGAACAAGTACTGCCCTCTGCATCACTGAACTGGGAGTGCACATAGCTTGATGTTTATCAACACACATCCAGTGACAGACTGCACCTCATGCAGTTCCACATTTTGCGTAATATATATTTTACCCCGATCCATCTACACAAAATGGGTAAACACCCATCAGCTACTTGTTCCAGATGTAATAATGCAGAAGGTTCCCTGTTGCATGTTATGTAGGATTGTTCCAAGGTAACTCCCATTTGGGACACACTCAGAACAACATTAGATCCCCTTTTGGGCCTGGCTGAATTTTTTACTCCAGAAATCTGTGTAGTGGGCTCTCTTTTGGACATCCCTGTCAAGGAGAGAAGATTTCACATGGCATTAATAGCCTTAACAGTAAAACGCTTAATACTACGCCATTGGTTAGACCAAGAAATCATCTCTCCAACAGAGTGGCTCAATGATATTTTGCACAATCTAAGAGTGGAAAAGACCATAGCTAGTCTTAACAAGCATTTGTCAATGCCGAATGTTTGCTTGCTGGCATTGGCATTGGTAGTGTAGGAGTTACAGAGCTGCATAATAGGAATAGCAGTGAAGTATTGAACTGAAGCCAACCCCACCACCACCCTGCAGAGACTGACAGGCACTGGGGTGTGCCTTTGGGTCATCAGGCATAACAGCCACGCCATTTCACCACACCCTACCCTGTAGACATCGACAAGTGTCACAGTGTGCCTTGGGGTCTTTGGTCCTTATGCACACCCCCTTCCGTCAGGAAATACGGTGAGATGGGTGCAGTATAGGAGAATGGGGTGAACCTTGGGGCTGAAGAGTCCAAGGCACTCCTTGATGCCTCTCACTGGCTGCAGGGTGTGGAATGGATGAGCATTACAGGCAAGAATCCCAAGTCACACCCCTAATGCCTGTCATTCTCTACAGGGTGGGGCGTTATGGTCGGAAACTCTAAACGCCCCAGGAATTCATTGGTATTTTCACTCCAAATTTTCAACATGGTTTTTTTGTGACCCCCACATCATGAACAGTGGCAATATCAGTTTGTTAGCCGAAAGCTGCTTTTGCACAGCGACTACGGCATTTAGCACCACAGGTGCAAAAACACATTCTGAACAGCGGTACTGTGGAGGTGTAAAAAATGGCAATGTTGAAAATTTGCAGTAAAAACTAGGGTGTAGACAGGCATACTCACTGTACACATTTGTGTACAGTTTTGTTGAGTGCCTGTCACAAACCATAAGCCACTTTGTTAATATTATCATTCTAATCTGTAGTATTTGGGTTAGTATAGGCCACTGAGGAGTGTCCAATACATGTATAACTTCTTTAGAGAGTAGTGGAGTCATCTGACAACAATCTGACTTGTTTGGAAGGGGATGTCATTTGGAAAGGATCTGTACATTTTTTAATTGGGGGGGAGGGGTTGTAACTGTTGGAGATTGTGTACAAAATGGAAATCTCTGGCTACACTCCTGAGTGAAAATATAAAAAAAACTGGTGAAGTCACGAGCGTGCATAGAAACTATGCAACGCACACCTGTAATGTAATTAGTTTGGGGATTTTTTACAGCAGATTGTCAACACAGGCATTTTGGGACCTCCGATCATGAACAGTGTCACTGTGATTTTCATTATCTGTCCTGAACAATGATTTCCCACAGCGACCACGCATTTCTGCGCTGAAAGTGTGAAAACACATTTTGGCAATGTTGTGAAAAATGACAGCTGTGCTGTTCATAAGGAAGTGTGGAAAAATGCCACTGGTGAAAATCTGGACTCTAAATATTACAAATTCATGAACTTACGAGGGTGCATGGAAACTGCGCAGTGCTCACTCACAACACAGTCATTTTATGGACTTCTGTCACCAAATTTTCAACATAGCCATTTTAAGACCTCTGCTCATGAACAGTGTCACTGTGATTTTCTTAATCTGTCCCAAACATTGCTTTTGCACACCGACTGCACCATTGTGCGCTACATGTGCGGAAACACATTTTGGGTGAGATGTGAAAAATGGCAGCTGTACTGCTCATAAGGAAGTGTAATAAAATGGCAATGTTGAAAATGTGGTGTGCAAATATTAAAAATTCGCAAACTTGCAAGCGTGCATAGGAACTGTGCAACGTTCGCTCCTAAAACAGTCATTTTGGGAATTTTTCACCAAATTTTCAACATAGCCATTTTAAGACCTCTGCTCATGAACAGTGTCACTGAGATTTTCTTAATCTGTCCCAAACATTGATTGCGCACACCGACTGCGCCATTGTGCGCTACATGCAGGGAAACACATTTTGGGCAACGTGAAAAATGACAGCTGTACTGCTCATGAGAAGGTGTGGTAAAATGGTAGTGTTGAAAATCCAGAGTGCAAATATTAACGATTTGTGAACCTGACGATCATGTGTGAGAACTGCGCAACTATTACTTCTGTAAAACAGTCATTTTAGGATTTTTTTTCACTAAATTTGCAACATAGGTTTTTGAGAGCCCACCTTATGAACACTGCACTGTCATTTTGTTAATCTGTCCCAAAAGGTGATTTCTTGCAGTGACTACGAAATCACCCTTCGGGGCCGATTAACGCCATGACAGTTCCAGAATTCATGAGGAGGGGTCCCAAAACCCCCATGTTGAAAATTTGGTGCCAAAATTCCAAAATATGCCTGAAATATGCATTAAAGTTGAAAAAAACCCTATTTATTGCATTATACAGCTTACCGGCATTTCCTCAGTTCGTGGTCGGCTTTGAAGAGTGCAGACGTGTTCCCGTTCCACCGAAGATCGTCTCGCCGCCCAGCGGAGGTAAGTATGGGGTGAGGGGGGGTGTGGGGAGGTAGGATGCACAGAGGGTCGGCGCAGGTGGGCAGGGAGACCGCCGAGGGAACTTTTTTTGTTTACAGGTTTTGTTTTTTTAGGAAGACGACGCGGGATGTTTGCCACGCTAGTGGACTCCCAGCATGGCAGCTGGAAGGCTGTTTGGGCCTGGAGCCGACGGGGATTGGGCACCCCGCCGGGCCATACAGTGTGTGCGTGGGGGGAAGCGCATGAGCACGCAATGTGCGTGCGTGCGTGGGGGGAACACTACTCACTGAAGCGGAGCTCTCCCTTTCAACTGTACGGCACTGCATTTTCAACTGCTGTCATAGATGTCATAGACAGCTGCAGCGTTCATTGGAGAACTGCGGCCTTGCCTGCAAACACACTGACTGAATTGGAAGACAGATGCCACACCTCCGAAAACTCTGATGATGGCACTACGTTTCTTGCACATGCGTGCAAGCAAAAACATAAAAATAGCATGCACATATATATTAAGAAACGGGGCAGACTGGAAGCCTGGTTATTGGTAACTGGCCCCCGTTAGTTTGATCGTTTGCTAAATTTTTTTACCACAGAGTATACGTTGACTCATATTTGTCTACCCTTTAAAGATATTACCAACTGTTTGTTTAACTGGTGCAGTGGGGGGGTGGGATATAATTAGGTAAGCTGGGTGAATGGAGGGGTTGGATTAGGGTTGGTGGGGGGGCTGCTGCATGATTAAATGTGTTTTGTTAATGGAATGTTGTATGTGTTGTTGTGTCTATGTTACTATTACCTCTTTTTTCTTTAACATAAAATACTAATAAAGCATTTTAAATTTCAAAAAAACAGTAATGTTAGGGTAAAAAACAATGTCCCTATATTCAAAGCAGGACGCAGGAATGAGATTACTTACTCTTGAATGTTGGTGCTGTGTAGCGCAGGATTTCTGTGAAACACAGGTTCAAGAAGTCTCCCAACCCACTAGATGTAACCAAACTACAGGGACTTGCACCCTCCTAAACGTCATTGTCTCCAACTGCCCCCAGAAGATTCAGGACATTCAGGTCCTCCCAGACTCCTTAAGCGACCACTCCCCTCTCCTATTCCTCTGGTCTGCCCCCACCCCCAAGCATGTAGCCCAAGCCACACGCTGCAGGCATCTCCGCCCAGGCGGACTGAAAAACTCAAACAATTCCTCACTCACATTGATTGGTCTCCCATCCGCCATGCAACCAACACTGACGCTGCCCTCGACCTCTTCTCACAAGCCTTTAACAAGGCCTGTGATCTTTTTGCTCCCTTCACCATGATCCGCTCCAAAAGGCAAAATGCACCTTGGGTGACTGCTGCCCTACTCCAGCTGCTCAGGGATAGGGATAACCTCTGGCATATAGCCACTGAGACTGGCTCGATGGCTGACAGACAGGCATATAACGCCGCATGTAACAGGTGCATGTGGGCCATCCAAAAAGCCAAGGCAGACCACTACCACCAGGCCACCCTCACCTCCTCATGGGGGTGTGCCTGGAACTTCTGGGACAATATAAAAGAAATAAATGGGAATTCACGCTGCCCCCCAACCCAACTTATGGTCAATGGCTCCACCTTTACTGACCCCACTGACATTGCCAACTGCCTTAACTCCTCCTTTACAGATCTTAGCTCTGTCCTCCTGAGTAACTTTTTCGACCCAATCCCTGACCCACCACCCTCAGATTCTCAGTGCCCCTGGTTCTATCTATGCAAAGTATCCATCCAGGATGCCAGACCACTCCTGCTTAAAGCGCTAAACAGCAACAGTCCTAGCAGCAACTCCCTGGATCCAAAAATACTCCGGCTGGTCCTGGATGATGTCCTGGTCCCACTCACTGACCTACTAAACTGGTCTCTTTGTCTGGGGCAATTCCCCACAGCATGGAAAACAGCTGTAGTCACACCTATTCACAAAGGAGGTGACAGGTCCATCCCCAGCAACTATCATCCAATCTCCATCCTTCTCCCCTTCTCCAAAGCCTTAGAAAAAGTGGTGGCCACTCAACTCACCGAATATCTAGCAAAATACAACATTCTTTGCCTGGAACAGCATGGCTTCCGCACTGGTCACGGTACAAGTACAGCATTAATGGAGTTCTCCAACTTCCTGCACTCCTCCCTGGACTCCGGTTCCCTAGCTGGAGCAGTGTTCATTGACCTCTCTAAGGCCTTTGACATTGTCTCCCACTCCCTCCTACTAAATGCCCTCAGCCATACAGGTTTCTCTGCTGGCCCCCTCGCCTGGTGCGTGAGTTACCTATCAGCCCACTGCCAGCGTGTCAAAAACAATGGGATACTCTCAGAAACCCATTCCATCCACTCAGGGGTTCCCCAGGGCTCTATCTTGGGCCCACTACTCTTTAGCCTCTGCCTAAACACCCTGCCCAGTGCCTGTTCTGGCAATATTCTCCTGTACGCCGATGATGTCGTTATTTATGCCACCCACAGACATCCCACCTCTCTCCAAGACTCCCTCCAATGCTCCTTCAATGATGCTGAGAACTGGTTTAAGGAGAGCAGACTAGTCATTAACCTCAAAAAAACGAAGGCAATGCTCTTTGCCCACCACCAGAACAAAGCCAGCAACAACCCCCTCCAAATCCTCCCCAGCACTCATCAACCACTTGCACAAGTTTACTCTTACAAATACCTTGGGATCACCTTTGACTCGGCCCTCATCTTTCATGCCCACATTTTAGCCCTCGCTTCCGCCGCTAACGTTCGTCTTGGCATCCTCTACCGTCACAAGGATTGCCTCCCACCTGATGCCCTCAGACTTGCCATTACACCCTCAGAAATGTCCCTTGTCAATTACAGCCTTCTAGTCTATGGTGCTGCTGACTCCACAGCCCTCAACAAGATTCAACTCACCCTAAACAAGGCTTGCAGACTAGTGACCAGTGCCCCTAGGCTCAACCACACTTGTCACCTCTATGACATGGCCAAACTCCTTAGGCTCGATAAATGCCTCTGCTACCAAACTTGCCTACTAACTAAGAAGATTCTATTCAGGCTCTCTCCCCCTGGGGTTTCTGCCTCCATCCAACTTACACCTTCCAGAGTCACTACCCAAACCACTGACAAGGTCACCCTACTGGTACCCAGAACTAGGACCACCCAGGCACAGAGGTCGTTCAGCTATAGAACCTCATCCTGGTTCAGCTCGCTCCCTGCAGCCATTTCCAACACCACCAAAACTGCCCCCTTCAAAACTGCCGTACAGAACCAATTGTTCGACACCCACTGCTGCACCTGTCACTAAGAGATGCTCTGATGCTCTCAAAACACTACTGACATAGCCTTCTGGGCTGAACTACCCCTCACCCCACCCCCACCCCATGGCCTCCCTCTCCACTGCTAGTACCGACCTGTCAAGTCTGAAATGTTTTTTTAATTACTCTTTGTGTTCAAGCAACTACTTTATTTTGTATGATTGTATTCTGTACGTATGTTGACTCTGTATGTCCTCTCTGTGACGAGGTACCTGTGTAAACGAGCCTCTGGCTCAAAGGTTGTAATCAGATTATACAATAAAATTAAAATTAAGAACAATTAAGTAAAGTATTCCACTGGGCTCTGGTAAATCAGGCTACCCTGGGCTTAAAACGCGTCTCGCTGGGTGGAAATTGAGTGTGTATGGAGATCTAGAAAAACAGAGGTATGGAGGTTAAAACCTCAAATTCGAAGACTTCAGCTACACGTGGTGTCTGCTATGATTTATTTTACTCCACCAGGCAAGCTGTTCTTAGGGACTAATGCACATGGAGTTAAGCGTGCATCAAGATGGCGATCCGCAGGCTGAGAACGCCAACTGCAGACATGCGCAGTTAAATACCAGTTGATCACGTGATGGAGGTCACATGATCCAGAACTGCAACTAAAAAGTATATGTAAAATAAAGAATGAGAATCAAGTTTAAGAAAAAAAAATAATAGTTAAAATTGTGCGGTCTATATTTGGTACAGTGTATTGAAGAAACTGCAGCACCAGAGACATGGAAGGTAAGCAAATGGGAGATGGCACCTCTTAAAATCTCTACGGACCTGCTAAAAAAGTGCACCTAATCAAAAACCTGCTAAAAAAAAGAAAGAAACAATAAGCAGAGAGAGGAAGGAATAGCAACAGTGAAATAAAAGCAGTAAAAACAGTAGGAAGTACACGTTCCTTTTAGTTCTTAAGAGTTCTTGGGAAGGAAAAGTGTGTTTTTTTCCAGGGGAACAGTCAGTAGACAACTCGGGAGAGAACGCCACATTCTCACTTCAAGCTGCCCGATTGGCTCTCAGTTTGCCCAGCTGGTTAAGAATGTTCTGCCTGGTGCTACCACCACAATGCCATTATCCCCCTGGGGAAAAAGAAATGGCGAGAGAGAAAACTGACCGCACCGGAGAGTGCAAACAATAAGATGTACTGGAAAAGCTACACACTTGGGCAATAAGTGGCATACCTGTTAAAAAAATAAAACTCACTGTGCAGTCCTGCAACCTGCGTTTACTCCACAAATGCACGTGCGCACAGTGAGACACTGCTCCTCCAAGCCATCATAGGCTCCTCCTCCACTGACCCACTCGCCACAGAACATACGAACATATGAAGAAGCCAGCAAAAGAGGGCCATTTGGTCTGTCAAGTCTGCTCATATTGCTGGGTCCACAGCTTGAGCTAATGTCCCTGCCTTCCCTCCCCACTCCTCCCATCCTCCCTACCCATGATCTTTACCGTCCCCCATGCCTATCCCAGTCTCTCTTAAAGCTGCCCACTGTCTTCAATAATATGACCTCTTCCGGCAGCGCATTCCATGTGTCCACCACCCTCTCTGTGAAGAAGTGCTTCCTGACCTCCCTCTTAAACCTCCCACCCTCCAGCGTAAAACTGTGCCCCCTCATGTTATGGTTGCCACTCAGCTTAGAGAGAATCTCCTCATCAATCTTATTTATCCCTTTCAAGTACTTGAAGGTTCCAATCATGTCCCCGTTCTCTCACCGGTCTTCCAGGGAGTTCATGTTCAGTGCCCTCAACCTCTCCTCATATGTCTTACCCTATTGACCAGCTATCATCTTTGTAGCCCTCCTCTGGACCTTCTCCAGCAGGTTAATGTTCTTTTTGAGGTGTGGGCACCAGTACTGAACTCCATACTCTAGATGCAGCCTTACCAGTGACCTGTACAAGGGCAGTATAACCTCCTCTCTCCTACTACTGATCCCCTAGATGTGCATCCCAGTATCTTGATTGCCTTTGTTGCTGCTTTCTTGCACTGCGTGGAGTGCTTCAGGTCACTAGTGGTCATAACTCCCAGGTTCTTCTCCTCCTCCTCTGATGCAGATACTCAGACTCCACCCAGGTAGCACTCTGTCCTGGAATTCTTGGCTCCAATATGTATAATTCTGCATTTTTTGGCATTGAAGCCAAGCTGCCAGATCCTGGACCACCTCCCCAGTTTTTCCAGATCTTCCTGTAGGTCCTGTATCCCTTCAGCTGAGTCTGCTCTCCCACAGAGCCCCAGAGGTGGCTGTACTTCTGTGATAGTTTGATGTGACTTCTGTGTTGATTGTAAAGCACTTTGAGATGCTTACATGTAAGCTGCTATATAAATAAACTCATTATTAAGGTTATCATTGTTATCTAATCATGTGACTCAGGAACTCTGCAACCGTAACACCCATATCCTTCTAAGAACAACTCATCCCTCCTTTGTATCGACAACCAGGCAGGTAGAACATTGCTATTGGTATACTAAATCGATGCCTGCCCTGGGGCTGTGTGGAGCCTGACTGCTCCATGCAAGGCTCAGCAGTGCACATCTCTGAATACAAGGTAGACAACAAAACTAAAATAATGGCAGTCTAGGCCTCATGCGTCATTCTGTTGCTACTACTGCATGTAGCGACATTAAAAATAAGCCTGGCCTGGGGGGGCACCAGAGAGCCAGCTTCCAGGCAGCAAACTTTTTCCAGCTGCTCTGCACATCATGCTCCCTTTCAACCATCAAACAAAGTTTTATCTGAAAAATTCTAATCAAAGTAATCTCAGAGTATTTAGGACATCGTGGGCTTTCAGAGGATACCAAACTTGTGATGGGTCACACAAGGCAAACGCAACCTCATTCCTCTGCTGCTCTGAGGCCTACAACATTGCAGCAGCAAGTGGCCGAGGGATCAGTTACAGCACAGTATGCAAGGTCATTATCAACCAAAGAACCTCTATGGCAGACCATCCTGGAGTCGGTAAGGGCGATGGACTCTAAAATGGAAAAAAATTTGGCCAAATTGGAGAACCATGATGCTACCCTTGCCTTGCTAACATCTACAGTACAGGATACAGAAAAACGATCCTTGACTACTCAGACAACCTCAGCTACATTAGTAAAGGAAAATCAGCAACTATGAAGTAGATTGGAGGGAGTGGAGAACACTATGAGGGCTGGAAATGTCCATTTAATTGGATTGCCAGAGGGTGCTGAGGGGGTGAACCTATTGGTCTTTCTCATGACTTGGATGGCAGAAAATTTGAGTATCCCTGAAGAGTTTGAGTGGTCGGACCTCAGGCAGGCTTACAGAATCACACCTAGGGTGCGGCCTGTGGATGCACCTCAGCCCAGAACAGTCGTCTTGCGGACCATTGGTCCTGAAGTCCGGGACATTATTATCAGTGCCACTCGTGTGGCCTACCCCCTGGAGATACAAGGCTGTGACATCAAGTGCTTCCTGAATCTTTTCTTCCAGACCCGCTCCAGACACAAACAATTCGACGTGGTCAGGCAAAAACTTCGGTCACTGGGGATCGTCATTCTTTCCTTCTCCCAGCACGGCTCTGAATAATTTATGGTGGCAAAAGTTGGCAATTTACTGACCCCAAGGACGCAGGTCAGTGGACTGAGAAAGCGGAGACAGAATTCTTAAACAAATCAGCGAGGGTTCCCAGTGCCGAAAGCTCTGACTCAGAGAGATTGAGTACCTGAACTCATATTCAAATTTTATAGTGACTCACTGTAGTTTTTGAACATCTTTTGCTGTGTTAATTTGTTTGCTGGTTATATAAGGGGGGATTGCCTCTTAGGGTGCATAGGTCTATTAACTGAAAGAAAAATGTTTATAAAGTCATTTGGGATGTAAAGGGCTTGGGTGTATAGTTCCTCACTTGCAATTGTATCTCTCTTAAGGTTATTTATTTATTTAGTTGTTTAACCAGGAGTAGCACACTAAGCTGAAAGGTTTTTTTTTTTTGTTTGTTTTTTTACAGGTGCGACCTGGGAGCACAGGGAAGTTAAGTGACTTGCTCAAGATCACACAATATGCAAGTGGAAGCTGGGATTCAAACCCAGGTCTGGTCTGCTGGATGTCACTAGATTTGCAGCTCAGAGCCTTAAACCACTGCGCTATACTACCTCCCTTTTATTGTTGTTTTACTTCAAACACAGCTTGAAGATTTGGGTCTTTTAAAGCCTAATAGCTACATGTTTCCATAAAGAATAAAATAAGATTTTTGGGATGTTGGTGGAGGAAAAGAGTGGGAGGGGAGTAACTGGTTTTAACAAAGAAATCCTATTTGCTTTATAGGTCTCAGGGTTATAACACTACTGGTTAGTGTGATACATATTTTGTGGACATTCTACCTATGGTATGGTCAACAACCCAGGCCATTGAAGAGGCTGGCATGATGGACATTTGTTTGGGACATTTGGTCTATTCTTATACCAAATAATGTTGCTTTTTCTCCCCGACTCCTAATGTACCAGAATGTAAGAGCTACATATCTGTGTTCTTACAGCAATGGAAATTGTTCTTCTCCTGTTTCCTCTTGCATGAGGACCTTGAATGTATTACTCAATCCAAAGCAATAAACTGAAATAAAAAAAATAAATAAATAACCCTGGCCTGTCACACATGAATTCTGCAAGCAACACTGCAACCAAAAAGGGCATCAAAATAGTTCTGCACAGCATTAGGAGTATGTTGTCAAGCAGATCTACTCAGGATGTGGTTAGTTCACCACAAACCTGGTATTACTGTATATTTAATGGTGAGCTTGTTCTTTTAAAACTATCTGTTGCTTAGATGTGATAGACTCAAAGGCAGCGATGGAGGCTTAGCACTATGTCCAGTGCAAATAAACAGTCACGATCTAATGCAGCCTGCACACACATAGTGCTGACAGCATCCTGGAGAATTCATTTGCAGAGATAAATCTAAGTAGTAGATACTTCTAGGCCATCTCTATAGGACCCTCTCCCCCAAACTGCCACTTGCATAACTCAGTTTTGTCTGTGGTACCTGGATCCTGCTTAAATCTGTGAGGGCAAGCATCTTGTGGAGGTTTTCAACACTGACTGGTACACAGAGCCTCACAACCAGCTTAAACTATGGATAACATGTAACAACATCCACAGTTCAGCATTGTGACCACAAGACTGAGCATCAAGACCAAAATGGGAATCTTGTCTGCTTGGACTGGCTTCACACATTGTGTTTACCATTATACAAATAACCCAAAACATATTACCGCATAATAGCAAGGCACAGAGAAAAACATAATAATCAACAGAATCATATAGCACTAGACCATTTCAGTGAGTACTCTATGTAAACACAAGGACAGCATAGCATTCTATAGTATCCTATACATGAGGGGCTCCTCCCCCAGGAGTGGGTCCATAGTATAATAGGGTATTGTTGACATATTCCCTGGAGGAAAACCAACAGCAATAGCAAGATCTAAATGACATAATTAGACATTACAGTTGCTATGGCAGTTGGTTTCGTTCAGCTCAACACACTTCAGGGCATTCAAATTATTATCTTTGTAAACTTCAATGAGTAGTAAACTCCATATTGTTAAATCTAAGAGAGAACAACTAGAAATAATTACAAGATGAGTCCCACATCATTAATACAGAGATCCATTTTCATCATTATGTTATGTTGTTGTCATGCTTTTCTCAGCAGCCGAAGTCAGTTCAAGTTCAGAGCTCTCCAGTTTGCTGCAGATTAAGTAAACACTGCTCTGATATGAATTTATTTAACTGGTTTAGTTCAGAGAATAGATGGTATACAGCTGCCTTTTAAACATCTTTATTTGTATGGGCTCTGCAAGAAAAATAGGGCACCATCTCATGAGCTCCTTATAACCAAGCTCTCTTTTCCCTCCTCCCTATGCCTCCCCTAAAATCTCTCCTCCCTTGTTGGTTGACCCTTTCTCCACTCTGGCCTCCCACTCCTCTTCTTCTGGTGAACTCATTCTACTAGGGGACTTCAACATCACTTGGCTCTCACCTGCCTTCAGGCCAGCTTCTCACAGGATTGAGTCACTCAAACTCACCCAGTTTATCACAGAGCCCATGTGACTCACTCCACACTGCTGCAACCACACCCTTCTGGATTGGGTTCTTTCCTCACACCTCACTGAATAGCCACAGCTGGTATCTTACCAGATGTCTTCAGTGACCACTGTGTGACTTTCTGCATCAGAAGTTTGCCTCTCTCCTGCCCTTCCCAAATATGTATGGTCTGGGTTGCTCCAGTCATTCAACATCGACTCCCTCCTCAGTGAACTCATGGTCACTGATTAATCTCCCATCCTCACTGCCTCCTATATTGATGTAGCCCTCTCTTTGTTCCATTCCAAATTCCAGCATGTCTGGAACAAGCATGCCACCCCAAGTTGTGGTCCAACCGTGGCAGTATCCTGTGGTGAGTAGGTTCAGTGACATGTCAAGGCTTCATGCCACCATGAACACCAGCCACAAACCACCACCAGGAACCGCCTAACAAGCCATCTAGGACCATCCTACCCCCCCCCGGGAAGGAAGCATCCATAGGATGCTCATGACTCCCTTCCTGCTGGACTACTCTCCTGACATCCAGGCTCGGGGCACGAACCCGGGTTGCCAGCATGCCGAGTGAGCACCCATTGCTCAGCACTGCAGAGCCAGCCCATAATTCTTTATTTTAACTTCACACAACTGTGGGGCAACGTTTCATGGTGTAGCCACTTCCTCAGGCACTCTGTGTGGTAACTGTTAGAAAAGTTTTTGCAAAAAATTAAATTGGTAAACAGTTTTTGTTACTTATCTACAGTGCCACCACAGTGCCGTCCACAAGCCCTCAAACAACATTTAATTTCTGTTCTCCCAAGTAGTATCCCTTCAACAAAACTTCATGGGCAGGATTCACAAAGAAGATGCGCCTGGCGTAACTCAGATGCGCCGGCGCAAGTCAGATGCGCCGAGCCCACGCATAGCCATTCACGGAGGCATGCGCCATGCCAAGAGCGAAGTGCAACACCAATATGAATCACCACAGGACACAACGGCACAACCGCAGATGTGCCAGTGCAACCAGTGATGCGCCAGGGCAGGCAGGATGCCCTGCAGCCACACAGGAGAGCCAGAACAACTGGAACAAAACAGCAGGGCAGGAGGAACAACCACAGAACTGGAACAAACAGACCCAAGGACACACGTGTAGAGCAAAACATGTTTATTAAATGTAATGGGCATATAAACTGTACAAACAAAATGTCAGAAAAGGAACAACAACATCCACAAATGGGGAAGAGGGGGAGCAGAGACAGGAAGGAAGACAGGAAAGGGACAGAAACAGGGGACTGGGTAGGGTAACTATCTACACGGGATGTCCCCCAGAAAGTGGCAGGGAGACACTAGCGGCGCCGTGACCTGCCACGCAGCACCCTGGCATGGACCAGAAGGCACAGCATGACACCCCGTAGAACAGTTGACAGGCACTGAACAGTCTGTGAGAGAGGGTGCAGGGCTGTCTGGATGGCCACACAGATCCTCCGGTCCACATCTACTGGCGCTGCACCACCACTACCACCACCCGGAACAGCATGTTGAGCCAGAAATGACAGAAGGAACACACACTGAGGGCCAGAACGTGGAACACAATCCCACCCACCACCGACCGCACAGAACCAGAAAGACTGCAATCATGGAAAGCTGTACTCACCCGCCCCTGGCAGGGCACCAGGCCTAGCACCCAAGTATCGCCGACGTCACTTCTCAGCTGCATCCGTGGCATGCTGCCTGGCCCCTGGTCCTGCAAAACACAACAAACAGCACCATGAGCAAACACTGCCACCATGCAGGATGCAGTGCCCCAGCCCCCCCCTTGCCGGCGCGTGGCCATGCAGCAGACAGTGATGCCAGGCCGTGAAGCACCCGGTGTTAGCAGGCACACACAGCCATGCCCTGCCCCCACCAGTACCAGGGCAATGCAGCATGGGAGCACCATCATGGCAGTGATATACACAGCCAGTATGTGCCACACAAGGATACAGCCGAAGAACACCTACCTGCATGTGGCCGTGCACCCCTGTGTGCACGGCGCCGCAGCCGTGCAAGCCGCTCTGGGTCCTACCTCTGGAGGTCACCATAGTGATGCCTGCACTGCTCCCCTGTGTGTGGCATCCCAGTACGGCACACAATCCGCGATGCAATGGTGGCCCACACCTGGGCCCTGGGCACATGGAGGTCCTCCTGTCCAAACAGATGGTCCTCCACAGCCATGACTTGTGCTACAAGATGTAGCAGCTCCAGCTGTGACCAGTTCATGGCCCTAGGCACCATTCTCCCAGCCCTAGGCATCCTACACTGTGATCAGACAGTGGCAAGGTGCAAACAGGAAATGCGCCGTCTACCAAATATTTTGCGCCACGTGAGACAGTGAGGCACATGCAGCACAGCACAGTGCGCACTGAACGTGAAGCACGAATGGCCGCTGGTGATGAGCTGGCGCATTTGCACACCAACATGCAATGGCACTGCACAGCCAGGACACGGTTGCGCATGCGTGGTGCGCGTGCGGGTGCCATGTTGTGCATAGTGCGTGATCCGTGGGGAGGGCTGGATCAGTGCTGCATGGGCAGTGCATTGTGGGACATGCTGGGTGATATGGAACATGGCACCATGATCGTCAGGCGTGCTATGGTGCACCAGACAGCGGTGGAACGGAGCATCATGGGAGATGCACCGTATCACTCGGACACCATGCATGCGTGATGAATGCGCCATGTAAAATGCCCCCAAGTCATGCAAATGTGCCACCCAGGCCACGCATGTGCTTAGAATGCGCTGTACGGTAATTGGCACATCACACAGATGCTCCGTGCAAAGTGAGATGAGCTGAGAGCAATTATGCTATTCAGAGAGAATGCGCCCCAAACAGCCTCATCAACCATGCATTAGCAAATCAGCCGATTAGCATCTCATTAACAGATGCTCAGGCCTCATTTGCATGCCCTGAGCCATAAATGCTCCCAATTCAGCAGGCTGAGTCCAGGACACTGAGAGGAGTCAGTGCCTATAGGGTGAGCATACAGCCATGTTTACAGGGTTACAGCACACAGTGGTGTGCCTGCATCGGAGCATGCACAACTGATGGGACCCCTGTACACCGCATGTGGGACCAGACATCCATTAGGTGGCACCCATGGCAAACTGTGTTGTACAACTGCAGGGATGTAGCCACAGGGTGACAATGGACTGGTCCCTGCTAAGTCCACAGCGGATGACCGGGTCACCGGGACACACACAGCACAGCATGTACGGAGCACTGTTGCCAATCTGTGGTGCGGTTGGCAGTGCACCGAGGCAGTGCAATGTTAGACAGGGGAGATGCGACGTGTACAGAGGACTACACAATGTACACAAGGATGGGACGTATGGCTGGGGGTGGACTGCACTGTGAGGTGGATGCAGCACCATGCCACAGGTAGGTACGTCGCACAGTGCAACACCCATGCAGGCACAGTGTCACCACTGCCAGCACACACCTTGCCACCGCCCTAACAGTGCGTGCCACCACATGGCAGGCCCCCTCCACCCTGCAGCCATTGCAGGGGTGGCACCCAGATATGATGTGGCACCATAGTGGCGGAACACATGCTGCAGGGGTATTGGGACATACCCACGGCAGACGGATCAGTGTCACACATCCTGTGGTGGCTACACAGTACCCCAGCCATGGCCTGAGTGCTGTGTGTGGCACATGCGCCATCCCACATGGACCACAAACCATGGTGCATGTCCACCTGTGCTCGGCTGCCCACACGCGGACCACGGCACAGGCCACCGGCAACATAGACCATGGTGAGGCTGCAGACAGTGGGAGATGGGTGCGGTTCCATGTGTACACACAGGCGGGTCTGACACCAGGTTGCTTCTCCCCACAGTGTTCGACATGTCTGAGGAGGCAGGTGCTGCCACCAGGCAGCGACCAAACTTCACAAAGGACGAGGAGAGGGCACTCATTGAGGCATGCCACCTACGCTTAGATATACTCACTGGCAGGGGTGGCAGCAGGACGGCATGTGCGGAGGGCTGAGAGGAGGTGGCCCGGCACGTGAACATGGTGGCACCATTCAACTGCACAGTGCAGGAGTGCTGTAAGCATTGGAATGATGGCCGACGGAGGGCCAAGGAGAGGGTGGCCAGCATCCAGGCATCCCTGCGTTGGACAAGGTGAGGACCCAGCTCGGTGGCATAGCTCAGCCCCAACGAGGCCCTCCTGGCCAACAGTGTGTCGGAGACGGCTGTGCATGGCATCCCAGGGGGTGGCTTCCAGATGGGGGGTAGCCCATCGCAGCATGGTGAGTAGCTGTGCATCCTGTCCGGGCCCTGCCATGGACAGGTGTGCATACCCGGCAGTGTGATGCTGACCATGCTGTGTGTCATGTGCGTCCCGTACATTAACCATGTTTTCCTTTCTCTCTTCCACAGCTCCATCGTGACTCCAGGGCATGGGGGTAGACGTGTCTCCATTAGTACATGAGGAAAGAGGTTCTGCAGGACAAGTGCAGACTACAAACCCATCTGAGAGGATGCCTGCAGCCATGATGCTATGAGGATGGGAAGACAGCACTCAGTCCAGGAGGGAGTGGTTGGAGGAGTGTATAGTGTTTTATAATACAGTATAATACAATATGTTACAATAACTATAAGTTATTCAGAATTCCTCTGAATGGTATGACTGGTATGAACTGGTATGACTGGTATGGTATGGTGGACTACTATAAAACACTATTTTGGCACAAGGTTTTTAAACCTGATTGCTGATTACACCTGGTTGGTTAAGCACTTGATCCAACTGATGCTCTGATTGTTTCCCTAGTCGTGCATACTAGAAGTGGTAAGGAACTCAGCAAGACATTTAGTAAAGGCAAAGTTAAAGGTAGTGGTAGTGCTATACATGTGGTTAATAAGCCAAAGAAGACTATTAGGACTGCCAGGAAACCAGTCATTTGCAGTGCAGCTGGGAGGCGGGTACAGAACCTACTTTGGAAATGACTGCAAATGAATTCACATATCTGGAATGTGTAGTACGGTAGGGGCTGCACGTCCATTGGCTCACGCTGTGAACCAATGGGCATGCAGCCCTACCGAGGTGTCAGTCGGCGGGCGGCAGGGCGGCAGGCAGGTGGGGTGCTGCCGCCTGCCAGCTGACCGGGGAGCGGGGCGGTGGGGCTCAGTGGGCAGGTGGGGAGGGCACCTAGACCACCAGGATATAGGACTTTTTTTTTACAGATGCCCGCGATCGGTAGAGAGCGGTCCACTGACCACCAGGGATATAGGACTTTTTTTCACAGATGCCCGCGATCGGGCAGAGAGGTCCACTGGACCACCAGGGATATAGGGCTTTATTTTTTCAGATGCCCGCGATCGGGGAAGAGCGTCCACTGGACCACCAGGGATATAGGACTTTTTTTTTTTCACAGATGCCCGAGATCGGGCAGAGAGCGGTCCACTGGACCACCAGGGATATAGGACGAATTATTCTATTTTATACAAATGCCCGCGATCAGGCAGATAGGGGTCCACTGGACCACCAGGGATATTGGAAGTCTTTCATTTTTACAGATGCCCGTGATCGGGCATGGGGGGGCGCCACCAGGTGCAGCCGGAACTCGAGTGGCCACCACGGTGGCAGCTGCCGTGTTGCACCCTGCAATGTGGCAGCTCACCTGTGGGCGGCCATCAGTTGTTCCTTTTTTTTTGGCTTAACTTTGTGCTGGCACAAGCAGGGGTTGCGCATGCATGGCTCTGCACATCCCGGCTGAATATCGGGCTGTGCAGGTTATGCATGGGCACGCCCCACTGTGCCTGCATACATTACTTATGCGCTCTGGCGCATCAGGATTTGTGCCACAGACTTTTCCTTTTTGAGTCGGCGTCAAGATCAGTGGCTAAGTGCATGGCGCAACCCTTTGAATATTCAGCCATTATGTTCTAAATATGCCTATTTTAACAAACCATATTCTGAAGGGCCACATCAGGATGATTGTAGGTGTAATTAGGGCTTCCAGGAAACCCTTTATCATATCATAATTCAATGTCCTCTTTATAATCATTCACATGATCAAACCATAAAACATTTCCTTATAAAATATGCTAACATGGATTATGATCCTTTATTCATCCTTATGCACCCTATGACTAAAGATGATGCTGAGTTAATATCTAAATTTCTTGTTTCTGTGATAAATTACGAAAGAAAACGCTCTCTTGCACTTTAAACCCACTGTGATATACTTTAACATGTATTTGCACCTAAATGACTGACAGTACTATATTTCTGTCCTTGTTATCTTGTGCCTTTTACTAACACACTAACATACTAAAATGCCAGCAGAATAGGCCTAACGGTCTTTCGTGTCTGCTCGTTTGGTCAGCCCCCACCCTGGGAGCTGACCTTGTTGCCCCCCTCACCCTCTCTGGCTTCTCCCTTCCCAGTTCCGGATATTCCCGCTGCACTGGATTTTGCTTCCAGAACCCTTCCCCTGTACCTGTCCCACCCTCTTGAACCCCTCCACTGTCTCTGCCTCCACCATCCCCTGGGAAGCACATTCCATGGCTCCACCACCTCTCAGTAAAGTAGCACCTCTTCTTTCTCCCCTGAATCTCCCCTTCCAGCTTCCACCCATGCCTCTAATTGCCTCCCTCCTTCCTTCAAGCACCCTGACTGCTCCTCCCCTATTTACCCCCTTCATGTACCTGAAAACCTCTATCATGTCCCCCCGGTCCCTTCTATCTTCCAATGTATACATATTTAGCTCTTCGAGCCTCTCCCCCATAGGTCCTGTCCTCCAAGCCCCAAATCATTTTGGTTGCCCTCCTCTGGAACCTCTCCAGGAGATCAATGTCCCTCTTTAAGTGTGGCCTCCAAAACTGCAAGCAGTACTCGAGCTGCGGCCTCACCAAGCATTTATACAGAAGGAGTATCACTTCCCTCCTTCTGGAGGTGATCCCCTTAGCGATACATCCCAGCATCCTGTTGGCCTTGGCTGCTGCCCTCCTACAAGTCTCTGAGTTGTTCATCTTGACATCCACCACCACCACCAGGTCCCTCTCAGCCATTGAGACTTGTAGCATTCCCCACCCCCCCCGGGTGTACACCTGGCCTGGGTTTCTGGCCCCCAGGTGCATTACCTTGCATTTCCCTGCATTGAACCTCAGCTTCCACTGTCTAGACCATCTTGCCAGAGCCTCCAGATCCCCCTGTAGGGCCACCCTCCCCTTCTCCCCATCCACCACTGCCCCCAGTTTTGAGTCATCCGCAAAGAGACTCGTCTCACTCCTGATCCCTGTCCTTATGTCAGAGACGTAGGCATTGAACAGGAGGTGCCCAAAGACTGATCCCTGCGGGACCCCACTAATGACCCTCCTTGGGGATGAGACTATCCTGCCAACTATCCAGTCCAGGAGCCAATTGCCTATCCATCTGATCATCTGGTTTCCCCAACCCCATTTCTCCCAGCTTATCCAACAGGACCTGTGAGTAACAGAGTCAAATGCCTTGCTGAAGTCTAGAAAGAGGATGTCCACTGGTCTACCCAGGTCCAAGGCACTCGACACCCAGTCATAGAACTCCACAAGGTTTGTCTGACATGATTTCCCTGGGACAAATCCATGCTGTCTATCGTCCAGGCACCCTGACTTTTCCAGGTTCCCCCCAGCCTCTCCTTGACAATGCCCTCCATCACCTTGCCCACCATCAATGTCAGGCTGACGGGCCTGCAGTTCCCTGCCACCTCCCTTGATCCCCCCTTGTGGATAGGCACTACATGCACCACCTTCCAGTCCTGGGGCACCCACCCTGTCCTCAGAGAGATGGTGAAAAGCTCCGCCAGGGGTTTCGCCAGAACATCCGCCAGTTCCTTCAGCACTCTGGGATGTAATTTATCCAGCCCCGGTGCTTTCTCCATCTTAAGGGACCTGAGAGCTTCCCTCACTCTCTCTGCTGTGATTTCCACCTCCGCTACCTCATCCCCCCTCCTGCCAGTGATGCCTCCCACTCTCCCCAGACCCACCGATTGGTAAGGGTTCCTTCTCCTCAGTATCACTGTCTCCTCCCATGTATGATGCAGCCGCCCCCCCCCCCCATTTTCCTTGGAGAAAAACTGCGGTGAAGTATTATTTAGTACCTCAACCTGCTCCCCTGGGTCTTGTGCCCATCTTTCCCGTTTTAATCCTGCTAATCTGCCCCTTCACCCTTCGTTTTTCCCCAATGTATCTAAAGAACCCCTTGTTCCCTCTCCTAATTTCCCTGGCCAGGTTCTGCTCCTTCCTTGCCTTAGCCACCCTCACCACCCTAGTGGCCCTTCTAGCCATCAGCTCATACTCCCTCAATCCCTTCACTCCTTGAGCACTTGAATTGCCTATAGGCTGCCTTCTTTCCCTCACCACCTCCTGGACCTCCCTGGTCCACCAGCAGGGTTTTCGGCCCTACCACATTTTCATCTTACTCTTGAACACAGGTGCTGGTTGCATTATTACCTCTCCTGATGATTTCCCACCTACTGTCAGCGCCATGTCTGACCCAATCCCATCCAAATGCTCCTTAAGGATCCTTCCATTTCCTTAAAATCCCCCTGAAGTCAGTTACCTCCATCTTTGTGCAGCCTTCACCCCTCCTAGGTCCAGGCAGAACCAGACCGTGGCATGGTCCTCCTCGCCACTGGGTCCCTCACCTCCAGGTCCCCAATCTGGTCACTGTCTGCCAGGACCACATCCAGTACCCGCCTCCTGGTCGGTTCCCCACCTGCTGAGTTAGGAACGCATCCTGAAAGACATCCAACAACCTCTGTTCCCTGGCCACCGAGGATGTCATAGTCTCCAAGTCTGTTCCTGGCATGTTTAAGTCCCCCAACACCACCACCCTTCCCCTGCCCAGTCTGCAGTGTCTCCCAACATCTGCCACCAGACTCTCCTCCAGCTCCTCCGCCAGCACAGGGATCTATACACCACTCCTATTTTTACTCTCTTGCCCCCTCATTATCAAGGTGACCAAATTGCCTCCATGGTTCCCTCCACCTCCTCTACTCCCCCTATGCCAATGCAGTTTTTGACTATTATTGCTACCCCTCCTCCCCTTCCTTCCCCCCTGTCCTTCCTGAACATAGTGTAACCCTCTAGGTTCAGGTCCCAGTCGTGTCCTGCGGTGGCCCAGGTCTCAGTGACCGCTGCCACATCCACCCCTCCCTCAGTTAGCATTGCCTGGAGCTCAGGCATTTTATTGCCCAAGCTCCTGGCATTTAGCAGGACTACCTTCCACCCTTTCTCTATACTTCCATTTCCCCTGCTCGTGTTCCCATAGGGATTCTGTCTTCCCCTGGTCTGCACCTTACCAGTCGACCTTTTCCCATATTCCTCCAGCTCCCCAGAGGGGTGGAGATAGAGTTCCTCCTTTATCGGATGCCCCATAACAGCCTTTTCTCCCATCCCTCACCCTTCACAAGTTTAAACCCCACCTTTCACCAATGAACCCCTCTATTTTCAACTTAAGGATTCCCCTTCCCTCCAAATTGAGATGGAGCCTATCTCTAGCATACAGCCCCTTATCCTCCCAGGTCTCCCCCAAATCCCCCATCAACCCATGCCCTCTGGCCTCACACCACTCCCTGAGCCACTGGTTTATCTCCCTAATCTTCCTTTTGTGTTCCCCACTAGCCCTTGGCACTGGCAGGATTTCTGAGAAGGAAATCATGCATCCTATGTCATGACAGACCCTGGCAAGCTCCCTGCACCTTGCCTATATCTCTAGCTCGCTATTTCCCTCAATGTCATTTGTACCCAGGTGGACCAGTATATCTGGGGAACCCCCACAATCCTTTGCCAGCTGATATACCTTCTGCTTGGCCCTGTGCACCATTAGTCCAGGGAAGCATTTTGTTCTAACTGGCCAGGTTTCCCCCTCCCTATCCCATTTGATACCCCTGATCATAGAATCCCCCAACAGGAGCACTCTGACTGCTCCTTTTCCTCCATTCCCCCCCCCCTCTTCCAAGTCCCTCATCCGTTCTACTGGCCCCTCCACCCAGTTGGCTCCTTGCTCCTCCCCCCCCATCTGGGTGCCACCTGCCGTACCCTCCTTATTTACTCTGGCCACCCTCTCCCCTCCGACCCTATGCCTCTCCTCCTCCCAAGTATCCTTCTGTACCTCGCTACCCCCCATCACTGCTCGCGACTTGTCCTTCTCCCCCATCTGCTAAACTAGCCTGGCTCGTCCTCCCTTCATTCCCATCTCCGTTCAGCCCCTCCTTGCTTGTCGTGCTCCCCTGGCCTAAACCCCCAGCTCCCTTTACTGTATCCTCCTTGTACTTCTGGTCCTTCTCCTTGCCCTTTCCTCCCAACTGGTCCTTCTCCTTGCACTTTCCTCCCTCTTCCCCCTGCTCCTCCTGCTCTGATCCACTGCTCCCCCTGTTTTCCTGCATTCCAGGTTCCCCCGTTCCTCCTGCTATCCGGCCCCACCTCCTGCCCCCCACTCCCTTTCCATCTCTAACCACCCCTGTCATGGCTACATCACCCCCCCCTCATCCCCAAGCAAAAGAAGAGAATTGAAGCAGTTACTGAGCTTAAGGTCCGATCCATCTCTCCACCTTGCTTCCTTCTGTCCAGCCCCAGCCATCTGTCTATACCCCTGAGAATGTTGTCCCTCTCTCCCCCCTCTGCGAGGGTCCCCAGTTACCTGCCTGCTTCCTTGGTAGTGTCCTCCTTTTGGGCCCCCTCTGCCAGGGTCCCTATGTGACCCCAGAGTACTCTCCTGCACTCTTTTCCCTATGCCCCCACCCCTAGTGCTTGGTGCAAAGCCCCTGCCCTCTTCCCCAACCATACCTCCTCCCTTCCCCCAGCTGTCTCCTAATCCCTGCAACCTCCTCCCTAAGCTGTGCCAGCTGGTAGCCCACTGGGCAACCACCGAACTTCCAAGCCCAGTCCAGTATCATGGCTGCCCCACGCCCTGTGCACCCCACCACCCTCCCAAAGATGCCGGCCCTAATGACGTGTGGTCCCATCCCCCTCCAAGTAGGTTTCCTTGGGTGAGCCACCAGGTTCCCCACTAGTCCAAGATACACCCCTACCGACTAAGCAAGTCACCCACTAATCCTAGATACAGTCCCACAGTAAACAGGTAACCCTGTTACTAGGTGCAGTACAACACAGTGAACAACTCCCTAAGCTCCTCTCTCCCAGCCTTTAAATCCAACACCCAGTGGCTAGAACTACATGAGCTGCACCTGAAGCCTTTTCTTCCAATTGCAGGGCAGGTGTTCCCCTATAAATGTGCAGAGCTCTGGGGAGGAGGGGTGGGGAAGGGTGGGATTTGGGCCTACACCCGACTCTCACAAGAGTGTATCAGCTCTGTTTCTGCCCCTCCAAGCCCTGCAACCAAAGAAAAAGCCCAAATTAAATCCCACCAAATAGGTTTTAAATCAGAAGAAATAGGCTTCCACCAGCGCAGCCTGCTACACAGTGACACATCCAACAAATGAGCCCACTTACAGCCACCAAACTAGTTTTAAAACTTCCAACAGCCCCAAGAACAATACCCTGCTGGCCCCTTAGAAGTAGTAAGAAAGAAAGTAGATAACCTTCTACCAAGTAAAATCCACAAGAAACCCTGTAAAAACAACAAGAAGCAGCTACTGTACTGGAACAGATCTGATCCTTTCCCCTTCTAGTTCCTTCTGAGAAGCCAAAGCAACTGACACCACAAACCTGATTCAGCTCTGCCTCCAGTTAATTAGCTGAGTGAGACCTGGCCAGACCATTAACATCCTTCCCCCACTCTGCACTAAAATTTGCAGCTAGTGAAGCCAGCAAAAAGGAATCAAAATTCCACTCAAAGCCCCCAAAATATGTTTGCTACCAAAGGAAACAGGTCTCCAATTCAATCAGCTTCACTAACAACACATCAAAATAGGCTTGAAATTAACAGATATAGGTCTCCAATTCAAATAAACATCCCCAAGTAAATCCCACCGAATAGGTTTTACAGAACTTGTATGCATTGTTACTATGAACCTTGTATGTTTTTATGCATTTAATTTTACCTTTGTAATGTCCAACATTTTTAATTATTTGAAAGAACAACAAACCATTACTACTACCTCTGGGGTGGAACATGACAGCCATTCAGTGCCAGCACATTATGCAACAGTCCTCAAACTCTCTGCAAACCAACTGATAGTATACCATGTTAATCTGTGGGTGGATTAGTGAATGAGGAAAATCTGGCCAGGATACTGGGGACATTCCCTCACTCTTTTCCAAAAGTGCCAAGGAATCTTGAACGTCGACCTGAACAACCTCCAGAACCGACAGGCAGGATCTCAGTTTAATGTCCCATTTGAAAGATAGCACCTCACAACAGCACAATTTCCCCCAAACATTATGCTGTGGTATAGACAAGGTCCTTTGGCCTTATAACCCAGGGGAAAACTCTCCTGCAGAGCTACCAACACCAGTTCCTGCAGCACCTAGTATTCACTGGAGGTCTACTATCTAACTGCTGACCAGGCATGACTCTACTTAGTTTCTGACCAGATCAGGCTCCAAAATTGTAAGATAATTGCATTCCAAGATGAGGACTTAAGAAGGAAAGAGTTAGCTAGCTACTAGCCATGGGCAGAACATGTTTGTGATGGAGTAGAAGATGTACAAAGAAACAGAAGCAGCCATAGTGACTAGTTAGTGGAAGTTGAAAGTGCTATTCATACAGACCCCCTCCTTCTGCTCCTCCTCCTCCTCCTCCACCTCCACCACCCTCCTGCCCTGAAGACTTTACTCTGTGATCACACTTTTCGTATTTGTTCTTGTACTTGCCCCCCCCGCACACACACACATATGCACTCCCACTCTCACATACCTCTCAAGTGTCCCTGAAAAATTTCTTCAGTCCCTCCTAAAATAGTCATTTCTGTCACTGAGGAGTAGGGATTTAACCACAAAATAATGCCACACATTTGTGTTGCAACCTATTTCTCCATCGGAAAATGCTCTTCTCACTCAGCCAAATATTGTTACAGCTTTTTGAGTTGATATGAACATTTTTAAGGAAACATTCCTGATTTTGTAAGCCTTGTCCCTGATTTGAGAGGTAGGGAGTTTAGAGGCATTCTCTTCCTTTCGTTTGTTTGCATATTTGTCACTCTTACAACCTCTGTTTCTCTCTTTAGGCACAATTTTAGTCCAATTTCTTATTGAGCTGTTCATTCTTGTCCTAGCTAATCAATTGTTTTGTTGTTTTTGGTTGCCTATCCACCGGCTTCTTAACTGTATGCTTGACCTGTATAAGCATAACAGTCCCCTCGCTATGAGATATCCGCACACCTGGTGCCAGATTTTGAAAAGTGGAAAAACTGCAGGTGCAGAAAAAAACAAACATGCACAGGAGGGTTTCCTCACATGACCAAATGTTTTCCCATATTTGCTCAATTTTCAAAAAGATTGTCTTTTTGCAACCTTTTCCATAAGTTACTGTAGTGTGCATACAGTTTTTGTGCAGCTGTGGAAAAATGCTACATCTGGGGCCAGATTTTTAAAAGACCTGACATGGCCGAGGGACTAAGTCCCTGTGTGCAACTCCCTGGTATACAGTGCCTTCAGAAAGTATTCACCCCCCTTGGATTTTGTCACATTTTGTTGTGTTACTACCAGAATTTGTAATGCATTGAAATTATTTTTTCCCCCTTGATTCACACAGCATACTCAACAATTTAAAGGGGCAAAAATATTTTTGTTGTGTAACAAAAATTTATGAAACATTAAAAACTGAAATATCTTGTTTACTTAAGGATTCACCCCCCTGAGTCAATACTTTGTAGAAGTGCCTTTGGCAGCAATTACAGCTTTGAGTCTTCTTGGGTATGTCTATATCAGCTCTGCACATCTGGATTTGAGGATTTTCACCCATTCTTCCTTGCAGATTTGCTCAAGCTCTGTAAAGTTGGATGGGGAGCGTCAGTGAACCGCAATCTTTAAGTCTTTCCACAGATTCTCAATGGGATTCAAGTCTGGGCTTTGGCTGGGCCACTCAAGGACATTCACTTTCTTGTTCTGAAGCCACTCCAGTGTTGCTTTGGCTGTATGCTTGGGGTCGTTGTCCTGTTGGAACGTAAATCTTTGCCCCAATCCAAGATCTATTACAGACTGATGCAGGTTCTCCTCAAGGATGTGCCTGTACTTGGCTCCATTCATTGTTCCCTCTATCCTGACAAGTGCCCCCATCCCTGCCACTGAAAAGCATCCCCATAATATGATGCTGCCACCACCATGCTTCATGGTAGGGATGGTGATACACAGGTGCTGAGCTGTGTTCGGTTTGTGCCAGGCATAGCGCTTGCATTTAGGCCAAAGAGTTCAATTTTTGTTTCATCAGACCAGAGAATCTTTTGCCACATGGTCTCAGGGTCTGCCACGTGCCTTCTTGCAAACTCCAGGCATGTTATTATGTGGCCTTTTCTTAGGAGTGGCTTCCGTCTAGCCACTCTCCCATAGAGGCTACATCTGTGAAGTGCTGCAGAGATTGTTGTCCTCTGGACAGGTTCTCCCATCTCAGCCATGGAACTCTGTAGTTCTGTCAGGGTGGTCATTGGGTTCTTGGTCACTTCCCTGACCAAGGTCCTTCTTGCCTGGTTGCTCAGTTTGGGAGGACAGCCTGCTCTAGAAAGAGTCTGGGTGGTTCTGTAATCTTTCCATTTCCTAATGATGGACTTGACTGTGCTCCTGGGAACTTTCAACACCCTAGAAATGCTTTTATACCCCTCCCCAGATCTATGCCTCCTCACAATTCTATCACAGAGTTCTACGGACAGCTCCTTGGTCTTCATGGTAGAGTTTCTGCTTGAGTTTGACATGCACTGTCAACAGTGGGACCTTATATAGACAGGTGTATTTCCTCTGAAATCATGTCAACCATTTGAACTGACCACAGGTGGACTCCATTCAAGTTTTAGAGTGATCTCACAAGGAAATTGGATGCACCTGAGCTCAATTTGGAGTGTCATAGCAAAGGGGGTGAATACTTATCAAATCAAGACATTTCAGGTTTTTATTTTAAATTACATGTTCAAAAAATTCCAGAAGTTTCATTCCACTTTGACATTATAGAGTAATTTGTGTAGATACGTGACAAAAAAATCCCATATAAATGCATTTTAATTTGAGTTTGCAACATCACAAAATGTGACAAAATCCAAGGGGGGGGGGGCGAATACTTTCTGAAGGCACTGTAAATGCTATTTTCAGCATTTTGTGCACACGAGTGGCATTTTTCTTTTTTTTCCCCAGTTGCAGGAAGAACAGTATAACTGGTAAAATGAGGTGTAGCATTTTTAGGGAGCTGCACAAAACAATATGCACAAGCTGCTACAAACTGTGGAAAAGGTTACAAAAAAGCAATTTTTTTTCTTTTTACTTACAATTTTTCAATCATTTTACACAGAAATAAAGTTTACGTGCATACTGTTCATGCTGTATTAATTCATAAAAATACAATATTGTGAGAAAGTAACTTGATTAAATCTCAGATACAGTGTAGCCAAAGTCCTTAAAGAAGGGTAAGGTTGGGCTGGCCCAGTGGTGCTGAGGGTTGAGGTGCTGGATGCCACACCTCACGCCACACCAGCGACTTGGGTTCGGGAACAGACTCGGGTCGCTCAGGAGTCAGCCGGGGCAAGAAAAGATTGAGCATCCACCAACAGCTGTCCTCCCCTGGGGGAGGAGGGACAGTGCAGTGCACTGTAGACTGGCACCCTGCAGTGCCAGCAGTGACTGGGTGTCAGCACAGGCGCACTGCCCAGAAAGAGGAGGGCCCACATCCAGGGCATTAGATAGCCTCCACAGAGGCAGAGGCAGTCACCCTGCCCATTGCACATTCGTGGGCCCTGGGGCATAAACTGGAGGAAAAAGACAGAGCTGGCCTGCTCCATGATGGCTGTCTATGTCGTGCCAACCCCCGGCAATCTGGATGTTGGCTTCCAGGGGTGGGTGGAGGCCAGCGCCCCTCACCATAGCCCTGTCACAGGGGAATAACCTGTGGGAGATGGCCAGGTGGGATGGGTGCGAGGAAGCCTGACCGGAAAGACGAGTCCCCTCTGAGGGAGGGGCCAGAGCCGCCTGCCTGCTACAAGGAGGAGCAGAAAGTGTAAATAGAAATAAAAAAAAGAAGGATAAGGTAGGAAGGCAGGAGAAAAATTAAAGTAAATCTACAAAAAAAGATTAATGAACACAAAAAAAAATTAGGAGGCTGACATTTAAATTATACTTCGTTTAACAAACATAAGATATTTATTCTTACCAGCTAAGCCTGCTGGAACATTAGAAAAATTTAATATTTTCAGCAGCTTACAAACTCCCCCATTTCAGAACTCTATTTATCTATGTATTTTACTTTACATTCTCTAAATAAAGAAAGAAAAAAAGAAGAGATGAAAGTCAAGATGTTCAAAGGAAAGAAAACGCTAGCTATATAAAACACAAGAGATTACAATGATAAAAAGCCATGAAGAAGGACAGTTTGTTAGAAAATGTCTAAGTTATGCATCAAAAAGCAAATATATAGAAGTGCTGGACCCCATTTACTGGAGGTCAGACAGATAACAAGTCATTACACCAGTCAAAAGTGTTTTTTGGGGTTGTGCTATGGGCCTGTATCTCAGCAATTGTGCTATACAGACAATCTAATCCACATAGGAGCAGCAAACAGAATTTTTTTTTTGAAAGCCAAATTATGGTACATTTTAGGTAAAGCCTTCTGCACCTCAAAACCATGTCTAAAAACTACTCCCAGACCATGCAATCTGATTATTTTCTATTGTAACTGTCAGCAGCTATACTGTTGGCTCATGTAATACCAATGTTGGAATCTTCTGCTGCATCTGCTATAACTGTTGTAGTGAGTCTGTTTTTTATTAATTCAATTAATTGCTCAAAATAAAAAAATGTACTTTATGGTACCAATTGTGACTCTAGCCTTACTTGGACAGAGTAAAGAAAAACATCCACCAATCCCAGAATCCTAAGAATGAAATTGCAGGAAACGTCTTCTGCAAGCCTGGGTCTGAGGGCTCACATCAGGATAAATATAGACTTTGCAGTCTTTACAATTTAAAGCCCCTCTGAGACGTTTCTTTTTGATGACATAGTCTCTTTCACTCTGAAGGGTGAACTGGATCAGCACAGTGGCAGGTTGTCAGTTTGCTTTGTATTCATGCTACAGGGTAAGACTGAAATTTGTTTGCTTTATGAAGATGTTGGTAATCAGAATACCCTGACCAGCAGCAGGAGGGTCTCATATGTATACCCCAAAACTACAATGAGCTCCCAAATCAAGTCCCAAGTAATAAGATCTGGTATCCTCAGATTAGGCAGGCCCACCACTCTCAAGTTATTCATTCTAGCAGAGTTTTCCAAGTTTTCTGTTTTTCAGACTTGCATTACATTATTCTGCTAAATGTCTGATAGTAAAGTGGCATTTGAGTCCACCAGGAAAAACAGTCTGTTGTTTGGTAAGATCAGTAACAACGTTTTCACTTTCAGTTAGACCAGTGATACTCAGTCCAGACTGGCTCTGGAGCCACATGAGCAGCCAGTGAGAGCCAAGGAGCCACAACATAAACATCTTACTACGTTTTTGACAAATGCACTTCAAAATAAAAGTATAATAAACATTAATAATCAATTAATAAACTTTTATTTACTAAAAACAATTTCACAGTATGATAGTTCATAAATTAAGATGTACATCATGTGCTAACAAGGATGGTATATTAATGTATAGCAATTTATACATTGTAAAAATCTTCAAATTTTGTTTAGTTCAGGTGAATCACAAACTGCCATAGTCCCATACTGTGTGAGTACATTATCTGAATTGCAACTGAATGCTTATTGTAATTCTTAATGCAACCAACTGACCACTGCATGTGTTGCAGTACCTTGACTAAGAGAGTACACAGCAGCATTTCAGAAAACAGTGTAAGCAAGAATCAGAAATAAATCAGTTTCACTCTACTGCACATCTCATAGATTATTAAGTAAAAAGATCTGTGCGCTGCAGATGCGAAGACACTTGCTACGCAACTCTAACTTATAGATGACATGCCACTGCAGCTCCAGTATTGCACATGGTTATTGCTCAGTCAAGTGGTTCAGCTTGATCGAGTAACACGTAACCATGGTTTTCTTCCTTGAAGAGTCACAGGTGATAAGTACATAAGTAGGAGTTAAAGAGCCGCAGTTGATTCATTGAAGAGCCACAGTCTGAGTATCACTAAGTTAGACGGTGCTCCATCAATTTGCATTTTGCAGCTATAGTTTCATATTTGGCATCCAGTTTTTAAGTGGCCGTGAGTAGGGTGGAATATGATTTCTTTATACCCTCAAATGAATCAAGCCTGACCTGGGGCATTTGCAGTTTCAATTGTGATTTCTCACCAGGCTCAGGTAACAATGATTTCAATGCTGTTTCCTGGTATAGCACTGGGGCTTGTAGGTTCAGCCGCAGATGATGATCCAACTTTCCTGGGACTACCCAACTGCATAGAGCCTAAGAATTTGTGAACTGGACCAGAATGTTCTTGCTTGTCCAGCTGGGTCTGATCAGAGGGGGAGATGCAAAACTCCTTCCTTTTATCTTTTCTCGTTCGCTCTAATATCTTTTTCCTCTCTTTTTTTTCTTTGGTAACCAGGTAAAGCCCATTAGGTACAAGTGCCTGTTTCCAGGGGCAGCCTGGAAGCACTGGGCAGGTTAAGTGATTTGCTTAGAGTCACATAGTATGCAATTGTGGATAGACTTTAAATAAATTAATAAATAAATTGGAGGTTGTGGGAATCAAGGCCAGATCTGCTGGAAGTTCCAAGTTCATTCACAGCTCGTTACTCTAACCTCTAGGCTACACTGCCAACATTGAAAAGCCCAATGCAGAAAGCTCCATCTTAGCAAATTAATACTGCAACCAGAAGTCAAAGTCAGTGAGAAAGATTAGCCATAGGTTTTGAAGCAAAACGGACATTAGAACAATTCACGCTTGCAACCTCCTGCTGTCAGACTTCTTGCCCTCACAGACAGGCTGCAAAAAGGTAACCTTTTTGAAAATTGAGCACATGTAGAAAAAAACTGCGGTTGTGCAAGGTAACCCTCCCTTGCATAACTTTTTTTCAGCATGTGCTCAATTTTTCCACTTTTGAAAATCATTACCAGGTATAACATTTTTCTGCAGCTGCAGGAAAAAGGAAATTCCACCCATGCACATAAAATGCTGAAAACAATATTTTCACCAGTGAAGGGATTTTTCTCCTGCACCTGGGAGTTGTGCACAGGGGCTTAGTACTGTAGCTGGGCCATGCCATGCCATTTAAAAATTCAGGCCCTGATGTTTTTGCATATTGCTGCATTTTACACATCTGCCCATATTCAAAATTTGACCTCCGTTTACCTTCAGTGTGGCTCACCCTATTTTACTATTATGCTTACTTGTGTTTGCCCGGCACCTTTTCCCCAGAACACACCTGGAAATAAGCTGGCCTCGGCTCAATGTGCCATCCTGGAGAAAACTTTAAATTCAATCAATGAAGTAACCACAGGTAGGTGGAGAAGGTAGTGCTAGTGATGCACAGGCAGGGCACGGAAAAAAATGCAAGTAAATCTTAACAGTAAAAACGGAATTAGATGGAGGCAGTCTGGCCTAGAGTTCATAATGTACAGTTGTGACTCTGTAGCTCCAAATTTGAATCCCATGGCTGCCTCACCTTGAGCAAGTCACTTAAACAGCAGTATTTGTTAGTCAGCAAACAATTTCATCATATAGTTTTTTTTAAGCAGAAATGTATTTGTGATATCCTTGGATTCATCTTCTTTTCAAAACGGATAGTTTATTGAGAGTTTTTAGTACATACATTCAGCTTAGCACAAGCCACATCATAAGCAAATCTCCCAGCCTGGCCGAAGCAGTACTATCTAGCTGCTCCATGGATTACAGACTAAGCAATGGAAGAGAAGTCTGCGATGCACAACATAATTCCAATCATGCTACGTCTGCACCAGGGGCATAGCTACAAGGATGCAAGAGGTGCAGTGGCACCCAGGCCCATGAGGTTTGAGGGGCCCAAATTATAATTTTGATGTTTATTCAAATCTGGGGAGGGGCCCTGTAATATCACCTTGCACCCAGGCCCTCTGAAAATTTGCTACGCTACTGTTCTGCACACCACCAAAATGTTAGAGTTTGACTTGGCAGCTGTGCAGCCACTGTAAAGCAGCAACCTCACAAAAATGCCTGACCTGCAAAGTAGATAGACAAGTAGCCATGAGAAATACTCATTTTTTATTTTATTTTTATTTTATTATTCATCGTGGAATAACACATTTGAGCAAAGAGCTCTTTTACAAAGGTTCCATGTCAGGTTACAGTTCAGATAAATGGTACAGTTAAGGATACAAGATACATAAGGTACAGTTCAATCAGTTGTGTCGGGGGAGGATAGTAGTACTGTCAGAGCTGACTATGTCGAGAGGTAGTGAGGGAGTGGGCTGGGGTGGGAGTTAAGAACATAGAGCAGACAGAGGTGTATTTGTCATGGTGGGGGGAAGGGTGAGAAGGGGGTGTGGAAGGAAAGATGAAAGGAGGAGGAAATAGTGCCAGACGTGTGAGATATCAGGGAAGGGCAATGGAAGGTAATGGGGGAGTGAGTGGAGGTGAGAGGGATGAGAGAGGGTAGGAGGGAGTAGTAGTCTAGTAGGGAGAGGGAATGAGAGGGGTGGGGAAGAGGGAGGAATAGTCTAGTAGGGAGGGGGAGGAGATGAGGGGGGGAAAAGGGGGGCCCTAGGTGGACAGGAGTGGAGAGACAGAATGTGGGAGACCAGCAAGGCGGGGAGAGGTTAGAACCTGCAGTCACAGGAGCTGAGTGCTGTAAGGTGTGTGTGTGTAGTAGTTTCTTGAAGGATTCGAACATAGGAGCATTAGCTATTTTGGGGAGCTTGTTAAGTCAAAGGGTACTTTGTATGTGTAGGATCTTTGTCCAAGGGCCATGTCGGAATGGGATATGTAGGACCTTTCATGTTTTCCTCTGGTCTGGTGTAAGTTAGAACACTGGTTTAAAGAGGGATGTAATGGATGTGTGTTGGGGGGGGGTTAAGCCAAGGAGCACTTTTTCCCCCAAACAGGTAGGTCTGGTAAGTTATCCTCCCCTGAAGGTTAAGCCACTTGGACTGAGTGTAAAGTTCACAGGTATGGGTCAGCCTGGGAGCCCCTAAAGCACATCTACATGCTTTGTTGAGGGTGGTTCTGACCATTTTCAGAGTGGTGTTTGTTTCTGCACTATACACAATTAGCCCATTGTCTATCACACAGATTATGGAACTGTTGGCAGCCAGACAAGGCTGCAGGGGTCATATTGTGTCTGTGTCTGAAAAGCAGACCAGTTCTGGTGTTTGTTGTTTTTACTACATTGTCGATGTGGTGGGTAAAGGAGAGAGAGTTATCCAGTGTAATGCCTAGGTATTCAAAGTTGCTGAATTGGTCAAGTGGCTCCTGGTTGATGTTGCGGATGGTCAGCTGACTAGCTCTGTATTTACTCAAGTTGTTTGTAAACAACATAACTTTGTTTTTTTGTAGTTCAGGAGAAACTTATTTTGAGTGAATCAATCCTCTGTTATTGTGAAGCTATTTTGTAGTTTGGAGTCTAGCGACTGTGGGTATATGCTACTGGTATAGATTAACGTGTCATCTATGTAGCCCAGGAGTTTGTCAGGGCAGGCAATGGGGAGGGAGTTAAGAAACAGTCTAAACAGGACTGGGCCCAGGATTGAACCTTGTGGGACACTGGTTGTCACCTGCCTGCTGTCTGAGAGTATCCCATTGATTTTTACTCATTGAAATCTGTTGCCAAGGTAACTATTAAACCACCTGTGTCGGTTGATAACCCGGTTGCACTGTTTGTTGAGTAGGAGACTGTGGTTAACAGTATCAGAAGTTTTAGTGAGGTCAATGTCTACCGACCCCACTAACTGGCTGTTGTCAAGCACTGTGTGGATGAAATCAGTGTATTCCACCAGTGCTGTGGTGGTGGTGCTGTGGGCCTTGCAAAGGTCATGCTGTTGAGGGCAGTAGATGTTATATTTGTTGAGGAAGTCAACCAACTGGTCCGATACTATTCATTCAAGGGCTTTGGAGAGAGGGGGGAGTATGGAGATAAGCCTATAGTTGGCATGACATGCTCAGTCCCCACTTTTGAGGACTGGCGGGACAGTTGCACATTTCCATTTAGTTGGGAACTGCCCATATCTTAGCAATAGGTTCAGAATGATGGTGAGGGGTTGTATTAGTTCATCTAGGGCAAGTGCTATTACTTTGAGGTCAAGATAGTCGCGACCGTGTCTTGCTTTGCCGAGAGAGCGTTGGAGATATCTTTTGGCTTCCGAGTGAGATTTGCTTGAAATAAAACAGTGGAGTACCTGTGGGGGGCTGGTTATCAGCTGCCTGAGAATCGTCAGTGCTAGTCTCATCAGTGTTGAGGAAGTCAGGAGGGAGGATGTGGCTAAGGTCTGTGAAGGCCGTGTTGAATGGATCAGCTATTTTTTTTTGTCCTGAGTGATCCTCTCCATTTTCAAGAACCATAAAGGGAGACAATTTGTTGTCCTTTCCCATTAGTTCTTTTATATTGCTCCAAAATTTCTTGCCATCCCCCTCTTCTGCTCAACCTGACTTTGACTCCTATCGTTCACTATGTAATGCCTGTTAAGAAAGAGGTCCGTGCTGCCAAGAGCAATTACTACCAGAAACTCCTCCAGCCTTGTGCCTCCGACCCTAAGAATTACTGGAGCCAGATCAATGAGATACTGGGGAATACCAGGCATCCATTTCCCAAGGATTTGCTAATAAACGATACTCTGTGCAGCAACCCTTGTACTATAGCCAATGCTTTTAACTTACTTTTCACCGAGGCTCCTAACATCTACCCTCCAGGACCCTGTGATCCCATCCCCCCTCCTCAGCTCCTCCACCGCTTACCCTCCCTAATATAGCACGGTCGGATGTTCTCAGGCTACTTCTATCCATCCCCCCCCTCAAGGTAGCCCCGGGTCTGATGGTATTGAACCAAGGATAATTACACTTGGTGCACACCTCTTCTATCTGCACCTCTACAGTGCCTACAGTTTGGAAAGCTGCCAAGGTTATACCAGTATTCAAGAAAGGTGACCCAAAAGTCCTAGCCAATTACAGCCCATAGCCCTACTACTAATCCTCAGTAAAATGCTAGAGAAACTTATTCATCGCCAGATCTCCACGCACCTATCGAACTTCAATATTCAATCTCCTGCTCAACATGGCTTCAGGGCTGGACATAGTATCACCACTGCCCTCACGCTTCTCACCAGTAATATCAAATCGAATATGGACAAAGGACTCCTCACTGGTGTAATTTTTATCGACCTCACTAAAGCGTTTGACTGGGTTAATCATCCTTTGCTCCTGAAAAAGCTCTATTTACTAGGGGCCTCTGAACCTACCCTATGCTGGTTCAGAAGTTACCTTACCAACCGATCTCAATCCACCTCCATCAGGAGTTCTTTCATCCCCTACCCCCATCACCTGTGGCATCTCCCAAGGTTCCATTCTAGGTCCTTTGCTCTTCTCCATCTTTACTAACGATACCCCCTCCTCTCTTCCACACTGTCACTCAATCATATATGCTGATGACTTGGTGCTCTACTCTGCCTCCTGGTCTGTCCTTGAAATTAACATTCACCTCTCCTTCTCGTTCCCACTGATATAATACTGGCTCTCCTCCAACGCTCTCATTCTCAATCTCCTGAAGACTCAGGCCATGCTCTTTGGATCTGCCAGTAAAATCCATGACGAGTCTACTAAGCTTCAAGTGCTCAGCGATGATGGGATGGCAGTCAAGTCAACAGATACCTTCAGATACCTTGGTGTAACCCTAGATCCCGTGCTTGATTTTTCTGCACATATAAATGAGGTATGTAGATCTGTGAACGTCAAGTTAGGTGCAGCCTACCACGTGCAGCATTCCCTTACCCCTGCTGCCAGAACCTCTGTGGTGCATGGTGTACTGCTTCCTAGCCTACTTTATGCTCTCCCCATTCTATCTCATGCAAACGTGGGTATCCTTCATAAATGGGACACCTCATATAACATCTGTAGATTTGCCCTGTCTGTCCCTCTCCTTATTCACCACTGTCTCCTATACTCCTCATTGCATTGGCTGTCCCCTAAATCACAGCGTTCCTTCTCTCTGGTTTGTTTCATTGACTCAATGAGTAGAGTACCCCACCCTGACAGTATTGCAGCCATGCTCTCCCCCGTGATCCATTCCCGAACTCTGAGGTCCTCGAATCTATCTCTGCTCTCCATCCCTCACTGCTCGACAAAAATGGGGGAGCTTGCTTTCACCCATTTTGCCACTAAATTCTGGAACTCCCTATCTGTCTACCTAAAGGGCTCCTCATCTCACTCAGCTTTTAAATCTACACTTTTTCCCACCTTCATGCACTTGATTCCTGTGTCTGTACCTAATTCCTCTCTGTTAACCTGTGCCCTACTTACTGGTTTCACTTACTCTACTGTTTGCTCTCTTGACTGTCTTATAACCCTAGCTTTGCTGTTACATTTCTACACCCCTAACTGGTCAACAATTGTTATCCCTGATTAAGTTATATCCCAGTGATCTCCTGTAGTACTGTACTTACCCTGTATTTTTGGAAACCGCACTTTGTGAACTATATGTCATTACCTGTTTGTAAATTGTACTCTCTCAGGTCATGCTTGAAAATAGAAACATAGAAACATAGACTTTGATGGCAGATAAGGACCGCTTGGCCCATCTAGTCTGCCCATTTCTCTACCTACAGGATAGGCTGTAGATCCTAGTTAACCAACCGCCTGTTTCTTCCTACCCCCACAAGAATTGCCTTATGTCTGTCCCATGCATTCTTGAATTCTCCCACAGTTTTAGACCCCCACAATCTCCTCAGGAAGGCTGTTCCATGCATCCACTACCCTCTCTGTGAAATAATACTTCCTCACATTGCCCCTGAGCCGCCCTCCTTCAGAGGCAGGGTTGTTGCCTAATGCACTTACCTGGTTACCAAAAGCTAATAAATAAATGTGTTGTTTAATTTGTCTTTAAAATAATTAGCTTTTGCTTTTGCATTAATTTAGGCAGAATCAACAAACCACCCATACAGCAATAATGTAACGTATGAAACCAAAAAAGATGTTGTTGTCTGGGAGAAGTATTGCCCAACAGAATCCAATCATGAAACGAGTACATCTGGTATGGAGTAAGAAGAAGCCCTGTCCAAAAATGTCTGTTTACTTATGCCTCAGTAGAGCAACCTAAAGCTCCATGAAACCAGCCTAACACTAGGGTGTCTATAGGCTTGATTCCCTTGCTGCCATGATACTTAATCTTCAGGTTATTTTTAATTGTTTCAGACATAAAGCTTTTATACCTGACTTTGTGACTAATGACTGAAGTTGTTAAAGATGGCCCGACACAAGCAATTTTTAAAAACCTCTTCCATTGAGGTCACCTGCTGAATGTACACACTAGATGTATACTGTGGATGTATTAGGATGGTACTAGAGACTGTGTCCAATGATAAACAGTACAGCACAACACCATACCAAGATAATTTAAGGTATTTGTTTATGGTGGGCATGGCATGGGAGCAGAAACTTTTAAAAACTTCAAAATCATGTATCCTGGTTCAGGGATGAAAGAAACTGAAAAGGAAAATTGGTATATTGATATTTTTGCTAGAAAAAAAAATATTGTTGATTAAAAAAACTACACGGCGACTACCAAATACAGTACTGCTAGTTTAACTTCACTACAGGGCCATCACACTCATACAGTATGGGGAGCATGCACCTCCCCCACCCTCCTACATTTCCATTCAAATAGTGCTTTTAGGGTTTAGAAAGGCTGTCAAAGTAGGATTTTGTGCCCCCACATCCATTTTTGTTTGTGACCCCCTCCCCCCGAAATTTATGTAGTATGATATCCATGTTGCCCTATGCTCTTGCCTCAGAAGGTTGAGCAGGCACCTCTCGGTCTGGAAGCTCAGAAGGCAATGGGTCCTAAGTCATGAAGAATGTTAGGTAACACCAATACTGACACTGCAGTAGTGGTCCTGCTCTGTTGAGGTGCCAGTCCTTGGATGAGGTACTAAACCAAGGTCACATCTGCCCATCTCCTGTTGCTGCCCAGGTATAAGTTAAAATCCCATGGCATTTACTGTAAGAGTTGGGGATTTTCACCAGTATTCTAAACAATACAACCCCTGCTAATAAAACAGGTCCCTATAACCCACCCCCAAAGATGCACCTGAAGACAAGCTGTCACAGCACAGCTCAGTGTGCCTTCTCTGGTCAAAAATTACACACACTCAAAAAAACACCTCTGTACCATTTGAATGACTGTGTGCTGAAAATGGGAGCAATATTCTCTCCCTTGCCTCTCCTGGACTATAAAGTGCTTTGAGATATAGTTTATATGAAGGGTGCTAAATAAAACCAAATTGTTTTCCTTTCCTTGAAGTATTTTGCCAGTATCGATGTTTTGGTATATTGCTTACATAGTAAGGACAGGTTGGGGAAAGTCCTTCCCCAGTAAACAAATTTGTTTGTGAAGCTTGCAAAGGGGGTTGGGAAGATAGTTTGGCCTAACGGGGTGGCAAGCCAATCCCTTCTTCTTCCCAACAGCTCTGTCCCACCTGTAAGTATGTAAGGAGTCGGACATTTGCCCAGGAGTAATGTGAGGTGCATGCCCAATTAAAATCAAAAGGAGACAATATTTCAGTGCTTTTTATGTATAATAATTGCTACAGTTAGATTAACCAAGGCCATCTCTTAACTAAGAAGGGCAAGGGATCTCTTAGTCAAGCAGCAGCCTTGATTACTCCAACTGTGGCACTACTTCTGAGACCATGTAGTTGGGGACAAAACAGCACTATATGCGCATACCAGCTCTCTTCCCGCACATAGCATCTACTCCAGAGTGAAGCATTTCGGCGGCAGATGGAACTGTTCTTAGAATACCATTTCATATGCAGGTTTGATTTCTTAAACTGTTTGGGGTAAACTGCTATAAAAGAGATTGGCATAGGAATATTTTCCATTATCCCTGTTTGTTTAGTGGATGTAAGTCTCCGAGCTGTAAGTGCAGTTTTCTGTTCAGGCAGACAGTTTACTTGCTATTAGTGTATTGCTTATTTAAATGTTAATTCTTACTCAGAAGTCATAAGACAAGTTTATTGCACAGATTTAAACTATATTTAAAGTATTTAGTGTTGTTTGATGCAGGGAAGAGATCCTGTTTGCTCTGTCTTCCATGTTTGAGGAGATTTTTGGCTGTACTTTTTATGTGGTCTAAAAAAAGCCCACTGATTGGCTTGTAAGGGTCTTGAACTCTTGGACATTGCTGACTATTTGTACTTGTCCATGATCTGGTTGTTAATGACCACAGTGTAATTGAGTTCTTACATTAACTGTTTGTTACTTATAGGTTGTTCATTTAAGCAGTAACGCAAAACAGGGCATTGGTGGTACTAGGTTCCCCCATGGTCAAGGCCATAGTGAGGCACGAGGTGAAGCCGAGTGCCTTAACCCCCTGACCGTGGGGGAAACCTAGTACCACCATCATCCACAGAATGCCTTATTGCTTGTATAAAATGAGTCCATAGGCAACTGTTAAAAAATGAACACTCTAAAAGTTTTCAAAGCCACAAAAAATATAATAAAATATTGCTAAATTATGTAAAATAGTCCCTCTTCTGATGTTTTTCACCAGTCAGTCATCTGTCGTCTTTCTTCACATTCAATACATTGTGTGATTGCTTACCATGAAATAGAAGAATTCAAAGATCTGCATTATTCCAGTAGTAGAATGCCCCCCCCCCCCAATACACACACGGAATACATGAATTCAAAATTCTTCAGACCCACCAATTGGGCCACGCACTCGACCTGATAGTCTCATTGGGACTCGAGACTGAGTCACTGGAAGTTGATCCAGTTGTTTGGTTGGATCATTGGGCAGTCAGATTCAGCTTCAGAGCCCCCCTGATGGTCCCTTCCCCTGTGGAAATGGTCCAGTTCCACCCTTTGAAAGGATTACAACCAGAGGGACTGTTGTGAGAACTGGACATTTCATCTGTGATGGAGGCTTTCATCTTGGGCCTAGAGGCCACTGTGATGGCCTATAATAGGGCTGACCAGTCCACTCTGGACCAAGTAGCGCCAGTCCATGTACGCCACCTGACTTCACGTCTTGGCTCTCCATGGTTTGATAGAAACATAGACTTTGATGGCAAATAAGGACTGCTTGGCCCACCTAGTCTGTCCATTTCCCTACCTATTGGATAAGCTACAGATCCTAGTGAACCAGCAGCCTACTTCCTCCTACTCCCCACTATAATTGCCTTATGTTGATCCCATGCATTCTTGAATTCCGCCACTGTTTTTGACCACACTTTCTCTTCAGGAAGGTTGTTCCATGCATCCACCACCCACTCCATGAAAAAAATACTTCCTCACATTGCTCCTGAGCTGTTCCCCCTCTATCTTCAAATTGTGCCCCCTTGTTCTTGCACATCTCTTTTTCTGAAATATGCTACCCTCTTGGACTTTGTTGAGTCCCTTGAGTTACTTGTAAGTTTTTATCATGTTCCCCCTCTCCCTACTTTCCTTAAGGGTATACATACTAAGCTCTTTTAGTCTCTCTTCATATGGCATCTGGTGCAGACCCTGCACCATTTTGGTTGCCCTCCTCTGGACTGCCTCCATCCTATGTCCTTGTGGAGATAGGATCTCCAGAACTGCATGCAGTATTCCAATGGGGCCTCACCAACTGTCTGCACAGAGGAATAACAACTTCCTGCTTTCTACTGGTGATGCCTCTCCCTATGCATCCCAGAATCCCCCCAGCCCTCCTTACTGCCTTCTCACACTACTTGCCTACCTTCAGGTCATCTGATATGAGTACCCCCAGGTCTCTTTCCATTTTTGTTGTTGTGATGGGGAGCTAAGGGCAATGAAAGTCAGGGGACGGAGGTTGGAAAGGCATTGGAGGAGACTGGGGATGCAGGAGGACAAACTGATTCTGATGGCTCACTGTCGTGAGTATCAGAATGCAATCACCCAGAAAAAGACAGCGTTTATGTCTGGGGCCATTGCAGCTGGGAAGAACCAACCGGCTCAGCTCTTCTGGGTGGTAGGAAGGTTGTTGCATCCACCCTGTCTAAAACCCGTGGAAGCATGTTCAGCTCAGAAATGTGAGGAGTTTGCTTGGCTTTTCTCAGACAGGGTGTCCTCTATCTGTTCTGGGATCTCTTTAACAGGTATACCATCAGCCGTTGGTGGCAGGCATTGAGGTGGGGAGTGTGTTCGGCCGTCCTGGGATGAGTTCAGGCTGGTAACATCTGATGAGGTCAGTGGGGGGATACTGAAGCTGAGGCCAGTTTTCTACAGACAAGACCTGGGCCCGACGCACCTCTTAGTGGAGTGCATAGGAGCACTGGGTCTGCTGTTCACTGAGATAGTTAGGTGTTCCTTAGAGCAGGGGATTTTTCTGGAATCTTCGAAACAGACTCTGGTGAAGCCCCTGCTAAAGAAACCATCTTTGGACCCTGACATCTTGTCAAACTACTGTCCTGTCTCAAACCTTCCCTTTTTGGTGAAGGTTCTGGAGAAGGTAGTCACAGAACAACTGGAGGAGCGCCTCAGGGAATTTCAGATTTTTGAGCCACTCCAGTCCGGGTTTCAGACATGGCACAGCATGGAGACTGCAATAGTTCAGATGCTGAATGATCTGCTCAGGGCAAGGGATAGAGGAGAATGAACAATTCTCATCCTCCTCGATCTCTCCTCGGCATTCAACACTGTGAAACATGGGGTGTTGTTGGGCAGGCTATGGGAATATGTAGGACTCACTGGCAAAGAGCTGGTCTGAGTCCTTCCTCCAGAGCAGGACCCCAAAAATGGTCTTAGGAAATTTTTCCTCAGGCCTGAAGGCCCTGCCCTATGGAGTACCCCAAGGCTCTGTCCTCGCCCTCATGTTATTCACGGTGTATATGCTGCCCCTGGGTAGGATCATTAGGTGATATGGTCTGGGTTTTCATTGTTATGCTGACGATGCCCAGCTATACATGTCCTTTGCACCCAGAAGATCAGATGCAGTCAATGTGCTTAACAAGTGCTTGTCACAGATCCAGACACAGATGTTGGCAAATTGGCTGGGACTCAACACGGAGAAGATCGAAGTGTTAGTTGTGGAGCCAGGTCAAAGTGGAGGAGTAGACACCCCTGGATTAGATCTGAGCCTATCTATAGGATATGATAGGCTGGAGGCGTCCATGAAGGTGAAAAATATGGGTGTGTTCCTGGATAGTGAGTTGACAATGGAAGCCAAGGTGTCGGCAACTTTCAGTATGGGATTCTGTCATTTTCAGAACATCACCCATATTAAATCCCTTATTCCCCATGATGAACTGCCTACTCTGATACATGCATTTTTCACCTTAAGGCTTGGCTACTGCAAAGCCCTCTACCTCGGAGTCAACTGGAGTATGCTTCAATGCCTGAAGCTGCTGCAGAACTCAGCAGCCCAAATGCTGACAGGGGCTCCGTGGTCTTGCCATATTACACCAGTGCTTCGCAAACTGCACTGGCTGCCAGTGTGTTGGCATATCTCCTTTAAGATAGATCTGTTGACCTATGAGACCCTACATGGGCTGGGTCCAAGCTACCTGAGAGAGCTGCTGCATTTTATGGGTATGGGCAGGACAGTAGTGCAGTGGGTAGGTAACTGGCTGGGCGACAGGACACAGAGGGTGGTGGTAAATGGCTGTCACTCCACACAGGGAAGAGTGACCAGTGGGGTACCACAGAGATCAGTGCTGGGACTGGTCCTATTCAACATCTTCATCAGTGACGTTGCGAAGAACCTAGAAGGCAGAATTTCCCTGTTTGCTTATGACACAAAGCTGTGTAACAGAGTAGACACACCAAAGGGTGTAGACAGAATGAGAAGGGACCTGCAGAAACTTGAAGAATGGTCAGGGGTTTGGCAGTTGAAATTCAATGCAAAGAAGTGCAAGATAATGCATATGGAGCACAAAAACCCTGGCACAATATATCAGTTGGGGGTGAGGATATAGCATGCACCTAGCAGGAAAGGGATCTTGGGGTTATCATCTTGATGACCTCAAGGCAGGGAAACAGTGTGACAAGGCAGCAGGTAAAGTAAATAGGATGCTAGGATGCATAGGCAGGGGCATCACCAGAAGGAAAAGCAAGGTCATAATTCCACTATACAAAAAACTAGTGAGGCCCCACCTAGAGTACGGTGTACAGTTCTGGAGACCTTACTACGTGAAGGACATAGGGTAGAGAAGGTTCAGAGGAGGGCAACAAAGATGGTACATGGATTGCATCACAAGTCCTATGAGGACAGGTTGAAGGAGTTGAATATGTACTTCCTGGAGGAGAGGAGGGAGAGAGGGGATATGATAGAGACATACAAGTATCTTACAGGTAGGAACAGGGTGCAGGAATACACTATTTTTAAGTGAAAAAGATGTTCCAGGACTAGAGAACATGGGATGAAGTTGGATGGAGGACGATTCAGGGAAAACGTGACGAAGAATTTCTTTACAGAACGGGTGGTGGACAAGTGGAACACCCTGCCAGAGCAAGTGGGGGGGCTGAAAATATCACATGATTTAAGAATGCATGGGACAGACATAACGGAATTCTGGAGGTCAGGGTTAAGGGGTAACAGACTTCTAGGAAAACAAAGTAAACTTACAAACTCAAATGGGCAGACTGGGTGGGCCATAGGCCCTTATCTGCCGACACTGTCTATGTATCTACAGTATGTATCCTTACACCCCAAATTGCCGTCTCCTGGAGGTGCCCAGATCACGACTTAAACTGTCTAGAGATCGAGCATTCAAAGTGGCTGCCCCAATCTACTGGAATTCGCTTCCGTGTGATCTCTGGGAAGCACCAACACTGTTAATATTTAAAAAACTTGAAAACATTTTTATTTAGATAAGCTTTTGGGATTTTCAGATTAATTACAATTGTATTCCTCATCTGTATTTTGTTATATTGATGATTTATTGAGATCTTATGTGTGTGCTGAAATGTTTGGTTTTATTGTATTGTATTTATTTATTGTACTATCCTGTAATAGCACCTTGAGCCTGTGGGGAAGGGTGCCCAATATAAATAAAATCATCTATTACTACTGCTACTACTACTGCTACAACTACTACTGCTACTGCTACTGCTACTACTACTGCTACTACTACTACTACTACTACTGCTACAACTACTGCTACTGCTACTGCTACTGCTACTGCTGCTACTGCTACTGCTACTACTACTGCTACTACTACTACTACTGCTGCTGCTGCTACTACTACTACTACTACTGCTGCTACTACTACTGCTACTACTGCTACTGCTGCTACTACTACTACTACTACTACTACTGCTACTACTTGGGATTGGAGGGGGAATTTTCATGGTCATCAAAGAAACACCAGCAAAGGAAACTCTGAATAGTACTTGATTTTTTAAATTTGTGTATGTGTGTAAGCAGGGGCTCTTGAGTGAAAATAACATTAAATTATTTACTTACATTATCTTGATGTGGAACCTTTGCAAATGAACACTTAGCTCAAAGGTTTACTGATGTACAAATACAAAAAAAATTATAATGGACTTTCATTTTTAGGGCCCAGCTGAAGTTTTTTTATATATGAGTAAAGGTTGCAGCCATGTTTTTGATAGAAATTAGGAAGTAAATGGCTTATGAAATCTCTGAGTTGTTTTGGTTGACAGGGACTTGTTTTTAGCCATCAGTGGTGCTCTCTTACTGCCATGGCTAGAACCAAGTCACAGACAATCAGGACACAGGGATTTCCTTGCCCATTTTATATAACATGGGAACTGAAGAAAATAAGCCTGTCATGATAACAATGGAATATCTACTGGTACATTGTTATGTCTTTGACTCCAGAATCTACTTTGAATGCTATCATTATATGCAAAGGAATGCAACACAGTTTGAAGCTCCTGACTAGCAATTCAGTAGGGGTTATGAAAATTGAAATCAAAATCAAGGTAAGCAGTGCCAAGTGACCAATGGATACAATATAACTACAACTGCCTATCTACTGTCCAGGTACAAGGGCAACTAAATCCCCAAAATGCTCTTTTTTGTGTGTTGGGGCGAGTTCTAGGGAGATACAGTTCCTACATAAAAAGTATATAAATTAGGAAGCCAGAGTGACTTCAGAAGGTGTGTAAACTTAGTGAAAATGTATATCTATTTAAAATAAAGATTTAGTAGGCATATAATCAATTGTTTTGAGTAAGTATGAAATGAATGATACAATGACTACATTTGGACCTTAGATAATAAACATAAAATAAAAATGTTAAAAGTATGGAGTATATTCTTTGCAAAAAAACTTTGTTAATGCACCATTTAGGATTCAAATTAACACCACAAAAGTAGGAAAATGTGGCATTAGGGTTTCTAACCCTAACTCCCCACTCCCACCCTGCCAAGCAGCAAACGGGAAAAACATAAGGGTTTTGGATCGCTGCAGTCTTGACCAATCAATGTTGGGATCTTCCTTGGGGTTGTCAACCCCAATGCCCACCCCATTCCCCAAGCACATACTGTCACACATGATCTTCTTCATGCACGGCCCAAAAAGGTACTTCTGGCCATTGTTTTTTTTTTAAAGTCAGAATCTAGGTAAATGGGTCCCGTTATCTAGGTCCAGATGTTTATTTCTTAAAATTAAACTATTTTATTTATTTTCCATGTTTTTTATTTCATGGGGAAAAAATAAGATGGCAGCTCTCACAGCACAAAAAATATTTCTGTGGTGTGAGAAGTAAGTGGTGAGAAATTAAAAATGGTCTTTCAACACAGAATTTTTGGTGTTGTATCAGAATGTTATCCCAAGAACCCTACTGAGCATGCTCTGAACAGAAACAAAAAGTACAGTTACGTAAGAACTTACCGTAAGAGTAGATCTTCAAGAGAGGCTCTTGCAGTAAGTAATTACAAATAGGACTGACGTCAGCAGGCGGCAGGACCCCACAGACAAATTTCTAGCTAGCAGTCTCACGCCTTCCTTCCAGTTCTTTCCCACCACAGGCCACAAGAGACTGGACGAGAGAGAAGCGGATATTTCCATCACTGGAAAAGGAGCTGAAAAAGCTTAGGGGGATGGAGGGCGGGAAGGTATTACTTACTGCAAGAGCCTCTCTCGAAGATCTACTGTTACGGTAAGTTCTTACATAACAGTACTATCTTACATCGAGAGAGCTCTTGCAGTAGGTAATTACATATAGGACTGAGTCCCAAGCAGTCTGGAACAAGAAGAAGCACACGGGAGGAGGAAAGCTACTCAAAGCAGATCCTCTAGCTGTGAAGGCCTTAAGGAAGAAGGCCTTGCAGAACAGCAAGCCCGAAGCCTGCTCTGCGGTGAGAGGCAATATCCAAACTGTAATGTTTTGTAAATGTATGAACAGAAGTCCAAGTGGCGGCAGCACAAATGTCTGCCGCTGACACATGCTTGAAACACGCCGCAGAGGCAGCAACCCCTCTAGTGGAGTGACCTCTTATTTGACCAGGAAAGGACTTGTTGTACTTGTCATAACAGAAGGTGATGCAATGAGTCAACCATTTAGACAGGCATTGCTTGGAAACAGCATTCTCTTTTGGGGGCAAAAGAGACAAAAAGTTGATCAGTTTTTCTGAGATCCTTTGTTCTGTTAGTGTAGTATCTTAGAGTGCAGTGAACATCCATAGTGTGAAGTAGATACTCCCCCTGATTGGAGTACTGCATGAAGAAGGTGGCTAATTCTATGGACTGGTTCAAAGTAGATTCCACTACCACCTTGGGGAGAAACTTAGGATTGGTGCGCAGAGCCACACATTCCTTGTGAAAAATCAAGTATGGGATTTTACACATCAGGGCCTGGAGCTCAGAAATCCTCCGAGCAGAGGTGATGGCCACTAGGAAGAGCGTCTTCCATGAAAGGAACTTCATGTCTGCTGAGGCCGCCAGTTCAAAAGGAGGCAAAGTAAGTTTCTCAAGGATGAAGTTCAAATCCCAAGGAGGGGCGGGAACTCTGATAGGGGGTCTCAAGTGAAGAACCCCTTTGAGGAAAGTCTTAGAGACTTCCAGTTGAGCAAACATCCTATCTGCAAAGGCAATATAGTAGGCTGAAATGGCGCCATGTGTACCTTCAGAGACGAGTGACTAAGACCCAGGTTGAAGAGGTGACACAGGTACTCCGGCAGTCGCCCAAATGAGCAAGAGAAAGGCTCGAAGCCTTTTGAAGCAGCCCAGATTGAGAACCGTTTCCACTTCATGGCATAAATAGACCTAGTGGAGTGCTTCCTATCCTCCACCAAGATCTCAGCCACCTGGGGACAAAGCCCAAAGCGGGCTTGAGCTATGTCTGCAGGAGCCACGCATGCAGCTGAAGGGACTTGAGACCTGGATGAACCAGAGTCCCCTGATCCTGGGTCAACAGAATCTGAGACAGCGGAAGAGGAAGAGGAAGCTCCTCTGAGTATTGTTGCAGCAGAGAGCACCAAACTTGCCTGGGCCAGAAAGGAGCGATCAGAATCATTTGTGCTCCTTCTAAACCTAGTTTCTGCAAGACATGCGGGATCAGAAGAATCGGGGGGAAGGCTTAGACGAATCTGTCCCTCCAATCTAGAGACAAAGTGTCTCTCCAGAAAATGCCTTGCTCTTGAACAAGCGAGCAGAAGTCGGAAAGCTTTGTGTTTAGAGGTGAAGCGAACAGGTCCACCTGAGGTGTTCTCCAATGTAGGAAGATATCATCTAGGACCCCCTGATCCACCTCCCACTTGTGAGCTTGAGCAGACAAGTGACTTAGTTTGTCTGCTAAGAAGTTCTTTACCCCAGGAACATGAATTGCCGTGAGGTGAAGGTCGTGCTGTGCTACCCAATCCTAGACTCTCATTGCTTCCCTGCAGAGTGGGTAGGACCGAGTCCTGCCCTGTTTGTTGATGTATCATACCACACACATATTGTCCGTCTGGACGGCTAGGTGGCCTGGGAGAAGATGCAGGTGGAGGGCCTGGAGAGCGTAGAGCACCGCCTGAAGCACATTGATGTGCAGTGATTGTTCGAGCTTGGACCAAGAGCCCTGGGTCCGATGTGGACCAAGATGGGCTCCCCAACCTTCACCCAAGGTGTCTGTGGTCAGAGTCTGGGAGGGAAGAGGAAGGAAGAATGGGACTCCCCGAAGAAGGTTCTTTCGAACCATCCACCCTTGTAAGTCTCGAATCATGGGAGAGGAGACTAGGACCAAGTGCTACAAGTCATCTACCAACTGATCCTATTGAGAGCAAAGCATCCACTGAGAGACCTTCATGTGGAGCCGAGCACGAGGGACTGTCGGGATAGCAGCCACCATAAGCCCGAGGAAGCGAAGAACTGACCTTGCACTGACCCATCTGTGGCTGGACAACAGGCTTATCTGAGTCTGGAGTGTGGCCGCCCTGTCCGGAGGCAGAAAGGCCCTGCCTAGGGTCGTGTCTAGTATTGCCCCAATAAACTGAAGCCTCTGGGATGGGATCAAGTGAGACTTGGAATGGCTGATAGTAATACCCAGAGAGGCAAAGACCTGCTCGGTGAGGGAGAGGCAGTGCAGGAGTTCCTCCCTGGATGAGGCCACCAGGAGCCAATCGTCCAGGTACAGGAAAACCTGTACCCCCAGGTATGCAGGTAGGCCGCCACCACTGCAAGGCATTTGGTAAAAACCCGAGGGGCCAAGGAGAGGCCAAATGGAAGTGCCTTGAACTGGTAGTGGTCCCTCTGGAAATCAAAATGAAGATATTTGCGGTGAGACAGGCAAATAGCTATGTGCAGGTAAGCGTCCTGCATATCCAGAGTGCACAACCACTGGCCCGAGCGGAGGAGGGGCAGAAGACTCTGCAGTGAGAGCATCCTGAACCTCTTGTCCTCCATGAAAAGGTTTAGGGAACTGAGATCTAGAACAGGTCTTACATCTCCTATCTTCTTCGGGACCAGAAAGAAGTGGGAATAGTAACCCATTCCTTGCAAGGGAAGTGGCACAGGCTGTATTGCCTCTTTCAGCAAAAGTGCTGAAATTTCTTTCTGGACCAGAAGAAGATGTTCCCGAGAGTACGACGACCTTGGGGGAGGGTGACGAGATGGTTTCTGCAGAAACTCTATTGAGTGTCCTTCTTCAATTAGCTGGAGTAACCATGAATCCGATGTTATCCTCTCCCAGCCCAGAAGGTGGAGGGAAAACCTCCCTCCTACCAGTTCCTCCAGGAAGCTCAGAGGTAGTAGGAGAGGGAAGGAGTCAGGTGGTGTGTGGCAGCACTGCAGCGGAAACTCCCGCTGCTTTTTTGGGTGGGGGGGCTTGGCAGCTGGGGGTGGCCCAAAGTTTAGTGGCCCTCTTTCCCTGTGGTCACGCTTTGGGCCAATTCCATCTGCAAAAGGGACGGCGCTGCAATTGATGGGAATGGTATATAGAGTCAACAGACTTTAGTGCTGTCCCCTTCTCCTGTAGGTTGGTGATGATGTCCTTGACATCACCCCCGAACAGCACCGAACCCCAGAAGATGCTTCCTGGATAGCGGACTGCACTTCCGGGACCAACCCTGACACTCGGAGCCAAGTGTGACACCGCAAACCTACGGCGAAAGCTGAGCTCCTCCCAGCAGTGTCCACTGCATCATAGGTCGCACGAAGAATGTGCCAACTGGCTGAACATGCAGAACGGACGAGGTCAGCCACTTCCTGCTTGACCTGAGAGTCCGGAAGGGTGTCCAATTTCGATTCCACCTCACTAAGAATCGCCTTCTGGTAATCCCCCATGTGGCTAACGTAGTTCAGGGCTCTAATACCCAGATTGGAAGAAGCAAAAATCTTCTTGTCATACTGGTCCAGAAGGCGGAATTCCTTGTCAGGTGGAGATGAGCTAAGATGTTTGGGTTGAGCTGGCTGGCCGCCAAGTGATGCTAATCACAACCGAGTCAGCACGAGGGTGGTAGTCTAAAAAATCAACACCATCTGGAGCCTGGTATAGCCTGTTCAACTTCCTCGGAAGTGGGGCTAAGGCCAACAGTTATTTCCATATGGTGGTAATAAGGTCGGCATGAGGCTCGATCCAGGGTGGCACCAAAGTGGGAGCTGTCACGGGCAGATCCAGATACTCAGCAAGTTTTTTACGCTGGGGGTCTGGCTCCAAGGATTGCCACTTATGTACTTCCTGGATCTTCCGTAGCAACTGCATAAAGGAAGGATCCTCCGGAGGGGACTTCAGAGGAGTCCTTGGCCGGGGCTTGGATGGACAGCGTGGCTCATCGTCTTGCTTGGAACACCCATCTGAAGGATCCGAGGTGTCCAAGGAAGAAGAAGATGAGGAAGCGGTAGAGTCCCTCTCCCGACGAGTGGGATGAATGGACCCCTTGGGAATCCCATGGGAAAGCATGTCCTGCCCCTCTCTGGACGCTAGAGGGTTGAGCCCTGGTGTTCGGAGGTGGGGAGGGGGTGTGTCATCGTGGACATATGGGAGCCAGCACTGTCGTTGGAAGATGACTCTCCACCTCTCTGGTGAGCTGAGCCTTGGCCTCAGCCCACCAGGAGGCCAGAGTCTCCTGCAAGTCCACCAGCAGCTGAGGGGGCGGTGGAGGAGGAGGGGGGGATACGGGTATGGACTATACCCAAAGGGCGCATATCCATAAAGTCGGGTATTGAGGAGCCGAGTACTGTCGCGTCGGATATGTCGGTGCTGGGTACTGAGGCGCTGGATACTGCGGTCCCAGGTATGGCGGCATTGGATACAATGGAGCTGGGTACCCAGGAGCCAGAGGAGCTGCCTAGCAGATGGCCTGGTCGGAGGCCCCATGGGTGGTTCTGGAGCGGAAGACCCAGGCGTCGGGGGGACATCATGGGGTGGGATGTTGTCCGGTGTCGGCAATACCGGCGTCAGAGCCGGTGGCCGGAGAGCTGGCATCCAGGGAACCGACATCAGATCAGTTGGACCAGAAGGTGGACGGTCTGACGGAGGTGGATCAGAAACCGCAGCATTGCCCGGGGATGGGGGGAATCCGCGGGGTAGGGCTGAGGAGACTCAGGGTCCCCGGAAGGCAGCGAAGGCTGCGGGGTGCCGGGAACGACGGACATGGGGGGGTCAGGTGTCGGCTCATCCACTGTGCAGATGTCAGATGAACCGATGTGCAGCTTAGCAGCGGGATCCGGGCGGACGCCGGAGTGGCCGGCATCTGACTTAACGGACCCTTCGCCGGAGGCAGGCCGCGATGGAGGGGCGGCCTGGTCGGGCGGAACGGGGCCGTGCGCCACCCTGAAGGGTCGGGCGACTTACTGACCTTCTCCGTGCGGGCTTCGGAGGAGCCAACGTCCAGCTTATCAGAGCTGCTCACACCAGTAGGCCGTGAAACCACGGCTTTACAGGGAGCAGAGGACTCCACGAGCCCGGAGGCACCAGAAGGGCCTGAGTGCGAGCCAGACAGGCAGGCCAACGCCACCTTAGAAGCCTCTAAGGTGGCCGTTGTGGAGCAGTCCCCCGGAGGGGACGTTGCCTGTTTCACGGCGACTCCCAAGGAAGATGCGGTGGGAGAGGAGCCCTTGTCCCGGTGCCTTTCCTTATCCTTTTTCTTGCGATGGCCTTCAGGGGAAGTCAACGCCTGTCGAAGCTTTTTCAGTTCTTTTTTCCATGGAGCTCATTTTCTTTTTTAAAATGTGGGCTTCCAGGGACTGCTGCTGCCTTCTCTGGGTGACCGCGTTTGAAGCTGAGGCAGTGCTGGCAGATGGTCGGGGCCTAGGCAAAAAGGCACAGGGAATGGCAATCCTTGTGCAGGAGTTGGGTGCCACATGAGTCGCACTTGTTTTTGTGCTCGGAGGGTGTAGGGGACGACATACACCGATGGCTAAAAAAAAAAAATCGAAAATACTCAGTAAAACTACCGGCGAAGGAGCCTGACGAGCTGGGAACTTTTCCGCGAGGCGCTGGCATAAGCTAATGGTGGTAAAAATCTGGAAGGCGGGCGTGAGGGACCACCCCTTTTTACTGACGTTTCCTGACGCCGGTCACCTGACATGGGGGCGGTCCCTCGCCAGAGACTGCTAGCTAGAAATTTTTCCATGGGGTCCTGCCGCCTGCCGACATCAGTCCTATATGTAATTACCTACTGCAAGAGCCCTCTCAAAGTAAGATCTACATTTTTAACCTTTATAACTCTGGAACCATTTAATATTTTTTCACCAAACCTTCCAAAGGCATTACCTTGGCACATCATGCAACTACCCTGAAAGTTTCAGAAAGAAATTCCATTTTGTGTAGGCGGTATGTGAGAGAAAACCCACATTCCCTGTTAAGTAAAGGAAAAAAATGTACATTTGCAGGAAAATGACATATACAGACCCCAAAAAACACCCAAGCTGCCATCATGAAACCTTCCACAGATTTAGACTTTGCCTCTTAGATAACACAAGCAAAATTTCAGCTAATTTTGTCAAATGCTGCCAAAGCTATCAACGTGCAAAGTTAGGGGTTTAACATTGAATATCCTACTCAACCAGTGTCAGTGGCTCAGTAAGTGGCACACTCGCCTCTGAAGCCGGGAGATCAGAGGGCTGTGGGTTCAGTTCCCACATCTGGCACTTGGGTTAATATCCCAGTACTGACACTGTAATGCAGCATGAGAGGGGTGCTGCATTTCTGAGGTGCCATCTTTCGGATGAGACGTTAAACCGAGGTTCCCATCTGCCTGGATTGGTGGTAGTTCAGGTGGATGTTAAAGATCCCATGGCACTTATCGAAAAGAGTAGGGGAATTTCCCCAGTGTCCTGGCCAAATTTCCCTCATTCACTAAAAATACCACCAACAGCTTAATCTGGTTCACGGTCAGTTGGCATTCATCTGTATCCCCCTCCCCCGGGTCGTGCCTGAAAATAGGCAGGATTTGTCTAGTGCACTTACCCGGTCAACAATAAATAAAATAAAAAATAAAACCATAATTATAGGGGCGCTACCATGCTCCTATAATTCTGCAAATACAGGCTGCTTAAAAGAAACCAAACAGGCATGAAGGAGCAGATTATGTAAAAATTAAGTGAATAAACGTTAATTACTATCTAATTATTTTCAGAAGCAAGGAAGCACTTTCTGAGACCTTTTGAAATATTTGAAAAAGATGGAGAGGTTTAGCCCCTGAAAACACAAGACAGGCACATATTGGAATATTTGTTAGCACTGCTGTGAGATGTACATGTATAAATACGATGAATTTTCAAGCATACGTGATTGGGGGTTAGAGACCTACCCTGTGTGTTTTGGAAAATTATATACTTTGATAGAGATAAATCTGTATACAGTTGTACAATCTTTTGGATACTTTATCCTGATGGAGTAATCCAATTTGATACTATGGTCATTGTGACTAATGGGTTTTTGAAACTGATAAAACTAAAAATTTTAAGCTAGGTGAGTGGATCCTTACTTGTATCTGAGTTTGAAGTCTGTGTGGTCATTCAGTCAGTCAATGGGACTGGAATGCATTCCGCAGGTAAGGGGGGGCTCCTAAGGTAGCTTGTCATCACCCCCACCTGAAAATTGTTGATCAGGGGTTGAGGAGGAGGAGTTGGCTCTTAAATTAACAAAAATAGAAACTCCAGAGAGGTCTAGTTCCTTGGCCATCTCCTCCCTTTCCCAGCCTCCCCCCAACCATCTCCTTTTCCATTGTTCCACAATTGTTTAAATAAAAAAAACTCCATATCCCAGCTGCTGGCACTCTGACAGGAGACAATGACATCTTTGTACTTGTACCCCTCCCCTAGCCTAACCCCCAGTCCCTAAAATATGTTCCCATACTGCCCCACCCCAGAAGGATGATTTTGGGTGTGGGGGCAGTAATAGCTCCAATCCAGTTAGCCTAGTCACCCACCCCGACACAGAGCATTTGTTTACATTCTGCTCCTCTGACTCCTGATAGATAATGGGGGAGCAGTGGTAGCACCAACTCAACTAGCTCAGTCATCCCCTCCCACAGTGCATTTGTTTACAATACATGCAGCTCCAGGCCCCAATGGATGATTTACAGAGATAGTAATAGCTCCACTCTGGCTAGCATAGTCAACCTCCAGACCTTTGTTAAGTGCTTCCCATCAACCCTGTTGGATAATTTTGTTAGGAGAAGCAGAGTTGCTCCAATCAAGCAAGCCCAGTTGCCCCTTCTCACAGTACACCTGCTGTGTTGTAAGTACTGTGGGAGATGGGAATGAGCAGGTACAACCCCTTGAGGGAGGAGGCAGATCCATTGTGTCATTGATGATCCTAGACAGATTGATTGGTCAGCTTGCCAGCTGCAACTAATGATGCAATTTCTCCATTCTCCATCTCCTTCCTCCCTGCCAGATGCCCACATGCTCCTGATTTTCACAGTACTTACAATGGAATGGGCACTCTGTGGCAGAGGGGTGACTGGACCTGCTAGACTGGAGCTACTTCTACTGCCCCCCTTCTGAAGTCATGGACTGAGGTCAGGAGGGGAACACCCATTATGCCCCACAGGTCATCACATAAATTCTTAAGGGGGGGTTATAGGGAGGGGAATGCCATAGCTTTGCCCTGCATGTGTGCTTTGCTGCATGTACAGTATTTGTTCTGACAATTCGTACACTGTGGACAGACACTCATGTAAACCTAGGTAAATATAATATAGCTACTGTATAAAAGGTGCAATGTGTTATTGATGAGGTGTTTATTTTGAAAAAGCACTAAATCTAGTTTCTCACTGAAATACTTTGGGCCAACCAACCCAGTGGTGCAGAGGGCTGAGACACTGTAGCTCCATACCTCCCACCAGCGACCAGTGACCTGGGTTTGAAAATGGACCAGGGTCCCTCAGGGGCCAGCTGGGGGGAAAGAGGATCAAGTATCCAGCCGGAGACTGCTCTCCTCCTCCTCGTCCTTCAGGGATGGGGGAACCACACACACTGTGGCTTGGCTGCCACCCAGTGGAGGCTAGCTGGCAACAGCAATTTGCTGCTTATGTTCACTGGCCAGGTTGCAGGCGCTGAAGTGTACATCATTTTCCCTTGTGCATGCACGTCACAGCATGTACTGTATGCCGGAACAATCAATGGAAGAGAGAGAGAAAAATGGAGGAAAAATCCTCTGGTGGCAGGATGATCCCGCCAATCTTGCAGGCTCTGCACCACCTACCTGGACTCACCCAATACGGTAATAAGCAATGGGGTTCCCTGGAGATGGTGTGTGACAGAGCTAGTGGTCATGTGGGAAGGGGGCTACCAGCAGCAGAGGGAGCAGAAACTGAAAAAAAAAAATACTTTGGGCTCTTTAATAGCTGCAGTTTTCTAATATTACAATACCACAATGTTACTGACATTTTTTTATAGGAAAAAACTCACTAGTATAGTTTCTGTGCATAAACAAAGTAATTATTATAAAATATAACGCCTTTCAGTTAATCATTAAAACACAATAAATTTTGCTGGCCCTTGACACAGCGGTTAGATTTCTGCTTAGCGCCTAGCGACCCGGTTCGGGAATGAACGTGGGTCGCTGGAGGACCGGCCCGGGGGGAGAAGGATTGAGCGTCCCATGGACAGCTCTCCTTCTCTGGGGGGAGAGTAGGGGACTGGTCTGGCATCTGCTGGCTCCTAGCAGAGGCTGGGAGTATCACAGGATGCATGACCCAAATGCTAACTGGGGGAGGAGCGGACGTCAGCATATGCCATGACGTCACTATGCTGCCCGGTACAGAAAAGGGAAAAATTGCTCGCTGGCCGCTGGATGACGGCTCTCCGTTCCCTAAGTGCCTCCGGGCCTTCCCAGGGCCTCCTGCTCCTCAGCAGCATCCCCGGGCCCTAGTAGTTAGTGTGTTGGGGTCATCCCCTCTCCCCCGGTGCCTTCCCCCTCTGAGGAAGGGGACCCGTCCAGTGAAGGGATACGCCGGGATATCCCAGGGATCGGCTGCCATAAGGGCTGGGTAAGGACAGTGGGGCTGGAGGGAGCCTGTGGAGCCCGAAGGAGTGGGGGACCAGTGAGCACAGAGGGTGGGAAAAAAAAAACAACACAATAAATTAAATAGACAATTGCCCATGTAATAGATGTGACCATCTGAAGCTGGATTTTCAGACCTGCAGAAATTGCACAAGTGCAGTAGAAAATGTTGTGCAAGAAGAGATCCCAGTTTGCAACTGCAATTTCTGCCAGAAGTGTGCAATTTCCAAAACAGCTGCCATTTCATGAATTTTGTTTATCAATTTACATCATCTTGCACAGATGTGTTCTGTACAGATGCTATGCCTGGTATTACTAGGCATGACATTTGCGTACAAAATGGAAAATACCACCTGTGCCAAAAAAATGCAGGAACTCGCATTTTTGTCAGTGAAGTGTTTTTCCCCAAATCAGCAAGCTGCATGGCAGATATTTAGTCTACAGGCAATGTCAGACCCTTTAAAATTTGGACCCCAGCACTTTAAGTAGTTAGTCCTCCCATGACATCACTTCTTGTCTCAACTTAAACAGCAAATGGCTTGTTTTAACTGATGTGAGAGTCACATGAATATTTCTTGACTGCTAACACCTACAATGGTACTGTAGTGATATCAAAGTTGAATGGTATTACAGTATACTGCACTGTTTGCATAGACAAACCACAATGTTTGCACAGACAAATACATGTTATTCAAGCACTAATGCTGTAGTGCAACATGTTGTGCCTTTGAAAACCCAGCACGGTATACTGCAAAACCATTCAACTTTTGAATAACCACCACAGTACAGGTAAGCACACTATCTTATAGCTCAAGAAGCTTTTGCAATATGTGGATTATTGAAGAAATAATAGCTTATTGTCCTACTATTCTCTTCCCTCTTTACTACCTGCTGAATGTTTCTCCATCCTCACTGCCACACAGTTGAATCATACTATTATTATCTGCATTACTTTACATAATAGATACTGATGTAAACATTTCCTTTGTGACTTCCTTAGCATATTTGTTTTGTTTAGCTAATCCTAGGAAAGAGAGTTGGTAGCTGTGTTGGGGTTCTTGGGTAGCTGGAGTCACTGGATAGTTTGACACCTTTTATTGGATCAATATGTCATGTGCATATGAACTAAACAGAAACATAGACAATGACGGCAGAAGAAGACTGATGGCTCATCCAGTCTGCCCATGGTTCCCTACCTAGCCCTGGGACCTATAGTTCATCCAGGGGTCTTGCCCTCCCCATCTACCCTCCTCCACCTCTCAATTACTGTTGCCCAGAGTAAACATTATGTCCTAACCATGCTTGAAGCCATTAATGGTTTTAGAGACCACCACCTCAGCCAATAGACTGTTACATGGTTCCACCGTCCGTTCAGTAAAATATTATTTCCTCATATCCCTCCTGAACCTCCCTCTTGTCAGTTTCCATTCATGCCCTCTTGATCTCGAACTGTTACTCATGCTAAATAATTTGCTACAATTCACCTTCTTTATTCCCTTCAGGAAACTGAAGGTCTCTATCATGCCCCCCAACTCCAGTCTGATCTCCAGCGAGTACATGTTCAATACCTTGAGGTGCCCCTTGGAAGTCCTGCTTTGCTGGCCTTGAACCATCCTATTCACCCTTCCCTGCTCCATCTCTATCCTGTCCTTATCTTTCCTGAGATGAGGACTCCAGATCTGGGCAAAGTACTCCAGATGAGGCCTCAATAATGATTTATAAAGGGGTAGTATTACCTGTTTTCTTCTGCTGTTAATGCCCCTATTAATACATCCCAATATCCTATTTGCCTTACTATGGACTTTGGTGCACTTGCTTAACTAAGGGTGTCGCTGATGATAATCCTAGGTCCCATTTCTCAGCTGTAGTGCCAAGTTTTATCCTACCCATTCAGTACTTTGTTCTCGGGTTCTTGTTCCCTACGTGTATCACCTCACACTTTTTAGTGTTGAATTTTAACTGCCAAACCTTAAACCACCTATCTAGCCTTTGCATGTCACTTGGTATTTCCCTGATACCCTTGTCACTATCCACCCTTCCACAGAGCTTAGTGTCATCTGCAAAGAGACACAACCTATCCTGGATTCAGTCTACAAAGTCACTGCTTAACATATTGAAGCAGACCAAGCCCAGGACAGACCCCTGTGGTACCCCACTTATGATCTCCCTCTCTTCTGATTTGGCCCTGTTAACCACAACCCTTTACTGCCTCCCCTTAAGCCAGTTACCTACTACACTATCATGCCCCTGGCCACACCCAGATCATCCATCTTCTTCAGTAATCATCTGTGAGGCACTGAATAAAAAGCCTTGCTAAAGTTGAACTAGAATAAATACACAGCCTGGCCCCTATGCACAGTCCTTGTCACCCAGTCAAAGAAAACTATCAGGTTAATCTGACAAGACCTCCCAACTACAAACTCATACAGTTTACTATCCTGAAGACCATTACTCTCCAGGTAGACCATGAGGTCCTCTTTGACCAGTGACTCCATCAGCTGCTCTACAACAGAGGTTAGACTGACAGGTTTGTCGTTTCCTGCATGCTCATGCTGCAAGACCCTTCCAGACCTCTTCAGTAGTAAATACTGGCTGCCTCACCTCTGTAACCCCCTCTTTGGCCACTTTCATGCCGCTGTCCGGAAAGGGCCCACCATCCTCCCTAGTGAAGACAGAGCAGTAGTAATCATTTAGGACAGCAGCCTTTTGCATATCCTCCTCTGTCACCCTACCCTCTCAGATAACCTAACAATCTCCCCTCCATTCTTCTCGAATATACTGAAATAATTGTTTTTGTCTGCCCTGGACCCCTTCTGCTATATACAGCTCTGTGTCAGCTTTTGCCTCCTTATTTCCCAATAAGTACTCTCCCCTTTGTCCTCCCTTTTTTTGTATCTGAAGAAGGCCTTTTTCTTGGCCCTCACCACTTCCTTGACCCTTGCTGATAACCATCATGGTCTCTTGAATGTGTCACTTTTTGTTACCATTCTCAAGTATAACTTAGATGCCTGGAGAATGGCCCCCTTTATTGCCTCCCATCTCTCACCCACACCTCCTATGTTGTCTGCTCCGACTAACTTGTGCCAGACCAATTCCCTCATCCTGTTGAAGTTTGCCCTTCTGAAATCAAGAACCTCAGATCTTGATTGGGGTTTTTCCTGTCCCAAGGGCCAGTCCAAAACAAATGGAGTTGTGGTCGTTCTTCCCCAGTGGCTCCCCATCCTCACAGCTCCTATTGCCTCTAAGCTGGTAAGCACCACATCAAGAATGGCCTCCTGCTTGGTGGGTTCTTTAACTAGCTGTACCGGTAAGCAGTCCTGGAATGTCGCCAGCAAGGTCTGTCATAAGGTGTTCCTAGCCACCGAAACATCCCAATCAATGTCCAGCAGGTTCAGTTCACCCACTACCACCACTTCCCCCATTACTACTCCCCTTACTACTATAGTTCTTCCCCCAAGCTCTTCATCCCTCTCTTCTCCATGGCCTGGTAGTCTGTAGCTCAACCCCAAGAATAGCTTCTTGCCTGAGGCCACCTGAATTGCACCCATAGAGCGGCTCTGTCTCTCCACTACTACCCCTGCTGTACTCATCTTCCACAACCTCGATGCAATCCCTGACATAAAGGGCTACACCTCCCCCCACCACCATCTTTTCCTCTATCCCTCCTGAACACTGAGTACCCAGCGACTTTCAGGTTCTAGTCACTGTATTCTGAAGACCATGTTTCTGCAATGGCCACGCAGTCTCTCTCACTCTCTGCCATCATTGTCTGAAGCGCACTGATTTTATTACCCAAGTTTCTCACATTAGAGCACACACCCCTCCAGCTAACTCCTAAACTCTTCTTCCTAACTACCTGTCTATTCCCCTTATTCTTCTGTGGCCTTCTTTGTTTCTTGTTTTTCATTGTGGTTGCACACTTTGTTTTCCCCCCCCTCTACTGTCCCTTCCTCTAGCCCACTTTGGACTTCAGCTCGATTATTCAACTCTATTTTTACCCACTAAGCTGCTACAAGCCCCCAGATGTGGGGAACTACAAATGTTAGCCAATAGCAAACTGGTAGGGTATAATTCAATCCAGGGGTCCTGGGGACATTACAAGCCATGAGAGAGAAGCTCTCTAGATCCCTTACATTAAAGGGGATCTACCCCCCACAGATAAACAGCAACTGCTGCACAGATCGGGGCATCCGTTTCCCGATCCCCGCTGCAGGTACAGTATTCATTGAAATGTATAAATACCTGAATACTTAAATAATCTGATAAGACTCCCATACCAGCCAACATTTTCTAACATGCCCATACCCCCCCCGACCGTACTGTTAACAACACAATCTGATGATACGCCATTGCCCCTTCCTGTAGTCTGTCCTTATGTATGGAGATTTCATAATCTCTGTACCTCCCATGCCCTGCTCTGTTTTAACAGACTTTGCCTAAGTAGATCTTCGAATGGATCGCGGTCATCAGGTCACACCATAGGAACTTCACCATTGGTGAAGCAGGATCCACACAGAAGATTTTCCAGCAGTACCACTGGGGCTGCCTACACCAACGTCATCAACCCTATAAAGGCATGAGTGGTCCCGATCCCCCCCTCAGTTCTTTCCCCCAGAGACTAAGGGTGCAAACCCATGCCATAGCGGACCGAGATGAGAGAAAGAGAGGTGCCCAGGCCTGAATAAAAGGCTGGATACACCAGCTAGCCAGTCTGAGAGAGGAGACCCCAAACAGGGGGAATGGTGGGAGGGAAGGCTGACATGATGACTGAGATCCCCTCAAATATCTACTGTTACAGTAAGTTCTAACGTAACTGTTCTGTCTTCTTCTGGGGTATTTCAGTCATCAGGTCACACCATAGGTATGAGTCCCAAGCAGTGCCTAGTGTAACCCCTTTGTTACCCGGGGTTACTAGAATCCCAGTAAGACCTAGTGGTAGGCAGGGAAGGCAGCTTGTGAAACTCCAGTTAAATGGGTTTCACACTGTCTCACTCTGTCCTCAGTCACAGCTGAGACTTGAGAGATGACATCATTATAGAACTGTCGCAGCTGCATGAGCCACTTTGGAATCTCCAGCTCAGGGAGTGAAGTTTAGAACTTTGGGAAATTCAAAGTGAGTCTTCCGTTTGTCCTTAAGCAAGAAGGAAGCATTAGTCTGCAGTTTGATCTCTCACTAAGAAAAAGGAAGTGTTCCTGTATTTTACCTTTTTTAAAGTGGTGGAGATCGCTTCTCCGGTCTCAGTGCCCCCTCCCTCTGGGGGGGGGGGAAGAAAGTTCTCTGTGGGTTCCAGGGGCAATCCCCTTCTCCCACCCTGGGAAGAAAGCTGCCTGATTTAATTTCAGTCTGTTCTTGTATAACAGCAAAGGTTACAGTACTTAGCCTGTGGGGCACCTGCTGAATGGGTGAGTGTTTGGCTCCATTTGAAGGGCAAACATCTTGTTTTCTTCAGTTGGGAAATAAATGTGGACTGCTATTTGGGAGGACTATGTCAACTAGGACAAACAAATAGAGCAGTCAAACAGTTTAAAGTTTTAAATGGATTTAAAGTTACGCTGTAGAGGGGTGCTTCAGGTCATCCACCGTTCAATCTACATTTTAAGTCTAAAGTTTTCTGTGTCCAGAGAAATGGCGGGTATGGGCTGTGGGAGCTGGAGGTGGGAAAACCCCATCTTTAGTAACCAGGTCCCCTCTACAGTTTCTTCTGTGTTTTGCTACTTGCCTCATGCACTTGGCCAGTGATGGGGTGGGTACCCAGGCGTGGTCGCCAACTTGAAAATCTCTCTAGGAGTCGTGGACTCTAAGTGGTGTGGGAGCCACAGGATGGGAAAATTACTCCTTGTTGGATGGGAGTCTCCTTGTTTGATGGGAGTTTCGATTGGAATGCAACAAAATCTCTCTAGGAGTCGCAGACTTCAAGTGGTGTGGGGAGCCACAGTTGGGAGTCTCCTTGTTTGATGGGATGTCTTTCCAAGTAAGTTTGGGTTCATTCTTCAAGTGGACCGTCAGTCAGTGGCTGGCAGGGAGCTGGGCCAGTTGAGCTATGTATCAATGCACATGCAAAGTCCGGGCTGAGTGCCTGGTGGGTCCAAAGCCAGACAATTGTAGTAATGTGTTCATTCCTCAAATGGACCGCTGTGTTTAACCTCTAATCTGCACATACAGTAACGTAGCCCTTTGGGGGACCATGCAGTGCTTTGTTTATGTTCAGTTAGTTAATAAATAAAGCCACACTGAAAAATCCCAGTTCTGGTTCTGGACATTACAGTTATTGCTTCCTGTAGTTGGATTTACTTGGGTGCCCCTGTGCAGAGTAGCCAAACCTAGGTCCCTTGTGCCAGGTAACCTCATCCTTCCCCGAACCCATAGGTGTATGTTACAAAAATGGAGGCACCACTTTGGATTTGTTTGGGAAGGAAGGTGCTTGGGCAAGTAGGCTAGCGTTTTGGCTATCTGGCAGTCGGTAGCCCAAAAAAGTTGAAGCAATTTCCCTAGTGTGTGCTGTTTGCTGTGAATCTTGTGCTGCTGTTTAAAAAATGCCAACTGTTTACCAAGGAGCTGTAAAGCCAAAGTGTGTGTCCTTGTCCTGCATCAACATAGTTTACAGCATTTGTCAGTTTTAAAATAAAGTTCTGTGAAGGAAAGTGTGGAAAACTAGGGGTAGCAACAGAGAAATTATGCCCTGGACGTTGGAAATGCTTTCTGTGCAATGCTAGAGACTGCAGAGTTAATGGCAATGTTACATGACTGAAATGGGCTCCCGCTGTGGAGTCAGTTGGAAAAAAAAAGTGCATCTTTCAGTTTAAATTTGCCTGCTCGATGATCGCCGTGAGGAGAGGAGCCCTCGTGAAGAAGAAGAGGCTCATTTGCATGGCGTCATGTGGTTGGTCAGTTGCCATTAGTCCGCCCTCAGCCAGCTCTTCAGAGTCTGCTTCAGCATTCGAGAGGAGACAGAGAGTAGTGCGTGTACTGGCAGTGGAGGAGCGTTCGCGAAGTGTTCAAAGCGCTGTAAACAGTAAAAAAGTGACTTTCCAGTTAAAAATCAGGCTCAACCCGCTTATCGATCGTGGGATCAGTGAATTGTGTGGTTAATACTACGATCGCGGAGACTGTCCGCCCGTTTGCAATCTGAGGTCTTCAAAAATCTGGATGCAGGCCGTTTTACCCCATCGCAGCAATCTGCTACAATAACAGTGAGTAAACGAATTAAAACTGCTCAAAACAGTGATTTTCAGTAATGCCATATAAAATGTGTGTGCAGCTGTATAGTCACTTTGCAAGTAACGATTGTGTGATGTCCTGCTGGCAAGTGCAAGTCTGTAAAGCCATTAAATGTGTGCATAGCAATGAAAGTAGCCTCAGTTTAAAGTTTGCAGCCAGAGAGAGACTGTGGGTTGTAAAATAAGTGCAACATTAGTAGAAGCAGGCAATCCTGTGCTGAAACCTGAAGTTTTAAAAGGGACTGTAATTAAATGAATGTTGCCAGCATGTGAAAAGTCCAAGGAAAATCCTGTAAATGTGTGAACAGCCAGAACAGAGCAAGTTGTGCAGTTTTGAGTAAAAGTTATTAGTAGCTGATGTAAATCGGGTGCGCAGTGGCTTGACCCAGAGTCTGAATGTTGATGCACAGGAGTGCTGCCGGTGCCATTACAGGGTGGGGTAGTAAAGTAAACACAGCAGCAGAGGACCCATTTTAAAGCTACAGAGTGTGTTCATTAAAGTGAGACTTTCAGTTACAGTGAACTTTGTTTGTTTTCTGCAGTTATGGCCTCAGGACCAGCTCGCTACTCGGATCATGCCGGGTTGCAGTAACAGCAGCAGTAAATAGATTGAGAGATATTGAAAATTGGTGCTATAGAGGCAACTCCCTCCTGATGTGGCAATTCCTAATTATCCAGTGCGTGTATGCCAGATGTGTTTGAGTGCTGGAAGGGATAACGTCATGATTCCTCACTATGCTGGATGTCTACAAAAATATGAAGCTGTATAAAGCGCCTCCAATTCGTTTGGCTCCACATGGACACAACTTCAAGAATCTGCAGTTGGCAGCACAGCATCAGGCGGAGCCTGAGGAGAAAGGTCCCTTGGGGGAGTGTGGCACAAAGTTAGAGAGTGCAGAATTAGAGACTGAATCTGAAATTGAAGCATTGGATGCTGGATCTCAGAAGGCAAGTTCAGATAAAGCATCAATAGTCCCTGGGTGGGGGGGCCTAGCCCAAGTCTCGAAGGTGAAGATGAGATGCGGGAGGCCTTTGAATGGGAGGTGTCGACCTCCGCTTCCAGTGATGAATGGATAGTCTCGGGGGTGAGAACTACTGCTCACTCCTGGGCTCAGATCCTCAGTGAAGAGGAAGATGAGGGGGAACCTATGTGGCCTTGTGAGAAAGGAACGGGTACACAGCCTCAAGATCTTTCCTTGGAGGAATGTGTTCAAGATGGTGGTGATGCCACTGCCCTGGCTTCACCAGAAGAAGAAGAAGTCAGGGGTCCGTTTTTAATTTTATTGAGGATGCGAAGCTGGCAGAACCAGGACTGGCCACCCCCAAGCCAGGCCAGCTGTCTCAGATTGACCAAAGCAAGTAAAGAGGAGAGACTGGTTCGTAGAAAGGCCAATGAAATCTTTGATATGACCTTTCCTACCTTTCCTCGGAGAGTCTGGGAGGAGATTGAGAACTGCAGGAAATCCTGGATCTGGGATGAAGCAATGAAACATGTTCATCCTGGGGCTAACCAGCATGTAAAGAATAGACTGTTCCACGAAAAGTATACACAGTGGAAGAGAGGCAGGACACTGTTTATGGACAGAGTGAGAATAGCAGACGGAGAGGGACGCGAAGTCTCCCACTGTGTGAATTATGTGCGTCCAGACAGAGTAATAATTCAAGCCCCTGACCCCCTCTACTATTGGCCTCAGTGCAAGGACCTCCCAGTAATTAAGCTCGTGCCTACAAAATGGAGAGCCGAGCATTGGTAGTCAATACTGCCACAGCTAGACTGTGAAGTGCCTTTATTGAACTGCCGATATGAATAAACAAGGAATCAGGTGCCCCATATTCTTCAGTCCACAGTGTACTGTCCTGTTCAGCAACCATCTACTGGCACCACCAGATGACTTCAGATCCAGAGAGGACACCAGCCCAACTGTTTCCTGTTCATCGCCTGGTAATCGGATGACGCCGGACCAGCTGTTTCTCTTTTGTTCCTGTTCTAAGGTTCCTTCTCCAGTTATGACATCAGCCCAGCTGTTTCCAGATGTGCACTCCTGTGGGTTCCCGGAAGATGTCCGCCCAGCTGTATCAGAAGAAATGCTGCCAGGAGAGTCTTCGGAAGGACCAGGTTTGTGATGTCGAATACTTCAAGAGGCTGGTAAGTCGAAAAATCTTTTATTCTATCTTTATGACATTGCAATACACCCTACACCACAGACTTCAAACAGTGTGTGAACTGTCCAAAGACTCTCCCTCGGGATTATGGCCTTAAAGGACTATGTTCATGGGGCTCCGGCCCAGAGAGACTCTTTAATGGACTGGCCTTGGGCCTTGTAGGTCACTAGTTGGGACATTTAGGGCATTCCATCCCCCAAAGGTGTATTGTTACCAATGTCATTACTGTACTTTAATGTAAATACTGTTTTCTACCTTTTCTAAAAAAAAAATATTTTTCTTTTGGGATTGTTCAGTGCTTTTTTCTGTGTGGTAGGGTTGTTGTTGTTGTTTCGTTGTTGTTGTTTAGATAGACTGTACATGCAGATTAGGATGTGTTTTTTTTGTTTTTGTCTTTTCTTACAGGTGTTCCTGGAAGACAAAAGAGAAGACAAGAAGAGGAGGAGGGGGTCATCGGAGTCCCTCGTCAGTGCTTATGGTGTAGAATTTAAATGTACTGTGTTATTATTGCTAATGGTTGTAGTTGCAGGCTGTCCAAGGTCGGGGAGGTCCCTGGGTTTTTGTTTTTGTTTGGGATATTATGTTAGAGGTAGATAGGTTTCCCCTAGAGGGTTAGGGGGGATAGACAGGCTGTGGTGCTGAGCGGCCATAGGGATTGCAGTGCTGATCTATCAGGGCTATGCTCTGGATGGTTCTACCAGAGCCACTAGGTGTCCATAGTAAGTGGATAGAGTAGAGGCTGACATGTCAGCTATAGGTCTCTAGGCCCTTAGTGTTGCCTACCTCTGCTTGCACATGGTAGGAGGGGGCCTGATCACCCCCCCTCCGCAGGTAGCACATAGGGTGGGATGGCCTAAGGCGGGTGCATAATGACTGGGGACAGTCGCCATAACCCCAGGGCACTACCCTTGGGGCTACTACCCTGTCTGCCCCACAGAGGCAGGTTGAGGGCCCAGATCTGTTGTGGTGCCTCCACCCAGAGGTCGGGTTAGCACAATTAAGACTACCACGGTTACAGCCCTCTGAGCTACTGCAACCCCCCTTTGTCCCACTAGTGACTCACACTGGGTACCAACAATTCTGTTCACCAGTACACTTACCCCACGGAAAATATGTTCCAGCTCCCTTCGGGGACCCCCTGTAAAGTAAGGCACAGTTATGTTGCAATCACCAGGCAGCAGTTCACCATTAATGTACACAATAGCCAGGGTGTAGTTGTACAAAAAGCAATCTGATTTATTCAGGGGGAAAACAACAAGGACGGGGGAATCAAGTTGATTAGCTTGTCACTATACTTATCTACCTAGGGCTCTGTGCACAGGCCTAACCCTACAGTTTAGTGTCCCGGGGTACCCAAGCCCTAACGGCTAGTCCACACGTGGCAGCTGGTTGGGGCCCTTAGCACAGACAAACATAACAGTCCTGAGCAGGTCAAAGTAGGAAGGAAGTTTAATTTGGCAGTCAGCAATACAATAGTGCACTGAGACCACTGCGTGAACCACGCTGCAGGAGCTACCCTGAATTAGTACTCACAACCCCAGCAAATACTTGATTCCTTCACCGCTACCAGGATGGAGTCTGACTTTCACCAGCCTTCTCACACATTTAGATGGTAAACAGCAACAGAGGGGTACCACACCAGGCAGCTGCTTCAATGCTCCCACAAACTCAGCCACTGAGATACTGCAGCCAGCTTCACTTTCTTGGACCGGCGCAAGTCCAGCAATCTTTTCCAGTCCTCCTACAGGTCGAGCCTGGTGGGTAGCTACAGGGCACAGCCTCCTCTGACCGCCGCCGCAATTTAGTCCACTGAGCCGAAACACAAACGGCCGCTTCAGGCCTTCACGCACTTCCCTTGAAACTCTCCAGAGCAGAAGCACAGCCCTCTCCCTTCACCAACCACAACGCATCTGCCCTCCAGCAACAAGGGGCTCTTCTTTCAGTTCAGCGCTACCCTTCCATTGGCTGGTGAGACCTGCCAGTCACTTCCTTCAGCTCTCAGTGGTGCAAAAAAGCACCATAGCCATAATACCTCTCTCAAATACAAACAGTTTCCTATTGGTCAATATTCAGCTCTGCTTGGTCCCCAAGGTACTGATTGGTCCAATTCACTAGTTCGGGACCAAAATGGAGGAGCAATCGAAACCTTCTGTGCTGCAAAACAAGGCAGGTTAGAACACTACATTGTCATTACTATTTCCCAGTTTTTAAAGCCAACATTCACATCCCTTGTAAAAGCTCCCCTGCACCACTAGCGATGGCGGCAACAGGCGAAATCAACAGCCTGGTGGAACTCGAACATAGCAACACTCAAACCCCCTTCCTGATCAATTATGACTGCAAGCCAAAGCAGCCCTTAAAGAGACAGTATACGGAGGCCTTTTAAAGCGATCACTGGCTCCCCATTTAAATGGCTTTAACGCCGAACTCTAACCAGGCACAGAGCATTTATCCAAGCTCCGGGGAAGCTTTAGGAACCTCCATTTGCAAGGGGGTTACACCCTCCCTGGCCTGGAAAAGCTGACGTCCGCGTCAAGCAACTACCCCTGTGGCCATTTAGGCGACCACTCCAATTAACACTACATCACATTTTAAATCACATACAGAAATATCACATTAACAATATATTATGATTCATACACATTGTACACATAACTCTAGTTTTCCCTTTTGTTTTCAAATCAGGTTACTAATTCCTGCTTATGGCACCGGGACTGGGGGAGCCCCTCTTTTCTAGTCACTGGTGCGTCACCCTGAGCAGAAACACTACACTCAAAGGGTAATACTAACAATCTGGAGTTATTCCTCCAAGGCTAACTTAGGCAGGGAACGTGGGGACACATATACCAACTTGTGAACCACATTTAAAGGCAGATCCACGGGCTGACTGAGCGAGTCATAGCTCAGCTTTATTACTGGCCGTATTGGTCGGCCGAATCATCTAGGGGTCTCAGGGGATTCTGAACCAGGCCCTGACTCCACTTCAGTATCAGTGACATTAGCAACGGGAATCTCCTCAAGGGGAACAGGTTCAGTGCTCCTAATACTATTGGGGGCTTGACCTTCTATCCCTGAACCCACCCCACTAGGCTCACCTGGGGGCAGTTTAGGTACTAAAGGGGAACCATCAGGGCAGTCAAAATATTCATCCGATTCGGGCATATCCCTGGCTTGTTCCCCCATCTCACTTTCTTCTGAAAAGTTGGATAATTCAGCCAGGCCAGACAGTTCAGCCAGGCCTAAGGGCTCAGCCCCTTGAGCTTGTCTGCTACCCCATTCATCTTCTGGAGGCATTTCCTCCGGGGACAAAGTAGAGGGCTCAATCAGTACTGACGGGCCAATGTAATTTCCCCGAGTTAACAAGGGGTTTGCCCCAAAACAATTGACTCAGTTCATAAGAGGGATAGTATTCAATATCACCTTCGCTATCTTACGACACTGAGTGTTGATCATCTCTTTCTGCAAGCGGGGTGGGACAAGGCTCCCTTGGTGGACTTGTTGAAGGCTCCACGGCCTTGGTTCTTCTCTTAGCAACAGATCTAGTCACAGGCCGGGAAGGAGTGGCAGTGGAAGATTCAGCTTCAATCAAGATCTGCCCAATCGGTAGCAAGTAATTTCTGTGTATGGTTTTCACATCTTTCGAATTGTTTTCAGGCCGCACTTTATATACAGGTAGGTCTGCCAGCTGTCCCACAACAATATGGGGGAGGTGATGCCATCGGTCGGCAATCTTATGTTTGCCATGCAGTCCCAGATTTCTCAACAGCACTCTATCCCTTTCTCTCAACTCTACTGTTTTCACTTTTTTGTCATATCTCTCCTTGTTAGCCAGATTTTGTTTAGAAGCCATAGTCTGGGCCAGTTGGTAGGCATGGTTTAATTGGGCCTTTAATCTCTGTACGTACTGTAAATGGTTTTCTGCTCGCACCCCATCGGGGGAAACCCCAAAACACACATCCACTGGCAATCTAGCCTCTCTCCCAAACATCAGTCGATAGGGGGAGAACCCTGTGGCATCACTCTTCGTGCAATTGTAAGCGTGAACTAAAGTACTGATCTGTTGGTTCCACCTCGACTTATCTTTTGATTGTAGGTGCCCAGCATGTCAAGCAATGTACGATTAAACCTTTCAGGCTGAGGGTCTCCCTGCGGATGATAGGGGGTAGTTCGTGACTTTCGTACCCCCCACAAAGATAGCATCTCTTTAATCAAACGACTCTCAAAGTCTCTTCCCTGATCAGAATGAATCCACTGCGTGGCCCCATAATGGACGAAGAAGTTCTCAATAAGTATCTTAGCCACCGTGGTTGCTCTCTGATCCTTGGTAGGGAAAGCCTGTGCGTACCGGGTAAAATGATCAGTGACCACCAATATGTTGCTGACACTTTTTAGATCAGGCTCTAAACTCAGAAAATCAATACAGACCAGTTCCATAGGAGCACTAGTAGTAATGCTGACCAGAGGAGCAGCTCTCCGGGGTAACGTTTTTCTTTGCAAACAACGACCACAAGTCCTGACATACTGTTCCACATCCGCACTCATCTTCGGCCAATAGAATCGAGCCCGTACCAGGTCAAGTGTTCGATCTATGCCCAGGTGCCCCATTTGATTATGCAATGACCTGAGAACTAGCTCTCTAAAAACCACTGGCAGCACCAGTTGTTGTCTGTGTACCCGACCCTCCTTATTCACAGTCTCTCTATGTAGTAGTTGGTTGATCAGCTTTAACTTGGGCCCCTCTTTATCAACAAAGCAGTCCGTATGTCAGTGGAACGTAGTTTAGATACATCCCTTCCTGCCCGCAAAACCTCTACAGCCGTTCTTATCATAGGATCACAGGATTGAGCCTGTTGGAGATCATCATTGTTGAGTTGCGGCAGGAAGCTGGTGTTCAAGGCAGAGAAATGACAGTAAGCAGCAGGTATACAGTTCTCCGGCGGCCCCAGACAATCTACCACACAGTCCACCGTATCAGGAGATGCCTGTTTCTCTTTGTCAAATTTCTGGCAGAGGGCTCTTATGTCAGGTTCAGACAACCGGACCCATTCAGTCTGGGACGCAGGCCTCCGAGAGAGAGCATCCACATCTATATGGTTTAGGCCCGCCCGGTATTCTACAGCATAATCATAAGTGGCCAAGGCAGAGAGCCACCTATGCCCAGTAGCATCCAATTTGGCAGAGGTCTGTACATAGGTCAGAGGGTTGTTATCAGTCTTTACTAATATCTTGGCAGCATACAAATAGTCATGAAACTGATCAACAATGGCCCACTTTAGAGCCAGAAACTCTAGTTTGCGCACGGGGTAATTTTTCTCTGAAGGCGTCAGACTTCTACTGGCAAACACTACAGGTCTCAGCCCATTCGAGTGCTCCTGGTATAACACAGCCCCCAATCCTTGTAGACTGGCATCAGTATGAAGAGTGTAGGGCTTGACTGGGTCAGCATAGACCAGTACTGGAGCATGAGTAAGTTGATATATGATGTCGTGAAAAGCTTCCTCACACTCAGCAGTCCATCGATCCCCGAACATATCGTTTTGCCAAAAGTACTTCTTTTCCAGGTCAGTGTACACACCCTTCTTATATTTTTTGTGAGTAGGTGGATACCCCTGAGTGAGATTAAGGAGGGGGCGAATTACTCATGAGTAGTCTCTGACAAACCGGCTATAGTATCCACAAAACCCCAGAAATTGTTGCAGCTCTTTTAAGTTCCTGGGTTGAGGCCAAGTGGTCAATGCCTCCACCTTGCCAGGGTCAGTCTCTATGCCCTCGGTGGACACTATGTGGTCCACATATTTCACGGAAGTCTGGAAGAATTGACACTTGTCAATAGACAATTTAAGGCCGAAATCCTTCAACTGATCCAGGACTTTGAATAATCGTTGCTCGTGTTCTTCCAATGATCGGCCAAACACTATAACGTCATCTAAATAGACCAAACACTCGAGTAGATTAATGTCCCCCACAGCTCATTCCATCAAGCGCTGGAAAGTGGCTGGAGCACCCGAAATTCCTTGAGGCATCCGAATAAACTCATAGAAGCCTAAGGGACAAATGAAAGCAGTCTTCTCTCGGTCGTCTGGGGCCATCGGGATCTGGTAGTATCCGCTCCGAAGATCCAATACAGAGAACCACTTACTACCATTCAAACAATCCAAGGCGTCTTGTATGCGTGGCATGGTATATTGATCCGGAATGGTCCGCCTATTCAAAGTACGATAGTCTACACACATCCGAACTGCCCCATTCTTTTTCCTTACTACTACGATGGGGGAGGCATAGGGGCTCCTAGACTCTTGAATTACGCCAGCAGCCAACATTTCTTGCAGATGCCACCTTACATCATTTATGTCAGCAGGAGCCAGACATCAGGATCTCTCTCTGAAAGGTCTTTCGTCGTGCAGTCGAATGTGATGCTCAGCCCCTTGTACACATCATACATCCCACTCCTTCAGGGGAAAAAACCTGGTCCCTCTTGGCAAGCCTCTCACTGACCCTTCGTTTCCAGTCGGCGGGCAACGGGGAATCACCGAAGTCAAACAGATCAGGAGTAACTCTATCACCCGTCCGGGAACTCTTTCTATTTGGTAATACAGCAGTATCTGCACAATGAACGCTAGCCAGGGTACACCCTCTTCTTATTCGAATCTCTTTATCAGACACATTGTGCACTTGAACCATCACCCTCTTAACATAAGCATGGGCCCTAGCTGACAGAATGCTGGGTTTGAGCAACAACCCCTCAGGTAATCCTCCTTCCACAGGCGCATCCAGCATCAACAACTTATTCTTGACATCGGTCTTTAGTCGTACCTCTCCATGCAAAACACATTGTGCATTTGGGGCAAGTACTACGGGGGCCAGATCCTTTTTCCACACCACCCCCACAGGGCCTTCGGGTTCCTCCAAACTACACATCTTCTGAGTGGCCCTGACCTTTTGAATCACAGCAGATACACTCAAAGCTCGCCCAGTCTGGAATGCTCGCTTCTCCGAGCACAATTGGGCCAGTCGTCCAAACATGTGTGCATTTGTCCCAGTCAACAAGGGCACCCCATCGTACAGTCCAGTGGGTGGGCAAACTAAAACTAAGGTTTCCACTTGCTCATCTATTTCATTCACAGTTGCAGGGAAAGCTAACCAGACACGGATATACCCCAAATACAGATAGGCCTTGTCGCTCAACCCCCATACATGTAGACCAATTAGAGGCTGCAGGGGCACTTCAGATAAGTGCTCTTGGTACCAGTCCTGAAACATGATGGTCACCTGGGAGCCACTGTCCAGTACAGTTCGAGTGGGAATTGCATTTACCCGCACCCGGGTCTCCATAGATGGCCCGACCACATCAGACCAGTTGGGGGTAGCAACATTGGTAGCCCGGCGGGCATGGGCCTGAGTCACAAAACTTTTCTTGGGGGCCCGAGACTGGGTCTGGCGGTGTCGAGCGATCAGTCTGCTGTTAACTTTCCTTAAATTCTCCGGCCTCTGGCAGTCAGGCTGGAAATGCCCATCTTCCCCACAGTGATAACAAAACTTAGGGTCCCGGGGATCACTATTCTGAGGGGGGCCCTGAGGGGAGGGAGAAAGCTCTCTAGGGCTAAGGTTCAGGGCCCTACAGGACTCAGGGGCCCCAGGCCGGATAGGGTACACAGTAGATTGCTTTAAGTCCCTCACCAGTTCCCGCAAATTCCTGATCTCAGCCCTCAACTCACCCTCCACGTAGGGGTCATAGGAAACAACCCGCATCCCCACAGTACCTGGGAAATCTGGGGACCCCTCGGACCCTCCAGGTGAGCCAGTATCCTCAGGGGTATTAGACTCAGGGGTCCCACTAGGGTTCACTGCCCCCACACAGGGTTCCCACCCCTCTTCATCAGTCTCCACTTCTCGAATTTCCCTCATCAATTGACAATATTCAGGCGGGGCGGCCCGCCGATCATGCAACGAGTTTCAACAGCGTACACTGAGAATCTGGCAGACTTTAAAATATGTTCTAACGTGCCTGATTCAGGGCTGTAGCAGTGATTCCCCTTTTCTACAAGCCTTCTGCAATGCCCACTCCACTCTAGTAACAAAAGCGGACAGTTTTCATTTAGCCACTGCTTAGCAGACCTGAATTTCCATAGTAAATCTTCACCAGTCTCTGTACTCCCAAAAACCCTTCTAAAGCAGAGAGATACTCTGCAGCAGTGGCTTCGGACGGGTGGCCGGAAGAACCTAATGGCTTCTAAGGCAGGACCCAGAGACTCTCCATCAGCCTCTTCCTTTCTCCCCTTGGAGCATTGCCACTCCTGGACTAAAGGGGTGGCATAGTCCATCCATGCCTCCAGGTCATCCTCCCCGGAAGGCACTGGTACCATGCCAGAGAAAAGTTTTAACTTACGGTAGGAATCAAGCTGTATGGATGGGACTGCCAAGGGCAAAGAAGCCAACACAGAACTTTTGGGCGGGCAAGGGGAGGTGCCTGGGGAACCCCGAGGGGTAGTATCACTGGACAAATCCAAGGCTTGCAACAACTCCTGGGTAGTCCTCCCCTCCACAGCTAACAACTTAAGCAGTTTGTCTTTAAAACTGTACATCTGGGGAGACCCCCCAGGGGTGACTGACCCACTTCGGATATGAATTAGCCTCCACCCCTGGGAAGCACCCTCTGAGTAAATCGCAGGAGGTACCTTCTCAGGGTCAATGGCCACACTACATAGGAGTAACACCTGCAGGGTCTGGTCAAGCAGATCAGCCATACACCCTTTCACTTCAACCTTACCCAAACACTTTACTCTCTCAGCAACAGAGACAATATCAACAGTTGAGGTACCCAGGGGCACATCTAACAATAATACAATCTTCAGGGAGTCTAGCTCTTTGGCCTCACCCCAACCCATCAATCTGTGTACCATGGTTTTAATGGGTCTCAGTTTAATTTTTTCCAACATATCCCCTTCCATTTTTTCCATTTCTGATGTATTTCCTCACTGAGCCACTAGGGCGCAATCCAACTGATGCCTCAATTTAGTAACCCCCAGGGGCCTACCTTTAGGGCTACTACCCCTGTCTGCCCCCACAGAGGCAGGTTGAGGGGCCCAGATCCGTTGACGGGTGCCTCCACCCAGAGGTCGGGGTTAGCACAGTTAAGACTACCACAGTTACAGCCCTCTGAGCTACTGCAACCCCCCTTTCATCCCACTAGTGACTCACACTGGGTACCAACAATTCTGTTCACCAGTACACTTACCCCAAAGAAAATATGTTCCAGCTCCCTTCGGGGACCCCCTGTAAAGTAAGGCACAGTTATGTTGCAATCACCAGGCAGCAGTTCACCATTAATGTACACCAATAGTTCTTAGACTTTGCCACAGTGAGCCTCCCCAAATCCATGGAAAAGATTTTGAGCCTCCCCAAAAAACTGAAATAATCTTGGGCCTCCCCAAAGAAAAACAACGTACTGTACTTTGCGCAGTACACCATGAATAATTTGAAACCCCTTTGAGTACTTGGCTCACATTCAGTTCTTTCATTAAGTTCTTTGTCTTATCCTGATGTGGAACCTTTGAAAAAGTTCCTGTGCTCAAAGGTGCTGTCTGAAGAACAAATAAATAAAATAAACAAATATTATTATTCAGCTTATTGCAACCCGCCCCCCCACACACACACAGACACACACACACACAGGCCAAGCCTACTTGCTCTGCTATTTTCATTTTTGAACCATTGTTACCCTTGTTGCAGTACCTTCATGGGTCAGACTACTTTCTGTTTCCTCTCTATATGAAATAACCTTCCTACATACTTTGCCTCTCCCCCTCCTTCCCTGCTCCTAAGCAACCTCTGGGATTACTTTGTGCCTTCCTGCTGTTGCTCTTAGCACTTCTGTGCTCAACCCTTGTCGTTGGGCTGTTCTGCAATCAGTCTACAAATTGATCAATTACCATCACTCATTATTAGTTTATAGTTCATATTTGTTTGCACTATTGTTCATTGTGTATTTCTTGATTGTTTTGCAGTTACCTTTTGAAATGTATTCACTCCCTACCCTTCCTCCAGTACACCTGAAATGAGCCTTAGCTCATTCACCTTCCCTTGTCACCTATTAGTAAATAAATATATAAAATTCACCTACTATTATCCTCTTTCAGTTTGCTTCATCTCTTCACACAAAATACATAAAACTCAAAATTTAAATACAGTACTTTTTCAGACTTGCTTGACCCTCCCCTGGAACAGGTTGGGGCCTCCCCAGGGAGGCTGGCCTCACCATTTGAGAACCCCTGATGTACACAATAGCCAGGGTGTAGCTGTACAAAAAGCAATCTGATTTATTCAGGGGGAAAACAACAAGGACAGGGGAATCAAGTTGATTAGCTTATCACTATACTTATCTACCTAGGGCTCTGTGCACAGGCCTAACCCTACAGTTTAGTGTCCCGGGGTACCCAAGACCTAACGGCTAGCCCATACGTGGCAGCTGGTTGGGGACCTTAGCACAGACAAACATAACAGTCCTGAGCAGGTCAAAGTAGGAAGGAAGTTTAATTTGGCAGTCAGCAATACAATAGTGCACAGAAACCACTGCGTAGACACGCTGCAGGGAGCTACCCTGAATTAGTACTCATAACCCCAGCAAATAACGATTCCTTCACCACTACCAGGATGGAGCCTGACTTTCACCAGCCTTCTCACACATTTATATGTAAACAGCAACAGAGGGGTACCATACCAGGCAGCTGCTTCCAGTGCTCCCACAAACTCACAGCCACTGAGATACTACAACGGCAGCTTCCACTTTTCTCCGGACCGAGCGCAATTCAGCAATCTTCTCCAGTCCTCCTACAGGTCGAGCCTGGTGGGTAGCTGTACAGGGCACAGCCTCCTCTGACCACCCGCTGACGGATTTAGTCCACTGGAGCCGAAAACACAAACGGCCGCTTCAGGCCTTCACGCGCTTCCCGAGCGAACACTCTCCAGAGCAGAAGCACACAGCTCCTCTCCCTTCACCAACCACAATGCATCTGCCCTCCAGCAACAAGGGGCTCTTCTTTCAGTTTGGGCGCTACCCGCTTCCATTGGCTGGCGAGACCTGCCAGTCACTTCCTTCAGCTCTCAGTGGTGCGAAAAAGCGCCATAACCCATAATACCTCTCTCAAATATAAACAGTTCCCCTATTGGTCAGCCAGCTCTGTAGGGTCCCAAGGTACTGATTGGTCCAATTCACTAGTTCGGGACCAAAATGGAGGAGGCAATCGAAACCTTCTGTGCTGCAAAACAAGGCAGGTTAGAACACTACATTGTCATTACTATTTCCCAGTATTTAAAGCCAACATTCACATCCCCTTGTAAAGTTCCCCCTGCACCACTAGCAATGGCAGCAACAGAGCGAAAAATCAGCAACCTGGGCGGGACTCGGGCATAGCGACACTCGAACCCCCTTCCTGATCAATTATGACTGCAAACCAAAGCAGCCTTTAAAGAGACAGTATACGGAGGCCTTTTAAAGCGCTCACTGGCTCCCCATTTAAACGGCTTTAACGCCAAACTCTAACCAGGCACAGAGCATTTAGCCAAGCTCCAAGGAAGCTTTAGGAACCCCCATTTGCAAGGGGGTTACAGTCATTTTCCTGGTCAGGGGCAGGTGTAACCCCTTTGTTACCGGGGTTACTAGAATCCCAGTAAGACCTAGTGGTAGGCAGGAAGGCATAGATACATAGATACATAGACAGTGTCGGCAGATAAGGGCCTATGGCCCACCCAGTCTGCCCATTTGAGCTTGTAAGTTCAGTTTGTTTTCCTAGAAGTCTGTTGCCCCTTACTCCTGACCTCCAGAATTCCTTTATGTCTATCCCATGCATTCTTAAATCCCGTGATTGTTTCAGCCCCCACCACTTCCTCTGGCAGGGTGTTCCACTTGTCCACCACCCGTTCTGTGAAGAAATTCTTTCTCATGTTTCCTCTGAATCGTCCTCCCTCCAACTTCATCCCATGCCCTCTAGTTCTGGAACATCTTTTTGCTTAAAAATAGTGTTTTCCTGCACCCTGTTCCTCCTGTAAGATACTTGTATGTCTCTATCATATCCCTCTCCCTCCTCTCCTCCAGGAGTACATGTTCAGTTCCTTCAACCTGTCTTCATAGGACTTGTGATGCAATCCATGCCCATCTTTGTTGCCCTCTTCTGGAAGCTTCTCTACCCTGTCTATGTCCTTACGTAGGTATGGTCTCCAGAACTGTACACTGTACTCCAGGTGGGGCCTCACTAGTATCTTGTATAGCGGAATTATGACCTCCTTTTCCTGCTGGTGATGCCCCTGCCCTGCATTCCAGCATCCTATTTGCTTTACCTGCTGCCTTGTCACACTGTTTCCCTACAGTGAAACTCCAGTTAAATGGGTTTCACACTGTCTCCCTCTGTCCTCAGTCACAGCTGAGACTTGAGAGATGACATCATTATAGAACTGTCGCAGCTGCATGAGCCACTTTGGAATCTCCAGCTCAGGGAGTGAAGTTTAGAACTTTGGGAAATTCAAAGTGAGTCTTCCGTTTGTCTTTAAGCAAGAAGGAAGCATTAGTCTGCAGTTTGATCTCTCACTAAGAAAAAAGGAAGTGTTCCTGTATTTTACCTTTTTTAAAGTGGTGGAGACCGCTCCTCCAGTCTCAGTGCCCCCCTCCCTCTGGGAGGAGGAAAGGAAAGTTCTCTGTGGGTTCCAGGGGCAATCCCCTTCTCCCACCCTGGGAAGGAAGCTGCCTGATTTAATTTCAGTCTGTTCTTGTATAACAGCAAAGGTTACAATACTTCGCCTGTGGGGCACCTGCAACGAATGGGTGAGTGTTTGGCTCCATTTGAAGGGGCAAACATCTTGTTTTCTTCAGTTGGGAAATAAATGTGGACTGCTATTTGGGAGGACTATGTCAACTAGGACAAACAATTAAAGCAGTCAAACAGTTAGTTTTAAATGGATTTAAAGTTTGTTGTAGAGGGGGTGCTTCAGGTCATCCACCGTTCAATCTACATTTTAAAGTCTAAAGTTTTCTGTGTGTCTAGAGAAATGGCCGGGTATGGGCTGTGGGAGCTGGAGGTGGGAAAACCCCCCATCTTTAGTAACCAGGTCCACCTCTACGGATTTCTTCTGTGTTTTTGCAACTTGCCTCATGCACTTGGCCAGTGATGGGGTGGGTACCCAGATGTGGGTCGCAACTTGAAAATCTCTCTAGGAGTCGCAGACTATAAGTGGTGTGGGGAGCCACAGGATGGGAAAATTACTCCTTGTTGGATGGAAGTCTCCTTGTTTGATGGGAGTTTCGATTGGAAGTACGAAAACAAAATCTCTCTAGGAGTCGCAGACTTCAAGTGGTGTGGGGAGCCACAGTTTGGGAGTCTCCTTGTTTGATGCGATGTCTTTCTAAGTAAAGTTTGGGTTCATTCTTCAAGTGGACCATCAGTCGAGTGGCCAGCAGGGGAGCCGGGCCAGTCGGGCTATGTATCCAATGTGCATGCAAAGTCCGGGCTGAGTGCCTGGTGGGTCCAAAGCCAGACAATTGTAGTAATGTGTTCATTCCTCAAATGGACCGCTGTGTTTAACCTCTAATCTGCACATACAGTAACGTAGCCCTTTGGGGGACCATGCAGTGCTTTGTTTATGTTCAGTTAGTTAATAAATAAAGCCACACTGAAAAATCCCAGTTCTGGTTCTGGACATTACAGTTATTGCTTCCTGTAGTTGGATTTACTTGGGTGCCCCTGTGCAGAGTAGCCAAACCTAGGTCCCTTGTGCCAGGTAACCGCATCCTTCCCCGAACCCGTAGATATATAGATGTACAGTATGTTACACTAGTAACTGCAGAACAGTCTGAGTGGCAGGCAAGCCGGGCCTAAGACAGAAGGCCCTGAAGAACAGCACAGCCAAAGCCTGCTCTGGCTGGAGAAGCAATGTCCATACTGTAGTGTTTGGTAAAAGTATGGACGATTCTCCAGGTGGCAGCAGCACAAATGTCAGCAGCTGAGACCCCTTTGAAACAAGTCACAGAGGTAGCCATACCCCTTGTAGAGTGAGCTTTGACTGCCCCTGGTAACTCTTTGCCATGCTTGTTGTAGCAGAACATAATACAGTGTGCCAACCATTTGGACAAACATTGCTTAGAAACTTGAATGCCCTCGATACCTGGGGTGAAAGAAACAAAAAGCTGCTTCGACTTTCTGCATTCCTTGGTTCGGAGCAGATAATACTTCAAAATTCTGTATACGTCTAACATATGGAGCAGTGCTTCCCCTGCATTGGCACGCTCAGGAAAATAAACTGGTAGGTTAGGGAGAAACTTGAGAGGATCCTCACACCAGAGAGCCTGAAGGTAATAGCAACCAAAAATAACACTTTCCAAGAAAGAAAGCATAGCTCACAAGTCGCAGTTGGCTCAAAAGGAGACAGGGTCAACTTCTCCAAAATAAAATTTAAATCCCAAGCCAAGACAGGGGAACAGATTGGAGGTTTCAGATACAGGTGCCCCTGAGAAAGCTGTGGGACACATTCAACTGAGCTACGGTGTGACCGCCCACAGGCTCATGAAAGGCAGAGATTGCCAAAAGGTGCACCTTGAGGGAGCAATACTGGATACCGGAGTTTGATAGAGAGATCAGGTAGTCCAGAACCTGCCTCATCAGACAGGTGAAAACATCCAGATGCTGTTGGGAAGCCCACATGGCAAACCTCTTCCACTTCATAGCACACATGGCTCTAGTGAAGGGCTTCTGAGCTGCCACAAGGATACCTGCCACCCTCTGAGACACCCCAAAGCAGGCGATGGCTATGTCCTGAGGAGCCAGGCATGTAGACAAAGGGACTTGAGACTGGGATGGACTAGGGTCCCTTGAGCCTGCGTCAACAGATTCCTGCAGAGGGGAAGAGGGACCGGATGTTTCTCCACTAACTGCTGCAGAAATGGAAACCAAATCTGCCATGGCCAGAATGGTGTGATCAAGACCATGCTGGCCCCCTCCATCTGCAGCTTGATTAGCACCCTCTGAATCAGAGGGAATGGAGGGAAGGTATAAAGGAGCCTCTAGCTCCAGGAGAGGGACAATGCGTCTTGCCAGAAAATTCCAGGCCCTGTATCTAGCAAGCAGAAACTGGGTGATTTTGTGCTGAATGGGGATGCAAAAAGGTCCAATGCTGGATGACCCCATTTGGCGAAAACAGATCTTTTGCAACAGATGACATACGTTCCCACTTGTGCATGCTGGATTGTGTCCTGCTGAAGCTGTTGACCAAGGTGCTTAGCATGCCTGGGACATGGACGGCCAAGAGTACTAGACTGTGGTCTAGTGCCCAGTACCATACTCTCATGACTTCCCTGCACAGGGGGTACGAATACATCCCCCCTTGCTTGTTGATATAAAAGGCAACACTGAGATTGTCCGACTGGATCAGCAGCTGACCCAAGAGGAGATGACTCTGAAAGGCCTGAATGGCATACAGGACCGCCCTCATCTCCAGTATGTTGATATGCAGGGAGGGTTCAGTCTGGGAGCAGGTTCCCCCCAGCCCAACCCAAAGGCATCTGTGGTGAGGATCTGTTGAGGAGAGGAGATCTGGAATGGGACCTTCAGTGAGAGGTTCTATGGGCCCATTCACCACTGAAGCACCCTACAGACTGGGGAGAAGACCAGCACTAAGTGGTCTAACTCATCCGTGCATTGGTCCCATTGCACCCAGAGTGTCCAGTGGAGGACTCGCATGTGCAGCCTGGTGGGAATGGCCACGGCCATGAGACCCAATAGTCTCAGGTACACCCTCGCAAGAATATGATGGTTCTGGGTGACCTCCTGAGCCTGGGCAATAAGACACTCCATCTTGTTTAGAAGTAGGAAGGCTTAGCACTGCACCAAGTCCAGGACTACCCCTAAGAATTGCAGCCTCTAGCCGGCCTGGTGGCACTGAGGGTTGAGGTGCTGGATGCCACACCTTGTGCTATGCTGGCAACCCAGGTTCAGGAATGGACTCAGGCCACCAGGGGTCAGCAGGGGAGGGAAGCGATCGCACATCCAGAGGACTGCTCTCCTTTCCTGGTGAGGGATTTGGGGTTCTGTCGCTTCAGGGTGGTTCCTGGTTGTGACCGGGGGCAGCACATAACTTGTGGTACAAAGCAGATGCTGGGGGGGTGCAGCATTGGCAGGCATCAGTGCTAACCATGGACGCCATTGCACTTCCATGCTCCACAGGGGAAAGCAAGAGGAAAAACCCCTCTGTGGCACCGTGGAGATGAAATGGCTCCAGGGGCAGGCCCACATCCCATCACTGGCCCAGAGCACCAGGGGACTCCCGCTGCTGACCCAACACCCAGGAAGGTCCCTCTAATCTCAGAAAGGCCACCATAGGTAGGTGGGCCCTCTCCTGGGGCGTGATCCGGGGGGCTGGATCTGCCTGGGTGTTCAGGGAGATGAAGCCGGTCACAGGGTTCAGGTAGGGAGTAGAGGCCTAGGCCGAGTGAGCACCTCAGAAGGATGCCCGGGACAAAGGGTGTAAAAACAGATTTCACAAAAAAAGAGCTGCATCCTCTGGGACGGGACCAGAACAGATTTGGGCAGGTTGACCACGTGATCCCCAAGGACAGAAACAGCTGAAGGGCTCTCTCCAGGGCCCAGAGGAGCTGTTTCCTGGATGGGGCCTTTAGGAGCCAGTTGTCCAGATAGGGGAAAACATACAGTCCCTCCCTTCAGAGATCTGCAGCTACAGCTGCTAAGCACTTTGTAAAGACCCACGGCGCAGAGGATAAGCCAAAGGGCAATACTCTGAATTGATAGTGCTTGCCCTGAAAAATAAATCAGAGGAATCTCCTGTGTGGTGGAGACACCAAGATGTACAGGTAAACATCCTGCATATCCTGGGAGTACAGTCAGTTGCCCTGCTTGAGTAGGGGCAGCAAGCGTAGTAGGGTGACCATATGGAACATTTTGTACTGGACATAAAGACTGAGGTCCTTTAGATCTAGAATGGGCCTCAGATCTTTTGGTGACCAGGAAGAACCTGGAATAAATTCCACTGTTCCTTTGGTGCCTGGGTTCTAGACCAATGGCCTTTTTTCACAGAAAGGATTGCACCTCTTCCCGGAGGAAGGACAGATGGGCCGGGGTATAGATGGAGGGTACTAGAGGAGTCTCTGGGGCATCGCTACAAGTTCCAGGGTGTGACCCCGCTCTATAATCTGAAGGATCCAGGCATCTGAAGTGATGGTTCTCCACTGATTGAGATGGAGGGAGAACCAACCTCCGACCACCACCTCTTGGTCAGGGACCAGAAGAGTGAGGTCTGGCAAGGAGTCAAGCTGAGGCAGATCCAGTTGCTGGGGCTGATCCATCACTCCTAGGGTGCTTTGCTGCAGTGCCAGAGGAGGAGGAGGGAACAGGCAAGGTGGAGGAGGCCTTTCTCTTGCCTGAGGATGGAAGGCTGTTCCAGACTTGTGGGACACCTTGTGAAAGGAAAGGCACTGTCTGCTCCTAGGCTGCTTATGATAGAGTGAGTGGACAGACTTAATAGCCCTGCCAGATACCTGTAGGTCATTAATAATGTCCTGAACATCTGACCCAATTAGTTTGGAGCCATTGAAAGGGGCTTTAAGTACCTTCTGCTGCACATCTGCAGCAAAACCTCAGACCCTTAGCCAGGAGTGCCTATGGAGGCAAATGCCTGTGGCAGCAGTCCTGGCACCAGTATTAGAGATATTGTACAAGGCCCTGAAGAGATGCTTACTAATATCCTCAGCACTCTGCAAGCAACTGAGAACCTCCTGCTTCTGGGAGCAATCTGGAAGGGCCTGGCCAGCTGCCTTGCCCTTCCTCCAGACAGTGTTCTGGTATTTTACCATATGCGAGAGGTAGTTAGCAATCTGCAGTCCCAAGGTGAAGGAGGCATCCCTCTTACCCCAAAGGTCAATTGGACAAGATTCCCTGTCAAGGGGGAGAAAGCTGAGGTGCTTAGGCACCTTAGACCTGTCATGAGCTGCTTTAATGACCACTGAATCAGTCTCAGGTTGGACAGCATTGTTAGGTAAGCCCTGGGGGGGGTGCAATACAACTTATCTGCCCTGCAGGGCATGGCAGGAAGTGTGTCAGGCCTGTGTCAAGTGGCTGTAGTGGCATTCATCAGGACTGGGAGGATAGGAGGGATGACCTTAGGAGCAGATTCTGGGATTTTCAAAAAGTCCACCAGCTCCCATTGGTGGCATCCTCTTCCTCAGCATGAAAGCCTGTGACTGTGGACAGCAGCTTCATAACATTAAAGAAAGTAGGATCCTCTGGAGGAAATCTGGGAGTATGCTTGACTGAGTCCTCACTAAAGAGGCAGTGGACCTGCCAGAGGAAAAAGGTGTCACCTGTTCCTCAGGCAAGATGAGGTCAGAATGGTACTCCTCTTTGATGTCGACCTGCTCCAACTCGAGGTCCGATGAATGAGGAACAGATGACAGCCTGCAGGGAATTGTCTGAGGTGGTCGAAGGGGCATCAACGATGATTGGGCCGTTGATGGTGCTGGATACCCAAGCCCATAAGCACCTAATTGGTGGACCAAGACTGTCATGAATTTGGTCAAAATATCATTGAGGTCGACAACAGTAGACTGGTGCATTGACAGCGGAGGGGACATCGACACAGGATACGATGACCTGTCTGTCAGATCCTGGTAGCCCGAAGAGCATGACAGCCATGGACCTGAAGAATTGCCAGACTGTGACAGAAGGGCAGTTGTCAATGAACTAAGCGTCGACAAATCTAGGGCCGACGACCCAAGGGTTGACAACCGGCCACCCTGAAAGGCAGGCAGCGGCACTGCTGTTGTGGGTCTGGTAGTAACAGAGACCAGGACAGCTATAGGAACTGGTGCAGCTGCAACTGATGGAGTACTCCTGGAAGAAGAAGAAGAAGAAGAAGAAGAAGCCATCGAGGACTGGGAATATCTCAGAGGGGAGCGAGCCCTTTCTCTGTCTTTCTTGTGACTTTTCCCTGAGGACTTGTCTTGGGCCTTCGCAGCCTAACAGCTTGATGAACCTGCTGGTGACTGGGAAGGAGGGACCCCCAAGGACCCCTGCCTAGAACTGGCTATCTGTTGTTCCATCAGGAATTTTTTTAAAGCTTCTTTGCATCGCCTGGGGGTAGTTTGATTAAATTTCTAGCAGCGCTTACAGTCTGAGGTATCGTGGTCAGGCCCACGACAGCAGACACAGAGGACATAGTGCTCTGAAGAGGCAATCTTCTTTCCACAGCAGAAGCAGCGATGGAAGAAAGAAGTGGAAGAACTAACTCTCAACATAAACCAGGTAAAGGAATCTCTTGTAAAAAACAGATTCTAGAAAACCAAGTGTAAGCCCCCCAAATGGGCTTACCTGGAAGAGCTACAACCCTCCGCTCCTCCTCTGGCAGCAAGGGGTCCCTCGTGGGACTTGAGCCGGGTGGCATTCTGTCCATCTTTGTGTGTGAGGCCATTGTAATTTTGTGGACCCCAGCCCGTGTTAAGAGTGGGGCCGAGGTCCAGCTGCTGTTTCTGCACCTCCAGGTGCCTGGGGGTCATGTTTTGGTCCTGGGAGCTGCCAACATGCCCCAGGCTGCAAATGTAAACAAATATGGTGGCTGACGCATTACTGGGCATGCGTGGCTGCCAGAAGGAAAATTTTAAAGGGGCCATGGCTCCATTTGTGAGTTCAGCAAGGTGACCATGATATAATTATATCCTCGGACCCAGGTTAGGTAGCAGAGCCGGGGATCATTACCAGAAAGCAACCAGTTTAGGAGGAACTGTTTCCAGCCCTTTTAACGGCATATGTATAAAGATTGTGGCCAAAATTGTTTTGGGGGTAATATACACAAAGACGTCATCTCCCAAAGGACCTCAGAAAACAGGGGGCTGCTGTGATTGGGGCCAAAGTGCACTGAAAAGCCCAGGACTGTTACAGCCAATCAGTAGAGGGTTGTAAAAAGGGTATAAATAGGACTGGCAGAGGAGAGAGAACCAGAGTGAGAGTGAATGTGTGGGCTTCCCAGCCCAGAGTTTGACTCAGGCCCCACGGCTTAATCACCCAGCCTCTGGAAGGAATCATAAGTTATATACTGGGAATGCCTCCGGGGGAGGCATTCCCCCTCATAGGGGCAAGTGTGGTAACTGCAAGAGTTCAACAAGAGGAGTGTCAAAGTGTACTGGGGCCAAGAGACTGTGTGCAAGTCCAGCTGTAACCATTTGTACAGGGTGTGAAACAGAGGGGTCTAGGGGACCAAGTTTCAGAAATCCCTAGACTGAAGAAGAAAAAGAGGACTAGCAGCAGAAGAAGTCAAGAGGCCTGCCTGGTAAAAACTGTCTTTAAAGGCCACCCAGTGAAGATGGAAAGGCCAGGCAGGTGAAGAATCATTTCCTTCATTTCTCCAGTCATTTGAGTTGGCAGCCTTGGGGAGCTACAGGAGGACCAGCAGCCTGAGACGATGAGAGGTCTGCCTGGTGAAAACTGTCTACAAAGGCCCATTGGCAAAGTTGGCAAGGTCAGGCAGGTGAATAAACCGCTTCTTCAATTTTCCAGTTCTGCAACTTCACCTCTGCATCTCCCGGATACCTCCACAGTACCATACAACTGTCAGGTGGACTGCAGCTCAGCCAACCAAACCTCCCAGTGTACCACTGAACTGTTAAGTACCCCAAGCTGTGGCTTTGGGGAGTCTTTATCAGATAGTTAGCTCGTTAGTTTACAGGGGGTAAAGGTAAAGTGTGGGCTGGACTGTGTCAAGTAAAAGCTGTGCCCAGGGCATTTGGTTAAAGTGGAACCCAATTTATCTGGGCCCCATCAAAAAATCTCAGGCCTGCATCACCATCCGGTGAGGTACCTATCAAATCAAAGGACATTCTAGGGTGCATCCTGCTGTGGGAAGTAAAGTTATTGTTTGGGGGGTGTAAAGTGATTAAAGTGATTGTGCTGTTTGCTAGTTCCCTTTTCCCTTCCCTCAAATAAATCTATTGTTTGCCTGTTAATTTTTGTGGCCTTGACTTTGTGGGTTCAAGTTACTGTGTGAGGGGGGATTGTTATAGTGTGGGGAGAGCATGCTGGGGGGGCAGATATTGTTATCTCCTGGGGAGTGGTAACCTGCAAATTGCGTACAGGTATTCTCTGCCACAGACCCAGGTGGAGGCTCTGTGCAATCCCCATTGTCCAGTTACGTAACCCAGGCCAGGCCCCTTGGAGGTGTGTACCTTGTGGACCTGAGGGCCCCAAAGCAGCCAGTGTGAGTCAAAGGGCCCTTACATAAGGAAATAAAAGATGTACGTGAAAATAGCGCAAAACTACACTGGAGCTTCCGTGGAGACACACTGCAAACAGAGTCGATGGCGGGAAAGCACTGAGGAGGGAGAGAATTCACTCACACCTTTATAGTGTTGATGACGTCAGTGTGGATGGCCCCAGTGGTACAGCTGAAAATCTTCTGTGTGGATTGTGCTTCATTGACAGTGTAGTTCCTATGGTGTGACCTGATACCCCTGATGAAGATGTAGGCACAATAGCGGCCATAAACTGCCAGACCCTGCCAAAGTGTAAAAAGAATATTCACCTTAATCTCAGCTGCCATTAATGTGCATTAAAAGAACTGGTCATAAAAACATTTCCTTTTAAGTCTCTAGTCTAACAGACCTGCAAATGCCCCAGGTATGTGGAACTCATCTCAGCACAAAGAAATTATGGAACAATCTACATTAAACAATATGCTTTAAGCTTGCTAACTTCAAGGACATTTAAAATGCCAGTTGAATGGATTCAGTAGATCCAGACATTGTGTAAAGAGCGGACAGCTCCAGAAGTATTTTAAAATCAAAACTCAGCATTTATTATTTCACTGGATCATACCATAAGAAGTTGCAACACCTCTGAAAGATCCAGACAGCCCAACAAGGAACTGGTTCCTCTTAACAGGGGACCATCTGCTACCACTGACTGCAGCCTATAACCATGAATGAGATAACCTCCATCACCTCAGTTTTGAACATGCCAGTGGAAGGTCTTGTAGTTATTTTTATTTATTGCATATAATCGGAATTACAATCCTTTGAGTCACAGACTCATTTGCAAAGGCTCCACGTCGGTTACAGGGGGTGGAGGGGGAACGAAATACAAGGATACATACGTAGTAAAGCAGTATACAAGAAAACATACACACTCAAGTATTACACAAACAGTACTGACAGTGCAGTCCAGGCTTTATCTTAGTTCACCAGAGACAGTAGTAGGCAGCATTCAGGGTATCATTTGTTAGAGATGGGGGGGGAAGCGTATTCTTGGGGTCTATGGAGACCCTGTGTCTGTTATTAATGGGGTTAAGGAGCATACTTAGGTGGGCAGAGCTAGCCACAGTCACAGGTTGCAGACTCAATTAGGTGGGCTTTGAGGCCTGCTTTGAATAGAGAGATGCTGAGTGTCTGAGTGAGCCGAGGAGGTAGAGCATTGAACCAAAGAGGAGCTCGGTACCAAAGCGATCTTTGACCCAGTGATGTCCTACAGTGGGGGACCTGGAATGAGAAATTTGCAGCGAGTAGAGTATTGCGCCTGAGGGGGGGCTGGGCTGATTATGGGGAGAAGGCCAAGTGGGGCTATCTGAAGTTGTATTTTGTTTACCAGGATGCAGATGTGGTACTGAAGTCTTTGTTGGAAGTTTAGCCAACCAGTCAGGCGTAAGTCACAGGTATAGAGTTAGATGGTGCGCTGCCAGTGACTAGTCGGCAGGCTTTATTCAGGGCAGTGTTAATACTGTGTAGTGCGGTGGGTTCTGCTGATCCATATATCGCTATCCCGTAATCAATTAGGGAGAGGATTGAGGCAGAGACTGCCAGATGCAAGGCCTGTGAGGGTAAATAGTGTTTAACTCTATAGAGGATTCCCACTCTAGTGTTAACAGCGGTGGAAAGAAGTTGAATGTGTCTATGGTAGGAGAGGGAGGTATCTAACATGATACCCGGGTATTTGAAGTTAGTGGCGTGTTAGGGGGTACCTTGTGTTTTTAATTAGTAGTGCCGATTGGCCATGTGGACTTTGATGGTGCACAGATATCATGGATTTAGTTTTTTTTTTATAGTTGATGATCAGGCGGTGCTCATCGAACCAAGATTCTAGCTCCCCAAAGAAACCCTGTAGGGCTTGCTGTAGGGCGCTAGGTTGAGGGTGTTTCCAAAATAGTACCGCATCATCCGCATAGAGAAACATATGTTTTATTTTATTTTTATTATTTAGTTGTTTAACCAGGTATAGCACACTAAGCTGAAAGCTTTTTTACAGGAGCGACCTGGGAGCACAAGGAGGTTAAGTGACTTGCTCAGGGTCACACAGTATGCAAGTGGAAGCTATGGAATTCAAACCCAGGTCTGGTCTGCTGGATGTCACCAGATTTGCAGCTCAGAGCCTTAGACCACTGCACTATACTGTCTCCTAGACCACTGCATGCCTTGGGAAGTGAGTTTAAAAAGAGGGAAAAGAGAAGAGGGCTGAGGATTGACCCCCATGGGACCCCAGAGCACACTGCTTGGTGAGAGGAGATGGTGGTATTTAACCTGACTTGCTGAGACCGGCCTGAGAGGTAGTCCTTGAACCAGGCAGTTGTCTCGGGGACCACATTTAGCTGTGGCATGACACGAAGCATAAGATCGTGACTGACCATGTCAAATGCTTTGGTAAGATCCACAAAGATTGCACCTGCAATAGATCCTTGGTCTAGGGCCTCATGGATGAATGAGGTGAGCTCAGAAAGTGCGGTGACAGTGCTATGGCCTATAAGTCCATATGTCCATTAAGTGCATTATGTTACCACGTGGAAAAGTTTAAAAGGTCAATGACAGGTTGCTGAAAGAGTGTCTAATCAATAAAAATACCTCCACACGCATGTTATAGACTTCCAACCCAGAGAAGTCACTGTCCAAATACGGCTATATCATTCCAAAACCTTATGCTACTTCTGTGGAAGTATTAAACCTCATGCCACTTCTGAGGAAGTATTTTGCCTATATAAGACATCTCCAAAGACCAACAAGCTGTAATTACCTACTCGCTCCCATCTGAATCTGTGTTTCCTTGCTGGAAGAGATCTCACATCTATGCTACTTCAACCAAGCTTTAAGAACTATTACAGTGTATAGTGGAGTATTGTTCTCTATAGAATTGTATCCCTTTCAAAATGCTGTTGACAGCAAAGTCCAAGAGGGTAGCTTCTTTCAGAAAAAGAGACGTGCAAGAACAAGGGGACACAATTTAAAGATGGGGGAGCAGTTCGGGGGCAGTGTGAGGAAGTATTATTTCACAGAGAGGGCAGTGGATGCATGGAACAGCTTTCCTGAGGAGGTTGTGGGGTCTAAAACTGTGGGAGAATTCAAGAATGCATGGGACAGACATAAGGCAACTCTTGTGGGGGGGTAGGAAGAAATAGGCTGTCGGTTAACTAGGATCTGCGGCCTATCCTGTAGGTAGGGAAATGGGCAGACTAGATGGGCCAAGCGGTCCTTATCTGCCGTCAAAGTCTATGTTTCTATGTTTCTGTTCTACCACAGTTCCAAGGTCATGGAATGTGATTCTACCCTACTGTGGTAGAACAGCATTCCAGAACCTCTAGAGACTGCATGAGTCAGTTTCATTTTGAAAGCAAAAAAACTCACAAAACACATATTTCATGCTGTACTATACACTATAAAAAATACAGGATGACCAACTCTATGCACAACCGGTGTGTTTTGCCACCTCGGGGTTCTGATTCTCATGGACCTCTTGAGCTTCGCTCTCAAGGTCAGAGGGAATCAGAACCTCTCTGTAGCAGAACACACTGGTTCTGCATACTTGCCCATCCAGTATTCTCTCTATTCCACTGAACTCTAAAGACTTTTGGCTTCTGCCAAAAGTAAGAAACATTGAAATTGTACTAACTTTGTCATTTTATTTGCAAGCCTTGAGGAGGAAAGAATTCAAACAGCTAGGAAAAAACCTTCTTCATAAAGCCATCCAAAATACTTCAAATCTCCAGGGGAAAGGGAGACCAGAGACTATTTGATACATTTGGCTGAGTATAACTTTAACGACGTTTAAAAGGGGCTTGTTTAAATATGTGTCTTTTAAGAATCCCGGTTACATATTAAATGCATATTTAGATGAACTGCAGTGAAATATTGTTTAAATGCTAGCAACGATTGTTAGTATCAAGGAATTGTGTAATTGTGTTAGTTAAGGTTATTCTTGAGAGAATACTACTTTAAATTACCTCCTGATAGGAGTTACAGGGCCTCATACGTACGTAGTAAAGATTGCATAAGGCGTTAAAGTGCACAAACTGAAAAAGTCTAAAGAGAAGCTCTATAAATGTCTTGTACTGTTTAAACATCAGAAATATGTTTAAATGTTAACTGTGTATTGAAATAAACAGCTCCTAATTGCACTACATGTCCAAGTAAATGTGTCATCTCAGGAAGTAACCAAGAAAAAGGCATAAACACAATTTACTGTACACCTTTCCTTAAACAGCCAACAGATTTAAATTAATTACTGTACTAAGTAATTGTGTTTACAGAATGGCATCCCTCTGAAGTGGGCCTGAGATGTATGCTAATTCTAGCTATGACAGACTATTTTGATATGAATTGCAATTTAAATATTCTTAGGATTGTGCTAAAAGGTAAATGTGTATAGTTAGACGGAGAAAATATATTTTCTTTTTCTCCACTTTTAAAATTGCCAGTTGAGGCAAAAGAACCACTTCCCTTTTTCTGACATAAGGCTTAGCTACTCTGGAGAAAGGGAGGAAGTCACTTATAAACTGCAAGCTTCATTAAGAGCAGGAAGTTTTATCAGAAAGATTTATAAAAGGAACAAAGCATTTATTTTACAGTAACCCTGCTTTCTGTAAAAAGTTAAAGGAGATAGATGTTTTCATCAGGGTTTTTCCCAGGGGATCATGAGGATGGCCCCCCAGTACTTACCCCATGGGTAGTCCTCAAAAGGAGGAGATTAAAGATAACCTCCCAGAGCTAGAGATTTCCTTTGAATATCCAGGGAGACCCTTTCTGAGGTTCAGCGAGAAATAAACGTTTTTTTCATGAGGCAATTTTTGATCAGAAAATTGTCCTAGAGAGCTTACTCACTAAAGAACTACAATGCTCGGAGTGTGATGGTAATCTAAGATCACTTTTGTCTGAAGCCAAAACTAGATGAAAGAAAAAAAACAACAGAATCCCACACTACTAGGATATATTCTATATCTCCAAAATAAAATCTGCCATCAGGCAGCCCAAAGCAGGCTACATTCATTAGGGGAGCTTAGCTTCTGACTTGACCAATGCAGGCAAGAGCAGACCACCAAAATTCAGGCCTTGGAATTGGAATTACAGTCAGAGAAGGCCAAATATTTGGACATTCTTAAAATAAGTGAAGCAGACAACAATTTAAAAGCAATTAATCTGAGGTTGACAGAAGAAAATGGGGATTTAAAACAGCAAATTATCCCAGGGTCTAGTGAAGTCAGGGACCTGCAAAAGCAAATAAGAGCTTCAAAAGCCGAAGTGGTTGGATTAACAGATAAAATTCAGGGTGTCAGGAAAAATTACCAGAGGCTGTAATGCAAACGAAGGCAGCTCAGGAGGCAACCCAGAGAGCAGAAGAACAGGTAGGTGCAGCACATCAGGAGATAGACCAGCTGCATGTAGCATTTACTGAGTCTCTTGATGCTATTGGTCAACAGCTGGGGTCCCCACAACCAGCTGAGCCCTTGCCACCTCCTGTCCCAGATACCCCCCCTAAAACCAGTGGCAGAGGACCTTGCCATCAAGGTCCAAGATTTAGTCAAAGAAATTCAAGACTTAACATTGGGGGGGCACAATCTTCCAATGGCACTCAGGCCTCTAATAGCCAAGATGGTACTCCTGCAGGGACAAGTCAGCCCACACCTTGTCCTATCACATCTGGCCCCACTACTTCTAGTCCCACCACTCTGTACAGACCAGACCCAAAGCAATTGATCCAAGTCATAAAGGCCATAGGTATGAGCTTCGATCCCAAGACCAATGTGGAGATAGAAGATTATATTTTTGATTTGAAATTTCAATTGGAATACTTTGGGATCAATAACCCTGAAGATCGGTTATGGGTCTTAAGGTTTTCTGTTGTATCAGAAGTTCGAGCCTGGATGGCTAGAGAAAAACCTGAAATCAAAACCAATTTTGATAAAATGCGCCCAGCCCTGATTAAAGAGTACACCACTTATCGAAGTCCCATAGCAGCTTTTAAAGAGATATGCCAGAAAGATCGAGCCCCAAAGGATTTTTATAGAATCCTGAGTACAGTGCTTTTTTCAGGAGGAGAAGTGAAAGACCAAGACTGTTTCCTCGTCTAAAAGAGGCCTTTGTAAGAGGCCTTCACCCCTCTTTCAGGACATTAGTCCAGCCATGGGTAGAACAAGATACCCCCATGAATGATATCGTAGAGCGGGCCCACAGAATGTTTATAACCATTAACCCAGATGCAGGTAAGAAACCTACCATGGTCCCTCAAAATAAGCTTTTTGCCATTACTAGTGATCAGACCTCCCTCCAAATGGAAGGAAAAGAATTGCCCCGAAACAGACAGGAGGCCAATTCCAGCCTTCCTAGGGATAATAAAAAATTCCCAAATCAGGGGAAGGATGGTCGGAACCTTAGATCATGCAGCCCCCACAACCCAAACAAAAAGAGTCAGAGGCTTTCAGACAGCACCCGGATGCCTGGAATGATCAACCATGGCCTAAGCAAGACAGAGATACTAACAGCTACTGTATGTTATTGATAAGCTAAAAAGGCAAATCTGGCAATTAAGAGAGGAAATTCATAGATAGACTCCCAGGGCTCCATACTGGCACTGTGCACCAAACACTAATGCCACTCCTTACACCCCTAGGAGTGCCTATTCCAATGGCTACCCACCAGCACCAGATCCCCACTCCTCTCCAGCCTTGCATGTGGGGGGTGGGACAACTTTAGGCCAGTCAATACCATGTAATTAAGACAATTGTTAAAGCATGTAAAAATATTTTTGATTAACCAAGAAGGCCCCCAAATGTTTTCAAGAGAATATGCTTTACTTTGAAAGAAACATGAAAAATATTTTACTGCAGTTAACAACAGTTATTGTATTTCCTGAAACCCCTGACATAACTACAAGAATAGAGGGAGCTGCTTCCCTATTCATTTCTGGTTTAAGAGCATTAGGAACCACTTTTGGACTAGGCATGTACACCATGAATTCAGTTAAAATTTCAAAAATAAAGGATACAGTCAAGGAATTGCACAAAGATATGGGTAACATTAAGGCACAACTCACTACGAAGTAAAAGCTTCTATCAGACATAGGAAGAACTGTGGGAGATACCATAGTTATGGTAAACCGCCATACAACCCTTGTCAATACAGTGGAGCCCACTTAAGTGCACATCGGATAAGTGCACATCCCGCTTAAATGCATGTTTTCCATATCCCAATTTTTTCCTCTTCATCCAATGTTAAATGTACCTCTTAAATGCACTACATGTAACTGTACATTTCGGTTAAATGCACTTTTTATTTACTTTTCCTATTGATTTTCAGTCCAACCCAGCTTTTAAATTCACATTTTGTACAGTTCCACCTTAAATAGTCTAGCTTAACATCTTAACTGCAGCCATGGTGCTGTCTAGCTTGACCACAGTAAGAAAATTAATTTAGTCAAAAAAAAGACCGACTTTAGCCTTCTGTTTAATTTTGAATGCTACACTGAAACATACAAAACAAAAGATTACCATTTTTGTTTAAGTAGTACTGTGCTGTAGAACTGTGCAGTAATATAATTTTAACTTTAGTGCCTGGTATTTAATAAAGCACATTGCAGAAATAGTGAAATGTGCCTTGAAGTGATTTTCTGGTTAAATGCATAGCCCGCTTAAGTGCACAAAAAAACGTTTTCCCCCAAGGGTGTGCACTTAACAGGGCTCCACTGTAATACCATGCAAAACTCCATAACATAGCTCAAACTGTGAGTGAAGATCTCACCACTATTCAGTAAATTAGATCAATTGCACAAGAATTGCTGAGAGAAGTAAATAGTGGCATAGGACATTTAATGGCAGGAAGAATTCCACGTTATTTAGTTCCCCCAGAATTGATGACAGAAATTTTGTGTGTAGCCACCTCAGAGAAGACAGAGCCACTACATGCGAGTGTCACTTAGAGTCTTGGAAGCGCTATTCTTGTTCACGTCGATTTAGAAGAGATGACCATTGGCTTTATATTAAATGTTCCCCTCGTAGAACAACAAAATGTCTAGAGAATAAAGACCATTCTTAATGTGGGTACCTGGCAAGGAGATACTTATGCAAAAATTAACACTCCACCTATAGTGGTATATCATGAACTTAATCCAGATTTATATTCAGTTCCAAACTTACAGATATGTCAAACTACTAAAGAACAACATTGGCTGTGTCCCAATAAACCTTTTCTAAAAGATATCGCCAAGGTTCTTTGTGGCCTTAGCAACACCAATGCCCCAGAAAAGTGTAAGGTCACTTTGACCCATGCAGGTGATGCTAAGAAAACACATGCTGAAATCGCAGAAGCTCAGTGGTTAGTTAGCACCAATTTTATGGAAGTCACTGTTACTTATAACAGACATGGTACTACCACTCAGCTTACTTTACCCAGTAAGGTAGTACTCATCTCTGTTCTGCAGGTGCACATATCCATTTTGGACATATCACTTTGTATCCCCTTGATCCAGTTTCCCAGGAAATGGAAATCACTCCCATTTCTGCATTCCGAAGTCATGAGTTTTCTTTAGCTGATGACCTTGGGCATCCTTTAGATGCCAAGGACATTCATGAAATTGGGATCACTGTCTCTGAGACTGACCTGGTTATTTCTGATAAACAGTTCAGTCCTGGTGATAAGGAACAAATTTGCATGCCAGTACAGTGGCCTCTCATTATCGCGTTCCTTTGCATCTTAAATATCACCTTGGTTCTTGCTTTCCTGTGGAGCAAGCAACTCCATGCTAACCACGTGAGAATTCAGGGTTTATATAACCATGCTTTGGGAATCGAAATGAGACCTTGTCCTCCACCTTGATCTATTAACAGCCAACCCAACTCTCCAGCCATAGTCCTAATAAATGAAGAGAAGAATATGCCGATATGGAACCCCTTAGAGAAACACTGTAATCCTATGAGCCACCTTTAGAAAAAGAGGAAATGAATGAAATGCTCCCTTAAGGAAATTGTTATGGCATAGCTTAAGAAACAACAAAAGCAAGGCTTAAACCTTAAAGAGCTCATTTTAGTATGTTGAAAGTAAAATATGGCAGGTAATGCTTGCATGCACCCCTATAGGCCATGTTATAGCACAGGAGTTGTGAAATTTACTTGCATTAATGATTTTGATATAATTAGTAGTAATCTTCCTATATACTGAAAGGATGATATTGATTAGGTATAGCTTAATAGAAATATATCTCAGTATTTCCTTAGTAAAAATATGTTTTAGCTTATCTGAAATAGTTGCTTAGGATAGATACTTTCAGATTCTATCTTAAAGATGTTGATTTAGAGAAGAACAGCTTTATAAAGTTAATTATGGAACCATGATACTCATAAGTTCACATTATTACACTTTGACAGGTCCTTAAGTGCCACATCCTTGTGCAACGCATCAACACTATGGCAGTGCTGCCTCACAAAAGGGGGGGATATGTAGGCACAGCAGCAGCCATAAATCGCCAGACCCTGTCAAAGTGTAAAAAGGATATTCACCTTAATCTCAGCTGCCATTAATGCACATTAAAAGAACTGTTCATAAAAACATTTCCTTTTAAATCTCTAGTCTAACAGACCTGCAAATGCTTAACCCAGGTAAGTGGACTCATCTCAGCACCAAGAAATCATGGAACAATCTACATTAAACAATATGCTTTAAGCTTGCTAACTTCAAGGACATTTAAAGTGCCAATTGAATGGATTAATTAGATTCAGACATTGTGCCAAGAGCTGACAGCTCCAGAAGTATTTTAAAATCAAAACTCAGCATTTATTATGTCACTGGATCATACCATAAGAAGTTGCAACACCTCTGAAAGATCCACACAGCCCAACAAGGAACTGGTTCCTCTTAAGTTAACAGGGGACCATCTGCTACCACTGAATGCAGCCTATAACCACAAATGAGATAACCTCCATCATCTAATTTTTGAACAAGCGCAGTGGAAGGTCTTGTGGTCATAAGTCTATTAATTGTCACCTCATGGACAAGTTCAAAAGGACAATAAAAAGGTTGCTGACAGAGTGTCTAATGAGTAAAAATACATCTGCATGTATATTATAGACTTCCAACCCAGATAAGCCACTGTCCAAATATGGCTATATCATTCCAAAACCTTATGCTACTTCTGAGGAAGTATTAAACCTCATGCCACTTCTGAGGAAGTATTTTGCCTATATCAGATATCTCCAAAGACCAGTAAGATGTAATTACCTACTCGCTCCCATCTAAATCTGTGTTTCATCACTGGAAGAGATCTCACATCTACGCTACTTCTACCGAGCTTTAAGAACTATTATTCTGTTGAACTCTAAAGACTTTTGGCTTCTGCCAGAAGTAAGGAACATTGAAATTGTACTAACTTTGTCATTTTATCTGCAAGCCTCGAGGAGATAAGAATTCAAAGAGTCAGGAAGAAACCTTCTTCATACAGCCATCCAAGATACTTCAGATCTCCAGGTGAAAGGGAGACCAGAGACTATTTGATATATCTGGCTAAGTATAACTCTAATGACTTTTAAAAGGTGCTTGTTTAAATATGCGTCTTTTAAGAATCCTGGTTCCATACTAAATACATATATAGATGAACTGCAGTGAAATATTGTTTAAATGCTAGCAAAGATTATTAGTACCAAGGAATTGTGTACTTGTGTTAGTTAAAGTTATTCTTGAGAGAATATTACTTTAAATTACCTCCTGATAGGAGTTACAGGGCCTCATATGTATGTAGTAAAGATTGTGTAAGGAGTTAAAGTGCATGAACTGAAACATTTTATTTATTTAATTTTGATAACTAGGTAGGCCCACTAAGACCAGTACCAGTCCCTTTTTCAGGGGCAACTTGGAATTAATTACAGATACTTCAAAATGTAACATTTGCAGAATTACATAAGACAATATTTTACATATCCCTTAGAATGGGAACAATAAACAATGCACGACAATTCGCAACACTTGTTATTACACTTAAAGACATTTGTGAATTAACTCACTCATTGACAGATTTAACTGACTCACGAGGTACAAAGTTGAGATATCAACAGTGGCAAGTGCATTGGTTTATCCCCAGCAGGTGGGCCTTAAGTCCCCTTTTAAACCCCCCTAAAGAGTTACACTCTTGGAGACTTGTTGGAAGCATGTTCCGGGGGGTGAAGGCTGAGAAGGCACAGGACCCTTGGGCAGTCTTCACTCTGGGCACCATGAAGAGCTGTCTACTCGAGGATCTTAATGTTCTGCCATTCTTTTTGTTGTCAGCAACTCTGCCAGACTCTGGGGCACTGGACAGCCTGAGCTTGTAAGCTAGGGCAGAGATGGATATTTTAATCTCACTTCCAAGGGTGGGCCAGGATAGGGCTTGGAGGACCAGATATTGATGTTCTCGGGGGGGGGGGGGCTGCTGCAAACCTGCAGATTCTATTGCACAGGTTTCTGAGCTTTTGCAACGTAATGTTGGGGGTAAATGCAGAAAAAGGCAGTAAGGACAGGGATGGGGCTAAAAGGGGTAAGGCCATCAAAAAAAAATGGAGGGTGATGAGTACCAGTGCTCGCAGTCTGTGTAACAAACTCCCTGAACTAGTGGCCTTAATGGAAGAGGGATGTCTGGATATTGTGGCAGTCACTGAAACATGGTACACAGAGAACTATGACTGGGATGTCAACTTACCAGGATACACAATCTACAGGAGGGAAGGGTGGGTAAAAGAGGAGGAGAAGGAGCAGCTCTCTATATAAGGGAAGGGATTAAAGCAACAGAACTAAAGAGTAAACAGGAAGTTGATGAGTCACTATGGGTCACCCTGGAGACAGGAACTGGTACCACAATCCGCATGGGGGTTGTGTACAGACCCCCATCTCAGGGGGAGGAAATGGACAAGGAAATGGTAGAAGGCATCCTTAAAATGACAGAAAAGGGGGAGATTATTTATTTTGCATTTGTTTACCAGGTAAGCACACTAGACAGCCAAGTGCCTATTTTTAGGAGCAACCTGGGAGGTTACAAAGGTAACAGATATAAACATTACAGGGAACAGTACCATCAGCATTAGGCAGAGTCAAGGTAACATACAATAACATCAAGCATTGACAGATTCAATTGATAGATAAACAACAACATATATATAGGCATGGTCAGTATCGTTCAATCAGTGATTCAGCCATAAGTCCTAGGGGTGTGGAAGGGATAGGGAGATTAGGAGGAGAGAGAGACGGGGAAAAATGGGAAGGGAATTTACTAAGTAAACCCTCAAAGAGCAGTCAGGGCAGAGAGTGGAAACCTGAATATGCCAGATGTTAACTGGAGTACTTTTGCTGCAGGCACATCCAAGAGCAGGGTCATTCTTGATGCCCTACAGGGGGCATGCCTCAGACAGCTAGTGTTGGAACCCACTCGGGAAGGAGCAATCTTAGACCTAGTACTCTCTAATGGGGACGGAGAAAGGATCTCAGATCTAGAAGTGGGTGGCCGTCTGGGAACAAGTGACCACCAAACAGTGTGGTTCACAATAAACACAGCCATAGAGTCAAGCCATAACAAGAGTGTTGGACTTTAGGAGGGCTGACTTTGGGAAAATGAGAGATTGCCTCAGAAAAGCACTAGCAAATGGGCAAGAAGGAGGGGTGGAGGAACAATGGGGAATAATCAAAACAGCCATCACAGAGGCAACAAGCCTTTGTGTGAAGCAAATCAACAAAATAAAATGAAGAAAAAAAAACACTATGGTTCTCAAAAGAGGCAGAAGTGAAGGTTAAGGAGAAAAGGATAGCATTCAGGAAATATAAGGAAACACAGAAGGAGCAGAATAGAGAACTTTATCAGTTAAAGCAGAAGGAGACAGGGAAGGCAGTCAAAATAGCAAAGGCACAAACTGAGGAAAAGATAGCCAACTCTGTTAAGAAGGGGGATAAAACCTTTTATAGGTGCATTAGGGAGTGAAGAAAGAACAGGGAGGGATACAGAGACTTAATAAAGGGGAGGGTATGTGGGCAGAGGGCGACAGTGAAAAAGCAGGGATACTGAACGAATATTTCTGCTCAGTATTCACAACGGAAGAGGAGGGGAGGTACCTAAACCAAACAAGAGGAACACTCTGAATAGGGGGGTTGATACCAGTCCATACACAGAAGAAAGGGTTTTGAAAGAACTCTTGAAACTGAGGGTGGACAAAGTAATGGGGCCTGATGGGATTCACCCCAGAATTCTAAAAGAACTAAGGGTAGAACTAATAACACCACGGACTACTCTCTTTAACAAATCATGGGAAAATGGGGTGGTACCTGAGGACCGGAGGAGGGTAGATGTGATTCCACTTCACAAAAGTGGGAGCAGGGCAGAGACAGAAAACTACAGACCAGTTAGTTTGACCTCAGTGGTAGGGAAAACGATGGAATCACTTCTGAAGGAAATAACTGTTGAGTACCTAGAGGCCAGTGGGGCACAGGACCCAAGGCAGCATGGTTTTACAGCAGGAAGGTCATGTCAGATGAACCTAATAGATTTCTTTCACTGGGTGACCAAAGTAGTAGACCAGGGAGCTGTGGATATGGCCTACCTAGATTTTAGCAAGGCATTTGACACAGTCTTACACAGAAGATTAATATACAAGTTAGCCAGCCTTGAAGTGGGTCCCAAGGTGGTAGCCTGGATAAAAAAAACTGGCTGGACAAAAGGATGCAAAGGGTAACAGTAAACGGAATCCACAGTGAAGAAAAGAGGGTAACTAGTGGGGTACCACAGGGTTCGGTACTGGGACCGGTCCTCTTTAATGTCTTTATAAGTGACATTGGAGAGCACCTGAAAGGAAAAGTATGTCTCTTTGCAGACTACACAAAGATCTGCAACAAGGTTGATACACAAGGTGGGGTGGAAAGGATGAAAGGGGACTTGGCAAGGTTGGAGGAATGGTCAAATATATGGCAGCTCAGATTCAACGCAAAGTGCAAGGCAATGCATCTGGGAAACAAAAACCCAGGAGAAGAGTACACAATGGGGGGTGAGATGTTAACAACAAAAATCGAAAGAGACCTAGGAGTAATTATATCAGATGACCTAAAGGTGGGCAAGCAATGTGAGAAGGCAGTAAGGAGGGCTGGGGGGGATACTGGGATGCATAGGGAGAGGCATCAACAGTAGAAAACAGGAAGTTGTTATGCCTCTGTACAGACAGTTGGTGAGACCCCATCTGGAGTACTGTGTGCAATTCTGGAGACTCCATCTTCACAAAGACATAGACAGAGTGGAGGCTGTTCAGAAGAGGGCAACCAAAATGGTGCAGGGTCTGCACCAGAAGACATATGAGGAGAGACTAAAGCAGCTTAACATGTATACCCTTGAGGAAATGAGCGTGAGGGCGCACATAATAGAAACTTTCAAGTATCTTAAGTGAATTAAAGTACAAGAGGGTATCATCTTTCAGAAAAAGAGATGTGCAAGAACAAGTGGGCACAATTTGAAGATAGAGGGAGGATGACTCAGAGGTAATGTTAGAAAGTATTTTTTCACAGAGAGGGTTGTGGATGCATGGAACAGCCTTCCTGAGGAGGTTGTAGGTTCAGGAACAGTGGGAGAATTCAAGAATGCATGGGACAGACATAAGGCAATTCTAGTCGGGGTAGGAGGAAGTAAGCTGCTGATTGACTAGAATCTGCAGCTTATCCATCAGGTAGGGAAATGGGCAGACCAGGTGGGCCAAGTGGTCCTTATCTGCTATCAAATTCTATGTTAACAGAGAGCAGTACCAGGGAACCGTAGAACAGGGTGGGTATGAGGGTACCTTGAGTAACCTTGAGCAAGGAATCCTGAGTAAGATATGGGCTAAAGCGAAACTGAAGTTCCAGTTCACTCTGGTGTACCTAAAGGCTCCATTCTAGGCCCCCTTCTATTTAGCCTTTTCTTAAACTCACTACCCAGAGCTTGTTCCGGTCGGTTACTTCTTTATGCCGATGGCGCAGTCATTTTCTGGAGCAACCCTCAGCCTCTACCATTGCAGGATGCCCTACAAAAGTCTTTCACTAAAGCAGACACCTGGTTCACACAGCACAGCCTAGCAATAAATTATAAGAAAAACCAAAGACCATGATCTTCACACACCGTCAGAACCCCTACAATGACTCCACTCTACTTGTCCACACTTCCCAAGGCTTCCTGTTTGAGCAGATAAACACATTCAAATGCCTGGGCATCACCCTTGACTCCGCCCTTACCTATCATGCACATATCCATATCCTCTGTAACACCATCAGCTCCAGAACTGGCTTCCTTTATCGGATCAAACACTGTTTGCCTAATGATGTGCTATGCCTTGCTGTGTCATCCTCAGTCCGCTCTGTGCTGGACTATGGAATTGTGTTCTACGGCTCAGCTGATAACACTGCTCTCTGTCACATTAAGACAATGCTAAAAAAGGACTGTCGCCTGGTGACAGGCTGTGATAGACCTACACACATGTGTGACCTCTACAGTCACTCAAGAGGCTTATGAGGTCATCACACACTGAGGGTGTGTACATAGAAATGTAAAAACACAGCTGCCTATCCTTTATTTTTTATAATTACCAGTGCAGGGAGTTCTCTGACTCTCTGACTCTCTGTCTCTCTCTGTCTCTCTCTCTCTCTCTCTCTCTCTCTCACACACTATCCATGTCCAGTAAGGACATTGTTTTGTCTTTTTTCTTTAAAAAAAACTGAAAGTGTTGAACTGTTACGTCGTGGTTCAGAAGTCAGGCACAGTCCCTCTGGTGATCACGCTGGGTTAGACTCATGGTTTCCCAAACCCAATGCACAGCAGGATCAACCAGATACATTTTAGTAGTTTAAAAGGCAGGATCAACCAGATGGGTGGGGAAACAAGTACAGGCAAAAACATCCCAGCAAGGCCCGATGATCATAGACCCCTCACAGGCTCCACACCAGTGACCAAGGCACTGCTCACTGGAGCCATTGATGGCAGTTCAAGCAAACTCCCTCTGCCCCACCATGGGGAGTAACCTGTGGGGGTACAAGAGCAGGTAAGTCCAGGAGAAGTTGGGAGACGGAGCTGTGGTGGTCAGCCTGAAAAAGGGGCAGCTGAGTCAGGGAGCATTAAGAGAGAAAGAAAAAAAAATAGCAGCAAGAACATAACTTGAGGGGAAAAAACTATAGTAAAAGTGACAATTTAAAACTGGGATGGAAATGAGGTAACTAAAAACAATTTAGTACCGTGCACAGGAAGTAGTAACCAGGAGTACTAAATAACAATAAGTTAAATATTAAACCGCTTTGTCAACACTGTGGTTCTGAATTCATGGGGGACTGAGGAAATGTCTAAGGTAGGGTTTCTCAAATGGTGAGGCCAGCCTTCCTGGGGAGGCCTCAACCTGTTCCAAGGGAGGCTCAAGCAAGTCGGAAAAAGGAGTGTGTGTGAAATTTGAGTTTTAGATATTCTGTGTGAAGACTGAGGCAAACTGAAAGAGACTAGTAGGTGAATTGATGTAATTATTTACATATCGGTGACCAGGAAAGGTACACTGAGCTAAGGCTCATTTCAAGTGTGCCTGGGGAAAGGTAGGGAGTACATACAGTTCAAAAGGTAACTGCATAATAGTCAAGCAATACAAAGTTAACAATAGTGCAAACAAACCGGAACAGTGAACAAATAATGTGAGGTAACAACTGACCAATTAGACTGGGGGCAGATACAAGTTTAAGCCGAGTGGCACTAGCAGCAAGAGCAGGAGTGGAAGCACAACAGATCCCTCATGAGTTGCTTAAGAGCAGGCAAGAGGGGAGAGGAGAGGTGGGGAGGGAGGGAGGGGAATTGTTTAGCCAGGAAAGGCACACTAAGCCAGAACTTTTCCGGTACAACCTGGGAGCACATGGAAGTCAAGTGACTTGCTCAGGGTCACATAGTATGCAAGTGGGAGCTAATTGGATTCAAACCCAAGTCTCCAGGTTTGCTGCTCTGTGCCCTGAACCATTATGCTATACTGCCTTCTGGTGGGTAGGAAGGCTATTCCAGATAGAGGGGAAACAGGCAGAGAAAGCAGTCTGACCCATGGAGGTATTGCAACAAGGGGTAACAATAGTTCAAGAGTCAAAATGGCAGAGCTAGTAGGCTGGCCTGGGGAGGTGGGTTACAATAAGATGAATAAAATTAGAGCCAACTACTCAAAGAAGTTTCATTTTATTCTTGATGTACTGTGATAACTATGCTATTTTTATATGGGGAGGCACAAGATTATTTTAATATCTGGGGGAGGCTCAAGATGTTTTCCATTGCTTGGGGAGGCTCGCTATGACAGTCTGAGAATTAAAGGGACATCCCTGAAAATCACAGACAGCTGCGAGATATGTCATTAAAGAGGACCTCCCCAATCGTTTTAACATTCATGCATAAAATTCCCCTTCCTGCATTGATTCGTGTTTTGTATTTCTGTAATGTTCTCCGCAATTAGTTTTTGCATTCTGAGCTGCTAAAAACTGTGTTGTGCACCGCAGCTTCACTAAGCCTGGTGTTGATGCAGACCCTGGACTGTGCTGATCAGATCACTGTCTGGAGGAGTGAATCACATTGTGCTGTACAAAGAAGATGCAATAGTTTCACTAGGGAAAACTTCCATAACTTTGTGTACATACTATGTTCAGCATTTTCCCCCTTCCCCAAGACACCCCATTAGCAATGAAATATGCCAACTCCAGTGGTTAATGAATGCCTTGTATCTCATTTTATAAAGTGGATTTATTTTGTGCCTCAGTAACAAAGCACAGTGAAGTAGAGAGAGTTGCTGTAAACTGAGACAGCTCGTTGTCAGTTTTTTCATCTGTGTTTAATGCCATTGTAATCTGTACTAAGTAATGCCTCCATGTATACCTCATAGCATTTTGTGACTGAAATGTTGGATACAGACACAACATGTAGGGAAATGAGAGGCACTGGTTTTAATAATCTGGGACAAATTGTCAGACACACATTCAGAAAACTGGGAGTTACCCTTGATCACACCCTAGACACTATCTGAATAGCCAAACAGTGGCGTGCTAATGATGACTCCCTTTGATGCTTTTGTCCTTGAACTGCCAGATAACTGAAGCTCTTAAAGAACTGTCAATCACACCAGGTCATCTGGGATATTGAGAAAGAGAGAGAGAGAGAGTAGCATAAGGACTAGAGACAACTACTACTCTACTACTACTGCAGGCCAGCCAAGGAAAACCTACACTATTCAAGATGAACAAGTAGAGAGTAAGCCGCACTAGCCCATGTCAATTTGCACTAGGTCTTGGGCTAGTAAAATAATGTTAAAATCAACCCCTGCCTCTCCTGGTAGCAGTGAATACACTATCAAACAACAACAAAATCCCTAACAAAAGTTTTCACAATTCTCAATAGGGGGTTTTAAAAATCCTTAAAAATCCCTTGACTAATTCAGCACTACTACTGCAGTAGGCAACAGCTTAATCTGGTTCAAGGTCAGTTGGCATTCATCTGTATCCCCTTCCCCCGGGTTGTGCCTGAAAATAGGCAGGATTTGTCTAGTGCACTTACGCGGTCAACAAAAACTAAATAAAATAAAAATAAATAAATGCACACCAAGTTATGGAAGTTTTCCCTAGTGAAACTGCTGTAATGTCATTGTACATCACAGTGTGATTCATTCCTACTTGTACAATGGCATTAGCAGCAGCCAGCAGCCCAGCAGCTGAACAACAAAGGCAAGTGCAGCAAGTCTAAAAAAAACAATTTAAAATATGGAAAGAAGAGTAAACCTTTGACAAAACTAACACATGCACACATCATCTGAGGCACATTACTGCATAAAATGACTGCAAGAATAATTTTTTTGGCTCATCGGGGAAGGTCCTCTTAAAGGCTGTGATTGTCTCTTTCTCTTTAAAGCTCTAAGCCTGTATGTTCTATAGTGACAATACGGGTAAAGAACAGCAACTTGGCAATCAGGGAGGTCAATTTGCATGTCACTGGAGTTTAAGAGGGTACACACCATTCAATTTGTGGAGACAGCTAGTTAGCTACCTGCTGTGCTGCAGGCTAGAAAGATGTGTTGCATAGTTTTAGTTGTGCTGTTTGCAGTGGAATCACTTTGGAAGTCAAGTGGCTGTAATAAAGAATGTTGAGGTACTATTGTCCTTAGGGAGAGTCATTGGCTGCTACCTGCTGTGATGGGGTCTAGGACAACGCTGTCTGTATTCCATAAAAGCAATGTCCTTGTCAGCAGTGACTCATCCCAAGAACCTGTTGCAGTTGGTTGTTGTCCATGGCTTTACTGCACTCAAACATCAAACATCCTCACTTCAGAAGTCTAAATTTTGATTGCTAGATACAGTACAGATTTATAAAATCTGTTAAAACTGTCAAACTCTAGAATGATACACCCTTGTGCACACTGCCAGATTGTCCAAGTCTGTTACGCCTCACATCAGCAACTGTCCCTGGCTACATGCCCAACATAAATTAGGTCATGCCTCCCGTTACCCAGGCCTGATGTAAATCGGGTTCTGCCACACCCTCTTGCCTGGCTCAGAGCTCACCTGATGTAAATCGAGTAATGCCCCCCTGCGTGCCCCGTGTCTCTTGACCAAGAAATGTCAAATGTAAATCTGGTGACACCCACATGCCCAATGTAAATCAAGTCATGTGCTCTCTCAGCAGGCTACCCCTGCACCTGGGTCACTGCACCATGCTCTCCATCAGTCAGCTACCCATGCATCTGTGTCACCACATTTCCTTTAGGTCCCTGTTGCCCTGGACTCCATGTCTTTTTGGACACTCTTCCCTCCCTCTTATTATTAGGGTTGGTTGGGTGTCTTGAAATCAGCTGGGAAAAAAAAAAGAGTCTCCTTGTGGTCCAGCTGTCCTAAATACAACACCCCCCCCACCAATCATCTGGCTTCTTTTTGCCCTGCTCCATCCCCCACCTCCAGCTCATCTGCTTTTGTGCTATTACCAGTGTGCATGCGCTAGCTACCTGCACATGCACACAGCCTGGCACGTTGGGAAGGGGTGACGGCCACCTCCATTCCACTGCCTGCTGCTGCCCCATTCCCTCCCCCCCGGCGGGATAATCCCACCGACAATTCTGCCTGCCGGTGAGTGGCAGGCTCCATTGTCAGTGACTCCTCCTCTCAAGAACTTGACAAACAAACTGTTGCTGTTGGTTGCTGCCCACAGCTTTACTGCACTCAAACATCAAAGATCCTCACTTTACAACTGTAAAGTTTCATTGATACACATTTACATTTGTTCAAATTGTCAAACTTCAAAATAATATACACGCATATTTACACGCAGGTGCACAATTTCAAATTGTCCAAGTCTTTGTCACACCTCACGTCAGCAACTGTCCCTGGCTGCATGCCCAATGTAAACTAGGTCATGCCTCCGGTTACCCAGGTCTGATGTAAATCAGCTCCTGCCACTCCCTCCTGCCCAGCGCAGGGCCCACCTGATGTAAATCGGGTTGTACCCCCAGTCTCTTGACTGCCTAAGGTGTGCCTAATGTAAATTGGATCACAGACACATGCTCAATGTAAATCAGGCCATGCTCTCTCTCAGCAAGCTACCTCTGCACTTCGGTCAACACATTTCCTTTAGGTCCCTGTTGCCCTACGAACATAGGAAATTGCCAGCAGATACAGGTCGTATGGTCTATCTAGTCTGCTCGAATGTGCAGCACTTCAGCCCATTAAACTGCAGCTGCCCCTCCTCCCATTAACTCCCCCCCAACTGCCCTCCTGGTATGTACTTTCCCCTTGAACTTGTCCCACCCCCTCTTGAAGCACCCCACAGTCTGCACTAATACGAGTTGCTCAGGCAGTGTATTCCACCCTGTTACCACTCTTTCAGTGCAGGGCCAGATTAAGGCAACCTGGGGCCCTAGGCCCAGGAAAAATCTGAGGCCCCCCTCACTGCATCAGTGCCCCTTCACTGTGGCCAGACTCCTTAGTCATTTCATATCAGTTACTGAAATGTTTGAAACATATTTTCTCACTGTCCCTAAAAAGTGGCATAAAACCTAAATAACCTAACAAATGTTTCAAAATGAATTAAACTAATAATATCAGTATGAAACAACATTGGTCCTAGGTTTGATCATTTAGATAAAATAATTTTCTAACTGGACTGGTACAAATATTTTGGGGGGTATGAAATATCTTGATTTGTACTTCTGACACCCCCCCCCCCAACAGACGGATGTGCACTCGCAGTGTGGGTGTTACCATTTTGTCCTGTCAGGTAAATAAGGTAATAAGGGGCTGGCAGTATAGCCTAGAGGTTAGAGGAACAAGGTGTGAATGAGCTTGATACATCCAGCAGCCCAGACCTGAGTTTGATTCTCACAACCTCCACTTGCATACTGTGTGACTGAGCAAGTCACTTAACCGCCCAGTGCTCCCAGGTCACCCCTGAAAACAGGCACTTGTGCCTAGTGGGCCTTATCTGGTTACCAAAGACTAAAAAAAATAATATGAACCAGGATTTGGGAGTTTTATTAGGTAGGGTAGGGCCCATCTCTGAAAAAGCATAGTTCCTGGGTGGTGTAAGAGTTAAACTGGTGGTTTACTAAAGGAGTTATGATGAATTAGATTATGTTGCAAAGCAAGTGATTGTGTAAGAAATAATTTCAGGGATCAAACATTTATGTTATTGGTAATAAGCCAGGATCAAATAACGGCAAGATTTATTGATGGGATGCTGGAAACATATTCAGTGGTTCACCCTGAAAGCAGAACTACATCAGCACCAGAACTTCAAAATGAGGACTTCCGGTGACATCACGGGATCAATGAGAGCCTAATCCGTGACGCTCTGAGCTTGGCAGACAAAAAAAACCCTAAAAACTCTCCAAAACCCAGCCAAAATGTCTAAAAATCCAGGACAACCTCAGCAAGCAAGTAGAGGTAAATCCCGTCTGGATGGCAAAGCTAGCAGCAAGGATTCCTCCAGATCGAAACCAGACCCCTCTAGCAGGGCGACCTCACCACAAGGCCAGCACTCCTCGGATTATGATACAGACAGGGAAGCGGAGCAACTATCCCGGTCCAGATTTGAAAGGCTTCTTCACGAGATTACAGAGTCGAGATGGGAAAATAAGCAGGAGTTCCGAGCAGTCCAACAGCAGCTAACGGCTTTTGAGAACCGGGTCAATCAATTAGAGGAGAGGCTTTCTGAGACAGAGGACACTACTGCTCAAACAGTTAAAGTCATGCATTTTTTATTACAACAAACCGAAACTCTGTCGGCAAAATGTCTGGACCTTGAGGGGCGCTCCCGGAGGGAGAATCTCAGACTGTACGGTCTCCCAGAGGAAGCCGAGGAAGCTCCATTAGCCTCTTTTCTCGAGACCTTGCTGAAAGACGTTCTGGACCTCCCCCCTCCCTGGTGTTTCACATAGAAAGAGCACACCGAGCGCTCCAGCCGAAGCCATCTGATCCCTCGGCACGATCTCAATCTATAGTTTTCAAGTTGAACTCCTTTTCTGCTAAGGAAGAGGTTTTAAGGTGTGGGCAAGGAAGGAGATCAAATACCTCACATACAGGCTATGCAGACCACGATTACCCCACAGAGATACAGAAAGAGTAAAATACTTACCAATCTTGAGAGGCGCCAAAGAGAGGTCTGTGCACTTCCATACACCTTATCCTGCGAGACTGAGGGTTTTCTGGGAGGAGGGGATGAAAACCTACACCTCGGTGGAAGAGGCAGTTGAGGCCCTCAGGAAGCATGGGATTGAGGTGAAGGACAGGCGAAACCAGGCAGCAGGAAACCGGGAACCTTCCAACCGGCTGGCGTTCCCCAGGAAGTTGGGAGGAACCAGAAAAGAGATGCACACAGAGCTGATGGAGATGATACAGAAGCTCCTCGGGAAGAGGGCAGCGCATAGAGCAATTCCCCCATGATGTATGCTGGGTTCTCTGTAGACCTAACTAACTCTAGTTAAAGGATCAGTGCACTAACCTATAAGGAAATGTCTTCTGAAACATAAAAGTGCCAAAAAGGCATGCGAGGACCTTCTGCTTTCCTTTAGTGGGACTACTGACACAGGAATGTATAGTTCTGTACCTAAAACTTTAAACTCTACTCCACCCCACAGTATGGTTTAAACGGCGACTTGAAGGCTGTATCTTTTTTCTTTTCCCCCCCAGACACCCTTCATTTAGAGTGGAAAGCTCCTTTTAGACTTACCATTGAACCTATCATCGAGGTGGACTGGGTGGTTGGGAGGTCCTGGAAACCTTGGTTGTACAACATTGACCTAATGATAAGAAACTCATCACCCACAGAACAATTATCTATTTCTTTGCTTTGTCTCATGACCTTTATATGGGTGCTCTTAATTCCCCCTTACCCTTATACCTACTGTAATAGGGTTATCCCCTCAAGTGAGACGAGATTACGGCTACAAGATACCGATAAACCCCCTTTTTTTTTTCTTTTCCCCCTGGTTGTGGAGGTAGAGAACTTTCTGAAAAGTAAAGGAGGCGGCATAAAGTTCCCCAATCTCATATAAATAGAGAAGTATTGAAGGTACTAGGTACCAAGATTGGTCTTGAGTTTTTTTTTTCTTCTCAAGGCTCTGAGAGAAGCTCTTGAGGCAAGCTGGTTCTGCCCAGCTCAGTATTTTTGTGTAGACACCTAAAAGGAGCCTAGTATTTACCAGGCTCAAAGGGGGGCCCTCGGAAGCGGTAGGGTAAATTCTCCCCCCCGTTCTTCCTGTATAGGAGAACATAGGGGCTAACAAAGACCTTTATAGCCCCCAACCTTGGAAGTACACTGTTTCTTTTTTCTCAGCTTTATACCAAGTTGGCATGTTAAAGTTACTAGTTTGTAATATAATGTTTGTAAGATTTGGCAAGGCAGTGCAACAAGGTAAGATAAACGAGCAAGCTGTTCTATGTAGATGGAAACTGTGGAAACAATGGGGCAACTATCTTGGGAAAGAGTGTGGTAAGGGATCGAGGGAAAACCTGAGAAGGATTCTAAACGGACTAAGATGACACAGAATTGGGTAGTGTGCACTTATAATGTGCATGGGTTTACTAACCCAATTAAACGGGCCAAGGTTCTTCAGTTGCTGAGACGACAAGGGGCTAAAATTTTATTGTTACAGGAGACCCATCTCTCGAATGCTGAACATAAAAAATTCGAGAAGTTGGGATTTTCTCAGGTAGTTGCCTCATCATATAAAGGGGGAAGGCGAAGGGGTACCGCAATATTAAATTAGGAAAGGTACCTCATTTGAAATGACAGATAAAGTGATTGACAGGGAAGGCAGGTTTGCATTTGTTAAGGGTCGGGTGGAGGGCCAATTGGTATCGTTTGCCTCTGTGTATATTCCCCCAACCTCAGAATTCTCAGTTTATCAGAATTTTCTGATGAAACTAGCAGAGTGGGCGGAGGGTACTCTGATTTGGGGGGGAGACCTCAACCTTGATATAACTGGAGGGCTCACTGGACACACTCAGGATAGAAGTTCTGCGCTGGGAAGAAAAGTACAAAAGCTGCTGCAGGAACTGGGGTTTGAGGATGTATGGAAACAATTAAGGGGGTCAGATAATCAGCGGACCTTTTACTCTCAGCCGTACGACTCATACTCCTGTCTAGATTACCTCATGGCTCCAAAAGAACATATGGGTAATATGGGGGAAATCTGGCAGGGAGATTTCTCCTTGTCTGACCATAGGCCAATATTTTGTAAAGTTCATGCCCTAGCCCCAAAGAAAAGGACATTTTGGAGACTCAATTTAGCGATACTTAGGGACAAAGAGGCTCAGGAGGAAATCTCTAAGGCCATAGCCCAGGCAGTGCAGGACGACGACTTGCAGGGAACACCCGTCCCAATACTGTGGGACACTATCAAGGCAATGGTCAGGGGGAAAATCATTGCAATCTCCTCATATAAAAAAACAGAGGGAGAAGGGGAGACTTCAACTCGAGGCCCAAATAATGAAATTAGAAGAGGAACAAGCTGTAAGACATTGTAAAACTCGAACAAGGGAGTTGAACAAGCTTAAAAAACAGCTAAACAATATTCTAGATTACGAGGTAGAACAAAAGTTAGTCTATCTGCAACACAGGTACTATGATGGGGGCCCGAAGTTTACCAAGATGGTCATGGCCCAAATAAGAAATAGGAAAGCAAAGGCCACGATATTAAAGATTAAATACCCACATACAGGCACCCTACATACTACTACCGGAGCTATAACTGAAACTATGCGTGGTTATTATTCTAGTCTGTACACAGAGCAAACAAATCCCCGAGGAAAGGATTAGGGATTTCCTTTCCACTCTTCATCTACCCACCTTAACCCCAAAACAAGGGGCTGGGTTACTGGCCCCAATCACGGTCAGGGAGATATCAACTGTTATAGGTAATTTAAAAACAGGTAAATGTCCAGGGACGGACGGGCTTCCGGGGGAATTCTATAAGACCTTTATGGAATCGTTGTTGCCACTGCTATCTAGGGTTTTCTCTTTTGTAACCTCGGAGAAGGGAGAGATCCCTCCATCCTGGAATGAGGCCATAATCTCAGTCATACCCAAAGAGGGTAAGGACCCGTCCCTATGTTCCTCGTGACTGCCCCATTTCAGTTTTAAACACAGACTACAAAAATATTGGCTACAATTTATCTAAACGCTTTAGTTGAGTTTGCCCTCTTTAATAAATCCAGATCAAAGTAATTTATCCCTCGGCGCCAAGCCCAGGACAATGTGGACGACGGCGATATTATAGAGCAAATTAATGAAATGCGAACCCTCGCAATTTGCTCAGGCTCATGCAGAAAAGCTCTTGACAAAGTAACATGGAGATACCTAAAAGAAGTCCTCCTAGAGTTTAAGTTCCTGCACCTTTGTGGAGACTATTTTTAGTTTCTACAGAAGTCGAGATAGCCTATTTACGAGTCAACGGCCACATCTCAGAGAAATTTTTACTGCAACGTGGCACTAGACAGGGCTGCCCCCTTTCCCCTCTCCTGTTTGCATTCTATGTTGAGCCACTGGCCCAAGCTTTGAGATTGGCCCGGGACCTGCAGGGAGTCATGACAGGAGGGGTCGAGCATAAGCTGGCCCTTTTTGCCGAAGACATCCTGGTTTATATAACACACCCAGAGAGGTCCCTTCGGGCACTTTTCACCCTGGTAGATCGATTTTCCAGTCTGTCGGGGTTTACCCTCCACGTGAGTAAATCAGAAGCTTTGATCTTTAATTTCCTACCTGCACAACATCTTAAAAAAAGGTTTCCAATTAAGTGGGGAAAAGAAAACATTAGATACTTGGGCATCCAAATACCGACAAATCTTAATAGATTACATACTCAAAATTATGACCCACTAGTGCAGAAAATAAAGCAAGATCTGGGTAGATGGGCCCTTTTACCAACAACATTTTACGTAAGAAATCTAACCTTAAAAATCAACATTCTCCCAAGGTTCTTGTATTTATTTCAATGTGTCCCATGCCCCCTCACACCCAAAGAACTCTTATCATGGCAAAAATTACTAAATAAATACCTATGGAATTACAAAAGGCCTAGAGTGAGCTATGCCAAGCTCGTGCTTCCCAAAGATAGGGGAGGTATTGCTCTCCCTTCATTGAGGGAGTACTGGTCAGCTTCGCAGATGAGGTTAGCTCTGTTATGGGGAAGCAGGAGCTATCATTCTAGATGGAAGCAGATAGATTTAGCAAGAGAGGTTCAGACCCCCCTACAGGCGTGTCTTTTCTCACCAAAACACCTAAAAGAAACACTTAAGACAGCCCCATTTGCAACACAATCCATCCTTAGGGGATGGCAGATGGGAACTAATGCTGAATTTCATCAGAAACTTGTTTGGAGATACAGGTGGTTCATCTTACAACCTGTATTTAATAACAGGTGGTTTAAAGCCCAAGTAAAGAAGGGGCTGGAGGCCCCCTGGCAAGTAATGAGAGGAGACGAGATACTGAGTTTTGAGGAGGCGAAGGGAAAATTTGATTGGTTGGAAAAGGATAGGTTATTTTACTGTCAACTTAAAGACTATATTTCCAAACATTTAAAGCTACAAGGAAAAAGTGCCGGTGTGTCTAGGGCTGATCCTCTGTTCGAACAAATATGGTCTTCAAGATGTGGGGAAAAAGCAATAGCAATTTTATATAGATACAGAATAGACAGTGGGGGGAATGCTGTTATATCGATGCAGACTAAATGGGAGAGGGAATTTAATCACACCATAACCCACACAGAATGGCAAAGGATTTGGAGAGACACATGGGCTACTACCTCTTCACCGACATGGAGAGAGTTTGTCTGGAAGGTGTGGGCAAGATTCTTTTGAGTCCCCTCCATGATGTTTCTAGGGCCGCAGAAGAGTGCCTCCCGATGTTGGAGGAATTGTATGGAGGGAGAAAGCCTCACGCGCACGCTCGAAAGTGCCCAGGTATAAATAATTTTTGGGCCCCGTTGCGAAACTATCAAGGGGTGTTGGGATGCAGGAAGTGCTAGAGCCAGATATCTAATTCTGGGGATCCCACCACCTAGTATGCGGGACAAGGCCCAGAGATACCTTTGGCGAATACTGTTATGTTCTGCATATAAGTCTATAACCAAAAGGTGGCATCAACCATCCCCCCCCCCCAGTTTGAAAGACTGGGTTGCAATAGTAACACAGATCCAACAGAACAAGCAGATCTAACTGGTTCTCCAGAACCGAATAGAAATCTTTGTGTCAAATTGGACAAGATGGGATCTCTACCAAGATAATATAGTATAGCCTCTAACTGAATAGAAAGGGGTTACCCTTAGAGTACCACAGTAAAGTAGTAAGATGTAATGCATGCTTCTCTCCTATTTACTCTTCCCCATTGTAAGTTGTTTTTAGGATTATTGGTAGGCCTTTTTGAAATGATGAGGGGAAGGGGGGTTGGGAAAGGGAAGAGTTAATCCTCTCAAGGTCATTGTATTGTAAGGAACAAATATGCCTGTTGCCTGCCAAGTACTTGCCATAGTCATTCTTTTTTATTCTACAGTATTGAAAGATTATGATAATCATGTGCCTTGTTAATTATGAATATTAGGCACAGTAATGATACACAAAACTTGAAGTGTATGTACCTAAAAGATTTTAAACCAATGAAAATGTGTGCCAAGATGTAGAATGTTAATGCACAATAAAAAGAAGTATAAAAAAAAAAGAACTTCAAAATGAATGGAATGAGGGAATTAAAAAAAAAAAAAAGTAAAATTTTTAACAGTACAATTGAAATGCATTGAAGATTTCTTGATTTTAGGAGTGAGATTAAAGAGTGCCTGACACAACTGAGACAGTTTTGAAAAGATATAACATTTGGGCATAGATATAGCTTATATTTTGTATTTTATTACTAAGGGTATTTGCAAGAATACAGTATCTCTGCCCTTTTTAGCTCTGGATGCATGTCTACACCCAACATCTTAACTGTGACATTAAAATATGTTGCTGTGAAAATACTTGTGTTCTCATAAATAGGGGATCGTGATGCAATATGTAGATAAGTAGTCAGAGTAGATACAATTCCCTAGTCTGACAGTTTCTTTATTCTGCAACATATTCTCAAGGTTTTGCTTTGTAAATATTGTATTTGTCATGTATTAACTGATTATTTACCCTACGTTATTTATGTGCTAATACTATATGTATTTTACCTGCCTTTTGTCTGTAAATGTTCCTGATATATGTTCTCAGGACCTTCTTGTGGATGAGCCTGCTCAATGGAGTTATTCCTGCAATAAACTTGAACTTGAACTAGTCTACTGGATAGGGATCTTGTTTTCATGCAACTGTTTTCTGTCATAAAGAAATTGAGAATTAATTACGGAAACTATGAAATAATAAAGAAAATGGGATGGAGTTGAATATAAATGTTATTTTTTTTTAAAGTTTTCCTAATGCTCTCAGGGGCTCTTTAAATAAAAAGCATACATATTGAATTGCACTGTTAATCTTTTATATTTAAGAGTAAGACTTGATAAGTGAAGTTTCTAAGTGGGAGGGAGAGACAAAGCAAAGGAAATGGGCATGTTCACATCTGACAGGTCAGCCTGGCCATGGGCCCCTGAAGCAATCAGCTACACTTGATACCTAATTAGTTAAGTGAGAATCATGTCACAGTTCAGTCCATGCCTTGCTCAGGATACCTAGCAGTTGAGTCCTTTACAAAAAAATGCATCTCAGGTAGAAGAAAATATAGTAAATACATGTTGGAGATTGCTGTAGGCCCCCTGGCAGGCAGGGCCCCAAGGCACATACCTATGTTGCCTATGCCTTAATCCAGCCCTGTTTCAGTGAAGTAGTGCCTCCTTCTTTCCCTCCTGAATCTGCCCCCCTTTAACTTCAGAGAGTGCCCTCTGGTATCTCTTCCATTCTGGAGAGTGAACCCCCCCCCCCCCGGAAGCCTACTTTGTTTATTCCCTTCAGGTACTTGAAGGTCTCGATCATGTCCCTCTGTCTCTTCTATCCTCCAGGGTATACATGTTGAGCTCTTTTAGTCTTTCCTCGTAAGTTCTATCCCCCAGCCCCTGTATCATCTTTGTTGCTCTTCGCTGCACTGCCTCCAGTAGTTTTATATCCCTTTTCAAGTATGGGTGCCAGAATTGCACACAGTACTCCAAGTGTGGCCTCATCAGGGACCTGTACTGGGGCAATATGACTTCGCTACATCTGGATGTAATCCCTCTTACTATGCACTCTAGCATCCTGTTAGCCTTAGCCGCTGCCTTCCTACACTGGGCCGAGCGGTTTAATTCTCCAGTCACCAGCACCCCCAGATGAGTGTAGCCCAGTTCAGCGCATCATACTTTAGCGCTGGATAATACAGCACCGTCAGTTCAGCTCTCACTTACTAAGCGCTGTGTTACTACAGCGCCGTCTGATCTCAGTGCTAACTGCATTGCTCTCCATTCAAAAATGAATTAATGAATTGGATTTTAGTTTAAAAAAAGTAATTTATTTAATACAGCACAGCACGTAAGGTTACAAAAATAATCCATTGCTGTATATGCAATGCTAGCAACCTTAATAAAATTGCAATACATGGCTGTACATTGATTGCAAAGCTCCAGCCCAGAATTGAACACAGTACATGGCTACAGTACAGCATTTAATGTTACCAAATAAATCCATGGCAGCAGTACATGACAGTACATGGCTACAGTACAGCATTTAATGTTACCAAAAAAATCCATGGCAGTACATGGCTACAGTATAGCATTTAATGTTACCAAATAAATCCATGGCAGTACATGACAGTACATGGCTACAGTACAGCATTTAATGTTGCCAAATAAATCCATGACAGTACATGACTACAGTACAGCATTTAATGTTACCAAATAAATCCATGGCAGTACATGACAGTACATGGCTACAATACAGCATTTAATGTTACCAAATAAATCCATGGCAGTACATGACAGTACATGGCTACAGTACAGTATTTAATGTTACCAAATAAATCCATGGCAGTACATGGCTACAGTACAGCATTTAATGTTACCAAATAAATCCATGACAGTACATGGCTACAGTACAGCATTTGATGTTACTAAATAAATCCATGGCAGTACATGGCTACAGTACAGCATTTAATGTTACCAAAAAAATCCATGGCAGTACATGACAGTACATGGCTACAGTACAGCATTTAATGTTACCAAATAAATCCATGACAGTACATGGCTACAGTACAGTATTTAATGTTACCAAATAAATCCATGGCAGTACATGGCTACAGTACAGCATTTAATGTTACCAAATAAATCCATGACAGTACATGACAGTACATGGCTACAGTACAGCATTTGATGTTACCAAATAAATCCATGACAGTACAGCATTTAATGTTACCAAATAAATCCATGGCAGCACATGACAGTACGTGGCTACAGTACAGCATTTAATGTTACCAACTAAATCCATGGCAGTACATGGCTACAGTAGAGCATTTAATGTTACCAAATAAATCCATGACAGTACATGGCTACAATACAGCATTTGATGTTACCAAATAAATCCATGGCAGTACATGACAGTACAGCATTTAATGTTACCAAAAAAATCCATGGCAGTACATGACAGTACATGGCTACAGTACAGCATTTAATGTTACCAAAAAAATCCATGGCAGTACATGACAGTACATGGCTACAGTACAGCATTTGATGTTACCAAATTAATCCATGGCAGTACATGACAGTACATTGCTACAGTACAGCATTTGATGTTACCAAATAAATCCATGGCAGTACATGACAGTACATTGCTACAGTACAGCATTTGATGTTACCAAATAAATCCATGGCAGTACATGGCTACAGTACAGCATTCAATGTTACCAAATAAATCCATGGCAGTACATGACAGTACATGGCTACAGTACAGCATTTGATGTTACTAAATAAATCCATGGCAGTACATGGCTACAGTACAGCATTTAATGTTACCAAAAAAATCCATGGCAGTACATGACAGTACATGGCTACAGTACAGCATTTAATGTTACCAAAAAAATCCATGGCAGTACATGACAGTACATGGCTACAGTACAGCATTTGATGTTACCAAATAAATCCATGACAGTACATTGCTACAGTACAGCATTTGATGTTACCAAATAAATCCATGGCAGTACATGACAGTACATTGCTACAGTACAGCATTTGATGTTACCAAATAAATCCATGGCAGTACATGGCTACAGTACAGCATTCAATGTTACCAAAAAAATCCATGACAGTACATGGCTACAGTACAGCATTAAATGTTACCAAAAAAATCCATGGCAGTACATGACAGTACAGCATTTAATGTTACCAAATAAATCCGCTACAGTACAAATGAACACAGTAAAATACTATAAGTCCCTGACATTTCTAGCTATGCCTTCTAAGAGCTCATCAGCTGTTCGGCTACCAGAATTGTACTCCTTTGTTATTGCTGCTAGTCTACTGTTTAGGGACACATACTTCCGTTTCTTCCTCACAACTACATGACTTTTCATAATCTGGGTAATTATCACCTCTGTTAAAGCCTGCTCATCCTTTAGGAACCCTATCAATTGCCACAGATTAGGATGGTACCTACCAACCTTATGGTCCTCCACTTTCATTTGCTGGAAAACATTTTCATTTCTAATAGAATTTAGGCATTTTTAAATGTTTTAAAATTATTTTATTTCCTTAAGAAAAAAGTATAGTCATTTCTTTGGCTTTTAATTAGTACTGTGGACATGAACAGGAAATGGAGCCAGAAAAAGATATAAGGTATGTCAAGTAGCACACATGGTAACCTTCTGGAGGTGCTACCCATCTATGGCATAGGAGAGGCTAGGGTGTTCCTGCATCATGGGATTCAATCAGTGGTTGAAAACTGTGTGGAGCTCAGGATTTGGCTTCATTGGGGACTGGGGGTCCACCTGGAGTGATGCAAGCCTATACTGGCATGATGGGCTGCATCTGTCCGAGAGGGGAACCAGGATTCTAGGTGATAGGTTTAAATGCTTCATTGGCAAGCTTTTAAACTAGCCAAGGGGGGAGGCACTGGAAAGGAGCAGGAAAATCCTAGCCCCCCCAAATAATCGCGGTAGTAAGAGTGGCAAACACCAACGTGGAGGTGTCGATAGGGAGAAGGGCAGGGGTAAATGGAGAAAGTGACAAAGGCAAGAAGGACAGGGATGGGGCAAAAGGGGGTAAGGCCTTCAGGAAATGGAGGGTAATGAGTACCAGTGCCCGTAGTCTGGGCAACAAGCTCCCTGAGCTGGTGGCCTTAATGGAAGAGGGATGCCTGGATATCATAGCAGTCACAGAAACATGGTACATAGAGAACCATGACTGGGATGTTAACATACCAGGGTACATAACCTACAGGAGAGACAGGCAGGGAGAAGAGGGAGGAGTAGTTTCATGTAAAGGGATAAAAGCAACTGAACAAAAGAGTAAACAGGGAGCAGAGGAGGCACTGTGGGTCACCTTGGAGACTGAAAGGGCACCACAATCTTCACAGGGTTGTGTACAGACCCCCATGTCAGGGGAAGGAATGGACAAGGATATGATGGAAGGCATTCTTAGAATGGCAGAGAAAGGGAGATACTGTTGATGGGAGACCTGAATATGCCAGATGTTAACTGAGCACATTTGCTGCAGCCACATCCAAGAGCAGGGCCATTCTTGACACCCTACAGGTGGCAGGCATTAGACAGCTAGTTTTAATACCCACTGTGAGGGAGCAATCTTAGACCTCATACTGTCAAACAGGGGCAGTGAGAGGATCTCAGATCTAGAAGTGGGTTGCCATCTGGGGACAAGTGACCATCAAACAGTGTGGTTCACGCAACCTCAGCTACAGAGTCAAGCCATACAAAAGTGAGGGTACTGGACTCTAGGAGGGCTGACTTTGGCAAGATGGGAGAGTGCCTCGGAAAAACACTAGCAAACAGGCTAGAAGGAGGTGTGGAGCAACAGTGGGGAATTATCAAAACTGCCATCACAGAGGCAACAAGCCTTTGTGTGACGCAAATAAACAAATCAAAACGAAAGAAAAAGCCACTATGGTTCTCAAGAGAGGTGGCTGTAAAAGTCAGGAAGAAAAAGATAGCATTCCAGAAGTATAAGGAAACACAGAAGGAGCAGGACAGAGAGCTGTACCAGTTAAGGCAGAAAGAAGCAGGGAGGGAAGTCAGAATAGCAAAGGCCCAAACTGAGGAAAAGATAGCCAACTCAGTTAAGAAGGGGGATAAAACCTTTTATAGGTACATCAGCGAGTGAAGAAAGACAAAGGGAGGGATAGTGAGGCTGAATAGAATGAACGGTGGGTGGGCAGAGGGGGACAGTGAAAAAGCAGGAATATTGAATGAATATTTCTGTTCAGTATTCACAAAAGAGGAGGGGGAAGTGCCTAATCCAATTAACAGAAGCACTCTTGATAGGGGGGTCGATCCCAGTCCTTTCACAGAAGAAAGGGTTCTGCAAGAACTCCTAAAACTGAAGGTGGACAAAGCAATGGGTCCTGATGGAATTCACCCCAGAATTCTAAAAGAATTAAGGAAGGAACTAGTGAAACCACTGGCTACTTCTTTAATAAATCATGGAGGATGGTGTGGTACCCGAGGACTGGAGGAAGGCGGATGTGATTCCCCTTCACAAAGTGGGACCAAGACAGAGGCAGGAAACTACAGACCTGTCAGTCTGACCTCTGTGGTAGGGAAAGTGATGGAGTCACTTCTGAAGGAAAGAATAGTTGAGTACTTAGAGGTCGGTGGAGCACAGGATCCAAGGCAGCATGGGTTCACAGCAGGAAGGTCATGTCAGACGAATCTAATAGATTTCTTTGACTGAGTGACCAAAGTAGTAGACCAGGGAGGGGCTGTGGACATGGCCTACCTAGACTTTAGCAAGGCATTTGACACAGTCCCACACAAAAGATTATTAGTCAAATTAACCAGCCTGGGAGTGGGTCCCAGGGTGGTAGCCTGGGTAAAACATTGGCTGGACAACAGGACACAGAAGGTAATTGTAAATGGAGTCCACTCTGAAGAAAGGGCGGTTACTAGTGGGGTACCGCAGGGTTCAATATTGGGTCCAGTCCTTTTTAATGTCTTCATCAGTGACATTGCAGAGGGACTAGAAGGAAAAGTATGCCTTTTTACAGATGACACAAAGATCTGCAACAGGGTTGATACACAAGGAGGCGTGGAAAGGATGAAAAGGGACTTGGCAAGGTTGGAGAAATGGTCAGACGTATGGCAGCTAGGATTCAATGCAAAAAAGTGCAAAATAATGCACCTGGGAAACAAGAACCCAGGGGAAGAATACACAATGGGTGGGGAGGTAGTAACAACAACAAAACAGGAAAGGGACCTGGGGTAATCATATCAGATGACCTTAAGGTTAGCAAGCAATGAGAAGGCAGTAGGAGGGCTGGGGTATACTGGGATGTAAGTAGGAGAGGCATCAGCAGCAGAAACAGGAAGTTGTTATCCTCTGTACAAACAGTTGGTGAGACCCCATCTGAATACTGTGTCCAGTTCTGGAGACCCCATCTCCGCAAGGACATAGACAGGATAGAGGCAGTCCAGAGGAGGGCAACTAAAATGGTCCAGGGTCTGCAAGAGAAGCCGTATGAGGAGAGACTAAAGGAGCTAATATGTATACCCTGAGGAAAGAAGGGAGAGGAGGGACATGATAGAAACTTTCAAGTACCTCAAGGGAATCAACAAAGTCCAAGAGGGTAGCATCTTTCAGAAAAGAGACTTGCAAGAACAAGGGACACAATTTAAAGATAGAAGGAGGGCGGTTCAGGGCAATGTGAGAGTATTATTTCACAGAGAGGGTAGTGATGCATGGAACAGCCTTCCTGAGGAAGTTGTGGGGTCTAAAACTGTGGGAGAATTCAAGAATGCATGGGACAGACATAAGGCAATTCTTGGGGGGGGGCAGGAAGATATAGGCTGTTGGTTAACTAGGATCTACGGCCTATCCTGTAGGTAGGGAAATGGGCAGACTAGATGGGCCTAGCGGTCCTTATCTGCCGTCAAAGTCTATGTTTCTATGTTTCTATGGTTGAACCGTCTGTGCCACGATTCTAGGTCATTATTTGTGCGATGGTCAACCATATACACACTCCAAAAACACACCGGGCAGTCTACAAGCCACTGTTTGTGGAAATACTCATAAAATGATTTTGCTTCTGGCCATTTTGCTAATTCATATGTCACTAAATTGTTAAAATTAAGTTGTACTATCTGTGGGGGTTAAAATGATAACCCTAGCAGCTTTCTCACTTCAAGGTTAAAATCAGGTTCATTTTGATATAGACATTTTAGTGATAGTGTGCCTAACTTCTTTATTATAGCTTGTGAGAAATGAAAGTAACAGCCTCTATGATTTACTCTGGGGAACACCTTTGGTAATGCACTTATAAGACCAGATTCAAAATCTGAGACTATTATTGTTGGGCTAAGGTCATATTCTCTGGCAGCTGCTTCAAAAACTAATTTCTGTAGTGCATCACAGTATAGTTCCTGGGATTTATTTGCTAACAGTAGATATACTAAAGGGACTTGCTTACTACTAATAAATGCATGTATAGTAAACAGCTGTACAAAAGGAACTGGTGCAGCACTGAAAGTCCCATCAATGTACCATTCAGAGTTACTACCAGCAGCCTCAAACTTTCATCAGTGCAAAAGCATACTGTATCATTGTCCTGTCGCTGGAATAACAGGAAACGTTGCCCATTTAAAGTGTCACTGAATGCATCTGGTAGCTTGCAAGGGATCAAGCTGATCTCAGCAGGAATTGGGGGCAAGTTTTTCTGTCTTGCTCGATAGAAGGAGGCTCTCATGGAGTCAAATGTTGGGATGGCAGCACTGGATGACTTGGTAATTGCAGCACAAGCATGTTTGTCATATATGCCTGGTACTGGTGCAGTGGATTTGGCAACTTCGCCCTTTAGCATAGAGAGGAACCTGGTTCTGAATGCTGCGTCTGGATTTGCTTCATGGTTATGCTCTCTCACCAGAATTTCTGAACAGTTGGATACATCTGTGTGTAGCCGCCCAAAGCAATTGTCTGTTGTGCAGCGCCAGCTCCTACACAAAAAAGGGGGCGGGGGGGGTTACTTATCAGATTGTGGGCTCGTGTCTCCTGAAAGTACTGATTTTTTAAAAATACAGTATTTGAAAGTTACCTTTTTTTACCTCCAGCAATAACCCGGTCAAGTCGATAAATATAGTCATCATGCAATATCAGCTCCTTCCCTCGGGCACTATGGACTGTGCATGTCATGGTTTCAGATGCAATGTGTGGATCAAGGGCTGTAGCCCATCATTAAATAGTGGGATAATTTCATTGATTGATTAATAATGTGCTGATTCTGGAAAATAGGGGAACTAGAGCTCTAGAACTAGAGTGTGATTCTTGGCTAATTGACAATGTGTGGAATCCTTATCTAATTGGCTAATTAGCAATGTGAATCACGGGAAAATAATACGCGCTGAAGTGAAGCACCTGGCAATTGTTGCAGCGTTATAATTGGCGGCAATGTAATGACAAGCGCTGAACATTACGGCACTGAAATGTGAAGCGCTTAACTGAGCCGCACCCCCCCAGATCCTTCTCCTCATTGGATGTAGACAGTTTGATACCATCCATCCAGTAGCTGTAGCCTGGGTTTTTGGCTCCGAAATGCATCACTTGCACTTCTTGGCATTGAACCCAAGCTGCCAGGTGTGCGACCACTCCTCAAATCTTGCCAAGTCCTCCTGCAGTAATTTGCCACCCTCCTCCTCATCCACCTCAGCACAGATCTTGGTGTCATTGGCGAAGAGGCTGATCTTGTTCTTGATCCCAACTGCTATGTCCGCAATGAAAATGTTAAACAGGACTGGTTCCAGTACTGATCCCTGTGGGACACCACTTGTCACTGCCCTGGGCTCAGATGCTTCTCCCCCCACAACTACCCTCTGCTGCCTGTCCCTCAGCCAGTTTTCTATCCATCGGGCTAGCTTCCACCCTATACCAAGACCCCTCAACTTGCAGGACAACCTTCCATGTGGCACTGAATCGAAGGCCTTGCTGAAATCCAGGTAGACTCCATCTACCTCATGGCCCTCGTCCAGCACCCTAGTGACCCAGTCAAAAAAATCAATCAAGTTTGTCTGACAGGATCTGTCAGCGATGTCGTCTTGCAGATCATTATCCACAAGAAACTGCACCATCCTTTGAGGATAGAGCCCATCAGTTTCCCCACAATTGCGGTGAGGCTCACTGGTCTGTCGTTCCCTGGTTCATCCTTGGGCCCACTTTTGTGGAGAGGTACCACGTTGTGCCTCCCTCCAATCTCTGGGCACACATCCCATATTTAGCAAGGTGTTGGAACAGATCTGCCAGTGGCTGTGCCAGGACCTCTGCCAGTTCCCTCAGCACCCTGGGATGTACCCCGTCTGGCACAGGTGCCTTGTCTACCCTTAGGGACCTAAGGCCCTCCAGCACCCTTTCCATCATGATGACCCCACCTGTGGTCATTGCACCCCCCATGCTTGCGCCACCTTTCCCTGCAGGAATGGGCCCATCCCTCTCCCTTGTGAACACTGAACAGAAGTACTCATTAAGTACTTCTGCCTACTCAACCCCTTTGTCTACCCACCCACTCACTGCCTTTCCTGATCCTATTTGATCCTTGCACTTCCTCTTTTCCCTGACATACCCGAAGAAATCCTTTTCTCCTTCCTTAATCCTGGACCCCGTGTCTTTTTGGCCACCAAGCCACCACCTGCTTGCTACCAAAGGTGGCCTCCCCCCCGACTCTTATTACCCTCCTAACACATTAGTCGATTGCCATCTCAATAGCCTCTCCTATTTGTACACTGAAGATGTCCATGTCTGAAGGGTGGGGGGTGGGGGCAGCAGCGTGACTAGCAGCTGACAGTGCTAAATGTCTTTCACAGGAGCTCTGGCAGACAACAGCTAATTCTCCCTATTTGGCATGAGTTATCTTCATTTTTGGAGCAAATATCTTGTGGAGTCCATTTTCTCACCTCCATTTACCTTACTGAGCAAATTTTTTTAGTGTAGTTTGGGACAGATAAAATTGGTAGACCCAAGGCCATGCAGCAACAGGGACGGCAGCATGGCACCGATGGACAGCCTTCAATGGGAACTATATTGAAAGCAGTTAAAGATTTTGAAGCTTTCATCAAGGAGCTCGATAAAAAAGTGGAGAGTTTTCATGCAAGGGTCTCTACTGTTGAAACAAAGTTGGAATTGATGGCTATAGACTCAATGCAGGCAAAGTCACTTGCAGAGAAGGCAGTAACTGCTACAGCGGGCCTGGTCAAATAAAATATGCTGCTCCAACTTCACCTTGAACACCTTACAAATGAGGTCTGTCTCGCTAACGTTTGTCTACTGGGAGTCCTAGAGAGTGAGATGGATGGCACTTGCTGACTTATCACTTCACTCTTGGCAACCACCCTTGGATTTCAGCAGGAGGGAGCACTCACTAGAGCCTACAGAGTGAATCCACACTGGCGACCAGCACTGGAGGGGATGCCTAAGGCCATCCTTATTGTGACTCTGGGACCCATGGTGACAGAACAAATTCTGCAGGTGGTGAAGGACAACGGTCCATTACAACTTCTGGACAGTACCTGAATCTTCTATTTTCCAGACCTGTCCTTTGCGACTAGACAAAGACGGAAATCCTTTGATGCCGTACAATAAGAGTTGAAAGAGCTGGGGTCTCCCATGCCTTGCTATACCCTGTTAAGTTCTGGATTTCATACACAAATGAAGAGAAAAGCTACCCATTTAACAACCCTGCTGAGGTAGGGTAGAAAGGGACTCCTCAAGATTAAAGCGGACTTTTGGAGCAGGGGCAATGAGGAGGATATTGAGGGTGATGGGGACTAATGAGTGGCATATATATATATATATATATAGGCATGTAAGTATTGCCAATTGTTCATATTAAAATTGCTGTTTATTACACTGTAGTTCATTGGCTAATTGGTGTTGCTTTTGAAGGGAGTGCTTCATGCATCTTATCGATGACAGGTTTGTGTAGTGTTTGGATTTTGGAACTCTTTCCATTTTTGAGGTTGCCAATTGGAGCCTTTGGTGAAGACTGAAGACTTTAAGATGGCGCTGACCGCTTGGCTGTTTACATACAGCACTTCACACACTTCACAGCTTAAACCATGCACAAAGCGTTGGTCCCCCCCAGGCTGCCCTCTGATATAACTCTTGTTCTTACTCTGCATAATGCTTTATTGTTCTTACAGTGTTAATTGCATTAGAATTGGATAACACAGTTACTGATTGTTCTAAAGTCACCTTTCTTAATATGCCAAGGGGTTTCCCTTTGTTCTGATACAGCGATCCAGTTGTATTTCATGCTACTGCTGTTTAGCTGTTACAGGAGAACTTTTGTGGCAGTCGTTGAATTGTATTTTTTTGGCATATTCTTGATTACAGGAATTTTTGAATGGTCCTTCTGACCAAATCAAGAGTGTTTCACTCAGGGACTTTTTGGTACTAAATATTAACGGACTCCAGTCCATGGTCATGGCACAGATGGCCATCATTGGGAACTTATAGGACACTGAACTTTTTTTTAACTTCTGTGATGCCCTCCTATGATGTAACAGTGGGGAGAAGTATTTAGATCCTCTGTATAGCCTGTTAACTCATTTCTATGTCTTTGAACCTTGGATATGTATATTGTATGTGTTGTTTTTTCTGACGTAACCAATAACTATTAAGTTAAAAAAAAAAAAAAATTATGTCCATGCCTACATCTGACAGATGCATCCCATCTGACCTGTACAACCCCAGGCAGTCCAATGTGATTTCTGGGTGTGACACAACCATGAAATTTTCTGCCTGAACCAGTGCCCTCACATGCCTGTTCAAAGGCTTCCCTGCCAGGTCCAACGCTTTCAGGTTACCCCCATTTCTCCAAACCCGCCTGGGGATCACAGCCGACCAGGTCATTTTTACCCTAATGTCCCTCACTATCTGCCTTAGGAATTCAACCCAAGGTATCTGTGCAAAGTCATTTTCTCCCAAATGTATCACCAGGATGTCTGACCTTGCCCTGTTCTTCCCCAGATGCCATAGCTGTGGTAGCAACTGTGCCCAGCTCATGCCTCTCAACTCAAACCAGGACACTCTCCCTCTGTTGACATCCAGACCCAGCTGCTGTCATCCCCTTCACAGCACTGTTCTTCTCTCCGCCCAGTATATGAGAGTCCACACACCCACACTTTCTGTGTGGTGCCCCAGCCTGTAAGAGAAAGGGAACAAAGTCAATTGTGTTGCAGTGTATATATGTAGGCCCTGTATCTGCCAGAGGCCCACCTACCGATGCTTTGAACATCTTTGCCAGAAATACCTACTGCGGCCGCCTCTGATGCTGCCTCAGTTCTTTTTTCCCATATACATTTCGTTGTTTTTCCCCAACCCCTGTCCCAGGGCAATGCGACGTGAGATGGTGGCAGCACACGCAATGTCGCGCTTGAGATGCCCTCCTACATGTCACCCCTCCCATACACCACCACTGAACCTCCACCCAGAGGCAATGGAACTCAGGGGGGTGGCAGCCTCCTTGGGAGAGGACAGCTACCTTGGGTAGCTTGATCAAGCTCCCTTCCCATGCCGGCTCCCTGGTGACCCGAGGTCATTCTTGAATCTGGGTCACCAGCGTGGCGTGAGGTAAGGCGTCCAGCCCCTCAACCCTCAGCACCAGTGGGCCAGCATGCTGCCTCAGTTCTAAAAGAATGTGTACTGAACTCAGCTGGGTTCAAACCCACATAGGCTACTGCCTTCTCAACACTGCCAATACCTGGTAGCTAGTCAGTGGCCTACCATTTCCATAGATTAAGAGCACCCTTTTTTTCCACCTGTCTACCTCTATCAACCTTTGAATTGCCCTTGGAAGGCACAGTAGCTCTTCCGTGCCTCTAGCTATCTGCATCCACACCCCCTTTCCCCTCTGGTCTGTCTGAGATCTTTTAATGTGTATGCTCAGCCCTTCTTCCCTCATCTGAACATCTCTCCTCTGTACTATCCCTTCCGTGTCTTGATTCGATGCCGCCCTGGCAGCCACCTCGCTAATACAAAATGCCCAAAAAAATGGAAAATTGAATGTGGCAGTGAACAGCCTAGCCTCATAACCAGTGGAACATATGGAGGGTAGAGCTCAGATTACCTTCCTCATTAAACTGATGGTCATGGGCTGCCTTTTATGCTGTACCCTCCATCTCAGTCTGGCCCAGCCATTCATCATCCCCCTCACTACCTTGACCCTGCATGGATCCTAGATGCCGCTAAGGTTGCTGACCACTGAAATAACTCTAAAGTAGGTGGCCACAGTGGACTGTGCCATCCTCTCTTCCATCAGCTGAACAATGAACTGCATTACCTGTTGAACTGGTATTGGCCGACTTACCAGGAGCTGGGTCCTCCCCAAAAGTTCATGATATGCTCTGAGGGATGACTTGTATGACTTCAGTATACTAGGCACTAAAGAATTTGTGAAAAAAAACCCAGCTCTTTCAGTCCAATTTCTCACAAAATAGGCAGTATTGGCATCCTGTCTGTCTCCGCTTAGGGAGCTACCTCCCTTAACTTCTGCAGTTATAAATGAGAAAGACAGTCAGCAACTGTGTTATGGTAACCTGAAATGTTCTTTACCCTGAATGTAATGTTTAGTTGCAAGCACCTGAGCACTGAGATGCATATTACCCTCATGACTGAGGATGATTTGGCGGGCTACCTGTTCAGAACCTTCACTACTGCCTGACTGTCATACCAAAACCAAACTTTTTTATTAACCCATATCCAGATGGCTACCAAAATAGGGAAAACCTCTAACAGTGTGACGCCCTTGCACAGTCCTGTATCCTGCCACTGCTTTGACCATTCCACTCCATTCACTTACCTGCCCAAAAGGTACCTCTTCCTACCCTTCCGGTTGAATCGGCGTACAACTGCAAATCTGTATAGTACACCCAGTCTGCTTGCCACATGGACCTACCACAGAAATTCTGCAGGAAGCAATCCCACACCTCCACGTCCAACCTAATACCCCTGCTTATTTTAACTCAATGGTGCAGCTGCTGGATTCCCGCTGTGGTCCCTGCTAGCCTCCTTGTGAATGCTCATGCTGGTACAATGGCCGTACATGCAAAATTAGGATTACTTATAAGGCTCTGCATCTTCCTCAATGGAACCTGTCGGGCCTCCCTGATTCCCCTCATCAGCTGCTGCCGCCTCCCCACCTTCTCTGCCAGGAGTCTGGATTTCATGGCTATGGAGTCCAATTCTATCACTAGAAAGGTGATAGCGTTGGACGGTCCTTCCATCTTCTCTTCTGATAACAGCAATTTCTATAACCTGCACAGATCTTGAAATGCCTCCAGATTGCGTAGGCAATCTTTCATTTCCAGCCCCCGATTAGGAAATATTCCAGGTAATGTAAGATGCCCTTGTATCCACATACATGGCTGCCCATTCCAAAAAAACTACAACATTTTTCAAAGGTTGCACAGAGCACCAAACACCCCATGGGCATGGCCTTATCAAAGTAATATCCCCCGTCAGACTTAAACCCTAGCAAGTCCCAATCCAGAGGGTGTACCGGTAGCAGCTGACAGGTTGACTGAGCATCACATTTAGCCAACAGGGCAACTTTTCCCACCACTTCTATGAACTGTTTGACCTTGTCCACTAAACTGTAATCAACTGCAATTTTTCTTGTCTGTATAGTCAATTACTGATACGCACTCTGGATAAGACAGATGGTGGATTAACCTTAACATTCCCTGCTCCTTTTTGGGGATATGTCCCAGTGGTGATACCTTAAGGCTACATAAAGGTGGCTGGGAAAATGGGTCCTTTACTCTACCTGCTTCTATCTCCTCCTGAATTTTCTTTCTTGCTGTCACTGGATTATTCGCCAGTGACCTCAAGTTTTCCGCTTCCCTTCTGACACGTGGACCCTTGTAGTGCAACCTAAAACCTCTTTGAAAACCCTCCTGCAGTGCCTTTACCTCTTGTCTTTCCATATATATTTTTAACAATCTGTTTAACAGTTTTTACAGGGGGGTTGGACAGGCTCCCCCCACACACACCTGACCCCTGAAATCCCCCCAACCCGGTCCACAAAAAGGCTGCTTAAACCTGGACTTTTCCTGGCCCTCCCTACACTACAATACTGAATGGAAACCACTACACATGGAGCACATGTGCTTGAAATGGCATCCCACTCTTGTGCAGGCTCCTTTATTGTACGCAAAGCAATATTTTGGGGCAGATGCATTCCAGGATTCTCTGGTCTTGTCACTCACACCACCTCTGTTACCCCTAGACAACACTGTATCCAGTCAGATATCTGCATTTCTCATGTCACATCTCACATCCCTCTGTGATGCCATGCATTGTCTAAATGTTTCATCATACTGCAACCATGCCAACCCATTCCCTTTCTTCTGTGCATTTTCTATTGTGGTCATGTAGACTTGCATTGGCCTCACCAGCTCTGGTTTCTCTTCCAGTACCACCAGCATGCAACTCATATATCCTGTTAGCCATAAATCAGAATGTTTTCCTTTGTAATTCTTTTCTGGCGGCCTCCTATATAACAACAAGAAGGTTGCCACAAGATTACTTTTCCAATCTCATCTTCTTCCTCAGCCCTCCTAATGGTGTCCTTGTTAATTAACCTAAATACATCCACAAATTCCCTCTACAGATTTTTTTCTTTTGTGGCCTGGGTAATGTGATCAGTTATTGATTTCCCAAGCCCTCCCTCTTATGTTCCCCCTTTCTCTGTTTCTTTCCTTTTGCTGCAACCCTGTTCCCACCGTTTCAAACCCTTGCACTCAAGGACTAAAGGGGTCAATGGGCCCAGTTCAGAAACACCTTTCCTGATCCTTTGTGTTTCCCAGTCTAAAAACTCTTGGAACCTTCCCCCATCATTTTCATTTTTGAATTTCCTACTCTAAAATTCCTGAAACCTTTCTTCCTTAGCTCCCTTCAAGCCCTCCTTTACACAAAATGTTATGCTCTTGGCCACAGTTAAAGGAAAAGAAATGGAATTCTTACCTGGAATAGCTAGAAACTGGCTCTCCCCATTCAGTGCACTTTCCGCCTCACCTGCACTAGTGCTTGGTACTCCTGACTGCTCCACTGAAGCTCGTTCCTCTGCCTGTTTTCTGTCTTCCTTGTCTCGGCCTTCTTCTTTTCTTCTCTTCTTCAGTCAGTTCTCCCCTCATGGCCTGCAGCATTTGCTTCATCAGCTGCATTACCATTTGGGTTGGTAAAAAAATGGTTTCCGAGTTCTGCTGTCTTCCCTCTGCCTGCTGTAGAACCTCCTCATTCACAACTGCCTCCATGTGCTGTTCTGCTGCCATCTTGCTGCTTCTCTCTTCTGCTGTAGGCTGGCCTGCTTCTTGAAATTAGCTGGAACAGAGATTCTCCCTCTGTTCCAGGCTGCCCTAACTAAAAACACCCCCAGCCAATCCCCTGGCTCCTTGTTGCCCAGCTCCGTCCCCCCCAATCCTGGTCTTTCTCACTGCTACCAGTCTATTGTTTCCTCCCCCCTTACCTAACTACCTTTGTCTGCTTCTGTGCTATTAGCACTGTGCATGCACTACCTACCAGAACATGCGCACTCCCTGGCACACCGGGTGGGGGGGGCGCTATCTCTCTATTACAGCTGGCTTCAGCTCTAACCCCCCCCCCAGTGGGAATGTCCCACCAACAGTTCTGCCCACCAGTGAGCAGAGGGCTCCATTTGTTTGGTGTTAAGATTCTGAGAGATCCCAAGTTTTTAATGAGTTGAAATAAAAGTATAAAAGTCTGCAGAGCCTCAATTAAAGAGAGGTAGAAATGAGACCATCTATTCACTCATATCAACTGGTGTCCTCACCCACACACACAGACAGAGACTCACTGAGCATGGTACCTCTGTATGGATGTTCTTGTGGTCTTCTTTCTAGGTCCTGGTACCATCAGTACTTCTGCACTGTTCCAACAGTGGAAGAACTGAACAAGGGACATAAATTACATCATACAGTTTTAAAATTGCACTTATTATCTGTGTGCATATCAGAAACACTCACTAGAATATCAAAACAGCCTGTAGAAATGCAACAGTAAACACATTTGAACTGGTACTTAAAAATCAACTTCCACATGGAAAAATTACTTATGGGTTCACTGCAGTTCTCCTTTAATTCGGCTCTATAAAACTGCTCATTGACTTGCGCAGAATGTATTAGACTGATGGTTTGACTCCTCCCCAAAGCAAGTGGAGACAGAGGAAAGCTGGAGCTTATGATGTCGGAGCAGATTTGTAATATTAATTATTCTTTTATTTTTCAAAACGTGTGGATTGAAAAGAACAGAGGCCCCAGAAGCAAAGGGTACAGGGTCATCCAAGTATCTGTGAATGTGTGAGGAGCCACAAACTGACAGGAGATCCTTTGAAAGCCGGAGAAGAGGATAGGGTCAAGAATTGAGTCATGAGGAGCAACAGAGCTGCTGGGTAGGGGGGAGAAGGCATTATCAACCAGGACCACCTGGTGCTGATTAGAAAGGTAAGAGTGGAACCAACTGACTGCCACTGTATTGAAGGCCTTAGCTAATCCATCTCAGATGACATCCCTAGAATTAGTGAAATGGAGGAGGTGGAGACCTACGCATGGTGTTTGCAGGTCAGACAGGAAAGGCGAGAGGAAGATCTGTGAGAGGGAGTGATTTTCCTGCACATTGGTCAGGGCAGGATGGATGGAGATGGGCTGGTAGTTCCCAAAGGAAGAGTAGTCATCCCCTTTAAAGGAAGACTACACCCTCATATCTTGTACATTTTAATTTCCATGTCAACAGACAACTCTTTTCCTGTACCTGCTGGGGACATATGTGTTTGCTTTAGTTTGTTTTCACTGTTAATGCTAGTCCCCTGTAACTATCCTGTGGGTCTTCATTTTATGGTTGTTGGAATCTCGTTGTCCACGACAGCTGAGTTGTATTAGCATATGAGAACATGATGTTAAAGCACCCATTCATACCATGCATCTCTATGCTGAGAGAACAAATATCCTGAAAAAACCTCTCTGGAAACAAACAAACCGGATGCAATTTAAAGGTAAAATCCTGTACTACGACTCAGATGGTTTGCAAAGCTAACTGAAGGTAAATATGGTATTTCACACCTTGTTTTACTGAACTCTAAGCAGACAGGCATAATGTGGAGTCTAAAGGGTGCTGACACATCATGTTCTCATATGCTAATGCAACTCTCAGGGACAATGAGATTTCAACAACCAGAAAATGGAGACCTCAGGATAGTTGTAGGGACTAGTATGAATCAGTGACAATAAACTAAAGCAATCACATATATCCCTAACATCTACAGGAAAAGAGTTGTCTGTTGACATGAAAATAAATAAAATGTAAACAATATGAGGGTGTAATTTTTCTTTTAAGGAGGGGAGGACTTCAACCTTTTTCTATTTCTGCAAAATTGTCCCGAGCTGTTCAGGTAGATGGTTACAAGTACATTTATTTATTTATGTTTTTGGTAACCAGGTAGGTGCACTGATCCAGAGGACCATTTTCAGTCACGACCTGGGCCACAACGCGGTGGCACGAGACATAGCAGTATACACATATGGTTACACTTTACAAACATTTGAAATTAAACTGCACACACATCGAGATGGGTGTTGAGACATCTGTTGATTACCTGTGGTATACAATCATGGTAAATTAAGGTACCGTGAGACAGACATGCAGCAGTGAGCAGTGATGGGTTAATGAAGGGGCTTTGAGAATGAAGTGACCAATGGAATTATAAGTCATGGTGAGACGGGAAAGTTCCTTCTTGGACAGGTGTGAGTAGATGGGGGAGCAATAATCCAGGAGGGGGAAAAGATTGCCTTGTGCAATAGTAAGGCGGGCTTCTGTAGATAGCAAGGGGAAAGCCCGGCAGGCCGCACCTAGCTTCTGATGGATCTTAGTTATGGTCTGGGTTGTGTAATCACAAAAGGTGAGAGATGGGTTGAGAGTAACACCGAGATATTTGAAAGAGGTGACCTGCTCTAGTGGGGGGCCTGCAGGGGGACATACTGTGAGTGTGGAATTTGTTTTGGCAGCTTATTTAGGAAAGGTTTGGATCCAAAGAGCATGGCTTTTGTCTTTTTCCCATTAACGAGGAGTTTTCTGGACATGAACCAGCCCTCAGCTGCTGCAAAGTTGCTAGTGAGTATGGAGGAGACGGACTCTAGGGACTTATGGCTGTGGTACAGGACTAGGTCATCCACGTAGAGGAGTGCATTGCGGTTTAGGCAATCCTACTGGTTTACTGTGGGACTGTATCTAGGATTAGTGGGTGACCTGATTAGGCAGTAGGGGTGTGTCTTGGACTAATCCCAGTGCCATGGGGAACCTGGTGGCTCACCCAAGGAAACCTACTTGGAGGGAGATGGGACCACATGTCATTAGGGCCGGCATCTTTGGGAGGGTGGTGGGGTGCACAGGACGTGGGGCAGCCATGATACTGGACTGGGCTTGGAAGTTCGGTGGTTGCCCAGTGTGCTACCAGCTGCCACAGCTTAGGGAGGAGGTTGCAGGGATTAGGAGACAGCTGGGGAAAGGGGGGAGGTATGGTTGAGGAAGAGGGCAGGGGATCTCCCACGGGGTTGCACCAAGCACTAGGGGTGGGGGCATAGGGAAAGGAGTGCAGGAGAATACTCTGGGGTCACATAGGGACTCTGGCAGAGGGGGCCCAAAAGGAGGACACTACCAAGGAAGCAGGCAGGTAAATTGGGGACCCTTACAAAGGGAGGCCAGAGGGGCAACATTTTCAGGGAAGTAGGCAGATGGCCGGGGCTGGACGGAAGGAAGCAAGGCAGGGAGGTGGATCGGACCTTACGCTCAGTAACCGCTTCAATTCTCTTCTTCTGCTTGAGGATGAGGGGGGTGATGTAGCCATGACAGGGTAGTTAGAGATGGAAAGGAGTGGGGCAGGAGGCGGGGCTGGATAGCAGGAGGAACAGGGGGACCTGGAATGCAGGGAAATGGGGGAAGCAGTGAATCAGAGCAGGAGGGGCAGGGGGAAGAGGGAGGAAAGTGCAAGGAGAAGGACCAGTTGGGAGGAAAGGGCAAGGAGAAGGACCAGAAGTACAAGGAGGATACAGTAAAGGGAGCTGAGGATTTAGGCCAGGGGAGCACGACAAGCAAGGAGGGGCTGAAAGGAGACAGGAAGGAAGGGAGGATGAGCCAGGCTAGTTTAGCGGTTGGGGGAGAAGGACCAGTTGTGAGCAGTGAGGGGGGAGTTAGCGAGGTACAGAAGGAAACTCGGGAGGAGGAGAGGCATAGGATCAGAGGAGGGGGTGGCCAGGGTAAATAAGGAGGGGGCGGCATGTGGCACCCAGATAGGGGAGGAACAAGGAGCTGGCTGGGTGGAAGGGCCAGTAGAAAGGATGAGGGACATGGAAGGGGGGAAATGGAGGAAAAGGAGCGGTCTGAGTGCTCCTGTTGGGGGATTCTATGATCAGGGGTATCAAATGGGATAGGGAGGGAGAAACCTGGCCAGTTAGAACAAAATGCTTCCCTGGACTAATGGTGCACAGGACCAAGCACGAGGTGTATCAACTGGCAAAGGATTGTGGGGGTTCCCCGGACATACTGGTCCACCTGGGTACAAATGACATTGAGGGAAATAGCAAGCTAGAGATACAGGCAAGGTTCAGGAAGCTTGCCAGGGTCTGTCATGACATACGATGCACAATTTTCTTCTCGGAAATCCTGCCAGTGCCAAGGGCTAGTGGGGAACACAAAAGAAAAACTAGGGAGATAAACCAGTGGCTCAGGGAGTGGTGTGAGGCTAGAGGGTATGGGTTGATGGGGGATTGGGGGAGACCTGGGAGGATAAGGAGCTGTATGCTAGAGATAGGCTCCATCTCAATTTGGAGGGGAGAGGAGTCCTTAAGTTGAAAATAGAGGAGTTCATTGGTGAAAAGTGGGGTTTAAACTTGTGAAGGGGGGAGGGATGGGAGAAAAGGCTGTCGAGGGGGGTCCGATAAAGGAGGGACTCAGTCTCCACCCCCCCGGGGAGCTGGAGGAATCACGGAAAAGGCCGACTGGTAAACTGCAGAACAGGGGAAAATGGAATCCCCATGGGAACATGAGCAGGGGAAATGGAAATATAGGGAAAGGAGCTTAGGCAATAAAATGCCTGAGCTCTAGGTGATGCTGAGGGAGCGGTGGATGTGGCAGCGTCACTGAGACCTGGGCCACCGCAGGATACGACTGGGACCTGAACCTGGAGGGTTACATCATGTTCAGGAAGGACGGGGGAGGGAAGGGGAGGAGGGGTAGCAATGATAGTCAAAAACTGCATTGGCATAAGGGGAGTAGAGGAGGCGGAGGGAACCGTGGAGGTGATTTGGGTCACCTTGATAACAAGGGGGGGGCAAGAGAGTAAAAATAGGAGTGGTGTATAGACCCCCTGCACTGGCGGAGGAGCTGGAGGAGAGTCTGGTGGCAGATGTTGGGAGACATTGCAGATTAGGCGGGAGAAGGGTGGTGGTGTTGGGGGACTTAAACATGCCAGGAGCAGACTGGGAGACTTATGACATCCTCGGTGGCCAGGGAACAGAGGTTGTTGGATGTCTTTCAAGACACATTCCTAACTCAGCAGGTGGGGGAAACGACCAGGGAGGCACGGGAACTGGATGTGGTCCTGGCAGACAGTGACCAGATTGGGGGCCTGGAGTTAAGGGACTCGTTGGCAGGGAGTGACCATGTCATGGTCTGGTTCTGCCTGGACCTAGGAGGGTTAGAAGGCTGCACAAAGATGGAGGTAACTGACTTCAGGGGGGGTGGATTTTAAGGAAATGGGAAGGATCCTTAAGGAGCATTTGGATGTGATTGGGTCAGACATGGACGCTGATAGTAGCTGGGAAATCATCAAGAGAGGGGTGCAGGATGCTACCAGCACCTGTGCAAAAGTAAGATGAAAATGCGGTACGGCCCGAAAACCCTGCTGGTGGACCAGGGAGGTCCAGGAGGTGGTGCAGAGAAAGAAGGCAGCCTATAGGCAATTCAAGTGCTTAAGGAGTGAAAGGGATCAAGGGGAATATGAGCTGATGGCTAGAAGGGCCACTAGGGTGGTGAGGGCGGCTAAGGCAAGTACGGAGCAGAACCTGGCCAGGGAAATTAGGAGAGGGAACAAGGGGTTCTTTAGATAGGTACATTGGGGAAAAACAAAGGGTGAAGGGGCAGATTAGCAGGATTAAAACAGGGGAGAGATGGGCACAAGACCGGGGAGCAGGCTGAGGTACTAAATGAGTACTCACCTCAGTTTTCACTAAGGAAAATAGGGGTACTGCATCATACATGGAGGAGACAGGGATACTGAGGAGGGGGGCCTTACCGATCGGGCGGGTCGGGGGAGGCATCACTGGCAGGAGGGGGAAGGCTAAGCAGGAGAAGAGGTAGTGGAAGTGGAAATCACAGCAGAGAGAGTGAGGAAGCCCTCAGGTCCCTTAAGATGGAGAAAGCACCAGGGCCGGATAAATTACATCCCAGAGTGCTGAAGGAACTGCGGATGTCTGGGCGAAACCCTGGTGGAGCTTTTCACCATCTCTCTGAGACAGGGTGGGTGCCCAGGACTGGAAGGTGACATATAGTGCCTATCCACAAGGGGATCAAGGGAGGTGGCAGGGAACTACAGACCTGTCAGCCTGACATCGGTGGTGGGCAAGGTGATGGAGGGCATTGTCAAGGAGAGGCTGGGGGGACCTGGAAAAGTCAGGGTGCCTGGACGATGAGACAGCATGGATTCATCCCAGGAAATTGTGTCAGACAAACCTTGTGGAGTTCTATGACTGGGTGACAAGTGCCTTGGACCTGGGTAGACCAGTGGATGTCCTCTTTCTAGACTTCAGCAAGGCATTTGACTCTGTTCCTCATGAGGGCCTGTTGGATAAGCTGGGAGAAATGGGGGTTGGGAACCAGATGATCAGATGGATAGGCAATTGGCTCCAGGATCGGACCCAGAGGGTCGTAGTTGGTGGAATAGTCTCATCCCCAAGAAGGGTCATTAGTGGGGTCCCACAGGGATCAGTCCTTGGGCCCCTCCTGTTCAACGCCTACATCTCTGATATAAGGATAGGTATCAGGAGTGAGATGAGTCTCTTTGCAGATCACTCAAAACTGGGGGCAGTGGTGGATGGGGAGGAGGGGAGGGTGGCCCTACAGGGGGGCCTGGAGGCTCTGGAAAGATGGTCTAGAAAGTGAAAGCTGAGGTTCGATGTAGGGAAATGCAAGGTACTGCACCTGGGGGCCAGAAACCCGGGCCAAGTGTACACCCGGGGGGGGGGGAATGCTACAAGTCTCGATGGCTGAGAGGGACCTGAAGGTGGTGGTGGATGTCAAGATGAACAACTCAGAGACTTGTAGGAGGGCAGCAGCCAAGGCAACAGGATGCTGGGATGCATTGCTAGGGGGATCACCTCCAGAAGGAGGGAAGTGATACTCCCTCTGTATAACTGCTTGGTGAGGTTGCACCTCGAGTACTGCGTGCAGTTTTGGAGGCCACACTTAAAAAAGGGATATTAAACTCCCTGGAGAGGGTCCAGAGGAGGGCAACAAAATGATTTGGGGCTTGGGGACAGGACCTATGAGGAGAAGCTCAAAGAGCTAAATATGTACACATTGGAAGAGAGAAGGGACCGGGGGACATGATAGAGGTCTTCAGGTACAAGAAGGGGTAAATAGGGGAGGAGCAGTCAGGGTGCTTGGAAGGAAGAGGAGGGGGCCACTAGAGGGCATGGGTGGAAGCTGGAGGGGGGAAGATTCAGGGGAGAAAGGAGGAGGTGCTATTTCACTGAGAGGGTGGTGGAGCCATGGAATCGCTGCCTGGGGGCTGGTGGAGGCAGAGATGGTGGAGGGTTCAGAGGGGTGGGACAGGTACAGGGGAAGGTTCTGGAAGCAAAATCCAATGCAGCAAGAATATCCGGAACGAGGAAGGGAGAAGCCAGAGAGGGCGAGGGGGGGCAACAAGGTCAGCTCTCAGGGTGGGGGCTGACCAAACGAGCAGACGCGAAAGACCGTTAGGCCTATTCTGCTGGCATTTTAGTATGTTAGTATGTTAGATTATTGATAAACATGGAGAAGAGAAGGGGGCCAAGGATTGATCCCTGAGGAACTCCAGTGCAGGTGTGAAGGGAGGCTGAGGCAACTTTGCCTATGAGCACAGATTGTGACCTGTTTGTAAGGTAGCTGTGAAACCAGGCTGCAGGTCCAGGGGCACAGTCAAATTTGTCAAGAGTGGCGAAGAGGATATGATGATCAACTAGGTCAAATGCCTTTGACAGATCAACAAAAACTGCACCCGTGGCATTTCCCATGTCCATCTGTCTGAAGACGTGGTTTGAGAAGGTTGCCAGGGCAGAGGAGGTGCTATGGTACTTGCGGAAACCATGCTGAAGGGGACTTAGGAGGTTACGTTTGCTGAGGTGTTCGGATAGTTGGAAATGGACAACCTTCTCAAGGAGTTTGCTGAGATGTGGTAGCAAGGAGATGGGTCTGTAGTTTTCTGGGACATGAATAGTGGAGGCTGACAGAAGATGGAGTTTTGGGTCCAGACCATCTGAGCTATACACTTTTGCAGGGTTAAGAGCCTTCAGGGCAGCTAGAGTGGCTCCAGTGGAGATGTGTGAGAAGACAAAAGTGGCAGAGGGGGGATGGAGAGGGGAGCAGGTAAAATGAAGGATGTGGAGGTGGAAGTTACCCATGATGCTCTAGTCCAACATCTTTCACAGCAGAAGCAGATAACAGAACCATAGAATTTGATGGCAGATAAGGACCACTTGGCCCACCAAGTCTGCCCATATTACCCACCTACTGTCACACTGTAGACCCTACTTGATCTCTGGCTTTACCATCCATTTCCCTGCTTCTAACGTTTCCTTATACCTATCCCATGCTTTCTTAAATCCCATTACAGTTTTTGCTCCCACCACCTTGTTAGGGAGGCTGTTCCAGGCATCCACCACCCTTTCTGTAAAGAAGTGTTTCCTTACATTTCCTCTGATTCTACCCCCTCCAGCTACATCACATGACCTCTTGTTCTTGTGCATCCTCTTCTCTAAAAAAGGCTTCCCTCTTGAACCTTATTTATACCCCTGAGGTATCTGAAAGTCTCTATATCACCCCTCTCCCTCCTTTCCTCCAGTCTGTACATATTGAGGCCTTTCAGTCTGTCTTCATAGGGCTTTTGATGCTGATCCTGCACCATTTTAGCTGCCCTCCTCTGGACTGCCTCAACTCTGTCTATGTCCTTTTGGAGATGAGGACTCCAGAACTGGACATATTACTCTAGGTGGGGTCTCACCAGAGACTGATACAGAGGTATCACCACCTCCCTCTTTCTGCTGGTGATACCCCATCCCTATGCACCCTAGCATACCACTAGCTCTCCCCGCTGCCTTATCACACTGGTTGGCCACCTTTAGGTCATCAGACATGATAACTCTCAGGTTGCTTTCTTATTTGGTGCTCACCAGTACCACTCCCCCCAATTTTGTACTCTGACCCTGGGTTTCTATACCCCAAGTGCACGAGTTTGCATTTTTTTTGCACTGAAACTTAGTTGCCACTTTCTAGATCACTCCTCAAGCTTTCCTAGCTCTTTATTCATTTTTTCCACACACATACACACACCCTCCCTGAGTGTTCACTCTATTGCAGATTTTTGTGTCATCTGCAAAAAAGACATACTTTCCCTTCTAGTCCCTCTGCAGTGTCACTTATAAAGATATTAAAGAGGACTGGTCCCCGTACTGATCCTTGCAGCACCCCGCTAGTCACCCTCCCTTCCTCAGAGTGAACTCCATTCACCATTACCCTCGGTCACCTATCCTCCAACCAATTTCTTACCCAGTTTACCACTTTTAGTCCCACTTCCAGGCTGCCCAGCTTGTTTATGAGTCTCCTGTGTGGAACAGTGTCGAAGGCCTTACTGAAATCTGGGTAGGCCAGAATGATGAATAAAGATAATACAGGTATTGAGAAAACACTATATGCCAGCCCGGTGGCACTGAGGGTTGAGGCGTGGATTCCCAGCCACGCTGGCAACCCGGTCTAGGAACGGACCCGGGTGGCTGGGTCAGCAGGGAGGGAAGAAATTGAGAGGCCGAAGGACCGTTCTCTCTTCCCAGGGAGGGTAAGGGCTGCGGATCGCTCAATGAGCGCTCTCTGGCAGAGGCTGGGGGGGTAGCCGAACGTAGCGTCACAAGTCGTAACACCAGGGGTGGAGCCACAGTATGTGTTACCTAGGTAACCGGGTGTAGCCAGGCTCCACAGGGGAGGAGGAAAAAACACATAAAACCCCCTCTCTGCTGATAGGCGAAAGCGCCTTCCCCCGCAGTCCACACTCCCGTTGTCAGGCTCGGGTCCTCTCCGCTTTCCTTCCCCTCTCCAGCCCGGTAGCTCAATACTCATAGAAAGAGCGCCCTTGGTGGGGGAGACCCTTCCCAGGAGGGCAGACCCTGGGATGACCGGTGCCGGGGAGAAGTGGAGAAAGACACAATGGGCCATGCTGGGAGGTAGACAGTGTGGTGGGTGGGTCGCTGGAGATAGTTCAGCGGAGTGGGTGAATAAACAGAGTTCAAAAAAAAAAAAAAAAAGAGAAAACACTGTACTAGTGGAGCAAGTGACACCATAAACTACCTGGCAGCGTACCCCCAAAAATGAAAGGTACACCTTCTAACTGGACCTACATACAGCTAGTGGCTGAAGGATTGTGTAGTTTAAGATATCCATCTTATCATTCAGAATTCCCTGGACACCTTCTCAACCAACCATTACATAAGGAAGGACAGCTACAACAGAACAAACAGGGAAGGCATCCGGACGATCCTACAAGCAGTGCAGAATTTACTTATTAACAATATGGACCAGAAATTCAACTTCTGCAGCTGCTCTTGCCTGTCCAGACTGCACCAGGCAGATGGGATGTGACCAGCAGCATGTAAAATAGGGGACTGTACCCATGCTACCCAACAGCCTACAGAACGTTTCTGTTGAACGTCGCATCAGATGAGTTTAGCTCATCCAGCCTGTAGTGCTTGGTGAATGTAGAACTCTCAATGGTTTCCTTGCACACATTCACCGGAATGCCTCTGCCATCAGAGTCCTAGAGGCAGCCATATCCTGGGTAGAGTGGGATTTGACTCCATCTGCAAATGGAGGGGAAAAAAGAGAAACACTCCTTATTGAAGCAAGACTATACCCTTATAATAAGCATTTGTTTGGAAGTAGTTGCTCCTTTTTGTACCCGAATGAAAAAAGACAAGACGATTAACCCTTAGTCTTCTTGTCCTGTCCAGATAGATACCCAGAGTCCTGCAGATGTCCAGGGACTGTAACAATTGCTCCTTGTCTATGGATGGTCATGTGACAGCAGGATAATGCCTTGGCTGGTGGAAGAAATGAAAATTATGTACTCACCATAGTTGTTGATCTTCCTCAATATCTTCACCACTGATTCATGCAAATGGATCTAGGGAAGAAGGGACTAGGACCCCACAGGAACTGTTTTCCTCTAGGGAGGAGCTAATGTCAGTCACTGGTGTCACTCGCATGCAGCACATCGCATGCTAGCCAATAGCTATCAGTGACTCCCTCAAGCACCTCAGTTCTGTCCATCAGGAGAGAAACAAAGTGGAGAGAAATAAAGAGGACAAGACACTTTCCAGTCCAAAGGGATAGTAAAAGGTTATAGGATATAAAATAAACAAATTTCATTTAATTTTTATTTAAACTGGCAAGCAGATTAGCAAAAAAATGCCATTTTTAACAGCGACCAGTACAAACAAATAGAACTCAACTATCAACTGAGAGAATAAGGGTTGGGTCTTCTAGCAGGCACAAGGGTAGTGGGTCTGCACAGAGCCAGAGGCTCTTATTACTAGCCAGACAGATAGTGGGTAGTGACAGGTAAAGAGACAGGGCAGCAATCCTGACCAAATGGCTCTGGCAGACAGTGGAGGCTATATACCAGGGCACACCATGGCACGTGCTCTTGTTAAAAAAAAATGATGTGCCCTGTGTGGTGTAGAGCTTCCCCCACTGGAAAAGTATGTGCATTTTGTGTTGGTGCCCTGGCTGCCAGATGTTGTGCCCCACTCTATGCCCTGGCAACCCACAGAAGCTTAAAGCCATTACTGCTGGCAGAAGTAGCAGAGGGGATAGCCCAGTTTGAAACCCCTGTGCAAATGAGATGACAAGAAGTGCCAAAAAATTGAAAATGACACCTGGTATTCCAAAAGGTAATAGCACTATGCTACAAGATAAGTTTGAGCAAATTCAATAGTAAAGTCACAACCTGTATTCTCTAAGAATACAGAAAAGGAAGTACCAGAGGAGTTGGAGGCTTGGCAGCCCTGGGATGTCAAGATGTGGATTATCTCCTCTGGCATGCTCCAGGTGGAGTAGGCAACCAAAAACACAGAGAAGAGACAAGGGATACCAACTCCCAAAAATGTGAGCATGAGGAAGAACATGCCTTGCTTTTTTCTCTGCAACCACAGGGATATACTGCGTGAGGCTAGTACATTGATCCATTACACCCCTCCACAGACAGAGCATCTACTCAGTGGACTTAGACTGGATAGTGCCAATGGCGCATGTTGCATATAACAACTAACAGGGATATACCCCAGTCAGGAGAGGAGGGAAGAAAAATGGAGGGAACGTGACCACCTACCAACTCAATGAAAAAAATAAATAAAAAGGCTCTCCCTTTTTTTAGGGTGGGTGAGGGTTGGCACTAGGATGCCCAACCCTCTGTTTTTTTGTGTGTGCCAACAAGTAGCCACCCAAAAGGGCCATGGCAGAGGTGACAGAAGTAGTACCACTGCCAGTACCCACTGGGTGAGCTGCCACAGGCCCTGACTTACAGCAGAGCGAGGGGTCAAGGGTGGGCATCTAAATCAAAGGTGAAAATATTCAAGAAGATCAACAATTACAGATAGTATGTAATTTTCATATCTTCCCTGAATCAAGCTTGACCACTGATTCACATGTATGGGTCTGAGTACCAAGCTTCCCAGTTAGGCAGGAGCTGGCTCATCTGGAGGGTAAAGTCACCCTCAGCTCTCTGAGAGGGTGAGAACACCTAATGGCAGGGACTCCTCATGGGCCTGGTGAGGCCTGAGAACGTTGAGAGTTAGACAGGAGGTAAAAGCACCACCCAAGTTACCATCAAGACTCTCTGGGAGAAAAAGTGAGTCCCCTAGATCAGGGAGTTTAGTACCTTTCACAGTGCCAGTGGTGCCAGTCGAGATAGTGAAGCCATGCCAAATTCAAACTCCGGTTCCCACCAACCTGGAAGCCATGTCACTGGCATCATAAGATGCCCTTGGCAAAAAAGCTACAAACAGCACAAGACTCGTGTGCTGTATGGCTGTGTGGTGCATCTGTGCCAACAGCAAAAAGCTGCAGACAGAATGAAAATACAGTGTACTTAAGAATATTTAGAAATATACAAAAATATTTATTTCATCATCGACAACATTACTCTTTCCCCGGCGCTTCAAGTTACACTAACTCTTAATCAGGGGGTGGAGTCAAACATGCAGACGCTCCCTTAAATACCTTGGTAAGCAATTCAAAACTCCTGTGTTTAATGGTTAGAACACTTGCTAAAGTGTCGCAAAGTACACTTACTTAGCACAGACAAGGTGGGGCATTTTAAAGTATAAAAAAATTAAACTCTGCAAAGTTAAATATGAGTGACAAAATAGATTTGACACAAAAAGCATATTAAAATAGTTATACTATAGTAGTCCATGCAATACAAAGTACAATAAGAAAAAAAAATTACATTGCTAAACTGCTAGAATGGAATAGATAAAGCTATACCCTTTTGAACAGCTTGCAATCTATGCTGATCAACAAAGTCAGAGGGATCTGCCAATGGCGATCACTCCCAAACAGAAAATACACATGCAGTGGTACATCCAGAAGTGCACATAGCAAAGTGAAGGCAGATTAGAGAAGACATCCCTCAGTGGCAAGGAATTAGGATGAATACTGAATAAGGGAGGGGTTCTTCCAAATGCCAACATACTGGCAATGGTGGGAGGGTTTTAGTAGAAGCAATGACGAGAGAGGAAAAAAATGACAAAATAGACTTACAGGAGCTGGTGAGAGAGAAGAAGACTGACAGCAACAGTGAAAAACTAGTGAAGACCGATGAACTTGTGATCGGATGGTGCAAGTGCATATAACAGGACTGATGATGGAGACAAATGTAGTGTACAACATAATAATTCACAGCTGGTATCAAACAACAGATGACAGTCGATTCTGTGGAGATTATACAAAACAATTAATAATGAATATATTAACCCGCATTCCATATAAATATATATATATAAAAAACATATACACACACACACACACACACACACACGCACATATACAATCCATTTAAGATGGAAGCCAGTAGAACTCGAACAATAAACCTATGACCAGGTCAAAGATAAACAGCCAAATCGGTTTCTTTGTTGAGGCCCCTAGGTTCTATTGAGCACAGTACATAAATCAATCTGGATTCTTTTTGCAGGAAGGTTTTGATTTTATCCCCTCCCTTTTGTGGCAACCTGATCTGCTCAATGGCATGAAACCTCAAACAGTTTGGGTCACTGTTATGGAAATCCTTGAAGTGACTTCCCAAAGCCAAATCCATTTTTACATTTCTAATATCTCTGATATACTCCTGTATCCATTCCTTAGTTTGATATATAGTTCTATCCACAAAGAGCCATGGGCAGGGTCACAGTATCACGTAAACGGCAATCAGGGTGGGGCAGTTTATGAATTCCCCGATGTATGCTTTTTGTTTAGCTGTGGGTGTATGTGTTTTGCAAGGTAATACATGTCTACATATAGAACAGTGTCCATAACTGTAGAAGCCCACTGGTTTTGTAGGTAGTCATATAGATTACCTAGACATAGGTGGAGTGTAGTAGCTATGAGTGTAGTCCTATGAGGACAGGTTGAAGGCACTGAACATGTACTCCCTGGAGGAGAGGAGGGAGAGAGGGGATATGATAGAGACATACAAGTATCTTACAGGGAGGAACAGGGTGCAGGAATGCACTATTTTTAAGCGAAAAAGATGTTCCAGGACTAGAGGGCATGGGATGAAGTTGGAGGGAGGACGATTCAGAGGAAACGTGAGGAAGAATTTCTTCACAGAACGGGTGGTGGACAAGTGGAACACCCTGCCAGAGGAAATGGTGGGGGCTGAAACAATCACGGGATTTAAGAATGCATGGGATAGACATAAAGGAATTCTGGAGGTCAGGGGTAAGGGGCAACAGACTTCCTGGAAAACATAAACTGAACTTACAAACTTAAATGGGCAGACTGGGTGGGCCATAGGTCCTTATCTGCCGACACTGTCTATGTATCTATGTATGTATCTATGACAGAGGTAGTCCCGCAGGTTTTTGGTTCTGCTGAGTTATTCTAGGTTTTCCTTTGAAAAGTACCGGGATACTGCAGTGACTAAGGAGATTCCAATTCTTGTAGAGCATGTTTTGTACTTTAGGAAAGACTTAATTGTGCTCCAGTATTTCAGGGGTAGTTCTTTAAATTTTTGTTTTTGTCTCAGGATCAGCAGGCTTTCCCAATTCTTTGTTCTCTCTAAACCACTATCAAGGGCGCTCTTGTAATAGCCTATCTCACAAAATCTGTTATACATTTTTTTGACTGTATGTCAAGATCAGATTCACTGGAACAATTCCGCCTGAGCCTAAGGAACTGGCCATACAGAATAGATGCTATCAAGATGGAGGGTGGGCTCAAGGAGCGGACTTGCCCAGGGTGCTAGGGATGCTAACTGCATCCTGATCTGTCAGTCTGTAAGAGACATTTGGCCTGTTGACCTGTACTGACAGCCTTGTAGCTATACTTTTTTTTAAATTATAGCCTGCCTCCTGATCATACTATCTCACTCAGTCTGTGTTTTCCTTGGGGTGGATGATAGGTCTCTTGTCAGGGCAGGTTCAGATCAACCAATTAGCTGCTATCAGCATGAGGAGATGGAGCAGGGAAGAGCAACAGAGCATGGAACTCAATCAGGTCCACACAGCTCATGTAACTGGCTGCTTCAAAGGCAGAGCATGTGGCTAGCTAAGCTGTGGCACACGTAAACAAACAATACAAGTCTGCTGGCTTAGCTATAGTGTGGAGTGAGCATCCCAGGGCATGCAGCATGTTGTTTCCTTTGGTGTGGTGTGGGGTGGTATAGTATCAGCGGCTGCTACACAAACCTGGACCTATTTCCTTTCCAGCATCAGTTGGCAGTGAAGGTGGATTTAGTCGTTCAGCACATGGTTAGCGGTGCAGAAGTGTAGTGAAAAAGAACCAGTGTGGGGATGGTGGGCGGCAGTTCAAGACAAGGAGGCTCTGTCTCGTAGTCCATTTTCACAGCTGGGAGTAAACTGGGGAGTTGGACACAGAGCGAGGAGTGGAGGAGGACACAAACTGGTGGCTGTGATAAAGCTCAAGCAGGCTGGGCACTACAGCTGTAGCTGAGACACTTGCTCACAGCAGCATGGGACAGAGGGGCAGATAACTACTCGCTGCTAAGGCAAGACCATGCTGGCAGGGGTGGTGGTGTGGCCATTTATATCCTAGCCAACATCCAATATTCTATCATCTACTCTTCCTCAAATCCTGAGACCCATGATGTTCTAGCTATCCATGTGACCCTCCCCCTTACTCTCCCAATCTTCATAGCTGGCATATACTACCACCCAAATGTCCATTCTTCGGTCGCACTAGACCTCCTAACCTCCATCACTTCCCTTGCTCGCTCTGGAGAATTATTCATCCTAGGCGACTTCAATATAAATTGGTTGTCACCTAAAACTACCAAAACTAAAAATGAAATCAGAGCTCTAACCCTCTCCCAACCTCTGAACCCACCCGCCTAAACCACAGGACACAACACTCCCTATTTGACTGGACCCTTACCTCCCACCCCCACCACATCATCATCTCTGGCATCCTCTCCGATGCTCTCAGTGGCCATAACCCAATATTCATAGTTAGGAAAATCCACAGAACTAAATCGCTACACAAAACCATACAACTGCGCTCTTTCAAGTCTCTTGACCTCGAACCTCTCTTGAGTAACCTTGCCACTTTTGACTGGTCCCCCCTAACCTCCTTCCCCTCGGTTGATAAGGCCCTTGAACACTTCAAAGAAATCTTTCTTGTAAACTGGAACGCCTTTGCCCCACTCACACAAACCAGAGTCAGAGGTAACCACTTACCTTGGATAACCTCTGAACTTCTGGCCTGTCTCAGGGCTAGAGATCAAGCCTGGAAGCGTCATAAAGCTACTCAGCATCCTAGTGACCTCACAAACTTTCGCATGTTCAGCAACACTTGCTCCAGGGCTACAAGGTTAGCGAAGTCTAAATATTTCAAATCTGCCTTCATCACCAACATAAATTCCCCTTCAAAGTTCTGGAAGGTGGTGCACACCCTATTTAACCCCTCAGATCACCCATCGTCCCTGGTACTTAAAGTATATAGTTCACTAGTGTCCGACCCACCAGCTGTAGCTGCAGAATCTAACTCCTGTGCTACTGATTTACTGAAATCCCTCCCCACCCTCTACCGGTGTGCCCCCTCCACCACCCTCCCACCTTCTCTTCTCTTTCGCTACTGTAACCCCAAACGATGCTCTAAGTGCTCTCCTCACCATCAACCCCTCTAAAGGTGCCTCCCCTGATGGCCTTGACCCCAAACTCTCCCTCTCCGTTATGGCCATTGCCTACCCCCTCTCAATAATCCTAAATCTCTCATTCTCTACTGCCTCTGTCCATCTTCTTGGAAACATGCTGTGGTCCTCCCTCTACCCAAAGGGGGTGACCCCTCATCCTCTGGCAACTATTACCCCATTTCTCTCCTCCTTACCCCTTGCCAAGCTTCAAGAACACATTGTCCTCTCCCAACTCACCTCCTTTCTATCTGACACCTCCTTTTCCATCCCTTTCCAGTCTGGTTTCAGGAAAAACCACTCAACCACGACCTCTCTCATAAGGCTCACAGACTCCGTCTTAACTGGGATGGACAATGGGCAAATTACCTCTGCCATTTTTGTCGACCTGGCCAAGGCCATCGACACTGTCTCTCACTCCCTTCTCCTCAACTCACTCCCAGCACTTGGCCTATCTCCCTTCGCCACAAACTGGTTCAAGGCCTACCTTATTGGTAGAACCAAATCAGTTAAGATCTTGGATGCCACTTCCCCGCCCCTCCTGATAAGCACTGGAGTCCCCCAGGGCTCGGTATTAGGGCCCCTCCTATTCTCCATATTCTTAAATGATCTTCCCCCCCTGCTTGCTCCCCATCCTCCACTATACATATGTACATAGATGATACAGTCCTGTATGAATCTGGCTCCTGTCCTGTTGAGGTTACAACTAGTTTACAGCAAGACTTCAACAAGGTTCGGCTCTGGTTTGCTAACCATAAACTTTTCCAATGCCAAAAAGAATGTCTCCATGATCTTTGGTACAAGGAAGAGACTCTCTAGGCTTCCCTCCCTACCCACTTTTCACACCCTTGAGGACACATCCTCCTTCAGGTACTTAATGTGTTTGGTTGGACCAACACCTAAACTTCTCTGGACATACTGATGCCATCCAGAAAAAACTGCAATGCACCCCAAGCTTGGTGCCCTGTTCAGGAACCATAGTTGCATCCCTCCTATGGCTAGGCATGAACTTGTTCAGAAGATGATACTGCTCATTTTCGACTACTGTGACATGATCTATGGTGCTGCCACTAAGTCCTCCCTGGCCAGACTGGACACCCTCTTCAATTCCTTCTGCCGCTTTGCCCTGGATGCCCCCCCTCGCACCCATCACTGCGATCTTTATCGTGCCCTGTCCTTCCCCTCTGTTTCAAATAGGTGGCTCTCCCACTGTGCTAAATTCACCTCCAAGCACTGACTGGGTGAGCTCCCTTCCTACCTCACCTCACCCCCCTCCTTTGTAACACCCCCCATTCCCTTAGATCAACCGACTCCTGTGCTCTGGTTGTCCCCCGCAGATCCACCCAAATTGGCCAATCCAATTACTCTCACCTCCTCCCAAAAATGTGGAATCCCCCCCACACAAAATCCGGCACTCATCCTCCACCTACTCCATCAGCTCTACCCTCAATAATTACCTTGCATCTAGCTGCTCCTGCCATGTCCCTTCCTAAGTCCTTCCTCTAAGACCTAGACAAACCCTACCCCCCTACAGTCACCTTCATTTTACCCCGTGCACACCCACACCCCTTCTCTCCTGCCCCCTAACTGCTTCCCCTTATTGGCCTCCCTTGAGCGCTCACAGAATGTGAAGAACCCTGAATGCTCTCCATGGGTCCCTCTCCTGCCCCCCCCCCCAAAGGGGCTTGTATCTCTCATCTACTTTTTTCCCCAACCATCTTAAAGGGGTCTCTCTGGGACACTGTTTTTTTTCCCCTTCTCTCTGGTCCCCAGTCCCTTGCAGGGTTACCCAAATCCTGAAGGGGTCTCCAGGGCATGACTCTTTCCCCACTACCCCTCCCCCTTCCCCTTCCCTTTTCTTCATGTAAGCAGTTGTTTACTTATTAACTCAGCACTTATTATTGTCCCCTTTCAACATGTTATGCACAACACTGTTGTAAAACTGTAACACCTGCCTTACAACTGTATGTTAATGCTGATCCTGTAACTCTGTATGTATAATGTCTCATTCCAGTTGTACGCCTTCCTCCCAGGTCGCACTGGGAGACGAGCGACTTGTCGCTCAGTGTGCCTTCTTGGTGAAACATTTCAATAAATAAATAAATAAATAAAAATAACTGAAAATAGGATGAAAAACTGGCAGAAGAAGTGGGCTCCACACTGTGCAGCAGTGGAAGACAGGGCTCTGACATGACAGTAGTCGATTTCCTCGTGGGGCACAAAATGGGGGCTTTTTTTTTTAATATTATCTTTTAACCCTTCATGGGGCACAGAATGGGAGCTTTTTTTTTTATATTATCTTTTTACTCCTCTGCCAGCCCAGGGGCAGAGGTGGCTTCCCATCTCCATCGTCCCTTCACCCCTGTTATGGGGGTCATGCTGCTCGACGGTGGGGGGAGTTGATTTTTTTTGTGGTTGCTTTTTGTAGTGACTACTTTTTAAACCACAAACCCACCCTGGGGACATCGGTGCGTAGGACAAGGTCCAGGCAGGAAGCCGTGTTGAGGCACGACTTCTGCCAAGCACCCAACAACTCCCCCCCCCCGACACTGTCCACTAATTGGATTGGTGCCCACCCTCCCTCGGACAGGAGAGCTGCCTCTGGCAGTTCAATACAGCTCCTCTCTCCCTCCCTCCCTCCGCGACCACTGGCGACCCAGGCTCGTTCCCGAACTCGGGTTGCCGGTGCAATGCGAGGTGTGGCATCCAGCGCCTCAACCCTCAGTGCCATGGGGCTGGCTGAATGGGGGCTTTTGTGTGTGACTGGTCCCAGCAGAAGTTCCAGTCTGCAGAACTGGACAGTAACTTCCAGGTCACCATTTTGTTTTTAACTTTAATATTTATTTAGTTTTTGTTTACCGGGTAAGTACACTAGACAAGTTTTATGCCTATTTTCAGGAACGACCCGGGAGAGTACAAAAGGGTACAACAGGTATATTGATACAGTAATTGGTTCAGACGAATACATTCAGGTACAAAAACAGAAGAAAAGACAATTTTTACAGTTTTCACATTTACGTGGAAGGTACACCCAGATACAGTGCTGGGGCAAGGTATAAGTTAGAGATAAATTCAATGACCAACAGGGCTGGTGAGGATTATGAGCATAGTAACATCATAGCGTCGGTCAAGCAAGGGAGGGGGGATTTGGACAAGGACATAGCGCAAGAGTGGTGACGTCAGAGCAGGAGAGAAGAAGCCGGCACCAGTGGACACCGGGAGGCTAAGGAGGCTTAGGACATTCACAGCGAGAAGCCACCTTAAGATGATCCCACAGGGAGGTCCGGAAACTCTTGTGAGAGGAGGCAGTATGGACTCTTTCAGGAAAGGAGTTCCAGAGCCTGGGGCCATGGACAGCAAAACTCCGGTTCCCCATGTTGGTGCAGGAAGTAGGTACACTTAGTAGGCGGGGCCTTGGGATCTAAGCAGGTAGGGGAGAGGTCAGCAGGAGCAAGAAACCGGGCCAGTTCGGAGGGGTGCGGAGCTAAGTACTTTACTCACGAGGCACCAGTGCTAAATTAAGGTGATTGAGCCGGGATAGCCAGCCAAGCTTCTCAGAGAGCCTGCAGTGATGGGTGAGGCGGGCTGCCAGGGCAAAACGACAGATGTTGTTGAAATGTGCTCCACTTGCTTAGGAGGGTCTTAGAAGTATGAGCAAATATGAGGGAGCCGTAGCTGAGGGAGGGAAGTAGTACTCCCCTGGCAAGAGCTGCCGAGCCGCTGGAGTGAGGTTGTACGAGCCCTGTAGGCCATCCCCAGTTTGCGGTTTACCCCCACTGCAGGCATTATGGATATGACTACCAAGGTCCAATTGGGGATCAAGCATCACTCCAAGATATTTGAGGAGGTCACGTGGGAGAGGGAGCCATCTCGTAGCTGATATGTAGGGGAGTTGAAGAGGCTCTATTTTGGCAGAGGAACCAAGAGCATAGCCTGAGTTTTGTTTTGATTTAGGACCAATATATGGTTGGAGAGCCATGCCTGGATGTTCCAGAGGTCTTCAGATAAGTGACGGTTTAGTGTGGCTGTATCACAGGAGTGGGCCAGGAGAACCAGGTCATCCGCATACATGATGACACGGCAGCTGGAGACCACATCAGGGAGATTGTTGATGAACAGGGAAAAGAGTAGGGGACCCAGCACGGAGCCCTGAGGGACACCAGAGGTGACAGGCCTGGGGGCAGAGAGGACTTTATTGAATTTAGTTAGTTGTTTTCTGCCATATAGGTAGTCAGAGACCCAGTTTAGGGCGGTGGGGGACAAACCAAGGGACCTCATCTGCAGGGCAAGCAGGTCGTGGTCAACGAGGTCGAACGCCTTGGATAAGTCAATAGATACCACACCTGAGAGTTTTCCCTGATCCATAGCAGCTCTGATGCTGGAAGAGACTGAGATGAGAGCCGTGGAAGTGCTGTGCCCTTTCTGGCTTAAATGTTAGGGCCGGGTCAACAGACCATGGGAGTGGATATACTCCGAGATTTGTTTAGCGACCACCTTTTCTAGGAGCTTGCTGACAGCAGAGAGGATAGCTATGGGACGGTAGTTGTCCAGGATTTTGGGGTCACCCTGCTTAGGGACAGGGACGACCTTGGCAACCTTCCAGATATCCGGGATCAGTCCCTGGGTAAGGGATAGGTTGAAAATGTGGGCCACCGGGGAGGCTATAAGGGGAGCACCTAGTTTGAGAAGCTTTGGCTCCAGATCATCAGATCATATAGTATACTCTATAACCTTAATATAATATATAATGGCAAAATGGCAAAAGCCCACAGCCTATCTTCAGTGCAGCTATGTAGGAATGAAAATTTATCAGGAAGCATCAGTGCTGATTAGTGGTAAGGATGAGGGCCAGATGGGGAGGGGAAGGATCATGTTGGCTGAGCCTGTACTGGAGGGGACTTAGATATGGAGACAGTTTATAGTGGGGGAGGGGTACGGTTTAGTTCATTTTTGTCAAAGGTGAGGGCTAGAGTTCATGTACATGAGAGGGGGTTACACATAGACTGATGTCACGTTAGCAGATGCATAGATATAAGGACACTCACAATATTTTTATTGGTTGAGCTGGGCCAGAGTTCATGTACAGTGCATGATGGAAGGTTGCCAGATGGTTTAGGGCAGCAGAAAGCCATCATTTCGATAAAATGGGGCAGTGTAAAGGTATTGGGTGATTTGGGGGAAGCCAGTCATGATTTTTGAAGATGGGATAGAAAAGCTGAGGTTTTAGGGATCTATTGCCGTCTATGTACAATACTCTCTGTACCCCATATAAGCATATTTGATGAAATATAGCCCAACACCTGGAACCAAGCTATCATAGCTTGATGTGTATTTCTTAGTCAGATATTAAAATGGTAAATGTAACTGTATTTTTGTATTTCAAGTGATGCTTGCTGTGGCTATGTGTGGACTACAGGGCTGGAGATGCTACAATCCATGCTTCGTAAAATTAAGTTTTGGGGCCTGACAAAATGAATGTCAGCAGTTACATCTGTCATGCTTTCATTGAAGATCACAGTTCTAGCAGAATCTATTTTTAAACCCATGTTTTCACCAAAAATACCATCACCAATAGCTTAATCTGGTTCAGTTGTCAGCTGGATTCCCTCTGTATCCTCCCATCCCCTGAGACGAGGCTGAAATTAGGCAGAATTGACTAGTCCTCCTTTACCTGTCAACTAAAATTAACTAAGTATTTTTTTTTTTTTTTTTACACTAGTGCCTTGTATGCTTCTATGTGAACAACACTGTTCAGTTAAGGGTTTCCAAATAAATGTTTATTATTTAATCCCATTCTTTTGGAGTTACAGTAGCTAAAGATACACTGTAGGTCACCTATATGTCATCACAGGCATCACCTTTTTCCACAATGTGCTGAGCGTTGTGCTATGCTGCTAACTTCTAAGGTGCTGAATATGAGGTGTGTAATAATGGATTCAGTTGCCATCTTAGTGTAGTTTGGTTTATGCCTCCACCCTTGGCCCTAGCCACAGGAGCTGCTCCCTGCCCTCTCAAGGGCCGAAAACAGACTGTACCAAAGCCCCCTGGGAATTCCTCTACCCATGGCCATAGCCACAGGAGCTGCTCCCTGCCCTCTCAAGGGCAGAAAACAGACTGTGCCAAAGCTCCCTGGGTATTCCTCCACCTGCGACCGTAGCCACAGGAGCTGCTCCCTGCCCTCTCAAGGGCCGAAAACAGCTGTGCCAAAGACCCCTGGGCATTCCTTCACCCGTGGCCGTAGCCACTGGAGCTGCTCCCTGCCCTCTCAAGGGCTGAAAACAGGTATGCCTGCTCAACTGATAGAGTGTCCCCCTCCAGCTGTAAATGTATAATTTGGCACCATTTCTTGGATCTTTGTGTGAGCCTGGCCATTGACTCCATCCTTGAATCTAGGAGCTGTGGGGTCACCTGTAATCCCTAGTTTAGCAACTAAATATTTAAGAATTCGTTTTTATTCCCCCTCTTTAAGCAGCTTTCTAAATCAAGCTAGTTGTTCACTGAGGGACCTTTGTACAGAGCTCGCTATCACTTGATTTTTCTTCTGACTACATCATTTTCAATATGTACTGTTTGTTAAGCAACTGTAATTTTTTTTTTTATTTAGTTTTTGTTTACCGGGTAAGTGCACTAGCCATAGCAATGACTATTTTCAGGCACAACCTGGGAGGATACAGTACAAACAGAGCAAGTACACAAAGCAAGACAACTTTTACATAATTAAACAATGTAGACTACAGAGCAAAGTAATAAGCATAGTAGACAACAGAATACAGAGCAAATAGTTATAGGCAATATAGTTACAAGTAACAGTGTCAATAATATGCTACAACAGAGTATACAGAGGCATTTTAGTAACCAGGGCTAATGACATATTTTCTGACTTGTGAAAACAAGGTAAGATGGTAGTAATAAAGTAGCTATGAGGAATTATGTAGCTTAGTGAGAGATAGAAAGGGAGATAGAAGTGTGAGGCCTGAGTAGAGAATACAGGGATAGTTTGGATAGCTTGGCGAGAGGGATGGAAAAAAATGGGAAAGTGCTACACTACTTGATGAGCTTAAATAGAAGTGCCAGGAGGGAAGAGGTTAGGAAGAAGGAAAGGGCTAGGGGGGTTTGAAGCAAACGCATCTGTGGGTAGTGGCAAGATGTTTCCATAACCCTTTTTTAAAGGAGGAGTGGGTTGAGGATTGGCGAAGGGCTAGCAGGAGGGAGTTCCAGAGTTGAGGGGCACGGCAGGCAAAAGCCATAACACCTTTGGAGGAATTATGTCTGGGGATGAAGACAGGCGCATTATCAGCAGACTGCAAACCATAGCGAGGTACCAGATTCAGGAAGAGACCCGCCAGGGGTCTGGGTATTTGTAATTGGACAATAACGTCAATGACGAAGCCATAGGCATAAAGCCTTAGCTCCGAAGGAGGAAGCCATCACAGATCAGAATAGAGGAGACAGTGGTGTTTCAGTCAATGAGAGGAGGCTGCGTAATGACAGATGTTGTTGTATGTGACATCCCATTTTCGGAGGCTAGATTTGGCCATGGAGGTGTAGGTGGCAACTCCATAAGTGAGAGAGGGAAGGAGTATGCCATGGGCAATGGGCAAGCCGAGCAGAGGGGGTAAGCATGTAGCTGGTTCGGTAGGCTATCCCAGTTTTAGCATTAACAAGCTTGCAGGTCTGTTGGATGTGCAGATCGAAGTTTAGGATGGATCTAGTGTGACGCCCAGATATTTAAATGCATTCACCACCCCAAGAGTTGAACCGTTGGAGGAGGAGACTTTAAATTTAGTTTGGGAGAGTCTGAGTTTGGCATTAGAACCAAATAGCATAGATTGGGTTTTGGACTCATTTAAGCCAAGTTTATGACTAGACAGCCATAGATGGATTTGTTGAAAGTCAAGAGAGAGTTTATGATTGACGACATCAATGCTGTTATCACTAGTGTAAAAAACAATGTCATCTGCATATAGAAGGGAAGCAGTCCTATGGAGGTTAGAGGTGATGTTATTGATAAAAATTGAGAAGAGCAGTGGCCTAAGGATGGACCCTTGTGGCACCCCAATGTTAATGGTAGCCTTGTCAGAGAGGGTGAAGTTGTATTTCACAGTTTGAGTCCTGTCGGACAGGTAGCTGCCAAACCACCTTACAACATTCTGAGAGAATCCTAGTGATGTAAGGGAGGCAAGGAGGATGGAGTGATCAACAAGGTCAAATGCCTTGGTCATATTAATGAAAATGGCCCCAGTGAGAAGGCCAGAGTCCATAGCCACTAGGGTATCTGACATGAATTTAACAAGGGCGGTAGTAGTGCTCTGGCCCTTGTGAAAGCCATGCAGGGCAGAGGTAAGATGGTCATATTTCAGTAGGGAATCAATTATTTGAGCGGATACAAGTTTCTCCAGTATTTAATTTAGAACTGATAAGTTAGCTATGGGCATGTAGTTAGAGGGATCTTTGTGATCTCCTTTCTTAAAAACAGGGGTAATCCTTGCAACCTTCCATATCTCTGGGACATAGCATTGGGACAGGGATAGTGTGAACATTTTTGCTAGGGGAGCAGCTATGTAGGGGGCAGATAGCTTTAGGAGCTTAGGCTCAAGGTTGTCCGAGCCAGCTGCAGTGTAGTCAGAGATTTTGTTTAATAAGCCAAGCACCTCATACCCGGAGACTGCCTTAAAACAGAAACTGGGACCAGTGATAGTTGATGAGGAAGATGTATTCGACTGGACAGAGAAGGAGGAGGTGTACTTAGATAGGTCAGAGAATTTATCATTGAAGAAATTGGCGATGGTACGGGGATTATTGCATTGAACACCATTTAGGGACATGTCATTAGGGGTGGATGAGAGATTCAATCCAAGAAAGAATTTAATATGGGACCAGAATGTTTTTGAGTCGCCATAGGAGCTGGTTAACAGATCTTTGCAATAAGAACTTTCAGCCTTTTTGATGTACTTTTTGCATGCGTTCCGTAGGGCCCTATAGGTATTAAGGTCAGAGGATAGCCCTGAGCTCTTGAAATTAAGCCAGCTTTTATCTCTTTTAGTTTAGCAAGGAGGTCAGATTTTAGCCAGTGGGTGTGCCTATTTTTTAACCGCCGAGTTACTAGTTTGCAGTGCTTATCCTGAAGTGCTAGTAAGTGTGTCATGAATAGATTGAGGGAAATCTGAGCATCATTTGATATTAGGAGGGAGGACCAATCAGTTGCAGCAATGTAATGGAGTCGAAATTCGCACTGTTGCGGAAAGTAATGAGATGAGGTTTTGAAGGACTAGACTTGCTTTTCCCCCAGATACTGCAGGTAGGGGAGTGTTCCATGATGGCATCGGGTAGTACGCCAGAGGCAATAATATTTTCAGGGTGGTTGGTCATAATCCAGTCCAGCAGCATACTTGTATTAGAGTGTGGAGTTGCCCTAGTAGGATCACTTATAAGTTGGTGAAGGTTAAAACTCTGCAGCCTGGTCAGTAATGTTGATTGGGTGTTCCCCAACCAATTAAGGTTAAGGTCCCCTAGTATCAGAACTTCATGTTTCCCAGCAAGGTGAGAGATTTGATCCAGCAACTCATCCAGGTCTTTCTGACTGTTGGATGGGGGGGTTATAGGCACATGCAGTATGTAGTTTTTTGGTACCTAGGGTAAGTAGAGTATGAAGTACCTCACAGTGGTTTAGGCGAGGTGATTTTATGGCAGTAAGATGAAGATGGTCTTTAAAGTAGACAGCAGTACCACCCCCTCTCTTGGGTGGAGGTCTATCAAGTCTCAGGAGGTTATAGGAAGGAAGGGAGCACATAGAGTCATGGGTGGAAGGATTTAGCCAGGTTTCAGTCAAGCATATAATGTCGGGCTTGCAGAGAAAGGTCCAGGATTCTAGATTGGTAAGACTGTGAGTGAGACTCCTGATATTATGGTGCATAAAAACCAGACCTTTAGCGTTGCTAATCAAATCAGGTGTGGCATATGTGGGGCCTGGATTTATTTGAACGTCCCCGGAGAGCAGGATGGCAAGTAAGAGAAGATACCAGAGCTTGCGGCGCAGGAAGGGACATGGGTTACATATAATCAGGTGGCACACTGTATAGGCATAAGTAGCTAGGTGGCACCAGGCTCTGTTTAGTAGTAATTGGGAGGAGTCACAGAGGAGGGTATGAAGTAGTAAAAGGTTGGAAAAGAAGTAGTCATTTGGCAGGAACTTAGGGACCGTAAAAACAGGTTGAGGTAAAGAGAGCATGTAAAGGTGGAGTAGTGGCAGAGAGGACGCAATAATGAATAGCAACATACATTGGTGCATTTTAGCTACCTAGAGGCAGAGAGAGGTCAGCTAAGCTGGAGGCAGCCAAGTGAGCTGACGAGGGGCTATAACTAGCAGTAGCCCTACGTCAACAAAGGTTGGTAGTTTGATGTACAGGGTGACCTTAAAATAGTAGTCCAGGCAATAATGGTGAGGGGAGACTTTAAAATAGCAGTTTAGGCAAGATAGGAAAGTGGAAGCTGACTATTTTATATAGGGACTGATTTAGATAGGGAGGATTAGAAAGTGTAGCCAGAGTCAAAACAGACAGCCCCAAAGGATTATCTGGAGAAGTAGTTAAAAGACAGTGTGATAGAGTAGTAGTTAGAATGGGAAAAGTGTGATAGTGTAGTAATTAGAGTGCGAAAGAAAAGAATTTGGAAGGTAAGTTACCCAGGGGCAGCACTGTGACACACTGAGGCAGGGGGTATTTAAGGAGGGAGGTAGTAGGTAAAAAGAAGTTAAGTAGAGGACGAGAAACTGCTGAAAACTAGAGTAGAGGCTAAGTAGGGACCGAGGAATTTCCAAGGGGAGCGACTGATATAGGAGGAGGAAAGTGGGCCAATGAGGAGAGTGGCGTGCCGAGGAGGAGTAGCTAAAGTATATTTAAGGAGGCCGGGGGCAGGAAAATATCTGCGAGGATTTGAGCTGCTGAAATTTAAAAGCAGCCGTCCAGCAAGCGCCTAACCCTACAGTTCGTAAGCCTGAAAAAGGCGCTCCAATCAGTGGAAAGTTTCAGAGCAGGCGGACCAATCTGATGTGAGCAGCCGAGGCGCCGCACCAATCAGCACTTAGCAGACAGAGGAGTAGTACAGTGGTTTATACCTCAGTGAAGATCCAAGGAAGGGGACCAAGAGGATGGCCTTGGAAGCTTTGTGATGGTCGGGCAGCGGCCGGTGCAGTGGCCATGAAGCTCCGCCTCATGGAGTAATGCCACTGGCGCAATCCTAGGGCAAGAGGAGACAGCAGGTTGAAATAGTGATTTACACAAAAGGCCATCACCAGGGGTGGGGGTGATCAGGAAAAACAAAAGGCCAGAGTTAAAGATAGACAGGGGAGGGGTTAGAAAGCATTAAGACTGAGAGGGTGCAAATTGCCTCAAGGTGACCGAGAGCAAGGAGGGGGTAGGGAAGGTGCCAGCAGTGATTCTAAGTAAATAGATCAGGCAGAGGATGTCAAAAGAAAGGGAGGTGGCTGGTAGTGGCGCTAGAAATGGGTTAGAGTGAGGGGGTGAGCTAGAGTCGAGGTAGGCAGTGAGATTAAAGGTTAACATACATCTCACCTGCTATGAATTTTGCATAGCACTATGATTTTCACTCTCAAATTTACCCTTGCTTTGCATATGTTTCCTGATGTTCTTAATAATGTTAGAGCTATTTCTGGACACACAAACTATTAAATCATTGAATTAAGGTGATAGAAACATTCCTTATCATAAACTATATGAGGCACACTATTTGTAGATAAATTATTGTTTAAAATAAGAAAGTGCTATGCATTCTGATCCCTTGCTATGATTTTTGAAGGCTAGTGCTATGATTTTTAATGCCGAGAGGTTGAGAGGTATGAAGGTTAAAGTAGAGGAAAAAGATCAGAAATGAAATCACTGGTGAGGCAGGAGAAAGACAAAGTTGAGCAGAAACAGGCTAGCAGTTAAATGAATGTACTTATAAATGAATCAATTACCACAGCATTAATTTAACACAGTCAGGCAATTTCAACAACAGTGCATAAGAAAAAAATATCTGCAAAGATTTGAGCTACCGAAATTTAAAAGCAGCCGTCCAGCAAGCGCCTAACCCTGCAGTTCGTAAGCCTGAAAAATGCGCTCCAATCAGTGGAAAGTTTCAGAGCAGGGGGACCAACTGGATACAAGCAGCCGAGGCGCCGCACCAATCCGCACTTAGCAGACAGAGGAGTAGTACAGTGGTTTATATCACAGTAAAGATCCAAGGAAGGGGACCAGGAGGGCGGCCTTGGAAGCTTGGTGTCAGTCGGGCTGTGGCCAGTGCGGCGGCCGTGAAGCTCCGCCTCATGGAGTGGGGCGCCACTCGGGTGGTGCAATCCTCAGTGAAGATCTGAGGAAGGGGACCAGGAGGGTGGCCTTGGAAGCTTGGTGTGGGTTGGGCGGCGGCCATGAAGCTCCACCTCGTGGAGTAGAGTGCTGCTCGGGCGGTGCAATCCTCAGTGAAGATCAGAGAAAGGGGACCAGGAAGGCGGCCTTGGAAGCTTGGTGTTGGTCGGGCAGCGGCCATGAAGCTCCGCCTCCTGGAGTGGGGCGCCGCTTGGGCGATGCAATCCTCAGTGAAGATCCGAGGAAGGGGACCAGGAGGACAGCCTTGGAAGCTTGGTGTTGGTCGGGCGGCGGCCATGAAGCTCCACCTCGTGGAGTGGGGTACCACTCGGACGGTGCAATCCTCAGTGAAGATCTGAGGAAGGGGACCAGGAGGGTGGCCTTGGAAGCTTGGTGTCAGTTGGGCGGCAGCCGGTATGGCAGCCATAAAAGCTTTGCCTCTGAAGTGGGGCACCTCTCGGGCAGTGCAATCCTCAGTGAAGATCCGAGGAAGGGGACCAGGAGGGCGGCCTTGGAAGCTTGGTGTTGGTCAGGTGGCGGCCATGAAGCTCTGCCTCATGGAGTGGGGCGCTGCTTGGGCAATGCAATTCTCAGTGAAGATCCAAGGAAGGGGACCAGGAGGGCAGCCTTGAAAGCTTGGTGTTGGTTGGGCAGTGGCCAGTGCGGCGGCTGTGAAGCTCCACCTCGTGGAGTGGGGTGCCACTCAGCCGGTGCAATTCTCAGTGAAGATCCAAGGAAGGGGATCAGGAGGGCGGCATTGGAAGCTTGGTGTCGGTCGGGCGGCGGCCGTGAAGCTCCGCCTCGTGCAGTGGGGCACCACTCAGGTGGTGCAATCCTCACTGAAGATCTGAGGAAGGGAACCAGGAGGGCGGCCTTGGAAACTTGGTGTCAGTCAGGTGGCAGCCGGTGCGGCGGTCATGAAGCTCCGCCTCGTGGAGTGGGGCACCGCTCGGGCGGTGCAATCCTGTATGCTGGATGCTGTATGATCTGCAGACCAGTATGATTTTCTAGTTGTCCAGTAGATTTTCTTGTAACTGCAAGATTTGTCTCTAGCAAGTGACATTTTTCTAGAACTGCTCCTTCCGTACTGTTAGCTAAGTGACTGTAAAAAGGGCATGACCTGCAATCCAATAAGTCTCTAGCAGACCTTTGTGTTTTTCTAGCACTGCTCCTACTAGGCAGCTTCATGTAGTTTTAGTACATTATTTATTTATTTGCTTTTGGTAACCGGGTAAGCACATTAGACAGCTGGTGCCTATTTTCAGATGCGACCCGGGAGAGTTACAAGGTATACATGAGAGAAATACATAGTTACAAGGTATATATGAGAGAAATACATAGTCACAGTACAAACCTGGAGTGGCATGCTCCAACACAGGAGTGAAACAACAAGAGTTATTAAAACAGTAGTACATGGTATAGGGATGAGCATATATGCGACACCAGTGGGTCAATTTTACTTGTAATTTGTGTAGCAAGGTCTCACTGAATAGTACTATTACAGCAAATGGGTTTTCCAAAGTCTGCATTTATTCCTCTATGCGATGCATCTCCTTAGCTAACGAATTAGCAAGGTCTTACTGAACAAAATTTTTAACTAGTGAGTTAACCAAAGTCTGCATATATTGAAATGGAACATTAATGCTTAAAATCTTCTGATTGAGCCCGATTTCACCTTTCTTACTCCTGTTAACTCTAAAATCTGCATCTACCTTGCCCTGAATTTCAGCTTCTTTTCTTTTCAGTATTGCTAACTAACCTTATCCTTTTCTCTTGATCCCATCCCCCTTCTCTTTTTTCTCAGTGAATCCTACCTTAGCCATCCTATCCCTCCCCTTCCCCTCTGCCCTGCCTAATCAGACAGCCCTTCCCCTTCCTCCTGCTAATCTCTTCTCCCTTTATTTACAGATGGTACCCACAGCCCCTGGGCATTCCTCCACCCATGGCCATAGCCACTGGAGCTGCTCCCTGCCCTCTCAAGGGCCGAAAACAGGTATGCCTGCTCAACTGAAAAGAGTGACCCCTCAAGCTGTAAATTTTAAATCTGGCACCATTTCTCGGATCTTTGTGTGAGCCTGGCCATGGATTCCATCCTTGAACCTAGGCGCTTAGGGTCACCTGCAATCTCTAGCTTATCAACTGAATATTTAAGTATTAGTTTTTATCCCCCCCCCAAGCAGCTTTCTAAATAAAGCTAGTTGCTCACTAAGGGACTTTTGTGCCAGAGCCTGCTCTCACTTGATTTTTCAGCCCAGTGACCCTGCCTCCCTTTCTCTGACAGCTTATTATATAGACTGTCAGCTGGTTTTCTATCCCCTGAAACCACACCCTCCCTTCCTAAAGGGATCAAACCTAAATCACCCACTCCAGTTAACTCCTCTCAATTACTGCTGTAACCTGCCCTATTGTAAGGGACCTCACCCTAATTCTACTTATACCCTTTTAATTCTTACACTTTCCCATTAGCAGTCTATAAGAAATGTCCATAGAAGGTGGCAGATTTTTACTTCTTTCAAACACTTTGATTTTAATTGCTGGTTTGGGAAATAAAATTAAACAGCAACTCAAGCTCTCATTACGTATTTTTCTGCATCCATTTCTTTCAAGCCTAATAGCAGTTTACCTCCCAAAGTATGTTTGTACTACATAATAGGGCTTCCTTTAGGCGCTTTTACACACAGGTTTATGTAACAGAATAACTGTTACGGAAACAGTATTCCGTTACATCCCTTGTGTGTAAAGTGCATCTGTTTCGTTCCATAGGCGAATGTTCGGCCTAAATCTGTGTAACTTGCTTTTCAAGGGTTTGCACTGTTGTGTTCTGCTTTCGCCGGGCTGTGTAAAACAGCCATTCCGAAGCGGTGCACAAACAGCAATAGAGCAGCAAGCTCTGTGGGGATGCCGAAATACAAATGGAGGTGGGAGCTGCCGTAAAACTCGCAGAGTGTAGAAGGGATCCTAAAAATGCAACAGAGTACAACGGCGCCACAGGTAACGCTCATTTCATTTTAAAAACCTGTGTGTAAAAGTGCCTTTTGTGACACACCCTTACTAGCTCACCTCCTACCAAATGGCTCCAGATCACTCACATTTTTGCTGACAGACATTATGCTAGGATTTATCCTGTGGTTCTCTCTGGCAGGTTGCCCCCCCCTTCCCCCACTAAGGTCTTCACTACTGATCCAAATGACTTTACTTTCTCAAATATGCTTATACTCCCCAATAAACTCCATGATATCACACCATTACTTATTCTTCATAGTTATCTCTACCATGTAGCTTACACTTTTAAGAAGTGTCTTCTCTGCTACTCTATCCTGCCCTCCCCAGTCATCCATCACAAACTATGGTATCTCCTTCTTCTTGCTCTAATACTTGCAGGGGATACTGAACTTAACCCTGGTCCACCTGCTCACCTCTCCTGCTCAGATGCAGCGTGGAAGGACACAAAGGGACTTCGCATTGTTCACCTAAACATTAGGAGCCTCCTCCGTAATCTAGCTGAACTTGAGGCATGGGTCATACTATATCACCCGGATATCATTTGCCTGTCCGAAACTTGGCTTAAACCCTCTACCCCTGACTCTGCCTGCTCGTTACCCAACTACAACCAAATCAGACGTGACCGGCCCACCTCCAAACGAGGTGGTGGTGTAGTCATTTTTTATAAATCACACCTAAACCTCTCAAACCCTACAATGCCTGTCCTCTCCCACTGTGAATCTATTCACGCTACCTTTCAACTTGGCTCCAAGAAATTACCTATAGTGTGTGCTTATAACCCCCCTCTAGGTGGCGACGCGCATTGAGGAGCTCCTCTCACATACTGACTTAGCTGTTGGAAGACCTAAACCTAAATTGGATTGGCAAGGCGAACAAATCTCTCCACACTGTGGTACAAGGCCACAATCTCCACCAGCTAATCGCCGACCCTACCAGGGTCATTCCTCCCCCCAGGTCTAGTACCTTAATTGAATGGGCACTGACAAATCGCATTGATTATATAGTCTCCTCAGATACCCTCGCTGATGCAATTAGTGACCACTCCCCAATATATTGTATCCGGCGCTCAATTTGTCAACCCTCCCTTCCCCCAAAACTCATCACTTTCCGTAATCCAGCCAACCTCGACCAAGCCCAGTTCCTGAATGATCTATCCATAACTGACTGTACTTGTGTCTACTCTGCCACGGATGCTCAGGCAGCCCTTGACCACTTCCTAATCCTGTTTGGATCTCTACAGGATATCCATGCACCCTGCATCACACACTGTGTATGTGGAATGCAAACCAAATGGCTAAATTAAGACCTACTTGCTCAGATCTGGGCTAGGGACAAAAGCTGGCAGTGTTTCAAGGTCTCTGGTCTTCTGTCTGACTACAATAACTACAGAATGTGGAGAAACTCTTGCAAAAGAAATATTCGTTTAGCTAAGAGCTTGTTCTGCAAGGGTCTATTAATAAATGCTGCAGGTGATTCTGGTCTCATATAAAAACACTCCTTGAAGTCAAACACACTAGAAATACACACAATATGATCCTAAATGGTGTGCACTGCAATAATACGGCCACCACTGCAAATTCCTTTAATCTCCACTTCTCGGATTTATCCAAATACTGTCCTCTTTTCCCCAGTGCAGCCCTCCCCCCCATGGACAATGAGCCACTGCACAACCACCCACCTTTTACATTTCGAACCATTACTAGACTGGGAGTCCAAAGATGCTACAAGCCATTCCTGATAACACTGGTACTGGCTCTGATGGTCTTGAACCCAGACTCCTGAAACTCACTGCCCCCATTATTGCCTCACCCATAGCTCAAATCTTTAACTTGTCACTATGCCACAGCTCTGTCCCTAGTATCTAGAAAATAGCGAGAGTTACTCCAATATTTAAAAAAGGGGACCCCAAGGAAATTGCCAACTACCGGCCTTTAGCCATTCTCTTTGTTCTTAGCAAAATACTCAAAAAACTAGTTGCCAAGCAAACCATCTCTTTTCTACAGGACCACAAGCTCCTCTCGGTCTCCCAACATGGCTTCTGCAAAGGCCAGAGCACTACTACGGCCCTCCTGAAATTCACAAATGATATATTTTCTGCAATGGATAAAGGTCTCCTGACTGGTGCAATCTTCATCAACCTAACCAAAGCATTTGACCTTGTAAACACTCCCTTTTCCTCACTAAACTCCGTTCTCTTGGCTTCTCTACAGATGCTGTAGCCTGGTTTAATAGCTACTTGTCAAACAGGACGCAGGCCGTGTATTACAATTATGTCCTGTCTGATCCCTCCACTATACATATTGATGCTCCACAAGGATCCATCCTGGGCCCCCTACTTTTTTCCATCTTTGTTAATGACCTCCCCTTGCTCTCTCCAGATTGTTCATTACTGCTGTACGCAGATGACCTAGTTCTTTATTCCAGTGCTAGGAACATCTCAGACATAACTCACACTCTCCCTCTCTCTCTCTCTCTCTCTCCTCAGACTTCCTCCATATTCAGTCCTGGATGACTGAAAACAACCTCATTCTTAACATGGGCAAAACACAATCTATGCTTTTTGGCTCCCGTGCCAGACTCAAAACAAACCAGAACCATCTTAATATCTTATGCACTGATGACTCACCATTGGCCAACACTAACTCTTTCAAGTACCTCAGCATTTTGCTTGACAAATCTCTGGACTTTGATCAACATGTTACTGCTACCTGTAAGTCTGTTTAATGCCAAGCTTGGAAGTGCATACCGGACCAGTTCTGCCCTCACCCCAACAGATAGACTTGCTATTGCTCAAGGCACTCTTCTCCCAGCACTAGCCTATGGCACAGTCACCTACCTAGGAGCATCAAAAACTACTGTTCACAAGTGGGATACCACCTATAATAATTTCTGCCACTATGCCTCCACATCCCCTAATTACAAGTACCACTGCCAACTTTATGCTGATCTAAAATGGCTGTCCCCTACTGCTTATTGGCTCTAGTCCCTTGGATCTCTCATTGATGGTATTGCCAGATCAGGTCTCCCTCAATCCCTTGCCTACCTGGTGGGCACTCAAACCATCTCCTATGGGCTTAGATCCACTGACCTAGCTTCCCTCCACATTCCAAGATGTAAAACTGCCATGTTTGCGTAGGCTTTCTCATGTGCGGCACATAAATAATGGAATTCCCTTCCCCAAGACATTCGTTTTGCTCTGACCCATGCCTGTTTTAAGAGGCTGCACCACAGTCATCTACTTGTTTCAACCCTCTGCACATGCTTTCACCCACCTTAGATCCTCCAGTCTCTAACTCCTGGCTGCCATGTCTCTACCTACTGCTGCCCTTCTCGCCTCCATCTTTCCTCTCAACCTGGCTTCCTGTCTTCTTTCTTTCTAGCATTGCCCTTGCTTTTCCTAGGCTCACACCCCCTCCCACCTCCACTCTTCCCTCTCTTAATTTCCTACTTCTCCCTCCTCTATATCCATGTCTTTCTGCCTGGTCAACAGTATAGCACATATACCCTGGTCTCGATCATGGATCTTTTCTCTAAACTAGCACTCTTGTACTTCTTAGGACCTTTAGTGCTGTGGTTGCTCACAATTTGACTCTATTGTGTTCCTACTTAAGACAATGTTTAAATGCACTTTTACTGTATTTTGTAAAATGTTTGTAATGATATCTCTCATATTTTGTATCCTGAATATTGTTGAACTCGCACTTGCATCTCTCTTGCTTTTGTCTCAACTGTATTTCTGCCTTACTGGTAATTGTATTTGTACAGTACCTGTACCCTCTGCATTACCAATTGTTGTACTGCTTCAAACTGTTATTTGTACCCTCCCGGGTCATGCCTGAAAATAGGCATTGCTATGCCTAGTGCAATTACCCGGTTACCAAAAGCAAATAAATAAATGCTGGTGGTGTCCCATGTGATACTGTATGTGATATTCAGTTTGCTAGGTCGGTACCATGTGAGTGATAGTTGATGTGATGTCTTATGTCAGGTGAAAACTTATCACCTTAGCCTAGCCTTCCTGATTCCAGGTCAGAATTTCTATCATCCTAGCCTAGCCTTTTGCATATAAAAATTCAATTGACGAGTCTTTATTCACTTTTAGTTCGATTTTACATGTTGAAGTCCTTATAGGAGAACTCTCAACTCCCCCAGTAGAAAAGCTGCAGGACCTACTGTATACATCACGACTAAGCAAACTGCAATGAATGTACAATTTTCAAGCAACTAACTTGTCTGTAGTACATCATTTTCTCTAATTGATCCTGCGACCCCCACTCCACCATTACCAGCAATCACTCTTCCCAGTGTTCTCCACAGCCTCCTGATAATTGGCTAAGTTGTGATGGATGCCTATATGCCTACAAGTTCTTTGTTAATGTAGGAAAGTGCCTTCTGCAGTTCAGCTGCTCTGTACTGGTAGTATAAGGTTGAATCTGCGGTAATACACAGTATATAAGAGTGTTATATTAACTAAGAGCTTACAGGCATATAGGTATCCATCAGAGGGCTAACTGCGGGAAACATTTGAAAAAGTAGTTATTGGTAATGATGAGTGGGGGGTGTCACAGGATCAACCAGATAAAACAGTGTACTATAGACAAGTCAGTTGCTTAAAATGTTACTTTCATTGCAGTTTGCTTAACTGAGACTTATAGGTCTCATTGTTTTTCTCCTGGGGAGCTGAAAGCTCCCCTTGGCCTTTTAAACATATTTTTTTTAAGGATTTTAGTCCCCCGATTGCTTTTATGAGAGTCTAAGGGAAATGGGATTTTTCTTTCGTATGCATAGTCTTCTTGTAACTTTAGGACAAGTAGCATAACTACAGTCACTATAGGAACAATAATTATTTTCAGGAAGGTGGGTTCTGGGTAGCTCAGGCAGCCATGGCCTGTCCTCCTCAAGTAGTACCCTGGCCTATGACCCAGCCAGTCTGCCCCTGGTGGGCTCTGCGTGTGTGCAAAACAACACTGCCCACCGTTTTCTTCTTTTAACACTGTAACTCAGTCTTTCCATTCACATTGACAATTAGACACAAGTTCAAGAAATGAATCTCTTTTAGCATCAATACAGGAAGTGAATTTTAAATTGAGGTTATTTCTGTTTAGTTCCTCAACAAAGCCATGTGCCTCAGCCTCTGTTCTCTGAGACCGCCTAGTGTTTTTGTATCTGACCCGCTGTATTCTGGTTTGTATAATTTTGCACACTATTCGGCTCTATCAAAACAGATTATTGGTTTAGTGCAATAAAGTGACTCAAAATGAATAACTGATTAAGCAAGCCTTCTTGGAACTGTGCCCAGGAATTGTATGGGACTTTTGACTTCTGCCAGATGATAAACAAATCATCTAACAACATCAATGACCCCATCAAAAAAGCCAACATCCACTTATTCGCAGACGACACTGTACTGTACTTGAGTCGTCCCATGCCGGAAGCAGCCTGTGAAGACCTCCAAGCTGAATTTAACATTCTACAGTACCAGCTCATAAACAAAAAGCTTTTGCTCAATGCGAAAAAGACAAAAGCTATGCTCTTCTCCCCCTCCTTGCATGCGGCAATTCCTGCTGGGGGAAGCTATCCCACAAATTACCACTGTTCTTGGAGAAACACTAGAGTATGTAGCTAAATTCAAATATCTAGGAGTTTGGCTCGATCATAAACTTTCCTTCGCTGACCATCTCGAAGAACTACAGAAGAAACTAAGGCAAAGATTAGGACTATTCTACAGAATTAACCACCTGCTCACAAAAGAGGCCAAGATTCAACTGGTTCAAGCTACCTTCCTATCTTTAATAGATTACGCGGACCTGCTCTAGAGCCACTGTACTGCCTCTGCACTGGTTAAGTTGGACACCCTCTACCACAGAGCTATCAGGTTCATTACTGACCTTCCACTTTCCACACACCACTGCTCCCTGTACTCATTGTTAGGCTGGACTTCCCTTCACTATAGAAGGAATAGAAATGCCGCCCTATGGGCCTTCAGAGCGGTGACCAACAAGCTCCACTCATATGTCTCAGATTGCATAGCCTGGAGTGTGTTAGGCACCTACGCTCTAAGGAGCTATTTCCTAATTGCCCTCCAAGTTTCAAGGGTCAAAACTCGTATCGGCAAAGCTGCTCTAAGCTTCTCTTTACTCACATTGTGAAACGGTTTACAAAGGAACTTGAAGCTGAGCTGCCCTGTTAGCCTGAATATCTTCAAGGCGCTCTACGATCGCTACATGAAAGCACCTTGCAAATGTTTTCCTCACTGCTAGCCCACTAATTCCGCAATTCCCCCTTTCCATCCTGACGCTCGCCATGTTTCTACCCTGGCTCTCACTCTTTCCACTGCACCCACCCTTCCCTGTCCACTCCAGCCTGGCTAAAGTCCCACCCCATCCATAGTAGTGTCCCAATTATCTACCCCTCCTCCATCATTATCATAATAAACAAAGTACACAACAGCCATCGTCACTTTCTGTGGTTTTAGCTCAATTTTTCCCCCAGTCGTCGGTAATATATCCCTCCTCTTCTTTACCTCTCTAACCTGCCACCCCATACATGGCCTCTTTCCCCTATATGTGTAGTTGCCGGCTGCCTCACTCTAAAGATCTCTGCTTATAACCCCTGTATGCCTATGGTTGATTGTACATCTGCTGACTTCTTCAATTGTAAAATAATAATGTTTGTTTTTTTTTAATTTATTTCCACCTTGTACTGTATGGTATACACTGTATATACTTTGTTTTCCTTGTATATTATTGCTTTTTGTATACCTGCTTCTGTACTGTACTTTGATGTATTCATGACCAGGTCCACCTTGCAAATGAGCCTGCCTAGATAAATAAAGATTTTGATTGATTGATTGATTGATTGATTGATTGATTGAAGCAAATCATCCAAGTGCCCATGCCAGTGTACCATGTGTTTGCAATACATGTTCCTGAAAATATGGTTTTCTTCCCACCATCTCAGGTAAGGATTAGCATAGCTTGGTGCTACAAACGACCTCATTGCTGTCCTGCATTTTTGTAACTAAATCTTGTTGTTGAACAAAAAATAATTATGGGACAGAATGAAGTCCTCTGCTACCAAAATGAAGGATGGTGGGGTTTAATAGCATAGGTACCGATTTGCAGGTAGTAATTCAGAGCTTGCTGCCTAGCGTATGTAGTATACTAGTGTACAGCAATGCAGCGTCGGTGCACACCCAGAGATAATCGTATTGCCAAATAACATCTTCTAATTTTTCCAGAACATGCAGTGAGTCTCTCATATAGGATCCCAACAGTGGACTACGGATTGCGGAAAAAAGTCACAACATTTTGAAAAATTCCCTGTCAGAGACCCTATACCAGAGACAATCAGCCTGCCAGTTAGGTTATCAATATCTTTATGAATTTTGTGGCGACAGTGTTAAGTTGGTATAGCTGGTCTGATTTTCAAAAATTCACATTCATTGTCAGAAATAAACCATCTATTGAATATTTCATCTATTAATGTAAACAATTCATTCCGAAATTTGACAGTAGCATCCCTGCTCAGAACTTCATAAGTATTACAATCAGACAGCAGCCTCTATGCTTCTTTTACATAGTCCTGTTTGTTTATAACAACTAGATTGCCTCCCTTGTCAGTTTCTCTGAAAATGAGATCATCTTGTCTTTTTAATGCTTCTAATGTCATATTTTCTTTTTTGTTTAGATTATCTGGTAAGTGATGTCATTTTTTAGAAATAATGCATCTACCTCTCTGAACACTGTCTTTTGATATACATCTACTGAAAGTAAAAGTGCAAATGAGTTCCTGTCAGGCTTTCCAAGAGAAAAAGTGAGTCCCCTGGACCTGGGAGTTTAGTACCTTGAGTTCCTGTCAGGCTCTCCAGGAGAAAAAGTGAGTCCCCTGGACCTGGGACAGTGGTACCAGTTGAGACAGCAAAGCCACATCAAATGCAGACTCTGGAACCCACCAGCCTAGAGGCTATCTCATTGGTGTCATTAAGATGCCCTTGTCTGGTGCCTTGCCAACTCCAAGCCCTTGGCAGAAAAGCAGATGCTTTGCTTGACTAACTTCAATAGGGACATGGCAGCTACAAGCTGTCCTAGCTGTACCCACAGACGCTTGTTATAAGCTGCCAGGCGTGCCTGATGTGTGGAGATGCACAGCACAGAGTGTACAGAGGTGAAAACCTTTCTCCCCAAGGCATCTGTCTGTGCAGAGTCTGCATCAGGAGGTAGGCTGAGCACTAAGGGGCAAGGCTTGTCTGGGGTCTGTAGGACCTTAATCCCCGAAGTGGGGTGAGGCATTGTGTCAGCAGAGCCCATGGGTGCGCAATATCACTGGTAGATGTCCATGGGGACTGGAAGTAGAGCAAAGTTCTCCACACTGTCCTGGAGCATTCCTCAAAGGCCCTAGGCCGGGGGGGGGATGACACAGTGGGCATTGCTGAAAGCTCCTAGAAGTCCCAGTTGAGTAGGACAGGGTACTGCATGTGGCAATGGTTGAAACATCCAGCACCCACAACACGTCGATCAGGAATTTCTGGTACAGGGAGTAGTCAGAGGCTAAGCACAGGTGTAGGGAGGATTCCCTGCTTTCAGAGGATGATGCAGATGGAGAGGAGACACTGGACATGGAAGTGGGTGAGAGCTTGGGGCCATGCAAGAAATGGACACAGCTGGAAATGGTATGGTACTGGAACAGCATACCAGATGAGCTTTCATGCTGACTCCTGGTGAGGGGCTCAACAGGACCCTTGATACCCGAGAGTACAGGTAGCAGTGGCAGAAACCCAGGAAGGAGAGAAGAACCAGAGGATCTAGGGTCTTTGCCTGCACTGCAGCAATGTCTGGCAGACCTCACTCTAAGGGAGGGGATGATGAACCCTCCCGAGGAGAGTCGACCTGCAGGAGAGGAACAACCTTAGTGGTGCACAAAGGGGAAGATTCTCAGGCGGGGAGAGGAGAACCATTCAGCCCCCTCGGGGTAGTTCTGGTCCTCACCAGAGATGGGTTCGGCCATGGGAGAATTCCACAGCCTGGCTGGTCCCTGAATCCCAGGCAGTGTCACCACTGACACCATAGTCATTGGACTCCTTCCCCCGAATCCACAGCCGGCACTGTCCTTGGTGTCCGGTCCAGTGTCATATGCTGGTCTAGTGGCATCAGAACTAGGAACAGGCCTGGAGGTGGCACCATCACCAGTACCACTTCCAGTGCCAGGCCCAGAACCAACATCAGCACTGTGTCCACTGCTCAGTGTCACTCTCCTCCTTGGAGCCATGAGGGCTACTTGAGTTGGAAAGTGACGCCTCCACCTCAGCAACAGGATGCTGCCCAGCCCCTGTGCCAGCCCCTCTCCCAACACCATAAATGGTACCAGAAGGGGGCCCGATGTCACCACTAGCATTGCCCTGCTCAATAACACTGCATTCGGTGTCAGGAGCCACGGCCGCACCAGGCCACAACACCATGGTGTCCTCTGGTGTAGACCAAGTGATAGCTTCAGCCTCAGCAGCAGGGATGTCTGCTGCCCAGGGCAAACAGACTGGGGAAGGTGCTTAGCCAGCTGATCAGAAGGAGCTAACTGTCCACTACAGCCACCTCCCCAGGGCTTCTGAAGCCTCAGTGAGGCAAGGCCAAGGAGAACCCTACTCTTCCACTGTACCAGAAGCACCAAGAAGGGGCCCAGGGAAAGGGCCCAAGGATCTGAGCTTGACAAAATGAGTCCCCTGCCTGCCCCAAAGGTGGGAATCCAGATGACCCAACTTCAGTGCATGGAACCCAACGGTATTGTGGTCCACTGAAATGCAGATGTTCCAAGAATCCATGTTCCAGACCAAGACAAGTCTAACAAACCTAATGTTGGTCCTTTGTCACAATCAACCTTCTACAGGAACACCGATGCATAACCAGGGCTTTTTTGGGGCCCCTTACTTTTTTCTTGAGCTCGGACATCACAGATAAAGTAAGAAAACGAAGGCAACACTGTGCAAAGAAACATTTGGTGATGTCGCAGAAAAAAACTGGACAATGGTCAAACTGCAGCACTGTGCTGCTCCAATGGTGTGCACTCAATTGTGGGAAGAACAGAACTGAGGTGCGTGAGGGAGTCAATGACAGTTATTGGCTGGTGTGCAGCACTAGGTAGGTAGGTGCTACACAAGAATGGCTTCAGTAGCTGACATTAGCTCCCTTTCTAGAGGAAAAAAACTCCTGCAGGGTCCTAGTGCTTCTGGCCCTAGACCCATTTGTATGAACCAATGATGAAGATCAATTCAAGAAAGATCAATGCCGCCTTATGCATAATGGAGGGAACTGTGCCAAGCACCATCTTATACTGATGAAAAAGCAAGGAACAGTTCAAAATGCAGAGGCCTGATTACATATGCACCTTGTTACACAGGTGTTCACTAGGAAAAGCACCATAAGCATGACAGAAAGGGAAGGATATGACAAAGAGAGGCTCGAAGGGAGGTCATGAGGCTATCAAAAGAGCTGTCACCAGGGTGGGACCAGAGAAAATGGTCATGACCTTAGAACTATGAAAACCTCGGGAGTTGGCCTGGGGATGGTGCCCCACCTGCCCCTTACAGAAGACAGGGCACCTACCTACTCTGAGGGAACAGGCACAGAAGTACTTATCCAGACCCTCTCGGAGGAAATCAATGTGAGGGCAGAATGAAGTATGCAAGTACTGTCAGAGCCAAGACAAAGGAGCAAACTAAATGTAGAACTCTTGGGTCCCTCAAAGCTGCTGCAAGCCAAACACAGTGTGACTAGAGATTTGGAAGAGAAAGGAAAAGGATGGGAATTTAGACTGGGGAATTGGCACACACTGGGAAGCCTTGACTTGTAGAATCATGCAGAAACCTTGCTGTCAAAGTCACTGCCTAAAATGGCCTGTGACATATTTTCTTTCTTCTTACCCCAATTTAAATAGGAGACTTTAGTTTCCAGAGTTCAGACTGAAGTATGGATAAGACTGACTACCATGCTAAGGCAGCATGAACAAATCAGCTTATGGGCTGGTGCTCAGTTGGCAACTTGTTTTTAAAATCTGGCAGCAAAACCATTCCTTTTAGTGTTAAATTATTTTAATGGTTCTAGTAAGGATCACTTATCTTAACTAGTTTTTTTAGTTAACTTCTTTATGCTCCTCAGCTTCCTCATCGGCCTTCCCTCTGCCCATCCCCCGGTCCCAGCCCCGTCACTCTGGCATCCCCAGGGCTTTCGTGGGACCCTCCCTTGTTCCTCCAGAGCTTACTCCATCTGGTGAGGGGTGACTGAGGCCCCCCTTACCTTCTGTCATGGACCAGATCCGGTTAGGGAGGGACCTGCTTGAGTAGCCAGGTGCGGGACCTGCGAACCATGTGGCATCATCCTGCCAAGGGGCAGTGTTTCCATTTGCCTCTCCCCAGAGTCCCCCTGGGACGTCTGCATCAAGGACTCGCCAAGTGCATCCCCAAGCAAGTGTGAGGCATGTGGTACCTGCTGATGTTGCCCTCCTACTAGCCGCTCCAACTGTACTGCCACTCGTGGTCACCCAGGTGACAGGAGATCAGCAGAACCAGCTGCCCTGCCTCCCAGAGAAGGACAGCATCCGTTGGGATGCTCGCTCCTTCTACCCTGCAGCCTGAGTTCATTCCAGAACCCAGACTGCCAGTGTGTGAGACATAAGGTGCTAAGCACCTCAGACCTCTGCGCCACCAGGCCAGCATACCTTAACGGCTATTTTAGAGAACAAACCCTGTCTGTAAGGCAAATGGAGATGCATAAAACAACACTAAACTGAGTATGAGTATAGAAACCTAGAATTTGATGGCAGATAAGGACCGCTTGGCCCACCCAGTTTGCCCATTTCCCTACCTAATGGATAAGCTGCAGATCCTAGTTAACCAACAGCCTACTTCTTCCTACCCCCACCACCTAAAATTGCCTTATGACTGTCCCATGCATGCTTGAATTCCACCACTATTTTTGACTCCACAACTTCCTCCAGAAGGCCGTTCCATGCATCCACAACCCTCTCTGTGAAAAATACTTCTCTACATTATCTCTGAGCCGCCCCCATCTTCAAATTGTGCCCCCTTGTCCTTGCACTCTTTTTCTGAAAGATGCTACCCTCTTGGACTTTGTTGATTCCCCTGAGGTACTTGAAAGTTTCTATCATGTCCCCCCTCTCCCCCCTTTTCTTAAGGCTACACATATTAAGCTCCTTAAGTCCCTCTTCATATGTCTTCCGGTGCTGCGGAGACCGTGTACCATTTTAATTGCCCTCTTCAGGACTGCCTCCATCCTGTTTATGTCTTTGCGGAGATTGGGTCTCCAGAACTGCACGCAGTACTCCAGATGGGGTCTCACCAGCTGTCTGTACAGAGGGATAACAACTTCCTGTTTTCTACTAGTGATGCCTCTCCCTATGCATCCCAGTACCCCCCAGCCCTCCTTACTGCCCTCTCACATTGCTTACCCACCTTTAGGTAATCTGATATGACTACCCCAGGTCCCTTTCCATTTTTGTTGTTGTTAGTGTCTCACCCTCCATTGTGTACTCTTCCCCTGGGTTTCTGTTTCCCAGGTGCATTACCTTGCACTTAGCACTGAATCTAAGCTGCCATACATTTGACCATTCCTCCAACCTTGCCAAGTCCCTTATCATCCTTTCCACCCCACCTTGTATATCTACTCTGTTGCAGATCTTTGTGTCATCTGCAAAGAGACATACTTTCCCTTCCAGTCCCTCTGCAATTGCAATAAGACACGCCAGGTGGCAGAAGCGCCTCATGCCTTTAAACACACAAGAGCGCAGTGCAATTCTTGACCATAATTACACGTCCTTGAAATGTCCTACTACACTTATAAAAGGGGTCCTTCCCCATAAATCAGAAAACATCCCTGAAGTGTCCTATTGTACTTATAAAATGGGTCCTTCCCCATAAATCAGAAAACATTCCTGAAGTGTCCTATTGTACTTATAAAAGGGGTCCTTCCCCATAAATCAGAAAACATCCCTGAAGTGTCCTATTGTACTTATAAAATGGGTCCTTCCCCATAAATCAGAAAACATTCCTGAAGTGTCCTATTGTACTTATAAAAGGGGTCCTTCCCCATAAATCAGAAAACATCCCTGAAGTGTCCTGTTGTACTTATAAAATGGGTGCTTCCCCAGAAATCAGAAAACATCCCTGAAGTGTCCTGTTGTACTTATAAAATGGGTCCTTCTCCAGAAATCAGAAAACAGCCCTGAAGTGTCCTATTGTACTTATAAAATGGGTCCTTCCCCAGAAATCAAAAAAAGAAAAAAACATTTTTAAACCAAAAAATGATGTCTTCTAATTGAAATTACTGATGTAGAAAAACAGACCCAGTTTGTAGTTTTTAATATGAGCTTCACACACAAAACAGGAAAGGATCAGTGCCTCAGTGGTGCAGAAATGTCCTGCTGTTTTGGAGGTAGCAACCCCAATAAAACTACAATAATAATATGATCTTCCCCTGAACCCCTCTCGGCAGCACTAGGACTGGTTTGCTTTTATTTTACTATGTTTAAAATTTTAGAAGTATGTTTAGGTTTGTCTTACAGGATTTGTAGATTTTTTTTTTTATTTATTGAAAGAAATCAGAATTACATTCCTTGGCAGACTGTTGGTTTATTTTCCAGCTGCAACAAACTATTATTAGAGAAGGATGTTGGTAGCCTGCAGCAGTCTCATAATTATGCTACAGTGTGTTAGGACATAGTGAATATATACTTCTTTCTACTAGCTATCTTTTTCTGGGGGTTAATTCCATTGAGTTTTTATTCAGATTCTTAAGATTGATACTGTACATATAGTAATTTGATTATATACTGACACATGTAACCCCCTGTTACCCGGGGTTACTAGAATCCCAGTAAGACCTAGTGGTAGGCAGGGAAGGCAGCTTGTGAAACTCCAGTTAAATGGATTTCACACTGTCTCACTCTGTTCTCAGTCTTAGCTGAGACTGAGGGATGACATCATTTAGAACTGTCGCAGCTGCGTAAGCCACACTGGAATGTTGCAGTTGGAGGTTAGAGTAGAACGTTGGGGAATTTAAAGTCATTCTGGGAGAGTCTGAGTGAGAGTCTGTAGTGCAGTAGAGTGTGTGCAGGCTCTCAGAGCTTTAAGCTCTGTTACTTTTGTTTTTAAGTGTGTGTTTCCACCTGAAGAGGAACACAGGAATTGCAATTGAAGTGGTTCAGGGCCACATCCCTGCGGGGATGGGGGAAGGTATCAGCCTGTTTTCCAGGGGCAACCCCCCTTGGTTCAGCTAGGAGGAAAGGAAGCTGACTGTTTAAGTTTGTGCTGAGGCACCAGAAGCTCTGAAAGGAAGATTCCTTGAGGAGGAAACGCCTGTGGAGCACCTGCAACCAAAGGGTGAGTTCGCTCTGAAAAAAGGGCCAAGTGTTTTCACCTGAAACAGAATGAAACTAAAGGGACTGTTACTGTGGGGTCAGAAAAAGATAGCCAAGTACAGTTGAAAGATGTGGGGATTGGACTGCTTAACTCTGTGTGGGGGTCTAGAGTAATGGACAAAGCCACTTATTTTAAGTATGTTCAAGTCAAAGGGGAAGCAAGACAAGTAGATTGAATGTGAAAGACATTTAAAAGGAATCTACACAGCACAGCGTTAAAGGATGAGGTGTTACAGTCCAGAGAAATGGCCGGGTATGAATTGTGGGAGCGAGAGGTGGGAGACCCCCCCATCATTAGTAACCAAATTCACCTCTACGGATTTGCTCTGAGACATCTGTTGCTTTCTCTCAGGTACTTGGCCAATGCCTGAGGAAAGTCCCCAGATGTCAGATTGATGGGAAGATTCCCTTATGGAGCAGAGGTGCTCTTAGGTGGTTTAGGGAGCCACCAGTAAATGTTTCCATGATGTATGGAAAGTGTCCAAGTGGCTGGCAAGGGAGCCAAGCTAGGCAAAACCCAGAACGGTGTACAAGTTTGGGCTGAGAGCCCAGTGTGTTTCAGAGCCGGAGGGCTAAAGTGATGAGGATATGTTCTGGTCTCCTTTAATCTGCATTACCAGGAGTGTAGCCCCGTGGGGGTCCATCTATGCTTTGTTTATTCTGTTTGGATGTGAATAAAAGCCACACTTTAGAATCCCACTTCTAGTATTGGACATTGCAGTTATTGCTTCCTTTGTCCGGAATTACTTGGGTGCCCCTGTGCAGAGTAGACAAACCTAGCCTATGTGCCGAGTGACATATTCCTCCCCGAACCCAGCCCACCTGGTATTGCTGTCAGATACAAATGACATACCTAGTAGGGGTTACACACAGTATTGAACTCTGAACATTTCAAGATGCATGAACTCATTTTCTAGGGGGTCCTTGAGAGATTTGTTCTTTATTTGGCACTAATACTGATAATTGATATTACCTTGTAAAATATATTGTTATAGCACTATAGGTCTTATTGTTTATGGAGTTTGTTAACTGGTTGAGAGTATAGTTTAGTAAACATCTCCAGATAGGTTTAATACTCTACGAATGTGTGAAATCAGTTGTTCATACTAGGTACATTTTCTTTATATGGCCATATATAGAACATTTCTGTTGAATAGCTTTTTATCACCCAATGCTATCATATTTTAACATGCACTTGGGTATTAAATCTAAAGGTGTTGCTTTTAATTAAGAATGTATTCACATAAAACACTCATTCATTCATTTATTTAGTGGGACTGTCTGCTTGACTGTTCCTTTTATCGTTTGTTGACATTTGACCTTGGAAGGTTTCTCAAGCAGCAGCAAGCTAGTAGAATCTGGTTCCTTCCATTTAAATCTGTGATTTTTTTAAAATAGGTATTTTAAACCAATGAGAATTCTTTCAGTTTTTTTTTGTATGATCTGAGTGTTAAGAGAACTGACATAAGTCTCCAAGGAAGGACCTGGTTGGTCCGAAAGCTTAGGCACTGTTTTCTTTTTGCAACATCTATGTTGGTCCAATAAAAGGTATCAACCCATTTGCTTCTGGATTTATGCTGTTAAAACATGTGTTTAGCTGAATTCGGGAGGAACAGTGAGTACACGAGACTTCTGGTGCTTCAGCGCCATTTAGAAATATAACCACACTTTGGCATTGGGCATGGTAAATAGAAACGGACCAGGAGGGTTTTGCGTTGGAGTAAAATTAGTAAAAGTAACTATTTTATGTAGGATGAAATTGCTACTATGGATACTACATCACAACAGGGACTGCTGCTGGCAGTGCAAGCACGTTTAGGGATAACTGCAGAAAAAGTAAGCAAAGGGCTGACAGTGTCCCTTTAAGTGGTCTGTTATTCATGGCATGTGTGTTTTTCCTAACCCTTCTAGTTTTTAATATGGCATGCTTGTTGCTGGGTGCAAGGAAATGAATGGGTGAATTCTTTAATAGCCGTGTTTACATCTGTAATGATTTCCAGCATGTCCCACCTTTCATTTGATACAGAGGTTAAATCTTTCCTCCCCAAAGTTTCTGTAGCATCTACTTGTTTTATAATTTTGGTTAGTTGATTTTATAATTGTTCTCTTGAGGCTGCAAGTTACTGGATAGTGGTCTCCCAGGTAGGGCCTCAGTACCCTGTGTCTTAGAACTTTTAAATGTGAGGTGATATCATATTCCGAGTATTCCCAGCACTGCTGTACAAGCTTTTCCTTACTGGGGAGCCAATCAGCTGGAGCCGGGCTGTCATACCTTCTGCAAGTCTGCCCCTCCTTGGATTGCCCTAGGCTGCACTGAAGTCTCCGACAAGGACCAGCTCACAGCCTTTAATGGTTTCTTATAACAGCTGGGCCAGTAAGTTGAAGTGGCTTTACTTTTGGTGGTGAATAAACACCACCACTGTTTAGTTTACAGGAGCTTATAGCTATAGCAAGGCATTCTATATCTTCTAGCGTGACAGAGTAAATTTTTTCCAGAAGACTGTAGGTTCTATCCCCACACCAGGAACTTGGGTTAAAACACAATACAATACTGACACTGTAGTGCAACATGCATGGGGTGCTGCACTCCTGAGGTGCTGTCTTTGGGATGAGACATTTAAACAAGGCCCGTCTGCCTGCTCTGGTGGTAGTTCCAGTGGATGTTAAAGATCCCATGGCACTTCTCGAGTAGGGGAATTTCCCCAGTGTCCTGGACAAATTTCTCCCATTCACTAAAAATACCACTAACAGCTTAATCTGGTTCAGTGTCAGTTGGCATGCATCTGTATCCCCCTTCCCAGGACGAGGCTAAAAATAGACAGAATTGTCTAGCTTTCCTTTTCTGGTCAACAAAAATTAAATAAATAAAATAAATATTGCTGAGAACTTCTTTATACAGAGCATAAACCCCCTCTTGTTTTGGGCCTGTCTAGTCTGACACGATTGTAGGCATCCAGGCACATGTCTCTGTCCAAAACATTATTGGTTAGCCAGGTTTCTGCTAGATCTAAAATGTCCCAGCCTTTCTCCTGAGCCCAAATATGTCCATTTTTTTTTGGCTAAGCTTCTTACATTTTTTGTGGACTACCTTTATTTCACAACTTACTGGTCTGGGGCTTGTTAGTCTGGGGTGGGGCACAAACACTTCTCTTCTATCCATGAACAATTTTTATAAAGATGGATAAGAGAAACCAAGACATGACATATGTCAGACATGAACACATGACCGTGCATTATTCCAGCACAACAGCACTGTTTAGAAATACTTAAATGTTCTGAACCTTATTACTCAGTTTTTAAGATAATAATTAGAGGATCCATTTTAAAAATCACAGTATGGCACTCCAGGATGTGCATAACTGTGAGGTAACGGCACTTCTCGGGTGCCTAAGTCACTTAATGATGCCTCGTGCCACACTTCCCTAGGTGTGCCATTATTGCACACCCAGTCATGCCTTACTGCTTAAATGACATGACAAAAACCCAGACTTGCAGGGGTCAATCCAGCACTGGAACCTAGGTGCCTCCCTTCCCTGGCTGGGAGCGCTGCTACACAGCCCAACTACCAAGTCCTCTCTTAAATCCAGGTCACTGGCATAGAAGCATGTCACGCTTCTGCTGGACCACTGCGTGGAACTCTCCCTTAAACTTTTAACTTTCTTTTCCTCTTGAATTATCTCCCCATTAGTTATTTCATTTTATTAAGAATAACCAGCTGGACGAAGCTAATTCAGAACTGCATCCTAAATAAACTTATAAATGAACAACAGCATAACAGTTACATAATAAAAAGGCAAACATACAAAGTCTGTCACCAGTTATAATTAAAGCAGCAAGTCAGGATAAACAAAAGTTAAACCAACAAGTATAAAAGAGATGATAAGCATCAGGTAATAGCTCTGAAGCAGTCTTTTACAACAGGAAATGAGGACCAACAACTAGATCTGAAGTTGCTTCCAAGTAGGCGATCTTTTGACAGGCTACAGAGGCTGTCAGGTGAAGAATTCCATAGATAAGGAAGTGAGTAGGATAAGGATCAACTTAAGGGATGATGAATTCCAAATAACTGACCCCTTGCACGCATGGAAGATGAGATCTGCAAGGCAATGTTTTTCTATATCGGGGACACTGCCACTTTACACAAATTAATGTAAAATGCAGCAGCCGACCACGGCTTACTGCTAGAGATCTGAAGACTCACTACTTCTCCAAGAGTGCAGATGTGCCACAAGATGAGATCAGCTTACCTCTGCCAATTATGCTTTGAGATCTTGAATCTCCTGCCTTCTAGTGTAGGGCACATTCCCAATCACCTGCAGTTTCACTGAGTCCTAAAGGAATTCCTGCTCTGCTCTGGTTATTGCTGCTGTCCCCGACTGGTACTAGCTATCAGCCCTAATTTTCTTCTGCTACTACTGCTATCTGTGGGGAGCATTTGTTGCACACTGTGCACTCACGTCATTATAGTTTCCCCTACCTCTTGTGAAAGCTTATCGTTTTGTTACTACTGTTTACTGCACTCTGCCTTGTACCGTAATACCTACTTCCTTTTATGTTGCTCTTGCTAGCCTGCTTTGTAATGTTCACAGTTTGCACTGGATGTTCTATAGTGTTCTAACGGCTGCTTTCATACTATACTATATAGCGCAGTGGGTTAAGACTGAGCTGCAGATCTGGAGACCTGAGTTTGAATCCCACAGCTGCCTAGGTGCATACTGTGTGATCTCGAGCAAGTCACTTAACTTCCTTGTGCTCCCAGGTCGCATCTGGAAACAAGCTCTGGCTTAGTGTGCTACTCCTGGTTAAACAGTATTCCCTTTCCTGGTTAAACAATGTTCCCTTTCCCATACTGTAAGCCTCCAGGATTGTGTCTCAAAATAGGCACCCACATGCCTAGTGTACTTACCTGGTAACAAAAAAAAACAAACACATAAACATGCACAAATCAATAAATGTGTAGTAATGAAGATACCGTCTGTCTTAGACTCACAGAAATCTGGAGGCAGAAAAGGACTCAATTGGTCCATCGAGTCTGCCCCTTGCCTCCCCTCCCTACTTGTCTCTTTTGTCCAGAGATCTCCCACTCCGTCCACTGTTCAACCCCTTGTGTCTGTTCCAAGCCCTCTTAAATCCTTCCACCATTTTGGCCCTCATCACCTCTTCTGGCAGACTGTTTCAGGAATCCACCACCCTCTCAGTGAAGTAACGCCCCCTCACACTGCCCCTAAACATTCCTCCTTCTATACGTACACTATGACCCCTAGTTCTAGCACCTACTTTTCTTGTAAATAAGCACCCCTTAACTTATTAATCCCCTTCACATACTTAAACATTTCTATCATGTCCCCCCTCTCCCTTCTAGCCTTCAGCCAGTACAGATCCAACTCCCTCCATCTCTCCTCATAGGGCTTCCTACGCATACTGTGCACCATGCTGATTGCCCTTCTCTGAACCCTTTCTATCCTATGTCCTTGTGTAGGTGAGGTCTCCAGAACTAGATCCTGAACTCCAGGTGAAGCCTCAACATGGATTTATGAAGGGGTATCAGCACCTCCCTCCTTCTGCTTGTTATACCCTCCTAATGCAAGCCAGTATTCTATTAGCTTTGCCCACCGCCTTGCTGCACTGGTTCCCCACCTTAAGGTTATCTGAAATTATGATTGCCAGGTCCCTTTCCTGCTCAGTTGCCTTTACTCCCCCGTGTGTGTAAATGGCTTGGTGTTATTACGCCCCATGTGCATTACTGTACACTTTGGCCCTGAATTTCAGCTGCCAAGTTTCCGACCACCCCTCCAGTATCCTTAGATCCTCCCTCATTGCCTCCACCAACCTGAGGTGTCCACTCTATTGCAGATCTTTGTATCATCTGCAAATAGGCAGAACTTCCCCTTCAGTCACTCTGTTATGTCGCTGATAGAGATATTAAAAAAGATGGGTCCCAGCACTGACCCCTGTGGCACCCCACTTGTCACCCCTTCCTCCCAGGAATGCACCCCTTTTACCACTACGCTCCTGCTTCTGTCCTTCAGCCAGTTCTCCACCCACCTTGTTATCTTCAGTCCCACACCCAAACTTTTCAGCTTATTTACCAGCCTTCTGTGAGGGACAGTTGAAGGCCTTCCTGAAGTCCAGATAGGCCACGTCCACTGCCCCTCCTTGATCAACCACCCTCGTCACCCAATCAAAAAACTCAATTAGTTTCATCTGGCATGACCTCCCTTGTGTGAAGCCATACTGTCTGTCTTCCTGTAACCTACTGTCTACAAGGCAGCTGACCACCCTTTCTTTTAATAGCACCTCCATCACCTTACCCACTACTGAGGTTAGGCTGACCGGATGATAATTTTCTGCATCCTCCCTGCTGCCACCCTTGTGAAGTGGTACCACATCTGCCCTCTTCCAGTCTTTAGGCACCCATCATGTATCCAGGGACAAATTAAACAGCCTCGTCAGAGGTGCTACCAGTTCCTCCCTCAATTCCAGGAGTACCCTAGGATGCAGGCATCAGGAACCACAGCCTTAACATAACCTAGGGACAAATGACTTGGCTCATCATGAGATTAGAGCAGTGCAGGAGGACATTGCAGAGTTGGGGAGGGACCTAAGACGAGTAGCACACACAGTATCCTTCTCAGAGGTGCTGCCTGTCAAAAGCATGGGGGAGGTGAGGGTAATTGGCACCATGCAGTTTAATGAATCGTTGAAAGAATGGTGCGGAGCACAGGGGTTTGGCTTCATTGGGGACTGGGGTTCTACCTGGAGGGACACCAGCCTATACTGGCAGGATGGTCTGCATCTGTCCAGGAAGGGAACAAGTCTTTTGAGCAATCGGTTTAAATGCTTCATTGGCAAGCTTTTAAACTAGTCAAAGGGGGAGGCACTGACAAGCAGCAGGAAAATCCCAGCCTCTCCCTACAAAACAGGGTAATAAATGAGAAAAAGACCAAGGTAGAACGGTCAGTGGGGGATGCTGCAACAGAAGGTAAAGCCATCAAAAAATGGAAAGCAATGAGTACCAATGCCTGTAATCTGGGTAACAAGCTTCCTGAATTGGTGGCCTTGATGGAGGAGGAACATCTGGATATCGTGGCAGTCACAGAAACATGGTACACACAAAACCATGACTGGGACATAAACATACCAGGATACACTGTCTACAGGAGGGACAGGGAGGGTAAAAGAGGAGGAGGAGTAGTTCTTTACATAAGGGAAGGAATAAAAGCAACAGAACAAAAAGGGTAAACAGGAGGAAGAAGCACTGTGGGTAAATTTGGAGACAGGCAATGGCACCACAATACGCACAGGGGTTGTATACAGACCCCCTTCTCAGGGGGAAGAAATGGACAGGGAAATGACAGAAAGTATACTTAGAATGGCAGAAAAAGGGGAGATATTGCTGATGGGTGATCTGAATATGCCAGATGTTAACTGGAGTGCAGTTGCAGCTGCCACTTCGAAGAGTGCAGTATTCTAGATGCCCTACAGGGGGCATGCCTTAGACAACCAGTACTGGAGCCCGCTCGAGAGGGAGCAATATTAGACTTGATTCTCTCAAATGGAGATGGAGAGAGGATCACAGATGTAAAAGTGGGTAGCCATCTGGGAACTAGCGACCATCGAACAGTATGGTTCACAATAAACACAGCAATAGAGTCAAGCCATACAAAGACAAAAGTACTGGACTTTAGGAGGGCTGACTTTGCCAAAATGGGTGAGTGCCTAAGGAGTGCACTAGCAAATGGGCAGGAAGGAGGGGTGGAAGAATAATGGGGAATAATAAAAACTGCCACCACAGAGGTAACGAGCCTTTGTGTGAAGCAAATAATCAAAACAAGATGATGTAAGAAACCACTATGGTTCTCAAAGGAAGTGGCAGTGAAGGTTCAAGAGAAAAAGAAAGCATTCAGGAAGTACAAGGAATCGCAGAAGGAGCAGGACAGAGAACTGTATCAGTTAAAGCAAAAGGAGGCTGGGAAGGCAGTCAGAACAGCAAAGGCCCAAACCGAGGAAAAGATAGCCAACTCAGTTAAGAAGGGGGATAAAACCTTTATAGGTACATCAGGAGCAAAGGAAGACCAAGGAGGGATAGTGAGGCTTAATAAAGGGAGGGAGGGTGGGCAGAGGCAGACTGTGAAAAGGCAGAGATACTAAAACAAGTATTTTGCTCAGTATTTACAAATGAAGAGGGGAGGTACATAAAACAAACAGTAGTAACACTCTGGATACAGAAGTTGATACCAGCCCATTTACAGAAGAAAGGGTTCTGAAAGAACTCTTAAAACTGATGGTGGACAAAGCAATGGGGCCTGATGGGATCCATCCCAGAATTCTAAAAGAGCTAAGGGTAGAACTAGTGACACCACTGACTACCCTTTAACAAATCATGGGATTATGGGTGGTACTCGAGGACTGGAGGAGGGCAGATGTGATTCCCTTCACAAAATGGGAGCAAGGCAAAAGCAGGAAACTACAGACCTGTTAGTTTAACCTCAGTGATAGGGAAAATGATGGAATCACTTCTGAAGGAAAGAACTGTCGAGTATCTAGAGGCCAGAGGGGCACAGGACCCTAAGCAGCATGGATTCACAGTAGGAAGGTCATGTCAGACAAATCTGATAGATTTCTTTGACTGGGTGACCAAAGTAGTAGATCAGGGAGGGGCTGTGGACATGGCCTACCTAAACTTTAGCAAGGCATTTGACACAGTCCCACACAAAAGATTAATATACAAGTTAGCCAGCCTGGGAGTGGGTCCCAAGATGACAGCCTGGGTAAAAAACTGGCTGGAGAATAGGACACAGAGAGTAATAGTAAATGGAGTCCACTCAGAGGCCGCTTGGTGAGGCCGCACCTTGAGTACTGCGTGCAGTTTTGGAGGCCACACTTAAAGCGGGACATTAACCTCCTGGAGAGGGTCCAGAGGAGGGCAACCAAAATGATTTGGGGCTTGGGGGACAGGACCTATGAGGAGAGGCTCGAAGAGCTAAATATGTACACATTGGAAGAGAGAAGGGACCGGGGGGACATGATAGAGGTCTTTAGGTACATGAAGAGGGTAAATAGGGGAGGAACAGTCGGGGTGCTTCGAAGGAAGGAGGAAGGGGCCACTAGAGGGCATGGCTGGAAGCTGGAGGGGGAAGATTCAGGGAGAAAGGAGGAGGTGCTACTTCACTGAGAGGGTGGTGGAGCCATGGAATGCACTGCCTAGGGGGCTGGTGGAGGCAGAGACAGTGGAGGGGTTCAAGAGGGGGTGGGACAGGTACAGGGGAAGGGTTCTGGAAGCAAAATCCAATGCAGCAAGAATATCCGGAACTGGGAAGGGAGAAGCCAGAGAAGGCGAGGGGGACAGCAAGGTCAGCACCCAGGTTGGGGACTGACCAAACGAGCAGACACGAAAGACCATTAGGCCTATTCTGCTGGCATTTTAGTATGTTAGTATGTTAGAAGAAAGGAGGGTTACTAGTGGGGTACCGCAGGGTTCAGTATTAGGACCGGTCCTCTTCAATGTCTTTATAGGCGACATTGCGGAAGGACTGGAAGGAAAAGTACGTCTCTTTGCAGATGACACTAAGATCTGCAACAGAGTTGATGCACAGGGTGGGGTGGAAAGGATGAGAAGGGACTTGGCAAGGTTAGAGGAATGGTCAAATGTATGGCAACTTAGATTCAATGCTAAGAAGTGCAAGGTAATGCACCCGGGGAACAAAAACCCAAGGGAAGAGTACACAATGGGGGGTGAGATACTAACAACAACAAAAATGGAAAGGGACCTGGGGGTAGTCATATCAGATGACCTAAAGGTGGGCAAGCAATGTGAGAGGGCAGCAATGAGGGCTGGGGGGTTACTGGGATGCAAAGGGAGAGGCATCACCAGTAGAAAACAGGAAGTTGTTATCCCTCTGTACAGACAGCTGGTGAGACCCCATCTGGAGTACTGTGTGCAGTTCTGGAGACCCAATCTCCGCCAAGACATGAAACAGGATGGAAGCTGTCCAGAGGAGGGCACTTCAAATGGCGCGGGGTCTGCACCGAAAGACATATGAAGAGAGACTTAGGGAGCTTAATATGGATAGCCTCGAGGAAAGCAGGGAGAGGGGGGACATGACAGAAACTTTCAAGTACCTCAAGGGAATCAACAAAGTCCAAGAGGGTAGCATATTTCAAAAAAAGAGGTGTGCAAGAACAAGAGGGCACAATTTGAAGATGGGGGTGGGGGGTGGCTCAGAGGTAATTTAAGGAGTATTTTCACAGAGGGTTGTGGATGCATGGAGCGGCCTTCCGGAGGAGGTTGTGGAGTCAAAATCAGTGGTGGAATTCAAGCATGCATGGGACAGTCATAAGGCAATTCTGGGGGTAAGAAGAAGTAGGTTGCTGGTTAACTAGGATCTGCAGCTTATCCAGTAGGTAGGGGAAATGGGCAGACTGGGTGGGCCAAGCCGTCCTTATCTGCCGTCAAATTCTATGTTTCTATGTTTCTTGTTCACCCTCAATCTTCCTAATTCCTCTCTTACCCTGTCCTCACCGAACAGGCAAGGATAAACCCTGCTGTCATCCTGTCCCCTTTCCCTCAACTCCAGTCCTCTTCCTTCCTCCTCCACCATGAAGACCGAGCAGAAGAATGCAGGAAAAGGCCAACTGGTAAAGTGCAGACCAGGGGAAAATGGAATCCCCATGGGAACATGAGCAGGGGAAATGGAAGTATAGGTAAAGGGTGGAAGGTAGTCCTGCTAAATGCCAGGAGCTTGGGCAATAAAATGCCTGCGCTCCAGGCGATGCTAACTGAGGGAGCAGTGGATGTGGCAGTGGTCACTGAGACCTGGGCCACCATGGGACACGACTGGGACCTGAACCTGGAGGGTTACACTATGTTCAGGAAGGACAGGGGGGAGGGAAGGAGAGGAGGGTAGCAATAATAGTCAAAAACTGCATTGGCATAGGGGGAGTAGAGGAGGCGGAGGGAACCATGGAGGCAACTTGGGTCACCTTGATAACAAGGGGGGGCAAGAGAGTAAAAATAGGAGTGGTGTATAGACCCCCTGTGCTGGCGGAGGAGCTGGAGGAGAGTCTGGTGGCAGATGTTGGGAGACACTGCAGATTGGGCAGGGGAAGGGTGGTGGTGTTGGGGGACTTAAACATGCCAGGAATGGACTGGGAGGCTATGACATCCTCGGTGGCCAGGGAACAGAGGTTGTTGGATGTCTTTCAAGACGCGTTCCTAACTCAGCAGGTGGGGGAACCGACCAGGGAGGCACGGGTACTGGATGTGGTCTTGGCAGACAGTGACCAGATTGGGGGCCTGGAGGTAAGGGACCCATTGGTAGGGAGTGACCATGCCACAGTCTGATTCAACCTGGACCTAGGAGGGGTAGAAGACTGCACAAAGATGGAGGTAACTGACTTCAGGGGGGTGGATTTTAAGGAAATGGGAAGGATCCTTAAGGGGCATTTGGGTGCGATTGGGTCAGACATGGATGCTGACAGTAGGTGGGAAATAATCAGGAGAGGGTGCAGGATGCTACCAGCACCTGTGCCAGAGTAAGACAAAATGCAGTAGGGCTCTAAACTCCTGCTGGTGGACCAAGGAGGTCCAGGAGGTGCTTGGGAAAAGAAGGCAGCCTATAGGGCAATTCAAGTGTCAGTGAAAGGGATCGAGGAGGAGTACGAGCTGATGAGCTAGGGCCACTAGGGTGGTGAGGGGGCCAAGCCAGGAAGGAGCAGAACTTGGCCAGGGAAATTAGGGAGAGGCGAACAGGGGTTCTTTAGATACATTGGGGAAAAACAAAGGGTGAAGGGGCATGTTATGCAGGATTAAAACAGGGAGAGAATGGGCACAAGACCTGGGGAGCAGGCTGAGGTACTAAATGAGTACTTCACCTCAGTTTTCCTAAGGAAAATGGGGTGCTGCATCCTTACATGGGAGGAGACAGTGATACTGAGGACGGGGGGACCCTTACCAATCGGCAGGTCTGGGGAGAGGGGGAGGCATCTCTGGCAGGAGGGGGGAAGGCTAAGCTGGGAGAAGAGGTAGCAGAGGTGGAAATCACAGCAGAGAGAGTAAGGGAAGCCCTCAGGTCCCTTAAGATGGAGAAAGCTACCAGGGCCAGATAAATTACATCCCAGAGTGCTGGAAGGAACTTATGGATGTCCCGGCGAAATTCCCTGGTGGAGCTTTCGCCATCTCTCTGGGACAGGGTGGGTGCCCTAGGACTGAAGGTGGCGACAGGGTGCCTATCCACAAGGGAGGATCAAGGGAGGTGGCAGGGAACTACAGGCCTATCAGCCTGACATCAGTGGTGGGCAAGGTGATGGAGGGCATTGTCAGGAGGCTGGGGGGGACCTGGAAAAGTCAGGGTGCCTGGACGATAGACAGCATGGGTTCATCCCAGGGAAATCGTGTCAGACAAAACTTATGGAGTTCTATGACTGGGTGACGAGTGCCTTGGACCCGGGTAGACCAGTGGACGTCCTCTTTCTAGACTTCAGCAAGGTATTTGACTCTGTTCCTCATGAGGGCCTGTTGGATAAGCTGGGAGAAATGGGGGTGGGGAACCAGATGATCAGATGGATAGGCAATTGGCTCCAGGACCGGACCCAGAGGGTCGTAGTTGATGGGAAAGTCTCATCCCCAAGGAGAGTCATTAGTGGGGTCCCACAGGGATCAGTCCTTGGGCCCCTCCTGTTCAACGCCTACGTCTCTGACATAAGGATGGGCATCAGAAGTGAGATGAGTCTCTTTGCGGATGACTCAAAACTGGGGGCGGTGGTGGATGGGGAGGTGGGGATGGTGGCCCTACAGGGGACCTGGAGGCTCTGGAAAGATGGTCTAGAAAGTGGAAGCTGAGGTTCAATGCAGGGAAATGCAAGGTCAGCACCTGGGGGCCAGAAACCCGGGCCAAGTGTACACCCGGGAGGGGGGGGAATGCTACAAGTCTCGATGGCTGAGAGGGACCTGGGGGTGGTGGATGTCAAGATGAACAACTCAGAGACTTGTAGGAGGGCAGCAGCCAAGGCCAACAGAATGCTGGGATGCATCGCTAGGGGGATCACCTCCAGAAGGAGGGAGGGATACTCCCTCTGTATAACTGCTTGTGAGGCACACCTGAGTACTGCATGCAGTTTTGGAGTCCACACTTAAAGAGGGACCCAAACTCCTGAGAGGGTCCAGAGGAGGGCAACCAAAATGATTTGGGGCTTGGGGACAGGACCTATGGGGAGAGGCTCAAGAGCTAAATATGTACACATTGGAAGAGAGAAGGGACGGGGGACATGATAGAGGTCTTCAGGTACATGAAGGGGTAAATAGGGAAGGAGCAGTCAGGGTGCTTCGAAGGAGGAGGAGGGGCAACTAGAGGGCATGGGTGGAAGGTTGGAGGGGAAGATTCAGGGAGAAAGGAGGAGGTGCTATTTCACTGAGAGGGTGGTGGAGCCATGGAATGCGCTGCCCAGGGGGCTGGTGGAGGCAGAGATGGTGGAGCAGTTCAAGAGGGGGTTGGACAGGTACAGGGGGAAGGTTCTGGAAGCAAAATCCAGTGCAGTGAGAATATCTGGAACCGGGAAGGAAGAAGCCAGAGAAGGCGAGGGGGACAGCAAGGTCAGCTCCCAGGGTGGGGGCTGACCAAACGAGCAAATACAAAAGACCGTTAGGCCTATTCTGCTGGCATTTTAGTATATTAGTATGTTAGTAAGTACTTATTCAGCACCTCTTGCCTTCTCAAACTCACCCTCCACTTGCACTAACCCCCCCTTTACTCTTACTATCCCATGTCTTGCCCTCCTCCTCTTTCCTACATACCTAAAAAAGTTTTATCACCCCATTTGGCCTGCCTAACAATTCTCTCCTCTGTTTCTGCCTTTGCTTCCCTGATCTTCTGCCCAGCCACCCTCAGCTTCTCCCTATAGATCTCCTTGTCCTTCGTCCTTTGTGTCCTCTTATATAATCTGAACACTCTTTTTCTTTTCCCCAATTGCCCCCCTCACTTCCCTGGTGAACCAGAGTGGCCTCTTTCTTTCCTATTCTTATTTTCTTTATGCAGAGGTCAGTGGCCTTCAGTAACCCACCCTTAATTGATTCCCATAATTCCTCTATGTCCTCAATTTTCTCCTTCCCTTCCATTTCATCCCTGAATATCTCCCTCATTTTGGCAAAGTCCACCTGCCTGAAGCCCAGAACCTTCATGGTGGTCCGACTTGCTTCCTTCCCTGTCCTTACCCAGAAACTCACTGTTTTGTGGTCACTTGTACCTAGGCTGTCCCCCACTACAGCCTCTTCCACACTCAACGTGTCTTTATTAGGAACAGAGTAAACTGAGGCTGAACTCTGAATGCACTAAAGTGAATCATAAAGTTATATGAGAATACCAAAAACAGGTATGAACTTTATATACTGTAATGAATATGTTGTTATATAAAAAAAAAAAAAGGAAAATAAGGTTTTAAAACAATATCAATTAAGTTGCAAGTTCCTAATTGGTAATGATACAAGTCTAATAAATGTAACTAAAACATAATTTAATTTTGTTGTCTGGTGATAGTGTGGCATCTTTATAACTGTATATCAACGAACTCTATAAACAAACAAGAATATAATTATAAAAAAGTTTATGATTTTATTATTTGTTTATGTTTAGAATCAGCACTGTATTATAAATCTGGCCTGAAGAAGTGGTATGAAACTACGAAACTGTAGCCGGTTGAACATGTTTGGTGCGAAGCAATAAGAAGAATAAAATATTTTTTCAAGTTTTTATGGACTATTGGACTGTAGTCTTGCTGATTTATGATTGAGTTTTAGATTTTTGCCTATAGTAAGATGGTCCAGATGTACAGATATTAAAACAGGGTAATCTATACCAATTGAGTACAGAATATAAAGTTATGGCCCCCCACCAGCAGAAGTTCCCCCTTGAGAGCCATCCATTGAACTGCCTATAACAGCTGCCTATCCACTTCCTCCCCTTGTGTAGGAGGTCTGTAAGTCACACCCAGTCGTAATGATGCACCCAACCGTTTTTCCAGTGCGACCCACAAGACCTCTGCCTCCCCTTGCTCCTTCTGTCACCTTTATGTCGTCCCCAATGTATAATGCACACCCAACTTTCTTCCAGCCCTGTCCTTCCTAAAAGCCTGTACCCCAGGACATCCACTTCCCATGTCTGTTCCTCATTTATGGCTACAATGTCGAGGCCCTCATCCACCATTCTGGCCTCTAAGTCCACCATTTTGTTCCCCAAACTCCTGGCATTTGTGGATAATCCTTTCCACTATAGCCCCCCCCCCACCATCTCTCCCTACCCTACACGCTCCCTTGTACAGGGGAGAGCCAGCGAGTCCATCTTCTCTACCTGTAAATCTCTCCCCTTTCCTAGCCTTGTACACCCCTTTACCAGTTTAACCCCCCTTAAGACCTTATCTATATAACTTTGCAGACCCCCCTCAGCACTCTTGCCTCCCTCACTTAGATGTAGCCTGTCCTTCCAATACAAGTCCACATCCTCTGATGTGGCCCCTTCACTCCCCTATACAGGTGAACCCTTATTTGCTGCACCATTCCCTGAGCCATTCATTGAGCTCCCTAATTCTTTGTTTTCTTAGCAGTGCTAGCACAGGGGACTGGCAAGACTTCTGAGAATGCCAGGGATCTCACCTCGTCCTTAAAAATCCTCTTGCCAGCGCTCTAAACCTTCTTTGGACCTCCTCCACTTCATTGCTCGACAGATCATTTGTCCCCAGATGAATTACTAGGTGTGGCTTCCCCCACCTCCACCCTTGCACACTTCCTGATTTTATGCATCGCCCGCCCAGCTTCCATCCCTGGTTCACAAAAGAACGACCTCCTCCTGTAGGTAGTCCTCCTCCTGATCCAATGTATCCCCTTGATAATGGACTCACCGAAGACCATGACTCTCTCTCCTTCCCCATCTAATGAATCAGTTTGTTCCCAGTGAACCCACTCTCCCTCTCCCTGTTCCCCTATTTGCACCTCCCTGACCTGTACTGCCTGCTTGCCCCCCCGCTTCCCCATTTCCTCATTTGTTCCCCCCACCCAACAAATTTACAGTCTTTTCCTGCTGATCCACTCAAATTTGCTTAGAGATCGCCGTGGTATAAGGGAAAGGGCCACACAGTCTTAACATTCTGTTGTAGAGAATGTTTAGTTTGATAAATTCTTGGGGGCTTTGTCATAGAAGGCATCTCCATACTTCAGAGTAGGAAACAGTATAGTATAATTACCCTAGAATGGGCTTTCTGTAATAAAAGGCCTTTGTTTCTATGTTTCAGCCAATCTTGGGGCAGATTTTTAAAAGGGAACAGTCAGCACTTAGAGTCCCACACCCACTTGTGGGATTGGTCTCAATTTTCCGTTTGTGTGTAAAACCATTTTTTTAACTTAATGTTTACTGCAGTATAGTAGATTATATCAGACTGATTCTGCCAGCTTCCAAGTTGACATTTGCTGTAACCAGAAATGCCAGAATCTCCCTTCAGCTAACATCAGAGCAGGGTTGAAGCAGTGGGAGATTCAATAATCTGTAGTGCACGTTAAGAGTTTTTATAATCTCTGATCTTAGGCAGGATGCCGGCGCAATGGTAGAGCTACCAGTTGCGACGCTGATGATCTGGGTTTGGAAGGCCTGGGCATTGGAGGGCCAGCCAGGGGGAGGAGAAGTTCCCAGTGTTAGCCTGACCCTTGGTGGATGCTAGGGGTTCAAAAGCCAGCACAAGCCACTATTGGAGGCAGGGGCAGACGACAGCACGTGAGTCCACTGATGTAATTCACTTCCTACCTCCCAGGCCAGAAAACCCTCTACTGCATAGGATGCCATCAGCCACTTGTCTCAGCTCCGCACCACCATCTGGGCTCTCTGCCTCACTAACCAACTACCCATAACCTGCCAGGGGTTGCAAGAGGAGGCTCCCAGTAGCCCTTCCCATGGGAGATCACCTGTGGTGTACATAGGGCATAGGTAAGTCCCAGTGGTAGCAGATGATGGGGTTGAGTGGGAAGTCGGACCAATGGGGACCAGTGGTGTGTAGGTGGGAAAACTGTAAATAAAAAAAAAATCTCTCTGATCTTTGTTTGCTGGCCAGATAGAGGTCTGTACTTAGTCCTGGCAGGACAGTGGGACCAGCAAACATCTGATTTGAGCTTATAAAATCTCTAATATGCACTGCAGACTATTGAATTTCCCATTGCTGCAGCCCTGCTCTGATGTCAGCTGCAGGGGATTCTGGGATTTCTGGTTACAGCAAATTTCAGCTTGGAATCAGCAGAATCAGCCTGATACAGTGCTCTCTCACTATAACAAACAGAATGGGAGCCATAACAAGAGTTTGTTATAGCTCCCTGTTCGTTGCATCAAGGGAGACCCTGTACTAAGTGCTGACTCCATCTGCCACTAATGCAGGCAAAGTACACAGCATAAAAAAGCAAGCATGTTATCAGGAGATATGAAGCATGACTATATCAAGGGGGTCTTACCAGATAGAGTGGAATTTGTCTTTTACTGCTAATGTACTTTTAACATACTTGTATTGTGCTGCACACTGTACTCATTGCCACTGTTCACATCACCGCTTCTGGAGATACCACTACAAGCTGGAATTGCAAACTGTGACCAAAGGGACCTGACTTCCTGTCTCCTGACAGTATGTATGCACTCCTTGCCCTCCTATAGTGAACTCAGTACACTGCTACTCACAGCTACTGCTAATCTTGGCAACTCGCACTCCCATTCACTTGCACTCAGGAAGATACCACCAATACTGCCCAAACTGCAGATTGTGATCCAAAGTGACTCTTGGCTCCCTCCTCATAGTACACACACACTCCTAAACTAGGCTCCCACTGTTTCATATAACACTCCAACTGCTAGGGCATTACAGCACAATGACATAATGTACTGCAACTGGGACTCTCAAGTCTGGGTTCTTGGTTTAGAAAATGGTCGGCTGTGGCCCAACTGACCTGAAATAATGTACAATAATAAGTAAGCATTAATCACCACCAGATGAGGGCTCTGCCTGTGGATTAATGCCCGCTGGGAGGGTTGGTGCCCGAAGGTGCAGCCGAGGTTCCATGGCGGTGCATTAATCCAGGTAAGCTTCGAGCTAAATGATGTAATGCTGTACTCTAGAACTCATCATAAGCGGCGAGCCTATCTTACAACATCACCTCCAGCAGGCAGCATCGGCGCTATTTCTCTAGCATTCCCTGGCTGCTGTACAACGCAGCGGAGCGCGAAGATTAGCCGACTAGCACAGCTGCCTGCAGCGGCGGGTATTAACCCACAGGTAACACCCGCTCGGTCAGTACCAGCTGTTAGCCATGGACACCTCGAGGGATAACAGCCGCTCCGTTATTAGGAGCCCCCGCTGTCTGTTGCAGTACGTCGGAAGGCAGGGAAGAGTTGACAACTGCCCATCTGGACCACAATGTGTTCTGCCACCGTTTGTCTCAAAGGGCCATCACTTACGACACTGTCTTCTACTACCTTATCACCTGTTCCTGCCTGTCCCACAGTACTGCACTCACATAACAGTGAGGGGCTGAGTCACAGGCGGGCTGCTACCCTCCGAGGCCTCCATGGCCCTGACGCTGGTACTGACAGAAGCAGGCGTTATGTGTGGCTTAATACCCGCTTGGTTTCAGTCAGCTGTGGCCAATCTTCGAGCTCCTTTTCAGCGCCCGACAGTGAGCCGTGTTACAAAATGAAACAGTGCCCTGTGTTTAAAACTTGCCCTGCGAATATTAGAGTTATGTAATACAGTAATACAGTATTATGTCCAGGGTAGTTACTTACACAGTGTTCCCTCACTCTTCCTAACTGCATGTAAAAAGCCAGAGGCGGGAGCCAGGGATATGATTTGCTATAACTGAGGACTCAGTATAGCGGGATTCGGTATAGCAAGGGAGCACTGTACAATCTATTATACTGCAATAAACAATAAGGAAAAAATATTTTTGCACTTAAAGCGTAAATTGAGACTAGCCCCACACTTGGGTGTGGAGCTCTTAGTGCTGACTGTTCCCCTGTAAGCAAATAATTAATGAGGACATCACCATATAATGATGGGTCCAACTGTCGTACCAGATATTTATATGGTATCAACAGCTCCAATGTTTTCTTTTTAAAGGGTGGGATCGTGAAGTTATCACATCCAGCAGAATTACTTCATTTGTTTTGGAATCCAAATAACATGAGCTTAGATTTATTCTCACTTAGAAGCAATTTTTAAATTTATTTAGGTTTTGCCACTTTGTCTGCCTCAACTGCAACTTTCTGACCAGTCTCTCCAGCCCGCCACCCACCTTTCCTGAGACTTACCTTCCCTCTGTCATCCTCTGCCACAGGACTGTAGGGGCGCCTGGTCGCAGATGCAGGGCATGCAAGGGATTGGGCCTTCATCCTGAGATCGGGATTTTTTCTGCCATATATTCACCCCAGGCCCACTTCGCATGCTTTAGGTTTCACCTTGCAGAGATGCCCACAGCATCTTAGGTGTGGGGTCCCTCCCCCTGGGTGATCTCCCTGTACTGCCACCCAGACACCTCCAGGTGGCAGATGAACAGCAGGACACACTCACCCCCCTCCCCAAGGAAGCAGAGCTGTCCTAGGGATGCTCAATCCTCCCTCCCTTGGCCGGTCCCTGGGCAACCCACATCTCTTCCCAAATCTAGATTGCTGGCATGACAGTAGGTGAGGCACTCAATGCCTCAGTTCTCTTTGTCACTGGGCCAGCCTCAGAAGCAATTTAGAGTTAGTAAAGTAATTCTGAAGTTGGGTGAGCTCATTCTGAAGGGGTTGTTAAATATTTTTGAAATGATTAGTGTCTGAGACAAACAATACGGTGTCACCACATATAACTGGTAGCAAGCTCCCCCTATATTGGCAGGGTGGATACAGTGGAGTGAATGCAGTAATGAGACTGGACCTGGACAGATTGAAAAAGTGGTCCAAAATGGGGCAACTCAAATGTAATGCAAAAAAGTGTAAAGTAGCTGGCCTGCCAGCGCAGCAGTTGGATTTCCACTTGCGACGCCAGCGACCCGGGTTCGGGAGCAGATTCGGGTCGTTGGAGGATTGGCCGGGGTAGAAGTCTGAAGTGTCCCAGGGACTGCTCATTTTCTCTGGGGTGGGGGGGACTCAAGGTCTGCAACTTATCTGACCCCAGGCGGAGGCTCGAGGTACGACAAGTCCTGCAGATAGCGGGATGGGCCAGAGGAGCTGCTTGGTAGATGTCGGCATGCAGCGCCTGGATATCAGGGCGTGAACCACACTGGGAGTGGGGGAGAACATGGAAAAAGAAGGTTGCAGCACTGAGAAGGAGGAGCACCAGTACTGGCCCTGATGGCTCCTGTCTGCCTAGTCGTTAAGGTGACCCGACAAGACAAGTAAGTATTGGGGTGTATGGGCCCCACCTAGGGGGTAAACCACGGCACTAGGGGGTAAATCACGACACTATGGGGGTCCTCCGGGGATCACAAGTAAGTCAGGAAGTGGGGCAGATACATATGTGTCTCCTGATGGAGCGGAGCTCCAGCGTAGAGAGGCGGGGGATAAATGGAAAGTATATATATATATTATATATATATGTATGTGTGTGTATGTAAAGTCATGCACAGTGGCAAAAGAAATCTAAAACCAGAGGACTGTTTTGGGGTGTGTGGGGAGAGCAGACTGGGATAATTGTGACTGGTTAAAATCCCACACCCAGTGCTGGAAGGCTGCAGGAAATGCAAATAAAATGTTGGGGTGCACAGGGAGGGGGTTTGCTAGCAAAAGGAAGGCAGTGATTCTGCCCCTGCACAGATCCTTGGTGAGACCTTACCTATATTACTGTGCGCAGTTCTGAAGCCCCCACCTGAAGGACAGGGACCTCTAGAAAGATGTTCAGTAGAGGGCTACAAAGATAACTCAGGGATGACATGGTTACATGCATGGGGAAAGGCTAAAGAGTTTCAATATGCACACACAAGAGACCAGGAGGGAGACAGAAAAGGGATATTGTTTAACCAAGAACGGCACACTAAGCTGGCACTCATTTCCAGGTGCAACCTGGGAGCACAAGGAACTTAAGTGACTTGCTCAGGATCACACAGTATGCAAGTGGGAGCTGTGGGATTCAAACCCCGTTTCCAGGTTAGCAGCTTAGTGCCCTAAACCACAGCGCTATACAGCGTCCTAGGGGACATAACAGAGATCATTAACTTAAGTACCTAAACAGCATTAACAAAAGTGAACAGCAGTACCCTGTTCACAAGATGTGAGGGTAAGGTAACAATAGGCCATGAAAAGAAACTGGTGTTCAGGCGCTGAATGCCACACCATGTTCAGGAACAAGCGGGGATCAACAGGGGAGGAGAAGGATCAAGCGCCCAGGGACTGCTCTCCTTCTCCAGGGAGGGGGGACATCAGTGGTCAGTGTATGACTGGCCCCTAGTGAAGGCTGGGGGCTGTCTGCCGATGCTGCCAACAATGGGGGTAGAGACTGGGCAGATAACTGGCGGAGAGTACATGGGAGCATGTGTGCCACTGTCACTGGCATCACTGCACAGCCCGCCTCTAAGGGGGGACTAAATCGGAATAGAAATTCAGATTGCTCGGCAGATGATGGAGGGCACCTCACAGGTCCCTTCCCCAACTAGCCACAACACTGGCCACACTGGATCCAGTCTTCAGTGGGTGTCGGGAAGCCCCACCGGGGGAAGCCCTGGGGGTAAGGGTCGGCGCAGGCTGGTGGACGCAGGGAGACGGGGCTGGGGGCTCTCTCCAGAGAGATAGGGCCGAGCAATCAGGTGGATAAACTGACAGCTAAAAAAAATAAAAGGGTGGTGGAGAAGTGGAATGCATTGCTAGAAGAAGTGGTCAGCATGGGGCCTGCTGCTGGCATCAAACACACAGGAGACAGGTACCAAGGGTGGTCCCTTCCAGAGAAAGGAGAGAGAGAGAGAGGGAGGGCAGTCGAGGCCAGAGGAGGAGATGAATGCAATAGGGAGAGGGGTGTTGAAACACAGTCTGGGCCATCGGCAGACTAGGAACAAAACAAGCATTTGTCAATGCCAAACATCTGCTTGCGTATTTGCTGTGTAGGTATTTGTCACTTATAGTGCAGCGGCTCAAATTAACAAACAACAAGTGTTTGACCCCAAATTTTCAACAGTGTTTTTCTTACCCACCTTATGATCAACTCAGGTGAAATGTTTTAAATTCTGCCTGAAAGGTAATTTTGTGGAGCAACTGTGAAAACATGCTTTGGAGAGGATTTAAAAAATGTACACTGCCTTGTTTATGAGGTGGGGTAAATAAAAGACTATGTTGAAATGGTGGGGTCAAAATATGGAAAATAGCAAAGTTATGAGTAAATGTTGAAGAATTAAGTTTCCTCATCAATTTTTTTTTTTTATTTTGATCCCAAATTTCCAATACGTACGTTTAATCTCTGCTCCAGGGACCATCACACATTGGCTTTGCAACGCCCCTGCACCTCGGCTGGCCAATCAGTATTTGATTATTTCCCCTCACTTTGGAAACTGCTCCCCTCCTTCCTCTGCTTCACTGCCTCCCTCAGATAGCAGTTGAGGCTCCTTCCCTCCCTTTCTTGTTCCTGTTTCTCTCCCTTAACAGTCCCTCATAAATGTGCTGAAATGTTATACTACCTTGTTTCCTCACTGTGCACCTTCTAATTTGCAGCACTGAACTTTGTTTATGCGATGTATCGGTTCTTATCCTTCGCTCCCCTCCCCCAGGTCAAACCTGGAAATGAGCCGTGGCACAGTGTGAGCCTTTCCTGGACACCCATTTTCAAATAATTAAATATTATCCCACTTGTGGCCAAAACAGGTGCAACTTTTTAAATTCCATCCAAAATGCAATTCTGCCGATAACTGCAAAAATCACACTGGGGATTGTAAAATTTCACATTCCTGCAGTGCTCCAGATAAGATTTTTCAGGAATATTGTACTCTTCACTTCTAAAGAGAGGTGAGTGAAGCCAAATTCAGATGGGTACAAATGCCAAAATCTGGTGAGTAAAAAGTACTTTTTGTTAAACCAGTGTATTTTGTTTTTACAAAATTAAACTACTATAAATAATTCATTTCTGTCATTTGTCTTCATTTATTATTTTGTTTTGCAACACACTGGGATAAATTAATGAACAGCACTGTTGAGCAGTTCACCTTTTCATTTTCAATTCCGAACATGTCTAGCCTTTCCGTTGGATAGACTCCTCTGACACAACAGCACACACCACAAACAACATACATTGCTAAGTTTTAACACCAGAAGCACAATGTACATCAGTTCAAAGTACAGACTAACTGATCTATAGGAATGAGCTGTGCTGTCTGATACAGTACCTAGAGTAGGCTGCTATGAGGATAAGCTGTGGTTCCCTATGCTGCAGCCTGCAGATTGGCTAGTCAGTCAACAGCACCGGTAGCCATGCTATTATTTTTATTTATTTTATTTAAACAGCAGTTTGGAAAACCTTTGAGCCATAGGCTCATTTACAAAGGTACCTTGTCACAGTAAGACAAACCAAAATACACAGTATAGCAGTACAACACATAAGTATAACAGTAAAATTAAGACATAGATACAAACAAGCTGGTACAGGTAGGATGGATGCAAACAATAACAGAGTTATGTCGTCCTTAGCAGCTTAGTGTAAGCTTTTGTCATAAGTGTGAGTACGGCTTTGACTGAAGTGGCAGTTACAGCATCGGGTGTTAATAAGGTGGTTACGAAGGAAGTTTTGAAGCACATATAGTTGGAGCCTCGGAGATGGAGGGGGCAGTGTGTGAACCAGGAGGGGGCCTAAAGCTGAAGGCTCTTGGCCGTGAGAGGTCCTAGCTCTAGGGATAACAAGAGAGGTTTTCCCAGAGGTCCGAGTATGAACTAGTGGGACAGAGCGGCATATGGTGGTGGTCAATCCTGGTGGGGAAAGCCCAAGGAGGGTCTTTTTTGTAAGGGTACAGGTTAAGATATTTGAGGCGCTCGTCGAGATCAAGTACCAGCGCTTTAGCATACAGTAGACAGGTGTGTGTCATCCTAGGTGCTCCAGTAATTAACCTGCAGGCCTTATTCAGAGAAAAGGAATTTTATGGAGTGCGGTCTGATCAGCAGCACCATACACCGGCAGTCCATAGTCCACTAGGGACAGGATAGAGGAGGTGACTGTTTTCCAAGATCTCCGGGGGAGGTGCAGTGTTTATACCGATGTAAGATGCCCAATCGGATATTAGTGGCAGTGGCTAGGGCAGCAATGTGTCCATGGAAGGAGAGGGAGGGGTCAAAATGGATCCCTAGATATTTATAGGAGCAAACTTGTTTGAGTGGGAATGAGGACCCAGAGTGAATGAGGAGTTGGAAGTTGCAGGACTTGTTTTGGGGATGAGTGAAGAACATGGTTTTTGTTTTTTTAACATTTATCACCAATCTATGTTCCTTGAACCAGCCCTCGGCTTCAGTGAAGGACTTCTGCAGCGAGTCCTGGAGGGCAGTAGGGTTACGACTTGAGGCAAAGATGACTGCATCATCAGCTACAATAGAATGTTCCCCGAGCAAGAGCGTGGAAGGTGTTAAGGTAAAGGGAGAATAGTAAGGGCCCAGAATGGAGCCCTGGGGAACCAGAAAAGATGGGACAGATGTCTGAGTAGGTCCCATTAATTTTTACACGCTGTGAGCGGTCAGACAGATAACTGGTGCACCAGGAGATAGGCCCAGCAGCAAAACCAGAGAGACTAAGGGCATCAAGAAGGAGGGGGTGGGAGACAGTGTTGAAAGCTTTCGAGAGGTCAATGAAGACAGCACCAGCCAGAGAACCAGTGTCTAAGGAGGAGTGGAGAAAGTTGGAGAACTCTAGGAGGGCTGTGTTGGTACTGTGGCCCGCTCGGAAGCCATGCTCTCAGGACAAAGGACATTGTAGGTGGAGAGGTAGTCAGAGATTTGAGAGGCCACCACTTTTCCAAGGCCTTGGAGAGAGGAGAGGAGAGAGAATGGAGATCGTTCGATAGTTTCCAGCCACAGTCCTATCACCACCTTTAAAGATAGGGGTGACAGTGGCGACTTTCCAGGCAGTTGGAACCTTCCCCAGGCAAAGAGAGTGGTTGATGAGGCATGTGATCGGGGTAAGGACTGTGTCTAAGACCAGCCGTAGGATACACGGATCCAGGGTGTCACTGCCTGTACTATTACTCTTGAGAGCAGTGACAAGTTGAACATTTACTTGTTGTTTGCTTCTATATGCAACAACATGACCAGAGCGACTGCAAAAACATGTTTTGGGGAGGGGGGATTTCAAAAATATCACCTACCTAGTTCTTGAGCTGGAAGAAAAAAAAAAAAAAAGCTATGTCGAAAATCTGGGATAAACATATTAAAAAATGACAAAGTTATGTGTAAAAGTTAAAAAGCCACTAACCAAACTTACCTTGTTAGGGTCATTTCCAAATCAGGTTCTGGAGCAGCAGGACGTGTGGGTGGGAGCAGCACGACATGCTGGTGGACTGGATATTTAAGTAAGTAAGTGGGTGCTGAGAAAGGGCTTAGGTGGGACCATGGGGGGCAGAAGTCACAGCTGAACCATTTTCTTCTTTTCAGGTGCAGCCAGGAAATGGGGCTCTGAGAGAAGGAAGCAGGAAATAAGTGGGATATACCGCAGAGGGGGGGATATTTTTATTTACAGACAGGGCAGTAAGCGATGCGATCGGGAGGTATGTGGGACAAACTGCAGAGTACGGGATTATTTATTTACAGATGGGCCACTCGGAGAGGCAATTGGGGTGTGGGCACTTAAAATGCAGAGAGTGGGATTGTTTGAAGCCATCGGGAGGTGGGGGGCCAAACTGCAGAGGGTGGGAATGTTTGTTTACAGATGGGGAACTGGAGGAAGTAATCAGGAGGTGGGCAGGCTACACGGCACAGGGTGGGATTGTTTTCACACACACATAGAGCACCAGGGAAAGCCACTGGGGTGGGGGGGAGAACGGATGAGGAGCAGGGCGATAGTGACACTGTTCAGCTGGCTGCTGGGTAATGTGTTGTAGATGAAAGTATGCAGCCACAAAGTCTCCACCCATCAGCCACACCGACACCGTCATGATCAGCCTGCTGCTCACTGGCTGTTAGTGGCAAGCCTCATGCAGCCTGAGCTGCACTGGATGCTACACAGACATGCCTCCGCAGCTGCTACTCTCCTGAGAAGCCCCAACATGTTTCCTTCATGCAGGCAGATCCGTGGTGGTCTAGTGTTTAGGATTCAGGACTCTCGCTTCCATGGCCCAGGTTCAGTTCCTGGTCAGGGAAGGTGCTATGCTTTTGTAAGGGAGGAGGAAGGCACACCTGTAACCAGAGTACGGCATGTAGTGTTAGGAAGGGAAGATACAGCAGACTAGATGGACCTGCCAGTCCTTTTCTACTGATACAGTCTATGGTTCTATGTTCAAACGTAAAAAGGGCTGCAGCACAAGAAATCAAAAGGCAATGATCATTTATTGGAGGTGAGGTAGAAGGAAATTCAGTATAAACGCTCCCCAGTGCTCTACTTCAATTGTCAGGGGTTGGTAGACTAGCCCTGGTCCAGCACTAAGCTGGGTGCAGATACAAGCAGGTAGTAGGCAGACTCAATAGACCATTACTGGGGCTTTTTCTGCCATCAACACCTATATTTCCTTTTCACTCAGGCCTAAGTCTCCCCGACTTTGCCCTTCTCACACCTCTATAATTAACTGTGACACATCTGCAGTTTAATTTCTGCCTGTCCTTTCTTATGATAATTCTGTCATATCAACCTTTGAATAAAACCTGCTTCCTCTGCTCAGTCTACTAACATACCTGACAAAGGAATCTGTGTAGCCCAGAAAACTTGTGCACGATGACATCTATGTGTAGTTTCATTGTGTTGGTTCAATAAAAAAAAAAAAATATCACTGAAGCTATGCAAATGTGTAGCCATCAGACACACACACACACACACACACACACACACACACACACACACACCTTACACTTTTTAAGCAACAGCCCTATCAGATTTGTTTACCAAGTACACATAGTTACAAAAATCCTGTTAATGGATGTAACTCCGGGGGTGGGGGGAGGGGGCTGAATGAGGGCAAGGTAATTAAATAACAAAATACAGCAGTTAAAGTAGGCAGATAATATACACAATGTTAGGGATCACAGCACATGTCCCGGATTAGCACCACCGATGGACATTAGACAGTATTTCTCATTAAACTGATAAAATAGCAATCAGTGAGCAGATTATAATATGCAAGTAATCCAGTTCTGAAACTTGATGCTTAAATACACCTCACAAAATCCCACTACAAGGCTTTGAACCTCATTCTAGCAAAAGTCACAAGTGCCAGAGACCAGTGTTTTACACCACAAGTTTTATTTATTTATTTCATTTTTGTTTACTAGGTAGGTGCACTAAACAAGTGATTTTGCCTATTTTCAGGCACGACCTGGGAGGGGTACACATTAGAAACAGCAAATGCATAGTGTCTACATCAGAATACAAAACATATAGTAGAAAGGAAAATACAATTAAACATGACACTTTTGAATACATGGCACAGTCGGGAACAACTTAGTAGAATATACATAGCATGAGGATAAACAGTATTCACAGTAAAATATTTATTTATTTGTATTTCGGATGACACCTTTGAGCTGAGGGCTCTTTTACAAAGGTTCCACGTCAAGGCAATAAGGTACAAAACATAACATGATCATTACAATGGAACTTATAAAAAAAAAAAAAAAAAAAGACAAGTAAGGTTACAATAATAGCAGCCAAAGGCATTGTCAAGGAATTGTGTTCCGAGTTAATTATACAGTACAAGTCATAGGTGGCTCAGTGAAGCTTTGTTAGGAATGGGTTAGTGGGAAAAGAGAAAGAAGAGAATATACTTATATAGAACTTTGAAAGCAGTATAATTGACTGAAGTAGTGCATATAAAGCAAACACTGGGGGTATATAAGTGTTGAGAGGAAGTACAGCTCTTAAGGTGTAAGATCATGAGTAGTAGTGCAAGCGAGGGGAGACAAGTAAGAGGCAGAGCAGGAGCAGAGACCTGAGCTCATAAGGTGAGTTCTTAAACTTTTTTGAAAGGCCCAGTGAGCATCCGATTGTTTAACACTGAGTTTATTCATTTATTTATTTAGCTTTTGTTAACCAGGTAAGTACACTAGACAAGCAATTTGCCTATTTTCAGGTACGACCCAGGAGAGTACAGGAAATTACATACTTACACACTTGGGACAACATGGTACATAATTAAGAACCGGTCACACATCATGAGACTACGAGGTAAGATTACACATCACATAATTAGGAACAGGTTACACATCATGAGACTACAAGGTAAGATTACACATCCCATGATTAGGAACAGGTTACACGTCAAGAGACTACAGGTAAGATTACACATCTTGCATCAAGTTTGGGGCAGTACAGAAATACTACATTTTAAGGGCCGGCAGTTTTGTATGGGTGCAAGTGCTAAACACACGTCATGGGGGTTTTTGACATCCACAGGCCGATGCACTTTTAAGATGGCTCCATAGGGAACAGCGCAGGCTGCCCTGCGAGGGGGCAGCACGGACCTGGGTTGGGAAGGTATTCCAAAGTTTAGGGGCACATGTTGCGAAGTCCCTTTCACCCATCTTGGTCCTAGTCACAGGTATCTTGAGTGTGGCAGACCCCTGAGACCTAAGGCAATATGACGAGGGGGCAGTTTGGGCCAGCAAGCTTGCCACCCCTGGAAGGGTACCCGTGTTGAGGACCTTACCAGTGAAGCAACCAAGGACAAAGTCAATGTACTTTGTAGGCTAGAGCCAGTGTAGCTTGTTGTAGAGCTCACGGTGATGAGTGAGCCAGGGGCTGATGAGGCGCGACAGATACTGTTACAAGTCAGTCGCACCACCTGAGAGATGGGCCTTAGCGGTGCTAGCAAACAGCAGGGGCCCATAATACAAAGAGGGGAGAAGCATCCCTCTCGCAAGGGCAGCACGCACGGCTGGTGTGAGGTTGCTTTCTGCCCTGTAGGCCAGACCCAGTTTACAGTTGACTGTTTTACATATCCTCTGAATATGAAGGCCAAGGTCGAGCTGTGGGTCCAGCATTACTCCCAGGTATTTGAAGTTGTCCGTGATAGGGATTGGGACATCTCCCTTGCCGGATACACAGAACGGCACATGGGCAGCCTTAATCTTTGCCCGGGACCCAAAGAGCATGACCTGTTTTTTTTTTAGGTTAAGGACAAGCTTGTGGTTCAGGATCCATGCCTGAAAGTTTATAAGGTCTTCACTCAGTTGTTGATTGATGACCACCACCTCATGGGAGTGAGACAGGATAACCAAATCGTCTGCGTAGAGAATTGGTTTGCAGTGGGCTGCAGTTTCGGGGAGGTTATTTATAAAAATGGAGAAGAGCATTGGTCCAAGGACGGAGCCTTGGGGGAACCCTACCGTTTACTGGGATAGGACCCGAAAGCTCTTTGCCAAATTTGACCCGCTGCATTCTACCATATAGGTAGTTGTCGAACCAGCTAAGAGCAGTAGTGGAAAGACCAATTGCTCTAAGCTGAGTTGACTGCATGGCATGGTCGACCAGGTCAAACGCCTTTGAGAGGTCAATGAAGAGGGCCCCTGAGAGTTTACCCTCGTCCATGGCCTCCCTGATCCATGATGTAACAGTAACTAGGGCTGATGAGGTACCATGCCCCTTCCTGAATCCATGCTGTACAGGAGTCATTATGTCATGCGCCTGTAAGTACTCTGAGAGTTGCCCTGCCACAACTTTCTCCAGTAGTTTGCTAGCTGCCGACAGGATAGATATAGGGCGATAGTTCTCTATCAGCTCAGGGTTCCCTTGTTTAAGGACTGGGACTACCCTGGCAACCTTCCATATGTCTGGGATAACTCCAGTTGCCAGGGACAGATTGAAAATGTGTGCCACCAGAGGTGCCAGCCAGGGGACACCAAGACTGAGGAGCTTGGGTTCTAAGCCATCTTGTCCGGCACTTGAGTAGGAGTAGAGTCCTGCTAGCAGTTTCTGCACCTCTTGAACTACCACTGCCCTGAACAGAAAAGGCGGGTGGAGTGAAGATGGTACTGTGGGCTGATTGCCACTGACACCATCATCATTTGGGAATGACGAGGTGTACTCCGACAGATCCGCAAAATAATGGTTGAAGGAGTTTGCAATGGTTTCTGAGTTGTTACAGCTCGAACCATCGATTATCATGTCAGTGGACTCAGTGCTCTGTGTACCACTCACAACTTGTTTAATGTTCCTCCAGAACCTTCTAGGATCCCTAGCCGAGTTCAATAAAGCAGATTTGCAAAATTCACTCTTGGCAATCCTAATGTTCTTTTTGCATTCATTTCTGAGTTGTCTCTATCTCAGAAAGATGGCTTGGTCAGCCGTGGCCTTGAACTTGGCCCAGCACCTATCTCTAGTGTTGAGGAGTGCCAGGAGGCTACCATGAAGCCATTTAGTAGCCATTCCCCTCACCCTCCGTCTGATGAGGGGGGCGTGTTTCTCCTGCAAGGCCCTTAGAGAGCAAAGAAAGTGACCGACAGCGGATGCGGGGTCCTTAGCATTCCAAACTGCCCCCCAATCTGTGTACTTGATGTCATTTTGAAAGGAGGACAGATCAAACTTGGAGTAGTCTCTGATCTGGATAATTTTACGTGGAATTTTTTGATGTGGTACCCTCCAGACACAGTACACTGGGGAGTGATCAGAGATAGAGTCCGGTAGGATACCCGACGAGCTGATCCTATCTGGTCTATTTGTCAGGATCCAGTCCAGAAGTGAGCCCTTACCACCACTAGTAGAGCATCTGGTAGGATCCTTGACAAGTTGAGTCAGAGAGGGACTGGTAAGTGAGGGTTCAAAGGCCTTGGCATTGCCACCCAACCAATTTAGGTTGAGGTCACCCAGAATGATTAGCTTATTCTGCTGTGTTGCAGCACCAACTGCACCAAGGAGACCAATCAGTCCCTCTACGCCTCCTTTTGGAGGATTGTATGCAAATACAATGTGAATCTTTTTTGCCATCCCTAGTAACAGTACCGTCTGCAGAGCCTCACAGGGGGACTGCATGGTCTGTTGATCAGGGAGGGCAGACATGTTTAGATGGTTCCTGTAGTAGACCAGGATGCCACCACCTCTCTTACTTCCCGGACGATCTCAGCGGATAAGGTCGTAACCAGGGAAGGCACAGGCTGAGCTGGGGGTGGAAGGCTTCAGCCAGGTTTCTGTAATTCCTAGAATGTCAGGACTGTGGTAGGGTGTTCCACACTCTGGGAGCAGATATGGCAAATGCAAGTTCACCCTTCTTGGTGAGACATCTGGGAGGAACAAAGGAAGTGTTTACGGTACATCTCAGAGTATAAAGCAAGTCAGGTTGTTTTAGCAGAGTTACAAGGGACTTTGGGAGTATAGTTCGGATTAATTTGTCGACCAGACAACGTGCAGTGTACAGAAGAAACGAGGGCGGGGTGAGCCAATTGACAGAGGAATAGAGTTGACAGTAATGTGTTAGTTTAGGAGCCGCAAGAGCGAAGCGGCAGATACTATTATAGCAAGTGCTCCATTTTTGGATTACTTGCTTGCTGGCATTAAGGTAGACAATAGAGCCATAGCTGAGGCAAGATCAAAGAATTCCCTGAGCAATGACCAGCCTGGCTGTCGAATTTAAGGAGGATCTTACCTTGTATGCCAGGCCAAGTTTACTGTTCACTGCCTTACATGTGGCTGCAACATGAAGATTCAAGTCCAGTGAGGGGTCAAGTGTCATCCCAAGGTATCTGAAGGATGTGACCATATCCAGGTTTATGCCATCAGGTCCACGAAGGGAAAGCCCCATATGACAAGCTTTTAGCCTAGGAGAAGTCCCAAAGAGCATTGACACCATTCTGCTAGTGTTAAGTAGGAGCTTAGTTAACTATTGATAGTATTTCCATCTCCTCTCTGTAACCCTTCACCCCCCTTCCACCAGAAAGTGAGCTTCCAATCAGTGTGCCCTTTCCTAATCTCCAGTTTACGAATCAATAAATAAAACTGCCAGCCGCATTCTCTGCTTCTCACACATTTATCTCTCTGCTCCCAGCAACACAGCCAAGATTGCACTGCTAACACTCCAAGTTCAGTCTGGCTGCCCAACCCCTCTCCCCCACCCAACTGCTAGTCCTTCTAACCCTTATTTAAAAAAGGAAAAATACATTCCCGATCCACAATCTCCCTATCAGTAGTAACACAGTCCAAGCTCTGAACCAGCTGCCAGTTCTACCTACTGTAACATAGAAACATAGACTTTGATGGCAGATAAGGACCGTTTGGCCCACCTAGTCTACCTATTTCCCTACCTAGACGATAAGCTGCGGATCCTATTTAACCAACAGCCTAGCTCTTCCTACCCCCCACAAAAATTGCCTTATGCCTGTCCCATGCATTCTTGAATTCTCCCACAGTTTTAGACCCCACAACCCCTAATGATAGAGCCAACACCCTCCTAATCTAGCCCCAACCCCCTGCAAAACCTTAGTAACACAACCCTCTCTCAATCCAAGTACAGTATGTACAGCTGTAACCCATCACCAAATCCCCCCTCAGCTGTCAACCCTTCTCACTCCCAGTGGGACTACTAGTGGACCTTAAAACCCATTTAGACATCTTAAAACAGGAATACAAGAATGTACGCCACAGAGAAGTACAGAAGTAGGAGATGCATACCTATGTGGATAGTGAAGGAGATGCTAGTAATTGTGGAGAGAAAAGAGGCATATAAACTGAACATACTGCAAGACACTAGTGAGAACAGACAACACTAAAGGGGCAAATTGTAGAAACATAGATGTCAGAACTGGGGGTGCAAAAAGGGGTAGATAGATAAATAAATAGCACTAGAAATCAAATCCATTAATAACTATTTCACATTTGTAAATAAGGAGAGAGAAAAAAACACAACTGTTGAACCAATGCAGGATTAGGAACAGATGACATAATTACAAAGGAGAAACAGATGGAAGAATGCTTATGTGAGCATTTTCTATCAGTATTCACACAATAAATAGGTTTCCACCTTTGAGTGAGGCGAAAACAAGACACTAAACCATGCCTCAAATTCTGCCTCTAGCCCCACCCCCTTTTATGACAGATGACGACATTGTTGGGGTAGATTCTAGGCTCTGACTCACTTTTATTCAAAATGGCCACTGAGATTTCACTGAGAAAGATTTTACCAAACTACTTTTTTGGGGCTGTTTGATTTAGATAAACTATTTTTAGTTGTTATTTCTATGTGGGCTGAGGTTGGACAGAGGTGGAGAGGGATGCACACACTTTTTTTCCACACATCTGACTACAACAGTAATAAGAACATAAGAAAATGGCCAGCAGAAGAAGACCTAATAGCAAACAAGATTTAATTACATTTTAAGGTGAGTCACTTTCTGCAGTGGATGCAATCACTCCTCTTCCAAAGTCATTTATTGATATAGAAATACAGGCCCAGAATTTGACAGCAGATAAGGACCACTTGGCCCACCCAGTGTCCCCATTTTTCCCCTACCTACATTATCATCGCAGACAGTATGTGATCTGCTGCTCTTTCTCCCTCTCCCCTTCATTTCCACTATGGTTCCCTTGTGCCTACCCATACATTCTGGAACCCCCACCACTGTTTTCACCCCCACCACAACTGCTGGAAGGTTGTACCAGGAATTCACCACTCTTTCTGTGTAGAAGTACTTTCTCACATCTCTCCTGAATCCCATCCCCTCCCAGCATCACAGCATGTCCCCTTGTTCTTGAGCACCTTTCTTTCCGTAAAATACTCCCTCCTGTACATTTACCCCATTGAGGTATCTAAAGGTCTATAGCATATCTCCCCCTCTCCCTCCTCTCTTTCAGGGTCTACATACTGTGGTCCTTTATTCTTTCCTCATAGAGCTTTTGATGCCAACCCTGCACCACTGCAGCTGTCCTCCTCCTCTGGACCGCCTTCACTCTATCTATGTCCTTCTAGAGATGTGGTCTCCAGAACTGGACACAGTACTGTGGGTGAGGTCTTACCAGTGATCTATACAGAGGCAACACCGCCTCCTCCTTTCTGCTGGGGATACCCTTCCCTGTGCACACCAGCATCCCACTAGCCCTTCTGACTACCTTGCCGCACTGCCTGACCACCTTTGGGTCATTAGATTCGATTGTCCCCAGGACTCTTCTCTTTCCTGCTTCACAGTCATCAGCACCACTGCTTACTGGGATCAGAGTGAGGATGGATGTGGAACCAAAATGGGCCATAATAAAGAAGGGACTGTTGGAGGCCACCAATGAATGTGCCATGATCAAAAGTAAGAAAGCTAGGGGGTTTGGCAAGGAAGTGGCAAAAGTGGTGGGGGACAAGATGGCAGCCTTTAAAAAGTAGAGTAGTACTCCGAAGAAGGAGGCTAGGGTGGACTAAGCCACTAAGTCAAGAGAGGCGAACATGGAAGTAAGGGAGACAAAGGCCATGAGAGAGGCACAAGTAGCCTGGGGGTTAAAGTGGGCGAGAAGACCTTTTTCAGGTACATAAGGGAGAACAGAAACATAAAGGATGAGACAGAAAGGCTGAAAAAGGAGGGTTTAGGAAGAGGGCAGTGAATAGAAGGCAGAGGTGCTTAGTTTACCCGGAAGAAGGACAGACCAGTACCACAAGAGAGCAGAGGGTGGGACGGGGAGTCACAGATGGCAAAATACAAGCCAACAGGGTACTTTTTTCCTTTGGTAACTGGACAAAGCACTGGGAGGTTAAGTGACTTACTCAGAGTCGCACAGTGTGTAAGTGGAGGTTGTGGGAATCAAACCAAGGTCTGCTGGATGTATAAAGCTCATTCACAGCTTGTTACTCTATCCTCTATACTGCTAGCCCTAAGGGCCCTAAAGGTGGACAGATCCCCAGGGCCAGATGGCATGCACTCGAGGATCCTTACAGAACTGGCAGAGGTTCTGGCAGATTTGGCAGCCCTTGCAGATCTGTTTAACACCTCTCTCGAGTCCAGAAACATGCCCCAGGATTAGAGAATGGCGCATGTGGTGCTTCTGCATAAAAGTGGGCCAAGGGACGAACCAGGGAACTACAGACCGGTCAGCTTTACCTCAAAATAAATAAATAAACAAACAGTGGGTAAACTAATGGAGACCATCCTGAAGGGGAGACTGATGAGACTTTCTAGAGGAAAATGGGCTCCAGGATGAGAGGCAGCATGAGCTTGTGTTAGGGAGATCCTGCCAAACTAACTTAATTGACATCTTCGGTTGGGTCACTAGGACAGTATACAAGGGTCAAGTGGTTGATGTCCTGTATCTGGACTTGCATGAGAGCTGCAGGAGCGGCAGAATGAGTGAAGTGTGGGCGTCGGAGCGGACCTCAGGACAAAGTCGATTTACAGTTATCATTTATTTTAATTTTTCCTAAAATGACTGTAATCATTGGGTTTCCTGGTTTGTAGGAATGCACTGAGAGGGATCAGTATTTGTGTACTTACTGCTTCTTTTACGGTCGACAGGACTAGGGTGGGAGGCGCAGAGTAGCTGGGATATTGACATGATCTGGTAGTACTCTGTATAGTGCAGCATACAAGTGCAGGCTGAAGACAGCCTGGACAGGGTGAGAGTGGGGTGATTGTTTTCCACAGGTAAACAGCTGGGAGTCAGTAAAACCCACCCTCACCCGGCTCATCCACATTTATAGGACCTGGGGGTGTGACACTTCCTGACACTCTACAGGAAAGGACCCAGTACAGGTAGGCAAGACAGCCTCTCCAGGAGTGTTACTCCACAAGTGAATGGCAAGGGCAACCCTAGCTTAAAAACAGACCATACAGGAGAGGCAGACAATAGAGAGGGGGGGAAACCAGATAAGAGAATAAAGCAGAAAAGGAAGGTATGGCAAAGAGAAGAAGGAAAGGGGGCAATATCAACAGCTAAAAATATGGGGACCACAGCCGGTACAGAGTAGGCAAACATACTCAGAGGGGCAAGTACAAAAGCAGAAATATTTGTAGAAAAGTAAGGGACAAGGATGGGGGTGGTGCAGTACAGTAGCTGCAGAGCAGCAATATTCAGAAGGACCTTCTGGATGTTGCAGTGCTGCCCCATATGCAGGTACCTCTCTGAACTGAGGGCAGAGGTCAACAGTCTCCAGGCTGAGATGGCTAGGTTACGGGAGGTCTTTGCAATCACCCAGAGGCCACCTCATCAGATCCCATCTCCTCAAGGGTTGCCTCACAGAGAGAGGGGGGGGGGATGGACTACGGTGGGCTCGGGGAAGGTGAGGGGAAGGGGGCACAGGCACATCCCCCAACCAGTGAAGCTACAAAACTCATATGCCATCCTGATGGAGAGGGAAGGTCCCACAGAGCCTCCCAGTGTAGTCACCAGGGAGGATGAGAGGGTCCTCCAAGATGGAACCCCAAGGGTGGGCAGCAGGGGACCCTGGAGGAGGAGGAGGAGGAGGAAACAAATCCTGTTTGGGGACTCCATTGTGAAGGGAACAGAGTTAGGGAGAGGCAGTGGGGGGGGGGGAGAGGTAATGTGCCTGGAGGCACAACTCGGAGAGAGGGGGGCAGATCCTTGAGGTCGCCATGTAGTAGTTAAGAGGGAGAAGCTGGATGTCATGGTCCACATAGGGACAAATGAACTAGCAGGGAGAACAGTGGACACAGGAAAAGTGAAGGAGAACTTTAGGAACCTGGGGAGAGGCCTTAAGCATGTAGTACACTCTGTAGCATTCTCTGAGGTACTGCCTATCTATGGCAAGGAGGAGGGAGGGGACATCTGCACCAAGGAATTCAATGTATGGTTGAAAGATTGGTGTGGAAAAGAAAAATGTAAACTCTCTACCCTTAACATTTAATTGATTTATAGTTAAACAATAAAGAACATAATTGTAAAATGGAATAAAGACAATTAAATGTTAATTCCACGTTCTAAAGAATTTAATATCCATTTTCCAAACAGAAGCACTTGAACTTCTTTGTTGTACAATCAGGTGAACGTTTTCAGAACTCACGTGTTCCTTCCTCAGACCAAAAAATACATTGCAAGTGCTACAATCAAATAAACACATTATTAATTAATAAAACCTTGATACAATGACAAATATCGAAAATTTGTATGAAAAAATAAAATAACTAGTTAGGGGAAACACACCTGAACATAACCTTACATCGTTATTTCTTTTTATTCCAGGCTGGCACTTCTTCTAAAACAAAATTGCAAGAATTATAAGTATGCAAAATTGCATATATAAACGCGATTATAATATCAAATTTCTGCAGTAATAGAATACCTGGATTATTTAAAATCTTAACTTAATCAAAGTCCAGGTTCCCAACCATAACCATCTGAAAAATATAAAATTAAAGAAATGCCTTAAATCTAAACCATAATTGTTGAATATTTCTCCAGTTGTCAACTAAAAAATATATGGCATAAGGCTTTGAAACTTACCAGCATAAGCTTGGCATGTGGTGTAGCATTGTCATTTGTTAAATATCAATATTAGCTTTAGCGAATGTTACAACTGCGTAGCAAATAAATTTAAACCAATTCTGTTTTGAGAGTGCCACCATGTTTGAGACGCCTATCGTGATCTCACTTCTCAGAATCAAGTGAAGAAGGGGCTGGGCTGCTTTATCATGCTACCTGAAAGGTACGTGATGATGTCACTAAGGGGACTAACTTGGCAGCCCAGCGTATAGTGAAAATTAACACCAAGTCATATACATTGATGCCTCTATTTTCTCATAATGTTGTACAAAATGCAGCATTGTAACATATTTTAGCATAACAGAGTATGAATTAAAATTGGTAAGCATATTTGTTGAATTTGTAACTATTAGAGATGTCAATATGAAAACATTTTGGTATATTCAAACTGAAGTGAAATATGACATTTCAAATGTTAATTTTACATTCAATCTCCAATAAACTCATAGTACATTGAACCCCGTATCATGTCTTATACAAAAAATCAGTAGTTCTGATGGGATTTGAAATAATGAACCCAATTTCACTCCCTTTCATTGTTAGGATCAAGTGAAGAAGGGGCTGGGTTGCTTTGTCACGCTGCCTAAAAGGTTCGTGAAAGCGTCACTAGAGTGACTTTATAAACAGCCCAGTCTGAATTAGAAATCAACATCTAAGAACATGTGTTGATCCCCCTTGTTTTTATATGATTCTCAACAGAACTGAGCTTTACTCATCTTTATAAAATTTACCAACAAATTTTACTATCGCAATCATGCTTGTGATGAACTTGTAATATGTACATGTTTATAAAGAGATCTCAAAAGAAATTTTTTTTTTTTTTTTAACAATAATGAATCAAAACTAATTATTAAATTAAATTTCTACAAAGACTACCTACAAGATACAGTCTAATTATATACCAGACCCCATGGACATATTTAGTGAAAAAAAACAGTGGCTCTGGTGGGATCAGAACCATGAACCTAAAAAAATCTGATTTATGAAATATAACAGAGCAGAATCAATATGGAACCTCAAATTATGATAAAATGTTACCATAAACCAATATAAAAAGAAAACATAATAATAAAATATTAACGAAAAGAAGTCCAAAGCAAGTTTTCATTTAAACCATATTTCCTTTGATATGTTCATAAAGTATAGATCCACCAAGCTTCTCTTTGTAGAAGCTTGGTGTCCCAGTTTATCCCTGCTCTTGGTTTCATTACATTTTCAATCCCAAAAAATTTTAAACTAGAAATTTGATGATTATATTGTAAAAAATGTCTTGCTAGTGGAGAGTGTTCATTAGCTCTTCTAATGTTACTCTTATGTTCAGTAATACGTACTTTCAATGATCTTGTGGTTTCCCCAATGTAATATAAAGAGCAAGGACAAATAATACAGTATATAACATGATCTGAGTTACAAGTTATAAATTCTCTAATTAGAAAGTTTTTATCTTGATATGTACTTTAATTAATTTACTTTTTACTGCACTGTTACAATGTGTGCAGTTTCCACATGGAAAAAAACTTTAATATTACTTTTTAACCAAGTTTCTGGTTGTGAAACTGGTTTCCAATGTTGTGTATGAACCAGTTCATCTTTCAAAGTTTTGGTTTTTGAGCTGTGATCCATGGTTTTTGTCCAAAAATCAAATAACCATTATCCGTACTTTGCAAAATATTCCAATTACCTATGATAACTTTATTTTTTCATAACTGGAGGAATATTGTGTAGAAAAAGAAAGCTTTTCCGATATAATTCTCGTGGGTATTTTGAATCAATGTATTACGATCTTTAGCTCTAACTTTTATGTTCTGCTTTCGTTATTATTGTAGATGAATAACCTCTCTGTATAAAACGTGATTTAAGGACTTCTACGTTTTTTTCAAATCTGACTGTATCTCCACTATTTCTTTTAATTTTTAACATTTAACTAAATAGAATATTATTTTTTAATGCTGGAGGGTGAAAACTAGAAGCATGTAATGTTGTATTTTTATCTGTAGACTTTCTGTATAAGTCTGTTGTTAGACTGTTTTTCTGTTTAATAATTTTAAGATCTAAAAATGGTATCTCATCAGCATCATATTGTAATGTAAATTGTAAATGTGGAAAAATACAGTTTAAGTATGAAATTCTAGTAATCGTTCAACTGTATCAGACCAAATCATAAAAATATCATCAATAAAACGTTTATATAATACAAATGAATTTTTGTACTGATTAGTTTCATTAAAAATGTATTTGGATTCAAAAAAGGCCATATACATATTGGCATAAGTTGGTGCTAAAGAGGCCCCTATTGCTGTTCCAGTGATTTGATGAAAATTTCTGTTTTCAAATTGAAAATAACTATTCTGTAATGCAAATTGTGTAAGTTGTAAAATGAATTCTCTATCTGGAATATTTTAATTTCTAAGTGATCAAAAGTGGTCCATAGTTTTTAATCCTTCACCATGTGGAATACGGTATACAGACTTTTTACATCTAATGTAACCAACTGACAACGTCTTGTATCAACATTTTGTAAATTAAGCTCTTCTATAAGTTGTATACAATGTTTAGTATCCCTTAAAAAGGAAGGGAAAGACGTAACAAGTCCTTTACAATGGTAGTCGACATAAATAGAAAAAGGTTCTGTAATGGAATTTACCCCAGATATAATTGGTCTACCAGGGGGATGAACAGGGTCTTTGTGAATTTTTGGTAAACATTAAAAAAAGGGGGTACGAGGTGATTTATTGATGAGGGCTGTAGCAAGACATTCTGGTATTGTATGTTGTTGTTCAGCTCTAGTGACTATTTGCTGTATCTCTTTCTGCAAAACTTCCCAAGGAATTGTAGACACTTCCTTATATGTTGTCATATCTTGTAATTGACTTAAACACTCAGACTGATAATCATAATTCATAATAACTATTGCCCCTCCCTTGTCTGCTTCTTTTATTATTATACTTGAATCCTCCTTGAGACTTCTAAGATCTTGTTTTTCCTGAAAATTAATGTTATAGTGAGGTCTTTGTTTCTCACTAGATTTAATAATATTATCAATTTCTCTATCAACTTTCTCAGTAAAAGCAGTAATGTTTGGTGGTTGTGAGAAAACAGGATCAAAGGTAGATTTAACATGTAGGGCTCATTTCAAATTATAGTCTTGATGGAATTATTGTGTTTTCATCTGTATTTTCAGTTCCCCTATCAAAAAAATAATTCTTCAGTATTAACTTGCGATAAAACTGTTTAAGATCTAATTTAAGTTCAAATGATGTAAGGTTATGTTCAGGTGTGTTTCCCCTGACTAGTTATTTAATTTCTTCATACAAATTTTCGATATTTGTTATTGTATTAAGGTTTTATTAATTAATAATGTGTTTATTTGATTGTAGCACTTGCAATGTATTTTTTGGTCTGAGGAAGGAACACGTGAATTCCGAAAACGTTCACCTGACTGTACAACAAAGAAGTTCAAGTGCTCCTGTTTGGAAAACGGATATTAAATTCTTTAGAATGTGGAATTAACATTTAATGGTCTTTATTCCATTTTACAATTATGTTCTTTATTGATTAACTATAAATGAATTAAATGTTAAGGGTAGAGAGGTTACATTTTTCTTTTCCATTATCAGACTTCTCCAACTAGTAAACTCTCCTCATTACTGTTTTTTTTTTAAATAAAGTTATAAAAAGGGAACTGAGGGAGAATCAAAAACAATGTGAAAGATTGGTATGGACAGGAGGGTTTCAGCTTCATTGGGAACTGGGGCCCAGCCTGGGAGGATGAAGGACTATACAAGCCAGATGGCCTAGATCCATCCAAGTGGAGGGGGGGGTACCAAGATCCTGGGTGAAAAGTTTAAATGTTTCAAAACTAGCCAAGGGGGTAGGCGATAGCAGGCAGGGAATACCAGACAGCTCTCCACCACAGGGAGGAGCAGTCACAAAAGGAAGATACTAGGGTCAAAAGACCACCAAGAAAACAGAAATTCTACATAGGTAACATAGGGAAGGAAACAGGGACCAAAACAAAATGCAAAAAGAGGACAGAGGGGAGTAAGGGGGACAGGACCAAACGTGGAATGTGTTATGTACAAATGCCCACAGCCTGGGAAACATAATCCCTGATCTGGAGGCATTAATGGGGGAAGTGGACCTGAACATAGTGGCTGTCACAGAAACATGGTACACAGAAAACCACGAATGAGATGTAGTCGTACCAGGATATGCACTTTTCAGAAAAGGCAGGGAGGAAAGAAAGGGAGGAGGGGCCGCCATGTACGTAAGGGAGGGAATCAAATCAATGGAGGTTCAGGGGCTGCAGGAGGGAGCAGAGGCACTATGGGTCACCCTACAGACAGGAAATGGAACCAGCTTTAGAACAAGAGTGATCTATAGAGCTCCAGCATAGGGGGAAGAATCAGATGAAACACTAGTGGAAGCTATCCACAAAATGGCAACCAAAGGTGAGATACTGCTACTAGGGGACTTCAGTCTAGCAGATGTAGATTGCAACTCCCAGACAGCGAGTACAGTCAAACACAGGAACATACTGACTGCACTGCAGGGGGCAGGCCTAAGACAACTTGTGGCTGAACCCACCCATGAGTGGGCTATACTAGACCTGGTGCTCACCCACGGGGACAGGGTTAAGAAGGTTAAGGTAGGCAGCCATATAGGAAACAGCGACCACAGGACAGTGTGATTTAATGTAACCACAGTGCAAGAGGCTAACCATACTAAAGTCAAGGTCCTGGATTTCAAGAGGGACAACTTTGTCAAAATGGCAGAATGTCTCATGGGAAGCCTGGCAAAGGAAGACGGGGGGGGGGGTGGATAAGCAGTTGGCTATTCTCAAGGGGGCCATAACAGAAGTGACTAACCTCTGTTTGAAACAGCAGAGCAGGAGCAAGCAAAAAAAAAACCAAAAAAACGCTTTGGTTCTCGAGGGAAGTGGCCAAGAAAGTGAAGAATACAAAGAGACACAGAGGGAAGGACAGGGAAAAGTGCCTGGGAAACAGAGGGAGGTGGGAAAGGTGGTCAGAAGTGCAAAGGCGCAAACAGAAGAAATTATAGCACAGACTGTTAAGAAGGGGGATAAGACCTTCTTCAGATATATCAGCAAGAGGAAGAAGTCAAGGGTAGGATTGTCAGGATAAAGGAGGCGGGTATATAGAGGATGACAGACAGAAGATAGCAATATCTTCACAATGGAAGGGGAAAGTGAAAACTCAGCCAAAAAAAAAACAGGCAGGGAGAGGAGGCTGACACTACTCCATTCACAGTAGAGAGGATCCTGTAGGAAATCAGAAACCTGAAAAAAGATAGGGCAATGGGGCCAGACGGGATTCACCCCAGAATATTTAGAGCTGAAAGAGATGCTGGCAGCCCTGCTCACTATCCTATTCAACAGATTACTGGAGGCGGGAGGGAGGTCCCAGAAGACTGGAGGAGGGCATATGTGGCCCCTCTACACAAGCGTGGGAGCCAAGAAGATGCTAGCAACTACAGACCAGTAAGCCTAACCTCAGTGGCAGGGAAACTAATGGAGACTCCGTTAAAGGAGAGGACTGAGTCATTCCTAGAAGCAAGTGGGCACAGGATCCAAGGCAGCGTTTCACAGTGGGAAGATCATGCCAAACAAATCTAAGATTTTTTTGACTGGGTGGCCAGGAAGGTAGATCAGGGAAGGGCAGTGGATGTGGCCTACTTGGATTTCAGCAAGGCCTTTGATACCACTCCATGTAGAAGGTTGGCAAACAAGTTAGACAGCGTGGGGGTAGGCCCCAAGGTGGTAAACTGGGTCAAAAATTGGTTGAAATTCAGGACACAGAGGGTGCTGGTAAATGGTGTTCATTCTGTGCACCATTATGGCTCAATGTGTTGGACTCTGAAATAACATCTCTACCCAAGCTTGGCCAGTTCAAATGCCTGCTCCGCCAGCATCTCGTATCTAACAGCTCCTGTGATTGCTTCACCTAAATGGCCATCTATTGTGTCTGCCTCTCCTCATCTCTGGTGCAGCCTCTAGCTCTCTAAGACTTCCCCTCTCACACTGCGACACATCTATCTTCTCTTCTTCTCACCCATCACCCCAGGTACTTACTGTCCTTTACTTGAGATCTCCCTCCCAAAATAAGCTCTCCCATCTTTTCCCACCCTTTTGCTTTGCGACAAGGCCTTTGGCTGCTTCTTCTCATCTACCTATCATTCCCACTTTTCCCCTTTCACTACTGTCACCTTACTTCCTACCTGTACTTATTCTGACAACAACTGTAATGTCTTAGTGTAATAAGTGATGACTACACTTAACTTCCTACTACAATTTCTGATGTTATTGTTGTTTTATTGCCTGCTTAGATATCCAACGTTAGGCTCCCTTTCTATGTTTGTAACCTTCCCCACTGACGTGGAACCTTTGTAAATGAGCCACTTTGTACTCAAAGGTATTAATCCAAGACTGAATAAATAAAATAAATTCAGAGGAGAGGGAGGTGACCAGCGGGGTGCCACAGGATCTGTCCTGGGACCAGTCCTCTACAGTGTCTTCATAAGTGACACTGCAGAGGGGCTGGAGGGGAAAGTATGTCTTTTTGCAGATGATACCAAGATCTGCAACAGGGTTGACATGCCAGAGGGGGTAGAAAAAATGAGTAAGGACATGAGCAGATTGGAGGAGCGATCAGAAGTGTGGCAGCTTAGATTCAATGCCAAGAAGTGCAAAGTCATGCACTTTGGGAGCAGAAATTCTAGAGAGGTACACAAATGGGGGCGGGGTACTGGTGGCCACCAGGCAGGAATGGGACCTGGGGATACCTATATCAGATGGCCTAATGGCAACAAACAGTGCAAGAAGGCTGTGGGAAAGCCAGTAGGAGGCTGGGGTGCACTGGGAGGGATCACCAGCAGAAAGGAGGTGGTTATGCCACTGTACAGATCACTGGTGAGACATCACCTAGAGTACTGTGTCCAGTTCTGGAAACCACATCTCCAGAAGGACATAGACAGACTGGAGGCAGTCCAGAGGAGGGCAACAAAGATGGTACAGGGCATGCAGGAAAAGCCTTATAAAGAAAGGCTGGGGGAACTCAATATATATTCCCTGGAAGAGAAGGGGGGGGGGGGACATGATAGAGATATTCAAGTATCTCAGGGGTATAAACAAAGTGAAGGAGGGCAGCATCTTTCAAAAAATAAGATGCACAAGAACTAAGGGTCACAAAATGAAGTTAGAGGGGGGAGATTTAGGGGCAACACAAGAAAGTACTTTTCTATTGAGAGGGTAATGGGTGCTTGGAACAGCCTCCCAAAGGAGGTGGTGGGAGCAAAAATGGTTAGGAAATTTAAGAGTACATGGGACAGATATAAGGGCACCCTAGAGACAGGGAAAAAAGGGTGAGCTGCAGATCAGCTAGGATTTGAGGTTCAAAATAGGTAGGCAAAATGGGCAGACTGGGTGGGCCATGCAGTCCTTATTTGCCGTCAACTTCTATGTTTCTATGTTTTAGCAAGGCCTTCGACTTGGTGCTTCATACGAGAGTGTTTAGGAAGCTTGAGGATCTGGGGGCTAAGCTCATGGGATAGGCCAGAAGCTGGCTGCAGGACACAAACCAAAGGGTGATAGCTGGGGAAGAGTTCTCAGAAGTGAGGCCTGTGACCAGTGGGGTCCCACAGGGTTCAGTGCTCAGTCTGGTGTTAACATCTTCAGAATGTGACACTACAGATGGGATCAAGGGCAAAATCCACTTGTTCACAGAGGACACCAAGCTCTGTGGGTGGGTGGATACAGAGGAGAGAAGACAGTAATTCAGGGAGGACGGGTCTAGGCTAGAAAAGTGGTCTGGCATTTGGCAGCAGGGGTTCAATGCTAAAAAGTGCTAAGTTATGCATTTGATGGCAAAGAATCCAGAGACCTAATACTGGTTGGGCAGAGTGCAGGTAACCAGGTGAGAAGAAAAAAGGGCCTGAGAGTAATGATCACAAATTACCTGAAACACTCTACACACTGCAAGACAGCAGCAGCCAAAGCAAACCAGATGCTGGGTTGCACAGCCAGGGGAATTACCACCAGGAAGGCGTACGTCATTCTGCTGCTGTACAGGTCAGTGGTAAGATCACACCTGGAGAACAGTGTGCAGTTTTGCTGTCATGTCTTAAGAAGGATATCAACTTGCTGGAGACGTCCACAGAAGCACAACCAAGATGATTCAGGGCCAGCAGGGTAACACCTATGAGGAGAGGCTCAAAGAGCTCAACATGTACTCTCTTAAAGAAAGATGGGAGAAGGGAGACATGACTGAGACCTTTTCAAGTGCCTTTAAGTGTGTTAGGGTGAGCACTGGGGGCCTCTTCAGCCGTAGTGAGAATAAAACCCCTATGGGGCACAGCATAAAGCTGGTTGGGGGAAGATTTAGGAGGGGGATGAGGAGACAATTTTTCACCGAGAGGGTGGCAGCCAAGTGGAATGAGCTGCCAGAGGAAATGGCATCCCTATAAATGGTGGACAGCTTCAAGCAGGGTTGGGAAAGGGTGAGGGGAAAAATTCTGGGTAGTAGGGGAGAGTAGGGGCAAGAGGGGGAAGTAGAGGGAGCTCAAAAGGGAAGGTGGGACAGGGCTGTTCCCTTTGTAAATACATAAGAAGTTGCACAATCGAGCAGACTGGGTAGACCGTATGGCCTTTATCTGCTAGTATGTTGGTACATCCACCTATTTTATACTACGCCCCAAGTGCATTATTTTGCACTTTTTTGCATTGAAACCCAGCTGCCATAACCTTGACCACTCCTCTAGTTTTCCCAGGTCTCTGCTCATCCTTTCCACCCCCAACCCCCACCCTGAAGTGTCCATTCTATTGCATATTTTGGTATAATCTGCAAAGAAGCAAACCCTCCCTTCCAGATCCTCTGCAACATCACTTATAAAGACATTAAAGAGGTCCAGTCCCAGAGGTGCAGCCAGTACCTCCCTGAACCCCCTCAATACCCTTGGATGCAACCTGTCTGGCCTTGTTGCTTTGTCCACCTTCAGATTATGAAGTCCCTTCAGAATCTTTTCCTCCAAAAATGCTAGTGTCCACCTCCCTCCAAAGCTTATGTTACATTTTTGTGGTCCCTCCCTGTCTTTCTCTGTGAACATGGAACAAAAGTATTTGCTCAGGATGTCTACCTTTTCCTGGTCCCCCTCTACACAGTCTCCCCCCCCCCCCACCTTCTTTTTATCCTTAAAATCACATCCCTGGTCTTCTTCTTCTCTCTTACAGTGCACACCTAAAATATGTCTAGTCCCCCTTTGCTACCTCCTGGGCTACTCTCTCTTTAGTTTGTGCCTTTGCGTTCCTTACTGGTTTCCCTACTTCCCTCTGTTTCCCCTGATACACCTCCCTATCCTCCTCCCTCTGTGTCTCCTTATATCTTCGGAACGCTACCCTTTTTAGCCTTTACCTTTTCTGATACCTCTTTTCAGAACCACAGTGGTCTCTTTTTTTTCTCTTGTTTTTGCTCACTTGCTTGACACAAAGTTTGTTGCCTTCTCTATGGCCCTTTTAGCTTTGCCCACTGTTCCTCCACCCCACCCAGGTCATCTGCCCTGCCAGATCATCCCTGAGACATTCACCCATCTTTATAAAATCTGCCCTTTTGAAGTCCAGGACGCTTGTCCTTGTGTGGTTTGACTCCTCAGCCATCCTTATTTTGAACCACACCATAAAGTGATCATTGGTCCCAGGTGGCCTCCCTTCTTAACGCTTGCAGTACTGTCCCTGTTGGCAAGTACTAGGTTCAGTATTGTCCAATCATGAGTGGGTTTACCGACTACATGCCTGAGGAATGCCCCCTGCATAAAGTCCAGGATGTCCTGCCTTCTAGTTCAAGCTGCTACTGAGGGGTTCCAATCTACATCCACCAGGTTGAAGTCCCCCACCAGCAGAACCTGCCCCTTTCAGCCATCTTGCCAGTGGTTTCTGCCGGTATGTTATCAAATTTCTCCCCGTGCTGGAGGTCTGTAGATCAGTCCAGTGCAAACAGTGGCTCCATTCCTCATCTCCAGTGTGAACTAACAGTACCTCTGTCTCCCCTGTATTCTCTGTATCTCTGTCGCTTTTATGATTTCCTTTACATAAAACACCATATCCCTTCCTTTCCTGAACAAAGTATAGCATGGCCATGTCCCAGTCATGTTTTTCAGTGCACCATGACTCAATAATGGCCACAATGGACTCTAGGTCCGGAATCTTATTTCCTAGACTAACAGCATTCGCACACATGGCCTTCCAGATTTTTTTTCCACTCAGCCTTACCCCCTTCTTTCCTGCTCCCGTTTCCCTCCCCCTCTGACTCTACACCATGCTTCCTTTATTAATTTGCACCCTGGGGGGCTCCTCTCCCCTCTGGTTCTCCCTACTTACCACTTGATATGAACATATGAACTTGCCAGCAAATAAAGGCCTTTCAGTCTATTGAGTCTGCTCAATTGTGCAGCTAGTAGCCCTTATACTGCAGCTGCAGCTCCCTTCCCCTTACCCTGTCCCATCCCCTTTTGAAGCAGCCCACTGTATTACAAGCTACCACTTCCTCTGGTAATGCATTCCACCCTGACACCACCCTCTCTGTAAAAAAAAGTGCCTCCTCATTTCCCTCCTGAACCTTCCCCCTTCTAATCTCAGTCTGTGCCCTCGGGTGTCCCTTCCTCTCCTTAACTGGAAAAGCCCCTTCGTCTCTGTCTTATTTATTCCTTTCATGTACTTGAAGGTTTCAATCATGTCCCCCCTTTGTTTCCTCTCCTCCAAGGAGTACATGTTCAACTCCCTCACCCTACTCTCATAGGGCAAGTCTCCTAGCCCCTGGATCATTTTTGTTGCCCTGCGCTGCACTGCCTCCAGTAACCTAATGTCCTTCTTCAGGTACGGCCACCAGAACTGCACACAGTACTCCAAGTGTGGTCTAACCAGTGACCTATACAGCGGTAGATCACTTCCCCCCTCCTGGAGGATATGCCTCTGGCAATACAACCCAGCGTCCTGTTAGCCTTTGCAGCTGCCTTTCTGCACTGTGCAAAGTTTATTGCTCCTGTTATGATCACCCCCAGATCCTGATCCTCCTCTGTCTTGGCTAGCTGAACTCCCCCCAGCTGGTAGCTCCTCCTTGGGTTTTTTGCTCTGAAATGTAACACCTTGCATTTCTTGACATTGAACCCCAGCTGCCAAGTGTCTGAACAGGCCTCCAATTTTGCCAGATCATCCTGCAACCCCTGCCACCCCTTCAAGTCATCCACTACTGCTCCCATCTTGGTGTCATCTGCAAACAGACTGATCTTGCTCTTGATGCCAATTGAGATGTCTGCTATGAAGATCCCAAACAACACCGGACCCAGTACGGAGCCCTGTGGCACCCCACTTGTCACTGCCCTGGGCAATAAGAGCTCCCCTCCCATCAGCACCCTCTGCTGTCTCCCCTGCAGCCAGTTCAATACCCATCCCACCATCTTCGCCCCGGCCTCTGCGTCTTCCAGCTTACTACCTAGCCTATGCGGAACCAAATCAAATGCGTTACTTAAGTCCAGGTACAGTACATCCACTGCATGGCCCCTCTCTAACTGCCTGGTCCCTCTCTAACTGCCTGGTTGTCCAATCATAGTACTCCACCAGGTTGGTCTGACAGGATCTGCCTGAGACAAACTCGTGTTGCCTGCTGTCCTGCAGGCCATTAGCCTCTAGGAGGGAAACCAGCCTCTCCTTCAGGATTGTCTCCATCAGCTTTCCCACAATGGATGTGAGACTTACAGGTCTGTAGTTCCCCAGCTCATCCCTGGGGCTGCTCTTGTGGAGCGGCACCATGTGCGCCATCCTCCAGTCCTGCGGTATACCTCCCGAGTCCAGGGAGGCATTGAACAGGTCTGCCAGGGGTTCTGCCAGGACTTTTACTAGCTCCCTTAGCACCCTGGGGTGTATGCGATCTGGTCCCGGCGCCTTCTCCACCCTCAGTGCCCTCAATCCCTCTAGTACCTTGCCCACTGGGATTTCCCGGTCTGTCACCTTTTCCCCACCGGGGCTTACACCCCCCCGCCGCCCTGGGTACTGTTCCCCCTTTCTCTTCAGTAAATACTGAGCAGAAGTACTCTTTTAATGCTTCTGCCTGTTCTGCCCCAGTATCCACCCCTCCCCTTCCTTTTAATCCTCACTATTTGGTCTTTGCACCTCCTTTTCTTCCTGATGTACCTGAAGAAGTCCTTCTCTCCTTCTTTAATGCCCTGTGCCAGCCTGAGATCCCGGGATGCCTTGGCTGCCCTTGTCACCTCCCTTGCCTCCTTCAGGTATTCCTCTCTGTCCACCCCCTCCCTGTTTTTTTGTACCTTCTAAAGGAGGTCTGACTGACCCAGCCACCAACTGTTTCAGAGCCTACCTTGTAGGTTGGACCCAGTCAGTCAGAATCGCTGACTCCACATCTCCCCCCCATCAACACTGGTGTCCCTCAATGGTCTGTGTTGGGCTTATACTTTTCTTCATATTTCTTAACGACCTACCATCTGTCTGTACATCAACCTCAATACATATGTACACAGATGACACAGTCCTCTACACCTCTTGACAGTCCCCCTCTGATGTTGCAAACAGACTTCAGCATGACTTCAGTAATGTTCAGCACTGGGTTTGCTCTCATCAACTTTTTCTAAATGCCAAGAAGACAGTCTCCATGACCTTTGGCACTAAGCAGAGACTCTTTAGTCTCCCCTCCCCACCCTCCTTCCATACCCTTGATGGGACAGTCCTTGAGGACACCTCCTCATTCATATATCTGGGTGTTTGGCTTGACCAACATCTCACCTTCTCTGATCATGTGGACGCCATCCTGAAAAAGCTGCACCTCAAGCTCAGCGCTCTATACAGGAACCGGAACTGCCTCCCTCTCCCAGCTAGGCGTGAACTTGTCCAGAAGATGATCCTACCTATTTTCAAATACTGTGATGTAGTCTACAGTGCCACTCCCAAGATTTCCTTAGCCAGATTGGATACCCTCTTCAACTCCTTCTGTCGCTTCACTCTGGACTCCCTTCCTCTCACCCACCACTGTCAACTCTATCACTCTATGGCATTTCCCTCACTAGAAAATAGATGCCTCCATCATTTTGCTAAATTTGTCTCTAAATTCTGGTTTGGATCGTTCCCATCCTATCTCACTTTCTCTCCAATAGTCCTCCCTCCCTCTTTCCACTCACTTAGATCTTACGACTCCCGTTCCTTGGTTGTCCCTCGCCGTTCTACCACCGTAGGCCAGGCTGCTTTCTCGTATCGCTTCCCAAAACTGTGGAATTCACTTCTTCACCAGATTTGCTATCTCCATAACTTTAGCCCTACATAATTTCTTTGAGAATTGTACCTGTAATTAACCTACCTGGTATTCCTGACCTACTCCCCAACCTCTTATCAATATATTCAGTAACTATTCTGAATTACAGCTCCCTTCCAGCCTCTCTACTTTCTTTCCCTGCAGAGATCCTTACCTGGCCATTCCTTCAAGTTATCTATAACTACCACTATAACTATGACTTTAGATTCCTATCAATACACAGTTATCAATATATCTATAACCATGATTCCTATTCATCCGCTCCCCTCCCAGCCTCACTACCTTTCCACCTCTGCTGTTACTCCCTATCCACCCCTTTCTTTCAGGCCAAATGTTACCATCATCACGAATTTAAGGCGTTATCCTAATGCAATGCACTTGACCTGTACATTGTGACCTCTGTAAATAATTGTACTCATATGCTGCACTTAATATGTTCTTTCTGTTATTTGCTATTCACTGGTGCCAATATTGTTGTAATAATGTCTGCTGTTGTATGCATGTATGTATTGCCACTACCCTTTCCTCCAGGACACACCGTGAGACGAGCAACTTGTTGTTCAGTGTGCCTTTCCTGATGAAACATTTCAATAAATAAATAAATAAAGGCAGCTTTTTTCTTTCTTACTTTCTTCATAACCTCCCTGCTCACCCAGCTACTGCTAGGCGTCTTGGTCCTAGCGCTCTTACTCTGGAACCTTGCACATGTTGTGGTTGCCTCCTCTATACCCCATTTAATGACTTCCCACCTCTGATTAGTATCCATATCTGGAGTGATCTTGGCCAGATACCCCTGTACTATTTCCCTCATCCTCCCGAAGTCAGCCCTTCTGAAGACTTTCACCCTTGTGCCCGATCATACTCCCTCTTTACCCATGTCTACCTTGAACCACACAGAGTAGTGATCACTCCCCGCCAGTGGTTCCTCCACCCTCAGCTCCCTTACAAACTCACCATTGACCAGCATGAGGTCAAAGGTGTTCCCTAACCTGGTAGGTTCACTGATCATTTGCAACAGGAAGCTGTCCTGGAAGGTGTCCATAAGTACCTGCTCCCTCCTATTTGTGGTGGCTGGGGTACCCCAGTCTACTCCTGGCAGACTGAAGTCCCCCACAATTACCATACTGCCCTTCCCACAAGTCCTTTTGATCTGTCCCGCTAGAATCCTAACTCCTCAGTCTGAGAGGGTGGCCTGTACCCCACTCCCATCCTGAGGGTCCTATTTTTGGGAGTCCTGGAGCTGCACCCATAGTGACTCTGTAATGCCTTCCTCCCTGACACACTTCAGACCTTCCCTCACATACAGCACCCCCCTCTTCAGTCTGTGGTAGGCAGGTTCTGCCTTCTGGTTCCTTCTAGCCCCCATCCCAGCTAGCTCAAATGTTCATCGAAGTAACATTTAAGCCGTCCACTGATGACTGTAGTGCCCCTCCAAAACTGATGCAGGGAAGTCTTTATAAGTAATAGGAAATAACTGTTATACTGTTACATGCTCTCAATTGTTCCCTTGTCAGTGATGTATTTTGGTATCATTTAACCAGTTTTTGATAAATTACTAAAATAGTGATATTGAAAATGGGCATATGATGCCCTCCGAATTACCCAGTTATCAAATTTTAAATAAAAGTCAAATAAAATAAAATAAAAACCTGTTGTTAACATTGAATTGATGAAATATTACTGGTCACATATCACGTAGCTGGCACCAACCAATCTGGAGAGATAATAGAAGCATCTAAGAAGCCAAGGAGAGACATAAAATGACCCAAGAGTCCCGGAGCATGAGTGCTCCACAGCAGGAGTGTGGCATCTGCCTAAGGGACATCTGCAGAGCTCCGCAGCAGGGTCCGCAGTTCTGCAGGGGACTCTAACAGTGACAGGTATCTGACAGCAGAATTCTAAATGGCAAAGCAGGTAGTGTAAGGGATCCCAGAGATACCAAATCTGGGGTAGCGTAATATAACAATTATGTTTAACTGTGTAATAGAGTAATTTAACATCCTATCTAGGGTAGAGTGTAAAAGGGAGCAGCTGAAAAGGATTAAGGTAGGTAGGGCAGGATGTATTACATTGTAGGGGCAGGGTGTTTTACATTGTAAAAAGCAGGTATTAGGTATTGATGGAGAGGTAACAACAGGCAGAATGGAGCACAAGAACAGTGAGGAAATAGCTGCAGGGACTGTGGGGAGTTAGTATCCCGGGCTTCACTCTGGAGGATGGGACCCTGCCCCAAATGGAGGAGATCTGTGGATCTCCAGGAACAACAGGCACCAGCATGGGATGAGATATCAATGCTGTGTCAACAGCTAAACTGGTACCCAGCCCCATCCCCAAGAGGTCCACCGACCCAGGGAGCTGGAGGTTGGTGTGAAGGGGCGACAGGGGCAGTAACAAGGAAGTAATCCAAACTCACCAAATCCAAAACAGCTTTGCACCACTGGAGGAACAGGTACCTGACTCCTTCAAATGGAGGAGGGGCTCTCAGCCTGTTGGGAAGCAGAACAGGATGACTTAGTGGCATTCAGGTGAGACAACAGGAAGAAGGCAGCAAGGAGTATCCAAGTAGTAGGAGACACTATGATCAGACGGGTAGTAGCAGGCGACTTTATGATTAGAGGGGTAGTAGAAGGAGACTCTATGATTAGAGGGGTAGAGAAGGTGGTGGTGGGAAGGGTGAAGGGAGGTCAGATGCCTTCCAGGTGTGTTGATCATCTGAGATTTAATTTCTGTTTTACATTTTTTGGGGGCTGGGAAAGATACACTAAGCTGAGGCTTGTTTCCAGGTGCGCCCTGGGAGCACAGGGAAGTTAAGTTACTTTTTCGTTGTCACACAGTTTGCAAGTGGTGGCTGTGGGATTCAAACCCAATTTTTCAGGTTTGCAGCTCAGTGCTCTTGACCACTATGCTATAATGTCTTCCCAAGGGATATGGATAAGGAGGATGGTCAAGAAAGGGGAAGGAAAACTTGGGAGTGCTGGTACACCTGGGTAGCATAATGTTTGAACAGCGACTCCCTAAAGATCAATGGCAACCATTTTACACATTGTTTTAAAAAAGCCTGAATTCAAGTCCCTGTGTCATGAGTAGTGTTTCCTGAAAATGTCACGATATTTGGTTATGTGGTTTTCTTTAAACCAGTATTTGTTAACTTGTTCTGCGCTAAATGGAAACAGTCAGGCTGTTTCTGTCTCTCTGACTGAGCCTTGGAGAGTGATGCCATCATATTGGACTAAGCTACAGCTTCAGTAGAGTACGTCCCTGCTTAACTGAAGAGCTGAAAGGCTGTTAACTTCACAATTAGAGTAATCTGTGAGTTAATTGTTTGTGGTCCACTAACCCAGTCTCTGGTATTTGTTCAGATGAATTAGCTGAAAATCCACATTTTGTTCTTCTAAAAAGCTGATCATTTGAATGTCAGTGATGAATTGAAGTAGTATATGTTTGAGAAATCAGCTAGTCTGTATCACAGCTGCTGCCAGTTCTTTCTCATCAAAACCCTGTTTTTTTTCCTAGCTATATAACACTGGGTTGTTTATTTAATGGATATACAATAAATCTAAAGTTTAATTCATACAAGTAGTTTGTCTTTGATGAAACTTTAATAAATATGTTCATGTAATAACATTTTTTTCCTCTCAAATTGACAAACAGGTGCCTGCTACACATTGATATTTCAGGCACATGTACTATATGAACTCACAAATTTCAGTTCTTTGATGGTTTCTGTGTGAAAATACATAATGTATAACTAGGAACAGTATATAGCATCCTGATGCCCTCATCTTCTGCCTACAGCTGAGGCAGCTGGACTCTGATGCCCCCTGTCACCTGCACCACAAGCCTCTTGTCTCCTGCCCCACATTCAAGACTGCTGCCCACTCTCTTCTCTCTCTTAGAGTCGGGGTTGCTGTACCCTGTTACCACATCTCCTGCCTGAACAATCAGGGCCTCTACACCCTGCTTCCCCCCTGCCTGAACAACTGGGGTTTCTGCACCCTAAAGCCCCTTCCACCCATCAGAGCCACTGCTGTTGCCCCCTATTCCTGTCACCACAATGCTGTACTTTGCTATACCACAGAATCCCATGTCCCCGCCTCCACATTTGGGGCTGTTGCACCATGCTTAGAGCACTTCACCACTTGGCTTCAGTTTCTCAACAGTGTCTTTAGCTGCAACTTTTTCAGCAAACACAGTAGTTTCAGCAAACGCAGTAGCTGACTCACGGTCCATAAAGATGTGTGTTTCATTGTTAAAGTGTACCTGAAGCCTGGCCAGGAATAACAGTTGCACCCCCACCCCATGTTCCAGAAAGTTTATTTTTTCTTTTTTTTTTTTTTTTTTTTTTTATTATTTAGAGGTCTTTCTTATGGGCTTGAGTCTTGGAGGAAATGTCAGGGAAAAAGGTAATCTTGCTACCCTCCCAGACTATGTCACCCTGAGTTCTGGCTGCCTATAGGAGAGGGATGCAAGTTTCTGGATTGGCCAAAGTTACTATGGCAATCAGAGGCCTCTGCAAGTCCCTGCCATGCAGTCAAGCTTGCACCAGAATCCCAACACCATTACGATCCTTGCTCTAGCCTCAGGAGACAACAGGCCCGGGTCAATGGATATAAGACATTCAACTGCAGTTATAAGGAAGATCTCCTCAGCCTTTTATTTTGTTTACTTGTGTAGTTTGTAGGCATGAGCAATCAGTGCCTCTACTGCACCCTCCTAATTTCACCAGGATTTAAAAATAAAAGACGGTATTTAAGACTGGTGTGAAAATCTGCTTGACTCTCCACTGCAAAGGTCATGACCTGACTCATGTAAGGCATCCTGGATTTTTATATTTTAGTGCTAGGCCTGCAGTAGTAATACTGTATTAGTCAGTGCTGCGCTGTTGCTGTCCTCTGCAGTCCCTATGTTCTTGTCTCATGCTGGCCATGACACATTTCAAGGTATAGCAACTGCCCTGCTGTTTTCTGTAGTTTAAAGTGTATCCGAGTTAGAAAAAAAATGCTTTTAGAGAATACAGAAACTTCACAAGACATCTATGTAACAGAATAAAAGGAGAATATAACTTCTGCTGGCTTGTGCAGGTATGCATCATCAACTCCCGTGATGGCCTGCATGAATGGGGTCATGACTTTTGCAATGGAGACAAACAGGTTTTCATACCAGGGCAAAATAGAGTGAACAAGAAGGATATCTCCAGCCGTTTACTTTGGAATAAAAAGAAAGAAAGCTAATCAAAAGGAGAAGCCCAATCCAATCTAAGGCATAAACAAGCTCCAAACTTGATTGGAATAATGAGGCTCACTCCTCATCTAGTTAGTTATTCATTTTTGTATCATTATTAACAAAACTTCCAGTCATAATCCAATGTTTCGGGGGGATATTTTTCTGTATGTCTTTATGTCTTGATATACTGCTTTCAAGACATACAGAAAAATATTCTGCAAATAACAAAATAAGCATATATTAAAAACACTGCAGATTCCCTGAGGGAAGGATATTTATTAACCCTGAAATGTCAGATTATAACTGGAAGTTATAAATTAGGATGACATGTCGCCCCTGAAAAAGGGACCTCTGGGGCTCAGTGGGCCTACCCAGTCATCAAAATTTAATAAATAAATAAATAAAAATGTCTTCATAAGCGACATTGCAGAAGAGCTGGAAGGGAAGGTGTGTCTCTTTGCAGATGACACGAAGATCTGCAACAGGGTTGACACTCCAGGAGGGGTAGAGAAAATGAGAAGCGACTTAAGCAAGCTTGAGGAGTGGACAAGGGTGTGGCAGCTGAGATTCAAGGCAAAGAAGTGCAAGATCATGCACTTGGGGCACATACATGCAAGGGAGGAGTACATGATGAGGGGGGAGGTACTGACAGCCACCAAACAGGAAAGTGACCTGGAAGTAATCATACCTGATTATCTAAAGGCTACCAAACAATGTGAGAAGGCTATGAGGAGAGCCAGTGAAATGCTGGGGTGCACAGGGAGCGGTTTCTCCAGCAGAAGGAAGGAGGTGGTGATGCCACTGCATAGAATATTGGTGAGACCTCATCTAGAGTACTGTGTCCAGTTCTGGAGGCCACACCTCTGGAAGGACATAGACAGAGCAGAAGTGGTTCAGAGAAGGGTGACAAAAATGGTGCAGAGGCTACACCAAAAGTCATATGCTAATGGTGTTAACAGCTATATTTTACACCTCCCAGACTGACTAGTTTTACAAACAAAGGTCTGTAACACAACACAACTTGTCTGAAACCTGGACACGCAGGTACAGCAGTGAACAGTTTACTGGAATCTGTTTTAAGAATATGTGAGCATTTAACGTGGCTCAAAAACTGACTACCTCTGAACAAAACTGGATGACTGGCAGACCGGATAAGAGCCCTGAAAATGGATTATCTGCTTCAAAACCAGACAGATGGCAACCTTAACCTAAAGGGGTTGTAGGAATGCTGAGCTGGTGGTGTCTAACAGCTGAACTAGGCACTCATGTTTCCAGTATTTTTTTTCTCTTTATCTTTTTATTGAAATTCGAGTATATAAGAAAGCACACACCTAATACAATAGAAGACTCTCCTCCAAGTAAGGTATAAAATATCATTTAAAAAAACACAGTATTTAGGGTAAACATACTGGAGAAGCATTATATACATGTATTGATAATAAAACACAAACCTAGACAGGATGTAAGTGGAGAGCAGAAGAGTTACAATCAATAGGGTATTACAGGATCAGAAATAGCAACCATGTACAAAATACATGCTAGGGCAGGCTATGGCAAGGCATTCAGTAAATTGCAAAAAGTGATAAATGTGGTAATATGAACAATGTTCAGTAATGGAGAGGTGAAGATAAAAGTGTGTAAGGAAAGAAAGAAGAGAGAAAAAGCAAGGAAGAAGGGAAGGAGAGAAGGAGAAAACAGGGAAGAAGGGAAAAAAGAGGAGAAATCTGTGCACAAAAGTTTCAAGAAAACCTAATCTGAGAACAAAATAAGAAGGAGGGCTAAATATCCCTAAAAATTAGAGTCTAAAAGAACTAGGTTTGATGTACTTCAAATAATCCTGCCAACATCTGTCATATACAGTGAGTCGATTATGAGTAACATGAGATAATCGGTCTAGGGAGGCGTACTGAGAGAGACTTTGAAGAACATCTGAAAGAGAAGGCACCAGAGTTGATTTCCTTTTCATAAGAATCAGACATTTGACCAGAAGAAAAAGTATATTTAGCCATCTAAAATGTGCATGTGAGAGGAGACAGCTATTGGAGATAAGGATGCCTAGAAGGAATTGCTTGGGGTCAAAAGGTAGTTTTTGTCCTGTTACTGTGGAGGCAAGTAAACAGACTTTATGCCAGAGCTTATTAATGGGAGCGCAAGACCACAAGATATGAAGTAGATCCCCGTTGGCCAAACTGCAGTGCCAGCAATTATTATTATTTAATAGGCCCATTCGTTGAAGCACAGAGGGGGTTCTATACCAAAGATGTAGGATTTCAGTTTGTATTAAAGAACTACGGACATCTTTAAAGGTATTATGTGCAAAACGCCAACAATTACTCCATTGTGCATCTGAAATATTGTAGTTAAGAAGAGTACTCCATTTATTTTTGGCCTGTATAGACTGATCAGGTAGATTATTAATAATGTCTTTGTAAATGGAGCTATTTAATTTTACTGATAAATTAGTCCAGTGCGAGATGTATGGGCTTAGAAGAGTATGCCTATACACTAAACTAGAGAGAGAGAGAGAGAGAGAGAGAGTGTTATAAGCTGCCCGAATTTGTAAAAACTTCCAGAAGTTGTGTTTAGGAAGTTTCCATGTGACCTGCAAGTCTGAGAATAATCTAAGAGTGAGTGAATTCTGGTCCATCTCCAAGAAAGAAAATGCCTTTGTTCCTCCATATACGATAGAAAGTTAGGCGATCTTCTAGAGTGAGCAGTGGATTGCCCATAAGGGGGCATAAAACCAGGGTGTTGGATTGGATTTCAGGAATTTGTGGGTTAGTTTCCAATAAAGAATAGACGATGATAGAGTCGGGTGAGATTTTAGTTTAGAGGAAATGGGATTAAAAATGAAGGAAGTGGGAACTCCTCCCAGGCACAATGCGGATTCCATTGCAACCATAGTGGTGAGTGAGGGGAGGGTTTCTGAAAACATTTAATGGTTTGGGCCATTCGGAAAGCCCAGAGGTAGCCTTTGAACCAGGGGAGTCCGAATCCCCCTTTTTTCCAATGTGACTGAAGTTTGTTGTGGTTAAATCTCGGTGATCACCCATCCCAGATAAAGTTACCTATTAATTTATCAATTTTAGCAAAAAAGGAGGATGGTAAGACTAAAGATACTGACAATAAAAATGGAAAGGGACCTGGGGGTAGTCATATCAGATGACCTAAAGGTGGGCCAGCAATGTGAGAAGGCAGTAAGGAGGGCTGTGGGATACTGGGATGCATAGGGACAGGCATCACCAATAGAAAACAGGAAGTTGCTGGCCCTCTGTACAGACAGTTGGTAAGACCACATCTGGAGTACTGTGTACAGTTCTGGAGACCCCATCTCCACAAAGACATAGACAGGGTGGGGCTGTCCAGAGGAGGGCAACCAAAATGATGCAGGGTCTGCTTCAGAAGACATATGAAGAAAGACTAAAGGAACTAAAGATGTATAGCCTCGAGGAAAGAAGGGAGAGGGGGGACATGATAGAAACTTTTAAATACCTCAAGGGAATCAACAAAGTCCAAGACAGTAGCATCTTTCAGAAAAAGAGATGTACAAAAACAAGAGGACACAATTTGAAGATAGAGGAGGACGGCTCAGAGGTAATGTGAGGAAGTATTTCTTCACAGAGAGGGTTGTGGATACATGGAACAGCCTTCCAGAGGAGGTCGTAGAGTCAAAAACAGTGGGGGAATTCAAGAATGCATGGGAAAGACATAAGGAAATTCTAGTGGGGGGTAGGAGGAAGTAGGCTGTTGGTTAACTAGGATCTGCAGCTTACCCGTTAGGTAGGAAAATGGGCAGACTAGGTGGGCCAAGTGGTCCTTATCTGCCCTCAAATTCTATGTTTCTATGTAAAGGAATATTGGCAAAGAGGTAAAGAATCTTGGGAGAAATGGACATCTTAATGGTTGCAATTTTCCCCATGAAAAAGAGATTAAGAAGCTTCCATTTGTCCAGAATTGTTTTGATGTTATCAAATAAGGGGTTTAAGTTAATGCCCCATATCTTCCCTAAGTTACTAGTAACTTTGATTCCTAGATATGTTATACCCTGTTGTGACCAGCAGAATCCAAGAGGTATGCTCATAAAGGCTTTACAGTGGTTGTTAAGGGGCATAGTTTGTGATTTGCCATAATTCAAAGCAAGGCCAGAAATTTTAGTAAAATTATTAAGCAAAGCAACCAACAGGGGCCCAGCCTCATTCAGGTTTTCGAGTAAGATTAAGAGGTCATCCGCGTAGGAGAGAGAAACATATCTTGAATTGCTCACAGGTATGCCCATAATGCCAGAAGATTGATGTAAACAAGCAGTCAGGGGTTCCATGGCTAAAATAAACAGGGAAGGAATGTTTCCAGTATTAAACAAAAGGCACCATGGCTGACTGAGACGCAGGTAAATGAAAATAGACACATGTCTGCCTAGTGTACTTCTGGTCCTTCAGCTTAATGTCAACACCAGGAAAGCTGCTTGAGACAACATAAGAAATTTGTTGAAGACTTACATAAAAATAACTTGACGGAACAATATGTATTCTGTAAGAAGAAATCATGCCAGACTAATCCCATTACAGTTGTATATCACCAAGGAGCGGGGTGAAAGGAAACCTGTAGAGGTTGTACAGTACATCTGAACTTTAATAAATCCTCTTGACATTATACCAATCTGGTGACTAGCTCATAAAATGGAGAACCTAGATATAACTTGTCAAATAATATAACAGGTACAAAATGGTTGAAGGACAGGAAGTGATTATCATAAATGGTAAGCAATCCACATAGTAAAAAGTGACAAGTGGAGTCTTGCAAAGTTCTGCAGTGAAGCCAACACAGTTCAGTAGATTAACAAGTGATCAGGAGGTGGGTGCCAGTAACTGGGCTGGCAACTTATTGATGACACCAAAATGGGAACAGTACAGCAGCTGGATCGCAGGGAATGGAGGTAAATGAAATGAAAAGGAACCTAGACAGGCTCAGGAAGGAGGCTGAGAAACAGCAGATGAACTTCAATGCCAAAAATGTGAAGTGATGCATGTAGGTAAGAAGACTATGATGTTAAAATACTACACAGAGTTTACTGAACATGAAAACACAGAAAATGACAGCAGAAGGAGACCGTTGGTCTATCAGGTCTGCCCTTGGGTTTCTTAGACCTTCTATGGGTCCCAGGACCTAGCCCCCAACCCGATTCCAATATCCTCTATAGAAACATAGACTTTGATGGCAGATGAGGACCACTTGGCCCACCCAGTCTGCCCATTTCCCTTCCTATTTGATAAGCTGCAGATTCTAGTTAACCAACAGCCTACTTCGTGCAACCCCCCCACTACAATTGTCTTATGTCTGTCCCATGCATGTTTGAATTCCCCCACTGTTTTAGACCCAACAACCTCCCCAGGAAGGTGGTTCCATGCATCCACCACTCTCTCCGTAATAACAAATTTCCTCACATTACTCCTGAGCCGTCCCCCCTCTATCTTTAAATTGTGCCTCCTTGTTCTCACACATCTCTTTTTCTGAAAGATGCTACCCTCCTGGACTTTGTTGATTCCCTTGAGGTACTTAAAAGTTTCTATCATGTCCCCCGTCCCTCCTTTCATCAAGTGTATACATATTAAGCTCTCTCAGTCTCTCTTCGTATGGTTTCTGATGCAGACCCCGCACCATTTTAGTTGCCCTCCTCTGACTGCTTCCATCCTGTCTATGTCCTCGCAGAGATGGGGTCTCCAAACTGCACACAGTATTCCAGATGGGGTCTCACCAACTGTCTGTACAGAGGATAACCACTTCCTTTTTCTACTTGTGATGCCCAGTCCTATGCATCCCAGTATCCCCTGGCTGTCCTTACTGACTCTCACATTGCTTACCCACCTTTAGGTCATCTGATATGACTACCCCCAAGTCCCTTTCCATTTTTGTTGTTGTTAGTACCTCCCCTGCTATTGTGTACTCTTCTCCTGGGTTTTTGTTTCCCAGGTGCATTACTCTGCACTTCTTTGCATTGAATCTAAGTTGCCATATGTCTGACCATTCCTCCAACCTTGCCAAGTCCCTTCTCATCCTTTCTACCCCCCCTTGTGTATCAGCTCTATTACAGATTTTTGTGTCATCTGCAAAGAAGCATACCTTTCCCTCCAGATCCTCTGCAATGTCACCTATAAAGATGTTAAAGAGGACTGGACCCAGTACTGAGCCCTGACATACTCCACTAGTAACCCCCCTTTCTTCAGAATGTGTTCCATTCACTATTACCTTCTGTGTCCTGTTGTGCAGCCAGTTTGCTACCCAGGCTACCACCCTGGAACCAACTCCCAGGCTGGCTAACTTGATTATTAGTCATTTGTGCGGGAATGTGTCAAATGCCTTGCTAAAGTCTAGGTAGGCCATATCCACAGCCCCTCCCTGGCCTATTACTTTGGTCACCCAGTCAAATAAATTGATTAGATTCATCTGACATGACCTTCCTGCTATAAATCCATGCTGCTTTGGGTCCTGTGCCCCGCTGGCCTCTAGGTACTCAACAGTTCTTTCTTTCAAAAGTGATTCCATCATTTTCCCTACCACTGAGGTCAAACTTACAGGTCTGTAGTTTCCTGCTTCTGCCTTGCTCCCACTTTTGTGAAGGGGAATCATATCTGCCCCCCCTCCAGTCCTCAGGTACCACCCCATCCTCCCACGATTTGTTAAAAAGTGTGGTCAGTGGTGTCACCAGGTCCTCCCTTAGTTCTTTTAGGATTCTGGGGTGAATCCTGTCAGGCCCCATTGCTTTGTCCACCTTGAGTTTTAGGAGTTCTTTCAGGACTCTTTCTTCTGTAAATGGACTGGTGTCAACCCCCCTACCCAGAGTGCTTCTATTGCCTGGTTTGGGTAACTACTCCTCATCTTCTTTTGTGAATACTAAGCAAAAGTATTCATTCAGTATCCCTGCCTGTTCACTGTCTCCCTCTGCCCACCTCCCCTCTCCTTTATTAATCTTCACTATTCCTCCCTTAACCTTTCTATGCTCCCTAATGTATCTATAGAAGGTTTTATCCTCCTTATTAACTGAGTTGGCTATTTTTCCCTCGGTTTGGGCCTTTGCTATTCTGACTGCCTTCCCCACTTCTTTCTGCTTTAATTGATACAGTTCCCTGTCGTGCTCTTTCTGTGATTCCTTATACTTTTTGAATGCAGCCTTTTTCTCCTTAACCTTCCCTGCCACCTCTTTTGAGAACCATAGTGGGTTTTTATTCCACTTTGTTTTCTTTATTTGTTTCACACAAAGGCTTGCTGCCTGTATGATAGCAGTTTTGATTTTTCTCCATTGTTCTTCCACCCCTCCTTTTTGGCCATTTGCTAGTGAATTCCTCAGGTATTCACCCATTTTGCCAAAGTTGGCCCTTCTAAAGTCCAGTATCCTTGTTTTTGTATGGCTTGTCTCCATGGTTGTGCTTATTGTGAAGCGCACTGTGCAGTGGTCACTTGTTCCCAGATGTCTGCTGACTTCTAAATTTGTGATCCTCTCTCCATTTGAGAGTACCAGGTTTAGTATTGCTCCCTCCCGAGTGGGTTCCAACACTAGCTGTCTAAGGCCTGCCCCCTGCAGGGCATCGAGAATGACCCTGCTCTTGGATGTGGCTGCAGTACATGTCATCCAGTTAACATCTGGCATATTCAGGTCCCCCATCAACAGTATCTCCCCCTTTTCAGCCATTTTGAGAATGTCCTCCATCATTTTCTTGTCTGTTTCCTCCCCTTGAGACGGGGGCCTGTATACAACCCCTGTGCGGACTGTGATGCCATTCCCTATCTCCAAGGTGACCCAGAGTGCCTCTTGTCCTCCCCCTTTACTTTTTAGTTCTGTAGCTTTGATCCCTTCCCTTACGTATAGAGCTACTCCATCTCCTCTTTTACCTCCCTGCCCTTCTGTAGACTGTGTACCCGGTATGTTGACATCCCAGTCATGGTTTTCTGTGTACCATGTTTCCGTGAACTGCCACAATATCCGATTTTTCATCTTCCATCAGGGCTACTAGCTCAGGAAGCTTGTTTCCCAGACTACGGGCATTGGTACTCATTGCCCTCCATTTAATGTTGGCTTTATCCTTTTTTCCCCCCATCCCTGCTCTTATTGCCCTTGTCTATTTTTCCATTTACCCATCCTGCTCTCTGTTGAGCTCTGTACCTCAGTGTTTACCTTACTACCTGCCATGTTTTGTGGGGGGAGGCTTGAAATTTCCTGCCTCTTATCAGCACCTCCCCCCTTGGCTAGTTTAAAAGCTTGCCAAGGAAGCATTTAAACCTGTCACTTAGGAGCTTGGTTCCCTTCATGGACAGATGCAGACCATCGTGCCAGTATAGCCCTTCTTCTCTCCAGGGGTACCCCCAATCCCCAATGAAGCCAAAGCCCTGTGCTCTGCACCAGTTTTGCAACCATTCATTAAACTGCATGGTGTGCAGTACCCTAGCCTCACCCCTGCCATGGACTGGCAGCACTTCTGAGAAGGTAACCGTGCTTGCTACCTGAGGCCCCTCCCCAACTCCACAAATTCATCCTGCACTGCACTGATTCCATGCCTAGCTAGGTCATTTGTCCCAAGGTGGACAATATATCTAGTTCCTCTCCTGTGATGCTGCTTCTGCAATTGTGAGGATTCGCTCTTGTCCTCCAAGCCATGGCACCAGGCAGGCACCTTACTTCCTGTCCTCTCCCTTCCCCAGTTCTACCCACCTAACAATTGAGTCCCCTATCAGAAGCTACTTCTTCCTTCTGTGGTGTCCTTGCCACCCTTTTGTGGGTCTCCTTGTGGATGTCCTCAGCATTCTTCTTGGTTTCCACTGAGGGTGCCATCATAGAGGAACCTTGCTCTGCCAGACTGGCGAGATTTGTATAGAGGTACAACTAGGGGCTTTTGCCTCTGTTCCACCACCGCACCTCCCAGAACCCACTGTGGTCCAACTGCTCTTCATACTTGGCAACCCTGAGGCAGTGGTTGTGACAGTGGTGCTTTTGGGTGGGGAGGCCTCCTTAGTCCTTGCCAGTTCAGCCTGGAGGTGGGCAATCTCCTCCCTCAGAGCTGACAGTTGCCTGCAAATAGGACAGCACCACAGTTTCCAAAATGTCTCCCAGAAAACCGCTGCCCCACAGCCAGTGCATTGCACCACTCCCCACATGTCCCTCTCCCTTATAATATACAATATGTAATATACAGTATATACATTTTTTTTTTTTTTGTGGTGTGTACTTACCCTTTATGCACTGTGATGGGTTATTAAGAATATGACAGTTCCGCCCCAAGACCTGTTGAGGAAGTGATGTCAGAACTTTGGCTATAAAGGAAATGCCATGCCTGGGGGGCCCATACCTATTTCACTCCCTCCTGAAAACAGCCATGGTCCTTGACCTACCACCTTGGCAGACAGTCTGTTCCATGGCTCAGTGTTCCTCTCAGTAAAGTACTGCTTCCTTAGATCCCTTTTGAAGCTTCCACCCCGAAGCTTACATTCGTGTCCTCAAGTGGCTAAGCCATCGACCCTGTTAAAAAGTTCAGTGTAGGGTATTTTATTAATGCCCCTCAGGAATTTGAATATCTCAGTCCTATCCCCTCTCTCCCTCCCAGTTTCCAGAGAATATAAATTCAGTGACTTTAGGCATGCCTTGTACAAGAGCCCCTGTAGGCCCTGCACCACCTTAGTTGCCCTCCTCTGTACAACCTCCAGTCTATCCCTGTCCTTTTTCAGGTGAGGCCTCCAGAACTGGACACAGTACTCCAAGTGGGGCCTCACTAGTGACCTATACAGCGGGTGGATCACCTCCCTGTCCCTGCTGTCAAATCCTCTACCTATACACCTTAGAATTTTATCTGCCTTACTGTAAGCCTTGTTACATTTGCTAGCCTGCTTCAGGGTGTTGCTTATGATGATCCCTAGATCCCTTTCCTCATGTGAGACACTTAGTTGGACTCCATTATGCCAATATTCTGCCCTTGGGTTCCCTTATTCTAGATGCATTACCTTACATTTCTTCGAATTACACTTAAGCTGCCAGATATTGGACCATTTTTTTAATCTCTGTGTAGGTCCTTCACTGCCTCCATGCTGTCCACCCTACCCCCAGCTTACTGTCATCTGCAAACAGGGCAATCTTGTTCAGAATGCCTACGCTGATGACAGTAATGAACATGTTAAAAAGGACTGGACCCAAGACCGAGCCCTGGGGCACCCCACTAGTAACCCCCCTCCCGACTCCACCCCGTTTACTACCACTCTCTGTCTGTCCAGCAGCCAATTACCCACCCACCTAACTATGCTCTTTGCAGTGCCAAGGTCCTCCAATGTTATAAGCAGGTGCCTGTGCAGTACTGGATCAAAGGCTTTACTAAAGTCGAAGTACAGGAGATCTACTAGGTGGCTCCTGTCCACTTCCTTAGTCACCCAAATAAATGAAATGAGGTTTGTCTGGCATGACCTCCCTGCAACAAACCCAGCAACTCAGCAGGAAAAGTGCAGCATTTAAACTGCCACTAGCTAGGCCAGCCTGTCGGTGCAGCAGAAGCAGCAGCATTACAGCTTGCAACGCCAGCAACCTGGGTTCAGGAACGAGCCCGAGTTGTCGCCGGCCTGGAGGAGGAAGATGGAGAGTCCCCACTGACACTCTCTTCCTCTGGGGAGGGAGGATCACAACCCTCATTGCAACTCTGCCACCTGGGTGACCACTTCTGGAAGTATAGCTAAGAGCACCAGAAAGGGGTCATGCAAGCCGGAAGTTGGATCATAGTGTGCACACTCCCCTGGCCTCCCTTGTGCACATGCATCTTGGGTCAGGAGAAAACTAAGCAAAAATATCCTAGCTGGGCAGTACGACACCTCTCCCTGACTTGCAGACTCCACACCGAAGCGAGGCTCTTTCTTCAGGGTGCTTGGGGGTTTTGGTCCTCTTGAGGCTGTTCAAGGCTAATGCAGTTCCAAAGGCTAAAGATCTAAATGCAGGGATGTATTAAAGTTAGACCAGGAGTTCTGCCATCTGGCTTCAAGATTCAGATGACAATTATTCAAAATATTATAGGGTTTATACTTCCAGCTTAAACACAAAGTAACTGGGGTACAGATCAGCAGCAATGTTAAATGAGGACAACAATGCTGGGCACATCTAGCAAAGTAAATAAAATCATTATATGTATCACCAGAAACTTTGAAAGCAGATCGAAGGATATTGTAAGGACCCTGTTCAGATTATTAGTCACATCCTATCCTGAAAATTCTGGTCCTCATATCTAAGAAAAGCTATGGACAGGATTTATTAGGTGCAGAGGAGCATAACCAAAGTAGTTGAAGGCTTGGAAAACATGGGATATGACTGAAGACCGACTGACTGAACTGGGACTGCAGACCATGGAAAAGAGAAGACTCGGGGGTGGGGGAGACTGAAAAGGCAGTGTGGCTTAGTGGTTAAAGTACTGGTTTGGGAACCAGGAGACTAAGTTCAAACCTGCTACAATCAAATACTCACTGTGTAACCTTGGGTGTCACTTCAACTTCAACTGCTCCAGTTAACCCAGTTGCAGAAACTGGAAAGAAGACGCCACTGAAAAAGAAATGTTGCACCTCAGTCAAGCTATGCTGAGTACATAAACGGTAAGGAAAAAAAAAAAGAAGATGGAGACACAATAACAATATTTATATATCAGAAAGGGAAACCTCCATCAGACCAAATGCAGCACTAATATATGTACAAAGAAAAGAAAATATAGGAATTCATGATGGCTCCATAAGCCACAAATGCAGAGCATGAGTAGTGTGTAACAATATTATACACACTGGGTGGGATATTCAGAAGGGTTGCGCCATGCGCAACCTACTGATGCGCCCCGGTGTGATATTCAAAAGGGGAAAGTGTGTGGCACAAATCCTGATGTGCCGGGGTGCATCGGTAATGTATGCGGCGCAAGGGGGCGTGACCATGCATACCCCCACACATCCTGATATTCAGCCCGGGGATATGTGCAGAGCCCATGCAGGCGCAACCCTTACATGCGCCGCATACAGTTGTTCCAAAAAATAAAGGAGCAACAGCCGGCCACCCACAGGTGAGCTGCCATATTGCAGGGTGCAACACGACAGCTGCCAGCTGTGGGTGGCCACCCGAGCTCCGGCGGCACCCTCCGTCGGGTAGCACCCCCCCATGCCCGATCACGGGCAGAAGTAGGAAATTAAACAGTCCTAGATCCCTGGTGGTCCAGTGGACCGCTCGCAGCCCGATTGCGGGCACAAGTATAAAAAAAATAAAGTCCTACATCCCTGGTGGTCTAGTGGACTGCTCGCAGCCCGATCGCGGGCATAAGTATAGAAATAATAAACTCCTATATCCCTGGTGGTCAGTGGATCACTCACAGCCAATCATGGGCAGAAGTCTTAATGATGAGATCCCATCCCGGTGGTCCAGCTGTTCTTTTTCCACCTCCCACTGAGGTCCTCGCTATCTCGCTTGAATTCTCGTCAGCGGTAGCAGCCCTCACCTGCAGCTGTTCGGTTGCCATCGATCTGACTGGCAAGATAATAGAGTTAGAGTCCACAGTTGTGCGACAATGGGTGTGCAGACTGCAATTGAACATACAGTCCAGATATGTGAGTGGATTCATTCACATATCTGGACTGGTGGTATGGTACAGTCTGCACACCCAGTGGCCCACACTGTGGACCAGTGGGCATACAGCTGTACTGTACACAGTCAGTCGGCAGGCGGCTTGCGGGTTGGGAGCTGCCACCCACTGCTGACCAGGGGGAGTAGGGTGGCGGGGGTCAGTGGGAGGGTGGTACCGCTGGACTACCAGGGATGGGATCTAATCTTTTTTTAGACTTCTGCCCGCGATCGGGCTGCGAGCAGTCCACTGGACCACCAAGGATATAGGAGTTTATTATTTTTATACTTATACCCATGATCGGGCTGTGGGGCACTTTATCGCTTGTGCAGGGGGCGTCAGTCCCCAACGGCTGCAGCCTGGCAGGGCGCCAGGCACAAGTCACCAGGGATGGGCGCACCTGCATGCAACTAGGGCCATAATGACATGCAAATGGCCCCATTTGCGCCTTGCATGCAATATGGCCCCATTTGCATGTGCACCTTTGAATATCGTGGTTGATGCACCTAGCACAACGGCACTTGCACTAGAGCATCCCCCTGCCCCTCTCTGGCCACTTGCACTGGTGCAGTGCCACTGCGCCATGCACAATGCGGGTGGCCACAGAGCAATATTCAATGGTGCTGAGCCATGGTGCAGCACCATTGAATATCGCCCAGACCACGCCCTGGCACATCCCAGTTGCGCTGCGTCCAGGCTTGCGCCACAGCCTGGTGCAGTCTGAATATCCCACCCCCGGGGTATTTAAAAAAAACTCATAATGTACAAAACCCTCATTGTGCTCCACTTCTTTTTTCTCAGAAAAAGAACAAAAAAGTCTCTTCAATCTGTGGTTCAAAGTCAACAAATTTTATTAAATCCACCCCAATGTTTCACCCAATCATTGGGCTTTTTCAGGAGTCTTAGTTTTCGTTTAACCCAAACCACAGCTTCTTATTTGCTAAGTTAAAGAGCTAATGTACTGCCTAAAATGAATATTAGTTATTAAAAGCAGTCAACCAATATCTTTTATATCTGAGGTACTTTTTTCTTTTCCCTTTGGTTAATTAGAAGATTGTTTACCTGGTGTTAGTAGGTGTGACACGTGGAACAGCACTCTGCCTGCTAACTGACAAACTTAGCTCTGTTCCCCCACACTATATCATCAGCACTGTGGTCTCAATGACAGACATTATTGCTGCCGAGGAATAGCCACTCAGTAGCTGCCAGCTCACTCACATGTGATGTCACTGTCAGTGATATCACAATGCTGATGATGTAGTGTGGGGAACAGAGACAGATATGTCAGCTGCCAGGCTGAAAACTATTACATACATCCAGCACAATATTACCACATAGGAAACTTTCTAATGAGCAAAAGGAAAAAGGAAAACACTTCAAAATAACAAGTTACAACCAACTACTTAAAATTTTAATCACTGTCCCATCTGTTTTGGTTCCACCAGCTCTTTAATATTCGGTTCTATAACCCTCCCAAAATTCCATTTAGGTCTGTCTGCATGCCGACCATTTCTCTGTCTCTTTCAACTACTAGCCCGTATAGCTGCATTTTCCCAATTCATTCTTGCTTCTTCAAGTTTCATCTCCTTTTCTTTTATTGGTGTGCAGAGCCAAATATTATCTTTGCAGATGAAAACCTCTGCTTTAGATGAAATCATACCTCTCAACTGTACCACACTGCGAGGAACGTTCCTCATTTTACTTCACAAAAGCTCCCTGTTCCACATTGTGAGGACTTGTTCCACATTCAAAGTCAACATTTTATAGCAAAAATCCATAGTAAATGATGCAAAAATATATATTATTCAATTAATAACAGACTTTCTGAACATAAATGCAACATTTTAACAGTGTTTTGAGCTTTTTAGGTAAAGATTTGATTAAGTGTTCCACACTTTGCCCATTTGTTCCACATTTTGACAGGCAATGTTCCACATTTGGGGGGAAAAAGGTTGAGAGGTATGGATGAAATGAGAACTAATTCCCCTAAAGAAGCACAATCACAGGGTGAAACACGGGGCAGCTTGAAATAAAATTCATGTACTTTGAGCCACAGACTGAAGTCTTTTTTGTCCTTTTTCTGAAGAAAAACAAGGTCGAGTTCCCTACCCACCATAACCACAGGATTGTCAGATGCCAACAGGGGACAGCATACTAAATTCAGAAAAGTAGAAGGCTATGAGGAGTGCAGTTACATACGGCAACAGTGGACTTTGTTTGCCTTCCAAGGATTAATAGATTTCATCACCTGTTGTATCTCCACGTCTGTCACAGGGCATCCAAGATTGAGGCCTGCACCATAGAGATGGATGGGATGGGCAGACAGTCCAGAAACCAGTCTATGGCCTCCTGGGATGGCAGATTTGGGGATGCATATAACTCCTTATAGAATTATCTCAAGGTGGAATATATGCTCTCAGGCTTCTTTTGGACTTGGCCAGTGGTGTCATGAAATCCCACTACATGTTTTGCAGCCTGTCCGCATTTCAGCCTGTAAACTAACAGTCTGCTGGATTTTTCCCCTCCTTCCCAAAAGGAGTGGTGAAGGCATCCAATGACGAGCACAGCCTTCCTGGTACGCAAGTCATGTGGCTTTGGACAAGCTCTAATAAACTAGGACATTGGGGGGGGGGGGATGGGGCTGCCTCCTTATGCTGATTCTTCAGGGCCAGTAGATCTTTCTTAGGGTGGGCTTCTTCAGCCTGTCCAGCTCTGCGTCCGTGAGCTGCATGGTATGATCTTGTCACATACAGCGGCCTTGAAGGCTTCCCATATGGTGGAGTCCGAAACTTCCCCTGTGTCAGTCAGCTCCCAGTGAACAGCTGCCTCCTGTCTTAACTGGGAGGCAGTATAGCATAGTGGTTAAGGACACTGAGCTGCAAACCTGGGTTTGAATCCCATCAGCCCCCTCTTGCATACTGTGTGACCCTGAGCAAGTCACAACTTCCTTGTGCTCCCAGGTCGTACCTGGAAACAAGCTCTGGCTTGGTGTGCCTTTCCAGGCTAAACAATTTCCCCTTTCCCCTCCCCGCCTCCACACACAGACTCTGAATTCTTTATCCTCCAACAACAGTGGGTCTAGCTGCCATGCTGAGGATCTCCTCTGCAGAGGACCCATATCACCTTGAACATCGGGAGGCACAGTCAGACACAATAAGTGGGTGGATCGAGGCCTCTGTGAACTGCTGTAATAGGGACTGTGATATCAGTCAGAGGTCAGTCCTCCTTCAGGTTCCATGCATGGTCGAGATGTAGGTCTAATCCTGGACTCTGGGATGCTGCTCCAGCTAGGCATCAACTAGCAGACGTTGTGACATTAGATATTCTATGGCTTTGGCAGCATTTATATAAGGTTCAGCCCTGCCTGCACTTCTATCCAATGTGGCAGCCCGTGCAAGATTAAAATCCCCACCACCAATATCAAAGCATGCGTACCACTAAATTCTATGAGTTCTTGGTTTGCAAAGTGAAAAAAGGCAGATCACCTGAATTCGGACCATAAATGTTGGCCAAAAATAGAGGTCCCTCTGGGGTTGTGGCCATGGCCATCACTCCTCTTCCCCCCTTATCTGCCTTGTGTTTGGAAAGTGTCCACCCAAGTTTTTGTGCATCAATATTGATAACGCCTCATTGTTTTTTTTTTTAGTTGGAGCCATGTTGTGTACTTCCTCCCATACCCAGTCCCCCTTAAGCTTAGTCGCCTCCTGCACTGTTAATTTGGTCTCCTGTGAAAAGGCCACCTAGGGTTTAAACTTCTTTAGATGCATCATTGCCTTTTTACGCTATACTGGGAAGTTAAGTCCCTGGACATTCCAACTTACTGCATTAGCCTCCATTTTTTTGTTTCTATACTTATGTCCTTTGGTAGCTACATAATGTTTCCCATATAACCCCTTCCCCTTGGTTGAGCAGTCTTACCCTCCCTCAGTTCTTTAGTGGTAGTCTGGGTCTTCAGCTAATCAGTAATTGTAATACAACCAACTTAAACAATATTCATAAAACAGAACAGACAGGACATGTTCCCTGCGAGATCACAGAACCCTCCCCCCATTTTACTATTTGGAGACCAAAATCACAGTAAGCCTCATCCATCCCTCAGCCAATATGCCCACAATTACCTCTCAGGGAGGCAGAAAGAGAGCAGGTCTCCTCAGCAACCCTGCACATGTTGGCACTGCTTTTCCATATCCGCCTGAGACACCACACCTGACCTGCCACAGGGGTGCTGGTAAAACTTCCCCCAACCTCGCCAATTTCTGACACACGTAACAGTCCCTGTCACATTAATGTCGGGCAGACACAGAGCTCATGTCATTACAGGTTGGGTCCCAAAGACCAATAATCGCTATCCCTGTATGCAGAGCACTAGCATTTAAGGAGAAAATGCAGCATCCAGTATTTATTATATAAGCTATTTCTCCCCATTTGCTTAATTCAGTTTACCAGTCTCTAGGTACTGTCTGGTTGGCAGCTGTGTTCTTACCTGCTAAGTGTCAAGTGCTGCATTCAAGTAGGTGGTCTGGTCAGAAAGCCCATGGTCTCGGCCTGCATGGCACGAAGGAATGGCAATGTTAGAGCACTGGCTTTTTTTTAAAGGGCCGCAAAAACCAAGGGCACCAGCTTCCATTCCATCCCCTCCCAGGTGGTGGTAGTTTTTAAAAAAATCATCCTTAATGGCATGACAGTCTGGAAGGGGATAGGAGACCGTCTCCACACATCTTTATCAGTGGCAGAATCCTTGGGGTGTAAAAGAACCCCATGTTTTGAATCTTGTGTGACAGGTACATTAGCCTATGGATTCATCCAGCTGGTGCTAGAGCGATTTCCAGGGTGATCTTGGGGGTCAAGCATTCCCCTTGGGTGTGTTCTGCACTGGTTAAGCCGCTAAAAGGATGCTTGGTTTGGGTGGCTGCCTCCACTCAGGATCTGGTGACATTTGTGGTGGACACGGCCTTCTGTGGTAGCAGAGCAAGGCTAGCCTGCAACAGCGACATCTCAGTAGGTACATCACTCTGGGTTGAACATATTATCCCTCAGTGCAGCGGGAATGGAGTCGGTTGCGGCCTTGGAGTCAGTCCTGTGGCTTCTGCTTCTCGATCTAACCCTTGGTAAGTGGTCTCTCTTTCGCCCAGAGACAGATTATTTTTACCTCATTCCTGCAGCCATGTTTGGGCAGGAGAAGCCAGGGGTCCTCATCTAGTGGTGGGGATGGTAGCAGAGGGTTATACCATCAGCTGGAGGTATGGGGTCCCTCAGGGGCTGTACCCATTTCTTAAGGCCTTGAGCGATCCCCTTTCTGTCCTCCCTGAGGGCAGTATTTGGAAAGCTGCAATTGTGGTGAAAAAATTGTGGTGACAATGTTGTAAGAAACCCCTTGGCTGCCTCAAAGGCATATCACCCACTTGATGAATACAGTTAGGAATAAATGCAAAGCATATTACAAAACCTTGAGACAGTCTCTGTATGGGATGTTCTGTACTATCATGATCAATGCAAATAATGTGATCCCAGATCCACAGGGATGTCTGTATTTCACAGGGGAAATGAGGCAGACTACAGGGAAACTGTTGCCATAGACTGTAGTCGAAGTCGGCAACGGGGTTGAGATTGGTGAACAGAGGAAGGAAAGCTGAGCTGTTTGGAGCTGAACTAGCAAGGGGTTCAGGTGGCAGTCTGGCGACTGAAGCAGGGACGGCCGGCCAAGCGCAGACAGCGATGTAGGGTCAGGCCAATCAGGGAGAGAGGTGCCAAGGTGGTAGGCTTTAAAAATAGCCAGCTAGACTGATAGAAGGACTAAAAGTGGGAGCAAGGAGCATCCTGAGCTAAGGAAATCACTGCGAGGAGCTGGTTTGCAGCAAAGGAACTGGGTCCTGCATTTCTTCATAGGGGGACTTGGACTTCAACCTCGGTGGATATGGGAAACTGACACACACTAAGAAATCCTTCACAAAAGAGCTGAAACTGAGGTGAAATTAACTGGGTCGAGACTATGGACGCTGGAGGTGCTGGGAACTTGATCTTGGACTACTGACTCTGGAGGTGCTGGGGATTTGGACTTGAACTTGATGACTCGGACTTGAACATGGTGGCTATGGTTATTAATTCTTAATGCCTATGGTTTGCACATGCTTTACTATTTCTAAAAGTCTTGACTGTGGGTTGGGGCTGGGGTGAAGGTCGGTGCCCAAAAAATACATAAGGGTGATTTTAGGACTGCATCCAAGTATCGCGGAAGAAATGGTAGGGCAGCACAGAGGGAGGGGCAACCAAGGGAGGGGGATCTTTGGCTGGATGGTGGGGTGCAATGGCTGTGGAACGGCTATGATCCTAAATTGGGCTTGGAGGATGGGGGGTTGTATGATATGTAAGCAGCTCACTCAGCTGAGAGAGGAAGTGGCGGGGCTAAGGTGAGGGTTAAATGGGGGGGGGGCTGGGGAAAGGAGGGGTAGAGAGACCGGGACGGTATAAGCCAAGGAAGGAGTGGGAAGGGCTGAGTGGATTTACTGGAGGTTCAGATACACTGTTCCGGAAGTCAAAGGCTTGGGAGGAAGAGGATGTAAGGGGATCCAGAGGGGATAGACCAGAGGTGGTAACAGACAACAGCAAGTCCAGATTTGGGACAGGGACGCCCGAGACAGGAGGAAAGGGGTCAGTGGGAACTGACAGCAAGAAGTCTAGAGGCACAAAAATGATGCCTGTAACTAGAGAAAAGGGGTCAGTCAGGGATCAGGAGGAATGGAAGACAGTAAGCTCAGAAAAAGGCAGACAGATGCATAGTATGAAGGACAACGCAGGCATAGGTGAAATGGGCCAGAGGGTGGAAGTAACAAATAGTTTTGCCCTCCTAGGTATTCTATTTGAGGACACTGGAGAGGAAGGGGTCTGGCAGGGGCCATCAGAGAAGGGGTGCAGAGCGGCTGGGGGATGTGGGGGAAGATCTCAGGTGCAGTGGAAGGGGGAGGAGGGGGCAGGCACATCACATGCAGGAGAAGAGGTGGAGGAGGGGACGGGCACATTAGGGACACACCAAAAGGTGGCACTAGGGAAACTGTGGCATAAGAAAAGGGGCAGGAAGGAAGCACTAGAAGAGCTGAAGTTGAGCTCCTGGGAGGATGAAAATGAACTGGAGGAAACCCTGCAGGGTAAGAGCTGCAGTAGGAGGCTGGGGCATGAGCCAGGCAGGGTGCAGGAGAGGGAAATATACAGACAGGGCAGGTGGTAAGGAGGAAGACTTCCCCATGTGGGGTACGGTGCTCAAAACCTTCTGCAAAGATGGGCAGGACAGGAACAGTTGGAGGGGGATCAAGCACAGCTGGCACAATCTTGCACAGTGATGCAGCCGAGGGAAGGCCAGGAGCAGTTGGAGGGGGGGGTCAGGTGAAATTGGATCATCCTCAAGCAGTGAAGCAGGAGGGGTCTGCAGGGATGAAGGAAGCCAGGCGGAAGTACAAGGGATGAAGAGGTACAGGAGGGGGGAGTCTGATGAAAGGCTAAAGGGAGAGGGTGAAGAGGTACAGATGCTGGGTGTGAGTAAAAATCAGAATAGGCTAGGTGAAGAGGAACAAAAGATGAGCAGGGGCAGAAGCCAAGTCAGGATGGAACATGAGAAGGAGTCCAAAGGGAGCCAAATCCCGCGACACAAAGCTAGAGGCCAAAAGGACACCCAGGAAGCAAGGGGCAGTAGAGTGGCACTCTTGGGGAACTCAACAATTAAGGGGCTAAAATGGGGAAGGAAGGGAGCAAAAAACAATGCAGTATGGGTACAGTGCATGCCAGGGATGACTGTGCTGGAGGTGAGGCATCATATTCCTTCCTGGGGTAAGCAGCAGGATGAAAGGACACATCCGGTGTTTCACCTGGGCACAAATGACTTGGAAGGGAACAATCTGATGGAGGAACAGGCAAGGTTCGAGGAACTTGCTAGGTTCTGTAGGAGCAACACTGTTTTTCCTTCCATTTCCTTCTCTGAGGTGTTGCCAGTACCAAGAGCGAGCACACCCAGAAAGGAGAAGATAAGGGCAATCGACAATTGGCTACAAGGTTGGTGCAGTCAGATGGGGTTCAGCTGGATAGGTGACTGGGGCTCTACATGGGAGGAGGAGGGGCTGTATGCTCAAGACAGGCTGCACCTGAGCTCTTCAGGGGCAGCTGCACTAAAGAGTAAACTAGTAGACTTCATGGCAAGGGGGAAGTGGCTAAGGACAGGGCCAGCCATACGTGAGGCAGAGCAGAGAGGCTATCAGCCTCCCCCCAAGTCACAACACTCATCAAGGGAACATTTAGCAGCAGGGAAGGACGGGATAGGGCTACATGTTGGAGGGCTTTGGTTGCAAATGCCAGGAGTCTGGGGAACAAAATGGGAGAACTGGAGGCCACCATGATGGAGGAGAACCTAGACATCGTAGTAGTGAGTGAGACTTGTTGGAATGAGCACTATGCCTGGGAGATGGCGATCCTAGGGTATCGGTTGTTTAGGAAAGACTGGGAGGGGAAAGGGGAGGAGGGGTGGCATTATATATCAGGGAAGAGATTGGGGCCATGGAAGGGCAGGATGAGGAGGGGGAAACAGATAATGTGGGTCACCCTAGACAGGGGGAAAACCTGCATGTTGGGGTAGTCCATAGGCCTCCTACGCAGGGGGAGGAAGGGGATAGACAATTTGTAGAATCAGTAGCGAGGATGGCACAGAAAGGGGAAATTGTGCTAGTTGGGGACTTAAACCTTCCGGACATGAACTGGGAGGCCCAGACAGCAATCTCCGCAAGGAGCAGGGGCATCTTAGAGGCTCTTCAGGGCATATTCCTGCAACAAAGGGTCAGTGAGCCCACTAGGGGGTGTAAACCTGTTGGATGTGGTCCTCACAAATGGGGACAGTGTGGAGGAGGTGGAGGTGGGGGAAGAGCTTGGCACCAGTGACCACAGGGCTGTCAGGTTCAGGGTGAGAGCACAGCATGGGATTGGAAGGATAAGGGGGGGAAGTGGAACAATAATGGAAGGGGACTTTGAAAAAGCAGAGGCATTAAACACCTATTTCGCCTCAATCTTCACAGAGGAAAGGGAGGGTAGGGGCCAGGAAGGGTTGGGGAAGGTGACAGCCACAGGCAGGTGGCTGTGGCAGAATTCACTGCTGAAGGAGTTAGGGAAGAGCTGGGTAGACAAGGCAATGGGGCCTGATGGAATACACCCAAGGGTTCTCAAGGAGGTGAAGGATGAACTGGCGCCGCATCTAGCAAGGCTGTTTAACTTGTCTTTGGTCACAGGAGTGGTGCCAACGGACTGGAAGAGGGCAGAGGTGAACGCAATACATAACGGGGGACAGAAGGACGAGGTCAAAAACTACCGTCCTATTAGTCTTACCTCGGTGGTGGGGAAGGTAATAGAAACACTACTTAAGATCAGGTTGATAGAATACTTGGAGATGAATGGCATGCAGGATGACAGGCAGCATGGCTTTACCAAGGGAAGGTCCTGTCAGACTAACCCCGTTAAGAGTTTTTTGATGGGGTAACACATATAGTGGACCAGGGAGGAGCAGTGGACGTGGCCTATCTGGATTTCAATAAAACCTTCAACACCGTTCTGCATGGTGGAATGGTACATAAGCTGGAAAGACTAGGGGTGGACAACAGGATCACCAGGTGGGTGGAAAACTGGTTGAAGGGAAGGAGTCAGACAGTGGTGGTAAATGGGACACAGTCCACGGAACGGGCGGTGACCAGTGGGGTGCCACAGGGGTCAGTGCTAGGACCAGTACTCTATAACATCTATGTTAAGTGACCTAGCGGAGGGTCTGGAGGGATGGGTGTGCCTGTTCGCAGATGATTCAAAAAGTCTGCAATAGGGTGGATTCACCTAGTGGGGTGCAAGCCATGAGGCGGGACCTGGAGAGGTTGGAGAGGTGGTCTGACACCTGGAAATTGAAGTTTAATACACAAAAGTGCTCGCTGATGTGCCTGGGGAGGAAGAATAGGAAGGAAACTTACTCTCTTTGGGGGTTGGTGATTAAGGAGAAGGAAACAGAAAGGGACCTGGGGATTATGGTATCACGTGACCTCAAGGTGGGCAGCCAGTGTAGCAGGGTGGTGGGAAAGGCAAATGGAATGTTGGCCTGCATTGTGAGGGGTTTTAATAGCAGGAAGAGGGAGGTGCTAATGCCATTATACAGAACCATGGTTAGGCCACATCTGGAGTATGGGGCGCAGAGAAGGGTAACCAAAATGGTACGAGGGATGCAGAATGTATCCTATGAGAGAAGATTGAGAGGGCTGAATTTGTACCCTCTGGAGACTAGGAGGGAGAGGGGGGACATGATTGAGACCTTTAAGTATCTGAAGGGAATAAACAAGGTAGAGGGTAACAGCTTGTTCAAACTGAAGAAGGGAGTGAACACAAGGGGACACTGCCTCAAACTGGAAGGTGGGCAATACAGAGGTAATGTCAGGGGGCAGTTTTTCACGGAGAGGGTGGTGGAGGCCTGGAACAAGCTGCCAGAGGAGGTAGTGGCAGCTGAAATGGTGGAGGGGTTCAAAAGGGCTTGGGGTAGATTTTTTTTTGCATTATATATTTATTGGATTTTCCAACCATAACAAAAGTAAACACAGATTTACACCTACAAAAACATATTTATACATAAAAATACATAAAAACCTGTCACCACTTGAATTTTAGTACATTATTATTATCAGTTCCCTTTACATATCTCCTCTCATACCAATTTATTAAGTTGCCCTTCGCCCCATCCCTACCCTATTACCACCCCCTCCAGGCAGAAGAAAATCAGAGCCCAAACTAATTATACAGACTAATAACCCCTAAAAATAAAAAAAAAGGAAAACAATTCATCTTGTCTCTCACGTAAGCTCCCTATGTCTCATCCTTCCCAATGTGCCCTCTCTCACCACCCCGGCCCACTCTTCGGCTTCCCCCTCCACCTCACCAGTCTCCTTCTTATCCTTGTAGCCCTTTCTTCATCGCCTCCATTTCCCCTGGGGGCAACGAGTATAAATATGTTCCCCAAACCTTCCAGAACTGGTCCTCTCTATTCTTAGCCCCATATTATAATTTTTCCATCCCTAGGGCTTGTAAACACATACTTTTCCACTGCTGAATAATTGGGGTCTCATTTGTGACCCAAGTGTTTAGAATACACTGTCTAGCTAAAACAACCAGTATCCGTGCCCATCGTGGGAGAGGTCTCCACTCCTCCTCTTCTAAATCATCCACTCCAAACAACATCACAATTGGGCTTTTCTCCACCTGCTTCCCCCACACTCTACCGATTCCCTTGGCCACAGGGATAGATTTAAGGGGTTAGGAAAAGAGGGTGGAAGCATAAGAGAAGGGGGGAGGTAAGGTGTTCAGCAGACTAGATGGGCCGTGGTGCCTTTCTCTGCCGTCACATTTCTGTGTATCTGTGTATTTCAGCACAAATCCCAGTCTGAAGGCAGTCCTAGTGAAGCTACATCTGGTTTCATGTTTGGCAAATGGCAATACAGAGTTACACAGATCCTGCCTTCACTATCTCAGTGAGTTCTTCTAAAGAAAGACCTAATGACTAGGGCGGAGAACAGGGTCGGACTGGGATACAAAGGGCCCACCTGGAAAGAAGATGCAAGGACCCACCTGGAAAATCAACAGAGAAGAGCCCAGGTTGACACACTCATATCAATATTCCACTTCAATCTGATACATTAGCTCTGTGTTTGCATCTTACAGTTTATCAACAGTGTCTCAGAAACCACATTTAATTAGAAAAAAGAAGATAAATGCAAACATTTTCAGAGTTCAGAAGGTAACCACTTACCCAACTGAGGGGGGCCCACCTGGAAATTTCCAGGTATCCAAGTGGGCCAGTCTGACCCTGGTGGAGAAGAACTCAGTGTACCTCCTCTTACACCAGATCTACAGCTGATGACTCCCTCTTGTAGTTCAGGACAGGCCCATCCATATGATTCAGGACATCTGTCAAAGAACTTGGATGGACAGGATGTTTTCCAGATCTGACCAGTTCAGATTTGGGGGATTCCATGGCTGATCTCCTCCCTCTGGAATCAGCTACCTTCCTCCATCTCTCTACCTCCCTTCCCTTTGTCAGGCACCAGCTAAAACTTCTCCCCTCTCTCCCTGCTCCTGCCAGTCCTCCACCCTGAACCCTTCCTAACCCTTTCCTTGCGATTCTGCCCTCCTTATACCTTTCCATTCCCCTAATCACAGGGTTTTGGCTACTTCTTGTGTAGTTCAATCAGCCTGTTTTATTACTCCCCTTAAGACTAGGTCAGTCTCTGCTCATTCAGGCACTAAGCACTTTTTGCTCATGTCCAACTGCACAGCTGAAGTTGTATGCTAATGTATTTGTTCTCTGTTATATATAAAGATCTTGCTTTCTTGTTTGTTCTTCACTGTACTATTGCACTTTATTGTCACTGACACTGTAACTGCCTTATCTGACTTGCTGTAACCTCTGTAACTGTGTTCTCCCATTTCCCCTTCCCCAGCTCATACCTAGAAACAAGCCTCAGCTCAGTGCGACTCTCCCGGTAACAAATTTTTACATAAAATAACAAAAATAAATAAATCTTCTACATACCTCAGAGAGAGGCTGCACATCCCCTTCCAAGTAGTTTAGCTGGGACAATGATTGGTAGGCTATGCATCCAAGCCACACTTACTCAGTGGGCTTTTCACAGATGGCATGTTGTTCAGTTTGCAGTTGAAAGATCCTGAAGGGGCATGAGGAAAAGTGAGTGTCTCCGAGTTCCAAGATTCAGCAGCTCTCTTATACAGTCTTCGAAAGTTGGAGTTTTATCTGTGTTACATCTCCCGTGGTGAGTTTTATGCCTTTTAAGGACATGGAAAAACCAGCAAAGCAGCAGCATGTTCTCAGGCTTAAAGTTAATTCAGAATAAAGGCAAGTTTTCCTGTAAATGCTACAGGGACACCAACCACAGAGGTGGTTAGTCCCCATGAGGATTATGGGTCCGTCTTTGATCACAGGCTCTGAACGGACAGCTACTGAGATGTACTGCTACATTTATTTAAGAGTTTTACCAAGAAGGCATGCTGCACAGAGTACCACTCACAGAGAACACATGGGTCGAGACCAAGTCAGATACCAGAGTACTGGAGATAATTTCCAGTGTTATGCAATACATTTTTTTCTGTGCCCTCCAGAGGGCATTTTTCAGGTCCCCAGATAAAAGGAAAAGCACCAGCACTCCACAGCCAGGAGTCAGTGGATAACTCCAATGAAAGAAGTCTACACCAAAATCTTCAGTGTTAATTTATTGCCGGGTAAGATCCCACTTCATATTCAGCATGCATGGAACAAAGTCCATAGTACCAAACTGTCCCTGCTTTGCCATGTAAGGGCTTTGTCAGAGGGCAGGTGTTTGGTATTGGACTGCCCCTTATATACAGCAGTTCACTGGTAACATCATAAATTACATCACTCATGAGTCATCAGTGACAGTAAATTATAGAAACATAGACTTTGACAGCAGATAAGGACCACTTGGCCCACCCAGTCTGCCCATTTCCCTTCCTAGTGGATAAGCTGCAGATTCTAGTTAACCAACAGCCTACTTCCTGCAACCCATTACAACTGCCTTATGTCTGTCCCATGCATGTTTGAATTCCCCCACTGTTTTAGACCCAACAACCTCCCCAGGAAGGCGGTTCCATGCATACACCACTCTCTCCGTGAAAAAAATTTCCTCACATTACTCCTGAGCCATCCCCCCTCTATCTTTAAATTGTGCCCCCTTGTTCTTACACATCTCTTTTTCTGAAAGATGCTACCCTCCTGGATTTTGTTGATTCCCTTGAAGTACTTGAAAGTTTCTATCATGTCCCCCCTTCCCTCCTTTCATCAAGGGTATACATATTAAGCTCTCTGTCTCTCTTCATATGATTTCTGATGCAGACCCTGCACCATTTTAGTTGCCCTCCTTTGGACTGCTTCCATCCTATGTCCTTGCGTAGATGAGGTCTCCAAACTGCACACAGTACCAGATGGGGTCTCACCAACTGTCTGTACAGGGGATAACCACTTCCTTTTCTACTTGTGATGCCCCTTCCTATGCATCCCAGTATCCCCTGGCTCTCCTTACTGACTTCTCACATTGCTTACCCACCTTTAGATCATCTGATATGACTACCCCCAAGTCCCGTTCCATTTTTGTTGTTGTTAGTACCTCCCCTGCTATTGTGTACTCTTCTCCTAGGTTTTTGTTTCCCAGGTGCATTAACTTTGCACTTCTTTGCATTGAATCTAAGTTGCCATATGTCTGACCATTCCTCCAACCTTGCCAAGTCCCTTCTCATCCTTTCTACTACTCCTTGTGTATCAACTCTGTTACAGATCTTTGTGTCATCTGCAAAGAGGCATACCTTTTCCTCCAGACCCTCTGCAATGTCACCTATAAAGATGTTAAAGAGGCCTGGACCCAGTACTGAGCCCTGACGTACTCCACTAGTGACCCCCTTTCTTTGGAATGTGTTCCACTCACTGTTACCTTCTGTGTCCTGTTGTGCAGCCAGTTTGCAACCCAGGCTACCACCCTGGGACCCAGTCCCAGGCTGGCTAACTTGATTATTGGTCTTTTGTGCGGGACTGTGTCAAATGCCTTGCTAAAATCTAGGTAGGCCTATCCACAGCCCCTCCCTGGTCTATTAATTTGGTCACCCACTCAAAAAAATCAATTAGATTCATCTGACATGACCTTCCCACTGTAAATCCATGCTGCTTTGGGTACTATGCCCCGCTGGCCTCTAGGTACTCAACAATTCTTTCTTTCAGAAGTGATTCCATCATTTTCCCTACCACTGAGGTCAAACTTACAGGTCTGTAGTTTCCTGCTTCTGCCTTGCTCCCACTTTTGTGAAGGGGAATCACATCTGCCCTCCTCAAGTCCTCAGGAACCACCCCATCCTCCCACGATTTGTTAAAAAGTAAGGTCAGTGGTGTCACTAGGTCCTCCCTTAGTACTTTTAGGATTCTGGGGTGAATCCCGTCAGGCCCCATTGCTTTGTCCACCTTGAGTTTTAGGAGTTCTTTCGGGAATCTTTCTTCTGTAAATGGACTGGTGTCAACCCCTCTACCCAGAGTGCTTCTATTGTCTGGTTTAGGTAACTCCTCCTCATCTTCTTTTGTGAATACTGAGCAAAAGTATTCATTCAGTATCTCTGCCTTTTCACTGTCTCCCCTGCCCACCCCTCTCCTTTATTAATCTTCACTATTCCTCCTTAACCTTTCTATGCTGCCTAATGTACCTATAAAAGGTTTTATCCTTCTTAACTGAGTTGGTTATTTTTTCCTCAGTTTGGGCCTTTGCTATTCTGACTGCCTTCCCCACTTCTTTCTGCTTTAACTGATACAGTTCCCTGTCGTGCTCCTTTTGTGATTCCTTATACTTTCTGAATGCAGCCTTTTTCTCCTTAACCTTCCCTGCCACCTCTTTTGAGAACCATAGTGGTTTTTTACTCCACTTTGTTTTCTTTATTTGTCCCACACAAGGACTGTTGCCTCTATGACAGCAGTTTTGATTTTTCTCCATTGTTCTTCCACCCCTCCTTTTTGGCCATCTGGTAGTGCATTCCTCAGGTATTCACCCATTTTGCCAAAGTCGGCCCTTCTAAAGTCCAGTATCCTTGTTTTTGTATGGCTTGTCTCCATGGTTGTGCTTATTGTGAAGCACACTGTGCAGTGGTCACTTGTTCCCAGATGTCTACGGACTTCTAAATTTGTGATCCTCTCTCCATTTGAGAGTACCAGGTCTAGTATTGCTCCCTCCTGAGTGGGTTCCAACACTAGCTGTCTAAGGCCTGCCCCCTGCAGGGCATCGAGAATGACCCTGTTCTTGGATGTGGCTGCAGTACATGTCATCCAGTTAACATCTGGCATATTCAGGTCCCCATCAACAGTATCTCCCCTTTTTCAGCCATTTTGAGAATGTCCTCTATCATTTTCTTGTCCATTTCCTTCCCTTGAGATGGGGGTCTGTATACAAACCCTGTGCGGACTGTGATGCCATTCCCTGTCTCCAAGGTGACCCAGAGTGCCTCCTGTACTCCCCCTTTACTTTTTGGTTCTGTAGCTTTGATCCCTTCCCTTATGTATAGAGCTACTCCACCTCCTCTTTTACCCTCCCTGTCCCTTCTGTAGACTGTGTACCCCAGTATGTTGACATCCCAGCCATGGTTCTCCATGTACCATGTTTCTGTGACTGCACAATATCCCATTTTTCATCTTCCATCAGGGCTACTAGCTCAGGAAGCTTGTTTCTCAGACTACGGGCATTGGTACTCATTGCCCTCCATTTAATGTTGGCTTTATCCTTCCCCCCCCATCCCTGCTCTTATTGCCCTTGTCTATTTTTCCATTTATCCCTGTCCTGGCCTCTGCTGAGCTCTGTACCTCAGTGTTTACCTTACTACCTGCCATGTTTTGTGGGGGGAGGCTTGAAATTTCCTGCCTCTTATCAGCACCTCCCCCCTTAGCTAGTTTAAAAGCTTGCCAAGGAAGCATTTAAACCTGTCACTTAGGAGCTTGGTTCCCTTCGTGGACAGATGGAGACCATCGTGCCAGTACAGACCTTCATTTCTCCAGGTGTATCCCCAGTCCCCAATGAAGCCAAAGTCCTGTGCTCTGCACCAGTTTTGCAACCATTCATTAAACTGCATGGTGTGCAGTACCCTAGCCTCATCCCTGACGTGGACTGGCAGCACCTCTGAGAAGGTAACCATACTTGCTACCTGTCTGAGGCCCCTCCCCAACTCCACAAATTCATCCTGCACTGCACTGATTCCATGCCTAGCTAGGTCATTTGTCCCAAGGTGGACAATGATATCTAGTTCCCTCTCCTGTGATGCTGCTTCTGCAATTGTGAGGATTCGCTTCTTGTCCCTCCAAGCCATGGCACCAGGCAGGCACCTTACTTCCTCTCCTCTCCCTTCCCCAGTTCTACCCCCCTAACAATTGAGACCCCTATTAGAAGCTGTTTCCTTCCCCTGTGGTATCCCTTGCCACCCTTTTGTGGGTCTCCCTTGTGGATGTCCTCAGCATTCTTCTTGGTCTCCACTGAGGGTGCCATCATAGAGGAACCTTGTTCTGCCAGAGTGGTGTATGATTTATGTAGAGGTACAACTAGGGGGCTTCGCCTCTGTTCCACCACCCGCACCCTCCCAGAACCCACTGTGGTCCAACTGCTCTTCATACTTGGCAACCTCTGAGGCAGTGGTTGTGGCAGTGGTGCTCTTTGGGTGGGGGAGGCCTCCTTAGTCCTTGTCAGTTCAGCCTGGAGGTGGGCAATCTCCTCCCTCAGAGCTGACAGTTGCCTGCAAATAGGACAGCAACGCAGTTTCCAGAATGTCTCCCGGAAAACTGCTGCCCCACAGCCAGTGCATTGCAGCACTCCCCACATGTCCCTCTCCATTATAATATACAGTATGTAATATATATACTTTTTTTTTTTTTTTTTGGTGGTGTATACTTACCCTTTATGCACTGTGATGGGTTATTAAGAATATGACAGTTCTGCCCCAAGACCTGTTGAGGAAGTGATTTCAGAACTTTGGCTATAAAGGAAATGCCACGCCTTGGGGGGGGGGTGGGTAGTCCACAACCACAGGTGACTGTTAGAAACAATCAAATACACCACTGCTCCCCACCCTGGTGAGTACTGCCCTTTATAATAATTCAACTAACCTCCAGTAACTTATTTAAAAATAGTTTAACTATCACAAAATCCTACGCACCAGTAAATTATTTAAAAATAGTTTCTGTCCCAAAATCCTAGTAGTCAGTCCAGCTACCCCCAAGGGACAACCAAAATGCAGTATTCAAACCCTTGTGAAGTTACTTCCAAGATAAGCAGAGTTTGCAAGCTCCCTATTCACTCCTCAGCCACCTGTTAATTTATTTAAAAATAGTTTAACTGTCAGAAAATCCTAGTAGACAATCTAGCTGCCTCCAGGGGTCTACCCAAATGCAGTATTTAAATCCTTCTGAAGTTACTCACCAGATAAACAGAGTCTGCAAGCCCCTTCTTGGTTAAACACTAAATAAATATGTAAATACAAAGCAATTACCAAGGGTAGTTAGTTTCAACTCCCACAGAATTGAGCAAAAGTGCACATTGTTGCAGATATCAAGTGCAATATAGAATTTCCCACACAGCTCACAGCTGAATAAAGAAGTAATGTCCTTCCAGGTCAAGATGATGTGCTTTGTGTCTAAATATCTCATTATGAACGTTAGGAGCATAACAACAAGACTTAAAAATCAAATACAAAACGGTTTCTGAATTATAAAGACTTATGGAGCTGAAATAATTGCTTACTCAAGGGAAACGTATTTAAATCATGTCGAAATTGAATCCTTTGTTTAAATTTCCTTGAGAACGTAACAGTTTGAATCTCCATTCATTAATCATGACAATTCTTATTCACTGATAGTTTCAGAGCACCAAAAAACTAAAGGAAAGCAACACAAACTTCGGACTGTGCTTAGTAAACATTCCTATTGGTTACATACCAACAAATTACTATTTCAAATTATATTTCGTATTTTATACATTACAGTGACAACTTGGGTGCTATTCCACATAGCCAAAACTACATAGCTGTGGGATACAGGCGGTCCTGAGCTCTCCAGTGCACTTCCACTGCAAAGATAAAAAATAAGAAAGAATAGTCATTGAAAAATGTTTTACCAAGACATCAGTACTAAAGCAAAGCAGGTTTTGTGATTAGTTAGCACTGGCCCAAATGAAGGATTGCAGTTCATCTAGCTTAAAGCTGTTACTTAAATCATTATTAATACAGGGATTCTTAACAGACTGTAAGTCAATTAACCTGCATAGGGTAGAGCTGTTGAGGGGGGGGGGGTCCAAATATAATGTTTGCAAAACGCTCTTAATATTCTAAATCTATCTGGATAAAACATTGCATCTTAAAAGTGAACACGTTCGAGAAGTAAACTCAGGGGGTGTGAAACTGGTGAATCACAGATATGGTTTAAAATCCATTTCCTGGATCAGGTCCTCTGGTGCTAAGGCTTTATGGTTAAAGCTCCAGAAAGTTTCTCTCTGTGACAGTCTATTTAGTCTGCCACCACCACTGCTACCAATCTTGACCTGTTCTAAACCAGTAAATCATAAGCATTTTGGATCACTATTATGATATTAGCAGTGTCAGTGGCTCAGTAGGTAGCACACTCACCTCTGAGGCCGGGAGATCAGAGGGCTGTGGTTTCAGTTCCCACATCTGGCACTTGGCTTAATATCCCAGTACCGACACTGCAGTGCAGCATGAGAGGGGTGCTGCACGTCTGAGGTACCGTCTTTCGGATGAGACGTTAAACCGAGGTCCCATCTGCCTGGATTGGTGGTAGTTCAGGTGGATGTTAAAGATCCCATGGCACTTATCGAAAAGAGTAGCGGAAGTTTTTATTGAACATCAACTGAACAGAAAAGAAAAATGAAAATGACACAGAGAAAAATATAAAACACAAAATAATTAAGTAACAGGAAAATCAGAATCAGTTATCCAAGGTAATAGTGTCCATAATTCCAACAAAGAGTCAGACGGCAAATGCTCTGCCTCTGAAAAATATATGGCCTTCAAATCATGTTCGATCCTTCGAATAATGGTAAGAAGAGGCACATCCTGATTCTGTAAATTAAACAGACAACGAGCATTCCACACATGCCATTTGATTATTACAAAAATCAAATTTAATGTATTAATATTCCAATGAGACCAAGTGAGGGGGAAAAAAAACATACATCAAATTGTCATAAGTAATGAGAGCAAACAAGGGTTCACGCCATCTGGCAGCTAAGAGAGTCCAAAAAGAAACAATAAATGTACATGAAAAAAAAAGGTGTGAAATAGTTTCTTCTTGTTGCTCACATTCAGGTCTGGAACAAAATCTGTCCTGTAGTGATTTGTGTTTATGGTTACATTTGACGTTGATACATTCATGGCAGCTAAGCCAATACAAGTCCCACATCTTTTGGGGAACCCTAGAATTACGAAGTAAAGTGAGCAAAGCAGGGAGATGTTGCGTAGGACATTTGGGAAAAACAACAATTTCCAAACATACACGGTCCACTAAATACTTCTACAATGATTTTCTGGAGACAGTTATTAGCATATGGCTAGTAATCTGCCAGTGTTTCAAACAAAAAAAAACTATCCCTGACATAAGCAGAAATCTGGAGGGAATGTGTTAAAACTGTCAATTTGTTAAGTTCCCATTTATGAAACCAAGGACCACAGGATTCAAGAAACCAAGGTTCACAACCACGATCTTGGTTAACCAACAGGGGTCTAATATTATGAAACAAGAAAAAACTAGTATAAAAAAAAACAAAACAAACAGGTTGGACCATAGCTAGGCCCCCATCCCGAATAGGAAGATAGGTGATCTGACGTTTAATGGGGTTCAGGCGGCTACCCCATAGGGCTTGAAAAGAGAGACTAAGCAATCTGGTTTCAAATTGCCGGGGAGGGGGAAAAATATAAGCCAGAAAGAGAAAAAAGGGAAGCAGAAAGGTTTTAATCATGTAAATCCTTTTTTTCTTGCTCATCTGCCATGAATTCCAACATGCAACCATAGTCTGAGCATAATCTAATTTGGGAGTCCAGTTAAGGACATCTAAAGGACCAGTACCGTAAAAAAATGCCCAAAATCCTAATAGGGTCATCACAAAGTCTAATGTCAACAAAAGACTCATCTACAAAAGGGGAACCTAATCTACGGCCTACACATTTATCAAAATTAAGGGCTGTGCCAGAAACAGACCCAAACTTGGAACAATGCCATAATGCAGAACGCATGGAGGCAACATTAGCCACCATGAGACTCATATCGTCTGCATAGGCCAACATGGAATTTGGGGCTGAGGGAAGTGGCATAATTGTTGGGGCCGAATTAATAGAACGAAGTAAGGGATCCAAAAAAAAAAAAAAACATATAAAAGTGGACTAAGGGGACAGCCCTGTCTAACCCCTCTGTGTAGAGGAAGCATAGGGCCTTCCATCCATTGACCAGTGGGACAACAGTTGCAGACCGATATAGCAACTGGAGTCTACTCAGGGTATGATCAGGTACTTTATAATATCGAAGAGTAGACATAAAAAATCATGATGTACAGAAACAAAAGCCTGCCGTTGGTCCAGTGAGAATATGAAACCATGTAAAACATTAGAATTTCCATGTTCAATCATTTCTCTAAGTAAAATTAGATGGTCCTGAATACATCTCCCAGGGACACTGCAAGATTGTGCGGTAGAAATCACATATATGGCCAATTTAGAAAGTCTGAGGGCCAAAATTTTGGTCAATATTTTAAAATCAGTATTTAAGAGGCATAACGGTCTCCAATTGGACAGCAATCTTCTATCCCCTTTTTTATATAAGTAAAATAAGCAACCCATGTTAAAGTCTAAAGGAAGATGTTCACACTGTAGAATAGAATTATAAACTGTAGCCAGTTCAGAACTCAGGTCAGCAGAAAACAATTTATACAGCTCACTGGAGAGACCATCCAGGCCCGGTGTCACTCTTGGACGTAAAGACTTGATTACTGCTTCAATTTCATGTGCTTGCATCTCAGTATCTAACATATCTACAACAGAAGAAGGTACATCAGGAAGTTGTAAAAGGAAAAGTAGTCCATTATGGATGCAGATGGGGGGCATGGGACCAAGCAGTTCTTGTGTATAACAGGTAACACGGTGCCTGATATCCAAAATATCAGTGAGCTCGTGAAACTGTCAGCAAACAGCGTAGTAAAAGTTTTACCTCTACTGTTCACTAATAGAAGCATATGGACATACTGTGTCACAAGTACCAGAGGTCCCAAACGCTGTTGATGTTGAACAGAAGTAGCCTTCAGAAGGTGATAATCCATCATGCGCCCTTAAGAGTACTTATTTGGTGGAAAATCATGGCCAGTTTCATGAGATAAAGTAAGTAATTTTGAAGTCATCGCTGTTAGTGTGATAAAGGAAATACAATGAATCATGATGATGTTTACTAAAATTTTTAAATAAAATTCGGAGTCCAGATTTCGTATCCTACCAATCCCAGGGGGCATCATATAAAAAAAAAATAGTCTTTCGATTATGAATATACTCAGTTAAGCGACTTAAACATGAATCAGATAACAGGGAAGCATTCAGTTTCCAAATGCCAGGGCCAAAACGAGATGTCAAGGAAGGGCCTAAAGAAATAGATAAATTATGATCCGAAAATTCCGCAACTTGAATTACAGCATCAGAAAGTTGGAGGTGGGAAGAAATAAAAAAATAGTCAATACGGGTTGCAAGGGGGCCTTTGTGAAAAGTAGGAGTATGCCGACCCGTAAAAGATAAATATGCATCCTGTAAACCTGTGGAATGGAGCAATTGTTTCAGAAAATTTGTGTCACAAAACAACTTAGTAATCTTTGAAGTAGAAGACTTATTTTTAGTGGATAACCCACAATTGAAATCACCCCCAAAAATCACATACATTGATGTGTATAAATAGGGTTGAATCAGTTTCAGTAGTTCAATTCTGTGGTATTTTAATTGAGGGCGTAAATATTAATAATCCGGAAAGGGACAGAAGAAATCAAAATATCCAACAACAAAAGCCGACCTGGGTAGACAGCCAACAGTTTAAACAACAGTAACATCAGGTATACCAAATAAAATACCCAAACCAGAACAAGCGTCCTGTCCAAAGGACCAAAAAGAGAGCCCAGAGGCCCAGGCACGAGTGGCCCTGGAAATTTCTGGAAGAGCATAGAAACGTACATCTTGCAAAAAGATGAGACCAGCTGTCAAGTCAGATAAAAAGGAAAAAAACTGCATCTCTCTTAGCATGCTTCTTTATACTGTTAACATTAACAGTATGCACTGAGAAAGCAGAAGACATGAAACGGGAAAGTGAAAACAAAAACACAAAAGTCACCTTAGCCTACCTTTCCTAGGGATACCTTCCCTATGCTTCAGTTCTGCCTTAGCTTTCCTTTTTTGGAAACCAATATTATCAATGGGTACTTCAGTGTCCGTAGTCACAGCAGGGTGGGAGGAAAGAACAGAGGACATATCAGAGTCCGTATTGTCCTGAGGGTGGCGTGAAACCTCAAATTTATTCATATGAGTCACAGTAGAGGATTTCAGGGCTTTAGAAGAGGGAAAAGTCCCCTTCTTAGATCCTAGTGTAACTCTAACAAAAGGTTCCGGGGGTCCATGGAAGACCCAGAAATACTAGGCAAGACAGGAATAGGGACCTCTTCCGAGGTAGAAATAGCAAGATCAGAGGAAGGGGGAGGGAGAGCTGTAGTAAAGGTCTGTGGTTCCAAAACAGGAGCAGACCGTTCATGTAAAGTAGAAGAGGGGTCAACAGCAGGTACAACAGGGTGAGGGAGGGGTACGCGTTGAGGTCTAGAAAGAGTGTCAGATAAACGAGAACGTTGTGCGACAGTAATAATCAAACGTTGTTCTTCCCCATCAGCAAGAGTCGGGGAGTTGTGAGCTGCCCAAGTACAAGTCTGGAAAGTGTGCCCCAATTCGTCACAAAGGATGCAAAGAGGTTCATCCACACATTGGGAACCTGCATGGCCAATGTTACCACAAACAGAGCATTTAATCTTGTCACAGACACTACTGATATGATTCTGAGAGCCACATCTGTAGCAAGCTTTAGGCTGGCCAGGGTTAAAAAGAACTCCCCTGTCTTTCCCAAGCATAAAGCTGTTCGGGAGATGCTGTATTCCAACCTGGCGCGAAGCATAACCTCGCCCTCCACCCACCAGTCCAGATATTCTCAGAATCAAAGATAGCCTCTGGGTCAGAAAGGACAGTACATCTTTGCTTTAACCAGACAGTAATATCATTAAGACTGACACCTTCGTTATGAAACAATATAGTAACAGTTTTCTGTGTAGGTTTAGTTAAGGGAATGGCATTAAACGGTGACCACAAAGGAGAAGTTTTAAGCTCCTGATATTTTCTCCAAAATTATTCTAAACCAGTGATAGTTTTAAAACTAATATCAAAATGAGACTGAAGAAACCTGAATTAAGGCATGAATCTCAAAAGCAGCAAATTGCATAGAATCCTTCAGAAGAGTGTGACCTACAAAAAAAAAAAAAATTGGTCAGGAAAGTCAGGTAAGCCCCCCAAATAATGCAGCCGAACAGCGTTGTGTCTTTTAGCTTGACATACAGGGGGTTGAAAGCATGCAGCATAAGTTTTAGGGGACGAAGCAGTAGAAGTAGCAGGAACTGGACGAGACACAGGGTCCCGAAGAGTCCATTGTTCTTGAGGCGTCGAGGAAGCAGGACCAAATTGCAAAGTTGGGTTCTGAGTCAGAAGAAGTTCAGTTGGCAAAAGAAAGATCAAGAGAAGCAGCAGAGTCTTTCAAAACAGGAGAGGCCAGCAGTTTGTCAGTGTCAGGTGGCCTAGTACAGATCGGGGAAGAACCAGAACGCCAAGTCCCAACGGTAGGATCCTTCTCCCACCCAGCCGCTTCCAAGGCCGACTCAACAGACCAGTCCGTTGTGTGCAAGGCATCAGGGAGAGCAGAAGCAGGCACCTGTACAGAAGAAATTTCTGGAGAAAGCTGAGCAAGAGGTGCAGTCAGTACAGGCAGTAGGGAGTGAGGAGGGTCCGTAGCAACAGGCAAAGAATGTGGAAGTGTCAGAATCGGTGAAGAGACAGTAAAACAATCTTTCCCAGACGGTGAGTCAGTAGCAACAGGTACAAAACCAGACTGAGGCTTAAGGGCTAACAAACATTGTCTAGCAGTGAAATAATGCTGTTCCTCGATTTTAAGTAACATATCTACATCCATAGAAACAGGAGGAGAAGACTCACATATATCCATAGTGGCAGGCAGGGGTCGAAATAACCACCTGTCTGCCTGTCCCAGACACCCAGTTTTCCTCAGGGACAGCTAGTTTCATTTCTTTTCCTGTCCCTGGGACAGGCAAAAAGAGAAAAAGCATTAGTGGGCACTAGGACCCAGGAAATGCTGCCACCTGGAAGTTTGGGCTTTGAGTGTCCCAACATTATGATGTCATATGTTGAGAGATGCCCATTCAACCCAATATCCCATGATGGACTCTTCTGAGCAGTTAGTGGTTTCATCAAGCAGCAGAAATGAAAACAGTGCCACAGTAGGACTAGACTGCAGATGTGTTCCTCGTCATTGTGCATGAGCAGGTGCCCATCTTCCTTTTGCTTTGTGCACTCCATACCTCAAATCTTTGTGTGCTCTTCCTGCAGTAGCAGACCAAGACTAGCTCTTGATCAGAGGCAGCAGAGTTTTAGAAATGCTGATTAAAAACCCTTTTCAGGGCTGTCTGCTAACGAAGAGGGGCCTTGGTAAGGCTAATTAAAAGCCCTTGTAAGGGCTAGAAAATGGTACTTGAAAGCCCTCCTTTTCAGGGCAATCAAGGCAGAAAGAGGGGAATACTCGGTATTTAGAAATTAGGAAAGGAACTTAAAGGACTGAGACAACCACTTAAAACTCTCTGTCAGGACAGGAAGGGCTCTAGAGACAGGAGGTGGAGAGGTTGGTTAAAAGCCTTTGTCAGAGCCGGCCCACTGGTGCAGTGGTACCATTACCACTTGTGATAATAATGACCTGGGTTCAGGAATGAGTTTGGGTCATTGGACGACAACTAGGGAGAGAAGGATTGAACGTCCCAGGGGACACTCTCCTCCACCAGGGAGGGAGCACTGCCACACTGCTGTGATGCTGCCACCTGCTGAGGCATGGGTGGCAGCTCAAGGATAACAATGTAGGGAGGGGGAGAATGCCATCAGGTGTTTGGCTGAGACATGTATCAACATGTCACCAACCTGGAGGTTAGACCTGGTCCCCAGCTGGGCAGGGCCAGATGGGCAGGTATATCTGCCATTAGCGCTGGCAATGGGAGCAAAAACTGTTTAAAAAAAAAAAAAAGCCTTTGTTTGGGTTACTGAGTAGGGGGAGCTGCATACAGGCAGAGGAAGCTGATCGACTTTTCAGAGCAGAGCAGAAGGAAGTTAATTAAAGGGCCCCTGTCAGGGCTATTATTGAGCAAGAGGGGGAAGTAAATTATCAGGGCAGTGAACTGGGAGCATGCTTAAGTTCTTTTCAGGGCCATGTACCAGCCAGTGGGTAATATTTAGTAGCCCTTTTCAGGGCACCTTACAATGGGTACTATCAGTTATTAAGCCCTTTTCAGGGCACTGTGCCAGCCAGGGGTCACACTTATTATTAGCTGGTGTTTGTAAACAGAAATTTCAAATTTGTACTCTAAAATCAACAGGACAGTTACAAATTCTGTGGGACAGTCAAAATAAATATTGCACCTGTCCCTTGGACAGCCATCCACAAAAAAATATTTCTAGCCCTGGTGGCAGGGCTAGAAGACATTGTAAGCACAGTTTGAGGAATAAATGAAGGATCCACAGGCAAACACTGCACACAAGTATCCACAACAGCAGCAGGGGAAGTATCCAAAGGCACAGAAGAACCATATTCAGTAGATTGCAGCACAATAGGCATAGAAGATGGGGTCTCTTTCAGAACAGAGACAGGGGAAGAGACCAACTCCACTGCCTCCAAACACCTCCATGTCCTCCACAGCATGTCCGGCGGCAGCCATCTTGGTCCCACATGAAAATGGGACCCCTCTGCTTCCAGGAAACAGAGTAGGGGAATTTCCCCGGTGTCTTGGCCAAATTTCCCTCATTCACTAAAAATACCACCAACAGCTTAATCTGGTTCAAGGTCAGTTGGCTTTCATCTGTATCCCCCTCCCCCGGGTCATGCCTGAAAATAGGCAGGCTTTGTCTAGTGCACTTACCCGGTCAACAAAAAACTAAATAAAAAAAAATAAATATTCTAGAACATGTTCTGCTACGCTACTGGGCTTTCCAATTGTAAATTTTTTATATCCCTTATGTGTTCCTGGATTTGGACCTTAAGGGGACAAATTGTTCTACTCATGTAGTCTGGGGCAGTCACGCCATGGGGCATAGACTGTGCAAGCTGTTATACACGAAATGAACTGTTTGATTTGTACCTGCCTATTATTTGTTTGTGCTGTAAAGCTAGTTCCTTGTTGGCATTGTGTGCACACACATACTGCAGTGACCGAACTTATACATGCCTTTTGGTTTGATTGGTAGCCAGGTACTGCCTGAGGCTGGTTGATTCCTACAGAATTGGCCATTTACCAGTTCATTCCAAATGTTTCCGCCTCTTTTAAAAGATACTCTCGGTTTTTCACCAAGGTGAGGAGCTAATGTGTGGTCACTGAGAAGTATATTCCAGTATTTTATAACTATATTTCCTAGTTGGCCTGCTAGCGGGTTTTATTTGGTAATAAAATTCACCTCTCTCTGTATTCCATTAAGGTCTCTTTCTTTTGGTCTGAATAGCTCTTGCCTGTTAAGTGCCACAGCTTTCTCCAACGCCTTTTCTAGTACATTACTATCATAACCCCTATCCAGAAAACATTGTTTAAGCTCCCTAGCTTGACTCATGAATGTTTCATCTTCACTGCAGTTTCATCTTAGCCACACAAACTGTGAATATGGCATTGAGTTTTTAAGGAGCCACAGGTGTGAACTAGATACAAGTAGCAAATTATTTGTTGCAGGTGGTTTTCTATAGCACTTGATAGTTATGGTGTTATCTGCATTTCTACACAGGCTCATATCCAGGAATTCAATTTCAATAGGGTCACACTTATGTGTAAAATGTAAGTTTCTGTCATTGGTGTTCAGCCACTGTACAAATTCTTCAGCTTCTCTTTCACTTCCTGACCAAACACACAGAACATCATCAATAAAACGTGACCATTTACTGATTCTGCTAAAGCAGAGCCCCCCCCTTTCTACAAATCCTGGGAAACATCAAGCAAAAGACCAGATCTCAGTTCATCTGCTCACTAGAGGGGTAGTGATCCCGGTTATTCCAAAGGGAAAAAGAACAGGTGTTCTACTCCATTTACTTTGTAGTCCCCCCAAATTTGGAGTATTCCATCTGATCTTGGATCTCTCACCCTGAACTAGTTTATGGGACCCGTCTGGCTCGGTTGGAGTCCCACGGGTCAATTTATGCAGCAATCCAGTCGGGCAATTTTATAGCCTCAACAGACCAACTGGATGATTATCTGCACATTCTGATTTGGTCTACACACCAGACAATTCTTAAATCTGCCTTCCGATATCAAACACTTCCAGTAACAGACTCTCCTTTTTGGGGGTAGCCTCTGTATAGAGTGTAGGCATTAAAATCCTAACAGATGTGGTGACTCTCCTTTAGTGGGAGGGCCATTCCATTTATCCTTACCTGGACTATCTTCTGATCGGGGCAGATTTGTAACAGTCAGTTCACTGATCAGTCTGCTGGACTTTACAGAGCCTGGAGGAACACAGCTGGACAGTGAACATGAAGAAGGGCTCCCATCAGACATCTTGGTCTTTGAAGTACCACTGAGCATGCTTGACATGGACCTGGCAAGAGTGTTTCTCTCACAAAGCAGAATGAACAACCTCACTGAACAGATTCACTAAGTCAGGGTGCACAAGGTCACTTCAACCCATAGGTGTCCCTCAATATTAGGTTACATAATGGCCACCATAGACACAGTTCCTTGGACCAGACTACACAAGACCTATTCCAGTCTTCCTACTATTGTCATTAGCACTGGAACAGTGCCAAACCCCAAACTGACTCCCCAGGTCAGTGTTCCAGTTGTAGGAGAACCCTCAAACCTGTTGAAGGGATTTCCATTAGCTCAATCGGAACTTATTCTAGCCATCAATGTCAGCCTGACTGGCTGGGATGCGGTGCTAGACCAGGTTCCAATCCAGGGGGGTATAACCCTGAAGAAGTAAAATGTCCAAATAAATATCCTTAAAGACCACAGCTGTCGTAGTGGCACTGAGACACTTCAAGGACAGAGTTCTTCAGAAGTCAGTGAAGGTCTGCTCAGACAATGCAGTGACTATTGATTACATAAATAAGTAAGGTAGCCCCGATAGCAAGATAATGCTGTCAGAAGCACAGTCATTTTTTCACATGGCAGAAACTAATCTAGAGTCCCTATCAGAAGTCCATCTTACAGGACAGATCAACTCCTAGGAGGACTTGCTCAGCTGCTAGTGGGTAAATGAGAGAATGGTCTCTGAATCAAAAGATATTTTCTTTGTCACAGATTTGGATATCCAGAGATAGACCTCTTTGCCTCCTGAATCAATGCTCAAGTGATGAAATTTTACAGTTGGTACAGATGTCCAGTAGAGGAAGCAGGAAATACAATGTTTCAACTGTTTGTTTTCAGCAAGGCATATATGTGCCAGCCACTTCCCTTACTTCAGATGGTCTTAAAAAAGATCTGTCGGGGGGGCGCTAATGAGCAGCTAACCGAGAGGTCGTGTTTCCCACTAGCTCCACCGAATCTGCCAGTAAATAAATATTAAAATACAGAATTTCCTACCCCGGAGTGAGCAAAATGGTGGCATCAGGTGGTGGAGGGAGGGATGGGTGAATATCTGACCCCTATGCCTTCTAAAAGCCAGCGGGCAACTGGGAAAACTGGCAAGAAGGGAACATCAGGCCCTGGAGGGGAGAATGCAGGCCTGGTCTAGCTCTCGGCTGCTGAGGTGGCGGCCTTGGGGAAGGAGCTGACGGGCCAGGTAATCGCAGCCCTGGAGCCACGTCTGGTGAAGCTAAAAGATAAGCTGGATGGTAGATTGCCGGAGGTTTTGGAGCAGCAGGCGTAACAGAGCACTCGACTGACTGAAGCTGAGGAAAGGATCTCCAGACTAGAGGACAAGGTGCTAATGGTGCCAGGGCAAGTGCGAGCTCTACAGAGGGAGTTGGAGGAGTTCAAGGAGGCGTACGATTATCAAGAAAATTATCACAGGCGGCTAAACCTACATCTCAGGGGGCTCCCGGAGGGGCAAGAGGGGAATGATGCTCTGGATTTCTGCAGAAGAGTGTTACCTGAGTTGTTGGGCCTTAACATGAAAAATGGCAAGGTTAAGTTGGAGCGTGCACATCGGACAGTAATGCCACGGCCACCGGCGGATCAGCCTCCCCGTCAGATAATTATGCGTTTTCATAACTTCCAGGACCAGGAGACGATACTGAAGGCATACAGATCCCAGGGCTCCATGAGCTTTGAAGACCACAGACTGTTCCTCTCACAGGACTATTCGTCTCGTTTGCTGAAAACGTGAAAGGCTTTCAGTGGGCTGATGGCTCAGCTGAGGAGCCTTAAAGTGGAAAATTTCCAGGTTTACCCCGCTACACTTAGAATCAAGCATGAAGGGGCAACCTACTCCTTCTGGGAGTTCGAGAAAGCGGAAGAGTTTGTAAAGGGCCTAAAGAGAAGAGTGAGCTGAACGGCTGTGGGGGAGTTGCAAAGAGTCAGAAGGCTGGCTGAAAGTCTGTGTTTCTTTGCTTTTGATGTCTACCATTCCTATCTGCACAGATTATGAACTGAACAATGTTTGAAGTGTTCCTGTTGGCGCTGTTGCGCCCCATTCACGCGAGGAGTTTGTCTCGTGGAGGGGTTGGATGTTGGCCTAGTCGATGCTAAAGTACACTGGACTAATAGAGTCCAAGCAGTTTGGAGACTGGGCCCTGATGTGTTTCCCTCTGCCTTCATGGGGGGCTCTTTTTGGGACTTGTGGACCTTGGGAGTGCAGCTGAAGGCCGAGAACTTGAAGGGAGTGGCCACAGGACTGCACTCTTGATGCCTGTAAGGAAGGAGCAAGGGCGGGCCTAGCGCATGTTTTTTGATGGCGCCTAGCCCCCGCGCCCCTCCGATACTGTCTGGTTTCTAACAACTACATCTGCTGCCATCAATAGGGGCTGGGGAGGGGTTGGGGGTTATGTAATAAGAGCGGGGCGGGTTGGGGGAGATCGAACCGCCCATTTACATTGAGGCGATGAAGGGAGAGGCGGGGGGGGTTTGGGTAGGCATGCTAGAGTTTGGGTGGTGTAGGCCAGCCTAGGGAGAGAAGGCTCAATAGGTCAGCTCAAAATGGTGGGGCTCGGGGATATTGCCAAGATCCGCCTTGGGTCGTGCTGCTGGGTGCATCCTCGGGGCATTTTGGGGGAGGGAGGGAGGCCGTGGAGCCTGGGGTGAGGAGTCGAGGGTGGGTTTACCATTGGAGGGGGGGCAAGAGTGAACTGAGCATATTCAAGTGTTCACTGCAGATTGGTCCCCTCCTGAGCTTTGCGTGTGTAAGTGTCTGGCACTGCGATATGCCCCTGCTCGTGGCCTCGAGGGGGGGTAGTAGAATGGGATTAGGGCAAAGTGACCGAAGACTGCACTATTGGTTTTCTTGCTTTGGGTTGGAGTGGGGCGGCCCCCCTGGGTCTAATGCATTGGTCTGGGTTGGAGAGGTGGGGTAGGAGTGGTCAGGTACTACTCCCTTTGGGGTGGGTTGGCAGTTGGGGAAGAGGGATTGGGGGCAGATTGGTGCTGAGATGAGGATGAAGGCTGCGATGATGAGCTGTCGATTCCGCCCTTGGGGGCAGGGGTTGAGGGAAGGTGAACCCTTCAGGTGGTGGTACAGTGTTTGGCAAACAAATGGATAACTTAGATGAGTGGGTGTTATGATAGGTGGAGGGTTCTTATGATTAAGACTTTAGAAAAGAGAGCTAGAAGGTTGGGGGAGACACAAAGAGGAAATGCTAGGGTGGATAGGGCAGGGAGGGGGGACGGATGGATGGGATGCAGATGTAGGTGGAGGGAGAGGGCGCACTGGGGGGGACCCCAGAGGCAAGAGATGAGGTAGTATGATACTGCTCGGACTTGGGGTTGATCTCGTTGGGGACTCCGGGAGTGGGATCTTTCCGGAAGGAGGGAGCTTGGCTGCCGGAGGGGGTGGCGGGACGCGCATCTCGGTTATGGAGGAGAATTGTTGAACATTTGTTTTTTCTTGTCTTAAAACATACACTTGTGCTATGTTAGCAATTAGTGTAGTGAAGGGGGTGGAAGAGTAGAATATGTAAAGAGAGGGGGAAGGGAAGGAGGTGAGTGATGGGGGCGGAGGGGGGGGGTGGGGTTGTGTAGTTATAAATGTTATGATAGACAGATTTCTTATTGTTTTTATTATTACTGTAGTTACCTGGTTATATCTCTACAGATGCAGTCGAGTGTGCAAAAATCAAAGACAGTGTATGAGTGTTCCTGAAAGTATTATGTCAACTTGGATGTGTGTAGTGCAATATCAAGTGAAGATGGCTCTGAAAATGGAAAGCCTTATAGGGTGGGATGGGTGACCTGGTAAATCTAAATGTCATATCTTGGAATGTAAAAGGTATAGTGAGCCCAGTGAAGAGGACCGCACTTCTAACTGCGCTTAGATGAAAGGGGGCACAGGTGGCATTGCTGCAAGAGACGCACCTGACAGATTTGGAGCATGCCAAACTGGTGCGGAATTGGGTTGGGAAGTGTCTAGCGGCCCCTTATTCCTCTCATAAAAGGGGGCAGCGATACTCCTGCATAAGAACCTGCTCTCTGAGGTGAAAAGAGTAATGAGAGACCCAAAGGAGGGCAGATATATTTTTATTGCTGGGGTATGGCGAGGGGAGACACTTACATTTGGTTGTGTTTGAGCACCAGCGGTGTATGACCTGCATTTTTATTCCTCTTTGCTGGGCCTACTTGTCAGAGAGCAATTTCCTGGGCTTATTATGGGAGGGGACTTTAATTGGACTATGGATGCAAAAGTGGACCACTCTGCAGGTAAGGGGCGGGTGATGGAGGCTATGGGACAGTGGCAAATCGGGATCGCAGATTTGGATATGGTAGATAGCCGGAGGGCAGTTAACCCCACCGGGCGGGAGTACACGTTTTATTCCAATCCCCATAAGACTTGGTCCCAGTTAGATTATATTTTTCTGCCTAGAAGTTGGGTGGGAAGGATAAAGGAGATAAGCCACAGCCCCATTTTCATTTCGGACCATGCTATGGTGGTGCTGAGGATCACGGGGGGTGGTTTGAGAGTAGGCCCTCAGTCTGGAGATTTCCTATGTATTTGGCTAAGGATCGAACATTCAGGGAATACTTGGCAGAACAATGGAAGTTCTATGAGGAGAAGAATGTCATGGGTGAGGTTTCTAGTGCCATTTTCTTGGAGGCGGGTAAGGCCTATATTAGGGGGGCTATAAGAAAAAATTACTCACCTTAGTAATTGCTTTTCTTCTCATGGAGTCTTGCTATATTAGGACTTATTGCAGTTAGCCACTGCACTTGAACTGCCCCGGAGAGGAAAGAGTTAACTCCAGAGAATCTGGAGTTCTAAAGCGCGAGGGCGCTATACCAAAGCTCTATCTGGGCAGTTTCAAATGAAACTGTCAGATCTTTACGAAGCTAACACTAAGCAACAAGTCTGTGTGGAAAGCTCACACAGCCAAATGGCTACCTACTAGTAGTAATAACAACAATATAAACAACAATAGAACAACAATAACAATAATAAGAATGAATAATGGTATTATTAGTTTCCCCGACAAGCACTATTAGGACCCCCCTTCCCCAAAGACTCAAGTCCAGGAAGGGGGCCAACAAATCACTCAACACAGAAAACCCTAGTTCCCTAACCCTAAATAAAAGAGGGTGAAGGGAAGAACTACAATGGCATGACACAGTGCTTGCACTAATTTGCCACCCCCACCCCAGTAGAAGTTCTGAGAGGTGCAGGTTAGTGGTCTTATCATAGAAGATCCATGAGAAGAAAGCAATTACTAAGGTGAGTAATTTTTTCTTCAAACACCATGAAGTCTTGCTATATTAGGACTTATTGCAGATTACACAGCAGTACCTCCATGGAGGAGGGGTCAGAACCTACTTAGAAATAGGCTCTGAAGCACAGCTGTGCTAAAAACGAGCATCTTCCTGGACAGAAATCCAGGAATAATACTTGGTAAAAGTGAGAACTGTCTTCCAAGTAACAGCTCACAGATTTCCAGAATGGAATATCTCTAGCAGCCGCTAGATATGCAGCTGTACACCTGGTGGAGTGAGCCTCAGTCCTGAGGGGCTCTCCTACCTAGTCTTTGATAACAAAATGGATACAAGAGACAATCCACCTTGCAATTGTCCTCTTAGTGGCAGGTTCCCTTTGCCAACCTCGCCCCTAGGTAAGGAAGAGTTGGAAGGATCACAACCTGTGACCCTGAGTGCGTTACAAATAGTAGCATAAGGCTCCTTTTGACGCCAAGCTGTGCAGTCTCCTCTCACCTGAGGAAGAATGCCCAGTGAAAAACCTGGGAGAGAGATGGGTTGGTTCAGGTGGAAACCTGAAACCACTTAGGACAAACCCATGAGTCTTAGGGACTGTCTTATCCCTGTGGGGAGAGAAAAATCTTCTTCCACTGCCAGGGCCTGTAGTTCACTTTTGCATCTGGCAGAAGTGAAACCACCAGAAAAACAATTTTCCAAGTGAGAAGCTTGAGCCTGCTGGGGACAGAGGTCCAAAGGGTTTGCATTAACTGAGCAATGCAACATTCAGGCTCCATGCAGGAGCTGGTTCCCAAAAAGGAGGGTTGGTGTGAAGCAACCCTTAAAACTTGGAAAACACAGGTTGAGTAGAAAGGAAGCAGGCTTCCTGCTTGCAGAAAAACAGAGACAGCTGCCAGAGGAACCCTTACGTAGCTGGCCCAAGACCTAAGGAATTTAAAATGGACCAAAAAGTCCAGAAAATGGGCAGATAAGCAGACTGTGGTATAATCTGCTTCTCAGTGCACCAGACTGAAAACCTGTTCCACTTAGAATTGTAAGTGGCCCCAGTGAAAAAGCTTCCTTGAAGCCTTTAAAATATCCGCGACACCTTGAAAAAGGTGTAAATCAGCAAATTCTAACTCCTCAAGAGCTGCCTTGAGAAGGAGGAATTTGAGGTTCGGATACCACACTCTCCCTTGTGCAAAGGCCAGTAAGTCATGGACTCTGGGCAAGCTCAGGGTAGGGTGGACTGTCAAGGACAGAGACAATGGGTACCAGGGCTGTCTGGCCCAGTTTGGAACAATCAGAATCGCTTTGCAGGGCTGAGATCTGATTTTTACTAGTACCCTGAAAGAAAGGGAAAAAGGAGGAAAGGTGTACAGAAACTTCCTTTCCAATCCAAGTGAAAAGGTCCAGGGGGCTGATCCCAGCACTGGAGGCCTCAACAAAACAGAGAAAGTTAGTGGTTATCTGGGGCATGAAAGATCTATCTGAAAATGAGCCCATCTGGCAAGGACTGAACCCAGCACCTGAGGATTCAGAGCCCAATCATGGCACGGCCCTGAGAATCCTGTTGAGGGCATCTGCCAGGGCATTGTCCTTCCTGGGAGGTGAACTGCTATCAGGGAGGTGTTCAGGAGTAAGCCAGAGACCACCACTTCATTGCTTCTTGCACAAGGCTGATGACCGAGTGCCCCTGCCTGTTGATGTACCACATTATTGTGGTGTTGTCTGTCCTGACTTGAACTACCTTGTTCTGGACAGAAGCTGAAAACTCCTAAGAGCTAGAAGACAGCTCTGAGTTCCAAAATTGATGTGGAGCAGAGATTCCTAGGGAGACCACACCCTCGTGGACAGGTCGCTTAAGCAAGCTCCTCACCCTAACACAGGAGCATCCGTGGTGAGGGAAATGAGGAGGACCCTAGTTTTAGATTGCTTTGATCCTACCACCAGTGTAAGGCCAGGATCAGGGATTGGGTCACTAGAACCAATTTGGAAAGGGAATCCTCCTTGGGACCAATAGGCCCTCAGATGGAACTAAATGTCCCTCATCTGGAATCTTGCTCCTGCACTACAGCTGTGGAAGCAGCCATGTGCCCTAGTAGTTGTAGCAAATGCTATGCTGGTCAAGAGACTCGAGAGTAATGGAAGATGCCAGGGCAAAGAGACTGCCTTTCAGAGGGGAGAATGCCCTGGCTAACTTTGTGTTCAACTCTGCCCCTATGAAAGTTAGTACCTGAACTGGTTCGAGAACTGACTTTGTAAATTCAGCAGGAATCCCAGAAAGGTGAGAAGCTGCTGGGTGACTTGCAAGTGGGATTTTACTTGATCTGGAGACTGACCCACTAAGAGCCAGTCATCCAGGAAAGGAAACAAAGCAATCCCTTGCCTTCTTAAAAGAGCCACTACCACAGCTAGAATTTCAATACCCTTGGCGCAGAGGTAAGGCCGAAGGGCATTGCCCTGAACTGGTAGTGGCCTGAGGGTAACCTGAGGTACTTTCGGTGAGAAGGCCTGATCAAAACATGAAAAAATAGGCATCCTTGAGGTCCAGGAAAGCTAGCCAGTCCCCTGGCCTCAGCCAGAGTTAACATTTTTAACTTTGTTTTCAAAAGATGCTTGTTCAGGTACCTTAAATCTGAGATGGGGGCCAATCTCCTGCCTTCTATAGGGTAAGAAAGTATCATGAGTACAGCCCTGCCCCGGTGGCAAGGAGGGACCTTCTACTGCTTTGCAGTTCAGAGGAGAAGAAACCTCTGCTCCCAAAGCAAGGATCTCGAGGATTTGTAGGGACCTGTCTGGCTCTCATCTTGGAAACTGTTTGAAGCTGAGAACCAGACCTATTACTTCCAGAACCCACTTGTCCGAGTTAGGGACACCCAATTCTGGCTGAAATAAAACCAACCTGCCCACTGGTATAGGAGATCGGCCCTGGGCACCCCATCAGGGTGCCTGCTTGGCAATAGTCTTAGGCTAAGAGGAGGGGGACGGTTTACTTGTGCCCCTGCCTATCTCTGCCTCTGAAGAGACCCTCTGGCGAAGCAGAGGAGGCCTGAGCCTCTACCTGGGCACTTTGTAGGTAATCATCCCTGTTTTCATATAGCTTTCTGTTTGTTCCTCAAACAGAGAATTACCCACAACAAGAAACAAATCCATAGACTTTGACAGAGTATCTTGGGACAGATTAGTGCATCTGAGCCATGCCAACCTACGGAAAGCTACAGAAGTGGTCATGACCCTAGAGAAAACAAGATTAACACCAACAGCAGTATGAACTTGAACTTAGAGGCTTCAGTGCCATTAGCTGCCACCTGTTCCAACTCGCTAGCCAGCTGGCTATGGGCCTGCTTGGCTAACTGCACATTGCGTCCCACCTAGATTTCAAAATCTAGCCACATAAGCCATACAACTTGCCTGTCTGAGTCCCACAGAAGCTGCCATATACTGTTTTTCTTGTGGCATCAATCCTCCTGGAATCCTATTCAGGAGGATGTGAGGCCAGGGGAACTAGCCTTGACACAGGCTGCAGCTTGTACCACACCTACATGACTACACTGCTCAGTGAGGAAGTCTGTAACAGAGCCTGATTGAAATACACCTTCTGTCCATTTTTTATCTTACAGGAGGGACAGAAAGAGGAATCTTATAAAATCTTTGTTGTTTACTTCCTAAATGACTTATGCAAAGGAAAGACAACCTCCTAGCCCATCATTCCTACATAATCAGGCTCCTTTTACTTCATCCATAGCCTCCTCTAAAGGAAGCTGGGGATTCTGCAAGCTTTTGTAAAACATAAACTGAGAAAAGGACTCAGACAGAAAAGGAGGAGATTCTAAAAGTCTGTCTGGAGAAAATGTCCGCTAATGGGCACGCCCAGACCCTACCAGCCACACATGTATTGATCAAATTTCTCCTCCCACCCTGTGGTTCATAACAATTCCTCAACATCATAAACCTGAACCACTGGAACTGAACGAGCCACCTTTACCAACTGTAGATGGTCTGACAGGACCTAGAAACAGTGACTGGACAATCTGTATGGCTTAACTACTTCTGCAGCAGTTGGAGAGACAATCTTGGACTCCAAACCTACTGATTTCTCTGTCATATTCATTTTTTTTTTTTAAACTGGTTCCTCTGAACCATCCTTTGCCTGAGGAAGTCTAGCCCTGGTCAGAGGGACCCTCTGGTCCAGTGGGTACTGGACCGGCTGGCCATCCGGTCAGCGGACTTTTGGCCAATAGTTCCCTGAGCCGCCCTATCTCTTTCAGGGTGGCTGCAGAGAAATTTTAAACACCTGGCAGTCTGACAGAGGTGGTCAGCCCCAGACAATAAACACAGTGGTGTGTGGGCAGCCTTGGCAAAGGCTTCCCACAGCATCACAGTGTTGAAACCCAGTGGGCCCGGTTTTTCTTTTGGGTTTCTCAGACATAATGCCAGCCTAACCAAAAACTTGCCTTTTATGGTCGTGCAGGCAAGACACCCTTATCGGTTCCTAACGCTTTGACGGGTATTTGAAAACCCTATTTAAAATCAAGGTTTTTTAGAACCAATAAGAACCGGACCAACTCTAAAAGCCCAAAACTTTAAACGTTAAAATAAGCAAACCGATCGGTTCAAAACCAAACCGATAACTAAATTTCCACACAGACTTTACATTTTGTACTTACGGTTTACCAGATAGAGCTTTAACCGAAATGCGGTAAAATAATTATTTTTGCCGGTTCAAATGAACCGAAAATACTGATTGAACCAAGAATGAACCGAGCTGAAGGAGCTGATCTCCGGGCGACTGTTCAGTGAAGCGGTGAAGAATCTGACAGTTTCATTTGAAACTGCCCAGATAGAGCTTTGGTATAAGCTCGCGCTTTAGAACTCCAGATTCTCTGGAGTTAACTCTTTCCTCTCCGGGGCAGTTCAAGTGCAGTGGCTAACTGCAATAAGTCCTAATATAGCAAGACTTCATGGTGTTTGAATAGCCTATGTGGCTAAGATTAAAAAACAGAGAAGGGGTAAAAGGGAAGAACTAGAAAGACAAGTGAAAGAGCTGGAGAAGCGGGTAGGGGGAGGAGAAAGGGGAGAAGTTTCCAAATTGTTGGCAACCGCGAGGGAAGCCCTTAATTCTCTATTAAGAGAAGAAGCAGGGAAGGCATGCTTCTTCTCTCAAAGGAGGGTCTTCAAGTGGGGGAATAAGCCCGGGCCCATGTTGGTGAGGCTGATGAAGGGGGGCAGATGCCCAACTAGGATACTGAGGATTAAGGGGGCAGAGGGGCAAGCTATTACAAGTTCAAAGGCCATAGCAGAGCGTCTTGGGAGTTTTTATGAAAAGCTATATAGGGCAGAACACGTGGGGAAGCAGGAGTGTATCCGGGAGTTTTTGGATGGGGTGCCTTTGCAGAAGATCACAGATGAGCAGAGGGAGGTGCTGAGTCAGCCCATCTCAAGAATGGAAATTTTAAGTGCCATACAGAAGTTACAGGAGAGTAGGGCCTGTGGGCCAGACAGGTTTCCTGTAGAGTATTACAGGATCCTGGGGCAAATATTGACGCGCTGAGGAAGGTATTTGAGAGAGGGGAGGAGGGGAAGATCCCGGAACTACCTGACTCATGTTACAAGGCTAATATTTGCTTAATACATAAGGGGGACAGGACGAGCTCGAGTGTTCAGCTTATCGACCGATTTCCCTTCTTAATGTTGAAATGAAAATTTTAGCCAAGGTCCTTGCCACTCGATTGGAGAACATCCTGCCGGAGGTGATCCATCCAGACCAGACCGGGTTTATCAAGGGGCGACAGTCCTACCACAATGTACGTAGACTGTTAAACGTTACATGGCGGGCTGGCCAGACCAGAGGTAAGATGGGGGTGATCTCTCTGGACGCCGAAAAAGCGTTTGACAGGGTGGAATGGGAGTACCTCTGAGGTGATAACCCGGTTTGGTCTGGGGGATCTGTTTATAGGGTGGGTCAGGGCTATGTACCTAAAGCCAAGTGCGCAGGTGATGGTGAATAGGTGCCTATATGGGAAATTCAGACTGGGTAGGGGGACGAGGCAGGGATGCCCTTTGTCCCCTCTGCTGTTTGCCTTGGCAATCGAACCCCTAGCGCCGGCGATACGCCAGCATGTGGGCGTGATGGAAGTAGGTGGTGGGGAGGGGAGAGAGCATAAGGTGGCGCTTTATGCTGACGATATGTTATTATTCTTAGGGGATATACACAACTCTATGAGATACCTGATGGACATTATTGAAAAGTTTGCAGGTTTTTCCGGGTATAAGATTAATGTTAGGAAATCTGAAGCTATGGGGTTCCCGGATGTCGGCCCAGAGGTACAGCAGAGGGGATTCAGGGTTGTCCATACGGACTTTAAATATCTTGGGGTACGAATTGGACGGCGGTTGGAAGTGCTGTATAAGTTGAATTATCACCCTTTGATCAAATTGGTGTTGGCAGACCTTAAGAGATGGATGCAACTTCCAGTGTCTTGGATGAGGAGGATAAATCTCATAAAAATGAATATTATCCCTCGCATTTTATACCCCATGAAAATGCTACAGATGAGGTTAACACAGGGGGATGTGAAACGGTTAGAGAAGGGATTCACGGATTTCATCTGGCAGGGAAAAAAGCCCAGAAAAAGCTTAACAAGCCTTAAGGTGGATAGAAATAGGGGAAGGCTTAACTTCCCGGATTTGGATACATATTACAGGGTGGTGCAACTCAGGGATGTGGCTGATTGGGTACATAGGCCAGAAGTGGCTAGTCGGGTAGGGTTGGAACAAGAGGGGACCCCAGGGAGGCTTACAGCCTACCTTCATAGTAAGGGATTATGAGCATACAGAGATTTGGGAAGTGGCAACCCGTTAGTCCGGGAGACACTGGAGGCCTGGGATCATCTGTGGCGATGGAAGGGATTGGCCCAGAGGAAGACTGTCACTCCCGATTGTGAAGAATCCCTTCTTCATTCCTGGGATGGAAGATAAGTGGTTTTTAGAATGGGAGAGAGGAGGGGTGATATGCGTAGGGATGCTATTGGAGAAAGGGGAGTTGAGTGAGTTTATTAAGGTCAGGCGAGAGACGAGGTTAGGGACCTCCCAATTATTTTGGTACCTGCAGGTGAAAGCGTATGTAGGACGATTGGGTACGGTGGGAAGGGATGGGTTGCATCCAAATCGAATAGAGCAGATGGTATGTCAGGCTAGGAAAGATCCAAAAGGATTTATTGGGTGGCCAAACAAGATAAGCAGAACCTCCCAGACTTGACGGGCCCCACAAAGACTCTTTGGGAGAGGGATTTAGGGTTGCAAATATCGGATGGGAACTGGAAGTTAGTGCTAGGTATGCCGGAGGGAATTATGGTATGCAATAAATTTAAGCAGGCCTTTTATAAATTTTTGCATAGAATTTATTGGCCCCCAGTGGTAGTACATCGGGTGCATCCCGCACTTTCACCGAACTGCAGAAGATGTAGCAGAGGGTTAGGTACCTTTTTTCATTGCTTCTGGACATGCCCGGTTGTGGTTAAGTTTTGGGGAGGTATTGTCCAGGAGGTGAACAAGGGGATGGGGGGGCTGACTGTCTCGTGACCCTTTGGTCTGCCTATTTGAGGTGGAAATAATGGAAGGGGAGGAGGAGTGGCAACTACTACCTAGGTGGGTAAGGGTGTTGTTTGTGCTGGCCAGGCACTGTATTCAGAACACCTGGGTCACTGGAAATGGACCTACGCTGGCTGACTGGCAAAGAATGGTTATACGCTCCTTGGCTTTGGAGAGGCTTACATGGATCTAAGTCCCAGATGGTTGATCTCTGATTGCACAGTGAATAGTAGGATTGCTTGACTGTTTTCTAGTTATTATATGATTAACTAGGGATACCTGAATCTGAGAATATGGATTGTATTTCAGGTATCCCTAGTTAATCATATAATATGAAAAGAAGCACAGAGAGCAATCAAATGATCCACTACTACTCATATTGTACAGGAAGATCAGGACCATAGGTACCCAATAAACCATAGGTAGGCTGCTGATTTTCCACTCACAGGAGGGGTGTTCCCCTAGACCTAACCAACACTCTGGGACTTAGATACTCAACCCTGTACAGAGCATTAGGTTTTCAGACATGCTCAAGGACGCCAAAAAAGGAGCCCAGTCCCTCAAAAACACCTCCTCCCTATCTCTTACGATCCATGTAAGCCTCTCCAAAGCCAAAAACTGGAAACTGATGGCGACACTAGTCAAAGTGGGAAGCAGTATAACATAGTGCTTAAGAGCACTGAGCTGCAAACCTGGAGAACTGGGTTTAAATCCCACAGCTACCACTTCATACTGTGTGACCATGAGCAAGTCACTTAACTTCCCTGTGCTCCCAGGATGCACCTGGAAACAAGCCTCAGCTTACTGCGTCTTTCCTGGCCAAAAACTATAAGAGAAAAACCAAGAAACAAAACAAGAGAGGACCTAGTGGAATACCTGGAGAAAAACAGGCTTCAGGATAGTAAGCAGCACAGGTTTGTGGCATGAAGATCTTGTCAGAACAACCTGATAGTATTCTCTGACTGGGTAACCAAGGTCGACAACAAGGAGCACGCTGTAGACTTGGTATGCTTCAAATTCAGCATGGCATCTGACATGGTGCTACACCGAAGGCCACTGAAGAAGATGTGGAATCTGGGTACAGCTAGCGAAACAGTAAAGAGGGTAGGGAGTTGGTTGGAGGGGAGGCAGCAGAGAGTTGTGGTGAAGGGGTTAGATCAGTGGAAAGAGAGGTCACCAGCTGAGTACAACAGGATCTGTCCTGGGCCCAGTCCTCTTCAATATGTTCATCAATGACATAGGAGAGGGAATCCAGGGCAGGTTGTCCCTACTTGCAGATTACATTAAACTCTGGTAGAGTTGACAACATGAAAAGGATAAGTGAATCACAGAGAGACCAGAGGAATGCTGGAAAATTGGTCAGAAGTCTGGCAACTGAAATTCAATGCCAAGAAGTGCAAAGTGATGCACTTGGGGAACAAAACCCCAGAACAGAGTAGTGGATGGAAGAGGTTCAGATGGACACAGACATCAGAGGAAAGAGACCTAGAAGTCATCATCAGTTGACTCCTTTTAACAAACCAGCCAGTGTAACAAGGCCGTCAGCTAAGCTAACAGGATGCTAGGGCGCACTGGGAGAGGGTTTGACTGTAGGAAGCAGGAGGTACTGTCACCTTTGTATAGGTCACTGGTAAGGCCATTACTGTGCCCTGTTCTGGAGTCCCCACCTAAAAAAAAAAAAGGACAGGGACAGGATGGAGATGGTGCAGCACAGGGCGACCAAGACGATTCAAGGCCAGGAAGGCAGATCCTGTGAGGATCGGCTAAAAGCGCTGAACATGTATCCACTTGAGACCAGATGAGAGAGGAAGATATGACTGATACCTTCAAGTTCCTGAAAGGAATAAACAAGGTGAACTGTGAAAAGCTATTTTACCAGGAACAGAGATGCTATAACATGGGGTCATGAGTGGAAGTTGGGGGGGATTTAAAAAAGCATGTGAGGAAGTATAATTTTACAGAAAGAGTGGTTGAGCCATGGAATGGTCTACCGGCAGAAGCAGTGGGTGCCTGAACCATAAATGGCTTCAAACACAACTGGGATGGAGCTAGGGGCATAGCAGTTACTCAGCAGGATGATGGAGACATAAATACAGAGAACAAAAGGGGGGAATAGGGTATGCATAGCCCCACAGAGACAGTAAGTCCTCGGTATGATGGGGTAATATGGGAAGACTAGATGGACTGGTCTTCTTCTGCTATCATTGTCTATGCTTCCACGATTTGTCACCCCAGTTCAGCTCAGATCCAACTGGCAGCTTGCTCCTGAGAGGTGGAGGCTTCTTCCCCTAATATCATCAAGGAAGCATTCTACACTAGCAGCTTATGACAGCGTACAATCAACCTTTTTTTTTCCTCTGTAAGGCCAGTCAGGCAGTTTTTCAACCTAGGAAAGCATGTGTGCCCAGTTACTGGATTTCTTTCAGGAGAGGGCAGACAAATGACTGACCCAGTGGAACAGATAAGGGGAGTAAAGGCATATTTTGTACCATTTTTGCATGACTACTCCTATTTACTGATTTTAAGTATTGGTTTCTCACCCTTTATATTTACAGTGTGTTGGTACATATTCTCACAACTGGCAGTACCATACTATGCTAGCAGTTATGTATCCACACACTAACGGAGTATAAGCGGTAGAGGTGGGGACAGACAGCATTAGCAATTAGTTGTGTACAGTGCAGAAGACTGTTTCCAAAGTGGCTCATTGGCTGGCTAGAAGGGCAGTTGCAACATGGAAAAAAAATGTAAAAAATAGAGTCACAGTATTTCACTGCAGTAAGTAGGGAAATACATCAAGACACCACAGCAGTATCCAGTGAGCTTGAGAGTTGATTTAGAGGTGGCAGTGGTGTGTCTGAGATAGGTTAACTGACTGTATTGCTACCATGTAGATGAAAATACTACTAGGTGTAGAAAACTAGCAGCAAATACTTCCCTGTCCCAAAAATTATCTGGATCCCCGGCTCTGACTTTTAGTGCCTTTGCAAGTACATGTCTATGCTTTGGGTACAGCAGTCAGTCATTCTGAGGGGCACCCTCTAGGGTCGCACTCAGACATGAGTCAAATTTTTTAGAGCTTTCAGCAGAACCAAGCAGGTCTACAGATCTCGACTTCCCCTTGGGAATCTTAGTGCAATCTGTGATCCTCCAGTCAAGTCTGTTGCTTGTTTTAGAATACATTCTATCCATTAAGAGAGGTCTTCTAGTAGCAATTTGCTCTGCCAGTCGAATACGAGAGCTGCATGCATGCTCATGCACACAAACATACGGTATCCGTTTTAATTCAGGATAATGTCGTTTTATGTGTGGTCCTCCCTTCCTCCTTCATTTGTTCCTACTGAATTTCATGTTAACCAAGAAGTAAGCTTCTTTTCCTTTTGTTTAAAGCCTGGGAGTGCTGAAGAGAAGCGGCCGGATGAGCTATATGTTAGCAAAGCAGTCAAGACATACATTAAGTGGACGCAGTCCTTTCAGAAATCTGATAGCCTTTTTGTACTGTTTGGAACAACAAAAAAGGGCCAAAAGGCAACCTTGGCTAGATGGGTCAGATCATGTGTAGCAAAGGCTCATGCCGTGGCGAATCTGACACTGCCAGCTTTGATCAAAGTAAAGCCAATCAGGGCTACATCAGATTCTTGGGCAGAAAGGACAGATGCTTCAGTATCTGGCCTGTCCAAGGCAGGAACCTGGTTTTCCTTGCACGTATTTACAGAACATTATGGATTGGACACACAAAGCTCCGCCGATGCGGTCTTCAGGCATAAGGTGCTTCAAGCGGTGGTAAAGTGACAGGCAGCTAAAATTAGAATATTTTCTTCCTCCTGGATACTTTTAGTAGGTACTGCTTAATAAATCCTAGCAGTAAATGACTGGTCCATTGGCAACATGGAACAGAGAAAGAAGAATCTCCAACAGACTTACTGTAATTTATTTTTCCTTATAGTTTCAACGTTGCCACTGGGACCCACCTTAGAGTACAGGGCTAGCTTTGGCTTTACATTTGCACAAATATCTTTAAAGTATATTTTTTATGTCATATGGTAGACTTGATCCATCTTCAACTCTGTTTAAAAGTGCCAAATAGTATTTCAAATCAACATTTAAAAAAATATTTTTTGGCTCCAATGACAAATGGCAGAACAAGCCTTGGGGTGCTTTTACTCTATGTACAATGTTCTGTAACTGAGATTTGATTAGATTTTGTACATTTCTTACCAGACAAGTTGACACTACTTTTTTCAGGCACATATTTTTTTTTTTTTTTTGTGCAGAGATCCCCCCCTAGCTCAACCCCCGCTCTCCCAGTCCCCACTCACCCCCGGGACTTACCTCAGGTGATGATCCCTCTACGTTCGCCCTCCAGGGCAGAGCTGTTGAGTAGACGCGCCCCTGATGGAGACTGAACTCTGTTCCCGGCAGACCCTTCAACCTCAGCTGCTGGTGTTCCTCCCTGGCTTACCCTCCTAGGGTTGGGCTGTTCCCGACGGAGGATTGTAGCTTGGTCACCAGCTGCATGCCACAGTGGGTGTAGTGGGACTGGGAAGTGGGGCATTATCCATGGGGCCGGCATTTTGTATGCTTTGTCCCCTGGGAGGTATGGCGTGCAATGACATAGGGTGCTGAAGCGCTGATGTCTGGCATGCCTCACCTACATCTCGGCTCTGGCTGCTGCTCCCCCAGCCTCCGCCGGGGGTGGGTCATGTGCCGATTGGTCACCCACCCTCCCCTCCACCCGGTGATCTTCTAACCCTATGGGGCCATTCCTGAACCCCAGGGCATTGGCATCGCAGGTAGAAGCCTCACTGCTGCGCCAACGGGCTGGCCCTAGGTACATATTGCTTATGTGTTGTTCCTTTACTCGCACTTTATCTGAAGAGAACCCAGTGTTGAAGCTGTCACTGCAGAAGGAATACATAAGTTAATCCTGACAGTCATGTTTTTAACTTCATGTTTATTGCATTTTATAAAAAAATACACATAAGTTTCTCCAAGAAAAAACATGCATTAACAGCAAAAACATGAGAATACAGGATTTGTAAATCACAGTCGTACAGTTACCACAACAGAGGGGTGAAATCCTTGACATCCATCACTTTGAAACTTCACAGATAAAAGTGGAGCCATTAATGCAGCCAGATCTCCCTGATATCAAATTAAAATGAATGACACACTAAAAAATACTGAAAGCTGTCTTCTAGGCCCATTACAGAAAGCACTGTTTGCAACCCACAATGTTCATCTTCTTCAGAGTCCAGAATGGACTGCCAGACTCAGTTACGAACACACTGGGCACAGAGTCGTAATGAATAGTTTCTTTATGAGAAACTTACCCCGAGATCTGATGATAGACTCATGATGAGTATTTGGTACCGTATCAGTCAAAAGGTGCAAAGTGCGCTGTATGAAAATCCATCTCTTCGGGGCCCTTCTGGCCATTAGGACTCCTCCTGACTCCAAGAGAAGTGGGCGTCTGAATCACCCATGCTAGTGTGTGAAAAGCTCCATGAGCTGCCAGGAACCCTGTTCACTAAACTCTATTTTCTCATTAAAAGGCACATACAGATCTTAATTAAGCATTAGTAAAGTATGGTCCTCAAAACAGAACGCAAAGGAACTGCCTCCCTAATTAAATAACTGTGGGAGGATGTAGTCCATTATGCAACATTTAAATATTTTCTCCTGTTAAAACGTCATGCCTGGTATTTCCATCTGGGGCACACACACATCCAGCTATTTCCCAAGCTTTCACAGTTCCGAACTTTAAAATTAGAAATCTGCACCATGGCCTTATTTTATATCATTTAATGTCCAATGAACCGCGGTTTGTTGTCACCAGAACCACTAGACACACCACGACCTAGGTACAGGAGTATCCTGCTGGGGTGGAGTATATAGTTTAGGACCTTGCTGCACTCCCTATCTGGGTGCCCCGTATTAAGTACAGTATATCTCTACCTATCCGAGCGATCCTTACTTAGGATCACAACTCAAACTGCTGACTGTTTACAAATGCTATTGCTATCACAGCCTGTATTTCTGATACCTCTGCTGTATATGCTTGCTTAAAAACACAAGTTAGTTTGTCAAGCCACCTGTAATGGCAGCTTGTACAGCTGATTCGCAGGGATCAGGCTAACACCCTATCTGGGGTCTGCCTCTTCATTTGCTTAGGTCTACTAGCAGTTATTGTCTACGAGCACTGCTTCCATGTTGCAGCTAATACATAGGGACGGCTAACATCCTATTCTGGGGTCTGCCTCCTTATTTGGTTATGTGCACTGCCAGAGCTACTCTTTTCCATTTGCACTGCTTCCATGTTGTAGATCTTTGAATACGTCTAAGCTAATACCCCATTGTGAGTGAACATTGCTCAGTGAGTTTTAGTAATAGTCTAAGCTACCCCCCTATCTAGATGAACCTTGCACAGTGAGTTCAGTAACTGGCTAAAGCCAACACGCTATTTGGGTGTGCCTAACCAATCTGCCTGACTGATCTGTGCCCACAGGTGTTCAGTAAACACGCCTTACTGTTGGCTGCCTGCTAGAGATTTAATTACTACTTACACTGTTAAACACTAACTACTACAATGCTTATTATAGGGTTCCTAGTACCTACAGAGCATATAAATGACAAAGATTGTGGGAATAATGTTATTGATTCTATTATACTGGGAAACTGGTCATACTCATTTATATATGGCATCTCAAATTACCCTATTAGTTTACAGGGTTCTTGGCCCCTCTCTCACTGTAGCAGACTGACTTTACTGAGAGGTCAAGGGAAATGCTACATCTGTACTAAAAGACTGTGCATGAAAAGTGTAATCCCAATGTCCAAATCAGTCAAGATAAAAAAAAGCAAGTCTAATAGACTCATATCGCTCAATCTCTCAGTATTAAAATTCATAGCACTGGCCTTCAAAATTCAGAGCAAATGACCATGATGTGTAGCACTTTATTATTTTAAAGAATAACATGTCTAAGACTAGAGGTCCCCATATGTTTAGTGTTGAGGCATGTTCCTATCAGGTTAGCACAATGTTTTAGTAAACTTTTGAGGAACAAGGGTACATGTGAGGATGAAACTCATAGGTAGGAATAGACTGCTTAAGTGTTAGCAGTTTTTTTTTTTTGTTTTGTTTTTTTTTTATTCTCCTACTTCTGCCATCAGGAAATATGCATCCCAACCCTAGGCATTTTGCTAGTATGGGTCCTGTCCTTAAGAACCAGGGGAATTAAAAATCATCTCACTAAACACTGGAAATCTAATTGCTAAATCTGACCAGTTTGAAGCCTGGTTAGTCAGTACAACAACGCATAATATCACTGACTGAATCCTAGAACAACTAAAATCTCAAATGTCGCTGTTTCCCTGCCTGGTTTTAATCTCCTAAGAGAGGACTGATTCAGAAAACATGATGGAGTCTGTGCAGTTTACCTCAGGGCTGATCCAAAGGTCTCAAAAATTGAATTAAATGAAAAGTCAAGTGACTGTGAGCATCTGGCCAGTAAAATCTGTATTTTTTTTTTTTTTTTTTAATTGGTATTTGTTTAGTACAGTAAATATGTGTTGGGAAGGCATAAGGACGGTCAGGTATTATTTCCCCTCCAGGCTCAGGGACCTCTGTCCTTTTTTCTGTCCTCCCTACCACCAGAGGTGTATAGACGGTGTAGGGCTCTGGGGATTGTTAGAAAAAGGAAGAGGACGAGGTTTGGGCCTGGAGAGGGAATGGAAAGGAGTGAGCGGATAGGGATAGTGGGAACAATGAGACGCCCTGGGGCGAAATGGGTCCAGGAAAGGGGCTCGCCCTGTCTGGTTCCCATACCCAAGGGTTCTGCTTGTAGTCGGCAGGTAGCACGGTCATCCTTGGATTCTCGTCCTACTCGGGTGGTATTATGCAACACCAGGTCTATTAAAAACAAAACCGCTATTACAGCAGATTTTGTTGGATCATCTGACCTGGCGTGCATCACCGAGACCTGGCTGGATGAGAATGCTGGCCCAGTTTTGGCATCAGCAATTCCGGCCGGGTACTTGGTGACACACCGCACTCTAGGTGGATCGTGAGGCGGGGTGTTGCTATCTCGTTTTAAATCGAACTGGCCTAGTGGAGGTACCAGTGGAACTACTAACCCTTCGAATGCATCGTGGGTGATGGTGGGGTGCAGGATACTTCTAGTATCACCGTCAACCAGCTGGCGGGAATGCTTTCCTGCAGGAAGTCGTGAGCTTCATCGCCGACCTGACATTGGGATCCTCAGATGGTTTGTTCTAGGGATTTTAAATGCCTGGGTTGACGGCGGAACTCGCAGTTTGGTCAGGACTTCCGCCAGTTAATGATTTCGCTGGGCTTCACACAGGTTATTTCCTCCTCGACCCATATTGGTGGTCATTCATTGGAGTTGGTGTTCCTTCTGGGGATGGAGATATCTGACTTGGTGGTGGAACCAGTCAGGTGGTCTGACCATCACACCATTGGGTTCAGTTTTGAGGCCACCCCTAGTAGGCCAGCCCCTATGGAGATGGTCCGGTACCACCCTTTGAGGGGTCCTTGGACCCGGACTGTCTGGCTAATTACAGGCCTGTGTCTAACCTGCCCTTTGTGGGTAAAGTTATTGAGAAGGTGGTCGCTTTGCAGCTGGATGATCATTTGACCAGCCACAATGTCTATGATTCTCTCCAGTCCGGATTTAGGAAGAGACATAGTACCGAGACAGCTCTTGTCCAGGTACTAAATGACCTCCTAATAACGAGAGATCGAAAGACCCGCTCCATCTTGATCTCTCTGCAGCATTTGACACCGTGGACCATGGTGTGTTATTGGAGCGTTTGCGGTTTATCTGTGGGCTGTCTGGTACAGTCCTCAGTTGGTTTCGATCTTTCCTCGAAGGTAGGACTCAAAGGGTGGTGTCTGGGATTTTTTCCTCGACATCATTCCCCCTATCCTGTGGGTTGCCGCAGGGCTCCATTTTGGCGCCCATGTTGTTTGCGATGTATATGCTGCCGTTGACAGCGATTATTAGGTGGTACGGTTTGAGTTTTCACTGCTATGCAGATGATACTCAACTGTACATGTCCTTTGTGCCCGGCCAAGATGCTGCCATTTCGGTCTTTAACAACTGTCTGGCCAAAATCCAGGACTGGATGAATGTGAGTTGGCTACGGTTGAATCCAGAGAAAACTGAGGTGTTGGTGGTGGACCCAGGTCGCCGTGAGGCGGGTTTGTTGGCAGGATCACCCTCGGGTCTATGGCTTGGGGGTGTTCAGCTAACTACTTCAGACCAGGTGCAGAACCTGGGCGTTGTGTTTGATGACTGTTTTACACTTAAATTTCAGGTGTCGGCAGTTGTCAAAGCCTCTTTTTACCATCTGAGGAACATCGCCGGATGAAGCACCTGGTTCCTCCTGACAATCTTCCTACTTTGGTCCATGCTGTCGTTACCTCCCGCCTTGACTACTGCAACGCCCTTTATCTTGGGCTACCGGGGATTGATATTCGCTGCCTGCAGCTAGTGCAGAATGCGGCAGCCAGGTTATTGACTGGTTCTTCTAGGGCCAGTCATATAACACCTGTACTCCGCGGACTGCACTGGTTGCCAGTGTACTGGAGAATCACCTTCAAGGTTGGCTTGCTGACCTATAAGGCCCTACACGATCAGGGACCTGGCTACCTGAAAGATCTCCTTTGTCCCTACTGTCCCTCCCGCTCTCTCTGATCCACTGACAAGGGATTGCTGGAGATTCCCAGGGTTCGTTTAAAGACAGCCGGGCCAGATCTTTTAGCTTTATGGCCCCAACCCTATGGAATTCTCTAACTCGTCAGGTGCGAGACTGCCCGACTGTCCAAAGTTTTAAGGGGGCGTTTAAAACATTCCTTTTTTAGACGAGCATATAACGATTTTTAATGCTGCAGTCTTGAATATTTTTAATAATTTTATTATTGTTTATTGATTTTTTATTACGATATGTACAGGCACCTTGGTTTTGGAAAGGCGCCTTTTATAAATAAAGTTTGATTGATTGAAACTGATTCTAGGTAATGGCCACAAGAATCTTGTCCCTATGGCCACCTATATCTCACCAGGAAAACAGAATAAGGGCCTGGAATCCTTTTGTAGATATTTTACACAGGTAAATCATAACTAGGAAAAGATAGTCCTAGCAGACTTTAATATTAATTGAAGTTCAAAGACCAGCAATAGCATCAGGAACCAGATAACGAGTATGTTTTGAACCAAAAAGGTCTCTGACTGCACAAGAAGTAATTAAAAAAAAAAAATGGGTACACGAACACTTATAGATTGGACTAGTAACCCACCTGACAAAATAAGAGAGGTTTCAGGCACATGGAACAGCCTTCCAGAGGAGGTAGTGGGGTCAAAAAACAGTGGGGGAATTCAAGAATGCATGGGACAGACATAAGGCAATTCCGGGGGTAGGAGAAAGTAGCCTGTTGGTTAACTAGGATCTGTAGCTTATCCGAAAGGTAGGGAAACAGGCAGACTGAGTGTGCCAAGCAGTCCTTACCTGTCGACAAAGTCTATGTTAAATTCTTACAGATAGTTTAATTGACCACTCACTGGTACAGCGTACAGTAATTGGGTTGTTAAACATTCAAAACCTCCCTCCTCAGGGTTACTTGTAGCCGCATTCTAAAAGAGGACAGGGTAACTGAGTTCAAGAATAAAGTGACCCAACTGACTGGAGCTATCTCAAGCATATCCCAGACACAGACCTACCTTTTGACTTCCTAATAACTGAATATAGCAAAGTCTGCAATCAATTTACCCCAGTCAAGAAAACGCAAGGTCGGGGTGATACAAATGCCCGGCTCTCACCAGAACTTCTGGCCTTAATCAATGAGAAGGACAAGTGGTGGGAAACAGCCACGGAATCGGGGCACTCAGTTAACTTACAAAAGAACAGAGAGATAAGAAACAAACGCACAAGAAGAGTCAGGACAGATAAATCAGAGTATTGTATAACCCAATAAACCCGGAACTGGAACGGAACAAGGTTCAGGGAACATGTTAATAATAATAATAATAATAATAATAATAATATTTATTTATAGAGCACAGTTCAAGTTTATCAAAGCGCTGTACAATAAAATAAAAAAATTAAAAATCAAGCATAAAAACAGTAAAAACCATAGCTCCAATATTAATCCAATTTTCAACAAATAGTTCTCTCAAAAACAGTCCTCAAAAGCAAGAGTCTCCTAAGAGGAAAAGAAGTCACCCATAGTACTGAATATTGATGGTAATGAGGTATTGGTCCCAGAGAAACAGCTAACAAATTCAATGAGGCTTTTACAAACCTAAGCTCCTTGATCACCTCCGAATCCCTGTCTCTAAACCATGACAGTCCAGGGTCTGACCTGAACCAGCATGGAGATTCTGACTTTGGTCAGCCAAAATTTTACTTTATGGCCATCTCCGAAAGGGAGGCTCTAAAATACATAAAGGAAAAATGGGTATGGGTGACGTTATTGATTTGAAGTTGCTGCCTCTGGATTTGAATCAGCTAATGTATCCCATCACAAATTTTTTTTATTTCTCCCTGTGGTACTCCCAATTCCCCAAAAAATCGAAGTCAGTGCTGGTCACACCTGCCTTTAAGAGTGGCACCAGACAAACATAGCAAGTTACAGGCCAGTCTCCATCTTCTCTCCACTGTCCAAGGTGCTTGGAAAATTAGTGACCAACTAATCTCTTACCCAGATAATTACACCATCCAATGCATTCAACAACATGGTTTAAGAAATTACATAGCACCAATACAGCTTTGGTAGTGTAACCCCCCCACTCCCAAGGCTGAGGTTTTCCAGAGCACTGCCTGCCCTCTTCCCATATGGTCTGCTGCCTTGTCCCAGGTCCGACTCTTCTCTGTGCCTCCTGCCGGCGTCCACGTAATAAATCTTGTGAAAGGGGACTGGAGGAGCGCATATTTAAATAACTGAATCGCCTGTTTCGGCAAAGTATCGGCACGCCATACAGCTCACATCGCAAATGTGGAAGCTGGCACGGTGCATATGTGCAGAACAGTGCCACGGCGCTCAAAATGTGAAGCCGTTCCAGAGGCTCCTGTGGCCATATATCGGCTCCCCTCTGTGTGCCCTGGCCCCAGGGCAGTTAACTGGGGTCCAGAGACATGCGGTAGGGGTAAGAGGAGCAGAAAAATAAACTCTGTGTTGGCACATAAAGGTGCCTATTCCTTTAAATGTAAATGTGGCTGCTATGTGTTGAAGGGCTCAGCCTGCTGCCTTGGGGGACATTCTAATGGAGGAAGCAACAGGCAGGGGAAGCCTCTTGGAAGTCCCACTCCGCCATCAGATGATAGGACAGAGGGGCTGCTAATGTACTGTGGGGGTCTTTATCTATAAAAGCTCTGCAGCATTTAATAAAATAGCTGCAAAGTTGGGACATTGTATAAACTGTAGATACAGCAGCCATCTTTGATGCCTTTGACCTTTTCCACAGCCAATCAGCTTCCTAAGAGACTGCAGTTATAGCTCCTGGGCAAGGGGTATACACAATATCTTGGCTCCCAAACTGTCCACCAATCAGGAGTGAAGAGGACTTAATAAATATTAATTTGCCTGATGGACAGCTAAATTTAGCCAATCAAGGGTTGCCTTTCTTTCCTTAGGCCCTGGGAACAGTTGCAGCTCGGGGCAAGTGGTGGCAGAAGCTCTCAGAGTAAGCAGGGGGAGCAGAGAGAGAGACAATTTGGATGCACATCGGCCTATGGCTTGCACAGCCGCCCGTGGTGAAAGTTGCTGAAATCTTCCATCGCCTGGGAGAACTGGAGCTCCAGCCGAGAGAGAGAGAGGTGGAACTTCCAAACTCTGAATCTTAGACAGCGAGCCTGCTCACCTGTGTTTCCCTGCAGTAAAGTTATTTGAACTTTTAACCTGTTTTCCCAGAGGAGAATTAATTGGAACTGTTCTTTTCCAGCCTTCCAACCTGTAATGATTGAACTGTTTCCCAGCCAGGAAGAAAAGTTACTTGGGCTGGTTTGAGACTGTTAAAGGCCCATCTGTGCTTAAAGAGGACAGGACATGAATAAAATAATATAACCCCATGTTCAGTTTACTGTCGTTATTTCTAATAAAGCTGCTGTGATTGTTTCACACCATGTCTTGTTTGTATTTTTGGGGTTTTTATATTTACAAAATAACAGTACCTATAAATGTGGCTGTTACTGGAGTAACCCATTTTTACCTTTCCGGTTTTGGTATCGGGAGTGTGAGCATGCCGTCTAAATGGTGACATGTTCATTCATGCATTTCATAATATCACTCCTGCTCATGCATGTGGTGACGTAGTTCCCTGTACCTGTCAGAATCAGCTTTGACAAGGAAGTAGAGCGCTGTGTTGTGTTAGGTATCCTGAATCTGTATTTTAGTTTTGCATATAGAGCTATTATGATTTAATTTTCAGTACTTTTCAAGCTTACTGTACACTTAACTTCATTCTAATTCATTTACCCTCTCTACATGTATCTAAGTGACACAGGGATTTTAAATAGCAACCATGATCACTCACCCTTCTACCCAATGCTGTTTTTAACTGGAAGCGTCTGATCACCTCAAGCCACCCTCCTGGTCCCAGCGCCTGGCCAAGCCTCCAAGGTACTGCCGCCAAAACTCCTGGAGACGCCCAGCTTCCAGTGGCTCTCCCATTGGTCTGCCTGCCATTAGGTGACTCCTGATTGGCCCAGCAGATAGCCATATGCTCCCGATTGGTGCGTCTTTTGACTGAGGTATCCAAGCTGCTGTACGGCTTTCTGAAGCCCTGCAACCGAATTGCCTTAGTGGTCGCTACCCAAGGCTAACAAAGAGCACAACCAGCCTGTTTTTTCTCCTGCCCCCAACACCCCCTCCCAAGCATCCTATTAAATACACTCCTTGCCCAACCCCTTATACTTAGTCTACCGTTATTGGCTCCTAGCTTCCTGCAGCGACTATCGCCCTCATGTCAGTTGCAAACAAACAACCACCCCTCCCCCCAACGCATATCTGGTTTCATTTCGCGCCACCTGTGCTCCTTCAACCATGGCACAGAATTCAAGGAACTTTCTCCTCATCATCTCCTTCCTATCCTACGCTCCCACTTTAATTCCTCCTTTAACCTGCTACTCTTCCCCTCCCCCTCAATCGATCAAACTTACTCTCCCTACCCATGTCCCTCACACTGCCACCTCACCCCTTCCAGCCACCACCTGGACCTACTTTTCAATGAGCCCCCGCTTTTCACCCTGTCCTGCTCGTTATCGTCCATCCACCAAATTACCCTCCGCGCTTCAAATGCTGCGTATCCCAATCCACCTACTAGAAGGCACTCTCCCAAATCAAAATGGTTGTACATCCTTTCTCACCAGTTAACTATTACCTACTGCTCCTGCCGCAGGGACGTACACCCAAAACCCCAGCCCAGTGCCCCAACCTCAATGTCTCTCCCCTGCCAAGGCCTCCACAAATAACCTGTCCAGCTCCCTCACCCGGGGCTACGATACCCACCTCAACATTCGTAGCTTAGCCTCTAAGCTTGATCTCCTCCAAGTCTTAGCAGACAGCACGCCCCCGAGATTATCATCCTGTCTGAGACCTGGCTAAACCCTAACCTCCAGACCCAGCCATTGCCATCCCGGGTTTTAATAATCACTCGGCAAGACAGACCCTCCCACGGAGGCGGAGTGGCTATCTATATCAAATCTGACCCGCACTTTTCGATCACGCTCACAAAATCTGAGCCCAAAGCCTATGAACTACTCATGCTAAAACTGGCCCTGCCCTTCTCCCTCCCCGTCTATGTTGCTGGTATCTACTGCCGTGAATGTCACCGACCTCCTAACCCACCTAGCCTCCTTAGCCCTTGCGGGTGAGCTCTATATCATGGGTGACTGTAACAGGGGGTCCTGTTGTGAAGTATAAACAATCACTTCAAGATGCAATAACCCCCCTTCCCCATTATTTCTTTTCACTCTATCCTATCCTCTATTATATTTCAATATCTAGCCTATACTTTCTTGTCAGGGTGGCCAACCTGGCAATCTTCTAGCTATCCTTTACTGTCCCTTTTTTTTCTTTTTCTGTCAGTACTTAATTGCATCTTGTTAAAATAAAAACAATACTTATATATTGAAAAGCTATGCTCAGCAAACCTTCAGTGGCTACTGGGAGAAGCAGTCCAACAAGCTCAGTGTCCCAAAACAAATGTCAAGAAGGAGCTGTTTCATTTGTAAACAAAAGAGCCTCTAAACAGCAGAGGGCTGAGTTGAGAAGCAAGTGTCTGCTACAACTTCAGCTAGCAAGTTAAGAAGCAGTGGCTGAAAAACTAAGGGAAACTGGAACAAATAAAAGGTATTGTACTAAAATAAACTGTTACCTGAGTGCCCATGTTAGTTGCAGAGGTCCTTCTATAGAGCAGGCAACTCATGAAATGGCAGCTTATATGGTCTCAAGGAGGAGTGATGTCAGAAGGGGGAGGAGCTAAGCTAATGCTCTGACATCATAGTCCTATAATTAAGTTTATATTTTTGTTTTAGGACCTTGTGAGGAAATAAATGTTTTTTTGGGGTAAACCCTTGAAATGCTAGAATGATACTAGTTGGTTTTATATATATATATATATATAAGCTTGAAAATGCCATTGTTCATCTTAATTAAGATATCACATGACTGATGAGGTCACCCTGTGGCATTATAAAAGGTTCCTCTAGGAGAACCAAGGGACATAGGTGGTCAGTAAGGTTCTGGCCAAGGAGAGAGAAGGTTCTAAGAAGAAATTGTGCAAGTTTCCACATTGTTTGAGAGAAGGGAAAGAACTCAGGAATTCTGTAATTGTTTTATTTTGCAAGAATTATCTCCTGATGTTTGAAGAGGTGGACGGATTAACACCATTTATTTTTCCTTTCTGTATATATTAAATTTAGTATTTTATTTATTTTTTTTCCTCTTCTTTTTGAATAAAATGATAAATGCAGACATATGCATTTTTTATGCATCCTATCTGGTTGTATGATCTGTTTATTGGGACCCACACTACCACAGTGACCTAAATCACAACTGGCCATCCCCTGAGTTCAACAAAGCTCGCGCTGAGATTACCACCCTCAATCTAGCCCAAACCATCTCCGAACCCACACGCTCAAACCCTAAGACTAACAATCACTCTCTACTTGACTGGGCCCTCACCTCTCACCCCCAACGGGTCATCAGCTCTGGCCTACTTCCTGACTCGATAAGCGACCACCACATCACCTACATCATCTGCAAAATCCATCGACCAAAATTCCCCCCAAATATTCTACTACAAAGGTCATACAAATCCCTAAACCTCGTTCCTCTTCTGGACGACCTAGCCCACTCTAGCTGGGACTTCCTCCTTACTAGTAATGATATAGATGAAGCCTTTGCACTCTTCCGGAATACCTTTCTCAGTGTCTGGGACAAACATGCCCCCCTGCGTCGAGTTAGAGTCTGGGGAGCCCACCTCCCCTGGTTCTCCCCCGAACTAACTGTGTGCCAGAATGCCAGGGACAAGGCGTGGTGTTTATATAACTCTACGCTCCTCTCTAGTGACAATAGCTCCTACTGTGCGCTCCATAACAAATGTACCAAGGCTACCCGCTTAGCCAAGGCCGAATACTTTAATAACACCTTAAACGCCAACCTCGGTAGACCCTCTAAATTCTGGAAAGTTATCAACTCCCTTTTCTCCCTTCCATCCTCAATTACCACCCCTCGCCTACTCACACAAGGGACTCTCATCACAGAACCCCTCGCGGTCGCCTCCAAATTCAACACCTACTTCACCACCTATGCCACAACCCTACTTGCCTCTCTCCCAAAAATAACCTCCCCCTCTCAGTCTGAAACCCTTAAACTGCCAGGACCAAATCACTTCACTTTCAAACACCTTGCGCCCGCCGATACTTTAGATACCCTTCTCTCCCTGAACCCCGAAAAGGGTAAATCACCGGATGGGTTAGATACCAAACTTCTTTTCCAATCTGTCCATGCCATTGCATTTCCCCTTGCCGCCCTCCTAAACCTTTCATTTGCCACTGAATCAATCCCCAAGGTGTGGAAGCATGCCACCGTTATCCCTCTACCAAAAGGAGGTGACCCTGCCACCACAGCAAATTACTGCCCCATCTCCTGCCCCAGTGAAGCTACAGGAGCACCTAGTACTCTACAAATCTCACTTCCTCTCTGAGTCACATTTCCTCATGCCTTTCCAGGCAGGCTTTAGAAAAAAAAAAAAAAAAACACTCTACTGCCACCTCCTTGCTAAGGCTCACAGATTCCATCCTTACAGGGATGGACAAAGGCTAAATTACTTCAGCCATTTTCGTCGACTTAGCTAAAGCTTTCCACACAGTATCCCACACTCTATTACTAACTTGCCTATCCACTGCTGGATTATCCACATCAGCCACTAACTGGTTTGGAGCCTACCTGGAAGGTAGAACACAGTCTGTAAAAATAGCGGACTCCATCTTACCTCCACTCCCTATCCTCACTGGCGTCCCACAGGGCTCCATTCTCAGCCCCCTCCTCTTTTCCATCCAACTAAATAAGCTGCCTAAAACCTGCTCTACTACCTCTATACACATGTACGCGGATGACACTGTCCTCTTCACCTCCAGTTGGACCCACGAAGAAGTCATTTCCACTCTCCAGGCTGATTTCAACAAAGTACAGCTCTGGTTTAACTCCCACCAACTCTCCCTCAATGCAAAAAAGACAGTCTCCATGACTTTTGGCTCTAGGTAGAGACTATCCAGACTCACCTCACAATCGATTTTCCTCACCCTTGATGGAACAATTCTAGAGGATGTGCCCTCTTTTAGGTACCTTGGAGTCTGGCTCGACCATCACCTGTCCTTTTCCACCCATGTGGACGCTATCCAGAAAAAGCTACGCCCCAAGCTTGGCGCCCTCTACAGGAATCGCAATTGTCTCCCGCCCCTGGTGAGACGTGAAATTATCCAGAAAATGATTCTACCTTCCTTTGATTACTGCGACATAGTCTACAGCTCGGCCCCAAAATCCACCCTAGCCAGTCTGGACCCACTCTTCAACGCTTTCTGCCGATCTGCCCTAGATGCCCCCCCCACATACACATCACTGTGAGCTCTATCACTCACTGGACCTCCCATCCCTGAGCAACCGTCGGCTACTTCACAGTATCAAATTTGTGTCCAACTTCTGGCTTGGTGCTCTACCTTCCTACCTCACCTCCACCCTCTCCTCCCTACCAACCCCTTCCCATGCCCTTAGGTCCTCTGATTCCCGGCTGTTGACAATCCTTCTCCGGCGGACCACCGCAGGCCAACTAGCCTTCTCCTACATTCTCCCCAAGCTATGGAACGCCCAACCGGCCCAAATCCGCCACTCCTCCTCTAGACATTCAATATCCTCTGCCCTATTTAACTACTACGCCACAAGCTGTTCCTGCTCCTGACCCCTTCCCCCATCATCATATCCCCTCGTTCGACCCCCCCTTCTTCTTATGCGGCCTGACCAGTGGCCCTAGCATTTCTCATCTCATGCTGGCATATAGGCTCATCCAACCCTGCACTTTCCCCCCCAGCACTTCTGCTCAGCCCCCAGTAACACAGTTATCCCACCGACTATGTCTGTCTGCTATGGGCGCGTTCAAAATTCCTGCGCTTTCCTACCCACCCAGCTCTCAACCTCTGCATAGACAAGTCCTGTCACCAGCAGTACAAATTCTCAGTATCACTCTATTGTCTGTATTCTAGGCACGATATTCCACCTCCGCCTGTATGTATCTGCACTCTGTAAACCTGTATGTAGCAATGTACCAAGATACTAATGTAAACTCAATGTTATGTATTCCCTGTACACTCTGTATCATGTACCATGGTCTCCTATGTATAACTCTATATAATGTATTTTCTTTCTCCCATGTATCCCCCGTCGCACCAGGAGACGAGCATCTTTTTGCTCAGTGTGCCCTACCTGATGAAACTGTTAAATAAATAAATGTACTGTAATCTGTTTTTGTGGAAGAAGTGTGGTTTTTCATTACCATGACAGTTACACAACAAAACGCTTGTACATTCATCTGCTATCTAACAAATTAAGAATGATGCAGTAGCTCCAGTTAAATTGTGACAGCTTACATACTGCACTGTGTTATGTATATCTAGATTTATGGTTCAAATGATCTAGTGTGTAAACCTCCGTCATTTGTAATGGTGAGGAGAAATATATAGCGTTTGTGACAGCATGCTGTCTCACATTATAAACCCTGAATGCGCACAGAATTGTAGGTACCTTTTTAGTCCTGTTTACATTTTGTCCGAGTCTGCAGCATGTAGAACCCCCCCCAACCTTGCCCCGCACCAATCACCAAAGAACCATCTATAAGAAAAGATGATTAAAAGACTTTTGCACGCCATGAATTCTACATGACTAAACATTTTTGATGGTTAAATTAAATAATCAAACAACTAAATAAATAACTAAATGCACTGTAACGCTGTGAGCTCCATTTGGCATAACACTGCTCAATCTGGCTCGCTTTGTTTAACTGCGCAGTATTGTAATGCAGGGCTGCCAAAACATGTTAGGATGCCTGTTTTCCAGCACGGATGGTAGCAAGTGCAATGCATCAAACTATTTATTCGTGTGTACACCTCGGCTCCAGGAATTTTGTAATCACTGCCCTTGGCAAGCGCTGTAGTTCTGTCTTAGTAAATCCCCTCTCCTCCTTATTTGAATTCTATTTGTATTCTTGCCGCTAACCTTTACTTTCGTTTTGTACGGCATGCACTGCTGCTGCCATTCCTCAATCAGTTTGTTAATAATGGAACGGGTATAGCTGCCGGATGCCACTCCCACTGTATTTATGCTTGCGTCTCCTTTGCATATAATAGTACAGCTGTCCGCCGATCTGCTATGTTTTTGTGGAAGAGCAGTAGGTCGGGCCGACCGTCACATATGGAAAATGATCTGGTATTTCATTATGTGGATGGCTATATATGTTGGACTGGTCAAACAATGTTGCTGTTAAAACTACACTGATCCCCGCCATTATCCTAATTGCTAGATCAACTCTATGTTTCTGGCATTTGAGATGTAGCGGCTGGTATTTTCTGGTGTGTCTGGTAGCCACACCCAGAAGAGCCATCAATCATATTAACTGTGTCATATATTTACATGAATAAAGGTGATCTCTTAGCCTGGCACACTCTGGATTTATTTATGTGATCATGAATCACAGATAAATTGAGCCCGAATTTGCTAGAGGGGCATGTGGAGAGTTGGATGAAAGGTAATGGATATTTGTAACATGGTAATTAATGCTTTTGAAAACACAGCGCAATTATTGGCCAAAAGACAACATGTGACAATAAACTAGCAGGGATTAATTCCCTAGTAATGCCCGATAATGCACTACGTGTCACAGACACATAAACAAGCGCTACTGCTCACCATATAAAACCACAAATGTTGATCGTCCACCCACCCACCCCAGAGAACACCGACTCATGATACATACTTGTTTATGTGACCACAGTTGCTGCAATAACAGAAATGCTCTCCAAAAGCCCCTGTACCCCTATCTCGTGGACGTCTTGTAATCCATTTAATTTTTTGAACTTTACTATCACTGGAGCAGTAAGCTTCAAATTATTACTCACAGACCCCGAAGTAAAAGCAGGAATGTGCACACAGAAATTAATGTTGCGCAGCATAACGCTGTAGAATATGAGAGCCGATTCCAACATATTACAAATGTTAGAAATATGTGTAGATGCTCTCACATTTAAATACTGAATGCAGAGCAATGTTAGAATTAGATACCACTTTCTAGTTTGTCAAAGTTTTTAGTTGGCGTAGTGTTAGACATAGAGAATCAGTATGCAAATTACTGAGTGCCATATCCCAGAATTCATAGCAAACATAGAAACACAGACTTTGACGGCAGATAAGGACTGCTTAGCCCACATAGTCTGCCCAACAAATAAGCAGTTTCCGAGTATGAGAAATCTTTATTGCACACTTTTTATAGGTGCTGAACTGTGATATACCAACATTTATAGCGTTGTGTGAAAAGACACCAGATTGTAATATCTTGCAAAAATAAACACCATGAATACATATGGTATCAGTGAAAACTTTGTTTTCCTCTTTTTTTCATCAAATATATATACTGACATGAAATTCATCTTTCTGAATCAAAAATACATACATTTCTAATATTTTCTACTATCTTACAGAGCACTTGCCAAGTTACAAGCACATTAAGCCACTCGAAAGGAGGCTTCTACTAGGGAATTAATGCATGGTTGCGTGGTTGGGGTACTCGGCCTTTGGCCTCATGCTCCACACACTCACCCCACCCCCCCAAAAACTGTGCATTAATTCCCTAGTAGAAGCCTCCTTTCTCATGGCTTAATGCTTACTTCATTCGGTCTTGGTTCCTTGTAATGTACATAACATTTGCCACTGGTTGGTAGAGTAGGGGAATGCCCACTGGTTAATTACATCAGATGGCTGGCATTCTTGGAGAAGCACATGCATCTAATTGTCAGTCAGTTGTTGATACATGACTGATGCAGAGATAGATCAAAGCTAACAACAGTCAGTCCCCACAACGAAATGTGTCCGCTGTGACAGGTGTTCACATGAATGTAAAAATGTGTTAAAAACGGTATGACTGAGCTACATTTAAAAAAAAAAAAAAATCAGTGAGAAGCATATGTAACAATGTTTGATTTTGATGCAGATGTATGCTCATGTCACTTATAATAATTTACCTGGAAATGTAAAGAGACACCTGAGAGCATTCAATAGTGAATAATCATGGACAATATCTAATTTATTATACAAAACACTATAGACACAAGTTCACATCATATTTGAAATTCCACAAGTGAAATTCAACTGTTCTGTAAACACCCTTGTGGTATCCAATCACATAAAAAATACGAACATCAGAGAAAACATTTGTGGGAAATAAATGAGAATTGTTTGTAGACCAATACTTTTATGATGTAACTCTATTATTGGTTTGTGTCGCACCATGGTATTTACATCGCTATACTATTTTACATGGATGGTGGTGATCTGTTTGCCTGGTAGTATATCCCAGAGATTACATCAACGATCTGTGAATGCGCTTGGTTCTTCCATCAGACCGGGGTTTGATTCCCACAACTTCCACCTGCATACTGTTTGACTCTGACAGTACTGTAGGAAGGGTGGGGCTGGTGGTGCTCCCACCCCAGGCGTAAGCCTCCGTGGGGCACATTTTTCCACTGAAGCTCATGTTCTAATTGACTTGCGCTGCCACTTGAAATCTTTTTTTTTTTTTTTTTAAATTTGGTTCTGTAAATACAAATGACTGTCAGCAGGGGTGCATCTGGGGACCAAGGACCAGCAAGTGGGTGGGGGTCACATGGTTGCTGATCTACTGCAGAAAATAATAATCATGTTGTGCCGGCGGTGGTGATGCTGAGAAAGAGGAATCAGAGCGGAGCTAGCTACCGCCATTAGTATAAAAAAAGGTAATGGCGGAGCATTTGGCATTGAGGAGAGGCGGTTTGTGTTGGAAACAGGAGTATGGAGCAAGTTGTTGAGCATACTAGCGTAGAGTAGTAGACAGTTACAGAAACTAAAAAAAGCGAGAGAGTCAGAGAGGAGAGATAAGTCATGAGAGACAGAGAAGACAGAAGAGATCCTTGTCTTATATTTTTTTTCATCACTTGTGTAATGTAAGCATAAGTAGAATGCACACCACACTAAGTACTCTGTCTCTTGTTGTCTATGTAGACAAGACTAGTAGTTGTCACTCATCAGTGACAGAGTGTCTGTAGTAAAAAGTGAAAGTGATGGCACTGCAGACAAGCAGAAGAGCAGACCCGGCGAGGCGATGAATAATTCCAAATTAATTTCCAAATCCAAATTGTGAGATGCTGAGATGGGATCTATGTGGTAAGACCACAGTGTGTGTGTGTGTGGGGGGGGGGCACGGGGGATTGATAGTCTCACTCAGGAAGTCAGAAGACAAAGATCTGTTTTCCTTGCCGTTGAATTACTGGGCCTGGGCAGGCCTGTCTCGGAGCTGGCTCTGCTGGCGGGTGGGCCGCGACTGTGTAGTTCACTTGAACTTCATGCACTGGACTTGGGACTGGGATGGGAGTGAAGATTTTGGACCAGTTGCCTCAGCCTTGGCCTGACTGCCATGGCGCGGGCCACGGCACACCATCCCTTCTGTCCACCACGTTGTTACATTTTCTTTTCTTTCCTCTTGACCCGTGTCCCTCCTGCACTCCCATTCCATTCCCTTTTGTTTTTTTCCATGTCCTCTCCTTCTGATTCTCCCTAGCTGAGTCCTTGTTCCATTCTCACCCCGCCACCCACATCTGTCTTGCTTATAAAATGAGGTCTTGCCTGCCAGAGCCTTGTCTAGTTGTCTTGGATGCCATGTGAGGGGATCTGTACAGTTTAGATCATAACATATTAACAGTTACATGTATCTGGATAGGCTTGGGCTGTGGAGGGGAACTAATGGGAATCAGGGGAATGAGGGGATTTGGAGTGGGGCTACTGGCTGCAGGGATGCTGACTGGAGCAGTTGGGCTGGCTCAGCTGTACTGGGGGGGGGTGCTGTGCAGGGGTTATTTACTGGGCAGAGGAGAGGGGCTACACTGCCAAGGCATACTGAAAACTGGTATAGGCTAGGCAGAATGTTTTTTCCCTAATGACACTTCTCATTGCACCATGGGGCCCCTACACTGTCTCTCACCAGGGCTAACTAAATGGGCCCTTGAGGGGGGGTCCTCAAGCTCAAGCACCCTATCATGCCCTGTTGGGCCTTTTTTTTTTTTTTTTTTTTAAAATAGTGCTCCGCCTAGACACTGCTGCTTGGGGACACTACTACATAATGTATCCCATCTACATCCCACAGCAGGACCCCACCAGACAAGCTACCCTGCAGCTGCCCCCCACACGTCAGGGAAGAGCCAGGAAGCAGAAAATCCACAGCAGAGAACTGCTGCTACAATGCTGTCCAGGGTCCCACAGTAAAACTTCTGGCAGAAAAGGAAAGCTCCCCTCCCCTCCCTTTATCTGTGTCCCCAACTAACTAGGTCTGCTTGGCTTGCATCCATGAACATGACAGTTTTATTAATAATTTATAACACTGTGTAGACCGAGCGTGTCACCTAAATCATGGATGTCAGTTTGCCGCTTCTGGATCCTGACATCTGACAGTTTCTGCAGCGGTTATAAATTACATATAAAAATACCTGCCATGTTCGTGGTTGCCAACAGAGTATATGAGTCTGAGCTGGGGAAAGAGAGAGAGAGGGAGTGGACCAGAGGAGCAGCGCTTTTTTTGTATGCCAGAAGTTAAACTGTGGGACCCTAGACAGCACCATAGCAGCAGTTCTACGATGTGAATCTTGCGCGCCTTGGCCCTCTCCCAACTGGGGAGGGGGGTAGAGGAAGATGCAGGGGTGCTTTTCTGGGGGGTTCCTACGGTGGTGGTTGGGGGGGGATTGGATACAGTCAGAATATTATTTGGTGGGGGGATGCCACTACAGAAAGAGTGGTCCTCTGGAGGGATGCCAGACTTGGAGCTGCATACCTCTCAACTTCTTGCCTCATGAATCAGGGACAAGACTTAAAATAATCAGGGGCAAAGACCCAAAATCTTGGGCATGTTATAAATTGGCACTATTCACTCAGAAAGCTGATAGAAAAAGGGGATTTGTGTTCATCTGCATTTTCTGAAGAAGAATGTCTGTAACTTTAATGTTTTACATTATTTCGTGATTTTAACCACCCCCACCCCACTGTTCTCTACCATAAAAACACAACCTTTATGATGGACAAATGCAATTTTTGATGCAAAATCAGGGACAGTTTAGAGGTATGTAGGGTTGGTCTAGTTGCAGGGATTGTTCGGGTGCATGGGCGCTGGTCTTGGTGTAGGGTGGTGGTTCAGCTATAGGGAAGGTAG